>BTCW01000001.1:23302175-33302175 GCA_033239725.1 Echinochloa phyllopogon
GACATTGCTCGTCGATGATCTCCAGTGCCGCCGGCCGCCGTTCATCGCCGCCCGGCCGTTGCGATCCTCTACCCACGTCAAGAACCCCCGCGGTGAGTCCGCAAGCTTCTCCTCTTGCTCCCCGACCAAGTCCCGTCGCTAGTGGTGCCCCGTAGCGCGTTTTCGACTTTCTCCGGCGATGTTCCGCCGCGTTTGCGAGCGGCGCCGCCGCGTTCATCGTCGCCGGCGTCTACCCGAGCCCCGATCCATCCCTGACCGTCCGATCTACATCCTACGGCCCAGATTAGATCGAGCATCCAAGTCAAACCAGTCCATACCGGTCAGTGTGGCAATTTTGCTAAAGAGCCCTTGAAGTTTTCGGAAATCAACCCGCGGTCAGAGTTAGTTCAAAAATAATTACGTTTAGGTCCTGTTTTCTTCTGTTTTAGCCCCTGCAAGATTTAAAATAGCACCCACAGTCCAGCCCCTGTTATTTTATAGTTTAGCCCCTGTAGTTTTATAAAAATTATGTTTTAGCCCTCGGATTTTCGCTGTTAAGCCCCTGGAACTTTTAAAACTTTACCAGCAAGTCCCTGAGCCTTAGAAAAGCCATATCTTTTGCGTTTTAACTCCGATTTTAGTGATTCTCGCGCCCACGCGTTCGTTGTAACGTGTAGATTAGTTTTGTACTGCTTTTTTCTTATGTTGGAATTGTTTGGTGTACTGTTTCTTATTTGTTGTAATGTTCCCTTGCATGTGAATGTGTGATGCGGTTAGGAAACGAGCAGTTCGAGGATTTCTCTGAAGAACCAACTGTTGAAGAAGGATTTGAGCAGCAACAGAGTTGGGAAGAAGGCAAGTGTATTATGTCATGCAAATGTCCTAATAATTATTAATTTCACCACTCATGCATGTGTCTTAATTTGATGGGTTCCTATTTAAGGATTTGCCTAGCCACTATATTTTCCTTGTCCCTGAAACTGGGTTACCTAATTAACTTTGATGGTAGATAATGCTTAGTTGCTCAACTGGGATTGGTTAAATGAACCCCTACTCTTTGTTCCAAATACTCTTTTAATTAATTAATTGGCAAGATCATATCTTTTTAATTGGAACATGGAGAACCACCCAGGAAAACAGTACAACCATGAGTGCCATGTGGCTCTGGCTTTGACTGACTAATTAGGTGCTCTAGTTTTTGGTAGCTTTACTCGAAAGGGGCATGGGGGGTGGCGGTTGACGGGGTATAGCTCGGTCCTTTTGATCTGTGGGCTTTGGTAAGAGACAGACCTCATTAGGGAGGGTTATGCTTTGCTTCTGAACCGGAAACCTTAGCGGGCTATCATTTATTAGAGTACTTTTGTAAAGGTCTCATAGTGAAACCCAGTATTCGGTCCACGTGGTGTGGGAAGGGTACAATGCTTCGGCAATGGGAATCACGGCTTATGTTGAAAGTGTACAACCTCTGCAGAGTGTAAAACTGTTATAACAGCCGTGCTCACGGTTAAGAGCGGCCTGGACCCTTACATGATAATCATACTTGAACATGATCTAAATCGTGGTTATGTGAATATGTTGGGAATATGACATTCATTAATTTGTGGGTGGTATATACTTTCATTTGCTAGTAAATAGTTGCTTAATAAAACTTGACCAACTAAAAGTGCTTACTGCAGTATGGTCAACCAACCTTTTTGCCTCACCCTTGTATGTCATATTACATTTGCTGAGTACGTTATGTGCTCATACTTGTTGCCTTTCTTTCTTTCTTTTATTGCATCTACTACAACCGGAATGCTGCTCAGATTGGGAGAATTTAGAGGATTTCAGTGCTGATTTTGAGGAGTTCTAGGCGAGTCTCCCCCAGTCAATGCCTGTGGAGTTGGAGTCACTTTTGCTTCGTTAGATAAACGTTTATTTAAGTATTCCACTATGACCTTTGTGTCAACTCTGAGATTGTAATAAATGCACTTTAATACTCTTTCGTTATGCATGGTTATGGATATTCACTTGTGACGTCTACCATATGTGTGTAAACTGATCCTGGCGCACATATGAGATGCACCTGGTTTTGCCTTTAAAACTGGGTATGACAGAAGTGGTATCAGAGCTATGTTGACTGTAGGACGCAAGCCTAGATAGAAATGGTCATTCTCTAAGGATTAGTTGCTTAACTACTTTTGGTCTATCTATTCTTGGTTTAATTTGCTATTATTCTAGGTCATTGATAATTGTCTCCTCCTTGATTTTGTTCTATCTTTCTCACCTTCTCATCTAGTTTTTGAGGTCTTTAGAACTGTTTCTAACCCCCTGCTTGCTTAAACCATAGATGGTGTTGACAAGGCAAGGTGCTCGTAGACTGTCAAGCACCCGTTCATCTTTTTCGTCGCATTCAGTGCAAGAAGTGGAACAGGAACCTGAAGAGATGGAAGTAATGCACGAAGAAGTCAACTCAGGAGGGAATGCTCCAGCTGGACCTGAAGGAAGTGATGGACCCTCTCCGCCGCCTGGCATGTGGGTAGTGACCATCCATCACCACGACGGAAGCAACAGTGGATTCCCGATGATGCTTCGAATGCTCTTCGAGCGTCTGAACTATCCAGTGGAGATAGAATATTGTGGAAGGAGGAGGACACATCTAGATCACCCAGAGGATTGGGAAGTCGCTGTATACATTAGGGAGCCTAATTATGAGTTTGGAGGAACAAAGAGGCTGCAGTACATCATGCTATCGCTATAAGGTCAACCTTTGAAGCTGGAATCCAGGATGCAGCAAGACGCGCACTTTCTGTGTTTTGTCATGAGGAGGCTGCTGAAGTACGTAACACTGCTTGGGCATATCTCCCTCGAAGGAAGCAAGGCACTTCTACTGGTGTCGTGCCACATCCGCAGGGTATAGACTCTACACTCAACGTCCAAGTGGCGTTCACCCAGATGCTCAACGTGCACGCTGATGACACCACAAGGGAACTGCAAGAAGTGCATGAAGAACTCGCTGCCGAACGAAGGAAGAACAAGAGGTTGATAGTGAACTCAAAGAAGAAGAACTTCCGCCCCTGGATGAAGATATCGAAGGATTGATGGGTCATTCGCCGCCCGTCTAGACAGTGTTTGGTGGATCGTCTAGTTGCTTCACCCATACCTATTAAGATAGGATACCCTCTCTTTTGTTAGTTTAGTACGTTTAGAAGCGTTGAGTCTCGTGAGTAGCTTATAATTTAGTTTGGTTTAAAAGTGTGGTAGAGATGTTTGCTTTTGTGCAAAGTGTGTGATTTGGATATTTGTAATGATTGAACTTAATTGTGGAGTGATGACCATAATTGAGTAAATAATAAATAAATAAATTTAGTTAGTTTGGGTTATCTTGGTCTCTGATCTTAGCCCTTAGCTATCACTTTATCCCTATAATTTTATCCCTCCTATAAATCATGCTACGCGACATTCTGTTCTCGCGGCTGCATGATACCCTGGTACTGTCCGAATTGTTTCTGGAGTTTTGTAACTCCGTTTGACGTAAATCCAGTTGGGTTGCATTAAGGACTTGATAACCTAGGCTCTGGGAATTTTTCGCGATTTTTGGAGGTTCTGGCAGAGAGATATAATGATTTTATTGGAGTACCCAGAATCTGTCTCGTGGTCCTGGCACAGCTGTCTTGTTTATTTTATACCTCGAGCCACAAAATTTCGATTGAGGTGATTCAAGTTGGGATAGTTTCAGAATTCTATAACCTACGTTCAGACAAAATATCATGATTTTTGGATAAATAGCATGAGAGTTACAACTGTTTAATTAGGACGAACAGAATCTGTTGCAAAATTTGGATTGCCCGACGTTGGTAACTCGTTCTACATTAACTCTTATCTGTTCATGATTTGAGTTATATCTTTTTACCACCCTCTGAACTTCATGTTCTAACCACCAGATGGTAAACACCAGGTCTGGAAGTGGAGTGGATCAACCACCTGTGAATCGTCAAGGACGTGCCAACCCCAATGCAAATCCTGTGCCGAATCAAGCAACCGTAGCAATGGAGCAGATCCTCGCCAACCAGACTCAGATTCTCTAGGGCATGGCTAATACCTTGGCAGCCATGCAAGCACAGAACAACAACAACAACAACAACAACAACAACAACAACAACAACAACCAGCAGAGTGACAAGCACCGGGAGTTCATGAGTCACAAACCCCCTACCTACTCCCACTCTGCAGATCCACTTGATGCTGATGATTGGCTGAAGACTGTTGAGAAGAAGCTGGATATGGCTCAGTGCAATGACAGGGAGAAGGTCCTGTATGCCTCAGGTCGCTTGGAAGGATTAGCTTCAGATTGGTGGGATGCTTATCTTGCTGCTCATGCCACCCCTGATGCTATCACCTGGCAGGAGTTTAGGACCAACTTCAGGAGCCACCATATTCCTGCTGGTGTCATGAAGCTGAAGAAGAAGGAGTTCCTCTCACTCAAGCAAGGTGGGATGACCGTCAGTGAGTACCGGGATAAGTTTATCCAGTTGTCCCGTTACGCCCCAGATGAGGTGAAGGATGATGAGCAGAAGCAGGAGCGATTTCTGGAAGGATTGATTCCGCCGCTCCAATATCAACTCATGTCTCTTACCTTCCCAACATTTCAGAAGTTGCTGGATAAGGCTATTGGCTTGGAGAGCAAGCGTCGTGAGTTGGGAGAGCAGAAGAGGAAGTTCATTGCCTCAGGACAGTCAAGCAGTAACACCCGCCCTCGTTTCCAGCCGCCTCAGCAGAACATGCCCGTTCGTTTTGGTGGGCCAGGGAGTAACTTTGTGCAGATTCAGGGTCAGCGGTCCGCACCTCCACCGCAGCGCCCAGCATTTCAGCAGAATCGCCAGGCCACCCCGACTCAGACTCCAGTGAAGACCCCTGCACCAGGCAGTGCTCCTACTCCCCGTACCTGCTACATTTGTGGAGATCCCAGCCACTATGCCCACAACTGTCCTAAGAGGAATGCTCAGACCCCACAGCGCCAGAGTGGCAGTGCACCTATTCAGAATACCCCTCAGCAGCAGAACCGGAATGTGAACCCGATGCCCCAAAGCAACAAGAGCCAGCAGAATCAGATGCGGGGCAAGGTGAACCATGTTGCTGCAGAGACCGCACAGGAGTCCCAGGATGTGGTACTTGGTATGTTCCTCGTCAACTCAGCCCCTGCATCAATTTTATTCGACTCTGGAGCATCTCATTCTTTTATTACTGCTCAGTACATAGCTAAGTATAGTATATCTATGGTCCCGATGAAAAATTCCATGCTAGTTAGCTCTCCCGGTGGAAACATGAAAGCCAATTTTATCTGTCCCCGAGTTAACCTGAAAATAGTTGGGGTAGACTTTCCTGCGGATTTGATAGTCCTGAACTCTGAGGGAATTGATGTCATACTTGGAATGGGATGGTTAGCTGCTTTCGATGCGGTGATTCAGTGTGCCAAGAAGTCCGTGTTGTTGACTAGCCCTCAGGGAGAGAAGATTGAATTCGGAGCCACACAACCCTCAGCTTCAACTTACTCAGTGAATCAGGCCAGTGGTGTTTCTTTGGAGGATATCAGAGTTGTTTGTGAATTTCCGGATGTCTTTCGAGATGATTTGCCAGGTATGCCACCCGAACGAGACATTGAGTTTATTATTGAGCTTTTACCTGGTACTGCTCCTATTTCTAAATGACCCTATAGAATGGCTGTTAATGAACTAGAAGAACTTAAGAAACAACTTAAGGAATTGTTGGATAAAGGTTACATTCGTCCTAGTTCTTCACCTTGGGGAGCACCTGTAATATTTGTGGGTAAAAAGGATGGTACTCTGAGGATGTGTGTGGATTATCGTTCATTGAATGAGGTCACCATCAAGAATAAGTATCCATTGCCCATGATTGAAGACTTATTTGATCAGTTGAGAGGAGCTAAGGTTTTCTCCAAGATTGACTTGAGATCTGGCTACCATCAGTTGAGAATCAGGAGTTCCGACATTCCTAAAACAGCATTCACCACCAGATATGGGTTGTATGAGTTTACGGTGATGTCGTTTGGATTGACAAATGCACCCGCCTACTTTATGTACCTGATGAATAAGGTGTTCATGGAGTACTTGGATAAGTTTGTGGTGGTGTTTATTGATGATATTCTGATTTACTCTAAGAATGAGGAGGAACATGAGGAGCATTTGAAGTTGGTGTTGCAGACTCTAAGGGAGAACCAGTTGTATGCCAAGTTTAGTAAATGTGAGTTTTGGTTGAATCAAGTGTCTTTTCTTGGTCATGTGGTTACTGATGGAGGTATTGCAGTGGATCCAAGTAAAGTCAAGGATGTGTTGGATTGGGAACCTCCTACCATAGTCTCTGAGATTAGAAGCTTTCTGGGATTGGCTGGATATTACAGGAGATTCATTGAAGGCTTTTCTAAGATAGCGAAACCTCTTACTTCGCTATTAGAGAAGGGCAAGGAGTTTATTTGGTCAGAAGCGTGTCAGGCCAGCTTTGAAGAGTTGAGAAGGAAGTTGACTACAGCCCCAGTGCTTGCTATGCCAGATATTCACAAGAACTTTGATATATATTGTGATGCTTCTCATAGAGGTCTTGGGTGTGTGCTCATGCAGGAAGGCAGAGTTATAGCCTATGCATCCAGGCAGTTGAGGAAACACGAGCTGAATTATCCTACTCATGATTTGGAGCTTGCAGCTGTTGTCCATGCCTTGAAGATCTGGAGGCACTATATTCTAGGTCACAGATGTGAACTGTATACCAATCACAAAAGCCTGAAGTACATATTTACTCAGAAGGATCTGAATTTGAGGCAGAGAAGATGGTTGGAGTTGATCAAGGATTATGATCTGGGGATCAACTATCATCCTGGCAAGGCTAATTTGGTTGCTGATGCGTTGAGTAGGAAGTCACAAGTAAATGCAATGTTTGGTCGCCAGTTACCAGCTGAGTTGCTTGCAGAGATGGAAAAGCTGAACTTGGGATTCCTGAATCAGACAGAAGGTGTGACAATGGAAGTTGAGTCTACACTGGAGCAGGAGATTCGGAAGGGTCAGCTTACTGATGAGAAGATAAAGGAAATCAAGGAAACCATGTTAGCCGGAAAAGCTCCCGATTTCACCGAAGATGATCAAGGTACAATTTGGTTTAGAAAGAGGATATGTGTACCGGATATTGAGTCTCTCAGAGAGAAGATATTGAGGGAAGCTCATGACTCTGCATATTCTATTCATCCTGGAAGTACCAAGATGTACGAGGATCTGAAGCAAAGGTATTGGTGGTATGGACTAAAAAGGGATGTGGCTGCCCATGTGACATTGTGCGATGTCTGTCAGAGAGTTAAGGCTGAACACCAGAGACCAACCGGATTGCTTCAGCCACTCAAGGTACCTGAATGGAAGTGGGAAGAAATCAGTATGGATTTCATTGTTGGATTACCTCGCACTCGAGGAGGATATGATTCAATATGGGTTATTGTGGACAGATTAACTAAGGTAGCTCACTTCATACCCATTCACACTACTTATACCAGCGCTAAGTTAGCAGAGTTATACATGTCCAGAATCGTCTGTCTCCATGGTGTACCTAAAAAGATAGTGTCTGATAGAGGTACTCAGTTTACATCTAGATTCTGGCAGAAGTTGCATGAGTCTATGGATACAAAGTTGAATTTCAGTTCTGCATATCATCCTCAGACAGATGGTCAGACAGAAAGGACTAATCAGATTTTGGAGGATATGTTGAGAGCTTGCGCTCTGAAGCATGGAGGTAGTTGGGACAAGAGTCTTCCATATGCATAGTTCTCATATAACAACAGTTATCAGGCAAGTCTAAAGATGGCCCCGTTCGAAGCGCTTTATGGTAGAAAGTGCAGAACACCGTTGTATTGGAGTGAAACAGGTGAAAGTCAGCTGTTTGGGCCAGAGATTTTGCAGGAAGCTGAGAGACAGGTTCAGATTATCAAAGAGAATTTGAGAACGGCTCAGTCTAGGTAGAAGAGCTATGCAGACATAAGGAGACGAGAATTCACTTTTGAAGTAGGTGATTATGTGTATCTGAAAGTATCTCCTATTCGAGGCTTGAGACGGTTTAAGGTGAAAGGGAAATTATCTCCTCGTTTCATTGGACCTTTCAAGATTGTTGATAGAAAAGGCGAGGTTGCTTATCAATTGGAATTGCTAGCCAGACTGTCAGATGTGCATGACGTGTTCCATATCTCTTAGTTGAAAAAGTGTCTTCGAGTTCCTGAGGAAGAATTGTCTATGGATGAGTTGAATGTGCAAGATGATCTGACTTATATGGAATATCCAGTTAAGATTTTGGAAACCGCTGAGAGAGTTACTAGGAGTAAGGTGATTAAGATGTGTAAAGTTCAGTGGAGTCATCACGCAGAAAGTGAGGCAACTTGGGAAAGAGAGGATGAGTTGATGGCAGAGTTCCCTCAGATTTTCTCTAATCCGTCCGAATCTCGAGGACGAGATTCTTTTTAAGGGGGGTAGGTTTGTAACACCCTAAAATTCATCACAATTAAATTGTAGCAACCCTCTGAATTTGTCTAGGATTTATTAAGGCTTAAATAAATTTTCTAGGATTTAATTGGAATTTCTAGCCTTTTATCAATTTAAATATTACATTAAATAATTATTTTAGTCAAAATAAGTTTTTGTTGCATTCATGCTGTTGCATATATTTTTGGTTGCTAGTAAATCAAGTTGGAATTTAAATTCTGTTTAAATTCGAATTTGATTTGCTTTTGTTTGAGTTTTAGAAAAGTTTAATTAGCCGAGTTCGTTTCTGCCCCTTGAGCTCTTGGCCCAGTCCAAGATTGCCCCCTTTACTTTTTCCTTTCTCCCCGGGCTGAATTCTTCTTCCTCGGCCCGGCCTTCTCTGCTTTTGGCCCAGTACCGGCCCGTCCCGACTCTCCCTCGCCGCTCTCTCTCTCTCTCTGTCGCTGACGAGTGGGGCCCGGCTATCAGCCCTTCCTTCTCCCTCCCGTCGCCGACCCGGACACCTCGGCCGACTCCGAGCTCGCCGCGCCGCCGTGTCCAACTCGAACACGCCTGCCCGAGCCCAAGCTCCGCACCTATTTAAGCGCGCGCACCGTCCGCTTTCCCTCCCATCAAATCGAGCCGCAAACCCGAGCAACCCTAGCGCCGCCGCCGCCGCCGAGCTCAAGCCGCCGTCGTCGTTTCGCGCCGCCGCTTCTTCTTCTTCGACCCGAGCAATCCCAGGAGGTTCGTCGTGGTGCCCTTGAGCTTGTCACCTTGTTCTTGCCTCGAGTTTGGCTCTGCACCGCGCTGACATTGCTCGTCGACGATCTCCAGTGCCGCCGGCCGCCGTTCATCGCCGCCCGCCCGTTGCGATCCTCTACCCACGTCAAGAACCCCCGCGGTGAGTCTGCAAGCTTCTCCTCTTGCTCCCCGACCAAGTCCCGTCGCTAGTGGTGCCCCGTAGCGCGTTTTCGACTTTCTCCGGCGATGTTCCGCCGCGTTTGCGAGCGGCGCCGCCGCGTTCATCGTCGCCGGCGTCGACCCGAGCCCCGATCCATCCCTGACCGTCTGATCTACATCCTACGGCCCAGATTAGATCGAGCATCCAAGTCAAACCAGTCCATACCGGTCAGCGTGGCAATTTTGCTAAAGAGCCCTTGAAGTTTTCGGAAATCAACCCGCGGTCCGAGTTAGTTCAAAAATAATTACGTTTAGGTCCTGTTTTCTTCTGTTTTAGCCCCTGCAAGATTTAAAATAGCACCCGCAGTCCAGCCCCTGTTATTTTATAGTTTAGCCCCTGTAGTTTTATAAAAATTATGTTTTAGCCCTCGGATTTTCGCAGTTAAGCCCCTGGAACTTTTAAAACTTTACCAGCAAGTCCCTGAGCCTTAGAAAAGCCATATCTTTTGTGTTTTAACTCCGATTTTAGTGATTCTCGCGCCCACGCGTTCGTGTATTATGTCATGCAAATGTCCTAATAATTATTAATTTCACCACCCATGCATGTGTCTTAATTTGATGGGTTCCTATTTAAGGATTTGCCTAGCCACTATATTTTCCTTGTCCCTGAAACTGGGTTACCTAATTAACTTTGATGGTAGATAATGCTTAGTTGCTCAACTGGGATTGGTTAAATGAACCCCTACTCTATGTTCCAAATACTCCTTTAATTAATTAATTGGCAAGATCATATCTTTTTAATTGGAACATGGAGAACCACCCAGGAAAACAGTACAACCATGAGTGCCATGTGGCTCTGGCTTTGACTGACTAATTAGGTGCTCTAGTTTTTGGTAGCTTTACTCGAAAGGGGCATGGGGGGTGGCGGTTGACAGGGTATAGCTCGGTCCTTTTGAGCTGTGGGCTTTGGTAAGAGACAAACCTCATTAGGGAGGGTTATGCTTTGCTTCTGAACCGAAACCTTAGCGGGCTATCATTTATTAGAGTACTTTTGTAAAGGTCTCATAGTGAAACCCAGTATTCGGTCCACGTGGTGTGGGAAGGGTACAATGCTTCGGCAATGGGAATCATGGCTTATGGTGAAAGTGTACAACCTCTGTAGAGTGTAAAACTGTTATAGCAGCCGTGCTCACGGTTAAGAGCGGCCTGGACCCTTAAATGATAATCATACTTGAACATGATCTAAATCGTGGTTATGTGAATATGTTGGGAATATGACATTCATTAATTTGTGGGTGGTATATACTTTCATTTGCTAGTAAATAGTTGCTTAATAAAACTTGACCAACTAAAAGTGCTTACTGCAGTATGGTCAGCCAACCTTTTTGCCTCAGCCTTGTATGTCATATTACATTTGCTGAGTACGTTATGTGCTCATACTTATTGCCTTTCTTTCTTTCTTTTATTGCATCTACTACAACCGGAATGCTACTCAGATTGGGAGAATTTAGACGATTTCACTGCTGATTTTGAGGAGTTCTAGGCGAGTCTCCCCCAGTCAATGCCTGTGGAGTTGGAGTCACTTTTGCTTCGTTAGATAAACGTTTATTTAAGTCTTCCGCTATGACCTTTGTGTCAACTCTGAGATTGTAATAAATGCACTTTAATACTCTTTCGTTATGCATGGTTATGGATATTCACTTGTGACGTCTACCATATGTGTGTAAACTGATCCTGGCGCACATATGAGATGCACCTGGTTTTGCCTTTAAAACTGGGTGCGACAACTTCCATCTGCAACCAGGTGTGTAGTCCCTCGCCAGGGCCGTAGGTCCAGCCCTCGTAGAAGATGTTGTCCACATCTATCCCCACTGTACGCAACACCTCCCTCAGTAGCACTGCCAAACCTCCACAGTCTGCACCAGTGGTTCTGATCTCCCGTCGTTCATCTGCTGGTCCTCTTGCTTCCATCTGCCGGACAGTTAGTGGGTTGTTAGTAAGTTAGCAAGTTAGTAAGGTAAGGTAAGGGTAAAAATTTTGTAATAGTTGAGATGTACATATATAGTTTTTAAATAGCCCAAGGAGTTTCATATAAAATAGAGGACTCAGTTAGAGCTTCTGTCCTAAGTTTCCGATCTAAGGGTTATGCGCTACGGTCAAGTATGGCTCTGATACCAACTGAAACGAACCGGATTCTCAACGATGAGAGAATCCGACTCCCTGTACCCTCGAGATAGTCCCAGGATTAGCAGCTATCTCGTACAGAACTCATTTCAGTCAAATATCACATCCATAAAATGATAAAAGATCCATTACATGACATATATAAAACATAGCAGTCTGGTACAAGCCCTCTAGGCTAAATCGACAATAAGAAACAACTGCGCAGCGGTAGCTAGAACATCAGGGACCACTCCTCCATAGGCATCCTTGAGCATAGCGCGCACCCTTCAATCGTACCACCCGTCCTGGTTGAACTTGTGGTCGGGGTCTTCACCTGAGAACCCAAAGTCTGTCCCCAAGGAAATGGGACAGGTCCACGTCACCATCCATAATATGATGCAAGCTTTAAAGTGGCCTATTCTAAGGTATAGAAATAATCAAGGTTTAAGCCAGGGTTTTCTTATGCGAGCAGCAGCAATACCCAAATTCATCTCATCACCAACTCCTTCCTCACAAGCACATCCACTCCCCAGATCCAACCGTCAACCTCACATTTCCATCGGGCTCGTCCTGCCACAGCAGGTTCCCGCAAACATTATCCACCAACACCTTTCTCTCTCTAGTCGACTCGGTGAGCTCCCTCCCCACCTTGTCTCAACAGCCTCAGCTGGACCTATCTCTCAATTTCCCCAAATCAAGGATGAGGTAAGAAAGCAGATTCCCAAGCTGTCGGGGCTTATCAGAAGCGGGTTGTCCGTAACCGTGGACACGGCTATACGTATAGTTTTCACTCTGCAGAGGTGGCACTCCAGGAATCCATCCGGGCTGCAAGGCTAGTCCGCAACCAACCTGAGACACAGCCCACAACAAAGACCCTAAACAGTAACGGCGCCAATCCTGTCTCCCTGGGCTTGGGAAACATCTGATCTAACATCTGCCCCAGGGATGTGAAACCTTCCCACCGGGGCCAGTCGGGGGCCGTGGTAAATCAGGGAGAATACGCCGCAACGATTCCCCCCTACACATGTCAAACTCGAATCTCCTACAGTCTCGGCGCCGCACTAGAGTAGGCTTGCTGGAACCCTCCCCATACTGGGTAGATGGTGAGCACGGTGGTCCGTGACCGAAACTGGATACCGACTCGGTACTTAATTGTCGGTTAAAGCGAGTATCTGCGTCATAAGCGATCCGCCGCAACAGTCCGCAATCGGCACCCATAACAGGTATAGCCACCCAAACTCCTCAAGTACTCCCCAAGTACCAATACCCAAGAACCATGTACCCGCAATAGGTACTCCGTAGGGACTGCTCGAGTGCAGTCCCCAAGCACCTCGATCAAACAATCGAGTTGTTATTACTCGCTTACACCGCCTAGCTGCACTACTCCTCCCATACCACCCACAACTCACACCAAGAGGATCAATCACAACCATCCCAACACATGCATAGCATAGCATATTTCATATAGTGAGTAGTAGGTAGCAAGGTAACAGGATATTAACAAAGGCAGTGCAGGTTTATCATGCGAGAAAAGTAAAGCGCTAGCATACTAGTTGCATGTCTAATAGGTATTTCAGAGAATGGCTGGGCGTGAACCTGGGCAAAAGTCTTCGTCTTCGTCAAAGCAGTTGTCGTAGTGGTCCGGCTCCTCCTGACTCTCCGGAGCTCCTAAGGTTGCGTAAAAATAAATAAGACGCGGCTACTGGCAAAGAAACACCAAGACAGCGAGGAGAGAAGACCGAAAGAACACCAAACTCTACACTAACGCGTAGGTTATGTTTTTAGAAAAATATAGAAACTGGTTTCATATTTTTCTAAGCTACGATTGATTTATTATGAATTTTCCAAGTTTAAATCATTTTCTGAAAATATTAAATAATTTCCGAAAAAGAAAAACAGACGAAAATTAGCCTGCTGACGTCATCATGACGTCATGCTGACGTCAGCAGTAGGGTCCGCCTAGGGTGACGTCAGCAGTGGGCCCTGCTGACATCAGCGTTGACCGGTCAACGGTCAACGGGTCAACGGTCAACGGGTCAGCTCTGGTCAGTGGGCCCCAGCGGTCTGTGACACGTAGTGTATGACACATGGGCCCCATACGTCAGCGCGGTTAAAAGAAAAAGAAAAAGGATTAAACGATGGCTGGGCTGGAATTGGGCCGAAATGGACTGGGCCGGAAAAGTTCAAGGCTGCAAACCAGACTTAAAGTTCAACATTAGGCCCACGGAGGAGCGCTGCTGGATCTGGCTCTGGTGGACTCAGTCCACCGTGAACCGTGAGTGCGGTTCACGTGAGCCGGGTGTATGGGATCAGGTGTGGCCGACTCGGGGTCGTCTGTGGGTGCTCGTGCGTGGTGCTGGTGTGGTCGTGCGTGTGGCCACGCCACGGCGCGGCGCGCACTAGAGCACGCCGGCGGCGATGGTCGGCGGCGGAACTCGCCGGAAATGGCTTGGCAAGGCTCAAGGACGGTCGGAGAGGCTCGGCTTGGGTTCAGCGAACACGAACGGGAAGAAAAAGGCCACGATTTGGCTGGGCTTTGGGCCTCCCTGACGCGAACGGCGGCGACGCGGCCATGGCGCCACGGCGGCCGGCGGCACGCGGGTGGAAGCTCGGCTCGGACGACTTGGCTAAGGGTGATTCGCACGCGCGCAGTCCTCAGCAACTGCTGGGACGCAGGCTAGGTGCGTGTGCGTGGGCACGTGGTCTCCCACGGCCGCGACACGGCCTCGGCGTTTGCGCGCGGCGAGCGGAGCTCGGTCGCGGCGGCCTCGGCTGCGGGGATCAAGGCGACGGCGGTTTTGTGGGCTAGCTGCAGTGGCTCAACGGGATCCTGCACACGTTCGTGGCCACGACTTGAAGGTAGGGTCCCAGAGGAAAGGGCTAGCACAGCGGCGGCGGCGCTTGGCCGGAGACAGAGAAGAAAGGGGGAGAAGCAACGACGCTCACCTAGGGGCTAGTAATGGTTCGCTGCAGCTCGGGGTAGTGCTCGACGTGGCTTGGCGAAGCTCCGGCGTCCACGTTCGTCCCGGGTCCGACTCCTCCTTGGCACCTCCACGGACGGCGGCGTCGGCTCCGGCGGCGGCGATGCGGGGAAGGCAACGGGCTCCACCAATCATTGCTCCGGCTGCTCCTCAACTTTCCCCACCCCTCTCCCACTCCTATCCTCCCACGAATTGGATCGGGAATAACCCCAATGGGGCTGCGGCGGCACTGGAAGGGAAGAAGGGCCGGCGGCGGCTTTTATAGGAGAAGGCGCTAGGGTTCCGCGGCACGGACGGCGAGATGGGGGTTGTGGGCGGCCTCGGACACGCGTCCGCATCGCATCGGGCCGCACGGGGTTGATGGGACCGGCTCGGGTGCTCACGGGCGGCGCGGCAGAGAGAGAGAGCGGAGCGGCGCGCGGGGGAAGAAGAAAGAGAGGAGGGAGAGAAAGCTGACAGGCGGGGCCCGCCTGTCAGTGAGAGAGGAAGCGACGCGGTGGCGACGCGGTGAGGGTTGGGCCGGTGCTGGGCCGAAAGGCCGGCTGGGCCAGCTGGCTGGTTGGCTCGGGAAAAGAGTTGGAGGAGGTTTCTCGGACTTGGGTTTGGAAGTTTGGGCCCACGAACAGTCAGAAGGGTTTGACAATTAGTTTAGATAGTTAGAGTTTGAATTCAAATCTAGAATTTGAATTCAAACCAACCAAAAATCCAATTAAATCCAAATAACTCCAAATCACACTATTTCATCCTTAGCACTTCAAATTGATTTTAAATTTTTAACTTTAAATTGCCTAAGAATTTGGGAGCAATTAGAAATAATTTTAAATGTTGGTTTGCATGCACAACAATTCACCAAAAAATTTTGAAATCCATATTTTTGCATTCAACAAAACCTAGGATAAATTTAGGGTTGTTACACTCCGGAAACTCAGTAGCAGTCTCATGCGCAGCCCAATCTGTTACCCATCGGGATTTTGTTGAATTAAAACAAGTGTAAGTAACAAAATTACTTAACAACTTGGATCAGGGAACTAGGGCGTAAGCTTCGTGCCTAGCTCTAGTGTCTCTCCGTAAGGACTGGTTCTTAAAGCGGCAACCCAGGAGCCTGTTGCCACCGCCAGAACTATTATGGCTCTGGTCTTGGACAAGTAGCTTGTACGTCTCTAGCCTAACAGTGGTTACCGACGGGCCGACGGCGTTGTGGGAGGCAAGGTACGGGGTGCTTTATTGATTCCACCGAGGACGGGGATCCGTCGGCTAGGTCCCATTAGACCCAGTCCCGTGTTGGGAGTCCCTGGAGTACGGGAACTCCGCACGTTGCACATTGATGGGTATGAGACCCGCGCTCTGGACGCCATTGACCCCTTATGGTGGACTCCATAAGCATAAGTCAATCTCGGTGCCTAGAGTCTCATCGCCTTGTATTACTGCAACGGCTACTGTCTTTTTAGGGTGTCTTGTGAAAAGCCTCGTAGCGTCCCTATACGATCACACCTCGGAAGTGTGGTTTACGAGGTTTGGCCACCTCATCATGGTTGGGTTTAAAGTTCCTTGAACTTTTACGCGGCTGGTGGGTAAAGGGCGAAACCTCTGCAGAGTGTATAATCTATCATGATAGCCTTGCTCAGGGTCACGAGCGGCCTGGATACTTTTTTATTAGAAATTGATGATTTTTAAATTTGTTTAATGTCACTTACACTTGTTAATTTGGGTTACAACAGGGATCCATCCACTTGTAGTAATTTTGGACAATGTAAAATGAACCAACTAAAAGTGCTAATGCAGTTAAGCCGTGTCAAGCCTTTTAAGCCTTCATATCCCGTGTTATACTTGCTAACATGACAATAATAAAATAATCAATTAACTACTAAAAGTTTTAAAAAGGCTATTTTTTGGGTGTTACAATCAAGGGACAAGACACAGCACATTTCTGCGCGGTGTAGGGAGTGCCGGCCATTTCCGACACCGACACTATCAGGGTTTGAGGTCCCGGTAACGGCGCAAAGACTGTTTGGTTGGTTTTTTTATGACTCAATAATATATATAAATATTCTATAAGTGCATAGAATCACCATTGTAGCATTTCACCCGAAAGTATTTCAGAGTATTGTAATTTATATGTCAAGATAACTAGTAAGTAGGTATTCAATGATATAAAAAGAAGTATGCTACCACGGGGGTAACGGTGATGATATGAGTGATAGGCCATGACATAGAGCTCAAGGATAACTCAGATAAATTCCCTAAAGAGAGGACTAGCTAGCTATTGTTGGCACTTCTTACGATCCAATATCAGGATTGAGAATCCCGGTACTGGGGTAAGGAGTGTTTCAGTGGTTTTTCTTATGGCTTAGTAAAATATATAAATATTCTGCAAGCGCACAGAATGACCGCTGTAGCACTTCACCTGGGAGTATCTCGAGGTATCATAATTTATATTTCCGTAGGGAAGCTTTGGCAAGAGTACTAACAAACAGATATTCGAAACTATCACAGAACGGTACACGACTAGACAAGATGCGGGATAACTGTCACACCCCAAAATTTTCGGGTTTTGGGTTGTGAATTTTTACCATGATTAATACAATGATTTTCTCAATTTTCTCAAATATTTCAAGCTTTATATAATTTTCAGGGAATTTAGTATAGGAAAAATTGTTTTCTAAATTAAATTAAAGCAAGATAGGTTTAAATTTTGATTGTGATGCATTCATGCTGGCCGCATTGAGTTTTGGTTGTGTGTAGTTCAAATAAGAATTTAAATCTAATTTAAATTCGCATTTGAATTGCATTTGTTTGAACCCTAGAAAAGTTCTTTTGGCCATAGTTCGTTTTTGCTCCCTGATCTTTCTCCCTTGGCTGCTTTTCCCCCTTCTCTTCTTTTCCCGACCAGCCCAGCCCGGCATCTCCTGCTTCCCCTCGCGGCCCAGCCCAGCTAGCCACCCCGCTTCTGCCTGGGCCGACAACCAACGCTCGGCCCGTTACCCTCCGCGGCCCGGTTTCGCCCCCGCCCCAACCCACTCCGCTTCTCCGTCTCCCGCGGCCCACCTCTCTCTCCCCGCAGGCCCATCACGCACACGGCCCACGAAGCCGACGCCGCGCCGGTCTCCCGCAGGGCGCGCGCCGCCGCCGCAATCGACGCGCACCGCCGCCGCCGGATTTCTCGGCGTGCATGTCACGCAGCCCTCGGCGTCCGTGCCTCTATTAAAGCCATCGCCGCCCAAGCTCGCACGTGCCCTAGGCTCCCTCTCTCCCTCGCGCAGCGCCGCCTCGCCAAAAGCCAGCGCCGTCACCGGAGCAAGAGGCGCCGCCGCCGCCGTCGGGAGCTCAGCTTCGCCGGTGCCATTGCCGGTCAATCCACCGCCTCGGTCGACGCCGGACGAAGCCGAGACCACCTAGAGCTTCCCCATGCCACGCCGGAAGCCTTTGCGCCCCTTCTCGTCGCCGTCCTATCGCCGGAGCTCGCCGCCCACGCGAGCGCACACCGCTTCGGCGCCATTGACGGCGACCCGCCGCATCCGCAAAGCGTCGGCGCAAACCAACACCGCCATGCGCTTCTCCTCGTCGAGCCGAAGATCCGCTGTCGGTCTCTGTCGTCATCTCGCCGCCGGAGCGTCTTCCCCCGCGAGAGCGCCTCGCCGCCGGCCGACTTCGCCGCCCCCTGCCGAATCCCCGCCGTTCCGGTCCACCTTCGCCGGTGGTGAGAACCCCAACGCGATCCCCTCCATCTCTTCTACCTCCTGCGCTAGATAGCCGCCGCCCTACGTCGCTGGAGCACCGACATTGCCATCGACCAGAGCCGCCGGCGAGCACCTCTGCCGTCCCATGAAGGAAGATTGCAGTTTTATAGTTAGGCCCTCAAGGAAACGCGAAACCTCCAGATCTATTCTTGTGTCTTGCGCAAGTTATAGAAAACCCCCTGGAAGAATCCACTTGCTACACATAAATCCCACCGAGCCCGTTTTTCAGATCTAATCCTAACCTTCCACCTTTTCGCGGCCCCTGTTCTTTGTCTCTTGCGAAAAAGCTTTGCTAACCCCTGCAATCTATAGATAATCACGTATAGGTCCCTACAACTTTGTTATCGCAATAAAATTCACGTTTTAACTCCGATTTAATCCGTTTTCGTTGCGTTAGGTTCATACCAACTTAAACTACTCGTTAGCACTGTTAATTGACATCTAATTTATTTCTAAATTTTATTCAATATTAATTTGACTAAAGATTATGTAAATGTGTTTTCTAATTAAAATTCAATTAAGGTTTATACTCAGCTTTTTATTAAATGTTAAAATTAATTAATAAATTATTCAATTTATTTATGAATAAAATATAATTAAGTTTCATCTCGGTTCTTGTGATGTTAATTTGATTAATGTTTACTTAACTAGCTCTTTCTAATTAAAAGCAATTTAGAGTCAACCTCCGACTTTTTATAAATAAATGTTACATTGATTAATATTAACATAAATATGTTTTTGAATTATAATATTGATTTAGGCAACACGATTCATAAAATTATTCGATTAGATGCTCTCACATGCTTCAAGTTAATGTTCTAATTTGAATAAATTGTACTTAAACATTTGTAATTAAAATATGATTAAGTTTACTTCGTCTTTTCTAAAGGTTAAAAATATAATTTGTACTCATTACTTATACATGGTTTTACTTAAATTAAAATAAATGAAGCTTATAGTCTTTTAATAAATGAAATCTTTTGATAGTTATATCTATTCAACCGTTGCTCCGTTTTCAGTGATTCTTGCGCTCACGTGGCCATCGAACCAAGCCCTATCCTTTAGCGTGCTCTTTTAAAGCTTTTGCTCTAAACTGTGTATTGTTCTTAGTTGTGTATTGTTTATTTGCTTGATTAGCTACTAGCTGATGATTGTTGCGAGTAGAGGAAGGCCGTTCGAGAGATTTCAAGATCAAGGGCTGAAGACTGAGTAAAAATACTGGATTTGAGGCAAGTATAGCACGGACAATCCTTGCTACCTACACACCCTTAATACACTATTTACTGCATACGCATGTGTCTAAATTGTTTCCCTTTAAGGTTGTACCTAGTTTGTTTATCCTATACCTTGATTACCTTGGGTTATTGCATATGGGTAGAACTTTGCTAGGCGCAGCTACTATCACCTTTGCTTAACTGTTAATCTGGATATAATGGATCACTTCAACTTTATTGTTAAAATTGCTTTTTAGCAACATGGTTCAGGGAGCTATGGCATTTGCTTCGTGCTTTGTCCTAGTGTCTCTCCGTAAGGACTGGTTCGTAAAGCGGCAACCCAGGAGCCTGTCGCCACTGCTAGAACTCTGGTCTTGGACAAGTAGCTTGTACGGCTCTAGCTTAATAGTAGTTACCGATGGGGCCGACAGCGGTATGGGAAGCACTCGTGAGAGTATGTCTTGATCCACCGAGGACGCAAGATCCGTCGGCTATGTCCCCGTGAGGCACAGTCCCGTGTGGGGAGCACTCATGTGTTGGGAGCTCCACACGTTGCGCCCTTTATTTTGTTGTGCATGTGTTGCCGCGCATTGGACGCCATTGACCCCCTCATTGTTGCGACTCTGAGCGTCAGTCAATCTTGGTGCCTGGGCCATGCTGCCTGTGTTGTACCATAACGACTACTGTTGGGTTAGGGTGTCTTGTGAAAAGCCTCGTAGCATCCCTATGCAGTCACACCTCGGTAGTGTTGACGTGCGTGGTTGGGTTCAAAGTTCCATGAACTTTTACGCGTCTGGTGGGTAAAGGGCGAAACCTCTGTAGAGTGTACAATCTATCATGATAGCCTTGCTCAGGGTCATGAGCGGCCTGGATCCTTTTTGATTAGAAGTTGATGCTTATTACTGTTTAATGTTCACTTCTACTTTATTAACTGGGTTACAACTGGGATTCATATTATTGTAGTAACTTTGGAATATGCTAAAATGAAACAACTAAAAGTGCTAATGCAGTACAGCCGTGTCTAGCCTTACTTTTAGCCTTCATAATCCGTGTTGTACTTGCTAAGTAAGACATTTACTTACGCTTGCCATTATTCAACAAAATCCCGGATGGGTAACAGATGGAGTGAATGAGACAGCTACTGAGCTTCCTGAGGATCGTCTGTGCTTCTGAGCTGTGATCAACCAGTCGGTGTCCCTGTGGACTTGAGGCTCTACCTGTCGAGATAATTATTAGACTTCCGTTGTGTTAGTTACTTATTGCGTTAAACTCTGATGTAAAACCATTTTATTCGAGCATATGTACTCTGATTTCCTGGTATGTGTTCTGTGGACATCCTGGGCACACATATGGCAACATTCGGGTTTCTGTGTAAATCCGGGTGTGACAATAACGATATTGGATAGGAGTGGATATACCATGACACACAGCTCAAGGGAGGTTTAGATAAGAGAGAGAAAAGGAGTAGCTAGTTGGGAGAACAATGGGAAGAGATAAAGGATTCCTGGGTATTGTCTATCTGAGTTACTCGGAATAGGATATAGGGGTTGAAAGATAGTTCTAACAGATCTAGATAAGCTGAGACCTTGACTTCGGGACACAGAGCGAGAGACAGACAGAAAGGGATGAGAAGGGGTGCCTCCAACTCTGTACGTTTGGGGATCCTACAGGGCAAGCCAGGCGTGATGGGATACGAAGACCGTATAGGGCTATCACCACCTAACGGCTACCACCTCCGTGCCAGCTCGGGGGCAATCTAAGGTCACGGACTAATCTGGGTACCACACCCACACTAGACTACAACTACTTACTCCGCTAGCAGAAGCAAGCAATCCTGTCAATACCCCGGTGACAATTCACCACAAGTATTGAGCAGAAACGAAGAACTGGCCAAGACAAAGACTTGAATCTAGACTGGGAGGACTAAGATCACAACAACTATAGTCTAAACAGAGACACTTGCAACTAGACTAAAGTATAAGCAATATATGAATAACTCAAATGATAGGCAAAGATAATTATATTGTTACTGCAAAAGTCTTACAGAAAGAAAAGGAAAAGATACAAGAGCTAATACCAGAGCTTCTGAAGACGACTCCGGAACCTCCGAGGCACACCTCGACTCGACTCTAACTCCCAACTAAACTATCCTAACTCTACTAGAACAAGTGGAATGAGAGCTCCTTGGCTTTGGTGTGTGTTGACAAATGAAGTGACCCCCTCTATTTATAGTGCCAAATGACGGTTAGGGTGGAGTAACCGCCAAGGGACCATGGGGTGCTCCCAGGCGGTTCGGGCGAAGGAGTCGGTTCGTCCGAACCCTCCGATGCACCGTCCTTGGCCCCAAGGGCCAGGATTTATCCCTAGGAGGCGGTGCTGGCCTGGGGGTGGTTCGGCCTAACCGCCTCTGTTCGGCCGAAGGGGCCTGACCTGTGGCCGGCCCTCCCCAGCACCGCCTCTGCGTCCTAGATGTCCTGGGCTGCCTTTTCTTGATGGGGTTCATGTTGTATGGGCCCAGGATGATGTGGCAGTGGTTCGGGATGAGTTGGCAGTCGTCCATGTGTCATGTGTTGTTGTCGCTTGGTTATCGTTGATGTGGACGGCTCCCAGCGGCATTTACGGGTAAGGGGGGTAACCGGCCGAATCGTGTCGTTCGGCCGAATCGGTCAATTCCGACCCCTATAGCACGTATTTCTCGTAGTTGTACCTGCAAAAGTGACACTCACCAAAACTCGTGGAACTTTATTAGAAATAAAACCTAAGTACATGAAATGTCACATATGTCGTCAATTATTCCCGAGTATTGGTGGTCGGAAACGAGCCGTAACAACCGCCAACAGCTATCTAGGTGAACAATGAGAAGAGAAAAGATTCCTAGATACTTTATCTATTCGGGCCACTCGAGGAAAGAGATACAATAGTAGTAGAACAATGTCTATAGATCAAGTCTAACTCTATTGTCTCAACGTTAGAACAGGGCCCACTAGAAAGCTCACAGAAAAGGATGAGAAAGGGAACTGCTAGTCACCCAGGGGTGGTTGTACAAGGCCAAGACAAACATGGTGGAATACATAGGCCGACAGGACAGTCACCGCCTAGTGGCTACCATAGCTATCCATTAAATTGGGTGCACTCTAAGCTCACCTTCAAGTAAAGGCACCACGCCTACACTAGTCAGGTTCTACTTACTCTCATAGAAAGAGCACACAACCATGTCAGTGCCTAGGTGACAATTCACCCAAACATTTTATCAAGATCGAAGAGAGCGGCTCAGACAAAGACTTAATCAAGAACTACTATAGCAAGATCTACAACTACTATACTATAAACACGATATATCATAACTAAAATAAAGTTGATCTTGGATATATATATATTTTTTGAGGAGATGATGTTGGATATAAATGACTCGAAGAATAAAATAAAGATAATATATTGATAACTCAAAGTCTTACAAAAAAAAGTGAAAGATACAAGAGCTAATACCAAAGCTTCTAAAGACGACTCCAGAACCTCGAGGCAGAGCTCGACTCAACTCTAACTCCCAACTAAACTATGCAAACTCTACTAAAGAGAATGAACTAGGGATCTCCTCAGCTTGGTGTGTGTTGAAATGACAGGAGAACAGCTCTATTTATAGGTGGCACTGAAGTCGAGGCGGAGCAGCGGCCAAGACATCGAGGGGGAATCCCGGGCACTTCAGTTGAACCGCCCAGTTGGGCCGAACCAGAGGATCCCCATCGCCTCTCATCCAAACATTCCATATTTCCTCCTGAAGGCGGTCGTAGGTCGCTTCTCTTATCTGCACGAATAGATCTAGTACGGGTGCATGAACTTGATGATAAAACATGATGAACTTTACAGATCTGACAACTACAACACTAGCACTACACGAACACAACCTAATACACTACTAACAGAGAGGAAAACAGGGTAGCAGACCATCGGTGGTGTTAGGTGCCGGTGCCGCCATGTCGTCCACGGAGTTCGCTGGGGCGGACTGAGCTCGACGGCGTGCAGGGACGGCGTCGCGTGCTTGGCGGCGTAGATCGGGACGGTGGCAGCGGCGACGGGAGATGTAGCAGGACGGCGGTGGTGGCAGCGCTTCCCGCCGCTCCAGTGCTCCCTCAGGTCGGACTAGGGTTGTAGGTGGGGTGTGTGGCGGCGCAGTGAACCTCGTATTGTGTGTCGTGGCCCCCACCTCCTCTATATAGCACTGTGCCACAGGGGCCCACCAACCATGATTAAGGTTGGGCGCCCCGACTAGGGCACAGAGAAAGGCCCGTTACGGCCTTTGGGCCGTAACGGGAAGAGATCGCACTAACAACTATTGGCTCCACTTAGATGCACACAGGTCAAGGGTAATGTGATTTTAGTGACAACTCGGAAGTTATCTGTTGCCAATGTAAGAAGCAAAAGAGAGGCACATATCAACTTGAATGGTATGAAGGAAGATGTATTTTGGCGTTTTTTCAAGCAGTGCATATTTGGTGATGAGAATTATCAAGGCCACAAAAAGCTGCTGAAAATTGCAAAGCAAATAGCCACCAGGCTGAAAGGAAATCCATTAGCAGCAAAAAGTGTGGGCACACTTTTGAGAAGAAATATTGATGAGATTAAGTGGAGAAAAATTTTAGATAGTGATGAATGGAAGTTAGAAAATGGTACGGATGGCATTGTCCCAGCACTGATGCTCAGTTACAATCACTTAGCTTACCACCTTCAGCTGCTGTTCTCATATTGTGCTCTGTTTCCAAAGGGTTACAAATTTGACAAGGATCAGTTGATACGAATGTGGATTGGACTTGGCTTTGTCATGGATGAAAGAAAAAACTTGGAGGATGCAGGAAGTGACAGTTTTGATGATTTGGTAGACCGGAGCTTATTTCAGAAAGATGAGCAGTACTTCGCTGTACATGATCTAATACATGATGTAGCACAAGAAGTCTCACTGCGTAAATGCCTTACTGTTGATGACTCAGATCTTCGAAAAGTCTTCCCATCAACCCATCATATCGGCATCTGGACGGGATTGGTTTATGATGAACAAAACATAGAACGTAGTATAACTTTTGAAGAAAAGTTAGATCAAATTCAGAACAATGGTATCCTATCAAGCTTGGATAGTTTGATGCTGATGGGTGTGTATGATGACAACTTCTCAACAAAATTTGTGAAGATTCTGGAGCAACTGCATTATATTCGGCTACTTAGGTTATCAGCAATGCCCTTCAATGCTGAAATTTTGTTATCCAGTCTCAAAAAGTTCATCCATCTTCGCTATTTAGAGCTGAGGTTTGATTCTGACATGCATAAACCTTTGCCTGATGCTATATGTAAGCTCTACCAGCTACAGGTATTAGACGTCAGACATTGGAAGGGTCTGAATGATTTACCAAAGGGTATTAGTAATCTTGTGAACCTATGCTATCTGCTTGTTCCGGGGTCAGGATCATTGCACTCAAAGGTATCAAGAGTTGGTGAACTTAAGTTTCTGCAAGAACTGAAAGAATTTCGGGTTCAGCATGAGAATGGCTTTGAAATTTCACAGCTGGAAAAATTGAATGAGATCAGAGGGGCACTTAGTATCTTTGATCTTGAGAATGCCACAAAAAAAGAAGAGGCATCTCGAGCAAGGATTAAGGATAAAAAGCATCTGCGGACACTTTCGCTCTCATGGGGAAGTGCGAGCAGAAATTTTGCTATTCAGAAAGAAGTAATGGAACTTCTTAAACCGCATGATTATGTTGCCCGTCTTTTTATCATCAACTATGCTGGTGCTACTCCATCATGGTTAGGAGAAAACTTCTCACTCAGCAATCTAGAAAGCCTCCATCTCCAAGACTGTGCAGCAATGAAGATGCTACCACCATTCGAGGGGAGATGCCATGCCTAAAGACACTGTCCTTAGTTGGTATGTCCTCTCTGAAAGATGTCAGGATTGACTTCAGTTGTGGCAGTGCGAGTACAGCTACAGACTCCCAGTCCCCAGAGGAGAATGAACTCGAGTTAAGTGAAATTGAAATATCTAGGTGTTCAGCTTTAGTATCTATAAGGCTTCATTCCTGCAAAGCACTGACTAAGTTAAGCATCAAGAATTGTGAGGCACTAACTTTCTTAGAGGGTTTGCCATCTTCGTATCAACTGATGCACTATGTTGTCCAAGGATGCCCTCAGCTTCCATCTAGTTCCATCTCAAATTGATAATTTGTTGGTGAAGTACTACACAAACTACCTGTAAGTATGGCTTTACTAAATTATCTCAGGCAGTTTTTAAACAATGTAGTGTCTTCTAAACATAAACAACCCCTCATGCCCATATATTCTTCCACTTCATGAAAGAATAACTGGACTGTATATTAATCAAAAGTGCATGATAATAACTTCCAGATGTACTGGACTTAGTTCGTTTATCTATATGTGAAATTCCTTAGGCAGTTCATTTGAAATATAATTCACTTATCAGATCCTTAGCACTTGTTCCTCTGCTTAATTTGAAGCCTTTTGCCGTTGCATGAATTCAGGAAAAAAAAACATTGTAGTGCAAACTGCCCTCAGATGATTAGGCTTCTTGTGTTGGAACCTTGTCATCAAAACTACGCCCGAGTGCTTGTATTTTTCAGGATTTATTCTACAAGCTAATGATGCTATTCTTCAGTGGTAGGCTATATGTTGGCCAATAGCGATACACCTCTCTGGTGTAGGATTTGTAGGCCCGGTCTTTCAGAGGTGGTTATAGGAGTAGACTGTGCACACAGTGTATATAAGCATCTCCATCTGTACTATGTTTCAAGATGTAGCATTGCTTTTCTTTGGAAAACAAAGTATTAAATTGGTGTGGCCTAGTCTATATTTCGATATTCTGAATCTAACTGCTGCTAATAAAATAACCAGATCTTGTTCCTTTCTATTTTTTGTTTGTTCATTCTAAACAAAATAGTTCGATTTTGAAGTAATCTTAAATTCGACTTATAACAAAGTTCTAATCAGTGTCATTCGGTAGATTGTTGGGATCGCTCACACTCACAGATACTCTCTCTCACACACACACGAGCAAGTGTTTATCGCAAACACTTGATCTCTCTCTCACACACGAGTAAGTGTTTATCACAAACACGTTCTCTCTGGTGGGGAATCACACCCTCTCTCTCTGCCCACACACGCACAAGAGCTTCTTTGGTGGACACACACGTACAGCACAAGATACAAGATTTTTTTATCGATGCTATATATATACACACACTCAACAACATGAAGGGATAACAACCGGCCACTTCCCTTTGGCCGTAACTCACGCCATGATCCTAAACTAATGCTACGTGCACTGACCATGCAAGCCAGGACCTATCCACAAGCCCTACTTCACATCGTTGCTTGACCCGGAGTCCCGGACTAATAGGGAATGCAATCCTGACGTGCTTATCTCGTGCAGGTCACAATGCATGCCTCAGATATTTGGAGCCTCCGGCCGCTTCGCATATCACAAGACTCGCTTCACACGCACCCGGCTCAAGCCATCATGCTTGTGCGCTTCACACGCATCGCCGTTGCATTTCTCTCAGCACCACTCACTGCTGCAATGCAGATCCTAGACTTCCCACGACGTCCTTATTAACTACATGCAAGTACTACTTTTCTACATGCAGATTACATAACAAATAAACGTGCACATATGCAGATACATGAATTAAGATTAGTTCCAACATAGATCATAAACCATAGGAAAATATATGATCAATAAACAATGCATTACATTTGTATGTTGTTTTCATTGCCCCTTTCCATGTAAATGTCCATCGACAGTCCATCGCACACGATGTTCTCGGTGTCTTCAAGAAAATTTTGATTGTAGTGCTTTTCATTATACTATTCCTCTGATTTCAGAATAAAGAAGCGGACAGTGAATTACTGAGACCAAACATGGCGATGTGGTTGTGGACAGGCTCTATTCTTTGTTTCCGTTGTGACTCGTGGGTTGCGACTATTGTTGCCGGAGCCAATTTGGACGAGGTCAAATGAATGGGACGTTCTGGATGGACATGATTAACAATAATGATGTGGTATAATTAAGTTTATTGGTTGCATTTATGAGACTATATGAATGTGTGGCATGTGTTTGATTGAATGTATTTGATGACGACGATGTAAAAGGGACCATGTTAACGCGTGACGGGTCGCGCACTAGTTAATCGCCCGACCCCGTCATCCAAAGCAATCAGCACGTACAACCCCTGCTGTCTAAATAAACAACATGCATAGCCAGGAGGGGGAACAGGATTTTTGTCGTGGAACAATTTGTGGCGGAAGGAGCATGCTGACGTTGTCTTACCAACTCTATTTCGTTTTTTGATTGATGATAACTTTCCCAGCAAACGTCCATTTTCAAATCTGTTTTCACGTTTCCGATTTTCTCTACGAAACAAGACCCATTTTTCATAGGTTTCGAAGTAATTTTTTTTATATTGTCAACCTCTGTATAACAGTATTAGCAACTCGTGTAGATGTTTTGTATCAATCTATATAGATTCGGATGATGTATCAACTTGTATAGGTTTAAACTATCAACTTATATAAATTTTATCAACACCTGTAGGTTATGGGTATACCACCTTCAGTAGATTATGTCTATCAATTTCTATACACAATGAATATCAATATGCATACATTATAACTTGTATAGAACCGTGGCTATAAATTGATATAATTTCTACAGTAAACTTGTGCTAGATTCTAGCTATCAATTTATCTAGATTATAATATCAATTTATATAGACTTTGTGTGTGGATTCTAATATTAATTTCTATGGACTTTGACTATCAACCTATATACACGTTCTTAGTGTCAACTTAAATGGCAACTATAGGAATATGACTGCAGAGATTGGTAAAAAGAAAAATCGCTTAAGTTGATAGTACTAGATTACGGAGAATGCCACAAAACATGTCTTAAGTTGGTAGTATTAGACTATAAAGGTATTATATACTCATTTATTTTAAATAATATATAACGGCTTACATAATGTATCATCTAACATCCTATACACAAGTTTTATTCTATATTTATACATAAATTGTTACTGTCACCGCATATAAATTGATAGGATAATAAAATAACTTTGAAACATATGTAATATGGGTCTTGTTTTGTTGACGCCATCGTAAGGAACATGTTCATGCAAATGGAATAAAAAACGGATACAGATACAAATACATTTATTACCTTTCGTGTATAAGCCTTTTATATCATCATGTGTCTGCTTCGTAATCACCGCAACGCATGCAGGCCGCGCGGAGGCAACCTGCCCATAAATGAATTCAGGCTGCAGGTCAAAAACTAGGCCCATAGATTGTCCGCTTCCTGTGGAACTACCGTAACAGCCCATGTGCGCAGCAAACAAGGCCGCGAGTTGACGTATGCTACGCATGCGTTGGGTCGAGTGCGAGTCCGCGCGTGGTAGCTTTGACATCCTACATCGATTTATGTCATAATGTTTTTATATTTGCCATTGTGACCAGTGGCGGACCCAGCTTTTGGTCAAAACTAGGGCCAAAATTCAGCAATTGAAGCTACTGCATATGAAAAGAATTATTTGCTAATTGTAATTGGGAGAAACAGATCGAACTTGCTCTCCCGGCTATGATCATTCTACCCTTTGGACACAACCTGGCAATTTCATTGATTATGTGATCCTTTTTTCACAAAGGAAAAAGTCCAAATTACTCCCCTCAAGTATGTTTTGGTTTAATTTACCCCCTAAACTATGTTATTTGGTCCAACTTACCCCTTAACACAATTTATCTTTTTTTGTTTCTCCATACACAAGATGAATTTTAATTTGAGACTTTGCAGGGAGGTACTGAACATCATAATCTATATTAGAAAATATTTTACGAATTTTTCATCACTACTTTCTATATAATATTATATTTTTAAGGATAAATTTATTATTAAATATATTAACCTATCAAAACTATTATGATATATTTTTTTAAACATTTCTTATATTGTCTGCTATAATTTTGCAAAAGTTAAACTTTAATTTTCACTTGTGCATGGAGAAACAAAAAAGATAAATTGTGTTAATGGGTACATTGAACCAAATGACATAGTTTAGGGGGTAAACTGAACCAAAAATTACTTTAGAGGGTTATCCAAACTTTACCTATACTTGAGGGGAGTAATTTGGACTTTTTCCTTTCACAAATTGTGTCGACCTTGGTACTGTTGTTATCATGATGGTTCAAACTAAAATAGCACAAATGGATTTAAGTTCAATCCAATAATCAAATTGATGAATTGAAGAGAAACTATAATGGGTGGGAATTAGAGAGTAGAGGCTCCTCTGATGTCTGGAAAACAGAGCTTGCCGCCCTGCTGGGCGCTGGCTGCGGTCTGCAGCAACGCCTACCGCGGCACCGCGTGGTGGCAGCCTGGCTGGCTCGGCGTGGCTTATTGCATGCAGACCAGCGGCATAGCCCCCACCAAAAAGGCTAGTTGTTGGAAATACAGATTATTATTAAAATATTAGATTTAAAAAGGCTTAAAAAAACAAATCCAAATTAGTGTGGGGGGTATTATATGTTACGGAGCCACGACTAGGACCACTACTAGCCGTTAGGAGGTAACAGCCATGTACGGCGAACAAGGCCCGAAGAAGTTACATCCTTGTTAGTCAATACTCTGTATGCAATCCTTCTATGAGGAAATAAATACGATGTCTTGGAATACTCCTAGGTAAAATGCTACATCGGTATCTGTGCACTTGCGGTTTATATTTGTACCATAAGAATACCAATAAACACTCCTTGCACTATTACCGGAATTATCAATCCTGATAGTGAACCGTAGGAAGTGTCAACACTCAGGCTAAAATCGATATAGATACGAGAGAAGTCTCGTTCCGTCTTAGTGGAAAGACGATTTTCTTTAAGTTCCAACCATGGGAGTAACAGAGGACAAAAACACTCACTCCGGAGCATAGAGGCTAGAGCGCCAAGTGTTTCTTAAAAGCACTCCTCAGTGGAGAGCCGAAAATACTTGACGGGGAGCGGTTCGGATGGGATGAGCTGACAGGAATGATGAATAAGGAGAAGATGGACCTCCTCATTAAGAAATATGAGGAGGAACAAGCCATTTGGAATGCACTAGAGAAGCCGATTCCACTACCACCGACACTAAAAAAATCAAGGTGTGGCGGAAAAAGGTTGCATCGTCTGAAACGCCCACTCTGGGATCAGACAATGACAAAAGTAACTGAAAAAGGAGTCCATCGCATGGACTTTAAACCGGGCTCTCGCCACGAGAAAAAAATGGTATGTATCACATATTTCTCCTTCCAATTTGTAATTCCATCACTGTATTTGCATCTTTTTCCTTTTTTCAAAAATTTGAATCACGTGTGCAATTAATTTAAAAGAGAGTAGAAAATCATCCAGCAAGGTTAAAATAAATGGAGAGCATGCTGAACAAATATAAATTTTGACTTGAATTGGGTACATTTTACAATTACTATCATTTTTACCCTTTTCCAAAGTGTTCCATTTATTTGTTTTTACCACCAACCAGCACAAAACATGTCCACCACCACTTCATATGGCTGCACACTCATCCTTATCACAAACATGGCGGCATGGAAGTGACTCCACCATTTGTCACACTTTGGTCATGTCAAATGAGCATCTTACCCACTAAATTCCACCAAAGTGACCACACCCTAGTGCTACACCTATACCAAGTATTTGAGCATTTGGAGGTGGATGTGCACTGCACCCACATGGGTGGTTTGGGCGAACAAGCCTGGTTCGTCCGAACCAGGCCAGTTCGGCTAAACCAACCTCATCTCCATTGCCTATAAATGATGCCCAGGTTACATGTAAAATCCTTACCACATTCAGTTGTGTGCTCATCCACTCTTGAAACTTCCTCTATCTCAAGTTCTTGCTAAAGTTTGGTTCTCTTGCATTGCTAAAAATACAAAAATATTTCCCTTTGTTTGATCTTTGTGTTGTTGTTTGAGAACGTGTTTGTGGAGGTCCTAGCACCCCACAAGAATTACTAACCTTTTGTGGAGGTGTCAAGCCCCCGCAAGAACGACTAACTTGATTTTCTTGTTGCTAAGTTTTTGCAGACATCATGTCATCGTGGTTTCCCTTCCAGAGGTCCAGCAAGTTGAGCAAGCGCTCGAGCGGTGGTGATGTTGGGAGTTCCTCAGCACCATCTCATGTCTTGGCCCAGATGAAGGTCGACGAGTCGGACATCACCAACACGGGTAGAGGCCCCACCTCTAACCCAGTTTGACAATTCTTGCACGAGGATGACATCGTCGTCCGCACGGATCGAGAGCGCGAAGCGTTCAACCTCCTGCTCCTAAAGGAGTTCGAGCACACTCGTGTGTATGAGAAGGACCTGCTCCCACAAACGGGGATGCTCAACGACTTTATCAGTACATTTTTCGCTGTCGGATGGGAGGACTTTTGGCAAATCTCCGAGGGGGAGGTTCAAAACTCCTTACCCTCAAATTTCTTTCAACTCTACATTTGATGGCACATCTGATTTTTTTGGCCCAGCGCAACACTAGTGTCTGGTTGTGCCTCTCCAATTCTGCGGCGATGCGTCCACGACGCATGAACCCCGCTGCCGCAGATGTGAAGCCTGTTATGACAATAGGATTTATATGTGCAGAAAAAATACAAAAAGTCTGCCGTTCCACATGATGGGTTCAAATCTATCAGAGTCGAGCCAGAATGTTCTAATTCTAATTACTTACTACTACCTCTGTTCTAAAATATATGTTATTTTGCTTTTCTTGGTTCCTACTTTTTGCTATGTATCTAGGTATACATTATGTCTAGATTCATAGCAAAAGCTACATATATAAAAAGCTAAAATGACCTATATTTTAGAACGGAGAGAATACCGGTTTAGTTATGATGGATTCCACACCATATATACATATCGTAATTGTTGTTACTAGAAGCAACTGTCCGTTAAGAAGAACTATACAAACCAATAATGGATGCGCCATGCAACTTGTTTCGAGTCCGTCCACCTAAGGCTATGTTCGATAGACAGGGGTTTAATCCCCAGGAGGATTTAAACCAGGGAAACCCTGTTGGAGATGAATCCCTTGCTTCCCTCTGATCCCTCCCGTAAAACCATGTGTTTGGTTTAGGCTAGGATTAGTGAACCAACACATATGGTTAGTGCTGTACTTCAGCAAACAACCTCCGTATCATATGAGCACCAAGAGGACAGTACAACATTTAGAGAAAACGAGTCTGATCAACTTTTGCAAAATAAATCAAACAGACAATTACTTGAACCATAGGCCATATGACGGATTACAGCTTCGATCAAATGATACTGCTTCAACCCCAATTTGAAGACTAACAATAAACATAGTAGATTTAGATAGGGCCATAGGGGGCAAAATAGCTGTAGCAATTCTTCTTCCCATCGGAATACAGCTTGCAGCTTCTGTTTCAGGAGATTGCCGCCTATAAATATGCAAAGAAATCCGATGCCGATCTACATCAACTCTAACTTTTGCCTCCACCTTTTTTACTCCTTTGATCCTAATCACCTCGAGGAAAAAAGATAAGAAACAGTAAGGATAATTCAATAGCCAACCCACAATCAAATGGGAACCAAGCAATTAACACACACACACACACACACACACACACACACACACACACACACACACAATAGACCCCAGCTCTACTCAATCAGTAACATGTTTCAGACTTCCAGTAGTAGGTCCAACCAAACTCCAAGTGGCATATATAGCCGTTACATAATGCAGCAAAAGCAATGCATCTCAATCTAGCACCCTAGTAATGGTCTATGAGTCTATATTTTATAATGGATATTAAGTTCACTACACTGGATGGGTAGTAGGACATGCAGCACTTACTTTAAAGCAGCAACCTAACATGGCAGAGACTGAATATAACAAACTAGCAGAGAATGAAATTGAATGTCACACAGCAGCAACCTAACATGGTTTGCTCTAGTTCTAACAAGTCTTATTTTTGGAGCATACATACTCAGAGACTTATATATAGATAGATCATATAATACACTCTTCAAAATCAGAACAACACCCCATGATTGCAAATTTGCATATTAATATGCACATAAATTGATCATGCAAAGCTGGCAAAAGTATCCATGCCAAGAGCTTCATAGAAAAAATACTTGTCAGAAAACGGTGACTGAATGCTATATCAGGACATACTAGTTTTTCCTTCCTGAAAATGCTAGCAAGCTTATTTAGAAATGTGGAAGCTATGGCTTTTAAGGATGGAAACCATAACAGGAGAACTCTAAGCCATACACTCTTATGAAATGAATGCAATGCACATCTGTTTTCAACTTCAAAGGGATACAGTGGGATAAATCTAATATTTCCTAAGAGAAATGACAATGAGCTGCAAAAATTACAATGATAATGATAATTAGAACATGGGAGAGAGGGGAAGGAACAATCATTTTTACCTTTTAAGCCATTTCGTTTCTCAACCATGGACCACAATCATGATAATTACAAGAATGAGTCTTACTTTCATGGACCACACCTCCGTAGCACGTCGGTTATTTTCAGAATGTGCATATGTGCAATTTTGCCGTTAAAAAGAACAAACAAAAGGCCAAGAAAATGTATGAATTTCTCCCAACTGGTGACAGTCCGATGAACTGATCAGTGCCTTCGTGATACTAATAAAAAATGCAAAGATAGCAAGAATTCACGGAATTTTTTTAAGAAGTAGCACAAGGATAGCTTATCTACATATCTTGTGGTCTCTAGAATTTCAACGACATAGCACAAGCAAGCAATTTTATAAGCATACAAATCATCAACACAATGGATGCAAGTTATATGCACTACCACAGAATGGAGATTTCATGAGGGCCGAATACCCTCATGAAAATAGCTAATACCGTCACGAAAATAATCTGTGAACTCCAACTCTCACGAAAAAGCTCTCACGAATATGGCTTCACGAAAACGTTGTTTTCATGGCGGTGAACCACCACGAAACGTTTTCATGAGGGTATTTCGTGATAACTACGTCCACGAAATAGTTTTTGCCACCAGGTTTTCAAAATTGTTTTCATGAGAGCCCAACATCCACGGATCTTTTTCGTGAGAGCCTCTAACTCTCATGAAAATACAATTTCGTGTCATGTCAAAGCCGCCATGAAATACACACAGGCCGCCATGAAAAAGCTATCAAGGTAAGTCACAGATTTCATTTTCATGAGGGGTAGTGCCTTCAAGAAAACAATTGAATTTTCATGAGAGCCAGTGCCCTCATGAAAATGCCATCATTTTCATGAGAGTTGTGCCATCACGAAAATACCATGACTTTTCATGAGAGTTCATACAACCAGGAAAATACATGTATTCCTCACATGACACACATATAACCAGACAATTGCTGCCAACATGCACATAAATGATCCAATATCAGTACAATAACATATAATTCAAGTCCATAGATGGAATAACCTACAGCAATTAGATCCTACAAGTCCATAATTGCACCAGATCCTAACATTTGCATTACAAGTCCATAATTGCAACAGATCCTAACATTTGCATTACAAGACCATAGATTAATTAGCAAAAGTAGTGTTGCATCAGGTCAAATTGTGCCAAAATATCCCAAAAGTTTGGTTGTGCTGGTTTTGTACTCCCTCCAATCAATTGTTGTCAAGGTCTTCACTACCAGCATTGTCTGAATCAACCATGTCATCAGAGCTCTCCATCTCATCACAGCTCTCCTCATCATCAATGTCGTCGCAGCTCTCATCCCCCATTTGGTAGTCACCGTCGTCATCACTATCAGTGTGCATGTCATCTTGGTTGTGATGCATGCCATCTATGCAAGATCCAACATTTGAGGAACAATTCACCTGAAAAAAGAAAACCCATTGCCGAGCACTGAATAAATCTTCCCTGTATTACACAAGACAAGTGCTGCCACAAGTGGTTTGCACAGGACTAAATTAGATGATCATTGTTCATTGAGATGATTAATTATCAGCAACTAAACTAACCGGCTACACATGGTTGAAAGTGACACACATACAAATCAATACATAATTATCTGAACAATGGCCAAACATGTCCTGTATGAAACTACTTCTCTCACTTAGACATCACAAAGCAAAAATCAATAACCAGTATATTTGGCTTCTCTACCCTAGGTTGTGAAACAATTATTTTTATCTACTGTATATTATCAAGCAATCAGAAACAGACTTTTATATACTACAAAGCAATAAGAATAACAACATAAACTTGCTAGCATACAAGTGAATACAAAATTTCAGATCAACGCAGATTATTAAGGTAAAAGAAGATGTTTAAGCCTCCTGCTGGCAACGCAGATTATTTGTAAGTCGAAGGATTAGAGAACCAAGCAGAGCCACAGCCACACAACAGGGAGGTCTGTATATTCAAAGCCTACTAGCAGTACAATATACAATAGTCGTAGTATGCTTGTAGGGACGGTATGGTCCTGGCTGAGAAAGTTGGAGCTGCCCGGTTGTGTGTCGAAACAGATTGCCAACAGCTTGTAGCTTTGTGGGAAGGAAGAGATACAGGTCGCTCGGTGGTTGCGCCGGTCCTCATGGAGATTACTGAGCTTAGTTTTTGTTTCCAAGAATTTTCTTTGGTTTATGTTAGTAGACTTTGTAATAAGGTTGCTCACGAATTGGCCAAGCAAGCTAGCGGATCGGAGATGGTGGTGTGGCTTGAGGCCCCGTCGTGTATGCATGGCTTGCTAGAGGCGGAGTGTAATCATATTCCATGAGGATGAATGAAAGGCCTGGTTCTCAAAAAAAAATATATACAATAGTCGTAGCAGTTCCTTTGCCAGGGCAACGAGCTTGCAGGCAAAAACTTATGCTGTTGTTGTAGCGCATATCTTGTGGTTAAAAGAAGGGAGCATCCAAATCAAGAACTCTAGCATAGAGAGATAAATATATACTGACTGATTTGTACCAAATCAGTGTACAATCTACATCTGCAGGGTGTTATTGCGAGGACAAAAGAAAAATAGTGAGATCTATGCATAAGCTATCCATGCCACGGGACAAGGACGCCGATCTTGACGCCATCCAAACCAGGAAGGAATCAAGAACCCACACCAAAACCAAGAACCCTAGAACATGAGAGGACAGGGGAAGGAAGAAGAGGAGGATGGATTATACGAAGGGGATGGAAGCCGGAGGGGAGAGCGTCGTGTCGTCACGTTCGATCCTCCGCATCAGCCGTAGCATGAGAAATTTACGATTTCACAATTGTCAAAAGTGGGCGAATGCCATTCCGCAAATGGGTTTCATTATATTGTCATTATAAAACGGTGTCTATTCATCATAATGCCTTTCTTCCCTTCTTCAATTTATTTAGTGATTTCTCTCATACTTTGCCAGCTGAATGGATCATCGTGCCCTCAAGCTGGATTGAATCCAAAGAGTTTTAAGGGGATGTTTGGATTCTAGGGACTAAAGTTTAGTTTCTTAGATAAGTAACAATTAGAAGCATTAAACATAAACTAATTATAAAACTAATTGCATAACTCATGTCTACCCCGCGAGACGAACCTAACAAGCCTAATTAGTATATAATTATCACATAATTACTGTAGCATTACATTATCTAATTATGAACTAATTAGACTTACTAGATTCATATCGCAAATTAGCCCTTACTTATGTAATGCATTTTTTAATTAATCTATATTTAATAATTCTAATTAGTAGATTTGATCGGCCTGTTCGGTTGGCTGATGGCTGGTGGCTGGTGCTGGTTTGTGCTGAGAGAAAAATACTGCTGGCTGGTTGGCTGGGGCTGATTCGTTGTGAGAGAAAAGCATTGCTGGCTGGTGGCTGATACTCCGGGAACCAAACAAGGCCTAATTCACCCGTCTCTCACCGTTGTTGACTTTTCTTGCTCCTGCCACCTGAATCACTTAGCGCCGGCTTCCGTGGACGCGGGCCGAACGCCTTGTAGCATGCACGCACTTAGACTGTCTCCAACAATAGAGACTCAAGTCAGAGACCCATATATCCTTTTGGGTTGCCTACAGTAAAAAGATTGGTAACCCATAAACTTTCTTCTCCAATGGACAACCCATCCTCTTCCCTTCCCCCTCTCGCGAGCACGCTGTTGCGCCACTGCGCGAGCTCCTCCGGCCAGCTCCGCCGACCATGGGAGCCGCTTCTCCGGCCCTGCCTCCCCTCTTCTTCCTCTTCCTCCAGTCCCCAACCACTCCCTCTACATCGATGCATCTCATCTCGGCCGGAGCGCAAGCAGCCGCAGCTCGGCGAGAGCCAGAGACGCGGCTTGTGGCGGCGCGGCTGGCCGGCCAGCCAGCGACGAGGCGACATGGGCAGGCGGCCGACCGGCGGCAGGGCGGCCTACCGAGGCGGCGCGTGGCTGGACGCGACCGACGGCGAGGCGGTCTGGGGTGGCGGGCGATTGGGCGCGCCGGTGTGCAAGTGTGCGGCGGGGCGCGACTCGCTGGTGTTCGGCATGCCGGCGGTCGGGAAGAACGACGGTGCCTCACGGGCCCCGACGACGCGTAGGCGGCCCGCGGAGCTCCCCACGCCGGCCATGGAGGAGCTCGATGCGGCCACCTCGCCGGCCATAGGGAGCTCGACTCGCCAGCCATGGAGGCAGCGCGGACGAGCGACGGGAGCGGCTCGGAGGCGGCACGGAGGAGTGGAGGCGGCGCAGACGACCGACGACAGCGGCGGTTTTGGACGCACAGAAGATATGTCGAGGAGAGAAAAAGAGGCATCTTTGGGTCGCGGTGGGATGGATAGGCAAAATGGGTCTCAAAGTTAGGTCCTCCGTTGGAGACGTTTTCGGGGACCTAAAACCACTGTGCACAACCCAAAATGAGTTTGGGTCACTGGATCGATACTCTGTTGGAGACAGTCTTAGGCTATGCGCACTGGCGTACTCCAAAGGAAATGCTACAGTGTTTGGAGTAGCTTATTCTGTATGATAGTGCTGCAGCGGCATACTGCAAGGCGTACGACATGTTTCCTTCGGCTCGGCACGTACTGGGCGGACGCTACCGCACCACGGTGGTGCGGGCCCCGTGCGCCAGCCTACCTCCGCCATGGCAGCAGCCGACCCGCTGTGCGCGTGCCGTCAGCCATTGCGCCGCTCGCGCTCGGCCGACATGGAGGGAGAGAGGGGGAGGGAGGCCGGCCACAGGGAAGGGAGAAGCCGGCCGGGGAGGGAGGAGCGCCTCCATGACAAGAAGGCCATGGCCACCACAGGGAGCGGCCGACGCGGCGGGAACTTCCTCGGCGCGCTGGGAGCCTGGTAGTCGGATGCGGTGGCCACCGCCGCCCCGGCGGCCCGCTGCCCTGGCCGCAGCTGTTCTGCCCAACAACCCCGGCCGCCTGCCCCGCACCTGCTCCGCCGCGCCCCGCAGCCGCTCCAGCCCGCCGCCGTGCTCCCCGCGCCCACCGCCATCCACCGCGAGCCGCTGCCATCGCCGTCCCACTGCTCGCCGCCATCCACGACGAGCCACCCGCCCCGCCGCCGCGTCCACTGCCAGCTCTTGCTCCAAGCCAGAGGGAGGGAGCAGGTGAGAGGACGGCGAGGGGAGCGGAGGGGGCGTGTGCCGCTTGGAGCGGAGGGGGCCGATGACTGTAGAGTGCACCGGCGCCCGCGGCCGTAGCCGCCAGCCGTCGCCAGCGGTCGGCCGCCCCTGCCGCCGCCCGCCCCCACGTCACCACCGGTGGACTGGAGAGAGAGAGAGTGTGTGTGTGTGAGAGAGAGGGAGGGAGAGAGAGAGGGGGGGGGCAGTCGGCATGGGCCGTGAGGAGAGGATAAGGAGGAGAGAGGGGGTGGTGAAATAAAATATATATATGACATGTGGGCCCACTGATGGTAGTTGGTATAGGGATGATATATAGAGTATGACAGGTGCGGAGAAAATTGTTATAGAGTACAGAATCTTGATGACCAGACAGGAATATTCCTTTTATGGGATGTAAATAGAGTCGTGTGTAGATAGCCTAGCAATCCGTGATATATAATAAAATATACTCTCTCTATTTTTAAATACATGACATTTAGGACAAATAAATTAGTTTATTTTTGAACTAAACCGTTTATCCTATACGATATATATTTAAGAACGAAGGGAGTATTATGTTTAAAAAATAGGAGCAGCTAGAGGAGACTCGCAAGAGCACAACGACAAAGGATCTAGGAGTTCTGGTATGTGATTACGTGAATGGCAACGGCGTGGTACTGGCTCCTTGCGAGCAAGAGAAATCGTGCCTGTCCAACTCTGCTGCGATTTTCTTTATTTTTAACTGAATTTTTAAGAATATTTTTAAAAAAACTCGTCCAAAACTTTTTTTACACTGCGTGACCCTTTTGGTGACGCCAAAACTCCTGGCGCGACCAAACAACCCTGTCGGTGGCGCGATAGGGCTGCCATCGTGGCCACTTGGGCGCAGAGCCGCCACGCTAGCATGAGCGCTATTGCGCCACATGCGCCAGGCGGGCTGGTGGGACAACGGCAACATACCAACCTGTCACACCCGGATTTATACAGAAACCCGAATGCTACTGTATGTGTGCCCAGGATGTCCACAGAGCACATACAGCCTACAAATATGGTAAAACAGAGTACATATGCTCGAATAAAGTAAGTTTATATCAGAGTTTAGCACATACACAGCGGAAGTCTATTTAATAACTTGACAGGTAGAGCCTCAAGTCCACAGGGACGCCGACTGGTTGACCTCAGCTCAGAAGTATGGAAATCCTAATGAAACTCAGTAGCTGTCTCATTCACTCCATCTGGTACCCATCCGGGATTTTGTTGAATAAAGACAAGCGTAAGTAATTGTCTTACTTAGCAAGTATAGCACGGTGTATGAAGGCTTAAAAGAAAGGCTTGACACGGCTGAACTGCAATAGCATTTTTAGTTGATTCATTTTAGCATAATCCAAATTACTACGATAATATAAATCCCAGTTGAAAACCCAATTAATATAGTAGAAGTGAAAATTAAACAGTAATAAGCATCATCTTCTAATCAAAAAGGATCCAGGCCGCTCGTGACCCTGTGCAAGGCTATCATGATAGATTTACACTCTACAGAGGTTTCACCCTTTACCCACCGGTCGCGTAAAAGCTCATGGAGCTTTGCACCCAACCACGCACATCAACACTTCCGAGGTGTGATTGCATAGGGACGCTACGAGGCTTTTCACAAGACACCCTAACAAGACAGTGACCGCTACAGTACAATAAGGCGGTAAGGTCCGAGGCACCGAGAATGACTGACTCCCAGGGCGCACCGATAGGAGGGTCAATGGCAATCCAGAGCACGGGGCAACACGGCCGAACAGGCGCAACGTGTGGAGCTCACGAGGCTCCCAAAACGGGACTGTGTCTAACGAGACATAGCCGGCGGGGCTACCGTCCTCGGTGGATCAAAAACCATACCCATCACCTTACTTCCCATAACGTCGTCGGCCCATCGGTATCCACTGACAAGCTAGAGACGTACAAGCTACTCTTCCAAGACCAGAGCCATTATAGTTCCAGCGGTGGCGACAGGTTCCTGGGTTGCCGCTTTAAGAACCGGACCTTACGGAGAGACACTAGGGCCAAGCACGAAGCGTACACCCTAGCTCCCTGATTCATGTTGCTAAAAAGCAATCTTTTAACATCAAAGTTGAAGTGGACCATTATATCAAGGTTAACAGTTGAGCAAAGGTGACAGTAGCTGCGCCTAGCAAAATACTACCCATATGCAAAACCCAAGGTAAACAAGGTATATGATAAACAAATCTAGGTACAATCTTAAAGGGGTAACAATTTAGACACATGCGTATGCAGTAAATAATGTATTAAGGGTGTGTAGGTAGCAAGGATTGTCCGTGCTATAACTTGCCTTTATCCAATAGAGATAACGCTATTTAGAATCTTCAACTCTTGCTCTTTTAATCTTCGATGCACTCAAACTGTGTTCCTTCTTCTCGTAGACACCATCGAGCAATCGCACAAACATTCAACTACACAAGCAATCAAACAAGCACAACAACTAAGAACAGTACACCAATCAAAGGAAATGCTTTAAAAGAGCGCGCTAAAGGATAGGGCATGGTTCTATGGTCACGAGAGCACGAGAAACGTTGGAAACGGAGCTACGGTTGAAAAGATATTGCCTGCGGAAGATTTAAGTTATAAAAGAAAACAACTACGTGCTAGATTTATTTTAATTAAGTAAAACCATATATAAAAGGTTATTCCAGAGAAATAACCTATGATAACATTTAACTCATTATATTTAGATTCATAAAATCGAGGTAAAGTTAATAATATTTTAGTTATAAATGTTTATGTAGAATTTATGCAAGTTAAACATTTAACTTTAGTAAATAAAACATGTGAGAGCATCTAGTCGAATAATAAGATTATTTCGTGTTCAACTAGCCAATATTATATTTAAAACATTATATTTAATATTATTCCAATTAATATTTAGTAGTGAACACACGAAGTGGCACTATTTGCTTTTAATTAGAAAAGCTAGTTAAATAAATATTAAGCAAATTAATTATTATATTACGAAGATTGAGGTATAACTTAATTAACTTTTATATTAACCCATTAAATAACATTATATTAACCAAATTAATATAAGCATTAAATAAGACCGGAGTGTAGAGCTAGTTAGATTTTAATAGAGGAAACATATTGAAGTAGCCTTTAATTAAATTAATAATAAATAAAATTCAGAAACAATTTATGGTGTAAATGACAGCTCTAACGTGTAGATCATGATGTTATGAAGCTAACGCAACAAGAACGGGTCAAATCGGAGTTAAAACGTGAATTTTACGGCCAAACTAAGATCCAGAGACCTGCTGGTAAGATTTGAAAACTTCCACGGGCTTATCTGTGAAAACCCGGGGGCTAAACATAATTACGCATTAAAGACCGAGGGCTAACGCGCAAAATGCTCAGGGCTGGGCTTTGGGGTGCAAAAACAGGAGAGCTCAGGGGCTTAAACGTGAAGCAGGGGCATAACAGTAAATACTTTTTGAACTGGCAGGACTGCGGGTTGATTTTGGAAAAGAACAGGGGGTCTTTAGCAAAAATGCCGGTGCTGACCGGTACCCCCCTGGGTTTGACTCGGGCTGGGTGGATCTGGGTCGTTGATTTAGATCTGGACGGCTGAAACGGATCGGGCGAGGGAGGTTTCGCCGGCGGCGGTGAGGACGGCGACGCCGCCCGCAGGAGCGGCGGTGGCTCGCCGGAGTAGGGTCAAACAGGCGCTACGATTCTCCAAAAGTTGTGCGGATTGGTCCTACGCATTCAGGGGAGAGAGGCGAGTCCAACAGGGGTGAACAAGTCGAGGCTCGGGGGTGGTGGGCGGCTGCCGGCGGCAAACAGCGGAGCTGTGCTCCGGCGAGGTGGGGTGGGGGTGCTACGGGGGTCTAAAGGGCACGAGACTTGGCTTGGGAGAACCAGGGAGGAACGGCAATACTACCTGAGTGGATCAATTGGGTGGAGGAGTGGCGGAGACGGCGGTCGACGACGAGCGGCGAACGGCGGGCGTCGGTGTACGTCGGCGAGGGAGTTGCAGGACACGGGGACGGGCTCGGAGCAGCTTGGCACGATCCTGGTGGCGCGGCGATGCTGCCACGGGGAGGCACCGGGGCGTGGGGTCGACGGCGGCCGGCGATCTTCGGCTGAGCGGCTCGGGAGCGGCGTGATTTGGGGGAAGCTGCGGCGGCTAGGGTTAGGGTGATGGGGGTGAGGGGAGCGGGGCGGTGTCGCGGGCCGGATTAAGTATGCGCGGGGGAGGCTGCCTCGGCGTGCGGGCCCTACCGCGGCCGAGGCGCTCGGCCACGCCATTACCGGAGGAGGAAGAAAGGAAAGCGAGGGAGAGGGACTGACGCGTGGGGCCGGCTCGGTAGTGGGAGAGAGAGGGGGAAGGGGGCGAGCTGCGGCTGGGCCGGCGCGGGAGGAAGCTGGGCCGCGGCTGCTGGGCCGGCTCGGGGGACCGCTGGGCCAAGAGGAAGGGGATAAAGAGCTGGGCCGCTCGGGCTGAGGGGAAAAGAAGGGAGGGGGTGAAATTGGCCTAGGGAAAGAATTGGAGGGGCAAACGCGGACCGGGGTTCGAACAACTTTGCTATGGCTCAAACAAAGGCAATTCAAATTTGAATTTAAATTAGATTTAAATCCCAATTGACCCACAATCAAACAAAACTCAATGCAGCCAGCATGAATGCAAGGCACTCAATATTAATCCTATATTGTTTTAATTTAATTTAGAAAACAAAATTTTCCTACACTAAATTCCCTGAAAATTATAAAGCTTAGAAAATTTTAGAAAATGAAGAAAATTATTGTATTAATTATGTTAAAATTCACACCCCAAAATTCGAAAATTTTGGGGTGTAACACAACCGCGCCGCGGGCCCCCTCAGTCTTCCTCCTCTAAATAGACGCGCCCGCGCCCTACTCCGTGTCGTCCCGAATGTATTGCCCCAATTTTTCCCTTGTTTCACCGTAGGATTTGGTAGATATTGAGTGGTTTTGGTGGGTTAGGATTGGATTTCGAAATTTGTATGAACTAGATATTTTTTTTGATAGATCGGATGCTTAGTTTGTACGTAGTGAAGTCTCTGCCCGCGATTGTGATGTGTAGAATTAGTTGCATGGTTCGATTTTGCAAATGTTGATGGATGTGTGTAGTGTATAGGCATATGTTAGTATGAATTTTTTTTTGTTGGTGCAATATAGGTAGTGTTTTGTTGGATATATATCATGCATATGACATTTGTGTTATATCGTTATGTATTGTGTATGTAGATGGACCGTCTAATTCGTTTATTTCATGGTGGAGTTGTGAAAGAAGGCGGAGAATTTGTGAATATGAATGAGGATGTTGAGTTGTTTGATACTCGTCCATGTTTTAGGGATGTACTTGACCGTGTGACAGCAAAGTATGGGTGTGGGGTGGAGGAAGTAAAATTGAGTGGTCATTTTGATTGTGGTAAAGCTCGGGCACATTATGTGATGATGAACTTTTCTTCGGAAACTAATTGGAAGCAATACAAGCAAATAGTTGAGAATGCTAATGTGGCTTGTATGGAGGTGGTGGTTAACATATGTCGTGTGGTTGTAAGTAATCGCAATGTTGATAATGTTGTGGCCGATTATGTAGTTGTTGAGAACCTAAGCCAACAGTCAACCATTTCACTTGATGCTGCTAGGGCAACTCAACTTGATCCTTCCTCGCGTATTGCTAGTTCCCCCCATTTTGATTTAGTGATGGGTTCGAAGGATATTAGAAATGATGGAACTAAAACTCAACCTAATTCATCCTTGCCTCTTCATAGCTCCCCTCATTTTGATTTAGTGGTGGCTTCTGATTTTGGGAATGATTATTTTGAGAAAGAGGAAGAAAATGCTGACGATGATGAAGTATCATTAGGATCGGAAGATGATGATTTGGATGTAGTCAAAGAAGTCGAGGTTGATGAAGTGTCTGAAGAGGAAGCGGGGGATGATGTGGAAACAGAAGAATTAGAGGAAGGTTCATCACAACCTTCATCCATACCACATGATGACGGTCAGTTTTCATATACGGAACGAGAGTTGCAGTTGCTTAAGGAAGTTCACGTTGAACTCCCTCCGGTGCTCAATTCTAGGGACATAAGCATATGCGGTATGCCACAAAGCCATATGTGACTTCAAATTTATGGAATTGGGGGTACTGTTTCCATGGAGAACCCACAGATTCTCAAGGGGAGGAAGTTTGGCACCTTAGAAGAATTGCAATTTTTCTTGGCTGACTATGCGGTTAGGGTTTTCAGGCCTTTCACTGTTGTTCACTCCGACCGGAACCTAAGATATGATGTTATGTGCAAGTAAGGAAGCACTAGACATTGGAAGATTAGTAATGTGGTGCAACCTCACACTTGCAGCTCGGCTTTGCCGAAGCAAGAGCATGAGCAGTTGACGGTAAGGTACCTTGGTCGCCGGATCCTTGGTATTATTCACACGAATAGCGACCCGTCGGTGTCATCTCTTGTGGAATCCATTTTTGCCTTCAATTAGTTTAGGGTGAAGTATTCCGAGGCTTGGCGTGCAAAGCAACACGCTATGGCTGTGTTATGGGGTGATTGGAAGGAGTCCTATGCGACGGTCCCACGTGTCCTCAATGCTATGGCTCACTTCAATCCGGGCATTAGATGGTACCCTTACTGGTCGGGGTTAATGCGGCCTGACAAGGGTGTTTACAAGCATGTGCTTCAAAGGGTTTTCTGGAGCTTCCTGCAATGCTCCACCGCTTTTCAATATTGTCGTCCTGTGATTCTTGTTCATGGCACATTCTTGACCGGGAAGTACAAGGGCACATTGATGATGGCAGTTGCAGTACACCCTGAAAGCCAGCTGGTCCCACTTGCTTTTGCATTGGCTAAAGGGGTGAATGATGATAGCTAGTCATGGTTCATGGGTCTAGTTCGCCGGCATGTGTTGGGTCCATCACGGCAAGTCTGTATGATATCTGATTGGCATCATGGCCTACTCAAGTGTGCCGGTGATCACATGGATGGATACCCACCACTTGTCCATCGGTGGTGCATGAGGCATTTTGCCGCTAATATGTGGCATCGACAAAAGAACAAAGAAGTTATTGCAAAGTTGAAAATATTGTGTAGTGAGCAAACAGAGCAAGCATATGAGGATACTCTGGAAGACCTATTCAAATATTTGAATGAGCCAGCAAAGGAATGGTTGGAAAATGAATTGGAGGACAAGGATATGTGGGAACTTGCTTCCGATGAGGGCGGCAAGCAATTATGACAACCAACAATTCAGAAGCATTGAACAATGTTTTCAAAAGATTCTGTAGTAGACCGGTAGCCGGAATCGTAGAGTACTCGTTCCATAAATGCAATGAGTACTTTGTGAATAGGTGGCAGAAGGCATGTGATTTGCTTGATAGTGGTAAGAGGTTTGGTACAATTTCTGAGAAACACTTGGCAGATGCGGAAAGGCGTTCTGTTCATCAAATTGGGGAGGCATATGGTCCCGAAAGAATCGTGTACTCTATTAGAGGTGCTGGAGTTACAACAATGGGCAGAGAGAGTCATGGAGGACGCAATTATAGAGTACACCTGACGGTTGGCGGGTGCTCATGCATGATTCCACAATTAAGACACCTACCATGTTCACATTTGATTACAGCTCGCAAGGCTAGAGGTCTTGATTTCCTAAGCCAGACGTACATGTCGCCGTTGTACAGGAGAGAAAACACCATTAAGATGTGGGAATCAAGCTTTGAACCATATCTATATCCTACACAATGGCCATCGTACCATGGTTTCAAATTTATACCAGTCCCAGATTCGATGAAGGTTAAAAAGGGAAGGAGGAGGACCAAGCAGTTGAAAGGCGATATGGATGCATCTCATGGCCATAGGGGTGCCGACTTTAGCCTAGGGGAGTTTGATGCTCCGAAGATCGAGAATCGATGCTCCAAGTGTCATACCCTTATTAAGAATTGCAAGTGCCGGAAGTAAAAACAAAAAGGGAAGAAATCAAAGGGCAAGAAAAGTAGCAAAGGATCAAGGAAAGGAAGTGTAGGCATGGAGGTATATGAGTCATGTATGGTTAGAGAAATATACGTGTTTTTTTTCAGTCTTTGTAATCTACATGTGCTTTTCAATATTTGTAATCCATATGTGCTTTCCAATACTTTTAGTCCGTATGTGCTTTCTAATAAGTATATGTACAATTTGTAGGATGCAGCACCCAATTTACCCTCTTCTTGAGCTGGCTTCCGACAACAACCACCGTGTACACTGTTGGCACTCCTTATGGCCTACAGACAAATCCGCAAGTGGACGATGTAGCTTTCACCCGGGAGTATTCCAAGGTATCGATTTCCACGGGGAACGAGAAGTGAACTAATTCTAAACTAAGTTGTCCTAGATAGATGAAATGGATGAATGGAATGGATGGGGTGGATGACAACAAAGAGAGAAGAGGAGTGGTAGGAGGGTAGAGACGGCACGAGTCTGATAGCTGTACTCTACTGATTGATTGAGCAGATCAAAGGATACGGATAGACACTTACTTCGGGACAGCGGAACCTATGACACGTAGAAAGGGATGAGAAGGGGTGTCACCAACTCCGCACTAGGGGATCCTACAAGCCGGGACTAACGTGATGGACTACGAAGACCGAAAGGGCTGTCACCATCTCACGGCTACCACCTTCGTTGCAACGGGGGCAAACTAAGCTAGTCTCAAGTCTAGGCACCACGCCTACACTAGTCAACTAATACTTGTCTCCTATAGAAAGATAAGCACCCAAGCTAAGCAACCAACATACAATTATACCAATCAACTAAGCATTGAACGAAGAAACAACAAGCATATAAATGTAAGAACTGAATGCGCAATTAATCAGAAATAGATACAAGAGTTACCAGACTCGACCCGGATGTTACTCAAAGCAGAGCCGCATCCGTAGAGGTATAGCAGGAAGAGGGGCCGACTCTCCGGCTCCTCTCTGGGACGCTCACCTCTCCTCTCTCCCTATTTCTACTGATACAAGTGGCAGAACTTCACAACACCTACTCACTATTGTGTTGTGTGTGATACAGGTGTTGGAGGGCTTCTATTTATAGCAGGACAGGTCGGTTTGAGGTGGAGCAGTGGCCAAACAAGCTGGGAGGCGGTGCCGGGCCGTTCGGCCGAATCTCTCGGTTCGGCTGAACCAGGGAGTTCGGCCGAACTGCCACGTGCACCGCCATTGCTTCATTCCTGTGGCCTGGATCAGCTGCTGGGAGGCGGTGCTGTGCTGGGGACGGTTCGGCCGAACTGTAGGATTCGGCCGAACTAGGCTTTTGGCCCAGCAGCGCTCCCCTGCACCGCCTCTCCCTCCTGGACCTTCTGGGCTGCCTCTCCTTGGTGGACTTCGTGCTATTTTGGCCCAGAGGTGATGTGGCGGTGGTCCACGTGTCATGCCCGTTCACTGCTTTGTTGTTTATGACGTGGACAGCCGCCCGATCATGCTCCGCGTCGGGTATGGTTAAGGGGGGTAATCGGCCGGATCGTGTCGTTCGGCCGATTCGGTTATTTCCGACCCCTATAGCATGTGTTTCTCCGTTTTGTACCTGCACAATGGTCAATCACCAAAACTTGTGGAAATAGTTAGTGATAAACCCTATAGCTATGGTGTGCGATTCCATTGTGTTCATTTTATACTCGGTTGGAGGTCGGAATTCGGTCCGTAACGACCGCCAACAAGCTCCCCCAAACTTAGATCTTTGCTCATCCCAAGTAAAGAAATTAAAACAAGATCAAGACTAAGCTAAAGGATCTTTCATGAAATGAATAAATGCACATTGATTATTCCAAACCTTTCTCCGTACCTGTGGATTTGAAGTGGCTACTCCCTGGATCTTGGGCGGTTGATGAACGGAACGGCTCTTACAACAAAATCCATCTTAGTCATCCTGCATTCGGGGTTTTCTGTTTTTCACAAATAAATGACGCTTGTCCTTTCATCCCTGATACTCTCACGCTCTCTGGAGTCACTCTTTCTCACTCACTCCTTTTTGTATATTTTCTCTTGTCTCTCAGGTGGTGATCTTGCCAAGACACAAATTTCTGTCAAGTCGAAGATTGGTTCCTAGAGATTATGTCGGTTACCCTTGATCAAATTGCAAGTTAGCAATGAAGAGGTCATTGTTGGTCCTCAGCCTCATGACCCCTTCCTTTTTTTCTTTCCCTTTTGGGATTTTTTTTCATTCTTCTTTTTCTCTCTTTTTTTTCTTTTTTCTCTTTTTTCTTTTTCTTTGGAATACTTGGACTTTCATGAGTCTTTTATTTCTCACATCTTTACTTTTTTTTAGGGTATCACCAAGGCATGAGGACTTCTAATGCGACTCTGATGATAAATATTCTTGCAATCGATCTAGGGCAACATGACTATCTCCAGGGACCCAAAATTCGACAAGACATTATACTAGTCATGCCAAGCTTTTCATAAGTGATCTCTCAGCAAATATGTCAAGTGGATATAGAGGTATGTGGGAAGGATGAAAGGATAGGGTATGATTTTATATTTTCAAAATAAATTCACCTGAATACTTGAATGAGCAAGAGGTCTATTTTATCAAGTCATATCACATTCATCAACAACTTAGATCAGGGGATCCTAACATGAAATATTTCACAGGCATGTGGATACTAAGTTTGAAATATGCAATAGGCAATATTCATGGCATGAAAGAAAACCAAGAACATTTCATCTAAGTGATTTGTGCAACATTCACATATTGAAACGTGGTCATAGAGAGAAATCTTAATCGAGAGGAGTAAGGAGTACAAACCAGCGTGCGTGTGTGTGAAGTGGTTGAGTCGGGCTGGTTCGGCTGAACATGCCAGTTCATCTGAACCAAATAGTTCATCCGAACGGGTCGTCCTATGCATTCTCGTCATGTTCCTCCACTGTGTCGTCCATGTACTCGTGTAACATCTGTTAAATTGGGCATTCTCTGACTGGCTCAACTGCACCAGCCAGAGCATTATTTTGAACAATTCAAGTTTTTATTTTATTTTATTCACCAAGCTAAACTTTGGGAAAACAAATATTGGAAGGGAAATAAAGAGAGCACCTCCTAAACAAAGATTAAGGAAAGGGAAATTGAACTGGGAAATAAATTTAAACTAATGGTGCTCTAAAAGATACAACCACGGGATGTCTACTCTATAGGTGGATCGTAAAGGTCAAGATGTCCTGTGGCTTTGGTGAGCCTCTTAGATTTGGTTGTGAATGCTTGGCTGAGTACATTCATTGATCTGGTCATCCTTGTCCATCTGCCAAGGCTCACCTTCGATGACCTTGTCGTCCAGGTTGTTCAATTTCTGGTGTGTTTGCACCAGATCTCCGTTTAGGCTCTTCATCCATGGGTTCCTCTTCTTCCTCCTCCTCGAAGTATTCCATCAGATGACTTTCTCCGTTGGTGGAGTTTTGAAAATTTTGCTTGTGATACTCTTGGAGAGGGAACCCTTGGGTGAGGAAGGTCTTTGGATGAGGATTGAGTGGTCATAGTGGCTAGGGAATGTAAGCACTGGGTCGTGCTTGGGAAAGTGACGGAGGCAAATGATGGTCCCCGGCTGAAGATTGAAAACCAACTTTTCCAACATTCTCCTAGCGATTTCGGGATAAGATGGGATAGAGATACAGGATTCACATGGATGCATGTGGGGGAAAAAAAGGGGTCCTTCGGTCGAACCAGCATGATTTGGCTGAATTGTCCTAGTTTGTCCAAACCAATGTGGTTTGGTATGCCCAGAGTGCATCAAAGGGCCTATCTCTCCATTGCCTACCCATCTCATTGACAATCTTTTACAGAATGTTCTTGATCTTCATGCTGGATGTTCTACTTAACCACTAGTTTGGGGGGGGGGGGGTGAGAAGGTGTGGCTATAAAATGCGGCTCCCCCAAACTTAGATATTTCCGGGAGGTGGAGTCAATGAGATGGGAGCCTCTACGACTAGCCCAGGGACACCAAAGCGAGGAAAGATGTTTGCATGGGTCATTTGCTTAGCATGCTTGGTGGCTACGGCTCGATAGGGCATGGCTTCTAGCCAATTAGAGATGGGATCTATGGCTACCAGAATAAACTCGTAGTTCTCTGATGAAACGAACCAGATTCCCAATTACGAGAATCCGACTCCCTGTACCCTCGAGATAGTCCCAGGAATACCAGCTATCTCGTACAGAATCATCTCAGTCGAATATCACATCCATACAATGATAAAAGGTTCGTTACATGACATAAATAAAACACAGCGGTCTGATACAAGGCCTCTGGACTAAATCGACAATAAGAAAACAGCTACGAAGAGGTAGCTAGTCCATCTGGGCACCATCTTCCACAGGCATCCTTGAGCGAAGTGCGCACCCTCACTTGTACCACCCATCCTGGTTGAACTCGAAGTCAGGGTCTTCTCCTGCGTACCCAAAGTCTGTCCCTAAGGAAATGGGACAGGTCCACGTCACCAACCATATATGATACAAGCTTTAAAGTGGCATATCTAGTAATAAAAGTATTCAAGGATTATAGGCTGGGGTTTCCTATGCGAGTAGCAACAATAACCCAAGTGTGGGACCAGGATCCCTAGGGCCATTCATGTAAAGGAATAAACTACCCGATAGGGAATGTTTAGCCTAGCTACCTAAAACTAGTCGGCTACGGTGCAAGACGGCGTAGTAGGCTAGGTAGACTAGTCGTATACTAGATGGAGACTCCCCAAAGTACCCTGTTGTAGTACTCCGAATTGTATACGACTAGGATCACACAACCGACTTGTAACCCTGCCCTCCGGACTATATAAGGCTGGGCAGGGAGCCCCTCAAAGACAACTTTTACACAATCATACGAGGAATACAATCCAGCATACAGGACGTAGGGTATTACGCTATTCGCGGCCCGAACCTGTCTAAATCTTGTGTTGTTTGTACACTGTCGTTCCTAGAACTAGGCGAGACCCACAAATCTACTCTCTGGGGTAACCCCAGGCAGACGTGCGTGACATAATTCGTCGACACTTGGCGCCCACCGTGGGGCTCGCTCGCCGAAGTTCACCGCTAGGCGCGATGGGATCAACTTTCAGAGCAAGAGGCGTCGAGAACGGCGCAACTTTCGTCATCAGCTCATGGACCTTCGTCTCCAATGGCGAAGGCGGCTTCGAGTCATTCCTCGCGGATCGACCAAGACCGTACTCGGCGACTTCGTCATCAACTTCATCATTGAGCTCAACCTCGACTACACTCACGGATTCGACCTCGACTGCGGACTCCGCCTCCAGGATGGGTTCAACCTCGACTTCGATTCCAACACGGACTCTGTGGGACCAGGATCCCTAGGGCCATTCATGTAAAGGAATAAACTACCCGATAGGGAATGTTTAGCCTAGCTACCTAAAACTAGTCGGCTACGGTGCAAGACGGCGTAGTAGGCTAGGTAGACTAGTCGTGTACTAGATGGAGACTCCCCAAAGTACCCTGTTGTAGTACTCCGAGTTGTATACGACTAGGATCATACAACAGACTTGTAACCCTGCCCTCCGGACTATATAAGGCTGGGCAGGGACCCCCTCAAAACATCTACAATCATACACAACCGTACGAGGAATACAATCTAGCATACAGGACGTAGGGTATTACGCTATTCGCGGCCCAAACCTGTCTAAATCTTGTGTTGTTCATACACTGTCATTCCTAGAACTAGGCGAGGCCTACAATTCTACTCTCTGGGGTACCCCCAGGCATACGTGCGCGACATAATTTGTCGACACTTGGCGCCCACCGTGGGGCTCGCTCGTCAAAGTTCACCGCTAGGCGCGATGGGATCAACTTTCAAAGCAAGAGGCGTCGAGAACGGTGCGACTTTCGTCATCGGCTCGTGGACTTTCGTCTCCGATGGCGAAGGCGAATTCGAGTCGTTCCTCGTGGATCGACCAGGACCGTGCTCGGCGACTTTGTCATCAACATCATCGTCAGGCTCGACCTCGACTACACTCACGGATTCGACCTCGACTGCGGACTCCGCTTCCAAGAAGGATTCGACCTCGACTTCGATTCCAACACGGACTCCGATCGGGGCTCAACAAGTCGTGTTTGGGTACAACTATCTTCCAATTAAGGAAGGAGTCGGGAACTCCGAGTCGGCTACGCCATCGGCCTACCCCCCAGCTTGACTCCCGTTCGGATTGTCCAATTCTGCGGCTGTATATCAATAGATGTACAACGCGAAGCAGGACAACCCTGAACCAGAAGAACTCAACAAGATCGTGCCTTCCTATAAGGACTCTGAGCCGGCTCTCCAGCCATCAGAGGACGACGACGATGATTTCACGATTCTGTTGAGCGATTCTCCTGACAACATTGCGCGCTTGAACTGCAGCGCGTATTACAAGACCAACTTCACAATGGAAGAACCACTTGTTCATTTGCCATCGGGACTGATTGTGACCAATACACCAGGAGGACTCCTTGTTCACTGGCCAGGTGCAATTCCGAACTATACCTCTGGCGACGACGAGTCAAGGGTATCAGCAGCAATCTTAGAAGAACTACCATACCAGGACGGCAAGACCGCATCAATGACAAGCTCCACCAGCAGCTCAGGCAACAACCCCGCAGTATCCAGTGCCCCCACCTTGCTACTGCCCGACTACCAAGATCCAAGCAGGCAAGTTTGTATGGCAGATGCCGACGATGCTGGTGGCGCGTACGATCGAGAACTACTCGACGAGATCTCTGCAGAAGAAGAAGCAACGCCGAATGAAACTGATCAACAACAAAGCGCAAGGCGGATAAGGAACGCGAAGCGAGCTTAGCGACGCGTGAATGCGGCACTAAGTTCCACGGCTATGCGCAACCTTGCATAGGACTTCCAGATGGTCGACGATCAGCCTGTTCTACAGAACACCCCAGTAAACCTTGATGTTGCAGCAGAGCTGATCAGGAACACGGTGAACTCACAAAATCCAAGCCGTGCACAATTAAGGCATGCCCTTACTCTCCTGGAACACGCGCGCAAAGGCATTGAGGGAGGGGCACAATTAAGTCATCAACCCCCAAGACCGCAACACAGCCGGTGCACAGTCCAGTCACCTCATCCAAGTCAGGAACAAGCACCACCCGCCGGGGCACGCGCATCAGCAGGGCCTCTGCCCCCTAAACTGCGCGAAGCACTCAACGCGAATCGTGATGCCCGTTCGAACATCGACGCTAGCAGAGCAAACAGAATTGCGGCTGAAATACGCCGTAGGGAAGAATTCGAGCAGCAGTATGGACCAATTGTCCATATTCAGGGTCAGCCATCAAGGCGAGACGACCCCCCTCGCCATGACAATCGCAATCGTGGGCGCGGTGACCACCAGCCAAGCGATCGTGAAAACCAAAGGCGTAATCGCGACAACCAGCTTGACATTGATCCTCCCGGTGATGATGATGGTGATGATCGTCCACCATGAGGCAGGGATCATGGGAGAGGCCAACGCCACAATGACCCAGAAGGAGGCAGTGATCCAAGCCACGGTTCCAACTATGGCGGCCATGATCGCCATCAACGACGCGATGATGATAGAGGGCGACAGCCATCCCCAGACAAGTATGATGGCTTTCCAGCCTTTTCCAAGTGCATCCGCATGGTCCAGCTACCAAGCAAGTTCAAAACGACCAGAATCGACAAGTTCACAGGCAAGCAAGAACCAGAACAATGGTTGCGCGTCTACTCGACAACAATAACAATGGCAGGAGGAAGTAACGACGTCAAAGTCAGATATTTCCCAATAATGATGGATACCGCACCACTTACATGGCTCGAGGGCCTCCGCCCTGAGTCCATTGACACTTGGGAAGAACTCACAAGCAGATTCACCGCCAACTTTCAGGGAACCTGGGCACGGCCCGGAACCCAATTTGAATTGGCAGCCTGTAAACAAGAAAAGGGAGAAACACTGAGGAAGTACATCAAGAGGTTCTTTGAAAAAAGGGCCACCATTGTCGACGTGTCAGACAGAGAGGTCATAGATTGCTTTCACGATGACTTATGGGCTCGCGAGTTACATTGCGAGTTCGGAAGAAGGCGCCCAGAATCTATCTCAGAACTGAGGCGCATGGCTGCAGATTGTGCTGATCAAGATGATCATGAGCGCGATCACTTCGACAAGCGCAGGGATAATACCACCAACAATGGTACTAACAACTCTAGCAAAACTAGTCTTGATCATCACAACAACAACAATAGGCGTGACTTCAACCGCAATAACAACAAGAAGCGAAAGCCAGACAACACAATCGCGGCAGTCGAGCGCCCGGTGCGAAAGAAGAATTCAAAGACCTTGACATCAGTCTTGAGTCAACCATGCCCCTATCATCCCAACAGCAAGCATTCGATGGCGGATTGCCATCACCTCAAGCGAGCATTCCTCAGTCAGGAGTCTGATAAAGACAAGCCCAAGGACAAGAAGGACGACAAAGACACCGACGATACAGGAGATGCTTTCCCCCAGGTCGACAATATTGTCGCCGTCTTGTTCACGGGTGAAACCCTGAACCGCTCCAAGAAGCTGACTCTACGCGAAATCATGGCGGTAGAGCCAGTCGTCCCAACATATCTCAAGTGGTATGAGGTCCCGATCTGTGACGAACCGGATTCCCAACGACGAGAATCCAACTCCCTGTACCCTCGAGATAGTCCCAGGAATAGCAGTTATCTCGTACAGAACTCATCTCAGTCGAATATCACATCCATACAACGATAAAAGATTCATTACATGACATATATAAAAACATAGCATCTGGTACAAGCCCTCTGGGCTAAATCAACAATAAGAAACAACTGCGCAGCGGTAGCTAGATCATCAGGGTCCACTCCTCCACAGGCATCCTTGAGCGTAGCGCACTCCCTTCAGTCGTACCACCCGTCCTGGTTGAACTCGTGGTCGGGGTCTTCACCTGAGAACCCAAAGTCTGTCCCCAAGGAAATGGGACAGGTCCACGTCACCAACCATAATATGATGCAAGCTCTAAAGTGGCCTATTCTAAGGTATAGAAATAATCAAGGTTTGAGCCAGGGTTTTCTTATGCAAGCAGCAGCAAAAACCCAAATTCATCTCATCACCAACTCCTTCCTCACTACCACATCCACTTCCCAGATCCAACCATCAGCCTCACATTTTCCCATCGGGCTCGTCCTGCCACAGCAGGTTCCTGCCCCAGATAGATACAATTCTCGTCACCACTGCTGACATCTGCTGATACTGCCTACTGCATCTGTCTCATGCTACTGAAAGTGCCTGTGAGGCGCGCTGCCAACCTCACAACCTCAGTCTCTGTCTGCTACTTGATCACTGCCTGTCGTCGTGGAGAGTGTCCGTGAGGCGCGCTGCCAACCTCACTGTGTCCACCTCAGGTCTTGCCATCTGCTGCTCTAGGTGTGCTAGTTCTTGTCTCAGTCTTGTCATCTCGGGGGTAAGGGTTCGAGCCTCAGGTAGTGGTATCAGCTCAACCCGGCTTGGTGAAACCCTGTAGTTCTTTGTTCTGGGTTCAACTTTGCGTTCCTCGGGAAGTCCTTGGTTCACAGTGATCACCTCTGCTACCCTCTTTCTGTCTGACCTTACGCAACTACTAAGGGTCCTTCGAGCTTCATCCTTTGCCATAATCTGTTGAAGACTCGAGTACTTCATCAGCTGGTAGTTTCGCCCACTCTTCTCCTTGTAGCTATCCACCTCTTCCTGAAGTTCTGAGTTGTGACTGTCCAACCAATATACTTCTTCCTTCAGTCCTTCTGTCTCTTCTTCCTTGGCTGCTAGTGCTCTGTCTTTCTCTGTGAGTTGATCTTCTAGGCGGATATCTCGAGCATGGTGAGTTGCTCGGATCAGTCCTGCCAACTGCCTGTTGTTACGAGCTCCGTACTTTAGGGCTCTGACTTCCCTTGCTTTAGCTTCGAGGCGCTGCTCAAGCAAGGCGATCCTGTGGTCCTTCTCTAGCAACTGGATGTCTTGTTTCCATACCTTCTCTCTTAGCTTGGCAACTTTCTCTTCCAGGCCAATGTTTAAGTACTCTTGCTCGATCATGCACTGAACTGAAGTGCGTAGGGTCGCGTTCTGCTCTCGGTCGGCTGCGTGAGCCAGTAGGCTGACTGTGTCCCTGCCAGTTGGATCTTCAATAGCCCATGGCAGGTACCGGAAGTGAGTGTGGCTGAGCTGGTTCTGGTACACAAGTGTGGCAAGATGGAGTATCCTCATGGCAATAGTCTGCACTGCCCGACTGTAGGTACTCTCACTGGTTGCTGCCCGTAGCATCAGTGACCTTGGCCGTTCAGGTATATTGGGTACTTCCATCTGCAACCGGGTGTGTACACCCTCGCCAGGGCCGTAGGTCCATCCCTTGTAGAAGATGTTGTCCACGTCTATTCCCACTGTACGTAGCACCTCCCTCAGTAGCACTGCGAAACCTCCACAGTCTGCACCAGTGGTCCTGATCTCCCGTCGTTCATCTGCTGGTCCTCTTGCTTCCATCTGCTAGACAGTTAGTGGGTTGTTAGTAAGTTAGCAAGTTAGTAAGGTAAGGTAAGGGTAAAAGTATTATAAATAGTTGAGATGTACTTATATATAGTTTTCAAATAGTCCAAGGGGTTTCATATAAAATAGAGGACTCAGTTAGAGCTTCTGTCCTAATTTTCCATTCTAAGGGTTACGCGCTATGGTCAAGTATGGCTCTGATACCATCTGTGACGAACCAGATTCCCAACAACGAGAATCCGACTCCCTGTACCCTCGAGATAGTCCCAGGAATAGCAGTTATCTCGTACAGAACTCATCTCAGTCGAATATCACATCCATACAACGATAAAAGATTCATTACATGACATATATAAAAACATAGCGTCTGGTACAAGCCCTCTGGGCTAAATCGACAATAAGAAACAACTGCGCAGCGGTAGCTAGATCATCAGGGTCCACTCCTCCACAGGCATCCTTGAGCGTAGCGCGCTCCCTTCAGTAGTACCACCCGTCCTAGTTGAACTCGTGGTCGGGGTATTCACCTGAGAACCCAAAGTCTGTCCCCAAGAAAATGGGATAGGTCCACGTCACCAACCATAATATGATGCAAGCTTTAAAGTGGCCTATTCTAAGGTATAGAAATAATCAAGGTTTGAGCCAGGGTTTTCTTATGCAAGCAGCAGCAAAAACCCAAATTCATCTCATCACCAACTCCTTCCTCACTACCACATCCACTCCCCAGATCCAACCATCAGCCTCACATTTTCCCATCGGGCTCGTCCTGCCACAGCAGGTTCCCGCAAACATTATCCACCTACACCTTTCTCTCTCTAGTCGACTCGGTGAGCTCCCTCCCCACCTTGTCTCAACAGCCTCAGCTAGACCTATCTCTCAATTTCCTCAAATCAAGGATGAGGTAAGAAAGCAGATTCCCAAGCTGTCGGGGCTTATCAGAAGCGGGTTGTCGGTAACCGTGGACACGGCTATACGTATAGTTTTCACTCTACAGAGGTGGCACTCCAGGAATCCATCCGGGCTGCAAGGCTAGTCCACAACCAACCTGAGACACAACCCACAGCAAAGACCCTAAACAGTAACGGCGCCAATCCTGTCTCCCTGGGCTCGGGAAACATCTGATCTAACATCTGCCCCAGGGATGTGAAACCTTCCCACAGGGGCCAGTCGGGAGCCGTGGTAAATCAGGGAGAATACGCCGCAACGATTCCCCCTACACATGTCAAGCTCGAAACTCCTACAGTCTCGGCGCCGCACTAGAGTAGGCTTGCTAGAACCCTCCCCATACTGGGTAGATGGTGAGCACGGTGGTCCGCGACCGAAACTGGATACCGACTCGGTCCTTAATTGTCGGTAAAGCGAGTATCAGCGTCATGAGCGATCCGCCGCAATGGCCCACAATCGGCACCCATAACAGGTATAGCCGCCCAAACTCCTCAAGTAACCAAATATCCAAATAACCATGTACCCGCAACAGGTACTCCGTAGGGACTGCCCGAGTGCAGTCCCCAAGCACCTCGATCAAATAATCGAGTTGTTATTTCTCGCTTACACCGCCTAGCTGCACTACTCCCTTACCACCCACAACTCACGCCAAGAGAATCAATCACAACCATCCCAACACATGCATAGCATAGCATATAACATATAGTGAGTAGTAGGTAGCAAGGTAACAGGATATTAACAAAGGCAGTGCAGGTTTATCATGCGAGAAAAGTAAAGCGCTAGCATACTAGTTGCATGTCCAAAAGGTATTTCAGAGAATGGTCGGGCGTGAACCTGGGCAAAGGTCTTCGTCCTCGTCAAAGCAGTTGTCGTAGTGGTCCGGCTCCTCCTGACTCTCCGGAGCTCCTAAGGTTGCGTAAAAATAAAATAAGGCGCGACTACTAGCAAAGAAACACCAAAATAGCGATGAAGGAAGACCCAAAGAACACCAAACTCTACACTAACGCGTAGGTCATGATTTTAGAAAAATATAGAAATTGGTTTCATATTTTTCTGAGCTATGGTTGATTTATTATTAATTTTTGAAGTTTAAATCATTTTCTGAAAATATTAAATAATTTCCGAAAAAGGAAAACAGATAAAATTAGCCTGCTGACATCAGCGGTGGGGTCCACCTAGGATGACGTCAGCAGTGGGTCCTGCAGACGTCAGCGTTGACCGGTCAACGGGTCAACTCTGGTGAGTGGGCCCCAGCGGTCAGTGACACACAGTGTATGACAGGTGGGCCCCATACGTCTGCGTGGTTAAAAGAAAAGAAAAATATTAAACGATGGCTGGGCTGGAATTGGGCCGAAAGGTGGATGGGCCGAGATAGTTCAAGGGGGCAAACCAGACTTAAGCGCAAGATTCGGCCCACGAAGGGGCGCTGTTGGATCCGCTCTGGTGCACTATGTCCACCGTGAACCGTGAGTGCGGTTCACGTGAGCCGGGTGTATGGGATCAGGTGTGGCCAACTCGGGATCGTCTGTGGGTGCTCGTGCGTGGTGCTGGTGTGGTCGTGCGTGTGGCCACGCCACGGCGCGACGCGAACGCGCGCGCGGCGCGCACTAGAGCACGTTGGCGGCGATGGTCGGCGGCGGAACCCGCCGGAAATGGCTCGGCAAGGCTCAAGGACGATCGGAGAGGCGTGGCTAGGGTTCGGCGGTCACGAGCGGGGTGAAAAAGAGTTCGGCTTGGGTGCGGTTTGGGCCTCCCGACGTGAACGGCGGCGACGCGGCCATGGCGCCGGAGAGCATCGACGGTGGCTCGGGCGAACAAGGTTAGCGAACGGCTCGGTTGGGTTAGGCATGCGCGCGTGCGGCAGCAGCGACTGTTGGTACGTAGCTAGGTGCTCATGCGCAGGCTCGTGGTCGCCCACGGCCGCGCATGGCCTCGGCGTGCGCGCACAGCGAGCAGAGCTCGGCATCGGCGGCCTTGGCTGCGGCAAAAGGCGACGGCGGGTTGCGGGTCAGCTGCAGCGGCACGAAGAGTCCCTGCAGAAGATACACGGCTCGATGGCCGGTGCACAGAAGGCTAGCACGAGCGGCGGTGGCATAACCCGCCGGAGACAGGGGAGAAAGGGGGAGAAGCGACGGCGCTCACCTAGGGGCTAGTAGTGGTTCGCTGCAGCTCGGGGTAGTGCTCGACGTGGCTTGGCGAAGCTCCGACATCCACGTTCGTCCCGGATCCAGCTCCTCCTTGGCACCTCCACGGACGGCGGCGTCGGCTTCGGCAGCGGCGATGCGGGGAAGGCAACGGGCTCCACCACTCCTTGCTCCGGCTGCTCCTCAACTTTCCCCACCCGTCTCCCACTCCTATCCTCCCACGAATTGGATCAGGAATAACCCCAATGGGGCTGCGGCGGCGCTGGAAGGGAAGAAGGGCCGGCGGCGGATTTTATAGGAGAAGGCGCTAGGGTTCCGTGACACGGACGGCGAGATGGGGGTTGTGGGCGGCCTCGGACACGCGTCCGCATCGCATCGGGCCGCACGGGGTTGATGGGACCGGCTCGGGTGCTCACGGGCGGTGCGACAGAGAGACAGAGCGGAGCAGCGCGCGGGGGAAGAAGAAAGAGAGGAGGGAGAGAAAGCTGACAGGCGGGACCCGCCTGTCAGTGAGAGAGGAAGCGACGCGGTGGCGACGCGGTGAGGGTTGGGCCGGTGCTGGGCCGAAAGGCCGGCTGGGCCAGCTGGCTGATTGGCTCGGGAAAAGAGTTGGAGGAGGTTTCTCGGACTTGGGTTTGGAAGTTTGGGCCCACGAACAGTCAGAAGGGTTTGACAATTAGTTTAGATAGTTAGAGTTTGAATTCAAATCTAGAATTTGAATTCAAACCAACCAAAAATCCAATTAAATCCAAATAACTCCAAATCACACTATTTCATCCTTAGCACTTCAAATTGATTTTTAAATTTCAAATTTAAATTGCTTAAGAATTTGGGAGTACAAACGAATTAATTTTAAATATTGGTTCGCATGCACAACAATTCTCCAAAAAATTTTGAAATCCATATTTTTGCACTCAACATATCCTAGGGAAATTTAGGGTTGTTACACGATCACCTTCTCCAGAGAGGATCAGTGGACCAATTTTGCCAACCCAGGCCGCTATCCCTTGGTTCTTGATCCAGTCGTGGCTCATGCCAGACTGACCAAGGAACTTATCGACGGAGGCAGCGGGCTCAACATCATCTTCGCGAAGACATTCAAGAAGATGGGGCTTGATATCACCAAGTTCTTGAAACCCATGGAGTCTCCGTTCTACGGCATTGTTCCAGGCAATGCCGCGATCCCCCTGGGACAAGTCACGCTACCAGTTACCTTTGGCACAGCAGTCAACTACAGGACCGAGTACATCAAGTTTGAAGTGGCTGATTTTGAGACGTCGTACCACGCGATCCTCGGGCGTCCAGTCCTCGCTAAGTATATGGCGATCCCGCATTACGTGTACCTTGTTCTCAAGATGCCGGCTCCCAATGGAGTCCTTTCGCTCAAGGGAGACCTCAAGATCTCCTATGACTGCGACATAGAAGTTGTGGAGTATGCTGCTGCGTCCCAAGTCCCAACCCAGATGCTTGAAGTACTCGCCCTGGCAAAGAAGTCGAAGGAAGATGAACTGGAAGTCCCAAGCAAGAAGTCTACAAGCACTAGCTTCAAGCCCTCTGAGGATGTACAGCTTAAAACTGTAGACCTTGAGATGGGCGATTCATCCAAAACCGCCCTAATAGGGGCTGGTTTAGATTGTAAATAGGAAGACGCGCTCATCAAGTTCCTTCGTGCTAATAAAGATATATTTGCATGGAAACCATCTAATATGCCTGGTGTTCCAAGGGAGCTTGCCGAGCACTGCCTCAACGTCACAAAGGGTGCAAAGCCTAAGAGACAACAACTGCGACGGTTCGATCACGAACGACGTGAAGCGATCAAGGTGGAGATTGCCAAATTACTCAAGGCTGGCTTCATCAAAGAAGTTTTCCATCTAGAGTGGTTGGCCAACCCAGTCCTAGTCAGGAAAAAGAACAACAACGAGTGGCGGATGTGTGTTGACTACACTGATCTCAACAAACACTGCCCCCCAGACCCCATGGGTCTACCGCGCATTGATCAAGTCGTGAATTCCACGGCAGGTTGCGCACTACTTTGTTTCCTCGACTGCTACTCAGGTTATCATCAGATAGCTTTGAAAAAAGAGGATCAGATCAAGACTTCGTTCATCACCCCTTTCAGCGCCTTCTGTTACACTACGATGTCGTTTGGGTTGAAGAATGTTGGTGCTACATATCAACGAGCCATACAGGCATGCCTATCATCTCAGATTGGCAACAATGTAGAGGCATATGTTGATGATGTAGTCGTAAAGACACGCAAGCCAGAAGACTTCATCGTTGATTTGCAAGAGACGTTTGACAACCTCAGGACATTTCGCTGGAAGGTCAACCCGACCAAGTGTGTTTTTGGCGTTCCTGCCGGCAAATTACTCGGGTTCATTGTCAGTCATCGAGGTTTCGAAGCAAATCCCGCGAAGATCACAACTGTCCTCAACATGGAAGCACCCAAGAATATCAAGGATGTCCAGAAGTTGACAGGTTGCATCGCAGCACTTAACAGATTCATATCTAGGCTTGGAGAAAAGGGACTCCCTTTCTTCATTCTACTCAAGAAGCAAGACAACTTCATCTGGACAAAGGAAGCCAACCAAGCCTTTGAACAACTCAAGACCTACTTGACTACTTCACCAGTTCTAGTAGCTCCAGTCAAAGGTGATCATATGTTTCTTTACATTGCTGCTACTGCGCATGTGGTCAGTACAGTGATCGTGGTCGAATGCAAGGAGGAAGGCCATGTATTTCCAGTACTGCGGCCGGTATACTTCATCAGCGAAGTTCTCTCTGCATCTAAGGTCTGGTACCCTCAGGTTCAAAAACTACTCTATGCTATATTCATCACCTCAAGGAAGTTAAGGCATTATTTTCAGTCATTTCCTATAACTGTGGTCACTAAATTCCCCTTGGGTCAGATTTTTGACAATCCTGACGCCACTGGACACATATGCAAGTGGAAGGCAGAGATGAGTGAACACACTATCACCTTCGCTCCACAGACGGCTATCAAGTCTCAAGCCCTCGCAGATTTCATAGTTGAATGGATGGAAACCCAATACTCCAGGACAACCAGCCGTCCGGAACATTGGGTCATGTATGTTCTGCAGGCGTATTATTGATTTCTCCAAAAGGAGAGCAGCTCAAGTATGTTCTGCAGATTCTATTTCCCGTTACAAATAACGCAGCAGAGTATGAGGCAATGTTGCACGGGCTGCGCCTGGCTGCATCCCTCGGCATCAAGCGACTTTGGGTGTACGGTGATTCTGCGGTGGCTATCAATCAAGTCAACAAGGATTGGGACGCTACCAAAGAGACCATGGATGCTTATGTCAAGGAAGTTCGCAAGCATCAAAGCCACTTTTTCAGCCTAGAGTTCCATCATGTCGTCCGCGATTACAATGTGGCAGCAGATGCTTTATCCAAGCTAGGATCTCGACGAGCAGACGTCCCGGCAGAAATATGTGTTCATGATTTGCACCAGCCATCCATACAGGAGTCGGCGACTGATGATACTACTACACTTTACCCTCCACCAGAACTCCAGGTCATGGTCATTGATACAAACTGGATGACTCCATTCATCGAGTACTTACGGGATCACAAGCTGCCGAAGGCTGATGTCACACCCCAAATTTTCTAAATTTGGGATGTGAATAAATAATATAAATAAATACAATGATTAAAACAACATATATAAAATATATATATATAAAATTTATAAAATTTTATAAAATTTGGAATGATTCTGTTTAATTTATAAAATTTTCCAAGGTTTAAATAATTAACAGGGAATGTAATATATATATATATAAAATATATATACAATATATATATAATATAAATATATGTATTCTAATTTCAAAACAACATATGTTTATAACACCCTAAAATTCATCACAATTAAATTGTAGCAACCCTATGAATTTTCTAGGATTTATTAAGGCTTAAATAAATTTTCTAGGAATTAATTGGAGTTTCTAGCCTTTTTATCAATTTAAATATCACATAAAATAATTATTTTAGTCAAAATAAGTTTTTGTTGTATTCATGCTGTTGCATTGATTTTTGGTTGCTAGTAAATTAAATTGGAATTTAAATTCTGTTTAAATTCGAATTTGATTTGCTTTTGTTTGAGTTTTAGAAAAGTTTTAATTAGCCGAGTTCATTTTCGCCCCTCGAACTCTTGGTCCAGTCCAAGTTTGCCCCCTGGACTATTTTTTTCCGCTCGCTTTTCCTCCCCGGCCTGTTTTCCTTTCTTCCCGGGCCGAATCCTTTCTCTCCGCTCGGCCCGTTCCACATTCGGCCCAACACCGGCCCGATATTCTTCTCTCTCCCTCTCTCTCTCCCTCTCGCCGACAGGTGGGGTCCACCTGTCATCTTCTTCTCCCTCCCGTCTCCAACTCGAACTCCTTCCCGAGTTCGATTCCGTCGCGCCGCCGTGTCCGCCTCCTTCACGAACGCCTAGGCGTGGCCAAGCCCCCGCTCCGCACCTATTTAACTCGGCCGCCGCCTCCGCTTTCCCTCCCATCAAGCAGAGCTCGCAAATCATAGCCGCCCGAGCCGCCCTAGCCGCCGCCCGCCATTGCCGGCGATTCGCCGCCCTTGCTGCTCGTGGTGGGAGATCAAGACCGCTAATAGCTTCCCCTCGTCGTGGCGCTTCGATTTCGCCGCATCTTGTCGTGGTTCGACCGCCGGAGTTCTTGTCCCGTGTGAAGCCGAGCTCCGCCGCCGCCGTCTGCTGTCGTTCATCGCCGTCGCGCACCAATCCTCGACGAGATCGCCACCGGTGAGTTTGCCGTTGCCTTCTCCATCTTCCCGTCTACCTCTCGTCGTGTTTAGTAGGCCGTAGCGTCGAGTTCACCACCGCCCGAGCCGCCGCCATCGCCGAGCCGAGCGCCGCCGTCTTCGATTCTCGTCATCGCCGCCGTTCCTTCGCTAAGAAGCACCCTAGGAGGTTCGCCTCGTTAATCCGCACCTCCCCTTCGTGTTCTTGCTCGGAGTTTGGCAGCGCTCCGTGCTAAATCGCTCGTCGCCATTCTCCAACGCCGCCGGCCGCCGTTCATCGTCGTTCGTCGTCGTCGTGGTCTGAACCTCACCGGGATTGCCTCTGGTGAGTTCGTTGTCGCCCACTCTTCCCTCCCGTGCTGCTCATGCTTTGTTTCCCCGCTCCGGCCGCGCTAAGCTCGCTCGCCGCCGTCGCAGTAGCGCCGCCGCCGCCATAGCTCGTTGCTGGTGTCCACTGTCGCTTTTCTCTCATTGAGAACCCCCCAGTAGCACTTCCCTCGTCGCTCCGCACCTGTAGAGCCAAACCCCGGTGCAAACCGAGCTCCGTAGCCTCGGATTGAGTTGCTCCGGCGAAGCGCCGCCGCGGAGGAGCGGAGCGCCGCCGTCCTCGTCGGCGACCGAGGTCCCGATCTGTTTCCGGCCGTCCGATCGAAATCCAACGGTCCACAGCCGCTCCAGCCCGAGTCAATTAGACCAGATACCGGTCAACCATGCGGGTTTTGCATAAGAGCCCCTGTAGTTTTTGGAAATCAACCCGCGGTCCAGTCTAGTTCAAAAATAATTACGAATAGGTCCTGTTTTCTTCTATTTTAGCCCCTGCAAGATTTAAAATTATGCCCGAGGTCCAAGATTTGTCTTTTTACATGAAAACCCTCGAGTTTTTATACAAAATTATGTTTTAGCCCTCAGATTTTCGCAGTTAAGCCCCTAGAACTTTTAAAACTTTGCCAGCAAGTCCCTAGACCTTAGAAAAATCATATCTTTCACGTTTTAACTCCGTTTTAATCCGTTCTTGTTGTGTTAGCTTCGAATCAACTTAAACTACGCGTTAGTACTGTTATTTACACCATACTTTATTTCTGAAATTTATTTATTAATTTGATTAAAGGCTAATTACATGTACTTTCTTAAATAAAATCAGTTTTTCTTGTTAAATATTAAATTGATTAATATTTATTCCATGAGTTGTGTAAATAAAAGTTGACTAAGGTTATATCTTGATTTTCATAAGTAATATTAACTTGATTAATACTTATTTCTTGAGCGTTCTAAATAAAATTGAAGTAGATAATATCTTGGTTTCTTTAAATAATATTAACATGACTAATGTTTTTGATAACTAGTTTTTCTAATTTAAAACCAAATTAGAGCTATACTTCGAGTTTTTTTTAAAAATGGATGTTAACTTGATTAATAATTTTATAATCTTTCTAACTAAAATTTGATTAGGCTCTATCCTGTTTCTTCATAAAATTATGTTAACTTGATTGATGTTTATAATCACTAGTTCTCTAATTAAAAGCTAATTAGAGTTAAACTTTGAGTTTTCATAAATAATTATCAATCTTGATTAATGTTAACACAAATCTGTTTTAATGACAATATGACTAGTTTAACTAGAGATATAAAGTTATTTGATTAAGATAAACATGTTCCTTTAATTAAAAGCCAATTAAGAATTATATGTTGGTTTTCTTATTAATGATTAATATGGTTAATATATTATAAGTTTTAAAAGTGATAGTTGAACAAGTTATAATATTGGAAACCTAGGTATAACTTTGATGTAACTTGGATTAAGGTTATATTTAGATTTCATATGTTTTCATAGATCACTGTTACTTGGTTTAAATGGTTATTAACTAGTGTTTCTAATTAAAGCCAACTTAGAAGTTTCACTTCCAAGTGATTTGATTAATAAACCTTCAATGTGACTTTGTTCTAGTGTTCTCGTTTTGTTTATTAATTATCTATCTATTAAGTTTTCTCTATAAAATATGATTAAGTAATATTTTGGATTTTAATAAGCTTATGAAAAATTGATTAATGAGTATTAAACTAGATTTCAAGCTAAAAGGTGATTAGCGTCAAACTTAATGCTTTCTTAAATGAGTATTAATTTGTGTGAATGTCAACAGAAAGGTGTTTTATCAATAATATTGATTAGTTCAACTTGGTCAATAAAAGTTAATCAATTAGATGCTCGCATCTGTTTTTATTACTAAAGTTATGTGTTTAATTACATAATGTCTACAAAAAAATAGTTATAAATAAAATACATTCTTGGTTTTACATATTTAAATATAATTAAATCAATTTCCAGGAAATAGTCTCTTATATATGATTTTATCAAATTAAAATTTATAAAGCGTATAGTGTTTCCTTTTATAATCTAAAGTCTTCCGCTAGTTTTAAGTTTTCAATCGTAGATCTGTTCTCCGCCTTTCCTATGCCTCTAAACCCAATCCTACTAGTGCACCCTACGTTTCTCACTTAGTCCCTATTCTGTTTTGCCATTCAACTGTCTCCAATATCTATCGCATCCTATAAATTCCTCGGCCAGTGTTCCAATGTTCGCAGCACTCTTTTCTGCAATCCTGACGCTAGTCCATCTTTTCTGAGCCATATCACTAAGTTTGAGTATAGATCTTTTCTTATGTTGTGGTTTCTCTGCAAATCAATATTATTTTAATTTTTAACTTTATATTGCTTCAATGATATGGTGTGAGTTACTATGTCATTGTATTGTAATATAAAATTAAATTATTAAAGTAATATGTTATTTGAGATCCTCGTATTCATAAATCCTCTGTACGTGTGATATTCCTTGTGCCAATTAAAGCTCTGCTTTGGAACCTTCGTATCTTTCTTTCTCTCTCTTATCTTCATGGTCCTTAGGTTCTCGTAACCATAGTAACGAGCCCTATCCGTTAGTACGCTCTTTTAAAGCTTTTCTTTTGATTGGTGTATTGTTCTTAGTTGTACTTGTTTGTTTGCTTGTATAGTTTTATGCTTGCATGCTTGTGTTCGATGATTGCTTCGAGTAGACGGAACATTGTTCAACTGAAGAAGACTTTGGAAGATATTTTGAGCAGCTATACTTTGGAGAAAGGCAAGTGTCCCTAACCATCCTTCTACCTATGCTTTATTTATAATATCAAGATGTTTTAATCGGAACATGGAGAACCACCCAGGAAAACAGTACAACCATAAGTACTATATGGCTCTGGTCTTGGCTAATTAATTAGAGACCTTAGTGGATGGTGACCTTACCCGAAAGGGGCAAGAGGTGCGGCGGTTGACGGGGTATAGCTCAGTCCTCTTGAGCTGTGGGCTTTGGTAAGAGACAGATCTCATTAGGGAGGGTTATGCTTTGCTTCTGAACCGGAAACCTTAGCAGGTTACTATTTACTAAGGGATCTTTGTAAAGGCCTCGTAGCGTCCCTATGCGGTCACACCTCGGTAGTGTGATTTAAGAGGATTGGCCCCCTCGGCATGGTTGGGTTTAAAGTTCTTTTGAACTTTTACACGGCTTATGGTGAAAGTGTACAACCTCTGCAGAGTGTAAAACTGTTATAACAGCCGTGCTCACGGTTAAGAGCGGCCTGGATCCTCACATGAGTAATATACTTAAACATGATATTAATTTGATCTCTGGTTATTTCTTGTGGCCTTGCTGAGTACCAACCATAAGTGTACTCACCCTTGCTAACCGCTGCTCAGAAGAAGAACTTGTATGAAGCTGTTTGAAGATGGTGCTCAGTTCTAGGCGTACGCAACCCCCAGTCGACTGCCTGTGAAGTTTGGAGCCTTCGTTTCCAGGATACGCTGTATACTCTGATAGACTCGTACGTCATTTATATAGTTTATTATACGTGATACTGCATCTTTTATTCACTACTGGTTTACTGTATGTATGAAACTTGATCCTGGCATACATACAGTGTACACTTGGTTCATTTTCTAAAACCGGGTGTGACAGCTGAAAGCGAACAAGTTCGAATCAAGCGCAGAGCTACGAATTATGTGGTGATCAATAATACACTTTATCGACGTGGGGCATCAGTCAACGTCTTGATGAAATGCATCACCAATGATCAAGGCAGATCTTTACTTGAAGAAATTCATGGTGGCGTTTGTGGCAACCACGCAGCATCGCGTACACTAGTCGGGAAGGCTTACAGAGCTGGATTCTTTTGGCCATCAGCCAAAAAAGATGCAGAAGACATCATCAAGACATGCAAAGGATGTGAATTCTTTGCTCGACAAGCTCATGTTCCGGCTCATGAACTCAGAACCATCCCACTATCTTGGCCTTTCGCATGTTGGGGCCTCGACTTAGTAGGACCATTAGCCAAAGCTCCTGGTGGTTTCATGTGGCTTATCGTAGCCATTAACAAGTTCACCAAGTGGATCGAAGCGCAGCCTTTGGTAAATCCTCGGGCTGAAAATTTGATCAAATTCTTCGATGACATTGTCCACAGATACGGCATACCTCACGAGATTATCACAGATTTGGGCTCGGTGTTCACTAGCGAGGAGTTCCAAGACTATTGTGAGAAGTACTCGATTGAGACGCATTATGCATCGGTTGCTCATCCATGTGCCAATGGACAAGTCGAAAAAGCCAATGGTTTGCTACTACAAGGTTTAAAACCATGGCTCTATGATCCTCTCAAGAAGTACGGTGGCAAGTGGGCTCAAGAACTGCCAGCAGTACTGTGGGGGCTTCGCACGCAGCCAAGCCGTGCAACCAGGCAATCACCTTATTTTCTGTTCTATGGGTCTGAAGCAGTCTTGCCTACTGATCTCCTCTGGAACGCCCCACGACTAGAAAACTACGACGAGCAAGTCGCACAGCAAGAAAGATATCAGGACGTTGACGGCATAGAAGAAGCTCGAGTGGCGGCTCTTATACAAAACACCCGCTATCTCGAAGGTTTACAGCGTTACCACCAGCATTCCGTTCAACCTCGTTCCTTTGTCATAGGAGACTTGGTGCTACGGCGCATGCAGAAGACTGATGGCTTACACAAGCTCATGTCCCGATGGGAAGGTCCTTTTCGTGTTAAACAAGTCATTGGGCCTGGAACCTACTGCCTGCAAACCCAAGAAGGCGAAGATCTACCCAATGTGTGGAACGTCGAACAACTGCGGAAATTCTACCCGTAATCTGAGCCTCAGGCTCTTGTACTCTTTATAATCATCAGATTAATAAAGTTTTTCATCCAATCTGACAATATTTTCAGTAATTTACTCTCATCAGAGAACTCTGTGTTATATTTGTTGCTTTTATAGCACAAGTCCAGAGTGGTTGTTTACAACTAACCCAAAAGAAGTCAAGACTGCTCTCATCAGAGGGTGGCACTATGCCTCAGAAGTCTTGATAGAGGAACACCAACCCACACACGGTTGCAGTCGTTTACCTCGTTTCTTTTGATGATTACGAGGATACGCTGCTCTGAGTCTTGCACCGACTACATCAGGCTCCTTCAGAGCAAGAGCTTATTCAAGTCTCTGCTCGGGCATACACTAGTATTGCTTTAAATTTCATGTGACGCTAAGTACATCTACTTTACGTAGTTCTTTGGCTCTGCAACAGCAACCACCCAAAGTCTTTAATAGACTAGCTTCGCTGAACATCTGTTTTAACAGATCTTGTTCACAAGCTTCTAGACCTATGGTCTGCGCACTCGAGTACTTTCGCACGATATATACTACAACAGTAGTTTCAAATTGCCTAGCCCGCTTGATCTACACATGATCTTTGCGATTTTACTATAAGTAAATTCGGCTATGCTTTCTAAGTACTATGAGTACTTTACTATGCTCCAAACAGCAACTCATTCAAACACAACAGTGTATAAAACGACTAGCCTACACATGGCTCAAGTCCCAAATAGGCAAGTTACTTCAAACAAGTAGCTACACTATCAAGAAAACTGTTTCATTACAGCAAACGACAGAACTTGTCATTAGACTACTTCTGTTCTAAAGAGTTTACAAACTCATCTGCCATCGGCTCTGTCTCGGCAACCAAGGCTTCATATTGCTCCATAGTAATTCCAGCCGGCAGGTACTTCAGTTCTAGCTTGGCTTCTGGGTTGTGCGCCTTAAACAAAGCCAGAAGCTTGTTCGTGCACTCCTTCAGTGTCGCCTTGCAGAAGTCGGCTACCTGCTCGGGTACTTGGCGGAGACGGTCCAGCAATGACTGGTCCTGCGCTTCTTGGCCTTCTGGAGCAAGCATCTCCAGAATCGGCTCTATGTCTTCTTCAAGCTCCTTGTGTGCAGACTTTAAATGGTTTACCTCCAGCTGCGTGTCTTGCGCTAGTTTGAGGTGCCGTTCTATTTGCTTCTCCCAGTCCATACGGATCTGGTGCTCCTTGCCATATTCCTCGGTTTTCTTGGCAAGTGCATCTTGGAGCTCGGCAATTTCTTTAGCCCTGCGTTGCGCAAGATTGCTCCAGCTGGTGGCATCATCTTCAGCGACTTTAATTTTCTTTTTCAAGCCTGCAATAGACATATCACGAGTTACTTCAATAAACTTGTCTACAACAGCATTATAAGCAGTGGAAGTATCAAATTACTGCTGTTCTCTTTCGTTAAGCTGGAGATGCAACCATCCAGGCCCTCTTTGATGCCCAGCAGTGTGGTGAACTATTCTTGGTGGTAGTCGATTTGCTTCTTGTGGTCCGCCTTTGTCTTTTCAAGATCTTCGCACTTTTCAACAAACTGCTCATCAAGTTCTTTGATCCGTGCGATGAGTTTGGCATCTCCAGGCTTCTCCACAACTTCAACCAATGCCTATGCAAAAGGATATTATATTCTATTCTCTGCAACGACAACATGAGTAACAGGTTATGAAACTCACCAGAGCTTTCTGGAAGTAGTTGCGGAGTTGAGCACCTTCATCTACCGGCTCCTTCGCGGTAACATCAACCTGTATATCATATTATTGATTATTTACTTGATCATGTCTTGCGGGTTCATTTACAAGTTTGTAGACTACTTACAGATCTCGGCTTGTTATCACTTGTTTGCACATTTTTAATCCTAACTTCGATGCTTTTGGTGCTCAAAGTTGGTACTTCTATGTTCTGAATTTCCTTGCAGCATACAATATTCATCAAATATTGACACAATCCAAGGAAGAATAGATTACAATGCAAAGCAATGGTCGGCATACCTGCTCCATTGTGTGGCTGACTACATCAGTGGTCGCCAAGACTTCACCTCCTTGTGTCGCGTCAGAAAGCATGCCTTATGGGATCTGTGTTGATGGCTCCTTTGTTGGCGCATTCCCTTCAGCAGCAATTGGGGAGTCAACGACTGCTTCTGAAACCGTGGTGGTGTCAACTCCTTCATTGGCGGCCAGGGGCTCAACTTCCTCCTCCGCAGTACTTGGGGTATTTTCAACCGCAACTTCAGAGATTGGCCTGACATATCAAAGACATATAATTATTATTCAAGTTCAACCTACAAGCAACTTGGCACTTTGAGCTGACGACTACTTACAGCTGTGGTGGTGGTGTTGGCGCTGTTAGAGGCTGGAAGCTGAACCTCACCAGAGGTCTTGCCTGCTTTGAACTTGTAGTACTGCCACTGGCAGTACTCGCCATTGTGCTGCTTGTGGATGACAACTGAGGCAACGTCAGTAACGTTGACAAGCGGAAACGCTTGTTCGGCTCTCCGCTTGGTACGGTGTGGTCGTTACGGCTGACACTTGAACGCCTTTTCCGGGCTGTACGAGGCACGTCTGGGACTAGTTCAAGATCAACAACAGCAACATAAGATCTCAACAATGATACAAGACAACATCACTGTTTTTGAGTTGATTACCTGGCTCTCGTACAGGCGATTAAACTTCTTCTTCTCGCTCTGAGTCTTCGATCACGTCGACTCATGAAGCTACACGCGGCTCATCGGTACTGGGAGTTTTCTCTAAGCCCTCTCCTTCAATTTTCCACCAATCCTCTTCAGTGAGTGGATGTTGGGAGGGTTGTACAGGCTATACATCCAAGATTACATTAGTATATCTCAAGTCAAAACAAGTCTAAATTAACAAATTCGACTACTTACAATTGGGGGATTATCAGCAGAGAATTCCCCGACGATGATAGGCCTTTCGTTCACACCAGTGAACATGCGTTGAAGCCTCATCATTACGCCCAGGTCGGAGATTTCTTCGGGCACCATCCGGGAACCATCTGAGCGTCCCTCGTACTCATGGCCAAGGTGGACGCGCTCTTGGAGAGGCTGGATCCTTCGCTTCATGAAGCTAAAGGCAATACCGACTCCTGTGAGGCCTTTCTCCTTAAGCCACACCACCCGCTCCATCAATGCGGGGATATCTCTCGCCTCTTCAGCAGAAGGGCGGCTGTTCCAGTTGCTCAGGTCCCTGGGATACCAGTTATCCCTCTCTGGACAACTCTTTCCATGATTTCCTGCTTCATTACAGTACATGGACAGAATATTAGCACAAACAAAACAAGTCGATAACAGTCGTATCAAGATTGGGCTTGAGTATACTTACCAATGGTAAACCATTTGCTCTTCCAAGGCCCGCATGAGTCCATGACGGGCATATCGAACCACTTCATCTTCATTCCTTGGCGGAACTGAATACCAGCCCCACCGACTACTTCAGTTTGTTGGTGTGTGGGCTGTGGCTTTATGTGGTACAAGTACCGGAATAACGCAAGACTAGGCTTGATGCCAAGGAATGCCTCACAAGCATGGACAAAAACAGACAAATAAAGAACTCGATTTGGGTTGAGATGGTGGAGTTGGAGCTTGTAGAATGCAAGGAATTCTTTGAAAAATGATGATATTGGGAGACCGACTCCACGCTCACAGAAAGACACAAACAAAGGAACTTCATCACTATCTTCAGTGGGCCAGAGTTGTTTCTCACAAACCTTCCACTGAAGAGTAGTCTATTCGAGTAGCAAACCTTGTTCCACCAGGAGTTGTAGGTCGTCCTCAGTAGCCGTTGACGGCTTCCAAGCTACTCGCTGCATCGGCGGCGTATCGAACACTGACTTGGTCGTTGTGTCCTTCACCGCGCTTCGTGTGCCAGATCTGCGGGATCCTCCGGCACCTTCAGCACCAGCAACAGCGGGCTTCTTCCCTCCTTTCTTCTGGCCCATTGTTGATGTGTGCGCGGTCACCTTCGTCTTCTCGCGCATTCAACAAGCGGCACACAAGAGGCTGTGAATCTACTTCGCTCAAATGCGGATGCGGGCTCGGGGGCTCGGGAGGCTGGATTCGCAAAGCTCGGGGGCTCAGGCTCAGAGTATTTGCGGCGCAAAGGCAATGACTGTGGTGGCTGAATGAACCTTAACGAAAGCAGATCCAGATTTATAACGGCTCAAGTTTTAGGGCTACAGTAACGGCGGCGCATCACATTCCGCTTTCCCGCCTATTTTTTCGGGATAAGCTTACCAAATCAGTTCGCGGCGGCATAAAATTTGGAGATTGCTGGTAACAAAAGATTTTCGAAGATTTACTTGACCTTTAAACCAAAGATATTTGCTTTAAAGCTCGGGGGTTGCTAGCGGATATTTCGGGATTTAAATTCTTGATAAGATTTTATTGAAGACCTTCGACTAGTTTCTTCAAAACTACTCGAAGCTCGGGGGCTACACCCAATGGGTGCACCTGATCGGCGCACACCATTGATCAACTCAAGATGAAGATAGAATACTGCTTTTGAGTCTCCGACTACTTTTGAAAGTACTCGGAGGCTCGGGGGCTACACCCATTGGGTGCATTGATAGATGCACTCCAATGAACTACTCGATAGATAAGATCTGAGCGTGTTGTACTTTACTACAACTGATTGAAGATGTTGCAGCAGGTTCAAGATTTGAAGCAAAGGCGCAAGATGCTCGGGGGCTTGTGGGACCAGGATCCCTAGGGCCATTCATGTAAAGGAATAAACTACTCGATAGGGAATGTTTAGCCTAGCTACCTAAAACTAGTCGGCTACGGTGCAAGACGGCGTAGTAGGCTAGGTAGACTAGTCGTGTACTAGATGGAGACTCCCCAAAGTACCCTGTTGTAGTACTCCGAGTTGTATACGACTAGGATCATACAACTGACTTGTAACCCTGCCCTCCGGACTATATAAGGCTAGGCAGGGACCCCCTCAAAACATCTACAATCATACACAACCGTACGAGGAATACAATCTAGCATACAGGACGTAGGGTATTACGCTATTCGCGGCCCGAACCTGTCTAAATCTTGTGTTGTTCGTACACTATCGTTCCTAGAACTAGGCGAGGCCCACAATTCTACTCTCTGGGGTACCACCAGGCAGACGTGCGCGACATAATTCGTCGACAGACTCCGATCGGGGCTCAACAAGTCGTGTCTGGGTACAACTCTCTTCCAATCATGGAAGGAGTCGGGAACGCCGAGCCGACCACGCCATCGGCTTACCCCCCAGCTCGACTCCCGTTCGGACTGTCCAATTCCGCGGCTGTATATCAACAGATGTACAACGCGAAGCAGGACAACCCTGAACTAGAAGAACTCAACAAGATCGTGCCTCCCTACAATGACTCTGAGCCGGCTCTCCAGCCATCAGAGGACGACGACGATTTCACGGTCTTGTTGAGCGACTCTCCCGACAACATCGCGCACTTAAACTGTAGCACGTATTACAATACCAACTTCATCATGGAAGAACCACTCGTTCGTTTGCCATCGGGACTAGTTGTGACCAATTCGGCAGGAGGACACCTTGTTCACTGGCCAGGTGCAATTCCGAACTACACCTCTGGCGACGACGAATCAAGGGTATCGGCAACAATCTCGGGAGAACTGCCATACCAGGACGGCAAGACTGCATCATTGTCAAGCTCCACCAGCAGCTCAGGCAGCAACCCCGCAGCATCCAGCGCTCCCACCTTGCTACTCCCCAGCTATCAAGATCCAAGCAGACAAGTCTGTATGGCAGATGCTGAGGATGCTGGCGGCGCGTACGGTCGAGAAATACTTGACGATGTCTCTGCAGAAGAAGAAGCAACGCCGAATGAAACTGATCAACAACAGAGAGCAAGGCGGATAAGGAACGTGAAGCGACCTCAGCGACGCGTGAACGCGGCTATAAGGGCCACGGCTGCCCGCAACCTTGCACATGACTTCCAGATGCTCGGCGATCAGCCTGTCCTACAGAACACTCCAGCAAACCTCGATGTCACAGCAGAGCTGATCAGGAACACGGTGAATTCACAAAATCCAAGCCGTGAACATCTGAGGCATGCCCTTGCCCTCCTGGAGCATGCGCGTAAAGGCATCGATGGAGGAGCACAATCAAGTCATCACACCCTAAGGCTGCAACGCAGCCGGGGCACGGTCCAGTCACCTCATCCAAGTCGAGAGCAAGCACCACCCGCCGGGGCACGCGCAGCAGCAGGGCCTCCGCCCGCTGTTCTGCGCGAAACACTCAACGCGAATTGTGATGCCCGCTCGAACATCGACGCTAACAGAGCAAACCGAATTGCGGCTGAAATACGCCGCATGGAAGAATTCGAGCAGCAGTATGGACCAATCGACCATACCCAGGGTCAGCCATCAAGGCGAAACGACCCCTCTCGCAACGACAATCGCGATCGCGGGCGCGGTGATCACTAGCCAAGCGATCGCGACAACCGAAGGCGTAACCGCGACAACCAGCCTGACAATGATCCATCTGGTGATGACGATGGTGATGATCGTCCACCACGAGGCAAGGATCATGGGAGAGGCCGATGCCACCACGACTCAGAGGGAAGCAGTGATCCAAGCCACGGTTCCAACTATGGCGGCCGTGATCGCCACCCACGACGCGATGATGATAGAGGACGACAGCCATCCCCAGACAAGTATGATGGTTTCCCAGCCTTTTTCCAAGCGCATCCGCAAGGTCCAGCTACCAAGCAAATTCAAGATGACCGGAATTGAGAAGTTCACAGGCAAGCAAGACCCAAAACAATGGTTGCGAGTCTACTCGGCAGCAATAACCATGGCGGGAGGAAGCAACGACGTCAAAGTCAGATATTTCCCAATAATGATGAACACTGCACCTCTCACATGGCTTGAGGGCCTCCACCCCGAGTCCATTGACACTTGGGAAGAGCTCACAAGAAAATTCACCGCCAACTTTCAGGGAACCTGGGCATGGCCCGGAACCCGATTTGAATTGGCAGCCTATAAACAAGAAAAGGGAGAAACACTGAGGAAGTACATTTAGAGGTTCTTTGAAAAAAGGGCCACCATCGTCGACGTGTGAGACAGAGAGATCATCGACTGCTTTCACGACGGCTTATGGGCTCGCGAGTTACATCGTGAGTTCGGGAGAAGGCGCCCAGAATCTATCTCAAAACTGAGGCGTATGGCTGCATATTGGGCTGATCAAGATGATCGTGAGCGCGATCGCTTTGACAAGCGCAGGGACAACAACACCAACAATGGTGCTAACAACTCTAGCAAGAGTAGTCCCGATCGTCGCAACAACAATAACAGGCGTGACTTCAACCGCAATAACAACAAGAAGCGCAAGCCAGACAACACAGTCACGGCAGTCGAGTGCCCAACGCGGAAGAAGAATTCAAAGACCTTGACATCAGTCTTGAGTCAACCATGCCCCTATCATCCCAACAACAAGCATTCGATGGCGGATTGCCATCACCTTAAGTGAGCGCTCCTCAGTAAGGAGTCTGATGAAGACAAGCCCAAGGACAAGAAGGATGACAAGGACACCGACGATACAGGAGATGCTTTCCCTCAGGTCGACAATGTTGTCGCCATCTTGTTCACGGGTGAAACCCTGAACCGCTCCAAGCGCTCCAAGAAGCTGGCTCTGCGCGAAATCATGGCGGTAGAGCCAGTCACTCCAACATATCTCAAGTGGTCTGAGGTCCCGATCACTTTCTCTAGAGAGGATCAGTGGACCAACTTCGCCAACCCAGGCCGCTATCCCTTGGTTCTTGATCCATTCGTGGCTCATGCCAGACTGACCAAGGTACCCATTGACGGAGGCAGCGGGCTCAACATCATCTTCGCGAAGACATTCAAGAAGATAGGGCTTGATATAACCAAGTTTTTGTTCCAGGCAATGCCGTGATCCCCTTGGGACAAGTCACGCTACCAGTTACCTTTGGCACAGCAGCCAACTACAAGACCAAGTACATCAAGTTCGAGGTGGCTGATTTTGAGACGTCGTACCACGCGATCCTCGGGCATCCAGCCCTCGCCAAGTATATGGCGATCCCGCACTACGTGTACCTTGTTCTCAAGATGCCGGCTCCCAATGGAGTCCTTTCACTCAAGGGAGACCTCAAGATCTCCTATTACTGCGACGTAGAAGCCGTGGAGTATGCCGCTGCATCCCAAGTCCCAATCCAGATGCTTGAAGTACTCGCCCTGGCAAAGAAGTCGAAGGAAGAAGAACTGGAAGTCCCAAGTAAGAAGTCCACAAGCACTAGCTTCAACCCCTTTGAGGATGTACAGCTTAAAACTGTAGACCTTGAGATGGGCGATTCATCCAAAACCGCCCTATTAGGGGCTGGTTTAGATTGTAAATAGGAAGACGCGCTCATCAGGTTCCTTCGTGCTAATAAAGATATATTTGCGTGGAAACCTGCTGATATGCCTGGTGTTCCAAGGGAGCTTGCCGAGCACTGCCTCAATGTCAAAAAGGATGCAAAGCCTAAGAGACAATGACTGCGACGGTTCGATCACGAACGTCGCGAAGCGATCAAGGCAGAGATTGCCAAACTACTCAAGGCTGGCTTCATCAAAGAAGTTTTCCATCCAAAGTGGTTGGCCAATCCAGTCCTGGTCAGAAAGAAGAACAGCAACGAGTGGCGGATGTGTGTTGACTACACTGATCTCAACAAACATTGCCCCCAGACCCCATGGGTCTACCGCGCATTGATCAAGTCATTGACTCCACGGCAGGTTGCGCACTACTCTGTTTCCTCGACTGCTACTCAGGTTATCATCAGATAGCTTTTAAAAAAGAGGATCAGATCAAGACTTCGTTCATCACCCCTTTGGGCGCTTTCTGTTACACTACGATGTCGTTTGGGTTGAAGAATGCTGGCGCTACATATCAGCGAGCCATACAGACGTGCCTATCATCTCAGCTTGGCAAAAATGTAGAGGCATATGTTGATGATGTAGTCGTGAAGACACGCAAGCCAGATGACTTCATCGCTGACTTGCAAGAGACGTTTGACAACCTCAGGACATTTCGCTGGAAGCTCAACCCGACCAAGTGTGTTTTCGGCGTTCCTGCCGGCAAGCTACTTGGGTTAATTGTCAGTCATCGTGGCATCGAAGCAAATCCTGCGAAGATCACAGCTATTCTCAACATGGAGGCACCCAAGAACATCAAAGATGTCCAAAAGTTGACAGGTTGCATTGCGGCACTTAACAGATTCATATCTAGGCTTGGGGAAAAGGGACTCCCTTTCTTCAAGCTTCTCAAGAAGCAAGACAACTTCATCTGGACAAATGAAGCCAACCAAGCCTTTGAACAACTCAAGACCTACTTGACTACTTCACCAGTTCTAGTAGCTCCGGTCAAAGGTGATCATCTGTTTCTTTACATTGCTGCTACTACACATGTGGTCAGCACAGTGATCGTGGTTGAGTGCAACGAGGAAGGCCATGTATTGCCAGTACAGCGGCCGGTGCACTTCATCCGCGAAGTTCTTTCTGCATCTAAGGTCCGATACCCTTAGGTTCAAAAACTACGCTATGCCATATTCATCACCTCAAGGAAGTTAAGGCATTACTTTCAGTCATTTCCTATAACTGTGGTCACTAAATTCCCCTTGGGTGAGATTTTTGACAATCCTGACGCAACTGGGCGCATATGCAAGTGGAAGGCAGAGATGAGTGAACACCATATCACCTTCACTCCACAGACGGCTATCAAGTCCCAGGCTCTCGCAGATTTCACAGTCGAGTGGATGGAAACCCAATACTCCAGGACAACCAGTCGCCTGGAACATTGGGTCATGTACTTCGACGGATCATTGAAGCTGGAAGGCGGTGGAGCTGGCGTACTATTGATTTCTCCAAAAGGCGAGCAGCTCAAGTATGTTCTGCAGATTCTATTTCCCATTACAAATAACGCAGCAGAGTATGAGGCAATGTTGCACAGGCTCCGCCTGGCTGCATCCCTCGGCATCAAGTGACTTTGCGTGTACGGTGATTCTGCAATGGCAATCAATCAAGTCAACAAGGATTGGGATGCTACCAAAGAAACTATGGATGCTTATGTCAAAGAAGTTCGCAAGCTTGAGCGCCATTTTTTCAGCCTAGAGTTCCATTATGTTGTCCGCGACTACAATGTGGCGGCAGATGCTTTATCCAAGCTAGGATCTCGACGAGCAGACGTCCCAGCAGAAATATTTGTTCATGAGTTGCACTAGCCATCCATAAAGGAATCGACAACTGATGATACTATTACACTTCACCCCCCACCAGACCTCCAGGTCATGGTCATTGAAACAAACTGGATGACTCCATTCATTGAGTACCTACGGGATCAGAAGCTGCCGAAGGCCGAAAGCGAACAAGTTCGTATCAAGCGCAGAGCTGCAAATTATGTGGTGGTCAACAATACACTTTATCGACGTGGGGCATCAGTCAACGTCTTTATGAAGTGCATCACCAATGATCAAGGCAGAGCTTTACTTGAAGAAATTCATGGTGGCATTTGTGGCAACCACGCAGCATCACGCACGCTAGTCGGGAAGGCTTACAGAGCTGGATTCTTTTGGCCATCAGCCAAAAAAGATGCAGAAGACATCGTCAGGACATGCAGAGGATGCCAATTCTTTGCTCGACAAGTTCATGTCCCGGCTCATGAACTCAAAACCATCCCACTATCTTGGCCTTTCGCATGTTGGGGCCTAGACTTAGTGGGACCATTAGCCAAAGCTCCTGGTGGTTTTGAGTGGCTTATCGTAGCCATCGACAAGTTCACCAAGTGGATCGAAGCGTAGCCTCTGGTAAATCCTTGGGCTGAAAATTTGATCAAATTCTTCGACGGCATTGTCCACAGATATGGCATACCTCACGAAATTATCATAGATTTGGGCTCAGTGTTCACTAGTGAGAAGTTCCAAGACTATTGTGAGAAGTACTCGATTGAGACGCATTACGCATCAGTTGCCCATCCACGTGCCAATGGACAAGTCGAAAAAGCCAATGGTTTGCTACTACAAGGTTTAAAACCAAGGCTCTATGATCCTCTCAAGAAGTACGGCGGCAAGTGGGCTCAAGAACTGCCAGTAGTACTATGGGGACTTCGCACGCAGCCAAGCCATGCAACAGGGCAATCGCCTTATTTTCTGGTCTACGGGTCTGAAGCAGTCCTGCCTGCTGATCTCCTCTGGAACGCCCCACGACTAGAAAACTACGACGAACAAGTCGCTCAGCAAGAAAGACATCAGGTCATCGACGGTATAGAAGAAGCTCGAGTGGCGGCTCTTATACAGAACACCCGCTACCTCGAAGGACTACGGCGTTACCACCAGCGTTCCGTTCAGCCTCGTTCTTTCGTCATAGGAGACTTGGTGCTACGGCGCATGCAGAAGACTGATGGCTTACACAAGCTCATGTCCCGATGGGAAGGTCCTTTTCTTGTTAAACAAGTCATTGGGCTTGGAACCTACAGCCTGCAAAACCAAGAAGGCGAAGATCTACCCAATGTGTGGAACGTCGAACACCTGCGGAAATTCTACCCGTAATTTGAGCCTCAAGCTCTTGTACTCTCTATAATCATCAGATTAATAAAGTTATTCGTCCATTCTGACAATATTTATTTGCAGTAATTTATTCTCATCAGAGAACTCTGTATTATACTTGTTGCTTACAGTAGCGCAAGTCCAGAGTTGTTGTTTACAACTTATCCAAAAGAAGTCAAGACTGCTCTCATCAGAGGGTGGCACTATGCCTCAGAAGTCTTGACAGAGGAACACCAACCCACACACGGTTGCAGTTGTTTACCTCGTTTCTTTTGATGATTTACAAGGATGCGCTGCTCTGAGTCTTGCGCCGACTACATCAGGCTCCTTCATAGCAAGAGCTTATTCAAGTCTCTGCCCTGGCATACACCAGTATCGCCTTCAACTTCGTGCGACTCTAAGTACAACTACTCTATGTAGTTCTTTGGCTCTGCAACAGCAACCACCCAAATTCTTTAACAGACTAGCTTTGCTGAACTTCTGTTTTAACAGATCTTGTTCACAAGCTTTTAGATCTATGGTCTATGTGCTCGAGTACTTTCGCACGATATATACTACAACAGTAGTTTCAAATTGCCTAGCCCGCTTGATCTACACATGATCTTTGCGATTTTACTACAAAGTAAATTCGGCTATGCTTTCTAGTACTATGAGTACTTGACTATGCTTCAAACAACAATTCATTCAACACAATAGTGTATAAAACGACTAGCCTACACATGGCTCAAGTCACAAACAAGCAAGTTACTTAAAACAAGTAGCTACACTATCAAGCAAATTGTTTAATTACAGCAATGTTTCAACGACAGAACTTGTCATTAGACTACTTCTGTTCTAAAGAGTTTACAAACTCATCCGCCATCGGCTCTGTCTCGGCAACCAAGGCCTCGTATTGTTCCGCATTGATTCCAGCCGGCAAGTACTTCAACTCTAGCTTGGCCTCTGGGTTGTGCGCCTTGAACAAAGCCAGGAGCTTGTTCGTGCACTCCTTCAGCGTCGCCTTGCAAAAGTCGGTCACTTGTTCGGGTACTTGGCGGAGACGGTCTAGCAGTGATTGGCCCTGCGCCTCTTGACCTTCTGGAGAAAGCATCTCCAGAATCGGCTCTATGGCTTCTTCAAGCTCTTTCTGCGAGACTTCATCTGGTTTACTTCCAACTGCTTGTCTTGTGCCAATTTGAGGTGCTCTCCAATTTGCTTCTCCCAGTCCATACGGATCTGGTGCTCCTTGGCACACTCCTCGGTTTCTTGGCGAGGGCATCTTGGAGTTCGGCAATTTCTTCAGCCCTGCACTGCGCAAGATTGCTCCAGCTAGTGGCCTCATCTTCAGCAACTTTAATTTTCTTTTTCAAGCCTGCAATAGACATATCATGAGTTACTTCAATAAACTTGTCTACAACAGCATTATAAGCAGTGGAAGTATCAAATTACTACTGTTCTCTTTCGTTAAGCTGGAGATGCGACCATCCAGGCCCTCTTTGATGCCCAGCAGTGTGGTGAACTGTTCTTGGTGGTAGTCGATTTGCTTCTTGTGGTCCGCCTTTGTCTTTTCAAGATCTTCGCACTTTTCAACAAACTGCTCGTCAAGTTCTTTGATCCATGCGATGAGTGTGGTGTCTCCAGGCTTTTCCACAATTTTGACCAATGACTATGCAAAAGGATGTTATATTCCATTCTCCGCTACGACAACATAAGTAACAGGTTATGAGACTCACCAGAGCTTTCTGCAAGTAGTCGCGGAGTTGAGCACCTTCATCTGCCGGCTCCTTCGTGGTAACATCAAATTGTATATCACATTATTGATTATTTACTTGATCATGTCTTGCGGATTCATTTACAAGTTTGTAGATTACTTACAGTTCTCGGCTTGTTTTCGCTTGTTTGCACAAGTTTAACCCCAACTTCGATACCTTTGGTGCTCGATGTTCTGAATTTCCTTGCAGCATACAATATTCATCAATATTGACACAATCCAAGGAAGAATAGATTACAATGCTAAGCAATGATTGGCATACCTGCTCAGTTGTGTGGCTGACTACATCGGTAGTCACCACGACCTCACCTTCCTGTGTCGCGCCAGAAAGCACTCCTTCTGTGGCCTGTGTTGGTGGCTCCTCTGTTGGCGCATTCCCTTCAGCAGCAATTGGGGAGTCATTGACTGCTTCTGGGATCGTGGTGGTGGTGGCTTCTTCAATAGCGGCCAGGGGCTCAACATCTTCCCCTGCATCACTACTTGGGGTCTCTCTCACTGTAACTTCAGAGATTGGCCTGACATATCAAAGACATATAGTTATCATTCAAGTTCAACTTACAATCAACATGGCACTATGAGCTGGCGACTACTTACAGCTGTGGTGGTGGTGTTGGCGCCGTTAGAGGCTGGAAGCTGAACCTCACCAGAGGTTTTGCCCGCGTTGAACTTGTAGTACTGCCACTGGCAGTACTCGCCATTGCGCTGCTCGTAGAGGACAACTGCGACGACGTCAGAAATGTTGACAAGCGGAAGCGCTTGTTCAGCTCCCCGCTTGGTACGGTGTTGTCGCCACGGCTGACACTCGAGCGCCTTTTCCGAGCTGTACGAGGCACATCTCGGACTAGTTCAAGAACAGCAATAGCTACATAAGATCTCAATAACTATACAAGATAATTTCAGTGTTTTCGAGTTGTTACCTGGCTCTCGTACAGGCGATTCAACTTCTTCTTCATGCTCTGAGTCTTCGATCATGTCGACTCGTCGAGCTACAGGCGGCTCCTCAACATTGGGAGTCTTCTCCGAGTCCTCCTCTTCAATGCTTTGCCAGTCCTCTTCAGTGAGCGGAAGTTGGGAGGGCTGCACAGGCTATACATCCAAGATTACATTAGTATATCTCAAAACAATACAAGTCTAAAGTGACAAATTCGACTACTTACAATTGGAGGATTCTCAGCAGAGAACTCCTCGACGATGATAGGCCTTTCGTTCACACCAGTGAACATGTGTTGGAGCCTCATCATCACGCCCAGGTCGAAGATTTCCTCGGGCACCATCCGGGAACCATCTGAGGGCCCCTCGTACTCGTAGCCGAGGTGGGCGCGCTCTTGGAGAGGTTGGATCCTTCGCTTCATGAAGCTGAAGGCAATCCCGACTCCTGTGAGACCCTTCTCCTTGAGCCATGCCACCCGCTCCATCAACGCGGAGATGTCTCTCGCCTCTTCAGCAGAAGGGCGGCTGTTCCAATTGCTAAGATCCCTGGGATACCAGTTATCCCTCTCTGGACAACTTTTTCCGTGATTTCCTGCTTCATTACAGCACATGGACAGAATATTAGCACGAACAGAACAAGTCGATAACAGAAGTATCAAGATTGGGTTTGAGTATACTTACCAATGGTAAACCATTTGCTCTTCCAAGGCCCGCATGAGTCCATGACGGGCATATCGAACCACTTCGCCTTCATTCCTTGGCAAAACTGAATACCAGCCCCACCGACTACTTCAGTTTGTTGGTGCGTGGGATGTGGCTTTATATGGTACAAGTACCGGAATAGTGCAATGTAACACCCTAAAAATGCCCATTTTGAAATTTAGTAATTAAATCGCTTTTATTTAATTTATGCTCATATTTATCTAGTGAAAACAATTATTTATGAGAAATAAAATCAAAGATAAGGCTAGAAACACTTTTGATGCATTCATGCTGGCTGCATTGAGTTTCGTTTATTTGTTTGAAGTTCAAATCGGATTTTAAAATCCAATTTCAAGTTTTGCTTTTAGGCTTGCCCTCTATTTTCCTTTTCTGGCGCTGGGCCGTTTCCCTTTCGAGACCGTCGTCTTCGACAAGGACTCTAGCTCGAGACCGACTCCGACGCTGCCGCCTTCGCCGAATCTTTCCCTGTCGCGCACGCCAAGACTTGGACTCGAGATCGGACTTTGCTCTATTTATAGTCGCCTTTAGTCGCCGCCTTGATTCTCCTTTCAATTCATCCCAATCGTGTCGCAACCCTAGTTGTCGTTCTCGCCGAGAAGTTCCGCCTCGCTCGAGACCGTTCTCGTCGGAAGAAGTTCCGCCTCGCTCGAGACCCACCCTCGATCTTCGCCGTCGGAGCTTCGCACTCGTCGGAAAGCACTCCAGGAGGTTCGCCTTGAAAACCCGAAGCTCTCCATGGCGTTCTTGCTCCGATTCTTGCCGTGCTTTGCGCTATTTTTGGTCCGCTGCCGACCCAGTGGTTTCTCCGCCGCTGTGTTCGAGCGTTGCTAGCGTCAAGCCTCGAAGCCAGCATACCCCTCGAAAAGCCGTTTTGTTTTGAGCCATTAGATCTAGATCCAACGCCGCCGCGTCAGTTCGAGGCCCTACTCGAACCGGAGGGTGCCTTCGAAGCTGACTGTTTTGCAAAAGAAGCCTTCACGTTTTTGAAATCAACCCGCAGTCCAACTTAGTTCAAAAGTATTTACAAATAAGTCCTTTTTCTTTTGTTTTAATCCCTGCAAGTTTTTAAAGTCGCGCCCGAGACCCAGTTTGTAGCTTCTTTACTTTAGCTCCGATTAGAGTGATTTTTGCGCTCTTGTGTTCGTAGCAAAGCGTAGATTAGTTTCGAAGCTTTCTTTCTTCTGTTCTTTATTGTTTGGTGTACTGTTCTAATAGATTAATATTGTTTGCATGTACTGGCTTGTTCGGTTGCTTGTGTGTTCCTTCGAGAGTCTAGTTGGTGAGCAGTACGCGTTCGAGTTCGAGGGGTACCAGGACCAGCAGTATCAGGAACAGCAGCAACAGCAGCAGTTTGTAGAAGGCAAGTACAGCACAGACAATCCTTGCTACCTAAACACACCTTTACATTATTTACTGCATATGCATGTGTCTAAATTGTTATCCTATTAAGGTTGTTCCTAGTTTTGTTTACCCTATACCTTGATTACCTTGGGTTATTGCATTTGGGTAGAACTGTGCTAGGCGCAGCTACTGTCACCTTTGCTTAACTGTTAATCTTGACTTAATGATTCACTTCAATGTTAATATTAAAATTTGCTTTTTAGCAACATGGATCAGGGAGCTAGGGCGTATGCTTTATGCTTGGCCCTAGTGTCTCTCCGTAAGGACTGGTTCTTAAAGCGGCAACCCAGGAACCTGTCGCCACCGCCGGAACTATAATGGCTCTGGTCTTGGACAAGTAACATGTACGGCTCTAATTTAACAGTAGTTACCGAAGGGCCGACGGCGTTATGGGAAGCATGGGTGAGAGTATGGTTTGATCCACCGAGGACGGAATAGCCGTTGGCTATGCCCTCGTGAGGCACAGTCCCGTGTTGGGAGCTTCCGTTTGGCGGAGGTTCCACACGTTGCGCTATTTTATTCTGCTACTGTTGTTATTTTTCCGCGCTTGGACGCCATTGACCCTCCTATTCGGAGCGCCCTGGGAGTCAGTCAATCTCGGTGCCTTGGGTCATGCTGCCTAGGTTGTACCATAATGGCTACTGTTTTGTTAAAGTGTCTTGTGAAAAGCCTCGTAGCGTCCCTATGCGGTCACACCTCGGAAGTGTGATTTGTGAGGTCTGATCCACCTCCGCGTGGTTGGGTGCAAAGTTCTTCTGAACTTTTACGCGACTGGTGGGTAAAGGGCGAAACCTCTGCAGAGTGTACAATCTATCATGGTAGCCTTGCTCAGGGTCAAGAGCGGCCTGGATCCTTTTTGATTAGAAGTTGATGTTTATTATTACTGTTTAATGCCTACTTCTACTTTATTAATTGGGGAAATTCAACCGGGATTCACATAAATGCTGTATCCTCGAGATACTCTCGAATACCTTCGAGACTCCCTCGAATACCTTCGAGACTCCCTCGAAGACCCTCGAGAGTCCCTCGAAACAAACTAAAATCAGCCAACTAAAAATGCGAATGCAGTTCAGCCGAGTCAAACCTTACTTTTTAGCCTTCATAATCTGTGTTGTATTTGCTAAGTAACTCTGTTACTTACACTTGCTGTTGATATTATTTTTGGACAAAATCCAGGATGGGTAACAGATGGATTAGATGGTACTGCTGCTATCGAATTTCCTGAAGATCTACCATTCTACTAGCTGTGCTCAACCAGTCGGTGTCCCTGTGGATTATGGATTTCGGCTTCGTCTTCGTCTTCGCTTAGAGAGAGTTAATAAATAGTCTTCCGCTGTGTTATTTAGTTATTTTAGTCAAACTCTGATGTAAAACCATTTTATTCGAGCATATGTACTCTGTTTATCATATTTGTTATCTATATGTGTTCTGTGGACTTCCTGGGCACACATATAGAAGCATTCGGGTTTCTGTGTAAATCCGGGTGTGACAGATTGGTATCAGAGCCGTGCTGACTGTAGGAACGCAGCCTAGTTAGAACGGTTGATAAATCATTAGGAGACCACCATGATTTTGCTTCAGATCATTTAGTTACGTTTCTTTCAAAACCAGTGCTGTCGAGTCTTATGTGAATCATGTCTTTGGGTGTTTGATTTTGCTGTTATTATGCTTATGTTTGATTTGGATCTTTGTAATGATTGTGATGGTCATGGACTCCAGTCTATCTCCATCTAGATATAGGACTAAGGTTTAAGGAATACTAGTGAGTAAATAGTTGGGTTATCTATCTCCTTTGCACTTCCTCTGTCTTACTCTCTGTACTTCCTCTATCATATCTTTCCAAGTACTGCTATCTTCTTATGCACCATCTGCAAGCATGGGTTATCTAATACCAGTTGGCGGGAATACTGATGGGAGATCTCTTGATATGGTAGATGGTTAACACCAGAAGCAACCCCGGAGGCAGTGGAAGCAACCAGAACCAGAACCCACCACCTCCACCACCGCCACTCACCATGGAGCAGATGATGCAGATGCAACTTCAGTTGACACAGCAGATGGAGCAAACCATAGCACTGATGCAGCAGAATCAGCAGAACCCGCCCCAACAGCACTACGTGCAACCCCGAGATAAAAGGGGCGAGTTTATGAAGGGACGCCCTCCTACCTTCAACAAGACTAGCGACCCGATGCAAGCAGAGGACTGGCTCAAGGCAGTGGAACGACAGCTGGACATCGCTCAGTGCAACGACCGGGAGAAGGTGTTGTATGGAAGTGGACAGCTCCAGGGAGCAGCTTTGGATTGGTGGGATGCGTACCAATATGCTCACCCCAATCGTGATCAGATCACTTGGCAGGAGTTCCGCGATAGCTTCCGTTCTCACCACGTGCCGGAAGCGCTGATGACCTTGAAGAAGAAGGAGTTCCTGGCATTGAAGCAAGAAGGTATGAGTGTCACCGCTTATCGTGACAAGTTCATTGAGTTGGCCCGTTATGCTCCAGAGGACGTGAATACGGATAGGAAGAAGCAGACCCGATTCCGAGATGGCCTGCATGATACACTCCAGTACCAGCTCCTGTGCTCTAGATTCGCCACTTTTCAAGAACTGGTGGATAGCGCACTACTGCTGGAGCACAAGCGCCGCGAGATGGAAGAAAAGAAGAGAAAGCTTCAAGGCACACCGTCAGGAAGCAATGTTCGCCCTCGTTTCAATCCTCAGCAAGGAAACCAGCAGATGGTGACTCCACAGCGTTTCCAGGGACAGTCCGGTTTGATGAACCGCAACCAGTATCAGCAACGTCCCCAGTACCAGCCACGTCCCCAGTACCCCTCAGCACTAACTCAGCAGCGTCCTCAGAACCAACCACAGAGTGGTCCTGTCCAACGCCCCAATCCAACCAACAATGCACCTACGGCTCCGAGGTGTTTTGGTTGTGGTGAGCTGGGACACTATGCCAGCGCTTGTCCTCGCAAGGCTCAGAACGCCATTGGTCAGAACAGTAATCAGAGGGTTGGACAACCGCAGAACCAGAACGGGAACCAGCAGCAGAACCCAGCGAGAGGAAAGGTCAACCACATGGGTGCGGAAACCGCAGAAGGAGCAACAGATGTCGTTGTGGGTACGTTCCCTGTCAACTCGTCTCTCGCAACCGTTTTGTTTGATACTGGAGCTTCGCATGCTTTCATATCTGCTGTTTTCGTGAAAAAGAACATGATGATCTTGCAACCTATGGGAAACCCCATGGTAGTTAGTTCACCTGGGGGAGAACAGCGTGCCACTTTACGTTGCCCCTGTATCACCATCACAATAAGGGGGGTAGACTTTGTGGTGAACCCGATAGTCCTAGAAACTCTTGGGTTTGACCTGATTCTGGGTATGAGCTGGTTAGCCAGATATGATGGGGTGATTCAATGCTCCAAAAGGACAGTGCAGCTGACAGCAAAAACTGGTGAGAAAGTGGAGTACCAAGCAGCTAGTCCCTTGGGACACAATCAGATCTACCAAGCCAAAGGTGTAGCACTGGAAGACATCAGAGTGGTGTGAGAATTCCCAGACGTGTTTCCAGATGAGTTACCAGGTATGCCCCCAGACCGCGAAGTTGAATTTGTTATTGATCTTAAGCCTGGTACTGCACCTATAGCTAAGAGGCCATATAGAATGGGAGTAAAAGAATTAGAAAAACTTAAGGAGGAATTAAAGGCATTGTTAGCAAAAGGGTATATTCGTCCTAGTTCATCTCCTTGGGGAGCACCAGTTTTGTTTGTGGATAAGAAAGATGGGACTCAGAGATTGTGTGTGGATTATCGAGCTTTGAATGAAGTGACCATCAAGAACAAGTACCCGTTGCCAAGGATTGATGACCTCTTCGACCAGTTGAAAGGAGCATGTGTGTTCTCTAAGATCGATCTCCGATCCGGTTACCATCAGATGAGGATACGAGTGTCTGACATCCCCAAGACAGCTTTCACAACCCGATATGGTTTATATGAGTTCACTGTCATGTCCTTCGGTTTGACAAATGCACCGGCATACTTCATGTATTTGATGAACAATGTGTTCATGGACTATCTTGATAAATTCGTGGTAGTGTTCATTGATGACATTCTAGTTTTCTCCAAGAATGAGGAAGAGCATGAAGAACATCTGAGATTGGTGATGCAGAGACTCCGTGAGCATCAGTTGTATGCCAAGTTGAGCAAGTGTGAGTTTTGGTTGAAGGAAGTAGCATTCTTGGGACACGTACTGTCCAATGGCGGAGTGGCCGTTGATCCGAAGAAGGTTAGCGATGTGTTGAGTTGGAATCCGCCTAAAGATGTGAGTGAAATTAGAAGTTTCCTTGGAATGGCTGGATACTATCGGAGGTTCATTGAAGGGTTCTCCAAAATTGCTAAACCTCTGACGGCGTTACTAGAGAAAAACGCCAAGTTTGTCTGGACCGAGGCATGTCAAGCCAGCTTCGAGGGTCTGAAGACGAGGCTGACGACAGCACCTGTGCTTGTGTTGCCAGATATTACCAAGAGCTTCTCTATCTACTGTGATGCGTCTTGTCTAGGATTGGGATGTGTGCTCATGCAGGAAGGCAGAGTAGTAGCATATGCATCGAGGCAGTTGAGGAAACATGAGCAGAACTACCCGACACACGATCTGGAGTTAGCAGCTGTGGTGCATGCTTTGAAAATTTGGAGGCATTACTTGATTGGACATAAGTGTGATATTTACACTGACCACAAGAGTCTCAAGTATGTGTTCACACAGTCAGATCTGAATATGAGACAACGTCGTTGGTTAGAATTGATCAAGGACTATGACTTGGAGATACATTATCATCCAGGGAAGGCCAATCTGGTGGCAGATGCTCTGAGTAGAAGGAGTTACGTGCATAAGATCACGGGACATTGCTTACCGGAGGAACTCAGTTTAGAGTTTGAAAGGATGAGTCTGGGATTTGTGACCAGCGTCACCGAGATGGCAGTAGAACCAACCTTGGAACAAGAGATCCGAAAAGGACAGCTCACAGATGAGAAGATCAAGGAGATCGTGGAACTGGTGGCATTAGGAAAAGCCCCTGGTTTCCGAGTGGATGACCAAGGAACATTGTGGTACGAGAAGAGGATCTGTGTACCAGATGTAGTGCAGATCAGGGATGCAATTCTCAGGGAAGCCCATGAATCAGCGTATTCGATACACCCAGGTAGTACCAAGATGTACCAAGATATCAAAGAGAGATTTTGGTGGTACGGATTGAAGAGAGATGTGGCCACATACGTAGCTCTATGTGACACATGTCAGAGAGTCAAGGCTGAACATCAGAGGCCAGCAGGTTTGCTCCAGCCCCTGAAGGTACCTGAATGGAAGTGGGAAGAAGTCGGTATGGATTTCATCACTGGCTTACCTCGAACTCAGAGGGGATTTGACTCAATCTGGGTAATCGTGGATCGTCTGACCAAAGTGGCGCATTTCTTACCAGTAAAGACCACCTACTCGGGAGCCAAACTAGTAGAGTTGTATATGGAGAGGATTGTGTGTTTGCATGGGGTACCGAAAAGAATAGTGTCAGATCGAGGTACCCAGTTCACATCGCACTTTTGGCGACAATTGCATGAGTCTATGGACACTAAGCTACAGTTCAGTTCAGCTTACCATCCGCAGACAGATGGGCAGACAGAACGGACAAATCAGATATTGGAGGATATGTTGAGAGCGTGTGCACTACAATATGGTGTCAGTTGGGATAAGAGTTTACCATACGCAGAGTTTTCATACAATAACAGTTATCAGAAGAGTTTGCAGATGGCGCCATTCGAGGCCCTGTATGGCAGAAAGTGTAGGACACCACTGTTCTGGAATCAGACTGGTGAAAGTCAAGTGTTTGGACCTGAGGTACTAAGAGAGGCCGAACGGCAAGTGCAGATAATCAGGCAGAATTTGAAAGTGGCACAATCCAGACAGAAGAGTTATGCAGATAACCGACGAAGGGACCTCAATTTCGAGGTGGGAGACTTCGTGTATCTCAAGGTATCACCAATGAGAGGCATGAAGAAGTTCAACATGAAGGGCAAGTTAGCACCTCGATATATTGGACCGTTCGAGGTACTTGGCCGGAAAGGAGAGGTGGCATATCAGTTAAAGCTACCAGAGAAGTTAGCAGGAGTACACGATGTGTTCCATGTATCTCAATTGAAAAAGTGCTTGCGAGTACCTGAGGAACAAATTCCGGTTGATGAGCTAAATGTGGAGGAAGATCTTACCTATACTGAGCATCCTGTCAAGATTTTGGAGGAGTCAGAAAGAGTCACCAGAAATAAAGTGATCCGGATGTGCAAGGTCCAGTGGAGCCGTCATTCAGTGGATGAAGCGACTTGGGAAAGAGAAGAAGACCTCAGAACTGAATATCCACAGTTATTCCCATCCACATCCGAATCTCGAGGACGAGATTCATCTTAAGGGGGGTAGGTTTGTAACACCCTAAAAATGCCCATTTTGAAATTTAGTAATTAAATCGCTTTTATTTAATTTATGCTCATATTTATCTAGTGAAAACAATTATTTATGAGAAATAAAATCAAAGATAAGGCTAGAAACACTTTTGATGCATTCATGCTGGCTGCATTGAGTTTCGTTTATTTGTTTGAAGTTCAAATCGGATTTTAAAATCCAATTTCAAGTTTTGCTTTTAGGCTTGCCCTCTATTTTCCTTTTCTGGCGCTGGGCCGTTTCCCTTTCGAGACCGTCGTCTTCGACAAGGACTCTAGCTCGAGACCGACTCCGACGCTGCCGCCTTCGCCGAATCTTTCCCTGTCGCGCACGCCAAGACTTGGACTCGAGATCGGACTTTGCTCTATTTATAGTCGCCTTTAGTCGCCGCCTTGATTCTCCTTTCAATTCATCCCAATCGTGTCGCAACCCTAGTTGTCGTTCTCGCCGAGAAGTTCTGCCTCGCTCGAGACCGTTCTCGTCGGAAGAAGTTCCGCCTCGCTCGAGACCCACCCTCGATCTTCGCCGTCGGAGCTTCGCACTCGTCGGAAAGCACTCCAGGAGGTTCGCCTTGAAAACCCGAAGCTCTCCATGGCGTTCTTGCTCCGATTCTTGCCGTGCTTTGCGCTATTTTTGGTCCGCTGCCGACCCAGTGGTTTCTCCGCCGCTGTGTTCGAGCGTTGCTAGCGTCAAGCCTCGAAGCCAGCATACCCCTCGAAAAGCCGTTTTGTTTTGAGCCATTAGATCTAGATCCAACGCCGCCGCGTCAGTTCGAGGCCCTACTCGAACCGGAGGGTGCCTTCGAAGCTGACTGTTTTGCAAAAGAAGCCTTCACGTTTTTGAAATCAACCCGCAGTCCAACTTAGTTCAAAAGTATTTACAAATAAGTCCTTTTTCTTTTGTTTTAATCCCTGCAAGTTTTTAAAGTCGCGCCCGAGACCCAGTTTGTAGCTTCTTTACTTTAGCTCCGATTAGAGTGATTTTTGCGCTCTTGTGTTCGTAGCAAAGCGTAGATTAGTTTCGAAGCTTTCTTTCTTCTGTTCTTTATTGTTTGGTGTACTGTTCTAATAGATTAATATTGTTTGCATGTACTGGCTTGTTCGGTTGCTTGTGTGTTCCTTCGAGAGTCTAGTTGGTGAGCAGTACGCGTTCGAGTTCGAGGGGTACCAGGACCAGCAGTATCAGGAACAGCAGCAACAGCAGCAGTTTGTAGAAGGCAAGTACAGCACAGACAATCCTTGCTACCTAAACACACCTTTACATTATTTACTGCATATGCATGTGTCTAAATTGTTATCCTATTAAGGTTGTTCCTAGTTTTGTTTACCCTATACCTTGATTACCTTGGGTTATTGCATTTGGGTAGAACTGTGCTAGGCGCAGCTACTGTCACCTTTGCTTAACTGTTAATCTTGACTTAATGATTCACTTCAATGTTAATATTAAAATTTGCTTTTTAGCAACATGGATCAGGGAGCTAGGGCGTATGCTTTATGCTTGGCCCTAGTGTCTCTCCGTAAGGACTGGTTCTTAAAGCGGCAACCCAGGAACCTGTCGCCACCGCCGGAACTATAATGGCTCTGGTCTTGGACAAGTAACATGTACGGCTCTAATTTAACAGTAGTTACAGAAGGGCCGACGGCGTTATGGGAAGCATGGGTGAGAGTATGGTTTGATCCACCGAGGACGGAATAGCCGTTGGCTATGCCCTCATGAGGCACAGTCCCGTGTTGGGAGCTTCCGTTTGGCGGAGGTTCCACACGTTGCGCTATTTTATTCTGCTATTGTTGTTATTTTTCCGCGCTTGGACGCCATTGACCCTCCTATTCGGAGTGCCCTGGGAGTCAGTCAATCTCGGTGCCTTGGGTCATGCTGCCTAGGTTGTACCATAATGGCTACTGTTTTGTTAAAGTGTCTTGTGAAAAGCCTCGTAGCGTCCCTATGCGGTCACACCTCGGAAGTGTGATTTGTGAGGTCTGATCCACCTCCGCGTGGTTGGGTGCAAAGTTCTTCTGAACTTTTACGCGACTGGTGGGTAAAGGGCGAAACCTCTGCAGAGTGTACAATCTATCATGGTAGCCTTGCTCAGGGTCAAGAGCGGCCTGGATCCTTTTTTATTAGAAGTTGATGTTTATTATTACTGTTTAATGCCTACTTCTACTTTATTAATTGGGGAAATTCAACCGGGATTCACATAAATGCTGTATCCTCGAGATACTCTCGAATACCTTCGAGACTCCCTCGAATACCTTCGAGACTCCCTCGAAGACCCTCGAGAGTCCCTCGAAACAAACTAAAATCAGCCAACTAAAAATGCGAATGCAGTTCAGCCGAGTCAAACCTTACTTTTTAGCCTTCATAATCTGTGTTGTATTTGCTAAGTAACTCTGTTACTTACACTTGCTGTTGATATTATTTTTGGACAAAATCCAGGATGGGTAACAGATGGATTAGATGGTACTGCTGCTATCGAATTTCCTGAAGATCTACCATTCTACTAGCTGTGCTCAACCAGTCGGTGTCCCTGTGGATTATGGATTTCGGCTTCGTCTTCGTCTTCGCTTAGAGAGAGTTAATAAATAGTCTTCCGCTGTGTTATTTAGTTATTTTAGTCAAACTCTGATGTAAAACCATTTTATTCGAGCATATGTACTCTGTTTATCATATTTGTTATCTATATGTGTTCTGTGGACTTCCTGGGCACACATATAGAAGCATTCGGGTTTCTGTGTAAATCCGGGTGTGACATGCAAGGCTGGGCTTGATGCCAAGGAATGCCTCACAGGCATGGACAAAAACAAATATATAGAGAATTCCATTTGAGTTGAGATGGTGGAGTTGGAGCTTGTAAAATGACAGAAATTCCTTAAAAAAGGATGAAATTGGGAGACCGACTCCACGATCACAAAAAGACACAAACAAAGGAATCTCATCACTATCTTCAGTGGGCTAGAGTTGTTTTACACAAGCTTTCCACTGAAGAGTAGTCTGATCAAGAAGAAAACCTTGTTCCACAAGGAGCCTGAGGTCGTCTTCAGTAGCAGTACACTCCTTCCAAGCTACTCGTGGCATCGGTGGTGTGTCGAACACTAGCTTGGTCGTTGTATCCTTCACCGCGCTTCGCATCCCAGATCTGCGGGACCCTCCGGCACCTTCAGCACTAGTAGCAGCGGGCTTCTTCCCTCCTTTCTTCTGGCCCATTGTTGATGCGCGCGTGATCGCCTTCGTCTTCTCGCGCATTCAACGAGCGGTACACCAGAGGCTGTGAATCTACCTCACCCAGATGCGAATGCGGGCTCGGGGGGCTGGATTCGCAAAGCTCGGGGGCTCAGGCTCAGAGTATTTGCGGTGCAAAGGCAATGGCTGTGGTGGCTGAATGATTATCAACGAAAGCAGATCCAAATTTATAACGGCCCAAGTTTTAGGGCTACAGTAGCGGCGGCGCATGACATTCTGCTTTCCCGCCTATTTTTCGGGATAAGGTTACCAAATCAGTTCGTGGCGGCAAGAAATCCGGAGATCGCTGATTACAGAAGATTTTCGAAGATTTTGCTTGACCTTTAAACCAAAGATATTTGCTTTAAAGCTCAGGGGCTGCTAGCGAATATTCCGGATTTAATTTTTTGGACAAGATTTTATTCAAGACCTCCGACTAGTTTCTTCAAAACTACTCGAAGCTCGGGGGCTACACCCAATGGGTGCACTGTTGGCACTCCTTACGGCCTACAGATAAATCCGCAAGCGGACGGATACCGATGTAACTTTCACCCGGGAGTATTCCAAGGTATCGATTTCCACGGAGAACGAGAAGTGGACTGATTCTAAATTAAGTTGTCCAAGGATAGTGGAATGGAAAGAATGGTATGGATGAGGTGGATGACAACAACAAAGAGAGAAGAGGAGTGATAGGAGGGTAGAGAGGGTACGAGTCTGATAAGGGTATTCTACTGATTGATCGAGCAGGTCAGAGGATACAAATAGATACTTGCTTCGGGACAAGGGAACCATTGGACACGCAGAAAGGGATGAGAAGAGGTGCCACTATTTCCCAACTGGGGGATCCTACGGACCGGAACTAACGTGATGGGCTACAAAGACCGGAAGGGCTGTCACCACCTTACAGCTACCACCTCCATTGCGACGGGAATAAACTAAGTTAGTCTCAAGTATAGGCACCACGCCTACACTAGTCAACTAATACTTATCTCCTATAGAAAGATAAGCACCCAAGCTAAGCAACCAGTATACAATTATACCAATCAACTAAGCATTGAACGAAGAACCAGCGAGCATATAAAAGTAAGAACTGAATGGTCAATTAATCAGAGAGAGATACAAGAGTTTCCAGACACGACCCGAATGTTACTTGAAGTGAAGCCGCATCTGTAGAGGCACAGCGGAAAGAGGGGCCGACACTCCGGCTCCTCTCCGGGAAGCTCACCTCTCCTCTCTCCCTATTCTACTGATACAAGTGGCGGAACTTGGTAACGCTCACTCTACTCTTGTGTTGTGTCCTTTGCAGGTGAAACTAGGCCTCTATTTATAGTGGCAGAGGTCGGTTTGGAGGTTGAGCACTGGCCAAGCAACTGGGAGGCGGTTCCTGGCCGTTCGGGCGAAATTCCCGGTTCGGCCGAACTCCCCGGTTCGGCCGAACCGAGGGATCTACCGCCTTGGCATCCTACGGCCTGGATCACGTCCTGGAGGCGGTTCCCCAGTTCGGCCGAACCTAGGTGTTCACCCAAACTGGGCTTGGCCCAGTGCTGCACCGCCTTGAGCTTGCACACGTGCTGGGCCAGCTCCTGGGGTCGGTTGGCAGGTCTGTTCACGTCCTGGGCTGGGCCGGAGGCCTTCTGGTTGACTTCGGGGTCTTTGTCAGGTTGAGTTTGGGTCCAGGGTGATGTGGTGGAAGCCCGGGATGAGTTGGCGCTGACGTGGACGACTCCTGGTGGCTTGCACGGCTAAGGGGGGTAACCGGCCAAATCGTGTCGTTCGGCCGAATCGGTCTATTTCGGCCCCTATAGTTCGTGTTTCTCCATTTTGTACCTGCACAATGGACAATCACCAAAACTCGTGGAAATAGTCAGTGATAAGCCCTATAGCTATGGTGTGTGTCCCCATTGTGTTTGTTTTATACTCGGTTGGAGGTCGGAAATCGGTCTGTAATGACCGCCAACAAGCTCCCCCAAACTTAGATCTTTGCTTGTCCCGAGTAAAGAAATTAAAACATGAGCAAGACTAAAGTAAGGGTTCTTTTATAATCATGAATACTTGCATATTGAATATTCAAACCTTGCTCATACCTGTGAATTTGTAGTGGCTACTTCCCGGATCTTGGGCGGTTGATAAATGGAACGACTCTTACAACAAGGTCCTCTTGCTCGTCCTGCATTCGGGGTTTTCTGGTTTTCGCAATTAAATGGCTCGTCTCCCTTCATCTCTGACACTCAGCTCTCTAGAGCTCTCTCCTTTCACTCATTCTCTTTTGTATTTCTCTTTGTCTCTCAGGTGGTTGCCTTGTCATGTCGTGCATTTCTGTCGAGCGAAAGATTGGTTCCCAGAGTGTTCATCATCGCCCTTGGTCAGTTGCAAGTTAAGGATGCAGAGTTCATGTCGGTCCTCAGCCTCGTGACCCCTTTTCTTTTCTCTTCCCTTTTTGGGACTTTTCTTTTTCTCTCTCTCTCTCTTTTCATTTGGACTTTCATGAGTCCTTTATTTTTCAGGGCATCACTGAGGCATGAGGGCTTCTACTATACTCTGATGATGATTTGCTTGCAACAGATTTGAGGCAATGTGACCATCTCTTGGGGACTCAAAATTCGACTAGACATTATACTAGCCATGACAGGTTTCAGAAGTAAAACTCTCAAGTATATGTGTAATGTAGTATTTGTGGATAGGATGAAGGGATAGAGTATGATTTTTATATTTTCAAAATTAAATTCTCCCGAATGTTGGTGTGAACAAGTGGTTCATTTTATCGAGTCATATCACAAGCATCAACAACTTATATCAGAGGGGTCCTATCATGATGAATTTTTCACAAGTACTAGATACTGAGTTTGAAATAAACAACAGGCAGCAATCATGAAATAAAAGAGAGACCGAGTTCGTTTCGTTTATGTGAGGCATGCATTTTCAATTTTTCGAAACGAGACAACACAGGAAGGTAAACAGGGGGAAAGAAGGTGCAAACCAACATGCAGGTGCGCAAGAGGGGGCAGCCGGGCTGGTTCGGCCGAACCGGTCAGTTCGCCCGAACTGGCCAGTTCGCCCGAACTGCCTGGTTCGGCCGAACTGGCCCCTGGGGCTCGGTCCATCGTACCATGAGTTCCCGTGTCGTTCCTGTACTCGTGCAACTCTCTGTTAATTGAGTCATACCCCGGGTGGCTCAAATGCACCAGCCGGAGCGTGGATTTTATTCAATTCTAAATTTATTTATTCTTCAAACTAAAATTTGGAACAAAAGATTGGAAGGGAAATAAATTCAGAGCATCCTAAACATTGATCTAAAAGAATTAAATGAACTAAGCAAACCAAACTAACTAACGGTGCTCTATCTAAAAACGAGACGACCGTGGGACACTACTCTGGTCCATAGAGATCCTCGTGTCCCGTGGCCTTGAAAAGCCTCTTGAGCTTTGCACACAAGGCCTTGCAGAGGACTTCCATTTTGTTCTCCGACTCCATGCAGGCGATCTCGGCCTCTGCCACCTTCTCATCTAGGTGGTTGATCTTTTGTTGCGCCAGTGCCAGCTCCTCCTTCAGGCTCACCATGGTTGGCGGCTTTTCCTCTTCTTCTTCGCCGTCCTCCTCCTCAGAGAACTCCATGTCCCCGGGCAGCATGTTGATGGGCGAGGGCTGCCTGTGACGCTGGACCTTGGGATGGCGCCGTGGAGGAGAAGACTAGGACGATTCAGCTAGTCCCAGTTCGTCCCGGTTCAGCTGCGGGACGAGGACCTTGCCGTACCCCGTAGCGGTGCACTCACCCTTAATGGTGAACCGCAGCAGGATGTTTGGCTTGAACTCCGGCGCCTTCCCATCCTCCTCTTTGGGCACCATCGCACCGAAGTTTGGCACCCTCGAAGAAGATGATGATCTTAGGCGCAGCTGCCCCGTGCTGGGTCTTGGTGACGGCGAGCGCGATGGCTTCTTGATTGCTTTTAGAGGAGCAAGGAGGTCCTCTATGGCAGCACAACGTGGGGAGTCGGAGCATGGTGTGGCTATGTGCGTGGGTGTCCTCCCGCGCCTTTCCTCGTCGAGCGAGTCGACGTCGGAGATGCGGTAAGCTTGCTCGGGCCATGAGGACTCGTCGTTCCGGCTAGCGGGGCTTGAGCCCCTAGCTGAGGATGCAGCCTTGGAGGAAGAGAAAGGCATGGTGGCTGTGTGTATGGGCTAGAGAGGTTGTAGATGAGATGGGAAAGACAACAGGGAGTCCTTGGTTTTATCGGGGATTTCTGATCGGAAAAACGAGTTTCCCGACGTTTCCCTCACGAGTTTTGGGATAACAACAGCTGCAGATGAGTCCAGAGGCAATTATCCGCACGGGGGGCCAGGGGACCTGGTTCGGCCGAACCCTAGGGTTCGGGCGAACTGACCAGTTCGCCCGAACTGGCCTCTGGGCCCCCAGGGGTGCGAGCCAGGTCGGGTATTATTTCTTTGGTCGAGGGTTTTCGAGGTTCAGGAGGTTTTGGCCCGGATGGTTTGGAAATGAAGGTTTGGGCCGTAGTTCCATGGACAGGTTTTTTAGAACTCTACGAACTCGATGACATCTAAGTCATCGAGTGGCGGAGGCTTAGGTTCCAGGAAAATCTTCAACCGTTGCCCGTTAACCTTGAAAGCATTCCCATCCTCGTCTTGCAATGTGACGGCCCCGTGAGGTGCAGCATTAATCACTGTGAACAGGCCGTCCCATTTGCTCCTTAACTTCCCGTGACCAAAAAGCTTGACACGGGAGTTGAAGACGAGGACCTTGTCTCCCAGCTTGAACGTTTTGACCTTGATCCTTTTGTCATGCCATCTCTTGGTCCGTTCCTTGTATAGCCGGGAGCTGTGGTATGCTCTCTCCCTCATCTCATCTAACTCAGCCAACTGGATTTTCCGTTTGAGGCCAGCAGCTGGAAGGTCCATACCCTACTTCCTAATGGCCCAGTGAGCTCTAAACTCCATTTCTACAGGTAAATGGCAGGTCTTGCCATAGACTAGTTGATATGGGGTCATGCCTATGGGCGTCTTATAGGCCGTGCGGTAAGCCCAGAGTGCGTCTGGAAGTTTATCCTTCCATTGCTTGCCCATCTCATTTACGGTCTTTTGCAGAATGTTTTTGATTTGCTTATTGGAAGTTTCTGCTTAACCGCTAGTTTGGGGGTGATAGGGTGTGGCTATGTTATGCTGCACCCCCAAACTTGAGAGATACTTACGGAAGGCTGAATCTATGAAGTGGGAGCCGCCATCACTAATGACTATTCTAGGAACGCCAAAACGAGGAAAGATAACCTCATGAAACATTCGTCTCGCGCTCCTAGAGTCAGCAGCTACACAAGGCAAGGCTTCTACCCACTTAGAGACATAGTCCACTGCCACTAAGATGAATTGACAACCCTCAAAGTTTGGGAAAGGACCCATGAAATCTACTCCCCAGACATCAAAGATTTCTACTTGAAGATTGCTAGTGAGTGGCATTGCGTCTCTAGTGTTGATGTTCCCATGTTTCTGGCAGCGGGGGCACCGCATGACAAATGCTCTCGCATCCTCATACATGCTGGGCCAGTAAAAGCCACACTGCCAGACTTTGGCATTGGTCCGGAATGCACCGTAGTGTCCTCCGTACGGGGCCGCATGGCACCTCTCCAGGATTTTATAGGCCTCATGTGCGGGTATGCACCTTCTGAGGAGTCCGTCGCTACATATCCTGAAGAGGTACGGGTCGTCCCAGAGGTGGAGTCGGCTCTCGTAGGCTAGCCGTTTCCTATTCTCTCCAGGGGGAACATACCCCGTTACCATGTAGTTTACTATGTTGGCATACCACGGATCGCCAGTGGTGACCTTAAGGAGGCTGTCATCCCGCAAGTAGTCGTCGATTGGGAGATCGGACGGGACTTGCATCTGGGACAAATGGTCAGCCACTGAGTTCTCTACTCCTTTCTTATCTTTTATCTCAATGTCAAACTCTTGGAGTAGAAGAATCCAGCGGATGAGTCTCGGTTTTGCATCCTTTTTGGTCAGAAGGTACTTCAGAGCAGCGTGATCTGAATAGACTATGACCTTGGCACTGACTAGGTAGGACCGGAATTTGTCTATAGCGAATACAACTGCTAAGAGCTCCTTCTCCGTGGTTGCGTAGTTGAGCTGGGGGCCAGTAAGTGTTTTGCTAGCATAAGAGATAGCATAATGCTTCTTGTCCTTAGTTTGGCCCAACATAGCTCCTACCGCATAGTCGCTCGCATCACACATAATTTCAAATGGGATGCTCCATTCGGGAGGCTGGATGATGGGAGCGGAGATGAGTGCCTTTTTGAGGGTGTGAAATGCGGCATAGCACTCCTCATCGAAAATGAAGGGGGCATCTTTGGCTAAGAGATTGGTCAAGGGCCGAGATATCTGGGAGAAGTTTTTGATAAAATGTCTATAGAATCCAGCATGGCCAAGGAAGCTACGGATCCCCTTAACGTTTGTGGGAGGTGGAAGTTGCTCGATCACTTCTATCTTTGCTCTATCTACCTCGATCCCACGTTCCGACACCCTATGTCCTAGGACAATCCCCTCTCGCACCATAAAATGGCACTTTTCCCAGTTCAAAACAAGGTGTTTCTCTTTGCACCTCTGGAGGACCTTGTCCAGATTTTTCAGACATTCGGTAAAGGTCCTTCCATAAACTGAGAAGTCATCCATGAACACTTCCATAATCTCCTCAATCATATCGGAGAAGATGGACATCATGCAACGTTGGAAAGAGGCAGGTGCGTTACACAACCCGAAGGACATCCGCCGATAGGCGTACGTCCCATAGGGGCATGTGAACGTGGTTTGACTCTGGTCTTCTGGATGGATAGGAATTTGGTGATACCCAGAGTAACCATCAAGGAAGCAGAAGAAGGAATGTTTGGCTAACCGTTCAAGCATTTCGTCTATGAACGGAAGGGGGAAATGATCTTTCTTGGTGGCCTTATTGAGTCGACGATAGTCGATACACATACGCCAACCAGTGACGGTGCGCTGAGGGATGAGCTCATTCTTGTCATTGCGCACCACCATCATTCCTCCTTTCTTAGGAACGACTTGAACGGGACTAACCCATTCACTATTGGGAACAGGATAAATGATCCCCGCGTGAAGGAGTTTGAGAACTTCCTTTTTCACGACCTCTCTCATGGCATTATTTAACCGTCGTTGAGGTTCCCGAGACGCTGTTGCTTCAGAATTGATCGGGATGCGATGAGTGCAGAGATTTGGGCTAATCCCTTTCAGGTCTTGGAGAGAGTATCCTAAGACCGATCGATTCTTCTCCAGGATAGTGATGAGTTGCTGGGTTTCTACTTCAGAGAGCTTATCACTAATGATCACTTGAGTTTGCTTATCCCCGAAGAGGAAGGCATACCTAAGTCCAGGTGGAAGAGGTTTGAGCTCGATTGGAGATGGTTTTGGAGTTTCGTTTGTATCAAGCTCTACTAGCTGGTTTATTGGTGCTTTTCCCAGAATCTTCAAGATTGGCCTGCCTATGAAGATGGGATGTGTGGTAGTGCTAGGTAGGTCAAAGATGTGAAAATCCATGAAGAGTTCAGGATCGTTGACCTTAACGGGTGTGACCCGTAAGATCCCCAAACAGTCCAGGATCCCCAAACAATCGTTTTTGAGAAAATGACCATGATTTATCCGGGAATTCGGTTTGCACCAAAGAGCTAGAGATTATATTGATTCCGAGGCTCGGGTCATACCCAATTTCTCGGTCAAGGCCCATGATCTCACAGAATATCCTTTTGGTTTTTCTGGGCATCTTGACCACCTCGGTTGAGGCTTCGGCCTCATCTAGCCACTCCCGACTCATGATAGCAGAGAGACGTCCTAGGTACTCCCGCTGATATTCTAATTCTTCTTTGTTGAGGGCCTGATCCTTTTGCTCTACACATCGTTCCCGTGGGAAACTTGTTGCACTCCCGATGTCTTCGAATAGATCATCGTCAAAATTATAGAGAGTGGTGTAGAGTGAATCATAATGGTCCGGGCTGGAATATGGTTGTGGTTCGAAATGAGCTTTAGGTTCTAATGGACTGGAAGAGCTAATAGATTTGGATTGGACTGGTATTGGCTCTTTAGGTTCAGGTTCAGGCTGCTTCTCTTCTTCATCGGGGAGTTCATCATAGATTCCAGTGTAGGGGGTGTTGTCTAGGATACGGTCCAGGACTACCCTCGCGTCACTAGGGACCAAATGAAAGAACGACCCTCCAGAAGCAGAGTCCAAGAAAGTGGTGGCTACAGGACAGAGACCAAGGCTGAAGTGTTGTAAAACAACAGGTTCGGGTAGGCTTAGGTCCGGTCCTGAGGCTAGTATTTGCTTGAAACGAGCCCAGGCAGCTCCTAACGATTCTCCCTTTAATTGCTTAAAGTTAATGATTTCCGCTCGGACACTGGCTACCTTGGAGACTGGGAAGAAGTTTAGGCAGAATTTTTCCTTGAGGACTTCCCAGCTCCCGTCCATAGTACTGACAGCTAGAGAGTACCATTTCTTGGCTCCTCCTGTTAATGAGAACGGGAATAGCTTCCATTTGAGTGTCTCTTGTGTCATGCCCGCAATGGTCAGGCACAAGCAGAGTTGCTCAAACTCGCACAAATGCGTGTATGGACTCTCGGCCTTCGTTCCTGAGAACAATTGCTCACGAACCATGGCTATGAAGCCGGGACGTAGCTCATAGCCGGGTGTGGATATGGGATGTGATGATGGTGGTGGCTCCAAACAATCGCCCGTTGGAGCCGAGTGTTGACGTAAGGTGAGGGTGGAATCCATATGATGGATGGTGGTGGGATACACGGACAACTTGGGTTCGGAATCAGAACAGCTACCGTTCCCCGGCAACGGCACCAGAAAGCTTGTTGGCACTCCTTACGGCCTACAGATAAATCCGCAAGCGGACGGATACCGATGTAGCTTTCACCCAGGAGTATTCCGAGGTATCGATTTCCACGGAGAACGAGAAGTGGACTGATTCTAAACTAAGTTGTCCAAGGATAGTGGAATGGAATGAATGGTATGGATGAGGTGGATGACAACAACAAAGAGAGAAGATGAGTGATAGGAGGGTAGAGAGGGTACGAGTCTGATAGGGGTATTCTACTGATTGATCGAGCAGGTCAGAGGATACAGATAGATACTTGCTTCGGGACAAGGGAACCGGTGGACACACAGAAAGGGATGAGAAGGGGTGCCACTATTTCACAACTGGGGGATCCTACGGACCGGAACTAACGTGATGGGCTACAAAGACCGGAAGGGCTGTCACCACCTTACGGCTACCACCTCCATTGCGACGGGAATAAACTAAGTTAGTCTCAAGTATAGGCACCACGCCTACACTAGTCAACTAATACTTATCTCCTATAGAAAGATAAGCACCCAAGCTAAGCAACCAGTATACAATTATACCAATCAACTAAGCATTGAACGAAGAACCAGCAAGCATATAAAAGTAAGAACTGAATGGTCAATTAATCAGAGAGAGATACAAGAGTTACCAGACACGACCCGAATGTTACTTGAAGTGAAGCCGCATCTGTAGAGGCACAGCGGAAAGAGGGGCCGACACTCCGATTCTCTCTGGGAAGCTCACCTCTCCTCTCTCCCTATTCTACTGATACAAGTGGCGGAACTTGGTAACGCTCACTCTACTCTTGTGTTGTGTCCTTTGCAGGTGAAAGCAGGCCTCTATTTATAGTGGCAGAGGTCGGTTTGGAGGTTGAGCACCGGCCAAGCAACTGGGAGGCGGTTCCTGGCCGTTCGGGCGAAATTCCCGGTTCGGCCGAACTCCCCGGTTCGGCCGAACCGAGGGATGCACCGCCTTGGCATCCTACGGCCTGGATCACGCCCTGGAGGCAATTCCCCAGTTCGGCCGAACCTAGGTGTTCGCCCGAACTGGGCTTGGCCCAGTGCTGCACCGCCTTGAGCTTGCACACGTGCTGGGCCAGCTCCTAGGGTCGGTTGGCAGGTCGGTTCACGTCCTGGGCTGGGCCGGAGGCCTTTTGGTTGACTTCGGGGTCTTTGTCAGGTTGAGTTTGGGTCCAGGGTGATGTGGTGGAAGCCAGGGATGAGTTGGCGCTGATGTGGACGACTCCTGGTGGCTTGCACGGCTAAGGGGGGTAACCGGCCCAATCGTGCCGTTCGGCCGAATCGGTCAATTCCGGCCCCTATAGTTCGTGTTTCTCCATTTTGTACCTACACAATTGACAATCACCAAAACTCATGGAAATAGTCAGTGATAAGCCCTATAGCTATGGTGTGTGTCCCCATTGTGTTTGTTTTATACTCGGTTGGAGGTCGGAAATCGGTCTGTAACGACCGCCAACATGCACCTGATCGGTGCACACCATTGAACTACTCAAGATGAAGATAGAAGACTGCTTTTGAGTCTCCGACTACTTTTGAAAGTACTCGGAGGCTCGGGGGCTACACCCATTGGGTGCATCGATAGATGCACTCCAATGAACTACTAGTCAGAGAAGCTCTGAGCGTCTTGTGCTTTACTACAACTAATCGAAGATGCTGCAGCAGATTCAAGACTTGAAGCAAAGGCGCAAGATGCTCGGGGCCTTGTGGGACCAGGATCCCTAGGGCCATTCATGTAAAGGAATAAACTACCCGATAGGGAATGTTTAGCCTAGCTACCTAAAACTAGTTGGCTACGGTGCAAGACGGCGTAGTAGGCTAGGTAGACTAGTCGTATACTAGATGGAGACTCCCCAAAGTACCCTGTTGTAGTACTCCGAGTTGTATACGACTAGGATCACACAACCGACTTGTAACCCTGCCCTCCGGACTATATAAGGCTGGGCAGGGGACCCCTCAAAGACAACTTTCACACAATCGTACGAGGAATACAATCCAGCATACAGGACGTAGGGTATTACGCTATTCGCGGGCCGAACCTGTCTAAATCTTGTGTTGTTCGTACACTGTCGTTCCTAGAACTAGGCGAGACCCACAAATCTACTCTCTGGGGTACCCCCAGGCAGATGTGCACGACATAATTCATCGACACGAAGTTCATCTCATCTCAGCACCTTCCTCACCAGAAGGATCATACTCCCCAAAGACCACCATCAGCCTCACAACCACATCGGGCTCGTCCTGTCATCACAGGTTCCCGCAAAGGCATCCACCAACTCCTTCACTCACTAGTCGACTCGGTGAGCTCCCTTCCCACCTTGTCTCATCAGCAAACGCTGGACCAATCTCTCATAAGACCCAAGTCAAGGATGAGGTAAGAAAGCAGATTCCCATGCTAAACAGGCTGGATCAAAAGTAGGTCATCCGTAACCGGGGACACGGCTATACGTATAGTTTACACTCTGCAGAGGTGGCACTCCAGGAATCCATCTGGGCCGCAGGGCTAGTTCGCAACCAACCTGAGACATAGCCCACAGCAAAGACCCTAAGCAGTAATGGTGTCAATCTTGTCTCCCTGGGCTCGGGAAACATCTGATCTAACATGTGCCCAGGGATGTGAAACTCTCCCAGCGGGGCCAATCGGGGGCCATAGTATATCAGGGAAACACGATGCAACATGCTCCCCTTACACATATCAAACTCGATTCTCCTACAGTCTCGGCGCCGCACTAGAATAGGCTTGTTGGAACCCTCCCCATTCTGGCTAGGCGGTCCTTAATTGTTGGTAAAGCGAGTATCTACGTCATAAGCGGTCTGACACCACAGTCCGCAATCGGCACCCATAACAGGTATTGCCGCCCAAACTCCTCCAAAAGTATCCAAAGTTACCATGTACCAGCAACGGGTACTCAACAGGGACTGCTCGAGTGCAGCCCCAAAAGCACCTCGATCAAGGGATCAAGTTGTTATCACTCGCTTAGACTGCCTAGCTGCACTACTCCGCCCAACCACCCACAACTCACGCCAAGAGGATCAAATCACAACTATCCCAACACATGCATAGCATAGCATTTTATCATAAAGTGGATAATAGGGTGGCAAGGCATTCAGGATATAGCAATGGCAGTGCAGGTTTATCATGCGAGTAAAGTAAAGCGCTAGCATACTAGTTTACATTTCTAGTAGGTATTTCCGAGGATGGTCGGGCGTGAACTTGGGTAGTTCTGCTCCTCCTCCACGTAGCCATTGTCGACGTAGTCCTGCTCTTTGGGTTCCTCCGGAGCTCCTAGGGTCGCGAGAAATAAAATAAGACGCGGCTACTAGCAAAGAACTCCAAACAGCGAGAAAAGAAGACCCAAAGAACACCAAACTCTATTCTAACGCGTAGGTCATGGTTTTAAAAAATATAGAAACTAGTTTCATATTTTTCTAAGCTACGGTTGATTTATTATGAATTTCCGAAGTCTAAATCTTTTTCTGAAAATAATTAATCATTTCTGAAAAAGAAAATAAATAAAAAATTAGTCTGGTGACGTCAGCATGACATCATGCTGACATCATCAGTGGGGTCCGCCTAGGGTGGCGTCAGCATGGGCCCTGCTGACCTCAGCGTTGACTTGGTCAACATTGACCGGGTCAACGGGGTCAACGGTCGCGGTCAAGTCAGTGGGCCCGCGTGTCAGCGACTGCTTGAGTATGACAGGTGGGGCCCGCGTGTCAGCGCAGATAAAAGAAAAAGGATAACGCTGCTAGGCTGGACTAGGCCGAAAGAAGAGTTCAGGGGTGCAAACCAGACTTTGGCGATCGATTTAGGCCCACGAAAGCGAGATCTGGACTCTGTTGGCACTTCTTACGATCCAATATCAGAATTGAGAATCCTCGTACTGGGGTAAGGAGTGTTTTAGTGGATTTCCTTATGGCTAGTAAAATATGTAAATATTCTGCAAGCGCATAGAATCACCGCTTGTCACACCCGGTTTTAAAGGCAAAACCAGGTGCATCTCATATGTGCGTCAGGATCAGTTTACACACATATGGTAGACGTCACAAGTGAATATTCATAACCATGCATAACGAAAGAGTATTAAAGGGTACTTATTACAACCTCAGAGTTGACACAAGGGTCATAGCGGAAGACTTAAATAAACGTTCATCTAACGAAGCAAGAGTGACTCCAACTCCACAGGCAATTGACTGGGGGAGACTCACCTAGAACTCCTCAAAACCAGCAGTGAAATCCTCAAAATTCTCCCAATCTGAGCAGCAATCCGGTTGTAGTAGATGCAATAAAGGGAAGAAAGAAAAGCAACAAGTATGAGCACATAACGTACTCAGCAAATGTAATATGACATACAAGGCTGAGGCAAAAAGGTTGGCTGACCATACTGCAGTAAGCACTTTTAGTTGGTCAAGTTTTATTAAGCAACTATTTACTAGCAAATGGAAGTATATACCACCCACAAATTAATGAATGTCATTTTCCCAACATATTCAAGTAACCACGATTTAGATCATGTTCAAGTATGATTATCATGTAAGGGTCCAGGCCGCTCTTAACCGTGAGCACGGCTGTTATAACAGTTTTACACTCTGCAGAGGTTGTACACTTTCACCATAAGCCGCGTAAAAGTTCAAAAGAACTTTAAACCCAACCATGCCGAGGGGGCCAATCCTCTTAAATCACACTACCGAGGTGTGACCGCATAGGGACGCTACGAGGCCTTTACAAAGATTCCTTAGTAAATAGTAACCCGCTAAGGTTTCCGGTTCAGAAGCAAAGCATAACCCTCCCTAATGAGGTCTGTCTCTTACCAAAGCCCACAGCTCAAGAGGACCGAGCTATACCCCGTCAACCGCCGCACCTCTTGCCCCTTTCGGGTAAGGTCACCATCCACTAAAGTCTCTAATTAATTAGCCAAGACCAGAGCCATATGGTACTTATGGTTGCACTGTTTTCCTGGGTGGTTCTCCATGTTCCAATTAAAAAGATATGATCTTGCCATTTAATTATTAAAAGAGTATATGGAACATAGAGTAGGGGTTCATTTAACCAATCCCAGTTGAGCAAACTAAGCATCATCTACCATCAAAATTAATTAAGTAACCCAGTTTCAGGGACAGGGGAATATAGTGGCTAGGCAAATCCTTAAATAGGAACCCATCAAATTAAGACACATGCACGAGTGGTGAAATTAATAATTATTAGGACATTTGCATGACATAATACACTTGCCTTTCTCCAAAGTATAGCTGCTCAGATTCTCTTCGAAGTCTTCTTCATTTGAACAACGTTCCGTCTAATCGGAGCAATCATCAAGCACAAGAAGAAGCTAAACAAGCAAACAAACAATATACAACTAAGAACAATACACCAATCAAAAGAGAAGCTTTTAAAAGAGCGTTCTAACGGATAGGGCTCGATGCTAAGGTCACGTGAGCGCAAGAATCGCTGAAAACGGGGCAACGGTTGAAAAGATACAACCACCGGGAATTGATACTCTCAACTAATTGCTTAATTAATTTTAATTAGATAAATCGATAGTTAAATATTAATTTAGTTCGTTCAATCATATTTAGATTTATAAAACCCAGTAAACTTAATCACATTTTATTTATAATTGTTTATGTATAAATTATATCAATTAAAATATTTAACTTAATAGAAAACATGTGAGAGCAACTATCGAATAACTTGTTATTTCGAGTTGAACTAGTCATATTATCATTAAAACATATTTTTGTTGATATTAATCAGATTAATATTTATTTTATAAAACCAAAGTTTAACCTTAATTAGCTTTTAAATTAGAAAACTAGTGGTCATAAACATTAATCAATTTAACATAAGTTTATGAAGAATCGAGATAGAGCCTAATTAAATTTTAGTTAGAAAGATTATGAATTTATTAATCAAGTTAACTTTCATCTATAAAAACTCGAAGTATAATCTCTAATTTGGTTTTAATTTAGAAAAGCTAGTTATCAAAAACATTAATCATATTAATATTATTTATGGAACCAAAATATTTGTAACCTATCAACTTTTATTTATAAAACTCACTGAATAGTATTAATCAAATTCATAGTTGACATAAAAACCGGGTTAAACCTTAATTATATTTTAATTTAGAAAGACACATTTAAAGAGCCTTTGATTAAATTAATGTTAAATAAAATTCAGAAATATTTGTCAAGGTAAATAATAGTACTAACACGTGGTTTAAGTTGATATGAAGCTAACGCAACAAGAACGGATTAAAACGGAGTTAAAACGCAAAAGATATGGCTTTCCTAAGGTTCAGGGACTTGCTGGCAAAGTTTTAAAACTTCCAGGGGCTAAAATAAAAGAAAAAGGACCTATTTGTAATTATTTTCGAATCAATTTGGACTTGTGGATTAATTTTAGAAAAACTCAGGGTCTCTAAAGCAATTTTACCAGCGCTGACCGTTACACTCTTGTTTGACTTCGGGTTAGATCTAATATGAACCGTTGGATCTCGATCTGACGGCCCAGAACAGATCGGCCGAGGGGCTCGCCGGAGAAGACGGCGGCGCTGCGCCCTCCGCGGCGGCGCTCCGCCGAAGTAACGCAATCCGAGGCTACGGAGCTCGGTTTGCGCCAGGGTTTGGCTCTACAGATGCGGAACGACGAGGGGAGTGCTACTGGGGGGGTTCATGATGACAAACGAGCGACAGTGGAGGCCGGCGACGAGCTATGGCGGCGACGGCGCTACTGCGATGGCGGCGAAGGAGCTTAGCGCGACCGGAGCGGGGAAACAAAGCATGAGCTGCACGGGACGGAAGAGTGGGCGACAACGAACTCACGAGAGGCAATCCCGACGAAGTTCCGCCCACGACAACGACGATCGACAACGAACGGCGGCCGGCGGCGCTAGAGAACGGCGACGAGCGATTAAGCACGGAGCGCGGCCAAACTTCGATCAAGATCATGATGAATAGATGCAGGAGATCGAGACGAACCTACTGGTGTGCTTAACGGCGAGAGAGCGGCGGCGACGGCGCAGATCGACGACGGCGGCGCTCGGGTTGACGATGGCGGCTCGGGCGCTAGGTTTGCACGGGTTGATGGGGCTCAATTCGATGGGAGAGACAGCAGCAAGGGCGGCGGTGCTTAAATAGGTCGGGGAAGGGCTCGGGCAGGCACGCATGTTTGAGTAGGACACGGCGGCGGCGGCGACACGGACTCGGCCGTCGAGTCCCAGACGAAGACGACGGGGATGACAGGTGGGGGCCACCAGTCGGCGAGAGAGAGGAAAAAGAAAACGGGGAGAAGACAGACGGGCCGGAGCTGGGCCGAATTCGGGACGGGCCGAGGAAAAAGGAACGGGCCGGCTCGGTAAGGAAGCAAGCCGAACAGAAAAGTTGAGGGGGCAAAGATGGACTAGACCAAGAGTTGAAGGGGCTAAGCTGAACTCGGCTGAAATAAACTTTTCTAAAACTCAAACAAAAGCAAATCAAATTCGAATTTAAACAGAATTTAAATTCCAACTTGATTTACTAGCAACCAAAAATATATGCAACAGCATGAATGCAACAAAAACTTATTTTGACTAAAATTATTTAATGTGATATTTAAATTTATAAAAAGGCTAGAAATTCCAATTAATTCCTAGAAAATTTAATTAAGCCTTAATAAATCCTAGAAAAATTCAAGGGTTGCTATAATTTTGTTGTGATGAATTTTAGGGTGTTACAAACCTACCCCCCTTAAAATGAATCTCGTCCTCGAGATTCGGATGGACTAGAGAAAAAAAATCTGAGGAAACTCTGCCATCAACTCATCCTCTCTTTCCCAAGTTGCCTCACTTCCCGCATGGTGACTCCACTGAACTTTACATCTTAATCACTTTACTCCGAGTAACTCTTTCAGCAGTTTCCAAAATCTTAGCTGGGTACTCCTTATAAGTCAAATCATCTTGCACATCCAACTCATCCAAGGGTAATTCCTCCTCAGGAACTCGAAGACACTTTTTCAACTAGGAGATATGGAACACGTCATGCACATCTGACAGTCTGGCTGGCAATTCCAATTGATAAGCAACCTCGCCTTTTCTACCAACAATCTTGAAAGGTCCAATGAAACGAGGAGATAATTTCCCTTTCACCTTAAACCTTCTCAAGCCTCGAAATAGGAGATACTTTCAGATACACTTAATCACCTACTTCAAAAGTTAACTCTCGTCTCCTTGTGTCTGCATAACTCTTCTGCCTAGACTGAGCCATTCTTAAATTCTCTCTGATAATCTGAACCTGTCTTTCTGCTTCCTGCAGTATCTCTGGACCAAATAACTGACTCTCACCAGTTTCACTCCAAAACAACGGTGTTCTGCACTTTCTACCATAAAGTGCTCCGAAGGGGCCATCTTTAGACTCGCCTGATAACTGTTGTTATATGAGAACTATGCATATGGAAGACTTTTTTCCCAACTGCCTCCATGCTTCAAAGCAAACGCTCCCAACATGTCCTCCAAAATCTGATTAGTCCTCTCTGTCTGACCATCTGTCTGAGGATGATATGCAGAACTGAAATTCAACTTTGTATCCATAGACTCATGCAACTTCTGCCAGAATCTCGATGTAAACTGAGAACCTCTATCAGACACTATCTTTTTGGGTACACCATGGAGACAGACAATTCTGGACATGTATAACTCTACTAACTTAGCGCTGATATAAGTAGTGTAAACGGGTATAAAGTGAGCTACCTTAGTTAATCTGTCCACAATAACCCATATGGAGTCATATCTTCCTCAAGTGCGAGGTAATCCAACAATGAAATCCATACTGATTTCTTCCCATTTCCATTCAGGCACCTTGAGTGGTTGAAGCAAACCGGCTGGTCTCTGGTGTTCAGCCTTGACTCTCTGACAGACATCGCACAATGCCACATGGGCAGCCACATCCCTTTTTAGTCCATACCACCAATACCTTTGCTTCAGATCCTGATACATCTTGGTGCTTCCAAGATGAATAGAATATGCGGAATCATGAGCTTCCCTCAATATCTGTTCTCTGAGAGACTCGATATACGGTACACATATCCTCTTTCTAAACCAAATTGTACCTTAATCATCTTTGGTGAAGTCGGGTGCTTTCCCTGCTAACATGGTTTCCTTGATTTCCTTTATCTTCTCATCAGTAAGCTGACCCTTCCGAATTTCCTGTTCCAGTGTAGACTCAACTTCCATTGTCACACCTTCTGTCTGATTCAGAAATCCCAAGTTCAACTTTCCCATCTATGTAATCAACTCAGCTGGTAACTGGCGACCAAACATTGCATTTACTTGTGACTTCCTACGCAACGCATCAGCAACCAAATTAGCCTTGCCAGGATGATAGTTGATTCCCAGATCATAATCCTTGATCAACTCCAACCATCTACTCTGCCTCAAATTCAGATCCTTCTGAGTAAATATGTACTTCAAGCTTTTGTGACTAGTATACAACTCACATCTGCTACCTAGAACATAGTGCCTCCAGACCTTCAAGGCATGGACAACAGCTGCCAGTTCCAGATCATGAGTAGGATAGTTTAGCTCGTGCTTCCTCAACTGTCTGGATGCATAGGCTATAACTCTGCCTTCCTGCACGAGCACACACCCAAGACCTCTACGAGAAGCATCACAATATATATCAAAGTTCTTGTGAATATCTGGCATAGCAAGCACTGGGGCTGTAGTCAACTTCATTATCAACTCTTCAAAGCTGGCCTGACACGCTTCTGACCCAACAAACTCCTTGCCCTTCTCTAATAGCGAAGTAAGAGGTTTCGCTATTTTAGAAAAGCCTTCACTGAATCTCCTGTAATATCCAGCCAATCTCAGAAAGCTTCTGATCTCAGAGTCTGTGGTAGGAGGTTTCCAATCCAATACATCCTTGACTTTACCGGGATCCACTGCAATTCCTCCATCAGTAACAACATGACCAAGAAAAGACACTTGATTCAACCAAAACTCACATTTACTAAACTTGACCTACAACTGGTTCTCTCTAAGATTCTGCAACACCAACCTCACATGCTCCTCATGCTCTTCCTCATTCTTAGAGTAAACCAGAATATCATCAATAAACGTCACCACAAATTTATCCAAGTACTCCATGAACACCTTATTCATCAGGTACATAAAGTAGGCGGGTGCATTTGTCAATCCAAACGACATCACAGTATACTCATACCATCCATACCTGGTGGTGAATGCTGTTTTAGGAATGTCGGAACGCTTGATCCTTAACTGATGGTAGCCAGATCTCAAGTCAATCTTGGAGAAAATCTTAGCTCCTCTCAACTGGTCAAATAAATCTTCAATTCCGGGCAATGGATACTTATTCTTGATGGTTACCTCATTCAATGAATGATAATCCACACACATCCTCAAAGTACCACAAATTACAGGTGCTCCCCAGGATGACGAACTATGACGACTGTAACCTTTATCCAACAATTCCTTAAGTTGTTTCTTAAGTTCTTCTAGTCCATTAACATCCATTCTATCGGGTCTTTTAGAAATAGGAGCAGTACCAGGTAAAATCTCGATAATAACTCAATGTCTCGGTCGGGTGGCATACCAGGCAAATCATCTAGGAAGACATATGGAAACTCACAAACAATTCTAATATCCTCCAAAGGAACACCACTGGCCTGATTCACTGAGTAAGTTGAAGTTGAGTGGCTCCGAATTCAATCTTCTCTCCCTGAGGGCTATTCAACAATACGAACCTCTTGGCACACTGAAGCACCGCATTAACAGCAGCTAACCATCCCATTCCAAGTATAACGTCAATTTTCTCAGAGTTCAGGACTATCAGATCAGCAGAAAAGTCTACCCCAACTATTTTCAGCTTAACTCGGGGACAGATAAAACTTGATGTAGAACGAGTTGCCAATGACGGGCAAATGAAATTCTGAAACAGATTCTGTTCGTCCTAATTAAACAGTTGTAAATCTGACTCTGTGTATCCAAAAATCATGATCTTTTGTCTGAACGTAGACTATAAAATTCTGAAACTAACCCAACTTGAATCACCTCAATCGGAATTTTGTAGCTCAAGGTATAAAATAAACAAGACAGCTGTGTCAGGACCACGTGACAGATTCTGGTTACTCCAATAAAACCATTATATCTCTCTGCCAGAATCTCCAAAAATCACGAAACATTTCCAGAACCTAGGTTATCAAGTCCTTAATCCAACCCAACTGGATTTATGTCAATCGGAGTTCCGTAGCTCCATAAACAATTCAGACAGTACCAGGATATCATGCGGCAGCGAGAACAGATTGTTGCATAACATGATTTATATGGGGGGTACAGTTATGTGGATAAAGTGATGGATAAGGGCTAAGATCAGAGATTAAGATAACCCAAAACTAACTAAATTTATTTATTTAATATTTACTCAATTGTGGTCATCACTCCACAATTAAGTTCAATCATTACAAAGATCCAATTCACACACTTAGCACTTAAACAAACACGAAGCATTCACTCCTAATCAAGAGCTAAGCATCGAATCGATCTAAACGTTTATTAAGATTGGGTGGATAGATTCTAAAATCCTAATTATAGAGGGTAAGAATAATCTCTATTCAGATCACAGAGAGGTTGAGAAGAATAGAAACAAGTAGCAAGGATGAGGGAGTAAGTTAAGCAATCAAGGAGGAGACAAATTGTCAATGGTAGGGATATAACAAAATAGGATCAAGGGTATTTAGAACAAGGTTATTTAAGCAAAATAATCCTTATAGATTGACCATTGCTATCTAGGCTTGCGTCCTACAGTCAACATAGCTCTGATACCACTTCTGTCACACCTGGTTTTAAAGGCAAAACCAGGTGCATCTCATATGTGCGCCAGGATCAGTTTACACACATATGGTAGACGTCACAAGTGAATATTCATAACCATGCATAACGAAAGAGTATTAAAGGGTACTTATTACAACCTCAGAGTTGACACAAGGGTCATAGCGGAAGACTTAAATAAACGTTCATCTAACGAAGCAAGAGTGACTCCAACTCCACAGGCAATTGACTGGGGGAGACTCGCCTAGAACTCCTCAAAACCAGCAGTGAAATCCTCAAAATTCTCCCAATCTGAGCAGCAATCCGGTTGTAGTAGATGCAATAAAGGGAAGAAAGAAAAGCAACAAGTATGAGCACATAACGTACTCAGCAAATGTAATATGACATACAAGGCTGAGGCAAAAAGGTTGGCTGACCATACTGCAGTAAGCACTTTTAGTTGGTCAAGTTTTATTAAGCAACTATTTACTAGCAAATGGAAGTATATACCACCCACAAATTAATGAATGTCATTTTCCCAACATATTCAAGTAACCACGATTTAGATCATGTTCAAGTATGATTATCATGTAAGGGTCCAGGCCGCTCTTAACCGTGAGCACGGCTGTTATAACAGTTTTACACTCTGCAGAGGTTGTACACTTTCACCATAAGCCGCGTAAAAGTTCAAAAGAACTTTAAACCCAACCATGCCGAGGGGGCCAATCCTCTTAAATCACACTACCGAGGTGTGACCGCATAGGGACACTACGAGGCCTTTACAAAGATTCCTTAGTAAATAGTAACCCGCTAAGGTTTCCGGTTCAGAAGCAAAGCATAACCCTCCCTAATGAGGTCTGTCTCTTACCAAAGCCCACAGCTCAAGAGGACCGAGCTATACCCCGTCAACCGCCGCACCTCTTGCCCCTTTCGGGTAAGGTCACCATCCACTAAAGTCTCTAATTAATTAGCCAAGACCAGAGCCATATGGTACTTATGGTTGCACTGTTTTCCTGGGTGGTTCTCCATGTTCCAATTAAAAAGATATGATCTTGCCAATTAATTATTAAAAGAGTATATGGAACATAGAGTAGGGGTTCATTTAACCAATCCCAGTTGAGCAAACTAAGCATCATCTACCATCAAAATTAATTAAGTAACCCAGTTTCAGGGACAGGGGAATATAGTGGCTAGGCAAATCCTTAAATAGGAACCCATCAAATTAAGACACATGCACGAGTGGTGAAATTAATAATTATTAGGACATTTGCATGACATAATACACTTGCCTTTCTCCAAAGTATAGCTGCTCAGATTCTCTTCGAAGTCTTCTTCATTTGAACAACGTTCCGTCTAATCGGAGCAATCATCAAGCACAAGAAGAAGCTAAACAAGCAAACAAACAATATACAACTAAGAACAATACACCAATCAAAAGAGAAGCTTTTAAAAGAGCGTTCTAACGGATAGGGCTCGATGCTAAGGTCACGTGAGCGCAAGAATCGCTGAAAACGGGGCAACGGTTGAAAAGATACAACCACCGGGAATTGATACTCTCAACTAATTGCTTAATTAATTTTAATTAGATAAATCGATAGTTAAATATTAATTTAGTTCGTTCAATCATATTTAGATTTATAAAACCCAGTAAACTTAATCACATTTTATTTATAATTGTTTATGTATAAATTATATCAATTAAAATATTTAACTTAATAGAAAACATGTGAGAGCAACTATCGAATAACTTGTTATTTCGAGTTGAACTAGTCATATTATCATTAAAACATATTTTTGTTGATATTAATCAGATTAATATTTATTTTATAAAACCAAAGTTTAACCTTAATTAGCTTTTAAATTAGAAAACTAGTGGTCATAAACATTAATCAATTTAACATAAGTTTATGAAGAATCGAGATAGAGCCTAATTAAATTTTAGTTAGAAAGATTATGAATTTATTAATCAAGTTAACTTTCATCTATAAAAACTCGAAGTATAATCTCTAATTTGGTTTTAATTTAGAAAAGCTAGTTATCAAAAACATTAATCATATTAATATTATTTATGGAACCAAAATATTTGTAACCTATCAACTTTTATTTATAAAACTCACTGAATAGTATTAATCAAATTCATAGTTGACATAAAAACCGGGTTAAACCTTAATTATATTTTAATTTAGAAAGACACATTTAAAGAGCCTTTGATTAAATTAATGTTAAATAAAATTCAGAAATATTTGTCAAGGTAAATAATAGTACTAACACGTGGTTTAAGTTGATATGAAGCTAACGCAACAAGAACGGATTAATTTTAGAAAAACTCAGGGTCTCTAAAGCAATTTTACCAGCGCTGACCGTTACACTCTTGTTTGACTTCGGGTTAGATCTAATATGAACCGTTGGATCTCGATCTGACGGCCCAGAACAGATCGGCCGAGGGGCTCGCCGGAGAAGACGGCGGCGCTGCGCCCTCCGCGGCGGCGCTCCGCCGAAGTAACGCAATCCGAGGCTACGGAGCTCGGTTTGCGCCCGGGTTTGGCTCTACAGATGCGGAACGACGAGGGGAGTGCTACTGGGGGGTTCATGATGACAAACGAGCGACAGTGGAGGCCGGCGACGAGCTATGGCGGCGACGGCGCTACTGCGACGGCGGCGAACGAGCTTAGCGTGACCGGAGCGGGGAAACAAAGCATGAGCTGCACGGGAGGGAAGAGTGGGCGACAACGAACTCACCAGAGGCAATCCCGGCGAAGTTCCGCCCACGACAACGACGATCGACGACGAACGGCGGCTGGCGGCGCTAGAGAACGGCGACGAGCGATTAAGCACGGAGCGCGGCCAAACTTCGATCAAGATCACGATGAATAGATGCAGGAGATCGAGACGAACCTACTGGTGTGCTTAACGGCGAGAGAGCGGCGACGACGGCGCAGATCGACGACGGCGGCGCTCGGGTTGACGATGGCGGCTCGGGCGCTAGGTTTGCACGGGTTGATGGGGCTCAATTCGATGGGAGAGACAGCAGCAAGGGCGGCGGTGCTTAAATAGGTCGGGGAAGGGCTCGGGCAGGCGCGCGTGTTTGAGTAGGACACGGCGGCGGCGGCGACACGGACTCGGCCGTCGAGTCCCAGACGAAGACGACGGGGATGACAGGTGGGGGCCACCAGTCGGCGAGAGAGAGGAAAAAGAAAACGGGGAGAAGACAGACGGGCCGGAGCTGGGCCGAATTCGGGACGGGCCGAGGAAAAAGGAACGGGCCGGCTCGGTAAGGAAGCAAGCCGAACAGAAAAGTTGAGGGGGCAAAGATGGACTAGACCAAGAGTTGAAGAGGCTAAGCTGAACTCGGGTGTTTATTTTGTTGTGATGAATTTTAGGGTGTTACACCGCTGTAGCACTTCACCTGGGAGTATCCCGAGGTATCGTAATTTATATTTCCGTAGAGAAGCTTTGGCAAGATTACTAATGAACAAATATTTGAGACTATCACAGAAGGATACACGACTAGACAAGACAGGGGATAACGGTATTGGATAGGAGTGGATATACCAGACACACAGCTCAAGTGATACTCAGGTAAGGGAGAGAAGAGATAGATAGTTGGGAGGACAACGAGAAGAGATAGATGACTCCTGGATACTTTATCTACCTATGTCACTCTAGCTTAGAGGTACAACGGCTATAGAGCCAGCACTAAGAGATCTGGATAACTCTATTGTCTTAGCGTCAGGACAATGGAACCTATGACACGCAGAAAGGGATGAGAAGGGGTGCCACCAACTCCACACTAGGGGATCCTACGGACCGGAACTAACGTGATGGGCTACGAAGACCGAAAGGGCTATCACCACCTCCCGGCTACCACCTCCGTTGCGACGGGAATACTCTAAGGCTATCGGCTAGGCTAGGAACCACTCCTACACTAGTTAACAACTACTTACTCCGCTAGCAAGAGCAAGCAACCTTGTCAATACTCTTGGTGACAATTCACCTCCAGTATCAAGCAAGATCGAAGAACCAGCTAAGACAAAGACTTAAACAAGTCTACAAGTACTAGAACTATAACTGACTATAGTCTAAACAAGATATATTTGCAACTAGAATAAAGTAGAAGCAAGATATAAATGACAAAGGCAAGAAGATAAAGATAACTATATTGATAACTCAAGTCTTGCAAAAGGAAAAGTAAAAGATACAAGAGCTTATACCAGAGCTTCTGAAGACGACTCCGGAACCTCCGAGACAAGCTCGACTCAACTCTAACTCCCAACTAAACTATCCTAACTCTACTAGAAAGAAGTGGAAATTGGGCTCCTTAGCTTGGTGTCTGTTTACAAGTGAGTGACACTGTCTTATTTATAGCAGTTGATGGCAGTTGAGGCTGGGTAACCGCCAAGGCATCCAGGGGGGAGATTCCCCTGGATTCGGCCGAAGATGCTGGTTCGGCCGAACTCCCATGTGTCTTGTGATGTCAACGCTTAGTTGTCGTTGACGTGGACGATTCCCGGCGGCCCGTACGGCTAAGGGGGGTAATCGACCGAACGTGTCGTTTGGCCGATTCGGTCGTTTCTGACCCCTATAGCACGTATTTGACGATATTGTACCTGCACAAGTGACACTCACCAAAACTCATGGAACTTTATTAGAAATAAAACCTAAGTACATGGAATGTTGCATATAACCTCATTTATTCCCGAGTATTGGTGGTCGGATTTGGGCTGTAACGACCGCCAACAAGCTCCCCCAAGCTTAGTCTCTTTGCTCGTCCTCGAGCAAAGATAAAAAACTTAGGCTCGGTGGATCAGGAGTTGTTACAATGTCATTTCTTTTGCATGTAACTTTATAAACAACTAGTGTTCAACAATACTTAAATCATAGCCAAAGTCTTAATTCACCTTTTTACCTATGGGGCTTATAGCAATCTCCTTATCTTGGACGGTTGAAAGGATGAACAGCTTAAATTCAGTTTTATTCCACTCTACTCTTTTCAGGATCCCATCTCGGAGTTTTTCACATGTTTTGAAAACTACAAATTGTTCCTCATTGGCACACTCAATCACTCAAGTGTATTTGAATCCTCACCAAAGGCTTGTGCCTTCTTTTTCATCCTAACATCTAATATGGCTTTTTGTGTGGCTCAGGGACGAGGGATGAAGACATGCATGCATCTTATATTTTGCTGAGTCAAAGACCGGATCTATGAGGAAACAAAACACATCTTAAGATCGAGAAGTGCAAGTGTGTGGGATGGATGGAGTGGAATATAGTAGAATGGACTCTGGTGGAATGGAATATGGTGGAACTCCTTGAATGAACTTCCCTCTCCTTGATTTATTTTCGAGAACATGGGCTATCTTGTATTCTCATATTTTTGCCATGCCACTTGGCATGCTTTTCTTTTTCTTTTTCTCTTTCTTTTTTTTTTGCCATGCTCTTTGGCATGCTTTTCTTTTTCTCTTATTTTTGCCATGCTTCTTTGGCATGCTTTTCTTTTTGCATAGCCCATGTCTCTAACAAGAATATTTGAAGAGGGAAATCATAGAACATGGAGCATTTTATTTTGTGGATGAATGATGGAGATATGAATGCTATCTCCCAGTGTAAGAATTGCAAGTGAGAGTGGTGTGTGTACGTGGATCTCGATCTCTAAGAATATAAAAGCTTCACTCAAAGGTCACAACAATTTGACAAAGCTCACTAAGATAACAGGCAGCATATGAGTAGAAATTTTTAACTAAGCTTATCATATGGCTCTGGTAGGTATTTTGACCAATGAGGAACTTGTTTCTTTTTGAAAGCATAAATCTCCGAGATTTTCCCCGTACTTAAGAGCAGAAATGGAACTCAACCAAATTCTCACTATATCAATCCCCACAACAACTTAGACTTGGAATAAAGCATGTGCTCCCACAAGGTTTTCAGGTTCATTATTACTCATGCCAAATAACTCAAGCATTATCAAGAAACTAGTTGCAACAAAGTACTTGCAAAATTAATGACAGAGGAACTATTCATCATTTCCAAGGCGAGAGGCATATGACTCATTTCATGCATAGTTGGGAGTTACTTTTATTCAAGAGAAATATTTTTGGTATTTTCATTTTTTTATATGCAAACTAAAGCATGAAGAAAAATGGAAATGCAATTGGGTGATCAAAGTGCTGGTTAATTCAGTACGTACCTGATGGGGGTCCTCCCCCAAGCTTGGACTCTTCACTGGTAGGGGTTGAGCCTTGAGAGGTACTGGCTCAGCTATTCCGCTTGCTCGTGGACGTCATGCTGGATGGACGCTACCATCCCGCTATTCTCTTGGTGGTACTGAGAATGGCGGGCTAGCGTGTCTTGGATCTCTCGGGTACGGTCGTCGATGAGCTCGACTCGGTCGGAGATGTAGGACAACTCCCGATCAAAGTCGAAGCGCACGGACTGCGAGTATCCGGGGTAGTATGGCTGGGAGGTATGATCGTACCCCCCTGCATACCGACTCCCGGACCACTCAGAGTCCGTGTCCTGGCTGTAGTCCCAGCGTCTTGAGGCGAAGTAGTTCGGTTTCCCTGTGTTGCCCAGAGCCTCCTGCTCCGGACGTCCCAGCACCGGTGTACATGTCATAGGTGGCCTTGAAAGCGGAAGTGTGTCGGTGCGGCATCTGTGGTGCATCTTCCGGCTCCTGTGAGGTGGCGAGCCCAGCATCACGCCTGGCTCGTCCCCTCGTGACTGGTCCGTCACCTGCAACGCTGTGTCGAGCGGGCTCTCTCCAAGGTGGAGAATCGTCCGACTCGGTCCTCAACTGAAGAGTTAGTTTCGGCGTGGTATACAACCTTAGTGCTGCACAAGGCAAGGGCACTTCGGTTGTATAACCACGGTAAATCATAGCTAGCGTTGCGTCAGGCGTCCGCCGTATCATGTGGGCTTGCACGAAGTGCTCGGCATCCACGACGGAACGCGCTGTCTCGATGTACGTGAGCCGGGCACCCTGAAGAACGTGCAGATGGTTAGCGAGGTGAGTGACTAGAGAAGTCATCGCCATGCTACCCACACGAGAAATATGAGACAGCCAGTGACCAACCATGTCTTTCATAGGCGAATAGGGAATTTGCTTGACCATGGCAAAAAGAACCCGCAACTCGTTGGTGTTAACAGGGCGCAAATCTGCCCAGGGGAATACTATCATAGACACCCAACAATGCATGAAACGCAAAGTGGGGTTATGAATACTGTTTGTGCGAGGCGCATGATAGTTGGTATTCCCCGAAATCTTTTTCCAGAATGCAACCCGATCAAATATTTTTAGCGCTTTGTTCGGGTCTAAGGAACAACGGCTTGAAAATTTGAGACCCGAACTGAAATCCCTCCAAGAGCAAAAGAACTCTTGGTTGAAAAATCGAAAACGAACCCCCCCCCCAGTTTCCGAAGCTAAAGTCGAGAGGAATTCGAGAGTGAGCAGGTACGAACCTTCTTCGTTGATGTGCCAGAATTTCTCCCAACCAATGGCCTGGAAAACTTCTATGAATTCTTCATCCATACTCGTGTCCCTGAGCAAGTCCTGCTCAAAAACACGGGTGTGCTCGAACTCCTTCAGCCGAAGCTCGTTGAAGGTGTTCTGTTCCCGCTCTGTCCTGAGGTTGATGTCATGCATGTTCAGGAGCTGCTTGACCGGGGGCGTGGCATGGCCCCATCCCGAGTCGGCTGCTTCGTGCTCGTCCGTGCAGCCTCGGGATGGAGCTGGGGAACTCCCAGCATCGTCCGTGCGGCGGCTAAGCTGGGTGGAACGACGGAGTGCAGCGATGAACTTCGACATATTCCTGCAAAAGATTAGTGCAACAACAACTACCCGAAGGACTGAATATATATGGTTAGCACAAGGAAAACAAGTCAGTCGTTCGAGAAAGTTAGTCGTTCTTGCGGGGATGAAAACCACCACAACGGTTAGTCGTTCTTGTGGGTGTCGGAGACCACCACAAAATCATCCAACAAAATTCAGCACAAAGATCACACAAAGCAATTATTTTTGGAATTTTCTAGTGATGCAAGTGAACCAAAACTTGAGCAAGAACTTGGGAAGAACTTGAGCAAGCACTGGAGCAAAGAACTAGAGAGGGAGAGATAGCTTCCTAGCAGAATTTTTCTGAGTGAATGAGTGTGTGAGGAGCTCACAAGCTTGCACCAGCATCTATAGGCCGAGGGGGGGCAGGCCCCTGGTTCAGGCGAACCAGGCCCTGGTGGTCAGGCCACTCCTCCCTGAGTGGAGCACCTCCCCTTTCTATGATTCCACGAAATTTTGTGTGGCCAACAATTCCCAAGGTCATGTGAGTGGTTTTTGGTGGTAGGTAAGATGCAAACTTGACATGACCAAAGTTGGTTTTAGTGGAGTCAACCCCATGCTGCCATGTTTTGTGACAATTGGTGAGTGTGCAGCCATTTTTAGTAGGGTAGACATGTTTGGTGCTGGTTGGTGGTGATGGTAAATAATTGGAGATGTTCTAGAAGGGGTGAAGGAAGTTACAAATTACACCCTCTCTAATTAAATTTCAGCATGTGTCCAATTATTTTTAACCAAGCTTGCAAAATTTTCTACTCTCTATCAAATTAATTACTCAAGTGGTTCATTTATTTTGGAAAGGGAAACATGCAAATGCAGTTGAAAATTTAAAAATTGGAAGGGAAATATGGGATACATACCGGTTTTCCTCGCGGTGAGAGCTCAGCTTTTAAGTCCGCGAGTGGGACTTCTCCTGTCTTCAGTTGCTTTTGCCGTTGTGCGGTCCCGGAGTCACCGACGATGCAACCTTCTTCCGCCACATTTTCTTGTTCTTCTTCTTCTGTGTCGGTGGCGGTGGAATCGGCGTCTCCGGAGAATTCCAGAGGGCTTGCTCTTCCTCGTATTTCTTTACGAGGAAGTCCATTTCTTCTGCACTCGTCAGCTTTGTCGGCTCGTTCCATTTGAGCTGCTCACCGCCGAGTATTTCTAGTTCTCCACTGATGAGAGCCTTAAGGAAACACTCGGCGCTCCTCTGCTCCGGTGTGAGTGGCTCTGCCTTCTTCTCTTCCCGAGGTTGAAACTTGAAGTAGGTCAACCTTCCGTCGATACGGAACGAGATTTCTCTCGCATCCATATCTATTCTAGCCCGGGTGGTGTTCAAGAATGGTCGGCCCAACACAAGGGGAAACGAGTGCTCGTTCCCCATGTCGAGGACAACGAAGTCCACAGGGACATATCGTCCCCAGATCCGGACCGGTACATTCTCGATCACCCCCTCGGGGTAGCGGATGGTTCAATCCGCAAGCTGTACCTGGGCAGTAGTGGGTGACAAAGTAGGGTAGCGTAACTTCTTAAATAATACCTTAGACATGATGTTGGCGCTTGCCCCCAGATCACAGAGAGCATCATCAATGCGACGATTCCAGATCGTGCACTGAATGATGGGTACTCCGGGATCCTCCTTCCTGTCCGGAGAGGTCTTGATGATCGCCCTTTTTGCAGCTCTTGGCAGGTAAGTCCATCTTGGTGTCAGCACTTGGATGTGTGCGACCTTCCCTGCGTGGTTAGTGCGGAATACACTACGAGACATCTTACCATGCCTGGTAGTGATAGAATTCACTGTCTCGATGGAAGGCTCGGGTTGCCCCGGAATCTTCCCCGATTCAGTGACAAGAACCGCAGCAGCTAACTGAGCGACTTGAGTTTCTATCATTTTATTGAAACTTAGTTCATTTTTCATAGAAGAAGAAAATGATTCCATCCTAGAGTCTATGCTTTCCAGAGTTTTATCATTAGCAGCAAGCTTTTTATTAATATTTTCAGTTATTTTCATATGGCCAAACACAAGATCTCTAAAAGACGGCTGATTATTGAAATTGCTGGAATTGCAATTATTACCTTGTTGAGGCCTCTCGAAAGGGAGGTTTGGGCGCGAATTCTAGCTTTGGTTGCCGTAGTTGTTCGGTCGGTACCTGTCACACCCCAAAATTTTCGAATTTTGGGATGTGAATCTTTGACACAATTAATACAATGATTTTCTCAAAATTTTTAAATTTTCCAAGCTTTATATAATGAATAGATAATTTACTATAGGGAAATAATTATTTTCCAAAAGCAAAATAAAACAATGTAGGTTTAATGTTAAGTGATTTGCATTCATGCTGGTTGCATTTAGTGGTTTTATGTGTGTAGAGTTTTCAAAAACACGTTTAGAAGCCTAATGGGAAATTTTCAGAGTTTTCTGGCATTTTCCTTAGAGCAAATTCCAATTTTTGGAGTAGGCTAAAATCCTTTTCGTGAGCCCAAATACATTATTTGGGTTCCTCATGTCCAAATCTGTCTCTAGGATTTTTCCTAGGATTTTTAGAATTTTTTGGAGTATTTTTCATTGTTTAAATATGAATTCTGGACTTATCTGGAATAATTTTATAACCATGAAAATAATTATTCCGAAAATTAAAATCACCCTAAATATTAGTAAACCAGCCTTGGCCCAAAGTTGACCCAATTTTGGCTCAATTTCATCCCATCACTTTATTGGGCCAAATTTTAAAGCCCATTAGCACTAGAATGGGGCAAACCACCGTTAGTCCCACATTGCTAATGAACCTGGAGGTGAGAGGTTCTCTCCCTATATATACAAACCACCTCTTCTCTGGAAAAGCATACCATCAACTCCTTTACAGGGAGGCCCCTAGGTTTGGGATTCCCTAAGGTAGTCTCATTCCACCATATCTTCCACTAGTGCCTAATCTTCGTCTCGTCATCGCGCCGAGCCTTCCGTCGTTTCTGGCTTCATGGATTTTCAGTAAGACCCTCAGTAAATCATGAAATTTTCTATCATATTCGTTTAGTCTATACTCTTTCGTAGAAAAGCCCCTGTTAGTTTTAAGCGCCGAAAATCTTGTTTAGTCCATAGTTTCCAACGTTTTCTCAAAATTCGACTAGATTCCTGAGCTGCTCACTGTTTTGACTATAACTTTTGATCTGCTTAACCAAATCTAGCAAATAAATACATTTTAGATATCTACAGAAAATTTACTACAACTTTCATTGAAGGCATAAGGTCAAAATATGGTTATAACTAAGTCGAAAATAATTAAACAGATTCCTGCACAGATTTTTCACCCTCAAAAACAGATTGTGAAAGGTGCACTAAATCGTGTGTCATTTGTAGACAGTAGCTCCTAAAATCATGATCTTTTTCTAGAAGATAGGTATCAAATTATGAAGCTAACCCAACTGGAATCACATTAATCGGATGTCTAGAACTCGAGATATAAAATAAACAAGCAGACTATGTCAGATGGTGACGAGAATTGATCAAGCTATATCTTCCTCGTTTTAGCTCCGCTTAGAGTGATTCTTGCGCTCACGTGATCATAAAACCAAGACCTATCTTCTAGCGCACTCTTTTAAAGCTTTTTCTTTGTTTGGTGTACTGTTCTTAGTTGTATATTGTTTGTTTGTATGTCTAGCTACTTGCGTGTGCGATGATTGCTGCGACTAGAAGGAAAACGTTTCAAGTGCTATCAAGGAGAAGAGCTTCAAGATCAAGAATTGAAGACTAAGTAATTATAATGGATTTTAGGCAAGTTATAGCACGGACAATCCTTGCTACCTACACACCTTTAATACATTATTTACTGCATATGCATGTGTCTAAATTGTTTCCCATTAAGGTTGTACCTAGCTTTGTTTATCCTGTACCTTGATTTACCTGGGTTTATTGCATATGGGTAGAATCTTTGCTATGCGCAGCTACTATCACCTCTATTTAATTGATTAACTTTGACTTAATGGTTCACTTCAACATGATGATAAAATTTGCTTTTTAGTAACATGGATCAGGGAGCTAGAGCATGTGTTGTGTGCTTTGTTCTAGTGTCTCTCCCTAAGGACTGGTTCTTAAAGCGGCAACCCAGGAGCCCGTCGCCACCGCCAGAACTATAATGGCTCTGGTCTTGGACAAGTAGCTTGTACGGCTCTAGCTTGACAGTAGTTACCGACGGGCCGACGGCGTTATGGGAAGCACTCGTGAGAGTATGCTTTGATCCACCAAGGACGGGGGTACCGTCAGCTATGCCTCGTTAGGCACAGTCCCGTGTTGGGAGCCACCGTGAGTGCGGGAGCTCCGCACGTTGCGCTCTTTATTTTTGTTGGCATGCGTTGCCCGCGCTCTGGACGCCATTGACCCTCTTATTGCTGCGCCCTGGGAGTCAGTCAATCTTGGTGCCTTGGATCATGCTGCCTGTGTTGTACCATAACGGCTACTGTTTTGTTAGGGTGTCTTGTGAAAAGCCTCGTAGCGTCCCTATGCGATCACACCTCGGAAGTGTGGTTTGTGAGGTCTGATCCACCTCCGCATGGTGGGGTGCAAAGTTCCTTTGAACTTTTACGCGACTGGTGGGTAAAGGCCGAAACCTCTGCAGAGTGTAAATCTATCATGATAGCCTTGCTCAGGGTCACGAGCGGCCTGGATCCTTTTTGATTAGAAGATGATGTTTATTTATGCTTAATGTCACTTATACCTTATTAATTGGGTTGCAACTGGGTTTCACTCACTTGTAGTAACTTGGATAATGATAAAATGAACCAACTAAAAGTGCTAATGCAGTTAAGCCGTGTCTAGCCTTTTTGAGCCTTCATACACCCGTGCTATACTTGCTAAGTAAGACATTTACTTACGCTTGCTATTATTCAACAAAATCCCGGATGGGTAACAGATGAAGTTTCTTGAGGATCTTCCGTACTACTGAGCTCAGTTGATTTTTCATAGCAGAAGAAAATGATTCCATCCTAGAGTCTATGCTTTCCAGAGTTTTATCATTAGCAGCAAGCTTTTTATTAATATTTTTCAGTTATTTTCATCTAGCCAAACACAAGATCTCTAAGAGACGGCTGATTATTGAAATTGCTGGAGTTGCAATTATTACATTGTTGAGGCCTCTCGAAAGGGAGGTTTGGGCGCGAATTCCAGCTTTGGTTGCCGTAGTTGTTTGGTCGGTACCCGTTGTTGTTTGAGTTGTTGACGTAGTGGGCATCTTCTCGCGTTTCGGGGCAGTCGTTCCCCGAATGGCCAGTGTTGCCACAGACTTCGCAGGTCATGCGAGCGTCCATGGCTTGCACCGTTTCTTGAACAGGGGCCTCCAGTTTCTTCATCAAGAGGTCCATCTTGGCAGCGAGCATGTCCAGAGCTTCAACTTGGTGAACTCCTCGGGTCCTCGGTTGAGTCCGGTCGTCGGACCAACCTTGGTTCTTGACCATCTTCTCTATGAGGGCCTTCGCACGACTCTCCTCAAGAGAGAAGAACGAGCCTCCAGCAGCAGCATCCAGGTACTCACAGGCAGAGCTTCTCAGCCCGTGATAAAAGGTTTGAATTATGAACCAACTCTACATACCATGGTGAGGACAAGCAGAAATATAGTCCTGGAGGCGATCCCATGCCTCCGGGACTATTTCATCTTTTAATTGCTGGTAACTAGCAATTTTGTTCCGGAGGGCGTTGGTTTTCCCAACCGGAAAGAATTTTAGCAAGAAAGCGCTAGTGCATTTATCCCAAGTGTTTATAGCTTCGCGGTTAGCATAAAACCATTGTTTCGCCTTGCCTAGTAATGAAAATGGAAATAAACGAAGGCGAATGGCAGCGATACTTACTCCGCAAATGGTGAAGGTGTTGCAGATCTCCAGGAAATGCTGGAGATGGGCATTGGCACCTTCGTGTGGCTTGCCGCAGAACGGGCTAGCCTGAACCATGTTGATGAGGGCTAGCTTGAGCTCGAAGTTGCCATCTGTGATTGACGGAGCTGGTCCGACACGCACGTTCTCGCTCGATGGAGCGGAGAACTCACGGATTGTCTTGGCTGCCATCCTTGATGTAGCCTGGTTAACGACGGGAAGGACTGGGTTCGTCGGAAGGAGTTGCTTCTGAGGAGGTACAACACGGGGTTGCACTTTCCTCACAAGTGACTCCGGATTTTCTTGGAAGTTTGACGGTAGTTGGAAACCAGTCATGCACTGCTCTGTTCCGCAAAGACCAACGAACAGAGCAAAGGTAAACCTGCTTGAGTAGCGGTACTCAACTAAGATAGCTCAAGATAAAAGTTCAAAAGTATTCTAGCCAAATCGTTCCATGGCAACGGCGCCAGAAATGCTTGTTGGCACTTCTTACGATCCAATATCAGAATTGAGAATCCTGGTACTACGGTAAAATATGTGGTTTTCCTTATGGCCAGTAAAATATGTAAATATTCTGCAAGCGCACAGAATCACTGCTGTAGCACTTCACCTGGGAGTATCCCGAGGTATCGTAATTTATATTTCCGCAGGGAAGCTTTGGCAAGATTACTAATGAACAGATATTTGAGACTATTAGAGAAGGAAACACGACTAGACAAGACAGGGGATAACGGTATTGGATAGGAGTGGATATACCGGACACACAGCTCAAGGGATACTCAGGTAAGGGAGGGAAGAGATAGATAGTTGGGAGGACAACGAGAAGAGATAGAGGACTCCTGGATACTTTATCTACCTATGTCACTTTAGCTTAGAGGTACAGCGGCTATAGAGCCAGCACTAGGAGATCTGGATAACTGTAACACCCTAAAATAGCCTATTTAAAATTTTTAGTAATTAATTGTTTATTTAATATATTGCTCATAATTAATATAGGCTAAATATAAAATTTCTGGAAATTAAAATCAAATATAAGGAATAGAAACATTTTTGTTGCATTCATGCTGCTGCATTGGTTTTTGTATTGTTGTGGTTCAAATGAGAATTTAAATCTAATTTAAATTCGCATTTGAATCACCTTGTTTGGAGCTCTACAAAAGTTGCTAAGCCCAGAGTTCGTTTTTGCTCCCCCAACTAATTTCCCCAGCCCACATCAGCTCCCTCTACTTTTTCCCGCGCAGCCCTGCACCCCCCCTTTTCTCCCCTTTCAGACCGCTCGGCCAAGTCCACTTTTTCCCCCGCGCCAGCCTGCCAGAGGCCCAACCCGCTCTCCAATCCAGCCCACCAAGCCGGCCTGCTCCCTTCCCCCTCTCTCTCCCACTGACGAGCCGGCCCCACGCGTCAGTCTTTCTCCCCCCCTTTCCTTTCCTCCTCGCCGGAAATGGCGCGGCCAGCCGCGGCAGGGCCCGCACGCCGAGGCCGGCGCTCCCGCCCCTACTTAATCGATGATGCCGCAGCCCCTGCCTCCTCACCCATCGCCCACAACCCTAGCAGCGCCGCCGCACTCCATCAGAGCCTTCCCGAGCCGCCGAGCACGCGCTCCGCCACTCGCCGCCGTCGTCACCTCGCTCTGGCACTCCTCCACCCCGGCCGACCCATGGAGCAGCTTCGCCGCACCACGAGGAGTCAACCGAGCCACTCCACGCCCGTCCCTGTGCCCCGGAGCGCTGTCACCGTCACGCACCGACCCCGCCGCTCCGCTGCTCGTCGTCGACCGCCGTCCCCACCACTCCTCCGTTGGCTTGGACCACTCAGGTAGACTCGCCGCCCCTTCCTGTTGCTCCTCGGCCAAACCGCATCGCAAACCAAGCCCCGTAGCACCTCCTGCCCAACCTCGCCGGAGCACAGCTCCGCTGTCCACCGTCGGTATCCACCCACGGCGCGCACCTGTCGACGCGAACACCCCCATCGCACTCGCCGTCCATCCCCGATGCTCCTGAGCCGGTCAACACTCCTTTTCACGCCCCGTAGATGCCTCACCCACCGCTCACCGGCGGCATCTCCGCCGCTCAACGTCGGCAGCCGCCCTCGGCCCTAAACCCACGACTTGTTCACCCCTGTTGGACTCGCCTTTCTCCCCTGAGTTTTCTGGCATTTTCCTTAGAGCAAATTCCAATTTTTGGAGTAGGCTAAAATCCTTTTCGTGAGCCCAAATACATTATTTGGGTTCCTCATGTCCAAATCTGTCTCTAGGATTTTTCCTAGGATTTTTAGAATTTTTTGGAGTATTTTTCATGGTTTAAATATGAATTCTGGACTTATCTGGAATAATTTTATAACCATGAAAATAATTATTCCGAAAATTAAAATCACCCTAAATATTAGTAAACCAGCCTTGGCCCAAAGTTGACCCAATTTTGGCTCAATTTCATCCCATCACTTTATTGGGCCAAATTTTAAAGCCCATTAGCACTAGAATGGGGCAAACCACCGTTAGTCCCACATTGCTAATGAACCTGGAGGTGAGAGGTTCTCTCCCTATATATACAAACCACCTCTTCTCTGGAAAAGCATACCATCAACTCCTTTACAGGGAGGCCCCTAGGTTTGGGATTCCCTAAGGTAGTCTCATTCCACCATATCTTCCACTAGTGCCTAATCTTCGTCTCGTCATCGCGCCGAGCCTTCCGTCGTTTCTGGCTTCATGGATTTTCAGTAAGACCCTCAGTAAATCATGAAATTTTCTATCATATTCGTTTAGTCTATACTCTTTCGTAGAAAAGCCCCTGTTAGTTTTAAGCGCCGAAAATCTTGTTTAGTCCATAGTTTCCAACGTTTTCTCAAAATTCGACTAGATTCCTGAGCTGCTCACTGTTTTGACTATAACTTTTGATCTGCTTAACCAAATCTAGCAAATAAATACATTTTAGATATCTACAGAAAATTTACTACAACTTTCATTGAAGGCATAAGGTCAAAATATGGTTATAACTAAGTCGAAAATAATTAAACAGATTCCTGCACAGATTTTTCACCCTCAAAAACAGATTGTGAAAGGTGCACTAAATCGTGTGTCGTTTGTAGACAGTAGCTCCTAAAATCATGATCTTTTTCTAGAAGATAGGTATCAAATTATGAAGCTAACCCAACTGGAATCACATTAATCGGATGTCTAGAACTCGAGATATAAAATAAACAAGCAGACTATGTCAGATGGTGACGAGAATTGATCAAGCTATATCTTCCTCGTTTTAGCTCCGCTTAGAGTGATTCTTGCGCTCACGTGATCATAAAACCAAGACCTATCTTCTAGCGCACTCTTTTAAAGCTTTTTCTTTGTTTGGTGTACTGTTCTTAGTTGTATATTGTTTGTTTGTATGTCTAGCTACTTGCGTGTGCGATGATTGCTGCGACTAGAAGGAAAACGTTTCAAGTGCTATCAAGGAGAAGAGCTTCAAGATCAAGAATTGAAGACTAAGTAATTATAATGGATTTTAGGCAAGTTATAGCACGGACAATCCTTGCTACCTACACACCTTTAATACATTATTTACTGCATATGCATGTGTCTAAATTGTTTCCCATTAAGGTTGTACCTAGCTTTGTTTATCCTGTACCTTGATTTACCTGGGTTTATTGCATATGGGTAGAATCTTTGCTATGCGCAGCTACTATCACCTCTATTTAATTGATTAACTTTGACTTAATGGTTCATTTCAACATGATGATAAAATTTGCTTTTTAGTAACATGGATCAGGGAGCTAGAGCATGTGTTGTGTGCTTTGTTCTAGTGTCTCTCCCTAAGGACTGGTTCTTAAAGCGGCAACCCAGGAGCCCGTCGCCACCGCCAGAACTATAATGGCTCTGGTCTTGGACAAGTAGCTTGTACGGCTCTAGCTTGACAGTAGTTACCGACGGGCCGACGGCGTTATGGGAAGCACTCGTGAGAGTATGCTTTGATCCACCAAGGACGGGGGTACCGTCAGCTATGCCTCGTTAGGCACAGTCCCGTGTTGGGAGCCACCGTGAGTGCGGGAGCTCCGCACGTTGCGCTCTTTATTTTTGTTGGCATGCGTTGCCCGCGCTCTGGACGCCATTGACCCTCTTATTGCTGCGCCCTGGGAGTCAGTCAATCTTGGTGCCTTGGATCATGCTGCCTGTGTTGTACCATAACGGCTACTGTTTTGTTAGGGTGTCTTGTGAAAAGCCTCGTAGCGTCCCTATGCGATCACACCTCGGAAGTGTGGTTTGTGAGGTCTGATCCACCTCCGCATGGTGGGGTGCAAAGTTCCTTTGAACTTTTACGCGACTGGTGGGTAAAGGCCGAAACCTCTGCAGAGTGTAAATCTATCATGATAGCCTTGCTCAGGGTCACGAGCGGCCTGGATCCTTTTTGATTAGAAGATGATGTTTATTTATGCTTAATGTCACTTATACCTTATTAATTGGGTTGCAACTGGGTTTCACTCACTTGTAGTAACTTGGATAATGATAAAATGAACCAACTAAAAGTGCTAATGCAGTTAAGCCGTGTCTAGCCTTTTTGAGCCTTCATACACCCGTGCTATACTTGCTAAGTAAGACATTTACTTACGCTTGCTATTATTCAACAAAATCCCGGATGGGTAACAGATGAAGTTTCTTGAGGATCTTCCGTACTACTGAGCTCAGTTGATTTTTCATAGCAGAAGAAAATGATTCCATCCTAGAGTCTATGCTTTCCAGAGTTTTATCATTAGCAGCAAGCTTTTTATTAATATTTTTCAGTTATTTTCATCTAGCCAAACACAAGATCTCTAAGAGACGGCTGATTATTGAAATTGCTGGAGTTGCAATTATTACATTGTTGAGGCCTCTCGAAAGGGAGGTTTGGGCGCGAATTCCAGCTTTGGTTGCCGTAGTTGTTTGGTCGGTACCCGTTGTTGTTTGAGTTGTTGACGTAGTGGGCATCTTCTCGCGTTTCGGGGCAGTCGTTCCCCGAATGGCCAGTGTTGCCACAGACTTCGCAGGTCATGCGAGCGTCCATGGCTTGCACCGTTTCTTGAACAGGGGCCTCCAGTTTCTTCATCAAGAGGTCCATCTTGGCAGCGAGCATGTCCAGAGCTTCAACTTGGTGAACTCCTCGGGTCCTCGGTTGAGTCCGGTCGTCGGACCAACCTTGGTTCTTGACCATCTTCTCTATGAGGGCCTTCGCACGACTCTCCTCAAGAGAGAAGAACGAGCCTCCAGCAGCAGCATCCAGGTACTCACAGGCAGAGCTTCTCAGCCCGTGATAAAAGGTTTGAATTATGAACCAACTCTACATACCATGGTGAGGACAAGCAGAAATATAGTCCTGGAGGCGATCCCATGCCTCCGGGACTATTTCATCTTTTAATTGCTGGTAACTAGCAATTTTGTTCCGGAGGGCGTTGGTTTTCCCAACCGGAAAGAATTTTAGCAAGAAAGCGCTAGTGCATTTATCCCAAGTGTTTATAGCTTCGCGGTTAGCATAAAACCATTGTTTCGCCTTGCCTAGTAATGAAAATGGAAATAAACGAAGGCGAATGGCAGCGATACTTACTCCGCAAATGGTGAAGGTGTTGCAGATCTCCAGGAAATGCTGGAGATGGGCATTGGCACCTTCGTGTGGCTTGCCGCAGAACGGGCTAGCCTGAACCATGTTGATGAGGGCTAGCTTGAGCTCGAAGTTGCCATCTGTGATTGACGGAGCTGGTCCGACACGCACGTTCTCGCTCGATGGAGCGGAGAACTCACGGATTGTCTTGGCTGCCATCCTTGATGTAGCCTGGTTAACGACGGGAAGGACTGGGTTCGTCGGAAGGAGTTGCTTCTGAGGAGGTACAACACGGGGTTGCACTTTCCTCACAAGTGACTCCGGATTTTCTTGGAAGTTTGACGGTAGTTGGAAACCAGTCATGCACTGCTCTGTTCCGCAAAGACCAACGAACAGAGCAAAGGTAAACCTGCTTGAGTAGCGGTACTCAACTAAGATAGCTCAAGATAAAAGTTCAAAAGTATTCTAGCCAAATCGTTCCATGGCAACGGCGCCAGAAATGCTTGTTGGCACTTCTTACGATCCAATATCAGAATTGAGAATCCTGGTACTACGGTAAAATATGTGGTTTTCCTTATGGCCAGTAAAATATGTAAATATTCTGCAAGCGCACAGAATCACTGCTGTAGCACTTCACCTGGGAGTATCCCGAGGTATCGTAATTTATATTTCCGCAGGGAAGCTTTGGCAAGATTACTAATGAACAGATATTTGAGACTATTAGAGAAGGAAACACGACTAGACAAGACAGGGGATAACGGTATTGGATAGGAGTGGATATACCGGACACACAGCTCAAGGGATACTCAGGTAAGGGAGGGAAGAGATAGATAGTTGGGAGGACAACGAGAAGAGATAGAGGACTCCTGGATACTTTATCTACCTATGTCACTTTAGCTTAGAGGTACAGCGGCTATAGAGCCAGCACTAGGAGATCTGGATAACTGTAACACCCTAAAATAGCCTATTTAAAATTTTTAGTAATTAATTGTTTATTTAATATATTGCTCATAATTAATATAGGCTAAATATAAAATTTCTGGAAATTAAAATCAAATATAAGGAATAGAAACATTTTTGTTGCATTCATGCTGCTGCATTGGTTTTTGTATTGTTGTGGTTCAAATGAGAATTTAAATCTAATTTAAATTCGCATTTGAATCACCTTGTTTGGAGCTCTACAAAAGTTGCTAAGCCCAGAGTTCGTTTTTGCTCCCCCAACTAATTTCCCCAGCCCACATCAGCTCCCTCTACTTTTTCCCGCGCAGCCCTGCACCCCCCCTTTTCTCCCCTTTCAGACCGCTCGGCCAAGTCCACTTTTTCCCCCGCGCCAGCCTGCCAGAGGCCCAACCCGCTCTCCAATCCAGCCCACCAAGCCGGCCTGCTCCCTTCCCCCTCTCTCTCCCACTGACGAGCCGGCCCCACGCGTCAGTCTTTCTCCCCCCCTTTCCTTTCCTCCTCGCCGGAAATGGCGCGGCCAGCCGCGGCAGGGCCCGCACGCCGAGGCCGGCGCTCCCGCCCCTACTTAATCGATGATGCCGCAGCCCCTGCCTCCTCACCCATCGCCCACAACCCTAGCAGCGCCGCCGCACTCCATCAGAGCCTTCCCGAGCCGCCGAGCACGCGCTCCGCCACTCGCCGCCGTCGTCACCTCGCTCTGGCACTCCTCCACCCCGGCCGACCCATGGAGCAGCTTCGCCGCACCACGAGGAGTCAACCGAGCCACTCCACGCCCGTCCCTGTGCCCCGGAGCGCTGTCACCGTCACGCACCGACCCCGCCGCTCCGCTGCTCGTCGTCGACCGCCGTCCCCACCACTCCTCCGTCGGCTTGGACCACTCAGGTAGACTCGCCGCCCCTTCCTGTTGCTCCTCGGCCAAACCACATCGCAAACCAAGCCCCGTAGCACCTCCTGCCCAACCTCGCCGGAGCACAGCTCCGCTGTCCACCGTCGGTATCCACCCACGGCGCGCACCTGTCGACGCGAACACCCCCATCGCACTCGCCGTCCATCCCCGATGCTCCTGAGCCGGTCAACACTCCTTTTCACGCCCCGTAGATGCCTCACCCACCGCTCACCGGCGGCATCTCCGCCGCTCAACGTCGGCAGCCGCCCTCGGCCCTAAACCCACGACTTGTTCACCCCTGTTGGACTCGCCTTTCTCCCCTGAGTTTTCTGGCATTTTCCTTAGAGCAAATTCCAATTTTTGGAGTAGGCTAAAATCCTTTTCGTGAGCCCAAATACATTATTTGGGTTCCTCATGTCCAAATCTGTCTCTAGGATTTTTCCTAGGATTTTTAGAATTTTTTGGAGTATTTTTCATGGTTTAAATATGAATTCTGGACTTATCTGGAATAATTTTATAACCATGAAAATAATTATTCCGAAAATTAAAATCACCCTAAATATTAGTAAACCAGCCTTGGCCCAAAGTTGACCCAATTTTGGCTCAATTTCATCCCATCACTTTATTGGGCCAAATTTTAAAGCCCATTAGCACTAGAATGGGGCAAACCACCGTTAGTCCCACATTGCTAATGAACCTGGAGGTGAGAGGTTCTCTCCCTATATATACAAACCACCTCTTCTCTGGAAAAGCATACCATCAACTCCTTTACAGGGAGGCCCCTAGGTTTGGGATTCCCTAAGGTAGTCTCATTCCACCATATCTTCCACTAGTGCCTAATCTTCGTCTCGTCATCGCGCCGAGCCTTCCGTCGTTTCTGGCTTCATGGATTTTCAGTAAGACCCTCAGTAAATCATGAAATTTTCTATCATATTCGTTTAGTCTATACTCTTTCGTAGAAAAGCCCCTGTTAGTTTTAAGCGCCGAAAATCTTGTTTAGTCCATAGTTTCCAACGTTTTCTCAAAATTCGACTAGATTCCTGAGCTGCTCACTGTTTTGACTATAACTTTTGATCTGCTTAACCAAATCTAGCAAATAAATACATTTTAGATATCTACAGAAAATTTACTACAACTTTCATTGAAGGCATAAGGTCAAAATATGGTTATAACTAAGTCGAAAATAATTAAACAGATTCCTGCACAGATTTTTCACCCTCAAAAACAGATTGTGAAAGGTGCACTAAATCGTGTGTCGTTTGTAGACAGTAGCTCCTAAAATCATGATCTTTTTCTAGAAGATAGGTATCAAATTATGAAGCTAACCCAACTGGAATCACATTAATCGGATGTCTAGAACTCGAGATATAAAATAAACAAGCAGACTATGTCAGATGGTGACGAGAATTGATCAAGCTATATCTTCCTCGTTTTAGCTCCGCTTAGAGTGATTCTTGCGCTCACGTGATCATAAAACCAAGACCTATCTTCTAGCGCACTCTTTTAAAGCTTTTTCTTTGTTTGGTGTACTGTTCTTAGTTGTATATTGTTTGTTTGTATGTCTAGCTACTTGCGTGTGCGATGATTGCTGCGACTAGAAGGAAAACGTTTCAAGTGCTATCAAGGAGAAGAGCTTCAAGATCAAGAATTGAAGACTAAGTAATTATAATGGATTTTAGGCAAGTTATAGCACGGACAATCCTTGCTACCTACACACCTTTAATACATTATTTACTGCATATGCATGTGTCTAAATTGTTTCCCATTAAGGTTGTACCTAGCTTTGTTTATCCTGTACCTTGATTTACCTGGGTTTATTGCATATGGGTAGAATCTTTGCTATGCGCAGCTACTATCACCTCTATTTAATTGATTAACTTTGACTTAATGGTTCATTTCAACATGATGATAAAATTTGCTTTTTAGTAACATGGATCAGGGAGCTAGAGCATGTGTTGTGTGCTTTGTTCTAGTGTCTCTCCCTAAGGACTGGTTCTTAAAGCGGCAACCCAGGAGCCCGTCGCCACCGCCAGAACTATAATGGCTCTGGTCTTGGACAAGTAGCTTGTACGGCTCTAGCTTGACAGTAGTTACCGACGGGCCGACGGCGTTATGGGAAGCACTCGTGAGAGTATGCTTTGATCCACCAAGGACGGGGGTACCGTCAGCTATGCCTCGTTAGGCACAGTCCCGTGTTGGGAGCCACCGTGAGTGCGGGAGCTCCGCACGTTGCGCTCTTTATTTTTGTTGGCATGCGTTGCCCGCGCTCTGGACGCCATTGACCCTCTTATTGCTGCGCCCTGGGAGTCAGTCAATCTTGGTGCCTTGGATCATGCTGCCTGTGTTGTACCATAACGGCTACTGTTTTGTTAGGGTGTCTTGTGAAAAGCCTCGTAGCGTCCCTATGCGATCACACCTCGGAAGTGTGGTTTGTGAGGTCTGATCCACCTCCGCATGGTGGGGTGCAAAGTTCCTTTGAACTTTTACGCGACTGGTGGGTAAAGGCCGAAACCTCTGCAGAGTGTAAATCTATCATGATAGCCTTGCTCAGGGTCACGAGCGGCCTGGATCCTTTTTGATTAGAAGATGATGTTTATTTATGCTTAATGTCACTTATACCTTATTAATTGGGTTGCAACTGGGTTTCACTCACTTGTAGTAACTTGGATAATGATAAAATGAACCAACTAAAAGTGCTAATGCAGTTAAGCCGTGTCTAGCCTTTTTGAGCCTTCATACACCCGTGCTATACTTGCTAAGTAAGACATTTACTTACGCTTGCTATTATTCAACAAAATCCCGGATGGGTAACAGATGAAGTTTCTTGAGGATCTTCCGTACTACTGAGCTCAGTTGATTTTTCATAGCAGAAGAAAATGATTCCATCCTAGAGTCTATGCTTTCCAGAGTTTTATCATTAGCAGCAAGCTTTTTATTAATATTTTTCAGTTATTTTCATCTAGCCAAACACAAGATCTCTAAGAGACGGCTGATTATTGAAATTGCTGGAGTTGCAATTATTACATTGTTGAGGCCTCTCGAAAGGGAGGTTTGGGCGCGAATTCCAGCTTTGGTTGCCGTAGTTGTTTGGTCGGTACCCGTTGTTGTTTGAGTTGTTGACGTAGTGGGCATCTTCTCGCGTTTCGGGGCAGTCGTTCCCCGAATGGCCAGTGTTGCCACAGACTTCGCAGGTCATGCGAGCGTCCATGGCTTGCACCGTTTCTTGAACAGGGGCCTCCAGTTTCTTCATCAAGAGGTCCATCTTGGCAGCGAGCATGTCCAGAGCTTCAACTTGGTGAACTCCTCGGGTCCTCGGTTGAGTCCGGTCGTCGGACCAACCTTGGTTCTTGACCATCTTCTCTATGAGGGCCTTCGCACGACTCTCCTCAAGAGAGAAGAACGAGCCTCCAGCAGCAGCATCCAGGTACTCACAGGCAGAGCTTCTCAGCCCGTGATAAAAGGTTTGAATTATGAACCAACTCTACATACCATGGTGAGGACAAGCAGAAATATAGTCCTGGAGGCGATCCCATGCCTCCGGGACTATTTCATCTTTTAATTGCTGGTAACTAGCAATTTTGTTCCGGAGGGCGTTGGTTTTCCCAACCGGAAAGAATTTTAGCAAGAAAGCGCTAGTGCATTTATCCCAAGTGTTTATAGCTTCGCGGTTAGCATAAAACCATTGTTTCGCCTTGCCTAGTAATGAAAATGGAAATAAACGAAGGCGAATGACAGCGATACTTACTCCGCAAATGGTGAAGGTGTTGCAGATCTCCAGGAAATGCTGGAGATGGGCATTGGCACCTTCGTGTGGCTTGCCGCAGAACGGGCTAGCCTGAACCATGTTGATGAGGGCTAGCTTGAGCTCGAAGTTGCCATCTGTGATTGACGGAGCTGGTCCGACACGCACGTTCTCGCTCGATGGAGCAGAGAACTCACGGATTGTCTTGGCTGCCATCCTTGATGTAGCCTGGTTAACGACGGGAAGGACTGGGTTCGTCGGAAGGAGTTGCTTCTGAGGAGGTACAACACGGGGTTGCACTTTCCTCACAAGTGACTCCGGATTTTCTTGGAAGTTTGACGGTAGTTGGAAACCAGTCATGCACTGCTCTGTTCCGCAAAGACCAACGAACAGAGCAAAGGTAAACCTGCTTGAGTAGCGGTACTCAACTAAGATAGCTCAAGATAAAAGTTCAAAAGTATTCTAGCCAAATCGTTCCATGGCAACGGCGCCAGAAATGCTTGTTGGCACTTCTTACGATCCAATATCAGAATTGAGAATCCTGGTACTACGGTAAAATATGTGGTTTTCCTTATGGCCAGTAAAATATGTAAATATTCTGCAAGCGCACAGAATCACTGCTGTAGCACTTCACCTGGGAGTATCCCGAGGTATCGTAATTTATATTTCCGCAGGGAAGCTTTGGCAAGATTACTAATGAACAGATATTTGAGACTATTAGAGAAGGATACACGACTAGACAAGACAGGGGATAACGGTATTGGATAGGAGTGGATATACCGGACACACAGCTCAAGGGATACTCAGGTAAGGGAGGGAAGAGATAGATAGTTGGGAGGACAACAAGAAGAGATAGAGGACTCCTGGATACTTTATCTACCTATGTCACTTTAGCTTAGAGGTACAGCGGCTATAGAGCCAGCACTAGGAGATCTGGATAACTGTAACACCCTAAAATAGCCTATTTAAAATTTTTAGTAATTAATTGTTTATTTAATATATTGCTCATAATTAATATAGGCTAAATATAAAATTTCTGGAAATTAAAATCAAATATAAGGAATAGAAACATTTTTGTTGCATTCATGCTGCTGCATTGGTTTTTGTATTGTTGTGGTTCAAATGAGAATTTAAATCTAATTTAAATTCGCATTTGAATCACCTTGTTTGGAGCTCTACAAAAGTTGCTAAGCCCAGAGTTCGTTTTTGCTCCCCCAACTAATTTCCCCAGCCCACATCAGCTCCCTCTACTTTTTCCCGCGCAGCCCTGCACCCCCCCTTTTCTCCCCTTTCAGACTGCTCGGCCAAGTCCACTTTTTCCCCCGCGCCAGCCTGCCAGAGGCCCAACCCGCTCTCCAATCCAGCCCACCAAGCCAGCCTGCTCCCTTCCCCCTCTCTCCCACTGACGAGCCGGCCCCACGCGTCAGTCTTTCTCCCCCCCTTTCCTTTCCTCCTCGCCGGAAATGGCGCGGCCAGCCGCGGCAGGGCCCGCACGCCGAGGCCGGCGCTCCCGCCCCTACTTAATCGATGATGCCGCAGCCCCTGCCTCCTCACCCATCGCCCACAACCCTAGCAGCGCCGCCGCACTCCATCAGAGCCTTCCCGAGCCGCCGAGCACGCGCTCCGCCACTCGCCGCCGTCGTCACCTCGCTCTGGCACTCCTCCACCCCGGCCGACCCATGGAGCAGCTTCGCCGCACCACGAGGAGTCAACCGAGCCACTCCACGCCCGTCCCTGTGCCCCGGAGCGCTGTCACCGTCACGCACCGACCCCGCCGCTCCGCTGCTCGTCGTCGACCGCCGTCCCCACCACTCCTCCGTCGGCTTGGACCACTCAGGTAGACTCGCCGCCCCTTCCTGTTGCTCCTCGGCCAAGCCGCATCGCAAACCAAGCCCCGTAGCACCTCCTGCCCAACCTCGCCGGAGCACAGCTCCGCTGTCCACCGTCGGTATCCACCCACGGCGCGCACCTGTCGACGCGAACACCCCCATCGCACTCGCCGTCCATCCCCGATGCTCCTGAGCCGGTCAACACTCCTTTTCACGCCCCGTAGATGCCTCACCCACCGCTCATCGGCGGCATCTCCGCCGCTCAACGTCGGCAGCCGCCCTCGGCCCTAAACCCACGACTTGTTCACCCCTGTTGGACTCGCCTTTCTCCCCTGAGCCCGTAGGACCAAACCCCGCAGTAAATGGAGCCCTGTAGAGCCTGTTTGAACCTACTCCGGCAAGCCCCCGCCGCCGGAGCCGGCAGCGCCGCCGTCCCCCAACCGATCCCAGCCGCCAGATCCAGATCCAACGGCTCAGATCCGGCCGACCCTGAGTCAAAACCCCTACGTACCGGTCAGCACCGATAGTTTTGCTAAAGAGACCCTCCCCTTTTCAGTATTCAACCCGCAGTCCACCTCTGTTGAAAAGTAATTCCAAATAGGTCCTGTTATTTATGGAAAACCCCCTGCTCTTTTGTAAATTAGAACCCACGGTCTAGCTCTGTGGTTTTTGCACGTAAGCCCTCGTAGTTATACACTTAATTATGTATAGGTCCTCGGTTTCTCACAGATTAGTCCCTGGATCTTAAAAGCCCCATAACTTTCACGTTTTAGCTCCGATTAGAGTGATTCTTGCGCTCATGTGTTCGTAGCGAAGCAGAGATTATTTCTAAAACCTTATTTTGTACTGTTTTTACTATTTGGTGTACTGTTCTAATAGATTAATTACGTTTGCATGTACTGGCTTGTGTGGATGTTTGTGTGGTGCTTCTCGAGTCTAGTCGGTGAGCCGGTAGCTTTGGAGTTCGAGTACGAGGACGTCCAGGAGCCGTACCAGCTTGACCCGCAGCAGCACCACCACTTTGAGGAAGGCAAGTATAGCACGGACAATCCTTGCTACCTAAACACATCTTTTACATACTATTTACTACATACGCATGTGTCTAAATTGTTACCCCTTTAAGGTTGTACCTAGCTTTGTTTATCCTATACCTTGTTTACCTTGGGTTATTGCATATGGGTAGTACTTTGCTAGGCGCAGCTACTATCACCTTTACTTAATTGTTAACTCCGATTTAATGGTCCACTTCAATGTTAATTGTAAAACTTGCTTTTTAGCAACTTGTTTTAGGGAGCTACAACTCGTGCTTCTTGTTTTGTTCCAGTGTCTCTCCTCAAGGTCCGGTTCTTAAAGCAACAACCCAGGAGCCTGTCGCCACCGCTGGAACTATAATGGCTCTGGTCTTGGACAAGTAGCTTGTACGTCTCTAGCTTGCCAGTGGTTACCGACAGGCCGGCGGCGTTTTGGAAAACAAGGTGATAGGGCATGGTTTCGATCCACCGAGGACGGTAGCCCCGTCGGCTAGGTCTCGTTAGACCCGGTCCCGTGTTGGGGATCCCTGCGTCGGAACCCCATACGTTGCTCTTTTATTTTTGCTGGCATGCGTGCCTACGCTCTGGACGCCATTGACCCTCTTTTGTTGCGTACAGAGAGTCAGTCAATTTCGGTGCCTTGGATCATGCCGCCTTGTTGACCTTAGCGGCCACTGTCTTGTTAGAGTGTCTTGTGAAAAGCCTCGTAGCGTCCCTATGCGATCAAACCTCGGAAGTGTGGTTTAAGAGGTTTGGCCACCTCGGCATGGTTGGGTTTAAAGTTCGTTTGAGCTTTTACGCGACTAGTGGGTAAAGGGCGAAACCTCTGCAGAGTGTACAATCTATGATGATAGCCTTGCTCAGGGTCACGAGCGGTCTGGATCCTTTTCGATTAGTGGTTCTCTAATTAAGATGATGTTTATTTCTGCTTAATGTACTTCTACTTTATTAATTGGGTTGCAACCGGGACTCATATACTTGAAATAGTTTGTTTAATGCTAAAATGAATCAACTAAAAGTGCTAATGCAGTACAGCCGTGTCTAGCCTTACTTTGAGCCTTCATAATCCGTGTTGTACTTGCTAAGTAAACATTTTACTTACACTTGCTGCTATTCAACAAAATCCCGGATGGGTAACAGATGGTTATGAGAATGATGTGGCTGCTGCTGAGTACCCGGAGGATCTACCATTTTACTAAGCTGTGGTCAACCAGTCAGAGTCCCTGTGGACTGCGGCTCTGCTTAGTAGAGAGAGTTAATAAATAGACTTCCGCTGTTTTATTTACTTATTTATGTCAAACTCTGATGTAAACGTTTTGATTCGAGCATTGTGAACTCTGTAATACCATATTTGTAAGCTGTATGTGTTCTGTGGACTTCCTGGGCACACATACAGTAGCATTCGGGTTTCTGTGTAAACCTGGGTGTGACAATAACTCTATTGTCTTAGCATCGGGACAATGGAACCTATGACACACAGAAAGGGATGAGAAGGGGTGCCACCAACTCCACACTGGGGGATCCTACGGATCGAAACTAACGTGATGGGCTACGAAGACCGAAAGGGCTGTCACCACCTCTGTTGCGACGGGAATACTCTAAGGCTATCGGCTAGGCTAGGAACCACTCCTACACTAGTCAACAACTACTTACTCCGCTGGCAAGAGCAAGCAACCTAATCAATACTCTTGGTGACAATTCACCTCCAGTATCAAGCAAGATCGAAGAACCAGCTAAGACAAAGACTTAAACAAGTCTACAAGTACTAGAACTATAACTGACTATAGTCTAAACAAGATATATTTGCAACTAGAATAAAGTAGAAGCAAGATATAAATGACAAAGGCAAGAAGATAAAGATAACTATATTGATAACTCAAGTCTTGCAAAAGGAAAAGTAAAAGATACAAGAGCTTATACCAGAGCTTCTGAAGACGACTCCGGAACCTCCGAGACAAGCTCGACTCAACTCTAACTCCCAACTAAACTATCCTAACTCTACTAGAAAGAAGTGGAAATGGAGCTCCTTGGCTTGGTGTCTGTTTACAAGTGAGTGACACTATCTTATTTATAGCAGTTGATGGCGGTTGAGGCTGGGTAACTGCCAAGGCATCCAGGGGAGATTCCCCTGGATTCGGCCGAAGATGCTGGTTCGGCCGAACTCCCTAGTTCAGCGGAACCAGTGGATGCACCGACATGGCCACTAAGGGCCAGGATTTCACCTCCATGGTGGTTTTGAGCAGTGGGGGCGGTTCGGCAGAACCTGGCCCTTCGGCCGAACTGGGCTGGAGGCCCAGGCTCGCCCCCTGCACCGGCTTTGCTCCTGGGTTGTCTTGGGCTGTTTGTAGGTGCTGGTAATCATATTGATTTAGCTCAGGAGTGACGTGGCATGGTCCGAGGTGAGTTGGCGGTCATCCATGTGTCTTGTGATGTCACCGCTTAGTTGTCGTTGACGTGGACGATTCCCGGCGGCCCGTACGGCTAAGGGGGGTAATCGACCGAACGTGTCGTTTGGCCGATTCGGTCGTTTCTGACCCCTATAGCACGTATTTGACGATATTGTACCTGCACAAGTGACACTCACCAAAACTCATGGAACTTTATTAGAAATAAAACCTAAGTACATGGAATGTTGCATATAACCTCATTTATTCCCGAGTATTGGTGGTCGGATTTGGGCTGTAACGACCGCCAACAGACTCCACGGAAAGTTCAAGGGGGTTAACTAGACTTTTGGGCGAACAAAAGGTCCAAGAAGGCGAGTTAGCTGGAGCTGGCATGGTGGACTAGGCCCACGGTGAGCCATGAGTGCGGTGCACGTGAACCAGGTGCACGGGATCGATTTGCGGCCGACTCGGGATCTACTACAGCTGCGGTGTGTGATGTGCGTGTGTTCCAGTGTGTGGCTAGAACGGCCGCACTCTGGATGCGCGCGGCGCGCCCTGGTGCTCAGCCAGTGGCGGCGCTCGCCGGCGCTGATGGTCGGAAACGGCTCGACAGGCTGCAAGAACCGGTGGAAAAGCTGGCTAGGGTTCGACGGTTCAGTTTGGCAAGAAAGAAGGGTTACTCCACTGTCTAGGCGTGCTCCCGACGCGGCAGCGGCGGCGCAACCATGGCGCTACAGCGGCCGGCGGCGACATCGAAACGGCGATCAAAGGATCAAGGGTGAAACAAAGGTGGGACGATTACTAGAACTTGCGAACGCGCGGTTGTGCCTCGATTGGGGTTTTGGCTCACGTGCGTGCGGCTAAAGCACTAGGCTTGTCCGCAGCGCGGCCATGGCTCACTCGCCCGGCACGGGCAACCCTGGCGTGCGGCGGCCACGGCGGCCTAGGTCAGCAGGGCGTCGGCGGTTTGCAGGTGTGGAAGCAGCGCGACGAGGTCCTTCGGACGATGCACAGCTCGAAGGCTGGCTCACAGAGGGGCTAGCAAGCGACGGTGCACAACCTCGGCGGCGTAGCGCCAGAAACAGAGAGGAAGAAGGGGGAGCGGCGGTGCGGCTCACCCTGGGGCGGCGAAGTAGCACGTAGCAGGCTCGTGGTAGACACGCGGTACTGACGAACGTCTCCTCCTCGCAGCTGCAGCTCTGGTGCGACCTTCCTCCGGCAGCTCCACGGATGGCGGCGACTCGGCGACGTGGAGCTTGGCGCAGATGTGCTCCGGCTTCTGCTTGACTCGCCCACAACCCTTCTCCACCTCCCACGACTCCCTCGACACCTCTACCTCGACTGGATTGCGAAGGTGGAAACCCCAACGGGGCGGCGGCAGCTTGGAGGGGAAGAAGCCTCGGGCGACAATTTTATAGATGAAGAGCTAGGGCTCCTGGCGCTTGGACAGCGGGATTGAGGTGCTCAGCGCTCGGGGGACACGCGTCCGCATCGCGTCGGACCGCCACGAGCGCGGCGACAGGATTGGTTGCGCCGGCCTCGCCTTTTCACCGGGCGCAGAGAAGAAGAGATGGGGGAGAAGAAGAACAGTGGTTGTGGGCCCCGCATGTCAGGACCGAAGGTGAGGGGAAGGGGCGCGCGTGCGGCTGGGCCCAAAGGCCGATCGGGCTGGGGTGGTTTGCGTGCGAGGAAAAGAATTCAAGGGTGGTTTCCGGACTTCGAGCAATAGATTTGGCTCATGATTGTTAGTAAGGGTTTGATAATTAGTTTAGGCTAGTTAGAGTTTGAATTCAAATCTAGAATTTGAATTCAAACCAACCAAAAATCCAACAAAGCCAAATAAAACCCAAATCACACTATTTCATCCTTAGCACTTCAAATTGATTTTTAAATTTAATTTAAATTGCCTAGGAATTTAGGGAGCAAAATAAAAGACACTCTTATATGTTTGTTTGCATGCACATAATTCCACCAAAAATTTTTAAATCCTCATTTTTGCATTCAACAAATCCTAGGGTAAATTTTAGGGTTGTTACATCTGAGTTCGGGAAATGACCCATTGGGCCTATTCCCCATACATCAAAGATTTCTACTTGAAGATTACTGGTGAGCGGCTTTGCGTCTCTTATATTCCCGTATTTCTGGCAGTGTGGGCATCTCTTGCGAAATTTCTTAGCATCTCCATATTCCCAGACCTTTGTTCTGAACGCTCCATAATGACCTTCATGAGGTGTTGCATGATATCTCTCCTAGGTTTTATGTGCCTTAGGTGTAGGTATGAATCGTCTAAGTCCATCTTGTATCCAGAAGAGATATGGGTTGTCCCATAGGTGATATTTGCTCTCATAAACCAATCTTTTCCTATTTTCACCTGATGGGATGTACCCTGACACCATGAAGTTGACTATGTTTGCGTACAACGGCTCTAGTGTTATGACCTTGATGAGCGTATCATCCCGTAAGAAATCGTCGGTGGGAACAAACGGGACTTGTATCTGAGACAGACTCAACGGATGAGTCTTGGTTTCGCATCCTTTTTGGTCAACAGATACTAGAGAGCAGCATGGTCTGAATAGAATATGACCTTTACCCCAACTTGGTACGACCGGAATTTGCCTATAACAAACACAATTACTAAGAGTTCATTTGTCGTGGTTGCGTAGTTGAGCTGGGGCCAATGAGCGTTTTATTCGTTTGGCCCACAACAGCTCCTACGGCATAATTGCTCGCATCACTCATGAATTCTAGTGGGATGCTCTAGTCGTGGGACTAGATGATGGGAACAGAATTGAGTGCCTTCTTGAGGGTGTGAAAGGAAGCATAGCACTCTTAATCAGAGACGAGAGGGGTTTCCTTGGCTAAGAGATTGGTAAACAACCGGGCTATTAGAGAGAAATTTTTGGAGACACCTATAAAGCCTGGTGTGGCCAAGGAACTACGAAACCCCTTTACTCGTGGGAGGTGTACGCATATGGTCATATTAGGGAGTATGACATGAGAAGATGATGGCTTCTAGCTTTGAATCTAGTCTTTCCCCGATCAAAGACGAATCTCCGTGACACTTGCCTTATGACCCCAAGATAAGATGAGATAGGGATATGATGAGTATGAAGGTTAGGAGTAATACCTTTTAAGTCTTGGACCGAATATCCATAGACTGACCGATCTCCCTCCAGGACAGTGAAAGAATGTTGGGTTCCAGGGGGTTCGTCACTGGTGGTCACTGGAGTTTGTTTGTCCTTAAAGAGGGAAACACACTTCAATCCAAGTGTAAGAGGCCTAAGCTCGATTGGAGGATGAGTTTCTTCTTCCTTCATAAAGAATTAGGCATCTTCTTCTTGGAAAGGTTGCTCTAAGTCTATCAAGGATGTTGACATGACCTCCTCCATAGGATCAGGATCGGGGTCCGCCTCTATAGGTGTGTTCAAGGAATAGGAATACAAGACTGGGACAAGTTCTATTCCGATCCTAAGCTCTACTAGCTGATGTGGTGCATTTTCTAGGATTTTCATTATCGGCCTACCAATAAAGATAAAATGTGTGGAATCATTGGGTAGGTCAAAGATATGGAAATCCAAGAAAAGTTTATGGTCGTTAATCTTAACAGGTATGACCCGCAATACCCCTAAACAGTCGAGGATCCTTCCCGATGTGAACCTTAGATGTTTTTGAGATGATGACCATGGTTCATCGGGGAGTTGAGCTCGCACCAAAGAGCTAGAGATTATGTTGATTCCGAGGCTTGGGTCATACCCGATTTCCTTGTCTATGCCCATCACTTCACAAAAGATTGTTTGGATCCTTTTGGGCACTTTAATGACCTCGGTCGAGGCTTTAGCCTCGTCTAGCCATTCCTGACTCTTGATGGCAGAGAGATGGCCTAAGTACTCTCTTTGATATTCTAGTGCTTCCTTGTCGGGTGTTTGATCCTTTTGCTCTACACATTGTTCCAATTGGAAACTTCTTGCGCTCCCTATGTTATCGAATAGATCATCGTCAAAATCGTAGGGAGTGGTGTAGAGTGGAGGATAGTAGTCCAGGCTAGAATAAGGTTGTGGTTCGAAATGAGCTTCGGGTTCTAATGGAATGGAAGAGCTGATAGATTTGGATTGTGGGTGTACAGGCTCTTCAGGTTCAGGCTATTGCTCTTCTTCATCGGGGAGTTCATCATAGATTCCAGTGTAGGGGGTATTGTCTAGGATACAATCCAGGACTACCCTCGCTTCACTAGGAACCAAATGGAAGAACGACCCTCCTGAAGCAGAGTCCAAGAAAGTGGTGGCTACGGGACAGAGGCCGAGGCTGAAGTGTTGGAGAATGATGGGCTCCGACAAGCCTAGGTCTGGTCCGGATGCCATGATTTGCATGAAACGAGCCCAAGCAGCTTCTAACGGTTCTCCCTCTAATTGCTTAAAGTTGATGATTTCCACTCCGAGTCTAGCTACCTTGGAGACTGGGAAGAAATTTAGGCAGAATTTTTCCTTAAGGACTTCCCAGCTCCCGTCCATAGTGCCGACAGACAGAGAGTACCATTTCTTTACTCCTCCCGTCAATGAGAACGGGAATAGCTTCCATCTGAGCGTCTCTTGTGTCATGGCCGCAATGACGAGACACGAACAAAGTTACTCAAACTCGCGCAAATGCGTGTATGGACTTTCGTCACGCGTTCCTGAGAATGATTGCTCACGAACCATGGCTATAAGCCGGGACGTAGCTCATAGCCGAGTGTGCGGATAGGGTGTGATGATTGTGGTGGCTCCAAACAATCGCGCTTTGGAGCCGAGTGTTGGCGTAAGGTGAGAGTGGAATCCATGTGGTGGATGGTGGTGGGATACATGGGGGATACATGGACAACATGGGTTCGGAATCAGAACAGCTACCGTTCCTCGGCAATGGTGCTAGAAAGCTTGTTGGCACTCCTTATGTCCTACAGACAAATCCGTAAGCGGATGGATACCGATGTAGCTTTCACCCGGGAGTATTCCAAGGTATCGATTTCCATGGGGAACGAGAAGTGAACTAATTCTGAACTAGGTTGTCCTAGATAGATGAAATGGATGGGGTGGATGACAACAACAAAGAGAGAAGAGGAGTGATAGGAGGGTAGAGAGGGCACGAGTCTGATAGCGATAATCTACTGATTGATGAGCAGATCAAAGAATACGGATAGATACTTGCTTCGAGATAGCGGAACCTATGACACGCAGAAAGGGATGAGAAGGGGTGTCACCAACTCCGCATGGGGGGGGGATCCTACAATCCGGGACTAACGTGATGGACTACGAAGACCGAAAGGGCTGTCACCACCTCACGGCTACCACCTCCGTTGCAACGGGGGCAAACTAAGCTAGTCTCAAGTCTAGGTACCACGCCTACACTAGTCGACTAATACTTATCGCCTATAGAAAGATAAGCACCCAAGCTAAGAAACCAGTATACAATTATACCAATCAACTAAGCATTGAACAAAGAAACAACAAGCATATAAAAGTAAGAACTGAATGCTCAATTAATCAGAAAGAGATACAAGAGTTACCAGACTCGACCCGGATGTTACTCAAAGCAGAGCCGCATCCGTAGAGGTACAGTGGGAAGAGGGGCCGACTCTCCGGCTCCTCTCCGGGACGCTCACCTCTCCTCTCTCCCTATTTCTACTGATACAAGTGGCGGAACTTCACAACGCCTACTCACACTTATGTTGTGTGTGATTCAGGTGCTGGAGGGTTTCTATTTATAGCAGGCCAGGTCGGTTTGAGGTGGAGCAGCGGCCAAGCAAGCTGGGAGGTGGTGCCGGGCCGTTCGGCCGAATCTCCCGGTTCGGCCGATCCAGGGAGTTCGGCCGAACTGCCACGTGCATCGCCATTGCTTCCTGTGGCCTGGATCAGCTGCTGGGAGACGGTGCTGTAATGGGGGCGGTTCACCCGAAATGTAGGATTCAGCCGAACTAGGTTTTGGCCCAGCAGCGCTCCCCTGCACCGCCTATCCCTCCTGGACCTTCTGGGCTGCCTCTCCTTGGTGGACTTTGTGCTATTTTGGCCCAGAGGTGACGTGGCGGTGGTCCACGTGTCATGTCCAGTCACTCCTTGGTTGTTGATGATGTGGACGACATCCCGATCATGCTCCGCGTCGGGTATGGCTAAGGGGGGTAATCGGTCGGATCGTGTCGTTCAGCCGATTCGGTCATCTTCGACCCTTATAGCACGTGTTTCTCTGTTTTGTACCTGCATAATGGTCAATCACCAAAACTTATGGAAATAGTTAGTGATAAACCCTATAGCTATGGTGTGTGATTCCATTGTGTTCATTGTATACTCGGTTGAAGGTCGGAAATCGGCCCGTAACGACCGCCAACACACACCTCATCACCGACAACCAACAGGTTTGTGTCGTTTTATTTTCGTATGAATTACCCATGTGTTTCTAAACTTTGGGTCTGATGGGCTCAAATTTTCAATTTTTGCAGGATTTGGCGGTGTTGCGGGCACGGGCACACCAGCCGCTTAGGTGGGATGTGCAGTATAGTTCCTTCATTGACAGAGCTGGTTTCCTTGACCTAGCCCACCCGGTTGTCGGAGGTTTCCCATAGATGGATAATGCTATACTGATTGCTATGGTTGACCGATGGCGTCCGGAGACCCACACCTTCCACCTACCTTGTGGGGAGATGACGATCACCATGGAGGGTCTTCCACTGATACTTGGGCTCCCACTGGAGGGTCTTCTAGTGACCGGGATCATTGAGACTGACAACTGGAGGGATATGGTTGAGCAGCAAATTGGTTTATGCCCTCTAGAGCCTGCAGAGGGTGTTAGAGACTAAAAGACCTCTGGTGTTAGCTTGGCGTGGTTGAAGGCAAACTTCAACCACTGTCCACCGGGAGATGGTTATTTGCATATGGTTCGGGTAACACTGTGTCTTGGGTTCTTCTTCCGATACTAGGCCAGCAATGGGAGAACATTCGAGTTTACAGCTGGAGGTCAGTGGTGCTTGCTTGGCTATATAGGCAGGTGTGTGAGGCCTGCAGACGTATCGGTGAAGATTCCAATCTTAGAGGATGCGCTTACCTGCTATAGGTTTGGATTTGGGAGCACATCTCCGTTGGTCGGCCACATCGTGGCGAAGTGGAGGTACATACCTTGTTGCATCTTTAATATTTTCATGCTACTATGATTATATTGTTTGCTCTCATGTTACAGTTTTTGTTTCCCTTGGTAAGAATGGTCGCATGCAGATGCTAGATCGACGGTGGCGTACAAATGGAAGCACGTTGTTAATGTACGTGGTCCTCCAGGGAGGCACTACAAGAGCTACATAAACGAGCTTGACTGCATCACACAAACTCAGGTAATTCATCGAGCTACATTGTAATTCGGTCAAAATTCCAGCTTCATTGTCTTCAAATGCCCACAAGTATGGGTACATATTATTTGTTTTGCTTTGTTTATATATATTCATATTGTTTGCAACAACTAATGATACCTTCTCTATAGTCCTCCAAGGCCCCAGAAAACTGTGGTTTTGTTAGGTGGGTTGGTCCTGCTCCTCTTCATCCACATTAGGAGTACATCTACTACCTACATAATCGTATCTTCAATCTAGAAATGAACATGAGCAGCGGTGACAAGGATGAGAACATCAATGGTAATGGTGAATAGGAGGCATTGTGCACGGACCCTTATTGCACATGCGCATGTCACAAGAAGGATGGACCTCCACCGCCACAGTCTTCTCCGCCGCCGCCTCCTCCAATGGGAGGATACTATGAAAAAGGTGCAACACAATATGCTATGTGGGGACACTACTAGATGATACCTATTGTAGTCGCATGCTACATCCATGTTGTTGTTGTTATTTAAAATTCGGCATGTTAGGTTTAGTCTAGGACATCTTTACCCTTACTGGGTACATGTCGTCTCATGTCACTACATGTGTTGCGTATGTTGGATTATCTACTACACTACTTCGTTAATATTTTATTCGTATCACATGACAACAAAGCGCAAAACACACCACTTAACAACTAGTCTATTACATGTCATCACAATAAAAAGTGCAACATTGTTCATGAATTAAACAGACGACAATGAAAAGTCCATTACATGCAAACTAGAACAATAGTCCAATACTCTCCAACAATGCTCATAGCAACTTCCTAACACATGCAAATCTAGAGTGCTACTGAGTGCAGCAAGGCCACTTTCCCTTCCTCAAAGCGTCGGGATTCTCCACCAATGCTTCTTTTACATGACGGACACGCTCCAACTTCTTGTCCCTCTCCTCCTTCGCCTTCGCAACACGCCTTCTGGCTAGCTTCTCTTCACGCTGCTTTTTTTCCTCCTATTTGCGCCTCATCTCCAACCTTTCATTTATCTTCGCATCCCACTGCTTTATACCATTTATCTCCGTATCCCATTGCTTTATACCATCCCAAAAGGCCTTATCTTCCTTCTTAATCTCAGTGTCGATTCACTGCTCAAAATGGCATAACGACGGTGGAGTCTACAAACAAAATTAATCATTACATAGGTGTTAGATGATGTATAAGTACGGATCAAAAATAACTAATTTGATCAAACAGTTCTCACCATCATGCCAATGCGGATCTGCTGCGATGTTGGATCAAATGCAAAGTTCGCACACATCCTGTATCTTTGCCTAAAAGTTTCCTCTTCCTCAGAAACTTTTAACTTGCAAGGATCACCGCAAAAGCACATCGGCACCGGAACACCATTAGGTAACGGATAAGGTTCGTAGGCATTGCGATGACACATATGATAGGTATTTCTCCTATTTAACAAAACACATTTCCAGTCAAGGTTATGGAAATATCAAATTAACCACTAGACTAATAAAAATCTTGAATACAATGGATGGAGATTACCTTGCTTTCGCACCTCTACCAAGCCTAGGCATTCTAGGATTCAATACACACATACACATATTAATCATCTAATAACATTAAAAAATCAGAGCATTCAAGTAATTCTACACGTCAAAATCGGTGGCAGAAACTTCACTATTACCAACTAAACATCCGATCCATCAGAAAGACATCTAGTTCATACAAATTTCAAAATTCAATCATAACCCTAACCCACCTACACAAGCCAATATCTAACAAATCCTACGGTGAAACATAGAAAAATTTAGGGAATACCTTCGGGACGACATGAGGATCGATTCCCCCTACTTTTCCCTCTCCAAAACGGCCGATTTGGGGCGGGAACGGCGGCGGAGCTCCTCGCGGGCGAGCTAGGTCTCGAGGAGGAAGAATGAGGAGGAGAGAGAGAGGGGCCCGAGGGAGGGCATGTAACTTGCGCCTGTCACGCCAGCGCCCGTGCCAGCGTGGCGGCCCTTCGCCCAGTCGGCCACGGTGGCACCGCTGCCGCGCCAGAGCATGTGGCGCGGCAGGCTTGTTTCGTCTTGCCACGAGTTGTGGTATGACCAAAAGGGTCACGGGGGCAACGATAGTGCCGCGCCAGCTGATGCGGTGTGGTCGGGCAAGGAAGACGGCGAGTCGGCGACGCGAGAGAGCGACCCGAGACAGCGACGACATACGACCGAGGCTCGGCGCACTCTCTCAGGGGCATAATAGTTCATTCACTTGGTAAAAGATCCCGTGTGATCCCGCCCAAAACGAATAAGAGACGACATACGACCGAGGCTCGGCGCACTCTCTCAGGGGCATAATAGTTCATTCACTTGGTAAAAGATCCCGTGTGATCCCGCCCAAAACGAATAAGACCTGTATAAAAAAACTAACAAGTGCCTAAAATTTTAGGCGAGCTCCGCCACTGCCATACACTCCGATCCCGTCGGCAGTCGCATCGTAATCTGCCAGCCTCACGTTGGCCAAGTCTTCCTCCCAATCATTTCGAAAAAAAAATTACTCCCAATCGATATAAAGAAACCCAAAATCTAGATGGAGAGCCCACTCCATTTAGGCTTAGATGGAGAGCCCTCTCAATTTGGAAAGAATCAGATGTCCGAAGGAAACAACAACCAAAAAAGGAAAAAAACAGAGAAGGTAACGATCCAACCGAAAAAGTAACAAAATCAAGCCATGGACTCCGGCGACCTCCTCCTCTTCTCTGGCAGCAAATCCGACTCCGGTGAGCTCCGATTCGGGTTAGTGTTTAGGGTTTCGGGGTTTGGGGTTAGTGGGTTCGGGGTTGCCGGGGAGGGATCCATAGTCGGCGGACCTAGAGGGAGCTCCGGGGAGCCGGCCGGCCTGGCAGTGGTGGCAGATCGAGGGCGGTGAGGCCGGGCGGCGATGGCGCCGCCGGCCGGGGCGGTGGGGGACAACCGGTGGGCGGGGTCGGGGCGGGGGAGCTCGCCGGAGACGCAGAAGATGACCAAGGCGGCGGCGTCCTCACCATCTCAGGTGCGGGCAAAGGGTAGGGGAGGGGAGGGGATGGGGTGGGAGGCGGGCGGTCCTCGTCGGCGTCGGAGGCGACGCCGGCGAGGGGGCGGGTGGTGGCGGCGGCGGATCTGGCGGTGGTGGGTGGCGGGGGCGAGCTATCGTACTGGTTAGTGGAGGGCGGGGTGGAAGGGGAGGGGTGGGCGGTGGGCGGCGGCGCGGCGACGAGGGTCGCCGCCGGCCGTGGGTGGTGGTGGAGGCTGGCGGTGGCGGGGCAGCATGGCAAGCAGCGTCGGGAAGTCTTCTCGGATTCGGATGAAGGGGAAGAGGAGGGGGAAGGGGAAAGGGAGGGAGGGGAGGGCGGCGCCGCCGGAGCCGGGAGGGGCGGCGGCGGCGACGGGGGAGGGGCGCGGGCGGCAGGGGCGAGAACGGCGCGGCGCCAGGCCACGGTGTTCTCGCGGGCGGCGGGGGCGATGCGGTTTTTTTTTTTTTGGGCGGCGCGGGATAAGGACGGGGGAGGGGGGCCCTCTCCCGTTAGTTGCCTCCATAAAGAAAAGTCGTCCTGCCTAAAAAAAAATCCTGCTCTGATCCCCCGTCAGCCGCGACCGTCCCCACTCCTGCTCATCCCTTCTGTCGCCGGTGCGAGTGACATGGAAAAGCCAGATTCTCCGAGCGCCGGCGGCCGCGAGCGCGCGCTTCAGCTGTGGGCGTCCGGCGTCGGCATCGGGGGCGAGGTGGCGCGGCTCAACGCCGCATTGGAAGACATCAAGTCGGTGCTCTCCGAGGCAATGACCAAGGAGATCCATAACAAGGCGTTAGTGCGGTCCCTCAAGGATGCCTGGCAAACGGCGCGGCAAGCGGAGGACCTCCAGAGCGAGTTGGACTATTGCCGCATCCAGCAGGAGTTGGAGTTTGAGGCAGAAGATGATGACGATGATAACAAGGTTATTTTTTTTTTTCCAAAGTTCATAAATCATATATTTCGATTTTATGCCGATCCTCCTCTAACCTCGCGCCCTCACGCTCCTGTTAAAAAGATTGAAGTGTACTTGCCGGGGAGGGAAAATGAAAAATTATGTAGCCCTGTAATTTTTCATTATAATACTGAATTGAAATTAAAAGAATCCCAAAACATATACTTCTTCCGTCCATCAATACAAGGAATATTTTGGTAGAGAACAAATTGTGCAATGTAGGTTTTGACTCTTAATTTCTCTTTAAGTATGTTGTAATTGCTACAAAATTAATATTGTTTTAAAGCCACTTTGAATACAAATATATTGCTGCAAAATTTATACACTAAACATGCATATGATTTTGAACTAATTGTTGGTCAAAATTTATGGCATTTAACTTTTTTTCCTCGTTCAAATACACTTTCCATTGACATGCGTAGGAAGTATTGTTTCAAACACTAACTTTGTTTATCTGCATATATAGGTTAAACTTAATTTACTTTTTTTCTTAGATTGTGCAGAGTAATAAAGTTCTACTTAGCACACCTGGAGCATGCACACATCTATGCAATAATGATGTAGCTCAAGCTGCTGAAGATCCCACAAATAATTCTGCTTTAAGCACTGAATGTTCATCTTTGGCTGCTTGTCAGATTGTTCCCCATGTTGCCAGCCCAATGACCCCTACCAGTGGTGCCAGTCCGATTATTTTTGAATCATTTGGTAGGGATAACATTTCACGGGAGATAAATGAACACATTGACGAATGCCGCAAGGGCGTACCCAGTGCGAAAGCTCCCACACAAGGTGGGGTCTGGGGAAGGGATTTCCTAGACAGCCATACCCTTGCAAAATTCTTTTAAAATTCCGCAAAGAGGCTGGTTCGAACCCAGGACCTCCAGGCCGCAAAAATGCCGCAAGATGGCAAAATATTTATGCCAGGCTCTTGTTCTAGAAAATCTGGATTACCGTATTGCGCAGAAATACTGGAACGCAAGGATAGATCACCGGGAGACGTCATCTTATCCCACTGAACCCAAAGTCTATGGGAGGGATGAAGAAAGGGATTTGATAATAAGCAAACTAATAAGTGATGATTCTGATGTTCAGAACCTATCAGTCCTTGCAATCATTGGTAATGGTGGTGTTGGGAAGACTACCCTTGCTAAAGTGGTGTACAACCATCCTGCAGTGCTGGAGCATTTTGACATACCGATGTGGGTTTATGTTTCTGTTTATTTTGACCAAGTCAAGATTACACGTGAGTTGTTGGAGCATTTGTGCAAGAATAGGTATACAACGGAACTGAAAGAGCTCCAAAGCTTCCTTTGTTTTGAGCTAAAATTTAAACGCGTGCTTCTTGTTATGGATGACATGTGGGAAGACAGTAAAAGGGAAAGATGGGATGAGTTGCTGAAGCCATTTCTTACCAATCATGCCAAGGTAAACAAAATTCTGGTGACAACTCGAAAACCATCAGTTGCCAGAATGACAGGAGCAACACATGACATTAACCTTGGTGGTTTACAGCCACCAGAGTTTCTTTGTTTGTTTAAAGAGTGTGCCTTTGGGGATGAAAACTACAGAGGGCATAGAAAACTGCAGAAAATTGGACGACATATAGTTGTCAAATTGAAGGGTTATCCTTTGGCAGCAAAAACTGTGGGCAAATTACTGCAAAGGAAACTTGATGAAGAACACTGGACTAGAATTATGGAAAGTAGCGAATGGAAGTATCAGCAAGATGATAATGATATCATGCCGGCCTTGAAAATCAGTTACAAGCATCTACCGACGCACCTTCAACAGTGCCTATCATTCTGTGCCGTATTTCCAAAAAATCATAGATATGATGAAAAACAGTTGGTTAACATCTGGATTGCTCTTGGATTTGTAGCTTCCACTGATCAGAATGAACATATAGAGGAAATCGGGAGCAAATATCTGACAGATTTGATCGATTTAGGTTTTTTCCTAACTGAAACTCCAAGATCATCTATACTAATGCATGATCTTCTTCATGATTTAGCACAGTTAATATCATCTGATGAATGCTTTACCATACAAGAGCTTGAGCCTCCAGATGCATCACAGCTTGTTCATCATGTCAGCATAATAACAAACTCTGCATATTATGGTCAACTTGATGGCATTGTCCAACCTAACCAGTGCTTCCAACATGAGTTCTCCAGGACCTTTAGCAGATTGCCAAAGAAGAACTTGAGAACATTAATGCTATTTGGGGCACATGACCTTGGTTTTGCTGACACATGTCAACAGGCATTCAAGGAGATAAGAGCAGTTCGGGTTTTAAATATGGAACTTGTGTATCCTGCTTTGAATTCTTTGATATCCAATATAGCAGCATTTATCAATCTTCGCTATCTTGAGCTCCACTCCTTCTATTATGGCCTAAAATTGCAACTTCCAGAGGCTATATGTAAGCTGTATCATCTACAAGTCCTAGATATAAAACACAATTGGAGTGCTGAGACAGTTCTGCCAAGAGGCTTTAACAAACTTGTTAACTTGAGACATTTTTTTGCTGAAGAGAAACTACACGCACAAATAGCAGGCGTTGGAAGGTTGATTTTCCTTCAAGATTTGAAGGCATTTGATGTCAGAAAAGAGAAAGAATTTTGCATTGCAGAGCTAGGACAGCTGAATGAGCTTAGAGGGTCGATTAGAATCTACAACCTACAGAATATAAAAAATAAAAAAGAGGCCACCAACGCTAAGCTCTGTGACAAGATATACCTTAGACGTTTGCATTTGTCCTGGTTTCATAACAGAAGAGGCTTGAGTGACATCCTAGAAAGCCTTGAACCTCCCAAAGGCATTGAGATGCTCCGGATTGATGGATACAGATGTTCTACACCATCATGGATCAGTAGCAATTTCTACCTTACCTCCTTACGGTCGCTGCATCTTCAAAACTGTAAGAAGTGGTCAACTCTTCCACAGCCCCAACAGTTGCCACTTCTTCAAGAGTTGCATTTGATTTTGATGCTTAATATTGAAAAAATAGAGGTTGGCCACTTGAAAGTGTTGGAACTACGCAACATAAGGAAGCTGAAACAGTACATGGAGTTGGAAAGAGACCAGGCCTGTGCGAACCTGGAAGTCCTTGATATAGAGGAGTGCCAGTCTTAGAGGTTTCCCATTTCAGAGCGCATCTGGCGCATTGTACGAGACACATTTCCCTCGCCTTCGCAAACTTCGAGTGCATGATTGTTGTTATGGCACTACTTTTCCACCCCTTCCCCTGCAAGATACATTAACTGATATCGATATAAAAGGTGTATTCTCAAACTATTATGTGTTTCAATTAAGAACTCGAAATGGGAGCAGGCTGTGCCTCAAAATCGAGGGAAATAAACATGTGAAGAAGTTGGATGAGACAGTATTGAGATTCAGCAAACTGAGAAACCTGCAGGAACTGGAAGTTAAAAATTATACAGGTTTGACATGTCTTGCATGGGATGGCTTACAACAAATGACTTCATTGAAAAAGTTAAAACTTGTTGATTGTCCTAAGCTATTTGCCGACAACCCAAAGCTTTTTGTGCCAGCATCAGTTGAAGAGCTGGAGTTTGCTAGTTGCAACATTACAGGGAAACAGCTATCTAATCTGACGTTGGACCTGCCAGTCCTTAAGATCTTGAAGTTTAGTTACTGCAAAGGAATAACATCATTAGCGACTGGGATGCCTGTAGATGAGCAGAACTTAATGACTGAAGGCACATGGCACGTCCCTCCATGCTGTTTGATGGCTTTGGAGAAGTTGCATATATATTTTCAAAGAGATTCTGACTCAAGCAAGTTTCTTATAACCAATGGCAGCCTCGGTGTGTTTCAATCTCTCAAGGAAGTCACTTTAGCAAATGTTGGTATGCTCCTCTCGTCCATGATTTTAGAAGCAGCACCTGAGTTACCCAGTTGTAGCCTCCTCCCACCATCGCTTTTGAAGCTTGATATTACTGATGTGGAAGACAAGCTTTTGGTCTCCTCAAAGCTCTCCTCCCTTGTTGAATTGAACATACACCAAAGCCCAGTTTTGACGTGTCTGGAGATGCGTTCTTGCACAGCATTAAGAAAGCTATGCATCGACAATTGTAGAATGTTAGAGTCAATTCAAGGCTTGCAGTCGGTGTCCCTGCTCGTTGAATTGAAAATACATGATTGCTCAATGTTAGCATCTGTGCAACTGCAACCATGCACATTGTTGCAGCTCTTGAGTATTGGTGAATGTGATGCATTGTGCAGGCTTGATGGCCCTCATACGATATCGTCCCTGAAGGAAGTGCGGATATACAGAAACATCAATTTAGCATCCGTGGAACTGCACTCTTGCAGAGCGCTGGAAAAACTGTGCGTTGAGGAATGCCCTGCACTGGCATCATGGCAGGGCTTCCAGTCCTTCGTGAGTCTCAAGTACTTGCAAGTCTCCCAGTGTCCAGGATTTGTACCATGTTGGCTATTAGCAGCAGAAGAAATTGAGCGAGAAGGCCGCAACTTCTGCGTACCACTGAAACAGCTCGACATCGATGACAGAAGGGTCCTTTCCATGCCAATCTGCAGGCAGCTAGCTGTCCTCGAGACGTTAGAGATAAGCGGAATTTACTTTCCCGATGATGAGGTGAGTATCCTGAAGGACAGTCACGAGGCCGCACTTTCACTACTTGTTTCCTTGAAGGACCTGAGTTTCTCCAACTTCAGCGATGTGCAGTCACTGCCTGCGACGCTCCATCACATCACGTCACTTCGCAGCCTGAATATCTACAGTTGCCCATGTATCAAGTCGCTGCCGGAGGAAGGCCTTCCACCTTCGTTGGAGCTAATAGATCTTTGTGGGGAATACAGCGATGATCTAGAAGAACTGTGCATGAAAATGAGTGAAGAACAACGGTTTAGCTTGTATACTCATGGACTGGAAGCCGTTCGCATTGTTGACTCGGATTGACTCTTGAGAGAATTTCGGGTTGTACTGCCCCCGTCACAAACCAATGTCGTATACTCGTATTGGAATTTTATATGCATATGGAAAAACTCGTCACGGGCTGTAAATCCCGGGTGAGTTTGGTAAAGATCCAGACTCAGATTCTTTTTAGAAATGTTTTTCTAGTGAATCATAATCATTTTGTGAAATCGTTTGGCTTGTTTGGATTCTTGAAAGGAGGGAAGAAACAATGTTTCACATGAAAAAATAGATGAGTTTTATAAAAAAAATTAAACTTTTTGTAGATGTCCTTAAGAAGGATTAAAAGATACGATTGTTGGAGTAGGGCAGAGGCAAGAAACGAATCCTCTGTAGCCGTTTCACATAAGCAGGAAAAAAACACAGAATCATTCAAGTGATTCAGTAGGGAAACTTTTTGCTCTCTCTCTCTCTCCCTCTCCCTCGCTCTCTCCCTCCCTCTCCCCCTCCCCCTCCCTCTCGCTCTCTCCCTCTCTCCCTCTCCCTCTCCCTCTCGCTCCCTCTCTCTATTTGGGGAACGAGATCAGTTTTACAAGGACTCGGATCAGGTGCAGCGAAAACCACTACTGGAGCACCCTCGGAGGTGTTCATAGGGGGTTGCAGCAGCTGGTGCACAAGCAATTGACAGGCCAAGTTCAAGGGTTCGGCAAATGCTTCCGTCGGGGATGACGTGCTCAATATGCAGGAACAGGCCAAAGCGTCCCTCCAACTTTGTACTCTTCAGTCCTTTTTTCTCATCCAAATTTGGTGACATCTAGAGAAAAAGTCTCATCCTAAACCTTATCAGTTCTTGGTAATGGGAAACCATCCTTACAAACTCTATTTAACATTCTAACTAAAAGAACACACCACTAATTGCTTACGGCAGAGTTCCTCAGCCCACCTAAAAAATGGAGGTTCCGAGCAGTCAGAACGTCGAAAAGTTTCTGATTCCACACCAAAACACATGATCAACAGACAAACAGGTGAGATCACGGCAAGAGTAAAGGCTACAGCATCAGGCACCAAACTATTGCCAGCAGCAGCTGCAAATTCTTTCGTTCATACATGGAATGGACATATTACAGCAAAACACCACCCACAACTCACAATAAATTGGGAAACAGAGTTTGCAAACAGATCAAATTGTAAAATTACATCTGATCATATGAGAATGCAGAGTAAGCAACTCTCATTGGACAGTCATTGAGAGAATCTGGCGTGCAAGCCCTGGGTCCTGTTGAAGCAGCTCTCTGATGTTGTTCTCCACTTCTCCTAACTGTTTCTCAAGATACTCCTTTGAAGTCTAATCATGGGAGATAAACCAATACAAATGACAAATCTAGCTTAGCTTCTCTTTGGATTCCAATAAGACCTTGTAAGAAACAGAAATAGATATCAAGCTTACCTGCATCGATGTTATTGCACTCTCACTTTCATTAAACTTTTGCTCTTGCTCATTCAAAAGAACTGATTTTGGCTCCAGAATAAACCTGCAAGCAAATGGATGCCCAAAAATGAAATGCAATGGTATTATATCTATACCATAGAGGACCACAAAATTGACTCTCCATGGTGAAAGATCTTGTTGGATCACTTACACTTTTCCTGCAAACAAAAGGAGCCATCATCAAAACTAATAGAAAGTAAGGCACATTCGACATTGCTAACATTTGGATAACTGCGCCGTGATATTTACAATGATGGAAATCACCGATGTTGTTAGAGGGCAAAACAAATACACTAAAACTTAGTTTAGTTAACCAACTGGGATAGCTGTAAGTTCTTCGACCTAATCACATTGCATGATTTCATTATCCAACAACCATTGCACTAACATGATATACATTCAACCAGTAACAGGGGCTGATTAACAATGAAAATTGAAAAGGCAGCAGCATAGGTTTTAAGTTTAAAACCAGTATGCTGCTTTCTCAATATTCGAAATCATTGGGCTCACTGTTTGTAAGGCATTGGCTGCACAAACAACATCCAAAAAGACCAGTACCACCATTCACTTTCACCATGAGACTACTAAAAGATACCTAAAAAGCTAGAAATGATTCAAGTAGGTCCTTAACATTTCTTCTCAATAACCTGACTACAGAACCACCCAGGAATTGGTTACAAAATTAAAGGAGAGGGTCTCTAAGAAAAATATTGCTACATCCGGAAGCCCTAGCTTTAAAATAATGAACATCTAAGCTATCATTATTTGATATATCTTTGTGGTCATTAGTGTCCCTTTTTATTTGTTTGGTTACCTTGATTAGTCATGTTTGCATGACAAATTTCTAAAACCTATAGGTGAAATGGAAAAATAAGGATGCACACTACTCCCTCGGTCCCGTGAAGAATGCAATCCTCACTTTTCGAGAAGTCAAATCATTTCAACTTTGACCAAGTTTATACAAAATAGTACTAATATTTATGTCTTCAAATCGATTTAATATAAAAATATAATCTGTGATTAATCTAATGATACTTATTTTGCATCATAAATGTTAGTAACTTTTTGTATAAATTCAGTCAAACTTGAAATGGTTTGACTTCTCAAAAAGTGAGGATTGCATTCTTTACGGGACGGAGGGAGTACATAGTTTTCTTAAATAAAGTAATAGGATTAGTAACTAGCTAACGGAAGCACAACTTTTACTAATGCATTGCTTAAGATATGTTCAGAGGGAAGATGGCCAGAGTTTAGACCAATTATAGATGACTATTATTTTTTTACAAAAGAGGCTATTTAATGATACTGCTGACACCTGATCACTGCGTAGATCATTTAAACATTACTAATTGGCAGCGTACTAGCAAGAAGTCACTTGATCTTCAACACATTTCATGGACAAAGAAAATAGGCAATTGTAGGTGTATATACTGTCAAAAATTTCTTCCTTACCAACAGTCTTGTAGGTGTTAGTATCATCTGGCAACTGGCGAAGTTCCTCCAGAGTGAGGTAAGCACGCTTCTTTTCCCCCTCTTTAGAACGCATCTGGGTTTGTAACTGACACAAGAAAGGTAGGATACAGCAGAGGTTATGCATCCTAAATTCATCATCACATATAGGCTAGAAGTTACTGAAGGAACAAACTCAAAAGAAACTATATCAAATCCATAATCATGGAAGCATAAAACTCCGGAAGAATTCAATGAAATCTAATATATCTGTAGTTACAAAGCGTGCATAAAATATTTTTGGATTGTACAAGTACAAAAATGATGATCTAGTGCTGTGCCCAAAATTCCATTCACTTCTACTAAGCAATAGATCATCAATTTCTAATTCCACTTAAGTTTTGCACCAAGAAAAACAATGTAGACATTTTGTGAAGCAAACATTGTTGGACAGTTAAAAGCTGCCACACTCCGCTATTTCATATTCTCTTCAAGGGAAAAAGATCTGAAAACGGAGAGTGCCACTGTATTATCACTTACTACTTGCATAAAGTCAATGTACTTATGACCTTGACTCTGGCCTTTTTATTTAAGGTTTAATCTAGTGAACTATCTGTAGAAGCACTGAACCATCCGTATAGCAAATCCTGCTTCTAACAAACATAAGCATATTCAGCGTAAAGAAGTGTCATAGCCAACCAAAGGAGATCCAGAAACCACTACGTGCGAGCAGTACTATTGTACAAGCAAGATGCATAAACATTGCTGGAGTTCCAATCCCACAACAAAACGAGAGCAAGGCAACCGAACAATGCCCCAAGGATGAGGCACGATCCAAATCGATGGCGGAACTAGTCTGAACGGGAAGGGCTAGTCCTTTTGTCGTTCCGTGATTTTTTTTCATCAGTTACGAAGTGAGCTAGCAAGAGGAGCGAGAAGGAGGAACCTGCTTGATCTTCGCAGTGGTATCGAACATCCGGGCCTGCAGCTCCATGAATGCCTGCGCACGAGGAAAGCAAGAAACTTTCAACGAGACGACGGCAGAAGAAGACTAGCAAGAAGACGCGGGCGGTGGCGAGACCCGCGTGGCACGTACCGCTCTGTTGGGTTCGTCCGCCATGGGAGAAGGTGGACGGGTCAGGAAAGCTCGAATCGAACGGAGGGGAGGGAGGGGAGGTGAAAGCTCGAGGCTGGGCAAGACGATGGGGGATCCGATTCAGGGATGCGGCGGCGGCGGCGCTGCGCGAGATCGACCGAGCAGACGAGGGACACCGGCAGCCGCGTAGGGGTCTGCTGGGTTGGATTCCAATGGATTTAACACTAAGGGCTGGATTCCGATGGGTTTACGACTGGGCCGCAACTCTGGATTATATGGTTTGGGCCTAAGTTCGCTTGGCGTGAAAATTTTGTCCAAACGTATTTTCCTTTTACCCAATTGAAAATTTCATAGAAATAGAGGCCCTTTTTTGGACAAATCACAAGAGTTTTATTAATCGAAGGCAGCGCAATCCATCCATTACTAAAAAGGAAATAAGGTACACAACCAAAAACAGGAACTCGTCTCATGAGCGACTTCTTTTTTTCATCAGCAGTTGTGCACATCCTACCCATATAAACTACTCCCTAATTTTAGGACTCAAACCCGAGTAAAGTTACACCATTTGAAATTTTGCCAACTGAGCAGCGATCAGCTCGCATACGCTTGATCACCTTAATGACTAAATTTTGGATAATTTCAACATTGATTTTTATTAGGCAACATTAGTGAAAATCACAAATATTTTTTGTTACTTTTATCCCCTTCAAAACACAATTCAAATCTATACTAAAAGGATCGAGTGGAATTGAAATTTTTCTCACCTAAAAAATTTATACCCACTCCTTACAGAGGACCCACCCGTCAGATCCGGTGAGAAACAAAAGAGGCGAAGGTTTTTCCTACGTCAAGTTTTCTAGAGGGTTTTCCCCGTTTTGGCATTACTTTTCTCACCAATGGCTCGCGTACCCACACCCCTGCACCCCACGTATACGTATATAGTAATTGCCAAATAATTACACCAAAATCCACGTCGTCTCCTCCACACCGAGTTGTCATTGCTTAAGTACCTACCAAATAAAAACAACTCCGCTGGATTTCCCTCACCCAACGTATACATATATACTAATTGCAAAATAATACTACGTAACCCTCCCTCTCTCCAATTCCTTCCCCTGCTCATTGACTAAACAATGATTTTCAAAGCAATCTCCCTCGCTTTCCTTTCTTTTCCCCCGATCCAAACCTTGCGTTGTCTTCTTTCCCTCCACGGCCGGAGCTCGCCTTTCTTCTCAAGAAAACGGCCACCTATAAATCCACACGGCCCCTACGGCCCTACCTCTCCTTGCCATCATCATCGTAGCAAGCAAGCAACATCTTCTCGCCTCTTCAGAAATCTCGATCTCATGAGAGATCGATCGATCAAGACATGAGACGTACCAGACGGCCGAGGTCAGCAGCGCCAAGGTCCCAATAACTATAGGAACCTGTAGCACCATGACGGCAAGAGCAGAAGCAAACCATGCTACCACACCCCGGCCGCCAGGACTGCGTCGGCGTCGCCGCCCAATTGGAGGCTTTGACGGAGGCTGCGCGGCAAGACTATCGCAAGCCGTCAACGTACAACAACAGACAACACCATGCAAGCGGCTGGTCGGGTCGCCGGGAAGCAAACATGTCCGCCGGCCGGGTTGCCCGGACGCGCCAGCACGTCTGTTCATGAGCTCATGGCAGTCGACCTGAAACTCTAAATATTCTGATCATGAAATAACATACCAATGATCGCATGCATCTGAGCATCCCAGTCCGACTCCATGTCTTGATCTATCGTCAATCAACTGATCAACAATGTTAATGTATGTCAAGTCTTTTCTTTTCATTATACAACACGCAAGGAGATTATGAGAGGAGGACCAGACACGTGCGTTAGGAGGAACCGAGGAAGGAGTTCGGCCAATCCAATTTCTTAAGCACGAATCAGTGCGTCTTTCCCATGCCTTTGTGACTGGTAAATACATGCACCTATTATGTTCTGTGTCGTGTACAGAGTTGTTTAATCTGTCCATTTATATACATGTGTCCTTAATGTACGTTTTATTTTTATTATAACATGTCACCCCATATTAGAGTAAACTTTAACGATTGCCTTGTGTTCGGTAAATACATGCACTTATTATGTCTTGTGTTGTCTTCGGTATTTAAATTTGTCCATTTATATAATCTTAGAGCAGTTCTTTTATTGGCTAAATATTTTACCCTAACGATGAGCATATACAAGCAATTATATTTTTTTATGCATAATACAAGCATTTTAATGAACTTTAATTTAATGCAATAGTGTGCATAAATTGCTTTGATATGAATATTTTTTAAGGCACCTAAAAGGGCCCCACTTATAAGTTTTACCATGGGCAAACCTGCTTAAAAGCAAACAACATATCCTTCCTACAAACCTGCTTCAGAATTTCTTGCTATTATGTTGGCCGATCTTGAAATTAGCTTGAAACTTGCGAGTAATACAGAGGAAGGAATTTAAAAATATTATGAAGCTCTGAAGTAGACAACCATTATGCGGTACCGGCCTGGATTGTTATTATTATTGTCTTTCTATGGACATCTTTATATCATGATGATGCCTTCGTCTAAATGATGCAGCCTTCTTATTACAACTTTGTAGTGGTTTAATTAGAGATGAAACAATTTGATATGACCCTTACTTTTTATGAGAAAGCGGCATTGGAGAGACCATTGTATGATGAGGCCTACCTCAACATGGGAGTTATCTATAAGAACCAGGGAGAGCTAAAAGCAGCAATTGCCTGCTACGGGAGGTTTTTTTTTTTGCATCTATCAACTCATCAAATGTATATTTTGTATGCTATGCATGATTTATTTCATACATGTGTGTGCGCACATGTGCCTCTCCTAGTAACCAAAATAATCTGAAACATTTTTCAACTGTAGAACAGGATTCCTTGTTCAAGTTCCCTGTAAAATTGTAGTCCAAGCGATGTAGAAGAAAACAATCAAGTTTTTCCAACGTGAAATTTGTCTTTGATTTTATTTCCACCCAAACATACTCAAAAAAAGTTAAAGTTTCTACATACTTTTGAAGGTCTAAGCAATATTATTCTATTATTTTAAGAAGCACTCGTCCAATATTGGAAGCCGAATTTTTTACTTTGTTGTGCCGTGGATAACTTCTATGGATTTTTGCGAACAAAGATGCATGCATGTGAACGTCTATATATGTTTGCCCTGTTATTTTATTTTAAAAAATCCTAATTCGTAACATTAGCAAGATAATGTAAATATTTCTTATAAAAAAAGAGAAATAAGACATGTTTCTGTCCGTGTCTCCCTGCCTCTGCCTGCAACTTGCGAAAGAAGCACATTTCTTAGCAGTGACTCCAAAGACCCAGAGCCAGAGGCTACATGATACACGCAAGTCAGCAAGCCGTGGTCAAGCAGGTCACGACCTCCCCAGAGGTCAGCATGGCCGGCGTCCGGCGAGGCATACTTATTTGGTTTCTGCGCGCGTGTCGTCCTAGGATCCATCCACCGCTCTCTCCCTAGCCGACCTCTTGTTCCAGCGCACCCGCTCCACGTCTACACCGCCCGTATATATATAGAACAGGAGCCGGTGTCGTCCGGTGATCACCACCCCGCACCCGGGAGCTCAGACATCTCACCGCGAGCGCCGCCCATGGCGTCCAACACGGCCGGCGCCCCAGCCGGCGAGGACTCTGCCGACGAGGTCCTCCACGAGTTCGGCATCGTCCGGGTCTACAAGAGCGGCCGCGTCGAGCGGCCCCTCGTGGCCCCGCCCGTCGCGCCCGGCCTCGACGCCGCCACCGGCGTCGAGTCCAGGGACGTCCAGCTCGGCCCCTGCTCCGTCCGCCTCTACCTGCCTCCGGCCGCCGCCCCCGGCGCCAGGCTCCCGGTCGTCGTGTACGTCCACGGCGGCGGCTTCGTGGCGGAGTCTGCCGCGTCCCCGGGCTGCCACCGCTTCCTCAACAGGCTCACGGCCGCCTGCCCGGCCCTCGGCGTCTCCGTCGAGTACCGCCTCGCGCCGGAGCACTCGCTCCCGGCGGCCTACGACGACGCCCTCGCCGCACTCAAGTGGACTCTCTCCGCGGCCGACGCCTGGGTCGCCGCGCACGGCGACCTCGGCCGCGTCTTCCTGGCCGGGGACAGCGCCGGGGCCAACATCTGCCACTATCTAGCCGTGCACCCCGACATCGCCGACGCCGGTCAGGCGCGTCATGGCGAGGGCGGCGGCGGCGAACCGCGGGCGCCGCGGAGGCGGCTGAAGGGCGCCGTGCTGATCCACCCCTGGTTCTGGGGCTCGGAGGCCGTGGGCGGGGAGCCGCGCCACCCGACGGCGCGCGCCATGGGGGCGCGGCTCTGGCTGTTCGCGTGCCCCGGCGCGGACGGCGGCATGGACGACCCGCGGATGAACCCGATGGCGCCAGGAGCGCCGGCGCTGGACACGATGGCGTGCGAGCGGGTCATGGTGTGCGCCGCGGAGCACGACTTCCTGAGGTGGCGCGGCCGGGCGTACGCGGAGGCGGTGGCCGCGGCGAGGGGCGTGGAGGGGGAGGGGTCGGTGGAGCTGCTGGAGACGGAGGGCGAGGGGCACGTGTTCTATTTCGCCAAGCCGTACGGCGACAAGGCCAAGGCCATGCTCGACAGGATCGTCTCCTTCGTCAATGCTCCGGGATGCGCTAGCTATTGTTATTACTCGTCATAGCTTTTGTCGTTGTGCTTGTGCGTCTTTGTAGGATATACTATATGAAAACGAAATGGAATATAGTAACAAAAAGATGGTGATACTTTTAGATGTGGCCATATATGGGAAATGCACCGCCACAGCGTGTTCATGCATACATATATTCCCTTTTTTTAAAAAAACAGTGTGTTCATGCATACATAAGCACAGTACTACATCGCGAGTTATGTAGAACTTCATATACATATTAGGGTATATGTTCTTCACGCCAGCGATGAGCACCACATGAACGCCTCACGTCAAATCACGAGTTGTGCCGCCAAAATGGTAGAGCCTTCGCGCTAAAAAGGCACCGGCTGCAAAAACAGGCTGTTGGGCCGAAGCCCAGTGTGGGAGAAGTGGGAGCTGATCATCGTCACATGCATACGGAACCGTGCAATGCAGTGAGCCAGTAACCGTAGAATGCCGTCAAAGATAGGGACGTCAGGAAATCTGATTCCCAAATGCGCGTGTATACTCAACATCCCTTTTATTAACTGTATTTTAAGTTGCCGTGTACATGGCACTACGAAACGATAGCGGACTTGTTCACGATAATTCAAGAACGCACATGCGATGCGCATACCTAATAGAAAATATAACAGATAATTATCCGGAGATCATATCGGTTACGAAGTTGACTATTTCACACAAGCGCGTGTTTTTTTTCCATGGATTGATTCGTCAAACTCTTTTGACAGAAGGGGTAATGTTTTAATGATTCGTGGATCCGTCGACCCTCGAAAGTTTTAGATCTTTATAGTATGTGTTTTTTAAAATATGTAAACAATAATTTACCATTTTGTGTTGTTGATTATGTGTGTGCATTATAAATCGAAAAAGATTCTGTGCCAAGTAGAAGCCTCCGATGGACTGCGCCGAGATGATGAGCCAGGCGCGCCATGCACCGTCAAACAATGTAAGCGATGCATGGGCAGAAGCAACCGCAAAGACGATCAACCAGGTGACAGAAGGCGATGGAAACTTGCCAAACAAATTAAAACAATAAACGAGGGTCGCTCATTTTCTTTTTGGAAACAAAACTTGCTGGTGATGGAAGGCAATGGAATCTTCCCAAACATAACCACGGGTGATGTTTTTTTGGAAACAAAGGCTGCTTGTTGGCGTGAGTCATGGATGGGTCGGGGGGAGGGGGGGGGGGGGTTTATGATTTTTCTATGGTGAAAAAATAAGCGTCAAAACCACAGAAAGTCTCTAGAAAGTTAGTTTTTTCTTCTTCCTCACATGTCTTTTACCCGCTTTTAAAATACTTTATATTCACTCTCTCATAGAGAGCTTTAGGTATTCTCAAATCTAGAGACACATTATTTTTGAGATAGTTGGTCTTTATTTATATGGAGAAAAACTCTCCAATCTATGTCTATTAGTAATATGGGATAATTGTGTATAGATGTGGTTAAAAAATAAAAAAAACTCACCGGTGAAGAAAAAAGAGGACTATGGGTAAACTCAGACAGGGCTTTTCGCTCTGTTAAACAAAACTTTTATTGATGCCACATAGGTATTAAAACAGTGTCACTTGAGTGGGTTATAATAAACAAACCAATAGTGCGAACCCCTTTTAAAAATACTTTTTATTCGCTCTCTCATGTCTCATGTATAAAGAGCTTTAGGTATATTCTTAAATCTAGAGACACATCATTTTCAAGATAGTTAGTCTTTATTATTTATATGAAGAAAACCTTCTCAATCTACTATCTATTAGCAATACGGAATAATAGACACATATCTATACTATTAATTTTGATTTTCCATTTATACTATTAAAAATAAAATAATAAAAAATAAAAAACGCATGCCCCCCCCCCCCGCGGGGCTGTATGCATTTTTTGTTGAGTCACGTTTCCTTTCAAAAAAAATTGTTTCCTTTCCAAAAAAATAGGTGGGTATAGGGGTGTGTAATATGGATACGAAATTATTTGCTACGTGGGGAGGAAACGTGGGGTAGGAAATTATTTGGTAATTACTATATACGTATACGTGGGGTGTGGGGGTGTGGGTATGTGAGCCATTGGTGAGAAAAGTAATGCAAAACGAGGAAAATCCTATACAAAACTTGACATATGAAAAAACTTTCGCCTCTTTTCCCCCACCGGATCTGACAGGTGGGTCTTCTGTGAGGGGTGGGTATAAATTTTTTAGGTGAGAAAAGTTTCAATTCTACTCATCCTTTTAGTATAGATTTTAATGAGTCAGGGGCATTTTGGCGTGTCCTTTTTAGACGTAGGTTAACATGCACGTCATATGAGCTTATATATGTTATCTTTCATCTGTTTAGGGCAGCCTGCAACTCAATTAAGCTGGGGTGTGTCGGCAGGTCTTACACGTATATATCCATGGCTTTTAGGGCAGGCCCAACGCAACAACGTGGCCGGTAGCCTCAAGCTCCACATAAGCACATGACTGCCACATCAAGCGGAGTAGTGGCGTCGCAGCATGTCAGAGGAGGCTGCAGAGGTAGCGAGGTCTCCATCTAACAAAAGGGCGAAGCCACTACCAGACGCGCATTGCAGCAGCAAGCCACCACCACCTCGTCTGGACCACAGCAGGCAGCTCGGTCAAGCCCATCTTTTTCCTGCTATGTGGCAGAGAAAAGACAGGGGAGGGCATTGGCTTGCCTTGGGTAATAAACAGCCTGAGATTTATCTTCCTACATGTCCTTTCACTTTTGTTTGAGGCCACTTCGTTTGGTGGCTTCGGTTGGGCTTGCCTTACTTCTACATACATGGTCATAGCAGCTTAGTGTATGGTTGTTTTTTTTGCGGGTTGGTAGAGAACTAGCAAGCAGAAGCAACGATTGATCTACTAGGACGATGTATGCGAGATCATAGACGACACCAGAGACACGATGTTTGTTGACGAGGTTCAGCCGCAAGGCCTACATCCCCGGGGCATGACTACGGGCGCTCCTCCCCAAACCGCAACACTGGTCGCTCCGGGGTCCCGGCAATGTGCCGCCTCCCCCCTGTGAGCCTGTCGCTATGTCGTCATGGTTACAACAACGGTTCTCCTCTCATATTTATGAGGAGCCCTGTCGGACCTTAGGACCGGAAATCCACCTGGGGGTACCCGAGTGGTTGATTTGTAGCTTGATGGTATACATGAGGCACTGATTTAGACAGTTTCGGGCTACCCTGAGGTATAATACCCTACGTCCTGTGTCGGTGGTGTTTGGTTGTATTGCTGGTACTCGGCCGAGCTTCGGGAAGCAAGGGCGAGAGTATGGGTTACAATGGGAGATGCGTTGTCCCTCATGGGGGTGCCCTAGACCGCCTTATATAGGGTTGACGGGCTAGGGTTTACAAGTCGGTTTCCATCTAAACCTACTTAGCTTCGACCCGGACTCTAATCCGAGTTGGTTACAACTGAATATCCTGAGATATCCGGAGGAGCCATCCGCCGAGTCCTTGTCTTCTTGTCCGTCAAGTCAGGGAGCCCGTATGGGCCGGCTGGAGGTCGGCCCATGGGCCTGTGAGAGGTGGGCCCTGAGCGCCGTGGTCTGGTATGACAGTGGGCCCAGGGGTACCCATATCCCACAAGCCCCCGAGCAACGTGCAAGCGCGTGTCGAACTGCTTGACGAAGTGCCGAGGCCAAAGAGGTCGGCTGAAGGTGCTTCTACATGTAGTCGGCACAAGGGTGGGCGGTGCTCAAAAAGAAAGAACACCCAACAGCGATGCCGAGTTCTTCCGAGGTAGTCAGTCGGTCTTCATGAAGGCCGAATACAGGGCGACGATCAGGAGCACTGTATACAGTGCAGCCCCCGAGCGTTGGGTTGGTTAGTATAAGCGAGCCAAAGCTCAAAAAGCTAGACGAACAACATGTTGCCCGAGAGTTGGTGAAGGCTTGCTACCACCAAGGGAATTATCCGAGTTGCGGGGCTTGCTCGGTCAAACATGTTTGCCGAGTTGTAGTAGGTAGGAGCATGCTGCCACCAAGGAAAGGGCCAAAAGAGTCCACACCCGTGAATCAACAGTGTGATGATAATGATGCGCGAAAGGCGCAGCTGAGCAGGCTCAGTCAATGTGGATGATAAAAGCTACCGGTGTGGCAGTAAAAGTGCTGCGGATGCGCATGCGAGCCCCGCGACCGTTTCGTCACGGGGGTAACAGTTCTTGACCGTGCGCGCCTATATAGAGATGCTCCGGGCGAGGGGAGATCAGCACAAAGCCATAGCGAGAGCATTCCAACATGTGGAGCCTCAAGATCCACCGCCCGATGAGTTCATGACCCAGAGTAGAGCTAGCCGAGGTGCATGCCCCGGTGTGTGCCACTGATGCCAGAAGAAAGCCATCGAAACGTGGAGCAAATGCTGCGGGGAAGGAGCCGGCACCACGCCTCTCCTTGGTCGGATGGAGATCCACCTCAGGGAGGGGGCCGAGCGAGGTGGCCGCGATGAGCGTCTTCCCGGCGGGGGAGTTCACGCACCTCGGAGGATTGATAACCGAGTGTGCTAGGGAGCTCATTGAGGACGTCCGCAAGGTAAGGCCTTGGTGCCATTGCTGGTGTTTAGTACCTCCTCTCTTCCGGCAATGCGGCCACGAGGTTCTTCAGTTGGTGGGATGCCACAAGAAAACCGTCGAGAAAGTTGTGGAGACTGGTTCTCGGCGATTGTGTGCTGACCATCTGACTGAAGTGGTCCAAGAGCTGGTAGACAGTTCAGATCTTTGTATCTCTCAACGGCCCATGGCCGAGTGTAATTTATCTTTGTAAATTCGCAGTTTGAGAAATATGAAATATGAACATGTTCATGTGATGGAGTAGGCCCAGTGCCCGACCTCCGTGGAGGGCAGCATGGTCCTTTAGATGCACTGAACCCTACCCAGCGCCCAACCCCCGAGCATGCGAGGGTCGTGGCATGGTTCGCGGAGAACACACCGACTTCTTTCCCGGCGCCCAGCCCCCGAGCGTGCGAGGGTGATGGCATGGTTCGCGGAGAACGCGCCGAGTACTTATTGCGGCGCCCAGCCCCCGAGCATGCGAGGGTCGTGGCATAGTTCGCGGAGAACACGCCGACTTCTTTCCCGGCGCCCAGCCCCCGAGCGTGCGAGGGTGATGGCATGGTTCGCGGAGAACGCGCGAGTACTTTTTGCGGCGCCCAGCCCCCGAGCATGCGAGGGTCGTGGCATGGTTCGCGGAGAACACACCGACTTCTTTCCCGGCGCCCAGCCCCCGAGCGTGCGAGGGTGATGGCATGGTTCGCGGAGAACGCGCCGAGTACTTTTTTCGGCGCCCAGCCCCCGAGCATACGAGGGTCGTGGCATGGTTCGCGGAGAACATGCCGACTTCTTTCCCAGCGCCCAGCCCCCGAGCGTGCGAGGGTGATGGCATGGTTCGCGGAGAACGCGCCGAGTACTTTTTGCGGCGCCCAGCCCCCGAGCATGCGAGGGTCGTGGCATGGTTCGCGTAGAACACGCCGACTTCTTTCCCGGCGCCTAGCCCCGGAGCATGCGAGGGTGATGGCACGGTTCGCGGAGAACGCGCTGAGTACTTTCAAATGGAAACATATCCATCCGCCAATTTCGGATCCGACGGATCGCGGATCGCCAATCCCGCGGATTCCGTCCGTTAGTTTCGGAGCCGTTAGGGTAGGCGGCGCCGCTTGATAAATACGCATCCAATCCCGCCGTCGACGTCGCCCAGCCATTTGTGCCGCACTCTTCGCCTTCCTCGCCTCCCGCTTCTTGCGCTTTTGCCATTTCCGCCCACCCGCCATTGCATCCGAGCGAGCTGCGCGAAGTTTGTAGATCGATCTTGTGCGCATAGCCTCCATTTCCTCGGCCTTCCCCACCACCAAGTGAGAGACCTATGGCGGAGGAAGCTGCTGTGCAGGCCACGGCCGAGGCTTTGGCTGCCGCCGGCGTGCCGACGGAGAAGGAGCAGGAGCTGGCGCGGGGGAAGACGAAGATGACCATGGTGCGCCTGGAGGAGATGGCGAACCGCGGCGTGCTTCCCCCCAAGGATTCGCTGGCATGGCGGCTGCCAGGCGCCGAGAAGCGGCCGTACGAGAACACCAACGAGGTCGCGGTGTTCGCCCACTTCATCGAGCGCGGGTTCGGCACTCTGACCGGCGAATTCTTCCGCGGGCTGCTTCATTACTATGGTTTGGAGTTTTCGCATCTTATTCCCAATGGGATTTTTGACATTGCGTCCTTCATATACTTCTATGAGGCGTATTTGGGGATTGCTCCCCACTTCCAACTGTGGCGGTACCTGTGCCGTGTCAAGCGCATCGGCTCCGACCCCAAGGGGGACGGGGCCACTCGGATCACTGGCGGGGCGGGGATCGCCCTGCGCTCGAGGAAGCAGAGGGAGTACTTCGACCTTCAGCTGAACGATGGGCACAAGGACTGGTGTCGGGAGTGGTTCCTGATGATGGATCAGCCACCCCTGCTGCCCAGCCGGACTGGGCTTCCGCCGAAGGACAAGAGCTCGTGGCTCGACCCGCCGGTGGATGATGAGAAGAGGGACATCCCCGAGTTGCTGAAGATGATCGCCGACTTGAAGGCGAGGGGTCTGACGGCGACCGCGGTGGCGTGCTCTTTTGTGTCCCGGGCCATTCAGTCGATCAAGGATCGGGTGCACCCGGCCTACGAGTTCTCCGGCCGTCTTGATCCGACCCGGGAGACGACTCGGGGGATGGACCGGGACGAGGTCGTCCGGCGCGTCGGGGCCATGATGAAGGGTCCGGTGGGTAACTCCGGTGCGCCGGCTGCATTCCGGCTGTCGAATCCGCCCTTGGCGGTATGTATTGCTTTGTCCGAGTACTTTGGTGTCCTTTAGTACCTTTGAATTTGATATTATTTGCCTTGTTTGGACTAGGAGGTGACGAACCGGTTCTTTAGCCCGGCGCCCCTTCCCGAAGCTTACCCAGCGCTGCGCCGGAAGGTGATGAACCGGAGGAGGCGGCTGCGGACTGCCTGCCGGCAGTTCTCGAGCTCCAGGGGTGGGAGACGGAGGAGTTCAGCCCTCCCGAGAACCCCCAGAGGGTCGTCGATCCGGTGGCGGATGCGGCTGCCTTGGGCAGGACCCGGTCGAGCGCGCGGCGGGTGCTGGCGTCGCAGTCGGCCGCCACTGCTGTAGCCGAGACTCGGAAGAGGCAGACCTTGGCGCAGGCGGATGCGTCCACATCGAAGAGGCGCCGCACCGGCGCTGCATCGGCGGGCAGTGATGACGCCGACAACTCGTCTGGCGGCGAGGATGATGAAACGAACCGGATTCCCAATTACGAGAATCTGACTCCCTGTACCCTTGTGATAGTCCCAGAATCAACAGCTATCACGTACAGAACTCATTTCAGCAGAATATCACATCCATACATTGATTAGGGCCATCAAACATGATTTAATTACTTAGCGATATGGTACAAGCCCTCTGGGCTAAACGACAAAAGGGAAACAGCTACGCAGCGGATAGCTAAAAGCTTCTGGAGCTTCAGGCCTTCTCCTCCACAGGAAGCTTTGAGCGTAGCGCACAGCCCTCATTTGCGTCACCCGTCGAAGTCGATCTTGAACTTGGAATCCTCTCCTGTAAACCCAGAGTCTGTCCTCAAGGAAGTGGGACGGGTCCACGTCACCAATCATAATATGCAGCAAAGCTTTACAGTGGCCTAAACTAGTAGTAAAATATTCAAGGATTATAAGCTGGGGTTTTCCTATGTGAGCAGCAGCAATAACCCAAATTCATCTCATCACCAACTCCTGTCCTCACCAGAGGGATCACACTCCCCAAAACCAACCATCAATCTCACAACCACATCGGGCTCGTCCTGCCTCGGCAGGTTCCCGTAGAAATCATCCGCCAACTCCTTTCACACACTAGGCGACTCGGTGACCTCCCTCTCCACCTTGTCTCAACAGCCTCAGCTGGTCGAACCTCTCATAACCCAAAACAAGGATGAGGTAAGAAAACAGAATTTGTCGACAAATTATGTCGCACACGTCTGCCTGGGGGTACCCCAGAGAGTAGATTTGTGGGTCTCGCCTAGTTCTAGGAACGACAGTGTACGAACAACACAAGATTTAGACAAGTTCGGGCCGCGAATAGCGTAATACCCTACGTCTAGTTGTAGTCGAGAGTAGTCGAAGTAGTCGTACGCCGAGTCGATGTCGCCGAACGTCGATGTAGTCGTACTTGCGTACATTGTCTGTGTGCGATCAGCAAGGACGTTGAAGCTTCCGGTGATCTTCCGTGTGCTTGTAGCAGAAACCATGCAAAAGGGTTTTTCTTGTACGTGTTGCCTGCGATCTTGCATGCAGCCGGACCTTGGAGTAATAATTAATTACGTTGCTCTGCATGCGCATGAATCAATGTCCAGCTGCCGTTTTCGGCTTGCCTCTTGATGCGTGATCGGCATTTGCTCTGTCTTGATGTGCGGCTTATCTGACATGCAGCAGCGGCAGGTAACGTCGGAGTTTACTTCGGAAAATAATTCCGTGTCCAACTCGAACTCGGTGACTTGCAACACATCAGTTGCCGACTGGAACCAGTGCTCCGCCTCCGATCCTGATGCGATGGTAGGACTGTAGTTGTCGAACAGCTGGCTGATTTCTCCCGATTTTGATTCTCCGCTTCGGATTCGAATACCAAAGTCAACCAACACTTTTGATACTGATAGAACTCGACGAGTAGTGCAAACGTTGAATTTTTCGATCTCGCCGAGTAGATTGCTTTTGTTGATGATTGGTCCATCAAGCTCTCCCATTGATCGCAACGATCGTGCCCCACGGTGGGCGCCAAGTGTTGACGAATTATGTCGCGCACGTCTGCCTGGGGGTACCCCAGAGAGTAGATTTGTGGGTCTCGCCTAGTTCTAGGAACGACAGTGTACGAACAACACAAGATTTAGACAAGTTCGGGCCGCGAGTAGCGTAATACCCTACGTCCTGTATGCTGGATTGTATTCCTCGTACGATTGTGTAAAAGTTGTCTTTGAGGGGGTCCCTGCCCAGCCTTATATAGTCCGGAGGGCAGGGTTACAAGTCGGTTGTGTGATCCTAGTCGTATACAACTCGGAGTACTACAACAGGGTACTTTGGGGAGTCTCCATCTAGTATACGACTAGTCTACCTAGCCTACTACGCCGTCTTGCACCGTAGCCGACTAGTTTTAGGTAGCTAGGCTAAACATTCCCTATCGGGTAGTTTATTTCTTTACATGAATGGCCCTAGGGATCCTGGTCCCACAAGCCCCCGAGCATCTTGCGCCTTTGCTTCAAGTCTTGAATCTGCTACAGCATCTTCGATTAGTTGTAGTAAAGCACAAGACGCTCAGATCTTCTCTGACGAGTAGTTCATTGGAGTGCATCTATCGATGCACCCAATGGGTGTAGCCCCCGAGCCTCCGAGTACTTTCAAAAGTAGTCGGAGACTCAAAAGCAGTCTTCTATCTTCATCTTGAGTAGTTCAATGGTGTGCACCGATCAGGTGCACCCATTGGGTGTAGCCCCCGAGCTTCGAGTAGTTTTGAAGAAACTAGTCGGAGGTCTTGAATAAAATCTTATCCAAAAAATTAAATCCCGGAATATCCGCTAGCAGCCCCCGAGCTTTAAAGCAAATATCTTTGGTTTAAAGGTCAAGCAAAATCTTCGAAAATTTTCTGTAATCATCGATCTCTGGATTTCATGCCGCCACAAACTAATTTGGTAACCTTATCCCGAAAAAATAGACGGGAAAACGGAATGTCATGCGTCGCCGCTACTGTAGCCTTAAAACTTGGGCCGTTATAAATCTGGATCTGCTTTCGTTGATAATCATTAAGCCACCACATCCATTGCCTGAGCGCCGCAAATACTCTGAGCCTGAGCCCCCGAGCTTTGCGAATCCAGACCCCCGAGCCCCCGATCCCGCATTCGCATCTGGGCGAGGTAGATTCACAGCCTCTGGTGTGCCGCTTGTTGAATGCGCGAGAAGACGAAGGTGATCACGCGCGCATCAACAATGGGCCAGAAGAAAGGAGGGAAGAAGCCCCCTGCTGCTGGTGTTGAAGGTGCCGGAGGGTCCCGCAGATCTGGGACGCGAAGCGCGGTGAAGGATACAACGACCAAGCCAGTGTTCGACACACCACCGATGCCACGAGTAGCTTGGAAGGATTGTACTGCTACTGAAGACGACCTCAGGCTCCTTGTGGAACAAGGTTTGCTTCTTGATCAGACTACTCTTCAGTGGAAAGCTTGTGTAAAACAACTCTGGCCCACTGAAGATAGTGATGAGATTCCTTTGTTTGTGTCTTTTTGTGAGCGTGGAGTTGGTCTCCCAATTTCTTCCTTTTTAAGGAATTTCTGTCATTTTACAAGCTCCAACTCCACCATCTCAACCCAAATGGAATTCTCTATTTATCTGTTTTTGTCCATGCCTGTGAGGCATTCCTTGGCATCAAGCCCAGTGTCACACCCGGGTTTACACAGAAACCCGAATGCTACTATATGTGTGCCCAGGAAGTCCACAGAACACATATAGTTAACAAATATGATAAACAGAGTACATATGCTCGAATAAAAAATAATTTAACATCAGAGTTACCTAAAACACAGCGGAAGACTAACACTCTCGACAGGTAGAGCCTCAAGTCCACAGGGACACCGACTGGTTGACCACAGCTCAGTAGTACGGAAGATCCTCAAGAAACTTCATCTGTTACCCATCCGGGATTTTGTTGAATAATAGCAAGCGTAAGTAATTGTCTTACTTAGCAAGTATAGCACGGGTGTATGAAGGCTCAAAAAGGCTAGACACGGCTTAACTGCATTAGCACTTTTAGTTGGTTCGTTTTAACATTATCCAAGTTACTATAAGTGAATGAAACCCGGTTGAAACCCAATTAATAAGGTATAAGTGACATTAAGCATAGATAAACATCATCTTCTAATCAAAAAGGATCCAGGCCGCTCGTGACCCTGAGCTGGGCTATCATGATAGATCGTACACTCTGCAGAGGTTTCGCCCTTTACCCACCAGTCGCGTAAAAGTTCAAAAGAACTTTGCACCCAACCACGCGCATCTACACTTCCGAGGTGTGACGGCATAGGGACGCTACGAGGCTTTCACAAGACACCCTAACAAGTCAGTAGCCGCTGGGGTACTACAAGGTGGTGAGAACCTAGGCACCGAGATCGACGTACGCCCACGGAGTCACACCGTGAGGGGGTCGATGGCATCCGGAGCGCGGGTATCACACCCATACTGCGCAATGTGCAGAGTCCTCAGTCGCTGAGACTCCTACACGGGACTGGGTCTAACGGGACCTAGCCGACGGGGCTACCGTCCTCGGTGGAATCCGAAATCACCCCGTGCCTTGCCTCCCACAACGCCGTAGGCCACTCGGTAACCACTGCCAAGCTAGAGACGTACAAGCTACTCAATCAAGACCAGAGCCATTATAGTTCTAGCGGCGGCGACAGGCTCCTGGGTTGCCGCTTTAAGAACCAGTCCTTAGAGGGAGAAACTAGAACAAAGCACACAGCACATGCTCTAGCTCCCTAATCCATGTTGCTAAAAAGCAAGTTTTAACGTTAAGGTTGAAGTGGACCAATAATACAAGTTTAACAGTTAAATAAAGGTGACAGTAGCTGCGCCTAGCAAAGTTCTACCCATATGCAATAAACCCAAGGTAAACAAGGATAGGATAATGAAAAACTAGGTACAACCTTAAAGGTAAATCAATTTAGACACATGCATGTATGAAATAAATGATTAAAGGGTGTGTAGGTAGCAAGGATTGTCCGTGCTATAACTTGCCTTCCTCGGAGTACTGCTGCTGCTGTGAGTCCTGCTCCTGGTAATCCTCGGCGTACTCGAAATCCAAGGCTACGGGCTCACCGACTGGACACGAAGCACCACACAAGCATCCATACCAAACATTACATGCAAACAAGAATACTCTATTAGAACAGTACACCAAACAGTGAAAACAGTACAAAAACAGGAGCTAGAAATATTCTACGCTTTGCTACGAACACATGAGCGCGAAAATCACACTAATCGGAGCTAAAACGTGAAAGTTATAGCGTTTCTAAGGTTCCGGGACTTGCTGGCAAGGTTTTAAAGTTTCCAGGGATCTATCTGCGAGACACCGATGACCTAAACGTAATTATTTTTGAACTGGGCTGGACGGAGGGTTGATTTTGAAAAAGGACAGGGGCTCTGTTGACAGTCAAAATTGGCTTTGGCCCGGCCAAACCGGTCAGACCGGTTTGATTCTGTAATTCGAGTAGGATTAGGATTTTGAGTTTAATCCCATATTGTAACCTATTCGGAAGGGGTAAGACTTCCCCGGCCTATAAATATAAAGGCTAGACGGCCGATTGAGGTATTCCAATCGAATCAAATACAATTGTCCTTTACTTTTTATCTCTCAAACCCTAATCTTTGCCAACCCCATATTCTGTTCTTTGCTCGTCTCTACGGCGTTCAAAGGCGTTCTAGGTGGCCTGCCGACCCTAGAGCAACCCTAGCCTGCTTGAGCTCCGACGGGGTCCCTCCCGAGCTCGAGTTTCTAGGTCTTCACGACTTCCCGACAGAAAGCGGTCAGACCGGTTCTGTAAACCGGTCAGACCGGTTTGCCCGAGGGAGGCCGGGTGTTGGCCGTGGTGACGGCCGTTCTGCGCGTTCAATTGATCTCAAGTTTGTTGGCGTGTTTTCGTGTCAACATACTTTTTGGCGACTCCGCTGGGGAAGATTAATCTGGTTTCAAGACCGATCCAATCTACTCCAAATATGTCTAGATCAACGTGCAATCTTGACAAAGACAACATCATCACCGCGACAATGGAAGAGCTCACAGACGAGGAGCGGAAGCGGTACTTGGTTGCTGAGGAGCACTTCAGGGCGCAATTCTTGAAGGGCTTCAAGAAAGATCGCGGTGGTCTTGTCAAGAGAGTCGAGGAATTCGTCATGCCGGCTTTCAAGCTGGCAAACGACCGAGTTGAAGAACTTCCAAAGGTAACTGGCGAATCCTCTGATTTGTTGCAGCAAATTACTCGCATGATGGATGATAAATTGCTTGTTGCACAAACTGTTACTAGTGAGTTGATTGCTAATATGTCAGGTAATTCTGATAAGGGTAAAAATAATGTAGAATTTAATGAATTACCTAATTCAACTCCTAGCTCATCAGGCATGCCAGAACATGTTTTAGATCCTAATTTGGGCATGCCGATGAATTTTTATGCGGGACAATCACTTCACCCTGGTTCGGTCCACGAACCGGTCAGACCGGTTTTCACAACCGGTCAGACCGGTTTGGCCTCCCCTGGCGGTCAGACCGGTTCCATGGGTGCAGGAGCACCGGGTGCGATGATTTTATCTAATACAGTTGCTTCTGGTCCTGTTTACGCTACTCCACGCACTACGGTTGTGGGAAGCATACCCCACGGATCTGGCGCGTCTCACGGGCCGATTCCGAGTACTTCTCAAAGTGCAGCGTATAATGTTCCTCGTGTTCCACAAAATAGAGGTGATGGGAATTATCAAGCCGAGTTAGCTAAGTTTAAAGAAGATATAGCTAATACGCTTAGAACAAGACTCAGGCTTGAATTGGGTACTTCACGCTTATATCAAAAACCGTATCCACCTGAATTTGATTTAGTTGCTTATCCTAATGGTTGGCGTGTTCCGGATTTTATTAAATTCAGTGGTGAAGATAATAGAACTCCTTGGGAACATATTAGTCAATACATCTTGCAGTTAGGAGAGGCATCTTTTTATGAAGCATTACGTATACGGTTGTTCTCATTATCTTTAACTGGAACTGCGTTTTCATGGTTTTCTTCGCTTGCTCCTAATTCTATTCAAAATTGGACTCAATTGGGCGTAAATTTCATGATCATTTCTTTAGCGGAGAAAACGAAGCTAAATTGTCTGATTTGACATCGGTTAAGCAAAGCCGAGAAGAATCGGTTCTAGATTACTTTAAAAGATTTAAAGATGTTAAGAACCGATGTTTTAACATAACTGTTTCTGAAAAGGATTTAGCGGATTTAGCTTTTGCGGGCTTACGGTCTCATTTCAAGGAAAAACTAGAGGGTTCTGATTTCCTTACTATTAACCACTTGCAAATGAAGGCTATGAGCCTAGAACTTAAGTTTAAAAATTCAAAAGAATCTGCTAAACCTCATCGTTCGAATGTGCATATTGTTGATAATGATTCTGATAGTTCGGATGATGATAAAGAAATTTATGCTGCTGAATTTGTTTGGTCATCAAAGAGTAAACCAGGTTCTTGTCCATCGTTGAAGCCGATTCAGAAGAAACGACAAGAAGAAATTAAGTTTACTTTTGATGTAGCCAAATGTGATCGTGTTTTTGATGAATTGCTTAAGAATGGCTTTGTTAAACTTTCTCATGCAATTCCACCAGCCGATCAGTTGAAAAATCGTGCATATTGTAAGTGGCATAATTCTTTTTCTCATGCAACCAATGATTGCAATGTTTTTCGACGACAGGTACAATCGGCCCTTAATGAAGGTCGATTAGTGCTAGCTGAAATGCAAGTTGATAAGGCTCCTTTCCCTGTTCATACCTTGGATTTGAACACTAAAGTGTTGATTCGGCCATCTCAAGTCGATGGAGCTAAGGAATAGAACGTGGTGATTGGAGACCCAAGGCCGGAAAAAGTTGATGACAAAGTTCCGGTCAGAACAATGATGATTGGGAGAACTCTGGATGGAAAAGAGTCTCTGAAGATTACTATTAACACATCAAGGCCCGGGGGGCAAGAAAGTTCCTTGGAAGAGAATCGGTCTGCTAGCCAGGCGAAACCGGTCAGACCGGTTTCCCAAACCGGTCAGACCGGTTTGTCTCCAGACTGTCCAAGGACTTTCAAGCCCAAGCGCCCGGAAGTGGGTACTTGGAAATTTAATGAGCCAAAGATTCAAGGTAGGGTTCTGAAGCAAGGACCTACTTTTTCTCAGCTCATGAACAAGTACACAAAGGCCGTTCAAGTTGATCGGCCAACAAAAAAGAGACAGAGGTCACCACAGCGTTGGATCAATTCTACAACCTATAAGCGTCGTGGTGATGTTACTGGAGCTCCGTTACATGACCGATTCGGCTCATACCCTTCAGGTCCTTCGGCTGCTCCCAAAAGCGGTCAGACCGGTTTTATGGACCGGTCAGACCGGTTTCGGTTTGATCAAAGAGTTCAAGTTCCTCCTAAGCAAGAATACCGTGTCAAAGAGAAGAAGGAGGATGTGCAAGCCAAAGCTAGTGGATTTGTAAAAATTGGCAGTATTCCAGTGGCTATGCAAGACTTGGGTAGAAAGCCGATAGTTATTGGAGATTCGGCTCCTGTTCCAGTCCAAAGGCCGATCATAGTAAATGATCATGAGGCTAGCAACAGCAAGGGCGTAAAGAAGGTTTTTCAACCAAGGTGGTGTCCTTCTGGATTGACTCATATGCAAAAGCGGAAATTACAGCGCCTGCGGAACAAAGAAAAAAGGGAACAGGAAACTGAGAAGCTGAGGGATGAATACTTCAACAATTACAGGCCCATGATTCCTCAGACCAAAACTTGGCGAGTTGTGCAACCAGCAGCACAACCGGTCAGACCGATTTCAGAATCTGGTCAGACCGGTTTGGGTCAGCCCACCGCTGCAAAAGCGGTCAGACCGGTTTCTGGAACCGGTCAGACCGGTTTGATGACAGAAGCGGGAGCTGAGATTACTTCAACCATCGATACTACTCCGCCAATTCCTCCAGTGGTTGAAGATGAAGAATTGGTTGATTTTGAGCCTTCTCCAGAGCGTGACAACATGGAAATTAATGTTGTTTATTTGTCTTCTGATTATTATGTGGTGCCGGAGGAGGAAGTCTCTCATCTTCAACTTGGACCTCAAGATGCCGTTTTTCAGAAGCCTAGTGAATCGGAAAATCATCTCAAGGCTTTATATATGAGAGGGAACATCAACGGGAAGCCAATTTCTCGTATGTTGGTTGATGGTGGAGCTATTGTAAATCTTATGCCATACTCTCTCTACAAGAAGATTGGCGGAAAAGACGAAGAGTTGATCAAGACGAACATGATGGTCAGTGGAGTTGGTGGAGGAGATCCCATTGGTGCCAAGGGGGTGGCTTCTATGGAGTTGACTGTCGGGAGTAAGACTATTGCTACGACTTTCTTCGTCTCCGAGGTGCAAGGTAACTTCAGTTTAATCCTTGGTCGAGATTGGATTCATGCGAATAAATGTATTCCTTCTACCTTGCATCAATATCTTATTCAATGGATCGGTGATGAAGTTGAAGTTGTACATGGTGATACTTCTTCCTTCGTTGCAACGGCCGATTCCGATTCTCTTAGTGCAAATGAGAAGGTCCAATGTTTGTCGGGCATGGATTTGACCGACTATGAGTTGATCAGCTGCACCAAGGATGGTTTTGTTCCTGCTACGTTAAAGCCGATGGAGAATCGGTTGAATTACTTGCTGTAGTTAATGGAACAAACAAATCAACAGAGACAAACCGGTCAGACCGTTTCTGGAAACCGGTCGGATCGGTTTAGAACTGAACAGCGCCAGACGAGCCAAACCGGTCAGACCGCTCCTGAAAACCGGTCAGACCGGTTTACGTCGAAACAGTGGCTTCAAGGCCGAATTGATCATTACCGAACACATTCGGCCGGTATGTTTGAAGCTATTGAAGATCTTGGTGATATGGATAAATTGGGTCAGGGTTTCACTTCAGCCGACCCTTTAGAAAAAATAGATATTGGTGATGGTACTATTCCTAGGCCAACTTTTGTAAACAAGAATTTATCGGCTGAGTTTAAAGCCGAATTAATAAATTTGTTGAAAGAGTATGTCGATTGTTTTGCTTGGGAGTATCGTGAGATGCCTAGTTTGAGTCGTGATTTAGTTGAGCATCGTTTACCAATAAAAGCCGGTTTTAGACCTTTTAAACAATCGGCTAGACGTTTTAATCCCGCTATTTATGACCGAATAAAAGAAGAAGTTAATCGTTTACTAGATGCTGGTTTTATTCGGACTTGTCGTTATGCGGAGTGGATTTCTAATATTGTTCCCGTTGAAAAGAAAGATTCGGGAAAACTTAGAGTTTGCATTGATTTTAGAGATCTTAATAAAGCCACTCCAAAAGATTTGTATCCTATGCCTATAGCCGATGTTTTAATCAATGAAGCTTCTGGACATCGTGTTGTTAGTTTTCTTGATGGTAATGACGGATATAATCAAATCTTTATGGCCGAAGAAGATATGCACAAGACGGCCTTTCAATGTCCAGGATTTATTGGTTTATTTGAGTGGGTGGTTATGACTTTTGGATTAAAGAATGCCGGTGCAACTTATCAAAGAGCTATGAATTTAATCTTTCATGATTTGCTTGGTGTTATTGTGGAAGTATATATTGATGATATTGTAGTTAAATCGGATGGTTTGGATTCTCATTTAGCCGATTTAAAGCTTGCTCTTGAGAGGATGCGACGGTATGGATTGAAGATGAATCCACTCAAATGTGCTTTTGGTGTTTCGGCTGGGAAGTTTCTTGGGTTTGTTATTCATGAGAACGGCATAGAAGTTGATCCCAAGAGAATTGAAGCTATGAAGAAAGTTGAAGCTCCTACTTGCAAGAAAGATTTGCAAAAGTTTCTAGGCAAGGTAAATTTCTTGAGGAGATTTATAATTAACTTGTCTGGAAAGGTTGATGCTTTTACTCCTTTACTTCGGTTGAAAGATGAAGCCGATTTTAACTGGGGGGGCAAAACATCAAGAAGCTTTTGAGAAGATCAAAGAGTACTTGTCTTCACCACCAGTACTTAGGGCGCCTAAGAGAGGGGTTCCATTCAGACTTTATGAGGCGGCTGAAAATAAAACTATTGGGGCTGTTTTGACTCAAGAAATCGGCAACAAGGAGTATGTGATCGCTTATGTAAGCCGACGGCTCATTGATGCAGAAACAAGGTATACTTTCATTGAAAAGTTGTGTTTATCCTTGTATCATGCTTGTACTCAATTGAGGCATTATTTATTATCTAGCATTTGCATCGTGTTGTGTCAAACCGATGTGATTAAACATATGTTGCAAAAGCCGATTTCTAGTGGAAGAGTCGGTAAATGGGCTTATGCTTTGGTTGAGTATGATTTGGCTTGTGAATCTTTAAAATCAATGAAAGGCCAAATTGTAGCTGATTTTATAGTTGAACATCGAATAAATGATATAAACAATTTCGACGTCGGCTATGTTGCTTGGACATCATGGAAGCTATACTTTGATGGATCGGTTTGTAATGATGGGCAAGGAATTGGTGCTGTTTTGATCTCTCCAAGTGGTGCCGTCTTTGAGTTTTCAAACCGATTGGAAGAAAAGCGAACCAATAATCAAGTTGAATATGAAGCCCTTCTATTTGGCTTGGAATTTTTGCAAGACATGGGAGTAAAGCATGTTGAGGCTTTTGGTGATTCACTCCTGGTGGTACAACAAGTGTCAAAGGTATGCCAATGTTATAATGGTTCATTAAATGCATATCTTGATAGATGTCTTGATATCATTGCTTCTTTTGATGAATTTACTATCAAACATATTCCGAGAGAAGAGAATGACAAGGCAAATACTCTGGCTCAGAAAGCATCTGGTTATATGGTTGCAAAGAAATATTTCTATCTCCAAAAACCGATGCAAATGAAAGCCGAGGTTCTGGTTCTGGACGAACCGGTCACACCGGTTTTAGAAACCGGTTAGACCGGTCTGACTGCCAGAACCGGTCTGACCGGTTCTGAAACCGGTCTGACCGCTTCGTCCCCTGACAAAAGCAAAAATCCTTTGGATGATGCTAATCAATCCAAAGTTGAAGATCAGGATTGGAGAGTACCTATTATTACTTATTTGAGAAATCCTGGTCGTGGTGCAGAAAGAAATATTCGGTGAATATCATTTAAATATGTTTTGATTGACGATGAACTCTATCGTCGAAACGCCGAAGATTTGTTGTTAAAATGTCTTAATTCGGATCAGGCCAAAGTTGCCATGGGTGAGGTCCATGAAGGTATTTGTGGTACACATCAATCGGCTCCAAAGATGAAGTGGTTGCTTAGACGAGCCGGTTTCTATTGGCCGACTATGATGGCGGATTGTTTCAGATATTACAAAGGATGTGAGGAATGTCAGAAGTTTGGAAATTTGCAACTTGTTCCTGCTGCATTGATGCATCCTATTATTAAGCCATGGCCGTTCCGAGCTTGGGGATTGGACTTTGTTGGAAAAATTCATCCTCCATCATCAAAAGGACATCGTTTTGTGTTAGTTGCTACAGATTATTTTACTAAGTGGACCGAAGCGATTCCTTTGAAGAATATGACGCATCGAGAAGTGATTGAATTTGTTACGCAAAATATTATTCATAGATTCGGTATTCCTCAAACTTTGACAACGGATCAAGGTACTTCGTTTATGTCTAAAGAGGTACGTGAATTTGCCGAATCCTATAGAATTAAGTTGCTCAATTCAACTCCATATTACGCTCATGCTAATGGACAAGCCGAGTCAAGTAATAAAATTTTGATCAAATTAATCAAGAAAAAGATAGAAGACAATCCTAAGAGATGGCATGAAGTTTTATCTGAAGCATTGTGGGCTCATCGTATATCTAGACATGGTGAAAGGACCTTGATGTCACCTAGAGGGGGGGGGGTGAATAGGTGAATCTGCAAAATACAAACTTTTTCCCACAGTTAGTACAGAAACCGGTCAGACCGGTTTATAAAACCGGTCAGACCGCTTTTGCCAGAAAGCGGTCAGACCGCTTTGCCAAAGCGGTCAGACCGGTTTTCCACAGAGAAAACCAACTATGTAAATTAACCCCCTCTACAAGTTCTAGAACAAATCAAACTTGGTGATGAGCTCCTGTAGATGATAACTAGCAGGTCCACTTAGTCCCTGCACACAAGTAGAGCGCACCCAAGTAGAACGATGCGGAAGCGAATATAAATGCTAGAAATGAGCTTGTGAAGTAAAACAAGAGACAAAGATTTGTTTTCCCGAAGTTCGGAGTTCACCGCTGCCACAAAGGCTGTCACAAAGACACGATGAATCCTAGTCTCCATTGAGGGCCTATGAAAGGCGGGCTTATCCACTCCAAGCCACTTTTCTCGGTTCCACTAACTTTTGACCCTTTTCCACGAAGGAGGCAAGGCCAGCCTTTACAACCAATCCGTGGCTTACCACACGCGAGGCAGCTCACCGGCGACGCCTAACCGTCTAGGAGGATTCACCTCCAAGAGTAACAAATGCTTCAATTGTTGCTAGACTTCACCGGAAGTGCTCAAGACTATGGATATGCTCTTTGCTGCTGCAATTAGCTCACTCAATCTTTCTATAGCTCATACACAAAGCATCCCTCAACCCAAATCCAAAGATATGAACTAAATCAATCAACTCTCACAAAGAGAGGTTTGGGGAGAGCTTGCTGGTGCTTGGGAAGGTTCTAGGCGTGCAAGAATGGCAGGGCAACCAGCAGCCCTCAAAGGAGAGGGCCAAGGGGTATAAATACCTCAATCCCAAAAACTAGCCGTTATAGCCGTTGGAAACCAGTCAGACCGGTTTCCCAAACCGGTCAGACCGGTTTTCAAACCAAAGTAACCGTTGCACTTGTCAGAGTCCCAAACCGGTCAGACCGGTTTGGGTCGACTCAGCACACTAGCGTCCCAAAAGCGGTCAGACCGCTTTACAAAACTGGTCAGACCGGTTTTGGTCCCCTCAGCACACAAAGTCCCAAAAGGACTTCTCTCTAGAGGTTATCTCTCATGGGTTGATCTATTGAGCACTTTTTGGTGTTGTCAACACAACTAATGTTGCATCCCTCTTGATAGTACGGCATTCCTAAACTCAAGATAAAAACAATAAATAGAATCTACCACTTGAGCTTTTATATCTTCATTGGTGCCATACTTGATCATCTTCAACTTGAGGGCTTCAACATTTCATGTCTTTGCTGAGCAAATCCAACTTGAGCCAATGGCTTAGAATTTCCATTGTATGAAACAATTCATAAGCCATTCCACTATATGATCAATAAAGATTAGATGCTTCGCATTGCTTCACTTGATATGACTTGATCGACGTATAGACACCAAACTATAATGTTAGACTTTTCCACAAACAAAGTCCCTCGCTACAAGACCAACTTGCCCTTCACTTTGTTAGGAATGTCACTCGCATCTAGCTTGATCCCTTCCGTCCTCTCTTGCCAAATTAAGCTACGCTTTGCATTGCATCATTAATGAAATCCACATTGAATATCCTTGTCATCAATTGATTTGAAATGTCTTCAATATTGTTTTGTATGTTGTCTTGTATGTTTTCTTTGGTAGATAACTTGTCCATAAGCATCAATGCACTTGAGACCATATACTAACCATAGAATCATGTCTCATTTTGAATATAACCATTGCCATGGATCAAGCCCAAAGAAATCCCAATTTCTTCAATTATTTTTGTCCCAAAAACCTTTGACAAGTATCTTGTTTGCTCTCATGTCATTTATACCAATAATGAGCTTATATTCTTCAACAATCATATTACATGAATATTCATAAGAATAAACAAGTTAAATACAAATCATGTTGTCATCCAAAATCACCAAAACATATAAGTGCCTAGATGCACTTTCAATCTCCCCCTTTTTGGTGATTGATGACAACATGATTAAAGCTTACAAAAGATATGAAATTTAAGCTCAAGATGACTGAGATATATGGTGAGCTCCCCCTTAATATGTGCTTTGAATGGAATTTCAAAAATTCGGCCTCAAATGCCAAATGCACATATAAACAAAAAATGAGAGCTCCCCCTATACCTCAGCATCCATCATGTGCAAACATGTGTGTGTGACATAATAAAACAAGGTGTGATGCATATGACATGTATAGCACTCAATAAGACAAAGAGAAGCACATGCTTGCTGTTGGGGCCAAACCGGTCAGACCGGTTTGGGAAACCGGTCAGACCGGTTTCACCCCAACAGCAGGTATGTGTGAAACAACATTGCATCACCCAATAAATGTAACACACTAGCAAATTGTCACTTAGAATACATAAATAGGTTCAAAATAAATAGGTTCAAACACACATAGTAGCACACATTACAAATTCTCAAGTCCACAAATAGATAAAGTACGAATTTATTACATCCAAAGTGACAATGACTACAAGTTCAACTAGATAAGCTTTAATCCATTTCTTCTCCCCCTTTGTCAGCAATCATCCATAAAAGGGCCTGGAGAAGCTTGTAGTCACACTCCCATCATGCATCCAATCTCCTCCGTCGCTAGAAGGTCGGGCTATGATCATCTGACGAAGAAGATGTAGTCCAATGAAAACCTTCACTCAAGTGAATGTGTATGTGTGATAATATGGAGTGATTCGGATGTGCTAGCCATGGAAGAAGATATGGATGAGCTAAACATACCATGACTAGGAGCAGAAGTGGGTCCGAAGATAGAAGCTGCTGCCTGTGAAGCAAAGTCTCCGGGAGATGGAGATGGTGCACTAGAGAACTGAACTCCCGCCATAGAAGATGACGCACCACCATATGCATATGACGAGGATGGGAGTGTGGCAGCTGCATGGGTAGGTCCTGGAGGTGCAAACCCAAACGAGGAACCAAACAAGTCACCCTCTGAAGTAGGCATGTATGGCATAGTCCCCGGAGCACCAACTGACTGTGGAGGGGGTGGCGGAGGCTGTGAGCTCGACCCAACGTGTCCATATCCAAATATATCACCATACTCCTTGAAGTATCCCGCATTCATGTGATCGGTCATGATATCTCGAAGCGGGGGTATCTCAGGTAGCTCAAGAGGTGGTGAAATAGGTGACGGAGGATCATTCGGACTCAATGCTGTGTGTAATCTCTTGATTGCATCTCGAGTCTTCTTGTTCTCAATTATCTGCTGCCTAATATCCACTTGGACATCCCTCTGGCCTTTGCAAATGCCTGTAAACATAGATATGAACTTTTTGATTGGAGAGGTCTGTCCCTCTGGCTGTGCACCACTGCCAGACCCAAACCGGTCAGACCGGTTTGTAGAACCGGTCAGACCGGTTCTGACCTGCAGCTGTGAATGCTGCTGCTGCTGTGTTTGAGCTCCTCCAGCTGCTGTATCTGTGTCTGCTTGTGGAGGAGAAGGCATCCTAAACTTGTGAGGAACAGGAGGGCGAAGTGGCTTGTGTGGGGTATCCTTCTTGATTTTGAGACTAGTGACCCTCTCTATGATGAACATGATAAATGGACTGTAGGCGCATATCTTTTGAGGGCTCTCAGAAATAGTCTTGATCTCATGCCAAATGAAATCGGCAACGCTAAATGGAGGAGTCTCCTCACCAATCCTCAGATAATACATCAAATTTCTCATGTAAAGTGAGATTTCTGAGGTGTTGCCTTCTCTAGGAGTGAGTGTCTTTCTGAGCAATCTGTAGAGAGACCCATAGTAGGTGTAGAGACCACTCACTTTCCCCCAACTGCCACGCTGATCTCTGGGATACATGAATTTTATCTCTGATGGTTCCATAACACCCCGATCATGTATCCTGACTGTGTCATCACTCTCATGTCCAACTCTGAGTATAGAAGCAAAGTCAGAAAAGGTGACATGAAAGCGCTGTCCCTCTGTCATCCAATGCATAGCTCTCTCTCGCCTGCCATCCTCCTCATGATAACTGAAGAACACAGTAGCATAGAACTGAGCAATCACCTCCTTGTTCCAATTATGCTTGAAGCCCATGAGATGTTTGATTCGCTTTTCAGAACAAACTCTGATAATCTCATTGAACACCGGGTTGTCTTGTTTGCTCATGTACTCCCAATCTATGTACTGTGCATCTGATGTGATCTTGGTCTTCTTCATAATAGTTGTGGCATAGAAATCCTGCTGAAAAAGAGTCCAAAATCTGTAGTCAGTGGCTGTCCTATTCACATCAAGTGGACTAGTCCTCCTCAACCTCCTCACTGTATCTGTCATCCCACCCACAGAGTAATCTGTCACTCTCCTACTAGCTGGGCCAGGGGGTCGGCAAATCTCAAGAATGAGAGGAGCATTTGCCTCTGGTGAACCATCACCTGCTGCCTCCTTTTCATCATCATCACCGGCTGCCATCTCCTCATCTTCATCATTACCACCCAACTGATCATGCTGGTATACAACCCTGTAGGTTTCATCCTCAACCTCATCCTCATCAGTGGTGTTCCCAAGTTCATCCACCTCCTCAATTTCCTGCTCAGCTGTTCTCTTTGACCTCCTAGGCCTCAAAGCTCTGCCACTGGCTGCTTGTGAGCTACTACATCCGGATTCATCAAACTTCCCCTTTTTGATTCTCTCGGCATGTGATCCCTTCGGCATCTTCTACTGTCCTTCCTGGGTTCACAAGGTGACACACAAAGTATCAATGCACAGGAGATGATTGATCAAAAGATTTGAGTAGATAGAGTACATTCAACCGGATTTGATTCAACTCAGCACAAAACCGGTCAGACCGGTTCTAGGAACCGGTCAGACCGCTTTTGGTCTGAGCTGAGCCAACTCGAGTCAAAGATCAATTTGGACAGGTAAAAATTATATAAGTGCCCAAAAACAGATTGGATCAAGTATGGAATTGATAGAGAGCACCTAACAGGTTTTGGGTCAGCTCAGGGCCAAACCGGTCAGACCGGTTCTAGGAACCGGTCAGACCGCTTTTGCCTGGGCTGAGCCAAAACGAGTTGGGGATCGATCTGGAAAGATTATGATATGGAATTTTGAAGAATATTGCAATATAAGATATCCCTAGTCCATAAGTAGACAAACACGCTGCATAACAAGGACTTGGGCCTTCACTGCCCAAACCGGTCAGACCGCTTTGCCAAACCGGTCAGACCGCTTTGCGCAGTGACGATGCTAATCCTTGTTGCGCAAAATGTAGCCAACCAAATCAATACATCTCTTAGGGATAGGTTCCTAGACATGCCAAAAGATGTTCTACCAAAGGGTTTTGCAAGATATTCAACGAGTGAGTAGATCGGGTGATGAAAAGATTTGAATACCTTGAGAACCTTGAACTCGTGAGAGAAAAGAGATTTGAGTGCACAACTTGATGGGGATTCGATCTAGCAGCCTTGGGACACTCCAAATCCAACAAGAAAACAATTTTTCCTTGGTTGAATCTTCAAATCGCCATAGGAGGTGTTTCTTGCGGTGGGGAACAGAGGAGAGAGAGAGAGGAGTGGTGAATGAGTATGGAAAGAGAGAGAGGATCACGGGTAGGCAGTAAAAACGAGTGGGCCACCTTCCTGGGCCAAACCGGTCAGACCGGTTTGGGAAACCGGTCAGACCGGTTTCTCCCAGGGAGTTGAGTCTGGTCAGGAACTTCGGATCTTCCAGGTTTTTGTCGGATCTTCTGATGAACATCGGATCTTCCGGGGCAGAAACAACTCGAGACAGAGCTGCTCGGAACTTCCTGTCGGATCTTCCGACCCAAGGTCGGATCTTTCTTAAAACATGTTCCAAACATTGTTCCCTTGATCTGAGTATACATTATGATGAAATTTATCCTTTTAAAATCCAAGAATTTCCACAGAAAAGTTCACCCAGCTGTTTGGGCCCAAACCGGTCAGACCGGTTTGGGAAACCGGTCAGACCGGTTTCGCCCAGTCAGTTGAGAATAGTCCAAAATGGTGGAAATTGAGCTCCAAAACTTGTTCACTTGATCTGAGAGTGTGTGTGATAGGCAAGGTCTTCAACTTCTCAAGATTGTCCATGAAAAGATAAGATTTCCAATAAATCTATTTTCTTTCGTTTCTTCCGAAAGAAATGGGATAGGATTGATGGATAGATAAAGATTTATGGACTTGAGAGAAATCTCACCATTTGTGACTAGCCATCAATCAAGCAAGGTTAACAATAGTCACAAATAGATCGACAAAGGTCAAAAGACCAAAACTCAAATATTTTCAAAATCACACACTCCTATCATGCTAGTTGGGTTTTTCAAACTCTATCCTATGTCACCCAAAGGCATGCACATATATTGAGCACAAAACGACATTAACAAATTTAGCTTACACTATTCACCAAGAAAGTTGTAAACTAAACCTTTAAAGAATGCATATGAGCTTGATATATTTGCATGCAAATGCACACTCTAGCATGACAAGGGCCTAGATGCACAAGGTAAAAACTAGTTCATAAAAAACATACCTTGGCCTCTAGTAGAATGTGTTGTGCAATGTTGTCAATCTTTTCATATGAGTTCTCTCATGATATTATCCATTTGATCAACATAGAGAGAAAACATTAATGTGCACAACACATGATTTCATAATTAATGACTTTTTACAAAAGCATGAAAACATAGGTCATTAATTACGAGCACACACAATATAGACCAAATTCCTTATTTTAGTGCATTAGTGATGATGTGGTTAGAAGGAACTTGTATGCACTAGATTTGAAAGATTAAATCAATTTAAGGAATTTAATGCTATATTATGTTGAGATGTCAAAACATAAATTGAGATCAAGATTCATGATGAGAATGACTATAGTGTTACCGTCATGAATCACAAGGTGAGTTGACAACTCCAATTTGAGAGAAGTACTCTCTCACCATTGAGACTGTGTTCACTAAAAGAAATGTTAGTCTCAAGGACACAAATATTGAAATAATCTCCCCCTAAATGTGTGCATCATATGTAGACAATATGAGACATGCACTTTGCCTTGTAAATGACATGGAGGGGATTAATTCAATATTCGGTCAAGTCGTACAATAAATTACTCAAAATGAAATATGCCAAGTAATCATACCATCATGAAGAAGTAATATAGATTACATATGCCAAGAGTGAGAAGTTCATGAAATAAATTTCTTGCATCTTCATTTCTCACACAAATGGCCAAGTCCAACTCCCTGAGCCAAACCGGTCAGACCGGTTTGGGAAACCGGTCAGACCGGTTTCACTCAGGCAGAGGCAGCCAAACCGGTCAGACCGGTTTGGGAAACCGGTCAGACCGGTTTTGCCTCGGATCTTCCGATGGATCATCCGGCCGGTTGAAGTGCACCACAGAGCCGCCCGGATCATCTGGTCGGATCTTCTGGCCTCAGTGTCGGATCTTGTGTGGTATGCCCTGAAAATGATAGAACTTTGCTCTACTAGAGAGCTATTAGACATACCACGTGGCATATGCTTAGAGTATTAACAAAAATCTTCATTTCTTATAAATGTGCCAAAGTTGCAACTGTCTGGGCCAAACCGGTCAGACCGGTTTGGAAAACTGGTCAGACCGGTTTTGCCAGACATTACCTGTTCATCGGAAATTTCCGGTTCTTGTGTATATTTACGATGCGACGGATATTTCCGATAGGGTCGTAAATTTCCGGTAGTGTGGTGCCAAACACTTGTTATTGAGCTTCTTGCATCGGAGTTTGGTTTCCCACAAATTTGACACAATATTGCTCTACTAGAGAGCCATAAAAAGCATCACATGGCATATATAAATCAATTTTCAAGAAAGTAGCCTAGGTCACTATCAAGTTTCACAAGTTCAAAACTTAGAAGCACTTGATCCTACAAAAGGCACTAGTGACAAAGACTTAACCAATTTAAGCACAATGTTACCGAGATGACATTGAGTATAGAGTATGAAGCGGAAGCAATTTTTCTTGGCTTGCTAGTAGATCATTGAAGATTGTCATTTAAGCCAAGCCATCAATGCATCTCGTGATTTCTACAATCTCATCAAGCACGCTTTGGTACCCAACTCGTGTTGGGTCCGATGTTGTTAGTCCCAATATGCTTAGGAACCCAAATGGCTCTTGTGCCACTCCTTGGAGAATAAGTCACCTTGGAAGCACAAGGGGCATTTGGAGAATCCCCAAGCTTCACATGCATAGAATGGACAACGTCGGGTTTTGGAGTGTTACCATTTGGACAATCTTTACCAAAGTGTCCCTTCTCCCGACATGAGTAGTATGTCTTGTGCTTGATGTTGGTTGCCTTCTTCTTATGTTGCTCGGTAGCCATTTCTTCATTGAATTTTGCTTTGGCTTTGAGAAATCCTTTGTTGAGCTTTATTTGAGGCTTCTCTTGGTGAAGTCCCACTTTGCTTGGACATGAGGCAACTTGATGTCCTTTCCCAAGGCAACCAAAGCATCTTCTTCTCTCCAAGTTTCTTTGTCTTTTGGAGAGCTTTGGCTTGTCTTCCTTTTTGCCTTGATCTTGGCTTGTATTGGACTGGACTTGATATATGCAAGGGCTTTGCACGGTTGTTCCCTTCTCAAGCTTCTTCACCATGTTCTCACGGTTATCTTGAGAAGGTTGCGCATTGCTCTTGCCTTTAAGAGTTGTCAAGTTCTTTGTGAGTCTTTCCACCTCTTGCTTGAGTTCTTCATTTTCTTGTGCAATGAGGTCGTCACAAGACTCTACACACACTTCATCATACCAAGATCGCTTTGCTTGAGAGCAACACGGGTTAGCACATGATAAGTTATGTTGAATTGGAGAACATGTGCATGTGTGAGATTGAGGTTCAATTGATTTAACCGAAGAGATTATAACCTCATGAGCAATCTCTAATGAAGCATATGACTCTACAAGTTCTTCATGAGAACACAAGAGTTCTTCATGCGTCACTTGTAACGTCTCATGCTTGCTAGCAATTAATTCTAACTTTTGCTTGAGCATTTTGTTTTCTTTTTCTATGGAAGCCATATGAAGAGCATCACAAGCATAATCATCAACAATGGCATCATACTTACAAACCAAAGCGGCGTTTGAGAGTTTGACTTCCTCAAGCTCTTTGATGAGAGCTAGGATAGTCTCATCCTTTGAGTTTTCCGCCTTCTCGTCTTCTTTGGACTTGTAATATATGAGTGCCTCATCATTGGAGGATGATATTGCTTGTGAGCTTGAAACTTTGCTTGCACGGCGACGGCCTCCCTTCTTGCAGCCAGCTGCGCCCTTCCTGCCCAAACCGGTCAGACCGGTTTGGGAAACTGGTCGGACCGGTTTCTGCAGGAAAGTGGCAGCTGAGCCGTCTTGCTCTTGTGACTCCACGGTGGTCATCACATGAGGCTTGGTGCATGTATTTGCTGATGTAGAGCACTCCTCATGTGACTTGGCTCTTGTTTGGTCTTGCGTGTCGCTTTTGATGTTGCCATATAGCTTCTCAATTCGAGCCCAAATAAGATGAGCATCGAATAGAGTTGCTTCATCTTCTAGAATCATTTCTCTAACTTCATTGCTCACAACATCAAATAAGAAGTTAGCGACACGAGCGTTGAGTTGAAAGCAATTCATCTCATCTTCGGTTGGATTGGACACGCTCCAATCAATGCTAGGACGATCAATGCCTTCAACTACAACCCGCTCAAGAATAGGACTCATAGCCCTAAGATCATGAAGTACATGAGCGGACCAAGTGGAATAATTTGAGCCGTCACTAGCTAGTGGCTCATAGGTTACCTCACAAGTGGTCGACATCTTTCCTCACGACGGTTAAGCTTGGATGTGAGGCCAGGCTCTGATACCAATTGAAAGGACCTTGATGTCACCTAGAGGGGGGTGAATAGGTGAATCTGCAAAATACAAACTTTTTCCCACAGTTAGTACAGAAACCGGTCAGACCGGTTTCTAAAACCGGTCAGACCGCTTTTGCCAGAAAGCGGTCAGACCGCTTTGCCAAAGCGGTCAGACCGGTTTTCCATAGAGAAAACCAACTATGTAAATTAACCCCCTCTACAAGTTCTAGCACAAACCAAACTTGGTGATGAGCTCCTGTAGATGATAACTAGCAGGTCCACTTAGTCCCTGCACACAAGTAGAGCGCACCCAAGTAGAAAGATGCGGAAGAGAATATAAATGCTAGAAATGAGCTTGTGAAGTAAAACAAGAGACAAAGATTTGTTTTCCCGAAGTTCGGAGTTCACCGCTGCCACAAAGGCTGTCACAAAGACACGATGAATCCTAGTCTCCGTTGAGGGCCTATGAAAGGCGGTCTTATCCACTCCAAGCCACTTTCCTCGGTTCCACTAACTTTTGACCCTTTTCCACGAAGGAGGCAAGGCCAGCCTTTACAACCAATCCGTGGCTTACCACACGCGACGCAGCTCACCGGAGACGCCTAACCGTCTAGGAGGATTCACCTCCAAGAGTAACAAATGCTTCAATTGTTGCTAGACTTCACCGGAAGTGCTCAAGACTATGGATATGCTCTTTGCTGCTGCAATTAGCTCACTCAATCTTTCTATAGCTCATACACAAAGCATCCCTCAACCCAAATCCAAAGATATGAACTAAATCAATCAACTCTCACAAAGAGAGGTTTGGGGAGAGCTTGCTGGTGCTTGGGAAGGCTCTAGGCTTGCAAGAATGGCAGGGCAACCAGCAGCCCTCAAAGGAGAGGGCCAAGGGGTATAAATACCCCAATCCCAAAAACTAGCCATTATAGCCGTTGGAAACCAGTCAGACCGGTTTCCCAAACCGGTCAGACCGGTTTTCAAACCAAAGTAACCGTTGCACTTGTCAGAGTCCCAAACCGGTCTGACCGGTTTGGGTCGACTCAGCACACTAGCGTCCCAAAAGTGGTCAGACCGCTTTACAAAACCGGTCAGACCGGTTTTGGTCCCCTCAGCACACAAAGTCCCAAAAGGACTTCTCTCTAGAGGTTATCTCTCATGGGTTGATCTATTGAGCACTTTTTGGTGTTGTCAACACAACTAATGTTGCAACCCTCTTGATAGTACGCCATTCCTAAACTCAAGATAAAAACAATAAATAGAATCTACCACTTGAGCTTTTATATCTTCGTTGGTGCCATACTTGATCATCTTCAACTTGAGGGCTTCAACATTTCATGTCTTTGCTGAGCAAATCCAACTTGAGCCAATGGCTTAGAATTTCCATTGTATGAAACAATTCATAAGCCATTCCACTATATGATCAATAAAGATTAGATGCTTTGCATTGCTTCACTTGATATGACTTGATCGACGTATAGAAACCAAACTATAATGTTAGACTTTTCCACAAACAAAGTCCCTCGCTACAAGACCAACTTGCCCTTCACTTTGTTAGGAATGTCACTCGCATCTAGCTTGATCCCTTCCGTCCTCTCTTGCCAAATTAAGCTACGCTTTGCATTGCATCATTAATGAAATCCACATTGAATATCCTTGTCATCAATTGATTTGAAATGTCTTCAATATTGTTTTGTATGTTGTCTTGTATGTTTTCTTTGGTAGATAACTTGTCCATAAGCATCAATGCACTTGAGACCATATACTAACCATAGAATCATGTCTCATTTTGAATATAACCATTGCCATGGATCAAGCCCAAAGAAATCCCAATTTCTTCAATTATTTTTGTCCCAAAAACCTTTGACAAGTATCTTGTTTGCTCTCATGTCATTTATACCAATAATGAGCTTATATTCTTCAACAATCATATTACATGAATATTCATAAGAATAAAACCCTGCTCATACACTTAAGCAAACAAGTTAAATACAAATCATGTTGTCATCCAAAATCACCAAAACATATAAGTGCCTAGATGCACTTTCACATGGTGCTACTAGAGTTACTCCTTTTGAGCTTGTGTATGGTCAGGAGGCCGTTTTACCTGTTGAGGTGAATCTGGACGCTTATAGATTGGCTAAACAAAATGACCTTGATGCTGTTGATTACCACAATTTGATGTTGGACAATATTGATGAGGTAACCGACAAACGATTGAAAGCTTTGAAGGAGATTGAGAAAGATAAGCTTCGTGTTGCTAAAGCTTACAACAAGAGCGGGTTGCGGCTGTTGGGCGGAGCGAGCGGGCTACGCAGCGGTGATGGGCCGCAGCGGAGCTGTGGGCCGCGGGGGAAAGAAAAGAGAGGAGGGGTGAAGTTGAGCCGGGGAAAAGAGTGGAGGGGGCAGAAGCAAACTTTCGGCTGCGAGAGGAATTTGGGCCGCCCGCGGGAGGCGAAGCGGGTTGGGCCGAGCTGAGGGGAAAGAAAGGAAGGGGCGCAGTTGGACCAGAGGGAGAGTTCAGGGAGCAGAAGTGGACTCAGGCTAAAGAACTTTTCTAACGCTCAAACAAATGCAAATTAAATCCGAATTTAAACAGAATTTAAATTCCAATTTAATTCACAAACAAGCAAAACTCAATGCAGCAGCATGAATGCAACAAATATGTTTCTACACCTTATATTAAATTTTAATTTCCATAAAATGTTTATTTACCCTATATTAATTATGAACAAGACATAAAATAATCAATTAATTACTAGAAATTTTAAATAGGCTATTTTAGGGTGTTACACCCAGCCTTGCACTATTCCGGTACTTGTACCATATAAAGCCACAGCCCACGCACCAACAAACTGAAGTAGTCGGTGGGGCTGGTATTCAGTTTCGCCAAGGAATGAAGGCGAAATGGTTCGATATGCCCGTCATGGACTCATGCGGGCCTTGGAAGAGCAAATGGTTTACCATTGGTAAGTATACTCAAGCCCAATCTTGATACTTCTGTTATCGACTTGTTCTGTTTGTGCTAATATTCTGTCCATGTGCTGTAATGAAGCAGGAAATCACGGAAAGAGTTGTCCAGAGAGGGATAACTGGTATCCCAGGGATCTTAGCAATTGGAACAGCTGCCCTTCTGTTGAAGAGGCGAGGGACATCTCCGCGTTGATGGAGCGGGTGGCATGGCTCAAGGAGAAGGGTCTCACAAGAGTCAGGATTGCCTTCAGCTTCATGAAGCGAAGGATCCAACCTCTCCAAGAGCGCGCCCACCTCGGCTACGAGTACGAGGGGCCCTCAGATGGTTCCCGGATGGTGCCCGAGGAAATCTCCGACCTGGGTGTGATGATGAGGCTCCAACGCATGTTCACTGGTGTGAACAAAAGGCCTATCATCGTCGAGGAGTTCTCTGCTGAGAATCCTCCAATTGTAAGTAGTCGAATTTGTCACTTTAGACTTGTATTGTTTTGAAATATACTAATGTAATCTTGGATGTATAGCCTGTGCAGCCCTCCCAACTTCCGCTCACTGAAGAGGACTGTCAAAGCATTGAAGAGGAGGACTCGGAGAAGACTCCCAGTGCTGAGGAGCCGCCTGTAGCTCGACGAGTCGACGTGATCGAAGACTCAGAGCACGAAGAAGAAGTTGAATCGCCTGTACGAGAGCTAGGTAACAACTCGAAAACACTGAAATTATCTTGTATAGTTATTGAGATCTTATGTAGCTGTTGTTGTTCTTGAACTAGTCCCAGATGTGCCTCGTATAGCTTGGAAAAGGCGCTCGAGTGTCAGCCGTGGCGAGAACACCGTACCAAGCGGGGAGCCGAACAAGCGCTTCTGCTTGTCAACATTTCTGACGTCGCCGCAGTTGTCCTCTACGAGCAGCGCAATGGCGAGTACTGCAAGTGGCAGTACTACAAGTTCAAGGCGGGCAAAACCTCTGGTGAGGTTCAACTTCCAGCCTCTGACGGCGCCAACACCACCACCATAGCTGTAAGTAGTCGCCAGCTCATAGTGCCATGTTGATTGTAAGTTGAACTTGAATTATAACTATATGTCTTTGATATGTCAGGACAATCTCTGAAGTTGCAGTGAGAGAGACCCCAAGTAGTGCTGCAAGGGAAGATGTTGAGCCCCTGGCCGCTACTGAAGAAGCCGCCGCCACCACGATCCCAGAAGCAGTTGATGACTCCCCAAATTCTACTGAAGGGAACACGCCAACAGAGGAGCCACCAACACAGGCCACAGAAGGCGTGCTTTCTGGCGCGGCACAGGAAGGTAAAGTCCTGGCGACTACTGATGTAGTCAGCCACACAACTGAGCAGGTATGCCAATCATTGCTTAGCATTGTAATCTATTCTTCCTTGGATTGTATCAATATTGATGAATATTGTATGCTGCAAGGAAATTCAGAACATAGAAGTACCAACTTCGAGCACCAAAGGTATCGAAGTTGGGGTTAAACTTGTGCAAACAAGCGAAAACAAGCCAAGAACTGTAAGTAGTCTACAAACTTGTAAATGAATCCGCAAGACATGATCAAGTAAATAATCAATAATATGATATACAGGTTGATGTTACCACGAAGGAGCCAGCAGATGAAGGAGCTCAACTCCGCGACTACTTGCAGAAAGCTCTGGTGAGTCTCATAACCTGTTACTTATGTTGTCGTAGCGGAGAATGGAATATAACATCCTTTTGCATAGGCATTGGTCGAAATTGTGGAAAAGCCTGGAGACGCCACACCCATCGCACGGATCAAAGAACTTGACGAGCAGTTCGCTGAGAAGTGCGAAGATCTTGAAAAGGCAAAGGCGGACCACAAGAAAGAAATCGACTACCACCAGAAGCAGTTCGCCACGCTGCAGGGCATCAAAGATGGCCTGGATGGTCGCATCTCCAAGTTGTCGAAAGAGAACAGCGGTAAGTTGATACTTCCACTGCTTATAATGCTGTTGTAGACAAGTTTATTGAAGTAACTCGTGATATGTCTTTTGCAAGCTTGAAAAAGAAGCTTAAAGTTGCTGAAGATGAGGCCACCAGCTGGAGCAATCTTGCGCAGCGCAGGGCTGAAGAAATTGCCGAACTCCAAGATGCCCTCGCCAAGAAGACCAAGGAGTGTGACAAGGAGCACCAGATCCGTATGGACTAGGAGAAGCAAATTGGAGAGCACCACAAATTGGCACAAGACAAGCAGCTGGAAGTGAACTAGATGAAGTCTGCGCAGAAAGAGCTTGAAGAAGCCATAGAGCCGATTCTGGAGATGCTTTCTCCAGAAGATCAAGAGGCGCAGGGCCAATCACTGCTAGACCGTCTCCGCCAAGTACCCGAACAAGTGACCGACTTCTGCAAGGCGACGCTGAAGGAGTGCACGAACAAGCTCCTGGCTTTGTTCAAGGCGCACAACCCAGAGGCCAAGCTAGAGTTGAAGTACTTGCCGGCTGGAATCAATGCGGAACAATACGAGGCCTTGGTTGCCGAGACAGAGCCGATGGCGGATGAGTTTGTAAACTCTTTAGAACAGAAGTAGTCTAATGACAAGTTCTGTCGTTGAAACATTGCTGTAATTAAACAGTTTGCTTGATAGTGCAGCTACTTGTTTTAAGTAACTTGCTTGTTTGTGACTTGAGCCATGTGTAGGCTAGTCGTTTTATACACTATTGTGTTGAATGAATTCTTGTTTGAAGCATAGTCAAGTACTCATAGTACTAGAAAGCATAGCCGAATTTACTTGTAGTAAAATCGCAAAGATCATGTGTAGAACAAGCGGGCTAGGCATTTTGAAACTACTGTTGTAGTATATATCGTGTGAAAGTACTCGAGCGCATAGACCATAGGTCTAAAAGCTTGTGAACAAGATCTGTTAAAACAGAAGTTCAGCAAAGCTAGTCTGTTAAAGACTTTGGGTGGTTGCTGTTGCAGAGCCAAAGAACTACATAGAGTAGTTGTACTTAGAGTCGCACGAAGTTGAAGGCGATACTGGTGTATGCCAGGGCAGAGACTTGAATAAGCTCTTGCTATGAAGGAGCCTGATGTAGTTGGCGCAAGACTTCAGAGCAGCGCATCCTTGTAAATCATCAAAAGAAACGAGGTAAACAACTGCAACCGTGTGTGGGTTGGTGTTCCTCTGACAGGACTTCTGAGGCATAGTGCCACCCTCTGATGAGAGCAGTCTTGACTTCTTTTGGGTAAGTTGTAAACAACTACTCTGGACTTGCGCTATTGTAAGCAACAAGTATAATACAGAGTTCTCTGATGAGAATAAATTACTGCAAATAAATATTGTCAGAGTGGATGAATAACTTTATTAATCTGATGATTATAAAGAGTACAAGAGCCTGAGGCTCAAATTACGGGTAGAATTTCCGCAGGTGTTTGACGTTCCACAAATTGGGTAGATCTTCGCCATCTTGGGTTTGCAGGTGATAGGTTCCAGGCCCAATGACTTGTTTAACAAGAAAAGGACCTTCCCATCGGGACATGAGCTTGTGTAAGCCATTAGTCTTCTGCATGCGCCGTAGCACCAAGTCTCTTATGACGAAAGAACGAGGCTGAACGGAACGCTGGTGGTAACGCCGTAGTCCTTCGAGGTAGCGTGTGTTCTGTATAAGAGCTGCCACTCGAGCTTCTTCTATACCGTCGACGTCCTGATATCTTTCTTGCTGAGCGACTTGTTCGTCGTAGTTTTCTAGTTGTGGGGCGTTCCAGAGGAGATCAGCAGGCAGGATTGCTTCAGACCCGTAGACCAGAAAATAAGGCGATTGCCCTGTTGCACGGCTTGGCTGCGTGCGAAGTTCCCATAGTACTGCTGGCAGTTCTTGAGCCCACTTGCCGCCGTACTTCTTGAGAGGATCATAGAGCCTTGGTTTTAAACCTTGTAGTAGCAAACCATTGGCTTTTTCCACTTGTCCATTGGCACGTGGATGGGCAACTGATGCGTAATGCGTCTCAATCGAGTACTTCTCACAATAGTCTTGGAACTTCTCACTAGTGAACACTGAGCCCAAATCTGTGATAATTTCGTGAGGTATGCCATATCTGTGGACAATGCCGTCGAAGAATTTGATCAAATTTTCAGCCCGAGGATTTACCAGAGGCTGCGCTTCGATCCACTTGGTGAACTTGTCGATGGCTACAATAAGCCACTCAAAACCACAAGGAGCTTTGGCTAATGGTCCCACTAAGTCTAGGCCCCAACATGCAAAAGGCCAAGACAGTGGGATGGTTCTGAGTTCATGAGCCGGGACATGAACTTGTCGAGCAAAGAATTGGCATCCTCTGCATGTCCTGACGATGTCTTCTGCGTCTTTTTTGGCTGATGGCCAAAAGAATCCAGCTCTGTATGCCTTCCCGACTAGTCAGTGATGAATTCGTCTGGCTTGCGTGTCTTCACGACTTCATCATCAACATATGCCTCTACATTTTTGCCAAGCCGGGATGATAGGCACGTCTGTATGGCTCGCTGATATGTAGCGCCAGCATTCTTACACCCAAACGACATCGTAGTGTAACAGAAAGCGCCGAAAGGGGTGATGAACGAAGTCTTGATCTGATCTTCTTTTTTCAAAGCTATCTGATGATAACCTGAGTAGCAGTCAAGGAAATAGAGTAGTGCGCAACCTGCCGTAGAGTCCACGACTTGATCAATGCGTGGTAGACCCATGGGGTCTGGGGGACAATGTTTATTGAGATCAGTGTAGTCAACACACATCCGCCACTCGTTGTTGTTCTTCTTTCTGACCAGGACTGGATTGGCCAACCACTCTGGATGGAAAACTTCTTTGATGAAGCCAGCCTTGAGTAGTTTGGCAATCTCCGCCTTGATCTCTTCTCGACGTTCGTGATCGAACCGTCGCAGTCGTTGTCTCTTAGGCTTTGCATCCTTTTTAACATTGAGTCAGCGCTCGGCAAGCTCCCTTGGAACACCAGGCATATCAGCAGGTTTCCACGCAAATATATCTTTATTAGCACAAAGGAACTTGACGAGCGCGTCTTCCTATTTACAATCTAAACCAGCCCCTATTAGGGCGGTTTTGGATGCATCGCCCATCTCAAGGTCTACAGTTTTAAGCTGTACATCCTCAGAGGGCTTGAAGCTAGTGCTTGTGGACTTCTTGCTTGGGACTTCCAGTTCTTCTTCCTTCGACTTCTTTGCCAGGGCGAGTACTTCAAGCATCTGGGTTGGGACTTGGGACGCAACGGCATACTCCACGGCTTCTACGTCATAGTCATAGGAGATCTTGAGGTCTCCCTTGAGTGAAGGGACTCCATTGGGAGCCGGCATCTTGAGAACAAGGTACACGTAGTGCGGGATCGCCATATACTTGGCGAGGGCTGGACGCCCGAGGATCGCGTGGTACGACGTCTCAAAATCAGCCACCTCGAACTTGATGTACTTGGTCCTGTAGTTGGCTGTTGTGCCAAAGGTAACTGGTAGCGTGACTTGTCCTAGGGGGATAGCGGCATTGCCTGGAACAATGTCGTAGAACGGAGACTCCATGGGCTTCAAAAACTTGGTGATATCAAGCCCCATCTTTTTGAATGTCTTCGCGAAGATGATGTTGAGCCCGCTGCCTCCGTCAATGAGTACCTTGGTCAGTCTGGCATGAGCCACGACTGGATCAAGAACCAAGGGATAGCGGACTGGGTTGGCGAAGTTGGTCCACTGATCCTCTCTGGAGAAAGTGATCGGGACCTCAGACCACTTGAGATATGTTGGAGTGACTGGCTCTACCGCCATTGTTTCCCGCAGAGCCAGCTTCTTGGAGCGCTTGGAGCGGTTCAGGGTTTCACCCGTGAACAAGACGGCGACAACATTGTCGACCTGAGGGAAAGCATCTCCTGTATCGTCGGTGTCCTTGTCGTTCTTCTTGTCCTTGGGCTTGTCTTTATCAGACTCCTTACTGAGGAATGCTCGGTTAAGGTGATGGCAATCCGCCATCGAATGCTTGCTGTTGGGATGATAGGGGCATGGTTGACTCAAGACTGATGTCAAGGTCTTTGAATTCTTCTTCCACGCTGGGCGCTCGACTGCCGCGACTGTGTTGTCTGGCTTGCGCTTCTTGTTGTTATTGCAGTTGAAGTCACGCCTGTTGTTGTTGTTGCGATGATCGGGACTACTCTTGCTAGAGTTGTTAGCACCATTGTTGGTGTTGTTGTCCCTGCGCTTGTCAAAGCGATCGCGCTCACGATCATCTTGATCAGCCCAATCTGCAGCCATACGCCTCAGTTCTGAGATAGATTCTGGGCGCCTTCTCCCGAACTCACGATGTAACTCGCGAGCCCATAAGCAGTTGTGAAAGCAGTCGATGATCTCTCTATCTGACACGTCGATGATGGTGGCCCTTTTTTCAAAGAACCTCTTGATGTACTTCCTCAGTGTTTCTCCCTTTTCTTGTTTACAGGCTGCCAATTCAAATCGGGTTCCGGGCCGTGCCCAGGTTCCCTGAAAGTTGGCGGTGAATTTTCTTGTGAGCTCTTCCCAAGTGTCAATGGACTCGGGGCAGAGGCCCTCAAGCCATGTGAGAGGTGCGGTGTCCATCATTATTGGGAAGTATCTGACTTTGACGTCGTTGCTTCCTCCCGCCATGGTTATTGCTGTCGAGTAGACTCGCAACCATTGTTCTGGGTCTTGCTTGCCTGTGAACTTCTCAATTCCGGTCATCTTGAACTTGCTTGGTAGCTGGACCTTGCGGATGCGCTTGGAAAAGGCTGGGAAACCATCATACTTGTCTGGGGACGGCTGTCGTCCTCTATCATCATCGCGTCGTGGGTGGCGATCACGGCCGCCATAGTTGGAGCCGTGGCTTGGATCACTGCCTTCCTCTGAGTCGTGGTGGCGTCGGCCTCTCCCATGATCCCTGCCTCGTGGTGGATGATCATCACCATCGTCATCACCAGAAGGATCATTGTCAGGCTGGTTGTCGCGATTACGCCTTCGGTTGTCACGATCGCTTGGCTGGTGATCACCGCGCCCGCGATCGCGATTTTCATCGCGAGAGGGGTCGTTTTGCCTTGATGGCTGACCCTGAGTATGGTCGATTGGTCCATACTGCTGCTCGAATTCTTCCATGCAGCGTATTTCAGCGGCAATTCTGTTTGCTCTATTAGCGTCGATGTTCGAGCGGGCATCACGATTCGCGTTGAGTGTTTCGCGCAGATCAGCGGGCGGAGGCCCTACTGCTGTGCGTGCCCCGGTGGGTGGTGCTTGCTCTCGACTTGGATGAGGTGACTAGACCGTGCCCGGCTGCGTTGCGGCCTTGGGGTGTGATGACTTGATTGTGCTCCTCCATCGATGCCTTTACGCGCATGCTCCAGGAGGGTAAGGGCATGCCTCAGATGTTCACGGCTTGGATTTTGTGAATTCACCGTTTTTCTGATCAGCTCTGCTGCGACATCGAGGTTTGCCAGAGTGTTCTGTAGGACAGGCCGATCGCCGACCATATGGAAGTCATGTGCAAGGTTGCGGGCAGCCGTGGCCCTTATAGCCGCGTTCACGCGTCGCTGAGCTCGCTTCGCGTTCCTTATCCGCCTTGCTCTCTATTGTTGATCAGTTTCATTCGGCGTTGCTTCTTCTTCTGTAGAGATATCGTTGAGTATTTCTCGATCATACGCGCCGCCAACATCCTCAGCATCTGCCATACAGACTTGTCTGCTTGGATCTTGATAGCTGGGAGTAGCAAGGTGGGAGCGCTGGATGCTGCGGGGTTGCTGCCTGAGCTGCTGGTGGAGCTTGTCAATGATGCAGTCTTGCCGTCCTGGTATGGTAGTTCTCTCGAGATTGCTGCCGATACCCTTGATTCGTCGTCGCCAGAGGTGTAGTTCAGAATTGCACCTTGCCAGTGAACAAGGAGTCCTCCTGGCGAATTGGTCACAACTAGTCCCGATGGCAAACGAACGAGTGGTTCTTCCATGATGAAGTTGGTCTTGTAGTACACGCTACAGTTTAAGTGTGCGATGTTGTCAGGAGAGTCGCTCAACAAGACCGTGAAATCGTCGTCGTCGTCCTCTGATGGCTGGAGAGCCGGCTCAGAGTCGTTGCAGGAAGGCACGATCTTGTTGAGTTCTTCTGGTTCAGGGTTGTCCTGCTTCGCGTTGTACATCTGTTGATATACAGCCGCAGAATTGGACAGTCCGAACGGGAGTCGAGCTGGGGGGTAAGCCGATGGCGTGGCCGGCTCGGCGTTCCCGACTCCTTCCATGATTGGAAGAGAGTTGTACCCAGACACGACTTGTTGAGCCCCGATCGGAGTCCGTGTAGGAATCGAAGTCGAGGTCGAATCCGTCCTGGAGGCGGAGTCCGCAGTCGAGGTCGAATCCGTGACTGTAGTCGAGGTTGAGCTCGATGATGGAGTTGATGACGAAGTCACCGAGTACGGTCCTGGTCGATCCGCGAGGAACGACTCGAAGCCGCCTTCGCCATCGGAGACGAAGGTCCATGAGCCGATGACAAAAGTTGCGTCATTATCAACGCCTCTTGCTCTGAAAGTTGATCCCATCGCGCCTAGCGGTGAACTTCGGCGAGTGTCTTCTGCGTCTTTTTTGGCTGATGGCCAAAAGAATCCAGCTCTGTAAGCCTTCCCGACTAGTGTGCGCGATGCTGTGTGGTTGCCACAAACGCCACCATGAATTTCTTCAAGTAAAGCTCTGCCTTGATCATTGGTGATGCACTTCATCAAGACGTTGACTGATGCCCCACGTCGATAAAGTGTATTGTTGACGACCACATAATTTGCAGCTCTGCGCTTGATACGAACTTGTTTGCTTTTTGCCTTTGGCAGCTTCTGATCCCGTAGGTACTCGATGAATGGAGTCATCTAGTTTGTTTCAATGACCATGACCTGGAGGTCTGGTGTCGAGCACGTCTGCCAGGAGGTACCCCAGAGAGTAGATTTGTGGGGATCGCCGGACCTGGAACTTGATGGTTAACGCGAAGACACAACACACAAGGATTTAGACAGGTTCGGGCTGCCAGTGTAGCGTAATACCCTACGTCCTGTATGGTGGTTTTGTATATTGCGTCTTCTAGAGGTTGGGTGGTTCTGTTGAACTCTTATCTGATCTACCGAACTAGGACCCCTGCCCTCCTTTATATATCCAGGGATCAAGGTTTACATGGTAAGTATCCTAGTCGGTTTACAATTGGGAGTCCTAGTCCTAGTAGGTGTACCCGAGTAGTTGTCCGAGTAGTTCTACTAGGACTCGGTCTTCTGTCTTGAGGGTATCCGGGATGCATATCCCACAAGCCCCCGAGCATCTTGCACCTTCGCTTCAAGTCTCGAATCTGCTTTAACATCTTCGAGTACTTGGAGCTAAGTCCAAGACGCTCTGATCTTCTCTGACGAGTAGTTTTATTGGTGTGCATCTGATGATGCACCCAATGTGTAGCCCCCGAGCCTCCGAGTACTTTTAAGTAGTTGGAGGTTCAAAAGCAGTCTTCATCTTGAGTAGTTCAATGGTGTGCACCTAGTAGGTGCACCCATTGGGTGTAGCCTCCGAGCTTCGAGTAGTTTCATGAAAACTAGTCGAAGGTCTTGAATTGATCAACAATAGGCACAAAAAATGTGTACCCCTTGAGTGTAGCCCCCGAGCCTCGAAGCAAATGGTTTGCATTCGGTCCGAGGGTCAATAACATAATCTTCAAAGTAGTGACTTGTTTAAAGTATCCGGCTGGCACTGTAGCGCCTCGCCGTTTGAGTACCGACTGGTGCCAGTACTTGTCTCCATGTTTTAGCTTGCGATGTGTAGCCCCCGAGCTTCAAGCGACTAGTAAAAGTACTCAGCATATGAGCACCAACTAGTATAAGCACTCGATCGGCTCCGCAGCGTCATGTGTGAGTATCCAGCTGTAAACTCTGCAATTTAAATATATAGGATTAGTAGTATCCGATCAAAAAAGAAATAATAGCATCCGTAATGCTTGCAAAGCAAATAATATCACTTGTAATGCATGTAAAGGTTTTCGCTCGTGCTCTTGTTAGACTTTCAACCACTCAAGTAGTAGCCCTGTTACATTTAAACACTTGATCCCGCTTAACCATAGCCCGCAAACGTGAGACTGGTGTCTTCTTTGACGTGTAGGCGTGTAGGTATTGCGAAGGAGCCGAAGCTTCACGAACTAAGGTGCATGCTACCGAGTGGTGTTGGTCATTAAGAGATGACAACAAGCATAAAGTAGTCGACATGCGACAATAATATGTGTAGTATGCAAAAAAACAGTCGGTTAGGACTTTTCTCCTGTTGGAGAAGTCGCGCGAGGGATTGTTACCCATCGGCGAAAATTATTATTGTTGTGGGATGTATTTTTTTAGAGTAGTCGGCTCATGGCCAAGCATGTATTTAAACAAACTGATAAAATTAATATAAAGAAAAAATAAAAAATAAGACTTAGCTTTGTTCGCGGACGATTGTCGACGAAGCCGTGGCGATTGGCGATGAAGCCGACTAGTCGGAGTCGATTCCGACTAGTTGTTGATGAGGTCGTAGCCGCTCTCGTCTAGTTGTAGTCGAGAGTAGTCGAAGTAGTCGTACGCCGAGTCGATGTAGCCGAACGTCGATGTAGTCGTACTTGCGTACATCGTCTGTGTGCGATCAGCAAGGACGTTGAAGCTTCTGGTGATCTTCCGTGTGCTTGTAGCAGAAACCATGCAAAAGGGTTTTTCTTCTACGTGTTGCCTGCGATCTTGCATGCAGCCGGACCTTGGAGTAATAATTAATTACGTTGCTCTGCATGCGCATGAATCAATGTCCAGCTGCCGTTTTCGGCTTTCCTCTTGATGCATGATCGGCATTTGCTCTGTCTTGATGTGCGGCTTATCTGACATGCAGCAGCGGCAGGTAACGTCGGAGTTTACTTCGGAAAATAATTCCGTGTCCAACTCGAACTCGGTGACTTGCAACACATCAGTTGCCGACTGGAACCAGTGCTCCGCCTCCGATCCTGATGCGACGGTAGGACTGTAGTTGTCGAACAGCTGGCTGATTTCTCCGGATTTTGATTCTCCGCTTCGGATTCGAATACCAAAGTCAACCAACACTTTTGATACTGATAGAACTCGACGAGTAGCGCAAACGTTGAATTTTTCGATCTCGCCGAGTAGATTGCTTTTGTTGATGATTGGTCCATAAAGCTCTCCCATTGATCGCAACGATCATGCCCCACGGTGGGCGCCAAGTGTCGACGAATTCTGTCGCGCACGTCTGCCTGGGGGTACCCCAGAGAGTAGATTTGTGGGTCTTGCCTAGTTCTAGGAACGACAGTGTACGAACAACACAAGATTTAGACAAGTTCGGGCCGCGAGTAGCGTAATACCCTACGTCCTGTATGCTGGATTGTATTCCTCGTACGGTTGTGTAAAAGTTGTATTTGAGGGGATCCCTGCCCAGCCTTATATAGTCCGGAGGGTAGGGTTACAAGTCGGTTGTGTGATCCTAGTCGTATACAACTCGGAGTACTACAACAGGGTACTTTGGGGAGTCTCCATCTAGTATACGACTAGTCTACCTAGCCTACTACGCCGTCTTGCATCGTAGCCGACTAGTTTTAGGTAGCTAGGCTAAACATTCCCTATCGGGTAGTTTATTCCTTTACATGAATGGCCCTAGGGATCCTGGTCCCACAGAATCCCATGCTAATCTCCGTCGATCCAGATGCGGTCGTCCATAACCGTGGACACGGCTATACGTATAGTTTTCACTCTGCAGAGATTGCGCTCCAGTAACCACCCGGGCTGTAGACGGTAGCTAGCCGCCTTGAGACACAGCCCACAGCAAAGACCCTAAAGAGTAACGGTACCATCCTGCTTCCCTGGGCTCGGGAAACATCTTCACGCTAACATCTGCCCCAGGGATGTGAAACCTTCCCACCGGGGCCAGTCGGGGGCTGTGGTAAATCAGGGAGAGTACGCTGCAACGAGTCCCCCTTACACATATCATACTCGAATCTCCTACAGTCCTGGTACCGCACTCAGTAGGCTTACTGGAACCCTCCCCATTCTGGGTAGATGGTGAGCACTGTAATCCACGTCTGAAAGGTGACTTCGAATCGGGTCCTTAATTGTCGGCAAGGCGAGTATCAGCATCAAAGCGATCTGCCCCAACGGTCCGCAATCGGCACCCATTACAGGTATTGCCGCCCAAACTCCTCAATTCCATCAATCTCAAGTAATCCATAAATGTACCCGCAACAGGTACTCCATAGGAACTGTCGGAGTGCAGTTCCAAAGCATCCCGGTCAAACGACCGGGTTGTTATCACTCGCCTCCACCGCCTAGCTTCACTATCTCCACCCATGCCACCCAAACTCACGCCAAGAAGATCAATCACAACCACCCCAACACATGCAGGCATAGCATTCTTATAAAGTGGATAATAGGTAGCAAGGAAACAGGGTAGATAAATGGCAGTGCAGGTATATCATCATCATGCGAGTAAATAAAGCGCTAGCATACTAGGTGCATGTCTAATAGGTATTTCAGAAAATGGCTGGGCGTGAACCTTGGACTTGCTCTTCCACTTCGTAGAGGTAGTTGGGGTAGTAGATGTCCTCCTCTTAATCCTCCGGACATCCTAAGATCGCAAAATAAAATAAAGGCGGGAACTACTAGCAAAGAAACACCAAAACAACGAAGCAAGAAGACCTAAATAACACCAAACTCTACACTAACGTGTAGGTCATGATTTTAGAAAAATATGGAAACTGGTTTCATATTTTTCTGAGCTACGGTTGATTTATTATTAATTTTTGAAGTTTAAATCATTTTCTGAAATATATTAAATAATTTCGAAAAAGGAAAATCACTCGGGCTGGGACACGTGGCAGCGCCAGGGCGTGCCACATCATCACTGCTGACGTCAGCATGACATCATCAGTGGGGCCGACTTTGCTGACGTCATCGTGGGGCCCGGATGACGTCAGCGTTGACTTCGTCAACGTTCACCAGTCAATGGTCAGCGGGTCAGCGGGGTCAGCGGGCCCACTGGTCAGCCTAAGTCAGTCAATGACAGGTGGGACCGGGCTGTCAGCGGGGATTAAAGGAAAAGGTTTAGGGCTAGCTGGGCCGGCTTTGGGCCAAAAGAGTTGGGCCGGCCCACGAGTGCTGGGCCTCTGGCCCAAGAGGGTTGGCTGTCCTGGTTGCGGTGCGGTGGACGCAGTCCACCGTGGACCGTGAGACGAGTCCACGAGCACCGGGTTCACGGGATCGATCTGCGGCTCGGGAAGATCTTCTGCGGCGTGGCTGTCTGGTCTTGGTGTGGCCTCGCGTGTGGCCTGGCCGGCGCGACGCGGGAGCGCGATGGCGCACTCTGGCATGCGGCGCCGGCGGCAGCAACGGTGGCGGTTAGGCTCGAGGATAGGTCGGCAAGGCACGGCTTCAAGGAAGAATCGGTCTGGCTTGAGCTCGTGAAGATGATCGGCACAAAGGAGGGGGGATTCGGCCGGCGAAGCGGCTTCCCGACGATGACATGCGGCGGCGCGGCCATGGCGTCAAGCCAGGGACGGCGCCGACCGAATGGCTCGGGGTTTAGGCTCGGCTGGGGGGTCAGCGCGCGTGCGCGTGGACTCCAGTTCGCGCTGGGCCACGCCACGGCTTGGCGGCGCTATGGGTGCGCGTGAGCGTGCTCGTGGTTGCCCATGGCCGCGACACGGCCTCGGCATGCGCGCAGGGGCCGGCATCCCGGTCTGCGGCGGCCTCGGCTGCAAGAGGGTCGTCGGCGGGCTGCAGTGGTTATGCGGGGTTTGCGGCGGCGACGGGGATCCTGCACAAGATCATCGGCATGAAGGCCGGGACAGGGCTAGCGAGCGGCGGCGGACACGGCGGCGCTCGGCCGGAGACAGGGAAGGAAAGGGGAAAAACGGGCAGCGCTCATGTTGGGGCGGCGAAGTAGCACATCGCAGGCTCGGTGTAGACTCGCGGTTCTGTGGCACTCCTCGGCTCTCCGCTTCTCGCCCCGGTCCGGCTCCCCGACGTCAGCTCCACGAATGGCGGCGCTCCGGTCTTCGGCGCTCCGGCGGGGACACGCTCCCGCTTCCCTTCTCTGCTTCCTTGGCTCTCCTTCTTCTTCCCCACCTTCCACTGCTCCTTCCCCACCCCTCTCTCTCTTGGATTGGAGACTGGGAGAACCCCAATGGGGTGGTGGCGGCTCAAGGGAAAGGGCAGCCGAGGGTTGGTTTTATAGGGCGAAGCCCTAGGGTTTGAGGCAGCGGACGGCTTGAGATACTCGGCGTCCGTGCCTTGCCACGCGGCAGCATCGCGACGGGCCGCCAAAGTTCCCGCACCAGGATTGGCCGCGGCGCTCTGCTCTCAGCCGGGCATGGGGGAGAAGGAAAAGGGAGAAGAAGAACAGTGGCGCGCGGAGTCCCACTGGTCGGCGTGACATGAAAAGAGCTAGCTCAATCTAACATCCACGCTTCAGTTGACTGCACCCTGTTTGATATTGAGAGAACATCACCATCACTGTCCGAGTCACTATGAATTGCAACAGTAGCACTTGCCTCCTTTTTCTTTTCTGGACAGTCCCTCCTCACATGTCCTAACTCCCCGCAGTCATAGCACCGTAACTTCTTCTTTCTCTTCTCTGCCTTCTCCTGCTTAAGGTCACCTTTGACCAGCAATGCATCACTGAGAGGCCCCTCCACTACAATGTTCTTTCTCCTTTGTTCTCGAGCCAATAACGCTGCAGTAATATCCTCAATTTTGATGCTTTCCTTGCCGTACGTCAAAGTCGTGACCACATGCTCATAATTGCCTTGTCTTCATCATCAACCATCACACCCAGTTGTTCCAGATCCGTGACCATCTGACTGAAAACATTGACGTGCTCCGCGAGATCCGACCCCTCCTGCATCCTCGGCCCATACAACTTCTGCTATAGATACAACTTGGTCGTCAAAGTTTTTGACATGAATTGACTTTTCAGCTTCTCCCAGATTTCTTTCGGTGTCTTTAGTGCATGACATGGTGCATGACCTGGTCAGACAGACATAGTCGTATGGCTGCGGCCGCTTGCGCCTGTTTCTCCTCCCACTCGTCATCCTCCATCTTTTCTAGCTTCTTCTCTTTCAGACCCGTCATGATTCCCTGTTGAACCAACAAATCCTTGACCCGTATCTGCCATAATCCGAAGTTGCCAGTGCCATCAAACTTCACCACCTTAAATCTGGTTGCCGTCGACATCACGTCAACACGCGGTTTGACCGACCCTTTGTCGCCGGCAACACCACCCAAACCTTCTGGCTTCTCGTCCGAATCACCGAGCAGTTCGCTAGCTCCTTGACCCCCTCGTTCTTAACCAGACTGTTTGAAGAAACTTGCGTTGATCACTGCACACCACAAAGCCTTCTTTGCAGTCCTCCGAAGCTGCCAACTCCCGCAATCCATCAGCGCAAGCCTTCTGCACTTGGATTAATTTGAGTAGTTGATGTACTTCCAGGTCCCTACGCCTGCTTTTATGTGCTTGATGCTGATGCCGCCCTTGGCCTCTGTTCCGAGTCGCACACGATTTTATTTTGCTTGTGTCCCGCCGCCACGCCGTGTCCTATACCAACACCTTACTGCTCCAGGTCCGACTCCAAATTCCACTGGCGCCAGGAACAAGTCCGAGTCCAACAAGAGCTGTCCTGTCCTTGTCCCCTTCTATATTTTATTTCTCTTGCACCTGCGTACACAAAATAAAAATAGAACACTACATGCACTCATGCAGATCACGCATGCATGCATGCAAGCCGGGTTACGACTTACGAGTCCTTCCTGCCATACAGCCATATCATCGCGTGTTATATTCCGGGCTATCGGGCAGCACGTTCCACCAGCTTCTAGTTTCTTGACCAACTACTACACGACATGACTTCACATGCCTAAGCAGACCATCAGGACTCCTGCTCAACGCCTCTGCCCACGCCCACACTTTCGCGGCTCCGTTCGCCACAAGCATGTGCACTCGCCTTGCCGCCCAATGACATCGTACCATCTCATCCACGCCGTTGTCTGCGCCATACTGTCGTGCTCCACCGCACATGCTCCACACGTCGGCCCTGCTACAACAGACGCGCCCTCACGCACCGACCGTGCATGATCGTCGTGTCGCAATGCTGCCTTTGTACAACACCGGTCACACCACCCGTCATCGTGATGCTCCCACGCTCCAATCTATCCGACTGTCACCTGCGTCTGGTCGCTGGTCTGATCGCAAGCCGAAGCCGCCGCCCTGTTCGCGTCGTCTTCAACGGCCACACTGTTGGTCCGATCGTCACGCCTGGCCGATCCTCACCAACCGCCGCCCGTCAGACGGTCCAAGCCTCCTGCTCGAAGTGTCCAACACCACCCATCGAATCGTCGATCGCCGCCATGCTCCACCTTGCACCGCAACGAGCAGTTCCGCGATACCCATCGTGCATAATCCTCGTACCTCCATGGTGATCACCATACCATCTGTAGATCCAATCTAACCATAGCTCTTGATACCACTGTTAGAGAACTAGCGCGCGGAAGCAACGATTGATCTACTAGGACGATGTATGCGAGATCATAGACGAGACCTGAGACACGATGTCTGTTGACGAGGTTCAGCCGCAAGGCCTACATCCCCGGGGCATGACTACGGGCGCTCCTCCCCAAACCGCAACACTGGTCGCTCCGGGGTCCCGACAATGTGCCGCCTCCCCCCTGCGAGCCTGTCGCTATGTCATCATGGTTACAACAACAGTTCTCCTCTCATATTTATGAGAAGCCCGGATTACAAGAGTCCGACACAAACTCTACATCCTACCGCTAATATAACTCCAAGTCCAACGCGTAACCAACTAGTACATAATAGTCGACACAACTCCAACACGGGTAACAGCTTAGTGTATATATGTAGGCACGTAGCACCATGGTTCTTAATTTTACAGGATCATAACAGCTGTCAGCAGCGTGTAGGCATGCGGTGCAGCACACCACCGTTTGAATGTTTTCAGTAAATTAGACCGACTGTCAAGTGTCAACACTCAACAGATAGAACTCCCCGGCCAGCTCAACACACGGTACCGTTAGGACTTCAGGTCCTCGGTCTGTTGTCACTTGACAGGTACTCAAAATGCCTCCCTGTGTGTGCAGCGAGGCAAAGAGGTTGGCTTGTCTAAAAGAAAGATGTTGGTAAGAATCCGTATGAAAGAGACTAATCCTCGTCAAACTGTCTAGTTTGAAACCAACTTTCAAGCAACGAAAATATGTCGATCCAAATATCCGCCTCCGCGTTTCTTTAGTTCTGACTGAATGGAAGAATGCTCGCGTTTTCAAGACTTCCTCCAAGTATGTACTGTAATGTTAATTAGTTGTTAGTTGGAGGGGTCAAGGAAGATTAGTATGTTGAATTATCCTGTTTAAATTAAGTTGCAGGTGACGCCAGGATTAGTATGTTGTCAGTGTGAATGTTTTGATCAGCTTGCCTTCTTTCAATTTCCTGTTTTGTTTTCTTAGGTTGTTTTGGTGCTTGTCTAACAGATATTGGGTTTTAATTTCTATCCTATCCTTTTCTCTTGTTGCAATAATTCACAAATCTCTTGTGGATTCCCCCAGTTCCAGAATGTTTGTTCCACGCATCAACATTTTTTTAAATAGAAATACTATGTCTTTCATTTCTCAACGTTTATGGGCAACTCGCCCGTTACAAGATCAGCGATGAATGCTAGTACGCCGGCCTTAACTCGAAGGTTAATAATAAAGACAAGTACTTGTCTATTAGACAAGGTATAAGAGCCAAGCTATATAATAGTGGTCTATTACTTGTTTATACATTACTACATTTTTGCTATTTATTACTTTCTCTTTCCTATTCACTCTCACATCTCCTCTCATTTGATCCCACCTCTACATAGGAGATTGTGCTCAGCTTATTGCTTGTATGAGAGCCAAGCTCTCTTCTCTCTTCTCTTTTTTCCCTCCACATCATCAAAAATGCTGACTAGCTTCCCTATAAGTCCATTATTGTACATGCTCTTAAGCAAAGATCGAGTGTCATGCATGTGCCGTCCCTGTCCTCCGGGACCCAACACGGATGATCTCCCTTTTGACCACTAACGCCAATTAACGCGTAGTACAAAACACTCAACAACCCAGCCTTGACAAGTGACATATGCATATATATGGTCTCGTGGGGGGTGTTTAGTTCCTGGAAAATGGTAAAAACTGAAGTGAAAAAGTCACATCGGACACTGTAGCACTTTTCGTTTGTGGTAAATATTGTCCTACCATGACCTAACTAGGCTTAAAAGATTCGTCTCGTCGTGTACATCAAAATCATGTAACTAGTTTTTTTATTTACCTACGTTTAGTACACCACGTATGAGGAGAGAGATTTGATGTGATAGGTGAATAGTGAAGTTTGGAGAGAGAATTTTTAGAAGTTTGATGATGTGACCGGGAATGGCCGTGGTCTCATTGTCATCGATGGTCAAAATTTCAAACACCGTGTCATATAACTATCTTTCGTTCCCCAGAATTTCCTCTACAAGACTACAAGCGACGGCGACGTGACACACCACTACGAGTCTGAACAAGAAACTACCCAGACGACTCCGGGAAATTTCTACTAGGAAATTGAGTAAAGGGGCCGGAGACTTTGATCGAGCGAGCTGCTTCAATGGGACGTCGTGTGATGCTCCGGCTGGCCCCCCCCCCCCCCCCCGCCGCTGCTGGCCGTCGTGGCGGTGGTCGCCCTCGTAGGTGACGATGAGCATCGCCGGCTCGCTGGGGTCGCGCTCGACGTGCTTCCGGGCCGGGCACCCCCGCACCGTGCTGCACTTGTAGTACCCGCTGCACGTACACGCATCAAATGGTCGGTCAGGGCCTCGGCGTCGTTAGCACGGGAAGGACGGTGATCGGAGGGGTTAATTACGTGCCAGTTTTTACTTACCGTGGGTACGGCGAGCCCTTGATGGGCTTCTGGCCGTACTTGCGCCACGACGAGTAGTCGTCCGGCGGGATGTCGGCGTTCCGGGAGCTGATCGCCGGCACGCGGATCATCCGCTTCACGCGCGATTTCCTGCGCCGTATATAGTTTTAGCAATGATCATATAAGAGTTTCAAATAATTACGTGTCACATCGACGAGAGGAATATATCTGGTAATGTAAAAGCTAGCATAGAACTGGATACATACCGTTTCTTGGAGCAGTGGCAGCGGCCGGCGTGCGCCTGTTTGCCACTGGCGTCGTTCTCGGAGCGCGCGCGGCCGTGGCACTTGCTTTGCAGCGCGGCGCCGGGGGCGTAATCGGAGGCAGCAGGCGGCGGCGGCTTGCCGGCAGCGTGGCCGCTCACGGGAGGGAAGCGGCGGCCCTGCTGCTGCGCTAGGCCGTTGGACACGCTCCCTTCGCTGGCGGTGAGGCTCGACAGCGTCGTCGAGGGGAGCGACGAGCTGGCCCCCGAGGCCGACGCCAGTGGCGAATCTAGGAATGGGCGGCAGGGGGTCTCCCTCCTCTTCTTCCTCCTCTAGCCTCTCCTTCCCTCTTCTTCCTTCTCAAAATTCTAGCAGGGGCTTGGGGGGGCTCCCATGACGCCGGCGGTGGTAGGGGGGCTCCAGCCTCCCGACCCACCGCCAGATCCGCCCCTGGCCGACGCGCTGAGCCCCGCCTCGCAACCCTCGACGAAGCCCAGCGTCACGGCAGGCGCGCTTCCCGACAGCTGCCGCTGCTGCTCCGGCGACGGATGCTCCGCCACGACGGGGCCGCGGCGGAAGCGCGCGTGGCCCGTGCGCCGGCCGAGCATGGACACCGCCGTCCGGATCCTGGACACCGTCAGCTGGTGGTGGGCGCCCACCTGCCGCCGCGGCGTCGCCAGCTGCCCGTCGTCGCCGCCAGGAACCCCGCCGCCGCTGTCGCCGCCGGAGTCCATCATCAGATCATCGATGGTGATCATGGTCGAGCAAGATGTCCGATCCGCGTGAGAGAGAGAGAGAGCTGGAGGAGAAACGTGAACGAAGGGCAGCGAGGGGGTTTATAGAACGGAACGGGGGTGTCGTCGGTAGGGGAGATCAGTCAAGGCAGTGGACTGGCTCGAGTCAATCAAGAAGAGCAAAGCGAGACGCCGGCAGGGAACGTACGGCGCCGGGCGCGCGCGGAGACGAATCGACGGCGGGGATCGGACGGCCGGTGACTGGTGCGCCGCGGCCGAACCGAACCGGGAGGATTCCTGTTCCTGCGGTCGCGGGGCGTGCAAGCGAGGTTTGACCGTGGAAAAGGACCAGACGCCGGTAGCGAATGGGGATGCGACGCGTGGATGGTTTACGGCATGCGCGTGCTCCGGTCTGACGCTTTTCGTAGGCTCCGTGCCGTCTACCTGTGAGTTTCGTGCACGTTGCCGATGAGGCGCTGTCGGGTGGGCCCGCGCGCAGTGACACTTCGATGAGACCAAGATGGACTCGAATTTCGTAGCCTCCCCGATCAAGCGATGAGAGCGTTGTCGCGACTCGCCAAGGCATCTCTCTCCGAAGCCGGTCTGTAATTACCGAACAACGGGAACGCTAGAAGATCCGAAACTCTCTCTCCACGGGTGGACTTTTTGTCAAAATTTGAACTGGGACACGCTTTTAGAATCAGCAGAATTTTCAAAGCATATAGTGGTGAAGAAAAATAGCAATTAACGCTTAAAAATATCGAGCGAGCGAGGGGGGTATGTGCCCTCACTGGCTCGAACTTGAGTGCGCCCCTCTCTGTCTCACACTCTCACCAGTCTGCAATTAGCGAATAACGGGGACGCTACTTGAATGATATATGGTGGAATAAAAACAAATAACTAGCAGTTGAATCCTTCGGCCTTTGGATGAAGATACTCGTTCCCTACCCTGGCTCACAACTGCTAATCGTCGTTCACCACGAAGCAATGTCATCTCGCTTCCCGTAGATAAATAATCCGCGTCAGTCTGGACTATCTTTACAGATCGAGCACCTAGATCCGCCACTGCTCGTGAGGGTGGCTAGGTTAGAGAGCTGAGCGCCCCAAGAGCATGAAAATAGACGAGTAAACATATTGGTGTAATGCAGGACCGGACCCACGAAGGCCCGAGCGACGGCCCAGGTCGCTACTCAATTTCTAGAGTGTCCAGATTTTCACCACTGGGCCCCTCTTCAGCCCACGAAGGTGCCATCTCTCACCTGTTTAAAGACCAACATTCAGTAATTTATAAACACATGGTACTTGGTGCCCGACCTCTAGCTTTTTTCTGGGTCTGCCCCTGATATAATGGTGTTATGTAGGATTTGTCAAACATGGCAATGACCATCATCATTGGAGCAAAATAGATCACGAGGCAGCCAAGATCGATTTATTAAGCCTAGCTTGGAGTGTATGCTTATGCTCAAAGACAAATTGGGAAAATGGCTGCCTGGATGATCTAAACTCTTGCCATGTGTAAAGAAAAAACAATGAATTTTGTAGCCCCTTGGCACATGCAAAGTTTCTGCGTACTTCTTTGGGTAAATTCTATCCACCATACAACAACTTGAATGTTTATATCATTTTAGGGAACAAGTTACAAAATATGCAAATAAATGTATTAACTTGTTAAACATGTACATCTACGGTGGCGTGTATGAATCCTAGTGTACTTTGTCTCGGTGGCAGGAAAGGTTTAAAATTTTGATGAATTTGCATTGAAATTTTGCAAATTTTACCATTTTCACTAGTTTATGTAAAATAAGTTAGTAAAAAAATGAAAAATAAATTAGGCCATGGTGTACATGTCTATTTTTTATCTAATAATAAAGTAAGAATTGATTTAGCAGTACGTCATAATTTTGTAAAAAAAACTAATATTTATGGTGATCAACTCACATTCATTTGATAAGTTGTATTTTTTTAATAAAAAACCCATGATGTCTTTTTTTTAAAGAACCCATGAAATCTAATCAACCTATATTATATCTATCAACCATCCTATATTGCCACACATACCTCCGTTCCACGTCACTTGCATCCTCGTCGTTGACCTGTTGTCATTTTCGGGCCCAAAGTCCTCCGAGGATCTCTCCTTTGTCGTGATCCTCATCCACCACACTCTTTTGATATGTTGTAATTTTTTAAAGAACCTATAACATTTCATCTAATCAACCTATTGTACCTCTCGTCTTCTCTTGGCGTTCTGCACCGCTGCATGAACCACTCTGTCATCTCACATCGCTCGCAAGCGTTGTCGACCCGGCGTCGTTCATAGGCACGACGTCCACCGAGGATCTCTCCTTGTTGTCCTTGTCATGCAACAATCCTAGAGTGGAACAAAATATAGGGTACATAAAAAAGAAATCGATCCCAAGGGCATTGGTGCCACACTACTACCACCATATGTCCATATGGACCATCAATGGCAAATCGTCCAAGCAGCACCAATGCAAAGCCATCAATTTCATCCGTGGCAAAACAATTTAGCAGGGATTGGAGGAAAATAATGATGATTGAATTGGGGAGGTCGTGGATGGAGTTAGTTTTTAGGCAAATGGAGTTATGATGTGGAGATTGAGGGGAAGATTAATGACCTTCCAATAAGCTCATCTTGGTTTGGTCGCTAAAGAGTAACCACCGATATGGTACAACGTGAAGGAATCCAAAAGCAACTAAATTCTCCTTTAAATATAAACCTAACATTAACTATTAGCCATGATAGTGAAAGGGTATGTAGCCTAGTGGTTACCCACGTTCAACTGCCTGTGAGAGCGAATTAACTGGATTTGAAATAAAAAATATAAAAAAATATGTAGGGGCTACCCCTACTGACTTCGGTAAAAAAACAATTTGCCATGATATTAGTCTATCTATCTATCATCTTGATAAAAGAGTGTTGAAAAGGACACCATGTTTGCGGAGAAAGCTAGAAATTACCATATAATTCCAAAAATCACCCTACACATTTGGATTTTTATTTTTGATGATCCAACAGTAATATGAAACCATAGAATCCACGCCTAATATGATTAAGGCATAAAAATTAGAATTTATAGTTATGGAAAACAATATTTTCAATTTCATAGGAACTAGAAAGCAAAATACACAAATGAAGATTCAATACCAACCACAGGTAGTAAATGTCAAATTTCAAATAAAAATTATGAATAGGTAATACTTTTTTCTCCATACCATTTTTGTTTCTTCTGAATTCACATGCAAGAAAGTAGTCCACAGAATATTACTTATGACAAAATACAGCCGATACCTTGATTTGGATCACACATAAAAACAATTACGATGATACCATTAGAAAATATTGTGCATCTATTATTAAAAAAATATAAAGATAGAGATTCGTAAAATAATGCTATCTACCTACGCAATTTACATGGGTATAACACCTTATATGTATAAAAGAATCAAATGGGCTTTGTATGTTGGAATACATAAAGTTTTTTTTAGAAAAGGGAAGTTTTATTGATCTTAAACAATTACATCAAGATGATACGATTATATAAGATCCAACCCGGCCTCTGCATAACTAAGATGCACACAACCAATGAAAAAGAGACAAAAAATGAGAGCACCATGACCTAAAGATCATGTCGCAGCAAACTATCACAAGCGCCTTCATCTTCATCCGCTTCACAAACCAATGCAACTCTTGGACTAAGAAGTAGGCTCCCGAGACAACGCCTCCAACGAGGAAACGGCACGTGCACGTGCCGACATTGTAATGACCCAACCAATTAAGACCAGATCAGGGAGTAATTCATCTTAATCCAAACAATGCCATCAACAAGGTCACTGCCAGGTTCAACCAATTAAGGTCAGACCTAGGAATTTCTTCCCGGAACCGATGAATTAGTAACAATTAACACCACGACAAAGTCACACCGTGTTGCTTCCCCCTTCTTACCAGGCCAATGCTTCCATATAGACCAGCCCTGACCCACTTTAAATGGCCACAAACTCCAAATTTGGCAGACCATCTGAATTTGTAACCTGAGATACCATGCTGCAAAGTAGCCGCTGGGTACCCGTGCATAATCCATCAGGAATAAATTACAGATGAAATCCGTCTTCGAGTAAGAGAATCCGCGAACGAAGCCAAGGTGACTCATGTCTCTTGGTCTATATGAAAAGGAAAGGCGAAATTGAAGATGTCATCACCAGATGTAGTTGCAAAGTCCGGAGCTAGCCCTTCCAACACCAAGGCCGAAGGCGCATCTGCCGGAGAGGAGTCACCACTGGAGACCAAGCCGATGTCAGATCCAGGAAACCACCGCCGCAACCTACGCCACGCAGCTCACACCAGGATCAGACCCGGTCGCGAGGCCACTGGATCCACACCCGCTGGCACTAGATCCGGCCATCCCCGACCCGCCGGCACCGCCGCAGATGTTCCTCCTACGATGGCGACCACGCCCGCCTGACGGAGGAAGGAGGGATGGGACTGCCCCGTCGCCGCCATCCTTGCCGGCTGGCCGGACTTCCGATGGCCAGCTCTAGCGGCGGCGTGGCAATGGGGAGTGGAGGGAGCGGGCTAGAGGCCGCGACGCGTCGCCCGCGTCGCCTACGCGGGGGAATACATAAAGTTGGTTGGTCAAAATGTCTTTTTGATCCATCATCTCCATGAACGAACAAAGGCAACAAATGCATAGAGCTTGTTGAATGCATTCCATTTTACAACTAAAATGTCTTATTTAGAGTTTGGATCATGAAATTACACCTCATGGTATATTGGAGGGGGTTGCTACATTAGCGCAAGCTATAGTACCATGGCTACTGTATAGGCCGACCTATGCTCGGCTGAGTCCTTTTCCTATTGCTTTTCTTTTTTTCTTTGTTTTGCTTGCGGATTCCCACTTCTAATCCAACCCTATACTTGTGCATCTATTCCTAACTGGGCCGCTACCCCTCTTGGCCACGCATCAAAGAGTAGAGAGAGGGACAAGACAGAGGAGAAGAGAGGAAAAATTAGGGTTTGTTGTTGTCAATCGTTGTCCCTCTCCAAAAATTGGTTGGACTTCCTTTTACGCCTCCATTTTCTCCTCAATTGAAACCTTTCCTCACTATTCATTGTGTTGTCCCATGTGTGGTGCAAATTGACGGTGCTGCCTCCACACCGACGGTAGGAATCATTGTCGGGACCATCATCTTCGATATGGGAAAACCCTAGGCAAGGCATGCCCTATCAACAACATGTGTTTTATTTTTTTTAGATGTTTTAGATCGTGCGTGGCGTGGAGCTCGTCGCTGACACAACTAGAGTTAAGGTTTGGGTCGTTTGGCCCTTGTCGCTGTTTTCAGCACATAGTCAATGTATGTAGTTACAATTCATTTCAGCTTTTTGTAGTCTTAGTGGCCTCAAAAAAATATTAAACCTTTCGTCACTATTCATTGTGTTGCCTCATGTGTGGTGCAAATTGACGGGGCTGCCTCCACACCGACGGTAGGAATCATCGTCGGGACCATCATCTTCGATATGGGAAAACCCTAGGCAAGGCATGCCCTATCAACAACATGTGTTTTATTTATTTTGAGATGTTCTAGATCGTGCGTGTCGTGGAGCTCGTCGCTGACACAACTAGAGTTAAGGTTTGGGTCGTTTGGCCCTTGTCGCTGTTTTCAGCACATAGTCAATGTATGTAGTTACAATTCATTTCAGCTTTTTGTAGTCTTAGTGGCCTCAAAAAAATATTAAACCTTTCTATGAGTTGCAAAGAACTTTTAAGTCTTTCAATGGGCATAAAGAAAATCTCAATCGATGTTAATGTCGGGGGGTAATTGAAATTTTATTCTAACAGTTCTTCGGTGTCGTAATTCTATACAGAACCTGTTCACTTCATGTTTAGATAGTTATAATGTCATAATTAGACTTTTTGATATTCATGAAAGTTGTAGGAAATTTTATAACCTTTATAGATTGGTAATGTGCATCTTCATACGAAGTTTGAAGCTCCAGTTATGGTTATTGTAGTGGATATGTTCTCCAATTTCTGATAGGTTGTGAGTTTAATGTTCATCTCAAGATTAGGCTATGATGATGATTTTTACTCCAGTTTGAGATAACTATTAAGTTGTATTTTTTCAAGCTACCTTTCATATAGCTCAAGTTGGAAATTTTTTGTCATCAGAATTAAATTACACAAAAAGGATAAGGAGCAGTGCTACTATGTCAAGTGTTATGTTTTTTATGACTATGTTGGGTTCAAGCGTAAGAATGTTTTAAATTAAGTTTGGATATGCTTATACAATTGTGTTGGGCTGAGATATATTTGTGAATATGTGGTGCACCTTCGGATCATGCTTAGCTCATGCTTTGATATCCGGAGAATACAAGTAAGCGTGGCATTATGGTCCACATGATTTAACTTTATTATTTGAATTGCCTTCACTTAATTTCAGTACCTCACATGAGTCATATGATCTAAAATTAATATTTTATATTGAAGTATTATGTGGTGCACCAATAGCTTTACTTCTGAAGTTTTGAGAAGTTTAAAAGTTTATTGCATTGCAATCTTACATTTGCATTCTCATCTTTGATATGCATTTGAAAAGATCATAGCCAGATTGGTATCATAAGTAGCAACGCACGTTCAGATATCGAAATGTGGTTGCAGTCATCACTTCATTCCTAGAGATGTGTGGATAGAAGTGAAGTCATGCGTTGTATTGTACCATTGCATCAGTAGTTATGAAGCATTGATACTAAATATCTATCATTTATTTTACTACTTGAAGTTATATATTGGTACAACATGGTGACTTTCTATGTCTCTATTTTTAAATTGAGGCTTAATCAATTTTGGTTTAAATAACTCAGTTGAATCACTTTACTTACTAAGGTTTTTCATGAACCTTATATGCATTTTCCCTCCGCAAGTTCTTGAGTTTGGATGGTGCATCGCTGGATGGACTAGCAGCACACGTGCACACAACGGGTCACCTTGAACGTAAAGCCTTGTCTCATTAATAGTGTTATAATACTCTAAAATGTTGCTGCTGTTCTGCTTGATAGTTTTGTACTAAAGAAGAATATTATTGCCATGCCGCATTTCAGTAACTGCTTCCGTTCGGGCTAGTATTTGTACAACGACAAACTACAGGAAAATAAGCAAGTGGATGTTGAACAATCAATGGGCTGATACCGTTAGAGGACCCCGTTGCCGTTGGGAATATGGAGTGCAATCAGCCCTGGCATTAGATTAAACAAGCTGCACAATAGAGCTTGAATGCAAATATTAATCTATGCTTGAACTGTAAAATCAGGTGCTTCCGCTCCATCAAAAGCCATTTTGTCACTCAGACCAAATGTCCATTAAGTCCGTATGTCAATCATTCAATTACATTACGGAAATAATACAATGAAAACATGATTCGTAAGAAGTTAGCCACTCATCATTCGGTCAAAACACATACCTATCACTAGGAACATTTATTTATCATACAAAGGACACGAGTGAATGATAGACTATCGCTTCTGCCAAGATCAATACTTAAAATCCAAAATGCACCAATTTGTTCTCAACTAAAATCCAATATGTAACAAGTAGTATAATAGAACAAATTCAAATGATGTTTATGAACAGTGGACACCTAAACCTTCTGGAGGATCGCTTTTGTCTCAAAGTCTGACCTACAACCATGAGAGGAGCAGAATTAATGGCACAGGAGAAACTAATGGTAAGCCCTTAAATTTTACAAAAATCATAGTTCTTTTAACAAAAAGAGAAGTCAGGCAAAAAAAATACAAAAAGAAATAAAATATCAGTGGACAAAACCAAAAGGACAAATTTTATATTTGGCTATTTGCCACTACTCTAACCCCTAAATTGAATTTGCCATTATATATATAAAGCAGGGATTGCACATTTGCTACTTCATCTTGATGATTTCCTACACAAAATAGCAGGAAAAATATAAACACAAAATACCACATGATTTGGTATGACTAAGTTATCGTCATCACTATACTCTGCTTGCTGTCTGCCCTATCCAGCTAGACCAACAACCAACCATCAAAGCTCCCAGAGGAGCTCGACTGCCCATTATCAATTCCTGCGGCCAAGATCTACCACCAGCCACCTGCCTCCGTGGCTGCCACCGGGCTTGTACACCATGTCATCCGCTGATGCACCACAACTTGACTAAGGGAGGCAAGGATGGTGGCGTCCAGCTTGAGCCCATGGCTGGCAGTGGAGAAAAATCGCAGGACAGCAGTGATGCAGGTGCTTGCCTCACTGGGTTCTAGGTGTGGCTTCACGGACATACGCAGCATAGATCAAAGCCCAATAAGATGAACCACATTGCAATCCTCCCTAGCAGCAAGCCAATTGATGTGCAAAGGGAGCAATTGGGATGGACAAAGCCATCATCAACATATCTGGAGTAGTGAAACTGGCGGTCATGTGTGGTGGGATGAGAGGGACAGATGGGGCTATCTGGATCACTTGTAAAGTGTTAAAAAATCTGTCAATCCAGTGGTGGGTGTAATGGTTGACCAGGATTTGCAAAACCAAATTTACAATTTGTGTTTTATAGTCACACATTAACAATAACGGTTCATAGTGACAAAAATGCAATTGGCCCAAGCAAAAGGGTGTGCGGGTACAGGTTGTCCACAAATATCACTCTTAACATACAAGTTACTAGGTATGGAGGTGTATCTGTCCAAGTTGTGTATGCCTTTGAGAGTGTTGAAATATTTAGAAACATATCTTATACACAACAGCACAGGTTCAATCAACCAACCAAAGAAGAAATTACATGACAAGAAAGAGGGCATACAAGCATTTGATGTCGAAAGCAAATGTAAGACAACATAACCAAGCAGAAGTTCTACTGTTAATCATGGAATATATGTAATGACAGTTTAAACTACATTGTGTACCAGGCTATCAGCCTACTTGCGCACAAAGGATTGATGGTTTAACACATGTTAATTCTTTTGCACCAGAGATGATGTCTTTCAAGAATATGAACCACAGGAAATATCATTTGTGAAATCAGAAGTTGTACGGCATTTACACTAAGATATGCTACCATTTATTATTGCTTCCCATAAAAAATGTGCAAAACAAAGCATCAAAATTTACTGTTCAGATTCATCCGTGTGCTAACAATCGACTAGAGAAAAATGATGAATGTTCACTGATTATTGTTTGACAAATGAAGAAAGATTTGATGTTCACTGATGAAACAAGTGAGTTAGGCAAACACCTTGCCTTTTGATGAACCTCCTAGGAAATATGAAAATATCACATCGTTTACAGCTTTTCCTTAAAAATAGTAGAACATAGAAATAGGAACCACTATATCATGGGAAACGCACATGGATACAATGATGGATCCCTTCAAACAACATCACAAAGCATACCTTAATTGATTGTCACACATCTAAGACCATAATCAAGATTTTTTTTTCTCTAGGATGCTGAGTTCTAAAGATTGTATGCATCACACTGGAGCTACATTTGCCGGTTGTCACTTTGCACTGGCACCTTAAGACCACAACTATCAAAGCGACTTCTCGAATGAGAATGTCCTTAGGTATGTCCTCAAGTTTATGCTAGTAACACCAGATACCAAGCTATTACCCAAATGCAGTATCCAACCTATGAACAAGCATATTCAATATTATTTTTAAAGCCCTACTCACTCCTTCATGAATATTCAATGTCGTTTGCAGTTTTTCACAACCCAATCCACTCCCTCTCTCAAATTTATAACAGAAAATGGTTTCAAATTTAGACATTTTAACTTAGAAGTGATTATAGCACCAAAGGTGCTTCTCTTTATGTTGTCTACTTAATTAAACATGTTTGGAACTGAAACCACTGTTTCAGAATCTGTGATTTAAAAAGAAATACTTTCTAGATTATGCTTCTATGTTGAACATATGGAAGATATATCATTTGCATACTTATCAACAACATAAGTGGCACCGTTGTTACATCGACAATTGAAGACATTCTTGATTATCAATATCATCCACTGATAGTTACTATCTACTAGTAGGACATTTTAGCAGGTTAGTGGTTTCAAATTTAGACATTTTAACTTAGAAGTGATTATAGCACCAAGGTGCTTCTCTTTATGTTGTCTACTTAATTAAACATGTTTGGAACTGAAACCACCGTTTCAGAATCTGTGATTTAAAAAGAAATATTTTCTAGATTATGCTTCTATGTTGAACATATGGAAGATATATCATTTGCGTACTTATCAACAACATAAGTGGCACCGTTGTTACATCGACAATTGAAGACATTCTTGATTATCAATAATATCCGCTGATAGTTACTATCTACTAGTAGGACATTTTAGCAGGTTAGCCATAATAGGGAGTGCAATTGAAATGCCATAATCGGTACCTGCAGACTGCAGGTAAGTAAAACCTGTCTAGAAGGGAGGGTGATGTCAGAGATTGATTTTGCATTACTTAGTGGTCACTGAAATGAAAGATACGAGCAGGCCCAACACGGTTGCTTCATTGGTGGCTTCCTCAAGCCTACTAGGCTCGGATGCCAGCATGGTAAAAGTTAGATGCACTGCAGATGTCAGTGTGACTTGCAGAAGGAAGACAGTAGCAGGTTGTGTCAGAGATGTGGGATTGGGCATGAGTGCTTGCGATGGCAGGTAGTACATGGCACATAAAAATCTTGTGAGGGCACCGCCTTTTGGACACCGCGTTGGGCCTGCCCTCAGAAAGGAAATTGGTAGCTACTATAAAAGTGCTTATGTGTTCAGTCATTCTTTTTTCTTGGGAATGCGACAAGAGGTGACAGTGACTGAAAGGCAAGAGCAGATCAACGAGGCTTGGTGGTAAGAGAAGAATGCCATGCATGCCACAGCTGCAGAATGCAAATCAACCACCACCACTAGTCCTTATTATCTAAGCACTGAACAGCCAGATAATTTTATTTCTCTAAGCATCACTAGCTTTAACTTGTTTCCTTCCCCAATGACAACCGTATCAATTCAATTTGGTAGCACTTATAAAACCAAAATTCCAAAAGGCACTCAAATTACAAGATAAATAGATAATAAATCGCTTATCTTGGGCATGTAAATTAATCCAGCAAAATGAACCTGCTCACGTATTATAGGACTTGCATACCAAACCTAACCAGAAACAAATTATCCTAGGAGTAGGAGGTCAATTTCAGGATCGAATCTTACCGACCAAAGAGCCAGCGATCGCGTGGATCGGCGGGCGTCACTGCGTCTTTGTCATGCCCAGACCCTGAAGAGCAAGTGGTGAAAGCGGGAACGAAGAAAGGCGTCATCCTAGTTGGTTAGCGTGTGTGTGCGTCGGGGTGTTGCTGTGGCCCCGTCTGTCGGTGTCTGAATGTAGCTGGTTATCTACCCGGCTTGTAACAGAATATGGCATGAACTCTTTTTATCAGAAAACAAACAGTAACATGAGGAAAAGGGACTCTCGTTCCTCCTCTGTTCGTGGGATCTTCTCCTCTTGATTTCTGCTGTATTTCCTCACATCGTTGGTCCGATCTCGCCAGCGATCTACGAGTATTACAGTGGTATCAGAGACATCGTATCCTCGGCTGTGGATTCCCCGGGCGATTTCCATCTTCCTGACGCATCGCCGCACCGGTGAGTATCTGCCCAATCTCGCCGCCCAAGCCCCGCCTACTGACTCCCAGTCGATGGCGGCCACCGCATAGTGCCGGTTAGCCGTTCTGGCGCCGTCACCCACTCCGTTTTACGCGCCGCTTAGGGTTGTAGATTGGGGGAATTGGATTTCTGTCGAGTGGTCAAGGTCTGTCTCCCAGGCGCCGCGGTGACCAATTCGGCGTTGTTCGTGATTCCGTGGTTTGATTGTGGTGTTCCTTCGGTTCGGATCGAGTGTATCGAGCAGTCTCTCCGAATTTGAGGTGCCACTGCTACGGGATTCCCTGCAGTCTCTCCGAATTGGAGGTGTCCGTGAAGTTTCGGCACTGTTGGAGGAGTCGATTGGGGGATATTCGGTTTTCTACTTGGGATTTCTCAGGTCGTGAAAACGGCTCCACCAAATCCATCAGCGCAGTCCTAGTTAATCATAGCAGCCATGGAGGAAGCACGTCAGAAGGATGAGGCGCGTTGGGGGAAGGTGATGGATAGTCTGGATCTATTGTTTGCGCGAGTGGACGATGTGAACACTACTCAACACAAAATTCAGGCGAATCAGGATCTGACTACTAGAGCAGTCGATCAAGTGATTCAGGATCAGGCCTTTATGGCGAAGCGGTTGGATGAAACAGGAAAGGCAATTGCCCAGTTACGTATGGAGTATATGCGCGAGGATAAGTTTGAAGTGGATTCAGTGGACTCTGATCATGGGGGCGTCTTTACCAAGCGACAGGAGCATCGCACCACTCATCTACAAGGCGAGCCACACCCTTATCGTTCATCAGGTGATCGTCACAAGGAGTCTGATACTGGATCTCGGCTCCATCGCAGTTACACACCTAAACTGCACTTTCCCAAGTTTTTTGGTGCTAATCCCAAGATATGGCGTGCCCACTGTGAAGATTACTTCCAAATATTGAATGTTCCAGAGTCACTATGGGTGATCACTGCTGCTTCCCACATGGAGGGTAATGCTGCTAAGTGGGGATTGGTTCAGAGAAGAAAAGGGGGTTTCACTAATTGGCAGCAGTTTATGAAGGCTGTGGAAGATAAATTTGGGGCTTATGATTATGTACATGCCTTGGGTGACCTGTTGGAGTTGAAACAGCATGGGTTCAGTGGAGGAATATGTCACAGATTTTGAGGCTTTGCAGTTTCAAGTGGAAATGCATAATGATGGTTATGACACCATGTTCTTTGTGACTTAATTTACTAAGGGGTTGAAGCCAGAAATTTCTGCAGCAGTCCAAGCACAAGTTCCACAGGACATGGAGAGAGCTATTATGTTGGCCAAAGTTCAGCAGCAACTTGCAGAGAAAGCAAAACCAATATTTACAAGGACACCATTCAGCCAGAAGCAGGGAACTACAAGTGTCAAACCTGACCAAAAATCATTTTCAGCCCACTCTTCACTCAGCAAGGAGAGACAGAAGAGAGATTATTGCAAGGCCAACAATCTATGTTTTTACTGTGCTGAACCTTTTGATCCCTCTCACCTGGCAAAGTGCAAGCAGAGGCCTAGAGCCCAAGTTAATGCTCTTGTGTTGAATGATCTGGATGTTACTTTAACAGATGAGGTCCTGGAACAGTTGGCAATAGAAGACTCTTTACCACAGGAGTTTTGTACTCTCTCTTTGAATGCATTGGCTGGTACAGAAGAGGGAGAAGCTTTAAAGCTGAGAGGATTGGTCAAGAACAAGGTGATGCTCATTTTGGTGGATAGTGGAAGTTCTCACAGCTTTGTCAGTGAAACTTTTCTACAGAAATGTAACATTCAACCTCAACCTATGAAGCCTAAGCAAGTGAAGGTGGCCAATGGGGAAGTCTTAATCACTGACAATTATGTGGCAGATCTGGAATGGTGGCTCCAGGGGCATACATTTCATACAGACATGAAAGTACTGGACATGGGACCATTTGATGCAATTTTAGGGTATGATTGGCTCAAGCTTCACAGTCCCATGGGCTGTCACTGGGCTGATAAGACACTGTCTTTTGATCATCAGGGCAAGTCTATACAGCTCCAAGGGGTGAAATCCAAGGGTCCTACTCTAGCAGAAATTGGGTCTGAGACTCTGGTGAAATGGGCTGCTGGTAATGATATTGGAGCTTTTGCTATTGTGGAGGCCACATCACAGGATAATACTGTCCCTATTCCTGTTGAAGTCCAGCAAATACTTGATGAATATTCTGATGTCTTCGAGGATCCCAAGTCACTCCCACCAAACAGGTTCCATGATCATCATATCCCTTTGCTCCCTACTGCTGTACCTGTTAACTCTAGACCCTATAGATACTCCCCATTGCATAAAGATGAAATAGAGAAACAGGTCAAAGCCTTGTTAGAAGCTGGGTTGGTTATGCCTAGTGTGAGTCCTTTTGCTTCTCCAGTTCTGCTAGTACAAAAAAAAGATGGCACTTGGAGATTTTGTGTAGATTACAGGAAGTTAAATGAGCTCACTGTGAAGAATAGGTTTCCCATGCCCATAATTGATGAGATATTAGATGAATTAGCTGGTACACAATATTTTACCAAATTGGACATGAGGTCTGGTTATCATCAAGTTAGGATGCACCCTCCTGATGAATACAAAACTGCTTTTAAAACCCACCATGGTCACTATCAATTTAGAGTGATGCCCTTTGGGCTCACCAATGCACCAGCCACTTTTCAGTGCCTCATGAATGAGATACTAGAACCTTTTCTGAGAAAATTTGTGCTAGTGTTCCTGGATGATATCTTGATATACAGCCCATCCTTGGAGACTCATGTCCAACATGTGAAGCTAGTGTTGGAGCAACTAAGAGCCTATAAGTTGTATATGAAATTGAGCTAGTGTTCTTTTGCTCAACCTGAGTTAATGTATTTGGGTCACATCCAGCAAAACAGCAGCTATGTTAAACTGGCCTACACCATCCACTCCCACTGAGTTAAGAGGGTTTTTGGGACTCACTGGCTACTACAGAAAGTTTATCAAGCACTATGGGCTTTTGGCTAAACCTCTGACCAACTTGTTGCGCAAGAAGCAGTTTATTTGGTCCACAGCAGCTCAACAAGCATTTGACAAATTGAAGGAAGTAATGGTTTCTGCCCCAGTGTTGGCCATTCCAGATTTTGTTGCCCCCTTAGTGTGGAGACTGATGCTTGTGATATTGGAATTGGTGCTGTCCTGATGCAAGGAGATCAACCGGTGGCTTATCTGAGCAAGGCCTTGGGCCCTCGTCACAAGAAGTTATCTATTTATGAGAAGGAATTTCTAGCTCTCATAATGGCAGTGGAGAAGTGGCGTCCATACTTACAGCGTCAGGAATTCATCATCCGTACCGACCACAAAAGTTTGTCCTATTTGGGGGAACAAAATCTGCATTCTGACATGCAACGCAAAGCCATGACACGGCTTATGGGATTACAATTCAAGATAATTTATAAAAAAAGGCAAGGAAAATGCAGCAGCCGATGCTCTTTCTCGTGTCACTCATTTGATGGCCATCCAAGCTGTTTCAGTGGTAAAGCCTTTATGGGTTCAGGAAGTTATCAACTCCTATGTTACTGATCCACAGGCCCAGGAACTTTTGCTTAGGTTGGCCATCCACTCACTACTGGAAACGCGAATTTCCCTGTGGGTAACAAACCCACAGGGAAATCAAAAAAACCCACAGGGAAACCTAAAACCTTTTTCCCTGACGGAGTACTGACAGGGAATTACCGTCAGGGATAGAATGACAGGGAAATTGAAAATTGCCTGTCGGTGTACCGAAAGGAATGATTTCCCTGACGGTACACAACCCACAGGGAAAAATGTTGTCGACAGATTTGAAATTGCTTCGCTACCGACAGGGATTCGTGTCGTCGACCGACAAGGAATTAGGTCGTCGACCGACAGGGAATAACATTTGCATGGAGGTTTAAACCGCCAGGGAATTATAACATCAACCGACAGGGAAACACATTTACATACCAAGCTTTACACCGACAGGGAAACATTCTTACATATTAACAGGCTGGGTAAATGAACATCAAACCACAGAAAATCTGATGTTTAGGTACTGATTCATGCAATAATTCAATCAATTCACAGGCCAGATACAGTCTGAATCATTCATATTATGCAGCGAATCACTTGCACTTCATAGGATGCAGCAAATCCCAGTCTGAAACTAATTAGCATTACATACATAGAGATATTGTCCAGATGTTTGGCAATAATACAGTTCGATCACATGCACTTCCATTGTCCAAATGCATGCTGCAGTCAATCACTACCCAAATCCATTATAGCTAGCTCGTGCAGCTACCTGGAACCTAGCTATAACCAAAAGCATCAGTTCAACAATCTACCCAAAAACCATAAACTTTAAGCTGAAACCTATCAGCAGGTAGCTAAAGGTTAGGAGTCAGACCATTCTCCTACACCAACCTAGCTGCAAACAAAATACTTCCAAAGCATGAAACTTCCAACAGCACACTTTTTCAAGTGACCAGCCCCTGTCATATAGCTTCTTGGTTTGAAAGAACTTGATCCTCATTGTGGATGCCATTGTTAGCAGATTCAGAGGCACCATGAGATGAATCTGTACCCTGCATGTCCAGGCTTAGATTAGCAAGCACGTACAATTTGTATGTCAATAAATCTTCAAGTTTCAATATTGTGCTAACATGAGACATGCAAGTAAAATTTGTTTGAACTAAAAAATTTCGAAATGCTGTACTCACAATTGAATCACTGAATCTGTTCCAAAGACAGACACAACATTTGATCCATCTGGTCAGTCTCATCAAAACCCTCCCCATTTGCTATGGTGTCAGATTCATCATGCCTAAAAAGCCTCTCACCATGCTCCGTCCAAGTTTCATATCCTTCCTTAAACCCATGCTTACACAAGTGCATCTCTATAGTAAACATTTTGTGCCTAAAGTAATTGCGGCAAAGGGCACAAGGGCACTTAATGCTATCATTTTCAACTACACTTGGAATTGAAAATGCATAATCCAAGAACTGATTTGTTTGATCAATCCATTCATTAGAGGGAGCTTTTCCACGCTGCCAACCACTATACATCCAAGTGCGGTGTGACATATTAGTTTCTGTGATTCAAAAGGTGAATAAATTAGTTATCACATACTTTCTGTTCATTTTGTGCAATATCAACAGTACACAAAAAAATTCTATGTTCCTAACATATAGTCAGCCAAACATACATGGAGACAAAAAAAATGATGAACATCATCAGCCACAACATTTATGCTATAAAATCTTTAGCGCTGAAAACTCACACAGAAAAATCATTTTTCTGTGTCCCCCTTTATCCATACCAATAAAAGTAAACCAGCATCATTTAGATTAATTGCAGAACACATTGACATATAAACTTTAGATTAAAAGAGCAAGGATTTATTACCTCAGATGGATTGGAAGAAGGCAGCACAAACAGGCGTTGGGCAGGCTCCTGCAAGTGTCGGCGTCGGGGGGCTCTGTCCACTGCGGCGTCACGGACAGCTACGGCTCAAACACCAACGTCGCGGGCGGCTCCAGCTCCTTCTTGCAGACACACGTTCTCCTCCGGCTCCGGCGCGTCACAAGCTCCCCCACCCCCTGGAGGCGACCAAGTTGGGTTGCTGGCTCAATTTGGGGGCGGAGGTGACGGATTGAGGCGGCGGCGCGCTGGGGTGGAGATGGAGGCGGCGGGCGTTGGGGTGAGGTGGAGGCGGCGGCGGGCGCTGGTGGTGCAGGCAGCGGCGGATGGGGAGGCGGAGACGATGAGGCGTGGAGGCAGCCGCAGAGGGGGAGGGGAGGCGGAGGTGGAGCGCTGGGGCGGGAGCAGCAGCGGATGGGGAGGCGGAGGGTGAGGCGCCGTCCTGCCGAGTGCGGAGGGAGGGGGCGGCGCGAGTCGGGAGACGGAGACAGGATTAGATGCGGAGGGAGGGGGCGGCGCGAGTCGGGAGACGGAGGCGGGATTAGATGCGGAGGCGTTAGGGTTTCTTTTTAATTTTTCTTTTTTTTATCACGCGCGGGAATTTTTGCTGCTTGCGGCCGGCGCGGGAAGGTTCCCGCCGAGCGTGCAGCAACAAAAAAAAACGCGCCCGATCAGTGCTTTACCGCAGTTTGGGTTGAAAAGAACAAAATGACCGCGCGAACGAAAATTGAGGAGCGCGCCAAGTTAATTTTCCTGAGGGTTATACGCTTCTCACGGGATAAATAGGATTTTCCCTGTGGGTTATACTCTCCTCACAGGGTAAATAAGAATTTCCCTGTGGGTTTAGATATTTTCCTGTGCGTACGTCGTATATCGTCAGGGTAAGTCAAATTTCCCTGTGGGTTCTTCGAAACCCACAGGGAAATTGCGGTTTCCAGTAGTGTCTCCAGATGAGCAAGGATATTATCTGCAGCAGGGAATCATCCGGAAGAAAGGTTCGAGTGTGGATAGCACATAATTCAGCTTTGCAAACAAAATTAATTACAGCCTTCCATTCAAGTGCAATTGGGGGTCATTCGGGTATCAAGGCAACCTATCTCAGGTTGAAACAGTTAATAAATGCCTAGAAATGTATCTCAGATGTGCAGTGCATGATTCTCCCAAGCGATGGAAATCTTGGCTACCATTAGCAGAAATCTGGTATAACACATCATTTCACAATGCTCTTGGTTGTTCACCATTCAAAGCTCTTTATGGTTATGACAGTGACTCTGGGGTGTCCTTACCTGTGTCTCTGCTCAGCACCCTGTATCTGATGCTGAGGAGTGGGCAGTTGATAGAGAATCACACATGGCACGTCTCAAAGAACATTTGGCTGCAGCTCAAAATCGAATGAAGATTCAGGCGGACCGCAATAGGGTGGACAGGCAGTTTGCAATAGGGGATCAAGTGCTGCTTAAGCTCCAGCCGTATGCTCAACATTCAGTGGTAAATCGACCTTTTCCAAAGCTTGCTTTCAAGTTTTTCGGTCCCTATCGTGTTATTGAGAGGATTGGTAATGCTGCTTATAAGTTGGAATTACCAGAAGGCTCGTTGGTACATCCGGTATTCCATATTTCTCAGCTGAAACCCTATACACCGGACTACACTCTTGTCTATTCAGACTTGTCAACCTTGGTGGATCTGGGCGCTCATGAATTGGTTCCTGAACGTATTCTCGATCGATGTCTGGTCAAGAAAGGTAATCAAGCTATCTCTCAGGTGCAAGTGAAGTGGGACAAGCTGCCAGCTTCGTCAGCAAAAATGGGAAGACTGGCATGCGGTGCAGCGACGTTTTCCAAATGCAGCGCCTTGGGGGCAAGTCGCCACTGCAGCGGGGGGAGATGTCACGCCCAGACCCTGAAGAGCAAGTGGTGAAAGCGGGAACGAAGAAAGGCGTCATCCTAGTTGGTTAGCGTGTGTGTGCGTCGGGGTGTTGCTGTGGGCCCCGTCTGTCGGTGTCTAAATGTAGCTGGTTATCTACCCGGCTTGTAACAGAATATGGCATGAACTCTTTTTATCAGAAAACAAACAGTAACATGAGGAAAAGGGACTCTCGTTCCTCCTCTGTTCGTGGGATCTTCTCCTCTTGATTTCTGCTGTATTTCCTCACATCGTTGGTCCGATCTCGCCAGCGATCTACGAGTATTACAGTCTTTCTCCTGGGTGGCTGCTTCTCGGAGGCCAACTTGTACATCCAGAACACCTGCAACCAGTGGGAAGAGCGGTGAGGAGTCGGGATCTGTTCGGGATTCAAGCGACAAAGAGTGCGGGCGCGGGGCGGCGGGGGAACGAAAAGAAGAAGAAAACAAACGGGACTGCGGAAACGCACGAGGGCCACAACGTGGGCGGCGAGGAGGATGACAACGAAGAGCGGCACGGCATCGAGGATGCCGGAACTGGAGGCTGCCTTGGGCTGCTGCTGCGCCATGGTCGGCGGCGCTGGGGACAGATCGCTGGGTTTTTCCTGTTCTCCTTCCACACGAAGCAAAACCCCTTCGAGGTTGACGGGGACAGACGGACAGCGAGGGTTATGGGACCTTTGGAGGAGTTCCTGGGATAAAAGATATCCATTGCGGAAACGTAACAAGACGTGGCTGTAGTTTGTTGGTGAGAATTACACGTTGTGGCCGTGGATACCTGGGCTCGAATCCCAGCAGCCACACATCCTCTTTTTTTTGTATGTTCATATTTCGTAGCATTACTTTTTTTGTATGTTCTTTTCTGGACGAAAGCCTGATTCAAATCTACTCATCACAAAAACATTTGTGCATGAAACGTTCTCTCATATTTTGCAGCATTACTTGGAAGACATTTTTCATCTATATAATTAGGCTAGTCAGTGACATGTAGGATGGGCTGCTACTATTATTAAAAAGTACACATCAAAATAACGATGTATTGATGAAAATATTCCATCTGTGAAATTTTGACACAAATGCATTTTATTTAAACTATTTGTGTTGATATTCATTTTTGTGGAGGTACGCCCAAATAAAAATACATTATTATATAACATTCGTATATAAATCTATTGAAAACCCGCTCAAATAGTTTAAAATCGCATTCATATTTATTTAAAATACGGATGCTACTGTCAGTTACTACTCAGCTGTCACGATAAGTGGGTAATCTGCTCCAACGCGGCGGAGCGCCGAGTTGAGCGACAATCGTCCTGTTCGTTTGGATTGTTTCCAGCGAGTCAACAGTGTTTTTCTCTCAGCGAAAACCAGCGCCAGCCACCAGCCACCAACCAGCAGTGTTTTTCTCTCAGCAAAAGCCACCAGCCAAAAGAACAGGGCGAATGCCGGCGCCTGTAACACCCAAAAATACTCAATTTAAAAAATTTTGGCATTTAAATAATTAATTAGAGCTTGCTCCTATTTATTAAAGGCTAAATAATAAATTTCTAAAAATTAAAATCAAATATAAGTGATAGAAACATTTATTGTTGCATTCATGCCGCTACATTTATTTTTGTACTGCTTGTGATTCAAACAAGAATTTAAATTTATTTAAATTCAAATTTGAATCACTTTGTTTGGAGCTCTAGAAAAGTTATTAGGCCCATAGTTCACTTCTGCTCCCTGGACTCTTCCCTGGTCCACTTTTGCTCCCTCTACTTTCTTCCCGGACCGGCCCGACACCCCCGGCCCAACCCACACTTCTCTCTTCTTTCTCCCCGCCGGCCCAGCACCCGCGGCCCGTCCCCACGCAGCCGGCCCACTCCCGCTTCCCCCCCTCTCCTCTCACCGACAGGTGAGCCCCACCTGTCATCCCTTACCTCTCGCGCTGATCGCGCCGCGCGCGCCGCGCTGTGTTTCGCCGGCTGCGCCTTGGCCCACACGCCCGCGGCACCCGAACCCCCTAGGAAGCTTCCCCGAACCTTCCTACACGCGCGCCTTCCTTTCCCCACTCCCTCCTGGCATGGTAAGCGCGCCAATCGCGGGAAGAAATCCCGCCGGCGCTCGATACCGTCCCTAAACGCCGGCGAGCGCGTTCACGTCGCCCTGGACCTTCCCAAGTCCTTTCTTAAGGCGCCTGAGCACCCCCGAGCCTCGCCTAACCTTGCCATCCCACGCCAAGCTCACCCGAGCCACTCCACCGCTCTGTCCACGCGCCGCCGAGCTTGCGCAACGCCGCCGCACGCCGCCAGGCTGCTCCGGCGGATCTCCCGGCCGGCCATCACCACTGAGCAGTTCGCCAGAAGGTACTGAAGCTCCACAAGCTCTTTCCATCCTTGTTCCTGCCTCGTTCGCGGCTAATTTCTTCCCGACGTCCACAGCGCCGCCGTGGAGGATTCGCCGCCGTTCCTGTCGACCGAGCCATCTCCGGTCAATCCCTTGCATCCAGCTCTTCCTCAGAAGGTAACATGTCCACCAGCCCCTTCATTTTGAGCTTTAGCGCGCCGTAGCACACATTCCCGCGGTCGCCGACGAGCTTCGACCGCCGGTCGACGTCGTCCACCCCTGTCCACTGCACGAAGCTTACCTAGAGCTACCCAGACACACTCACCACCTCACCAGGAAGCTCCAGAGCCAAAAACCCGACCCAGGAACCACCCGAAACCCCTACCCCGCGGTACACCGGAGTGCAGCTCCGCCGCCCGTCGTCGTCGGCCTGATTCGCCGGCCGATGCTCGACTAGAACCCCCTAGGTCGACTCGCCATCTTCCCCTGAAGCTGTAGGACCAGATCCCGTCGAGAACCGAGCACCCTAGCCCGAGATAAGGCCAACTCCGGCGAGCCCCGGCCTCAGCCGAGCAGTGCCGCCGCGCCGTCATCGTCTCCGGCGAGCCAATCGCCCTGGGCCGTTCGATCAGAGCGCAACGGCCCAGATTAGAACCCAAGGATACCCCTTCGCGTTTTAAATCCAGGGCGTCCGATCTCAGATCGACGGTCACGATTAGAACGGCCGATACCCCTTCGCGTTTTAAATCTCAGCCGTCCGGATCAGATCCAACGGCTGCCACGCGTTCTGACCGAGTCAGCAACGGTCAGCTGAGCCGGTTTTGCTAAAGAGCCCCTGACTTTTTCCAAAATCAACCCGCGGTCCATTCCAGTTCAAAAGTAATTGCATATAGGTCCTGTTTTATTCGTTTAAGCCCCTGACCTTTTGAAAAATTGAACCCGCGGTCCGACGCGTGTAGTTTTGCGCGTTAGCTCCTGGTGGCTACTGTTAATTACATATAGGTCCCTGGTTTTTCGCAGTTTAGCCCCTGGAAGTTTCAGAAACTTGCCAGCAAGTCCCTGAACCTTAGAAACGCTATAACTTTCACGTTTTAGCTCCGATTAGTGTGATTTTCGCGCTCATGTGTTCGTAGCGAAGCGTAGATTATTTCTATCTCCTGTTTTTGTATTGTTTTCACTGTTTGGTGTACTGTTCTAATAGTATTACTATTGTTTGCATGTAATGATTGCTTTGGATGCGTGCGTGATGATCGTGTCTAGTCGGCGAGCCCGTAGCTTTGGACTTCGAGTACGTTTAGGACGTGCCGGAGCAGGACTCGCAGCAGCAGCCGTACTCCGAGGAAGGCAAGTTATAGCACGGACAATCCTTGCTACCTACTCACTCTTTTAATACACTGTTCATTACATACGCAAGTGTCTAATACTGTTTACCATTAAGGTTGTACCTAGCATTTATTTCCCCGTCCTTGTATTCCTATGGGTTTTTGCATACGGGTAGCATTTTGCTAGGCGCAACTACTGTCACCTTTACTTAATTGTTAATATTGACTTAATGGTCCACTTCAACTCTAATGATTAAAACTTGCTTTTTAGTAACATGGATCAGGGGGGCTAGAGCATGTGCTGTGTGCTTTGCTCTAGTGTCTCCCTCTAAGGACCGGTTCTTAAAGCGGCAACCCAGGAGCCTGTCGCCACCGCCGGAACTATAATGGCTCTGGTCTTGGAAGAGTAGCTTGTACGGCTCTAGCTTGATAGTGGTTACCGAGGGGCCAACGGCGTTGTGGGAGGCAAGGCACGGGGTGTTTTCCCGATTCCACCGAGGACGGTAGCCCCGTCGGCTAGGTCTCGTTAGACCCAGTCCCGTGTTGGGAGTCTCAGCGATTGAGAACTCCGCGCGTTGCGCACTGTTGGGGTGGATACCCGCGCTCTGGACGCCATCGACCCCCTCATGGTGCGACTCCGTGGGCGTACGTCGATCTCGGTGCCTAAGGACTCACCACCTTGTAGTACTCCAGCGGCTACTATCTTGTTAGGGTGTCTTGTGAAAGGCCTCGTAGCGTCCCTATGCAGTCACACCTCGGAAGTGTTGATGTGCGTGGTTGGGTGCAAAGTTCCTTTGAACTTTTACGCGACTGGTGGGTAAAGGGCGAAACCTCTGCAGAGTGTACGATCTATCATGATAGCCTTGCTCAGGGTCACGAGCGGCCTGGATCCTTTTTGATTAGAACTTGATATTTATTACTGCTTAATGTCACTTACACTTTATTAATTTGGGATGCAACCGGGTATTCATTCACTTGTAGTAACTTGGACAATGATAAAACGAACCAACTAAAAATGCTAATGCAGTTAAGCCGAGTCTAGCCTTTTTGAGCCTTCATAACCCGTGCTATACTTGCTAAGTAATTTCCATTACTTACACTTGCTGTTATTACTATTTTTGGGCAAAATCCCGGACGGGTAACAGATTGGAGTCAGGCTGATTATGCTGTGGAGTTTCCCGAGGATTTGCCGTACTTCTGAGTTGGCGTTCTCCCAGTCAGAGTCCCTGTGGGATTGCGGCTACGCTAGAGAGATGTATTAGTCTTCCGCTGACCATGTTTTTATTTCTGAAGCACTCTGATGTAAACGCTACTATATGATGAGAATAAAGCATTGTACTCTGATTTTTACCATATTTGTTCAGTATATATGTCTGTGGACTTCCTGGGCACACATGTGGCCATATTCGGGTTTCGTGTAAATCCGGGTGTGACAGATTGGTATCAGAGCCGTGCTGACTGTAGGAACGCAGCCTAGATAGTACGGTTGACAAATTACTAGGAGACCCCCATGTTTTTAATTCAAAAATCTAACAGTCGAGTCATGTGTGGGTTTATGTCTTTAAATGCTTGTACTTATTGTTATTATGCATATGTTTGATTTGGTTCTTTGTAATGATTGTGATGGGCGTAGACACCTGTCTGCAACCATCTAGATGTTGGAATAAGGCTTAAGGACTTTATTGTTTAGATAGCAGGGGGGTATATATTTTTCTCGTACTAATCAACTGACATCTGACCTTTGTGATTATAAATGGCTAACCCCGGGGGCAATGCGGGCGGTCAGCCTCCGTACCAGAACCCGCCCCCGAACCTGGATCCGAATCGTCAGATCCCCACCATTGAGCAGCTGATGTATGCTCAAGTTCAGATAATGCAGCAGATGGCTGAGACCATGAGGCTGATCCAGCAGAACCAACCCAACCCGCATCATCAGGCAGTTGCTCCACCCAGAGACAAGAGGGGCGAGTTTCTGAAGGGACGCCCGCCGACCTTCAGCAAGGTCAGCGACCCCCTTGAGGCAGATGACTGGCTCAAGGCAGTGGAGAGGCAGTTGGACATCGCCCAGTGCGATGACAGAGAGAAGGTGATGTACGCCGGAGGACAGCTTCAGGGGCCGGCGTTGGATTGGTGGGATTCGTACCGGTCCTCACGCCCGGCCGGTACTCAGATCACTTGGCAGCAGTTCTGCAGCAGCTTTCTTGCACACCACGTGCTGGAGGCTTTGATGGTTCTGAAGAAGAAGGAGTTCCTGGCTCTGAAGCAGGAAGGGATGAGTGTCACGGCTTATCGTGACAAGTTCGTCACGTTGGCCCGTTATGCTCCAGAAGACGTGGCCACTGACCAGAAGAAGCAGGCCAGGTTCCGTGACGGTCTGCAGGATGCTCTCCAGTACCAGCTCATGTGCACCAAGTTCCCGACCTTTCACGAGCTGGTGGACGGCGCTCTGATGTTGGAGCACAAGCGCCGTGAGATGGAGGACAAGAAGAGGAAGCTCCAAGGATAGCAGGTGGGCAGCAGCAGTCGTCCACGCTTCGCACCTCCATAGAGTCAGCAGGTGGGAGGCCAGCAGCGCTTCTAGGGCCAGTCCGGCATGCTCGGTCGTGGACAGTACCAGCAGCAGCGTCCTCAGTTTCCTCGGGCGCCACAGCAGCAGCGTCCTCAGGGTCAGCCACAGATGGGTCCAGCTCAGCGCAGCCAGGTGCAGCCAAGTCCAGTCCAGCGCATCAGTCCAGTCAACACTACACCGGTGGGTCCGAGGGTGTGCTATCACTGTGGCGAGCAGGGACACTTCGCCAATCTCTGCCCCAAGAAGACCCAGAACGCCGCCGGACAGAACCAGCAGGGCAGCGCTCAGAGAGTTGGGCAGCCGCAGGGTCAGCAGCAGGGAGGTCGTGCTCCGCAGACTCCTGTTCGGGGCAAGCTCAACCACACCGGAGCAGAGACAGCTGAGACATCTACTGATGTCGTTGTGGGTACATTCCTCATCAATTCGACCCCCGCCACTGTTTTACTTGATTCTGGAGCTTCGCATGCTTTCATATCCGCTGCTTTTGTAAAAAAAGAACCTAGTAGCATTACTGCCTATGAGGAATGCTATGCTAGTAAGCTCACCAGGGGGGGAACAACGCGCCACTTTACGTTGCCCCAGTATCACCCTCACAATAAGGGGGGTAGATTTCGAGGCACGCCCGATAGTCTTGGAGACCCTTGGATTTGATATGATCCTGGGTATGAGCTGGATGACCAGATATGATGCAGTGATCCGGTGTGCTACGAGGACCATCCAGCTGACAGCAGAGTCCGGTGACAAGGTGGAGTATCAGGCAGCCAGTTCCTCAGAGCAAGGCCAAGCCAATCAAGCTGAAGGGACGACAACCGAAGATATCAGAGTGGTGAGCCAATTCCCGGATGTGTTCCCTAACGAGTTGCCAGGTATGCCTCCGGAACGATATGTTGAATTCATTATTGAACTAAAACCTGGCACTGCACCTATAGCCAAGAGGCCGTATAGGATGGGAGCGAAGGAGCTGGAAAAGCTCAAGAAGGAGTTGGACGAGTTGTTGGCCAAGGGGTACATTCGTCCGAGCGCTTCGCCATGGGGAGCACCGGTATTGTTCGTCGACAAGAAGGATGGTACACAGAGGTTGTGTGTGGACTATCGAGCCCTCAACGAAGTGACCATCAAGAACAAGTACCCGCTGCCAAGGATCGATGATCTGTTCGATCAGTTGAGAGGAGCTTGTGTGTTCTCCAAGATAGATCTTCGGTCAGGTTATTATCAGATGAAGATCCGACCGTCTGATATTCCCAAGACCTCTTTCACTACTCGGTACGGGTTGTATGAGTTCACAGTCATGTCCTTTGGGCTGACGAATGCTCCCGCATACTTCATGTACCTAATGAATAGCGTGTTCATGGATTATCTGGACAAGTTCGTGGTGGTATTTATTGATGACATTCTGATCTTCTCCAAGACTGAGGAGGAACATGAAGAACATCTGAGATTGGTGCTGCAGAGACTTCGGGAACATCAGTTGTACGCCAAGTTGAGCAAGTGTGAGTTCTGGCTGAAGGAAGTGGCCTTTCTGGGACACGTGTTGTCCAATGGAGGAGTGGCAGTTGATCCGAAGAAAGTCAGCGATGTGTTGAGCTGGAATCCACCACGGCATGTGAGCGAGATCAGGAGTTTCCTTGGGATGGCCGGATACTACAGACGGTTTATTAAAGGATTCTCCAAGATCGCTAAGCCGCTGACTGCTCTGCTAGAGAAGAATGCCGCGTTTGTGTGGACAGAGGCGTGCCAGGTCAGCTTCGAAGAGTTGAAGAAGAGGTTGACTACAGCCCCAGTGCTAGTATTGCCAGATTTGGCTAAGCGTTTCTCTATCTACTGCGATGCATCCCGTCTAGGACTGGGTTGCGTCCTTATGCAGGAGGGCAGAGTCGTGTCTTATGCGTCCCGGCAGCTGAGGAAGCATGAGCAGAACTATCCGACGCACGACTTGGAGTTGGCAGCGGTGGTACATGCCCTAAAGATCTGGAGACATTACTTGATTGGGCATAGGTGTGACATCTACACCGATCATAAGAGCCTCAAGTATGTCTTCACTCAGACAGATCTGAACATGAGACAGCGTAGATGGTTGGAACTGATCAAGGATTATGATCTGGAGATTCACTACCACCCAGGGAAGGCCAACTTGGTGGCAGATGCTCTGAGCAGGAGAAGTTATGTGAACAGGATCACTGGTCACTGTTTGCCTGAAGAACTCAGCCGAGAGCTTGAGAAGATGAGTCTGGGATTCGTCACCAGCATCACAGAGATGGCAGTGGAGCCCACACTCGAGCAGGAGATCCGGAGAGGTCAGCTGCAGGATGAGAAGATCAGAGAGATTGTGGGGAATGTTGCACTGGGAAAGGCCCCTGGATTCCGAGTTGATGATCAGGGAACTCTATGGCATGGAAAGAGGATATGTGTGCCAGACATAGCGCAGATCAGGGAGATGATTCTGAGAGAGGCACATGACTCAGCTTATTCGATCCACCCAGGCAGCACTAAGATGTACCAGGACATCAAGGAGAGATTCTGGTGGTATGGATTGAAACGTGATGTGGCGACTCACGTGGCATTGTGCGACACATGTCAGCAAGTCAAGGCAGAACATCAGAGGCCAGATGGATTGCTTCAGCCATTGAAGATCCCGGAGTGGAAATGGGAAGAAGTTGGCATGGACTTCATCACTGGCCTGCCCCGCACTCAGAGAGGATTTGACTCCATTTGGGTGATTGTTGATCGCCTGACCAAGGTGGCCCACTTTTTGCCAGTGAAGACCACCTACACAGGCGCCAGGCTAGCAGAGCTGTACATGGAGCGGATTGTGTGCTTACACGGGGTGCCAAAGAAGATTGTGTCAGATCGTGGTACTCAGTTCACCTCACACTTCTGGCGGAAGTTACATGAGTCTATGGACACGAAACTGCACTTCAGCTCGGCTTATCATCCGCAGACAGATGGTCAGACAGAGCGGACCAATCAGATACTAGAGGATATGTTGAGGGCTTGTGCATTGCAGTACGGAGTCAGCTGGGATAAGAGTTTGCCGTATGCAGAGTTCTCCTACAATAACAACTACCAGAAGAGTCTGCAGATGGCACCGTTCGAGACATTGTATGGCAGGAAGTGCCGGACCCCATTGTTCTGGAATCAGACTGGAGAGATTCAGGTCTTTGGTCCGGAGATACTCAGAGATGTAGAGCAGCAGGTGCAGGTGATCAGAGAGAACCTGAAGGTGGCCCAGTCCAGACAGAAGAGTTACGCCGATGTCAGACGGAGGGACCTCAGCTTCAGGGTTGATGATTTTGTGTACCTTAAGGTGTCACCCATGAGAGGTGTAAAGCGGTTCAATGTCAAAGGCAAGTTGGCGCCTCGTTACATCGGACCGTTTAGGATACAGGAACGGATGGGCGAGGTGGCGTATCGGCTAGACCTGCCTGAGAGACTAGCCGGAGTACACGATGTGTTCCATGTGTCTCAGTTGAAGAAGTGCTTGCGGGTGCCAGAAGAGCAGATCCCGATTGATGAGTTGAATGTTCAGGAGGACCTCACATACGAGGAGTATCCGATCAGGATCCTGGAAGTGTCAGAAAGGGTGTTGAGGAACAAGACCATTCGGATGTGCAAGGTGCAGTGGAGCCGGCATTCGGCCGATGAAGCGACTTGGGAGCGGGAAGAAGATCTCAAGTCCGAGTACCCACAGCTCTTCGCTTCTACATCCGAATCTCGAGGACGAGATTCACCTTAAGGGGGGTAGGTTTGTAACACCCAAAAATACTCAATTTAAAAAATTTTGGCATTTAAATAATTAATTAGAGCTTGCTCCTATTTATTAAAGGCTGAATAATAAATTTCTAAAAATTAAAATCAAATATAAGTGATAGAAACATTTATTGTTGCATTCATGCTGCTGCATTTATTTTTGTACCGCTTGTGATTCAAACAAGAATTTAAATTTATTTAAATTCAAATTTGAATCACTTTGTTTGGAGCTCTAGAAAAGTTATTAGGCCCATAGTTCACTTTTGCTCCCTGGACTCTTCCCTGGTCCACTTTTGCTCCCTCTACTTTCTTCCCGGACCGGCCCGACACCCCCGGCCCAACCCACACTTCTCTCTTCTTTCTCCCCGCCGGCCCAGCACCCGCGGCCCGTTCCCACGCAGCCGGCCCACTCCCGCTTCCCCCCTCTCCTCTCACCGACAGGTGAGCCCCACCTGTCATCCCTTACCTCTCGCGCTGATCGCGCCGCGCTGTGTTTCGCCGGCCGCGCCTTGGCCCACACGCCCGCGGCACCCGAACCCCCTAGGAAGCTTCCCCGAACCTTCCTACACGCGCGCCTTCCTTTCCCCACTACCTCCTGGCATGGTAAGCGCGCCAATCGCGGGAAGAAATCCCGCCGGCGCTGGAAACCGTCCCTAAACGCCGGCGAGCGCGTTCACGTCGCCCTGGACCTTCCCAAGTCCTTTCTTAAGGCGCCTGAGCACCCCCGAGCCTCGCCTAACCTTGCCATCCCACGCCAAGCTCACCCGAGCCACTCCACCGCTCTGTCCACGCGCCGCCGAGCTTGCGCAACGCCGCCGCACGCCGCCAGGCTGCTCCGGCGGATCTCCCGACCGGCCATCACCACTGAGCAGTTCGCCAGAAGGTACTGAAGCTCCACAAGCTCTTTCCATCCTTGTTCCTGCCTCGTTCGCGGCTAATTTCTTCCTGACGTCCACAGCGCCGCCGCGGAGGATTCGCCGCCGTTCCTGTCGACCGAGCCATCTCCGGTCAATCCCTTGCATCCAGCTCTTCCTCAGAAGGTAACATGTCCACCAGCCCCTTCATTTTGAGCTTTAGCGCGCCGTAGCACACATTCCCGCGGTCGCCGACGAGCTTCGACCGCCGGTCGCCGTCGTCCACCCCTGTCCACTGCACGAAGCTTACCTAGAGCTACCCAGACACACTCACCACCTCACCAGGAAGCTCCAGAGCCAAAAACCCGTCCCAGGAACCACCCGAAATCCCTACCCCGCGGTACACCGGAGTGCAGCTCCGCCGCCCGTCGTCGTCGGCCTGATTCGCCGGCCGATGCTCGACTAGAACCCCCTAGGTCGACTCGCCATCTTCCCCTGAAGCTGTAGGACCAGATCCCGTCGAGAACCGAGCACCCTAGCCCGAGATATGGCCAACTCCGGCGAGCCCCGGCCTCGGCCGAGCAGTGCCGCCGCGCCGTCGTCGTCTCCGGCGAGCCAATCGCCCTGGGCCGTTCGATCAGAGCGCAACAGCCTAGATTAGAACCCAAGGATACCCCTTCGCGTTTTAAATCCAGGGCGTCCGATCTCAGATCGATGGTCACGATTAGAACGGCCGATACCCCTTCGCGTTTTAAATCTCAGCCGTCCGGATCAGATCCAACGGCTGCCACGCGTTCTGACCGAGTCAGCAACGGTCAGCCGAGCCGGTTTTGCTAAAGAGCCCCTAACTTTTTCCAAAATCAACCCGCGGTCCATTCCAGTTCAAAAGTAATTGCATATAGGTCCTGTTTTATTCGTTTAAGCCCCTGACCTTTTGAAAAATTGAACCCGCGGTCCGACGCGTGTAGTTTTGCGCGTTAGCCCCTGGTGGCTACTGTTAATTACATATAGGTCCCTGGTTTTTCCCAGTTTAGCCCCTGGAAGTTTCAGAAACTTGCCAGCAAGTCCCTGAACCTTAGATACGCTATAACTTTCACGTTTTAGCTCCGATTAGTGTGATTTTCGCGCTCATGTGTTCGTAGCGAAGCGTAGATTATTTCTATCTCCTGTTTTTGTATTGTTTTCACTGTTTGGTGTACTGTTCTAATAGTATTACTATTGTTTGCATGTAATGATTGCTTTGGATGCGTGCGTGATGATCGTGTCCAGTCGGCGAGCCCATAGCTTTGGACTTCGAGTACGTTTAGGACGTGCCGGAGCAGGACTCGCAGCAGCAGCCGTACTCCGAGGAAGGCAAGTTATAGCACGGACAATCCTTGCTACCTACTCACTCTTTTAATACACTGTTCATTACATACGCAAGTGTCTAATACTGTTTACCATTAAGGTTGTACCTAGCATTTATTTCCCTGTCCTTGTATTCCTATGGGTTTTTGCATACGGGTAGCATTTTGCTAGGCGCAACTACTGTCACCTTTACTTAATTGTTAATATTGACTTAATGGTCCACTTCAACTCTAATGATTAAAACTTGCTTTTTAGTAACATGGATCAGGGGGGCTAGAGCATGTGCTGTGTGCTTTGCTCTAGTGTCTCCCTCTAAGGACCGGTTCTTAAAGCGGCAACCCAGGAGCCTGTCGCCACCGCCGGAACTATAATGGCTCTGGTCTTGGAAGAGTAGCTTGTACGGCTCTAGCTTGATAGTGGTTACCGAGGGGCCAACGGCGTTGTGGGAGGCAAGGCACGGGGTGTTTTCCCGATTCCACCGAGGACGGTAGCCCCGTCGGCTAGGTCTCGTTAGACCCAGTCCCGTGTTGGGAGTCTCAGCGATTGAGAACTCCGCGCGTTGCGCACTGTTGGGGTGGATACCCGCGCTCTGGACGCCATCGACCCCCTCATGGTGCGACTCCATGGGCGTACGTCGATCTCGGTGCCTAAGGACTCACCACCTTGTAGTACTCCAGCGGCTACTATCTTGTTAGGGTGTCTTGTGAAAGGCCTCGTAGCGTCCCTATGCAGTCACACCTCGGAAGTGTTGATGTGCGTGGTTGGGTGCAAAGTTCCTTTGAACTTTTACGCGACTGGTGGGTAAAGGGCGAAACCTCTGCAGAGTGTACGATCTATCATGATAGCCTTGCTCAGGGTCACGAGCGGCCTGGATCCTTTTTGATTAGAACTTGATATTTATTACTGCTTAATGTCACTTACACTTTATTAATTTGGGATGCAACCGGGTATTCATTCACTTGTAGTAACTTGGACAATGATAAAACGAACCAACTAAAAATGCTAATGCAGTTAAGCCGAGTCTAGCCTTTTTGAGCCTTCATAACCCGTGCTATACTTGCTAAGTAATTTCCATTACTTACGCTTGCTGTTATTACTATTTTTGGGCAAAATCCCGGACGGGTAACAGATTGGAGTCAGGCTGATTATGCTGTGGAGTTTCCCGAGGATTTGCCGTACTTCTGAGTTGGCGTTCTCCCAGTCAGAGTCCCTGTGGGATTGCGGCTACGCTAGAGAGATGTATTAGTCTTCCGCTGACCATGTTTTTATTTCTGAAGCACTCTGATGTAAACGCTACTATATGATGAGAATAAAGCATTGTACTCTGATTTTTACCATATTTGTTCGCTATATGTGTCTGTGGACTTCCTGGGCACACATATGGTCACATTTGGGTTTCGTGTAAATCCGGGTGTGACAGCGCCCTTGGCCTTGGCCACCGTCGTCACCGCATCCTTCACAATGATTTCGCCGCCATTCTCTCCACCCAGCATAACCTTTTTTGCCCTCGTCGAAATCATGCGAGAGATCATGCCGCCGGTGAGGCTCCACGCTTGTCACCATTGGAGTAGCTCGCGTGGCAAGACGGAGTGGATGGATGGTGGCGGGCTGACGGCGCGGCGTGGTGAGACTCTGAACCTCGCCATTGGAGTAGCTCGCGTGGCAAGACGGAGTGGATGGATGGTGGCGGGCTGGCGGCGCGGCGTGGTAAGACTCTGAACCAGACACCGCTGGAGCAGCTCACGCGGGGCGGAGGAGCGGATGAGTGGCGGCAGCACAGCGCAAGACTGACGACACGAGAGGAGCGGTATCGATGTGATACCGGGCAAAAAGGGGCGGAATGGACTGTTAACTATCGGGACCACATCGAAACAAACTGTTGTAATGGTATTGGTAAACGCCCGTAATACGATAACATTACAAAACAGCATACCAAACACGTTCTTAGATGGAACCCAATGAAACACACTATGCCAGTTAAGCGTTTCAGAACCTCACCCATAATTGTAAAGTCGCATGTCACATTGGTGGACATTACAAACATTTCTTAGTTGTCATGTGGGCTTCAAAACTTCTCTAAAAATGGAATTAGTTTCCCAAAAACAAGCACAAACTGAATGCAAGAAACATCATCACAATTATTTGGAAGCATTTCAGCTCCAAATTCAGCAAACCATTACTAATATTGTCAGACTAACATTCCAGTCCAGGCTAAGAAGCAAGTTCAGTTCGTCGCAGTGCCTTCTCCTATAAGCTTCCAATCAGACTGCAGAACTCCCAGCCCCCTCAATGATCAGAAACTGTGGCATTTGCTTCCTGCAATAGTAAGTATAAGTCTCGTCCCATCAGATATTTGGAGATGAAATAAACATAAAAATTTTATAATTCTAGGTTTTTTGTGAGATGAATCTAATAAGCCTAATTAGGTCATGATTTAGCCAATGCAATGCTACAGTAACCTTGTGCTAATCATAGATTGATTACGCCCATTGATTTGTCTCACAAAAAAACAGTACTTAGCAGTTAGTTTTATAATTAAATTATGTTTAGTCCTAAATAACATAAAAATATTTGATGTAACATGGATAAGTACCTTGGAACCAAGCACCCACTCAATCAGAAAAACGTATACAGCGTCATACTCCAGAGAAAGAGGACCTTCCACCACAATAGCTGTGTAACCATCAGATTCCTGCAACAGATTATCACAAAAGTATGGAGTTAACTGATTTCATGAGGAAACTGAAAGAGTAATCAAACTGTGCCAACATGAACATGTACCTCTGTAGCAGGATAGTGGTGTTTCCATATGGATATTGATCCACAACTTAGATGGTCTTCAAGAAGCTCAAACTGAAAATTGAATGCAAGGTATCAGCATATATATAACTTAATCCTATAAATGACTGATGGAGAAAAGGTTGAACTATTCTTAATCTTGAAATAAGCACACCACATTGATCAACACTTGAGAATATGCACCACTTAAACAAAGAGAACATTTAATCACAACAAAAAGATCCAAATAAGAAGAATACACGACCAGAGCTATCTACTAGAACATACACACAGATCGATAAACTAAATATTCTAAAATGACAGATGCCACAAGTCAGCAATCATGTATAGAATTCAAAAGACCAGCCCTCAAAGCAACACAAAGCATTCCTAATCTCACACCTACACCACCATTCCTATCTCAGAAATTCTAACAGTATGAAAAACTCGACCGGCGGGGGAAAAACCGCCCCCACAATATTGTCATAGAGAGAAACTCTTGACGCCAGGCCAGGAAACCCCCCCAAACCCCGGGCTCCCCAAGGGCGACCACGTAACCTGGGCCGGAGACCACTGCCACAACCCCCAGGTTGGGGCGCACCGTTACCACAGGCCAGTTCCGCAACCTCGAAGGGAGCCACGAGGAGAATTTTTTTTGGTGCAAAGACCAGGGTTCGAACCCTGGCCGGTGGGCAGAGCAACTCCCTGCCGCACCACTGAGCTATCACTCAGTATGACTCTAACGACAAAAGACATTACCAATGCAATTTTTTACCACATAACAGATGACCTTGCAATATACAGTAGCAGACAACAAAGAAAAGCCCAATCCAGCAACATATTAAAGTCGCAGTTAATAACACAAGGAACCGCACAACACTACTCGAAATTCCTGTGTATGTAGTTGATTTTTGAAATTCCAGTTCAGAAACTGTAAGGTCATCAAATAATTTAAATTGCAGAACATACTGGTGGGCTGCACACAGATGAACCAAACAGGATTCCTGTGGGAGTTAAAAGTATATAATTTGACATAATAAAAAAGTTTGTGATAACTACATAAACAAATTGTTAATCTTGATTCTCCATCGAGACTATGGCAACAATGCAAACCATAGGAAAACTACTAGCTCAGAACATCAAATCAGTAAACTCCATACACCAATCTTATATATCGCCCACAGAGTATTCAGTGCAATACGTTGCACAGCCACAGGTCCACAGTAAAAAAAATCCTAAGAATACACAACCATCACCGTAGATTTAATAAAACAGTAGACATTATATCTACAAAATTGTGTAGAAATTTAACTCATAAGAGAGTTACACGTGCATATACCTGTACATCATATAAGATCATAAATTTTCTTGACTGCAGAAACAACATAGCACTCTACTGCTAAGGTTAAATGATCTAGTCTTAAATATTTTCGTAGCTACGAAGGAGATATAAAACAATGGCGAAAGGACTAAATAAGGATCGTGTTTTACTATATAGAATTAAAGCAACCATCACAGGAAGAAATGATTCAAGCATGAGAAAAAGCAAGACAATCATCGTACCTACCACATATGATATAAAAGGAATGAGAACACAGACCACTTGCTACAAGTTACAACATCATATCAACAAGTGTCAGATACCATATAACAGTGAAGGCCCCATTAATACATCAATATGAATGAATTACTTTAGAAGAACAAATTCTCACTGCTTAAAAGTATTATAAGAAGAAAGATACACAACTCAACATAACTATCACAAAATTGAAGGACCAGCAGCAATAATAATATCAGATAACAAAAGCAATTTGCAGTAGGTCACACTACAACATAGAAGGCAGCACATATGAGTGAAATGAATAAAAGATTCTGAGTCCCATGTAAGAAATAAAGTCCAATGCAAACAGCCAGTATGGATATTCCTTTGAGACTTGATGCCAGCAATACAAACTCAAATAGGAAAATTATCAAAAAAACATAATTTTAGCATGAAACCATATACCACACAAATAATCTTTACCATCTAATTTTCATGTCAAATGGAAAATAATCATCTGTAAATGGAGCTACCTTAAAGTGATTTTCATTTAGCTTTGTTTGAAGATCTGTCAAATCAGCTTTACTGATGAAAACAGATTGGTGTATTGAAAGTTCTGTTTGCACATATGGAGTTACCTGCAAGTATTGGTAGGGTTAGCATTCATTCATTCAAATGTGTCAAGAATAGAGTTAACAAACATTATGTGGAAGATACCATACCTCCTCGTCAGAAATGCTGGCCAATAAATGATGCATCATGTCACCAGTTGTTGTATCTTCCAATTTTTCATTTGGCTTATCCTTGTAACTACAACCATGCATCGACAATTGTTCAAGAAAATAAAATGCATGTTAAGAAAAAGAATTAAAAAAATCCAGCAATATCAAAAGTACATACTCAGATCCGGCATAGTGCCTCCACGCACTGGAAAATATGCCATCAATACCACATTTTAGCACAAGACATCTGACAGATTTAGCAATAGATTTCCAGATTGTCCGGGAGAGTATTATATCAATTTCAGATATATCTTTGACTTGCTGAGTCAAATCTTCACCCTGCAGAAACCATAAGGTTATTATTATTTTAATTTAAATTTTGAAGCAGAAAAATTGCAAGTAAAAACAACAACAAAAAGATCACCTTGGTATTATCAAGAACATGTTGGATGAAATGTCTTGAAAATTTGAAAACATGCCAGTGTTTGGCTGCCCAAATATCAAGAATATTTCATAGCTTTTGACTCTTCCGATCATTCTGGTATTCAAACACCTTGCTCAATAATGTATGACTTTTTGCTTTAGTTCGCCAATCAACACAACCATGTGGCATGAATAAGGGATCATATCTAGGGGGGTCACCTGTGGAATTTGCTTTTCCCACTAAATAAACATTACAGATAAATGATGCTCGAACCAGGGGCGGTTTAAGAGCCATTGGGTAACTGATCAGCTCAAGAAACCTCTCCCATCGCCCTGGTTGTCCAAAACAATCATTTATTAACATCATATCATCGAGTAATTCATCGAAGTATGGAGGAAATCGTCCATTAAACTTAAGATGTTCAAGGACAGTGGTACAGAATTTTGTTAAATCCTTAAATCCAAGATCACTAGTGAGCCCATAATCTTCTTTGCAGTCTATAACGAACTCAGAGCCCTTATTCTTGACCTTCATGTTAGGTTCGGACCAATCTCCTCCCCAACATCTGCCTGTTTTGAACTTAGCAACTATACAATGAAGGTAACCCAGCGCCATCCTCCTACTGTCATAAGACGGCAATGCTTCAGGAGCTGCACCATATATGACATAATGTTCATGCAAATCGATGTCCTTAAGAAAATCCAGAAAAAACTGGATACTACATCCAAAAAAATGAATGAATCAGTAAGAGGTCAGCTTTTTATCACCATATTTATCACTTTATAGTCAAGAAGCTAACCTTTTTGGCTCAGGAAGGCCAACTATTTTTAATATAGCATTAGGGAAGTCAACTCCATTCATTGACAAATAAGAAACAACAGACTTCTTCAGATCTTCAGACATCCTGTATTTAGGAAAAATAATCACAAAGCAATAACACTAAGTCTCATGGAAATACAGCTCTATGATGCAATTTACTCAAATATTGCTCTCGTGGAAATACAGCTCTATGATGCAATTTACTCAAATACTGCTTCCATCCAGAATTCTTAGCCATATTTTCCTTCACAAATTGTCTAGCAATCTTAGGCGCATTTTACTTCCCTAGGCATACATTTGTTATTTTGAGAAGTAGCACCCCTATTAACTATCCATGTTACCACACCATACTTCTATGGCGCTGCATCATCTTCCTTGCCGAGAATTCCTAATGGTTGCATGCATGCATGCTCGCATGCATCAACAGCTACTAAACACTTTGATCACATTATCAGCCATATTTTCCTTCACAGTTTGTCTAGCAATCTTAAGTACATTTTACTTCCCCATGCATATGTTTGTTGTTTTGTGACAGTAGTACCCAAAACTATCCATGTTACCACACCACACTTCCATGACACTGCATTATCTTCCTTGCTAGGAATTCCTAATGGTTGCATACAACAACAGCTACTAAACAATAAATAATTTGAGGCAACAAGGGGTATAACGCAGTAGGCTTATTACCTGGTATAGTTGTCTTGAATATTCAGTGCTAATTTTTCATCATGCGCCATGATGAAAGGGTAAGGCACATAAAACATTGGACAGTGTAAAGTAAAGGCAGCTACAATCCCTTTGAAGTAATGTTCTGAACAACCATCATCTTTAAAGCTACAAAAATAAAATGTGTTAGAATAGAACCCCTAGTCTAGAACAACAGAACTTTGGTCTAGAAAACGGTACTTCTGGAATAAGTCTAGAAACTTACTTCATAAGGAAACTCAAGAATTCAGAACCCACACCCTGAGGCATATTATCAACTTCTGGGTCCGCAATAACTGGCTGCGCTGCTTCAGTTTTAGCTTTGTCTGGCGAGCTTCTGCTATCATCCTGGTATCCACTGTTATGGGATCTTAATGCTTCTGCTCTTTTAACATCCCCCTGAGACGGCTCATCTTTATCTTCTCCTTCATTTGATTCATCACTTTTAGAAACCTCATCATGAGATTGTCCTTGTTGAGATGACTCTCCTTTCTCACTTCTCATCCGAGCCTCATTTTCCTGCTGCTTCGTACGGGCCTCATCCTCCTGCTCATCTTCCAGCTGCTTCCTAAGAGTCTCAGCCACCTGCCGCTTCGTCAGAGTCTGAAGAAACTTTAAGTACCAATCCCTAGCCTCTTGTTCCAGTGGTTGCCCTTTGACAGGGGAATACTTCTCGGTCAAGTAAATATGTCGCTCTTGGCACCATTCTTCAAACACCATGAAAACCGCTTCGGGCATCGTTTTGTGGATGAACTCATCAGTGACAAGTACGAATAAAACATCGCAATGCTTATGAATAATATTCAGTTGGTTGCGGCAGAAAAGTAATGCTATGTCCTCATCACATAGCTCCGCAGGCAAAGAATTAATTCCATAAGATGTTAGCTGATTGTTTGAATCATCCAGCAAAGTGGCTTGGTCTTGTTGATCTTCAGTAGAAATGTGCTGCACCAACTCTTGATAACAGAATGTATGAAGAGAATCATAGCTTCTGGATTCAGGATCGATGACCCATCCATGGAACACAGGTAATTTCAGAATACGACACAGCAAGTATGAGGCATTAATCACAAAATCCGTATGGCCGGTCAGGCATGGTTGCAAACTGAAATGAGTACGAATGTTAGAAATCACATGTCCAATTTCCACTTTTTGTTCGGGCAAGATGTCTTCCACTCCATCAAAGCCTTTCTTTAGTAAATCACTGATGAAGGACTTCAGATATGCTTCTGTCACTGGGCCTTGCTTGCCATAAGCAGAAGAATATTTGAGGGTGCACATATTGAATATCGCCACTAAGTCAGCGCATCCATCCATCCCTTGGAGCACCAAGCCAACAATATTTCCATTTGCATCTAACTCGCGTTTCTCGTACAGTGCCATGGGGCCTAACAGAGAAACGTGTCAGCTCGGAACTCATCCAGAAAAGGGAAAAACGGCGAAAGAGAAGAAGAAGGTGTCGGAACATACCAGTGGGCAGTGGCTACGCCAGGGGCGGAACCGGCCGGTGACGACTGATACACGGCTTCCCAGACCGACGGGAAGGCACCGCCAAGCAGGTAGATGCGGTCTATGGTGGCGGGAGGCTCCGTTCAATTGATCGGGGTCAAAACCCTAAGCAGAGTCGGGGGAGAGGAAGCGGGGTGAAAGCGGCCGCGGTGGCCGCTGCGGTGGAAGCCAGCGGTGGCGGTGGCGGATGTGGGCGTAAGGTTAGGGCGTGATTGGTTTCTGTACCGATGTAGCCTGACTCGCATTTGAAATACAGGCTGCGGCTGGCCAGGCTGCCCAGCTGCAACACGGCTCTGTTTGGTTGCCGTCTCCATGCATGCAGGCTAACAAGAGATTCCGATTGCTTGCCTGAATACCCGACGCCCAAGTGCTTTTCGCAGGCCAAAGCGCACGCTCGAGAGCTCAGCCTTGCACCGCACCAACCTGGCTCCGCGGAAACGAGCAAATTCTACGTATCTCGCGAGCCTGGCTCGGAGGACGTTTTTGCAGCTGGCGGACCAGCTGCCCAATACAAGATACAGCAAACCAATCAAGCCTCCTCTGCATCCGGCGAGCCTGGTTGCCTCAAATACAGGCAACCAATCAGCCCCCTAGGGATTGGGGTTTCCGGGTTTGCCGAGCATCGGGCTTGGCTTTGGCGTTTCCTAAGCTACAGGCCCGTTTATTTATTTATTTATTTATTTTTAAACAGCTGCTTCGTTTGTTCAGTAGCATAATAATAATAATAATAACTAGTGATTCCCGACGCATTGTTGCGGGATTTAAGAAAACATTCATAACATTGACCAAGAATGAATAGAAAATTGACTTGTCATACAAATTATTATTGGCAGACAGATAATGCAAAAAAAGGCAATAGAAGTGTGTAGTGCAAACACTGTGTCTCTCGACTCCCCGCCGCAGGCACACTTAGCTTAACTTTCTTCAGTTCTTCACTATTTTCTCCCCGTAGCAATATCTGCAGACAGAAGGAATAATTATTTCTGTCAAGAGAGGAGAGGAACTATCGCTCCACTTGTAGATGGTCAATTGATCATTGTCTAAGAATGCACTTGTTGACACGAAAACGCGCCAACAAATTTGAGATCAATCGAACGCGCAGAACGGCCGTCACCACGGCCAACACCCGGCCTCCCTCGGGCAAACCGGTCTGACCGGTTTACAGAACCGGTCTGACCGCTTTCTGTCGAGAAGTCGTGAAGACCTAGAAACTCGAGCTCGGGAGGGACCCCGTCGGAGCTCAAGCAGGCTAGGGTTGCTCTAGGGTCGGCAGGCCACCTAGAACGCCTTTGAACGCCGTAGAGACGAGCAAAGAACAGAATATGAGGGTTGGAAAAGATTAGGGTTTGAGAGATAAAAAATAAAGGACAATTGTGTTTGATTCGATTGGGAATATCTCAATCGGCCGTCTAGCCTTTATATTTATAGGCCGGGGAAGTCTTACACCTTCCGAATAGGTTACAATACGGGATTAAACTCGGAATCCTAATCCTACTCGAATTACAGAACAAAACCGGTCTGACCGGTTTGGCAAACCGGTCAGACCGGTTTGGCCGGGCCAAAGCCAATTTTGACTGTCAACACATGCCCCCCTGCATTTTTAGTGAACTTGAGAACTAAAAAGCAAGTAAGTACAATTCAGGAGCTAAAATTTATGCTAAGGGCGATATCAACGATATATCGGCCATTGGTCTTCATGCGTCTTGCCAAATACTTGGATAAAACTTCTTCAAATACCTCCCGTTGATAGCTTTAGGCAAATGATCTCCCTTCAGTGTCTCTAACATGTAGAATTCCCAAAAATGACTTTGACAACTCTATAGGGTCCTTCCCAACTTGGTGACCATTTACCAAACTTGTTACTTTTTGTCCCAATAGGCAAGATCGTCTTCCAAACAAATTCACCAATCTGAAAATATTTTCCTCGTACTTTCTTGTTGTAAGCTTTAGCAACACGAAGCTTATCTTTCTCAATCTCCTTCAAAGCTTTCAATCGTTTGTCGGTTACCTCATCAATATTGTCCAACATCAAATTGTGGTAATCAACAGCATCAAGGTCATTTTGTTTAGCCAATCTATAAGCGTCCAGATTCACCTCAACAGGTAAAACGGCCTCCTGACCATACACAAGCTCAAAAGGAGTAACTTTAGTAGCACCATGTCTAGATATACGATGAGCCCACAATGCTTCAGATAAAACTTCATGCCATCTCTTAGGATTGTCTTCTATCTTTTTCTTGATTAATTTGATCAAAATTTTATTACTCGACTCGGCTTGTCCATTAGCCTGAGCGTAATATGGAGATGAATTGAGCAACTTAATTCTATAGGATTCGGCAAATTCACGTACCTCTTTAGACATAAACGAAGTACCTTGATCCGTTGTCAAAGTCTGAGGAATACCGAATCTATGAATAACATTTTGCGTAACAAATTCAATCACCTCTCGATGCGTCATATTCTTCAAAGGAATCGCTTCGGTCCACTTAGTAAAATAATCTGTAGCAACTAACACAAAACAATGTCCTTTTGATGATGGAGGATGAATTTTTCCAACGAAGTCCAATCCCCAACCTCGGAACGGCCATGGCTTAATAATAGGATGCATCAATGCAGCAGGAACAAGTTGCAAATTTCCAAACTTCTGACATTCCTCACATCCTTTGTAATATCTGAAACAATCCGCCATCATAGTAGGCCAATAGAAACCGGCTCGTCTAAGCAACCACTTCATCTTTGGAGCCGATTGATGTGTGCCACAAATACCTTCATGGACCTCACCCATGGCAACTTTGGCCTGATCCGAATTAAGACATTTTAACAACAAATCTTCGGCGTTTCGACGATAGAGTTCATCGTCAATCAAAACATATTTAAATGATATTCGCTGAATATTTCTTTCTGCACCACGACCAGGATCTCTCAAATAAGTAATAATATGTACTCTCCAATCCTGATCTTCAACTTTGGATTGATTAGCATCATCCAAAGGATTTTTGCTTCTGTCAGGGGACGAAGCGGTCAGACCGGTTTCAGAACCGGTCAGACCGGTTCTGGCAGTCAGACCGGTCAGACCGGTTTCTGAAACTGGTGTGATCGGTTCGTCCAGAACCAGAACCTCGGCTTTTGTTTGCATCGGTTTTTGGAGATAGAAATATTTCTTTGCAACCATATAACCAGATGCTTTCTGAGCCAGAGTATTTGCCTTGTCATTCTTTTTTCTCGGAATATGTTTGATAGTAAATTCATCAAAAGAAGCAATGATATCAAGACATCTATCAAAATATGCATTTAATGAACCATTATAACATTGGCATACCTTTGACACTTGTTGTACCACCAGGAGTGAATCATCAAAAGCCTCAACATGCTTTACTCCCATGTCTTGCAAAAATTCCAAGCCAAATAGAAGGGCTTCATATTCAACTTGATTATTAGTTCGCTTTTCTTCCAATCGGTTTGAAAACTCAAAAACGGCACCACTTGGAGAGATCAAAACATCACATATTCCTTGCCCACCATTACAAACCGATCCATCAAAGTATAGCTTCCATGGTGAACAAGCAACATAGCCGACGTCGAAATTGTTTGTATCATTTATTCGATGTTCAACTATAAAATCAGCTACAATTTGGCCTTTCATTGATTTTAAAGGTTCACAAGCCAAATCATACTCAACCAAAGCATAAGCCCATTTACCGACTCTTCCACTAGCAATTGGCTTTTGCAACATATGTTTAATCACATCGGTTTGACACAACACGATGCAAGTGCTAGATAATAAATAATGTCTCAATTGAGTACAAGCATGGTACAAGGATAAACATAACTTTTCAATGAAGGTATACCTTGTTTCTGCATCAATGAGCCATCGGCTTACATAAGCGATCACATACTCCTTGTTGCCGATTTCTTGAGTCAAAACAGCCCCAATAGTTTTATCTTCAGCCGCCACATAAAGTCTGAATGGAACCCCTCTCTTAGGCGCCCTAAGTACCGGTGGTGAAGACAAGTATTCTTTGACCTTCTCAAAAGCTTCTTGCTGTTTTGCCCCCCAGTTAAAATCGGCTTCATCTTTCAACCGAAGTAAAGGAGTAAAAGCATCAACCTTTCCAGACAAGTTAATTATAAATCTCCTCAAGAAATTTACCTTGCCTAGAAACCTTTGCAAATCTTTCTTGCAAGTAGGAGCTTCGACTTTCTTCATAGCTTCAATTCTCTTGGGATCAACTTCTATGCCGTTCTCATTAATAACAAACCCAAGAAACTTCCCAGCCGAAACACCAAAAGCACATTTAAGTGGATTCATCTTCAAACCATACCGTCGCATCCTTTCAAGAGCAAGCTTTAAATCGGCTAGATGAGAACCCAAGCCATCCGATTTAACTACGATATCATCAATATATACTTCCACAATAACACCAAGCAAATCATGAAAGATTAAATTCATTGCTCTTTGATAAGTTGCACCGGCATTCTTTAATCCAAAAGTCATAACAACCCACTTAAATAAACAAATAAATCCCGGACATTGAAAAGCCGTCTTGTGCATATTTTCTTCGGCCATAAAGATTTGATTATATCCGGCATTACCATCAAGAAAATTAAGATCTCTAAAATCAATGCAAACTCTAAGTTTTCCCGAATCTTTCTTTTCAACGGGAACAATATTAGAAATCCACTCCGCATAACGACAAGTCCAAATAAAACCAGCATCTAACAAACGATTAACTTCTTCTTTTATTCGGTCATAAATAGCGGGATTAAAACGTCTAGCCGATTGTTTAAAAGGTCTAAAACCGGCCTTTATCGGTAAACGATGCTCAACTAAATCACGATTCAAACCCGGCATCTCACGGTACTCCCAAGGAAAACAATCGACATACTCTTTCAACAAATTTATTAATTCGGCTTTAAACTCAGCCGATAAATTCTTGTTTACAAAAGTTGGCCTAGGAATAGTACCATCACCAATATCTATTTTTTCTAAAGGGTCGGCTGACGTGAAACCCTGACCCAATTTATCCATATCACCAAGATCTTCAATAGCTTCAAACATACCGGCCGAATGTGTACGGTAATGATCAATTCGGCCTTGAAGCCACTGTTTCGACGTAAACCGGTCTGACCGGTTTTTAGGAGCGGTCTGACCGGTTTGGCTCGGCTGGCGCTGTTCAGTTCTAAACCGGTCTGACCGGTTTCCAGAAGCGGTCTGACCGGTTTGTCTCTGTTGATTTGTTTGCTCCATTAACTACAGCAAGTAATTCAACCGATTCTCCATCGGCTTTAACGTAGCAGGAACAAAATCATCCTTGGTGCAACTGATCAACTCATAGTCGGTCAAATCCATGCCCGACAAACATTGGACCTTCTCATTTGCACTAAGAGAAACAGAATCGACCGTTGCAACGAAGGAAGAAGTATCACCATGTACAACTTCAACTTCATCACCGATCCATTGAATAAGATATTGATGCAAGGTAGAAGAAATACATTTATTCGCATGAATCCAATCTCGACCAAGGATTAAACTGAAGTTACCTTGCACCTCAGAGACGAAGAAAGCCGTAGCAATAGTCTTGCTCCCGACAGTCAACTCCATAGAAGCCACCCCCTTGGCACCAATGGGATCTCCTCCTCCAACTCCACTGACCGTCATGTTCATCTTGATCAATTCTTCGTCTTTTCCGCCAATCTTCTTGTAGAGAGAGTATGACATAAGATTTACAATAGCTCCACCATCAACCAACATACGAGAAATTGGCTTCCCGTTGATGTGCCCTCTCATATATAAAGCCTTGAGATGATTTTCTGATTCACTTGGCTTCTGAAAAACGGCATCTCAAGGTCCAAGTTGAAGATGAGAGACTTCCTCCTCCGGTATCACATAATAATCAGAAGACAAATAAACAACATTGATTTCCATGTTGTCACGTTCTGGAGAAGGCTCAAAATCAACTAATTCTTCATCTTCAACCACTGGAGGAATTAGCGGAGTAGTGTCGATGGTTGAAGAAATCTCAATCCCCGCTTCTATCGTCAAACCGGTCTGACCGATTCCAGAAATCGGTCTGACCGCTTTTGCAGCGGTGGGCTGACCCAAACCGGTCTGACCGGATTCAGAAACCGGTCTGACCGGTTGTGCTGCTGATTGCACAACGGGCTTAGCTTGCCAGATCTTGGTCTGAGGAATCATAGGCCTATAATTGTTAAAGTATTCATCCCTCAGCTTCTCAGCTTCTTGTTCCCTTTTTTCTTTGTTTCGCAGGCGTTGTAACTTCCGCTTTTGTATATGAGTCAATCCAGAAGGACACCACCTTGGTTGAAAGACCTTCTTTACACCCCTGCTTCTACTAGCTTCATGATCATTAGCCATGACCGGCCTTTTGACTAGAACAGGAGCCGAATCTCCAATGACTATCGGCTTTCTACCGAAGTCTTGCATAGCCACTGGAATATCGCCAATTTTTACAAACCCACTGGCTTTGGCTTGTATGTCCTCCTTTTTCTCCTTGACACGATACTCTTGCCTCGGAGGAGCTTGGAACCTCTGATCAGACCGAAACCAGTCTGACCGGTCCATAAAACCGGTCTGACCGCTTTTGGGAGCAGCCGAAGGACCTGATGGGTATGAGCCCAATCGGTCATGTACCGAAGTCCCAGTAACATCACCACGGCGCTTATAAGCTGTAGAATCAATCCAACGCTGTGGTGACCTCTGTCTCTTTTTTGTTGGCCGATCAACTTGAACGGCCTTGGTGTACTTGTTCATAAGCTGAGAAAAAGTAGGTCCTTGCTTCAGAACCCTACCTTGAATCTTTGGCTCATTAAACTTCCAAGTACCCACTTCCGGGTGCTTAGGCTTGAAAGTCCTTGGACGGTCTGGAGACAAACCGGTCTGACCGGTTTGGGAAACCGGTCTGACCGGTTTCGCCTGACTAGCGAACCGATTCTCTTCCAAGGAACTTCCTTGCCCCCCGGGCCTTGATGTGTTAACAGTAATTTTCAGAGACTCTTTTCCATCTAAAGTCTTCCCAATCATCACTGTTCTGACCGGAACTTTGTCATCAACTTTTTCCGGCCTTGGGTCTCCAATCACCACGTTCTTTCCCTTAGCTCCATCGACTTGTGACGGCCAAATCAACGCTTTAGTGTTCAAATCCAAGGTATGAACAGGGAAAAGAGCTTTATCAACTTGCATTTCAGCTAGCACTAATCGACCTTCATTAAGGGCCGATTGTACCTGTCGTCGAAAAACATTGCAATCATTGGTTGCATGAGAAAAAGAATTATGCCACTTACAATATGCACGATTTTTCAACTGATCGGCTGGTGGAATTGCATGAGAAAGTTTAACAAAGCCATTCTTAAGCAATTCATCAAAAACACGATCACATTTGGCTACATCAAAAGTAAACTTAATTTCTTCTTGCCGTTTCTTCTGAATCGGCTTCAACGATGGACAAGAACCCGGTTTACTCTTTGATGACCAAACAAATTCAGCAGCATAAATTTCTTTATCATCATCCGAACTATCAGAATCATTATCGATAATATGCACATTCGAACGATGAGGTTTAGCAGATTCTTTTGAATTTTTAAACTTAAGTTCTAAGCTCATAGCCTTCATTTGCAAGTGGTTAATAGTAAGGAAATCAGAACCCTCTAATTTATCCTTAAAATGAGACCGTAAACCTACAAAAGCTAAATCCGCTAAATCCTTTTCAGAAACAGTTATGTTAAAACATCGGTTCTTAACGTCTTTAAATCTATTAAAGTAATCTAGAACCGATTCTTCTCGGCTTTGCTTAACCGATGTCAAATCAGACAATTTAGCTTCGTTTTCTCCGCTAAAAAAATGATCATGAAATTTACGCTCCAATTGAGTCCAATTTTGAATAGAATTAGGAGCAAGCGAAGAAAACCATGAAAATGCAGTTCCAGTTAAAGATAATGAGAACAACCGTATACGCAATGCTTCATAAAAAGATGCCTCTCCTAATTGCAAGATGTATTAACTAATATGTTCCCAAGGAGTTCTATTATCTTCACCACTGAATTTAATAAAATCCGGAACACGCCAACCATTAGGATAAGCAACTAAATCAAATTCAGGCGGATACGGTTTTTGATATAAGCGTGAAGTACCCAATTCAAGCCCGAGTCTTGTTCTAAGCGTATTAGCTATATCTTCTTTAAACTTAGCTAACTCGGCTTGATAATTCCCATCACCTCTATTTTGTGGAAAACGAGGAACATTATACGCCGCACTTTGAGAAGTACTCGGAATCGGCCCGTGAGACGCGCCAGATCCGTGGGGTATACTTCCCACAACCGTAGTGCGTGGAGTAGCGTAAACAGGACCAGAAGCAACCGTATTAGATAAAATTATCGCACCCGGCGCCCCTGCACCCATGGAACCGGTCTGACCGCCAGAGGAGGCCAAACCGGTCTGACCGGTTGTGAAAACCGGTCTGACCGGTTCGTGGACCGAACCAGGGTGAAGTGATTGTCCCGCATAGAAATTAATCGGCATGCCCAAATTAGGATCTAAAACATGTTCTGGCATGCCTGATGAGCTAGGAGTTGAATTAGGTAATTCATTAAATTCTACATTATTTTTACCCTTATCAGAATTACCCGACATATTAGCAATCAACTCACTAGTAACAGTTTGTGCAGCAAGCAATTTATCATCCATCATGCGAGTAATTTGCTGCAACAAATCAGAGGATTCGCCAGTTATCTTTGGAAGTTCTTCAACTTGGTCATTTGCCAGCTTGAAAGCCGGCATGACGAATTCCTCGACTCTCTTGACAAGACGACCGCGATCTTTCTTGAAGCCCTTCAAGAATTGCGCCCTGAAGTGCTCCTCAGCAACCAAGTACCGCTTCCGCTCCTCGTCCGTGAGCTCTTCCATCGTCGCGGTGATGATGTTGTCTTTGTCATGGTCGCACGTTGATCCAGACATATTTGGAGTAGATTGAATCGATCTTGAAACCAGATTAATCTTCCCCAGCGGAGTCGCTAAAAAGTATGTTGACACGAAAACGCGCCAACAAACTTGAGATCAATCGAACGCGCAGAACGGCCGTCACCACGGCCAACACCCGGCCTCCCTCGGGCAAACCGGTCTAACCGGTTTACAGAACCGGTCTGACCGCTTTCTGTCGAGAAGTCGTGAAGACCTAGAAACTCGAGCTCGGGAGGGACCCCGTCGGAGCTCAAGCAGGCTAGGGTTGCTCTAGGGTCGGCAGGCCACCTAGAACGCCTTTGAACGCCGTAGAGACGAGCAAAGAACAGAATATGAGGGTTGAAAAAGATTAGGGTTTGAGAGATAAAAAATAAAGGACAATTGTGTTTGATTCGATTGGGAATATCTCAATCGGCCGTCTAGCCTTTATATTTATAGGCCGGGGAAGTCTTACACCTTCCGAATAGGTTACAATACGGGATTAAACTCGGAATCCTAATCCTACTCGAATTACAGAACAAAACCGGTCTGACCGGTTTGGCAAACCGGTCAGACCGGTTTGGCCGGGCCAAAGCCAATTTTGACTGTCAACAGCACTATAGATCATTAGCAATATCAATGCACAGACAGTAGTTGAACATGAACAAAAGTGGTACCTTCCTATCTGCGCACCAAATTTAAACGTGATGGTGTCTGCCCAATGAAGGGAAGAAAACATATATGCATCATCCTTTTTCATATTAGATGCTGGCGTGTTAATCACATTGTAGCATGGAGTTTCATCACTTAATTGTGGCATGGAGGCTCATCACTTAAGCAATATATTAGGAGATACAGAAAGGTAACATGAATCTTAGTATAATACAACATCAGAGTGCACCGTGTGGAGGCAATGGAAATGAGCTGTAACACTTACCGTGCATCCCAATGGCTTGTGAAAGCCTTCCAGGTAAATTAATGTTTTAGATCGCCTCTTTCCAGCTTCAACTGTATGGTTGTGCTCCTCCATAACTTTTTCAATATGGTAGTAGTCAAACTGCGTCAACCTTGGCCTACTTAGAACCTCCGAAAGGAGAGTATGGGAGAGCCAGAACAGCGAGCAATCCTTTGCAACCGGTGGAGCTTCATATCAAGCACCAGAGTGACGCCTTCCTTGAGAAGAAGCTCCTATATGTCTCGTGAAACTGTTTTCTCGACCATAATAACATTTGGCCTGCAAATCTCTATCATTTTACAGACAGACTTCTCTAGATGGTCTTTTTCCTTATTCGCAAGCCTACTGTTTTCTCTAGAAAAGTCAATCTTTATAGCTGCAGCCTGTCAGCAAGAGATGGATGTGAATCATTATAGTCCATTAGCAAGTGTACATAGGAAAAGCAGCATAAGAAAACATTCAAGAACATTGACCAAGAACAAATAGAAAATTGATCACAATAAAGCCTATTGCTTGTCAGATAATGCAAAAAAAAAGGCAATAGAAGTAATTACCTGGGCAATGTGCCATAACAAATGAAGCATGTCAACCTTCTTTCAGATCAAATATTTCAAGCAAGCCATCACCTCAATATATATGCTTTCCAGGCTTCACAATAGTACCCAAATACAAATTCAGAAGGTCACTCACTTAAACAAATTAGCATTTAACTGAGCACCAGATAACATCAACATATTTGCCTAATTGAAACCGGTTCACGTGGTAAGGAAGATAGATGCGCTTTTAGGCATTCATATATACCATTTGGTAGATACATTGACATTGTGACCAGATTAAAAATTCAAGAGATCCTCTTACACAATTTTGACAAACATGGAGTTTTGTTCTAAATATTTCTACACGGATCAAGAAAACATAAAGCCATTACAATGACTGGGAGAAATGAACTTGTATTATAAGCAAGTGCACAAACAAACATCCATAGAAAGAAATGTATACACTGCAAATTGGGGTTGCATGAAATTTTTTGAAAGTACCATAAATCTATCTAGAAGCTATCCCTAGCTATAGCAGTTTTCTTGACATGAGAAGTAGAAGACGATCGATCCATCTACAATCTTCAGTCCGTGTGAAACTTCTTTGCTGCAACATAAGAGAAGAAAGAGAGGTGATTGCATTCTAAAAATCACTAAAAACAGGCATAATAAGTTTTGTGGCGACATTGAAGATGTTACTCACCAACTTGTTAGGCACGTCTAGGAGTTGAACTCTTAGGTCTTTTCACCTATAATAATGTGGAAACATTATAGATCAGTAACAAGATATATGGTAATTGCAACAATTTGAATGTACCAGCTCGGTATGGAAATAAACTTACACGGGATCGAGGCCAAGCAATAACATGACCAATGGCATCCCTTACTATGCGGAAATTTTCATATGGTCTGGGCAAAACCTCATTCCCAAGATCACTAACAATGTGAACAGCAACCGCCACATATTCATATCCAAGCATGTTTCCGCCAACCACATGTGTGCTATCAGTAGCCACTAAGTTTCCTTTGGCCACAGGTTTGTTTTCATGTCTCAGTGACATCAAATAGACTTGCTTTTGATCCTACCAATGGAAGACATTGCATACTATTATATCTCAAGCAGTAATCACATTTCTTTAAAATAGTAATAAGGCATATAAAAACATACAGATACTTGCTGATTATGATCTGCTACTTTCTTGTTTTGAGATCCCTGTAGTTGAAATTATTTTAATCATCATACTGTCCATAGGAAGCAATATTGGCACGAAAAGCAATTTCAAGTTACGGCTGGGACATACCTGTTTTAGTTTTTCTAGGTACTCACGTGGTAAAGCTAAGCCTGCATAACCATTGTTCCCTTGTCTACAAGTCTCAGTCTGTGCCTGCTACTAACAAAGTTCAGTTGCAACCTTTTTTTAAAAAATATTGTAGCTCAAAAATTGCATGGTCTCTGCAAGGGCAGAATATTTTCTAAATTAGCATACCTTTGCAACTGATATCATGTTCTGAAGGGGCGAAGATGAATTTGCATAACCCTCATTGGTTCTAGTGGCTCTAGTATTACTCTGTTGTTGGTGATAGATACTTCTTATATTCAAATATCCAATACTTGTTGACAAAATATTAAACAAAATAAATATTGCATCACCTGCATAGTAGTTTTTTGAGGCTGAGCATTAGCACTGGATTCTTCAAGGTTGTCGTCAGAATCATGGTTATCACTATTATCAGAATCATGTTGGATATCATTATCATGCACTCTTTCAACCTGATTAGCCTGAAAAGGAAAGAGAACACATGAAACATGGACATATAACACAACCCTCTCCATGAAACATGGACATATGTTGCAATCATCTCTGCCGAAAGCAAACACATAGCAGAAGTGGTTACCACATCATTTTGTGATGCCTCCATGTCCTTTATCCTACTCTCTCCTGGAAACATTTTTCCCAAGAAAGCATGCAAGCGGTTCACCTTGTCACTTAGGTTTCCAATCTGATTTTGCACTCCTTTTATTTCAGAGTGATTAACTTCATTTTTAGATTCCCCAACAAAAGCTAGACCTTGAGAAACCTTTACTTGGGTCCAATATTTGTTATCATAGTACCCACGTGGTTTGGACTCCTTAGCAATGACATTATCGAACACCTGATCATAATCTTCGGTTGAAATATTACCATTGTTCTGATCTTTCCGTTTTGCTAGTTCATCAAAAGAAGTATCCTGTATATGTACAGTATTAACAATAAAAACATATTTTAGATTCAATGCAAACCATAAGAAAAGAAAAGTACCATTACTATCTTCACATTGTGATTAGCATATATGCCATCATTTTTCATATGAGCTTTATCCCATAATTCAATTCTGTGAACCTTTCCCTTCTTTTCTTCTTCCTGCAGTAACAAGGTAAATTAGAAGAGCCTCTCTTAAGTTGTAAGATTAAAATATTTACAAGAGAGCATGCATCACCATCTCCCTTTTCAATCTAGCATGACTCTTTCTTCCTGTTGTGTGTGGGTTCTTCTGTTCATTTGCACAACGAGAGTTTGTTGCACATAATTGCTGCAAAGACAGTAAAATGAATCTGTAAGTCCATGTACCTCTATCTGAGTGGTGGACAATGAGGCTCACCATGTGTTTTTCTCCACACCATATTCCAACTAGAGCACTCCATTGATGTTCATTGACGTTATCTGGGTTATTTTTCAGGATTTCATCCAGGGATCTTTCATGAGGATTGAAGTATTGTTTCTTCAACTTAGATTTGAATGCTCTCCATCTATTGTTAACAGTTTGTAGGATCCAGTCCCTTGTAAGCTGTGTCGTTTCAGGAGGGTAGACAAATTTCCCCTTCACCAAATATAGTGATCTGTTAGCTCTGAACACACATATAAAACATGAACATCACAAGTTCAGCAAGAATTTACCTCAACATCTCTAATTATGCTCTTCTTATAACCAAGATATAGCTTACTATCCCATCTTTCAATGTGTAGTGGTGCAAAATTTGGTTTCATTGCCAGGTCTCCAAGGTACTGACCAAGAATAGAAGCTGATCTTTCATTTGGCACACCATTTTCATCAGTCCCCACAATTACCTTTCCTCCACGTGACTGCAGCAAATTTGAAATTCTAAAATTCCCTAAGATTTGTCGCACATCTCCATTTGGCCCTAAATCCATGAAACATAATATGATCATTAAATTTAAAATATTATGAAAAGACAGATCTTTGCAACAAAATATTTCAAACTTACATATCATCTTGATTGGTTTTGCAGGTTGCTTGGGCAACCCAGGTAATACATTATCAATCTCTGGAGGACCTTGTAAAACTTCATCATCATCCTGCTCGTTGCCTGAATTATTCCCTTGCGCAGGTTCTGCATCCTGCATGTCAAGGTTCAAATTTCGAAGTCGTCGAGGCCCTCTTTGGTCAAGGAAAACAATATGAATTAGTAGTGGGTCAACCATAGTATACTTTCTGCATCCCCAAATAACTGTAAGAGACCACAATTGCAAAAATTTTGAACTTATAATTGTAAGATATTGAAATCATATAGTCCTATCCGATGAAAAGTGTGCAAAGAAAAAGCAATTAAATCAAGTAATTCGTACACACAACCTTGCCAACAGGGGTGTATTACCATAAAAAGAATGCTCTAAGGGTTGCATCTGTGGCTCAAGGTCAACTGATGTACCATTTATGTTGGTATATATGTGCACAGACTAATGGGTACCCTGCACATAATTTCCAGATGTTTGTCCTTTTAATTGATTGTCCTAATTACTTTGGAAGTTTCATTGAACTGATTGCAGGGAAAGTGGGACTAAATTCAGAGAGCAAATAAGTTTTCAGTAGGGAAATGGACATCATGTTATGTTTTTTTTAAAAATGATATAACATCTCATCATCCAAAAGTTTTATCTGTATATACAACCTTGGTTATTAATTATGCAGTCTCATATAGCTGGTTCTGGATAAATCATACAACTCTGTTCATTCCATGAAACTCTATGGCAAAAATTTTCAGTAAACAGGGGAACCTAAAACTCTAGCAATTCATCTCTGCAGCTAGCAGAAAAGGTAGAAACACTGCCAAAATAGTGCTTAAAAGGTAATGTGCATTCAGAAATAAACTAACAGTGAATTCAGATAGTGCAACCAATTAGAAGCAGCTTATCACTTAATATATTGGAGAAAATAATATTTATGCCATAGGCATTAAATCATGGGCTAGCTTCTTCTGTTAACTAAATTCCTCTTGCTCACCACACACTACTGCAATTCTAGTGCACATCCCATCCAACACCTAATGCCAACATGATGCTGCTGTAACAGGACTCTATCTGCTGATGTGCAAAAATAAAATGCTTCTATGCAGTACTTTCAGTTGTCACATTTGTTGTTGCTACAGATTTAAAAGTGTGCATTGTGACCAGATTCTACGCAATTACTCTAAAACACTAGCAGGTAAATCCCTCTGCATCAAAGTTTCACAATGCTGAAGGAAAAATATATGAAAAATCTACAGTAAATTGGCAATTGAGGGCTGTAGATGCGTAGCTTCTACTCTGAATTGGCTTACAAAGAGCTCACCATTATTGCTAGCTAGGATCTTTCTCAGATATTCTTGTTTTGACAGAACGGAAAACAAGGCTTTGCAGCCCAAGATACAGATCCCACACGAGATCATTGTTGCACTACATAAGATGTTCACAACCGACTTGAGGGACCCCAAGAACCAATAACCCAATAGTTCATGGATAGAAGAGGGAAGGAGGAGGAGGACGTGATTACGTACTGGCGAGATGGCAGCCGGAGGGGATGGATGCCGAAGGCGGGGAGGGCGCTGTGTCGCAGTTACGTCCAAGTCACACCGCTGCAGCAGCTACAGCAGCGCCGCCACAGTTGCCGTCCAAATCACGAACGCGATTTTAATCCTTGGACTGGATCGTATCCAGGCCGGGGAGACCCACGGTGATCCCGTCGCAATCCCTGTCAATCCCTGGCTTTGTTCGGTAGCCAGGGATTAAATCCCTAAGAGGATATAATCCAGACAGGGATTAGGTGGATCCCCTTGGTGTCACTCAATCCCTGTGGGGGAAGAATCCCTTAATCCCCTCTGATCCATGTCCTAGAAATTCAGTATTCGGTTTGCTGGGATTGGATACAGGGATTTGAAATAAAAGATGCTGCTTTAAACACAGGAAAATATAGAACTTTTGGTCATTGCCCATAACTGATGCACACAGGTACCATAACAGATACATCATAGACGCACACAGGTATATTATCTATAGCAACAGCTTCGGTAAGTTGCACTGATCCCAGGCAATGCACAACGGTTCTGGATCCAAAGGACTAGCAAATAAGTGATGTTATACTAATTACAGTTTACACATAATTTGAATAGCTTGTTTAAAGTACACATAATTTAAATAGCTTCTGCGTTGCTTTTGAGCTTGTGCTCACTCTACACTAGCAGCACACGGCCAACTCCTTGTCCTGTATGTTCAGAGGAACAGATAAAGTGGTCAATAAGTTGTGCAAATGAAGTGTGAGCATCAAACAAATAGATAGACTGTTTTGGAAAGCAGAAAACAAATAGCACAAAAATATACACTTTCCATGCTAGCAGCAAACAAGACTTGAGTTGAACTGAAGCTAGCTAGCTTACCACTACAAAATAATAATAGAGGGCCATATGAACAGCCTTAGATTTAACTGTTTCAAGCTGAAGAAATTAACATTTTTTAGCAGAACCTTAGATTTAACTGTTACTAGCATTCCTATTGACAACAATTTGCCAAGACAGAATGGTGGTACCATGATAAACATACAGATGAATTGAGTAACAGTCTTTCAAAAATCATTGGACATTGCAAATCTCAGGGCATTATTGTAGTTATTGGCTTGACAGGATGACCTTACATAACAAGTTAACCAAAACAGTGAATATGTTTCCAGGAGTAGGTTAGCAATTACAGTACGGTAGTTTCAGTAGCAAATTACTGTAGTTTCATTCAGAGACATGCTGCTACTGCATGGAGTCTACTACATCACCTCATTTGTCTTAGCATAATATCAAAATTTACATGGAGAACATAACTACCAGTCCAACATATGCAGTTATCACATAAGAGAGAACAAATAAAATTTCAGCAATCCTGTAGTCACTCCACAGGACATTAACTACAAGAAAGCAATGTCAAACTTTGAATGGAAACAGGGAGAACATAACTACCAGTCCAACATGGTTCAGACTCTTGAACAGAGAGACGTGGTTCAGAAGCCATAACTAGGCATTGCCCTCGAATCAATCACTATTCACTAGGCATTCACTCACAGAGCTTGGAGCAGTAAGAATAGAAGTGCCAGCCATAGAAATTGTGTTCAGTTGTGAATAATCGAAAGGACCTCATCCCAGCAAACTAAAGCAATACACTTCGGAATAACAAGAAATAAATTGCAGTCAGTTGCGGGACATGAGCAACAACTGCAGTCAGTAGCATCTCACAATCCCCTCAATTCAGTAGAAATTCAGCACGCTATATACAAGTGGAGAAGGACATAACAACCATCATAGTGCATGCCAATACAGTAGAAATTCAGTAGACTACATACAAGTAGGCTGATGCACATACATCAACTAAAAATGCATAGTGCACATCAGAGTTATTACCCATAATTGAATAACAAATTTCTACATAGAGAACAGCTAATTGTACCAGTATTACTGCTGATACAACAACAACATAGCCTTTACCAGTATTACTGCTGATGTTGGGATATAAATTCTATGCAAACTCGAATAACTGATCTTATCTATGCAAACAGCTTCAGTGGATTAAACAAACAATAAAAAGTAGCCAGTTTGATGAAAAGGGCAAGAAAAAACAATGTTAGGATAACAAAATTGCTAATGCCCTGACTCATCTACCAGTTATTAGGAACCCATGAGTCCATGACTGATCTACTGGTTACTGGGTTGGGCAATTGAACTCAACCAAAACTATCTGTTGCTTTGGGATAGTACTTGCTAACTTCAGTGGTTCCAAAAAATCTTCCTGCCTATAATTCTTGACTTAACAGCTTATTCAGTACCATATCGAGGCATTAATTAGCAAACTCATCCTTAGAGCTTGTTTTACACACATACATAAAGAAACTAGGCTTCTGCCAGCCATCTTTAAGTAGAATGGCACAAAAGAATAGATTCTAAACATACTCAATCTGCATACAGGAACCATCAGAAAAACAAGCTTTCATTGTGCTTTCATAGTTCAAGAGTAATGAAGTAAGATACCTAACATAAAACACTGAACTGGTCCTCAGAACTATCACCATCCAGTCCGCAAATGCTTAAGCAAAGATAGTACTGGCGGTGCTTTCCCAATCTTGCCAGTAAACAAAGAACCCTAGAACCTGATTCGGTAACCCTATAACACCGATGCAGTACATGATGAATCAAGAATTGGAAAGGATCTAGGACTACGAATCAAGAACCCACGCGCCAAAATCAAGAACCCTAGAATGCGAGAAATGCGAGAGGCGAGGCAAAGGAGGAGGATGTGATTACCGGGGAGAAAGGGGCACGAAGGGGATGGAAGCTGGAGGGGGAGCGTTGTGTCATCGTCGCGTCCGATTCAGGCCCTCGCGTCAGCCGCCGTAGCGCCGCCACCGCTGCTGCAGCACCGCCACCGCCGCCGCAGCGCCGCCCCTCCACGAGTCGCCTTCCCACGCCACGTCGTCGCCAGCAGGCCGGGGTCCGTTCCACACCTATGACTCGTGGAACGGTTCCCGGGCCGGGATGACGGGGAAGCGCGGGGGTTGGGCCGGGTTACAAACCACACCGGGCTTAATCGAACACGAATTTTCCAGCAGGCCGGGCTTGCTTCCACACCGGGGTGATCCACGGGGGTTGGGCCGCGACCCCGGCCGTTCCCGGGCTAAACGAACAAAGCCTAAATGAACAAAGGCTGATGGGGTATCCACGATCTGTTCTGCAACCCTAGATTGATTTAACATGCGAAGAGGAAAAGGAGATCGTAAACTGAGATCACCTGCTTGGAGAAAATAGGGCCGGAGAGTGAACGCATCTGCACCTCAACTCCAGAGGAGAGATAGTGGGAGTTGGGGGTTGGGTCTTCGGGGAGGTCGAGGCTGCCTGGGCTGAAACGAGGATTATATAGCAGGTCCGAGGCTGTGTTTAGTTGCAAAAAGTGAAGAGAAAATTTGGGGAAAATATCACATCGGACACTGTAGCACTTTTCGTTTGTTTGTGGTAAACATTGTCCTATCATGACCTAACTAGGCTCAAAAGATTCGTCTCGTCGTGTACATCAAAACCATGTAATTAGTTTTTTTATTTACCCACGTTTAGTGTTCCATGCACGAGGAGAGAGATTTGATGTGATAGGTAGATAGTGAAGTTTGGAGAGAGAATTTTGGGAATTTTGGTGATGTGACGTGGAACTAAACACAGCCTGAGAAGCGCGAAGAAAGGAAAAGGGTAATGCTCCGTGCGTCCGACGCGCATCGCGCGCCCGTACGGGTGAGCTGGCGCGACAGAGAGAAAAAAAGAGGCAAGCTCCACCTACAACTTTATCTTCTCACGTGAATGCCCCCACCGCTCATTGTTTTCCCGGCCACATCTGCGACGCATCTTGACCAGCAGAACGAGAGCGACGCACCTCGGCGAGTGCGTCCGCCCGGAGCTTATAGATGGCCACCGTGCCGGCACGGCACGACATGCAGTACGGCCGCGCCGGCGCCGTGCCGCGTCGTGCCGTCGTGTCAGCCGTGCCGTGCCAGGTCGTGCTATGGGCCAGGCCTTTGGCCCATGACACGACACATGGGCCGTTTCGCCGTGCCGTGCCGCCCATGGGCCACGGTGGCACGGTGCACGCGTGCGAGCACGGCGGGCGGCCGTGGAAGGAGAGGGAGCCGCCGTCGCCGCCATCCCCACGCTGCGCAGTCGCCCTCCCGAGCGCCGGTGGCCATGGCTCCTCGTCGACCTCCAACTTCTCCGCCGCCGGATCCACCTCCCTGCCGGCGTCATCTTCACCTCCCCGCCGACGGCGCCGCTGAGTGAGGAGCGGGAGGAGATGCGGCGGAGGAGATGCGGGCCGCGCAGATCCGGCCGAGGATGGCCTCGCCGAGGGCGGAGGTGGGCAGTGACGGCCGGAATCGGAGGTGGCCACCGCCCCGCTGCGCCGGAGCCATCCCCGCCGCGCTCTGCCTCGGCTGCGGGGGGAGAGGGGAGGAGCGGCCGGCTCTGTCGTGCTCGCGCCGCCGTCGTGCTCCGCGAGCCGCTGGAGCCATCCCCGCCACCGGCGCTCGAGTCGAGGAGGAGGCACCGCATGGCGAGGCGGAGGAGATGCGGCGGCGTGCGGGGAGAGGAGAGGAGGCGAGGCGGAGGAGATGCGGCGGCGCGCGGGGAGAGGAGAGGAGGCGGAGGGGCGCGGGGAGAGAAGGCGAGGCGGAGGGGCGCGGGCCGCGGGGAGAGGAAGCAAGGCGGAGGGGCGAGGCCGCGAGGGGAGAGGAAGAGGAGCTGAGGAGGCGAAGGCGACTAGGCGAGGCCGGGGCTTGGGGCGGCCGTGCCGGCCCCGTGCCGTCCGTGCGGGCCAAGGCCGTGCCATGGGCTAGGCCGATGGCCCATGGCATGCACGGACCTTCGGCGACAGGCGTGCCGTGCCGCCCATGGGCCGTGCCAAAAGGCCGTGCCGCGGGCCGTGCCGTCGGCCCATGGGCCGCATGTACACCTATACCGGAGCTCTCCCTTCCCCGCACCGGTGTGACATTATGGATTTTTAAAATCCTAAAGGAGGAGTTAGCACTAGCTTAAGCTTAATCGAGGTGATTAGGCACCAAGTTTTCAAATAAGAGGAAGTTTGTGAAGGACATTCAAATTTGGAGAAAATTTGGCAAATATGGAAATAAAAAGGGAAAAATGCCAAATTTTGAAAAAAAATCCATATGTAAAGAAATTAAGGACTTTTGGACTATGGATGCACCAACAAATTCAATTTTTTGGAATTTTGATACTGAATTTTGGATTTTAAAACCAACACTGTGAAGCCTTTTTGAGCTCAAGATTTTGGGACTAATTATGCACAAGTTTGGTGAAGAGCTAGCAACTTACAAAGTAGAAACTTGGTACTATATGACGGACTACTTCTTCATCAAGAAAAACAAAGTTTGCTATTTTATATGGATGATCAAAGTTTGAAACAGAAGCTATTTTGGCCAGCTACAGTAGCCTGACGAAAATACAACTTGAAGTTCAGTAAAATGGAGCAAACTTCATGGCCATGAATCTCTCAAACTATGGAGAATTTGACCACATAAATTACACAGGAATGGAAGTCCACAGTACCATTTACAAGATTGCTTCATACAGATTAGGCACTACATACATGAAATCCAAAGTTTGAAGATTGCTTCATACAGATTAGGCACTACATACATGAAATCCGTCGAGGGGAGCTGTGCTCCGGCACTCCTCCACGTGTTGCTGCTGTCCCATCGTGAAGAGTAGGTCATAACGAAGCTATAGAGCCAGTTCAAGTTGCCGGACTCGCTGCCGACAAGCCGGCCGACGAGCTCCAGCAGAGCGGCGCCGCCGCCATCGTCGCGCGCCGCCGTCCGGTCATCTTTGGTAGGGGTTTGACCCATGGGTGTACTCCTCGTGTTGAGGCGAAGCCCCTGGGCCAACTCTAGTCGTCGTAAAGATCGCCGCCGGCGAGATCAGGAGAGGCCGCCGCCGCCGGCCATGGACCTGTTTGTAGTGTTTTAGCAAACCCAGGGGGTTATTAGAAAATGATCCAGGGAGAGCGCAGGAGGACTCATGTGAAGTAACTTAATCCTCCAGAGGGTTTCACGTAAAGCTGTTTTGCTTAATTGTTTTCCTTTCTTTTTAAATTCTTTAACCTTGTTTTAATCACCATAAATTGTAGACAAATCCAAAAATTATGAAACTAATTTTGATAATTTTTTTATATTAATCTCTATGTTATAAAAATATCAAAACCTATTTTTGGGCAAATAAAATTTAAGTTAATTTATTATCTTCTTTTCTTTTTATGTTATTCAATTAAAATAAATAGAATTTCTATATAAATATATAAATAATAAAAATATTTTATTATTTTAAACTATTAAGATAATTATAATAATTCCTTTTCCAAAAAGAAAATAATTTAAATAATTCTTTTATAATTATAAATAAATCCTCTTATTGATTTTAAAAATTGGAAAAAGGTTAACAAAACTTTAAATAAATGTTTTGAGTGTTGGCTTGCAACTTTATTGTGAAGGAAAGTTGTATAGCTAGTTTTCTAAAGTTTGCATGTGCATTCATGGCATGTAGATACCGAGATCGTGGAACCTGAATACATCGAGCTCCAGCCAGAAGAAACTCAGGAGTATGAGGAGGTGATCATAGTGGAACAAGAGCCCGAAGATCCAACTGATGACACTAACCTCGTTACTGAACCAGGCAAGCACCGGAGCATCTACACCTATTATTTTGTCTATTATTTCATGTGTCCAAATTATTTCGATACATGCATTATGTCTATGAATTGTTATGAAACCCGTTCTATGCATGACCTCCTTGATTAAGGACAACTTTACCACCTCTTCAAAAAGATTATAAAACTTGCTTAGCCAAGCTTAGTAATGATTTACATGCAATTATAACATCAATCTCTATGATAACAACACATAAAATATGGAACCTTGCAAATATGGAGATTTGCTTGGTAAGTTGGACGAGGGCTTGAAAGGTTTGTTTGTGAATGAAAATTTAGGATAGACTCGTCTAACTTTAAAGAACTGGTCAAGGACTCAGTGGTTATTGACCTGAGATCAAGTATTGAACGTACTAATCACATGCTGGGGAATGGGACCAGTAAACCGATGTAATTCAGTTACACCAAAGTTTGAACAGGCATCTCGCCCGACTTGGCGTGTGATAGGGGGCGGGGACGTAGCCATAAACCCGCATGGTGGTTTAGCCAGACGTGGGACCTCTTGCGGGGGTGCGAACCCGGGTGCGGGCGGGGCATCTTCAGACTTGTGGCAGTTCTGAATGAAAGGTTGCCATGTGCGGTTCAGGGAACGTGCACGTGTCGTGTGGTTAGGTTTTTACCCTGCAGGATGTAACAATTGATCATGATCGTCGCACTTCTCGATATGAATACCGCTTGGTCACTGATTAGCAACTTAGTAAGATAATTATGAGAAAAGGTTGAGGTTGTGAGAAGTATCATTGGAGATATTGATTGAAAAATGTTATATTTTTGCAAATGTAGAATTAATAGATTCCACTATAACATGGCTAAAATACTGAAAGTATAAGGACTCATTTTAGTAAGCTTTTCTTGCAACAACTTCAACAACCAGTACACTAAAAAGCCTTGCATGCCTGAGTCTTGATTTATTATATTATACAGTTAGTCGGGTAAGTCTTGCTGAGTACCTTTGTACTCAAGGTTCTATAATAATTGTTGCAGAAGAGAAGCCGGAACAAGTTTAAAGGTTCCTGAAGACCAAGAGACACGACGGGTCTACGTGTTCTCTTGACGAAAAATATTTTGGTAGAAATCTTTAGACCTCCAGCACCATACTCTAAAATAAAGTTTTGGTTTTGTAAGACTTAGTAGTACCTTACACTTATGTTATGTACTACGGTTTGTAATAACTAATACCTTAAAGTATTTTTGTAAAGTTTGTAATGTCTGTTGAAAGCTTCATATGCAAGTGATCCTGTATGCATGTAGTTGTTCTCAGTTGTAAGGTAGTGTTTCGGGTGTCTGTAGACACCTGACGGATACCTGGTTTATACTGTTTCAGGTGCATTAAGTCCTTATCTGTCATGGGACGGTGACTAATGCATTTGAGCCAGTGTAAACCGAACGGTTCTGCCACAACCGGCGAGCTCGCGGAAGGGCCTGCTGCTCCCGCGCGGCCGCCGCCTGGAGCTCCCCCTCCCCCGCGCTGGCGAGCTCGCGGAAGGAGCTGTTGCTCCCGCGCGGCCGCCGCTCCCCCACGCCGACGAGCGCGGCCGCCGCTCCCCCGCGCCACGAGCGCGGCCGCCGCCCGGAGCTCCCCCTCTCCCGCGCCGGTGAGCTCACGGAAGAGTGGAGGAGGTGAGTGGAGGAGCGCGTGGGAGTGCGATGTGCATGGCCGGCAGTAGGAGCGCGCGGGTCGACAGCGAGAGTTCAGTGATAGTCATCGACGGGGCGCGACCTGCAACAAAAGCTCTATGGCGGCATACAGAGCTCCTCCAAGCTGGAAGAAGACCTTATGTTCTCTTCGGCTCTGTGTTGCAGTAGGTACTTCATGGTGTTGCAATATCTTTTCTAAAATGTTGCAGCTCTATAATTTTTGGCTTGATCGAGGTTGCATGAACCAAATTGTTTTTTTCATGTTGCATCTGCATAATTTTAATATTGCAATAGCCTTGTCGTGATCAACCTTGCAAATGGGTTGGAAACCAAACTATACCCACACCAACCCATTCTCATGAGAGAAATTATATGAATCCACTCCACCCCAAACCACCACCATCACACACCAATCCAACCCAAACATTTGAACTCATAATGTAATAACCATTAGCCAAACTATGGTTACAACCCAATAAGAACCCGTTTCTTAAAAAAAATTATGATATAGATCTTGTCACACTACTTTGAACAGAGTAGCTGCCAGGCATACTGAGTCATCTCCAATAAATTTCGGTCAATTTCGATAAAATTTATAGTGTGAACACGAGGTTTTAATTCCAGGGTCCGGCTCTTGACATGGGGCTCTGAAAGGACCAACACTAGGCCTAGAGGGGGGGTGTCAGCAGGTCGGATGATCGGACATAGTCTCGGATCTTCCGGCCAGGAAGATCCGACACTGTACAGGATCTTCCGACTGGGACAGAATACCGGAAGATCCGATGATAAGCAGGATCTTCCGACAGGCAATTCAAGTACACTTCGAGATTTGAAATCTAATGACCTTTAGACAATTCCACTTGAATACAAAGCTCACAAATGATGTAAGGAACCTTCTATATATGATCAATATCAGAGTATAGCCACAAATAAGTAGATCGGGACAAATCAAGTTGTAGAAACAATATGAACAAGAACAAATGTGGAGACAAAGGATTTTCTACCGAAGTTCACTCCACAAAGGAGCTACGTCTCCGTTGAGATGCTCACAAAGAGTCGGGCTGTCACACTAACCCCAAGTCTCTCCCAACCACAAAGGAGGATTGAGTTACTTACTCTGTGCTCCCACGAAGAGAGAGGGTAATACAAACTTCCGGGACTCAAACCACAAGATAATGGGAGTTCACCGGCACCTCTAACCGTCTAGGAGCAAGCTCCAAGAGTAACAAACGTGAATCAATGAACTCAAGTTGCTCGAAGTGCTTCAGAGATGAACAAAGGGAGTTCTCACTTCTAGTCTTCTCTCTCACTCAAACCCTAAGTGAATCTTGGCAAGAATCAAGCTTGGGAGGGAATTTGAGGAGGAGAGTGAATGCTCTTGTCTTGTGTTAGGTCGTGTGTGCAGCCCCAAATGAATGAGGGGGTGTGAGGGGTATTTATACCAACCCCCCAAAATATGACCGTTATGTGCTCTGCGAAGGGGTACCGGATCTTCCGACACTTAGTCGGATCTTCCGACAACCAACAGATATGTGTTAGAAAAACTCCAGAAAAGTTCCAGGGGTCGGATCTTCCGACTGTATGTCGGATCTTCCGGGGACCCCGGAACTTCCGGCCCGGAGAAAGCCAAGACAGAGCCGGCCGGAACTTCCGGTCGGATCTTCCGGTCTAGGGTCGGAACATGCAACAGGACACTCGTGAGCTCGAAAAAAATGGCTAAGTTAAGCATGTTCCGATGCTACGGCCGGAACTTCCGGCCCGTAGAAGCTCGAGACCGAGCCGCCCGGAACTTCCGGTCGGATCTTCCGGCCTAAGTTCCGGCCGAGCAGAAAAGGTGTTTGTGAAGTGTTTTTGTGTCTCTCAAGAGTTTGTCATCTCAAGTAAAGCACTTTTAGCATCTAGAATTTATCAACTACGTCCCCCTTGATAATACGGTGGTCCTATCCTCAATTTCAAACGGAAAATTAAATTTCAATCCACCAATTGAGTCCTCCACCATATGAATAAGCGTTGGGGTCCTTCCTTTAGTATTTTCTCCTTTTTATTTCATTTTATTCCTGCACAACTCATGCAAAGCATCATATCCAAATTTCTATTGCCATTAATCACCAAAATAGATTAAATGCCTAGATGCACTTTCAATCTCCCCCTTTTTGGTGATTGAGGACAATACAAATTTGGATTCACAAGATGGGAATAAAATTCATGTTTTGCATCCAATATATTTTGAAGAGGCTCCCCCTAAATATGTGCATGTTCAACTTAAATAGCCTCAAATTCTTGTGCACATATTTTGCAAGAGCTTCCCAAAAAAAATATTGCATACAAGTGCTTGGTGTGATAAAATCAACGTGATGCATATGACAATATATACACAACAATAAAGTGACAAATAACATCACATCAAACATAGGCATCTCACAATGAAATAGATAACGAGCTGAACATCACACTAGCAATAACCAAATTAAGTCTTACAAATAAAAGTCTCATTTGGCACACCACACATAACACAAGTTCAAGTTCTCACAAGTTCACAAGCTAAAACATGAATAAAAGATAGATAATGATAGATGAAGAGTGGCCAAATTCACTCCCCCTTTGTCATCAAAGACCAAAAAGGGAGCTACTCGTCCTCGTCGTCGTCGTCGTCATCTCCATCATCATCATCGTCATTGTCATCGTCATCATCAGCTGTTGCGGCTGCCTTGCCCTTGCGACGATCGTCATCCGTCTCTGACTCACTATGATACTCCTCCTCCTGCTCAGTTTCTTCCTCTTCTTCTCCTTCCACTATCTCCTCCTTACCTTGTCCTTGTTGTTGAGAGGCACCAAAGACATATTCCTGTGAGTAGTCCTCCCAAGGATTTGCAAAGGGAGGTGGAGGAGTGACTTCCCTGAGTTGATGAACAGGAGAATGTGGCATATTTAACTTTTCAAGAAGCTCTTTGTGGCGCTTATCCGCCATGTATCTATCATGCTCGGCATGTTGCTCACGCTCATGAGACCTATTGACTTCATATTTGCACATGTTGAAGCAAGAGAACATGCCTTGGAGCAGAAAGTCAATCTTACTCATCTTGCCTTTGGGAGTAAAAGAGGGGCCACTAGATGAAGCTGGAGCATGTGATGGAGGAGCTCGGGAAGATGAGGCACCTTGAGAGGATGGGGTTGGAGCACCTTGATATGCCTTGGACTTGATCTTCAAGATCACAGACTCATACCAATCTGCCTGGTGTGGGAGCCAAAACCGAGGATCACCCTTGAAGAGTTTGTATTGGATGCTCCTTGGATCCTCATGTTCACTGAACCTTAGAGGCTTCATGCTGTTTTTGGCTAACTTGAAATTGACCAAGGGACTATCTTGTGAGTGACGGAAAGGAATGGCAGTGCTTATGAAATTCTGAGCAAGAAAGGATATGTCAATATCATCATTATACTGTGTCCCTGGTCCTTCTTCTTGGCCAGCTCTCTTGACTCTGGGACGAGGAGGAATTTTGCGCCCTTGCCCACTTGATTGAGCTCTTCCTCGAACAGAGCGAGAAGTTGTCTGTTTCTCTGAGCGCTTCCCCTTGCCGACTTCTCTAATGCCCCCATCTGAGTTGGTGTCCGACTCAGAGGACGAACCACTGGGTGGGTGAAAGGAGCTTTTGGTGCGACCGGTAATTGAACGCACAGTCAAAAAGGTGCTCTTCTTCTGTGTGACCTTCTCTTTAACCATTTGACAAGATATGCAAAGACATATTTAGAGAAAGGATCAAAGATTGGTAACTGAATTGATAGGACAGAGCTCGACTTCGGTCGGATCTTCCGGCAATGAGTTGGAAGATCCGGGGGTCCGGATCTTCCGGCTCATAGTCGGATGATCCGATAGAGTCGGGCCTAACCCTAACAACCAAGGAACCGAAGATTTAGCCCACCAAACGACACGAGATCATAGAGAAGTGTTCTAGGCTTGTATATGAGATGATTCACCAAGGGAAATCCACTAGAACTTCCTACATTGACAGATCGGGCGATGGGGATTTTGAATCAATACCGTTGAGATTTCCCGCGAAAAACTCCGGAAGATCCGATGGGGATCGAGTCTTGGAGAAACAAGAGAAGTCCAAAGATCAGCAATCCCACGGCCAAACTCGGAAATCGCCGCACGAGGTGGAGAGACAGAGAGAGGAGAGGGCTGACTGTGTTGAAAAAGGAAGAGGAGATAGTAGCGGTTGAGTCCCGGTATATATAGCTCGCGCACAGGCCGGAAGATCCAACAGAGCGTCGGAAGATCCGATAGAGTCAGAACCAGGGAGATCAGCACCGGAAGTTCCGCCAGCTCCCAGGTCCGGAAGATCCGACAAGTTGTCGGATGATCCGGCCGGATCGGAAGATCCGGCAAACTCTCAGAGAGAGCGAAGGGAGACAGAGCCACCCGGAACTTCCAGGGGTAAGTTTCGGGGGGCTGTCGGAAGATCCGGCCCAGAGAAGATATGTCCCGAAGATGATTTTCCACGACGAGATTTGATTGACAATTTTGAGAGAACTAGCTTATGAACATGTAAGGAACTTGTCCCAAAGTTGATCAGCAACAAACAATCAACACATAACCATGATCAACTTGAAACAAGAAAAGATCCAACGATCATAAGATCAAAATTTTGAAAAACTCACACCATAAAAATAGATTTTTTTTAGTCTAGGCATCAATCAATTGTGTATGCAACAAGTCAAGCCAAGTTACAAGAATCTAAGATATTTAGCTCACTCCTAAAGGAACAAAACCTTTGCTCATCAAGAGGCTTGGTGAAGATATCGGCCAATTGTTTTTCGGTTCCAACATGGCATAGGGTGATATCTCCCTTGGCTTCATGGTCTCTAAGGACGTGATGTCTAATGTCTATGTGCTTGGTTCTTGAGTGTTGAACGGGGTTGTTTGCTAGTTTTATGGCACTCTCATTATCACACAAGAGTGGGATATTTTTGAACTCACAACCAAAGTCACTCAAGGTTTGCCTCATCCAAAGTAGTTGAGCACAACAAGCACCGGCTGCAACATACTCGGCCTCGGCGGTGGATAGCGCAACGGAATTTTGTTTCTTAGAGCTCCATGACACCAAAGACCTACCAAGAAATTGGCATGTCCCCGTTGTACTCTTCCGATCTACTTTGCAACCGGCATAATCCGAATCGGAGTAGCCAAGTAGATCAAAAGTGGAGCCCTTGGGATACCACAAGCCAAGGTTTGGAGTATGCACTAAATATCTAAAAATTCTCTTAACAGCCATTAAATGACATTCCTTAGGATTGACTTGAAATCTTGCACACATGCACACACTAAGCATAATATCCGGCCTAGATGCACAAAGGTAAAGTAAGGAACCAATCATGGAGCGATATACCTTTTGATCGACCGATTTTCCTTCCTCATTTAGATCAAGATGGCCATTCACCGGCATAGGGGTCTTGATGGGCTTAGCATTGGCCATGTCAAACTTCTTGAGCATGTCACTTGTATATTTGGTTTGACATATGAACGTGCCATGCTTCAATTGCTTGATTTGAAATCCAAGAAAGAACTTCAATTCCCCCATCATTGACATCTCAAATCTCTTGGTCATTATCCTACTATACTCTTCACAAAATTTTTCATTAGTAGAACCAAAGATTATATCATCAACATAAATTTGACAAACAAACAAATCTTTGTCTATTTTCCTAGTGAAGAGAGTAGAATCAGCTTTGCCCATTACAAAGCCATTCTTGAGAAGAAAATCCTTGAGGCATTCATACCATGCTCTAGGTGCTTGCTTAAGCCCATAGAGCGCCTTATGGAGTTTGTAGACGTGGTCGGGGTGCTTGGTGTCTTCAAATCCTGGTGGTTGCTCCACATATACTAGCTCCCCAAGAGGCCCATTCAAGAATGCACTCTTCACATCCATTTGATACAACTTGAAGTTGTGATGAGATGCATAGGCCAAAAGGATACGAATTGACTCAATCCTTGCCACCGGAGCATATGTCTCACCAAAATCAAGCCCTTCAATTTGAGTGAAGCTTTGAGAAACCAATCTAGCTTTGTTTCTTGTGACAATGCCATTTTCATCTTGTTTGTTCCGGAAAACCCACTTGGTGCCAATCACATTTTGCTTGGGTCCTTGGACCAATTCCCATACTTCATTTCTTGTGAAGTTGTTCAACTCTTCCTGCATTGCAATAACCCAATCCACATCTCCAAAAGTGTAACAACCCAAAAATTCCTATAGGTTTTGCTGAGTTCAAAAATTCGAATTTAAAAATTTTTGGTGGAATTGTGTGCATGCAAACAAACATATAAGAGTGTCTTCTATTTGCTCCATAAATTCTTAGGCAATTTAATTTTGAAATTTAAAATCAATTTGAAGTGCTAAGGATGAAATAGTGTGATTTGGATTTATTTGGATTTATTTGGATTTTTGGTTGGTTTGAATTCAAATTATAGATTTGAATTCAAACTCTAATTGACTAAACTAATTCAAATCTCTTATTCCAGTTCGTGGGCCAAATTCCCGAGCTCAAGTCCAAGAAACCCCCTTCAACTTCTTTCCCGAGCCAGCAACCCGAGCGGCCCGTTCGGCCTTTAGGCCCAGCGCAGCCCAGTCCCTACTCCGCGTCCCCGCCGCGTCGCCCCTCTTCCACTGACAGGCGGACCCCGCCTGTCAGCCTTCTTCTCCCCCGCGTCATCTTCCTCGCGACGCCGCTCCCTCTCTCCCGAGCGCGCCGCCCGTGAACCCAACCACCCGACCGGCCCCATCGCCCCCTATGCGGCCCGTCCGATGCGCGCCGCGTGTCCGCAGCCGCCTGGCCATCCCAATCTCGCCGTCCGTGCCGCGAAGCCCTAGCCTAGCGCCTTTATAACCCGCCGCCGGCCGTCTTCTTCCCCAAGCCGCGCCGCCCCTCGGGGGTACTCCTGATCCAATTCGCGAGGGGTGTGAGGTGCAAGGAGAGGTGGGGAAGGGGTTGAGCGGGAGCAGGAGCAAGGAGAAGAGCCGGAGCGTCTTCTCCGCGTCGCCGCCGCTGAAGCCGACGCCGCCGTCCGTGGAGCCGCCGAGGAGAAGCCGAACCAGGGACGGGAGGAAGCGCACGAGCATTGCCGAGCCACGACGAGTCTTCCCCGAGCTGCAGCGTACGTCTACGAGGCCCGAGGTGAGCTGTCGTCGTCGACCCTCCCCTTTCTTCTCTGTTTCCGGCGGAGCGCCGCCGCGCGTGCTCGCCGTGCCTAGCCAAGCCCCTGTGAGCCAGCCTTCGAGCTGTGCGTGTCTTCTGCAGGTACCCGAGCCGCTAACCGTGCGCAACCCGCCGTCGCCTCTAACCCGCAGCCGAGGCCCGCCGCGGCCGAGCTCTGCTCGCCGTGCGCGCGAACGCCGAGGCCACGCGCAGCCGTGGGCGACCACGAGCGGTGGCGGACCTAGGATTTCAACTTAAGGTATGCCACCCTAATTTTTTCGGCCATTTACCATTCATTAAATAACTAAAAAAATTACAAAGCAATTCGGTAAACAAGTATAGAAGAACTAATTTAATGCTTAAAAATCTTATAACAGATTAAATTTAATAACTATTTTCAAAACTTATATAAATTACAATACAAATAGTACAAGCCATCGACTACACTATTACACTATGATCAATGACCCCAATATGAGAGGCAAGTAAACTCTACAATATTTTTTAGGCTTCACATGAGCAAGTAAAAAAGAAATGTATGATCGCCAATATGCCAGTTTCAACCTCACATGAAACATCATTAGATTTAAACAGTATATATGCTTACGTCAATGGATACCAAATAATTCAATTTTACATGCTAATCTGACTATACCTCTAGATGAACTCTTTTGTCTGGAAGAAGGCACACATAGACAGATTAACATAGGAGATTAGAGTATGGATATAGGAGAGGACAGAGGATGCTCAGAGTCACAACTCATATTAAACTCTGAAAGGACGGATGCATGCAGGAGTCAAACCATCGGCCATGCGGTGAGCATTACACGTCATGCATTTTCGCTAGGGACTTGGCTGGAGAGGGGCCAGGGGGAGGATTGCTCCTCGAAGCGGGCGAACGACCAAGCTCCAACCCTGGAAGAGTCCGCGGAGGGGCTGCATTCATATGATTTATTAGAAGAACGGGAGAATGAGAGAAATAACGGTTGAGGACAGGGAATTGTTAAACCAGACTACACTACACGGGCTGTGCAAAAATTTTAGGTATGCCGTGGCCTACCTGGCCCACCCACTGGGTCCGCCCATGACCACGAGCCCGCGCGTGTGCACCCAGGTGCGTTCCAGCAGTCGCTGGAGCCGCACGCGGGCACACATGACCCCTTTCCGTGCGCTGTTGAACCCAAATCCCGTGTCGCCGTCGTAGCTCGCCGGCATTCATGGCCGTGCCGCCGCTGTCCGCGTCGGGAGGGCCAAACCGCACCCAATCACCTACCTTTTTCACCCTGTCCGTGACCACCGAGCCCTAGCGAAGCTAACCCGGCCGATCTTGAGCCCAACCGAGCTGTTTCCGGCGATAACCGCCGACGAACTTCGCCGCCGGTGCGTTCTGGAGCACGCCGCGCGCGCGTCGCGTCGCGCCGTGGCCATGCCACACGCAGGACCACACCAGCATCACACACCGCACCCACAGAAGATCCCGACCGACCACAGATTGATCCCGTGCACCTGGTTCACGTGGACCCATCTCACGGTGCACCGTGGACTCAGTCCACCAGGCCAGATCCAACAGCCACCCCTTCGTGGGCCTAATGTTCGCGATTAAGTCTGTTTAACCACCCTAAACTCTTCCGGCCCAGTCGCTTTCGGCCCAATTCCAGCCCAGCCATCGTTTATTCTTTTTCTTTTTCTTTTAACTGCGCTGACGTATGGGGCCCACCTGTCATACTCTGTGAGTCACTGACACATGGGGCCCACTGACCAGAGTTGACCCGTTGACCCCGTTGACCCGCTGACCGTTGACCGTTGACCGGTCAACGCTGACGTCAGCAGGGCCCACTGCTGACGTCATCCTAGGCGGACCCCACTGCTGACGTCAGCAGGCTAATTTCTGTCTGTTTTCTTTTTCGGAAATTATTTAATATTTTCAGAAAATGATTTAAACTTCGAAAATTAATAATAAATCTTCCGTAGCTCAGAAAAATATGAAACCAGTTTCTATATTTTTCTAAAATCATGATCTACACGTTAGTGTAGAGTTTGGTGTTATTTGGGTCTTCTTTCGTCGCTGTCTTAGTGTTTCTTTGCTAGTAGTCGCGTCTTATTTTATTTTTCCGCGACCCTAGGAGCTCCGGAGAGTCAGGAAGAGCCGGACCACTACAACAACTGCTTTGACGAGGACGAAGACCTTTGCTCAGGTTCACGCCCGACCATTCTCTGAAATACCTATTAGACATGCAAACTAGTATGCTAGCGCTTTACTTTACTCGCATGATAAACCTGCACTGCCTTTGTTATTATCCTGTTACCTTGCTACCTACTACTCACTTTATAAATATGCTATGCTATGCATGTGTTGGGATGGTTGTGATTGATCCTCTTGGTGTGAGTTGTGGGTGGTTTGGGAGGAGTAGTGCAGCTAGGCGGTGTAAGCGAGTAATAACAACTCGATCGTTGATCGAGGTGCTGAGGGGTTGCACTCGGGCAGTCCCTATGGGGTACCTGTTGCGGGTACATGGTTACTTGGGGATTGGTACTCGGTGAGTACCTGAGGAGTTTGGGCGGCAATACCTGTTATGGGTGCCGATTGCGGACCGTTGCGGCGGATCGCTTGTGATGCAGATACTCGCTTTACCGAACAATTAAGGACCGAGTCGTGCCCCCACTTTGGACTTGGGAAATACCGTGCTCACCATCTACCCAGTATGGGGAGGGTTCCAGCAAGCCTACTCTAGTGCGGCGTCGAGACTGTAGGAGAATCGAGTTTGATATGTGTAGGGGGGATTCGTTGCGGCGTAATCTCCCTGATTTACCACGGCCCCCGACTGGCCCCGATGGGAAGGTTTCACGACCCTGGGGCAGATGTTAGATCGGATGTTTCCCGAGCCCAGGGAGACAGGATTGGCGCCGCTACTGTTTAGGGTCTTTGCTGTGGGCTGCGTCTCAGGTTGGTTGCGGACTAGCCTTGCAGCCCGGATGGATTCCTGGAGTGCCACCTCTGCAGAGTGTAAACTATACGTATAGCCGTGTCCACGGTTACGGACGACCCATTTCTGAGAAGCCCCGGCTAGCATGGGAATCTGCTTTCTTACCTCATCCTTGATTTGGGTTATGAGAGATTGGTCCAGCTGAGGCTGTTGAGACGAGGTGGGGAGGGAGCTCACCGAGTCGACTAGTGAGTGAAAGGTGATTGGTGGATGATGTTTCGCGGGAACCTGCTGTGGCAGGACGAGCCCGATGGGAAAATGTGAGGCTGATGGTTGGTTTTGGAGTGTGGGTGTGTGTGTGTGAGCAGGAGTTGGTGATGAGATGAAATTGGGTTATTGCTGCTGCTTGCATAAGAAAACCTTGGCTTAAACCTTGATTATTTCTATACCTTAGAATAGGCCACTTTAAAGCTTGCATCATATTATGGTTGGTGACGTGGACCTATCCCATTTCCTTGGGGACAAACTTTGGGTTCTCAGGTGAAGACCCCGACCACGAGTTCAACCAGGACGGGTGGTACGACTGAAGGGTGTGCGCTTCGCTCAAGGATGCCTGTGGAGGAGTGGACCCTGTTGTTCTAGCTACCACTGCGCAGATGTTTCTTATTGTCGTTTTAGCCCAGAGGGCTTGTACCAGACGCTTTGTCTCTATATATGTCATGTAATGAATCTTTTATCGTTGTATGGATGTGATATTCGACTGAGATGAGTTCTGTACGAGATAGCTGCTATTCCTGAGACTATCTCAAGGGTACAGGGAGTCGGGTTCTCGTCGGTGAGAATCCGGTTCGTCACAGTTGGTATCAGATCCATACTTGACCGTAGCGCGTAACCCTTAGAACGGAAACTTAGGACAGAAGCTCTAACTGAGTCCTCTATTTTATATGAAACCCCTTGGACTATTTGAAAACTATATATAAGTACATCTCAACTATTTACAAAAACTTTTACCCTTACCTTACCTTACTAACTTGCTAACTTACTAACAACCCACTAACTGTCTGGCAGATGGAAGAAAGAGGATCAGCAGATGAACGATGGGAGATCAGGACCACAGGAGCAGACTGTGGAGGTTTGGCAGTGCTACTGAGGGAGGTGCTGCGTACAGTGGGGATAGATGTGGACAACGTCTTCTACGAGGGATGGACCTACGGACCTGGTGAGGGAGTACACACCCGGTTGCAGATGGTAGTACCTAATATCCCTGGACGACCAAGGTCACTGATGCTACGGGCAGCTACCAGCGAGAGCACTTTCAGTCGGGCAGTGCAGACTATAGCTATGAGGATACTCCGACTTGCCACACTTGTGTACCACAGTCAGCTCAGCCACACTCGTTTCCGGTACCTACCGCGAGCTCTTGAAGATCCGACGGACAGAGACGCAGTCAACTTGCACGCTCACGCAGCAGACCGAGAGCGGAACGTGACTCTGCGGACCTCAGTTCGGTGCATGATTGAGCAGGAATACTTGAACATTGGTCTAGAGGAGAAAGTCGCCAAGCTGAAGGAGAGGGTATGGAAGCAGGATATCCAGCTGATGGAGAAGGACAACAGGATCGCCTTACTTGAGGAGCAACTCAGAGCTAAAACAAGGGAAGTCAGAATCTTGAACTACGAAGCTCGAAACAACAGGCAGTTGGCAGGACTGATCCGAGCAACTCACCATGCTCGAGATGTCCGCCTGGAAGATCAGCTCACAGAAAAAGACAAGGAACTGGCCGCCAAGGAAGAAGAGATAGAAGGTCTGAAGGAAGAAGTATACTGGTTGGACAGTCACAACTCAGAACTCCAGGAAGAAGTGGATAGCTACAAAGAGAAGAGTGGACGAAACTACCAGCTGATGAAGTACCTGAGTCTTCAACAGATTATGGCAAAGGATGAAGCTCGAAGGACCCTTAGTAGTTGGGTAAGATCAGACAGGAAGAGGGTAGCAGAAATGATCACAGTGAACCAAGGACTTCCAGAAGCACGCAGAGTTGAACCCAGGACAGAGAACTACAGGGTTTCACCAAGCCGAGTTGAGCCGATACCACCACCTGAGGCTCGAACCCTTACTCCCGAGATGACAAGACTGAGACAAGAACTGGCACACTTAGAGAAGCAGTTGACAGAACCTGAGATGGACACAGTGAGGTTGGCAGCGCGCCTCACGGACACTCTCCACGACAACAGGCAGTGATCAAGCAGCAGACAGAGACTAAGGCTGTGAGGTTGACAGCGCGCCTCACAGGCACTTTCAGCAGTATGAGACAGATGCAGTAGGTAGTATCAGCAGATGTTAGTAGCAGTGATGAGACTTGTATCTATCTTCATGAGTAGATGTTTAGACTTAGTAAATCATGACCACCATTTGGCTCAGCCACGATGTAGCATTCGCTTAGATGTACTAATCCTCAAGGTTCCAGGAGCTGGCCTCGGGATAGTACTCGTGTCTAGGGTGTAATGCTGTAATGATTGATCGATCTTTTTGGCTGTTCTTGCAGTTTTACTGTTGTTCATCTTGAGTGTACTTTAGTGTTGAGTCTATTTCATGTGTGCAGCTCCTACTCTAGTTACGCTAACCTAACCATTACCGACCGCCACTAAATCTGTTCTATGGAAAATACAGTGAGATGTCGATCCGAAGATCCAACCGGCTGCTTGCACGTTTTGAGGAAGCTGAGCAAGAAGAGGCAGCAATGGCAGTTAGAGGCAGAGGACGTGGCAGAGGTCGTGGTCGCGGAAGAGCAGCAGTTGCAGTTAGAGGCAGGGGACGTGGACGCGCAGCAGACGTGCTCCAGCCCGAGAACAACGCACCAGGAGGAGAACAAGAAGTGGAAATGGAAGAACCAGCAGTGGAACCTCAGCAGAACCAGCAGAACAACCAGCAACCACAGCCACCGCCTAACTTGGCAAAAGTAATGACTACTCAAACACAGCTGATGCAACAGATGGCACAGGCCAACACACAGATGATGCAAGCTATGCAACAGATGCAGGGAAACCAGAACCAGAACCGTCAGGGACACCGTGAGGAGGACCTACAAAGGAAGATTGAAAGGTTCATCAGGCTGAAAGCACCCACCTTCGACTACTCGGACGAACCACTCGATGCACACGACTGGTTGCATACCATCGAGACGAAGCTGGACCTGACAGACTACACTGAAGAGGAATGTGTGGCCCTTGCGGCGCACCAGCTTGAAGGAGCAGCGAAAGCGTGGTGGGAGAGCTACTGTGACTCTCACGCGAACCCAGCTCAGATCACCTGGCAAGAGTTTTGTGAAGCTTTCAAAGAATACCACATTCCAGAACAAGTCATGGTGCATAAAGCAATGGAATTCAGGACAATGACCCAAGGAAGTTTGTCTGTAGCTGAGTACGCTCGACACTTTGCTAAGATGTCAAGGTACGCTCCTGAAGACGTCAACACTGAGAAGAAGAAGCAGTTTTGGTTCCAGCGTGGTTTACACAGAGGTCTGAGGACAGCACTCGCAGCGAGTTCACACAGGTCACTAAGAGAGTTGATTGACAGGGCTATCGCAGTTGAGAAGGAAAGAGTGGGTCTTGAAGATACTTGGCGAGAGAAGAAAAGGAAGGCTGAACAGTTGCACAACCACAGACTAAGTCAGAGGCCGAGGAGTGGCCAGAGCAACATGCTCAGGAGAAGCTTTCAGCAGAGCAACAGCCAAAGAAGCTCAGGGTTCAACAGAAACAGCTACCTGGGTAACCGAGGCAGTAACAGCAACAGTTTTGGCAGCAGAGGTAACAAATACAACAGCTTTGGTAACAGAAACAACAGCTACTCAAGTCAGGGAAACCCCAACTGGAAGCCGAACAACACACCCAGAATTGGTGGAGGGACCATAGTGGTCTGTTTTGCTTGTGGGAAGCCCGGACACAAGTCCTTTGACTGTCCGGAGAAGAAGAACAAACAAACCCCAGCCAAGGCACAGGCACCTGGAGGACAAGACAGGCAGCCAACTTCAGTACAGAGGGGACGCCTCAACCACTTGACAGAGGAAGAAGCCGAGGACGCTCCCGACGTTGTGCTCGGTGAGTTTTTAGTAAATGGCATTCCAGCTTTGATATTGTTTGACTCTGGAGCAACTGGATCTTATATCTCGACAAAGTTTGTAAGAGAGCAGTCACCCCCGACAATACCTAAAGCTAGACCTATAGTCACTACTTCTCCCTTAGGAGAGCTTAGGTGCACTTTAGAGTGCCCCGCAGTTAGACTGATGATAGGAGGCCAGGAGTTCGAAGGAAACTTGACAGTCCTGGAATCGGAGGGAATTGACGTGATACTAGGAATGGATTGGCTTACAGAGCACAAAGGAATAATCAGATGCTCACCCAGAACAGTTGAGTTGACACACCCTAGCGGAGTCAAAGTAACAGCAGAGCCACAAAGAAGAATAGGGAAGAGATCCAGAACATGTATTCTGAGACAGTTGGTATACTCCATTGAGAAACAGACGATCGAAGAAGTACCTGTAGTATGTGAGTACCCGGACGTGTTTCCCGAGGAACTACCAGGACTACCACCAGACCGAGACGTAGAGTTCATAATCGAACTGCAACCAGGCACAGGGCCTATTGCTAAGAGGCCGTACAGAATGTCAGTGGAAGAGCTGGAAGAACTCAAGAAGCAGCTGAGGGAGATGCTTGAAAGCGGTGTGATTCGACCAAGTGCATCCCCCTGGGGATCGCCAGTGTTGTTTGTGAAGAAGAAAGATGGGTCAATGCGCATGTGCGTAGACTATCGATCCTTGAACGCAGTGACAATCAAGAACAAGTACCCGTTACCTCGGATTGATGACTTGCTAGATCAGTTGAAGAAAGCCAAATACTTCAGTAAGATTGATCTGAGATCGGGATACTATCAAATGAAGATTAGGGAAGGTGACATTCCCAAGACAGCCTTTGTGACTCGGTACGGGCAGTACGAGTTCACCGTTGTGTCCTTTGGATTGACCAACGCACCTGCTTACTTCATGAACATGATGAACAAGGTATTCATGGAGGAATTAGACAAGTTCGTAGTGGTGTTCATTGACGACATACTAGTTTACTCAGAAACAGCCGAAGAACATGAGAAGCATCTGAGGATTGTACTAGAGAGGCTGAGGCAGCATCAACTCTACGGAAAGTTCAGCAAGTGTGAATTTTGGTTAGAGAAAGTAGCCTTTTTGGGTCACGTGTTGACAGCTGAGGGCGTAGCAGTCGACCCAGAAAAGATTGAGGCAGTAGCAGAATGGAAGCAGCCGAAGAGTGTCACGGAGATCCGGAGCTTTTTGGGATTGGCAGGATACTATAGAAGATTCATTGAGAACTTCTCCAAGATTGCCAAACCAATGACCGAACTACTCAAGAACAATGTCCCATTCGAGTGGACGGACAAATGTGAAAGAAGTTTCCAAGAACTCAAGCACAAACTCACTACAACTCCAGTATTGACCCTGCCAGATATTCGCAAAGATTTCATAGTCTACTGCGATGCTTCAAGACAAGGTTTGAGATGTGTTCTGATGCAAGAGGGCAAGGTTGCTGCTTATGCATCGAGGCAGCTGAGGAAACACGAGGAAAACTACCCCACGCACGACTTGGAACTGGCAGCAGTGGTACATGCATTGAAGATCTGGAGGCACTATCTGATTGGCAACAAGTGCGATATCTACACAGATCACAAAAGTTTGAAGTATTTCTTCACCCAATCCGAACTGAACATGAGGCAAAGAAGATGGTTAGAACTGATCAAAGATTATGATTTGGAGATACACTACCATCCTGGCAAAGCTAATGTCATGGCAGATGCCTTAAGTCGAAAGAGTTATTGCAACAACTTGATGATAGAAGAAAGTCAGCCAGAACTAGCGAAAGAGTTGTACATGCTGAAACTCGAGCTAGTAAAAGAAGGAAAACCCTAGGAAATGAGGGTGAAGTACAACCTAGAAGACCGAATCAAAGAAGCTCAGGGGAAGTGTCCAGAAATCCAAGAAGTAAAAGAGGATATTAAACGAGGAGTAGCACCTGACTACCGGATTGATGAAGCAGGGACAGTATGGCTGAAAGACCGTATCTGTGTACCACAGGACAAGGAAATCAGGAGAACAATTCTCTCAGAAGCTCACGAGTCCAAGTACTCGATACACCCAGGATGCACCAAGATGTATCAGGATCTGAAGGATAAGTTCTGGTGGAAGAAGATGAGAGAGGACATAGCAGAGTATGTAGCCAAGTGCGACTCTTGTCGAAGAATCAAAGCAGAACATCAAAGACCAGCAGGACTGCTGAAACCACTGGAAATTCCAATGTGGAAGTGGGAAGATATCAGCATGGACTTCGTGGTTGGCCTACCTCGCACTCAGAAAGGAAATGATGCCATTTGGGTCATAGTTGATCGATTGACGAAAGTAGCTCACTTTATACCTGTCAAAAGCACACACTCAGTAAGCAAACTAGCAGAGCTATACATAGACAACATTCTCAAGCTGCATGGGGCACCAAAAAGTATTGTGTCAGACAGAGGACCCCAATTCACAGCTCAATTCTGGCAAAGCCTACATCAAGCCATCGGGACAACCTTGGAGTATAGCACAGCTTACCACCCTCAGACAGATGGGCAGACTGAAAGAGTGAACCAAGTTCTTGAAGATTTGTTAAGGGCTTGTGTTCTAGCTTACAGCACAGACTGGGAGAAGAGTCTATCTTATGCAGAATTCTCCTACAACAACAGTTACCAGGCCAGCCTACAGATGTCACCCTTTGAGGCACTTTATGGCAGAAAATGCAGAACACCTCTAATGTGGTCAGAGGTGGGAGAACGAACATTCTTTGGGCCTGACATGATTGTAGAGGCAGAAGAAAATGTGGCCAAGATCCGAGAGCACCTGAAGGCAGCTCAGAGCCGACAAAAGAGCTATGCAGATAAAAGGAGACGAGATCTGGAGTTCGAAGTAGGAGACTTCGTCTATCTAAAAGTGTCACCCCTCAGAGGGCATAAGAGATTCCAAGTGAAAGGAAAGCTAGCACCCCGTTTTGTTGGACCATACCAGATACTGGAGAGAGTAGGAAAGCAAGCCTACAAGCTAGACCTACCAGAGGAACTAGCGGGAGTACACCCAGTGTTCCATGTATCTCAGCTGAGAAAGTGTCTGAGAGTACCAGAACATGAGATCAAGACAGAGGCATTAGACCTACAAGACACCTTGGAGTACCTGGAGTACCCAGAGAGGATACTAGACAGAGCAGTCAAAGAGACCACAAGCACAGCTATCCCGTTTTGCAAAGTACAGTGGAGCAATCACTCAGAAAGGGAAGCCACTTGGGAGGAGTCAGTACTGAAAGAGAAATACCCCCACTTGTTTAAACCATAGGTAATCACAAATCTCGAGGACGAGATTCTTGTGAGGGGGGGAGACTGTAACAACCCAAAAATTCCTATAGGTTTTGCTGAGTGCAAAAATTCGAATTTCAAAATTTTTGGTGGAATTGTGTGCATGCAAACAAACATATAAGAGTGTCTTCTATTTGCTCCCTAAATTCTTAGGCAATTTAATTTTGAAATTTAAAATCAATTTGAAGTGCTAAGGATGAAATAGTGTGATTTGGATTTATTTGGATTTATTTGGATTTTTGGTTGGTTTGAATTCAAATTCTAGATTTGAATTCAAACTCTAATTGACTAAACTAATTCAAATCTCTTATTCCAGTTCGTGGGCCAAATTCCCGAGCTCAAGTCCAAGAAACCACCTTCAACTTCTTTCCCGAGCCAGCAACCCGAGCGGCCCGTTCGGCCTTTAGGCCCAGCGCGGCCCAGTCCCTACTCCGCGTCCCCGCCGGGTCGCCCCTCTTCCACTGACAGGCGGACCCCGCCTGTCAGCCTTCTTCTCCCCCGCGTCATCTTCCTCGCGACGCCGCTCCCTCTCTCCCGAGCGCGCCGCCCGTGAACCCAACCACCCGGCCAGCCCCATCGCCCCCTGTGCGGCCCGTCCGATGCGCGCCGCGTGTCCGCGGCCGCCTGGCCATCCCAATCTCGCCGTCCGTGCCGCGAAGCCCTAGCCTAGCGCCTTTATAACCCGCCGCCGGCCGTCTTCTTCCCCAAGCCGCGCCGCCCCTCGGGGGTACTACTGATCCAATTCGCGAGGGGTGTGAGGTGCAAGGAGAGGTGGGGAAGGGGTTGAGCGGGAGCAGGAGCAAGGAGAAGAGCCGGAGCGTCTTCTCCGCGTCGCCGCCGCCGAAGCCGACACCGCCGTCCGTGGAGCCGCCGAGGAGAAGCCAAACCAGGGACGGGAGGAAGCGCACGAGCATTGCCGAGCCACGACGAGTCTTCCCCGAGCTTCAGCGTACGTCTACGAGGCCCGAGGTGAGCTGTCATCGTCGACCCTCCCCTTTCTTCTCTGTTTCCGGCGGAGCGCCGCCGCGCGTGCTCGCCGTGCCTAGCCAAGCCCCTGTGAGCCAGCCTTCGAGCTGTGCGTGTCTTCTGCAGGTACCCGAGCCGCTAACCGTGCGCAACCCGCCATCGCCTCTAACCCGCAGCCGAGGCCCGCCGCGGCCGAGCTCTGCTCGCCGCGCGCGCGAACGCCGAGGCCACGCGCGGCCGTGGGCGACCACGAGCCCGCGCGTGTGAACCCAGGTGCGTTCCAGCAGTCGCTGGAGCCGCACGCGCGCACACATGACCCCTTTCCGCGCGCTGTTGAACCCAAATCCCGTGTCGCCGTCGTAGCTCGCCGGCGTTCATGGCCGTGCCGCCGCTGTCCGCGTCGGGCGGGCCAAACCGCACCCAATCACCTACCTTTTTCACCCTGTCCGTGACCACCGAGCCCTAGCGAAGCTAACCCGGCCGATCTTGAGCCCAGCCGAGCTATTTCCGGCGATAACCGCCGACGAACTTCGCCGCCGGCGCGTTCTGGAGCACGCCGCGCGCGCGTCGCGTCGCGCCGTGGCCATGCCACACGCAGGACCACACCAGCATCACACACCGCACCCACAGAAGATCCCGACCGACCACAGATTAATCCCGTGCACCCGGTTCACGTGGACCCATCTCACGGTGCACCGTGGACTCAGTCCACCAGGCCAGATCCAACAGCCACCCCTTCGTGGGCCTAATGTTCGCGATTAAGTCTGTTTAACCACCCTAAACTCTTCCGGCCCAGTCGCTTTCGGCCCAATTCCAGCCCAGCCATCGTTTATTCTTTTTCTTTTAACTGCGCTAACGTATGGGGCCTACCTGTCATACTCTGCGAGTCACTGACACATGGGGCCCACTGACCAGAGTTGACCCGTTGACCCCGTTGACCCGCTGACCGTTGACCGTTGACCTGTCAACGCTGACGTCAGCAGGGCCCACTGCTGACGTCATCCTAGGCGGACCCCACTGCTGACGTCAGCAGGCTAATTTCTATCTGTTTTCTTTTTCGGAAATTATTTAATATTTTCAGAAAATGATTTAAACTTCGAAAATTAATAATAAATCTTCCGTAGCTCAGAAAAATATGAAACCAGTTTCTATATTTTTCTAAAATCATGATCTACACGTTAGTGTAGAGTTGGTGTTATTTGGGTCTTCTTTCGTCGCTGTCTTAGTGTTTCTTTGCTAGTAGTCGCGTCTTATTTTATTTTTCCGCGACCCTAGGAGCTCCGGAGAGTCAGGAGGAGCCGGACCACTACAACAACTGCTTTGACGAGGACGAAGACCTTTGCCCAGGTTCACGCCCGACCATTCTCTGAAATACCTATTAGACATGCAAACTAGTATGCTAGCGCTTTACTTTACTCGCATGATAAACCTGCACTGCCTTTGTTATTATCCTGTTACCTTGCTACCTACTACTCACTTTATAAATATGCTATGCTATGCATGTGTTGGGATGGTTGTGATTGATCCTCTTCGTGTGAGTTGTGGGTGGTTTGGGAGGAGTAGCGCAGCTAGGCGGTGTAAGCGAGTAATAACAACTCGATCGTTGATCGAGGTGCTGAGGGGCTGCACTCGGGCAGTCCCTATGGGGTACCTGTTGCGGGTACATGGTTACTTGGGATTGGTACTCGGTGAGTACCTGAGGAGTTTGGGCGGCAATACCTGTTATGGGTGCCGATTGCGGACCGTTGCGGCGGATCGCTTGTGATGCAGATACTCGCTTTACCGAACAATTAAGGACCGAGTCGTGCCCCCACTTTGGACTTGGGAAATACCGTGCTCACCATCTACCCAGTATGGGGAGGGTTCCAGCAAGCCTACTCTAGTGCGGCGCCGAGACTGTAGGAGAATCGAGTTTGATATGTGTAGGGGGGATTCGTTGCGGCGTAATCTCCCTGATTTACCACGGCCCCCGACTGGCCCCGGTGGGAAGGTTTCACGACCCTGGGGCAGATGTTAGATCGGATGTTTCCCGAGCCCAGGGAGACAGGATTGGCGCCGCTACTGTTTAGGGTCTTTGATGTGGGCTGCGTCTCAGGTTGGTTGCGGACTAGCCTTGCAGCCCGGATGGATTCCTGGAGTGCCACCTCTGCAGATTGTAAACTATACGTATAGCCGTGTCCACGGTTACGGACGACCCATTTCTGAGAAGCCCCGGCTAGCATGGGAATCTGCTTTCTTACCTCATCCTTGATTTGGGTTATGACAGATTGGTCCAGCTGAGGCTGCTGAGACGAGGTGGGGAGGGAGCTCACCGAGTCGACTAGTGAGTGAAAGGTGATTGGTGGATGATGTTTCGCGGGAACCTGCTGTGGCAGGACGAGCCCGATGGGAAAATGTGAGGCTGATGGTTGGTTTTGGAGTGTGGGTGTGTGTGTGTGAGCAGGAGTTGGTGATGAGATGAAATTGGGTTATTGCTGCTGCTTGCATAAGAAAACCCTGGCTTAAACCTTGATTATTTCTATACCTTAGAATAGGCCACTTTAAAGCTTGCATCATATTATGGTTGGTGACGTGGACTTGTCCCATTTCCTTGGGGACAGACTTTGGGTTCTCAGGTGAAGACCCCGACCACGAGTTCAACCAGGACGGGTGGTACGAGTGAAGGGTGTGCGCTTCGCTCAAGGATGCATGTGGAGGAGTGGACCCTGTTGTTCTAGCTACCGCTGCGCAGATGTTTCTTATTGTCGTTTTAGCCCAGAGGGCTTGTACCAGACGCTTTGTCTCTATATATGTCATGTAATGAATCTTTTATCGTTGTATGGATGTGATATTCGACTGAGATGAGTTCTGTACGAGATAGCTGCTATTCCTGGGACTATCTCAAGGGTACAGGGAATCGGGTTCTCGTCGGTGAGAATCCGGTTCGTCACAAAAAGCTTCTTGTACCTTGAGAGGTTCCAAAGAGGAGACAAACGAGTAACATCCACAAAAATTTGCTAAACGTGAACGAGTGGTTACCCCTCTTTGGATGCTCCCTAGAATGTTGTCAATGGGATGATCCCGTTGAACACTTTGGTGAACTCTTGGATGTGAAAATGTTGATTGACGTTGGATGGGTCCATCATCATCTTCTTCATGATGTAACTCAACATCTTGAGCATCTTAACCTTGAGCTCTCCCTTGATCATTGCCATGGTCATGATCGTCACCACGATCTTGGACTTGATCTTGTGATGAGCTTGGTGGTTCAACTCTTGTTGATGGTGATGGATCGATGTTGAACATGATTTCCGGATCTTGGTCTTGTTCTTCATCTTCATTTGGAGGCTCTTGAGGCTTCACTTCCCCTAAACTCAAGTTCTTGATGGCTTGACTTGGCGGGACTTCATCTACAAGGTCATTTACAACTTGCTCTACTTGAGAGCCGTTTGATTCATCAAATTTTACGTCTACCGTGATCTCAACACAACTGGTGGTTTTGTTGAAAACATGGTAGGCGTGTTCGTTAGTACCATAACCAAGTAGAAAGCCTTCATCAACCTTAGGAGCAAACTTTGAGCTTTTGGCTTTCTTGTTAAGAATGTAACATCTGCAACCAAAGACTCGAAAGTAGTGCACCTTTGGTTTGTTACCGGTTAGTATCTCGTATGGAGTCTTGTTCAAATACTTTTGAAGATATAGACGGTTAGTGGCATGGCAAGCCGTGCTAACCGCCTCGGCCCAAAAGTTATCCGGAGTCTTGTACTCATCAAGCATGGTCCGTGCCATTTCAATCAAAGTCCGGTTCTTCCTCTCAACAATGCCATTTTGTTGAGGTGTGTATGGCGCGGAGAGCTCATGCTTGATTCCTTCCTCATCAAGAAACTCTTCAACATTGGTGTTCTTGAACTCCGTCCCATTGTCACTTCTTATATGCTTGATCTTCAACTCAAACTCATTTTGAGCTCTTTTAATGAATCTCTTGATGATTGTTTGAGCTTCACTCTTGTCTTGCAAAAAGAAAACCCATGTGAAGCGAGAAAAGTCATCTACAATGACAAGTCCATACTTGTTCCCGCCAATGCTAACATATGCAACCGGTCCAAATAAATCCATGTGAAGCAACTTGAGTGGTCTTGAGCTAGTCAAAATATTCTTGGGTGGATGTGGAGCACCAACTTGCTTCCCGGCTTGACAAGCACTACACAATCTATCTTTCTCAAACACAACATTTGTTAGTCCTAGGATGTGTTCATCATTTTGAAGTTTGGCCAAGTTCCTCATCCCAACATGAGCTAGCCGGCGATGCCAAAGCCAACCCAAGCTAGATTTTGCCACTAAACAAGTCTTCGGTTCCACTTGACTAGTTGTGAAATCAACTAAGTAAAGCTTTCCCTTGAGTCGACCCGTAAAAGCAATAGAGGAATACTCCCTTCTTAGGACGCTCACACCCTCATTTGTAAAGAGACAATTGTAACCCTTCTCACAAAGTTGTGAGACCGACAACAAGTTGTATCCCAAAGAATCAACAAGATAAACATTGGAAAGAGATGAGTCTTGTGAGATAGCTATTTCACCTTGACCTATGACATCACCATGATTGTTGTCACCAAATGTGATCTTCTCAACGGGTGAGTTATACTCTTGTAGCTTTGCAAACATATTCCTTTCTCCGGTCATATGATTTGAGAATCCACTATCCAACAACCACGAAGGTCCACCGGAGGAATATGCCTACAAAACAAGTTTAAGCCTTGGACTTAGGTACCCAAAAGTGGTTGGGTCCTTGAGTGTTAGCTTTTGACATTTTAGGCACCCACACACTTCTCATCATCTTCCTAGTATGAGCACCTATATACTTTACCACCATCTTCCCATTTTGGTCCCAAGTGACCATATAGTCGATAGAGTAGTTTGACGATGACTTGTGCTCAATGACCTTCTCTTCCTTCTTGGTCTTGATCTTGACATCTTGACTAGATGCTTTTGCCATTGGCAAGGGCTCCATGGACCTTACCACCCCATGAGCCGCATCCATTAGTTCACCTAGATTGGTCCCCTTGGTGAACAATGTCACATCACGACCTCTTATCTTCTTTGTCCCATTGGCCTTTCCACCTCGAGTGTATCCAAGCCCATCCTTGATAGTACCATATCTACCGGCTTTATATGTCGGGTGGGTCTCAAATACACTCTTGCCCTTACCTTGGTCATGGCCAATGGCATTGGTCAACTTTTGGATTTGGGCATCTTTAGCCTTGACTTTCTCCTCTAGCTAAGAAATGTTAGTTGCACAAGCATCTAAATCAATTTTATAACATCTTGAGCAACCTTCACTAGTAGAGACACTTGAGTCAAGAGTTGTTTTAGAGTTGTTCTTGGTACTTTCCCAAAGTGAGCTAAAATTGACTTCTAGATCTTTATATTTGATCTCTAGGCTTGAATGCCTTTCTTGAAGCTCACTTTTAGCATTCTTTAGGTTAGTTAGAGAGTCATTTGTCAAAGACAATTCCTTTGACATCTTCTCCCGTGAGTCATTGGCATGAGATAACTCACAAGCCAACTTCTCAACCTTGAGTTTCTCCTCAACTAGAGCCTCTTCTAGGACAAGGTTTCTCTCCTTCTCAAGGGTGAGCAATTCTTCTTGCCTATCAAGAGACTCCTCTCTTTTCTCAACTTTCTCTATTAGTTTTTTAATAAAATTGTAGCCATCTTTGCCGAACTTCTTTATCATGTTTTTCTCATGTTCGGCTTCTTCATTATCTAGATCATTTTCAATGTTCCTAGATGACAAGAGAGTGGATGAGAGAGGTGGTGTGATGTCAAATACCTTAGTCCCTTGAGCCATGAGGCACATGGGAGCTTCGTCATCACTCTCATCGATGTTGTTGAAGAGTCATGGAGTAGGTGTAGGAGCTTGGATGGCACAAGTGGCCATTCCTTCATCACCGGAGTCATCACTTGATGAATCCCAACCTTCACCGACGTGGGCGCTTCCAAACTTTTTCTTGTACTCTCGACTCTTCTCCTTGTATTTCTTGTCTTTGTCACCGGTCTTGTCCTTGGACTTCTTGTCATCCTTGTCATTCTTCTTGCGGGGACAATCGGCAATGTAGTGACCTTTCTCCCCACACTCATAGCATCTTCGTTGAGAGAAGCTCTTCTTTTCACCTTTTGTCTTCATGAATCTCTTGAAGTTCCTAACCATCATAGTGGTTTCTTCATCGGTGCTCTCATGGTCGTTTGAATCTTCATTCTTCTTGGAAGTTGAGGTCTTCTCATTTGACTCAACTTTCTTGCTTGGTCCGGCCTTGAGAGCTATGGTTTTGACTTTGGTTTGTTGGATTGACCTTGTCACATCCAATCTATTCATCTCATGATATTGCAACTTGTTGAATAGCTCCATGGGCACCATTGTCTTGAACTTGTCACTTTCTCTAATCATTGTGGCAAGCATTGGGTTCTTGGGTGCGTATGCTCTAAGCAATTTCTTTGTGACCTTGCTCTTGCCCCAATCATTGCTTCCAAGCATTCTAATTTTGGTGACAAGAAGCTTCAATCGATCATACATCTCTTGCAAGGACTCATCTTTCTTCATGACAAAAGCTTCTAGTTCTCCTTGTAAGAGATCTACCTTGCCTTCCTTGACCTCATCCGATCCTTCATGCGCCATTTGAAGAGTGTCCCATAGCTCCTTGGCACTATCGATTCCTCTAATCTTGTTGTACTCATAGGAGTTTAGAGCACTCCTAAGCACGATCACGGCTTGAGAGTTGTGGAAGATGTCGTACTCTTGTTCTCGACTTGGCGTTGCACTCTTGTCGACACCTATTTTCACAATAGTACAAAGAGATGGATGAAGACCATGCAAGTAAACTTTCATATCATCGCTCCACCGGGCATAGTCAATCCCATTGAATTTGGGGACTTTGCCCATTGGAACGGATGAGAAACTAAGACTAGAAGGGTCGAAGGATTTGTTAGAAGAAGATGTCTCATATCGATAAGACACCGAGTGAAGTCCGTCGAGAGCGTCTCTTTCTCGTATCTTCTTCTTGAGAAGCTTTTGCGCCTTTCTTTCGGCCTTCTCCTTAATCTTCTTCCTTATCTTCTCCCTTCTTTGCTTCTTCTTTTCTTGTTCATCCAAGCTCTCATCAACATCGCTAATGTTGAATTCATCATCGCTTGAGCTTGACTCGACGGGCGTCGAATGTTTATCTTTGTGAGTGGAAGCCATCTCGGATCCATCTCCCGTACCGGCCATAGTGTTTTTCCCTTAGCGGTTAAGCCTAAACAAGGGATCCAGCTCTGATACCAATTGAAAGGACCAACACTAGGCCTAGAGGGGGGGGGTGAATAGGCCTGTTTAAAAATTCCTGCAAAAATCCTCCGAAAAGTGTCAGCAGGTCGGATGATCCGACACAGTCTCAGATCTTCCGGCCAGGAAGATCCGACACTGTACAGAATCTTCCGACTGGGACAGAATACCGGAAGATCCGATGATAAGCAGGATCTTCCGACAGGCAATTCAAGTACACTTCGAGATTTGAAATCTAATGACCTTTAGACAATTCCACTTGAATACAAAGCTCACAAATGATGTAAGGAACCTTCTATATATGATCAATATCAGAGTATAGCCACAAATAAGTAGATCGGGACAAATCAAGTTGTAGAAACAATATGAACAAGAACAAATGTGGAGACAAAGGATTTTCTACCGAAGTTCACTCCACAAAGGAGCTACGTCTCCGTTGAGATGCTCACAAAGAGCCGGGCTGTCACACTAACCCCAAGGCTCTCCCAATCAACCACAAAGGAGGATTGAGTTACTTACTATGTGCTCCCACGAAGAGAGAGGGTAATACAAACTTCCGGGACTCAAACCACAAGATAATGGGAGTTCACCGGCACCTCTAACCGTCTAGGAGCAAGCTCCAAGAGTAACAAACGTGAATCAATGAACTCAAGTTGCTCGAAGTGCTTCACGAGATGAACAAAGGGAGTTCTCACTTCTAGTCTTCTCTCTCACTCAAACCCTAAGTGAATCTTGGCAAGAATCAAGCTTGGGAGGGAATTTGAGGAGGAGAGTGAATGCTCTTGTCTTGTGTTAGGTCGTGTGTGCAGCCCCAAATGAATGAGGGGGTGTGAGGGGTATTTATACCAACCCCCCAAAATATGACCGTTATGTGCTCTGCAAAGGGGTACCGGATCTTCCGACAACCAACAGATATGTGTTAGAAAAACTCCAGAAAAGTTCCAGGGGTCGGATCTTCCGACTGTATGTCGGATCTTCCGGGGACCCCGGAACTTCCGGCCCGGAGAAAGCCAAGACAGAGCCGGCCGAAACTTCCGGTCGGATCTTCCGGTCTAGGGTCGGAACATGCAACAGGACACTCGTGAGCTCGAAAAAAATGGCTAAGTTAAGCATCTTCCGATGCTACGGCCGGAACTTCCGGCCCGTAGAAGCTCGAGACCGAGCCGCCCGGAACTTCCGGTCGGATCTTCCGGCCTAAGTTCCGGCCGAGCAGAAAAGGTGTTTGTGAAGTGTTTTTGTGTCTCTCAAGAGTTTGTCATCTCAAGTAAAGCACTTTTAGCATCTAGTATTTATCAACTACGTCCCCCTTGATAGTACGGTGGTCCTATCCTCAATTTCAAACGGAAAATTAAATTTCAATCCACCAATTAAGTCCTCCACCATATGAATAAGCGTTGGGGTCCTTCCTTTAGTATTTTCTCCTTTTTATTTCATTTTATTCCTGCACAACTCATGCAAAGCATCATATCCAAATTTCTATTGCCATTAATCACCAAAATAGATTAAATGCCTAGATGCACTTTCAATCTCCCCCTTTTTGGTGATTGATGACAATACAAATTTGGATTCACAAGATGGGAATAAAATTCATGTTTTGCATCCAATATATTTTGAAGAGGCTCCCCCTAAATATGTGCATGTTCAACTTAAATAGCCTCAAATTCTTGTGCACATATTTTGCAAGAGCTTCCCAAAAAAAATATTGCATACAAGTGCTTGGTGTGATAAAATCAACGTGATGCATATGACAATATATACACAACAATAAAGTGACAAATAACATCATATCAAACATAGGCATCTCACAATGAAATAGATAACGAGTTGAACATCACACTAGCAATAACCAAATTAAGTCTTACAAATAAAAGTCTCACTTGGCACACCACACATAACACAAGTTCAAGTTCTCACAAGTTCACAAGCTAAAACATGAATAAAAGATAGATAATGATAGATGAAGAGTGGCCAAATTCACTCCCCCTTTGTCATCAAATACCAAAAAGGGAGCTACTCGTCCTCGTCGTTGTCGTCGTCATCTCCATCATCATCATCGTCATTGTCATCGTCATCATCAGCTGCTGCGGCTGCCTTGCCCTTACTGAGTCATCTCCAACAAATTTCGGTCAATTTCGATAAAATTTTATAGTGTGAACGCGAGGTTTTAATTTTAGGGTCCGGCTCTTGACATGGGGCCCACGTGTAGATCTAGCCACACTGCTTTGCACAGAGTAGCTGTCAGTCATACTGAGTCATCTCCAACAAATTTCGGTCAATTTAGATAAAATTTTATAGTGTGAACACGAAATTTTAATTCCAGGATCCAGCTCTACACAAAGAACCCATTTCAACCCAACCCAAACCATATTTACATAGAACCTACTCCACCCCACCTCATTACCTAATATAACCCATTTCAACCCACTCCTGTGGGATATGGGTACCCTTGGGCCCACTGTCATACCAGACCACGGCGTTCAGGGCCCACCTCTGACAGGCCCATGGGCCGACCTCCAACCGGCCCATACGGGCTCCCTGACTTGACGGACAAGATGATGAGGACTCGGCGGGCGGCTCTTCCGGATATCTCGGGATATTCAGTTGTAACCGACTCGGACTAGAGTCCGGGTCGAAGCCAAGTAGGTTTAGATGGAAACCGACTTGTAAACCCTAGCCCGTCAACCCTATATAAGGCGGTCTAGGGCACCCCCAGAACAGACAACGCACCTCCCATTGTAACCCATACGCTCGTTCTTGCTTCACGGAGCTCGGCCGAGTACCAGCAATACAACCAGACACCACCGACACAAGACGTAGGGTATTATACCTCCGGGTAGCACGAACCTGTCTAAATCAGTGCCTCCTGTGTACCATCGAGCTACCAGCGCGACGATCGCCTGCCTACAAATCAACCACTCGGGTACCTCCAGGTGGATTGCCGGTCCTAAGGTCCGACAACTCCAATACACTCCAAATCAAAATCCAACCCATTAAACCCATTTGAACCCACACTATTTGCAGGCTGAGTCGTGATGTTGCATAAAGCTTGATTGGGTGTATCATATGAAATTTGATTGGATGTTTCATACGAATTGGATGTTTCATGAAACATGCTGTGATGTTGCGGCGGGAATTTTTACTCAACTCCCGTAGCAATCAGATGATATTCGATGACATGTGTTTCTGGACGTCTCCCCGATGTTGCAACCGATGACTTTTAGTGTTGCAAATATTATTCTATGATGTTGCATACGCTATTTTTTGATGTTGCAAAAATTTTACATGTTGCATGCAACATTGTACCTATGTTGCGGTGGGAGTTTTAATTGCTACAGTACCGTCGTCGGAGGAACACTTGGCTCAGAATGCGCCACGTCACCGTCCGATTTTTGGTTTCCGTCCGGACGTCCGGGTGCTAGCAATGCCCAAAGGAAAAGGCGGCAAATGAAAAAAAAAATCGAAACAGAACACTGCTGTAGCGCGGGTTAATTAAAACATAGCACCGGTTGATCTTCGTTAATGGTCCTTTTTTTTGTTTTCCCTAAAGAGGTACCTTTTTATATGTTATAGTTAAATCAAATAGTACCTAAGACGCACGTGTCTTTTAGAAAAACATATGCCAGCAGTTATATATTAAGTCTCAAATAATAAAAAATCTTATCCAGATAAGATTGTGGAGTACGTACATATCTTGTTTTGATGTAAATTATAGAAAAAAAGTTAGAACCAAATACTGATTCTATTTTCATGAATTTTAAAAATATGATAAAATAAATAAAAAATTATTGTCACATGCTTTAGTGTGTGCTCCGGTGTAGGCCAAAGAAGTTTTGTTGATTTTTGGGCAATGAGTCGTCAAGCCGATTCCTCTGGGTAGGCATGCTCGACAGGCACCAATACAGGTTGGTGTAGTGACACAAAGTCCTCGGTTAGGTGTCGGTGGGTTCTGCCATGGTAGGAATGTTATCTAATGTGAGATAACTCCTTCCACCCACCCTTTTCCCTCTCTTGAAGACAAGCTTCAACTTTTCGCCTTTCCTCCTCTTCCCTATTCTCTGTTTCTCTTCCCAACACTGCCAATGTGTCAGCCTGCAAACGGTGCGGGTCGGAGTGCTCCTAATCACGACCCGCCGCTCCTCCGATGCTGAAGCAGGTTCGCGGGTTGAGTTGGTCCGTTGGCACAGCCGCACCGCCGGACCCGCGGGTAGCCGAGGGTCAACCCTTTTCACGCGTGCTGTTACGTCCTGCCCATTGCGTCGCTTGGGGCTTGGCGGAGAGGCCTCTCCATGTGCCGACAAGCAGATTATGTGCCACGACGCGCGGGTCAATCCTAGGTTCGTTTGGGGTCTATAGGGTCACGACCCTCTTGCCTCCTCTTTGTTTTGGGATCGGATCGCTCCCCTCCGTGCGTTTATTTCGGAAGAGGACCGACTTCACAACCGGTTCGACTCGAACCCCTTGCAGGCTAACCAATGTGCACTATTCGGGTTCAGTTTAAGGGTTTGGGGTTGTGGCTGCTAATCCTGCCTCCCTGACCCTAGCGGGATGACGGGCCTCGATGGTTGACCTATCGGAGGTGGCGGATGGCGGCTAGTTGAGATGAGGTGGTGGTGGTCACTGGTTGGGCAGATGTGGACGGGCGGATCAGTGAGTAGGTGGATACATGGTTCAATATGTACTCCCTCCATTCCTAAATAGGTCGATTGACTTTTTTGATCTTAAGTTTGACCGCTTTGTTTTATTCAAAAAATTTGTGAAAATATAGTCAAATTTAAGATATTTTTGTAGCTTATATATTAATAAAGCAAGTCATCATACAAAATATGATAATTTGCAGAAAATTTTGAATAAGAAGTAACGGTCAAATTTTGAGTTTAAAAAAGTCAAACGATTTACATTTAGGAACGGAGGGAGTATATCATTGGATGAAATTTAAAATAAATATTATAGTGAATAAGGATTTTTGAAATTCTGCACTAACAAATCTGGTCCCAGAGACCATCGTGTCTCCCATTACTCTCTGTGCCCCTCCCTAGCAAGGTTTCAAATTTTGTTCCCAACGAAATTAATGAAATTCGCTAAAACTTTTGGTCAGAATTTGTCACAAACGGTGGGAATTTAGATCTATCAAAAGGTTAACTAATGTGACTTTACTCAAAAATCACAAAACTTGCTTAGCGTAGAAATACGCTTTTTTTGACGGTAGAGACCAAGACCATGGATCGATGCCCAGCCTTTTTTCCACCTGCGGGTCCCGCATGTCATCTCTACCTGTGGTGTTTGGTATGCGGACCGGTAACGGTAACGGTAATGGAAACACATCGCAGGGGCATTTGAGCTCGAAACGCTGATTGCAGATTTTGTTTGGTTGGACAAGGTAAGGGTATTAGCTACCGTTACATGTGTTTGGATAGCATCTCAGGTATCGGAAGACACTTTTCAAATTTAGGAGCTACTCATGAGACCTGATAACACAGCCAGACATCTCATGCCATGACGTAATACAAGGAGATTTAACTAATACGAATTTTACAGTATAACAATGCAAAAATGCCGACAAATAAAAATGATCAACGACTCATTGAGTAACAAAAGTGAAATAAGAACATCCATAATCTCAGAACTATTACAGACCAATTAAAAGAGACAAATGCCAGAACTTTGCAGACAAGATGAAAACTCATATTTGGAAAACTTTGCATGAAACATTTCGCGTGGAACACACTGTCATGAAGCTTCAGATTCAAACATCTATCTTCTTCCACCTTCTGCCCGTTTCCTTCTCTCCTCGTCCACCAAAAAATAATACATGTTTAGGTTAATAAATAATGCAAGTTTAGGGAATGGCAGAAATTCTATGATTCTCCATAAAAAATAAAGACTTGGTCCAATGTTTTAAAGGCCTCAAATCCTTGCAGTGAACTAAAATTCAGCAAAAAAAAATGTTCCTAAACTTCTGTGTTCCTATAGTAACTTAGCCAAGGATATTCAGAACTAACACCAGCTCACCAATGCATAGACAAACATAATACCTAAAATACAAGCCACAAGTTAAAATGCAAAACCTGACGTGATAACGAAGTGTAGATCCCAAATCTACAGATCCAGACCAACTTATGCAAAACAATTTGCTACATAAAGGTATGTTTTGCAACAGAAATGTAAGTAAACAGACATGGCCAAAACAATTCATTGAACCTAAGCAACCAGATCATAGATAAATTGGCATATATTACCAATTTGAGACTTCATCACATCACCGTTACAAATTGGTAGACATAGAAGATATCTAGCTACAACAGCCTGAGCGTATCTATTTATTAGCAGATTGTCACTCATGATCCTGTTCCTGTCCTAGCTGAGCATGTCAGGTTTTCAATAAAGCAATATAGCTAGTCCCTGAACAAGTTGAGAGTGTTGAACATGCACCTATGTGATAAATAACTGGCCAAAAGCTTTTCCTAGCAGGTCTTTCAAAGAAGCTTAAGTAACACATTCAAGCTTCTACTCCATACTACTTCAGCATGTAGTGTAAAAGTTTAGCAGAAAAGTCAAATACACATCCAGCTTCACCATGTCCATCTCGGTCACAAGTTAGATATTAAGTGCTGGCTAAATGACTGGACAAAGGCAACTTAACACATTCAGGCTTTAGTTATGTGTGATTCAGTTTATCCAAAAAACTGTCCTTTTTGTCTTTCAGCTTAAGAACCAATTTCGCTACACATATCAATGCTGACGCCTATATTGGTATGTGTACAATCGATATATTCAGTTGTACTTTCCTATCTAAGATACTGATCTTAACAAATGACAGAAGCTAGTGGAAGTAAAATATGTATGCATCCTCAGTAAAAACCTGTCCTTTCAGTAGATTAAGAAGAGAACTGATGATCCTATTTGGTCAGGTTTGAAGTTTTAGGCATATCTTTGACATACGCAAGGAGCTACTGTTAATTTGGAAAGAGTAACTAGATAGTAGCTGTTTAGCAGCAAGAAACTATTCAAAATTAGCCGTAGAAAACATATAATCCACATATCCATCAAAGGCATCATGCCGGCTTTATAGATAAAGTAAATGGAACAAGGTGCAACAAACGGGAACGAAGTCCAGCTCACAGAAACAAAACACTGGCTCCACACAAGAGTCCAGACGGCACGCCACACCCCAAAACACGGCAGCCAAATAGCTCAGGACTACTACACTGCTGACTCAAAACGGCGAGCCACAACTAGGAGACACACACCGGCTGCGAGATACAACCAGGAGACACTGAAGAGGGGGAGGTGAGGAAGAGTAGCAGAGCCACAGTCAGCCGATGCCGGACGATTCTGGTTCTTGATGCTCCAGCCAAAGCGCCAGGGATCTTAGACTTGTAGTGAGCTTGCCCACGTCCAATCTGTCTTGGTGGTTACCCAGAAGGCACCAACGCTGCAGTAAATAAGTAAATTTGAAAATAAGCGAGTTAGGGGAGGAAACCGTTTTATAATGGAAGACTAAATCATTCCTCGCGAGCCATAGGGACCAACAGACCGCTCCCAGGAGTCTGATGAGCAACTTCTTGGAGTTTAGATTAAAGCGGTTGCTGAGTTCAAAGAACTCGTCAACAGATCTTGGGGCCCTTTCCCATTCACAAACGTGAGTGATCAATTCCTAGAGATACGCAGCTATGGGGCAGGAAAACATAATATGATCGGCCGTTTCTAGCTCCCGACACATAGCACACCTTTCGTCTCCGGCCCTACCCTTTGTTTTCAGCTGGTTGGCCGACTGAATGCGCCCCCTATTTAGTAGCCATAAAAAGTTTTTGACTTTGAGAGGCATTTTTGCCTTCCAGATGGATTCCAACCTCTCGTTGGTGATCCCTGAGTACTTAGCGTGCTTATAGAGCGAAGCTGTAGAAAAAAGACCCGATGTCTCAAGTTCCCATCTAGCGGAATCAGCAGACTCTGACAATGCTACGGTGCTAAGCATTTGACACAGCTGTTCCCACTCCCGGATTTCCTCAGGCCCGAATGTGCGGCGGAAGGTGAGATCCAAACCTTCTGGTCCCAAAACTTCGGCCACTGTTTTACTCTACTGTCTACAGCACACAAAGAGCCGGCCAAAGCAAATTTTCAGGGGGCAGTCATCTAACCAAACATCATGCCAGAATCTAATCTTCCTCCCATTCCCTAGCATATGTCTCATCCCTTTTTCGCACACATGTTTGGCTCCATGTAGGCCTTTCCAAAACTGAGACGTTCCCTTTGTCCTGGAAGAGAAGAATCCCCCTCTCCAAGATATTTTGCTCTCAATAATTCACAGCATGGGCTGGAGTCTCCCGCTTCTAATCTGAAGATCCATTTGGAGAGAAGGCATTTGTTCATCAATCTGGTGTCAGTAAACCCCATCCCCCCGAAGGCCTTGGGTACAGTGAGCTCTTCCCAGTTTACCATCTGATATTTTCTTTTGTTTCCTGCGTGCCAAAAGAAGTCTGCCCGCGGAGTGGGTGATGAAATCCCTCTTGGAGCAGATAAACCCCCATGGTGTAGTTAGGTAGGGCACTGAGACATGTCTCCAGCAGGTCCGATTTGCCTCCTGACGATAGAAATGAACTTTGCCAAGTTGGTAATTTCTTTCTGAGTTTTTGGGGAATGATCATGAGGTCCTTAGTAGTTAACTTCCTGGTTGATATTGGAATTCCGAGGTACTTTATAGGGAGGGTTCCCACACGGCAGTTGAGGAGGTTAGCAACTCTATTTTGCTCAGCCTGCTCCACTCCTAACACAAACACCTCGCTCTTGTGGTAGTTTATTTTCAAACCTGCTAGCAGTTCAAAACAGTAGAGAAGCAGTTTGGTGTTGAAAATGGACTGTTGGTCTATCTGAAGGAAAATGACTGTGTCATCCGCGTATTGGAGGTGTGTTATCCCTCCAGGAACCAGGTGCGGGACCAGTCCACGTATTAAGCCCTGCTCCCCTGCCCTTGATAACAAGGTCGCCAAGGCTTCAGCCACTAAATTGAACAGGAATGGGGAAAGGGACCCCCTTGTCTCAGACCTCTGTCACTCTGTGAGTCCTAAAGTAATCTCCTTGCTGGCCATTTATATTAATTCCAACTTTGCCTCCTTCCACCACTTTGCTGATCCAGGATCTACAAAGTGGTGGGAAATTTTTCTGTTCCAACACTTCATACAGGAAGCTCCACCGTACCATGTCATATGCCTTTTCGAAATCCAGCTTGAGAATGATGCCACATTGTTTTTTGCTGGTCACTTCATGGACTATTTCATGGAGCATTACTGTAACATCCCAGATTTTTCTGGAATGTTAAAAATGTGGATTTTAAAAAAATTTCGTGCTGTGTTTTGCTCATAATCATAAGACTGCCTTCTTGTGCTCTCTCTAAAATTCTTAGTAATAAACTAATTAAATTGCTTTGTGTGCTAAGGATAAATTAAATGTTAGTGTGATTTGGCTCTTAGTTGGTTTCTTGCTTCTTTGTGTGTGGTTTAATTTGAATTCTAAATTCAAATTAAATCTAAAGCTAACAACTAACTTGGGCCCTAACCAGCTAACAGACCTATCTAACCTCGATCAGCCCTCTAACTCAGCCTGCTAACTGAAGCCTGCTAATTAACCAACTAACTTGGCCCGCTAACTATCTCGGCCATCTCAACCTCCAAGTGCTCTGGAAAATTGATAAAATGAATTACGACATAATTTTCCGACTCTTCGAATCAATTCCATGCTAGTTGATTTGATTATGGAAAATGGTCTAATTCATTTGTATTAAAGTTCTATGAGCTTCATTTGAATTGTGCCTATATTTTCTGGCTTCTCGAATTAATTCTTTGCTAATTAATTCGTTGCCGAGAAATTAGTCTAATTCATTTGTACCGAGTTTATAAAATAAATTGCCAGCACATTGAGCTAAGATTAATTGGTCCAAACTCTATCTCTCTTGCTAATCTTTTGATTACACGAGAAGACTAAATTTACCAAGCCATTTCTAATTGTTTTGTCTCTCGTTTAATCTCCAAAATTCCTTCCATCTCTCTGCCCTGTTCTTTCTTCACGAGAGGCCCAGCAGCAACCCTTGAGCCTGGTTACTCTCTCTCTTCCCTGCTTCTTTCTTTTTCCATCACGTGAAAGCTAGCCCATGCTGTCTTGCTGATCTTGCCGCAGCCCAATAGCCAGAACCTGGCCCATCAACCGCTGATGCATGCAGCATCCCTCCTTTTCCTTCACTGGCAGGTGGGACCGCAGTTGGCACCGCACTCATCCTGTTCTTCTTCTTTCGCAAGCCAAGCCACAGCTCTCTGCCTGCCTCGCCTTTTCTCTCTGTGCGCAGGAACAACCCAGCCTCGGATACCCTAGCGCCTTGCGCCCTTGCCGCTGGATGCCGGCCACGTGCCCCTGGCACGGACGCCGAAGCTGCCAGCTGTAACGACCCAATATGAGCATTGCATCATAAGCATCTTTGGTTGCCATTATAATAATTTATAAGCTATGTTTGAATATTTTTTTAAATATAAATTTGATTAATGAACAAAATAGAAACACATGCATTGTGAAACAACTAGCATTTTGACATAGGACTTTGATTGTAACTTCATCTACTAAAACGCTAGTTTTCAAAATAAGAATTTAGGTGAATTTTTCTAGATTTTTAGAGGCCACCTTGCGGCCAAACAATTTATTTAAAAATCCAAAAATAGTGTTTTGGGAATAATTTTTATTTCAAAACTAGAGTGACTGTCATGCCAGTTTTTAGTAAAAAGGATTCATCTTGATGTATAGTAGCTTCTACAAAAAGTTCAGGATTTTTAGAGCTCTCTAGATCACTTTTCAGGATTTACCAGTTTTCCCGGAAGATCCGACCAGAAGTTCCGAGCGACTCTGTCTCTCGTTTTTTCCCGGCCGGAAGATCCGACTACCCCCGGAACATCCGACGTAGGGTCAGAACATCCGACTCCCTCCTGACGAAAATCGATTTTAACACCGTTCCACCGCCGTGCTGAGCTGTCCGTGCATGGTCCACGCGCCAGGCCCATCCGCCCACACGTGGAGACGGCGCCCACATGCCGTTTCCCCCAGCCCCACCAAAAGAACCGGCCCCTTGCTCTCGGCTCTTTCTCTCCTCTCCCTCCGTTCTTTTTCCCCGACACCGAGCCGCTCCGTCTCTTCCGCCCCTCGTCGCCCACGCTCGGCGCCGTCCAGCAAGAGGCGCCCAGCCACGGCCCTAGGGCGAGCTCCTCCTTCCCAAGCTCCTCTTCCTTCTCCATGAGGACCAAGGCCCAATCCCCACATGAAGCAGGGTATTCTTCGTCTTCTTCCCCAACTCCAGTGAAAGAAGGTGAAGCCCGATCTCTTCCAATGCCGCTTTACTCCAACTTGTGGCACTCTGAATCATCCTTCCCCATCCTAGGTGAGGTCCCCCTACTATTTCCCCCTCCTCTCCCATGCTCCATGAGCCTAGCCATGACCTCCTACCACCATTAAACTCGATTGAAGGTGTAGGTTAGCCAAACCTTTATGCATGTCAATGCTAAGCCCTAAAACCGAACCCTCATCATCCATAGAAGCTCTAGGTTCAATTCCCATCACGATTGGCCACCCGAATCATCGGGAACACCATTATTGGGCACTTGACGATTTATTTACGGTTATGCCACCCGCCCTATTTTCATGACTATGTGAAATTATTGATTGTCCAATACTTTGTTAACTATTGTGATGTGTTATGCATGAATGATACGAATTATTTTCTCTCTTTTGTGCATTACATATATATATGCATTTATGAATTAATTGTTTACAATGTTTGAATTATATTGATAGACATTGATGGGTATAAATTGAAATGCATAGTTGATTCTTTTAAGAATTATTATGAAATTGATTATGCTAACTACTTGATGATAGATAATGCATAGTAGGACTATTTGTTTGCATGGTTTAGTTATAAATTGGTGTGATTTTAAATATATTGCTTTGAGCCAATTAACTTGTTGTATTCATATCCTAAACTCATAAACCTAGGATAGCAAATTAGTAGGGTTGATTGTACACTTGGTTATAGCTAGTTAAATTGGTAATATATAATAATTCACCATGAGCATCTAAAATTATGGAACTAATTTTATTAGCTTTGTCCTATTGTTTAGAATGGGTAACACTTATGAAGTGGTTATCTTGAGAGTTTATTTATCATATCATGATTAAAACTTGTCAACTTGTTATGGTCAATTTAATTGTGAGGTTAAGTCATGACTCCAACTATTCTATCTTTTTAAGAAATATATGCTATGTTGTTTAATATTGGTAAATCACATGGAATGGTTGAAGAAAGCATATTAGTTAGTTTCTTCTAGAACTAGTTTCATATTGTAAAATATCTAATAACTCTATTTGTCTTTTAGTAGTTAAATGTTAGTCTCTTTCACTAGTGGTAAACAAATGTGACATGTTTTCCTATTGACATCTAGCTTAAATAAAATAGAATAATGAGCTTACCTTAATCAAGTAAAACAAGACTAGCTAGCCTCTAATTTAGATAATGATGTTTTGCTCTTAACTAAAATATGATGTTGCTAACGATGCTTGAATTACCTAAGGTTGATCATACTAGTGTGTTATTTTGTAAGAGTATGATCTACCACCTAATATAGATGATAGTAAATGAAATAACTTGTATGATTGATGCTTGGTGTTGTGATAAAGTTAAGTTACTATTAAATTCAAAGGGCATTCTCATGTTAGCTTTTGTCTTGCAAAATATGTGAATATGTAAGAATAGTTGTGTTGGTGCTTTTGTCCTATGTTATGCTTGTGTACTTAAATTCCATCTTTAATCCACTTGTTTGGTGACCTTAAATCATGTTAGACCATTTTAATCATTGCACCTCATATGAATAAGCATTCATGGCATTGTTCTAATTCATGCATTCGCTTATTTCTTTAGAGCATGACATTCCGGAGTGACACGTTTTTGGAGCACCGAATCTCAGGCAGATCCCTACTTATCTCACTCTATTTTCCGAATGATAATGTGCTATTATTATTAATGTTTGTGCGTGGTCTTAACCCTACTTAGCTCATATGAAATGTGTAGAACCCACTTTGGCATATTTTCCTCTTTCTCTAGATCATTTTATTCTAGGTAAGAGTATGTTTGCTTAGCCTTATCGTATTAATTTGCTTAGCCATGCTTAGATATCGGTAGACGTCGGGAGGTGGCAAGGGCACCACCATAACACCCGCGAGCTTTAGGATGATTGCTTAATTGTACATAAATAGTCGAGAAGGGCTAAAAGTGAGCAACTTTAAATGAGAATGGAGATGTTTAAGGAACTATGTGTTATCGCTTTGATACTTGAGCACTATTCCATACTAACCACATGTCTAAATATGGTAATGATAAGCCAAGTAGCATAAGTTGCACCGGGTATTGGGCGGATTCGGCGCGGGTCAAATGAGGTGTAGTCGGCGGTTCCGTTGCATCTATTTCCCCCGGCCGTTCGTTCAATTCTGGGTGCGGGTATGTGAAAGGTTGAGGGCATGAATTAACACTTACCCTTGGCCGTGGGTATGGTCGTTGGTCGTGCGCCTCGTGTAGGAAAAGTTGTACACCCCTGCAGGGTATTAATCTATTGCAATAGCCGTGCTCTCGGTCACTGAGCACGCTCTTGTACTTTGACTTTAACATAGAGTTTTCGTGAAGGACTTATGGAAGATTGAGCTCATGATTTGTGATCACCTTTTACTTATGCAATTGTATGATGCTTGATGTAGAATATAGGTGCTATGTCTTTTGCTTATTCACTTGATAAACACCGCTCGCATTTTATGGTTTAATTGTAAAACTTGACTAGCCTATTGCATCCACCAAATTATATTACTATGGATAAGTCCTGCAAGTACGCAATGTACTTACGGTGCTGCCGTTAAGTTGTTTTGCAGGTTTTCCTCTTAGGAGCGGTGGCCACGTTCGTCCCGCCGAAGCCGGCAAAGTGGATGAATGGTGGATATGCTCTTGTTTATGCAAAGTGGTGTCTTATGGGCAAGGACATCATTGTTGCTTCTTAATCCTTTCCATCTTTCCGTGTGGCTTATGTCTTAACATAGGATAATATGGTAGGATAACCACCAAGATCAACGCTACATAAGTTTAGAAAAGAACCTCACTTTAATTGGTGAATTACTCATGCTTAGTTGTAGTGATCATGTTTTAGGATTTTTTGTAATATAATCAACACTTGTAATAAGAAGTTTAAAATTTGCTCTCACATTCACCTTGTGATGGTTTCCATGATGTAAACACGGTATGTGAGTTGTTCCTGGGCGATGCTCGAGGCACATACCGGGGACTACCGGGATTATTTTGCTTAAGCCGGGTTGATCAATGGTGATAATCCGGTTTAGTCAAAATAATTTGGGCGGTTCCTCACAGCTTGGCATCAGAGCTTGGTTTTGGAGAGAACCCTATATAGCTTAGTTAGACAGGTAACTAAAAGAGAACAATGTACAACTAATGACCTATTTGTACCATTAAATAAAAACTTGTGACTAAGTGTATCATTCTCTTTTATTTCTTGTCTATCTTAGAGCTATCCTCTCCTTATTCTTAACCAATTGAATATGTAACTTGTTCGTAACTTATCTTGTCCATCATGGTTATGGGTGCGTAGGGAATGTCCCCTCATCTTGGTGCTATCCCAATTTATATATCTTGTCTAACCCTTGATGGAAGACTCATCTTGTATCTTACCTTGTTTTGGTCTACTTTACCTGAATTCATTCTTGCTATCTCAAGAAGCATTAGAGATGCCATTAGATATGCTTTCATATGAAGGTGGTTGGCTAATAAGCGGAATAAAACCGTGACCAACCTAGACCGCTCGTATATTCCTTAGATTTTAATCGGCTTGCAAGGGTTAAGGTTTAAGTTCTTATTAAGGTTGTAAGGTAAGAAAATGACTAGACGTGAGTGAGGATGAGTGTTTAACGTTCTTTTAGCCCTATTTACTATAAAAATTCAGAAATTCTTTTGGTGAATGCCTTGCTGAAATTAGTGTCAAGTGGCGAATGTGAGAACAACGTGTAGCTAGGATTCCGGTACTTTAATCATTCTAATGTTGCATGCATCCTTTTGTATGTTAGTAATAATTTTGATGAACATTACATGTCCATATGTTTGTTACCTTGCTGTCCAAAACCTATAGAAATAGTTTAATCTTGTTGTTTAGTATGTCTCGTGAATATGTGTGTTTAAAATTTGTTGTTATGTTGTTAAAAAAATTTCTATCTTTGTTGTCCAATTCTTTTTCATGTTTGCATTTAAATTTTCTCACGCTATCAGCAAGTAGCTAGATCCTCTTTTCACTAATGTTTAGTGCTCAAATTACCTAGTACTAGATCACCTTCCTACTGCTAAAACAAAAATCTAGCTTGCATTTAGTTTTCATTGGTGGATTGCTTGTGGTGGTGTTGTGCCATGTAGCCCATAGTGCCGTGACGGAACCTAGGGCCCCATGTGTGCTGCAGCCATATGGTTGTGCCGGTAGGCGCGCACTGGTGCTTGGGTACATTGGCGTGATGCCCTACAAAATAATCTACCGGTGCGCTATTTCCATCTTGAATATTTTGGTGCTCTTATTTTCAGCATTCTAGCACAATCATGAAGCTTAGTTCTATAGTGAATCTTTCATGTTACTAGTGACTAGTAATTTAGGTTCCATCTCCTTCATGGTAACATCAAAATATTAGGAATACAATTTTTTCATTGTGTCAAATCTTTTCAAATACTCTATAGTTTATAAGTGGTGTGATGATCTTTAAAAAAAATCTAGAAGATAGCTTTACCTTCTAATCATGGTCTTGCCTAACTAGAGCTTGTAGTGTGCCTATAGTAATGAAATCTAGTTTAGAACTAACTAATCTTGTGCTAGGTGTGTAGATAGAAAATCACCATGGTACCCCACCTAGCAACGTGTAGGTATGCTACAATGCCTAGCCTATGCTTCCCATTCTTGCTCAAAAAAAATCATGCACCAATGTGCACTTTCATAATAGCATTCATGAAAAATTGCATCCTTACAACCATTTTGTATGATGCCAATTGCACCTAGGAGCACTCTCATTTTGCAACATGTCATGGCATTTACCTCAAAAAAAATACATCTGTATCATGGGTCGAGTCATATCATGAGCATCATTTTACATGCACCATGAGACATATATCATATCATTGATATCATCAAGTTTGCACCATGACGTATGCATCATCATGCACCAATTTATGATAACAATGCATAGCACCATGTTATTTGCACTAATGCAATAATGCACCCGAACCATCTCATAAGTCCATTGCATCACTTGCACCAATGCATTGCATATGTAAAAGAAAATGTCATGCATAAAACAAGTAAAAGTAGAGTGCATCGTGAAGTGTGTGTTCTACCATACATGATCATCGTCCCATATGCATTATAACATATGCACCATATATATTGTTCACATCATCATGTGTACCTCATGGCATAAGCACCATAATGCATAGAGTCATATGCAACATGCCGTACATACCATCATGTGTGCACCATTATGAAACAATCATATGCAATCATGCTTTTAAAAATAAGTGACCACTATGAGCAAGAAATTAGGAAAAAGTCAAGATGCTAACCTAGAACCCAAATGCTAGGAAGAGTTAGATGGCCACCTTATAAAATTAAAGAACCATGGTTGTTCTAGATTTAACTCTTTTTGGATGATGGAATCATGCCTCTCTATCTTTTTAAGGTGTTTCTTTTAACTCTTCAGCACCTAGCAATGAGCACCTTTCAAATTCTAAACTCTACAATTAAGATAATCTTGTTCTTTCATGTCCTTTATTTTACTCTTACTTGAATCTCGGGACGAGATTCTTTTAAGGGGGTAGGATTTGTAACGACCCAATATGAGCATTGCATCATAAGCATCTTTGGTTGCCATTATAATAATTTATAAGCTATGTTTGAATATTTTTTTAAATATAAATTTGATTAATGAACAAAATAGAAACACATGCATTGTGAAGCAACTAGCATTTTGACATAGGACTTTGATTGTAACTTCATCTACTAAAATGCTAGTTTTCAAAATAAGAATTTAGGTGAATTTTTCTAGATTTTTAGAGGCCACCTTGAGGAAAAACAATTTATTTAAAAATCCAAAAATAGTGTTTTGGGAATAATTTTTATTTCAAAACTAGAGTGCATGTCATGCCAGTTTTTAGTAAAAAGGATTCATCTTGATGTATAGTAGCTTCTACAAAAAGTTCAGGATTTTTAGAGCTCTCTAGATCACTTTTCAGGATTTACCAGTTTTCCCGGAACTTGTCCCGGAAGATCCGACCAGAAGTTCCGAGAGGCTCTGTCTCTCGTTTTTTCCCGGCCGGAAGATCCGACTACCCCCGGAACATCCGACGTAGGGTCGGAACATCTGACTCCCTCCTGACGAAAATCGATTTTAACACCGTTCCACCGCCGTGCTGAGCTGTCCGTGCATGGTCCACGCGCCAGGCCCATCCGCCCACACGTGGGGACGCCGCCCACACGCCGTTTCCCCCAGCCCCACCAAAAGAATCAGCCCCTTCCTCTCGGCTCTTTCTCTCCTCTCCCTCCGTTCTTTTTCCCCGACACCGAGCCGCTCCGTCTCTTCTGCCCCTCGTCGCCCACGCTCGGCGCCGTCCAGCAAGAGGCGCCCAGCCACGGCCCTAGGGCGAGCTCCTCCTTCCCAAGCTCCTCTTCCTCCTCCATGAGGACCAAGGCCCAATCCCCACAAGAAGCAGGGTATTCTTCGTCTTCTTCCCCAACTCCAGTGAAAGAAGGTGAAGCCCGATCTCTTCTAATGCCGCTTTACTCCAACTTGTGGCACTCTGAATCATCCTTCCCCATCCTAGGTGAGGTCCCCCTACTATTTCCCCCTCCTCTCCCATGCTCCATGAGCCTAGCCATGACCTCCTACCTCCATTAAACTCCATTGAAGGTGTAGGTTAGCCAAACCTTTATGCATGTCAATGCTAAGCCCTAAAACCAAACCCTCATCATCCATAGAAGCTCTAGGTTCAATTCCCATCACGATTGGCCACCCGAATCATCGGGAACATCATTATTGGGCACTTGACGAGTTATTTACGGTTATGCCACCCGCCCTATTTTCATGACTATGTGAAATTATTGATTGTCCAATACTTTGTTAACTATTGTGATGTGTTATGCATGAATGATACGAATTATTTTCTCTCTTTTGTGCATTACATATATATATGCATTTATGAATTAATTGTTTACAATGTTTGAATTATATTGATAGACATTGATGGGTATAAATTGAAATGCATAGTTGATTCTTTTAAGAATTATTATGAAATTGATTATGCTAACTACTTGATGATAGATAATGCATAGTAGGACTATTTGTTTGCATGGTTTAGTTATAAATTGGTGTGATTTAAAATATATTGCTTTGAGCCAATTAACTTGTTGTATTCATATCCTAAACTCATAAACCTAGGATAGCAAATTAGTAGGGTTGATTGTACACTTGGTTATAGCTAGTTAAATTGGTAATATATAATAATTCACCATGAGCATCTAAAATTATGGAACTAATTTTATTAGCTTTGTCCTATTGTTTAGAATAGGTAAAACTTATGAAGTGGTTATGTTGAGAGTTTATTTATCATATCATGATTAAAACTTGTCAACTTGTTATGGTCAATTTAATTGTGAGGTTAAGTCATGAGTCCAACTATTCTATCTTTTTAAGAAATATATGCTATGTTTTTTAATATTGGTAAATCACATGGAATGGTTGAAGAAAGCATATTAGTTAGTTTCTTCTAGAACTAGTTTCATATTGTAAAATATCTAATAACTCTATTTGTCTTTTAGTAGTTAAATGTTAGTCTCTTTCACTAGTGGTAAACAAATGTGACATGTTTTCCTATTGACATCTAGCTTAAATAAAATAGAATAATGAGCTTACCTTAACAAGTAAAACAAGACTAGCTAGCCTCTAATTTACATAATGATGTTTTGCTCTTAACTAAAATATGATGTTGCTAACGATGCTTGAATTACCTAAGGTTGATCATACTAGTGTGTTATTTTGTAAGAGTATGATCTACCACCTAATATAGATGATAGTAAATGAAATAACTTGTATGATTGATGCTTGGTGTTGTGATAAAGTTAAGTTACTATTAAATTCAAAGGGCATTCTCATGTTAGCTTTTGTCTTGCAAAATATGTGAATATGTAAGAATAGTTGTGTTGGTGCTTTTGTCCTATGTTATGCTTGTGTACTTAAATTCCATCTTTAATCCACTTGTTTGGTGACCTTAAATCATGTTAGACCATTTTAATCATTGCACCTCATATGCATAAGCATTCATGGCATTGTTCTAATTCATGCATTCGCTTATTTCTTTAGAGCATGACGTTCCGGAGTGACACGTTTTTGGAGCACCGAATCTCAGGCAGATCCCTACTTATCTCACTCTATTTTCCGAATGATAATGTGCCATTATTATTAATGTTTGTGCGTGGTCTTAACCCTACTTAGCTCATATGAAATGTGTAGAACCCACTTTGGCATATTTTCCTCTTTCTCTAGATCATTTTATTCTAGGTAAGAGTATGTTTGCTTAGCCTTATCGTATTAATTTGCTTAGCCATGCTTAGATATCGGTAGAAGTTGGGAGGTGGCAAGGGCACCAGCATAACACCCGCGAGCTTTAGGATGATTGCTTAATTGTACATAAATAGTCGAGAAGGGCTAAAAGTGAGCAACTTTAAATGAGAATGGAGACGTTTAAGGAACTATGTGTTATCGCTTTGATACTTGAGCACTATTCCGTACTAACCACATGTCTAAATATGGTAATGATAAGCCAAGTAGCATAAGTTGCACCGGGTATTGGGCGGATTCGGCGCGGGTCAAATGAGGTGTAGTCGGCGGTTCCGTTGCATCTATTTCCCCCGGCCGTTCGTTCAATTCTGGGTGCGGGTATGTGAAAGGTTGAGGGCATGAATTAACACTTACCCTTGGCCGTGGGTATGGTCGTTGGTCTTGCGCCTCGTGTAGGAAAAGTTGTACACCCCTGCAGGGTATTAATCTATTGCAATAGCCACGCTCTCGGTCACTGAGCACGCTCTTGTACTTTGACTTTAACATAGAGTTTTTGTGAAGGACTTATGGAAGATTGAGCTCATGATTTGTGATCACCTTTTACTTATGCAATTGTATGATGCTTGATGTAGAATATAGGTGCTATGTCTTTTGCTTATTCACTTGATAAACACCGCTCGCATTTTATGGTTTAATTGTAAAACTTGACTAGCCTATTGCATCCACCAAATTATATTACTATGGATAAGTCCTGCAAGTACGCAATGTACTTACGGTGCTGCCGTTAAGTTGTTTTGCAGGTTTTCCTCTTAGGAGCGGTGGCCACGTTCGTCCCGCCGAAGCCGGCAAAGTGGATGAATGGTGGATATGCTCTTGTTTATGCAAAGTGGTGTCTTATGGGCAAGGACATCATTGTTGCTTCTTAATCCTTTCCATCTTTCTGTGCGGCTTATGTCTTAACATAGGATAATATGGTAGGATAACCACCAAGATCAACGCTACATAAGTTTAGAAAAGAACCTCACTTTAATTGGTGAATTACTCATGCTTAGTTGTAGTGATCATGTTTTAGGATTTTTTGTAATAAAATCAACACTTGTAATAAGAAGTTTAAAATTTGCTCTCACATTCACCTTGTGATGGTTTCCATGATGTAAACATGGTATGTGAGTTGTTCCTGGGCGATGCTCGAGGCACATACCGGGGACTACCGGGATTATTTTGCTTAAGCCGGGTTGATCAATGGTGATAATCCGGTTTAGTCAAAATAATTTGGGCGGTTCCTCACACCAGTCGTCCATCCCACTCAGAGCCCTAGCCCTCGGGCTATAAAACCCCACCGCCGCTCTCCTCCCCATCCACTCCCAAGCCACCGCCGCCAGCACCCTTCTTCCCCTCTGCTCTTTCTTTCTTCCACCGCAAGAAGCTCTTCTTCCTCCCTCTGAATCTCTGCACCCCCGAGCAAACAGAAGCAACGCAGCAGCGCTGCAAGCCTTCATGCGCGCTGCCGGGAACCGTGGCGACTGCAGCGCCGCTGAGCACGTCCACGCCGAGCGCCGCGCCGACGACGCCAAGGAGGAGGAGGAGCACCGCGACGCCGAGCAGTTCTGCGACAAGCCGATCGAGCGGAGGGCATCGCGCCATCGTCTTCCGCAAGCCAAGGCACCCGCGACGCCGACGTCGACGGCTACTCCAAGCCGTACCGCGCGCGGACAGGAGCTGCGTTACCGACGAGGACAACAACGTCGACGACCGCGAGCACGAGGAGGCCGAGTCGACGACGCCAAGCTGCTGCCTTCATCTTCGCCTCCACTTCGCCCACAACCTGCTCGACAGAAAGCCTGAACCGCGAGCTCAAGCTGCTGCTCCTTCTCTGCAGCGACACCGACCGCACCAACTTCGCCCCCAAGCTGTTCGACAGAATTCCCAGACCAAACCCGCGAGCTGCTGCCTTCGCCAACCGTCGCCCCCAACCTGTTCGACGTTACGCCCAGCTGACCCTAGGTGAGCCGCGCTGCCCGTTCTTCGCTAACCCCTTGCTGTCCGGCCTTCGAGCCGCCTCTACCCGTGTGCCGTTCGCTCCGCCGCAGCCCGCCGTCGCTTGTGTGCCGGTCTTCAAGCCGTGCCTCTCGTTTGCAGGTGCCGCTGCCTTCGTCGCCGCAGCCAACCCCTGTCATGGCCTCTGCATGTGCGTGCCTTCGTGCCGCCTTGCAGGTGCCACCGCTAACTCCTTGCAGCCCGCCGTCGCCCAAGCCACAGTCGTGGCCGCCGCGAACCGGAACGCCGGCGCCCACGTGCGAACCATGGCCGTGTTGCGGCCGCGGACAACCGCGAGCCCGCGCATGTGCTCCCAGCCGCGCGCCAAGCCATGGCGTGGCCCAGTGATAGTTGGTGACCGCGCACGCACTGCTAACATGCCGCCGCCAGTCGCCTCGCCGTGCGCCGCGCGTTGTGCCATGCCGCGACGTCGTGCGCTCGTTCAAGCGCGTGCAAGCCGCAGTCGCTAGCCCTTTTCGTGGAAGCCGGCTTTCTTTCCATGCCTTGCCAAGAACACCAGCCTCGTCAAGCCAAGTAGCCTCCCTGGCGTTGCGCCATGCACAACAGTGAGGCAAATGCTTCTTTGGCATTTTATCGAACACCTTGTGCCCTTCCTATCCAAGCCCCTAACCACCTATCCTTATCTGATCCAGCTAACCTTGGAAGCCTTCGGCCTTACCCCAGCACGTTGTAGCCACCTTTGGCCAGCAGCTGCTGCATCCTAGCCACTCCTGGCCACTCCTTGCCACTCCCAGCCGACCTCAGCCTGGCCGCGGCCAGTAGCAGCCTAGCTGCAGCCGGCCACAGCTAGCTGTTGCCTGGCCGAAGCTGGCCATAGCCGGCTATGCATGGCCATAGCTGGCCAACATTGGCCGTGCGCCTGGCAACACCCCCTGGAACAAACCTACGCCCATCCTTGCTGTTTGCAAGTGATCCTCGCTTGTGTAGCCTTTCCCACTAACCATCGGACCCACTAACTTGACATGAATCCAGGGTCCACTAACATGTAGGGATCCACATGCTGATATGTGGGACCCTCTAACTCTTCTTCCGCTAACGAGTTGTTGACTATCTTTGGTCAACGCCGACGTAAGCAGAGCCCACTGCTAGCGTCAGCAGAACTAACCTAGAGCCGACATGTGGCATGCTTTGGTGATGCCACATGTCTATGTTGTTTTCTTTTTCGTCATTAATTAAATCCAAAAGGTCTTTCAATATTTAAAAATCCATAATAAATTGACTCTAGCTTAGAAAGATATGAAACTACTTTCATTACTTTTCTAAAATCATGGCCTACGCGTTAGATTAGAGTTTGGTGTTATTTGGTTCTTCCTTGCTTCTTCTTTTGGAGTTCATTTGCTTAGCTTATCGTTATTGTAATCCGATTGTTAGGATCCTCGGAAGACTCGGACGACTTCGTCGACCTCGTCTTCGACTATGTGAAGAAAGAAGAGGACTTTGCTCCAGGTTCACGCCCAGCCATTTTCTGAAATACCTATTAGACATGCAACTAGTATGCTAGCACTTTACTTTATTTCGCATGATGATGATATGCCTGCACTGGCTTTTATCTACCATGTTCCCTTGCTACCTATTATCCACTATATGAGAATGCTACGCTTGCATGTGTTGGGATGGTTGTGATTGATCTTCTTGGCGTGAGTTGGGTGGCTTGGGAGGAGTAGTGCAGCTAGGCGGTGGAGGCGAGTGATAACAACCCGGTCGTTTGATCAGGGTGCTTTGGAACTGCACTCGGACAGTTCCTACGGAGTACCTGTTGCGGGTACATGGTTACTTTGGATACTTTTGAGGAGTTTGGGCGGCCATAACTATAATGGGTGCCGATTGCGGACCGTTGCGGCGGATCGCTTTGACGCTGATACTCGCCTTACCGACAATTAAGGGCCGTATTGGGATGACCCGGACGTTGGAATTTATAGTGCTCACCATCTACCCAGAATGGGGAGGGTTCCAGCAAGCCTACTTAGTGCGGTGCCAGACCTGTAGGAGATTCGAGTTTGATATGTGTAAGGGGGACTCGTTGCGGCGTACTCTCCCTGATTTACCACGGCCCCCGACTGGCCCTGGTGGGAAGGTTTCACGACCCTGGGGCAGCCGTTAGCTCATATTGTTTCCCGAGCCCAGGGAGGCAGTATGGCACCATTACTTCTTAGGGTCTTTGCTGTGGGCTGTGTCTCAAGTTGGTTTGCTACCAACTGCAGCCCGGATGGTTCCAAGAGCGCAACCTCTGCAGAGTGAAAACTATACGTATAGCCGTGTCCACGGTCACGGACGATCCTTCGTCTGGCTTTTCCTGGTTAGCATGGGATTCTGCTTTCTTACCTCATCCTTGTTTTGGGTTATGAGAGGTTGGACCAGCTGAGGCTGTTGAGACAAGGTGGGGAGGGAGCTCACCGAGTCGACTAGTGTGTGAAAGGAGTTGGTGGATGATTTCTGCGGGAACCTGTTGCGGTAGGATGAGCCCGATGTGGTTGTGAGATGATGGTTGGAATTGGAGAGTGGATTCATGATTGTGAGGAAAGGTGTTTGGAGATGAGATGAACTTAGGTATATTGCTGTTGCGCGCATAGGAAAACTCCAGCTTATATTCCTTGAATATTTTATTACTAGAATAGTCCACTTTAAAGCTTGCTGCATACATGGTTGGTGACGTGGACCTGTCCCATTTCTTTAGGGACAGTTCTGGAGCTTTCAGGTGACAACTACAACTTGATGGACGCTGCTTTGGAGGGTTACGTGCTTCGCTCAAGGATGCCTGTGGTAAAGACCCAAGATGAAGACTTGAAGGCCTAGCTACCGCTGCGTAGATGTTTCACCTTGTCGATGTAGCCCAAGTGGCATGTACTAACCTCGTACTCTGTTATGTAAATAATGAATGCAGTCATGTTTATCGTTTTATGGATGTGATATTTGGCTGAAATGAGTTCTGTACGTGATAGCCATTGATTCTGGGACTATCACAATGGTACAGGGAGTCGGATTCTCAGTTTCGAGAATCCGGTTCGTTTCAATTACCACACCCTCCAGTATATTCCTTTTTGGGATAAAGGTGGTCTGAGTTTTGCTCAAGATCGAGTCTGCCACTTCTAGCACCCTGTTGTTGATGAGCTTGGTGAACCATTTATACGGGACATCGATGACACAAATAGGTCTGAATTGTTGGATGCAGGTGGCCTCTGTAGATTTGGGGATGAGGGAAATCAGCCCATAGTTCAGTCTAGCCAGATTTAAATTGTCTTGATGTAGCAGGTTTGCCATTTCACATAAGGGAGCCTTCAATTGCTCCCAAAAGGCTTTAAAAAAGCCAACAGGGAAGCCGTCAGGTCCTGGAGCAGAATTTGATTTCATCTCCTTTATGGCCCTATGGACTTCCTCCTCTGTAAATGGCCTTGCCAAGAGCTCTGCTTCCTCCGTCGAGAGGGCCCCTCTATTGGCCCAGAGGTTATCTTGTAGCCTGATCATTGACGGTATGTCAGGACCAAACAAGGTTCTGTAGTAATTCTCAGTGTGGTCCCTCAATTGGACCGGGTGAGAAATTTCACTACCCTCCACTTCCAGGGAATGAATCTGGCGCTTCCTTCGCTTTCCGTTCGTTACTCGGTGGAAAAACTCTGTGTTGGCGTCACCTTTTATGATCCAATTATCTCCGCTTTTTTTCCACCAAGATTCCTCTTCAAAAGCCAAAATATTCTCGAACTCATCCTCTAATTTATATCTAAGAGCCCATTCCTGCTCTGTTAAGGCTCTCTGTTCAGCCCAGAGATCCAACCTGTGCATCTGATTACTGAGTTCTTCCTTTCGCCGCTTGATAACTCCATTAGTGTTAGCCCTATGACCTTTACAGTAAGACTTCACTGCTATTTTTATTTTCTTTCAATATTCTTGTGCACTGGAGGCCCCTCTATTGGGCCATCTCTCCAGAAGTTTTTCTTTAAATCCGTCTTGTAGGAGCCATGCCATGTCGAATCTGAATCTTGTTGGTTTTCTAGGAGTCTGTTCCCCGGTATTCAATATTATCGGACAATGATCTGAGCCAATCCTTAGTAGTGATGCTGTTGTGGCCATTGGGAACTGTTGTTCCCAGGCATTGGACATGAGTATACGATCCAGGTTACTTCTGACCGGGTTTAGTTGTTTATTGGACCACGTGAATCTGCCACCCGATCTGTGCATTTCTCGAAGCTCGTAGTTGTCAATGAACTGATTGAAAGCTCTCATCCATACAGTTTCTGGACCTCCAGATGATCTGTCTTGAGGGTTTCTGTTGACACGAAACCGCGCCAACGAAGTCGCCGTTGCCTTGAAGCAAAACCGGTCAGACCGCTTTATGAAACCGGTCAGACCGCTTTTGTTGCTTTGAAGTGAAACCGGTCAGACCGCTTTATGAAACCGGTCAGACCGCTTTTGATGGGGCGACGGTGAAAACCTAAAATCTCGAGCTCGGGAGGGACCCCGTCGGAGCTTGAGAGTCTAGGGTTGTTCTAGGGTCGGCAGGCCACCTAGAACGTCATCAAACGTCGTCGAGACGAGAGAAGAACAGAAGATACGGGGGTTGGAAGAGCTAGGATTTGGAGATAAAAGTAATGCGGAACATAGAAAGATAAAAGTAAAGGAAAAACGATAAAAGGTAAATTTGATAGATTCGATTGGATTCATCTCAATCGGCCTTTGGCCCTTTATATTTATAGGGTGGGATGGTCTTACCCCGTTGAGTCGATTACAATACGGTATAAAACTCAGAGTCCTAAATCTACTCAAATTCAGACCCAAACCGGTCAGACCGGTTTGGGAAACCGGTCTGACCGGTTTTCCTAGGTGCAGAATCTTCCCGAAGTCATAACTCTCTCATCCGGAGTCCAAAATAGGCGTTCCACATATGCATCTTGATCGTCTCGACGAGAGCTACGCAATGGTGAAGTCCAAAATTTGCATTTCAGACCGGTTTGCACCGCCGGGCCAATTTTGGTCGTCAACATATGCCCCCCTGTTTTTTAGCAAAGCTTGCGTGCTAAAAAATAACCTTCTGGACCAAAATTATCTAAGGACGATGATGAACAATACATCGGCCATATATAAGCTCTAAGGGCGATAAACATATTATCGGCCATACCTTCCTTTAACTCACGTTGATGATGAAACAACTTGTTTTGGCTTCCATACTTGCTTGATTGTTGCTGATCTTGCTGGTACCACCTTTGCAAGTTGCTCCATTGATTTTTGTTTGCTCATTGACTGCTTCTGACATGGCTTCACACCTTTGACTTTGTTCTGAAGCTTCTTTTGTTTCTGAGCAGCCCCTTTCTCTTCATACTTGGCCAAGAGCTCTTCAAAGCTCGGCCTCGCTTTATTTTTTATTCTCCCATACGAACCGGTCAGACCGGTTCTAGAACCGGTTAGACCGGTTTGCGCAGAACCGGCGTCTTTGCTCTTGTCTTGCCCCCCGAGCGTTTGAGTCTTCAACTTGAACCGAGGGGTCTTTTCTGATGGCATCTTTGAACTTGTAGGTCTTTCTTCACCAATGATCACATTTTTTCCTTTAGCTTTTTCGGCTTGATGCGGCCGAATCAGCACTTTTGGATTTACCAATTCAAGTGTGTGAATAGGAAAAGGATTTTCATCAATCTGCATTATATTAATCATCAATCGTCCTTGATCTATGGCCGATTGTATTTGCCTACGGAAAACATTGCAATCATTGGTAGCATGAGAATAAGTATTATGGAACTTGCAATAAGCTCGCCGTTTCAACTCATCATTCGGCGGTATAGTATGAGAAAATTTCAGTTTTCCAGCCTTTGCAAGTTCATCAAAGATCCTATCACACTTAGACACATCAAAGGTAAATTTGACTTCTTCGTGCCGATTTTTACGAATCGGTTTGAGAGAAGCACAAGTGCTAGGATTATCTTTAGATGACCATACAAATTCAGCAGCATAAACCTCTTTACCCTCATCGTCTGAAGAATCATAATTGATAGTATGCACACCAAAACAATCGGGTTTAGTTTTAGAATCCTTACTTCGGCTTTCTTGAGCCAAAGCTCTTTGCAACACTTGATTAATGGTTAGAAACTCATAGCCTTCTAATTTGTCTTTAATATGAGATCTCAAACCATTAAGACATAATTCAGCAAGATCCTTTTCAGAAATAACCAAACTATAACATCGGTTTTTTGTATCTCTAAATCTTCTAATATATTCAGAAACAGGCTCGTCACTCTTTTGCCTAACCGATGTTAAGTGAGAAAGTCTCAATTCATTGTCACTATTGTAAAAGTGTTCATGGAATTTTTTCTCTAATTGAGACCATGTATGAATGGAATTAGGGGATAATGCTGAAAACCATGAGAAAGCAGTACCAGATAATGACAAAGGGAACATTCGGATTTTTAAATAATAAAGATTACCATGAATACCCATTTGTGCATTAAATTGGCTAACATGCTCTCATGTAGTTCTACTATCCTCCCCAGTGAATTTAACAAATTCGGGTACCTTGAAATTGTGAGGATATGGTATAGCATCAAAACTCTCAAGATATGGTTTTTGACACACTAGAGTCTTATCTTTAAGCTCTACACCGAAAGTTTCTTTAAACATAATGGCCAAATCCTTTTTATATTTTTCAAGCAATTGATCATGATAAGGATCATTTGGCCTTTGCACACTAGAAGTAATATTATTCGGCGTATGATGTGGTACCTGGTTCGGCTGTACATACGGTACTTGTTGCGAATAAACATTGTTTGGCATTGCACCGTATGAATAACCTGAACTCTGGGGAGGTATAGGATGATATATAGTTGCATATGGAGGAACAAAATTACCAGCAAATCCATTTGTTCGGCTAGGATCAACCTGAACAGGATGCATACTAGTAATTGGTTCAGGAGATGATTGATAAGCAACTACAGTACCAGAACCGGTCTGACCGGTTTGAACCGGTCTACCAGAACCGGTCTGACCGGTTTGTAAAACCGGTCTGACCGCATTGTTCAGACTGTGCTGTTCTGGAGTTGTTTGATCTTCGAAATAGTTCATCGGCATGCCAAATTGAGGCGTGGGTGTTGCCGATGATCCAGGAAGCATGACATTATTTTGTGAGGTACTAGCAACATCAAACTTAGGAGCATTACTATCATTGACCAAAGGTTGTTTGCCTAACGAGTTATCAATCATGTTTTGGACAGTAGCAAACATTTGTTTTTGACCATTGACTAATAATTGATTAATCTGCTCCAAAGTAACAGGTGGTGTTGTAGTACTCACAGTGTCTTTTCCTTCGTCATGCTCGTCTTCGCTCGAAACGAAGACTATCTCCTTGTCCTTGGAGATGCCGCCCTTCCGATTCTTGGAGAAGTGAGATAAAAACCATTGAGTGGCTTTTTCATCTGCTGCTGCTTTGCGTCGGGCTTCCTTCTCCTCCCGGTCCTTCATGAAGGCCTCATAAGCTTGACGATCTTCGGCCGATAATTCATCAACAATCGGCTTAACAATATTAGCAGGATCAACGTCACTAGGTTTTGGTAGATTAACCATAGTAGCAGATCCCTTTGCTTTCTTCCCCAGCGGAGTCGTCAAAATATGTTGACACGAAACCGCGCCAACGAAGTCGCCGTTGCCTTGAAGCAAAACTGGTCAGACCGCTTTATGAAACCGGTCAGACCGCTTTTGTTGCTTTGAAGTGAAACCGATCAGACCGCTTTATGAAACCGGTCAGACCGCTTTTGATGGGGCGACGGTGAAAACCTAAAATCTCGAGCTCGGGAGGGACCCCGTCGGAGCTTGAGAGTCTAGGGTTGTTCTAGGGTCGGCAGGCCACCTAGAACGTCCTCAAACGTCGTCGAGACGAGAGAAGAACAGAAGATACGGGGGTTGGAAGAGCTAGGATTTGGAGATAAAAGTAATGCGGAACATAGAAAGATAAAAGTAAAGGAAAAACGATAAAAGGTAAATTTGATAGATTCGATTGGATTCATCTCAATCGGCCTTTGGCCCTTTATATTTATAGGGTGGGATGGTCTTACCCCGTTGAGTCGATTACAATACGGTATAAAACTCAGAGTCCTAAATCTACTCAAATTCAGACCCAAACCGGTCAGACCGGTTTGGGAAACCGGTCTGACCGGTTTTCCTAGGTGCAGAATCTTCCCGAAGTCATAACTCTCTCATCCGGAGTCCAAAATAGGCGTTCCACATATGCATCTTGATCGTCTCGACGAGAGCTACGCAATGGTGAAGTCCAAAATTTGCATTTCAGACCGGTTTGCACCGCCGGGCCAATTTTGGTCGTCAACAGTTTCTTGTGAGGTTGAAATCCCCTCCAATTAGGACGAGGTATCGGCCTCTTTCCACCTTCGCTGCTAGTTCACTCAAGAACCCCGGTTTCTTTTCTGCCAGGACCGTCCCGTACACATTTATTATTTCCCAAGTGAACCCATTGCCTCTATTTGCAATGGTAACACTTGAGAAGAATTCTCCCTCGTCCATCTCGATTGCATCCAGTCTCCTTGCCTGACCCCTACCGGTGTTCCCCCCGAGTGACCTACGGCTGCTGTCCAATTCCATGCAAAAGGCTGGTTCTGAACCAGGGCTTTTAATTCTTTTATGGTGAAGTCTTCTTTGATCGTTTCCTGTGGACAGATTATATCAAATTTGTGCTCCATGCACAGCTCTTTGAACTGTTGGACCCTGCTTCTCTGTCCGAGCCCCCTAATATTCCAGAAGAGAACTCTCATTGTGCACTACCATCCCTTCCCCCCTGTACTGATGATACCTAGACTGTAACTTGCTCTGGGTGTACAGTCACAGTTTCAGGCAGCGAACTGGGCTCTATTCCCTGTTCGTTAGAAGCCTGTAGTGGAGCGGGTTCAGCCTGCCCATCTCTTGGCACGGCTGTACCTCCCTCAGCCTCGGTCTTCTGCAATTCCGCCATCCTGACTCGTGCCTCCGCAATGGCTGCTTGGGCAGCTTCCTTTGCCTTGATAGTTGACACCAGATTCTTGTAGCTGTATCCTGTCCTAAGCTGGAGACCGAGGGCTGATATCGAGTTGGCCAGCTCCTGGTGGTCGAGGTCCCCAAAAAGCGAGAAAGAGCGGGAGGGAAGAGCAGCAGGGGGAGGAGGGTGCGCAGAAGGTGGGACAGGAGTGAGAGGAGTGAGAGGAAGGAGGGTGTGTTGAGGTGCAGTACCTGTGCGTTGTAGGGGTGGCATGGTGGGGGCCTGTCTTGCTGTCTTGCGCGTCCCGATCGCCGGTTCCTGTCTGACTCTGATCTTCTGCCCGCTTGTGGGAGACAGGTTGGCGGCTGTCGGGGTTGGGTTGATCACCTCCTGTAAAGGCGTTTCATAGATAGCTGCAGCTCTGTCCAGCGTTTTCTGGTATTTCATTATTTCCAACTGCAACGCCATTTCTTTGCCGGGTGAGGGCAATTTTGTCAGCCACCTTCTCCGTCCTGCTGGCTAGCTCTTCTTCTATCTTCCTCATTTCCTCAATTTCTTCCTCGGTAGGGTCAGCTGTGTCGAAGGTGTCCGTCTCATAATCCACTTGGTCAAGACCCATGCTTGTAGAGCCCTCACGGTCAACCCCTGTGACCAGGTCTTTGTGTTGTGGGTTGGACTGCGAGAGCATGAAGTAAGAGCTGTCATTGCTGCACTCCTGGCCACCCCCTCCCCCTGCTGGTGTCCCTGTTTGCTTGCCTCTCCTGCTTGTTCCTTCTGGGTTCCCTTTCTGGCATCAGTTTCACTAGACTTTATCTGTTGTTGCTACTGTTGTGCCGGTTTCTCTCCATGGCTATCTGACTCGTCTTCCTTCTCATTCTCATCTTCATCCTCTGAATGCTTTCTCTTCCTTTCAAACTTCGATGGGCCAGTTTGCACGCTCTGTGTAGCCTCTTTGCCCTTCGTTTCTGATTGCCGGGAAATGATTTTGCACTCTCCATTAATGAAGACTTCCGTCTCGCCGTGGATGGCAGTGGCATCCCTGCACTCCACCCTGATGCGGATCGGGCCTTCTCCTTGCAGTGAGGCAAAATCAATGTCCATAGGGTCCCCCACCAGGTAAGCCACTTAGTTCACCACTTCCGGCTCACGGGAAAAGGCAGGGAAACCCGACGCCCGTACCCAGGTAGACTCAAGATGTTTGGCTTCATGAAACGGGGCATCTGTGGCCGTGACTGCTGCTGTAATCGCTGAGGTTTCGAATCCAAATGATCTGAACCTGGTAAGCTGCCTTCTCATATCCTCGTCAGGGAACGAAATGAGGAAGCGCTGAGGATCCACTTCCTTGATCTTCCACCCAGAGGTACCCTTAAACTGATACGCAAACTCTGCCTCAATCGCCCCCAATGATCCGGTCCCCTCCTTGATGACCATCAGCCCGTTGATCTGGGCTTTCTGCTTCTCCCCCTGGCACCCAGGAACCCTCAGGCTGTAAAACATTTGGCCCGGCATCCCGAATGCACACAGCCTGAGCGCCTTCCTCTTGGGGCATGCTGGAGCTTTGTGTCCCGGATTTTTACAGCTGTAGCATAACGGCTGATCCTTGCAATCTGCCGCGAAATGGCCGGTTCCGCTGCAGTTGAAGCACATGTCCGCCGCGCCTGCCTTCTTTTTTGACTTTGACGCCGCCGAAAGGGCTTTCCCCTCTTGGCTCCGCCTCTCATTATCCCTGCTCAGGCACTGACGCAAATCTTGTTCGCTGCCCTCATGAAGGCCGCCCCAGGCCCTCGAGTGTGGTAGCGGAGGAGGCGGAGGGAGCTGCTCCCCCAGCCCCTGTCTGCTTGCTCCCGCAGACGAGCCCGCACCTCCATCGCTGTGCCTTCCCCACCCAGATGAGCCACCCCAGGAGCCCTCTCTTGGCCCTAGTTGCCACTGGTTGCTCGCGCCTTGGGGGAACCACCTGTCGTGCCGGCCGCGTCGATCCGGGCTTCTATCCCCAGATCGACCGCGTTAGCCCTCTCCCGTGCGCTCCGGCTGGTAGCTCTTCTTCATCCCGCGTAGAACCGCGGCGAAGGATCTCTCGTCCGCCAGGCGCCGCTCCGTCCTCACCACTGTCTTTGCTTTGGGGCTGAACCTCTTGACCTCAGCGGCGGCGGCAGGGAAACCCTGATCCAGATTAAGGGCACCCTTGGGCAGCCACAGCCATTTTGGATGGGCCCCCGACCAAGAATGGCTAAAAATGTCTGCGATGTTCCTCCCGAACCGTGGGCCTGATGGGTCAAGCATGTCCCCCAGCCCACTCGGCCCGACTGCTCCTGTCTGATGGCAGGGTGACGTCGTCTTCGTCCCCAATTTGAATTCCGTCCCCCCCAACGCCTCAACCGTACCGCCGGCGGCAGCCGGGTTTTCCGCCCTGCCTGACGCGCCGCACCACCTGTTTCCGCCACTACCTTCTTCTGGCTGGTTGGGATTGGCTCCTCGCATCCCCCTAAGTTTTGTGTCTCCGGGTCCTCTATTGACCCAGATCCACCGCACTCGTCACCATTGTGATCGGAGCATCTCCGGCTGTCTTGGTCCCCCACGGCGTCCTCACCGGCCTCCGCCAGCTCGCCAAGAGGTTCTTCATCCACCGCCGGCAGGAAGGCCAACGTCTTCCGACGCCCTCGTCCCCCTCCCAGTCGCGGCGACCAGGCCCCTGGACCAAGAGAACTGCCCCGGCATACCACCGAGGGCCTGTCGGAGAGGGCCCCTGGAGGGGCTTCAGTGCGACAGGGCGAGCGGCGGTCGCCGCCGGCCGTCGCGATCAGGGGGTCACTTCCCCCTCGCCGGTGTCCGCGGAATCGCCCCCGCGCACCCCCTGTCGCCCCCTCTCGCTCTCCATCTCCCCCTCCTCCATCACACATGATACTCCAATCCACATATCCATCTCAAGTTCTCAACCACATCACCAGGCCTTTAATTCAATAAATCTAACATCTGATTCTTCTACAGCAAAATTAGATAAAACGGAGGGGATTCAAGGAGACATGGGAGAAGGGGGATATCTCGCATGGGGAGGAAACATGACTCACCAAAGTAAGCAGCAGTTACACGCGTCAATCTTCTTGTGATAAAAACAGGTGGTAGCCGTGCTCCTCCTCCTGATCCTCCCATCCTCGTGCTCCTCCTCCCATGGATCTTTCTACGGCTTGTAGAAAGAACTGACTCTAGGGTTAGGGTTAAGACGGAAATTGCTTTGTGTAGTGGACGAGGGAGAGAGGGAGAGAGGGAGCGAGATGAGGAAGGAGCAAAGGGCTGACCGCCGACGAGGTTGCGTGTGGTCGCCGGCGAAGCTGCTCGCGCGGAGGAGCGGTGAGGGCGGAAGCTATGCAAGGGAGGGGCGCGGCGGAAGCACTCGAGGTTGAGAGGAGGTGACGCGGTATCGTAATCGGATAACCCTCGAGGAGGAGTGTTATCACCGATGAATGGTGAGGTATCTGATTACACGGCACCGCATAACGGTCCAACCCGAACCAAACAGCTGTATCCGTATCTGTTACCTCTCCGTAATAAGATGCCGTTACATTTGGTCAACCAAACGCTATCTTAGTTATTACCATGCCCACCGTGTGCACAGTTGAAATGGTATTAAAGCGATGTACACATAGGTGGGAGGATGGAAGAGAAGAGGAGAGAGAAGAAATTATTTTCTTTTTACTTGTGATGCACCTTAAATTTATGGTGCACTTTAAGCTATGGCTCATTCTCACCATGTATATGGTTCACTTTACAAATCCAATCATTATCTTAGGGTTACCTTCTTCACACATTGTGGGCGCTTCCATGACAATCCCACATGCTCTATTATGGGCTCCTCTGCAAAACCCGGCCATTCGTACCAAGGAATTAATCGACGACGCCCGGATTTCTGCTGTGCTTATCTCTGCAGCTCTGCGTTCTCCCAGTCTAATCCACCATCCAGACTGGCGACAAAGAACGTGGCGTACGAATTACGAGTCGCAGCACGACCGGGAGGGAAGCACCGACGTGCTACGGCGGAGTCCTGGACCAGGTCCAGGTCCCCTACAAATGATGGTGAAGGGGGACCTAGGGCGTGCGTTGCATCGCATGCCACCTCACGTCATGGGCTATGGCTATCGCTATTTAGCCATCGGAAACACACGGGCATGGCGGTGGTAAACAAGACAGGCATTTCAAATACGACCCCATTTTGTGTCTTGATTGACATAACCTTAGGATTACAGCAGATCCTGAACGGCGGAACAAAACAACTTCTGGATTCTGCCCCCTCCTCGATTCACCTGCGGTCTCCAGACGGCTGGTGTGCGCAGTGCAGATCAAACACCTTCGGGGGCGTTTTTTCGACAGTAGAGACGACCACCTTTCAGGCCCCCACCAAAATGTAACAAATGGAACATGCTTCTCCATACATACGCTGCTAGCTACACATCTTCAACGCAAAACAAGTTACTGCGAAGGTGGACAGATACGGTGCAAATGATCAGTAAGATTGGAGTGAGGGGAAAGGCGATTTCTATTTTTACCGTGTGAAGTTGCTTACCTTTCATCAAACTTTCTGCACTTTAGTAGTAGGAAGCTCCTTCAGCTTGCCACCTTTTACACAATCAACGTCCTGCAGCAGAGTTCGCGGGGCATCAAAAAAAAGATGTAACTTTATCCACCAAAATTAAGATGCTCATGCTACATACTGTATTTTTTAAAAGTATTTTTTAAAAAGTATTTTTTAAAATGGAGGAATAGGTACCAACTTTTAAAAAATTGGCTGCCTAATCATGCTTAGGCACACTCCATCTGATGTGTCTAACACTTTCTAAGACACTAATATTCAACCAAGAGATAAGAAATACTTATGACATTGCTGCATCATATGCAAGTACCATAGCTGGTAATGATAAAGGACACTTTCATCATCAGGTTCTACAGATGGAACAAAGAAGGGACCTTGCATAAAACATCGGCTTAATTTAGGCAAAAAAAAGAGGTGGGACACCATGATAGATAGATAGATGGCCAAGTATGCAATGGACTTAATGAGCTCATCACCATTCACTAGGTGAAACTTTAATCCCAGTTCAGTGAATTTGTGAGTTCATTACCATGCTAATGCTACAGCGTTGTGATAGAGAAATAGCACAGATAATTTCTCTATATCTTGGCTAAGTCAATTATTCTAGACAGTCTCATTATAACAAATCTGGGTGAAAATGTTACTTCAAATCTATGAAATAAAGGGAAAAACAAAATAAATTTATGTCATAACAGATTAACAGCAAACTCATGTGGTAAATTAGTAACACAATTTGAGATGTGTCCTAATTTTGTCCCAAGGATTCTGCCATTTGTTTTCTAAAGCCTGTGCTGACATAAAACAAGAATGCTATATTGGTACTGCAACATTATTTCATTCATCGTAAATACTACCATAAGTCAAAATACTTTGGCCCTAAATATCCTAAGCTTAAGAACATCCTAAGAGGCATGAAATCGCGTGGATACTATGTCTGTGATGTCATGAAGTACTATATACAAAAATGAGTTAATTGAACATATCAGGATTGAAATGCTGTACTATAGAAGCAAAGCTAGTTCTATGAGGCGGTGACCTAAAGTAACTACCACTTAGTATTGTCAATCAATCCACCCATCAAAAGCAGTCACCAGCAAATATCTTGAGGTTTGAGGTGGCAATTATAAACATAGATGATCAGTAGCCACATAACACTAGTATAACAACTATTGGATAAAGCAAGCGAACAACTTTCAGTACGTTTGCACTACCCACTCAAAAAATCCTTCATTGCAGATATCGAGTTCTGGCCCATGTTTTGTAGCAGAAATGGTTACAGGGCAACAATAACTATAATACCAAAATTAGTGCCAGGGGTGCTTCCAAGAATGCAAACATCTCCATCTAAAACAGAACTTTGTGCTACCCACTCTATTGACATCAGAGTTGTTAAGAGTTCATCATGTAATGCACTTATATGTGTTGAGAGGCAATAATTAACAAAAGCAGACAGTTCACAAAAGTTAAAACCAGGGAACAACTTTTTGAAAGCTTCAAAGTGCGCTACTCTAGACAATATGACAATTCTAGTGCATACTTCCTAGCCCAACATGATTGCCCATCATTCTTAAGTTGCTAAATAAAGGGTGATTAGGCATCTATTCTTGCCTTGTGTTTTAGGCCTATGTTTGGTTCAACCTTATGGATATATATTGCAAGATAGGGATCGACTTGAGCTTTGTTGAACAGGCACCACTACCACCACCATCTAAACACCCTTTGCATATATTCTCCAACACAAAAGCCTTTTTGGGCCCAAACAACACCTAACTTACACACAAGACACAGACACTCCGAGCATCTATCACACCGAGAAGACACTCATCCACACTTTCATGGGCAAAGGTAGTAGGGACAGCTCCAAGTCTAGCACCTGCATGTAGAGCTCACGAGGATATCTACAGAAAAGGCCACAACACACGAATCTTACCAACCAACATTGACCTCCATACAAACATCAAATGCTCCATACACCTTCAGACATCGTTGCATCACAATATCTCATCACACTTATAGATCCAGATCAGAGTACGAATTTGCCAAATCAAACGAAACGACACAGATCGAACGCGATTCCAACCGAAATTAAACGGAAAATGCATCATACTGCCGAGGAGGAGAAATGGAAGAGCACTCACCTTGCCGGTAGCCTCATAGTAGTCGTTGAGCGCCCACTGGTACTTGGACTGATCCAACCCGAACCAGTTCGCCAAGTACTCGTCGAGGCTCGAGTGCGCTGCCACAAGAACAGCGAGAGTCCGACCATGAGAACCCCCCAAATCTTGCGAAAAAAGAAAATCCACCAAAATCACGAAATGCGGTTCACTCACCTTCCTGAACGCGCGCGACGGCGTCCCAGAAGAAGCCGAACGCCGATCCGTCGTGCTTGCCCCCAGCGGACGCCTTCTCGTACTGCGGCGGCGGCACCTGGACCGGCGGCGGAACGACCTTCACGGGAGCCGGCGGCGGGGGCGGGGTGAACACCACCGCCGGCGCCGCGGCCGGGCTCGCGGGCTTCCGCGGCGAAGGGGAGGGGGATGGCGAAGGGGCCGCCCTCTGCGGGGTCGGGGTGGAGAAATCCGAGCGCGGGGACTCGGGCGGAGGCGTGCGCGACGCGCCCCGTGGCGTGCTCGCGGGAGACGGCGGCGTGATGAAGACGGTGAGGTTCCCGGCCCTCCCGATCATGGGCGGCGGCGGCGGCGACGGCGAGGACGAGGACCCCATTGCCTTAGCTCAGCCGGAGCTAGGGTTGGGGAGCAGGCGGAGGCAGCGCTGCGGAGTGCGGCGTCTAGTGGCCTGGGGAGGAGAGCGTGAGAAGGAGATGGGGGGCGCTCGTGGGAAAAGCCCCAGACGCCATTGCAGACAAGGCAGCGGAGCTTTTGTTCGCTTCCTAAATTTCCCACTTTTTTAATTAATTTTTCCTCAATTGAATAACGCGACTTTTAGCGCCGGCTCCGGGTGGTCCGTGGACCGCGACTTCCAAGGCGCTGAAAGGTTCCCGTCCGATGGGGCCCAATGTCAGTGACCAAAGTGTTCATGGGCCCAGCGTGGTGCGCATAGACCTGGTGCACGCGCGCTAGAGTTTTCGTTTGTATTTTTCCCCTTCTCCTTTTCCCTCTCCAGTAACGTGCCTTTTCGCGTTGCTTCTGCGCTTGCCTGCACCGAGTCCACGGGCGTCTTGTTACGGAGCCAAAGGTAGGGCCCGCGTGGTAGGGGCTATTGGGCAAAGTCGTGGCGGGCCCGGATGATGGTGTAGGAAGACCGGGTGTACGGGAAGGTGGTGAGGTGGGAACGGCAAAGGTGCTTTGTCCTTGGATCCCACTTTGCGCGCAAGAGGCGATCTACTGTTTGTTTGGGAGGGCGTGGGTGAAGCGAGGTTACGGTTCTGCCCCTGGGATTTGGGTGGATTAGCAGTCCCGTGACACTGTAGGGGATGCTGCATTGCTGCGGGCTGTGACTGGCCAGTGGGTTGCTCACTACACCTGCTTTGTGTTTCCATTTTTCTTTTTCCGTGACTTTCTGGCATGCTGCTCATTTTCTTAAGGAGCGACTAATCACTGGTTAAGTATCAGGTAATACTTAATAGGTCATTTTTATAAGTCCTTTTCAGATACTGTTTATATTGTTTAACAGTATGATTGTTTTAAATTTAGACTGTAGTCGGTTACTTAGAAGTCAAAGCTAATGAAAAGGCATATTCTTTCTTAGATTCCGCAATCTAACCATCGGATTGTCACAATTCAGCGCCTCCACCATATCTCCTCAAATTGTTAGACACTGCTCACTGTTTTGCGCAATCAAACGGGTCCACTATGGGTGTGTTTCCCGAAAACTTCTCAAAATTCTCTTACCAAACTTCACTATTCATCTATCACATCAAATCACATCAAATCTCTCTCATCATGCATGGAGCACTAAACGTAGGTAAATAAATAAACTAGTTGCATGGTTTTGATATACACGACGAGACGAATCTTTTGAGCCTAGTTAGATTATGGTAGGACAATGTTTACCACAAACAAACGAAAAGTGCTACAGTGCGCTACATTGTCCGATGTGACATTTTCACCAAACTTTCTCTTCCTCTTTGTGGAACTAAACACGGTACATCAAATCACCAAACTTTCCAAAATTCTCTCTCCAAACTTCACTATTCACCTATCACATCAAATTTCTCTCCTCGTGCATGAAACACTAAACGTGGGTAAATAAAAAAAATAATTACATGGTTTTGATGTACACGAAGAGACGAATCTTTTGAGCCTAGCTAGGTCATAGTAGGACATGTGTACCACAAACAAACGAAAAATACTACAGTACGCTAAAGTGTCGGATGCGACATTTTCACCAAACTTTTCCTACCTCTTTTTGGAATTAAACACACCCATTACGCGCAAAGTAGTGAGCACCCACTTTGCCACGCACTGCCCCGCCCCCTCCATCATGTTCTTGTGCGTCAGCGGTAGTTTTTCTTTCTGAACCGCGGCCCACTAGTTGGCCCGAACAAATTAGAAAACGTTGCTTCCCTTCAATTATATTCTTACCTTTTTTCCCTTCTGTTACACTCTTGGACATGGCGCTAGATTCATTTTTTTTCTTTCACTTTCCTTTTTGGTAGTTTTAGTTTACCATGCATCTATTTCAATCTTTTTTTGTTCTTCTTTTATGTATTTAGTTCTTTGATGCCGTCTCATGTTTTAGAGACAATATTTATGCACAATGTTTTATTTCTTTCCTTATATATATACTCAGCGGCCCAGGTGAATTATTACCCAACTCGCGCTATGGGTTGAAACCTTTACTCTCAACTTACGAGATCCTAATGCTTGTTAGACCAGTCCAACTGGAAATTTTATAGAAAATTTTGTACTACCTCTGTTCCAAATTACCATTCGTTGCTGACTTTTTCGTTTAACGTTTGACCATTCGTCTTATTCAAAAAATTTCATAAGTATCATTTATTTTGTATGTGACTTGTTTTATCATCGTATATACTTCAAGTATAATTTATTGGTTTGTATATTTGGACAAAATTTTTGAATAAGACGAATGGTCAAGGATCATGAAAAAAAGTCAACAACGAATAGTAATTTGAAACGGAGGTAGTAGCATTAAATATGTTGATGTGACATAAGACAGAGAAAGAAGATTTTCATGATATGTGAGAAGAATTTCGTCACCATGAAACTCTTTTGGCCTAGTTGTCTAGTTTATTGTCTAAATAACCGTGTAGTAAAATTATACACTACGATTAGCCCCTTAGGAACACATGTGGTTGGAAAACCAGCTCTCCAACCGATTGCCTCCAGGTAGAGGTGGAGCTCCACAAGATGGGGATATGCAAAATGGGGTTAGTGAAGATTTGGTTGGTGCAAAGCTTCGATCGGCCTCACTTTGTGGGCTTGGCCCATAAAGCCTAGAGCAGCCACCGAGTGCACCGGCCTCCTTGAGTAATTTTCCTACTCTTTCTGCAACTTTGTTTATTTGGATTTTGACACGAAAAATGAAATATTTAGAAGGGCATCGTCAGAGAAGCTAGAGAAGTATCTACTCGTCGCCAGCAATCGGCCATAGTCTTAATGGAAATCTTGCATTGGAATATTTAGCCAAAAACTGGCCATAGACGAACCAACGTTGCCGAAATTTGGTCATTTTAGACATGTTTGGATAGTGGCCAAGGCAAACTCCTAAAACATTGCGAAAATAAACTAGGTTGTGAGTATGCATGTAGGCCTCATGTGACACTAATATTTTTTAGTATTGTATAATCATCATGATCTTGTTTCCTAGATTTAATTGAAAAAATACAATAGTTCAAACGAAGTATGGTTTAAGAGCGTTCTTAAATATAAGATGCCAGACATTTTGTCACTTGTTTAAATTTTCATCCTTTCTACAAATATTTTTGTAGGAGTATGTAGATAAACGTACAAGTTAAATGTAACATATTATTATGGTACTAGATCTAGTGGTAATTGTATAATTTATTTCACTATTTGATTCAATAATTATTATTGGCTAAAGTTTGAGAAAAATCAATAGTATCATGTATTTAAGGGCCTATTTAGGAGAGCTCCACTCTAGAAAATAACAACTCCACTCCACAAACTCCATCTTTTTCAGCTACACTCCACGAACTTGAGAATAATAAGGAGCTGCTTAATCTGTTTGGCTACCGATGTGACTCTAGGTCTAGAAATTATAGGATTTAATAGGAATAGTCTTTTTTTCACGTGAATCGGTACGTTGATTGCATAAACAGTGACATTAGTGGGTAATTATCTGACAACTTCACGACATTGTTTTCTGGAGCACCTCTTTGGGAGCTCCATAACATAAATTTTTTGAAGTTGGCTTATAAATCCACTTTTTTCTAGAGCTGGAGTTACTATAGAACTAGAGGCGTTTGGCTACATAATTCGGGAGCGGAACTGAAATCCTAAACTTTAGCTCTCCCAAACATACTCTAAGAATGGTTGTAGTTTGTGTGTTACTTTGGGTTTCTATGGCTAGCAAAATGGCCACCCACAATTTTACCAGCAATATTTGTTTGCTGTGGTTGGTTGGCGCCAAATTTTGGTTAGGGTGCCAAAAATTCGCATGCAACCAAACAAATGCCAAAAAAATTTCGGATGTGCCAAAAATTAGCATGGCCACCTTTAGGCAACAACCAAACTTGCCCTTGCTCCCTGGGGTTTGTAGAGGCAAGCTCTAGGACAAGTTTATGAGGCTATCACAATTAAGACCCTCTATTTGAACACTAAGGGGCTGTTTGGATAGCAGGTTTTAAAGGTAAAACACCGGTAAATTACACTCCCTAATTATTTTCCACCGGTGATCTCAAAATGCTGTTTGGATGAGTGGTGAGCACATTACAATTACACCCGGTTCAACCTAATACCGGTGTAAAAAAATAATCATGTGAGGAGGTCAGGAAAAGAAAACGACAACTATCGAGAGCGTCGTCTGGTCTCGTTCTGTCGTCTCTTTGGTGCGACTCGATCTATACCGAGTCGTCTTCCTCCCCACCGGCGCCGGCGTGGCTACCGCACACTTCACGGCGCTCGGCGCTTGAGACCTCCAACCTTGTGGCCCTCGAGCTCGCCTGCCCCCATCCTCGCCGGCTGCTGGTCTCTCCCCTCTTGCTGCTACTCTGCTCGCCTGCGGCGGCTATCCTGCCGGTGCCCGGTTCGAGCCTTCCATGGCGCCAGTGGTGTTTATAGCCGCAGAGCACCCAGGCCTGATGCCGGGACTTGCATCTAGGGGACCTCTCAATCGCGCACTCACTTCAATCCAGAAATTTTGAGATCACAGATAGATCGGGGATAAAATCTGACACAGAAAGAAGCGAACAAGGGAGCTCAGCGCAGCCTCGGCATCAACTCGTGCCATTAGGGCCTCGATCCAGGACTTCAATGGAGCTCAAGAATTTTGGGCGGCGTTGGGCTCAGGCTTGACGTCAGGGAGCTTTGATTCAGGTAGCCGGGATGGATGTATGCCGAAGGGGATCTTTGCTTGGTGGCGAAGGGCTCATTTGTGCAGCGGTGAGTTCGATTCTGATGCTTCGTCCAAGACCAATTCCGATAAGAAGACGGAGCATTGAGGAAAGAGGACGAAGAACAATTTGATTTTGTGCTGATATCGACGACAAAGGGTCCGCCCAGGCGGATGGATCAAAATCGAGTGGAGTTGGAATATACCGGTTCCACGGATGCTATTGCCAGCATTTACCCAAACGATATTTTACAGGTCAGGAAAATTCTGACTGTATTCTTGTGCACAGAGTTTTACAACCGGAAGTTAATTACAGGTGTATAAAATCACAGAGCATCCAAATAGGGCATAACAGTCTAACAAGCAGAACATTATTTTATGCTGATTAAAATTTATCAAGAATATGTAGATTTTAAAAACACCAATTTAATTACACCATACCACCTAAACACAAAAACCGGAGCTTCCGCTTTACTTCGGGTGTAGATTTCTAAAAATTACTAGGTGGTACCCCGCGCGTTGCCGCGGGAATTTATATAAAATTTGAAGATGCAATTTGAAAGTAAAAATACTAAAATAATTGCATTGTAATATTTTTTTAAACAACAATGTAGAGGAAAACACATTCATTTTATTGAGAGAAATTTGTAGCATGGTACTCGCAAAGACTAACACAATGCATAGCCGTTGTAGCATGGTACTCACAAAGACTAACACAATGTATAGCCGCAGAAAATCGGTAGAAGACATAAATTTATAATTCTAGTGGATGGTGATGTGGACAGCATGAATGTTGAGAGAAGATCCAGTGGATGGTGACGTAGACATCTTCCATGTGCAGAGAAATAGGGGTGGAACTTTTAGTGGGTACCAATTATATACTTGTTATAGATTATAACTTTCTCATCGGAAGTATAAATTGGAGAACTACATATTCATTCTTTTTTTTGCGGGCAACTACATATTCATTCTGATAGTCTCAGCGAGAGATATGCAACAACGAAGTCCACTTTGTGATTTAAGAGTTCTACATAATTGGATTCTCCAATTCTCCCAATCGTGCCGATTTTGATCCTCAATAACAACGACCTTATAAGAGTAGGAAAATTGTCCAGAGAAAAATTTGTTTTGAACTTTCGATATAAGAAATAAAGCTTGGCAGCCATTTGGTGTTTTTTTTGCTGTTTACCGCCCAATACTTCATTTTGTGCTTAGAGTTTGGCATGCCATAGTTCTAGAGAGAGAGAGAGAGGACCTCGATTATTACAAGGAAAAGACACTGCATTTTTTGTAGATGAATGTTAGCAGAATGATGTATCCCACTAGTATATAAACTATTTGTGCTAATACCTTAGTTTTATAGTGCTGGCGATTAATAATGAGCACGACCAACACAAATATCCACAAGCTCTCTCTCTCTCACTTCTTCACTTCCCCACAAGCTCTCTCTCTCTCATACCACTTGTCGGCGTCGAGAATGGCCGACACTCCCTCAGCCGCACAGAAAGTGCGTTGTGTCTCGTCCCTGATGGTCGATGCGAGAAGCCAACATAAGAACACGGGTTTATCCTGGTTCCGGCCGCGGGGCCGTACGTCCAGCAAGAGGCGCTCGCGCGCTCGTATTAGTTTCACACCCTGGTGCTTGCAGTGGGGGGCTACAAGTGAAGGTGGGAGAGGAGAGTTGTTCTCCAAGTCTCGGAACGGAGGAAGAAGATGATTGAGGCGAATGCCAATATCGTGTGTGTGAGCGTTCGTGTCTGGGCGTGTGCCTGGACATGTGAACTCTTCCTCTCTTTCGTGCGTGGCCCCCTGACTATCCCTTTTATATCTCAAGGGGTAGAGGGGTTACAGTCGTGGCTACAGTAGATGTCATGGGATGCCCCCTACATGGGGTGCCCTTGATCTTTGACGAATCCATGCCTTGAAGGCGAGCTGGGTTGGCTTTCGGCGCCGGTCGGTGATGTGGCGAATCCTGTTCCCGTTCTGTCGGGGCTTCGAGGGGTCGCACGGTTGTTGGCACTTCTTACGATCCAATATCGGAATTGAGAATCCTGGTACTGAGGTAAGGAGTGTTTCAGTGGTTTTCCGTATGGCTTAGTAAAATATAGAAATATTCTGCAAGCGCACAGAATCACCGCTGTAGCACTTCACCTGGGAGTATCCCGAGGTATCGTAATTTATATTTCCGCAGGGAAGCTTTGGCAAGATTACTAGTGAACAAATATTCGAGACTATCAGAGAAGGGTACACGACTAGACATGACAGGGGATAACGGTATTGGATAGGAGTGGATATACCGGACACACAGCTCAAGGGATACTCAGGTAAGGGAGAGAAGAGATAGATAGTTGGGAGGACAACGAGAAGAGATAGAGGACTCCTGGATTCTTTATCTACCTATGTCACTCTAGCTTAGAGATACAGCGGCTACAGAGCCAGCACTAGGAGATCTGGGATAACTCTAATGTCTTAGCATCGGGACAAGGGAACCGGTGAACACACAGAAAGGGATGAGAAGGGGTGCCACTATTTCCCAACTGGGGAATTCTACGGACCGGAACTAAGCTGATGGGCTACGAAGACCGAAAGGCCTGTCACCACCTCCCGGCTACCACCTCCGTTGCGACGGGAATAAACTAAGGCCACCAACTAGTCTAGGAACCACTCGTACACTAGGCAACGGCTACTTACTCTGCTAGCAAGAGCAAGAAACCTTGTCAATACTCTTGGTGACAATTCACCTCCAGTATCAAGCAAGATCGAAGAACCAGCCAAGACAAAGACTTAAACAAGACTACAAGCACTAGAACTGACTATAGTCTAAACAAGATATATTTGCAACTAAGATAAAGTAGAAGCAAGATATAAATGACAAGGGCAAAGTGATAAAGATAACTATATTGATAACTCAAAGTCTTGCAAAAGGAAAAGGTAAAAGATACAAGAGCTTGTACCCACTAGTAGAAATGTTAATATCTATGACGATTTGATAGTGACGTTTCATTTGTTGGTCATGGAAGTGGTCTGTACCATGACAAATTTTGTAAATTCGTCACAGATAACGAGTGGCGGTGCCAAGCCGCTCAAAATAATGATGAAACTGAGAGGATGGTCACGGAACAACGAACATGTTCGTCACAAATGTATCAATCCAGTTCTAAATGCAAAAGAAGGGGTGATGAGGGCGTCGAACCCGCAACCTGCTGGATAGAGAGTGCCACCGTTACCACTGAACTACAAGTGCTGTTGTGTTGATACTCAGAAGTTTATTATTATATACTCTAAAATATTGTTGGTTAAACAACCGGATTGAAGCACTTGGAAAATATCCCCGATTCAGAGCCATCGTACAAGGTTTTTTTTCTCTGACGTGTTTTTTAGCGCCGTGTGGACGCCGCCGCTGCCCTCCCTCTGTAGCGCAATTCTTAGCTGAACAAAATGAGCCTTTCTAGTGAGGCATAAATATAGCAGCAGGTAGTCGATAAGCACACAGGTGCAGCAGCACCTCACCTTGCGGCTGCAGCTTTCAGCAAGAGCAACTAACGCACTAGAAAAAAAAATTTGACCAAACAAACAGCTTTGAGCAGCTCACCAGATATTTGCTTACTCACCAGATGGCAATAAATTTGGAATACATAAGAAAGCATTTGGAATACATAAGAAAGCATGATCTATAAGAAAAATTCCACCAGAATTTGGAATACATAAGAATACCCTACTATAAAGCAGAAGACTATTATCCTGCAGAACAATTCATCTGAGCATTATCTAATTTATTCAAGTCATCACATCTAGACAAGCAGACACAAGAAGTCTGTCCTCGTCATCTGTGAATTTTTTTTGTTCTTCCCTGTGATCCTTTAGATGCAAAGCTCGACTCAACTCTAACTCCCAACTAAACTATCCTAACTCTACTAGAATGAAAGTGGATATGAGCTCCTTGGCTTGGTGTGTGTTTACAAGTGAAAGTGACCCTCTATTTATAGGAGTCTGAGGCGGCTGAGGCAGGGTAGCGGCTAAGGAAGCCAGGGGGGTACCCCCTGGGATTTCGGGCGAGGGGAGGCGGTTCGACCGAACAGGTCGGTTCGGCCGAACCGACCATCCCACCGTCCTTGCATCCAACGGTTGTGGGCAGCTCCCTGGAGGCGGTTACGTGCAGGGGGCGGTTCGGCCGAAGGCCCTAGTTCGGCCGAACTGGGCCTTGCCCGTGGCCGGCCTCCCCAGCACCGCCTCTGCTCTGTGGGCCTTCTGGGCTGGCTCCTGGTGATTGGCTTCGCGTTGTTCTGGCCCAGGGTGACGTGTTGGTCCTTTGGGGTGAGTTGGCGGTCGTCCACATGTCGTACATTGTGTTCATTTGGTGCTCGTTGATGTGGACGACTTCCGGTGGCATGCACGGCTAAGGAGGATAACCGGCCGAACGAAGTCGTTCGGCCGATTCGGTCATTTTCGGCCCCAATAGCGCGTATTTGTCGTAGTTGTACCTACACAAGTGACACTCACCAAAACTCATGGAACTTTATTAGAAATAAAACCTAAGTACATGGAATGTTGCATAAAACCTCATTTATTCCTGAGTATTGGTGGTCGGATTTGGGCTGTAACGACCACCAACAAGCTCCCCCAAGCTTAGCTCTTTGCTCGTCCTCGAGCAAAGATATAAACTTAGGCTCGGTGGATCAGGAGTTGCTACAATGTCATTTCTTTTTGCAGGTAACTTATGAGCAACTAGTTTGCAAAAATACTTGAATCATAGGCAAAGTTTCAAATCACCTTTTTACCTATGGGGCTTATAGCAATCTCCTTATCTTGGGCGGTTGAAAGGACGAACAGTTTAAACTCAGTTTTATTCCATGCTACTCTTTTCAGGATCCCATCTCGGAGTTTTTTCATAAGTTTGAAAACTACAAATTGTTCCTCATTGGCACACTCAATCACTCAAGTGTATTTGAATCCTCACCAAAGGCTCGTGCCTTCTTTTCATCCTAACATCTAATATGGCTTTTTGTGTGGCTCAGGGACAAAGGATGAAGGCATGCATGCATCTTATATTTTGCTAAGTCAAAGACCGGATCTCTGAGGAGACAAATCACATCTTAAGATCGAGACGTGCAAGTGTGTGGATATGAATGGAGTAGAATATGGTGGAATGGTGGAATGGAATATGGTGGAATGGTGGAATGGAATATGGTGGAACTCCTTGGATGAATTTCCCTCTCCTTGATTTATTTTCGAGAACATGGGCTATCTTTTATTCTTATATTTTTGCCATGCCACTTGGCATGCTTTTCTTTTTCTCTTTCTCTTTGCCATGCTCTTTGGCATGCTTTTCTTTTTCTCTTATTTTTGCCATGCTTCTTTGGCATGCTTTTCTTTTTGCATAGCCCATGTCTCTATCAAGAATATTTGGAGAGGGAGATCAAAGAACATGGAGCATTTATTTTTGTGGATGGATGATGGAAAATGTTTGCTAACTCCCAGTGTAGGAATTGCAAGTGAGAGGTGGTGTGTGTACGTGGGTCTCGATCTTTAAGAATATGAAAGCTTCACCCAAAGGTCACAACAATTTGACAAAGCTCACTAAGATAACAAGCAGCATATGAGTAGAAATTTTCAACTAAGCTTATCATATGACTCTGGTAGGTATTTTGACCAATGAGGAACTTGTTTCATTTTGAAAGTATAAATTTCCGAGATTTCCCCGTACTAAAAGCAGAATAGAATTTAACCAAATTCTCACTATATCAATCCCCACAACAACTTAAACTTGGAATAAAGCATGTGCTCCCACAAGGTTTTCAGGATCATTTTTACTCATGCCAAATAACTCAAGCACAATCTAGCAACTAGTTGAAGCAAAGTACTTGCAAAATTAATGACAGAGCAACTATTCATCATTTCCAAGGTGAGAGGCATATGATTCATTCCATGCTTAGTTGGGAGTTATTTTATTCAAGGGAAATATTGTTTAAGGGAAATATTTTTGGTATTTTCATTTTTTTAAATGCAAACTATCATGAAGGGAAATGAAAGGGAAATTAAATGATCAAAGTGCTGGATAAATCGGGACATACCTGGTGGGGGTCCTCCCCCAAGCCTTGACTTTCACTGGTAGGGGTTGAGCCTTGAAAGGTACTGGCTCAGCTGTTCCGCTTGTTCGTGGACATTGTGCTGGATAGACGCCACCATCCCGCTATTATCTTGATGGTACTGAGAATGGTAGGTTAGCGTGTCTTGAATATCTCGGGTACGGTCGTCGATGAGCTCGACTCGGTTGGAGATGTAGGACAGCTTCCGGCCGTAGTCGAGGCGTGAGGACTGTGAGTATCCGGGGTAGTATGGCTGGGAGGCACTATCGTATCCCCCTCCATACCGACTCCTGGACCACTCAAAGTCCATGTCCTGGCCGTAGTCCCAGCGTCCTGAGGTGAAGTAGTTCAGCTCCTGATGCTGCCCGGAGCCTCCTGCTCCTGACGTCCCAGCGCCGGTGTACATGTCGTAGGTGGCCTCAAAAGCGGAAGTGTGTCGGTGCGGCATTTGTGGTGCATCTTCCGGCTCCTATGAGGTGGCGAGCCCAGCATCACGCTTGGCTCGTCCCCTCGTGACGGGTCCGTCACCTGCAATGCTGTGCCGAGCGGCCTCTCTCCAAGGTGGAGAGTCGTTCGACTCTGTCCTCAACTGAAGAGTTAGTTTCGGCGTGGTATACAACCTTAGTGTTGCACAAGGCAAAGGCACTTCAGTTGTATAGCCACGGTAAATCATTGCCAGCATTGCGTCAGGCGTCCGCCGTATCATGTGGGCTTGCACGAAGTGCTCGGCATCCACGACAGAACGCGCTGTCTCGATGTACGTGAGCCGGGCGCCCTAGAGGACGCCCAGGTGGTTAGCGAGGCGAGTGACTAGAGAAGTCATCGCCATGCTACCCGCACGAGAAATATGAGACAGCCAGTGACCAACCATGTCTTTCACAGGTTAATAGGGAATCTGCTTGACCATGTCAAAAAGAACCCGCAACTCGATGGTGTTGACAGGGCGCAAATCTGCCCGGGGGAATACCGTCATAGACACCCAACGATGCATGAAACGCAAAGTGGGGTTATGAATGCTGTTCGTGCGTGGCGCATGACAGTTGGTATCCCCCGAAATCTTTTTCCAAAATGCCACCCGGTCAAATCTTTTAAGCGCTTTGTTCGGGTCTAATGAACAACGGCTTGAAAATCCGAGACCCGAACTAAAATCCCTCCAAAAGCAGAAGAACTCTTGGTTGAAGAACCGAAAACGAATACCCCCATTTTCAGAAACCAAAGTCGAGAGGAATTCAAGGGTGAGCAGGTACGAACCTTCTTCGTTGATGTGCCAGACATTCTCCCAGCCAATGGCCTGGAAGAATTCTGTAACTCTACGTCTATCCCCGTGTCCCTGAGCAAATCTTGCTCAAACACACGGGTATGCTCGAACTCCTTCAGTCGAAGCTCGTTGAAGGTGTTCCGCTCACTTTCTGTTCTAAGGTTGATGTCACTCTCGCTCAGGAGCTGCCTGGCTGGGGGCGTGGCATGGCCCCATCCTGAGCCGACTGCTCCGTTCTCGTCCGTGTCCATCCGGCTCGAGCCTCGAGACGGAGCTGGGGAACTCCCAGCATCGTCCGATCGTCGGCCTAGCCGGGCGGAACGACGGAGCGAAGTGAAGAACTTCGACATGATTCCTGCAAAAAGTTAGTGCAACAATAACTACCCGAAGGACTGAATATATATATGGTTAGCACAAGAAAATCAAGTCAGTCGTTCAAGATAGTTAGTTGTTCTTGCGGGGATGGAAACCACCACAAAAAGTTAGTCGTTCTTGTGGGTGTCGGTGACCACCACAAAATCGTCTAGAAATTCAGCACAAAGATCACAACAAAAGCAAAATATTTTTTTTTGGATTTTCTAGTGATGCAAGTGAACCAAAACTTGAGCAAGAACTTGGGGAGAACTTGAGCAAGCACTAGAGCAAAGAACTTGAGAAAGAGAGAGAGCTCCTAGCATAAATTTTCAGAATGGGAGAGTGAGTGAATGGTGCAAGGAGAAACAAACAGCAAGGGCAGCATTTATTGGCCGAGGGGAGGGCCTTGGCCAGTTTGCCCGAAGGCTCTGGTTCGCCCGAACTAGGCCTGGTGGCCAGGGCACTCCCATGTGAGTGCATGACTCACATGCCTTTGTTTCCACTCCAAGTTTGTGTGGCCATCAATTCCCAAGGACATTTTTAGTGGATTTTAGTGGTATGTAAGATGGAAATGTGACATGACCAAAGTGGAAATTAGTGGAGTCACCCCCATGATGCCATGTTTGTGATGATTGGTGAGTGTGCAGCCATTTTTAGTGGGGTAGACATGTTTGTTGCTAGTTGGTGGTGATGGTAAATAATTGGAGATGTTCTAGAAGGGATGAAAATGATAAAAGTTACCAATTACATCCACCCTAGGTAAAATTTCAGCATGTGTCCAATTATTTCTAACCAAGCTTGCAAAATTTTCTACTCTCTCTCAAATTAATTACTCAAGTGGTTCATTTATTTTGAAAAGGGAAACATGCAAATGCAATTGGAAATTTAAAAATTGGAAGGGAAATATGAGATATACATACCGGTTTTCCTCGCGACGAGAGCTCAGCTTTTAAGTCCGCGAGCGGGACTTCTCCTGTCTTCAGTTGTTCTTGTCATCGTCCGGTCCCGGAGTGGATGACTTGGACGATGCAACCTTCTTCCGCCACATTTTCTTGATCTTCTTCTTCGGTGTCGGTGGCGGTGGGATCGGCGTCTTTGGAAAATTCCAGAGGGCTTGTTCTTCCTCGTATTTCTTTACGTTGCTAAGTGCATCATCAATGCAACGATTCCAGATCGCGCACTGAATGATGGGCACTCCGGGATCTTCCTTCATGTCCGGAGAGGTCTTGATGATTGCCCTTTTTGCAGCTCTCGGCAGGTAGGTCCATCTTGGTGTCAGCACTTGGATACGTGCGACCTTCCCTGTGTGGTTAGTTCGGAAGACACTGCGAGGCATCTTACCATGCCTGGTAGTGATGGAATTCACTGTCTCGATGGAAGGTTCGGGTTGCCCCGGAATCTTCCCCGATTCAGTGACACGAACCGCAGCAGCTAACTGAGCGACTTGAGTTTCTATCATTTTATTAAAGCTTAGTTGACTTTTCAAAGCAGAAGAAAATGATTCCATCCTAGAGTCTATGCTTTCCAGAGTTTTATCATTAGCAGCAAGCTTTTTATTGATGTTTTCAGTTATTTTCATCTGGCCCAACACAAGATCTCTAAGAGACGGCTGATTATTGAAATTGCTGGAATTGAAATTGTTACCTTGTTGAGGCCTCTCAAAAGGGAGGTTTGGACGCAGATTCCAGCCTTGGTTGCCGTAGTTGTTCGGTCGGTACTCGTTGTTGTTGGAGTTGTTGACGTAGTGGGCATCTTCTCGCGTTTCGGGGCAGTCATTCCCCGAATGGCCAGTGTTGCCACAGACTTCGCAGGTCATGCGAGCGTCCATGGCTTGCACTGTTTCTTGAGCAGGGGCCTCCAGTTTCTTCATCAGGAGGTCCATCTTGGCAGCGAGCATGTCCAGAGCTTCAACTTGGTCAACTCCTCGGGTCTTTGGTTGAGTCCGGTCGTCGGACCAACCTTGGTTCTCGACCATCTTCTCTATGAGGGCCTTCGCACGATTCTCCTCAAGAGAGAAGAACGAGCCTCCAGCAGCAGCATCCAGTACTCAGGGCAGAATTTCTCAGCCCGTGATAGAAGGTTTGGATTATGAACCAACTCTGCATACCATGGTGAGGACAAGTAGAAATATAGTCCTGGAGGCGATCCCATGCCTCCGGGACTGTTTCATCTTTTAGCTGCTGGAAACTAGCTATTTTGTTCCGGAGGGCGTTGGTTTTCCCAACCGGAAAGAATTTTAGCAAGAAAGCGCTAGTGCATTTATCCCTGGTATTTATTGCTTCGCGGTTAGCATAAAACCATTGTTTTGCCTTGCCTAATAATGAGAATAGAAATAAACGAAGGCGAATGGCATCGATACTTACTCTGCGGATGGTGAAGGTGTTGTAAATCTCCAGGAAATGCTGGAGATGAGCATTGGCATCTTCGTGTGGCTTGCCGCAGAATGGGCTAGCCTGTATCATATTGATGAGGGCTGGCTTCAGCTCAAAGTTACCATCTCCGACTGGAGGAGCTGGTCCGACACGTACGTTCTCGCTTGATGGAGCGGAGAACTCACGGATCGTCTTGGTTGCCATCCTCGATGTAGCCTGGTCAACGACGGGAAGGATTGGGTTCGTCGGAAGGAGTTGCTTCTGAGGAGGTACAACACGAGGTCGTACTTTCCTCACAAACGACTCCAGATTTTCTTGGAAGTTTGACGGTAGTTGGAAACCAGTCATGCACTGCTCTGCTCCACAAGGACCAACGAACAGAGCAAGGATAAACCCAATTGAGTAGCGGTACTCAACTAAGATAGCTCAAGATAGAAGTTCAAAAATAATCTAGCCAAAGACTTCCCCGGCAACGGCGCCAGAAATGCTTGTTGGCACTTCTTACGATCCAATATCAGAATTGAGAATCCTGGTACTGGGGTAAGGAGTGTTTCAGTGGTTTTCCTTATGGCTTAGTAAAATATAGAAATATTCTGCAAGCGCACAGAATCACCGCTGTAGCACTTCACCTGGGAGTATCCCGAGGTATCGTAATTTATATTTCCGCAGGGAAGCTTTGGCAAGATTAGTAGTGAACAGATATTCGAGACTATCAGAGAAGGGTACACGACTAGACAATACAGGGGATAACAGTATTGGATAGGAGTGGATATACCGGACACACAACTCAAGGGATACTCAGGTAAGGGAGAGAAGAGATAGATAGTTGGGAGGACAACGAGAAGAGATAGAGGACTCCTGGATACTTTATCTACCTATGTCACTCTAGCTTAGAGATACAGCGGCTATAGAGCCAGCACTAGGAGATCTGGGATAACTCTAATGTCTTAGCATCGGGACAAGGGAACCGGTGAACACACAGAAAGGGATGAGAAGGGGTGCCACTATTTCCCAACTGGGGGATCCTACGGACCAGAACTAACGTGATGGGCTACGAAGACCGAAAGGGCTGTCACCACCTCCCGGCTACCACCTCCGTTGCAATGGGAATAAACTAAGGCCACCGACTAGTCTAGGAACAACTCCTACACTAGGCAACGACTACTTACTCTGCTAGCAAGAGCAAGCAACCTTGTCAATACCCTTGGTGACAATTCACCTCCAGTATCAAGCAAGATCGAAGAACCAGCCAAGACAAAGACTTAAACAAGACTACAAGCACTAGAACTATAACTGACTATAGTCTAAACAAGATATATGCTGCAACTAGGATAAAGTAGAAGCAAGATATAAATGACAAAGGCAAAGTGATAAAGATAACTATATTGATACTCAAAGTCTTGCAAAAGGAAAAGGTAAAAGATACAAGAGCTTATACCAGAGCTCCTGAAGACGACTCCGAAACCTCCGAGGCACAGCTCGACTCAACTCTAACTCCCAACTAAACTATCCTAACTCTACTAGAATGAAAGTGGAAATGAGCTCCTTGGCTTGGTGTGTGTTACAAGAGGGGGTATGGGTCCTATTTATAGTTGCATAGGACGGTTGGGGCTGGAGTAGCCGTCAAGTTACCAGGGGGTACCCCCTGGGATTTTGGCCGGGGACGTCGGTTCGGCCGAACCCTGGCGTTTGGCTGAATGCAGGATCCACCGCCATCTGCACCAAGGGCCGAGATGCAGTGCTGGGAGTCGGTTTGGCAACTGGGGGCGGTTCGGGCGAACCCCCCAGTTCGGCCGAACTGGGCTAGGAGCCCAGGCCCACCCCCAGCACCGCCTCTGCTTTGTGGTGCTACTGGACCGGCCTTTGATGCGTGGGATTGAGTTGTGTGGGCCCAGGATGACTTGGCATGGGTCCGTGTTGAGTTGGCGGTCGTCCACTTGTCATATGTTGTGTCCGCTTGGTCATCGGTGGTGTGGACGGCTTCCGGCGGCCTTTACGGCTAAGGGGGGTAACCGGCCGAACATGTCGTTCGGCCGTTTCTGTCATTTCTGACCCCTATAGCGCGTATATGTCGTAGTTGTACCTGCACAAGTGACACTCACCAAAACTCGTGGAACTTTATTAGAAATAAAACCTAAGTGCATGGAATGTTGCATATAACCTCATTTATTCCCGAGTATTGGTGGTCGGAATTGGGCTGTAACGACCGCCAACAGCTAAGACGGAAGCCCTTGCCGAGGCTGAGCACCAACTTTAGGACGAGTGTTCTGCCCTCGCGGACGCGCGGGCTCAGCTCCTGCAGAAGGAGGAGGTGCTTGCCGCAGAGCTGGCTCGCCCCCATGTGGACCCAGCCACGCTCGAGGAGGTCAGGTCGCAACTGGAGGCGGAGCGGAAGTTTGTCGAGGTTAAGTCCCGAACTCGCGACCCCTGTTCTTCGGGCTTTCCCCTGCCTCGGAGCATGTTATCGATGTGCTAATATTTGTCCTTTCAGAACTTCGCAAGATGGATGCAGACTCGTCATTGGAATTGACGACTCTTCGAACCACCTACGAGCGATCAGAAGATGAGCACCGGATTCTGGAGGGCGCTGCTGCGGCCGCTTGCGCGGTGGTCGAGGGTGCGAGTGGTCCAGCGGGCACGAACTTGTTAAAGCGCCTGGCTTTGGTGGAGCCGGTGGTTACCGAGCGCCTTCGCAGCGCTCTCCACTCGGGGTCCAGAAGGCCCTTGGCGTGATGACCACCCATTACCAGGTCGACCTCAACCTTGTGTCTGAGGGGTATACCATTCCGGTGGGTATCGAGGGTGATGCACGGCTCGCCGTGATCGACGTGGCTGATGTCGAGGCTGCTGATGCTGCCACCGTGCTCGCCGCCAAATTCGACGTTGACCTATTCCTCGAGCCTGCGGCTAATGACTCGGGAGCCGACCCCGACCTTGGACCTGCAGCTGGCGGCGTTTGAGCCGACCCCGACCTTGAGCCTGCCGCTGACGATGCCGAGGCTGGCCCCTGAAGTGCCTTGAGCATTTTAGTTTGCATTATTTTCCCTGTATTTTGTCCTGAACCACATGATGAACCTTTGAATTGTGTCGCCCGTGTGGCTGGGATCTTTTGATTTCCGCAATCAAGTTTGTGTTCGCCCATTAGTTCGTGTACATTGCGCTTCTCTCTTGGCTCGAGATCGACTTCGGCGGAGGAGGTTCGTTCACAAGTAACTTTGGCGTGGAGTGGTGAGGGGGATGCCGTAGCCTTTCGTGGGCGTAGGCGGTCCCTCGACTCGGCCGACTCTTAGCCGCAGTAGGCTTGCGCCTTACTTTCATCTTTCTGAGCGGTCGAGGAGGAGCTTGGCAATGTATTTTCAAAAAAAGGGCATGAAAAAAAGTTAGGACTGTTGGGGGGTTAGTCCCCCAGTAGCCCCCGAGGGAGGCTTGGCTTTACCACGAGTTCGCTTCGAGGGTAAAGGCGAGTCACCCTGTTTCATTGTTGTTAGTAACTATGTTTCCATGCTGTTATAAACCTTTATTATTATCATCGTGCGATAAAACAAGACTACGGAAAGTACAAGAGGTTCTATGGGTAGAAGTGACGTAGCTGTTGGATGTTCCAGGCGTTGGGGAAGACCTCGCCCTTCTTGTTTGCCAGCTTGTAGGTGCCGGGCTTGAGGACCTTCGCGACGATGAATGGTCCTTCCCATGGTGGCGTGAGCTTGTGTCGGTCCCGATTGTCCTGGCGTAGCCTCAGCACCAGGTCGCCTTCGCTCAAGTCTCGACGCCGCACCCTCCGCTCCTGATATCGTCTCATGGATTGATGGTACCGTGCCGAGTGCAGGGTGGCCACGTCTCGAGCCTCGTCCACCTGGTCCAGCGAGTCATCGCGTGTTCGCTGGTTCTGCTCCTCCTGATATGCCTTGAGCCTCTGGGATCCGTACTCGAGGTCGGTCGGCAAGATGGCCTCGGCGCCGTAGATGAGGAGGAACGGGCTGAAGCCCGTGGCCCTGCTCGGAGTGGTTCTCAAGCTCCAAACCACCAAGGGTAGTTCGATTACCCACCTTCGACCGTAACTGTTTAGCTTGTTGAAGATCCTCGGCTTTAACCCTTGCAGAATCATGCCATTGGCACGCTCCACTTAGCTGTTGCATTGGGGGTGAGCCACGGCTGACCAGTCCACATGGATGTGGTGGTCATCGCAGAATTCCAGGAACTTCTTCCCTGTGAACTGGGTGCCGTTGTCGGTGATGATCAAATTGGGTACGCCGAACCAGTGTATGATGTCGGTGAAGAATATCACAGCCTGCTCCGATCTGATGTTGGTGATGGCCCGAACTTCGATCCACTTCGAGAACTTGTCGATCGCCACCAGTACGTGCGTGAAGCCCCCGGGCGCTTGTCTAAAAGGTCCTACAAGATCCAATCTGCAGACCGCGAAAGGCCATGTGACGGGGCTGGTCTGTAGAGTATGCGCCGGGAGGTGTGTCATGCGCGCGTGGAACTGGCATCCCTCGCAGGTACGCACCGTTTCATTGGTGTCGGCCATCGCAGTAGGCCAGTAGAAGCCCTGCCGAAAGGCATTGCCCACGAGGGTTCGTGGTGCCGCGTGGTGCCCGCACACACCGGCGTGGATGTCGCGGATCAATTGCCGCCCCTCAGGAATGGGTATGCATTGTTGCAAGATCCCCGAAGCGCTGTGCTTGTACATTTCTCCCTCGATCGAGATGAATGATTTGGCCCTCCTCGAGATGCGGCGGGCCTCGTTACGGTCCGAGGGTAACTCCCCTTGATCAAGCCATGCGAGGTATGGGGTGCGCCAATCTCGCAACGACGGCGGATCGGCGTCGATCTCCATTGCTTCGGCTTCGTCCGTCGAGGATGTCTCGAAGTCAGGGGCCTCAGGATCGCTTCCCGAGGGTCCTTGTCCATCGGGTCGTCAGCCCCCGATGGTTCCGGAGCTTTTCGAGGGGGGTGTTCGGCACCCTCGAGGTCGACCGAGGGTTTGTCGAGGTCGAGGGCGAAAACGTTCGGCGGAACGGTTAGCCGCACGGACGCGATTTTCGCTAGCTGATTTGCCTCTTCGTTGTACTTGCGCGGGACGTGATTGAGCTCTATACCATAGAACTTGTCCTCGAGCTTGTGTACCGCGTTGCAGTACGCCTCCATCTTATCGTCGCGACAGTTTGAGGTTTTCATGACCTGGTCTATGGCCAGTCGGGAGTCGCCTCGAACGTCGAGACGCTTGACCCCGAGTTCAATGGCGATGCGGAGCCCCGCGAGAAGGGCTTCGTACTCTGCCATGTTGTTGGACGATGGGAAGTGTAGCTGCACTACGTAGCGAATGTGCTCCCCTGGGGTGAGATGAAGAGGAGGCCCGTGCCTGCCCCGGCTTTCATCACCGACCCATCGAAGTACAGAGTCCAGCATTCGGCCTGGATCTGTGGTGGGGGAAGCTATGTCTCCATCCATTCAGCCACGAAATCCGCCAAGATTTGCGATTTTATTGCCTTTCGAGGGGCATAGGTGAGGGTCTCACCCATTAGTTCCATCGACCACTTAGCTATTCTGCCGGCGACATCAGGATTGCAGACTATCTCGCCCAAAGGGAAAGACGAGACCACGGTCACCGGATGCGCTTCAAAGTAATGTCGCAACTTTTGCCGTGCGAGCACTATAGCATAGATCAGTTTCTGGATATGGGGATACCTCATTTTGATTTCGGACAACACCTCGCTGATGTAGTATACTGGCCTCTGCACCGGCAGGCCATGGCTCTCCTCCATTCTTTCGACGACGATGACCGCGCTGACTACTTGAGTAGTCACAGCCACGTAGAGGTGGAGAGGCTCATTGTCCCACGGTGGTGTCAAAATGGGCGCGCGCGCGAGCGTCGCTTTCAGCTCGTTGAGGGCTTTCTCTGCCTCGTGGATCCATGTGAAACGTTCGTGTTTCTTTAGGAGTCGGTACAAGGGCAAGCCTCTCTCGCTGAGTCGCGAGATGAAGCGGTTCAGTGCTGTGAGGCAGCCTAGTACCCTGTGCACCCATTTAAGATATCGGATCGGCCCCATTCGTTCCAGGGCTGTCACCTTCTCGGGGTTGAGCTCGATGCCTCGCTGGGAGACAATGAAACCCAAGAGCATGCCGCGCGGCACCCCGAATACTCACTTCTTCGGGTTCAGTTTTACCCCATTTGCCCGGAGGCAGTCGAAGGTGATTCAGAGATCGTCGACTAGGTCGTCCGCCTTCCTAGATTTCACAACGATATCGTCAACATATGCCTCAACGGTCCACCCGATGTGATCTCCGAAAACGTGCTACATACATCGCTGGTATGTAGCCCCGGCGTTTTGGAGACCGAACGTCATAGTGACGTAGCAGAACATGCCGAACGGGGTGATGAAAGAAGTCGCGAGCTGGTCGGACTCTTTCATCTTGATTTGTTGGTAACCCGAATAAGCATCACGAAAGCATAAAAGTTCACACCCAGCGGTGGAATCGACTATTTGATCAATACGTGGCAAAGGGAAAGGAACTTTGGGACATGCTTTATTTAAACCTGTATAGTCTACGCACATGCGCCATTTTCCATTCTTTTTCTTAACTAAAACAGGACTACCTAGCCACGTAGGGTAAAATACCTCCTTGATGAATCCGACATCCAAAAGCTTGCGCAGCTCCTCCCCGATCGCCCGACACTTTTCCTCGTCGAAGCATCGCAGGCGCTGCATCACTGGTCTGGCTTGGGGTCGGATATCAAGGGAGGGCTCGGCGACCTCCCTCGGAATGCCCGGCATGTCCGAGGGGCTCCACGCAAAGATGTTGGCGTTGACGCGGAGGAAGTCGACGAGCACCGCCTCCTATTTGGGGTCGAGGATGGAGCTGACCTTGGCCGCCCTACCCTCGAGATCGTTTGGATCGAGGGGTACGACCTTGGTCTGCTCCGCGGGCTCGAAGCTACCCGCATGTTTGCTATGGGAGTGGGCAGCCTCGTTGAGCATCTTCTCGAGGTCAGCCACCTGGGCCTCAAAGCAAGCATGGGCCTCGGCGCACTCTACATCGCATTTGTAGGTGTGCTCGAACGACGGCCCGGCCGTGATGACGCCCTTCGGTCCTGGCATCTTCAGTTTGAGGTACGTGTAGTTGGGGACCGCCATGAACTTGGCGTAGGCTGGCCGTCCAAGTATGGCGTGGTAGGCCCCTCGAAACCCCACTACCTCGAAGGAGATGACCTCCTTGCTGAAGTTGCCCGGCGTGCCGAAACAGACGGGCAGGTCGATCTGCCCGAGGGGCTGGACCTTTTTTTCCCGGTGCGATGTCATGGAATGCAGACAAACTGGGCCGCAACTTGTCTACGCCGATCCCCATTGAAATGAACCGGATTCTCAACGAAGAGAATCCGACTCCCTGTACCCTTGAGATAGTCCCAGGAGTAGCAGCTATCTCGTACAGAACTCATCTCAGTCGAATATCACATCAATACAACGATAAAAGATCCAATACATGACATATATAAAACATAGCGATCTGGTACAAGCCCTCTGGGCTAAATCGACAATAAGAAACAACTACGAAGTGGTAGCTAAATCATCTGGGTCCACTTCCCGCAGGCATCCTTGAGCATAGTGCGCACCCTTCAATCGTACCACCGGTCCTGGTTGAACTCGTGGTCGGGGTCTTCACCTGAGAACCCAAAGTTTGTCCCTAAGGAAATGGGACAGGTTCACGTCACCATCCATAATATGAAGCAAGCTTTAAAGTGGCCTAATCTAAGGTATAGAAATAATCAAGGTTTAAGCCAGGGTTTTCCTATGCGAGCAGCAGCAATAACCCAAATTCATCTCATCACCAACCCTTTTCCTCACAAGCACAACCACTCCCCAATTCCAACCATCAGCCTCACATTCACATCGGGCTCGTCCTGCCACACCAGGTTCCCGCAAACATCATCCACCAATGCCTTTCGCTCACTAGTCGACTCGGTGAGCTCCCTCCCCACCTTGTCTCATCAGCAACGCTGGACCAATCTCTCATAACCCAAACCAAGGATGAGGTAAGAAAGAAGATTCCCAAGCTAGTTGGAACTTATCAGAAGCAGGTCGTCCGTAACCGTGGACACAACTATACGTACAGTTTACACTCTAAAGAGGTGGCACTCCAGGAATCCATCCGGGCTGCAAGGCTAGTCCGCAACCAACCTGAGACACAGCCCACAACAAAGACCCTAAACAGTAACGACGCCAATCCTGTCTCCCTAGGCTCGGGAAACATCTGATCTAACATCTACCCCAGGGATGTCAAACCTTCCCACCGGGGCTAGTCGGGGGCCGTGGTAAATTATGAAGAGTACGCCGCAACGAGTCCCCCTTACACATATCAAGCTCGAATCTCCTACAGTCTCGGCGCCGCACTAGAGTAGGCTTTCTGGAACCCTCCCCATTATGGGTAGATGGTGAGAACGGTATTCCCACGTCCAAAGGTGGAACTCGACTCGGTCCTTAATTGTCGGTAAAGCGAGTATCAGCGTCATAAGCGATCCGCCGCAACGGTCCACAATCAACACCCATAACAGGTATAGCCGCCCAAACTCCTCAAGTAACCAAATATCCAAGAACCATGTACCCGCAACAGGTACTTGTTGGCGGTCGTTACAACCCAAATCCGATCACCATGTACTTAGGTTTTATTTCTAATAATGTTCCACGAGTTTTGGTGAGTGTCACTTGTGCAGGTACACTTACGACAGATACGCGCTATTGGGACCGAAAACGACCGAATCGGCACGACTCCGTTTGGCCGGTTACCCCCCTTAGCCGTAAACAATGCGAAGCATCACCGGAGGCCGTCCTCGTCAGCAACGACCGAGCGGCGACCGTGCAAGACATCTCATCACTGCCAAGTCACTCTTGGGCCAGGAATACACGAAGTCCATCACCAGAAGCAAAGCCCAGGAGGTCCAGAGGGAAGAGGCGGTGCAGGGGGGTGCTGCTGGGCCTCCAGGCCCGTTCGGCCGAACAAGGCGGTTCGGCCGAACCGCCCCCAATCCAGCACCGCCTCCCAAGGGTGAATCCTGACCGTGGGAGCTAGAGGCGGCACATCCCACGGTTCGGCCGAACTGACCAGTTCGGCCGAACCAGGGAATTCGGCCGAAGGCCTGGCACCGCTTCCCTGGCTGCCTTGGCGGTTACCCTGCCTACAACCGCCATCAACCGCTATAAATTGGACAGCCCCGGCCCTCATTCAACACACACCAAGCCAAGGAGCTCTTTCATTCCACTTGTTCTAGTAGAGTTAGGATAGTTTAGTTGGGAGTTAGAGTTGAGTCGAGCTTTGCCTCGGAGGTTCCGGAGTCGTCTTCAGAAGCTATGGTATAAGCTCTTGTATATTTTACTTTACCTTTTGCAAGACTTTTAGTTATCAATATAGTCATCTTTATCTTATTCCCTTTGTCATCTATAACTTGCTTCTACTTTATTCTAGTTACACATATATCTTGTTTAGACTATAGTCAGTTATAGTTCTAGTGCTTGTAGTCTTGTTTAAGTCTTTGTCTTGGCTGGTTCTTCGATCATGCTTAATACTGGAGGTGAATTATCACCAAGAGTGTTAACAAGGTTGCTTGCTCTTGCTAGCGGAGTAAGTAGTCGTTGACTAGTGTAGGAGTGGTTCCTAGCCTAGCCAGTGGCCTTAGAGTATTCCCGTCGCAACGGAGGTGGTAGCCGTGAGGTAGTGACAACCCTTTCGGTCTTCATAGCCCATCACGTTAGCTCCGGTCCGTAGGATCCCCCTAGCCCGGGAAATAGTGGCACCCCTTCTCATCCCTTTCTGTGTGTCCACCGGTTCCCTTGTCCCGAAGCTAAGACAATAGAGTTATCCCAGATCTCCTAGTGCTGGCTCTGTAGCCGCTGTACCTCTAAGCTAGAGTGACATAGGTAGATAAAGTATCCAGGAGTCCTCTATCTCTTCTCGTTGTCCTCCCAGCTATCTATTTCTTCTCTCCCTTACCTGAGTATCCCTTGAGCTGTGTGTCCGGTATATCCACTCCTATCCAATACCGTTATCCCCTGTCTTGTCTAGTCGTGTACCCTTCTCTGATAGTCTCAAATATCTGTTCACTAGTAATCTTGCCAAAGCTTCCCTGCGGAAATATAAATTATGATACCTCGGGATACTCCCAGGTGAAGTGCTACAGCGGTGATTCTGTGCGCTTGCAGAATATTTCTATATTTTACTAAGCCATAAGGAAAACCACTGAAACACTCCTTACCCAGTACCAGGATTCTGAATTCTGATATTGGATCGTAAGAAGTGCCAACAAGCATTTCTGGCACCATTGCCGGGGAAGCATTTGGCTAGATTACTTTTGAATTTTTATCTTGAGCTATCTTAGTTGAGTACCGCTACTCAAGCGGGTCTATCCTTGCTCTGTTCGTTGGTCTTTGTGGAACAGAGTAGTGCATGACTGGTTTCCAACTACCGTCAAACTTCCAAGAAAATTCTGAGTCTCTTGTGAGGAAAGTGCGACCTCGTGTTGTACCTCCTCGGAAGCAGCTCATTCCGACGAACCCAGTCTTTCTTGTCATTGACCAAGCTTCATCAAGGATGGCCGGCAAGACGATCCGCGAGTTCTCCGCTCCATCAAGCGACAACGTGCGTACCGGACCAGCTCCGCCAGTTGGAGATGGTAATTTCGAGCTGAAGCCAACCCTCATCAACATGGTGCAGGCTAGCCCATTCTGCGGCAAGCCACACGAAGATGTCAATGCTCATCTCTAGCATTTCCTGGAGATTTGCAACACCTTCACCATCCGCGGAGTAAGTATCGATGCCATTCGCCTTCGTTTATTTCCATTCTCATTATTAGGCAAGGCAAAACAATGGTTTTATGCTAGTGCTTTCTTGCTTAAGTTCTTTCCGGTTGGGAAAACCAACGCCCTCCGGAACAAAATAGCTAGTTTCCAGCAGTTAAATGATGAAACAGTCCCGGAGGCATGGGATCACCTCCAGGACTATATTTCTGCTTGTCGTCACCATGGTATGTAGAGTTGGTTCATAATTCAAACATTCTATCACGGACTGAGAAATTCTGCCCGTGAGTACCTGGATGCTGCTGCTGGAGGCTCGTTTTTCTCTCTTGAGGAGAGTCGTGCCAAGGCCTTCATAGAGAAGATGGTCGAGAATCAAGGTTGGTCCGATGACCGAACTCAACCGAAGACCTGAGGAGTTTACCAAGTTGAAGCTCTGGACATGCTCGCTGCCAAGATGTACCTCCTAATGAAGAAACTGGAGGCCCCTGCTCAAGAAACGGTGCTAGCCATGGACGCTCGCATGACCTGCGAAGTCTGTGGCAACACTGGCCATTCGGGGAATGACTGCCCCGAAACGCGAGAAGATGCCCACTATGTCAATTCCCCAACAACAACGGGTACCGACCGAACAACTACGGCAATCAAGGCTGGAATCCGTGCCCAAACCTCCCTTTTGAGAGGCCTCAACAAGGTAACAATTACAAGTCCAGCAATTTCAATAATCAGCCGTCTCTTAGAGATCTTGTGTTTGGCCTGATGAAAATAACTGAAAATATCAATAAAAAGCTTGTTGCTAATGATAAAACTCTGGAAAGCATAGACTCTAGGATGGAATCATTTTCTTCTGCTATGAAAAATGAACTGAGCTTTCATAAAATGATAGAAACTCAAGTCGCTCAGTTAGCTGCTGCCGTTCCTGTCACTGAATCGGGGAAGATTCCGGGGCAACCCGAACCTTCCATCGAGACAGTGAAAGCCGTCACTACAAGGCATGGTAAGATGTCTCGTAGTGTGTTCTGTACTAACCACGTAGGGAAGGTCGCACGCATCCAAGTGCTGACACCAAGATGGACTTACCTGCCGAGAGCTGCAAAAAGGGCGATCATCAAGACCTCTCCGGATAGGAATGATGATACCGGAGTGCCTATCATTCAGTGCATGATTTGGACTCATCGTATTGAAGATGCACTCTGTGATTTGGGGGCAAGCGTCAACATCATGTCCAAGGTATTATTTAAGAAGTTACGCTACCCTACTTTGTCACCTACTACTGCACATGTACAGCTTGCGGACTCAACCATCCGCTACCCCGAGGGTGTGATCGAGAATGTACCGGTCCGAATCTGGGGACGATATGTCCCTGTGGACTTCGTTGTTCTCGACACGGGGAATGAGAACTCGTTTCCCCTTGTGTTGGGCCGACCATTCTTGAACACCGCCCGGTCTAGGATCGATATGGATGCGAGAGAAATCTCGTTCCGTATCGACGGAAGGTTGACTTACTTCAGGTTTCAACCCCGGGAAGAGAAGAAGGCAGAGCCACTCACACCGGAGCAGAGGAGCGCCGAGTGTTTCCTTAAGGCTCTCATTAATGGAGAGCTGGAAATACTTGGTGGCGAGCAGCTGCAATGGAACGAACTGACAAAGCCGACGACTGCAGAAGAAATGGACTTCATCGTAAAGAAATACGAGGAAGAGCAAGATCTCTGGAATTCTCCAGAGACGCTGATCCCGCCGCCACCAACACCAAAGAAGAAGAACAAGAACTTGTGGCGGAAGAATGTTGCATCGTCTGAGTCATCCACTCCGGTACCGGTCGATGACACAAGCATCTGAAGACAGGAGAAGTCCCGCTCGCGGACTTAAAAGCCGAGCTCTCGCCGCGAGGAAAACCGGTATGTATCCCATATGTTCCTTTTAATTTTTAATTCCTAAGTGCATTTGCATGTTTCCCTTTGAAAATAAATGAACCACTTGAGTAATTAATTTGAGAGAGAGTAGAAAATTTTGCAAGCTTGGTTTAAATAATTGGACACATGCTGAAATTTTAACTAGGGTGGATGTAATTGGTAATTTCTATCATTTTCATCCCTTCTAGAACATCTCCAATTATTTACCATCACCACCAACCAGCAACAAACATGTCTACCCCACTAAAAATGGCAGCACACTCACCAATTATCACAAACATGGCAGCATGGGGGTGATTCCACTAATTTCCACTTTGGTCATGTCACATTTCCATCTTACCTACCACTAAAATCCACTAAATATGTCCTTGGGAATTGTGGCCACATATTTTGGCATGGAATCAAAGTAAAGGAGGGTGCTGCACTCACATGGGGGTGGGCTAGCCACCAGACCTGGTTCGGTCGAACCAGGCCCTTCGGCCGAACGGCCAAGGGTGCCCCCCTCTCGGCCTATAAAACCTGGGGTGCTTGCTTGCTCTCTCTCACGCACTCCCATTTTAAAAATTTTCTGCTAGGAAGCTCTCTCTCCCTTTCAAGTTCTTTGCTCTAGTGCTTGATCAAGTTCTCCCCAAGTTCTTGCTCAAGTTTTGGTTCACTTGCATCACTAGAAAATCCCAAAAATATTTTGCTTTTGTTGTGATCTTTGTGCTGAATTTCTGGACGATTTTGTGGTGGTCACCGACACCCACAAGAACGACTAACCTTTTGTGGTGGTTTTCATCCCCGCAAGAACGACTAACTATCTCGAACGACTGACTTGATTTCCTTGTGCTAACCATATATATTCAGTCCTTCGGGTAGTTGTTGTTGCACTAACCTTTTGCAGGAATCATGTCAAAGTTCTTCACGTCGCTCCGTTGTTCCGCCTGGCTAGGCCGATGATCGGATGATGCTGGGAGTTCCCCAGCTCCGTCCCGAGGCTCGAGCCGGATGGACACAGATGAACACAAAGCAGCTGGCTCCGGATGGGGCCATGCCACGCCCCCGGCCAGGCAACTCCTGAGTGTGAGCGACATCAACCTCAGGACAGAGCGGGAGCAGAACACTTTCAACGAGCTTCGACTGAAGGAGTTCAAGCACACCCGTGTTTTTGAGAAAAACTTGCTCGGGGACACGGGTATGGACGTAGAGTTCACAGAAATTTTCTAGGCCATTAGTTGGGAGAATTTCTGGCACATCAACGAAGAAGGTTCGTACCTGCTCACCCTTGAATTCCTCTCGACGTTGGTTTTGGTAACTGGGGATTCGTTTTCGATTTTTCAACCAAGTGTTCTTTTGCTCTTGGAGGGAGTTCAGTTCGGGTCTCGGATTTTCAAGCCGTTGTTCCTTAGACCCGAACAAAGCGCTGAAAAGATTTGATCGGGTTGCATTTTGGAAAAAGATTTCAGGGAATACCAACTGTCATGCGTCCCGCACAAACAGTATACATAACCCCACTTTGTGTTTTGTGCATCGTTGGGTGTCTATGACGGGATTCCCCTAGTCACATTGCGCCCTGTCAACACCATCGAGTTGCGGGTTCTTTTTTCCATGGTCAAAAAGATTCCTTATTCGCCTGTGAAAGACATGGTTGGTCACTGGCTGTTTCACATTTATCGTGTGGGTAGAAGGCGATGACTTCTCTAGTCACTCACCTCGCTAACCATCTGGGCGTCCTTCAAGGCGCCCGACTCACATACATCGAGACAGCGCGTTCCGTCGTGGATGCCGAGCACTTCGTGCAAGCCCACATGATACGGCGGACGCCTAACGCAACACTGGCAATGATTTACCATGGCTATACAACTGAAGTGCCTTTTCCTTGTGCAGCACTAAGGTTGTATACCACGCCAAAACTAACTCTTCGGTTGAGGACCGAGTCAGACGATTCTCCACCTTGGAGACAGCCCGCTCGGCACAGCGTTGCAGGTGACAGACCAGTCACGAGGGGACGAGCCAGGCATGATGCAGGGCTCACCACCTCACAGGAGCCGGAAGATGCACCACAAATGCCACACCGACACACTTCCTCTTTCGAGGCCACCTACGACATGTACACCGGTGCTTGGACGTCTGGAGCAGGAGGCTCCGGGCAACACCAGGAACCGAACTACTTTGCCTCAGGACGTTGGGACTACGACCAAGACACGTACTCTGAGTGGTCTGGGAGTCAGTATGCAGGGGGGGTACGGCAATGCCTCCCAGCCATACTACCCCGGATACTTACAGTCCGCGCGCTTCGACTACGACCGGGAGTTGTCCTACATCTCCGACCGAGTCGAGCTCATCGACGACCATACCCATGAGATCCAAGACACGCTAGCCCGCCACTCTCAGTACCATAAAGAGAATAGTGGGATGGTAGCGTCCATCCAGCACGACGTCCACGAGCAAGCGGACCAGCTAAGCCAGTACCTTTCAAGGTTTCATCCCTACCAGTGAAGAGTCCAAGCTTGGGGGAGGACCCCCGCCAGGTATGTCCCAGCCTATCCAGCACTTTGATCATTTAGTTTCCCTTTCATTTCCTTTCATGTAGTTTGCATTTAAAAAAATGAAAATACCAAAAATATTTCCCTTGAATAATATTTCCCTTGAATAAAATAACTCCTAACTATGCATGGAACGAATCATATGCCTCTCTGTAGCACCCTAAAAATGCCTATTTTAAAATTAGTAATTAAATTGTTTTTATTTAAAGAATGCTCATATTTATCTAAGAAAAATAAATTATTTATGAGAAATAAATTAAATATAAGGTTAGAAACATTTTTGTTGCATGCATGCTGTCTGCATTGAGTTTTGTTTGTGTGTGGTTCAATTGGAATTTAAATTCTGTTTAAATTCGAATTTGAATCATTTAGTTTGGAGCTCTAGAAAAGTTTCAGCAGCTCAAGTCCGTTTTTCCACCCTTAACTCTTTCCCCGGCCGAACTTGCCCCTCCAACTTTTCTCTCCAGCCGGCCCAGCCCCTTTTCCCTCCCCCCTGCTCCACTTGAGGCCCAGTCCGGCCTGCTTCCCTTCCGCCTCCGCGCTTCGCCCGCTCGGCCCACCTCGCGGCCCAGCAAGCCAGCCCACCGCAGCCAGCCTCGCGCCACACTCCCAGCCGCTGACACGAGGGCCCCGCGTGTCAGGTCGTCCCCGACCTCGCGACGGAATCCCCCTCAGCCACGGTCACGCGACCGAGTCCGGCCGGGGCCCGGCACGCCCGCCAAGGACCCCGGACTCTTCCCCTCGGCCGCTCTGTAAAGGCCCCAGCCGCGACGCCCCTCTGCTCCTCTCTCGCACACTCGCGACGCGCAAACCCTAGCCGCCGCCTTCTCCGAACGCCGCCGCCGCCCGAGCTCCGCGCCGCCGGTCGATTCCTCTCTCCGCCGCCGTTTCCATCGATTCGTCCTCACCCGGAGCTCAGCGCAGTGGTAAGCGTCACGCCGAGCCCCTCCTTGCTCTCTATCCCCCTCTGCAGCGAGCCGCCGCCGCTCATCGCCGTCCGCCACTCCTGCTCGTCGTCGCCAGCCGCCGCTGCCGCGACCCCGCCGACGAGAACACCCCCACTCGATTCGCCTCGTCACCCCGCGTCTATAGCACCCGGCCACGCTCCGAACCGAGCCCCCTAGCTCGTTTTCGTGCCACACCGGCGAAGCGCCGCCGCTCGCCGCCGTTCAGCGCCGCCGCCAGTCAGCACCGCCGCCGACTTCCTCTCCCCGATCTAATCCCTGCCGCCCAAACCAGATCGGACGGCCCAGATCGAACCAAGGCCGAGTCAACCCCGGGTCAATACCGGTCAACCCAGTCAGCCGAGCCACTTTTTCAAAAGAGCCCCTCCACTATTTCAAAATTAACCCGCGGTCCAGATCAATTCAAAAATAATTAGAATTAGGTCCTGATTTTTACAGAAAACCCCCTGCATTATTTAAAATTTGTACCCGAGGTCCTGTTTTGATTAATTTGCGAATAAACCCTCCTGTTTTTATATAAAATTATGTTTTAGCCCCTGAGTTTTTGCAAATAAGCCCCTGGAACTTTTAAAACTTTGCCAGCAAGTCCCTGAACCTTAGAAAAGCCATATCTTTCTCGTTTTAGCTCCGATTTGAGTGATTTTCGCGCTCACGTGTTCGTAGCGAAGCGTAGATTTGTTTTTCAACCTTCTCTTGCTCTGTTTCTACTGTTTGGTGTACTGTTCTAATAGATTAATATTGTTTTCATGTACTGGCTTGTATGGATGTTTGTGTGTTGATGTACGAGTCCAGTCGGTGAGCCGTACGCGTTTGAGTTCGAGGGTTACGAGGAGCAGGACCAACACCCGCAGCAGGAGCAATAGCAGCAGCAGCAGCAGTTTGACGAAGGCAAGTACAGCACGAACAATCCTTGCTACCTAAACACACCTTTACATTATTTACTGCATAAGCATGTGTCTAAATTGTTCCTATTAAGGTTGTACCTAGCTTTGTTTATCTTATTCCTTGATTACCTTGGGTTATTGCATTTGGGTAGAACTTTGCTAGGCGCAGCTACTGTCACCAATGTTTAACTGTTAATCTTGACTTAATGGTTCACTTCAATGTTAATGGTAAAACTTGCTTTTTAGCAACATGGAACAGGGAGCTAGGGCGTATGCTTCATGCTTGGCCCTAGTATCTCTCCGTAAGGACTGGTTCTTAAAGCGGCAACCCAGGAACCTGTCGCCACCGCTGGAACTATAATGGCTCTGGTCTTGGACGAGTAGCATGTACGGCTCTAGCTTGACAGTAGTTACCGACGGGCCGACGGCGTTATGGGAAGCATGGGTGAGAGTATGGTTTGATCCACCGAGGACGGAGTATCCGTTGGCTATGTCCCCGTAAGGCACAGTCCCGTGTTGGGAGCTTCCGTATGGCGGGGGTTCCACACGTTGCGCTATTTATTTTGTTGTTGTTATTCTTTTCCGCGCTTGGACGCCATTGACCCCCTCGTGTTGCGACATGGGCGTCAGTCAATCTCGGTGCCTTGGGTCATGCTGCCTAGGTTGTACCATAACGGCTACTGTTTCGTTAGGGTGTCTTGTGAAAAGTCTCGTAGCGTCCCTATGCAGTCACACCTCGGAAGTGTTGATGTGCGTGGTTGGGTGCAAAGTTCCTTTGAACTTTTACGCGACTGGTGGGTAAAGGGCGAAACCTCTGCAGAGTGTATAATCTATCATGATAGCCTTGCTCAGGGTCAAGAGCGGCCTGGATCCTTTTTGATTAGAAATTGATGTTTATTATGGTTTAATGTTAATCTCTACCTTATTAATTGGGTTGCAACTGGGACTCATGTTAATGTAGTGATTACGATGATGTTAAAATGAAACAACTAAAATTGCTAATGCAGTACAGCCGTGTCAAGCCTTTCTTTTAAGCCTTCATTACCCGTGTTGTATTTGCTAAGTAAGACATTTACTTACACTTGCCATTCAACAAAATCCCGGATGGGTAACAGATGGATTAGATGGTACTGCTGCTGTTGAATTTCCTGAGGATCTGCCATTCTACTAGCTGTGCTCAACCAGTCGGTGTCCCTGTGGATTATGGTTATCGGCTTCGTCTTCGTCTTCGTTTAGAGAGAGTTAATAAAGAGTCTTCCGCTGTATTATTTAGTTATTTGAGTCAAACTCTGATGTAAAACCATTTTATTCGAGCATATGTACTCTGTTTATCATATTTGTTAGCTATATGTGTTCTGTGGACCTCTTGGGCACACATATAGTAGCATTCGGGTTTCTGTGTAAATCCGGGTGTGACAGATTGGTATCAGAGCCGTGCTGACTGTAGGAACGCAGCCTAGTTAGAACGGTTGATAAATCATTAGGAGACTACCATGATTTAGTTTCAGATCATTTAGTCACGTTTTTCAAAACCAGTGCTGTCGAGTCTTGTGTGAATCATGTCTTTGGGTGCTTGATTTTGTTGTTATTATGCTTATGTTTGATTTGGATTTTTGTAATGATTGTGATGGTCATAGACGCGAGTCTATCTCCGTCTAGATATAGGACTAAGGTTTAAGGAATATTAGTGAATAAATAGTTGGGTTATCTATCCCCTTTGCACTTCCTCTGTCTTACTCTCTATACCTCTGAATCATATCCTTCCAAGTACTACTATCTTCTTATGCACCATCTGCAAGCATGGGTTATCTATTACCGACTGACGGGAATACTGATGGGAGATATCTTGCTATGGTAGATGGTTAACACCAGAGGCAACCCCGGAGGTAGTGGAAGCAACCAGAACCAGAACCCACCACCTCCACCACCACCACTCACCATGGAGCAGATGATGCAGATGCAACTCCAGCTGACACAGCAGATGGCGCAAACCATAGCACTGATGCAGCAGAATCAGCAGAACCCGCTTCAACAGCACCACGTGCAGCCCAGAGATAAAAGGGGCGAGTTTATGAAGGGACGCCCTCCTACCTTCAACAAGTCTAGCGACCCAATGCAAGCAGAGGACTGGCTCAAGGCAGTGGAACGACAGCTGGACATCGCACAGTGCAACGACCGGGAGAAGGTGTTGTATGGAAGTGGACAGCTCCAGGGAGCAGCTTTGGATTGGTGGGATGCGTACCAATATGCTCACCCCAATCGTGATCAGATCACTTGGCAGGAGTTCCGCGACAGCTTCCGTTCTCACCACGTGCCGGAAGCGCTAATGACCTTGAAGAAGGAGTTCCTGGCATTGAAGCAGGAAGGTATGAGTGTCACCGCTTATCGTGACAAGTTCATTGAGTTGGCCCGTTATGCTCCAGAGGACGTGAATACGGATAGGAAGAAACAGACCCAATTCCGAGATGGCCTGCATGATACACTCCAGTACTAGCTCCTGTGCTCTAGGTTCGCCACTTTTCAAGAACTGGTGGATAGTGCACTACTGCTGGAGCACAAGCGCCGTGAGATGGAGGAGAAGAAGAGGAAACTTCAAGGCACACCGTCAGGAAGCAATGTTCGCCCTCGCTTCAATCCTCAGCAAGGAAACCAGCAGGTGGTGGCTCCCCAGCGTTTCCAGGGACAGTCCGGTCCGATGAACCGCAACCAGTATCAGCAACGACCCCAGTACCAGCCACGTCCCCAGTACCCCTCAGCACTACCTCAGCAGCGTCCTCAGAACCAGCCACAGAGTGGTCCTGTCCAACGCCCCAATCCGACCAACAATGCACCTACGGCTCCGAGGTGTTTTGGTTGTGGTGAGCTGGGACACTATGCCAGCGCTTGTCCTCGCAAGGCTCAGAACGCCGTTGGTCAGAACAACAATCAGAGGGTTGGACAACCGCAGCACCAGAACGGGAATCAGCAGCAGAACCCAGCGAGAGGAAAGGTCAACCACATGGGTGCGGAAACCGCAGAAGGAGCAACAGATGTCGTTGTGGGTACGTTCCCTGTCAACTCGACTCTCGCAACTGTTTTGTTTGATACTGGAGCTTTGCATGCTTTCATATCTGCTGCTTTCGTGAAAAAGAACATGATGATCTTGCAACCTATGGGGAACCCTATGGTAGTTAGTTCACCCGGGGGAGAACAGCGTGCCACATTACGTTGCCCCTGTATCACCATCCCAATAAGGGGGGTAGACTTTGTGGTGAACCCGATAGTCCTAGAAACCCTTGGGTTTGACTTGATTCTGGGTATGAGTTGGTTAGCCAGATATGATGGGGTGATTCAATGCTCCAAAAGAACAGTGCAGCTGACAGCAAAGACTGGTGAGAAAGTGGAGTACCAAGCAGCTAGTCCCTTGGGACACAATCAGATCTACCAAACCGAGGGTGTAGCACTGGAAGACATCAGAGTGGTGTGCGAATTCCCAGACGTGTTTCCAGATGAGTTACCAGGTATGCCCCCAGACCGCAAAGTTGAATTTGTTATTGATCTTAAGCCTGGTACTGCCCCTATAGCTAAGAGGCCATATAGAATGGGAGTAAAAGAACTAGAGAAACTTAAGGAGGAATTAAGGGCGTTGTTAGCAAAAGGGTATATTCATCCTAGTTCGTCTCCTTGGGGAGCACCAGTTTTGTTTGTGGATAAGAAAGATGGAACCCAGAGATTGTGTGTGGATTATCGAGCTTTGAATGAAGTGACCATCAAGAACAGGTACCCGCTGCCAAGGATTGATGATCTCTTCGACCAGTTGAAAGGAGCATGTGTGTTCTCTAAGATCGATCTTCGATCCGGTTACCATCAGATGAGGATACGAGTGACTGACATCCCCAAAACAGCCTTCACAACCCGATATGGTCTATATGAGTTCACAGTCATGTCTTTTGGTCTGACAAATGCACCGGCATACTTCATGTATTTGATGAACAATGTGTTCATGGACTATCTTGACAAATTCGTAGTGGTGTTCATTGACGATATTTTGGTTTTCTCCAAGAATGAGGAAGAGCATGAAGAACATCTGAGGTTGGTGATGCAAAGACTTCGTGAGCATCAGTTGTATGCTAAACTGAGCAAGTGTGAGTTTTGGTTGAAGGAAGTAGCATTCTTGGGACACGTATTGTCCAATGGTGGAGTGGCAGTTGATCCGAAGAAGGTTAGTGATGTGTTGAGTTGGAATCCGCCTAAGGATGTGAGTGAAATCAGAAGTTTCCTTGGAATGGCTGGATACTATCGGAGGTTTATTGAAGGATTCTCCAAGATTGCTAAACCCCTGACGGCGTTAATGGAGAAAAATGCCAAGTTTGTCTGGACTGAAGAGTGTCAAGTCAGCTTTGAGGAATTGAAGAAGAGGTTGACAACGGCACCTGTGCTAGTGTTGCTGGATATAGCCAAGAGCTTCTCTATCTACTGCGATGCATCTCGTCTAGGATTGGGATGTGTACTCATGCAGGAAGGCAGAGTAGTAGCTTATGCATCGAGGCAGTTGAGGAAACATGAGCAGAATTACCCGACCCACGATCTGGAATTAGCAGCTGTAGTACATGCTTTGAAGATTTGGAGGCATTACTTGATTGGTCATAAGTGTGATATTTACACTGATCACAAGAGTCTCAAGTATGTGTTCACTCAGTCAGATCTGAATATGAGGCAACGTCGCTGGTTAGAGTTGATCAAGGACTACGACTTGGAGATACATTATCATCCAGGGAAGGCCAACTTGGTGGCAGATGCTCTGAGTAGGAGTTACGTGAATAGGATCACGGGACATTGCTTATCAGAGGAACTCAGTTCAGAGTTTGAAAGGATGAGTCTGGGATTTGTGACCAGCGTCACCGAGATGGCAGTAGAACCGACCTTGGAACAAGAGATCCGAAAAGGACAGCTCACAGATGAGAAGATCAAGGAGATCGTAGAACTAGTGGCATTGGGAAAAGGCCCTGATTTTCGAGTGGATGACCAAGGGACATTGTGGTACGAGAAGAGGATCTGTGTGCCAGATGTAGTGCAGATCAGGGATGCAATTCTGAGGGAAGCCCATGAATCGGCGTATTCGATACACCCAGGTAGTACCAAGATGTACCAAGATATCAAAGAGAGATTTTGGTGGCATGGATTGAAGAGAGATGTGGCCACCTACGTAGCTCTATGTGACACGTGTCAGAGAGTCAAGGCTGAACATCAGAGGCCAGCAGGTTTGCTCCAGCCCCTGAAGGTACCTGAATGGAAGTGGGAAGAAGTCGGTATGGATTTCATCACTGGCTTACCTCGCACTCAGCGGGGATTTGACTCAATTTGGGTAATCGTGGATCGTCTGACCAAGGTGGCGCATTTCCTTCCAGTAAAGACCACCTACACTGGAGCCAAACTAGCAGAGTTGTATATGGAGAGGATTGTGTGTTTGCATGGGGTCCCGAAAAGAATAGTGTCAGATCGAGGTACCCAGTTCACATCACACTTTTGGCAACAATTGCATGAGTCTATGGACACTAAGCTACAGTTCAGTTCAGCTTACCATCCGCAGACAGATGGGCAGACAGAACGGACAAATCAGATATTAGAAGATATGTTGAGAGCATGTGCTCTACAATATGGTGCCAGTTGGGATAAGAGTTTACCATACGCGGAATTCTCGTACAACAACAGCTATCAGAAGAGTTTGCAGATGGCACCATTCGAGGCTCTGTATGGCAGAAAGTGTAGGACACCACTATTCTGGAATCAGACGGGAGAAAGTCAGGTATTTGGACCTGAGATACTAAGAGAGGCAGAGCGACAAGTACAAATAATCAGACAGAATCTGAAAGTGGCACAATCCAGACAGAAGAGCTATGCGAATAACCGACGGAGGGATCTCAGCTTAGAAATTGGAGACTTCGTGTATCTCAAGGTGTCACCCATGAGAGGCGTGAAGAGGTTCAACGTCAAGGGCAAGTTAGCACCTCAATACATTGGACCGTTCAAGGTACTTGGTTGGAAGGGTGAGGTGGCATATCAGTTAGAGCTACCGGAGAAGTTAGCAGGAGTACATGATGTGTTTCATGTGTCTCAGTTGAAAAAGTGCTTGCGAGTACCTGAGGAACAGATTCCGATTGATGAGCTGAATGTGCAGGAAGATCTTACCTATACTGAGGATCCTGTCAAGATTTGGGAAAGAGAAGAAGACCTCAGAGCTAAATATCCATAGTTATTCCTATCCACAGCCGAATCTCGAGGACGAGATTCATTTTAAGGGGGGTAGGTTTGTAACACCCTAAAAATGCATATTTTAAAATTAGTAATTAAATTGTTTTTATTTAAAGAATGCTCATATTTATCTAAGAAAAATAAATTATTTATGAGAAATAAATTAAATATAAGGTTAGAAACATTTTTGTTGCATGCATGCTGTCTGCATTGAGTTTTGTTTGTGTGTGGTTCAATTGGAATTTAAATTCTGTTTAAATTCGAATTTGAATCATTTAGTTTGGAGCTCTAGAAAAGTTTCAGTAGCTCAAGTCCGTTTTTCCACCCTTAACTCTTTCCCCGGCCGAACTTGCCCCTCCAACTTTTCTCTCCAGCCGGCCCAGCCCCTTTTCCCTCCCCCCTGCTCCACTTGCGGCCCAGTCCGGCCTGCTTCCCTTCCGCCTCCGCGCTTCGCCCGCTCGGCCCACCTCGCGGCCCAGCAAGCCAGCCCACCGCAGCCAGCCTCGCGCCACACTCCCAGCCGCTGACACGAGGGCCCCGCGTGTCAGGTCGTCCCCGACCTCGCGACGGAATCCCCCTCGGCCACGGTCACGCGACCGAGTCCGGCCGGGGCCCGGCACGCCCGCCAAGGACCCCGGACTCTTCCCCTCGGCCGCTCTGTAAAGGCCCCAGCCGCGACGCCCCTCTGCTCCTCTCTCGCACACTCGCGATGCGCAAACCCTAGCCGCCGCCTTCTCCGAACGCCGCCGCCGCCCGAGCTCCGCGCCGCCGGTCGATTCCTCTCTCTGCCGCCGTTTCCGTCGATTCGTCCTCACCCGGAGCTCCGCGCAGTGGTAAGCGTCACGCCGAGCCCCTCCTTGCTCTCTATCCCCCTCTGCAGCGAGCCGCCGCCGCTCATCGCCGTCCGCCGCTCCTGCTCGTCGTCGCCGGCCGCCGCTACCGCGACCCCGCCGACGAGAACACCCCCACTCGATTCGCCGCGTCACCCCGCGTCTATAGCACCCGGCCACACTCCGAACCGAGCCCCCTAGCTCGTTTTTGAGCCACGCCGGCGAAGCGCCGCCGCTCGCCGCCGTTCAGCGCCGCCGCCAGTCAGCGCCGCTGCCGACTTCCTCTCCCCGATCTAATCCCTGCCGCCCAAACCAGATCGGACGGCCCAGATCGAACCAAGGCCGAGTCAACCCCGGGTCAATACCGGTCAACCCAGTCAGCCGAGCCACTTTTTCAAAAGAGCCCCTCCACTATTTCAAAATTAACCCGCGGTCCAGATCAATTCAAAAATAATTAGAATTAGGTCCTGATTTTTACAATAAACCCCCTGCCTTATTTAAAATTTGTACCCGAGGTCCTGTTTTGATTAATTTGCGAATAAACCCTCCTGTTTTTATATAAAATTATGTTTTAGCCCCTGAGTTTTTGCAAATATGCCCCTGTTATTTTTAAAACTTTGCCAGCAAGTCCCTGAACCTTAGAAAAGCCATATCTTTCTCGTTTTAGCTCCGATTTGAGTGATTTTCGCGCTCACGTGTTCGTAGCGAAGCGTAGATTAGTTTTTCAACCTTCTTTTGCTCTGTTGCTACTGTTTGGTGTACTGTTCTAATAGATTAATATTGTTTGCATGTACTGGCTTGTATGGATGTTTGTGTGTTGATGTACGAGTCCAGTCGGTGAGCCGTACGCGTTTGAGTTCGAGGGTTACGAGGAGCAGGACCAACACCCGCAGCAGGAGCAACAGCAGCAGCAGCAGCAGTTTGACGATGGCAAGTACAGCACGGACAATCCTTGCTACCTAAACACACCTTTACATTATTTACTACATAAGCATGTGTCTAAATTGTTCCTATTAAGGTTGTACCTAGCTTTGTTTATCTTATTCCTTGATTACCCTGGGTTATTGCATTTGGGTAGAACTTTGCTAGGCGCAGCTACTGTCACCAATGTTTAACTGTTAATCTTGACTTAATGGTTCACTTCAATGTTAATGGTAAAACTTGCTTTTTAGCAACATGGAACAGGGAGCTAGGGCGTATGCTTCATGCTTGGCCCTAGTATCTCTCCGTAAGGACTGGTTCTTAAAGCGGCAACCCAGGAACCTGTCGCCACCGCTGGAACTATAATGGCTCTGGTCTTGGACGAGTAGCATGTACGGCTCTAGCTTGACAGTAGTTACCGACGGGCCGACGGCGTTATGGGAAGCATGGGTGAGAGTATGGTTTGATCCACCGAGGACGGAGTATCCGTTGGCTATGTCCCCGTGAGGCACAGTCCCGTGTTGGGAGCTTCCATATGGCGGGGGTTCCACACGTTGCGCTATTTATTTTGTTGTTGTTATTCTTTTCCGCGCTTGGACGCCATTGACCCCCTCGTGTTGCGACATGGGCGTCAGTCAATCTCGGTGCCTTGGGTCATGCTGCCTAGGTTGTACCATAACGGCTACTGTTTCGTTAGGGTGTCTTGTGAAAAGCCTCGTAGCGTCCCTATGCAGTCACACCTCGGAAGTGTTGATGTGCGTGGTTGGGTGCAAAGTTCCTTTGAACTTTTACGCGACTGGTGGGTAAAGGGCGAAACCTCTGCAGAGTGTATAATCTATCATGATAGCCTTGCTCAGGGTCAAGAGTGGCCTGGATCCTTTTTGATTAGAAATTGATGTTTATTATAGTTTAATGTTCATTTCTACCTTATTAATTGGGTTGCAACTGGGACTCATGTTAATGTAGTGATTACGATGATGTTAAAATGAAACAACTAAAATTGCTAATGCAGTACAGCCATGTCAAGCCTTTCTTTTAAGCCTTCATTACCCGTGTTGTATTTGCTAAGTAAGACATTTACTTACACTTGCCATTCAACAAAATCCCGGATGGGTAACAGATGGATTAGATGGTACTGCTGCTGTTGAATTTCCTGAGGATCTGCCATTCTACTAGCTGTGCTCAACCAGTCGGTGTCCCTGTGGATTATGGTTATCGGCTTCGTCTTCGTCTTCGTTTAGAGAGAGTTAATAAAGAGTCTTCCGCTGTTTTATTTAGTTATTTGAGTCAAACTCTGATGTAAAACCATTTTATTCGAGCATATGTACTCTGTTTATCATATTTGTTAGCTATATGTGTTCTGTGGACCTCCTGGGCACACATATAGTAGCATTCGGGTTTCTGTGTAAATCCGGGTGTGACACTCTCACCTTGGAAATGATGAATAGTTGCTCTGTCATTAATTCTGCAAGTACTCTATTTCAACTAGTTTCTTAATTGTGCCTGAGTCAATTGGCATGAGTGAAAATGAACCTGAAAACCTTGTGGGAGCACATGTTTTATTCCAAGTTTAAGTTGTTGTGGGGATTGATATAGTGAGAATTTGGTTAAGTTCTATTCTGCTCCTAGTACTGGGAAAATCTCGGAGAGTTATGCCTTTAAAATGAAACAAGTTCCTCATTGGTCGAAATACCTACCAGAGCCATATGATAAGCTTAGTTGAAAATTTCTACTCATATGCTGCCTGTTATCTTAGTGAGTTTTGTCAAATTGTTGTGACCTTTGAGTGAAGCTTTCATACTCTTAGAGATCGAGATCCACGTACACACACCACCGCTCACTTGCAATCCCTACACTGGGAGTTAGCAAACATTTTCCATCATACATCCACAAAAATAAAATGCTCCATGTTCTATGATTTCCCTTTCCAAATATTCTTGATAGAGACATGGGCTATGCAAAAAGAAAAGCATGCCGAAGAAGGATGGCAAAAATAAGAGAAAAAGAAAAGCATGCCTAAGAGCATGGCAAAAAGAAAGAGAAAAAGAAAAACATGCCAAGTGACATGGCAAAAATATGAATAAAAGATAGCCCATGTTCTCGAAAATAAATCAAGGAGAGGGAGGTTCATCCAAGGAGTTCCACCATATTCCATTCCACCATATTCCACTCCATATATCCCACACACTTGCACTTCTCAATCTTAAGGTATGATTTGTCTCCTTAGAGATCCGGTCTTTGACTTACCAAAATATGGCCACACAAAAAGCCATATTAGATGTTAGGATGAAAAAGAAGGAACAAGCCTTTGGTGAGGATTCAAATACACTTGAGAGATTCAGTGTGCCAATTGAGGAACAATTTGAAGTTTTCAAAACTTGTGAAAAACTCCGAGATGGAATCCTGAAAAGAGTAGAGTGGAATAAAACTGAATTTAATCTGTTCATCCTTTCAACCGCCGAAGATAAGGAGATTGCTATAAGCCCCATAGGTAAAAAGGTAAATTAAAAGCTTTGCCTATGATTCAAGTAAAATTTGAGTACTAGTTGTTTATAAAGTTACCTGCAAAAGAAATGACATTGTAGCAACTCCTGATCCACCGAGCCTAAGTTTTTATCTTTGCTCGAGACGAGCAAAGAGCTAAGCTTGGGGGAGCTTGTTGGCGGTCGTTACAACCCAAATCCGACCACCAATACTCGGGAACAAATGAGGTTTTATGCAACATTCCATGTACTTAGGTTTTATTTCTAATAAAGTTCCATGGGTTTTGGTGAGTGTCACTTGTGCAGGTACAACTACGACAGATACGCGCTATTGGGGCCGAAAACGACCGAATCGGCCGAACGACTCCGTTCGGCCGGTTACCCCCCTTAGCCGTAAACAATGCGAAGCATCACCGGAGGCCGTCCTCGTCAGCAATGACCGAGCGGCGACAGTGCAAGACACCTCATCACTGCCAAGTCACTCCTGGGCCAGAAATACACAATGTCCATCACCAGAAGCAAAGCCCAGGAGGTCCAGAGGGAAGAGGCGGTGCAGGGGGGTGCTGCTGGGCCTCCAGGCCCGTTCGGCCGAACAAGGCGGTTCGGCCGAACCGCCCCCAATCCAGCACCGGCTCCTAGGGGTGAATCCTGACCGTGGGAGCTAGAGGCGGCACATCCCACGGTTCGGCCGAACTGACCAGTTCGGCCGAACCAGGGAATTCGGCCGAAGGCCTGGCACCGCTTCCCTGGCTGCCTTGGCGGTTACCCTGCCTACAACCGCCATCAACTGCTATAAATTGGACAGCCCCGACCCTCATTCAACACACACCAAGCCAAGGAGCTCTTTCATTCCACTCTTTCTAGTAGAGTTAGGATAGTTTAGATGGGAGTTAGAGTTGAGTCGAGCTTTGCCTCGGAGGTTCCGGAGTCATCTTCAGAAGCTCTGGTATAAGCTCTTGTATCTTTTACTTTACCTTTTGCAAGACTTTCAGTTATCAATATAGTCATCTTTATCTTATTCCCTTTGTCATTTATATCTTGCTTCTACTTTATTCTAGTTGCAAATATATCTTGTTTAGACTATAGTTAGTTATAGTTCTAGTGCCTATAGTCTTGTTTAAATCTTTGTCTTGGCTGGTTCTTCGATCTTGCTTAATACTGGAGGTGAATTGTCACCAAGAGTATTAATAAGGTTGCTTGCTCTTGCTAGCGGAGTAAGTAGTCGTTGACTAGTGTCGGAGTTGTTCCTAGCCTAGCTAGTGGCCTTAGAGTATTCCCGTCGCAACAGAGGTGGTAGCCGTGAGGTGGTGACAGCCCTTTCGGTCTTCGTAGCCCATCATGTTAGTTCCGGTCCGTAGGATCCCCCAGCCTGGGAAATAGTGGCACCCCTTCTCATCCCTTTCTGTGTGTCCATCGGTTCCCTTGTCCCGAAGCTAAGACAATAGAGTTATCCCAGATCTCCTAGTGCTGGCTCTTTAGCCGCTGTACCTCTAAGCTAGAGTGACATAGGTAGATAAAGTATCCAGGAGTCCTCTATCTCTTCTCGTTGTCCTCCCAGCTATCTATTTATTCTCTCCCTTACCTGAGTATCCCTTGAGCTGTGTGTCTGGTATATCGACTCCTATCCAATACCGTTATCCCCTGTCTTGTCTAGTCGTGTACCATTCTCTGATAGTCTGGAATATCTGTTCACTAGTAATCTTTCCAAAGCTTCCCTGTGGAAATATAAATTACGATACCTCGGGATTTCGCCGGCGAAGCTCGAACTCGAGCTGCCGGGCTCGTTTTTTATCGCGGATTGGTGCTAGAGGACCGTGGTGAGGTGGCGAACACGATGGGGGTGATCTCGTCGAGGATTGCGTGGTGAAGCCGGCGATCGACGGCGAACAGAGGCGGCGCTACTCCGGCGAGATGAGTGAAGGGGCTAGCGCACGCGAGAGAGAGCGGGAAGGGGCTCGGTGTGTTGCTGGGGAGTTGGCGAGCACGTTCAGGGGGTTCTAATCGTCCAATTAGCTACGGTGGCGGTGATCGTCGATGAATGGCGGCGGCGGAGTGCTGGTGAGGGCTGTCGGGGTGCTAGAGAACGTAACAGAGAGCGAGAAGAGGCTCGGGGAGCATCGTTACCTCAACGTGATGCTTCCTACGTGGTTGGACGGGGTGGAGCAGTGCCGGAGCGGCGGATCGACGACGCGGCGGCGCTCGGGCAACGGCGGCGGTGTGAATCGAAGCTGCTCCGAGGGGAGTGTGTGGCGTGAGGGGTCGAAGGGGGTTCCTGGGGGCTCGGTCGTCCTCTTTATAGGGCGGAGGGAGGGAAAGGAGGGGTCGATGCCGCAGGGAAGGGAGGGGCCGGCCATCAATGGCGATCGGTGGTGGGGGAGGGCGTTTCGAGAGAGAGAGAGAGCGAGTGGGGGCGGGAACGAGCGGTCGGAGGCGGGTGCTCCACTGAGCATTAATCCCCAGCTCGGTGGAGGGGAGAGTGAAGAGGAAGGGGAGCTGGAGCGGCGCCAGGGAGGCCGAGCGGCTCTGTCGGGCGGCAAGGCAGGGGAGGGGCGCTGGAGGTTGGGGGTGAGCCCGACAGGTGGGCCCCACCTGTCGGCGGCGGTGCGAGGGAGGAGAGGGAGCCGGGCTGCAGCTGGGCCAGAAGTGAGTGTGGGCCGCGCGGCGATGGGAAAAGAGAGAGGGGAGAAAGGCTGGGCCGCGCACGCAGCTAGGCCGAAGAGAAGGAGAAAGGGAGGTGGGCTGCGGGAGAAAAGAGAGGGAGAGAGAGACGGGCTGGGCCGGGAGAGAAAGAGAGATTGAGAGAGAGTTTAGGGAGCGTTTCTGGACTTTTTCGTGGTTTTGAAATTCACATACAAATCAAACAAAAGACATGCAAATTAAATATGATGCGCAACCACTTATTGCTCCAAAGTTATTTAAATGACGTTTAAATATTTTTAGTCCTTAGAAAATTAAATTCTACCAAGTTGCTATGATTTATTTGTGATGGAATTTTAGGGTGTTACAAATCCTACCCCCTTAAAGAGAATCTCGTCCCGAGATTCAGGAAGATTCGGTGAATAGCTGAGGGAACTTAATTTCTGAGTGATTACTCCACTGAACTTTGCACATTTTTATCACCTTGCTCCGTGTGACCCTCTGTGACCTGTCTAAGATTTTGATAGGATACTCCTTATAGGTCAAGTCATCCTTCACTTCTAAATCCTCCAGTGGTAAGTGCTCCACTCTAATCTCATTTGAACACTTCTTCAGCTGTGATATATGGAACACATCATGAACTCCCGATAATCGAGCCGGTAATTCCAACCTGTATGCCACTTCTCCTTTTCTTTCCAATATTTTAAAAGGTCCAATAAAACGAGGTGATAGCTTCCCTCTGACATTAAATCTTCGTAATCCCCTGATAGGTGATACCCTGAGATAAGCATAATCTCCTTCCTTTAATACCACTTCTCTTCTCTTAGGATCAGCGTAACTCTTTTGGCGTGACTGTGCGGTTTTAAAATTCTCTCAAATTATCTCGACTTGTCTTTCAGCTTCCTTTATAATTTCTAGTCCGAAGAGTTGACTTTCACCAGTTTGATTCCAGTACAAGGGTGTTCTGCATTTGCTTCCGTACAAGGCTTCAAACGGTGCCATCTTGAGACTAGATTGATAGCTGTTGTTGTAAGCAAACTCTGCATATGGTAAACTTTTATCCCAGCTACCTCCATGCTTTAAAGCACAAGCCCTTAACATATCCTCCAAAATTTGATTCGTCCTTTCAGTTTGACCGTCGGTCTGTGGATGATATGCCGAACTGAAATTCAATTTCGTATCCATTGACTCATGTAGCTTCTTTCAAAAACGTGATGTAAACTGAGTGCCTCGATCTGACACTATCTTTTTAGGAACTCCATGCAAACATATTATCCGTGACATGTACAACTATGCTAGCCTGGCTCCTGAGTAAGTGGTTTTAACTTGTATAAAATGAGCAACTTTGGTTAACCTGTCCACGATAACCCATATGGAATCATAACCATCGCGTGTACGAGGTAAACCTACAATGAAATCCATACCAATTTCTTCCCATTTCCACTCGGGTACTTTTAGTGGTTGCAGCAAACCGGCTGGTCTTTGATGTTATGCTTTTACCCTTTGGCATATGTCACACAAGGCGACGTGAGCTGCGACATCTCTTTTCAGTTCGTACCACCAGTATTTCTGCTTTAAATCTTGGTACATCTTGGTACTACCAGGGTGAATAGAGTATGCCGAATCATGAGCTTCTTTCAGTATAGCCTCACGAAGGCGGTCGTCTTCTGGCACACATATCCTGTTTCTAAACCAAATTGTTCCTTGATCATCTCTCTTAAAATCTGGAACTTTTCCTGAATCAATCAACTTTTCGTATTCTTTGATCTTTTCATCTGTCAACTACCCTTTTCTGATCTCCTGTTCAAGTGTTGATTCAACCTCCAAGGTCATAGATTCACTCTGGGCTACGATTCCTAAGTTGAGTCATGCCATTTCCCAACATAACTCTTGACGTTTCAACTGAGCTATAAGCATGTTTGCCTGACTCTTCCGACTCAAAGCATCTGCCACAACATTAGCCTTACCGGGGTGATACTGAATATCCAAATCATAATCCTTGATTAATTCTAGCCATCTACGTTGTCTAAGATTGATATCCTTTTGAGTGAAGATATACTTCAAACTCTTATGGTCGGTAATGATCCGACACTTGTTACCAATCGTGTACAACGACAGCCAACTCTAGATCATGTGTGGGATAATTTTGTTCATGTTTCCTCAGTTGTCTGGAAGCATAAGCCACTACTTTTCCTTCTTGCATTAAAACACACCCAAGACCTTGTCGTGAAGCATCGCAATATACGTCAAATCCTCTGTGAATGTCGGGCATTATCAATACAGGGGCTATAGTCAACCTTTTCTTCAATTCTTCAAAACTAGCTTGGCATTTATCATCCCATTTGAATTCTTTTCCTTTTTCTAGTAAGGTTGTAAGCGGTTTCACGATCTTTGAGAAGCCTTCATAAACCTACGGTAATAGCCTGCCAACCCGAGAAAACTCCTGATCTTAGGCACATTCTTTGGGGGGTTCCAGTTCAACACATCCTGGACTTTACTTGGATCCACTGCTATTCCTCCATCGGTGATAACATGACCAAGAAATGAAACTTCCTTCAACCAAAAGTCACACTTGCTGAACTTGGCATATAACTTATGTTCTCGAAGTCTTTGCAATACAAGCCTCAAATGCTCTTCGTGTTCTTCCTCATTCTGAGAGAATATCAGAATGTCGTCGATGAACACCACTACAAACTTGTCCAAATAATCCATGAACACCTTGTTCATCAAATACATGAAGTACGCTGGGGCATTTGTCAATCCAAATGACATGACAGTAAACTCATACAATCCGTATCTGGACGTGAAAGCTGTCTTAGAAATGTCATCCGGACAGATTCTCAATTCATAATATCCAGATCGCAAATCTATCTTAGAAAACACCTTTGCACCTCTCATCTGATCAAACAGATCCTCGATCCTAGGCAAGGGATATTTGTTTTTGATAGTGACCTCATTAAGAGATCGATAGTCTACAGACATCCTTCTAGAGCCATCTTTCTTGTCTACGAAGAGAGTGGGGGCTCCCCATGGTGACGAACTAGGACGGATAAACCCTTTACTTAAAGATTCTTCTATTAGTTTCTTAAGTTCTGCCAAGTGTTTAACATCCATTCTATATGGCCTTTTAGATATAGGAGCAGTACCATGTAAAAGTTCAATGCTGAATTCAATATCTCGGTCAGGTGGCATACCTGATAAATCATCTGGAAATATATCCGGATATTCGTTCACTACTTTGATACCTTCCAGAGTCTTGCCTTCCATAGAATTTATTGTTTCGCCTTCTGTCAATGAAGGAGTTGCCACATACTCAATTCTATCTCCTTGAGGGCTGGTTAAGAGCACTGACTTCTTACGACACGGAATAGATCCATCCCACTGGTGTAACCAATCCATTCCCAGAATTACATATATTCCCCAAGATTTTAGAACTACCAGATCAACTGGGGTAGGATTCAATTAATTAAACTAATTATTTTATTAATACAGTTGTGGCCATCACTCCACAAAAGCATTCACTCAACACAAAGATCCAAATCAAGCATGAGTTCAACCAACCAACCATTAATTACAACGCATCGTCCTCGTAGGAACGGAATTATTAACAAAAAGTAAAGGGTAGACATCTAAGACTCCTAGCCAAGACTGGTGGTAGCTCCTGGGGTGCCGTAGCGAAGCTTCTTGCGCGGTGGAGAAGACGTGGTGCAATGCTGTACCATCTCCTCTGGGGGTGCCTGCCCTGCAAGCTGAGCCTCAAGCTGTGCGATCTTGGCCTGAGCGTCCTGGAGCTTCCCGTGCAGTCCCTTGATCTCGGAGGTAGCTCCCTCCAAGTCGGTGTTGAGCGCAGCCGTGACTCGGGCAAGAACGTCCACTCGGTCGTCTCCTGTCTGAGAAGCTGGTACCACCGTGTCCTCAGTACCAACAGGTCGGCTGGGTACGTGGCGGAAGTCGGAGTAGTGCAGCTGGTCGCGGAAACGGTAGCTGTAGGAGTAGAGTGCCCTCCTGGCAGCGTCGTTGATGGCGGCGTCCTCGGTGGAGAAGGGAACACAGCTGTAGTGCGTCGAACGGATCCTCCATTCGGAAGCCTCTGGCTGAGGTACCCGGATGTGTACCTGAGCTGTGTAGTAGTCCTCCAGGCCGGGCTCCTCGAAGTGCTCGACCACGTACTGAGGCTTTATAGTGAACTCTAAAAACCCCAGTAACTCCTCCAGTAGTCTGCAGAACTGCCCGGTCCCACCCAGCGAGGCGTGAAGGTGGTACTCCGGACCACGCTGGCGAGGCTCCTCTGGATCTTCCTCCTCGTCGTTGTTGTTGTCGTTCTCCTGGTTGTCAACCTCCATGTCGGGGTCATCCCCGTCACTGGGCTCCTCCTCGTCGCTGCCGTCCCCAGAGTCGTCTGGGTCACCACCAGCAGCGTCTGGTCCAGCGTCGCCGGCAGCAGGAGCAGCTGGTGGAATCACCATGTCTCCGTCGGCATCCACCTCAAGCACAGTGCCGTCAAAGAGCTGAGGTGGCTCCTCCTCCTGTGCCTCTGCCTGTGCCTCAGGCAGTACCTGTACCGGGACCTCCTCAGCTGGTGCCTCCTCGGGGTGCTGGGGAACTGACGGTCCAGCAGGGCGTGAACCTCCGGTGACAGCACGAGCGGTCTAAAACTCATGAACCATCTGACAAAAGGAAAAGAAAACTGACTCGGTATAGAATAAATCAAAATGATGAAATCTTTTAACAAAAAGAAATAATATAAATTAGATTTTTATGCGAAAATAGGATAATTTTGAAAGATGACATGTCTTTCTAGATGTTGAGTCCTTAATTTCCGACCAGTTCTAACTTAAGGCTGCGTCCTACAGTCAACACCGCTCTGATACCACTATGAGCTTTGATACCACTCTGTCACACCTGATTTTCGAGGGAAAACCAAGTGCGTCTCATATGTGCGACAGGATCATGTTTACACACATATGATAGACAAAAGAGTGTAATATCGAAACACAGTGTTCTAAAGTACACGAGATTTATTATAATATTCATATTACACTCTCGGGAGACACGAAGGTCTTTATCGAAGAACAAGCGATAGCTAAACGAAGTGTCTTCAACTTCCATCTTCCACAGGCATCTTGACTGGGGGATACGCAAGCCTCAGAACTCATCGTAGTCGCTGTAGTATTCTTCTCCATTTCCTTCTTCTGAATCAGCAATGGCAAGCGTGAGTACACCTAACTAGGTACTCAGCCAGCGGGGTGAAAATGCAAGGCCACAATGATAGGCTATGGTTCACAGCAGTGAGCTTTTTAGAGTGGATCAAGTTTTATTAGCGATTTCCTATTTACTAGATGTAAGTTTATACCAACCCACTTAAGCATTTAAAAGAACATCTTTTTCCAAAACCCACAGGTAAAACCACGATTTATATTCCATCTTTGTGTTCAATTATCATGTGAGGGTCCAAGCCGCTCTTGACCGTGAGCACGACTGATCGATCAGTTTTACACTCTGTAGAGGTTGTACACTTTCACCATAGCTCGTGTTTCCACATGTTGCCCGGGTTGGCCAAACCCTTAAACACTTCCAAGGTGAGTGGCTAGGGGTCCACTTCGAAGCCTTTACAAAGATATGCAAAAGTCCAATAACCCGCAAGAGTTACAGCTAGGGCGGACCACAACCCTCCCTAATGGTCAACACCTTAGCAAAGACTTCTACCCCAAAAGGACCGGGCTGTACCCCTGCAACCCCAGACCCCCTCTGCTCCTTTCGGATAAGGCCATCAGAACAATTACACACCTAATTAATCGGCTAAGGTCAGAGCCCATTTTGACACCATGGTTGCACTGTTTTCTTGGGTGGTTCTCCATGTTCCGATTAAATAATTGTTTTCATGTATTAACCAACATTTATTATAGAAGTAGTCATGATCAATAATTTTATAAAGATCCAATTTAACCATTCCCAAGGTATTGCAACACTAAGCACGAACTAACCCAAAATATTATTTAAAACAGGGGTTGATAAAAGGGACCATGGGTACAAAGACTAGATAAATCCTTAAAAAGGTGTTCCCGTCAATTTAATGCAATAAAAGTAAATTTTAGTTTGACATGCAGTTATATAGGACAAAAAGAGTATGCGGGGAGGGCCACTTGCCTTGTTCTACAAAGAAATCCACTTCTTCTTCGAAAAGTTGTTCTTGATCCGCGTCGACGGGCGGCTCGGTTGCAACTGGCACGAGATCTACGATTCAAACAATAAAACAATAAGAAAACAGTACATCAAACATTTCTAACAGACTAAAACAAGCATCTAGAACTAACAAGCTCGAAAAGACGAATGCTTGGACACCAAGAACGCTAAAAACGGAGCTAAGACGGAAAAGATATGGCTAAAACCAGTTTTAGGGACTTGCTGGCAAAGAAACTAAGCTTACAGGGGCTTAACTGCGAAAACCAGGGGCTAAAACACAAATACGCATTAAACCCGAGGGCTAACGCGTAAAAGACAGGGGGTTGGGCTTCGGGATATAAAAACAGTGAAGCTTAGGGTGCTTTCTGTAAAAAAATCAGGACCTAAATCTAATTATTTTTGAACTAGACAGGAAGGCGGGTTGATTACAGAGAAAGGCAGGGGCTCTTTAGCAAAATTGCCGGCGCTGACCGTTACTCAGCCGGATTGACTTGGGTCGCGGTGAACATGGGCCATTGGATGCGAATCGGACGGCTGACAGAGAAGGGGCAGTTCGGGTGGCGGCGGAACGCCGGCGTGCGGCGGCGCCGGGCCGGGATTTCGCCGGCGAAGCTCGAACTCGAGCTGCCGGGCTCGGTTTTGAGCGCGTATTGGTGCTAGAGGACCGTGGTGAGGTGGCGAACAAGATGGGGGTGATCTCGTCGAGGATTGCGCGGCGAAGCCGGCGATCGACGGTGAACAGAGGCGGCGCTACTCCGGCGAGATGAGTGAAGGGGCTAGCACGCGAGAGAGAGAGAGAGCGGGAAGGGGCTCGGTGTGTTGCTGGGGATTTGGTGAGCGCGTTCAGGGGGTTCGAGTCATCCAATTAGCTACGGTGGCGGTGCTCATCGACGAACGGCGGCGGCGGAGCGCCGGTGAGGGCCGTCGGGGTGCTAGAGAACGTAACAGAGAGCGAGAAGAGGCTCGGGAGCATCGTTACCTCAACATGATGCTTCCTGCGTGGTTGGACGGGGTGGAGCAGTGCCGGAGTGGCGGATCGACGACGCGGCGGCGCTCGGGCGACGGCGGCGGTGTGAATCGAAGCTGCTCCGAGGGGAGTGTTTGGCGCGAGGGGTCGAAGGGGGTTCCTGGGGGCTCGGTCGTCCTCTTTATAGGGCGGAGGGAGGGAGGGGCCGGCCATCAATGGCGATCGGCGGTGGGGAAGGGTGTTTCGAGAGAGAGAGAGCGAGTGGGGGCGGGAACGAGGGGTCGGAGGCGGGTGCTCCAGTGAGCATTAATCCCCAGCTCTGTGGAGGGGAGAGTGAAGAGGAAGGGGAGCTGGAGCGGCGCCAGGGAGGCCGAGTGGCTCGGTCGGGTGGCGAGGCAGGGGAGGGGCGCTGGAGGTTGGGGGTGAGCCCGACATGTTGGTCCCACCTGTCGGCGGCGGTGCGAGGGAGGAGAGGGAGCCGGGCTGCAGCTGGGCTAGAAGTGAGTGTGGGCCGTGCGGCGAAGGGAAAAGAGAGAGGAGAGAAAGGCTGGGCCGCGCACGCTGCTGGGCCGAAGAGAACGAGAAAGGGAGGTGGGCTGCGGGAGAAAAGAGAGGGAGAGAGAGACGGGCTGGGCCGGGAGAGAAAGAGAGATTGAGAGAGAGTTTAGGGAGCGTTTCTGGACTTTTTCGTGGTTTTGAAATTCACACACAAATCAAACAAAAGACATGCAAATTAAATATGATGCGAAAGTACTTATTGCTCCAAAGTTATTTAAACGATGTTTAAATATTTTTAGGCTCAAATTAATTTAAAAAAATTTAATTAAGTCCTTAGAAAATTAAATTCTACCAAGTTGCTATGATTTATTTGTGATGGAATTTTAGGGTGTTACAGAACACAACCATCCCAAAACATGCAAGCATAGCATACTCCGTAAGTGAGTAGTAGGTAGCAAGGTAACAGGTTAATAATAAAGGCAGTGCAGGTTTAACATGCGAGTAAAGTAAAACGCTAGCATACTAGTTGCATGTATAATAGGTAATTCATAGATTGGTCGGGCGTGAACCTGGGTAGGCTTCTTCCTTTTCTTCAAAGCAGTTGTCGGGGTAGTCTGGCTCCTCTAGGTTCTCCGGAGCTCCTAGAGTCGCGGAAAGTAAAATAAGACGCGGCTACTGGCAAATAAACATCAAAACAGCGAGGAAAGAAGACCCAAGAAACACCAAACTCTACACTAACGCGTAGGTCATGATTTTAGAAAAATATAGAAACTAGTTTTATATTTTTCTGAGCTACGATTGATTTATTATGAATTCTCTAAGTTTAAATCATTTTCTGGAAATATTAAATAATTTCCGAAAAAGAAAAACAGACAAATAATCAGCCTGCTGACGTCAGCATGACGTCATGCTGACGTCATCAGTGGGGTCAGCCTTGCTGACATCATCGTGGGCCCGGATGACGTCAGCGTTGACTTGGTCAATGTTGACCAGTCAACGGTCAGCCGGGTGAGTGGTCAGTGGGCCCACTGGTCAGCCTAATCCTCTCTCTGACAGGTGGGGCCCCCCATGTTAGCACAGTTAAAAGAAAAAGAAAACGAAATGGCTGGGCTGGAAACGGGCCGAAAGCTTTGGGCCGGCCCAACAGGCTTGGGCCTTCGGCCACGAACGCGAGGCCGAAGGGGCTGACGCGGTGGACGCAGTCCACCGTGCGCCAAGTCAGCGGTTCATGGTGAGCTAGGTTCACGGGATCAAACTGCGGCTAACTCAGGATCTTCTGCGGCCGTGCATGTGGCGTGCTGGTGTGGTCATCGGTGTGGCTTGGCCACGGCGTGAACACGACGCGCGCGGCGCGCTCCGGTGCGCGGCCGGCGGCGACCGCCAACAACGGCGAGCGCCGGAGAAGGGTTGGCGAGGTTCGGGTTCAGAGGAAAAAGCTTGGCTAAGGTTTCGCGGACACGGACGACAGAAAAGGAGGGGTTCTCGGCCGGCCAGACGAGCCCCCGACGCAGGCGGCGGCGGCACGACCACGGCGCCACGGCGGCCGGCGACAGTGATCGATAGGAAGGAGCTCAGGGTTTAAGGTAGGCGAAACCAGTTGCTTGCACTCGCGGACACGGGGTCATGCCTCGGTCGCGGCTTGTGGCTAACGAGCGTGTGGGGAAGGCTCTCGGCCTGCCCGCGGCGCGGCCATGGCTCGCACGCATGGCACGGGCATCCCCGGCGTGCGGCAGCCACGGCGGCCAAGGACTGCAAGGCGACGGCGGTTTGCGGGTGCGACAGCGACGCGGCGAGATCCTGCAGAGAAACGGCCACAGCTCGATGGCTGGGTCCCAGAAGGGCTAGAACGGCGGCGCGGCGGCGACATGGCCTATTTGAATCACCCTAAAATAGCCTATTTAAAATTTTTAATTAATTATTTAATTCATGCTCATAATTAATATAAGTTAAATAAATAATTTCTAGAAATTAAAATCAAATATAAGGTGTAGAAACATTTTTGTTGCATTAATGCTGTTGCATTGAGTTTTGTATTGCTTGTGGTTCAAATGAGAGTTTAAATTTATTTAAATTCGAATTTGAATCACCTTGTTTGGAGCCCTAGAAAAGTTGTTTAGGCTAGAGTTCGCTTTCGCCCCCTGAACTCTCCCCCCAGTCCACTTCTGCTCCCTCATCTCTTCCTCCCGAACAGCCAGCTCGCCTCGCGGCCCAGTCCGCCACCCCTCGGCCCAGCGCTCGCCCAAGCCGCGGCCCAGTGCCCCCTCTTCTCTTTTCTCCCCCGCCTGTCACACCCCAAAATTTTCAAATTTTGGGATGTGAATTTTCAACATAATTAATACAATAATTTTCTCAATTTTCTAAAATTTTTCAAGCTTTATCTAATTTACAGGGAATTTGTAGTTGAAAATTATACATATATATATAAATAAAAATATTTGCGAAAGATAAATAAAATGTTGTGTGTGTTGCATTCATGCCGCTGCATTGTGTTTTGGTTGCTTGTGAATTAGATTGGAATTTAATCTCTTTTTAAATTCGAATTTGATTCGCATTGTTTGGAGCTTTAGAAAAGTTGTTTTGGCCATAGTTCGTTTTCCCTCCTTGAACTTTTCTCCCCGGCCGAACTCTCCCCCTCCATCTTTTCTCTCCAGCCCGGCCCGCTCCGCTTCAAACCGCCGCGGCCCAGCTCCTTTCCCCCCTTCTCTTTTTTCCCCCGCAGCCCAGTCCGGCTTGCTCGCCCCAGCCCACGCGCCCCGCTTCCGGCCCAGCGCAACACCCGCTTTCCTTTTTCCCCGACTCGGCCCAACAGCCAGGCCGGCCCGCCTTGCGTCGCAGCCGCTGACCGAGCGGTCCCACGGGTCAGGTCGTCTTCCACCTCTCGCCCGAGTCCCTCCCGGACACGGCACCGGAGTCCCGACCGGCCACGGCCCGGACTCCAAGGATGCCCGGACTCTCCTCGGTCATCTTCAAATACTCGCCGCCTCCGTCTCGCGACTCCCTCCAACCCTAGCCGCCCTCGCTCGCGTTCCCCACCCTTGCACCGCCGATTCTTCCGCCGCCCGAGATCTGCGCCGCCGGGGACCCGTCTCGCCGTCGCTCCGACCAAATTAACCGCCCAAGGCACTTCCCCAGCAGGTACTCTTGCTCCCGAGCCCCTCCTTGCCCTTCTTCCCCCTCTGTCGCGAGCCGCCGCCTCTCAACGCCGTCCGCCGCTCCTGCTCGTCGTCGCCGGCCGCCGCTGCTGCGTCTCCACCGACGAGAGCCCCTCCATTCGACTCGCCGTCACCCCACGCGCTTGTAGCACCGCTTCTCACCCCTCCCCGTGCTCTGTAGCGCCGCCCCCGCTTTGCACCGCCGTTGCCCGAGCGCCGCCGCCGCCTCCGCTCCTCGCGCGCCACCGTCGTAGCTCCGCCGTCGACGAGACCCACCCTGACGAGTTCGTCGCGTCACCCAGAAGCCATAGTGCCTAATCCCGTCCTAAACCGAGCCCTCTAGGCTGTTTTCGAGCCACGCCGGCGATGCGCCGCCGCCACCGCCCAGCGCGGCCGCTCGTCGCGCCGCCGCTGCCGACACCCCTCTGCTGGAATCTAATCTCAGCCATCCAAACTCGATTCTACGGCCCGGATCGAGTCAACGAGCCGAGTCAAACCAGCTTATACCGGTCAACCTTGTCCGTTTTGCAAATGAGCCCCTGCCCTTTTTCAAAATTAAACCGCAGTCCAAATCTATTTAAAAATAATTACAATTAAGTCCTGATTTTTACAGAAAACCCCTGTCTTATTTAAAAATAGCACCCGAGGTCCTGCTTTGGTTAATTTGCAAATAAACCCTCCTGTTTTTATATAAAATTATATTTTAGCCCCTGAGTTTTTGCAAATAAGCCCCTGGAACTTTTAAAAACTTTGCCAGCAAGTCCCTGAACCTTAGAAAAGCCATAACTTCTTCGTTTTAGCTCCGATTTGAGTGATTTTCGCGCTCACGTGTTTGTAGCGAAGCGTAGATTAGTTTCTAAGCCTTCTTTTGTTCTGTTGCTACTGTTTGGTGTACTGTTCTAATAGATTAATATTGTTTGCATGTACTGGCTTGTATGGATGCTTGTGTGTTGATGTGTGAGTCCAGTCGGTGAGCCGTACGCGTTTGAGTTCGAGGGTTACGAGGAGCAGGACCAACAGCAGCAGCAGGAGCAGCAGCAACAGTTGGACGAAGGCAAGTACAGCACGGACAATCCTTGCTACCTAAACACACCTTTACAATAATTATTGCATATGCATGTGTCTAAATTATTCCTATTAAGGTTATTCCTAGCTTTGTTTATCCTATACCTTGATTACCCTGGGTTATTGCATTTGGGTAGACCTTTGCTAAGCGCAGCTACTGCCACCTTTGTTTAACCGTTAATCTTGACTTAATGGTTCACTTCAATGATAATGGTAAAACTTGCTTTTTAGCAACATGGAACAGGGAGCTAGGGCGTATGCTTTATGCTTGGACCTAGTATCTCTCCGTAAGGACTGGTTCTTAAAGCGGCAACCCAGGAACCTGTCGCCACCGCTGGAACTATAATGGCTCTGGTCTTGGACGAGTAGCATGTACGGCTCTAGCTTGACAGTAGTTACCGACGGGCCGACGGCGTTATGGGAAGCATGGGTGAGAGTATGGTTTGATCCACCGAGGACGGAGTATCCGTTGGCTATGTCCCCGTGAGGCACAGTCCCGTGTTGGGAGCTTCCGTATGGTGGGGGTTTCACACGTTGCGTTATTTATTTTGTTGTTGTTATTCTTTACCGCGCTTGGACGCCATTGACCCCCTCGTGTTGCGACATGGGCGTCAGTCAATCTCGGTGCCTTGGGTCATGCTGCCTAGGTTGTACCATAACGGCTACTATTTCGTTAGGGTGTCTTGTGAAAAGCCTCGTAGCGTCCCTATGCAGTCACACCTCGGAAGTGTTGATGTGCGTGGTTGGGTGCAAAGTTCCTTTGAACTTTTACGCGACTGGTGGGTAAAGGGCGAAACCTCTGCAGAGTGTATAATCTATCATGATAGCCTTGCTCAGGGTCAAGAGCGGCCTGGATCCTTTTTTATTAGAAGTTGATGATTATATTTGTTTAATGTTCACCTCTACTTCATTAATTGGGAATTGCAACTGGGATTCACTTAATTGTAGTAATCTTGGAATATGATAAAATGAATCAACTAAAATTGCTAATGCAGTACAGCCGTGTCAAGCCTTTCTTTTAAGCCTTCATTACCCGTGTTGTATTTGCTAAGTAAGACATTTACTTACACTTGCCATTCAACAAAATCCCGGATGGGTAACAGATGGATTAGATGGTACTGCTGCGGTTGAATTTCCTGAAGATCTGCCATTCTACTAGCTGTGCTCAACTAGTCGGTGTCCCTGTGGATTATGGCTTTCGTCTTCGTCTTCGTCTTCGTTTAGAGAGAGTTAATAAAGAGTCTTCCACTGTGTTATTTAGTTATTTTAGTCAAACTCTGATGTAAAACCCTTTTATTCGAGCATATGTACTCTGTTTATCATATTTGTTATCTATATGTGTTCTGTGGACTTCCTGGGCACACATATAGAAGCATTCGGGTTTCTGTGTAAATCCGGGTGTGACACCGCCCGGCCCAACAGCCAAACGCCGGCCCAGCCGGCCATCGCCGCTCGCCCCACTCCCCTGGCCCAGCGCACTGCCGCGCCGGCCCAACCCCTTCCCCCACGGCGGCCCAGCTCTGCGACTGCCTCCCCCTCCCTCTCCTCTCACTGCCGGACGGGCCCTGCAAGGCACGCTCGTCCCCTACCTCCAGCAGGGCCGCGCCCGAGCAGAGCTCGGCCTCGGCCGCGCCTTGGCCCATCCCCGCGGCACCCGGGGCCCCCCTCGGAAGCTTCCCCGAACCTTCCCGCGCCCGCACCTTCCTTCCTCGGTTTGCTCCCCACAAGGAAACTTGCCTCCGCCTAAGGAAAGCGAGCGCCGCCGCCGCGCGATTCGGCGTGACCCGCACGCCGAGGCCCCCTAGGGCTATATAAACAAACCCTCCATACCCCGGAACCCCCAGCCGAGCCTCCCCTCAAGCCCAAGCACCCCAGCGCCTCTCCCCTCCCGAGCCGAGAGCCGCCATTGGCCGGCGCGACCAATTGTCGCCGGCCGCCATCCTCTAGTCGACGAGAAGCCATCCCAGAGCTCCTCCAGGAGGTAACGTAGCTATCCGCGCAATCCAGTCCCCCTTGTTCCTTTGATTCAGGGCTAATCGCCATCGCCACAACGACGCATCGACCACCCTCCCTGCCGCGCCATCGTTCCCGTGATCCACCGAAGTGAGCCGGACATCTCCTCCCGAAGCTTTAAGGCCAAGTAGCATAACAATTCGTGCTCTGCAGCCGCGTATTTGCCTCGCCGGAGACGGCCGCCCGCCGATCGCCGCCGTGCACCACTCACACCGCCGCCCCCGTTGACTTGAACCCCTGGGTCAAATCGTCGTTCCGCCCTGGTGCTGTAGCACCAATCCGCATAGCAAACCAAGCCCCCTAGCTCGAGTTCGAGTGTGCTACGGCGACGCGCCGCCGCACTCGCAGGTAGCGCCGCCCGCCGCCGCCGGCAGACCCCTTCCCCGCTCGATCCGATCTGGATCCAGATCCATCGGCCAGAATAGCCCCCAACCCGAGTCAATGTTGACTCGTACCGGTCAACTGGGGTATTCTTTCTAAAGAGCCCCTCAGTTTCTTTTATATCAACCCGCAGTCCATACCAATAGTAAGAGCATTACATCCAGGTCCTAAATTCTTCATTTAAACCCCTGAGCTTTTGAATAATGGCGCGCGCCGTCTAGTCTCGCCATTTCTACACGTTAATCCTCGGGTTTTGATACGTAATTACGTATAGGTCCTCGGTTTTTCACAAATAAGCCCCTGGAAGTTTCTAAAACTTGCCAGCAAGTCCCTGAACCTTAGAAAAGCCATAACTTCCTCGTTTTAGCTCCGATTAGTGTGATTCTTGCGCTCACGTGTTCGTAGCGAAGCGTAGATTATTTCTAAAACCTTCTTTTGTACTGTTTTCACTATTTGGTGTACTGTTTCTAATAGAATACTTTTGCTTGAATGTGTTGGCTTGTGCGAATGCTTGTGTGGTGATTCGTGTCCAGTCGATGAGCCGTTCGCGTTGGACTTTGAGTACAAGGACTTTTTGGAGCCGGACTCACAAAAGCAGCAGCAGCACCTTGAGGATAGCAAGTTATAGCACAGACAATCCTTGCTACCTACTCACTTGTAATACATTATTTCATACATACATGTGTCTAATATGATGTATCCTTTAAAGTTGTACGTAGTTTTTCATTATCCTATCCTTGTTTACCTTGGGTTTATTGCATTTGGGGTAGAAATGTGCTAGGCGCAGCTACTATCACCTTTTTTTAATTGTTAAACTTGTATTAATGGTCCACTTCAACTTTAATGTTAAAACTTGCTTTTTAGCAACATGGATCAGGGAGCTAGGGCGTGTGCTTCGTGCTTGGCCCTAGTGTCTCTCCGTAAGGACTGGTTCTTAAAGCGGCAACCCAGGAGCCTGTCACCACCACCAGAACTTTAATGGCTCTGGTCTTGGACAAGTAGCTTGTACGACTCTAGCTTAACAGTAGTTACCGACGAGCCGACGGCGTTATGGGAAGCACTCGTGAGAGTATGGTTTGATCCACCAAGGACGGGGGTACCGTCAGCTATGCCTCGTTAGGCACAGTCCCGTGTTGGGAGCCACCGTGAGTGCGGGAGCTCCACACATTGCGCTCTTTATTTTGTAGTTGGCATGCGTTGCCGCGCTCTGGACGCCATTGACCCTCCTATCGCTGCGCCCTGAGAGTCAGTCGATCTTGGTGCCTTGGATCATGCTGCCTATGTTGTACCATAACAGCTACTGTTTTGTTAGGGTGTCTTGTGAAAAGCCTTGTAGCGTCCCTATGCGATCACACCTAGGAAGTGTGGTTTAAGAGGTTTGGCCACCTCGGCATGGTTGGCTTTAAAGTTCCTTTGAACTTTTACGCGACTGGTGGGTAAAGGGCGAAACCTCTGCAGAGTGTAAATCTATCATGATAGCCTTTCTCAGGGTCACGAGCAGCCTGGATCCTTTTTGATTAGAAGATGATGTTTATTTATGCTTAATGTCACTTACACCTTATTAATTGGGACGCAACTGGGTTTTCATTCACTTGTAGTAACTTGGATAATGATAAAATGAACCAACTAAAAGTGCTAATGCAGTTAAGCCGTGTCTAGCCTTTTTGAGCCTTCATAACCCGTGCTATACTTGCTAAGTAATTGTTTTACTTACACTTTCTATTTATTCAACAAAATCCTGGATAGGTAACAGATTGGGCTGTGCATGAGTCTGCTGCTGAGTTTCCAGAAGATCTACCATACTACTGAGTTGTGTTCTCCCAGTCAGAGTCCCTATGGAGTGCGGCTACACTTAGTTGAGAGTTATTAGTCTTCCGTTGTATTGGTTAGTTTATTTATGATGCACTCTGATGTAAAACTCTTTTTGTTCGAGTAATATATTCAGCATATGTTCTTTGTTTACCATATGTGTTTGCTATATGTTTACTGAGACTTCCTGGGCACACATATGGCCACATTCGGGTTCTGTGTAAATCTGGGTGTGACATTCTTCCCCTTCCTCTCTCACCCCGCTTCAACTTGGTGGCGAAGAAAACCCCGAAGGGTGTGGCGGCTGGAAAAGGGAGTTGCCGCGGCGGGGGTACTTGTAGGGCGGCGCGGCTAGGGTTCGGTTGGGGCATGGACGGCGAGATGGAGATGCTTCGCGCCCGGCGGAGGGCAGAGGAGGGCCGCAAGGAGGGCGATGGGACCGGCTCAATGTCACGGGCGAGCTCGGCGGAGGGTAGAGCGCCGCGCTCGGGGAAGAAAAGGGGGAAGGAGAAAGCTGATAGGTGGGGCCCGCCTGTCGGCGATAGAAAATGGGAGGAGGCGCTGGGTGGTGATGCTGGGCCGCTACAGGGCCGGTTGGCCGGCTGGGCTAGGTTGGCTGGCTGACTAGGGAAAGAGTTAAGGGAGGTTTTCCGAACATTACGAAGGAGGTTCGGCCCAAGAAGGTTAGTCAGGTTTGGAATTAGTTTAGTTAGAATTAGTGTTTGAATTCGAATCTAGGATTTGAATTCAAACCAAACAAAAATCCAACAAAACCAAATAAAAACCAAATCACTTCTATTTGGTCCTTACAACTTCAAATTATTTTAATTAAATTTAAATTTACCTAAGAGCAAAGGGAGCAATTAGAAGGCAATCTTACATGTTTAAGTATGCACATCAATTCATGAAAAAGTTTTTGAAAATTGGCATTTTAGCACTCAACATTTTCCAACGAAATTTTGGGTTGTTACACCCATCAGCTCTAGGGTGTTGGAGAACATGATGTTGAGGCTGCTGCCTCCGTCCATCAACACCTTGAAGAATCGGGTGTTACCGATTACAGTGTCAATGACGAGTGGATAATGTCCCGGGTTGGGGATGTAATCCGGGTGGTCTTCGCGATCGAAAGATATGGTCTACGTCGACCAGTCGAGGTACGATGGTGTAGCGGGGCGCGCGGCGTAGACCTCTTGACGTTCGCGTAGTCGCCGTCGCGCGGACATGTTCGCCGTGGGACCTCTAGTGATGAAGAAGACGTTCTCCACGACGAGAAAACCGCCGCCGGTGGCACCGCCGCCATCATCGGCGTCTTTCCTAGTGTCCTCCTCCTTCGCGACGAGGCATCAGTAGTGCTTCTTGATCATCTCGCACTGCTCGAGGGTGTGCGAGACAGCGGTGTTGTGGTACGGGCAATGCTTCTTGAGCATGTCGTCGAACCGGCCTCCTGAAGGTGGCGGGGGTCGAGGTCCCCGTCGGGTTTGGTCCGCGGAGAAGGCTTTGTTGGGGTCATCTTCGCGCTGATGGTCGCGCACGGGCCTCGGGCCCCGCCGGCCTTCGTTGCCCTTCTTATACGGCTTGGGCTTCTTTGCTTGCTCCGTGGGTCGGCCGCCTTCCGCAGGTGCCTCCTCCACGCGCTTCCCCTTCTTGCCGTCGCAGATGGCTCGAACCGCTTCCTCCCTGGACGAGGAGCTGGACGCGATGTCGAATAGCTCGCTGACGCTGGTGGGGTGGTTGCAGCCGAGCTCGTGCACCAGTTCGCGGCACGTCGTGCCCTCTAGGAAGGCGTTGATGACTTCGGCGTCACCGACGTTGGGGAGCTCGGTGCAGCGCTTGGAGAAGCGACGAATGTAGTTCCTCATGGGCTCGCTCGGCCTTTGACGGCACCCCTGCAGGTCCCAGTAATTACCCGAGCGCACGTAGGTGCCCTAGAAATTCCCCACGAACAGCTTGACTATGTCTCCCCAGTCATGGATTTGGTTCGCGTGCAGGTGCTCGAGCCACTGACGAGCCGAGTCCGCGAGGTGAAGTGTAACACCCTAAAATTCATCACAATTAAATTGTAGCAACCTTCTGAATTTTTCTAGGATTTATTAAGGCTTAAATAAATTTTCTAGGATTTAATTGGAATTTCTAGCCTTTTATCAATTTAAATATCACATTAAATAATTATTTTAGTCCAAATAAGTTTTTGTTGCATTCATGCTGGTGCGTATGTTTTTGGTAGCTAGTAAATCAAGTTGGAATTTAAATTCTGTTTAAATTCGAATTTGATTTGCTTTTGTTTGAGTTTTAGAAAAGTTAAAATAGGCTGAGTTCAGTTTTGGCCCCTGAACTCTCGGCGAAGTCCGTTTGTACCCCCTGGACTTTTTCCTCCGCTCGCTTTTCCTCCCCGTACTCTTTTCTTTCTCCCCGGGCCGATTCTTTTCTCCCTGCCCGGCCCTCTCCACTTTAGGCCCATTTCTGGCCCGTCCCGATCCTCCCCGCTTTCTTTCTCTCACTAACGCGTGGGACCCACACGTCAGCTTCTTCTTCCTCCTCTCGCCGTCTCCGACCCGAACTCCTCCCCGGGTCCGATCCCGTCGCGCCGCCGTGTCCGTCTCCTTCACAAATGCCTAGGCGTGGCCAAGCCCCCGCTCCGCACCTATATAACGCGGCCGCCGCCTTGCTGTTCCTCCCATCAAGCCGCGAGCCCCCAAACCCTAGCGCCCGAGCCGCCGCCTTGCCGATTCGAGCCGCCGCCGTTGTCGGTCACCGTCCCGAGCCTTTTCTCGCCGAAATTGCCTCGGGTGAGTCCGTCGTCGCCCTCTCAATCCTCCTATGTTGCTCACACGTCATTTCCCCGCTTCGTCCACGCTGATATCGCTCGCCGTCGATCATCAGTGCCGCCGGCTGCAGTTCTTCGCCGCCCGACGCCGTCGTAGCCCCAACCTCGTCGAGACCTAGCTCCGTGAGTTCGCCATCTTCTCCTCTCTCTCCCCGTCCAAGTCCCGTCGTAATCCATGCCCCGTAGCGCGTTTTCGAAGTTCGCCGGCGAAGCTCCACCGCGGAAACGCGCAGCGCCGCTGTCCCGGTCGTCGCCGGCGTTACCCCTCGGTCGATCCGCTCCTGGCCACCGGATCGTGATCCAACGGCCCGGAATAGATCTAACCCAAGTCAAATAAACCAGATATCGGTCAACAGTGGCTGATTTGCTAAAGAGCCCTCCAAGTTTTTCAAAATCAACCCGCGGTCCAGTTTAGGTCAAAAATAATTCCAAATAGGTCCTTTTTCTTCTGTTTTAACCCCTGCAAGATTTAAAATTGTGCCCGCAGTCTAGCCCCTGTTATTTTATGGTCTAGCCCTCGTAGTTTATATAAAATTATGTTTTAGCCCTGGTTTTTCGCGGTTAAGCCCCTGGAACTTTTAAAACTTTGCCAGCAAGTCCCTAAACCTTAGAAAAGCTATATCTTCTTCGTTTTAACTCCGTTTTAATCCAATCTTGTTGCGTTAGCTTCATATCAACTTAAACCACGTGTTAGTACTGTTATTTACCATGACATTTACTTCTAAATTTTATTTAACATTAATTTAATTAAAGGCTATTTTAATGTGTCGATCTAAATTAAAATATAATTAAGGTTTAAACTCCGTTTTCATGTCAACTATGAATTTGATTAATATTATTCAGTGAAATTTATAAATAAAAGCTGATAGGTTACAAATATTTTGGTTTCATAAATTAATATGATTAATGTTTTATGATAACTAGCTTTTCTAATTTAAAAGCAAATTAGAATTAAACTTCGGTTTTATAAAATAAATATTAATCTGATTAATATCAATAAAAATATGTTTTAATGATAATATGACTAGTTCAATTTAAAATATAAAGTTATTCGATAGTTGCTCTCATATGTTTTATTTCAAGTTAATATTTAAATTGGTATAATTTATACATAAACAATTATAAATAAAATGTGATTAGATATTACTTGGTTTTATAAATCCAAATATGATTGAACGAACTGAATTAATATTGAACTATCGATTTATCTAATTAAAATTAATCAAGCAATTAGTTGTGTGTATAAATTCCCGGTGGTTGTATCTTTCCAACTGTTGCTCCGTTTTCAGCGATTCTTACGCGCACGTGACCTTAGCATCGGGCCCTATCCGTTAGTACGCTCTTTTAATGCTTTTGTCTTGTTTGGTGTATTGTTCTTAGTTTTATATTGTTTGTTTGCTTGTTTAGCTACTTCTTGTGCTTGATGATTGCTACGAGTAGACGGAACGTTGTTCAAATGAAGAAGACTTCGAAGAGAATCTGAGCAGCTATACTTTGGAGAAAGGAGAGTGTATTATGTCATGCAAATGTCCTAATAATTATTAATTTCACCACCCGTGCATGTGTCTTAATTTGATGGGTTCCTATTTAAGGATTTGCCTAGCCACTATATTCCCCTGTCCCCGAAACTGGGTTACTTAATTAATTTGATGGTAGATGATGCTTAGTTTGCTCAACTGGGATTGGTTAAATGAACCCCTACTCTATGTTCCATATACTCTTTTAAATAATTAATTGGCAAGATCATATCTTTTTTAATTGGAACATGGAGAACCACCCAGGAAAATAGTGCAACCATAAGTACCATATGGCTCTGGTCTTGGCTAACTAATTAGGGACTTTAGTGGATGGTAACCTTACCCGAAAGGGGCAAGAGGCACGGCGGTTGTCGCGGTATAGCTTGGTCCTCTTGAGCTGTGGGCTTTGGTAAGAGACAGATCTCATTAGGGAGGGTTGTGCTTTGCTTCTGAACCGGAAACCTTAGCGGGTTACTATTTACTAAGGAATCTTTGTAAAGGCCTCGTAGCGTCCCTATGCGGTAACACCTCGGTAGTGTGATTTAAGAGGATTGGCCCCCTCGGCATGGTTGGGTTAAAAGTTCTTTTGAACTTTTACGTGACTTATGGTGAAAGTGTACAACCTCTACAGAGTATAAAACTGTTATAATAGCCGTGCTCACGGTCAAGAGCGGCCTGGACCCTTACATGATAATCGTACTTGAACATGATCTAAATTGTGGTTATGTGAATATGTTGGGAATATGACATTCATTAATTTGTGGGTGGTACATACTTTCATTTGCTAGTAAATAGTTGCTTAATAAAACTTGTCAACTAAAAGTGCTTACTGCAGTATGGTCAGCCAACCTTTTTGCCTCAGCCTTGTATGTAATATTACATTTCCTGAGTACGTTATGTGCTCATACTTGTTGCTTTTCTTTCTTTCTTTTATTGCATCTACTACAACCGGAATGCTGCTCAGACTGGGAGAATTTTGAGGATTTCACTACTGATTTTGAGGAGTTCTAGGCGAGTCTCCCCCAGTCAATGCCTGTGGAGTTGGAGTCACTTTTGCTTCGTTAGATAAACGTTTATTTAAAGTCTTCCGCTATGACATTTGAGTCAACTCTAAGATGGTAATAAATGCACTATAATACTCTTTCGTTATGCATGGTTATGGATATTCACTTGTGACGTCTACCATATGTGTGTAAGCTGATCCTGGCGCACATATGAGATGCACCTGGTTTTGCCTTTAAAACCGGGTGTGACAGAAGTGGTATCAGAGCTATGTTGACTGTAGGACGCAAGCCTAGATAGCAATGGTCAATCTATAAGGATTATTTTGCTTAAATAACCTTGTTCTAAATACCCTTGATCTTATTCTGTTATATCCCTACCCATTGATAATTTGTCTCCTCCTTGATTGCTTAACTTACCCCCTCATCCTTGCTACTTGTGTATATTCTACTCAAACTGTTGTGATTTAAAATTTTATTCCTTAGAGTCTGTTCTTACCCTCTATAACTAGGATTTTAGAATCTACCCATTCAATCTTAATAAATGTTTAGATCGATTCAGTGCTTAACTCCTGATTAGGAGTGTATGCTTCGTGTTTGCTTTCGTGTCAAGTGTGTGATTTGGATCTTTGTAATGATTGGATTTAATTGTGGAGTGATGACCACAATCGAGTAATTATTAAATCAATAAATTTAGTTAGTTTTGGGTTTATCTTGGTCCCTGATCTTAGCTCTCAACTATCACTTTATCCATATAATGGTACCCCTCATATAAATCATGTTATGCGACAATCTGTTCCCGTTGTTGCATGATATCCTGGTACTGTCCGAATTGTTTCTGGAGCTTCGGAACTCCGATTGACATAAATCCAGTTGGGTTGGATTAAGGACTTGATAACCTAGGATCTGGGAATTTTTCGTGAGTTTTTGAGATTCTGGCAGAGAGATATAATGGTTTTATTGGAGTAACCAGAATCTGTCACGTGGTCCTGACACAGCTGTCTTGTTTATTTTATACCTCGAGCCACAAAATTCTGATTGAGGTGATTCCAGTTGGGTTAGTTTCTGAATTTTATAGTCTACGTTTAGACAAAAGATCATGATTTTTGGATACACAGAATGAGAGCTACAATTGTTTAATTAGGACGAACAGAATCTGTTTCAGAATTTGATTTGCCCGTCATTGACAACTCGTTCTACATCAAATTTTATCTATCCCCGAGTTAACCTGAAAATAATTGGGGTAGACTTTCCTGCTGATCTGATAGTCCTTAACTCTGAGGGAATTGATGTCATACTTGGAATGAGATGGTTAGTTGCTTTTGATGCGGTGATTCAGTGTGCCAAGAGGTCCGTGTTGTTGACTAGTCCTCAGGGAGAGAAGATTGAGTTCGGAGCCACCCAACCCTCAACTTCAACTTACTCAGTGAATCAGGCCAGTGGTGTTCCTTTGGAGGATATCAGAGTTGTTTGTGAGTTTCCGGATGTCTTCCCAGATGATTTGCCAGGTATGCCATCCGACCGAGACATTGAGTTTATTATTGAGCTTTTACCTGGTACTGCTCCTATTTCCAGAAGACCCTATAGAATGGTTGTTAATGAACTAGAAGAACTTAATAAACAACTTAAGGAATTGTTGGATAAAGGTTACATTCGTCCTAGTTCTTCACCTTGGGGAGCACCTGTAATTTTTGTGGGTAAAAAGGATGGTACTCTGAGGATGTGTGTGGATTATCGTTCATTGAATGAGGTAACCATCAAGAATAAGTATCCATTGCCCAGAATTGAAGACTTATTTGATCAGTTGAGAGGAGCTAAGATTTTCTTCAAGATTGACTTGAGATTTGGCCACCATCAGTTGAGCATCAGGCGTTCCGACATTCCTAAAACAACATTCACCACCAGATATGGGTTGTAAGAGTATACTGTGATGTCGTTTGGATTGACAAATGCACCCGCCTACTTTATGTACCTGATTAATAAGGTGTTCATGGAGTACTTGGATAAATTTGTGGTGGTGTTTATTGATGATATTCTGGTTTACTCGAAGAATGAGGAAGAACACGAAGAACATTTGAGGTTGGTGTTGTAGACTCTTAGAGATAACCAGTTGTATGCCAAGTTTAGTAAATGGGAGTTTTGGTTGAATCAAGTGTCTTTTCTTGGTCATGTTGTTACTGATGGAGGTATCGCAGTGGATCCGAGTAAAGTCAAGGATGTGTTGGATTGGGAACCTCCTACCACAGTCTCTTAAGATCAAAAGCTTTCTGGGATTGGCTGGATATTATAGGAGATTCATTGAAGGCTTTTCTAAGATAGCGAAACCTCTTACTTCGCTATTAGAGAAGGGCAAGGAGTTTTGTTTGGTCAGAAGCGTGTCAGGCCAGCTTTGAATAGCTGAGAAGGAAGTTGACTACAGCCCCAGTGCTTGCTATGCCAGATATTTATAAGAACTTTGATATATATTGTGAGGCTTCTCATAGAGTTCTTGGGTGTGTGCTCATGCAGGAAGGCAGAGTTATAGCCTATGCATCCAGGCAGTTGAGGAAGCACGAGCTGAACTATCCTACTCATGATCTGGAACTTGCAGCTGTTGTCCATGCCTTGAAAATCTGGAGGCATTATATTCTAGGTAACCGATGTGAGTTGTATACTGATCACAAAAGCCTGAAGTGCATATTTACTCAGAAGGATCTGAATTTGATGCAGAGGAGATGGTTGGAGTTGATCAAGGATTATGATCTGGGAATCAACTATCATCCTGGCAAGGCTAATTTGGTTGCTGATGCGTTGAGTAGGAAGTCACAAGTAAATGCAATGTTTGGTCACCTGTTGCCAGCTGAGTTTCTTGCAGAGATGGAAAAGCTGAACTTGGGATTCCTGAATCAGACAGAAGGTGTGACAATGGAAGTTGAGTCTACACTGGAGCAGGAGATTCGGAAGGGTCAGCTTACTGATGAGAAGATAAAGGAAATTAAGGAAACCATGTTAGCCGGAAAAGCTCCCGACTTCACCGAAGATGATCAAGGTACAGTTTGGTTTAGAAAGAGGATACGTGTAGCGGATATCGAGTCTCTCAGAGAGCAGATATTGAGGGAAGCTCATGATTCCGCATATTCTATTCATCCTGGACGCACCAAGATGTACCAGGATCTGAAACAAAGGTATTGGTGGTATGGACTAAAAAGGGATGTGGCATTGTGCGATGTCTGTCAGAGAGTTAAGGCTGAACACCAGAGACTAGCCGGTTTGCTTCAACCACTCAAGGTACCCGAATGGAACTGGGAAGAAATCAGTATGGATTTCATTGTTGGATTAACTCGCACTAGAGGAGGATATGACTCCATATGGGTTATTGTGGACAGATTAACTAAGGTAGCTCACTTTATACCCGTTCACACTACTTGTACCAACGCTAAGTTAGCAGAGTTATACATGTCCAGAATTGTCTGTCTCCATGGTGTACCTAAAAAGATAGTGTCTGATAGAGGTACTCAGTTTACATCTAGATTCTGGCAAAAGTTGCATGAGTCTATGGATACAAAGTTGAATTTCAGTTCTGCATATCACCCTCAGACAAATGGTCAGACAGAGAGGACTAACCAGATTTTGGAGGATATGTTGAGAGCTTGTGCTTTGAAACATGGAGGCAGTTGGGACAAGAGTCTTCCATATGCAGAGTTCTCGTATAACAACAGTTATCAGGCAATTCTAAAGATGGCCCCGTTCGAAGCGCTTTATGGTAGAAAGTGCAGAACACCTTTGTATTGGAGTGAAACAGGTGAAAGTCAGCTATTTGGGCCAGAGATTTTACAGGAAGCTGAGAGACAGGTTCAGATTATCAGAGAGAATTTAAGAACAGCTCAGTCCAGGCAGAAGAGCTATGCAGATATAAGAAGGAGAGAATTAACTTTCGAAGTAGGTGATTATGTGTATGTGAAAGTATCTCCTATTCGAGGCTTGAGAAGGTTTAAGGTGAAAGGTAAACTATCCCCTCGTTTCATTGGACCTTTCAAGATTGTTGATAGAAAAGGTGAGGTTGCTTATAAATTGGAGTTGCCAGCCAGACTGTCAGATGTGCATGATGTGTTCCATATCTCTCAGTTGAAAAAGTGTCTTCGAGTTCCTGAGGAAGAATTACCCTTGGATGAGTTGGATGTGCAAGATGATTTGACTTATAAGGAATACCCAGCTAAGATTTTGGAAACTGCTAAAAGAGTTACTCGGAGTAAAGTGATTAAGATGTGTAAAGTTCAGTGGAGTCAACATGCGGAAAATGAGGCAACTTGGGAAAGAGAGGATGAGTTGATAGCAGAGTTTCCTCAAATTTTCTCTAATCCATCTGAATCTTGAGGACGAGATTCTCTTTAAGGGGGGTAGGTTTGTAACACCCTAAAATTCATCACAATTAAATTGTAGCAACCCTCTGAATTTTTCTAGGATTTATTAAGGCTTAAATAAATTTTCTAGGATTTAATTGGAATTTCTAGCCTTTTATCAATTTAAATATCACATTAAATAATTATTTTAGTCCAAATAAGTTTTTGTTGCATTCATGCTGGTGCATATGTTTTTGGTTGCTAGTAAATCAAGTTGGAATTTAATTTCTGTTTACATTCGAATTTGATTTGCTTTTGTTTGAGTTTTAGAAAAGTTAAAATAGGCTGAGTTCAGTTTTGGCCCCTGAACTCTCGGCGAAGTCCGTTTGTGCCCCCTAGACTTTTTCCTCCGCTCGCTTTTCCTCCCCGTACTCTTTTCTTTCTCCCCGGGCCGATTCTTTTCTCCCTGCCCGGCCCTCTCCACTTTAGGCCCATTTCTGGCCCATCCCGATCCTCCCTGCTTTCTCTCTCTCAATGACGCGTGGGACCCACACGTCAGCTTCTCCTTCCTCATCTCGCCGTCTCCGACCCGAACTCCTCCCCGGGTCCGATCCCGTCGCGCCGCCGTGTCCGTCTCCTTCACGAACGCCTAGGCGTGGCCAAGCCCCCGCTCCGCACCTATATAATGTGGCCGCCGCCTTGCTGTTCCTCCCATCAACCGCGAGCCCCCAAACCCTAGTGCCTGAACCGCCGCCTTGCAGATTCGAGCCACCACCGTCGTCGGTCGCAGTCCCGAGCCTTTTCTCGCCGAAATTGCCTCGGGTGAGTCCGCAGTCGCCCTCTCAATCCTCCTATGTCGCTCACACGTCGTTTCCCCGCTTCGTCCACGCTGATATCGCTCGCCGTCGATCATCCGTAACCCGTAGCGCGTTTTCGAAGTTCGCCGGCGAAGCTCCGCCGCGGAAACGCGCAGCGCCGCCGTCCCGGTCGTCGCCGGCGTTACCCCCTTGGTCGATCCGCTCCTGGCCACCGGATCATGATCCAACAGCCCGGAATAGATCTAACCCAAGTCAAATAAACCAGATACCGGTCAACAGTGGCTGATTTGCTAAAGAGCCCTCCAAGTTTTTCAAAATCAACCCGCGGTCCAGTTTAGTTCAAAAGTAATTCCAAATAGGTCCTTTTTCTTCTGTTTTACCCCTGCAAGATTTAAGATTGTGCCCCCAGTCCAGCCCCTGTTATTTTATGGTTTAGCCCTCGTAGTTTATATAAAATTATGTTTTAGCCCTGGTTTTTCGCGGTTAAGCCCCTGGAACTTTTAAAACTTTGCCAGCAAGTCTCTAAACATTAGAAAAGCTATATCTTCTTCGTTTTAACTCCGTTTTAATCCGTTCTTGTTGCGTTAGCTTCATATCAACTTAAACCACGTGTTAGTACTGTTATTTATCATAATAATTACTTCTGAATTTTATTTAACATTAATTTAATTAAAGGCTATTTTAATGTGTCGTTCTAAATTAAAATATAATTAAGTTTTAAACTCCGTTTTCATGTCAACTATGAATTTGATTAATATTATTCAGCGAAATTTATAAATAAAAGCTGATAGGTTACAAATATTTTGGTTTCATAAATTAATATGATTAATGTTTTATGATAACTAGCTTTTCTAATTTAAAAGCAAATTAGAATTAAACTTCGGTTTTATAAAATAAATATTAATCTGATTAATATCAATAAAAATATGTTTTAATGATAATATGACTAGTTCAATTCAAAATATAAAGTTATTCGATAGTTGCTCTCACATGTTTTATTTCAAGTTAATATTTAAATTGGTATAATTTATACATAAACAATTATAAATAAAATGTGATTAGATATTACTTGGTTTTATAAATCCAAATATGATTGAACGAACTGAATTAATATTGAACTATCGATTTATCTAATTAAAATTAATCAAGCAATTAGTTGTGTGTATAAATTCCCGGTGGTTGTATCTTTCCAACTGTTGCTCCGTTTTCAGCGATTCTTACGCGCACGTGACCTTAGCATCGGGCCCTATCCGTTAGTACGCTCTTTTAATGCTTTTGTCTTGTTTGGTGTATTGTTCTTAGTTTTATATTGTTTGTTTGCTTGTTTAGCTACTTCTTGTGCTTGATGATTGCTACGAGTAGACGGAACGTTGTTCAAATGAAGAAGACTTCGAAGAGAATCTGAGCAGCTATACTTTGGAGAAAGGAGAGTGTATTATGTCATGCAAATGTCCTAATAATTATTAATTTCACCACCCGTGCATGTGTCTTAATTTGATGGGTTCCTATTTAAGGATTTGCCTAGCCACTATATTCCCCTGTCCCCGAAACTGGGTTACTTAATTAATTTGATGGTAGATGATGCTTAGTTTGCTCAACTGGGATTGGTTAAATGAACCCCTACTCTATGTTCCATATACTCTTTTAAATAATTAATTGGCAAGATCATATCTTTTTTAATTGGAACATGGAGAACCACCCAGGAAAACAGTGCAACCATAAGTACCATATGGCTCTGGTCTTGGCTAACTAATTAGGGACTTTAGTGGATGGTAACCTTACCTGAAAGGGCAACAGGCGCGGCGGTTGACGGGGTATAGCTCAGTCCTCTTGAGCTGTGGGCTTTGGTAAGAGATAGATCTCATTAGGGAGGGTTATGCTTTGCTTCTGAAACGGAAACCTTAGCGGGTTACTATTTACTAAGGAATCCTTGTAAAGGCCTCATAGCGTCCCTATGCGGTCACACCTCGGTAGTGTGATTTAAGAGGATTGGCCCCCTCGGCATGGTTGGTTTTAAAGTTCTTTTGAACTTTTACGCGGCTTATGGTGAAAGTGTACAACCTCTGCAGAGTATAAAACTGTTATAACAGTCGTGCTCACGGTCAAGAGCGGCCTGGACGCTTACATGATAATCGTACTTGAACATGATCTAAATCGTGGTTATGTGACTATGTTGGGAATATGAAATTCATTAATTTGTGGGTGGTATATACTTTCATTTGCTAGTAAATAGTTTCTTAATAAAAGTTGACCAACTAAAAGTGCTTACTGCAGTATGGTTAGCCAACCTTTTTGCCTCAGCCTTGTATGTCATATTACATTTGCTGAGTACGTTATGTGCTCATACTTGTTGCTTTTCTTTCTTTCTTTTATTGCATCTACTACAACCGGAATGCTGCTCAGATTGGGAGAATTTTGAGGATTTCACTACTGATTTTCAGGAGTTCTAGGCGAGTCTCCCCCAGTCAATGCCTGTGGAGTTGGAGTCACTTTTGCTTCGTTAGATAAACGTTTATTTAAAGTCTTCCGCTATGACATTTGAGTCAACTCTGAGATGGTAATAAATGCACTATAATACTCTTTCGTTATGCATGGTTATGGATATTCACTTGTGACGTCTACCATATGTGTGTAAACTGATCCTGGCGCACATATGAGATGCACCTGGTTTTGCCTTTAAAACCGGGTGTGACATGAAGCGGCAGGTTGCGAATGATCATGTAGTCATCCGTGGCGCCGCCCAATTGACAAGCCAAACGGTAATCATTGAGCCAAAACTCGGGGTTGGTGTCACCTGAGTAATTGGTGATGGTTGCCGGCTGTTGGAAATGAGGGGGAATGGCCGCCGTGCGGATGGCGAGGCTGAACACCCGGGTCCCCGCAGGGCTCAGGTCTCGGGCTCTTGTCCTCGTCCTTGTCGAAGCGCCCCCCCCCCCCCCCCCCCCCGCGACGTGGATGGTACCCTTGGCTCGTCGCGGTGTCATACCTCTTCTTGTTCAGGGTGTTGCGGGCGTCGCCATCATCGGTGGTGCCCCGCATGTCCTGAAGCCGGTCCTTCGTAGACCTTCGCTCGCTGGGGTGATGGGCTATGAGCGCCTTACCGTCATCTGTCGGACGGTTCAGCGTCCACTTCACCCGGTGAGGGGTGTGGATGGACTCCTCCTTGTCTTGCCCGCCACCTTCGGCCCTTGAGTTGACCTGATGTCGAATGCGGGAGGCAGAGCTCTCGGCATGTAGGACGGCCGCCTGCTCCACGAGGCTCCGCGCCTCGCGGTGTAGGAGTCGAGCCGATGGTGTGGACGGCTCGGGGATGGCTCGTAGCAGCGTTACTACGGTAATGAGCTTTTGGCTCGCGTGCGGCTAGTCGGTGCCATCGTAGTTTTCGACGCGGGCGCGGGCAAGGCGTCCCGTGGCTCTGGCACGATTGCCGCGCTGAGGCTGATGCGCTTCCAGTGTTGCCCGCAGCTGTTGCACCTAGCGGCGCTCCTCCTAGAGTTTGTTTTCCAGCTCTCTGACTTGCGCCAGCTGGGCCCGTGTCAACGCCTCATCGCCTAGAGGTGTCGAGGCATCAGCGTTGGCGGGCACTGTGGCGCCTGCGTCCGCCAGAGGTCGGTCGCGGCCAGTCGCCGATGCCTCCTGAGTCTTATCGTCACCGGCATCGCCGCCGGGGCCATCTTCACTTCCGGACCCGACCCCTCCTCATGATCTTGCTCTTATGGTTGTTCAAAGTGTACTATTGTATCATTATGTTCTGGGATCTGAACATGTTCATGACTAGAGCTGTCATCTTTCTCTTTCATAGGAAATAAGTTCTCAAAAAATGTGACGTCTCTGGATTTCATTATAGTACCAACATTCATGTCTTGTACTCCTGATTTAATTACCAAGAACCTATACCCATGTCACACCCGGATTTACACAGAAACCCGAATGCTACTATATGTGTGCCCAGGAAGTCCACAAAACACATATAGTTAACAAATATGATAAATAGAGTTCATATGCTCGAATAAAATAGTTTTAAATCAGAGTTTACCTAAAACACAGCGGAAGTCTAACTCTTTCAACAGGTAGAGCCTCAAGTCCACAGGGACACCGACTGCTTGACCACAGCTAAGTAGTACGGAAGAAGACACTTCATCTGTTACCCATCCGGGATTTTGTTGAATAATAGCAAGCGTAAGTAATTGTCTTACTTAGCAAGTATAGCATGGGTGTATAAAGGCTCAAAAAGGCTAGACACGGCTTAACTGCATTAGCACTTTTAGTTGGTTCATTTTAACATTATCCAAGTTACTACAAGTGTGTGAATCCCGGTTGTAACCCAATTAATAAAGTGTAAGTGGCATTAAGAATAAATAAACATCATCTTCTAATAAAAAAGGATCCAGGCCGCTCGTGACCCTGAGCAAGGCTATCATGATAGATTTACACTCTGTAGAGGTTTCGCCCTTTACCCACCAGTCGTGTAAAAGCTCAAATGAACTTTAAACCCAACCATGCCGAGGTGGCCAAACCTCTTAAACCACACTTCTGAGGTGTGATCACATAAGGACGCTACGAGGCTTTTCACAAGACACCCTAACAAGGCAGTAGCCACTAAGGTACAATAAGGTGGTGAGACCCTAGGCACCGAGATTGACTGAGCCTCAGGGCGCAACGTGAGGGGTCAATGGCGTCCGGAGCGCGGGCTACGCAAGCCAACCAATGTGCAACGTGCGGAGTTCCTACGCGAGGACTCCCAACACGGGACTGTGCCTAACGAGACATAGCCAACGGAGCGCATCCGTCCTCGGTGGAATCTGAAGGATCTAGGATTACCGACTAGAGGGGGGGTGAATAGGCGGTTTTAAAAACTTCAACCACAACACTAGAGAAATTTAATTAGAAGCACAAGGTGAATAAATTCTCTAGCTAAACTACGCCTATGTTGATGGTTTTGCAACCTAGGGTGACAAGATAAAGATCAATCTCTATGAATTTTAACTTGCTCCAAATAAATAAATCAAGATACAAGGAAGTAACAAAAGCAAAGAGACACAACGACTTATCCCGTGGTGTCGATGACTTGCCGGTCACCCCTAATCCACGTTGAGATGGATTCAATGTTCAACCGCTCCTCTATCAAGTCTCCACTTGTTGTATGAGCCAGATAGAACCAATGAACCGCTTCAAATCTCGATTCCACTAAAGTTGCTCTTCACCGCTCCAGCAAGGTGAGCACAAGAACCTCTCACAATCAATTTCCACGGCAACTTCATGTTGGCACTTCTTACGATCCAATATCAGAATTGAGAATCCTGGTACTGGGGTAAGGAGTGTTTCAGTGGTTTTCCTTATGGCTTAGTAAAATATAGAAATATTCTGCAAGCGCACAGAATCACCGCTGTAGCACTTCACCTGGGAGTATGCCGAGGTATCGTAATTTATATTTCCACAGGGAAGCTTTGGCAAGATTACTAGTGAACAGATATTCGAGACTATAAGAGAAGGGTACACGACTAGTCAAGACAGGGGGGTAACGGTATTGGATAGGAGTGGATATACCGGACACACAGCTCAAGGGATACTCAGGTAAGGGAGAGAAGGGATAGATAGCTGGGAGGACAACGAGAAGAGATAGAGGACTCCTGGATACTTTATCTACCTATGTCACTCTAGCTTAGAGATACAGCGGCTACAGAGCCAGCACTAGGAGATCTGGGATAACTCTATTGTCTTAGCATCGGGACAAGGGAACCGGCGGACACGCAGAAAGGGATGAGAAGGGGTGCCGCTATTTCCCCACTGGGGGATCCTATGGGCCGGAACTAACGTGATGGACTACGAAGACCGAAAGGGCTGTCACCACCTCCCGGCTACCACCTCCGTTGCGACGGAAATAAACTAAGGCCACCGACTAGTCTAGGAACCACTCCTACACTAGGCAACGACTACTTAGTCTGCTAGCAAGAGCAAGCAACCTTGTCAATACTCTTGGTGACAATTCACCTCCAGTATCAAGCAAGATCGAAGAACCAGCCAAGACAAAGACTTAAGCAAGACTACTAGCACTAGAACTATAACTGACTATAGTCTAAACAAGATATATGCTGCAACTAGGATAAAGTAGAAACAAGATATAAATGACAAAGGCAAAGTGATAAAGATAACTATATTAATAACTCAAAGTCTTGCAAAAGGAAAAGGTAAAAGATACAAGAGCTTATACCAGAGCTTCTGAAGACGACTCCGGAACCTCCGAGGCACAGCTCGACTCAACTCTAACTCCCAACTAAACTATCCTAACTCTACTAGAATGAAAGTGGAAATGAGCTCCTTGGCTTGGTGTGTGTTACAAGAGAGGGTGTGGGGTCCTATTTATAGTGCTCCAGGGTCGATTGAGGTAGGGTAGCGGCCAAGGGAGCCAGGGGGTACCCCCTGGGATTCCGGGCGAGGGGAGGCGGTTCGGCCGAACAGGTCGGTTCGGCCGAACAGGTCGGTTCGGCCGAACTCCCCAATTCGCCCGAACCACAGGATCCGCCGACTTTGCTTCCCACGGTCAAGATTTGCTCCCTGGTGTCGGTTCCCAGCTGGGGGCGGTTCGGCCGAAGGGCCCAGTTCGGCCGAACTGGGCCTGGCCCGTGGCCGGCCTCCCCAGCACCGCCTCTGCTGCCTGGACCTTCTGGGCTGCCTCTTGGTGGTTGGACTCGTGTTATTCTAGCCCAGGGTGACGTGTCAGTCCTTCGGGATTAGTTGGCGGTCGTCCACGTGGCGTGTGATGTTGTTGCTCGGTCATGGTTGACGTGGACTGCTCCCGGTGACTCGCACAGCTAAGGGCGGTAACCGGCCGAACGGAGTTGTTCGGCCGATTCGGTCATTTCCGGCCCCAATAGCACATATTTGTCGTAGTTGTACCAGCACAAGTGACATTCACCAAAACTCATGGAACTTTATTAGAAATAAAACCTAAGTACATGGAATGTTGCATACATCCTCATTTATTCCCGAGTATTGGTGGTCGGATTTGGGCTGTAACGACCGCCAACACTTCACAATCTTCTTGAAGTGCTCGGTGGAATCACGAGCTCCGAGCCGCCTAGGAGGCGGCAACCTCCAAGAGTAACAAATCAACCACGAGCTCGATGCAATCCTAGTGCCACAATGATCAAATCCTTGATGCAATGCACTAGAGTCTCTCAATCTCACAAAGAAATGCAATCCCAAAGCAAGTGAGTGAGAGAGGGGAGAAACAAGGGCTCTAGAATGAGTGTTCAGCTTTTCAAAGTGCCAAGAGACCGCCCATGCCCGTGAGGGGTGAGTATATATAGCCCTCTCCCCAAAACTAGCCGTTGGGGAAAAACCCGTTCTGGATCGTGCACGGCGGACCGTCCGCATGGTCCACGCGGACCGTCTGCGTTTGAATAACAACGACTATGAAGCGCTGTCAGAGTGTGTCAGAGTCGACCGTTGGGGATTGGCGGACCATCCGCCAAGCACCTGCGGACCGTCCGCCAACCCACGGACAGTCCGCCAGAGAAAGCCGGACCGTCTACTCGAAACAGTTCTAGCTCCTGGAGAATTTGAGCGAAAATACGGACCGTCCGTGACGCATCATGGACCGTCTGCGCGATCACACCAAGTCAACGCGCGTGGGCCCTGGTACAGCAAGCACAGTGGACAGTCTGCCAGGACCACGGACCGTCCGTAACCGCTCCACGGACCGTCCGCCAGAACCAGGCGGACCGTCCGCCAGCCACGACAAGGCTGGATTTTCAACAGAATTTCAGAGTGCACCCTTCCAAGTTAGTCACCACAAATTCTAAATGCACTACATGCACATCAAAGACCACTGTGGCACTAATATTTCATCGAACCAACGACGTTGATCCCTCTTGATAGAATGGCTATATAACCTATCAATCCGGTCATTTTTCACCCACTAATCGCCTCATGACCTGTCAAATTTAAAAACCCTATCATATACCTTTGCCTTGAGCTTCCATAATCCCATAGCACACATGCTGTCCACACATTATCTTTTGAAGCTCATTCCAACTCTCGGGACTAAACTAATCTCTTTATCTCAAATAAAATTGTTAGTCCACAAGGGTTGTTATTAATTACCAAAACACAATTAGGGGCCTAGATGCTTTTAGAATCATGAAACACCCCGTGCCTTGCTTCACTTAACCCCGTCGGCCCGTCGGTAACTACTGCCAAGCTAGAGCCGTACAAGCTACTTGACCAAGACCAAAGCCATTATAGTTCTGGCGGTGGCAACAGGCTCCTGGGTTGCCGCTTTAAGAACCGGTCCTTAGAGGGAGACACTAGAGCAAAACACACAACACATGCTCAAGCTCCCTGATCCATGTTGCTAAAAAGCAAGTTTTAACATTAAGTTTGAAGTGAACCATTAAGTCAAAATTAACAGTTAAACAAAGATGGCAGTAGCTGCGCTTAGCAATGTTCTACCCATATGCAATAAAACCCTGTAACACCCTAAATTAGGCCTATTTAAAATTTTAGTAATTAATATGCTTTTTATTAAAGTTCCCATGCTCAACATAGGGTAAATAAATATTTTTTGGCAAAATAAAATCAAATATAAGGTTAGAAACATTTTTGTTGCATCCATGCTGCTGCATTGGGTTTTGGTTGCTTGTGAATTAGATTGGAATTTAAATCTTCTTTAAATTCGAATTTGAACTGCGTTGTTTGGAGCTTTAGAAAAGTTGTTTTGGCCATAGTTCAATTTTCCTCCCTAAACTCCTTTTCCCGGCGCGGGTTTCCCCTTCCTTTTTCCTCAGCACGGCCCAACTGCCCCGCTCTCCCACTTGTAGCTGGGCCCGCTCCGCCTCACTCGCCGCGGCCCAGCCCCCTCTCCTTGTCGGCCTTTCTTTCTCTCGCTTCCTCGGCCCATCCTCCCAGCCAGCTGCCTCGGCCCATTCCGTAGCCCAGCTCCATCTTCCGGCCCGCCTCCTCTTTCTTCTGTCTCTGCCGCATGGACCCCACCCGTCAGCACCACCCCCAACCTCCGACCGAGCCGGACTCGAGACTCCTGGGCGTGCACGCCGAGGTTCACCGGGGATTTTGCGCCTGCGTCTATAAAACCGCAGCCGCGACGCCCCTCTGCTCCCTTCCCGCACGCTCGCGACGCGCAAAACCCTAGCCGCCGCCTTCTCCGAGCGCCGCCGCCCGCCATTGCCGCCGTTCCACCGCGTCCGCTGGTCGCTGGGTCGATTCGAGGGCTCCTAGAGCATCCCCTCGCCGAGCCGCAGCTCCTCCGCTACCTCTTGCCGCCACACCGTCGCCGGGGAAGCCTCTCCACGTGAGCACCCCGCCGCCAGCCGAATTCCCGCCGCCGTTTCTCGTCGCGTGCCGCCGCCGCTCCGTCGTCGCCGTGTCTTCCCCTGGTAAACTCGCCGAGCTGCTCCGCATATATAGGTACCCTCTGCACGTGAAACCGAGCCCCCTAGCGCGATCGCGCGTTCTCGCCGGCAAGCCACCGCCGCTCAGCGGCGCCGCCGCCGACACCCCCTCCCCTAGATCGAATCCCAACCGCCTGATCCGTTTTCCACGGCTCAGATCGAGTCAGCCCCCGGGTCAAAGTTGACCGTAACGGTCAACCCGAGTCAGCCACTGCCGTTTTGCTAAACAGCCCCTGCCTTTTCTCGAAATTAACCCGCGGTCCAGATCTATTCAAAACTAATTAGATTTAGGTCCTGAATTTTATGGAAAACCCCCTGTCTTATTTAAAAATAGCGCCCGAGGTAAAGTTATTTTACACTTTAGCCCTGCTGATTTTATATAAAATTATGTTTTAGCCCCTGAGTTTTTGCAAATAAGCCCCTGGAACTTTTAAAACTTTGCCAGCAAGCCCCCGAACCATAGAAACGCCATAACTTCTCTGTTTTAGCTCTGATTTAAGTGATTTTCGCGCTCACGTGTTCGTAGCGAAGCGTAGATTAGTTTCTAAGCCTTCTTTTATTCTGTTTTTACTGTTTAGTGTACTGTTCTAATAGATCAATATTGTTTTCATGTACTGGCTTGTGTGGATGCTTGTGTGTTGCTTCGAGAGTCCAGTCGGTGAGCCGTACGCGCTTGAGTTCGAGGGTTACGAGGAGCAGGAGCAGCAGCAGCAGTTTGAGGAAGGCAAGTATAGCACGGACAATCCTTGCTACCTAAACACACCTTTACATTATTTACTACATATGCATGTGTCTAAATTGTTCCTATTAAGGTTGTACCTAGCTCTGTTTATCCTGTACCTTGAATATCCTGGGTTTATGCATTTGGGTAGATCCTTGCTAGGCGCAGCTACTGTCACTATTATGCAAATGTTAACTTTGACATAATGGTTCACTCCAACTCGATGATTAAAACTTGCTTTTAGCAACATGGATCAGGGAACTAGGGCATAAGCTTTGTGCCTGGCCCTAGTGTCTCTCCGTAAGGACCGGTTCTTAAAGCGGCCACCCAGGAGCCTGTCACCACCGCTAGAACTATAATGGCTCTGGTCTTGGACCAGTAGCTTGTACGGCTCTAGCTTGACAGTAGTTACCGACGGGCCGACGACGTTATGTGAATCACTCGTGAGAGTATGGTTTGATCCACCAAGGACAGGGGTACCGTCGGCTATACCTCGTTAGGCACAGTCCCGTGTTGGGAGCCACCGTGAGTGCGGGAGCTCCACATGTTGCGCTCTTTGTTTTGTTGTTGGCATGCGTTGCCGCGCTCTGGATGCCATTGACCCTCCTATCGCTGCGCCCTGGGAGTCAGTCGATTCGTATGCCTTGGATCATGCTGCCTGTGTTGTACCATAACGGCTACTGTTTTGTTAGGGTGTCTTGTGAAAAGCCTCGTAGCGTCCCTATGCGGTCACACCTCGGAAGTGTGATTTGTGAGGTCTGATCCACCTCCGCGTGGTTGGGTGCCAAGTTCCTTTGAACTTTTACGCGACTGGTGGGTAAAGGGCGAAACCTCTGCAGAGTGTATAATCTATCATGATAGCCTTGCTCAGGGTCACGAGCGGCTTGGATCCTTTATGATTAGAAGATGCTGTTATTTGTTGTCGTTTAATGCTCACTTCTACTATATTACTTGGGTTACAACTGGGATTTATGTAAATGTAGTGATTATGATGGTGTTAAAATGAAACAACTAAAATTGCTAATGCAGTACAGCCGTATCAAGCCTTTCTTTTAAGCCTTCATTATCCGTGTTGTACTTGCTAAGTAAGACATTTACTTGCACTTGCTATTCAACAAAATCCCGGATGGGTAACAGATGGATTAGATGGTACTGCTGCTGTTGAATTTCCTGAGGATATGTCGTTCTACTAGCTGTGCTCAACCAGTCGGTGTCCCCGTGGGTTATTAGCTTCGTTTTCATTTAGAGAGAATTAATAATGAGACTTCCGCTGTTTTATTCATTTATTTGAGTCAAACTCTGATGTAAAACCCTTTATTTTATTCGAGCACTGTATTCTGTTATCATATTTGTTTGCTATATGTGTAATGACTTCCTGGGAACACATATGGCCGCATTTCGGGTTTCTGTGTAAATCCGGGTGTGACAAACCCGTGGAAATCAAGGACATGATAAACAAAGCTAGGTACAACCTTAAAGGTACATCAATTTAGACACATGCATGTATGAAATAAATGATTACAAGTGGGTAGGTAGCAAGGATTGTCCGTGCTATAACTTGCCTCAAATCCAGTATAATTATGCTCATAGTCTTCAACTCTTTATCTTGAAACTCTTCTCCTTGATCGCACTCGCAGCGTGTTCTCTCTAGTCGCAGCAAACATCGAGCACAACAAGTAGCCAAACAAGCAAACCGACAATATACAACTAAGAACAGTACACCAATCAAAGGAAAGACTTTAAAAGAGCGCGCTAAAGGGTAGGGCTTGGTTCGATGGTCACGCGAGCGCAAGAATCGCTCAAAACGGAATTACGATTGAAAAGATACAACTATCAGAAGATTTGTATTTAATGAAAGAATATAAGCTTCATTTATTTTAATTAAATAATATAATATAAGGGATATTTCATAGAAACACCTTTTGTTATAATTAATTCAAATTATATTTGAATTTATAAAATTGAGGTGGAACCAAATCACATTTTATTTATAATTGTTTATGCATAAATTATATCACATTAAATATTAACTTGAAATAAAACATGTGAGAGCAACTAGTCGAATAACTTTATATCTTGAGTTGAACTAGTCATATTATTATTGAAACACACTTATGTTGATATTCGTCAAATTAATATTTATTTATGAAAGCCCGACGTTTAACTCTAATTTGCTTTTAATTGAAAAATTGATTAAATTAGTCATTAAGAAATTTAATGTTAGTTTAGAAAAACCGAGATATAATGCAATTATATTTTATTCTGAAATAAATTGAATAATTTATTAATTAATTTAACATTTATTATAAAAATCCGAGTATACACCCTAATTGGATCTCATTTAGAAAACATATTTAAATAATCTTTAGTCAAATTAGTATTAAATAAAATTCAGAAACAATTTAGATGTCAATTAACAGTGCTAACGAGTAGTTTAAGTTGATATGAATCTAACGCAACGAAAACGGATGGATTCGGAGCTAAAACGTAGATTTTATGCATAAAACAAGGTTGTAAGGACCTATGCGTAATTAACCGTAGTCTTCAGGGGCTTTTTTCGAAAACTAGGGATCTATCCGCAATTACTTTTCACAGGGGCTAGACGGCATGTTGATTTTCAACAAAAACAGGGGCTCTTTAGCAAAACATCAAAGCCTGACCGGTAAGGGGAGGTTTGACTCGGGTCGAACTCGATCTGGATCGTTGGATGTAGATCGGGCGGCTCTAAACAAATCGGCCGAGGGGGGTTCCGCCGGCGACGACGGGAACGACGGCGCCGCCGGTGTTGTGGTGGTTCCTCGCCGGAGTGAGAGCGATCTAGAGCTAGGGACTACCATTCGATGCTTGGTTTGGTCCTACAGATTCAGGAGGAGTTGGCGAGCTCACCTAGGGTGTTCAAGTCGACGGCGGAGCGACAGAGACGGCGGTCGACGAGTCGAGGCGGCCGCGGCGGCGCTGTGCAAGGTTGGTGAGCCATTAGGCTTGGAAACAAGGCGAAACGGGGTTGGGAATGCATCAGTTAGCTTCGTTACCTCCTTGCGACGTGTCTGGGTGGGTTCTCGTCGAGCGGAAGGCGGCGCCGACGTGGATCGACGGCGGCGGCGCAAGCCGTGGGGAGTGCTGGGGAAGGCTTGGGAGCTCGGGGCAAGGATTGGTGGAGGCGTTGGGGCTTGGCGGCTCTGTTTATATAATCCCGGGGGAGGGTCTTGGCGTGCAGGCCACGAATCGGGGGACGGCGACAGCAGGGCTCCGCCTTCCTTTCGCGGGAATCAGATTCCTTGGAGAGGGTCGCCTATCTATGGTAAGGGCGGCGGCCGAACCTTCCTGGAAGGTGCGAGGGGAGGGGCAATAGGTGCGGGAGGCGGGCTTAGGGACCAGGCCGTGGTGGCGCGAGCGAGCTCGACTCGAGCTTGGTTCGGGTGCGGCCTGCCGGAGGTAAGGGATGACAGGTGGGGTCCGTGCGTCAGTGAGACGAGAGGGAGGGGACGGGAAGGTGGGCTGCGGAGACGTGGCTGGTTGCTGGGCCGAGCGCTGGCGCTTGGGCCGTCGAGGAGGCGGGGAGTGACGGGCCGTGGTGGAGAGCTGGTGCGGCAAGCTGGATTGGGCCGAGGCGGCTGGACTGCGCTGCAAGGGAAAGAAAGGAGGGGGAAAACAACCCGAGGAAGAGTTTAGGGAGCAAAGGCGAACTTTGGCCAAAACAACTATTTTAGGGCTCAAACCAAAGCGATTCAAACCCGAATTTAAACTAGACCTAAATTCCAATTTGAACCACACACAAACAAAACTCGATGCAACAACATGAATGCAACATTCAAAGTAATTTATTTATGATTCGTAAATATATAATTTTTTTCCTACTATAAATTCCCTGTAAATTAAAACAAAGCTTGGAAAATTTTAGTAAATTGAGAAAATTATTGTATTAATTGCGTTAAAGAATTCACATCCCAAAATTGAAAATTTTGGGGTGTGACAACCCAACACTGTGAAAAGTGTAGCCTAGAAAGACATAATCAACTGTTTTTGGTCTGAGCTTCTGCTTCTTTGCAATTGGTACATTAACCTTTGCTAAGCAGTCCCAAGTACGCAAGTATGAGAGTGTTAATCTTTTGTTTTCCCATTCCTTGAATGGGTTCTTCTCTTTGCTTTTCATATGAACTATGTCTAGAGTATGACACGTTGTCATCATGGCTTCACCCCACCATTCCCAGGAGAGACATGATGTATCCAACATGGCGTTAATCATATCTGTTAGAGTACTGTTCTTCCTTTCAGCCACTCCATTTGACTCAGGAGAATAGGGCGGTGTCCTTTCATGCATGATGCCATGTTCCTCACAAAACAAATTGAACTCATTTGAAATATACTCTCCTCCTCAATCCGATCTAACACATTTTATTTGTCTCTCAAGTTGATTCTCAACTTTGGCCTTATAGATCTTGAAAAAAATGGAAAGCCTCGTGTTTTGTTTTTCGCAAGTACACATAGCAGTATCTAGTTGAATCATCTATCAAAGTCATAAAGTATCTTCATGAATGCTAGGTGACGTCCCCGTCGACAGCAAAACGCCTATGATGACTTCATGAATTTAAAAATTGGATCTACCGGTCCAGTATCTCGGAGGTGCTCATAGGGTTAGTATTAGTGTACATGTATTTGCAGGGGCGAGTGTGCGTACGTATGAGCATCTACGCCTGTATTGGTCTTTCTAAATAAACCCGCAAAAAAAGAAAGCTAGAATTGTCGGAGTTGATGGAGGAGGGTATGTGATGGATGAAAAGGGGAAATTTTAAGGCTTTTTGTAGGCTTTGCTCCTCTTCTCTATGAGGTGGTTGTTCCAGTTGGAAGTTATCAACAGGTGGACGAAATGAAGGCTCGATGTCACTCTTCAAAACTTCCTAACAACAGGAATGGAAACTTTAAAAGCTTCACGATTGTTATACCAGGCCGACATCAAATTGTTTTCCGCAAGAGTTACGGTAGAGTACATATTGGTTGGTGGGTGAGCTCAGTGCACCCGGGTTGAAGGCCAGGGCTCAGATTGGTGCCGACGAAGGAACGGTGGCCTGACAAGCAAGCAAAACACAAGGAAGTGCCAATGACAGTGCCAACGAGTGATACCAACCAATATGTTATGCCTCCATTAATGGATGATGCCGATCTATCTTGGGTTGACCAAGATGTTGGCGGTCGTTACAACCCAAATCCGACCACCAATACTCGGGAATAAATGAGGTTTTATGCAACATTCCATGTACTTAGGTTTTATTTCTAATAAAGTTCCTCGAGTTTTGGTGAGTGTCACTTGTGCATGTACAACTACGAAAAATACGCGCTATTGGGGCCGAAAATGACCGAATCGGCCGAACGACTCCGTTCGGCCGGTTACCCCCTTAGCCGTACCGACCACCGGGAGCCGTCCACGTCACCGATGACCAAGCAAACACGATGCACGACACGTGGACGACCGCCAACACATCCCGGAGCACCGACACGTCAACCTGGGCCGAATCAAGACAAGTCCAAGCAGTAGAGGCCGGCCCATGAGGGACCCAGAGCCGAAGGTAGTGCAGGGGGCGGGCTTGGGCTCCCAGCCCAGTTCGGCCGAACTGGGGGGTTCACCCAAACCGCCCCCAGTTGCCCAACCGACTCCAGGGGATGCATCTCGGCCGTAGGTGGCTAAGGCAGTGGATCGGGCGTTCGGCCAAACGCTAGGGTTCGGCCGAACCGACCCTCTCGGCCGAAACGGCCTGCAACCGCCTCTGCCCCCTCCCTTGGCCGTTACCCTACCTGAACCGACCCTGGAGCACTAAATATAGGACCTTACACTTCACTTGTAAACACACACCAAGTCTAGGAGCTCATTTCCACTTTCATTCTAGTAGAGTTAGGATATTTTAGTTGGGAGTTAGAGTTGAGTCGAGCTTTGCCTCGGAGGTTCCGGAGTCGTCTTCAGAAGCTCTGGTATAAGCTCTTGTATCTTTTACCTTTTTCCTTTTTCCTTTTGCAAGACTTTGAGTTATCAATATAGTTATCTTTATCACTTTGCCTTTGTCATTTATATCTTGCTTCTACTTTATCCTAGTTGCAAATATATCTTGTTTAGACTATAGTCAGTTATAGTTCTAGTGCTTGTAGTCTTGTTTAAGTCTTTGTCTTGGCTGGTTCTTCGATCTTGCTTGATACTGGAGGTGAATTGTCACCAAGAGTATTGACAAGGTTGCTTGCTCTTGCTAGCAGAGTAAGTAGTCGTTGTCTAGTTCCGGTCAAAGCTAGGCAACCCAATGCTCAGGGTTAGTTCACGTGACCAAATCAATTATTACAAATTGAAGTAAGTAAGCTCAAATTTGGCAAACTAAAATTTGGAATCAGAAGTCATGACGGATGGGCTTCATTAGGAAGTGAAATAGATGAACCTAAGGTTTTAGCTAAACATATTTTTTTTGCAAAATTAACTAAACAAATGTTGAACATTCTTAGAGTCGCAAATGGAGAAAATATGGATCATTGAAAAAATATATAGATCAAATTATAGAGTATATATAGTTACTTTGATGAACTCTTGGCCTAGATTCTTTCAGCCCTAAGTGTTTTGAAATGGTGCATTAAGTTATGCTACCTCTTTCAATATGGCTAATGGCTGTGCTCTCTATAAAACTGCAGGTTTATCCTGAGTTGTATGGGGATACCCGTACAAGACTCTTCATATACTGGACTGTAAGATAAGCATCACATTCCTTGTTTTACCTTCATTAATTTATAATATTGGGCAGTTTTTATTAAATTACGGATTGGCATAAAGTTACTAATTTTCTATCGTTGTGGAATATTGTAGCGTGATGCATATCAAAGAACAGGTTGTTACAACCCAATGCTCAGGGTTTGTCCAAACAAACAATCAATTTGCCATTGGTGCTAGCTTCTCCACTATATCCTTCTATGGTGGCTTACAATATAAGATAGATATTTTAATTTGGAAGGTAAAACATAGAAACCTTTCAATTTCTAAGCATACAAAATCAAATTCATGAATGTGCATATATTGTTATTTCCTCTTCATTTCATTTGCATTAAAGTGAAGTACCTTTCTGCAACTTAGATATGGAGACCATATTTTTGGCTTAGAATCCTGTCTGAGCTCTCCAGTAAATTTTGGTTTGCAGGACACTACGGGGGGGGGGCAATGGTGGTTGAAAGTAGGAGACCATATTTTGGGTTATTGGCCATCAACCATCTTCTCCTACTTGCGAAACAGTGCCTCCTATGTCATGTGGGGAGGATAGGTGTACTCGCCTTACTCCGGCCAAACTTCCACAGACATGGGCAGTGGACACTTCCCTGGGGAAGGGTTTGGCAAGGCCAGCTACATGAACAACATACAAGTGGTAGATTCGTTCAACACTCTCAACTCGCTTAGTGTTGTGGGCTTGGGAAATGATTAGCCCAACTGCTATAACGTGCAGAGCGGCACCAATAGTATCAACTGAGGCACTTACATCTTCTATGGCGGACCAGGGAAGAATCCTAGCTGCCCGTAGTAAAAATGGAACTGTTTTTAGGGTCCAAATATCCAATTGACACATGATGAATACCCCTTTACTCATGCATTATGCATTAGTGAAGGCCCAATAAGTGTCAGTGTGGTATACAGTGTAGCGCATGCAGTATGTGTTGCAACATGTGGTGCTTCAAGGGGATCACTTGCAACACACTACAAGAATAACTCACATCCGCACCCCTCATATGCCTCGGTACACTCAAGATCCGGTGCTAATGTGACGTTAGCACCGGTTGCGAAATTAGGGTGCCCCCGGAAACACTTTAGCACCGGTTGCTAACATCAACCGGTGCTAAAGGGTGACATTTAGCACCGGTTGGTGTTAGCAACCGGTGCTAAAGGCCCTCACACTTTAGCACCGGGTTGTAACACCACCCGGTGCTAAAGGGTAGGGCTACCCTTTAGCACCGAGTCGTGTTACGACCCGGTGCTAAAGACCCTTTCGCACCGGGTCGTGTTACGACCCGGTGCTAAAGGGGGTGTCATATGCTACTACAAAAGGAAAGCATCTTTTATCTCATCACATGTGTAGCGTAGGTGAGATGGTTAGGTGGGTACATGCGAGCCAAGAGGTCCTGAGTTCGAATCCCCGCAGCAACACACATATTTTTTTGGCGAATAGGCACCCTTTAGCACCGGTTATTTCACCCGGTGCTAAAGGGGCACCCCTTTAGCCTCGGAAGATCTGCACCGGTTGGGATACCCGGTGCTAATCACCCTTTCCAACCGGTGCAGATGTGACTCATTCTGGTAGTGACATGTATATATCAGCATTTGTAAGTGGTGTGAACAAGCCTTTTTTTTGTTTGTGGAAGGGTTTGAAGAAGCGTTAGACTGCAACAGATATATTCAAGTTTGACTGCATTTTGGGATATCAAATAAGTAGCTTTCAGGGTAAAACTGAATATGATTATCAGTGTCTTGAAACATCACAGAACTTTCTCACAGAGGCTTCTAGTTTCATGGTCTCCAGAACCCTGGAGCCAAAACAATTTGCGGACCACTCCAATCGAACACAATGCAACCTATCTTGCTGCACCGGAGATGATTTTCTATATATACAGCGCTTGGAATGCGTCTCGCATTAGTGTGTACAGAGGCAATTTTTTTTGAGAGAAAGGGTTGGATTTTATTGAATAGGGAAAATTTGCTACAGGACATGCAAAGTGAAGCCTATTTGCTGAGACACACCGTTGACCACGCTATATGCTCGCGGACACTCCAGTTTTGTGTCAATTTGCTGGAACACACTCTCTTGATTAAAATAATAATTTTAGGTTGAAGGGGTGAGAGAAACCAGATGAAATGTCATGTTTGCCCTTGGACCCCACTTGTCAGATTTTTCTTCATCCTTCATTCCCCTTCATCACCGGCCTGAGCTCCATGAAATCTTGAGATTGTAAAATTTAAATGTGTTAAGCCTTTCAAATAGGTCCCTGGTTTTTTGCACTAAACACCCTAAAATGAACACAATCTTTGCAATGTTGCCCCTGGGGGAGGATGCAGCGGGGATGGGCTGCGCCGGCAGAGGGGCGGCGGCGTCGACAAGAGAGGGGCGGCGGTCGGCGAGGAGGACAGGGCTGTCGGAGAGGGGCGGCAGGCCGGCAGCGCCAGCAGGAGAGGGGCGGCGGCGCCAGCATGAGACGAGCAGCACCAGCAGGAGAGGGGCGCGTCGGCTCCTCCGCTCCGGGCTCGGCGTGGCGCCGGCGCCGCGCCAGGAACGGCAGCGCGTAGCGACTCCTACGCTCCAGGCTCGGCGAGGCGCCGGCGCTGGAGGCGGCGGCCACGACGACGACCTCCTCGATGGCCTCCCGCTTGGGCGCCCAGCGGCGGGAGTCGGTGCTCGAACGACCGGCCCTGCTGCTTGCCGCCCTTGCCAACTCTGGCGGCTCCGCCGGCGGAGACTGTGGAGAGGAGGAGCAGGAGCGAGGAGGGGACGACGAAGAGCACGGAGCCGAAGAGGGGGCGGGGATGAAGAAGTGCCGCGTGGGAAGAGAGCTCGGGCCGGTGATGAAGGGGAATGAAGGATGAAGAAGAATCTGACAAGCGGGTCCAAGGGCAAACATGACATTTCATCTTGTTTCTCTCACCCCTTCAACCTAAAATTATTATTTTAATCAAGAGAGTGTGTTCCAGCAAATTGACACAAAACTGGAGTGTCCGCGAGCATATAGCGTGGTCAACGGTGTGTCTCAGCAAATAGGCTTCACTTTGCATGTCCTGTAGCAAATTTCCCTATTGAATATAGATTGATATTACATCCAGCCCCTTGTAAAGGAGCCCACAAAATAAAAGAAAATTACATTGAAGTCCTTGTAAGAAGGACCTGGAAGTCGTCTTTTCTGCCGACCAGAATCGCTGCCGCTCGCCTGTTCTCCATTGCCAGCAACAGAGAAGCACGCCGAGGAGGAAGCTCAAAGCCGACACTCCCACTGACAACGCAACATCACGTTTGAAAGCCAGCATTAGCACGGTCATGAACAAACCGTACCATAAAACGTTGAAAGCACCGGCAAATAGCCCGCTCTTGGCCATATCATCGTCATGCCGATCGGGATCAGACGCAAATCACCTCCATGAATAGTCCCAGTCGACTGAAGACGAAGACCTCAAGACGGGGACTGGAACCTCCAACCCAAAACTAGCGGGAAGGAGTAAAATATACCTCACAAGAACAGCTCTAGAACCACTAGAGAATTCTTGGAGGGACAAAATCCCGATGAACACGCCACCGGTAAGAGTCTCGAGTTTTCTCCAAACAACCGTCATGCTGGAGGTCACGGATTCAGCGTCGCCCCGTCGCCATTGACGTGAAGGACACAGACAACACAAAGAAGTACACAAAAGATTCGGGCATCGACGCAGATGATGAACAAAAAGAAAATATCGTCGATGACAAACCTCCTGCCAATGATACTGTCGCTATGCTCCTCTCGTCCACAGGCCACCACCAAGATCCACCCACCAAAAGTATAACCGATGTCGGAGAAGCTCGGTAACAAACAAAAGATTCCCGGCGAGATCCTCACCAGGACGAAATCCAACCCATGGAGGAAGACTAACCTCACGAGCTCCACACCAGAAGCAACAGCACCAGTACTGCAGTTGTTGGTGTTTCCTCGGAGGAACTGGAATTCGATGGAGGCCATGACTGCCTCCACCGATACAACCTAATCTACTAAAAGTAGTAGATAATATACATCCGCACCTGTTCTCAGCCAAATCCCTCCCCCGCCGGCGCCGGAGAAGAGGAATCGGCAAGAACAGGCACGGAGAATCGAATCGCCTGCTTCTCGCCTCTCTCTACTGTAGAGTGGGGAAAGAAGGGTCGAGAGACGAACACAGAGGCAATTTTTAGTAGCGACGTCTGTGTTTGGGCCATAAGTTAAACGGTTGCAACCACGGGCCGGTTCGTCCACAGGGATGATGGGCCTTAACGGGCTGTACGGCCTATCTATCTGCCACATTAGGAGATTGTAATCCAAAATAATTGGCTCGTTGCCTTTGGGCCCACGAGCGTGCATGTTCTTGACCCGGTGCAGCTAGATTTTTTTCTTTGAGGCAAGAAGCAGCTAGGATTTTGCCGGTCGTTGCACGGCCAATCAATGATATTTAGACCCATTTCGCAAAAAAAAAAATCAATGATATTTAGGCATACGATGGTGCATGGCGACCCAATGTAATGTAATATTCAACCGTCGACCAAAAAAACGGCGGCGAGTGGATTATGGATATATCGAACAAACGTCGCATCGGCCACAATTCCATTCCACACAAGAGAAACATCTACATATAAATGGTCTCTTTGGTGTTGTCCACATACATACAGCGAGTGGCACTTATAATTACCCAATTGTCGACAGTGGTCTATCCGATGGCCACTCGCTTTGGTGTTAATATCTGATGGTGCTGCACTTACAGAAAACTGTGTGAGGCGTGAAAATTTATAGGAAATAAGGCCCTGTTTGGATAAGCTTTATTTTGATCTAAAATTGTTATTAGCTTAAATTATTGAGCTCTTTATTACCACCACTAGTCACAACTAACCTTCTAGCCATCCTATGATCTATGGATCCAAACAAGCTATCTGTAATAATCCAGTTTTTTAGAATCTGTCGGTACTTCACTAGTTCTTGTAATGTCTATTCCATCCAAACATACCATAAAAAGTTCTAGCTCATAGTAATGTTTTTAACTACCTAACCAAAACGTATAGCATATTCCTATTATAATAAGGTAGGATGATAATTAGGGCTTGATGTAGCTAAATATCTTTGTTTGGTAAACCATTTAATATAATCTTCGACTAACTTCGACTTTAATTCTGAAACATTTTGATTTGAAACAAATACAAAACTGTTTACTCCGATCATGAAAAAAAAATAGAAAGCGATCGACATATATAAATGTTGGTTGGGCTGTAACTAACCCAATGCATCCAGTGGCGGACCTAGGATTTCAACTTAAGGTATGCCACCCTAATTTTTTCGGCCATTTACCATTCATTAAATAACTAAAAAAATTACAAAGCAATTCGGTAAACAAGTATAGAAGAACTAATTTAATGCTTAAAAATCTTATAACAGATTAAATTTAATAACTATTTTCAAAACTTATATAAATTACAATACAAATAGTACAAGCCATCGACTACACTATTACACTATGATCAATGACCCCAATATGAGAGGCAAGTAAACTCTACAATATTTTTTAGGCTTCACATGAGCAAGTAAAAAAGAAATGTATGATCGCCAATATGCCAGTTTCAACCTCACATGAAACATCATTAGATTTAAACAGTATATATGCTTACGTCAATGGCTACCAAATAATTCAATTTTACATGCTAATCTGACTATACCTCTAGATGAACTCTTTTGTCTGGAAGAAGGCACACATAGACAGATTAACATAGGAGATTAGAGTATGGATATAGGAGAGGACAGAGGATGCTCAGAGTCACAACTCATATTAAACTCTGAAAGGACGGATGCATGCAGGAGTCAAACCATCAGCCATGCGGTGAGCATTACACGTCATGCATTTTCGCTAGGGACTTGGCTGGAGAGGGGCCAGGGGGAGGATTGCTCCTCGAAGCGGGCGAACGACCAAGCTCCAACCCTGGAAGAGTCCGCGGAGGGGCTGCGTTCATATGATTTATTAGAAGAACGGGAGAATGAGAGAAATAATGGTTGAGGACAGGGAATTGTTAAACCAGACTACACTACATGGGCTGTGCAAAAATTTTAGGTATGCCGTGGCCTACCTGGCCCACCCAATGGGTCCGCCCATGAATGCATCTAGCCGTGCAACCGCTGCACGAACGTCGCCTACGACGACGTCTCCGAAGAACCCACCCATGGCTGCACCAAAGTGCTGGTACCTTTCCAAACAAGTTGGCAGCCATGCCGGTCAAGCAACATCTCCACTCTCAAGCCCTTTAAAAGGCCAGCAAGGACGCTCTCCTCCACAGCCAGAGGAGAAACAAACGAGCTCTCTGAAGATATTTGTAATTGCATTAGCAAAATGGCAGTGACACGTTCGTGCTTGATCGTGCTTGTTGTGGCTCTCGCGTTTCTCTTGTTTCAGGGGACGGCAACGGCGGCAACAGCTGCCGGCGGATCGGCAGAGCACCTGAGAGATGTGCAGAGCTTCCTCAAGCGGGTCAACAAGGCTCCTGTCACGAGCATTCAGGTATTGGCATCTTGATGACTATAATGAGATCGACGTGCCTATTTGTCTGTGGTTACCCAACTAATAACACTAAGGAAACAACACTGATGACGCAAGTCATCCGTGCTGTGCCATGGTGTCACCGATAAATGGACCAAAAATTGTTGAAATAAAACAAAAGAAAATAAGATCCTCTGGCCAGGCACCTGGCTATGCGCATGGTCATAACCCCACCTCTTGTATGGTCCATTCTTACGAAGTTACGATATCACTTACAGTACTATATACACTTCATTGTTGATGCAATTGTATTTTTCCTTCTAAGTTTTTTGTCTTAAACATTGGTCAAATATTGTAGATCTTGTCCAATCCTATATTTTTTCATGTAAAATTTGTCCCGAAACGAGCCAAATATAAATTTCTGAAATAAACTAAAATTCAAATAACTCATTTGTGCCGTTTCTAATAAAAGTTAGCAGGTAGTCTATGAGATACCAGTAGAAGCTAGTGCATAATACCTATACCCTCTGTCCCCAAAAAATTACAACTCTCTACTAATTAAATTTGTACAAAATAATATTAAGATTTATTATTACATTGATTATAAAATATATTTTCACATTAAATTTATTTGAGATATAAATTTTAGTAATTTTTTATATAAATTTTGGTCAAACTTGGAATTGTTGGACTTCTCGGGATGCGAGAATTGCATTCCTTTTGGGACAGAGGGAGCTTTACCACTGCCGTCTCTTATTACGACCAAGCTAGGATTTGCACTTATGATCCATATGTATGTAATACCGAAAAGCAACTACTTATGCAGGATGACTGATTTATTTTCTACATTTGACATCCAAGAGTATGGCATGTAGAATAAATCTATTATTTGCTGGTTTTTACCTAATTTTCTCTCATTTTTCTACGTTTGCAACTATTGATTCTGTGAAATTAACAGAGCCCAGATGGAGATATAATAGACTGTGTGCCCATCTCCAAACAGCTCGCATTCGATCATCCTCTCCTGAAGAACCATACTATACAGGTTCCTTTCTGTAGCAAGATTGCACTTTTATTTCGCATTCCACCACACAAGCAATGTATCATGATACAACTTAATGATCGATGCTCCTCCTTTACATTTCAGATGCGGCCTTCTTACCAACCAGGTGGTCCACATGATGACTCCGGCATTGCACCACAAACAATCACCCAAACATGGCACCAGAATGGCAAGTGCCCTGAGAACACCATACCAATCAGAAGGACCAAGGAGGAGGATGTCCTGAGGGCCAGCTCTGTTGATTGGTATGGTAAGAAGAGGCCTGGGAGCATACCAAACTTCCACCCTGAGGCTAGTGTGACAAGTGGTCACCAGGTACAAAACTTCATTCAAGAATCCCTTCATTTCAGTACAAATGTACCTCTTGGATTTTCATTCTTTGAAATTGCTTATTTAATATTTTTTTGTTCTCCCATAGCATGCTGTAGCATCTTCAACGAGTGGTAACTACTATGGAACCCAAATCACTATGAATCTGTGGACACCAACGACCGAGACGCCCCAAGACTTCAGCTTGGCCCAGCTCTGGATCGTTGCAGGGTCCTATAGCACAAATGACCTCAATACTATTGAAGCAGGATGGCAGGTGAGACCTCTAAGGGGAAAATTAAACATACCTTCTTATAAGCTCTACTATATATGCTGCCTTGGTTCTAGATTAGGTTATCAATGCATAATGAGGCTAGAGGGTAGGGATGTTTTTATATACTCCACTTCCAGATTTCATCCGTGTTCTGAAGAATCGTGCGACTTCTGAACCATGTCACCAACCATGATCAGACAAGCCAGTTTGGTTAGTCTAAAATATATTAGTCCCTAGCACAAATGTGTGAGTTATGTGGCAAGATTACATTGTGTATAAGAGATCAGTTCCACCCTAGTCAACAGTGTGCAGAGCTGATCCTGTAGACAAACCCAACTCTTCCGTCGTGCTCTACCAGGGTCATATTTGGATGTACGTACTAAAAATTACAGTATTTAATTCCTCTGCTGCATTCCAGCACAGACGTCCTCGTCATCTCGAGTATTACTTCCTCGAGTAAATTTCACATCAATATTCCTTTTCACATACCTCTGAATAATTCCACATTGAGTTAAACAATAACCATAATACTACCTCCGTTCCCTAATAGACGACGTTTAGGACAGAATCACAGAAAATTACTACTGGTGGTAGGCTAAAAGGATTGGTCCTAACGCCAAATAAAAATGGATTGAGGTAGTATACGAGTAATGTTGAAAGCCATATAAAATCCAACAGAAACGAGCCATCAACAGATTCATTGATTGCTTCATAAATGAGAGACCACAAAAGCACTCTTATGTCTCTTCCACCTAGCTAATAAGTAATCATAAGTTCTTGATCCTATGGATAACCAACATCACACTGTTCGGTGAGCCCTAAGAATATTGGAATGATGCACTAATTAAGTTGTGCATCCTTTTAACATTGAGGCTGATGGCTTTGTGCTCTCTACAAAATTTCAGGTTTACCAAGCTATATATGGGGACGCCAATCCTAGACTCTTCATTTACTGGACTGTAAATAAACATCACACTGCTTTTATCTTCATTAGTAATATTTGGCCATAATGCTACTAATTTGTACTGCCATGGTATATTGTAGCGAGATGCGTACCAAAGCACAGGATGTTACAACCTATGGTGCTCAGGATTCGTCCAGACAAACAATCAGATTGCTATCGGTGGTAGCCTCTCCCCTCAGTCCGTCTATGGTGGCTCACAATATGAATTCGGTGTTTTAATTTGGAAGGTAAAATAGATAGAATGTTCACATTCTGAATATATAAAATCAAGTTCATGAATGCTCACCATATGAATTCGATATTTTAGTGCTGCTTTTTATCATTTCTCACGCCACATTGATAAAAGTGTGGCTCTGGTCTCTTTGTGGTCTCACTAATTGAATTGCATAGTTGTAGTTGTCCCTGTACAGAACATACATGTAGAGCTCCGACACTGTTAAGTTAGCTTATTTGCCTTAATATTATTCTGCCAAGAAATGTTTCCTGAATTCTCCAGTAAATATTGGCTTTGCAGGATCCCCAGGGGGGCAACTGGTGGCTCCAAGTAGGAGGCACAATTGTGGGCTATTGGCCATCATCAATCTTCACCTACTTACAAAACAGGGCCTCCTATGTACAGTGGGGTGGCGAGGTTTATTCATCATCTAACGCTGGGCAAACTTCCACACAAATGGGCAGTGGACATTTCCCTAGTGAATGGTTTGGCAAGGCCAGCTACATCCGGAGCATCCAAGTGGTCGATTCATCCAACTATCTCAGAGCAGCCAATAGTTTGGGACTGATAAATCAGTGGGCCAGCTGCTACAACGTGCAGAGTGGCACCAGTAGCGGTGACTGGGGCACATACATCTTCTACGGAGGACCTGGGAGGAACCCTAACTGCCCATAGTAAACCTTTGAATAATATATACTCCTTTGGCCATGCATTATGCATTACAAGAGGCGGCCCAAATAATAATAGAGTATTATTATAGGGTCTATATATACTACTGCATGACGCATGCAACGCTGCATGGAGTTTGTCAAATAATGAGCTTCCATCGTTTGTTGTCACAAATGTATCTGCACTGCAGATAAGTTTACGTTGTTGTCGAAAAGACAAGATCATACTAAGCCATTGAGCACAGATACACTACCTATAAGATGTTTAAAGCTCAAAATATATGCTTTCATGAAATAAATAAATGTGATTGCATTGCACTCAGTTTTCCCATTATCCGTGGACTACTTTTTCCTGTGAACCACTTTTTTCTTGCCAGTTCGATAAGGGCAAGGCTGAAAGAAAACAGTCGTAACACAATCAATCAAAAAAGAGAGATTCAAGAAAATGACGAAGCAAGGTAATGGTTAACTGAAAATAGTACCGAGAATGTATAGCTGAAACTGAATTCTTGAGTCTGCAAAGCTTTCCTATGTAGTTCTGAATTACTGCCCTGTGGCAAGATGGCGCTCTGCACTGTCGGCGTTTAATTTGACCTGTCCGCTTGCCAGCGTCATTCGGCATGCATGTGATGCATGCCTGACCAGATGATGCATGGAGGTCGCTGTGGAACTCGTCATCAACGTGTACCTGGTCAGTTTACTTATGGAGATCAAAGTGGTCAGAGTCGTGCGTGACTGCTAATGAACATAAAATCTTGCTTCAAGAAGCATTTATTAATACAAATCGCTTCGTTGAAGGAGGTCCTTGTTCCGAACAAGAAAGGAGCGAAAAAGAATCTTCTAGAGAACATCCCTACGACGATGTCTCCGAAGAACCCACCCACAGCTGCACGAAAGTGCTGGTACATTTCCAAACAAGTTCGCAGCCATGCCGGTCAAGGAGTATCTCTACTCTCAAGCCCTTCAAAAGGCCCAGCCAGGAGCCCAGGACGTCCAAACTCCACAGCCAGAGGAGAAACAAACGAGCTCTGAAGATATTTGTAATTGCATTGGCAAAATGGCGGTGACACGAGCGTGCTTAGTCGTGGCTCTTGCGTTTCTCTTGTTCGAGGGGACGACAACGGCGGCAAGAGCTGCCGGCGGCGGATCGGCAGAGCACCTGAGAGATGTGCAAAGCTTCCTCAAGCGGATCAACAAGTCTCCTCTCACGAGCATTCAGGTATCGACTATCTTAGAAATTATCACACGTGCTGACGTACAGTACAAGGCAAACAGATGACCACTGGCTAGTCCTCTCCTGTAATCTTCTATCTTTTCCCATCTTATAAATTAACAGAGCCGAGATGGAGACATAATTGACTGTGTACCCATCTCCAAACAGCCTGCATTCGATAATCCTCTCTTGAAGAACCATACAATCCAGGTTCCTCTAATGCACCATTGCCCTTCCATTATATTTACACACTAAATAATATAATCATCAAACCACTCAATCCTGCTCTCGTCACTTTTCAGATGCGGCCTTCTTACATCCCAGGTGGTCTGTATGATGACCCCAGCAATGTGCCTCATCCAATCACCCAAACATGGCAACAGAATGGCAAGTGCCCAGATAACACCATGCCAATCCGAAGGACTAAGGAGGAGGATGTCCTGAGGGCCAGCTCTGTCAAATGGTATGGCAAGAAGAGGCCCGTGAGCATACTGAAACAATACCCTGTGCACCAGGTGCAAAACTTTATTAAAGAATTACCTTACTAAACTTCGAATTTTGATTTTTTAATTGCTCATTAATTCCACTCCTTTTGTTCTCCCATTGAGCAGCATGCTGTAGCATATTTAGCGCAGGATAAGTACTACGGAACCAAAGTAACTACTCCCTCTGTTCCAAATTATAAGTCGTTTTGTCAAATCTAGATTCATAGTTAGTAGTATGTATGTACATATATACTTATGTCTAAATACATACTACTAACTATGAATATAGATTTGCCAAAACGACTAATAATTTGGAACGGAGGGAGTATTAATTTGTGGAAACCAATGACCGAGACGGACCAACACTTCAGCTTGACCCAACTCTGGATCATTGCAGGGAGCTTTCACGTAAAAAATGACCTCAATACTATTGAAGCTGGATGCCAGGTGAGATCTCTAATAAGAGAAAAAATTATAACCATCGTGTAAGTTCTATTAAACGCTGCCTGCTTGCACCTTCCATGGTATATGTCCTGCTGAAAGGGCTAGAGCATGAGAAGGATCTAGACTAGGTTCTCGGTTCTTTTTTTTCTTTCATGAATTGTGTTAGCAGCATTGGTTTTATGAACTAGGGGGACGTAGAACGGTACAAAGTAACATTAAAAAGAAAAATAGAAAATATATAAATGTCCAAGTTGTATCTGCCGATGGTGTTTAATACGCACAACACTAATTTCGTATAGTGCGTTGTCATTTACTCTACATGAAAATAATGTTTTAATACTGGGACTGGAGAAAGGATCGGGAAGAGGCTAATATAGTACTAATATAGCCCTAAATGTTGTGCAATTGTTCTCAAAGTTGTGCATTGTCTTACATTGTCGCTGATGGCTTTGTGCTCTCTACAATATTTCAGGTTTACCCAGGTATTTATGGGGATGACAATCCTAGACTCTTCATCTACTGGACTGTAAGATAAACATCACATTCCTTTTATCTAAAATAGTAAAACTGAGCCTTTTTTTACGTTCAGGCGTAAAAGTACTCATTTCTATTTCTACGGAATATTGTAGAGTGACCACAGCACTGGATGTTACAACCTATTGTGCTCAGGATTTGTCCAGACAAACCAATAGATCGCTATCGGTGGTAGCCTCTCCCCTCAGTCCATCTACGATGGCGCACAAATCGAATTCGATATTTTTGTTTGGAAGGTATAATAAAACAAAAAGAATGTTCTCATTTCGAAGTAAACCTTACAATGAATGTCCTTGATATTCTAAAATGAAATACATTGCAAACCTGTCCATCATAATCATGTCTTCTGAATTCTCCAGTAAATTCTTACTTACAGGACCCAACAAGGGGCAACTGGTGGTTGCAAGTAGGAAGCAGTATTGTTGGATATTGGCCGTCATCCATCTTCACCCACCTTAACGATAGTGCCTCCACGATAGACTGGGGTGGCGAGGTGTGCTCACCATCTGGTGCCGGCCAAACTTCCACACAAATGGGCAGTGGACACTTCCCCAGCGAAGGCTACAGCAAGGCCAGCTACATCAGGAACATCCAAGTGATAGATTCATCCAAGTATCTCAAACGAGCAAATGGTTTGGGTTTGATACAAGCGTATCCCAACTGTTATAGCGTGCTGAATGGCACCAGTAGCGACGACTGGGGCACATATATCTTTTATGGAGGACCTGGCAGGAACTCTAAGTGCCCATAGTAAACCTTGGAACTACTAATGCAAGACCCATATGCACACGTGTGTACCGAATAAGGAGCTGAGCTTCCGTTGTTTGTTATTAGTAGTGTATCTGTACTGCAGATAAGTGTACTACTACACATAAGTCACGACATACTGTATCCATGGGCGTAGCGCACAAGCTCAAAATACATAACTTTCACGAAATAAAAACAAATGTGATTGTGTATTGTACTCTGTTTTCCCATTTGGTCTCTGGGGAACAATTTTTCTTGGGTGTGTTTAGTTCCCGCGAAAATGTTGTTGAAAAGTCACATCGGACACGGCAGCGCACTGTAGCACTTTTTATTAGTTTGTGGTAATCGTTGTCCTACCATGACCTAATTAGGCTTAAAAGATTCGTCTCGTCGTGTACATCAAAACTATGCAATTAGTTTTTTATTTACCCACGTTTAGTGCTCCATGCATAAGGAGAAAGATTTGATGTGATAGAGGAATAGTGAAGTATGGAGATAGAAATTTTGGAAGTAAACACAACCCTTGTCAGTTTGAGCGAAAAAACTGTTTCAATATAATTGACAAGGGGAAACGAGTTGGTTCGAAATCCATGGAGCTCTAGGTTCGCTGCGTTGTACAACAGTCACGACATACTGTATCCACGAGCATAGCGCACAAGCTCAAAATATATGACTTCCACGAAATAAAAAAAGATGTGATTGTATTGTACTCTGTTTTTCCCTTTGATATGATCTCTGTGGAATAATTTTTCTTGTCAGTTTGAGCGAAAAACTGTATCAATATAATTGACAAGGGGAAACGAGTTGGTTTGAAATCTATGGAGCTAGCTCTAGGTCCGCTGAGTTGTCTCGGCATGTCATGCCTAAAGCTAGCTCCATGGATTTGAACATTGATTTTCTTGATTTTGCAGCCCCGCGTCCTCACGACCTCCGCAAGGTTGATTTTCTTGCTCGTCTAGTTGCATGCTTGCTTCTTGATTTTGGTGGCTCTTGTGTACGCTGAGGGGAAGTAAGGGGATCTTGTCTTCCTCATCCTTACATTAGCAACTGTAAATATTTATTTGAGTCAAACACACCAGCGGTTCTCAAACTTATTCTAAAGTATCATTTAGGTTCTCAAACTCTCAAAATACACATCATCATCCCTAAACTTGTTAAAGTGTATCATTTAGATCCAAAATTACGAAAAATACCACTATATTAGTGATATTTATCGATGTCTTAATCTATCCATCTCTTAATATATAACTGTACCGACGAAATAAAGCTCTCTAAGTATTGTGATGTAAGCAACTAATTTCGTGAGAGAAATAATATGACATATGACGCTCAATAAGTAGTCATTTCATCGTGCATAAGGGTAATTTTTAAACTTTGGACCTAAATTACAGAGTTTAGCAAGTTTAGGGACTTAAATATATATTTTGAGAGTTTGGGGACCTAGATAACACCAAAAAAAGTTTAGGAACCGTTCATGTATTTTACTCTATTTATTTCTGCTCAAGTGACTCAAGCAAGATTGTTTGCCATTTGAATTAGTCATTTGATCACGTACGGTGACGAAGGCGGCCCTGCGTCAACTTACTAAAAAGATGAGGAGTCGTCGAGAATGTACGTGGCAATTGGCGTGTAGTTATCCGGCCGGCCCTACAACCCTGAAAAAGTCTGAATTTTGAAAAATTCTGTGGTTGGCTCGAAGACCTGGACCTGGCAAGTCTACGCCTCACAAGCGCCAAACCATATATAATTCATGCAGGTTAATGTGTATAAGGAATGAAAAAACAATCCCTGTACGTCTCACTGAACGTGGCAACGCAAGTATGCTCTTCTCGTTTGAACAAGTATGTTACGTTAAGTGAATTAATCTTCGACGCTTACTTGACTGACTGGCCACTCCAGCACTGAAATGAACAGATGGATCGTGCACGTACGCAACGTATATATGGTCTCCAACTTGTTGAAAGATACTTACGGCGAGTGACAGTTACCCAATTTTGCAGATGACAACGGTGACTCCATGTCGGATACTTCTTGGTAGCCTTTTAAACTTCGATCTCTTAGTATTTTTATTGAAAATAGAAAAAATGTTGAGCAGGCTAGCTAGATTCTTTCTGGAGAAGTAACAGAAACGGACATAATGATAATCCGTAGAGTACTAGTATCTCTTAGAAATTAATAAAGCAATGTAAATCGAGGGCCCATACACTACCAGAATAATAGATATTGGCACCGGGTGGGAAAGCCCTTTAGCACCGGGTTTCTCACCCGGTGCCAATAGTCCGGTGCTAAAGGGTAAGGCCTTTAGCACCGGTTCCAGACAGCACCCGGTGCTCCCGGATATTTTTTTTTGCTATTTTCAGTAGACATGCATGCACGTTTATATACGTGTGTATATATATATATTCTAGTCTAATACGTGTATATCAAATATTCGGCCGACTCTATATTCATATTAGCTGTATATCAAATAGAAGACATATATATTACAAATATAAGACATATATCTTACAAAATATATATCGCACTCGAGTTATTGTTTAAACTGTATTTACAACTTAGGATGTTGCATGACTTTGTGAGCTATCCGGCACGTCCTCCACTGGGACGTGGTATTCTCCTCGGGGATTGACGACCTTGTCCCAGATCCATCCGATGAGCTGTTCTGAAATTGCGTCGATTCTTTTTCTCTAGACACTCTTCTCTCAGCTTCATCATCTATAATTTACAAATAACTGAAAGATATTTTATCCGCCTTATTGGAGACAATAATTGTGCACTTAATAATAATGGAAATATATACGTACCATAATATCATGCTGTGTAATCTTTTTATGCCCCCAATTCCACATGTAATCGCAAACATAGTATGCACATAAATTATTTCCCTTCCCCTGTTTGGCACACTGTCGACCAAAAGAAATTTAGTAAAATTCATATAATATATTAGCCGAGGCCTACATGTATAAATTACTTGCTTACCGGAAAGCCAATCTTCCATGTCAGTGTTTCATTTCAATACCCGGGTGTTCTTGACGAAATTGAACCCACGCCATGTGAACAAAAAAAATTGAGTTAAGTCATTGCGAGTGTGTAAGGAGTGAATTAATCAGGGGAAAATATACATCACCTTGTCATCATGTCAATGATGTTATGTAGTTTTTCTCTTGGAGTGTGCAACGAATCAAAGACGTTGACGACACCCGAGTCAGGACACAATATGAGTAGTAACCAGTGGAATCTGTATGCATGTATACATTATAATCAGAAATGAAATAGTACATAGACAGTATAAGAATAAGCGTGTATATGTACTCACTCGATGTTGTATGGTATTAGTATGGAGCTGCAATAATGTTGTTTGTCAATATACTTGTATAGGTTTCCATATGTTTCCTCAGGATTCACCGGTATCATTTCTTCACTTATCTTTCTCAGCATCACGCAACATTTGCCCGAGTCCGTCGGTAGGGTCATTTTCCTGAGCAACATCTTCCTGAGCATCGCCTTCCCCACAACATCTTCCTCATCGGCATCACACATTGCAGCATCTGCAAAGGAACCGTAGTATTGAGCCAATACCGGAATGTTGTCATCGGCATCGTCTTCTTCATCTTCATCCATTAGAATTCCTCTTTCACCGTGCTTCGTCCAAACAGAATAATTCCTCATGAAACCGTGCCTTATCAAATGTACCTGAAGACAACCTCTTTGTTTGTACGATTGTATATTTTTACAATTGGTGCATGGGCAGAACATGAAACCGGACGGCGTCCTGTTAGCCTCGGCGGCATCGAGAAACGCCCTGAGGTCATCACGGAACTCCTGAGCGTGGGGGTCCCGTACAACCATTGTCTATTCATCTGCATTATATACAATTTAAAGAAAATAAAAATTTAATATATAAATATATAATAAAATTTATTTTCTAAAAACAACTATACCTTCCATTAAACAAATAAATAACTATTCCAAATTTTAATAAATAACCAATAATATATATTCCATTGAATTACTATATTTATTACCTTCCATTAAACAAATAAATAACTATTCCAAATTTTAATAAATAACCAATAATATATATTCCATTGAATTACTATATTTATTACCTTCCATTAAACAAATAAATAACTATTCCAAATTTTAATAAATAACCAATAATATATATTCCATTGAATTACTATATTTATTTTCTAAAACTAAATATACCTTACATTAAATTAATAAATAACTATTCCAACTATTAATAAATAACTAATAAATAAAATACATAAGTCTTATAACTATTCAGAAGTCATACACAACTAAATACTAACTAGCTTGCATTCTCTCTCCATTTAAAACACAAACATGAACACTCTCTCTACCATGAACTCAAGCTCCCCTCTCTCTCCTCCATGAACAAAAGCTCTCTAGCTAGCTTTATTTGATCCACAAATTCCTATATTTCTAAAGCATAGAAAGATTACAAGCTAAACAAAACATTAGAGAATGAAATAGTGTACCTTGCGGTGCTTCTTAGATGAGTAGAAATCTTCACAAATTTTGAAAATAAAATTGGGCAGCACCTCCCCTCTTCTTCTCCCGGCCGAGCCAGCATGAACACAGCGCCAAGTGTTCAGCTGGCTCGGCTGGGGGAGGAAGAAGCCACTTTATACAAAAGACATTAGCCCCGGGTCGTGGGAAGACCCGGTGCTAATGTGTACCAATTAGCACCGGTTGCAGCCAGCAACCGGTGCTAAATGGCCTTGGGCACATTAGCACCGGTTGCTGGCTGCACCCGGTGCTAAAAGGGGTGCATTAGCACCGGGTCTTGCCACGACCCGGTGCTAATGTATCCGCCCTGACACCCCGCAGCGCCGCCCCCACTCCTAGCCGTTGGACCCAGTGCTGAAGCCCCATCAACACCGGGTCCAAAAATGGCCGAGGCGAAGGGGGCGGGCGGATGTCGAAGTTTCTGGTAGTGATACCAGCAAAGACTCGAAGTATTTCTCCATTGTGAGAGGAAAAAGAAGACGCGATGACATGACTGAACAGAGTGTGGAACGCGAACGTGCACCACTGTCACCTATTTACTATTTATGTTCTTAATTGTTGGTCATTTTAGTTTTAATCTAACAAGTTGTTTGCACCCAAAATTGACAGCTGCCCATCAGGCCGAGTGCAACCGGTCAGACCGGTTCTAGGAAGCGGTCAGACCGGTTTCCCTGTAGTCGATCTGGCAACGGCCAAACCGGTCTGACCGGTTTGCCAGAGCGGTCTGACCGGTTTTACTCCGAGTTGGAGTAGAATTAGGAGTCCTAGTCGTTTCCAAATTGTAAAAGGATTCCTTGCGGGGCAAGACCTCCCCACCCTATAAATATAAAGGGCCGTGGCCGGTTGAGAGGGATCATCCAATCGATCAAACATTATCTTTCTACTTTTTATCTTTAAACCCTAGCTTTTCCAACCCCTTTGCTTTCCTTGTTTGTCTCGACGGCGTTCAAGGAGGTTCTGAGTGGCCTGACCGATCTCAGAGCAACCCTAGGCGCGCCATCTCCGACGGGGTCCCTCCCGAGGTGGTGATTCTAGGTTCATCCCGCAGATCCCGACAGAAACCGGTCTGACCGGATCCCTAAACCGATCTGACCAGTTTGGGCGAGGCTGTGGCGAGTTCATCGTTTCATTCGTTGCGCGATTCGGCGCTCGTGTGTGTTGACCAGAAAAAGCGTCAACATACTTTTGGCGACTCTGCTGGGGACTATAGAAGATCTGGTTGTCAAAGACCGTTCAATCTAAGCTCCAGGCAAGATGGGATCTCGATGTAATCTTGATATGGATAACATCATCACGGCTTCATTGGAAGATCTTACTCCGGAGGAGCAGAAGAAATTTGAGGCGCTACAAGAATTCATGAAGACACAATTTTTGGCTGGCGTCAAGAAAGATCGTCATGACAAGGTGGCAAGAGTAGAAGAATTTGAGCTACCGGCGATCAAGTTAAACGACAATCAAATTGAGGTAATACCCACTGTAAGTAAATCACAAAAAACTCCTTCTACTACTGTTTCTAAAAATAGTGTAGAGAGTGATGAATTGCTTGCCTCATATATTGCTCGTTTAGAACGTTTAGAAGATCTTGAGAAAGATAGGACCACTACTTGCTTTAACAACAATGAAACTAGTAGTAGCGTTCCTAAAATTAATACTAGTGGGGGAGTTTTTCCTAGCTTGGCACCCATACCTAATGTTAACAATGAAAAATATATGTATGGTATGCCACCTGAATTTGCCATTGGTCAATCTCTGCCGTTCCAACCGAATGGGCCAAACATGGCCAAACCGGTCAGACCGGATCAGGGAACCGGTCAGACCGGTCTGACCAACGCACTTGAATTAGTGCATGAGCAACCTATGCCGCTCTCTGTTTTGCCTGATCCAATGGTTTATGCTCACACTAATACTTTGGGTACTGCTAAGCCTCAATTTAGTACAACAATTAACACATCTGCTCAAAGAAATGTTATACCTGATGATGTGTTTGAAAGTTATAGGCTAGCTCAAGCTAAGATTGCTCCCTACTTTAATAAGATGAATTTGGAGAGTGTACAGCCACAACGGCCAAATAATCCTAACTGGGCTGCATTTAATAAATTTAGAGAAGATTTGGCTAATGTGGTAAAAACTAAACTTGGTGTTGATATTGGTAACACAAATTTGTATCAAAAACCATATGATGCTGAGTTTGATAATTTTCCTCTTCCACGTGGTTGGCGTATGCCTGATTTAATTAAATTTAGTGGAGATGATGACCGAACCACGTGGGAACACATTAGTCAATACATAGCTCAACTAGGAGAAGCGAGTGCTTATAATGCTCTCAAAGTGCGTTTATTTTCTTTATCATTGACTGGCACCGCTTTTGCTTGGTTTTCTTCGCTTGCTCCTGGTTCTATTATATCTTGGGATATGTTAGAACGTAAGTTTCATGATCACTTTTATAGCGGGAGCTTGCAATTGAAATTGATAGATTTGACATCGGTTAGGCAAAGTAGGGATGAAACTGTTTCTGCTTACATCAAGAGATTTAAAGAAACTAAAAACCGTTGTTTCAATTTGTCAATCACTGACATGGACCTTGCTGACATTTGCTTAAAAGGTTTGAGGTCGTCCATAAGAGATAGAATAGAGGGTTCTGATTTTCTTTCGGTTGCACAAGTTCAAATTAGAGCTTTAGTTGTTGAAAACCGAATGAATAAAGAAAAAGAAAGAGATACTTCTAGATCACATCGTTCCAATGTCCATATGATTGATTATGAGTCCGATGATTCAAGTGATAGTGATAAAGAAGTACTTGCTGCTGAATTTGTATGGCCCTCTAAAGAAAAAAATTATTCTTGTACATCACTTAAACCGGTTAGCAAAGGTCGGCAAGAAGAAGTTAAGTTTACATTTGATGTTTCCAAGTGTGATCGTATCTTTGATGAATTACTTAAATCTGGAAATATTAAATTATCTCACAAATTACCTCCACTTGAAGAATTGAAACGGCGTGCATATTGCAAGTTTCATAATACTTATTCTCATGCCACTAATGATTGCAATGTGTTTCGTCGACAGGTTCAATCGGCCATAAATGAAGGTCGTTTGACATTTCATGAAATGCAAGTGGACAAAACTCCTTTCCCTGTCAATACTATGGATTTACAGCAGCCTAAGGTCTTGGTTCGGCCACATCAAGCCGAAGCAACCAAAGGGAAGAATGCTGTGATTGGTGAAGACAAATCTGATTTGAGGGGAAAAGAGTTTATTCGAGAAGTTGCATGTGAGATAACTCCAGATGGCAGGGAGACATTCAAGGTTACTGTGAGAGCCTCTGGACATGGGGGGCAAGGGTCGTCCGTATCCACCGAGCAGAGACCATTTGAGTCTGTACAGGACAAACCGGTCAGACCGGTTGAGGAAAGCAGTCAGATCGGTTTTCCCCAGAGTCGTCCAAAGATGATTAAACCAAGCCGTCCGGAGATTGGAAGCTGGAAAATCAATGTTGCAAAGAATCAGTGGAGTACTCTTAGGCCAAAGGTCACCTTTGATATGCTATTTGACAAGTACTCCAAGCAAAAGGCCGTTACAAGTGATCGGCCAGTAAAAAAGAGAATGACAGTGCATTCACATCAAGAAGAATGTTCTCAGCCAAAGAGGAATTTTGCTCCGCAATGGGAGGCATCAAGTTCACATCCACCTCGTCCAATTTATGATAATAATGGAGTGATGTGGGTACTGTATCAGCAGCCTTTCCAACACGGATGGGGAGGACCACGAAGGCCAGTAGTGAGCAGAATTTCGAGGCCTGGACAGGACCGTTTAGCACTTGGCCAATACGGTCGGGGTCGTCAGACCCAACCGGTCAGACCGGTATTACAAACCGGTCAGACCGGTTTCCCTGGGAAATCGGCAACACCTCCTATGAAGCAAGTTTACAAGCCAAAACAGCGTGAGGAGGTGCATAAGATGGATATTGACCCAAAAAGGACTACAAATCAAGATGTTGTTCGGATTGGGTTGATGAACGTTCCCATTAGAGATGGTGGCAAAGGACCGATTGTCATAGACAATAAGGTTGAGACACCTATTCAGAAGGGATCTGTTTCTGATAATGTTCATGAGGCCAATGGAAGTGGTTCTAACTCCAAGTATTTTTTTGCCAAGATGGTGTCCTCCTGGTTTGTCTCGTACTCAAAGAAGGAAGCTTCAACGCTTGAGATTTCAGGGGATGAAGGAGAAAGAGCTAGAGAAGCAGAGAGACGAAGCATTCAACAAGTATAGGCCCATGATTCCACAAGGGAAAGAGTGGAGAGCCAAGACCAGTTCCCAGACAGAACCGGTCAGACCGGTTGGGGAGTTGGTCAGACCGGTTGAACCGGTTAGACCGGTCGCTGAAAGCGGTCAGACCGCTTTGCCCGATGCGCCGCCCGGTTTTTCTTCTCCTACTCCTATGGTTTGTGATAGCAAGTTATCATCGGTATCTACTTCAGAGGACGATGAAGAACTTGTTGATTATGGTTTTTCTCCTGAGCATGTTAATTTTGAGCTTAATGTGATTCATATGTCTATGGATGGTTATGTGTTGTCAGAGGAAAACATCGCTCATCTTGATTTTGGGCCAAAGGAAGCTATTTTCCAGAAGCCTAAAGCTTCTGAAAATCATCTGAAGGCTTTGTACATGAAGGGTCATATCAATGGGAAGCCTATCTCTCGCATGCTAGTGGATGGAGGGGCGATAGTTAACTTGATGCTGTATTCTCTGCTCAAGAAGCTGGGAGGTTCAGATGAAGAGTTGATCAAGACCAACATGACCATCAGCGGCGTTGGAGGAGGTGAACCTATGGGCGCCAAAGGAGTTGCTTCTATGGAGCTCACTGTTGGAAGCAAGACTTTGCCTACTGCGTTCTTCGTCGCTGAGACACAAGGTAACTACAGTTTAATCCTTGGTCGTGATTGGATTCATGCAAATCAATGTGTGCCTTCTACTTTGCATCAATTTTTGATTCAATGGATAGATGATGAAGTAGAAATCGTTCATGGAGATACATCGGCTTGTGTTGCAGTGGCCGATAGTTCTACTATGGATGATCATGAGAATCTTAAGTGCTTATCTGGTTTAGATTTATCTGATTGTGAAATTATTGGTTGCACCAAGGATGGCTTTGCTACTGCTGTTTTGAGGCCGATCGGAGATCTGGCCATACCATCTCTTATGATTTTATGGATCCGAATCTAGAGTGGTTACAGCAGAGGCGTGAGCACTATCGAGCGCATAAGAACGATATGTGTGAGGCCATTGAAGATTTTGATGATTTAAGCAAGTTAGGACAAGGGTTTACGTCGGCCGATCCTCTAGAGGAGGTAGATATTGGTGATGGAACTATGCCTAGGCCGACATTTGTAAACAAAAATCTTGATCCTTTGTTTAAATCTGAGTTAATAAAGTTATTAAAGGAGTATGTGGATTGTTTTGCATGGAGCTACAATGAAATGCCTGGTTTGAGTCGTGATTTAGTTGAACATCGTTTACCCATTAAACCTGGTTTTAGGCCTTTTAAACAATCTCGCAGGAACTTTAATCCTGATATTTATGACCGAGTGAAAGAAGAAATCAATCAGTTGCTAGATGCTAAATTTATTAGGCCTTGTCGATATGCTAATTGGATCTCTAATATTGTGCCTGTTGAAAAGAAAGGAACAAATAAGCTTCATGTTTGCATTGATTTTAGAGATCTTAATAGAGCTACTCCTAAAGATGAATATCCCATGCCTATAGCCGATTTTCTTGTTAATGCTGCATCTGGACATAGAATTCTTAGATTTCTTGATGGTAATGCTGGTTATAATCAAATATTTATGGCCGAAGAGGATATAGCCAAAACGGCCTTTTTATGTCCGGGTTTTGTTGGTCTATTTGAGTGGGTAGTGATGACTTTTGGTTTGAAAAATGCTGGTGCTACATATCAAAGGGCTATGAATTTGATTTTTCATGATTTGCTTGGCATTATAGTAGAGGTTTATATCGATGATATTGTTGTCAAATCGGCTGGAGTAGATTCTCATTTGGCTGATTTAAAACATGCATTTGAAAGAATGCGTCGATATAAATTAAAGATGAATCCACTCAAATGTGCTTTTGGTGTATCGGCTGGGAAATTCTTAGGATTTATTGTGCATGAAAAGGGCATAGAGATAGATCCTAAAAAGATTGAGGCTATTAGCAATGTAAAGGCTCCTACTTGCAAGAAAGAGTTGCAGAGGTTCTTGGGCAAAGTGAATTACTTGAGAAGATTCATTTGTAATTTGTCCGGGAAGGTGAATGCCTTCACTCCTTTACTTCGGTTAAAGAATGATATTGACTTCACTTGGGGGGCAAAACAACAAGAGGCATTTGATGAGATCAAGCAATATTTATCTTCGCCACCTGTTCTTCAAGCACCTAAGAGTGGGATTCCATTCAAGGTGTATGTGGCGGCGGAAGAGAATGTCATTGGAGGTGTTTTGACTCAAGAAACCGAAGGGAAGGAACATGTGGTGGCATATGAGAGTAGAAGATTATTAGATGCTGAAATGAGGTACACATTTATTGAAAAATTATGCTTATCATTATATCATACTTGTACCAAGTTGAGGCATTATCTTTTACCAAGTACTTGTGTAGTAGCATGTCAAACCGACCTAATTAAATACATGTTGCACAAACCAATTTTAAGTGGTAGAGTCGGCAAATGGGCTTATGCTTTAGTTGAATATGATTTGCATTGTGAGCCATTAACTTCAATGAAAGGTCAAATAGTAGCCGACTTTATCGTTGGACATAGAGTAGATAAGCAACTTGATTTAAATGTCGGTTATGTTACTTTTACCCCATGGAAATTGCATTTTGATGGATCGGATTGTAAAAATGGTTGTGGTGTTGGGATTGTTATTACTTCTCCGCATGGGGCTGTTTTCGAAGCACTTAACCAATTAGATCATAGATGTACTAATAACCAAGTCGAGTATGAGGCCCTTCTATTCGGATTGGAGATTTTGCATGACATGGGAGTGAAGCATGTGGAAGCTTATGGTGATTCTTTGCTGGTGGTACAACAAGTTTCTAAGGTATGTCAATGCTTAGATGGATTTTTGAATGCTTATCTTGATAAATGTTTCGATATCATATCTTGCTTAAATAAGTTTGTAATTCGTCATGTACCACGAGAAAGAAATCCAAAGGCAAATGCTCTGGCTCAGCAAGCATCTGGTTATAACGTTCAGAAAAGAAATTTTCAAGAACAAAGACCGATGTTTTTAGAAGCCGAGTGTTCTGTTCTGGAGGAACCGGTCGCACCGCTTCCTCAAACCGGTCTGACCGGTTCAACCGGTCTGACCGCTTTAGAAAACCGGTCTGACCGGTTTCCTGGTGAAGGTGCTGCTTCGGCTGTTGTTTGCAATCTAGACGAAGTGGATGATTGGAGAAAGCCTTTGATTAATTACTTGCAAATTCCTAGCAGTACAGTTGACAGAAAAATCCGACGATGGGCTCTCAAGTTTGTTTTGGACGAAGATGAGTTATATCGTCGGACTATTGATGGTTTACTTCTAAAATGTTTGGGTCCTGACCAAGCTAGGTTGGCTATGGCAGAGGTTTATGAAGGAATTTGTGGTACTCATCAATCGGCTCCCAAGATGAAGTGGCTCCTTAGGAGAGCTTGTTTTTATTGGCCCAATATGATAGCCGATTGTTTTAAATACTACAAAGGATGTGAGGAGTGTCAGAAGCATGGGGATATTCAGTTGGTACCTGCAGCCTTGATGCATCCAATTATTAAGCCTTGGCCTTTTCGAGGATGGGGTTTAGATTTTGTTGGCAAAATTCATCCTTCTTCGACAAAAGGACATTGTTTTGTAATTGTAGCAACTGATTATTTTACCAAATGGACGGAAGCAATGCCTTTGAAGAATATGACGCATAGAGAGGTGATTGAGTTTATCAGAGAAAATATTATACATAGGTTTGGTATTCCACAAACTTTGACTACGGATCAAGGGACTTCATTCATATCCAAAGAGGTGCGTGAATTTGTTAATTCCTATGGTATTAAAATTCTCAATTCATCTCCATATTATGCTCAAGCCAATGGTCAAGCGGAATCTAGCAACAAGACCTTGATAAAGCTCATCAAGAAGAAGGTAGAAGATCATCCTAAAAGATGGCATGAGGTATTATCTGAAGCTTTATGGGCTCATCGTATTTCTAAACATGGTGCTACCAAAGTTACTCTGTTTGAGCTTGTGTATGGTCAAGAGGCCGTTTTTCCTGTAGAGGTGAATCTTGGCGCATATAGACTTGCAAAGCAAAATAATCTTGATGTTGATACATAGTATGCTTTGATGATGGATAATATTGATGAAGTAACCGACAAGTGTTTGGAGGCTTTGGAAGAGATTGAAAAAGATAAGAGGCGAGTGGCGAGAGCATACAACAAAAAAGTGAAATTCAAATCCTTTCAAGTAGGTGATTTAGTTTGGAAAACGGTCTTGCCCATTGGATTGAAAAGCAACAAGTTTGGCAAGTGGTCTCCAAGTTGGGAGGGTCCTTTCAAGATTGTGAAGATTTGTTCAGGAAATTCTTATATGGTAGAGACCTTGCAAGGACAGCAGCTGCCTAGAGCTCTCAATGGGAGGTACTTGAAGAAATTTTATCCAAGTGTTTGGCAAAGTGCTTGATAAAGGATATGGCCGATTTATAGTTGAAAATCGCCCTTAGAATAAAATGGCCGGTGAGTTCTGTAACATCAACCTTAGCATATTTTCTAGTGCATAAAATTTACTAGAAACAGGGGGGCATATGTTCGCACCCAAAATTGACAGCTGCCCATCAGGCCGAGTGCAACCGGTCAGACCGGTTCTAGGAAGCGGTCAGACCGGTTTCCCTGTAGTCGATCTGGCAACGGCCAAACCGGTCTGACCGGTTTGCCAGAGCGGTCTGACCGGTTTTACTCCGAGTTGGAGTAGAATTAGGAGTCCTAGTCGTTTCTAAATTGTAAAAGGATTCCTTGCGGGGCAAGACCTCCCCACTCTATAAATATAAAGGGCCGTGGCCGGTTGAGAGGGATCATCCAATCGATCAAACATTATCTTTCTACTTTTTATCTTTAAACCCTAGCTTTTCCAACCCCTTTGCTTTCCTTGTTTGTCTCGACGGCGTTCAAGGAGGTTCTGAGTGGCCTGACCGATCTCAGAGCAACCCTAGGCGCGCCATCTCCGACGGGGTCCCTCCCGAGGTGGTGATTCTAGGTTCATCCCGTAGATCCCGACAGAAACCGGTCTAACCGGATCCCTAAACCGGTCTGACCGGTTTGGGCGAGGCTGCGGCGAGTTCATCGTTTCGTTCGTTGCGCGATTCGGCGCTCGTGTGTGTTGACCAGAAAAAGCGTCAACACAAGTCAAACATCTTTACCTCTAACCAAATTTATAGAAAAAGTACCAACATACACAATATCAAAAATTACTATGATTAAATCCTCCCAGGAATGTATCCAATAGCCGATAAGATCGACCTAAGGGCGAGTACATTGATGTCGTCTAATAGCTGGTCTTATGCAGCGACACGTAATCTAAAATAAAAATTTGTACAATGGTGAAAGAGTTGTCTCATAGTTCTAAAATTTAGCTCATTCTCTCACCTCGCTCTCTCTCCTTCACATCAGCAAAAATTCTAAATGGTACTCCACGAGACGAACTATCAGACCATGACGTGTAGCAATGTATTAAGAATCCGTCCTCCTTTCATTCTCACTCGACCATTTCCGCTGCCCATCGCCCTCAACGTGTCCAAGGATCCAACGACAGCTACGAGAACCTGCAGACACCTTTCCAAGAACTTTCACATATGAAGCGTATAACAAGTCTTTGACACCCAAAATACACGGCATAGCCAGGCCAGCCTTATAAAAACATCATCAGGAAGCCAGCAGAACTGACACCCACAGGCTAGGTCTCGTACTTGGCACCTGTAAGGCGCTCAATGGCAGCGACGCGAGCTTGCTTGGTCGTGCTCATCGTGGCTATCTCGTTTCTCCTCTTGGAAGGTACAACAGCGAGGATGGCCGGTGGGCAGCGGCGGCGGCAGGTGCGAAGCCTCCTCAGGCGGCTCAACAAGGCTCCTCTCGCAACCATTGAGGTACTGCAAATTCAAGTTTTTTTAAAAAAAACACAGCACAGGGAAGGAAAAAGGAACATATATATAGATCCCCTCATGATTCAAGGTACAAAAGATGCATGGCATGCCTTTAATAGTGCCTTATAAATATCAAAGAGTTACAAATTCATTTCTTAGAGGAACCCTGACAACATATCAAGAACACTCCCATCCCGGCCAATTGCTTAAGCTGACGTCTAGGTGCCCTATAAATAAAAAAACTGGCAATGCCCGATCGTAATTTATTTTCATAAACATTTTCTTCGTATAATAGTTCTATCCATCATTTGGTGTTTCGTTCTTGATCTTCACCCTTTTTCTACCATTGTTGGTCCTACTGATTCTGAGAAATTAACAGAGCCCAGATGGAGATATTATAGACTGTGTGCACATCTCCAAACAGCCTGCATTCGATCATCCTTTGCTCAAGAACCATACCATCCAGGTACGTCTCTTCAGCACAATCTCCAAACCCATGTATCGTGATATCACTCGATTTTGCCTCATTCCATCACCTTTCAGACGCGACCTTCTTACCACCCAAGTGACGTGTCTGATGACTCCAACGTCGCACCATATCCAATCACCCAAATATGGCATCAGAATGGCAAGTGCCCTGAAAACACTATACCGATCCGAAGGACCAAGGAGGAGGATGTTCTAAGGGCAAATTCTCTCAGGAGCTATGGCAAGAAGAGAAAAATGAGCGTGCCAAAATTTGTTTCTATCGATGACCCCGATGCCAGTGCTACCATTGGTCACCTGGTACGAAACATAACCACTTTGTTGTTTGTATGTACAAATCCGACTTTTTTACTACTATTATTATTATTTCTGCAATTGCTCAAAAACAGTATTTGCTCTTTTATTGAGCAGCATGCTGTAGCATCTGCATCCGAGGATAACTACTATGGAACCAAGGCCACTATCAATGTGTGGCAGCCAACACTTGAGAGGGACACTGACTTCAGCTTGGCCCAACTCTGGATCACAGGGGGATCCTATCAGGGCAATGATCTCAATACCATTGAAGCAGGATGGCATGTGAGACCACGAAGGGAGAAACAAAAATCCACCTTCATAAAACTTCTATTGATTCTCCATCATGAATTATCTTGGTTTCATTACTTGTCAACATATATATAGTTTTTAGGAGCCGAGGCCATGAAGAAAACTACATAAAACTTTTTTATAAAAAATAAAGTGATATGTTATAGACACATCTTACCTTTATATATGTCCATGTTATCAACATAATTATAGTGTTCAGTAGAACTTCCGTAGTGGATTGCATTTACCCTACCAGACCTTGAAATATTAATAAACATTGGACGCTGGAGAAAAGTTTGAGAACAGGGATTCCATGGGCATTTTCTAATTCTTACACTTTGTCGACAAGGACATCGTAATGAATATAGATAATCTCAATAGAAAAAGGGGAAAATTAAATTAGTCATCTGCAAGATTAAGAATGCCTATTGCCACCAAATAAAAGAAACCCTAGCTGACCAAGCTTATACAAAGTTAACATCACACTGTTGCATGAGAGCTAAGCATTCTAAAATGGTGCACTAAGTTAGTAAATGTTTTTCATTGTGGCTACTAATGGCTCTATGCTCTGCAAAAAATTTATAGGTTTTTCCTCAGCTGTATAACGATACTAATACGAGACTCTTCATCTACTGGACTGTAAGATATAAACGTCGCATTCTTTTTATGTTTGTAATACTTTGATTTTTAAATTAAGGAATGGCATAAAGAAACTATTTTTTTTGCTATCAAATATTGCAGCGTGATGCATACCACAATACAGGATGTTACAACCTATGCCCAGGGTTCATTCAGACAAACAATCAGATTGCCATCGGTGCCAGCATCGTCTCCCCTGTCTCCCTGTATGATGGCTCACAATATGACTTCGATATTTCTATTTGGAAGGTAAAACACAAAAAAACTCATTTTGAGCATTAAAAAACAAATTCATTAATGGCCACGCTCATTATTAAAAAGAATCAAATTCTTGAAGGGGTAACCTGCTCTTTTTGTTCTTTCTCAAGATGCCTTAAGGCTTAAGTTGAGAATAAAACTGATGTGGCAGCACTGGCCTTTTTGTGGTCAAACTCACGGAACCACAGCTGTCCCTATACACAAACGATATTTTTCCACAATTGCAAACTTATTAAATTTTCTTTATTTAAAAAGCTCCAAAAGGATCTCTATCTCGATCTTATTTCAGAAAAATTATTGTAAATATGGATTGATTGCTATGCAAAGCCAGAAAAAGGTCATATTCCTTGCATACATACAATTCTCTAAAAGGCTGAAAAACTTTGCCTTTTTAAGCTTGATATGTTAATGCATGATTTAAGGACTAAATGAAAGTAATCCAGAACTACCTTCCCTGTTTATAAACCATTCTGCTGGACTCTCCAATAAATTATTGTCTGCAGGATCCAAGCGGGGGCAACTGGTGGTTGAAAATCGGAAGAACTTTATTGGGCTATTGGCCATCGTCCATCTTCTCGTACTTGGCAGACAGTGCCTCCTCGATTCAATGGGGTGGTGAGGTGTACTCGCCGCCTGATGCTGGCCAAACTTCCACTCAAATGGGTAGCGGACACTTCCCTGGGGAAGGATTCGGCAAGGCTAGCTACATCAAGAACATCCAAGTCGTAGACTCATCCAACAATCCCAAATTGCCAACAAGTTTGAGCTTGTCTGCAGAGCGACCCAGCTGCTATAGCGTGCAGAATGGTACCAGTAGTGAGTGGGGCACTTACATATTCTACGGGGGACCGGGGAGAAGCGCCAACTGCCCATAGTATAAGTTGAACTAAGCTTACATCCCAAACATCTCCATCACATCCCAAACATCTCCATCACAAATATCAATGCCCCTCTAGCATGGCATTAAGCAGCATTAGTAAATATATAGCACAATAAAATTTGTATTTTTGGTGTTCAAGGGTCAATTACTGTGTATACGTCTATTATATTGGGTAAGAGATTTAAACAGGAATTAAATATATTCATGTTTCATGGAATGTTACGGAGCATAGAATATGCAAAAGTTTCATGATTTTGTATATGCACTGCAGATAGTCCTAGTCTCTGTGACACTCAAAAATGCTCAATTTAAAATTTTTTGGCATTTAATTAATTAATTAGAGCTTGCTCCTATTTATTTAAAAGCTAAATAATAAATTTCTAAAAATTAAAATCAAATATAAGTGATACAAACATTTATTGTTGCATTCATGCTGCTGCATTTATTTTTGTATTGCTTGTGATTCAAACAAGAATTTAAATTTATTTAAATTCAAACTTGAATCATCTTGTTTGGAGCTCTAGAAAAGTTATTAGGCCCATAGATCGTTTCTGCTCCCTGAACTCTTTTTTCTGGTTCGCTTTTGCCCCCTCTTCTCTTTCTCTGGTCCGGCCCAACACTCTCCCTCGCAACACTCGGCCCAGTCCGCTTTTGCACCTCCAACTTTCCTCCCCGGCCCGACTTCACCCCTCCTCTTTTCTCTCTTCCCTCCCCCGCGGCCCAACTCGGCCCAGCCAGCCAGCCGCGCCTCCTCTCTCCTCTCTTCCCCCACTGACAGCCCGGGCCCGCGCGACAGAAGCCGACGTCACGCCGACATCACCTCCCTTTCTTCCTCCCCTCACCTTCCTTTTTCCGAGAGCCGGTAATGGCGCTTGCCGAGTTCAGCCCGCACGCCGAGGCCCTTTCACCCCCCCCCCCCCCGCGCCTACTTAATTTGGCCGCGACACACCCGGGTTCCCCTCATCCCCTCGCCCACAACCCGAGCAGCGCCGCCGCACCTCCACCGGGTTCTCCCGAGCCGCCGAGCCGTGCTCCGCCGCTCGCCGCCGACTCGACGCCCCGGTGCAGCTCCGCCCCGCCCGAGCCTTGGAGGAGCTTCACCGAGCCCCGTGGAGCGCGCCGAGCTACTCCAAGCCCTCCAGCAGCAGCAGCAGCTCCTCTTCCCCGAGTAGCGCCGCCGCTGAGCATCGGGCTCCGACGAACACCACCGCCGGGACCCCTTCGCTCCAATTCAACACCCCCTGGAGCATCGCCAGGAGGTAACGAAGCTCCCCACCCCTTCAATTTTGGCTCCTGAGCACCGTAGCACGCATCCCCTCAATCGCCGATGATGGCCGTCCGCCGGTCGCCGTCGTCCACCCCCTTCCTCCGCACGAAGCTCACCTAGAACCACCCAGACCCACTCTCCACCTCACCATGCAGCTCTAGAGCCGAATAACCGAACCCCAAATCACCCAAAACCCACTCCCCGCGGTACACCGGAGTCCAACTCCGCCGCTCGTCGTCGTCAGCACGCTACGCCGGCCGACGCTCGACTTGAACCCCCTAGATCGATTCGCCATGTCTTCCTGAGCCTGTAGGACCAGATCTCGTCGAAAGCCGAGCACCCTAGCCTGAGTTAGGCTCAACTCCGGCGAACTCTCGCCTCGGCCCGAGCAGCGCCGCCGCATCTCCTTCGTCCCCGGCGAGCTCCAGCGCCAGCGCCGTCCGATCTCAGATCGATGGCCAGGATTAGAACAGCCGATACCCCTTCGCGTTTTAAATCTCAGCCGCCCAGATCAGATCCAACGGCTGCCACGCGTCCTGACCCAGTCAATACCGGTCAGCGCCGGTAGTTTTGCTAAAGAGCCCCTGCACTTTCTGATAATCAACCCGCGGTCCATTCCAGTTCAAAAGTAATTGCAGATAGGTCCTGTTTTATTCGTTTTAGCCCCCGCGCTTTTGAAAAATAGAACCCGCGGTCCAGCACGCGTAGTTTTACACACTAGCCCCTGGTGGCTACTGTTATTTACGTATAGGTCCTCGGTTTTTCACAGATTAGTCCCTGGAAGTTTCAGAAACTTGCCAGTAAGTCTCTGAACCTTAGAAACGCTATAACTTTCACGTTTTAGCTCCGATTAGTGTGATTTTCGCGCTCATGTGTTCGTAGCGAAGCGTAGATTATTTCTAGCTCATGTTTTTGTACTGTTTTCACTGTTTGGTGTACTGTTCTAATATAATTAATTTTGTTGGCATGTAATGATTGCTTTGGATGCTTGCGTGATGATCGTGTCCAGTCGGCGAGCCCGTAGCTTTGGACTTCGAGTACGTTGAGGACGTGCCGGAGCAGGACTCGCAGCAGCAGCCGTATTCCGAGGAAGGCAAGTTATAGCACGGACAATCCTTGCTACCTACTCACTCTTTTAATACACTGTTCATTACATACGCATGTGTCTAATACTGTTTACCTTTAAGTTTGTACCTAGCATTTATTTCCCTGTCCTTGTATTCCTATGGGTTTTTGCATATGGGTAGTATTTTGCTAGGCGCAACTACTATCACCTTTATTTAACTGTGAAACATGTATTAATGGTCCACTTCAACCTTAATGTTAAAACTTGCTTTTTAGCAACTTGGATCAGGGAGCTGGGGCTTGTGTGTTTTGCCTAGCCCCAGTGTCTCTCCCTAAGGACTGGTTCGTAAAAGCGGCAACCTGGGAGCCTGTCGCCGCCGCCAGAACTATAATGGCTCTGGTCTTGGTTGAGTGGCTTGTACGTCTCTAGCTTGGCAGTGGTTACCAAGTGGCCTACGGCGTTGTAGGAGGCAAGGCACGGGGTGATTTCGGATTCCACCGAGGACGGTAGCCCCGTCGGCTAGGTACCGTTAGACCTAGTCCCGTGTTGGGAGCCACCGTGAGTGCGGTGAGCTCCGCACGTTGCACCATTTACTTTGTTGTTGGCATGATTTGCCGGTGCGTGGATGCCATTGACCCCCTCACGTTGCGCCCTGAGGGTCAGTCAATCTCGGTGCCTAGGTTCTCACCACCTTGTAGTACTCCAGCGGCTACTGTCTTGTTAGGGTGTCTTGTGAAAGCCTCGTAGCGTCCCTATGCAGTCACACCTCGGAAGTGTCGATGTCCGTGGTTGGGTGCAAAGTTCTTTTGAACTTTTACGCGACTGGTGGGAAAAGGGCGAAACCTCTGCAGAGTGTACGATCTATCATGATAGCCCGGCTCAGGGTCACGAGCGGCCTGGATCCTTTTATGATTAGAAGATGATATTTATTACTATTTAATGATGACTTACATTAATTAATTTGGGTCACAGCTGGGATTCATCTAAAGCAGTAGTTATGTTTAAAACGAACCAACTAAAAGTGCTAATGCAGTAAAGCCGTGTCTAGCCTTTTTGAGCCTTCATAACCCGTGCTATACTTGCTAAGTAATTCCACTACTTACACTTGTTGTTATTATTATTTTTGGGCAAAATCCCTGATGGGTAACAGATTGGAGTCAGGCTGATTACGTTGTGGAGTTTCCAGAGGACTTGCCTTACTTCTGAGCTCGCGTTCTCCCAGTCAGAGTCCCTGTGGGATTGCAGCTACGCTAGAGAGATGTATTAGTCTTCCGCTGTCCATGATTTTATTTCTGAAGCACTCTGATGTAAACGCTACGATATGATGAGAATAAAGCATTGTACTCTGATTTTTACCATATTTGTTCGCTATATGTGTCTGTGGACTTCCTGGGCACACATATGGCCACATTTGGGTTTTGTGTAAATCCGGGTGTGACAGATTGGTATCAGAGTCGTGCTAACTGTAGGAACGCAGCCTAGATAGTACGGTTGACAAATTACTAGGAGACCCCCATGTTTTTTTTAAAATTCAAAAACCTAAAAGTCGAGTCTTGTGTGGGTTTATGTCTTTAAGTGCTTGTATTTATTGTTATTATGCATATGTCTGATTTGGTTCTTTGTAATGTTTGTGATGGGCGTAGACACCTGTCTGCAACCATCTAGATGTTGGAATAAGGCTTAAGGACTTTATTGTTTAGATAGCAGGGGGGTATATATTTTTCTCGTACTAATCAACTGACATCTGACCCTTGTGATTATAGATGGCTAACCCCAGGGGCAATGCGGGCGGCCAGCCTCCGTACCAGAACCCGCCCCCGAACCTGGATCCGAATCATCAAATCCCCACCATTGAGAAGTTGATGTATGCTTAAGTTCAGATGATGCAGCAGATGGCTGAGACCATGAGGCTGATCCAGCAGAACCAACACAATCCACATCCTCAGGCAGCTGCTCCGCCCAGAGACAAGAGGGGCGAGTTTCTGAAGGGACGCCCGCCGACCTTCAGCAAGGCCAACGATCCCCTTGATGCAGATGATTGGCTCAAGGCAGTGGAGAGACAGTTGGACATCGCCCAGTGCGATGACAGGGAGAAGGTACTGTACGCCGGAGGGCAGCTTCAGGGGCCGGCGTTGGATTGGTGGGAATCATACCAGTCCTCTCGCCCAGCCAGTACTCAGATCACCTGGCAGCAGTTCTGCAGCTGCTTTCGTGCACACCACGTGCCAGAGGCTTTGATGGTTCTGAAGAAGGAGTTCCTGGCACTGAAGCAGGAAGGGATGAGTGTCACGGCTTATCGTGACAAGTTCGTCGCGTTGGCTCGTTACGCTCCAGAAGACGTGGCCACCGACCAGAAGAAGCAGGCCAGGTTCCGTGACGGTCTACAGGATGCTCTACAGTACCAGCTCATGTGCACCAAGTTCCCGACCTTTCACGAGCTGGTGGACGGCGCTCTGATGTTGGAGCACAAGCGCCGTGAGATGCAGGACAAGAAGAGGAAGCTCCAAGGATAGCAAGTGGGCAGTAGCAGTCGTCCTCGCTTCGCACCTCCACAGAGTCAGCAGGTGGGAGGCCAGCAGCGCTTCCAGGGCCAGTCCGGCATGCTCGGTCGTGGCCAGTACCAGCAGCGTCCTCAGTTTCCTCGGGCGCCACAGCAGCAGCGTCCTCAAGGTCAGCCACAGATGGGTCCAGTTCAGCGCAGCCAGGTGCCGCCAAGACCAGTTCAGCGTCCGGGTCCAGTCGGCCCCACAGTGGCAGGTCAGAAGTGCTACTACTGTGATGAGCCTGGGCACTATGCCAATGCTTGTCCTCATAGAGTTCAGGGTGTCCCTGGTCAGAGCAGCACTCAGAGAGTTGGGCACCCGCAGGGTCAGCAGCAGGGAGGTCGTGCTCTGCAGACTCTTGTTCGGGGCAAGCTCAACCACACCGGAGCAGAGACAGCAGAGGCATCTACTGATGTCGTCGTGGGTACGTTCCTCGTCAATTCGACCCCCGCCACTGTTTTATTTGATTCTGGAGCTTCGCATGCTTTCATATCCGCTGCTTTTGTGAAAAAGAACCTAGCGGCATTGCTGCCCATGAGGAATGCTATGCTAGTAAGCTCACCAGGGGGGGAACAACGCGCCACTCTACGTTGCCCCAGTATCACCCTCACAATAAGGGGGTTAGATTTCGAGGCACGCCCGATAGTCTTGGAGACCCTTGGATTTGATATGATCCTGGGTATGAGCTGGATGACCAGATATGATACAGTGATCCGGTGTGCTACGAGGACCATCCAGCTGACAGCAGAGTCTGGTGACAAGGTGGAGTATCAGGCAGCCAATTCCTCAGAGCAAGGCCAAGCCAATCAAGCTGAAGGGACGACAACCGAAGATATCAGAGTGGTGAGCCAGTTCCCGGATGTGTTCCCTGATGAGTTGCCAGGTATGCCTCCGGAACGAGATGTTGAATTCATTATTGAACTAAAACCTGGCACTGCACCTATAGCCAAGAGGTCGTATAGGATGGGAGCGAAGGAGCTGGAAAAGCTCAAGAAGGAGTTGGACGAGTTGTTGGCCAAGGGGTACATTCGTCCGAGCTCTTCATCGTGGGGAGCACCGGTATTGTTCGTCGACAAGAAGGATGGTACACAAAGGTTGTGCGTGGACTATCGAGCCCTCAACGAAGTGACCATCAAGAACAAGTACCCGCTGCCAAGGATTGATGATCTGTTCGATCAGCTGAGAGGAGCTTGTGTGTTCTCCAAGATAGACCTTTGGTCGGGTTATCATCAGATGAGGATCCGACTGTCGGATATTCCCAAGACTGCTTTCACTACTCGGTACGGGTTGTATGAGTTCACAGTCATGTCCTTTGGGCTGACGAATGCTCATGCATACTTCATGTACCTAATGAACAGCGTGTTCATGGACTATCTGGACAAGTTCGTGGTGGTATTTATTGATGACATTTTGATCTTCTCCAAGACTGAAGAGGAACATGAAGAACATCTGAGATTGGTGCTGCAGAGACTTCGGGAACATCAGTTGTATGCCAAGCTGAGCAAGTGTGAGTTCTGGCTGAAGGAAGTGGCATTTCTGGGACACGTGTTGTCCAATGGAGGGGTGGCAGTTTATCCGAAGAAAGTCAGCGATGTATTGAGCTAGAATCCACCACGGGATGTGAGCGTGATCAGGAGTTTCCTTGGGATGGCCGGTTACTACAGACGGTTCATTGAAGGATTCTCCAAGATTGCTAAGCTGCTGACTGCTTTGCTAGAGAAGAATGCCGCATTTGTGTGGACAGAGGCGTGCCAGGTCAGCTTCGAAGAGTTGAAGAAGAGGTTGACTACAGCCCCAGTGCTAGTATTGCCAGATTTGGCTAAGAGTTTCTCCATCTACTGCGATGCATCCCGTCTAGGACTGGGTTGCGTCCTTATGCAGGAGGGCAGAGTCGTGTCTTATGCGTCCAGGCAGCTGAGGAAGCATGAGCAGAACTATCCGACGCACGACTTGGAGTTGGCAGCTGTGGTACATGCCCTCAAGATCTGGAGACATTACTTGATTGGGCACAGGTGTGACATCTACACTGATCACAAGAGCCTCAAGTATGTCTTCACTCAGACAGATCTGAACATGAGACAGCGCAGATGGTTAGAGCTGATCAAGGATTATGATCTGGAGATCCACTATCACCCAGGGAAGGCCAACTTGGTGGCAGATGCTCTGAGCAGGAGAAGTTATGTGAATAGGATCACTGGTCACTGTTTGCCTGAAGAACTCAGCCGAGAGCTTGAGAAGTTGAGTCTGGGATTCGTCACCAGCATCACAGAGATGGCAGTGGAGCCAACACTCGAGCAGGAGATCCGGAGAGGTCAGCTGCAGGATGAGAAGATCAGAGAGATTGTGGGGAATGTTGCACTGGGAAAGGCCCCTGGATTCCGAGTTGATGATCAGGGAACTCTATGGCATGGAAAGAGGATATGTGTGCCAGACATAGCGCAGATCAGAGAGATAATTCTGAGAGAGGCACATGACTCAGCTTATTCGATCCACCCAGGCAGCACCAAGATGTATCAGGACATCAAAGAGAGATTCTGGTGGTACGGATTAAAGCGTGATGTGGCGACTCACGTGGCATTATGCGACACATGTCAGCGGGTCAAGGCAGAACATCAGAGGCCAGCTGGATTGCTTCAGCCACTGAAGATTCCGGAGTGGAAGTGGGAGGAAGTTGGCATGGACTTCATCACTGGTCTGCCCCGCACTCAGAGAGGATTTGACTCCATTTGGGTGATTGTTGATCGTCTGACCAAGGTGGCCCACTTTCTGCCAGTGAAGACCACCTACACAGGCGCCAGACTAGCAGAGTTGTACATGGAGCGGATTGTGTGCTTACACGGAGTGCCGAAGAAGATTGTGTCAGATCGTGGTACACAGTTCACCTCACACTTCTGGCGGAAATTACATGAGTCTATGGACACGAAGCTGCACTTCAGCTCAGCTTATCACCCACAGACAGATGGTCAAACAGAGCGGACCAATCAGATACTAGAGGATATGTTGAGGGCTTGTGCATTGCAGTACGGTATCAGCTGGGATAAGAGTTTGCCGTATGCAGAGTTCTCCTACAATAACAGCTACCAGAAGAGTCTGCAGATGGCACCGTTCGAGGCATTGTATGGCAGGAAGTGCCGGACCCCATTGTTCTGGAATCAGACTGGAGAGAGTCAGGTCTTTGGTCCGGAAATACTCAGAGATGCAGAGCGGCAGGTGCAGGTGATTAGAGAGAACCTGAAGGTGGCCCAGTCCAGACAGAAGAGTTACGCCGATGTCAGACGGAGGGACCTCAGCTTCAAGGTTGAAGATTTTGTGTACCTCAAGGTGTCACCCGTGAGAGGTGTAAAGCGGTTCAATGTCAAAGGCAAGCTGGCGCCTCGTTACATCGGACCGTTCAGGATACGGGAACGGATGGGCGAAGTGGCATATCGGCTAGATCTACCTGAGAGACTAGCTGGAGTACACGATGTGTTCCATGTGTCCCAGTTGAAGAAGTGCTTGCGGGTGCCAGAAGAGCAGATCCCGATTGATGAGCTGAATGTTCAGGAGGACCTCACATATGAGGAGTATCCGATCAGGATCCTGGAAGTGTCAGAGAGGGTGATGAGGAACAAGACCATTCGGATGTGCAAGGTGCAGTGGAGCCGGCATTCAGCAGATGAAGCGACTTGGGAGCGGGAAGAAGATCTTAAGTCCGAGTACCCACAACTCTTCGCTTCTACATCCGAATCTCGAGGACGAGATTCATCTTAAGGGGGGTAGGTTTGTAACACCCAAAAATGCTCAATTTAAAATTTTTTGGCATTTAATTAATTAATTAGAGCTTGCTTCTATTTATTTAAAAGCTAAATAATAAATTTCTAAAAATTAAAATCAAATATAAGTGATAGAAACATTTATTGTTGCATTCATGCTGCTGCATTTATTTTTGTATTGCTTGTGATTCAAACAAGAATTTAAATTTATTTAAATTCAAACTTGAATCACCTTGTTTGGAGCTCTAGAAAAGTTATTAGGCCCATAGTTCGTTTCTGCTCCCTGAACTCTTTTTTCTGGTTCGCTTTTGCCCCCTCTTCTCTTTCTCTGGTCCGGCCCAACACTCTCCCTCGCAACACTCGGCCCAGTCCGCTTTTGCACCTCCAACTTTCCTCCCCGGCCCGACTTCACCCCTCCTCTTTTCTCTCTTCCCTCCCCCGCGGCCCAACTCGGCCCAGCCAGCCGCGCCTCCTCTCTCCTCTCTTCCCCCACTGACAGCCCGGGCCCGCGCGATAGAAGCCGACGTCACGCCGACGTCACCTCCCTTTCTTCCTCCCCTCACCTTCCTTTTTCCGAGCGTCGATAATGGCGCTTGCCGAGTTCAGCCCGCACGCCGAGGCCCTTTCACCCCCCCTGCGCCTACTTAATTTGGCCGCGACGCACCCGGGTTCCCCTCATCCCCTCGCCCACAACCCTAGCAGCGCCGCCGCACCTCCACCGGGTTCTCCCGAGCCGCCGAGCCGTGCTCCGCCGCTCGCCGCCGACCCGACGCCCCGGTGCAGCTCCGCCCCGCCCGAGCCTTGGAGGAGCTTCACCGAGGCCCGTGGAGCACGCCGAGCTACTCCAAGCCCTCCAGCAGCAGCAGCTCCTCTTCCCCGAGTAGCGCCGCCGCCGAGCATCGGGCTCCGACGAACACCACCGCCGGGACCCCTTCGCTCCAATTCAACACCCCCAGGAGCATCGCCAGGAGGTAACGAAGCTCCCCACCCCTTCAATTTTGGCTCCTGAGCACCGTAGCACGCATCCCCTCGATCGCCGACGATGGCCGTCCGCCGGTCGCCGTCGTCCACCCCCTTCCTCTGCACGAAGCTCACCTAGAACCACCCAGACCCACTCTCCACCTCACCATGCAGCTCCAGAGCCGAATAACCGAACCCCAAATCACCCAAAACCCACTCCTCGCGGTACACCGGAGTCCAACTCCGCCGCTCGTCGTCGTCAGCACGCTACGCCGGCCGACGCTCGACTTGAACTTCCTAGATCGATTCGCCATGTCTTCCTGAGCATGTAGGACCAGATCTCGTCGAAAGCCGAGCACCCTAGCCCGAGTTAGGCTCAACTCCGGCGAACTCTCGCCTCGGACCAAGCAGCGCTGCCGCATCTCCTTCGTCCCCGGCGAGCTCCAGCGCCAGCGCCGTCCGATCTCAGATCGATGGCCAGGATTAGAACAGCCGATACCCCTTCGCGTTTTAAATCTCAGCCGCCCAGATCAGATCCAATGGCTGCCACGCGTCCTGACCCAGTCAATACCGGTCAGCGCCGGTAGTTTTGCTAAAGAGCCCCTGCACTTTCTGATAATCAACCCGCGGTCCATTCCAGTTCAAAAGTAATTGCAGATAGGTCCTATTTTATTCGTTTTAGCCCCCGTGCTTTTGAAAAATAGAACCCGCTGTCCAGCACGCGTAGTTTTACGCGCTAGCCCCTGGTGGCTACTGTTATTTACGTATAGGTCCTCGGTTTTTCACAGATTAGTCCCTGGAAGTTTCAGAAACTTGCCAGCAAGTCCCTGAACCTTAGAAACGCTATAACTTTCACGTTTTAGCTCCGATTAGTGTGATTTTCGCGCTCATGTGTTCGTAGCGAAGCGTAGATTATTTCTAGCTCATGTTTTTGTACTGTTTTCACTGTTTGGTGTACTGTTCTAATAGAATTAATTTTGTTTGCATGTAATGATTGCTTTGGATGCTTGCGTGATGATCGTGTCCAGTCGGCGAGCCCGTAGCTTTGGACTTCGAGTACGTTGAGGACGTGCCGGAGCAGGACTCGTAGCAGCAGCCGTACTCCGAGGAAGGCAAGTTATAGCACGGACAATCCTTGCTACCTACTCACTCTTTTAATACACTGTTCATTACATACGCATGTGTCTAATACTGTTTACATTTAAGGTTGTACCTAGCATTTATTTCTCTGTCCTTGTATTCCTATGGGTTTTTGCATATGGGTAGTATTTTGCTAGGCGCAACTACTATCACCTTTATTTAACTGTGAAACTTGTATTAATGGTCCACTTCAACCTTAATGTTAAAACTTGCTTTTTAGCAACTTGGATCAGGGAGCTGGGGCTTGTGTCTTTTGCCTGGCCCCAGTGTCTCTCCCTAAGGACTGGTTCATAAAAGCGGCAACCTGGGAGCCTGTCGCCGCCGCCAGAACTATAATGGCTCTGGTCTTGGTTGAGTGGCTTGTACGTCTCTAGCTTGGCAGTGGTTACCAAGTGGCCTACGGCGTTGTAGGAGGCAAGGCACAGGGTGATTTCGGATTCCACCGAGGACGGTAGCCCCGTCGGCTAGGTACCGTTAGACCCAGTCCCGTGTTGGGAGCCACCGTGAGTGCGGTGAGCTCCGCACGTTGCACCATTTACTTTGTTGTTGGCATGATTTGCCGGTGCGTGGATGCCATTGACCCCCTCACGTTGCGCCCTGAGGGTCAGTCAATCTCGGTGCCTAGGTTCTCACCACCTTGTAGTACTCCAGCGGCTACTGTCTTGTTAGGGTGTCTTGTGAAAGCCTCATAGCGTCCCTATGCAGTCACACCTCGGAAGTGTCGATGTCCGTGGTTGGGTGCAAAGTTCTTTTGAACTTTTACGCGACTGGTGGGAAAATGGCGAAACCTCTGCAGAGTGTACGATCTATCATGATAGCCCGGCTCAGGGTCACGAGCGGCCTGGATCCTTTTATGATTAGAAGATGATATTTATTACTGTTTAATGATGACTTACATTAATTAATTTGGGTCACAACTGGGATTCATCTAAAGCAGTAGTTATGTTTAAAACGAACCAACTAAAAGTGCTAATGCAGTAAAGCCGTGTCTAGCCTTTTTGAGCCTTCATAACCCGTGCTATACTTGCTAAGTAATTCCACTACTTACACTTGTTGTTATTATTATTTTTGGGCAAAATCCCGGATGGGTAACAGATTGGAGTCAGGCTGATTACGCTGTGGAGTTTCCAGAGGACTTGCCTTACTTCTGAGCTCGCGTTCTCCCAGTCAGAGTCCCTGTGGGATTGCGGCTACGCTAGAGAGATGTATTAGTCTTCCGCCGTCCATGATTTTATTTCTGAAGCACTCTGATGTAAACGCTACGATATGATGAGAATAAAGCATTATACTCTGATTTTTACCATATTTGTTCGCTATATGTGTCTGTGGACTTCCTGGGCACACATATGGCCACATTCGGGTTTTGTGTAAATCCGGGTGTGACAGTCTCAGTATGCCAAGAGCGTTAGTATTGCCAGCCACAAAACGAAGAAACCTATCCTTACCGAATCCGAAAGCAAACATATTGAAGTTATTGAAAATCTATGGATGATGATAAGGTAAACCTATCCTTGCCGAATCGAGTCTGTACTGTCGAGACCGCTATGCCTCGGGGAACGTGCCCCGACGTCGGGATTCGAGCTGCCTACTAGAGTGGTGGCAAGGCACTACTACAGAACATACCTTTAGTAACACTAACTTGTGTTACTGTAGGTTAATAAAATTGTTACTAGGCTTTATAGTAACACATCTTGTTTGTGTTGATAAGTTTGATGTTACTAGAGTTTGATCTATTGGAACACAAGATACATGTTCTTTTATATGCGAAGAAGTGTTACTACTCTGTAACATAATCAATGATCTAGTGGAACACTTGTATGTGTTACAATGATTCTGTTGTGTAACATACTTTTTTAACTCTAGTAACACTTGCACATGGTGGTAGTAACACTAGGAGGGAACAAGGCCTTGAATAGAACATATTGTTTGTAACATATGCTTTACCTATTGTAACACATCATTAATTTCAAATAAATACATATTATACAATTGCAAATGGCATATAGTGTTGACATGCAATTTTATAAGGGAAGACAACACATTGCACCATCTCATAAATCTCAAATTTCAATAATCACAAAAGCTGCATTGATTGTAGCAAGAAAATACAATAATTGTCCAGATCATGTAACAGTATATACATAAGAACAGTCAAAGAGAAAATGTGCATAGTAGTGAAAACTACAAGTTTGTAATACTGGAAACGAAATCAAAAGAAAAATATGCACTATTCTTCAAAGTCATCACTTCTTGATTAATTCTTGTGCGCATCCACCTCTATGAACTCATCCATTGATCATTTCAACCTGCATAAAGAGAGCTAGTTGTAACATTGATCATTTGAATCCACCTAGGAAAACCTAATTGTAACTTTACATATTCAGAAAGCTAGACAAAACATACAAAAATTGAAGGCCAAGCAATTGGTATTCCTTTGGCATGGGCATCACCGATGGTTTTGTAACCAGTTATGGGCCTTACTAATGGCTCATCTTGTTGTGTAGGATGATTGATACGCACTTTGTAGAATTGTTTTCCAATTTCAATTCCACCAACATTTGCTGTTGGACTAGAGCTCAAAATGGTAGCATAGGCCACAATGTCCTTATTTCGATGGTTTGCAGTCTTAAGCAGCACCGTTGTTCCATCCTACATTGAATTAACATAGTCAGTCATGGACCAACATGCACTAGTTGTGTATATTTTGAATGCTTACGGCTTGTAGCTTTATCACTAGCCAAAACTTGTTGTGGCCTGGTTGTAGACTCTTGGAGCACTCCTTGTTGATTCTTAGTCATCTGAAGTAATATATGAATTAATATTCTAAACAATACCATGTTGAAGGAAAAAATATTGTTGTGATAAATGAAAAAGAACAATTCTTACATACCTTTCTATTTCTTGTTATTCTACCATTACTTGAATTCTGTATACATAAATCAAACTGAAGGAAAGTCAAAACCATTGTTAGTATATCAATTTCCAAGGATTGAGCAGGGACAATATACCTCTTTTTGGATACAATCATTACTAGAACACTGTGGGGATGATGGTGTTGTTTCATGATAGAAAAATTCCCTGTAATTACCATCATCTTGACACTGGTTCTGACATATTGACACAATCAAGTATGAGTATAGTGTTGTGTAAGATGTCAAGCAACAATATGATAACCTTTGTATTGGACAAAATTATATGTAGAGATAAAATTTACCAATTCATCCCTCTGTTTACAAAATTCATCTCCATTGCTTGGTTCAGCACATTGGACTCTCTGAAATTTTTTTACAATGTTAACACAAAGACTTACTAAATTTTGTGGAAACATGAAAATAAAAAAATACCTTTCTGTTCGAATGGACTGCATGATTCTGAAAATTACCATGATCAGTTGATACAGAATTGGCCTAAGAAAGGGATACAGTTTTTATCTCAATTTTTTTTGTATAATTCACATCTGCTTGGTACTATTGTGTGTGCAAAGTTTCAAAAACTTTTAATACCTCTAACTATGACATGCATATGCCCCGTCGTCGCTCATACATTCGGTTTTTTTCGCTCCGAGAAAAAATCCACGACATAATAATCACAAAAACCCCAAAAGCAGGTTTTGTAGCTTCTTGGCTCCAGAAAGTGTCTAAAGAATCGAATTTTGGGGTCAAACAGCTTTGCCGAGTAGCTTTTTTCATGTCGGCATTGAAATTGTCTTTTCGCGGAACCAAAAAAATGAGGCCCTCTTTTTAATAATATCATGTTAATATACAAAATATTACCAATAAACATTTAAGGTACAAAACAAAATATTATGCAAACCAAACTGTTATACATATTGCCTTAATTGTTTCATCTACATCCGTGGATGCAAAATCATTTATGATGCTAATATTAGTCTTATCTAATAATTTATTTTCCATGCATAGTGTTCAAACTATATACTGAACTCTGCAAAGAAACTAGATCAATTTAAGAAAATATTACTGAAATAACCATAGAACTTGCACATAGTCCTCGTATTACATCTGATCAATTAACGTGTAATCATTCAATTATCAATATTCTCTGGGCTATGGCCACAAATATGCATTATTGATCGTCATCCATAAACCAAATTAAAAACAAATTCATCGTGACCACTAGGACAAAAAGTGCATACGTATTGGCTATGGCTATACCTGATCGCTTGGTATCTGCATGTCTCCGATCTCCATTCGCTGTTGCTGGGTCCTGAATTGAATTGGAATGGCAGTTGTCAGTTCTAGGGAGTATAGAAAGTATAATTCTAGCTCCTGTCTACCGGATCTTCTGGACGGTATTACTCCCTGACGGCCTGACCTGAGACGCGGAGAGACATCGGCAGCGTAGCACAGGTGTACCATCCGAGAGTACGAGCAGCGACCTGCCGCGGACTCGCGCGTGATGCATGAGACTATACGATCGAGTCAGACCGGTGCGGTGAAGATAGTGCGGCGCGGTCTCTTACCAGTAAGTAGTGATTTCGGTCTTCGTAGCCTATCACGTTAGTTCCAGTCCGTAGGATTCTCCAGTTGGTAAATAGTGACACCCCTTCTCATCCCTTTCTACGTGTTCACCGGTTCCCTTGTCCCCATGCTAAGACATTAAAGTTATCCCAGATCACCTAGCGCTGGCTCTGTAGCCGTTGTATCTCTAAGCTAGAGTGATATAGGTAGATAAAAAATCCAGGAGTACTCTATCTCTTCTCGTTGTCCTCCCAGCTATCTATCTCTTCTCTCCCTTACCTGAGTATCCCTTGAGCTGTGTGTCCGGTATATCCACTCATATCTAATACCGTTATCCCCTGTCTTGTCTAGTCGTGTACCCTTCTCTGATATTCTCGAATATTTGTTCACTAGTAATCTTGCCAAAGCTTCCATACGGAAATATAAATTACGATACATCGGGATACTCCCAGGTGAAGTGCTACAACGGTGATTCTGTGCGCTTGCAGAATATTTCTATATTTTACTAAGCCATAAGGAAAACCACTGAAACACTCCTTACCCCAGTACCAGGATTCTCAATTCTGATATTGGATCGTAAGAAGTGTCAACAAGTATTTCTGGCGCCGTTGCCGGGGAAGTCTTTGGCTAGATTACTTTTGGATTTTTATCTTGAGCTATCTTAGTTGAGTACCGCTACTCAAGCGGGTTTATCCTTGCTCTGTTCGTTGGAACAGAGCAGTGCATGACTGGTTTCCAACTACCGTCAAACTTCCAAGAAAATCCGGAGTCACTTGTGAGGAAAGTACGACCCCGTGTTGTACCTCCTCAGAAGCAACTCCTTCCGACGAACCCATTCCTTTCCGTCGTTGACCAGGCTACATCGAGGATGGCAACCAAGACGATCTGTGAGTTCTCCGCTCCATCAAGCGAGAACGTACGTGTCGGACCAGCTCCGCCAGTCGGAGATGGTAACTTCGAGCTGAAGCCAGCCCTCATCAACATGGTACAGGCTAGCCCATTCTGCGGCAAGCCACACGAAAATGCCAATGCTCATCTCCAGCATTTCCTGGAGATTTGCAACACCTTCACCATCCGCGGAGTAAGTATCGATGCCATTCGCCTTCGTTTATTTCCATTCTCATTATTAGGCAAGGCGAAACAATGGTTTTATGCTAACCGCGAAGCAATAGACACTTGGGATAAATGCACTAGTGTTTTCTTGCTAAAGTTTTTTCCGGTTGGGAAGACCAACGCCCTCCAGAACAAAATAGCTAGTTTCCAGCAGTTAAAAGATGAAACAGTCCCGGAGGCATGGGATCGCCTCTAGGACTATATTTCTGCTTGTCCTCACCATGGTACGCAGAGTTGGTTCATAATCCAAACTTTCTATCACGGACTGAGAAATTCTGCCCGTGAGTACCTGGATGCTGCTGCTGGAGGCTCGTTCTTCTCTCTTGAGGAGAGTCATGCGAAGGCCCTCATAGAGAAGATGGTCGAGAACCAAGGTTGGTCCGATGATCGGACTCAACCAAAGACCCGAGGAGTTCACCAAGTTGAAGCTCTGGACATGCTCGCTGCCAAGATGGACCTCCTGATGAAGAAACTGGAGGCCCCTGCTCAAGAAACGGTGCAAGCCATGGACGCTCGCATGACCTGCGAAGTCTGTGGCAACACTGGCCGTTCGGGGAATGACTGCCCCGAAACGCGAGAAGATGCCCACTACGTCAACAACTCCAACAACAACGGGTACCGACCGAACAACTACGTCAATCAAGGCTGGAATCCGCGCCCAAACCTCCCTTTTGAGAGGCCTCAACAAGGTAACAATTTCAATAATCAGCCATCTCTTAGAGATCTTGTGTTTGGCCATATGAAAATAACTGAAAACATCAATAAAAAGCTTGTTGCTAATGATAAAACACTGGAAAGCATAGACTCTAGGATGAAATCGTTTTCTTTCGCCATGAAAAATCAGCTGGGCTTTAATAAAATGATAGAAACTCAAGTCGCTCAGTTAGCTGATGCTGTTCCTATCACTGAATCGGGGAAGATTCCAGGGCAACCCGAACCTTCCATCGAGGCAGTGAAAGCCGTCACTACAAGGCATGGTAAGATGCCTCGTAGTGTCTTCCATACTAACCACGCAGGGAAGGTCGCACGTATCCAAGTGCTGACACCAAGATGGACCTACCTGCCGAGAGCTGCAAAAGGGCGATCATCAAGACCTCTCCGGATAGGAAGGAAGATCCCGGAGTGCCCATCATTCAGTGCACGATCTGGAATCGTCGCATTGATAATGCACTCTGTGATCTGGGGGCAAGCGTCAACATCATGTCTAAGGTATTATTTAAGAAATTATGCTACCCTACTTTGTCACCTACTACTGCCCAGGTACAGCTTGCGGCCTCAACCATCCGCTACCCCGAGGGGGTGATCGAGAATGTACCGGTCCGGATCTGGGGACGATATGTCCCTGTGGACTTTGTTGTCCTCGACACGGGGAACGAGCATTCATTTCCCCTTGTGTTGGGCCGACCATTCTTGAACACCACCCGGGCTAGGATCGATATGGATGCGAGAGAAATCTCGTTCCGTATCGACAGAATGTTGACTTACTTCAAGTTTCAACCCCGGGAAGAAAAGAAGACAGAGCCACTCACACCGGAGCAGAGAAGCGCCGAGTGTTTCCTTAAGGCTCTCATTGATGGAGAGCTGGAAATACTCGGTGGTGAGCAGCTCAAGTGCAACGAGCCGACAAAACGACAAGTGCAGAAGAAATGGATTTCCTCGTAAAGAAATACGAGGAAGAACAAGCCTTCTGGAATTCTCCAGTGTCACACCCAAATTTACACAGAAACCCGAATGCTACTATATGTGTGCCCAGGAAGTCCACAGAACACATATAGATAACAAATATGATAAACAGAGTACATATGCTCGAATAAAATGGTTTTACATCAGTGTTTGACTAAAATAACTAAATAAAACAGCGGAAGTCTCATTATTAAATCTCTCTAAACGAAGACGAAGACGAAGCCGATAACCATAACCGATAACCATAACCCACGGGGACACCGACTGGTTGAGCACAGCTAGTAGAATGGCAGATCCTCAGGAAATTCAACAGCAGCAGTACCATCTAATCCATCTGTTACCCATCCGGGATTTTGTTGAATAGCAAGTGTAAGTAAATGTCTTACTTAGCAAATACAACACGGGTATATGAAGGCTTAAAAGAAAGGCTTGACACAGTTGTACTGCATTAGCAATTTTAGTTGTTTCATTTTAACATCATCATAATTACTACATTTACATGAATCCTAGTTGTAACCCATTCAATATAGTAGAAGTGATCATTAAACAATAAGTATCAAATTCTAATAAAAAAGGATCCAGGCCGCTCGTGACCCTGAGCAATGCTATCATGACAGTTTATACACTCTGCAGAGGATTCGCCCTTTACCCACCAGTCGCGTAAAAGTTCAAAGGAACTTTGCACCCAACCATGCACATCAACACTTCCGAGGTGTGACTGCATAGGGACGCTACGAGGCTTTTCACAAGACACCCTAACAAAACAGTAGCCGTTATGGTACAACCTAGGCAGCATGACCCAAGGCACCGAGATCGACTGACGCTCATGTCGCAACACGAGGGGGTCAATGGCGTCCAAGCGCAGTAAAGAATAACAGCAACAAAATAAATAGCGCAACGTGTGGAACCCCCGCCATACGGTGGCTCCCAACACGGGACAGTGCCTCACGGGGACATAGCCAACGGATACTCCGTCCTCGGTGGATCAAACCATACTCTCACCCATGCTTCCCATAACGCCGTTGGCCCGTCGGTAACTACTGTCAAGCTAGAGCCGTACATGTTACTTGTCCAAGACCAGAGCCATTATAGTTCCAGCGGTGGCGACAGGTTCCTGGGTTGCCGCTTTAAGAACCAGTCCTTACGGAGAGACACTAGGGCCAAGCACGAAGCGTACGCCCTAGGTCCCTGATCCATGTTGCTAAAAATCAAGTTTTACCATTAACATTGAAGTGAACCATTAAGTCAAGATTAACAGTTAAACAATTGTGATAGTAGCTGCGCCTAGCAAAGTTCTACCCAAATGCAATAACCTAGGGTAATCAAGGTATAGGATTAACAAAGCTAGGTACAACCTTAATAGGAACAATTTAGACACATGCATATGCAGTAAATAATGTAAAGGTGTGTTTAGGTAGCAAGGATTGTCCGTGCTGTACTTGCCTTCGTCCAACTGCTACTGTTGCTGCTGCTCCTGCTGGTCCTGCTCCTCGTAACCCTCGAACTCAAACGCGTACGGCTCACCGACTGGACTCATACATCAACACACAAGCATCCATACAAGCTAGTACATGCAAACAATATTAATCTATTAGAACAGTACACCAAATAGTAAAAACAGAACAAAAGAAGGCTTAGAAACTAATCTACGCTTCGCTACGAACACGTGAGCGCGAAAATCACTCAAATCGGAGCTAAAACGAGAAAGATATGGCTTTTCTAAGGTTCGGGGACTTGCTGGCAAAGTTTTAAAAGTTCCAGGGGCTTATTTGCAAAAACTCAGGGGCTAAAACATAATTTTATATAAAAACAGGAGGGTTTATTTGCAAATTAACTAAAACAGGACCTCGGGTGCTATTTTTAAATAAGGCAAGGGGTTTTCTGTAAAAATCAGGACCTAATTCTAATTATTTTTGAGTTGATCTGGACCGCGGGTTAATTTTGAAATAGTTGAGGGGCTCTTTTGCAAAATGCCATGGTTGACCGGTAAAGACTCGGTTGACTCGGGTTGTTGACTCGGCTCAATTGAATCTGGGCCGTCGGATCGAGCACGAGCGGCCTAGATCAAATCCAGGGGAGGGGGTATCGCCGACGAGGAGGGGCTGCGGCGGCGCTGAGCGGCGGCGGCGGCGCTTCGCCGGCGAGGACGCAATCACACGCTACAAGGCTCGGTTTGGGGCGTGACCGGGTGCTACAGACTCGGGGCGACGCAACGAGTTCACCAGAGTAGCTCTCGTCGGCGGCGGAGCAGCGGAGACGGCGCGCGACGAGCGGAGGCGGCGGCGGCGCTCGGGCAACGGCAGCGGGCCTGCGACAGAGGGGCAGAGTGAGCAAGGAAGGGCTCGGGAGGCTCCTTACCTCCACGCGAAGCTGCCCAGGCGGTCGATGGCGACGGAGCGGCGCTGGACCGGCGGATCGACGGCGGCGGCGAGTTTGGAAGCGACGGCGGCGAGGCGAGCTCGGCTAGAGGCGGCGCTTGGGTTTTCGACGGGGAAATTGGGAGCAGCGGCGGCGGGGCTTAAATAAGGCCGCACAGGGCGGCTCGGGTGGGTCTCGGCGTCCGTGCCGTGGCCGTGCCGGACTCCGGCGCGTGTCCGGGTCGGACACCGACGGGAGATGGGAGATGACCCTGACACGCGGGCCCCGCGTGTCAGTCGCGTGAGGCAGCGGGAGGCGGGCCGGCAGACTGGGCCGAAAGCGGGGCAGGTGGAGCGGGAGGCAGGCCGGCGGACTGGGCCGAACTGGGCCGAAAGCGGCGAGGAGGGGAGCTGGGCCGCTGCGAGGAGAAGAGAAAGGGGAGCAAAATCGGCCGGGGGAAAAGTCCAGGGAGGAAAATCAAACTCGGGTTGCTACAACTTTTCTAGAGCTCCAAACACAACGATTGAAATTCGAATTTAAACAGAATTTAAATTCCAATTGAACCGCACACAAACAAAACACAATGCAGCCGGCATGAATGCAACAAAAATGTTTCTAACCTTATATTTAATTTTATTTATCATAAATAATTTATTTTCCTTAGATAAATATGAGCATTAAATTAAATAAAGGCAATTTAATTACTAAATTTTAAAATAGGCATTTTTAGGGTGTTACATCCAGAGACGTCGATCCCACCACCACCAACATCGAAGAAGAAGAACAATAAAATTCTGCGGAAGAAGGTTGCATCGTCCGAGTCATCCACTCAGGGACCGGACGATGATAAGAGCAACTGAAGACAGGAGAAGTTCCGCTCGCGGACTTAAAAGCTTAGCTCTCACCGCGAGGAAAATCGGTATGTATCCCATATTTCCCTTCCAATTTTTAAAATTTCCAATTGCATTTGCATGTTTCCCTTTTCAAAATAAATGAACCACTTGAGTAATTAATTTGAGAGAGAGTAGAAAATTTTGCAAGCGTGGTTAGAAATAATTGGACACATGCTGAAATTTTACCTAGGGTGGATGTAATTGGTAACTTTTATCATTTTCATCCCTTCTAGAACATCTCCAATTATTTACCATCACCACCAACCAGCACCAAACATGTCTACCCCACTAAAATGGCTGCATACTCACCAATTATCACAAACATGGCAGCATGGGGGTGACTACACTAAAACCAACTTTGGTCATGTCAAGTTTGCATCTTACCTATCACTAAAAACCACTCACATGACCTGGGGGATTGATTGGCCATACAAAATTTCGTGGAATCAAAGCAAGGGGAGGTGCTCCACTCAGGGAGGAGTGGACTGGCCTCCAGGGCCTGGTTCGCCTGAACCACCCAGTTCGGCCGAACCAGGGACCTGCCTCCCCTCGGCCTATAAATACTGGTGCGTTGCTTGCTTGCTCTCACACACTCATACACCCTGAAAAAATTCTGCTAAGAGCTCTCTCCCTCTCAAGTTCTTTTCTCTAGTGCTTGCTCAAGTTCTCCCTAAGTTCTTGCTCAAGTTTTGGTTCACTTGCATCACTAGAAAATCCCAAAAATATTTTGCTTTTGTTGTGACCTTTGTGCTGAAATTCTGGACGATTTTGTGGTGGTCACCGACACCCACAAGAACGACTAACCTTTTGTGGTGGTTTTCATCCCCGCAAGAATGATTAACTATCTTGAACGACTGGCTTGATTTTCTTGTGCTAACCATATATATTCAGTCCTTCGGGTAGCTGTTGTTGCACTAACCTTTTGCAGGAATCATGTCGAAGGTCTTCACGTCGCTCCGTCGTTCCGCCCGGCTAGGCCGACGATCGGACGATGCTGGGAGTTCACCAGCTCCGTCTCGAGGCTCGAGCCGGATGGACACGGACGAGCACGGAGCAGCCGGCTCGGGATGGGGCCATGCCATGCCCCCAGCCAGGCAGCTCCTGAGCGAGAGTGGCATCAACCTTAGAACAAAAAGGGAGCGGAACACCTTCAACGAGCTTCGGCTGAAGGAGTTCGAGCACACCCGTGTGTTTGAGCAAGATTTGCTCAGGGACACAGGGATGGACATAGAGTTTACAGAAATCTTCCAGGCCATTGGCTGGGAGAATTTCTGGTACATCAACGAAGAAGGTTCGTATCTGCTCACCCTTGAATTCCTCTCGACTTTGGTTTCTGAAACTGGGGGTATTCGTTTTTGGTTCTTCAACCAAGAGTTTTTCTGCTCTTGGAGGAATTTTAGTTCGGGTCTCGGATTTTCAAGCTGTTGTTCATTAGACCCGAACAAAGCGCTTAAAAGATTTGACCAGGTGGCATTTCGGAAAAAGATTTCGGGGGATACCAGCTGTCATGCGCCACGCAAGAACAACATTCATAACCCCACTTTGCGTTTCATGCATCGTTGGGTGTATATGACGGTATTCCGTCGGGCAGATTTGCGCCCTGTCAACACCATCGAGTTCCGGGTTCTTTTTGCCATGGTCAAATAGATTCCCTATTCACCTGTGAAAGACATGGTTGGTCACTAGCTGTCCCATATTTCTCGTGCGGGTAGCATGGCGATGACTTCTCTAGTCACTCGCCTCGCTAACCACCTAGGCGTCCTCCAGGGCGCCCGCCTCACGTACATCGAGACAGCGCGTTCCGTCGTGGATGCCGAGCACTTCGTGCAAGCCCACATGATACGGCAGACGCCCGATGCAACGCTGGCAATGATTTACCGTGGCTATACAACTAAAGTGCCCTTGCCTTGTGCAGCACTAAGGTTGTATACCACGCCGAAACTAACTCTTCAGTTGAGGACCGAGTCGACGATTCTCCACCTTGGAAAGAGCCCGCTCGGCACAGCGTTGCAGGTGACGGACCCGTCACGAGGGGACGAGCCAGGCGTGATGCTGGGCTCGCCACCCCACAGGAGCCGGAAGATGCACCAAAAATGCCGCACCGACACACTTCCGCTTTTGAGGCCACCTACGACATGTACACCGGCGCTGGGACGTCCGGAGCAGGAGGCTCCGGGCAGCATCAGGAGCCAAACTACTTCACCTCAGGACGCTGGGACTACGGCTAGGACACGGACTCTGAGATGTCCGGGAGTCGGTATGGAGCGGGATACGACAGTGCCTCCCAGCCATACTACCCAGGATACTCATAGTCTGCACGCTTCGACTACGGCCGGGAGTTGTCCTACATCTCCGACCGAGTCGAGCTCATCGACGACCGTACCCAAGAGATTCTAGACATGCTGGCCCGCCATTCTCAGTACCATCAAGAGAATAGCGGGATGGTGGCGTCTATCCAGCACGACGTCCACGAACAAGCGGAACAGCTGAGCTAGTACCTTTCAAGGCTCAACCCCTACCAGTGAAGAGTCCAAGCTTGGGGGAGGACCCCCCATTAGGTATGTCCCGATTTATCCAGCACTTTGATCATTTAATTTCCCGTTTCATTTCCCTTCATGTTAACTTGCATTTAAAAAAATAAAAATACCAAAAATATTTCCCTTAAACAATATTTCCCTTGAATAAAAATAACTCCCAACTATGCATGGAATGAATCATATGCCTCTCACCTTGGAAATGATGAATAGTTGCTCTGTCATTAATTTTGCAAGTACTTTGTTTCAACTAGTTGCTAGATTGTGCTTGAGTTATTTGGCATGAGTAAAAAATATCCTGAAAACCATGTGGGAGCACATGCTTTATTGCAAGTTTAAGTTGTTGTGGGGGTTGATATAGTGAGAATTTGGTTAAATTCTATTCTGCTTTTAGTACGGGGAAAATCTTGGAAATTTATGCTTTCAAAATGAAACAAGTTCCTCATTGGTCAAAATACCTACCAGAGCCATATGATAAGCTTAGTTGAAAATTTCTACTCATATGCTGCTTGTTATCTTAGTGAGCTTTGTCAAATTGTTGTGACCTTTGAGTGAAGCTTTCATAATCTTAAAGATCGAGACCCACGTACACACACCACCTCTCACTTGCAATTCCTACACTAGGAGTTAGCAAACATTTTCCATCATCCATCCACAAAAATAAATGATCCATGTTCTATGAGTTCCCTCTCCAAATATTCTTGATAGAGACATGGGCTATGCAAAAAGAAAAGCATGCCAAAGAAGCATGGCAAAAATAAGTGAAAAAGAAAAGCATGCCAAAGAGCATGACAAAAAGAAAGAGAAAAAAAGAAAAGCATGCCAAGTGGCATGACAAAAATATGAGAATAAAAGATAGCCCATGTTCTCGAAAATAAATCAACGAGCAGGGAGTTTCATCCAAGGAGTTCCATCATATTCCATTCCACCATTCTACCATATTCCACTCCATTCATATCCACACACTTGCACGTCTCGATCTTAAGATGTGATTTGTCTCCTTAGAGATCCGGTCTTTGACTTAGCAAAATATAAGATGCATGCATGCCTTCATCCTTTGTCCTTGAGCCACACAAAAATCCATATTAGATGTTAGGATGAAAAGAAGGCACAAGCCTTTGGTGAGGATTCAAATACACTTGAGTGATTGAGTGTGCCAATGAGGAACAATTTGTAGTTTTCAAAACTTGTGAAAAAATTCCGAGATGGGATCCTGAAAAGAGTAGAGTGGAATAAAACTGAGTTTAAACTGTTCGTCCTTTCAACCGCCCAAGATAAGGAGATTGCTATAAGCCCCATAGGTAAAAAGGTGATTTGAAACTTTACCTATGATTCAAGTATTTTTGAGGACTAGTTGTTTATAAGTTACCTGCAAAAGAAATGACATTGTAGCAACTCCTGATCCACCGAGCCTAAGTTTATATCTTTGCTCGAGGACGAGCAAAGAGCTAAGCTTGGGGGAGCTTGTTGGCGGTCGTTACAACCCAAATCCGACCACCAATACTCGGGAATAAATGAGGTTTTATGCAACATTCCATGTACTTAGGTTTTATTTCTAATAAAGTTCCTCGAGTTTTGGTGAGTGTCACTTGTGCAGGTACAACTACGACAAATACGCGCTATTGGGGCCGAAAATGACCGAATCGGCCGAACGACTCCGTTCGGCCGGTTACCCCCCTTAGCCGTACAGACCACCGGGAGCCGTCCACGTCACCGATGACCAAGCAAACACGATGCACGACACGTGGACGAGTACCAACACTTCCCGGAGCACCGACACATCAACCTGGGCCGAATCAAGACAAGTCCAAGTAGTAGAGGCCGGCCCAGGAGGGACCCAGAGCCGAAGGCGGTGCAGGGGGCGGGCCTGGGCTCCCAGCCCAGTTCGGCCGAACTGGGGGGTTTGCCCGAACCGCCCCAAGTTGCCCAACCGACTCCAGGGGATGCATCTCGGCCGTAGGTGGCTAAGGCGGTGGATCGGGCGTTCGGCCGAACGCCAGGGTTCGGCCGAAACGGCCGGCAACCGCCTCTGCCCCCTCCCTTGGCCGTTACCCTACCTGAACCGACCCTAGAGCACTATATATAGGACCTTACACGTCACTTGTAAACACATACCAAGCCAAGGAGCTCATTTCCACTTTCATTCTAGTAGAGTTAGGATAGTTTAGTTGGGAGTTAGAGTTGAGTCGAGCTTTGCCTCGGAGGTTCCGGAGTCGTCTTCAGAAACTCTGGTAATAGCTCTTGTATCTTTTACTTTTCCTTTTATAAGACATTGGGTATCAATATAGTTATCTTTATCACTTTGCCTTTGTCATTTATATCTTGCTTCTACTTTATTCTAGTAGCAAATATATCTTGTTTAGACTATAGTCAGTTATAGTTCTAGTGCTTGTAGTCTTGTTTAAGTCTTTGTCTTTGCTGGTTCTTCGATCTTGCTTGATACTGGAGGTGAATTGTCACCAAGAGTATTGACAAGGTTGCTTGCTCTTGCTAGCAGAGTAAGTAGTCGTTGCCTAGTGTAGGAGTGGTTCCTAGACTAGTTAGTGGCCTTAGTTTATTCCCGTCGCAACGGAAGTGGTAGCCGGGAGGTGGTGACAGCCCTTTCGGTCTTCGTAGCCCATCACGTTAGTTCCGGTCCGTAGGATTCCCAGTTGGGAAATAGTGGCACCCCTTCTCACCCCTTTCTGTGTGTTCACCGGTTCCCTTGTCCCGATGCTAAGACATTAGAGTTATCCCAGATCTCCTAGTGCTGGCTCTGTATCCGCTGTATCTCTAAGCTAGAGTGACATAGGTAGATAAAGAATCCAGGAGTCCTCTATCTCTTCTCGTTGTCCTCCCAGCTATCTATCTCTTCTCTCCCTTACCTAAGTATCCCTTGAGCTGTGTGTCCGGTATATCCACTCCTATCCAATACCGTTATCCCCTGTCTTGTCTAGTCATGTACCATTCTCTGATATTCTCGAATATTTGTTCACTAGTAATCTTGCCAAAGCTTCCCTGCGGAAATATAAATTACGATACCTCGGGATACTCCCAGGTGAAGTGCTAAAGCGGTGATTCTGTGCGCTTCTAGAATATTTCTATATTTTACTGAGTGCAAGCTGGCCTTAGCACAAAAGAATGAGGACATGGAAGCAACTGCCAAGCTGAACCAAGTGTTGATGCCTGATATGAGGCAGCTCGTGGATGGTATGTAGCTTGTTAGCTTTCCTTAGATTACCACTAATTGTTAGGTGACCTACTTCAAACTTCATTTTGCAGATTTTATTCGAAGGAGAAAAATCTTGAGGACAAGGTGACAGCTTTGAAAACCGAATGCCAGAGGATGAAGACGGCCCAAGAACACCAAGCAGCTGATCAATAAATGCAAATAGAAGTTATGTTCAGCTTCACATGGCCATAGATTACTACCAAGTGACATGAGAATCGATTGACCGCAACCTTGTACTTCCAGCCCTACAGGCACAACTAGAGGAAATAAAGGCGGCTGCTCAGTACAACACGGACAACCTGGTGCCATAGGGACCATATCATGAGTCATTGACCCTGGTGGAGCGGCTGAGGGTGGGTGATGAGGACATCACTCCTATGGATACAAACAATAATCCTCCATTGATTGTTCTAGGTCCAATCACTAGAGCTCGTGCGCGATAATTGAATTTAGAGGTGAGTTCGTTCCTAGCTATTTCTTTATGTGATTATGAGAATAGATTGCTACCTAATGAGTATATTATAATTTGAAACCATGGAGAGGACTAGATGATAGTTGGAGAAGGGCTTAAAGGTGGAGAGGACCAGCAAGGGCATGCAAGTTAAGATGGAGGCCCAAATCAATTCGACTTCGAGTCCACCTCGGAGTCCAGGAGCAGATAGCGCTAAATCGGACTCTTAGGTCGCATATAGGATCGGATTTAGAGATTCTATATATTCTTGGAAATCTAAGAATATAACCTTTCCAATGGCACCGGTCTCATGTCAAAATTCATCCGGAGTCATCGACAATCGATGAAATAAGTTAACGTCCAAAATCTGTCTCTATGTTGCGTCGCCGTCTTTTGGCCTTTGGGCCGTGTATCGTGTGGAAGCACAGTAGGGGCGTGATCAGGGGTCTTCCCATGACCCTTGAGTCTATATTAGATAGCCACCACCAACCATTAGGGTTTCGGTTTTGCTTAGTGTTGACACTTCTTACGGTCCACTATTAGGATTGCCAATCCCAGTAATGGTGCAAGTAGTGTTCATTGGTATTCTTACGATACAGATATAAATCCGCAAGAGCACGGATACCGATGTAGCATTTCACTCGGGAGTATTCCTAGCTATCGTATTTATATTTGCGCAGGGAAGCATTGGATAAAGAGTATCGACTATTGACAAGGATGTAACTACTAATTAAAGTACCGGCTAACAAGGCGGGGGTAAAGGATAGGATAGGAGTGATATTCAGTTGACACACACAAGGAGAAGTTCAGGATAGAGATAGAAGAGCGGTCTAGCTAGTGGGAGAACAACGAGACAGGAAAGGATTCCTATATACTTCCACTGGCCTTGAGATACCTCTGGCAAGGGTTACGGCTAGCATGAAGAATGACATCTATGGTTCTCTTCCTAGTTCTATTATCTCAACATCGGGGACGGAGCCCGTGACACACAAAAAGGGATGAGAAGGGGTGCCACAAACTCCGTGCTCTTACGGGGTGCCTGCAGACCGGAACTAACGTGATGGACTACGAAGACCGAAAGGGCTGTCACCACCTCACGGCTACCACCTCCGTTGCGACGGGGACAAACCAAGGTTACCATATAGACTAGGTACCACACCTACGCTAGGCAGTAACTACTCACTCTTCTAGAAAGAGCAAGCAATCCTGTCAATACCCCAGTGACAATTCACCGCAAGTATTGAGCAGAAACGAGGAACCAACTAAGACAAAGGACTAAGAGAGAACTTATAGAACCAGACTACAACAGCTTATAACCAAGGCTAGACATTCCACAATTACTAGCGAAATAAATGCAGAACAAATAGCTCAAGTAAATGTAGAGGAAATATATTGATTACTCAGAGTCGAACATAAAGAAAAGGAAAAGATACAAGAGCTTTACCAGAACTCCAGAAGACGACTCCGGAACCCCGAGCGAAGCTCGACCCTGACTCTAACTCCCAACTGGACTAGCCTAACTCTACATCTTGAAAGTGGAGAATTGGAAACTTGCTCCCAAGTGGTGTGTGTTACAAGTGAAGTGGATGCCTCTATTTATAGTGGTACATGGCGGTTGAGCTTGGGTAACCGCCAAGGAAGCCAGGGAGCATCTCCGGCTGATTCGGCCGAATATCCTGGTTCGGCCGAATCCTCGAGTTCGGCCGAACCGAGGACCTCCACCGCCTTTGCTCCCACGGCCTGGATTGCTCCCCTAGAGGCGATATCTAGCTTGGGGGCGGTTCGGCCGAACTGAGGTGTTCGGCCGAACTGGGCTTTCAGCCCAACACGCCTCCCACGCACCGATGGCTTGCACGGTCATCCGCTTAGTCATCGCTGACGTGGATGGCCTCCGGTTGTGCGTCTCGACATGTTCAGCTAAGGGGGTAACCGGCCGAACGGAGTCGTTCGGCCGAATCGGTCAATTCCGACCCCTATAGCACGTATTTGTTGTAGTTGTACCTGCACAAGCGACACTCACCAAAACTCGTGGAACTTTATTAGAAATGAAACCTAGGTACATGGACTATCACATATGTCCTCAATTATTCCCGAGTATTGGTGGTCGAAATTGGGTTGTAGCGACCGCCAACAAGCTCCCCCAAGCTTAGCTCTTTGCTCGTCCTCGAGCAAAGATATAAACTTAGGCTCGGTGGATCAGGATTTGCTACAATGTCATTTCTTTTGCAGGTAACTTTATAAACAACTAGTGCTCAAAAATACATGAATCATAGGCAAAGTTTCAAATCACCTTTTTACCTATGGGGCTTATAGCAATCTCCTTATCTTGGGCGGTTGAAAGGACGAACAGTTTAAACTCAGTTTTATTCCACTCTACTCTTTTCAGGATCCCATCTCGGAATTTTTTCACAAGTTTTGAAAACTACAAATTGTTCCTCATTGGCACACTCAATCACTCAAGTGTATTTGAATCCTCACCAAAGGCTTGTGCCTTCTTTTCATCCTAACATATAATATGGCTTTTTGTGTGGCTCAGGGACAAAGGATGAAGGCATGCATGCAACTTATATTTTGCTAAGTCAAAGACCGGGTCTCTGAGGAGACAAATCACATCTTAAGATCGAGACGTGCAAGTGTGTGGATATGAATGGAGTGGAATATGGTGGAATGATGGAATGGAATATGGTGGAACTCCTTGGATGAAACTCCCTCTCCTTGATTTATTTTTGAGAACATGGGCTATCTTTTATTCTCATATTTTTGCCATGCCACTTGGCATGCTCTTTTTTCTCTTTCTTTTTGCCATGCTCTTTGGCATGCTTTTCTTTTTCTCTTATTTTTGCCATGCTTCTTTGGCATGCTTTTCTTTTTGTATAGCCTATGTCCCTATCAAGAATGTTTGGAGAGGGAACTCATAGAACATGGAGCATTTATTTTTGTGGATGGATGATGGAAAAATGTTTGCTAACTCCCAGTGTAGGAATTGCAAGTTAGAGGTGGTGTGTGTACGTGGGTCTCGATCTTTAAGAATATGAAAGCTTCACTCAAAGGTCACAACAATTTGACAAAGCTTACTAAGATAACAAGCAGCATATGAGTAGAAATTTTCAACTAAGGTTATCATATGGCTCTGGTAGGTATTTTGACCAATGAGGAACTTGTTTCATTTTGAAAGCATAAATTTCCGAGATTTTCCCCGTACTAAAAGCAGAATGGAACTTAACCAAATTCTCACTATATCAATCGCCAGAACAACTTAGACTTGGAACAAAGCATGTGCTCCCACAAGGTTTTCAGGATCATTTTTACTCATGCCAAATAACTCAAGCACAATCTAGCAACTAGTTGAAACAAAGTACTTGCAAAATTAATGACAGAGCAACTATTCATCATTTCCAAGGTGAGAGGCATATGATTCATTCCATGCATAGTTGGGAGTTATTTTTATTCAAGGGAAATATTGTTTAAGGGAAATATTTTTGGTATTTTCATTTTTTTAAATGCAAATTATCATGGAGGAAAATGAAAGGGAAATTAAAAGATCAAAGTGCTGGATAAATCGGGACATACCTGGTAGGGGTCCTCCCCCAAGCTTGGACTTTCACTGGTAGGGGTTGAGCCTTGAAAGGTACTGGCTCAGCAGTTCTGCTTGCTCGTGGACGTCATGTTGGATGGACGCCACCATCCCGCTATTCTCTTGATGGTACTGAGAATGGCGGGCTAGCGTGTCTTGAATCTCTCGGGTACGGTCGTCGATGAGCTCGACTCGGTCGGAGATGTAGGGCAACTCCCGGCCGTAGTCGAAGCGTGCGGACTGTGAGTATCCGGGGTAATATGGCTGGGAGGCACTGTCGTACCCCCCTCCATACCGGCTCCCAGACCACTCAGAGTTCGTGTCCTGGCCGTAGTCCTAGCGTCCTGAGGTGAAGTAGTTCGGCTCCTGGTGTTGCCGGGAGCCTCCTGCTCCAGACGTCCCATCACCGGTGTACATGTCGTAGGTGGCCTCAAAAGCGGAAGTGTGTCGGTGCGGCATTTGTGGTGCATCTTCCGGCTCCTGTGAGGTGGCGAGCCCAGCATCACGCCTGGCTCGTCCCCTCAAGACGGGTTCGTCACCTGCAACGCTGTGCCGAGCGGGCTCTCTCCAAGGTGGAGAATCGTCCGACTCGGTCCTTAACTGAAGAGTAAGTTTCGACGTGGTATACAACCTTAGTGCTGCACAAGGCAAAGGCACTTCAGTTGTATATACACGGTAAATCATTGCCAGCGTTGCGTCAGGCGTTCGCCGTATCATATGGGCTTGCACGAAGTGCTTGGCATCCACGACGGAACGCGCTGTCTCGATGTACGTGAACCGGGCGCCTTGGAGGACGCCTAGATGGTTAGCGAGGCAAGTGACTAGAGAAGTCATCGCCATGCTACCCGCACGAGAAATATGAGACAGCCAGTGACCAACCATGTCTTTTACTGGTGAATAGGGAATCTGCTTGACCATGGCAAAAAGAACCCGCAACTCGATGGTGTTGACAGGGCACAAATCTGCCCAGGGGAATATCGTCATAGACACCCAATGATGTATGAAACGCAAAGTGGGGTTATGTATGCTGTTCGTGCGCGGCGCATGACAGTTGGTATTCCCCGAAATCTTTTTCCAAAATGCCACCCGGTCAAATCTTTTAAGCCCTTTGTTCGGGTCTAAGGAACAACGGCTTGAAAATCCGAGACCCGAACTAAAATCCCTCCAAGAGCAGAAAAACTCTTGGTTGAAAAATTAGAAACGAACCCCCCCAGTTTCAGAAACCAAAGTCGAGAGGAATTCAAGGGTGAGCAGGCACGAACCTTCTTCGTTGATGTGCCAGAAATTCTCCCAGCCAACGGCTTGGAAGATTTCCGTGAACTCTACGTCCATCCCCGTGTCCCTGAGCAAGTCTTGCTCAAACACACGGGTGTGCTCGAACTCCTTCAGCCGAAGCTCGTTGAAGGTGTTCTGCTCCCGTTCTGTCCTGAGATTGATGTCACTCTTGCTGAGGAGCTGCCTGGCCGGGGGCGTGGCATGGCCCCATCCCGAGCCGGCTGCTCCGTACTCGTCCGTGTCCATCCGGCTCGAGCCACGGGACGGAGCTGGGACCTCCCAGCATCGTCCGATCGTCGGCCTAGCTGGGCGGAACGATGGAGCTACGTGAAGAACTTCGACATGATTCCTGCAAAAGGTTAGTGCAACAACAACTACCCGAAGGACTGAATATATATGGTTAGCACAAGAAAATCAAGTCAGTCGTTTTAGATAGTTAGTCGTTCTTGCGGGGATAAAAACCACCACAAAAGGTTAGTCGTTCTTGTGGGTGTCGGTGGCCACCACAAAATCATCCAGAATTTCAGCACAAAGATCGCAACAAAAGCAAAATATTTTTGGGATTTTCTAGTGATGCACGTGAACCAAAACTTGAGCAAGAACTTTGGGAAGGACTTGAGCACAAGCTAGAGCAAGAAATGAGAGAGGGAGAGCTTCTAACAGAATATTTTCAGAGTGTATGAGTGTGTGAGAGCAAGCAAGCAACGCACCAGCATTTATAGGCCGAGGGGAGGCAGGTCCCTGGTTCGGCCGAACTGGGTGGTTCGGGCGAACTAGGCCCTGGTGGCCAGGCCACTCCTCCCTGAGTGGAGCACCTCCCCTTATTTTGATTCCACGAAATTTGTGTGGCCAACAATTCCCAAGGTCATGTGAGTGGTTTTTAGTGGTAGGTAAAATGCAAACTTTACATGACCAAAGTTGGTTTTAGTGGAGTCACCCCCATGCTGTCATGTTTGTGATAATTGGTGAGTATGTAGCCATTTTAGTGGGGTAGACATGTTTTGTGCTGGTTTGTGATGATGGTAAATAATTGGAGATGTTCTAGAAGGGGTGAAATTGAAGAAAGTTACAAATTACACCCTCTTCTAATTAAATTTCAGCATGTGTCCAATTATTTCTAACCAAGCTTGCAAAATTTTCTACTCTCTCTCAAATTAATTACTCAAGTGGTTCATTTATTTTGGAAAGGGAAACATGCAAATGCAATGAAGGAAATAAAATTGGAAGGGAAATATGGGATACATACAGGTTTTCCTCGCGGCGAGTGCTCAGCTTTTAAGTCCGCGAGCGGGACTTCTCCTGTCTTCAATTGTTCTTGTCACCGTCCAATCTGGAGAGAATGTCTCGGACGATGCAACTTCCTGTTCCGGGTTACTTATAATTTACTGCAATATGTGCATACCTGGAATGATTGTCCACCCTGGGCTTCAACTGTATCCATAGCCTTCATATTGGGTGTGAAGTATATTTTGGGACTCCCCCTTCTCTCTTTTTTTTATTTTTTTTCTGTAGGGGTTAGTCCACACATACAACAAATATCCATAGAATTACTGCTTTAAAGGTTCATTAATCAAACTTGACACCATGTCTAGTTCGATTAAAGCAAGCTAATTAACCTAAGCACCATGCTTAATTTAAAGAGCTTATGAATGTATTCTAGCTAGCAACACATTCAAACCCGAGCAAACCGCAATAGATGAAGGGGGCATGGAAACACCTGAGCGTGCCTACCGTTGGCATCTGATGATGAATACTTTCAGAACTGATGCAGCGGTGATGCTACAATGCCAACGTGACTGCACGAAGTTGGCTGAGTCCTCCTCCCGTTGATGTTTCCGTGTACGGATACACGGTTATGGATGTGGCAAAGGGGATCGGCACTCAAATGTACCAACTAGTGGAATGCCACGGAACAAGGTTGTATGCGAATGTTGAAATAATGGGTCCCAAAAACAAGCAAGTGGAGTGGCAAAGGAGTGGAGGCGTAGAGTTTGCCTCCTCTCTTGCGCGAAGCGCAAAGGACAAGCGAAAACTGGCCAAGCCAGGTTATGTTTGGCCACTAGCCTTGTATTAAGGCTTGCAGACATACAGACACCTTGGCCTAACACTAGTGGTCGCTGGATATTTATTTTATTTTTCTTTTAGTGTTTTTTATGCAAAACTGTGATGGGGCGAATGAATGCAAATGCAAGAATGGGAAATATGCAGTGAATTGGGAAAAAAATGGGGTAATAGTATGCATGAATTCCTAAATTAAGTGATTCAATGCAATCATGCAGTGGATAATGCAACAATTTAAAGGATAAATCTCAAAATTTAAAGTCTAAGAGCTAGACTATCACACATACCTTGATTTTTCTCGCCATTACCAACAATTTGAGACGGAATTGCGGTGATGCAGCGTCATTCGTCCGTCACATTTGATTTCCTTTTTCTTCCTTGACGACGATCTTTCTTCCATTCTGCACGTGGTTATGATAAAATATGTATATGTATGAACACATACCTGTGCAAATTTTCTTCAGAAGCTTTCGTACGGTACTCATTGCAGTAGACAGGGGCATACATTGATAAATCCTGCATGATCGGGCACCCTGGTTTCTCTGCTTTCCTCCTGTTTGAAACAAACTCGAGCAAACAGGGGTGATCCCGCTAATGCTAGCGGTAGATTAAATTAGTAGACACCAATGTCAATCATCAATATCTTTCGCCAATTGCTTCCCCGGCAACGGAGCCAGAAATGCTTATTGACACTTCTTACGGTCCACTATTAGGATTGCCAATCCCAATAATGGTGCAAGTAGTGTTCATTGGTATTCTTACGATACAGATATAAATCCGCAAGCGCACGGATACCGATGTAGCATTTCACCCGGGAGTATTCCTAGGTATCGTATTTATATTTCCGCAGGGAAGCATTGGATAAAGAGTATCGACTATTGACAAGGATGTAACTACTAATTAAAGTACCGGCTAACAAGGCGGGGGTAAAGGATAGGATAGGAGTGATATTCAGTTGACACACACAAGGAGAAATTCAGGATAGAGATAGAAGAGCGGTCTAGCTAGTGGGAGAACAACGAGACAGGAAAGGATTCCTATATACTTCCACTGGCCTTGAGATACCTCTGGCAAGGGTTACGGCTAGCATGAAGAATGGCATCTATGGTTCTCTTCCTAGTTCTATTATCTCAACATCGGGGACGGAGCCCGTGACACACAAAAAGGGATGAGAAGGGGTGCCACAAACTCCGTGCTCTTACGGGGTGCCTGCAGACCAGAACTAACGTGATGGACTACGAAGACCGAAAGGGCTGTCACCACCTCACGGCTACCACCTCCGTTGCGACGGGTACAAACCAAGGTTACCATCTAGACTAGGTACCACACCTACGCTAGGCAGTAACTACTCACTCTTCTAGAAAGAGCAAGCAATCCTGTCAATACCCCAGTGACAATTCACCGCAAGTATTGAGCAGAAACGAGGAACCAGCTAAGACAAAGGACTAAGAGAGAACTTATAGAACCAGACTACAACAACTTATAACCAAGGCTAGACATTCCACAATTACTCGCGAAATAAATGCAGAACAAATAGCTCAAGTAAATGTAGAGGAAATATATTGATTACTCAGAGTCGAACATAAAGAAAAGGAAAAGATACAAGAGCTTTACCAGAACTCCAGAAGACGACTCCGGAACCCCGAGCGAAGCTCGACCCTGACTCTAACTCCCAACTGGACTAGCCTAACTCTACATCTTGAAAGTGGAGAATTGGAAACTTGCTCCCAAGTGGTGTGTGTTACAAGTGAAGTGGATGCCTCTATTTATAGTGGTACATGGCGGTTGAGCTTGGGTAACCGCCAAGGAAGCCAGGGAGCATCTCCGGCTGATTCGGCCGAATATCCTGGTTCGGCCGAATCCTAGAGTTCGGCCGAACCGAGTACCTCCACCGCCTTTGCTCCCACGGCCTGGATTGCTCCCTTGGAGGCGGTATCTAGCTTGGGGGCGGTTCGGCCGAACTGAGGCGTTCGGCCGAACTGGGCTTTCGGCCCAGCACGCCTCCCACGCATCGCCTTAGGTCGAGGGCCATCCTGGATGACTTGTTCGTGGTGGACTTCTTCTGATTTGGCCCAGAAGTGACATGGCAGTGATCTACATCTCTTGCACGATCGTCCGCTTAGTCATCGCTGACGTGGATGGCCTCTGGTGTGCGTCTCCTCACGTTCGGCTAAGGGGGTAACCGGCCGAACGGAGTCGTTCGGCCGAATCGGTCAATTCCGACCCCTATAGCACATATTTGTTGTAGTTGTACCTGCACAAGCGACACTCACCAAAACTCGTGGAACTTTATTAGAAATGAAACCTAGGTACATGGATTGTCACATATGTCCTCAATTATTCCCGAGTATTGGTGGTCGAAATTGGGTTGTAACGACCGCCAACACTTAGATCAATTCTATCAAGAACAGTTTTGCCGCTCGTCAGTTTGTGAGACCCCAACTTCGTGTGCTTAATCATTCAATCTGCAATTGTGTTGCATTCTTTCTTGTTCTTGCTTGTGTTCTTCTATTCGCAGGCGAGGATTAACCTTCTTGGCGAGGTCAACCATGCAATGCCGTTGATAACCTGAGGAGACGTAGCGCTGCGATTGCGGTGTTCAGAACATGTTGTTCGGAAGCCGGATCAATTTGTGTCTCAACTCCGTCAAATCGATAGTTATCAGAACCTTTGAGAAGATTGGGAACCCTAGTTCATATCAGTGGGCCCAACACGTGCTCGGGAGCTGATTGCAGAAGCTGCTATGGGTAGTGAAAACAAATATTGGCGTTGTTGAAGACGCACTTGCCAAGTCTGCCCATCAAGCGTGTTGACGAAGGATGGCGGCCGACTTCCCAGAGGAATAGTTTGAACCCCTGGCGTGAGATGTGGCCACCAAACTCGGCCTATAAAAATAATCGAATGCAAGCAGAGTAGTGGTATTTTTGTTTGCAACAATTAGATTTGTTATGATACATTTTTATCTTGGTTTTGTGACTATGTAAACTTGCTTGGCCGTTCTCTTTGGTAATGCGCCACGTAAGGTGTCATGCACCCTTCACTGCTTGTTGCATAATCCCTGACCCTACCGACCGCAACTCTCGGGGAGGATGGCTTTTGACAGGCTACAATGCTTGCGGGGAGGCTTAGTTGTAGTTACACATGGGGTCAGAAATTTATGAAATTGGTCTACTGAGACACGAATTGGCTCGGCCGGTATCGTAGAGTGGCAATATGGGGCATTGGCATAAAGCCAGAGTCTGTAGGGACTTTCCCTAGCGGTTGTTGGATGTAGAATTTAGTACAATGCAAAATTGTGATCAATGGATCCAACTCCCAAGTGTGAGAGAGGATGTCTAGGTAAGATTACCATATATAATGAAGCAAAATTCTTTATTCAATAAAATAGAGAGTTGGGGGTACATAGTTGTTGTTCTAAGGGTAGAACTTGACGAGATGCTGAATATTCCACACGTTTGGGACGGGATCACCATTGGCCCACTCGAGCTGATATGTTCTTTGATGATGAAGGGCCCTTCCCATGGGGCGGATAGCTTATGTTGTTCCTTTGTAGACAAGACGCGTCGGAGCACTAGGTCCCCAGCGTTGAGAGAACACTCGAACGTTCTTATCATGATAACGTCTGATTTGTTTCTTGTAGTGAGTGTGTTTAATTAGAGAGGCAAGTATGTGCTCTTCAACACTGATGACATCAAAGCACCAGCTTGTTTGAGCTTCTCGCTCGTCGTAGTGTTGGATGCATGGGGCACCATATGCTAGGTCGACTAGTAACATGGCCTCGGAGTTGTAAACCAGGAAGAAGGGGGTATAGCTGGTGGCCAGACTTTTTTGCGTGCGCAAACCCCAAACAACATGTGGGACCTTTCTAGCCAACCCATCGGCATGTGGGTTGAGGCATCGTTCATGTCTTTCTTCAGAGAGTCAAGGACCATCTCGTTTGCTTGTTCAACTTGCTTATTGCATCGTGGGTGTGCTGACGGCAAATAGTATACGTCGATACAGTTATGCTGACAAAAGTCCCAGAATTCATGTCCAGTAAATTGTTACCCTAGATCTGTCATGGTGTGATTGATATCCCAAACCGGTGGGTCAGCTCCTCGATGAAAGCTGTTGGGGATTATTTTTCAACGCCAAGACAATGCTTGGGAAAGGTCCCGACTATTCTTATAAGTTAAAAAGGTCAACACCATAAACAACAAGCAACGTTTATACGAACAGGTTTGAACCTCGGGGATTCACCAAGAAAAAAACCCACGAGGCCCTTTAAAACTGGTATACATAGTGAAGGTTGCTTGAGCTCATCTAAATCAACGCAAAGCTAGGACCCAAACAGCAAATAGGTGGTCATAGAGAAAAGGTAAGCAATGTTCTATGTGCAGGATAGGTGCAATTGTGCCAGGAAGCGTAGCTTCGCGGAGAGGTTCGGCTAAAAGAAAGGCCAAGCATGGGGAACAGGTACGGCTGAAGAGATGGTGACGCGCCGATGGGAAAGGTCATGGCTGCGAGAAGAGAGCAAACACGATCTAGGAAAGACGACCAAGTCGAACGGTACAGAGATAGTCTGTGACCTTTGAGCTTGAAGAACGCTCCTCGGAAGAGATCGCGGAGAAAGAAAGGTGCCGTCGGTACGAGAGGCTGAAGATATGCAAGACTAGACAAGGTGCGAAGAGCAGCGTGGAATGCATCAACGGGGTTGCGTAGCCAAACTGGCTTTGTCTTCTTATGTAAAATTACCTCAATACCCAAGGCCATTGTCTAATAGAGGTAGGCGTGTAAGGTGTGAGCTTGGGGTATGAAGTGTAATATGTAAGCTGAAGCACCACTATAAAAGGCGGCTCCTATACATAATTCGGGGAATAACGAGAAAATAGAAAAAGTTCTTCTAGTTTTACCTGTTTGGTGTTCTCGGCAAAATTGACACCAACAAAAGCAGCGGATGTTGACGACTTGGTGTCAATGACCATCTTTTACTCAATCCGTTTGGTGAATTTGTCAAATGCCACCAAAATGTGCTTGAACCCTCCCGGTGTCATCGTGAAGGGTCCTACATTGTTGAGGCCCCATACTGTGAAGGGTCAGGAGGGAGGGATTGTTCATAAGGCCTAAGTTTGTATGTGCTTCTGCTTTTGAAAGAACTGCCGCTTGGCGCAGCACTAGACGTGTTCCTTTGCGTCAGATAGGGCCGTGGGCAAGTAGAACGTAGTGTGATAGGCCTTGCTGACTAGGCTGTGGACTGTCGTGTGGTTACTGCACATTCCCAAGTGAATTTTGTGCAGGAGTTTGATACCTTCACTTTGCAAGACACACTTCATTAGGTTGCCTATGGAGGCAGCCTTCCTATGTAGGGTGTTGCCAATGACAACAAAATTAACTGTGCGTCAGGCAAGCTTCACTACAGCGTTTGGTGTTGTTGGCGACACCTCCAAGTGATCGCTATATGGGGTTTTTGGTCGCAATAAATATAGATTACGACGGTTTCATTCCGTCGGCAGGCGTTGCAATATGATCCGTCGCAATATGTTGCTGCAACGGTTCCAAAATGGTGTCGCACTAAAAAGAACGTGTTGCGACGGTGCCTGACGATGCAATTAGGTGAAGTAGCGACGACCGGTGGCGTTGCAACACAGGTTATTGCAACGAAAGGCGTTGTCGCGATAGCGGTTGTTGCGACCTATTTGGTCTATTGCAAACAAGATCTGTTTCAATGATAGAATGGTGTCACAATACGATACCTGTTGTTGCAATTCGTATGTAGGCTATCACAACAGAGTCGTAATCCATCGCCATATGCTTGAGCTATAATGCAACCAAACTCGGGGTCGTCGACGCATTATGCTTCAACCAAATCGCGACGCTAATTGCCGTCGCCATACACGAAGAGGGTCACGCAACAAATATGGTTCGTCGCCATACGATCCAACGAAATTGCAGCACTATGTGTCGTCGCCATACACGAAGGGATTCATGCAACCAACTATGCATCGTCGCCATAAGATTGAACCAATTCGCAACAATAATAATCGTCGTTATACACATAGATGGTGACGCTACCAACTATGGGTGGTCGCCATATGCTTTAACAATAGTGCAACGCAAATTACCATGGCTATACACGTTGACGGTCATGCAACCGAAGATTGGTCGTCGCCATATGCTTGAACAAAATCACAACGCTGATTTCCGTCGCTAGACACGTAGACGGTCACGCAACCAAAGATTGGTCGTCGCCATATGCTTGAACAAAATCACAATGCTGATTTCCGTTTCTACACACGTAGATGGTCACTCAACCAAAGATTGGTCGTCGCCATATGCTTTAACCAAAGTGCAACGCGTACAACCGTCGCTACATGGGTGTAGGACTACCGCAACGAAGCATGCGTCGACGCTATATGCCCTAGTGATAACGCATCAGATGAATTTTGGTCGCCATATGCATGTACTATATCACTACGAACTATGATCCGTCGCTATTGGCATAGAGGAAAGCGCAACGAAATATTGGTCGCCATAGGACACACACTGGATGCCCACCATCCCCAATTTATGATTCTTTAATCAGCAAAAATAGTAAAAACATAGACTGTTGCAACCAATGTACATTCATATCATTCAATACCACAATTCTTCATATAACAGAAGAAAATTCTGCACATTAGGGTATGCACTCTTGTCCATCACTCACATCATAATGTAGTAACAAAAGTTTTTAAAGAGCCTAGCATCACAACAGTCTGGGTATCACTCTCACCCAGTATTGTTGATGGTCTTCATCATTTCTGGAGCTGAGGTTTGCTTGAAGGCTTGTGCTTCTTGTTTGGCAAAGGGTTTTTGTTGGCCGATCTTGAGTCGTTTATCGTCTCCAGTGCTTCTCTTTCCATGCTAGTCTGAATGTAAAGAAATTAGAGAATTAGATCATCTGAACCCAATTTGTGTTGGAATGAGAATATATGCAGCAACATATGGATTGGAACTTGAAAAATATAAGTGGCATTAAGAAACGAAAATTCAGTTAGTACATACCTCTTGTGCTCTCTGCTTTGCCAATCGCGTCTTAGAGTGACCCACCAACGTGTTTGAAGCAATATATCTTGGAGGTCCAGCATAAGGTGCAGCACGATTATCACGTTTGTCTCCGAACAGTGTCTTGGTAATCCTGGCACTTGCATGACTGTTGGTAGGTGGCACATCTTCTTTATCTTTTGTCACGGCGGTGCTTGGTGGATGCATCTGGAATGTTTAGTTTTATATTGCAACTATATCAGTTGTGATTGAAGGCACGACACCATGCAACTTGATTGGAAAGCTTGTTCGGTGTCGTTACCTGGGGTGCTGTTACATGATCCTGCACAACTGGTGTTGCAGGAATGTTTTCCTCCTGCCTCGTATGTTCAGCTTCATTAGAACTATTGTTGATGGTTTCAGAGGGTGTTGACACCAAAAATTGGCACCAGGAAGAGGCTGACATGTGGGCCGGATTCGTTGAAAAGATATCATTCGGCAAAGGAGTTTTTTCCCAGGGCATTCGGTAAAGACGTTCTGCGGTCGGGAACGCATTGTCATTCGGCAAGAAAACTGTTCCGCAGGAGACATTCGGGAGTGCGTGATGACGTGGATCAAGTATAAGGAAAAAGCTGGTTTAACTTGGGATGCAAGACGGATACGGTGCCCCGGCGTTTATCTTTTTTAGGAAATAAATAATGTAATCGTAATCGATTAGGAGTCGTGTTGAAACCTGGGTATAAATATAAACCCATGGTGATTGTAAAAGCATCGTTCAATCAATCATACAACAAACCGGCCCCGTGCCAACTTCGAGTCCTTTAGTCGAGTCGTCGAGTTCTTCGAGAGGAATCATCGATCCGTCGACCTCCGTAAGTACCGGCAACCCTGCACCATGCCTAGTATCATGCGGTGGATTTAGGCTTTGGTTCAGGAAGGTTCCATTGTTAGATCATGAGCCATGCGGTGGGCTAAGTTTTAGCTTGGAACAAGTTATCGGTTCTATTGGATTTTGGCAAGATCTGATAGATCTATTAAGTTACCACGTGTTGCTCTGGATTTTACCTTTATGTTTAATTCATTACAACACTCTTTTGCCCAGTCTAGGTTGATTAGATTCGGTTCTAGCTCATAATGCACTGCGTTTCCATAGCCGAATTCGAAGTCAATCTAGATTGCCACGTGTTGCGGGTCCAAGCTCGTTGGTCTTGTGTAGATCTTGACAGAATCGGGTATCATGCGGTGGATGCAGGTTTTTGGGTCGTCTTAGAGCTAATCATCCGGTGGATTAGAATTCGATTCGATCTGATAGACCTATCATCATCAACGAAGCATGTTCCTTCTTCATGGAACCCGATTCGGCTATATAGCTGTATTCGGCAGTATCGCCACGAGTGAAAAAATGTTCATGGTTTTGTTTTAAATAAAGAATGCTTTTAGCCTTCCACGTTTAGAGTATATCATGCGGTGGATTGATCTATTCTTGGTTGGTGGTGTGATTCCAAGCAAGTCGTATCATGCGGTGGATTAACTTGCTTGTCTCATGCTCGACGGGTTGAAAAGTACCTAGACATGCGGTAGACTAGTGCTTTTAGTCTATGCATTCTTGTTTATTATGAAATTATGGTCATGTTTTCGCCCTTTTATTTATTTATCATGCTCTGTTCCTCGTTAATCGGTTGTGAATATGCGTTACAATGTTTATTCAGTCAAATACCGATCTTTCGTCATGCTTACGTCACGCATTCGGCAGTGCGTTTCCTGCGTGCTTTGCCGATTGCCGAATGATGCTTTAACTGCTGACAGATAGCTTCCCTGTAGCTATATGTCGTTCGAAACTGGCTCCGTAATCGCAATTATGGAACTATCTGGTATTACCCGATACGTTCCAGGTGTTATTTGAACATATTTTCTCCCTTTGTCAGTTTTCAGGAAAATTGACTGGCACGCTTTCGGATTCAAACGCTCGGGCCACGTGTAAAGCTAGCTAATTCGGCTTGCTGTGTGCTTGGCGTGAAGTGCGGATTTTACGTCAACACACTTTTTGGCACGCCCAGTGGGACCACAAGCTTCGAAGATGCCTGAATTAAAAGACATTCTGGATGTCACTTTTGAAGAATTGTCTGATGAACATCAACAAATGGTGAAGACTGCTGCAGATCAGTTCATCAAGAAATGCTTGCTGTCTTTTGCTAAGAACAGGAGTGGTGCACCGTTTCTCAAGTCAGATCTGCCAAGAGTTCTTTTGCCGGGACAATCTGATCTTACTGAAGATGAAGAAAGGGAGAAGTTCTCTAGCTTGTTGTACAAGGCTTTAGGAGAAACAATGACCAATCATAATGCTGCATTCCTGAACAGTTTTCGGCTCATACTGGTGTTGACACCAAAAATTGGCACCGGGAAGAAGCTGACATGTGGGCCAGATTTGGTGGAAAGATACCATTCGGCTAGGAGGCTTTGCTGGAGCATTCGGCAGGAGACGCTCTGCGGTCGGGAGCGCGTTATCATTCGGCAAAGGTGAAGCATTCGGCAGGAGACGCTCTGCGGTCGGGAATACGTCATCATTCGGCAGAAGCATTGTTCCGCAAGCGAAGAGTGGTAGCATTCGGGAAGACATGATGACGTGGATCAACATAAGGAAAAGGCCGATTCGAACATGGAAAGCAATATGGGCACGAAGATTCGTCATTTATTTTTAGAAACAAGTGTTGAAGTCGTGTCCGACTAGGAGTTGTATCAAGACCTGGGTATAAATATAAACCCATAGCAATTGTAGAAATCATCACGAATCAATCATACAACAAACCGGCCCCGTGCCAACATCGAGTCCTTTAGTCGAGTCGTCGAGTTCTTCGAGAGGAGTCATCGATCCGTCGACCTCCGTAAGTACCGGCAACCTTGTATCATGCTTAGTATCATGCGGTGGATTTAAGCTTTGATACAAGTAGTCTTGTTACCATGCTTAGTATCATCCGGTGGATTTAAGTTGTGGTTTCAAGAAGGTTCCTCTGTTAGGTCATGAGCCATGCGGTGGGCTAAGATCTAGTATGGACCAAGTTATCGGCTCTGTTAGATTTAGGCAAGATCTAACAGATTCATTAAGTTACCCCGTGTTGCTCTGTTTTCACTATGTGCTTAATTCGTGCAGCACACCTTTGCCCAATCTAGATCGGCTAGGATCGGCTTTGCTTTATGGTACGACGATTCATCCCCTTATAGCCGAATCCGAAACCGATCTAGGTTGCTACGTGTCGCGGGTTCAAGCTTGTCGGCATTGTGTAGATCTTGACAGAACCGGGTATCATGCGGTAGATGCAGGTTTTTGGGTCGTCTTAGAGCTAATCATCCGGTGGATTAGAATTCGATTCGATCTGATAGATTTATCTTTACCGATTAGGCTTGTTCCTTCGCCATGGACCCCGATTCGGCTAAATAGCCGTATTCGGCAGTGCTCTCACGAGTGAACGTGTGTTCGCGGGTTTGCCTTGGGCATGAATGCTTTTAGCCTTTCACGATTAGATTGTATCATGCGGTTGATTGATCTAGTCTGATTGGTGGTGTGGCCTCAAACGAGTCAGGTGCTGCTTTCGGCCTAACATCGTTTGTTGCCATACCTGACGGGTGCTGCTTTCGGCCTATGCATTCTTGTTTCGATGTAAATTCGTGACTTTGTTGTGGGTTCGTAATTAAACATTGAATGCTTTTAGCTTTTCATGGTTAGATTGTATCATGCGGTGGATTGATCTAGTCTGATTAGTGGTGTGGCCTCAAACGAGTCAGGTGCTGCTTTCGGCCTAACTCGTTTGTTGTCATGCTTGACGGGTGCTGCTTTCGGCCTATGCATTCTTTGTTTATTACGAATTTATGATCATGTTTCACCCCTTCAATTTATTTATCATGCTCTGATCCTCGTTAATCGGCTATGAGTATATGTTGTAATGTTCATTCTGTTGAAAGCCGATCTTTCGTCATGCTTACGTCATGCATTCGGCAGTGCGTTCCTTGCGTACCTTACCGATTGCCGAATGAGATTTTAACTGCCGACAGATAGCTTCTCTGTAGCTATTTGTCTCTCGAGATTGGCTTCAACGCCGCAAATATGGAACTGTCTGGTCTTACCCGGCACGTTCCAGGTTTTGATCTAAACGTTTTTATCCCTTTGTTAGTTTTCAGGCAAACTGACTGGCACGCTTCCGGATTCGAAAGCCCGGGCCGCATTTGAAGCCAGCTTGTTCGGCTTGCTGTGTGCTTGGCGTGAGGTGCGGATTTTACGTCAACACACTTTTTGGCACGCCCGGTGGGACACACGCAAGTTTTCAAGATGCCTGAGTTGAGCGACATCATGGATGTCACTTTGGAAGAGTTGTCTGAAGAACATCAACAGATGGTAAAGACTGCTGCTAGTCAATTCATTAACAAATGTTTACTGTCTTTCACCAAGAACAGGAGCGGTGCACCTTTTCTCAAGTCCGATCTGCCAAGAGTTCTCCTTCCTGGGCAATCTGATCTTACTGAAGAAGAAGAGAGGGAGAGATTCTCGGGCTTGTTATACAAAGCTTTGGGAGAGACAATGACCAATCACAATGCTGCGTTCTTAAACAGTTTTCGGCATATAATGATAAGCATTTTTGGTCAGCATGTGGATAAACCCTTTGAGCAGATACATGGGCAATTGGGTGGTCCGACATACTTCAATGTTCAAGCACCAGTTCAGAAACCACATGGTAAAGGAAATGCTGATGAAACTGGAGGTTCTGGTGCTAAAGATATAAATGGACAACCGATTCGGCAAGATCCTCAGCTTGCATTGCCGAAAACTCGCACATACGGTGATATGGCATTCGGCACCACAGGGAATCCGCCTGCTTCTGCTTACAAGATATCTCCCTTGAACAACAGATTGCAGAGGGATTTATATGGAAACGGATATTCAGAGTTTATGGATTACAATGCTATCGATGCTCTCCCGAATCCTGGGTATGTTGGTACTGCAGGCATGCTTGCGGGAAGACCAGGGAATCAAGATACCAGTATTGACCTCATGGTGCAAAAAATGACCGATGTATTGCAAAACCAATTCGGTCTGAAGCCTAAAAATCAGGGATACATGTACTCATCTCCTTTCCCAGAATGGTACCAAAGGGTATCATTGCCGAATAGAGTCAAAGTGCCTACAGAGTTTACTAAATTCTCAGGACAAGATGATACTAGCACTGTAGAACATATAGCTCGATATCTGATGCAGCTTGGAGAGGCTTCGGCAGATGAGGCTTTCAGAATCAGATACTTTCCTTTGTCACTAACGGGTCCAGCTTTTACATGGTTTGCTTCTTTGCCTGCTCAGTCGATTTGTACTTGGAAAGACCTGGAACAGAAATTCCATGCTCATTACTACATTGGCAGTACCGAGAAAAAGTTGGTTGATTTGACCAGCTTAAGGCAGAGGAATAATGAAACACCTACAGAGTTCCTCAGGAGATTTAGGGAAACTAAAAGTATGTGCTTTTCTCTGAACATACCTGATGATCAACTAGCTGGTATGGCTGTAGCTGGAATGCTGCCTGCTATTCGGGAGAAGCTATTCGGGATGGAGTTTGATGATCTGGGCCAGTTGTCGCACAGATTGGCCTTGATGAGTAACCAGGCGTATGGCTTCAAGAAGGATGTCAGATTTGCTAAAAATAATGATGTGGCTGACATTTATAACCAATTCCTTGAAAGAGCAGATCAAGAAGATGAATATGAAGATAGCGAGGAGATAGCTGCAGCAGAGATAGTGTGGAGCAAAGAACCAGTTACAATGACTCAGAAATGGATCAAACAGATGAAGGGAACATATGATTTTGATGTGACAAAAGCAGACAAGTTGTTTGAGTTCCTGGTGAAAGAAGGCCGAATCAAATTGCCGGAGGGGCATTCTATGCTTCGGCCTGATGGAGTGAAAGATAAGAGGTACTGTGGATTTCATGATAGAAATTCTCATTCCATTAATGAATGCAGAGTCTTTAGGATGAAGATTCAGAAAGCTATCCAAGAAGGACATCTGAAATTCGACAACAAGATGAAACTGGACAGTAACCCTTTCCCTCAGAACATGATCGGGTTCTCGGTTAATATGGTGAATGCTGTTCCATCTGGAGAAAAGGGAAGATTGAAAGTTTTAACCTCAAAGAAGGCAAGGCAGGATGGTTCAGTTGATCCCACTCGGCAGATCACAATTGAGCAGGTTCGCCAGAAAAATCTTCGGTTCCCGAATAGCCGATTAGAAGTGGGAGAATCCTTTAAACCTAGAGTTACTACACGTATTCTCCTCAACAAATGGCAGCGTCAGCAAGAAAAAGAGCGTTTTCAAAGGCGTGAATACGAGGAGGAGAAAAGAAGACACGAAGAAGAAAGGTTTGAGGAAGAACAAGAAGAGTATGCTCGAGAGCAGGAACGTGCGCATTGGGGGTGTGCATTCTTCAGACACTGTTGGAACGAAGGTTTGAAGCTTCCTACATGGAATAATTGTCCTGAATGCAATAGTAGATATGATGAATATAGGCAGGGAACTATCAATCGCCGATCTGTCCATGAAAGAATTGGCAGGGTGCATCCTAGTGATGATCGGCGTTTTAATGATCAACCAAGAAAGAGACATGCTGATCACAGATGGGTTGATCATGAGGAAGAAGATCGTGAGTACGTTTGGCAGAAAGGGCAGTGGTGCCCACCTGGTTTAAGAAGGAGTCAGAAGAGAAGAGTTCAACGCCTGAGGAATCAAGAATTAAAGCAAGCAAGGCCTAGGATGAGATCGATATGGCTCCCAAAAGACAGGCCTGACGAACATGGTCATTCGGCTCCTACATGTATGGTATGTTTTCTGCCGAATGAATTCATGGCTCCAGCTAATCAAATTGTACAGGAAGAAATATTGCCCGATATAGATGATGCCGAACAATTTGGGTTAATGGCACAATTGATGTTGAACAAACAAGCTGTTTTTGAGAAGCCAGCCCAGAATCGGCACATGAAGCCACTGTACTTGAAGGGATATGTTAATGGCAAACCATTGACCAAGATGTTTGTCGATGGAGGAGCTGCTGTCAATGTAATGCCATATACCACATTCAGGAAACTTGGTATGGGCCCTAGAGATTTGACACCAACAAGCATAATTCTAAATGACTTTGCTGGAAATCCTTCGGACACCAAGGGGTGCGTGCATGTTGATCTGATGATTGGGTCCAAGACTCTGCTTACGACTTTCTTTGTCATTGAAGGCAAAGGGGCATATAGCTTGCTGCTTGGAAGGGATTGGATTCATGCGAATTGTTGTATTCCATCTACTATGCATCAACAGCTTATTCAGTGGATAGATGATGAGGTGGAGATTATCCAAGCAGATGATTCAATAAGCGTGGCAAACATGGAACCAGCTTTCTGGGAGTATCAAGGCATAGATTGTTTCTCAGGTAAAGACTGGGGAGAAGGTCCTGTGGCACCAGCCAGCAGTGATCAAAAGCCGATCGAAGCAGTCGGCTCTCATAGTAATTTTTGATGGAAAATCCAATTGATGGAACTGATGGAAAATTAGGACGTGGATTTGTGTCGGCCGATAAATTAGAAGAAGTGGACATTGGAGATGGTGACAAGCCAAAGCCGACATTTATCAGTGCTAACTTGGATTCGGTTTTCAAAGAAAAATTGGTGACATTGTTAAAGGAATACAAGGACTGCTTTGCTTGGGATTATTCGGAGATGCCCGGTCTAGACCGTTCTATTGTTGAGCATCGGTTGCCAATCAAACCTGGATACAGACCTTATAAGCAACCACCCCGGAAAATCTACAAGGAAGAAGTGTTGGCCGATGTGAAAAAGGAGATTGAAAGATTGCTAGATGCAAATTTCATTCGGCCATGTAAATATGCAGATTGGATCTCTAATATTGTTCCTGTCTATAAGAAAAATGGAAAGATGAGGGTTTGCATAGATTTTAGAGACCTAAACAAGGCTACACCCATGGATGGATATCCAATGCCTATTGCTGATTCGTTGGTTGATGCTGCTGCTGGATACAAAGTGCTCAGTTTCATGGATGGTAACGCAGGATACAATCAGATTTATATGGCATTGGAAGATATGGTAAAGACAGCTTTCAGGTGTCCTGGACACATAGGGTTGTTTGAGTGGGTTGTTATGACCTTTGGATTAAAAAATACCGGTGCAACTTATCAAAGGGCTATGAATTATATTTTTCATGAGTTGATCGGCAAGATTGTGGAAATATATATTGATGATGTGGTGATCAAGTCATTGGATCATGAGTCTCATTTGGCCGACATAAGGAAAACTCTAGAATGTACCAGGAAATATGGACTTAAGATGAACCCGAACAAGTGTGCTTTTGGAGTTTCGGCTGGAGAGTTTCTGGGATTTTTGATACATGAAGGAGGAATAGGAGTTGGTAAGAAAAGCATGAAGGCGATTGATGAAATTGTTCCTCCAACTAATCTTAAAGAGCTACAATCACTGCTTGGCAAGATAAATTTTGTGAGAAGGTTCATATCGAACTTGTCACAAAAGGTGTTGCCCTTTTCCTCACTGTTAAAAATAAAAAAGGATCAAAAGTTTGTATGGGGTGACGAACAACAGAAGGCTTTCAATGAAATAAAAGAGTACATGAAGAAGCCACCAGTATTGGTGCCTCCACAATTGAATAAGCCTTTCAAGTTGTACGTGGCGGCCGATGCCCTAACTATTGGATCGGCCCTCATTCAAGAATTTGAAGGGAAGGAAAGAGTGGTTGCATACCTTAGCCGAAAGTTACTGGATCCAGAGACAAGGTATTCGGCTATAGAGAAACTTTGCTTATGTGTTTACTACTCCTGTACGAAATTTCGGCACTACTTACTACATGCCGAATGCATTGTGTATTCAAAGTTTGATGTGATAAAACACATGTTGTCTATGCCAATTTTGAACGGACGGATTGGCAAATGGATTTTAGCTTTGTCTGAATTTGAATTAAGATTTGAATCGGCAAAGGCTGTTAAGGGACAGATTATTGCCGACTTCATTACTGAACATCATGATGCATCGATAGATTTGCTTAATATTGTTCCTTGGGTGTTATTCTTCGATGGATCTTCATGCAACAAAGGTGGTGGAGCAGGTATCTTATTAATTTCACCCAAAGGAGAAACATTTGAATTTGCTGTTCCCATTCAATCTGTTGTTACTAACAATCAAGCTGAGTATGAGGCATTGCTCAAAGGGCTCCAATATTTGAAAGAAGCAGAGGCCATTGCAGTTGAAATTTTTGGAGATTCAGAATTGGTCATAAAGCAATTGAATGGTGAATATGAGTGCAAAAGTGATACCTTGAGGAATTACTATGAAGAATGCAAAGAAATATTGAAGAGCTTTCGGTCAGTAATTCTACAACACATTCCTAGAGGGGATAATGGAGAGGCAAATAGATTGGCCCAAAGTGCATCAGGTTATAAAGAGCTTCGAGAAGTTTTTGCTAATGATGTATACGCATTCGGGAGTAATCTGGCAGAAGATGATTGGAGAAAAGAGATTGCCGATTATCTGGAAAATCCATCCCGAAAGGTTTCTAGAAAGCTCAGGTATAAAGCTTTAAAGTTTGTTCTTCTTGATGATAATTTGTATTATAAATCCCTGGATGGAGTGTTGTTACATTGCTTAAGTCATGAAGAAGCAAAAAGGCTGATGAGTGAAGTACATGATGGATTGTGTGGAGCACATCAATCGGCCTACCGAATGAAGTGGGTTATTAGAAGAACTGGATATTACTGGCCGACAATGTTGGAAGATTGTTTTGAATATTATAAAGGATGTCAAGACTGTCAGAAATTTGGAAACATTCAGAGAGTTCCGGCATCGGTTTTGAATCCCATTGTCAAGCCATGGCCATTCAGAGGATGGGGAATAGATTTGATTGGCCAAATAAATCCTCCATCTAGCAAGGGGCATAAGTTTGTGCTTTTGGCAACCGATTATTTTACCAAGTGGATTGAGGCAATTCCATTAAAGAAGGTGACGTCGGAGAATATGGTTGAATTTGTTAAAGAACACATCATTTACAGATTCGGGATTCCTCAGACAATCACCACTGATCAAGGGACTCAATTTACATCTTCAGAATTCAGAGATTTTGCTGAAAGTATGGGCATCAAATTGTTAAATTCTTCTCCTTATTATGCCCAAGCTAATGGTCAGGCAGAGGCTTCTAACAAGATTATGATTAAAATTATACAGAAAAAGATTGATCAGAAGCCGAGAAAGTGGCATTCGGTACTCAATGAGGCTTTATGGGCTTACCGAATGGCTCCACATGGGGCTACACAGACGTCTCCCTATGAGTTGGTGTATGGACATCATGCTATTTTGCCATGGGAGATACAATTAGACTCAAGGAGAATAGAGTTACAAAAGGATTTAAGTTCTAAAGATTATAAAGATTTAATGATGGACGAATTAGAAGATTTGCATATGATTCGTCTCAGGGCTTTGGAGAATATTGAGAAGAATAAAGTGCGAGTTGCTAAGTACTACAACAAGAAGGTGAAAGTTAAGCAATTCACGGAAGGTGATCTAGTTTGGAAAGCAATATTGCCGATTGGAACCAAATATGCAGCATTCGGCAAGTGGTCTCCAAATTGGGAAGGTCCTTTTAGAGTGGTTAGATGCATGCCTGGAAATGCATATATTTTGAAGACATTGTTGGGAGAAGAATTTGCTTCTGCTATAAATGGAAGATATTTGAAGAGGTATTATCCCAGTGTTGAAATCGATCGGTGATTGATATATTAATTTGCCAAACAGCCGATATTCGGGAAGAAATCGCCTTCAGAACAAATGTTAACAGAAAAGGAAAATGGCCGGTACTGAATGTATTGCCCTTAACACAAAATATACTACATCAGATGATTCATGCAAGATCACAAAAGATAAGTTTTATTGCCGAAATTCCATAAATCCCTAGTACAAACTAATGGAATAGCTTGTTCAAGACGGATTGGGGATGAATGGAATCGGCAATGGCGGCGCCATGAGCATCAAGGCGATCTATGGAGACCTCGATGTCGTCGATCTCCTCCGGGTTACCGTTAGTGAAGCCGGTTGGTAGCCTGGAGTAGTCGGTGTTGGTGTGCGTCGACATGGCGACTAGGCCTGCGGCAGTGCCCAGACGGATGCCGTGCGAGGCCACCTCATCGATACGGCCCGCCACCGCGCCGAGACGAGCTTCTGGTGTGTCCCCAGAAGCATTCACTTTGTTCGCCAGCTCGTTCACCAGCACCTTCAGCCGATCGAGTTCGGCATCACGCGCTGCAAGTTTACAAAAGGGGCAACAGATTAGTATCATTTGGGGGACAAGATTGAGATTGAGCGAATTGCAGGACTCACCATCAATGACTTCGAGCAGTTGCTTGCGCTCGTGCTGCCATTCGAGGTCAGCAATCCCGGCTTGCTTGGAGATAGCCTCCAGTTCGCGACGAGAGTCGTCGCGCTCCGCCTTGAATCGGCGAGCATCACCATCCGTGTAGCGGTAGTCGTCCGATTCGAGAGATCGATTGGACGAACTCGAAGATGCCGCAGGAGCGGCGGCCGGAGCTGCGACTGGCGCGCCAGCGCCGGCAATCCATTGAATTGCCCTGAAAGAACAAAGAGATTCGTCAAGAAAGAGGGAGGAAATCTCGAGAAGAACAGAGAGAAGCGAGTAGCTACTCACCTGCGGCGAGCACCGGCACGACTTCCTTCGGCCTCATCAGCGGCCGGGCGCCTCCTGTTGTTGTCGGCCATTGGGGTTCCTCGGAATTACTGTGGATGGGGAAGAGAATGGCTTGGACCGGCAAGAACTTGGAAGGCGAAGAACTTGATGAAGAAACCGTGGGCTGCCTGGGTGTTTATTTATAAAACCCGCAGAGGAAATCGTGGCCAAAGATCGTGGCACGTATTCCGAAGAGTTCGGAAGGTGGAAAGGATTTTCCTAGCCGAATGGCTCCCATGTCGCTTGGGATCCTTGCCGAATCGTATTCGGCTTTGACTGGGTAAGATTCGGCTGCGTTAAGTTAAAAGCATTTTTTAGCTTAATATTATTTGTAGATGATCTTGCCGAATGAGTTGTTCGCAATGATGGAGAAGAAAAGTTAACAGCTACGAATTCACAAGATGAGGCAATTATTCGGCTACAGGTTATTGGTTACAAGTTACAAACCCAAGTATTTTGAAATTACATTTGTGGCATTGGAAATCATGTTGCTAATGTTGTCTAACAAGTTTTTGTCAGCTTCTTGGGTTTTAGCCAGAGCCTTGAGCTTTGCCTTGAGTTGTTTATCCTTGTTCAGAGTGGCTGAAGCTTCTTTTCGTATTCTTTCTGATAACTTGGGAAGCTCAGCAATATTCTTCTCGTCAGCTTCAATTTCGGCCGATAAGCGTTGCAATTCGGCTTCAAGTGCAGCTTTCCTGGCCTTTTTGCTCTCAAGATCAGATACCAGCTTGGTCAACAGCTCATTATTCTCTTGATCTTGAGAGTGCAGGGCTTTTACTGACTGCTTGATCAGAGATCTTTTTTGCTCTAAGGCTGGCAGAGAAGATTGATTGCTCAAGGCTTGCATCACTGCTGCGAATTGCTGATCCAATTGAGAGACTGGCTCCAATGCGGTCTTGATGTCAGCTGGGAGTTCTTGATCAATGGAGTCCAGTACGTCTCTTAATGAAACAGCATGTGTAGCCTGGTCTTGGATGCTCTTATTCAGTAAGGATAAGATGTCTTTCAGCTTTGCTTTGGTTTCTTCTGATAAATCTTGGCTAGAAGTAATCTCTTCTCCTTGTTCGGTAACCCAATCATCCACAGCAAAGGAATAGCTGGGTGATGAAGTGGATTTCTCCTGAAAAGGGTTCTTGCCGAATTAGTAAAAGAATTGCCGAATGAGAGAGAGTCAAGAGAATTGAATGATTATGTTTACCTCGGCCCTGGCTTCCCGAGTGGGAGATGGAAGTGTTTTGAGTTCCATGATGGGAGTTTGTGTATCTGGCTGAGGAGAAACCGGAGTGTCAATTGAAGAGGATTCTATTCCTGTTTCTGGAAGGGGCAGCAAAGCTGAAGACGAATCATGAGAAAGGGAAGAGCTTTCCAAGGCAGGATCTGTTGAAGCTTGTTCTGCAGTTGACAAGAGAGTAAATGCCGATGACAAGAAATTAAGAAAAATGAAGTGATATATTTTTTACCGTTCAATGAGGCATCGGCAATTTCTATGCTAGCCAACCATTGCTGGGCTTTGGCCTGAAAAAACAAGGAAAGATGAAGTTGAGCAGAATATTATTGACATCATGGCCAAAGAAAGAGAGATCTGACCTGGATGATTTTCTTGGGAACCACTTTTCTTTTCTTTGTGCCTGAGGAGGCTGCCAGGGCAAGGGTCTTCCTTTTGACAGATGATGGCCTGGTGATTTTTGGATCCAGGATAGCTTGTCTGGCCATTATTTGAGCTAAAGTTGGGGATTGATATCCCAGAGCTGAGATTGGGCCTGCTGCCTTGTATACAATTGCCCTGGCAAGAGGGGCAGGTATAATGTCCTGCAAAGATGGTAAAGTCAAGGTCAAATTGGATCTTTATTTGATTGAAAGTGAATAAAAGCTGAACATATTACCTCTGAGCTTGGTTGGTAGTCTGACATCAACTCGAGACAGAGAGGATGAATTGGCACATTGAAGATATGATCATGAAGTTCTTGCCACCAGATTATGAAGCTAGGGTGTGCAAATATTATTGGCACAAAGGGCTCAGGTGCGTAGATTGTGTCACAGCATCTATAAGGGAAGATTCTTCTTGTTTCTGTGGCATCTTTGATGATTTCCCTAGGCTTGAGAAATTCATGAAGGAATAGCCTTGGGGGCACCTGGCCACATCCCAATTGCCTGGCTGCTATGTTCGGCTGATAGTATTCATATGTGCTCTGAACTAGTCTTCCCCCATGAAATTCGGCTGGCAGGATACAAGGATGGATAAAAGCATTGAAAATTGCTATAGAATGTACGTCAGTGCATCCAGATTCAAAGCCGAATTCACAGGGGAAGATGAGGTTGTCATTGTCCAGATATGGAAACCAGAGAGGATGATCAAAGCCTTTGAAGAAGAGCTCAAATAATTCACAGATATTTTTGTTGATGGATACAGTAGAAGCAGCTTCTCCATAAGTTTGACAACCTTTGGTTTTCTTGATCTCTCCCTCTGCATAGTTGATGGAAGGGAATTCTCTGCTGTTGAGATCAATGGCAATAATCTGATGCATGTACAGTTGTAGCCACATCTGGACAAACCACCAGGGACCATTCACACAAGGTATTTTCTTGTTGGTGTGCATCAATTGGGTAGTTTGATTAAGCATGTGATAGACGCTGCCCAGGAGGTATTTTCCCAATGGGATGAGTTTACCAGCAGCCAGTTCTTCAGCCATCACGATGTGGTTCAGAGTTGGCTCATTGGCTTTGCCACAGAAGACATACCTGCACAGCCACATATTCAGGAAAGCCCTGTACTCTACATCGGTCAAGGGGCCATCAGACATATAATTTTGGATGTATCTTTTATATCCAACCCCTGTTTTGACTCCTGTCTGCTTGGAGGAACCCTTGTGGTCATATGGTCGAACAGTTTCTGTTATGTTCAGACCAGTCATCATATATACATCGGCCAAGGTGGGAGACATTGGACCATGACCGAATAAAAAGGCGTTGGCACCATTGGACCAGAAGTGGCAAGCTGCAATCAGAAGGTTCTCATTCTTGGGTGTTTCAGCCAATGACAACTCCAAGCAGTGAGATATGCGCAGACGATCCCAGTTCTGTGTTTGGGGGCTTTTATCATCTAATATTCTCTTGTACCAATTCCTCCAGCCTGCAATCGGGGGCAGAGGCCAGTTCTTGAAAGTGTCTTGCCACTCGTGAGGATTGGCCAGAGAGATCTTGAACGGGATCCTTTGGGATTCGGCTGCGATGAATTCAGAGGGATCTGAGTTCCCTACAGGGCCGAGAAAATACGATGGAGATTTCTCTTCAACAGGGATGAGGATTTCGGCAGCTAGGGCCTGTCAAGCATGGAAAAGGATAAAGAGATTTGAGACAGGAATCAAGAAAAGATTATCGAATAAGCTTGGAGAGATTAAAGTTTACCTGAAGTGCGAAATCTTGATTCGCCATGAAGAGGTTGAGTCTTGAAACGCTGATGACCTAGAGTGCGGATCTGAGTGGAAGCCTCGTGGATTCAAAGGAGAATGGCGGATGTCGAGTAGAGTTGGCTTGAGAATGTTTGGTGCTTGTGGTCGATTCCGAAATAAAGATCACCTTTATCCCGAAATCGAAGGGGCATGTGTTGACACCAAAAATTGGCACCGGGAAGAAGCTGACATGTGGGCCAGATTTGGTGGAAAGATACCATTCGGCTAGGAGGCTTTGCTGGAGCATTCGGCAGGAGACGCTCTGCGGTCGGGAGCGCGTTATCATTCGGCAAAGGTGAAGCATTCGGCAGGAGACGCTCTGCGGTCGGGAATACGTCATCATTCGGCAGAAGCATTGTTCCGCAAGCGAAGAGTGGTAGCATTCGGGAAGACATGATGACGTGGATCAACATAAGGAAAAGGCCGATTCGAACATGGAAAGCAATATGGGCACGAAGATTCGTCATTTATTTTTAGAAACAAGTGTTGAAGTCGTGTCCGACTAGGAGTTGTATCAAGACCTGGGTATAAATATAAACCCATAGCAATTGTAGAAATCATCACGAATCAATCATACAACAAACCGGCCCCGTGCCAACATCGAGTCCTTTAGTCGAGTCGTCGAGTTCTTCGAGAGGAGTCATCGATCCGTCGACCTCCGTAAGTACCGGCAACCTTGTATCATGCTTAGTATCATGCGGTGGATTTAAGCTTTGATACAAGTAGTCTTGTTACCATGCTTAGTATCATCCGGTGGATTTAAGTTGTGGTTTCAAGAAGGTTCCTCTGTTAGGTCATGAGCCATGCGGTGGGCTAAGATCTAGTATGGACCAAGTTATCGGCTCTGTTAGATTTAGGCAAGATCTAACAGATTCATTAAGTTACCCCGTGTTGCTCTGTTTTCACTATGTGCTTAATTCGTGCAGCACACCTTTGCCCAATCTAGATCGGCTAGGATCGGCTTTGCTTTATGGTACGACGATTCATCCCCTTATAGCCGAATCCGAAACCGATCTAGGTTGCTACGTGTCGCGGGTTCAAGCTTGTCGGCATTGTGTAGATCTTGACAGAACCGGGTATCATGCGGTAGATGCAGGTTTTTGGGTCGTCTTAGAGCTAATCATCCGGTGGATTAGAATTCGATTCGATCTGATAGATTTATCTTTACCGATTAGGCTTGTTCCTTCGCCATGGACCCCGATTCGGCTAAATAGCCGTATTCGGCAGTGCTCTCACGAGTGAACGTGTGTTCGCGGGTTTGCCTTGGGCATGAATGCTTTTAGCCTTTCACGATTAGATTGTATCATGCGGTTGATTGATCTAGTCTGATTGGTGGTGTGGCCTCAAACGAGTCAGGTGCTGCTTTCGGCCTAACATCGTTTGTTGCCATACCTGACGGGTGCTGCTTTCGGCCTATGCATTCTTGTTTCGATGTAAATTCGTGACTTTGTTGTGGGTTCGTAATTAAACATTGAATGCTTTTAGCTTTTCATGGTTAGATTGTATCATGCGGTGGATTGATCTAGTCTGATTAGTGGTGTGGCCTCAAACGAGTCAGGTGCTGCTTTCGGCCTAACTCGTTTGTTGTCATGCTTGACGGGTGCTGCTTTCGGCCTATGCATTCTTTGTTTATTACGAATTTATGATCATGTTTCACCCCTTCAATTTATTTATCATGCTCTGATCCTCGTTAATCGGCTATGAGTATATGTTGTAATGTTCATTCTGTTGAAAGCCGATCTTTCGTCATGCTTACGTCATGCATTCGGCAGTGCGTTCCTTGCGTACCTTACCGATTGCCGAATGAGATTTTAACTGCCGACAGATAGCTTCTCTGTAGCTATTTGTCTCTCGAGATTGGCTTCAACGCCGCAAATATGGAACTGTCTGGTCTTACCCGGCACGTTCCAGGTTTTGATCTAAACGTTTTTATCCCTTTGTTAGTTTTCAGGCAAACTGACTGGCACGCTTCCGGATTCGAAAGCCCGGGCCGCATTTGAAGCCAGCTTGTTCGGCTTGCTGTGTGCTTGGCGTGAGGTGCGGATTTTACGTCAACAACTGGTCAACATCTTTGGTCAACACGTGGATAAACCTTTTGAGCAAGCGCATGGACAACTTGGTGGACCAACATATTTCAAATTTCAAGCGTCGGTCCCAAAACGTCATGGTAAAGGTATTGAAGAAACTGAAGTTTCTGGAACCAAAGACGCGAGTGGACAGCCGATTCAACAAGAGCTTCAGCATGCATTGCCGAAACCTCGTACATATGGTGATATGGCATTTGGCACCACGGGAATTCCACCTGCTTCTGCTTACAAGATATCCCCTCTGAACAACAGGCTACAAAGGGATGTGTATGGAAACGGATATTCAGAGTTCATGGATTACAATACTATTGATGCTCTCCCGAATCCCGGGTATGTTGGTACTACAGGGATGCCTGCTGGAAGACCAGGGAATCAAGATACCAATATTGACCTCATGGTGCAAAAGATGACCGATGTATTGCAAAATCAATTAGGTCTGAAGCCTAAAAATCAGGGGTACATGTACTCGTCTCCTTTCCCAGAATGGTACCAAAGGGTATCATTGCCGAATAGAGTCAAGGTGCCTACAGAGTTTACTAAGTTCTCAGGACAAGACGATACTAGCACTGTGGAACATATAGCTCGATATCTGATGCAGCTTGGAGAAGCTTCAGCAGATGAGGCTTTCAGAATCAGATACTTTCCTTTGTCGCTGACGGGTCCAGCTTTTACATGGTTTGCTTCTTTGCCTGCTCAATCAATTTGTACTTGGAAAGACCTGGAGCAGAAATTCCATGCTCATTACTACATTGGCAGTACCGAGAAAAAGTTGGTTGATTTGACCAGCTTAAGGCAGAGGAATAATGAGACACCTACGGAGTTCCTCAGGAGGTTTAGGGAAACAAAGAGCATGTGCTTTTCTCTGAACATACCTGATGACCAGCTAGCTGGTATGGCTGTAGCTGGCATGCTGCCTGCCATTCGGGAAAAGCTATTCGGGATGGAGTTTGATGATCTGGGCCAGTTGTCACACAGATTGGCCTTAATGAGTAACCAGGCATATGGTTTCAAGAAAGATGCCAGATTTGCTAAACACAATGAGGTAGCTGACATCTATAACCAATTCCTTGAAAGAGCAGATCAAGGAGATGAGTATGAAGATAGTGAGGAGATAGCTGCAGCAGAGATAGTGTGGGGTAAAGAACCAGTCATGGTGAATCAGAAGTGGATTAAACAGAATAAGGGAACCTATGATTTTGATGTAACTAAGGCGGATAAATTGTTTGACTATCTTGTAAAAGAAGGCCGGATCAAGCTACCAGAGGGGCATTCTATGCTTCGGCCTGATGGAGTGAAAGATAAGAGGTACTGTGGATTCCATGATAGAAATTCTCATTCCATCAATGAATGCAGGGTTTTTAGAGTGAGGATTCAGAAAGCTATCCAAGAAGGGCATCTGAAATTCGACAATAAGATGAAGTTGGACAATAACCCGTTTCCTCAGAACATGATTGGGTTCTCAATCAATATGGTGAGGGTTGCCGAATCTGGAGAAAAGGGAAAGATGAGAGTCCTGACGTCGAAGGAAGCGAAGCAGAATGGCTCAGTCGATCCTAATCGGCAAATCACGATCGAACAGATTCGCGAGGAAAAGCCTCGCTTCCCGAATAGCCGATTTGAAATTGGGAAATCTTCTAAACCCAGAGTCACATCGCGCATTCTCCTCAATAAGTGGCAGCGTCAGCAAGAAAAAGAGCACTACCAGAGACGTGAGTACGAGGAGGAGAAGAGGAGGTGCGAAGAAAAAAGGTATGAGGAAGAACAAGAGGAATATGTCCGAGAACAAGAACGTGCACATTGGGATTGTGTCTTCTTCAGACACTGTTGGAATGAGGGTTTAAAGCTGCCTACATGGAATAACTGTCCTGAATGCAATAATGGATATATCGAACATAGGCAAAATGTTGCCAGTCGCCGATCCGTCCACGAAAGAATTGGAAGGGTACATCCTAGTGATGATCGGCGTTTAAAAATATATAAGAATGATGATCAACCAAGGAAAAGACGTGCTGATCATAGATGGATTGATCATGAAGAAGAAGATCGTGAGTATGTCTGGCAGAAAGGACAGTGGTGTCCACCTGGTTTAAGAAAGAGCCAGAAGAGAAGAGTCCAACGCCTGAGGAATCAAGAGTTGAAGCGAGCAGGAACCAGGATGAGATCGATATGGCGTCCAAAAGACAAACCCGACGAATCGGGTCATTCGGCTCCTACATGCATGGTATGTTTCTTGCCGAATGAATTCATGGCTCCAGCTAATCAAATTGTACAGGAAGAGATATTGTCAGAAGTGGATGAAGCCGAGCAATGTGGGTTAATGGCACAATTGGTATTGAATAAGCAAGCTATTTTCGAGAAGCCAGTCCAGAATCGGCACATGAAACCACTGTACTTAAGAGGATATGTCAACGGAAAGCCATTAACGAAGATGTTTGTTGATGGTGGAGCTGCTGTTAATGTGATGCCATACAATACATTCAGGAAACTTGGCATGAGCCCTGGAGATTTAACGCCAACAAGCATAGTTTTGAATGATTTTGCTGGAAATCCTTCGGACACCAAAGGATGTGTACATGTAGACCTGATGATTGGGTCTAAGATTCTGCTTACAACCTTCTTTGTTATTGAAGGTAAAGGGGCATACAGCTTGCTACTTGGAAGGGATTGGATCCATGCGAATTGTTGTATTCCATCTACTATGCATCAGCAGCTTATTCAGTGGATAGATGATGAAGTGGAAATTGTCCCAGCAGATGATTCAATTAGCGTGGCTAATGTGGAACCAGCCTTCTGGGAATATCAAGGCATAGATTGTTTCTCAGGTAAGGACTGGGGAGAAGGTCCTGTTGAGCCAGTCAGCAGTGATCAACAGCCGATCGAAGCAGTCGGCTCTTTTAGTAATTTTTAATGGATAATCCAATCGATGGGACTGACGGGAAGCTAGGACATGGATTTGTGTCGGCTGATAAATTAGAAGAAGTAGACATTGGAGATGGTGACAAACCAAGGCCGATATTCATCAGTGCTAGCTTGGATTCAGTTTTCAGAGAAAAGTTGATTGAGTTGTTAAAAGAATACAAAGATTGCTTTTCTTGGGATTATTCGGAGATGCCTGGTTTAGATCGTTCCATTGTTGAGCATCGATTGCCGATCAAGCCTGGTTATAAACCTTACAAGCAACCACCCCGGAAAATCTACAAAGATGAAGTGTTGACCGATGTAAAGAAAGAAGTGGAAAGATTAATAGCAGCAAATTTTATTCGGCCATGCAGATATGCAGAATGGATCTCTAATATTGTTCCTGTGTACAAGAAAAATGGGAAGATGAGAGTTTGCATAGACTTTAGGGATCTGAACAGAGCTACACCCATGGATGGATATCCAATGCCTATTGCTGACTCGTTGGTTGATGCTGCTGCTGGATATAAAGTGATTAGTTTCATGGATGGTAATGCAGGGTACAATCAAATTTTTATGGCATTGGAAGATATAGCGAAAACAGCTTTCAGATGTCCAGGACATATAGGGTTGTTTGAATGGGTTGTCATGACGTTTGGTTTGAAGAATGCTGGTGCAACTTATCAGAGAGCCATGAATTATATTTTTCATGAGTTGATCGGCAAGATTGTGGAGATATATATTGATGATGTTGTGATTAAGTCATTGGATCATGAAGCACATTTGGCCGACATAAGGAAAGCTCTAGAGTGCACTAGGAAACATGGGCTCAAGATGAACCCAAATAAATGTGCTTTTGGAGTTTCGGCAGGAGAATTTCTGGGATTTCTGGTGCATGAAGGAGGAATAGGAGTTGGCAAGAAAAGTATGAAAACCATTGATGAAGTTGTTCCTCCAACTAATCTTAAGGAATTACAGTCATTACTTGGCAAGATCAATTTCGTAAGAAGATTCGTATCAAACTTATCACAAAAGGTGTTGCCTTTCTCTTCACTGCTAAAAATCAAGAAGGATCAGAAGTTTGTATGGGGTGATGAACAACAAAAGGCTTTCGATGAGATCAAGGAATACATGAAAGAACCACCAGTATTGGTACCTCCACAGCTAAACAAGCCTTTTAAGTTGTACGTGGCGGCCAATGTCCAAACTATTGGATCGGCCCTCATACAGGAATTTGAGGGAAAGGAAAGGGTAGTTGCATACCTTAGCCGGAAATTGCTTGATCCCGAAACGAGGTATTCGGCTACCGAGAAACTTTGTTTATGTGTTTACTACTCCTGTACAAAATTTCGGCACTACTTGCTACATGCCGAATGCATTGTGTATTCAAAATTTGATGTGATAAAGCACATGTTGTCTATGCCAATTTTGAACGGAAGGATTGGCAAATGGATTTTAGCTTTGTCTGAATTTGAGTTAAAGTTTGAATCGGCAAAAGCTGTTAAAGGACAGATTATTGCTGACTTCATTACTGAACATCGCGATTCATCAGCTAATTTGCTTGAAATTACTCCTTGGGTATTATTCTTCGATGGATCCTCATGTGACAAAGGTGGTGGAGTAGGTATTTTGTTAATTTCGCCAAAAGGAGAGGTATTTGAATTTGCTATTCCTATTCAACCTACTGTCACTAATAATCAAGCCGAGTATGAAGCGTTGCTCAGAGGACTTCAATACTTGAGAGAAGCAAAGGCCATTGCAGTTGAAATCTTTGGAGATTCAGAATTAGTCATAAGGCAACTAAATGACGAATATGAGTGCAGAAACGATATCTTAAGGAATTACTATGAGGAATGCAAGCAAATCTTAAAGGAATTTCAGTCAGTAATTCTGCGGCATATTCCTAGGAAAGACAATGGAGAGGCAAACAGATTAGCTCAAAGTGCTTCGGGTTATAGAGAGCTTCAAGAAGTTTTTGCTAATGATGTATATGCTTTCGGGAGTAATCTGGCAGAAGATGATTGGAGAAAAGAAATTGTTGATTATCTGGAGAATCCATCCCGAAAGGTTTCTAGAAAGCTCAGGTATAAAGCTTTAAAGTTTGTTCTTCTTGATGATAATTTATATTATAAATCCTTGGATGGGGTGCTGTTACATTGCTTAAGTCAAGAAGAAGCAAAAAGGCTAATAAGTGAAGTGCATGATGGGCTGTGTGGAGCACATCAATCGGCTTACCGAATGAAATGGGTTATTAGGAGAACTGGGTACTATTGGCCCACAATGCTAGAAGACTGCTTTGAATATTACAAGGGATGCCAAGATTGCCAGAGATTTGGAAACATTCAAAGAGTTCCAGCATCGGTCCTGAATCCTATTATCAAGCCATGGCCATTCAGAGGATGGGGAATAGATTTGATTGGCCAAATAAATCCTCCATCTAGCAAGGGGCATAAGTTTGTGCTTTTAGCAACCGATTATTTTACTAAGTGGGTTGAGGCGATTCCATTAAAGAAGGTGGCATCAGAGAATATGGTTGAATTTGTTAAAGAACATATCATTTACAGGTTTGGAATTCCTCAAACAATCACCACAGATCAAGGAACTCAGTTTACATCTTCAGAGTTCAGAAATTTTGCTGAAAGTATGGGTATCAAATTGTTGAATTCTTCTCCTTATTATGCCCAAGCTAATGGTCAGGCAGAGGCTTCTAACAAGATTATGATTAAAATTATACAGAAGAAGATTGATCAGAAGCCAAGAAAGTGACATTCGGTATCAAATGAGGCTTTATGGGCTTACCGAATGGCTCCACATGGGGCTACACAGACGTCTCCTTATGAATTGGTATATGGACATCATGCTATCTTGCCATGGGAGATGCAGTCAGACTCAAGGAGAATAAAGTTGCAAAAAGATTTAAGTTCTAAAGATTATAATGATTTGATGATGGACGAATTAGAAGATTTGCATATGATTCGTCTCAGGGCCTTGGAAAATGTTGAGAAAAATAAAATGCGAGTTGCTAAATATTACAACAAGAAGGTGAAGGTCAAGCAATTTGCGGAAGGAGATTTGGTTTGGAAAGCAATATTGCCGATTGGAACTAAATACAGTGCATTCGGTAAGTGGTCTCCAAACTGGGAAGGTCCTTTCAGAGTGGTCAGATGCGTGCCTGGAAATGCATATATCCTGAAAACTTTACTAGGAGAGGAGTTTACTGCTGCTATCAATGGGAGATACTTGAAGAAATATTATCCTAGTGTTGAGATTGATCGCTGATTGAAATATTTAATGTCAGAACGACTGAAACAGCCGGCATTCGGGAAGGAGACGCCTTCAGAACAAATGCCAACAGAAGGAAAATGGCCAATACCAGAATGTATTGCCCTTAGTACAAATATTTTGCATCATGAGTTTGACCAAGTTATCACAAAAAAGACTGCAAAAGATAAGTTTTATTGCCGAAATGCCATAATCCCTAGTACAAACTAATGGAACAACCTGTTCAGAACAGACTGGGGATGAATGGAATCGGCAATGGCGACGCCATGAGCATCAAGGCGATCTATGGAGGCCTCAATATCGCCGATCTCCTCCGGATTGCCATTGGCAAAGCCGGGCGGTAGCCTGGAATAGTCAGTGCCAGTGTGCGTCGACATGGCGACTAGGCCTGCGGCAGTGCCCAGACGGACGCCGTGTAAGGCCACCTCATCGATACGGCCTGCCACTGCACCGAGGCGAGCTTCTGGCGTGTCCCCAGGAGCATTCACCTTGTTTGCCAAAGACTCAACCAATGTCTTCAGCTGATCGAGTTCGGCGTCGCGATCTGTAGGATTACGAAGCAACGGCGGGTTAGTCCAAGGTCAGATTGAAGTTAAGCGAACCGCAGAAATTACCGTCGATGGTCTCGAGCAGCTGCTTGCGTTGGTGTTGCCACTCTAGATCTGCGATCCCGGCTTGTTTGGAGATGACCTCCAACTCATGCCGAGTGTCGTCACGTTCCTGCTTGAATCGGCGGGCATCGCTATCCGAGTAGCGCAGATCCCAGTTGGGCCTGGGGGATCGGCTAGATGACTCCGAAGAATCACCCGCTGCAGCCGGAGCCGCAGTCAAGGCAGTAACGGGGTTCCATTGGATGAGCCTGAAAACACAAAGAAAGTTGAGAATAAGGCAAAATCTGGAGGAAAGGATAAGGAGAGGCAGACAATCATCACCTCCGACGAGCACTGGCGCGGCTCCCTTCAGCTTCGTCGACGGCCGGGCGTCTTCCGCTGTTGTTGGTCATTGGGGTTTTCTGAAGATTACTGTGCTCGAAGAAGAGGGGGCTCAGGCTAACAGAAAGCTTGGAAGACGGAGGATTTGATAAAAGATTAGGAGCGCTCAAAGTTCTTATTTATGGAACTAACGAAGAGATCGTGGCCGAAGATTGTGGTGCATATCCCAAGGAGTTTGGAAGGTGGAAAGGATTTTCCAACCGATCGATTTCCATGTCGTTTGGGATTCTTACCGAGTCGTATTCGGTTTTGACTGAATGAGATTCGGCTATGTCGTGTTTGAAGCGTTTTCGGGTCTGACACTGTTATAGCCAGCTTTGCCGAATGAGTTGTCCACAATAAAAAAAAAGAGAGATAAGAGATGGCAAGATTGCAGGATTGATAAAGCATTCGGCTATCGACTGTTTGTTACAATTACAAGCCCAAGTACTTTGAGATTACATTCTTAGCATCTGATATCATATTGCTAATACTCTCTAATAAGTTTTTATCAGCTTCTTGGGTTTTAGCCAGAGCAACAAGCTTTGCCTTGAGTTGTTTTTCTTCGGTCAGAGCTGCTGAAGCTTCCTTTCGTATCTTCTCTGTTAATTTGGGAAGCTCAGCCGTCTTCTTCTCATCAGCTTCAATTTCGGCCGATAGATCTCTCAATTCGGCTTCGAGTGCAGCTTTTCTGGCCTTCTTCTTTTCAAGTTCAGATTCTAATCTGATCAGTAATTCTTTGCTGTTCTGAGCTTGAGTATGCAGGTCTTTCACAGATTGTTTGGCTGTGGATTTCCTTTGTTCTAGAACTGGTTGAGAAGATTGGTTTTTTAGAGCCTGCTTTACTGCAGCGTATTGTTGATCCAAATGAGAAACTGGTTCCAAAGAAGTTTTGATATCGGCAGGGAGTTCTTGGTCAATGGATTCCAGTACGTCCCTTAAGAGATCAGCATCTTTGACTTGATCTTGGATACTCTTGTGCAGCAAAGCAAGGATATCTTTCAGCTTTGTTTGATTTTCTTCTGACAGAGTTTGGCCAGAAGATGTCTCTTCCCCTTGTTCGGCAACCAAGTCGTCCACAGCTAAAGAATAGCTGGATGATGAAATGGATTTCTCCTGAAAGAAAGTCTTGCCGAATTAGTAATAATCCGCTGAGTAAAAGGGTAGAGAAAGTTGAATGATTTTGTTTACCTCGTTCCTGACTTCCTGAATGGGGGAAGGAAGCCTCTCAGGCTCAATGGAAAGATTCTGTGTATCTTGCTGAGGAGAAGCTGGAAGATTTCTTGGTGAAGATAATGCTTCTGATTGAGGAAGAAGTTGCAAAGCTAAAGATGAATCGTGATGAGAAGAAGAGCTCTCCAAGATTGGATCCATTGAGGATTGTTCTGCAGTTAACAAAGAGTGAGTGCCGATGAAAAAGAAGTTAAGAGGATAAAGTGGTAGAATTTTACCAGTCAATGAAGCATCGGCAAGATCTGTATTGATTGCTAGTTGCTGTTCTCTGACCTGAAATCAAGAAGAGATAAAGTTGAGAAAAATACTAATGGCATTATGGTCAAAGGAAGAAGGCTCTGACCTTGATAACTTTTTTGCTGCTTGTTCTTTTCTTCTTTACAACTAAGGGAGCAGTTAAAGAAAGGGTTTTCCTCTTGACAGATGATGGTCTAGTAAGTATTGGATCTAGAGAAGCCTGTCTAGCCATCAGTTGAGCCAAGGTAGGAGATTGGTGCCCCAAAGCAGATATTGGGCCTGCAGCTTTGTACAAAATCGCCCTGGCAAGAGGGGCAGGTGTTATATCCTGCAAGATGACAGAATCAGAATTAATTGGGGTTAATATTATTGAGACAAATGAGGGATGAGCGTATTACCTCTGAAGTTGGCTGATAATCAGGCATTAACTCGAGACAGAAGGGATGGATTGGCATGTTGAAGATATGATCATGGAGTTCTTGCCACCAGAGAGTAAAAGAAGGATGGGCAGATATTATTGGCACAAAAGGCTCAGGTGCATAGATAGTTTCGCAGCATTTATAAGTAAAAATCCTTCTTGTCTCTGTGGAATCCTTGACAATCTCCCTAGGCTTGAGAAATTCGTGAAGAAATAGCCTAGGGGGCACTTGGCCACATCCCAATTGTCTAGCCATCATGTTTGGCTGATAATATTCGTAAGTGCTTTGAACCAGCCTTCCTCCACAGAATTCGGCTGGCAAGATGCAGGGCTGGATGAAGGCATTGAAGATCGCTATAGATTGTACATCAGTGCATCCAGTTTCAAAGCTGAATTCGCAAGGGAGAGTGAGATTGTCATTGTCCAGATATGGGAACCAAAGAGGATGAGCAAAGCCTTTGAAGAAGAGCTCAAACAGTTCACCGATGTTCTTGTTGATAGATACAGTGGAGGAGCTTCTCCATAGGTTTGACAACCTTTGGTTCTCCGGGTTTCTCCTTCTTTGTAATTAATTGAAGGAAAGTCTCGGCTGTTGAGATCAATAGCGACGATTTGATGCATGTACAACTGCAGCCACATTTGGACAAACCACCAAGGACCATTGACACAGGGGATTTTCTTGCTGGTATACATCAGGTGGGTGGTTTGGTTGAGCATATGGTAGACACTTCCCAGGAGGTATTTCCCAAGTGGAATGAGTTTTCCGGCAGCCAGCTCTTCAGCCATCACGATGTGATTCAGGGTTGGCTCATTGGCTTTGTCGCAGAAGACTGATCTGCATAGCCACATGTTCAGGAAAGCTCTATATTCGACATCAGTCAGAGGGCCATCAGACATATGGTTCTGGATGTATCTCTTGTATCCAACCCCTGTTTTTACTCCTGTCTGCTTGGAGGAACCTTTGTGGTCATATGGATATACAGTTCCTGTAACGTTCAGGCCGGTCATCATGTAGACATCGGCCAAAGTAGGAGACATTGGGCCATGACCGAAGAGAAAAGCATTTGCACCATTGGACCAAAAATGGCAAGCTGCAATCAGAAGGTTCTCGTTCTTTGGTGTTTCGGCTAGTGACAGCTCCAGGCAATGAGAAATACGCAGATGGTCCCAGTTCTGTGTTTGGGGGCTTTTGTCATCAGATATCCTTTTGTACCAATTTCTCCAGCCGGCAATTGGGGGCAAAGGCCAGTTCTTGAAGGCGTCTTGCCACTCATGAGATTTTGTTAATGAAATCTTGAAAGGAACCCTCTGAGATTCAGCCGCGATGAATTCGGAAGGATCTAAATTCCCTACAGGGCCGAGGAAGTAGGATGGAGTTTTTTCCTCAACGGGGATAAGGATTTCGGCAGCTAGTGCCTATCAAGAATGGAAAGAGATGAGAGGAAATTTAAAATGCAAATCGAAAGAAGAATACCGAATATGCTTGAGGGGATTGAAGCTTACCTGGAGGGCAAAATCTTGGTTCGCCATTTGAAGATTGAATCTTGGAAGTCGATAACCTAGGGTTCGGATCCGGACGAGAGCTCTAAAGATTCAAAAAGAGAAGCGGGTGTCGAGCAGAACTAACTTGGGAATGTTGAGTGCTTCTGGTCAATTCCGAGATAAAATTATCTTTTATCCCGAAATTGAAGGGGCATGTGTTGACACCAAAAATTGGCACCAGGAAGAGGCTGACATGTGGGCCGGATTCGTTGAAAAGATATCATTCGGCAAAGGAGTTTTTTCCCAGGGCATTCGGTAAAGACGTTCTGCGGTCGGGAACGCATTGTCATTCGGCAAGAAAACTGTTCCGCAGGAGACATTCGGGAGTGCGTGATGACGTGGATCAAGTATAAGGAAAAAGCTGGTTTAACTTGGGATGCAAGACGGATACGGTGCCCCGGCGTTTATCTTTTTTAGGAAATAAATAATGTAATCGTAATCGATTAGGAGTCGTGTTGAAACCTGGGTATAAATATAAACCCATGGTGATTGTAAAAGCATCGTTCAATCAATCATACAACAAACCGGCCCCGTGCCAACTTCGAGTCCTTTAATCGAGTCGTCGAGTTCTTCGAGAGGAATCATCGATCCGTCGACCTCCGTAAGTACCGGCAACCCTGCACCATGCCTAGTATCATGCGGTGGATTTAGGCTTTGGTTCAGGAAGGTTCCATTGTTAGATCATGAGCCATGCGGTGGGCTAAGTTTTAGCTTGGAACAAGTTATCGGTTCTATTGGATTTTGGCAAGATCTGATAGATCTATTAAGTTACCACGTGTTGCTCTGGATTTTACCTTTATGTTTAATTCATTACAACACTCTTTTGCCCAGTCTAGGTTGATTAGATTCGGTTCTAGCTCATAATGCACTGCGTTTCCATAGCCGAATTCGAAGTCAATCTAGATTGCCACGTGTTGCGGGTCCAAGCTCGTTGGTCTTGTGTAGATCTTGACAGAATCGGGTATCATGCGGTGGATGCAGGTTTTTGGGTCGTCTTAGAGCTAATCATCCGGTGGATTAGAATTCGATTCGATCTGATAGACCTATCATCATCAACGAAGCATGTTCCTTCTTCATGGAACCCGATTCGGCTATATAGCTGTATTCGGCAGTATCGCCACGAGTGAAAAAATGTTCATGGTTTTGTTTTAAATAAAGAATGCTTTTAGCCTTCCACGTTTAGAGTATATCATGCGGTGGATTGATCTATTCTTGGTTGGTGGTGTGATTCCAAGCAAGTCGTATCATGCGGTGGATTAACTTGCTTGTCTCATGCTCGACGGGTTGAAAAGTACCTAGACATGCGGTAGACTAGTGCTTTTAGTCTATGCATTCTTGTTTATTATGAAATTATGGTCATGTTTTCGCCCTTTTATTTATTTATCATGCTCTGTTCCTCGTTAATCGGTTGTGAATATGCGTTACAATGTTTATTCAGTCAAATACCGATCTTTCGTCATGCTTACGTCACGCATTCGGCAGTGCATTTCCTGCGTGCTTTGCCGATTGCCGAATGATGCTTTAACTGCTGACAGATAGCTTCCCTGTAGCTATATGTCGTTCGAAACTGGCTCCGTAATCGCAATTATGGAACTATCTGGTATTACCCGATACGTTCCAGGTGTTATTTGAACATCTTTTCTCCCTTTGTCAGTTTTCAGGAAAATTGACTGGCACGCTTTCGGATTCAAACGCTCGGGCCACGTGTAAAGCTAGCTAATTCGGCTTGCTGTGTGCTTGGCGTGAAGTGCGGATTTTACGTCAACACACTTTTTGGCACGCCCAGTGGGACCACAAGCTTCGAAGATGCCTGAATTAAAAGACATTCTGGAGTGAGTAATCTTCCAAATCTCCAACTGGTGTGGCTCAGCACCAGTTTGGGGATCTCGCTGTGATTGCACCAATACACGGCATCAATATATGATTTTCTTATGTAGATAGTGAGAGATGAGAATGTTGTAACCAATCTTTACCTTTTCCCAACTCCACTGAGAGTAAGGTTTTGAACCCCCCGTATGATTGCTATCCACTTTGCCGCGATTGCCTGAGTTCTAGGTGCTTGCATTCTGCAAGGAGTGAACCAGTGATGTTAAGCGATGAAAGGTTGAACTCATCTTCTATATAACTTACCCTGAATGTTGTTGTTCCAAAGTAGTGGCACAAATAGTGCCACTCCACAATGTTTAGCTCAGCAGGCTTGTGCCTCATTTTATCCTCATAACTGTCGAACGCCTTGTATGTAGCACTCAAGTCGCCTCGCCAACCTTTGTAGCGTGCGTGAGCAATCTTCAATATCTTTTCCTCTGGATTTTGAATGCCCTCAAAATCCCATTTTTCCTGGTAGGAAGGAAACTTGTTATTTATGCATGATTCAATCATAACACTAGATACGAACAAAAAAGAGGGAAAACATCTGCTATATAACATTAACAAGGTGCATGCTGTGGACAGTGACTTACCATTACAGCTTCTACGATTTCATTCTTGACTACCATATCCACATCACTCCAAAATCGGACTATAATTAGTGGAGCCTTCGCCCTAGTATTTACAACAATATCATCAACAAAGGTACGTCTGTTTTCTCCACAGGGACCACCCAACTTTGATGAAAATTGGATTTTTCATCTTTTCGCGGCAAGATCTTGATCTCTTGGCAACTGAAGATAACCCTTTCGGGGTTCCACGGCCAACTGGCTTGCCACCTACTTGCATTCACACCAGAGAAAATAACATTCACTGCTGAACAATAGCAGTTGTAGAAACCAATGAAAAATAAAGAGTGAAGTTTCTATAACCTTTTGTCTTCCTTGGTCTCCTAGCATGCGATGGAAGTTGTGGTGGTTGCATAGTTTGTGGTGGCGGCGTCGGGCTGCTGTCATTGCTCTCATCTTGTTGGAGTACGACTACTTCTGTAGGTTTAGATTGAGCTTTATCAAACGCCCCTGAAAACACATGTACTTAGTTGTCACACCCCAAAATTTACAAATTTTGGATGTGAATTTTTAACATAATTAATACAATAATTTTCTCAATTTTCTAAAATTTTGCAAGCTTTGTTTAATTTACAGGGAATTTATGATGAAAAAAAGAAAATATTTGCAAAATGTAAATAAATTACTTTGTATGTTGCATTCATGCTGCTGCATTGAGTTTTGTATTGCTTGTGGTTCAAATGCGAATTTAAATTTATTTAAATTCAAATTTGAATCACCCTGTTTGGAGCCCTAGAAAAGTTGTTTGGCCAAAGTTCATTTCCCCACCCTGAACATCTTTTCCCGGTCTGTTTTCCCCCCTTCTCTTCTTCTTTTCCCGCAGCAGCCCACTCCCTCCCGCTCGGCCCACCTTTTTGTGGCCCAGCGCCCCCCTCCTCTCTTTTCTCCCCCCCCCCCCCCCCCCCCCGCGACCCAACAGCCAACTGCCGGCCCAGCCACTCCCCCAGTGGCCCAGCTCGCACATCACCAGCTCGGCCCGCTCCTGCGCCAACGACACCGCGGCCCAGCAACACCTTTCCGCACCGGCCCAATTCCACAGCCCCTCCCTCCACTTTCACCGACACGCGGGCCCCGCTCAAACAGTGTCGTCCCCTACCTCCAACCGAACCAAGCTCGGTCGAGCTCGGCCCACACCGCTGCCTCGGCCTAGCGCCAGGGCCCACCTCGCGCGCACTGTGAACCCCTCAGGAACCTTCCCCGCACCTTCACCGCCTCCCCTTTCCTTCTTTGCCTCGGTCCTCGCATGTAAACCTATCGCCACCGATGGAAAGGATGGAGCCGTCGGCCGCCGCCCCAATCCACGGGCGTGGCTCGCACGCCAAGGCAACCCTTCCCCGGGGCTATAAAACCCAGCAACCGCACCCTCGAACCCTCACCCATCTCCCTCGAGCAATCCTGAGCCACGGCTCCCTTCCCCCTCGCCTCGCAGCGTCGCCGCCATTAGAGCTCGAGATGCCGCCGTCGATTATCCCCCTCCGGCACTGCTCCACCCCGTCCAGCCTCACCGGTAGCATCGAGACGAGGTAACGAAGCTATCCGAATCGCCCTTGAGCTCGATTCCACCCTGCACTGCATCTAATCCATCGTCGGCCACCTTGCAGCTCCGCCGCCGCCACCCGAGCTCGAGCATCGCCGTCATCGATCCGCCGCTCTGGTACCTCTCCACCACTCTCGACCCCTCGGTGCGCCCTGCGCTTTGGTAAGGACCGCCCTGGACCCTCTCCCGCTCGCTCTCACGCTCTGTAGCACCACCGCGGCCGCACAACACTTCCCCTGAGTTTTGTTTCCGCCACCTGACGTCGTCTGTCGTCGGTGAGCCTCTCCGACTGCCACGAATCCCCTAGGTGATCTCGCCATAGCCCTAGCTACCACCCCGACCAAGTCCCGTGGCCAACCGAGCTTCCTAGCTCTAGATTGGCTCCGCTCCGGCGAGGAACCGCTGCAAGAGCCAGCGGCGCCGCCGCTTCCCACTACCGTCGGCGGCCAGCCGTCCGCCCGATCTGTTTCTGGCCGACGGATCGCCATCCAACGGTGCACAGAGCCACGAGCCTCGGGTCAAACCAAACCCATACCGATCAGCCTAGCGAGTTTTGTAAAAGAGCCCCTATACTTGTCTCAAATCAACCCTCCATCCACCCAGTTCAAATATATTTACAAATGTGCCCCTGGTTCTCGAAAAAGCCCCTAAACTCCCATGTTTTTGTGCCCCGAAGCCCAGCCTTGGTCTTTTATGGTTTAGCCCTCCTGTTTTAATATTAAATTATGTTTTAGCCCCTGAGTTTTTGCAAATAAGCCCCTAGAAACTTTTAAACCTCGCCAGCAAGTCCCCAAACCTTAGAAATGTCATATCTTTCTCGTTTTAGCTCCGATTAGTGTGATTATTGCGCTCACGTGTTCGTAGCGAAGCGTAGATTATTTCTAAAACATTCTTTTGTACTGTTTCTACTGTTTGGTGTACTGTTTCTAATAGAATACCTTTGTTTGCATGTATTGGCTTGTGTGGTTGCTTGTGTGGTGATTCGTGTCCAGTTGGTGAGCCGTTCGCGTTGGACTTTGAGTACGAGAACTTTCAGGAGCAGGACTGACAGCAGCAATAGCACCTTGAGGAGGGCAAGTTATAGCACGGACAATCCTTGCTACCTACTCACTTGGAATACATTATTTCATACATGCATGTGTCTAATTTGATGTATCCTTTAAGGTTGTACCTAGTTTTTCATTATCCTATCCTTGTATACCTTGGGTTTATTGCATTTGGGTAGAATTTTGCTAGGCGCAGCTACTATAACCTTTGTTTAATTGTTAAACTTTTATTAATGGTCCACTTCAACTTTAATGTTAAAACTTGTTTTTTAGCAACATGGATCAGGGAGCTAGGGCGTGTGCTTCATGCTTGGCCCTAGTGTCTCTCCGTAAGGACTGGTTCTTAAAGCGGCAACCCAGGAGCCTGTCGCCACCGCCAGAACTATAATGGCTCTAGTCTTGGACAAGTAGCTGGTACGGCTCTAGCTTAACAGTAGTTATCGACGGGCCAACGGCGTTATGGGAATCACTCGTGAGAGTATGGTTTGATCCACCAAGGACGGGGGTACCGTCGGCAATGCCTCGTTAGGCACAGTCCCATGTTGGGATCCACCGTGAGTGCGGGAGCTCCACACATTGCGCTCTTTATTTTGTTGTTGGCATGCGTTGCCGTGCTCTGGACGCCATTGACCCTCCTATCGCTGCGCCCTGGGAGTCAGTCGATCTTGGTGCCTTGGATCATGCTGCCTGTGTTGTACCATAATGGCTACTGTTTTGTTAGGGCGTCTTGTGAAAAGCCTCGTAGCGTCCCTATGCGATCACACCTCGGAAGTGTGGTTTAAGAGGTTTGGCCACCTCGGCATGGTTGGGTTTAAAGTTCTTTGAACTTTTACGCGACTGGTGGGTAAATGGCGAAACCTCTGCAGAGTGTAAATCTATCATGATAGCCTTGCTCAGGGTCACGAGCGGCCTGGATCCTTTTTGATTAGAAGATGATGTTTATTTATGCTTAATGTCACTTCCACTTTATTAATTGGGTTGCAACCGAGATTCATACACTTGTAGTAACTTAGACAATGTTAAAACGAACCAACTAAAAGTGCTAATGCAGTTAAGCCGTGTCTAGCCTTTTTGAGCCTTCATACACCCGTGCTATACTTGCTAAGTAAGCCATTTACTTACGCTTGCTATTATTCAACAAAATCCCGGATGGGTAACAGATGAAGATTCTTGAGGATCTTCCGTACTACTTAGTTGTGGTCAACCAGTCGGTGTCCCTGTGGACTTGAGGCTCTACCTGTCGAGAGAGTTAGACTTCCGCTGTGTTTTAGGTAAACTCTGATGTAAAACTATTTTTATTCGAGCATATGTACTCTGTTTATCATATTTGTTAGTTGTATGTGTTCTGTGGACTTCCTGGGCACACATACAGTAGCATTCGGATTTCGGTGTAAATCCGGGTGTGACATTAGTAGGTTCACATTTTTCATCACAAATAAGCTATAGTCGACAAGGATAAAGGACTTACTAACTCCTTTGATAGCTCTGATACTAGTTAACCATTTACCGAACGTTGTAATTGTTTCCTCCCTGAACTCATCGTGAAGGTCTGCAAATTAATTAGAAACACTGGTATGAGAATAATGTGCAGTCAAGGCTACATGTTGCTAGTGTAGAACAATCAACATACGTACCACATTCGTCGTCTTGTTTTTCAAGCCAATTTTTGTATTCATCAAGATGAAAGTACTCTTCATCATCAGAAAAAATAACCATCAGGACCATTAGGCTCATGCCCCCTTTGTCGTTTCAGGGGTGTAACACTAACCGCCCCTGCATCAACAGAAGTTTTTGATAGGACCAACCTTAATTTCCTCTCATTGGTTGAATCCACATACCGAATCATTTTCAGTATATCTTTCTTAGATTTAATTTATATAAGACTCGCTCTACTTGTATCATCTTCATTTCTCTTCATGTAGTACGTGTAGTCCCGCTGCTCAAATCCAAGCGATTCTTTAACATCTGCCAGGGAAGTAACGTCTATAACACCCTTGTCCAATTGAGAAGAGAAGTATTGTACTCCTTCCCACGACTTTCGACTAGTACAGTCCACATCTCACCTGTTAATTCAGATTCTCTACACATGCACATAAATATTAATACAACAGCATGGAAAACTTGGTGTATGCATATATGTATATATATACTAGTTGGAAGTATGTGAAAAATAAATATGTAGTGGTCAAATAGCACAATGCCTATTCAGTTTCACAACAACAATTACTTTATGTTAAAAAATTTTAGATAGATATAGACCTGCATGAGCACATATTGGGAGTTTATGTTTGATATCCTTTCATCTAGGGGTTTTAGTGACAGATGGGTAAACTGGATGCAAAGCTCAGTAAAAGGTGGCTCTGTAGGGTTCAATCTGAAAGGGGAGGAGAGTAATCTTAAAAAGTTTTGTTCCTTCTGTTTCAGCGCTGTAAAATGATAAACCTTCATGCCTTTTAATTAACGCCGGGCGTTTTGCCCTCGAACTCCAAAAAAACAAATGAGATTAATGGACAAACGTTTGACAAAACATCACGGGCTTAATCAAATTTTCCGTGGTGCCTAATTGAGTGACTTGTACAAGATGCGCTAATATATAGAAGAACGACACGACAACGATTCATTGACAAGTGAAAATCCTATATGGGATTAGAGGTATATCTAATCGATTGCATGGAGGGAACAATGTAACTACTGCACACAATTTTATCATGAAAGCCAGGAAACTCATCAAGAAGGTGTAGAGCGAAGCGGCCGATACACACCTGACATTATGAAGAAGGTCAACTTCGAGGTCGATGACATCAATCCCATTTCGTTGTTGCACGGGTTCTCCATTGCTGGCCATGGATGGCCTCGAGGTGCGCTAGGGCAGAGATCGAGGAACCGTCCTCCCCCTCCGGCCTCCACGTTCCCCTCATCGTCGCCTTCCAGAGAAGACCAGATTCAGTAACTATGGTCGCCGCCGCCGCGCGAGGTTTAGGGGGACGTGGGATGAGGACGCCTTATTTAAACTGGTGGTAATGGCGGGATGTGAAAAAAATTTTGGCTGAAAACGTTCTGAGGCGATATTTAACTTGGGTTTTAATCTGGCGCGCTGGGAAAAACATTTTTGGCAAAAAATAGTGTTGAGTTTTCCCTCCTGCCGCATACATTGGGTCCCACATGCTCAATTCTAGATATTGAAATTATGGAATTTGTACTACAATATTTATTCATTCACATGGTATAAAAAGCTATGCCATAGACTTGTCAAATTTGTACTACATGTTATTACCACTTTTGAATTTGACAAAATGACCTAAATAAATATTTTAGACCTTGAAGAGTTATGAAACTTTGTTATTCAACATTTTTCCATTTCACCTCATTGAGTGTAACAAAATCTTGGTTGTATTTGTCCATTTTTCAATGTGAAAACCTTTCTGGATATAATAATGACATGTGGGTCCGGCTGTCAAATTTCCGTTAAAGATTGACATGGGGTGAACCAGTACTTCAGTAGCAGAGTACTTGACTACATCACCACTGCATACATACTGAATTCCATTCTTCTTAATCTACCACATACCAAACATTAATTCCATTACATTAAAACAACAAAAGAAACCGTAGGCAACCAACAGACAGCTGCCCATGACACATCTTCTTAGGGAACCTCCTCAGTCGTAAATTTCATCATCGAAACTGTATTCATTTTGCTGCAGCTTCTGTTTGATAGCTCTGCGAAGCTTTTCCGCCATTTGTCGTACCTGACATTTTAGGATGGGGTTAGTTACCAAAATGGAAAAAGCTAAAGTCCAAAAAGCTGCACATAATTTTAGCTTCCTATCTGAATGCCAAAAAACAGAATCAAGATCGAAAGGAATACACTGATGTTACACTTGAAGTATAGGAACATCACCTCCCTACCAGACGGAACTGGATCACTGGTAACCTCGTCGTCGCTGTCACCAGTTATCACCAACCTACAGAATATCTTCTCGAACTCAACTGAGAACTTGTGTTCGGGGCCCTTAATTCCAAAAGAAAAACAGAGATCACAACAATGACCAAAATTTGTAACTAACATATCCAAAATAGTGCCTGGATCATTGTATTATAGGAGGAGAATTGATCCAATTACAAAAACCCCACTACAACTAGCACATTATCAAAAGAAAACCCCAATCCCTGCTGCAAACTTACCACATCTGCAAATGGTTTATCCAGTTTTGGACTGTTTGGATCGTCGGCCCACATGTCATACAACACCACAATGGGTTTTTTCTTTTGCAATGGTGCCTATCATGACATCATAAATTCTAACATCATTTCACTGAATCAAGTAATTATGTGGTAACTAATCTGAATCAGTAAATATACCTACCAAAAGTGAGTATTTATCTAGCATCAGAGAATCTAGCAAAAGTAATTCTTGGTCCACCATAACTGAATCTAGCAACATTGATTCTTGGTATACCATCAGTAAATATACCTACCAAAAGTGAGTCTGTATCTAGCATCAGAGAATCTAGCAAAAGTGATGCTTGGTCTATCATAAGTGAATCTAGCAAAATTGATTCTTGGTCTACCATCAGTGAACCTAGCAGAAGTGAATCTAGTGAAAGTGATTCTTTATCTAGAATGCATTCAATCTTAATGTCACAATTCCCCTATCGAGCATCCTGGCAGGGAAGCATTCATTCGAAAAAATGCAAACTGTACCAATCTTACCACATCTGCTCCTGCATCCTTCTCTTTCCCCCTGCTTGGGCCTGGGCTTGCAGACGGCAACGAGGTGGTTGCGGTACCGTGCCTTGCCGATGGCCCCGCCATGGACGAGGGGAGGTGGATTGGAGAAGGACGCGACGCCGCCGGTGAGCGTGGGGACGGAGGCACCGAGGTCGCCGGAGATAGCTCATCGCGTGCTTGCCTCCGGGAGATGTGGTTGCTCCGCTTGCGCCTAGCCATCGTCCGCTTGCGCCCAGCCATCGTCGTTGCCCCGATCCGTACGCAAGCTGCGGCAAGGGATCTAGATGTAGGCGGCTTAGGGTTTTGTTGGGGTTTCTTCGACGTTCTGTAGCTGGGGGAGGAACAGGGCAGGACCAAAGCAGGGAGGCCGCAGATTTTTGTTTCGGCAGAATATCCAATTTCGTCCTCGAAGTATCAACCAAAGCACAATTTCATCCCTGAACGAGCCCTATGAGGAAGTTTATTCTGAATCTTTTCCTCCACACTTTTCTTGAATTTATTCCGATTATTTCCGAACACAAAAAAGAGCCAGAGCTAGATTATGAATTCCTGCTGGATCGACCAAATACCAAATTGATCACAACATAAATCAACCAGCAAAGATAGAATATCGATCGATTGAAGGTTGCATATACTTCCTCGATCCGTTCTTGAATATATGACTAAATAGGTTGTCCTAAATGACATATATTTTATAACTAAGGTGGTATATTCTTTTAGTCTACTAACAACCATCACACATGGATCCTACATAATAAGAAGTTTATTCTATTTTGTACATCATGATATTACCACTTTGGAATTTGACAAAACGACCCAAATAAATAATGTAGACCTTGAAGAGTTATGAAACTTTGTTATTCAACATTTTTCCATTTGACCTCATTGAGTGAAACAAAATCTTGGCTGTATTTGTCCATTTTTTGAATGTGAAAACCTTTCTGGATATAAGAGTGGCATGTGGGTCCGGCTGGCCGGCCGTAGCCTTGCCCAGCCACAAGGAACCTGGCCGCGGCCACGTACTGCCTGGCCATAGCCGGCCAGACCTGGCCATGCTTGGCCACAGCTAGCCAACCTTGACCGCAAGCCTTCCAATGGCCTCTAGAACATCCCGATCATCCAGAGAGTTCAATAGACAGTAATTCAATAACATACACCACAGAAATTAAGTAACAGATTAACAGGCATCACACAAATTAGGTTACCAACTAAAAATAGGCAATGGCATACAAAATAAATGGACTGGGTACACATAATGGCTTCCCGAGCCACAAGGACACCACGCTAATTAAGGAAAGGATTCTCCGACACTAGTTTTTAGACACAATGATAGAAGTTCTTCCGACCACATAGGCTTCATAAGCCACACCGACACAACTTCGACTTTATTTGCTCCACTTCTTGTAGTTCCGCCTGAGAGCACGTCGAAGCTTCTCCGCAAGCTCCCTGATCTGTCATTCATTTCACAAAAAGGGGTTAACGACGAACGTATCTATACAAATCTGTCACTAACATAAAGTAATTAAGTGAAGTCCCATCACCTCATATGCTCTAAGAACCTGTTCGTCTTCGTCATCGCTATCCTCAGTGTATGAGAATGTAACAGTCACCCTGTCGAAATCGTAGAATACTTCAGGCTTGTCCTTCAATAACATGTGCCTCAATTATGAATTTATCACATAAACTTGGTATATGAATCAACATATGCCAACTTAGTAACTGTACAGAACCTATCATGTATTCAATCAATGTACCCAAAGTATGTCTTTTTGATTCAAACACTTTGAATATGGAAAATCCGTAACCTATGCAGAAAATCCATTAATAGTTTGTCCGAAAATAGAACTAATATATGCAACATAATATTGATATGGGCAAAGCAGTAATAATGCTAGACTAAATGAGTTGAAAATTAACCTACCAATTTATATTGATTGTTAAATTAAAATAGTAACCTATGTGACAACATAACTATATGGTAGACTAAACCGTTAATAACAACTCGGCCCTTTCCATTCAAACTGAACGCATCTACAAGATCATTAACCTACCAATTTGCAGAAAATCAATCTACCTCATTTCTGTGTATTATTTTCTTCATTGCGGCGACATGAGCTTCGAATCCCGGTGGCAGCTCCGAGACCTCCTCGTCGCCCTGCGCCTCCTCACCGCCCTGCGCCTCCTCTTTGATCTGGATATCACCAGTGGCAGCCATGGATTTGGAGGTTGAGGCTCGGGTGCGGCGGCGCGGCCCAATGGCGGGCCGAGCGGCTGGCGACGATGTCGAGGTGGGACGGCGCCGGGGGATGGTGGCACCTGGCGGCGTTGGGGTGGAGGTGGGGCGGCGCCAAGCGATGGTGGCACCTGCCCGCGACGAGGTCGAGATTTGGCGCCGCGAGGCCACGCCGGCATATGCCAGCGACAACGACGAGGTCGGGCGTCGCGGGGTCGCGGACGGCGGAGTACGCATGAAGCGTCCATTATCGTCGCGCAGCTGCATATGGGACGGGTGCCAGGCGCGCTTGCGACCGGCCATCGCGAGGGAATGGGAGAGCGGCGAGGGATTCGGCGGCAGGCGGCGGCGGCGAAGGATTGGTGCGAAATGAACAGTTGCTTCGTGGGGGAGAGCACGCGGTGATTACGGGATTCTAGAGTCACACGCGGTGGGTGCGGGTAGTTAACGAGGGCACCATGGGCGGGGGTTCCGAAGAGTCAAAAACCCCATTGATTGATCGGTCGTTTGGGGGAGGAGGCAAAAGGGAAAGAGGATCAGAAGGTAGTTTCACTTCGTTAGGAAATCTACTTACACTGCTGGCAATTACGCCCCACCTGTCGGCACCTGGGCTCGGGTCAAATGTTCATCCAAATTTTCCTCTCGATTTATTGTCTACTGCCATAACATTTTCCAAGAGGCATTCAAGCTTTGTGATGGCTAGAGAACTTTATTGTAATGTGTGATTTTGTGTGTAATGTCTATTTGTAAAGCACTAAGTGACTGAATGCTAGTGTGTGATGAATGATTAGTTTATGACTTTGTCGATGATCTGTGTAGTGATGTTTGATGTTGATGATTAGGATGATGAAGATGACAAGTACATTGATGATGGTGTTGTTGCACCAGTTGAGGCACAAGGCCTAGATGATGACTTTTTTATTTGATTCTTACATGGTTTACTCATGGGTCCCACAAGCTGTATTTACAAATGTTTATGCAACTGCCCAAATTTGATGCAATTGATCATAAATGGGTGCAATAAGACTTCGTGTACCCCTTGGCCTACCCCAGCCGCACCCTAGCCACCTCTAGCCACCTACGGCCTCTACCAGCCAACTGTGGCCACCCTCTAGCCGGCCATAGCCTCGGCCAGCCACAAGAAACCTGGCCGCGGCTGGCCGCGGCCAGGTATTGCCTGGTCATAGCCGGCCAAAGCTGGCCATCCTTGGCCAAAGCTGGCCAACCTTAGCTACAAGCCTAGCAATAGCCTCTAGACCATCTCGATCATCCTGAACGTTCAATAGACAGTACCACAATAACATTTACCACACAAATTACGTAACAGAACAACATTTATGACACAAATAACATAAAATTTGTTGAATGCCATTGAAATAATATCTGTAAGTGCCGACAAAGTAAACTGTTCGCAAACCCAAGTGCTTCATTTACCAACAGCATTATCTTACATAGCCATACTTGACACGATAGAAGTAGACATGGCATTCATAACGAAGCCGACATTCATCACTACAGAAATACATGCAACACCCCCTCCGGCTGGGCTCCCTACCGCAGTGTGCTGGGCCTTCGCAATGTTGAATGTCACCTCGCAGCACCACCGTTGGCAGCGTCGGCCGGCGGAGGCCTAGGCGGAGGGCAACACTCCGCATTTGCCAAGCCAGATTAACACCACAACTCCGCCAATGTAGGGATTGCAAGTTGTTGATCAAAGACGGACGCCACTACCCTTGATCCTCACCCTCAACCTGTTTCATGTACGCAATCACAGTGGCATCGGTGTCGTCCCCGATGTTGGCTCTGTAGAGGCAGACGACGGCCACATAGGCCGCCCCTTTGTGCCTGGCCTGGGCAGCGCGGCGGAGCTGGTCGAGGGGAGGTTGGGGGCTGCGGTGCCTTGCGAAGATGTCGTCCATCCCAGAGAGGAAGCATGCCACCGGGTTGCCGCATTTGGCAATGCTACGAATGAAGATGTCGTAGCGGTAGGGGTCGTTGTCCTGCATTGTAACACCCTAAAAATGCCTATTTTAAAATTTAGTAATTAAATTCCCTTTATTTAATTTAATGCTCATATTTATCTAAGGAAAATAAATTATTTATGAGAAATAAAATTAAATATAAGGTTAGAAACATTTTTGTTGCATTCATGCCGACTGCATTGTGTTTTGTTTGTGAGCGGTTCAATTGGAATTTAAATTCTGTTTAAATTCGAATTTGAATCGTTGTGTTTGGAGCTCTAGAAAAGTTGCAGCGGCCCGAGTTCACTTTTTCCCCTGAACTATTTCCCTCGGCCGAGCTTGCCCCTCCTACTTCTCTGCCCAAGCAGCGGCCCAGATCTCCTTCGCCGCTTCCGGCCCAGCCCGCCGGCCTGCCTCCCGCTCCCGTGCCAGCCCACCTCGCGGCGCAAGACCAGCTTGGCCCAGCAGGCCGCGCAGCATCCCGCCTTCCTTCCCCAACTCGGCCCAGCAGCCAGGCCGGCCCGCCTCACGCCCGCGGCCGCTGACCGAGCGGGACCCGCAGGTCAGTCCCGTCTCCCACCTCGTGACGGAGTCCATCCCAGACACGTGCCGGAGTTCGGCCCGGCCACGGCACGGACGCCGAGGGCCACCCGAGCCGCCCTCGTCCGCCCTATTTAAAGCCGCCGCCGCTGCTCCCAATTTCCCCTATCGAGAATCCAAGCCGCCGCTCCTAACCGAGCTCGCATCGCCGCCGCCGCTCCAAGTACTGCGCCGCCGCGGACCCGCCGTCTCGCCGCCGCTCGGGCCAAATAGACCGCCAGGGAAGCTCTCCTAGCAGGTACGCTCGCTCCCGAGCCCCTCCTTGCTCACTCTCCCCCTCTGTCGCAGGCCTGCCGCCGCTGCCCGAGCGCCGCCGCCGCCATAGCTTGTCGCCCGCCGCTCTCGCTGCGCCATCATCGTCGTGAACCCCCTGTCTAGACTCGTCGTGCCGCCCCGCAGCCGTAGGTGCAGCCCACGCTCGAAACCATGCTCCGCAGTGCGTTTTCGCGCATCGCCGGCGAAGCGCCGCCGTCGCCAGCCAGCGCCGCAGTTCGTCGCGCCGCCGTCGACAACCCTCTCCTCTAGATCCAATCTGGATCGTTGGATCCAAATCTGACGGCTCAGATCGAACCGAGCCGAGTCAACACCCCGGTCAATACCGGTCAACCCAGTCAGCCGAGCCACTTTTGCAAATGAGCCCCTGCCCTTTTTCAAAATCAACCCGCGGTCCAGATCAACTCAAAAATAATTAGAATTAGGACCTGATTTTTACAGAAACCCCGTCTTATTTAAGAATAGCACCCGAGGTCCTGTTTTAGTTAATTTGCAAATAAACCCTCCTGTTTTTATATAAAATTATGTTTTAGCCCCTGAGTTTTTGCAAATAAGCCCCTGGAACTTTTAAAACTTTGCCAGCAAGTCCCCGAACCTTAGAAAAGCCATATCCTTCTCGTTTTAGCTCCGATTTGAGTGATTTTCGCGCTCACGTGTTCGTAGCGAAGCATAGATTAGTTTCTAAGCCTTCTTTTGTTATGTTTTTGCTGTTTGGTGTACTGTTCTAATAGATTAATATTGTTTGCATGTACTGGCTTGTATGGATGCTTGTGTGTTGATGTATGAGTCCAGTCGGTGAGCCGTACGCGTTTGAGTTCGAGGGTCACGAGGAGCAGGACCAGCAGGAGCAGCAACAGCAGCAGCAGTTTGACGAAGGCAAGTACAGCACGGACAATCCTTGCTACCTAAACACACCTTTACATTATTTACTGCATATGCATGTGTCTAAATTGTTCCTATTAAGGTTGTACCTAGCTTTGTTAAATCTAAACCTTGATTACCTTGGGTTATTGCATTTGGGTAGAACTTTGCTAGGCGCAGCTACTGTCACAATTGTTTAACTGTTAATCTTGACTTAATGGTTCACTTCAATGTTAATGGTAAAACTTGCTTTTTAGCAACGTGGATCAGGGAGCTAGGGCGTACGCTTCGTGCTTGGCCCTAGTGTCTCTCCGTAAGGACTGGTTCTTAAAGTGGCAACCCAGGAACCTGTCGCCACCGCTGGAACTATAATGGCTCTGGTCTTGGACGAGTAGCATGTACGGCTCTAGCTTGACAGCAGTTACCGACGGGCCGACGGCGTTATGGGAAGCATGGGTGAGAGTATGGTTTGATCCACCAAGGATGGAGTATCCGTTGGCTATGTCCCCGTGAGGCACAGTCCCGTGTTGGGAGCCACCGTGTGGTGGGGGTTCCACACGTTGCGCTATTTATTTTGTTGTTGTTATTCTTTACCGCGCTTCGAGGCCATTGACCCCCTCGTGTTGCGACATGAGCGTCAGTCGATCTCGGTGCCTTGGGTCATGCTGCCTAGGTTGTACCATAACGGCTACTGTTTTGTTAGGGTGTCTTGTGAAAAGCCTCGTAGCGTCCCTATGCAGTCACACCTCGGAAGTGTTGATGTGCGTGGTTGGGTGCAAAGTTCCTTTGAACTTTTACGCGACTGGTGGGTAAAGGGCGAAACCTCTGCAGAGTGTATAAACTATCATGATAGCCTTGCTCAGGGTCACGAGCGGCCTGGATCCTTTTTGATTAGAAGTTGATACTTATTGTTTAATGATCACTTCTACTATATTGAATGGGTTACAACTGGGATTCATGTAAATGTAGTAATCATGATGATTTTAAAATGAAACAACTAAAATTGCTAATGCAGTACAGCCGTGTCAAGCCTTTCTTTTAAGCCTTCATATACCCGTGTTGTATTTGCTAAGTAAGACATTTACTTACACTTGCTATTCAACAAAATCCCGGATGGGTAACAGATGGATTAGATGGTACTGCTACTGTTGAATTTCCTGAAGATCTGTCATTCTACTAGCTGTGCTCAACCAGTCGGTGTCCCCATGGGTTATCGGTTATGGTTATCGGCTTCGTCTTCGTTTAGAGAGAGTTAATAAAAAGACTTCCTCTGTTTTATTTAGTTATTGAGTCAAACTCTGATGTAAAGACAATTTTATTCGAGCATATGTACTCTGTTTATCATATTTGTTATCTATATGTGTTCTGTGGACTTCCTGGGCACACATATAGTAGCATTCGGGTTTCTGTGTAAATCCGGGTGTGACATGCATCTGCTGGACTGGTACCCGATGAAGTGCGAGGCACTTACTGTCGTCTGTATCGCGACAAGGCCTGAGCATGGTCGTGCAGGTGGCCCATAGGCTCCGAAGGTCCTCCATAGGCCTGGCCGATGTCGCCCCTACTCGGCCAGCGATCATTGCCAGCAACTCCTCCGGGAGTTCCGCCAGTGACCGCGGGTGCTCCCTCGATGCCATGAGTGCAGGCGCGGAAGGGACGTTGTCACGCGGCGCGGAGCGCGAGATCGACGAGCGCAGAGAGGGCGCGATGGCGAGGATCGCGGAGGGGGTGCGGCGGATGAGGCAGAGCGGCGGGGGCGCAACACAATAAATTACCAATCTACTGTTTCCATCCTAAAGTACCACGCGTGTAGCAACCGGTGGCCTTCCAGTTTCCTAAAAACGGCGGCCTTTCAGTTTCCATTAACCGGCGGCCTTTCAGTTTCCATTAACGCGGTGGATGCAGGTCAATGGTACACGCCGCGCACGTGGGGCCCACAACTGCTTCAAGCGGCTCCGGATGGATGACTAACCTGTGGGTCATACATGTCGGCACATGTTTGTTGGGCGATTCATCTTCTGTTCGTCGTGACTTTTTTTATTATTTGTTGTTCTCCTCATCTTCATTCACTAGTACATCTAAGTCATTGACTTTGGAAAGGTGGATACCATGTCATTGTTAGAGTAGCACTGTGAAGTAAAATATTAAAATAAAATTATGTTACATCCACTTGATTTTATCTAAAATCTTATTCCTACGTGAAAATGTTGAAATTATTCAAATTTTTTATTAAAAAACTAGTTGAACCAAGATTTTGATACCCAAAATAATTTCATCTCAAAAAATAAAGAGTGACAAATTATTTTATATGACTTTGTTGTAATGTGTGATATTCTGTATTGGTGAGATACCAAAAAATGAATGGCTCGAGAACTTTGTTGTAATGTGTGATATTCTGTATTGGTGAGATGCTAAACTGCTGAACCTAAGGATCTGGGTTCGAAGCCTAGGTCCTCTTTTTTTGGGTATTTATTTTATTATTTTATTTTATTTCCCCACTGTGATGTAACATATTAAAATAAAATTATCTTACTAACTTTACATTATTGAAATTATTCAAATTTTGTATTAAAAGAACTAGTTGAAGCAAGTTTTTGATTTTCAAAATGATTTCATTTGAAAAAATCTCCCGCTTCATTTTTCAAATATTTGAGGAAATGTCAAGCTATCTCATGGAAAGCATTGATTTATGATTTATCTCGATTTTTTTGTCTACTTCCATAACATTTTGATGCCAAAGAGTTCTTTTAGGACATATGACGAAGAGGCATTCAAGCTTTGTGACGGCTAGAGGACGAAGACGAAGAAGGATGAATGGCTAGAGAACTCTGTTGTAATGTGGGATATTGTGTCTAATGTCTATCTGTAAAGCACTAAGTGACATCAATATCCACAATATTTGACAATGTGGTAGTACACATGTTATTTGATCTTACATATACACTCACGTGGCACGTTGGGATTGGACTAATCCACTTTTTATATATAATGTACACAAAAAATTTGTATGCAATCACAACCTAATGTGCAGTGTATTGGTGAGGTGCTTAACTGCTGAACCAAAGGATCTGGGTTCGAATCCTAGGTCCTCTATTTTTGGATATTTCCTTTATTCTTTTATTTTGTTGCACCACTGTGATGTAAATGACTCATATGCAGATGTGGACCCATGAGTAGGTGACACAACCATTCTGCAGGGATATATTATATATAGCCACATAGAGTACCACAATAGTGCCATTGCAACTGCACTAAACACTACATTAGTTGTCCATCAGGCACAAGCAGAAGGCCTCCATTACATAGTGACCAAAAGCAAGCACACAAAAGCCCTCCATTACATTGTCACCAAAAGCAAGCAGAGGCGTCCAACGCGTTACAGTTCTGGTAGTATTTACATTAACAAACTAACATCAACCTAACCATCAACCTAACTACGAGAAGACTTCATCCTCCATCGTGTACCAGTGACTCGCTTGCAACTTCTTCTTCACGAGAAGGCGCACCTCCTCCACCTTGCTTGAAATTCAATGGAAAAACAGAACTAAGATGTCAAGGGTTTACACAATGTTTGAAATAGCCGCTATGATTAATTGAAGGGCATGAACTTCACCTCCTTTGCAGATAGTAGAGGAACATCGTCTTCATCATCGCTACCTGCATTTACCTCCATAGTGCAGGTGATCTTTTTGCAGCATAATTGAAAAGCCTTTCGACGTTTTCCCTTGAATCCAAGCAAAACAGGGCCACAATTTATACAAAAACACATGAACAAGTTGTGAACCTATTTTGAAGTAGACAAGCAGTTCCCCTCACCTGATGAACCACAGGCTTCGCTGGACACTCTAGCAAGTCATTTAGGGAGTTTGGTTCATCTTCAGTGGCCTCACACTCCATAAATATGTGCAGTGGGTTGCCCTATCATAACATCACAAAGATCTCAAATGGCAAACTTGCAAAGTTTGACAGATTGCAAAGTTGCAGTTATACATAATTTCATAGTTCATATATTTCCTATGTTTTGTTGCTGCATTCCTCCAGAGTTCCAATCAGTGCTGCGTAATCTAAATATAATTACAATCTATCATTTAATAAATAAACCTCCAAAAAAAACCCCAAATGCAACATTCAATCAGTGCTACTTTCATTTATTCAACACATCGCATATAACAAATACCTCACTGCAGCCATATAAAGAAAACCCCAATCAGTGCTCCCTCAACTGAACTTTAATCGAAAAAACCCCCAGGTAGCAAGCATCAAGAACTTCAATCTACAAATCTAAAAATCTGGAGATGCTGCAAGGGTTTGGGCTCACCTGGCCACCTCGCCTCGCCGACCTCCCCGCTAACTCCAGATTCCGCATGAATCGACCCCTCTCATCGCGGAACAGGGTCCTGGGGGCGGGGTTGCGGCGCTCCATCTTCGTGATGTAGGTGGGCGAGAAGGAATGAGCGATGGAAGTAGGGGAAGAAGGCGATGGCGCCGGCGAGGGGAGGCGGAGGAAAACGCGCGAGGATGATGGGACGGCTTCTCCAAGAAGACAAGAAACAAAAGGGGGAATACGGGCCGGGCTACCAATCTAAACACGACTGCATGCAGTTGTTACCATCGCCAGACACTGACATGGGGCCCAGTACCAAGGTCCCACACGGAAGGGACGAGATAAGTGCATCAGGAGGCGTATTTCTCGTTTGTGTTTTCATATCTACCCGACACGCCGTCGAATTGGGCCGACCCCGACACGCGAGCGACGCGCTCCGGAGGAAGCGATTTCATTGCGAGGAGGTGATATGCGGCTGACACGCAGGTCCCACCTGTCGGCCCCAAAGATATATCAGGTGTTCATGATGTTTTGCTCAATCTGCTTAATATGGCTTCTGGATCCGAACTAAAATTTTCAAACATGTATAGAATTCTCATTGGGTGTCCAAATTTGATGGTTTTTTTCTGCATGCAGCAAAAACGAAAAAAATATTTTTTTGGGTATTTCTTGTATTATTCTATTTTAGTGCACCACTGTGATGTAACATATGAAAATGAAATTATCTTACTAACTTTAAATTGTTTCTAAAATCGTATTTCTATGTGAACAAAGCTGGAATTATTCAATTCTTCGTATTAGAAAACACTAGTTGAAACAAGATTTTGATATCCAAAATGATTTCGTATAAAAAACCACAAATCACAAATCTCGTTCTTCCTTTTTCAAACATTTGAGGAAATGTCAAGCTATCTCATGGAAAGCATTGATTTATGTTTTATCTTGATTTTTGGTCTAGTGCATGGATCATATGATGCCAAATAGGGACATATGAAGAACGAGCATTAAAGATTTGTGATGGCTAGAGGAAGACGAAGAAGAAGGATGAATGGCTAGAGAACTTTGTTGTAATGTGTGATATTTTGTCTAATGTTTATCTGTAAAGCACTCAGTGACATCAATATCCACAATATTTGACAATGTGGTAGTACAAATGTTATTTGATCTTACATATACACTCACGTGGCACCACAATGTGATCTTACATATTTGATCTTTTATTTTGTTGCACCACATCTGAAAAAAAAACAAATCACAACTGATTTTATATGACTTTGTTTGGTCAGTTCAAATTTTAAATTATGTTATAAATTATTAAGTCTTATTATTGCACCCATTTATGGTCAATTGCCACTACGTGTTATTACCACTATGGAATTTGACAAAACGACGTAAATAAAGATCGTAGATCTTGATGAGTTATGACACTTTCGTATTCATCACTTTTCCATTTGACCTCATTTAGTGTAACAAAATCTTGGTTGTATTTGTAATTTGTTGAATGTGAACCTTTCTGCATATAAGAATGACATGTTCGGTCACCCAGAGTCACCCAAATATTCTCTCTCCAAACTTCACTATTCGCCTATCACATCAAATCTCTCTCCTCATGCATGGAACACTAAACTTCGCATTCCCTTTTCGGGAACTAAACCATCACCCGATGTTTCTGTACTGATTTGTGGGCCAAAAAGTGGCTGGGTCCACGCGTCATTGACTTCTGTGGAACCGACGCCACCCCTTCGTTCTCGCAGTCTACCCATATATAGGAACCGCTGCCCCTTCATTCTCGCCGCTCCACTCCGATCAGTTTGCATTTGCACACCACCCCACCGACCGCCCCTCACGCATTCCCATCTAGCTAGTGCAGGCCAACATAGCGTAGATGAACTCCTCCTCGACGGTGGAGTCCAGGGTTTCGGTGCACTGTCGTGCACCGAATCCCGCATTGGCGGGGTCATCGAGGCGCCGCCCGGAGACTACGGCGGCGACGGTACGGAGGGGACCCGCGGCGTCGGCATTAGCGAGGGGCCTCGCGGCGTCGGCCCCGGCCTCGGCGGAGGGCCCGGATCCCGTCTCCGATGTTCCGCCGGGAGTCAAGGATGTAGACTCCGGCCGACGGGTGCTGAAGCGGAAGTCCAGTGACGGTTTTCAGCACCCAATCGTCAAGAAGGCCAAAACAGTGGATGCCTCGGCCAGTGAGTCATCGGAGGAGGAGGAGTACCTGCGACGTTTTCCGGATTTTGACTGGGAACGCCCAGTAAGATTTTTCCTCCTACCAAATTAATTTGCCCCCTATGCAATTGCAATACATAATATTAATACTATTGATTATTCAGACAGTTTAAGTGATTGATTTCTTGGTGTGAGAGGTTGTTCCTGAGTTGTAATTAATTCTATGAGTAATCATAGTATTAATTATGCATACCATTTTATGCATTCATGGTACCTAGTATGCAAATGTGAACACAATTATGCAGAATATAGTTATGAAGAGAAATGACAAAAACTGATATGAACCATCTTAGGCATTTAGTGCTACCTTGTCATCATGATATGTTATACTACAATAGATTAATCACAATTGTGCATGTTGTTCTGTGTTTTTTCGGAAAAGCATATCATGCACATGTCAACTGACAACTAATGTCAATATGAATTCCATATACAAGCATTGCAAATTGTAGTATTAATTAATGTCTCCATTTCTTCATTCAGAAGAAAGGGGACAAGGCGGTGACGTACGAGCTCAACTTCCCGCGAGTCAGGATCTTCGCGGACTGCACTGCTGACAACGATGATGAGCACTGCAGGCCCATCAACCGTAGGGCCCCTCCGAACGCCGAGGTATTACCTGAATTCCCTATGTTCTATTTGTTCCATATGCAAATTTTGATGTACATGTCTCTGTAATGCATTTAAAAAATGTCAGATCGAGCGTTTGGTGGAGGAGCTACGCGTGGCGATCAAGCATTGGTTTATTACATACCCTAGGATTGCAGCCACCGGGAAGCAGTAGCTAGTTGATGCTTTTGTTTTATCACCTAGGAATCATGTCTTTTGTGTACTGACCTACTCCCTCCATGAATTACCAAAGGAGGTCGAGATGAACAAGTAGGTACTGATGAACAATTAGGTTTGATGAATGGGCCTTTTGTGTATTGATGAACAAGCTTGTGAAGTGGCATTACTGGAAATGTATATGGACCCTGGTGAATGATTCTGTAATGACCCTTGATGAAAGGGGATTTCGTTACAATATTTATCTTTTAACTATTGGTCGATGGTGAGTGCTTGTGATCTCGAGTGTCATAATTATATCATTATTTCTGTCAATTCTATTTGAGTTAAAATGGAGCTATACCAGTATGCAGTTCAATGGTTGTGCTCTTGTTTGTTTTAAGCACAAATCAGCAAGTCAATTAGACATCTATTTGATCATGTACTTGTATCTTTTTTGTGTTTAAAAAGTCGGAGCACAATCAACAAAAGTGATGGAACCACTGTGATGTAACATTTTAAAATCAAATTATCTAACAACCACTAAATTACATCTAAAATCTTATTCCTATGTGAAAAATGATGTAATTAATCAAAATTTATATTAAAAAAACTAGTTGAAACAATATTTTGATACCCAAAATGATTTAATATGTAAAAACTGATGAATTTAGTTACTTGTGATAATTTTAGAGTTTCAATTGGGTTATATATTGAGTCAATTGGTCAGTTGACTAACTGACAGGTGGGGCCCAGTGTAGTGGGGCCCACTTGTCATTCGCTCCACTGCTGAGTAGTATCTATCTACCGCCCTGGTCTTCTGCCCCAAAACGTCAACTCTGCACACGCAAAATCGCGGCCCCCGCCATCGCCCCAGCCCTTGTCGCAGCTAGCCTAGTAGAGGCGCCGAGCAATCACGATGGCTGGGGGAAACAACCACATCTTGAGGAGGCAATTCCTGGATGCACGTGGGCGCTTCTCGCGGAAGGAGGTGACCGCGGTGCCTCCGTCGACACGGGGTCCGGCAGCACCGCTTCCTTCTTCAATCCGCCGCCCCTCGTCTGTGGCGGGGCCATCAAGGAAACGTGGCACGTCAACTACCCCAGGGCAAAGTAGGGGGAAAGAGAAGGCAGTAGAAGAAGATGAGGTAAGTGTGCTACAGTAAGTTGGGGTTTTTCTTCTTGTGATAGATCTAGTTGGATTTTTTGTAGTGCGGGTCAAATCTTTTGTTATGATACAATGATTCAAGCACTATTATAGTTAGTAGTCATTTAGAACTTTGATCTAAGAACATTAAGTGATTTTTGTTCTGCTGCAGAATCTAGATTCAGTTGTTGCTAGGTTTTTTTTAGAACATAGTTTAGTAGGCACGTAGTAGACAAATAAGAGATGATGGATATTTTCCTTTTCAGTGTTGGTGTTGCTAGGTTCTCTGATGGTAGATGATGATTAACTTTTGGTACACCAAGATTCACTTTGGCTTGGTTCTTTGATACTAGATAAAGATCCACTTTTGGTAGGTATATTGTAGATGCTAGATAACTGAGTTTTTTCAAGCATGAAACAATCTCAATTTATGCATTTGTGAGTACTTGTTTGGTAGATTATTGTTTCTTGTGCTAGATCTCTTGTTATGGTACATTGATTCAAGCACTATGTCTGTTAGATCGAACCTCCAGTGTTTCCTGCCGCTCGGTTGTGAGGGGGCACGTGCACCTGCTCTAGAGGCAGTTGCGATGAAGATGAGATCGACCCATCCCGTTGTTCATTTTGCCGCGAACTCTGGGAAGCAGGCTTTCGATGTGTGGCGGTGCCACGGTTAGACAATGAGAAGGGGAAGAGGCAGAAGGTGATCTAGTCTCCCCTCGAACCATCGTATTGTTAATTCCACATATGCTTGTTGTTTGGTCAAACAGAAACTAGTTCATATGCTGATTTAGTTGGTAGTTTTAATAACAGAATCTTCGTTTGGTTTTGGTATTTTCTGCTATTAATAAAAAATAGAAAATGATGAATGCTATTCTTGCACACATTGTTTAAGGTAAAAAAAAGCTTTTAGGCAACTTTGCTTCATATCTCAATTTGATGCCAAAGAGTTCTTGCAGGACATATGAAGAAGAAGCATAAAAAGCGTTGTGATGGCTAGAAGAAGAAGGATGAATGGCTTATGCTAGCAGCTAGCGTATCTTTTGTAGACATAACTTTGCCTTATCTTAAGTATGATGAGAGACCTAGATTGTAATAATCTATCTTATCTATGTGTTAGACTTGAAAACTTTATTGTAATGTGTGGTATTGTGTGTAATGAATATCTGTTGTGCACTAAGTGACTGAATGATAGTGTGTGATGCATGATTGTTTGATGACTTCGTCGAAGAATTATTGTTATTATATGCCTTGGCCACCAACAGCCTTGTTCGGCAGATCATATTAGGGCTGAAATTGGCTGAACATGTAGCAACCTTCATCCAACAACACATGGCTGAAATGAGGGCTGATGATGGTTTTTTTCAAATCAAAAAGTAATGGTGAGAGAGGTGGCTGCTGGCATACATGCCAGCCGAACTTATGAACATACATCAGACAAATTGAGTAACAGAGTTACATGTATCACACTAATTAAGTTACCAACAAGTACTACATATACATAGGGGCACAAGGACAAAATGATAGTTGCATCACAGTCATGCATCACAAGGGCACTACATGGGAGTCATTTCTTTTTATCTAACTCCATCTTCGCATCTACAAGTGTGTTTCTAAGGACTCCTTTTTTCACTTCCGCTTCCTTGAGTTTTTCTTTGAGTTCTTTCTTCTTCTTTTTCGTGCGCTCGAGTTTGTTGGTGAGGAAATCATCTTCTGCTTGGAGATTTTTACTTTTTCCTTTTCTTCAAACAGACAAAATTCCAAATGTTGTTCCTTCCTTTCTGCAGCCAAAAGCTTCATTACCAATTATTTGTTTTCCTCCCTAGCTTCATGGAGTTCTTGCATTTCCTTGTTGTACATAGTTGCTGCCTCCTTCAGCAGATAATCAAGACAAGGATGAGTGGGTTGTATCATTCAACAAGCTAAGCACGAATTTCATGGAGTGCCCCTATCATATTTTGCTAGCACAATTTTCAAAATGGCAGTAGAGATGTGTAGACAAAATTTACAGAGCCAAGAATTCATTATTACAACAGATCATAAAATCCTTTCCTATTTGAACGAGCAGAAACTCCATTCTACAGACAATATTTAAGGTTGCAATAATTGTTGACTCAGCAAAGCTATGACAAGAAGCTAAGAATTTGCATATTCCCATTTGTCAACAAGACAAGAATGAAACAAGGTCACGATTAGAGGCATTTCTAGTGTACCATTTCACACACATTTCACACACATAATTTGCATATTCCCATTTCACAATCAAAGGCATTCCCAGGTCACAATCACAGGCATTCACATATCACTTCAATCAAGACATAATTGCCAAACATTACTATCTACCATAACAGCAAGTAATTCAATCTATCTGCCATAGCAATAAGAGGCATTCCCAGGGAAAGATTGCTCACCTCGGCGTCGGAGTCATGGTCGGAGGAAGAAACAAGGTTGATTTCCTCCTGAGCCAGTTCCGGAGCTGGAGCCTGGTTGTAGTCGCCCCACCCTGGTGGCAGGATGACCACATCGGGGCTGTGGTCGCTCTCATCTGCAGTGGCTTCCCTTGCAGCAGCGGCGCGTGTATAAGGGCCGCCCCACCCTTGCTGCCACCCCCTTGTCTTGCTCTTGCCTTTCTTCTCCTCACGCCGCTGGAAGTCGCCTGCACCGCCGCTCGCCGCTCGCTCCACCGCGGCCTTGTTCATGCAACAAACCCTCTCCTTGGGCGGGAAGGGCTTCTTCTTGGTGCTTCCGCTTGCCCGGGTCCACCGACCGGTAGCGGGATCGCGCGGCTGGGCGGGATTGAAGCTGGACATCTCGTCGCCTGTGCCACGGCTCGCCTCTCCTCTTCTTTGCGCCGCTGCTCGCCGGTTGCCACGGTCTTATCCAAATCCCGGTGATGTAAAAAAAATTATGGTGCGGCCCAATCTCGGCCCATTAAGATATTCGAAGCCCAATCCCACCTCGCCATTTCTGTTCCCAAAATTCTCGGGCGCTTTCTTCCTCCCTCGCCGCCTATAACTGCTTCCACCCCTCCCATCTCCGCCGCCACCGTCTCACCCACCTGCATCACGACGATGGCCCGATGCACGTACCCAGCTTGCAAGCAGTCGCGCGACGCTGCTGATCGCTTCTCGCGAAGTCCGTCATCGACATTGTCGACTCCATCGAGCGGCCGCCACTCCTCATCCAACCCACGACCACAGAGGAGGCGTCGGCATGCCGTAGAGGCGCGGGTCGAAGTCGACCTGGACCACGTCGTGCATGTAGAAGTGCCCTTCGTCCCAATGGGTTTCCGATCTGCGTCATCGAAGCCTCGTCGTCGCACAGGAAGAACAAGGTGAGGCAGACCCTATCCTGCGTCTTATCGTGCCACCATATATATGTACAATCTGTCGATGACAAATTGAAAAAAATTATTTCGATGTAGCAAAAGAGCCGCCACTTATACACCCAGGCTTGGCCCACTACTGAATCGGACGCGGAAATGGGCATCGACGATTTTGGCCTGCGAGGATGCTTGTATGAGGTGAGGGTGCAACACTACTTGTCTAGATGAAATGGAGTAAATTTGCTTCGTAATTATTGTGTGTGCCTTATGTTCTGATCAAGATTTGCATGTAATTCAGTCAACAGGAAAGAAGTATGAGTTTTGTTTCAAAAAAATACAATGCAAGATGATGCTGAATTACGACAGCGATGAAGATGAATACGATGGACCTACTAAGTCTCTTCGTGAGGTGATGTTCCTATCCTTCAAGTTAAACATCAGTAAGAGAATTTCTGAAAACAGTTGATGACCTTCTGTAAATGCTTACCGTGACGCCTTTGTGAAATGACAGATTTATCAGATGGCTGAAGATCTTCGTGTTGCAGTAAAGCGGAAGCATCAGAGGGGTGAGTTCTATACCCAGGAATCTGATCGGGAATGAAGTGGACGATGAAGCGATGATCTAAACTGAGGAAGTAGATATGATACCTTCTTGTCTGTCTTTTGTCTGTTGCTTTTGTTTCTCTAATGAACAAAGATGCTGGTTCTACTGATTTATGCTACCTTATGTATTTCCTATATATATTGTCTGTGTTTGTCTTTTGACTGTTGCTTTTGCTTTGTTTTTGCATGAGAATAATGGTGATATACAAATTAAGCCCATGAAATTGTCATCATAAACATAAACATGAACGCACAAAAACACTATATAACAAGGCTCAAGCCAAGCTTGCAAACATAACTGAAATCTTCACCAAAAATTATTTGTTGCAGACAAACTTTGGACCTATTGGTTCAATAGAAGTAAACAAATCAACCCCTAATTATTAAGACAAACAGCAACCCCTAATTATGTAAAAAAACCGTCATCGTCTTGTCCGTCTGAATTGGCTGGAGCAACCACTCCGTCTCCTGTGTAGGTGTCATCAGCATCGTCGTCATCTTCAGATATGTCTTCGTGATCTGGTTTAGGCATTGGTATAGCAAGCTCAACAACAGAAGCATCAACACTTGTCCCTTCCACATCAGGCCTCCTCCAAGTTGACACATCGTCTTGGTCCGCAACAGAAATTTTTTCTAAACCTATAACAACCTCGTCCATATCAGTATCACCAACATTAATGTCAGTGTCTTCCTCTCCTTCAGGCATGGCAAACAGTTTCCTAGGTTTCATTATGAGGACGCTGCACCAGTTTTCTTTCTTTGAATTCCCGCTTTTCACAAAGCACACTTGCACCGCTTCAGTCGCCAGGATGTAAGGCTCAGCTGAATAGCGACGTTGAGAGGTATCAATATCAATAATCCCAAATTTATCTTTACTGTACCCTTTTGATCTGTTTGTTCCTAGTTTAGGAACATCATACCAGTCACACTCAAACAATGTGGCTTCCTGCCTTTCATGAAAATCAAGTATGTAGATTCTTTTGATCTGTCCAAACCATTCCATGCCATCTTGACCCCTGACGACAACACCACTGTTCTGTGTCGTTAGATTTTTCTCCACATGCGACAACACCTATTCTTCACAGTAGCTATATTTGTTTCAGGACCACGAGATAGAGAATAAATCATGGGATCTGATTTCCCCTCCCTATGCATGTTCCTTATCTACACTCACAAATGTTTTGACAATATGTTACGACCACATTCAAGATTGACAGGTTTAAATTTAACACAAATGTATATTACTCACATTTCGCTCGAACCATGATACAAATTCATCGGTGTGCCTCCTATCAACATTCTTTGATCTACCTTTCTCCAATTCGGCCTTATGCTCACTGCAACATTTTTTAAAAGAAAAAAAATCACAGTGAGATATGTAGTGTGGACCATGTAACAAGATTCAAATAATTTACATGTGGTACTTACTTTATCCATGGAAGTGCCTCATCACAGTTTGATATTATGTAGTGCCTCATCGTCTGCAAGACTTCGGGACCTAGTGCCTCCATATTATGCTTAGAAGTAGTTCTCTTTCTGTTCATGTCCCTGCTCGCAAATACACTCAGACCAGCAGGTGGTTCATTAACAACGCTCTTTTCTTGATGCTCTGGCCGATCAATCTTTGTACTCGCACCTTGAAAGAACCGAGTACAGAATGTAAGGCACTCCTCCGAAATATATCCCTCTGCTATTGAACCCTCTGGGTGCGCTTTGTTCCTCACATATCCTTTGACTGTGTGTAGGTACCTCTCAACTGGATACATCCACCTATAGCAAGCAGGGCCTCCGCATTCAACCTCCCAAGCAAGATGCACCGGTAAGTGCATCATAATATCAAAAAAGGGAAAATCATCTCAAGACGACAAAGGGTCTCTGCAATCGATTTGCTAAGTTCCTGCATCTCGGTCACGGCAACCTCCTTTGAACATAACGAGTTAAAAAACCTGTTGAGCTGGATCAACGGGATCGCTACTTCTTCAGGCAATATTTCACGTACCACAAAAGGTAGGAGTTTTTGTAACACAATATGGTAGTCATGACTTTTCAGGCCAGAAACCTTGCACCCATGGACATCAACACATCTCCTGATATTAGCGGCATAACCATCGGGCATCTTAACACCTTGTAGAAAGTTGCACATGATTTTCTTTTGATGAGGACCTAACGAGTACAATGCCGGTGGCATGTCGTATTTACCTTTCTCATTGCGAACTGGATGTTGATCCTTCCTTATTCCCAATTCTTTTAGATCAAGTCGAGCCTTCTCATTGTCCTTACTTTTACCAGTTATTTCGAGCAAAGTCCCAAGCAAGCTCTCACAAATATTCTTCTCAATATGCATCACATCTAGATTATGGCGTACAACCAATGAATCCCAATATGGCAGTTCAAAGAAAATACTCTTCTTCCTCCAATTGTGCCATCTAGCATCTTCATCACGCTGCTTCCTCTTCTTAGAGGTAGTGGCTCCATAGATGACTTGCTCAAAACTATCGTACTGCTGCCGAACTTGTTCACCGCTGAGTGGCACCGGTGCCTCCCTCGTCTCAACCGAGTTATTGAAGCTGGCCTTGACCGTTCGCCACTTGTGATTTCTAGGCAGAAAACGCTGATGCCCCATGTAGCAATGCTTCATACCGAATTTTAATCACATGCACTCAGTGTCCTTGTGACAATAAGGACAAGCAAACCTCCCTTTGGTGCTCCATCCAGATAACATCACATAAGCAGGAAAGTCGTTTATTGTCCAGAGTAACATGGCACGCATTTTAAAATTGTGCTTATCCTTGGCATCCCAAGTATCAACTCCGTCCACACTCCAAAGCATTTTGAGCTCATCGATCAGAGGCTGCAAATACACATCAATGTTAATCCCTGGAGATTTAGGCCCATGAATTAGCATGGACATGATCCAATAGGATTGTTTCAAGCACAACCAAGGAGGTAGGTTGTAAGGAATTAGGATAACTGGCCATGTAGAGTAAGCCACGTTCAACATCCCGAATGGATTGAAGCCATCGGATGCAAGCCCCAGCCTGACATTACGGGGATCCTCTGCAAACTCCCCATGCTTCTCATTCACGACCTTCCATGCCCTTGAGTTAGCCGGGTGTCTCAGTTTTCCATCATCAATCGATTCGTCCTTGTGCCAACGCATATATGTCGTTGTTTCCTCATTCATAAATAATCTTTACAGTTGAGGAATCAGTGGAAAATACCTTAGTATTTTGTTAGGTAATAACCGCTTCTTTTTTGCTGCATCAGTGACAACCACGTCATTCCCCTATTCTGAATCTGAAAATTTCCACCTACTGGCGTTGCAAGTTGGGCGGTTCTCCATGTCTGCGTACGCTCCACGGAATAACACACAGTCATTAACACAAGCATGGATCTTTTGGTAGTCCAAGCCAAGGTCTCGAAGCACCTTTCGAACTTTGTCCAGTGAATCCGGGAGATAATGCCCTTCAGGTAGCACAAGACGGAATAATAACAGTATTTGCTCCATTGCAGTGTTGCTAAGACCACACATGCACTTGATCTGATATAGCCTGACAATGAAAGAAACCTTTGAAGCGTCCTTGCATCCAGGGTACAACTCTATCTTAGCTTGCTCAAATAATTCAAAAAATTTGTGTGCTGACTCATTTGGCTCCTCTTCATTACCACCTTGAATTCCACCATGTATGGCACCACTGATCAGCGAGGAAAACAAATTATTGGTGGCCTCCTGATCATCATGATCGTCATGATCGTCAAGATCGTCGTAATCAAACCCATAGACGATAGTATCAGCAGCAAGATGATGACGTTTTTTTGGTTTTTTATGAAATCCGCATCAAGCCCTGAGTTAACCAGGTGACCTTCGATATTCTCTCTATTATGATATGCCATGCAACGACACATAGTACACGGACAATGCTCAAACTCTCCTTCCTCTTTTCCTTCAAACAGATCATTCATAAACTTGTCGAAGCCGCAATGCCACGCATCATCTTCAGTCGGAAATTCCATCCAACTGCAATCCTCTTCACTTGCCATTGCAAAAAAAAACAACTATAGCGCGCAGATTTTAATCTCCTAAACCATATGTACAAAGGGCGTGCTTGATCAGTGTTCCATACTACAGTATTAAAATAGATGTATATACAAATAATTAACAAACTAATAAACATCAATCATATACCTTGGCAGATTGGATCCGAAGAACAGACTTTTTCCAGTCGTGATGCAGGTGATCGCACGTGCGCCCCGGCGGATTGCGAGAAGTCAACAAGATGTGTTGATTTGGTTTCGTTCGTTCCTTCGTCGTATATTTATTAGGGTGAGGATCGGTGAAACGACAAAGATCGAGTTGGGTTAGGACTCGGTGGGTTCGTTAGGGCCTCCACTTTTCGGTGGGTTCCAAGTTGGGCAGATGTCGATTTCATTTATGGGCCTAATTGGCAGGGTTTAGAAACAAGGCCGATCTTTGGCTAAAAGTGACACACGAGAACGCATCAATTGTGACTAATATTGCTTTCGATTGCAACGGGGATATTTTTGTCGCAATAGCATCTTCTCTAGTGCGACGATTGCGTGTTAGCGTCGCCATACCCCTCTCTACTTTGCAAAAATTTTTATTCAGGTTGCAATATCAAACATTTCATTCGCAATGAGTACATTGGAGTCGCTATACTCCTCTCTAGTTTGCAACAATTTTGATTCAGGTTGCAATATCAAACATTTCATTCGCAACGAGCACATTGGCGTCGCTATACCCCTCTATAGTTTGCAACACTTTCGATTCACGTTGCAATATAAAATATTTCAGTCGCAACGAGTGCATTTTCGTCGCTACAAGTAATACTCTAATAGCGACGTGTCATAGTCGTTGTGACATGGGCAACTACTGCAACCGTTACCAATAAGCGTCGCAATACCAACGCCCTAATTGCAACAGACGCCCATGCGTTGTTGCAATTGCCATTGAAATTGCAATGGTACACAATTGGCCGCAACACACACCCCTATCACGACCAATATCGTTAATTGTCGCGTTAAGCCCGGTTTATCGCGACCAAAACACCCTGTTGCCATAAAAACCTGTCGCGATATGCCCAAAACGCTGTAGTGCTTCTCTATTTCCACTTTGTCCTTGGGTGATCTATCCTCAACACTAAATGCGAGGAGCAGCGCGTGCCAGTCTTCTTCGATCACAAGGACTTCACGGCCCATGGGGTCGCTTGGTCATGCTTCTGAGTCGGGCACATGGCTACCGTCCTCTAGCATCTTGATAGATGATTTGCGTATGTCCTATACAAATACGCTGACTGGGACCTGAGATCGCTTCGATCCTAATTTAGAAAGAACAAATGTTGTAATATTTTCGTCTCCATAGAAGTGGGCTTCAAGTTTGTGCACCTGTGTGCAATATGCCTCCGTGGTCTCTTTGGTGCAGTCCCAATATTTGATGACTTGCTCAATGACTACCTTGGAGTCTCCATAGCAGATGAATCGTTTGATTTCAATTGTCACCATGAACCGGAGGCCGTGGATGAGCGCCTCGTATTCGACTCCGTTGTTGGTGGCTTTGTAGTGTATGTGTGGGATGTACTTGAGGTGCTTGCCTTCTTTTGATATGAATAATACCCTAGCTCCAGCACCTTCTAAATTGAGAGCACCATCGAAGTACATTTTCCAGTGCATAGGTGGTTTCGTGGGAGTCGGGGCCTGAACCTCCGTCCACTTGGCCATAAAACCGGCTAAAATATGTGATTCGATAGCCTACCTTGACTTGAAGATGATGTTAAATTCCCCCATCTCCACATACCACTTGACGACTCTAGCATGGACGTCACGATTGCATAGGATTTCACCAAGTGGGAAGTTGGAGACTACACGGATCGTGTGTGCTTGTGTGCTTGGAAGTAATGGCACTTTGTGGGAGGTGATCAAACGTTGCATATAACAACTTCTATGGGTGTTGGTAGAGAATCTTGGAGTCACTGAGTACCTAGCTGACATAGTATATGGGTCGTTGTACTTTGTAAGCATGACCCTCATTTGATCGTTTGACGACCAGGACTATGCTGACCACATATGTTGTGGCGGCTATGTAGAGCAGGAGCTCTTCCTTGGGAGTGGGTCCTGTGAGGAATAGTGGTGTGGCTAGGCAATCTTTTAGGTTGGCTAAGGCTTTGCTGGCCTCGGGGGGTCAATTCGAAGCTGTCAACCTTCTTGAGGAGTTTGAAAAAGGACAAACATTTTTCGCCTAGCTTGTTTATGAATCGGTTTAGGGTTGCCATCATGCTGGTGAGATTCATGACCTCTTTCTTGCACTTAGGCTCGCATAAATTGCATATGGCGGCAATTTTGGTCGGGTTGGCCTCAATGCCGCTTTGGCTGACAAGGAAGCCAGGAGCTTTCCTGACTGAATGCCAAAGACACACTTGTCCGGGTTGAGTTTCCATTTGTAGCGCCGAAGGTTGTTGAAAGTCTCATGTAAGTTGTCTATGAGTGCGTCAGGGTTATACATTTTAACTACGACATCATCGATGTAAGCCTTAGCATTTCGCCCAATCTATGTTTTGAGGCAACCTTAGATTGCATTCAGGTAGGTTGCACCGACGTTTTTTAAACTGAAAGTCATGGACTTATAGCAGTAGATGCCATGCAGGGGTGATGAACGTCACCTTATATTGGTCATCAGGGTTGAGGGTGATCTGGTGACAGCCCAAGTAATAATAGAGGAAACATAAGAGGACACAATCAGGCGTAGAGTCTACGACTTGATCGATGCACGGAAGGGAGGGGTCTTTAGGGCAGTACCTATTGAGATTGGTATACTCGATACACGTTCTCCATTCGCCGACTTTCTTTCATACAATTACACGGTTGGCAAGACAGTCTGGCTGCTTATATTCGCGGATGAAACTGATAACTAAGAGTTATTTAATTCCACCGTAATGGCCTCCTTGCGATCCGGGGCGAACCGACGTGGTTTGAGTTGGGTCTTGCTCGGGAATCTTTAGTTCTTGGTCGGTGTTTTCTTGGCATGTTTGGCCATCAATATGCTTTTGCCGAGTGGGTATTATCCAGGCTCTGGCAAGTGGATCCACTATCCGGTGGTCGTCACAGGAGAAGACGATTGGCATCTCCGACCAGCACATGTACTCGATGGGTTTGGTTGTGATGAAGTTGATCTCTTGGGTGTGCATCTTCTTTCTTGTGTCAGGGAAGGTGTCGGGTCTCGTGATGATAACGTTGACCCGGTGGTCGATGGGTTGGAATTCCCCGTTGCCGCTCGGCTTCGGGGCCAGGTAGTCTTACTCGGGTCGGCGGTTGTCATTGTCGTGGTTGTTCTTGTTGTTGTATGTCGCTCCTTTGGTGCCGGCTGGCCTCCGACCTCCCTACTTAAGACGTGGCACTCTCTGAACATGGGCTTGGCGTTCTTGTGGAATGGGTAGGGTTCGTCGAGGCAGGCCAACTCTTCCGGGAGGAATCTTTGACTCGATCCTTTAGTGATTGCCACCATGGGTTCTTGTCTCTTTTACGATTTCGAGGTAGCTCAATTCTCTTTGAGTTGTCGGCGTCATACTCCTCATCATTGTTATGGCGCCAATTTTTGGATCTGAAGCGGGCTGCTTAGCTAAATTTCTATTAGAAGTAAAAAACTTTTACTTCGTATAAAAGTACCCCTATATGAGATATGAAAAAAGGTAAAAGCAAAATTACCTGGTAATTTGTTGTCGAAAGAAATTACCTGGTACTCCGTAATAACCCAGAGAACTCTCGCCAAGCAGGTACCTACCGCTCAGCTCGGAGAGACAGAGACGGATCCCCGAAGTCCAAAACGAGACTATCCAGGCATCCAATCCACTTGTGCTCGGTTCCAGCTTCCAGCCATCGGCAACGGGCCGAGAGAGACACGGGAAGAAGTAGTAGAAGAGAACCAGGGAAGGAGAGAAGCCCCAACGCCGATATCCCCCGGAACCAAAATAAGGCCAACCGGGCCAGAGAGAGAAGACAGGACAAGGAAAGAACACCAACGCGGCAACGCCAGGCCACGCCACCACCGAGCCGAGGCCGAGGCCGGAGAGCGAGCCCCCGCACCCGCACACGCCAGCAGCAGCAGCCAACGAAACCAAGGCAACCAAGCAAAACGAAGACCAGAATCACATCGAGTAGCTAGAAGCTAGCCACCAGCAACAACCAGCAGCTCCGTCAGCAGCAGCAGCAGCAGCAGCAGCAGCGGGCCAAGCAGCACTTCGTCTCCTCCACCGATCGCTTCTCCCCCTCGCCGTCCTGCTCGAGCACCACCACCAGCAAGGTCAGCGAGCCTCCTCTCCTCCCTCCCCAAACCCAACTGCTCTCCCCAATTCCCTCGCGCCTCGATTCCCCCCCACGCGCGCGAGTGCAATGGGGGCCCAGCAGCCAGCGCCGCCCAATGGCGCTCGTAACGCGCTCTCCCCGCGGGCGCTCCGCTGCACCCATCGCCGCCGTCCGGCTTCGGTCGTTGGGGGCGGGCCGGCGAGGTCGAGGGACCTCGGAATTCGGCGCGAAACCCTAGCCCCCTGCCGGAATTCGGGGGGCAAAGCGGCTCGGATCAGGGGAGCCCGGGGGGCGCCCCGAGCTGGGGGATTCAGTTTGAATGGCGCACTGTTGCCGTGCCGCAGTTTGCTACGCCTTCGGATTTTTTTTTTCGGGTGCTCTGCTTTTTTTTTCGCCTCTCAATTTCGCTTCGGGATGGAGCTTGTTCGTTCGGGGGCTTTTGAATGGATCGGGGCGAAACCCTAGCCTGGCTTGTCTCGCTTGCCTAGGAATCTAGAATCGGGGGGCTGAGTGCTTGGGGGCGTTGCGTGCCCTTTATTTGCTTGTCATTTTGGTTTCAAATCTCCTGCTGTTGTGGCGCTCGGTGATCTTGCCTCTGACTTCACGGCCCCACAGTTCCAGGATCTCAGCACACGCTCACGTCGTGGGTTCGCGTTAGATTCCTGATGTTGTCACTGCCTGTTCGGTTTTGATGTGTCAGATGAGCTCCGAAGACTTTGCTTGGGTTTATGCATAAAAGGTGGACAGGGTTACAGAATTGGATTGAACAAGCTTCCCATGGTCTTGATTACGTTGGGAGCTTCAGACTTACTGTTTATTCAGTTAACAGCAGATCAATTTGGGTGCCTTGGGTTCTTCTCCTCTAGCTGCTGCTCTGCTCCTTTAGATGTCTCAACTCTCAAGCATGAGCAGGTTTTACAGAAAATGGAAACAAGTTCCAGCTCTGCATCACACTAGCTATAGGATGAGACTACGATAAAAACATAAATAATATACATTGTGATATATTGCATATCATCCAACTTTAAGCTTTCCACCCATTATTAGTGAAGAACTCCACAAGCTCTATGTAGACTTATTTTTGCTGTTTGTTGGGCTTTTGCTTGAAATTGAGCTCCTAATTTTCGTTTTTGTGTGGAGACTAATCTTTCAATTGATTAGGCAATGTCATGGGACTTAATGCAGTTTTAATTTAGTACCTTTGTATTGGTTCTAGTTAATCCAACTAGGGCCAAACTTCATTTATTTCATCCCTGTGTTTATTTGTTATACCCATTTCTGATGCATAACATGTTCTCAATTGCAGTTAGTTCTCCTGTTGGTTGATTAGTGTACTGGGGCATATTGGATTGGAGGAACAAGAAAACTCGAAGAATCGGATAATTACTTCGAACATGAAATTTATGTTCTGATTGTATGGAATCCCATTTCTGAGAGATGCCATCATCGACACCGTCGCCGACACAAAATTTACTCCCACTACCATCACCGGTGGTTGGGCAGAGCACTCGTATTAACCTTGGGGATATCAAACTAAAACTAGTTAAGAGGATTGGTTCGGAGCGGGCAAAGAAGTACTTTGAGCTCTTGCAGAGGTTTTTGTCTTCGAAGCTGAGCAAGACTGTGTTTGACAAGCTCTGCCTCACAATACTTGGTCATGAAAACATTCGGCTTCATAACTACCTCATTCGCTCTATTCTCCAAAATGCCAGCCAAGCAAGTGGGCCACCAACAGTCAGTGCACCTAAATCAATTGGAGTTGCCAAGAATTCAAATCATATCTTAAGTCCCACAGTTCTTGTCTCTGACAATGGTGATGTTCCGCATCAACATGTGAAGGCCCAGTATCCACAAGGCAGAAATGCAGATGTCCAGGAGAATGGTATTCTGCATTTGACAAAACTGAAGAGATTTCCGCAGCCTCAACAAAGTGACCTCGTGGAACCTCTGTCCAAAAGATTACGTGTGGAAAATGCATATTCAAATTTATCTGACTCCCCAAATAGCAACTGTCCTGATGTTGGCAGAGAAAATATGGAAGCCATTCCACAGCATGCTCAAGGTCCAATAACTGCCCCACTAGGTGTTGCTTTCTGTTCTGGTGGTTTTGGTGGGAGTTGGAAAACTTTGCCACTTTCCTCTAGTTCTGGCAGTGATAACTCTGTTTGTTGTTATGACCTTGGTCAGCTGTGTGATACTTCTTTACTGAGACAACGGATGGGGAGAATAGCAGAAACAGAAGGGTTGGATGGTGTGTCATTAGATTGTGCTAATTTATTGAATAATGGAATTGATTTGTTCTTGAAACAGCTTATAGGATCTTGTATCAAACTGGTCAGAGAAAGATCTCAGCATGATCGAATAAATCAGATGGCATTAAAGCAACAGTTAAGTCGAAAGCTAATAAATGGTGTACAGCTGCAAAATCAGGTGCATAGTCGAAGTGCCAATACATGCCCACAGATCAGCTCAATTTCATTGCAAGACATCAAGGCTCTATCAGAGCTAAATCCTCAGCTGCTTGGAGTCAATGCATCACTGTTACATGAAAAAATGAATTCATATGACTAATCAGTTAGGAAGTCAAATGAATTAATCTTTCTACAAAGATTATCTTTGCCTAGCAAGCAAGAGGATTGCAAGCTTCAAATCCTATCTTGGTCAAATGCATTGTCAGCCAAATGGTCTGTGGACTTCCGCGCATTTTCTTATTGTACCTTTGGCAACAAGAGGCCTCAACCAACGCCCCCTGTTCCCGGTGTGAGCACAGGCTTGAACACCAGCCAAAAAATGCATATAGCTGGGGTTGGAGTACGGAACATCACAGTGTTGAAGCGTCAAGCCTCGGCAGCTATCATGCTTCTCCACAAATTTTCATGTCACAGCAAAGTCCTGACATGTATATCTGCAGCTGAGGTGTTTCTTCCCGTTTCATCTCTCTTGCACTGCAGCAAAGTCCAAGCCTGCCTCCATAACTTGCTGAAGCTGAGATATTGTCTCCTGCTTCATCTCCACTATTCAAAGGATGTTTTGACATTCTGTCTCATACGTAACATACACCAAATCTTCTCAGCTTGATGTCTGCGTATGATGCCTGGCGTATATTTTCTTCATTTATTGATGGGCAGTGGAAGGTGCTAATGAACATTGTACAGTATCCTGCTTATGGTGAACTCCACAACTCACTATCAAGACTGCTCCATCAAAATAAGTGAAGATCGCATGACTTCTAGACACTGTTGATTATACAAAGACATTAATTTTGTGCTTTTATGCACCAAGCAAGATTGCACACAAAATGTGGTGATGCAGGGTGCAAAACAGATTTAGAACAGGGCCTTCCAACATAAAGAGAAGTGATCTGTAAGTCTATTGCACTATTCAAAGGATGTTTTGACATTCTGTCTCATACGTAACATACACCAAATCTTCTCAGCTTGATGTCTGCGTATGATGCCTGGCGTATATTTTCTTCATTTATTGATGGGCAGTGGAAGGTGCTAATGAACATTGTACAGTATCCTGCTTATGGTGAACTCCACAACTCACTATCAAGACTGCTCCATCAAAATAAGTGAAGATCGCATGACTTCTAGACACTGTTGATTATACAAAGACATTAATTTTGTGCTTTTATGCACCAAGCAAGATTGCACACAAAATGTGGTGATGCAGGGTGCAAAACAGATTTAGAACAGGGCCTTCCAACATAAAGAGAAGTGATCTGTAAGTCTATTGCACTAGTTAATTGTTACACTTGTACTTCAGAGCGTGTAGATACTACATAAATTGATGAATGTGGTGCATTCAGTTTGAATTTAGATTTAGCTTGTTATGTTTTGTCTCAATCCCTGAGTTCATTCCCCTTTCTTTCAGAACTGATAAAAGTTGCAAAATAAGCCATACTCTAGGAATATTTTTTTTCCAAACTGTTTAGTTGTTGAAGTTAGTCCATAAACTGTTGAAGTACCTGTTAGGAGAGTCAAGGGCCTATTGGGCCTTAGCCCATTAGGGTTAATTAGTCTAAACCTTCCTATATAAGGAGAGGAGATGTATCAATCTAATCAAGCAAGAGATTAGAAGGAAACCCCTTCCCTCTTGCCGGTTGTGGGCATAGCCCCGCGGCCGGCGTCCCCAGCACCCCTCGCAGCCCTAGCCCACACTACAGTAGCCGCAGGTACCGGCAGCTGCCGTTGCTCTCCTCAACTCCCCCTCTCAATCCCAGCAGATCCATAACAGTACCTATTTCCCAGTCTTTCTATATTAGGTTATGTAGATAGAAAACATTTATTCCATTATTGACTTTTTATGTTCTTTCTTCTTCAATGATACACGGTTCTATTTTTGGCTGTTTTACTTTTACTTTGTGTTACCACCTATATACTTAGCAGAATTCCGAAATCACTTTCATTTTCCTCTGCATGAGATGAGGGCAAATCAAATTAATGCGTGCTTATATATTTTTTGGAGATGGCCTTGCTGCGTAATATGTCTTGAACTACCATATTTCATTCCTCGAATGTTAATGGTGCATATGTTTAAACTTCAAATAAACCGGTAGCGTGGAAGTAGAATGATTTAGCTAGGATGCATATTTCTGAATTATGTGAACATGTTGGGGATGTATCGAATGCAAGCTCACGTCTAGGTGATCATGTAAAGTTATAATGTGGGCTGATTGGAAGACATTTAGATAGAGTAGACTAGATTTAACTGGAGTGAACTGCATCGATGAGTATTTGGCAAATATCTCCTCAAAGATGCAAAGATCAAAAATCAAGTTCACCACTTGAAGTCTCTTTAAACCTAATGTATCGAGTTATCCATCAGTGATATGAGTTTGCATGACTATTTGGACTGTTAATTAAGATATATACATATTTCTTATGAAAAGAATATTCGATGGCGAGGATCCGCGAGAGGAAGACAAGGGACATCAACCAAATCAAATGCATCAAGGATGGGACGGGTCGACTTCTGGTGAAGGATGAGGAGATCAAGAACAGATGACGAGAGTACTTCGATAAGTTATTTAATGAGGAGAATGGTTCGATGCTTGAGTTGGATGACTCATTTGACGACGCCAACAGACGTTTTGTGAGGAGATTTCAGGAGGCAGAGATTGCGGAGGCTTTGTAGAGGATGAAGGGAGGTAAAGCGATGGGTCCTGATGGTATCCCCATTGAGGTGTGGAGATGCCTGGGTGACAGAGCAATAGGATGGTTGACTAAGCTTTTTAACCTCATTTTTAGGTCAAACAAGATGCCTGAAGAATGGAGAAGAAGTATATTAGTACCGATCTTCAAGAACAAGGGAGATGTTCAAAGTTGTACTAACTATCGTGGGATTAAGCTGATGAGCCATACGATGAAGCTTTGGGAGAGGGTTATCGAGCATCGCCTTAGGGGAGTGACAAGTGTGACCCAAAACCAGTTTAGGTTCATGCCTGGAAGGTCGACCATGGAGGCGATTTTTATAATACGACAACTCATGGAGAGATATAGGGAGCAAAAGAAGGACTTGCACATGGTCTTTATTGACCTCGAGAAGGCATATGATAAAGTACCAAGAAATGTCATGTGGTGGGCTTTGGAGAAGCACAAAGTCCCAACTAAGTACATTACCCTTATCAAGGATATGTACAAGGATGCGATGACGGTTGTCCGCACTTATGGTGGAGACAGTAGTGATTTTCCAAATAAAATAGGTCTGCATCAGGGGTCAGCATTGAGCCCTTATTTATTCGCTCTGGTGATGGATGAGGTCACAAGGGATATACAAAGTGATATCCCTTGGTGTATGTTCTTTGCTGATGATGTGGTGCTAGTTGATGAGAGTAGGGCAGATGTTAATAGGAAGTTAGAGTTGTGGAGGCATACGTTAGAGTCCAAAGGTTTTAGACTTAGCAGGACCAAGACCGAGTACATGATGTGCGATTTCAGTGGGACTAGATATGAAGATGGAGATGTCAGGCTTGATGGGCAAGTGGTGGCCGAGAAAGATACCTTTAGGTATTTAGGATCGATGCTGCAAAAGGATGGTGACATTGATGAAGATGTTAGGCATAGAATTTCAGCCGGTTGGTTGAAATGGCGTCAAGCTTCTGGTGTCCTCTGTGACAAGAGGGTACCACAAAAGCTAAAAGGTAAGTTCTATAGGACGGCGATTCGCCCGGCGATGCTATACGGTGCTGAATGTTGGCCTACAAAAAGGCGACATATATAGCAACTGAGTGTAGCAGAGATGCGTATGTTGCGTTGGTTTTGTGGTCACACAAGAAGGGATATGATACGGAATGAAGATATTCGAGATAGAGTCGGAGTGGCACCAATTGAGGAGAAATTGACGCAACATCAGTTGAGATGGTTCGGACATGTCCAACGGAGGCCTCCTGAGGCGCCGGTGCGTAGTGGGGTTCTACAGTGGGCCAATAATGTTAAGAGAGGTAGAGGTCGACTCAAACTAACTTGGGACGAGTCGGTTATTAGAGACCTTAAAGAGTGGAATATCTCTAAGGATTTAGCTATGGATAGGAGCGCTTGGAGACTAGCAATTAATGTGCCTGAGCCGTGATCTTTGCTTTCTTTTCTGCTTTCCTCTAACTCTTTTTCGTTTCTTTTTTGACCTCTTGGGTTTCACCTCTAGCCTACCCCAACTAGCTTGGGACAAAAGGCTATGTTGTTGTTGTGGAAACAAATTAAACATATGAATAGAATTAGTGTACATTTGGGGCGGACACAGTCTACAGTATTGTAGTTGAACCACTCTTGCCCAACCGATAATTATTCACTAATGGTTTACGTTTAATCTTTTTGACACTGTTAGATTGCCTCGCTAAGCACTTAAATATTATTATTCTACAAACATGCTGTGTCATTGAATCATTTGGAATATTCTTTTTCTTTATTTTAATTCTTTATAATACTATTAAATTGCATACTTGTAATGCATATGTATATGGCTTTCAACACTCCGTTATAATCAAGGGTGGCGCGTCAGCCTGATTGTGGTGTTGTGTGGAGTAAACGGGCTAAGCGAGAGGGAAGATCCAACTTAGGTTATTCGAATTCATATTGGTACTATCATATTGAAACTTGGACTTCAAATTTTGTGTTACTTAATTATTGTGTCAAAGTGAGCCTATATTGTGAAGTTGTGATCATGTTAATAACATAGCAAAATAGGCATAGTAAAGTCACCAGCTCCACATTTTGGGGTTAAGCACAAAAGAAAAAAAAAGAAATTCGAAACACGGAATTAAGAGGGCAACACATTCGGGTTGGGTGAACCTTATAAATATAATCTGTAGGGATGCTTATAAGATGTGTGGAGATGAAAAGCATATTGTGCCAGTGGCTTGGTGCCTTTGATTAGAAAATTTGGGTATCATCTCACGTCTGAGACTGTCCCAAAACTGGTTTGTCTTTTTCATCACATAATCACATGTACACTGGAGCTTGGATAAGCTATGGGTCCTAACTTGCAGAAGTGTTATAAATGTTCAGCAGCAATTTCATTCAATTCCAGAACAGTAACAGTCATATGAATGAAATGAAACATATATGGACATTCACACTTCACGAGTGAGTACATATTTTCATGAATCAGAGCAGTTTTTTACTTCATGATTTGAAAGAAGGTCTGTTACAAGTCCTCCTCAGTCAGCGCCTCTCGTCCATTCTCACTCTCGGCCAGACATTGCAGTCTCAAACCTCCCCACCAAAGCCATTACCTTGTTCTTCTTCTCCTGGATAGGCTTGCCCCTGCCCTCCTCTGTGGCTTCATTGCTCCTCCCATCATCCTTCCTCCACCTCTGTGCCAACTCCATGGTCTTCACTGGCAGCATTATCTTCTCTTCCTTAGGTTTGGCCTCCTCTTGTACTATTAACTTAGGTTCCACAGCAGCATCCTTTAATTCAGTTTCCCTGGCAGATTCTTTTAATTCAGTTTCACAGTCAGCTTCCTTTAACTTGGTTTCATCAATAGCTTCGTTTAACTCAGTTTCACTGACAGCTTCATTCAGTTCAGTCTCATCAACAGATTCCTTTAGCTCAGTTGCACTTACATCTTCCTTCAACTCAGTTTCATCCACAGCTTCCTTCGATTTAGTTTCACTTGTAGCTTCTTTCAAGATGATTGTATCGCTGTTGATTCCAACATCAGCAATGTCAACTGCGCTCAGGTCGTCATTGTATTTCCCTTCAGGTTTTTCATCTAAAATGACCCCTGTATTCTCATTCTTGTATTCCTCCTGACTAGAAGATGGCTTGCTATAGACATCCACAGATTTCAGATCAACAGGGTCAGGGAGCCGTTCTTGCAAGTGCTCTTCTATGGAAGAGGTGCTTATGCTCTCTAAAAAGGGGCGTACCCAGTGCGAAAGCTCCCACACAAGGTGGGGTCTGGGGAAGGGATTTCCTAGACAGCCATACCCTTGCAAAATTCTTTTAAAATTCTGCAAAGAGGCTGGTTCGAACCCAGGACCTCCAGGCCACAAGTGGAGAGTCTCTACCACTGCGCCAGGTCCGCCCTTCGTGCTTATGCTATCTGTCTCATCGAATTCCATCAACAGCTCAACATCTTGCTCCTCGATTTTTGGTGTCTCTATTTGTCTTGCCGGCACACTTCTTGTCCTCTGGATAGAGTCAGAATTTTTGGTTCCCGTTATTCTCTTTGCTATAGAACCAGGAGCACGAGCTGAGGGCACAGCTTGGGTTTTTCCAGCTCCAAGAGGCCCTGCCATTGATTTCTGATGAGTTTTGAGCTTAACAGAAGATGTGGCCATCTTCTGAATACCAGGCTTTGTAGAGAGGTTACTCTTCTGCACGGTGGACGGTGATTTTGCTGTCCTTGTCATATCCTTAGATGAGGTGTTTACAAGGGCTGGAGGCCACACTGATGTGGCAGCAGGCTTTTCTACTTTTCTTCTCATCGTGTTAGCTTGCTTTGCACTAGCCAGGGAAGAACCGGAGTGCAGTGTCTTTCCGTTTGTGGAAGAAGAGCCTGAGCCAGATGTGGACCGGGATGGGGTGGTACGAGTGTTGAATGACGATGCAGGTCGACATGTGTTGGATGAGCTTGAGGCAGGGGATGGGGATAATCTGCGATCAGGAGGGGTCGGGACGGACCTTGCACGCCGTAGCCCTTGGTCAGACTCACTGGGTTTGAGCCCTGGGGACATATTCCGGATGCCCCGATTGCCCCTAGCATTTGGTTGAGGCTCCCTCCTTGATGTTGCCATTGTGTATAAGCTACTCTGCAAACAATTTAAAGAATGCACAAATTAATGATTCCTTTATTACTATCTCTGTCTGCCTCTGGGTTATGAATGACACCCGTTTTGATGCGATCACTGAAATGTACTAGATTCGTGTCATTGGGCTTGATGAGTAGCAATTCAACATGTTATGAACGCTTATATGTTTCCATGTGCAGTTTCATCTAGAAGAGCAGGCAAATAGTTGTGGACAATTGACGGCAAGGCGCAAAGGGCGGATGGATAGAAATGAAATGGCATGGTTAGAGGTAAATCATACTGATATCATATGTAACGACATAAATATTTTTCAGAACGGGCCTTCATTAATTGACATCTTGTTTGCATTCCATGCACCACACATCATACAATCCCCTATTGACGCCTACCATCTGTGGTTTTAGATGCAATAACCAAAAAAGAACATTCGGCAACCAGGATATCTAAATTACCTGCCATTCTGCCAGGAAAGAGGCAGGGAAATCGTACCTGGGATGATTCAGAGCTGCTTCGAAGAATGCCTATTGCCAATCAATCTCTGCAATTCATGTTCACCAATCCACGCTGAAGAGAAAAGAAAGTTTGCATGGTGGTGCCCACTTTTTATGGCCTGCCGCCTGCACCTGGAGGATCCAGGTTGGCGCTGGGTTGAAATAGTCCGAGGAAAGCACTGGCTGAAAAGACTTTCTGTTTCTGAATGTTTGGCCCTTGTGCTCCCGTTTGTTGGCTTCGGTGGGCGTTCTATAAATAGCGGGCAGAGATGTCCCGTGGATCTGCCGTTTTGTGTTTTCTGGCCTAATAACAGCAGGCACCGTTACATGTGTGCCTGACTCAAACTTTGTTGCTGGCACGCGTGTTACCTGCCGCTCATGTTCCTTGTTTGGCAGAAGTTATATTCCGAATACTAGGTTACCTGTTGCCACAGGAGGTGTGACACGAGATAGCAGGCGCTGCATACCTTAGGTATGCTATATGCCATTATGCTCCTGGACATTGTGGGCTCAATCCCTTATGTTGTGAAGATAATTGAGCATTGTTCCGAATAAAATGTGCTCCTATGGCCTTGGTTGTCCTATATGCTCGTTTCTGTTGATCCTTCACTACCTGTTGAATTCCAATGAGAGAATTTCTGAACCTATTGCTAAATGTTTTTGTTGAGGAACGCGTATTGCTGAATGTTCCTTAGGACGCGTGTCAAATATACAAAAATTGACCTGACTAACGACCTGTAGGATCCGTCATAAGCTTCGATGGACACGCTGCTCTAAACCTCTGTTCTAGCCTCTGTTCCGTGCATGATATCACTATGGCAGCACTGTACTGAATCAAGGAAAGAGGTCCAGGTATTCCTACCTGAACCGTTTTCATGGTCGTTCGGAGTGTTTGACAGACGCATTCAGAGACCGATAATGGTAAACCTTGAAACACTATGACTTGATTTATAGGTATGAACAGGATTACAGCAGAAACTGAAGCGTCAATTTACTATCAGGTTGGTGTATACAGAAATCACACAGTTTACAAACCATGCTGGTTCGTGCATGGAAACAAATAAAAAAGATAAATAAACTTGAGAACAATAAACAAGATCGCCTACAAATCTACAGAGAACACAGCGATTACCCAATTCTTGCACTTCCAAATCCATCAACATGTATTGGATGTGTAAGACGAAAGTAATAGTAATTCTGCAGTTAATTCTATCCTCTTATGCCGAATGCCCATATCAATCAATCTTGAAGAAAAAAAGACTTCCTTTTGGCTTTGAGATATCAATTTTCCATAGCGCCTCCACAGGAAAATAGTCTCAAGAATGAAACATGCTTAGGTTTTTCTCATTGTATGTGTAGTCTTCCTTTTTTTTGTAATGAAAGAATACCACTGTCAACTTCCGCAGAAGTATGATCTTTGTATCAGGATCGCAAACCCGAATAGCCTTCAGTTGTACAACATACAAGTTGTTTGCTGCATCTTACAGTTTTGGCGTTTCCCATGGAAAGGTATGGCGATTTGCACTAGAACATCTGTCCAGCATTCAGCTTCCCAGGTGTTGCATTCCCTGACATCTTTCTCCATGCAAACTCTTCAATTTTGCTCCCAGTAAGTCCCAGCGAATCTTGATAGGATGACTCATTGGTCTCCTCGAGCATGATGTCTGTGGAGACTAAACCCTTGGCAGGTCCATCCTGAGCTCTCAGGCTCCCTTCATAGGACAAAAATTCCAAGACTTCAGCTTTGCGCACGTCTCTACGGTAGATGAGAGCTATGCCATCAGCTGGTCCATTTTGGAGAGGGGTAGACACTGTGTATAACAGATAACCAGAACTGCCTTCTGTGACAGTGAATGCTTCCCTGTCTGCTAGATTAAGAGAACGATAAATTCGCCCATTTGCTCCATTATACAGTGTGAGCATGAGATCCTTTGCATCTAAGGATGTATGTATCAATAACTCAACAAACTGCAGAAAAAGAAAAATGTAAGTTTGCAATTGTGCAGCAAAGAATACAAGAAGCTTGGAGCTTGTGAAAATGTCAACGAACCCTTTATATACTAGGAATTTTCTGAAACTTTGGACCATTTGTTACAGAAAATATAGGGGCTGGTAATTACAGAAAGCACCAAAAGTAAATTGCATTGGAGGTTGGCAGGGTTGTTCCTCATGTGAGAGTGGGGCACCGATCTGAGGAAATGGACTAGTAAGGCATTGAACTTTGTTAGGTGGCTCAATATAGGTCATTGACTTGCCAACACAGCAAAGCCTGAGGGGTCAACACTGAAGCAATCATAAGTGGTATTGTGCTTGGCCTAACCCATCAAACTACCCAGAACTTCTTCCCTTTATAGATTGGTTATGTCATCATCTGTCTGTTCTATGTTCATTAGGGGTACTTTAACCCTTGCATTATGAATCAATAGTGCATTTTGACCATTTGACTGTGAGGATGGTCAGTGTAAATCAAAAGAGATAGGAGACCATGATTCTGATAGTGATGCACATTCATCAATGGTCCATTCAGAGTTTGTATTATTGGAGATAGGGAAGAGTTCACTGTAGATATGTTACCTAATAAATCAACTGCTCAGCAAAAATTTGAAACCTAACCTAACCTAACCAATGAACATCAGATCATTAATTGTCATGTGTGTGGTCATGTCTCAATAGTTGAATGCATCATTAGTTTGCCTGTGCTTATTTTTAGACACTGTGAGCTATAACATACTGCATCATATAAATGGTAGGCACGTGCTTAAAAATGAAACTAGAGCATGCAAGCCATTTGCTAGGTGATATTAACAAACCGTTGAAAATAAACACTCGAGAAAGATATGGTGAACTGGTAGATGTTGTACTTCATTCTCATCTTTGCCTTTATTTTCATAGTGAAACTCATTGACCCAAGCCTTCTGTGATTTCCCTGTGAAAGGTGAACTTTTGGCAGGAAGGTTCCTCCATATAAGATTTGCATATTCTGGGTGATCGACAAAAGGATTTCGATTATGCTGGTAAAGGCTGCAAACTCTGTCATTTCTAAGCTGCTCAGGTCTTGATGGTGGATCAAGTTCATTCCACCGTAGAAGAGCTGATAGCAGACCCATCTTTCTTCTTTCTTAAACAGCAAGCAGAAATTTAGTAACTAAAGGAACAAAAAATACTTTGTAGTTTAAGCACAATATAATTAAAGTGTAATCGTGCAAGTGACTTGTACTATTAGTTGGTGAAGCACTAAGTTTGGTATGGGCAAGCACTGTATTTGCCATAAGGTGTCTGCTAAGTACTTAGAACTAAAACCTAAATATCACTAATACATCTCCTTTCGAGAAAGTACTTACGAATACTTGGTGAATCAGAAAGTTCCAGATATGGAGTTCCCTCCTGGCTAGATCCGTAGCTAACTGCCATGTACATCAGGGACCTAGCTACATCTCCACGCACCTGATGCCAAAAGAAAGAGAGGAAAAGTTGTAGTGCCAATAACACAGCAAATGAAACCTACAAGAAACAGTGTCTGTTCATATCTGGAAGCCACTACCACTAGTGTAGTAGTGTTCATGTACAATTGAACTACACCCAATTGGCCTAACTTTCCCAAATGCCCCTTCACAGGTTGCCTAAACATTCCAAATAGTACTTTAATATGTTTTTGAAGCTTAAATTTCTAATTTAGATATTTCCCTCCATTGTACTAGAAACATACAATTCCCATTTCCTGCATCTGCATCTGAATATGTGATTTCCAATTCAAATATCAGCATTGTATTCAACAATAGATATCATTTTCTTTATGATCAGTGCACAATTAGACATATCATTAATTCCAAACAGATAGTTTCTAAACCTGAAAAGGAGGTGCCCACTTCTCAGCGTCTGTCTCAGTGTCAGATGCGGCTTCATGATTTGCTGGCCTCACACAATTTGTTGATGCGGCAGTACATTCTCCAAAATATTTGTTTCCTCTTGAGGAGTTTACTGAAAACAGGATTTGCACCTTAAGATAGACAGTCAAAATTTGATGCTGAATGAATTCATCCATTTAAACTATAATTCCTTTGCCTGCAAAAGTTTAGGGCATAATTTAGGGGGCAAATGTTTCACGTGAAACAAACATAATCCTAATGCTGAGGTTTCCTTTTCCATAAATTATGTCTGCTGGCTAGCGGTTGAGATGAGGAAGAAATGTATTGCATTTTTTAATTACAGAAACCTAGCACGGACCATTGACATCTGCAGGACGTATGTTGTGAACATCGGTTAGTGATGGGCCATAGGTAAGGCCATATGATCGAGGCCACAGATGTTCCCCTGCACAACACACAATATTTCTATGAAAGGAAAACATAAAGACAAGTGAGCATTGTCCTGTCTAGACGTTAATTTTCTGAAAAATGTAACTCACTGTTCCATCCATCTGGTTTGCCTGCTAAGGCCTTGGGCACTGCTCTCTGCGAGTAAACCTCAATCCTACAAGAAAACTCAGAGCCTAAAAATCAATACCGAATATGGGAACCACCTGCCAGTGTTGCACAAACAAACATTAGTACCCATTATCTGTTACAGAACACCATACACGTCAGGGGATGCCTCAGGGTGTTCTGCATCAGCTGCATCGAGAATCTTGAGCGCCTCCCACACCTACAAGAGAATCTTTCTCAATTCGAGCAGAAATTCCAACAAATTAAGGAGCAGGAAATGTGATTGATAACTAGGTAGTAGGCTGCAAGCAAACCGACATCTTTGTACCGCAGGGCGGCGTGAGGCGAGACGACGGCGGCGAGCTTCGTTCTCAGCTCGTCCCCAGCCAGGCCATCAAGGCCAGCGTAGTAGCGCCTGACATCTTCGCAGGGGTACGCGGCGGCGTCCAGCGGTGAACGAACACCCACGGAGGCGGATGCGTGGGCAGCCGGGAGAAACGGAGGGCTAGAAAGTGCGAGCGCGAGGGCGGCAGCGGCGAGCGCGTGGAGGCAGCGGTCCAGCAAAGGCGGGAGGGAGCTCCGTGGGAGCAAGAGCAACGGTGGCGCGGTGGGTCCGGGGTTGGGTTTCTTGCCGCGGCCGTGGCTGCAGCGACTTGGGAAGGATGGGCGGCGGGCGGCGATGGAGCGGCAGGTTCTTGCTGGGGAAGCGCCGCGGGCAGGAGAGCTGGAGGAGGAGGATGCGGTGACGACGGTGGCCAAGGCCAAGGTCGCCGGCATTGTCGCTCCGATCGGCGCCCCGCCGCGTTGGAGCAGATTACCCACTTATCGTGACGGCTGATGAGTAGAGATTTTTATCATTTTGAACACAAAAACACTGGCTTCTACCACCAGGTTTCTCTAAAATGACCATGAATCCATTGTTCCATACGCTAGAATGACGAAACTCAAGTTTCGCCACTCGATCTGACCAAAATACCCCTCTCTCTTCTTCCTCATCCCCTATCTTCTTCTTCCTCTCCATCCTCTCCTCCCACGGCCGAGCTTGCGCCCTGCTGGTCCCGCCTCCTCCGTCCGCCGCTGAGCTTGCGCCCCGCCAGCCGCCCTCGAGGCTGACCGCGCGGTGGCCGGGCAGCGCGGGCGGCGGCGCGGGCGGGTGGCCGGGCAGCGGAGGCGGCGACGCGGGAGGTTGGCGGCGGTGGGGGCCAGCCAGGCGGCGCGGGCGGGCGGCAGCGCTAGCGGGCCGTCGCAGTGGAGGAGGCTCCGCGCCGCTGTGCTGCGGGCGGGCGCCGCCGCGATGGGGCCGGGCTCCGCCGCGTCGGAAAAGGCCTTCGTGTCGGGAGCGCCGGCGTCGACCATCTGGATCGGGACAGTTTTTTTTGGGCACAAGCTCGACCGGAGAGGAAGAGGAGGTGGGAGGAGAGGATGGAGAGAGGAAGAAGAAGAGAGAGGGAGGATGAGGAAGAAGAGAGAGGGTATTTTGATCAGATCGAGGGCGAAACTTGAGTTTGGTCATTCTAGCGTATGGAACAATGGATTCCTGGTCATTTCAGAAAAGCCCGATGTATGGTGGTCATTTTAGATAAGCTCAGGATTTTCGTGGTCAAAATGATAAAAATCTCGATGAGTAGTAGCTGACAGTAGCATCCGTATTTTAAATAAATACTCCCTTCGTTTTTAAATATATGACGTTTAGGACAAGTAAATTAGTTTATTTTTGAACTAAATAGCTTGTCTTAAACGACATATACATTTAAGAACGGAGGTAGTATATGAATGTGATTTTTAAACTATTTTGAGCGTACTTTAAATAGACTAGTAAGAACGCGCGTGCGACATGCATGTTTAACAGAAAATTTATACTATAAAGATCATGTTTAATAGAAAATAAGATTATATAATGGATAGTTGGTTAGAGACCGTATTGGTTATGAACTCGACGATTCCACACAAGCGCGTGTTTTTTTCGTGACGAGGCGTAACGTTTTACGATTTCTTCAAAAGTGTGACTAAAGAGTCCGACGAAAAACGTGGGTTCGAAAAAATTCTACTGTGGTTGATTTGTGGGTCCGTCGGCCTCGAAAGTTTTGGATCTTTGTGGTATAGATTTATAGATTTATATACGAATGTTATATAATAATGTATTTTATTGGGCATACCTCCACAAAAATGAATATCAACCCAAATAGTTTAAATAAAATGCATTCGTGTCAAAATTTCACACATGGAATATTTTCACCAATACATCGTTATTTTGATGTTTACTTTTTTAAATAATAGTTGCAGCCCATTCTACATGTCACTGACTAGCCTAATTATATAGATGAAAATTGTCTTCCAAGTAATGCTACGAAATATGAGTGAACGTTTCATGCACAAATGTTTTTGTGAGTAGATTTGAATCAGGCTTTCGTCCAGATAAGAATATTTGAATCAGGCTAGAGCTACATGAAATTTTGGAGCCCATCCCAATGGGTTTTCGTAATTTCGCTTAATTCCACGGGCCCATCCCAGTGCTAGAGAATCGAGTCTTAAGAGGGCGGTCAAAATATTCTGAACAAAAAAAAAGACAGATCACGAGCACGAGAGGCAGGAAAACAAAACTCGAAAAAGAAGATGTGTGGCTTCTGGGATTCGAGCCCAGGTCTCCACGGCCACAACGTGGAATTCTCACCACTAAACTACAGCCACATATCGTTACGTTTCTGCAATTGACGTATTTTATCCATGGAACTCTTCCGAAGGTCCCATTGCCCCTCGCTGTCCGTCTGTCCCCGTCAATCTCGAGGGGGTTTTGCTTCGCGTGGAAGGAGAACAGGAGAAACTAGAAACGCAGCGATCTGTCCCCAGCGCCGCCGACCATGGCACAGCAGCAGCCCAAGGCAGCCGCCAGTTCTGGCATCCTCGATGCCGTGCCGCTCTTCGTTGTCGTCCTGCTCGCCGCCCACGTTGTGGCCCTTGTGCGTTTCCGCAGTCCCGTTTGCTTTCTTCTTTTCGTTCCCCCGCGCCCGCATTCTTGTCGCTTGAATCCCGAACAGATCCCGGCTCCTCACCGCTCTTCCCGCTGATTGTAGTTGTTCTGGATGTACAAGTTGGCCTCCGAGAAGCAGCCACCCCGGAGAAAGACGCAGTGACGCCCGCCGATCCACGCGATCGCTGGCTCTTTGGTCGGTAAGATTCGATCCTGAAATTGACCTCCTAGGATAATTTGTTTCTGGTTAGGTTTGGTATGCAACTCCTGAAATACGTGAGCAGGTTCATTTTGCTGGATTAATTTACATGCCCAAGATAAGCGATTTATTATCTATTTATCTTGTAATTTGAGTGCCTTTTGGAATTTTGGTTTTGTAGTGCTACACTGCTACCAAAGTGAATTGATACAGTTGTCATTGGGGAAGGAAACTGTTGACACTCAAATTGGGCCAAAGGCCAAACCGGTCTGACCGGTTTGCCAAACCGGTCAGACCGGTTTCGTTCTGTAATTCGAGTAGGATTAGGATTCCGAGTTTAATTCCATATTGTAACCTATTCGAAAGGGGTAAGACTTCCCCGGCCTATAAATATAAAGGCTAGACGGCCGATTGAGGTATTCCCAATCGAATCAAACACTTTTATCTTCTATTTGTGTATCTCTCAAACCCTAATCTTTTCCAACCCCCATATTCTGTTCTTTGCTCGTCTCTACGGCGTTCAAGGACGTTCTAGGTGGCCTGCCGACCCTAGAGCAACCCTAGATTAGCTCGAGCTCCGACGGGGTCCCTCCCGAGCTTGAGTTTCTAGGTCTTCACGACATCCCGACCAGAAGCGGTCAGACCGGTTCTCCAAACCGGTCAGACCGGTTTGCCCGGGGAAGTCAGGAGTTGGCCGTTGTGACGGCCGTGCTGTGCGTTCGATCGATCTCGAGTGTGTTGGCGCGTTTTCGTGTCAACATACTTTTTGGCGACTCCGCTGGGGAAGATTAATCTGGTGCCACAACCGATTAAATCTACTCCAATCATGTCTGGATCAACGTGCGACCTCGACAAGGACAACATCATCGCCGCGACGATGGAAGAGCTCACGGACGAGGAGCGGAAGCGGTACCTGATCGCTGAGGAGCACTTCAGGACGCAATTCCTGAAGGGCTTCAAGAAAGATCGCGGTGGCCTTGTCAAGAGGGTAGAGGAATTCGTCATGCCGGCTTTCAAGTTGGCGAACGATCAAGTTGAAGAACTTCCTAAGGTAACTGGCGAATCCTCTGATTTGATGCAGCAAATTACTCGCATGATGGATGATAAATTACTTGCTGCACAAACCGTTACTAGTGAGTTGATTGCTAATATGTCGGGTAATTCTGATAAAGGAAAAAATAATGTAGAATTTAATGAATTACCTAACTCAACTCCTAGCTCATCAGGCATGCCAGAACATGTTTTAGATCCTAATTTGGGCATGTCGATGAATTTCTATGCGGGACAATCACTTCACCCTGGTTCGATCCACGAACCGGTCAGACCGGTTTGTACAACCGGTCAGACCGGTTTGGCCTCCTCTGGTGGTCAGACCGGTTCCGTGGGTGCAGGGACACCGGGTGCGATAGTTTCATCTAATACGGTTGTTTCTGGTCCTGTTTACGCTATTCCACGCACTACGGTTGCAGGAAGTATACCCCACGGATCTGGCGCGTCTCACGGGCCGATTCCGAGTACTTCCCAAAATGCAATGTACCATGTTCCCCGTATTCCACAAAACAGAGGTGATGGGAACTATCAAGCCGAGTTAGCTAAGTTCAAAGAAGACATAGCAAATACACTTAGAACAAGGCTCGGGCTTGAATTGGGTAGTTCACGCTTATATCAGAAACCATATCCGCCTGAATTTGATTTGGTTCCTTATCCTAATGGTTGGCGTGTTCCGGATTTTATTAAATTCAGTGGTGAAGATAATAGAACTCCTTGGGAACACATTAGTCAATATGTTTTGCAATTAGGAGAGGCATCATTCTATGAGGCATTGCGTATACGGTTATTCTCATTATCTTTGACTGGAACTGCCTTTTCATGGTTTTCTTCGCTTGCTCCTAATTCTATTCAAAATTGGACTCAATTGGAGCGTAAATTTCATGATCATTTCTTTAGCGGAGAAAACGAAGCTAAATTATCTGATTTAACATCGGTTAGGCAAAGCCGAGAGGAATCGGTTCTTGATTATTTTAAAAGATTTAAAGATGTTAAGAACCGATGCTTTAATATAACTGTTTCTGAAAAGGATTTAGCAGATTTGGCTTTTGTAGGCTTACGGTCTCATTACAAAGAAAAATTAGAAGGCTCTGATTTTCTCACTATTAATCACTTGCAAATGAAGGCCATGAGTCTAGAATTGAAATTTAAAAATGCAAAAGAATCTGCTAAACCTCATCGTTCGAATGTGCATATTATTGATAATGATTCTGATAGTTCAGACGATGATAAAGAAATTTATGCTGCTGAATTTGTTTGGTCATCAAAAAGTAAACCTGGTTCTTGTCCTTCATTGAAGCCGATTCAGAAAAATCGGCAAGAAGAGAAATTTACTTTTGATGTAGCCAAATGTGATCGTGTTTTTGATGAATTGCTTAAGAATGGCTTTGTTAAACTTTCTCATGCAATTCCACCAGCCGATCAATTAAAAAATCGTGCATATTGTAAGTGGCATAATTCTTTTTCTCACGCAACGAATGATTGCAATGTTTTTCGACGACAGGTACAATCGGCCCTTAATGAAGGTCGATTGGTGCTCGCTGAAATGCAAGTTGACAAGGCTCCTTTCCCTGTTCATACCTTGGATGTGAACACCAAGATGCTGATTCGGCCAGAACAAGCCGATGGAGCTAAAGGGAAGAACGTGGTGATCGGAGATCCAAGACCGGAAAAAGTTGATGACAAAGTTCCGGTCAGAACAGTGATGATTGGAAGGACTCTTGATGGAAAAGAGTCTCTGAAAATTACAATTAATACATCAAGGCCCGGGGGGCAAGGAAGTTCCTTGGAAGAAAATCGGTTCGCTAGCCAGGCGAAACCGGTCAGACCGGTTTCTCAAACCGGTCAGACCGGTTTGTCTCCAGACCGATCGAGGACCTTCAAGCCCAAGCGCCCGGAAGTGGGTACTTGGAAATTCAATGAGCCAAAGATTCAAGGGAGGGTTCTGAAGCAAGGACCTACTTTTTTCAGCTCATGAACAAGTACACAAAGGCCGTTCAAGTTGATCGGCCAACAAAAAAGAGACAAAGGTCACCACAGCGATGGAATAGTCCTACAAATTATAAACGTCGTGGTGGTATTACTGAAAATTCGGTGCGTAACAGATTAAGCTCATACCAATCAGGTCGCTTGACCGCTTTCCAAAGCGGTTAGACCGGTTTTATGAACCGGTCAGACCGGTTTCGGTCTGAGCCACATTTTCAAGCTCCTCCTAAGCAAGAATACTGCGTCAAGGAGAAGAAGGAGGATGTGCAAGCCCAAGCCAATGAGTTCATAAAAATTGGTGATATTCCAGTGGCTATGCAAGACTTGGGACAAAAGCCGATAGTCATTGGAGATTCGGCTCCTGTTCCAGTCAAGAAGCCGATCATGGTTAATGATCATGAGGCTAGCAGTAGCAAGGGCGTGAAGAAGATCTTCCAGCCAAGGTGGTGTCCTTCCGGCTTGACTCACACGCAAAAGCGGAAGCTACAGCGCCTACGGAACAAAGAGAAGAGGGAACAGGAAACCGAGAAGCTGAGGGATGAACATTTCAACAAGTATAGACCCATGATTCCTCAGACCAGGACCTGGCGAGTTGTGAAGCCAGCAGCACAACCGGTCAGACCGGTTTCAGAAACCGGTCAGACCGGTTCTGATCAGCCCACCGCTGCAGAAGCGGTCAGACCGGTTTCTGGAACCGGTCAGACCGGTTTGTCGACAGAGGCAGGGGCCAAAACTACTTCAACCATTGGTGCTATTCCGCCAATTCCTCCAGTGGTTGAAGATGAAGAGTTAGTTGATTTTGAGCCTTCTCCAGAACGTGACAACATGGAAATTAATGTTGTCTATTTATCTTCTGATTATTATGTCGTGCCGGAGGAGGAAATTTCTCATCTTCAATTTGGGCCTCGAGATGCTGTGTTTCAGAAGCCTAGTGAATCAGAAAATCATCTCAAGGCTTTGTATATGAGAGGACACATCAACGGGAAGCCAATTTCTCGTATGTTGGTTGATGGTGGAGCCATTGTGAATCTCATGCCATACTCTCTCTACAAAAAGATTGGCGGGAAAGACGAAGAACTGATCAAGACGAACATGACGGTCAGTGGAGGTTGTGGAGGTGATCCCATTGGTGCTAAGGGGGTAGCTTCTATGGAGTTGACCGTCGGGAGCAAGACTATTGCTACAGCTTTCTTCGTCTCCGAGGTGCAAGGTAACTTCAGCTTAATCCTTGGTCGAGATTGGATTCATGCAAATAAATGTATTCCATCTACCTTGCATCAATATCTCATTCAGTGGATCGGCGACGAAGTTGAGATTGTCCATGGTGACAATTCTTCCTTTGTTGCAACGGCCGATTCCGACTCTCTTAGTGCAAATGAGAAGGTCCAATGTTTGTCGGGTATGGATTTGACCGATTACGAATTGATCAATTGCACCAAGGATGGTTTTGTTCCTGCTACATTAAAGCCGATGGAAAATCGGTTGAATTACTTACTGTAATTAATGGAGCAACAAAATCAACAGAGACAAACCGGTCAGACCGCTTCTGGAAACCGGTCAGACCGGTTTGGGTCTGAACAACGCCGATCGAGCCAAACCGGTCAGACCGCTTCTGGGAACCGGTCAGACCGGTTTGCGTCTGGACAGTGGCTTCAAGACCGAATTGATCATCATCGAGCTCATTCGGCCGGCATGTTCGAAGCCATTGAAGATCTTGGTGATATGGACAAATTGGGTCAGGGTTTTACATCAGCTGATCCTTTAGAAAAAATAGATATCGGTGATGGTACTATTCCTAGGCCTACTTTTGTAAACAAGAATTTATCGGCTGAGTTTAAAGCCGAATTAATAAATTTGTTGAAAGAGTATGTCGATTGTTTTGCTTCGGAGTACCGTGAGATGCCTGGTTTAAGTCGTGACTTAGTTGAGCATCGTTTACCAATAAAAGCCGGTTTTAGACCTTTTAAACAATCGGCTAGGCGTTTTAATCCCGCTATTTATGACCGAATAAAAGAAGAGATTAATCGTTTATTAGATGCTGGTTTTATTCGGACTTGTCGTTATGCGGAGTGGATTTCTAATATTGTTCCCGTTGAGAAGAAAGATTCGGGAAAGCTTAGAGTTTGCATTGATTTTAGAGATCTTAATAAAGCCACTCCAAAAGATTCATATCCCATGCCTATAGCCGATGTCTTAATTAATGAAGCTTCTGGACATCGTGTTGTTAGTTTTCTTGATGGTAATGCCGGATATAATCAAATCTTCATGGCCGAAGAAGATATGCACAAAACGGCCTTTCAATGTCCGGGATTTATTGGTTTATTTGAGTGGGTGGTTATGACCTTTGGATTAAAGAATGCCGGTGCAACTTATCAAAGAGCTATGAATTTAATCTTTCATGATTTACTTGGTGTTATTGTGGAAGTATATATTGATGATATTGTAGTTAAATCGGATGGCTTAGATTCTCATTTAGCCGATTTAAGACTTGCTCTTGAAAGAATGCGGCGGTATGGTTTAAAGATGAATCCACTCAAATGTGCTTTTGGTGTTTCGGCTGGGAAGTTTCTTGGGTTTGTTATTCATGAGAACGGCATAGAAATTGATCCCAAGAGAATTGAAGCTATGAAGAAAGTCGAAGCTCCTACTTGCAAGAAGGATTTACAAAAATTTCTAGGCAAGGTAAATTTCTTGAGAAGATTTATAATTAACTTGTCTGGAAAGGTTGATGCTTTTACTCCTTTACTTCGGTTAAAGAATGAAGCCGATTTTACTTGGGGGGCAAAACAGCAAGAAGCTTTTGAGAAGATCAAAGAGTACTTGTCTTCACCACCGGTGCTTCGGGCGCCTAAGCGGGGAGTTCCATTTAGACTTTATGTGGCGGCTGAAGATAGAACTATTGGAGCTGTTTTGACTCAAGAAATCGGCGATAAGGAGTATGTGATTGCTTATGTAAGCCGGCGGCTCATTGATGCAGAAACAAGGTATACTTTCATTGAAAAGCTATGTTTATCCTTGTATCATGCTTGTACTCAATTGCGGCATTATCTACTATCTAGTACTTGCATCGTGTTGTGCCAAACCGATGTGATTAAACATATGTTGCAAAAGCCGATATCTAGTGGAAGAGTCGGCAAGTGGGCTTATGCTTTGGTTGAGTATAATTTGACTTGTGAACCTTTGAAATCAATAAGAGGACAAAGTGTGGCTGATTTTATTGTTGAACATCGGATAAATGATACTTGTGAGTTCGACGTCGGCTATGTTATTTGTACACCATGGAAGCTATACTTTGATGGATCGGTTTGCAATGATGGGCAAGGAATTGGTGCTGTTTTTGTTTCTCCAAGTGGTGCCGTTTTTGAGTTCTCAAACCGATTGGAAGAAAAGCGAACCAATAATCAAGTTGAATATGAAGCTCTTCTATTTGGCTTGGAATTTTTGCAAGACATGGGAGTAAAAAATGTTGAGGCTATTGGTGATTCGCTCCTGGTGGTACATCAAGTATCAAAGGTATGCCAATGTTATAACGGTTCATTAAATGCATATCTTGATAGATGTCTCGATATCATTGCTTCTTTTGATGAATTTACTATAAGACATATTACGAGAGAAGATAATGATAAAGCAAATACTCTGGCTCAGAAAGCATCTGGTTATATGGTTGCAAAGAAATATTTCTATCTCCAAAAACCGATGCGAACAAAAGCCGAGGTTCTGGTTCTGGACGAACCGGTCACACCGGTTTCAGAAACCGGTCAGACCGGTTGTACTGCCAGAACCGGTCTGACCGGTTCTGAAAGCGGTCAGACCGCTTTATCCCCTGACAGAAGCAAAAATCCTTTGGATAATGCTAATCAATCCAAAGTCGAAGATCAGGATTGGAGGGTACCCATTATTGCTTATTTGAGAGATCCTGGTCGTGGTGCAGAGAAAAATATTCGGCGAGTATCATTTAAGTATATTTTACTTGGTGATGAACTCTATCGTCGAAACGCCGAAGATTTGTTGTTAAAATGTCTTGACTCGGATCAGGCCAAGGTTGCCATGGCTGAGGTCCATGAAGGAATTTGTGGTACACATCAATCGGCTCCGAAGATGAAGTGGTTACTTAGGCGAGCCGGTTTCTATTGGCCTACTATGACGGCGGATTGTTTTAAATATTACAAAGGATGTGAAGAATGTCAGAAGTTTGGAAATTTACAACTTGTTTCTGCTGCATTGATGCATCCTATTATTAAGCCATGACCGTTCCGAGGTTGGGGATTGGATTTTATTGGACAAATTAATCCTCCATCATCAAAAGGACATCGTTTCATATTAGTTGCTACGGATTATTTTACTAAGTGGACTGAAGCAATTCCTTTGAAGAATATGACGCATCGGGAGGTGATTGAGTTTGTTACTCAAAATATTATTCATAGATTCGGTATTCCCCAAACATTGACAATGGATCAAGGTACTTCATTTATGTCTAAGGAGGTACGTGAATTCGCCGAATCCTATAGAATTAAGTTGCTCAATTCATCTCCATATTACGCTCAGGCTAATGGACAAGCCGAGTCAAGTAATAAAACTTTGATTAAATTGATCAAGAAAAAGATAGCAGAAAATCCTAAGAGATGGCATGGAGTTTTATCCGAAGCATTATGGGCTCATCGTATATCTAGACATGGTGCTACTAAGGTTACTCCTTTTGAGCTTGTATATGGTCAAGAAGCCGTTTTACCTGTTGAGGTAAATTTGGGCGCTTATAGATTGGCTAAGCAAAATGACCTTGATGCTGTTGATTACCACAATTTGATGTTGGACAATATTGATGAGGTAACCGACAAAAGATTGAAAGCTTTGAAGGAGATTGAGAAGGATAAGCTTCGAGTTGCTAAAGCTTACAACAAGAAAGTGCGAGGAAAATATTTTCAAGTTGATGAGCTTGTTTGGAAGACGATCTTGCCTATTGGATCAAAAAGCAACAAGTTTGGTAAATGGTCACCGAGTTGGGAAGGACCTTATAGAGTTGTCAAAGTCATCTTTGGGAATTCTTACATGTTGGAGACACTGAAAGGAGATCCTTTGCCTAAAGCTATCAACGGGAGATATCTGAAGAAATTCTATCCAAGTGTTTGGCAAGATGCGTGAAGATCGACGGCCGATATATTGTTAAATATCGCCCTTAGTATGAATTTGTAGCTCCTGAGTTATATTTACTTGCTTTTTAGTTCTCAAGTTCACTAAAAACGCAGGGGGGCATGTGTTGACACTCAAATTGGGCCAAAGGCCAAACCGGTCTGACCGGTTTGCCAAACCGGTCAGACCGGTTTCGTTCTGTAATTCGAGTAGGATTAGGATTCCGAGTTTAATTCCATATTGTAACCTATTCGAAAGGGGTAAGACTTCCCCGGCCTATAAATATAAAGGCTAGACGGCCGATTGAGGTATTCCCAATCGAATCAAACACTTTTATCTTCTATTTGTGTATCTCTCAAACCCTAATCTTTTCCAACCCCCATATTCTGTTCTTTGCTCGTCTCTACGGCGTTCAAGGACGTTCTAGGTGGCCTGCCGACCCTAGAGCAACCCTAGATTAGCTCGAGCTCCGACGGGGTCCCTCCCGAGCTTGAGTTTCTAGGTCTTCACGACATCCCGACCAGAAGCGGTCAGACCGGTTCTCCAAACCGGTCAGACCGGTTTGCCCGGGGAAGTCAGGAGTTGGCCGTTGTGACGGCCGTGCTGTGCGTTCGATCGATCTCGAGTGTGTTGGCGCGTTTTCGTGTCAACAGAAACAAGTTAAAACTACTGATGCTTAGAGAAATAAAATTATCCGGCTGTTCAGTGCTTAGATAATAAGGTCTAGTATGAAGCACCTGGTGGTGGACTGGTGGTTGATTTGCAAGCTGCAGCTGTGGCATGCATGGCATTCTTTTCTCTTACCACCAAGCCTCGTTGATCTGCTCTAGCCTTTCAGTCACTGTTGTCGCATTCCCAAGAAAAAAGAATGCCTGAAAGATCTGTGGCATCACCCTCCCTGCTAGACAGGTTTCACTTACCTGCATCCTGCAGTACCGATTATGGCATTTCAATTGCACTCCCTATTATGTCTAACCTGCTAAAATGTCCTACTAGTAGATAGTAACTACCAGTGGATGATATTGATAATGAAGAATGTCTTCAATTGTCAATGTAACAACCGTCACTTATATTGTTGATAAGTACGCAAATGATATATCTTCCATACATAGAAGCATGATATATTTCTTTTTAAATCACAGATTGTGAAACAGTGGTTTCAGTTCGAAACATGTTTAATTAAGTAGACAACATAAAGAGAAGCACCTATGGTGCTATAATCACATCTAAGTTAAAATGTCTAAATTTGAGACCATTTTCTGCTATAAATTTGAGAGAGGGAGTGGATTGGGTTGTGAAAAACTGCAAACAACATTGAATATTCATGAAGAGGGAGTGATAGGGCTTTAAATAATATTGAATATGCTTGTTCATAGGTTAGATACTACATTTGGGTAATAGCTTGGTATCTAGTGTTACTAGCATAAACTTGAGGACATTCCTAAGGACATTCTCATTCGAGAAATCGCGTTGATAGTTGTGGTCTTAAGGTGCCAGTGCAAAGTGACAACCGGCAAATGTAGCTCCAGTGTGATGCATACAATCTTTAGAACTCAGCATCCTAGAGAAAGAAAACATCTTGATTATGGTCTTAGATGTGTGACAATAAAATAAGGTATGCTTGTGATGATGTTTTAAGGGATCCATCCTTGTATCCATGTGCGTTTCCCGTGATATAGTGGTTCCTATTTCTATGTTCTACTATTTTTAAGGAAAAGCTGTAAACGATGTGATATTTTCATATTTCCTAGGAGGTTCATCAAAAGGCAAGGTGTTTGCCTAACTCACTTGTTTCAATCAGTGAACATCAAATCTTTCTTCATTTGTCAAACAATAATCAGTGAACATTCATCACTTTTCTCTAGTTCGATTGTTAGCACACGGATGAATCTGAACAGAAAATTTTGATGATTTGTTTTGCACATTTTTTATGGCCAGCAATAATAAATGGTAGCATATCTTAGTGTAAATGCCGTACAAGTTCTGATTTCACAAATGATACTTCCTGTGGTTCATATTCTTGAAAGACATCATTTGTGGTGCAAAAGATTTAACATGTCTTAAACCATCAATACTTTGTGCGCAAGTTGGCTGATAGCCTGGTACACAATGTAGTTGAAACTGTCATTACATATATTCCATGATTAACAATAGAACTTCTGCTTGGTTATGTTGTCTTACATTTGCTTTCGACCTCAAATGCTTCATATGGAACTGATTGCATGACCTTTTTCTTGTCATGTAATTTCTTCTTTGGTTGGTTGATTGAGTCTGTGCTGTTGTGAATTAATTGTTGTGTTGTTGTGTCCAAGATATGTTTCTAAATATTTCAACACTCTCAAATGCATTCTCAAAGGCATACACTTGGACAGATAGACCTCCATACCTAGTAACATGTATGTTAATGAGTGATATTTGTGGACAACCTGTACCCGCACACCCTTTAACGGGCCAATTGCATTTTTGCCAATATGAACCGTTATTGTTAATGTGTGACTGTAAAGCTTAAATTGTAAATTTGGTTTTTCAGATCCTGGTCAACCATTACACCCACCACTGGATTGACAGATTTTCTTAACGCTATACAAGTGACCCAGATAGCCCCAATCTATGTCCCTCTCATCCCACCACACATGACCGCTAGCCACACTACTCCAGATATGTTGATTCATGGCTTTGGCCATCCCAGTTGCTCCCTTTGCACATCAATTGGCTTGCTGCTGGGTTCGTGGGCTTTTGATCTATGCTGTGTATGTGTCCGTGAAGCCACCCCTAGAACCCAGGGAGGCAAGCACCTGCATCACTGCTGTCCTGTGATTTTTCTCCACTGCTGGCCATGGGTTAGAGTAGTGGCAAGTAGCCAAATATAAAAATTGTCCTTTTGGTTTTGTCCACTGATATTTCATTTCTTTTTGTTTGTTGTTTTTTTGCCTGACTTCTCTTTTTGTTAAAAGAACTATGATTTTTGTTGACTTTAAGGGCTTACCGTTAGTTTTCCTGTGCCATTAATTCTGCTCCTCTCATGGTTGTAGGTCAGACTTTGAGACAAAAGCGATCCTCCAGAGGGTTTAGGTGTCCATTGTTCAGAGACATCTATGTAGCATTTCAATTTGTTCTATTATACTACTTGTTACATATTGGATTTTAGTAGAGAACAACTTGCTGCATTTGGATTTTAAGTATTGATCTTAGCAGAAGCGATAGTATATCATTCAATACTATCATTCACTCGTGTCCTTTGTATGATAAATAAATGTTCCTAGTGATAGGTATGCGTTTTGACCGAATAATGAGTGGCTAACTTCTTACGAATCATGTTTTCATCGCTTGCCATATTTGAAATTTATTAGTTCCGTAATGTAATTGAATGATTGACATACGGACTTGATGGACATTTGGCCTGAGTGACAAAATGGCTTTTGATGGAGCCGAGGCACCTGATTTTACAGTTCAGGCATAGATTAATATTTTCATTCAAGCTCTATTGTGCAGCTTGTTTAATCTAATGCCAGGGCTGATTGCACTTAGGGGTGGTAAATGACCCTCCATTTTGTACTAGAAATTTTAAGGGCCGGGCCCTATTAGCGTCGGGCCAAAAAAGTACTAGTTTTTTAACCTAAATTTGATTAGGGCCAAATTGGATTGTGAAGAAACAAACGGGTCACGATCCATTACCACCCCTAATTGCACTACATATTCCCACCGGGGTCCTCCAACGGTATCAGCCCATTGATTGTTCAACATCCACTTGCTTATTTTCCTGCAGTTTACTCGTTATACAAATACTACTGAACGGAAGCTGTTATTCAAATGCGGCATGGAAATATAAATGATATTCTCCTTTAATACAAAACTAGCAAGGTGGGTCACTGTAACACCCTAGAAAGCAGCAACATTCTAGAGTATTACAACACTACGCTTCAATAAGACAAGGCTTGAGGTCAAAGAAATTTTATTACAAAATATTTATAGAGAAGTGTGTGCGCGCATGTCGTAAGTCCCATCCCGAAATGCAGGATCCAAACTCAATAACCTGTGAAGAGACAATGTGCTTGAGGTTTATGAAAAACCTTAGTAAGTAAAGTGTTTTAACTGAGTTATTTAAATAATAATTAATTGACCATCAATTTAAAGCAAAGACATGAAAAAGTTACCACATTGTATAAATATATAACTTCAAATAGTAAATTAAATGATAGATACTTCCTATCAGTCCTTCATGACTGCTGATGCAATGGTGCAATGCGATGCATGACTTAACTTCTACCCACACATCCCAAGGAAGTAAAGGCTGCAACCACATTGCGATATCTCAACATGTGTTGCTATACCGGTACTTACCACACCAATTCGGCTATGGTGTCTTCATATGCATATCAAATATGAGAATGCAAATGCAAGATTGCAATGCAATGAACTTCATGTGCTTCTCAAAACTTCAGAAGTAAAGCCACAAATGGACCATATAATACTTCAATATAAAAAAAAATCAATTTTAGATCATATAACTCATGTGAGGTATTGAAATTAAGTGGAGGCAATTCAAACAACAAAGCTAAAGAATGTGGACAAAAAATGACACACTTACTTGCCTTCTTCGAAGATCAAAATGTAAGTTAAGCACGATCTGAAGGTGCACCACCTGTTCAAAAATATAGAATAATCACACAAGCATAGACAAACTTAATTTAAAGCATTCCTATGCTTGAATCCAATATCCTCACATAATCACACACAAAACTAGACATAACGGTAGCACTGCTTCTTATCCTTTTTGTCTAATTTAATTCTGATAGGCAAAAACTCCCAACTTGAACCATATGAAAGGTAACATCAGAACCTACAACTTAATAATTATCTCAAACTAGAGTAAAAATAATCATCATAGCCTAATCTTAAGATGAATCTTAATCTGATAATCTGACAGAAATTGCAGAACATCTCCACTAAAATTACGACAAATCGAGCTTCAAACTTTGTATGAAGATGCACATTATCAATCTATAAAGCTTATAACATTTTCTACAACTTTGGTGAATATTAAAAAGTCTAATTATGACATTATAATTGCCTAAACGTAAAGTGAACAGGTTTTATACGGAATTACTACATTGAAATTTCAATTACTCCCTGAACTTAACTTCAATCGAGTTTTTCTTTTTGTCCACAGAAAGACCCGAAAGTTCTCTTCAACTCATAGAAAGGTTTAATATTTTTTTGAGACCACTAAGACCACGAAAAAACTTATATGAATGCCAATTGTATAGATTGACTACATATTGAAAACAACGACGAGGGTCAAACCTCAACCCTAGTCATGTCAGCGATGAACTTCACTACACGCACGATCAAGATGATGGTCTCACCTAGGGTTCCCCCTTGAAAACAACAAAGGCAATATCAAAGATGATGGTCTCGACGACAATTTCTATCGTTGATGTGGAGGCAGCCCGGTTGATTGCCACCAAACTACACCACAAATGGGGCACCATGATGAACAGCGACGAAAGGTTGCAATTGAGAGAAAACGGAGATGAGAAAAGAAGTCCAACCAATTTTTGGGAGGAACAACGGCGATTGACGACAACAGGCTCTAATTTCCCCTCTCTTCTCCTTTGTCTTGTCCCTCACTCTACTCTTACTACGGGGTTGATTAAACATCATGGGTTTTTTTAAAAAAAAATTACAACGTACCAAAATACCATAAATATATTAGTTTTTTAATAAAATTATGACGTGTCGTTGAATCAATACTTACTTTATTATTAGATAAAAAACAAACATGTACACCATGGCCTAATTTATTTTCCATTTTTTACTAACTTATTTTTACAAACACTAGTGAAAATGGTAAAATTTATAAATTTTCAATGCAAATTCATTAAAATTTTAAACTTTTCCTGCCACCAAGACAAAGTACACTTGGATTTGTATAAGTGACCATGGATGTACACATTTAGCAAGTTAATACCTCTATCTGCATGTTTTGTAACTTGTTGGCTAAAATGATATAAACACACAAGTTGTTGTATGGTGGATATAATCTACAGTACTAGAAACTTTACATGTGCCAAGGGGCTACGAAATTCATTGTTTCTTTCTTTGCACATGCCAAGTGTTTAGATCATCCAGGCAGCCACTTTACTAATTTGTCCCTGAGCATATGCATATACTCCAGGCACACTCAGCCAAACAATAAATCGATCTTAGCTGCCCAATTCTACCCCAACACAATAATTGCTTCCTGGTCTGTTTTGCTCCAATGACGATGGTCGTTTCCATCTTTGACAACTAGGTAAATTCCCCGCGCGTTGCTGCGGGATATTTTGTATAAATTTATAAAATTATTTGATGCATTTGCGAAGTTTTCAGCCTTTTAACTTGAAGGTAAATTATTTTATAAATTTTATTTTATTTAATAGATAACATAATAACATAGATATGCAGTTTATTGATGGAGTAACATGCATTTGCAATGAACGGATTATCTTTTTCTTTTTTTCTTACGTAACTGCAAACCAATCAATCTGAGGACTCGTTGATGACCAAAATCAAAAGGCAAAATTTCCTGTGAGACACTGTATCCATTATTATATTTAATTTTAATAAAAATGTCTAAAAATAGTAAACTACCCTATCCTCGCCTAATAGTTTGACACTCAGAACTCCTTTGATGCCAGAAAAAAAAAGAAATCACAACTTCCCATCTATATTTCCAATATCATGTTTCTCTCGAGGTACGGAGTAAATCAGAGTGCTCATCCCATCCCATGCCAGGTGATACTGCGGTGGCATATTTCCCTAGGGAATGCTACACGGAACATGAGTAAAATAAACATATCCCAAGCCAGCGGCGTATCCCTATCGTCTCGTTCTTCCCCCATCCACTCTCTCCGTCTCCTACTCTCCTCTCTCTCCATTTTCTCAACTCCCTCAGATCCCAGCGGCAACGATGTGAGCTCCCGCGCTGATGGGGTCCAGGTAGTAGCAGCTCTGGCGAGTGAGTGCATGGCTGCAGATTTTGGCGGCGGAGAGCTCGCTCGCCGGTGGCGTGACGGGCTGACCGAGCTGCAGTACCAGCGTTGGAGCAAGCAGTGCGGTGCGCGGGGAGGTGGATCCCACACGGGCACCGGCCGCTCGTCGCCTAGTCCGCCTCCGACCGCCGCCCCGTCGACTGCGTGAGGGGCCGGGCACCGAGGATCCGAGTCGAGGACCCGCGCTCCCGCCGTCGCCGCTGCGCCGGCGAGCACGTTCGACGTCGCCATGGATTCGTCATCGCCTCCACCGAGCTCCGAATCCCAAGCTCGGGCATGGCGTCGGCGGCGCGGCTCGGTGGATGGGAGCGACGGCTTGCTGCTTGGCGTCGGCGGCTGTAGGCCGCGGCAGCGCCGAATCGCGAGCTCGGGCATGGCGTCGGCAGCGCGGCTGGATGGATGGGAGCGATGGAGGGGCGGCGCGCGGGAGGGAGGAGCGGCGTACTCTGTTCGTCATCCGCTGCAGTGTGGTCCTCCTCCTCCTCCCAGCCAGGCGGACGGGATTTATGTGGTGGCGCGGTGGGGAGGCAGCGGGATGGGTGGGAGGCGAGGGGGTGGTGGTGGGCAGGCGAGGGGGCATCGGCGGGGTGGCACGGTGAGGAGGCGAGGGAGAGGTGGTGGGCAAGCGAGGGGTGTCGAAGGGATTCAACCGCCGCGGCGCAGTGGGCAGGCGAGGAGGTGTCAGGTGCGGCGGGCAGGAGAAGGGGCGGCGCGGAGGTAGGTGGGAGATGACGTGGGTAGCTGAGAGGCAACAGAATTTCTCAGTGGATTGTTAGTGGGTATAAAAATATAGTTGTTATAGATTCTAACATAACACCATTACACCGGGTGCTCAACTCTCTAACTTAGCCACCCCACGAGCAGAAAGTTAGGGTGGCTCAGAGCATATATGTAAAATTGGAGACCTAAATTCTGTTTTAGTATAAGAGAGAGAAGATTTACATATAGCTTTTGTGCACCTCTCCAACAGCATATCTAAAATCTAGATACCTAAAATCATTTATTGATATACGATCTTTTCAAGGGGTTATCTGTAAAAGAAGCAAGACACATAAAATCTAATAAAAGTTACATATTTTCATAGGGTTCTTTTTGCAAAGCACGTCTTTTTTTTTCATTATCCTCTTCCCCGATGCCTCCGACGCCCGGCTCCCTCGCGTCTCTCCACCCGCACCTATCCTCACACGGCAAGGGAGCTTGGCGGCCAGAGCACCGAGCGGATCGGACAGCAAGGCGCAGGGTTGGGGCAATGGGGCGACCATCGACGACGGCGAAGTGCAGTGGGGGAGCTCAACAGAACTCCGTCGCACTCGTCGAGGATTGGAGAACTCCGGCCGTGCGCTCAAGGATGATGGCTCGGTGGAGCTTGGCCTCGCCGGCCATCCATGGTCGGCGGCGATGAGTTCGGTGGAGCTCTGCCTTGCCCAAGCTCATCGACGACGGCTACAGATGACGGCCGACGGCGGCGGTGTGTGTTATTTGGCGGTGCGGTGGCGGGGCCATGGCCATACGCGGTGTCACGAAGAGCATGGAAATGTCCTGCTAGTGGCAGTTGGCCTTTCCCGCTTGGTAGAAGAAATATAGAAATCCATGCATTGGATTGGTATATTTAGGTCAAGGAGAGAGAAATTTAGGCTATAGCCTAAAAAATTTAGGGATAACAATCCATATAGCAATGTCGTTGGAGCTGTTTTTTTAGGCTTTGTGTAGTTTTTAGGTATAACAATCCAATATAGTAATGCTCTTGGAGATGCTCTCATCTACCCTATCTTCTTCCTCCCTCCTCTCAATTTCTTCTTCTTTCTCTCCTTTTGTTCTTTCTTCTTTTCACCAATGTCCAAAAAATGTTGGGAGGGCTTTGGAGGGGTTCCATGTGTCGGGGACAAACCCAGGGGGTCCCCTAATCATCGGGGCAATCACCCTCAAAAAACGATATGCCACGAAAGGCCGAATCAACGACAGCCCGGAAGGCCCGGCCAGGCGGCTCGGCCCGTCACAGCCTATCGCGGCCCAAGAACGGTCGTCCGAGCTCATCTGTCGGGAGGGCCAAAGTCGCTCCCCCCCCCCCCCGTCTCCGCCTCGCTCGAGGGCCGCGAACCCTCGAGCAGACGCAAAACCCGCCTCGCTCGAGGGTTGCGCGCTCCCTCGAGCGGGCGAATCGACTCCGCCTCGCTCGAGGCCAACTCTCTACTTAACGCAGTGCACTCCGGCTCCCTGCCCGACAGCGGCATTTAATGCCCGCCCCGTCAGGCGGGCGCCAAAGTCAAAAGGCGATCTTTCCCACGCCGCGCCACTGACACCGCAGAGCTCACTGTTCCACCTGCTCCAGTCACTGTGCGTCCTCACCGGCACTGTGCGGGCGCATGCGGAACTGCGCAAGGACCTGTGCTGACTGGCAGGCATCATTCCAAGCCCCTGTTACACCCACTCCCGTCCTTCCCCCCGATGGGGAGCCCTCGAATGGGTATGGAGGGCCCTCGAACAAATATCTGAGCGACGACCGAGTACAGACTCCGGTCAAGCATGGCCTGGTGATGACGAACGCCGGGTCATGTCCGCCAACTCTCGACCATCCCCTGGTGAACCGTCCACGCCGCGCACTGTGGTTGACGGCAGCCACCATACCGACCCCTGTGCTGCCAACTCCGGTCCTTCCTCACCTGCCCCGCCCTCGAAGTCAACCAGCGAGCGGGCAGCTGGACGTGGGCTACGGCAGCACCGCCCCTCGAAGACACTCCAGGACAAGCACAGGGACGGCCACGACGCCCCCGGAAGACAGGGTTCGCCATAAATCCCCCCCCAGGGTCAAGGACGATGGCACGCCCGGCGCCGTGCTCCCCAGTACATATCTCTGTAGCGCACGTCCCACCCGTACCTGTAAACCTCCTCCCCTCCTTTCTCTCCTTGGTCTATAAAAGGAAGAAGGAAGAGGGAGACGGGGGACGACCCAACCACATCCCAACACTCACCCTCAGGGACTTGGAGAAATCTCCTCTCCCGCATTGCTTGTAGCCCCCCTTCTGCAAGCACTCCGGTGCAAGATAGTACAGCGCCCTTGAGCGCACTCTGCTGGACGTACGACCCCCACGGTCGGAACCAGGATAAACACCGCCTCATTGTACTAAGCTCTTGCATCAACCGTCAAGGGACGGGACACAGCGCATTCTGTTTAGGCGCCGGGGATTGACCGACCAATTCCGGCACCGACAGTGGCGCGCCAGGTAGGGGACCGCGCTGTGATCGATCACGCCCGACAAGTTCCCTTGACGGCAAGTCGCGACGAGACCATGCCACCTCGATCCGCCACGGGGTCCCCCGGTCCGCTTCCGCGCGGATACCGGATCACGTTTGGGAGCCTGGAGTTCGAGGCGACCGGTGAGGGCCTCCTCATGCGGCTCGCTTCCAGGCCACCCAGCGTGACGCCCGACACCCCGACATCGCCGACGCCAGTCCAGCTCAGGCGACGGCGGAGACTTCGCGAGCTTCGGATTACTACGGAGCAGCGCGTCGCTCCGCGCGTCGTCCTCCCCGATTGGGACGCCCACCTGCTGCTTCAGCCCGCGGCCACATTGCAGGGGGGCGGACTCCCACCGGCAGTTCCCGCGGAGGGAACGCACCGGGAAAATATGGCCATGCTAGCGCGCCTCCCGTTCGGGATGAGCAACGCGGCCGCAAGCCACTCCACGGCGATCAGCGCCATCCTGGGCGCGCGTGGAAACTTGCCAAGACATCGGCGGGCCCCAATCCGCGACCTTGGCACTTCTTCGCCCGGTGGGCTCCGCTCCGAGTCAGCGGACGAAGAAGATGTGCGCGGCCAGGAACACCCGGACCTGGATTACACCGAGTTACGCAACCGCGAAAGCCTCATCGCCTTCCAGGCCGTCGCGGACTTCTGCCTCACCTGCTCCGATGACTCCAGCGACGGGGAATACGACCCCTCGCGGGAATGCTTCGTCCTCGACGGTGAAGTAGAGTCCGTGGGAGAGGACGAAGAGACGCACGACGAAGCCGGACACGCCGAACCAGCACCAGCGCCCGCCGAGCCAGCGAGCGATGCCGCACTCGCGCAGGCACAACTTGCGCAGGTGCAAGAGCTAGAAACCAAGCTCCAACAGGAGCGCCGACAGGTACAGGAGCTGCGCGCAGCCCTGGAAGCCCAGCAGCCCAAACGCGGCGAACGCGCACGAGCTGCCGGATGTATTGCTCAAGCGCGCATCTTGGGTGACGGCGACGACGCCGGTCCTGCCATGCCGCCACGAGCAAGCCAGAAGCTCGTCGCCGCAGCAACCCTGATTCGGGCCATGCCCGAACCATCGACACCAGAAGCACGCAGCATGCGGCGCCAGGTGCAGGCCCTTGTCGAAGAAGCGGCCGTGCAACAAGCGGAAAGTTCCGCCTCCCGCATGCGCCACCAAAACAGTTCAAGAGCTGGAGGTGGCAAGTGGGATAAGGAGCAATCCGTCCACACCCCGCCCAGGGGCGCGTGGACGCCTCACCGTCCAACGAACGACGGAAGGGCGCTCGTCGCCGGCGATGGCGAAACAAGGAGGTCCGCGAAGGACCGACTTGTGGACACGCGGGGCGCCATTGACGATGGCGACGCGCGCAACGTCCTGAACAGGAAGAGGCAGGACGCGGCGCCTCGCCGCAGCAGGCACCCCCGACGGGGAGGCCGCTATGACAGCGAGGAGGACAGAAGCCCGACGCCGGAACCCCCGGGAACCCCGGTGTTCAGCCGGAAGATCCGTTCAGCCGCCATCCCGCCGCGTTTTCGCCAGCCAACCACCATCGCCAAGTATTCGGGTGAGACGAAACCCGAGACGTGGCTCAACGACTATCGCCTAGCCTGCCAGTTGGGCGGGGCCACCGACGATGCCATGATCATCCGCAACCTTCCGCTTCATCTCGCGGATTCGGCGCGGACGTGGCTCGAACACCTACCCGCGAACCAAATCCACGACTGGGACGACCTGGTCAAGATGTTCGTGGGTAACTTTCAGGGCACATACGTGCGCCCCGGAAACTCCTGGGACCTGCGCGGGTGCCGGCAGGCGGCCGGCGAACCGCTGAGGGACTTCATTCGCCGTTTCTCCAAACGCTGCACCGAGCTCCCGAGCGTGGGTGACTCCGAAATCATCCACGCCTTCCTCGAAGGCACGACCTGTCGAGAGCTGGTGCGCGAGCTGGGACGAAACCATCCCACCAGCGTCAACGCTTTGTTCGACATCGCCACCAACTTTGCCTCTGGAGAGGAGGCTGTCGGGGCGATCTTCGACGGCAAGGCCAAGGGGAAGCGCGCGGAGGAGCTGCCCGCGGAGGGCAGCAAACCCAAGGCCAGGACCAAAAAGCAGAAACGGGGCAATAAAGGCAAGGGGCCCCGGCAGGCCGCGCAGCAGCAGCGGCAGGGCGAAGACTCTGACGACGCCCTCGTGGTCGAGCAAGGCCGCAAAGGCCCTCGGGGCCCCCCTCAGGGGGGAGGCCTGTTCGACGAGATGCTAAAGAAGCCGTGCCCGTACCACAAGGGCCCCGTCACCCACACCCTCGAACAGTGTGGGATGATCAAGGGCTACTTCAGGCGCACCTCCGCGAAGGAGGATGGCCCGAAGAAGGATACGGGCGATGGCGGCAACGACGAGTTCCCTCATGTGGAGAATGTATTCTTCATCATAGGGGGGCCCGCGGCGAATGCAACGCCCCGGGAACAGAAGCGTGAACGCCGAGAGGTCTTCTCCGTTCACCCCGCAACGCCAGCTTACCTCGCCTGGTCGGAAGAGACCATCTCTTTCAGCCGCGAGGATCACCCAGATTACGTCCCGAACCCGGGGCGGTATCCGCTCGTCGTCGACCCCATCATCGGCAACACGCGGTTCTCCAAGGTACTAATGGACGGAGGCAGCAGCCTCAACATCCTCTACGTCCACACCTTGGAGCTCATGGGTATTGGCGTAAACCAGCTAAGGCCGAGCAAGGCACCTTTCCACGGCATCGCGCCGGGGAAGCGGGTCCAGCCCCTCGGGCAGATCGACTTGCCCGTCTGCTTCGGCACCCCTGACAACTTTCGGAGGGAGACCCTCACTTTTGAGGTAGTGGGATTCCCAGGAGCATACCACGCCATTTTCGGGCGACCGTGCTACGCCAAGTTCATGGCGGTCCCCAACTACGCCTACCTCAAGATGAAGATGCCAGGGCCAAAGGGCGTCATCACCGTGGGATCGTCGTACGAGCACGCCTATACGTGCGACGTCGAATGCGTCGAGGGCGCGGAAGCGCTCGCCTACAGCGAGACCCTGGTGGCAGATTTGGAAAAGATGGCGAACGAGGCCATTGACTCCACCAAAAGGCACACGGGCACCTTCGAGGCTGCGGAACACACCAAAGCGGTGCCCCTCGACCCCGCTGCCCCCGAGGGCAAGGCGTTGAGGGTCAGCACCACCCTCGACCCCAAATAGGAAGCAGTGCTCGTCGACTTTCTCCGCGCCAACGCCGACATTTTCGCGTGGAGACCCTCGGACATGCCGGGGATCCCGAGGGAGGTCGCCGAGCACAGCCTCGACATCAAGCCGCATTCCAAGCCGGTGGTACAGCGACTGCGGCGGTTCGACGAGGAAAGGCGCCGCGCCATCGGGGAGGAGGTGCACAAACTCCTACAAGCCGGATTCATCAAAGAGGTATTTCACCCAACTTGGCTTGCTAATCCTGTTCTAGTTAAGAAGAAAAACGGAAAATGGCGCATGTGTGTAGATTATACCGGTTTAAATAAAGCATGCCCTAAGGTTCCATTTCCTCTGCCTAGAATAGATCAAATAGTAGACTCCACCGCTGGGTGTGAATTGCTATGCTTTCTTGACGCTTATTCCGGTTATCATCAAATCAAGATGAAAGAGTCCGACCAGCTCGCAACTTCTTTCATCACCCCGTTTGGCATGTTTTGCTACGTCACTATGCCATTCGGCCTCCGAAACGCTGGAGCTACATACCAGCGATGTATGCAACACGTTTTTGGAAGCCACATCGGGCGGACCGTTGAGGCATATGTTGACGATGTCGTTGTGAAAACCAGAGAGGCGAACGATCTGGTCAACGATTTGCAAATCACGTTCGGTTGCCTCCGAGCGAACGGGGTAAAGTTGAATCCGGAAAAATGCGTATTCGGGGTGCCGAGAGGCATGCTGTTGGGTTTCATCGTCTCCCAACGAGGCATCGAGCCCAACCCCGAAAAAGTCTCGGCCCTAGAGCGAATGGGGCCGATTCGGGACCTTAAGGGGGTACAAAGGGTACTGGGCTGCCTGGCAGCCCTCAGCCGCTTCATCTCTCGACTGGGTGAAAAGGGCCTGCCTTTGTACCGACTCCTAAAAAAGCACGAACGCTTTTTATGGACCCCTGAAGCCCAAAAAGCCCTCGACGGGCTAAAAACATCGCTCGCACGCGCGCCCATACTCACGCCGCCGCAGAACGGCGAGCCACTCTACCTCTATATGGCTGCGACAACGCAAGTGGTCAGCTCCGTCATTGTTGTGGAAAGGATGGAGGAGGGCCACGCCCTGCCGGTCCAGAGGCCGGTGTACTATGTCAGCGAAGTGCTGACCGAAACCAAGACACGATACCCACAGATCCAGAAGCTGATTTATGCCGTAGTGCTCGCGCGTCGAAAGCTGCGGCACTACTTCGAGGCTCACCCGGTCACCGTGGTCTCATCCTTCCCCTTGGGGGAGATAGTCCGCAACCCGGACGTCTCGGGCAGAATAGCGAAGTGGTCTATGGAGCTCGTGGGGGAAACTCTCTCCTACGCACCACGAAGGGCGATCAAGTCGCAAACCTTGGCTGACTTCGTTGCCAGATGGACCGACGTCCAACTTCCGCCGCCGCAGATTCAAGCCGAATGCTGGACCATGTACTTCGACGGGTCGGTGATGAAAACCGGAGTAGGCGCAGGTCTCCTCTTCGTCTCGCCCCTCGGAGAACATGTCCGGTACGTGGTTCGCTTGCACTTTCCGGCATCAAACAACATGGCGGAGTACGAAGCCCTTCTCGCTGGGCTCCGCATCGCCATCGACCTCGGCGTCAAACGCCTCGATGTCCGGGGAGATTCTCAGTTGGTCATCGACCAAGTGATGAAGAACGCAAGCTGCCGCGACGAAAAGATGGAGGCGTATTGCGACGAGGTTCGTCGCCTCAAGGACAAATTCTATGGCCTCGAGCTGAACCATATCGTGCGCAAGTACAACGAGGAAGCGGATCAGCTAGCCAAGATCGCGTCAGAGCGAATCACCGTTCCTCCGAACGTCTTCGCCCGCGACCTCGACCGCCCCTCCGTCAGCTTCGAATCGAAGGCCAAAGCCCATGGGAAGCCCTCGGGGGCTGCGGGAACCGAGCCCATGGAAGAGGACCCCTCGAAAGAGGGGCTCGAGGCCCTCGACGCTGAAATCTCTTCAGCCGAGGCCATGGAAATCGACGAAGTCCCACAACCGCAAGACTGGCGCAATCCATACCTCGCATGGATCGACCGCGGAGAGCTACCCTCGGACCGAACCGAGGGACGCCGTATCGCCAGGAGGGCCAAGACCTTCGTCTCGATCGGCGGCCAGCTGTACAAACGCAGCGCTTCGGGGATCTTGCAGCGATGCATCCCCATCCCCGAGGGAAGGCAGTTGATCCGCGACATCCACGCCGGGGCGTGCGGACACCACGCAGTGCCGCGCACCCTCGTGGGTAACGCATTCCGGCAAGACTTTTACTGGCCCACCGCCGTGTCCGACGCAAATGAGGTCGTGCGCACCTGCGAAGGGTGCCAGTTCTACGCACGAAAGACGCATCTCCCGGCACACGCCCTGCAGACCATCCCTGTAACATGGCCTTTCGCGGTCTGGGGGTTGGATCTCGTAGGGCCCTTCCGCCCAGCGCCCGGGGGCTTCACCCACTTGTTGGTAGCCGTCGACAAGTTCTCGAAGTGGATCGAGGTCCGGGCCATCACCAGCATCAGGTCTGAGTAGGCCGTTTTGTTCTTCACCGACATCATCCACCGGTTCGGGGTACCTAACTCGATCATCACCGACAATGGCACCCAATTCACCGGCAAGAAGTTCTTGGAGTTTTGCGACAACCATCACATTCGCATTGATTGGTCGGCCGTCGCGCACCCGCAAACAAACGGCCAGGTAGAACGTGCCAATGGCATGATACTACAAGGCCTCAAGCCAAGGATCTTCAACAAGCTGAACAAGTTCGGCCGGAGATGGGTTGGGGAGCTACCATCGGTGATCTGGAGTCTCAGGACAACTCCGAGCAGGGCCACAGGCTTCAGCCCGTTCTTCCTCGTCTATGGCGCCGAAGCCATCCTCCCAACTGACTTGGAATACGGGTCCCCGAGGCTCAAGGCCTACCAAGAGGAACAAAACCAGAAGAACCGCGAGGATTCACTGGACCAGGCGGACGAGGCTCGCGACATAGCGCTACTTCACTCTGCGCGCTACCAACAATCGCTCCGGCGACACCAAGCTCGGAAGGTTCGGCGTCGGGACCTCCACGAAGGGGACCTGGTGCTAAGGCTGCGACAGGACAATCGAGGGCGCCACAAGCTCACTCCTCCGTGGGAAGGGCCGTTCATCATCGCCGAGGTCCTCAAGCCGGGCACCTACAAGCTGGCAAACGAGAAGGGCGAGCTCCTCACCAACGCCTGGAACATTCAACAGCTACGTCGTTTCTACCCTTGAAACTTTCAGTATTCCTTGCAAATACTTCATGTTCTTAGTTAACAATAATGAAAAGTCCGCGAAAAACTTGAAAACATTGTTACTGAAAACATGGTCGGGGGGACTTGGCTCTATTCTTCAATAAAGCCCGAACACCCCTCGGGGGCTACCAGGGGGTTTACCCCCACCCCCCAATCATCCTGTTTTCGCTTCCATTGCACTGTAACTCGAGGCACCTGAGAAAAATACGGGGCGCAAGCCAATTAAAGCTGGAGCCGGTTGAGTCGTGGGACCGCCTACGCCCGCGAAGGGATACGGCATCTCCCTCTCCACTCCACGCATTAGTTGCTCGCGAATCCGAAATACCCGGCCAAAATCTCTCTAAAGCCAAGAGCAGCATATCGGAGTGAAAACAGGGTGCCAAGCTTTTCCTCCTTAAATCAAGAAAGGAGAACGCAGGGCACAAGTCTACTGCGGCCAAGAGGCGGCAGAGTCGTGGGACCGCCTACGCCCGCGAAGGGCTATGGTATCCCCCTCGCCACTCGGCGCCAAAGTTACTAGTGTCCACCTGCCAAAACCAATCTCCAGTTAAGGGGAAAGCGCGGCACACCAAACAAACGAAACCTCCCCTTGGCCCAATCATTGTGTTGGTGGTCATCCTGCGGCCCAGGTATGGACGCCCCCTGGACCGGACCGGCGCGAAACGTCCGCGTCGCCATGAGAAAGGCCGTTCATCATCGCCAAGGACCCCGAGCCCGGCGCCTACGAGCGGGCGAGCGAAAGGGGCGAAGCCTTCGATAGCACCCGAAACGGCAAACAGCTACGTTATTCCTATCTCTAAATCCCTTAGCGTTTTTTCTTGTAGATACTTCATGTTCTTAGTTAACAATAACGAGAAGTTTCCGAAATAAAATTCGGAAACATTGTTGCTAACAACATAACTAAGGGGACCTTGGTTTTATTTTTAATAAAGCCAAGCCCCCCTCGGGGGCTGCAGGGGGGTTAACCCCCCTAATCGTCCCGGTTTTTTCGAAAGTTGTGCTAAAACTCGAAACGCTTAGAGAGAGGCGGGGCGTGAGCTAGTCAAAGCTGGAGCCGGTCGAGTCGTGAGACTGCTTATGCCCGCGAAAGGCTACAGCACCTCCCTCACCACCCCACGCTTTAATTACTCACGAATCCGAAGTTCCCGACCACAATCTTTCGAAGAGCTAAGAGTAGCACATCAGAACAACCAAACGAGTGCGAAACAGGCAATCGACTTTTAAATTTAGTTTTTATATATGTATATAAGATACATTTGAAGCCCGAACTCTTCAGGCTCCATCCCCCTGCGAGGGCTCGATGGACTCAGCAGCAAGGGTCGAGGGGACAGACGAAAGCGCCCCGGGACCACTCTCCTCGCCGCTCACCGAAGCAATGTCGTTCTCGAGGGCCGCCACGGCGTCGGCCTCCGGGTCAGCCTCGACTTCAGCAGCGGTCGCGGTCCCTGGCTCGGCGTCGGCAGGCGCATCTTCCTCCTCCTCGGGGAAAAGGTCGTACCGGAACTTGAGGGTCAAGGCCGTCGCGGCGCTCTCGGCACCGTCATCAGCCTCCTCGAGGGCGGCGAGGGCGGCGTCATCATCCAGGTCGGCGTCGATGAAGTACCCGCGCCCCACCGCCGCGAGGTCGATGTCGTAGTGCGTCGACACCACCCCAAGTGCCTTCTTCACCCCGAGGTGAAGCGCGTTTTCGAGACGCTCCGCCACGCAGCCCTTCAGGGAGCTCAGGCGGCTGGACAGCGACGACCCCGACTGCACGTCGACGCACTGGACGTCGCGGCACGCCATGACGGCCGCAGCCTTCAACGCCTCGAGCTCCCCCTGAGCCGCAGAGTAGGCAGCCTGGAGGGCCGTCACCTCGTCCGCCTTCTGGGCCTCGGCCCTCCGCAACCCTGACAAAAAGCTCGGGCATATCAGAGAGCAGTTTTCGACACAAGGAAAAGCCGAAGGAAACATGAAGTCTTACCGTCCACCAGGGCTCTCGCCTCGTTGAGCAGGCCGTCCACGGTCGCCAGCGCGGCCTCCTTCTCGCGGAGCGCGCAGCTCAGCTGCTCGGCCTCCCGGGCCTTCTGCTCCGACTGAGCCGACGCCTCCGCGAGCTGGGACTGCGCGGCCTCACGAGCCCGGCGCTCGAGCTCAAACCGCTCTAACGCCGCGGACGAGGTCCGGGCCTCCCGCTCCGTCGCGGCATCGCGCTCCTTCTCCGCGCGCGCCTTGGCCTCCTCGTGCGCTCGGGCCGCCGCCTCCGCCTCCCTGGCTCGGACGGTGAGCCGGGTCACGTCCGTGCCCAAGTCGGCGTTCGCCTGACGGAGCCGGCGGAGGTCGGTGTGCAAGCCCGCAATGCATGCGGTCTTGTCCACCGCCTCTTGCCGAAGGACCTACCCTAAAAGTCACCAAGATCAAGCCATGAAACCGAAAACGTCTCGAAATACTAAGGATGAAAGCGAGAATACCTCGAAAACCTCCAGCGCTTGCCTGGAGTGGAGGTCGGCGGCGGCCGAGATGGCCCGCTCCAGATCCGTCCCGATCCGCTCGGCCTGGGCCCATACCTCGTTTTCCTCGGCCGCGCTTCGCCAGACCTGAGCGGGGACGTCGGGCCCCTTCGGCCACTCGCTCGGCATGGGCCGATCCTGGAGCTGCGCCGCCTCGGCAGCATCCCACTCGGGCGTCCCTCGGACCGCGGGCATCTGCGGCGGCCCCTGAGACAGGAACCGCGCCGCCGACACCTCGGCAGCAGAGGCCCCGATGGGGGAAGCGCGCCGGCTACCGCCTGGAGTTGGCGGGGCGACCGCCTCCTGCCCTCGACCGGCAGGAACCAAAGCGGTGGCAAGGCTCCCACGATCGCCTGCCTCCGCCGCCAGGGTGCCATGCCTCGGCCCCGCCTCGACAACCGGGGCACCTTGCTCCGGCTCCGTCGTTGGCGGCGTCCTCTCCCCCCCCCCCCCCCCCCCCGCCGGTCCGGAGCCTCGCGCCCCCGGCGCCGGCTCCGCCGGCGTCACCTCGAGCGCCGCTGCGGGACGCGGAGCCCCGCGCGAACGCGCCTCCCCGGCGTGAGGGGAATCTGACCCCCCAACCTTCAGCGCCTTCTTAGGCGCAAGATTAGGGGGAGCCTTGGTAACGCCCCAAGCGCTGGACCAAGAAAAGGGAAACATAGGTCAAAAAAGAAATCGTATGGAAAGACGAAATCGAAAGAGATTCGAGGAAGAGCTCACCGGATGCAGTCTCGCAGCTTCCGCTTCGAGCCACTCGAAGAAGGGGCCCTCCTCGAACTCGAGGACCCCCTCGGGTCGCTCGGGGGCTGCGAACCCCCCGAGCCCTCGACGCCTGGGCGCGACGCCGCGCGCTGAGCCGGCGCGGCCGTCGCCCGCATCGCCGCTGGCGCGACGTTGCTGGGGACCGCCACGGCCACATCAGGCAGCGGCGCGGCCACCTCTATTGCCTCGACGGCGGGCCCCCCCCCCCCCCCCCCGCCGCCGGCAATCTCCTCCTCGCTTTCCTCCTCGCCCTCTTCCCCGCTCGGAGAGTCCTCGGGGGTCGACGGCGTCTCCCCACCGTCCCTCCTCCACCGGCGAAGCGTCGCTTGGTGCGCGTCCCGCCGGGCCTGCCTCCTACGACTGCTGGCCCTTTTCGCCTCCTTCGCCTCCCTCTCGCGGTCGCGGCGGGCGCGATTCGCGGCCCGCACCTCCGGAGTTGGCGCTACGGAGCGGTAGAGGCCGCAGTCCACCCCCTGAAATCGCGACGAAATCAAAAAGAAGTTCCAAAAAAGATGACAAAGAGGAAAAAGGAGGACTCACCGACAGGATGTGGCCCTCGTCGGGGCGTAGCCGGAACGACCGGAGGTCGCTCGGCATGGTATCAGGGTGGACCGCCGTCCGCACCCGCGTGACGACGTACTCCTCGAGGAGCGGCTCCGCCAGCATGCGCGACGCCGCTAGCGCCGCCGGGTCCGCTCCCTCCGTCATCCTGAACAGAGGGAGTGGCCTCTCCATGAGAGGGACCACGCGGCGGCGGTGGCAGTGCGCAAGCACGTGCGCCACGGTCAATCCTGACCCCTCCAGGGAGCGAAGGACGTCGACGACCGGGTGGAGCCTCTGCCGCTGGGCGTCGCCAGAGACGCCGTAGCCCCAGGAGTCGGCCTTCTCCGTCAGGACTTTGCCGGTGTACTCCGGCAGCCCCAGGCCGTCGTTGCGCAGGTAGAACCACCCTTTGGCCCACCCGCTGTTGTTGGTTGTCATCCTGCAGCCCGGGTAGATGCGCTTCCTGGACTCCACCGGCGCAAGCGTGAGGCCACCCGCGCACGAAGAACGGCGCACCCCCCTCCCCGCGCCGGACGTGCTGAGCTCGGCGCGGAAGAGATGGACCCATAGGTCCTAGTGCGCCTCGATCCCCAGGACGGCCTCGCAGACGCCGACGAACGCCGCCGCTTGCGAGATTGCGTTGGGGGAGAAGTTGTGGAGCTCCACGCCGTAGTAATGGCAGAGCCCCCGCATGAACTGGCTTGCGGGCGCGTTGAAGCCCCGCTCGTGGAAGCGAATAAAGCTCACCACGTAGCCCGCCGGCGGATTCGGCGCCCTGGCCGCCAGCGCCGGAACGATCCACGCAGGCCGCGCTGAATCGCCCCGGGGCGACAGTTGCCCACCATTCACCAAGCCCTCCAGGAGGTGCTCGGTGGCGGTCGATGGAGTCCACTCCGTGGCACCCTCAAGGACAACCATGGCGAGAAGAGGAGCTTAGGCGCGGGGCGAAAGTGGCGAGATGCGAGCGGAGCACGACGCGCAGGCTGGAGGCAAGCACTAGGCACGGGCAAAAGCTGGAGCGAGAGATGGCAAAGGTAAAAAATCCCCTTCCACCGCTCCCCTTTTATAGGGAACGGGCTCTCCCCGGCCGCGCCACGCCAGCCCGCGCGTGCCGCCACCGAACCCGCGCGCTAAGCGCGGCGGCATGTGGAGTCACTGACACCCGGACCAGGCGCACGATGAGGATCGCCAAACAACCGGCGCGCGTGGGCAGCGGCATTTATTACGGCACGGTAAGCGGAAACGGCGCGCCTGCGATGCATTAACTACCCGTCGCCTCGCCTCTCTCGCGCGTGCGCCGAGTCCGCCTAAAAAGGCGCGCCCACTACGCCCATCTCGCCCACTCCGCGACGCGTCAGCCACGCCCACGCCCGCCAGCGGTTGTGCGTGGGCCCGCGGAGCCGAAACGACCCAACCATTGGGTTCCCCCAGGTAAAGCTGCAACGCTCCTCCTTCCCGAAGCACGAACACAACTAATCAGGGATTCGAAGCCCGAACCTCGAAAAGGTTCAAAGGGTGCCCCAGACCAAATAATGCGAAGGCCGCCGATCGCGTTCGGCCAAGCCTCGAGCCCGCCGCTCGGGAGCAACCCGCGTCTTACGCAAGGCCCTACTGATCAGGGGTACGAAGCCTGGCCCTCGAAAGGGTTCGACAGGCGCTCCAGATCAACAGAGTCAGGGACGATTCGGGCGTGTCGAACGGACTTTACCCCGAACGCGAAGTTTGGGGACGCTCCTGTCGTGTTCAAGGCCAGACAAAGGCAGCTAGTCGGGGGGATCCCAACGAGGGAGAGCTTTCGCGCCCTCGGTCCCTACGAAAGGGACCGAGCCCCACCTAGAAAACCTTTGCAAGCGCTACATGGACGTGTCTCCGGACCACGAGCCGACCCCTAGCGAACGGGGCACGGACGTCCACTTGAACTACCCGCTAACAGCTCACCGAGGTATCCGCGTATGTTGCCCAATTCGAGGGTTGCACGGATGACCTCACCCCTCTCCCCCGCGAAAGGGGTAGCGAGGGTCGAAAATCAAAGACGGGAAGCCCCTCCGATCGCCTCCACACGGGCCAGGAGCTCGGGGGCAGCCTGCATCTTACGCAAGGCCCTACTGATCAGGAGTACGAAGCCTGGCCCTCGAAAGGGTTCGACAGACGCTCCAGATCAACAGAGTCAGGGACGATTCGGGCGTGTCAAACAGACTTTACCCCGAACGCGAAGTTTGGGGACGCTCCTGTCGTGTTCAAGGCCAGACAAAGGCAGCTAGTCGGGGGGATCCCAACGAGGGAGAGCTTTCGCGCCCTCGGTCCCTACGAAAGGGACCGAGCCCCACCTAGCAAACCATTGCAAGCGCTACATGGACGTGTCTCCGGACCGCGAGCCGACCCCTAGCGAACGGGGCACGGACGTCCACTTGAACTACCCGCTAACAGCTCACCGAGGCATCCGTGTACGCTGCCCGACTCGAGGGTTGCACGGATGACCTCACCCCTCTCCCCCGCGAAGGGGAAGCGAGGGTCGCAATTCGAAGACAAGAAGCCTCTCCGATCGCCTCCGCGTGGGCCAGGAGCTCAGGGACTCCTTGCAGCATCTCCTCCTCCTCTTATGCGCGAAAAACATCAAAAGCCGTGCAGGGTCCGCCCCCCCCCCCCCCCGATATCCGTATAACTCGGTCTCGCCCCTGCCACATCGAAAGAGGAGCGACTGACACGACCCTCGAAAGTCAAAGCCCTTGCACGAGTGAACTCACTCCTCCAAAGGCTCGGGGGCTACACCCGCGGGTGCGCTCGCGCGCCCCCACGGAAAAACGTGCATAACCGAGAAGGGGTAATCCCCGCAGAATGCCCGGGAACAAACCCGCGAACCATCAGCCTCTGCCCGACCAATCCTTAGTCCGGCAAAGGCTCGGGGGCTACTGTCGGGGACAAACCCAGGGGGTCCCCTAATCATCGGGGCAATCACCCTCAAAAAACGATATGCCACGAAAGGCCGAATCACCGACAGCCCGGAAGGCCCGGCCAGGCGGCTCGGCCCGTCACAGCCTATCGCGGCCCAAGAACGGTCGTCCGAGCTCATCTGTCGGGAGGGCCAAAGTCGCTCCCCCCCGTCTCCGCCTCGCTCGAGGGCCGCGAACCCTCGAGCAGACGCAAAACCCGCCTCGCTCGAGGGTTGCGCGCTCCCTCGAGCGGGCGAATCGACTCCGCCTCGCTCGAGGCCAACTCTCTACTTAACGCAGTGCACTCCGGCTCCCTGCCCGACAGCGGCATTTAATGCCCGCCCCGTCAGGCGGGCGCCAAAGTCAAAAGGCGATCTTTCCCACGCCGCGCCACTGACACCGCAGAGCTCACTGTTCCACCTGCTCCAGTCACTGTGCGTCCTCACCGGCACTGTGCGGGCGCATGCGGAACTGCGCAAGGACCTGTGCTGACTGGCAGGCGTCATTCCAAGCCCCTGTTACACCCACTCCCGTCCTTCCCCCCGATGGGGAGCCCTCGAATGGGTATGGAGGGCCCTCGAACAAATATCTGAGCGACGACCGAGTACAGACTCCGGTCAAGCATGGCCTGGTGATGACGAACGCCGGGTCATGTCCGCCAACTCTCGACCATCCCCTGGTGAACCGTCCACGCCGCGCACTGTGGTTGACGGCAGCCACCATACCGACCCCTGTGCTGCCAACTCCGGTCCTTCCTCACCTGCCCCGCCCTCGAAGTCAACCAGCGAGCGGGCAGCTGGACGTGGGCTACGGCAGCACCGCCCCTCGAAGACACTCCAGGACAAGCACAGGGACGGCCACGACGCCCCCGGAAGACAGGGTTCGCCATAAATCCCCCCCCCCAGGGTCAAGGACGATGGCACGCCCGACGCCGTGCTCCCCAGTACATATCTCTGTAGCGCACGTCCCACCCGTACCTGTAAACCTCCTCCCCTCCTTTCTCTCCTTGGTCTATAAAAGGAAGAAGGAAGAGGGAGACGGGGGACGACCCAACCACATCCCAACACTCACCCTCAGGGACTTGGAGAAATCTCCTCTCCCGCATTGCTTGTAGCCCCCCTTCTGCAAGCACTCCGGTGCAAGATAGTACAGCGCCCTTGAGCGCACTCTGCTGGACGTACGACCCCCACGGTCGGAACCAGGATAAACACCGCCTCATTGTACTAAGCTCTTGCATCAACCGTCAAGGGACGGGACACAGCGCATTCTGTTTAGGCGCCGGGGATTGACCGACCAATTCCGGCACCGACACCATGGGATGCATGGGGGTAAGGGGGCTGGAGCCCCCCAAGCTGGATCTGCCCCTGCTCACGAGCCCCCTCATGAAAGGGTAGGCGAAGGCATCTATCTTAGAGCTCGACCAACCAAGACAGTCCAGACTGACTTGAATTATTTATTTACTGGACTGACATAAATTATTTATTTATAGAAGCATGATGGCACCGCTTGGTAGTGACCAACGATTACCAGTTATGAGCCAGGATAAGGAACGTGTATCTCCATCGCAAAGCGCCAAGGATTCAACTGCTAGTTTAATTTGTTTTTATTCCACCATGTATGATTCAACTAGCGCCCCCATTATTCGCTAATTGTAGACTGGTTTTTAAGAGAAAGAGAGGGGTGGACTCAGGTTCGAGCAGTGAGGGCACGTGCCCTCGCTCGATATTTCTAAACTAAGTTAAGTGCTATTTTTTCATCATTATATGCTTTGATTCCTAGAGCGTGCCCCAGCTCAAATTTTTGACAAAAATCCACCCTGGAGAGAGATGTTCGGATCTTCTGACGTTTCCGTTGTTGGGTAATTACAGACTAGACTAGATTGTCAAATAGATAGGGGCTCTAGCATCCCGTTGTTCGGTAATTACATACCGGCTTCAGAGAGAGATGCCTTCGCGAGTCGCGACAACGCTCTCATCGATTGATCGGAGATGCTACGAAATTCGAGTCCATCTTGGTCTCATCGATTTGGTGCGCAGTAGCCATCCCGGCCGAATTGAAGACACTTGGCCCCGTTCGAAGTGTCACTGCGCGCGGGCCCACCCGACAGCGCCTCATCGGCAACGTGCACGAAACTCACAGGTAGAATGCACACGGAGCCTACGAAAAGCGTCAGATCGGGGAGCACGCGCATGCCGTACACCATCCACGCGTCGCATCCCCATTGGCCGGATTCGCTACCGGCGCCTGGTCCCTTTCCACGGTCAAACCTCGCTTGCACGCCCAGCGACCGCAGGAAACAGGAATCCTCCCGGTTCGGTTCGGCCGCGGCGCACCAGTCACACCGGCCGTCCGATCCCCGCCGTCGATTCGTCTCCGCGCGCGCCCGGCGCCGTCCGTTCCCTGCCGGCGTCTCGCTTGCTCTTCCTGACTCGAGCCAGTCCACTGCCTTCCACTGATCCGCCCCGACCACCCCGTTCCGTTCTATAAACCCCCTCGCTGCCCTTCGTTCACGTTTCTCCCCCAGCTACGTGGACACATCTTGCTCGACCATGATCACCATCGATGATTTGATGACGAGCTGCGGCGGCGACAGCAGCGGCGGCGGGGTTTCTGGCGGCGACGGGCGGCAGCTGGCGACGCCGCGCCAGCAGGTGGGCGACCACCAGCAGCAGCTGACGGTGTCCAGGATCCGGACGGCGGTGTCCATGCTCGGCCGGCGCACGGGCCACGCGCGCTTCCGCCGCGGCCCCGTCGTGGCGGAGCATCCTTCGCCGGAGCAGCGGCGGCAGCCGTCGGGGAGCGCGCCTGCCGCGACGACGCTGGACTTCGTCCAGGGGTGCGAGGCGGGGCTCAGCGCGTCGGCCTCGGGGGCCAGCTCGTCGCTCCCCTCGACGACGCTGTCGAGCCTCACCGCCGGCGAAGGGAGCGTGTCCAACGGCCTAGCGCAGCAGGGCCGCCGCTTCCCTCCCGTGAGCGGCCACGCTGCCGGCGAGGCGCGGCCGCCTGCTGCCTCCGATTACACCCCCGGCGCCGCGCTGAAAAGCAAGTGCCACGGCCGCGCGCGCTCCGAGAACGACGCCGGCGGCAAGGCGCACGCCGCCGGGCACTGCCACTGCTCCAAGAAACGGTATGTTGTTCTAGTTCTATGCTTTTACATTACCAGATTCCTCTCGTCGATGTGACACGTAATTTGAAACTTATTACATGATCATTGCTAAAACTATATACGGCAGGAAATCGCGCGTGAAGCGGATGATCCGCGTGCCGGCGATCAGCTCCCGGAACGCCGACATCCCGCCGGACGACTACTCGTGGCGCAAGTACGGCCAGAAGCCCATCAAGGGCTCGCCGTACCCACGGTAAGTAAAAACTGGCACGCAACCCCTCCGGCCGGTCACCATCCTTTCCGTGCTTAATTACGCTGCGAGGCCGAGGCCGTGACCATTTGATGCGTGTACGTGCAGCGGGTACTACAAGTGCAGCACGGTGCGGGGGTGCCCGGCCCGGAAGCACGTGGAGCGCGACCCCGGCGAGCCGGCGATGCTCATCGTCACCTACGAGGGCGACCACCGCCACGACGGCCAGCACCAGGACCGGGCGGCGGCGCAGCCGGAGCACACGACGTCCAATTGAAGAAGCTCGATCAAAGTCTCAGGCCCCTTTACTCAATTTCCCAGTAGAAATTTCCCGGAGTCGTCTGTGTAGTTTCTTGTTCAGACTCGTCGTAGTGGTGTGTCACGTCGCCGTCGCTTCTAGAGGAAATTCTGGGGAACGAAAGATATATGACACGGTGTTTGAAATTTTGACCATCGATGACAATGAGATCACCAGACCATATTATGCATATGTAACTTGTCAAAGCTGGGTTGTTGAGTGTTTTGTACTACGCGTTAATTGGCGTTAGTGGTCAAAAGGGAGATCCGTGCTTGGTCCCGGAGGACAGGGACGGCATATATATGACACTGAACCGGAAGTGGGACGGTATGTCACTCGATCTTTGCTTAGCAAGTTAAGGCGTACTAGCATTCATCGCTGATCTTGTAACGGGCGAGTTGCCCATAAACGTTGAGAAATGAAAGTCATAGTATTTCTATTTTTAAAAAAAAGTTAATGCGTAGAACAATCATTCTGGAACGCTAGGGGAATCCACAAGAGATTTGTGAATTATTGCAATAAGAGAAAAAGATAGGATAGAAATTAAAACCTAATATATGTTAGACAAGCACCCAAAATAACCTAAGAAAACTGAAAGAAGGCAAGCTGATCAAAACATTCACACTGATCCTGGCGTCACCTGCCAATCCCCACCATGTCTTCCTTGACCCCTCTTACTAACAACTAACATTACAGTACATACTTGGAGGAAGTCTTGAAAACGCGAGCATTCCATTCAGTCTTGAAATAAAACGCAGAGGCGGATATTTGGATCGACATATTTTCGTTGCCTGAAAGTTGGTTTCAAACTAGACAGTTTGACGAGGATAGTCTCTTTCATACGGATTCATACCAACCTCTTTCTTTTAGACCAGCCAACCTCTTTGCCTCGCTGCACACACAGGGAGGCATTTTGAGTACCTGTCAAGTGCCAACAGACCGAGGACCTGAAGTCCGAACTGTACTGTACCATGTGTTAAGCTGGGGAGTTCTATCTGGTGAGTGTTGACTCTTGACCATCGGTCTAATTTACTGAAAACCTTGAAACGGTGGTGCTGCACCGCATGCCTACACGCTGCTGACAGCTGTTATGATCCTGTAAAATTAAGAACCATGGTGCTGTTAGAGTGGCGCAGCGGAATCCGGCCCGGCCCGCTATACCCACGAGCCGGCGCCCCCATCAAGCCCAGGTCCACCGGAGACACAACCAACCAAGGCCCAGGCCTAACTCAACCCAAAAAACTAGTCTGATAGGTGAGGGCTGCCCCGGCCTTATATGTCGTGCTCCACCCTCATCAATTTCTGATGTGGGACTAAACCTAACAATCTACCCCCGTCATACATCGGACCCAACTCTTCCATCACACAACCCTCCAGTCACAAATCGACATGTGACCCTCCGGAGACGTTCACGGGCTCCCCCGTCACCATGTGACCCCTGAAATTTTCAGGTTTCCCGACCTTCGGCTCTAATACCACTTGTTAGAGTGGCGTAGCGGAATCCGGCCCGGAGACGTTATACCCACGAGCCGGCGCCCCATCAAGCCCAGGTCCACCGGAGACACAACCAACCAAGGCCCAGGCCTAACTCAATCCAAAAAACTAGTCTGATAGGTGAGGGCTGCCCCGGCCTTATATGTCGTGCTCCACCCTCGTCAATTTCTGATGTGGGACTAAACCTAACGGGTGCTACTTGCCTACATACACTAAGCTGCTATGACCATGTATGTAGAAGTAAAAGCCATGGATATATACGTGTAAGACCTGCCGACACAACACAGCTTAATTGAGTTGCGCAGGCTGCCCTAAAAAGATGAAAGCTAACATATAAGCTCATATGACGTGCATGTTAACCTACGTCTAAAAGGACACGCCAAAATGCCCATGACTCAATTATTAGAATGTAAAAAAAATCTTGAATTATCCTGCACAAGTCCGCTATTGTTTCGTAGTTCCATGTACACGGCAACTTAAAATACAGTCAATAAAAGGGATGTTGAGTATACGCTCATTTGGCTGGAGTGCACTACAACGTAAAATATAATCAATAAAAGAGAATAAAAAGATCTTTTTATTTCATACAACAATGCGCAGCTTGAGCTACAAGAGATATGCTAATCTATACTATAAAGAGAATTAGATTTGAAAACACTTCTCACGAACAAAAAACCCACACCCACCTCACATAGAACCCACCTGTCGGGAAAATTGGTTGATGAATGGTCAAAAAAAAGGGGGAGGGACATTCCTATGTTGATTTACCCCTCTAAACCCAAAAAATTTTTCACCCAAAAAAGGGTCCACCTAAATATACCCACATTTGTACTCACGTCTATACACAATTATCCCGTATTGCTAAAAGACAATAAATTAGAGAGTTTTCTCCATATAAATAAATGCCAACTATCATGAGTTTTGAGAATATCTAAAGCTCTCCATACATGAGAGAGCGAATATAAAGTATTTTTTAAAGCACTTTGCACTAAAGTGAAGTGATATTGTTTTAGTACCTACATGTCATCAATAAACGTGCGTGCCGCACGTGCGTTCTTGCTAGTTAGTGATAAACTCTATACGTTACAGATCTTGATATTTGTGGTAGCTTCCTTCTACCTAGTAGCATGGGTAGCTACGAGCTCGTGGGATGAGGCGGCTCCGGGTACGGCGGCTGACGTTGGCGCCGGTGATCAAGCCGGAGGCGACTCAGGATGCCCGTGCACATGGGCCGTTTACGGAGGTGGAGAGCATCGTAGCAAGGGAGTGCCTACATCGGGTGACGGAGACGGCGGCGCTGGCGGCTACGCCGGCGAAGAAAATCCATGGGGTCACGGACAGTGGTTCAAGGTTTTGGCCACTTAGTGATTCGTCTTCGGAGGAAGATGATGCTGTTCGTGCCTGTGGATCACCGGTGTCCAGTGCCTCCATGGCTACGCCGGAGTTGATTGGGAGGGCACAACAAGCAGGGTTCACCATACCCGAGATCTATCAGGCGGAGGAGGAGTTGGCGACTACCGGCAGTAGGAAGAAGAAGGGGTGGGAAGGAACCTTGGCAAGAAGGATCATCGACTCGGTAATCAAGAGCAAGCTCGCAGGAGAACCATGGCGTGGCAATCTCCCAAAACCTCGGCGATCACCGCTGAGGACCATAGGGGACGCCATAGCGGACGCAAAGGTATGTGTGAGTTCGTCTTCCTGTTCGAGTAATCGAGCGGCATCGTTTTCCCGGTCCCATTCATCCTCGCCGGCGAGGCTCAAGCCATTCCCGGCGGTGGCGTCCCCGAGATCTGATCGGAGGTATCCCGGGCGGGATCAGAGGGTTGCGGCTGATTCAAAAGTTGCAGAGCATAACACATGGCTTGGGTCGTTGCAAAGTACAGCGAATGAAGGCCCAGCAGCGTTTTCCGGGCCGCTAAGAATGTACCTCGACCCAGCAGTGCCATTTAGGCCTACTGCGGGCCTGGTGGCTTTCTTTGCGAGAACGGGGATGCGGAGCTCATATGCTAGGGCTTTGCATACGAACACCGAAGCCGCCATTGCTGCGAGGTCGTTCGCGGACGCAGCAAGTGCAACGGCGATGGAGCATCGTGGTCGTGGTGGACCGAACCGCGATGGTGGTCGAACAAGCGTGCAAGGCGGGCTTTTTGGTCGGGGTGGGTTTCCTGGAGCTTTTCACCCTGGCCATGGAAACCCAAGCCGCGGAGGATATGGGAATCGTGGTGGCCGGTTCGGTGGTTACGGTCGCCATGGCTTTGGAGGGCGGCATAACACCGGTGGGCGCGGCTCGATGGATCGCTCTGGCGGGCGTGGTCGGGGTCACCAGTCTGTGCCGCCGGCGCCAGAGGCAAATCAGGCTGCAGCGAGTTCTGCCCAGGCGGCGGCTTTGATTCAAAGTTCGATGGCGGATCCCGATTCGGCACAAGCAGCTCAGGCGGCCGCTCTTCTGCAACAGGCATTTGCCTTGATACAAGGAGGGGGCTCATCATCAGGGACAGAGGCCAATGCACAATCGAAGGCATAGTGACCGGTGGAGACAAGCTTGAAGCTAAACCCCCTGGCCCGGTAAAGGCTGCAGCTCCCGGGAAGTCATCAAGTGCTGCTGAGGTGGCTGAATCTTTAGCAATGGGGGCAGCGAAGGCAGGGGGTAAGCAGCCGTATTGCTTTAGGTGTTACACGAAGGGTCATACCATATCTGAGTGTACTGCTGAGCTATAATGCGAAATTTGTGACAAACCTGATCATGTGAAGGTGCGTTGTCCGAGATTCAGAGCAGACAAGTCTTTTGCGGTAGCGTGTGGCTATGCGGTTGATGGGCTCGGTTTCTTTTATATCCCAATGCCTAGCAGCTATAAGCATAAGACGGAGACAAAAACAGGGGTGATACGTGTTAGTGGGAGCTCACTAACTGCTGTAAATGTCACTTCTGAGCTTGAGAGGTTGATCCCAGGGCAGTGGAGATGGGTTGTGCATGAGTCAGGAGCCAACACTTTCAGAGCTGTGTTTCCAACCAGAGAGGAATTACATAGGATGGTGGAGTGGGGAGTACTACATACTAAGTTCCCGAACACGACACTAACAATTGAGGAGGGTGGCGCTGGTTCATTGAAGTTTGATCTCACCAATATCTGGGTACAATTTACTGGACTTCCTGATGATCTTAGGGAGTATGAGATTATTTGGGCAGTTGGGTCCGTGCTGGGGGTGACCAGAGAGGTGGATATGCATTTCACCGGGAGGTATGGCAGATGCAGGGTGCAGATCTCTGTACTAGACCATAACATTATTCCGATGTTTGTGGACATTGCGGTTGGGAATTCGGTGTACAGCCTGCAGTTTGTAGTGGAGCAAAATGCGGATGTGCCAAACCCGGAGCCGATGGATATGGATAATGGTGATGATCAAGGGAAGGGAAAGGATGGTGATGCGGATGCACAGTCGGAGGAAGACAAAAACAGGGCTACCAACATGCCTAAGAGTGGGTCGGGGACAGTACAGCAAAAACAAAGTGCACCACAGGGAGCGGGCAGCGCGGGCAAGGAAAATGTGCAGCAGCAGATGGCTCCTGTGACCGTGCATGCAGCTGCGGTGGTGGCCAATGTGGCTGCAGGGGTAGCAGTGGCAGATCTGGAGTTACCTGTCGCAGGAGATGGTGGGACAGGGGAAGAGGGAGCTGCAGATTTTGTTGATGCTCAGCTGCTGCAGGCCGAGGTGGGGGAGAAGGTGAAGAGCTTGGCTGCTATTCCAGAGGCGTTGGAATCCGGTCTTCGTCGTAGTAAGCGACGGGCTGGATCTGCTGATGAGGACACCATGGAGGCTGCCATGAAGCGCAAGGCGGGGACACCAGCTCCAAGTCTGCACAATGAAGGTGATAACACATGCCATTCTTTTTTAAATATTCCTGATACTTCCATTGCTAGCTGTTTTGGAGAAATTGGTATTGTTTTGGGCAATGATACATCTAGTATTAGAAACTCTATTGCTAGTATTAAGGAGTTAGAGGAGAAAAGATTGGCTGAGAAACCTAGTATCGAGCGGTTGACTGAGATTTTTGATGAGGAGGAAAAGAATTTAGCACAGGAAGAAGAAGTAGATAAGTTTATTTTGGGGAATTTGTGTGGAGAATTAATGGACGAGGTGTTGGATTCCAGTGATGATTTATGTGATCATATCACTGTGTTACCGACTAAAAAAACACCTTCGTCAAAAAAGAAAAAAAAGCAGCCACACCAAAGCATAAATATAACAAGAAGTAATAATGAAAGGTGTCTTTTGGAATTGCAATGGGTTTAGAGAACCGAAAAAACATAGATTTTTTATCAGAGTTGACCAAAGAACAAAACCTTAGCTTCATGGCCATATCAGAAACATGAAGGAGGAGCTTTTCCGATCCTTTCCTGAGAAATCTATGTGGTGGGAAGAATTACATTTGGCATTGTAAAGAACCGAAAGGACGTTCCGGTGGAATTCTACTGGGGATTGATCTGGAAGTTTTCCATATCGGGGCAATAGATGAGGGTGATTATTATGTTAAGTTTCACTTGTGCAACAAATCTGATAGCTTCAAGTGGACACTAGTGGTAGTTTATGGTCCGACACAGAATGAGTTTAAAGAAGCTTTTTTAACAGAGTTAGCCCAGTTATGCACTCATGAAAGTTTACCCATCCTCATTGGGGGTGACTTTAACATTTTAAGGAGTACCGAGGAGAAGAATAATGAGAATTTTGATCAGCGATGGCCTTTTTTATTTAATGCCGTAATCGATGGTCTGGAATTGAGAGAATTGGTAATGTCAGGTAGACAATATACTTGGGCTAATTCACTGCAGACGCCAACATATGAGAAATTGGATCGGGTGCTAATATCTACGGAGTGGGAGCAAAAGTTTCCGCTGTCCAATGTTATTGCACTCAGTCGTGATATTTCGGATCACACTCCCTTACTCTTGAACACCGGAGAGGCATTAGCGGGCAGCAACCAACCGGCTTTTAAATTCGAGCTAGGTTGGTTGCTCCGTGATGGCTTTATGGAGATGATCAAAGAGTTGTGGATAAATGAAAATGGCGGCAATACTCCCATGGCACGCTGGCAAGCAAAAATTCGTAAAGTACGACAGCACTTGAGGGGTTGGGCCAAAAACACAAGCGGCCAATATAAGAAAGAGAAAAAACAGCTTCTTGATAAACTTGATTCCTTAGATAGGAAGGCGGAATCGTGTCTCCTGTCACCTCAGGACATTGACTTAAAGCGGTGCTTTCAGAATAGATTAGCAGCTTTATTGAGAGAAGAGGAGATTAAGTGGTACCAACGAGCCAAAGTGAAAGAGTTGTTGGAGGGTGACTCTAATACTAAGTACTTTCAGTTGGTAGCAAACGGTAGACATTGTAAAACGAGGATTTATCAGTTGCAAGAGGAGGGTAGAATGATTACAGGTGATGAGGAGTTGAAAAGATACATCACCTCATATTACAAAGGGCTATTCGGTCCTCCGGAGGATACCGACTTCCGGTTGGTTGAAACGCGCATCGCAGACATCCCTCAGGTTTCTGCAATTGAAAATAAGACTCTTGTAGCGGTGTTTTCTGAGCAGGAAATAAAAGAGGCAGTTTTCCAGATGGAACATAATAAAGCCCCTGGGTCTGATGGTTTCCCTATTGAATTCTACCAGGCTTCGTGGAATTTTATAAAGGAAGACTTGATGCTTCTATTTCAAGAGTTCCATAATGGGTCCTTGCCTATTCATAGCCTAAACTTTGGTACGATAATTTTGTTACCGAAGTGCAAAGAAGCCACTAAAATACAGCAATACAGACCCATATGTTTGCTAAATGTGAGCTTCAAAATATTCACAAAGGTAGCGACAAATAGAATTTTGTTGGTGGCCCAGAAAGTTATTAGTCCAACACAAACAGTATTTTTGCCAGGGAGAAACATAATGGAAGGAGTGGTAGTGTTGCATGAGACGATACATGAAATGCATAGGAGGAATCAAAACGGTGTGATTTTTAAAGTTGACTTTGAAAAGGCATATGACAAAGTAAAGTGGCCCTTTGTGCAACAAACCTTAAGAATGAAAGGCTTTTCAGACAAATGGCGACAGTGGATTGAGGGCTTTACTCAGCATGGTCATGTTGGGATTAAAATAAATGACCATGTCGGTCAGAACTTCCAGACATGGAATTAAAGGGGCTGGTTGTAACATCATTGATGTTAAAAAAACCCCTTAAGCATAATTAAGGATGAATTAACTCCAAAGAATGGTCATTATTGGTTAATAAGTTAAATGGCTCAAATGAAGTAAATTTGAAACAAAGTTATATTGAGGATTTCTTTGGAGATTTTTGGTTAAGTATAAAAGAAATGCTTTTGGTGATATGGCAGTGCAGGGTCTACAATCATATTGTATGTCCATGATCTCAGTGGCTCCCTATAAAGGTTTTAAGATTTCTATATAGACTTGAAGAAATTATGCATAAGATGGAGGTAGAACGGATGGTGATCATCATAGAGTGATTCTGGTATCATGGAATAAAAGAATTGCTATTTTGTTTGAGGCTCTACAATGAATCAGTAGACATTGCAAGCACCTGCAACTCCGATGAAACTGAATTGAGCTCTTTGAACTGAGCTACAATGAGTATTAATTTAGAGTGAAATCTGATGCAATTCTGGTCTGCAAGTTGAAAAACAGAAAGTAGATTATTTGAGGAACTTTATGGACTATACTTGGATGAAAGTTAAGATCTTTTGCTATTTTATTTTTGGTGCTCAACATTATAAGAAAATGGTCCTGGCCAATCAAATGAAACTGAATATTGACATTCAGTGAAAAGTGTCGATCTTCAGTAACAAATCTCTCTCGCAGTTGGTGTTTGGTCAAGTCCTTTATATAGGAAATAAAGCTCTAAGTACTGGCTACCATTTTGGTTAAAGTTTGGAAGAGAATTATATTTGAATTTGGACTAGCAAGTTTAACCAAATTTGAAAGCCCTAAAGGTCAGCCATAGAAGGTATTAGAATTTAACAGCAAGTTGATGTTTAGTTTTAGAAGAAATTTGGCAAAATAGGAAATCAAGGTCTGAATATGCCAAAATTGGGAACAAGTTTCTATTAAAGAGCTGTGAGTTCAAATTTAAGTTCAAGTTTGAATCTTGGACAGAATTTAGTAAAATGATAAAGTTACTGAATATATCAAAACAGTGTCATGATGTCATCTTGGAGCCAGTATTTGGAGAGAGTTTATATTTAAGATTTGGTCAAGCAATGGTAAACTGGAAACTAGAGACTTAGTACTACAACATGGAGTACTTCATGATCAAAGAAGGTGTTGTTTTCTATTTAATTGGAAGGATCAAAGATTTAACTATGTGCTGTTTTGTCAAGTTCAGTAACTGACGAACTGAACCCAAAGTTCAGTAAAAACACCAATATTCAGGGCTCAAGATCTCTCAAACTATAGAGAATTGAATCCCATATGTTATATCAAAGTTGGAGCTGCATGTCTAGGCTACAAACTTGTTTTAGGACTTGAGGTAGCTTAGCACATGAAATATGGAGAAAAGAAGAGAGATTCAGAGCAAGAAAAGAGAAAGAAAGAAGAGAGCAGAGCAGACACGGCAACACCGCCGTGGTTTTGCACCGTCTTGACCGGCGACGATTTTCAACTCAGCCACGCGCCGATGAGCAAGCAAGCCAGCGCACGAGCAGTGAACAAGATCGACACGGTGAAGACTCAAATATATACTGAGCCATCGTCATCTTCCATCGCCACCGCCATTCACGCTCATCACCCGCCGCCTCTGTCTCGCCCCAAATTCGCCATCGTCGCTGCGCCACCGTGCAATTCCTTGCGTACACACCTCCACCACGTCCCCAGAAACGCCCCTGATCACTCCAAGTCCAGCCTCAAGCGCCACCGTCGCAGCTCGTCGTCGTCTTCAAGCTCCAGCCGCCGCCGACCGTTTTTTTCAAGGTGAACTCCGAGGGGAGACAGGTTAGCGAGCTGTTAGTTTCGTTTTGATCGTGCGGGTAGGTTCTCTAGGTTCCTGTGGTGCTCTAGAATCAGCGCAAAGTCCTTGAGCACGACCCTGTTGGCCGGAACGCCGGCGCCGCCGCAGAGCGCGGCCGCGCCATGGGGGTCACCGAGGGGAGCTATGCTCCAGTCCTTTACTTGTACTCGCTGCTAGTGTTTTGTGTCCAAGAGAACCTAGTGAAGCTCCAAAGCCGGTCACAAGCATGTGGAACGCCGTCAACGCGCCGGAGCTTCGTCACCGCCGTTGAGCGCGGCCGCGCCATGGCCGCCGCCGAGGAGAACCACGCCCCCGGCCTTTTTCTTCTACTTTATGCTAGGGGATCTTGTATAGGAAGTCGTGGAGAATCTGTAGCGTCACTTCAAGTCGCCGGACTCGCCGCCGTTGAGCCGGCCGACGAGCCCGAGTGGAGCGCCGTCGCCGCCGCCGTCGTGTTCCACCGTCCGGTTACCAAAGCTAGGGGTTAGACCCATTGGACTGCTCGTAGTGATGAGTAGATGCTGTTGGTACACTTCCCACCGCCGGAGACCGCGCCGCCGGCGAGATCGAGCCGGTCCACCGCCGCGGGGATTAGTTAAGGCCGGGAGGACCTGATTGCAAGGATTTAGTTTTGTCCAGGGGGTTATTAGAGAAAACGCCAGGTCTGAGCGTGGGAGGGCTGTTTTGCGAAAGTTTAATTCTTTCAGGAGGTTATTTGTAAAGCCGTTTGCTTAAAATTGTTTTCTTTTATTTAAAATAGCTGAAACTTGTTTATTTTGCTATAAATTGTATAAGTGTCCAAAAATAGTGAAACCAATTTTTTTAGCTTTTTTAGATTTTTATATATGAATTAAAAATGATAAACTTTATAAAAGGCTATATAAAAATTAAGGTTATTTAAATGCTTTTCTTTAAAACATTTAAATAGGGCAATAGAGTTTCTAAATGAATTAAAATATGAAAAGTCTTTTCAAAAATTAAAAATAATTTATAATAATTAGGAAAATGGTATTTCTAGTATAAAAATTATTTAAGTAATTCTTTTATGAGTTTTAAAAATGCTTTTAAATGGTTTAAATGTAGGAAAAATACTAATAAGGTTTAAATGGGTGTTTTTAACATTGGCTTGCAACTTTATCGTGAAGGAAAGTTGTAGAGCTAGCCTTTCTAAACGTGCATACTGCATTCATGGCATGTAGATATCGAGTTTATGGAATCAGAGTACATCAAGCTTCGTCCGGAGGAAACTCAGGAGAACGAGAAGGTGATCATGATGAAATAGGAACCCGAAGCCGCTCTGACAATCCTAACCTTGTTATTAATCCAGGCAAGCCCCGGAGCATCTACGCCTACTATTTTACTTATTATTTCATGCGTCCAAACTATTTCAGTATATGCATTAAGTCTAAGAGTTGCTTTGGAACCCTTTGAATGCATGACATCCTTGATTAAGGACATATTTACCACCTCTTCAAAAAGATCATAAAACCCTGCTTAGTAAGCTTAGTAGATACCTAACAGGCACTTGTGGTACTAATCTCTATGATAATAACACATAAAATATGGAGCCTTGCAAATATGGAGATTTTCTTGGTAAGTAGACGAGGACTTGAAAGGTTTGATTGTGGATGAGTTCATAGGATAGCCTCGTCTGACTTTTGAAACTGGTCAAGGACTTAGTGGCTGTTGACCTGAGATCAAGTATTGAACGTACTAATCACATACTGGGAGAATGGGACCAGTAAACCGATGTAACTCAGTCACACCAGGATTGGAACTATGGCTTGCTCGGTCGGTGAGTGGCAGTAGGCGGGAGTGTAGTCTGAAACTCATAAGGGGGTCAGGCCAGACGTGGGGCCACTTATGGGGATGCACTCCTGGACTTTGGCATGAATAGTTTCGATCTCTGGAAGTGATGTGAGCGAAAGGTTGTCGCGTGCGGTTATCGCGGACGCGCACGTGTCGTGTGGTTAGGTCTTTACCCTGCAGGATGTACAATTGATCATGATCGTCGCACTTCTCGATATGAATACCACTTGATCACTGATTAGCAACTTAGTAATTTAATTATGAGGAATGGTTGAAGAAGGGATGATGTGATGGAAAGCATCATATGAGATGTTGTTTGAAAAAGGTTATATTTTCCACTTAGGTTCAATAGACTCAACTATAATCTGAATAAAATCTTGAAAGTATAAGGACTCATTTTAGTAAGCCTTTCTTGCAAAACTTCAATTACGAGTCCACTAAATAGCCTTGCATGCCTGAGTCTTAATCTATTATTATACTGGTTAGTCGGGTAAGTCTTGCTGAGTACTTTTGTACTCAAGATTCTATAATTGCTGCAAAAGAGAAGCCGGAGCAAGTTTAAAGGTTCACGAAGGCCAAGAGACACGAAGGGTCTGCGTGATCTCTTGATGCAAAATATTAGTTTTTAAAACTCTGGCCTGTATCATTTAATTACCAGTACGACTTGTTGTTTTTCCAAAACTCTTAGCGTTGTTAACCTGCACTTAAGTTTTCTGCTGTACAATTTGTAATAACTCGTACCTCTAAGTATTTTTGTAAAAGATGTAATGTCTGTTGAAAGCTTCCTATGCGAACGATCCCGTATGCATGGAGTTGATTCTTGTAATGTGGTGTTTCGGGTAGTCTACGGACACCTGACGGATACCGGGTTTACACTGTTTCAAGTGCATTAAGTCCTGAACCGTCCTTAGATGGTGATTAATGCATTTGAGCCAGTTTAAGCCAAACGGTTCTGCCACACTGAGACAAGGGGACCCACTATCACCAATTTTGTTTAACATTGTGGTGGACATGTTAGCAATTCTCATTAATAGGGCAAAAGAGGAGGGCCAAATTACTGGTGTGGTCCCGCATTTAGTTGATGGTGGATTGTCCATCTTACAATATGCGGATGACACTATTTTGTTTATGGACTATGATATTGCGAAAGCTACAAACATGAAGTTGCTTTTATGTGCATTCGAGCAATTATCAGGTCTTAAAATAAATTTCCACAAGAGTGAACTATTTTGTTTTGGCCAGGCAAAAGAAAGTGAGCACCAATATGCTGATTTATTTGGGTGCAAAACGGGATCCTTTCCTTTTAGATATTTGGGAATTCCAATGCATTACCGGAAACTCAGCAACTCGGACTGGAAAGGAATAGAAGAAAAATTTGAAAAGAAGTTGGCTAGTTGGAAAGGCAAGCATATGTCAGTAGGCGGACGGTTAGTGTTAATTAATTCCGTCCTAAGTAGTCTGGCAGTGTTCATGCTCTCCTTCTTGGAGATACCTAAAGGGGTTTTAGAGAAGCTAAACTACTATGGATCCCGGTTTTTTTTGGCAGTCGGATGGACATAAACGGAAGTATAGGTTGGCCAAGTGGGAGGTTCTTAGCCAACCGAAAGAGATAGGAGGGCTAGGAATAAAAAAATTGGAGGTCCAGAACCAGTGTTTATTGAGCAAGTGGTTGTTTAAGTTGATAAATGAGGACAGTATGTGGCAACAGTTATTGAGGAATAAATACTTGCATGCTCAAACTATTACGCAAGTGGAGAGGAAACCTGGTGATTCCCAATTTTGGTCGGGTTTGATGAAGGTTAAACAGAAATTTACTAACTTTGGTACATTCCACTTAAATGATGGTAAACAAGTTAGGTTTTGGGAGGACAAGTGGTTAGGAAATTTTACTCTCCAACAGCAATACCCGACGCTTTATAACATTGTTAGGAAGAAGAGTGACACGGTCGCCTCGGTTTTCTCTAGGATTCCTCTAAATGTGTCTTTTAGGAGAGCCTTGGTAGGACAGAATTTAATTCTTTGGCATAATTTGGTAGCCAGTATTAGCCATGTACAGTTGATTGATAGTAGGGATGCCTTTAGATGGAACTTAACTCCATCTGGTTTATTCTCTATCAAATCAATGTATGTGGCTCTTATGAACAACGGTAATATGCAAAGACATAAGAAAACTTGGAGGCTGAAGGTACCATTGAAAATAAAAATTTTCATGTGGTATATGAAGAAGGGTGTCATCCTAACAAAGGATAATTTAGCTAGAAGGAACTGGGATGGGAGTAAGTTATGCTCGTTCTGTTCCAAAGAAGAGACCATACAACACCTCTTTTTTTATTATCATATGGCTACATTTCTTTGGAGAGCTGTCCAATTTGTTTTGAATCGTCCAAAACCTCATAGTTTCAATGATTTGTTCGGTAACTGGCTCATAGGTTTTAATAAAAAAATAAAGAATCAAATGTTGGCGGGTGCATCTGCTTTATGTTGGGCACTATGGCTAAGTAGGAATGACTTGGTTTTTGACAACTCTCCTTCACAAACTTATTTGCAGGTACTATTTCGGGGCACGTATTAGCTTCGTTTTTGGGCACAGTTACATCGGCTTGAAGAAGATAGGCAATCAATAAAGGACGTCTGCCAAGCTTTGGAGGCTTTGGCCATACGTGTTTTTGCACATCATGGATGGAGGTTTAGTCGTAGGATCGTGAACTAATGCTTTCATTTATGTGGTGTGCGTTTTGATGATTTAAAGTTTGAGTACGCAGACGGAGGTGCTGCAAGTGTGTAAACTTGGGCCGTAGCCATTTGGTCAAGGCCGGATAATTTTCTTTATCCATTATCTAAAAAAAATCAATGGCATATAGGGCCCGTTGGATAGTGCTGCAGCTTCTCTAAAATGGATTTGGCTGTAGCTCGGCTTTTCCAGTGGAATTGGAGACGTTTTGAAAAAAAAATGTTTGGTAAATCGACTTCTTATGTTTTCATTAATGAATAGAAGAAAAATCAAATGTCCAATGTGCCCCTCTATCTCTAACTTGATTGCATATACATGGATTTTGTGTTTTCCTTCGATAAGTAGTTTTATCTTCATATGACATGAAAAATAATGAATATAAATGGTGGATCAACCAATAATAATTAGTGACTTACTTTATTTTTCATTTCTTTTAAATATTTATTTCTTGTATGCCTGGGCATGTAAACTCCGCTGCTAGTCCAATAAATCATGTTGCTTTTTTTAGTGACTTACTTTATTTTTCATTTCTCTTTATATTTATTTCTTGTATGCCTGGGCATGTAAACTCCGCTCACTACTACAGGATGCTCATCAGTGCCGGTTTTTAAACTCCCATCAGTGCCGGGTTTGGAGCGTTGCTGAAAGGTCGGCACTGATAATATGATTTTCAGTGACGGTTTTTGAACCCGGCACTTAAAATGAAGTTTTCAGCGCCGGCTCAAACCGGCACTGATATGTATTTCAGTATTAAAAAAATATAATTCTAAACCAGAGCCATATTTTAGCCCAGCACTAATCCAGCACATCCGATTGTCACAAAATAATATATATGATTCATGTATTGCGATACATTTGCAATTAGACAAAGCATATTCATTACACATTTTATGCATCGCTCATACAAATAGCTGTACACATCTCCCAACAAAAATAGAGCAATACATTGTAGTGTGAAAATGATAGACCATGGAGAATGAATCTTGTCTGAATCGAGCTAGCTGCTTATCTGCAGTTCCGGCTGAGCAAAATGCAATTGAGCTGCTACTGTACCTATAAAAACTTAGAAGCTGCTGATTTAGTCGAAAAGGGCAGATCAAAGTCGAGCTATAGCTAAACAGACACTCAGCACAATGGGCTCATAAGAAAAGCAATTAATTAGCTAACACAAGCATCCAGGAAGTACACTGATCAAAATTACTAAATGCTCAAAGCAATGATTGCCTAATCATTTATCCATGTAGCATGAAAGCGAAACAACAGAAATGCATGCTCAATTGTTTAGCCGCCGCTGATAACAGCTGATAACACATACTCCTACGAGATGCACTAAACCAACAAGCAGAGCTTTTACTGCATTACTAACCAATTAACAGGAACAAGGAATAATCTAATCATTCTACAAGGTAAGCATACAGGCCATGAATATTTCTTTTTACTGCAGGGACGAAATAAGCAATCAGCTAATACAGTGAAACTATCCGTATACATAGCACTTGCTCAAGCTTGATGTAAACACAACCCAGAGATGTCACAATTTCCCTAGGTTCAATATGTCTATACTAAACTCAGAGAGAAGCCAGCTATTGCATTTTCATCGTAGCAAGTAACATCAATTTCTTGCCCACTGATAATTATCGATTGTACAGTTGATTTACCTCAGAAGTTGCAAACTTACAGAAATGTCAAATAGATGTTGCCAACTGATAATTTTCTTTGCCAACTGATAATTGCCGTTTGTATTGTTTTAAAAAAGCAGCAGTGAACTTACAGAAATGTCAAATAGATGTTGCCCGGTTGAGTAGGAGAGGCCAAGTACTCCTAGTACTCATTATTGTTTGCTGAGTAAAGCTGAGGAGAATTCTCCCTGGTAGGCAGCAATAAGAATAAAATCCATTGTCATGACTAAGCCAGCCTTAATTGATGAAAAAGTAAAGTTGTACACACTATGATACTCTACTGACAGCCTGAAACCAAATATAGTTGTACTGAAAACTGGATGAGATTGGCAAAATTGGATCATATATTCATAGCTAATCTGTAAAAGTAAAGGATACTATCTATTACAAGCAGCATGACAACTGTAGAAGCTAGCAGGTTGTATTCATATGGGGCTAGCTTCAGTTTTCGATTAAATATACAATCACTAATGCTAAAAATTCAGATATCAAAATTACAAAAGATACCAGCGAGCTACTGCATGGGTACCTGCTCCTTTACCTCGGCCTCTGACATTGTTGGGTACCTGCAGAATCACAAGGTACCTGCAGAATCACAAGGTTCCCTGACGATTCCTAGAAAGAGCAGGACAGGGGCGAGACATGGGATCGATTAGGGGTAGCAGAGCATCACCTCTTCCGGACGCAGGGAACGCAGCGCCGATGCCACCGCCGAAGCAGCGACAGCATTGACACCGTCCTCCGGTGAAGAATCGCCGGCCTCCCGCAGTGGCATGCCCTGCTTCCGGACAGTCGGAGCTTGGCTGCCGCCCCCTGCCGGTGCTGGGGCCCGGGCAGGACGCCCGAGCGCCCACACGGCGCCGGCCTCTTCCGCCTGTCCTTGCCCTTCCTCCTATCCGGGTCGACCGCCTAGTCCTCGTCCTTGCCATCCTCCTCCTGCTGCCTCTCCTCTGGGAGGATCGGAGGATCGGACTCTTCTCTGGTGGATCTGCGGAGGGGCGAGGGGAGGGAGAGAGCGGCGGCCGGCAGGTTGGGATGGCATGTGGGGGATTGACTGGGTGAGGGTGAGATGAGTTAGGGTTTGCCTTGGGCTGGTTTGGGCCGTCTTGGCCTGGGACATGAGTTGTGGGCCCGATAACTTATGGATGTTTTTTATTATTCATTTTTAGTGTAATTAGAAGTGTGTAAATTTGTAAATAGAAGTGTGTATGCATACCAAACGTTTGGATCCTTTTATATATTTTTGAGGATATGATCTAAACTAGGGCAAATATTCTTGTATAATATTTTGATAGGGTTTTAAAGAATAATTTGACATAACAGTGTGGGACATGTACATGTTTGTGAACGTATATTCTAGTTTTCTTATAATGTGCTAGACCAAAAAAATGACTCCATGCAAATTTTCAGAAATTTTGGAGAACATTTAGCAATTACTATTTTTCGGTAAAGCTAGAAATAAAAGTGGAATTTCAATCATATAAAGATGAAATAGGTTAGCACTACAACTTTCATGTTAACTTTGTTTTAATTTGAGGTTGTTTAACGAGTGTCAGACATTATATCAACCTTTTGGGCATCTAAACAATTTTCAATGAAAAAGTTGTCAACTGTAAAGTTGTAGATCTTTTTAAGCTCTACAATTTTGATATAAAGTTTGTCTTCATATGACTTCAAATGAAAAAGTTATAAATTTTAATATGTGGAGCTGACTATCAGTGCCGGTTTGTGTTACAACCCGGCACTGAAAAGTGACTATCAGTGTCGGGTTGTAATACAAACAGGCACTGAAAGTGGGGCTGACTATCAGTGCCGGGTTGTAATACAAACCGGCAGTGATACCCATTTTCAGTGCCGAGTTTAACGGCTGTCGCGCCCATCTACTTACAACCCGGCACTGATAATCTTTTTGTGCCGGTTTTCACAAACCGGCACTGAAAGTGGCGTCACAAAAAATGGTATCTGTAGTAGTGGTTGGTAGCCCAATAAATCATGTTGCTTTTGTTTTTGAGAATTATACAGTACAACGCGGACACTCACACACGCACGCACACTCACCCCTATGAATACGCAAACCCTATCCTAGATCTGGAGATTCCCAAAATCACCGTTGATGTCACGTCGTTGAAGGGAACGTCGCTTACCATTTAACCATAGCGCTGGTAAATCCTGGGGAAAATCTCAGGATTTGAACCCTGGTGAGTAACGTTCCACTGGACCGTCCTACAATTAGACTACAAGCCAATTCACAATAAATCATGTTGCTAATGAGCATACATAGTGGTCTGGGCTAGGCTGGTAGCCGCGGGGAGCTAGTATTTTGTGCTTCGGATGTAACTTCTGGCTATAGAGAGCATATTTCAAGATTTAGGCCATGTTTACTTCCAAAATTCCACTCTCAAATTTACTATATAAAAAGAAGATTCTCCATCACATCAAAATGTCATAACATACATGGAGTACTAAATATAGATGAAATCAAAAACTAATTGCACGGTTTTATTGTGCTCTGCGAGACAAATATTTTAAACCTAATTAATCAATTTTTGGACAATTTTTCACAAATACAAACGAAATGCTACAGCGACGCAATGATTACGAAGTGACATCATACTCCCAAATTCACCCTCCCAAATTCAACATTTAAACACCACCTTAGAGTGTTTCTAGGTGTAATCCTACTGTAGTATTGGGCCTCGCGGCAACTATGTGGGACCCACACCGTTGGGCCCACGTCACCATTCAGGTGGGACCCACATACTGATTAGTGGATCCCACCATATTGTTTAGTTTTCCAAAAAATACCTTTGTCAATTTTTGTTGTTTGCGTTACATTGTTCATAGACAATATAAATTATATTTTCTTTTTCTAGGTATAAACGCGCAATAGTACCTTTTCTAACTTTATTCTTTCAATCAATCATGAACTAGAAAAACATAATTGAATTATCCATCCGTTACTGAGTTTATTTTTTATGTTATTGATTATTGAAACTATGAATCGGTGTAGTATAGTAAGTCAAACTATGTATATATATACTAATATAAAAAATCAACGAATTGCTAAAAAATATTAGATACGTTCAATTTTATTTTAAATTATATTTTATTTTTTATTTGATTCGCACCGATGCGGTGCTAATTTAATCATGGTAGGGAAAAGAATTTCCCACTGCTATCTGTAGCAGTAGGACTCATAAAAATACTCTAAATATTGGAGCTTTAGTATATATAGTTGATATCATTTATTTCTTACCAGCAAGAGTTCACGTGCGTTGCCACGGTTCTTCTAAATCATTATTATCCGTTCTCTTTCTTAGTTTCCTTGTTTCACTTTCTAGAATTCTTTAGAACGCTTCAGTATTTTAGTATATTTCTCCAACAATAATAAACGGGCACTTAAATCTTTGTTTTTTAAGTGGTACGTCTAACTGGTGGAATCTACATTTTTCATGCAAAACTAAATTTAGCTTACATGAATTTGCAAGCTATTGCGGAGGTAAAAAAATTGTTCACAAAATTTTCTGCCTTGAAAAAGAAAAACAAAGAAACTGAGAAGCAAAAAAGTGCCCAGCCTTTGATTAGAATATGCTCCCGTACAAATCAGAACTTTCTCGCAAATTAATCTAGCTATCACCCAACCAGGATGAGCAATTGAGCATACAAGATAGTAGCATTTCTCATCTGTTCATGTGGCAAAGTAGCGGCCTGCCAGGCTAGCAGCCAAGCTCTCAATGAAGCACCAAAAGCATCAGGTGTACCGTGGACGCCAGGAACTCAGGGCAATCAACCAGAAAATGGTCGTGTAACCAGACTAAACTTGCACAAAAAAGAAAATGCAAGGAAACTAAGCCAAGTGGCACATCGTCGCACACCTTCTCCATGGCAAGCCAATCTGAGATGTTCACAGTTTCACATGAGCATTTCATCAAACAAGCAGTGATCAGAAAAACTGTGTCAAGGTAAGGGAAATAATAATCATGGTGTCGTGAATCCGCAGATCACAATAATAGCAACGAATGTGCCAGCACAAAATAACAAATTAAGTGGATAATTTTGGATAAATATGGAAGCAATTGAATCGACATGCTGATGAAGGCTGCCATGCATCCTGTGATAAGAACGTCCTCCACGGCTCCACCTTGGCATTTAGGTGATCGAAGAACTCGGAGTCCAGCGCTAGCAGAAGGTTGGGTGTGTGGCCATGGCCGTGGAGGGCTGCGGCGTCGTGGACCCGTTTGTGCAAGCAACGTGGGTAGTGGACTGGTGGTGCCGGCCGTGACGAGCGAGAAGGCGGAATCGCTAGCATTGAGGCGCATGCAGGATCGACGCGGAGGCACCGCAAGGAGGTGGTGCAGCTCTCACACCAAGCAGCCGACCTCTCGATTCGCCACAAGGGGCGCATGCAGGTAGATGATGGCGGATCACCATGACCGCCTGATCCGATGCTTGACGCGTGATCGAGGCAGCGCGATGCCTCAGTCATGGCATGCACTCGTTCTACAATGATCGACATCCTTTGGCTCGGAATCAAAACGAGGGTAGAACCGTAGAAAGAATTCACTGATTCGATATCGAGGCGATGTGAGGATGCACATAACATCTTTCGACAACGATGAAGACATGGCGATACGGCCGCGCGCTGCTAGGCTCCGGGGGTTCTTGTGCTCGGCTGTTGCGTGTATTTATAGATCATTGCTGTTGGTAACTGAAGCGGAATCAGCTTCAGCGTCACGGAGGGAACATTGCCGTGCACGGCTCGATCCCGGGCTTGTGGAAGCAACGGACGCCAGGAACGGATCGGATCATAGACGAACACAAGGTGGATCAGGCAGCTGACGGACGAAAACTATTACGGGCAGAACGCACGAAAATTAGTTTCGTGCTTTATAATTAGGATAGGATAGGGGGAATAGAATAGATAGATACGGCGAGAGTCACGCTCGCATGCAGGTAGAACTCGAACAGAGATTGTAGCGCGCATGTTGAGCAGCGTTGCTGCGGCCGATAGTAGAGGGGAGCAGCGGAACCGATTCGATTTGGGGCAGGCAGATGTGAACTTTGGTTGATTTGTATATTATAAAAATTTTAGGGTTTTTTGTGTAAAATTATGACGTACCGCAGAATCAACGTACCGTGAAATCAATCCTTACTTTATAATTAGGTAGAGAGTAGAGATAGAGATAGAAATTTGATTCAATCCACCGACGAATAACTTTACCACTCTTATTATCAGGACGCCCCATAATTGTCGTCTCCCATACCATTCATGGCTAATGGTGTCCTTGTCGCCTCACCCTCTAGCATCGATAGACTGTCATGTGATCCAACAACACCCTCTAAGCCTACTTGCCATGAAATCCTGCCTCAGAGTTCGTAGGCGGTTGGAATCGCATAATCAGCGTGGCATGAAAATCTAGAATGTGTGCAAAATTTATCAATAGAAGATGGTAAATTCATGCAAAATCTTAGGATATGTATGCATGAACACGCTGTGGTGTTGCATTTCCATATATGGCTACATCTATATGTACCACCATCTTTTTGTTACTATATTCCATTTCATTTTCATATATATCCTATAGAGTAAAATGTACCGTTAGCCCATGAACTTGCAGCGCCGTGTCAAATAGGTCCATAAACTTAGAAACCAGACATCCAGCCCCTCGAACTTGCAAACCCGTTCACCGCAGGTCCAGCCCGGTTTTCCAATCCCGGATTTGCTACAGTAACAACAGTTTTGTTTTTTCCTTTTCTAATTTATTACGGCTGAATCTTCGAAAAATCATAACTCTTCGATACGACATCGGATGAAGATGATTTTTTATATGAAAATTGTAGCCCTCGACGAGATCTATAAAACTTTCTAGTTTTGAATTTTTTCATTTGACGATGTTAAAATACTCAAAAAATTATATAAAATTACAGCACCATACTAATCGCGTACTTTTGCTTGTCGCATTAGAAAATTAATATATTTTTTGTTTGTTGTCAAATGAAGATACTTTGTATACCAAAATTTTAACACTTTTAACGATCTAGAATTTTGTTTTTATATTTTAACACTTCTGCTTTTTGTATTTTTTACATTTTAACTCAAAACATCTTAACAACTTCAAATGTAAAAACTCAAAACTACAAGAATCTAGATCGTTAAAAGTGTTAAAATTTTGGTACATAAAGTGTCTTCATTTGACAACAAACAAAAAATATATTAATTTTCTAATGCGATAAGCAAAAGTACGCGATTATTATGGTGCTGTAATTTTATATAATTTTTTTGAGCACCTTAACATCGTCAAATGAAAAAAATTCAAAACTAGAAAGTTGTAGACCTCGTCGAGGTACAATTTTCATATAAGAATCATCTTCATCTGATGTCGTATCGAAGAGTTATGATTTTCGAAGATTCAGCCGAAATAAATTAGAAAAGGAAAAAACAAAACCGTGGTTACTGTAGTAAATCCGGGGTTGCAAAACCGGGCTGGACGTGCGGTGAACAGGTTCGCAAGTTCGAGGGGCTGGATGTCTGGTTTCTAAGTTCATGGACCTATTTGACACAACGCTGCAAGTTCACGTACTAACGGTGCATTTTACTCTATCCTATACAAAGACCCACAAGTGCACAACGACAAAAGCTATGACGAGTAATAACAATATAGCGCATCACGGAGCATTGACGAAGGAGACGATCCTGTCGAGCATGGCCTTGGCCTTGTCGCCGTCGGGCTTGGCGACATAGAAGACGTGCCCCTCCCCCTCCGTCTCCAGCAGCTCCACCGACCCCTCCCCCTCCACGCCCCTCGCCGCGGCCACCGCCTCCGCGTACGCCCGGCCGCGCCACCTCAGGAAGTCGTGCTCCGCGGCGCACACCATGACCCGCTCGCACGCCATCGTGTCCAGCGCCGGCGCTCCTGGCGCCATCGGGTTCATCCGCGGGTCTTCCATGCCGCCGTCCGCGCCGGGGCACGCGAACAGCCAGAGCCGCGCCCCCATGGCGCGCGCCGCCGGGTGGCGCGGCTCCCCGCCCACGGCCTCCGACACCCAGAACCAGGGGTGGATCAGCACGGCGCCCTTCAGCCGCCTCCGCCGCGCCCGCGCTTCGCCGCCGCCGCCGGCGATGTCGGGGTGGACGGCGAGATAGTGGCAGATGTTGGCCCCGGCGCTGTCCCCGGCCAGGAAGACGCGGCCGAGGTCGCCGTGCGCGGCGACCCAGGCGTCGGCGGCGGAGAGCGTCCACTTGAGCGCGGCGAGGGCGTCGTCGTAGGCCGCCGGGAGCGGGTGCTCCGGCGCGAGGCGGTACTGGACGGAGACGCCGAGGGCCGGGCAGGCGGCCGTGAGCCTGTTGAGGAAGCGGTGGCAGCCCGGGGACGCGGCGGACTCCGCCACGAAGCCGCCGCCGTGGACGTACACGACGACCGGGAGCCTGGCGCCGGGGGCGGCCGCGGCCGGGGGCAGGTAGAGGCGGACGGAGCAGGGGCCGAGCTGGACGTCCCTGGACTCGACGCCGGTGGCGGCGTCGAGGCCGGGCGCGACGGGCGGGGCCACCAGGGGACGCTCGACGCGGCCGCTCTTGTAGACCCGGACGATGCCGAACTCGTGGAGGACCTCGTCGGCGGAGTCCTCGCCGGCTGGGGCGGTCGTGTTGGACGCCATGCGCGGCGCTCGCGGTGTGATGGCTGAGCTTGCGGGTGCGGGGTGGTCAGGTGTCGTCTTGGGCAGCTCGATCTTGGGATCACCGGACGACACCGCGGCTTATATTCTAGACTGCCGGTGTCAGTGTCATATATAGCTCCGTGGGGTAGACGTGGAGCGGGTGCGCTGGACAAGATCACAAGAGGTCGCGCCCAGGCCGGCTACGGAGAGAGCGGTGGATGGATCGTAGGACGACACGCGGGCAGAAACCAAACATGTATGCCTCGCCGGACGCCGGCCATGCTGACCTCGTGGGAGGTCGTGACCTGCTTGGCTACACTGCTTGCTGACTTGCGTGTATCATGTACTCCGTAGCCTCTGGCTCTGGGTCTTTGGAGTCACTGCTAAGAAATGTGCTGCTTTAGCAAGTTGTAGTGAGAGGCAGGGAGACACAGACAGAAACATGTCTTATTTCTCATTTTTAAGAAATATTTACAATATTTTTCTAATGTTACGAATTAGGATTTTTTTCGAAATGACAGAGCAAACATAAATGTTCACATGCATGCATCTTTCTTCACAAAATCCATAGAATTTACTCTACCTCAGATAGGCACAACAAAGCAAAAAATTCGGATTCCAATTCGATGAGTGCTTCTTAAAATACTAGAATAATATTGCTCGGACCTTCAAAAGTAGGTAGAAATTAACTTTAAATGTTTTCGAGTATTTTTGGGTGGAAATAAAATCAAAGAAAAATTTCACGGTGGAAAAACTTGACTGTTTTCTTCTACATCGCTTGGACTATAATTTTGCAGGGAACTTGAACATCGAATCCTGCTCTACACTAGAAAAATGCTTCAGATTATTTTGGCTATTTGGATTGTGTTTTGAAGGGGATAAAAGTAACAAAATAATTTTCACTAATGTTTCCTAATAAAAAATCAATGTTGAAACTATCCAAAATTCCTGTGATTTGTCCAAAAAAGGGCATCTATTTCCATGGAATTTTCAATTGGGTAAAAGGAAAATACGTTTGGACAAAATTTTCACGCCAAAGCGAGGCCCAAACCATATAATCCAAAGAAAGTTTTTTGTTTGATGCGGCCCAGTTACAAACCCATCGGAATCCAGCGCTAGTTGTAAATCCATTGGAATCCAGCCCAGCAGACCCCTACGCGGCTGCCGGTGTCCCTCGTCTTCTCGGTCGATCTCGCGCAGCGCCGCCGCCGCCGCATCCCTGAATCGGATCCCCCATCGTCTTGCCCTGCCTCGAGCACGTCCCGTCTTCCACCTCCCCTCCCTTCCCTCCGTTCGATTCGAGCTTTCCTGACCCGTCCACCTTCTCCCATGGCGGACGAACCCAACCGAGCGGTACGTGCCACGCGGGTCTCGCCACCGCCCGCGTCTTCTTGCTAGTCTTCTTCTGCCGTCGTCTCGTTGACAGTTTCTTGCTTTCCTCGTGCGCAGGCATTCATGGAGCTGCAGGCCCGGATGTTCGATACCACCGGGAAGATCAAGCAGGTTCCTCCTTCTCGCTCCTCTTGCTAGCTCACTTCGTAACTGATGAAAAAAATCATGGAAGGAAAAAAAAAGACTAGCCCTTCCCTTTCAGACTAATTCGGCCATCGATTCGGATCGTGCCTCATCCTTTGAGCATTGTTCGGTTGCCTTGGTCTCGTTTTGTTGTGGGATTGGAACTCCAGCAGTGTTTATGCATCTTGCTTGTACAATACTACTGCTCGCACTATGAGAATTGTAGTGGTTTCTGGATCTCGTTTGGTTAGCTATCACACTTCTTTACGCTGAATATGCTTATGTTTGTTAGAAGCAGGATTTGTTTTATGGATGGTTCAGTGCTTCTAGAGATAGTTCACTAGATTAAATACAAAGGCCAGAGTCAAGGTCATAAGTACATTGACTTTATGGAAGCAGTAAGTGATAATACAGTGGTACTCTCCGTTTTCAGATCTTTTTCCCTTCAAGAGGATATGGAATAGCGGAGTGTGGCCAGAGCTTAAGTGGAATTAGAAATTGATGATCTATTGCTTAGTAGAAGTGAATGGAATTTTGGGCACAGCACTAGATCATCATTTTTGTACTTGTACAATGCAAAAATATTTTATGCACGCTTTGTAATTAAAGATATATTAGATTTCATTGAATTCTTCTTATGGTTCCATGATTATGGATTTGATATAGTTTCTTTTGAATTTATTCCTTCAGTACCTTCTAGCCTATATGTGATGATGAATTTAGGATGCATAACCTCTGTTGTATCCTACCTTGCTTCTGTCAGTTACAAACCCAGATGCGTTCTAAAGAGGGGGAAAAGAAGCGTGCTTACCTCACTCTGGAGGAACTTCGCCAGTTGCCAGATGATACTAACACCTACAAGACTGTTGGTAAGGAAAATTTTTTGACAGTATGCGGCAGGGATGCTGGACCTCGACTTCGGAGCTCGTACTCGCGCTCCGTGGTAACTACGGCAGGGTTATGCCCCCACGCCGCCGCTCGTTCACCGGGTTTTGCCCCCTGGCGACGGCTTTAGAGAGAGAGGTAGAGAAGATAGGTTTAATCTTGCTTAATTCCATGAATGTGCGATTACAGGGGATAAATGGCCTCAGGCCCAACCAACCGGAGCAACAAGCTCCTCTAATTTAGGAACTAATAATAGAAAGATAACAACTAATGGAAGGCTATTAATCGGCTAACAAATCCTTCCTTCTCAGCCACTATCGTGACTTGTGGCCAGGGCTGGGCCCTGCTCCGCCTGAGCCCGCTGCTCGGCGCGTTCCCGGGCGCGGCGCACGTCTCTGGCTCGGCGACGCCTGGTGTACTTGCGCCCGAACATGACATCTCCCTCCCCGCCGAGAATCAGCTCGTCCTCGAGCTGGAACGCCGGGTACTTGGCGCGGAACGTCGCCGTGTCTTCCCACGTCGCCGAGGCAGCTGAAGCACCATGCCACTGGACGAGGACCTGGGGCACACCACTGACGATGCGATAGCGCACCGCACGAGCAGGTTCGGGGTCGACGGCGCCATGCCGGAGCGGCGGCAGAGGCGGTGCGGCAGCTGGAGGCTCTCCTTGGAACTTCTTCAACAGCCCCACGTGAAAAACGTCGTGAATGCGGGCGCCGGCTGGCAGGGCAAGTCGCACAGCGACGTCGTTGATGAGCTCGATGACCTGGTACGGGCCGCAGAAACGGGCCTTGAGCTTGCCGCCAATGGCCTGGGGCAGTGAGGAGGCCGAGCGCTGGCGAAGACGAAGCAGCGCCCAGTCACCAACTTGGTAGTTGACTTGACGATGATGGCGGTCGTAGAACAGCTTCTGAGTGGCTTGAGCTTGCTCCAGGCGGGCACGGACATCAGCCAAAAACTCCTCGCGTTCCGCCATGGTCTTGGCCACTGCCGGCACCCTGGTGTCGCCGGGCTCATACGAGCGGATGGACGGCGGGTCGCGCCCGTAGACGACGCGGAACGGTGTATCACGCAGCGACGACTGGTAGGCAGTGTTGAACAAGTACTCCGCCCACGGCAGCCACCGGAGCCACTGGCGCGGCCGGTCGCCCGTCAGGCACCGCAGGTACATGATGATGACGCGGTTGGCCGACTCGGACTGCCCATCCGACTGCGGGTGGAACGCCGTCGTCATGTGGAGCTTGGTACCCATCAGCCTCATAAGTTCCTGCCAAAACAGAGACGTGAAGACAGTGTCCCGGTCGGAGACCATGGACTGCGGTACCCCATGGAGGCGGACGACTTCACTGAAGAATGCTTGGGCGACGGATTCGGCGGAGTAGGGGTGGGCCAACGGGATGAAGTGGCAATACTTGCTCAGGCGATCCACCACGGTGAGAATGACTGACTTCCCGCGGACGCGCGGCAAGGCTTCAACGAAGTCAAGCGCGACGTCGGTCCATATGCCCTGCGGCACTGGAAGCGGCATCAAGAGGCCCGCTGGGTGAAGATGTTCAGATTTGTAGCACTGGCAGACCGCGCAAGCCCGCACCAGCGCCTGCACCTCCTCCTTCATGTTAGGGAAGTGGAAGTCGCGTCGGAGGCGGTGCAAGGTACGATGAACGCCCTCGTGTCCGTCCTCATGGACCGCCCGGAGGAGCTCCTGGAGCATTGGCGACGCTGGCGGAATGTAGAGGCGCCCCCCAAACAGCACCATGCCGTCGACGATGGTCCAGGTCGCAGGCCGGCTCCCGGCAGCGATCTCGGCGTGCAGTGCCACCAGAGCCGGGTCCTGGAGCTGTGCTTGGCGGAGTCGGTCGACGAAGTCGAAGCGCGGCCCAGAGATGGCCAGCAGCTCCCCATCCGCAGTATCCCGCCGGGACAGCGCATCGGCGACGGCGTTAGCCGCTCCCGGCTTGTACTCCACGGAGAAGTCGAATCCCAGCAACTTGCCCACCCAATGGTGCTGTGGAATGGTGGACAAGCGCTGGTCCAGCAGGTACTTTAGGCTGTAGTGATCAGCCCGGACGACGAAGTTGCGCCCCCACAAGTAAGGTCGCCAATGGCGGACTGCCTGGACCAGCCCAATGAGCTCCCGCTCGTAGGCGGCTAGCGCCCGGTGTCGCGGCGCCACCGGCCGGCTGTAGAAGGCGATCGGGTGGTCGTCTTGAATGAGAACAGCCCCGAATCCATGGGAGGACGCGTCACACTCGACGACGAATGGCTTGGCGAAGTCTGGCATGCCCAACACCGGCGCGGTTGTGACTGCGGCTTTGAGCTCGGCGAAGGCCCCAGTCGCCTCATCACTCCAAGCGAAGCCGTCCCGTTTGAGCAGGGCGGTGAGGGGTGCCGCGATGGAGCCGTAGTTGTGGATGAACTTGCGGTAGTAGCCTGTCAAGCCGAGGAATCCGCGGACCGCCCGCGGGGAACGGGGCACCGGCCACTCCACGATGGCCTGCACCTTGGCCGAATCCATGGCCACGCCTGCCGCCGAGATCGTGTGGCCGAGGTAGGCGACCGACGTAACGCCGAACGCACACTTGGAGCGCTTGACGAACAAGGAGTGGCGACGGAGCTCGGTGAGGACGATGCGAAGGTGCCTGAGGTGGTCCGCCCAAGACATGCTGTAGATCAAAATATCGTCAAAAAACACCAGCACGAAGCGTCGAAGGAAAGGACGAAGCACGTCGTTCATGAGCGCCTGGAATGTGGCCGGGGCGTTGCACAGCCCAAACGGCATGACGAGGAACTCGTAGAGGCCGTCATGGGTGCGGAAAGCCGTCTTGTGGACGTCGTCGGCCCACATTTGGACCTGGTGGTACCCGGACCGTAGATCGAGTTTGGTGAAGAACTGCGCGCCATGGAGCTCATCCAGCAGCTCGTCGACGACCGGAATGGGGTAGGCATCCTTCACCGTGATGGCATTCAGCTCGCGGTAGTCGACGCAGAAGCGCCACGAGCCATCCGGTTTCTTGACTAGGAGCACCGGAGAGGAGAAGGCTGAATCGCTGCGCCGCACGATGCCCTGCTCCATCATGGCCGCGCACTGACGTTCCAGCTCGTCCTTGTGGGCGGCGGGGTAGCGATATGGGCGGACCGCCACCGGGGCCGAGCCGGGCTTGAGGGTGATGCGGTGGGCGCGCCCCCGGGCCGGTGGCAGGCCAGTTGGTGCCGCGAAAACGTCCTCAAACGTGTCCAGCAGCTCGTCGAGAAGGGGCTCGGTCACTGGTGTGGCCGCATGCAGACGTGGAGGGGACGGCGGTGCAGTGCCGCGCCAGCACACGGTCTGCCCCTCGTGCTGGAAGGCCATGGTGCCCGCCGCCACGTTCCAGACGATGTCACCCAACGGCGCCATCCAGTTGATGCCGAGGACGACGTCGTAGCCCGCCAATGGCATGAGGTACAGGTCGACGGTGAAAGTCATGCCATCGATGATGATCGGAGCTTGACGGAGGACACCCGGGCAGGAGATGCGCTCCCCGTTGGCCACAGTGGCCGTCATGCGGGGGCGTGTCTCGACAGGCAGCCCCGCGCGCTGGGCTGCGGCCTCGCCGATGAAGCTGTGCGTGGAACCCGTGTCGACGAGCGCGGTGAGGTCTGCTGCCCCCACACGGACGCGCAGCTGGATGGTGCCGCTGACGGTCACCCCGGCGACCGCGTGTAGGGAGAAGACGGGCGCCTCCCCGGGCTCGTCGTCCGCAGCGAGTTCGACGCCGTCGATGTAGAACACGCGACGACACACTCGGTTGTGGCCGCGTGAATAGGGCTCGTTACAGTTGTAGCAGAGGCCCAAACGACGCCGTTCCGCCTGCTCTTCCGTGGTAAGGCGCTTGGTTGGTTGGCCCCCTTCCCGGGCCGGTGGTGCTGGGAGGGCCAAGGGCGCCCTGGGCGCGGGCAACGCCGGCGGTGCGGGCGCTGGCAGGACGGGCGGAGCAGGAGCTGCCGGGCGAGGTGCGGGCGCCGGCAGGATCGCCCGGGGTGCCGCTCTGGGGGCCGCCTGGCTGAGGCGATCCAGCTCCATCAACTCCATCTGCCGTGCCAAGCTCATGGCCGCCGCCAGTGAGGGCGGAGCGTGGACGCGCACTTGATGGCTAAGCGGGGGCAGCAGACCGCCGGTGTAGAGCTGCACCCGCTGGTCTTCCTCGAGCCGGCCTGCGCGAGGAAGGAGAGCCTGGAAGCGGTTGGAGTATTCCTCCACGGTGCCCGTACGCCTGCACTCGGCGAGCTCGAACATGGGCGCGGATCGGAGAGGGGGCCCGAACCGGAGGTTGAGGAGATCCTTGAAATGGCTCCAGTTCGGTGTGCCCTCGTCGGTTTGCAGCTGGGTGAACCACAATTGCGCGACGTCATCCAGATGGTACGACGCCATGGGTACGCGCTCGTCCACGGTGGTGCGGTGCTGGCGGAAATAGGCGTCGCATTTGTTGACGAAGAGCATTGGATCGGTCGTGCCATCGAAGCGGGGAAAATCCCACTTCTTGTGTTTCGGGTGGAAGTCCTGGTCGCGCAGGCCATCCGGACGGCGGTCACCGACGGCCGTCGACGACTCGGATTTCTCCTTCATCGAGGCCATGTCGGCCTTCATGGAGGCCATCTCGGTGGTCATGGTCTTGAGCTGGTCGACAATAGCAGCGAGGGTGGCCTCGGTCATGGCGGTGGGCTGCGGGGTTGGCGCGGTGGAAAATTGTGGTGGTGGCTGGTGGTCGGCTGAGGCGGCGGCGGAGGGTGAAGCTGGCGTGGATGCAGCGGCGGCGGCTGTGGATCGCCTGGTCTGTGATACCAGGTTGTCAAGGGCCGTATGCGGCAGGGATGCTGGACCTCGACTTCGGAGCTCGTACTCGCGCTCCGTGGTAACTACGGCAGGGTTATGCCCCCACGCCGCCGCTCGTTCACCGGGTTTTGCCCCCTGGCGACGGCTTTAGAGAGAGAGGTAGAGAAGATAGGTTTAATCTTGCTTAATTCCATGAATGTGCGATTACAGGGGATAAATGGCCTCAGGCCCAACCAACCGGAGCAACAAGCTCCTCTAATTTAGGAACTAATAATAGAAAGATAACAACTAATGGAAGGCTATTAATCGGCTAACAAATCCTTCCTTCTCAGCCACTATCGTGACTTGTGGCCAGGGCTGGGCCCTGCTCCGCCTGAGCCCGCTGCTCGGCGCGTTCCCGGGCGCGGCGCACGTCTCTGGCTCGGCGACGCCTGGTGTACTTGCGCCCGAACATGACACATGTGTAGCTGATAATCATATCTTAAGTAATGCATTAGTAAAAGTTGTGTTTCCGTCAGCTAGTTACTGATCCCATTACTTTATTTAAGAAAACTATGTAGTGTGCACCCTTATTTTTCCATTTCACCTGTAGGTTTTAGAAATTTGTCATGCAAACATGACTAATCAAGGTAACCAAACAAATAAAAAGGGACACTAATGACCACAGAGATATATCAAATAATGATAGCTTAGATGTTCATTATTTTAAAGCTAGGGTTTCTGGATGTAGCAATATTTTTCTTAGAGACCCTCTCCTTTAATTTTTTGTAACCAATTCCTGAGTGGTTCTGTAGTCAGGTTGTTGAGAAGAAATGTTAAGGAGCTACTTGAATCATTTCTAGCTTTTTAGGTATCTTTTTGTAGTCTCATGGTGAAAGTGAAGGTGGTACTGTTCTTTTTGGATGTTGTTTGTGCAACCACAAACAGTGAGCCCAATGATTTTGAATATTGAGAAAGCAACATACTGGTTTTAAATTAAAACCTATCCTGCTGCCTTTTCAATTTTCATTGTTAATCAACCCCTGTTACTGGTTGAATGTATATCATGTTAGTGCAATGGTTGTTGGATAATGAAATCATGCAATGTGATTAGGTCGAAGAACTTACAATTATTTCAGTTGGTTAACTAAACTAAGTTTTACTGTATTTGTTTTGCCCTCTAACAACATCGGTGATTTCCATCATTCTAAATATCACGGCGCAGTAATCCAAATGTTAGCAATGTCGAATGTGCCTTACTTTCTATTGGTTTTGATGATGGCTCCTTTTGTTTGCAGGAAAAGTGTAAGTAATCCAACAAGATCTTTCACCATGGAGAGTCAATTTTGTGGTCTTCTATGGTATAGATATAATACCATTGCATTTCATTTTTGGACATCCATTCGCTTGCAGGTTTATTTTTGAGCCAAAATCAGTTCTTTTGAATGAGCAAGAGCAAAAGTTTAATGAAAGTGAGAGTGCAATAACATCGATGCAGGTAAGCTTGATATCTACTTCTGTTTCTTGCAAGGTCTTATTGAAATCCAAAGAGAAAAGCTAAGCTAGATCTGTCATTTGTATTGGTTTATCCCCTATGATTAGACTTCAAAGGAGTATCTTGAGAAACAGTTGGGAGAAGTGGAGAACAACATCAGAGAGCTGCTTCAACAGGACCCGGGGCTTGCACGCCAGATTCTCTCAATGACTGTCCAATGAGATTTGTTTACTCTGCATTCTCATATGATCAGATGTAATTTTACAATTTGATCTGTTTGCAAACTCTGTTTCCCCCCTTTATTGTGAGTTGTGGGTGGTGTTTTGCTGTAATATGTCCATTCCATGTATGAACGAAAGAATTTGCAGCTGCTTCTGGTAATAGTTTGGTGCCTGATGCTGTAGCCTTTACTCTTGCCGTGATCTCACCTGTTTGTCCGTTGATCATGTGTTTTGGTGTGGGAATCAGAAACTTTTCTACGTTGACTGCTGGGAACCTCTCCATTTTTTTAGGAGGGCTGAGGAACTCTGCTGTAAGCAATTAGTGTGTTCTTTTAATTAGAATGTTAAATAAAGTTTGTAAGGATGGTTTCCCATTAACAAGAGCTGATAAGGTTTAGGATGAGACTGCTAACAGTGAAATACTTTCTCTATTGTATTGTTTCCCTAGATATCACCAAATTTGGATGAGAAGAAAGGACTGAAGAGTACAAAGTTGGAGGGGCGGCTGTGGCCTGCCCCTGCGTCATTCCCGAACCCTTGAACTTGGCCTGTCAAGCTTCTGTACCTGTATGAAATTTCATGACAGGGGTCCGGCACCGCCCAAAATGGCTTTGGCTCTTGCACCTGTAGGAAAATACTTTTTTTTTCTATGACTAGGGGTGGCAAAGGACGCTCACTTTTGTAATAAAAATTTTAAGGATCGGGCCGGATTAGGGCCGGGCCAAAACAATACTAATTTTTTAGCTAAATTTTGTTAGAGCCAAGTTAGATTGTGAGGGAACAAATGGGCCATGATCCGTTACCACCCCTAGCTATGACTCATCCTGTTACTAAAACGTTTGGTAAAATATTTTTTTAATTTTTAATAGAACAGATAGAATAGATCAAATGCCAATAATATCCTTTTTGTGTTTACTCTCTTTTTTTTTCTTGTTTCTTTTGTTTTTTTTCTTTCCTTACCATTCTTCTTTCTTTCTTTCTTTCTTTCTTTCCTCCCGTCCTTTTCTTCCTTCTCTAGTGCTTCCGAGTCTGCATGTTTTCGCCGCACCATCCTCCCCTGGCCAGCCTCGCCGTCGGGCAAACTCCCGCATCCCTGCAGTTGCCCTTCGCCTCGCCACACCCTGTATACCCACCCAGAGGCGAAGAGCACCATAAACAAGAGTGCATATCTCTCCCTAACGAAACCTGAGCCAAGCTCAGGCAAACCATCGTGCCACGTCGCGTGCGATTCCCGGCCGTCGGATCGGGCACATCAAAGGCTCAGATCGCCCGAGCTCACGTTATTTTGCAAAACGACCCTCAAAGTTTTCTAGAATCAACCCGCCGTCCTCCTCCACCTTCTCTCTCTCTCTCGCTTCCTTCCCACGCGCCGCCCCCTCCCCTCCTCCCCACGCGCCGCCGCTTCGCCGCCGCCTCGTCCGCCTCCTTCTGCTGCTCCCGCTGCCCTCCTTCCCTCCCTAACGCCGCTCGCCACCTCCCTCCTTCCCCGTCGCCGCCCGCTACCCCTCCGCCGCACGAATCGGCGCCTCTGCGCCTCCCCACGCCGCCACCTCCCCGGCGCTGCATCGCCTCCTCCGCGCGCCGTCGCCTGGCCGCAGCCGGCGCAGGGCGCGGCGGGCGGGCGGCCACGGTATTGTGGCCTCCCCTCCCTCTCTCCCATCGGCAGCGTAGCGGAGGCCGCGGGCGGCGCGCGGCGCTGCGAGCGGGCGGCTACTGGCGGCGGGGATGTGGCCGCAGCCGGCGCGCGGCACGGCGGCCGGGCAGCCACGGGGACGCGGGCAGAGCGGAAGCGGCAGCGATGGATGGCGTCCCGGGAAAGCCCAGGCCCCAGCGAGGCGGCGCGGCGGGGTGGCCTCCGCGCGTGGCAGCGATGGGCGACCGCGGCCGGCGGGGAGGGGGCAACGGCGACCAACTCCAGGCCTGAGCGAGGCGGCGCAGCGGGAAGCGTTCTTCTCCCCGCGTCTGCCGCGTTGTCTCCTTCCACGGTTCCACTTCCGCGTCCGCCGGCCTCCCTTCTCTCGCCGCCCGCCTGCAGCCTGCGTGCCTGTAGCGGCAGCCGCCACATTGCTCGGCCTGGAGCGCTGCCCTTGCCTTGCTATCTACCCACACCAAACCAAGCCCAGGTCACGCACCGCGTGGACAGGCTGACCCTGCAGAGGGAAGGATGTGCTCCGGCATCAGCGGCGACGGAGCTTTGGCTGATGGAGAGGGCGGCGAACGCGCAGATGGCGGCAGCGTGGACACGGAGGCGCTGTCAAAGTTCGATTTGGATATTTCAGCGCCTTACCCTGGAAAAGTTCTTGGATCTGAGGCTGACTGTCGTCTTCGATCTCTGGCTGGAGTGAGTCTGCGAGGTTTCCGGACGGTTAAGGCTTTCGATCCGGAGGAAGTCGTCTCCAGTATCGTATTGTCTCCTTTTCTTTACTGCTGCGATTCTGCCAACGCTGCTTCAGATTGTTTCACCTGATGGTCCCGTGACATCTGCAAGGTTGATTCATGTTCCTTTGACTTGGTCCGGTCCAGGGCACTGGGTTCACCTGATCTCCGATGGAGAGACGGTAACAGGAAAGAACCGGTCCTCAGGCTTGCCGCAGAAGGCTGCTCTGGGATGCAGTAGCTTCTTGCAGATTTCTAATAAAATTCTGAGCCTTCTTAAGGTCTGTTTGTCCATAAAGAAAAATTAAGGTGGTTCAGACTTCCAAAATGGTTGTGCAGATGTGAATAGGATGGTCGAAATGGTTGTGTGCAGATGGGAGTATGATGGTTGGTTGGTTGGGTCTTGCCTTAGATGCATTTTGGGCATTTCTTGAAGAAGACTGGTAATGGCCAAGGTATGAGTGCTGAAATAATGTCATCAGGATGAAACAAGAGTCGCTTACTGCTCCTGCTGCGGTACTTCTAATTAGGAGAATTGATCCATCAATGTTTTTTCTTTTGTATGACGTTGTGTCAAAAATAATAGTTCACTTGTACTAGAGAGTTTTTTAATTTTCACCTTCAAATTCAATTGGCAGACTGCATAATAAACCTTGTATATTACACACTGCAATATTGGCTTCTTCAATTTGAAAATATTATATTGCGCTGAATGTAATAGCAACCTTCGTAATAAGGTTGTCATGACATGTAGCCACCACTTTATATCCCAGCCACTAAAATGCCGTCACAAACAGAACTAAATTGTGAACTCGATTTTCCATCAACTTCTTAAATGTGCACCGTAATCTGTCTTAAATGAAACTAAATGGTTACTACGACCATTTGATGATTTAGCATTGTTGATTGTCATGGAAGGAGTACTCTTTATGCCAATTGTTGTTCTAACTTGCTAAATAGTAGTGTTCCAGGGAAATTGATGTCGAGAGCATCTCCAGAGCGTGAACACAACAGTTTTCTCATCATCTTTTACCACAGGAATCATTCGCGACGGTTTCAGAAAGCTTAAGTCTACAACTGCATCGCCGAGCTTGCATGCCTACCCAGCAGCCAAGTTACATGGCAGAATAAAGCAGTAGAGCAACATCTTGAGCACTCACTTGTGTTGCTCGATCTCTGCAACAGCACTAAATAAGAACTTTGGAGAGCTTAAGGCAAGCAGCATGGACATGCAGTTGGCTCTCAAGAGAGGAAATGATGCAGCTATCTAAGTCATATGATCCAGTTACATCCCATTGGCGAAGAAAGCGCAGAAACAGTTGAGGGGTTCAGCAAGAAGTCCATTGCAGTTGATCAGGAAAACTGCAGGGTGATCAGGCTGTTGTCTGAAGCCATGAATATTGCCATTTTCTTGCTGGAAACATCATCGCATCTATTAACAAAGCAAATTGCGGTGTCCAGTTCCAAGTTTCCGACAAGTGGTCTCTTGTCTCCAAGACACTCCAGAAGAGAAAAGTTTGTGTGTGAGGAGCAATTGTTGGCTTGCTGCACCTGGAGTTGGACATTGACATGATCCATAGCAGAGTTATAGGATTTGATGATCATGAAACATTTTTTATGTATATATGAGAGAAAGTGTACATAAAACTACTCGATTAAAGAAAAAGCAAATTCTTGATCCATTTTATGTCATTAATCTTTGTACTTGATGATCAACGAAAACAGATATAGCACAACACTGCTTGAACGTCCGCCGCGCCACCCACCGCCATGGAGTTCCGCCGCGCCACCCGTCGCCGGCCGCCCACCGCACGCCGCCCGGTTGCTCGAGCAGCGAGGGTGGAGGAGAAGGGAGGAGGCTGCCGGCGCCGCGGGTGCTCGCCGGCCGACCTTGGTCGACTGCTCCGCCATGCTCGCCACTTGCGGCTCCGGAGGCGGCCGCCCCCCGCTTCCTCGCCGCCTCGTCCCAAGGTCCACGTCCTTCTCTTCGCACTCCGCGTGCCCCCTCCGCTTGCGACACTGCGACCGCGAGGGCGATGGGCGCGCCACACATCACCGCTGTGCGGCTCATGGCCCCTTGGGGCGCCGCCGCCCCGTCCCGCCCATGCACCGCAGCTGCGACGCCGGCTGGCCGCCGCAGCGGAGGGCCACACTGGCCACATCAGGCAAGGCGCGGCAACGGCCGCGCTGCAGTTTCTAGTCTTCAAACTCGAATCCCGGACCCAAACCGCGCGCGGCTAACGGGTCCACGTCGCCCGTTAGCCCGCCAGCCGTTGGATCCGGCGAGTCCAGTGACGGGAGCCGTCCGATGTGGATTATTGGAGCCTCGTACCCGCTTCATCGCGATTCGAACCGTCGCGAACCTTCACGCCGGGCGCTTCCTGCGCCCGCGAGTGCCAAACACCCTTGCCCGTGTGCCGCCGGCTACCGCTCCCCTCCGTCTTGGCCCCCGCCTACCTGCTCGCGGCCGCGGAGCTCGCTGGCCCGCCGAGCGCCCGCTCTAGGTGCGCGCGCTGCACCACCGCCAGCGGGGGCCCGCAGCTCCGCGGCCCGCCGAGCGCCCGCTCTAGGTGCGCGTGCTGCACCTCCGCCCGCGGGAGCCCGCCGCCCCGCGCTTGGGCCGCCGCCGACACGCGCGCCGCCCGCAGGGAGCCCAGGCGGTGCCCACCGCCCTCCGCGTCGCCCTCGAGCAGGTCCTCTCCGCCGCGCCACCGTCCGCGCACGGGTAGAGCGAGGGAGGGGAGGGGGCGGCACAATCAACGGAGCCACGAGCCTCGGGCGTTGGACTGCCGGAGACCCGGAGCTCCTGCGAAGGTGAGCTCGAGGAGCAGATCGCATGGCTGCGAGTCCACGCGACGGTGCCCCGAGCAGAAGCTGCAGGAACAGCCTCCCGCGCCTGCACCTGCGCCATCCCTCCAAGGCTGCAGTGGGTGTAGCAGATGTTGGCTCCACTGCCTGCGAGGTGCTCGGCAAAATGTCCAGCCTCTAACGCAACCTCGAATTCCTGGGCTCACAGCGAGTGGATTCTCCGGCAATTCATCCTGCGGCCACTCTTCCTGAAGTACAGTACCTTCCTGTTGTTTCCCTCCCGGCTCCCGCTGTCCATGTCCACCTGCTCCGGGCCTCCGGCCGCCTGGGCTCGAGCAGAGCACGAGCGGATGGCACACGAATCAGTGACGACGGGCGAGGAGGTGGCGACGATGCTGGCGGGGATAAAGCAACAATTGCGGGGCATCACGTAATCCAGGTCGGGTCGTTGAAGGGGGGACTTGCATCAGGCGCTTCCTTTTCCTCCCCATCTGACCAATTTCGTTGACGCTGGCCTTGCTCCTAAACTCCGCCGCCGCCACTGCCATGACGATCACAGACAAGCGCCAGCAAGCCCAAGGCAACGACACGATCACCGTCCAAATGCCCGCAGGCCACACCGCTCAGCATGACAGGACCCCGATGATAAGTCCAGATCTCGCTGGACGTGGCCTCCTCCAGTTAAGTATTCATCCTTCTTATGCAAACTGAATGTATAAAGTTTAATGCACCTGCGCTGTACTTGACTGCATGTTCTTCGATCTGGTAACACAGGCTGGTGGTTCGGTTGGAGGAGCTAGCTGAATCTAGAGACATCAGTATGGTGTTCCATGTAATGCCAACCCGATAAATCATATGCTACAACCTGGACCATCCACAGGTTTGTATCAATTCAATATTGCCTAGACATCTATCTGATTTTGGCCCTGGCGTAGCGATCAGCGTGATATCCCCTTTCTTTGCTTTTTAAATGCCAAACCAAAATTTTGGCCTCCAAGTATAAATTACTTTTTTTTTCTTAGCAACTCATCTATTCTAAATAATATCCTCCCCTATTTCTGTAAATTGACACCAAAATAAGCTTGATAACTACCATTCTTCGCATGAGTAATGTCCAGCAGACAATACTGTAGCAGAAACAGGGCACTGTAAAAGAAATCACATCAATTTTGCAACTATGCACAATTGTAGATTTAGAAACCAAGCAACGTGGATGATATGTCAAACGCTTTTATGTACTAGGTAACTTTTAATCGACTGTTGAAATCCTTTTGGACACAAACATTGCTCTCATGGATTGCATTGGTTTCATTGCCATGTATGATAGCAATATGTGAATTCATGTATTTTATTCAGCTTCAAATTAATTCATTTGTCACTTGGCAGGGGCAAAGGCTGCAAAGTGCTAAATCAATGAGCTGCAGTCCCTCTGTGTTCGCCTTCTGCCTCAAACTGTTACCAACAAACATGTATGTTTAACTAAACTATCTACTAAATATTCACAATTGCACCTTATATTTTTCAATTATTTTTTGTTTCACTTTCAGGGAACCCCTGATATCTCAATGCTATTTGTAGGTGGCAGATTACCTGGGCACTTTATTGAGTGTTCACCGTTCAGCTCCCAACCATGAACAACATACAGGCTAATGCTTAAGAAGTTCTGGGTAAAGTCCTCTTTGAAACTAGTAATATATAGATATTTCCACATTTACAAGTGAAACATTTTGTGTGCTGCTCATCAAGCTAAGATTTTACTTACTTAATTTCGTCATGTCCAATTTGTCTGCACAACTTCATCAACAAAAAGAAACATATTTTTCCCATTTAAATCAAGAAATTTTATCAACATACTAAATAACGTGTGGTTGCATTCCTTCTAAATTGCATAGATGTGCAGTGTTTGCTTTATCTTTCATCACCTTTAGTTAATTCGCATGACAAAACTCAGTTGTCACTTCCCCTACGGTTTTCACCTAAAAAAGTTCAGCTGGTCAAAGCTAGAAGCAGCATCCAAGAGCAGGTTTATGTTTTCATCTGATACATTGTAAGTTCATGGGCATAAAATTGTTAAATCGACTTCAATAAATAACAGTAGTGATTAATCTTAAATATATAAACTGAATGTGCAGGGATCCTGCAAGTCTGATTGGGCAATTCAAATGGATATCTACATCAAGCCGTCTAACACAGGCTCTCTTCATTGCGACAATAAGCATTCGCCCTCTAGGAGCATGTAAAGTACGGACTGGTTTACAAATTACAATGAGATTAAATTTAGGCATATAGAAAAATTATTTGTGTAGCATCACGGTAAGCTTTGCTTGGCCATATACGAGACCTGCCCATTAATCCAAAGCGCAATGCATCTCAACTACCTGGCCTTTCTTTTACTTTTCTTGCAAGCTGGTCTTGTCTTGCCCATTTTGCTCTTAGAATGAGTTTCTTCAAATTTTATAGTAAAAAACAGCTACCTGAATGAGTCTCGGAACTACCAGATCCACTCAAGCCTAGAGTTCATTTCTCTTCGCTTGTCAATACGCAACCATATGTGCCGGTTCAGCAAGAAAACATTAAAAATATATCAACTGATTAAAATAATATAGTCATATAAAGACCCTTGATATGTGTGCTGACCAAAAGATGTAGGCTCATATACATACACTGGCCTGATACAAAAGGGCGCGGCAAAGCCGGGCCTGTGGTTTCTAGTGCATATATGTTAGTGTCCACTAAAACACAGCTACCACAACACTCAACACTACTGGGTATATATATGTGTTTGATCCAGAGTTGTCATTACTCATTCCTGGATGCATAAGCAGAACACATGGCAAAAGCAAACACTAAAAGTAGTGAAAAAGTGCCTCAGCTGTACCGGTACTTGTTATTGAACACACCCTGTAGTAACGCTGCCCTGTTCGCTTGACTTATATTGATGGCTTATACTGATTTGTTGTGAAAGAAAAATACTGTTAACTCATGGTTTATACTGATTCATTGCGAGAGAAAAATCCTATTAACTGATAAACACAGCGCGCTACGGTGTAATATTTTCACCGAATTTCACAATCCTCTCCGATACGCTGTCGGATATAACATTTTCTAAGGAATTTCAGTCCTCTCCGGGAAACTGAACACAGCCAACCGCGTTAAGGATCGAATCCGCTACCCTCCAAACGGAGACAGCGACCGCGCCAAAGCGAAGCCACCGCGCGCACATCCCAATCCACCACCGCCCCGAAGTTGCTGCCCAGAAAAGAAAAGCTCACGAGCGTGAGCGGCGACGGGAAGAAGAGGCAAGAGGAAAGGGGGTCCCCTCGCCGTGCGGAGACCACCGGAGATGTGCCTGGTGCTGGTGTGCGACGAGCCGGAGCGCGTGGTGGGGACGTACCAGGCGCCCGGGCGGTGCCCCTACTGCGGCGGCGGCGTGGTGGCGGCCGACGTGGAGAGCGCGCCGCGGCTCTGCTACCTCCCGCTCTGCTTCCGCATCCGCCGCCGCTTCTACTGCTCCCTCTGCTCGCGCCGCCTCGTCTCCGTCGCCTGACCAAGCTTCGTGCGAGGAGTGCTCGATCTCTTCTCGCCTCTGTATGGGCGCGTATGGAGTAAGCAGTGTGTGTTCGAATTCCGCATGTACTATAACTGTTTGAGAAATCATAGCATAATTAACCGAACTCTTTTACGACCTACGGATCCCGATAAATTCCTCGGTGCCTTGATCCTTATTTGTTTATTGAAAATCGGTGCGAATACAGCATCTGAAGATGAGCACACGAGAACGAGGGCCAGGATTGTTTCACTTTCGCCCGAACTGGAGCAAAATTCGTCCAATTATTAAGGGTGAATTTTGGAAAATACCACCAGCGCAAATATGAACAGAAATCTGATTGCCAATCTCTATGAGAAATGGCCAAGAAACTGACGACGGAGAGAAAAGAGGGAGTTGACCTTTTTTATTGCGGTGTAAGTACAAACAAGACAGGACGGGCTGACGGGAAAGAAAGAAATAAAACAAAAAGAAAAAAAAAGTAAGCTGACAGCACAAGCAAAAGGGTCACTCGAGGGGCGAGTCCACCCGGTCGACGGAGCGCGCGAAGGCCAGGATGTCCGAGGAGTCCGCCGCGGCCGCCGGCTTCTCGCCGTCCGGCTGGGAGACGATGGCCTCGCGGAGCAGCCTCGCCGCCGTCGGGTTCAGAGAAGAAGCCTGCTGCTGCTGGTTCTTGACTGGGCCGGCGGCCTGCTGTGACTGTCCCTGGGCGCTCGCCGGCGCGTCGCCGCCGTGGGCGGGCTCGGCGTGACGCTGCATCTGGTCCATGGATCGATGAGTGGGTGGGTCTCTCTGGTGTCGCGCTCGCAAGAGGTGAGTGCGTGGACAGACGCTGCGAGCCCGCGACGCGGCGTCGCGGCGAGTACATAGCACCTTCGACGGCTTCGCGACGCTTCTCCTGGGAGCTAGGTGGTGCACACGTGTGCATCTCGGCAACTCGTGAGCTGCTCCTGTAGTGACGCGTGTCTCGTCATCACCCACAGTCCCACACCGACCGTACCTCTGGATCGTGCACGACTGCTTTGACGAGAGATCAACATACGAACCCCACGCGTTGCGCGGCCACACTGAAAGCAGGTTCAAAGGCTTTGGCTCATCAAAATGTTAGATTCACATTGCCGTGTCGTTAAAAACCGGGTGAGCCAAAGAAACAGTTAATAAAAAAATCAATGAACACTTTTTTCTTTCTTTCACAATTTGCTTTCCATCTGAGGGATTCAACTGACGTGGACTCCCCCAATTCTTGACTTATGTGATGTCTTATAGAAAAAAACTGTTGACTGATGGCTTATGCTGATTCGTTGTGAGAGAAAAATACTGTTGGCTTGATAAGCATAAGTCAAGCGAACATGACTTCGATTGAGAGGAAGAAATTGAGGAATGGAAAAAATTTTATAAGGATGTACTTGCAAAGAGGTGTAATTTTTAATAAAAAATAACTTAGCAAAGCTTAACTGGTAAGGAAGCAGAATCTGTTGTTTCTGCCACAAAGATGAAATAATTAAACACCTTTTCTTCGAATGTCGCTTTACTGGTATGTGATTCATGCCAACCTCGTGGTGTGTCCAACATGTTTGGGAGTTGGCTATAGGGTATTAAAAAAGAACTTAAACCGCTTGTTCTGCTAGGAGCGGCTGCTACTTACTGGTCGTTATGGCTATGCAGAAATGATATTATCTTTGAGAATAAACATAATCCTTTTCCACCGCAGGTTATCTAGTCGATTATACACTTGCTTCGTACATGGGCTATATTATAGAAGCCAACCTTAAAAGATTTGATTATTGCGGAATTGTTATGTTTGGCAAAGGTGGTCAAGAAGTTCTTTACCGGGCATATGGGTGGCGGTTTAGTCTACGAATCGGTTGCTATTAAAGTGTTTTAGGTTCTCTCCTTTTTTAAGCTGTGTGCATCCCGCGATGTAGAGGCCGGGAGTATTTCAAGACATTGTATCGACTCGATTGAGTACCCTTGAATTTTAATAAAAACTTCCATTATCAGAAAAAAGAAAGCACTCATCATTAGCATAGAACAACCTCAAGCACCGTTCAAACACAGTAGGAAAGCAAGAACATGCACTTTGGTCAAAAAAGAAGCAACAACATAAAGAGAATAAAGAGATTCTACCTTTCAGTTAAAATTTCGGAGCGTCGATATGCATGGCTAGCTCCAATATTAGAAGGGATATTAGAAGAGTCAATTCTCTTGGTGCCATGGAAATTCATATAGCTTTTCTCAGGGTCATAAAATTTTTGAAAATTGCTTCAGTGTCAGTCGGGTGGAGAAAATCTTTGCACTACCAGAGGAGCTGAGGTTCCTGATGGCCACATCCCGTCAGGAAAGCCCGAAATACCGTCAGGAAAGGCTTTCTTGTCGGCACACCGTCAGGGATGAGCCGTTAGGAGACGCCTGTCGGGAATGATCGCTGTATTCTGATGGTTGACCGACAAGAATGAATTCATGTCGGCAATTCCTGACGGGCAGCGCGTGACCGGTCAACCGCGTCTCCCGTTGACTCAACCATCAGGGATTGCCGTCAGGAAAACCATACCGATAGGATTACTGTTTTGTCCCTGACGGATGAGACCATCAGGAACGAGTTCTACGTGGCAACATGCATTTCCCTAGCCAGTTCCTGACGGTCTATGCCAACAGGAAAAATACAGAACTGCCACCATTCAATTCACAATATAAATGCCACCAGTTCAATTAAAATGTTCATACATTCATGTTCAACATGCCACAATACTCACAACAAACAACCAGATACTTCATAACAGCTCACATATAACTTATCTAAATTCAACTGGTAGTACCAAATTACATCCTAAAGTCATCCAAAGTATCCAGCATATCTAGCTAGCACTTGGGCACAACAGGTTGCATGTCCAGCATGCCTAGCTCCAATATTTGTAACCAAAGAGCATGTCAAACCTAGTAGTTAGCAAGTCAACTACTCATGATGTCAACTACAAAAGGAAGCAAGTCTAACGGTACCGCTAGCAAAAGGAGAGGCCATTTCACTCTACCACATCATGCTAACTACTACACAAAAGAGGCACTTTGTACTCTTCCACATTTCATTTCAGATGGGGCCATTGTCGTTGTCATCATGGCTAGGGCTATCGTTGCCATTACCAGAAGCGTCTTCACCATCGCCATTGCCAGAAGCACGATTTTCAGCATGGAATGATGATTGACTAACCTGCAAGAAGATAGAAATCAAAAGGGTTAATCCAAGAAAGAATTTGTCCTTTGTTTCTAGTCTTTACAGGCAGGGTGCTTATTTTAGAACTAGTGGTAAAAGATAACATTTCTGATCAGATTCAAGTGCTAAAAGATCAACATTTCTGTTCAGATTGATGAAGTGCTAAAAGATCAACATTTCTGATCATATCTCAAGTGCTAAAAGATCAACATGTCCGATCTGATCAGATCCCAACTAACCCACTGAAAGCTAAAACCTGCATCAAGTATCATCATGGTACTGCAAGCAGTCCACAAGGTTTACACTAACACTTATGATATCATTTATTCTAAGTAAAATTTTCTCAGATATGCAACATGTACAGAACAAGATCAAAGAAGTGAATGGTAAGGTACTGCACCTGATCACTTGATGGTGCACAAGTGTTTGCTTCTTGCAGAATGGCAGCTATTTCTTCTGGTACTGGCACGTTCATCTTGGCAAAAAGATCCTACAACACATGGTGATTAAAAAAGTTCTTGCAAGAATCAGTAGCTGATTGCAAAGTATGTTTAGTAAATTCAGTTACCGGCATATATTTGCAAAACGCAAGTCCAATCTTGTAATCCTTCTCCAATTGTGCATTCCGCCTTAGAAGGTATTGATAAAACCCTGAGTTTGACTGCCTTGTCATACTGGACGCCCTACCACTTGCTTTCATCTCACATTTCCTTACAGCACCATTGGCTATTGGCACACGGCCATGAGCCAAACCATTCCCACTACTTTGGTACACAACTTCAGCGTTAACCTTCTTATCATTCTTGCGCTGCTCATAGTCATTTGGATGCATAGCTTCGAGAGTACCAACATAATCATCCTAATCAAAGAAAACACTCAAGTTATCCTACAGGTCAGGATTATAAACATTTAGAATTTTGAAAGGAAGGGAAACAACCTCATTCCTGTCAGTTCTGTACAAATCCTGACGGTTATATGTAACCGACAGGAATAAACCGCGGTTCACTGATGGTTTTCTTCGCCCGACGGGAGTACATGTGAACTCCTGTCGGTTTTTCTGAAACCGACGACAAAAATCGACAGGAATCTCTAGTTTTCTGGTTGTGTTGGGAGCAAGAGGGATTTTTTTTCTTAGGTTTGCCGTGTGCAGAAGAGAAACACACAACAAACAGCCGTGTTTGCCGTATGCCTGGCTGTGGGCACACGGCAAAGATTAACGGTTGTCCCAGAACCATTGCTAGCCGCTCTCATTCTAACGGCCGCCGCACGTGGCATGCATGTGGTGGCATTTGCCGTGTGCCACACGGATGGCAAATGACTCTTCTTTGCCGTGTGCCCCGGAGGAGGCACACGGCGGGCACACGGCAAAGTTGAACGACCGTCACTAGCCGACCTCGGTCTGACGGACGCAGGGCGCACGTAGCGTGCACGTGATGGATGTTTGCCGTGTGCCTCGCGGACGGCACATGACAAACACCAGAGTTTGCCGTGTGCTCTGGTTTTGCCGTGCGCGACTCACGGCAAATACCTGGATTTGCCGTGTGTCTTCTGTTTGTCATGTGTTGCATTGTAGGCACACGTCAAAACTTATGTTTGCCGTGTACCCGAGATATCACGCACGGTAAAGTTCTAGGCACTCGGCAAACTATGAGTTTTGAGTGGTGTAAAGCCGATGGATCTATATAATATAGTAGGCCGATATATTAGGTGTTGACTACTCCCTCTGTCCCTAAAAGAGTGTCGTTTTCGCTTCCCGAGAAACATCTTTGACCGGATATATAAAAATATATATTAATATTTATGGTACATAATAAATATCATTAGGTAGATATTAGAATCTAGTTTTTTAATAAATTTATTTGGAGATTAAAATGTTACACGTATTGTTTATAAATTAAATCAAAGTTGTGGCACGGAAACCAACTACGACACTTATTTAGGGACGGAGGGAGTACATGCATATTGGAGTTTTGCATGAGTATCAGATGATCCCAATGACTGATACGCGATCAAAGATGATGCATCAATCAATCAATAATATTTTATGGCTGCCCGTCTGTTGAAACTACAGCATCATCTGTTGGAATTAAAACCTACGCCAGTGGATATTCGGTCAATTAAGCATGATATTGCTCTTTTTTCGATAAGGGAAACTTTATTAATCTTTGTCAATTACATCGAGAAGATACAATTATACTAAGATCATTCCCGGCCTCTGCATAGCTAAGATGCACACAGCCTAAAAGAGAAAATAAAAAAAGAAGACATAAAAAATTATGTCAAAGTAGACTACCCATATGACTTAACCTTCAGTTTCATACACCAACAAAGCAACACATGGACTACGAGAAAGGCCATCTAAAAACAACGCCTACAACAAGAAAACAGCACGCGCACGAGCCGTCGTTGCCATGATCCAACTAGCTAAGATCAGATCATCGATTTTCACGAGCTCCAAACAATGCTTCAGCAAGATCATTGTCAGGTATAACTAACTAAGGACACACATGAGGATTTTTCCCTGGAGTCGAGAAATCTAAACCAATAAAGGTATCACCAATTCGAAGCCCATCAATGCTACTTCCACCCTCTTACCGAGCCAATACCCCCGTACTACCCAATCTTGACCAACAACGATCGGCCATTAACTCACGCTATCTCACGATTTTGCCACGAAGTAACCAATAGGCGCGCAACGTCCGCAAGATCCATCAATTGATGGGAAGCATCAGCGGAGTAAAAGATCTGTGGGTCGAAACCAAGATGACTAATCTCTGGGATTGTAAAGAGGATATCATCTATGAATGAAGATGTTGTCGTAAGATGTAGATGCACAAATACCGCCACCAAGTCGACCATCGTCATGCCCATCAACGATCGGAGCCGAAGAGTTGCAGGCCGCGCAGGTCCGTCGGTCGCCGTTGCCGCCGCTCTATGCCAGATCTCACTTTAGTGGTTGTAAATCTGGATAGGCCATCAGGAGAAGCCTCGTCGCCGCCATCCCGACGGCTGCTTCCGCACGGCCACTACGGTGGCGACGAGGCGGAGAGAATGGGGAGTCGAGAGTGCGAGATTTGTCTCTCCCCCCCCGCACGGCCACTTGAAAGGACCTTGATGTCACCTAGAGGGGGGTGAATAGGTGAATCTGCAAATTATAAAACTTTTTCTCACAGTTAGTACCAAAACCGGTCAGACCGGTTTCACAAACCGGTCATACCGGTTTGGGGCAGAGACACACGATAATGCAATTGACCCCCTCTACGAATTCTAGCACGAACCAAACTTGAAGTGTAGCTCTTGTAGATGATTTCTAGCAGGTTCACTTAGTCCCTGCACACAAGTAGAGCACAACCAAGTAGATCGGAGCGGAAGCAAATATAAATGCTAGAATCGAACTTGTGAAGTAAACCAAAGGAGAGACACGATGATTTGTTTCCTGAAGTTCGGATTCACCAATGCCACCAAGGCCGTCACAAAGACAAGGTGAATCCTACTCTCCGTTGAGGGCCTACGAAAGGCGGGCTTATCCACTCCAAGCCACTTTCCTCAGTTCCACTAGCTTTTGACCCTTTTCCACAAAGGAGGCAAGGCCGGCCTATACAAACGATCCGCGGCTTACCACAAACACGGTAGCTCACCGGCGACGCCTAGCCGTCTAGGAGGCTTCACCTCCAAGAGTAACAAATGCTTCACAAAGATGCTAGACTTCACCGGAAGTGCTCAAGCTATGGATATGCTCTTGGTAGCTGAAACTAGCTCACTCAATCTTTCTATAGCTCACAAACACAACATCCCTCAACCCAAGTACAAAGATATGAACAAATCAATCCACTCTCACAAAGAGAGGTTTGGGGAGAGCTTGCTGGTGTTCTAAGTTGCTCTAGGCGTGCAAGGAATGGCAAGGAACCAGCAGCCCTCAAAGGAGAGGGCAAAGGGGTATAAATACCCCAATCCCAAAAACTAGCCGTTATAGCCGTTGGAAACCGGTCAGACCGGTTTCCCAAACCGGTCAGACCGGTTTTCAAACCAAAGTAGCCGTTGAGCCTGTTAGATGCCAAACTGGTCAGACCGGTTTTGGTCAAGTCAGCACACTAAGTCCACAATGGACCACTCTCTCAAGGCTATCTCACATGGGTTAAACTATGAGCACTTTTGGTGTTGTCAAACAACTAATGTTGCATCCCTCTTGATAGTACGGCATTCCTAAACTCAAGATTAAAACAATGAATGAGATCTTCCACTTGAGCTTTTATGTCCTGATTGTTGCCATACTTGGTCATTCTCAACTTTGAGGGCTTCAACATCTTTATCCTGTTGAGCAAATCCAACTTGAGCCAATGACTTAGAATTTCCGAGTATATCCAATTCATAAGCCATTTCAATATATGATCAATAGAGAATTAGATGCATTGCATAGCTTCACTCGGTACGGCTTGATTAGTGCATAGAGATCAAACTATGATGCTAGTCTTCACCCTAGCAAAGTTCCTCGGCAACAAGACCAACTTGCCCTTCTCTTTGCTTGGTACCTGGACACGACCATCTAGCTTAATCCCTTTCACCATATCTAGCCACATTGAGATCCACTTTGTATTGCATCATCATGAATACCACATTGAAATCCATGTCTTCTATTAACTTGAAATATCTTCAATATTGTTTTGTATGTTTTCTTTGGTAGATAACTTGTCCATAAGCTTCCATGCACTTGAGACCATATAATATTCATATAATCATGTCCCAATTTGAATATACCCATAGTTATGGACCAAGCCCAAAGAAATCCTAATTTCTTCAAATAATTTATCCCAAAAACCTTTGACAAGTATCTTATCGATGAGACCAACCAATTTGCATAAGACCATGTCTCATGTGTCATTTCCGATCACTTGTCATTGTATTGCTTAGTTGCATGGGATCATACTCACTTGTTTGCTCTCATGTCATTTATACCAATAATGAGCTTATATTCTTCAACAACCATATTACATGAATATCCGTAAGAATAAAACCCTGCTCATATGCTTAAGCAAACAAGTTAAATACAAATCATGTTGTCATCCAAAATCACCAAAACATATAAGTGCCTAGATGCACTTTCACCACTCCGGTGGCGACGAGGGGGAGAGAACGATGAGTGGGGAGCTGGCGCCGGCAGCGTCGGACTCTGCCCGCATGCGGGGGCGAGATTTGTTTCCGCGCTTTCTCACCGGGTGCAGCTAACACCCGATGCTAAATGTCCTTTAGCACCATGTCTGCTTCCACCTGGTGCTAAAGGCTCTACAGGCGCCAAACGAAATTTTGGGGATCTTTAGCGTGCTAAAGGCCCCATTTTTATTTGGCGCCAGTTCTCAAACCAGTATTTATCACCGGTGGTTACTATTTGGCCATATTCTTTTCATTTCTATTTACCATATTCTTTTCTACCTATTAAATATGGTAAATATATTTATATTAATACCACCTATTAATACTAGTTTTTAATATATATAGTTATTCATACTATACCTATTAAAAATATATATTTAATGAGAAAATTAATAGAAAATCTTAGAAATTAATAGAAAATCTTAGAAAGTTCGAGAAAAATAGTACGAATTACGAGAAAATAGAATAAACAAATAGAAAATTCTAAAAAATAGTGCAATTAAAATAGTCCAGAATATAAATATCATGTGTCACTACAACATAGGTGGAACATAGTGCAATTAAATTACATGGCATCATTGTTTACTCGGACACTAATAAACTTCCTCTTTACAAATGTTCCTTGATTGTGATCACACCGTAGATACGGTGTCTCCTCCGCCGGTAACAGGATGCTTGGGTCATCAGCCACCGAGAATGGAGGCAGGCTATCGAGCATATCATAATGTTCATCCGTCTTGTCCTCAACTCATATGATTTTTCTCTTTCCAGGAAGGACTATATGCCGCTTTGGCTCGTCTTGTGATGGGTCCAATTGCTTACCCACACATTTCTTATCCGCCCCTTTCTTCGGTCTGCTGGCCATGTCCTTTACATAAAAAACTTGTGTGAAAGCTTTGGCTAGGACGAACAGTTCGTCTAGAAAGCCAATCTCTTGTTTAGGTCCACTAACGTCATTCCATAGTCCCTCAACTTTAACACCTCCTCCAGTCAGCTTCACCCATTGGCACTTAAACAGTGGGATCTTCAAAGGTCCGTACTCTAGTTCCCATATCACCTCTATGACTCCATAGTATGAGTTCGTATTGTCATTGGTGTCTGTCGCGTCGATCCGGACACCACTGTTTTGGTTGGTGCTTCTCTTGTCTTGGACTCTTGTGCAAAATATATACCCATTGATGTCGTATCCTTGAAATTTCAAGATCGTGCTCGATGGACCCCTAGCTACAAAAGCTAGCTGCGCATCAATGCCCTCGACACCCATAAGACGTTGTCGCAACCAAGCGACAAAATTACTATTGTGCAGACGCTAAATAAAGGCCGCAGACTTTGCTGGATTTTTGTCCCAGAGAATCTTCATGTGCTCCTCGATGTACGGAGCAACTAAGGTTGATTGTTGCAAAACTGTGAGGTGCGCTTTATGAAATGTCTCTATGTCCTTGATCACAATCGATCTTCTCCCTAGTGTGCCCTTTCCACCAAGTCTCTCCTCGCGATGTGATTCGGGCACACCAATTGGCATAAGATTGTCGACAAAGTCAACACAGAATTCAGTGACCTCCTCTGTTTCGTATCCCTTAGCAATGCATCCTTCTTGACGAGAACGATTACGGACATACTTCTTTAGAACAGCGAAGAACCTCTCAAAAGGGAACATGTTGTGTAGAAATACTGGGCCCAGTATACGAATCTTTTTAATGAGGTGAACCAATAGATGTGTCATGATATTGAAGAAGGATGGTGGAAATATCATCTCAAAGCTGACAAAACATTGCACCACGCGTTCTGTAGCTGAACTAAATGGTCCGGATTGATCACCTTCTGAGAAATTGCATTGAGAAATGCACATAGCTTCATAATGGCTTTCCACACGTTAACTGGTAGCACACCCCTGAGTATGACGGGAAGCAGCTGTGTCATCAACACATGGCAGTCGTGAGACTTCAGGTTTGTGAACTTCTTCTCTTTCATATTTATTATTCGCTTAATATTGGAGGAGTAGCCAGACGGAACCTTGATACTGTTCAAACATTCAAACATATTTTCCTTCTCTTCTTTGCTGAGAGTCAAGCTGCCAGGACGCAAGTACTGGTGTCCTTTGTCTCTCTTTTCTGGATGTAGATCAGTCCGTTGTTTCAATCGTTTCAGCTCCTGACGTGCTTCCAGTGTATCTTTTGTCTTCCCATAAGTACCTCTAAAAGATTCTTCGTCAGATGCATCACATCAATCATGTTACGGACCTCTAAAAATTGCCAATAAGGTAGCTCCCAAAAGATAGACTTCTTCCACATCACGGCATGGCCATCCTCGCCTGTCGGAGCAGCCTGGCTTCCGTCTCCCTTGCCAAACACCACGTGTAGGTCCTTCACCATATCAAATAGTTCTTCTCCACTCCGGTGTTTTGGCTTTGTACGGTGGTCAGCATTCCCGCCAAAATGCGCACATTTCTTTCGTAGCTCATGCTTCGTTGGAAGGAATCGATGATGACCCATGTACACAACCTTCCTACAATGTTTGAAATATATGCTTTCGGTTTCCTCTAAGCAGTGAGTACATGCTTTATATCCTTTGTTTGATTGTCATGATAGGTTACTTAGTGCAGGCCAATCGTTGATGCTTATGAAAAGCAGTGCTCGAAGGTCAAACTGCTCCTTCTGGTCCCATCCCACATGCTAACACTTTCATCCTTCCACAACTGTAAAAGTTCGTCAACCAATGGTCTTAGGTACACATCAATGTTGTTGCCGGGTTGATTTGGGCTTTCGATGAGCACTGGCATCATAATGAACTTCCGCTTCATGTAGAGCCAGGGGGTAGGTTGTAGATACATACAGTCACAGGCCAAGTGCTATGACTACTGCTCATTTCACCAAAAGGGTCCATGCCATCAGTACTTAAACGATGCCTAACATTTCTCGCATCAGCATCAAACTCTAGGAATGCTCTGTCGATGTTCCTCCACTAGGATCCATCAGCGGGGTGTCTCAACATGCCATCCTGCTTACGTTCTTCTTTGTGCCAACGCATCAGTTTGGCATGGTCCTTGTTCCCGAACAAACGCTTCAGACAGGGTATCAGAGGAAAATACCACATCACCTTCGCAGGAATTTTTTTCTTAGAACGCCCCCATCCTCACCAGGGTCATCCCGCCTGATCTTGTATCATGTGCAGCTGCAAACCGGACAACGATCCAAGTGTTCGGATTGTCTGTGATAGAGGATACAGTCATTAGGGCACGCATGTATCTCTTGCACCTTCAAACCGAGAGGGCAAACAACCCATTTTGCTTCATACGTCGTCAATGACAATTCTTTACCCTCGGGCAGAATCTTCTTTACGAGTTTCAGTAGCTCCTCGAAACCTTTATCAGTAACGCCATTTGTTGCCTTCCACTGCAGAAGTTCAAGTGTGCTACCCAAATTCTTAAGCTCCTCTTTGCGATCTAGGTACAAGTCAGTCTTGTGGTCCTCCAACATGTGATGTATCTTTTTCAGTTCCTTATCGTTGCCGCAGTCTTTCTCAGCATCACGCAACATTTGCCCGAGTCCCTCAGTAGGGTCATTTTCCTGAGCACCATCTTCCTGAGCATCACTTTCCCGAGCAGCATCTTCCTCATCGGCATCACCCATTGCAGCATCTGCAAAGGCACCGTAGTATTCAGCTAATACCGGAATGTCGTTATCGGCCTCGTCTTCTTCATCTTCATCCATTAGAATTCCTCTTTCACCGTGCTTCGTCCAAACAGAATAATTCCTCATGAAACCGTGCCTCGTCAAATGCACCTGAAGAGCTCCTCTTTGTTTGTACGATTGTATATTTCCACAATTAATGCATGGGCAGAACATGAAACCTGACGGCGTCCTGTTAGCCTCGGCAGCGTCGAGAAACGCCTTGAGGCCATCACAGAACTCCCAAGCGTGGTTGTCCCCGTACATCCATTGTGTATTCATCTGCATTATTAACCAATAACAAATATTTAATACAACATAAAGTTAATACATAAGACAATACAAATCTAATATATAAATACAAATTTAATATATAAATAGATACAAATTTATTATATATATTCCATTATATAAAACACATTTCTAAAACTACATTACATTACTATATTCATTTTCTAAAAACAAATATACCTTTTATTAAATAAATAAATAATTATTCTAACTTTTAATAAATAACTAATAAATAAAATACATAAGCCTTATAACTATTCACAAGTCATACATAAGTCATACATTACAAAATATTAACATTTCACTAAGCTCTATCTCCATTTTAAACACAACATGAACACTCTCTCCACCATGAAAACAAGCACTCTCTCTCCCCCATGAACAAGCTCTCTAGCTAGCTTCATTTTGATTCACAAATTCCTCTATTTCTAAAGCATAGAAAGATTACAAGCTAAAGAAAACATTAGAGAATGAAAGAGTGTACCTTGTAGTGCTCCTTAGATGAGTAGAATCTTCATAAATTTTCTTTAAAAAATTAGGTAGCACCTCCCCTCTCCCGAGCACAGCATGAACACAACGCCAAGTGTTCATGCTGGCTCGGGCGGGGGAGAAGCGGCTATATGCGAGGGCATTAGCACCGGGTCTTGCCCGTGGCAAGACCCGGTGCTAGTGGAAGCCGATTAGCATCGGTTGCAACCAGCAACCGGTGCTAAATGGCCTCGGGCACATTAGCACCGGTTGCTGGCTGCAACCGGTGCTAATGGGTGCACATTTGCACCGATTGCTGGCTGCAACCGGTGCTAATGTGCTCCCACTGCCACCCCTCCGCGTCGCCCCTGCTCCTGGTCGTTGGACCCGGTGCTGATGCTCCTTCAACATCAGGTCTAAAAATGACCGAGGCTTAGGAGGGGGGCGGATGTCAAGTTTTCTGGTAGTGTTCTGTGGTGTAGAGAAAAAGCACTACCAAAACCACAAGCTAAGTAATCAAGTCCAATAACATAAATTCTTGCACTATGCATGCATAGATTAAACAAAGGTGGCAGCTGCGATGAACAATCTATTTGTGTAATGTTTAACTCACGATGCGTATGTAAACAATCTAGACTTTGAAATAGGCAGAATAGTAGTACTCCGTAGATATATATGTATGTATATCTTTTTCTATGAAGTGTTTGTTTGGAATAGTGGATCACTCTAGGAATTCTTAAAACACTTATCCAAAAAGGATCCTATACGTGTGTCACATTTCCTAGCACCAAAAAAAAATCACAATGGCACAACTCCCTATTGCTTAAAATATTTGTCCCGAAGTCATATCGACAGAAGATATGCACTAATAGGGAATCACGCCAAGCCAAAAAGAAAATACAAATTCACCAATCCAATCCTATTTTTTAAGTTAGATATATACGACGACGGCATCTCTAGCTCTCTCCAGCGGTGGACCCTGATTTGGTTTGGATCGTTCTGGCTGGTTATGTAAAAAAGTTGACTCTGTTTGGCTTGTTAAATTAGCGAGCAAGAGATATAAATTTAAAATTACCACCTAATATATATGAAATAAAAAATTATAGTAGCTACATAGTTTTAACATTTTAAAATATATTTTATCATACTATAATAATAAAATATAATTATAATATAATCTAAAATCATACAAACTGTATACGCATGTTATAACTAATTAACAATTTACTTATGCTTTTTAACTTGTTTACCTCGCGAGCTCGCGAGAGCCAGCAAAAACAGCTTAAAATATGTTAAGAATCGGATCCTGATCCGGTTTTCCCAATCCCAATCCGAGAACAAGGCGTGAGAAGATGTAGATTAGATCCCGTTTCCCTTCCCATCATAAACACAAGAAACACATGGACACAGATATAAGTGGAGCTTCAGGTCTCTTTCTCATTAGTCATAGATGAATACAAGGTTGTTGATTATATAGATGTGGGGAACCCTTCGGGGGTATATTTGGTATGAGCCCACAATTATCCCTTAATTAGGGATTTCTTAACACTCCCCCTAGGGCGAATACCACGACGAACTCATGCCTCGTCAAAACTCCCAAAAAACCCAGTGGAAAAAATATGGAGAAAGAGTGCATAGTGTTGTAAGTTGCATTTACATATTGTTGTTTTATTAAAAACCTTATGTGAGAAACTTAAGGAAAACTCACTAAGGAAAAAAGAATACAACAGTTGTCTATAAGACAAATTACAATCTTCTGGATCATAATATTCTATACTCAATAGAAAACTTGGCAATGGCTACTTGTTAGGAGATATACTCCCCCTGAACCAAGCATGATCATTTCACTATGGCAAGAACACTTTCTTCTGGAAGTACATGCACATAAAGATTTAGCAAATAAATTTCATGTCACTGCAAGTATCAATTCAGAAATTTCACCTCACATATCTTCTAGAACACAAGAGGTAAGTATAGGTAATCCACTTAGATTTGCAGTATCATTCTTCTGGATCTTAAATAATCTATTGATAAATCCTTCATATCAAATGGATGTCTTCAAGACATACTCTAGGACACTCGGTGTCTCATGAATTAAGCAATACTAAGCATTTGCTCCCCCTGGCAACAACATCCGTTGAAGCCTTTACTGTAACATATTCTTCAAGATATGTGTTATTCTTCTAGAACAACGAGAAGGAAAATTGGGGTGTCATATTTCCATATCTATCATAAGCCACAATATACTAAATACAATATTTATCCACAATTTAATCAATTGCAGCTCTAAAACGGCGTAACAAAAGGGCAAAGGTCCATCAAAGACCATCTATAGTCCTTCAATAATCTTAACCGGTCATATACACCTTTTCAGTCTGTCATACTGTAGCAATGGGGATATAGTTGCCAGTAACACCATACCTTCTGGGTTTCTACCTTCATGGTATTAGAGGATACCGCCATTCCAAATCTCCCAGCGAAAAATATATCAGGAGATACAAACATACCAAGTAAAACTCCTGAAATGCACATATAACTATATGGTGCTCTTCTGATCTTTTGGTTCCTCCTTTCATTCTTTCTTGGGTCTTATATGGGTCTTCGTACTTCTATAAGAAATATTAAATTTGGTGTTTAACTCAGACTTGTTTTATTTTTCTTCAAGAAAAATCCTTCAGGGAATATCCTCTAAACTGGGAGGTATTCAAGAAGATAAACTTCTTTGAAAATATAATATTGGTATGAGATTCAAATGTTGCTTATTTACAATTCAGAATTTTGAGTCCTACTGGGATCTCATGATGGATTTTCAGAATCCTATTAACTGCATATTTTGATTCATGCCTTTGCCGGATATATTACATAACGGAACCGTGTTTATTCAACACACATTGGGGATCGGTCCATCCTAAGACCACTTGAACCATCGCTTTCCCCACCTATTATATCAATAATGACCCATAATATCCGAACTTCAGGCTCAGAACTTTCACTTTGCGATATGTGGTTCAGCCTCAATTGCATTTTTCATTTGACCCGATAAGAGAGCTTCAAGCACTCGTGCCTAGGACTTTATTCCGGATCCGGTTTCTCTCGAGGAGAATCATTGCAATTAGAGAGGCAAGACATGTGTCGACATTTTTGTTTCCCACAATATTGAATTAGCATCTTCGTCATTTCCTAAAACGAAAGATTTATTGTTGTTCCGTATTCCTAGCACTATGATATTGCGCGCATTGCTAGAAATTTCATCTTCAAGATGGGCCTCTTCATGAGGTAAATCACCAGCAGGGTGAGTTCATTAGAGAAGAGTTTTCACATACAACGTGAATTTGCATCAAGTGCATATGCTTTGACTAAGGGCGTTGGATCACACTCGCAGGCGTCCCCGCAGAAGTGGATCATACAAATGTGGATATGATATTAATCCCGGGTATATCCACATCTACTTCAGGTAGAAGCATTTACACTGTATTTAAACCGCTATGGTTACTCCTCAATGAATCAAATGATTTTCTGGCAAACTCCATATATAAAGGAGTATACACTAAACAACAGGTTCAGCTTGGTTTTTTTTGTGCATTTTTCTATATAAATATCAAGGCATTACACAAATGGGCATTTATCTCCCCCTAATGCCGAGATATTTCTGAAAGCATACTAACAAAATCCCCGGCCACAATATTCTGGTAGTGACCAATGTATGCTCTAGTGGTGATTTGTTTAGAAAATCTTATGCACATTAAAAAGATGGGGGTTTTAAATTTATATCTTCATATGCAGTGAGCTCAGACTTAAATTAATGCGGTGGCATGAACACTGCATTTATGTATCTCTGCTAAAAAATTAGGCTAAATTACTGCTAATGATCCATAGAAATTCTTCAGGAAAAAGTGCACGGCATTAGGCCGATGCTGCCAAGCATTTGTATGCAGAGTTATATAGTCTGACTCATTTTTTTTTATTGCCCATGGTTTACCCAATTACTCATACCATTATTAAATTAGGCATCAACCATTATGTTCAACATTTATCGGTATAGTTCTTTTGATAGAGAGCTTCGACCACATTTAGCAATAGCCTAAGTACATGCAAAGGAATGAGCCAGCATGTAGTGCAAGGCAAGGGTTGGACTTTCGATCGACATGTTGGAGTACTACTTGCATCTTCAAGTGCATGGTATAACTAATCAAAAACATGTGGCTGATATGTATTCTGTACAAACTCATAGCACAATCACAACTTTAGGTGGTTGATGCTAACACTTGTCGATCAAAAGATTCCTAAGCTACTTATTTGTGGTACAAACTGCCTACAAGGCAAATTTTCTCCTCATGTTATATACCATTGTCCTATCAAGCATAATTTCAATCTCTTCATTGTTCAGCAAAAAGAGAAGCTTTTAGAATAGAACAGACAAGGCCAAGAATTCATGTTACATGGGAAATATCATTGTAGTGTAAAATTTTCGACTAAGGAAAGGCTGATGATTGCTTGGCAAGAGCAAAAAGTTGACCAAGATCCTTCTGGGACTAGCTCAAAACAATCCATGCTACTCTCATATGTATAAATAATCATAAGACTTGAAGAAGATAAGAGAATGCAACGGGCAATCTCAAGGTCTACAAATTTCTTTCACAAATTATAATCACAGCAGCCTTATAAATAAGGTTTTCATGGCTTTTCAGCGCCCAATTTAGCTTCAAGCTCTGCAGCGATGTGGGATTCATAATCTTTTTTCTGTTATTTTTAGTTTTGGCAGATCAGTAGTAGATTCGAACATTCTACGAAAGGGTGCTATCCAAATTAGCTATGCTACAAAGCTCCCCAAATAACTTGTCCATCAGGGACTAACCTTTACCGTTCGGCTTATACTTATACTTAATAGTATATTACATACTTGTTTAGTAATTATCCCCCAAGTCTATTCGGTGACTTTGTGTGATTCTGAGAATTGTATGCTACATGAGCAAATACAGTCCTAACTAGGACAAGATATGTAATTCTTCAGGAACATACAATCGTTTTCCACAATATAACTAACAACTTGTTAGCGTATTTTTGCAACTTCATGTCGCTAGGAGGCGGGGTATTACTTTTTATATCATTATGTATACCTCATGCTTTTTCGGCAGCAAAAAGAGAAAGATGCCAACACCGGGTTGTGCACTTTATAACCGAGATTGTAAGCCTTTAACTGATATTTAGAACATTGGCAAGGTATTACTAGCTCGCCATTCGAGCACATAATTATAATCCCTATTTGTGATGTCTTATTATGAAAATAAATTTCATGCATTATGTTATATTGCTTCTGGTTACTCCAGGTAAATTAACTTTTAGCATGAAGAGAGAGCAAAGAATAGAGTGTGGTCTCATCATCGATATTTCATAATTTTCCCATATTCCTCCAAGCATTATATGATTTTCTGATAATTATTATGGCCTCTTGACGATATATATAATATAGCCACATAAATTAAATCATAAAGACAAATAAATGTAAGGAAATAAACCCACGTAAAGGTTCTATGCAAGGTGGCCTAGTCCCGTTTCATGTGGTGGCTTTACCAGGCCTAAGACACACAACAATACACCAGACAACATGGCCAATAGGGTAACAACAAAGCGTGTGGCTTGTCCGTGACCATCAGGGCCGCGGCAGCAGCACATGCTTGGAAGCGTGCACATAAGCATAGTGGAGCTTCTCTACTCGACTGCAGGATGGCAGCTACAGCCGGCGGTGCACTATTCTTTTAGGCAACTCCATCAATATTGCACAGCACTTGCAACCAAAAAATTGCCCTATGTGATGGCAGACGCTACGGCACGACCAGCAAGGCACGTTGCACAGTTTATGTATAAACAGGCGGCGATGCTGTGCTTTGGGTAGTTAGTGTTTTCATCCTGGACATGCGACATGTTCCATATAGTGATTACAAGAAAGTTCTACAGGAGCTCTCGTACTACATACATTCTTCAGGATGGGAAATAACAGCACAAAAAAAATCGCATGGCCAGGGAAGCAATTAAGCAATTGCATGATGCTCATACATTGTACGACAATAAAAGTAGGAATAAATCCAATCACGTACAATGATCAATTGGCTAGCAAAACAACCATTCATAGAGATAGCAAATTTAATCTACTAGTAAAACTAATCTACTAGAAAATAATCAGCTGGGTTTTAATCTAGTAGAGTGTATGGCCAGAAAATTATCGGAAATATTAAATTATCCCAAACGAGCAATTGACATGTGTTGCGACTTCAGGCGCATGACATAGAGTATATGGCCAGACTCTTTGTGTGTTAGTGTGTGACTTAGATAAAAAGGTAACGTATGCAAAGCATATCTTGGTGTATAGCAACCAGTAGCGGCTGGTAGAGCCACAACAACGGGCGCAAGGTGGCCGAACAATGCCATTACTCACATTAAAAATAGATTTAGTTAAAGTGCGACTTCGGGCAGCACCGTGCATAACATTATTGTTCGCTTACACGCTAAACACGTTGGTGGTAACCGGAACATAGCGCTTGGGAAGCTTCATGTATTAGAACTTGCCGGCGTACGTACAGATTCCGTTCTGTGCGTTGGGGTTGCCAGCGATGTAAAGGATGCGACGGCATACATGCATGGCATGGTGGGATTAGCCGGCGTTTTAGTCCATATCAAACCGACAGCAACCAAAAAAAACCGTCGGAAAACAATCAGTATACTCTATCAAGAGTACTTCGCAAACTAGCGAACACAAAAGGATCTACCAGGGTTTACGTACTGCTAGATGTTTAAAACAATATACGGATTGCAGACGTGAGGCAACAAAGCCACAATCATAACCAATCTACTTAGTAGGGATATTAATCTGCTGGATTAAAAAAACTAGTAGATTATATATTGGATGAGATCAGCCGAACCGTGGTCTGTTACTTTCGTAATGCATGAACTTGCGCCGCCTGCGAAGATGACAGCAATCCCATCCATCCTTGAGCTCACCGTTGATTGAAGTGTCCACATGCACGTGATCCGTTTCACGCATGCGTGGGCTCCGGTTCACCGAAGCAGGGCAGCAGGCAATGAACCTCGCCGGCTGGCCGACCGTGTAGGCAAGCTCCTACGCGGGCGAGCGTCCGCCCGCGGTGATCGGCGCTTGTAAAGAAGCGTCGGCGCATACAGTTCCGGATTGGAAATAAAAAATCAATCTTTGATTAGCGAAATAAATAAAGATTGAATTGATGCCGAAAATCAATGGAGATTAGAAAAATGAAGCCGGCGGCGGCTGCCTATAATCAAGATGGGCATGCATCACCTATGTTTTGCCTCGCGTGTTGATGCATGGACGTACATGCACGCGCATGCACGCGCATGTACAAAAGCTTCTCTTGATGGTTCGTTCAAAAAAACTTCTCTTGATCAGCCCAGTGAGACGATTGGTTGTGTGGCGCCGCCATACGCTCGTAGATCCGGGAGGGCGGGCGCTCATTCCAAGGCGCGCCGGGACACAGAAAATTACAGATCGAAAACAAAAAATCAATATGTGATTAGCAACCGCAGATACAGGTTGATCTAAAAACCAAAAATCAAGAACTACTTACCCAGTTGGAAGAGCTGCTGATAACGTGTTAAGAATCGGATCCCTGATCCGGTTTTCCCAATCCCAATCCGAGAATAAGGCGTGAGAAGATGTAGATTAGATCCCGTTTCCCTTCCCATCACAAACACAAGGAACATATGGACACAGATATAAGTGGAGCTTCAGGTCTCTTTCTCATTAGTCATAAATGAATACAAGGTTGTTGATTATATAGATGTGGGGAACCCTTCGGGGGTATATTTGGTATGAGCTCACAATTATCCCTTAATTAGAGATTTCTTAACAAAATACATCTAAGGTTGTTGATTATATAGATGTGGGGAACCCTTCGGGGGTATATTTGGTATGAGCTCACAATTATCCCTTAATTAGGGATTTCTTAACAAAATACATCTAGCCGAGCGCAGTCAGAGTTTCGAGTTTTTTATCCGGCCTGCTCCTCTCCCGCATTTGCAATGGTAGATGAGTCAGAGAGAATGCCGCGATGGATTATTTTATGGTACAGGTTTGGTTTGCCCACCTTTTGCCTTCCATTGCTGTATGCTGTATGGGGAGAAAGTTACAATATCTATTTTGCTCAGTTTTTCATGTACAAGTAATAATTAGCAATATAATATTTCATTTTGAATTCTTTCCCGTGTACGAAACATCATATTTAGAAACCCTTATTCTCTGGAGACGTACACCTTTAAAAATGGTACCTACCTCTGGACCACATGGCTATAAATATATACGTACGTATGTTTGTTAGTCAGCATATGCACGCACCCTCTTATGAAATTGCATCATGTTTAATGAAAAACGTGCTCAAGCACGATCGTGAAAAAAATTACACCATGAAATACTCAGCAACCTTCCATACTTCTATTGCTATGGCCTCTGCCTCCGGATGACATGGCTATAAATATATGTACGTATGTTTGTTAGTCAGCATATGCACACACCCTCTTATCAAATTATTGCACCATGGAATTCTTCAGCAGCCTTCCATGCTTCTACTGCTATGGCCTCTGCCTCCTCCTTGCTCTCCTAGCCCGTGTCGTCTTGATCAGCGCCCGCAAGAAGCCCAGCCCACGTCTGCTTCCCGGGCCGTGGCAGCTGCCGGTGATCGGCAGCCTCCACCACTTCATCAAGCGCGGGCTCCCGCACCACACCATGCGCGACCTCTCCGCGCGCCACGGCGCGCTCATGCTGCTGAGGATCTGCGAGCGCACGGCCGTCGTCGTCTCCTCCGCGGAGGCCGCGCGGGAGATCTTCAAGGGCCACGACGCCGCCTTCTCACAGCGGCCGAGCACCCCGGCTTTCGACGAGCTCTCGAGGCACGGCCAGGGGGTGATATTCGCGCCCTACGGCGACCACTGGCGCCTGCTCCGCCGCATCCTCATGACCGAGCTCCTCAGCGCGCGCCGCGTCGAGGCGTTCCGGCGGATCCGCGAGGACGAGGCGGCCCGCCTGGTCTCGTCGCTGCAGGCGGCGTCGTCCTCGCTGCCGGCGCAGCCGCCCGTCGACATGGACGAGCGGCTCAGGGAGTTCACCGCCGACGCGTCCGTGCGCGCCATCCTGGGCGACAGGCTCCCCGACCGCGCCGCGTTCCTGAGGATGATCAAGGAAGGGCAGGACCCGTCGGCGGTGTTCGACCTCCGCGACCTCTTCCCGTCGTCGCGGCTCGTGCGGATGCTGCCGCGCGGCGGCAAGCCGGAGCGGCACCGGCGGGAGATGTTCAGGCTCATGGAGGACATCATCCTGAACCACATGGAAAGGAAGACGACGGCTAACCAAGACATCGGAGGCGGCGAGGACATGGCCGACGTGCTGCTGAGGATCCAGGAGGAAGGGGACATGCGTGTCTCTCTCAATCACGGAGTCATCAGAGCAGTGCTCACAGTAATTAAGCGCTCTGGCTAATCTCTCTATCTAATAACGAACCTTTATGTTCTTAATTATTACTTACATGTGTGTGTTGGCCAGGATGTGGTTGGTGCAGCTCTTGACACATCAGCGACTACACTCCAATGGGCCATGGCCGAACTAATTGCGAATGCAGGGGTGATGCAGAAGGCCCAGTTAGAGGTTCGAAACGTAATGGCACGGCAAGGTAAAGTGAGTGAGGCAGCTCTAAGAGACTTGCACTACCTCAAAGCAGTCATCAAGGAGACCTTACGAATGCACCCTCCTGCTCCATTCTTGCCAAGGGTATGCTTGGACGATTGCAAGATACAAGGATACCATCTACCGCAGGGGACAATAGCCATCACAAATGTTTGGGCAATCTCTAGGGACCCAAAATACTGGGAAGACCCCGACACGTTTCGGCCAGAAAGGTTCGAAACTGAGAATTGTTTTGACTTCAAGGGATTTGATTTTGAGTTCATCCCATTCGGGTTTGGACGAAGAATGTGCCCTGGTATAAATTTCTCACACGCGATTGTTGAGATTGCTCTGGCTAGCCTCCTGTACCATTTTGACTGGAAGCTGCCAAATGGAGCTAAACCGGAGGAGATGGATATGACAGAAGTTTGGGGGTTACTGTAACAAGAAAGGCTAAGCTACTTTTACATCACATTCCTCGTATTCCACTTGTTGATGAATAAATATAGTCGTGGAAAAAAAATTGTAACAAAACAGTGGATCTTGGTAAAATAATAAAAACATAAATCATGTAGATGAAAAGATTAATCATCAGCGTGCAATAGTTAGTGTTTCTACAATTCTAATGGATGTACTGCAATACATGAATACACTCAACTACATGTTGTTAAAGTTAATTTTTTGTTGTGATGAAATGTTTGCTGGCATGGTCAAATTTAACATAAGTAATTGTGATTGCCTGTCCTTTTACCCCACTCCTCCACATGTGATTCCTTCACTAAAATTGGGCCTTGTTTAGTTCCCAAGTTGGGGAGGCCAAATTTGGCACTTTGGCACTGTAGCATTTCGTTTGTATGTGTAAAAAATTATCCAAAAATTAATTAATTAGGCTCAAAATGTCCGTCTCGCAAAGTACAACAAAACTGTGTAATTAGTTTTTGATTTCATCTACATTTAATAGTTCATACATGTGCCGATATTTTAATGTGATGTGAATCTTCTTTTTGCATAGAGAATTTGGGGTTGGAATTTGGGGCCTTGTTTAGTTCCCAAAAAGCAACCCCAAAGTTCAGTATGCAAAAAGAAGATTCCCATCACATCAAAATGTCATAGCATGTATGGAGTACTAAATGTAGATAAAATAAAAAACTAAGTGCACAGTTTTGTTGTACTCGGCTAGACGAACATTTTGAGCCTAATTAATCAATTTTTGGAGAATTTTTCACACACACAAACGAAATACTACAGTGGCGCAATGATTACAACGTGACCACAAACCCCCAATTCCCCACCCCCACAATTCTCCATCTAAACAAGGCCTAAACAAGGGCTTGGTGTCTATTGAATATCCTGCCGAGAGTTTGTTGATTTGCAAACACTACTGTTGGACTTTAAAAATCGGCAATCCACATAAGGATTTGTAGGCAAAGGGGATCGCGAGGTTAACAAGCTTAAGGTAACACAAGACGCAAGGTTTAGATAGGTTCTGGCTATTCGAAGGTATAATACCCCACGGTCTGTATTTGATGGTGTTGTATTGCTTGTGTTCGACAAAGATTTAGGAAGCTATGTCGAACTTTGTGACTACAACGGGGGGTTAATTCTCCCGTGTTGTTTCGTTGTCTTTAGGTGATCAATCTATGCCGTCTTATATAGGCAGACGACATAAGGTTTACAAGTCGGTTAAAATATTATTATCAAATTACATCAACGAAACTAATCCAATAGGGCTACAACAGATACTCCTAGGTATTTGTCATAATCCGCATGTCGGGTCGCATGTCTTACGAGCCACGTCGTCATCAAACTTGTCCAGCAAGTCGGCAAGTCCTTGTGGGCCGCCTCAAGATCGGCCTACAATCTTCTCAGAAGTGGGTCTAGACCCGTTGTTACCCCTGTTGGTGAGCAACGTGCATGGGTGTGGCGAACTATTAATGAAGGAAGACAATAGGCTAGAGAAGCTTCACCATCTGACCTCCACAAGGGTGGGCGGTGCTCAAAATATATTGCCAGAATGACCCTGATGAAACTGAGTGACAAAATGCCGAATGCAAATTTAATCAGTTGAGTACCCGTTGGCACTTCTTACGGTCGCTATCAGGATTTGTGGTCCCGGTAATGGCATAAAGAGTGTTTGGTTGGTTTTTCTTATGGCTCGGTAAAATACATAAATATTCTACAAGCGCATAGAATTACAGTTGTAGCATTTCACCTAGGAGTATTTCAGAATATCGTAATTTATATTTTACATGGGGAAAAGTACTATGTCGAGGTAACTAGTAAACAAATATTCGAATGATATCACAAAGAAGTACACTATCCTAAATATGGGGGTAACCGTAATGAAAGAGTGAGACACTGTGACACACAACTCAAGGATAACATAGATAAATAAGGTAAGAGAGAAGGCTAGCTAGTTGGGAGAACAACGAGAAGAGATAAGATTCCTAGGTACTTTATCCATTCGGGTCACTCGAGAAAAGAGATACAACAACTGTGGAACAACATCTATAGATCAAGTCTAACTCTGTTATCTCAACGTCGGAATAGGATCCACCCAGCAAGCACATAAAAAGGGATAAGAAGGGGAACTGACAGTCACCCGGGGGTGGTTCTACAAGGCCAAAACTAACATGGTGGAATACATAGGCCAATAAAGATGTCACGACCTAGTGGCTACCACAGCTATCCATTGAATTGGGTGCACTCAAAGCTTACCCTCAAGTATAGGCACCACGACTACACTAGTCACATTCTACTTACTCCTCTAGAAAGAGCAAGCAACCTTGTCAGTGCCCATGTGACAATTCACCCAAATAGTTGAGACAAAGACTTAAGCAAGAATTAGTACAACAAGAGCTAGAACTACTATAGTCTAGACATGATATATCACAACTAGAATAAAGTAGATGCTGAATATAAATGACTCAAATGATAAGATAAAGATAATATATTTATAACTCAAAGTATTATAAAAGGAAAAGTAAAAGATAAAAGAGCTTATATCAGAGCTTTTTAAGACGACTCCAGAACCTCTTGGCAAAGCTCAACTCAACTCTAACTCATAACAAAACTATCCTAACTCTACTAAAGAGAGTGAACTAGAGAGCTACTTGGCTTGGTGTCTCTTTAAAATGGTGGGAGAACACCACCGTTTAGAATCTGGACTTGGAGGGGAGGTGGAGCGACGGCCAAGGCAACTATGGGTGCTTCGTCCGAAATTCAAGCTTCGGCCGAACAGGTCAGTTGGGCCGAAGCCGTGGATCTCCACCGCCTCTTTGTCTAACACTCTGGATTTCTTTTGGATGACGGTTTGTAGGTCACTTGCTTTGTCTACACATGTGGATAGGCTTCGATCGAAGTGGGGCCTTCGGCCGAAGTGGGCCTAGGCCTCAGCCGCCCTCTGATCCACCATCATTGCTTAAGAGACGTCCAGGATTGCCTCCACTAGGCTGGGTGCGGCCAGTTTGTGTTTGTTTCCCTCGGATTGATGATGTCAGCAATTTGATTGACTTCTCGGTCACCACTTGATCATGCTGACGTGGAATTAATGCTCTGGACCTTCCATGTGTGTGTTTCTCTACATGGGACTGTGCCACATGGGAATGGGTTAGGGGGGTGGTTCGGCCGAACTAGCCATTTTGCCCCCCCACCTAGTCCATGTTTACTTAATTATGTTCCTACACATCACATATTCACTAAAAACTCATGGAACTTTTTGAGAAATAAACTAAAGTGCATCAATTGAACCATATATCCTCATTTTTTCCAAGAATTGATGGTCGAAATCATGTCGTAACGACCGCCAACAAGCTTCCCTAAGCTTAGATCTTTGCTCGTCCTCGAGCAAAGGCAAAGACTTAGGCTCGGTAGATCAGGATTTGCTACAATGTTAGTACCGTGTTTTAGAAATATGCCCCAGAGGTAATCATAAATATGATCATATTTTGTATTCATGTTACATTATATTATGTGTTAATTGAATATTCATGAAATGCAACATGTATTGATTGGCAATTATGTGAATTGTTTGTATTCATGTTACATTATATTATATAGTTCCTCAATTGGCACACTCAATCGCTCAAGTGGTATTTGTATCCTTACCAAATGTTTTGCCTTCTTATCACCCTACAATTAGTACAATCTAATAAGGCTTTTTGTGTGGCTCAGGTAGGGGAATGAGAAGTGCATACTTTTATCTTAGATTTTGCTAAGTCAAAGACCAAATCTTTGGAGGATCAAATCATACATTTAGATCGAGAAGTGCAAGTATGTGGATATTTGGAGTGAAAAGTGGAATATGGAGGCCTTGGGATGATTTTTCCTCTCCTTTAATTTATTTTCGAGAGCATGGGCTATCTTTTTCTTCTTTTTTATTTTTTTTCTTCTTCTTTCGTTTTGCCATGCCTTGAGCATTCTTTTCTTTTTCTCACTTTTCTTTTTGCCTTGCTTTAGCATGCTTTTCTTTTTCTTTTTCTTTTCTTTTTCTTTTTCTTTTGCATAGCCTCATGTCTCTTTTCAAGGATAACTTTGGAGAGAGAATCATAAAACATGGAGCCTTTATTTTGTGGGTGGATGATAGAAATGTTTTGCTAACTCCCAGTGTAGAATTTTGCAAGTGAGAGTGGTGTCTTGAAAGCATGAAATGTTCCTCACAAAGGTCACAACAATTTGACAATGCTCACTAAAATGACAAGCGGCATATGAACAGAGGGTTTTCAACTAAGCTTGTCATATGGCTTTCGTAGGAATTTTAACCAATAAAGAACTTCACATTATTTTTAGAAGTAAAAGGATCCGAGATTTTCATATTATTATGAGCAAAAGCAAGAATTCAATCAAAATCTCACCATATCATTCCTCACAACTTAGACATGGAATAAAACATTTCAAGATCATTTTCACTCATGCCAAATAACTCAAGCACTAATAGAGCAACAAGTTCGCACATGGTACTTGCAAGATAAATGACAGAGCAACTATTTATCATTTCCAAGGTGAGAGGCATATGATTCATTCCATTCGTAGTTGGGAGTTAATTTTATTCAAAGCAAATATTTTTGGTCTTTTCGTTATTTAAGCTGAAAATTAAATAAAGGGAAATCAAACAAAGAAAATCAAAGTGATATTGTTGAGACGATCGGATATACCTCGCGGGGTCCCCCCCCAAGCTTGCTCGTTGGCATCATTGATAAGGTCGAGAAGAAGTTTGTGATCTTGTCGAACTACTCTCCATTCTCGTACCTTTGAGACTGCAACACGGAGTTGTTCTTTTGATGGTACTGCGTATGTTGTGCCAGAGTACTCTTGATGTTGTGGGTACGGTCGTCGAGGACATTGACATGACCGGAGATGTATGACAACTACCTATCGATGTAGTATTCGCTTGGTGTGGTGTAGTGTGCGGACTATGAGTGCCCTGGATGGTACGGTTGATGGTACGTACTATCGTATGCACCCTCATACCGATACCTCTGAGAGTACCTAGAGTCCGAACTCTAAGCATAGTCCCAGCGGCCCAAAGCAAAGTACTTCGAACCCTGGGAGTATCCAGAGCCTCCTGCTCCAAATGTCCCAACACTGGTGTACTGCGCTCGTAGGCTGTGTCAAAGACCGGCGTCGCTGATCTGTGTCGACGTGGCTGCGATGGCGATCCCGCTGGCTCTTAGGAAGTAGCAAGCCTAGTGTCTCTTCTTCTAGCTTGCCCTTGGGTTACTGGCCATGTTGCTGCAAAACTGTGCCGGGCAGGTTCTCTCCAAGGAGGAGACCCGTCAAACCCGGTACTCAAATGGAGGGTCGATTTCCGAGTGGTATACAAACCCAAGCTCTGGACTGGGCAGAGGAACTTCAATTGTATAACCATAGTAAATCATGACAAGGTTCCCATTGAACATTTTGCACATCATATGGCCTTGCACAAGTGCTCGGCATCAACCACAAAACATTCTACCTCGATGTACGAAAGCATGGCATTCTCGAGAATGCCATGCTTGGTAGCAAGACGAGTAACTAAAGAAGTTATCGCCATGCTACCGATACGAGTGGGCATGGAAGACCAATGAGAAACCATGTCCTGAATAGACGAAAACAAAATTATTTTCATCATGGCAAAGAGCAACCACAACTCAGTCGTGCTACCTGGATGAAACACAAAGTGGGGTTATGAATGTCCCGTACATTTCTTGTTCCCAGAAATCTTGGACTAGAAATCATCTCGACCAAACCTTTTCAAAATCTTGGTGGCCTCTAAAGAACAACGGTGAGAAAACTCTTGGTTGAACGATCGAAACTTAACCCCCTCTTTACCAGAAGATAAGGTTGAAAGAAATTCAGGAGTGAGGAGTTTCAAACCTAGTTCATGGACTTGCTAGAAGTCCTCCCATCTAATGGCACAGAATGCCTCCATGAATTCATTGTGCATCCCCGTTTGCACAAGCAAATCTTGCTCGTACACACGGGTGTGCTCGAACTCCTTTTGGCACATCAGGTTAAAGTCCTCTCAGTCCCGGTTCATGCGGAGGATGATGTCGTCCTCGTGCATGACACGACGAGCCGGGTTAGAGGTTGAACCTCTGCTAGTGTCGATGATGCCCGGCTCGTCGACCTGCATCGAGGTTGAGAAAAGGGATTGTGATGGGGAGTTCCCAGCATCACCACTACTCGAGCATCAGCTCAACTTGCTAGACCTCCGGAAGGGAAACCACGACGACATGATCCCTGCAAAAGCTCAGTGACAACGACAATATCCGAAGGACTGAATAATCAAAGTTAGCACAAGAAAAACAAGTCAGTCGTTCGAGGGTTAGTCGTCCTTGCAGAGCTTAACACCTCCACAAATGGTTAGTCATTGTTGTGGGGTGTTAGAACCTCCACAAACACGTTCTCAACTAGCAGCACAACAATTGAAACAAAGGGAAATCTTTTTGTGTTTTTACCAATGCAAGAGAACCAAACTTGAGCTTGAAATTGAGACTGAGAGAGAGCTTCAGAAGTGGATGAGCACACAGCTCAATGGAGCAAGGAACACTCAAGCAACCTGGGTGCTATTTATAGGTGAATGGAAGAAGGGGCTAGTTCAGTAGAACTGGCTGGTTCGGCCGAACTAGGCTTGTTTGGCCGAACTGGCATTATGGGTGCAGTGCCCACCTACCTCCAATTATCTAATTGCACAGGTGCAACACTAGGGTATGGTCACTTTGGTGGAATTTAGTGGGTAAGATGCTTAATTGACATGACCAAAGTGTGCCAAATGGTGGAGTCACTTGTGGAGCTAGCCGTCAACCTAGGGGGGGGGGCGATTTGCTACAGTCTACCGTGACTATTTCTCAACTCCAGATACTGCTTCTAATAAAAAATACGAACTAGGGAAATATATTAATGTATTGGGAAACAACTCTTGCGGTTTAGAAGCGAGAAAAGATAAACAAAACAGGAAAATAAAAAACCATGCTTATCTGCACCAGGAGGCAGGTTCCATGAGTAGGTAGCTTGTGATAGCAGCGCAGTGGTGGTGTTTGGAGAGTGTGGTGGTCAGCGACGCGTTGCCACCGGACGATTGGGTGCGGCGTGTGGGATTACATTGCTAGCTAGATAGATGAAAGGGTAAGATTAGATCGTATTGGTTCGCTGTTTTTGGTTCTACATGGACTACATTGGTTGAAATTGCCACTGCAAGTTTGGACGTCTGAATCACCAATGGACAAGTGTGGCTCATATACCCAGCTCTTCAATAACTTCTACTAGACAAGGGGGACATGGCTAAGGTTTGTTGATGAACGGCTCCGCCAGTGCTTCCATGCTATCCTGTTTGTGATAACAATGAGTGTGCAACCATGTGAAGTGGTGGTGGACATGTTTTTGTGCTGGTTGGTGATAGAAACAAACAAATGTAGCACTTTGGGAAACGGAAAATGATAGGAATTGCAACATGTACCCAATTCATGTCAAATTTTACATTTGTTCAGCATGCTCTCCATTTAGTTTAACCTTGATTGGTAATTTTCTACTCTCTTTCAATTTTATAGCACAAGTGATTCAAAATGTGGAAAGGAAAACATGCAAATGCAGTGATGGAATTAAAAATTGGAAAGGGAAATATGGGATATGTACGGTTTTCCTCACGACGAGAGCTCTTGTTTTAATTTCTTGAGTGGGACTCCTCCTTTTCTTAGTGATTTTTATCATCGTGCGATTCCAGAGTGGGTGGTGCGGATGATGCAACTTTCTTCCGCCATACCTTCTTGATTTTCATTGGTATCGGTTGCGGTGGAATCGGCCCTTCTCGTGCATTCCAAATGGCTTATTCCTCCTCGTATTTCTTAACGAGGAGGTCCATCTGCTCTTCGTCCATCAATCCTGTCAGTTCATCCCATGTGAACTGCTCCCCGCCAAGTATTTCCAACTCTCCACTCAGAAGTGCTTTTAGGAAACACTCGGCGCTTCTTTGCTCAGGAGTGAGTGCCTTTGCCCTTTGTTTTACCTGAGGCTAGAATTTGAAGAAAATCGTCTTTTCATTCTCTCGTATCCGTATCAATTTTAGCCCAGGGAGTGTTTAAGAATCACAAGGGTAACGAATAATCATTCCCCGTGTTAAGGACAACGAAGTCCATAGGGACATAACATCCCTAGATTCGGACAGGCACATTCTCAACCACCCCCTCGGGATAGCGGATTGTCGAATCAGCAAGTTGTACCTGGGCATTGTCGCGGATAAAGTAGGCTAGCACAAATTATTAAATAATACCTTAGACATGATGTTGACACTAGCCCCCAGATCACAGAGGGTGTCTTCGATGCGCTGACTCCAGATCGAACACATGATGACTGGCACTCCGGGATCTTCCTTCCTTTTCGGAGGGGTTTTTAGGATTTCTTTCCTTGTGGCTCTTGGCAGATGCATTCTCTTGGGTATCTGTATCTGAACATAAGAGATTTTTTCTACATGGTTAGCGCGAAACGGACCACAAGACGTCTTACCCCGTTTTGTGGTTACTGCTTAAACCGTTTCAATGGAAGGTTCGGGTTGCCCCGGAATCTTCCCTGGTTCAGCAACAAGAACAGAAGCAGCCAACTGACCAACTTGAGTTTCTATCATTTTATTAAAGCTCAGTTCATTTTTCATAGCAGAAGAGAATAATTCCAGTTTAGAATATATGCTTTCCAGGATTTTATCATTTGATACAAACTTTTTGCTTATATTCTCATTAATTTTAACCTGGCCTAGCACAATATCTTTAATTAACGTCTGATTATTGAATGTGTTGGAGATTGTCATCTTGTTGAGGTCTCTCGAAAGAAATATTTGGGCGCGAATTCAAGCCTTGATTGTCGTAGTTGTTCGGACGGTACCCTTGTTGTTGGAGTTGTTGATGTAGTGGCCATCTTCTTATATCTCAGGGCAGTCATTGCCCGAATGGCCAGCATTGCCAAAGACCACGCAAGTCATGCGAGCGTCCATGGCTTGAACAATATCTTGAGCAAGGGTCTCCATCTTCTCCATTAGGTGGTCCGTCTTGGCAGCGAGCATATCCAATTCTTCAACTTGGTGGACTCCTCGGGCCCGTGGCTAGGCACGTTCGTCGCTCCAACCTTGATTTTCCACCATCTTCTCGATGAGAGCCTTTGCTTGGCTTTCGCCAAGCGAGAAGAAGCTCGTCTAGCAGCAACATCAAATACTCACGGGTGGAGCTCTTAAGCCCGTGGTAAAATGTTTGGATTATGAACCAACTCTGCATACCATGATGCGGACAAGAAGATATATAGTCCTAGAGGTGTACCCATGCCTCCGAGACGGTTTCATCTTTAAACTGCTGGAAACTAGCAATTTTATTCCGAAGGGCGTTGGTTTTCCCAACCAGAAAGAATTTGAGGAGGAAGGCACTAGTTCAGTTCTCCCAATTATCGACAGCTTCGCGATTAGCATAAAACCATTGCTTTTCCTTAACCAATAATGAGAATGGAAATAAATGAATGTGAATAGCATCGGTACTTACTCCGCATATGGTGAAGGTATTGCGGATCTCTAGGAAGTGCTGAAGATGCGTGTTTGCATCCTCGTGGGGCTTGTCACAAAACGGGCCAGCCTGAACCATGTTGATGAGGATTGGCTTAAGCTTGAAGTTTCTATCTCCGATAGACGTAGCTGGTCCGATAGGTACGTTATTGTTGGACGGAGCGGAGAACTCGCGGATCGTCTTGCTCGCCATATTAGATGTTGAAGTCGTGTCGGATGGGATTGACTGGGCTCGTTGAGCTGACTTGCTTTTGAGGAGGCAAGACATGAGGTCGCACTCTCCTCACAAGTGACTCAGGATTGTCTTGATAGTTTGACGGTACTTGGAAACCAGTCACGCACTGGTTTGCTCCACACAACCAACGAACAGAGCAATGGTAAACCCGCTTGAGTAGCGGTATGCTCAACTATGATATCTCGAGATAAATGTTTAAAAGTATCTAGCCAATTGCTTCCCCGACAACGGCGCCAGAAATTCTTGTTGACACTCCTTACAGCCTGCTATCAAGATTGGTGATCCTGGTAGCGGTGCAATGAGTGTTTTGGTGGTTTTTCTTATGGCTCAGTAAAATATATAAATATTATGCAAGTGCACAGAATTACCGATGTAGCATTTCACCTGGAAGTAATCTAAGGTATCGTAATTTATATTTTCTACAAGGAAGCTTTGGTAAGAGTACTAATAAATAGGTATTCGAGGATATCACGGAACGATATACTTGTATCAAGAAGGGGATAACGGTAATGATAAGAGTGAATGGGAACATAATGAAGATGATGTAGTGGATTTAAGTTATACTCTAAGAGGGTGTTTGGTTCTATGGATTAAAATTTAGTCCACGTTAAATCTTGTGTTCCGTTGTATTTAATTTTGTTTTACTTAATCGTTATTCGCCGTCACTCGTAACATTGTCAAATCATGAACTAATAATCTTAATAGATTCGTCTCACGAATCGGTCCTTATTTATATAATGATTTTTTAATTAACTTATATTTAATACTTTTAGTTAGCATTCTTAGAGCATCTCCAAGAGTACCCAAAAACTACTCCTAACAATTAGTTTTGGGAATGAAGATGAAAAAAAGTGCTCCAACAGTTGTCTAATATGGGTCCCAATTTTTTTGGGTGCCCAATACTTGCTCCTTCTTGAGCCAAATTTACCTCTAGGGATGGCAATTTCCCCCGCGGATGCGGATCCCCGCGGAGATCCGACCCGAACGGGGCAAGGCCGGTGGGCAAATTTCCCCCGCGGGGTGGCCGGGGCGGGGCCCCGAAATAGTAACGAGGCGGGGACGGGGAGGAGTTTCCCCGTGGAGCCATCACGGGCCCCGAAACACTTACAGCCCATAAGAATCGCATGGCCCAATAGCCCAACAACTCTCCCCGGCGTATATATACATCACTCTTTCCAAACCCTAGCTCTGTTATCATTTCCTCTCTCTCCCGCAGCCGCCACCAACGCGTCGCTCACTCTCGCTCGTTTACTCGTTCCCCATCTCACTCTCACCAGAGAACACTAGAACGCCGGAGGTGCTGCCGGCCTGCCGCACCGCCGCGCGGACGAACAAGAGCAAGTGACCCAGCGACCGGAGGTGCTGCCGGCCTGCCGCAGTGCCCACGCGGACGAAGAGCAAGCGGCCGAGCGACCAAGTGCCAGTTGCTCTGCTCACACCGTCCACGAAGACCGACGCTTCTCCCTGGGTCCTCGTGCAAGTCCTCGTTCATCCAGGGGTCAATTAGTATTAGTATACTTTTAGTAGAAGTGCTAATATGCTCGATCTGCTAGCTTCTTAGCTTTTGTTTGTGAGGATACAGTCGAATCGTTGTTGCATCTGTGACAAATACTTGATGTACTTGGATTTGGATCAGTTAACTTGTGCATGTTGTATGAGAATATATTTCGCTTTCTTGGATTTGCTAGCTTCTGTTGAATTTTTTATTTTCAAAGTTCAGATTTCCACGATCTGTTTGCTGAATGGTAGTTCTCCACGGGGATCCGTCGGAGTTCGGGGACCCGGCGGGGACGGGAACGGGGCGTGTTTTCTCCCCGATTGCGGTTTCGGGGCCGGGGCGGGGACGGGGAGCGTCCCCCGGCCCCGCCCCGTTGCCATCCATATTTACCTCTCTTTTAGCACTCCCAATCCCACAAAACTAACCGCCCAAAAAAAGAAAATCCCGAGTTACTGTTCATGGGGGAGAAAATTGACCGTGGGGCCCACATATGGATAATGTGACAGCCATTAAATCGTTTTTGGGACTAATTTTTTAGGAACGGTTGAAAAGGTAGACATTTTTTGTGCCCAATAATTTTTGGCAAGGTCCCAAAACCAGTGTATTGGGACTTTATTTTTTGGTCACTCTTGGAGTTGCTCTTAATTATCTCCGATTTGACAAAGACTAAATTTTACTCTCTGAAACCAAACATGACCTAAATGATGTGTTTTAGTTTCTCTGTCGTGAGTAACGATACAATAACTTTGGGGGATACGTGAAGATACGAAGGATTAGAATTATCTTGGCATGAAATGTGATCGCCATGGTAAACTTTCTTTGTGAACTCATAAAATAAGTTTGTGCACTTTGCTTTGTCATTTTAAGATGAAAAGACTCGCTCAAAGGCAAAGCCCGGATAAATCCTTTGCACACAGGAAAGGAAACCCGGCTGGCGCGGCCGCACCGAACGACGACCAGCACGCGGCCGGTGAACGACGGCGATAGCGAAGTGCCGGCACTCCGGAGTCCGAGGGAAAGGCGGCCGGGAAAGCCCGCTTTGCCATGGCCTCGCTCGCTAGTGCGAACCCGTCAATCTCCTGTCGTCCGCCACCATCTCATCCAAACCACCTCGAATTCCTCCGTCGTGGCAGAGGCGCAGGCCCCAATGGCTCCCCGGCAGGCAGGGGTCCCAGCACCAGCACCAGCACCCCTTGCTGCTGCTACAGACTGGGCTACAGCGGGGGAAAGGAATGAGGGGAAATGGATCGGAGCGCACAAAGTTCGAAGGGTGAAAAGATCGGCTCTGTCGTCGTATAACGACGTGCCCATGGAATGGAATGAGTGAGTGGAATTTCCTCGTGGAATGGAACAGGAGAGCGCGTCCATGGCGCCCGTGACCCGGTCTCTGCCAGCTCCCGGATCGAGCTAATGCCGATGGCGACCGTAGAATCCCAAAGGTAAAAACGGAGGTTACCGACGGACGACGATTAGCGCAGTGGTTGCGTTGATGCAAATATGCAATGATGCCTGAGCTTTGCCAATCATGAGGCTCTCGGAGGCAGGATCTGGGGACACGGATGGAGGAGCTAGCTGCGATTATCATATGATTTGCTGAAGCCAGCGGGCCCACGGGTGTCAGATGAATGAATCTTGATAGAGGGTAATAAATGAGAATATGGCGAGCATGGACCCATTTGGCCTTTGCAAAGAAAGATGCACTTTGTTTTCAAAAAAAGAAAGATGCACTAAGCAGTACTAAGCACTACAGTAACATGCATGTAACACAAGGTTATGCTCTAGCTGCAGGGTGGAAAGGGAAAGATCACTGAGGGCAACAGAGGGACAAAAGAAATGGTGACACTGGCGCGCGGCAGGAAGACTGAAACCCTGAAAGGGATGTATGTCTCAAGCAAGCAAACCAAGGCCTTGTTTAGATCCAAAAAGTTACTCCCAAATTTACTATGCAAAAAGAAGATTCTCCATCACATCAAAATGTCATAACATATATGGAGTACTAAATGTAGATAAAATCAAAAACTAATTGCACGGTTTTGTTGTACTCTACGAGACGAACATTTTGAGCCTAATTAATCAATTTTTAGACAACTTTTCACACATACAAACGAAATGCTACAGTAACGCAATGATTACGAAGTGACTTTCCTCTTCCAAATTTGGCCTCCAAATTTTGGAACTAAACAGGCCCCAAAGCAACCCACTGTGTGAAAAGAGACAAACTGACCCTGCCCCTCTTCTGTTCCTCTGCAGAAAGAGACACGGGTCGCAGATGAATCGGAATGAGAAAGGGCAGCATGCCGATCGATCAGATAAGAGAGAGACGATAAAGCCGCTTTGCACCGGAGCCCAGTCTATCTTTACTATGCAACCCTAAAAAACCCCACAGAAAGCTACGCGCGTCCTCCCCGAAAAGAAGCTGCAATGCTACCACTCCACTACGATTAAAGCCCAGCTTAGGTAGCTAGCTAGATCGACCGGCAGCGCAGTGACCGGCCTGTCTCAAGAATACACAGCCTTCACACGCAGGAGGAGCAGCAGCTCGCCACCGATCGAGATGCGGGCGGGGGGATACACGGTGCACCAGTCGCTCACCGCCGAGGCGGCCGCGGTGCTCAAGCTCTCGCTGGGCCTGGCGCGCCGCCGCGGCCACGCGCAGGTCACGCCGCTGCACGTCGCCTACACGCTGCTCGGCGCCTCGGCTAATTCCTCCGCCTCCCCGCCGCTCTTCGCCGCCGCCGCCGCCTCCGCGCCGGCCTACGGCCTCCTCAGGCGCGCCTGCGCCAAGTCCCACCCGGGCGGCGCCGCCAGCGCCTCCGCGCCGCCGTCGCTCTACTCCCACCACCCGGCGCAATGCCGGGCGCTGGAGCTCTGCTTCAACGTGGCGCTCAACCGGCTCCCCACGGCCAATGCGGCGGTGGGCTCGCCGCTCTCGTCGCCGTCCTCCTCGTCGGCGTCGTCCACGTCCTTCGCGGCGTCCATCCTCCACCAGCCCAGCCCGACGCTGTCCAACGCGCTCGTCGCCGCGCTCAAGCGCGCGCAGGCCAACCAGCGCCGCGGTTGCGTCGAGCTGCAGGCCCAGCCGTCGCCGCCGGGCACGCCCACGCCGTCGTCCACCTCCCCGCAGCAGCAGCAGCAGCCCATGCTCACGATCAGGGTCGAGCTGGACCAGCTCATCATCTCCATCCTCGACGACCCCAGCGTGAGCCGAGTGATGCGGGAGGCCGGCTTCTCCAGCGCCGCCGTCAAGACAAGCCTCGAGGAGGAGAGCGCCGGCGCCGCCATGCTGCTCGGCCCCGGCCACCACCACAGCACCTCGGAACCATCGCCATCATCCCCTGCTCCGGCCCCGGCGGCCGTTCCATCGCCGTCCTTCCTCGAGCCTTACGCTGGCTTCAACAGTGGCCCTGGCGGCGTCGCGCCACCGCCATGGCCAGCGCCATTCTGGAACCACCACCAGCCTGACGCCGACTTCGAATCGCCATGCAAGGACGACGAGGACGTGAGGGCGATCCTGGAGGTGATGTCGCGGAAGCAGGGGAGAAGGACCAACCCCGTCGTCGTCGGCGACTCGGTGTCCGCCGCCGAGGCATCGGCCGCCGCGCTGATGAGGCGCCTGGAGCGGGGCAGCGTCGTCCCCGACGAGCTCCGCGGCGCGCGCGTCCTCCGGCTCCACCACTCCCACGTCCACGTCCGGCTCATGACCGGCGCCGACGTCGACGCGTGCGTGGCGGACCTGCGCCGCACCGTCGCCGCCGCCGCAACGAACGCCCAGACCGGAGGACTGGTCATCTACGTCGGCGACATGAGCTGGGCTGTCGACGACGACGACGAGGAGGCGGCACCCGGCGCGCGCCTGGCCGCCGAGCTCGCGCGCCTTCTGAGCGAGCTCCGGGGCGCGCCGCGCGGCGGGCGCGCATGGCTGGTGGCGGCCGCGAGCTACGGGACGTACATGCGGTGCCAGCGGTCGTCGCTGGAGGCGACGTGGGCGCTGCAGCCGGTGGCCGTCCCCGCCGGCGCCGGCTCCGGCCTCGGCCTCGGCCTGGCTCTCGGCCCACGCGCCGCAACAAGGTGACAAAAGCGTTAAGCCTCGTGGCAGTGCTGTTGCCTACTGTTCTTTTGTTTCGTATATATGCTTTGTTGTGACTGATGTGTTGCTGTCGTAGCATAGCCGTGCTCTGCGTTTGGTTTGGTGTGCTCTGTTTGGACAAGCATAGGCCTGACTGCCTGCTGCTTGCATCCTGTACCACTAGTGGAAAGTAGCTAGGAACACCCCTATCTAGAGTGCAAACAATTTTATACTCTACTGACAGGTTGCTGCTAACCATTGGTCTTGTTCAAAAAAAAATGCAAATACCATGTTCAAGCTAAATCTGTTAGCATAAACTCATATGCAATGTATCCTGCTAGCAATCTTGCTGCCTGTTCGTCTTTCTTTTGATTGCAATACATACAGCATTGAAGCTTATTTTGCATTTGCTTTTAGCAGTCAAACAGACGGCAAGGTTGTTCAGCATGCTCAGTTTCCACCGCTGGATTTTCCACCCAAAGAAGAGGATGGTGTGCCGGTCCTGTGCGTCGAATGCGCCAGGAACTACGAGGTTGAAGCATCTGCCATGAGAGCAAAGGCAGAAGGCACCAATCTTGCACTGACCTTCTTCCCCGGTTGGCCGCAGGCAGATGAGCCCCAAACGTCACACAAGGTGAGAACAAAGGAAACCATCCAGCAACATCTGCAGCTGCAAAAATCATGAACAATCTGTTGATCTCAATAATGCCATACCCGCTGACTTGCGTTGTTTGGTACAGGATGATCTGATGGATCTGAAGAGGAAATGGAGCAGACTGTGCCGAAGGGTTCACTTGCAACGCCACCATCCGGCTCGCCCATCCAATGCAACCACGTCCATCAATCCAGGGCTCTGCTTGAGCTTTGGGACGAGCGAGATCAAGCACCAGCATGTGAAGACCACGCTCAGCCTGCTACCCCCGGACTCGGCTGGTTCATCATCCGACGAGGTCCACTGCCACAAGAGCAAGGACATGGCTACAATGCAAGCAACACAAGAGCCAGATACTATGGTTGATTCCAGGGACATGAAGAATGTCCTGCGGCTGTGGATCGACGAGCTGCCGTCCGGCGATCTCAAGCGGAAGGCGGCGGAGAGCGTTCGGCTGCCAAGCGAATGCAAGCGCTGGAGGGGCGGTTGCGGCCTTGATCTGAACCTATGTGCTGACGAAGAGGAAGATCAGGACGGCCGGGGCAGTGCCAGCAGCGAAGACGAGCTCGTTCCAAGCGACTTGACAAACGATGGTGAAGCCAGCGGTGATGTGACGGATAGCCTCGACAGCCATTGTTAGGCTGTGGCCTTCGAATCGATCACCGACTCACTGAGCTATATGGCTCCACGGCAGTAGGGGCGCCGGAGATGGAGAGGCAGCTTCAGGGGAGGAGAAGGTGGAGGATGTCGTTGCTGCTCTTGCAATTGCAACGTTTGCAACGTTCAAACCTGGGAATTGGCGGGAAGATGGTGATGGTACTAGTCTGGGCTGCGCTAGGCTCCCAATTTTTGTTATGTTGCGGTATACTAGTTCTTTGTAAAATTGCCGTAGTCTAAATGGTATATTTGGTGTCTTAGTAGTTAAGTAGTTAGTGGTTCTTTCTTAGCGGCGAACAATGAATTTTTGTTCGAAAGTTTCATGCACTTTTGAATGGGCTGCTGTGATTGGTAACATGGTACTCACTCCGTCCAAAAACAACTCTCATTTTTTCAAGAAGTCAAGTAATTTTAACTTTAACTAAATTTATAAAAAATAGTATTAAAATTTATATCTTCAAATAGATTTACTACAAAATATATTCTATCGTTAATCTAAACTTGAAGTTAGTAATTTTACTTTTATATGTATACATTTATAATTGGCATTTATAATTTTACTTTTGTATAGAATATAATTTATAATTTTAATTTTGTATAGAATATAAATATATATTTATTAATTTTGTATAAAATATATTTTTAAATTTTGATACTTATAAGTTATAGAATATATTCTATGTTTACTTTATAATTTCACTTTTGTATCTTAAATGCTAATATGTTTTTATAAATTTGGTCAAACTTGAAGTTGTTTAATTCCTCGAAATGCGAGACCTGCATTCTTTCTAGATTGGGGAGTAACAGATAGAAACAGTGTCACACCTAAGATGCTATAGTTGGCACTATCTAATTCATAGTATTTCCTCTTTCAGCTGCTTTTTGATTCCCAAACTTTGTAGTTTGTAGCTTTTTGAACACAGAATTTGGATAACTATTCCGGAGCAAGAAAAATATAACAATGAAATGGAACGCGAAGAAATAAAAGATGGACAATATCACCTATTCAGATGTTTCAAGGACTAAAACAGTTAACCACAGAACACAATAAAATTGCATGAACTGATCTTGTTACAAGTTTTAGATGCACAAAAAATATGTTGGCATAAATTTAAAAATTTATAAAATAATTATATGTCAGTAGGTAAGATTTTTTATAGTGGAATCTACTCGATCGGGTTCAAGTTTTTAACTCAACACAATATTTATATTTTCTAGATTAATTTATTCTAAATTTCAACCTATTTTTTCGGCGGGCGACGTATCCATTGATAATAAGATATCTACGATGACTTCGTTAATCTTGATATCTGTCATTATAGTTTATCGATATCTGCCCTTTTGGTTATAGAGGTACAATTTGCACATCTAATTAGAAAACAAAAAGGACCACATCGAAGTTTTGGCATGGAGTTGCTACAATTCCTTCAACGTTTTAATGGAGCAAGGAGTTCACACAAAAGCTAACGGAAATTTTTAGGCAAATTATATTCCTTTGTCCCCATGGGTTTCAATTACAAATTACAAGTGTGGAGTCCCTACGTGGAATGACTGCATGTTCTTTCCGCAATCGGTGACAGCGAAAAGAGACGTGCAGCTCCCAACGCAAACAGGAAAGCAGGGGGGCAAATTTCCGACCGTCTTTCTCTTTCTTTCCCACCACTTTGTTCGCTTGTCACTGCCGTAGCCCGTCTTTGCTGCAGTCTTTCTTTCCTGCTGCCGACGACCCTTTTCTTGTTTGGAAGCGAGCGCGCACTTTGCATGGTGTGGCACGCTGGAAAAGGAAAGGAAAAGACGTTGGAATTTCGGGACGCTGCAGGGAGAGACTGGCGGCCGCCACGTTACGTTTTGCTGGACATGCTGGATGCTGACTAGACTACGCTGCTGCTGGCTGAACATGCAGAGACATTGGCACGTGATAACATATTGTCATTCGAATGTTACCACTCCAATTATATCGCCACTATGCTCTTTTCAAATGTTTATATCTTCGTTTTCTCTCCTGATTCAACCACATAGAAAGACCATGTTGCCCCTCAGTCGAATCAAAAGTTTGTCTGATGGTCCTGCTACTGGCACAGTTATTAAGAGGACCAAGCCCATCGCCCAATCCTCTTGCCGGCCCACGAGCTTTTTCCTTCCCATCCCTTCCACATGCAACTTACATCGTCAAGTTTATTTCACGATCTATTTAACGCAAGACCCCGGCAACATTGGGCTGGCCAAACATGTCCCACTCCCCTCCCTCCGCTAGCCTGTTTTAGACACTAACAATCGGTTTATTTCATGCATATATTTAAGGTAAAATTAGGGTAAAGATGTATTATAGGTAAATATATTTTGATTCATTTTACAAACGCGACTATCTCAATCAGTCCAATATTCTCCTTCCTAAGGTTTATCTTTTTTATTTCTTTATACACAAGTGTTGTTTTAAGTTGAAATTTTAAATACATGTGTTATATTATAATTTTACTTTATGTGCAATCAGTAGAATCTTTAAATAATTGTGCTAACCATAGTAATTGTTTCTCCAGAAAGAAGAAATGCACTAGACTGAGATGAAGGAAATGGTTGAGACAGCGATCACCCAACTTGATGATACCATTGGAAGTGTCCATTCAGCAGTATGAGCCACTAAGAGTTTTTTCTCTTTTTTTTGCAAGCCACTCACATCTTGTACTCTTGTCAGGCAATTAATCATAAATAACCATTTCTCAGGTAACAATAACTATGATAAACCGTGGCATAGCGTTTGTCCTCCATCACATGATGAATGTTGAAACCCCCAGTAGAGAGAGAATGCATCTTATTGAGATGTTGAGTAAATCATCAATCTTACATATGCCGATGCCCAAATGGAATTTTTTTTATATGTTCTTTAATTGCTTTCTAAATGATAATTTCTTGAATAGAGTATAGATGATTGTTGACTACTATGCACCTGTGGGGCTTGGATGGCCTGTTAGTGGGATATAATAATTGAATAGAGATATGGAGGAGATGGTTAGGGGATGATATGGTTTTTTTGTATATGTGTGGGTATGAGGTATCTTTGATATCTATGGATTGGTATTTTTGCATATTTATTTTTGTTTCTAACCGAGGGCATTTCAATGTAGGACAAAAAGATATTGTACTCTGACAGCCTGCCATCTTTTTACTACTTATATCTCAATCCCTATCCGACATGCTTATCCTGCCTACCACCCAATAGTTATTATAAGAATGAGCAATGACTATTAGTTGACTTTCAAGTTTACCATACTTCATCCTGATGGCAATGGAGGCAAGGGAGCATGTCACTATGTCACACAAGAAAGGAAACAAGGCCTCATGGAATAGAGAGCAATAACGCTAGCGACATCGATGGGAGGTGGGTGAGTCAAACATCGGGAGGTGATGTTGTATGAGTCTATTTCCAACCCAGTGATCAGGATAGTGTCCATAACATTAAATAATTAAGGTGTCATATAGGTTAAAAAGATAAGTTAGCAAGTGAGTTAATGAAGACAGAGAAGAAAATTAGGTATTGCATGAGACATGGTTTCTACATAGCATCCAATACAAGATGAGACGAAGTAGCATTTAATAATTAGAGTACAGAACACTAGTGTTTGGTTTATGAGTGTAGTGCTTGGTACTAGTTTCTTAATAATCTGGAGACTATAGAAACTATCTTGGGTTATAACTAGCTTAAGGGGGGTTAGCTTAAGAGGAAGAGGGCTCATCCTAGATCAAGATTCTAATCTAAAGTGAATTACAAAAATGGATCCAAGTCGATCCACAAACAATTTGAAAATGGGACTATCTATTTATCTGTTGACAGATTTTAAAGGTCAAAATCTGTCGAATTTTATGATGTTGCATATATTCTTTTCTAATGTTGCAGGTATTATCTTCCTCTGTTTCATTTGAGAGAAACATGAAGACTGTGCAACATGTTAGAATGAACATTTGAAACATCGTAAAATGGCATATGCAACATCAATAAATCTGCCATATCCCCCCCCCCTAAATCATGAAATATTTTGCAACATCTCATAGCAATGTTTGAAACATTATAGAAGAATGGTGATATTCTCTTTGTTATGCAACATCAAAAAATCTGACAGATTTTCTCTTAAAAATCTGTCGACAGATAAATAGCAACACTCTTTGAAAATTTGCTCCATCTTATTTAGTGGTCCTATCTCTACAACATAACTACACATTTCAAAGTCAACACATTATCTAGAGAAATCGTGTCATTTTATTGAAGAATGGTGATATTCTCTTTGTTATTGTGAGATGCGATAAAGTTATACACTTTTTTGGGTATAAATATACCTAGAGAAATACCAAAAAAAATACCTAGATGTAATCTGAATATATCTATACTACAAGGTTCCAGTTCTTTTGAAACATTTCTCACCTAAACAATTCCTACCCACCCCTCATAGTGGACCCACATATCAGGTCTAGTGGTGAAAAAGATGTGGAATGTTTTCACAAACAAGAAAAAACGATGTTTCTAGAGAGTTACTGTCTTTTTGGCATTACTTTTCTCAGTATAGAATTTCTTTTTTTTAGAATCAGTATAGAATTTCTTTACACATCCCACGTACCAACCAACCAAATAGTATAAAATAATTCCATAATAAAGATAGCACGCTGACATTATTACCGGTTACATCCTAAAAACCAGAAAAATACTCTTTTGCATCAACAACATGTAGGTAAAATGAAGAAAAAGAGGTTCCACTAATATGGAATGTGCGTGTGTGTACATGTATTACGTGCCCAGTACAAAAAACCGGACCGGAACCCGGTTCGACCGGAAAAACTGGGAACCGGCAGCCTCATCGGTTCGGTTCGAACAAAAGATCGGTCTAAAGAAAAAACCGGCGCCAACAGCTGCTCCCATGCGTTACTGGGCTACAATCCGGCCCAAATAGCTTGGCCGAAGGCCCAAAGGGGGAAAATAGAAGGTAAATATGCAGCAAAAGTGGGGGGAGTGTGATTCGAACCGTGGCCAACGGGTTGAAACTCGACTCTACCGACCATCCCTCTCCTGATTCGCTTGTAAACAATAGGAATCCTTATGATATATGACCATTACTGAACCGCGGTCGGACCGGTGGACCACTGGTCGAACCGTTGAACCAGTGAACCGACAGCCCGACCGGTTCGACTCCCGGTTCGGTTTTTCATACTTTGATTACGTGTGAGTATGTATTTGCGTGAGTGCTCGGATGCTCCAAGAAATGAGTAGGATTGAAATGACTGTATTCAATTCAATGATACTCCGTATTTCACAACCTTGCGTGAGTCAAATATGTGCGTACGTGATACATTCGATTCATTTCCCCATGTTACGCAACCTAAGCAAGTCTATCATCAACAACCACACTGCAAAATATAACAAAAAAACGACCACATTGCACATACATATACACAAGGTGACACGAGTCACGACACGCGGTGCGCGCGAGCTCGCAGCGCTCCCGCGTGGCGAACGTCCAGGTCCCACCCTCTCCGCGCTGGCGCACGTGAGCGGCTTGCAGACTTGCAGTCCCAGATCGGGATCCGGAGCACCGAGCGAGCACCCCGCAAGTCCGCCACTACCTTCCAAGATGTTTTCCCAGTCAAGTCGCCTCCCCGTGCTGCTGCGACTCTCTCCTCCCACCCATCTCCACTCCCCCGCGCACGCCGCAGCCGCAGCGCAAGATCGCGAGGCGGCCATGGCCAAGCCCAAGCCCTCCTCCTCGGCCGCCGCCGCCGCCGCCAAGTCGGCCGCCGCGGCGGCGACCGCGCCGCCGGCCACGGTGCACTCGGCGCTGGTCACCTACAGCTCCATGCTCGCGCTCCTCTCCCTCTGCCCGCCCTTCGTCATCCTCCTGTGAGTGCCTCCTCCTCATCCTCCTCCCCCTTCTGGTTCCAATCGCACCGCGTTCCTGGCCCGCCACTCGGATCGACCCCGACTCCCTCCCGTCTCGTCGCTCCCCTGGAATTCCTTCGGAGGACGAATTCTGATGGCTGCTATTGATTTTGCTCGGCGCGGCGCAGGTGGTACACGATGGTGCACGCCGACGGATCGGTGCTGAAGACCTACGAGCACCTCCGGGAGCACGGCGTGCTGGAGGGGCTCAAGGCCATCTGGCCCATGCCCACCATGGTCGCATGGAAGATCATCTTCGGCTTCGGGCTCTTCGAGGCCCTCCTGCAGCTGCTGCTCCCCGGGAAGAGGTTCGAGGGGCCGATCTCCCCTGCGGGGAACGTGCCGGTCTACAAGGTTCGTGCTGCCACTCCTGGTGTCAATCTTATGTGAATTTCTGCCCCTTGGCTAAACCCAATTGTTCAACATTGCTCGAAATAGAACATTAGTAGTCTCTCTGTAGCATATTCGTCCTGGTGATTGCACATGCTTTGCTATTTTAACAACATTGGATATATTTGCCTGATTGCATGCTGCGTCAGTGACACTGTAGTATCACGTTTAATTGTTATTTGTATCATGGTCAATTTTGTTGTGTGATTCATTGGTTTTGCCGTGAGCAAATTATTCCAAAATAGGCCAAGATTTTATTGTGCCTTACATATCACATTTTGTTTATTGTCCTTTTCCTTTGTTGTCAGGCAAATGGCTTACAAGCATATGCAGTGACCTTGATAACGTACTTTGGATTGTGGTGGTAAGGCTATCCTTTTTCTTTGGTGGACCTACTGTCTGTATTATATCAACATGTCCTTTTTGGATAAAAATATTTAACCAATCATGGATAGATCACTTGCCATAAAAATGGTGTTCCCATGTTAACTGTTACAATGTGATCTGGTGCATACCAGATATAAAATTATTCCACTGCCACTTCTTTCCTTATGAGAGATGTTAAAGGCAGCACATGGAATGGATAAATGTTGGCATCCTAAGGTTTACCTATTGTCAGCACTCCATGCATCTTGCAACTACAGCAAAAAGTTCTGGAACCTTTGATCTTGTGGACACTGAACTAATAATTGTAGTTTTTCTTCTTTTGATACTTTTCAATTCCTCTTGCATTTTTCTCTTCACCGTGATATTACAAAAACTGGAAGTAGGTTGCTATATCTCCCCAACTTTTTAAGGCACATTTTCCTTTTCGAATTTGGGTATAAAGCCTAAATTGTGTCCACAGGCATATGTTACCACATACTAACATAAAGAAAGTTTTGTTACAGGTTTGGAATATTTAACCCTGCAATAGTATATGACCACTTGGGGGAGATATACTCTGCTCTTGTTTTTGGAAGCTTTGTATTCTGTATTTTTCTGTACATAAAGGTGAGCTTAGTTGAAAAGATCTTTGTTTCCTTGTACCATTAGCACTATGGTTCGTTTCATTAGCATTTCTTCCCTTGCCAGGGTCATGTAGCTCCATCTTCATCTGACTCTGGATCCTCAGGGAATGTGATAATTGACTTCTACTGGGTAAGCGTTGTTAAATATGCATGTGTTTGATAACAAATTACATCCTTCTTTGTTGGCCCATTCTTATAACATGCAATTTTCCAGGGTATGGAACTATACCCTCGGATTGGCAAGTACTTTGATATCAAAGTCTTCACAAACTGTCGTTTTGGCATGATGTCCTGGGCTGTTCTTGCTGTAACCTACTGCATAAAACAGGTCAGAATATTATAATATCTTCTGTTATACTAGTTTCACAATTTTTGGTATTGTTGCTCATTGATGTCTTGTAATACCATGTCAATTTAAAGATGGAAAATATGTATTATATAAGGCAGTTATCCCTTCATTTACAGTTGATCCCTTTGAAACTTGCAGTATGAAATGAATGGCAGAGTCTCAGATTCTATGCTTGTGAATACTGCACTGATGTTGATCTATATCACTAAGTTCTTTTGGTGGGAATCTGGATATTGGTGTACCATGGACATTGCTCATGATAGAGGTACACATCTCTATTATGGGTTTAAGTGCAACACATGATTATTTTCTCCACTGGTTATCTTTTTACAGAAATTCTGCATGCATGTTCATTGTTCAATTTGTTTCAACTCGAGCATTTTTCTTCTTCAAAACTAAGTGAAATAAGATTATATTTGAACAATAATATATTCATGTGTGGAAGTGCTCACATTATGTAATTATTACTCGACTGTGGTCACTAAACTGCAAGCTATGTTGGTCATCTGCTGTCATCTCTATTGAAGAAACAATTGTAATGGCAATTTAATAAACTCAGAAACAATTGTAATGCAATTTAATAAGTTCAAAGGACGAGAGCAATTATCAGAATTGACACAAAAAAAAACTAGACCAACCTAGGAGGAACCAGGCAACTTTGTATTAAGAAGAAATAAGCATCTGAATTCACCGCAACGAATTACATAGTAAATATTAAATGGTTCAAATGAATTAAATAAAACGATGATAAAGGGAGTTTAGAGAGTTATATAGCCTATGGGGCCTGAAACTTCAATTCCATTGGTGTGTGAATCAAATGCAATGATGGAAGTATAATGAAAATATTCCTTTTTTTCTATAGCATAATTGTTCTAGGGAAAGACAGTGGTTTCATAAGAAACCCTAATAAATTGCTTGGTGATGTATCAGGATAGTTTTTTATTTAAAAAATAGCTTTTAATTTACACTCTAATTTCCTTTCTATTTTATCGTCAATGTTGTATTGTTATCAATATTTATCTGACATGATTTTCCACCAGCTGGTTTCTATATTTGCTGGGGATGCTTGGTCTGGGTTCCATCCATATACACCTCTCCTGGAATGTACCTTGTAAACCACCCTGTGAATTTGGGTCCTCAGGTTCTTTGCGAAAGCCTTTCCTTTGATATAGTTTGGTCTATATGCTGTAGTTTTTTAATATGATGTTTGCTTTCTACCCACTGCTTGTTTCCATAGGATTAATTGTCCTCTCCAAATCTTTCTGCAGCTAGCACTCTCAATCCTTCTTGCTGGAATTTTGTGCATATACATAAACTATGATTGTGACCGCCAGCGCCAAGAATTTCGACGGACAAATGGGAAATGCTCAGTCTGGGGCAAGGCTCCATCCAAGGTTAGAATATAGAGATCTAACTGGTTCCAAAATTAATCGATACTAATTTTATGCCTGAATTGTTTCTCTTTTGGTGCAAAATTTCAGATTGTTGCCTCATATCAGACAACAAAGGGAGAAACTAAAACCAGTCTTCTCTTGACTTCTGGATGGTGTGTCTGGGAACTCTTTACATCGTTTATAGAAAATTTTGTAACCATGTGTATCTCAATGAAAAGTAATGATCACAAACCTTATCTATTTTAACAGGTGGGGCTTGTCACGTCATTTCCACTATGTCCCAGAGATACTATCTGCATTTTTCTGGACTGTTCCTGCTCTTTTCAGTCATGTAAGCTTGTCTAGATTGTGCTACATGATAAGTTTATTCGGGATTTTTGTAATTTGTCTCTGTATTTGCAGTTCCTACCATACTTCTACGTGATCTTTCTGACAATATTATTGTTTGACCGAGCAAAGAGGGATGATGATCGGTGCTCGTCAAAGTAAGTAAACATGGCAATCTGTAATGGATCAGTTGAATATTTGTACTTTCTTCTTGTTTAGCATTGGCACAAGATCCTGCTGTTAAATGTTCATTTTAGAAGTATTGCAGGCCATTCTGTTAAGAAAGATCAATATTCCAGAATACTTAGTTACAAATTCTGCACTTAATATATCTCTGATAAATAACCTGATGCGAGTTACCTGTGTTCCCAACAGGTACGGAAAGTACTGGAAGATGTACTGCAACAAAGTACCATACAGGGTCATCCCTGGCATTTACTGAGCATCTAAGATACTGGGAAACTCTGAGATAAAGCCCATTATTCTGATGATGCTTCCTGTCTTAAGTGTGATCTGCTACAGCTTGTGTAACTTTGATGCCATTAGCTTCCCTTTGTATGCAGTATAGGGTCCCTAATGCAGTATTAGGTGTAGGCAGCTTGGCATCTACCTTGAATGTGATGTACTCAGGATTGGAACAGCTGCTCTTGTTGTTTGTTTGGCAGTTTCCAGCTACGAGAAGACATCACAGCGTTCTCAGGGGTATTTTTGGACTCTTTTTCGCTAAGGCAGCACAGCATGAGAAGGTGCTGGTGATAGCGCTTCGATAATGTTGGTATGCTGTACGAACTGTAACAATAGTTGCTACGGTTCAAACTTTTTACCTTTACCAAAACACTTTGTGCATGATAACATTTTGTAAGGGTTTCTATATCTTGTGTACTGTTGATGTTCGCTTGTTAGTTTAGTTGTGAAATTGAGTGCTTGTTTGCAACATGTTGCTCGAGAAAAATGTTGGTACTTGCCTGGTTGGAGTTTCAGCTAGTTCATTTGTTCCATTACTGAGGAAAACTTATATGATTTGAATAGACATCAAATACATTCTGAAAAGTTGTCCATCTCATTTAGCTAGTGCTACCACAGAGATCCAATCTCCTCGTTCAACGGTCACAATGAGTAGTTAACAAGAAAAAGGAACTCAACAAGTTGGCAAAAAGCACAATCATGTTTGTCATCCTAATAAATAATACTGTACTATGCTTGAGTCTAGAGATGACCAGCTGTGTGCATCGATATACGTCGATAAAACTCCGTTAAGTCTGGTGAACCAGATCTTTTTTTCAGGTCAGAATCAAACTGCACACAGCACACGCACACCCCTCGAGTTACATAAAAGGATATCAGTATATCACAAACTTGCAGGGGCTCGCCGCTCCACACTACGCTGAGGTGGCATCTTTGCCAGTCATCGACAGTTTGACACCATGCCATTTATCATAGGGAGTAGCAAAGAAATTTTGAACATCTATATATGTACGTGATGCAGTAACAAGTAGGTTCATCTAGTAATGTTCAGAATCCCGCCAAGTCCCAAACACTAACAATGTATACAGAACATCAACACAATCCTCGCACGAGGCATGAGACCTTTAACCCCACGATTCACCTCCAACTCTGGCTAGCTATCAGCCGATTCAACTATTGAATAAGGTGGCTGCAGATTTCACCCATGCGGCTACCGCCTAGATTTCTGTGGTTTGAAAATGTTGTCCTTGTAGTATTTTAGCTCCGCGATGCTTTCTTTAATATCATCCATTGCTCTGTGAGCCTTTTGCTTTCTTGGAGTTTGCTTCCTTTCTGTGAATAGTAAAACGACAGAAGAGAAGATTAAGTCTCATCACAAGTCACAAGTCTTGCAAGATTACTTATATATATTCACAAATATTAGACATGTCTGTCCCTTAAAGATGCTAGCAGATGGTAAACCACAGCAGCATGGCCTTGCTGGATTGCTCCTAGTATCAAGCATCACCACTCATTAGAAGCAAAGCTGCAAATTGTAATTTGGTATATAACCAAGTAGCTACAGCTGAAAACTACGGCATGCTAAAACATGTAACATTTTGCCACTGCTAGGCATTGTGTAATAACTATAGAAACTAAAGTACTTATAAATTATCAATGGCCATCGGTCATCAGATTTAGTTTACCTTTGGGATACCATCGGATGCACAAAGCCATTACACTGCTCACATCAACAATTACATGAGAGAACATGGCTGCAAGCTGTGGCATATACTTCTGGCAGAAAAATTGCATACAGAAATTTTATCCATCAAGGGCTGAAAAATATCTCAAAACTGAAATGGAAAATGCTTTCACAAATATGGTAAACACCCGTCATATTATACGTTGCAATTAATGTTTTCATATCCCTCCAGTCATGCATGAGTACATGGCATGTTTTGTCAAGCTTCCAAAGCCAACCTTGAATATCAATATCTTTTAAAATATAGACAATATAAATATTAAAATCATATGTATCAATTTGTCTTAGAAAGCACTTCTGTGATATTGTAATTTATTAACTAACTGTAAGCATATTCCAACAGAAAATAGTGATCACTTGTGACCAAGGTAGTAACAAGCATTTCTGTTAACATCCTTAAGTAGTTATTTAACATCTCCTAAAACCCAGGTCCTTTAACACCCCCTGGATAGTCTAGTTCGGTGAATTTGACACAAAAATTAGTGGCAAGAGCAAAACCACATCCATATTGGAAACATTTCCAAAGAAATTATCAGGGATTCAGGGGTACAATATCTTGGTTGTAGAAAATGAGGGAGTTTAATAACTGATTCGGAAGTTGAATGTCAAGTGGACTACTTCCATTGTTCTTGGGGGTACACTAGACTTAACAAAGTGCTGAATAAAATTAAAAGAAAAGAGCCGAGAGAAGGTTTCCAAGTTATTGCTACTAACCTTCAGAAATAGTAAATCCACATAAACAGAATTCCCAGCTAATAATGGAGTGCCTGAAGTTACATGCCTCCGAACAAAGTCCAACACCTGCCAATGCTTATTGATTAGAAAAAGAAAAATAAAACATTACATCGACTATGGCGATACAAGAAAGGAGAATCTTGAGATCCAGTGTCTTCAGTATGATAACTAGTTAATTAGATATAAACAAAGACAGGAAAAAATTATGCTTAATGTGATCGCTAATACTAAAATGATGTAATACTATTAACCAAAAGAAAAAAAATTATGGACTTCCTATATGAATTCCAATCTCATAAACAATGAAAAGAAAGCAATAGCCCCAACGCCAAGTGCTCCACTGTAACTGATATTAAATCGGTAGCATGTAATTTTGCTTCTGTGTCTTTCATTCATGTAAGTCGTAGGCTAATGAGGTGGCTCATGTGCTGGCTCAATAGGGTCAGCTCTCCACTTATTGGTCTTCGGGCGTTGTATTACTGGTTGCATTCAGGAAATCGTGTACTCTGAACTTGTGAGTGGATGAATAGAGCCAACCTTAATCTCAAAAAAAAAAAACAGTGCACTACACAATTTGATCATGTTACACTAAAAAGGAACTTAGTCTTTCATGTCCATATATTTCCTTAGTGTTTCATCGAATTAGACTTTCTTAACATCAAAATGAGAAATGAGAAGAAAAGAAATGATTTGGCAGATTTCCAGGTCCTTGACATATACATCTTACAATTTTGCATCACTACATGGTCAATTCCTGATTCAGCTCATAGGTGTGCTCGGAGGCAGCTAGATGCTACAAGGGAGGGTGGTGCTTAGTCACTGCCTTGCTGGGGCTATGTCACTATATGGATACCATTTAAACAGTTCATAAAGCAGTTTATTTGAGTAAGCAAGCATTGATATTGGCCCATAACATGCTCAAATTCCTGAACTACAAGGATCCAGGTGAACAGTTCAAAGATGCTTGTACAGTATGGGTATAGGTTGACGTAACCACTGAACACGGTGAGTAAAAAGTATGCAAACTTGTTTGAAACCTTTAAAATATTCGAGTAGTATGTAAGGGTCCAAGCAAAGGTGTTAGATTACTACAGTATTGCATATGTGTTACTGGAAATGGAAAAATAGCTCAGGATTTAGTGTATTGAATAACGTTAACTCATGTTACTTCAGACATGTCTACAAACAAAATTCTGGGAAAAAGACATGTTTACCACAAAAACAGAAACATACTTGTGCCTCTGCATCACACTCAGAAAGTTCACTCTGCAGTACTCTTTCTGTCAAACCTAAATTAGAAATTAGTGCTATAAGGTTTATATTCAGACATAAAAATACAACAGGAAATGCTATTTTACAAAAGATTGCTATTTACCACTAGCTGAGTGGTGAGTTTTGCACCATTCATCCATACTATCTAAACAATCTTTCGTCTGGCTTATAACCAATTCAGGACCCTGCAAAATAGCAAGACAAATATGTTAAATAATTCTATTTACAGGTGCTGACAGACAAACATGTATGCACCATTGACATGACTAGCAAACTACAAATGATGAAACACTCTCTATGGTTAATGATATGGTCACTAGTGAAGCATTGGCATGGACGCTGTACTAAAGCATCCAAAGTATTATATTCCACATGGATCATCTGTTAACAATGGGATCATGCGTCAATAAACAGAATCTAGTTAGCAATGACCTGGTATCGAAATTATCCATATTTATCACAAAAAAAGATGATGGAATTAACACAATGAACCTAGTGTGTAAACTGGGTTGACTCTGTAAACATATTTCTATTTAAAATCACTTCTCCCTCAATTATTCGAAATAGAAGTATTCCATTATATGAAGTCAAGCTTTTCAGTTCTATCGCTTGTGTGCATATTATCCACTCCCTCCACATAGTTTTAACAATCAGAGGTACTTAGGAGCAGAGTTATTAATACATTATATTTAATAGTCAAACAAAAACATTAGTACCACAAAGAAAGTCCTTGATTTTTTATAGAAAAAACTAAAGTGAGAAACAACACCATCAAATATAGAACAAGCCAGCAAAGGTAATTCAGTTCAACAGTAACCTCTATTTGTTTTGTAAGTTTACCATCCGTTATGATACAAGCAATCTCCAAAATGCGATCTTTTGTAATATCCAAACCTACACAATTCCCAGGAAGTGTGTGCTTAGATTAGTCATGTAAGGCTGAAGCATAGTATCAAAGTTGATAGAGAATATAACAAAATAATTACTTTTATTTGGTATATATCTATGCATAAATCAAACTACCTGGAAAATGATAACAATATAATAAGTTTACATGCAGCAACACCTTTATCACATCAGAGTTCAGAATATTTAGCATCAAAATGTTCCGGGAAAGAAAGTCATCATAAAATATTCCCAATAATTTTTCTCACACTTGAAGTAGCCTTTTTTTTATTTCAGGCCAACACAAAATGTTATTCTGGAAATACGAGATTGCGCCCTACATGATCTCTGGTTTGTCAAGTTGTTCAGTGGAAATCTATTTTGGCCATATCCACTATATCTAGTTGTTTAGTACAAATCTATTTTGGCCATATCCTCTATGTAAAAGCGTAGCCATGAACACAACTTTTAAGTTTCCAAAACATAATTAATTTCTTCAAAAATCAAAATTCAACCTCTTAATCATAAAAAAGGTATACCCGCAAAAAAAATCATAAAAAAGGTAAATTGTGAAAAGTGAACAAAGTAAATGACAATGCAACACCAAAACTGACTTCTCTAATGATTCTAAGATGAAAAAACAGTAGAAATATAGAAAAGGCTCACCAGTCATTTCCAAGTCTATCCATACTAATGGCATCCTGTAATCACCAGATGATGGTATAAGTGTCCCTTCGCTACAGTTTACTGCGACTGCATCATTCTGCTCAGTTTTATCTGTGTAGGGAAGCCAAATCAATGACTTTCGAGACAGATTGAAGCTTTGAAATAACTATAGAACATTGCTGTAAAAAAATGTATAATGGCAGTACCAAAATTGTAGTGCATGGACTAATTTATCTCAAACAGCATAGATTCTTCTAGTGTCTAGTTCTTTCATTTTCAGATAAAATTCAGGCCAAAGACAAGAAGGGCTCATGAACCTTGGCAAATTGCTGCACATTTCCAAATCATTTCAGGAAATATATCTATTGTGCCATTGGTAGTAAATTTCTTGTTGGTGCTACTTTTTCATTTGAGGTGACACCATAAACCACAAAAAACTATGTAGCTGCTTAAACTTGCAGGGATAAACATGAGCTAGATAGGCAGTTCCCCATGCAGGACAAAGAAAGGAAACTTAATCTCATGTTATCCACAAGTCCCATTCAAAGTCAAGGGTTACAGCACGTCAGCACTACTAACCAGGTTCCTTGGAAGCAGTTTCTTCTGTGCTGGAAGATTCCTCTGCAACTTCAGCCCTGTCATCTTCTCCACTATTTTCAGCATCTAGGCGTAGAGCCGAGAACATGTTTGCCAGCTTACTCATTTCTGAAATATGATCTTCAGCTAAGTCAGCTTAATACTGCATTTAAGACACAAGCATATGAATACAGTCAAATTCATTTGGATCCAAGCACGCAAGGCCAGCTAAGCTAAGTTAGCTTTTTCCTGGGGCACACAGCGAGGGGCCATGATGGTTCAGTTAAACAATTAAAACTCCAGTTAAACAATTAAAACTCCACAATTTCTTACAAAATAAACGGCATGTTAACCATGGATGGATAGATGACGGACTAGATCAGTACATGGCAGCACGCAGGAAACAAATCCTCAACTATGTGTCAAGCTGAATATTGAGAAGAAGAGATTTCGTGCATTTTGGATGTTCTCAGTCACAGTAAAATAAAGGTCACCCAGCAGGCCATCACAGAGCAAATCAATTCGTACATGCAAGTTAGGGTTATTACCTAACAACAACGGAGAAATCAAACCGAGTGGGGACCTCCACTTCGACGCCCAGTCCAGTACGGACAGCAGGAGCAGCACGGGAACGCTTGGCGACGAGGAGAGAAGACTTCAGTCGGACGAAGCCAGCTTGGAGTCGCCGGCGGCGAGGTCGGCGATGACGAGGCGCAATAAACTGTGAGGAAGGAAGGAAAGGTAAATTCGAGATTTGGGGCCGCAATCGTCAGAGAGAGAAAAAATCAGGAGAGGGAATTTGGGATGGCTAGTCGCTAGTCGGCGAACTCGTGAGTACTTGAGTACTACGTAGATTCTTTTTCTGGAAAATGCATCTACGAGTTAGTTTTTCTACGAACGCTTTCATCTATTTTACACGTGCTCACCAAATAAAAATAAGACTGTTGGCAGATTTTAAATAGCGAAATCTGTTGAATTTTATGATATTGCATATGTTCTTCCCCAATATTGTAAGTGTTATCGTTTAGTGCTTCATATGGTTGAAATATAAAAAAGTATTACGTACTTGGTAGAGCAAATACTTGAAACATCGTAAAATAGCATATGCACCATCAATAAATCTGGCATATTTTCTCCCCTAAAATCATGAGTTTTAAAAACATCGCACAGCAGTGTTTGCAACAAAGAGGACAACATATGCAACATAAAAATTCGACAGATTTTTTAAAAAGAACCATTCAACAGTAGCTATACTATAAAATGGCCAGTGGTGTTTGTTCTATCACTGTTTATCTAGTTTAATGATCATTTAACCCGTTTAAATGTCTGTTTATATTAGCCTAAATAAATAGCTAAATTATATTTGACCGGCTGTTTAGTGCTCAGCTTTTAGGGTAGCATAGATATTTGCTATGCCACTATAGGACAGCATTGACACTCAACTATGGCCGTATTGTTATGTAAAAAAAATATTACAGGGAGTTAAAGAAATCAGCCAAATCAGAATAGAAAGATCATAGGATCTGAATGTGCAAGGCGGATAAGTTTTTGGCCAGTGAAAAAAAATAAACTCCAAATGGTGCAGACCCTTTTTGAAAAGTACTGTTTTTCATGTGACGTTGCAAATTCCCCCACAAACCCGACATATGGATTCTCTATAACGGATGGGTAGGAAAATTGGGTGGAAATTGTTTTCAAATCCGTTGGATCCTTACCATGTACTACGTACATATGGATCCCACATATTTTCTTTTCAGCCCCTGGATTGTTTTGGTAGATGGGTCTCACATATTTCATATCATTTAGCTATTTTGGAAGATACAATTTTGTATATTTTATGAGACCTCACATCCCCAAGATAAAATGTTATGGAAACATCTTAGGCTTTGTTTGGACAAAAGAAAAATGAGTTAATTTGGTAAATACTATGGGGAAAAGGCAACATAATTGGCTATTATCTCTTGGAACTTGAAGTAAAGAATGTTCAAAGCTTTGAGTTGCCAAGTAAGAAAAATGTTCCTAACATGTATGTAATTGGTGAATTTGACGCTCATCAGCTTTTTTGACTTTTTGTCAAATGGCCTACCTGGTTTTTCGCCGTTGCTTTACCTTTGTCTGTTCACATTTCATATACTCCTCCTAATCTCCTTCCCGACTGCTTGCCTGCTCTGCGTTTTTCCTAGTAAACACTATTTTATAATTTAATTTGAGCCGATGCTATTATTTTATTTTTCTATCCATTCTAAATTATAATTTATTTTATTTTTTCTAGATATATAAGTATTATATATGTATCTAGATGCAGTACATATCTATATTAAGTAAATACTGCGTATCTAGAAAACTTACATGACCTATAATTTTGAATGAATAGAGTATTGTTATTGTATCAAGGTTGTGAAAACTAAAATATTTTAGAAATATAGTACAATCGGCATGGATCTCAATAGAGAAATGGAAGGTGGAATATAGTACTTCGTACATGCTTAGCACGTACATGCTGCTAAACACTATTAATCGTAGCTTCAGATGACTAAAGAAACAGAACACCCGAAACGACTGGAAAAAAATTACGTGGGGACCGTCCCATGCTCCCTTCCGTGGGGACCTTCTCCTGATGACCGCCACGTGGCCACGCAGAAGATCGACGCTCCTAACTCGCAACCAGGAAAACGCTGGCTCGGCTCCTTTTCTCTCTCGCAACGCTGGCTCGGCTCCTTTTTTTTCTCCCTCGCTCGGCTCATATGCTTGACCGGCTGAGTCCCTTGGCTCCCAGCCGCACAGACCGATGGAAAAAAAAAGAAAAAGGAGCCCAGTCGCCGCCGCCGTCACCGCCGCCGGCGGTGCCTTGGTCTGCTGAAGTCGCCGCTTCCTTAGTACGCAACAATCGCTTCACCCGCCTTTATCTGCCCATCTCTAAATCCCTCAACCCCACCGCCACCGCCGACGCCGCCATGGTCCATTCCCCACAGCGGCGGCGGCGGCCCCCTCGTCCGACTGCGTCAAGTGGCACCTCCGCCCCCTCGTTCACCTGGGTCACCTCCATCATCTGGTGCGACCTGCCTCATCGGCCGAGCTACTGTACAAATCATGTATTGCTTCTTTTAACTCTAGATGACTTTACGAGAGGGGAGATAGTACTGTAAAAAAATACTCATTTTTTAGATCAGAAGATGATACAAGACACTGGTCCAAGTTGCCAATATTGATGCCATGTTTATGAAAGAACTAGTTAATTTCGAAATATGTTGGAAATATCTCATTTTGATTTTCTCATAAATCTAGTAGAATTAACATGACTTCTCTTTTGCAGGCCATGTTGGAAATACCCTTCTTCTAGTTGTTCAGTCTTAACAGAACAATTGTAAAGCTTCTGGTCCAATAAGATGCAAGCTTTCACCATGTCATCTCACAAAGCAACTGCATCAGTAATTAGACGAACTCATGAGTCACCCCTATCTCTGCAATTCAGTTAGAGTGAGCATTATGGTGCAGATAACTTGAAGTTAGAATGTGGTCTGTAGTCCACTGGGCCGAGGTTGAATTATTGTTGTTATCGCCAAATGCTAGTTTTGATTGGAACCTTTCAAGATGTTGAAGAGATCTGCAGCACTAAAGCAATTTTATTCTAGGCTCATAGTCAGAATCTGAGAAGCACTCTGCTCAGTCTATTTTGTTCATGCACACCGTAAAGATTGAGGATCCAGTGTGGGAAGCGCTGCTGAACTCATGCCAACTACTTTTTACTGATAGGACCAAGGGTTCAAGTATGATGTTTGCAGTGAGTTATTTGTAATTATTTGACATGATCAATGTACAGTATATCTTTTTATGTGAAATACAAATGGATGCTTTTAAATATGCAATGTCGTGGCTGTACTGAAAATTTGTGGTTGTTTCACTGGTTTGTTTGAAAAACAAAATATAGAGAAAAGTGTAATATTAAAAAAAATTCAACCTAGAATTTGATGTCTGGAAGCTTTTATACAAATAAAATATGCGATCTGGAAATGAGGCATACAAAAAGAATGTTTGATTCATGTCAAAAAAATTCAGAAATCCTTGATTTCTTTATGACAAAGGAACAGCAACACACACGATTCATGTGAAGAAGAATGCCAGGTTCATGTAAAGAAAAATAACAGGTTCTGTCTTATGTGAACAAAGAAGAATGAAATATTTTTGTGAAGAATAAATAACATGAATCTCATCCCAGGAACATTCACGGAGGCATCACATAGCAACAAAACAAGGTTACATATTTTTGTGATTTGGCACTGGATCAAAATGTAACTTTCTAGCAGGAGGCTGCAATGTGGCAGCTTGATCAACTCCGAGTATGAGACTTGTATATCCTCCTTGGATATAAGGAATGCTCATGATAGAAGAACCCCCATACAGATCAAAGTGTGGCATTGTGGCGTTAGCATATACTTCTTGGGTCAAGGGAGCAACCATGGTCGAAGATTGCCCATGCACATCATTTGCAGAGTTTGGAATTGTACTGTTACCACCAACGCTTGCAGCATTAAAGGTCTGTTTCACGAAATAAGAAATTGTTCATAAAAAATTGTATTTAAATAAATAAAATAAGAAAAGTGAATATAGTCCTTGTCATATGGCTTACAATGAATTGATCTGGATCAGCAACTTCGTCCCTATTTCTTCCTGCATTACTTGGATCTTCTCCTGTAACCAAACATATAAAGTTATCTATACAACCACAAAATGAAAAATATATGTGAGACCATGAAGGATCAGCACCTTTATTTTTAGCACTTTTCTTTTTCTTCCCTTTCTTCTTTTGGAGGGATATAGTCCCTTGTTTATTCTTTGCGCCTTTTACCACCCGAGGAACTCTAAACGAAATTGTACCTTTTGAAGTATCCGTTGCACAGTCAGTTGAAACTAGAGGAACCTCATTAGACTGTTCTCGCATCTTGCTTATAGAATTATCCGATTCCAAGTCCAACTTATCAATGGCTTTTTCCAAATCAACTAGAAGTTCTCTGTACGATGCACACTTCAATGCAACGGATGTTGCCTTTCGTGAGACACGTGAAGCATGCGTTTTCAAATTTTCCTTCTCAGTTTCATTTTTCTCAATATAATATCCTCTCTTTGCATATTTTGTCCATCTGTGCAATATATATTGTGGTGGCAAAATGAAAACATCATTGGTATTGAACACTTTTAGTGCGTGCTTGCACAGGATACCTATAACATACAAATGCCATATTTCATCAATCTGTATTATAAACTATACTACAATTTGAAATGGGTATGCATACCTATGGCTTCATACTTTCTACAAGAACATGTAATGGTAAAATCTGCTTTGTTGAATACAACGGTTGCTCCATAATCAGAATACATATGCATAACTGTGTACGTCGAGATAGACCCTTCGGTTTGTAACAACTGACATGAGAATGAAAATTGAGTTTTGAATTCTTCTTCAAACTCTTTATACATCCTCCTTGTATATGAATCAGCCGCGGTCTTCAACAGAGGTAAATCTTGGATGTAACAAATAGGGATCTTTTGACGTGATTTAAAATCTTTATCCAACTCATTTCCTCGGAGACTACTAGAAACCTTACCAAATTCTACAAGGAGTTCTGAAATACCCAATTTCTTATGAAATTTTTTCTTAAATACATTATTCATCCCTTCACTCCTTTGAGTCGAGTTCATATCAGCCGTAAATGAGTCACGGTACACAGCAGCCCACTTCGCCCTCAAATTATATAGGTTTTCCATCCATTCATTGTTCTCAAGATTGTAATCACACAACAATTCATCCCACTTTTTTTTGAAGTAAAAATCTGACCTGTCTTCATAGACACATCTCTTAAAATCGGGTACAAACTTCTCTTCATACTTTTCAATTACATGCCCGAGATGTTTAGCTGCATTAAGGTAAATGTGCCACAAACAAAGACGATGACTGGTGTTTGGGAATACATAAGCAATTGCTGCTGCCATGGCCGTGTCCTGATCAGTGAAAATTGTACTGGGATGCTTGCCTGACATTGTTGTTAGAAAGGTTTCAAAGAGCCAAACAAATGATTCAATAGTCTCATTAAATAATAGTGCAGCTCCAAAGATTATAGTTTGTTTGTGATGGTTGGTTCCTAGGATTGGAGCAAAAGGCATTTCAAACTTATTTGTCTGAAATGTGGTGTCAAAGGATACAGCATCACCAAAGCATGCATAATCCATAATAGATTGACCATCAGCCCAAAAGAAATTAGCTATACGACCATCTTCCTTATCTATTTGTATGGCATAAAATGTTGGATCCTCTTTCTGCTTACCCTTCAAGTATTCCAGCAGTGTTTGCGTGTCATTAGCTTCTAAGTATTTCTTGCGCTCACGACCAATCTCATTGTTGCAGTCCATTTGTGAGAATGGCACTTTGTCAGCTCCTCCATAAATCTGTTTCATATACTCAAACACCTGGGCTGGCTTCATCCCAGCTTCCCTTATCTGACCAATGATATGCCTGTCCGCATCTTGCATACTTCGTTGGGACCTTGGCATATGTGTTTTATTTGGACTAGCAAGGTAATGATTATGATCAAGTACAACCTTTTGCACTTTCCAAATTCCCTCTTTGGTGATACTAAATTGAACACAAGCATCACAATTTGTCCTTGTAGTGTCCTTTGTTGATGACTCATTTTCTCGATGACCTTGGTTGCTACAAACTATATATTTATTTGATAGAGTCTTATCTCCTCGAAGTTTTGTGTGGCTCTTTCTAATACTGAATCCAACCTTGCCGGCATAGGCATTATACATTTCCCAAGCATCATTCTCTGATTCAAAAGTCATTCCAACTTTTGGAACGATTACAGTCTGCACAACGTTATCAACCACCTGAGAATAAAATAAAGATGACTCACCACAATACAAAATATTATGTGATCAGATGAATCTGTTATTCTTAATAATACAATTACCTTATCTTGTGCTTCACCATGTACTACGCACCCGTCTGTGTCGTGGCTGTTATTATTGTTGCCAATGGAGTTCTGTGTAATCTATGGTCACAATCAACGAAGGGCATGCAGAATATATGAAAAAACATGGCGATTAAAGATCAAGGTGCCCTACCTGCATTCTTTGCTCCTCGTTGTGTGCTAGGGCTTGCCCAGATAGCTCCATAGCTGATGAGGCGACGCCGCTGTCCATCTCCTGACGTCCTCATGCCATTGCGGCTGCTGCAGCTGTCTCGTCCGGAGAGACTTCAGCCATGGCGGCTGCCCTTCCAGGCGGCGATCTAGGTTGTAGCGAAGGCTGTCTGCGATCGTGGAGTCAGGCGTGAAGGGCTCCAGATATTCCGTTATGGGTTTTTCTGAGCCGAGCCGCCCTCCCATGCATGAGTGCAAGCCGAGCGCCCGAGGCTTTGAGCCGAGCCGATGGCCCGTCTTCCCCGTTTTAGTCTTGGCGACGCGTCAGCCCTTGGGATGGGTCCCCACGGAAGGAAACGTGCGGACGGTCCCCACGTAATTTTTTTCCAAACGACTAGGTGTCTATACATTTTTATCACACTTTCTATCTTGCGAACAGAACATACACTTAACTGTAAATGAGAAATTTTCTCTCTTTTTGAAAAGTTCTAGCTACCATTTTAATGGACGTTTTCAAGTATCCAATAGTACTAGTTTCAACCTGATATGGAACCACATCTGAAAATGGCAGCAAGAGGGTGCCATACTGCATTGTAAATTTTAGTATGTAATGTAAGGTAGACCTATGTAACAATTTCTGATACCTAATAAATTAATTGGTACATCGTAAAATGTAGTAGCTCAGTAGTTTTTCCAGTATTGCAACGAAAAGAGTTTAGAGGGTTCTATGGTATTTCCAGCAGGTCCTCATTCCAAATATTATATTGGGGGAGATCGAAAAGACTAGTACTCTAACAGAATTTTAATGTATTTTTCGTTTTCGATGTTAGCCTCTCCTAATAGATTAGCTGGATTGGGATAAAATAATTAAAAAACTACAAAAATAACCATAGAAAACTGTTAAACAATATTGATATCCCCGTTAGCTAGTTTAATAATGTTATCCCCCAATAACGGACCCTAAGATATTCCAGGCCAAACACAGGCTTGCGAACTCGACCGGTGGAATATGAAGAAAGAGAACTTGAACGAAATTTTGGACTCCAGGTTAAAATAAATGTCACTACTGCCGGCTTTAGCATTTTCACTCTGAAAGGTTAAAGGTACAGCCTCACCACAACCGTTGGAAAGGAAAATTCAGTACACCATGGCCACAAACATGCAAGAGTTGAAACAAATTCGGAGTTTCTGGTGGGGACAACATCAAGAGTGAGTATGGTCAGAGGACATTCCATCTCCTTCGATGATCCAGGTGAGCCTCAGGCTATCTCGAGTCCACAACAGTGCCTTCGGGAAGTGCAGACAGGTGTACCAGCGGAACATGAGATTTCAGGGATGCATCAGCGCCAGTGATCTTTGCCTCTTTTATTCCGTTCAGCACCTTCCTCACCTCATTCGCAAGCTCAATGATTGAATCGTCTTCGCGACCTGCAGAGGCGCATAAGAACCATTTTGTAAGGGTAGAATCATAAGAATGTACATCACGACTACAGACTTACTACTCGACTAGAACAATGTTAGTGAGCGCGATTGTAATAGAAAAGAGAAATGGATGAATGCTAAGCGCTTAGCCAAATAAAACTACAGTCTACAATAAAAGGATGCTCCCTTACTTATGCTAGCCAATGCCTTCTCCATTGAGAACAGGTAATCCCTATTATAGCCATTGGGGCCATTGGCTGTAGCAATTTGCCTGCCATTGCAAACAAGAGAGCAAGTCAGAAGAAATGCTTGACGAAGTACTTGTTGGACCTGTCTTGCCATTAAAACAATAAGCGGGTGCAATGTCCCACCTTGCCATATCCTGCAAAGGGGCAGGACCAAGGTAATACTTGTTGCCGATTGGATCTGGTGTGGATACAAAACTGCACAAACACCAAGCTTTGTGAGTTCCAAAGAAATTTAACATGGAATTGACAAGTTTGGGTTCAGATTCTTACACCAGTACGCTCGTCACAGCTGGTTTCAGAGAATCTCCTTCCTGACATTTCAGAAAGAAAAAATGAGAGTTTGAAAGAAAAGGAAAATTAGTTCAAACTAATGCTTGACATAAATGAATAATACCTTGAAGAAGTCAACAGAGATCTTCTGGTCATACTCACACTCTCTTCTCTCCAAGTACTGAAATGTGAAAATAAATTTTCAGTGTAAATCTAGCCTAAAAAGACCATGGTTTTCCCCCCTTTTGGGCTGCAAAACACACTGGAAAATGCACTGCACCTGCATTGCTTTCCGCTCTTTGTCTATGCCACCCTTGACGCAATATGCAATTCCCCACTGCAAGCAATCATATCAACTGTTAATACAAATCAACATAGGGAAATCAGAATGGGAATACCAAATGTGCAAGAAAGCTCCAAGTGAATTAAATCTTTTGCCAAGAGAACTGGATTTCAGAGGAACTGAAGTGAATTAAGTCTGTTGCCAAATGGACAATAGTCCATGTTAAAAAGTCACAGAATTTAGTACAGTATAATACCATAGTAAAGAGGTAGCATGTAAAAGCTGATTACAATATTGCATTGGTTTTCCTCATTCTTGATACCAAATAAAATGAGAAGTCATTTTGTTTAGTAAAGTCCTACGAAAACAAAGGGTCAATCGGCAAATTCAGCCAATGACATAGTTCTGCATCTGGTTTCCAAACCAATCCCTACTGCACGTGTAAGAATAGGTGAGAACTACAAGCATTTTCCAGTATTCGATAAGTTTTGGAAATGCCACTCACTGGACACTATTGCCATACTAAATGCATTTGCTAAAAGACACTGAATGTCATTGCAAGTGCACAGTGTCGCCATTTGTAAGGATGACAATCCATGTTTGTAACAAGAATACTGAAAAATGGGGGAAATAAACATAAAAGTGGTTTCTTACGCATATGGCCTCCTCATCTGTTTCAAGCGTGCAGGTCCTCGCCGGGTGCTCCGGTGTGCCTCTATGGTCAATGCAAGCTGTAGAAAGAAAAACAGAGGAAAAAGCATTAAACCATGAAGTTCAGGTCAAGGAGACCATACATGAAGCCACAATAGTGGCAAACAGGTTCACAAGATCTGGTCGACTAGGATTGCCAATCGGGAGCGTGCAAGCATCCATACCAAGATTGAAGGTGCGCTTGTAGCCCTTGATGAAGCCGAGGATCTTGTCGTCGAAGTCGAAGCCGGGGTTCCAGATCAGGGACCCGTAGCCGAAGACCCAGAGCACCATCCTGCAGCTTCTTGTTTATTCGATTCCCCTGTAACAAACGAAACCAGATTCAAATTCAGTGTCCAAACTCCAATCATGGTGCTACCGAAAGAATCCTCCGAAAATGTCCACATCGCCCCCAATCCTAACCCCCCAACCCAAACCCCTATTTGGAACCGACCAAGAGAAAGAAACGCGTAAGCGTCCTTGACACCAAATCCGGCTGCCGCCCCGCCGCATTACGCAACGGCGGTCATCATTATTCCCCACCAATTAAATAAAACCCACACCCAAAGTTAGGGCCGGCTACAGGAATCACCTCACCTCGGAGGAAGAGGACGTGGCGCGGCGGCAAGAACGACGCGCTGATTGGGCACGGGCGGGAAGGAGGAGGAAAGATCTGCGATTTGGGGTCTCCTCGGCCTCTCCCGTCCCGAGCCCCGGCACGGCTCGGTCTCGCCTGCCCTCCTCGCCGCCCTTGCCTGCTGCGTTGGTGGATTTCGGAGAAGAGAGGAAGAGGGAGGGAGAAGTGGGTGGCGCGAGGGGGCGGCATTTATAACCCGCCACGCGACCACACCAACTTGTCCCGGTCCCGGCCACGGCGAGCGAGGGGATGGATGAGGATCACTGCTGGATCGATCAGGGCGGTGGTGGCCTGTGGCTGTGGCGAGGGGTCGCCGGCACGTGATGCCCCCGCGCGCGTGGCAGCATCTCTCCGGCCGTTTTCCATGGGATCTCCCGGGGAAACGAGCTCGTTTTCCTTTTGTTTTCTCGTGGGCGGGGGCACGCACGTGAGCGGGGGCGTGGCCGCGGTACGGACACGGGCGGTTGGGAGAGCGAGGGCCGGAGGGTTGAGGGTTCACTGGCGTCCTGGTTCGACGACATGCGGGCGCCGTGGATCTGGACGGGGTTGTGTGCTGGGTGAGGAGTGGGAGGGCGAGGTTCATCGGGGGTTGAGGCCGGCCACGCCTGTTCCATGTCGACTGTGTCAAAGTCAAACCGTGGAGTAGGAAGATGTTTGCCGCTTCGATGCTCCATCGAGGCATTCGTATGGCGTGCGTGGAGGGCACCTTTTCCTAGTTGACTCGTTTTCGACCAAATCATCACGAGCCTAAGGTTACAATGAAAAAATATCAGTTACGGATGGAATTAGATTCAGATAGCTCATTTTATCATATTTTATTTCAAATACGAATTCAGCTATTCTTGGATACGAATACGAAATGAATGTCTCGGACTAGGATACATTCAGATATTTCATATTCTTTTTTCATAACAATTAACAAGTATTAATATGTTTTATCCATAGATTTAAAAAATAATATCATCAAGAAACATACAAATAAAGATTAAATATAGTATATGTAGACAATAATAACTTGTTAAAAATATTTTTTAATAAACTAGTAATTAAATAAATCATATAAAATAATTTATATTAATCAATTAAGCAAAATAAAGTATTTGAGTGTTTGAAACTAAATTAAAATAATATGTTTATAGTATGGTTTGAATATGTGTTTATTCTTCGGATATTTTATCCATATCCACATTTATTTTTAATACGGATACGCATTCGGATATTGAAAACGGATATCCATATTTACGTTTTATCAGATACGGATACCGGATAATTGGATAACCATTTTATCATTTCCATCCTTAAGGTTGTATTTTATCCATACTACTAGCAAAAACGCACGTTCGACACACACGTTTAATAGAAAATACAGAGACGGTGCTGGTTACGAACTCGACGATTCCATACTACAGAGACGACAAGGGAGGCAGAGGGTTTGACGAAAAAAAGCCTGACTAGTGGGGTCGCTAAGAGGGGTAGTGATTTAATGACTGGTGGGTCCAGCAGTTGTCAAAAGTTTGACGAAAAAAAGACCTTACATGTGGGGTCGCTTGGAGGGATAGTGTTTCAATGATTGATGGGTCCGTCTTTGTCAAAAGTTTTGAATATTTATAGTATAATAAAAAAACAAAATTACAATGTATGAAAGGACCGGGTTTTTTTATAAATATTAGAGGGTTTTTCACAAAATTACAACGTATTAAAGTACCATGGGTTGATTTTCCATTCAAAATTAAAGTTATTTTTTAAATACATTATTTTTATCATGTTCTAGCTATATACTATATTTAGATAAATACTAAAACGACATATAAATTGGAACTGGAGGAGTATTCTTTCTAAGACAGAGTGAGTAGACGTTTTTACTTTCTAGACACACAGTTTTTTATGTGTATCTAGATTGACGCTATGTCTGAATACGTGTAACAAGTCGAAAGATCTATAATTTAAAGTTGTGAGAGATAGTATATTTAAGTGGTTTTTTTTCTTTTAGATCACTCTTTGAGTTTCTAGAAATTATTTCATGTGTATTTGTAACCTTTTATTTTGTAAAAAGTAATTATTTATCTTTTTGTCTCTTGTCCTCTGAAAATCCATGAGGTTTCTTTGAAATATGTTAAAGAAAATATTACATTTTATTATGAGTAATAGGCTTAGTTTCATGAAGGAGATTGAAAATTTTCATAGCTAATGTTTACTTCAATCGAATGCCGTCACGAAGGATATGTGTGTAGAAAAAGGTGGTGCATGCGGTTTTGCATCTTGTTAACCCAAATATTTTCAAAAGACGTGGCACTCTTAAAAACTGTAAATAAAACTCCTACTAAGAATGACCTTAAATAGAATTCTTGTTTGGGATTATATATGTCGAGCATGTCATTATGCTATGTATCTTATTCATTTATGCTAAAATGTATAATTTATTGTCTCTAAGTACAGCCTGAGTCTAGATAATTCCTTAAATTAACAAAAGGTTTACTTCACACCCCTTTCAGTAAATTAGAGATGTTGGACATAGAGAAATGGCAGGTCGGTTTTACTTAGAGGTCTTTTACGGTACCCAATATCACTGGTTAAAAAGGAGTAGTATATAAACTTCTAATTAGTTGAGAAAAATTATATACTATTATAACGTGGACCAGTGGTATATAGGTAGTATATAGGGAGTGATATAGGTAGTATAAGGGTATGATTGGAAGAAATATAAATGGCATCACTGTAATTAATGTAATTAAGTAATTTTTTCATTCGATGATTCAAACTTACCGTGACCTGCCGTTTCATTTCCCTCTCAATCTTATTTATTTCCCTCCATTCCTCATTTTCTCGACATCTATCTCTTGTCTCTGTACGGCGACCGGCGATGGGTAGTCCGAATTACTAAATTACCCATGTCTATACCATATACCACCCAATAGTGATATTGGGTACTGTAAAAGAGCTATTTACTTAATAGGAATGACACATTGGCGACACTATGTGGTGGCAAGGTCAGGGGCGGATCCAGGCCCGTGCTGTGGGTGCTGCAGCACATACCCAACCTAGTTTGACTATGTGAATTTCTATAGTATTTAGACCCAAAACAGTCTAAGTTAGCTCAATTTTAATGAGACCATCACTTTTCCATTGGTTAAGCCCGAGTTGGAGGGCCTTTCTAGCTCCCCCCAAGGTTCTTTAGGTTTTGATTGCCTCCTCCCATCCAGCGAGTCAGCCCCTTCGATCACCCCTCCAGTGCAGTGACCACTCACAGATACAGGCTCCACAAAAACAAGAGAGTGGCCATAGGTCAAGCGAACAAGGCCACAGGTGAACTGCTGGATTAGAAGGGAGGGAGTGTTTTGGACCTCAACTTTATTATGCCACGTAGGGCTACTGACTTTTCATGTTTACTCAACAATACCGGTCTCTAACACTACCAGAAACATCAACATCCGCCCGCCCCCTCTGCCTCGGCCATTTTTGGACCCGGTGCTGAAGCCCCATCAGCACCGGGTCCAACGGCTAGGAGCGGGGGCGGCGCTGCGGCGTGTCAGGGCGGACACATTAGCACCGGGTCGTGGCAAGACCCGGTGCTAATGGGCACCAATTAGCACCGGTTGCAGCCAACAACCGGTGCTAATGTGCCCGAGGCCATTTAGCACCGGTTGCTGGCTGCAACCGGTGCTAATTGGTGCACATTAGCACCGGGTCTTGCCATGACCCGGTGCTAATGTCTTTTGTATATAGCACCGTCTTCCTCCCCCGGCCGAGCCCGCTGAACACTTAGGCGCTGTGTTCATGCTGCTCGTCGGCCGGGGGAGGGGAGGTGCTGCCCAATTTTTTTTCAAAATTTGTGAAGATTCTACTCATCTAAGGAGCACTACAAGGTACACTCTTTCATTCTCTAATATTTTATTTAGCTTGTAATCGTTCTATGCTTTAGAAATAGAGGAATTTGTGAATCAAATAATAGCTAGGGAGCTTGTGTTCATGAAGGAGAGAGAGGAGGGGGCTTGAGTTCATGGTGGAGAGAGAGTGTTCATGTTGTGTTTTAAATGGAGAGAAGAAGGCAAGCTAGTTAGTATTTTGTTTTGTATGACTTATGTGTACTTGTGAATAGTTATAAGGCTTATGTATTTTATTTATTAGTTATTTATTAAAAGTTGGAATAGTTATTTATTAATTTAATGGAATGTATATTTGTTTTTAGAAAATGAATATAGTAATTCCATGTAATATATATTATTGGTTATTTATTAAAAGTTGGAATAGTTATTTATTTATTTATTTATTTAACGGAAGGTATATTTATTTATTTAATGAATATAGTACTGTAGTTTTAGAAATGCGTTTATATAATGGAATATATATTATAATTTGTATTTATTTATATATTAAATTTGTATTAACTTTATATTGTATTATATATTTGTTATTGGTTAATAATGCAGATGAATAGACAATGGATGTACGGGGACAACCATGATCAGGCGTTCCGTGATGGCCTCAGGGCGTTTCTCGATGCCGCCGAGGCTAACAGGACGCCGTCAGGTTTCATGTTCTGCCCATGCACCCATTGTGAAAATATACAATCGTACAAACAAAGAGGAGCTCTTCAGGTGCATTTGATGAGGCACGGTTTCATGAGGAATTATTCTGTCTGGATGAAGCACGGTGAAAGAGGAATTCTAATGGATGAAGATGAAGAAGACGAGGCCGATGACGACATTCCGGTATTGGCTCCAAACTACGGTTCCTTTACAGATGCTGCAATGGGTGATGCCGATGAGGAAGATGCTGTCCGGGAAGGTGATGCTCAGGATGATGGTGCTCAGGAGAATGGCCCTACCGATGGACTCGGGCAAATGTTGCGTGATGCTGAGAAAGACTGCGGCAATGATAAGGAACTGAAAAAGATACAGCGCATGTTGCGGGACCACAAGACTGACCTGTACCCAGATTGCAAAGAGGGGCTTAAGAAGTTGGGTAGCACACTTGAACTTCTGCAGTGGAAGGCAGCAAATGGCGTTACTGATAAGGGTTTCGAGGAGCTACTGAAACTCGTGAAGAAGATTCTGCCAGAGGGTAACGAATTGCCATCGACGACGTATGAAGCAAAACGTGTTGTTTGCCCTCTTGGTTTGGAGGTGCAGAAGATACATGCGTGTCCTAATGACTGTATCCTCTATCGCGGACAGTACGAACACTTGGATCGTTGTCCGGTTTGCAGCTGCGCACGATACAAGATCAGGCGGGACGACTCTGGTAGGTTGCGGGGGGAGCGTTCTAAGAAAAAAATCTCTGCGAAGGTGATGTGGTATTTCCCTCTGATACCCCATCTGAAGCGTTCGTTCAAGAACAAGGACCATGCCAAACTGATGCGCTGGCACAAAGAAGAACGTAAGCAGGATGGCATGTTGAGACACCCCGCCGATGGATCCCAGTGGAGGAACATCGACAGAGCATTCCCAGAGTTTGATGCTGATGCGAGGAATGTTAGGCTTGGTTTAAGTACCGATGGCATGAACCCTTTTGGTGAAATGAGCAGTAGTCATAACACTTGGCCCGTGACTGTTTGTATCTACAACCTACCCCCTGGCTCTGCATGAAGCGGAAGTTCATTATGATGCCAGTGCTCATCGAAGGGCTGAAGCAACCTGGCAATGACATCGATGTGTACCTAAGACCATTGGTTGACGAACTTTTGCAGCTGTGGAAGGATGCAGGTGTTAGCATGTGGGATGATGACAAGCAGGAGCAGTTTGCCCTTCGAGCACTGCTTTTCATAAGCATCAACGACTGACCTGCACTAAGTAACCTATCAGGACAATCAAACAAAGGATATAAAGCATGCACTCACTATTTAGAGGAAACCGAAAGCATGTATTTGAAACATTGTAGGAAGGTTGTGTACATGGGTCATCGTCGATTCCTTCCAACGAAGCACGAGCTACGAAAGAAATGTGCACATTTTGGTGGGAATGCTGACCACCGTACAAAGCCGAGACACCGGAGTGGAGAAGAGCTATTTGATATGGTCAAGGACCTACACGTGGTGTTTGGCAAGGGAGACGGAAGCCAGGCTGCTCCAACGGGCGAGGATGGTCGTGCCGCGATGTGGAAGAAGAAGTCTATCTTTTGGGAGCTACCTTATTGGCAATTTTTAGAGGTCCGTAACGCGATTGATGTGATGCATCTGACGAAGAATCTGTGCATGAACTTGATAAGCTTCTTGGGTACTTATGGGAAGCTAAAAGATACACTGGAAGCACGTCAGGACCTGAAACAATTGAACCAACGGACTGATCTACATCCAGAAAAGAGAGACAAAGGACGCCAGTACTTGCGTCCTGCCAGCTTCACTCTCAGCAAAGAAGAGAAGACAAGCATGTTTGAATGCTTGAACAGTATCAAGGTTCCGTTTGGCTACTCCTCCAATATTAAGGGAATAATAAATACAAAAGAGAAGAAGTTCACAAACCTGAAGTCTTACGACTGCCATGTGTTGATGACACAGCTGCTTCCCGTCATACTGAGGGGTGTGCTACCAGTTAACGTGCGGAAAGCCATTGTGAAGCTATGTGCATTTCTAAATGCAATTTCTCAGAAGGTGATCAATCCAGACCATTTAGATCAGCTACAGAACGACGTGGTGCAATGTCTTGTCAGCTTTGAGATGATATTTCCACCATCCTTCTTCAATATCATGACACATCTATTGGTTCACCTCGTCAAAGAGATTCGTATACTGGGCCTAGTATTTGTACACAACATGTTCCCTTTTGAGAGGTTCTTCGCTGTCCTAAAGAAGTATGTCCGTAATCGTTCTCGTACAGAAGGATGCATTGCTAAGGGATACGAAACAGAGGAGGTCATTGAATTCTGTGTTGACTTTGTCGACGATCTTATGCCGATTGGTGTGCCTGAATCACATCACGAGGGGAGACTTGGTGGAAAGGGCACACTAGGGAGAAGATCGATGGTGATCAAGGACATTGAGACTTTTCGTAAAGCGCACCTCACCGTTTTGCAACAATCAACCTTAGTTGCTCCGTACATCGAGGAGCACATGCAGATTCTCTGGAACGAAAACTCAACAAAGTCTGCGGCCTTCATTCAGCGTCTGCACAATAGTACTTTCGCCGATTGGTTGCGAAAACGTCTTATGGGTGTCGAGGGCATTGATGCGCAGCTAGCTTTTGTAGCTAGGGGTCCATCAAGCACGATCTTGACATTCCAAGGATACAACATCAATGGGTATATATTTTACACAAGAGCCCAGGACAAGAAAAGCACCAACCAAAACAGTGGTGTCCGGATCATCGCGATAGACACAAATGGCAATACAAACTCATACTTTGGAGTCATAGAGGAGATATGGGAACTAGAGTACGGACCTTTGAAGATCCCACTATTTAGGTGCCAATGGGTGAAGCTGACTGGATGAGGTGTTAAAGTTGATGAGTATGGAATGACATTAGTGGACCTAAACAAGATTGGCTTTCTAGACGAACCATTCGTCCTGGCCAAAGATGTCACACAAGTTTTTTATGTGAAGGACATGTCTAACAGACCGAAGAAAGATGTGGGTAAGCAATTGGACCCATCACAAGACGAGCCAAAGCGTCATATAGTCCTTACTGGAAAGAGAAAAATCGTAGGAGTTGAGGACAAGACAGATGAAGATTATGATATGGTCGATGGCCTACCTCCATTCTCGGTGGTTGATGACCCAAGCATCCTGTTAGCGGCGGAGGAGACACCGTATCTACGGCGTGATCACAATCAAGGAACTTTTGTAAAGAGAAAGTTTATTAGTGTTCAAGTAAACGATGATGCCATGTAATTTAATTGCACTATGTTCCACCTATATTCTAAGATTTTCTATTAATTTTCTAGGATTTCTTATTAACTCTAGCATTTTATATTGATTTTCTATTGATTTATAAGATTTTCTATTAATTTTCTAGGATTTCTTATTAACTCTAGCATTTTATATTTATTTTCTATTGATTTATAAGATTTTCTATTAATTTTCTAGGATTTCTTATTAACTCTAGCATTTATATTGATTTTCTATTGATTTATAAGATTTTCTATTAATTTTCTAGGATTTCTTATTAACTCTAGCATTTTATATTGATTTTCTATTGATTTATAAGATTTTCTATTAATTTTCTAGGATTTATTATTAACTCTAGCATTTTCTAGGATTTTCCATTAATTAACTTATAGTAAATATTTTGATATAACATTAAAACAAGTACTAAAAGGTGAAATGCATAAATGGAAATAGAAATAATATAATAAAGACGCCCGGTGCTAAATGTGTGTTTGCAGATGGCGGGAAACGAAATGTGGGCAACTTTAGCACCGGGTCTAGCCCACACCCGGTGCTAAAGGTGCCCAAATTTCGTTTGCCGCCTTCTGGCACCGGGTGTGGGCTAGACCCGGTGCGAAAGGTCATTAGCACGGGGTGTGTGATAGACCCGGTGCTAATGCTCATGCCTTTTAGCACCGGGTCTTTGATCAACCCGGTGCTAAAGGCCCTTTAGCACCGGGTCAAGCCAACACCCGGTGCTAAAGGCAGTGCGGATATAAGAGCCAACACTTCTCTCCTCCCTCACGTTGCCCAGATCGACCCCCTCCTCAGCTCTCCCAGATCGACGCCGCCGCCCCCTGGTCTCCTTCGCCGCCGTCGACGCCGCCCCGCCACCGCCGCCGCGCCGTCGACCTAGGCCCGCCCCGCCGCCGCCGCCTGTCGCCGCGGCCGCGCCTCCGTCCACGCCCGTCGCCCGCGTTGTCCCCGGCCGCGCCGACGCCGCCGCTGCCCGTCGTCGTCCCCGCGCCCGCGTCGTCCCCCGGCCTCCGTTGACGCTCGTCGGCCCCGTCGTCCCCGCGCCCACGCCGCCGCCGCCAGTCCCCACGCCCACGCCGCGCCGCGCGCCGCCCTCGTCCTCCCGGACCGCGCCGCCGTACGTCGTCCACGCCGTCGTGGTCCCCGCGCCGCCGCCGTCGTCCCCGCGACCTCGTTCGTCGCCCGCCGTCCCTGCCGCCCGACGTCCCCGCCGCCCTTCGTCCCCGCCGCGCCGCCGCCCTCCGTGCCGCCGCCCGACGTCCCCGTGCCGCCGCCCGCGCCCTCGCCGTCGTCCCCGGCCCGAGCCCTCGCCGCCGCCGTTCTGCAGCCCGTCACCGTCGGTGAGCCCCCTGTGAAGCCGGCCTTCGTGCCGTGCATGCTGTATGTGAGCCGCAGCCTTCGTGCTGTGTGTTTGTGTGTGCAGGTACCCGCTGCATGGCCGAATTCGGCATATTTGCTTAGCGAACGCGTTCATATGTATTGAAACCCGTACACTAAACCCCGAACGCGTTCATATGTATTGGAAATATTAGAAATATATATGCTTCATATGTATTGAAAATATTAGAAATTTATTTTATCGGAAATGCATTGTATTGGAAATATTAGAAATATATATGCTTCATATGTATTGAAATTGTTAGAAATTTATTTTATTGGAAATGCATTGTATTGGAAATATTAGAAATATATATGCTTCATATGTATTGAAAATATTAGAAAATATTAGAAATTTATTTTATCGGAAATGCATTGTATTGGAAATATTAGAAATATATATGCTTCATATGTATTGAAAATATTAGAAAATATTAGAAATTTATTTTATCGGAAATGCATTGTATTGGAAATATTAGAAATATATATGCTTCATATGTATTGAAAATATTAGAAAATATTAGAAATTTATTTTATTGGAAATGCATTGTATTGAAATATTTACATTGAAATGTATATTAAAAATGTTATATGTTTGTATATTGTATATTGGAAATGTTATATCCTTCGCGCACCCGAACCCCAAACGATCGAACGCCCGACCCCTTAGCGACCCTCGAAACGTCACGCCCGACCCCTTAGCGAACCACGTCGCGTCACGCCCGACCCCTTAGCGACCCTCGAAACGTCACGCCCGACCCCTTAGCGAACCACGTCGCGTCACGCCCGACCCCTTAGCGAATCCTCAACCCCTTAGCGAACGAACCCGTACACTAAACCCCGAAACCCCAAAACCCGTACACTAAACCCTGAAACCCTAACACTAAACCCCGAAACCCCAACCCTAGACCCCGAACCCCCGAAACCCTAACACTAAACCTTCGAAACCACGACCCTAGACCCCGAAACCCCGAAACCCTAACACTAAACCCCGACCCTAGACCCCGAACCCCCGAAACCCTAACACTAAACCCTCGAAACCACGACCATAGACCCCAAAACCTCGAAACCCTAACACTAAACCCCGAAACCCTTACCCTAGACCCCAAACCCCCGAAACCCTAACACTAAACCCCGAAACCCCGAAACCCGTACACTAAACCCCGAAACCCTAACACTAAACCCCAAAACCCCAACCCTAGACCCCTTTAGCAAAAATGTTAGAAATATTGGGAATATGTATGCTTTGTATATATTGCTTATCAATTATTTTTAATTCTATAGATGGCGGACAACAACAAGCCTGACCCACCCATGCAAGAGGACAACGACACGTTCTTAGCGAATCAACTTTTTAATATTGTAACCCAACCCCTAAGCATGGATGATGTGTTCAGGGCCATTGGAAGGGACGACAATATCCAGGGCGACAATGTTGTGAGGGCCGAAAATGTTGAAGGGGCCGACAATGTTGCGAGGGCCGAAAATGTTGAAGGGGCCGGTAACGAGCCCTCGTCTAGTCAGGTGTGTATATATAACATAAGTTTGTACTGTATATGTCAATTATCTATATCATCTCTATATCTAACAAAAATATGTATCGTATATATGCAATTTGTGTAGACCGCCTCTGCTTCTACAAGCCGAGCTAAGAAATCAAAACGATCGGCCACGAAGAAGCTGAAGGATGTCAAGTTTCACATCACTAGAGTAGAGGATGACGGGGAGCCAGTTGAGCCCCCAAAAGTGGCCAGGAAATTTGTATCTCAGTGCGGGGTAATTGTACGGGACAATGTGCCCATTAGCATCAGAAAATGAAAGTCCACGGACCCCTCTGAGGAGTACGTGCTCCCCAATACAGAGAAGGAGATGCTATGGAGGGAATTAAAGGGAATATTCAAATGGCCTAGCACTCATGAAGAGCAACTGAAGGATTGGACAATGAAGAAGATGGCAGTTCTGTTTCAAGATTTCAAGAAGAAGTTGTACTCGCATTTTCTCAAAACCGGAGAGGCCCCGGATCCTGAGACGTATAAGAAGATCACTGCTTCGGATTGGGAAGCATTCCTGGAGTACAAAACCTCTGAAGAGGGGGCAACGACTAGCGCTAGAAACGTTGTCAACGCCTCAAATAAGAAGTACTCCCATAAGATGGGTTCGGGAGGTTATAAGGGAAGCATCGCTAAATGGGAGAAGATGGAAGAAGATCTATGTGCTAGAGGCATCGCTCCAGCGACACATGACTGGCCCACACGGTCCAAGCATTGGTACTATGGTCATGGAGGCACCCTAAGCCCAATCGACGGCTCCTTAGTTTTTCCCGAGGACCTGCGAGAACTAGCTCAACGTCTCCTCGAGATCCTTAGGGCATCTGAGATGGGAGAATTTGTTCCCGATAGAGACAGAGATGAGCTAACATATGCGTTAGGGAACAAGGAGCATCCTGGACGGACGCGCGGCGTAGGCACAAGCACCTCATGGAAGAAAGGTTTCAAAGAGGATGCCGCCACCTATAGGAGCCGTTCGAGGAAGAAGGCTGAATATGAGCAGAGGGTGAGGGACCTAGAGCAAATGGTTGCCGCCCAGGGCTCAAGGATCCAGGAAATGGAGTCAGAGATGGAGCGGCGGATGAAGGTAGCATGGCTGCAGATACAACAAGCCACAGGCGGGACCGGTTCCACAGAGCAAGCACCTCTCCAACAAGCCGCAGGCGGGACCGGTTCCGCAGAGCAAGCACCTCTCCAAGATCCTAATGATGCGGGCCTTATTAGCCCTCCACAACAATATCAAAGCAGTCACGCGTCCACACAGGCCGCCGAACCGGTCCGTTACCCCGTGGATGAAATAACTCAACGGACCGCGTGCGAGCTTGTCGTCAGGCAGAAGAACTTAGCTATGGTGGTACGTATGCGACTTTAGTTCGTACTGCATACATTTCACCGTAAATACCATTCATTAATCTAGTAACTTTCTTTGTGACTACGAAATTATCAGGTCGCATACGGTATGACCAAGCGTGTGGAAGAAGGGCAAAAATTGCATTGCAATGACATTCCACATGGTTACGTACCGGTTGAGGTGGAACAAGTCGTTGCCAAGTGGGAAGACTTGGAACTTGACATTCCCGGAGGTGACGGAGAAACAAAACTCGGTCAGTGTTCTCACTACATTATTCTATGGAGCAAGGCAGACGTCGTCATAATCGGTACACCTGCGGCCACCAACAAGCCTCCGTCGCCTCCCCCGTCTCCAAGAGATCCACCGGATCATGACGATTCTCCGCCGCGGAGGTCTCCGTCCCCTCCGCCGAAGAGGCAGCGCCGCACTAAAGCCTCCGCCCCCACGCCACCAGGGAAGAAGGTGCGGAAAGCCAAAGAGAAGCCCGCACTAGAGAAAAAAGCGGCTGAGAAGACTCCAGAAGAGCTCGAAGCCTGGGTCAAAGCAAACACAAAGAGGCAAATGGCCGAGTGGAGGAAAAAATCGGAGCCGGAGCCGAAGCTTGACCCCAGTGTCGTCAAGTCATTCCTCGGTAATTTGACCAAGGGTCAACAAAAGGAAGTAATACTAACATACTATGACCGCTCAGTACTGAAATCTCGCCGTAAGCGGAAGACAACAGATAAGGAGGTAGGCCCATCCAAACAGGTTCCTCAGCTCGGCAAGCAACCTCAGCGGTCCTTGGGTCGATTGCCATCTCAGCACGAGCTGAACGTGCAACGACAAATGGCCGAGACAGGACTAACCAGAAAGCAAGTCCTGGGGGAAGAAGATGTCCCTGTAAGCACAGCGTTAAAGTGGCCGTTTAAGCTTGGCGAGCCTATGGTCCGTCCTGAAATGGAGAGCAAGCTACAGACAAAGATGCGCCGATTCCATGAGTGGTACTTGGAAGAATCAAGAAGGAAAAGGCGCAGGATCAAAGTAGGCGTGAAGGACCATGATTTCTACAATGGTGACGACAATTTTGTCTGGCTGAGGTTTAAGGATATATATGAGCTGTACCACCACGACGCCATGGACGTGGATTTGATCGCCTGTTGGACACTGTAAGTACTTTGTTGTTGCTTTCAATTCACAGTTTGAAAACAATAATTCCAATCTATGCTGACGCAGGCTTTATTTATTGCTTAACATATTTGCAGAATGGAGATTCAAAAATGTCGGAGAGAAGGAATATATGACGTTGGTTTCGTGGATCCTCGAAGGATAAGTGAAGAAATGATAATGATGAATCCTGAGGAAACATATGGAAACCTATACAAGTATATTGACAAACAACATTATTGCAGCTCCATACTAATACCATACAACATCGAGTGAGTACATATACACGCTTCTTCTTATACTGTCTGTGTACTATTTCATTTCTGATTATAATATATACATGTATACAAATTCCACTGGTTCCTACTCATATTGTGACCTGACTCGGGTTTCATCAACGTCTTTGATTCGTTGCACACTCCAAGAGAAAAACTATAGAACATCATTGACATGATGACAAGGTGATGTATATTTTCCCATAATTAATTCACCCCTTACACTCGCAATGATGTATATACGTGCATGCATGGCTACTGAAAAAAGCAAAAAAAAAAAATCCCAGGGCCTTTAGCACTGGTTCCAGACAGCAACCGGTGCTAAAGGGACCCTTTAGCACCGGTTATTCCACCCGGTGCTAAAGGGCCTCCCCTTTAGCCTCGGATGCCAATGTTGGTTATTCTGGTAGTGTAAACATACCAATTAGCTAGTCTAGTTTCAAAAATGTGTCAAACATGGGTTTTGATCCGCTTTAGCAAACCAGAGTTAAGTAAACCTTTGTGACTTAAGTAGGTTATTTAGATTTGAATTATGTTTTAAGATAGTAAATTAGACTTTTTCTGTACAATTGAATATGTCCATACATTTTTAAAAATAAAATTCAATATTTTGGAAAAAAATCCAGTTTCAAGTTGCCTTCAATCACCCAACCAATGACTTGTCATGTTTACTCAACAATACCAGTCTCCAAACATACCAAATTAGCAAGTGTCGGTGCTGAGATTGGTCGCCCAACCTCAGCGCCACACAGAATGCGCTGTGTCCCGTCCCCTGACGGCTGATGCAAGAGGTAGCACGATAACACAAGGGTTTATCCTGGTTCCGGCCGCGAGGACGTACGTCCAGCAGAGCGTGCTCGTGGCACTATACTATCTTGCACCGGGGTGCTTGCAGTGGGGGGCTACAAGCGAGGCGGGAGAGGAGAAGAAATCTCCAAGTCCCGGAATGTGGAGTGATTGGGGCAGAGTGCCAATATCGTGAGTGGTGGTGATCTTGCGCGTGTTCGCGTGATCTAGGTCTGGCCGCCCTTGGGAGGGCATCCCCCTCCTCCTTTTATAGACCAAGGGAAGGGGGCCTACAAGTACAAATACAGTGTAGCCTACAGGAGTGAGCACTGGAGAGCATGACGCTGGGTGTGCTGTCGTCCTTGCTCCTGGCGAGGGTTTATGGCGAGTTCCAGCCTTTGCGGGCGTCGTGGTGGCTCCTGTGCTTGTCTTGGAGTGATCTCGAGGGGCGACGTGACCTTGGTTAGTGCTTGGTCGTCGTTCTCCTGATGATTCGAGGGCGCTGCCCTACCGTTCGAGGGCCTAGCCGCGGAGGAAGGACGGGAGTTGGCAGCACAGGTGCCGGCGTGGTGCTTGTTGTTCAGCACAGTGTGCGGCGTGCCCGTTCCGTCAGGGGATGGCCGGGAGTTGGTAGATTTGACCTGTCCCGCGTCATCTACACGGCTGCACCTAACCGGAGCCCGCGCCTGGTCACCACCCGTACACCCCTTCAAGGGTCTTCCATGCCCGTTCGAGGGCTACGCCGTGGGGAGAGGATGGGAGCAGGCAGAACAGTGTTGCGGAATGACACCCGCAAGTCCGCACAGGACCTCGCACAGTGCTGCGCACGCTCGCACAGTGGAGGTGAGGCTGCACAGTGATTGGAGCAGGTGAAACAGTGGGCCTGGCGGTGTCAGTGGCGCGGCGTGGGCAGAGATTGCCTTTTGACTTTGGCGTCCGTGCTCCATTCGTTAGGAGTCGGCTCGTGGTCGGAGACACGTCCATGCAAGCGCTTGCAAAGGTTTGCTAGGTGGGGCTCGGTTCCTTTCGACAGGTATCGAGGGCGCGAAAGCACTCCCTCGATGGGATCCCCCGACTAGCTGCCTTTGCCCGGCCTTGAACACTACGGGGGTGTCCCCAAACTTCGCGTTCGGGGTAAAGTCCGATGAGCATGCCCGAATTGTCCCTGACTCCGTCGATCTGGGGCGCTTGTCGAACCCTTTCGAGGGCCAGGCTTCGAACCCTTGATCAGTAGGGCCTTGAGGCGGGTGCCTGAGCACTTTCGAGCCATGGCGGTGCACGCCGTGGTTGTCTCGATTTTTATTAGATTTGGGGGCACCCTCGAACCCTTTCGAGGGGTGGGCTTTGGTTCCCCTTGATCAGTAAAGGTTTTGAGGCGATCGCCTTTCCTACAGAGGACTGCCCGCTTGCCACCCGGTGGTCTTTTTGTCATTTGACCGCGTTGTGACCGTTCGGCGGGACGGTCGTGGCTGATGTGGCGCGGGGAAGGCGGAGCGGAGGTAGTGGGCGCGCCTTTTTAGGCCGAATAGTGCAGGTGACGAGCGGTGAGGTGACGGGCGGTTAGGCTGGTCGCCGCGGCGTTTGGTTTTGCCGTGCCGCATTTAATGCTGCCGCCCATGCGCGTGCGGCTTCCCACGTGGTGGGGACTGGCTGTCAGCGGCTCCCGGCGTGGTGGGGCCCATCGCGGCGCAGTTCGCCTGCCTCGGCGGGGCTCTCCCTCTCCCTCTCTTATAAAAAGGAAAGCGGGGGGAGGGGGGAGGCGGTTTTTACCTTAGCCGTTTGTGCTTTCTTTGCCGCTGCCTTCGTGTTCCTTCCGCTTTTTGAGCCCGTCGCCGCCTGCCTTCGCCTCTTTCGCCGTAGCTGCTCACACCTCCCGCCTCGCCTTTCGCCATGGCGCATCTTGAGGAAGCCACGGAGTGGAGCCCGTCGACCGCCACCGAACATGTCTTGGAGAGTCTGGTTGGAGCCGGGCTGCTTTTGCCGAAGGGTGACCCGGCGAGGCCGGCGTGGATAGCGCCGCCGCAGTCGCACAGGGCGCCCAATCCCCCGGCGGGATACGTGGTGAGCTTCGTTCGCTTCCACGAGCGAGGCTTCAACGCCCCCGCCAGCTAGTTCATGCGAGGTCTCTGCGCCCACTATGGCGTGGAGCTCCAGAACTTCTCTCCCAACGCCATCTCGCAGGCGGCAGCCTTTGTCGCCATTTGCGAGGGGCTGCTAGGGGTCAGGGCCCACTGGGACCTGTGGGTCCACCTCTTCCGTGGCGAGTTCAGCCCCGCCGGCGTGGGGAAAGGGCCGCGGTGTGCCATTAGCGCCGGTGGCCTTACCTTTCAGCCGCATCCTTATCAGAAGGATGCGTACATCCCCTGCAGGATGACGACAAACAACATCGGTTGGGCGAGGGGGTGGTTCTACCTCTGCAACGACGACTTGGGGCTCCCGGACTTCACCGGCAAGACTTTGTCGGAGAAATCCAAGAAGTGGGAGCACGGCGTCAAGGATGCTAGCCAGCGGAAGAGGCTCCTCCCCTTTGTCGAGGCTCTTGGCGTGTTTAGGGAGAAGGGGGTCACCGTGGCCCATGTCCTTGCGCAGTGCCATTGTCGGAGAGTGGTCCCTCTCATGGAGAGGCCACTTCCCCTATTCAGGATGACGGAGGACGCGGACCCGGCGGACTTGGCGGCTTCGAGGATGCTGGCAAAGCCGCTCCTCGAAGTACACGCCCTCGCGAGGACGCGGCCGGCGGTACACCCGAGCATGCTGCCGGACAACCCCAATGACATTTGGTTGGTGAAGCCGCGCCCTGAGGTGGGCTACATTTCGCTGGTAGGTGCTTCTTCCCCCTTTTGTTCTCTTGATGGGTTGGATTGGTGTTCCCCCGATTTAATCGGTGTTCTTCATGGTTTCAGGGGGTGGCGCAACATGCGTATCGATCCCTCGCGCCCACCCCTGAGGTGCGGGCGTCGAACCGCGCCCGTGCCGAGCGGCAGAAGGAGGAGAAGGCGAGGAAGAAGGCGTCGAGCCTGAGGAGGAGGGCCCGAAAGGACGAGCACCAGGCCGCAATCCGCCGGTGGGAGAGAGACGGCGGGGAGGAGCCGGTGACCCCGGAGGATTCGCCGGATCCCTCCAGCGGCGACGACGAAGATGTTGGTGGAGGCCCTCCGGTCGGCGGGATGGAGGAAGAGGAAGAGGCCATGCCGCTACCGGAGGCGAGCACGGCGGTTCAATCGAAAGGTGCGCCCGTAGCAGCGCAGATGCGTTCTGTGCCCGTCCCCATGACGGGCGCGGTACGCCTTGGCGGGTCGGCGCCGCCATCGAGTGTGAGGAGTTCGAGGGGTACGCAGTCCTCGAGCGGATCGAGGGACGCTCCGCCCTCGAAGAGTTCGAAGCAGAGTTTCCAGGACTTCACCACCCGGTAAGTTATCTAGTCTTTTTCCTTGGTTTTTCACGGTGCAACCAACTTTTTCGCTGAGTTTCTTTTTTCTCCCAGGAGCCGTTCTGCAGTTCGTGCAAACCCCACCCTTGCGCCTAAGAAGGCGTTGAAGGTCGGGGCGCTCGATTCTCCCCATGCGAGGGTGCCGCGCTCGCCCGGGACTTCGCGTCCAGCGGCGGCGCCTGTCACTACCCGCTTGGTGGCGGTGGAGAGGCCGATGCCAGGGACACGAGACCCCCAGGAGACGGCGGCGGGGAGGGGGGAAGAGCCCCCGGCGATAGTCGAAGTGTGGGTGCAGGAGTCCCCCTCGGCGGTGACCGAGGAGCGGAGGCAGGAGCCCCCCTCGGCGGTGACCGAGGAGCGGAGGCAGGAGCCCCCCTCGGCGGTGACCGAGGAGCGGAGGCAGGAGCCCCAAGTGGTGGAGTCGGTGGGCCACGCGGCGGTGGGGCGAGGCGCCGCCGTCGAGCGTTGCCGCTGACCGGCTGGCCTTGGTTTGTGCCCCGGGCGTGGCCCCTGTAGTAGGTGATGCGCGCCCCCCTCGAGGGGGCGACCGTGATGAGGGCGCTTATGGCTCATCCGACGAGAACAGGGGCGCCACAGGCGTCCATGTCCGGCGGCGCGCCCGAGCGGGACACGACCGAGCAAGAGCTGCACTAGGCTTGGCAAGGCTGGGAGGCGTGGCCGGCGCAGCCCGGCGTCCCGGATCGGGTGTGGCAGAGCGTGGGGGCGGAGAACGAGCTGTGGCATCGGGCCCTGCAGATCGGGGTGGACCTGGAGCGGGCTATGTCAGCCGCTTTCTACATCCACTCGAAGCAGGCGCTGGAGCTTTACGAGGTAACTCCATTTTCCTGCATTTCATGAAGTCCTTTCGGTATTTTGCCTCGCGCTTTATTTCTTATTTCTTTTTGAATAGCTCTTGCGACAAGAGGCGTCGGTCAAGGCCAGGCGCATTGTGGACCTGTATGCTGACCTCCACCGATACCAGTAGGAGAACTTGAGTCTGGGTACGGAAGTCACCCAGCTCAATGCCCGGGCCAGGGAAGCGGAGGCGAACGCTCGCACGCATGAAGATGCCCGGGCTCGCGCGGAGCAGGAGCGCGACGCGCTCAGGGGCGCGGCGGAGCAGGATGCCCGAGAGTTGACCGCGGTGCGGGAGCAGCTTGAGTCATAGCGTAAGGCACATGCCGACGCGGAGGCCCGGCTCGTGCAGGGCCTGCTTCGGCAAGAGCGCGAGGCGCTCGCGGCGGCACAGGCTTCGCTCGAGCAGGAGCGGAGGGATCACGAGGCCGCGCAGTCCCAGCTCTCGGAGGTGACGGCACGGGCGGAGCAGAAGGCCCAAGAGGCCGAACAACTGGGCCACTCACTTCAAGAGAAGGAGAGTGCGCTGGCCACCACGGAGGGCCTGCTTCAGCAGGAGCGGACGGCGCTCGCCAGAGCTCAAACTATGGTGGAAGGTAAGATGACTTGCATTTTAGGTCATTTTCTTGTATTGTTGCTTGTCGTGGTTCGTCGTGACGAACTTGTTCCCATGACAGGGCTGCGGAAAGCCATGGCGAACAAGGCTGACGAGGCGGCGGTCCTTCAGACCGCCTACTCCGAGGCCCAGGGCGAGCTCGAGGACCTGAAGGCTGCTGCCGTCGAGGCATGCCGGAACATCGAGTGCGTCGACATCCCGTCAGGGTCCGCGCTGCCTAATCGCCTGAAGGCTTTGAAGGGCTGCGTGGACGACCGTCTGAAGTTCGCCTTTGCTCTTGGTGTGAAGAAGGCACTTGGCGTGGTGTCGACCCACTACGTCATCAACCTCCCGGTGGTGGCGGCAGGCTACTTCGTCGACGAAGAGCTGGATGATGATGCCGTGCTTGCCACCTTGGATCGAGCCGATGCCGACGTCGAGGAAGCCGCCACACTGCTCGCCGCCAAGTTTGAGCGCATGCTCTTTCCTGACGAGGCCGGGGACGAGGGCGTCGATGAAGAGCCCGAAGTCGTGGTTGCCCCTGATGCTGAGGCTGATCCCTTGGCTGTCGCCATGACGACCCTCGAAGAGCAGATCGCCTCGGTGGACCAGGATGATGACGGCCCTAGATCCCTTGCCGCGGTTCCCTCGAGCGTCATCACAGGAGGGGCGGGCGTGGGGGCAGCTGAGGCCGAGGCCCTGCGTGCTCCAGGGGTGGTTGCCGCCGATCCCCCGGCGCCCGAAGGTCCTGCTGCTGCCGACGCGCCCTCGCAGGAGGGTGATGCTTGAAAGACTTGGGCATGGAGGCCCAAGGTGTATCTTAGTTCTAGGTAGTTTGCTTGTGTAAATAAACTATGTTTGGAATTGAATGTTCCAAGTCTATGTTTGGTCATTTCGTGTTTATTTGTTTGTTCCATTGTGTTTCTTTTCTGCCTTGAGAGACCTTGGTTGGGTGAGTCGTGTACGCGAATCACTCGAGTGCAGAGTGGTGAGGGGGATGTTGTAGCCCTTCGACGGCGTAGGCGGTCCCACGGCTCGGCCGATTCTGGCCCTAGTTGGTTCGCGCCCCGCGTTTGTCTTTCTAGGCAATTGAAGTGTAACACAATTTTCGAAAAAGTTGGGATGGTTAGGGGGGGGGGTAAACCCCCCTGTAGCCCCCGAGGGTGGTTTAGCTTTATCGAGACTAGATCAAGGAGAAAGCTAAGCCATCGTTGTTTTTATTGTTAGTAACAATGTTACCATGTTTTCACAAACCTCTATCATTGTTATTTATGAACATGATATATTTACAAGGAATGCGAAAATTTTCATGGGTAGAAGCGACGTAGCTGTTGGATGTTCCAGGCATTGGGGAAGATATCGCCCTTCTCGTTTGCCAGCTTGTACGTGCCGGGCTTGAGGACTTCGGCGATGATGAACGTTCCTTCCCAGGGCAGAGTAAGCTTGTGGCTCTCTCGATTGTCTTGTCGTAGCCTTAGCACCAAGTCGCCTTTGTTGAGGACTCGATGCCGCACCTTTTGAGCTTGATATCGCCGGAGTGATTGCTGATAGCGTGCTGAGTGCAGCAGCGCCACGTCGCGAGCTTCATCCACTTGGTCCAACGAGTTTTCGCGGTTCCGTTGGTTCTGTTCCTCTTGATAAGCCTTGAGCCTCGGGGACCCGTACTCCAAGTCTGTTGGGAGGATGGCCTCGACGCCGTAGACGAGGAAGAACGGGCTGAAGCCCGTGGCTCTGCTTGGGGTCGTCCTGAGGCTCCAGATCACCGAGGGTAGCTCAGCCACCCATTTTTGGCCAAACTTGTTCAGTTTGTTGAAGAATCTTGGCTTCAGGCCTTGTAGTATCACGCCATTGGCACGTTCTACTTGGCCGTTTGTTTGTGGGTGTGCCACGGCCGACCAATCCACACGGATGTGGTAGTTGTCGCAAAATTCCAAGAATTTCTTGCCGGTGAACTGGGTGCCGTTGTCGGTGATGATCGAATTCGGTACCCCGAACCGGTGGATGATGTCGGTGAAAAACAGCACGGCCTGCTCGGATCTGATGTTGGTGATGGCTCGGACCTCGATCCACTTCGAGAATTTGTCGATGGCTACCAACAGGTGGGTGAAGCCCCCGGGCGCTTGGCGGAATGGCCCCACGAGATCCAGCCCCCAGACCGCGAAGGGCCATGTCACGGGGATGGTCTGTAGGGCGTGTGCCGGGAGATGCGTCTTGCGTGCGTAGAATTGGCATCCTTCGCACGTACGTACTGTGAAAACCTTGAAATTTAAAACTTAAAGAATAAAGAGGGTATGGCTAACTTTAATTTAAATACCATTTGACCTAAGTCAAACTTATGTTAACCAACAAATAAATAATGTGACCTAAACCTTTTTACCAATTGCTTGCACTCTATAAAGTGTTCCACGCGAAGCTGGTCCCACTGGCCAGCCTCTTCCTCGCCGCACGCCCGCGCCCGCCCTCGCTCGCACCGCGCCGCACGCCGCGCTCCCGAGCCGGCTGCCAAGCCGTGCTCCACCACGCGGCCGTCGAGGCCTGACCACCACAATGCGACCCGACCAAGCAGCGCCAATACAACCCGACCAAACCCCCAAGTGCGCCAACCGAGCACGGCAACGATCCCTCGCCTGCCGCGGATCCTCGTCAGCAAATGCCGAGGCGCCCCGACGCGGCGCAGCCACGATGCACGGGAGCAAACAGTGAGCAGCGAGCCCTCGACCACTCCCGCACACACACGATCCCGTTCCAGCCGCGCCCGCATCGACCTCCCCCAGCTCGACCACGCCACGCGGCCGCCAAGCTCTGTTAATGGCGCCATTAACGCCGGCGAGGCTCCTCAACGCCGTTGCGCGCCCCGACGGCCATCTGGACCCCAAGGCTTCGTCGTTAAGCCTCCATCCTCCCTCCTATCGCCTATAAAGGGACCCCAGACCCCACATTGCCACCCTCGAGCTCGCCGTCGCCATTTCCGCCGCCCAGTCGCCACCGATCGAGCTCACCGTGGGCAGCCTTCTCCACACCACCTCCGCCCAAACCAGCGTCACAATGGAGCTCCCTGACACCTAGTGATGCTCCCCGACCCCTCAAACCCCTATCCCTGTCACTCCTGAACCTCCTCCCCCACTCGCCGTCGCCGCCGTCCGTCGCCTCCGTGCGGGCAGCCGCGCACCGGCCGCCATGTCCTAAACCGAGAGCACCACCAGCTTCCTCTCCTCCTCACGAAGCTTTTCCCCCAGTTGATCGAGTCGGGAGGCCTTCCATGGCACCGGCGTGAGCTCGCCGGAGCCCGCAGATCTCCTCCGCCGCCGTTCGCCGCCATCGGGCTATCCCTAACCACGAGGCCTACCTCAATCGAACCGGGGTGAGCCACTGAACCCCTTAGGCTAGATCTCGTCGAGAATGGGGCCCCACATCGTCGGGTTCGCACGAGCGCCGCCGCCGGCCGGCCAGGGACCCATGGTTAAATTTTAAAACTTGCAGGGGCTTGAACGTAAACTGTCAGGGACTAAAATGTGAAACTTAAGTTAAGTTGTTGAACACAACGCAGTGAACTTTGAAAATCGATTAAAAATCGTAGAAAAATCATATAAATTCGAAATAAATTCTGTTGGGTTCTGTGAGGCGGGATCTACAACTTTCGTAAAACATGTATATACTTTTTCTGCACTCGTTGTGAAATAAAAATCATTCTTTGTATAAGTACTTTAATAAATAACTCAAGCTACACAGAACCTTTAGGTCTAATTTTTGGATATATTGTTCCTCGCTGAATGACAAGCTCACTGTACAAAAATCGCACAAAGTTATGAAATCTAGCTCCTGTTTTGTATTTATTTCCATTACTAGCTATGCTAAAGAGAATTATTTTTAGTTTTATATCTACTAAGTAACATGAGATGAAATTTTTATGGTAGATCAGTGCAGTGGTTATGGTTGCCCAGTAAATTTCTCAGCTACAGATGTTGAGATTTACTATATGAACTAAAATTAACAGAAGTTTTGTTGCTAGATAAATAGGGAAAACTTTGTAGGCAAGTAGTGTCATACAAATCCGATAACTCATATGATATTCTGCTGTTTTCTTTATGATTGTTACTGTCAAGATTTTATATATGTACACAATCACCATCAAAAAGAAAACTAAGAATTCATCATACTATAACAAAAACTTTATGCAAATAAACTAAGTTTACATTGTTATCTAGGTGAATATGGCCACCTTAACACGTGTATATTTATTTTCAGAATGCTATTGTCTTGGGTCAGTCCCTGTTTTAATCAAACTAATATGCATTGCATCTCGTGTAGATTTTAACATCGCTGACGGCAACTACACGCTCGTGCCGGAGAACGAGGAGCTAGAGGGAGCCTTGAACTTGATCGAGACCGAGCAAGACCCGAACCAAGGTTCAGAAGGGCCCAAGGCCATTGCTGAGCAGGAAGGCAAGCCCCGGAGCATAACCCGGTTTTCTCTAAAAATTCATGCAAATACTTTTATGTACTTATGTTTGTGCATATAAGTATAGGAGTTGTTTTGGAACCGTAGATGCATTATCTATAGGATCCCAAGTTGCTTACTAGTAAAGGGTCGTACTAGTTGCTATGCTTAACTAGGACCCGGTAGAAGTCGAGTGATTTCCGGTCACTCGTGAGTTATAGGAGTTTCTTGCTTTACTTATGATGGAATCATAAGGATGACGGGTGGGGATGGGAAAGTTATTTTTGGAGGTTTATTGGTGCCGCGCCTGTCTAGTAAGAATTTTGCTAAGGTCGAAAGGTGTCAGTGTTCGTGGTCAAGTTTTCGAATGTACTAAGCACATGCCGAGAGATTTAATGGTAATCGGTAAGCCTATGTACCTGATTGAACCGGGGCGTGGCTTTACCCCGCTACCCCTGGAATTGGATTTCCTTGGTGCATCATGTGGGTACAAGTGCGGCCACGGCACGGCGTCGTTCCGGGGACCGTTGGGGCATTGTATCCAAGGGATGCGGGCTCTGTACACAAACCGGGGATTGATGGGAACGGTTGAGGTGTGAAGATCCGTCGAGGTCTTGCACTTCGTGTGTTTAGGTCCACCTTGCAAGGTTAACAAATCGATTCGAATCGTCTGTCTCTCGCAGCTACTGAGACTGCTTGATCACTATGCTGCATTGAGTAAAAAGTTGAACATGAGCTTGATATTGGATATTTGTTGTTGCTTAAATTGCTTGTACAACATGCTTTCTTAGTTTAAGTGCTCACTTAGAATGGTTATATTCACTGGAATCTTGAAAATAAAACTTGAAAGTAAGGACTCACTTTTTAATCGCTTTTGGCAAAACAAACCCCTCAGCCAAAAAGCCTTGCATGTCTAGAAGTCTTTTCATTGTCGGGTAAGCCTTGCTGAGTATTAATATACTCAGCCTTGCCTGTGGCTTTGTTTTCAGGTAATGTTCTAGAGGAAATGGTTGCTAGTCTGACTTGGCCATCCCAGCTCCCTCCGGGCTGGACTATTGAGTGGGACCCGTCCTCGGTCGGCGAGGATCGTGGTGATTGATGTCATGAGAGGCTTCCTTGTGATGTCACTTGTATCGTCGAGTAGACTTCGTTTGATTTCCACTGCTTTATGTTGAACTCTGAACTTTTACTGTTGAACTCGGTTTGTAATAAAATAATGTGGACTTTTGTGTTGTAATAAAAAATTTGATTGATGTAATCCCTGGGCTCGTCTTCGCACGAGTATTTGTATGCTTTGTTTCGATCTCGAAATACGTGGTTGTATTGGGTGAAACCCGACAGACAGCTATCTTCATCCAATTTAAGTGTCGGATCGCGTTTAAGGCGATATAAGTGCACTTTTATTGGGTTAGGATAAGCGGTTCTGCCACAGCTGGTATTAGAGCCGAAAAGCTACACCAGGGAAAGCAACAAGCCTTAAAACACGCTTTTCAATAAAATTTACCCACAAAAATTGTCTTTTACAAAAGGCGCTGGCTCGTTAAGGAAAAAGATAGAACGTGAAGCCCTAGGGTAAAAATGGGGATAGTCAGGTGGCTATTAGCTTATAAACTGACTTCCAGCACATTTACTTTCAAGCAAGTTACTTTCATGTAACGACGCACCTACGCCATGGTAAGTAGGTAAGCATTCTGGTACTCGTAGTCGGTTAGGCTCGCGCACGTGTTTTATACGGGCGCCTATCCTACCGCGCGGTGCGCAACAGGATGCGACTCAAGCTTAATTCAAAACAGCTTGTCGCCACCGGCTGCAGGTGATAAGGCTGCAGTGATCCCCCGATGATCAAAATCGGACCCATTGTGGTATGCGGTGCATCCATGGGTAGTTAATATGTTGCCTGGGTCAGGAACATATGAATACTGTCCATGCAGCGTTGAACGCATGGGTGCCAATCCTATAAGGGATGGTAATGAATGTGGACACTTTCGTGAGTGCTGGCACGAAAGGTTCAAGCGGATATTTCTTATTTTCGATGCAGGTACACTAACTACGTTAGTCTAAGAGCGAGTAGTGACTCGACTAGTTATTATAGGGAGTGACGTACAAAATGCCACCGAAGTAACGCCTAAATCCAAATTTATTTGGATAGTGGGCTCATGAGAGGACGAATAGGTCATTTATGCATCATGTTGTGAAGTCACCAAAATGCAATTGGTTTACAAAAATAATTAAATGAGTAAACTGATGAAATGAAAGCCCTTAGCTGAAAATCACTAAGATCTTACTTATGCCCTCAAAAGTTCTGTATATTTCTTTGTTGCAAATTGAGTTGCCCTCAAAAGCCCTTAGCTGAAAACTATGTTTAGGAGAATTGGTAAAGGCGGTTTGAAATTGAGTTAATAATCTACTGTAAAGAAAATTTGTTGTAATATACAAAATTGTGGCTGTGTCTTGTCTTTTGTAAATAGGAATAATTCTGACCCAAAACTTTCTTTGTGGTAAACCTGCTGTTTATTTGTTTATGCTGAATAATTCATTTTTCAGTATGACTTGTCCTGTTGGTGAGCAAGTATGGTTAGTCAAAATGTGCCTTATTAAATCCAATGTTAATCTTTGTTGTTTGGGTCATTGTTGAACCCATAAATGAATAGCCAACAAAGGCGGTCTTTTCTTACACCTGTTGGTCTGAACTTGTAGTTAACAATGCAGTATCACTTTTCATTTTGGCCTTAGTATAAAAGTGCAGTAGAATTTTAGGAACCCTTAAAGGCCTGAATTCAAATGTTGTAGATGCATATATCCAGTATCTGTAACTAAAACTACTAAACTACTGAAGTGATTCAGCTTTGGCCACTACGATTGAAAGGATCTGTACATTCCTAGTCAACTAGTAATCTGTCCAAAGGTTGGTAACTATAAAATTTGCTTAATTATTTCCTGTAGGATCCATATTTGGGGTTGCAGGTACTTGGGTATTGCTAGCAGTTTGCCGTAGTTGAGAAATTCTGTGTGTTGCTAGTTGCAATGTTTCAGTAATGTAACTGAAACGTGTTCAGCACAAAAACTGCAACAATACTAGTGAGCAAATTAAGTTCAGAATAAACCACAGATGATAAATAATGGTGTGAACCTTGCTTAATATTATTGTAAGGGAACCATGTCATAAAGGGAATACTGTAGATAGAAAGGAAGTGAGTCCACTTTGAGAAAATTGGTGAGCATCATAGAAACCAAGCACCACCATTGGTCAAAATCCCAAAGACCTGTCAGGCTTAGCAATGGTTCTGAAATTTAATTTTTCGACTCCCAAAAATTTGTTTCTGGTAAAGATAACCAATAAGGAAGCTGTTGGTAATAAAGTTGTTTAACCGCTGTCAAAATTTCATGACATTGGGACAAAGGAACTGGGAGTTATGGCTAGAACATTAGGAGCACGTCTGTCTGAAAATTTTTCAGAAGCTGCAAGTTAAACTGTTGTGTCTAGAAAGTTTCTGAGTTTTAATTTTTCGACCCTGAAAAATTCATTTCTAGCGAAAATGGTCAACATGACAAATGTTCATCTTGGAATGGTCTAGATTCTATCAAAAATTGGTGGTAATTGGATAAGTGAGCCGAGAGTTATGACCAAAACAGCAGCATCCTGTCTGCCTGAAATTTTCAGGAACAACCGAATTGGAGTAAGACACGAATTGGTAGAGCATGAGGACACCTTTAACCTTGAATTAGAATAACCAGATTACTATTATAGTCCTTGGCAATGTTTTTGGCAATAATGTGAGAGAAGTTGAAATAAAAATTTTTGACAGACAGAGAAGGTTTATTTGCTGTCACCCAGAAAATTTGTGAAGGTGTGCAACAATAGTTATTATGACCTATCTCACACTTTGGCCTTATGAATTGCAGATGGACAATCCAGTTATCTTTGAGATCGATGGGCAAGGCCGAGTACACTCCCATTGCTTACACGTGGAAGGATTCCCTTCCATCCTTTGGAGCGTACTCAATTCGGTGGGATACAATATCCCACCCATGTACGTTGGCCGCCCTTATGAAGAGCTGGGGGTACCTCGCTGCCACATGCAGCTTACAGTTCCATCCCATCCGGAACATCCAGAATGGCCCTCCCTTAGCCTGGAAATCTGGGGTTATGGACTAGAAGATGCGTGGGAAACGGCTGCACTCACAGCGCTCACCAATTTTTGCAATCATCACCCTCTGTTGGTAGCAGTGAACCCCATTGGTCTTTTTCCGGCAGTAGATGAGCAGGACCCCTTGTGGCTGGATCGTATCAGTTACCAGCAGCTGTTAGGATACTTCTACCCTCAGGAAACAATATCCACATCCATCAGATGCATGAATGCTCTCTATAGGCTGCAAGCTCGCCAAGGAATGGCGATAGCCCATCTTTCCAACTTAGCACAAGCCAACTTAATAATGGGAGATGGTCAGGCCCAGATTGCTCAACTCACTGCCCGAGTGGGTGAGTTGGAGTTTGAGAATGAAGGTTTAGCAGCTGACATAAACGAAAGAATCACAATGAATGACTTACTCCAGGACCAAGTCCATGACTTGCAAGTGGAGTTAGCTGATGTACAGCAAGCAAACTTTCAGCTGCAAATGAACCAACTACAGCAAGTTCCGCCAGAAGAAATAAACTTAGACGGAAATGAGCCGGAGATGAACGAGGGAGTGTCAGGCATCGCTTTTGAGGATGGTGCACCTGAGAACGGGGGAAACCATTCCCCTGTAAACAGCGCTGCCTCGGTGGGCAACTAGGTGATTTTTAGATGTGGTTAGTAAGTAGTGCACGGACTTCTCATTAGGTAGCCTAACTTTTGAACAGTGGGATATAGGCTAACTTAGAGTTGAGTACTCTTTTGTAATTTGTGCACCAAGTTGTAAATATTTTGCTAAGCGGGGCCTGTCCCGAGGAACAACCAGTTGTAATGATAATCTAGCTGTCATCGTCGCAGCAGAACCTAAATGATGATGTTAGACCTATCTCCATGCAGATCTGGGCGTTACGTTGAATACCAAAACTAAGAGTTAGGTTATGATCTAGTTGGTGATAAATTTTCAGCATGGCTGTTAGTTCTAAAAGTACAGCCTGCTGAAAACAAGCAAAACAGCAGAGTCTTGACTGAGTTTTTGGGTCATTTTGTTTCTATTCATGTTTTAAATTTTAACACGAACAATAAACCCATAAGTAAGAAAGTTTTCAGTTGGCGGTAGGAAGATATGAAATGTGAGATGGTAGAATAGAAGAAATAATTTAAAAATCAAAGTGCATTCTTCTGTCCAATAAATTTTAGGTGACCTTGTAAATTCTTAATATCTCGCTTTTTACCATATGAAGCTTTGCATATATCTGAACCACTTTGATTAATGAGAAGCATCTGAATTTCAGATGGTGGGGCCTACACGCCAAACTCCCCAGGGATTTAATGGAGCAGGAGGGAGTGGGCAAAATCCACCCTCCATGGAGGCGTTCATGGCTGCTCAAGTAGAACCATAGTCACAAAGTTCCCGGGTCAATTGGGTCGAGGAACGGGATTGAGGTTCGAGGGTCGATGCTTTATGAAATTGTGGTACGGAGAGGGTATACCTCTTTGAGACAAAAATTCACAACATGGTACGTGAACCAAGGAGTGTCGGGTAGATGATCTCGGAACGAGGTATAGAAGAGTCAAGGAAAACCAAGGAAATGAAGAAAAGGATAAAAGAAAAGGGCTAGATGGGCTGCCAATTACTATGTTTTACATCATGTTGGAGCTACCAATTACTGTGCTTTACATCTATACCGTAACATCGTGCCTGCCTCATGTTGGAGCTTCTCCATGGCGACCTCCAAGACCTTGATCTAGAGTTCATGACCCTATAGGGTGGGAACGATGATCCAGCAAAAATTGGGACGATGACTCATGGTGACTCCGACCCACGAACTGGGACGACGTTCCCGGGTCGAGAAACGTGCCACCGACCCCGTTTCCTGTTACTATGAGTAGAACTACTGCAGCAGTTGGTTCAAGGCCAACGCCAGCAGAGGGGTGGCCAAAATGGCAATCCTCCAGGGGCGGCAACCTACAAGGATTTTCTCGATACCAAGCCACCCATTTTCACGCAAACCGAGGAACCTCTTGACGCGGACGCTTGGATTCGCACAATACAGTCCAAGTTTTCTTTACTGTTGGCTCCTTGTTCAGATGCCAACAAGGTTCGCTATGCAGCTCAGCAGCTCCGCAGTACAGCCCGCTTGTGGTGGGAAAACTACTCTGCCACATTCCCTGACAACCATGAGGTGACATGGGCAGAATTCACCACAGCGTTTCGTGCTCGTCACATTCCAGAGGGTCTCATGGAAAGAAAGCTCAATGAGTTCCTAGCACTTACTCAGGGAACTCGCACTGTACTGCAGTATGCCCAAGCTTTCAATAATCTGAGTCAGTATGGGGGCTACAATGCTGACACTGATGCCAAGAAGCGTGATCACTTCCGCCGAGGCCTTAATACCAAGCTCAAGGAACGCCTGAATCTTATCAAGGTTAATACTTACAATGAGTTGGTGAATTTGGCCATTACCCAAGAAGATTGCATCACGGCACACCGTGCTGAGAAAAAGAGAAAGACACCACCCGGACCCTCCAGTGTACCACCACGGAGGTCTCAGTTGGTGCGTAATGCTCCTTCAAGTGCTGCTCAGAGGCCCCCTCAGCGAGGGCGTTGGGTTTTCAGGCCACCGCAGTAGCAGGGGAATGTGCGGCCAGCAAATCCTCCATCTAATGGCCCAAGGCCGAATGTGCAGTAGCCGAGTCGTTCTGGGAATTTCAATCGCTGCTTTATTTGTTGGAGTACTACTCACTTTGCCCGAGAATGCCCCCAGAACCGGCAGCAGAATCCGGCCCAGGGGCCAAGGCCTAGCAACAGCAACAACAAAGGTAAGAAGCCGGTGGTGCAAGTGCGCCAGGGCCGACTAAACTTCACCACCTTTGCTGATCTTCTTGAGGGTGCTCCCATCATGACTGGTATCTTTTCTATTCAGAATCGGCCTGCAGTTATTTTATTCGATTCAGGAGCATCACATAGTTTTATCAGTAGCAAGTTTTGTGGAAAATGTGGTCTAGGGTTCACCCACACTAAAAGTTCTTACATGATCGCAACACCGGGTGGTAAAATTGCTTCCGATCAAATTACACGCCTGGTACCACTCAAATTGGGCAGTAAAATTTTCCCTATGGACCTCATTATCTTGGGCATTGAAGATATAGATATTATCTTGGGAGTAAATTGGATGACACAATATGGGGCCACCTTAGATATTGCATCACGAGTAGTAGATATCAATTCTCCCACGCATGGGGCCACTACATTATATTTGCCACTGTGTGAACACACCAATACTTGTGCCTATGAATTGAAAGAAATCAAAATAGAAGATATACCGGTGGTATGCGAGTACGTTAATGTATTTCCCGACGACTTGCCGGGAATGCCACCAGATAGGGAAATTGAATTTGTTATTGAATTACAGCCTGGTACTGCACCTATCTCTAAGCGGCCTTATCGAATGCCACCAAAAGAGCTAGCAGAATTGAAAGTACAGCTCCAAGAACTATTGGATAAGGGATACATCCGACCTAGTTCATCACCTTGGGGTTGTCCAGCCCTCTTTGTGAAAAAGAAGGATCACACCTTGAAGCTTTGTGTGGACTATCGTCCACTCAATGCGGTGACTATTAAAAACAAGTATCCCTTGCCCCGCATTGACCTTCCTTTTGATCAGCTAGTGGGAGCTAAAGTCTTCTCAAAAATTGATCTTCGTTTTGGCTATCACCAAATCAAAATCCGATCCAGTGACATACCAAAAACTGCATTCTCTACTCGATACGGGTTGTATGAATATTTGGTCATGTCTTTCGGTCTCACCAATGCACCTGCCTACTTCATGTATCTCATGAATTCGGTGTTCATGCTGGAGCTTGACAAGTTTATCGTGGTCTTCATTGACGACATCTTGATCTATTCTAAGAACGAAGAAGAGCATGTCGAACATCTTCGGATTGTTCTTCAACGTCTTCGGGATCATCAATTATATGCTAAATTCTCTAAATGTGAATTTTGGTTGGATACTATCAAATTCTTGGGACACACTATTTCCAAGAATGGTATCGCTGTTGATCCCAGCAAAGTCCAAGAGGTAATGGATTGGAAACCACCTACTTCCGTTCATCAAATTCGGAGTTTTCTGGGTCTAGCAGGATATTATCGTCGGTTTATTCTGGATTTTTCAAAAATTGCTAAGCCCATGACCGAATTGTTGAAGAAGGGAGTCAAATTTGTATGGAGTGAAAAATGCATGGAAGCTTTCCACACTCTAAGTAAACTCTTGACATCAGCACCTGTTCTAGCTCAACCGGATAATTCAAAGCCATTTGATGTCTATTGTGATGCTTCGGGCACTGGACTGGGCTGTGTTCTCATGTAAGAGCGTCGAGTTATTGCTTATGCATCACGAGCTCTTCGTCCACATGAGAAAAATTATCCCACACATGATCTTGAGCTAGCAGCAGTCGTTCATGCCTTAAAAATTTGGAGGCACTATCTCATGGGAAATCATTGCAACATATACACGGATCATAAAAGTCTTAAATATCTTTTCACCCAAGCCGATCTGAATCTGCGACAAAGAAGGTGGTTGGAGTTGATTAAAGACTATGATCTAGAAGTGCATTACCACCCTGGGAAGGCTAACGTGGTAGCTGATGCACTCAGCCGAAAGGCTCATTGCCATTGTTTCTCCGTAGAGAAAATTTCGGAGACCATATGTCATGAAATGAGGAAACTAAATTTGGAGATGGTTCCTCAAGGTAGCCTAAGTCACATAGCACTTGAGCCTACCTTGCAGGATCAAGTGATTCTGGCGCAATTGAAGGACAAGGGTATCAAAATAATCAAACAAAAATTATCCCAAGGGGACCCTAAATATAAATGTTTTCGGCAAGATTGGAAGGGAGTTGTATGGTTTGAAGATCGCTTAGTCGTTCCGAAGAACCTCGAACTCCGTAAGCAAATCTTGGATGAAGCACACCTCTCTAAATTTTCCATTCATCCTGGAAGCATTAAAATGCATCAGGATCTGAAGCTTCAATTCTGGTGGACTAGAATGAAAAGAGAAATTGCTAAGTATGTGTCAGAATGTGACACCTGTCAGAGGATTAAAGCTAGTCATTTAAAGGTGGCTGGTACCCTTCAACCACTGCCCATTCCATCATGGAAATGGGAAGATATCAACATGGATTTCATTGTTGGGTTACCTAACACCTCTCAAAAACATGATTCCATTTGGGTCATAGTGGATCGGCTCACAAAAACTGCACACTTCCTTCCTGTCCGTACCATCTATACAGTGAAACGATACGCGGAAATCTATCTGGAGCGTATTGTTAGTTTGCATGGCATACCCAAAACAATCATCTCAGATCGAGGGCCTCAGTTTGTAGCTCGTTTTTGGGAGCAGTTGCAAGAGTCTCTGGGTACTCGATTGATCTGGAGCTCAGCTTACCATCCGCAGACTAATGGGCAAACTGAAAGGGTAAATCAAATTCTTGAGGATATGCTTCGAGCATGTGTGCTTCATTATGACAAGAATTGGGACAAGAGCCTACCTTTAGCTAAGTTCTCTTATAACAATAGCTATCAGGCCAGTATGAAAATGGCACCTTTTGAGGCACTGTATGGCTGAAGATGTCGAACACCATTAAGTTGGTCCCAAACCGGAGAACGGAGAGTGTTTGGACCTGATCTAGTAATTGAAGCAGAAGAAAAGGTCAAGGTCATTCAAAAACATCTCCAAGCAGCTCAATCAAGGCAAAAGAGTTATTTTGATAAAAGGCGAACCCCTTTAAAATTTGAGGTTGGTGACCACGTCTATCTTAAAGTATCTCCAACGAAGGGGGTACAGAGATTTGGGATCAAGGGAAAATTGGCCCCTAGGTACATTGGCCCATATGAGATCATCAAAGAATGTGGACCAGTGGCTTATCAAGTGAAACTCCCTGATAAACTATCATCTATTCATGATGTTTTCCACGTCTCTCAACTCAAAAAGTGCCTTCGAGTCCCAGAGGAAGTAATTGAGCAAGAGGAAGTTTGGGTAGAACCCGATCTTTCGTATGTGGAGTTTCCTATTAAAATCCTTGACCGAAAGGAAAGACATACGAGAAGGCAAGTGGTGAAAATGTTTAAAGTCCAATGGAATCATCATAGTGAAGATGAAGCCACCTGGGAAACCGAGGAGTTCCTTAACAAAAATTTCCGGGGTTTTCTTCTCGTTCACGAAGGTACACCCACTTTTATTCCAATCTCGGGACGAGATTTCTTTAAGGGGGGTAGGCTGTGAAAACCCGGAAATTTAAAACTTAAAGAATAAAGAGGGTATGGCTAACTTTAATTTAAATACCATTTGACCTAAGTCAAACTTATGTTAACCAACAAATAAATAATGTGACCAAAACCATTTTACCAATTGCTTGCACTCTATAAAGTGGTCATGGTCATAAGCCTAGCCATCAAATTAGTCATAATCAGAGAAACAAATATAATGGAAGTGCTTTCCAATTTTGAATTCAAAATGAATTTGAATAGCATTCGAAGATCCCACAATTGCTGCTTGTTGTGTGTCTCAAATCAAAAATCGTACAACATGAAATTTGTAGGGAAAAATATTTAGTACAACTTTTGTTTTTGGAGATTTTGAGGTTTTAATGAAAATTTTGAAGCAATTGCTGGTCAACTGCAGTTTTCTCCCGATCAAACTCTCTCTCTCACCCTCCCCTGTTTTCTCCCCCGCTCTAGAGCGCCGCCGCGCTACACAACCCAACCAAACCCCCAAGCGCGCCAACCGAGCACGGCAACGATCCCTCGCCTGCCGCGGATCCTCGTCGGCCAATGCCAAGGCGCACCGACGCGGCGCAGCCACGGTGCACGGGAGCAAACAGCGAGCAGCGAGCCCTCGACCACTCCCGCACACACACAATCCCGTTCCAGCCGCGCCCGCATCGACCTCCCCCAGCTCGACCACGCCACGCGGCCGCCAAGCTCTGTTAATGGCGCCATTAACACCGGCGAGGTTCCTCAACGCCGTTGCCTGCCCCGACGGCCATCTGGACCCCAAGGCTTCGTCGTTAAGCCTCCATCCTCCCTCCTGTCGCCTATAAAAGGGACCCCAGACCCCACATTGCCACCCCCGAGCTCGCCGTCGCCATTTCCGCCGCCCAGTCGCCACCGATCGAGCTCACTGTGGGCAGCCTTCTGCACACCACCTCCGCCCAAACCAGCGTCACATTGGAGCTCCCTGACACCTAGTGATGCTCCCCGACCCCTCAAACCCCTATCCCTGTCACTCCTGAACCTCCTCTCCCACTCGCCGTCGCCGCCGTCCGCCGCCTCCGTGCGGGCAGCCGCGCACCGGCCGCCATGTCCTAAACCGAGAGCACCACCAGCTTCCTCTCCTCCTCACGAAGCTTTTCCCCCAGTTGATCGAGTCGGGAGGCTCTCCATGGCGCCGGCGTGAGCTCTCCGGAGCCCGCAGATCTCCTCCGCCGCCGTTCGCCGCCATCGGGCCATCCCCGACCACGAGGCCTACCTCAATAGAACCGGGGTGAGCCACTGAACCCCTAAGGCTAGATCTCGTCGAGAATGGGGCCCCACATCGCCGGGTTCGCACGAGCGCCGCCGCCGGCCGGCCAGGGACCCCATGGTTAAATTTTAAAACTTGCAGGGGCTTGAACGTAAACTGTCAGGGACTAAAATGTGAAACCTAAGTTAAGTTGTTGAACAGAATGCAGTGAACTTTGAAAATCGATTAAAAATCGTAGAAAAATCATAAAAATGCGAAATAATTTTTTTGGGTTCTGTGAGGCTGGATCTACAACTTTCGTAAAACATGTATATACTTTTTCTGCACTCGTTGTGAAATAAAAATCATTCTTTTTATAAGTACTTTAATAAATACCTCGAGCTACACAGAACCTTTAGGTCTAATTTTTGGATATATTGTTCCTCGCTGAATGTCAAGCTCACTGTACAAAAATCGCACAAAGTTATGAAATCTAGCTCCTGTTTTGTATTTATTTCCATTACTAGCTATGCTATAGAGAATTATTTTTAGTTTTATTTCTACTCAGTATCATGAGATGAAATTTTTATGGTAGATCAGTGCAGTGGTTATGGTTGCCCAGTAAATTTCTCAGCTACAGATGTTAAGATTTACTATATGAACTAAAATTAACAGAAGTTTTGTTGCTAGATAAATAGGGAAAACTTTGTAGGCAAGTAGTGTCATACAAATCCGATAACTAATATGATATTCTGCTGTTTTCTTTATGAATTGTTACTGTCAAGATTTTATATATGTACACAATCACCATCAAAAAGAAAACTAAGAATTCATCATACTATAACAATACCTTTATGCAAATAAACTAAGTTTACATTGTTATCTAGGTGAATATGGCCACCTTAACACGTGTATATTTATTTTCAGAATGCTATTGTCTTGGGTCAGTCCCTATTTTAATCAAACTAATATGCATTGCATCTCGTGTAGATTCTAACATCGATGACGGCAACTACACGCTCGTGCCGGAGAACGAGGAGCTAGAGGGAGCCTTGAACTTGATCGAGACCGAGCAAGACCCGAACCAAGGTTCGGAAGGGCCCAAGGCCATTGCTGAGCAGGAAGGCAAGCCCCGGAGCATAACCAGATTTTCTTTAAAAATTCATGCAAATACTTTTATGTACTTATGTTTGTGCATATAAGTATAGGAGTTGTTTTGGAACCGTAGATGCATTATCTATAGGATCCCAAGTTGCTTACTAGTAAAGGGTCGTAGTAGTTGCTATGCTTTACTATCCCAAGTCGAGTGATTTCCGGTCACTCGCGAGTTATAGGAGTTTCTTGCTTTACTTATGATGGAATCATAAGGATGACGGGCGGGGATGGGAAAGTTATTTTTGGAGGTTTATCGGTGCCCCGCCTGTCTAGTAAGAATTTTGCTAAGGTCGAAAGGTGTCAGTGTTTGTGGTCAAGTTTTTGAATGTACTAAGAACATGCCGGGAGATTTAATGGTAATCGGTAAGCCTATGTACCTGATTGAACCGGGGCGTGGCTTTACCCCGCTATCCCTGGAATTGGATTCCCTTGGTGCATCATGTGGGTACAAGTGCGGCCACGGCACGACGTCGTTCCGGGGACCGTTGGGGCATTGTATCCAAGGGATGCGGGCTCTGTACACAAACCGGGGATTGATGGGAACGGTTGAGGTGTGAAGATCCGTCGAGGTCTTGCACTTCGTGTGTTTAGGTCCACCTTGCAAGGTTAACAAATCGATTAGAATCGTCTGTCTCTCGCAGCTACTGAGACTGCTTGATCACTATGCTGCATTGAGTAAAAAGTTGAACATGCGCTTGATATTGGATATCTATTGTTGCTTAAATTGCTTGTACAACATGCTTGCTTAGTTTAAGTGCTCACTTAGAATGGTTATATTCACTGGAATCTTGAAAATAAAATTTGAAAGTAAGGACTCACTTTTTAATCGCTTTTGGCAAAACAAACCCCTCAGCCAAAAAGCCTTGCATGTCTAGAAGTCTTTTCATTGTCGGGTAAGCCTTGCTGAGTATTAGTATACTCAGCCTTGCTTGTGGTTTTGTTTTCCGGTAATGTTCTAGAGGAAATGGTTGCTAGTCTGACTTGGCCATCCCAGCTCCCTTCGGGCTGGACTGTTGAGTGGGACCCGTCCTCGGTCGGCGAGGATCGTGGTGATTGATGTCATGAGAGGCTTCCTCGTGATGTCACTTGTATCGTCGAGTAGACTTCGTTTGATTTCCACTGCTTTATGTTGAACTCTGAACTTTAACTGTTGAACTCGGTTTGTAATAAAATAATGTGGACTTTTGTGTTGTAATAAAAAATTGGATTGATGTAATCCCTGGGCTCGTCTTCGCATGAGTATTTGTATGCTTTGTTTCGATCTCGAAATACGTGGTTGTATCGGGTGAAACCCGACAGACAGCTATCTTCATCCAATTTAAGTGTCGGATCGCGTTTAAGGTTATATAAGTGCACTTTTATTGGGTTAGGATAAGCAGTTCTGCCACACGCACGACCTCGTTTGCGTCGGCCACGGCGATAGGCCAGTAGAAACCTTGCCGGAATGCGTTGCCCACGAGGGTTCGCGGCGCCGCGTGATGTCCGCACATGCCGGCGTGGATGTCGTGGATCAACTGCCTCCCCTCGGGGATGAGGATGCAGCGCTGTAGGATCCCCGAGGCGCTGCGCTTGTACAGCTCGCCGCCGACCGAGACGAAGGTCTTGGCCCTTCTGGCAATGCGACGCGCCTCGGTTCGATCCGAGGGCAGTTCTCCGCGATCGATTCATGCGAGGTATGGGTCGCGCCAATCTCGCGGGCGCGAGTCTGCGTCGATCTCCATGGCCTCGGCCTCGTCGGCCGAGGAGGTCTCGAGGTCATGGGCCTCGAGCCCCTCTTTCGAGGGATCCTTGTCCATAGGCTTAACCCCCGCAGCCTTCGAGGGTGCTTTGGGCGCCTTGGGTTTTTGGTCGAGGTTGACGGAGGGTCTGTCGAGGTAGCGGGCGAAGACATTTGGTGGGACGGTGATCCGTTCCGACGCGATCTTGGCCAATTGGTCTTCTACCTCGTTGTACTTGCGCACAATGTGGTTTAGCTTGAGGCCGTAGAATTTATTCTCGATGCGACGAACCTTATTGCAATACGCCTCCATCCCCCAGGATATCAAGGTGCTTGACGCCAAGCTCGATGGCGATACGGAGCCCAACGAGGAGGGCTTCATATTCCGTCATGTTATTAGATGCCGGGAAGTGCAGGCGGACCACATATCGGATATGCTCTCCGAGGGGTGAGACAAAGAGGAGGCCCGTGCCTGCCCCGACTTTCAACACCGACCCATCGAAGTACATAGTCCAGCATTTGGCTTGGATCTGTGGTGGAGGAAATTGGATGTCGATCCATTCAGCTACAAAATCTGCCAAGACTTGTGATTTTATTGCCTTTCGCGACGCGTAGGAGAGGGCTTCCCCCAAGAGCTCCATCGACCATTTCGCTATTCTACCAGAGACATCCGGATTGCGGACTATCTCTCCCAAGGGAAAGGATGAGACCACGGTGACCGGATGAGCCTCGAAGTAGTGTCGCAACTTTCGTCGCGTGAGCACTACGGCGTAGATTAGCTTCTGGATCTGTGGATAGCGCGCCTTGGTTTCGGTTAGTACCTCGCTGACGTAGTACACCGGCCTCTGAACTGGCAGAGCGTGTCCCTCCTCCGTTCTCTCTACAATGATGACGGCGCTGACTACTTGGGTTGTAGCGGCCACGTAGAGATAGAGGGGTTCGCCATCCTGTGGCGGTGTAAGGATTGGTGCACGTGCGAGTGACGCCTTTAGCCCGTCGTGGCCTTTTTGAGCTTCGGGGGTCCACGAAAAGCGTTCGTGCTTTTTCAGAAGCCGGTACAGAGGTAAGCCCTTTTCACCAAGTCGTGAAATGAAACGGCTGAGGGCTGCGAGACAGCCTAATACCTTTCGTACCCCCTTGAGGTCCTAGATCGGCCCCATTCGCTCCAGGGCTGAGATTTTTTCGGGGTTGGGTTCGATGCCTCGCTGGGAGACAATGAAGCCCAACAACATGCCTCGCGGTACCCCGAATACGCATTTCTCCGGATTTAGTTTTACCCCGTTCGTTCGAAGGCGATCGAACGTGATCTGTGAATCGTTTACCAGATTGTCTGCCTTTCTGGATTTTACAACGATGTCGTCAACGTACGCCTCAACGGTCCGCCCGATGTGTTCTCTGAAAACGTGTTGCATACATCGTTGATATGTAGCCCCAGCGTTTTGGAGCCCAAATGGCATAGTAACATAGCAAAACATTCCAAACGGGGTGATAAAAGAAATCGCGAGCTGGTTGTTGACACTTTTTACGATCCAATATCAGAATTGAGAATCCTGGTACTGGGGTAAGGAGTGTTTCAGTGGTTTTCCTTATGGCTTAGTAAAATATATAAATATTCTGCAAGCGCACAGAATCACCGCTGTAGCACTTCACCTGGGAGTATCCCGAGGTATCGTAATTTATATTTCCGCAGGGAAGCTTTGGCAAGAATACTAGTGAACAGATATTCGAGACTATCAGAGAAAGGTACACGACTAGACAAGACACGTGATAACGGTATTGGATAGGAGTGGATATACCGGACACATAGCTCAAGGGATACTCAGGTAAGGAAGAGAAGAGATAGATAGCTGGGAGGACAACGAGAAGAGATAGAGGACTCCTGGATACTTTATCTACCTATGTCACTCTAGCTTAGAGATACAGCGGCTACAGAGCCAGCACTAGGAGATCTGGGTTAATTCTATTGTCTTAGCTTCGGGACAAGGGAACCGGTGACACACAGAAAGGGATGAGAAGGGGTGCCACTATTTCCCAACTGAGGAATCCTACGGACCGGAACTAACGTGATGGGCTACGAAGACCGAAAGGGCTGTCACCACCTCACGGCTACCACCTCCGTTGCGACGGGAATAAACTAAGGCCACTGGCTAGTCTAGGAACCACTCCTACACTAGTCAACAACTACTTACTCTGCTAGCAAGAGCAAACAACCTGGTCAATACTCTTGGTGACAATTCACCTCCAGTATTAAGCAAGATCGAAGAATCAGCCAAGACAAAGACTTAAACAAGACTACAAGCACTAGAACTATAACTGACTATAGTCTAAACAAGATATATAAGCAACTAGAATAAAGTAGAAGCAAGATATAAATGACAAAGGCAAGAAGATAAAGATAACTATATTGATAACTCAAAGTCTTGCAAAAGGAAAAGTAAAAGATACAAGAGCTTATACCAGAGCTTCTGAAGACGACTCCGGAACCTCCGAGGCACAGCTCGACTCAACTCTAACTCCCAACTAAACTATCCTAACTCTACTAGAACAAGTGGAATGAGAGCTCCTTGGCTTGGTGTGTGTTTACAAGTGAAGTGTGCTGTCCTATTTATAGATCCATAGGACGGTTGAGGGTGGAGTAACCGCCAAGGGACCAGGGGGGTACCCCCTGGCGTTTCGGGCGAAGATGGCGGTTCGGCCGAACTGGTCGGTTCAGCCAAACCGTCCATCTTGCTGCCTTTGCATCCTGTGGCTCTGGGCAGCTCCCTGGAGGAGGTTGTGTGCTGGAGGCGGTTCGGCCGAAGGGCCTGGTTCGGCCGAACCAGCCCTGGCCCATGGCCGGCCTCCCCCAGCACCGCCTTCTTTCTTGGACCTCCTGGGCCGGCCTCTGTTGCTTGGGTTTGAGTTGTTTTGGGCCCAGGATGATGTGGCAACGGTCCGGGATGAGTTGGCGGTCGTACATTGTGTTTGCTTGGTCATCGGTGACGTGGACGGCTACCGGCGGCCTACACGGCTAAGGGGGTTAACCGGTCGAACGTGTCGTTCGGCCGATTCGGTCAATTTCGGCCCCAATAGCGCGTATTTGTCGTAGTTGTACCTGCACAAGTGACACTCACCGAAACTCATGGAACTTTATTAGAAATAAAACCTAAGTACATGGAATGTTGCATAAAGCCTCATTTATTCCCGAGTATTGGTGGTCGGATTTGGGCTGTAACGACCGCCAACACTGGTCGGACTCTTTCATCTTGATTTGGTGATAACCGGAATAAGCATCGAGAAAGCATAATAATTCACACCCAACAGTAGAATCTACTATCTGATCTATTCGTGGCAAAGGAAATGGAACCTTAGGACATGCTTTATTTAAACCAGTATAATCTACACACATACGCCATTTTCCATTCTTCTTCCTAACTAAAACAGGATTAGCAAGCCACGTTGGGTGAAATACCTCCTTGATGAATCCGGCCTTCAAAAGCTTGTGCACTTCCTCCCCGATGGTGCGACGCTTTTCTTCCTCCCCGATGGTGCGAAGCTTGTACCACCGGCTTGGAGTGAGGCTGGATGTCAAGGGAGTGCTCGGCGACTTCCCTCGGAATGCCTGGCATGTCCGAGAGGCTCCACGCGAAGATGTCGGCGTTGGCGCCGAGGAAGTCGACGAGCACTGCTTCCTATTTGGGGTCGAGGGTGGTGCGGACCCTCAATGCCCTGCCTTCGGGGGCAGCATGGTCGAGGGGCACCGCCTTGGTATGCTCTGCAGTCTCGAAAGTGCCTCCATGCTTTTTGCTAGAGTCGACAACTTCGTTCGCCATCTTCTCCAGATCCGCTATCAGAGTTTCACTGTAAGAGAGCACTTCCGTGCCTTCGACGCACTCGACGTCGCATGTGTAGGCGTGCTCGTATGACGATCCTACGGTGATGACGCCCTTTGGCCCCGGCATCTTCATCTTCAGGTAGGTGTAGTTCGGGACCTCCATGAACTTGGCGTAGCACGGACGCCCGAGAATGGCGTGGTTAGCTCCTGGGAATCCCACCACCTCGAAGGTGAGGATCTCCCTGCGGAAGTTGCTGGGAGTGCCGAAGCAGACGGGCAGATCGATCTGCCCGAGGGGTTGGACCCGCTTGCCTGGCGCGATGCCGTGGAACAGCGACTTGCTGGATCTCAGCCTGTCGGCGCCGATGCCCATCAGCTCCAAGGTATGAGAGTATAGGATGTTGAGGCCGCTGCCCCCGTCCATCAGCACCTTAGGAAATCGCGTGTTGCCAATGACGGGGTCGACGACAAGCGGGTAATGCCCCGGATTCAGGACGTAGTCCGGGCGGTCCTCGCGGCTGAAGGAGATGGTCTCGTCTGACCAGGTGAGGTAGGTTGGTGTTGCAGGGTGGACGGAGAAGACTTCTCGATGTTCACACCTTCACTCACGTGACGTCATGTTCGTCGTGCCCCTCCCCCCCCCCCCCCCCCCCCGCAATGAAGAATACGTTCTCCACATGGGGGAACCCGCCATCGCCACCATCACCCGTGTCTTTCTTCGCGCCGTCCTCCTTCACGGAGGCCTGCTTGTAGTAGCCCTTGATCATCTCGCATTGCTCGAGGGTGTGGCTGACGGGGACCTTGTGGTACGGGCACGACTTCTTCAGCATGTAGTCGAACAGGCCTCCGCCCTGGGGGGGCCTCGAGGGCCCTTGCGGCCTCGTTCAACCGCGAGGGCCTCGTCCGAGTCCTCGTCCTGCGGCTGCTGCTGTTGTGTGGCTCGTTGGGGCTTCTTGCCCTTGCCCATTTATGCTTCTTGGCCTTCCCTTTGGACTTGCTGCCCTCCGTGGGCGGCTCCTCCGTGCGTTTCCCCTTGGTCTTTCCGTCAAAAATGGCCCCAACGGCCTCCTGCCCAGAGGCGAAGTTGGTTGCGATGTCGAACAGCTCATTGACGCTGGAGGGGTGGTTCCGCCCCAGCTCGCGCACCAGCTCCCAGCATGTTGTGCCTTCGAGGAAGGCGTGGATGATTTCAGAGTCACCCACGCTCGGGAGGTCGGTGCAGCGCTTGGAGAAGCGATGGATGAAGTCTCTTAAGGGTTCGTCGGCCGCTTGCCGGCATCCACGCAGGTCCTAGGAGTTTCCAGGGCGTACGTACGTCCCCTGGAAGTTGCCCACGAATGTCTTGACCAGGTCGTCCCAATCGTGGATCTGGTTCGCGGGTAGGTGCTCGAGTCATGTGAGACATCCGTGAGATGAAGCGGAAGGTTGCGGATGATCATGGCGTCGTCGGTGGCTCCGCCCAGCTGGCAGGCCAGGCGGTAGTCGTTAAGCCACGTCTCGGGGTTCGTCTCACCCGAGTACTTGGTGATGGTCGTGGGCCGGCGAAAGCGCGGCGGGATGGCGGATGAGCGGATCTTCCGGCTGAACACTGGGCGAGCACCGCGTCTTGGCTTTTCCTGTTCCGGACATTGCGGGCGTCGCCGTCGTTGGCGACACCTCGCGTGTCCACGAGCCGGTCTTTTGCAGACCTTCTCGCATCGTGGTCGCCAGCCACGAGTGCCTTTCTGTCGTTTGTTGGACGGTTTGGTGCCCACCCGTTTCTGGGCGGGGTGTGGACGGACTCCTCCCTATCCCGCCTGTACCCTTCAACCTTCGAGCTGGCCTGGTGGCGCATGCGGAGGCGGAGCTCTCGGCCTGTTGAACGGTCGCTTCTTCGACAAGGGCCTATACTTGGCATCGCATGTCGCGCGCCTCTGGTGTCGAAGGTTCGGGCATGGCCCGAATCAGAGTCACCGCGGCGACAAGTTTCTAGCTCGCCCTCGGTAGCATGGCCGGACTGGCGACGTTGCCATCGTTCATGATGCGCGCCTGGGCAAGGCGTCCCGCTGCCCTTGCGCGTTCGCCGTGTGCGGGTTGCTGGGACTCGATTGTGGCCCGCAATTCTTGCAACTGCCAGCGTTCCAGCTGGAGTTGCGCCTCCAGCTCCTGGATTTGCGCCAGCTGCGCCTACGCGAGTGCGGCATCTCCCTGAGACGCCGCCACTTGTGCGTTCGCCGGTGGCTCATCGTGACCGACTCCCGCGTCTGGTGGTTGCCCGTTGGGGCCATCCGTGTTGCTCGCACCGCCACTCTCACTCGAAGACTCGACTCCACCGTCGAGGACGAAGCACCCCCGCGTGGGGTCATATTCCCCGTCGCTAGAGTCGTCGGAGCAAGTGAGGCAAAAGTCTGCGGCAGCCTGAAATGATGTAAAGGCCTCGCGGTCACGTAGCTCGGTGTAATCCAGGCTTGGGTGTTCCTGGCCGCTTACGTTCCCCTCGTTGCACGACTCGGGGTAGATGATGAGGTTGCGGATTGAGACCAGCTGATGTCCTGGCAGATCCCCGTACGCGTTCAGGCTGGCGCTGACCGTCGTGGAGTGGCTTGCGGCGGCGTTGTGCATCCCATAAGGGAACTGCGCTGGCCCGACCGCATTCTCCTAGCGTGCTCCCTCCGCGGGAGCCGCCAGCGGGGTCGCGCTCTCCCGCGCCGCGGCAGCCGGCTGTAGCAGCAAGTGCGCGTCCCAGTCGGGAAGGACGACGCGAGGGGCGTCGCGCCGCTCTACATGGATCTGCAGCTCGTGCAGCCTCCGGCGCCTCCTAAGCTGGGACGGTGTTGGTGGTGTCGGAGCCGCGGCTCCCGCGTCCGGGGTCCTAGAGACGAGCAGCATGAGGAAGCCCTCACCGGTCGCCTCGAACTCCAGGATCCCGAACGTGATCCGGTGCCCGCGCGGAAGCGGACCGGAGGATCCCGCGACAGCTCGAGGCGGCATGGCCTTGGCGCGGTTTGCCGTCAAGGGAATTGATGGGTGAAGAGAGTCGATCACAGCGCTGCCCCTACCTGGCGCGCCACTATCGGTGCTGAGATTGGTCGCCCAACCTCAGCGCCACACAGAATGCACTATGTCCCGTCCCCTGACGGTTGATGCAGGAGGTAGCATGATAACACAAGGGTTTATCCTGGTTCCGGCCGCGAGGCCATACGTCCAGCAGAGCGTGCTCGTGGCACTATACTATCTTGCACCGGGGTGCTTGCCGTGGGGGCTACAAGCGAGGCGGGAGAGGAGAAGAAATCTCCAAGTCCCGGAACGTGGAGTGATTGGGGCAGAGTGCCAATATCATGACTGGTGGTGATCGTGCGCGTGTTCGCGTGATCTGGGTCTGGCTGTCCTTGGGAGGGCATCCCCCTCCTCCTTTTATAGACCAAGGGAAGGGGACCTACAAGTACAAATACAGTGTAGCCTACAGGAGTGAGCACTGGAGAGCTTGGCGCTGGGTGTGCTGTCGTCCTTGCTCCTGGCGAGGGTTTATGGCGAGTTCCGGCCTTTGCGGGTGTCGTGGTGGCTCCTGTGCTTGTCTTGTAGTGATCTCGAGGGGCGACGTGACCTTGGTTAGTGCTTGGTCGTCGTTCTCCTGCTGATTCGAGGGCGCTGCCCTGCCGTTCGAGGGCCTAGCCGCGGAGGAAGGACGGGAGTTGGCAGCACAGGTGCCGGCGTGGTGCTTGCTGTTCAGCACAGCGTGCGGCGTGCCCGTTCCGTCGGGGGATGACTGGGAGTTGGTAGATTTGACCTGTCCCGCGTCATCTGCACGGCTGCACCTAACAGGAGCCCGCACCTGGTCGCCGCCCGTACACCCCTTCGAGGGTCTCCCATGCCCATTCGAGGGCCACGCCGTGGGGAGAGGACGGGAGCAGGTAGAACAGTGTTGCGTAATGACACCCGCAAGTCCGACAGGACCTCGCACAGTGCTGCACACGCCCGCATAGTGGAGGTGAGGCTGCACAGTGATTGGAGCAGGTGAAACAGTGGGCCTGGCGGTGTTAGTGGCGCGGCGTGGGCAGAGATTGCCTTTTGACTTTGGCATCCGGCTAATGGAGCGGGTCATTTAATGCCGTTGTCGGTTGGAGAGGCCGAGGGGGAGCCTGGAGCGAGACGGAAGTGCGGTAGGGTTCGCTCGAGGGGATGGACGCCTTCGGGCTAGGCAGAAACTACAGTGTTCGCTCGAGGGGGCGCGCGACCCTCGAGCGAGGCGAAGATTGGTCAGCGCCCACTCGAAGGGTCGGGCGTCCCTCGAGCGAGGCGGAGATTGGTCACGAGCTCCGCGCTCGCTCGATGGAGAGCTTGTTTGTGGGCCGGGCCTGCTCGGTCTTTCTAACCTGGTGGGGTTGGTATTGCTTTTGGCGATTTTGAGGGTGTTTAGCCTGTTGATTAGGGGACCCCTTACCGTTGTCCCCTACAGCAAGTCTAGTTTCAAATATGTGTCTAACATGGGTTTTGATCCGCTTTACAAACCAGAGTTAAGTAAACCTTTGTTACTTAAGTAGGTTATTTATATTTGAATTATATTTCAGGATAGTAAATTATACTTTTTCTGTATAATTGAATATGTCCAAACAAATTTTAAAATAAAATTTAATATTTTGGAAAAATCCAGTTTATGGATCCTTTCATTTTCTTTAGCGCGCGCATAGCGGTGGAGATGGCACATGACGGCTGCAATCACTGGCGGATGCACGTTGGGTCAAGCTGGGGCAGTTTCCCCAGCTAAAAATCGAAGAGTATAGTTGGCAAAGAGCCCTAGATGCCGCCCTAGAGCTAGATGTTCTTAGAACTTTGCTAGTGGTATGTATATTCTTATCTTGTTAAGTTGTTAACCACCACTTGAGTTGAATCATGTGATCACTTTACTATTACTTGCTATTTGCTAATTGATGTCTTTATCCAATTTACAGGTTCATCTATCTATTACTATTTTTTTGTATTTTACCATGTATAGAACCATCAATTTTTTTATAAATTTGAGGTAATATCTCAACTTTGCTTTAAAATTGTGCGATTGCAATGTATGGATGCATTAATGCGATATGAATTACAATGTGCTTGATTTCGATTCAGTCGATCGCCCCAGCTACTTTTTTTTCTGGCTACGCCACTGGCTGCGATACGCGTGCAGGAACAGTAGTGGTGGAGGCGGTGCAAGCACACGACGCAGATGTTGTGAAACACGTCTTCAACGGTTGGATCTTCTCCCTCTCACGCCTCTCACGACAAACACAAGAGCATAAGTATAAAGTAGACAAGACACGATATAGGCGGAGCTTCTCTTTATTCCTCAAATCAATGTCTTACAATAGGAGTGCTCCTCCGTATATATACTCCGAAGTAAAGGTAGAGTTTGGTAAGAGCCCACAATATAACCGGACTGGGACTAGGAGTCCTTTGCCTCCCTTGCCTTCTATGGCTGGTAGGTCCGGTTAGGACTCTCCAAGAGTTCTTGTTTTACAACACTCCCCCTTGGGCGATTACCACGAATACGTATGCCTCTTCAAAAACTCCATCCGAAAACCCAGTGGGAAAAACGGTACTTGGAGAAAAGAGTCCATATCATCCGTTATTGTATTGCACATGTTGCCTCATTAAAAACCTCATGTGAGAAACCTTCAAGTAAAAACTAACAAAGGAAAAGAGTACAACATTAAACCTTCTTGGTCATATAAATTCTATATTTGTTATTCTTCATGAATAGCTATCAATCTTCAAGATTTACACATGAACTTTCAGATTCTTACAATAGTGATCTTCTTGATCTCAAATAGTCTAAGTGGTAAACCTTCTAGGTTCATTTAATAATTAATCATCAAGTTGATTCCTTCTAGGTAGAACATAAAGATTTCAAATATATGCATGCTCCCCCTCACAATGACATCATTTAAACTTCAATGTTTAAAATGTTTTAGTCATATTTTTCCGAAATATGAGTAAGCAATGATATTCAATTATCATAATACTTAGCCTTTCATAGACTTAATCTTCTAGATTATGATTGAGTAATTGGGAGCAATGCTTCATGCACTCGTTACCTCTTTTAGTTGTGCAACACAAATAAAGTTTAATCCTTTCATAGGATTGTGGGGATTAATCTTTCTTATTTTGGCATTTAAAAAGGGATAATTTAATACGCCAATCACCAATATACCTTCTATGGTATTTGAGGATAGTGCTAGCTAGCTTCATATGCACTTACAAATGCTTGTATGGGACATTCAGGCCGTATGGTTCCTCGCTTCTTTTCAATAATTCGGGTCTATATGAGTCAATCATTCATATCTTGAGGATTATTGGTGTTTATTCAGGAATTGACTTCAATGACTATTTCCTTCAAGGATTTTAGTTCTTCAAGAATAATATTTCTTTTCTTTATGAGAAATTCTCTCATGCAAGAGAGAAGTGATTTACAAAATTCTTTTCACATTAACTTATGTTGTTCATTGAACATTTACTCGGAAAGTGTTATATTCACAATAAGTCATTCTATGACTTAATTTCCTTCTAGGATTTTCTCTTCTTGATACTTTTAATATTCTTCCAAAATATTATCTATGTCGGACATTTAGTACTTGGTATGAGATTAAATTTCTATTTCTTATGATTTTATCCTTCAAGGAAATTATGAGTCCTTCAAGGATCTCTTCTCATGGATTTTCAGAACCCATTAATTAACCGCATAATATTTATTTTATTCATTCATGCCATTTGCCAGATATGTAGCAGAATATTCATTCATATATAATGGGAGTTTACTAGCCTTTCTTAAAATACTTATGAACCATTGCATTTCACCGTATCATTATTTCATAATGACTCTCTAATTTGAACTTCTAGGTTCAAGTATTTTCTTCATGGTTCAACCTCAATTTCATTCTTTCATTGACCTGATATGAGCGCTTCATGCGACTCTGCCACGGACTTGGTTAATGGATCCATTTTCTCGTTAGAGAAACATTTTCAATAATAGAGGTAATGTTGTCGACATTCATTATTCTCTCCCATATCTTCAGGATAAGACTATTATATAGTCAACTAGTATCTGCTATGCCAACACAAAATATTGCGCGCGCTTGATAGTGTTAAGCATTCATCTTCATGATGATTATTTGGTATGTGAGGTAACAATATTCTTTCCGGAGTTTATGGAGATTCCATTGAGATTGTTTGACAAGTTCATTTCATCCAAAACCAACAGGCGTCCCCGTAGATTTCAAATTAATGATCAAGTCATTTGCTATGGTGAGCATACTATTTAAATACCCAGGGTATACTTCCACACATAGCATTATGTTACTGCAAGTAAACTTAACTTCTGGTTAATAACTTCAGGTTGTTTCTCCTGATTCCGGTTTCCCATTTGTGAGTATTCGTTGTGTACACATTCTCATTGGGTCAAGTCCTTCAAGGAGTTTCACTTCATGTGATGTCCTATTCTAGGACTTCCTCACATTTAGATTGTCTGGCATTATACTCTGCTTCATGCTGAGATTTGTTTCTTCTAAAAATCTAGTGCGTGATTATATTCCCGCTTCAAGCTTTCTAGGAATAATTGAATTCTAATATAAGGCAGTCGATGGGTATGGGCTTTCTCTCCCCCTAATGCCGATATTAGATATTCTTAATAGCATATTTTTCATAAGATATCCCCATATCATGAGCTTATTTTAATGGAAATTCATATCCATATTTCTCCAACTTCAAGTGGAAGCTCATTCATGTATGCTAAATTGGTGAAATTATTTCATAAATGTTTCACACACATTTTCAAATAGTGACATTCATATATGCAGTGATCTAGACATAATGTAGTGGCATGAAAAACTACATATACTTCATAAGGTTAGTGTGCAATTTAGTATGTTCTACATACCTACTTATTTAGGGTGTTCTCCCCCTGAATTATGCACATCTTTTAAGTCTTTATAACTTATTTTATTGCCTAGATTCTTTATTTCTTTACCAAATTTTTTTATCCAAATACTCATACCATATACTTCAAGTAATTCATGGAATTTCTGCTAGAAAATTTAATTGCTCGCTCATTCAAGAATTCCCCATATGCATTAAAAATTCCGAACCCATTAATACCAAATTATTTTCCACACAATGGACTTACATGTCCATTTTCTTTTCATTATCCGCAAACCCAGTCTAATCGGGTTATCCAATTTCTGATTGGATAAATTCACTATTGAGCCGATTTCAAACCGGTTTTCTCCCCATGATCTCAATCTTCTTGATTAGAGATGAACTAATGACTTGTATCCATACAGAGCATGCAAGAAAATTAATTGTGTGTTGTAATAGTTTCCTGACTATCTCAACTAAATGGGAGGTGTTTCTCAACAGGAGAAACTTGAGTATGCATAGCATACAAGCTAATGCAATGACAGAAATATGATAGCTACAAGCTAACGTGGAGCGGAATTTTGATGTAATTAGTGTGGAATTTCTTCTAATGAGCCATTCTTATTGACATAGTGATATATGGATCACAAATGCTATGCGCAGAGCTACATGCTTAATCATTATAATGATCATGGCTACATGCCAACTTGCGCGTTGGTTTGTCCATCAATCTAACAGGATATGGATCTAGACCAACAATCTTGCAGGATTAGGGATATGCCTATTAGATTTTTCAACTTTATCCACATTCTTCATCTATGCCTCTATATCCCCAGTTTCTCCCCTTTTCATACAATAATTACACTTCATGTGATGGTATGCTTCAAGCATAATCTACGAATCATTTTAATGTTCCATAGACTTCAGTTACACTTCTAGTATATTCATAAAGTGGTACGAAATTCACATATAGATTGTACTATTCGGTGTACAATAATATGATTTGGGTAGGATAAACTTCAAATTATAGGGGTTATGTATTCGGTATATAATTAATTAATATAAAATTTCATGACTTAATTGAATCTTCTGAGATCAATTAAAAGTCTGCATATTATTATTAGTTCATGTGCTTCATGGAAATTCAGTTTTCATTCTACCTGCATGGTAGGAATGCACAATACAAATATAACCTCCAAGGTTACTTGAGGCTTTTTTCGTTGAAATATCACTTCAAATGATTATCAAACAGGCATTTAAAAGCAATTATTTACAATGTTCAGTACGTAATTCTTTATTTATTCCATGATATTAAAATAAATTACTACAGGTAAAAAATGCTACAAGCAAACATGCACAAAAATAGGTGATAAAAACCAATACAAAGGTAAGAAACACAAATTTACTAAATTTGCCCTTCTATTCTGGAAAGATTCATAAACTAATGCGAAACTTCTAGTTAAAAGCAAAAATTACTTACTCTTCATGAGTATAACCATATTCTTCATGAATGTAACTAATAGCGCAGCTTATGTAGGAATTCTATTTACTTTTGGATAACGGGTGAGTATGAAACTTCTTTGTCTCAATGCATCTCCCCCTAAGCCTACCATTACTTCTAGAATTTAACTTATTTTCCTTCCACTTCTATGATTTATGCATCTTCTAATTGCATAAATTTGTATCATATTGAGCATTTGCAAATTCTTCTTGAATTTGCCAATATGCCTACTTGGCAAACAATATGATTCTTCAAGAAAACATATTAAATGTGCGTAACTTTATGTTATATATGAACTTAAGTATTCGGCATGCTTCGTACAAATTTACTACTATTGTAAAAACATGATTCCATGTTGTTGGCACTCCTTACGGCCTACAGATAAATCCGCAAGCGGACGGATACCGATGTAGCTTTCACCCGGGAGTATTCCAAGGTATCAATTTTCACCCGGCACCACGCCTACACTAGTCAACTAATACTTATCTCCTATAGAAAGATAAGCACCCAAGCTAAGCAACCAGTATACAGTTATACCAATCAACTAAGCATTGAACGAAGAACCAACAAGCATATAAAAGTAAGAACTGAATGCTCAATTAATCAGAGAGAGATACAAGAGTTACCAGACAAGACCCGGATGTTACTCGAAAGTGAAGTCGCATCCGTAGAGGTACAGCGGGAAGAGGGGTCGACACTTCGGCTCCTCTCCGGGACGCTCACCTCTCCTCTCTCCCTATCTCTACTGATACAAGTGGAGAACTAACAGCGCTTCGCCTGCACTCTACTCTTATGTTGTGTGTTTTGCAGGTGAAACCGGGCCTCTATTTATAGCAGGGAAGGACGGTGGAGGCAGAGTAGCAGCCAAGGCAGTTGGGAGGCGGTGCCGGGCCGTTCGGGCGAAATCCCCAGTTCGGCCGAACTGCCCAGTTCGCCCGAACCGGTGGATCCACCGCCTCAGCAGCCAAAGGCCAGGATTGCACCCTGGAGGCGGTTCCTGCCTTCGGCCGAACAGGCCACTTCGGCCGAAGTGGGCCCGACCCAGTACTGCACCGCCTCTGCTTTGCACACGTGTTAATCCAGCTCCTGAGGTCGGTTGGCAGGTCGGTTCGCGTCTTGGGCTGGCCTGGAGGGCCTCCGGTGGACTCGTGGGCTCCGTCGGGTTGGATATGGGCCACCGGTCTTCTGGATATGGGTTGAGCCGGCCCAGAGTGGCGTGGTCGTGGTCCACAAGTCTTGCCCAGCTAGGGGGGCAACCGGCCGAACGGAGTCGTTCGGCCGAAACGGTCATTTCTGACCCTTTATAGCACGTGTTTCTCCATTTTGTACCTGCACAGAGGACAATCACCAAAACTTGTGGAAATAGTCAGTGATAAGCCCTATAGCTATGGTGTGTGTCCCCATTGTGTTTGTTTTATACTCGGTTGGAGGTCGGAAATCGGTCTGTAACGACCGCCAACACATGTTGGGAGGAAAATGTGATGTATATAAAATAATTTTTAGAGTTATACAATATTGCTTCTAGAAATTATGTTGTGCAAGGCTTAAAACGAACAATATTTCTTCGAGAAATAATGGACTTCATAACACTCCTACATTATACATGCATTTGCTGCAGGTTCACTTCATGTGTTTAAAATGCATGAAATAAGTGCAAAATTAATTTACATCGGTTAAATCTATTCAATAGATAATTCAATTAATTTCCTTGAATTTTCCTAGCAGAACATTTACCTGTCACACCCGGATTTACACAGAAACCCGAATGCTACTATATGTGTGCCCAGTAAGTCCATAGAACACATATAGTTAACAAATATGATAAACAGAGTACATATGCTCGAATAAAAATAGTTTTACATCAGAGTTTACCTAAAACACAGCAGAAGTCTAACTCTCAACAGGTTGAGCCTCAAGTCCACACGGACACCGACTGGTTGACCACAGCTCAGTAGTACGGAAGATCCTCAAGAAACTTCATCTGTTACCCATCCGGGATTTTGTTGAATAATAGCAAGCGTAAGTAAATGTCTTACTTAGCAAGTATAGCACGGGTGTATGAAGGCTCAAAAAGGTTAGACACGGCTTAATTGCATTAGCACTTTTAGTTGGTTCGTTTTAACATTGTCCAAGTTACTACAAGTAAATGAGAACCCGGTTGCAACCCAAATTAATGAAGTATAAGTGACATTAAGCATAAATAAACATCATCTTCTAATAAAAAAGGATCGAGGCCGCTCGTGACCCTGAGCAAGGCTATCATGATAGATTTACACTCTGCAGAGGTTTCGCCCTTTACCCACCAGTAGCGTAAAAGTTTAAAGGAACTTTGCACCCAATCACGCGGAGGTGGATCAGACCTCACAAACCACACTTCCAAGGTGTGATCGCATAGGGACGCTACGAGGCTTTCACAAGACACCCTAACAAGACAGTAGCCGCTAAGGTAATACAAGGCGGTGAGACCTTAGGCACCGAGATTGACTTACGCCTACGGAGTCCACCATAAGGGGGTCAATGGCGTCCAGAGCGCGGCAAGAATGCCATCAACAAAATAAAAGCGCAACATGCGGAGTGCCCCATTGCGAGGGCTCCCGACACGGGACTGAGTCTAACAAGACTTAGCCAACGGATTAACCGTCCTCGGTGGAATCGGGATATCACCCCGTACCTTGCCTCCCCTAACGCCGTTGGCCCCTCGGTAACTACTGTCAAGCTAGAGCCATACAAGCTACTTGACCAAGACCAGAGCCATTATAGTTTTGGCGGTGACGACAGGCTCCTGGGTTGCCGCTTTAAGAACCGGTCCTTAGGGGGAGACACTAGAACTAAGCACACAACACACGTTCTAGTTCCCTGATCCATGTTGCTAAAAAGAAAGTTTTATCATCATGATTGTAGTGAACCATTAAGTCAACTTTAACAATTAAATAAAGGTGACAGTAGCTGCGCATAGCAAAGATTATACCCATATGCATAAACCCAAGGTAATCAAAGGACAGGATAATCAAACTAGGTACAACCTTAAGGTACATCAATTTAGACACATGCATGTATGAAATAAATGATTAAAGGGTGTGTAGATAGCAAGGATTGTCCGTGCTATAACTTGCCTCAAATCCATTATACAGCTGCTCGGACTCTTCATTTCTTGGTCTTGAATCTCTCGAACGACCTTCCTCTACTCGCAGCAAACATCGAGCACAACATGCAGCTAAACAAGCAAGCAAACAATACACAACTAAGAACAATACACCAATCAAAAGAAAAGGCTTTAAAAGAGCGCGCTAAAGGATCGGGCTTGGTTCGATGGTGACGTGAGCGCAAGGATCGTTGAAAACGGAGCAACGGTTGAGAAGATACAACTACCGGAAGATTTGAATTATGAAATGACACAACTATATGCTTGATTAATTTTAATTGAAGAAAATCATAAGTAGAGATTATTTCAAATAATTCTATTTGAATTCGTAAAACCGAGGTAAAACTTAATCATATTTTATTTATAATTATTTATGTATAAATTACACCAAATTAAATATTATTTTGAAATATGGGAAGCATCTAATCGATTAACTTTATGAACCGTGTTGAACTAGTCATACTAATTATTCACAACATATTTATGTTGATATTAATCAAATTAACATTTATTTCTGAAAAGCCGAAGTTTAACTCTAGGTTGCTTTTAAATTAGCAAAGCTAGTTAAGTAAACATTAATCAAATTAATATTATTTTATAAAGCCGAGGTAAAACTCTAATTAAATGTTATTATGAAAACATGTTTAAATAGAATTAACAAAATTAATAAGTATTATAGAAAACCGATATGTAAACCCTAATTTGCTTTTATTTAGAAAAGGCATTTAAATAGCATTTAATCAACTTAATATTAAATAAAAATTCAGAAACATGTCACATGGTAATTGACAATACTAACGTGCAGTTTGAGTTTATACGAAACTATCGCAACAAGAACGAAATGAAACGGATCTAAAATGTGCAATCTATGGGATAAACAAGGCTACAGGGACATGCACGTAATTAACCGTAGACTCCAGGGTGTAGCTTGGAAGTCTGCCGAGGCACATCAAATAGTGCTCGTGAAAAAGGTTAACAGCAGGGTTAGATCTGCAAAAGTGCAGGGCTTGGATTGGATCTAAAGAAATCAAAGTTTTTAGGGGGTTTTGTGCAAAAGCTCATGGGAGCTTTCTCACCTAGCCATGGCGGCGGCTCTGCTTGTCGGGCTCACCGGCGATTCAGAGGGAGGGGAGCTCTGGCTGCGCACGCAAGGAAGAGGGCAGGGGGTGGCGAGTTCGTGGAGGTGCTCACCATCGGCGGGGACACGTGCAGGCGGCCGGAATTTGGCCCGCAGCGGAACACAGTGACCGGCGGCGAGGTCCTCCCGTGGGCGAGGCACTCAGGCGACGAGACGGCGACGACAACGGGCGGAGCAGATGCGGCTCGACGACGCGGGTCTCGGGGTAGCCTCGGTTTGTGCCGACGGCCTACGGTTGAGGCGAATCGCGACGGCGATGTCCGGCAGCGCTCGTCATGGCGGCGGCGCTCCTTGCGGCAGCGGTGCTGCGCAGATGGCGGGGCCGAGGCGGAGGCTAGGGCAGAGGGACGCGGAGCCTTGGAGGCCTCGGGTTTTATAGGGGCGCAGATGCTGGGGCATTGCGGTACGCACGCCGAGACGGCCAGGGGCGGCGGCACTCCCGTGCGGCTCCAGGAGAAGCGGGGCGCCGTTCGTGTCTAGCGGCGGCAGCTGGGCCGGCTTGCTCCAGGAAAACGAGCCCAGCAGTGAGGGAGAGGAGTGGGGCGTGGGCCGGCTGGCCTGGTGGGCCGCGAGGCAGGCGGAGCTGGGCTGCGGGGAAGTTGGGTTGCAAGGAGGAGAGCAGAGGTGTTGGGCGGCATGCGGAAAAATAGAGGGAGGGGAAACAGGCCGGGAAAAAGTTGGAGGGGCGAAAACGAACTCAGGCTAAAACAACTTTCTAAGGCTCAAAACAACGCGATTCAAACTCGAATTTAAACTAGATTTAAATTCCAATTTGAACCACACACAATCAAAACTAATGCAGCAGCATGAATGCTACATTCAAACCAATTTATTTATATTTTGCAAATAAATATATTTTTTTCTACTGTAAATTCTCTGTAAATTAAACAAAGCTTGGAAAATTTTAGAAAATTGAGAAAAATATTGTATTAATTATGTTAAAAATTCACATCCCAAAATTCGAAAATTTTGGGGTGTGACATTACCCCATTCTCAAATTGCTAGGAAAACAAATAAAATATGACACTCTCATGGGGGATTATTTGACTAAGGTTCTTCAAGATTGAGAGAGGTCATAAAGCTAAAACCATGTTTCTATGATTAAAGGCATTATTTACTGTATTTATGTGCAACTATAGCAAATTATCATAAAACAGTAAATAACTTCATGGATATAAATTTACAATATATGCAGTAAATAAATTAAACCTCTTAATCTGCCACACAAATCGATTACTCGTAGGTATTTTCTAGGTATTTTCTGCTAGAAAATACAAAAACCCACTACAAGTTATATTAAGCCACGATTGATTTTTCTGAAATTCAAGAGCTATGCGTAAAGATTTTAGTGCCACGCTACAATTCATTGTAGCTTCATGGTTTCTTGAATAAAATAAGCCTGGTTGGGCTATTTTTCTGTTTCTTTACGTGACCTTCTCGGGTCGCGGTCGATCCACGAGGCCTTCTTGGCCGACTAGGAAGGCGGCTCCACCTCGTTTTCTCTCGTTTTGCTTTTGTCGGTGTTCTGCTTCTGGCAATGAGCTTGGTTGCTACATACGGAGTACAGCTGCAACCTGCAGGTGGCGACAGGCCATGGATTGCAGGATGGCTTGGGGCGGCACCTTAGTGGAACTGCTGCAAGCAGAAATCTCAGCTTCAGGCTTGAGGCTACTGATGTGTATGGCCTTGACTTCGGCTGTGCTTGACTTCGTAATAGCAATACATGCAACTTCAGGCAGCAGTACTTTTTTCGACAGTTCAGTTACTGCAAGGTCACAGCTGCAGGCGTAGGTGAGCTCGTGATGTGTCCACTAGGATTATGATTTTAGATCACCGGCTTCCATGCCTTTTGTGTTGTAAAATCAATCTTCATGTTGATTTGCGATCGAGTTCGTCGCTGCTGGTCTCGTTACGGCATACCGGCCGGAATCACCACGATCAAGTTGCCCATTATTTTCATGTAAGGGTTATAGATCGATTTTGTACTATGTTATGATGTATACTTCGGGTATACTAGGATGCATATATGTAGCTTTGTTTCCTTGTATGCTTTTCTTGCGTTCGAACAGGAAAATGTACGTGGCTGTGACCCTGTGAGGACCAAAGCTGCTCACGTATACATGAATATATGCTGCCTTCGTGGCCGAACACTACCAGAAAACTCGACATCCGCACCTCCCCTCCGCCTCGATCATTTTTGGACCCGGTGCTGATGGGGCATCAGCACCGGGTCCTGCGGTTAGGAGCGGGGGCGGCGCGTAGGGAGTGGCAGGGAGCACATTAGCACCGGGTCGTGGAAAGACCCGGTACTAAAGGCCCCCCATTAGCACCGGTGACAGCTACCAACCGGTGCTAATGTGCCCCAGCGCATTTAGCACCGATTATAGACTGGCACCGGTGCTAAATCACACACCGCGGCGGCAGCAGCACTCCTCCCTTCTCCTTTTTTTATCTCTTCTCCCTCCTCTCACCCATCCCCTTCAACCTTATCTCTTCTTCCTTTCTTCTCTCTTCCTTCTCTCACTCTCTCTTCCTGTATCTCGCAGGGGGGCGGGCGGGCGCCGGCGACAAGCGGCGGGCGGGCGCCGGCGACACGCGGCGGGCGGGCGGCGCGAGCGGCGAGTTGTTGAATCTTGGATGAAATTTTTGCATGTTGATTGTTGAATCTTGGATGTAATTGTTGTAGTTTGGTTGTTGAATCTTGAGTGTAATTTTTTCTATCTTGGATTTTGTAATCTTTGGATCTGAATGTTGTAACCTAAAGTTATGGGATCTTGATTTGGTAATAAAGTTATTGGATCTAAATTTGTTCTTCGATTCGTTCTTCTTGTTGAAGAACAACTGTGGGAGAGAATGTAGGCGGCAAGAGGAGAGAGAGGAAAGAGATGAGGAGTAAAACAAATATTTATTTTTTTCGCGGAAAAATATTTAGCACCGGGCGATGTTTGGAACCGGTGCTAAAGGAGACCTTTAGCACCGGTTATTTTACCCGGTGCTAAAGGGTATCCCTTTAGCCTCGGATGTTTAGCACCGGTTGGGATACCCGGTGCTAAAGGGCTTTCCCAACCGGTGCAAAAGTTGAGTATTCTAGTAGTGGAACAACCAAATAGCAGATTGGAAAATAATTTTATGGCTCGATGGCCGAGAACAAAAAAAACCAATCTACTAAACGATCTAACTGTTCAATACCTTTTATTATCTGATGCCAATTGATCTACTCCACTTGCCGCGTAGGGCAGTTATCAGTAGATACATACCGCGTAGGGCGTTAGGCATGGTAGTAGACTTGCTCGCTTGATGAAGATTCGGTGCAGATCTGATCGCTGGCGACGTTAATGTAGTCGACGTCACCGAAGTAGTCGTTGGCGAGGACGACGGCGAGGATCGCCGATGTCGAACTTGATAGCGACTCCTCCGGCGCGTAGTCGACAAAGAGCGTTCGTGTTGATAACGTGTTGTGAAACACGTCGTCAACGGTTGGATCTTCTCCCTCTCACGTCTCTCACGACAAACACAAGAGCATAAGTATAGAGTAGACAAGACACGATATAGGTGGAGCTTCTCTTTATTCCTCAAATCAATGTCTTACAATAGGGGTGCTCCTCCGTATATATACTCCGAAGTAAAGGTAGAGTTTGATAAGAGCCCACAATATAACCGGACTAGGACTAGGAGTCCTTTGCCTTCCTTGCCTTTTATGACTGGTAGGTCCGGTTAGAACTCTCCAAGAGTTCTTGTTTTACAACAGCAGACACATAAGGCTCAAGCAGCAAGCAGCAGGTGGTGCCAACGGCAACGTCGGACGGTGGGGGCAGTACACTGCACACGGGCAACAACCGCAAACAACGGCGTGCGGAGCAGGAGAAGACGCGGTGGTGTAAACGAATAGATTATTTAGGTTAAGGAAGATGAACCACATCCGACGAACGAGTCAGCACACACTAACCCTAAACGGTTATTTGGACCTTTATTTAAAAAAGAGAACTTCTCTGCTTTTGTTGAAAGCAAATAAGAGCTTATCTTTTTTTTTTTGAGGAACAAATAAGAACTTATCTTACAACTGTTCTGGGCAGTGGCGGTCCCGGGCTGAAGACCCATTGATAGAAATTAAGCTGGTTAATTAGAGTCTAATTATAGTATTTTTAACTAATAAATTACACAGATTAGCTTGAAATACCATGGCCCAGCACGGGTGCCTCCGCCCCTGGTTCTGCGGACTGTTTTTAGTTGGATTGTTTTTGCCTAGCCCTAGCAAAGCATCGACGCACAGCAGCAGGGCAAGAACAAAAACGGCCAGGCCGCAGCTCAACGCACCAGGCCCAGCAAACGGGCTAGTTCATTTGATCCTTCTCTGTTGCGAGCGCCAGCCCAATTAGTAGGGCTCATATTATTTCCTTTTTCTTTTCGTTGTTGTCGTCGTTCTCGTCTCGTTCTCGTTTCACTAGGTGGAGTGAGCGAGAATTTTTTGTGTTTAGACTGATTTGCCTAAAAGGGTGACTGTGTCTACCGTCTACGTGATATTTACTTTAATCGAAATCTACTTTTGTTTTGTCCCTTACATACAGCAGTCAGTTTTGTTTTTGGGTGTAAAGCAAACTGATAGAACTACTTTAAATTTGAGTTATTGTACGACAAAATAAATTGCACAATCCAATCAATGTTTTGGCAGAGCAGAACTAGGGAGATCAACATAAGAAGCAACAAATGCTGAATGTGCATGACATAAATTAAAAAGAGAGAAACGTGCCACAACACATTGAAATTTCGTGACATTTGCTATTACACGCCGAATTTGTTGTGATTTGATGACGCACGCTGTAAATTTAAATTTGTGGCTATTTGCTGCAAAACACTATACGGAGCGGGCGGCGAAGCCTGCACCAACAGGTGGAGGCGGGGTCGACGACAGAGCTAGCCGCGTGCGGCATGGCGGCGCCGGAGCTTGCGCGAGCAAGGGGCGGAGGTGGAGCGGGACGAGGGGCGGCGTGGCCATGTCAGTAGTTGATCCAGGGCAGAATCTAGGGTCCGCAGCGGAGCTGAGGGCAACCACAGGCGAGCGTGGGTGTGGGCCGAGCATGAGAGCCATTGGCTAGCTGGACTCGTGGAGGCGGAGCCATGGGCTACGTTGCACCGATACGTGGGCATGGTGCCGTATCCACGTATGGACACGCGGGGACACGACGACACGCATGATACGGCACAGGGGCGGGTCCAGGATTTTGACCATCGGTATTCAAAATTTTTAAGTAACAGAAATTTTTTTAGACGGCCTAAATTATTAATGCACACCACAAAATCGAGTATCAATATCATCGAATAATAAAATAAGTGATGATTTGAACCTAAAATTCATAATCACACAAGTTGCAATTAGAGACGGATGGTTCCCAAAGACCCGAATTACAATCAAAATTCGTAATAAATTCGTGTTGAGAATTCAGTAATGATTTTACCAATTTTTAGAACTAGCAGTAGCAGTCTAACATTAGTGTTGTGCTCACTTTTCTTAGCTTTCTAGTTGGTCAGAGCTTCTCCAATTCATAAATTCGTGTTGAGCCACTCCACTTCGGCCATGAGTTCTGCAGCGCGCACCCTTGTTTTGTTTAGAACTTGGAGTCAGAGGTGTAGGGCACAGGGCAGCAGGAATGAATCGGGCGAGGGGCGAATCGGAAAATCAAACTGACCTTTTCGAGAAATCGAGAGAGGCTGTTGGGCTGCTGGCCGCCGCGCCGCGCCGCCGCCGCCTTGCTTGCCGGCTCGCCGCGCCGTGCTAGGCTGCTGGCCGCCGCGCCGCCGCCTTGCTCGCCGCGCCGGCTCCGCGCCTTGCTCCTTGCTCGCCGCACCGCACGTCTTGCTAGCCGCCGCGCCGCGCTGGGCTGCTGCCTGCTGGGGTTTGCTGCCGGCACTGCCGCCGGCCGCCGCTAGGGTTTGCCGCCCCGCCCCTACGTCTGCGTAGCGTGTGCGTGCGTGAGGCGACGAGCGGGGAGCAGGGAACGGAACATGTGAAGTGGAGGTGGGCTGGTGGGGGGATTTGGGGTGTTTGGGCCAATGGCCCGTCTTCCATCCTTGGACCTTCGGAAAGAGGAGGTGGAGGTGGGCTGTTTGCCTATTTGGGTCTGTTTGTAGTGCTATGTTCTTGTTTTTTTACATATACACTTCATATACACTATATGTATAAAATTTTTTGTCAAAAATAATGGGTATTCAACTGAATACCCATGAATACATGTGGGCCCGCCCCTGATACGGCAGGGATACGCGTGTCCCTACGTGTCCCAATTTTCCAGTCGAAAAAAATTGAAAAAAAGCCAGGGATACGGATGAGATACGGCTGGGATGGTTGCCTATAAATACTGACTTACGACGTACCCTAGTCTTTTCGCATTCGCATCTATCTGCCGTCCGCCGTCGGCGGCGTCGACGCGTCGTGGCTCCTCGTCCTCGGTTAGCCAGGCTCCGCAAGACCGCAAGCCTCCGGCCGCCTCCGGCTCCGCGGCCCGCCGGCCTCTGCTTGACGTCGTCCGCCGGTAACGCTTCATCTTTGTCGCCATCCCTTAGCAGGTCCAAGAGAGCCTTGAAGCCCCTATCAGTCATATGATGAGTCGCCTTTAGCTGAAGAAGCTTAAGTGATGTGAACAGCTTCGTGTACTTATTGTTACAGCCCGGATAGAGTGGGGTCCTCATATCCTTCACCATCCTCTTCAGTTTCTCAAACTCTGTGCTGGTATAGCCATCATACCCCATGGCATCACGCACCATCTCCTCCATTTGATCTTCTATCTGTGCATAATTTTCACCGATTTCGATTATGTCCTCCTCACTAAGGTCGTCATTCCCGGCAAACTCATTGTCACATAGTGGTTCACCATCTTGACAAGGAGCATGACTGCCAGTGAGGCCTTCCTCGCCATCCTGATCGGCGGTTTGTTCAATTGTGCATGTTCCTTCAGCCTCAAAATTGGCCTGCAGGTCTCGAGCATTAACACCTTCTTCGCCATGATTGTTCCAGCATTTGTAGTCATCCATAAAACCCCGAACAATCAGATGGGCATGGACATGTCATACATTTGAGAACTGATTCAACATATGGACAACACATAGCAGACTTGCACTGATTCAACTTATCTGCCTCCGCTGCGACCATAAATGACTTGAGACCAGCTAAGTACTCATCGCAATCCCGGTTCTTGAGATACATCCAGCTCCGATCCGCCATCTACATAATCAACAAAGGGAAAAAAAATTAAAAAACCAAGCTTCCTCCGGTTCTTGAGCAGAAGAAGAAAGGGAATGGGAGGTGTTCCTCCGGTGCTCACTGCACCTCTGGTACGAGGGGATGCTGACGCCGCACTTGGAGGGGATGCTGGCGGCGTTGAGGCTCCTGACGCCGCAGCAGCCGGCCGAGGGGGCACCTGGCGGAGCTCACCTGCGCATGTGATGGCATAGTGTGATTGAAATGGCATACTGCGAATACTCTGGTGATCACCTCTGCTGCGGCGACGACGTACGGGAGGGGAGAGGGGGCGCGCTGCGGCGAAGGCTCCTCGGCGGCGCGCGTCCACGGCCGGGCTGTGGCGGCGCGGGTCCACGGCCGGGCTGCGGCTGCGGCGAAGGCTCCTCTCGGCGGCGTGCGTCAGGAGCTCGGGGGCTGGGCCCGGCCGGCCGGTGGGCTGCGGCGGATGTGTGATGGCGGCGGCGGGCACGTCCACGGCCGGGCTGCGGCGGCGCACACACGTAGGGGCCCGACCCGGCCCGGGGCTGTGGGGCGCCGACCGGCGCCCGGCGCGTGGCGGGCTGTGCGGCACACGCGCGGCAGCTTGCCAACAACCAGAGAAAAGCCAACAACCAGACAAGCCAGATCGAGGAGGAAGCATATAAGAGACACAAGACACTGAAGACGCGGCTTACCAAAACGCGTCACCTATATGTTATCCGATTATAGGCGACACGTTTCTACATAACGCGTCACCAATATGTCCTGTTATAGGTGACGCGTATCTATTGGGACGAGTCGCCTATATATGAGACAGTCATAGGTGACGCGTGTTTTTAAGAAGTGTCGCCTATTAAGATACATAGGAGACTCCACAGACTAATTGGTGACGCGTCTACTTAACCCGCGTCGCCAATGACTCATTGGCGACGCTTCTCAATTCCGCGTCGCCTATTAGTGTGTCTCCTTTGTCGAGTTTTGACATAGTATGGACTGGACTTGTGATGATTACGGATTAGTGATTAGCTACTAGTTACTGGTTTAATTTACCCGTACGTCCAGCCACATATTACTATACTATATGCTCGGTTCTTGTCTTGTTGAATGTTGATTACTTGTAGTTTATTATGTCGATTGTAGATTATAATATTGTACGAGTGTCTATGTTATTTAAATTATTGTACGAGTGTCTCCGTATTGCTGTTTTTTTAAAATACCGTATCGCCGTATCTTCGTATTCGTATCCCTGTATTCGTATCCTCGTACTGTGCAACATAGGCCATGGGAGCGGCCGTGCAAGACGAGGCGACAATGAAGCTTAGGGCTGGCACAGGCCGAGTTGGCGCACGTACGGGCTAGAGGGAGAATGGGCAGCATGGCGAGGCCGTGGTGGAGCGTGCGGCCGGTCGGCTGGCAACGACGGTCAAGCTGCTGGTGAGTATTTAACCTGCGTCTGTTCATTTGGATTATCAGCCATCAGCTAGCAGTCTTTTTCTCTCAGCAAAAATCATAATCAGCCACTAGCTACCAACCAGCCAGCAGTGTTTTTCTCTCAGTAGAAACCAGCACCAGCCACCAGCCAACCGAACAGGCAAAGAAAAAACTCCCGCTCAATAAATATAACCAACCAAATAATTTATGGTTAAGCAATGCATATAAGGACGGTTTTCGTTCCCGTCAGTATCGTAGGTAGGATTTTGAGTTAGGGTGGTCCAACTTAACGCTATTTATTTAACACTATAAATGCTATTTCTTTAACTTTATAAATGCAATATATCGATATACAACTATAAGATCTATCAAACACAATACAATCAAATATTACATCTATCTTAATATAAACAAGCTTCTAGCTTTGCTTGCATCAACTAAGTATGCTTGTGGGTAAACTCAACTAGTATATTTTATTTGCAACAAAATTTTAGGGTGGGCCATGGCCCACAGTGTCCACCCTCTAGCTACCTCCGCCCCTGCTTCGGTCTACTCCTGTGCTTCAGCAATATCCAATATCATGTCATCATTCAAATGGTAAAATCACTGCTGTATTAATAAAGACAGAGCCAAACTTAAGAAGTGCTACATAACAACATATAAATAATTAGAGGGGCTAAACTTGATTTTTTTTGAGTGATTTATTTGCTGACAATAATCTGGACACATATGGCTAGAGGCACACCCACGATATGTGTGTACACATTGTTTTTCCTAAGTTCAAATTACTAATTTCAATTTGAGGTAAGAAGTGAGAATTTGGTCTTTACTTGAACTTAGTTCAAATTCATCCAAACAATACACAACTTTTCCTTCAAAAAATTGAGATAGTTGCATAACTAACATAACACAAAATAATTGTGGTACAGTTATGGAGCAACAGAAAGTAGAAATTGGTTGATACTAGCTCCTTGCATTAAAGCAGTGTAATCGTCAAATGTGAACTAAAAATATGATACTTAAGGAGCAAGCAATCACATGGGTAATAAGCTACTTTAAAGCACAAAAGGGGAGCGATCGGATGGATAGAAATTAGAGCATGATAGGTCACCACAAGACAAACACCCATATAGCAACATATGGCTTGCAACGAAAATAGCGTCCGTTGGCGGGCTTGCACATCCGTTAGTTTCGGGCCACTTTCCCCTCACGTACCGCACACCGCGTCAAAGTCTTCATATAATCCTAATCCCGTCCAACCAACGGAGAGAACTCACCCCTTAGGTTTAGCTCTGGCGGCGCAACTATACTTTCCCCGATTTGAGCCCCTCCATCGTGGCGGCAGGAAATCGCCCACGGGAGGGCACGACGGCGCGACTGGACGCCTGCCTTCTACGGCAGCAGCAGATTGTGGAATGCCTTGGCGACGGCGGCCGGCATCTGGTCGGAGCAGGGCATTATCCTGGTAGGAAATTAAGATATCTATCCGTTTTCTTGTCTTAGATCGGCATGGATTCTTGTACATCGCACCTGTGTGGGATTTCGTTTTTATACCTACCAAGAAAATGCGTCCATACATCCGAGGATTCAGTAATGCTAGATCAACATAGATATTACCTGTTGATGTTCTCGCATCACATCTTCTTAATTACCGTGCCTGAGACCTAGATCGAAAAACTTCTCTCGATGCTTTTTTATTTCTAAATTCGGTCGCGTCTTATTAGTTACTTGGTGCCTGAACTACTACTCTTTCTGCAGATTGTTCAGTCACGTCATGGTATTTTTATATCTGAACCTAGCTATTTAGCCAATCTTTGTACCCCTGTATCTTAACCATATTAATATTACGGCTTAGGTCAGGGTAATCCTTTGAACTGAAAGTGTAGCACCTGGATCTGGAAGTATCTTATTGCTAATCTTCGATTTTGATCACGTTTCTCTTTGCTCGTGTTTCATTCTTGCCATGATGTTGCAATTATTATGTGTCAGGTGGTGCTATTCCTAGATAAATCCCAATAATGGGTATGTGAAGGTCAATTGTATCTTACAGTATTGGCAAGGTGCGTATTTCCATTTATTTAATTTATCAAGCTGAATTTGTAGGCAATTCCAATTAGCCTGCAACTATCAGTTAGCAATAGAAGGTTCCTAGACTATTTAGTAGTATTTCTTTAGACATTTGGATGTCATAACTAAACAATTTGACATCTTCACGTTATTGTTTGAAGGTACAAGTGTGGGAAACATCTATGTCACTGTGGCCACTATATTTTCCAAAAATGCACTGTTCAAGAATTCACTGGCTGGCATGAGTAAGTGTGTTCTTTGCGCCTCCTGTTCAATAGCCTAAGCATTTACTCTTTAAGGTGCTAATTAAAATTATCCTTGCAGTTCAGAATATTTGCTTGGTGTTGAAAGCGAAATTTGGACCAAAGTATGGTAGTATCTGGGATATTGAATTTAATTTAGGGCATTACGCCGTTGTTTTTACTTCTCTGTAATTGCCGATGGTGTACCAAAATATATTGTATGACAATTTGTTCATATATAATGAAATTTAATGCATTTTCTTTCTGTTATTCTTGTTTACAATTTGTGTGTCGTTCTATGCAATGGCAATGAGACTAAATTAAACGCCCTCTGATTGTAGCATTGTACGGTTTCTGTGATAGAACTTGCTGCCTCGTATGTACCACCTGACACATAATAATTGCAACGTAGCAACGCTTTTCTTACAGGATTACCAACGCATATATATGTGTTGCCATAGACCCTTGCAACGCCAGCAATAGCAACGCATGAGAAATGCGTTGGTATAGACCCTACCAACGCTTATTTGTACTTGTAGCAAGGCATATATGCGTTGTAAAAGAGGTGTTCTTCTTGTAGTGGGTGTAGCAAAGGTAGCGAATACATTTTATTAGTAAGAGTTTTTAATTGCTCACATGTGTTGGTGACAGATCTCCTTGAAAATTTTATCGAAGTATCAAAAACATAGTGCGTCCTAAAGGAGTCATAACATTTTGAAAGAACATCCTGACACATCAGAGGGTGATACACGCCGGCCTCATATATTTAGCTTATGTTCTACGCGTATTATTGTATTACTTACAGAAACATATTACTTATTGCTGACTTTAGATTCAGTTTATTCCATTGATATATCCATCTCATCTATCCACTCACAATTCAAGAAAATCGTCATCCTATCCTATACTACATTTTTTGCTATCCCGTTGTCATCGAGCATGTTTAATTATTAGTTTGTGCCCCGAGCCCCCAAGCAACGCTGTCAAACAGAAGTTTTGACTGCCTATATGGATAATGATTGGTACCAAAATCAGCATGGACAGGTGCACTTACCAAACCCAAAGCCAACCCATATCATTTATTTACTTTTTGGTTGCCGTAACACGGCAATACTCGCTGATGATGCGTACAGCGCAGCGCGCTGGGCGCGTGCACATTAACAATCGGGCTGGAATGCCTATTCAATTGCTAGATATGGCGCTCGAAGCATCAGATGCCTTGCTTTATTCCACGTATACGACAGGAGAACCATATTCTCGATCCCATACGGCCTTTTCATCAAATATATAAGCTAGTAAAGGATGCACCCACAAACACGATAATACATGTCGTAAGTTTTTTCAACTACTCCGTAAAAGCTTTGAACCGGAATGCTCTGAGCAGTTTCGGTGCTTATATATCCATAGCTGGGATTCGTCGTTTCTTCGTAGCTGCTGCAATTCAAGGGCGCAGTGGAAAGAACAAAAGATGTACGTGTCGTGCATGATGAATAGTTTAATTTCAAATACGGGTCTCCGTGTTATACATGATGAATAATAGAGATAGATACATTGTAACTGCGTGTTGTGCTCCTTGTTCTTAGCTATTGGAATCCTTGGACCAAGCCACTTTTTGTGACTTGGCTGCTGCGTGTTCAGCGGGGAGACTTGAGCACTTGGCTCTTGTTTGTTCTTTCATGAACGTGTCTGGGACTCTGGATACATTTTTCGTTAGGAAGCCAATTCGAGTTCTGAATGAAGATTGGTGGCTGACAAGTAGGAAACTCCGATCCATTCAAAGCCTCAATTTGGCAGCTTTCAATTATTCCTATTGTGATTTTGAGCATTTATCAAATTTGAAAGTACACACGGAACGAAATGCTATTTTGTTCAAGAAACGAGAGGGCAAGACTTAGGAGAAATTCTCGGTTTTGAGAAGTAGTCCTTCTCTGTATACATACTTTTTCCTTATTGCATCTTTTTGGCCTAGGCCTCTGTACAGCCCTTCTTTATAAATATAATTCCGGCAAGTCTTGCCAGCGTTACGGTTCAAAAAAAAGAAACGAGAGGGTATCCAAAGTCAAGTTCTTGCAACCGACCATGCATGCAATGCTTGTCTACACACGGATCTCCTACTAGAAAAAAGTCTACCATTAGAAAAAAACTCCAGAAAGATCTACTAAAGGAAAAACAAATGCACTCCAGCAAGATTCCTACTTGGGTGCAAAGTAAGAGTAAGAAGGGCCCTATTCACACCTCGCATCCTCCTCTTCCACTAGTGGAGAGAGAGGCCCTTACTATGCGGCTGTGGCCGTTTTCCTCCCGCCTCCCCCACCCTACATTATGGATTTATGGTGTCCCTCGCCACACCGGCAACCATCCCCAACCCCTAACCCACGCGTGACTTTTCAAGCGGAGCCACCACCGCCACTCATGTCTAGCTGTTCTTCTTCAGGACAAGTGAAGTTCGATCAAAATCTCACACGTCTGGTCAAATCCGCGTGTGTTTGAAAAAAAAAATCCAGCTCCAGCCACATCATTCCTTCCCCGATGTCCCCAAGCAGCAGGGGTCCCGGAGCCTAAGCTTCTCCACCAGGACAGAGCTCCTTCGTGGGGCCTAAGATCTTTTGTAGGAACAAAGATCCTTTGGGCAGGCCCGAGCTCGCTCCAGTGACGAAGCTCCTCTACTGTATAAGCTAAAGGTCCTCCGCCAGGCAATCTTGCACACATTGTTGCCTTCCCCTGCGTTGCACTGCTGCAAGCGGCTAAGACAAAGGTGGCAGTGCGTGAAGATCGGCGGTGACATCAATTGTGACCCACGACTTTGAGAGAGAGAGAGAGAGAGAGAGAGAGAGAGAGGCCAGGTGTGGTGCTGGACCACTAGTGAAAATAGAGAAGGATAAGGAAAAAATAAAAGAAAACTGAAGATGAGATACTTACTAGTGGGTCCCACACATCATAATTAAAGTAGGGCCAAGATGTAGGAGGTGTTGCTAGAGTTGTTAGTAAAAATCATCGCCCCAAAAAAAAGTGGAGTCACTCAGGAAAGTAGGAACTATTACTAGGGATGCTTTTTATAAAGTGTTTCTTCAATTCTTTATTTTGACTTTGCTCTGTTCGTTCAGATGATACTTTGTTTTCTTCATATCCAAAAATTATTCTGTTATTTTTACACATACTAACTGTAAATTCAACAGTAAATAGTTCTTAATTTAACAATCTCAACAAATATACGAGTATTGTCACTAGAGGTATCATATATTCTTTCTTTCTTTCAATGATAGGTGACCTACATCTTGGCATTGATCACCTGTGTTGATTTTGTCAATCTGAAGATTTGTTGCCCAGTTTCTCAAAGATCCTATAGAGTGCGCATTCGTATGGGTTAGCGTACATGGATGTGAGTATCTATGTCTATATTGTTTTTCACCCATACTCTCAACCTCAATTGTGATTTTGTGTGTCCTTTTTCAAGTTCGTGATCTTGACTTAGACAAAACTACCTTTGCATTTTGGAATTGGAAGGTCAAAGATTTGTCCAAGTTGCAGGGGAATAGTGTGTATATTATTCATCTTCATGGAAATGCATGAAAAATTCTAATGCCAACGTTTGTCTGTCAAAAATATATTTTTGAAATTTGTCAAAATGTTTGATATAAAAAATAAATAAGATCATAAAGTCCTTCGAAATGTAGGGTCAAATCTACAACGACATGCGTATCTTGTTACCACTTACAAGTGATTTGGGTCGCATAATATTGGCATGTTGCTTCATGAATCCAAAACAGCTTAGCTTGCGATATGTATCCTTAATTAGGATGGCACCTAGAGCACAAAAAATTCATCATTAACAAGCCATCAGTAACTGGTAGAACACTATGGCAGAGATACAAAGCTACTCCAAAACGCATGCAAATTTTATTACTCTATTGCATATATATCATACTAGCTAGTTTTGAGAATCATGTTATACTAAACCATTGAGATGTTGATTTATGACAAGTTTAACTACCAAGCTAACTATGTTTTTGAGAGTTGAGGCGCCCTAATAGTAGTTGTTATAGAATGATAGTTTTTACAGTATTAATTAGGACGATATGTGATAATGATATGATAGAAGAGTTAGGACAAAAAAAGAAGGAAATTATTTTCTCATGCATAAACTTGCTTGCGCCAGAACCAAAGAGGACGAGGAGGATAGGGAAAAAAAGATGCACACACTCCTTAACATCCAATACAAAATATCGTATAAATTACTTTTAATTTTTAAATATGATGAAACAATATTAGTATTACAAAGTACTAATTTCATTTCTATCATCATATTCTATTCCTACATTATTTTTCCAAATTTCACAATAAAATATTAACGGATGCATGACGCTCCAATTCATCATGTTGCAAAACCATTTGTTCGGATTCAACATAATTAAGAATTAAAAATATTGGTAATTGAAATTAAAAATATTTTATATTTTTATCATGCTAATTTACTAGTAACATCATCTAATATCTGTTTAAAGAAAAAAATTAGCATAATGATATATACATATGTCACCTGTAATTAATTGTAAAAGATCACTCTAATTTGCCACATGCGAACTATCCAATAAACATTCTCACAAGTTCAAGTCATCAACTCTACATATCTCTAATTACTATACAAATCAAAAAATTATGCTCATTCTCTTTGCTTCTAAGAATCACATTTTTTTGACAATAAAACATGAAACAAAGCAGAAAGCCCATGAAAATTGAGAGGATGAAGTTGCTAACCTTTAGTGCACTTGGATGAGTGAAATCCCCACAAATCGTGAGGGAAATGGGCAGCACCACCCCTCTAACAAGTTATGGAGGAAGAAGAGAGCCCGAGCTTGGTCAAATGGTTGGCTCGGGCTCAGGAAGGAATAAGGGGGCTGATATATAGAAGGAACATTTAGTATCGGCTAGTGGTTCCAGCCAGCACTATATCTTGCCATTTAGTGCTTCAGCCGGAACTAAATGTCCTAGGCTCCATTTAGTACCAACTGGAGGCTCCAGCTGGTACTAAATGGCCAACTAGCCGTTGCCCCTTGGCAGCATGAGAGCCATTTAGTACCGGTTCATGGCTTCAGTCGGTGCTAACGTGCCCCTGCGGACACTGTGCTACATAACCGGTACTAATTACGTGCTTAGTGCAGGTTATATTATGACGGATACTAATATATGCAGACGGACGTGATGTTTTCTAGCAGTGAAAATTTGATCTTCTTTAACTTTTGATTGAATCCCTCCTTTTATTTTCTACCCAAGCGCAACAAATGCATGTGTCGACGATTTGAGTGGGGATTTGCGTCGATCGCACCCGTTCGCCACTTTGTTCTCAACTATTCTGATTCCAGCAAACGGAGGCCATTAGGTCAAAGCCGTAGTGCGCGCCCTGTAGTTTTGAAGCAGGGCGAGACAATTTTATCTAGGAGCCTCTTTTCCTTCTGCGATTTCTTATCAACATTGGGAATCTAACCACATACATATGAACATTTTCATCTACCCGACAATAATTGACCACCTACACATAGAGTTTTGCATCAATTTGACTTCATAGAGGTCAAATAGACATTAACATGGGTTACATCTAGGGCTCTAGGCATGCTCCGGATGGCCTAACTAATACCAATTGTCGAGAAAACATGAACAAATACATCTCTGGTACACTAGATGACGGACTAGAACACCTCGAACTTGTAGATCGGGAGTAGATGCATCACCATTCATGGGAGGGGCAGAGCTTGTAATGGAGCAACCAATCCAGAAGGTGGTGCGATCGAAGAAAAAACACACACTAAGATAAATGCCAAATCAAAGGATGCAGAGATCTGCACCTGCAACTTTTGTCCTCCACTTCAACCCGTCTACAAAGCAAGCATCTGCACACATGGAAAGGCAAAAGGTTTTATCCATTCCTCTCACAATCTGAGAAAACAAACAGATAGAAGCGAGAGGAGAACGAGAGATAGACCAGAGAAGAAGATGTGCCTCTGCTTTCTGCTACTGTAACCACGTGGAGCAAATTTACAGAGATTGTTACCTGCTTTTGCGGAGGTTTCGCGTGTAAATTAGATAAGTAGTTGCCGTCGGCAAGAACTTTTCGCGCGTTGGTGCAGTATTGTGGCGGCTTTCGCACGCTGGTGCGGTATTGTGGCGGGCAACGAAGTATTTGCTGCGTAAATATTGACATGCTGCCAAACACGATTAAGCCAGAGGTATTCTTCTCATTGCGTATGGAACTCCCTGCTGCATCAACGAATTACCAGGGTCCCCTGGAAAGCAATCAGAGGGATTTCTTTTTATCAACTCCCTTTACTCATCAAACACGGTAAAGCCAGGGGTATTCTTGTGATTGCATATGGAACTCTCTGCTGCATCAACGAATTACCAGGGTCCCCTCTGGGAAGCAATCGGAGGGAATTCCTTTTATCAACTCCCTTTCATCATCAAACACGGTTAAGCCAGGGGTATTCTTGTGATTGCATATGGAACTCTCTGCTGCATCAATGAATTACCAGGGAATTCCTTTTATCAACTCCCTTTCCTCATCCCAACATAATTCCCTATCACATGGAACAAATGATAGACTTCAAATCTCCTCCCCTTCAACTCTCCTTCCCTCACGTCAATTCCCCCAACCAAACGATGTACATGGTAGAGTAGTAGTGAAGGCTAGTCGTGTAGAGGTGTCGGTCTTCCCGTGAGCCAAGCGCACATGAGAGATCGATTTTGTGGGAATGTTTGGGAAGCGGATCTCAAGTTCACATTGGTTTAACTTGTGATCCCCGACCCCCTTTCATTGGATGTTGCGCAGGTAACAGGGGACCGAAACCATCGGTTGGTTTTGGGCGCCTCCAACCGTGACGCGAGGGAAATGGGAGTCCTTATCCCGTGAGACTCAGGCTCTTAATTGCGAGATCAATTCCAGCATAGGATACTAGCGATCATGCAACGTGCCTTATTTCTCCTTGACACTGTTCTGAAGTCTTCATTGCGACTTGATGGGGTTTGGGGATTGAAGCCGAGGAGTGCTGACATGCGTTGATCTTGTATGCCCCGGAACGGATTAGTTGTGAGCAGTACAAATTTCAAAGTAGCCTGCCAAATTTGTGTACTACTTATTACAAATATGACAGCATTTGTGCCCATACTATATATCTATACTAAAAGGATCGAGTTTTTTTAAAAACTTTTGCTACCAATGAAAACCCCCATACCCCTCACAATGGACCCACCTGGACCCACATTACTGGAAAAATAAGGAAATAATTGCGGAAGTTTTTTTGTTAGAGCGAAAAACCCCATGTGAGTTCACCTCTAGCCTCTTTTTTTTTTCTCACCCATCTATTTTCTACCCACTTTTTTTAAAAAAGGAAACCAGAGTAAACCTTATTGTCGTCGGCCACTTTTAATTTCCGTATTTTTAGAACATCGAAGCCACATGAAGGAAATAACATAGCAATAAGGGAGAACAAGCAAAGCTCCTCGGCGGCGACACAGCCGCCGTTGCCGAGCGGGCCGACGCCGCCATCCGCGAGCTCCGGCGCCAGTTGGACACTATCCGTGCGGAGGCGGACGCCGCCGCGATCGCCGCCGAGCAAACCTGCGCCCTCCTCGAGCAGCGCTACGCTTCCCTTTCCGCGGAGTTCGATCGGTCCCAGGCCGAGGCCGCCGAGCTCACTGCCGCCGCCGAACGCCGCGCTGCCGAGCTCGCCTCCTCCCAGGCGGAGATACATCAGCTTCACATTCAGGCGGTATGGACTCCAGATTTCTGTTGGATGATCGCTATTTTAGGTGCACTGATCACTTGTTTTCGTTGTTGGCGTAGATTGCTATGGATGGCGAGGTGGAGAGGTTGAAAGTTGAAATCTCGGAGCTGCACAAGTCGAAGGGTCAGTCGCTGGAGTTGGTTGAGCATAGAGACGCTGAAATAAAAGAGAAAAATGTCATCATCCAGAGCTACTACGATAAAATTGTGAGCTACTCTCTGTTAAGTACTTCTAATAATATTCAGTAATCAGTCAATTAGTATCCTTGCAAGTTCATTCATGCAGAAAACAAACGGGGATACTGTACGATGGTTTGCATCTATATGAAGCCGCGTAGCGATGCTGCTTTCCTCATGCAGGGAGGTAATATTGTAGGTGTATAAACAAACTTCTTTTTTTATGTAGATAGAATAAATATACTTGATACAAGTATACCACATCCATTAGTTCTGTTTCGCATGGTCAAATCATACTGAATCTTTATTTCGACATTTTAAATTATTCATGGGAACACTGTGTATAGGTTATTTTCAAAAATTCTTTTCATTACACGATGGATAATAATTTTATAAATTATTTCATAATCCAGTATTAATATTAGATATCTTGACGCAATTTTTGGAAATATGTGTGCAATAAAAATTTAGATAATCTTCAAAAGTAGCCTAATTTGATAAATTTTAGTTTAAACATTTTATACAAGATAGGTTCATTTTCATCTATTGCATGACTAAAAAATTTCATGAATTTTGGAGGTGATTTGTTGGTCATTTTAGTTAAGAAAAGAGATTAGTATCATCCACAAGTTACTGTTTACAAAAGTTAACTGACGGAACAGACGGTAGTGTCAGAAAAAGGAATGAAAAATTTTAAGGGCCAAGAAAGTCACGAGTCATTATACTGATGTCAAATATGGTGCCTCCTTCGTATTTTTCTCACGGGTGGAAAAAAATCCTAGCCGCCACCCCTCTCCAACTGTATTTTATTCGTATACGCTACCAGAATATCGAGGAAGAGAAGCAAGCTAAGATCTCATCATCGTTCATTGATAATAAGGAGGAGGAATTGATCAATGATGGCGCTGGCGGATTTGTCCACGACAACGACGGCGAGTATGGTGTACGCGGCAGGGCGGATGCCGTCCATGGAGAGGATCCCAGGATGCTCACGCTCGACATGATCAAGTACGACGCAAGGGTAAGCACATCGATCAAATGCCTGAATGTGCTAATACACTTTCTTCGTATGTGCATCTCATACATCTTAGAATATCTTTTATAACTTAGTAATTAAAATTGCTTGCACTGCATAGATTGTACGTATGCTGTGAGATTATTTTAACAATCTATATTCAACACAAGATTTCTCTATACTTTTCTCAATGTTGTCATCGAAATCAAAAGCTAGGCCTCCTCCTGAATTATTTTTTTGAAATTCTGAATAGGTAGTACATGCATGTGCGCATCACTACCAGAATGATCGACATCTGCACCGGGTGGGAAATGCCTTTAGCACCGGGTTTCCCACCCGGTGCAACTAATCCGAGGCTAAAGGGGTACCCCTTTAGCACCGGGTTGAATAACCGGTGCTAAAGGGGCCCTTTAGCACCGGGTGCAGCCACGACCCGGTGCTAAAGGGCCCGCCCCGCAGCGCCGTTAGCTGGGCCTTTAGCACCGGGTCGTGGCTGCACCCAGTGCTAAAGGGCCTGCCTTTAGCACCGGTTGCTGCCTGAAACCGGTGCTAAAGACCCCGGATTTCTTTTTTTTTTGCTTTTTTCAGTAGCCATGCGTGCACGTCTATATACGTATATATTCTAATACGTGTATTCTAATGCGTATTCGGCCGACTCTATATTCATACTAGCTGACATTTCATCAAAATAGAAGACATATATATTACAAAAGTAGATATTCATGCATCTCAACTCGAGTTATATATATTTAAACTGTATTTTCTACTTAATTAAGATTGACGACTATCTTGTTGGACTGTCCGGCACGTCCTCCAGTACTGGCGAGAAGTATTCTCCTCGGGGATTGACGACCTCGTCCCAGATCCATCCGACGAGCTGTTCTGCAATTGCGTCAATTCTTTCTAGCTCCAGGGACTCTTCCTTCAGCCTGAACATCTATAATTTACAAATAATTGAAAGATATTTAATCCGCCGAGTTGGAGACAATAATTGTGCACTTAATAATAATGGAAATGTTGTTTATTATTACGTACCATAATATCGTGTTGTGTAAGCTTTTTATGTCCCCAATTCCACATGAAATCGCAAACATAGTATGCACATAAATTATTTCCTGAGCGTGGGGGTCCCCGTACATCCATTGTCTATTCATCTGCATTATTAACCAATAACAAATATACAATACAATTTAAAGATAAAAAAATTTAATATATAAATAAATACAAATTATAATATATATTCCATTATATAAATAAATTTCTAAAACTACATTACTATATTCATTAAATATAACATTACTATAAGCCTTATAAGATTTATAAGATTTTCTATTAATTTATAAGATTTTCTAGCATTTTATATTGATTTTCTAGTAATTTATAAGATTTTCTATTAATTTATAAGATTTTCTAGCATTTTATATTAATTTTCTAGTAATTTATAAAATTTTCTAGTAATTTATAAGATTTTCTAGCATTTTATATTGATTTTCTAGTAATTTCTAAAATTACATTACTATAAGCCTTATAACTATTCACAAGTCATACAAAACAAAGTACTAACTAGCTTGCCTTCTCTCTCCATTTAAAACACAACATGAACACTCTCTCCACCATGAACTCAAGCTCTCTCATCTCTCTCCTCCAAGAACACAAGCTCTCTCTAGCTAGCTTTACTTTGATTCACAAATCCCTCTATTTCTAAATCATAGAAGGATTACAAGCTAAATAAAACATTAGAGAATGAAAGAGTGTACCTTGTAGTGCTCCTTAGATGAGTAGATTCTTCACAAATTTTGAAAAAAATTTGGGCAGCACCTCGGCCGAGCAGCATGAACACAGCGGCTAAGTGTTCAGCTGGCTCGGGCGGGGGAGGAGGAAGCCCCTATATTCAAACACATTAGCACCGGGTCGTGGCAAGACCCGGTGCTAATGTTCACCCTTTAGCACCGGGTGCAGCCACGACCCGGTGCTAAAGGCCTCGGGCACATTAGCACCGGGTCGTGGCTGCACCCGGTGCTAAAGGGTGAACATTAGCACCGGGTCTTGCCACGACCCGGTGCTAATGTGTCCGCCCTGACACACCTCCGCGCCGCCCCCGCTCCTAGCCGTTGGACCCGGTGCTGAAGCCCCATCAGCACCGGGTCCAAAAATGGCCGAGGCGGAGGAAGCGGGCGGATGTGAAGGATTCTGGTAGTGCATGTTGCTTTGGGCCATTGCCATATGCTTAAATTTGACTGTCCACGTGATTTGATAGTGTTCAACTGAGTTTTATACATCTATACTATAAAGATCCAAAACTTTCGAGGGCGACGGGTCCACAAATCAGCCACACTAGAAATTTTTCGAACCCACGGTTTTTGTTGGACTCTTTAGTCACACTTTTGAAAAAATCATAAAACGTTACGTCTCGTCACGGTTTAAACTAGCCACGCCTCACGGTTTAAATGCCCAGGACTCCCTATGACTCAACCCACGATTTTCGTCAGACTCTTTAGTCACACTTTTGAAGAAATCACAAAATGTTACGCCTCGTTACGGTTTAAACTAGCCACGCCTCATGGTTTAAACGCCCAGGATCCTTAGGACTCTACGCCCAAGAATAAATACCGAGACTCCTACGCGGCGCGGTGCCTTCTAATACTCGCGCGTGTCGCGCGTGCACTCTGCTAGTTTCTTATACAAAGATCCAAAACTTTCGACGATCGACGGACCCACAGGTTATTTAAACACTGCCCCTTCTAGCGACTCCTCAAGATGGGGGTGGTGCGGTTCGACCCGCTGGTTCATCCACCCGGTCCAAAAAAACGATCCTAATGGGCCCCTCTTCTGACCCATCGAGCCAGTCGGGATCAACGGATCGGAATCACTTGAACCTTTGGGTCCAGTGGTTCGATCCACCCCTCCCTTCCGTGTGTGCAGCGGTGGCTGCCGCCGCCGCCCCTCAAAAAAACTCATTGCCGAAGCTTCGCGCTACGCTCTGCCGCTTGCTTGAGTGCTTCTACTCTCGGTGGACGCCGCGCCGTGGACGAGTCTGAATATGTTGCTTATATATCAACTCTACGGTCGTAGCTGTACAATCTACGTTGCTTATGCATGCGGACATGTGGAGTACGTGCTGCTGCTAGTCCGAAGGGTTCGATCCATACAAACCAATGGAGCACCGATGCGACAGCTTAGGAGCAAATGGTTAAACCTGTGCCCCGTTACTACCTGACTGGGTCGACGGATCGGTTGCGGTTCGCTCCATGGAGCAACCACGCCCATCTTGAGCGACTCCATCTATCAGACCTTTTTTCATCAAACTTTTGACAACCGACAGACCCACCAGTCATTGAAACATTCCCTCCTAGTAGCGATCTCACCTATTATGCCTTTTTTCGTCAAACTCTCCGCCTCCCTCGTTCGTCTCTGTAGTATGGAATCCTATAGTTTGTAACCATCACGGTCTCCGGCCAACTTCTATTATACAATATTATTTTCTGTTAAACATGTGTGTCGCACGCGCGTTTTGCTAGTATTCTTTAGAAAAAACCGCATGTTGGTTTGGCGGGCAGATCCCAACCTCTTACGCTCGCCCTATCTTGGAAGACTTGGCTTTTCCACATAAGAGAGCATTTGAAGGCATCGGTAGTTCATCCCTAGGGTTAGGGACTTCTGAGCTGCCCTGGCCCACTCTTATATAGATCTCCTGGCCCAAGTACCTCCTGTCCAGACTCTGCGATCTGAGGTTCCACATCCCCTCGTTGTCCAGAGACACGAACACGGCCGTCCATGCTGCCGGGTACACCTGCACAAGAAGACATGCCAGATAGATAAGACGAGGAAACATTTGAGGAACCTAGCTATGAAAAGCACATAGAACGTAACTTACGATCAGTGTTACCTGGATGGTAGAACGGTAAATGGCATCAACAAGGTTGTACGTTGATCTTGCGTCCGGGCTCCATTTGCCCCAGCCCATCCTGCGAAATTCATAAAAATTTGACATTATTCTTTGATTGTATCAGCACGTACACATAGAAAAATCATTCGAAATTAATGATCGAATGCGCAGCATACGATGCTCTGGATTTCTCCATACATACATACCCGGCGACGAACAAACTGTAGCCATCGAGGTGCCACGTCTGCAGCGACGGCAGCTTGTTCTCGAACACGATCTGCACGAAGTCCCTGTAGCGGGCGTCGATGACGGCCGTGCCGAGGGAGGGCTGCCGCCTCCTCTCGGGCCTGCCGGAGACGACCGCGAAGACGCCGGCCACGTCGAAGTGGTCGGCGAGCTTGAGCGGCGTGGCCGCGTCCGCGAAGGAGACGCCGTTCACCGTGCACCGCCGGCGGCCGGCGATCTCGGCCTCGTCGTTGCGGAGCAGGAGCGTGCGGGTCACGTTGATCCGGCCGTAGCGGAAGGAGCCCTGCGGGTTGGGCCGTGCCGCGCCGCACGTCAGGTTCATCCTCACGGTGCGCGCCTGCTCCATGGACCGGTTGTAGCTGTTGTGCGACGACAGGTCCTCCAGCGGCGCGTCGCCGGGCGGCGGCGGGCCGCCGGAGCCCGCGTAGAGGACGTTGGCGACGCCGAAGAGCTCGGGCTTGACGAAGAGCGAGCTGACGACCATGTAGTAGGACGGCTTGGGCGGCTGGTCGGCGGTGACGAGCACCGAGAGAGACTGGCCTGGGTGCAGGTCCAGCGAGGCGTAGAGCTTCTGCAGCGTGTAGGTGCCCTCCGCCTCCACCAGCAGCAGCTTGTGGCCCTGGATCCGGAAGCTCAGCGACGTCCTCGTGCCCACGTTGGACACGCGCAGACGGTACGTGCGCCCTGGGTGCCCGGCGGCCAGAAAGGGATATTAATTTGAGTTGAACACCCACGAAAACCAATATTACACACAGCTAGCTATACCCGGCTTAAACGTGAAGTCGGCTGCATAAGGGCCCAAGCCATTGATGAGAATTCCATCCGGCGACGGCAGATCACGGCTCCTGTCCAGGTATCCTCTCATCTCCTGCTCCGGAAACAATAAACTTAACAGTGGTGAGACACTTCTCACATGACAGAAACTTTGATGCATGCATGGTTACATGGAGATGGGTGTGAAGCTAGCACGCACGACTCGATCACTAACGTACCTTTACGTCCATGTTGTACCAATCCCCTACGAGGACGTCGAACTCGCCGTCGGGCGGCTGAGCGAACGGCACGGCGATGACCGGCCGGTTGTTGACGCGGATGGGGCCATGGCCGCCCGCCGCCGCGTGCAGCCCCAGCGAGGGACGGTAGAAGAAGCTGCCCACCTCGTCCTTGGCCTGGAACACGTACGTCCAGTTCTCCCCCGGCGGGATGCCGCAGTTGGTCCCCGCCACGCCGTCGTTCCACGAGTTCCGCCTCATCTGCAGGCCGTTCCTATATATATATATGCGGTACATCAGATCACCGGCGCTCCCATGGATCAGACCGCACAAAGTACATACCATGTGAGGAGGAACGGCTCGTCGAGGGTGTTGACGACGTTGACGTGGGCGACGTCGTTGGTGGTGAGGTTCAGCAGCGGGCCGGGGAGCCGCCCGTTGATGGTGATCACCCTCTTCGCCACGCCCAGCGGGGACCGGACGGCGTAGGACACATCCCAGTCCAGGAAGACGTGCCGGTTGTCGGCGTCAGCCGTGTAGTACTGGCAGCTGCCTAGCAGCAGAATGATGATGGCGAGGTGCTCGGCGTCCATGACGGCGGCGGCGGACAGAGAGGTCACGACGATATTGTGCAAATTATAATGCTGATGGTGGCCGGAGGCTATCTACTAACTAGGATCAGAATGTATGCATACATGCATGCGTGGTGTTTGTTCTGAATCTGTTGGGAGTCTGGCCGGCCGTTTAGGTACAGCTGCTCCTTTGAGAGTTGCTGGTGACCAGATACCTCTCGCTCGAACGAACGGCACGACACATGTGTTTCTATTGATAAAGCAGGAAATATAAGATTATGTCTCTGAAAGGCCATAATCAGCTGAAACAAAAAAAAACTCAAAACTATAGAGACAGTTTAGATTGAAACATCAACAGTTCAACACCCACCACTACCGGAATCTCGCAGTTTGCCGTGTGCCGCACATGGCAAACGGTCCACGACAAACGTCGGCCCACAAAGGCGGCTTTGCCTTGGGCCATTTGTCGGGCACACGGCAAAGGCCTGGCATGCCGTGTGCAACGTGTTTGCCGTGTGCCTTTCTCGTGGCACAAGATAAACACTGGCTTTGTCGTGTGCCCGATATAATACATACGACAAAGCCCCTGGCACACGGCATGTGGCCAATTTCCGGTAGTGCATCGAACTCAACTCAGCTCAAGCAAACAAATCATGTCGGTCAAAATTGAGACATCAACACGACCACACTTCACACTGCACCATAGCCGACCACACTCTCCACCATTGAAAGAAATAGTTTAACAAAAATATAATTTATATATAATATCTATGGTTGAAAACGATCGGGATATATCTTGTTCCGTCCTGATCCGTTTTCTACATTTTTCCCGCTCGTATTGATATTTTCGGACAGAAACGAAATATGGGATATAAATCCAAAAAACGAGATGACAAATGCGAAATAGGGACGATAACGGTTTGGGTCTTGTCCCGATCGTTTTCGCATTTCCCGTATTTATACGAGATATCTCGTTTTTATATATCCGGAATATCCCGTTTTTACGGCCCATTCAAACACAATGTGGAACAATAATCTACAGGAGTAATTCTCGAAGGCCCAGCCCAACTGCATTAGGGTTAACACCTACCGGCTCCCTCTCTCTCGGTTGCTATCTCTCCTCCCGAGTCTATTCTGCGCCGCCACCTGCTCCTCCCCCGGCGCCAGGCATGATGTAGAACTAGGGTGCCCGATCTTCCGTCAGGTGATGGATAACTCGTTTTGGGCGGAGCGCAACACACCGATCCGGCTTCAAGTCAGCCAACTCGAACCCCGCAATCTTAGCACCACGACTCCTCTGGTTATCAACCGTGTCACAACACGGTTGACCTCGCCGAGAAGGCTAATCCCTGCCTGTAAAACGAAGAACACAAGCAAGAACTCAAAAGAACGCAGCTCAATATGAAGTGACTCTGCAGATGTATGATTAAGATCAAAAGTTGGGGTTCTACAAACCGATAAACGGCAAAACTGTTCTCGACAGATTAATCTAAGCAAAACCTGAGTCTAAACGACAGCGGCTACTGAATTTAATGTCGTGGGGGCGAGCTAGGGTTGGAGCGCCGCGCCCACGACATGGGACGAAGGCCCGTCACGATACAAAGCCTGAAAAGGCCAAAACCAGGTGTCGCAGCACCTTTTCGTGGTCATACAGAATGATCCACGAATCTTCTAGAGCTAAGACTAAAACCAAAAGATGCGTCTCGTCGTCACAGTTCCAACGCATCCAAGAACGCCTTGATTGGACGCCGTATGAGGGAGAAATTACAGTTTGACTACAGACATATCGGCTAAATCCGAACCGAAGTTGCTGCCCGACGTGGCGACGACTTGTAGCGTGGAAACGAAGCCGACTCGTGTATGTCCTTCAACGTGGTGATGTCCTCATCATCCTCCCCTTCTTGAATTGGACTCGTCCTCGACTCCATCCCATCACCATCAAGCTCCTGCAAAAGGTTAGTAACAGGAGTATGCAAAGAACGAGGCAAAGGATCATCTTGAATAAAACACATAGCTCGACTAAGCATAGTATAACAAAGAGCATCTGGGTTATCACATAATGCAGCAGCAGCGGATGTAGTAGCAATAAAAGGACCTCCTTTTAATTTAATCCCAGGTTGTTTATCATCAGAAGATGCAACACTAGCAGATTTAACTTTATCTCTTTCAGCAATCTCTTGAAAATGTTTCCTAATATCAGCAGGCGATAAAGGAAGCAAAGTAATTTTCTTGTTCTTATGTATGAAAGTATATGTATTAGTTCTTCCATGGTGTGCAACATCATTATCAAATTCCCAATGTCTACCCAACAAAAGAGAAGATGCTTGCATCGGTACAACATCAAAATCAGCAGAATCATGATAAGAACCAACAGAAAAATGTATATGTGCTGATTGTGTTACCTTAGCTTGACCACTACTGCTCAACCATTCTAAGTGGTAGGGATGTTCAACGCGGCGTGTTAGCAAATTAAGCTTCTCTACCAAATCTGAACTCACCAAGTTGTTGCAACTCCCACTATCAATTATGGTGAGCACACGACAATCTTTGACAACAAGGAACATGTGGAATAAATTCTTGCGTTGGATCTTCTCCACTTCACGTTCCACTTGTGAACTCAATGCACGTTACACAAGAGCCAAACATTTGAATCCCGCTCATGCGGCCAAGGAGTCAATGGCCACACCATCATCGTCGTCCTCCGAATCTGCAACAATGTTAGTTGCAACAACTAAATCTTCAACATCACTAGCACTTACATATCCATTAACATCAGGCGACGTGACGAAAGCACGAGTACTTGGACAATCCTTCATGACATGTCCCATGCCCTTGCAGCGGTGGCACACGATGCTAGCAGACTTACTCGATGAGCACTTGTTCTGTGATGCCTGCACATTAGACACATTGCGTACCTCCGAAGATGGTGCATGAGCAGCTCATGGCGTCGAGCGTGTACTTGGTGATGGTGTTGATCGTGCCGCTGGTGGCGTGGAGGTCTTGGCTCATCCCTGCAATTCTTTTTCTGCAAGTATAGCAAGCTGGAACAACTGGTTGGTGGTAGTAAAATTTTTATAGTCAACAATATCCTGAATTTCACGTCTCAAACCACCATAAAAACGACACACTTTATCCTCAGGATCCTCTACTACCCCACAATGAACCATACCCTTTTGTATCTCAGAATAATAATCTTGGATAGACATATTTCCCTACTCTAAACGTTGCAACTTCTTACGCAAATCACGCTTATAAGAGGCAGGAACAAAACGATCATGCATTGCAAGTTTAAGCGCATTCCAAGAAGCAGGTTGTAGGTTTAAAGAAGCACATTCTTGCCACCAGATTATAGCAAAATCTTTAAATTCACTAGTGGCTTGTCTAACCTTATGTTGATCAGGAACAAGATGTGAAGCAAATTTCTGTTCTATTGTCATCTCCCAATCTAGATATTCTTCCGCATCATAACGCCCATGAAAAGAAGGTATAGTAAATTTAACCTTGGCGTAAGGATCATCATTACCATGATTACGGCGGTGTCGGTTACCTCCCATACCTGTTGTATTCTTGCGAAGACGGCGACAGCGTAGCCTCTCAGCTCTAGTCTTGATGAGATCAGGCTCGCCATCAGAACCAAAAATAACATCCTCATCGTCCTTTAGGTAATCTTCATCAAAGGCATCTTCTTCCTTGGGCTTGGGGGGGGGGGTTGGACTCGAGGTTTTGAAACCTTGTGGTCAGCGTGGAGGCACGCTTGTCCACACCCTCAATTGTGTGACATGCAGCCTTGACCTCTGTCATCAGCTTGCTCAACTCCTTCAGGAAGAGATCCTTCAGCTCGGTCGTTGCCTGCACCAACTGACTAGACAAAACAGGAACGTCGTCTGGCATGGTTAGTGATCACAAAAGCCCTATCAACTATGTGTTCTGTCTGGTGGAAACACACCCTCACACATGTCTTACCAAGTTCTACGACCAGGCGTGGCGCGCGCAGCTGGAGGCCTTCTCCGCGCTCCACCCCGCCGTCCCGGTCATCGACCCGCCCGCCGCCATCGACCGCATCCTCGACCGCTTCACCATGCTCGACGTCGTCTCTGGGCTCGACTCTGTGTCCGTCCCTAGGCAAATCCTCGTCCACGACGCCGGAGCCCTGGCCGCCGCCGCCGACAACGATGACGCGGCGGGCGTCCTCGGCGGCCTCCACTTCCCGCTCATCGCCAAGCCGGTGGAGGTCGACGGCAGCGCGGCGTCGCACGACCTGTGCCTCGTGTACCGGCGTGAGGGCCTGCGCGGCCTCCGCGCGCCGCTCGTGCTCCAGGAGTTCGTCAACCACGGCGGCATGCTCTTCAAGGTCTACGTGGTAGGCGACCACGCCACCTGCGTGGTGCGGAGCAGCCTCCCGGACGTGCCCGACGAGCGCCTGCGCGACCTCGCCGCCGATGCCGCGCTGCCCTTCGCCAACATCTCCCTTGTTGGAGATGCCCAAGAACGCGTGTTCCACCGGCCCCTTCGCCCTCACTCTCACACAGTCGATAGAACGCCGGCGAGCTAGAGGAAGAAGATGAATAGTAGCGATTTGGGCGACGAACTCCGCGGCGACGATGTCGCCTGTATCTTGGCCTAGTTTAAACGGGAACACAGCGAACACGATACAAGGAAGAGCACCGGGGTACTTGTAGGCCGGGAGCGCCAGGAGCTAGCCTCCACTCCCGCCATTTCCGCCATGACCCGCAGAGCACGTTCGGGCGATGTTGTGAGCCTCCCGCTCACCGATTCGCGCACGATCCTCCGCTAGGCCCGACGCCACGTACCCCGTGCCTCTAACCAACACCGACCGAAGCTATCGCAGCTAACCTGCGCGCTCAATCTGCACACACACGCGCTGAACACGACCGAGCTCTGGTGCTCCGCCATGGCTACGGTACACGCCCGTTCCGGGCGACACAACGCGACACACGCATATACGACACACACAGCACACTCACATGACCACGCCAAGCTTAATTCTAACAATCTCCCCCTAAGCTTGGCGTCGTGGTCCTGCCGCCTCACAGCAGCACAGCTTCTTCTTCTTCGACGCCGGCGAGCAGCGCCCTCTCCTTCCTTGACTTAGGGCAGTCCCTCGCGATGTGCCTGCGCTCTCCATAGGTGAAGCATCTCCCGCGATGATGTCGCGCCGACCGTGTGCTGGACCCGGAGCACGTGCTTGCTCCATCGTCGTCTTCGTCATGGCCGCCACCACGGCCTTCTCCCTTCTTGTTGGCGCCACGGCGCCCGCCTTCTCCACGCGCACGTTTCTGACGGCGATGACGAGAACGCCGCTCCTCCCACTGCTCCTCCGTGAGCAGCAGGCGCTCAGGTCCTGGTGCGACCTCCTTCTCCTCATCAGCATCCGCGTCCTCCGCCACGCGCAGCATGCCGACGAGCTCTTTAATCTTCGTCGTCTTGAGGTCGGAGAACATCTCGATCGCGACTGCCACCTGCTTGAACTTCTTCGGCACGATGCGCAGCATTTTCTTCACCACGCGGGGGTCCTCCAGCACCTCCCCTTGCTGGCGCAGACTCGCGACGATGCCGTTGACGCGCATGGCGAAGTCGCTCACCGACTCGCCGTCGTTGAAGGTGATCCCTTCGAACTCCTTACAGAGGTGTTGTACGCTTGCGGCCTGCACGCGATCATCACCCACCCTCATTGTCTTCACGGCATCCCACGCTTCTTTTGCCGACTCCTTCACGGCGAGCGCAGCCTTCATCTCGAACGACACCGCGCGGAGGATGGCGGCGAGCGCCCGCCAATCCTTGGTGCGGTCCTTGGACGTCGCCTCGATGACGTCCCAGAGCTCCAAAGCCTCCAACGACACCTGCATGACCAAAGCCCAAACATGGTAGTTCGCATTGGTCAGCAGCGGGATCTCCACGGCGCCGCCGTTGGTGAGGACGCGCTCCATGTCCACCGGCGCCTTCGATCCACTCGCTCCTGGAGAATCGCCGATCTTCATCAACCTCGCTCTGGTACCACTTGTTGGAGATGCCCAGGAACACGTGTTCCACCGGCCCCTTCGCCCTCACTCTCACACAGTCGACAGAACGCCGGCGAGCTAGAGGAAGAAGATGAACAGTAGCGATTTGGGCGACGAACGCCGCGGCGACGATGCCGCGGCGACGATGTCGCCTGTATCTTGGCCTAGTTTAAACGGGAACACAGCGAACACGATACAAGGAAGAGCACCGGGGTACTTGTAGGCCGGGAGCGCCAGGAGCTAGCCTCTGTGCCCGCCATTTCCGCCATGACCCGCAGAGCACGTTCGGGCGACGTCGTGAGCCTCCCGCTCACCGATTCGCGCACGATCCTCCGCTAGGCCCGGCGCCACGTACCCCGTGCCTCTAACCAACACCGACCGAAGCTATCGCAGCTAACCTGCGCGCTCAATCCGCACACACACGCGCTGAACACGACCGAGCTCTGGTGCTCCGCCATGGCTACGGTACACGCCCGTTCCGGGCGACACAACGCGACACACGCATACACGACACACACAGCACACTCACACGACCACGCCAAGCTTAATTCTAACATCCCTCAGCCCGCCCTCCGCCGCCGGCGCCGGCGACGGCGACGGCGGCGCCAAGATGCCGCCGCAGGACTTCGTGAACAAGGTCGCCCGCGAGCTCCGGCGGGCGGTGGGCCTGCACCTCATCAACTTCGACCTGATCCGGACGAGGGGCCCTGACGGCGACGCCAAGTACCTCATCCTGGACATCAACTACTGCCCGGCGTACTCCAAGATGCCGGGTTTTGAGCCTGTGCTCCTTGAGTTCTTCATGGAGAAACTTGGTGCTGGATCTGCGAATGGGCAGGCCGGCCTAGGCTCTTCTGGCCTAGACGTTGAGAGTCGCAAGGCCGAGCTTAGCTTCAGCCAGTCAAAGTCGGAGCCGAGCCAGGTTCAGGCCTAGAATCGATCAGCAATCACTGCTGGTTCCGAATCAAGTTCGGGCCAATCCCCGGTGTTTGAACATATTTGTTTACAACGTATACAAATCCAATGTAACTAATAAAAGGGTACACATGTTGTGCAAAGTGCTTTGACATATTCGAGGTGTACAACAACTATAATATATTTGTCCTTGTGTGGTCACTGCAACCCCTTACGAGACCGGTGAAACTAGAGAAATTGGACTTACAAAAAAACTAACATAACTTACAATTTATGATGGACATAATAATTATTATAACGAGAGAACCTGTCCATTATTAAACTTAATTCATGTTTTTAGGTTATTTAGGGGGTGTTTGGATCCGAGGGGCTAAAGTTTAGTCCCTAAAATAAATGACAATTAGAAGTATCAAATATAAACTAACTATAAAACTAATTACATGTCTACTTCGCAAGACGAGTCTAGCAAGCCTAATTAATCTATAATTAGTACATAATTAGCATATGTTTATTATAATATTACATTGTCTAATTATGTACTAATTAGTCTTAATATGTTCGTCTCGCAAATTAGCCCTTGATTATGTTATGAATTTTTTAATTAATCTATATTTAATAGATCTAATTAACATTTTTACATCCGATGTGGCGGGACTAAAACTTTAGTCCCTGAAACCAAACACTTATTATGGTGGAATCTGTCCAAACAAGCTCGAGTTGTCAATTCGGCAAGGGTGATTTTGCTTTTCTAGATTAATTCCAGGAATTGACAATATTATTCTTTCATCGGTAGAATTTACAATATTGTTCTTTCATCTATAGATGGCATACCCCTCGATAGTGAGGAGCCTGTGGTGACTTAGTTTATTTCAAAATTTATCAATGCGGTCTCTTTGATATGCTAGTAGCCGGTAGGGCTGTGTACGTGAGTGTATTTATAAAGATGAGTGTGCATGCATGAGTATATTATAGGGCTATGTTATGTAAGTGTGTGCGAGCGTCTATACCTTTATTTCTAAAAGACTTCATTACTGTTGCTGGGTTGCTGTAAAATACTCTACAATTTTCCATACTACACTTTTCATATGGGAGTACTTACATTTGCTTTTATTTGTGTCCATATCTTGATAATGTTTTGTTTGCTCTACAAGAATATGTTAGAATTCTTGAGAGCAAGTTTTCTATAAGTGACCAACGATTTTTGTGTTTTTGTTCTTGGGTAGTTTTTTCTGGTATAATTTGCATATTTTCTGACATTTTCTTTTCAAATCACCAACAATAATACAATTCCAACAAACTAATTAAAGAACTATTGGAAATTGTTAGCAATTTTGTAGTGTTGGTATATTATTGACATGGCTGCAGTTGTAACTTTAATTACTTTAGAACATGTCTCCAATATATATTGTTTAAACAGATAGTGCGCTTTTATTGGTTTAATTTCATATTTGCATGTGTCTTAGCTGGATCATTAACTTTTTGTTCAATCAAACTGCTTTATGGAACTTTCTTAGTAGCATGTCAAAAGCTTCTAAAAAAAGTAGCATGTCAAAAGTAAGAATGAGGGCTTTGCCTATAAACTGAACCAACTTCTGTATATGTTAACAATAAAAATTATTGTAATTCCCTCAAAATGAATTTCCATTTGTTCGGGCTCCAACCACCAACGACGCCAGAGATTTGTGGATCCAAATAGAAACTTTCGCCCAAGTTTGTGTTTTGCAGTGGTCAATTATTAGCAGGCACCAAATCAACATATTTGCACAGGTCACAGGTACACTTAACAATTTCTCTACCCCGTATCATTCTTCACTTTTTTTGGTTGCATGCTGTAACTTAATCCCACACCTATGTGAGGCAATATAATCCAGCTAATGCAGCGCGCGGGGCGCGTGCACAAATTAACTATCGGAATGCTGGTAATGGTATAACAGGCGTGCGCAAGCATCAGATACCTTGCTTTAATTTATTTAAAATACTTACAAGGAGAACCATTCGCGACAGCCCAAATTAATTTGTTAACCAGTACAGCACCCACGAGTGACAATACATATATGTAGCAGTATTCAGGAAGAAGTTGAGAACGATGCAGTGCTGTCCATGATGAATACGTAGTCGTTGTTTTGGTGGGTTTGCTATATTGTCTGGTGATTATACTTTGCATGCTCTTATTAGAGCCTGTTTGTATGGGGTTTGGTTTGCAAAAGCTATCTTTTGAAAAGTTAAAAAACTGACCGTGTGAATTGGTTTACAAATTGACAAATGCATAATACATGAAATCTCTACCTTATAGTAAATCAAGGATTGATTCAGCGGTATGTTATAATTTACAAAAACCCCTAATATTTATAGAAATTAACCCACCATCCTTTATTAGTTATATTTTTTTTAAAAAACTATGATATATCATATACCAACACGAAGTACCTCGTCTCCTCTTGTCGTCCCGCATCATTGCGCACACCCCTTCATCTTCTCACGTCACTCACGACCCCGTCGTCGTCCCGCCGTCGTTCTCATAAACGACGTCTACCGAGGATATCACGTTTTGTCATGCTCCTAACGAGATGCAGAATCGGCGATCTCCATGGCTCTTTTGCGTTCTCGCTCGTGAAGTCCCTTTTACTCATAGCAACACATAGACATTAATTAATCCACCCTTAGTGCCTCATCTCCTTTCGTCATCCCGCACCGCCACACGCACCCCTTCATTTTCTCACGTCGCTTGCTTCCCCGCCGTCGTATTCAGCCGCAACATAGAGGATTTCTCATTTGCCTTGCTTCTTATTGGATGCGGAATTGGGGGAGTCCATGACTACTGCTCACCTTCGCTCATGAAGTCCCTCCACTGTACCAACGCATGAGCATTTATCTACACGTCGTACCTCATTTTCTCTCATCATCCCACATCGCCGCACACACATCTTCATCTTCATCGCTCGTATCCCTGTTGTGTTGACTCGGCATCCTTCTGTTGTAACATCTATTGAAGGTCTCTCTTTGTCATGGTCCTCATCGACGGGGAATTGGCAGCATCCATGGCTCCCACTCACCTTCACTTACAAAGTCACCTTCACCTGTAGCAACGCACCGGTATTAACCAACCCACAATACCTCACCTCCTCACGCAGTCTCACACTGCCACACACACAGCCTTCGTCGTCTCACATCACTCGTATACCCATCGTCGACCCACTGTCATTATATTCACAGGCGTCCATTGTTGTGCTTCACATCGGATACGGGATCACTGGCATTCATGTCTGCCACGTGCCTTAGCTAATGAAGCTTGCTTCACCCGTAGCAACCACAGCCATATTTGCTAGTATCCCTTAAAAATTTCAAACTAACGGCGACCAAGGACCTCTAAACCTTTTTTTGCCTTCTTGGGTAAATACAATTTCTTCTCAAAAGCGAATTTGAAAGTTGGTTGTTTGTATGTTTGCAAGTTAAATGTAGGTCAACTGGCGGCTAGGTTCTTCATTTCTTTGTGGTGGAACCTACCTGTAGCTTCAAAATTTCTGGCTCCATACGTGCGCTCATATTTTCCAATATTTATTCTAGAAATTAATGGTGTTACTCTTTCAATAGTAGAAGACATGTTAGCAATACATGTGTGGTGTCTTATTCAATCTCAATATCTGTCATCTCAACCTCTCAGAGCTATTAATGGTAAAATTTGCGTGCATGTATTCATAAAGGTGATATATGATATGTATGTAATAATTAACTATACTAAGTGTGAAGACGGATGTGTTATGGTCCACCATTTAAAATATTTTTTTGGTCTCGACTTTTTAACTTAGTGACTTGAGTCCTGTTTGGATCACTCAAAGCTAAAATTTATCCAAAACTCGGGTAAATAAATTAGTTGATACTTTGTATATTAGATCCCAGGACTAAAAGGTACCTGTGAGACCGAGAAAGTTTACCCTTTCTTTTTGTATGTGCATGGAGAGATAAGGTGGAGGAGTACTGTTATCGTCGTTTTTTGCATGTGACTGGTCAAAATGCCATCAAGAGAATAAGTTGATGAAACTAACGAAGTGAGCTGATATTGCTTAGAGCCGATGTGCTACGCAGTCGATGAAGACGGTGGGATGATTAAAGCTGATGAAGCCGATGATAATTGAAGAGGCCGATAGAGTGTTTGAAGCTGATGAAGTCAATATTGACTAAAAGGGCCATGAAGCCGATGGTGACTTAGTCGATACATTAGGTGAAAATGGGACCAGTTAAAGGTCCGATTTGTGTTAGGGGAGTTTCTATTTTATGAATTGTTATTTTCTTTTGGGTCGAGTGTTGTTTTGGGTGGAGTGTTGTAAGTCGCAATCGACAAAGAGTCTTTTAGCATAGACTATAAATAGTAGCCATTGGGCTTTGTAATCTTTGTTCACACCAATCATACAAAATAAGTTCTTACTTTTTGTCCCATTTACTTTCATCCCTAGTTTTCAGTTGATTTCAATGAGTTCTTCCAAGTTAAGCAGGGCTACATCATCTTGATCTCTGGCTTGCCTATAAGTTCCGCTTTTACCTGGTGCTCTCTAGACTTTAACTATCGAGTGTATCGCTGTGGTTTCATCTAGATCTCTAAGAGTTATCGTAACTTATTAGATTGAAGATTTTAATGCATCATTTTTATCTTTGATCTATTTGTTACTCAAGTTATGGAACGTACCTATTTAGTCGATCAGAGTAGCCGATTTAGGTTTCTTTGTTCTGCTTTGTTTACGTTCATCAAGTTATCGATATTTATTCAATCTCGATAGATTAATTATTTAATTATGTTAAGTTTTAGTTTTTATCACAATTTACTTAGTCCACTTGTGAGTTTCTCATCAACTTTAAAGCTTTTCCCCTCTCAAAAAAAATTAAAGCTTTTAAGCGCATAGATGATTTAGACTTCGCGTTGGACTTTAAGCCACGCATCGGTTGATCCTAGCCGATACGATCTCCAGGAGAACAGTTCCGAATCATAGCCGATCTGTGAAATTTATATTTTTATTGTCAATTACAAGTCAAATTAACTGGCACACCCCGAACCTCATGATTCTACAAAGCTCTTCATCAGAGTCCAAGCTTTTACATGTGTTGATTGCGTAAAGATTCGGCGCTCAATTTTTGCGTCAATATGTACTCTGGTCATTTCTCAGATGGTTGGCTTCCTTTGATTAAATTTAATCCAAATTAGATGGGTTTGAAGGACCCAAAATTATCTTTAGTAGTTAGCCAATTAATATTTTTTAATGACTAGCTAACAGGATGTCTCAATATTGTTTTTCCTAGTTCTGGGGGAGGTGTTTTTGCAATTCATAATAATCTCATCCCATCCCCAGCCTATTGGGAAAGTTGCAATCCTCCACTATTTATTTAGAGTTGAGATATATTATTGGTTCATTCCAACAATTATTGAAAAAGAGAAAATAACTAGGGTTCTGCTCGAATAATTTTTTTTGCATGAGCTCTTTTAATATAATATATAGTTGCATTGAAGAATAGGGATCCAATGGAGACGTTCTAATGGAGTAATTTTTTAGTTAAGGTATGACTAAAGTTTGGTTAACATTTTAGTTTATATACATAAATATGTTTGGCTCAATTAATAATGGACTAAAATTTAGATATAAAGCCAGCAAAATTTAGATATCCAAACAAGACCTTTTATATTGCAGGGTGAAATGGCATATACCATGAAATCAGAGTATTCTGTAGCAAAATTTGGCTAAAACGACCTATCTGCTTTGATTGCCGCATCCGGATTCCACCTGCTCTGCGTCTTTTCTATGCAAAATGGCTTCGATCGATCTTGGCGACCGACCTGTCTCAATGCTCAACGAAAAGAAAAATGCGTCGTCGGTGGATGCTTAATTAAGTTCGCTCTCTTTAATTTGGCCAGTCGGTGGCAGAGCGTAACTACGCTCTACAGAAGGATCATGGGTGCTCGATTTTCTTTTCATCGAAGTATGGGCTCCGATATTTTCTACGCTCGCTAGGGTACTGGTGACCAGATTGTAAAGAGCATAATCAATGCATGGACACATGACCTAAATGGCTACACCCGCATGGAAGTATATTAGCCGACAATTACTTTATTCATATGGGTTACTTTCTGTTGTTGATACTGCTAGTTCTGTCGTACCTAACATGTCGCATAGTTATATTACGGGCTTACATACCGCTCATGAAAACTCCACGCTATCTTGGAGTAGTTCTCTGCAATGAAAGAAAATGTGTCCTGGACATTTATCAAATATGCTGCCTTTCGAATAAGTAAATCAAAGAAGAGTAAATTCCGTATTTGACACCAAAATAAATGTCGATTCCTTTTTTTGGCCCTGAAATTTTTTTCATTCTCTATTTGATACTAACTTTTAACTTCATTCCTTATTTAACATTTCCATCACTGCTTTTAGTTAAATCAAATGAAATAACCTTCAAAATTCATGAAAATTTTTATAATGATACAACATATGGATATGAACATATTTTATTTAAAAGGACACATGTGCCTTTACAATTTTAAAATTAAAATTTACTAAATTATACTATCTTTAAAACAAATATGAATTATATGGCACTGAAATACTTTCAAAAAATTATGAAATAGTAACTATTATTCACCATATGTAATGTGGTAGTTTATAAAATTATTTTCCGTTATAAGTTACATATAGAATTGGGAAGAACATGGTATTTTAAAAAAAATAGATGGAAGTCATAATTATCTATTTAACTTATGATGGAAAATAATTTTATACGCTATTGTATCACATGTGACAAATATTATTTATTTTTTATAACTTTTGAAATTAAGATAAGTTTTAAAACTATCTAGTTTGGTGAATTTTAAGTTTAAAACTATAAAGGTGCATGTATTGTTTTGAATAACATATGTTCATGTTTATTTGTTACATTGGTGGAAAAAGTTCGATGAATTTTGGAGGTGATTTGGAGTACGTTTTGTCCGACTTAACTTTTGAAGGTAACAAAAATGCCAAATAAGGAATGAAGTTAAAAGTCAGTGTCAAATAGAGAACGAAAAATTTTTCAGGGCCAAAAAAGGAATAGACATTTTTTTGGTGTTAAATAAGGAATTTACTCATCAAAGAAAATGTTAGCCTCATTGTGTAGTTTAATTCAATCTGAACAAATTCAATTGGGAGGCCTTTGCGCTTATATCATATTCTTGCTTAGATCAATGTAAATCCAACAAACAATGCATATTTCATTTATTTATATGCATCTCATACATGTCTTCTATAGACATTTTGTTGGAGAATACTACAGCAGAGGCTTGGAAGAAAAATTGTTGCCTAAAAGTGACGCAAGTAGTACATCTTTGTTCGAGAGAATTTCATGGACTCAGGATATAAATTTTGGTGTCTGTTTTTATTAATTGGCTAGTCTCAAGAGGTCTTTCTGCGAAAGTAGAGTTGGAGCCATTCTCATTACTTTATTAAGTTAACTAACTAGAGTAGCACGCTTCGCTGCACCTGTAGAGTAGTGCGTAACGGTTTAGGCGTGGACAGAGCACAAAAACCTTGAGAAGGCACGACGATACGAATGGTCGGCCCAGCCCAACAAATAGAAACAAGTGATGAAAAGACCAGCCCAAAAACAGATGGCAGAAATGACACGGTGATTAGACCAGTGCCAAGCGACAACAAAAAAAAAGTGTGTACGGAGTAAGTGCAACCTAGCCATACGCTAAAAGCAGAGACTCTTCGGTGCCAAGGAATTTTTCTGGGATAAGTATGTAGTTATGCCAAGTTCACAAACAAAAACATGATGAGTGCAGACTACATTAGTCAAAACCATATTTGAATTAAAAAATCAGAGGACAATGGATTCAAAAAACATTTCCGAAGTTGATCAAACTGTAAATCGATTACAATCGAACACCATTATCATTGCATTAGAACAGTCTCAATATATAGTTTAATTATACAACTAACAAGACTAAGAATTTGGTAGCTTTACCTACTTAGTGTCATCGGTATAGAACTCCTCTCTCATTTGATAAAACTCTCTCCTACGCCTTCCTTATAATGACCTTACCACGTCAGCAAAATTGCTAACGTGACATGAAATTCAATTTCACGAAACTCCCCAAAAAATTGTCATTACTAAAACTGGCCTTCGACACAAATACTTGTACTCATGGGCGTCTACTGTGAACACGTTGCCCCGATAAATGCTTGTGAAGCCACTTACACGTCTCTCTATCATTGACCATATCACTAAAAAATTATATGTACATGAGTAGAAGACTCGAACCTATATAGATAAGTTTTCTTACAAAAAACCTAACCAATTAAGCTAAAACATTTCTTTTTCCCATTATATTGGCCCTAGACAATGTAACCCCGCTTCTAAAAGAAAATAGAAAACCCAGAACATATCCACCAATCTATAACTTCCATGTTGCATTCGAAACTTTTGATAATTTTGTAATGTGATGGAAGTGGTTCAAACATGCATAAAATACTTGTTCTCAACAAAATGGTGTTCCGATAAAATCAGCTAAAACACTCGTTCGTACGGCAATGCGGCATGCCTGAATACGATTCATAAGTGCTTTGGTTACTAGCAACTTAGCAAGCATCCCCTTGTGTTGCTACCGAGAAAATAAAAGGATTGTACCGAAATTTAGTTGGAACACTAGCGAAGTTTTCTATTAGCCTTTTCATCATTTGGATTTTAGCAATGGAACTAAATTTTGTATGATTACTCTAAAACTGGTTCAAATTCATGATTATCAGCCACCGCCCAGCAGTATTTTTCTCTCAGCAAAAATCAGCACCAGCCACCAGCCAGCAGTATTTTTCTCTCAGCAGAAATCAGCACCAGCCACCAGCCAGCCGAACAGACCCTTATGTTACCGTGCACAAAATTAATTAGCTCGGTTGACTACGCAACGATTAGGGAAGTCCTATGTAATCGAACTCAAGAGGTCCACTGCGGTGGTGCTAAACCTATACTGTCTAAAACAGGTGTACAATGTTTAGACACCCCCTGTTTGGTTGTTCTGTCTAAAAGTGTCTAAAACTCTGATCAAATACTAAAATATCCCTCATTACTGCTGAGGGAAGGGTGGGGAGCGCAATAATGATGGGGGCAACTGAGGAAAAAGAAATCTTTTAGATAGTTTTAGCAACTCTTTGTGTGCTAGATGTGCTATAACACTTTAGACATTTTTAGACAACAGTTTAGATAGGGTGTTTGATACTTTAGACTGTAAACTGTCTTAATTTAGTTTAGCACCAAGTAACCATGCCCTAAGTGACAACTACTAAGAGTGAATTAGACATCTACTGATGCTCTGTTTGGTTGTTACTGCCTCGATCAGGCATCAGCTCCTCTAGGCCCCGCGCTAAGCCACCACACTGGATGTCGGAGGCGCTGAGGGCGATGGATCAAGGAAGGCGGCCGACAGTGGAAGGACGCAGATCGATGTCACGCAGATATCACCTCGCGGAGCGGCGGATGCGCGGCAGAGGGGCGGACGCCTTTTTTTCGAACAGGCAGAGGGGGTGGTTTGCGTGGTGCGGGTGCGGCGGCCGACCGTGAGGAAATTAGTGGGTGCGGGCTGAACCAGTTGCCTATACGGTGCCATTTTGCTTGTAATTCTGACCGAACTCGTCCGAAAAATCGGCGGGATTTTCCCACAAGCAGCTGGACGGCCAATTCCTTGGGTATGTTGTGGGGGTGTTTGTTTCAGCTTATTTTCGATTTTTAAGACTCAATGAGAAATCCAAAAGTCGATTCTCGATTACGTTAGTCATCTGACTTTTAGATTTGTCGGCGTCGAGAATGGCCGGCACTCCCTGAGCCGCACAGAAAGTGCGTTGTGTCTCGTCCCTGATGGTCGATGCGAGAAGCCAACACAAGGACACGAGTTTATCCTGGTTCCGGCCGCGGGGCCGTACGTCCAGCAAGGGGTGCTCACGCACTTGTATTAGCTTCGCATCCTGGTGCTTGCAGTGGGGGGCTACAAGTGAAGGTGGGAGAGGAGAGTCGTTCTCCAAGTCCCGGGTCGGAGGAAGAAGATGATTGAGGCGAGTGCCAATGTCGTGTGTGTTCATGTCTGGGCGTATGCCTGGACGTGTGAACTCTTGGGTCTCTTTTTACGTGGCCCCCTGACTATCCCTTTTATATCTCAAGGGGTAGAGGGATTACGATCGTGGCTATATTAGATGTCATGGGATGCCCCCTACATGGGGTGCCCTCGATTCTTGGCGAATTCGTGCCTTGAAGGCGAGCTGGGTTGGCTTTTGGCGTCGGTCGGCGGTGTGGCGAGTCCTGTACTCGTTCTGTCGGGGCTTCGAGGGGTCGCACGGTCGTCGTGGTGGTCGAGTCGTTGTCCGCGGCTTCCTTCGAGGGGTCTCCTGCCCTGCCCCGAGGGGTCGATTACCCGGAAATCACGGGGGCAGGTGGACAGGAGCCGGCATGTCGTACGTAGTTGTCATGTCGTCGTAGCACTGTGGTCAGAGGCGTAGTGGCCTGGCCTGACGGACCGGTACGGCCGGCTTTCGCCCCGTCGGTCGTGTCAGGCTTGGTGCGTACGGGGCGGCTGGCTTCCTGCTGACCCGATGGCCCCTGTACGCGCCCCTAGTGCCCCACCGCCCTAGGGGACAGGATTAGGCAGCATTAGGGTGCTACGGCGCTTACTGCTGCCACAGTGCGGGGCGTGGCTGCCCGTTGGCGTAGCGAGCAAGGGTCAAGGGGGTCGTACCCCGTCCCGTCGGCCGTATGATGACGCTTGACCAAAGTTCGCCCCTGGTCGTCGTCGTTCGTACTCCTGCTCGAGGGTCTCCACGCCCATTCGAGGGCGCTCTGACGAAGGAGGCGACGGGAGTTGGTGGAATAGCGCCGCGGAGTGACCGGGGCCGGATGCGTCGGAGGTGCAGTGCCGGGCACGCTCTGCACAGTGGCTGCCTGTCCACACCATGGCGGTACGGCGCGGTCAGGCTTTGTCAGGGGCGACGTGCGGCCGAAGTTTCGCCCTTTGACTTTGGCGCCCGACGTGGAGGCTGGTAATGAGTGGTCGTACCGTGCCGTGGCGGTCTCTCGAGGGGTCGAAGTGTCCCCTGGCGAGGCAGGGATTTGCGTCCCGTCGCTCGAGAGGGTGGTGCTCCCTCGAGCGAGGCGGAGCTCGGGCGCAATCCCTGCGGGCTATTGTTGGGCCGCGTCGGGCCGCTGGGCCGCGTGATTTCGTATGCGCAGGCCCAAAGGTCCCCAGAGACAGTCTTTTTTGCGCTTTTTTGGGTGATTACCCCGATGATTAAGGGACCCCTAATTACGGTCCCCGACAAGATTCTTCATAATCAAAGATTTAAAATCAGTCATAAGCTGAAACAAACAACTTCGCGGCCGGAACAATCGCTTCACGTGGAATCGACATAGAATCGTTGCGTTTGGGAGGATTTGTTCGATTTTTTCCAGCAAAATCGGCCTAGAATCGAATACAATCGGGGCTCGGGCCTAAGTTTCCTGCGCCAACCTTGTCTAGGACTAGAACCACGCATGCCCTTACTCTTCTCTGTTAAATACTCCCTCCGTCCACCTTTGATATGCATATAAGTGAGCAGCATAGAGACCAAGAAGAAATCAATCTCTCCTAGCATGCAAAAGCTGATAGGCCATGCATTAAATAGGCTACGAGTACCAAACAGACATGTCCAATCAGTTTAATGCGGAACAGACTCCAACAACAAATACACATATCAATTTTGGACCTTTTCTCCTCTTAATACGTATATCAAATCTGGACGGAGGGAGCATATAAAATAGATGTATTCTACCAAGTACAAGTGAAAGTAAGTTGTGTTGGTATATGCAGTTGCCTTTAACGCTTTGGGTCTTGTATTTGATCCGAGCAATTATCTTTTTTATCTTTCTTCCGATTAACTGGCGAGGTGAGGACACCATGCTGATTTTTCTATGGCCCTGTTTAGTTCCAAAAAGTTACTCCCAAATTCACTATGCAAAAAGAAGATTCTTCGTCACATCAAAATGTCATATCATGCATGGAGTACTAAATGTAGATGAAATCAAAAACTAATTGCACAGTTTTATTGTACTCTGCGAGACAAACATTTTGAGCCTAATTAATCGATTTTTAGAAAAATTTTCGCACATACAAATGAAATGCTACGTACGCACTTATGGCGACGGAACGCGCAACAGTCCCGAATTGGGACTCCCAATTCTGCATCTAAACGCGGCCTACGTGTGCTGCAGACTGCAGTTCCCTTTTTCCGTAACGTTTTATTCAGACGGGTGAGAGGAGGACACCATGCCGATTTTTCTATGTGGATGGTCTTTTTATTTTCTTCCAATTAATGTGCGTGGGGAGGACACCATGCCGATTTTTCTATGTGCGCTCTGCTGTTCTTTTTTCCGTGCTTTTTTTTCTTCCAACATTTTTCCCAAATGTGCGAGAGGACACCATGCCGATTATCCGCTGTGTATTAGGCCCTATTTGAGCTTATTTTCAGTTCATGGCCAAAATAAACTAAAACTAGAAGCCAAACGGCACGTATTTTTACAGTTTTTTTTGCCACGCTTCTTCCCATCATACCTATATTTGTACTAAAACGGAGAAGCTGATTCAAACCCGCTTCTTAAATAAGTTTATTTACATATTCATACAGCTTATCTGAGAAGCGATTCTCCTGACCGCTGTTCCAAACAGGATCTTAAAAATTAACACGTTTTTACGTAAATTTTCTACATTCCTAACAGTCATCAGTTTTAGTAGAATGTAAAAAAAAAATATACCTATCGGTCTGTCCTGCATCACAAGAAAAAAATAGTGCTAGGAACCTACGAATAGAGCAGAGACACAGAGTTCAGGCAAGGCCAAGCTCATGGCGAAGCACCCATCTTCGTCGCCGGACGACTCCATCTCGCCGTGCCCTCACACCAACACCATCGGCTACGCGAACGCGATGCTGCTCAACAAGCATGACACATTCATCCGGTCGTCGTTCCTCGACCTCGCAGCGGGGCGTGGGCGTGGCATCTCGCTCGTGGCCGTAGACGCGTCGTGGGGCCGTGCCAGTAAAAACCGGACCATCTAGCAAGGACCGCGTTACTGCGCGACCCCTAATATCCCACTGGTCCATCGCGCGACCCTTAGTCCGTTCGTTTGGCTGGTGGCGGATGGTCTTAGCTGAGAGAAAAATACTGATGGCTGATTGGTGGCTGGCACTGGTTTTCGCTGAGAGAAAAACACTTTTCGTGCTGGAAACAATCCGAACGAACGGGGCAAACGACGAGCACCGGCAGAGGGACGACGAGCACCGGCAGAGGGAGCGGACGTTTTGTCGTAACGTGGACCACTTCGCACAGGACTAGCGATTCATTTTAGTTACATGGGGCAGCTGATGTCATCCGTTTATTTTCTTTGATAAATCATAACTTTCTCAGTAAGTGTCTATTTTCGAGTCCGTTTTCACATTTATGTTCCTTATGATTTTATCTACGAAACAAGACCCATTTTTCATAGGTTTTCAAGTAATTTTATTTATATTGTTAACCTCTGTATACCGGTATTAGTAACTTATGTAGATATTTTGTATCAACCTATATAGATGTTATAGATCAACTATATACATCAACTTATGTTAGAGACTATGTATCAACTTATGGGTAGTGTTTGAGTGATTCACGCAACGGGTGCAACGTAACCGCAGAGAGCAAAACAGTTCTCATGATTTTTTTATCTCTTTCATGTCATGCCCAAATTTTGTTCCATTAGCACTAATATCTTTTTTACGAGGAGATCTACAGAAAACAAAGCCCATGTTGTGTATACCTATGTACATTCTGAGTATACATGAGGAGTGTTAATAACCTATACATGTAGGAGTGTCAATACGCGATTTCACATTTTTGTGGGTGTCAACCTATACATGAAAAAAATGAATGGAGGTACAGTGGCAACTTACGTGCCTAGTTAATGGAAACTTATGTCCCTACTTAATGAAAACTTGCATGAATTTTAATGGCAACATGTTGTGTTGACAGTTAGGGTATGTGAAAGGTTGACATACTGATTCAATATAGGTTGACATGTATCAGGTTGATAGTCAGAAGATGCTGACTTTGACATCCAAAAATACATAGGTTGACATGAAGACTGAACATAGGTTGATATTAGAAAAAATACGTATGATGGTGCTTTGTTCATAAGTTCAGGATCAAACACTTTGTAGAATTCTATATATGTCTCACTAAATGTACTCTGCACCAATGGGAGGCCAAAAAATTCTGCCGACAGATATGCTGCCCCTCAAAGGGATGACCAATTCTAATTTTTCGATGTCAAAATTAGCTATGAGCCAATGCAATAACTTCTCTCACACAGAAAGACCATTTGATCAACAATAGGCCTCCAAAAATCAACACCTTGAATTGCCTTTTGTTGATTTTCTTCAAATTTGCTATTGATGGTTACCAGCCTGCTAGCATATCTTTTTTTTCCTCAAGTCCTGATGGAAAAAACGGGAGAAAAGGTCAAATACACGTTGACACTACAAAAATATGTTGGTTGATAATGCTATTGAAGATATAGATCTATGTTGAAAGGAAAAAAAAACAGGTTATTGTGCTATGTTGCGCAAGTTGACAGTTGAGACAGTAAAAAGTTACCAGATTGATAGCAGGTTGACAGTTGACATAGTAAAATGTCACCAGATTAATAGCAGGTTAACAGTTAATACAGTAAAGAAGGAACCAGATTGATAGCAGATTGACAGTTGATGCATTAAAAATGTCACCAGATTGATAGTGTTTATAAAAAAGCGAACACATAAATACTGCTAGTAATATGGTTTTCCCCCAATAGACGATGCAAAACACATCCTCCTCTTCTCCCTTAGTCGCCTCCATGTCTTCCTGCACCAAGAGCAACCCTTGACCCACGAGCCCCCGTTGTTCCGTCGCTGTGTTCCCCCTAAATCCCCTTGACCGTGGCCAGCACACGGGGGCTCAGAACATAAAAAAGCACAGCAGGAGGAAGGGAATCCGGGTGCGCGGGTACTTACGTTGGTGGCCGTCGTCGATCCGCCCCATACTCGTTCTCGCTCTGCTTGGCAGCGACCGCCGTCGCCGGCGAAAAAATCTCCACCAGTCGCCGCCATGTCCCTAGCTTTCTACTGGCTGGCGAAAAAAAAAGGCCTCCACGATTTGGGAAGGGGTAAGGAGGAGCGGTTGGGTCTATACAGGCTAAAAGGGATGAAGGCCTGCTCAGCTAGCCCATGGGCGCGGGTCGCGCGATTAGTCGCGAGCGCGACCGATCGCCGGATAGAGTTAGCGATCTAGCAAACTTTAAAGTGAGGCTTACTGGACTAGCAAATTTTAATTAGAAAATAATAAATATTGTAGAATACATTACATAGCAACGTAATATTTAATTTTAGTTGCATAATCTTTAAGAAGAAATCAAGGAGAATGACACGTACTCCCTAGTGTGAAATGTGCTCTGAAGAGGACACTCGCTAGTAGGGGCGGATCAATCCAGGGCCCATGACGGGCGTGCTGCAGCACGGGCCAGCCCAGTTTGTACATGTGAATTCTATAGTACTAAGGCCCAAAACAGTCTAATTCAGCCTAATTTTAATCAGCACATCACCATTCACCAATCCACTGGTTTAGCCTGGGCTAGAGGGCCTTTCTAGCTCCGCCCTTGCTTGCTACTAATTCACTTGCATTTGCCACAGATTCATGGATGATAGCAAAAAAATCTGGATCAAAGATTAATAATTTGGATGATAGCTCATATTCAATTTTTTTAATATGAGGGCATTGTTATTCCTGAATTACATGAAATAGATGACAGCACCAAAAAACGTAAATGTCAAGTATCTTGCATTCACAAGCTAGTTACAAAAGCTCACCTCCAAACTGTTAGAAGAAAATCCTTTTAGATCACACTAATCCATGTGTTCCTTACCAGGCATCTAAAATAAATAACAAATATGGGACTAGTCTTCAATCATATTTTATTAAAATCATTGAAAAGATCATGACTGCCAGCTCCAAAAAAGCATGCTTATGTATGTCCAATATATGATTAGCAAATTAATGATCAGGCTAATCTATTTGCATGCATACCCCTGCTTAAACATATAGATCAGGATAATATGTGTTTGTAGGTGGAAAATGAGTATATATACAGTGAGCAGAAAAGAACAAATTACCTACCAAGTTATCACCTCATGTTTATTTGGCTAGAAGTGTTCAATAATGTTTTGCTACTACCGGTAGCAATGCTCGGATGAATCAGCACCGAAAATCAACTCCATGACTCACATTCTAGCATTTCCACACAAAAAAAAGACTCAGATTCTGGCATTCTTGAATGACCATGGGGTTTCATTGAGACAAAACAAATTGGATTTGCTTGGTGAACCTTACAAAATCAAATTGATCTTGCTTACGTGGTGCATGGTGTTTGGCAGCCATCTGGTGCGAGCTCCAGCATTATGAAGCCACCATCCCCTCCACGCGTGTTTGACGGTGGTCCATGCTGCTGGTCCCTCTTGCTTGGATGGCACCGACAACAATATGTGGAGGTTCTCCGAAAGAATCAGAACCAGAAGCATCAGATCGGGCAATGGTGTCCTCAAATCAGCAGGAAAAATCAGGTCACAATTCCCATGGGATCTCTGATATGCACAAAGCCTAGAAAATTGAAACTTGAACTAATTAGTTATTCACAATTTCTAGTGGATGGGGAGGATTTTCATTACTACTGTACCTGAAATTCTATACCGATGCTCCTGGATTTGTGGCGGCATCACTGACAGGGATATCGGGGAGGTAGCCCGACACCTGCGGCGTGTCCTCGAGGAATTTACACAAAGAAAACATAATTATAATGTCCATGATATTCTGCGGGAAATGAGAATGTACTAATTCAAGAACTACCTGCTTGCACAACCTTGATCTCCTTGCAAGACTCCCTGTTAGATTGTTTTCCCCTCTTCCTCTCCAATTCACGTTCATCCTGAAGCAATATGAATATTTAATCAAATAAACAAGTCTGAATAAGGCTCAATTAAGATCTGTAACTTTGCATAAGACGAAAAAACTCCTGAATCAAGAGACACCCTACAACAATTATTCCTATAGTAAAATCTGCTTTAGGATGTGCCCACAAGATTCAGCAAGGCCATTCTTACCAGCTGTTTAATGCTATCACGCACATCGAGCAAGCACCAACCCAGGATTTGCTCCCCCCTGCTCCAGAGGTCCATCCCGATGTTTAGATGATGGCATTAGGAGCCGCCCACCTAGGTGCAGACACCGGAAGCTTCGAGGCAGACCTCCCCTTCGTCGGTGGTGACTCGACAGCAGCATAGCAAACAGCAGCAGCCTAACACAGCTCACCTGACAAACAACAATCTTTAACCGCCGGGAAAGGCTATAGACAGAACCAACCTTGAACCGATGTGTTACCGGATTTCCTCTTCTTGGGCACAGAGGAATCCTGGAGCGAACAGACACGAACCACAGAAGGCCAAAAGTTATACTAATTGCAGGAAAGCATGCAATTTAAAAATGGTCTCTTGCGACACAGCAAGTTTCTCGGTACCTTATGGTCAGTGTCTTCGTCCCTCGCCCCTGACGACTCCTCGCTGCAACTGTCACCACTTTCCACGCTATAGAATTCGAATTAAATCTGTTGTGTAATTGTCCTGCTCCCCTTGATCTCCTTTTCACAAAGTCAATGGAGTTGTTAGAACTCCTCAAGTGCTGACTGCATAGCCGTATAGGGCTGCAGGCCTGTAGTGCACTCAGTAGTAGGAGAGGCATGCCTTGTAGCAGGGGCGGAGGATCATGGTGGCAGGGTATGGCGCTCGCCATACCTTGTTTTTCCACAAGTGCCTCCAGGACTTCTCATTTTTTCTATGATGTGCACCGTCTGCCATGGCATAATCGTCCAGAAGACTAAGAACTCTGACTTATTTTTTTTTCATAATATTAGATATCTCTATTTGTATGTATATATACTTTTATGTTTTGTACTAGGTAGATCATTACATCTTTTATATTTATATTTTACTTTAAATTTTAATCTTACTGTATAATTCCGCCATACCTTGATTTTGTTCCGTCCTCCGCCACTGCCTTGTAGTGTCTTGTACATAGTACTAGTAGTTGGTATTCCTACTCCACTGTAGCTTGTACTAGGTAAGACTTTTGCTAGTGTATAAAGAAGTAGAGCAGCTGCAAGCTCATCAGTTCAGCAGCACCAAAACAATTTCAGAGTCTGGGACTTGGGGTTGGGGAGAGCTGAGAGCTCACCTTGGTGCTGGCCATTGCCAACAAAATCTACCCAGGAAAAGAAAAGGGGACAAAAGAATTTTTAAAAACCGTGACAAGGCACAACAGTGAAAGGAAGCCGGTACCTCCTGGAGGCATCCTCACCAGCCAGCTTCCCGAAAAGAAAAAAAAAGACTTTACGAGGTTATCTCCAAGTTTTATGTGAAGCTCTATCAAGTCCTGTACACTAAAGAAGGCATATTTATTAATCTGGAACATAATGGGTATATATTACAATCCAAAAGAAAATTAGACCAAAGTAGTATTTCATTCAGATCTTTTTTTTGCCAAAATTTAAATGGACTAACTAAAACATATAATTGCTTGGTAAATATTTTTCCACCTAAAAAAATTAAAATTCAGGAAAAACCTTTGTCTTTACTTCTTTAGCATTACTGTAACTTTCAAACAGAGTCAAACTTTCAAGACAAACATCCAAACTGCGTTAGTTCCAAAAGCCCCAAATGTGAAAATATGAGTTCTCTAAAAATAATGCTAATAATATTGGCCAGAAATTGGAGCATGAAGTTGCCATAAACTTGGTTCAAAACCTAAAACTATTCCCCAATATGATGAAACAGAAAGGGCATCAGATTTTATCCACCTGGAGCACAATGCAAATTCACCAACAATTCACATATCCTCCATTTTGAGGCACATGGAACCTGGCAGAGCAACCTCAAGGTTGGGTCAGTGAGGAGGATCAAACAAAGACAGTGTCACAATGGCTGTGGACAGAAAGCAGGCTATCTCCCTTGTTTGTCACCAACGAAAGAAAGCACATTGTGGCCACAATCGAGCTCACAGGTTCCGGCGCACACCCATGTCAACAAAATGTGCTTTCTGTCGTTGGTTCCAGGAATGGAGGCATACATTCAGATTTTGAACAAAATGGCAGCAAACCACACTAACCAAATGACTCTAGGAATTCATATAACTATTAGTGATTCAAAGTTCAAACAAACCTCAATGTCCACTTTCATAAGTCTTTTAGATCACCCTGGGCCATGGATACTCCTGAACTCAATGGTAAACATATAGATCAGGATAGTTTTACGGTTCTGAAAATATTTACTGAACTCACTTTAGTTTTAACATCCTCCCCAGTAGTTTTATGTACTTCAACAAATACCAAAGTATGTATGTGATATACAACAATTTAAAAGTTTGTCGATGCACGCTGAACTTAGAGATTTTTTCATTGGCATATTTAACAAAAATATAAATGACAAGGTGGCTGGAGGCTGGAGGCTGCTGAATTTACCAATGAGGTATTAACAATTTTGAGATCATCTCCACATGCTCCTGCATGGCAGCAGCAAAGATGGACAACTGGACACATCAGTTTGCCTGCACCTGCAAGGAAATATAAAGGGCGTACCCAGTGCCGTAGGCTTCCCGCACCGTGCGGGGTCTGGGGAAGGGTTGTAATAGCGCCCAAACCTTACCCGCATAAATATGCAGAGGCTGGGGCTTGAACCCGGGACCTTCCGGTTACAGACGGTAGGCTCTACCGCTGCACCAAGCCCGCCCTACCTGCAAGGAAATATAAGAAACAAAAATCACAAATGCAACAATTAAAATCATCCACACAGGGAATGAATAAATAGCATATGCTTCATTAAGATCCTCCACTCTTATGCCATCCACACATGGAACACTGGAGCCTCTATGCCTTAAAGTCTACTCGTATTCACGCAACACTGGTTCTCAAATTGAAAAAGTATATTTAAAAATAATAAAATGACCCCAAAAATCTGAAAATAAAAAGGTGCCTGTATATATTCTACCTGACAAATCTTATTAGCACAAAGCAGTTCCCTCAAAGAACATATTCAAAGCTATTCTTGACTATCAGAAAAATAATATAGGTACGTAAACAAAATAAACTTATACTGAACAAGCCGTACAAATGATAAAGCTTACATGTGCTAGGAAATTCAGTAACAAGTTTCGAGTGGTAGAAGCGCTTCTCATAGGAAACTGAGATAAAACATTTACATAGAGAAACCATGTTTTGAAAATTTACTCTATAAGATCAACAAAATCACTTAACATGAGGCAACAGAAATCCACTACGCAGAGCAGTAAAAAAATCTTTACAGTTGTGTAGCTGCAGCATGGGGCTCTTGAGCTGCCGTCCTCCCCTGACCCATGCACTTCAACCCCTGCACTCAGAACATTAACCAAAAACGAAACTACAGATGATAGATCCATATAACTACTCCATGCATAAACAACTACAGTAGGGAAAAAAATGAGATGACATTATTTCAGAATATACTATATACAAAAGAACTCTGAAAGAAAAAGGACACATAATATGAGGTTGGTTTTCTATCAAAAACCAAAAGGTATTGTCCCTTTTTTCCTCCTGGGACATAAACTTATTACCCTCTCACTTATCCAGAAAAGGAGCTGCCTTTTCATCACTTGTTTGTTATCATCAGCTAGGGGATAAAAGAGAATCATTAAATTGCCTTTGTATGTGGCTGGCACATATCATTTGAAAACTGTCATAGAAAATTGCACGTTCTAATTGATAATAAGCACAGAGTTGTTGAATCTGGGTCAACAGGAAAGTCGAATCTAAAAGTGAAAAATTTCATCATGATTAGTCAAAGACACAAAGATGACAACATTTGAAATAAACATCTTTGAATCTGCAATACATTTCAGCTAAAGAACCCAAATGGAAAATATAACTGATCAAGCTTAAAAGATCATAGAACTATTAGTTTTTTCAAGAAAGAACCCGTACACATGATATTTTGATACCGGGTGATTCCGAAAATAATGATCTGCGATAAATTTGTTCAGAGCTTCAAGAAAGCTTCCAAGAACTGCAAGTAACACAATAGAGCACAAGATAGCGAGGAATGATAAAATTGATAATGAAAGGATAAATGGCCTATATCCTCAAACTGTAATAAAAAAGTAATCTGCTTGAATAAATCTTCAGTGGAATGAAAAGCTCAGTTCAAAGCTCCAAGTGCAAACAGTAACTTAATTTCAGTCTTACGCTTCTCCCTCTCCCCTCTCCAATAAATCATTGGACGAGAAGGTCTACATGGATCCAGCTAAACCAGGTGGCTTATGCACACCCTTTTCTTTAATTGAAGCCCTCGCCTTTTCAGCTTCATCCCACTTGCCTGCCTCAGCACTGATGTTTGACAGCAACACATAATTTGAGGTCTTGTGAGGTTCTAATTCAAACAACTTCTCAGCAGCTACCCGTGCTAGTTCATGGTTTTTGTGCAGCCGGCATGCGCCAAGCAAGGCACCCCACATGCCAGCGTTGGGCTTGATCTGCATTCCTTGCACGAGTTCAAATGACTCGTTCAGTCTCCCAGCTCTTCCAAGCAGGTCCGCCATGCAAGCATAGTGTTCAGCCACAGGCTTTACTGAGTACTCCTTTTCCATCGAGTTGAAAAACTTCAGTCCTTCATCGATCAATCCAGCATGACTGCAAGCCGACAATATCCCAACAAACGTGACCTCATCAGGCCTGACACCATTGGCTTCCATTTCTCGGAATACTGAGATTGCATCTGTCCCATGACCGTTAGAAGCATAGCCATCGATCAGCGCATTCCATGAAACAATATCCTTGCCTACCATCTCATCAAAGATTTGCTTTGCTTCCAATATCCTTCCACACTTTGCATATGTGGAAATCAAGGCATTTCCAGCAAATGAATCACTGATATGCCCACTCGTAACAAGAAGACTATGAAACTGCCTCCCAACTGGCAAAGCAGCCAGGTTTGCACATGCACTGAGACAGCTTGCATAAGTAGACCAGTCAGCCCTCTTCGTGTCCCTTCTCATAAGAATGAAATGGCGGAATGCATCGACAAACAGGCCATTCTGCACAAATCCAGAGATAACTGAATTCCAAGAAACTGTATTTCTCCTATTCATCCTCCTGAAAATACCGACCGCCTTGCGCATTTGACCACCCTGAGCATAGCCAGCAATCATGGTATTCCAAGAAACTGTATCCTTATTTGGCATTCGCTGGAACAACAGCATGGCCTCTTCAAGCATTCCACACCGGATATAACCAGATATCATCGTATTCCAGCACACTGCGTCCCGCACCTCAATTCCATCAAAAATCTGACGAGCATCACCAACCATCTTGCTCTGTAAATAGCCATGCATCAGTGCAGTCTTTGCTGGGACACAGTTGAAAGACATCTTGTCGAGAAGGTCCTTTGCTTCTTGGAGTTTCCCAGCATGTGCTAATCCACTAATCATCGTTGTCCATGAGATTAAATTCTTGTCTGGCATCTCCTCGAACAGCTTACAGGCCTCCTCCACACGCGAGAGCCGCACATACCCTTCAAGCATCACGTTCCAAGCCACAATGTTTCGCTCGGGCATTCTGTCAAACAGTTCTCTCGCATCACCGATCCTCCCTGCCCGGCAATACCCATTAAGCAAGGTCACCCAAGAAATGACATTAGGTGATTCGATCCTTGCAAAGAAGGTATAGACCCTGTCCAAATCCCCAACTCGCACGAACCCCTCCAGCATCAAGTTCCAGGACACTATGTCCTTCTCCACCATTTCGTCAAAGAATTCCACTGCCCGAACCATTTCCCCACTTTGAGTGAGCCCCGCCAGCACCGAGTTCCAAGAAACCAGGTCCGGGGCCAGCATCTCCTTCAGCAGCTTCACCGCATCGTCGAACCTGCCGTTCTTGGCGTACCCGGAGATCATGGCGTTGTAGCACGCCGTGCACTTGTCGCCAGGCATCCCGTCAAGCACCTCCCGGGCGAGCTCGAGCTCCCCCGCGCGCGCGTAGCAGGAGACCATGAGCGTCCAGGAGAATTTGTCCCGGCCGGGCATCGCGTCGAACAGGCCCCGGGCGTCCGTGACGCGGCCGTGGTCCGAGCACGCCGCGATCATCGCGTTCCAGGAGACGGTGTTCCTGCTGGGCATCCAGTCGAAGAGGGCCCGCGCCTCGTCGATCCGGCCGTGGCGCGCCAGCGCCGAGAGCATGGCGTTGTAGGTGACGGTGTTGCGGCGGGGCATCGAGTCGAACAGGCGGCGTGCCGCCGCCAGCTGCCCCGACCGCGCGAGGCGCGTGAGCTCCTGGTTGCTGCGGAACACCGCGGAGGCCGCCGCCGCGGCGGCGGCCTTGGCCGCGCCCGTGGCGGCCATGAGGCCGGGGCGAGCGCTCGTCGGCGGTGAGCGGGGGGCAAAGCCGATTGTCAGGAGCACTACATGTAGCGGGCCTGTGTGCCGAGGCAGGCCACAATGTCGTCCATGTTCTGTGTTGGGCCTGCGTGCCTATATTAGCTATTGGGCTAAACCCAGTTGTTGGCTATCCGCCGCCGCGCCTCCCGCCCCCGCTGCGCCCGGGAAACCTATATGGCTTCCGGAAGCCACCGAAGCCCATTGGCTTCCGGTGTTTGAGATTCGTGCGGCCACTGTCGGCCGCACGATCTCCTTCTTCCTCCGGCGGTCGGGCGGCGCGCCGGCGAGAAGGTGAGGGCGGAGGGGCGGTACGTGGCCAGCCGGAGGGGCGGGAGGCGGGCGGGGGCGGACGGCGGCGAGGGCGCCGCCGGCGGCGGCGGCGGCGGAGGTTAGGGTTCGGGGGTTGCCGGCGGTGGGAGCTTGGGAGGTGCTCCAATGGCCTCCGGCCATAGAAAAGGAGGTGGGGGTGGAGGGATGGTCCGGCGGTGGTGGCGGTGCGGCCGGCGGCGGAGGCGAGGCGGCGCGGGAGCGCCACCGGCTGGGCGGGGCCGGACAGCAGGTGGGCGGGGACCCGGCGGGGGGGGGGGGGGGGGGGTGGGGGGCGGCGATGGCCACCGGGTTAGGAAGGCCGGGCGGTGCGGCAGGGGCGGATGGCGGGCGGGCGGCAGCCGCCGCCGGCCGGGGCGGAGGACGAAGGCGGCGGGGGCGGGGCTGTGCGGCGAGGAGGAAGAAGGAGGCGGCGGCGGCGGACCGCTAGGTTAGGAAGGGCGGGGAAGAACGGCGGCGGCGGACGGTGGGCCGGCGGCATGGCGGCGCGCAAGCCGCCGGCCGGGGGGGGCGGCGGCGGAAGAGAGGGCGCGAGGAGGAAGACGGACGGGGATGGGCCTAATGGGCCGGAAGCCAGCTGTTAAGCTTCCGTGCGCCATATAGGAGCCCCCCGCTATGCCCGCCACGCGCCGCCCTCGGCGCCATCGGAGCGCTCCATGAAGCTAGATGTTGGGCGGTGCGGTCGGACTCGGAGAAGAGAGCTCTGAGGACACCGAAGCCGCCGCCAAGGCAAACCAAGTCGATCGGCCCTTCGCCACCATGCAGCACCCCGCCGGCCGGTCCGCCACGTCCGCCCGTTGGTCCGCCCCCGCCTGGTGCTCCTCCGCCACGCCCGCCTGGCCCGCCGCCGCCTGGTGCTCCTTTGCCACGCATGTCAGGCGGCGCTGGACCGCCGCCGCCGCCGAGCAAGAGCCGTGCGCCCGCGGGCGGTAGAGGCGGTGACAGAATGCGCCGGGCGCCCGAGATCCTGGAGTGCTACCAGGCGCTCATGAAGCACGGGGAGGCCAGCAAACAGACGGGCTCCTGAGGTCCCAAGGCGGCGGCCGGCGGGTCCAAGGTCGCGAGGAGCGACCTCAGCGGGGAGATCACCAACAACTCCCCCCATCTCGTGGCCGTGAGTTCGAAGACTCATGATCGCTCTCCTCCTCCAGTAATACTCCTGTCCTGTGTTTGACAAAGGAACATTCCATCAATTTGCTGCAGGTGCAAGCTGATGTCGACACCAAGGGGACTTCGTCCGGACATTGGCCGCCGAGGTCCGGGACGCGGCTTTTGCCGGCATCGAAGACGTCGTTGCGTTCGTGGCCTGGCTGTGAATGATTGTGGTGTTTGATTCTCTCTATAGCCACCGCGTGCAAGTTCCCTCTTGGAAAAGTTGGCGACAGCCATTGCGCTCGTCAGAAGAGAGTTAACAACGGTGAGGCCCTACTAGCCTACTATCTCCTTTCAAGGCCTTCTACTCTATTCCATATGTGTATCAATTTCTTTGTTTTATCGAGAGAACCCAGCTCTATGACATTCTTGCCGACGGTGCTGTCTCTAAAAATATTTACGTTTGAATTCAAACTTTGAGGTTATTGCTAAGAATTTCAATCTGACGTCCTATGGAGTTTCCAGAGTTCATTGACTTGCGGATAAACACATGTACGCCCAAAAATATTGCCATACACGTGTTTATGTTTTCTGCTGAGATAAGTTACAGTTTTCTTCTATTTGCCAGTAGCCATTTGATTATGCCATTGTTAGGTGACTTGAGACTTCCGAGGAATGCTTTATCCGATCTCCATTTATCCATGCACTGTCAAGAGAATTACAAAGACGTTCATTACATCAGCTCTATTTCTAGCTTAATGTTTTCACCCTAATTTTCCAAATCGTTTTGAATCTAATACTTTTTTTTAATAATGGAAATAAATCCAGCCCTGGCCCCGAGGGGTTACAGCCACAGTTTACAAACTTGCAGCACTTCCGTCTGCTCAATATTAGCCAGTAATTCTATTACTAAATCTCCATCCATGATGGGCAAAAAAGCGCATTGCCAAAGCCTCCAACGATAGGCATGCCTCATTTATTGCTTGTTTATCCTGCTCATGCCGTTGTAGCTGAGCCCAGAACCGGAGCCAGTACGTCCCTCTGAAAAGCACCTGCAAATAAGTTTTAATAGGAGAATTGTCAAAAACCAAATCATTCCTACTAAGCCAGAGTGCCCAACATAAAGCTGAGGCCCCAACCAACAATTGACTCTTTAACTTTTTATCCAACCCTACAAGCCATGTAGTAAATAAATGATTGAAGCTATAGGGTATTTGTAAGTTAAAAGCAAACTGTACGGCTCGCCATAGGAATTTAGCCATGTGACAATTAAAAAAGAGGTGCTGAATTGTTTCTTCATTAGAACAGAAAGCACAAAATTTACTGCCATTCCAGTTCTTTGTAGCAAGATTATCTTTAGTTAAAATCACCCCTTTTTTCAAATACCATAGGAAGACCTTAGTCTTTAGGGGAAGCTTCAGCTTCCAAGTTTTTGTGTTTCATTGCACATTGTCATTATTAATAAGAGCCATATACATAGACTTGACAGAAAACAAGCCAGATTGGGTTAGACGCCACTGGAACTTGTCACTAGTATCATTCAACTGAATATGGCTAATATGACTCACCAGATCATGCCATGAGTTCAAGTTTATGATGGTAACGTAAGATAAAGGAGAAGACGAAGGCTCTATTTGTACAAACAACATCAAAGTTGATGGACAACCATCGCAATTTTGAGATACACAGCTACAGTTGAACGGCACTGCCTGTAATACACATTGAATTTCCTATTTTGAATTATCTCTATTAGTTTATATGTTTGCAATGTTTAGTGTTTTTGTTTTGTTGAGGAGAGTATGAAAATTGCACACCAGGATTCTATTATGCTATATAGTGTTGCACATTTGTGTGCATGACTCTTTAGGTTCAATGATTTCACAAGTCACAAGTCACGCGATTTTTCACGCGCATTTACGCGTACGTGTCCGTGAGGATTCCAACCCACGACCTTCAGCCTCGCGCGGCTTCCTTACCATCTCACCTATGAATCACTTGTGATTTGGTGGTATATGCTTTCCTTTTGAAGTAACCCATGGTGGACACTTTAGTACCAGCTGGTAACGTGCGCGCTACTTTAGTACCGGCTGGTGTTACCGGCCTGTACTAAAATACGACTTTTAGTATCGGTTGGTGTTACCAGCCGGTTCTAAAGTGGCTCCCGGGGCTTTCCAAGTTTAGAGCCAATACTAAAATGGCTCCGTGCCACTTTAGTGCTGGCTCTTTTTACGTTCGGTACTAAATACATGCGACGAATGTGAGTTTTTCAAGTAGTGTAGTATATGAGTTGGTCAAGGAAATAGCAGGCATCCATGAACTGTATGAACATTCTCTTCCTCAAAGTAATCTGACCTCCGGTCACCATCTCTGATCTTCTCTTCTTCCTCAATCTCCTATTGTTCTTCTTGAAAATTCCCTTCTCTCTACCATCCCTCCGCTACCCTGCTGCTAAAAATTGGTATTTAGAGAAGTTCAAGTTCCTTGGATTTTTTTTTTCTTCTCTCTTTAGATCCCACTCCTCTTCTCCGTTGCCAGAGCACCATATCTTTCGACACCGCGCTCATCCTCGATGCACTCTACAAACACTTCAATGCATTGGACCCCAAATGGGACAAGATATTCGCCGAACACGATGCGAAGTGGGATCAGCGATTCAATTCCGACAGCAAGCACACCACGGCAAAGCAAATCGTCGTCGAGGACACCACCACCACGCCCATGAGACGTCATGCCTGCTTGGACAGATGAGGAGGCGGCGGCGGCGTGGGAGCTGATTGGACCGGTACCCAAAGTTGGAGGAGGTCCCGAGAGAGAACAGCGGCGGCAATGGCGGAGGTGGCGCAAGCTGATGAGGACATGACACGCATGCATATGTACATGAATGGTGCATGGGGTGGAGAAGAAGGAGACCAACAAGGTTTCACAAGTCAACAAGAAGGCCCAAGATTAATCCGATTCGAGTCCCCAAGATGGAGGCCCAAAGAAACTCAAGTTCGAGTCCACCTCGGAGTCCAGGAGCAGCTCACACTAAATCGGAAGCCCAGGTCGCATACGGGCTCGGTTTTGGACGTTCTACATATGCATGGAAAGCTAAGGAGATAAGCTTTCCAATGGCACCAGTCTCACCTCAAAATACGTCCGGAGTCATCGGGAATCGACGAAACAAGTTGACATCCAGAATCTGTCTCGGTGCTGCGTCGCCGTATTTTGGCCTTTGGGCCATGTATCGTGTGGAAGCCCATAGGGGGGCGCCCCTCCAACCCTAGCACGCCCTTTAGGTTATATAAACTCAGTAGCCGTCGTCGTTTAGACTCGGGTTTTGCTTAGATTATTCTATTGAGAACAGTTTCGCCGTCTATCGGTTTGTAGAACCCCAACTTTCGATCTTAATCATACATCTACAGAGTCACTTCAGTTTGAGCTGCGTTCTTTCGAGTTCTTGCTTGTGTTCTTCGTTTCGCAGGCAGGGATTAGCCTTCTCGACGAGGTCAACCGGGTTGTGACACGGTTGATAACCAGAGGAGTCGTGGTGCTAAGATTGCTGGGTTCGAGTTGCTGACTTGAAGCCGGATTGGTGTGTTGCGCTCCGTCGAAAACGAGTTATCCATCACTTGACGAAGATTGGCCATCCCATCCCCATCACAAGCACTAGGGTTAGGAGTGGGAGAAGAACCGGGCGCTTGAGAACTTATCGATTTAAGACCATGTTTCTTTGGGGTGGAAATATTTTTCCACATCCTTTGACCAATAATTAAGGGTATTAAATAAAGTCAGTTTACAAAACTAACTTCACACTATTGCACTATTTTGCGAGACCTATCTAATGAGGCCTTTGACCGCACGATTAGAGGATGGTTACTGTAGTATTACTGTAGCAAAACATAGATTAATTAGGCTCATTAGATTCATCGCGTAAAGTTGGACTCATCCCTAAAAAGGTTTTACAAATAGACTTCATTTAGTACTCCATGCATGCAAAATTCTCTTTGGAAAAAATTTCCAGCCTCCCGTGAAACGGCCTTGGAAAAAAACACAAAGGTAATGGACAGAGAAAAGGGCCAATTACGAAATCAAGCTGATATTAGTAATGGACGTTAATGATCGATACTAATAGTGGTAATGGACTAGTGGCGGACGAGCGCCTAGGGCCACTATGGCCACGGCATAGTGGCCCTAGGCGCTGGGCCGATTTCTCCACACTATAGTTATCCCCCACGCCTCTCATCGAAAGATCGGGCACAAACCCCAGCGGGTTCCCATCATCAAGCTCTTCGGTGAGAGCTTGGATAGTCGCATCTTTTGCGTCCTCGTCCTTCTTGTCGCCTTTGGCCATGAAGCACTGAGACTCCTCATCAAGGGAGGATGTCACTGCTTTTGAGCTTGAGATTTTGCTTGCGCGGCGTCGGCCACCCTTCTTGTTGCCCGCTGCACTTCTTCTGCCCAAACCGGTCAGACCAGTTTCAGAAACCGGTTGGACCGGTTTTGGCAGAGAATTGGCAGCTGAGCCATCTTGACTTTGTGGCTTCTTGGTGGTGGTCTCATGAGGCTCGGTGCATGTTTTTACTGATGTAGAGCACTCCTCATGAGACATGGCTCTTGTTTGCACTTGGTTGTCGCTTTTGGTGTTGGAGCATAATTTCTCAATTCGAGCCCAAATGAGATGAGCATCGAATAGAGTTGTTTCATCTTCTAGGATCATTTCTCTAATTTCATTGCTCACAACATCAAATAGAAAGTTAGCGACACGAGCGTTGAGTTGAAAGCAATTCATCTCATATTCGGTTGGATTGGACACGTTCCAATCAACACTAGGACGATCAATGCCTTCAACTACAACCCACTCAAGAATAGGACTCATAGCCCTAAGATCATTAAGTACATGAGCGGACCAAGTGGAGTAATTTAAGCCGTCACTAGCTAGTGGCTCATAAATTACCTCACACGAAGTCGACATCTTTCCTCACGGCGGTTAAGCTTGGATGTGAGGCCAAGCTCTGATACCAATTGAAAGGACATTGATGTCACCTAGAGGGGGTTGAATAGGTGAATCTGCACTTAACAAAACTTTTTCACAAAATCAGTACTGAAACCGGTCAGACCAGTTTCTGGCAGAAACCCACAACAATGCAATTAATCCCCTCTACGAGTTCTAGTACAAACCAAACTTGATGTGTGGCTCTTGTAGATGATTTCTAGCAAGGTCACTCAGTCCCTGCACACAAGTAGAGCACAACCAAGTAGATCGAAGCGGAAGCAAATATAAATGCTAGAATCAAACTTGTGAGGCAAACCAAAAGTGACACGATGATTTGTTTCCAGAAGTTCGGATTCACCAATGCCACCAAGGCAGTCACAAAGACAAGGTGAATCCTACTCTCCGTTGAGGGCCTACGAAAGGCAGGCTTATCCACTCCAAGCCACTTTCCTCGATTCCACTAGCTTGTGACCCTTTTCCACGAAGGAGGCAAGGCCGGCCTATACAAACGATCCGAGGCTTACCACAAACAAGGTAGCTCACCGGCGACGCCTAGCCGTCTAGGAGGCTTCACCTCCAAGAGTAACAAATGCTTCAATTGATTGCTGAACTTCACCGGAAGTGCTCAAGCTAAGGATATGCTCTTTGCTGCTGCAATTAGCTCACTCAATCTTTCTAAAGCTCACACACAATACATCCCTCAACCCAAATCCAAAGATATGATCGAAATCAATCAACTCTCACAAAGAGAGGTTTGGGGAGAGCTTGCTGGTGCTTGGGAAGGCTCTAGGCGTGCAAGAATGGTAGGGGAACCAGCAACCCTCAAAGGAGAGGGCCAAGGGGTATAAATACCCCACTCCACAAAAACTAGCCGTTATGTCAGTGGGAAACCGGTCAGACCGGTTTTTCGAACCAACTAGCCGTTACACCTGTCAGAGCCCCAAACCGGTCAGACCGGTTTGGGTCGAGTCAGCACACTTGAGTTCCAAAGAACTCCTGTCACAAGGCTATCTCACATGGGTTGATCTATGAGCACTTTTGGTGTTGATCTATGAACATAGGTTGGCCATAGGACGTAACCCCTAGGATCATGACCCTTTTCTAGTCTTCTCTCACTAGTTTGATCTTGTCTAAATCCTTTTCTCCACACAAGTACTCACCGACGGCTTTTTGACTGTTCCAGATGGCCCAGCTGGTTGACGATGGTTGGAGCGAAGGAGTCTGCCCCGCAGAACCTGGCCTCCCCAAGTTGTTGTTGCTCAGCCTGGAACATGTTGGAGTTACAGAGACCCCCGAGTACCTCTGCCGGGAGTTCACCACCAATGGTACCCGTCGGTGCCAGATTTTCATCTTCGTGGAGGAGAGCTCACTCTACAAGGAGGTAGCACCTTGGTTTGTCCATGCCACCGGCTACGACCACCCCAATGCCTACCGCAAAGCCGCAAGAAGAGCCCTGATGTGCCTCCGCGTACTCTACAAGCAGTACCTCATGGGAACAACAATGGGATTTGTCCCACCCCTGGAGAGTGGAGGACGCGAGTGGATTGCCTAGATGAGGAGTCTTGGGAGAGATGAGGATATGGAGGACACGGTGTCACACTTGTCCATTTACCTCACTGGCTTAGACAGGCTGTACCGAGAGACATCGGGACAGCTGAGGCACCAGATCCGCAGGGCAGAAAAGGCAGAAAAAGAATTGGAGCTGGAACGGAAGAAAGCCATCCAGGCTATAAGCACCCTAGTTGCTCAACGGGTTCAGTGGCAAGCCCACTCTGAGGAACTAGAAAGGATTGAAGCCTACAGGAGGGAGGATGGATTGATGGAAGGAGAACCAGAGATGACCCACATGGACGTGAGCACACAGACTGAAGATGAAGTGCCAGAGTATCAGCTCCCTCTGAAGAATCGTCGTCGTTTGGTGTTGAGTGAGAGTCCTTAGATTAGCATAGCACTTAGACTAGCACCTAGTCTAGCCTCTCCATAAGTAGAGTCTGTTGTATCCAGTTAGTACTACCATCTTAGCATCGATGTATCCATGATCTATGTACTCAGCTTTGTTATGAAATAAAGACCATCTTTTATCCTACATCTGTTCAACCTTTGTTTACCCCTGGTTTTAGATGGCTGAGGAAGGATGGACCCAGGGAGTTTGCCCAGTCACACCTGGTTTCGCTAGCCTGTTGATCCCCGCGCTGGAACGCCTCGGAGTACCTGAACGCCCGAGGTACTACAGCAGGGAGTATGAGCACCATGGGACCCAACGCTGCAGAGTGGTCATCGTCGTCGCCAAGAGTGACAGCCACCCCATCGAAGCATGGCGTGTGACCGCCATAGGATTCAGGCACCAGGACACCCACCCCTTGGCTCTCAGAAAGGCCCTCCGCTACATGTGCGGAATCTTTGAAAGGCACTTGGTCCCCACCCCAATGAGGTACTTCCCTTCGGTCATCAGAAGTACAGTCTGGCGGGCCCGCATGAGAAACTTGGAGCAGCGCCGTCAAGAGGAAGCCGCCTTGTACCAAGTGGTCACCTACCTCAACTCTTTGGACCAACTCTTCGACGAGCAGGCTGAACTCCTGAGGGAATAAACCTCCGGGGCCGAACAAGCAGAGTTCTCGGTTCGTATGCACCAAGTCCAGGTGGCCCAAGCTGAAGCAAGAGCTGCTACTATTGTCAGCAGTGAGGCAGTCGCCCAAGAAAGCCTCAGGCAAGCTCGGGACCTGCGTATTCAAGACTGGACCAGAAGTAGCACACCTGTCCCCGCTATTGGAGAACCCCATGTCCTACTTGGAACCCCAGTCATGGCATGGGGAGAGCTTGTTGGAAACCCACAAGTACTACCTGGGAACCCCGTGAGCTCAGCTGCAGCTAAAGAAGAAGGACCTGCTGAGCCACCCCGGGAAAATGGAACCTTGACCGAGGCGGAACGTGCACGACTTGCTCCGCTAGAAGAGCGCTCTTCCCCAGAAGGAGACTCGCCCCGCGAGTAGACCCAACATCAAGTGTCCACATGGGAATGAAGTCAGCTTGGTCCAAAGTTGGAAGAACCCTTGTATCCCTAGAAGTATCTTCTTATCGTGTCCTGTACCCCGCCTTGTAGTACGTGTCTTGTTGTACCCTCAAGTGTTGTACCCCCCAGTTGTTTGAATGACACTTTGTGTGCTTGTTTGTTAGCTTGTGTGCTGTGTGTGCCTCGGCAGAAGTGATTCTGCCTTTTCGAAAACGCGAACTAAAATAACTTCAACATCACCTTAACCTAATCTCATGAAGGCCTTGCTCAACCTGCAGATGGTGAACACGCGTGCTAGCGCCTCTCAGAGACACGTCCCTCCTGCTGGAGGACAACAGCCAGGTGGAAGAAGGGAGAACCCTAAGAACTAGGAAGTGGATCAGGACCCTGTTGGGGAAAACCAGCCTTTTGAACAAGCACCTGCAGGAGGTGGACCACAAGAGAGTCAGCCAAGAGTGGGAAGCCAGAATAAAGGATCGTTTGTTGTACCCCCACTCCCGCAGGATTTCAACCTGGCACAAGCACTGTACCACCACACCATGTTCATGCAGAATGTGTGGAATGTTAGCCGCCGCCAGGAGACAGCCCGTAGGCCAAATGCGGGTGAAAAGATGACCAACTTTCTGAGAACCAGACCACCCACGTTTGGAGGATCCAGCAATCCCTTAGAAGCAGATGACTGGCTAAGGGTTATTAAGAGAAAGCTTGAACCGTTTGAATGTGGAGACCGTGACAAAGTCCTCTTAGCCTCCAACCAACTCACTGGAACTGCTTTAGCTTGGTGGGAGACCTACTGTGAGGCTTCCCCAAACGAGTCTGCAATCACCTGGAAAGAGTTTGAAGAAGAGTTTCGACGCTACCACATCCCCGACGCTACCATGAAGCGCAAGGCAGATGAGTTTCGTGCACTGAAGCAAGGAAACAAAACCGTGGAGGAGTACACCCACGAGTTCACTGAACTAGCCCGCTATGCACCAGATGAAGTAAAGACCGATGCAAAGAGACAGGACGAATTCATCAGAGGGCTGCACCCAGATCTTCGAGCCCTGCTAGTCTCCCACAGTTTCCCAGACTTCAACATGTTGATGAACAAGGCCATTGTCACAGAGAAGGCCAGGATGGATGCAAGGCAAGAGAACAAACGCAAGTTCTTGGAGAGCAAGAACCGTCAGCAGGACCGCTCACAGAAGCCCAGGAGCTCTGGTTATGCCGCACCTAGGCCCCAGGCCCCTATGCAGTATAGAGCCTAGTCTCAGACTACAAGTTCCCAGGCTCCCAATAACCAGTACAAGAGCCAGAATACCATGAAACCCCCACAGAGCAAGGTCAGTCAAGTCACGGCCAGCAACAACAATGCAAGAGCCTGCTTCAACTGCCGTGAGACCAGACATTACATCGCTGATTGTCCATACCCTAAGAGCAAGCCTGCTATATCAGTCTACTCCAACTCAGTGAATGGACCCAAGCCACCAGTGTCTGGAGCCAACCGTGTGCCTGTCCGCAGCACCAACACCGGCAACAACAACAACAACAGCAACCAGCAGTCGTATGGACGAGCTCGCGTCAACCACATCGACGCGCAGGAGGCTCAAGGAGCACAAGGAGTCGTACTCGGTGAGTTCCTAGTCAGTTCAGTTTTGGCAACAATATTATTTAATTCTAGAGCATCGCATTCTTTCATATCATCAAGTTTTGTGGAAAAGCACAAAATACCTATGGTACTACTAAAGACACCCCTATTAACCCGAACACCTGGAGGTGATATTAAATGCCAACTAGGTTGTTCACGGGTACAAAAATTGTTTTAAGTGGGGTAGAGTTTCTAGTAGACCTAGTAGTACTAGAGTCCAAGGGAATAGATGTGATCCTTGGAATGGACTAGTTAAGCAAACACAATGGTCTTATAGGTTGTGCTGACAAGATAGTGCACTTGACCAACCCAGAGGGAACACAAGTGACCTGCCACACCAAAGGAAGTGGACCAGACCCTATGATCTTTAGTATGGAGGCAAAAACCATAGATGAAGTCCCAGTGGTCAACGAGTACCCTGATGTTTTTCCTGAAGTATTACCTGGAATGCCACCAGATCGGGACATAGAGTTTGCCATTGAGCTTGTACCTGGAACCTCTCCTATAGCCAAGAGACCCTATAGGATGGCAGCCTCAGAGTTAGCAGAGTTAAAGAAACAACTAGAAGAGTTGCAACAGATGGGATTTATTAGACCCAGTACATCCCCTTGGGGAGCACCAGTGCTCTTCGCCAGGAAGAAAGATGGGAGTATGAGGTTGTGCATCGACTATCGTGCATTAAATGATGTCACTATCAAGAATAAATACCTACTCAGTAGAATTGATGATCTCTTTGATCAGTTGAAAGGAGCCAAGTACTTTTCTAAGATTGACCTAAGGACTGGGTACCACCAGCTAAAGATTAAAGGGAGTGACACCTCAAAGACCGCATTTGTCACTCGTTACGGACAGTATGAGTTCACGGTGATGCCATTTGGGCTCACCAATGCACCTACTTACTTCATGAATCTCATGAACAAGGTGTTTATGGATGAGCTGGACAAGTTTGCCGTAGTCTTTATTGATGACATACTCATCTACTCCAAGAGTGCCGAAGAACATGAACAACACCTGCGAGTAGTTTTGTAAAAGTTGAGAGCGCATCAGCTTTATGCCAAATTTAGCAAGTGTGAATTTTGGCTAAAGAAAGTAGCTTTCCTTGGTCACGTTCTGACCACAGAAGGAGTAGCAGTAGACCCTGAGAAAGTAGAAGCAGTCTCAAACTGGCAGCAACCCACCAATGTGAGTGAGATTAGAAGCTTTCTTGGTTTAGCTGGATATTACCGGAGGTTTATCGAAGGATTTTCCAATATAACTAGACCGATGACAGAGTTGCTCAAGAAAGAGAAGAAATTTAGTTGGACCGAGTCATGTGAGAAGAGCTTTCAAGAGTTGAAGAAGAGACTGACCACTGCCCCAGTTTTAACCCTACCGGATATTCACTGAGATTTTGTCGTTTATTGCGACGCGTCTTGCCAAGGATTAGGGTGTGTCCTCATGCAAGATGGGAAGGTTGTAGCATATGCCTCCCGACAGCTTAGAACTCGTGAGCAGAATTACCCAACCCACGACCTAGAGTTTGCAGCCGTAGTGCATGCCCTCAAAATCTGGAGACACTACCTGATTGGGAATAAGTGTGAAATATACACGGATCATAAGAGCTTAAAGTATATTTTCACCCAACCAGATCTGAACCTTAGACAGAGAAGGTGGTTAGAGTTGGTTAAGGACTATAATGTGGAAATCCAATACCACCCTAGCAAGGCTAATATAGTAGCCGACGACCTGAGCCGGAAATCCTATAAACCCAAGAATGCCCACTTGCAAGAAGAGATGGCACGATTAAATGTGCACATCGTTCCTCGAAATGCTAGCCACCAGCTGACTATCCAATCTACCCTGGAAGATAGGATCAGAAAAGCCCAAGGATCAGACAAGGATTTAACGCGAATCTGCCAGCAGACCGGAGAGGATAAGGCACCAGACTACAGAGTCGATAGTAAAGGAACTCTGTGGCACAAAGGTAGGATTTGTGTGCCTAAGAAAGGAGACTTTAGACAGATAATCATGGACGAGGCTCACAACTCGCCATATTCCATTCACCCAGGATCCATCAAAATGTACTTGGACTTGAAGCAGAATTATTGGTGGAAGGGAATGAAAGCTGACATAGCTCAATTTGTCGCTCATTGTGATGCCTGCCAAAGGATTAAGGCCGAACACCAGAAACCGGCAGGATTATTACAACCATTGTCCATCCCAGTTTGGAAATGGGATGAGATAGGAATGGACTTTGTGGTAGGTTTACCCAGAACACAGAAGGGACACAACTCTATATGGGTAATAGTGGACCGACTCACTAAGGTCGCTCATTTCCTACCCGTACGAACTAATTATGGCGGAGAGAAGCTAGCCAAGCTTTATGTTGAAAATATAGTAAAGCTGCATGGTGTGCCTAGTAGAATTGTTTCGGACCGAGGGACCCAGTTCACCTCGAGATTCTGGAAAAGTTTGCATAAAGCTATGGGCACCAAGTTGAATTTTAGCTCCGCGTATCACCCACAGACCGATGGTCAGACAGAAAGAGTGAACCAGATTATGGAAGATATGGTGAGAGCATGTGTTCTTACCTATGGTAAAGATTGGGAACAGAGCTTACCCTATGCAGAGTTTTCCTACAACAATGGTTATCAGGCAAGCTTAGGCATGTCGCCATTTGAAGCTCTCTATGGGAGAAAATGCAGGACCCCTCTGATGTGGTCAGAAGTAGGAGAGCGTACAATAGTGGGACCCGCGCTCATAAAAGAAGCCGAAGAGAAGGTAGCCGAAATCAGAGAGAAGCTTAAAGCAGCTCAGTCTAGACAGAAGAGCTACGCAGACAAAAAGAGACGAGAATTAGAGTTTAATCCGGGAGATTTTGTTTATCTCAAGGTTTCACCCATTCAGGGGACCCGCAGATTTCAAGTCCAGGGAAAGTTAGCCCCGCGGTACATAGGACCGTACCCAATATTGAAGAAGGTTGGAAAGGTAGCCTACCGGTTAGAGCTACCCGAAGCAATGTCAGATATACACCCAGTCTTCCATGTCTCACAGTTGAGAAAATGCCTGAGAGTACCTGAGGAGGAACATATACCAGAGGAGGAAATAGACCTACAGACAGATCTACGGTATCAAGAGGTACCGGTCAAAATTTTGGACATCGTCACCAAGAGGACCAGAAACTCTGAAGTACGGATATGTAGAGTGCAATGGAGCAGACACGGTGTAAAGGAAGCCACATGGGAACCAGAAGATGCTTTGAAGAAAGAGTTCCCCCACCTTTTTAGGAGCCAGTCGAATCTCGAGGACGAGATTCCTTTTAAGTGGGGTAGGTTTGTAACGCCCACGTTTTCACTCTCTCGGAAAAACACCTAATTAATGCACCCGGTAAAAATGTTTCAAAACTTTTACTGCAGAGCTCCCGCTTCCGCCAAAACCCTCCCACCTTGTTATCACCGCCCCCTCTTTTTCTGTCCCACCTTGTGTCGACCACCCTCGTGTCGACCGCCTGACCCGACCGTCGCTGGCCGACCGCTGTCGACTGCCTGTCGTCTTTCCGCCGCGAATCCCGCCGTCTCCCCCTTTCTTTTTCCCCTCTCTTTTTTCCTCCCCTGTTTTCTCCCCGGCGCTGCTCTGCTCGTGCCCCTGCCCCATGCACGCGCCGGCCCTGCTCTGTTCTTCCCTGGCGCCGTGCTCGTCGCTGTGCTCCCTACGCCGGCCACAGCCGCATCCCGCTGTTGTGCCGCCCACCTCTATACTGCCGCACCGCCCACCCGAACCCGTCGTTGCTGCGCCGCTGAGCCGCGCCGCTCCGCGTGCTCGCCACGCCCACCGCCCTGCCGCGCCGGTCGCTGCCGCACGGACCGCTGCTGCGCTGCCCAAGCACACGCGCCACCACTGTCGCACCGACCACCGTACACAGCTACCGTGCCGCCCGCCTCTGCTCCTGGCCGCGCGTCCGCCGCTGACGTCGCGCCGACCACACCACCACCGGCCCCGCCGTAATCCCATCACCACGCCGCCCGACGAGGCAGCGTCTATACGAGCGCGCACGCCACATCGCGCCAAGCACAGTGCCGTGCCCCACCACACTGCTCCGCCACAGCGCCGCCGTACCACCAACCACGCCGACCGCCTTCAATTCGAGCCCGCCAGCCCCCATTGCCGTCCGCCGAGCGTCTCTCTCTCACCCTCTCGTCGGCCCGCCTCCACCGACCTCCTCCACGCCTATAAAAAGGACCCTCAGCTTCTCCTCCACCACCTCTCACTCGCCAGCCACCGCATTTGCCTCCTCCGCTGCCGCAACACCGCCGCCCATGCCATAGCCGCCGCCGCTCACCCGCTCTCGTGGGCAGCCCAGCTCACTCCATCCCCGCCTGAGGTAAAGGCATGGGTAGACTCGTCATATTCTCCTCTCCCTTTTCCCCCAGCCAATTTCACCAGAGCTGCCCCAAATCGCCGGCGATTTCGCCGCCGTCACCCTCTCTCCCCCTCTGCTCTGTTTCGAGGGGGAGAAGATGGCACTTTTGCCCATAACCCCCTGATCTTTCTCCTTTTTAACCCGTCGTCCATGCTTCTATTCCCTCTCTCTCTCTGTCAGTTTCGCCGGGAGCCCCTGCCTTCTTTAATAATTACAGGTAGGTCCTTTTTCTGTAAAACAGCCCATAAACCTTCTATAATCCATCATTTCATGCGTCTTTCTAACCCCGTTTGACCCCAAACCCCCCCACAATAATCACCAGTATATGTCTGCCAAGCCATCCAGCTTATTCCAAAAATAATCCTGTCACCACCATCGCTCTTTAATCCTCTGCCCTTTCTTTCTGAGCTCAGCAAAAGCCTTTTCTTTTATTTATTGTGTGTTTGCTTATGTGTGCCGTAGACCACGCTGTGAACGAGGAAGGACTCGAGGAGGAGCAGGGTTACGAGCAGGAGCTTGGAGACCATGACCCCGGGCAGGAATCCCCCGTGGGTTGGGAGAACGGCAAGTGCAATCCCATCCTTTGATGCATATTTTGTCCTAGATTTTATAAACACAACCCATGGCCTGTTTTATAAAACTTGCATGATTTTACTGCTAAACCCGGTTGGATAGCCATTCCTTGATTGCTATGACTGCTTCCTTGACAACCTAGATTAATGTTTGAATATGACAATGCTCTGTTTGAATGTTAGTCACTGCTAGAAATGCTTAGGAATGTTTTACTATTATACTCTCCATAGTGTTTACAAAACCAACTGCGTGTGTGCTTTAAAATAAAAGAGATGGATTTTGGTGAATAAAAGGAGTATCCGTGTGGGATGAGACAGACGCTGTTCCTTGTGTGGGATGGCGAGGTGAGCTCGAACCTGTGTGGTTGAGCATGGTGGGATTTGTCTATCCTATCACAATTTTTGGGATGATGTTGATGTGTCATCTAGCCTAACCCATTTTATTGTACCTCCACTCGATCGTTGTATGTGGCAACGGCCTAGCATAAATCCCACTAGTTAAGCTGTTGCTTATGTGGTGTGCTGGTGAGCAACAGAGGGCCACAGAGCTGGGGATACGGTCTACGTGAAGTATGCCCCTGGGTAGAACCTAGTTGGTGGTTGCTGACCCCCTGGTCGCTTTTGTAGTAACTTGTCAGTTTAGCTATGGTGGGTAATGGCTTTGAAGGAGCTGCACTGACACTAAGGTGTTTATGTTGTGGTACCGTACTTGTGGTTGTGTACACCTCTGCAGAGTTAAAACCTATCCGGATAGCCGTTCTACGGTATTGGGCGAGTTACGGCTTGGTCACTTCACTAGTCCTTGTTTTGGTATAAGAATGTGAATGGTGTAACTTGTGTTGAGAAAAGAGTTGGGAAATGGCTACGATAGATGGGAAGTCTGGTAGCGTTAAAATCTTGTGAGTAAGATAATTATGTTTATTGATGCAACTAAAAGAAATATTTGTGAAAACCCTTTGTAAAATCAACCCTTGCATGTGTAAAACCTAGCTTTGATGCAAAAATAAACCATGAACCTATCCTTGATTATATTCCCTTGCATGCTTCTGTTATATCTTTTCCGTGGATGTGGTTGTGCTTGCTGAGTACGTATGTACTCACCCTTGCTTAATTTGTTACAGAGGCAGACCCGGACTTTGTGCCTGAGGACGTTGTTTAGGGGGGTTCGTTCTGCACCCAACCTTTGCCTATGTGTTAGGGTCACCCGCTTGAAGCCGCATGGATTTCCACTCTGATGAAGACCTCTTTGTTGTCAACCTTTTTATCTGGAGTCTAGCTTTAGTTCTGTTTGTTGTGGCCTTGCAGTGCCATCGTCTCCCGTAATGTTGTTTAAGTACTGAACCAGCATCCTGGGACTGGTATTTGTATCACATTAAGTTCTCTCTTTCGAGGGGACGCTTCAGAAGGGGCGGCGCGGGGCTCGCCGTAGAAGGTGGCAGCGGAGAGGGCGGCACGGACCCTCGCTTGCTCCGCGGCCTTCGCCTCCTCTAGCTCCGGCACATCAATGGGGCGCCGCCGGACATGGGGAAGATTTTGGGGGAAAGTTTGGCTGGCAAGGAGAGGAGGAGGGAGGAGGATGGCCGGAGATGCGAGAGAACAAGGAAGGGAGAGAGGGAGGTACCTGCGCCGGCGCCTTGTCCCACGAGGTCGCCTCCTATCCGCTCTCGTCGAGCGCCGCCGGCGGCGCGGCTTTTTTTTTCGCGAGTAGAAGCGAAGGGGTGCGGGGGAGATGGACCGAGCGAAGGGAGCGACATCGTGATTCAGCTCAATACGGAGTATGGGGGCTCGGAATTGTGGGCTGGCTCTCACGGGCTGGCCAAATGTTTGGTGGCATTGGAGCCCAACTTCACTAGTCAATACCAAGGTCTACCAAACAGCTGAATTTGAGGCCATCCAAATCCAATTCCTAATTCTAAGCCTCAATACCAACATCCAAACGCTGCCTAGTGCCGTTCACCTCATCGGAGGCATTATTTTTTTACCTTGACCGAATTTTCTTCGGGTGAAAACCTTGTCTGATATCAGATAGGCGACGATGGTGTTTCATGTTTTGTCATGCTCGAGGCGTTGTTTGGAAGATATTTCCATGTTGTTACGATCATCGGCTTCCTTTTGGTGTGATTCGACGATCTGCTACTCTTCGTCTGCAGGACGGTTGTTGCTAGGGCGTCTTTGGAGATGGAGTAACCTAGTTGTGACGAACCGGATTCCCAACGACGAGAATCCGACTCCCTGTACCCTCGAGATAGTCCCAGGAATAGCAGCTATCTCGTACAGAACTCATCTCAGTCGAATATCACATCCATACAACGATAAAAGATTCATTACATGACATATATAAAACATAGCGTCTGGTACAAGCCCTCTGGGCTAAATCGACAATAAGAAACAACTGCGCAGCGGTAGCTAGAACATCAGGGTCCACTCCTCCACAGGCATCCTTGAGCGTAGCGCACACCCTTCAGTCGTACCACCCATCCTGGTTGAACTCGTGGTCGGGGTCTTCAGCTGAGAACCCAAAGTCTGTCCCCAAGGAAATGGGACAAGTCCACGTCACCAACCATAATATGATGCAAGCTTTAAAGTGGCATATTCTAAGGATATAGAAATAATCAAGGTTTGAGCCAGGGTTTTCTTATGCAAGCAGCAGCAATAACCCAATTTCATCTCACCTCCAACTCCTTTTCTCACACGCACATCCACTCCCCAAATCCACCCGTCAGCCTCACATAACCATCGGGCTCGTCCTGCCACAGCAGGTTCCCGCAAAACATCATCCACCAACACCTATCTCTCTCTAGTCGACTCGGTGAGCTCCCTCCCCACCTTGTCTCAACAGCATCAGCTGGACCAATCTCTCATAACCCAAATCAAAGGATGAGGTAAGAAAGCAGATTCCCATGCTAGTCGAAACTTATCAGAAATGGGTCGTCCGTAACCGTGGACACGACTATACGTATAGTTTACACTCTGCAGAGGTGGCACTCCAGGAATCCATCCGGGCTGCAAGTCTAGTCCGCAACCAACCCGAGACACAGCCCACAGCAAAGACCCTAAACAGTAACGGCGCCAATCCTGTCTCCCTGGGCTCGGGAAACATCCGATCTAACATCTGCCCCAGGGTCGTGAAACCTTCCCACCGGGGCCAGTCGGGGGCCGTGGTAAATCAGGGAGAATACGCCGCAACGATTCCCCCTCCACATATCAAGCTCGATTCTCCTACAGTCTCGGTGCCGCACTAGAGTAGGCTTGCTGGAACCCTCCTCATACTGGGTAGATGGTGAGCACGGTATTCCCACGTCCAAAGTTGGAACTCGACTCGGTCCTTAATTGTCGGTAAAGCGAGTATCTGCGTCATAAGCGATCCGCCGCAACGGTCCGCAATCGGCACCCATAACAGGTATAGCCGCCCAAACTCCTCAAGTACTCCCCGAGTACCAATCCCCAAGAAACCATGTACCCGCAACAGGTACCCCATAGGGACTGCCCGAGTGCAGTCCCCCAGCACCTCGATCAAACGATCGAGTTGTTATTACTCGCTTACACCGCCTAGCTGCACTACTCCTCCCATACCACCCACAACTCATGCCAAGAGGATCAAATCACAACCATCCCAACACATGCATAGCATAGCATATTCATAAAGTAAGTGGTAGGTAGCAAGGTAACAGGATATTAACAAAGGCAGTGCAGGTTTCTCATGCGAGTAAAGTAAAGCGCTAGCATTCTAGTTGCATGTCTAATAGGTATTTCAGAGATGGTCGGGCGTGAACCTGGGCAAAGGTCTTCGTCTTCGTCAAAGCAGTTGTCGTAGTGGTCCGGCTCCTCCTGACTCTCCGGAGCTCCTAAGGTTGCATAAAAATGAAATAAGATGCGGCTACTAGCAAGGAAACACCAAAACAGCGAAGACAGAAGACCCAAATAACACCAAACTCTACACTAACGCGTAGATCATGATTTTAGAAAAATATAGAAACTGGTTTCATATTTTTCTGAACTACGGTTGATTTATTATTAATTTTTTGAAGTTTAAATCATTTTCTGAAAATATTAAATAATTTCTGAAAAAGAAAAATAGATAAATAATTAGCCTGCTGACGTCAGCATGACGTCATGCTGATGTCAGCAGTGGGGTCCGCCTAGGATGACGTCAGCAGCGGGCCCTGCTGACGTCAGCGTTGACTGGTCAACGGTCAATGGGTCAACGGTCAGCGAGGTCAACTCTGGTCAGTGGGCCCCATGTGTCAGTGACACACAGTGTATGACATGTGGGCCCCATACGTCAGCGCGGTTAAAAGAAAAGAAAAAGATTAAACGATGGCTGGGCTGGAATTGGGCCGAAAGGTGAATGGGCCGGAATAGCTTAGGGGTGTGAAATAGACCTAAACGCAAGATTCGGCCCACGAAGGGGCGCTGCTGGATCTGGCTTTGGTGGACTAGGTCCACCGTGCGCCGTGAGTGTGGTGCATGTGAACCAGGTGCACGGGATCAGTTGTGGCCGAAGCGGGATTTTCTGCGGTGCTCGTGTGGCGACTTGGTGTGGCCCAGTGTGTGGCGTGGCCACGGCGCGACGCGACGCGCGCGCGGCGCGCACCAGAGCACGCCGGCGGCGACGGTCGACGGTGAACTCATCCGAAAAAGGTTCGGCTCGGCTCAAGGATGGCTGGAATAGCTCGGCTAGGATTTGGTGGACATGCACGGGGTGAAAAGGGCTTAGCTTGGCTGCGGTTTGGGCCTCCCGACGCGAACGGCGGCGACGCGGCCATGGCGCCGGTGAGCATCGACGGCGACATGGGATCCAACTGCATCAGTGCACGGTTAGGGGGTAAGGATGGTGCGGCTCGCGCGCTCGTGACCTCCAGCGACCGCTGGGGCACGGCTAGGTGCGCGTGCGTGGGCACGTGGTTCACCACGGCCGCGGCACGGCCTTGGCGCGCGCGCGACGAGCAGAGCTCGGCCTCGGCTACTGGAAGGCGACGGCGGTTGCGGGAGCGACAACGGCACGACGGGTTCCTGCACGAGAGCGACGGCCACGGCTCGAAGACCGGGTCCCAGAGGGCTAGCAACGGCGGCGGCGGCGGAACTCGCCGGAGATAGGGGAGAAGAAGGGGGTCGACGACGATGGCTCACCTCGGGTCACGTAGACGTACGCTGCAGCTCGGGGTAGACTCGCGGTACGCCGGCGGTGCTCGTGCTCCTCCTCTCTTCCCGGGTCCGGCTCTTCCTCGGCACCTCCACGGACGGCGGCGTCGGCTCCGGCGGCGGCGACGCGGGGAAAGCGATTGGCTTCCCCTCCTCCCTCGGCTTCTCCCCCACGGGCTTCCCCGACCCCTTCTCCCACTCCTCACCGTCTCGAATTGGATCTAGACCCCAAGGGGGCGGCGGCGGCGGCTTGAAGGGAATGGGGGCTCCCGGCGCTGGTTTTTATAGGGCGGCGGCTAGGGCTCCCGGGCACGGACGGCGAGATGGGACGGCCAGGCGCCCGCGGACACACGTTGCCATCGCAACGGGCCGCGAGGAGGGTGATGGGGCCGGCTGGGTTCACGGGCGCGCGCGCGAGAGAGAGAGCAGGCGGCGCGGGGAAGAAGAAAGAGAGGTGAGGGAGAAAGCTGACAGGCGGGACCCGCCTGTCAGTGCGAGAGAGAGAGACGCGGAGGCGATGCGGTGAGAAGGCTGGGCCGCAGCTGGGCCGTAAGGCCAGCTGGGCCGCTTCGTTCGCTGGCTCGAGAAAGAGAGTTTGAGGGTGTTATATGGACTTTGGCTTCGGGTTTTGGCCCACTAAGGTTAGGTTAGGTTTGATAATTAGTTTAGATAGTTAGAGTTTGAATTCAAATCTAGAATTTGAATTCAAACCAACCAAAAATCCAATTAAATCCAAATAACTCCAAATCACACTATTTCATCCTTAGCACTTCAAATTGATTTTAAATTTTTAAATTTAAATTGCTTAAGAATTTGGGAGCACAATAGAATTAATTTTAAATATTGGTTTGCATGCACAACAATTCACCAAAAATTTTAAATCCACATTTTTGCACTCAACAAATCCTAGGGGAAATTTAGGGTTGTTACAGTCTCCCCCCCTCACGAGAATCTCGTCCTCGAGATTTGTGATTACCTATGGTTTAAACAAGTGGGGGTATTTCTCTTTCAGTACTGACTCCTTCTCCCAAGTAGCCTCCCTTTCTGAATGATTGCTCCAATGCACTTTGCAAAATGGGATAGCTGTGCTTCTGGTCTCTTTGACTGCTCTGTCTAGTATCCTCTCTGGGTACTCCAGGTACTCCAAGGTGTCTTGTAGGTCTAATGCCTCTGTCTTGACCTCATGTTCCGGTATTCTTAGACACTTCCTCAGTTTGGATACATGGAACACTGGGTGTACTCCAGTGAAGTCCTCAGGTAGGTCTAGCTTGTAGGCTAGCTTTCCTATTCTCTCCCGTATCTGATACGGTCCTACAAAACGGGGTGCTAGCTTCCCTTTCACTTGAAATCTCTTATGCCCTCTGAGGGGTGACACTTTTAGGTAGACAAAGTCTCCTACTTCAAACTCTAGATCTCGTCTCCTTTTATCCGCATAGCTCTTTTGTCGGCTCTGAGCTGCCTTCAGGTGCTCTCGGATCTTGGCCACATTTTCTTCTGCCTCCACTATCATGTCTGGACCAAAGAATGTTCGTTCTCCCACCTCTGACCACATTAGAGGTGTTCTGCATTTCCAGCCATGTAATGCCTCAAAGGATGACATCTGTAGGCTGGCCTGGTAGCTGTTGTTGTAGGAAAATTCTGCATACGATAGACTCTTCTCCCAGTCTATGCTGTAAGCTAGAACACATGCCCTCAACAAATCTTCAAGAACCTGGTTCACTCTTTCGGTCTGCCCATCTGTCTGAGGGTGGTAAGCTGTGCTATACTCCAAGGTTGTCCCGATGGCTTGATGTAGGCTTTTCCAGAACTGAGCTGTGAATTGTGGTCCTCTGTCTGACACAATACTTCTTGGTGCCCCATGCAGCTTGAGAATGTTGTCTATATATAGTTCTGCTAATCTGCTCACGGGGTATGTGCTTTTGACTGGTATGAAGTGGGCTACCTTTGTCAGCCGATCAACTATGACCCAAATGTTATCATTCCCTTTCTGGGTGCGAGGTAGGCCAACCACAAAGTCCATGCTGATATCTTCCCACTTCCACATTGGAATTTCCAGTGGTTTCAGCAGTCCTGCTGGTCTTTGATGTTCTGCCTTGATTCTTCGACAAGAGTCGCACTTGGCTACATACTCTGCTATGTCCTCTCTCATTTTCTTCCACCAGAACTTATCCTTCAGATCCTGATACATCTTGGTGCATCCTGGGTGTATCGAGTACTTGGACTCGTGAGCCTCTGAGAGAATTGTTCTCCTGATTTCCTTGTCCTGCGGTACACAAATATGGTCTTTCAGCCATACCGTCCCTGCTTCATCTATCCGGAAGTCAGGTGCCACTCCTCGCTGGATATCCTCTTTTACTTCTTGAATTTCTGGACACTTTCCTTGTGCTTCTTTTATACGGTCTTCTAGGTTGTACTTCACCCTCATTTCCTTGGGTTTTCCTTCTTCTACTAGCTCGAATTTCAGTATGTACAACTCCTTTGCTAGTTCTGGCTGACTTTCTTCTATCATTAAGTTGTTGCAATAGCTCTTCCGGCTTAAGGCATCTGCCACTACGTTAGCTTTGCCAGGATGGTAGTGTATCTCCAAGTCGTAATCTTTGATCAGTTCTAACCACCTTCTCTGCCTCATGTTCAGTTCGGATTGGGTAAAGAAATACTTCAAACTCTTGTGGTCTGTGTAGTGTTGGCGGTCGTTACAGCCCAAATTCGACCACCAATACATGGGAATAAATGAGGTTATATGCAACATTCCATGCACTTAGGTTTTATTTCTAATAAAGTTCCACGAGTTTTGGTGAGTGTCACTTGTGCAGGTACAACTACGACAAATATGTGCTATTGGGGCCAGAAATGACCGAATCGGCCGAACGACTCCGTTCGGCCGGTTACCCCCCTTAGTCGTGCAAATCACCGGGAGCAGTCCACGTCAACCATGACCGAGCAACAACATCACACGCCACGTGGATGACCCCCAACTCATCCGAAGGACTGACACGTCACTCTGGGCCAGAACAACACAAGTCCAACCACCAGGAGGCAGCCCAGAAGGTCCAGGCAGCAGAGGCGGTGCTGGGGAGGCCGGCCACGGGCCAGGCCCAGTTCGGCCGAACTGGGCCCTTCGGCCGAACCGCCTCCAGCTGGGAACCGACACCAGAGAGCAAATCTTGACCGTGGGAAGCAAAGACGGTGGATCCTGTGGTTCGGGCGAATTGGGGAGTTCGGCCGAACCGACCTGTTCGGCCGAACCGCCTCCCCTCGCCCGGAATTCCAGGGGGTACCCCCCTGGCTCCCTTGGTCGGTACCCTACCTCAACCGACCCTGGAGCACTATAAATAGGACCCCACACCCTCTCTTGTAACACACACCAAGCCAAGGAGCTCATTTCCACTTTCATTCTAGTAGAGTTAGGATAGTTTAGTTGGGAGTTAGAGTTGAGTCGAGCTGTGCCTCGGAGGTTCCAGAGTCGTCTTCAGAAGCTCTGGTATAAGCTCTTGTATCTTTTACCTTTTCCCTTTTGCAAGACTTTGAGTTATTAATATAGTTATCTTTATCACTTTGCCTTTGTCATTTATATCTTGCTTCTACTTTATCCTAGTTGCAGCATATATCTTGTTTAGACTATAGTCAGTTATAGTTCTAGTGCTAGTAATCTTGTTTAAGTCTTTGTCTTGGTTGGTTCTTCGATCTTGCTTGATACTGGAGGTGAATTGTCACCAAGAGTATTGACAAGGTTGCTTGCTCTTGCTAGTAGAGTAAGTAGTTATTGCCTAGTGTAGGAGTGGTTCCTAGACTAGTCGGTGGCCTTAGTTTGCTCCCGTCGCAACGGAGGTGGTAGCCGGGAGGTGGTGACAGCCCTTTCGGTCTTCGTAGTCCATCACGTTAGTTCCGGCCCGTAGGATCCCCTAGTGGGGAAATAGCGGCACCCCTTCTCATCCCTTTCTGCGTGTCCGCCGGTTCCCTTGTCCCGATGCTAAGACATTAGAGTTATCCCAGATCTCCTAGTGCTGGCTCTGTAGCCGCTGTATCTCTAAGCTAGAGTGACATAGGTAGATAAAGTATCCAGGAGTCCTCTATCTCTTCTCGTTGTCCTCCCAGCTATCTATCTCTTCTCTCCCTTACCCGAGTATCCCTTGAGCTGTGTGTCCGGTATATCCACTCCTATCCAATACCGTTATCCCCTGTCTTGTCTAGTCGTGTACCCTTCTCTGATAGTCTCGAATATCTGTTCACTAGTAATCTTGCCAAAGCTTCCCTGCGGAAATATAAATTACGATACCTCGGGATACTCCCAGGTGAAGTGCTACAGCGGTGATTCTGTGCGCTTGCAGAATATTTCTATATTTTACTAAGCCATAAGGAAAACCACTGAAACACTCCTTACCCCAGTACCAGGATTCTTAATTCTGATATTGGATCGTAAGAAGTGCCAACATGTAGATATCGCACTTGTTGCCAATCAGATAGTGCCTCCAGATCTTCAAGGCATGTACCACTGTTGCCAGTTCTAAATCATGTGTAGGGTAGTTTTCTTCATGTTTCCTCAGCTGCCTTGATGCATAAGCAACAACCTTGCCCTCTTGCATTAGAACACATCCCAAACCTTGTCTCGAAGCATCGCAATAGACTACGAAATCCTTGCGAATATCTGGTAGTGTCAATACTGGCGTTATAGTGAGTTTGTGCTTTATCTCTTGGAAACTTCTTTCACACTTGTCCGTCCACTCGAACGGGACATTGTTCTTGAGTAGTTTGGTCATTGGCTTGGCAATCTTGGAGAAGTTCTCAATGAACCTTCTGTAGTAACCTGCCAAACCCAGAAAGCTCCGAATTTCCGTGACACTCTTCGGCTGCTTCCATTCTGCTACTGCCTCAATCTTTTCTGGGTCTACTGCTACGCCCTCAGCTATCAACACGTGACCTAAAAAGGCTAGTTTCTCTAACCAAAATTCACATTTGCTGAACTTCCCATAGAGTTGATGCTGCCTCAGCTTCTCTAGTACAATCCTTAGATGCTCCTCATGTTCTTCGGCTGTTTCTGAGTAGACTAGTATGTCCTCAATGAACACCACTATGAACTTGTCTAGTTCCTCCATGAATACCTTGTTCATCATGTTCATGAAGTAAGCGGGTGCGTTGGTCAACCCGAAGGACACAACGGTGAACTCGTACTGCCCGTACCGAGTCACAAAGGCTGTCTTAGGAATGTCGCCTTCTCTAATCTTCATCTGGTGGTATCCCGATCTCAGATCAATCTTACTGAAGTACTTGGCTTTCTTCAACTGATCTAGCAAGTCATCAATCCGAGGTAATGGGTACTTGTTCTTGATCGTCACTGCGTTCAGGGATCGATAGTCTACGCACATGCGCATTGACCCATCTTTCTTCTTCACAAACAACACTGGCGATCCCCATGGGGATGCACTTGGTCGAATCACCCCGCTTTCAAGCATCTCTTTCAGCTGCTTCTTGAGTTCCTCCAGCTCTTCCACTGACATTCGGTACGGCCTCTTGGCAATGGGCCATGTGCCTGGTTGCAGCTCGATTATGAACTCTACGTCTCGGTCAGGTGATAATCCTGGTAGTTCTTCGAGAAACACGTCAGGATACTCACACACAACAGGTACTTATTCGATCGTCCTTTTCTCGATAGAGTATACCAACTGTCTCAGAATACATGTTTTGGGTCTCTTCCCTGTTCTTCTTCTCCGTGGCTCTACTGTTACTTTGACTCCGCTAGGGTGTGTCAACTCAACTGTTCTGGGTGAGCAACTGATTACTCCTTTGTGCTCTGTAAGCCAATCCATTCCCAGTATCACATCAATTCCGTTTGACTTCAGGACTGTCAGGTCTCCTACGAACTCCTGCCCACCTATCATCAGACTAACTGCTGGGCACTCTAAGGTGCACCTAAGCTCTCCTAAGGGAGAAGTAGTGACTATAGGTCTAGCCTTAGGTATTGTCGGGGGTGACTGCTCTTTCACAAACTTTGTCGAGATATAAGATCCAGTTGCTCCAGAGTCAAACAGTATCAAAGCTGGAATGCCATTTACTAAAAACTCACCGAGCACAACGACGGGAGCGTCCTCGGCTTCTTCCTCTGTCAGGTGGTTGAGGCGTCCCCTCTGCGCTGTTGCCGGCTGCCTGTCCTGTCCTCCAGGTGCCGGTGCCTTCGCTGGGGTTTGTTTGTTCTTCTTCTCCGGACAGTCAAAGGACTTGTGACCGGGCTTCCCACAAGCAAAACAGACCACAGAGGTTCCTCCACCAACTCTGGGTGTGTTGTTTGGCTTCCAGTTGGGGTTTCCCTGACCTGAGTAGTTGTTGTTTCTGTTGCCAAAACTGTTGTAGTTGTTACCTCTGCTGCCAAAGCTGTTACTGTTACTGCCTCGGTTACCCTGATAGCTGTTTCTGTTGAACCCTGAGCTTCCTTGGCTGTTGCTCTGCTGAAAGCCTCTCCTGAGCATGTTGCTCTGGCCACTCCTCGGCCACTGACTTAGTCTGTGGTTGTGCAACTGTTCAGCCTTTCTTTTCTTCTCTCGCCAAGTATCTTCAAGACCCACTCTTTCCTTCTCAACTGCGATAGCCCTGTCAATCAGCTCTCTGAGTGACCTATGTGAACTCACTGCGAGTGCTGTCCTCAGACCTCTGTGCAAACCACGCTGGAACCAAAACTATTTCTTCTTTTCAGTGTTGACCTCTTTAGGAGCGTACCTTGACATCTTAGCAAAGTGTCGAGCGTACTCAGCTACAGACAAACCACCTTGGGTCATTGTCCTGAACTCCATTGCCTTGTGCACCATAACTTGTTCTGGGATATGGTACTCTTTGAAAGCTTCACAAAACTCTAGCCAGGTGATCTGAGCGGGGTTCGCGTGAGAGTCACAATAGCTCTCCCACCACGCTTTCGCTGCTCCTTCAAGCTGGTGCGCCGCAAGGGCCACACATTCCTCTTCAGTGTAGTCTGTCAGGTCCAGCTTCGTCTCGATGGTACGCAACCAGTCGTGCGCGTCGAGTGGCTCGTCCGAGTAGTCGAAGGTGGGTGCTTTCAGTCTGATAAACCTTTCAATCTTCCTTTGTAGGTCTTCTTCACGGTGCCCCTGACGGTTCTGGTTCTGGTTTCCCTGCATCTGTTGCATAGCTTGCATCATCTGAGTGTTGGCCTGTGCCATCTGCTGCATCAGCTATGTTTGAGTAAGCATTACTTCTGCCAAGTTAGGCGGTGGCGGTGATTGTTGTTCGTTCTGCTGGTTCTGCTGAGGTTCCACTGCTGGTTCTTCCATCTCCACTTCCTGTTCTCCACCTGGTGCATTGTTCTCGGGCTGGAGCACGCCTGCTGCGCGTCCACGGCCCCTGCCTCTAACTGCAGCTATTGCACTTCCGCGACCACGACCTCTGCCACGTCCTCTGCCTCTAGCTGCCATTGCTGCTTCTTCTTGCTCAGCTTCCTCAAAACGTGCAAGCAGTCGGTTGGATCCTCGGATCGACATCTTGCTGTATTTTTCGTAGAGCAGGTTTAGTGGCGGTCGGTAATGGTTAGGTTAGCATAACTAGAGTAGGAGCTGCACACATGAAATAGACTCAACACTAAAGTACACTCAAGATGAACATCAATAAAACTGCAAGAACAGCCACAAAGATCGATCACTCATTACAGCATTACACCCTAGACATGAGTACTATCCCGAGGCCAGCTCCTGAAACCTTGAGGATTAGTACATCTAAGCGGATGCTACATCGTGGCTGAGACAAAAGGTGGTCATGATCTACTAAGTCTAAACATCTACTCATGAAGATAGATACATGTCTCATCACTACTGCTGACATCTACTGATACTGCCCACTGCGTCCATCTCATGCTGCTTAAATGTCTGTGAGGCGCGCTGCCAACCTCGCAGCCTCAGTCTCTGTCTGCTGCTTGATCACTGCCTGTCGTCGTGGAGAGTGTCCGTGAGGCGCGCTGCCAACCTCACTGTGTCCACCTCAGGTGTTGCCAACTGCTGCTCTAGGTGTGCCAGTTCTTGTCTCAGTCTTGTCATCTCGGGAGTAAGGGCTCGAGCCTCAGGTAGTGGTATCGGCTCAACTCGTCTTGGTGAGATCCTGTAGTGCTCTATCCTGGGTTCAACTCTGCGTTCCTCTGGAAGTCCTTGGTTCACTGTGATCACCTCTGCTACCATCTTCCTGTCTAATCTTACCCAACTACTAAGGGTCCTTCTAGCTTCATCATTTGCCATAACCTGTTGAAGACTCAAGTACTTCATCAGCTGGTAGTTTCGTCCACTCTTCTCCTTGTAACTATCCACCTCTTCCTGAAGTTCTGAGTTGTGACTGTCCAACCAGTATACTTCTTCCTTCAGTTCTTCTATCTCTTCTTCCTTGGCTGCCAGTTCTTTGTCTTTCTTTGTGAGTTGATCTTCTAGACGGATATCTCGAGCATGGTGAGTTGCTCGGATCAGTCCTGCCAACTGCCTGTTGTTGCAAGCTTCGTACTCCAAGGCTCTGACTTCCCTGGCTTTTGTTTCGAGTCACGCCTCAAGTAGGGCGATCCTGTTGTCCTTCTCCATCAGCTGGATGTCCTGCTTCCATACCCTCTCTTTCAGCTTGGCAACTTTCTCTTCTAAGCCAATGTTTAAGTATTCCTGCTCAATCATGCACTGAACTGAGGTCCGCAGGGTCACGTTCCGCTCTCGGTCCGCTGCGTGAGCCTGCAAGCTGACTGCGTCTCTGTCTGTTGGATCTTCAAGAGCCCGTTGTAGGTACCGGAAACGAGTGTGGCTGAGCTGGTTCTGGTACACAAGTGTGGCAAGTCGGAGTATCCTCATAGCTATAGCCAGCACTGCCCGACTAAAGGTGCTCTCGCTGGTAGCTGCCCGTAGCATCAGTGACCTTGGCCGTCCAGGGATATTTGGTACTTCCATCTGCAACCGGGTGTGTACCCCCTCGCCAGGTCCGTAAGTCCAGCCCTCGTAGAAGACGTTGTCCACGTCTATCCCCACTGTATGCAACACCTCCCTTAGTAGCACTACCAAACCTCCACAGTCTGCACCAGTGGTCCTGATCTCCCGTCGTTCATCTGCTGATCTTCCTGCTTCCATCTGCCAGACAGTTAGTGGGTTGTTAGTAAGTTAGCAAGTTAGTAAGGTAAGGTAAGGGTAAAAATTTTGTAAATAGTTGAGATGTACTTATATATAGTTTTCAAATAGTCCAAGGGGTTTCATATACAGTAGAGGACTCAGTTAGAGCTTCTGTCCTAAGTTTCCGTTCAAAGGGTTACGCGCTATGGTCAAGTATGGCTCTGATACCAACTGTGACGAACCGGATTCCCAACGACGAGAATCCGACTCCCTGTACCCTCGAGATAGTCCCAGGAATAGCAGCTATCTCGTACAGAATTCGTCTCAGTCGAATATCACATCAATACAATGATAAAAGATTCATTACATGACATATATAAAACATAGCGTCTGGTACAAGCCCTCTGGGCTAAATCGACAATAAGAAACAACTACGCAGCGGTAGCTAGAACATCAGGGTCCACTCCTCCACAGGCATCCTTGAGCGTAGCACACACCCTTCAGTCGTACCACCCATCCTGGTTGAACTCGTGGTCAGGGTCTTCAGCTGAGAACCCAAAGTCTGTCCCCAAGGAAATGGGACAGGTCCACGTCACCAACCATAATATGATGCAAGCTTTAAAGTGGCCTATTCTAAGGATATAGAAATAATCAAGGTTTGAGCCAGGGTTTTCTTATGCAAGCAGCAGCAATAACCCAATTTCATCTCACCTCCAACTCCTTCTCTCACACGCACATCCACTCCCCAAATCCACCCGTCAGCCTCACATAACCATCGGGCTCGTCCTGCCACAGCAGGTTCCCGCAAAACATCATCCACCAACACCTATCTCTCTCTAGTCGACTCGGTGAGCTCCCTCCCCACCTTGTCTCAACAGCATCAACTGGACCAATCTATCATAACCCAAATCAAAGGATGAGGTAAGAAAGCAGATTCCCATGCTAGTCGGAACTTATCAGAAATGGGTCGTCCGTAACCGTGGACACGGCTATACGTATAGTTTACACTCTGCAGAGGTGGCACTCCAGGAATCCATCCGGGCTGCAAGGCTAGTCCGCAACCAACCTGAGACACGGCCCACAGCAAAGACCCTAAACAGTAACGGCACCAATCCTATCTCCCTGGGCTCGGGAAACATCCGATCTAACATCTGCCCCAGGGTCGTGAAACCTTCCCACCGGGGCCAGTCGGGGGCCGTGGTAAATCAGGGAGAATACGCCGCAACGATTCCCCCCTACACATATCAAGCTCGATTCTCCTACAGTCTCGGCGCCGCACTAGAGTAGGCTTGCTGGAACCCTCCCCATACTGGGTAGATGGTGAGCACGGTATTCCCACGTCCAAAGTTGGAACTCGACTCGGTCCTTAATTGTCGGTAAAGCGAGTATCTGCATCATAAGCGATCCGCCGCAACGGTCTGCAATTGGCACCCATAACAGGTATAGCCGCCCAAACTCCTCAGGTACTCCCCGAGTACCAATCCCCAAGAAACCATGTACCCGCAACAGGTACCCCATAGGGACTGCCCGAGTGCAGTCCCCCAGCACCTCGATCAAACGATCGAGTTGTTATTACTCGCTTACACCGCCTAGCTGCACTACTCCTCCCATACCACCCACAACTCACGCCAAGAGGATCAAATCACAACCATCCCAACACATGCATAGCGTAGCATATTCATAAAGTAAGTGGTAGGTAGCAAGGTAACAGGATATTAACAAAGGCAGTGCAGGTTTATCATGCGAGTAAAGTAAAGCGCTAGCATTCTAGTTGCATGTCTAATAGGTATTTTAGAGATGGTCGGGCGTGAACCTGGGCAAAGGTCTTCGTCTTCGTCTTCGTCAAAGCAGTTGTCGTAGTGGTCCGGCTCCTCCTGACTCTCCGGAGCTCCTAAGGTTGCGTAAAAATGAAATGAGATGCGGCTACTTGCAAGGGAACACCAAAACAGCGAAGAGCGAAGACCCAAATAACACCAAACTCTACACTAACGCGTAGATCATGATTTTAGAAAAATATAGAAACTGGTTTCATATTTTTCTGAACTACGGTTGATTTATTATTAATTTTTTAAAGTGTAAATCATTTTCTGAAAATATTAAATAATTTCCAAAAAAGAAAAACAGATAAATAATTAGCCTGCTGACGTTAGCAGTGGGTCCGCCTAGGATGACGTCAACAGTGGGCCCTGCTGACGTCAGCGTTGACTGGTCAACGGTCAACGGGTCAACGGTCAGCGGGGTCAACTCTGGTCACTGGGCCCCATGTGTCAGTGACACATAGTGTATGACATGTGGGCCCCATACGTCAGCGCGGTTAAAAGAAAAGAAAAAGATTAAACGATGGCTGGGCTGGAATTGGGCCGAAAGGTGAATGGGCCGGAATAGCTTAGGGGTGTGAAACAGACTTAAACGCAAGATTCGGCCCACGAAGGGGCGCTGCTGGATCTGGCTCTGGTGGACTAGGTCCACCGTGCGCCGTGAGTGCGGTGCATGTGAACCAGGTGCACGGGATCAGTTGTGGCCGAAGCGGGATTTTCTGCGGTGCTCGTGTGGCGACTTGGTGTGGCCCAGCGTGTGCCATGGCCACGGCGCGACGCGACGAGCGCGCGGCGCGCACCAGAGCACGCCGGCGGCGACGGTCGACGGTGAACTCGTCGGAAAAAGGTTCGGCTCGGCTCAAGGATGGCCGGAATAGCTCGGCTAGGGTTTGGTGGACATGCGCGGGGTGAAAAAGGGCTCAGCTTGGCTGCGGTTTGGGCCTCCCGACGCGAACGGCGGCGACGCGGCCATGGCGCCGGTGAGCATCGACGGCGACACGGGATCCAAGTGCATCAGTGCACGGTTAGGGGGTAAGGAGGGTGCGGCTCGCGCGCTCGTGACCTCCAGCGACCGCTGGGGCACGGCTAGGTGCACGTGCGCGGGCACGTGGTTCACACGGCCGCGACACGGCCTTGGCGCGCGCGCGACGAGCAAAGCTCGGCCTCGGCTCCTGGAAGGCGACGGCGGTTGCGGGAGCGACAGTGGCATGACGGGTTCCTGCACGAGAGCGACGGCCACGGCTCGAAGACCGGGTCCCAGAGGGCTAGCAACGGCGGCGGCGGAACTCGCCGGAGACAGGGGAGAAGAAGGGGGTCGACGACGACGGCCCACCTCGGGTCACGTAGACGTACGCTGCAGCTCGGGGTAGACTCGCGGTACGCCGGCGGTGCTCGTGCTCCTCCTCTCTTCCCGGGTCCGGCTCTTCCTCGGCACCTCCACGGACGGCGGCGTCGGCTCCGGCGGCGGCGACGCGGGGAAAGCGATTGGCTTCCCCTCCTCCCTCGGCTTCTCCCCCACGGGCTTCCCCGACCCCTTCTCCCACTCCTCACCCTCTCGAATTGGATCTAGACCCCAAGGGGGCGGCGGCGGCGGCTTGAAGGGAATGGGGGCTCCCGGCGCTGGTTTTTATAAGGCGGCGGCTAGGGCTCCCGGGCACGGACGGCGAGATGGGACGGCCAGGCGCCCGCGGACACACGTTGCCATCGCAACGGGCCACGAGGAGGGTGATGGGGCCGGCTGGGTTCACGGGCGCGCGCGCGAGAGAGAGAGCAGGCGGCGCGGGGAAGAAGAAAGAGAGGTGAGGGAGAAAGCTGACAGGCGGGACCCGCCTGTCAGTGCGAGAGAGAGAGACGCGGAGGCGATGCGGTGAGAAGGCTGGGCCGCAGCTGGGCCGCAAGGCCAGCTGGGCCGCTTCGTTCGCTGGCTCGAGAAAGAGAGTTTGAGGGTGTTATATGGACTTTGGCTTCGGGTTTTGGCCCACTAAGGTTAGGTTAGGTTTGATAATTAGTTTAGATAGTTAGAGTTTGAATTCAAATCTAGAATTTGAATTCAAACCAACCAAAAATCCAATTAAATCCAAATAACTCCAAATCACACTATTTCATCCTTAGCACTTCAAATTGATTTTAAATTTTTAAATTTAAATTGCTTAAGAATTTGGGAGCACAATAGAATTAATTTTAAATATTGGTTTGCATGCACAACAATTCACCAAAAATTTTAAATCCACATTTTTGCACTCAACAAATCCTAGGGGAAATTTAGGGTTGTTACAGTCTCCCCCCTCACGAGAATCTCGTCCTCGAGATTTGTGATTACCTATGGTTTAAACAAGTGGGGGTATTTCTCTTTCAGTACTGACTCCTTCTCCCAAGTAGCCTCCCTTTCTGAATGATTGCTCCAATGCACTTTGCAAAATGGGATAGCTGTGCTTCTGGTCTCTTTGACTGCTCTGTCTAGTATCCTCTCTGGGTACTCCAGGTACTCCAAGGTGTCTTGTAGGTCTAATGCCTCTGTCTTGACCTCATGTTCCGGTATTCTTAGACACTTCCTCAGTTTGGATACATGGAACACTGGGTGTACTCCAGTGAAGTCCTCAGGTAGGTCTAGCTTGTAGGCTAGCTTTCCTATTCTCTCCCGTATCTGATACGGTCCTACAAAACGGGGTGCTAGCTTCCCTTTCACTTGAAATCTCTTATGCCCTCTGAGGGGTGACACTTTTAGGTAGACAAAGTCTCCTACTTCAAACTCTAGATCTCGTCTCCTTTTATCCGCATAGCTCTTTTGTCGGCTCTGAGCTGCCTTCAGGTGCTCTCGGATCTTGGCCACATTTTCTTCTGCCTCCACTATCATGTCTGGACCAAAGAATGTTCGTTCTCCCACCTCTGACCACATTAGAGGTGTTCTGCATTTCCAGCCATGTAATGCCTCAAAGGATGACATCTGTAGGCTGGCCTGGTAGCTGTTGTTGTAGGAAAATTCTGCATACGATAGACTCTTCTCCCAGTCTATGCTGTAAGCTAGAACACATGCCCTCAACAAATCTTCAAGAACCTGGTTCACTCTTTCGGTCTGCCCATCTGTCTGAGGGTGGTAAGCTGTGCTATACTCCAAGGTTGTCCCGATGGCTTGATGTAGGCTTTTCCAGAACTGAGCTGTGAATTGTGGTCCTCTGTCTGACACAATACTTCTTGGTGCCCCATGCAGCTTGAGAATGTTGTCTATATATAGTTCTGCTAATCTGCTCACGGGGTATGTGCTTTTGACTGGTATGAAGTGGGCTACCTTTGTCAGCCGATCAACTATGACCCAAATGTTATCATTCCCTTTCTGGGTGCGAGGTAGGCCAACCACAAAGTCCATGCTGATATCTTCCCACTTCCACATTGGAATTTCCAGTGGTTTCAGCAGTCCTGCTGGTCTTTGATGTTCTGCCTTGATTCTTCGACAAGAGTCGCACTTGGCTACATACTCTGCTATGTCCTCTCTCATTTTCTTCCACCAGAACTTATCCTTCAGATCCTGATACATCTTGGTGCATCCTGGGTGTATCGAGTACTTGGACTCGTGAGCCTCTGAGAGAATTGTTCTCCTGATTTCCTTGTCCTGCGGTACACAAATATGGTCTTTCAGCCATACCGTCCCTGCTTCATCTATCCGGAAGTCAGGTGCCACTCCTCGCTGGATATCCTCTTTTACTTCTTGAATTTCTGGACACTTTCCTTGTGCTTCTTTTATACGGTCTTCTAGGTTGTACTTCACCCTCATTTCCTTGGGTTTTCCTTCTTCTACTAGCTCGAATTTCAGTATGTACAACTCCTTTGCTAGTTCTGGCTGACTTTCTTCTATCATTAAGTTGTTGCAATAGCTCTTCCGGCTTAAGGCATCTGCCACTACGTTAGCTTTGCCAGGATGGTAGTGTATCTCCAAGTCGTAATCTTTGATCAGTTCTAACCACCTTCTCTGCCTCATGTTCAGTTCGGATTGGGTAAAGAAATACTTCAAACTCTTGTGGTCTGTGTAGTGTTGGCGGTCGTTACAGCCCAAATTCGACCACCAATACATGGGAATAAATGAGGTTATATGCAACATTCCATGCACTTAGGTTTTATTTCTAATAAAGTTCCACGAGTTTTGGTGAGTGTCACTTGTGCAGGTACAACTACGACAAATATGTGCTATTGGGGCCAGAAATGACCGAATCGGCCGAACGACTCCGTTCGGCCGGTTACCCCCCTTAGTCGTGCAAATCACCGGGAGCAGTCCACGTCAACCATGACCGAGCAACAACATCACACGCCACGTGGATGACCCCCAACTCATCCGAAGGACTGACACGTCACTCTGGGCCAGAACAACACAAGTCCAACCACCAGGAGGCAGCCCAGAAGGTCCAGGCAGCAGAGGCGGTGCTGGGGAGGCCGGCCACGGGCCAGGCCCAGTTCGGCCGAACTGGGCCCTTCGGCCGAACCGCCTCCAGCTGGGAACCGACACCAGAGAGCAAATCTTGACCGTGGGAAGCAAAGACGGTGGATCCTGTGGTTCGGGCGAATTGGGGAGTTCGGCCGAACCGACCTGTTCGGCCGAACCGCCTCCCCTCGCCCGGAATTCCAGGGGGTACCCCCCTGGCTCCCTTGGTCGGTACCCTACCTCAACCGACCCTGGAGCACTATAAATAGGACCCCACACCCTCTCTTGTAACACACACCAAGCCAAGGAGCTCATTTCCACTTTCATTCTAGTAGAGTTAGGATAGTTTAGTTGGGAGTTAGAGTTGAGTCGAGCTGTGCCTCGGAGGTTCCAGAGTCGTCTTCAGAAGCTCTGGTATAAGCTCTTGTATCTTTTACCTTTTCCCTTTTGCAAGACTTTGAGTTATTAATATAGTTATCTTTATCACTTTGCCTTTGTCATTTATATCTTGCTTCTACTTTATCCTAGTTGCAGCATATATCTTGTTTAGACTATAGTCAGTTATAGTTCTAGTGCTAGTAATCTTGTTTAAGTCTTTGTCTTGGTTGGTTCTTCGATCTTGCTTGATACTGGAGGTGAATTGTCACCAAGAGTATTGACAAGGTTGCTTGCTCTTGCTAGTAGAGTAAGTAGTTATTGCCTAGTGTAGGAGTGGTTCCTAGACTAGTCGGTGGCCTTAGTTTGCTCCCGTCGCAACGGAGGTGGTAGCCGGGAGGTGGTGACAGCCCTTTCGGTCTTCGTAGTCCATCACGTTAGTTCCGGCCCGTAGGATCCCCTAGTGGGGAAATAGCGGCACCCCTTCTCATCCCTTTCTGCGTGTCCGCCGGTTCCCTTGTCCCGATGCTAAGACATTAGAGTTATCCCAGATCTCCTAGTGCTGGCTCTGTAGCCGCTGTATCTCTAAGCTAGAGTGACATAGGTAGATAAAGTATCCAGGAGTCCTCTATCTCTTCTCGTTGTCCTCCCAGCTATCTATCTCTTCTCTCCCTTACCCGAGTATCCCTTGAGCTGTGTGTCCGGTATATCCACTCCTATCCAATACCGTTATCCCCTGTCTTGTCTAGTCGTGTACCCTTCTCTGATAGTCTCGAATATCTGTTCACTAGTAATCTTGCCAAAGCTTCCCTGCGGAAATATAAATTACGATACCTCGGGATACTCCCAGGTGAAGTGCTACAGCGGTGATTCTGTGCGCTTGCAGAATATTTCTATATTTTACTAAGCCATAAGGAAAACCACTGAAACACTCCTTACCCCAGTACCAGGATTCTTAATTCTGATATTGGATCGTAAGAAGTGCCAACATGTAGATATCGCACTTGTTGCCAATCAGATAGTGCCTCCAGATCTTCAAGGCATGTACCACTGTTGCCAGTTCTAAATCATGTGTAGGGTAGTTTTCTTCATGTTTCCTCAGCTGCCTTGATGCATAAGCAACAACCTTGCCCTCTTGCATTAGAACACATCCCAAACCTTGTCTCGAAGCATCGCAATAGACTACGAAATCCTTGCGAATATCTGGTAGTGTCAATACTGGCGTTATAGTGAGTTTGTGCTTTATCTCTTGGAAACTTCTTTCACACTTGTCCGTCCACTCGAACGGGACATTGTTCTTGAGTAGTTTGGTCATTGGCTTGGCAATCTTGGAGAAGTTCTCAATGAACCTTCTGTAGTAACCTGCCAAACCCAGAAAGCTCCGAATTTCCGTGACACTCTTCGGCTGCTTCCATTCTGCTACTGCCTCAATCTTTTCTGGGTCTACTGCTACGCCCTCAGCTATCAACACGTGACCTAAAAAGGCTAGTTTCTCTAACCAAAATTCACATTTGCTGAACTTCCCATAGAGTTGATGCTGCCTCAGCTTCTCTAGTACAATCCTTAGATGCTCCTCATGTTCTTCGGCTGTTTCTGAGTAGACTAGTATGTCCTCAATGAACACCACTATGAACTTGTCTAGTTCCTCCATGAATACCTTGTTCATCATGTTCATGAAGTAAGCGGGTGCGTTGGTCAACCCGAAGGACACAACGGTGAACTCGTACTGCCCGTACCGAGTCACAAAGGCTGTCTTAGGAATGTCGCCTTCTCTAATCTTCATCTGGTGGTATCCCGATCTCAGATCAATCTTACTGAAGTACTTGGCTTTCTTCAACTGATCTAGCAAGTCATCAATCCGAGGTAATGGGTACTTGTTCTTGATCGTCACTGCGTTCAGGGATCGATAGTCTACGCACATGCGCATTGACCCATCTTTCTTCTTCACAAACAACACTGGCGATCCCCATGGGGATGCACTTGGTCGAATCACCCCGCTTTCAAGCATCTCTTTCAGCTGCTTCTTGAGTTCCTCCAGCTCTTCCACTGACATTCGGTACGGCCTCTTGGCAATGGGCCATGTGCCTGGTTGCAGCTCGATTATGAACTCTACGTCTCGGTCAGGTGATAATCCTGGTAGTTCTTCGAGAAACACGTCAGGATACTCACACACAACAGGTACTTATTCGATCGTCCTTTTCTCGATAGAGTATACCAACTGTCTCAGAATACATGTTTTGGGTCTCTTCCCTGTTCTTCTTCTCCGTGGCTCTACTGTTACTTTGACTCCGCTAGGGTGTGTCAACTCAACTGTTCTGGGTGAGCAACTGATTACTCCTTTGTGCTCTGTAAGCCAATCCATTCCCAGTATCACATCAATTCCGTTTGACTTCAGGACTGTCAGGTCTCCTACGAACTCCTGCCCACCTATCATCAGACTAACTGCTGGGCACTCTAAGGTGCACCTAAGCTCTCCTAAGGGAGAAGTAGTGACTATAGGTCTAGCCTTAGGTATTGTCGGGGGTGACTGCTCTTTCACAAACTTTGTCGAGATATAAGATCCAGTTGCTCCAGAGTCAAACAGTATCAAAGCTGGAATGCCATTTACTAAAAACTCACCGAGCACAACGACGGGAGCGTCCTCGGCTTCTTCCTCTGTCAGGTGGTTGAGGCGTCCCCTCTGCGCTGTTGCCGGCTGCCTGTCCTGTCCTCCAGGTGCCGGTGCCTTCGCTGGGGTTTGTTTGTTCTTCTTCTCCGGACAGTCAAAGGACTTGTGACCGGGCTTCCCACAAGCAAAACAGACCACAGAGGTTCCTCCACCAACTCTGGGTGTGTTGTTTGGCTTCCAGTTGGGGTTTCCCTGACCTGAGTAGTTGTTGTTTCTGTTGCCAAAACTGTTGTAGTTGTTACCTCTGCTGCCAAAGCTGTTACTGTTACTGCCTCGGTTACCCTGATAGCTGTTTCTGTTGAACCCTGAGCTTCCTTGGCTGTTGCTCTGCTGAAAGCCTCTCCTGAGCATGTTGCTCTGGCCACTCCTCGGCCACTGACTTAGTCTGTGGTTGTGCAACTGTTCAGCCTTTCTTTTCTTCTCTCGCCAAGTATCTTCAAGACCCACTCTTTCCTTCTCAACTGCGATAGCCCTGTCAATCAGCTCTCTGAGTGACCTATGTGAACTCACTGCGAGTGCTGTCCTCAGACCTCTGTGCAAACCACGCTGGAACCAAAACTATTTCTTCTTTTCAGTGTTGACCTCTTTAGGAGCGTACCTTGACATCTTAGCAAAGTGTCGAGCGTACTCAGCTACAGACAAACCACCTTGGGTCATTGTCCTGAACTCCATTGCCTTGTGCACCATAACTTGTTCTGGGATATGGTACTCTTTGAAAGCTTCACAAAACTCTAGCCAGGTGATCTGAGCGGGGTTCGCGTGAGAGTCACAATAGCTCTCCCACCACGCTTTCGCTGCTCCTTCAAGCTGGTGCGCCGCAAGGGCCACACATTCCTCTTCAGTGTAGTCTGTCAGGTCCAGCTTCGTCTCGATGGTACGCAACCAGTCGTGCGCGTCGAGTGGCTCGTCCGAGTAGTCGAAGGTGGGTGCTTTCAGTCTGATAAACCTTTCAATCTTCCTTTGTAGGTCTTCTTCACGGTGCCCCTGACGGTTCTGGTTCTGGTTTCCCTGCATCTGTTGCATAGCTTGCATCATCTGAGTGTTGGCCTGTGCCATCTGCTGCATCAGCTATGTTTGAGTAAGCATTACTTCTGCCAAGTTAGGCGGTGGCGGTGATTGTTGTTCGTTCTGCTGGTTCTGCTGAGGTTCCACTGCTGGTTCTTCCATCTCCACTTCCTGTTCTCCACCTGGTGCATTGTTCTCGGGCTGGAGCACGCCTGCTGCGCGTCCACGGCCCCTGCCTCTAACTGCAGCTATTGCACTTCCGCGACCACGACCTCTGCCACGTCCTCTGCCTCTAGCTGCCATTGCTGCTTCTTCTTGCTCAGCTTCCTCAAAACGTGCAAGCAGTCGGTTGGATCCTCGGATCGACATCTTGCTGTATTTTTCGTAGAGCAGGTTTAGTGGCGGTCGGTAATGGTTAGGTTAGCATAACTAGAGTAGGAGCTGCACACATGAAATAGACTCAACACTAAAGTACACTCAAGATGAACATCAATAAAACTGCAAGAACAGCCACAAAGATCGATCACTCATTACAGCATTACACCCTAGACATGAGTACTATCCCGAGGCCAGCTCCTGAAACCTTGAGGATTAGTACATCTAAGCGGATGCTACATCGTGGCTGAGACAAAAGGTGGTCATGATCTACTAAGTCTAAACATCTACTCATGAAGATAGATACATGTCTCATCACTACTGCTGACATCTACTGATACTGCCCACTGCGTCCATCTCATGCTGCTTAAATGTCTGTGAGGCGCGCTGCCAACCTCGCAGCCTCAGTCTCTGTCTGCTGCTTGATCACTGCCTGTCGTCGTGGAGAGTGTCCGTGAGGCGCGCTGCCAACCTCACTGTGTCCACCTCAGGTGTTGCCAACTGCTGCTCTAGGTGTGCCAGTTCTTGTCTCAGTCTTGTCATCTCGGGAGTAAGGGCTCGAGCCTCAGGTAGTGGTATCGGCTCAACTCGTCTTGGTGAGATCCTGTAGTGCTCTATCCTGGGTTCAACTCTGCGTTCCTCTGGAAGTCCTTGGTTCACTGTGATCACCTCTGCTACCATCTTCCTGTCTAATCTTACCCAACTACTAAGGGTCCTTCTAGCTTCATCATTTGCCATAACCTGTTGAAGACTCAAGTACTTCATCAGCTGGTAGTTTCGTCCACTCTTCTCCTTGTAACTATCCACCTCTTCCTGAAGTTCTGAGTTGTGACTGTCCAACCAGTATACTTCTTCCTTCAGTTCTTCTATCTCTTCTTCCTTGGCTGCCAGTTCTTTGTCTTTCTTTGTGAGTTGATCTTCTAGACGGATATCTCGAGCATGGTGAGTTGCTCGGATCAGTCCTGCCAACTGCCTGTTGTTGCAAGCTTCGTACTCCAAGGCTCTGACTTCCCTGGCTTTTGTTTCGAGTCACGCCTCAAGTAGGGCGATCCTGTTGTCCTTCTCCATCAGCTGGATGTCCTGCTTCCATACCCTCTCTTTCAGCTTGGCAACTTTCTCTTCTAAGCCAATGTTTAAGTATTCCTGCTCAATCATGCACTGAACTGAGGTCCGCAGGGTCACGTTCCGCTCTCGGTCCGCTGCGTGAGCCTGCAAGCTGACTGCGTCTCTGTCTGTTGGATCTTCAAGAGCCCGTTGTAGGTACCGGAAACGAGTGTGGCTGAGCTGGTTCTGGTACACAAGTGTGGCAAGTCGGAGTATCCTCATAGCTATAGCCAGCACTGCCCGACTAAAGGTGCTCTCGCTGGTAGCTGCCCGTAGCATCAGTGACCTTGGCCGTCCAGGGATATTTGGTACTTCCATCTGCAACCGGGTGTGTACCCCCTCGCCAGGTCCGTAAGTCCAGCCCTCGTAGAAGACGTTGTCCACGTCTATCCCCACTGTATGCAACACCTCCCTTAGTAGCACTACCAAACCTCCACAGTCTGCACCAGTGGTCCTGATCTCCCGTCGTTCATCTGCTGATCTTCCTGCTTCCATCTGCCAGACAGTTAGTGGGTTGTTAGTAAGTTAGCAAGTTAGTAAGGTAAGGTAAGGGTAAAAATTTTGTAAATAGTTGAGATGTACTTATATATAGTTTTCAAATAGTCCAAGGGGTTTCATATACAGTAGAGGACTCAGTTAGAGCTTCTGTCCTAAGTTTCCGTTCAAAGGGTTACGCGCTATGGTCAAGTATGGCTCTGATACCAACTGTGACGAACCGGATTCCCAACGACGAGAATCCGACTCCCTGTACCCTCGAGATAGTCCCAGGAATAGCAGCTATCTCGTACAGAATTCGTCTCAGTCGAATATCACATCAATACAATGATAAAAGATTCATTACATGACATATATAAAACATAGCGTCTGGTACAAGCCCTCTGGGCTAAATCGACAATAAGAAACAACTACGCAGCGGTAGCTAGAACATCAGGGTCCACTCCTCCACAGGCATCCTTGAGCGTAGCACACACCCTTCAGTCGTACCACCCATCCTGGTTGAACTCGTGGTCAGGGTCTTCAGCTGAGAACCCAAAGTCTGTCCCCAAGGAAATGGGACAGGTCCACGTCACCAACCATAATATGATGCAAGCTTTAAAGTGGCCTATTCTAAGGATATAGAAATAATCAAGGTTTGAGCCAGGGTTTTCTTATGCAAGCAGCAGCAATAACCCAATTTCATCTCACCTCCAACTCCTTCTCTCACACGCACATCCACTCCCCAAATCCACCCGTCAGCCTCACATAACCATCGGGCTCGTCCTGCCACAGCAGGTTCCCGCAAAACATCATCCACCAACACCTATCTCTCTCTAGTCGACTCGGTGAGCTCCCTCCCCACCTTGTCTCAACAGCATCAACTGGACCAATCTATCATAACCCAAATCAAAGGATGAGGTAAGAAAGCAGATTCCCATGCTAGTCGGAACTTATCAGAAATGGGTCGTCCGTAACCGTGGACACGGCTATACGTATAGTTTACACTCTGCAGAGGTGGCACTCCAGGAATCCATCCGGGCTGCAAGGCTAGTCCGCAACCAACCTGAGACACGGCCCACAGCAAAGACCCTAAACAGTAACGGCACCAATCCTATCTCCCTGGGCTCGGGAAACATCCGATCTAACATCTGCCCCAGGGTCGTGAAACCTTCCCACCGGGGCCAGTCGGGGGCCGTGGTAAATCAGGGAGAATACGCCGCAACGATTCCCCCCTACACATATCAAGCTCGATTCTCCTACAGTCTCGGCGCCGCACTAGAGTAGGCTTGCTGGAACCCTCCCCATACTGGGTAGATGGTGAGCACGGTATTCCCACGTCCAAAGTTGGAACTCGACTCGGTCCTTAATTGTCGGTAAAGCGAGTATCTGCATCATAAGCGATCCGCCGCAACGGTCTGCAATTGGCACCCATAACAGGTATAGCCGCCCAAACTCCTCAGGTACTCCCCGAGTACCAATCCCCAAGAAACCATGTACCCGCAACAGGTACCCCATAGGGACTGCCCGAGTGCAGTCCCCCAGCACCTCGATCAAACGATCGAGTTGTTATTACTCGCTTACACCGCCTAGCTGCACTACTCCTCCCATACCACCCACAACTCACGCCAAGAGGATCAAATCACAACCATCCCAACACATGCATAGCGTAGCATATTCATAAAGTAAGTGGTAGGTAGCAAGGTAACAGGATATTAACAAAGGCAGTGCAGGTTTATCATGCGAGTAAAGTAAAGCGCTAGCATTCTAGTTGCATGTCTAATAGGTATTTTAGAGATGGTCGGGCGTGAACCTGGGCAAAGGTCTTCGTCTTCGTCTTCGTCAAAGCAGTTGTCGTAGTGGTCCGGCTCCTCCTGACTCTCCGGAGCTCCTAAGGTTGCGTAAAAATGAAATGAGATGCGGCTACTTGCAAGGGAACACCAAAACAGCGAAGAGCGAAGACCCAAATAACACCAAACTCTACACTAACGCGTAGATCATGATTTTAGAAAAATATAGAAACTGGTTTCATATTTTTCTGAACTACGGTTGATTTATTATTAATTTTTTAAAGTGTAAATCATTTTCTGAAAATATTAAATAATTTCCAAAAAAGAAAAACAGATAAATAATTAGCCTGCTGACGTTAGCAGTGGGTCCGCCTAGGATGACGTCAACAGTGGGCCCTGCTGACGTCAGCGTTGACTGGTCAACGGTCAACGGGTCAACGGTCAGCGGGGTCAACTCTGGTCACTGGGCCCCATGTGTCAGTGACACATAGTGTATGACATGTGGGCCCCATACGTCAGCGCGGTTAAAAGAAAAGAAAAAGATTAAACGATGGCTGGGCTGGAATTGGGCCGAAAGGTGAATGGGCCGGAATAGCTTAGGGGTGTGAAACAGACTTAAACGCAAGATTCGGCCCACGAAGGGGCGCTGCTGGATCTGGCTCTGGTGGACTAGGTCCACCGTGCGCCGTGAGTGCGGTGCATGTGAACCAGGTGCACGGGATCAGTTGTGGCCGAAGCGGGATTTTCTGCGGTGCTCGTGTGGCGACTTGGTGTGGCCCAGCGTGTGCCATGGCCACGGCGCGACGCGACGAGCGCGCGGCGCGCACCAGAGCACGCCGGCGGCGACGGTCGACGGTGAACTCGTCGGAAAAAGGTTCGGCTCGGCTCAAGGATGGCCGGAATAGCTCGGCTAGGGTTTGGTGGACATGCGCGGGGTGAAAAAGGGCTCAGCTTGGCTGCGGTTTGGGCCTCCCGACGCGAACGGCGGCGACGCGGCCATGGCGCCGGTGAGCATCGACGGCGACACGGGATCCAAGTGCATCAGTGCACGGTTAGGGGGTAAGGAGGGTGCGGCTCGCGCGCTCGTGACCTCCAGCGACCGCTGGGGCACGGCTAGGTGCACGTGCGCGGGCACGTGGTTCACACGGCCGCGACACGGCCTTGGCGCGCGCGCGACGAGCAAAGCTCGGCCTCGGCTCCTGGAAGGCGACGGCGGTTGCGGGAGCGACAGTGGCATGACGGGTTCCTGCACGAGAGCGACGGCCACGGCTCGAAGACCGGGTCCCAGAGGGCTAGCAACGGCGGCGGCGGAACTCGCCGGAGACAGGGGAGAAGAAGGGGGTCGACGACGACGGCCCACCTCGGGTCACGTAGACGTACGCTGCAGCTCGGGGTAGACTCGCGGTACGCCGGCGGTGCTCGTGCTCCTCCTCTCTTCCCGGGTCCGGCTCTTCCTCGGCACCTCCACGGACGGCGGCGTCGGCTCCGGCGGCGGCGACGCGGGGAAAGCGATTGGCTTCCCCTCCTCCCTCGGCTTCTCCCCCACGGGCTTCCCCGACCCCTTCTCCCACTCCTCACCCTCTCGAATTGGATCTAGACCCCAAGGGGGCGGCGGCGGCGGCTTGAAGGGAATGGGGGCTCCCGGCGCTGGTTTTTATAAGGCGGCGGCTAGGGCTCCCGGGCACGGACGGCGAGATGGGACGGCCAGGCGCCCGCGGACACACGTTGCCATCGCAACGGGCCACGAGGAGGGTGATGGGGCCGGCTGGGTTCACGGGCGCGCGCGCGAGAGAGAGAGCAGGCGGCGCGGGGAAGAAGAAAGAGAGGTGAGGGAGAAAGCTGACAGGCGGGACCCGCCTGTCAGTGCGAGAGAGAGAGACGCGGAGGCGATGCGGTGAGAAGGCTGGGCCGCAGCTGGGCCGCAAGGCCAGCTGGGCCGCTTCGTTCGCTGGCTCGAGAAAGAGAGTTTGAGGGTGTTATATGGACTTTGGCTTCGGGTTTTGGCCCACTAAGGTTAGGTTAGGTTTGATAATTAGTTTAGATAGTTAGAGTTTGAATTCAAATCTAGAATTTGAATTCAAACCAACCAAAAATCCAATTAAATCCAAATAACTCCAAATCACACTATTTCATCCTTAGCACTTCAAATTGATTTTAAATTTTTAAATTTAAATTGCTTAAGAATTTGGGAGCACAATAGAATTAATTTTAAATATTGGTTTGCATGCACAACAATTCACCAAAAATTTTAAATCCACATTTTTGCACTCAACAAATCCTAGGGGAAATTTAGGGTTGTTACAGTCTCCCCCCTCACGAGAATCTCGTCCTCGAGATTTGTGATTACCTATGGTTTAAACAAGTGGGGGTATTTCTCTTTCAGTACTGACTCCTTCTCCCAAGTAGCCTCCCTTTCTGAATGATTGCTCCAATGCACTTTGCAAAATGGGATAGCTGTGCTTCTGGTCTCTTTGACTGCTCTGTCTAGTATCCTCTCTGGGTACTCCAGGTACTCCAAGGTGTCTTGTAGGTCTAATGCCTCTGTCTTGACCTCATGTTCCGGTATTCTTAGACACTTCCTCAGTTTGGATACATGGAACACTGGGTGTACTCCAGTGAAGTCCTCAGGTAGGTCTAGCTTGTAGGCTAGCTTTCCTATTCTCTCCCGTATCTGATACGGTCCTACAAAACGGGGTGCTAGCTTCCCTTTCACTTGAAATCTCTTATGCCCTCTGAGGGGTGACACTTTTAGGTAGACAAAGTCTCCTACTTCAAACTCTAGATCTCGTCTCCTTTTATCCGCATAGCTCTTTTGTCGGCTCTGAGCTGCCTTCAGGTGCTCTCGGATCTTGGCCACATTTTCTTCTGCCTCCACTATCATGTCTGGACCAAAGAATGTTCGTTCTCCCACCTCTGACCACATTAGAGGTGTTCTGCATTTCCAGCCATGTAATGCCTCAAAGGATGACATCTGTAGGCTGGCCTGGTAGCTGTTGTTGTAGGAAAATTCTGCATACGATAGACTCTTCTCCCAGTCTATGCTGTAAGCTAGAACACATGCCCTCAACAAATCTTCAAGAACCTGGTTCACTCTTTCGGTCTGCCCATCTGTCTGAGGGTGGTAAGCTGTGCTATACTCCAAGGTTGTCCCGATGGCTTGATGTAGGCTTTTCCAGAACTGAGCTGTGAATTGTGGTCCTCTGTCTGACACAATACTTCTTGGTGCCCCATGCAGCTTGAGAATGTTGTCTATATATAGTTCTGCTAATCTGCTCACGGGGTATGTGCTTTTGACTGGTATGAAGTGGGCTACCTTTGTCAGCCGATCAACTATGACCCAAATGTTATCATTCCCTTTCTGGGTGCGAGGTAGGCCAACCACAAAGTCCATGCTGATATCTTCCCACTTCCACATTGGAATTTCCAGTGGTTTCAGCAGTCCTGCTGGTCTTTGATGTTCTGCCTTGATTCTTCGACAAGAGTCGCACTTGGCTACATACTCTGCTATGTCCTCTCTCATTTTCTTCCACCAGAACTTATCCTTCAGATCCTGATACATCTTGGTGCATCCTGGGTGTATCGAGTACTTGGACTCGTGAGCCTCTGAGAGAATTGTTCTCCTGATTTCCTTGTCCTGCGGTACACAAATATGGTCTTTCAGCCATACCGTCCCTGCTTCATCTATCCGGAAGTCAGGTGCCACTCCTCGCTGGATATCCTCTTTTACTTCTTGAATTTCTGGACACTTTCCTTGTGCTTCTTTTATACGGTCTTCTAGGTTGTACTTCACCCTCATTTCCTTGGGTTTTCCTTCTTCTACTAGCTCGAATTTCAGTATGTACAACTCCTTTGCTAGTTCTGGCTGACTTTCTTCTATCATTAAGTTGTTGCAATAGCTCTTCCGGCTTAAGGCATCTGCCACTACGTTAGCTTTGCCAGGATGGTAGTGTATCTCCAAGTCGTAATCTTTGATCAGTTCTAACCACCTTCTCTGCCTCATGTTCAGTTCGGATTGGGTAAAGAAATACTTCAAACTCTTGTGGTCTGTGTAGTGTTGGCGGTCGTTACAGCCCAAATTCGACCACCAATACATGGGAATAAATGAGGTTATATGCAACATTCCATGCACTTAGGTTTTATTTCTAATAAAGTTCCACGAGTTTTGGTGAGTGTCACTTGTGCAGGTACAACTACGACAAATATGTGCTATTGGGGCCAGAAATGACCGAATCGGCCGAACGACTCCGTTCGGCCGGTTACCCCCCTTAGTCGTGCAAATCACCGGGAGCAGTCCACGTCAACCATGACCGAGCAACAACATCACACGCCACGTGGATGACCCCCAACTCATCCGAAGGACTGACACGTCACTCTGGGCCAGAACAACACAAGTCCAACCACCAGGAGGCAGCCCAGAAGGTCCAGGCAGCAGAGGCGGTGCTGGGGAGGCCGGCCACGGGCCAGGCCCAGTTCGGCCGAACTGGGCCCTTCGGCCGAACCGCCTCCAGCTGGGAACCGACACCAGAGAGCAAATCTTGACCGTGGGAAGCAAAGACGGTGGATCCTGTGGTTCGGGCGAATTGGGGAGTTCGGCCGAACCGACCTGTTCGGCCGAACCGCCTCCCCTCGCCCGGAATTCCAGGGGGTACCCCCCTGGCTCCCTTGGTCGGTACCCTACCTCAACCGACCCTGGAGCACTATAAATAGGACCCCACACCCTCTCTTGTAACACACACCAAGCCAAGGAGCTCATTTCCACTTTCATTCTAGTAGAGTTAGGATAGTTTAGTTGGGAGTTAGAGTTGAGTCGAGCTGTGCCTCGGAGGTTCCAGAGTCGTCTTCAGAAGCTCTGGTATAAGCTCTTGTATCTTTTACCTTTTCCCTTTTGCAAGACTTTGAGTTATTAATATAGTTATCTTTATCACTTTGCCTTTGTCATTTATATCTTGCTTCTACTTTATCCTAGTTGCAGCATATATCTTGTTTAGACTATAGTCAGTTATAGTTCTAGTGCTAGTAATCTTGTTTAAGTCTTTGTCTTGGTTGGTTCTTCGATCTTGCTTGATACTGGAGGTGAATTGTCACCAAGAGTATTGACAAGGTTGCTTGCTCTTGCTAGTAGAGTAAGTAGTTATTGCCTAGTGTAGGAGTGGTTCCTAGACTAGTCGGTGGCCTTAGTTTGCTCCCGTCGCAACGGAGGTGGTAGCCGGGAGGTGGTGACAGCCCTTTCGGTCTTCGTAGTCCATCACGTTAGTTCCGGCCCGTAGGATCCCCTAGTGGGGAAATAGCGGCACCCCTTCTCATCCCTTTCTGCGTGTCCGCCGGTTCCCTTGTCCCGATGCTAAGACATTAGAGTTATCCCAGATCTCCTAGTGCTGGCTCTGTAGCCGCTGTATCTCTAAGCTAGAGTGACATAGGTAGATAAAGTATCCAGGAGTCCTCTATCTCTTCTCGTTGTCCTCCCAGCTATCTATCTCTTCTCTCCCTTACCCGAGTATCCCTTGAGCTGTGTGTCCGGTATATCCACTCCTATCCAATACCGTTATCCCCTGTCTTGTCTAGTCGTGTACCCTTCTCTGATAGTCTCGAATATCTGTTCACTAGTAATCTTGCCAAAGCTTCCCTGCGGAAATATAAATTACGATACCTCGGGATACTCCCAGGTGAAGTGCTACAGCGGTGATTCTGTGCGCTTGCAGAATATTTCTATATTTTACTAAGCCATAAGGAAAACCACTGAAACACTCCTTACCCCAGTACCAGGATTCTTAATTCTGATATTGGATCGTAAGAAGTGCCAACATGTAGATATCGCACTTGTTGCCAATCAGATAGTGCCTCCAGATCTTCAAGGCATGTACCACAGCTGCCAGTTCTAAATCATGTGTAGGGTAGTTTTCTTCATGTTTCCTCAGCTGCCTTGATGCATAAGCAACAACCTTGCCCTCTTGCATTAGAACACATCCCAAACCTTGTCTCGAAGCATCGCAATAGACTACGAAATCCTTGCGAATATCTGGTAGTGTCAATACTGGCGTTGTAGTGAGTTTGTGCTTTAGCTCTTGGAAACTTCTTTCACACTTGTCCGTCCACTCGAACGGGACATTGTTCTTGAGCAGTTCGGTCATTGGCTTGGCAATCTTGGAGAAGTTCTCAATGAACCTTCTATAGTAACCTGCCAAACCCAGAAAGCTCCGGATTTCCGTGACACTCTTCGGCTGCTTCCATTCTGCTAGTAGGAGATGGTAGCTGTACGCATGAAATAGACTCAACACTAAAGTACACTCAAGATGAACATCAATAAAACTGCAAGAACAGCCACAAAGATCGATCACTCATTACAGCATTACACCCTAGACATGAGTACTATCCCGAGGCCAGCTCCTGAAACCTTGAGGATTAGTACATCTAAGCGGATGCTACATCGTGGCTGAGCCAAAAGGTGGTCATGATCTACTAAGTCTAAACATCTACTCATGAAGATAGATACATGTCTCATCACTACTGCTGACATCTGCTGATACTGCCCACTGCGTCCATCTCATGCTGCTGAAATGCATGTGAGGCGCGCTGCCAACCTCACAGCCTCAGTCTCTGTCTGCTGCTTGATCACTGCCTGTCGTCGTGGAGAGTGTCCGTGAGGCGCGCTGCCAACCTCACTGTGTCCACCTCAGGTGTTGCCAACTGCTGCTCTAGGTGTGCCAGTTCTTGTCTCAGTCTTGTCATCTCGGGAGTAAGGGTTCGAGCCTCAGGTAGTGGTATCGGCTCAACTCGGCTTGGTGAGATCCTGTAGTGCTCTATCCTGGGTTGAACTCTGTGTTCCTCTGGAAGTCCTTGGTTCACTGTGATCACCTCTGCTACCCTCTTCCTGTCTGATCTTACCCAACTACTAAGGGTCCTTCTAGCTTCATCATTTGCCATAACCTGTTGAAGACTCAAGTACTTCATCAGCTGGTAGTTTCATCCACTCTTCTCCTTGTAACTATCCACCTCTTCCTGAAGTTCTGAGTTGTGACTGTCCAACCAGTATACTTCTTCCTTTAGTTCTTCTATCTCTTCTTCCTTGGCTGCAAGTTCTTTGTCTTTCTCTGTGAGTTGATCTTCTAAACGGATATCTCGAGCATGGTGAGTTGCTCGGATCAGTCCTGCCAACTGCCTGTTGTTGCAAGCTTCGTACTCCAAGGCTCTGACTTCCCTGGCTTTTGCTTCGAGTCGCTCCTCAAGTAGGGCGATCCTGTTGTCCTTCTCCATCAGCTGGATGTCCTGCTTCCATACCCTCTCTTTCAGCTTGGCAACTTTCTCTTCTAAGCCAATGTTTAAGTATTCCTGCTCAATCATGCACTAAACTGAGGTCCGCAGGGTCACGTTCCGCTCTCGGTCCGCTGCGTGAACCTGCAAGCTGACTGCGTCTCTGTCTGTTGGATCTTCAAGAGCCCGCGGTAGGTACCGGAAACGAGTGTGGCTGAGCTGGTTCTGGTACACAAGTGTGGCAAGTCGGAGTATCCTCATAGCTATAGTATGCACTGCCCGACTGAAGGTGCTCTCGCTGGTAGCTGCCCGTAGCATCAGTGACCTTGGCCGTCCAGGGATATTGGGTACTTCCATCTGCAACCGGGTGTGTACCCCCTCGCCAGGGCCGTAAGTCCAGCCCTCGTAGAAGACGTTGTCCACGTCTATCCCCACTGTACGCAACACCTCCCTCAGTAGCACTGCCAAACCTCCACAGTCTGCACCAGTGGTCCTGATCTCCCGTCGTTCATCTGCTGATCTTCCTGCTTCCATCTGCCAGACAGTTAGTGGGTTGTTAGTAAGTTAGCAAGTTAGTAAGGTACGGTAAGGGTAAAAATTTTGTAAATAGTTGAGATGTACTTATATATAGTTTTCAAATAGTCCAAGGGGTTTCATATACAGTAGAGGACTCAGTTAGAGCTTCTGTCCTAAGTTTCCGTTCTAAGGGTTACGCGTTATGATCAAGTATGGCTCTGATACCAACTATGACGAACCGGATTCCCAACGACGAGAATCCGACTCCCTATACCCTCGAGATAGTCCCAGGAATAGCAGCTATCTCGTACAGAACTCATCTCAGTCGAATATCACGTCCATACAACGATAAAAGATTCATTACATGACATATATAAAACATAGCGTCTGGTACAAGCCCTCTGGGCTAAATCGACAATAAGAAACAACTGCGCAGCGGTAGCTAGAACATCAGGGTCCACTCCTCCACAGGCATCCTTGAGCGTAGTGCACACCCTTCAGTCGTACCACCCATCCTGGTTGAACTCGTGGTCGCGGTCTTCACCTGAGAACCCAAAGTCTGTCGCCAAGGAAATGGGACAGGTCCACATCACCAACCATAATATGATGCAAGCTTCAAAGTGGCCTATTCTAAGGATATAGAAATAATCAAGGTTTGAGCCAGGGTTTTCTTATGCAAGCAGCAGCAATAAGCCAATTTTATCTCACCTCCAACTCCTTCTCTCACACGCACATCCACTCCCCAAATCCACCCGTCAGCCTCACATAACCATCGGGCTCGTCCTGCCACAGCAGGTTCCCACAAAACATCATCCACCAACACCTATCTCTCTCTAGTCGACTCGGTGAGCTCCCTCCCCACCTTGTCTCAACAGCATCAGCTGGACCAATCTCTCATAACCCAAATCAAAGGATGAGGTAAGAAAGCAGATTCCCATGCTAGTCGGAACTTATCAAAAATGGGTCGTCCGTAACCGTGGACACGGCTATACGTATAGTTTACACTCTGCAGAGGTAGCACTCCAGGAATCCATCCGGGCTGCAAGGCTAGTCCGCAACCAACCTGAGACACAGCCCACAGCAAAGACCCTAAACAGTAACGGCGCCAATCCTGTCTCCCTGGGCTCGGGAAACATCCGATCTAACATCTGCCCCAGGGTCGTGAAACCTTCCCACCGGGGCCAGTCGGGGGCCGTGGTAAATCAGGGAGAATATGCCGCAACGATTCCCCCCTACACATATCAAGCTCGATTCTCCTACAGTCTCGGCGCCGCACTAGAGTAGGCTTGCTGGAACCCTCCCCATACTGGGTAGATGGTGAGCATGGTATTCCCACGTCCAAAGTTGGAACTCGACTCGGTCCTTAATTGTCGGTAAAGCGAGTATCTGCGTCATAAGCGATCCGCCGCAATGGTCCGCAATCGGCACCCATAACAGGTATAGCCGCCCAAACTCCTCAGGTACTCACCGAGTACCAATCCCCAAGAAACCATGTACCCGCAATAGGTACCCCATAGGGACTGCCCGAGTGCAGTCCCCCAGCACCTCGATCAAACGATCGAGTTGTTATTACTCGCTTACACCGCCTAGCTGCACTACTCCTCCCATACCACACACAACTCACGCCAAGAGGATCAAATCACAACCATCCCAACACATGCATAGCGTAGCATATTCATAAATTAAGTGGTAGGTAGCAAGGTAACAGGATATTAACAAAGGCAGTGCAGGTTTATCATGCGAGTAAAGTAAAGCGCTAGCATTCTAGTTGCATGTCTAATAGGTATTTCAGAGATGGTCGGGCGTGAACCTGGGCAAAGGTCTTCGTCTTCGTCTTCGTCAAAGCAGTTGTCGTAGTGGTCCGGCTCCTCCTAACTCTCCGGAGCTCCTAAGGTTGCGTAAAAATGAAATGAGATGCGGCTACTTGCAAGGGAACACCAAAACAGCGAAGAGCGAAGACCCAAATAACACCAAACTCTACACTAACGCGTAGATCATGATTTTAGAAAAATATAGAAACTGGTTTCATATTTTTCTGAACTACGGTTGATTTATTATTAATTTTTTGAAGTTTAAATCATTTTCTAAAAATATTAAATAATTTCCGAAAAAGAAAAACAGATAAATAATTAGCCTGCTGACATCAGCATGACGTCATGCTGACGTCAGTAGTGGGGTCCGCCTAGGATGACGTCAGCAGTGGGCCCTGCTGACGTCAGCGTTGACTGGTCAACGGTCAACGGGTCAACGGTCAGCGGGGTCAACTCTGGTCAGTGGGCCCCATGTGTCAGTGACACACAGTGTATGACATGTGGGCCCCATATGTCAGTGCGGTTAAAAGAAAAGAAAAAGATTAAACGATGGCTGGGCTGGAATTGGGCCGAAAGGTGAATGGGCCGGAATAGCTTAGGGGTGTGAAACAGACTTAAACGCAAGATTCGGCCCACGAAGGGGCGCTGCTGGATCTGGCTCTGGTGGACTAGGTCCACCGTGCCACCGTGAGTGCGGTGCATGTGAACCAGGTGCACGGGATCAGTTGTGGCCGAAGCGGGATTTTCTGCGGTGCTCGTGTGGCGACTTGGTGTGGCCCAGCGTGTGGCGTGGCCACGGCGCGAAGCGACGCGCGCGCGGCGCGCACCTGAGCACGCCGGCGGCGACGGTCGACGGCGAACTCGTCGGAAAAAGGTTCGGCTCGGCTCAAGGATGGTCGGAATAGCTCGGCTAGGGTTTGGTGGACATGCGCGGGGTGAAAAAGGGCTCAGCTTGGCTGCGGTTTGGGCCTCCCGACGCGAACGGCGGCGACGCGGCCATGGCGTCGGTGAGCATCGACGGCGACACGGGATCCAAGTGCATTAGTGCACGATTAGGGGGTAAGGAGGGTGCGGCTCACGCGCTCGTGACTTCCAGCGACCGCTGGGGCACGGCTAGGTGCGCGTGCGCGGGCACGTGGTTCACCACGGCCGCGGCACGGCCTTGGCGCGCGCGCGACGAGCAGAGCTCAGCCGCGGCGGCCTCGGCTGCTGGAAGGCGACGGCGGTTGCGGGAGCGACAGCGGCACGACGGGTTCCTGCACGAGTGCGACGGCCACGGCTCGAAGACCGGGTCCCAGAGGGCTAGCAACGGCGGCCGCGGCGGAACTCGCCGGAGACAGGGGAGAAGAAGGGGGTTGACGACGACGGCTCACCTCGGGTCACGTAGACGTACGCTGCAGCTCGGGGTAGACTCGCGGTACGCTGGCGGTGCTCGTGCTCCTCCTCTCTTCTCGGGTCCGGCTCTTCCTCGGCACCTCCACGGACGGCGGCGTCGGCTCCGGCGGCGGCGACGCCGGGAAAGCGATTGGCTTCCCCTCCTCCCTCGGCTTCTCCCCCACGGGCTTCCCCGACCCCTTCTCCCACTCCTCACCCTCTCGAATTGGATCTAGACCCCAAGGGGGCGGCGGCGGCGGCTTGAAGGGAATGGGGCTCCCGGCGCTGGTTTTTATAGGGCGGCGGCTAGGGCTCCCGGGCACGGACGGCGAGATGGGACGGCCAGGCGCCCGCGGACACGCGTTGCCATCGCAACGGGCCGCGAGGAGGGTGATGGGGCCGGCTGGGTTCACGGGCGCGCGAGAGAGAGAGCAGGCGGCGCGGGGAAGAAGAAAGAGAGGTGAGGGAGAAAGCTGACAGGCGGGACCCGCCTGTCAGTGGGAGAGAGAGAGAGACGCGGAGGCGACGCGGTGAGAAGGCTGGGCCGCAGCTGGGCCGCAAGGCCGGCTGGGCCGCTTGGTTCGCTGGCTCGAGAAAGAGAGTTTGAGGGTGTTAGATGGACTTTGGCTTCGGGTTTTGGCCCACTAAGGTTAGGTTAGGTTTGACAATTAGTTTAGATAGTTAGAGTTTGAATTCAAATCTAGAATTTGAATTCAAACCAACCAAAAATCCAATTAAATCCAAATAAATCCAAATCACACTATTTCATCCTTAGCACTTCAAATTGATTTTAAATTTTTAAATTTAAATTGCTTAAGAATTTGGGAGCACAATAGAATTAATTTTAAATATTGGTTTGCATGCACAACAATTCACCAAAAATTTTAAATCCACATTTTTGCACTCAACAAATCCTAGGGGAAATTTAGGGTTGTTACACTAGTCATAAGTGGTGGTGGTTTGCTTTCCTTTGTTTGAGTTTGGAGCTGAGTTTGTCGCTTTCCTCATATGCGTTTATGTGTTACCTTTATCTGTGTGGTAGCGTGGTGTAACTCTACGCTTCGAGGATTCTCTCCAAGTTGCATCATTGTAAGTTGTAATCCTTTTTTTCTTAATGAAATATGTGCTATGCACGTTTTAAAAAAGACCACGGATTCCGTAAAAGATGGACACAGAAACAGTTCTAAAACCTGCATGGCATTAATCTAATCAGGTTTCAGGCATGCACTTATTTTGCATAAGTATATATCGTTTACATGTTCTAGCACCCGACGTCCGACGTCTCAAAAAAATCGGACGGAGTGACGTGGCACAACCACAGCCAAACGTTCCTACCCCGACGGTACTGTAGCAGTTGAAACTCCCGCAGCAACATGGGTGCGATGTTGCATGCAACATGTAAAATTTTTGCAACATCCAAAAATAGCATATGCAACATCAAATAATAGTATCCGCAACATAAATAGTCATCGTTTGCAACATTAGAAACACGTACTCACAACTCTCAACCATGCACGATAGCAGTCAGAAAATTCCCCAATAAAAATGCAACATCTGGACGAAATACTTGCAACATACATGCGACACATACGCAACATCCAACATCTCAGATCGATTTTTACAACATTAACATCAAACGGCTGCAACATTCTCCTCAAGCCTCCGAAACACGTGAATAGGTGGTAACAGATCATGGCCCATTTGTTCCTTCACAATCTAACTTGGCCCTAACAAAATTTAGCTTAAAAACTAGTATTATTTTGGTCCGGCCCTAATCCGGCCCGATCCTTAAAATTTCTAGTATAAAAGTTAGGGCCCTTTACCACCCCTACACGTGAAACATGCTGTTGCAACATGGAGCGAAAACCCTAGAACATCCCAGATCTACTTTGGCAACATTCACATCAAACGATTGCAACATTCTTATGAAATATCCGAAACACTTGAAATGTGCTCGTGCAACATGGAGCAAACCCTGGCAACATGCACCAAAAACCTACCGCACACCATCAATGTCGCCTGGAGCTCCTCTGACGGCCGGCGCGGGGGACGCCACGAGGAACGGCGGTCGGCGACCTCCAGCACCCGGCCGTACTTCTGGCCATGGAGCGACGGCGGCCTGCACTACCGGCGAGCTCGGCTGGCTGTGGAGGCGACGGCGAAGCGGAGGTGGAGCGGCGGCGGCGACGCGTAGGAGTGCGGCGACGACACGGAGGAGCGGTGCCTCGACGCGGAGGCGCAGGGGCCGCACCGCGGTGGCCGGAGCTATTTCTTCCTAGGGCTTGAGCTACCACGGCGGCCGGCGCTCGAGCTCGCATGTACAGCGCCGGTGCAAGGACCCCCGGCGATCGGCACAAGGTCTGTTCATTCCCGGCGCTCGAGCCCACAGCCGGCCGGCGCGGGGCCACGCCTGGTAGGGAAGCGGCGGTTGGAGCTGCTTCTCCCCGACGCTTGAGCCAGCTGGCGGCCGGAGCCCCTACTCCCGGTGGTGGATCGAGAGAGAGGTAGAGATGCACGGGGCAGGGGAAAGAAAATGAGTGGACGGGAGAGAGGCAAGCAGTTGATTTTTTTCATCCGGGGAGAGGATAAGGACGATGGAGGTAGGACCCACACGGACCCACACCAACACCCGTCCGATGCGTCCGGACGCACGGATGCTAGCATTACCGTTGGTAAATTAAAGCCTACTCGTATGGAGTATGGATGGAGAGTGTCAAGCGCATGCGAAGGAAAACTAGCAAAACGGTTGAAGGACAAGAGAAACAGCCGAGGGGACTCTATATTAAATTAAGTCGTACGAAGTATATGAATGATGACAGCAACAACTTTTCAGTTTCCAAATTACATCCCCCACAAAACTGAGAAATAAATACATTTTTCTACTGTAACCGTTGTGCCAATTTAAAACGAAAATTATTGTGCCGAATTTACCCGCCGCACCGTCGCAACGATCGTAGTTTACAGTAAGTCTACGCAGAGATTGGGTGGAAGGCGATGACAGAGTGCTTGGCAATGTGCAGGCTGAACTGCCCCCCTTTCTCACTGACGTCGAGCTTCTCCACGCCCGGCGGCGGCACCATCTCGAAGCTTCGCACGAGCTTGCCTACGATGAGCGCGAGGATGGGCAGCGCCAGGATGATCCCGGGGCAGCTGCGGCGGCCCACGCCGAACGGCAGGAACCTGAAGTCCACCTTCCCGCCGACGGTGGCGTCCACGGCCTTCTCCTCGCCCATGAACCTCTCCGGCCTGAACTCCTCCGGCTTCTCCCACAGCTCCGGGTTGTTGGCCAGCCACCACGCATTCACCACCACCTTGGATCCCTTGGGGATGGTGTACCCTCCGAGCTTGGCCTCCTCTAGGTTCATGTGCGGGACGAGGAGCGGGATCGGGGAGTGCAGGCGCAGCGTCTCCTTGATCACGGCCTGCAGGTAGGGGAGCTTGTGGATGTTGGACTCGGTGATGGGCTCGTCGGCGGCGATGGCTTCCCTGATCTCGTCGCGGACCCTGCGCTGCACGTCCGGGTGGTTGACGACCTCGGCGAGCGCCCACTCGATGGACCAGAGCGTGGTCTCGATGGCGGCGACGTTGATGTTCTCGACGATGTAGATGACGTTCTCCGGCGTGATCTCGCCGTTCTTCTCCGCCTGGAGGATGTGGTCGATGGCGCAGCGGAGCTTGCCCGTGTCGTCTCCCGGCGCGTCCATGACCTTCCTCCGCTTCTCGACGTAGTTGGTGTTGAAGAAGGCGAGCCTCTTAGTCTGCAGGTCCCGGCACTTGTTGAGGTAGCCGCGGAGGAAGGGGCGCAGGACGGGGATGAAGTCGCCGTAGTTGTACTCGAAGCTCTGCGCGAGGCGGCTGCGCTCGGAGTTGAACTTTGTGGCCTCGACGAACATGGGGTCGTCGACGGAGTCGAAGCCGGCGTCGAACATCATCCGGTACATGATGTTGTAGAGCATGAGCTGCAGCCTGCGCCGGACGACGAAGCCGGCGCGCTGGGCGACGGCGGTGTCGGCGGAGATGTCGGCGACGACGGCATCCATCTCGGCCTCCCACATGGCGCGGTACTGCTGCACGACGCGCGCCGTGAAGAAGGGCAGCGTCATGACGCGGCGCATGCGGCGCCAGTGGTCGCCGTACTCGGTGAACACCATGTCGGCGCCGTTGGCGGTGAAGATGTCGAAGACCACGTTGCGGGGGCGGGAGCCGAACTCCACGCCCTGCGTGTGGAGCACCTCCGTGGCGAGGCGCGGGTCGGAGACCACCACGAGGTTGCGGACGCCGAGCCGGAGGCGGAACACGGGGCCGTAGCGCGCGGACAGACGGGCAAGGAAGCGGTGGTTCAGGTCGTTCCCGACCTGCAGCCAGTTGCCGAACACCGGCACGGCCGCCGGCCCCGGCGGCGCGTTGGCTTCGGCGGCGCCGCCCTGCTTCCCGCTGGCTAGCGCGGCGATAGAGAGGAGGAAGACGGCGGCCGGGAGGAGGAGGCCCAACGCGGGGTGGTGGGACGGGAGGAAGGAGCGGAGGAGCCAGTGCGCCGCCAAGGAGGCGGCCGTGGCGACGGCCACTCTGGCCGGGGACACCGCCATGGCTGCTGCTGCTCTGAGCTGCTGATCGATCACTACGTACAGTTGCTGTGTGCGAGTGTGTTGTTGGCTGGCTGGTGATGGTCTCTGTGTGCTGTGTTGGCGGGCTCTGCTGCTTGCTCGGCTGCTGGGTTGGGGTGGTGCGGCCGCGGCGTGGCTATATACTCCTCCGCCGGGGCCGGTTGGTGGGCAGTGGGAAAACGTGGCGGTGGCCGGTGCGGGGCGACGCGGGGAGATTCCTTGGTTTTGGGCTGAAACCCGTGTGCGCCGCGCCGAGCAGGGAGGGATACTGGGTTGGTTGGTTGCCGAGGGGAGGTGCACGGAAAGAAACGTGGTCGCGCTCGTGCTCGTGTGTTGTGGTATGGTCAATACTCAATCAATAGTCTGGAGACGTTGGTTTGTTGGTTGGTTGGTGGGGCAAGTGCAATTGGTGGTGTGGTCTGGTCTGACCGGCTATGTACATGACCTGGTCGTGGGTTGGGGTTGGTGCGATGCGAGTTTGGGGTCTCCAAGGCGTAACGGACGGAGGCGATTCATCGTGAGTAGGGTTTGGTGAGCTGGGGCTTGATTGGATTCGGTGCTGGGTTTTGGCCGGGACCCCCCGCCGCCGGCCGCCGTGCGAGTTGCGACGGTCTGGTTCGCAGCGGGTTGCATGCGGGCCACATTCTCTCTCTAGTGTGCGTTTCAATCTAGTTTTTTGTTTTTCCTCCCACTGCTCGTATCCGTGCTACCGTTTCACACGGTAACTGTTTGTGTTGGAAATTGGGATAATACACCGGACCCAAGGACTATAGCTAAAGAAATAAAAGTATAGTACTCCTACTTTGCAAAGAAAATTAAAGTAACCGTGCTCAACCCAACATATAGATGGAGCTCAATGGTACAGTGGTAAATTATAATGGGATACGAGCTTGGCCGGGTACACGTTCACTGCTTTGAGGTTTGCAGAAAATGTGAATCGGACGCCCAGCACCAGCAGGATGGCTTACTTGGGTTGAATTCACGTTCTACCTTCGTGCTCTAGTCTCCTTTCTAATAATCTTCGTAAAGTCAGTGCCTCAGTGGTTGACGCCGCGGAGATTAGGACAGTCACCGTGTGCCCATACTCGACGTGCGCTAGAAATAAGCCCGTAACCAATATGGAAATAATTCTCAAATCTTGACGAGGACATCACCGGTTTAGATACGACTATATTAATGTCTTGTAAACCAAAGGTTAATCAATCATATATCATGATTATTATTCCTACATTTGATGAATTGATACTGCGCCATGACGTGTGTTCATTCTCATTTTCAGAAATACATACGTGGATTGAAAAGAGTGCTAGACACACATGGAAGGCATGGAGGACCAAAGAAGTTGATTGGGGACCAAGTTCAAGTGTTCCTAACGTCCTCCACCAGGCCACCACGTCACTTTGGGCCCAAAGATGGAAAGAGATCAAGTACAACACGTTTTAGAGGTTGGATTCGGACTGCAGAAAAGCATCGACTTGTGATAGACGCCACGGTCACATACGGACTCCATTTTGGGCGTTCAAGTACTTCATGAAAAGCTTATCAAGTCTACTTTCAGATGGATCCAGACGCACCTTCGTATCTGTTCGGATGCGGCCACAATCGTCGATTTACTACAGAGACCTTTTCTGCCAACGGTGCTGCGTCACCTTATTTTGGCCGATGGGCCGTGTATCAAGTGGGGCCCAATAGGGGCACGTCCTAGGGTTGAGGGACGACCCCCACCAGGTCCTAGTCGTCCTCCACCCTCTCATATACCCTCCATAGCCACTACAAACAGATGGGGTTTTTGTTTAAATCAAGTTTTGCCATTGCTACTTGCTTGTAAGCGCGCGTGCTGGTCCAGCCGTCCGTCTTCGAGTCTACGGAACCCCACTTTGTTGGTGATTGAGTTTGAGATTGAGACACTTCAATTCTCATCTAGTAAATTCAGTACTTGTATCATACTTGTTCTTGTTAGTTTTTCGATTGCTTGCAGGACAGGTCGGGTGACGCGCTCCCACAAGATCACGGCATCCATAGGAGGTGGTGTATTGGTCGCTAAGGCGCAGTCTTTGAAAGGTTGTAGTCGGGCTGTGAACGTCGTCTCCTCCAATCGAGTTATCCCCCACGCCTCTCATCGAAATATCGGGCACAAACCCCAGCGGGTTCCCATCAGTTGGTAATCAGAGCGAGGTTTATCGGTGAGAGACTATCAATTCTTTGCTGATTTTAATTTCCTATAGCCCAGAAAAGCAAAAAAAATAGTAGATTAGTTTTACCGCGATCCTATAAACTCTTTGAGCCTTTGCTAGTACTGCTTAGTTAGGGCTTGTTGAGTTTTCGGTTGCATTGGTTGTGTCAAGTTGCTGGTCTTGGTTTAATCGTTTAGAGTTTCGAGTTCTTGTCACGTTGTTTTGTTTCGGAGTTCCTCTCTAGCACGAGAACAAAACTGTTGCAGTTTCCACGTCCAACCTCCAAATTGGGTGTTTGGGTACAATCTGGAAAGCTTAACTCGTGCTTTTTCCAACGGACCTGACCCTGGTGAAAAATTCCTTCTGAGCACTCCGCAATCGCCTTGGAGATGTACGCATCTGGCTAGCTGAAATAAGAATTGTAAATCTGTTTTGGTAGAGGTTGTATGCTGCCATTTGTTTTGGTTATCACAACATCAATCAGAAGATTTTAGTGCCCAAAGGAAGAGAAAAAGAAGAGAAAAAAAGAGAAGAAAAAAAAGAGAAGAAAAAGAAAGAAAAAAAGTAAAAGAAAAGAAGAAAGAAAGGGGCTGATCTGATCATTGTTATCTATTGTTTCCGGTGGTGCTTTGTGACTTCCTTTGTGTCCAGGCTCGCGTCTCTAGCACGGTCTAGTCTAGGACCAGCACAGTACCGCCGTTGAACGATTATTCAGCTTGCTTTTTAATTAATGTGGTGCTAGTTATTCCTTCTTTCAGCCCACCTATAGCTCCACATATCCGACTACAGCTTGACAGGTCTTGTTGCTGCGGCACCGATACACTATCTTTGAGGTTGTTGTCTTGTTGGTTGCCGTCACCTCCTGTTTGGCTTGGTAAGAACTTGTAAGAGCTTGTTTGAACAAGGATAGTTTGAGAGAATTACAACCAACACATCTAGTAGTTGACAGGAGGATAAATCTTACTTTTATGTTTCTTGTTGTCAACTAATCATGGTAGGTGATGTCCTCATCACTTGAGAAAGTCGAACTCATCAACCTCTCCTTGGTTTGTAAGTATGATGCCGTGGTCGATAATTATGCTCATGCTATAGATTCACTCGCATGTGTTGCTTCTCTTGAAAAAGAAAATCAAATGCTTAAGCAACAACTAGGTTTGATCACTAATAAGCATGAGATGCTACAAGTGAAACATGAAGAACTCTTGTGTTCTCATGAAGAGCTTGTAGAATCATATGCTTCACTAGAGATAGCTCATGAGGTTATGATAGTATCGGTAAAATCAATTGAACCTCAATCTCATAAATGCACATGCTCTCAAGTTCAATATAACCTATCATGTGCTAACCCATATTGCTCTCAAGCAAAACGCTCTTGGTATGATGAAGTGCTTGTAGAGTCGTGTGATGACCTCATTGCACAAGAAAATGAAGAACTCAAGCAAGAGGTGGAAAGACTCTCAAAGAACTTGAAACTCTCAAAGGCAAGAGCCATGCACAACCTTCTCAAGATAATCGTGAGAACATGGTGAAGAAGCTTGAGAAGGGATCAACCGTGCAAAGCTCTTGCATATATCAAGTCAAGTCCAACTCAAGCCAAGAGCAAGCCAAAAAGAGAAAGCAAGCCCACATCGAGTGCTCCATCAAGAAAGAAGACAAGCCAAAGCTCTCCAAAAGACAAAGAAATATAGAGAAAAGAAGATGCTTTGGATGCCTTGAGAAGGGACATGAGATTGCATCATGTCCAAACAAAGTGGGGTCTCACATAAGGAAATCCGGGAATTCAAAACCGAATATTCCGGTGTTGACCGGAGAGCCCCACATCAAGCTCAACAAAGGCTTTCTCAAGGCCCAAGCAAGATTCAATGGAGAAGTGGCTATCAAGCAACCAAAGAAGAAGGCAACCAACATCAAGCATAAGACATGCTACACATGTCGGGAAAAAGGACATTTTGGTAATGATTGTCCTAATGGTAAGATCTCTAAGCTCAACCATGTCCATTCTATTCATGTGAAGCTTGGGAACACACCAAATGTTTCTTGTGCATCTAAGGTAGCATCACCAAAGATTGGCGCATGAGCCATTTGGGTTCCTAAGCAAAATGTGGCTAACATTATCGAACCCAACAAGAGTTGGGTACCGAAACATGCTTGATAATATAGTAGGAACCAAAAGATGCATTGGAGGCTTGGCTTGAGGAAAATTTTGCATGAACAAGTAGCAAGCCAATAAAAGTTGCTTCCGCTCTATACTCTATGCCCAATGTCATCTCGGTAACTTCGTGCTCAAATTGATTAAATCCTTGTCACTAGTGCCTTTTGTAGGATCAAGTGCTTCCAAGTATTTAGCTCATGTGACACTTGATAGTGACATGGATTACCTTCTAGAATATTAATCAACATATACCATGAGATGCTTTTAATAGCTCTCTAGGAGAGCAACATTGTGTCAAATTTGCAGAGAATCAATCCCCGGAGTCTCGGAACTCAAATATGACCATATGGCTGTGCAACACCGGAAATTTCCGCTAATTACCGGAAATTTCCATCGCATTTGCCGTAGATTGGGTTCAAGACCGGAAATTTCCGACAAAGGGCAAATTCTGGCAAAACCGGTCTGACCGGTTTGGCCCAGAATGTTGCAACTTGAATCGTCAAGTGTGAAATGAAGATATACTTGAGTTATTTCTTTGGGATATCATTTTTGGCATATGTATATCAACTTGCACCTATGTGGTAGTAAGTTTTCTTGGCATTTTTCATATGAGTAATTTATTATGTGTCTTGACCAAATATTGAATTAATCATCCCGTGTCATTGACAAGACAAAAGTGTATGCCACATGCAATCCATTCATGATACACTTACTCAGGGGGAGATGACTTCAATATTTGTGTCCTTGAGACTAACGTTTCTTTTAGTGAACTTGTAGTCTCAATGGTGAGAGAGTGTCTCTCTCAATCGGAGTTGTCAACTCAATCTATGATCCAAAGCGGTAAATTTATGTCATCTCATACTTTGGATCCTGTGTTTAATCTATGTCTTGGCAACTCACCATAATATAGTCTAAATTCCTTATTTGATCTCAATGTTTCAAAACTAGTGCATGTGCACCCTTCCTACACATTTCATCACATATGCACTAGAGAAAAGGGATTTGGTCTATATTGTGAGGTTTTATAATTAATGATCTTTTTGGCATCCACATACAAAGGTCATTGGTTATGAAACTAGTTGTTGTGCAATTTAATATGTTGTCTCTCTTTTGTCTAAGAATTGGCATATATCATGAAAGAGGGCATTTGAATAAAATTTGATCATATTGCACAACACACTCAACTAGAGGCAAAGGTATGTTTCCTGATATAAATTGATTATATTGCACAACACACTCGGCTAGAGGCAAAGGTATGTTTCCTTGAACTAGTATTTACCTTGTGCAGCTAGGCTTGATATCATGCTAGTGTGTGCATTTGCATGCAAATATATTGAGTTATGTGTGCCTAGTAGATATTTGGTTGACATCTTCTTATTAGTGACTCGGTGTCAAGTATTGTTCAAATGATGAAAAGTGTGAGCCAAATATACTAACATGGCCCTTGACTCAATATATGTGTATGTTGCTTATGTGACATAGGATAGATTTTTGAAAATCTCCAACTAGCATGATAGGTTGTGTGCCGATTTTGAAAATATTTGAGTTTTGGTCTTTTGACCTTTGTCAATCTATTTGTGACTATAGTTAAAATTGATTGATTGATGGCTAGTCACAAATAGTGAGATTTTCTCAAATTCATAAATTCTTTACCTATCATCTTCCATTTCTTCCGGAAGAAACGAAAGAAAATGGATTTATTGGAAATCTCTCTTCTTCTAGGGACAATCTTGAGATTTTGGACACCATGATCATCATATACTTCTCAAGACAAGTGTGCAAACTTTGGAGAAAAAATATTCTCTTATCAGATCTGTCTCAGCCACCTGGGAGAAACCGGTCTGACCGGTTTTCCCAAACCGGTCTGACCGGTTTGGCCCAGGAAGCTAGCCCACAAGGATTTACTGGCCTCCCGTGATTCTCTCTCCTTCCCTCTTCCATTCACCATGCCCCTATTCTCTCTCCTCTGTTCTTCACCGTGAGAGAAGCCTCCCATGGCGATTTGAAGATTCAACCAAGGAAAAGGGGGTTTTCTCTTTGGGATTGGAGTGTCCCAAAGTTGGTGATTGGATCCTCATCAAGTTTTGGATTCAAATCTTCATCTTCTCTCGGTTCTAAGGCTCTCAAGGTATTCAAATCTTCCCATCGCCCGATCTACTCACTCGGTGAATATCTTTCAAATCCCTTTGGTAGAACATCTTCTGGCATGTCTAGGAACCTATCCCTAAGAGATGAATCGATTTGGTGGGCTACATTTTGCGGACCAACGATTTGTGCCCTCACTGCACAAAGCGGTCGGACCGGTTTGGGCAGTGAAGGTCCAAGTCCTTGATTTGCAGTGTGTTGGTCAGCATATGGACTAGGGATAGATTGTATTGCAATATCACTTCAATATCCTGATCATATTCTATCCAGATTGGTCCCTAACTAGTTTTGGCTCAGCTCCGGCAAAAGCGGTCTGACCGGTTTCTGAAACTGGTCTGACCGGTTTGGCTCTGAGCTAACCCAAAACTTGTTAGAAGCTCTCTATTGATTCAATCTTTGAGCCAATCATTTCTTGGGTACTTATGATATGTGTTCCATCATCTTGTGAACTCAGGAAGGTCAGAGAAGATGCCAAGGGGACCACATGCCGAGAGGATCAAAAAGGGGCGTCATGACCCTTCTGCTGGCAGCAGCTCGCAAGCCGGCAGCGGGAGATCTTTGAGGCCTAGACGGGCAAAGAGGGCAGCAGAGCAAGAAATTGAGGAAGTGGATGAAGTTGAGAACACCACTTCAAGCGATGAGGATGATGTTGAGGATGAGCAATACCGGGTAGAGCCACATGTGGATGATGATGAGGAGGAGGAGATGGTTGCAGGCAATGATGAGGAAGAGGAGGCAGAGGATGATGATTCACCTGAGGCAAATGCCCCTCTCATTCTTGAGATAGTCCGACCCACTGGCCCTGCTAGTAGGAGAGTGACAGACTATCTCGCTGGTGGGATGACAGATGTTGTCAGGAGGTTGAGGAGGCTACTCCACTTGATGTGGATAGGACAACCACTGACTACAGATTTTGGACTCTTTTTCAGCAGGACTTTTATGCCACAGCTATTATGAAGAAGACCAAGATCACATCAGATGCACAGTACATAGATTGGGATTATATGAGCAAGCAAGACAACCAGGTGTTCAATGAGATTATCAGAGTCTGTTCTGAAAAGAGGGTGAAAGGATCAACACTTGGCCTAGAGGGGGGGTGAATAGGCGTTCCTGAAAATTATCACAAATAACTCCACGAAATGTCAGACAACCGTAAATTTACGGTAGCCACCGGAAATTTACGGTAGCACCGTAAATTTCCGCCTACTACCGTAGATTTACGGTAAACCTCGCCCAACACAAATCAAGCTGGATTCTCGTAATGCAACAACAATTTATATGAAACAAAAGGTTGTATATGACGAACTGAAGTATCTAAAAGTTGAAGCACCACTAGCAACCTCACAGGTGGATAGATCGAGACAATATAAGCAAGGGAGAGCTAGAACAAAATGAGCACTATGAACAAGAAGAACAACAACGAGAGACACAAGATTTATCCCGAAGTTCACTCCACAAAGGAGCTACGTCTCCGTTGAGGGCCTACGAAAGGCGGGCTTATCAACACCAAGCCACTTTCCTCCTCTTAGTCACCACGAAGGAGCTAAGAGCACTTACTATGAAATCCACGAAGGATTGGGACAATACAAACTTCCAAGGCGAATCCACAAACTTACTCGGATGCTCTTGGTGACGCCTAACCGTCTAGGGAATGAATTCCCAAGAGTAAAAAACAAGAATCCGAGAATCACGAACTTGATGCTCAAGAGAGGAAATGAATAAGGCTTGGATCACTTAGCTCAAGTCCCTCAACCAACACACCACCACAACTTGGAAATCGAAGCAAGGGGTGTTGGGAGAGCTCTTGGAGGCTTGGAAAGTGTTAGGGTTCGTCAATGTGGCCAAGAGAGTCGGTATGAGTGAAGTGGGTGGGTATATATAGCTCTCTCATAAATGTGACCGTTGCCACGAGTTATACCGTAAATTTACGGCTCAATTACCGTAAATGTACGTCGCATTAACCGTAAATTTACGCTGGGTACCGTAAATTTACGGCGTGGATCTGGGAAATTCAACTCAGCTGGGATTTACGGTGGTTACCGTAAATTTCTGGTTATGAACCGTAAATTTACGGTGGACGCCGTAAATTTACGACAGACACAGAAACTCATATATTTGGAAGTGTATGGCTATGTTTGTTTTGGTGAGTGTTTGAGGATATTGGATGAGGATGTTTGAGCATCAAACTCACATGATTGCACGATCACTTGTCCCTCTTGATAGTACGGTGGTCCTATACTCAAATTCAAACCATAGAATAAATTTAAATCCTTCAATATCTTTCATCAAAGCTTGCATAGGAGTTGGTCACCATACTTTCACATATCCTTTTCTTTTCTTTTTGATTTTCACCTGCACATCTTATTCAAAGCATTATATCCAAGTTTCTATTGTCATTAATCATCAAAATTGATTAAATGCCTAGATGCACTTTCAGAGGGTCAAACATCTCATGGGCTTTAGGCATAGCTGGAACAAGGAAGTCATTGCTCAGTTCTATGCCACTGTGTACTTTGGATACCACGAGGAGGGTGGTAGGCAGGAGAGGGCTATGCATTGGATGACAGAGGGACAACGCTATCACATCACATATTCTGATTTTGCCTCTCTCTTTAGAGTTGCACATGAGGATGATAACACTGTGAGGATACATGACAGCGGTGTTCTAGAAGCATCTGAGTTGAAGTTCATGTATCCTAGTGTTGACGTAAAATCCGCACCTCACGCCAAGCACACAGCAAGCCGAATTAGCTAGCTTCACACGTGGCCCGGGCTTTTGAATCCGGAAGCGTGCCAGTCAATTTTCCTGAAAACTGACAAAGGGATGAAAGATATTTAGATAACACCTGGAACGTACTGGGCAATACCAGTCAGTTCCATATTTGCGGCTACGGAGCCAGTTTCGAACGACAAATAGCTACAGAGAAGCTATCTGTCGGCAGTTAAAGCCTCATTCGGCAATCGGCAAGGCACGCAGGGAGCGCACTGCCGAATGCGTGACGTAAGCATGACGAAAAATCGGCTTTCAACCGAATGAACATTGTAACGCATACTCATAGCCGATTAATGAGAAACAAAGCATAATAGATAAATAAAAGGGCGAAAGCATGACCATAAATCCGTAGTAAAACAAGAATGCATAGGCCGAAAGCAGCACCCGTCAAGCATGGCAACAAACAAGTTAATCCACCGCATGATACAACTCGTTTGAGGCCACACCACCAATCAGATTAGATCAATCCACCGCATGATACAATCTAATCGTGAAAGGCTAAAAGCATTCATTGTTCACTGCAAACCCACGAACACGTTCACTCGTGAGAGCACTGCCGAATGCGGCCGCTTAGCCGAATCGGGGTCCGTGGCGAAGGAACAAACTTAATCGATAAAGATAAATCTATCAGATCGAATCGAATTCTAATCCACCGGATGATTAGCTCTAAGACGACCCAAAAACCTGCATCTACCGCATGATACCCGGTTCTGTCAAGATCTACACGATACCAACAAGTTCGAACCCGCGACACGTAGCAACCTAGATCGGTTTCGGACTCGGCTATGAGGGGATAAGTCATCGCGTCGTGAAGCAGAGCCGATTCTAACCGACCTAGATTGGGCAAAGGAGTGTTGCATGAATTAAGCACAGAGTAAAAAAGGAAGCAACACGGGGTAACTTAATGAATCTGTTAGATCTTGCCGAAATCTAACAGAGCCGATAACTTGGTCCATACTAGATCTTAGCCCACCGCATGGCTCATGACCTAACAGAGGAACCTTCTTGAGACCACAACTTAAATCCACCGGATGATACTAAGCATGGTAACAAGACTACTTGCATCAAAGCTTAAATCCACCGCATGATACTAAGCATGATACAAGGTTGCCGGTACTTACGGAGGTCGACGGATCGATGACTCCTCTCGAAGAACTCGACGACTCGACTAAAGGACTCGATTTTGGCACGGGGCCGGTTTGTTGTATGATTGATTGATTGTATGATCCCTTTTTATAGCTGCCATGGGTTTATATTTATACCCAGGTCTTGATACAACTCCTAGTCGGACACGACTACAATACTTGTTTCTAAAAATAAGATGACGAATCTTCGTGCCCATATTGCGTTCCTTGTTCGAACCGGCCTTTTCCTTATGTTTTTCCACGTCATCACGCCTTCCCGAATGCTACCGCTTTTGCCTGCGGAACTATGCCTCTGCCGAATGACGACGCGTTCCCGACCGCAGAACGTCTTTGCCGAATGCCTCTGGAAAAAACTCCGTTGCCGAATGATATCTCTTTTGACGGTTCCGGCCCACACGTCAGCCTCTTCCTGGTGCCAATTTTTGGTGTCAACACATGCCCCTTCAATTTCGGGATAAAAGATAATTTTATCTCGGAATTGACCAGAAGCACTCAACATTCCCAAGTTAGCTCTGCTCGGCATCCGCTTCTCCTTTTGAATCTTCAGAGCTCTCATCCGGATCCGAACCCTAAGTCATCGACTTCCAGGATTCAATCTTCAAATGGCGAATCAAGATTTTGCCCTCCAGGTAAGCTTCAATCCCCTCAAGCATATTCGGCATTCTTCTTTTGATTTGCATTTTAAATTTCCGAATCGCTCTTCTTCTGTTCTCGATAGGCTCTGGCTGCCGAAATCCTTATCCCCGTTGAGGAAAAAGCTCCATCCTATTTCCTCGGCCCTGTAGGGGATTCAGACCCTTCCGAAATCATTGCGGCCGAATCTCAGAGGATCCCTTTCAAGATTTCGCTGACAAAACCTCATGAGTGGCAAGACGCCTTCAAGAACTGGCCCTTGCCCCCAATTGCCGGCTGGAGAAATTGGTACAAAAGGATGTCTGATGATAAAAGTCCCCAATCACAGAACTGGGACCATCTGCGTATCTCTCATTGTCTGGAGCTGTCATTAGCCGAAACACCAAAGAATGAGAACCTCCTGATTGCAGCTTGCCACTTTTGGTCCAATGGCGCAAATGCCTTTCTTTTTGGTCATGGCCCAATGTCTCCTACTTTGGCCGATGTCTACATGATGACCGGCTTGAATGTTACAGGAACTGTATACCCATATGACCATAAAGGTTCCTCCAAGCAGACAGGAGTAAAAACAGGGGTTGGATATAAGAGATACATTCAGAACCATATGTCTGATGGCCCTCTGACTGATGTCGAATACAGGGCCTTCCTGAATATGTGGCTATGCAGATCAGTCTTTTGTGGCAAAGCCAATGAGCCAACCTTGAACCATATCGTGATGGCTGAAGAGCTGGCTGCTGGAAAAGTTATCCCACTTGGGAAATACCTCCTGGGAAGCGTCTATCATATGCTCAACCAAACCACCCACCTGATGCATACTAGTAAGAAAATCCCTTGTGTAAATGGTCCCTGGTGGTTTGTCCAAATGTGGCTGCAGTTATACATGCATCAAATCGTTGCTATTGACCTCAACAGCCGAGACTTCCCTTCAATCAATTACAAAGAAGGAGAAGCCCGGAGAACCAAAGGTTGTCAAACCTATGGAGAAGCTGCTTCCACTGTATCTATCAACAAGAACATCGGTGAACTGTTTGAGCTCTTCTTCAGAGGCTTTGCTCATCCTCTTTGGTTCCCATATTTGGATAATGACAATCTTACTCTCCCTTGCGAATTCAGCTTTGAGACTGGATGCACTGATGTACAATCTGTAGCAATTTTCAATGCCTTCATCCAGCCCTGCATCCTGCCAGCCGAATTCTGTGGAGGGAGGCTGGTTCAAAGCACTTATGAATATTATCAGCCAAACATGATGGCTAGACAGTTGGGATGTGGCCAAGTGCCCCCTAGGCTATTTCTCCATGAATTCCTCAGGCCTAGAGAGATTGTCAAGGATTCCACAGAGACAAGAAGGATTTTTACTTATAAATGCTGTGGAACTATTTATGCACCTGATCCTTTTGTGCCAATAATATCTGCTCATCCTTCCTTCACTCTCTGGTGGCAAGAATTCCATGATCATATCTTCAATATGCCAATCCATCCCTTCTGCCTTGAGTTAATGCCTGATTATCAACCAACTGCAGAGGTAATATGCTTATTCTTTCATCTGTCTTAATAACATTAACCCCAATCGATTCTGACTCTATTATTTTGCAGGACATAACACCTGCCCCTCTTGCCAGGGTAATTTTGTACAAAACTGCAGGCCCAATATCTGCTTTAGGGCACCAATCTCCTACCTTGGCTCAGCTGATGGCTAGACAAGCTTCTTCAGATCCAATACTTACTAGACCATCATCTGTCAAGAGGAAAACCCTTTCTCTAACTGCCTCCTCAGTTGTAAAGAAGAAAAGAACAAGCAGCAAAATAATTGCACAGGTAAAATTTCTCCTTCCTCGAGTAAAAATGCTAATTTCATTCTGCTCATTTCTGTTCCTTTATGATTTCAGGCCAAATCACAGCAATTGGCCATTAGCACAGGACCTGCCGATGCTTTAGTGATTAGTAAAATTTCTCACCATCTTGTCCTTTAAAACTCTTTTCATCGGCACTAACTTTCTTTCAGTCACAGAGCAAGCTTCAATGGATCCAATTTCGGAGAGCTCCTCTTTTCATCAAGAACCAGCTTCAGCTCTATCTGATGTACCTCAGCCAGAAGCCTCATCTCCACCAAAGAATCTTCCAAGCTCTCCTCAGCATGACATACAAGAACCTTTGCCTGAGCTCGAGCTGCCCTCTCTCTCCATCCAAGAGATCAGGAATGAGGTAGAGACAATTATCCAGTCTTCTCAGTTCTTTATTCAATGGATCATCAATAATTCGGCAGAATCTTCTTTCAGGAGAAAACCACTTCTTCATCCAGCTATTCATTTGCTGTGGATGATCTAGTTGCCGAACAAGGAGAAGAAACTTCCTCTGGTCAAGCCTTATCAGAGGAGAACCAAGCAAAACTGAAGGAAATCCTCTCCTTTCTGCATAAGGACACTCGAGATCAAGTTACCAATGCTGATCTTTTAAGAGACTTGCTTGAATCATTTGATCAAGATCTTCCTGCCGATATCAAGACTTCTTTAGAACCAATTTCCAGATTGGATGATCATTTTATCGCAGTGAAGCAAGCTCTGAAGAATCAATCTGCTCAACCAGCCTTGGAGCAAAGGAGAACTTTGACCAAGCAATCTGTAAAAGACCTGCATACTCAAGCTCAGAACAGCAAGGAATTACTGACCAAATTGGAATCTGAACTCGAAATGAAGAAGGTCAGAAAAGCTGCACTTGAAGCCGAATTGAGAGATCTATCGGCCGAAATTGAAGCTGATGAGAAGAAGATAGTTGAGCTTCCCAAATTAACAGAGAAGATGCGAAAGGAAGCTTCAGCAGCTCTGAACGAAGACAAACAACTCAAGGCAAAGCTTGCTGCTCTGGCTAAAACCCAAGAAGCTGACAAAAATCTTTTGGAGACCATTAATAGAATGATATCTGATGCTAAAGATGTAATCTCCAAGTACTTGGGTGTGTAGTTATATCGAACATTTAATTAGCCGAATGTCTTACCAACTTTGCAATTTCACCAATCTTTGCTTTCCTCCTCGCTTTATTGTGAACAACACATTCGGCAAAGCTTAGTCGTAACATCGTCAGACCCGAAAAACGACTTAACACAACACAGCCGAATCCAATTCAGTAGAACCGAACCCGATTCGGCATGAATCCCAAACGACACGGCAACTGCTCGGTTCGTGAGGCTTTCTCCCTTCCGAAATTTTGGGAATACGCGCCACGATCTTTGGCCACGACTTCCTCTGCGGGTTCTATAAACAAAACACCCAGGTAGCCCACAGTTTTCACCAAGCCCTTCGTCTTCCAAGTTCTTGCCAGCCCAAGTCATTCTTTTCCCCACCCACAGTAACTCCGAGGAACTTCCAATGGCCGACAACAACAGGAGGCGCCCGGCCGCCGATGAAGCCGAAGGAAGCCGCGCCGGCGCTCGCCGCAGGTGATTGGTTGCTTATTTCTCTTTGTTCTTCTCGAGATTTCCTTTCTCTTTCTTGACGAATCTCTTTGTTCTTTCAGGGTAATCCAATGGATTGCCGGTGCTGGTGCGCCAATTGCGGCTCCAGCCGCTGCTCCTGCGGCGTCCAGCTCTTCGAGTTCGTCCAATCGGACTCGCTCATCGGACGACTCCCGCTACTCAGACGGCGATGCTCGCCGATTCAAGGCGGAGCGTGACGACTCTCGTCGCGAACTGGAGGTCATTTCCAAGCAAGCCGGGATTGCGGACCTCGAATGGCAGGCCGAGCGCAAGCAACTGCTTGAAGTCATTGACGGTAATTTCCGTAACTTGTTCAATCCTAATCCCATCCTCCAAATGATATTAATCTGTTATCTCCTTGCAACCTTGCAGCGCGTAATGCTGAACTCGATCGACTGAAGGCGCTAGTGGATGAGCTGGCGAACAAAGTGAACGCCCAAGGAGACATACCCGAGACTCGCCTTGGCGCGGTGGCAGGCCGCGTCGACGAGGTGGCCCTCCATGGCGTCCGTCTAGGCGTCGCTGTGGGTCTCGTTGCCATGTCGACACACACCGGCACCGACTATTCCAGGATGCCGGTTGGTTTCGCTAACAGCAACCCAGAAGACATCGATGATATTGACGCCTCCATTGATCGCCTCGATGGCCATGGTGCTGCCATTGCCGATTCCATTCATCCCCAGTCTGTTTTGAACAGGCTCTTCCAGTAGTTTGTACTAGGGATTTATGGAATTTCGGCAATAAAACTTATCTTTTGTGATCTTGCATGAACTCCTGATGTAATATATTTTGTGCTAAGGGCAATACATTCAGCACTGGCCATTTTTTCTTTTCCTCCAATGTCTCTGTCAATTTCCTTCTAAAGACGATTTCTTCCCGAATATCGGCTGTTCGGCAATTTAATATATCAATCACCGATCGATTTCACTACTGGGATAATACCTCTTCAAATATCTTCCATTTATAGCAGAAGCAAATTCTTCTCCCAATAATGTCTTCAAAATATATGCATTTCCAGGCACACATCTAACCACTCTGAAAGGACCTTCCCAATTTGGTGACCACTTACCGAATGTACTGTATTTAGCACCAATCGGCAATATTGCTTTCCAGACTAGATCACCTTCTGCAAATTGCCTGACTTTTACCTTCTTGTTGTAATATTTGGCAACTCGCATCTTGTTCTTCTCAATATTCTCCAAGGCCCTGAGACGAATCATATGCAAATCTTCTAATTCGTCCATCATTAAATCATTATAATCTTTAGAACTTAAATCTTTTTGCAATTTTATTCTCCTTGAGTCTAATTGTATCTCCCATGGCAAGATAGCATGATGCCCATACACCAACTCATAAGGAGACGTCTGTGTAGCCCCATGTGGAGCCATTCGGTAAGCCCATAAAGCCTCATTGAGTACCGAATGCCACTTTCTTGGCTTCTGATCGATCTTCTTCTGTATAATTTTAATCATAATCTTGTTAGAAGCTTCTGCCTGACCATTAGCTTGGGCATAATAAGGAGAATAATTTAACAATTTGATGCCCATACTTTCAGCAAAATCTCTGAACTCTGAAGATGTAAATTGAGTCCCTTGATCTGTGGTGATTGTTTGAGGAATCCCAAATCTGTAAATGATATGTTCTTTAACAAATTCAACCATATTCTCCGATGTCACCTTTCTCAATGGAATCGCCTCAACCCACTTGGTAAAATAATCTGTTGCTAAAAGTACAAACTTATGCCCCTTGCTAGATGGAGGATTTATTTGGCCAATCAAATCTATTCCCCATCCTCTGAATGGCCATGGCTTGATAATAGGATTCAGAACTGATGCTGGAACTCTCTGAATGTTTCCAAATCTCTGGCAATCTTGACATCCCTTATAATATTCAAAGCAGTCTTCTAGCATTGTAGGCCAATAGTACCCAGATCTCCTAATAACCCATTTCATTCGGTAGGCCGATTGATGTGCTCCACACAACCCATCATGTACTTCACTCATCAGCCTTTTTGCTTCTTCATGATTTAAGCAATGTAACAGCACCCCATCCAAGGATTTATAATATAAATTATCATCAAGAAGAACAAACTTTAAAGCTTTATACCTGAGCTTTCTAGAAACTTTTCGGGATGGATTCTCCAGATAATCGGCAATCTCTTTTCTCCAATCATCTTCTGCCAGATTACTCCCGAAAGCATGTACATCATTAGCAAAAACTTCTTGAAGCTCTTTATAACCCGAAGCATTTTGAGCTAATCTGTTTGCCTCTTCATTGTCTCTCCTAGGAATATGTTGCAGAATTACTGACTGAAATTCCTTTAAGATTTGCTTGCATTCCTCATAGTAATTCCTCAAAACATCATTTCTGCACTCATACTCGCCATTTAGTTGCCTTATGACTAATTCTGAATCTCCAAAAATTTCAACTGCAATGGCCTTTGCTTCTATCAAGTATTGAAGTCCTCTAAGCAACGCTTCATACTCAGCTTGATTATTAGTGACAGTAGATTGAATAGGAATAGCAAATTCAAATACCTCTCCTCTTGGTGAAATTAACAAAATACCTACTCCACCACCTTTGTCACACGAAGAGCCATCGAAGAATAATACCCAAGGAGCAATTTCAAGTAAATTAACTGATAAATCGCGATGCTCAGTAATGAAATCAGCAATAATCTGTCCTTTAACAGCCTTTGCCGATTCAAACCTCAATTCGAATTCAGATAAGGCCAAAATCCATTTGCCAATCCTTCCATTCAAAATTGGCATAGACAACATGTGTTTTATCACATCAAACTTTGAATACACAATGCATTCGGCATGTAGTAAGTAGTGCCGAAATTTTGTACAAGAGTAGTAAACACATAAGCAAAGCTTCTCCATAGCCGAATACCTTGTCTCCGGGTCTAGTAACTTTCGGCTAAGGTATGCAACTACTCTTTCCTTCCCTTCAAATTCTTGAATGAGGGCCGATCCAATAGTTTGGGCATCGGCCGCCACGTACAACTTGAAAGGCTTGTTCAATTGTGGAGGCACCAATACTGGTGGATTCTTCATGTACTCTTTTATTTCATCAAAAGCCTTCTGTTGTTCGTCACCCCAAACAAACTTTTGATCCTTTTTTATTTTCAATAGTGAGGAAAAGGGCAACACCTTCTGTGACAAGTTTGATATGAATCTTCTCACAAAATTTATTTTGCCAAGCAGTGATTGTAACTCTTTAAGATTAGTTGGAGGAACAATTTCATCAATTGCTTTCATGCTTTTCTTGCCAACTCCTATTCCTCCTTCATGTATCAAAAATCCCAGAAACTCTCCAGCCGAAACCCCAAAAGCACACTTGTTCGGGTTCATTTTAAGCCCATGCTTCCTGGTGCATTCTAGAGTTTTCCTTATGTCAGCCAAATGGGACTCATGATCCAATGACTTGATCACTACATCATCAATATATATCTCCACAATCTTGCCGATCAACTCATGAAAAATATAATTCATAGCCCTTTGATAAGTTGCACCGGCATTTTTCAATCCAAAGGTCATGACAACCCACTCAAACAACCCTATGTGTCCAGGACATCTGAAAGCTGTCTTTACTATATCTTCTAATGCCATAAAAATTTGATTGTACCCTGCATTACCATCCATGAAACTAATCACCTTATATCCAGCAGCAGCATCAACCAACGAATCAGCAATAGGCATCGGATATCCATCCATGGGTGTAGCTCTGTTCAGATCTCTAAAATCTATGCAAACTCTCATTTTTCCATTTTTCTTATAGACAGGAACGATATTAGAGATCCAATCCGCGTATTTACATGGCCGAATGAAATTTGCATCTAGTAATCTTTCAATCTCCTTTTTCACATCGGCCAACACTTCTTCCTTGTAGATTTTTCGGGGTGGTTGCTTGTAAGGCCTGTAACCAGGTTTGATCGGCAACCGATGCTCAACAATAGAACGGTCTAGACCGGGCATCTCCGAATATTCCCAAGCAAAGCAGTCCTTGTATTCTTTTAACAATGTCACCAACTTTTCTCTGAAAACCGAACTCAAGTTAGCACTGATAAATGTCGGCCTTGGCTTGTCACCATCTCCAATGTCTACTTCTTCTAATTTATCAGCCGACACAAATCCATGTCCTAGCTTCCCGTTAGTCCCATCGATTGGATTATCCATTAAAAATTACTAAAAGAGCCGACTGCTTTGATCGGCTGCTGATCACTGCTGACTGGCTCAACAGGACCTTCTCCCCAGTCCTTACCTGAGAAGCAATCTATGCCTTGATATTCCCAGAAGGCCGGTTCCACATTAGCCACGCTAATTGAATCATCTGCTGGGACAATTTCCACTTCATCATCTATCCACTGAATAAGCTGTTGATGCATAGTAGATGGAATACAGCAATTCGCATGAATCCAATCCCTTCCAAGCAGCAAGCTGTATGCCCCTTTGCCTTCAATAACAAAGAAGGTTGTAAGCAGAATCTTGGACCCAATCATCAGATCTACATGTACACATCCTTTGGTGTCCGAAGGATTTCCAGCAAAATCATTCAACACTATGCTTGTTGGCGTTAAATCTCCAGGGCTCATGCCAAGTTTCCTGAATGTATTGTATGGCATCACATTAACAGCAGCTCCACCATCAACAAACATCTTCGTTAGTGGCTTCCCGTTGACATATCCCCTTAAGTACAGTGGCTTCATGTGCCGATTCTGAACTGGCTTTTCAAAAATAGCTTGTTTATTCAATACCAATTGTGCCATTAACCCATATTGTTCGGCTTCATCCACTTCTGACAATATCTCTTCCTGTACAATTTGATTGGCTGGAGCCATGAATTCATTCGGCAAGAAACATACCATGCATGTGGGAGCCGAATGACCCGATTCGTCAGGCCTGTCTTTTGGACGCCATATCGATTTCATCTTAGGCCTTGCTTGCTTTAATTCTTGATTCCTCAAACGTTGTACTCTTCTCTTTTGGCTTTTCCTCAAGCCAGGTGGACACCATTGTCCTTCTTGCCAGACATAAGCATGATCCTCTTCTTCCTCATGATCAACCCACCTGTAATCAGCATGTCTTTTTCTTGGTTGATCATCAAAACGCCGATCATTACTAGGATGCATCCTGCCAATTCTTTCATGGACAGATCGGCGATTGACAGTTTCCTGTCTATATTCATCATACCTATTATTGCATTCAGGACAATTATTCCATGTGGGAAGCTTCAAACCTTCGTTCCAACAATGTCTGAAGAATGCACACCCCCAATGCGCACGTTCCTGCTCTCGGATAAATTCCTTTTGTTCTTCCTCAAACCTTTCTTCTTCGCGCCTTCTTTTCTCCTCCTCGTATTCACGTCTCTGGTAGTGCTCTTTTTCTTGCTGACGTTGCCACTTATTGAGGAGAATACGCGATGTGACTCTGGGTTTAGAAGAATTCCCAATTTCGAATTGGCTATTCGGGAAGCGAGGTTTCTCCTTGAGAATCTGTTCGATCGTGATTTGTCGATTAGGATCTACTGAGCCACTCTGCTTTGCTTTCTTCGATGTCAGGACCCTCATCTTTCCCTTTTCTCCAGATTCGGCAGTACTCACCATATTGATTGAGAACCCAACCATGTTCTGAGGAAACGGGTTACTGTCCAACTTCATCTTATTGTCGAATTTCAAATGCCCTTCTTGGATAGCTTTCTGAATTCTCACTCTAAAAACCCTGCATTCATTGATGGAATGAGAATTTCTATCATGGAATCCACAGTACCTTTTATCTTTCACTCCATCAGGCCGAAGCATAGAATGCCCCTCTGGTAGTTTGATTCGGCCTTCCTTTACAAGATAATCAAATAATTTATCTGCCTTAGTTACATCAAAATCATAGGTGCCCTTATTCTGTTTAATCCACCTCTGATTCACCATGACTGGTTCTTTACTCCACACTATCTCTGCTGCGGCTATCTCTTCGCTATCCTCATACTCATCTTCTTGATCTGCTCTTTCAAGGAATTGGTTATAGATGTCAGCTACATCATTATTCTTAGCAAATCTGGCATCTTTCTTGAAACCATATGCCTGGTTACTCATTAAGGCCAATCTGTGTGACAACTGGCCCAGATCATCAAACTCCATCCCGAATAGCTTCTCCCGAATGGCAGGCAGCATGCCAGCTACAGCCATACCAGCCAGCTGGTCATCAGGTATGTTCAGAGAAAAGCACATGCTCTTTGTTTCTCTAAATCTCCTGAGGAACTCCGTAGGTGTTTCATTATTCCTCTGCCTTAAGCTGGTCAAATCAACCAACTTTTTCTCGGTACTGCCAATGTAGTAATGAGCATGGAATTTCTGCTCCAGGTCTTTCCAAGTACAAATCGACTGAGCAGGCAAAGAAGCAAACCATGTAAAAGCTGGACCCGTCAGTGACAAAGGAAAGTATCTGATTCTGAAAGCCTCATCTGCCGAAGCTTCTCCAAGCTGCATCAGATATCGAGCTATATGCTCCACAGTACTAGTATCATCTTGTCCTGAGAATTTAGTAAACTCTGTAGGCACCTTGACTCTATTCGGCAATGATACCCTTTGGTACCATTCTGGGAAAGGAGACGAGTACATGTACCCCTGATTTTTAGGCTTCAGACCGAATTGATTTTGCAATACATCGGTCATTTTTTGCACCATGAGGTCAATACTGGTATCTTGATTCCCTGGTCTTCCAGCAAGCATGCCTGCAGTACCAACATACCCAGGATTCGGGAGAGCGTCGATAGCATTGTAATCCATAAACTCTGAATATCCGTTTCCATACATGTCCCTTTGCAGCCTGTTGTTCAGAGGGGATATCTTATAAGCAGAAGCAGGCGGATTCCCTGTGGTGCCGAATGCCATATCACCGTATGTGCGAGTTTTCGGCAGTGCAGGCTGAGGATCTTGCCGAATCGGTTGACCATTTGTATCTTTAGTACCAGAACCTCCAGTTTCATCAGCATTCCCTTTACCATGTGGCCTCTGAGCTTGTACTTGAACATTGAAGTATGTCGGACCGCCCAATTGCCCATGTATCTGCTCGAAGGGTTTATCCACATGCTGACCAAAAATGCTTACCATTATATGCCGAAAACTGTTCAAGAACGCAGCATTGTGATTGGTCATTGCTTCCCCCAAAGCTTTGTATAACAAGCCCGAGAATCTCTCCCTCTCTTCTTCTTTAGTAAAATCAGACTGCCCAGGAAGGAGAACTCTTGGCAAATCGGACTTGAGAAACGGTGCACCACTCCTGTTCTTGGCGAAAGACAGTAAACATTTGTTAATGAATTGGTCAGCAGCAGCCTTTACCATCTGTTGATGCTCTTCAGACAATTCTTCCAAAGTAACATCCATGATGTCGCTCAACTCAGGCATCTTGTAAACTTGTGTGTGTCCCACTGGGCGTGCCAAAATGTGTGTTGACGTAAAATCCGCACCTCATGCCAAGCACACAGCAAGCCGAATTAGCTAGCTTCACACGTGGCCCGGGCTTTTGAATCCGGAAGCGTGCCAGTCAATTTTCCTGAAAACTGACAAAGGGATGAAAGATATTTAGATAACACCTGGAACGTACCGGGCAATACCAGTCAGTTCCATATTTGCGGCTACGGAGCCAGTTTCGAACGACAAATAGCTACAGAGAAGCTATCTGTCGGCAGTTAAAGCCTCATTCGGCAATCGGCAAGGCACGCAGGGAGCGCACTGCCGAATGCGTGACGTAAGCATGACGAAAAATCGGCTTTCAACCGAATGAACATTGTAACGCATACTCATAGCCGATTAATGAGAAACAAAGCATAATAGATAAATAAAAGGGCGAAAGCATGACCATAAATCCGTAGTAAAACAAGAATGCATAGGCCGAAAGCAGCACCCGTCAAGCATGGCAACAAACAAGTTAATCCACCGCATGATACAACACGTTTGAGGCCACACCACCAATCAGATTAGATCAATCCACCGCATGATACAATCTAATCGTGAAAGGCTAAAAGCATTCATTGTTCACTGCAAACCCACGAACACGTTCACTCGTGAGAGCACTGCCGAATGCGGCCGCTTAGCCGAATCGGGGTCCGTGGCGAAGGAACAAACTTAATCGATAAAGATAAATCTATCAGATCGAATCGAATTCTAATCCACCGGATGATTAGCTCTAAGACGACCCAAAAACCTGCATCTACCGCATGATACCCGGTTCTGTCAAGATCTACACGATACCAACAAGTTCGAACCCGCGACACGTAGCAACCTAGATCGGTTTCGGACTCGGCTATGAGGGGATAAGTCATCGCGTCGTGAAGCAGAGCCGATTCTAACCGACCTAGATTGGGCAAAGGAGTGTTGCATGAATTAAGCACAGAGTAAAAAAGGAAGCAACACGGGGTAACTTAATGAATCTGTTAGATCTTGCCGAAATCTAACAGAGCCGATAACTTGGTCCATACTAGATCTTAGCCCACCGCATGGCTCATGACCTAACAGAGGAACCTTCTTGAGACCACAACTTAAATCCACCGGATGATACTAAGCATGGTAACAAGACTACTTGCATCAAAGCTTAAATCCACCGCATGATACTAAGCATGATACAAGGTTGCCGGTACTTACGGAGGTCGACGGATCGATGACTCCTCTCGAAGAACTCGACGACTCGACTAAAGGACTCGATTTTGGCACGGGGCCGGTTTGTTGTATGATTGATTGATTGTATGATCCCTTTTTACAGCTGCCATGGGTTTATATTTATACCCAGGTCTTGATACAACTCCTAGTCGGACACGACTACAATACTTGTTTCTAAAAATAAGATGACGAATCTTCGTGCCCATATTGCGTTCCTTGTTCGAACCGGCCTTTTCCTTATGTTTTTCCACGTCATCACGCCTTCCCGAATGCTACCGCTTTTGCCTGCGGAACTATGCCTCTGCCGAATGACGACGCGTTCCCGACCGCAGAACGTCTTTGCCGAATGCCTCTGGAAAAAACTCCGTTGCCGAATGATATCTCTTTTGACGGTTCCGGCCCACACGTCAGCCTCTTCCTGGTGCCAATTTTTGGTGTCAACACCTAGGAATCAGAATGACAACTGGGGAAAAGTGAGTGGTCTCTACACCTACTATGGGACTCTCTATAGGATGCTTCGCAAGACCCTCACTCCTAGAAATTTGATGTACTATTTGAGGATTGGAGAGGAGACCCCTCCCTTTAGTATTGCTGATTTCATTTGGCAGGAGATCAAGACCATTTCTGAGAGTCCTCAGAAGATTTGTGCCTACAGCCCATTCATCATGCTTGTCATTGAGAGGGTCACAAACTTGAAGTTTCAGAAGGATACCCAACACAAGCCTTTGCGTCCTCCGGTGCCTCATAAATTTCGGATGCCTTCTCCACCACAAGAAGATCCACTGCAGCCTGATATTGGACTAGGAAGTCAGCATGAGCCTACACAGCAGCATGGGGGAGCTCAAACTCAACAGCAGCAGCACAGTCAGCTGCAGCCGGGGCAAACCGGTCTGACCGGTTCCCCAAACCGGTCTGACCGGTTCCCCAAACCGGTCTGACCGGTTTGGGCCTGGCAGCAGCTCCTATCCTGAGCGAAGGACATCTCCTATTCGTAAGTTCATATCTATGTTCACAGGCATTTGTAAAGGGCCGAGGGATGTCTAAGTTGATGTTAGGCAGCAGAGAATTGAGAACAAAAAGACTAGGGATGCAATCAAGAGATTGCACAACGTGTTGAGTCCAAATGATCCTCCTTCACCTGAGATACCCCCGCTTCGAGACATTATGACTGATCACATGAATGCGGGCTACTTTGAGGAGTATGGTGACATTTTTGGATATGGACACGTTGGGTCGAGCTCACAGCCTCCACCACCACCTCCACCTCAGTCTTTTAGTGCTCCGGGGACCATGCCATACATGTCTACTTCTGAGGGTGACTTGTTTGGCTCCTCGTTTGGATTTGGACCTCCAGGACCTACCTATGCAGCTGCCACACTTCCTTCTTCGTCATATGCATATGGTGGCACCAGTTCTTCCATGGCAGGCCTTCAGTACTCGAGTGCTCCATCTCCATCTCCCAGAGACTTTGCTTCACGGGCAGCAGCTTCCATCTTTGGCTCCACTACTGCTCCTAGTCAGGGTATGCTTAGCACCTCTATATCCTCTACCTTGGCTAGCACATCTGGTTCACTCTAAATTATCACATACACATTCACTTGAGTGAAGGTTTTCATTGGACTACATCTTCTTCGTTAGATGATCATAGCCCGACTTTCTAGCGGCGGAGAAGATTGGATGCTTGATGGGAGTGTGACTACAAGCTTCTCCAGGCCCTTTATGGATGATTGATGACAAAGGGGGAGAAGAATGGATTAAAGCCTATTTCTAGTTGATCTTGTAGTCATATCACTTTGGTTGTAATAAATTCGTACTTTATCTATTTATGGACTTGAGAACTTGTAATGTGTGCTACTATGTGTGTTGAACTCATTTATGTATTCTAAATGACAATTTGCTAGTGTGTTACATGTATTAGTTGATGCAATGTTGTTTCACACATGCTTGCTATCTGGGTGAAACCGGTTTGGCCTGAGACAGCAAGCATGCACTTCTCTTTGTTTTATTGAGTGCTATACATGTCATTTGCATCACACATTGTTTTATTATGTTATACACACTTGTTGCACATGTTGGATGCTGAGATATAGGGGGAGCTCTCAATTTTAGTTGATTATATGTGCATTTGGCATTTGAGGCCGAATTTTTGAAATTCTATTCAAGGCACACATTGAGGAGGGGCTCACCATATATCTCAGTCATCTAGAGCTTAAATTTCATATCTTTTGTAAGCTTTAATCATGTTGTCATCAATCACCAAAAAGGGGGAGATTGAAAGTGCATCTAGGCACTTATATGTTTTGGTGATTTTGGATGACAACATGATTTGTATTTAACTTGTTTGTTTAAGAATATGAGCAGGGTTTTATTCTTATGGATATTCATGAAATATATTTATTGAAGAATGACAGCTCATTGTTGGTATATATGATATGAAAACAAGCAAGTGTTTATGATCCCATGCAACTAAGTAATACAATGACAAGTGAAGTGAAATGACAAATGAGACACAGTCTTATGCAAATTAGTTGGTCTCATCTATAGGATACTTGTCAAAGGTTTTTGGGACAAAATAATTAAAGATATGGAATTCAATATGGTATTCATGGTGATGCAATGCAAAGTGGAACTCAAAGTGGCTAGATATGGTGAAAAGGATTAAGCTAGATGGCAGTGTCCAGGTACCAAGCAAAGAGAAGGACAAGTTGGTCTTGTAGCCGAGGAACCTTGCTAGGGTGAAGACTAGCATCTTAGTTTAGTCTCTATGTGCTAATCAAGTCGTATGGAGTGAAGCTATGCAACGCATCTATTCACTATAGATCATGTATTGGAATGGCTTATGAATTGGTTCATATTCTTGGAAACTCAAAGCCATTTGCTCAAGTTGGATTTGCTCAGCAAAAGAGAAATGTTGTGAGCCCTCAAAGTGAAGATGAACAAGTATGGCAACAACCAAGACATAAAAGCTCAAGTGGAAGATTTCTTTTATTGTTTTAATCTTGAGTTTAGGAATGCCGTACTATCAAGAGGGATGCAACATTAGTTGTTTGACAACACCAAAAGTGCTCATAGATCAACCCATGTGAGATAGCCTTGTGAGAGGAGTTCTTTGGAACTCAAGTGTGCTGACTCGACCCAAACCGGTCAGACCGGTTTGGGAAACCGGTCTGACCGGTTTGGGGCTCTGACAGGTGTAACGGCTAGTTGGTTCGAAAAACCGGTCTGACCGGTTTGGGAAAGCGGTCTGACCGGTTTCCCACTGACATAACGGCTAGTTTTTGTGGAGTGGGGTATTTATACCCCTTGGCCCTCTCCTTTGAGGGCTGCTGGTTCCCCTACCATTCTTGCACGCCTAGAGCCTTCCCAAGCACCAGCAAGCTCTCCCCAAACCTCTCTTTGTGAGAGTTGATTGATTTCGATCACATCTTTGGATTTGGGTTGACGGATGTATTGTGTGTGAGCTTTAGAAAGATTGAGTGAGCTAATTGCAGCAGCAAAGAGCATATCCTTAGCTTGAGCACTTCCGGTGAAGTTCAGCAATCAATTGAAGCATTTGTTACTCTTGGAGGTGAAGCCTCCTAGACGGCTAGGCGTCGCCGGTGAGCTACCTTGTTTGTGGTAAGCCTCGGATCGTTTGTATAGGCCGGCCTTGCCTCCTTCGTGGAAAAGGGTCACAAGCTAGCGGAATCGAGGAAAGTGGCTTGGAGTGGATAAGCCCGCCTTTCGTAGGCCCTCAACGGAGAGTAGGATTCACCTTGTCTTTGTGACTGCCTTGGTGGCATTGGTAGAAAATTCGGTCAAGGTAAAAAAACAATGCCTCCGACGAGGTGAACGGCACTAGGCAGCGTTTGGATGTTGGTATTGAGGCTTAGAATTAGGAATTAGATTTGGATGGCCTCAAATTCAGCTGTTTGGTAGACCTTGGTATTGACTAGTGAAATTGGGCTCCAATGCCACCAAACATTTGGCCAGCCCGTGAGAGCTAGCCCACAATTCCGAGCCCCCCTACTCCGTATTGAGCTGAATCACGATGCCGCTCCCTTCGCTCGGTCTATCTCCCCCGCACCCCTTCGCTTCTGCTCGCGAAAAAAAAGCCGCGCCGGCGGCGGCGCTCGACGAGAGCGGATAGGAGGCGACCTCGTGGGACAAAGCGCCGGCGCAGGTACCTCCCTCTCTCCCTTCCTTGTTCTCTCGCATCTCCGGCCATCCTCCTCCCTCCTCCTCTCCTTGCCAGCCAAACTTTCCCCCAAAATCTTCCCCATGTCTGGCGGCGCCCCATTGACGTGCCGGAGCTGGAGGAGGCGAAGGCCGCGGAGCAAGCGAGGGTCTGTGCCGCCCTCTCCGCTGCCACCTTCTACGGCGAGCCCCGCGCCGCCCCTCCTGAAGCGTCCCCTCGAAAGAGAGAACTTAATGTGATACTGTCGGGGACAAACCCAGGGGGTCCCCTAATCGTCGGGGTAATCACCCTCAAAAAACGATATACCACGAAAGGCCGAATCATCGATAGCCCGGAAGGCCCGGCCAGGCAGCTCGGCCCGTCACAGCCTGTCACGGCCCAGGAACGGTCGTCCGAGCTCGTCTGTCGGGAGGGTCCAAATCGCTACCCCCCGTCTCCGCCTCGCTCGAGGGCTGCGCACCCTCGAGCAGGCGCGACGCAAAACCCGCCTCGCTCGAGGGTTGCGCACTCCCTCGAACGGGCGAGTCGACCCCGCCTCGCTCGAGGCCAACTCTCTACTTAACGCGGCGCACTCCGGCTCCCTGCCCGACAACGGCATTTAATGCCCGCCCCGTCAGGCGGGCGCCAAAGTCAAAAGGCAATCCTTCCCCACGCCGCGCCGATGACACCGCAGAGCTCACTGTTCCACCTGCTCCAGTCACTGTGCGTCCTCACCGACGCTGTACGGGCGCACGCGGAACCATGCGAGGTCCTGTGTTGACTGGCAGGCGTCATTCCAAGCCACTGTTATACCCACTCCCGTCCTTCCCCCGGTGGGGAGCCCTCGAACAAATATCTGGGCGACGACCGAGTACAGACTCCGGTCAAACGTGGCCTGGAGATGACGAACGCCGGGTCAAATCCGCCAACTCTCGACCATCCCCTGGTGAACCGACCACGCCGCGCACTGTGGTTGACGGCAGCCACCATACCGACCCCTGTGCCGCCAACTCCGGTCCTTCCTCACCTGCCCCGCCCTCGAAGTCAACCAGCGAGCGGGCAGCTAGACGCGGGCTACGGCAGCGCCGCCCCTCGAAGACGCTCCAGGACAAGCACAGGGACGGCCACGACACCCCCGGAGGACGGGGTTCGCCATAAATCCCCCTCAAGGGTCAAGGACGGTGGCACGCCCGGCGCCATGCTCCCCAGTACATGTCCCTGTAGCGCACGTCCCACTCGTACTTGTAAACTTCCCCCCCCCCCTCTTCTCTCCTTTCTCTCCTTGGTCTATAAAAGGAGGAAGGAAGGGGGGATGAGGAGGAAGAAGGAGGAAGAAGGCAAAACGCAATCACACACACCGCTTCACGCGATATTCACACTCATCCTCAGGGACTTGGAGAATCCTCCTCCTCTCCCGCCTTGCTTGTAGCCCTCCCCCTCTGCAAGCACTCCGGTGCAAGATAGTACAGCGCCCCGAGCGCACCCTGCTGGACGTACGACCTCACGGTCGGAACCAGGATAAATCCTCGCCTCTTCGTGCTAGCTCTTGCATCAACCGTCAAGGGTCAGGACACAGCGCATTCTGTTTAGGCGCCGGGGATTGACCGACCGATCCCGGCACCGACAGTGGCGCGCCAGGTAGGGGGCTGCGCTGTGATCAACCTCGCCCGATCAGTCCCCTTGACGGCAGGTCGCGACGAGACCATGTCACCTCGATCCGTCACGGGGTCCCCCGGTCCGCTTCCGCGCGGATACCGGATCGCGTTTGGGAGCCTGGAGTTCGAAGCGACCGGTGAGGGCCTCCTCATGCGGCTCGCCTCCAGGCCACCCAGCGTGACGCCCGACACCCCGACATCGCCGACGCCAGTCCAGCTCAGGCGACGGCGGAGACTTCGCGAGCTTCGGATTAATGCAGAACAGCGCGTCGCTCCGCGCGTCGTCCTCCCCGATTGGGACGCCCACTTGCTGCTTCAGCCCGCGGCCACATTGCAGGGGGGCGGACCCCCACCGGCAGTTCCCGCGGAGGGAACGCACCGGGAAAATATGGCCAGGCTAGCACGCCTCCCGTTCGGGATGAGCAACGCGGCCACAAGCCACTCCACGGCGATCAGCACCATCCTGGGCGCGCGTGGAGACTCGCCAAGACATCGGCGGGCCCCAATCCGCGACCTCGGCACTTCTTCGCCCGGCGGGCTCCACTCCGAGTCAGAGGACGAAGAAGATGTGCGCGGCCAGGAACACCCGGACCTGGATTACACCGAGTTGCGCAACCGCGAAAACCTCATCGCCTTCCAGGCCGTCGCGGACTTCTGCCTCACCTACTCCGACGACTCCAGCGACGGGGAATACGACCCCTCGCGGGAATGCTTCGTCCTCGACGGCGAAGTAGAGTCCGTGGGAGAGGACGAAGAGACGCGTGACGGGGCCGAACACGCCGAGCCACCACCGGCGCCCGCCGAGCCAGCGAGCGATGCCGCACTCGCGCAGGCACAGCTTGCGCAGGTGCAAGAGCTGGAAGCCAAGCTCCAACAGGAGCGCCAACAGGTACAGGAGCTGCGCGCAGCTCTGGCAGCCTAGCAGCCCAAACGCGGCGAACGCACGCGAGCTGCCGGGCGTATTGCTCAAGCACGCATCATGAGCGACGGCGACGACGCCGGTCCTGCCATGCCGCCACGAGCAAGCCAGAAACTCGTCGCCGCAGCAACCTTGATTCGGGCCATGCCCGAACCATCGACACCAGAAGCGCGCAGCATGCGGCGCCAGGTGCAGGCCCTTGTCGAAGAAGCGGCCGTACAACAAGCGGAGAGTTCCGCCTCCCGCATGCGCCACCAAAACAGTTCAAGAGCTGGTGGCGGCAAGTGGGATAAGGAGCAATCCGTCCACACCCCACCCAGGGGCACGTGGACGCCTCACCGTCCAACGAACGACGGAAGGGCGCTCGTGGCCGGCGAGGGCGAAACGAGGAGGTCCGCGAAGGACCGACTTGTGGACACGCGGGGCGCCGTCGACGATGGCGACGCGCGCAACGTCCTGAACAGGAAGAGGCAGGACGCGGCGCCTCCCCGCAGCAAGCACCCCCGACGGGGAGGCCGCTATGACAGCGAGGAGGACAGGAGCCCAACGCCGGAACCACCGGGGACCCCGGTGTTCAGCCGGAAGATCCGTTCGGCCGCCATCCCGCCGCGTTTTCGCCAGCCAACCACCATCACCAAGTATTCAGGTGAGACGAAACCCGAGACGTGGCTCAACGACTATCGCCTAGCCTGCCAGTTGGGCGGAGCCACCGACGATGCCATGATCATCCGCAACCTTCCGCTTCATCTCGCGGACTCGGCACGGACGTGGCTCGAACACCTACCCGCGAACCAAATCCACGACTGGGACGACCTGGTCAAGATGTTCGTGGGTAACTTCCAGGGCACATACGTGCGCCCTGGAAACTCCTGGGACCTGCGCGGGTGCCGGCAGGCGGCCGGCGAGCCGCTGAGGGACTTCATCCGCCGTTTCTCCAAGCGCTGCACCGAGCTCCCGAGCGTGGGTGACTCCGAAATCATCCATGCCTTCCTCGAAGGGACGACCTGTCGAGAGCTGGTGCGCGAGCTGGGGCGAAACCATCCCACCAGTGTTAACGCTTTGTTCGACATCGCCACCAACTTTGCCTCTGGAGAGGAGGCTGTCGGGGCGATCTTCGACGGCAAGACCAAGGGAAAGCGCGCGGAGGAGCTGCCCGCGGAGGGCAGCAAACCCAAGGACGGGACCAAAAAACAGAGACGGGGCGGTAAAGGCAAGGGGCATCGCCAGGCCGCGCAGCAGCAGCGGCAGGGCGAGGACTCTGACGACGCCCTCGTGGTCGAGCGGGGCCGCAAAGGCCCTCGGGGCCCCCCTCAGGGGGGAGGCCTGTTCGACGAGATGCTGAAGAGGCCATGCCCATACCACAAGGGCCCAGTCACCCACACCCTCGAGCAGTGTGGGATGATCAAGGGCTACTTCAGGCGCACCTCCGCGAAGGAGGATGGCCCGAAGAAGGATACGGGCGATGGCGGCAACGACGAGTTCCCTCATGTGGAGAACGTATTCTTCATCATAGGGGGGCCCGCGGCGAACGCAACATCCCGGGAACAGAAGCGTGAACGCCGAGAAGTCTTCTCCGTTCACCCCGCAACGCCAGCTTACCTCGCCTGGTCGGAAGAGACCATCTCCTTCGGCCGCGAGGACCATCCGGACTATGTCCCGAATCCAGGGCGCTATCCGCTTGTCGTCGACCCCGTCATCGGCAACACGCGATTCTCCAAGGTGCTGATGGACGGAGGCAGCAGCCTCAACATCCTCTACGTCCACACCCTAGAGCTCATGGGCATCAGCACGGACCAGTTGAGGCCAAGCAAGGCACCGTTCCACGGCATCGCGCCGGGGAAACGGGTCCAACCCCTCGGGCAGATCGACTTGCCCGTTTGCTTCGGAACTCCCGAGAACTTCCGGAGGGAGACTCTCACCTTCGAGGTGGTGGGATTCCCAGGAGAGTAACACGCTATTCTCGGGCGACCGTGCTATGCCAAGTTCATGGCGGTCCCTAACTACGTCTACCTCAAGATGAAGATGCCAGGGCCAAAGGGCGTCATCACCGTGGGATCGTCGTACGAGCACGCCTATACGTGCGACGTCGAGTGCGTCGAGGGCGCGGAAGCGCTCGCCTACAGTGAGACCCTGGTGGCAGATTTGGAGAAGATGGCGAACGAGGCCGCCGACTCCGCCAAAAGGCACACGAGCACTTTCGAGGCTGCGGAGCACACCAAAGCGGTGCCCCTCGACCCCGCTGCCCCCGAGGGCAAGGCGTTGAGGGTCAGCACCACCCTCGACCCCAAATAGGAAGCGGTTCTCGTCGACTTTCTCCGCGCCAACGCCGACATCTTCGCGTGGAGACCCTCGGACATGCCGGGGATCCCAAGGAAGGTCGCCGAGCACAGTCTCGACATCAAGCCACACTCCAAGCCGGTGGTACAGCGACTGCGGCGGTTCGACGAGGAAAGGCGCCGCGCCATCGGGGAGGAGGTGCAAAAGCTCCTGCAAGCTGGGTTCATCAAAGAGGTATTTCACCCAACCTGGCTTGCCAATCCTGTTCTAGTTAAAAAGAAAAATGGAAAATGGCGCATGTGCGTAGACTATACCGGTTTAAATAAAGCATGCCCTAAGGTTCCATTTCCTCTGCCTAGAATAGATCAAATAGTAGACTCCACCGCTGGATGCGAGTTGCTATGCTTTCTTGATGCTTATTCCGGTTATCATCAAATCAAGATGAAAGAGTCCGACCAGCTCGCGACTTCTTTCATCACCCCGTTTGGCATGTTTTGCTAAGTCACTATGCCGTTCGGCCTCCGAAACGCTGGAGCTACATACCAGCGATGTATGCAACACGTTTTCGGAAGCCACATCGGGCGGACCGTTGAGGCATATGTCGACGATATCGTTGTAAAAACCAGAGAGGCGAACGATCTGGTCAACGATTTGCAAATCGTGTTCGGTTGCCTCCGGGCGAACGGGGTAAAGTTGAATCCGGAAAAATGCGTATTCGGGGTGCCGTGAGGCATGCTGTTGGGCTTCATCGTCTCCCAGCGAGGCATCGAACCCAACCCCGAAAAAGTCTCGGCCCTGGAACGAATGGGGCCGATTCGGGACCTGAAGGGGGTGCAGAGGGTACTGGGCTGCCTTGCAGCACTTAGCCGTTTCATCTCTCGACTTGGTGAAAAGGGCTTATCTTTGTACTGGCTCCTAAAAAAGCACGAACGCTTTTCATGGACCCCCGAAGCCCAAAAAGCCCTCGACGGGCTAAAAGCATCGCTGGCACGCGCGCCCATCCTCACGCCGCCGCGGAGCGGTGAGCCTCTCTACCTATATGTGGCTGCGACAATGCAAGTTGTCAGCGCCGTCATCATTGTGGAAAGGCTAGAGGAGGGCCGCGCTCTCCTGGTCCAGAGGCCGGTGTACTACGTCAGCGAGGTGCTGACCGAAACCAAGATGCGGTACCCACAGATCCAGAAGCTAATCTACGCCATAGTGCTCGCGCGTCGAAAGCTGCGACACTACTTCGAGGCCCACCCGGTCACTGTGGTCTCATCTTTCCGTTTGGGGGAAATAATCCGCAACCCGGACGTCTCGGGTAGAATAGCGAAGTGGTCTATGGAACTCGTAGGGGAAACCCTCTCCTACGCACCGCGAAAGGCGATAAAATCGCAAACCTTAGCGGATTTCATCGCTGAGTGGACCGACGTCCAACTTCCGCCGCCGCAGATCCAGGCTGAATGCTGGACCATGTACTTCGACGGATCGGTGATGAAAACCGGGGCAGGCGCGGGCCTCCTCTTCGTCTCACCCCTCGGAGAACATATCCGGTACGTGGTTCGCTTGCACTTCCCGGCGTCGAACAACATGGCGGAGTACGAAGCCCTCCTCGCTGGGCTCCGCATCGCCATCGACCTCGGCGTCAAACGCCTCGACGTCCGGGGAGATTCTCAGTTGGTCATCGACCAAGTGATGAAGAACGCGAGCTGCCGCGACGAAAAGATGGAGGCGTATTGCAACGAGGTTCGTCGTCTCGAGGACAGATTCTGTGGTCTCGAGTTGAACCATATCGTGCGCAAGTACAACGAGGAAGCGGATCAGCTGGCCAAGATCGCGTCAGAGCGGATCACCGTTCCTCCGAATGTTTTCGCCCACGACCTCGACCGCCCCTCTGTCAGCCCCGAATCAAAGGCCGGAGCCCACGGGAAACCCTCGGGGGCTGCGGGAGTCGAGCCCATGGAGGAGAACCCCTCGAAAGAGGGGCTCGAAGCCCTCAACGCTGAAATCTCTTTGGCCGAGGCCATGGAAATCGACGCAGACACACGACCAGGAGACTGGCGTGATCCATACCTCGCATGGATCAATCGTGGAGAACTGCCCTCGGACCGAACCGAGGGGCGCCGCATCGCCAGAAGGGCCAAGGCCTTCGTCTCGGTCGGCGGCGAACTGTACAAGCGCAGTGCCTCAGGGATCTTGCAGCGATGCATCCCCATCCCCGAGGGAAGGCAGTTGATCCGCGACATCCACGCCGGGGCTTGCGGACACCACGCAGCGCCACGTACCCTCGTGGGTAACGCATTCCGGCAAGGCTTTTACTGGCCCACCGCCGTGTCCGACGCGAACGAGGTCGTGCACACCTGCGAAGGGTGCCAGTTCTACGCACGAAAGACGCATCTCCCGGCGCACGCCCTGCAGACCATCCCTGTAACATGGCCTTTCGCGGTCTGGGGGTTGGATCTCGTGGGGCCCTTCCGCCCAGCGCCCGGGGGCTTCACCCACTTGCTGGTAGCCATCGACAAATTCTCGAAGTGGATCGAGGTCCGGGCCATCACCAGCATCAGATCTGAGCAGGCCGTAATGTTCTTCACCGACATCATCCACTGATTTGGGGTACCCAACTCGATCATCACTGACAACGGCACCCAATTCACCGGCAAGAAGTTCTTGGAGTTCTGCGACGACCATCACATTCGCGTTGATTGGTCGGCCGTGGCACATCCACAAACGAACGGCCAAGTAGAGCGTGCCAACGGCATGATACTACAAGGCCTGAAGCCAAGGATCTTCAACAAGCTGAACAAGTTTGGCCGGAAGTGGGTTGCTGAGCTGCCATCGGTGATCTGGAGTCTCAGGACAACCCCGAGCAGGGCCACAGGCTTCAGCCCATTCTTCCTCGTCTACGGCGCCGAAGCCGTCCTCCCAACAGACTTGGAATACGGGTCTCCGAGGCTTAAGGCCTACCAGGAAGACCAAAACCAGCGGGACCGCGAGAATTCGCTGGACCAGGTGGACGAGGCTCGCGACAGAGCGTTGCTTCACTCAGCGCGCTACCAGCAATCGCTTCGGCGATACCAAGCTCAGAAGGTACGGCGTCGGGACCTCCACGAGGGGGACCTGGTGCTAAGACTACGCCAGGACAATCGAGGGCGCCACAAGCTCACTCCGCCATGGGAAGGACCGTTCATCATCGCCAAGGTCCTCAAACCCGGCACTTACAAGCTGGCGAACGAGAAAGGCGAGGTCTTCACCAACGCCTGGAACATCCAACAGCTACGTCGCTTCTATCCTTAAAACTCTCAGTATTTCTTGTAAATACTTCGTGTTCTTAGTTAACAATAATAAAGAGTTTGCGAAAAACATGAAAACATTGTTGCTAACAACACAAACAAGGGGGACCTGGTTTTATTTTTAATAAAGCCAAGCCCCCCTCGGGGGCTGCAGGGGGGTTAACCCCCCTAATCGTCCCGGTTTTTTCGAAAGTTGTGCTAAAACTCGAAACGCTTAGAGAGAGGCGGGGCGTGAGCTAGTCAAAGCTGGAGCCGGTCGAGTCGTGAGACTGCTTATGCCCGCGAAAGGCTACAGCGCCTCCCTCACCACCCCACGCTTTAACTACTCACGAATCCGAAGTAACCCGGCCACAATCTCTCCAAGACCAAGAGCAGCACAATAGAACGATTAACCAGGCTGCCAAGCCTTTCCTCCTTAAATCCAGAAAAGTGAAAGCAAGGCACAAGTCTACCGCGGCTAAGAGTCGGCAGAGTCGTGGGACCGCCCACGCCCCCGAAGGCTACGGCATCCCCCTCGCCACTCGACGCCAAAGTTACTGGTGTTCCCCTGCCGAAACCGATCTCGAGTTAAGAGGAAGGCGCGGCACGCCAAACAAACGAAACCTCGGTTGCAAAACCCTAACTAAATCCGAACGCCCTTATTTGTCATGCTGCTAACCGCGAAAATACGGGACCAAACTCCCAGAATCATTGCAGGAACTCGCGAAGACGGACTCAGCATCCCAGAGATCGCGAGAAGGGTCCGATTTTCCCTCGGACAAAACCCAGAAAGCGTTATTAGTCCTTTCCCCTCAAAGATCGAGGAAGACTAAAAGCAAGGCGTGAGTTACTACAGAGGACGGTTGGCAGGGTCGTGGGACTGCTTACGCCCTCGAAAGGCCACAGCATCCCCCCCCCCATCGCTCAACGCTCAAGTCACTCACGAAAACGAACTCCTTGGCAAAGGTCGTTCCTAAATCATGAGAAAAGGCATAATTCCGCACGAAAACTTTCAACGCAAATACGAGATCGTGCAAACCCATGAAAAGGTTGGGCACAAACAGGATTCATTCCTTACACGCCGCGAATGGCGAGATCACGATGAAAAATTACACTCGGCCATAGGCCGTTTTAAAGATACAAAGACCGGAGCCACCCCAACGGGGCTCTCGTACTACTTCAGCTAGCCGGCCAGCACACTATCACGAGAACCAGTCTCCACAACTTTCTCGTCGATTTTCTTCTGGCACCCAGCTAACCAAAGAACCCGGTGGACGGGCAGCTGCGGGACGAAGGACGCTGAACCACTTGACCGCCGGACAGGGCATGCCTTCGCGCCCTGCCGTCAATGAGTGCCCTCGCAAGGACGACGACCGGCGAACGCTTTCCGCTAGTTTCCTAGCAAACGAAGCGACCGCCGCAACGTCCTTGATGCGCCTCGCCACCGGCAAGGTCACCGCCTCCCCGATGAGGAGTGCGACGCCCTGCTCCTTTCCCGCAGCATGCCCACCCCCTCTCGTCGACTTTCTTCTGGCATCAATGGCGCGCGCCGGGAACGAAACCCCGGACCACTCTACTCCCACTCTCAAGCCCATCGGGAGGATGAAGTTTGAAACTCTGCATATCTGACGAGCTACACAAGAACCCGGTGATGATCCTCTCCCCCCGCCTGGACGACTGCCTTTATAGGCGCCCCGGGGTCTCGACTGTTACTCCTGTGGGTGGGTGATCGCGAGATTCGCGTGCGGATGCGAGCTGCCAGCCGTATCACGTGGGCAACCTTGACCGCCTCCTTGACTCAGCCTGCCCGCGGTACGGTTCTCACGCCCAACGAACCACGAGCGAATCAGCCGCGGACCAAGCGAGCGGACCGGGTCAAAGGGCGGGATACCACGTTTATCCAGTAGGCCACGAGGTGGGACGGCACGACAGACGTCCAAAACCGTCACGTCGCCTCAGGTCCTACCCGTACACGGCGCCTCATCACAAAAGACGCGCCCGTTCGACCACGCCATCAAACAGCGGCCCGACCGCTCGGTCCGAAGAATGCACACAAAGTGCGGCGGCATGCCAACTCACTGACACCCGGGCCAGGCGTACGATGAGGATCGCCAAACAACCGACGCGCGTGGGCGGCGGCATTTGTTACGACACGGTAAGCGGAAACGGCGCGCCTGCGATGCATTAACTACGCGTCGCCTCGCCTCCCCCTGGCGCACGCCAACTCCGCCTAAAAAGGCGCGCCCACTACGCCCATCTCGCCCACTCCGCAACGCGTCAGCCCCGCCCACACCCACCAGCAGTTGTGCGCGGGCCCGCGGAGCCGAAACGACCCAACCATTGGGTTCCCCCCAGGTAAGGCTGCAACGCTCCTCCTTCCCTAGGCACGGACGCGACTAATCGGGGATTCAAAGCCCGAACCTCGAAAGGGTTCAAAGGGTGCCCCGGACCGAATAATACGAAGTCGCGCTCGGCCAAGCCTCGAGCCCGCCGCGCGGGAGCGACCCGCATCTTACGCAAGGCCCTACTGATCAGGAGTACGAAGCCTGGACCTCGAAAGGGTTCGACAGGCGCTCCAGATCAACAGAGTCAGGGACGATTCGGGCGTGTCAAACGGACTTTACCCCGAACGCGAAGTTTGGGGACGCTCCTGTCGTGTTCAAGGCCAGACAAAGGCAGCTAGTCGGGGGGATCCCAACGAGGGAGAGCTTCCGCGCCCTCGGTCCCTACGAAAGGGACCGAGCCCCACCTAGCAAACCTTTGCAAGCGCTACATGGACGTGTCTCCGGACCACGAGCCGACCCCTAGCGAACGGGGCACGGACGTCCACTTGAACTACCCGCTAGCAGCTCACCGAGGTATCCGCGTACGTTGCCCAATTCGAGGGTTGCACGGATGACCTCACCCCTCTCCCCCGCGAAGGGGAAGCGAGGGTCGCAATTCAAAGACAAGAAGCCTCTCCGGTCGCCTCCGCGTGGGCCAGGAGCTCGGGGGCTCCTTGCAGCATCTCCTCCTCCTCTTATGCGCGAAAAACATCAAAGCCGTGCAGGGTCCGCCCCCCGAGTTCCATATAACTCGGTCTCGCCCCTGTCGCATCGAAAGAGGAGCGACTGACTCAACCCTCGAAAGACAAAGCCCTTGCACGAGTGAACCCACTCCTCCAAGGGCTCGGGGGCTACACCCGCGGGTGCGCTCGCTCGCCCCCACGGAAGAACGTGCATAACCGAGAAGGGGTAATCCCCGCGGAATGCCCGGGAACGATCCCGCGAACCATCAGCCTCTGCCCGACTAATCCTTAGTCCGGCAGAGGCTCGGGGGCTACTGTCGGAGACAAACCCAGGGGGTCCCCTAATCGTCGGGGTAATCACCCTCAAAAAACGATATACCACGAAAGGCCGAATCATCGATAGCCCGGAAGGCCCGGCCAGGCAGCTCGGCCCGTCACAGCCTGTCGCGGCCCAGGAACGGTCGTCCGAGCTCGTCTGTCGGGAGGGTCCAAATCGCTACCCCCCGTCTCCGCCTCGCTCGAGGGCTGCGCACCCTCGAGCAGGCGCGACGCAAAACCCGCCTCGCTCGAGGGTTGCGCACTCCCTCGAACGGGCGAGTCGACCCCGCCTCGCTCGAGGCCAACTCTCTACTTAACGCGGCGCACTCCGGCTCCCTGCCCGACAACGGCATTTAATGCCCGCCCCGTCAGGCGGGCGCCAAAGTCAAAAGGCAATCCTTCCCCACGCCGCGCCGCTGACACCGCAGAGCTCACTGTTCCACCTGCTCCAGTCACTGTGCGTCCTCACCGACGCTGTACGGGCGCACGCGGAACCATGCGAGGTCCTGTGTTGACTGGCAGGCGTCATTCCAAGCCACTGTTATACCCACTCCCGTCCTTCCCCCGGTGGGGAGCCCTCGAACAAATATCTGGGCGACGACCGAGTACAGACTCCGGTCAAGCGTGGCCTGGAGATGACGAACGTCGGGTCAAATCCACCAACTCTCGACCATCCCCTGGTGAACCGACCACGCCGCGCACTGTGGTTGACGGCAGCCACCATACCGACCCCTGTGCCGCCAACTCCGGTCCTTCCTCACCTGCCCCGCCCTCGAAGTCAACCAGCGAGCGGGCAGCTAGACGCGGGCTACGGCAGCGCCGCCCCTCGAAGACGCTTCAGGACAAGCACAGGGACGGCCACGACACCCCCGGAGGACGGGGTTCGCCATAAATCCCCCTCAAGGGTCAAGGACGGTGGCACGCCCGGCGCCATGCTCCCCAGTACATGTCCCTATAGCGCACGTCCCACTCGTACTTGTAAACTTCCCCCCCCCCCCCCCCTCTTCTCTCCTTTCTCTCCTTGGTCTATAAAAGGAGGAAGGAAGGGGGGATGAGGAGGAAGAAGGAGGAAGAAGGCAAAACGCAATCACACACACCGCTTCACGCGATATTCACACTCATCCTCAGGGACTTGGAGAATCCTCCTCCTCTCCCGCCTTGCTTGTAGCCCTCCCCCTCTGCAAGCACTCCGGTGCAAGATAGTACAGCGCCCCGAGCGCACCCTGCTGGACGTACGACCTCACGGTCGGAACCAGGATAAATCCTCGCCTCTTCGTGCTAGCTCTTGCATCAACCGTCAAGGGTCGGGACACAGCGCATTCTGTTTAGGCGCCGGGGATTGACCGACCGATCCCGGCACCGACAGATACAAATACCAGTCCCAGGAAGCTGGTTCACATTATTACAACAGATGGTTCAGTACTTAAACAATATTACGGGAGACGATGGCACTGCAAGGCCACAACAAACAGAACTAAAGCTAGACTCCAGATAAAAAGGTTGACAACAAAGAGGTCTTCATCAGAGTGGAAATCCATGCGGCTTCAAGCGGGTGACCCTAACACACAGGCAAAGGTTGGGTGCAGAACGAACCCCCCTAAACAACGTCCTCAGGCACAAAGTCCGGGTCTGCCTCTGTAACAAATTAAGCAAGGGTGAGTACATACGTACTCAGCAAGCACAACCACATCCACGGAAAGGATATAACAGAAGCATGCAAGGGAATATAATCAAGGATAGGTTCATGGTTTATTTTTGCATCAAAGCTAGGTTTTACACATGCAAGGGTTGATTTTACAAAGGGTTTTCACAAATATTTCTTTTAGTTGCATCAATAAACATAATTATCTTACTCACAATATTTTAACGCTACCAGACTTCCCATCTGTCGTAGCCATTTCCCAACTCTTTTCTCAACACAAGTTACACCATTCACATTCTTATACCAAAACAAGGACTAGTGAAGTGACCAAGCCGTAACTCGCCCAATACCGTAGAACGGCTATCCGGATAGGTTTTAACTCTGCAGAGGTGTACACAACCACAAGTAGGGTACCACAACATGAACACCTTAGTGTCAGTGCAGCTCCTTCAAAGCCATTACCCACCATAGCTAAACTGACAAGTTACTACAGAAGCGACCAGGGGGTCAGCAACCACCAACTAGGTTCTACCCAGGGGCATACTTCACGTAGACCGTATCCCCAGCTCCGTGGCCCTCTGTTGCTCACCAGCACACCACATAACCAACAGCTTAACTAGTGGGATTTATGCTAGGTCGTTGCCACATACAACGATCGAGTGGAGGTACAATAAAATGGGTTAGGCTAGATGACACATCAACATCATCCCAAAAATTGTGATAGGATAGACAACTCCCACCATGCTCAACCACACAGGTTCGAGCTCACCTCGGCATCCCACACAAGGAACACCGTCTGTCTCATCCCACACGGATACTCCTTTTATTCACCAAAATCCATCTCTTTTATTTTAAAGCATACACGCAGTTGGTTTTGTAAACACTATGGAGAGTATAATAGTAAAACATTCCTAAGCATTTCTAGCAGTGACTAACATTCAAACAGAGCATTGTCATATTCAAACATTAATCTAGGTTGTCAAGGAAGCAGTCATAGCAATCAAGGAATGGCTATCCAACCGGGTTTAGCAGTAAAATCATGCAAGTTTTATAAAATAGGCCATGGGTTGTGTTTATAAAATCTAGGACAAAATATGCATCAAAGGATGGGATTGCACTTGCCGTTCTCCCAACCCTCGGGGGATTCCTGCCCGGGGTCATGGTCTCCAAGCTCCTGCTCGTAACCCTGCTCCTCCTCGAGTCCTTCCTCGTTCACAGCGTGGTCTACGGCACACACAAGCAAACACACAATAAATAAAAGAAAAGGCTTTTGCTGAGCTCAGAAAGAAAGGGCAGAGGATTAAAGAGCGATGGTGGTGACAGGATTATTTTTGGAATAAGCTGGATGGCTTGGCAGACATATACTGGTGATTATTGTGAGGGAGTTTGGGGTCAAACGGGGTTAGAAAGACGCATGAAATGATGGATTATAGAAGGTTTATGGGCTGTTTTACAGAAAAAGGACCTACCTGTAATTATTAAAGAAGGCAGGGGCTCCCGGCGAAACTGACAGAGAGAGAGAGGGAATAGAAGCGTGGACGGCGGGTTAAAAAGGAGAAAGATCAGGGGGTTATGGGCAAAAGTGCCATCTTCTTCCCCTCGAAATAGAGCAGAGGGGGAGAGAGGGCGACGGCGGCGAAATCGCCGGCGATTTGGGGCGGCTCTGGTGAAATTGGCTGGGGGAAAAGGGAGAGGAGAATACGGCGAGTCTACCCATGCCTTTACCTCGGGCGGGGATGGATGAGCTGGGCTGCCCACGGGAGCGGGTGAGCAGTGGCGGCTATGGCGTGGGCGGCGGTGTTGCGGCGGCGGAGGAGGCAAATGCGGTGGCTGGCGAGTGAGAGGTGGTGGAGGAGAAGCTGAGGGTCCTTTTTATAGGCGTGGAGGAGGTCGGTGGAGGCGGGCCGACACGAGGGTGAGAGAGAGACGCTCGGCGGACGGCAATGGGGGCCGACGGGCTCGAATTGAAGGCGGTCGGCGTGGTTGGTGGTACGGCGGCGCTGTGGCAGAGCAGTGTGGTGGGGCACGGCGCTGTGCTTGGCGCGATGTGGCGTGCGCGCTCATATAGACGCTGCCTCATCGGGCGGCGTGGTGATGGGATTACGGCGGGGCCAGCGGTGGCGTCAGCGGCGGACGCGCGGCCAGGAGCAGAGGCGGGCGGCATGGTAGCTGTGTACGGTAGTCGGTGCGACAGTGGTGGCGCGTGTGCTTGGGCAGCGCAGCAGCGGTCCGTGCGGCAGCGGCCGGCGCGGCAGGGCGGTGAGCGTGGCGAGCACGCGGAGCGGCGCGGCTCAGCGGCGCAGCGACGACGGGTTCGGGTGGGCGGTGCGACGGTGTAGAGGTGGGCGGCACGGCAGCGGGATGCGGCTGTGGCTGGCGCAGGGAGCACAGCGACGAGCACGGCGCCAGGGAAGAACAGAGCAGGGCCGGCGCGTGCATAGGGCAGGGGCACGAGCAGAGCAGCGCCGGGGAGAAAACAGGGGAGGAAAAAAAGAGAGGGGAAAAAGAAAGGGGGAGACAGCGGGATTCGCGGCGGAAAGACGACAGGCGGTCGACGGCGGTCGGCCAGCGACGGTCGGGCCCGGCGGTCGACACGAGGGTGGTCGACACGAGGTGGGACAGAAAAAGAGGGGGCGGTGATAACAAGGTGGGAGGGTTTTGGCGGAAGCGGGAGCTCAGCGGTAAAAGTTTTGAAACATTTTTACCGGGTGCATTAATTAGGTGTTTTTCCCAGAGAGTGAAAACGCGGGCGTTACACCTCCCCTGCCTCCTTCGGCGACGAGCTGCGCGCCCCTCCGCCGGCGAGCTGCGCCCGGACGAAGAGAGCGGCCTTCTCCAGCGAGGTGTCGGTGGCGAGTGCCGCCGCCAGCGTGGTTGAGGTGGAGGTGAAGAAGATGGCCAGAATCATATGCCTACATCCAAACATGAATTGGTATTCGCCAGTGTCTTTTATTTCATCTAGCAATTTTATCTACATCCAAACAATGACTTTGGTATTGTAATCTAGTACCAATACCAGGCCGCTTTGGCATTGAAGTCAATATAATGCCAAGGCTTCCAATATCGACATCCAAACGGAGCCTAAAGAATGTCGCCATTGTTTGCACCAGTCAAAGCCGTGCAAGTCTTTCTCCTATTGCACAATGACGCTCTCCGTGGTGAACACTACCGACAGCTAGGCAACCAGCATAAATTGACGAATCCAGCAAGTTGGAGCAGATCAAGGCGGAAGCAGAGATGCGGCAAGAACCACCCCGAGCAAAGAGATGCCAGGCCACCAGCAAGATGGATCCTGCCCCAACGGCCAAGGAAATGGGAACGAAAGCCCGAATGCGGCAACGGAGAAGCTCTACCGATAGGATGGCTATCGCCGACATGTCACTAACTGCACTACACATGACCCTCGCGCCCGCTCGCGGCGCCAACCACAGTACCTAACTGATAGTGCGCAGACCCTGTCGTCCGAGCGCTGGCAAGATGCGCAATGGCCACCGACAACCGCCCCACACACGGCCGGTGCACAAAGGACACATGACCTCGTAACGCCTCCGCACAAGGTACGGACGTCCCCGCACTACTGCCTCGCATGGTTGTGACCCACAGCCATTAGAGGCTGCACAGCTGCCCTCTGCTGCAGCCGAGCTGCAAGCAGCGGGCGACACAGGGGGTGGTCGGATATGAGTCAACGGACGACAAATCCGTGCCGGCAAGCATGGGAGGACCGGGTGATCACCATATACTCCGGGTGCAACGACCACCCCCATCACACGGATCCAGCCAAGGGATGGTGGATTCGGTGGCCCACGAGCGGATCTAGCCGTCGGCCATCCCCAAGAACCCCATAGATGAAGACAACGGTGACTGGTAGAAGGCCAAAAAGTCCAACTTCAAAGAGTAATCCCAACACAAATTTGTCATGATTCCCCGATCTGAGAAAAGTTACTTTCATAGATCTTGGATTGGTTAGACGTGTGTTTCACATGACTTATTTTCTGAGTTTTCGGAAGTGTAGTTCCAAAAATCAAATGTTACTGTCAACATGTGCGCCTTATAAAAAGTCCTATCATCCTGTGATTCCTCAATTCGCATGCCTTTCAAAATATAAATAGTGTATTTCAAAAAATATAAATAGTATAAAAGTATAAAAAAGAAAGGACTTTTATACAATATGAAAATATGAAAAAGTTCTAACATAAATTTGAAAATAGATAAAATAGTATGCTTAAAAAAATGTTCTCAACACCATATAGTGTCAATGAGTTAATGACGAAGAAAGTTGCAAATGAATCAAATAAGAGGAAAAAATACATTAGAAAAGAAGGATAACAATGTAAAGCTGTTGCCAAATGAAAAGAAGCAGAAAGGGAAAAAATATTGATGCTAACACCATACGCCCATCCCCAAATGTAAAACGAAAGGGGAAAAAGAAGGAAAAGAAACCACGGTAAACGATAAACGATGTTGCCAAACTTTCCTAGCTGTTTCAGGTGGTGGGCCGGCCCATAACCAAAAAACTGAACGCACAGGAGGAGGTCGACGGAGGGGGCGGCGAGCCAGCGACAGCGTTCTTGCTGTCCTTGTCCCCTTCTCAGTTGCTCTCGTCCGTCTTCCTTTCCTGGCTGCGGCGACTGGGTGAGCGGCGGCGCCATTCGCCGCATCTTCGCCCCTCCCTTTGCCGGCGACAAGCATCTACGAGGTATGCCGGATCCTTCTCTTCACCCCCTGCTGTGCGAAGCGGAGCACCCAAATCCCTAACTATTTGTATTCGCATCTGACCCAGTTACTATATACATACAGACTACTGTATTAGCTACTAACTTCGATTTTTTTTTCAAAAATTATCGGGTGTACATGTACCCATGTGCACACGAGATCTCAGGTCATATTGCAAGTCCTAATGGTACCCATAATGCGTTAGTTTACAGTACAGGAATTCCCAGTTCGTACATATGCCAAAATGATTAAGGATGAAGCTCTGTTAGCAGGACGGCCATACTAAAATTTATATGTGCACTACAAAATCAGATGTGCAGTTTTAATACCCAAACAAAGACAGAGGTACTTTAAAGTTCAAACCAATTTTATCAAAGAGACATATGCCTGACTTTTAGTGCTTATCTATGGTACCTTTGCAGTCATTGGTAGATCTCTTGCCATGGAAGCATATCTAGGTTAAAAGATCTTCTGTAAAACCAAAAAACGTAAACTTTAGACAATCTTGGACAAAAATGGACGGAGAAAAAAAAAGATTCCTAAGAAAAAATGAAGAGGGGAAAGAAAAATCACAGTTTATTGGAGTATTCACCTCTGCACCCAAATCTGGTCCCTAACAACTATTCATGTGGGTGTTTATGTAGTTCTTCTGGAGTTACAGTTATGAGGCGTATTTAAATCTCTGATTCAAAATTGAACTAGGCCAGTTCACATATATTTTGGACCTCACTGAGGAACTGACTTCTTCTGGTTTACTGCATTAAGATTTGCTGCCATGTCCCTAGCTACCCAAAAACACTAGTAGTTGGAACAAACAGCCTGTTTTTTCTTGTATCAATTTTATCTTCTTTCTGTAGTTTAACTAACATCGCAGCAGTATCTAATTTCCCATTTTCTTCACATGCTATTCTCCAGCATAAAAAGCATACTTACACACGGCTTACTGCTTGTTTTGGAATAGATGGCAGATAAAGAGCAACGGGCAGTGTTTGTCACCGTGGGAACCACATGTTTTGATGCTCTTGTCAGGGCTGTAGATTCTCCAGAAGTGAAAAAGGCTTTGTTGCAAAAAGGTTATACTGATCTTCTTATTCAAATGGGCCGAGGATCATATGTTCCATCTAAGGTTAGTTGGCTTATGCTTCTGTAGTAAATTTTCAAAATTCCTGTCTAGTGTGCATGCATGATGATATTACTCTTTTACAAGTCTTCATTCGTGATGAATATTACCTAACTGATGATTTTTAAGTTACACTAAGTGAAAAAGTGAAGTGGAAACAATCCACAAGTTAAGAGATGAACTTTTTGTGCAAATTGATCTGATGTGAAGTGGTTTTTTGCAAATAATAATTCTGATCTTTTATGAGAGTTTTTTCTAAAATCTATGTCTTTTTAAGAAAACAGTATGTGAACTATGTTTTCTAAGTGGCAGTTTGTATTTATGTTTGAGAAAACAAGCATATAGTTATTTCTTTGTCATACATCCAACTTGATCAGCAGCTGCTTGCTTTAATCGTATATTACTATTTGCCTTTTCTTTGTTTAATGATTAATTTTGGCACATCATGCATTTTTTTATTCTGTTTCCCCAAAAGAAGAACGTAGTCAACATGTTGATTGGGGTATTTCATGAATGGCTTTAATTATATAATACAATTAAAAGTATTTGTCTATTCCGGAATACAGGTGTCAGGAGATGCAACCCTTCAGGTTGATCATTTCACATTTTCACCAAGCATTGCTGACAATATGAGAAAAGCTTCCCTAGTTGTCAGCCATGCAGGTAATTATAGTGTTTTCCTATGGTGGAAAATACAAAGATAATGGAATATTGTTCATGGCATTTCATCTTTTTTTGGGTAAATCTTCAAACTGCCAGCTTAATGTGCTGTTGAATATTCCAATAAATTTCAATCTGTAAACCTAAAAATATATAAGAAGGAACAGCGTAGTTCTTCAATTTGTATTTTAGAATGATGAGCTACTAAAAATCTTCCGATATATGTACTAGTCAATCATATGTGAACCTGACATCTTTTCTCCATATTCTGTTTCCTATCGTCTGATTAAGTGATTGAGATTTGGGAACCTTCTGCTTTTACAGATGGAAGAAATTCAGTAAATGACTAAAGACTACAACCACTCGTGTTAAAAGCTATCACTCTGTGATCGTGAAAGGTTACTGGATTACCGTAGAGGCCTTAGTAAGTCAGCATTCATAAGAGGAGGGGGACCACATGGAGTGATCTCTCCATTTAAGCTAATTAAAGAGCCCGTCCAAGTAAAATTGAACTCGAGCAACAGCATCATCCTTCTATAATCATAATCTTTTTCCTTCCTCCTTTGATCCCAGTGGTCACCTCCCTTGTGGCTTCTTATCCTCCCGGCGCCATCTCTGGCCACCACACTGCCTACTGCCACCTCCTGCAACCGGTTGCACTTTATCACCTTGCCTCTAAACCACACTGCCTCCCTGGCCTTCCCAATCTCTCCTGCTTGGAGCCCCCTGCCTGGCCCTGCCCACTGGCACCTGCTGGTAGGAGATAAGGTAGAGAGATAGTGGAGGCTATCACTCCCGTCCAATTTCCATCCAAGCGCAGGAAATGGAGTCTCATTTTAAGCATACAAGGAGAGTACTCTCTACTAGAATTCTCATTTAATAACAAGGTTGCTTTATAAAGTAACTCAATACCATACAAGACATTATTAAAGCACCTTTATTAGTGCTCCTATAATTTGGCTTCACTTTTTACCATTGCGTAATGCACTCCGTCTTTTGTTTTTATAGAAAAGATTATAAAAAAAACTAACTGTTTGATGCTAAAACGATCAGCATGGCCGCCCTGCTGCTACTCGAGTGGGTCATTGAATGTCTTGAGCAAAAAGGTCCTCGCAAGCCAAACCTTATGATTGACTGACTGATTTTGTGTTGAAATATATTATCTATCTGTTATGTATTGTTTATTTTCTCAAGATTTGACTCTGTGGCAGGTTCAGGAAGCATATTTGAGACGCTACAACTCGGCAAACCTCTAATCGTTGTTGTAAATGAAGATTTGATGGACAATCACCAGAGCGAGCTAGCAGAAGAATTGGCTGAAAGGAAGCACCTCTTCTGTGCACGCCCACAAACATTGGGAGAAACCATTCGCTCAATGGACATAGGGACACTCGTTCCTTATGTGCCAGGGGATGCCAAACCAGTTGTCACCCTGATCAACAAATTTCTTGGCTTTCCAGTTGACTGACAAGTAAGATAGATAAGTACCCCCCCTACCTGTTCCAAACAAAATGGATTGACTCACCTGGCGATTGCTGATGATTTCATGTTGTGTACAGTGATATAAGATTTTCATTGAGCCTAATTAGGGACACGAGGTTCATGTCTTGTGATTATTTTACTCTTCGATTAACTGCTCTAATTCGTGGTTGTCTCGATCCATGTCACCATTGATGCAGTAATCCCTGTTCAGCCAGTTAGAGTCTGAGTTTTGTTTAGTTTGGGTTAGTCGAGTCTTGGTCTGAGTCTGAGTCTGTTAGGGAGTCAGTTTGAGTTTGTTTGAGTCCTAGTCTTCAGAATGCTCTCATCCACAGGATGTGCTAAACGTGCTCCTGGTTGTTAGGGGCCACTAAGGCCAGTAGCAGCCGGCAAGTCTGCAAATAAGAGATTAATACATTCAGAAAAGCTGCCTTTGCAGCACAGAATCCCGGTGTGTGTTTTCTGTGTTTGGTGAGTTGAGAGCTTACAACCATTAGTCCATTAGGCATTTCTGTGGTGTGGGGCTGGAACTCGAAGGAAAAACTCTCTTATTTGGGATGCCCGGTAATAATTGAAAATAATAACATTCTTGCGTGAACAATGTGTAATGGTTGAACTGTTTGACTATGGGATTATTAATGAACTGTGACAACATTCTGAATTTCTGATGTCCAGCGAAAGGTTTTTTCCAATACCGAACCATAACTTCAGTACGTTATAGTGGAGTGAGTAAACTCAACTCATGCAGAAACCTGAAGTGGAGGAGTCCAGACTTTAATGATGGTGCTTAGATCAGTGCAACAATGGCTGCGAACTTTGCACCGTTGAGTATCATCCATTGTTGCTCCCGGTGTCTGTATTGTCCGAACCTTCCATGGAAGGATGAACTACTCCCTCGGCCCCAAAACACAAACCATTCTATGATTCAAAATTTGTTCCAATTTAACCTATTTGGTATGTGCATGTGCATGCATCAATGGCAAGTACATTGGTGTTGTCTAATAGACGGTCTGATACAGTGACACATAATCAACCCGTAAGATTGGTTGTCTCGTATAGGGATGAAAACGATTACGGAAATTCCCGATCGGTCGAGCTTCGTTTCCGAGATTAAACGGAAATGATACACATAGGAAAACGATACGAAAACGATACTGGATTTATACTGTCGAATGGCTCTATCGATCGAATTAATCGGAAATTTTCCGTTGGAATTCCGAATTTGGCCCAGTTAAATCATTGAGGCCCAAAATGCACAGCTACCCCTTCAACTTCGCCTAAAATTTTCTTTGTAGCAAATGTAAATGAATCCCCACCCTACATAGTTTCATTGTTTTTTATCTTTTGATGTACATGCATAAATGATATATAAATATGTAGTAATGTTGGTTGTTGAAATTGGCCTATAAAGTTTTCGATTTGAGGTTTTCGACGTTTTCGTTTTCGATATACCGATTTTTCCGTTATCGTTATCGTTTCCGAACTTATCGTTTTCGTTTCCGAGTAAAAAATATGGTTAGGAAATAATAATAAAAATTTTCGATCGTTTCCGACCGATTTCATCCCTAGTCTTGTAGTAATACCATGTCCCTTAATTTATGAGTGAAATAAATAAATTTTGCGAGGTGCATGGCAACATCTTTTACAATGGTTGATAAGTCGTTTCATATTTTGCTCATGAGGTGGTTATTTCAAAACAACGACCTCTTTTTCTTACCTCATTCTCTCTCCTCCACATCGGCAGAAATCCTACGCGACACTGCATGAGACGGTCTATAAGACCGCTGACGTTTAGCAATGTACTCCCTCCGTCCCCAAATAAGTTTTTATTTAGAAATTTCAGACAAATTATTCCTCGTAACAAATGACCATGTTGCACCTCATTACTCATACTTGTAAATGCATATATACTGGAACTTGAAAAGTAGCATCAACTAACTATTTAATTAGCTCAATACGCTTCTTTGTAGTTTTTGATGGGCTCAATACGCCTCAAATTGGTTCTGTTTTCATAAGCCCATCTCCCAGGTATCGATTTTTTTAATTAATATTATTCTAACATGAAATTATAAATTAATTCCCCTGAATTTGGAAATAAAAAAAGGTGCTCCTCGTTGGACGAAAATACAAATGTCGTCTATCAAGAAGACGAAAATACAGATTTTATCTGCCCATGAGTGGGTTTTCGTTTGTTGAGTAGACACACGAAATTTAGTTCGTCTTATTATCATATGACCGTGCATGACGAAAGTGGACCAACGGCCGTGTTTTTTTTTTTTGAGGCTGGCAAAATATTATCAGCCCCTTTGACCAATAATTAAGGATATTAAATAAAGTCAGTTTACAAAACTATCTTTACAGGACTATTTCGCAAGACCTATCTAACGAGGCATTTGACCATACGATTAGAGGATGGCTATTGTAGCATTACTGTATCAAAACATGGATTAATTAGGCTCATTAGATTCGTCGCGTAAAGTTACACTCGTTAAGGGTTTTGTAAATAGACTTTATTTAGTGTTCCATACATGCAAGATTCTCTTTGACAATTTTTTGCCTTTTGGGAAAGAAACACGGCCAACGAAAACAGATTCCATCTACTGGATAGACGAAATACTTGTTTTGCTCCCACCACCGCCGTCCGTGCACGTGAGCAACTCCCTTGCGCCCACAGCTACTCCCTCCGCCCCAGCGCTGCAGCCGCCTAGCGCCGTTGCAGCCTGCTGCCGCCTCGCCCACCGCCCGGCCGCCGCACGTGCCCGCCTAGCGCCGCCGCCGCCGCACACACTCGCCGCCGCCGCCGTCACATACCCCTAGATCTGAAATGGAGAGAAACAGAGGCCGAACATGGCGATGGGTCCGGCCTCTATCCGCTTATTTTCGTCCAGCCGATGGAAGAAAATATAAACGGGAAATAGCTAGTGTAGAATTTATCTGATATAGAACACTCATATCGATAAAATAGTTTGAACCATTTACTAGAGGGGCACCCAGCCCTTTTCCAATGCCGAATCGACGACCTATGTATAAAAAAAGAGAAATTTTTTGGATTTGAAGAAAAAATAAAAAGAATTCTATCAATTTTTATTTTCCATTTATTTAGTTTGTTTTTCTTAATGAAATTATTAACTAACAGAGCAAACACAAATAAAGAAACAACTTTGCTGACCATGATAGATTTTTATCTAGTTGGAAGAGTCCTCTTAATATTCATCTAGTCTTATATAAGTTTGGGTATATAGAAATACAAACAGAAAAGAGAGGGTAGAGGATAGGCTCATTACATAAAAAAAGATATGGAAATAGCCATAATACATAGCAAAAGAGAAAAAAAAGGAGCAGGAGAGCCAAATGAATCCAAAGATTCCTGTTTGGTTCGGGAAGAGATCATAAACTGGACGAAAATAGGATTTCGTCGATCAAGAAAACGAAAACATGGGCGGTGGGCCCACAACAGGTTTTTGTTCAAGCAACCATATTTCGTCTACTCTATGTAGACGAAATTATACTTTCGTCTACTGAGTAGACGAAAGTATAATTTCGTCCAGTGGATTTCGTCTAACAGATGGACGAAATATGGGATTTTCTCTACCCAGTGGATGAATAAGACACACGAGACTTAATCTGAAATTTTGAAACAAAATAATATTATTTAAAAGAAAATTTCCCAGGTATCCTTGCATATGTATGTGGAATATGTCCCATGTACCTCCACAATTGATCTATTATTTTTGACCGGAGTCAGCAGGGGAAGCCCCTACCTATTTTTTTAATTTTTTTTATTCCAAACCCAGTTAATTCGCTCCCACAGGAAGTCGAACCTGGGTCTACAGGATGCTACTCAGGTGCTCTAACCACTAGACTAGAGACCCTTTCACACAATTGATCTATTATTATCCTGAGCCATTCTTGCTTTCAATTTTCTTCACTGTAATTTGATGTTTTCCTTTTCATTTATCATATGTTTCCACTTATTAGTTTACACGTATTACGACTTTCTTAAAGGAAAAAATATTTTACAGTTTTGAACTATTGTTGAAATCTGATTTTCAGCTCTATTCTACATCCTCGAATTATTTAGACCAGATCATTACATGTGTTTTCGCCCCTCCAAATATTCATAGAAAATATCAGCTGTAGTTAAAATTTTAATGGAATTTCGAGCTAAAGTAAAAAATATCTTGGAAGAGCAAAAATACAGGTTGCTTCACATAGTAACTTTCTTCACTACCAAACCCTCAGGTGAGGGAATGGAGATTTGTAACACTTTAGGATTAGGAACGTTGAACTTGCATGGTTTTAACCATTTATTTAATATACAAGATTATTTAAATTTTAATGGGGGGCTCAGAAGTTGGAAACAGGAGTACGGTATACAGAGCACTGGATTGTCTAGGGCAGTTACAGCTTGATCATTCTGGATTCTGGAGTGAGCAAAACTTTCAGCGATAAAATGGTATATTGTAAACTTAGAGAGAGAGAGGGCGGTGCATTGTAGTTTCCCTTGCCCCGAATGATCTTGAGATCAAACAAGTTCGTTGGAGGTGTGAACATTTGTGAAAGGGAACGCTTTGAAACTGAATATCCAGTCTTTTCTGGACCACAACAAAATTTCTTGATGTCCACTTCATACTCCACTCTCTATCACTCACACTGAAATTAATCTGGACCGTTACAATAGAACCCAAAATAAGGATTCCTTCACTAGATAAACACTGATGAAAATGTTGGAAGAGGGTGTCAAGAGATTCCTTTCACAAATTTTCACACCTCCAACGGACTTGTTTGATCTCAAGATCCTTCGGGGCAGGGGAAACTACAACGTACCGCCTTCTCTCTTGACAGAATCTCTTGACACCCACTTCTTGTTTGAACTCACACCAAATTTAATATGGACCATTTCATATAGGCAACGTATCCTATGCAAACTAGCTTCATGTGCAAACTATGCAAACTCCCACCACATCCGCTGGATCTTCATCCGATGGCTACGTAGAGAGGTGGGAAATTTTAGCACTTAAACCCTCCCACCATTGGCTTTGCTAATCATAATTTTTCTAAAACCTCCTCCTAATGCCGGATCAGTAATGGAGGGTGCGCCGTTTCCCCTCGCGGGTCGTGACCGTGGAAGGACGAATTGTCGCCGCCGCCGTCGGATTCGACGCGGACCGGGACTTGACGACGCCGCCGCCCCGCCATCAGCTTTTTCACTGCCTGTGCACTCGACGCTCCGTCGTTGCTGGGCCTCACCGATTTTTTTAGATTAAGGAATAAAATTCCGCCCTCTATATTCACAGGTGGATATATACGGCCAAAGGTTACAAGACACTAGAGCACTTAGACTCTAACCTCACACTGAGGTAAACCAAAAAACAAGAAAAACACGCTAACAAAAAGAAAAAGGAAGACTAAGCTTCAATCTTCTTGTCCTCCAAACACCCTCCAACCGCTCGCCAAACCGTCCCTCCACAGTTGAAGCCGATCACTTGATTTCCAAGACGACGCCTCCAAGAAGTATACGACGTCGAAGCCGCCATCGTCGCCCCTCCGGTCAGCCGGACAAAGGTTTTCACCTAGAAAATCAAAGACCCAGTATGGAGCCTCTCAACCAACACCTCCAAGGAGGTTTACAACATCCGAAGACGCCGTCATTGTTGAAACCGACACCAACGCCGGAATAGACTTTCGTCCGAAGCTCCGCCCAATGCCGGCGCGTCGACGAAGAACACAATGAACCACAACTCAGGCCGCAGCCGCCGGTATCGTGAGGGACGAGCACTTAGGCACCCCCTCGACCTGACCACCGACTAACGTCCCGAGTGTCGTGCCACCCTGCTCGGCTCATCGGCGCACCGATATGGACCGGTGAGGCCCACCTCTTCACACGGGGACGTCGAGGATGAAAGTAATCCGCAGCAGCCTCCAGCCGCCACCGCCATCGCGCTGCCCGCCGTCGGACCTCCGCTGCACTTAGGCATCGGAAAAAATCCGCACGCAGGCACGCGACGCCAGTCGAAGCCATCGTCTCCCGCAGGCCACTTCCGAACTCCCTCCGGGGACGGTCACCGGCGACCCAATCCTTCCCTAGAACTTAGTCTAGGCAAGGTAGGTCCCAAGAACCGCCACCCAACAGCGAGCCATCGCCGCCCACGCAGCCACCCTCACCAGGCCACGACTCCGCAGATCTGAACAGCCCGACCACCACCTGCTCCTTCCATGGAAGAACTCGGAGAAGCCTGAGATGACCCAGGCGCTGCCGGTCAGCAACACCAAGGTCCACCAGGCCCCGCCGTCCGCCGCCGGGATGCCCACGACCGCCACCGCCGCCGTCCCCGGCCGCTCCCGCCGCCGCCGGGCCACCAGCGCCGCCCGCCGCCTCTCTCCCCCAGACGTGGATCCGGTCGAGGCATCGCCGGATCTGGGTTCCCCCGGCCTCCGCCGCCGAGGAGAAAAGCCGCCGGCAACGAGCCACCTCCGCCGATCCGAGCGCCCGCGCCCGCCCATGCCGTCGAGAGGAGGGGTGGGGAGCCCCGCCGCCGCCCTCCCCGCGGGCCGTCCGGGCGTCCGGGGGCCCGCTCCGGCGGCGGCGCGGCAGTTGGAGGCGGCGCTAGGGTTTTTTGGGGAGGAGATGGGGAGCGCTCGGTCGCCCCCGAGCGGGAGGGCGACGCCGCCTCGCCGATGACCTCCTGGCGGCCATCTTCCTCCGCCTGCCTACCCTCGCGGACATCGGGCGGGCTGTCACCGTGTGCTCCACCTTCCGCCGAGTCATCGCCGCCCGCTCGTTCCGCCGCGGCCTCCGGTCCGCCCACCGGGCGCCCTGCCTCGGCTTCTGCGAGATGGTTAAAGGGAGGAGGGTATGACATAGGAGTATGAACAGGATGATTCACCAATCAGTTTCCTTGATTAGCGTTGAACGGAAGGATGGTGAAGCAGCTGGACTACGAGATGAGAAGTCAGAAAGCCTCCCCGACAGCCTGCAGCAGACCGCCATGCATCTCGAGTCGCTCCTCGTTCCAGCGAGCGATGACGAGGAGCCGGCGTCCTTCAGCGGGATCTGCATGCCGGGGGAGTCCCAGTCCGCGTCGAATCCGAGGGCGGCGGCGGCGGCTCGATCTCCGTTCCTGACCCGACGTTAGGAGGAGGTTTTTAGACAAATTATTATTAGAAAAAGCTAATGGTGGGAGGTTTCAAGTGTTAAAATTTTCCACCTCTCTATATAGCCATCGGATGAAGATCCAGCGGATGTGTTGAGAGTTTGTATAGTTTACACACGAAACTAGTTTGCATAGGATACGTTGCCTTTCATATAAGCCTAGAAAAACGAATCCATCGGTGCATAAACACTGCTCTTCGTAAAATTGCAAACATTATCCCAGTCCCAACGCAGCTGCCCCCAGGCCCCACCTCTCCATTTCCCTAATTTTCGCCGATCTCTAATTCCTCCGTCCCCACTGCCTTTTTCTGGGTTTCTCCCCCATCACGGTAAGCACAAAGCCGCCGCCAGCGGCCCCAACAAGAGAGGCTCGTGGGTAGAGGGACCGTGACGACGGGAGGCGCCATGACGCCGCCGGAGCCGAGGGCGCTGCTCGGCGGCGCCGACCTCTGGCGGCCCGTCGCCGCCGCTCGCGGGGGCGGCTGGGCCACGGCCGCCGCGCTCCTCCTCGTCGTCGTCTCCCACTTCGCCTTCCTCCTCGTCCGCCGCCGCATCCGGCGCGGCGGCCGAATCGCGCAACCGGAGGCCGCCGCTGCGGCGCCCGCGCCGGCCTCCGCGTCCCCCGGCTCCGCCTCAGGGTTGGTTTCCCCGTACTCCTCTGCCGTTGCGGGCGTGTTTTTTTTTCCTGATCGAGTCCCCGGCTCTGATCGGTCATCGGTGGTGGGGGCTGGAGAAATTTCAAGAATTGACACCGAATTCTTCTCCCTGGTTGATGCCAGGCTAGAGGGGCTCGTGACGGAGGACGATCTCAGGCAGCTGGTGTGCAGCCTCGGCGTGGGCGCGCGCGAGCCGGAGAGAGAGGGCTGGGTGCATGTGATCTCCAAGGGGAACGACGATGTCTCCTACAGGGCCTGGTGCGACAAGCCCACGGTATAGCTTAGCTCATTTCCCCCTGGATTCGCTTTGAAATACAAGTATACTCGGGGGGAAACTATGCGTACCAGCTCAATTGGGTTCTGAGATGCTGGTTAGGCGCCTCGTATACTGGAATGGAATTGTCTTCACTTGTGAATCGAAGTGTGGAAATTGCCCCTCAGGATGTTTATTCTTTCTATTTCCCGAGAGTTCAATGGTTTAAGTGTAATTGCGAATCATGTGTGGTCTGCTTCAATTTACTTGGGGTCTCACCGTCTTAGTTTGTTTCTGGATTCTATGATTAAATGATTGATGTTGTTGCGCTCTTACAGTATTTCTATTGATGTCCAATCGCCTGCTGTTTCTATGTTTCTACCACTATAAATGTTAGTGATAAATTATTAAAGCAGTCATGTATTTCTTTTCTGATGATACTTCTCTTGCAGGCTGGTCCTCCTAAATATCTAAGTATTACAACATATGAGAGATGCTCAGCAGAACAGTTGAGGGACTTCTACATGGATAATGAATACAGAATGGAGTGGGATAACACTGTCACAAAGCATGAGCAGCTGCAGTATGATGAGAACAGTGGGGTGGAGGTAGGGCGAACGGTTAAGAAGTTTCCACTTCTGACACCAAGAGAGTATATATTGGCATGGCGAGTCTGGGAAGCAAATGACAAGTCTCTCTATTGTTTTATCAAGGTTAGCCTCACCTCTCCTTCCCATTTGACTTCACGTGCACGGTGCATCAGTGTTTGAGCTGATGCAGAATGAAATAGATGAAGCAATATCTGCTGTATTGGACTGCAATCAAGAATGTTAATAGCCTGTCTCTCAACTGATTTACGGCCTATGCTAATAAAAGTTTCAACCAATGCACATCCTGTTTTTCATTGATCAAGCTGTTCTCCTTCATTGCTTCTTTCATGCTTGAGTTAATGTATATGTTGTACATGGCATTGCTGACAGCTGTCTTTTCCTTTTCACTCAACTAACTTGGCATTTTTTCTCGACAATGTTGCCTAATTTGCTATGCGGAAATTGTTAATCCTGACAGGAATGTGAACATCCTCTTGCGGCACACCAGAAAAAGTTTGTGAGAGTGCGTCTTCTAAGATCAGGATGGTGTATCAGGAAAAGTAAGTGATCTTTGAATTTTGTGTAAGCCCATCTGTATTGACCTAAGCCTGTTTTCGTTTCGTCCTGGGAAATGAATCTTTTGAAGGAAAAACAGAAAATGCCATGCAGACTCACTTATCATGTAGTTGCTTGCTATCGCATGAATTGTGTTATGACTTATGAATCAAAATACCTACTTCCCAATTGTTTTTAATTAACTCGGGATTAGTAAGTGCAATTAATATGTTTTCTCTCGATGTATTGTTTAGCTTAGCTATTCTCGTCCGAAACTAGTCTCGTGTATTGTCACCTGTTCTTTTTATTGTGAACGTTCTGTCAGTTGGTTAGGCTATCAGCTTGAAACAAGTTTAGTAGCCTATGTAGACTTCCCCTCTGTTTCTTTCTTGTGTGGTACATAGACTTCAGTATTTCTGTTTATTGCAATGGAAATGGGGTCCGGGCCTCGTGTAGAAGAAAAAAAATGCTCTCTCAGCACGAGCCTTTAGTAGATGTAAGTTATGGTGGCCTTCACTGACATCAAGCTTTGTATTGAAGTATCTGCTTTCTGCAGATCCTATCCCTACCCAAATTTAGGGGAAAAATATGGTGAATATCTTTTCCCCATTATTTGCAAGAAGACTTGGATATTGCAACCAAATCTGATGAGACTTTTTTTTTGGTTGTCAGAGTAGATCGTTCCTATTCCATTTCAGTTATTTTTATATGTGACCCTGGTGTACTGCCTATATATCTTCTGCCACATTGGTGGATATTGAAACCTTGAATTGAAAGGCATTCCATTCTTTCTTTACTTTGTTGGATGAAATTTAATCAGCATAAAGTCTGTAGGATTAAATCTTTGGAATGCATATGTTTACATTCTTTTCTATTCTATTGTATTACAGTCCCTGGCCGGGATGCATGCCAAATCACAGTACTGCATCATGAGGATAATGGAATGAACATAGAGATGGCAAAGCTAGCCTTTTCCAAGGGCATCTGGAACTACATATGTAAAATGAACAATGCTCTACGTCGGTATCCTCAGAATCGCAGTCCATCAGTATCGATCCTGACCATGCAAAGGCTTATGAAGAAGGTGAGCCCTCTTCATTAGTTTTAACTTCAGCTTATAATTTAGTATATCAAAATTTGTAGTTTTCGTGTTTTCTTATGATGCAGCAGAGGCCAATCCTGTGTTAGCCTTCTGATGAAGCTGTTATGGAATATAGTTTTTGTGTTTGGTGCATGTCTGATCAAATTTTAATTAAGTGCAAGCGATGCTAATGTTCATTTTTGAGATTTGAATATGTTTGTAATGCCAAATTCTTGCAAGATATGTAATTAATGAAGCATATTTTTTTCTAAAAGAAAGTCTGAATTAAGCAACCGCGTAATTTGAGTAGATTACTGTTATGTTGCCATGACTGGATTTGTTCAATCTCTGACAAAGCTTCATTGCTTATCAGTTTCCGCAGGACTTGGAGACTGCCATGGATGCAAGTCTTTCAGCTTCCCAGACGACAGCAACAATGGTTGTTCCTTCAACACAGACAGCCAGGACATCACCATGCCAGCTACCAAGGAAAAAGTCTTCTAGGCAGATGATCGCAAGCGGACTTCTGCTGGTTGGGAGTATTGTTTGCCTATCTCGAGGTCGATCCAACCTTGGGACGCAACTCGCGATGGCTTTGTTCCTGAAGAAGGCCTTCAAGCAAGAGAGGGAATCAGGTTCATCCACATCAAGGGGGAAAACAAACGTGACTGGATCCAGGCGGTAGCAGCTGATCAAGGCGTGGAGATTACATATTATTAGTATTAACCTTGTTCGAATTAGAAAGTGTGACTTATTTTATCAGGAAAAAAAGTGACTTGTTGGTTGAATGTATATGGTTTGAAAGAGTTTCCGCGGCACCAATTATGTAAATAGTCGTTTTGAAATAACTACATATATATGCACACGGTAATTTTTGTTATTTCATCGAGTCCACACGAATATGTTTTCCCCCCGAATATACATGCTATTCGAGTTGACTTATTACTACACAAGTCGGTATGTTTCTAGCCTTCAATTTCAAAACACTGAATTCTGCTATATCTAAGTAGTACCTAGTCAGAATTACCAATTTGCTACAGGCTAATTTTTATTTTATTTTGATAATAACCACAGGCTGATTGAAGCTTTGGCAAAGATATAGCTTCACATTTTGTGATGAAATTTCTTTCATGTAAGGATCACTAACAACCAGAAGTCTCGAACATTGGACAACAAAATTTCAGAGAGCAAAGTATTTACGATATGGCCAATATAATGAAAAATCAAGACTTTAAAAGATCGAGCAATCACCTGAAACATAGTCAAGAGCAGCGGTGTCAATACTCACAAGAAAACGATCTTCAAAGTTTTGAACCTTTAAACCTTATTGCAGGACATTAGGCCACGTGTGCTGTCCACGCTCACCACGCATGCACTAACTATAGAATGCCTTCTAAATTAGATAAAGGCAAACAATGCAACATTTAAATTTCTTTTTTTAGAAGAACGTTTAAATTTCTTGCGGTCAAATTTTAGCATACAATCGAGCACCAACAACCATGAGTGGAAAAACCACCAATAACCACGAGTGGGAAAAACCAAATTTAGTACCCATTTGTCCCATAAAGAGTGCAATTACGATATTAAAAATCCTATCAAAAATGTAATTCTAGTAGCAACTAACGGTCTTATTCCTTAAATAGATGATTATCTCCATGCATCAACAACCCCTGTCTAAATTGATTAGATTGTGACCGTTATCAAGGGTAGCATGGTTTTTTCGTCAAGGACACCAATCACAAAAACTAGAATTACATTTTTCATCGGACGGAGGGAGTATATGTGACTGACTAACTGGTGGGGGTTTGTTGCGGTTATTACCTCGTCGGCTCATCTTCTATATGAGGGACTGCTTGACGGCAGCACATAATATGGTGGGGATGTGTGGACGTGTTGTTTGTATTAGGATTTTAAGGACGGCTGGTTGGTCGTTGACCTAGAATGCTTCGATTGTTTGGATGGAGGTCAATCTTGGACGCGTCCACGCGCCTGCGCCTGTGCGTCGTCTTTTCTGCGCCCATGCGGGGTGAAACCAGGCCGGTCGATTCCTACGCCAATTATTTGGCGAGCCAATGGATTGGCGGGCATACCGGGACAAAAACCAAACAGCCATACGGCCCCCTTTGGTTGGGCTTCTACCAACCAAAGGACCCGGCTGCCAAGGAAAGCCACAGTCAAAAGCTGCAGTGAGCCAATGCAATTCTCGCAGCACCTCCATGCGTGCTTTTAGCAGCTGTGGAGTCGATTTTTTTCACGAAATTACCCGCATTGCCACTTGTTAATGGATATCGGTTGTTTCTTTTTTCCCCATCCCGTCCCCGCATCGAATAGCATGCGAGCTCCTTGTCCGGTCGTGCGAGGTCCGTCTCCTCTCTGTCGGCATGCAGCAGGGGCGAGCAGCCACATGCGGCAGCGGGCCAGCGGCGCGGCGAGCTCGTCCAGCGGCGCGGAGAGCTTGCCCCCATGGGTAGAGGCGGCCCAGCGAGCTTGGCCCATGGGCGGCAGTGGTGGCGCTAGTGGAAGCGGCGGTGCGGCGAGCTCGGCCTTCACGGCGGCGGCACGGTGAGCTCGGCCATGGGCGGCAGCGTCGAGAGCTTGGCATTAGTGGAAGCGGACAGTGGGCATGAGTGCTCCCAAAGAAGGCCATCGTCGAGTTAATGAGCTTCATGGAGATGCTCGTGGGTAGCGATTTCTAGCGAGGGACCTTGGAATTGGTGCAGGGGATTGATGGAGAAGATGGCGACGATTCTGTAGGTGGAAAGAATTGCAGCGGGATGAGCCACATCTCATGGATTTGTGGGGCGAGTGGAGCTCTACTCTACTCCTAACGGGAAGGTAGAGGAAGAACTGCTCTTTTTTTCCGTCGTCCGGCCGCCGCCGTCTTCGCCGGCTGCCCGCCGTCCGCCGCGTCGATGCCGGCCGCCCGCCGTCCGCCCGTCATCTGCCGCCGTCACCCCGCCCCACCGTCGCCCCTCCGCCGCCGCGCCGTCGCCCTGCTCGTCGGCGCCCGCTGGCTCCGCCCTGCCCGCCGCCGCCCAGTTCCCAGGCAACGAAGGAGGAGCAGTGGAGCAGGGGAGGAAGAAGAAGGGCTGACGAGTGGGGTAGAGAGGGAGAGGACTACCAATAACATGTGGGGTCCACTAGCTATTTTTTTTAAAGCCACAGCACATCTAACCAGACGGTCTTCTGTTTTTCTCACAACCGTTTTTCTACGGCTGTTTTTTCACAACTCACCACCCACAGAAGTTTTTTTAAAAGCCACAGATCCATCAAACACACCCTTAAAGTTTTATAAGGCGACCAAGGGTATACTTGACTCCTTGCTAGATGATGTGACCTTGCGATGGATCACGAAAAGATGTCGTCATCTAAATACTACCATGTTGTGCTTTGTTGCTATGGTGTGTGAGGTGGTGTCGGATCGCTAGTGTTTTATTGAATTCATGTTGTCCTGGGATTTTCTTGCAGCCACTAATTTTTGTTATTTTATAGAAATTGCGTATGTTCGTATCTGACAGTGTATCTGATGGAATTTTCGTATGTTAAAAAAATGTGCTAACATAGTTTAGTCTTACCGTATGTTCTTAATAATGGATCTCGCTCGATTAAGAGCTCAGCCACAATCTCGGATGAAAAAAAAATGAGCTCTCAGCATTATTTTAGATATAATCTTGAAGCTATGATTCCTCCAAAAGTACATTAGGTCTTGCAGATCCCATTTTTCAAAGAAGAACTTTGTACGCAAGCCCTTGTTTAGATTCCAATTTTGCACCTCAAAGTTTACTTTGTAAAAAGAAAATTTTTATCACATCAAAATATCGGCACATACATGAAGTACTAAATATAGATGAAATAAAAAAATTAATTGTACAGTTTTGTTGTAGTTTACGAGAGAAACATTTTGAGTCTAATTAATGAGATTTTTTCACAAATATAAATGAAATAATACAGCGTCGTATTTAAGAACATTTTGGCAAATTTGACCCCCAAATTTCCGTGTAAACAAGGCCCAAATTGGCTCACCGGTTTACCGCTCTCGTATGCGCGCCGCTCCACCGTCCTCCCGGCATGAGCGCCCCGGCGGCCGCCGCCCTGAACCACTGGAACCGCCTAATCCAGCTGCTCGCCGCATCGGGCTCCTACGCCGACTGCCTCCGCCTCTACGCGGGCTCCCTCCTCGCCGCGGGCCTCCGCGGCGACGCCTCCACCTTCCCTTCCCTCGCCAAGTCCTGCGCCGCGCTGCGCCTGCCCGGCCTCGGCCGCGCCGTCCACGCCCGCGCCTTCCTCGCGGGCGCCGCCGTCTCCCGCGACGCCTTCGTCCGGACCTCGCTGGTCGACATGTACGCCAAGTGCGGCCGCCTCCCCGACGCGCGCCGCCTGTTCGACGAAACGCCGCGCTCGAGCCGGACGCTGGTCGCCTGGAACTGCATGGTCTCGGCGTACGGCAGGAGCTCTCAGGTCGAGGAGGCCGTTGCGGTATTCAACGCAATGCGGCGCGCGGAAGTCAGACCCAGCGGGAGCACTCTCGTTGGCCTTCTGTCGGGGTGCACGGAATCCGTGTCCGCCAGGAACATCGGGGTGTGCCTCTACGGGTATAGCGTCAAATTAGGGCTTGACGCCAATTTGCTTGTCTTGAACTCGGTGCTCACCATGCTCGTCCGTGGCAATCAGCTGGACACTGCAAGGTTGCTGTTTGATTGTGTGAAGAACAAGTCCGTTGTTACTTGGAGTGCAATGGCATCAGGTTATTTGCAAGAGAAGGACTGTGTAAAAGTATTTGATCTGTTCAGCATCATGCGGGCAACAGAGCATAGTATGGATTCAGTGGTGCTTGTCAATCTGATTGCGGCTGCGACGCTGTTTGGAAACCTGTTGGTGGCTAAGGGCGTGCATGCTCTTTTGATCAAGGGTGGTTTTCGGTGCCAGGATCATCTGGCGGTATCCTTGGTAAATTTGTATGCCAAGTGTGGGGATATTTTTGCTGCTAAAGAGGTGTTTGATTCGGTTTACTGCAAGAACACAGTGCTGTGGACATCAATGCTAAAAGGATATGTTGAATGTGGCTGTCCCGACGAGGCTCTGGAAACATTTGATGCCATGTTGTGTGCAAATGTGGAACCAAACAAAGCAACTTTTTTAGTTATTCTTTCAGCATGTGCTAATTTGGGATCCGCTAATCTTGGCCGGAAGGTTGAGGAGCATGTAATAGCGATGGGACTACAGTCAGATCTGCAAGTTTCTACTGGACTAATAGATATGTACTGCAAGTGTGCGAGCATTCATCAAGCTAGAAAAATATTTGACAGTGTTTCTAAGAGGGACTTAGCTATCTGGAGTGCTATGATTAATGGATATGCTTGCAATGGAGAAGGCAGGGAGGCTGTCTCCCTTTTCAGTGAGATGCAAATCAGGGGTGTTCAACCAGATCCCATCGTGTTTACTCATATTCTAACAGCATGCAACCATTCTGGTTTAGTAGATGAAGGTCTGTGCTGCTTTCACAGCATGACGGTGGAATATGGTATCAAGCCATCCATCGAACATTATATGTGCATGATTGATTTGCTTTGTAAAGCCGGTCATCTTAATAGTGCTACGAAGTTCTTTAGGGAGATGCCCATTCAGTTTCAAAATCAGGTTTTGGCTCCTCTAATTAGTGCACACAGAAATCGTGGTATCGATTCATCCAGAGAGTTTGTATCAGAGGAACTACTGAACCTGGAATCCCAAGATTCTGGTCACTTGGTCCTAATTTCTAATCTGCTTAGTTGCTTAGGTGAGTGGAAGAAAGCCAGAAATTATAGGAGTCTAATAAGCAAGCAAGGATTAGTCAAGAAACCTGGATCGAGTTACATTGAGCTAGGTGCCTAACTGCTCTCTATTTGTACAAAACCCAGATATACATTCTGTGAATCCTAACAGATGGCATGTGTTCTTTCAAGTTTAACAGATAGCACTTTCAGTACAGGCTCAATTAAGGTGGAAGAATTGGTTCTTCTTATGAACTCAAGTTCAATCTGTATTTCTGGTATTACAAGCTACAAGTTAAACAACTAATGAATTTTAGTATGATGCTGGAATTGCATCCAACCCATTGCGCGACAAAATGTAAAGACATCCCAATCAGGAGATGATGGTCTGGATTGAGGCTTAATGAGAGTAAGCTTGAAGGGTAGTCGCGATGTTTGCTATTGGCCTTGGCCATAATTGCTCTAACAGAACACTGCAAAAGAATATTTCCAAATCTAACCAGAGTTGCAGTGTACGGTAAAGTTTAGTAATCCTTCATCTCTTGCTGTCAGTTGTCATCTGAGCTATAGTTGCTCCATTTTGGCCATGCCCTGCGGCCCTGCCATAGTTGGCAAAGCAGGCAGTAGTAGTAGCCAAATGGCTGCAGCAACTTGCAGTATCACAGTTAAGGATGCAACCTGTAAGTGGGTACTCAGAGAGCAAGAGGGTGAGGGAGAGCAAGTGGATCACTACAGGGAGGGAGAGGTTATGCTGACATGTGGGCGATCGCCATGTGACGTCCACGTCCACAAAACCACCCTTCCAAAACAGTCCAATTGTTAAAATATGAACGGTTTTGATAGTTAGGTAGTAATCCTGGTTTGGGAGTTTCATGTCCAAAACCAAACCCAGACGATAGTTGGATGGTCCAAAATGGACTTTTTCCAAACAAGTGTACCAGCGACATGTAGTATATAAACTCATGAAAAAATACACATAAAAATCATAAGTACCCATAAACCAAAATTTTAATGAATAATCTAGATCAAATGTAAAACATTTTATAAATGTTATGAAAACAATCTAAAATACAAGATAAACTATTTTAAATGATATGAAAACAATGCAAACTATACCATGTTTCAGGCATGGTATGAGAGTAAAAACAAATAGTATAAATAAGGATTATCTGGACTTTGTCTGTACTTGAGTGTAGTAATTTGAACTTTTTTTATATGAATATAAAACTTCTAACGTAAATTTGAAAAAAAATAAAATAGTATGCATAAAAAATACATTGTTCTCTAAACCAAATAAAATCAATGAATTAATGATGAAAAGAAGAAAAATAATAAAATAATAGAAAGACATAAATTGATCAGAAAAGACGGATAAAAATGCAAATAAAATACGAAAAAAAAGAAGCGGAAAGGGGGAAGAAAAGAAAAGAAACCACGGTAAACGATCCTAGCTGTTTCAGGTGGGCGGGCCGGCCCATAAGAGAAAAACGGAACGCACAGGAGGAGAGGGTGGGCGGCGACTGCGTTCTTTCCGTCCTTTTCCCCTTTTCTCTCAGCCGCTCTCCTCCGTCTTCCTTTCCTGGCTGCGGCGACTGGGCGAGCGGCGGCGCCATTCGCCACATCTTTTCCCCGCCCTTTGCCGGCGACGAGGATCCACAAGGTATGCCCGCCCCTTCTCTTCACCTCCATCTGTGCGAAGGGGAGCACCCAAAACCCTAACTATTTTTATTCGCATCTGACCCAGTTACAATATACTGTATTACCTACTAACTTCAATTTTGTTTGCAAAAATTACCGGGTGTACGTGTGTACACCGATCTCTTATTTAGAGAGGCTATGTTGAAGTCAGCGTAGGTTATTTGGTGCTGCACGCCAACATATATACAATCTTTTAGTAGCTAGATGCCCAATTTTTTCCCAACTCTGTTCATTTTGTTTCAATGGCAAAGAACACTTTTAGTGTCATGTTCTTTTAAAATGGAAATTCGTTTGTCCTCATGGTAAATACTTTTGGTGCAAAACTGGTGTGGATTAGGCCTACTTGTGGCAGATATGTTTGTCTCTAGGGAATTTAGCGTACTCTACTTTCTCAGATGTTGTGGTTCAGATATTGTAGTCGTCCACATGACACTATCAGACTTTTAAAGAAAGATGTAGAAACTGTAAATGGCTTATTTGATGTGTCAGACAAGTGCACGTGTCAGGGCTGTTTGCCCCACTGGATTCATCCAAGAAATGAATTTCCTGGATTCAATCGAATTGCTTTTGATTCATTGTCACTTTGGCTGGCCACATTCCTTGGTTATGATTGATGAGTATGATAGTATCCCAACTCCATGATCAAAGAAGGTTCCAGCTAAACTAGCGCAACTGCTTTTCGATGATTTCTGGTTTAGGTAAACTGAGTTTGTTAGTACTGAGACTATGCTTAGGAGATGGGAAATCATGCTCGAACAATTCTAAACATATTCTTCTTTAGCTTTTGGAATCCTAGTGTGGTATTGATAGCATTGGCATGATTCGTGTGGCCTCTTTCTTCTTGCCTAACATGAGTGACCGAAGCAGCATAGTTATTATGGCATTCTTTTTGTTCTCTCACTGAAAGTTTCTCCATAAAAAAATGAGGAAATGAAGATTTTGCCTAGTTTTGGTAAGTGATGGTATCAAGTATGACATAAATTCTAATTCAAAGAGTTGATTTTGCAATGCTTTTAGTTTGCAGCTCAGGTTATGCTAAGTTTCTAAGGCCAATAGGAGCCAAGCAGACCGCATAATCCAGCTCAATTCTTGCTCAATCAATCAAATTATTGTACAACTGTGACTGCTGGAAAAATTAATTGTAGCGACAACACGGTTGTTCACTAATTGCCTCATGTCTTGCACTACACATTTATGTTATCATCTTACCTTGCTACTCTTGTTCTTTATATTTTACTGTAATTTAATTATTCGCAAATGAGCTGATAGCTTGGTGGTAGTGCTTCCGGTTGAGGAGCCACCGGTCCTGGGCTTGGGCTCGAACCTAGGATTTGCACAAAAAAAGGCCCCTTGTCGACTGTTCTGTGTTATATGCGTAACCATTGCGGTTGAGTGCATGTGGCCCAAATGTCTTGGGCACCATGCTGTGTGTCTGGGCAGCCGGCCTTTTCTGGCCTTCTCTCAACAAGGCCAGAAAGGGTTTTTCTTAGTACAAAGCCATGGGGGCAGTCTTTTTCCCACCATTCGAGTTTTTAAATTAATTATTCTGTTACCTGGCTACCTATCTTGCCTTACCTTAAGCTTGAAAGCGATATCTTCTCTATCCTTACAGTACAATTCTCCGCTTCTTGTTTATCATATTTGCAGGTACTCCCGTCCACTTCCTCATTAATGTGCTGCCAAGTTCCGTGAGTGGTCATGACTTCTGAAGATGGAGACATCTTGGCTCTTCTATCAGAACCAAGTCTAACGGAAGAGCAACTGGAGGCTTCTGAATCTGATGATATATTGCCTGTTATTCTAGAAGCCATTAAATCAAATGCAAAGGCAGTTGAACCTTCACCCGAGGAGGCTGCCTGGGCTGATTCATGTTTCGTGCAGACCTCTGAACTGTCAGATGATTACTGGGGAGCAATGAGAAATGCCTTGCTTGATGCCCTTGAGAAGCCAACGGAAAGTCCCTTTGATACTTCTGAAACTGCACATGACCAAGACCAAGGCATCCATGCAATCTCAGAGGCAAAACCTCACTCTCTCAATGCTGAAAAATTTTCTCAGCCTAATGATGTGCACATGGAGCAGATGGATAACAGCGATGATGACAAGGATAGTAGTCAAGCTTGTGAAGTTGCTGATGTAATCCGAGGTGCAGATGAACATGGAAAGCAAATGGATTGTTACGCAGTGAAAGCCGAGGATGGCGATGAGCTGGCTTCAGCCGAAGTTCTTGAGCACACTGAGTCGACAGATTCTATCTTCAAGGTTTGGGATCTGGACCTGTCCTTCTCCGATGATGATGATGGTGAGCTTGAACTCATCAAGGATCTGAAGAAGCTCCTCAAGGCGAATGGCAGCCCTCCAGAAGCTCTATATCCAACTTTGCCTCTTGATGACGCATCGAAGCCCTTGGATCATATAAGCATCGATGAACTTGTGGCGGGCTTGAGCGACTTGTCAATTCAGCAAACCTACAGGTAAAAATTGTTTTGTCGAACAGATAGGTCAGGTCTGTATTGCACCTTTATCCATCCAACTGCGATGTGCGGTTTGCTCTCTACAACAGCACTAACCACTTGTTCCAGAAGGTTTTTTGGACCTAAGGTCTAGGCAAACTGTTGTGCTGTTTGTGCTGTATTGCTGCTAATACTTGAAATCAGCCAAAGATGAAGATGCCTGGATTGAATCATGTTTTTAGTTGTTTCGTTCTCTTTGTACGCGTGCTGGTGTCTCTTTCTTTTTTTCCTTTACCCTTTCTTTCTTGAGCCCTAGCCACAAAGTTTCATATTACAAAATTAGCTTTTAGGCATGTGATGGATTGAGTTCAGCGATTTGCCCTCTAGATAAGACGATCTAACTTGTACAATTGGCAATGCTGAGCACATACTGGTGATGTTTTTCCTAGAGATTCAGTGTTCAGAAATAGCTGCGGGCTGGATGGTTTTGGTTTTGGTTTGCCAAACTCTCCATAGCATTGAGCAGCAGCAACGACTTGGGCGATGTTAGTAGTGAAAAGAAACGCAGTCGTAGGTTCTCCAGTAGCTTTTGCGCATAGGTTATTCGCGAACCAACAAATATAGTCATTTTGCGATAAAAAAACAAATAAATCATTTTTGGCCGCACTGTGGATGATATGGCCTCAATCATACATAATTAGATGACTTAAAATTCAACTAAATTAAATAAAAAATGGGGTATAATAAATAAAGTAATGAGTACCACCAGTTACATTTTCACCCATAGGCCATGACCAATCAGCTAGGTTATGTGCCCTAGCATCATCCCTATTCTCATATGTTGATGTTCAAACCATAGTCAATTTCTCCATTGAACAAGAGGCATATCACGATTCACGAAGAGCACGGCACATGATTACCTATAAAGTGATGAACAACACATGATGATTAGATATGTCACTAAATGCATGGAGACGGACAAATGACTCCTCAACATTGGTGAATCAGGAGAGGAATCCATTGGGAAGGATGACAAGCTTGGTGACAGACAAATGATTCGTGGAAGATGGCATGCAATGTCGTCAATGACACCATGTTGAGGGATATTTGAAGAACTGCCAAGTGACTACTACCTCCATTCCAAATTACTATTCGTTGTTGACTTTTTCCCATGATCTTTAACCATTCGTCTTATTCAAAAATTTTGTCCAAATATACAAACCAATAAATTATACTTGAAGTATATACAATGATAAAGTAAGTCACATACAAAATAAATGATACTTGTGAATTTTTTTGAATAAGACGAATAATCAAACGTTAAACGAAAAAGTTAACAACGAATAGTAATTTGAAATGGAGGTAGTATTTTTTTTCATTAATTCAAGATAGCAAAAGGAATGAAAGGATGCGCCGAGTAGAAAAGTAATAAAATAAGAAGGATAAGGATTATTAATCTTCACCGACATTGGCACACCTTCCCATCTCCTATGGTGGTTGGTTTCCTGGCTTAGGGCCTATACATGCTTGTATACTGCAGCTTTCTAGTGTTTGGATCTAGGGTTAAACTGAGTTGGTTGGGTTAAACTCATTTCTAGAGGGGTGTTTGGTTGGGAGCTACATGGTTGGATTCGTCTAGCAAGAAAATAGTTCTCAATATTCACGTTAAGTCTATCAATTCAAAATAAAAGAATGGGCTTAATCTACTTTAATGATGTCAACACGCTACTATATGGGTCGAGCCGTAGGATGCGGCTAGCATGGTCTTCAGACAATAGGGTTGGCATCTTCAAAGAAATGATGAGATCGTCCTCTAATAAGTGATTTGAACCCATGTCAATATGATGAATTATTTCATCCAAATCTAATAAAGATTCTACAGTTATTATCCATATATAAAGATTTATTCATGGCTATTAGCAACGACGGGCCCTAAAACTATAATAGTCTAAAGATGTTCATACGATAGTCTCTGCGAAAGGTTTAGCATGCAGAAACTCATTCATAGTGTGACTTCTAAAATTGAAGTATGCAAAGAATCTAAATGTGTACAGACGTTATGTCGATCATTGCATACGGTGATACGGTCAAAACAAGTTCATGGTTTTTTTTTTCTGAAAATCCGCTTACAGAAAGGAATTTACATCTCTTTTGGTCTTTTGGACAACATTCATCACGACCGTCCATTTCCAATCTGAGGGACCACGATCCAGAAAACGAATCGAGGGAGCCGCTCAATCAGGCCTCTCGACTCTTGTGACCGTCCGCGAGCGACGAGGACCGGAACACACCCCAAAACCCCCGGTGCCGCCGGTGTACCGCTCCACCTCCAGTCTCCCACTCCTCAACTCCGGTCTCCGTGCTGCTGCCGGCGCCACGGCCGGCGAGATGGGCCCCTGCCGCGGGCTCTCCCGCTTCCTCGCGCTCCCGCTGCTCCTCCTCCTCCTCGCGCAGGTAACCCCTGATCTCGGCCGATATCCCGATCCGATGGCTGGATCTGATCATTTCCGCGGGTGCATGATGTGTTGGATTTTCCCTTAGTCTTGCCCTCTCGTTGCAGCAGGCGCCGTCCCCGGAGGCGGCCGATTCCACGCCGGGGACCCGGACGCGCAAGATCGGCGGCTCGGGCGCGTCCTCGGTGTTCTCGCTCTTCAACCTCAAGGCCAAGAGCAAGTTCTGGACCGAGTCTGTCATCCGCACGGGTCTGCTTCCTTTGATTTCCTTTCCTTTTCAGTCGTAGCTTTTGGGGATTCCTGTTCAGTTTGTTGTGTTCTGCTGTTAATAGCACACTTACGGGTTGTGTTGATATCCTTTTGCAGAGTTCGATGACTTGGAAGGTTCAGCGTCGCGGGACTCTAGCAAAAATGCGATGCTCAACTTCACAAGAGCTGGTAGGTTCTAGTGTCTTCCTGCACTCCTGGAATTGTACAATGTAGGACACATTTCAAACAGGCTGATCTGAAACTTTGAACAAAATCATGGTGTTTGGTGCTTTCTGCTCTGCCAAAGCATCTGCAATGATGCTGGTTTCCCCTTTCGGATGTTGCCACACTGAGTGATACTGGTAATTTGAAACTGTCGTTGAAACTGATATACTGTTTGCCCATGGAGCTGTTGCCATTCTTTATGCTAGAATGCTGACATGCCTATGTACCGGACTATGTCAGTGTGTAACGCCACTTCCTGACTTGGTCACACGTCACCTGTATCTTGTGAGTTGTGTTAATGTCACCAGATCCTCCACTTTCTTTATGTAGACGTGGATATGAGGTCTCGAGACCAAATAAACGTTATGGATGAAGAGAATTAGGTTTCATTATGCCTATAAATGCCATAGCCATAATGCTGCATCTGATGAACTAGTACATGGGATTGAATTGAAAATCGGATTCCAGATTAGCAACCTTTATATATGCATGTGCTTATTGATTCATTTTGTGGTTATCTGGAGATAAGAATTTAGGCTGTATGAAAAGTTTTGCTTTTATAAAAATGTAGACAAAATCCACAAAAGTTAGTTTGCGGGATATGTGATTGCTGATAAGAGGAACTGCAATGGTGCCATCTCAACAAACTGAGCCTGTCTGTGCCTTCCATAACATGCTATTGCAGTGATTTTATTTTTGTTTGTGCAATCATGGCTTCATAGTTTTATAGCATTGGTAACTTATAGGTACTATATTTTGGTGGTTAGTTTGCCTTGTGTTTCAAGAAGTGATTGTAGATTCAACCATGGGTAATTAGATTATGTATGTCGATCTCAATGTAAGAGACAGAATGAAATATGGATAGTATGAGCTAAGGTTGTGTGCTTATCTAAGAAGCGTAGATCTTTCACTACTAAATTTCTTCGTTTTCTTTTATCAAGGTTATATTGCACGCTATATGAGCCTGTCGGAGGTTGATTCCATATATCTTCCGATCCCTGTGAACTTCATCTTTATTGGATTTGATGGAAAAGGAGGGCACGGTAAATTATCCATATGCAGTCACACAAATTTATGGTTGGCCTGTTCATACAAAGTATTAACTATTTCGCTATTTTGTTAGAGTTTAAGTTGGGGCGTGAAGAATTGGAGCGTTGGTTTACAAAAATAGATCACATATTTGAATACACAAGAATCCCTCCAGTTGGTGAAGTTCTTACTCCGTTCTATAAGACTAGTGTCAAGAAGCTTCAGCAATATGAGCTTCCTTTAGTCAGCCATGTGAATCACAAGTAAGGCCTGGCTATTCAATAATTCTGTAATTAGTCTATGGTATGCTTGGTGAAGAATGAATTCCCTATTGCTCCTCCTCAATTTCCTTTGTGTGCAGTTTTTCCGTGCATGCAATAAACATGGGAGAAGATGTCTTATCTGTTTTTGAGCATGCTATCAAAGTTCTATCCCGTAGAGAAGATCTTGTGGACTCCAGGTGTGATTTTCTTGAATACACAAAACTTCCTTTTTTTACCCAAAAAATGTAAGAGCAACTTAGATGATATTTCATTAGTACCATAGCACATAAAAAACATAAGAGCAAGCATACCACAAAAGTAACTTAAGAACCTTAGTATGGTGCTATTGTTTGTCAATCATAAAAGAGCTTATCAAAGAATAAATGGTTACATGTTTATATGGATTCAGATTTTTTCTGTACATGTTTCCTTTTCACTGCATTGGTGTACAGATGACTTGTATAGTCCTATGAAATCTTAGAAAGTTTGCAGTCATACCTCAATATCTACGAACAATTATCTAAAAGGAACTGTTTAGGAGGTTGATAATACGGAAATAGCATAATCAGATTTATAATGAAAATATTTGTATATAATAATAGGGTAATTTGCAATTTTACTATCACTTTCATATAAAAGTAATGGTGAGGTTTGCATGTTGGAGGCCACGTCAGTGTCCAGTACATTATAGACAACTACCATACCTGCACTGCTATCGTGTTAACTGCTTATGTGCATTGCCATTTGATACTTCTATAATGCTACCTTGCATTTGCCAGAATTTCTACTACCGTTGATAAAATTACCCCCTTTATCCTACTGTGTTGCACAGAGAAAATGAAGAGGGAACCTTGCAAGTGGACAGTGCTCAAATGGAACATATATTTTCGACTCTTGTTGATCACCTTCAGATACAAGAAGCTTACAATATCTTCATTCTTAATCCGAAACCCATTAGTAAGAGCATTAATTATGGTTATCGGTGAGTCTGAATACTTCCATTGTTGGAGTATAGTCATATGTAGCCCATAGGGCCCATGTATACTAGGCCCATGTACAGTTAACCATATAGCCCACCCTTCTAGGGTTGGAGGAATAGACAAGGAATTATTCCCCACTAGCATGGTATCAGCTAGGGTTTCCTCTCCCTTCCTCTCCCTCTCCTAGCGCCGCCGCCGGCGCCGCCACCTCTCTCTGCTTTCTTCCCTCCCCTGCTCTCCTACGCCGCCGCTGCTCGGCCTCCTCCCGCTGACGCGGCTGCCCGCGCGCGCGCCCTCATGGCTGCTGCCGCGCCGGACGCCGCTGACGACGGCACCCCTCCTCCGCCGCCGACCCCGACGCTCCCGCCGTCCTCTTCTCGCGTGGATCCGAGCGCTGCGGCCGCCGCCGCCGCTCTCCTCGGCGCGGATCTGAGCGCCGCGGCTGCCGCCGCCGCTCTCCTCGGCGCGGACCCGAGCGTCGCGGACGCTGCAGCCGCCGCCGCAGTCCGCGCGGGCGGCGGCCCCCTTGGCGCGGATCCGGCCGCCGCGGGCGCCGCGGACGCCACTGCACGCGTGGGCGCAGGTGGCGCCCTCCCTGCAGCGCCTCTCCCTGCCGCACTCGACGCGGCAGCCGCCGCCGCTGCCGCGGGCAAGGGAAAGGGCCCTGACGCGGGCACCTCCAGTACCCCGTGGCGCGGCCTGGGGATGCCGCCGTCCGACGCGCCCCTCACAGCTGCTGTGTTCCGCCCACAGCAGGGGCTCCTCGCCGTCGCGCCCCCGGCTGCTGCGGCCCTCGCTGCAGCCCTCCTCGCCGCCAAGACGGAGGCTTCCGCTGCCCAGATGCGCGCCCATGAGGCTGCTCTAGCCTGGGAACGGGAGCAAACCGCAGCCGACGCCCTTGCGCGCCAGGTGGCTGAGGCGGAGCGCTTCCTGCTCGCCTCCATGGGACAGCAACCACCTCCTCCTGCTGCTGCCCCCGTCGTCGAGCAGGCCGCCTCCACCCGCCAGACGCTGATTACTGGCTCTCAACTCGCGCTGACCGATCCTACGGTCGCCCAGCTGCATAGCCAGGCCTCCGGCGTCCTCCACATCAAGCACCTCGTCTCGGTCGTCCTCAACCCGATGTCCCCCTCCTACGCCCGCTGGCGTGATCAGGTCCTCATCGCCCTCCGCCGCTACGTCCTCAACGACCACGTCCTCCTCGACACGCCGGTCGCGGCGCGTGACATGGTGTGGCTGCGCCTCGACAGCGTCGTCATGTCTTGGATCAACGGGACCATATCCCTTGATCTCCAGGACCTCGTCAGGACCCGCGACGGCACGGCTCGCCAGGCGTGGCTGGCCCTCGAGGGGCAGTTTCTCGGCAATGCCGAGGCTCGTGCCCTCCAGCTCGACGCTTCCTTCCGCACTTTCGAGCAGGGGGACTTGTCCGTGGGGGAGTTCTGCAGGCAGATGAAGACCAAGGCCGATGGTCTTCGTGACCTTGTGATGAGGACATGACACGCATGCATATGTACATGAATGGTGCATGGGGTGGAGAAGGAGACCAACAAGGTTTTACAAGTCAACGAGAAGGCCCAAGATTAATCCGATTCGAGTCCCCAAGATGGAGGCCCAAAGAAACTCAAGTTCGAGTCCACCTCGGAGTCTAGGAGAAGCCTACACTAAATTGGTCGTCCAGGTCGCATACGGGCTCGGTTTTTGACGTTCTACATATTCTTGGAAAGCTAAGGAGATAAGCTTTCCAATGGCGCTGGTCCCACCTCAAAATTCGTCCGGAGTCATCGGGAATCGACGAAACAAGTTGATGTCCAGAATCTGTCTCGGTGCTGCGTCGCCGTATTTTGGCCTTTGGGCCGTGTATCGTGTGGAAGCCCATAGAGGGGCGCCCCTCCAACCCTAGCACGCCCCTTTAGGTTATATAAACTCAGTAGCCGCCGTCGTTTAGACTCGGGTTTTGCTTAGATTAATCTGTCGAGAACAGTTTCGCCGTCTATCGGTTTGTAGAACCCTAACTATCGTGCTTAATCATTCATCTGCAGTGTCACTTCATATTGAGAGCTGCGTTCTTTCGAGTTCTTGCTTGTGTTCTTCGTTTCACAGGTAGGGATTAGCCTTCTCGGCGAGGTCAACTGGGTTGTGACACGGTTGATAACCAGAGGAGTCGTGGTGCTAAGATTGCGGGGTTCGAGTTTGCTGACTTGAAGCCGGCTCGGTGTGTTGCGCTCCGTCCAAAACGAGTTATCCTTCACCTGACGGAAGATCGACCATCCCGTCCCCATCACCTTGGGTTCCCGGTGGAGGACAACATCTTGGTGCTCAATGTGCTGAGGGGGCTCAACAGTTCTTTTGAGCACCTCCGCACATGGATTCGTCACCAGAAGCCGTTCCCCACCTTCCTGCAGGTCTGGGATGACCTCGTCCTGGAGGAGATCACTCGGGGCAACGTGTCGACCGCCCCCCCCACCTTCGTCCGCCTCCTCGACCACCAAGGCATTGGTGACTACACCACCGACCTCTGCCTCTCCGTCCAGCTCTATTCTTGGTTCTCCTCCCTCCGGGCCGAGCGGAGGTGGGGGGGGGGGGGGGCGAGGTGGCGGGGGTCGTGGTGGTGGTCGTCGACGTTGTCGCGGTGGTGGTTCTGGTGGGGGTCGTCGTGGGACGTCCACACCCGCTCCTCCTGCCTCTGGTCCTAGAGGTATGCCCTGGCCATCCTTCGCCAACCCATGGTCGGGGCGTATCTCGATGTGGCCTTTCCAGGGGCAGGGGGGAGGACCTCGTCCAACGCCTGCCATGCTCGCCGGTCCTTCTCCTCTTGGGCCGGCCTGGACTCCACCCTCCCAGCCCCAGACCTGGCCGGGGTGGGATCAGGCTGCTCTGGCTCAGACCTTCAGCACCATGGGCTTGACTCCACCACTCAGTCCTGAGTGGATCGCCGACTCGGGTGCCTCTTTCCACACCACTCCTGATGCTGGTATACTTTCCTCTGTCCATCCCCCCATCCCTCCTATCCCACTTCTATCATGGTTGGTGATGGTTCTTGTCTTCCCGTCACCTCCGTGGGTTCTACTTCCGGTCCTTTTCGCCTTTCGAGTGTTCTTGTTGCTCCTCAGATGATTCACAATCTTCTTTCTATTCGTCAATTTACCGCTGACAATTCTTGCTCTATCGAATTTGACACTTCTGGTCTTACTGTGAAGGATTTGGCCACCCGACGTCCTCTTCTCCGATGTGACAGCGCGGGGCCCCTTTACACTCTTCGCCTCCCGTCTTCTGCTGCACCTCCTTCGTCAGCTGCTTTGGCTCTTGGTCACCCTGGCCGGAATGTTTTGTCTCAGCTTAGTCGTAGTTCAGACATCTCTTGTACTAGGACTTCAGGTGAGCACTTCTGCCATGCATGCCAGCTTGGTCGTCATGTTAGGCTTCCTTTTTCTGCTTCTTCTTCGCATGCCTTTAATCTTGTTCACTGTGATCTATGGACCTCTCCTGTATCCAGCATTTCGGGTTATAAATACTATCTTGTGGTTGTTGATGATTTCTCTCATTACTCCTGGGCTTTTCCTTTACGCGCCAAGTCTGAGACTTTTCCCACCCTCCTCCACTTCTTTGCCTGGGTGTCCACTCAGTTCGGTCTGCCTGTGAAGGCCGTTCAGTGTGACAACGGGCGTGAGTTCGATAACCACTCTTCTCGCTCCTTCTTTCTCTCTCGGGGTGTTCAATTGCGCATGTCTTGTCCGTACACTTCCCCTCAGAACGGCAAGGCTGAGCGCATGCTTCGCACCACGAACGATGTCATGCGCACTCTTCTGATCCAGGCTTCTTTGCCCCCGCGCTTCTGGGCTAAGAGCCTTCACACCGCCACCTACCTCAACCGTCTTCCTTCCACTGCTTGTCCTGCTTCTACTCCACACCACGCTCTCTTCGGTACCCCTCCCACTTACGATCACCTTCGTGTCTTCGGTTGTGCATGTTACCCTAACATCACTGCCACTGCTGCTCATAAGCTGGCGCCCCGCTCGACACGTTGTGTGCTCCTCGGTTACTCCCCTGACCACAAGGGGTACCGCTGCTATGACCTCACTTCTCATCGGGTCATCATCTCTTGACACGTCTTCAACGAGTCGGATTTTCCCTACTCCACCTCCACTTCACCTTCTCCTGAGCCTGAGTTGGAGTCTGTTTTCTGACCCGGTGGTTCAGCCACCCATTCCTTTTTGTCCGTCCGCTGCAGGTCCTCGTGGTGCGCCGCCGTGCGCGCCCCCGGCGCCCCCTGTCGCGCCACGCGCGGCCCCGGCGCCCCCCGCCGCGGCACGCGTGGCCCCCAGCTCTCCGCCGCGCTTCGCCGAGCCGGTCCAGGTGTACCAGCGTCGCTCGGTACTGGGACCGGCGCCCGGCTCTACGGCTCCGGGCCCCGGCGCCCCGGAGCGCTTCGCCGAGCCGATCCAGGTGTACCAGCGTCACTCGGTACCAAGACCGGCGCCCGGTTCTCCGGCTCCGGGCCCGGAGGCCCCTGCTCCACCGGCACCTCCACCGGGGCCGTCACCACCGCCTCCACCGCCACCACCGCCGCCGCCTCGATCCTGTGTCGAGCCGGCCGTGTACCACCCGCCGATTCTCCATCGGGATCCTCGCCATGTGCACCCCATGGTGACTCGGCAGGCGGCTGGTGTTCTCCGACCCGCGGCTCTCTCCGCCACCGAGAGCGAGCCGCGGATCTCTCCGGTGCCCTCCTCTGTCCGCGACGCCCTGGCGGATCCCAACTGGCGTCGCGCGATGGAAGAGGAGTACGAGGCTCTTCTTGCCAACAAGACGTGGGACCTCGTGCCGCGTCCGTCTGGTTGCAATGTGGTGACCGGCAAGTGGATTTGGACGCATAAGCGTCGGGCTGATGGTACTCTCGAGCGATACAAGGCTCGGTGGGTTCTCCGGGGTTTCACTCAGCGACCTGGAGTGGATTATGATGAGACTTTCAGTCCAGTGGTGAAGCCTGCTACAGTGCGCACGGTCCTCTCGATTGCTCTCTCTCGCTCGTGGCCTGTGCACCAGCTCGATGTCAAGAATGCCTTCCTCCATGGCACTCTGTCCGAGACTGTCTATTGCAGCCAGCTAGCGGGGTTTGTGGATTCCAGTCGTCCGGATCTGGTCTGTCGGCTCAACAAGTCTCTCTATGGTCTGAAGCATGCTCCTCGGGCTTGGTACTCCCGGTTTGCCACTTTCTTGGTGACGTTGGGGTTCACGGAGGCCAAGTCCGACACGTCTTTGTTCGTCTATCGCCATGGGGATGAGACTGCTTATCTGCTACTCTATGTTGATGATATTGTTCTGACCGCCTCCAGTCAGCAATTGCTTCGGCGCATCATCTCGTCTCTGCAGCAGGAGTTTGCTATGAAGGATCTGGGTCAGCTCCAACACTTCTTGGGTGTCACTGTGGAGACTCGTCCTTCTGGCCTCTTCCTTCACCAGCGGCAGTATGCTCTCGATATCCTGGAGCGGGCTGGCATGTCAGATTGCAAGCCCTGTTCTACTCCTGTTGATACTCAATCGAAGCTGTCTGTGGATTCGGGTGCTCCTGTGGCTGATCCTACTGCCTTCCGGAGTCTTGCGGGGGCCTTGCAGTACCTCACCTTCATCAGGCCGGACCTTGCGTATGCTGTTCAGTAGGTCTGTCTCCATATGCATGATCCTCGGGAGTCCCATCTTGCTGCGTTGATGCGCCTTCTCCGCTATGTCCGTGGCACGGTCGACTTCGGACTGGTCCTCCACCGGTCTCCTGCTGAGCTGGTCGTCTACACCGACGCTGACTGGGCTGGGTGCCCGGACACTCGCCGCTCTACCTCAGGGTACGCCGTCTTCTTAGGCGGCAACCTTGTCTCCTGGTCGTCCAAGCGGCAGCCGGTTGTCTCCCGCTCCAGTGCCGAGGCGGAGTACCGGGCTGTCGCTAACGGCGTGGCCGAGGCGTCCTGGCTTCGACAGCTCTTGGCGGAGCTTCACAGCCCGCTCGCCAAGAGCACGCTCGTCTACTGCGACAACGTCAGCGCCGTGTACCTCTCCACCAACCCGGTTCAGCATCAGCGGACGAAGCATGTCGAGATTGACTTGCACTTCGTTCGCGATCGGGTTGCCATCGGCGATGTTCGGGTCCTCCATGTACCGACCACCTCCCAGTTTGCTGACATCTTCACGAAGGGTCTGCCTTCCTCGACGTTCTCGGAGTTTCGCTCCAGCCTAAACATAGCGGGTGGCTAGTTGTGGCTGCGGGGGAGCCCTGTTGTGTATTGTCTTTCTTTGTTGTCCAGTCTTGAACACCGCTGCGCCGGTAGTTCAGACTGCGGGGGGGTGGAGTATAGTCATATGTAGCCCATAGGGCCCATGTATACTAGGCCCATGTACAGTTAACCATATAGCCCACCCTTCTAGGGTTGGAGGAATAGACAAGGAATTATTCCCCACTAGCATCCATCACCATGAATCATTGACAACCATAATTTAATATGATACTGCAAAAGAAGGTACACTTGTTTATATTTAGCGTGGCATCGTTCTCATAAAAACAAGAAGGCTTTCATTTTTCTGCTAATTTTTTGATGGTATGAACAATATATCACCCTGGTTGTCTTGAGAGAGGGATGCACTAAACCCTTTTGGGAGATACGCATGCAACCTGTGAGGGTGGGTTTGAGCTCATGTGAGCAGCCTCTCTAATGGAGTCTCTACCTACTAGGCTATTGTCAGTCCCCAGCGAAAATTATAATTGTAATTTTACTGCCAAGTTAATGCCCTAGTATCATAGTTTTCATTAACACGTAATAAATTTAACAATCAAAGTTGTACCATGTAGACTATCAGAAGTCTAGAACTTTGTTTGTTTGAGAACTGATGAAATAAAAGTAAGGTACTGAAACTGTAGCTTTGAATTGAAAATCTTGCACCATTACAAAAAAAAGTCTGGTAGAATTCTAGGTTGACCCATATTAATGCTAGAGATGCATGGATCCATAATTTGCTAGAAACAGTTTCTGCTGTTCAGTTTACTTTATCTGTACCATTTATTTTCTTCCATGATCTCTGCTTATTTTCTTGATTTAGTATATTCAAGTCCTGTTTCTTAGATGGAGAAAAGTAAAGCTAAAAATATGTTTCGATTTGCACACAGTTTTCTGCATAGTTTTTCTGTTTGTTTTCCCAGTAATTTTCTGTCATTCTAGTAGTTCATTTGTGGCAAAGAATAGAACATTCGTTAGCTGTTTCTTTCATTTGCTTATTTATGTTCCATCTGTTGTGATAGGAAAGGATTCTCCGAGTCTGAGATCAACTTGCTCAGGGAGGTAAGCATGGCATCCTTTATCAGACTTCCTTTTGTATTTGATGAATATTGTTATGATTACATCTTGTTACCTTCATAAATCTCTTGGGTTTATGATATTTCTTGCACATGAAAGATCTTGGTGTAATAAAAATGACATCTAGACAATATCTAGGCTATTTTCTTAGAGAAACAGAACCCCTCATGGAAGCCAACTTTGGTCCTGGCCCGTCTCTGCTAACACAGCTCATATCGTTGTTCCATAAGGCAGCTATTGTAGTCTGTAGGATACCTGCTGCTTAGCTATTGAAGTCTGTAGAGTACCTGCTGCTAGTCCTTGGGGAAGGGATAGAAGATAGGGAAAATGAAAAGGGAGTGTCTAAGCAGCTAGGTTTGCTGCTATCGGTGGGAAGTGAAGATTGAAGAGCGAAGGCAGCTAGCCTTGGCTTAAAACTTTGAAATTGGGAATACTTAATATGCGGTGCAATCATGAGGTATTGCAACAACAGTTTTTTGGAAAAAAAAGGAGCATACCAAATTGATTGTATTGGGAAAATCAATATATATTACTCTTTACTCTTTAATGAATGAAGTTTTTTGTGCAATTTCTTTTTCACCTTTTTCTTTTAATTAAAGATGTGTTATGGTGAGTAAAGCTGTATCTGGTGGAGCATTTTTATGTCTTGGGTTAGCTATTTGTCATCAAGTTGTTGCTTTTCAGAATACAACCCTGCAAGCTCGGATACTCCAATCTAAAAGTGACAACAAACCCTTTCTTGGTAAATAATCTTTCCTATTTATATTCTCATTTATGAATTTTGTGACATTATACGGAATTATTAATACAAGCTTCACTCATATATGAATTGACAAAAAAAAATGTATATGTGGTGGATTGGGGTGGGTGGGGGGTTGGGATGCTGCTGCAAAATAAAGAAATAGGCAGGCTTGACAACTAAGGATTTGTCTGCTTATCCCCTATGGTGAATGTACTATCAAGTGTCAAGATCTAAGTAAACCAATCTAGAGTTGAGTTGTTAGCGATGTAACAATTATCCTATTTTGAAGGTTTTTTGCTTACTTGAAAAGTCATGTCCTGTATCAGGAGACCTTAACATCTGTACATTCTTTTTTGCACTCACTTGATATCTAGTGCATCTTTCTGTAGAGCGGAACAGTTTACATTTTTATCCACTTGTCCGAAGTAAACATTAGCATGGAATCTATTCCGCATTTGCTTCAAGAAAAGGGGATAAAATATGGCACCATGCTCTGTATCCAATATTTTTTGATGTGTAGGACTGAAGGTTCCATGCTTAGTTTTAACATGAATAAAAATAGTTCTCCGAAGGTCTTGTGTTAGCAATTTGTTGGCCTCAATTGCATGCTAATTACAGGTAATGATGTTTGTATTAATTGGATTAAATCAAATATGCCTAGCTTCTTGCGGTGGACTGGTTAGAGCGTTGAACTCCGGGAGTCATTGAAACTCCTGTCCCGACCCGGGTTTGAGCCTCCACCTAAGAACATCCTGTAAAATTTTATATATTGTGCAGTAACAATTCAATGCATGTAAAAACAAAGTCCTTTTGCAGCACAATGAAAATAACAGCATTACTTGCAGCGGTTGATTTAACCTCATTTTCCCTGGTAACCAGTTGCTTTAACCTTTCCCCCTAGTTATACTTATTTGTGTATCTGTATTTAGCAGATATCGAGAAGGGAGTCAATAGAAAGCCCTTATACGAAAGCCATCCTCTATCATCATTTTCTTGGGTTACAACTGACAGTATGGATATGGTATGTTTTGAGTCTTTTGTACCTGCAAAACTTTAACTGTGTATCAGTTCAGCCCATTCGACTCAACTATTGTACATTGTTGATATCTTTTTCATGAATTGTTGAATACTTGGCATCTTGATCTTATGACTTGATTCTTAGATTGCAACTGGTTTATTTCACTTGGTACTTGCCTTGTAATTTGAAGCAGTTGCATGATAAAGGCGGACATCAGATTTGGAGCCCTTGACAATCTTATGTTACGTATCGAAATACCTAACTGAGTGCTTTCCACATCTCTGTACAGGGGGATTGGTCAAAGAAATGCAATGAAGCATTAAGCAAGTTCGAGATGCTGAAGGAAGGGAAGAGTAAATATGACATTGTTTATGAAAAAGCCGTTCAGGTGGCAAACTTATGTTGGGTAGTAAATTAAAACTCTTGCCATATGTGTACCTAACAATGCACATTCTTAATTAGATATTACATGGCACAAAGGATGAGATGCATGACATTTTTGAAAATGCACTAAAGTCTAGTGGTTTAAAGGGTCTACATGCTGAATGCCTTACAGATATGTGGATAGGCAGGGAAAGGTATTATATGACTTTTTGTTAATGTGTATGCAAATTAAGGTTGGAGTGTGCCATTCTTCTAATTATAGCTTTATTTTCAGGTTTGCTTTTGTTGATCTGAGTGCAGGGCCATTTGCTTGGGGCCCTTCTGTTGGCGGTGATGGTGTTCGTACAGAACTTAGTCTGCCAAATGTTGCAAAGACAGTTGGGGCTATTGCAGGTCATTTTCTACAATGAAGCCTTTCTTATATTTATTCTATTCCTGTTATTATTCTATTTCTGTTATTATTTATTAATTTTAAGGGAAGTTATTATCTACGTTATACTCTTCGCACTAATGCATTTGTTTCGTATTGTGTACTTTGTCTTTATTCTGTGTGTCAAGTATTTGAAAATAATAAATTCTCTCATTGGTTCTCCTTAGCAGCTAGCATATTCTGTAATGCATCTCTGCTCATCGCCTGCACTTTTCATCTGATTGTATTTTGTTAATCTGTGGTTGCTTTACATATTATATGTCCTCATATCTTTATACAATTTGAAATTATTTTAGGCAACTGTTAGTTTGTTTTATAGTTGCTGCATTGTCCTGCTAAATCTTGGGTAATTGGTGACCCGATATTTCTAAGGGTTCAAACAGAGTCGGAAAAACACACAAATATACTGAATCCCAGTACTTATGAAAATTTGGAACATGACAAGTTTCAGTTTTTTGTTGTCACAAGTGCACCTCTCGATTAGAACATGTTTTTATCCTTGTACTGTTGAATTAGACAATTGATATCAATTTTATTAATTAGAGAATTGCAACAAGTGCTCTATAAATTCCTGAGCAGAACTTTTTTGGGTTTGTCTGGTCTCCTTTTGATGTTGTAAAGATGTAACCGAAATATGACAAGTTTGTTAGACTTAAACTCTTCTGTCATATACTGCTTGGTGTTGCAAACATAACATTCTGTTGAATCTTTTGAAAGTAGCTATTAAAAAGCTAACCTGAGCTTGTTTGTCCATCATGAAGTGATTGTTGATGATCATATGCAGAAGTTACTGAAGAAGAAGCTGAAGAAAAATTGCAAGACACAATCAGAGAGAGATTTTCATCCTTTGGGGAGGTATGCTGCATTTTCCTAGAGGCACCTGTATCATCTTTAAGCGAGCTTTTGGAGCAGAAGATGAGATGAGAGGGGGCAGAAAAATTGGGAGTCTGGGAATTATTATTATTTTCCTTTTGTTTCTGTGTGGTGCTAAATAGTTGCACTAGTGGAACAGATAATTCACTTAAGTCTTGTCCAATTAGCCATTCAAGCTCCATATCACTGGAAGACTACTAACTCAACTTCCATGAGTTAACAGTCATTGCTCAACATCTCTTGTTTTATATGTACTGACTTACTGTTGCCTCTCAACACCATTTCCTTCTTTTTCTGTATGTATTGTTGCCACACCTTGAATTGGCATTTGATTTATGTGTTAAATTTCATTTTATTTTCTTGGGTTCAGGATTACCACGCTGTGGACATACTATTGGCAGAGATTGATGTGTACGAGCTTTTTGCTTTCAAGCATTGTGTGGGCAGAAGGGTACAGCTTGCCCTTTGCAAAGGTACTTTTTTTGTGTGACCATATTCACTTATTTTCCTGACTATTCTACATAGTGGTAGGCTTTTAGTTGAATTCTTCTGAGTTACACAATTATGCTGTCGGTTAATGGTGCGTGTTTATTCTATTCCTTTTGTTCTTTGGTCAATGAAAGAAAGAAAATGCCTCAATATATAGCAGTATACAGATACAGCATATTATTTAAGTATCAGACTGGCTATTGGCTAACATGGACCGGCATATCACCTGATATAGTCATCTAATATTGTCCTCGCATGGAAATTCTATTATTCCCACTTTGGCTTTATCCTATGCTAAACTGATCTAACTTTGACAAAATTTATAGAAAAGTATAATAACATCTAATTTACAAAGCTAAAGTGAACTATAATTTGGAGCTGAGGGACTACTAATTAAATAGAGAGAGAAAAACAGATATGGACTGGAAGTTAGATGGGGATGCTAACTCAATGTGGGATGAGATGTGCCTTATTGTATGATGTCAGTGGCAAAAGAAGTTTTAAGTGGGTTGAGAGGAAACAGACTTACCTATCCATTTTGGGTAATAACAAGATGGTTATGAAAATAATGCTCAATCTCTGTACATATGGATACTAATCTTTTTTTGTTTTATTCTCCACTAAATAAATGTTGCCGTGCATCCTCAATGGTAAAGCTTTTGAATCGGACAACTAATGTAAGAAAAATGTACATGGATCCAGTCAAATAGTGTCATTATAATTGTCTTGAAAAGTATTTCCTACTGTATAGTTCTCATAATTTTAAATTTCATATTGTGATGAAACCCCAGTGATTGAGTTAAGTGGCGTGTGTATTTATTGTTGGAGTATGTGTGTGTTGGCCCATATAAGAGGCCCGGCCCATCTATGAGGCCTATGTATTTTCTGCTATATATCCCACCCTTCTAGGGTTGGGGAATACACTGTGTATACACTTCTACATGGTATCATTCGCCTAGGGTTTCCTCTCCTGAGCCGCCGCTCCTCTACTCCCGAGCCGCCGCCGCTTCTGCTTCCGCTGCGCCGCCCCCGGGGAGCTCGATCTCCACCGGGGGCGGCGCCCTCCCCTGTCTCCTCTAGTTAGCCTCTGATCCGCACCCCTCCCCGTGTCCGTCGTCGTCAGCCAGCCGCAGATCGAGCATCACCTCCACCCGCCGGCCTCCTCCTCCGGAGCCCCAGCTCCTCCCCTATCCCCGCCGGCTCCGCCGGCTCCGCCCGACCGCCGCGGATCCAGTCACCGCCGCCGTTGCTGCCGTCGCGCCGGGCGCGGGCTCTGGCGGCGCGGGATCTCGCGCGGGGGCATGTCAGACGCGGGCGCGGGGGACGCCGCGGATCCCGCAGCCGCCGCCCTGGCTGCCGTCGCGCCAGACGCGGACGCGGGCTCAGGCGGCGCGGGATCTCGTGCAGGCGGCCCACCTCCATCGCCTCTGCCCGCCGGATCCGCCCCACCACCGTCGCCTTCTCCTCCCTCCCTCTCTTCCTCTGTCTCTCTCGTCTCTCTCTGGGTCTTTGACCGTGAGTGAACTGAAGAGATAAGAGGCGAGGGGGACTGCTACGCGCACCCGGAGGCTCTACACGAGCTGCTGCTGATGTGTATCCTTTTTTTGCGTCGCCCTGCCGTTCGTCGTCGTTCATCGTCGACAACCCCCGAAGGACGAGGTTGTTGCTGCGCCTTCTAGGCTGCAGCGACGATGCTCGTGGTTGAGCCTCTACCGCGGACACCGCCATCCTCGCGGTGGTGGTGCCCGCCTCGCCTGGCACCCGCATGGCGCTCACGGAAGACCGTTCGACGCTCGGCTGACCGCACCGGCACCTCCGACGAGCCACTCGGCGCCCCCCGCCGCCGCCCGTCGGCAACTCAGCGCCACCAGCGGACTGGACGCCTCCGACGGGCCACTCGGCGTCCCCCGGCGCCGCCCGTCGGCGACTCAGCGCCACCCGCTGGTTCTTCGGCCACCACTCGGCGTCTTCGGTTGACCATCCTGCGTCACACGGGGCGCCACACTCGTTCGATCCTCGTCGTGCTGGCGCCCGATCCAGCCTCGCGCCTCCTGCCGTTCGCGCGCGGACACCGCCGATGCTGCTGAAGGAAGACGTCTTCGCCACCCCTGTCCTGAGCGCGACCTTGCTGATCGCTGCGCCGTCGCCGCCGCCCCTCTCTTGAGCGCGACTTGGCTGCGCCTTGCACCGTCTTCCATCGCCGTTTGGCGCTCATTGTCCTGCTGCCCCGCTCGGCGAGCAGATGCGGAGTTTGGTACTTGGGCGCCCCACGACGCTTCGGATCCACGCTCTCCTCCACGGCTTCGACCACGACTGCGGCACCTCGACTTCGGCACTAAGGGGCTATCGTCTATGTGTCTCCAGTCTTGAACTCCGCTGCGCCGGTAGTTCAGACTGTGGGGGGTATTGTCCCCAAGTGTACTTTCTGTACTTTCTTTCGTGTCCAGTCTTGAACTCCGCTGTGTCGGTAGTTCAGACTGCGGGGGGGGGGGGGGGGGGGTGTTGGAGTATGTGTGTGTTGGCCCATATAAGAGGCCCGGCCCATCTATGAGGCCTATGTATTTTCTGCTATATATCCCACCCTTCTAGGGTTGGGGAATACACTGTGTATACACTTCTACATTTATGGCTATTTTGGCCTAACTCTTCTTCTCTTAATGAAATGATATGCAGCTCTCCTGCATATTAGAGAAAAAAAATATTCTGATGAAACACCTTGGTGAAGTCTTGAATTTGAGGGAGTAATTTAATAAGAAGATTTTATTTCAAACTTAAATGACAATTTACTTACCCTGGTTGCTTTTAGGATTAGATGACGTAATATTAGTACATGACTTCAAAGCTGCTATATTTTTACCTTACAAATAATCGAACAGAATTTAATGTAGCTTTATAATCTGGTATTAGAACACATCACCTGGTATTCGGTCCATCCAATGTCAGGTGAGATTATATGGAACCAGTATCTTGAATATCTTGCATATATCACCTGATCAATCATTTTGATATGTGATTTGATACATTGGTGCTGTGATGATATGGAACCAGCATATGCTATTAGAAAAGGATAATGGCTCCACACAGACTAATATCTCCTTTTCCTCCCCCTTCTCCTCCTCTTACGCGCTGCAATTTTGCTGTTTCAATGTTGTTATGGCATCACCTAGGTGTTGTGAAGGGGGTTGGTTGCCATGCTTCACCTTACTGCCTTAATTGCATTCACCCCTTTGCATCCAGAAGCTTAATATTTCGTTACACACAGAACTCGATGAGAGGATGCGTGACTTGAAAAATGAATTGGAGGGCTACAATACTGGAGATTCTGATGAAATTAACAAGAAGAAAGCTCTTGATGCGCTGAAGAGGATGGAAAACTGGAACTTATTTAGAGATACTAAAGAGGTTAGGCCTGCATATTTATGCATTGAAGAAATAGATTCTGAAATCAGCACATTTTCTTCAATAAGCTGGTCATTTAAAAATACAACAAACTTCTAATTATGAAGTTCAATGTTTTGATGCCAGGAACATCATAGTTACACAGTGGCTCGTGACTCATTTCTTGCACAACTTGGATCTATATTGTCGGGTTCTATGAGGCATGTTATTGCTCCTTCTGTTTCTCATAGAGCACACCATTATTATGAGAAGTTATCGTTTCAGCTGTACTTCATAACACAAGAGGTAAATTTCATGTTGCTAATATTTTGTATAGTCAATAAACCTACGTCCTCACATTGGTTCTTTTCTCTTTTCCCGCATTTTCCTTTTACAGAAAGTAAGGAGTATAAAGCAGTTACCTGTTAATGTAAAATCCATCACAGAGAGCCTGAATTCTGTGTTATTGCGACATCAGAAGTCAATGTTCAGCCAACACGTGTATGTCATTTTCATTTCCTCGATCTCAATCTGTAGTCATATTATTTGTCATTTGTCAATCAACAAGCGAAAACAAAGTACATATTCGAATAATAATATGGAGATACAAAGTTCAAGAGGATTTAAAATAATCAAAATGGAACCAGTGCATCAGAGTTTACACATCTTGCTAGATAGCGTTTCGTGACTTTACAAACTCTAACTGCTCATTTGGAGTGAATCACCGAACCTCTGGTTCAGAAAATAACTTCTTAGCCCTCCTACAGTTTCTTGCTATCCCCTTGATTAAGATCTGTGAGGTGTTTAATGCATATTTTATCAGTATCCATATAAGCTTGTGGGGGTGTATTTGTGTGGTAGTTCTTTTTCCCTGATTTATCCAAGGATGCTGCCCCATCCTGTTAGCTACAAGTACATTTTCAACAATCAAATCATTTAGGACCTTGAGTTTTCCCTCTGCAATTATAGAATGGTAGAAGTGATCCATGGTAAGAAATTATTTGTTTTCCTTATAAGTGATCCATGGTAGAAGTGATCCATGGTAAGAAATTACAGGCAGTGATTTCCTTTTGCCTGCCTATGTGATTCTACAAGTAATTTTCTTTTGCTGCTGTTTTTTCCTTGGGGTGTCTGTCATTATACACTTTTGAGGTTGGGTACAGCTATGATTCAAGAAGAGCACAAATGGGGTATGCGTGCATGGGGTATGGGGGTAAAAAGTAACGTCCTATTGGTTTGTCAAAAAAAAAATCTTCCTTTGAAGTAGCTCATAGGTGACTGTACTGCTAAAATTGTGTATCTTTGCTTGATGTGTCTTTTTTATGGCCATCCCTGAAATCATCTTGAATAAAGTTTGCAAAGGCATCTTATTGTAAGTTCGAATGAAGTCCGTTCATAATTTTTCTAGTACTATGATGTTCAAATTATTAATTTTTTCATGTCAATGTTTAGGCTGTCATTGTCAGAGGAGCCAGCATTGATGATGTCATTTTCAATGGCACGTCGTGCAGCTGCAGTGCCACTTCTGTTAGTCAATGGTACCTATAAGTCAACAGTTAGTACATACCTTGATTCTTCTATTCTCCAACATCAGTTACAGAGGCTAAGTGAGCACAATGCACTTAAAGGTATCCTATGTATTCTCCTTTATGTGCTTTTCATTCCATATATATTGAAGGCAATTGGTTCTGAATAATTTCATTCAGCAGTTCAGGTAGTATGGTCTAAAAGTGTGTAGTATGTATAGCTTGTTTTTAGCTGTGCGGCTATCAAGTGTCTGGCTCATGAAAACATACACACTTGTGTCTGCCTTCATGTAAACTCAGCTAAATTTCTTCTACCTGGAGTATAATATGGATCTCGAACCTCCAACCTTTCTTCTGGGAGTGGAATGTCAGCAATTAACCAACTGCACACGATCTTAGACTTGTCTAAAAGGATGCTGTAGAGCTTTTTTTAAAAACCCTCATGTTGCCACCAAAGTTACTGTAGAAAATGGCAATATCTGAGAACTACCAGTTCGGAAGGTAACCAGCTGATTGACTCTTGGTCTCCCTTTACTATGGTTGCCAGGTGCAAGATGTATATCATAGTTGAGCACCATATGACATGGTAACCTGTGGATTTAATATCAATACGCAAAGGGTTCATGCGATGGTTGCATTTTTTTATTTTTTTAACACTATAAGTGGAAATGGACCAGTTCATGAACTGTATGGCTAAACTGTCTTTGATATTACTGTTCCCACTATTTTCTTGGAAGAGAAAAGTGACAAATCTTTGCGATTCTCCTGATTCCAAATATATGCCATTTATAACCTGCACAAACGAACTAAGGAAGTGCTAAAATGACCTTGTTGCCTTGGAATTATAACACATGGGGAAAAGTACCTCATGTATTGCTGAGAGGAACAGAATTTAATTAACACATGGGAAAAGTACCTCAAAGTTCTCAAACGATTTTCCGTTTGGAATTGAAGGGAGTTTGGTGTAGTCAGTAGCTGTTTGTTACTTCTTAGGCCATCTGTTGTGGTATGATATGATGAATTATTGTAATCTATGTTTTGTTTCTGTATGCAGGAGGGCATTCAAATCACAGGTCAACGTTGGAGGTCCCAATATTCTGGTTCATACATAGTGAACCTCTATTGCTGGACAAACACTATCAAGCCAAGGCTCTCTCAAATATGGTTGTGGTAGTTCAATCTGAGGATGATTCTTGGGAAAGCCACTTACAGTGCAATGGGAGACCCATCTTATGGGATTTGAGGTAAGATTGTTAATAGAATATGCACAATAAAATGAAAACGCAGATGCTAAGACACTAGGAAGCATACTACAACTTAGACTTATGGAGTTTTCTCAATTTTTGTTCTACAATATTCTAGCATTAGACTCTTCCATGTACTGCTGCATCATATCGATACATTTTTTTATAAAATTAGTAAACTACTGATTTAAGAATTTGTTTTTATCCATCTTAAGATGAACATGAATGTTACCGTCATATTTCTCACTGTCAACCTGTTCCAGAAAAAAATTGTACTATCTACACAAACTGTGGCCACAATGGATGTGTACATGGTTTCAGGCTATGTTACATAATACATGATATGGCTATGGCGATGCAATGTTTCTTAAAAACAAGGATGCACTGATATGATTATATTTCTAAAGACAAAAACCATAGTCAAACAAGGATTGCTGCATTGCATGACCATAGACAGATAATCATAATCACAATAAATTAGGCATAAGCCGATTGGGCTCCTTCTCTCTCCTGATGTAACTGCTCCAACTCCTCACATATCTTGGATTGCGGCTTAATGATTTTTGAACTCTTTGTATCGAGGGACAACCACCCAGTTTGCAATTTTACAGTAAGAAAATTGCATCTGTGAATTCTAGTTTTGTCAAGAACTAAAGACATAACTTGAACATGATTCACTCCACTATTACCAGTGCGCCACTACCTTGCAATGGCTATTATTCCGAGACTGAGCTTCAGCTGTACTTACTCTTCACCCAAAGTCTAAAGCAATCCGTATGTCATGTCTCAGTAATTTATTGCATCAACCCACTGGAGAACAACCAGGGAAGGGAATGTCATGTGCAGCTGTTCTTGGCAGTGCCATTAGGATGTGGATGATAAGAGGGAGGCCGTGAAGTGGCAGCATGTCCCTAGATCAATTTCCTGGGTCAAGGGTCCCAAGCATTCTGTTGGCATGCCATAAAAATGTTAGGCTGTTGCCTGTTTCTAATCGTAAGTCAGCTTTGCTAGTTGGTGTTGTGGTCACAAGGTGAAAAAACAGAAAGCTTGTCCATAGTCACGGCACAAGTGTGGTCTGGCTAGTGGCTATGCATGTTGCAAGTGTGGCATCAAGAAAAAATCAGCATCGATCTTCTATTTCTTTGAAGCTCATAGTTGTCAACTTGCTATTTTATAGTTTCCTCGATTATTACCTATTTACCTTGGCCGCGTCCTCTTCCCCAGTTCATCAAATATCTGTAGTCCAAATTGCTTTCGCTTTAACAAAATGGAAATAGTTCCAATACAGGGTAAATGACTGCTGAATGTGCACAATAAACATGTGGAAATAAAAAAACTAAGGAAAAATTTGCTGTGGGACACTCCACTTTTATGAAATTAGCTGTGACACACTAAAATATTTTTTCTTTGCTGGAACACACTAATTTCTTTGCTGAAACACACCGCCTAGTGTGTTCTGGCCAATAATTTTTTTTACAGTGTCCCACAGCAATATCGAAATCGAATAGTGTCCTGTAGCAAAATTTGCCAAAAACTAATTGTACTTAATTGTGACCAAAATTTAGATTAGCAAGTATCCTTTCTTTTCCTAGCAAGAAATTCGGTCAATTTTCTTACTTAGCATTTGCTGTAACTGTATTAATGCAAGGTAATTTATTGGCAAACAGGAAACCAGTTAAAGCTGCCATTGCCGCAACTGCTGAGTATATATCTGGTCTACTTCCTTCACATCTGGTTTATAGCCATGCTCATGAAACTGCAGTTGAGGTTTGTTGCTCCATATTGGTTTCACTAGCTGTTAACTAATGGGTGTCCAAGATTGTCCAGGGCAAAATCTGTGAATTTCCAATATTTTTTTGTGAATTTCCAATATTTGTATCAATGGCTTGCCCCTTTTACCTTTTGGTGCAGCATTATTGAACTCTACATTTAATGGATTTGTTATGACTACGTGCATTGTTGACAGCAGTACACAAGCAATAGTTAAACAGCTATAGCATTGCATTACCCCGGACATTTCCTAAAATCTGGTGATGCTCTGTGATCCACAAGAACTTACTACTCAGTATACTGGACAACTTGTGTCTTGATTTATTTTTATATGTAGCCTTTCATTCCATCAGGCCTTTTTTTGTATAGCTGGGATATTAATGGTTTAATCCAATTTGATTTAAACCCAAGAATTCCAGAGGATTTCTGCTTGTCCAAACACACTTAAAAATCTACACTCTGCTTTTGTAAGTCACTCTCGTGAAATAAATAAACCACTTTGTCCAATTCTGGAGTAAGGTCAGCTGGGGCATGCCTTTTCATTTCTTAACCTTTGCTAGGAAAACCTTGTTTCTGGAGGGAGCCAATTTGACTCTCCCTCGAAAGCTAGAAAATTATTTCTAACTGCCCAAATGAAAGGATAGTCCGAATACTAAAAAGAAAATGCCATTTCATTATTGTGTTATACCGGCTGGCAGTTCTGGAACTTCCCTTGAAAGCTAGAAAATTCTAACTGTCCCCAAATGGAACAACAGGAATGGGGACAAAATATGCACTTGTCTTTGGCAGGCATTTTTTTCTTGTGAGAAATGCTTGGCAAAGGATCCAAACATGCCCTTTGTTACTTCTGTAGTGCATATGCACAAATCTAAACTAACATATGCTGTCAGAGGAGGCATGTGATCTGTGCCAGATATTTCTGAGATATTTTCCCCATGATCAAGATACTTCCTTGCAAATGTGAGTCAGGAGTATAGTTATTGGCAATGTTTCAAAAAACGCATAGGTGATCCAAGGGGGCTGTATTTTTCCTGTCAATTAGAGTAATGCCTTGTTAAGTAGAGGAGACATGGCATATTAAAAGAAATAATTTGACATTATCACATATCCATGAGTTCAACGACCATAGTTCATCTTTATCGACCTCCATTTGTCTATTTTCATTCATAGATAAAGTCCTAAGCTACTTGAAATGGAAAAATGTGTAGGACCTTGCTGAGGTGCTCCTACTCTGCCTAGTGCCTAGGCGTCGCCTAGCACAGCTTTTCGAAACAGAGGTCATAAGCAAGGAGAATCCTTAGCCTGGAATATATTTTGGTTTATGTTATTAATTTATTGTGGAGTTGCCTATTAGCTATTGCTTATGACTTCTTTACTTTACTTTTCACTGTAGCTTATGAATTTTTCCTGTGACATGTTGGCTCTGCTGTTGTAAATCTATATTATTTATTCTCCTTTTACTTGTTTTCCAGTGTAATTCATAAGCACTGTCCTTTTCGCTATTTTCTACCATGATCCGGGTATTTAAATTTATCTGTCCAATCTAACTCATTGCCCTTCTTTTTCTTTGTAATTCCAGGACTGGATATGGTCTGTGGGTTGTAATCCCTTATCTATCACTTCTCATGGCTGGCAACTTTCGGAGTTCCAGCATGATGTGATAGGTCGTAACTACATTATTACTTCAGTGGAGGAATCCATACAGATAGTCAATTCAGCAATTCAGCGATTGGTAACAGAGCGAACTAGTATCCTTATAATATTCTATAATATCTGATTACTCAATTTTGGGGTGTTTTTGTTTTGCTTTGTCAATAACCTTGTTTTGAAAAGGTATTAGGGACTTGGATTGCCTTATGCATTTTACCTTGTGAACTAGTAGGACCTGTTTTTTCTACTTGTTTTTTGTTGTCATTCTATTCCTGTACTGTTCTTTGTAAAACTGATTTGCAAGGAACTGATATGGGCCTATATAACGGTTTCATCCAGGTTAAATGTTCATCCTTAACTTGGGAGTCACTGTTTCAATTTTTTGTCCTTTAATTGTAGCATATATCATTTAATAGGGGTACATATAATCCTTTCACATTAATATTTCTTAGACTTCATTGTGGCAGCTTAGGACATATATTGTAAAACAGAGGGGTTAATAGTTGTCAAATTGTAGGATTTTAATTGCAAGATAATTTTCTACAATCTGAAGTAGTAATTGTGTATAGAAATTAGCTAGCTTATCCACAGGCAGATATTAGAATGTTTACTGTGTCAACCAATTGGTGTAACTAGTAAGGCACTAGGTTTATAGAGTGGAGGGTGCTCTCTTTGAAGAAGAAGGTTCTTTGGAAACTAGGGCCTTTGATTAAAGGAGAAAAAGAATGTCCTTTCTATGTTAATATGTTTGCATTGTTTACTCTCGAGAATACTTTACTTGAAGAACCTTAATGCTTGTTAGCTGAGAAAGGCTTCAAAATTTTCAAGGCTCATGAAAGTTTGATAATTGAGAAATACAATGCGGTTGTTAGCTTGTGGAGAAGGGTAAGATATTTTCAGATGTGCTATTTTTCCCTTCTTTTTTTTTCGTTACAAGGGCTTATGTTTGATATCAATTTAGGTCTCCGCTATGTCCAAAGGATTAAAATATGGCGACATGGTAAAACTTATGTCAATGCTTGAGGATGCTTCACATGGGTCAGTAAACCTTCTTTCTGCGTGCATATATTACTTTTGATTTTTTGTTTGACTTTAGTAGTTTTGTTTAGCTTGTGAAGAAACGGTATGTATGTTGAGCTTTTTAAAGTAATTGTTTAATGAACATTTGCTGCCCTATTACATGTGTTAGTAGTTAAACTGAAATTCGGGTACACGTGGTATATTAATGTGCATTTTTTCCGGGGTTTGGTGTACAGTTTGCTAGGATAAAATAATTATGCAGTGTAAATCGTGTTCCTTTATAATTTCTGTTTTGATTTGTCTAGTTGGTTTCGGTGTCATGTTAGGAAAATTTCCAGCCCATAAATGTCATTGGTAGAAAAAGTATAGGAGCATTCTATATGCTCTTATGGACACAGTTATTGTTCACCCTTTAGATTATAAATAAGCTTCTCAGACAGCCGATTTGATATTCTTTGGTTAAATAGCTAAATCAGGCACAGTTTGGCAATCTACTCCATCGGTTCCAAATTATAATGCACTATACTTTGTCACAAGTCAAACATCTTAAGTTTGACAAAGTTTATAGAAAAAAGCATCAACATCTACGGCATCAAATTAGTTTCACTGAATCCACCATGAAATATGTCTTGATACTTCATTTATATGGTATTATAGATGTTATTATAGTTTTCATGGATTTGGCCAAAGACAAATTTGACTATAATTTGGAATGGAGAGAGTATAACATAAGCACGATTTCCTTTTTACCTGCTGCACCCACGTAAAAGTGCTGTAAAACTGTTAAAGCTTGAATTCTTGATAAACAGGAGCATTTTCTTTGTGGACACTTTTTCTCTTAATATTTTACTCTGTTGAACATAGTTGTCTGTGACTAGAATATGCCCCCCCCCCCCCCCCCCCCCCCCCCGGGATTAGTTATACTTCTGTGCCTGAATTATGGTGTTGCTTCTTTCAGATTTGCTAGTGCTGTGAACTCCACCATTTCAAGTCTACACCCTGTCCAATGTACTCGCGAAAGGAAACTCGACGTGCAGCTAGACTTGACAACTCTTCCTGCCTTTCTAGCGGTCTTTTTGTTGCTTTGGTTTCTTCTACGACCAAGGAGGCCAAAGCCTAAGATCAACTAAATACCGGAGTTTAGCTTTGCCTTTGAGACTAATGAGCAGGGTAGAGTTCTTGTGAATATGCACATGATGGATCACAGGTGGTGCTGGAGCATGGTTCGGGAATTACAACAAGGTTCAAAACACGGAAAACGGCTGCAAAATATGTACGATAAAAGATTCTGCAGATTACAATCTTCACTCTTCCCAAGTTGTTGCAGGTCTAAAATGTCACGATTCCATGCTGACGGCTAGTGACTGTATTGTAGCAACACTGACGGCTAGTGGTTAGTATCATCTGCCTGTCATCTGGGAAGTTACTGGTATCATCCAGTTGTCTGTCTCCAGCTCCTTACATGTTGTAAAAGTGCATTTCCCAGTTCGATAGAAAGAAACGTGTTCTACCATTTACGACAACCAAAATGAAAAAAAAATACAAAAAATATACTTGATACGAACTGTACGATTAGTTTTTTCATAGGTGGGGTGCTTTCTCTCTGTGGGAGCACTCCTATGCCTATACAGCAGAGGTTATATGGCACATACGTGTAGCGCCGATTCAAGCTATTGAGTCTTCCGTCCAGTTAGTGTGGCCGTGTATCTAACAAAAGTAGGTGCAAGCTGGCCATTATAATAGTGCTGATTCAAATTGGTTAGACTCGAAGAAGGTTTCATGGCAATCATGCGTAAGCTACTGAAGGAAAGGTTATCCATGGCAATCATGGGTAAGTTAATCTGCCATGAGCTACCTTTAGACATTTCACATTTGTCCCTCTGATGTCGCGCTCGCGCCAATCCACTCTCGGTGTGCATCGTGGGATGTGGCATGGATTTTTCAACTAGAATCCTCCAGCTATGTGCAACATTAGATAGTTCATTTTTCTTATTCGGTAATTTTTACTATATATTTCTTCTGAACGAAGAACAGACAACGTGCGTTAATATTGATATATAGCAGAAAATATAAATTATATCTCTATAAGGTTATAATCATACAACAAAAAAAAGCAGCCAAACAATATATCAAGCATCGAAAGCAGCATCACCCCACACCCAGCCAAGAGAAGACAAACACCCATCGAACTGGTCACCATTGTGCGTGATCGAATCCACAATAGAGCCGCAAGCAAACCACCACTCCCAGTCACCATTGTATGTGACTGCTTGCTGTTAATCCATAATAGAGCCTCCTTTTCAAAAAAAAAAAAATCCATAATAGAGCCACAAGAAAACCGCCAATCCTCAGTGCCACGCCGTACATCACTTGGATCGTTGACTCCCGGGCGCAAGCACCAGCTAGTAGTGCAAAGGGTGAGGACGAGAGAGAAGGGTCCACTCGTCCCTTGCACGAACCCACAGTTGCCAGCAACCAAGAGGATCACCGGTGTCGTGGATGAGTTGCAAGCAAGGTGATGAGCCAGAACATACCCCGACGCATCATGGGCATGGTTTTAACCTAGAGAAGCCGCCACAAGGATGGTGGCGCCTCAACATCACCCCAAAAAGGGAATGTGGCCTTCGAAAACGTCACCGATATTGGCTCAACTTGAAGCTAAGTGTAGCTCTTGCTTAGAATGTCACCACCCCAGTGCCATTGTAGCACTACCGCTCTCTAGCCACCGTCAACCTGTCATCCTAGTGTGCAACCGCAGTGACCTGACAATAGGTGCATGAAAAAACAGCACCCACTGCAATCATCACACGGCCTCCTCGCCGCCTTGCCTCCACAGTCCACACAAGGACCGTCGCGCTATGCACAGCCTATCGCCTGCATTGAGCCGGCCGCAGACCACCGCACCACTCGCAGCCACCACTGCACTACAAGCACTTCTCACGTTCATATGCTTGGCACACGCTCGAAACAACTGTCTCGAACCCTCGCACGGCCATTACACACTACAGCATGCTTAGCATCCTCTGTGTTGACAGTCAAATTTGGCTCTGGCCTGGCCAAACCGGTCTGACCGGTTTGCCAAACCGGTCAGACCGGTCTTGGTTCTGTAATTCGAGTAGGATTAGCATTCCGAGTTTAATCCCATATTGTAACCTATTCGAAAGGGGTAAGACTTCCCCGGCCTATAAATATAAAGGCTAGAAGGCCGATTGAGGTATTCCAATCGAATCAAACACATTTATCCTTTACTTTTTATCTCTCAAACCCTAATCTTTTCCAACCCCCATATTCTGTTCTTTGCTCGTCTCTACGGCGTTCAAGGGCGTTCTAGGTGGCTTGCCGACCCTAGAGCAACCCTAGCTTGCTTGAGCTCCGACGGGGTCCCTCCCGAGCTCGAGTTTCTAGGTCTTCACGAGTTCCTGCCTGAAAGCGGTCTGACTGGTTTCAGGAACCGGTCTGACCGGTTTGCCCGAGGAGCTCAGGAGTTGGCCGTTGTGACGGCCGTGCTGCGCGCTCGATCGATCTCGAGTTTGTTGGCGCGTTTTCGTGTCAACATACTTTTTGGCGACTCCGCTGGGGAAAGATTAATCTGGTTTCAAGACCGATCTAATCTACTCCAATAATGTCTTGATCAACGTGCGACCTTGACAAAGACAACATCATCACCGCGACGATGGAAGAGCTCACGGACGAGGAGCGGAAGCGGTACCTGATCGCCGAGGAGCACTTCAGGACGCAATTCTTGAAGGGCTTCAAAAAAGATCGCGGTGGTCTTGTCAAGAGAGTGGAGGAATTCGTCGTGCCGGCTTTCAAGCTGGCAAACGACCAAGTTGAAGAACTTCCAAAGGTAACTGGCGAATCCTCTGATTTGATGCAGCAAATTACTCGCATGATGGATGATAAATTGCTTGCTGCACAAACTGCTACTAGTGAGTTGATTGCTAGTATGTCGGGTAATTCTGATAAAGGTAAAAATAACGTAGAATTTAATGAATTACCTAACCCAACTCCTAGCTCATCAGGCGTGCCAGAACATGTTTTAGATCCTAATTTAGGCATGCCGATGAATTTGTATGCGGGACAATCGCTTCACCCTGGTTCGGTCCACGAACCGGTCATACCGGTTTTCACAACCGGTCAGACCGGTTTGGCCTCCTCTGGCGGTTAGACCGGTTCCATGGGTGCAGGGGCACCGGGTGCGATGGTTTTATCTAATACGGTTGCTCCTGGTCCTGTTTACACTATTCCACGCACTACGGTTGTGGGAAGTATACCCCACGGATCTGGCGCGTCTCACGGGCCGATTCCGAGTACTTCTCAAAATGCGATGTATAATGTTCCCCGTATTCCACAAAACAGAGGTGATGGGATGAAGCGTCCCCTCGAAAGAGAGAACTTAATGTGATACAAATACCAGTCCCAGGATGCTGGTTCACATTATTACAACAGATAATTCAGTACATAAACAACATTACGGGAGACGGTGGCACTGCAGGGCCACGACAAACAGAACTAACACTAGACTCCAGATAAAAAGGTTGATAACGTAGAGGTCTTCATCAGAGTGGCAACGCATGTAGCTTCAAGCGGGTGACCCTAACACACAGGCAAAGGTTGGGTGCAGAACGAACCCTACTAGACGATGTCCTCAGGCACAAAGTCCGGGTCTGCCTCTGTAACAAAATAAGCAAGGGTGAGTACATACGTACTCAGCAAGCACAATCACAACCACGGACAGGATACCACAGAAATATGCAAAGGATAATAACAAGGATGGCTCATGGTTTATTTAGCAGCAAAGCAAATTTTATTATACATGCAGAGGGTTGGTTTTCGCAATGGTTTTCACAATTATTTCTTTTAATTGCATTAGCAGAATCATGAATATTTTACTCATGCGATTCAAAGCTACCAGATTTCCCATCTGTCGTAGCCCATGCTGAAACCTTTTCCCAACTTAACAAACACCAACCACTTTCTTACACCAAAACAGGGGACTAGTGAAGTGACCAAGCCGTAACTCGCCCAATACCGCGGACACGGCTATCTGGATAGGTTTTAACTCTGCAGAGATGTACACAACCACAAGTAGGCCACCACAACATGGACACCTTAGTGCCAGTGCAGCTCCTATCAAAGCCCTTACCCACCATAGCTAAACTGACAAGTTATCACAGACACGACCAGGGGGTTTAACAACCTACCGGCGAGGTTCCACCCAGGGGCATACCTCACATAGATCGTATCCCCGGCTCCATGGCCCTCTGTTGCTCACCAGCACACCACCTAACCAACAGTTTAACTAGTGGGATTTATGCTAGGACGTTGCCACATACAACGGTCGAGTGGTGGTACAATAAAATGGGTTAGGCTAGATGACACATCAACATCATCCCAAAAACTGTGACAGGATAGACAACTCCCACCATGCTCAACCACGCAGGTTCGAGCTCACCTCGACATTTCACACAAGAAATACCGTCTGTCTCATCCCACACGGATGCTCATTTTATTCACAAAATACATCTCTTTTATTTTAAAGCACGCACACGGTTGCTTTTGTAAACACCAGGTGGTTGTAATGGAGAGTATAACAGTAAAACATTCCTAAGAATTTCTAGCAGTGACTAACATTCAAACAGAGCATTGTCATATTCAAACATTAATCTAGGTTGTCAAGGAGAATAGTCATAGCAATCAAGGCATGGCTATCCAATCGGGTTCAGCAGTAAATCATGCAAGTTTTATAAAACAGGCCATAGGTTGTGTTTATAAAATCTAGGACAAAAGTATGCATCAAAGGGTGGGATTGCACTTGCCGTTCTCCCAACCCTCGGGGGATTCCTGCCCGGGGTCTTGGTCTCCAAGCTCCTGCTCGTAGCACTGCTCCTCCTCGAGTCCTTCCTCGTTCACAGCAGAGTCTACGGTACACACAAACAAATATACAATAAATAAAAGAAAAAGCTTTTATTGAGCTCCGAAAGAAAGAACGGAAGATGAGAGCGAATGATGATGACATGATTATTTTGAATATGGACTGGATGGATTGGCGGAAATATACTGGTGATTATTGTGGTGGAGTTTGGGGTCAAACGGGATTAATTTGGCGCATGAAATGACGAGTTTAGTGGGGCTTTAGGGCTGTTTTTAAAGAAAAAGGACTTTTCTGTAAATACCAAAAGGTCCGGGGGCCTCAGGCGAGAATAACAGAGTGAGGTGGAATAGTGTCGGTGGACTGCGGGTTGATTTGGTTAAAGTGCAGGGGGTTATGTGTAAACACGTCAGAGAGAGAGGGAGTTTAAGTTCATTGGACCGCGGGTTAGAATAGGGAGGAAGCCAGGGGGTTACGTGCAAAAGTGTCTTTCTTCCTCGCGAAACAGTGCCGAGGGACAGAGAGGCGACAGCGGCGTCGGTCGGCCGGCTCGCCGGCGTTCCGGGCGGCGACGGGTGAAATTGGACAGGGGAAAAGAGAGAGGGGAGTACGACGAGTCCACCCATGCCCTTACCCTAGGCAAAGACGCAGTGGGTGGGGCTGCCCACGAGGGCCAGAGGCGGCGGCGGCAATGGAGGTGGTGGCGGTGGCGTTGCGGCGGTGGGGAAGGTGAATTGAGTGGCGCTCGAGCTGGTGGAGGTGGAGGGGATGCGGGTGAGCCTATTTATAGGCGCGGGGGGTGAGCCGAGGGGGCGGGCCGACGGGAGAGCTCGGTGGACGGTGATGGTGGTCGGCGGCGGAATCAAGGCGGCCGGGGTCCGCGGCCATGATTGGTACGGCGGCGCAGTGCTTGTCGTGTTATGGCGTGCGCGAGGTGAGGTGACGGTGCGTAGGCGGTGGCGCGTTGAAGCGATTGCGGCGGGGCCGGGTGGTGGCGTGTAGGCGAGTGCGGCGGTCGGGCAGTGCGTCCAGGGGCGGGCCGGGGTGTGGCGTGGCCGACGTTGCTCAGCTGTGCTGCTGGGGCCGTGGCGACGTGTGCGAGGCGGTGTCGTGGTCGATGGTGCGTCGACGAGGAGGGCGGGCGGCCGGCGAAGGGGCAGTGCGGTAGTGATGGCGAGGCGGTGGTCGGGCAGCCGTGCAGTGCGGTGGCGTGCACGCTGGGCAGAGTGGCTTGGCGGCAGGGGCTCGGGTGGGCGGCACGGCAGTGGTGTACGACGGGTGACACAGGCGACGATGGGCTCGGGGCCGGGGCGGCTGGCGTGCAGCGTTGGGAGAGAGACGGGCGGTCGGCGGCGTGCGGAGGGTGGACGGCGCTGGCAGCCCAGTGGCCGGGCCCGGCGGTGGACACGGTGTCGTGCTGGTGCGGTGCGAGGCAGGGGAGTGGAGTGGCGACGACGAGCAGAGCAGAGGGGAGGGGTGGTTGGCGGCGAGCGGAGCCGTAGCGCTCGGGAGCAGAGGAAACAGAGGAGAGGAAGAAAGGAAAGAAGAGAAAGGAGAAAAAGGAAAAAGGAAGAAAGAAAAGAAGGAAAAGGGGAGAAGGAAAAGGGAGAAGAGAGGAAGGAAAGAGAAAAGAAAGAAGAAAAAGAGAAGCGGAAAAAGAGAGGGGAGGACGGCGGGGTTCGCGGCGGAAAGCCGACAAGCGGTCGGCGGGGGTCGGCCAGTGGAGGACAGGCCCGGCGGTCGACCCGAGAGCGGGCAACACGGAAAGGGACGGAAAAGTGGGTGGTGACAACGAGGTGGGACAGGAAAAAGAGGGGGCGGTGATAACAAGGCGGACCGGGTTTTGGCGGAAGCGTGAGCTCGGGCGGTAAAAAGTTTTGAAGAGATTTTCACCGGATGACTTATTTAGGTGACTTTTCCCAGAGATTAGAAACGCGGGCGTTACAAACCTACCCCACTTAAAAGGAATCTCGTCCTCGAGATTCGGCTGGCTCCTAAAAAGGTGGGGGAACTCCTTCTTTAAGGCATCTTCTCGTTCCCATGTTGCTTCCTTTACGCTGTGTCTGCTCCACTGTACTCTGCATATCCGCACTTCGGAGTTTCTGGTCCTCCTGGTGACTGTGTCCAGAATTTTGACCGGTACCTCCTGATACCGTAGATCTGTCTGCAGGTCTATTTCTTCTTCCGGTATGTGTTCTTCCTCGGGTACTCTCAGGCATTTTCTTAACTGCGAGACGTGGAATACCGGGTGTATATCTGACATTGCTTCGGGTAACTCCAAATGGTAGGCTACCTTTCCAACTTTCCTTTGCACGGGGTATGGACCGATGTACCGAGGGGCCAACTTCCCATGGACTTGGAATCTACGGGTTCCCCGGATGGGTGAAACCTTAAGATAGGCAAAATCCCCTGGATTAAACTCCAATTCGCGTCTCTTTTTGTCTGCATAACTCTTCTGCCTGGATTGAGCTGCTTTCAACTTCTCTCTAATTTCAGCTACTTTCTCTTCGGCTTCCTTTATGAGCGCGGGTCCCACTAGTGTACGTTCTCTCACTTCTGACCACATTAGAGGAGTTCTGCATTTTCTCCCGTAGAGGGCTTCAAAAGGCGACATACCTAAGCTTGCCTGGTAACCATTGTTGTAGGAGAACTCTGCATAGGGTAAACTTTGTTCCCAATCTTTACCATAGGTAAGGACACATGCTCTCAGCATATCTTCCATAATCTGATTTACTCTTTCTGTCTGGCCATCGGTTTGTGGGTGATATGCGGAGCTAAAATCCAACTTGGTGCCCATGGCTTTATGTAAACTTTTCCAAAATCTCGAGGTGAACTGGGTCCCTCGGTCTGAGACAATTCTACTGGGCACTCCATGCAACTTTACTATATTCTCCACATATAGCTTGGCTAGTTTCCCTCCGTCATAATTCGTCCGTACAGGTAGAAAGTGAGCGACTTTGGTGAGTCGGTCCACTATTACCCATATAGAGTCATGTCCCTTCTGTGTTCTGGGTAACCCTACTACGAAATCCATTCCTATCTCATCCTATTTCCAAACTGGGATAGGCAGAGGTTGTAATAAGCCCGCTGGTTTCTGGTGTTCGGCCTTTACCCTCTGGCAGGTGTCACACTGAGCAACAAAACGAGCTATGTCCGCTTTCATTCCTTTCCACCAGTAGTTCTGCTTCAAGTCCAAATACATTTTGGTGGATCCTGGGTGGATGGAATATGGCGAGTTGTGAGCCTCGTCCATGATTATCTGTCTAAAGTCTCCCTTCTTAGGCACACAAATCCTATCTTTATACCACAGTGTTCCCTTACTGTCGACTCTGAAGTCTGGTGCCTTATTTTCTCCAGTATGCTTACAGATCCTTACTAAATCCTCGTCCGTTCCTTGGGCTTCCCTGATCCGATCCCCCAGAGTGGACTGGATCGTCAGTTGGTGGCTATTATTCCGTGGGACGATGTGCACATTCAGTCGTGCCATTTCTTTTTGCAGGTGGGCACTCTTGGGTCTGTAGGATTTTCGGCTCAGGGCATCTGCCACTACATTAGCCTTGCCAGGGTGGTAATGAATTTCCACATTATAATCTTTAACCAATTCTAACCACCTTCTCTGGCTGAGGTTCAGATCCGGTTGGGTGAAAATATACTTTAAGCTCTTATGATCCGTGTATATTTCACATTTGTTCCCAATTAGGTAGTGTCTCCAGATTTTGAGTGCGTGAACCACGGCTGCAAACTCTAAGTCATGCGTCGGGTAATTCTGCTCATGAGGTCTAAGTTGTCGGGAGGCATATGCCACAACCTTCCCGTCTTGCATGAGAACACACCCTAATCCTTGGCGGGACGCGTCGCAGTAAACGACAAAATCCCTGCGAATATGTGGTAGAGTTAAAACTGGGGCAGCAGTCAATCTTCTCTTTAACTCCTGAAAGCTCTTTTCACAAGGCTCAGTCCAAACAAACTTCTTCTCTTTCTTGAGCAGTTCTGTCATGGGTCTAGCTATCTTGGAGAATCCTTCAATAAACCTCCGGTAGTATCCGGCTAAGCCAAGGAAACTTCTGATCTCACTCACATTGGTTGGTTGCTGCCAGTTTGAGACTGCTTCTACCTTCTCAGGGTCTACTGCTACCCCTTCTGTGGTTAGAATGTGACCAAGGAAGGCCACTTTTTCCAGCCAAAATTCACACTTGCTAAATTTGACATAGAGCTGGTGTGCTCGCAACTTTTCCAGCACTACCCGCAGGTGTTGCTCATGCTCTTCGACACTCTTAGAGTAGATGAGTATGTCGTCAATGAAGACTACGACAAACTTGTCTAACTCATCCATAAACACTTTATTCATGAGATTCATGAAGTAAGCTGGTGCGTTGGTGAGCCCGAATGGCATCACCGTGAACTCATACTGCCCGTATCGGGTGACAAAGGCGGTCTTTGAGGTGTCACTCCCCTTAATTTTCAGTTGGTGATACCCAGTCCTTAAATCAATCTTGGAAAAGTACTTGGCTCCTTTCAACTGATCAAAGAGATCATCAATTCTAGGGAGTGGGTATTTGTTCTTGATAGTGACATCGTTTAGTGCACGATAGTCGATACACAATCTCATGCTCCCATCTTTCTTCCTCACAAAGAGCACTGGGGCTCCCCAAGGGGATGTGTTGGGTCTGATAAATCCCATTTGTTGTAACTCCTCTAGTTGTTTCTTTAACTCTGCCAACTCTGAGGCTGCCATCCTGTAGGGTCTCTTGGCTATCGGGGAGGTTCCAGGGACAAGTTCAATAGCAAACTCTATGTCCCTATCTGGCGGCATTCCAGGTAGAACTTCAGGGAAAACATCAGGATATTCCCTGATTACCGGGACTTCTTCTATGGTTTTTGTCTCCATGCTAAAGATCATCGGGTCTGGTCCACTTCCTTTGGTGTGACAGGTCACTTGTATTCCATCTGGGTTGGTTAGGTGTACTATCTTGTCAGCACAACCTATGAGACCATTGTGTTTCCCTAACCAATCCATTCCAAGGATCACATCTATTCTTTTGGACTCTAGTACTACTAGGTCTGCTAAAAACTCTGCCCCTCTTAAAAGAATCCGTACCCGTGAACAACCTAGTTGGCACTTAATATCACCTCCAGGCGTTCGGGTTAGTAAGGGTGTCTTTAGTAGTACTGTAGGTATTTTGTGCTTTTCCACAAAACTTGATGATATGAAAGAATGTGATGCTCCAGAATCAAATAATATTGTTGCCAAAACTGAGCCGACTAGAAACTCACCGAGTACTACTCCTTGTGCTCCTTGAGCCTCCTGCGCGTCGATGTGGTTGACGCGGGCTCGTCCGTACGACTGTGGGGCGTTGTTGTTGTTGTTGCTGCCGGTGTTGGTGCTGCGGACGGGTACACGGTTGGCTCCAGACACTGGTGGCTTGGGTCCATTCACCGAGTTGGAGTAGACTGATATCGCAGGCTTGCTCCTAGGGTACGGGCAATCAGCGATGTAGTGTCCGGTCTCACGGCAGTTGAAGCAGGCTCTCGCATTGCTGTTGCTGGCTGTGACTTGACTGACCTTGCTCTGTGGGGGCTTCATGGTGTTCTGGCTCTTGTACTGGTTGTTGGGAGCCTGGGAGCTCGTAGCTTGAAATTGGGTCCTATACTGCATGGGGGCCTGGGGTCTAGGTGCAGCATAACTGGAGCTTCTGGGCTTCTGTGAGCGATCCATCTGGCGGCTCTTGCTTTCCAGAAACTTGCACTTGTTCTCTTGCCTTGCATCCATCCTGGCCTTTTCTGTGACAATGGCCTTGTTCATTAGTGTATTGAAGTCAGGGAAACTGTGGGAGACTAGCAGGGCTCGGAGCTCTGGGTGTAGACCTTTGATGAAAGCGTCCTGCCTCTTTGCATCTGTCTTTACTTCATCTGGTGCATAACGGGCTAGTTCAGTGAACTCGTGGGTGTACTCCTCCACAGTCTTGTTTCCTTGCTTTAGTGCACGGAACTCATCTGCCTTGCGCCTCTTGGTGGCGTCGGGGATGTGGTAGCGACGGAACTCTTCTTCAAACTCTTTCCAGGTGATTGCAGACTCATTTGGGGAAGCTGCACAGTAACGTCCCACCATGCTAAGGCAGTTCCAGTGAGTTGGTGGGAAGTCAGGAGGACTTTGTCACGGTCTCCACACCCAAACGGTTCCAGCTTCCTCTTGATAGTTCTCAGCCAGTCATCTGCTTCCAAGGGGTTGCTGGACCCTCCAAAGGTGGGTGGTCTGGTTCTCAGGAAGTTGGTCAACTTATCACCCGCATTAGGTCTACGGGCTGTCTCCTGACGGCGGCTGGCATTCCACACATTTTGCATGAACAGGGTATGGTGGTACAAAGCTTGTGCCATGTTGAAATCTGGTGGGAGTGGGGGTACAACAAACGATCCTTCATTCTGACTTCTCGGATGACTTGCTTCTGGTCCGCCCCCTACAGGCGCCTATCCTTCGGGCTGGTTCTCGCCCATAGGGTCCTGCTGATCCACTTCCTGGTTCTTGGGGTGCTCCCTCCTTCCTTCTGGTGGCTCTCCTCCAGCTGGGGGGGGGGGGCGCGTCTCTGAGAGGCGCTCGCACGCGTGTTCACCATCTGCAGATTGAGCAAGGCCTTCGTGAGATTGGGTCAAGATGATGTTTGAGTTGTTTTAATTCGCATTTTTGAAAAGGCAGAAACACTTCTGCCGAGGCACACACAGCACACATGCTAACAAACAAGCACACAAGGTTTAAACAAACAGCTGGGGCTACAACACTCGGGGGGGGGGGGTCCAACAAGACTCCCACTACGAGGCGGAAAACAGGACAGGGTAAGGAACTACTGCTAGGGATACAAGAGTTTCCTCCAACTTCGGACCAGGCTGGCTTCATTCCCATCTGAGCGCTTGACTCTGGATCTACTCGCGGGGCGAGCTTTCCTCTGGGTTGGGGTGCTCTTCTGGCGGTGCAAGCTGTGCTTGTTCAGCTTCGGTCAAGGTCCCATTCTCTCGAGGCGGCTCAGACGGTCCTTCTTCAGCGGGTGGTGATCCTGCGGAAGTTCTCGACAGTGCTTGAGGGTTCCCCACAACTTCTCCCCATGCCATGATCGGCGTCCCCAGTAGGACATGGGGTTCTCCAATCGCCGGGACAGGCGTTCCACTTTGAGTCCAGTCCTGAATACGCAGGTCTCGAGCCTGCCTAAGGTTTTCTTGGGCAACTGCCTCACTGCTAATGGCAGCAGCAGCTCTTGCTTCAGTTTGGGCCACCTGGACTTGGTGCATGCGGACCGAGAACTCTGCTTGTTCGGCCCGGGAGGTTTGTTCCCTCAGGCGTTCTGCCTGCTCGTCAAAGAGTTGGTCCAAGGAGTTGAGGTAGGTGACCACTTGGTACAAGATGGGCTCTTCTTGACGGCGCTGCTCCAAGTTTCTCATGCGGGCCCGCCAGACTGCACTTCGGACGACCGGGGGAAAGTATCTCATTGGGGTGGGGACCAGGTGTCTTTCAAAGATTCTACACATGAAGCAGAGGGCTTTCCTGAGAGCCAGGGGGTAGGTGTCCTGGTGCCTGAATCCTGTGGCGGTCGTACGCCATGCTTCGATGGGGTGGAGGTCACTCTTGACGACTACTATGACCACTCTGCAGCGTTGGGTCCCATGGTGCTCATACTCCCTGCTGTAGTACCTCGGGCGTTCAGGTACACCGAGGCGTTCCAGCGCGGGGATCAACAGGCTAGCGAAACCAGGTGTGACTGGGCAGACTCCCTGGGTCCATCCTTCTTCCGCCATCTGAAAGCAGGGGAAAACAAAGATTGAACAGATGCAGGATAAAAGGTGATCTTTATTGCATAACATAGTGGGGTACAAGGATCATGGATACAACGATGTTAAGATGGTAGTGTTAACTGGATACAACAGACTCTACTCAGGGCAAGGCTAGACTAGGTGCTAAACTAATCTAAGGATTCTACTCTAGACAGACCCGACGTTTCTACAGAGGGAGCTGATATTCTGGCACTTCATCTTCAGTCTGTGTGCTCGCGTCCATGTGGGTCATCTCTGGTTCTCCTTCCATCAACCCATTCTCCCTCCTGTAGGCTTCCAGCCTATCCATATACTCAGAGTAAGCCTGACATCTGGCCTGGTGGGTGGCTAGGGAGCTGACAGCCTGAGTAGATGTCACCTTCTGTATTTCCAGCTCTCTCTTCACTTCCTCCAACTCTTTTTCTGCCTTCTCGGCTCTGCGGATCTGGTGCCTCAGCTGTCCCGATGTCTCTCGGTACAGCCTGTCCAAGCCCGTGAGGTAAATGGACAAGTGTGACACAGTATCCTCCATATCTTCATCCCTCCCAAGGTTCCTCATCTGAGCAATCCACTCGCGTCCTCCACTCTCCAGGGGTGGGGCAAATCCTAATGCTGTCCCCACGAGGTACTGCTTGTAGAGTACGCGGAGGCACATCAGGGCCCTTCTTGCAGCTTTGCGGTAGGCGTTGGGGCAGTTGTAGCCGGTGGCGTGGACAAACCAAGGTGCCACCTCCTTGTAAAGTGAGCTCTTCCCCACAAAGATGAACATCCGGCACCGACGGGTACCATTGGTGGTGAACTCCCGGCAAAAGTACTCGGGGGTCTCTGTGACTCCAACGTGCTCCAGGCTGAGCAGCAGTAACTTGGGGAGGCCAGGTTCTGCGGGGCAGACTCCTTCGCCCCAACCCTCGTCAACCAGCTGGGCCATCTGGAACAAGTCAAAAAGCCGTCGGTGAGTACTTGTGTGGAGAAAGGGATTTAGACGAGAACGAAATAGAGAGAGAAGACTAGCAAAGGGTTAAGATCCTAGGGGTACGTTCTACGGCCAACCTATCGGCTCTGATACCACCTGAAGCGTCCCCTCGAAAGAGAGAACTTAATGTGATACAAATACCAGTCCCAGGATGCTGGTTCACATTATTACAACAGATAGTTCAGTACATAAACAACATTACGAGAGACGGTGGCACTGCAGGGCCACGACAAACAGAACTAACACTAGACTCCAGATAAAAAGGTTGATAACGTAGAGGTCTTCATCAGAGTGGCAACGCATGTAGCTTCAAGCGGGTGACCCTAACACACAGGCAAAGGTTGGGTGCAGAACGAACCCCACTAGACGATGTCCTCAGGCACAAAGTCCGGGTCTGCCTCTGTAACAAAATAAGCAAGGGTGAGTACATACATACTCAGCAAGCACAATCACAACCACAGACAGGATACCACAGAAATATGCAAAGGATAATAACAAGGATGGCTCATGGTTTATTTAGCAGCAAAGCAAATTTTATTATACATGTAGAGGGTTGGTTTTCGCAATAGTTTTCACAATTATTTCTTTTAATTGCATTAGCAGAATCATGAATATTTTACTCACGCGATTCAAAGCTACTAGATTTCCCATCTGTCGTAGCCCATGCCGAAACCTTTTCCCAACTTAACAAACACCAACCACTTTCTTACACCAAAACAGGGGACTAGTGAAGTGACCAAGCCGTAACTCGCCCAATACCGTGGACACGGCTATCTGGATAGGTTTTAACTCTGCAGAGATGTACACAACCACAAGTAGGCCACCACAACATGGACACCTTAGTGCCAGTGCAGCTCCTATCAAAGCCCTTACCCACCATAGCTAAACTGACAAGTTATCACAGACACGACCAGGGGGTTTAACAACCTACCGGCGAGGTTCCACCCAGGGGCATACCTCACATAGATCGTATCCCCGGCTCCATGGCCCTCTGTTGCTCACCAGCACACCACCTAACCAACAGTTTAACTAGTGGGATTTATGCTAGGACGTTGCCACATACAACGGTCGAGTGGTGGTACAATAAAATGGGTTAGGCTAGATGACACATCAACATCATCCCAAAAACTGTGACAGGATAGACAACTCCCACCATGCTCAACCACGCAGGTTCGAGCTCACCTCGGCATTTCACACAAGAAATACCGTCTGTCTCATCCCACACGGATGCTCATTTTATTCACAAAATACATCTCTTTTATTTTAAAGCACGCACACGGTTGCTTTTGTAAACACCAGGTGGTTGTAATGGAGAGTATAACAGTAAAACATTCCTAAGCATTTCTAGCAGTGACTAACATTCAAACAGAGCATTGTCATATTCAAACATTAATCTAGGTTGTCAAGGAGAATAGTCATAGCAATCAAGGCATGGCTATCCAATCGGGTTCAGCAGTAAATCATGCAAGTTTTATAAAACAGGCCATAGGTTGTGTTTATAAAATCTAGGACAAAAGTATGCATCAAAGGGTGGGATTGCACTTGCCGTTCTCCCAACCCTCGGGGGATTCCTGCCCGGGGTCTTGGTCTCCAAGCTCCTGCTCGTAGCACTGCTCCTCCTCGAGTCCTTCCTCGTTCACAGCAGAGTCTACGGTACACACAAACAAATATACAATAAATAAAAGAAAAAGCTTTTATTGAGCTCCGAAAGAAAGAACGGAAGATGAGAGCGAATGATGATGACATGATTATTTTGAATATGGACTGGATGGATTGGCGGAAATATACTGGTGATTATTGTGGTGGAGTTTGGGGTCAAACGGGATTAATTTGGCGCATGAAATGACGAGTTTAGTGGGGCTTTAGGGCTGTTTTTAAAGAAAAAGGACTTTTCTGTAAATACCAAAAGGTCCGGGGGCCTCAGGCGAGAATAACAAAGTGAGGTGGAATAGTGTCGGTGGACTGCGGGTTGATTTGGTTAAAGTGCAGGGGGTTATGTGTAAACACGTCAGAGAGAGAGGGAGTTTAAGTTCATTGGACCGCGGGTTAGAATAGGGAGGAAGCCAGGGGGTTACGTGCACAAGTGTCTTTCTTCCTCGCGAAACAGTGCCGAGGGACAGAGAGGCGACAGCGGCGTCGGTCGGCCGGCTCGCCGGCGTTCCGGGCGGCGACGGGTGAAATTGGACAGGGGGAAAGAGAGAGGGGAGTACGACGAGTCCACCCATGCCCTTACCCTAGGCAGAGACGCAGTGGGTGGGGCTGCCCACGAGGGCCAGAGGCGGCGGCGGCAATGGAGGTGGTGGCGGTGGCGTTGCGGCGGTGGGGAAGGTGAATTGAGTGGTGCTCGAGCTGGTGGAGGTGGAGGGGATGCGGGTGAGCCTATTTATAGGCGCGGGGGGTGAGCCGAGGGGGCGGGCCGACGGGAGAGCTCGGTGGACGGTGATGGTGGTCGGCGGCGGAATCAAGGCGGCCGGGGTCCGCGGCCATGATTGGTACGGCGGCGCAGTGCTTGTCGTGTTATGGCGTGCGCGAGGTGAGGTGACGGTGCGTAGGCGGTGGCGCGTTGAAGCGATTGCGGCGGGGCCGGGTGGTGGCGTGTAGGCGAGTGCGGCGGTCGGGCAGTGCGTCCAGGGGCGGGCCGGGGTGTGGCGTGGCCGACGTTGCTCAGCTGTGCTGCTGGGGCCGTGGCGACGTGTGCGAGGCGGTGTCGTGGTCGATGGTGCGTCGACGAGGAGGGCGGGCGGCCGGCGAAGGGGCAGTGCGGTAGTGATGGCGAGGCGGTGGTCGGGCAGCCGTGCAGTGCGGTGGCGTGCACGCTGGGCAGAGTGGCTGGGCGGCAGGGGCTCGGGTGGGCGGCACGGCAGTGGTGTACGACGGGTGACACAGGCGACGATGGGCTCGGGGCCGGGGCGGCTGGCGTGCAGCGTTGGGAGAGAGACGGGCGGTCGGCGGCGTGCGGAGGGTGGACGGCGCTGGCAGCCCAGTGGCCGGGCCCGGCGGTGGACACGGTGGCGTGCTGGTGCGGTGCGAGGCAGGGGAGTGGAGTGGCGACGACGAGCAGAGCAGAGGGGAGGGGTGGTTGGCGGCGAGCGGAGCCGTAGCGCTCAGGAGCAGAGGAAACAGAGGAGAGGAAGAAAGGAAAGAAGAGAAAGGAGAAAAAGGAAAAAGGAAGAAAGAAAAGAAGGAAAAGGGGAGAAGGAAAAGGGAGAAGAGAGGAAGGAAAGAGAAAAGAAAGAAGAAAAAGAGAAGGGGAAAAAGAGAGGGGAGGACGGCGGGGTTCGCGGCGGAAAGCCGACAAGCGGTCGGCGGGGGTCGGCCAGTGGAGGACAGGCCCGGCGGTCGACCCGAGAGCGGGCAACACGGAAAGGGACGGAAAAGTGGGTGGTGACAACGAGGTGGGACAGGAAAAAGAGGGGGCGGTGATAACAAGGCGGACCGGGTTTTGGCGGAAGTGTGAGCTCGGGCGGTAAAAAGTTTTGAAGAGATTTTCACCGGATGACTTATTTAGGTGACTTTTCCCAGAGATTAGAAACGCGGGCGTTACAAACCTACCCCACTTAAAAGGAATCTCGTCCTCGAGATTCGGCTGGCTCCTAAAAAGGTGGGGGAACTCCTTCTTTAAGGCATCTTCTCGTTCCCATGTTGCTTCCTTTACGCTGTGTCTGCTCCACTGTACTCTGCTTATCCGCACTTCGGAGTTTCTGGTCCTCCTGGTGACTGTGTCCAGAATTTTGACCGGTACCTCCTGATACCGTAGATCTGTCTGCAGGTCTATTTCTTCTTCCGGTATGTGTTCTTCCTCGGGTACTCTCAGGCATTTTCTTAACTGCGAGACGTGGAATACCGGGTGTATATCTGACATTGCTTCGGGTAACTCCAAATGGTAGGCTACCTTTCCAACTTTCCTTTGCACGGGGTATGGACCGATGTACCGAGGGGCCAACTTCCCATGGACTTGGAATCTACGGGTTCCCCGGATGGGTGAAACCTTAAGATAGGCAAAATCCCCTGGATTAAACTCCAATTCGCGTCTCTTTTTGTCTGCATAACTCTTCTGCCTGGATTGAGCTGCTTTCAACTTCTCTCTAATTTCAGCTACTTTCTCTTCGGCTTCCTTTATGAGCGCGGGTCCCACTAGTGTACGTTCTCTCACTTCTGACCACATCAGAGGAGTTCTGCATTTTCTCCCGTAGAGGGCTTCAAAAGGCGACATACCTAAGCTTGCCTGGTAACCATTGTTGTAGGAGAACTCTGCATAGGGTAAACTTTGTTCCCAATCTTTACCATAGGTAAGGACACATGCTCTCAGCATATCTTCCATAATCTGATTTACTCTTTCTGTCTGGCCATCGGTTTGTGGGTGATATGCGGAGCTAAAATCCAACTTGGTGCCCATGGCTTTATGTAAACTTTTCCAAAATCTCGAGGTGAACTGGGTCCCTCGGTCTGAGACAATTCTACTGGGCACTCCATGCAACTTTACTATATTCTCCACATATAGCTTGGCTAGTTTCCCTCCGTCATAATTCGTCCGTACGGGTAGAAAGTGAGCGACTTTGGTGAGTCGGTCCACTATTACCCATATAGAGTCATGTCCCTTCTGTGTTCTGGGTAACCCTACTACGAAATCCATTCCTATCTCATCCCATTTCCAAACTGGGATAGGCAGAGGTTGTAATAAGCCCGCTGGTTTCTGGTGTTCGGCCTTTACCCTCTGGCAGGTGTCACACTGAGCAACAAAACGAGCTATGTCCGCTTTCATTCCTTTCCACCAGTAGTTCTGCTTCAAGTCCAAATACATTTTGGTGGATCCTGGGTGGATGGAATATGGCGAGTTGTGAGCCTCGTCCATGATTATCTGTCTAAAGTCTCCCTTCTTAGGCACACAAATCCTATCTTTATACCACAGTGTTCTCTTACTGTCGACTCTGAAGTCTGGTGCCTTATTTTCTCCAGTATGCTTACAGATCCTTACTAAATCCTCGTCCGTTACTTGGGCTTCCCTGATCCGATCCCCCAGAGTGGACTGGATCGTCAGTTGGTGGCTATTATTCCATGGGACGATGTGCACATTCAGTCGTTCCATTTCTTTTTGCAGGTGGGCACTCTTGGGTCTGTAGGATTTCCGGCTTAGGGCATCTGCCACTACATTAGCCTTGCCAGGGTGGTAATGAATTTCCACATTATAATCTTTAACCAATTCTAACCACCTTCTCTGTCTGAGGTTCAGATCCGGTTGGGTGAAAATATACTTTAAGCTCTTATGATCCGTGTATATTTCACATTTGTTCCCAATTAGGTAGTGTCTCCAGATTTTGAGTGCGTGAACCACGGCTGCAAACTCTAAGTCATGCGTTGGGTAATTCTGCTCATGAGGTCTAAGTTGTCGGGAGGCATATGCCACAACCTTCCCGTCTTGCATGAGAACACACCCTAATCCTTGGCGGGACGCGTCGTAGTAAACGACAAAATCCCTGCGAATATCTGGTAGAGTTAAAACTAGGGCAGCAGTCAATCTTCTCTTTAACTCCTGAAAGCTCTTTTCACAAGGCTCAGTCCAAACAAACTTCTTCTCTTTCTTGAGCAGTTCTGTCATGGGTCTAGCTATCTTGGAGAATCCTTCAATAAACCTCCGGTAGTATCCGGCTAAGCCAAGGAAACTTCTGATCTCACTCACATTGGTTGGTTGCTGCCAGTTTGAGACTGCTTCTACCTTCTCATGGTCTACTGCTACCCTTTCTGTGGTTAGAATGTGACCAAGGAAGGCCACTTTTTCCAGCCAAAATTCACACTTGCTAAATTTGACATAGAGCTGGTGTGCTCGCAACTTTTCCAGCACTACCCGCAGGTGTTGCTCATGCTCTTCGACACTCTTAGAGTAGATGAGTATGTCGTCAATGAAGACTACGACAAACTTGTCTAACTCATCCATAAACACTTTATTCATGAGATTCATGAAGTAAGCTGGTGCGTTGGTGAGCCCGAATGGCATCACCGTGAACTCATACTGCCCGTATCGGGTGACAAAGGCGGTCTTTGAGGTGTCACTCCCCTTAATTTTCAGTTGGTGATACCCAGTCCTTAAATCAATCTTGGAAAAGTACTTGGCTCCTTTCAACTGATCAAAGAGATCATCAATTCTAGGGAGTGGGTATTTGTTCTTGATAGTGACATCGTTTAGTGCACGATAGTCGATACACAATCTCATGCTCCCATCTTTCTTCCTCACAAAGAGCACTGGGGCTCCCCAAGGGGATGTGTTGGGTCTGATAAATCCCATTTGTTGTAACTCCTCTAGTTGTTTCTTTAACTCTGCCAACTCTGAGGCTGCCATCCTGTAGGGTCTCTTGGCTATCGGGGAGGTTCCAGGGACAAGTTCAATAGCAAACTCTATGTCCCTATCTGGCGGCATTCCAGGTAGAACTTCAGGGAAAACATCAGGATATTCCCTGATTACCGGGACTTCTTCTATGGTTTTTGTCTCCATGCTAAAGATCATCGGGTCTGGTCCACTTCCTTTGGTGTGACAGGTCACTTGTATTCCATCTGGGTTGGTTAGGTGTACTATCTTGTCAGCACAACCTATGAGACCATTGTGTTTCCCTAACCAATCCATTCCAAGGATCACATCTATTCTTTTGGACTCTAGTACTACTAGGTCTGCTAAAAACTCTGCCCCTCTTAAAAGAATCCGTACCCGTGAACAACCTAGTTGGCACTTAATATCACCTCCAGGCGTTCGGGTTAGTAAGGGTGTCTTTAGTAGTACTGTAGGTATTTTGTGCTTTTCCACAAAACTTGATTATATGAAAGAATGTGATGCTCCAGAATCAAATAATATTGTTGCCAAAACTGAGCCGACTAGAAACTCACCGAGTACTACTCCTTGTGCTCCTTGAGCCTCCTGCGCGTCGATGTGGTTGACGCGGGCTCGTCCGTACGACTGTGGGGCGTTGTTGTTGTTGTTGCTGCCGGTGTTGGTGCTGCGGACGGGTACACGGTTGGCTCCAGACACTGGTGGCTTGGGTCCATTCACCGAGTTGGAGTAGACTGATATCGCAGGCTTGCTCCTAGGGTACGGGCAATCAGCGATGTAGTGTCCGGTCTCACGGCAGTTGAAGCAAGCTCTCGCATTGCTGTTGCTGGCTGTGACTTGACTGACCTTGCTCTGTGGGGGCTTCATGGTGTTCTGGCTCTTGTACTGGTTGTTGGGAGCCTGGGAGCTCGTAGCTTGAAATTGGGTCCTATACTGCATGGGGGCCTGGGGTCTAGGTGCAGCATAACTGGAGCTTCTGGGCTTCTGTGAGCGATCCATTTGGCGGCTCTTGCTTTCCAGAAACTTGCGCTTGTTCTCTTGCCTTGCATCCATCCTGGCCTTTTCTGTGACAATGGCCTTGTTCATCAGTGTATTGAAGTCAGGGAAACTGTGGGAGACTAGCAGGGCTCGGAGCTCTGGGTGTAGACCTTTGATGAAAGCGTCCTGCCTCTTTGCATCTGTCTTTACTTCATCTGGTGCATAACGGGCTAGTTCAGTGAACTCGTGGGTGTACTCCTCCACAGTCTTGTTTCCTTGCTTTAGTGCACGGAACTCATCTGCCTTGCGCCTCATGGTGGCGTCGGGGATGTGGTAGCGACGGAACTCTTCTTCAAACTCTTTCCAGGTGATTGCAGACTCATTTGGGGAAGCTGCACAGTAAGCGTCCCACCATGCTAAGGCAGTTCCAGTGAGTTGGTGGGAAGTCAGGAGGACTTTGTCACGGTCTCCACACCCAAACGGTTCCAGCTTCCTCTTGATAGTTCTCAGCCAGTCATCTGCTTCCAAGGGGTTGCTGGACCCTCCAAAGGTGGGTGGTCTGGTTCTCCGGAAGTTGGTCAACTTATCACCCGCATTAGGTCTACGGGCTGTCTCCTGACGGCGGCTGGCATTCCACACATTTTGCATGAACAGGGTGTGGTGGTACAAAGCTTGTGCCAGGTTGAAATCTGGTGGGAGCGGGGGTACAACAAACGATCCTTCATTCTGACTTCTCGGATGACTTGCTTCTGGTCCGCCCCCTACAGGCGCCTGTCCTTCGGGCTGGTTCTCGCCCATAGGGTCCTGCTGATCCACTTCCTGGTTCTCGGGGTGCTCCCTCCTCCCTTCTGGTGGCTCTCCTCCAGCTGGGGGGGGGGGCGTCTCTGAGAGGCGCTCGCACGCGTGTTCACCATCTGCAGATTGAGCAAGGCCTTCGTGAGATTGGGTCAAGATGATGTTTGAGTTGTTTTAATTCGCATTTTTGAAAAGGCAGAAACACTTCTGCCGAGGCACACACAGCACACATGCTAACAAACAAGCACACAAGGTTTAAACAAACAGCTGGGGCTACAACACTCGGGGGGGGGGGGTCCAACAAGACTCGCACTACGAGGCGGAAAACAGGACAGGGTAAGGAACTACTGCTAGGGATACAGGAGTTTCCTCCAACTTCGGACCACGCTGGCTTCATTCCCATCTGAGCGCTTGACTCTGGATCTACTCGCGGGGCGAGCTTTCCTCTGGGTTGGGGTGCTCTTCTGGCGGTGCAAGTTGTGCTTGTTCAGCTTCGGTCAAGGTCCCATTCTCTCGAGGCGGCTCAGACGGTCCTTCTTCAGCGGGTGGTGATCCTGCGGAAGTTCTCGACAGTGCTTGAGGGTTCCCCACAACTTCTCCCCATGCCATGATCGGCGTCCCCAGTAGGACATGGGGTTCTCCAATCGCCGGGACAGGCGTTCCACTTCGAGTCCAGTCCTGAATACGCAGGTCTCGAGCCTGCCTAAGGTTTTCTTGGGCAACTGCCTCACTGCTAATGGCAGCAGCAGCTCTTGCTTCAGTTTGGGCCACCTGGACTTGGTGCATGCGGACCGAGAACTCTGCTTGTTCGGCCTGGGAGGTTTGTTCCCTCAGGCGTTCTGCCTGCTCGTCAAAGAGTTGGTCCAAGGAGTTGAGGTAGGTGACCACTTGGTACAAGATGGGTTCTTCTTGACGGCACTGCTCCAAGTTTCTCATGCGGGCCCGCCAGACTGCACTTCGGACGACCGGGGGAAAGTATCTCATTGGGGTGGGGACCATGTGTCTTTCAAAGATTCTGCACATGAAGCAGAGGGCTTTCCTGAGAGCCAGGGGGTAGGTGTCCTGGTGCCTGAATCCTGTGGCGGTCGTACGCCATGCTTCGATGGGGTGGAGGTCACTCTTGGCGACTACTATGACCACTCTGCAGCGTTGGGTCCCATGGTGCTCATACTCCCTGCTGTAGTACCTCGGGCGTTCAGGTACACCGAGGCGTTCCAGCGCGGGGATCAACAGGCTAGCGAAACCAGGTGTGACTGGGCAGACTCCCTGGGTCCATCCTTCTTCCGCCATCTGAAAGCAGGGGAAAACAAAGATTGAACAGATGCAGGATAAAAGGTGATCTTTATTGCATAACATAGTGGGGTACAAGGATCATGGATACAACGATGTTAAGATGGTAGTGTTAACTGGATACAACAGACTCTACTCAGGGCAAGGCTAGACTAGGTGCTAAACTAATCTAAGGATTCTACTCTAGACAGACCCGACGTTTCTACAGAGGGAGCTGATATTCTGGCACTTCATCTTCAGTCTGTGTGCTCGCGTCCATGTGGGTCATCTCTGGTTCTCCTTCCATCAACCCATTCTCCCTCCTGTAGGCTTCCAGCCTATCCATATACTCAGAGTAAGCCTGACATCTGGCCTGGTGGGTGGCTAGGGAGCTGACAGCCTGAGTAGATGTCACCTTCTGTATTTCCAGCTCTCTCTTCACTTCCTCCAACTCTTTTTCTGCCTTCTTGGCTCTGCGGATCTGGTGCCTCAGCTGTCCCGATGTCTCTCGGTACAGCCTGTCCAAGCCCGTGAGGTAAATGGACAAGTGTGACACAGTATCCTCCATATCTTCATCCCTCCCAAGGTTCCTCATCTGAGCAATCCACTCGCGTCCTCCACTCTCCAGGGGTGGGGCAAATCCTAATGCTGTCCCCACGAGGTACTGCTTGTAGAGTACGCGGAGGCACATCAGGGCCCTTCTTGCAGCTTTGCGGTAGGCGTTGGGGCAGTTGTAGCCGGTGGCGTGGACAAACCAAGGTGCCACCTCCTTGTAAAGTGAGCTCTTCCCCACAAAGATGAACATCCGGCACCGACGGGTACCATTGGTGGTGAACTCCCGGCAAAAGTACTCGGGGGTCTCTGTGACTCCAACATGCTCCAGGCTGAGCAGCAGTAACTTGGGGAGGCCAGGTTCTGTGGGGCAGACTCCTTCGCCCCAACCCTCGTCAACCAGCTGGGCCATCTGGAACAAGTCAAAAAGCCGTCGGTGAGTACTTGTGTGGAGAAAGGGATTTAGACGAGAACGAAATAGAGAGAGAAGACTAGCAAAGGGTTAAGATCCTAGGGGTACGTTCTACGGCCAACCTATCGGCTCTGATACCACCTGAAGCGTCCCCTCGAAAGAGAGAACTTAATGTGATACAAATACCAGTCCCAGGATGCTGGTTCACATTATTACAATAGATAGTTCAGTACATAAACAACATTACGGGAGACGGTGGCACTGCAGGGCCACGACAAACAGAACTAACACTAGACTCCAGATAAAAAGGTTGATAACGTAGAGGTCTTCATCAGAGTGGCAACGCATGTAGCTTCAAGCGGGTGACCCTAACACACAGGCAAAGGTTGGGTGCAGAACGAACCCCACTAGACGATGTCCTCAGGCACAAAGTCCGGGTCTGCCTCTGTAACAAAATAAGCAAGGGTGAGTACATACATACTCAGCAAGCACAATCACAACCACAGACAGGATACCACAGAAATATGCAAAGGATAATAACAAGGATGGCTCATGGTTTATTTAGCAGCAAAGCAAATTTTATTATACATGTAGAGGGTTGGTTTTCGCAATGGTTTTCACAATTATTTCTTTTAATTGCATTAGCAGAATCATGAATATTTTACTCACGCGATTCAAAGCTACTAGATTTCCCATCTGTCGTAGCCCATGCCGAAACCTTTTCCCAACTTAACAAACACCAACCACTTTCTTACACCAAAACAGGGGACTAGTGAAGTGACCAAGCCGTAACTTGCCCAATACCGTGGACACGGCTATCTGGATAGGTTTTAACTCTGCAGAGATGTACACAACCACAAGTAGGCCACCACAACATGGACACCTTAGTGCCAGTGCAGCTCCTATCAAAGCCCTTACCCACCATAGCTAAACTGACAAGTTATCACAGACACGACCAGGGGGTTTAACAACCTACCGGCGAGGTTCCACCCAGGGGCATACCTAACATAGATCGTATCCCCGGCTCCATGGCCCTCTGTTGCTCACCAGCACACCACCTAACCAACAGTTTAACTAGTGGGATTTATGCTAGGACGTTGCCACATACAACGGTCGAGTGGTGGTACAATAAAATGGGTTAGGCTAGATGACACATCAACATCATCCCAAAAACTGTGACAGGATAGACAACTCCCACCATGCTCAACCACGCAGGTTCGAGCTCACCTCGGCATTTCACACAAGAAATACCGTCTGTCTCATCCCACACGGATGCTCATTTTATTCACAAAATACATCTCTTTTATTTTAAAGCACGCACACGGTTGCTTTTGTAAACACCAGGTGGTTGTAATGGAGAGTATAACAGTAAAACATTCCTAAGCATTTCTAGCAGTGACTAACATTCAAACAGAGCATTGTCATATTCAAACATTAATCTAGGTTGTCAAGGAGAATAGTCATAGCAATCAAGGCATGGCTATCCAATCGGGTTCAGCAGTAAATCATGCAAGTTTTATAAAACAGGCCATAGGTTGTGTTTATAAAATCTAGGACAAAAGTATGCATCAAAGGGTGGGATTGCACTTGCCGTTCTCCCAACCCTCGGGGGATTCCTGCCCGGGGTCTTGGTCTCCAAGCTCCTGCTCGTAGCACTGCTCCTCCTCGAGTCCTTCCTCGTTCACAGCAGAGTCTACGGTACACACAAACAAATATACAATAAATAAAAGAAAAAGCTTTTATTGAGCTCCGAAAGAAAGAACGGAAGATGAGAGCGAATGATGATGACATGATTATTTTGAATATGGACTGGATGGATTGGCGGAAATATACTGGTGATTATTGTGGTGGAGTTTGGGGTCAAACGGGATTAATTTGGCGCATGAAATGACGAGTTTAGTGGGGCTTTAGGGCTGTTTTTAAAGAAAAAGGACTTTTCTGTAAATACCAAAAGGTCCGGGGGCCTCAGGCGAGAATAACAAAGTGAGGTGGAATAGTGTCGGTGGACTGCGGGTTGATTTGGTTAAAGTGCAGGGGGTTATGTGTAAACACGTCAGAGAGAGAGGGAGTTTAAGTTCATTGGACCGCGGGTTAGAATAGGGAGGAAGCCAGGGGGTTACGTGCACAAGTGTCTTTCTTCCTCGCGAAACAGTGCCGAGGGACAGAGAGGCGACAGCGGCGTCGGTCGGCCGGCTCGCCGGCGTTCCGGGCGGCGACGGGTGAAATTGGACAGGGGGAAAGAGAGAGGGGAGTACGACGAGTCCACCCATGCCCTTACCCTAGGCAGAGACGCAGTGGGTGGGGCTGCCCACGAGGGCCAGAGGCGGCGGCGGCAATGGAGGTGGTGGCGGTGGCGTTGCGGCGGTGGGGAAGGTGAATTGAGTGGCGCTCGAGCTGGTGGAGGTGGAGGGGATGCGGGTGAGCCTATTTATAGGCGCGGGGGGTGAGCCGAGGGGGCGGGCCGACGGGAGAGCTCGGTGGACGGTGATGGTGGTCGGCGGCGGAATCAAGGCGGCCGGGGTCCGCGGCCATGATTGGTACGGCGGCGCAGTGCTTGTCGTGTTATGGCGTGCGCGAGGTGAGGTGACGGTGCGTAGGCGGTGGCGCGTTGAAGCGATTGCGGCGGGGCCGGGTGGTGGCGTGTAGGCGAGTGCGGCGGTCGGGCAGTGCGTCCAGGGGCGGGGCGGGGCGTGGCGTGGCCGACGTTCCTCGGCTGTGCTGCTGGGGCCGTGGCGACGTGTGCGAGGCGGTGTCGTGGTCGATGGTGCATCGACGAGGAGGGCGGGCGGCCGGCGAAGGGGCATTGCGGTAGTGATGGCGAGGCGGTGGTCGAGCAGCCGTGCAGTGCGGTGGCGTGCACGCTGGGTAGAGTGGCTTGGCGGCAGGGGCTCGGGTGGGCGGCACGGCACTGGTGTACGGCGGGTGACACAGGCGACGATGGGCTCGGGGCCGGGGCGGCTGGCGTGCAGCGTTGGGAGAGAGACGGGCGGTTGGCGGCGTGCGGAGGGTGGACGGCGCTGGCAGCCCAGTGGCCGGGCCCGGCGGTGGACACGGTGGCGTGTTGGTGCGGTGCGAGGCAGGGGAGTGGAGTGGCGACGACGAGCAGAGCAGAGGGGAGGGGTGGTCGGCGGCGAGTGGAGCCGTAGCGCTCGGGAGCAGAGGAAACAGAGGAGAGGAAGAAAGGAAAGAAGAGAAAGGAGAAAAAGGAAAAAGGAAGAAAGAAAAGAAGGAAAAGGGGAGAAGGAAAAGGGAGAAGAGAGGAAGGAAAGAGAAAAGAAAGAAGAAAAAGAGAAGGGGAAAAAGAGAGGGGAGGACGGCGGGGTTCGCGGCGGAAAGCCGACAAGCGGTCGGCGGGGGTCGGCCAGTGGAGGACAGGCCCGGCGGTCGACCCGAGAACGGGCAACACAGAAAGGGACGGAAAAGTGGGTGGTGACAACGAGGTGGGACAGGAAAAAGAGGGGGCGGTGATAACAAGGCGGACCGGGTTTTGGTGGAAGCGTGAGCTCGGGCGGTAAAAAGTTTTGAAGAGATTTTCACCGGATGACTTATTTAGGTGACTTTTCCCAGAGATTAGAAACACGGGCGTTACATGGGAACTATCAAGCTGAGTTAGCTAAGTTTAAAGAAGATGTAGCTAATACACTTAGAGCCAGACTCGGGCTTGAATTGGGTAATTCACGCTTATATCAAAAACCGTATCCGCCTGAATTTGATTTAGTTGCTTATCCTAATGGTTGGCGTGTTCCTGATTTTATTAAATTCAGTGGCAAGGATAATAAAACTCCTTGGGAACATATTAGTCAATATATCTTGCAATTAGGAGAAGCATCATTTTATGAACCATTGCGTATACGGTTGTTCTCATTATCTTTAACTGGAACTGCTTTTTCATGGTTTTCTTCGCTTGCTCCTAATTCTATTCAAAATTGGACTCAATTGGAGCGTAAATTTCATGATCATTTCTTTAGCGGAGAAAATGAAGCTAAATTGTCTGATTTAACATCGGTTAGGCAAAGCCGAGAGGAATCGGTTCTTGATTACTTCAAAAGATTTAAAGATGTTAAGAACCGATGTTTTAACATAACTGTTTCTGAAAAAGATTTAGCAGATTTAGCTTTTGCGGGCTTACGGTCTCATTTCAAGGAAAAACTAGAGGGTTCTGATTTCCTTACTATTAATCACTTGCAAATGAAGGCTATGAGTCTAGAGCTTAAGTTTAAAAATTCAAAAGAATCTGCTAAACCTCTTCGGTCCAATGTGCATGTTGTTGATAATGATTCTGATAGTTCGGACGATGATAAAGAAATTTATGATGCTGAATTTGTTTGGTCATCAAAGAATAAACCTGGTTCTTGTCCTTCATTGAAGCCGATTCAGAAAAATCGGCAAGAAGAAATTAAGTTTACCTTTGATGTAGCCAAGTGTGATCGTGTTTTTGATGAATTGCTTAAGAATGGCTTTATTAAACTTTCTCATACAATTCCACCAGCCGATCAATTGAAAAATTGTGCGTATTGTAAGTGGCATAATTCTTTTTCTCATGCGACCAATGATTGCAATGTTTTTCGACGACAGGTACAATCGGCCCTTAATGAAGGTCGATTAGTGCTAGCTGAAATGCAAGTTGATAAGGCTCCTTTCCCTGTTCATACCTTGGATTTGAATACTAAAGTGTTGATTCGGCCGGAACAAGCCGATGGAGCTAAGGGAAAGAACGTGGTGATTGGAGACCCAAGACCGGAAAAAGTTGATGAAAAAATTCCGGTCAGAACAGTGATGATTGGGAGAACTCTTGATGGTGAAGAGTCTCTGAAGATTACAATTAACACATCAAGGCCCGGGGGCAAGGAGGTTCCTTGGAAGAGAATCGGTTCGCTAGCCAGGCGAAACCGGTCAGACCGGTTTCCCAAACCGACCGGTTTGTCTCCAGACCGTCCAAGGACTTTCAAGCCCAAGCGCCCGGAAGTGGGTACTTGGAAGTTTAATGAGCCAAAGGTTCAAGGAAGGGTTCTGAAGCAAGGACCTACTTTCTCTCAGCTCATGAACAAGTACACGAAGGCCGTTCAAGTTGATCGGCCAACAAAAAAGAGACAGAGGTCACCGCAGCGTTGGATCAATTCTACAGCCTATAAGCGTTGTGGTGATGTTACTGGGACTTCGGTACATGACCGATTGGGCTCATACCAATCAGGTCCTTCGGCTGCTCCCAAAAGCGGTTAGACCGGTTTTATACACCGGTGAGACCGGTTTCGGTCTGAGAAGAGGTTCCAAGCTCCTCCTAAGCAAGAATACCGTGTCAAGGAGAAAAAGGAGGATGTGCAAGCCAAAGCCAGTGGGTTTGTAAAAATTGGCGATATTCCAGTGGCTGTGCAAGACTTGGGTAGAAAGCCGATAGTCATTGGAGATTCGGCTCATGTTCCAGTCAAAAAGCCGGTCATAGCTAATGATCATGAGGTTAGTAGTAGCAAGGGCGTAAAGAAGGTCTTCCAACCAAGGTGGTGTCCTTCTGGTTTGACTCATACGCAGAAGCGGAAGTTACAACGCCTGCGGAACAAAGAAAAAAGGGAACAGGAAGCTGAGAAGCTGAGGGATGAATACTTCAACAATTACAGGCCTATGATTCCTCAGATCAAGATCTGGCAAGCTAAGCCCGTTGTGCAATCAGCAGCACAACCGGTCAGACCGGTTTCTAAATCCGGTCAGACCGGTTTGGACCAGCCCACCGCTGCAGAAGCGGTCAGACCGGTTTCTGGAACCGGTCAGACCGGTTTGACGACAGAAGCGGGAACTGAGATTACTTCAACCATCGATACTACTCCGCCAATTCCTCCAGTGGTTGAAGATGAAGAATTGGTTGATTTTGAGCCTTCTCCAGAACATGACAACATGGAAATTAATGTTGTTTATCTATCTTCTGATTATTATGTGGTGCCGGAGGAGGAAATCTCTCATCTTCAACTTGTACCTCGAGATGCCGTTTTTCAGAAGCCTAGTGAATCAGAGAATCATCTCAAGGCTTTATATATGAGAGGGCACATCAACGGGAAGCCAATTTCTCGTATGTTGGTTGATGGTGGAGCTATTGTAAATCTTATTCCATACTCTCTCTACAAGAAGATTGGCGGAAAAGACGAAGAATTGATCAAGACGAACATGACGGTTAGTGGAGTTGGTGGAGGTGATCCCATTGGTGCCAAGGGGGTGGCTTCTTTGGAGTTGACCGTTGGGAGCAAGACTATTGCTACGGCTTTCTTCGTCTCCGAGGTGCAAGGTAACTTCAGTTTAATCCTTGGTCGAGATTGGATTCATGCAAATAAATGTATTCCATCTACCTTGCATCAATATCTTATTCAGTGGATCGGCGACGAAGTTGAAGTTGTACATGGTGATACTTCTTCCTTCGTTGCAACGGCCGATTCCGATTCTCTTAGTGCAAATGAGAAGGTCCAATGTTTGTCAGGCATGGATTTAACCGACTATGAGCTGATCAGTTGCACCAAGGATGGTTTTGTTCCTGCTACATTAAAGCCGATGAAGAATCGGTTGAATTACTTGCTGTAATTAATGGAGCAAACAAATCAACAGAGACAAACCGGTCAGACCGCTTCTGGAAACCGGTCAGACCGGTTTAGACCTGAACAGTGCCAGTCGAGCCAAACCGGTCAGACCGCTTCTGGGAACCGGTCAGACCGGTTTACGTCTGGACAGTGGCTTCAAGACCGAATTGATCATCATCCAGCACATTCGGCCGGTATGTTTGAAGCCATTGAAGATCTCGGTGATATGGATAAGTTGGGTCACGGTTTCACATCAGCCGACCCTTTAGAAAAAATAGATATTGGTGATGGTACTATTCCTAGGCCAACTTTTGTAAACAAAAATTTATCGGCTGAGTTTAAAGCCGAGTTAATAAATTTGTTGAAAGAGTATGTTGATTGTTTTGCTTGGGAGTACCGTGAGATGCCGGGTTTGAGTCGTGATTTAGTTGAGCATCGTTTACAGATAAAGGCCGGTTTTAGACCTTTTAAACAATCGGCTAGACGTTTTAATCCCGCTATTTATGACCGAATAAAAGAAGAAGTTAATCGTTTGTTAGATGCTGGTTTTATTCGGACTTGTCGCTATGCGGAGTGAATTTCTAATATTGTTCCTGTTGAAAAGAAAGATTCGGGAAAACTTAGAGTTTGCATTGATTTTAGAGATCTTAATAAAGCCACTCCGAAAGATTCATATCCTATGCCTATAGCCGATGTCTTAATCAATGAAGCTTCCGGACATCGTGTTGTTAGTTTTCTTGATGGTAATGCTGGATATAATCAAATCTTCATGGCCGAAGAGGATATGCACAAAACGGCCTTTCAATGTCCGGGATTTATTGGTTTATTTGAGTGGGTGGTTATGACTTTTGGATTAAAGAATGCCGGTGCAACTTATCAAAGCGCTATGAATTTAATCTTTCATGATTTACTTGGAGTTATTGTGGAAGTGTATATTGATGATATCGTAGTTAAATCGGATGGCTTGGATTCTCATTTAGCCGATTTAAAACTTGCTCTTGAGAGGATGCGACGGTATGGCTTGAAGATGAATCCACTCAAATGTGCTTTTGGTGTTTCGGCTGGGAAGTTTCTTGGGTTTATTATTCATGAGAACGGCATAGAAGTTGATCCCAAGAGAATTGAAGCTATGAAGAAAGTCAAAGCTCCTACTTGCAAGAAAGATTTGCAAAAGTTTCTAGGCAAGGTAAATTTCTTGAGAAGATTTATAATTAACTTGTCTGGAAAGGTTGATGCTTTTACTCCTTTACTTCGGTTAAAGAATGAAGCTGATTTTACCTGGGGGGCAAAACAGCAAGAAGCTTTTGAGAAGATCAAAGAGTATTTATCTTCACCACCGGTGCTTAGGGCGCCTAAGCGAGGAGTTCCATTCAGACTTTATGTGGCGGCTGAAGATAGAACTATTGGGGCTGTTTTGACTCAAGAAATAGGCAACAAGGAGTATGTGATTGCTTATGTAAGCCGATGGCTCATTGATGCAGAAACAAGGTATACTTTCATTGAGAAGTTGTGTTTATCCTTGTACCATGCTTGTACTCAATTGAGGCATTATTTATTATCTAGCACTTGCATCGTGTTGTGTCAAACTGATGTAATTAAACATATGTTGCAAAAGCCGATTTCTAGCGGAAGAGTCGGTAAATGGGCTTATTCTTTAGTTGAGTATGATTTGGCTTGTGAACCTTTAAAATCAATGAAAGGCCAAATTGTAGCTGATTTTATTGTTGAACATCGGATAAATGATACAAACAACTTTGACGTCGGCTATGTTACTTGTACCCCATGGAAGTTATACTTTGATGGATCAGTTTGCAATGATGGACAAGGAATTGGTGTTGTTTTGATCTCTCCAAGTGGTGCCGTATTTGAGTTTTCAAACCGACTGAAAAAAAAACGAACCAATAATCAAGTTGAATATGAAGCTCTTCTATTTGGCTTGGAATTTTTGCAAGACATGGGAATAAAGCATGTTGAGGCTTTTGGTGATTCGCTCCTGGTGGTACAACAAGTGTCAAAGGTATGCCAATGTTATAATGGTTCATTAAATGCATATCTTGATAGATGTCTTGATATCATTGCTTCTTTTGATGAATTTACTATCAAACATATTCCAAGAGAAGAGAATGACAAGGCAAATGCTCTGGCTCAGAAAGCATCTGGTTATATGGTTGCAAAGAAGTATTTCTACCTCCAAAAACCGATGCAAACGAAAGCCGAGGTTCTGGTTCTGGACGAACCAGTCACACCGGTTTCAGAAACCGGTCAGACCGGTCTGACTGCCAGAACCGGTCTGACCGGTTCTGAAACCGGTCTGACCGCTTCGTCCCCTGACAGAAGCAAAAATCCTTTGGATGATGCTAAATCATAGCAACCCTTTGTATTTTTCTAGGATTTATTAAGGCTTAAATAAATTTTCTAGGATTTAATTGGAATTTCTAGCCTTTTTATCCATTTAAATATCACATTAAATAATTATTTTAGTCAAAATAAGTTTTTGTTGCATTCATGTTGTTGCATATATTTTTGGTTGCTAGTAAATCAAGTTGGAATTTAAATTCTGTTTAAATTCGAATTTGATTTGCTTTTGTTTGAGTTTTAGAAAAGTTAAAATAGGCTGAGTTCAGTTTTGGCCCCTGAACTCTCGCGAAGTCCGTTGGTGCCCCCTGGACTTTTTCTCCCGCTCGCTTTTCCTCCCCGCGGTCTTTTCTTTTTCCTCGGCCCGTTCCTCTTTCGGCCCATTCCCGGCCCGTCCCATTTCTCCCCGTCTCTCTCTCTCTCTGCTGTGTCGCCGACAGATGGGCCCCCCGTGTCGGACCCGTCGTCTCCGACGGGGATTCCTCCCCGAGTCCGTCCCGACGCCGCCTCCACCTCCGACTTCGAATCCCGCCGCCGCACGCCTGCCGAGGCCCTGATCTCCGGCCTACTTAAAGCGCGCGCCCGCCCGCAGCCCTTCCCATCGAAAATTGACCGAGCTTCGCAAACCCGAGCCGCCCGCGCCGCCGACTTTTCCGCCGGCCACCGCTCGCCGTTGTCCGACGCCGTCCCGAGCCTTTTCTCACCGAGGTTGGCCCTGGTAAGTTCGCCTTCACCCGCTCATCCTTTGCGTCTACTTCTTGGAGCCAGTGGAGGGCCGTAGCGCCGGATTCACGTTCACCCGAGAGCTCCGCCGCCGCGCATGGCGCCGCCGTCGTGGTTCGTCGTCGGTGTGCTTCCCTAGCCGTCTAGAGCCCCCTAGATGGACTCTTCATGGTCCAGCGAGCCCGTAGAGCTTGATCCCGTCGTGAACCGAGCCGTGTAGCCCCAGATCGACTTTTTCTGGCGAAGTTCCGCCGCGGGAACGGGCGGCGGCGCCGCAGGTGTCGTCGCCGGCGTTCACCCCTCGGCCCGATCTGATGCAGGCCGTCCGATCGCGATTCAACGGTCCACAGCCGCCCGAGCCCCGAGTCAAACCTGCCGAATAACGGTCAGCCATGGCAAATTTGCTAAAGAGCCCCTGAGGTTTTTGAAAATCAACCCGCGATCCAGTTTAGTTCAAAAATAATTCCAAATAGGTCATTTTTCTTCTGTTTTAGCCCCTGCAAGATTTAAAATTATGCCCGAGGTCCAAGTTTTGTTATTTTATGGTTTAGCCCTCGAGCTTTTATACAAAATTATGTTTTAGCCCCTGGTTTTTTGCAGTTAAGCCCCTGGAACTTTTAAAACTTTGCCAGCAAGCCCCTGAACCTTAGAAAAGTCATATCTTTTGCGTTTTAACTCCGATTTTAGTGATTCTCGCGCTCACGCGTTCGTTGTAACGCGTAGATTAGTTTTGTGCTGTTGGAATTGTTTGGTGTACTGTTTCTTATTTGTTGTATTGTTTCCTTGCATGTGAATGTGTGATGCGATTAGGAAACGACCAGTTCGAGGATTTCTCTGAAGAACCAACTGTTGGAGAAGGATTTGAGCAGCAACAGAGTTGGGAAGAAGGCAAGTGTATTATGACATGCAAATGTCCTAATAATTATTAATTTCACCACCCGTGCATGTGTCTTAATTTGATGGGTTCCTATTTAAGGATTTGCCTAGCCACTATATTTTCCTGTCCCTGAAACTGGGTTATTTAATTAACTTTGATGGTAGATGATGCTTAGTTTGCTCAACTGGGATTGGTTAAATGAACCCCTACTCTATGTTCCATATACTCTTTTAAATAATTAATTGGCAAGATCATATCTTTTTAATTGGAACATGGAGAACCACCCAGGAAAACAGTACAACCATGAGTGCCATGTGGCTCTGGCTTTGACTGACTAATTAGGTGCCCTGGTTTATGGTAGCTTTACTCGAAAGGGGCATGGGGGGCGGCGGTTGACGGGGTATAGCTCGGTCCTCTTGAGCTGTGGGCATTGGTAAGAGACAGACCTCATTAGGGAGCGTTATGCTTTGCTTCTGAACCGGAAACCTTAGCGGGCTATCATTTATTAGAGTGCTTTTGTAAAGGTCTCATAGTGAAACCCAGTATTCGGTCCACGTGGTGTGGGAAGGGTACAATGCTTCGGCAATGGGAATCACAGCGTATGGTGAAAGTGTACAACCTCTGCAGAGTGTAAAACTGTTATAACAGCCGTGCTCACGGTCAAGAGCGGCCTGGACCCTTACATGATAATCATACTTGAACATGATCTAAATCGTGGTTATATGAATATGTTGGGAATATGACATTCATTAATTTGTCGGTGGTATATACTTTCATTTGCTAGTAAATAGTTGCTTAATAAAACTTGACCAACTAAAAGTGCTTATTGTAGTATGGTCAACCAACCTTTTTGCCTCAGCCTTGTATGTCATATTACATTTGCTGAGTACGTCAAGTGCTCATACTTGTTGTTTTTCTTTCTTTTATTGCATCAACTACACCCGGAATGCTGCTCAGATTGGGAGAATTTTGAGGATTTCACCACTGATTTTGAGGAGTTCTAGGCGAGTCTCCCCCAGTCAATGCCTGTGGAGTTGGAGTCACTTTTGCTTCGTTAGATGAACGTTTATTTAAGTCTTCCGCTATGACATTTGAGTCAACTCTGATATTGTAATAATTGCACTATAATATTCTTTCGTTATGCATGGTTATGGATATTCACTTGTGACATCTACCATATGTGTGTAAACTGATCCTGGCGCACATATGAGATGCACCTGGTTTTGCCTTTAAAACCGGGTGTGACAGAGGTGGTATCAGAGCTATGTTGACTGTAGGACGCAAGCCTAGATAGCAATGGTCATTCTCTAAGGATTATTTTGCTTAACTACTCTTGGTCTATCTATTCTTGGTTTAATTTGCTATTATTCCAGGTCATTGATAATTGTCTCCTCCTTGATCTTTGTATTATGTTCTATCTTATTCACCATCTCACCTGGTTCTGATGTCTTTAGAACTATTCTCACCCCTTTCTTGCTTAAACCATAGATGGTGTTGACAAGGCAAGGTGCTCGTAGATTGGCAAGCACTCTTTCCTCTTTTTCGTCGCATTCGGTGCAAGAAGAGGAACCGGAACCTGAAGAGATGGAAGTAATGGACAAAGAAGTCAACTCAGGAGGGAATGCTCCAGCTGGATCTGAAGGAAGTGAAGGACCCTCTCCGCCGCCTGACATGTGGGTAGTGACTATTCATCACCACGACGGAGGCAAAAGTGGGTCATGAGGAGGCTGCTTTGTCATGAGGAGGCTGCTGAAGTACGACACACTGCTTGGGCATATCTTCCCCGAAGGCAGCAAGGCACTCCAACTGGGGATGTACCACAACCGCCAGGTGTAAACTCTACACTCAACGTCCAGGTGGCGTTCACCCAGATGCTCAACGTGCACGCCGATGACACCACAAGAGAACTACAAGAAGTGCGTGAAGAACTCGCTGCTGAATGAAGGAAGAACAAGAGGCTGATAGATGAACTCAAGGGAGAAGCACTACCGCCCTTGGATGAAGATATAGAAGGGTTGATGGGACATTCACCGCCCCGCTAGACAGTGCTTGGTGGATCGTCTAGTTGCTTCACCCATACCTATTAAGATAGGATACCCTCTCTTTTGTTAGTTTAGTACGTTTAGAATCGTTGAGACAATCTGTTCTCGCTGCTGCATGACATCCGGGTACTGTCCGAATTGTTTCTGGAGCTTCGGAACTCCGTTTGACGTAAATCCAGTTGGGTTCGATTAAGGACTTGATAGCCTAGGTTCTGAGAATTTTTCGTGACTTTTGGAGGTTCTAGCAGAGAGATATAATGGTTTTATTGGAGCAACCAGAATCTGTCCCGTGGTCCTGACACAGCTGTCTTATTTATTTTATACCTCGAGCCACAAAATTCCGATTTAGGTGATTCAAGTTGGGTTAGTTTCAGAATTTTTTAGTCTACGTTCAGACAAAAGATCATGATTTTTGGATACACAGAATGAGAGTTACAACTGTTTAATTAGGACGAACAGAATCTGCTTCAGAATTAATTTGTCCGTCATTGGCAACTCGTTCTACATTAACTCTTATCTGTTCATGATTTGAGTTATATCTTTTTACCACCCTCTGAACCTCATGTTCTAATCACCAGATGGTAAACACCAGGTCTGGAAGTGGAGTGGATCAACCACCTGTGAATCGTCAAGAACATGCTCGTTCGTTTTGGTGGGCAAGGGAGTAACTTTGTGCAGAGTCAGGGTCAGCGGTCAGCACCTCCACCTCAGCGTCCAGCATTTCAGCAGAACCGCCAGACCACCCCGGCTCAGACTCCAGTGAAGACCCCTGCACCAGGCAGTGCTCCTACTCCCCATACCTGCTACATTTGTGGAGATCCTAGCCACTTTGCCCACAACTGTCCTAAGAGGAATGCTCAGACCCCACAGCGCCAGAGTGGCAGTGCACCTATGCAGAATACCCCTCAGCAGCAGAACAGGAATGCGAACCCGACGCCCCAGAGCAACAAGGGCCAGCAGAATCAGATGCGGGGCAAGGTGAACCATGTTGCTGCAGAGACCGCACAAGAGTCCCAGGATGTGGTACTTGGTATGTTCCTCGTCAACTCAGCCCCTGCATCGGTTTTATTCGACTCTGGAGCATCTCATTATTTTATTACTGCTCAGTACGTAGCTAAGTATAATATATCTATGGTCCCTATGAGAAATTTCATGCTAGTTAGCTCACCCGGTGGAAACATGAAAGCCAACTTTATCTGTCCCCGAGTTAACCTGAAAATAGTTGGGGTAGATTTTCCTGCTGATTTGATAGTCCTGAACTCTGAGGGAATTGATGTCATACTTGGAATGGGATGGTTAGCTGCTTTTAATGCGGTGATTCAGTGTGCCAAGAGGTCTGAGTTGTTGACTAGTCCTCAGGGAGAGAAGATTGAATTCGGAGCCACTCAACCCTCAGCTTCAACTTACTCAGTGAATCAGGCCAGTGGTGTTCCTTTGGAGGATATCAGAGTTGTTTGTGAGTTTCCGGATGTCTTCCCAGATGATTTGCCAGGTATGCCACCCGACCGAGACATTGAGTTTATTATTGAGCTTTTACCTGGTACTGCTCCTATTTCTAAAAGACCCTATAGAATGGCTGTTAATGAACTAGAAGAACTTAAGAAACAACTTAAAGAATTGTTGGATAAAGGTTACATTCGTCCTAGTTCTTCACCTTGGGGAGCACCTGTCATTTTTGTGGGTAAAAAGGATGGTACTCTAAGGATGTGTGTGGATTATCGTTCATTGAATGAGGTAACCATCAAGAATAAGTATCCATTGCCCAGAATTGAAGACTTATTTGATCAGTTGAGAGGAGCTAAGGTTTTCTCCAAGATTGACTTGAGATCTGGCTACCATCAGTTGAGGATCAGGCGTTCCGACATTCCTAAAACAGCATTCACCACCAGATATGGGTTGTATGAGTATACTGTGTTGTCGTTTGGATTGACAAATGCACGCGCCTACTTTATGTACCTGATGAATAAGGTGTTCATGGAGTACTTGGATAAGTTTGTGGTGGTGTTTATTGATGATATTCTGGTTTACTCTAAGAATGAGGAGGAGCATGAGGAGCATTTGAGGTTGGTGTTGCAGACTCTTAGACAGAACCAGTTGTATGCCAAGTTTAGTAAATGTGAGTTTTGGTTGAATCAAGTGTCTTTTCTTGGTCATGTTGTTACTGATGGAGGTATTGCAGTGGATCCAAGTAAAGTCAAGGATGTGTTGGATTGGGAACCTCCTACCACAGTCTCTGAGATCAGAAGCTTTCTGGGATTGGCTGGATATTACAGGAGATTCATTGAAGGCTTTTCTAAAATAGCGAAACCTCTTACTTCGCTATTAGAGAAGGGCAAGGAGTTTGTTTGGTCAGAAGCGTGCCAGGCCAGCTTTGTAGAGTTGAGAAGGAAGTTGACGACAGCCCCAGTGCTTGCTATGCCAGATATTCACAAAAACTTTGATATCTATTGTGATGCTTCTCGTAGAGGTCTTGGGTGTGTGCTCATGCAGGAAGGCAGAGTTATAGCCTATGCATCCAGGCAGTTGAGGAAACACGAGCTGAACTATCCTACTCATGATCTGGAGCTTGCAGCTGTTGTCCATGCCTTGAAGATCTGGAGGCACTATATTCTAGGTAACAGATGTGAGCTGTATACTGATCACAAAAGTCTGAAGTACATATTTACTCAGAAGGATCTGAATTTGAGGCAGAGAAGATGGTTGGAGTTGATCAAGGATTATGATCTAGGAATCAACTATCATCCTGGCAAGGCTAATTTGGTTGCTGATGCGTTGAGTAGGAAGTCACAAGTAAATGCAATGTTTGGTCGCCAGCTACCAGCTGAGTTGCTTGTAGAGATGGAAAAGCTGAACTTGGGATTCCTGAATCAGACAGAAGGTGTGACAATGGAAGTTGAGTCTACACTGGAGCAGGAAATTCGGAAGGGTCAGCTTACTGATGAGAAGATAAAGGAAATCAAGGAAACCATGTTAGCAGGGAAAGCTCCCGACTTCACCGAAGATGATCAAGGTACAATTTGGTTTAGAAAGAGGATATGTGTACCGGATATCGAGTCTCTTAGGGAGCAGATATTGAGGGAAGCTCATGATTCCGCATATTCTATTCATCCTGGAAGCACCAAGATGTACCAGGATCTGAAGCAAAGGTATTGGTGGTATGGACTAAAAAGGGATGTGGCTGCCCATGTGGCATTGTGCGATGTTTGTCAGAAAGTTAAGGCTGAACACCAGAGACCAGCCGGTTTGCTTCAGCCGCTCAAGGTACCTGAATGGAAGTGGGAAGAAATCAGTATGGACTTCATTGTTGGGTTACCTAGCACTCGAGGAGGATATGACTCTATATGGGTTATTGTGGACAGATTAACTAAGGTAGCTCACTTTATACCCGTTAATACTACTTATACTAGTGCTAAGTTAGCAGAGTTATACATGTCCAGAATTGTTTGTCTCCATGGTGTACCTAAAAAGATAGTGTCTGATAGAGGTACTCAGTTTACATCTAGATTCTGGCAGAAGTTGCATGAGTCTATGGATACAAAGTTGAATTTCAGTTCTGCATATCATCCTCAGACAGATGGTCAGACAGAGAGGACTAATCAGATTTTGGAGGATATGCTGAGAGCCCCAGATCGACTTTCTCCGGCGAAGTTCCGCCGCGGGAACGGGCGGCGCCGCCGCAGGTGTCGTCACCGGCGTTCACCCCTCGGCCCGATCTGATGCAGGCCGTCCGATCGCGATCCAATGGTCCACAGCCGCCCGAGCCCCGAGTCAAACCTGCCGAATAACGGTCAGCCGTGGCAAATTTGCTAAAGAGCCCCTGAGGTTTTTGAAAATCAACCCGTGGTCCAGTTTAGTTCAAAAATAATTCCAAATAGGTCCTTTTTCTTCTGTTTTAGCCCCTGCAAGATTTAAAATTATGCCCGAGGTCCAAGTTTTGTTATTTTATGGTTTAGCCCTTGAGCTTTTATACAAAATTATGTTGTAGCCCCTGGTTTTTCGCAGTTAAGCCCCTGGAACTTTTAAAACTTTGCCAGCAAGCCTCTGAACCTTAGAAAAGTCATATCTTTTGCGTTTTAACTCCGATTTTAGTGATTCTCGCGCTCACGCGTTCGTTGTAACGCGTAGATTAGTTTTGTGCTGTTGGAATTGTTTGGTGTACTGTTTCTTATTTGTTGTATTGTTTCCTTGCATGTGAATGTGTGATGCGATTAGGAAACGACCAGTTCGAGGATTTCTCTGAAGAACCAACTGTTGGAGAAGGATTTGAGCAGCAACAGAGTTGGGAAGAAGGCAAGTGTATTATGACATGCAAATGTCCTAATAATTATTAATTTCACCACCCGTGCATGTGTCTTAATTTGATGGGTTCCTATTTAAGGATTTGCCTAGCCACTATATTTTCCTGTCCCTGAAACTGGGTTATTTAATTAACTTTGATGGTAGATGATGCTTAGTTTGCTCAACTGGGATTGGTTAAATGAACCCCTACTCTATGTTCCATATACTCTTTTAAATAATTAATTGGCAAGATCATATCTTTTTAATTGGAACATGGAGAACCACCCAGGAAAACAGTACAACCATGAGTGCCATGTGGCTCTGGCTTTGACTGACTAATTAGGTGCCCTGGTTTATGGTAGCTTTACTCGAAAGGGGCATGGGGGGCGGCGGTTGACGGGGTATAGCTCGGTCCTCTTGAGCTGTGGGCATTGGTAAGAGACAGACCTCATTAGGGAGGGTTATGCTTTGCTTCTGAACCGGAAACCTTAGCGGGCTATCATTTATTATCATTTATTAGAGTGCTTTTGTAAAGGTCTCATAGTGAAACCTAGTATTCGGTCCACGTGGTGTGGGAAGGGTACAATGCTTCGGCAATGGGAATCACGGCGTATGGTGAAAGTGTACAACCTCTGCAGAGTGTAAAACTGTTATAACAGCCGTGCTCACGGTCAAGAGCGGCCTGGACCCTTATATGATAATCATACTTGAACATGATCTAAATCGTGGTTATATGAATATGTTGGGAATTTTACATTCATTAATTTGTCGGTGGTATATACTTTCATTTGCTAGTAAATAGTTGCTTAATAAAACTTGACCAACTAAAAGTGCTTATTGCAGTATGGTCAGCCAACCTTTTTGCCTCAGCCTTGTATGTCATATTACATTTGCTGAGTACGTCAAGTGCTCATACTTGTTGTTTTTCTTTCTTTTATTGCATCAACTACACCCGGAATGCTGCTCAGATTGGGAGAATTTTGAGGATTTTACCACTGATTTTGAGGAGTTCTAGGCGAGTCTCCCCCAGTCAATGCCTGTGGAGTTGGAGTCACTTTTGCTTCGTTAGATGAACGTTTATTTAAGTCTTCCGCTATGACATTTGAGTCAACTCTGATATTGTAATAATTGCACTATAATACTCTTTCGTTATGCATGGTTATGGATATTCACTTGTGACATCTACCATATGTGTGTAAACTGATCCTGGCGCACATATGAGATGCACCTGGTTTTGCCTTTAAAACCGGGTGTGACAGAGGTGGTATCAGAGCTATGTTGACTGTAGGACGCAAGCCTAGATAGCAATGGTCATTCTCTAAGGATTATTTTGCTTAACTACTCTTGGTCTATCTATTCTTGGTTTAATTTGCTATTATTCCAGGTCATTGATAATTGTCTCCTCCTTGATCTTTGTATTATGTTCTATCTTATTCACCATCTCACCTGGTTCTGATGTCTTTAGAACTATTCTCACCCCTTTCTTGCTTAAACCATAGATGGTGTTGACAAGGCAAGGTGCTCGTAGATTGGCAAGCACTCTTTCCTCTTTTTCGTCGCATTCGGTGCAAGAAGAGGAACCGGAACCTGAAGAGATGGAAGTAATGGACAAAGAAGTCAACTCAGGAGGGAATGCTCCAGCTGGATCTGAAGGAAGTGAAGGACCCTCTCCGCCGCCTGACATGTGGGTAGTGACTATTCATCACCACGACGGAGGCAACAGTGGGTTCCCTATGATGCTTCGAATGCTCTTCGAGCGTCTGAACTACCCAGTGGAGATAGAATATTGTGGAAGAAGGAGGACACATCCAGATCACCCAGAGGACTGGGAAGTCGCTGTATACATCAGGGAGCCTGATTATGAGTATGGAGGAACCAAAGAGGCTGCAGTGCATCACGCCATCGCCATGAGATCAACGTTCGAAGCTGGAATCCAGGATGCAGCCAGGAGGGCACTTTCTGTGCTTTGTCATGAGTAGGCTGCTGAAGTACGACACACTGCTTGGGCATATCTTCCCCGAAGGCAGCAAGGCACTCCAACTGGGGATGTACCACAACCGCCAGGTGTAAACTCTACACTCAACGTCCAGGTGGCGTTCACCCAGATGCTCAACGTGCACGCCGATGACACCACAAGAGAACTACAAGAAGCGCGTGAAGAACTCGCTGCTGAACGAAGGAAGAACAAGAGGCTGATAGCTGAACTCAAGGGAGAAGCACTACCGCCCTTGGATGAAGATATAGAAGGGTTGATGGGACATTCACCGCCCCGCTAGACAGTGCTTGGTGGATCGTCTAGTTGCTTCACCCATACCTATTAAGATAGGATACCCTCTCTTTTGTTAGTTTAGTACGTTTAGAATCGTTGAGACCCGTGCGTAGCGTGTGATTTAGTTTGGTGTAAAAGTGTGGTAGAGATGTTTGCTTTTGTGCTAAGTGTGTGATTTGGATCTTTGTAATGATTGAACTTAATTATGGAGTGATGACCACAATTGAGTAATTATTAAATAAATAAATTTAGTTAGTTTGGGTTTATCTTGGTCTCTGATCTTAGCCCTTAACTATCACTTTATCCATATAATTGTATCCCTCATATAAATCATGTTATGCGACAATCTGTTCTCGCTGCTGCATGACATCCGGGTACTGTCCGAATTGTTTCTGGAGCTTCGGAACTCCGTTTGACGTAAATCCAGTTGGGTTGGATTAAGGACTTGATAACCTAGGTTCTGAGAATGTTTCGTGAGTTTCGGAGGTTCTGGCAGAGAGATATAATGGTTTTATTGGAGCAACCAGAATCTGTCCCGTGGTCCTGACACAGCTGTCTTGTTTATTTTATACCTCGAGCCACAAAATTCCGATTTAGGTGATTCAAGTTGGGTTAGTTTCATAATTTGATAGTCTACGTTCAGACAAAAGATCATGATTTTTGGATGCACAGAATGAGAGTTACAACTGTTTAATTAGGACGAACAGAATCTGCTTCAGAATTGATTTGCCCGTCATTGGCAACTCGTTCTACATTAACTCTTATCTGTTCATGATTTGAGTTATATCTTTTTACCACTCTCTGAACCTCATGTTCTAATCACTAGATGGTAAACACCAGGTCTGGAAGTGGAGTGGATCAACCACCTGTGAATCGTCAAGAACATGCCCGTTCGTTTTGGTGGGCAAGGGAGTAACTTTGTGCAGAGTCAGGGTCAGCGGTCAGCACCTCCACCTCAGCGTCCAGCATTTCAGCAGAACCGCCAGACCACCCCGGCTCAGACTCCAGTGAAGACCCCTGCACCAGGCAGTGCTCCTACTCCCCGTACCTGCTACATTTGTGGAGATCCTAGCCACTTTGCCCACAACTGTCCTAAGAGGAATGCTCAGACCCCACAGCGCCAGAGTGGCAGTGCACCTATGCAGAATACCCCTCAGCAGCAGAACAGGAATGCGAACCCGACGCCCCAGAGCAACAAGGGCCAGCAGAATCAGATGCGGGGCAAGGTGAACCATGTTGCTGCAGAGACCGCATAGGAGTCCCAGGATGTGGTACTTGGTATGTTCCTCGTCAACTCAGCCCCTGCATCGGTTTTATTCGACTCTGGAGCATCTCATTCTTTTATTACTGCTCAGTACGTAGCTAAGTATAATATATCTATGGTCCCTATGAGAAATTTCATGCTAGTTAGCTCACTCGGTGGAAACATGAAAGCCAACTTTATCTGTCCCCGAGTTAACCTGAAAATAGTTGGGGTAGATTTTCGTGCTGATTTGATAGTCCTGAACTCTGAGGGAATTGATGTCATACTTGGAATGGGATGGTTAGCTGCTTTTAATGCGGTGATTCAGTGTGCCAAGAGGTCTGTGTTGTTGACTAGTCCTCAGGGAGAGAAGATTGAATTCGGAGCCACTCAACCCTCAGCTTCAACTTACTCAGTGAATCAGGCCAGTGGTGTTCCTTTGGAGGATATCAGAGTTGTTTGTGAGTTTCCGGATGTCTTCCCAGATGATTTGCCAGGTATGCCACCCGACCGAGACATTGAGTTTATTATTGAGCTTTTACCTGGTACTGCTCCTATTTCTAAAAGACCCTATAGAATGGCTGTTAATGAACTAGAAGAACTTAAGAAACAACTTAAAGAATTGTTGGATAAAGGTTACATTCGTCCTAGTTCTTCACCTTGGGGAGCACCTGTCATTTTTGTGGGTAAAAAGGATGGTACTCTAAGGATGTGTGTGGATTATCGTTCATTGAATGAGGTAACCATCAAGAATAAGTATCCATTGCCCAGAATTGAAGACTTATTTGATCAGTTGAGAGGAGCTAAGGTTTTCTCCAAGATTGACTTGAGATCTGGCTACCATCAGTTGAGGATCAGGCGTTCCGACATTCCTAAAACAGCATTCACCACCAGATATGGGTTGTATGAGTATACTGTGATGTCGTTTGGATTGACAAATGCACGCGCCTACTTTATGTACCTGATGAATAAGGTGTTCATGGAGTACTTGGATAAGTTTGTGGTGGTGTTTATTGATGATATTCTGGTTTACTCTAAGAATGAGGAGGAGCATGAGGAGCATTTGAGGTTGGTGTTGCAGACTCTTAGACAGAACCAGTTGTATGCCAAGTTTAGTAAATGTGAGTTTTGGTTGAATCAAGTGTCTTTTCTTGGTCATGTTGTTACTGATGGAGGTATTGCAGTGGATCCAAGTAAAGTCAAGGATGTGTTGGATTGGGAACCTCCTACCACAGTCTCTGAGATCAGAAGCTTTCTGGGATTGGCTGGATATTACAGGAGATTCATTGAAGGCTTTTCTAAAATAGCGAAACCTCTTACTTCGCTATTAGAGAAGGGCAAGGAGTTTGTTTGGTCAGAAGCGTGCCAGGCCAGCTTTGTAGAGTTGAGAAGGAAGTTGACGACAGCCCCAGTGCTTGCTATGCCAGATATTCACAAAAACTTTGATATCTATTGTGATGCTTCTCGTAGAGGTCTTGGGTGTGTGCTCATGCAGGAAGGCAGAGTTATAGCCTATGCATCCAGGCAGTTGAGGAAACACGAGCTGAACTATCCTACTCATGATCTGGAGCTTGCAGCTGTTGTCCATGCCTTGAAGATCTGGAGGCACTATATTCTAGGTAACAGATGTGAGCTGTATACTGATCACAAAAGTCTGAAGTACATATTTACTCAGAAGGATCTGAATTTGAGGCAGAGAAGATGGTTGGAGTTGATCAAGGATTATGATCTAGGAATCAACTATCATCCTGGCAAGGCTAATTTGGTTGCTAATGCGTTGAGTAGGAAGTCACAAGTAAATGCAATGTTTGGTCGCCAGCTACCAGCTGAGTTGCTTGTAGAGATGGAAAAGCTGAACTTGGGATTCCTGAATCAGACAGAAGGTGTGACAATGGAAGTTGAGTCTACACTGGAGCAGGAAATTCGGAAGGGTCAGCTTACTGATGAGAAGATAAAGGAAATCAAGGAAACCATGTTAGCAGGGAAAGCTCCCGACTTCACCGAAGATGATCAAGGTACAATTTGGTTTAGAAAGAGGATATGTGTACCGGATATCGAGTCTCTTAGGGAGCAGATATTGAGGGAAGCTCATGATTCCGCATATTCTATTCATCCTGGAAGCACCAAGATGTACCAGGATCTGAAGCAAAGGTATTGGTGGTATGGACTAAAAAGGGATGTGGCTGCCCATGTGGCATTGTGCGATGTTTGTCAGAAAGTTAAGGCTGAACACCAGAGACCAGCCGGTTTGCTTCAGCCGCTCAAGGTACCTGAATGGAAGTGGGAAGAAATCAGTATGGATTTCATTGTTGGGTTACCTAGCACTCGAGGAGGATATGACTCTATATGGGTTATTGTGGACAGATTAACTAAGTTAGCTCACTTTATACCCGTTAATACTACTTATACTAGTGCTAAGTTAGCAGAGTTATACATGTCCAGAATTGTTTGTCTCCATGGTGTACCTAAAAAGATAGTGTCTGATAGAGGTACTCAGTTTACATCTAGATTCTGGCAGAAGTTGCATGAGTCTATGGATACAAAGTTGAATTTCAGTTCTGCATATCATCCTCAGACACATGGTCAGACAGAGAGGACTAATCAGATTTTGGAGGATATGCTGAGAGCCCCAGATCGACTTTCTCCGGCGAAGTTCCGCCGCGGGAACGGGCGGCGCCGCCGCAGGTGTCGTCGCCGGCGTTCACCCCTCGGCCCGATCTGATGCAGGCCGTCCGATCGCGATCCAACGGTCCATAGCCGCCTGAGCCCCGAGTCAAACCTGCCGAATAACGGTCAGCCGTGGCAAATTTGCTAAAGAGCCCCTGAGGTTTTTGAAAATCAACCCGCGGTCCAGTTTAGTTAAAAAATAATTCCAAATAGGTCCTTTTTCTTCTGTTTTAGCCCCTGCAAGATTTAAAATTATGCCCGAGGTCCAAGTTTTGTTATTTTATGGTTTAGCCCTCGAGCTTTTATACAAAATTATGTTTTAGCCCCTGGTTTTTTGCAGTTAAGCCCCTGGAACTTTTAAAACTTTGCCAGCAAGCCCCTGAACCTTAGAAAAGCCATATCTTTTGCATTTTAACTCTGATTTTAGTGATTCTCACGCTCATGCGTTCGTTGTAACGCGTAGATTAGTTTTGTGCTGTTGTTTTCTTCTGTTGGAATTGTTTGGTGTACTGTTTCTTATTTGTTGTATTGTTTCCTTGCATGTGAATGTGTGATACGATTAGGAAACGACCAGTTCGAGGATTTCTCTGAAGAACCAACTGTTGGAGAAGGATTTGAGTAGCAACAGAGTTGGGAAGAAGGCAAGTGTATTATGTCATGCAAATGTCCTAATAATTATTAATTTCACCACCCGTGCATGTGTCTTAATTTGATGTGTCCTATTTAAGGAACATGGAGAACCACCTAGGAAAACAGTACAACCATGAGTGTCATGTGGCTCTGGCTTTGACTGACTAATTAGGTGCCCTGGTTTATGGTAGCTTTACTCGAAAGGGGCATGGGGGGCGGCGGTTGACGGGGTATAGCTCGGTCCTCTTGAGCTGTGGGCTTTGGTAAGAGACAGACCTCATTAGGGAGGGTTATGCTTTGCTTCTGAACCGGAAACCTTAGCGGGCTATCATTTATTATCATTTATTAGAGTGCTTTTGTAAAGGTCTCATAGTGAAACCCAGTATTCGGTCCACGTGGTGTGGGAAGGGTACAATGCTTCGGCAATGGGAATCACGGCTTATGGTGAAAGTGTACAACCTCTGCAGAGTGTAAAACTGTTATAACAGCCGTGCTCACGGTCAAGAGCGGCCTGGACCCTTACATGATAATCATACTTGAACATGATCTAAATCGTGGTTATATGAATATGTTGGGAATATGACATTCATTAATTTGTGGGTGGTATATACTTTCATTTGCTAGTAAATAGTTGCTTAATAAAATTTGACCAACTAAAAGTGCTTATTGCAGTATGGTCAGCCAACCTTTTTGCCTCAGCCTTGTATGTCATATTACATTTGCTGAGTACGTCAAGTGCTCATACTTGTTGTTTTTCTTTCTTTTATTGCATCAACTACACCCGGAATGCTGCTCAGATTGGGAGAATTTTGAGGATTTCACCACTGATTTTGAGGAGTTCTAGGCGAGTCTCCCCCAGTCAATGCCTGTGGAGTTGGAGTCACTTTTGCTTCGTTAGATGAACGTTTATTTAAGTCTTCCGCTATGACATTTGAGTCAACTCTGATATTGTAATAATTACACTATAATACTCTTTCGTTATGCAAGGTTATAGATATTCACTTGTGACGTCTACCATATGTGTGTAAACTGATCCTGGCGCACATATGAGATGCACCTGGTTTGGCCTTTAAAACCGGGTGTGACAGGAGGGTACCTATTATTACTTATTTGAGAGATCCTGGTCGTGGTGCAGAAAGAAATATTCAGCGAATATCATTTAAATATGTTTTGCTTGACGATGAACTCTATCGTCGAAACGCCGAAGATTTGCTGTTGCAATGTCTTGATTCGGATCAGGGCATGGGTGAGGTCCATGAAGGTATTTGTGGTACACATCAATCGGCTCCAAAGATGAAGTGGTTACTTAGACGAGCCGGTTTCTATTGGCCTACTATGATGGCAGATTGTTTCAAATATTACAAAGGGTGTGAGGAATGTTAGAAGTTTGGAAATTTGCAACTTGTTCCTGCTGCATTGATGCATCCTGTTATTAAGCCATGGCCGTTCCGAGGTTGGGGATTGGATTTTATTGGACAAATTAATCCTCCATCATCAAAAGGACATCGTTTCGTGTTGGTTGCTACGGATTATTTTACTGAGTGGACCGAAGCGATTCCATTGAAGAATATGACACATCGAGAGGTGATTGAGTTTGTTACACAAAATATTGTTCATAGATTCGGTATTCCTCAAACTTTGACAATGGATCAAGGTACTTCGTTTATGTCTAAAGAGGTACGTGAATTCGCCGAATCCTATAGAATTAAGTTGCTCAATTCATCTCCATATTACGCTCAGGCTAATGGACAAGCCGAGTCAAGTAATAAAATTTTGATCAAATTAATCAAGAAAAAGATAGAAGAAAGTCCTAAGAGATGGCATGAAGTTTTATCCGAAGCATTATGGGCTCATCGTTAATCTAGACATGGTGCTACTAAAGTTACTCCTTTTGAGCTTGTGTATGGTCAAGAGGCCGTTTTGCCCGTTGAGGTAAATCTGGACGCTTATAGATTGGCTAAACAAAATGACCTTGATGCTGTTGATTACCACAATTTGATGTTGGACAATATTGATGAGGTAACCGACAAACGATTGAAAGCTTTGAAGGAGATTGAGAAAGATAAGCTTCGGGTTGCTAAAGCTTACAACAAGAAAGTGCGAGGAAAATATTTTCAGATTGGTGAACTTGTTTGGAAGACGATCTTGCCTATTGGGACGAAAAGCAACAAGTTTGGTAAATGGTCACCAAGTTGGGAAGGGCCCTATAGAGTTGTCAAAGTTATCTTTGGGAATTCTTACATGTTAGAGACGCTGAAGGGAGATCATTTGCCTAAAGCTATCAACGGAAGATACTTGAAGAAATTCTATCCAAGTGTTTGGCAAGACGCATGAAGACCAATGGCCGATATATTATTGATATCGCCCTTAGCATAAATTTTAGCTCCTGAATTGTAATTACTTGCTTTTTAGTTCTCAAGTACACTAAAAACGCAGGGGGGCATGTGTTGACAGTCAAATTTGGCTCTGGCCCGGCCAAACCGGTCTGACCGGTTTGCCAAACCGGTCAGACCGGTTTTGGTTCTGTAATTCGAGTAGGATTAGGATTCCGAGTTTAATCCCATATTGTAACCTATTCGAAAGGGGTAAGACTTCCCCGGCCTATAAATATAAAGGCTAGAAGGCCGATTGAGGTATTCCAATCGAATCAAACACATTTATCCTTTACTTTTTATCTCTCAAACCCTAATCTTTTCCAACCCCCATATTCTGTTCTTTGCTCGTCTCTACGGCGTTCAAGGGCGTTCTAGGTGGCCTGCCGACCCTAGAGCAACCCTAGCTTGCTTGAGCTCCGACGGGGTCCCTCCCGAGCTCGAGTTTCTAGGTCTTCACGAGTTCCTGCCTGAAAGCGGTCTGACCGGTTTTAGGAACCGGTCTGACCGGTTTGCCCGAGGAGCTCAGGAGTTGGCCGTTGTGACGGCCGTGCTGCGCGCTCGATCGATCTCGAGTTTGTTGGCGCGTTTTCGTGTCAACACTCTGCCATTGCTGGGATACCACGCGCGGTCCACGTCACCTCCGCACTTCCACCAATGTGTCGACCTCCGCCTCACCATAACGCTAGTGTCTCTGTCACCGCCGCGAGAACACTTGCCCCAGCAAGATCTCCCTCGTGCACAACGTGCTGCCATGCCTTCTCCTTGGCACCGCCTATGCCACAAGCGTCATCCCTCGAGCAGATTTGGGAGGCCGAGCTTGAGCAAAGTCTTCGCTACCACCGTCTTGGGGAACCACGCGGCCTTCCGGCCGCTAGGGTTTTGCCACTGCCCAAGTCGCCCAGACAGGGCGCAACTGATATATGTTTTAGGGAGGAAAAGAAGTCCAAAATTGATATGTGTATTTGTTGTTGGAGTCTGTTTCGCCTTGGATTGATTGGGTATGCATGTTTGGTACTCTTAGCCTATTCAATGCATGACCAATCAGCTTTTGCATGCTAGGAGAGATTAATTTCTCATTGGTCTTTGTGCTGCTCACCTATATGTATATCAAACATGGACAGAGGGAGTATTACTATTATTGTAGAAGTTATTAACATATAGATTTTATTATCTTAACAAAATTATCTTATTGGCACCACGAGGTGATTGATCACATGAAACACCGTATAGAGAAACTTAGACGTCTTAGACGTGATAGACAAAGTAGGTACTCACTTTGTCCAAAAGGACTACTCATTTATACTTTTTCAAAACCTAAAAAATATAAGCACCTGTGTTGAGTAGAGAATTTGAATCCAGACGGATTGGCTCCGATACAGAAAACCTTATTAATTGAGATACATTCAGTTTACAAACTATTCGTTTATTGTGTATTTGATTTGTCTGATGCAGCCATAATAGGGGGCTAGAGAGAGTAGTCCTCTGTGTCGTTGAACGCTAGACATCAGAGGTAAGCTCCTGACCGAACTGACTTTCACTCCAGAGAAGACGCGCCCGATAGGATTAATGAAACTCAGGCCGCAAGCTCCACCCTCGAAGCCGCTGGCCACCGGAACCTGCCCCCGTTCCCGGTATCCAAACCAAATCGATTTGTTTAGTTTAGATCATGATGAGTCCGTCTCGTCTTGCCTTGTACTCCGTGTAACGCTGGTATGGACATAACCAATGACAGGCAAATCGACCTCGTGTAGGAGCAGCTCATGTTGGAAGTTGGAACAACCAAATTGGGGAACCAAACGCTTTGTTAGCTTTGTTTTTTTAAAAAAATCAGCATTTAAGTCTAACCAAATTTACGGGTAATGGTATTTATGACACAAAATATATATATTGTGGAAGTATATTTTATAATAATCTAATAATATTTCTGAAATTTTTAGAAACTTCATCGATAGTTTGTTCTTTTGGAAGACCAATACATACGCAAACACTCACACGCACGCACACTCACATCTACAGATATACGTACCCTAATTCTACCCCTATGAGAACCTGAAATAGTGTCGGTTAATTCCTGAAATAAATCCAAAAAAATGTGACACTTGTGTTGAGTAGAGGACTCGAAACTAGGTAGACGAGTTCCATCACAAGTAACCTTACCAACTGATCTATGATCATTTTAAAATGACCAATCGATGGTTTGACTTAAGACAACTAAACTAGATACTCTAATTTGCGGGCTTTAAAAAAAACAAATTGTATCTAATTGAAATAGACAAAATTATTGCCTACTCCATAAATCACTGTCATTTGTCTTCATCATACATAATTCGTAGTGCTACTAGCCGAGCGAGGGCGTGTGGTGGTGGCGTGGCATTGGCGACGATTTTAGTGTAGGCGGACGGATTTGGCAGCAGCGGCTTACTGGGCGTAGACAATGTGGATACTGAGACTCCTCCGGCGATAATCTATAGTTTGCCGATGACAGCTTGGTTGACAACGGTCTATGTGGACCGGTGCGGCGGTGACTTGCTCACGCGTGACTAGAGATCTCTATGGCTGTGGCAACGGGCCATAGGCAGGTCCTTGCGGATGGTGGCCGAGCGGAGTGCTCACATTCTAGATGGTTGGCCCTGTGCTCGGTTGCAGTGGTGATCCTTCCCCTTGTGCTATTGCATTGCTGTGGGAACCTGTGGTGGCCGGTGTTTAGCGAGTCGGTTGCGGCCCTTGAGGTCTAGAGCGGAGGTGATGATAAGGCATACTTGCATATGGCCTGGTCGATGCGACCGTACGGACTCGCTAGTAGAGGTTTTACTGCAAGTGTTGTCTTGACGGTTGATCTCGTATGGCGACGATCAGCTCGGTGCGGCCACGGTGGTCTTGCGTGTGGCAGTAGGAGGTATGTTTTTTTTTTAAACAGAAACTTTATTTCAAGTTAGAAACAGTGAACATCGATGGGCCCTGTTTAGTTCCCTTGAAAAGCTAAAAATCTCTCTCCAAACTTCACTATTCACCTATCACGTCAAATCTCTCTCCTCATGCATGGAACTCTAAACGTGGTAAATAAAAAAACTAAGTATAAGGTTTTGATGTACAGAATCTTTTGAGTCTAGTTAGGTCATGGTAGGACAACGATTAACACAAACAAACGAAAAGTGCTACAGTGCGCTACGTTGTCCGATGTGACATTTTCACTAAACTTCACATTCTCTTCTCGGAAACTAAATATAGCCGGGATAAAAAAAGACCCCAAGGTACATACTGTAGAGCTGAAAGAACAGCACAACAAAAAGCATGATTCTGCTTTATGCAGGAGAAAGAAATAATGCTGTGAGAAGGCACAACCTTTGCCTTGACCACAAGGCAATAATTGTTGACCTGATTCTCCTGTCTAGGTAGGAGGTGTGGTTTGTTGCAGCAAGTATACTTACTTTGGTTGCTAGTACAGATGTGGTTCGTTGGTGGCTGGTTAGGGCCTTGTTTAGTTTTTAAGTTTGGGAGCCAAACTTTGCTCTTTAAGGGTGCGTGCACACCGTAGCATTTTCGTTTGTATGTGTGAAAAATTATCCAAAAATTGATTAATTAGGCTCAAAATGTTCGTCTCGCGGAGTATAACCAAACTGTGCAATTAGTTTTTGATTTTATTACATTTAGTATTCCATGTATGTGCCGATATTTTGATGTGATGGAAATTTTTTTTACATAGTGAACTTTGGGTGTGGAATTTGGGATCTAAGTTATCGTGGTGATGGTTGGGCGGTTTGTTAGCGGTGGTTTTCATCATATTGGTAGTTGTTTTTTTCGTGTACATGTTTTACTTCTTCTATATTAACTAGCAAGAATACACCTAGTGCGTTTAATAAAAAATAAAACTGTATAACACTCAATAAGATCAAGCTATATATTAATTAATATATATAATATATGTAAAATCTTACAACAGTCTTTCATAGTAGGTAATTTTAAAAATAATTATAATTGGAAGCTTCGTAGGGGCTAGCTATTTAGCTAGTGCTGAGCAGCGCCAACAGCCGTATCTGCAACAGCCTGGCCAGGTAATAAAAACTCAACAATATTAGATTAAAAAATAGCATATGTGCATAGATTTAATCTTATCTTTTACCATGTTATATAGAGAAATTATATCAACAAAATCAGTTATGTAGGATATAATGAAACCCTTTAAAGTGGGCAGGTCCGGCGGATGGCCAGGCGGGCCACGTCGGTAAAATTCGCTTGCACCGTTTGATTTAGATCCTACGATTAATATGTCTACACGAGTGCCAGTAAAAAATATCCACTCCGTCCACCTCCGCAAAACACCGCCCCCACCTCCGCGAAACTTCCGGGAAAAAAAATTGCGCTGCCGCCGCCGCTACTCGTCCGTCGCCCACCGCGGCTCCGACTCGCCTCCTCCGCCTCGGGCGTCGCCCAGCGCCGCTCCGCTCCACCTCCACCTCCCTACTGCTCGACTACCTCAGCTGCATCTTCCTCCACGGTGCGCCCCCGCGTCGGTTGGCGGTGGACAGCGGTGACGGCGGCCGCGATGCGCGGCAGCGATGGCGGCAGCAGCCGTGTGGCCAGCTGCGGCAGAACGCAGGTGGGCGACGGCAGCCGATGCAACTCGTAGTCCACCGCACCAGGTCGAGGCAGCCCGAGCTGGCCCTGGTGGCGGCGGCATATGGGCGCAGACAAGGGGCCGGAGGTGCAGCAAGGGGCACTGCATGGTGCCGGCGGCCTGTGCGCGAAGCTGCAACACCGGCAAGCGAAGAAGACGATGGTTCAGGTACCCGAAAGCCTGATGGGGTGGGGAGGCCATGGACACCCAATCATCTCTCCTCTCTCATTTATCCTCTCTCCTCGTCTTCCTCTCCAGTCAAGTCTAATATTCACCTCAGAGATTGAAAAATTGGGTTAACAGAAGCTTGATCTAATGGGGAGTGGTCCGATTTGGACGAGCAACAACTTGATTTGGTTACTGAGTCAAACAACAACAACGTTCATATTTTCTCCTGGTTCCATAGTGTTAATTAAGCAGCAACACTAATACTCATAGATCGGTACTAATAGTTTTGCAAAACTCAGGCAGATTTTGTGCATCTTAACTACTAATTTTTCTACTCGCAAAACCAACCAAAGCATCCTGACAGTTCATTGTGTATCTTTTAGTACAAACATGGTTCCTGTAGCAGATTTTAATAATAAAATTCAAAGGAATTAAGTGTCTATTGTGTTAGTACTACCTCCGTTCGTGATTAATTGATGCTTCCGACCACACTTTGTACAGAAAACAGTTTAAAAATTTTGTCCTAACATCATATAAAGAAAAACAGAGGGAGTACATGTCATCTGAGGTTCTCTGTAAATTTAAATATTGCTTTGCCCATTCATCTTTTAAACATGCAGTTCGTTTTTGCCACTAAACCATATTTTGATGATTTGTTATTCAGGTAAAAAAAGGGAGAGCTTCATATATCCCTTTATAGTATATGGCACCATCATAGGTATGTAGCTCCTTCTCTTAGGTTTGGTTTAGTTTAGTTTACTGAATATCCATCTATAAGAAAAAAAAAGGAGTACACTTCTCTAGGTGCAATACATATCTATTCAGGTGATACCTTAATTTATTTAATGGTTGTTCTTCTGTTTACCAAAAAGATAATGACATGTTTAATTTTTAGAGGGAACCTAAAAAAAGACTGAATTGCAGTGTCAGTTGTTTTTCATTAGTGGGTGATATTCTCGAGTCGAGTACAACAACAATTTTCAATATGAATGGCATCCTTTATTTTAGTTACCAACAATACAGAAGCTGAACCATGGTGGCTAAGCTGTATGGAAGATGTTTTCTATTTTGCAATTTGGTTTGATAGAACTACAAATGAATTGAGCATCTAATGTACCTTTTAGTTCTAAGCACAATAGTTTTCTGGCCATTCATTCATACTCAATTCCATCCTTCAAATTTTAGATTTCGCTTGTTCAGCTGTTACTACCTTATTGTTTCCTATCACCATCTTTGCAGGCCAATGCTGTATATGCTGAGATCCCTCGCGACGTAATGGAAGACTTCAATGGGTAGGTAGAGTAAGGTCAAATCTATGAGCCACATTTCGTTTTTTTACGCTGCATTTTTTTCACATATGTTTTCTTTGCCTTCTATTGGTTTTCTTCTTCAAGAGTCTGATTAGGAAATGGTGAAAAGGGCTACACTAGATAAAATGAAAGCACCTGCTGACACACTGAAACACACTACCTCAGGTGACAAAGCTTCCTAGAGGTTATATTTGGACCTTAATCTTTCCTACTCTGCGTAAAGCTACACGTACTAATATTAGTACCGGCTACTAATGATATGCATTCTATTCCATCTCATAAATCTTCTGGTGGCCACAGCAAAACAACTCTTCAGGATTCGCAAAGGGCAATCGGTCTCCGAAGAAAAAACGGACAGGTTAGCTGCCTCTGATTTAGGCTTAGGATGCAGAGACCTAAATACATCAATATTTCATAACACTAACTTTATTTTCCCTTTCTTATAAGCTGCGATGGAGACCCCACTGCTTTTGGAACATTACCTATTCTGTCACACTCTTCTGTATATAGCGAATTATCACCTACTATAAGCATCTCCATAATGGCCATCTCCACCACACTTTTATGGTCAACAGTTCAGGTAACCCAATATACACTGCGCCTATCTGTTAAACCGTGATAGAATTGTCCCCTTTGCTTTTTAGATATTGCTTCTCTATCTGGTTAACTTTGATGTTATTTTCTTACTACTTTTTTCTAAGGTAATTACTGGTGAGGGAAACTGCATTGCTTTGCCAAATCTGAAACGAGGTTAGCATATTTTATTGCTGCTATCTTACTCTGCTGCCCCTGCCAAACTATGAATTGGCCTTGTCCATTGTTTTCCCTTCATGATTACAGCTCACTGATTGGTGTCAGACAGGACAAGGGCTAATGTCACTTCAGTCTTGAGGACGGAATTGTGGTAATTTTATTCCCATCCTTCTTCATTTTTGGTATCTATAGAGCTTTGCAACATTGATGAAGTATCTATTTGTTCTACTATTGAGGAATTTATTTACTTAACCTAATAACTAAGGGAGGCCAATCCATTTGATAAGTTAAGGAAGCATACTGCACGTTCCTGTGTATAACAGATTTTCAGGGGGCGATTCTATATTTCTGCTGATGCTACCAACAGCCCATAATATCATTAGGTCAAATATTTTATACGAAACATTCTTTGTTTCATTGTGCACAATGTGTGGCAGTGCAGTGGTGTAAGGACAGGCTGGACATTTCCTCAGGCTCTCAGATATTACATATGAGGATTATCATGCCATTGCTATGGGTTCTTAAAGCAAACCATGGGTGGGTAATGTACACTGTCACTTTACCGATATATCCTTGAGAAGATGCTTAGTATAAATCCAGTATCACCAAAGTATTTGGGTAAAAAAAAACTACATAGCTATTAACATTTAGGGGTAAAAAAATTACTCCAGATTGAGCTTTCTGCGCTGTCTTTTTGTACTCTTTTATGGATCGAGTATATATTCCTAATGTGTTCTTTCCCAAATTATTTTTGGTCAGTTCCAATTCATACCTGAAGCGTCCCCTCGAAAGAGAGAACTTAATGTGATACAAATACCAGTCCCAGGATGCTGGTTCACATTATTACAACAGATAGTTCAGTACAAAAACAACACTACGGGAGACGGTGGCATTGCAGGGCCACGACAAACAGAACTAGTACTAAGCTCCAGATAAAGAGGTTGATAACATAGAGGTCTTCATCAGAGTGGCAACGCATGCGGCTTCCAGCGGGTGACCCTAACACACAGGCAAAGGTTGGGTGCAGAACGAACCCCACTAGACGATATCCTCAGGCACAAAGTCCGGGTCTGCCTCTGCAACAGATTAAGCAAGGGTGAGTACATACGTACTCAGCAAGCGCAACCACAACCACGGAGGGAGTAACAGAAGTATGCAAGTATTGTAACAAGGAAGGCTCATGGTTCATTTAGCAGCAAAGCAATTTTTATTACACATGCAAGGGGTTGGTTTTCGCAATGGGTTTTCACAAATATTACTTTTAAAAGAACAGTAAATGTAATACTTTTTCTTACAAAATGTTGTTGCTACCAGATTTCCCATCTGTCATAGCCCATGTCAAAACATTTCTCAGCTCAATCAAACACCAACACTTTCTTACACCAAAACAGGGGACTAGTGAAGTGACCAAGCCGTAACTCGCCCAATACCGTGGACACGGCTATCCAGATAGGTTTTAACTCTGCAGAGGTGTACACAACCACAACAAGAACACCTTAGTGCCAGTGCAGCTCCTATCAAAGCCATTACCCACCATAGCTAAACTGACAAGTTACCACAGACGCGACCAGGGGTTAGCAACCTACCAACGAGGTTCCAACCAGGGGCATACCTCACATAGACCGTATCCCCGGCTCCATGGCCCTCTGTTGCTCACCAGCACACCACATAACCAGCAGCTCAACTAGTGGGATTTATGCTAGGCCGTTGCCACATACAACGGTCGAGTGGTGGTACAGTAAAAATGGGTTAGGCTAGATGACACATCAACATCATCCCAAAACTTGTGATAGGATAGACAACTCCCACCATGCTCAACCACATCGGTTCGAGCTCACCTCGGTATTTCACCCGGAAATACCGTCTGTCTCATCCCACACGGGTACTCATTTTATTTACACAATCATCTCTTTTATTTTAAAGCACGCACACGGTTGCTTTTGTAAACACCAAGTATTTGTTGTGGGGGGTATAATGGTAAAATGTTCCTAAGCATTTCTAGCAGCGACCAATATTCAAATAGACATCGTCATATTTAAATATTAATCTAGGTTGTCAAGGAATCAGTCATAACAATCAAGGTATGGCTATCCAACCGGGTTTAGCAGTAAAATCATGCAAGTTTTATAAATCGGGCCATGGGTTGTGTTTATAAAAACTGGGACAAAAGTATGCATCAAAGGGTGGGATTGCACTTGCCGTTCTCCCAACCCTCGGGGGATTCCTGCCCGGGGTCTTGGTCTCCAAGCTCCTGCTCGTAGCACTGCTCCTCTTCGAGTTCTTCCTCGTTCACAGCGGAGTCTACGGCACACACAAACAAACACCCAATAAATAAAAGAAAAAGCTTTTATTGAGCTCCAGAAGAAAGAACGGAAAATGAGAGTGGATGGTGATGATATGGTTATTTTTGAATGTGGACGGTTGGATTTGGCGAGAATATATTGGTGCATATTGTGGTGGAGTTTGGGGTCAAACGGGATTAATTTGGCGCATGAAATGACGAGTTTAGTGGGGTTTAGGGGTTGCTTAAAAAGAACAGGACCTTTCTGTAAATAGGGAAAAGTTCAGGGGGCTCCGGGTGAACAACCAGAGAGAGGGTGAATAGTATTTGTTGGACTGCGTGTTAAATTGGCCAAAATCCAGGGGGTTAAGTGTAAACGTGTCAGAGAGAGGGCTTAAGTGCTGGACGGCGGGTTCGAATAGGATAAACATCAGGGGGTTATGTGTAAACGTGTCAGAGAGAGAGGGCTTAAGTGCTGGACGGCGGGTTCGAATAGGATAAACATCAGGGGGTTATGCACAAAAGTGCCTTTCTTCCTCGCGAAACAGTGCCAGGGGGGGAACGACGGCGGCGGTGCTGTCCGGCCAAATCGCCGGCGGTAGGGGCGGCGGCGATGGACGGGAGCAGGGGGAAAAGGTTGTGCGGGACATGACGAGTCCACACGTGGTCCTACCTCGGGCGGAGGTGGTCAGCGGCGAGCTGCCCACGAGAGCAGGCGGCGGCGGCGGCTCTGTAGGTGGTGACGGCGGCGCTATGGTGGCGGAGGGGTCCAATTGGAGGGCGGGTGAGTACGAGATGGTGGAGGAGGTGCTCGCGAGTCCTCTTATAGGCGCGGGGGTGGGCTGGAGAGGCGGGCCGACGAGAGGGTGGAGGGAAGACGCTCGGCGGCGGCAATGGCGGGTGGGTGGTGCGAATTGAAGGCGGTTGGGGCGATTGCGGTGGGGTGTGAGCTCCAGGTGATGGAGGAGAGGCCGACCGGCCTATTCATAGGGGGGATGAGCGGCGAGGAGATGGGCCGATGAGAGAGGGGTTCGGCGGGCGGTAGGAATGGCCGGCGGGTGAAATTGATGGCGCCGGCTTGGCTTGCGACGGACGGGTCGGTTCGGGGGTGGGCCAGCGGCGGCGCGCGGTGCTGTGCTCGTCGTGACGCGGCGTGCGCGCGGCTTGGTGGTGAAAGGACAGCGGCGGGGCCGGCGGTGGCGTGCACGCGCGCGGAGAGCGTGCTGCGGCGGTCGGCGCGTTCGGGCGGTGGTGGGGACAGCCGGCGGCGATAGCGTGCGCGGCGTGTGCGGTAGAGCGGTGGTCGGCACGGTGGTTGTCGGCGGTGGGCGGAGCAGGGCGCGCGCGTCCGAGCCTGGTGGTGGCGTGCGGGTGGGGCTGAGTGCGGCCGAGAGCACGGCGGCGGTCGGGTCTGTAGGGTTGGCGTGCGTGCGTGTAGCGACGAGCGGAGGCGGTCGGCGCGGTGGTGCAGGGGTGACGTGCACGCTGGGGTGGAGGACGGCGGGCCCTGGTGGCGCTGGGCGCAGGCTGTGCGGTGGCCGGGTGAGGGCGGCACGGCAACGGTGCAAGGTGAGGTAGCGAGGGGACAGTCGACGGTGTGCACGGCGGCGATGGCGCGACTGCGGGCGGCGTAGCCGGTCGGGGAAGTGGGACCGGTGGCGAGCAAAGCAGGGGAGGCCGGCCGGTGATGGCGGGGTGAGAGGAGGGGGGGTGACCGGCGGTGTGCGGAGCAGAGCAGGGTGTCGGGTGGGGAAAACAGAGGAGGGAGGGAAAAGAGAGGAGAGAAGGGAAAAAAAGAAAAAAAAGAAGAAGAAGAGAAAAAGAAAGGAAGGGAAAAAGGAAGAGGGAGAGGGGAAAAAGGGGAGGGGTCGGCGGGATTCGCGGCGGAAACCGACAGGCGATCGACGACGGTCGGCCAAGGTCGATAGGGTCCGGCGGTCGACCCAAGGGCGGACGACGCGGGATGGGACGGAAAGGAGGCGGTGATAACAAGGCGGACAGGTTAAAGAGAGGGGGGAAAACGAGGCGGACAGGGATTCGGCGGAAAGGGAGCTCGGGCGGTAAAACATTTTGAAATGATTTTTACCGGGTTTATTATTTAGGTGATTTTCCAGATATCAAAACGCGGGCGTTACAAACCTACCCCACTTAAAAGGAATCTCGTCCTCGAGATTCGGCTGGCTCCTAAAAAGGTGGGGGAACTCTTTTTTCAAGGCATCTTCTCTTTCCCACGTAGCTTCCTTTACACTGTGTCTGCTCCACTGTACTCTGCATATTCGCACTTCGGAGTTCCTGGTTCTCTTGGTGACGGTGTCCAAAATTTTGACTGGTACCTCCTGATACCGTAGGTCTGTCTGCAGATCTATCTCTTCTTCTGGTATGTGTTCTTCTTTAGGTACTCTCAAGCATTTTCTTAACTGTGAGACATGGAATACTGGGTGTATATCTGACATTGCTTCGGGTAATTCCAATCGGTAGGCCACCTTTCCAACTTTCTTTTGCACCGGGTATGGTCCGATATACCGAGGGGCTAATTTTCCATGGACTTGAAATCTACGGGTTCCCCGGATGGGTGAAACTTTGAGATAAACAAAATCTCCTGGATTAAATTACAGTTCTCTTCTCTTCTTGTCTGCGTAACTTTTCTGTCTCGACTGAGCTGCTCTCAACTTCTCCCTAATTTCAGCCACTTTTTCTTTGGCTTCCTTTATGAGTGCGGGTCCCACTAGTGTACGCTCTCCTACTTCTGACCACATTAAAGGAGTCCTGCACTTTCTCCCGTAGAGGGCTTCAAACGGGGACATACCTAAACTTGCCTGATAACCATTGTTGTAAGAGAACTCTGCATAAGGTAAACTTTGCTCCCAATCTTTACCATAGGTAAGGACACACGCTCTCAGCATATCCTCCATGATCTGATTTACTCTTTCTGTCTGGCCATCGGTCTGTGGGTGGTACGCGGAGCTAAAATCCAACTTGGTGCCCATAGCTTTATGCAAACTTTTCCAAAATCTCGAGGTGAATTGGGTCCCTCGGTCCGAAACAATTCTACTGGGCACTCCATGCAACTTTACTATATTCTCCACATAAAGCTTGGCTAATTTTTCTCCGCCGTAATTCATCCGTACAGGTAAAAAGTGAGCGACTTTAGTGCGTCGGTCCACTATCACCCATATAGAATCATGTCCCTTCTGTGTTCTGGGTAATCCTACCACAAAGTCCATTCCTATCTCATCCCATTTCCAAACTGGGATAGGCAAGGGTTGTAATAATCCTGCCGGCTTCTGGTGTTCTGCTTTAATCCTTTGGCAGGTATCACATTGAGCGACAAACTGGGCTATGTCAGCTTTCATTCCTTTCCACCAATAGTTCTGCTTTAAATCCAAATACATTTTGGTGGATCCCGGGTGAATGGAATATGGCGAGTTGTGAGCTTCGTCCATGATTATCTGTCTAAAGTCTCCTTCCTTAGGCACACAAATCCTATCTTTATACCACAGTGTTCCTTTACTGTCGACTCTAAAGTCTGGTGCCTTATTTTCTCCGGTGTGCTTGCAGATCTGCACTAAATCCTTGTCTGTTCCCTGGGCTTCTCTGATCCGATTCTCCAGAGTGGGCTGGATTGTCAGTTGGTGATTATTAATCCGAGGGACGATGTGCACATTTAGTCGTGCCATTTCTTCTTGTAGGTGGGCACTTTTGGGTCTGTAGGATTTCCGGCTCAGGGCATCCGCCACTACATTAGCCTTGCCAGGGTGGTAATGAATTTCCACATTATAATCCTTAACCAATTCTAACCATCTTCTCTGTCTGAGGTTCAGGTCTGGTTGGGTGAAAATATACTTGAAGCTCTTATGATCCGTGTATATCTCACACTTGTTCCCAATTAAGTAGTGTCTCCAGATCTTGAGTGCGTGCACTACGGCTGCCAATTCCAAATCATGCGTTGGGTAATTCTGCTCATGAGGTCTAAGTTGTCGGGAGGCATATGCTACAACTTTTCCATCTTGCATGAGGACACACCCTAATCCTTGGCGGGATGCGTCGCAGTAAACAACGAAATCTCTGTGGATATCCGGTAGGGTTAGAACTGGGGCTGCAGTCAATCTTTTCTTCAACTCCTGGAAGCTCTTTTCACAAGACTCGGTCCAAACAAACTTCTTCTCTTTCTTAAGCAATTCTGTCATGGGTCTAGCTATCTTGGAAAATCCTTCAATAAATCTCCGGTAATACCCAGCTAAACCCAAAAAACTTCTGATCTCACTCACATTGGTTGGTTGCTGCCAGTTTGAGACTGCCTCTACCTTCTCTGGGTCTACTGCTACCCCTTCTGCGGTCAAAATGTGACCAAGGAAAGCTACTTTTTCCAGCCAGAATTCACACTTGCTGAATTTGGCATAGAGCTGGTGTGCTCTCAACTTTTCCAACACTACCCGCAAGTGTTGTTCATGCTCTTCGGCACTCTTGGAGTAGATGAGTATGTCGTCAATAAAGACTACGACAAACTTGTCTAACTCATCCATAAACACTTTGTTCATAAGGTTCATGAAGTAGGCCGGCGCATTGGTGAGTCCAAAGGGCATCACTGTGAACTCATACTGCCCATACCGGGTGACAAATGCGGTCTTTGAGGTGTCACTCTCCTTAATCTTCAGTTGGTGATACCCGGTCCTTAAGTCAATCTTGGAGAAGTATTTGGCTCCTTTCAGCTGATCGAAGAGATCATCAATTCTGGGGAGTGGGTATTTATTCTTGATAGTGACATCATTTAGTGCACGATAGTCGATGCACAACCTCATGCTCCCATCTTTCTTTCTTACAAAGAGTACCGGGGCTCCCCAAGGGGACGTACTGGGCCTGATAAATCCCATCTGTTGCAACTCTTCCAGTTGTCTCTTTAACTCTGCTAACTCTGAGGCTGCCATCCTATAGGGTCTCTTGGCTATAGGAGAGGTTCCAGGGACAAGTTCAATAGCAAACTCTATGTCCCTGTCCGGTGGCATTCCGGGTAATACTTCAGGGAAAACATCAGGATACTCTCTGATTACCGGGACTTCTTCTATGGTTGTTGTTTCCATACTAAAGATCATAGGGTCTGGTCCACTTCCTTTGGTGTGACAGGCTACTTGTATTCCATTTGGGTTGGTTAGGTGCACTACCTTGTCAGCATAACCTATGAGACCATTGTGTTTGCCTAACCAATCCATTCCAAGGATCACATCTATTCCTTTGGATTCCAGTACCACTAGGTCTGCTAGAAACTCTACCCCACTTAAAAGAATCCGTACCCGCGAACAACCTAATTGGCACTTAATATCACCTCCAGGTGTTCGGGTTAGTAGGGGTGTCTTTAGTAGTACTGTAGGTATTTTGTGCTTTTCCACAAAACTTGATGATATGAAAGAATGCGATGCCCCAGAATCAAATAATACTGTTGCCAGAACTGAACTGACTAGGTACTCACCGAGTACTACTCCTTGTGCTCCTTGAGCTTCCTGCGCGTCGATGTGGTTGACGCGGGCTCGTCCATACGACGCTGGGTGTTGTTGTTGTTGTTGCTGCCGGCGTTGGTGCTGCGGACAGGTACACGGTTGGCTCCAGACACTGGTGGCTTGGGTCCATTCACCGAGTTGGAGTAGACTGATATCGCCGGCTTGCTCCTAGGGTACGGGCAATCGGCGATGTAGTGCCCGGTCTCACGGCAGTTGAAACAGGCTCTCGCATTGCTGTTACTGGCTGTGGCCTGACTGGCCTTGCTCTGTGGTGGCTTCGAGGTGATCTGGCTCTTGAACTGGTTGTTGGGAGCCTGGGAGCTTGTGGCCTGAAACTGGGTCCTATACTGTACGGGAGCCTGGGGTCTAGGTGCAGCATAACCGGAGCTCCTGGGTTTCTGCGAGCGGTCCATCTGACGGTTTTTGCTCTCCAGGAACTTGCGCTTGTTCTCTTGCCTTGCCTCCATTCTGGCTTTTTCTGTGATAATGGCCTTGTTCATCAGTGTATTGAAGTCAGGGAAACTGTGGGTGACTATCAGGGCTCGAAGATCTGGGTGTATACCTCTAATGAAAGCATCCTACCTCTTTGCATCTGTCTTCACTTCATCAGGTGCGTAACGGGCTAGCTCAGTGAACTCATGGGTGTACTCTTCCACAGTCTTGTTTCCTTGCTTCAATGCACGAAACTCATCTGCCTTGCGCCTCATGGTGGCGTCGGGGATGTGGTAGCGACGAAACTCTTCTTCAAACTCTTTTCAGGTGATTGCGGACTCATTCGGGGAAGCTGCACAATAAGCATCCCACCAAGCTAAAGCAGTTCCAGTGAGTTGATGGGTAGTCAGGAGAACTTTGTCACGATCTCCGCATCCAAATGGTTCCAGCTTTCTCTTGATAGTTCTCAGCCAGTCATCTGCTTCCAAGGGGTTGCTGGACCCTCCAAAGGTGGGCGGCCTGGTTCTCAGAAAATTGGTCAACTTGTCACCCGCATTGGGTCTACGGGCTGTCTCCTGACGGCGGCTGGCATTCCACACATTTTGCATGAACAGGGTGTGGTGGTACAAAGCTTGTGCCAAGTTGAAATCTGGTGGGAGTGGGGGCATAACAAAAGATCCCTCATTCTGACTCCTGGGATGGCTTGCTTCTGGTCCGCCTCTTACAGGCGCTTGTCCTTCGGGCTGGTTCTCTCCCATAGGATCCTGCTGATCCACTTCCTGGTTCTCAGGATTCTCTCTCCTTCCTTCTGGTTGCTCTCCTCCAGCAGGAGGGGCGCGTCTCTGAGAGGCGCTAGCACGAGTGTTCACCATCTGCAGGTTGAGCAAGGTCTTCGTGAGATTGGGTTAAATGATGTTTAAGTTGATTAGTTCGCATTTTAAAAAGGCAGAACAGCACACAAGCTAACAAACAATCACACAAGGTTCCATTCCAACAGCTGAGGGCTACAACACTTGGGGAGGGGGGGTTACAACAAGGCGCACACTTCATGGCGGGTACAGGACAAGGTAGGGAAACTACTGCTAGGGATACAAGGGTTCTTCGGACCAAGCTGGCTTCATTCCCAACTGAGCGCTTGACTCGGGGCTTACTCGCGGAGCGAGTCTCCTTCTGGGTTGGTGTGCTCTTCTGGCGGTGCAAGTCGTGCCTGCTCAGCCTCGGTCAAGGTCCCATTCTCCCGAGGCGGCTCAGATGGTCCTTCTTCAGCGGGCGGTGATCCTGCCGGAGTTCCCGACAATGCTTGGGGGTTTCCCACAATTTCTCCTCATGCCATGATCGGTGTCCCAAGTAGGACATGGGGTTCTCCAATTGCCGGAACAGGCGTTCCACTCCTGGTCCAATCCTGGATACGCAGGTCCCGAGCCTGCCGGAGGCTTTCTTGGGCGACTGCCTCATTGCTGATGGCAGCAGCGGCTCTTGCTTCAGCTTGGGCCACCTGGACTTGGTGCATGCGGACCGAGAATTCTGCTTGTTCAGCCCGGGCGGTCTGTTCCCTCAGGCGTTCAGCCTGCTCGTCAAAGAGTTGGTCCAAGGAACTGAGGTAGGTGACCACCTGGTGTAGAAGGGGTTCCTCTTGACGGCGCTGCTCCAAGTTCCTTATGCGGGCTCGCCAGACCGCACTTCTGACGACTGGCGGAAAATACCTCATTGGAGTGGGGACCAGGTGCCTTTCAAAGATTCCGCACATGAAGCGGAGGGCTTTCCTGAGAGCCAAGGGGTAGGTGTCCTGGTGCCTGAATCCGGTGGCGGTCGTACGCCATGCCTCGACAGGGTGGAGGTCACTCTTGGCGACAACTATGACTACTCTGCAGCGTTGGGTCCCATGGTGTTCATACTCCCTGCTGTAGTACCTCGGGCGTTCTGGTACACCGAGGCGTTCCAGCGCGGGGATCAACAGGCTAGCGAAGCCCGGTGTGACTGGGCAAACTCCCTGGGTCCATCCTTGTTCCGCCATCTGAAACCAGGGGAAAACAAAATTGAACAGATGCCGGATAAAAGATGACTTTTATTGCATAACATGGTGGGGTACAAAGATCATGGATACATCGAGGCTAAGCTGGTAGTGCTACTGGAAACAACAGACCCTACTCTAGGGGAGGCTAGACTAAGTGCTAATCTACTCTAGACAGACTCGGCGTTTCTTCAGGGGGAGCTGATACTCTGGCACTTCCTCTTCGGTCTGTGTGCCTGCATCCACGTGGGTCATCTCGGGCTCTCCTTCCAACAGCCCATTCTCCCTCCTGTAGGCCTCAAGCCTATCCATGTACTCAGAGTAAGCCTGACATCTAGCTTGTTGAGCAGCTAGGGAGCTGACAGCCTGAGTAGCTGTCACCTTCTGAATCTCCAACTCCCTCTTTACTTCTTCTAACTCCTTTTCCGCTTTCTCGGCTCTGCGGATCTGGTGCCTCAGCTGTCCCGATGTCTCTCGGTACAGCCTGTCCAAGCCAGTGAGGTAAATGGACAAGTGGGATACAGTGTCCTCCATATCCTCATCTCTCCCAAGGTTCCTCATCTGGGCAATCCACTCACGTCCTCCACTCACCAGAGGTGGGGTGAAACCTAGTGCTGTTCCCACGAGGTACTGTCTGTAGAGTGTGCGGAGGCATATCAGAGCTCTTCTTGCGGCTTTGCGGTAGGCATTGGGGCGGTCATAGCCGGTGGCGTGGACAAACCAAGGTGCCATTTCCTTGTACAGTGAGCTCCTCCCCACAAAAATGAACATCCGGCACCGACGGGTACCATTGGTGGTGAACTCCCGGCAAAAGTACTCGGGGGTCTCTGTGACTCCAACGTGCTCCAGGCTGAGCAGCAGCAACTTGGGGAGGCAAGGTTCTGCGGGGCAGACTCCTTCGCCCCAACCCTCGTCAACTGGCTGGGCCATCTGGAACAAGTCAAAAAGCCGTCGGTGAGTACTTGTGTGGGGGAAATGGATTAGGCAAGAACAAACTGGTGAGAGGAGACTAGGTAGGGTCAAGATCCTAGGGGTACGTCCTACGGCCAACCTATCGGCTCTGATACCACCTGAAGCGTCCCCTCGAAAGAGAGAACTTAATGTGATACAAATACCAGTCCCAGGATGCTGGTTCACATTATTACAACAGATAGTTCAGTACAAAAACAACACTACGGGAGACGGTGGCATTGCAGGGCCACGACAAACAGAACTAGTACTAAGCTCTAGATAAAGAGGTTGATAACATAGAGGTCTTCATCAGAGTGGCAACGCATGCGGCTTCCAGCGGGTGACCCTAACACACAGGCAAAGGTTGGGTGCAGAACGAACCCCACTAGACGATATCCTCAGGCACAAAGTCCGGGTCTGCCTCTGCAACAGATTAAGCAAGGGTGAGTACATACGTACTCAGCAAGCGCAACCACAACCACGGAGGGAGTAACAGAAGTATGCAAGTATTGTAACAAGGAAGGCTCATGGTTCATTTAGCAGCAAAGCAATTTTTATTACACATGCAAGGGGTTGGTTTTCGCAATGGGTTTTCACAAATATTACTTTTAAAAGAACAGTAAATGTAATACTTTTTCTTACAAAATGTTGTTGCTACCAGATTTCCCATCTATCATAGCCCATGTCAAAACATTTCTCAGCTCAATCAAACACCAACACTTTCTTACACCAAAACAGGGGACTAGTGAAGTGACCAAGCCGTAACTCGCCCAATACCGTGGACACGGCTATCCGGATAGGTTTTAACTCTGCAGAGGTGTACACAACCACAACAAGAACACCTTAGTGCCAGTGCAGCTCCTATCAAAGCCATTACCCACCATAGCTAAACTGACAAGTTACCACAGACGCGACCAGGGGTTAGCAACCTACCAACGAGGTTCCAACCAGGGGCATACCTCACATAGACCGTATCCCCGGCTCCATGGCCCTCTGTTGCTCACCAGCACACCACATAACCAGCAGCTCAACTAGTGGGATTTATGCTAGGCCGTTGCCACATACAACGGTCGAGTGGTGGTACAGTAAAAATGGGTTAGGCTAGATGACACATCAACATCATCCCAAAACTTGTGATAGGATAGACAACTCCCACCATGCTCAACCACATCGGTTCGAGCTCACCTCGGTATTTCACCCGGAAATACCGTCTGTCTCATCCCACACGGGTACTCATTTTATTTACACAATCATCTCTTTTATTTTAAAGCACGCACACGGTTGCTTTTGTAAACACCAAGTATTTGTTGTGGGGGGTATAATGGTAAAATGTTCCTAAGCATTTCTAGCAGCGACCAATATTCAAATAGACATCGTCATATTTAAATATTAATCTAGGTTGTCAAGGAATCAGTCATAACAATCAAGGTATGGCTATCCAACCGGGTTTAGCAGTAAAATCATGCAAGTTTTATAAATCGGGCCATGGGTTGTGTTTATAAAAACTGGGACAAAAGTATGCATCAAAGGGTGGGATTGCACTTGCCGTTCTCCCAACCCTCGGGGGATTCCTGCCCGGGGTCTTGGTCTCCAAGCTCCTGCTCGTAGCACTGCTCCTCTTCGAGTTCTTCCTCGTTCACAGCGGAGTCTACGGCACACACAAACAAACACCCAATAAATAAAAGAAAAAGCTTTTATTGAGCTCCAGAAGAAAGAACGGAAAATGAGAGTGGATGGTGATGATATGGTTATTTTTGAATGTGGACGGTTGGATTTGGCGAGAATATATTGGTGCATATTGTGGTGGAGTTTGGGGTCAAACGGGATTAATTTGGCGCATGAAATGACGAGTTTAGTGGGGTTTAGGGGTTGCTTAAAAAGAACAGGACCTTTCTGTAAATAGGGAAAAGTTCAGGGGGCTCCGGGTGAACAACCAGAGAGAGGGTGAATAGTATTTGTTGGACTGCGTGTTAAATTGGCCAAAACCCAGGGGGTTAAGTGTAAACGTGTCAGAGAGAGAGGGCTTAAGTGCTGGACGGCGGGTTCGAATAGGATAAACATCAGGGGGTTATGTGTAAACGTGTCAGAGAGAGAGGGCTTAAGTGCTGGACGGCGGGTTCGAATAGGATAAACATCAGGGGGTTATGCACAAAAGTGCCTTTCTTCCTCGCGAAACAGTGCCAGGGGGGAACGACGGCGGCGGTGCTGTCCGGCCAAATCGCCGGCGGTAAGGGCGGCGGCGATGGACGGGAGCAGGGGGAAAAGGTTGCGCGGGACATGACGAGTCCACACGTGGTCCTACCTCGGGCGGAGGTGGTCAGCGGCGAGCTGCCCATGAGAGCAGGCGGCGGCGGCGGCTCTGTAGGTGGTGACGGCGGCGCTATGGTGGCGGAGGGGTCCAATTGGAGGGCGGGTGAGTACGAGATGGTGGAGGAGGTGCTCGCGAGTCCTCTTATAGGCGCGGGGGTGGGCTGGAGAGGCGGGCCGACGAGAGGGTGGAGGGAAGACGCTCGGCGGCGGCAATGGCGGGTGGGTGGTGCGAATTGAAGGCGGTTGGGGCGATTGCGGTGGGGTGTGAGCTCCAGGTGATGGAGGAGAGGCCGACCGGCCTATTTATAGGCGGGGATGAGCGGCGAGGAGATGGGCCGATGAGAGAGGGGTTCGGCGGGCGGTAGGAATGGCCGGCGGGTGAAATTGATGGCGCCGGCTTGGCTTGCGACGGACGGGTCGGTTCGGGGGTGGGCCAGCGGCGGCGCGCGGTGCTGTGCTCGTCGTGACGCGGCGTGCGCGCGGCTTGGTGGTGAAAGGACAGCGGCGGGGCCGGCGGTGGCGTGCACGCGCGCGGAGAGCGTGCTGCGGCGGTCGGCGCGTTCGGGCGGTGGTGGGGACAGCCGGCGGCGATAGCGTGCGCGGCGAGTGCGGTAGAGCGGTGGTCGGCACGGTGGTTGTCGGCGGTGGGCGGAGCAGGGCGCGCGCGTCCGAGCCTGGTGGTGGCGTGCGGGTGGGGCTGAGTGCGGCCGAGAGCACGGCGGCGGTCGGGTCTGTAGGGTTGGCGTGCGTGCGTGTAGCGACGAGCGAAGGCGGTCGGCGCGGTGGTGCAGGGGTGACGTGCACGCTGGGGTGGAGGACGGCGGGCCCTGGTGGCGCTGGGCGCAGGCTGTGCGGTGGCCGGGTGAGGGCGGCACGGCAACGGTGCGAGGTGAGGTAGCGAGGGGACAGTCGACGGCATGCACGGCGGCGATGGCGCGACTGCGGGCGGCGTAGCCGGTCGGGGAAGTGGGGCCGGTGGCGAGCAAAGCAGGGGAGGCCGGCCGGTGATGGCGGGGTGAGAGGAGGGGGGGTGACCGGCGGCGTGCGGAGCAGAGCAGGGTGTCGGGTGGGGAAAACAGAGGAGGGAGGGAAAAGAGAGGAGAGAAGGGAAAAAAAGAAAAAAAAGAAGAAGAAGAGAAAAAGAAAGGAAGGGAAAAAGGAAGAGGGAGAGGGGAAAAAGGGGAGGGGTCGGCGGGATTCGCGGCGGAAACCGACAGGCGATCGACGACGGTCGGCCAAGGTCGATAGGGTCCGGCGGACGACGCGGGATGGGACGGAAAGGAGGCGGTGATAACAAGGCGGACAGGTTAAAGAGAGGGGGGAAAACGAGGCGGACAGGGATTCGGCGGAAAGGGAGCTCGGGCGGTAAAACATTTTGAAATGATTTTTACCGGGTTTATTATTTAGGTGATTTTCCAGATATCAAAACGCGGGCGTTACAAACCTACCCCACTTAAAAGGAATCTCGTCCTCGAGATTCGGCTGGCTCCTAAAAAGGTGGGGGAACTCTTTTTTCAAGGCATCTTCTCTTTCCCACGTAGCTTCCTTTACACTGTGTCTGCTCCACTGTACTCTGCATATTCGCACTTCGGAGTTCCTGGTTCTCTTGGTGACGGTGTCCAAAATTTTGACTGGTACCTCCTGATACCGTAGGTCTGTCTGCAGATCTATCTCTTCTTCTGGTATGTGTTCTTCTTTAGGTACTCTCAAGCATTTTCTTAACTGTGAGACATGGAATACTGGGTGTATATCTGACATTGCTTCGGGTAATTCCAATCGGTAGGCCACCTTTCCAACTTTCTTTTGCACCGGGTATGGTCCGATATACCGAGGGGCTAATTTTCCATGGACTTGAAATCTACGGGTTCCCCGGATGGGTGAAACTTTGAGATAAACAAAATCTCCTGGATTAAATTCCAGTTCTCGCCTCTTCTTGTCTGCGTAACTTTTCTGTCTCGACTGAGCTGCTCTCAACTTCTCCCTAATTTCAGCCACTTTTTCTTCGGCTTCCTTTATGAGTGCGGGTCCCACTAGTGTACGCTCTCCTACTTCTGACCACATTAAAGGAGTCCTGCACTTTCTCCCGTAGAGGGCTTCAAACGGGGACATACCTAAACTTGCCTGATAACCATTGTTGTAAGAGAACTCTGCATAAGGTAAACTTTGCTCCCAATCTTTACCATAGGTAAGGACACACGCTCTCAGCATATCCTCCATGATCTGATTTACTCTTTCTGTCTGGCCATCGGTCTGTGGGTGGTACGCGGAGCTAAAATCCAACTTGGTGCCCATAGCTTTATGCAAACTTTTCCAAAATCTCGAGGTGAATTGGGTCCCTCGGTCCGAAACAATTCTACTGGGCACTCCATGCAACTTTACTATATTCTCCACATAAAGCTTGGCTAATTTTTCTCCGCCGTAATTCGTCCGTACAGGTAAAAAGTGAGCGACTTTAGTGCGTCGGTCCACTATCACCCATATAGAATCATGTCCCTTCTGTGTTCTGGGTAATCCTACCACAAAGTCCATTCCTATCTCATCCCATTTCCAAACTGGGATAGGCAAGGGTTGTAATAATCCTGCCGGCTTCTGGTGTTCTGCTTTAATCCTTTGGCAGGTATCACATTGAGCGACAAACTGGGCTATGTCAGCTTTCATTCCTTTCCACCAATAGTTCTGCTTTAAATCCAAATACATTTTGGTGGATCCCAGGTGAATGGAATATGGCGAGTTGTGAGCTTCGTCCATGATTATCTGTCTAAAGTCTCCTTCCTTAGGCACACAAATCCTATCTTTATACCACAGTGTTCCTTTACTGTCGACTCTAAAGTCTGGTGCCTTATTTTCTCCGGTGTGCTTGCAGATCTGCACTAAATCCTTGTCTGTTCCCTGGGCTTCTCTGATCCGATTCTCCAGAGTGGGCTGGATTGTCAGTTGGTGATTATTATTCCGAGGGACGATGTGCACATTTAGTCGTGCCATTTCTTCTTGTAGGTGGGCACTTTTGGGTCTGTAGGATTTCCGGCTCAGGGCATCCGCCACTACATTAGCCTTGCCAGGGTGGTAATGAATTTCCACATTATAATCCTTAACCAATTCTAACCATCTTCTCTGTCTGAGGTTCAGGTCTGGTTGGGTGAAAATATACTTTAAGCTCTTATGATCCGTGTATATCTCACACTTGTTCCCAATTAAGTAGTGTCTCCAGATCTTGAGTGCGTGCACTACGGCTGCCAATTCCAAATCATGCGTTGGGTAATTCTGCTCATGAGGTCTAAGTTGTCGGGAGGCATATGCTACAACTTTTCCATCTTGCATGAGGACACACCCTAATCCTTGGCGGGATGCGTCGCAGTAAACAACGAAATCTCTGTGGATATCCGGTAGGGTTAGAACTGGGGCTGCAGTCAATCTTTTCTTCAACTCCTGGAAGCTCTTTTCACAAGACTCGGTCCAAACAAACTTCTTCTCTTTCTTAAGCAATTCTGTCATGGGTCTAGCTATCTTGGAAAATCCTTCAATAAATCTCCGGTAATACCCAGCTAAACCCAAAAAACTTCTGATCTCACTCACATTGGTTGGTTGCTGCCAGTTTGAGACTGCCTCTACCTTCTCTGGGTCTACTGCTACCCCTTCTGCGGTCAAAATGTGACCAAGGAAAGCTACTTTTTCCAGCCAGAATTCACACTTGCTGAATTTGGCATAGAGCTGGTGTGCTCTCAACTTTTCCAACACTACCCGCAAGTGTTGTTCATGCTCTTCGGCACTCTTGGAGTAGATGAGTATGTCGTCAATAAAGACTACGACAAACTTGTCTAACTCATCCATAAACACTTTGTTCATAAGGTTCATGAAGTAGGCCGGCGCATTGGTGAGTCCAAAGGGCATCACTGTGAACTCATACTGCCCATACCGGGTGACAAATGCGGTCTTTGAGGTGTCACTCTCCTTAATCTTCAGTTGGTGATACCCGGTCCTTAAGTCAATCTTGGAGAAGTATTTGGCTCCTTTCAGCTGATCGAAGAGATCATCAATTCTGGGGAGTGGGTATTTATTCTTGATAGTGACATCATTTAGTGCACGATAGTCGATGCACAACCTCATGCGCCCATCTTTCTTTCTTACAAAGAGTATCGGGGCTCCCCAAGGGGACGTACTGGGCCTGATAAATCCCATCTGTTGCAACTCTTCCAGTTGTCTCTTTAACTCTGCTAACTCTGAGGCTGCCATCCTATAGGGTCTCTTGGCTATAGGAGAGGTTCCAGGGACAAGTTCAATAGCAAACTCTATGTCCCTGTCCGGTGGCATTCCGGGTAATACTTCAGGGAAAACATCAGGATACTCTCTGATTACCGGGACTTCTTCTATGGTTGTTGTTTCCATACTAAAGATCATAGGGTCTGGTCCACTTCCTTTGGTGTGACAGGCTACTTGTATTCCATTTGGGTTGGTTAGGTGCACTACCTTGTCAGCACAACCTATGAGACCATTGTGTTTGCCTAACCAATCCATTCCAAGGATCACATCTATTCCTTTGGATTCCAGTACCACTAGGTCTGCTAGAAACTCTACCCCACTTAAAAGAATCCGTACCCGCGAACAACCTAATTGGCACTTAATATCACCTCCAGGTGTTCGGGTTAGTAGGGGTGTCTTTAGTAGTACTGTAAGTATTTTGTGCTTTTCCACAAAACTTGATGATATGAAAGAATGCGATGCCCCAGAATCAAATAATACTGTTGCCAGAACTGAACTGACTAGGTACTCACCGAGTACTACTCCTTGTGCTCCTTGAGCTTCCTGCGCGTCGATGTGGTTGACGCGGGCTCGTCCATACGACGGCTGGGTGTTGTTGTTGTTGTTGCTGCCGGCGTTGGTGCTGCGGACAGGTACACGGTTGGCTCCAGACACTGGTGGCTTGGGTCCATTCACCGAGTTGGACTAGACTGATATCGCCGGCTTGCTCCTAGGGTACGGGCAATCGGCGATGTAGTGCCCGGTCTCACGGCAGTTGAAACAGGCTCTCGCATTGCTGTTACTGGCTGTGGCCTGACTGGCCTTGCTCTGTGGTGGCTTCGAGGTGATCTGGCTCTTGAACTGGTTGTTGGGAGCCTGGGAGCTTGTGGCCTGAAACTGGGTCCTATACTGTACGGGAGCCTGGGGTCTAGGTGCAGCATAACCGGAGCTCCTGGGTTTCTGCGAGCGGTCCATCTGACGGTTTTTGCTCTCCAGGAACTTGCGCTTGTTCTCTTGCCTTGCCTCCATTCTGGCTTTTTCTGTGATAATGGCCTTGTTCATCAGTGTATTGAAGTCAGGGAAACTGTGGGTGACTATCAGGGCTCGAAGATCTGGGTGTAGACCTCTAATGAAAGCATCCTGCCTCTTTGCATCTGTCTTCACTTCATCAGGTGCGTAACGGGCTAGCTCAGTGAACTCATGGGTGTACTCTTCCACAGTCTTGTTTCCTTGCTTCAGTGCACGAAACTCATCTGCCTTGCGCCTCATGGTGGCGTCGGGGATGTGGTAGCGACGAAACTCTTCTTCAAACTCTTTCCAGGTGATTGCGGACTCATTCGGGGAAGCTGCACAATAAGCATCCCACCAAGCTAAAGCAGTTCCAGTGAGTTGATGGGTAGTCAGGAGAACTTTGTCACGATCTCCGCATCCAAATGGTTCCAGCTTTCTCTTGATAGTTCTCAGCCAGTCATCTGCTTCCAAGGGGTTGCTGGACCCTCCAAAGGTGGGCGGCCTGGTTCTCAGAAAATTGGTCAACTTGTCACCCGCATTGGGTCTACGGGCTGTCTCCTGACGGCGGCTGGCATTCCACACATTTTGCATGAACAGGGTGTGGTGGTACAAAGCTTGTGCCAAGTTGAAATCTGGTGGGAGTGGGGGCATAACAAAAGATCCCTCATTCTGACTCCTGGGATGGCTTGCTTCTGGTCCGCCTCTTACAGACGCTTGTCCTTCGGGCTGGTTCTCTCCCATAGGATCCTACTGATCCACTTCCTGGTTCTCAGGATTCTCTCTCCTTCTTTCTGGTTGCTCTCCTCCAGCAGGAGGGGCGCATCTCTGAGAGGCGCTAGCACGAGTGTTCACCATCTGCAGGTTGAGCAAGGTCTTTGTGAGATTGGGTTAAATGATGTTTAAGTTGATTAGTTCGCATTTTAAAAAGGCAGAACAGCACACAAGCTAACAAACAATCACACAAGGTTCCATTCCAACAGCTGAGGGCTACAACACTTGGGGGGGGGGTTACAACAAGGCGCACACTTCATGGCGGGTACAGGACAAGGTAGGGAAACTACTGCTAGGGATACAAGGGTTCTTCGGACCAAGCTGGCTTCATTCCCAACTGAGCGCTTGACTCGGGGCTTACTCGCGGAGCGAGTCTCCTTCTGGGTTGGTGTGCTCTTCTGGCGGTGCAAGTCGTGCCTGCTCAGCCTCGGTCAAGGTCCCATTCTCCCGAGGCGGCTCAGATGGTCCTTCTTCAGCGGGCGGTGATCCTGCCGGAGTTCCCGACAATGCTTGGGGGTTTCCCACAATTTCTCCCCATGCCATGATCGGTGTCCCAAGTAGGACATGGGGTTCTCCAATTGCCGGAACAGGCGTTCCACTCCTGGTCCAATCCTGGATACGCAGGTCCCGAGCCTGCCGGAGGCTTTCTTGGGCGACTGCCTCATTGCTGATGGCAGCAGCGGCTCTTGCTTCAGCTTGGGCCACCTGGACTTGGTGCATGCGGACCGAGAATTCTGCTTGTTCAGCCCGGGCGGTCTGTTCCCTCAGGCGTTCAGCCTGCTCGTCAAAGAGTTGGTCCAAGGAACTGAGGTAGGTGACCACCTGGTGTAGAAGGGGTTCCTCTTGACGGCGCTGCTCCAAGTTCCTTATGCGGGCTCGCCAGACCGCACTTCTGACGACTGGCGGAAAATACCTCATTGGAGTGGGGACCAGGTGCCTTTCAAAGATTCCGCACATGAAGCGGAGGGCTTTCCTGAGAGCCAAGGGGTAGGTGTCCTGGTGCCTGAATCCGGTGGCGGTCGTACGCCATGCCTCGACAGGGTGGAGGTCACTCTTGGCGACAACTATGACTACTCTGCAGCGTTGGGTCCCATGGTGTTCATACTCCCTGCTGTAGTACCTCGGGCGTTCTGGTACACCGAGGCGTTCCAGCGCGGGGATCAACAGGCTAGCGAAGCCCGGTGTGACTGGGCAAACTCCCTGGGTCCATCCTTGTTCCGCCATCTGAAACCAGGGGAAAACAAAATTGAACAGATGCCGGATAAAAGATGACTTTTATTGCATAACATGGTGGGGTACAAAGATCATGGATACATCGAGGCTAAGCTGGTAGTGCTACTGGAAACAACAGACCCTACTCTAGGGGAGGCTAGACTAAGTGCTAATCTACTCTAGACAGACTCGGCGTTTCTTCAGGGGGAGCTGATACTCTGGCACTTCCTCTTCGGTCTGTGTGCCTGCATCCACGTGGGTCATCTCGGGCTCTCCTTCCAACAGCCCATTCTCCCTCCTGTAGGCCTCAAGCCTATCCATGTACTCAGAGTAAGCCTGACATCTAGCTTGTTGAGCAGCTAGGGAGCTGACAGCCTGAGTAGCTGTCACCTTCTGAATCTCCAACTCCCTCTTTACTTCTTCTAACTCCTTTTCCGCTTTCTCGGCTCTGCGGATCTGGTGCCTCAGCTGTCCCGATGTCTCTCGGTACAGCCTGTCCAAGCCAGTGAGGTAAATGGACAAGTGGGATACAGTGTCCTCCATATCCTCATCTCTCCCAAGGTTCCTCATCTGGGCAATCCACTCACGTCCTCCACTCACCAGAGGTGGGGTGAAACCTAGTGCTGTTCCCACGAGGTACTGTCTGTAGAGTGTGCGGAGGCATATCAGAGCTCTTCTTGCGGCTTTGCGGTAGGCATTGGGGCGGTCATAGCCGGTGGCGTGGACAAACCAAGGTGCCATTTCCTTGTACAGTGAGCTCCTCCCCACAAAAATGAACATCCGGCACCGACGGGTACCATTGGTGGTGAACTCCCGGCAAAAGTACTCGGGGGTCTCTGTGACTCCAACGTGCTCCAGGCTGAGCAGCAGCAACTTGGGGAGGCAAGGTTCTGCGGGGCAGACTCCTTCGCCCCAACCCTCGTCAACCGGCTGGGCCATCTGGAACAAGTCAAAAAGCCGTCGGTGAGTACTTGTGTGGGGGAAATGGATTAGGCAAGAACAAACTGGTGAGAGGAGACTAGGTAGGGTCAAGATCCTAGGGGTACGTCCTACGGCCAACCTATCGGCTCTGATACCACCTGAAGCGTCCCCTCGAAAGAGAGAACTTAATGTGATACAAATACCAGTCCCAGGATGCTGGTTCACATTATTACAACAGATAGTTCAGTACAAAAACAACACTACGGGAGACGGTGGCATTGCAGGGCCACGACAAACAGAACTAGTACTAAGCTCTAGATAAAGAGGTTGATAACATAGAGGTCTTCATCAGAGTGGCAACGCATGCGGCTTCCAGCGGGTGACCCTAACACACAGGCAAAGGTTGGGTGCAGAACGAACCCCACTAGACGATATCCTCAGGCACAAAGTCCGGGTCTGCCTCTGCAACAGATTAAGCAAGGGTGAGTACATACGTACTCAGCAAGCGCAACCACAACCACGGAGGGAGTAACAGAAGTATGCAAGTATTGTAACAAGGAAGGCTCATGGTTCATTTAGCAGCAAAGCAATTTTTATTACACATGCAAGGGGTTGGTTTTCGCAATGGGTTTTCACAAATATTACTTTTAAAAGAACAGTAAATGTAATACTTTTTCTTACAAAATGTTGTTGCTACCAGATTTCCCATCTGTCATAGCCCATGTCAAAACATTTCTCAGCTCAATCAAACACCAACACTTTCTTACACCAAAACAGGGGACTAGTGAAGTGACCAAGCCGTAACTCGCCCAATACCGTGGACACGGCTATCCGGATAGGTTTTAACTCTGCAGAGGTGTACACAACCACAACAAGAACACCTTAGTGCCAGTGCAGCTCCTATCAAAGCCATTACCCACCATAGCTAAACTGACAAGTTACCACAGACGCGACCAGGGGTTAGCAACCTACCAACGAGGTTCCAACCAGGGGCATACCTCACATAGACCGTATCCCCGGCTCCATGGCCCTCTGTTGCTCACCAGCACACCACATAACCAGCAGCTCAACTAGTGGGATTTATGCTAGGCCGTTGCCACATACAACGGTCGAGTGGTGGTACAGTAAAAATGGGTTAGGCTAGATGACACATCAACATCATCCCAAAACTTGTGATAGGATAGACAACTCCCACCATGCTCAACCACATCGGTTCGAGCTCACCTCGGTATTTCACCCGGAAATACCGTCTGTCTCATCCCACACGGGTACTCATTTTATTTACACAATCATCTCTTTTATTTTAAAGCACGCACACGGTTGCTTTTGTAAACACCAAGTATTTGTTGTGGGGGGTATAATGGTAAAATGTTCCTAAGCATTTCTAGCAGCGACCAATATTCAAATAGACATTGTCATATTTAAATATTAATCTAGGTTGTCAAGGAATCAGTCATAACAATCAAGGTATGGCTATCCAACCGGGTTTAGCAGTAAAATCATGCAAGTTTTATAAATCGGGCCATGGGTTGTGTTTATAAAAACTGGGACAAAAGTATGCATCAAAGGGTGGGATTGCACTTGCCGTTCGCCCAACCCTCGGGGGATTCCTGCCCGGGGTCTTGGTCTCCAAGCTCCTGCTCGTAGCACTGCTCCTCTTCGAGTCCTTCCTCGTTCACAGCGGAGTCTACGGCACACACAAACAAACACCCAATAAATAAAAGAAAAAGCTTTTATTGAGCTCCAGAAGAAAGAACGGAAAATGAGAGTGGATGGTGATGATATGGTTATTTTTGAATGTGGACGGTTGGATTTGGCGAGAATATATTGGTGCATATTGTGGTGGAGTTTGGGGTCAAACGGGATTAATTTGGCGCATGAAATGACGAGTTTAGTGGGGTTTAGGGGTTGCTTAAAAAGAACAGGACCTTTCTGTAAATAGGGAAAAGTTCAGGGGGCTCCGGGTGAACAACCAGAGAGAGGGTGAATAGTATTTGTTGGACTGCGTGTTAAATTGGCCAAAACCCAGGGGGTTAAGTGTAAACGTGTCAGAGAGAGAGGGCTTAAGTGCTGGACGGCGGGTTCGAATAGGATAAACATCAGGGGGTTATGTGTAAACGTGTCAGAGAGAGAGGGCTTAAGTGCTGGACGGCGGGTTCGAATAGGATAAACATCAGGGGGTTATGCACAAAAGTGCCTTTCTTCCTCGCGAAACAGTGCCAGGGGGGAACGACGGCGGCGGTGCTGTCCGGCCAAATCGCCGGCGGTAAGGGCGGCGGCGATGGACGGGAGCAGGGGGAAAAGGTTGCGCGGGACATGACGAGTCCACACGTGGTCCTACCTCGGGCGGAGGTGGTCAGCGGCGAGCTGCCCACGAGAGCAGGCGGCGGCGGCGGCTCTGTAGGTGGTGACGGCGGCGCTATGGTGGCGGAGGGGTCCAATTGGAGGGCGGGTGAGTACGAGATGGTGGAGGAGGTGCTCGCGAGTCCTCTTATAGGCGCGGGGGTGGGCTGGAGAGGCGGGCCGACGAGAGGGTGGAGGGAAGACGCTCGGCGGCGGCAATGGCGGGTGGGTGGTGCGAATTGAAGGCGGTTGGGGCGATTGCGGTGGGGTGTGAGCTCCAGGTGATGGAGGAGAGGCCGACTGGCCTATTTATAGGCGGGGATGAGCGGCGAGGAGATGGGCCGATGAGAGAGGGGTTCGGCGGGCGGTAGGAATGGCCGGCGGGTGAAATTGATGGCGCCGGCTTGGCTTGCGACGGACGGGTCGGTTCGGGGGTGGGCCAGCGGCGGCGCGCGGTGCTGTGCTCGTCGTGACGCGGCGTGCGCGCGGCTTGGTGGTGAAAGGACAGCGGCGGGGCCGGCGGTGGCGTGCACGCGCGCGGAGAGCGTGCTGCGGCGGTCGGCGCGTTCGGGCGGTGGTGGGGACAGCCGGCGGCGATAGCGTGCGCGGCGAGTGCAGTAGAGCGGTGGTCGGCACGGTGGTTGTCGGCGGTGGGCGGAGCAGGGCGCGCGCGTCCGAGCCTGGTGGTGGCGTGCGGGTGGGGCTGAGTGCGGCCGAGAGCACGGCGGCGGTCGGGTCTGTAGGGTTGGCGTGCGTGCGTGTAGCAACGAGCGGAGGCGGTCGGCGCGGTGGTGTAGGGGTGACGTGCACGCTGGGGTGGAGGACGGCGGGCCCTGGTGGCGCTGGGCGCAGGCTGTGCGGTGGCCGGGTGAGGGCGGCACGGCAACGGTGCGAGGTGAGGTAGCGAGGGGACAGTCGACGGCGTGCACGGCGGCGATGGCGCGACTGCGGGCGGCGTAGCCGGTCGGGGAAGTGGGGCCGGTGGCGAGCAAAGCAGGGGAGGCCGGCCGGTGATGGCGGGGTGAGAGGAGGGGGGGTGACCGGCGGCGTGCGGAGCAGAGCAGGGTGTCGGGTGGGGAAAACAGAGGAGGGAGGGAAAAGAGAGGAGAGAAGGGAAAAAAAGAAAAAAAAGAAGAAGAAGAGAAAAAGAAAGGAAGGGAAAAAGGAAGAGGGAGAGGGGAAAAAGGGGAGGGGTCGGCGGGATTCGCGGCGGAAACCGACAGGCGATCGACGACGGTCGGCCAAGGTCGATAGGGTCCGGCGGTCGACCCAAGGGCGGACGACGCGGGATGGGACGGAAAGGAGGCGGTGATAACAAGGCGGACAGGTTAAAGAGAGGGGGGAAAACGAGGCGGACAGGGATTCGGCGGAAAGGGAGCTCGGGCGGTAAAACATTTTGAAATGATTTTTACCGGGTTTATTATTTAGGTGATTTTCCAGATTTCAAAACGCGGGCGTTACAATACCTAACGTATTTGATTCCTGATTTCCGGTGATGGGTAACCGCGCGAGCCTCTATGGCTGCATTGCAGTGAAGTAGGCAGAGTGACCATCAGACACAAAGTAGGATGAGATGCAGCCACATATTTGCTTCACCTCCTCCTTTTTTTTCGTCCATGTTTACATCAGAGGTAGGCCGGTAGCAGGAGCAGCATTCATATGCACGGAAGAGGCAGGTGGGCCACATATTTGCTTCACCTCCTCTCTTTTTGTTTCCGTCTGTCTATATATACAGATGGATTTTTTTTACAGATCCATCTTGGTTCATGAAAAGACAGTGTTTTCCTTTCAATGTTTTTACAGATCCATCTGCTAGCTAGGAAACCCAATTTATCCAATTTGTGGCCTATGCAAAGACAAAGGTGTTTCAGAAGGCAGACTGGTTATTTTTCACTTTGCTGCATTATTGATTCAACTTCACAAGGCCCTGTCTCAAGTCAGGAACAGGCCATGTCTCAAGTCAGGAACCAGAATTCTTCTTTAGTAAGTTACATTCTTAAAGATTTCCTAGGGTAATATATATATGTCTATTCTGTCTGTCTGCTAGCTTGGTATTTAGTTCGTGCTCATATTACCAATGATTATTCTAGCTGCAAATGCAAATCCTAAATTCTTAGATACCTTCATTGATACTCCAGTTTTAACATGTGTAGTGGTTTCTGATTCTAATAAATTTATAGGTTCTAAGTCTTTTTTTTACAACCAGCCTTTACTATGCTGATCTTTTACATATTACTGCTTAAAAAACAGAGGTCAAAATTGATTCTTTCTGTGCATCTGTAATTGCAGATTTTCCAGCACTTAGAAAATTATTTGCCTCGCAAAATGAGGCAAGGATGTTGTGGTGCGTATATTCCAGGCTACATATGTGTCCATGTAACCTGGTAAGGAGGAAATATGAAAATATGTTAATCAGTTCTCATGGAACTCATGTGTGGCTTAATAGAAAAGAAATATGACAAAACATCTAAAGATGTTTTTTTCTATTTAGTGCCTTAGTGACTGGGCATAAGATCCTGTATGTGTTGTTGCTGGTGAAGACGATCTCTCTCATAATCATGTCATAATATCTTGGTAAGTAATAAGCTTTCTCTCTACCTCTCTTTTCTTATGTGTTTAGTTATATACCATATGTATGCTATGATATTCTTTTCTAAGGCGCCTGGTAATATAATCTGATAGATGATGCATTATCCTGCTCGGGACATAGTGCGATTATTTTCTTCCATCTTTGGTTATTACTGGCTTTTATGTAATATCTTTTTGTTGCAATATGATGCGAGAGTGCGCTGAGTTTTAACTAAGCATGCGTATTTAATTGTTTATATCTTCCTTGGGATATATGTTGTATTTCTCAGAACATCACCATGCTTCAAGCAATTCTATTACTGACTTCTCTTTACTACATTTATACCAAGCTTTCCTGCACAACTTGGTAAAGTAACTCTCTTGGTCCTTTTCTTCCCATTGTGAAACCATACAATGTTTTTTATAGATAAGTTAGGTGACTTTTATTTTACCCCATGCTACATGTACATGATATGTCATTCAAATTAAATACAAATAAGAGTAAAATACATGAGCGGTCCTTAAACTTGTCTCATGGTGTCATCTAGGTCCCCGAACTCTCAAAATGCATATTTGAGTCCCTAAACTTGCTAAACTGTGTCATTTAGGTCCAAAGTTCCAAAATACCCCTATGCAAGATGACATGGCTGCCAATTGAGCATGAAATTTTATACTATTTCTCTATCCAAATCGGTTGTTTCCATCACAATAATTAGAGGACTTTATTTAATTGTACCATAGCGATAATTATAGATCAAGAGGTGGACAAATATCAGCAACATAGGGGTATTTTTGGAATTTTGGACCTAAATGACATACTTTAGCAAGTTTAGAGATGCTAATGTGCATTTTGAGAGTTTGAGGACCTAGATGACACCCCAGGACAAGTTTGAGGACCGCTGGTGTATTTCACTCTACAAATAACGACAGCGCTTCTAAGTGCAAATGCTCCTTATCTGCAGAGTCCTTTGATGTCCTCGGAGACGAGCAGCTAGAGGAAAACAAGATTTATTGTTTGATTTGTGCAGCTATATTCTACCTTCTTCGTTTCAAAGAATTAGCTTTGTCAATAGCTACAAAGAGGTCAGCAAAAAGGGATTAATAATTTTTATTTCCCTTGTCTAAGGACTCCTCGTGCCATCCTTTTGACGACAGCTTCAGAAGAAGACAGCACCAACTAGCTTCGCCTTGTCAATTGTATCGTTGTAGTACAAATCGCAAGCTTCAATTCATTTGTGTGCCACTTCGAGCTTATGTATATAATTACAAAGCCTTCCACAGAGCTAAATATATGCGCCATTTGTATTTGATGTCTTCGTCATGTCACCATCTATCAATGTGCTATATGTCTGTATAATTGTATGGCTATTTGCGCATCTAGACGCGCGGGCACGCGCCAATCACTAGTCTTTTTTCCTCTTGCAAGGCTAGCTGCATCGCTGACACATAGATGTAAAATAGGGGGTGGAGATTTGGGGGTTTAGGTCACTTCATAATCATTGCGTCACTGTAGTATTTCGTTTGTATGTGTGAAAAATTATCCAAAAATTGATTAATTAGGCTCAAAATGTTCGCCTCACAGAGTATAATAAAACTGTGTACTTAATTTTTGATTTCATCAACATTTAGTACTCCATGCATGTGCCGACATTTTGATGTGATGGGAATCTTCTTTTTGTATAGTAAATTTGGGGCTGCAAACTTGGGATCTAAACAAAGGGCTCAATTTGAAACAAACAAAACAACTGACATGGACTTAAGCCTTACCCTACCCTACTGGTTGTAAATTTTTTATCTCGACTAACAGTCTATGTGGTTAGGAATTAGCATGGGCTTTATTACGATGCATGCATCATATCATGTTATATGTGGTTAGGAATTAGCATGGGCTTTATTACAATGCATGCATCATATCATGTTATGTGACTAATTCTATCACATATTGTTTTACCTTGTACGGGAGGGGAGAACATGAAACTTCTGCATCTCTTGCCAGTCAAAAGTTTAGCAGCAGCTCTAGCTGATGAGGCTGAGTGATATGATGCGGCTTCTAGTACTATTATCCAATTTATTGGTCAATTAGCGTAACACTTCTTTTGTTTGTGTCATGTGCTTCTCTCTGTCTTGAATCACGTAGAATCGCTCGGAGTGTAGAATTATACGAGGGTAATACAAGATTAAGATACTAGAATTATCGACAAGACCACCAGGACCATACTCACGGGCCGCTGACGTGAAACGATGGCAACGCTACGTCAGAATTGATGTTTTATACATCAAATACGTATCGAAAATATACAAGATTTAGATGGATTTTTTTTTACACATCAAAAATAAATTTTTAATGTGGATCCAAATCGATTTGGGTACAGCCGACGGGTAAGAAAAAACGATGAGAAAACCCGAGATGAGGTAGAAACAGACCAGAGCTATGGGTTGATTAATGCATGTGTATTGGTATGGATGAAGTAGACATTGTGAGCGAAGATGCACGGAAGGCTGGACGTCGCAGGTTCTGCATATGAAGACGTGGTGCTTGGAACGACGGTTGGTCGACGACGGGGTTGCAAGCAACACAAGAAGACAAACGGTTGGGTGTGGTGCTGCGGGACGATAAGAGGAGGCGAGATATTGCAGATTAATTAGATGAAATGTTACGAGTTTTTTTTTAAAAAAAGCAACGTACAAAAGTATCATGGTCTGAATTTTATAAATATTAGAGAGTTTTTACAAAATTAACAACATAAAAAGTTTATACAGGTAGACAACCAACTTATCACTTCTGTTATAAAAATATATTCTCTCAATTCTAGAAACAATGTACAATGATTCAAACAATTTCAAATTTAACTAAATTTATATAGAGTAGTAAAATATTTATATTTTAAAATAGATTTCGTATAAAAATGTATTATATGATTAATATAATAATATTTTTTATTTAGTAATTTCTCATAATTCATTTTGAAATTATTTGGGTTCTGAAGATACGAGAGTTGCACTGTGGACGGCGTAAAATCATTATACTTCTCTTTCAAATGTCCGGGATATTGCTGCGCGAGCACGTGGACCCCCCGCACCAGGTGGATGAAAAAGGTCCTGGCCTCCTGACTTCCTGAGTTGTCATCATCTCCGCCGGATGGGGCCCAAGTCGTGCATGCCCCCACGTGGCATCCCATTGCGCTGTCACGTCAGGCCCCTCCTTTCCCGGCACTTTTTTTACCTTTTACCACTCCCTGCCGTAGAGCTGCCCACTAGTGGACGGGCTGGCGGCCTCGCTAAGCTAGCGCCTGCTCATTGCTCCGACTCGCAGCCATGGGCCCCACCGCCGTGGAGCCCGGTTCCACCGACCGGCGCCCCGCGGCGACGCCGGCCGCGGTGGCCGGAGGAGGAGTTGGCGGCGATGGAGCACTGGAGGTGGTGATCGACGTGAGCAGCAGCGACGACACCGACTCCGACGACCCCGGCGCCTGGGGCGGGAAGAGGCCGCGGCTTGCGGCTGGACGAGGCGGTGGCGGGGATCGAGAGGAGAAGAAAGCGAGGATCTTGGCTGCGGCCTCCGCGGTCCCAGCCGGCTTCCTTGAGCCTCTCCCGTCGGCGAGGTTGCTCCCGGCGCCGGCGCCGCCGAGGATAGTGACGAAGCAGTTCTGGAAGGCCGGCGACTACGACGGCAAACCGCATCTGCTTGCCGTCGAGGCGGCGCAGCATTCTGGTAACAGTCATCCGCTCGCAGTGGTATCTTATCTGCAACACTGTTCGCTTCGACTGGTGGTAGAAACAGAGAAGCTGCGTGGCAAGGTGGCGGAGAAAGGTCTCTGTTACCGCACTGCATGTCGATTTTCACAGAAAATAACTATATAAAAAAAGAATATGTTTGTCTATTCTTTCTTGGATGTTCTTCTGAGCATGCAGTAGTTTGTCATGACACTCTTTGATCTTAAACATGCAGTAGTAAGATTATATGCCCTGTCCATGCATGACTTTTCTGTTGCTCTGTATTTGCTATTGTCAGATTCTGGAATGGAGCATGTCCGTGTCCACCCCAAGTTTCTGCATTCGAACGCGACAAGCCACAAGTGGGCTCTAGGAGGTACTTGCCATTTCTCTCGTCTTGAAATGCATGCCCAAGCAACGAGGCTATTTTTCATCTAATCTTCTTGTCAATGACCACCACTAAATTGTGATGCCCTTGCTGATTCGCAGCTTTTGCTGAGCTGCTGGACAACTCTCTTGATGAAGTATGTATGATTGACCAGAAATGGGATTTGTTCTTGTCCAAGGTGTCAATTCGTCGATCCTTGTATGCTTACTTTGTGTATGCTTCTCTTCAAGGTTGCAAACGGAGCTACATTTGTGAGCATTGACATAGCAGAAAATAAGAAGGATGGAACCCAGATGCTGCTCATTGAAGGTGTGAAGCTATCTCATCTTGCATGATTGAATTGGTATACTACATGATCTGATTTGACAAGGCTTTGATTCCAGAAAATAGTCTAGGCAGAGAAAATATCTTTTTTTGATGAAAAAATACCGTTGCATTCACGGCATGCTTCACTGGAAATTTTGAATGTAGCGCTAATGTTGCCTATAAATTGTCTATCGTGTACCTGATATTACTCTATTTAAAATTGTTGATAGACGATGGTGGGGGAATGAACCCAGATAAGATGCGGCATTGCATGTCCTTGGGGTATTCTGCAAAGAGCAAAGATAAGAATACCATTGGACAATGTAAGTTTGGAGGGAGAAACAAAATATGATTGTTTTGAATCTGCAGTTTTGCTTGGTTGACCACAACACACATTCAGTTTGCTTACTCTGCTTGTTTCAGATGGAAATGGTTTTAAGACAAGTACAATGAGGCTTGGTGCTGATGTCATAGTTTTTTCACATAGTCGTGGTACTGAAGGAACAAGGTTGTCTTCATTACCTTGAAATTTTACAGAAGTGCATCATATCAACGAGTTTGTGTTACCATGCCCACATGCAAACCCTCAATTTGAAGTAAATGCAGTAAACATTAACAAACCTTGACAAGATTAGGTAGATAGTTCATGCTAAAATTTACGGCTACAGTATGGTTCTGAATTTCACTTCAGTCATGTTCTTTATATAATTTCTTGGTTTATTTTCCATGCAAAAAACTGATAACGAGATCCCCCCCCCCCCCCCCCCTCTTCTTTTTGTTTGCATAAAAGGCCTACACAAAGCATTGGGATGCTATCATACACCTTCCTGAGGAGCACCGGCAAAGAAGATATCATCGTTCCTATGGTAAGCTCGGTTTCACCACTGCTTTATTACCTGCATCGTCTTTATGTTTATGATAGTTGCTGTTGCTTTAACAGAGGATTATTTTGGCAATACTTGAGCTAGATGATCTTTTGTCTACTGGGCAATTGTGACACCACCAAGTTTGTTCTTGCATTGTTTATTGAGGGTGTAAGAACACAATATGTAACTCAAGGTTCCAAATGAATTAAACATCAGAGTCAACCCTTTTAAACGAAGAGTGCAAGATGGGTTGTCGCATGTGCATGGTTTGTGGGGATGAACTGTAGTGGCCTTATCATCCATATCTTTCTGCCACACTAATTTTTGTCTTCCATTTTTGGTTTAAGTGATGAAAGTAGACAATTGAGCATGACTTTTCACTGATGGTTGTACCAAACTCTTGCAGATTGACTATGAAAAAGAACGGGAATGGAAAAGGAAGGTGCGCACAACATCAAATGACTGGTGTATGAGCTTAGAGACTATAATCCAATGGTCTCCTTATTCCACTGAAGCAGAACTTATTCATGAGGTATAGCTAATGTTATTTGATGGCTATAAATTTAGATGTATTTGCGTCTATTTGAGGCTCCCCGTTGCCATGATTTCTGCTTTGGAGAATAATTTGAGCAATGGAATTTCTACATTAATATTTTAGTGAAAGCATTTATGTATGTTCTTGATAGCTTTATGCTGCTTTTTTTGTAGTTTGCCTCCATAGGGGAACAAGGAACTCGAATTGTTATATACAATCTGTGGGAGGATGACGAAGGAGAGTTGGAGCTTGATTTTGGTGCCGATGCAAACGTAAGTGCCAACTAGTAAGTAACTAGTCATATTGATAGGAGGTGGGTGACTATGATTCTTGTTGATGCTCAAATTGCAGGATATTCAAATTAGAGGCGTTAATCGAGATAAGAAAAATATCCAGAAGGCAAATCAGTTTCCAAACTCCAAACACTTCTTTACTTATAGACATTCTCTAAGGGTAAGTTTCAGATGTACTTGTGCATTTGTGGCAGTCAGTTTCTTCTATGTGGAAGCAATTACTGTAGTGCTGTGTCATAAAAGTAAATAGGAAAAGTTTTACATGGAAGAACAAAATGAGTGTTATGGTTCTTCAAACACTAAATTTGCTTCTTTCGTGCAGAGTTATGCATCAATTTTATATCTTTGGCTCCCAGATAGATTCCGAATGATTTTACGGGGAATAGAGATTGAACACCATAATATTGTCAATGATCTGATGCTAAAGAAGCAACTTACTTATAAGCCAGCAATGGCCAATGGATTTCCAAAGGATACACATGTAAGCATTATGAGCTTTGTCTTGCAGTTTTCTGTACAAAGATGTATGAGGTATGAGCATTGATTTAATAACATGTTATGTCCTCATCTCTCAAATTTTCAGATGGCAGCTATCGTGACAATCGGTTTTGTTAAAGATGCCAGACATCATATTGACATTCAAGGGTTTAACGTTTACCATAAAAACCGCCTAATAAAGGTATTCTGTTCTATATGTATGATGTTTACACAATGAACGGTATTAGCTTAGATCCAGTTGAAAGAAGAAGCAAAGTCTAAGTACCTGTGTTTTAGTGGTATTTCTTTCGAGTTTGCAGAATGACTTCTTCATGCACAGAGGATTTTTACATGAGTAGCTAAGTACTGGAAGGTTCACACTGCTTGCTGCTTTTTTGCATGTGTAGACACCGTTATGCTCCCTTGCTTAAAGGCCTATGCTACAGTTGACTTATTTTAATCCATTTTATTTCTTCTTAGTGTCAGTGTGTGGTACCTTGTGCTTGTTCTAAATTGGGTGTCTTTTGTCCTAACTCCTAAGAATGCGCATATGATCGTTTTAGGCAAAATATTCAGTATAAATGGATATGTTAATTTTTCAAATTTATATTTATTTCTTTTAGCCTTTCTGGAGAGTATGGACTGCTGCTGGATCTGGTGGCCGTGGTATTATAGGTACAAAGTCCTTTTGTGGGTCACTTTTTAGGCATACGGTATTTCGTATTTCAGCGATTGTTCTTGTATGCAGGAGTGCTGGAAGTGAACTTTGTAGAACCAGCTCATGATAAGCAGGACTTCGAACGCACAAATTGTCTAGCAAGACTAGAAGCACGGTTAAACCGAATCCAGAAGAAATATTGGTTTGTTTTGTTGTCACTTGGCAGTGTCCATTTTGTCACCAATTAGCACATCGTATGGTTTTGAAGAACTTCTCTGATTTTCATATGCATTTGTTTTTTCAGGTCAGATAATCGCCATCGAATCGGTTATGGTATCGATAGTGATAGCACAAATTCTGGGACAGGGGAAAGAGGTAGGTTTATGTTCCTGTTTTGTATATTTGGAATTTTGGACGGTGTGGCCAGTTGCATGTTTCGTTTTTATTATTAGGTAACCCATAATCTAATAAACAAATTTGTTTTGAAGAGCCTGAAAGGCATTCATATCTTTCTAGGATCTGGCCAGTTGCATATTTCACCTTGCTTACACACTATTCGACGGTTTAACCTTCTACTCATTTGCGTTCTGAATCTTCATGGAGAACTTCATGTTATAAATATTCAAAAACGATTTTCCCTCATTCACTTGGTTCATACCAATGGGATCCTAGATGATCATCATGTGGTTTCAACGAGATGTTTTTTGACATTTCTGTTGCACACCAATGATTTATCCAATGTACAACATAAGAGCCTTTTCACCATCCTTGGAGATACCACTAATAATTATAAGTTCGGAAGCAGATGAGCTTGTAGCATAGTGGTAGAGCACCCAGCGGAGGTGCCACCCACCCAGGGCTCGAACCCTGGGTGCTGCACTTGTGCCTGCCTCCCTGTGCAACGGCTGCAGATGAGTCCCATGCTGCCAAAGAAGCAGCGGTGGTGAGGTTCCTGCCCCGGCCAGGTTTCGGTAGACCCCTTCTTAATGCTAAGTCAGTGGGGACGTCTTCCCCCCAGATCGAGTCAATTATAAGTTCGGAGGTACCAAGATTTAGTACCATAGGTTACAAAATTTGGTACATTATGTACCAACCTCAAGTTATAATTTTGGTACATCTTGGCATGCTTCCAAGGACCCAAAAAAGGCTCACAATGAAAAGCAATATGTGTAGGTACCCTGGGAGACAATGTTACATCAAAAGCTTAGCATCAGGATATGCAGCACCCTTTTTTTATTTTGAGACAGGAATCAGGGAAATTACCAAAGTTTAGTTAATGGTATATTGGTATAACCCGGTTTAGTTTGCACTCCTCAAAATTTGTCCTTTCATGGAGCAAATATTAAGCGGCTACATATTATAAATCATAGGGTGCGTGCAATGACTGTTGTTTGATAAAGCATGCTGTTTTTTTAGTTGGGACAGATAGCTCAGCTGATGATACTGTCCATGCAGGACTCTCATCCCGCCAACTTGAGAAAGGTTCCCGAAAGTTAAATTATTTGCAAAGAATCAAAAGTGCGGACATATCAAGTTCTGACCCGACAAATAAGAATATGAATGCAAGCATCTCATCCCCAAAGATGACCAAGCATAGTACTCCAGATAAGGAGTTCTCTTCAAGATCAATATCCCAGCAGAGAGCTGAGAAGCCTGCAAGTACCATGAGACCTGAAAGATCAGTTTTACATGGTTTGTCGAATACAAGTGATGGCGGTACTGAGATTGCACCCACCTCATCCAGATCAACTTCCCCTATGCTAAGGACGCACGGAAAATCATTTCTTAAGATGAATAGTAGTTTGCCTTCATCTTCTCCTGATGGAGTAAAACGAAGTGAGAGGATTGCAGCCAGATACCAATCAAAGGTAGTTTCACTCTCCCACTGTTATTTTCTTTTGCTTCAACTGGCCTTCGTGAATATTAAGTAAACCATGGCACACACTTGCATGTTAATCTATCTTCCTACGCCTAACCTGTACAAAATGTGACAGTGCCTGGTTTGATCAGTAGTATCTCTGGGGCCCAGAAAAAAATGAAGCAATACTCTCTATACAGCTTTGCTCAGCATTTGTCAAAAAAGAAGAGAACAAACAATAAGGGCTTATTTTCTTCTACAGCCGTTTACTGTAATATAGAAAATATACAGTCATTTACTGTGATATGGAAAATAATCAATTTTGGGTGATATGAGGTCTTGATTGTACTCTTACTTTTATATCCTACTCCTATGTAAAATATTTCTCTTAGTACCTTTGATCTTTCTCTATTTTTTTAATAATTTACCCTAAATTATGTGCCTAGAGATTATAACTTTGTGTGCCCAGCATTCTGTGACTTGTAAATTCCAGATCGTGTGGTCTAATGCAACCCCAAGATTCAGATTGAATGTAATTTGCTCCAAGATGAATGAAAACTAAGCTTTGTGATGCTCTCAAAAACAACCATAAACAAACTAGGGGGAGATAAAATTATGGAACAAACTATGGAATCATGAACCAGGTTTACTAAAATGTACTGTTTATCAAAGTAAGGACTCATAGATCTGATAGGAATAGAAAATTTACCCCCCATTAGTTTGAATAATACATTAATGGAACATACTTTATTTGAAACTTCATAGTTGTTTATGGTGGTACCAGCATATACTGATACCTAGTGGATCATCATTTGCAATTTGCAAATTGCATTGGTTTATTCTTAATTATGAAATCAATTATTTATTCATATTTTCTGGTCTCTGCTTTACAGGAAGGAAATGTAACAACTAATGGAGACGAGCAATCTATTGTTGACCCTGATGCTGTTATTAAACAGTTGAAGGAAGAGAATTCATCGTTAAAGGAGAGGTAGATATTAGAAGTGTTTTATCGACTTTTAATCACTCAAAAATCCAGTCAAACCTTCCCCTTAACTTGGTTAAGCTTTACTGGTTGATTATTCCTTTTTGTTTGTCGTTGTTAACTTCGCATGTCTTGAAGACATATAGTTCTCTAGGGCCCATGTTTATAGATGCCTACATATTAGCGGTTTTAAAAGTTTGATAGTATGGATTCAAGAACGATAAATAAAAAAAGGATTGGAGGAAGCTTATTTTGTATGCCTAAACTTGTCATCTGCTGGTTGATTATTTTGTTTGCGTCTTGTGTTAAAATCAGTTCCAGTACAGTGGCCACCGAAACCATTATTACCATCCAGTTTTCCCCCAAAAGCTGTATATTCAACCCTAACATTGCTCAAAACTAAACCAAAAATTACCTAGAATTTCAGTTTTCCTCAGTGAATCATACTCAATATTTTAAATCCATCTTTGTGATTTTCTTCAGTTTCTGTTTCCAGTGAGTCGTTTTTCCTGGATGGCTAGGATAGGGTATGCTGTACCAGGCAGTAAATGGGAGCTGGGTGTGCTCTCTCAGTGTTTTTTTGTCTGAACTCTATGTCCTGTTGCAATTCATATGGAGTGGGGCTTTGTCCCTAGGATTTTAAAGATGATTAACATCATATTAACAAACTAGCGCAGCCCACCTTGCCCCATAGACTCGAGGGGTATTAAAAAAATACCTTTTGTGCTTCCGGCGTAAAATAGGAGTTAGAACATGAGCATGACATGCCATTTTAATTTTATTCTTTTGTAGAATTTTGATGGTGCAGGAATCATTATCAAGGGAACTGCAGATTGAGCGGGATAAGAATATGTCTCTGATCGAGAGGGTAAGCAGCTTTAAGATTTGCTAGTTGGAATGAAGTCAATAGTCATGGTAGTATTTTTTTTTAAAAAAATCTTTGTGTGCATTTAGTTAGTCGATGTAATTTATTCCCCCACCCCCATTCCTTAAGCGATACTTTGTTCCACCGACCTGTCATCAGAAAGTTTCTGGTGGTGTGTTGTTTAAAGGATTGCATATCTCTATGGAGTATGATGCTAGTATTTTGGGGGGCCTTGAAGATCACCTGACACTCTTTAGTAACATGAGGAAGTTTCATCCTCTGTTTTCAGATCGAAGATGTGGAGAAACAACTTGACACTGCAACCAAGGAGCAAGAAGCAATGATAGAACTCTTCGCGGAAGAAAGAAACCACCGTGACCAAGAGGAGGAGAACCTAAAGAAGAAGCTCAGGGTTAGCCGTCAGAATTGCGTGTCACATTGCTTCACTCCAATTATACTCTCCAGTCCCCTCTGTCACAAATGGTGGCATCAAAATTAAGTCACTCTGCATCTCGCCTGTTAGCTAGTCTTATCTGTATGCATGCTTTGTTGCAGGAGGCCTCTGCCACCATTCAGGACCTGATGGAGCAGCTCGAAGCTGCCCGTAAATGCCGCAAGAGATGAAGGAGCAGAGGAAGTAAGTTCGCTTCAGTAGTAGTGTAAATATCGGCACGCTGTCTCTTCTGTGATGCGCAAATAATGTTGAAATGGTTGTAGACGGAGCAGGTGTTAGCAGTAGCAAAATGCTCTGGATGGGCATGTGTATATGATGTATGCGTAGTTTGTACCACGAGAGCTCAAGTGCTGCTAGCTCGGCACGAACCAACGAGCTCAGGTGGATGCAATCCTGTAGCTGCCGGTGAGCCGTGTCCGGCGTGGTAGTGCTCACCTGTGTGGTTGCTGAATTGACCGGTGCCTGTCTACTTTGTACTACCATGTTTTTTCTGCGTGTCCTGTGCTGTCCGTGTGCCAAGGTTGCGCCATAGCACACAAGTGTATGGTGGTCAGCTGATCATGTCTGCGGTGGCTGTAAAAAGTTGAGGGCTCTTACACAAAACGGTAATGCTATACTACAGGCGTCCGGCGTGTGGGTAAAAAATCGGACGCTACGTGGAGTATTCTCTACCACGGAAACAATAACTGGCACCTTCACCTAGTCGCTCCTCATCTCCCACACGCAACGTCTGGCTCCTGGCTCCTTATCTCTTCACTCCACGGCTCCCTCTTCTCAATCCCGTGATGCGTAGCTGCTCTCTGCCGTTGACCGCGCTCTGCTTGCTCGGCCCGGCACTGGCGGCCGCTCCCCCGCAGGAGGAGGGGCGAGTGTAGCGCGCCGGCTGTTGCTCCCCCACGGTGAGGCACCGCGCGTGGCTGCTGCCTGTCGTGGGGCCTTTGGAGGAGATGCTTGGCCGGTCGGTGGAGGCCGCTCCCTCGCGGCAAGGACGAGGAGGGGCGGGGCGAGCTCGCTTTGCCCAGCTAGGCACCGCCCGCTACTCCACCGCGGCGAGAAAGGGAGGGCGAGCGGCCATGGCGAATTAGCAGGTAGTGCGCACGCAATGGGGGCCGGGTCGCCGCTCCCCCGCACCATCCCCTCCCCAGTCGCCGGCTCGCCGCTACCTGCTAGGGGTGAGTCGCGCCAGCCGGGAGAGGAGCTCCAGGCGGCGGCCATGGCCGGCAGAGCTGGGGCTGGTGAGCCTGCACAAGCGGCGGCGTGCGAGGCTTCACTTTTTTACTCTCTGACTCGATGTTGCAGTAGGCAACCTACGGTGTTGCAGCATAATTTTTTGAATGTTGCAAAATTGTATGCATGTTGCAATAGTTGCGTTTTGGTGTTTCATCTGTTAATTCTCAATGTTGCAATTTTTGTGTTTCACCGTGTTATAGACGTTGCCGCAGCTTTTTTTTTTTGTGTGTTTTATCTGTTACCGTTTCGTGTTACAACATCAAGGTGGGAATTTTTTAACAGTTGCGGACGTCCGGACGCTAGCACTTCCGTACACAAAATTCCGGGACAACACAGCGCGAGCACGCGGACCTGCTGCCTACCAGGTGGATGAATGGTCCTGCCTCCTGGGCGGTGGGCGTTGTCGTCATCTCAGCCGGGTAGGGCCCTTTGGTGCATGGGCCCTCGTGACTTGTCGTTGCGCCGAACTCCATGCATCATATACTCTACTTTATAATTATATATTTGCTCTTGATGTATCATATATTCATATACTCTCATTTACAATTATATTTGATATATACTCGTAAAACATGACAATTCAGAATGCGTAAAAGGTCACTCCTCCAATCAACTTAGATTACATAGAATATCAAACTCGATATCATTCGAAGTATTTAAAGAAGACAACAATTTTTATCTCATCTCTTTCATCAGCAATAGAATTTAAATGGCCATTTTCAGCTCAAGTATTTGGTTCCAAAACCAATCAAGCATGTTCATTTACTAGTTGGTATGGACAAAATGAAGCATTTTCACAAAACTCTTCTTTGTCACAGGAACATCAAACAAGCCATCCTATGACAAAGGTAAATAAAGAAAATGTTCCACTAAGTGTTGCTCTATGATAGCATGATCGGTGGACAAATTAAACACATCAAAAGAATTCTCACCTTATGTAGCACCTTTTTTTCATTATCTTTGTCCTTATTTTCAGTTTTCAGAAATATTTTTGTAGGAAAATTTCTAGAGTCATATGACGATGAGACAAACTAAACAAAGAGGGGGATACATATGAGTATCTGATTACCACTTGATGGAAACGGCGCACCCGATTTTCCGTTAGGAGAGGGTAGCTATCCATCCGGTGGAGATTTGACACACACAATCTGACTTCTAATTAACAAGACCCGAACCATGCATACAATCATAACACCCTCTCTCATCAACCGTGCACGGTTGACCTCACCACGAGGCTAATCCCTGCATGAAGAACATGTAGGCCAAGGGGGCACCTTTGGGACGTGCTCCTACTGGTGGGGGCGCACAACAAATTAGGCCTAGGGCCTAGGGGTGAGTGTGCGTACGTGCGTGAGCGTCTGCGTTGTACTGTGTAATCTCAAAAAAAAATAGGCCTAGGTTCCAAATAAAATTATAAGACCCATGAACCGATAAAAGGTGATGCAAAACCGAGCAAAAACAACAATCGGCTTATTTTTGATGATTCGTACACCTTCCCAATTTGATATTGAGGTCAAATAGGATCTATTTCTTATCAAATAAGCTTTCAGTAAAATACTCATGGCCATCGATAGAACTTGGGACGGATGAGTTGTGGGCCCCACGAACAAACACTATTGAGTTGACTCCGAACTGAGTTGTAGGCTTCCAACGACTTGTGCAAGTTGGGTCTTATGTATGGGACATCCATGCTCTATATGTTGTAGAAAACATCTTTCATCAAGTACATCTTGCTGTGTTCTACTTGACCAATATTAGGTATGTTATCAATTATTTTATCATGAGCATCTCCAAGAGACTAGCCAAATCATTTTCTAAAGTTTAATTTAGCTATTGTTTGAGAAAAAACGTTTCCAACAAACTGTCTGTAAATGACTCTTTAAATTTAGTGGCTCTCCATCTCACCTCATTCGCTAGCTATTTTTAGCTAGCCTACCTCACTAACCATCTTTATAGAATCTGTTGGATTGCCCATTGAATTAAATGGCTTTCTATTTTTACAAAGGGACTATAATCTCTATATTTAGCTAACACAATACATAGTCTCTTGGAGATGCAAATATTGAACAAGGTCTCCTTATGTTCTATTTGAAGTCGTGTCCAAGGGAATCATGTCCTCATCATATAGTCTGGAAATGCATAAGAAATTTTGAGATAATTCTAATATGATTGGATGGTATGAATATATTTAATGCATCAATTTTTATTGGTAAATTTTACATATAGATAAATCATGCCACATTTTAAATTTCGCTGGGCCCCCAAAATGCAAAGGACCTGATTGATTGGCTTTCCACATGCATGGATGATGAGTTCAATCTGTTTCTTTCTTCAGACTACAGGATCAACAGATGCTTGAGTGCACGGTAAATTCTCAGGAGCCAAAAACAACCATGCGTTCAAAAGAACAGTGACTAATGTGCAGACACATATAGCTAGGCTGGGAAGCCGGCAAGCAGCATAGAAATACAGAAGCACGTACTCAAATCATGGACAATGTCATAATGAGGCTTTGCCCTGAGATGAAAAGAAAAACATAGCAATGAAAAACCATCAGTCAACTGCTGACTCAAGATGGAGGAAGCGAGACCTGTGATTTCTCACAGCAACAATTCTTTCTGCTCCTCTAGTTATCATAGCACTAGTGTTCGTTGGGATCAGATTGACCTCGTGGATGTACACTGTTTTAAAATAAAATACTTGGTGTTATCAAGGATGAATGGAGGAAAGGCGGGCGGCGCCTTGCTAGTTGCTGCATTGCTGACTCAAGGATTCGCTTACAGTCGAGAGTGCTCTTTGGAATCCCATAGATGTCGACCAGCTCAACTGCAGGGAGGTTCACACAGTTTCAAAAGGGAAAACGGAGAGAAACTGAAAAATGAGGAACTGGCCTCTTCTTTACAGACACAATCTTTGTTCCATACACAACCTAAACCTAATGGTACAATTTCAATAAACACTGGTATCGAGATGAACAAATAATTGTTGAACTGCATAAAAAGAGATAAAAAATAATAACCATAGAACAACTATTTCACATGAAGTAGCACTATGCACCTAGAGCTATGTTACAAAATTTATCACACAAATTTGATTCTATGTAAAAATGAAGTCAACAGTCAATTATCATACTCTGGTACTCTTAAACAGGAGATGCACCATTTAGCTCATATTATAGTGCTCGATTTCGATATCCGTTGTGCCTCTCCCAAATCTTCAAGAAATCTGCAGTACATCAACATTTGAGAAAATCTGAGCAAAACAGTAAAACCCTGCTAAACAACCTCCAAAAAATCATATGAATTGCAAAGAAAACGTGGTTCACAGTTGATACCTCTTTGAATTCAGAACCACTGAACCTCCAAGGAAGAAACGAACTCCAGGATTTGCTGCATTATAAAGGGCTACTGATCTTGCTTCCTCGTAGGTTGTCCCTCCCACAATGAATATGACCACATCTTGAGGCCTGCGGAAAGCAACAATTTTAGCAATCATTTCAGTAAAGATTCAAATTTCAAAATAAATAACCTCTGTTGACAAAGAAAGGGAGACAGAAACTAAAATTTATTGATTTGAAATGTCCCAAGAAGTGATGTACTTGGGCATGAATTTGAAAACCTCCCATTTGACAGGTAGAAGTGTTGACCTACTTATCATATAACCCCTTGAGTGTTTTAATGGAATGTGGTGTAATATTCATATTACCCTCTGATAAAAACTGAACTTCAAAAGAAGGAATTCTTTTGATTCAAGCATCTCTTTCTCAACCCAGCAACTTTAAGTATTAATCCTAATATAGCTTCTTTTCACAGGGAGTGCTCAAGGAAGAGTTCCTCGTTCATGCAAAAATAAAAGTCTTCTAATTAATTTCACACAACACAACCATTTTTGGACTAACCTGCCCTGCTGGAAATGGTTGCCAACAAGTGGATAGTCCGCATCTCGCAATCGCCCTTTCACAATTCCTTCCATCGTTTGGAAGAGAAGAGGCTGGTGTTGGGTGTAGACATTCTCAACTCCCTGCAACCAATAAGCACATCAGAAGAAGCTATGCTTCATGTAACATTCATTTGTAGAACTTTTGTGCAAACCTTAAGCCCTCGAGCCATGTTGCGAGCAATATTTAATAGATCACGGTTCCCATACAAGTCGCCTGTTCTCTTATCAACACCAGCCTGCTTAAGGAGGAATTGAACAAGCTGCATATAAAAATTGTAATACTCATTAGACTTGTCAAGCACTAGGGAAAAATTCAAACAATGCATCCCATCTGTTTAACTCCAATATAAAGCAAATAGGTAATCAATTAAATGAGATCCCACTAACTGGTATTCCTTGTACAGGTATAGATATAAAAAAAGAAATCTACTGTTCAAAGCCCAATTAAATTCAAATCAGGAACAGTTGCACAGTCTGCCTACAAAACTACCATGGCATCTCAATACATGCACACAGCTCTTCAGTTCTGTCCTGTGCTAATTGATAAGTTAGTCATGATCACAAGCCGGGTCCCATTAACCAGTTCTCCTTAGATGAACAGGCCTTGACTAGTAGGACACAAACAAGGCACAATCAGCCAATTTCCAGTAGCTTCTTATCAGCTTGTTTTATTTAATTGAAACTATTTAATTTCTATCCAAATTCTTCAATTTTTGTTACCTCAGCATTCCATAGTTTTTTCAAATGTCGCCTTTTATGGCATTCCTTTTAATATATAGTCAGAATGGCCCAATCACTTATTACATGTGCAACCTGTTACCACCAAGTGAAACTGAACCCTGGTTACAAGCCAAAGCAAATAGAATGGATCATCAACTGTAGACTGATCCAACAACCAATCAGTACTACGAATGTATCACATGGAATAAGGATGTATTTCAGAATCCAAATTATAGCTGACTCCATAGTCCACAAGGGGAGCTGTCCATAACATGTACAGTACTGCTATAAACAGGAAACATGTTTCAGTTATGTGATTATGTCAATACTACAAACACGGAACATTTATATTCAAAACCCGCTTCCTCCATATAGTGGGGGGTGGAGGACCTGAAAGGCAATTAACAGTGACACCAGGAAGCCAAAACACCATGTGTGACTTGAAAGGCCTAAGAGAAATATATGGTCTAGCACAGAGCTAGTGAAATTTACATACCCCAGACTTGTATTTGGCAGAAGAAGAAGCCAGTTTGTTGAAAAGCTGCATCAGTTGAACTGGACTCTCTTTTTCATACCGCAAAGCATAGAGCATTACTAGTCGTAAGCGGTCAATATCAGATACATTTTCATTGTTTAGCAAGGAAGTGACAGCCTGAAGAAAATCAACAGGTAAACATCTGTAAGAAACAAACATAAATAACAAGCACACTTATCAAATTTGAGGAGACAAATGCGTTATGAATCATATATAATATTTAATCGTGATAAGAAAGTCAACAAGACGGGTCAACAGTTGTAAGAAGAGACAGTTTGGTCCATGCAAGTGTATTATCATTTTTAAGGAAAAATCAACTCCTTAAGAAGGAAGCTTACAACATTTTTTTCTGAAGCCTGCGTTGCATTAAATAAGAAATCCAATCCTAAAAGCATGAAGATGAGTTCTGAAAATTTTTGGATATGGTTAGCACAAAAAGAGAAAAATTTTAGTTGGTAGCTACGTACGGACATAGACACCCAGACCCTCAATGCCACTTTGGACAGGCATAAACTCATCACTAATTAACAGAAAAAGAACCCAGACCTTCAATGCCGCCTTGACCACATAGGCATAAACTCATCACATCAGCAGACACAACGCAAGCCCTCTCTTTTTTTTAGTAAAAATGAGCCATAAGTTCAATAAATTGGAAAAGATCATGGATCGCCAATTTTCTAAGTTCTTGGGACCAACAAAAACAAAAGAGAGACATGACAGGGGAATAAGCTGGACTAACCTACACCCAAAAATTTTACATGATTCCAGATTTTACCAGGAGCAACTTTGCCCTTTGACTTGCCTTGTGACACGGCATAGACAGTCTGGTTAGGCTCAATACGATGATCTATGTCCAGTGTTGGGTTTTCTTATGTCTATTTGTGAATGGGCCTCTAGCTGAGTTTCTTAGGTGGCTCTAGTAGCACTCCTTGGGAGCGAATTTCAGGCTGGGTTTAGAAAGATCCACTCGTCTCTCCCACGCCAAAGCACAGGTCTAAGGCCCGGCCAGGTCGTCTCACACGGGCTACGGTGCCGCTGTGTAAAGGTAGGGCAGGGGTTCAAGGGTTTTCTCGACCTACGTGAGAAGGTCGGTCGAGTTTTTTTATATCTATTTGGATGATTTTCCATATTTTGAATGGATAAGGATAAATACATTGTTTAGAGAAAATGGAAGGGACAGAGGCCAAGACTTGCTATACTGCACCAAGCCTTGTTGGTGCCATCTCAGCACCACGTTGAATGGTCCAAAGATAAAGTGGCCACATAAAACTTATAGTGGGTTTGACTGCCAGGAAAGCAAGATGTAGGTGAGCTTATTAAAACTTTGCAACTTGAAGGGACTTTTTACAAAAATAAATGATAATTTCAAAATTATAATATACTTAATAATTACAACATCAAATATATTTGTTAACCCAGGAGGAAAAGGCTTATCAGCACAAGCCCAAATTTTGATAGCTATGCGAAAGGCGAGCAAATGCGCATAGGATATTAAGGGCAAGTTATCAGTTCTCGCTGATGGCATGATAATGGATACCTCAAAGGCTGCTGCTTGTCCACTCGTACATGCTAGCTCTTGTTCTGTCTGTGAAACTAGCATAAGCTTCCTTTCCTCCACGATTCTGCTCATCTCGCTCACCAAAGCAACATGTTTTGTTACATTTCCATGTGTCTTTCGATATTCAGGATAGTTGCTCACGAACTTTGCCATATCACCTAAAACCACCAAGGCATTAGATTATGCAAAGTGCTACTGAAATAATACACTTGAAATAATACAATACTTTTCAATGTTTTTTATTTCACAAGATATAGATATAGACCAAAATAAAGTTTAAATTACCTATACTCTGGAGATTAAGGCTGCTCTTCGAAAGATGCTGAAAGTCATCTACCATTCTTTTGATGTTCATACCGAGGTCTCCAAAATTCTCAAACATGTTAGCTCTAAAAAAATCATCTTGAACCGACGATAGAACCACCTCCTATGTAAGTATATTTGAAATGTATTAACACTCAAAAAATATTTAGGAATTGTTTCATCGTATTACAAAAGAGAAATTCAGCATTTAACCTGCTGGTCTTTAGGAACATTGGCAAATCCCCTAAGATCCACTTTGTTGTTCTCGATTCCAATAAGCTCATGAACCATTGCCTGCAATCCATATAAGATTGTATCGAATTAAGAAAAGTATTGGAACAGCAAAAAATAAGATAAAGTTTTTTCAGGTTACCTGGTATGTCCATTGGTTAAGTAGGGGCGTAATAGGATCATCCCTCCTGTCAATCACCACCAACAACGAAGAGTTTTCTGTTCGTCTAAAATCAAACAGGCCACTCTCCTGCTCATACATCAATCTCTGCATGGTCCAAATTTTTTAAGTGCTTCAGAACAAGTTCCATATGAGTTGTCGTTCCAAATAAATGTTACAATCGCAAGCATTATTGCCTTTTATGTCACAAGAAAAAAAGATGAAGAGGCCTACATAAGATATTTTGGTGTTCTCTACTTCTACAAATTGAAATTTTTGGATAGAGAAATGGTGCTTGTGAAGTGAATAAAGAAATGAACACTTCTGCCATACTCGCATTGATAAACGTAACACATAGAGATCCATAATGTCACTCAAAAAGCACCCAAACAAAAAAAATGTGACTCCAAATGCTAACTTTTATGTTTATATATACTTTCCACCCTTTTACATGATACAAGGTAACTATACACTTCCATCTCTATGCCGCATTTTTATGCTTGTTCAAACGGTCAAAGTCATATGTTCTTCCAATTTCAAAGGAATACGTTGAGATGGTAACTCAAGTGTTATAACAATTCATAGATAGAACAGTCCAATGAAAACGTAAACGGTAAACGGAGGCTAGTCGGTGACCCATCGTTTAGTGTTTAACGGGGTTTAAACGGCTGTTTAAACGGGGATTAAACGGATTAAACGGGTTTAAACGGCCTAAATGGCCTAAACGGCCGCCTACCGTCTAGCGTTTAAACCCGTCTAAACGGCCGTTTAGAACCGTTTAGGAAAACACTGGAACAGTCACAAACTCACAATCAACCAGTACATCGAAGGACAGAAAGAAATTGTTTTTAGAAACAAGTTATGTTTCTCTAGTTTTGATTACAATAATTAGTTGAAAACATCATTTGCAAAACCATAGTAGAAAAGCCTTGCTAGAATTAACATAAATTCTCGTAATGACTAGGTAAACTAGGCCTGTGTGAGTTAACACCATGAGATAGCTGGAGTAACAAGAATCTAAAGAGATGTGACCTATGCACAACATATTGAAAGTCGTCTAGTTTCGGAACTTTAATAGCAATCTTTTGCAGTGACAATGGACTCACCGCAGTTTCTTGTGCGATCCGTTTTGCAACATCTGATGTCCTCTGATATCTAATGACAGGGCGGCGCTTGAGAGCCAAGAAGACAGAAGCAATGCCATCAACAGCGCGATCACAAAAGCTCTGCATGCTAGGAGGATCGACCACCGTTGGAAGCATGTACATGTGGTTATTTTGTATGTTGAGAGTGAAATGGTATGGGTCAATGGCACAAAAATCAGCATAGAACTCCTGCAAAAACAGAATGAGAACACATATGCAAATGTCATCCTCCATCTGAAGCATTTACAATTGCCATTGCAACAAGCAAATGAAACGTATTCAACACCACTTACCTGAACTTGCTGAACAACCTCCTGCTCATCAGAATCAGCTAGTATCTGGATCTGCGGAATCTTCAATATATTGGAGAAGACTGCAAGCGCACAATCCGTAAAGACACAAATGAATAAAGAAAATCTCATCGCACCAAAATTCCAGAGCAAATCAGTGATCGGTCACGCACAGAGGTGGTACTCGGCGAAGCGCGGCATGGCGAGGTGCCTGCGGAGCTTCTGGACGTTGTCGGCGGAGGGCCGGAGGAAGTAGACGGCCTTGAGGTGCGCCATTGACTCCCTGGAGCTGGAGGCGTTGTCCATCGTCTCCACGAGGAACACCTCCTTCCGCAGCAGATCTGACTGGCTGTACACCACGCTCACCATACCGACCTGAGCACGGATCTGGTCAGATCGAAATCAGGGAGGAGCCGAAGCTAGGATTCTCGGGGGAGGGACGCACGTACGGTTTGGGGGTCGAGGACGAGGACCTTCATTCCCGGGATGTCGTGGAGCATGCGGTCGATGTAGTCGCGGACGAGAGGGATCAGAACCATTGCTGATGCTGCAGCCGCGGCGTCTGGTTCTTCTTCGAAATTGGTACGGAGGGGGTAGGGGTTATGCATCAGTCAACCACTTATCATTCTATTATATGCAGATTTCAATCAAAAACAATGGCTAGGGTTTCATACCTTAAGACCTCACAGTTATGCAGAACGAAGACCTCGCGGTGTCGATGGAACAGCGGGCGTCGACCAGTGGCTGTCGAGGGAGAAGTGGGCGTCGAGGGAGGTGCACACCCTGGGACGGTTGGTGCTGTAGGGGCGGCGAGGACGGCAGGGAAGGGGGTGGAGACGGCCGGGCGGGTGGATCTGCTCCGGTCCGGCGCTGACCCGGCCTGGGAGCGGAGGGCGCCGGCGATTCCGTGCGCCGCCCCGCCACACTCGAGAGTCGGGGGAGGTGGAAAATGTCGAAAATTCTCGGCGGAATAGCCAAATTTTGTCCAACAACTATGGTCGAAATGCTTATTTTCGTCCATCAACCATAAAACGGTGGTTGCCATCACAATCGATTTATTTTTGTTGCTGGGCTAACGTGGAGCACCACATTGTGTTTCTCATTATTGAGCACCACGGTTGTGTTTCTCATTATTGTCGTCCGTATCTCATTTGCTATGATTATAAAATTTCATTTCTTCCATTATACTTTGGCCCCTCGACTATGAAAATAGTCGTATTGCTAAGTTTCTAGAATTCCCGATGCACATGCATGTGCTTCTCAGAATAAGATCAATGGAGAATCGAGTAAATATGTGTATAAGTATTTTTCTATTGAGGCATATAAAAAGACATATCAACATGTTCTGCAATGAGTAGAATATGATTCCGAGATGGACCAAGAGGTAAGGGTAGAAATGGAATTTCACAACCACAGTGAATGAGATGGTGACTGAGATGATGACGAGAAAGACAGTATGGAGCTCCACGTCAGCTTAAGGACGAAAAAGAGTTGTTCTCTTCATAATTGTTATGTGACGCCATCAAAATTTCTTATGTATTGGGGAATTATTTTAACGCTAATTCCAATCAAAGATTTTATTTTATCGTTCCCAAAATTGCCATATAAAAACTGAAAATAAAATCATGACGAAACTTGTTTCATTTTGTTATTTTCTATGCTCCAATGATATTTAATTCTACGGAGATGCTAGCACTCAGACATTCGATGGGACGTCCGGGGTTTGACGCTTCATCTATCATCTAATTATATCTTTTCCCATTTACAACTACATTACTTTGTTCCTATATCTCGTGTCTACTTACTCGATGACTTGAGTAGAGTTTCACCGTCTCCACGATTGCTAGCATTGGTATGCAATGATCTGGACCCATGCACGTGGCGGACGCATGAGACACATGGAGAGAGAAAATAGAGATAGGTGGTTATATTTGTGATTGCAACAATAAAATGATCTTAATAATAAAAATTCACATTTGAAACATAATGAAAATGAATAGTTGTGTCTCACCGTCATGTCTCGAGAAAAAGATCATGAAACAAATAGGGATATCCACTACAACATATAGAAATCGACATTGCAACATCTCAAAAACACATGTTGCAACATCTAAAAATAAGCCCAGATCAATATGTTTGACACAATAAACACAAAACAAATCAAAGCATCGATCAGTCGTAACATCAAGAACTATAATTGCAATATCTCAAAACACTATCATTGAAAAAAATCTCTTCCTTGCAACATTAAAATTTTGTTTTGATGTAACACCACAAAACTTTGCAACATGAGAAATCAACTATTGCAACACCTCAAAAATCACTGGTTGCAGCATCTCTATATCTTATATTACAACACAGAGAAACAATAAACACAAATATCATATAATAGTTGCTGCAACATCAATATTAAGGTCTCGCTATGCATCCGGTGCACAAGCTTGTCCATGACGGTGAGATTGCTTGCATCACTCCATCCCTAATAGCCATTGTCCTTGCTGAGTGGGGAGGTCCAAATCCTTGACTATACTCATCTTCCTACCGTTGAGAGAGAGGGAATCTTGTTGCAACTCACCAATCGACGACGGCATCCACGGAATCAAACATCAATAGGAAAGGAGGGATCCTATTGCAGTTGCTTCCTTCAATGAGAAGGATTTCATATTTAATAGCTAGAATAAACGTTGTTGCCTTGCAAGCGCCGGCGGCCGATGATGCGGAGAAGTTACAGTATCATAGGTTTGGTATGATGTGGATCAATAGATGGACGAGGAAGACCATAGGGCACATGACCCTGGATGCTTGCTTGAGAAAGGTGAAGAGTCAAGATGCAAGAGCTGGATGTGTGATAAAAAAGTGAAAAAAATATAAGATTGTGATCGGTGAAAAGTGGGGCTAGTGTGTGATGTTTAAGGAGCGTCCGCTCATACACGAGCATTATCGTTAATTCTATGATGTGTGAAGAGTGAAAACTGCGTACATGTGGTTCTATTAAGATGAATATGAAACTAATTATTTTTCTTTTGTCTATATTGTTTTTAGAATTTGGGATCTAAATGTCATACTTTAGTAAGTTTAGAGACTGCCATTTTAAGAGTTCGGAAATTTAGATGACAACCTAGATAAGTTTGAGGGCAATATACTTTACTTTTAATTATATGATGTATAAGAGTTGAAAAACATATATATACGTGATTTTATTATAAAATGAAACTGCTTCTTTTTCTTTTGTCTGTACTTTTTTCAACGTCTTTAATAAATCAGAATGGAACTTCCCGTTAATATATTTTTTTCGGAAAGTATGATACTAGAAAAGCTTCCTTATCCCCTTGCTCGAGACTGTGTACAAAACTCGAGAGTCCATTCCTCATCCACTCGCCCGTTGTTGTCACCGCGCGCGCGGCCGATGAAAATGAAACACCCACCCATCGCCGCCGGCACCATCTCGTCGCCGTCTCCTCCCACCGCTGCCGTCTCCACCCACCCATTCGCTCCGACGAACCACAAGCCTCAGCGCGCCCGCGTCCGCCTCTCCGCGGCGGGCACCTCCAGGTGGGTCAACCCGCGGGCACCACCGCCCCCGCCCCGGCGCGGCGAGGGCTGGGGCGGGAGCGGAGCGAACCAGCGGCTGCACCACCTCGCCCGCCTCGGGGACCTCGACGCGGCGCTCCTCCTCCTGGAGTCTATGCGGGATCCGGACCGCCCCGCCGTGGTGCCCTGCACCCTCCTCATCAGGAACCTCTGCGCCGCGGGACGCCTCGACGACGCCGAGCGCGTGCTCGAGGCGTCCGAGCGCGCGGGCACCGCCGACGCCGTCGCGCGCAACACCCTCGTTGCGGGGTACTGCCGCGCGGGGGGTCGGCTCGCCGACGCCGAGCGGATGCTGTCGTCCCTCGCGGCATCCGGCGCCGCCGACGTCGTCACCTACAACACGCTCGTCGCGGGTTACTGCCGCGAGGGGCGCCTCGACGACGCGCGGCGCCTCGTCGCCGACATGCCGCTTGCCCCCAACTCGTACACCAACAGCACCCTGCTCAAGGGACTTTGCAACGCCAAGGAGTGGGACGACGCCGAGGAGCTCGTCGCCGAGATGATCCGGAGCGGTTGTTCCCCAAATGATCTCACGTTTGGTATGATGATCCATTCCTTATGCCAGAACGGATTGGCCGACCGTGCAATGGGAGTTCTTCATCAGATGTCCAAGTGTGGGTGCACGCGGGGCGTAATTGTTTACAATGAAATCATCAGTTGCCTTGCGGAGCTGGGGCGCGTGGAGGAGGCTCTTGATTTATTCAACAACATGCCGTGCAAACCGGACATCTTTAGTTACAACACCGCGATAAAGGGTTTGTGTAGAGATGAGCGATGGGAGGATGCTGGAAAGCTTATTGCTGAGATGGTTAGGAAGGGTTGCCCCCTAGATGAAGTGACATTCAACACGGTGATCAGTTACTTGTGCCACAGAGGGTTGGTTGACTGTGCATTGGAAGTTGCCGAGCAGATGCCTAAGTACGGATGTAAGCCTGATAACTTTACTTACAGTGCACTTGTTAATGCCTTTTCTGAACATGGGTGTGTGGATGATGCTCTTGAGTTACTAAGAAGCATACCGTGGAAGCCTAACACTGTTTTATATCGATCTGTACTGAAGGGACTGTGCAGAGCTGATCGATGGGAGGATGTTGGGAAGCTTGTTGCTGAGATGATTAGAAACAACCTGACCATTGATGAATTCACATTTGGGTTGATCATCGACTGTCTGTGCCAAAAAGGGCTAGCTGGCTATGGTGTTGAAGTTATTGAGGAAATGTCAAAATATGGATGCTCACCTGACGTTATCATGTATAATTCTCTCATCAACGGGTTTGCTGAATTTGGGAGCGTGGATGATGCTCTCAAGCTGTTCAAAAGCATGTCATGCAAACGAAATATTGTTACCTATAATTATATGTTGAAGGGTTTGTGTAGAGCTGAGCAATGGGAAGATGCTGGGAAGCTTGTTGCTGAGATGGTTAAGGATGAATGTCTCCCAAATGAAGTAACATTCAGTACCCTAATCAGCTACTTGTGCCAAAAAGGGTTGGTTGAGTGTGCAACTGAAGTTTTTGAGAAAATGCCAAAGTACAATTGTATGCCTAATGTTATCACCTACAGCACCCTTATCAATGGCCTTTCTGAACATAACTGTGTAGACGATGCCTTGAAGTTACTAAACAGCATGCCATGCAAGGCTGACACCATTTGCTATAGTTCTGCATTGAAGGGCTTGTGTAGGGCTGAGCGATGGGACGATGCTGGAGAACTTATACTTGAGATGATTCGAAATAACTGCCCTCCAGATGAAGTCACGTTCAGTATACTGATCAATAACTTGTGCCACAAAGGGTTTGTCGAGGATGCAACTGAAATTTCTGAGCTAATGCATAAGTATGACTGCACACCTAATATTGTCATTTACAGTTCTCTCATCAATGGTTTTTCTGAACAAAACCGTGTGGAAGATGCTCTCAATTTACTAAGAAGCCTACCATGTGAGGCTGATACTATTTGCTACAGCGCTGCACTGAAGGGTTTGTGTAGAGCAAAGCGATGGGAGGATGCCAGGGAGCTTATAGCTGAGATGTTTAGAAAGCAGTGCCCACCAGATGGAGCAACATTCAGTATGCTCATTGGTTCATTGTGCCAGAATGGGTTGGTTGACTTGGCAACTGAAGTTTTTGAGGAAATGTCAGAGTATGGATGTAGTCCTAATAGAATGATACACAATTCCCTTGTTAACAGCTATACTGAGCAAGGACGTGCTGATGAAGCCCTCAAGCTACAGAACAGTATGCCGTGAGAGCCGCCAGTGTCTGTCGTACTGTGTGCTGAAGAGCTTTGAGTTATGAGGATACTAAGGGGCTAAAATTATTAGGCTGAAGATCTTCCCTGATGATAAAGATGGATTGACATTTCGTACTAATTCAGAAGAAAATGTGATTGAATTATGGGGTAATGTGATGGATGATGTCATCTGCTCATAATTGGCCTTTTGGAGATAAGCTGCATGGATGGCTTTTCTCCGGTAATGGAAATATAACAGGTAATTGAGATGGGTGCTCCTGGTGATTATTTGGCTGTAATCAAACAAAAGAAAGCACTTAAATTTAGTCATAAAAGAGGTTAAGAATCTTATCATGGTTCAGGACAGCACAAGGGATGCTGAAAAACCATTCAGTATTCAAACCACCCTTCACTATTATGCCCATAGCTTGTTGAATTCTTTCAATATAGGAAATAGGGATGTAAAAGTAACTTCTGTGCCTACTCTTTTTTCTTCGTTTTGAGTAACTTAGTGTAGATTCTATTTGTGATGCATGACCGACTTCTTGTCCCTTAGTCCTCAAAACTTGTTATACTCCAAGTTAAAAAGGTCCTAACTTGGTGTACATGTTAAACCTTGCCTTGTTTTCTCCCAAGAGCTGGCCCAAGTTCATATTGTAGTTAAGTTTTTTTGCGCAATAATTGATATTGTTGTTTGTATTTAACGTCATAAACTTTGAATGATAAAAATGGCACATTTTATATAATATTGATGGTGGGTATGTTTGGATGTGGAGCGAGATGCAGTTATTTGGGTGGTTAGTACAAGGGTTTGATCTGTAATACAAATATGTAAAATTCGGTGAAATTAAAGGCATTTCCACCACAAAACAGGTTGTATTCTTTTTCTTCTGATGTAACAGTTTGCTACGAAGTAGTTAATTAATAAAAAAACTGACTTTTGATTTGTTTACGATTCAACAAAGAAACATTGCTTGTTTTCAGGTTTATCCGTCCACAAGTGAGATGGAGTTTATCAGTTCGAGTCCCAAAAAAAAATCTGCGAGGAATCAGTTGCAGTGACTTCCACTCCATACCAGCCTAGGCAAGATTGCGAGGCCACCATACCGCAAAGAAAGATTTGGGTTATGCTGCGGTGTGATATGATTACATGAAGGAAGGAAGCAAAGAATCGAGCCAGACCATCAGAGCTCCGCTGCAAAACCGGCAGGCAAACGAAGTGGGGAGGTGGTGAAGAAAATATCTGTGAGAATCTGCGGTTGCAAAAATAGCTGTAGCAGAATCTGATGAGTGACGAGGCTTCAGTTGAATCCAGTGGCCTGCTGACCGATGCGCTGACGTCAGGACTGGTCCCGTGGTCACCCTTCAAGTTTTCAGTGTCACGGAAACGCCCATGATCGTGTGGAGCAGCCGCGCCGTCCAATTCTATGCATCAAGTGCAAGTGAGACGTCCCTGTTTTTTTTTTCCTTTTTGTTTTTTTTACAACGGACGTCCCTGAAGTTGCAGTCAGAAGAAAAGGTCAGAATGTCGCGCTGGTGCGTGACGGGATCTGCAGTACTTTTGCATCCCTGTGTAGAAATTTTGTTTCACTCGCCTGCCTTTGCATTCGCCCAACGTCTCGATCGATGGGTGAACAAACAAAGCCTTGCAGACGCGGATGCGTGATTGGTTGGAGTGAAGCATGGTGCAAGAGTCGTATAGTCTTAGGCTTTGTTTGGAACAGCTTATCTTCAACTTATGGTCAAAATAAGCTGAAACTAGAAGCCAAACGGTAAGCTTTTTTGCAGCTTTTTTTTACCACGCTTCTTCCCACCGCTCCCATTTGTACTAAAACGAAGAAGCTAGTTCAAACCCGTTTCTCAAATAAGCTCTATTATCATATTTATACCGCTTATCTGAGAAGGAGAAGACCGCGGTTCCAAACAGGCCCTTAGTCGAGCCTGGCGTGCACATCTCGTCGCTTACATTACATGCAAGTGCTATGTGCCAGTGAGTCGAGAAAACAAAAGCTCTAGAAAAACTGGCGTCCAGCTCTAAATCTCTAAAATCCTCTTCCGACCCACAATCACGTGCTAGGAAGAACATGCAATCTATGAACAAAGGGCCAGTTTCTGGCTAAACGTCAATTTCTGTTGGATTTTATACTGTCTACTATGCCTGAAGAATTTTTTTTAAAAAAACTCATTTCCCTCTGTAAAAACTGCAGATGTCTGCTGCCTTTTTAGACCGAGTGAGACGAGCACTACAGTGTTATTACGTGAACATCGCGGCATTGAATTAGAGAGAGGAACCCACACGGCCACACCAGTGCTGGACGGCGACATTGGCCTCCAAATTCCAAAAGAGTATACGTATAGTATAATAGAATACGGAGTAGTATCTGCCAGGGGCCAGGAGGGTATAGGTAGGCGTGTCGACGTCGGCCTCCGACTTGCCGTCGTGGCCACCGCTGCCACCGAACCCAACGCACGGCCCGGAAGCCGAGCCGAGCCGGCCGAGCTCTCCTCTTCCCGCACGCCTCCTTCCTCGTGCCGGTACTTAATTTAAGGGACACTGCCCTGGACTGAAGTGAACCGCGACCAACCGGGCCCACGGATGATTAGAGGAGGCAAGGGCCCACGTGCCATTCACACAGGCTCACAGAGGAGCGGGTAGGAACCGGTTGCGACGTGTAATTAATGGCGGTGGTTTGCCCAGAAGTCGGCACTTTCTTTTAACGCCGAAAGGGACGACCTCCCCGGGACGGTGGGACACCACAGTACGTACACTGCCATTTTACATTATGGCCCTCCAAAGACTTCGTAATCATGTATAGAGACATGTGATGATGGCGGTTGTTTGCTCGCTTGCTTGTTCCCTCGTGCCTATCACCTAAAAATTATTTTTGCCCGTACCTAAAATCGTGCAAATAGTTCATAAATACAAATATATATATGTTTTGTTTCGAGTCAAAAATTTAAGACCTTCCAACTACCAAATTTTAAGTTGATATAAAAGATAGCCCAACAAAATATTGTCAAGTTATTTTGTTTATAAAGCAATTATTGACGTAATAGGCTTCATAAGAGATCTAAGCCCCAATTTTTTTGAAAGTGCAATATGTTCGAGCTATTGAACTAAACTTACAACTCAATCTATTAAAGCTAAAAGTTCAATTTACCATTACATGTAGCAACCTTTCATAAAAAGATGCTAGCAACTCAAGTCGTGATTATCCACTTAGTTCACTTAGTTAAAGTTGTAGAACTAAATTATTAAATTTGTATATAGATATATTGCTCTTCAGACATTTTCTAGCTTCTTATTAACAAATGTCCAAATAACAATGAAGCAAAATATTATTCATATATAATGCATTGGAAACAAAATAATGATATGTAGCTCATTAATTCCACTTTGAATTTGGATGACATATTAGATTGATAATTTTGAAGTACATGAAAGTTTGTTAATATGAGAATAGTACCTACCTTAAAAATCTATTGACTTGAATATACTGATTTCTTGGTGTCACTGTAACTAATAATAAACTAATTATATATAGGCTAGATTCTAAATCAGGGATGACATGAAATAGGCTCAATGAAATATTGTAACAATATATGAAACAAGAAACTAACATACAAAAGTGAACAACATGAGCGACATATGATACAAGAAGCAACAAAATAGAAGGAAAAAACATAGCCAATACCGTAAAACAACACAAAGAGAGGGGAAAGTGATATGCTACAACTAAAGAGTGCTCCATATAAAATTCAAATCCAATAACAAAATAAGAGGGCATATGCATATACAACACAAATCCTATTGTCACAAATAAGACATATTATTATCCAATAAACCTGACAACAAATAAATAGAAAAACCTCTTATCTTTTTTTTTTGGAAAAAGTCTATTTTACTATCTTCAACCTATTGTCCATCTAACCCCTCAACAAAATTTACTACCCGAACTATTGATTTGGTCTAATCTACCCCCTAATAAAATTTATCTTTTTTTGTTTCTCCACTTACAAGATGATTTTTAGTCAAATTTTGTAACGAGATAGACAACATGATGCCTTGTGTTAGAAAACTATACTAAGAATTTTTCGTGATTATTTTGACATATTAGAAACATTTAATATGAAATTTATGCTAATGATACAAAACTGTATGCAAAAGCAATCATGAAAAATCCTAAATATATATTTCTGATATAGGACATCATATCGCTAAATTTGAACTTAAAATTTAACCTGTGTAGGAAGAAACATAAAAGACGTAGATTAAACCAACTAAAATAGTTTATAGAGTAGTAAAATCAGCCTAACTTTTGTTCAGATGGTTAATTGGACAAAGTAAATAGATAAGAGTAGTAAAATAGAATTTTTCTTCTTTTTAAAACTTTGATCACTATCATAGAAAAGATGGACAACAAAAGATTATGTTTTCTTAAAAAGATCTAATTTATAACTCTATCTATCTAATATCTAATATTAAAGACTATGGTCATATTGGAGACCGTATTATCCGTAAAAAATATTAAAGACTACATCAATTTTTATAATAGATAGATTTATACTCGTATTGGGGCTACACAAATACAGGTGAATCAGCTTTTCTGAAATATCCTTGGATCATACGGAGTATAGCTCATATTACCATCCAAAGAGAGGGTTCACATCGAAAAGCCGCAGTACCTAAAAGTCTAAGCCGGAAAAAATATCTAAACAACTCCCTATAAAGCTACTAGTGGGGAGTGGGGAGAACCAAGAAACCCGAAGCAACCGATCCAAAGTCCAAACAAGCAAGGAATCCCCAATGGCTCATCGCGTTCTCCTCCTCCTCTCTCTCGCGGCGACGGCAGCGGTCGTCGCCGCCGCCGTCGACGCCGAGGACCCTCTGATCCGTCAGGTGGTGCCCGGCGGCGACGACAACGACCTGGAGCTGAACGCGGAGTCCCACTTCTTGAGCTTCGTGCAGCGGTTCGGCAAGTCCTACAAGGACGCCGACGAGCACGCGTACCGGCTCTCCGTGTTCAAGTCCAACCTGCGCCGCGCGCGCCGCCACCAGCTCCTCGACCCGTCGGCGGAGCACGGCATCACCAAGTTCTCCGACCTCACGCCGGCCGAGTTCCGCCGGACCTACCTCGGCCTCCGCAAGTCCCGGCGCGCGCTCCTCAGGGAGCTCGGGGACTCGGCGCACGAGGCGCCCGTGCTCCCCACCGACGGCCTCCCCGAAGACTTCGACTGGAGGGACCATGGCGCCGTCGGCCCCGTCAAGAATCAGGTTGGTTTCTCCTGAATCCGCTGACCAGGGATCCCCCGATCGGAGCCGTTCGTTTGATAGTTTGTCGATCGATTTGTTCTTGCCCTTCGCGTCTAAGCGATTTTTGTTTTGTTGGTGTCTAGGGTTCGTGCGGGTCCTGCTGGTCGTTCAGCGCGTCGGGAGCACTGGAGGGGGCGCACTACCTTGCGACTGGCAAGCTAGAGGTGCTCTCCGAGCAGCAGTTCGTCGACTGCGACCATGATGTAAGGACTCTGACTGTCCTTTCCTTCCCCCCTTGTATAATTTCACAATTTCCTACTTTTAGTGTCTTTTCTTTTTGTGATTGGTTGATTGTTGATGGCTTCCTGCAAGGAAGGTAGGATTTTTCCGGCCTTTTTGCCCATGTTTTGTCATCTGGTGTGGTGTTCTTTTCCTATTTTTCTTGCTATCTGATTGGGCAGCGGCGCACATATCTTGGCAGTTGGGGGTTTGTCCTTTGTGACAAATTTAAACCTGAAATTAAAAGAAAAAGTGTGGTGATGAGATTGAGATGTCACTCCTCCTTGAGAGCTGAACCGAAAGTGTTTGGCATAGAGATATAGTGTAGTCTCAAAAGTTGTTGGCTTAGTACTGTAGTAGAGCTGGTGGATAAGAAGATGATAAGAAATGTTTGGTAGAGTGTATGCATATACTGATGGCATGGTCGGGTAGGCTTGACATTGGTGGGTTTTTGTGTTCATGTTCACAAGTTTCTGTGGATCAATAGGGATTGTCTAGAGTGACTGCTCGGATACTTATCTACTAAGCTCTTTTGGTCATCTCGAGTGAGTTTGGAAAGCCATGTGGAATTTGACTTGATAAAATCCCGACTGAAGAATTCATTGAATTACAATCAACAAAAACTTTGGGCTTAAGTTGACCATAAGCATAGCCGGAGATATCATAAATCCTACTGATTTTTCATTTCATTTCTCTTGCGCCAGCTACTCTTCCTTGTGAAGTTTCTTAATTAGGTTGCTTATTTAGTATTTCCCTGCACCCGTGGTCATGAGCATGGGGCTGCAAGCCTGTAAGAGAGTCCTAACTTGGTAATAATCAGTATCATTCAAGCTGCTTAGGGGAATTTTTATATGATCATCATAGATAGCTTATAGCTATGCTGCTTGAACCATTGTTGTTACCTGGGGCAAATCACTATTTTAGTGCTTGTTAACTGAACAGTGAGTTGAATCATCGTACGCTTAGGCTATTTGTACACTAAAACCTGCAAGAAGCAGTTTTGCTCTACACATGGCAAAGACATAACCAACATTCATTACAGGGCAGTGAATTTTTATATGGCAAGATGCCTGTGCTACACTTACATTTTTGATACATGATGAGGGTCATGCTAGTGTTCACTAGTGATGAGTCGTGAAGCTAAAGCTGTTTGTAGAGTTTTCACGGTAGAATCTGTATAAATGCTGTCTTGATTTTCTGCTATCTGTGGATTCATCAATCCCTCAACCCACTATCCTCCGCTCCTGCATTGTGATTCATGAATCTTTCAAGTTTCAATTCACTATCCTCCCTTCCTGCTGCAAATTCTGCAGTGTGATCCATCAGAACCTGATTCATGTGATTCGGGATGCAATGGTGGGCTGATGACCACAGCCTTCAGCTATCTTCAGAAAGCTGGTGGCCTTGAGAGTGAGAAGGATTACCCTTACACTGGGAGAGATGGCAAATGCAAATTTGACAAGTCAAAGATTGTTGCTTCTGTTCAAAACTTCAGTGTTGTCTCTGTGGATGAAAGTCAAATTGCCGCCAACCTTATCAAACATGGTCCCTTGGCAAGTAAGTACATGTATCTCACATTAAGGGGTCTGTTGATTTTATCTCTATACATATACAATCATCAACAGCCAACGATGAAATCACTAATGCGTGTCCTTTTCTGTGCAGTTGGTATCAATGCTGCGTACATGCAGACATACATCGGTGGTGTGTCATGCCCGTACATCTGTGGCAGGCATCTTGACCACGGTGTTCTCCTTGTCGGCTATGGTGCAGCTGGTTTCGCTCCCATTCGCTTGAAGGAGAAGCCCTACTGGATCATCAAGAACTCATGGGGCGAGAACTGGGGCGAGAATGGGTACTACAAGATCTGCAGGGGCTCCAACGTCCGTAACAAGTGTGGTGTTGACTCCATGGTCTCCACAGTGTCCGCGGTCCATGCCTCTAAGGAGTAGACTGATCAGTAGTCCTCCCCGATGATTTCATATATGCTAGAGCTATGATACCAGCTAGTATTTACTATGCTCCATCTGTGTGCTGTCATATATAAGGCAGCAAAGATGTGAAGCTGCAATGGGATGCCTGTTTGATTTGCTAAGCATGCTACACGCTATTTGGATGTAGCAAAGTTATCACCAGATCTGTATACGCTTTTTAATCTACAGAACTTTTGAATAATGTGTACATAAATATATGGTGTGCTTCCATCTAAATTATGTCTGTTCGGTGTGGTTATGGATTTGAGTTATAGCTTTGCTCAATCTCATTGGGAGATTCACACGGCAAACTGCCAAGCTGCTGATGCATGTTTTATTGAGATCCTAGAAAGAAAGGACACCATCCAAGTTGGATCCTCGAACTGAGACACCTGCTTAGTCATCAAATATAGCGAAAAACGAGGAATCTGCTGATGATCTGGGCCTATAGCGGCATGTGGAAGACATATCTGCTGATGATCTGGGCCTATAGCGGCATGTGGTGTTTGTTTTGTTCCACGAAGCGAGCTCTTCTCCATTCCAGCCCAAAAAGGCCCATAGTTGTTAAGGCGAAGCGCAAAATTACGAACATCTCTGGGGGCTTCAAAGTTCAAACCATCATCATGGTCCTTTATATCATGACTTCATGAGACCCATGGACTACTACACATATCTGTATACCTGTCCCTAGCTGAGGTCACCAGGACCCACAATTTTCCCTCAGAAAAAAAAACAGGACCCACAAGTGTCAATTAGCCTGAAATGATGGCGAGTCAAGCGATAAAGTTCCTCGTTGAATTGCAAAACAAGAGAGAATAGAGCTAAACTTGTCCTTTCGTTTTCACCTCTTCAATTTCTAGGCACATAAGTGGCACTTTGTGGACCATACAATATCACATGCATGACCTCATTTTGCTTGGTATAAGTATGAATGATGACTATATATGTGTAATTTTTCCCTACCATTCATTTATTTTCTGGCTGTCTCCACTGAATTTAATTAGCTACAAGAACCACAAAATACAATCTAGGATCCTACTTACTATTTCAAAAGAGAACCACATAGCTATCGGTCAAGGTATACATTGAATGTGTACGACTAAATTGTGAAAATTGAATATGAAAAAAATAATGGTTTCTCGGCATTATCTTCTAGGATAAATAGGGAGGAGGAGGGGTTGTTGTACATGAATAAAATGATAATTCCAAAAACATTATTATATTTTTTATGGTTTTTGAGATAAAGCTCAAACAACTACCTTTTTATTAGAATAATTTTATCTATATATACTAAAAGATCCAAAACTTTCGAGGCCGATGGACCCACAAATCAGCCACAATATAATTTTTTCGAACCCACGATTTTCGTCGGACTCTTTAGTCACACTTTTGAAGAAATCATACAACGTTATGCCTCGTCACGGTAAAAAAACACGCGCTTCCGTGGAATCGTCAAGTTCGTAACCAATACGGTCTCTGACCAACTATCGTTATATAATCTTATTTTCTATTAAACGTGCGTGTCGCACATGCATCCTTGCTAATAAAATATAATAAAATAATGAGTTATGAGAGTACTTTTCTAGACATACATATGGTTTATTGCATTTTCGAACTAAGTATTCAAAAGTTATTGCTAATCAAAGTTTCAGAAATTTTACTGAACCCTATCGAAAAGTAAAGTTATGAAAGGATACGTGCGTTCTTGCTAGTAAAATATAATAAACTAATGAGTTCTGAGAGTACTTTTCTAGACATACATATGGTTTATTGCATTTTTGAACTAAGTATTCAAAAGTTATTGCTAATCAAAGTTTCAGAAATTTTACAGAACCCTATCGAAAAGTAAAGTTATGAAAGGATGAAATATTTTAAATAAGTACTAGTAAAGGCACATGTGCGCACACACATGTATAAAATAAATCAAATATAACATATAAAATATAGTTGCAATACCCACGCGGCACGCGCGTGCTAAACTCTCTTCTATACATTTGTCTCAACTCATGTACCATGCACGTTTATTGATGACATGTAGGTACTAAAACCGTGTCACTTTAGTGGACCATGGTAAACAGACCAGCCGTGCGAAGCACTTTTAAAAATACTGTATATTCGCTCTCTCATGCATATAGAGCTTTATATATTCTCAAAACTCAATAGTTGACATTTATTTATATGAAGAAAAACTCTCCGATTTATTGTCTATTAGTAATACGGGATAATTGTGTATAGACGTGTGTACAAATGTGGGTATATTTAGGTGGGTCCTTTTTTGGGTGAAAAAAGTTGAGCAGGGAAACAACTAAAAGAGACTGGAACATGCAGAAATTTCGATGCTTTCTAGTTTTCCCTCCCACTAAAGCCCGATGGGTGGGTCCTCTGTGAGAGGGTGGGGGTGGTTTTTTTTGTGTGATGTGTTTTCAATTCTCTAAGATCCTTTTAGTATAGATTAGACAAAAGTAAAATTATGTTGGAGCTACAGTGTAACCATTGGTGTCACGGGACACCAATGACTTTGGATAATTACCCTTGTAAAATTACTCTAATACATCGCATAATGGTAAGAGAAAACTTAGTGACACGAATGAATAAAACTCTAGATCCACCACTTTATGTATGGAGGACATCTTTTTTTGATACTTAAGAACTTTATTTATGGAGTTCAAAGGCGAGTTACAGAGATGGGGCTTATGTTGCCCCACAGTACATTACTCAAAGCTAGTTTTCATTGGGCAGTCAATTCCCATATGACCAATGTGAAAACAAGAGTATAAGCATGATAATGGAGGACATTAATGAAGAGTTAGAGAAGCAGTGAATTCATATGTCGTCGACCTAGAAAATGAGCAATTCGAAACACGAATATAAACTTCAACTAAAATGTGAATGGTGAAAAAGGCTATAGATTCTCAATTTTGGATTGGACTTATGAATGTAAAATGTCAATTTCTAAATTTTGGAAACTTTAGACTTCAAAGTGGAAACCAAATCAGATTCTGGGAAGATAAGTGGTTAGGCACATCCGCTTTAAAGAATCAATACCCTAATCTGTACAATATAGTTAGGCGGAAGGATGCTACAGTAAGAGATGTTTTGAGCACAGTCCCCTTAAATATTTCTTTTCGGAAAAGTCTAGTTGCCCAAAATCTTAATTCATGGAATAATCTTGTTTTAAGAATTGCAGACATACATTTAAATGATCGTCCGGACGTCTTTAAATGGTCTTTAAATTCAAATGGCATGTTTTCGGTTAGATCAATGTATAATACAATGCTAAATTCAAACAATATATCTTAAAAGTTAAAGTCTTCCTTTGGTTTCTTTATAAAGGAGTTATATTAACTAAAGATAACTTAGTTAAAAAAAATTGGCACGGAAATGTTAAGTGTTGTTTTTGTAACAATGATGAGACTATACAACATTTATTCTTCCATTGTGTTCTTGCTAAGTTTGTTTGGAGAACGATACATTTAGCTTTTGGGCTTACACCACCTATAAATGTGATTCACATGTTTGGTACTTGGTTGGATATTATACCGAAGGAAAAAAATCTTTAGTCCTTGTGGGAGTAGGCGCCATGTGTTGGGCTATGTGGTTAAGCCGAAATGTGATTGTTTTTGACAAAGCACCTATTCGTTCATTTATGCAGGTTATTTACAGGGGTTCATACTGGACAAGGATGTGGTCTATGTTCCACAAGGAGGAGCAGCGGGAATTCATGCAATCGGCATGCCGCAATTTGGAAACATTGACCATGGATATTTTCGTCAAGAATGGGTGAAGGTTTAGTAATAGATTAAGTTTATGATGAACATCTTTGTTATGTCTCAAACTTTTAGCTTCTTGGCTATTGGGTGTGTCAACTATGTGGGCGGCGGAGTCAACCACTTAGTTAAAAACTGTAATAAGTTTTGGCCTCATACATCCTTGAATGTAGCAGCCGGGATTCTTTCATTTGCTTGATAAAATAAATTTCCCTTTATCTAAAAAAATGTGAATGGTGAAAACTAATTAATATTGCGCCGTACTACTACCATAGGTATATGGTTTGCTTTGCAAACATGGAGCCTGGATTTTCCAAGATACTTCAGGGGTAAAAAGTAAAATGAGAAAAAGCTTATCAAGTCACCTCTCATGGTAGACCCTGCAGTCCCTACAAACAGTGCTCCAACACGGCTCCGATGACAGCGATGGCAGCGAGGAAAACCTAGGAAAGCCACGGCTCGAATTATTGTCCATGCAAGATGAATACTAGATCCTACTCTTATTTTGTACTTTCTGTCGATCCACATGTCCATTCTTATCACTACCACATCAATTCCAATTGATAATACAGCAAGCAAAGGTGGGAAACAGCTAATATTAGTCAAAGGAGTTAGTTCTCAATTTATATTCCTACAATTTCTATGATAGGCGTTCTCTTTACTATCATATCTGCAATTTGTATGGTAGACATTCTCTTTATGATCACTGTGCTTGAGGTGTCAATAATGTTACACTAGTGCAATTATACAGAGGGATTGAACCACATTGCTCTCATGCGGTTTTGCTTTTTGTATGAAATCTCTTGACAGTGAGAGTTATGGTCTATACATAAGGCAACCCACTTTTAGTTTTGTGCCTCGTTAATCATTTTAGAGTAGAAAAGACCACCAATGTCTATAATGTGCTAGGAAATCAATCTGTCCTTTGTCATTAATTCAATAAAAAACATTTTGGTAATTTTTGATTAAAACAACCGCTTTATTATTAGACATGTGTACTACTAAACAAAAAAAAAATCTCATTTTGGTTTGAGCTGTAATCTTAAAAAAAAACTTGACCATAGTGGAAGACTCCCACTAAATTTTATTCTAAGAAGTGTCATGCTTCGAATACAGGTTGAGACATGATTTTTAACTATTCGTGAAGTTCAACCCTATAACCGATCCACCGAGAATGCTGTAATCTTAATGCGCATTGTGCCACACCTTATGAAGCATTAACTTTATAACGCATTTTTAATTTTTTAGAGTACTAAACAATTAGCCTTGTAATACATTCTCAGAAGCACTCTATACATTTGGCACATAGGTCAAGGACTACTAGTCCCGGTCACCTATTTATTTCTTATTTTTGGAGGAAATCTATCAATATATATATTGTCGATATCCACGGGTGTCTATTATTACTAGCGGACTCGTCCCCATAAAAGTTTGTATCCATCCATCTTTATCTCCCCTTTATTTGACGGTAACACATATGGCTCTCTGCCTCCACCCCACGACAACCTTAGGTTATAACGTTATCTCTCTCTCATTCTTTCTCTCTCTAACAATCCGTTCCCAAGTATAGTAGGAGTAGTATATTTTTTTAAGAGATCGTTAACCTCCCACAGTAATCCCTCCTTCCGGCCAAAAACCTAAAGGAAGCCAAAGTGGGAGCACCAAAATATTCGCCGCGGCGGCATAGTTTGGGTTGTTTAGGAGGAGAAGACGAGGTTAAGGTAAGCAAGCGCATCGATCATACTCTCCCACTCCACATGGCGTGGCATGGCGCCTTTCTTCTTTTACAGATTCATTCACAAAAAAGTTTATATCTTTGAGAGAGAGAGGGAGGGAGGAGGAGGCGGGCGGCCACACCGCCACCCCCTGTCTTCCTCCACGCGTCTCTGCCGCGGGGGCGACGATGACGACGGTCCCGTCGCGTGTGTGCAGGGGAGATGAGCGCGCCGGCACCGGCACCGACACCGGAGGAGGTGGCGGCGGCGGAGGAGAAGGTCGTCGCCAACGCTGCTGCGGCGGCGAAGGGGAAGGAGAAGGCCGAGGTGGCGCCGGTGGCGGCGGCAGCAGCGGAGGCTGGGAGGGGGCGGTTCGTGGCGTACCCGGCGCGGGTGGCGGAGCACGCGGACGTGGCGGCGGATGCCGCGCGCTTCAGGGCGGCGCTCGAGAGGCTGCACGCGCACATGGGCACCAGACTCAAGTAAGCCTTCTCCCAATTTCCCGTCCTCACTCAGCCCCGCCGCCGGCGCCGATCCGGCCGCCGCATTTTGATTTCCTTTCCGCGTTTTCTTGTGCGTTCGATGCGGCGGCGGTGCGGTTACAGTTGTTATCATGGTTGCTGTTACCTTTATTTCTTGAATTCAATGCGCGAAAATTGCAACTTGATAAAGATGCGTGGTGGGCGAAAGGAGCGGTGGCGATCCTAGCGATATGTGATGCAAATGCTTGCGGGTTTCATCAGTTTTGACTAATCAACCCGTGCTGGTGTTTCCCTTTAATATTGATGTGTGGCCCAAATCCGCCGTCACGGGTTGGGGATTGCAGCCATTAATCTTTTTGATCGACAACGTTGGTATCCTGTTAATACTCTTACCTTTTTTTTTAATTGAGGTGGTTTGTTGGCAAATAATCTGTTTCATCTAAGATTATTTGTTTGAGTCCAGGATGAAATATGATCCTTCTTCTTTGGTGGGGGAAATTATACTGTTCTGTAGTGGCGTAGGAATCCTCCTATTTTCATTTCTATGACGTCTATCTTGAAACATTGGACTTGGATCATGTGTGCATTCTTTTGTCTGGTATGGCAATAATGTCATATGTTTCTCGGGCTCTGAAATTCTAGTGTCCTTTTTAACGAGTCACCCTTTTGTAACAAAATGCTGCCTGATATATTGAACAAAAATTGTCTTTTCTCGGCAAAAGAACGGATCAGTCTTCTGCTGCTTGTTGGCTTGCTTTGTGAGTTTCTATGGCGTATTTGGCTCCTGGCTTTAGTGTCCTTTTCACATGTATGGCGGCTATCCCAATTTGATACCCACGCAAAGAAGCGCTTCTTTCTTAGCTTATTCTTTGCATCTGTCATCTGTTTTTCAACAAATATAAGTATTGTGTTCCTAACATCTGGATTATCTATGCGAAATAAGTATATATAATACTATGTTCTATCTATAACAGAGCTCAGAGCTTCTCTCATTAATCCTTCTTTCTCAAAATATCGAGGACACTCTTCCTTCCTATGTTGAAGATCTTGACTAATTGATATTATTAAACGTTTTCTGTCACTTTGCGTTGGTATCTAAAATAACAACATGCTTTTGTTCAAAGAAAATACTTCAACTGAGTTGTATAAAAGATGTGACTGTTACACAAAGTTAAATTTATCTCTGTTAATACTATGTCAGCTAATGACTTTGCATTGGTAACTTGTTCTGAGTTCATTAATTATTTTCTCTAATTTTATTATTTGCTATGCTTCATTTGGTTCATCTCTAACATTCTTTTCTTGTAAGGGTGCCAATTATTGGAGGAAAAGATTTGGATCTTCATCAGCTATATAAGGAGGTCACATCACGGGGTGGTATTGATAAGGCAAGAAATGAATAGAATGTTGTAGATTCAAAGTTTAAATTTCCTTAGCAAAGTAGTTTATCTGGTCATTTTAGTTAACTGTGCTAGTTTGCAACTTTTATGTAAGATCATTCAGGGGCATGCGTAACTCTTTTTACTAAATACAGTAAATGCTAACATGGTCAGTGGACCCAAATTAACTTTTTATGAATCTGAAAACTGCCGTGGGATTAGGATTAACAAACATGATATTGAATGAAAGAATAACTAAATCTTTTTTCTCTCACAGGTGAAGGCAGAGAATAGATGGAGGGAAGTGACTGCATCATTTATTTTCCCTGCCACTGCGACGAATGCTTCGTTTATGTTGAAGAAATACTACATGTCACTCTTATATCATTTTGAGCAGCTATACTTCTTTAGAGTGCAAGGATGGTATCAACAAGAAATAGGTCTGTTGTCTGCAGGGTTTTATATTCTTTTTAATTATCTAGTGCAATATCAGCTAATAAAATCCTGTCTCTGCAGATTCCAGAACGAATTCCTCCATTGAAGTAAAAACTGAAGCCCAAGCTTCCCATAAAAGAAAAAGGGGCATCAATGCATCTCCTTCAGGTTAGCTTATGTTAATTATCAAGATACTGCCTATCTACATACGTCCAAGATATTTCAATCTTCATCAAACCTTATCTTGAGTTCGTATTGAGCAAATTTTACCTGTAGATTGTTCTATAGCCCACTTAACATTTGCTAAAATTACAGTATTCCATATGTTGTCAAATAAAACAGAATGGTAATAAATTATGGAGAACATTGTTGTGACTAGGATAATTAGCAGAGTGAATACTTAATGCTAATTTTATACGCTTAAGGAAAGCCGTTTACAATTATATGGTTCACACCTTGTTGCTTCAACTGTTTCAGATCCAGCTTCGTCTTCAGATAATGTTGATGTAGATGTGATAATTGATGGCAAGTTTGAACATGGCTACATAGTAACTGTTATTATGGGATCAAAATCCACTAAAGCAATCCTCTACAACTGCACTGAAGAACCTGCTCTGCCAACTCCAATACCACCTGTTGCAAGCAACAGCACTGATCTGAAGGGTGGACGTCGCCGAAGACGACGTAGGAAAAAGCTAAGTACAACAGACCCCAGGCACCCCAAACCAAACAGGAGTGGCTATAATTTCTTCTTCCAGGATCAGCACAGAATTCTTAAGCCACAGTACCCTGGACAAGACAGACTGATCAGTAAAATGATTGGTGAACGATGGAACAATCTAAGTCCTGAAGACAAAGCTGTAAGAGTAGACAAAATATTTAATATTCACTATGCTGAACCAGCAGCTACAGTCCATGCTATATATATGTGTGCCTTTTTTGACTCTTACTCGTATTTTAGGTATATCAAGAAAGAGGTGTACAGGATAAGGAGCGATACCGGACTCTGCTGGCTGCTTATAAAGAAGAAGTGCGAACAGGTCAGCCTATCAGCAATGCTGTGCCTATCCAGCAGAGACTACCTCAGACAGAAGTGACGATTGATGAAGTAGACTCCAAGGTGAGCGAAGGCGATATGCTGCTGTCAAACCAAGGGTACAGCAGTAGTGACGAGAGTGAGCATTCAGGATTGAAAACTGTAGAAGATGAGGAGCCCAACACTGACACATCCCCTGAAATGAGCATGGAAACAACTGGTTCTCCTGGACACCCTGATCCTTCTGCTGATGGGGACCGCTTTGAATTGCGGCACAGAGAAAACCCCAAGGCAGATGAGAAACAGAACGTGCCGCCTGATTCATGATTGTCACGATTTGAATGGTAATTCCCAGGTGGTACCAAGCTGCTGGATTATTCAGTTGCCTTCTTTGCAGTATCTGGTTACCATTTTCTGCTTCCGCTATATATTCCCATTGCCTTAGGAAGGTAGGCTTTGCGCTAATGTTGTCAATTAGCGCTCTATTAGCAGTTGAAATACCCTTCATTTTGTCAGTTCTGATTCTGCACTGCTCATTTTCCTTCGAACTTTAGAAGGGGCTACATGTAGATATTGGAGGTGAAATTCCCACACTATCCAGGGATGAGTGGATGGATACTGGGTCGATTTTCATAGAATATATTCTTTCATTCAATATCATGTTTGTTAATCCTAATCGTGCATCGATATTGAGTATTTGCAATGTCATGGCGAAATTCGAACCAGCACTTTCCAGTTGCACATGACTTTTTGCTGCTTGAGATCTGTGCCCGAGAAAATCTATTGGAAATGAATAGCATCCGATCAACAGAATTGTTGTCTGGCTCCCCCTGGATTAACATTTTTGAACAAGCATTTGTTACGTGATATAATACGATGATCTGAACTCCAAAATGCTAAAGTATGATTTTTTTTGCTCCTTGTACTTTGGATTACAGCAGCAGAAATTTTACTCTTAAGTATGAATTTGAATCAAATTACAGAAATTGTAAAAACGACATTAGAAGTAACCGGATTTTGAATTCCTCTCCTCATAACTTAGTTGCAAGCTCTCCCTCTACAAATATGCCATGGTCCTCCATGCCTGAATCGCTGCTACAGACTGCTGGGGCTCAACTGTCAGATAACACCATGGCTAAGCGGATTCCCTGAAAACAGTACGTATCACTTTGAGGAATGAATTTTAATCATCTTAAAAAAAGAATAAATTTGAATCAAAACACACCAGTATGTGTCCTTTAGTTCAGTCCCAGATCTTGGAAACAACAATTTTTATAGGGAAACAAAAGGAGGGAACTTAACATCACTGAGAAAATGTGCTTCACAAGGGTAAAACTTACACATGAATTGCTTTTGAAGCACATCGAAAGGTATAGCATTGCCAGTCATGGTGCACACGGCGCGGCCCCACAGGGCCCCCTAATCAGCACTTAGAACTACAGTTAGCCCTAATAATCCCAGGAGAACAAAGCCCAATCAGGCCATGTTTACTGCTGCTCATCTAAGGATGGAAACGGATCGGATACGGATGGAATCGGATTCGGATGACACTTTTTACCATATTTTATTTCGGATACGGATATGGATTCGGATATCGGATACAAAAGCAAAACGGATATCTTGGATTAAATAAATCATGTAAAATATTTTATATATTAATAAAATATAAGTAAAACAAAGTATTTGAGTGTAATTTGTATAGATAATATACTAAATCAAAATAATATGTGTATATAATAGTTTTAATATGTATTTATTCTGATACTATCGGATATTTCATCCATATCTACATTTATTTCGAATTCGGATGTATCCACTTTGCTTACCACATTAAAACAAAACAGATACGGATGCAGATAATTCGGATAACCATTTTACCGTTTCCATCCTTACGCTCATCTCCTTTCACGCCACGGGATGCAGGTGTCTCAATCCCACGAATCAATGAGATCAGCGTTCGGCAAGAGTGCTTAAAGTCCTTGAACTTCATCCTTAATGCTTGATTTCTTGTCAGCAACAGCATCTTTATTCTTTAATTAGTTATGTTCTATTTGTGATTTGTGAAAACAAGGTGGTGTATTTCTTTCTTTCTAGAGATGGACAATATAGTTCCAGTTGTGAAAAGCACAATGAAAACAAACTATTCCTACTTTTGAAAAAGCATACGGTTATATAATGGAATCCAAATATATTTCAGACTTCATTTCTCAAGTATAGGGCCACATTTTGTGTTTCGCATGGAGGCCTCAAAATCTTAGGTACGGGCCAGGTTGATGGTCATCAAATAAATTGAGAAGCACCATGGTCTTAGCAGGGTTACTAATGACAAAACATGTACAATAAAGTTGCATGACTATAGTATCCTACAGCATGTTAAACTGACCATTCTACACTAGCTTCACGCCTGCCAATGTATCAAAGACCTCTTTTTGGGCCTTATTGCACATGTCTTTACATGGTGAATCTTAATATTATTCCTCAGATGTGCAGGAGGTTCTCCACCTGCACACTGATACAACAGAAAACTTACATCAGACGCAGAGCAAAGATCCTTCTGAATTCTGATCCATCAACACAAAGAACATTGATGGCTAAAACCTGATCATGGTATAGAATGCAAACTGGGTAAAATACTCGCATCTGAATACTGTTAAGAAAGCGATGATAGGTCAACAATACAGTACTGGCAAAGTTAAACGTTCAATTGGAATACAAAGGAAGTACTCCCTCCGGTGCCTTAAAGAAAGTCCTTCAGGACAGCGACACGGTCATCAAAACACAATTTTGACTTATCTTTTCTATAAAAATATTTCTTGAAAAGTCATATATGTATATTTTTATGAAAGTAATTTTCAAGACCAATCTATTTATATGATTTTTCACATTTCAAACTCAACGACTTAAATGTTATTCATGATTTATATTCCCAATGTTTGACTCAAACCTTGTCCAAAGGGACTTCTAATATGACACCGGAGAGAGTACTAATTAGATTCCTCTGCCTTGGTGAATTTAAAAGCACAAAAAAGCCGTGGTCCCTCAAAAAAGCACTTTAGTCCCTCAACTTTCACTTGCGGGTCGAGTTTGTCCCTCAACTTTGAAATTGGCCAATTTGGTCCCTCAACTTATGTTTTTGGATCAAACTTGTCCCTAAACTTTCAAATCCACCAATATAGTCCGTCAAGTGTTGTTTTTGGGTCAAATCCATCCCTAGAGAACTCAAAATTTTTATATCTAAATATATTAGTTATCTCCATACACTTTTACGTATATGTTTGCTAAAAAAGTTGTGCTATTTTTTACCATCAAGATAAACATTCAGATTAAGTTTGACAAGAATAATTGGCCTAAAAGTCTGGCTAATCATTTAGATTACGTCAATACAAATATATAAATATATTTTTTGAAATAATTGGCCCAAACAAATAAGTACAATGGTTAGTTTGGCAAAAAGTAGTGACTCGCCTGTACTTGATGTGGAAACAAAATTGAGTTAAGCACACAGCCCACAATAGATACGATGGATACATACATTGATTAGGATAATCGATAGACGAGATGGTAAAAATAAATTAGTAAACCACATGGATTTAAATACCAGCTGCATATAAAAAAGTGGTGCTAAGGAATAGTGAAATAAATTGAAAAGGTAAAACTTGAGGGATGAGTTTGATCCAACAACAAAACTTGAGGGACTAGAATGGCTAATTCAAAAGTTGAGGGACGAATTCGATCTAAAAATGAAAGTTCAGGGACTAGATTGGCCGTTTTGAAAGTTAAGATACGAACTTGATCCTTGAGGGAAAGTTGAGGGACCAATATGTCTATTTTGCCTATAATTAATAGTAAACAAAGATCAGTATGGAAGAACATTCAATAGAAGATGAACACCACTGACAGATTAAATTAAAATGCCAATGATGTAAATCTAGGCTCAAGCATTCAAACATAAATTTGAAAAATATTTGAAAAACCAAAATATTTGAAAAACAAAAATATTTGAAAATTCAAACATCACTGTGACTGGAATAGCCAAAATATTTGAAAATTGATTGCATATAAATTTTAAATATTGTAAAAACTTGGCTATCATAACTTGTAAGTTCAAAATATTGTTTATACCTTGCAAACTAGTTCCATCAACAGGATATCTATACATCTAAAATAGAGGACTCCGCAGGTTTGGTTGCAGATTAATAAGCTCAAGGAATTTTCTGACATTACTAAGGGGTAACCCTTACATCCAACCGATTTGGATATATACCCATTCATCGATTAACTCTACACATATTCATAGAATGACCGCACATTTAAGAGCATCATTCATGATGCTACAAAATCCTAATTTATTGTTTGGCATTTGCTCAGTAATTTTGGTTATACCTTGACAATCCTTTAAAAATGGCATGAGATCACAATCATTCTACAATATTTGCTGTTGCATAAAACCTTTTGGGATCACATCGCAGCCAGGCACCATCAACATTTGCTAATGAAGTAGATTCAACTGCCTATTACCAGTATACTGAGTAACACTTCATTTTTGGAGCAAATACTCATGTCCATCACAACCGTAAACTCCTGGGATGCTCTGATTGCCACTGTCAGCTAGAAACTTTTGAATCTTCCTGTTCATTCTACTACAAAAATGCCTTCAGTGCAGCATAATCGAAAAATGTGTTAGGCTTGCACAATTATGCTACTTGTTAGCTCAGAGGATCATCAGCAGACCTGAGCCATGAAAAGCCATCATTGAAGACAGCATACATGACAAAAGACAGCCATCCATACTTTTGGCATATGCTCAAGGAATTGTGTTATGCATTCAACCAGTCCTATTGGACATAAACAATTGATTAGCATACTTGAATGTTACTTCATTTGGAGTGCAATTCTTTTTAAGCATTTCAGTAACAAGTTCCTCTGCATCTTTCCATCGCTCAGCCCTACACAAACCCTTCAATACAGAATTGTAGGAAATGGTGTCAGGCTCACAACACATGGTGCTCAATAACTTGAGGGCATCATCCAAACGGCTTTCTTCAGAAAAGCCATTGATAAGGGCATTATATGTGAAAATATCAGGTGTAATTCCATACTTTGGCATTTGCTCACAAACTTCAATTGCACGATTAACTAGCCCTTTTTGGCAGAGGGAATTGACTAGTATGTTGAATGTCACTTCATTTGGGGTACACTCTTTTCTAACCATATCAGCTATAAGCTCTCCAGCATCATCCCATCGTGCAGCTGTACACAAACCCTTCAACACAGCATTGTAGCTAAAGATATCAGCCTTGCATGGCATGCTTTTAAATAAATCAAAGGCCACTTCATCAAGTTCTTGTTCAGAAAAGCCATTAATAAGGCTACTGTATGTGACAATATCAGGTGTACATCTGTACTTCGGCATTAACTCAAACACTTCAATTGCATTGTTGACCAGCCCATTTTGGCATAGTGAATCAATGAGTATATTAAAGGTCATTTCAACAATTGGACAATCCTCTTTAAACATCTTAGCTATAAGCTCCGCAGCATCAGACCATCGCCCAGTTCTACATAAACCCTTCAACACAGCATTGAAGCTAATTGTGTCAGGCTTGCATAGCATGCTGTTCAGTAGCTTGAGGGCATCATCGACACGCCCTTGTTCAGAAAGACAGCTGATGATTGTGTTGTAACTGACAACATCAGGCTTATATCCATACTTCTGCATTTTCCCTAGAACTTCAGTTGCATACTCAACCAACCTATTTTGGCACAAGGAATTGATCAGCGTACTAAATGTGGCCTCATTTGGTGGGCAATCCTTCCTAACCATCTCAGCTATAAGCTCCCCAACTTCTTCCCATCGTCCAGCAATACACAAACCCTTCAATGCAGCATTGTAACAAACCGTATTAGGTTTGCATAACATGTCATTAAGTAGCTCGAGCGCTTTGTCAACACGCCCATGCTCTGAAAATCCATTGACCAGGGTACTGTAGATGACAACATCAGGAGTGCATCCATACTGAGGCATTTGCTGGAGAAGCTCCACTGCACGGTCAAGCAACCCATTTTGGCAAAAAGCACGGATCTGTGTGGCGAATGTCACCTCATTTGGATGGCAATTGTTCCGGATCATCTCTGCCATGAGCTCCTCGGCTTCCTCCCACTGCTTAGCACCGCACAAGCCCTTCAACACAGTGTTGTAGGTGTAGGTGTCCGGTGCCACCGGCATGGAGGCGATGAGACGCAGTGCATCCGCGAGGCGGCTGGAGCGGCAGTACCCGTCGATGAGTGCGGTGTAGGTGACTACGTTGGCGGTGCCAGAGGCTTTCGCTGCCTCGAGCACGCGCTCCGCATCGGCGAGGCGGCCGTCACGGCAGTAACCCGCGACGAGGGTGTTGTGGGAGACAGCGTCGGCACCGCCGGAGGCCTTGAGAGCCTCAAGCACGCGCTCCGCGTCCGCGAGGCGGCGGCGAGCGCAGAGCTTCTTGATGAGGATGTTACAGGTGATGACGGCCGGCGGCTCCGGCATCGAATCTGAGGCCGCGGGCGTGGAGGTAGTGGAGGGTCCCCCGAGGAGCAGCCGCAGCGCGGCATCGAGGTCGTCGAGCTCGACGAGGCGGCGGAGCGTGCGGTTGGAGGCTCCAGGGCGCGGCGGGGCGCTCGGGTTGACCCAGATGGAGCCCGACCCGCCGCGCCGCCCGGGTGGGGTCTGCCTCTGGCTTCGGCGGTCTGCCCTCCGCGTTGAAGCGGCGAAGGCCGCGGCAAGGTGATGGCGGAGGGGCTTGCTGTGCTTCGGAGATAGCCGGAGAAAGGAGAGTCGCCGGGTGGCAACGGCGGCGGGTGGCGGCGCCGGCGAGTAGGAAGGAGGGGTCATTCTTAGGGTGCTCATGCTCGGGTTCAAGGAAGTTACGGATAGGGCGTGGCTGTCGTTCTCCTGGAAGTTACTACTCCGTGTCTCCGTAGCTGCTGGTCCAGCTGGTGGCTGTCTGTTCAGTGGTCCACTTTTCTTTTTATAATGAATATACCAAGGTGACGAGACCATATCAACTAACCATATACCATCCCATGTAAACCAAGGACATGATGTAGAAGATATCACCCAAGTGAAGGAACAAATGAACGTTGGACCAATTACACGTAGCCGAGCTAAGAAACTACAAGAACAGGTGACTTCACTCCTAACTGAAATTAACTTCTACATAGATGAGAATGTTATACTACCTAAATGTTCTACATTGTTTGTTCTTAGGTTCACATATAAAGAGGAGGATCCTACTTCACATAGGGATGGATCGGACCGCCATTTCGGACCAGTTTGGACCAAGGATTCCTAGTTTGAATCAAGGATCACAGATGTTTCACTTCGGACCACCAGTTCAGACCAGTTCGGATCTGCATATTGAATCGATCGTAACTCTTAATTTCCGAAGGCTCTGGAGGTCCCCAAGTACTTGATGGAAAGCTTATCAAATCTACTTTCCAATGCAACAAATCGCATGTCCATTGGACTCCCCAATAAAAAGATATGACCAAATTAGTGGAGGCTGCAGAGAACCCCCAACAGCCACTCGAGGCTCCTCGGGATTTCATTTCGTGGTAACCTTTGAGTTTGCGTAACTCCAGAAACTCCAAGACCCACTCACACCCAACTAGGAGGCTTGTTCCTACTATAAATAATCTATGTACATAATCTATTTGTAAGACTTTGATAATGAAATAGAACCCCCTATTGTTCAGTTGTGTGCTAACAATTTCATAGAGTGATCTCTACCCCTTTGCTCTTGTGATTTTCTTGAGGATTATAGAAGAGGCCGCATCATTGGCTCTCAATTGGTGCTCCTGGTCCATTTGATTCCAGGTTGTGTTGGTTGGTTCTTTGAGTGTGGTTGGGCGAATCCACGATTCAGGTTGCCGGTTAAAGACGGTGGTTGGCTTCGAGTTTTATTTGCCAGGTTGCACTAGTTATCGCTGCTTGCAGCAAGTTATCTTGGTTGTTCAACAGCTAGTTATCTTGTCCAAGATCCTACATCGTGAAGATCGGGACCGGGTCTCATCATTTGGTATCAAGAGCCTGCGTTGCCACGTTAGGATTCTTTACCTTTAGCTACATATATTTGTGTCTTTGTCCTATCCACCAAAAAGCCATAAAAAAATTCTGTTTAGCTTTTGTTTCAATCTGTTTATCTAGTGAGTTTGGTTAAGTTTCAGTCCATTAAAGTCTTTGTTTAGTTGCATTTGTTTCTGTTCTTAAATTGTGCAAGTGTTATATCTGATCTTATTTAGTATTGTGCAAAAAAAACTTGTCAAAAAAAAAGAAGAAAGAACGCTGAAAAAAAAGTGTTGAGAAAGTAAAAAAAAAGAGAAAGTGTTGGAAAGAAAGGAGAAGGATCAGATTGTTGGTATGCACATGTGTTGAACCTTCATATCAAGTTGTGTAACTAGTTGGCTATCATTCTTTTGGTGTAATTTTTTGCTAGGTGATTCTCGTTAAATAAATCATCCCTAGCATAATACTTGTTTGCATCAAATCTAAATTTTCTTGTGTGTGTGTTGCTTTGGTTACATCATTCCATATCTTGTGATCATCACTAGGCATTTGATCTCTAGCTTGGGTTGCTACTTTGCTTTACAATAACTAGAATTCAGATTGCTGTGTTTTATCCCCTATCAAGCTCCACAAATAAGCCATTGTAAACTGAACGCCGATCGTGTATTCGCTTAACCATCACTGTTTTGCCACCACACACATTACTTCTGTAATCTGTTGGAAATTCATGAGAGCTTTGGTTGGTAAGAGTAAGTGAGGTTGTGAGATCCAAATAATTTTCCTACCACATGCATTTGTCGTATTATTATCACTAACCATACAGGAAGATGGACCTTGAGGATTGTGTTACCATGCAACAATTAAATAGGATGAGGCAAAGCATGGAGGAGAAACAAGATAGATTAGCCCAAGTACCACTGCAGACACTGAGGCACAGCCTTCCCACCCACGAACACGGCTCTACTGGCGACCTGGGAAGGTACCGGCGGCGGTCAGCTATCCTCTGGTTCAAGCCCATCCAAATGTTCCATTGCTATTGGAGGCTTGGAGCTACCCGCTCATGATTAAATTCTTGCATTGCATCTTTTGGATTCGGCGTTGATTTGGTTTTCCTCCGCAATTGAAGACCGGTCAATTTATTCATTCAATTTATCTTCTCCAAATCTAGACAACACCTCAGGCCATAGCCTCGATCTAACCTCCAGTTGCGGCTTCAATCTATTGCACCAGAAAACTGTTTGGGCAGTGAGTTCACACACGCCCAATGTATGCAGACGGCGGAGACGGAGGGCCACGGCAAGCACGACGGTCGCACAGCTTAGCCATCAGCTCGCAAGCGTACGATCTGCTCAAGGAGGTTGAGGTGAGCCACGGCGAGCACGACGGAGCTCTGGCGATGATAATGGCGAGGGGAGTTTCACCGCGGCGGAGAGAGAGAGTATAGGGAGAGAGGATAAAAATAGGGGCAAACCTGACTCTAGAAGATGAGAAGAAAAAAGAAAGGAGAAGAAAAGAAGCAAAATCAGAAAAAGAGAAGAGAAACCCTTATATCGAAATAATTCACGGTTTCAATGTCAAATTTCCAAAGGTACTCGAATTGGGTGTTAAATTCAGTGAGGCGGAGGTATTGGATGTCAAATATCGAATATTGATTAAGACTGTAACCGTAACTGTAACTGATATCTTTTTCCAAAAAGAAAGATACGTTTTTACATCTATTTTTTTTGTTATGATTAGTGTCTTACATGTATTTACACGAGCTAGACTTGCTAGCTTCAGGGATCAGCTCAAACCATCTGAACAGAAGATTCGATCGTGGCAACCTTTGCCTTCCTTGCCAGCGAGAGCAACCCTCGTCTTCCATTGCCAGCCTCAAATTGGCTCTCCAAAAATGGCAAGAATTTTCCTTTGCTGTCACATGCTCCGAGATCGCTGCTTTGCCAACCAAACGGGTAAGCTTTCTCGTCGAGTAAGGCAAAAGGCCATCACATGTAGCATTTTGTGATCTATTTTAAACAAGAATAAAATACACCAGCGATCCTTAAACTTTTCTCGATGTGTCATCTATGTCCCCAAACTCTTAAAATGCACATTAACATCCCTAAACTTGCTAAAGTGTATCATTTAGGTCCAAAATTCAAAAATACCCCTATGTTGTTGATGTTTGTCTATCTATTGATCTATAATTACGCTATGGTACAATCAAATAAAGTTCCCTAATTATTGGGATGAAAACAACTGATTTGGTGAGAAAAATAGTATAAAAGATCGTGCTCAATTAGCAGCTATGCCATCATGCATAGGGGTATTTTCGGAACTTTGGACCTAGATGACACAATTTAGCAAGTTTAGGGACTCAAATATGCATTTTAAGAGTTCGTGGACCTAGATGACACCACGAGACAAGTTTAGGGACCGCTCATGTATTTTACAATGTGTTTTGCTTATTCTGTGGTTATGAAAATTTATTGGTGGTGTGTGGTGAGAAAACAAAATTGTGCTCCACTTAAAGGCACAGAAGATTTTTCCTCCACTTCAAGACGAAGTAGATATGTTCAATAATGCTTAGCAATAATCCCGTGTAGGCCAGATGTCATCTAGAGAGAGTAATCAACAGGTGTTTCTGCAATTTACAAAACTTATCCTACTGTTAGTGCCGGTCGGACCAGTTTTATACATAGAAAAATCAACAAGTTTAGAAAACCTCTCTACGAGTTCTAGCACAAACTAAACATGAGAAGGTATTTCTATTGATGATTTATAGTAGGTTTACGAAGCTCCTGCACACAGAATGAGCACAACCAAGTAGATCAAAATAGAAGCAATAATAAATGCTAGAATTCAACAAGTGAGACAAACTAAATGCGATACACGATGAGATGTTTCTCGAAGTTCAGATTCACTAAAATGAATCCTACATCTCCGTTGAGGTGCCTACGATAGATGGGCTTATACACATCAATCCACTTTATTCGGTTTCATAGATTGACCCTTTTCCCCAAATAAGGAGGCTGTAAGGAAATTAGCCTTAAGCTATTGTTTGTGATTTTGATGATTAAGTAACAACATGATCATTGGAGCTAATGAGTTTGTCTAGATAATTATTTGTATGTTTAATAGCCCAAGGTTTGATTCCAAACCATCTAAATGCAATGAGTTGTAAATATTCCATGGATTCCAAATGATGGTATTTTCACTTAAAGACTCGCGAAGAGACGAAGTGAATCCTGCTAGAGAAAGCTCACCGACACACATCACTGTATATGTCGGTGATCACCGACGTAATCACCGCATCAGTCGATGACGTGGGAATTGAGAAGAAGGGCCAAGACAAGAGTACTATGTCCACCGACACAATCATCAGAGAAATCGAAATCAACGGATAAATTGATGTCAACGGGACAAGCAAGAGAAGGATCTGGAGGTCACTGATTCAATCGGTGATTGAAACTACCTAAGATGGGCTATAGGGGGTGAACATTCCAATTGCAACTTTACAATATTCAAAAATTAGTGCTTAAGAGATGGGGATTCAAATCACTAGCACCCTCACTTGCTCTCTTTTAAATCTCTCTTCAATCCCCTCACCAAATCTAACGAAGAAAGTCAAGAGAGGAGTAAAGAGGAGCTTTGAATGCAAAAGAATAGTTCTGGTTCGAGTTAGGTGAATAGGAGGGGGTGAGAGGGTATAAATACCCTTCACCCGCAACTAGCCATTGCTCAGTTAAAGTCCGGAGTCTCCAGACAATTGTCTGGAAACTCCGGACAGTGGTCACTCCAGACCAAGTCTGCGCCACATACACAAATTCAGCAACTCTGGAGATTTGTCCTAGACAAAACACAGAGTTCTAGTTTGAGGCATTTGTTTATTTGTCTCTCTAAAGGGTTGTTAGATGGTTATGAGAACTTCTTCAAACCAAACGATCAACTTAGAGTCCATCTTTATAGTATGGCTTTTCCTAAAGACTCAAGGACAAAACAATTAACAAGGATTAAACGTTTGTATCCATGAACTGTTTTTCCTTTTCCTTTTTTGGAGGGCCTTTCATCATCAGTTTTGTATTACCACCTATCCATCACTTGATAAAATGGTTAGTCTTTCAAGTGCTTTGTCATGAGTCAACCAAAACACTAAGAAGAAGGTCAAGGGCACATTCAATCTCCCCCTTTTGGTGATTGATGACAACACACTTGAAACTTACAAGGGATAATAATCAAGGATGACATAAATGAAAGGCCAACAAAGTCCTCCTTTAATGCATGCACTTGAGGTTTGAATCCACATAACCATGATAAGGTCCAAGTGCATAATAAGAATATAAATAATAGGAAGAAACACAAAGTAAACCAAGAAATGCATGACATAGAAGGCACACCAATAGGATAAGAAGAAACAACTAGAGGGTCCGAACTTTCCATAGATTTCTCCGGAGTCCCCGTAAAGATCTCCGGAGATACCGGGCAACTTGCCAGCATAAAAAGAACAAAGACCACAAGGAATGAAATAAACACACTAACATCATGTCCTTGGATAAATAAAGAGCAAACCCAAGGAACCAAAGCATTCAAATCAAGAGTTTCTTAAGCTTACTAGGTTCCCACTCACACGAAGTACTAGATTAAGATCCTAGTACAAACCAAGTCTGATACATAAATAGATAACTTTTCACCCCCCTTTGGCATCAAGCACAAAAAAGAGAGTGAACTAGACCATAAGAAGCATCTACTTGTCTTCCTCGTCATCCTCCTCCTCAGTAGGATCTTCATCCTCATCATCATCGTCATGCTCACGATAGGTGGGAGGCTCCACCTCCTCAGTCTCGTCATCCTCCTCATCACGACGATGTAGAGGGTGAAGAGAGGAGCCACTAGGAATACCAGGTTTAAAATGTGTATCATGAGTAGCGGCAGCCTCATCTTCAGCATTGGCAATGTCCCATTTCTCAAATGGATCCGGAAAGTCGGGAAGCTCATGATAAGTATCAACAGGTAAACCCATCTCCCTCTTCATCTCAATGATGTCACAACAACTTTCAATTACTTCATTAGTAGTGTGCTTGCACATTCACCAAATAGCCTTGAGCGCTTTCTTGATCATGGAGGACTTGGGGGCGCTTAGGAGTTTGAGACCTGGAAGTTTGAAGAGGATGGTGACTAGTGGAAGCACGAGAGAGTATTGGCTATCGTGCTGGTGGATGGAGTGGTTTATCCCCGGATCTTGATCTCTTGTGTAGAGGCTCATGTGCAACATCCTTTCTAAAGGTTTTCTTGGTCACCCTCTCAATAATGTACATAATGTAGGGAGCATAAGGCAAGTGCTTTGTAGAATCATCCATTTCATGACAAAGTTCATTCCATATGTAGTCAAATATGGAAAAGGATTCACCACCCGACGCTATCCTATTTAGAAGATTGATAGCATAGAAATGAAGAGCACTGGCATAACCTCCCTTTGGATCGATAGTCTCACGGAAAATAGGATTGAGATGGTAATAGAAAGGAATCAAGATTGAGGCCTTCCCTTCCTAAGCAAGCATCGGATTGAAAAACATGAAAGTGGTGTCACTTGGCCTGAGAGATAGCTCATTGTGGATGCAAATCCTGCTCTCATAGCTCATTATGGATGCAAATCCTGCTCTCATATTTAGTTCCAAGGCCAAGAATTCTTGAGAAAGTCATGTAATCCACATAATAATGCTCACCTCCGTTGTCCAATGGATAGCCACAACCTTTGCATCTTAGTAGTAGGAGTTATGAAATTGGCAAATGATTTCTTGATTCCAATCATATTTGAGACCCATCAACTCCCAAAGTCCATAAGCCTTGCAAGCATTGACTACTTGATATACACATGATCATTTCCATGTTCAAAGAATTTCCAATCTATGCACCTCATTGGCACAATCGGGGGCTTATTCTTCTTCTTCATGCACACAAAGTAATGAAAATCTCTATGAAACTCATTCCAAAAATGAGAATCAATGCCCTTCATCTTTTGATAATCAAAGGGATATTCTTTTCTTTTCTCTCCCTCACAACTAGCTTCTTGTTGCAGTAGTCTCTAGGCATTGATACAGAGTACCCCATTGGTGTGGATAGACTTTTGACACTTGGAAAGGTGGGATAGTCATCTTGATCTCATTCAAAAGTGGCTTCAAGATGGGGGTGGTGTTTGAGGACATGTCTCATAAGCAACCCCCTCTCTATAGGATTAGCATGATGTGGTGGCAGGAGCAGGAAAGGATGGATTCATATATGGAGAAACATGCTTTTTCTTCTTTTGAGGAAATGACCCACTCCCTTGCCCTTGTCAATTCGTGCATGGTACTTTGTTCTCCTAATCGTTGTCTCCCCTTCCTCGCCATTGTCAATTGGCCTATCAAGCATGGGATCATGATGAGCCTTGGTTCTAGCCGTTTTACTAGGTGGTTGCCTAGGACCTTGGGGTGGAGGAGCTTGTCTTTCTCTTTCCATTGCTTTACACAAGGATAGGAAATAAGGATAAGCATGAGATAGAGGAGAATCAAAATAAGTAGAAGTGCACATTTTAGTTTTCAGACTCGGAGGGATTGGAAATAAGGATAGGCATCAGATAGAGTAGACTCAAAAGAAGTAGAAATGGACATTCACTCCAGCGAATTCTCCAGAAACTCCATACATATGTGGCATGTGGGGTCTCCAAACAATATCTAGAGTTTTCTTACCTTTCCAGTCCGAAACCTAAAAGGGGCATAACTCAACTTTCGATCATTGAAATCTAACCAAATCATAGATCCTACATCTATAGCATCTGAGACAACTAAATAACCACATGGAATCCAAAAACTTGCATGGTACATGGAGAGATCGGGCAATATGAATCTAGGGTACCTTGGGAGTTGAATGAGAGGGAGTTGAATCCAAATCCAAGATCCCTAGCATGCTTGATTACTTCGAAGGTGTCTTCCTTGATGATTCGAATGAGGTTCCATGGTTGAATCCTCAAATCTTCATGGGTAAGTCAGATATGAGGAAGAGGAAGAGAGAAAGGGGAGGCGGTAGTAAAAAGAAAGAACCGAAGGGGAGATTCCAGACAAAGTCTGGAGTATCCGCCAAAAAGTGCAGACACTCAGCTCCCCTTGAATCCAAGAATCTGAGCACTTGATTTGGAAGAGAGATGTAGCACTAATGGTCATGGCTTCCTAAGAGCATGAGAGATTTATGAACTCAAGATTAGCCAACAAACAATCAATATGAGCAATGATCTTGAGTTTCTAGATGATGATGATCCAAAGGTTTGGAAACAACAAAAACACATTCTTTTTCTATAGAAGATTTTACTTTTTCAAGAAATCCTAACTAGGGACCAAACAATTTTGTGTGCAGGATCTCAAGCCAGAATCCAAGATGTTTAATTCACTCCTCAAAGCACAAAATCTTGACTTATCTAGTGGCTTAGTGAAGATATTGACAAGTTGCCTTTTGGTGCTCACATGACGTAAACCCAATATCTCCATTTTCCTCATGATCCCATAAGGAGTGATGATGAATGTCTATGTGCTTTGTTTGGGAGTGTTACACGGAGTTGTTAGCTATTTTGGTAACACTTTCGTTGTCACACAAGAGTGGAATCTCACTAAACTCACAACCAAAGTTAATCAGGGTTTGCCTTATCCAAAGTAGTTGGCACAATAAGCACCGACTGCCATATACTCGGCTTCGGCGGTCGATAGAGCGACCGGGTTTTACTTCTTTGAGCTCCATGACACCAAGGACCGACCAAGAAATTGACAAGTCCCCATTGTACTCTTTCGATCTACTTTACAACCGACATAATCGAAGTCCGAATAACCAAGTAGACTAAAAGTTAAGCCTTTGGGATACCACAAGCCAAGATTATGAGTGAGTACTATATATCTAAGAATTCTCTTAATGGACACCAAATGACACTCTTTCGGGTTAGCTGGAAACCTTGCACATATGCACACACTAAGCATAATGTCGGCCCTATATGCATAAAGGTAAAGTAGAGAGCCAATCATGGAGCGATATACCTTTTGATCCATGGCCTCACCATCTTCATTTATATTAAGATGTCCACTGGTTGGCATGGGGTCTTGATGGGCTTGGCATTTTCCATGTTGAACTTCCTGAGCATATTTTTGGTGTACTTAGTTTGACTAATGAATGTGCCATCCTTGAGTTGCTTGATTTGAAATCCAAGTAAGAACTTAAACTCACCCATCATGGACATCTCAAACCTTTTTGTCATGATCCTAATAAAGTCTTCACTCCAAACATTGTTAGAACCAAATATAATGTCATCGACATATATTTGGCATACAAAAATATCTTTATCTTTCTTGCATATAAAAAGAGTAGGATCGGCTTTGCCTATCCCAAAGCCTTTCCTTAAAAGAAAGTTATTAAGACATTCATACCATGCTCTAGGAGCTTGCTTGAGCCCATAGAGTGCCTCTTGGAGCTTGTACACATGGTGATAATACTTGGGGTTGGTCCGATGGTTTCTCAACATATACCGATTCTGAGATTGGTCCATTGAGGAATGCACTCTTCACATCCACTTGATATAGCTTGAAATCATGGTGAGTAGCATAGGAAAGTCATATGCAAATTGAATCAAGTCTAGCTACTGGAGCGTAAGTTTCACCAAAGTCCAAACCTTCGATTCGAGTGGAACCTTGAGAAAGCAACCTTGCTTTGTTTCTTTTCACTACACCATGTTCATCTTGTTTGTTGCGGAACACCTATTTAGTTCCAATCACATTTTTATTGGGCCTCTGCACTAATGACCAAACTTCATTTCTCTTGAAGTTGTTGAGCACCTCTTGCATGTCCATTACCCAATCTAGGTCATCAAATGTTTCTTCCACCTTTAGGGGTTCTAAAGAAGAAACAAACGAGTAATGCTCAGAAAAAATTGCTAATCTAGAACAAGTAGTTACCCCTATTTGGATGCTTCCAAGTATGTTGCCTATGTGATGATCTGTTTGAAAACTTTGATGAACCCTGGCATGGGGAGTTTGGGCTTGATGTTGTATTGGATCATTTGTTTCATCTTCTACTTGTTCTTGAGTTAGATCAGGTCCACTTTCATTAGAGCTTCTGGAGTTTCCAAAAAATTGTCCGGAGTCTCCACACTTTTTAGCAGTAGTTTTTGTGGATGAATCTCTTGTTGTCAGCTTCATCTTGACCTTGATTCTCTTTTTCTTGTGGTCTAATCTCACTAGTGGCTAGCTTCTCAATTGCTTGTTGGTGAGTTTCCTTATTCATATCATTTAGATCATTTTTCTCTACTAGAGAGCCATTAATTTTATCAAAGCTCACATCACACGCGATTTGAACACAACCAGAAGTTTGGTTGAAGAAACGATAGCCATGAGCATTTGATGCACAACCAAGCAGAAAACTTTCATCACATTTAGGTGCAAATTTAGAGCTTTGGGCTTCTTGTTGAGAATGAAGCACTTACTTCCAAAAGCTCTAAAGTAAGACACATTTGACTTCTTACCGATGAGAATCTCATACGCTGTCTTCCTCAAGAGCTTGTGGAGACGGTTGATGGCATGCTAAGCGGTGTTGATAGCTTCAGCCCAAAATTGATCCAAAGTCATGTATCCATCAAGCATTGTTCTAGCCATCTCAATGATTGTTCTACTATTCCTCTCAACAATGTCATTTTGTTGAGGAGTGTATGGCTCGGAGAATTGATGCCCAAATCCTTCTTCCTCTAGAGAACTCTCAATGTTGGTGTTTTCGAACTCGGTGCCATTATCACTTCTCACTTTCTTGATATTTTCTTTGAACTCATTTTGTGCTCTTCTTGCAAACTTCTTGAATGTTTCATATACTTCACTTTTGTCATGCAAAAAGAACACCCAAGTGAAATGATAATAATCATCAACAATGACAAAGCCATATTTGTTACCACCAATGCTTATGCAGGCCACCAGTCCAAATATGTCCATGTGTAGAAACTCGAGTGGTGTCTCGGTGGTGACAATGCTCTTGGGATGATGTGATACCCCAACTTTCTTTCCCGCTTGATATGCACTACAAAAATGATATTTCTCAAAGGAAACATTTGTTACTCCAAGAATGTGATCTTAGAAGCTTATCAAGATTTCTTTTCCCAACGTGAGCTAGCCGGCGATGCCAAAGCTAACCCAAGTTAGACTTTGCCAACAAGTATGCATCAAGTTGAGCTTTATCCGACGTGAAATCCACAAGATAATGCTTTCCCTTGAGTACACCCTTGAAGACAAGAGAGTCATAGCTTCTTCTAGAGACGGTCACACCCTTATCGGTGAACAAACAATTGTAGCACATCTCACAAAGTTGCGAAATGGATAACAACTTGTAGTCCAACGACTCCAACAAGAAAACATTTGAAATTGAATGATCGATAGAGATAGCAATTTTACCTAGACCTTTTACCTTTCCTTGGCTATTATCGGCGAACACAGTGTTATCAATTCATTTTTCATTTGCCTCAAATGAAGTGAACATACTCTTCCCTTCGGTCATATGATTTGTGCATCTACTATCAAGCACCCATTTGGTTCCACCGGAGGAGTATGCCTACAAAACAAATCAAGCCTTTGTTTTATGTACCCAAATAGATTTGAGTCCTTAAGCGTTAGTTACAACAACTTTGGGCACCCACACATTTCTCTTGATCAATGTGTCTCTTATGCGGTACCCCACATACTTGGCGACGACATTACCATAACGGTCCCAAGTCAACACATAATCGGCATAAAATGTACTTTGAGGAGCATGTGCCTTGGCTTTCTTCCCGTGTGTTGAGTTGACCTTGATTGGTTCATCCTTAACTTGAGTTTGTGGCACAGTACTCATAAGAGACAATATGGGAGGAGTTGAAACTCATGGGCTTCGTGTAGTTTGCCTTGTGTTCCTCCCCCTTACTCCAAGGGTATGTTGTGTGCTGAAAGTGCTTTAACAAACCACCTTTCACACCTAGGCTGGAGGTCTTGTTGTTCTTGATGATGAGGATAAGGTCTCTATCACCTTGTTCATCCTTACCTAACCCCTTGTCATCCTTGTAACCATACTTCTTCATGTAGCTTCTACCGAAGGCCTTGGAGCACTTCTCAAACTTACCTATCTTGAGATGTGGCTTCTCTTTCTTTAGGATGTTGGGGAATCTATCTCCTTCATAGCTTGTGCTTCGGCAAGGTTAGTTCCACAAGATTTTGCATCAACATTATAACATCTTACACAACCATTGCTAGTAGAGGGATTGCAGGACTTGGTTGCATCATCAGAGCATGAGGAAGTGATATCCTAAAGTGTATTAAATCACACTTCGAGAGCCATTTGTTTGGCATTCAAACTTGATAAGTTTCTTGAAGTGTTTCATTTTCACTCTTTAGCCTAGCATTTGATTCGTTGGAGGAGGAGAGCTCCTTGGTCAACTTCTCAACATATTACTTCTCGTTAGCAAAAGACTTTTCATGCCTAAAAAGTTCGCCAATTTTGGCTTTGAGAAGTCCTCTTGCATCTGGAAACCCTTTCTTTCTTTGGAAAGGGATTCCTCAAGAGCTACGGATTTCTCTCGCTCAATCCTTATCAACTCTTCTTGAGCCTCAAGAGTCTCATCCCTAGTCTCTAACTCCTCCATTAGCTTCATGATTCTATTACCGGCCTTTTTACCAAATTTCTTAGTTAATGTTTCATAGATATCCTCATCATCATCATTTTCATCATCATCAAGGGAGAGGTATTTGGGAGATAACTTTACCCCTTTTGCCATGAGACAACTGGAGTAGCACCATCTTCATTGTCGGTGAGCCCACAAGAGAGTGATGTGCTTGATGTTGGAGCTTGCACCACAATTGTCGCAACGTCCTCATCATCGAAGGTCTCTTCCGTTGAATCCCATTCTTGACCAAGATGAGCTTCACCGACGTACTTCTTTTTCTTGTAGCCTTCCTCTTCCCTTTTGTTAGGTGTTGGACAATCGGCCACAAAATTACCAACTTTGCCACATCTAGGGCTTGTAAGTCTTGCGAGACCCTCCAACCGAGTTTGTGGAGTGACCACCAGTAGTTGTGAGAGGGAGGCAATTTCTTCTGTAAGTTTAGCAATTTTGGGTCTAGAGAGGCCCTACCGAGTGGAAGTGTCATAGAGCATCTGGGAGAGATAAGTGGTGATGGACTCGAGCGTGGGAAGAGCGCATCGGCTATCCATAGAGTAACTTGACTAGGGAGCAAGGCCCTTGCGCAGGCATTCCCTTGAGGGGGACTCCAACAACAAGATAGGGAAAGCGATGCTTTCCGATACCTCCTGATAAATCACTTTGCCGGATTTTGCATTCTCTACCCTTTATGTCCCGCATTGTTTCTTGCACTATCTTCCGTATTTAACTTTCCTAGAATTTCCATGTGTAGTTGATAGGATTGGAACATAGGGTACAAAACCTTTAAGTGGTAGAGATATAAACACATAGAAAACCTAGTGCACATTTAGATAGAAATGGAAATAAGTTTTTTATATGTGCTTGTAGCATTAGTTTTTAGAACATCTAATTCACCCACCCCTCTTAGGGTGTCATGATCCCTTCAGAGGAGTCATTATTTTTGCATTATTTCTAAGTCATTGCATTTGGATGAGTTATAATCAAACCTTGGGACTTACAAAACCTACAAATATTCATCTAGTCACTCCTTTGTCCCCAAGATCATGTTGTCACTCAATCACCAAAATCACAAATAATGGCACAAGGCCATTTTCCTTACATACATATGTATTTTTGTCAGCTCGACGAGATCAGACCCATTTTGCCCGAATACATATATTATAGAAGTCATAATTCCCTCGTCCAAAGTCCAATCGGGTGTTCTACATATATATTTTGGTCAGTTTATGAGATCTAAGCACTGGTGAAGTCCAAATCGCATTTTGAAAATGTGTACCAAACAACCTAACCGGGTTTGGGAAACCAAACTAACTCTATATGGAGCCTATTTTGGTCCGCAACAGCTACAATGTTCACGATCAATGCGTGAGTTTGCCTCTCTGACCGGCGATTGCTCGGTAGCAGACTCAATTGCTGACAGCACGTCTGCCGGCGACAAGGTCACCACTTGTGGCTGCAGCTACGAGGCAAACATGCTGCCCATCGATCAAACCAGCAAGGAAAAATGGGTTTACATGAACCATCAGAGGGATACACAAAAGAGCAAATCTTAATCTTTTGGTAACTAAGTCATGAGAACCACATGTAGTAAATTAAGCTTTTTTTGCCTATTTTTTCAATCTATGTGGCTAGTCTATCATGTTCGTAATGAAGCAACAATGTTGTCCTTGCCCACGAGATGCAATTTGATACAACCAGCAGCTGGCTAAATTATTAGCCTGGTTCTAAGTCATGGTATCGTTGGGGAAGGGGGAAGGAACGGGTGACCCACACTTGTGCCCGCAAATTATCCGTCCCCAATTTATTCATACCCAAATGAACAGGTAACTACCCAATTGGCATAGATAATCCAATGAATACCCTCGGATGGACTGTACCACCAACCTCGCTTCAATTCTCGGCTGACGTTCCACTAAGTGCATCAATATTACCCAATATCTCTGAAGTGGAGTTGTTCTGTTGTGTGTTGCCACCAAAATTCATATTGCCTAGAAGGTGTTTGAGGTAGTCAGGGCTCAAAATTCTGTGCTGCTAGAGCCATTGTCTGCATTTAAGGTTGACATTGGACCTTGGTCACCACCTAAGCAACACTACATTTTGCTTTCTAAAATTATTCAGCTATGCTTCAGTTTTTGGCTGTAATTCCATAGTGATTGGAAATTGTACAACAAAGAGCTCCATGGCCACCACCTATACAAGTTAAGATGTTGGTGTGTTCTACTGTTTGCGGTGTCTTTGATCATGGGAAGAGCAAAGTTGCTTGGTAGTTGGGGGTGCCAATGAATGATGTTCAAATCAGGCCACCACATTGGCCATCCTTCATGTAGCATACTACTGTTATGCACTTAGGGAAATCCTGGTCAATGGTGGCATGGAATTCAGTCAGTAAGTCAATGATGAAAATTCTCTTTGGTGATATCAGTGGAGAATGTTTGCAGTGGTGACTTGAAATATATGAAATTGCAGTGCAAGTTGATGGAATCAAAGGGAACGAGATTATATTGTCACAGTTCATTGCTGGTCCACATGTGCATTTGCCGAAACAGGGTGACTATTTTGGTATCTTCCCTAATAGTGCAAGATTAGTTATATCACAATCATATTTTGTCAAGTATTGTTGGATGCAGTGGGGAATTCCTTGACCATCCTTCAGTTCAACTATAGTGAACTCCTTTCTGCTGAAGGAGCTTCTCCTATGAATGGTTACTTCTCCTATGAATGGTAGTTCAACAGTTCCATGGGATGCAATGATTCAGAAATGCCAGTGCCGCCCTAACGTTATCACTAGCAAAGTTTGGTTTGTTCAGATACTGCACAATACATATATATTCCTTAGCAAACACAAGCTGTAACTATGGTGATCAGCACAAGCTAAGAGCAAAGATCATTTTACTCTATGATACTCGGTCGTTGGGAGCTCGCACAATTATTTTGCTCACTACTCTTGATGCTACAGTTTGTGAGGGTTTGCACCTGCAATTGCCAAGCTTGTTTTTTCCTGAAAGCTCAGAACTTTAGCAGATTTCATATAATCTTGTCACCATATATAGCATTGCTGCTACAGTCCCTGGTTATGCGACAAGAGTAAAAGACAGTCAGATTTGAGTATAATGAGCATTAGCTCTGAACTGGAATGGCAAATGCAGTTCAGGCCTGCGCTTTAGGATACGTGCAGGAGAAAACAAACATTTACATCAAGAACAATATATCCAGAAATTTGCAGTATTTGCATAAAAAAAGAATTCTTGATAACAGATGTAGTCGTGATTTACATCACCAATTTGGCGCCACCAAAAACTATGTACATGTAAGAACCTATCTGGCCCCTAACGTATATTATATAAACAAACTTCCTCATTAGTTTGTTTACCACTCAGGAGTGAACCTATACATACCTGCAAAGCAAATAAGAACCACAACTCAGTACATGCTACTATGTCCGGGATCATTACTTTTTTTACTTTCTTTTGTGAAACCAAACAACACACTTACTATCAACAATGTTATATCAATATTGAGAAAAGGCAACCAAGTGCGCTTACCTTCAATCTACGAGGGTGTTGCTTGTATCATAATATTAACACATCCATACCGGAATTTTCTACAATTTTAGCACAAGTGTTTTTTGATCTTTTAACCAAATGTCAAGTCTTGGAAACTTCGACCACTATTATTGCGAGGGGCATATGGTCTTGGTACCTTCCATCTCAACAGTTCCTGAAAAGTCAAGGTTATTAAAAGATTGGTACAGTTAAAAAGGTATAAATAATCCAACAGACAGATATGGTTAAATTATAAACTTATTAAGCTTGAGACTCACTAAAGACTACTCGATAGCAAGTAAAACAATTTAATCTCAAAATAAACTGGGCAACTACCAAACTGTAGAACAAATTTGCTTCCTGTTAGACAGTTGTAGAACAAATTTCAGCAGTTCGTACATAGTAATGTTGTTTCAAATATGGATACAAGTGTGTGCTTCAGTGACTATAATAATGCAGCAGCTGGGTTTGATACAATTGGCGCCACAATCTGTGGCTGCCCGTTTTTCAGGATGGTGGAAAAGAATGATTAGAGCAGCCCCAAAGGAGTCCCGCAAGGGCCTCAATTCCCTGGTAATTTTGGTGGCCTGGGAGGGGAAACACCGTAATACCTGTATTTTTGAGGTTAAGAGGCCGAGCGTTCAAGAAGTACTCAGGTCAGTTTGTTTGGAAGGGGGCCTGTGGTGTATGGCAGGGGCATCAAAGCTCATGGAGTTGATGCCCAGGTCGCTGCCGATCATGACTTAACAGCCTGAGTGTTTGTAGGTCGCCACTATTGTTTGTAGGTCGCCACTATAATTCTATCATGGCGAATTCATAGTTTTGGTGTGGGTCAGGGGTGCCATTTCTTGGCGCCTAGTGTGGTGGCCTGTCTAGACCGTTGTACCTTTTCTACCTTAATGAAATGATGCGCAGTTCTCCTGCGTGGTTCGAGAAAAAAAAAGTGCGTGCTTCAGTTTACAAGTCACTTCACATACCTTAATTGAATTTGGACCGTAAGCTTTAAAAGCTTTGTCAATTGCAGAGTAAATGATACTCGATTGTTCCGAACCACGGTTACACTTGACCAAACGAACAACTTCCTTCGAGTTTGAAGGTTTAGCTTTCAAGTACAAAATAAGCTTCGAAGGCAAGGATCCTGGAGGATCTTTTTTCCCATGGGTCATCTCCACCATTACCAGATCATCCCATAATACATCCCAGATCACCGAGCAAGGATCCTTTGCAGGATTGAACTTACGTTGGGTCATCATCGGTAGCTGAAAGCAAGCATGCAATCATGTAATAAAGTTGGACCAAAAAGTGAAAAACATGACACGACAAGGGCAAAAGTTATCCTACCTGAAGCAATAGTATTCTTCTGTGAGTAATTAAAAGAATTTTCCCCTTAGGAAGTAAGAAATGATCCTCATAAGCATCAGTAGAAGCAAACTTTCCTCGGATCTTAAAAATGTCAATTTGACCAAGGAATGTAGCACATTCAGCTAGATGCAAGATAGCCTTCATAACAAAAAAGTTGCCAAAGGTCACCAAATTGGAGAGGTTATTTCATAGTAAACTAAGGCTCTGGCCTAGAAAGATACCTGGCCAGTTGCTTTATGCTCGTCATAAGGATAGAGCAAACTATCACCACCAATAGCTCGAGGGAGCCTCCTACGCAGCAATTGCTCCTCAGCCATTATAGCTGATGATATTTTCATTTTTACCGCATTCGCACCTTCAGTAGTTTTTGACAAAAGATCAAGAACTCCGCTAACTGGCTGTGCAGCTGCACCGATTATGCCCTTTCCAACTCCTTGGACAAAACCCTCAACACCTGAAGATTTTGCACCCTCGATGGGCTTTGTCAATATGCCTGTGACACCTCTGAAGATGCCTTTTGCAAGAGCACCACCTCCATCTCTTATAACATCACCAAAATCTTCCACACCTTTGCTATCCTGGAGAAAACAGAGCAATTCTATTTACATATCCTAGTTTTGGCAAGTCAAATACATCCACAAGCATAGTAAAAGAAAGAAAAATAGAAATGTACTTGTCTCATTCGGCTCTGAATGAACTTCTTATCCATAGACAACGCTGCTATACCCTTGCTCATGTTACTCAAAGCGCTACTGGCATTACCAAGAATGTCAACACCAGAAAGTAGTTGAAGAGGTTGGCTAAGAAGATCCTTTTGGATGTTAGATATAGCTGCATTCATAAGTGCACTTTGCCGCATGCACAATTCCTCTCGGTACCTCTGAGCTATACGTACCTGCATGTGAAAAAAAAGTATGACAAAGGTGCAGTAACTTTGTGTAGGCAGATTGCCTGTTTGAACATATGGAAACTATTATGCTTGTATGGATGATTATGATACAAAAATCAATAGCTGTCCTACCGGCATATGCTCCATGTTTCCTAATGCAGTCATCAAGGATGACCAGAAACCAAGAACTCCCCTTGGCCTTTGGCTAGGGGACATTGCCATTGACACTCTAAATCGAATCTCAGAGATGTTCAGAAGCCTGCAAGAAAAGGTTCACTGCAATCAATAGGGGGACCTATAAAAAGAGAACACCACGTAGACACCTACCCAATTTTCAGTATAGGGTCCACTGAAACAGCTGAAGGCTGACTGCTATATATCCTATCAAATTTTAGGTGTTGAATCATCTCGTGGAGGCGCCAAATGATTGGTTCATGGATGTTAACAAAAAAGACACAACTCTCAGGAACCTACAAAGGATAAAGGAAAATTAATATAAAACGAAACAGCCATGTGAATGATGCCAGAAAATTGAATGAGTAACATGTTCTAAGAAAATGAGGGTATCACCTGCACACCAACATATGGATAGACACAGAAATCTAGAGAATTATCGGTCTGAACTGTCATAGAGAACTTGAAAACATAGTCTGACTGATTCTCAATCTTTTGGGGACAGAAAAGGACAGGCATTGGAACAAATGGCAATTGATTGTCTACTTGAATCCAATGCATCCGCATTTTGAGCCTGCATTGAAGAGAGGACAGTTGAAAATACACAAACGAGCAGTGAGAAAAAAAAGTAGCATAGCAATAATTGTTACCGATTTACTCCAGAGCCCATTCCAGATGAGTATGCAAGTACTAATTGCTGCACTGAGAGGTAAAGAACTTCCTCAGGCATATGGTCAACAACAGAAATGCCCAGCTCCATTAGTTCCAAAGTAACATGAAATTCACTATCCAGATCTGGAGATGATTGCCCATAGTCAACCTCTGATGGCTGAAAGATTGGTGAGAATATCCTTTCAATTATCTGTCCACGATTTCTATTATCTGGCAGCCAATCACTAATTTGAGTAACACGTAATTTCCCCTCCTTCAAAACAGTGACACGTAAAGCCTTCTTAAGAGCACTTGAATTCGTTAGTGGCTGATGATCCATAACAACATCAATGTCATATGTCATGGAGTTCATTGGGTCAGTCCCATCAACTAACACTTCCAATAGACGCCTTCTGCTGAGATCTTCCCAGAAGAAGGAAGCTGATGAATTTGGAGGCAAACTACGCCATGAATAATCATCACCACCAACCTGTCGAAACCGTATAGGCAAGAACATGGAGTGGTTCTCCACCCTGCTTACATAATTTATGTTTTGCTTAATCAAGTGTAAGAAGTTTTGATGTAAAGTTGACGTGAATAACTGTGCAGTACCTGTATGGGCTGGACCAGCAATCAAGCTGAAATACGACTTCATACCGTGAACTTTTTGTTCCACTTCTCACGTTTACCCTCACAAAAGCTTGATCAGTTCCTGCAACACTATTCATGAGCACACACATAACTCCATTAGCATCGATGCTAAAAGGTGTGCTCCATTTATATCCTTCTAGCCGCAACTGCAAGCATAACAAAGATCAAAATGGTGTAATAACATTAACAAGTAAGCAAATAACTGCCAGTTCAAGATAATAACCTTTAAAAGTTCACTTCCAAATTCTGATCGCCACTGAAATACTTTAGGAGGTTCATATGGCGGTAAGGGCTCCTCAGTCTCATTATGACACTCAGATAGAAAAATATTTCTCCCAATTCTGTTGATAAAAAGTGCTCGCGGCAGAAAATTTACTACCTGCATTATCAGCTAATATTTTTCAGAGATATTCAAACATACAATCAAATATTTAAACAACACTTTACAACAAACCTTCTTATGTAGAAATAGAATTAACAAAATATATCAACAAGAATCCAATAGCCAAAAGGCAAATCTATAGCTAAACAAGAGTGGTGTGTGGTGTTCATAGATACAGAGGGTGTGTGTGTTGTGTTTTTGTACGTTTTGTGGGATCCCCACTTTTGTTTTTCTACCTTGATGAATCTAATGACATGCAGTTCTCCTGCGTGGTTCGAAAAAAATAGCTAAACAAGAGTATAAAAACTCCAATTCGTGTTATGGATACTAAAAGGCCTATGCTATCAAAAGGACCAGAATGAACAGTCAAAACTGTTTGCCTTGGCTTCACCAAATAACAATAAGAACATGCCCTAAAAAAACTCAGAACATGAGGGGAGATCAGAAATTACATATCTGAGCTCGAAAACTTCGCTAAACCCTCAGAAGTTGGAATCTAGTGAAAGAACCTAGACTGTATACTTACAGAAATATGTAGACTTGCCATTGCAAATCCATATCACTAATCAATTGGTCATATGCAATGTAATAGATGAATGATGAGTGGTTGTTAACACTGCAATAACGTTCCTAAGAATGTCATCATTTGTACTTCTAAATTACCAAATAGCTCAAAATGCTTATCAGAACCATCTTTATGCCTAATTATCTCACACATATAGCATAAATTATGCGAAATGACAGACTAACGCATTAAAATCTGACAAATTCATCAAAATGACAAGCAATAGTTGCACATAGCATAGTTGTGATATGTGAAAAACCATTTATGGCTAACAACATAAAAACAAATCTGGGGATATAATAGAGATTCAAACCTTTGTTCTATCTGAAGCCATCTTCAATTGTGCTGAGAACCAGTAATATGACCCATTAGAGGCAAATGCTTTGACATCAACATGCTCCTGAAGATGAATGACATCATAACCATATGCATGAAATAATGCTTCAAGAAGATAAGAAATAAATCAAACACATACATTACACACAGTATACCTTGTTCTCAAGCTCAAAAAGAGACACTCCTATACTGTACTGTGTGCAACTGCCAACAGCCACAGATATTGCAACTCGAGCTGGGCTGAAATTGTTATCCCTAGCCTCAGAGCGCATGCCTGAAGACCGGTTCAAGTAATCTTGTGGCGATAACATCACATAGTTTGTGCTACAATCATCAATAACTTCCAGTACTTGCATATTTCTCGACATTGTGCCTCTTCTGACAAGGGACTTCGAAGAATACTTGAGGGAAAATTTTGAAGACTTAGCCACTCTACTTAACGAATCTGGTCTGCTAAGTGAGTCTGCATCTGAGCTTTCTGCGGGTTCCCCTTCCACAATGCGATAAGATAGTGGAATTGAAGAATGGTTTTTTATCCAGTAAGGAACAAATAATCTCAGTGTCTTTGGTGCAGCATCACTTGCTCCTAGGTCATGCTCAACACTAACACGTAGTCTCCTAATGTTCACCAAAATAAGTGAAATTAGAACAATATAACAATCAAAAGCATAATTCACCCGCCATTATCAAATACAAGCTCAACACCAGATGCATATTAAAAATAAGGTAGCAGTGGATTTGATTCAGTGGTAGCAAGTAGCAACAATGACCTTTTGCTTTCTGCACAACATAGATAATCATTGTAGGGTCTGTTTGGTTCATGAGCTTATCCTAGCCTGGTCAGAATCTGGAGCCAGGCCAGCCCAAGCCAGGCTTAGAAGATGCAACGAAGCAACGTTTGGTTGGTTAAATTAGGTAAGCCTGGCTTATTTACGAGTGTGTTTGGTTGGGTGTATTGCTTGGTGAAATAACCTCGTCTTCTCTGAGGTAAGTTTACTGGTCGTCTCTAACCCGTCAATGCCCTCCTCTCCGGCGGCTCCTCTCCAGCGGCGCTGACCAGACCACGGTCCAGCACGCCGCCTCCGAACACGGGCACCACCAAGCAGTGGCCCTCCTTCCCCCGCGACAGCACATCCTCCTACGGCCGCTGCGCCAGGCTGAGGTCGCCTAAGTTCCCAACTGCAGGCTGAGGAGGTTCGGCGGCTGCGCCTCGAACCGGTAGCCAGACTCCGTGTAGAGCAGGTGGACCAGTGTGAACTTCAATCTCATCTCACGACACAAGCAGGCAAGCAACCAATCCAAGCAACGAGCCTTGCTTTACAATTTTCTCCCTCGATTTCCTCTCTGTTTTCTTTCTTCCGCCGGCAACAATAGACCAAGCAAATCAGTGCCCCTCTCTCACAATTAACAGCTTCTTCCAATCCCCTCTCTTCCAGATCATTCTAAGCAATAACACCAATAATTTTCCTTCCCTCTCATCCGTGTTTGATTTCTCCCTGTTTGCCACCAGCACCACACCGAGAGGATTTGTTGACAAATTGAGGGGAATCATGGCTGAATCGAGCTCCACAGTGACCGAATCGAAGAGATTCATGTCTGAATCGAGCTCCGATGCAGCCGAATCGAGCTCTGTTGAGGTTCTTCCCCAAGGTGCATGCTGGGCTGCATCTTCAGCACGGGAGTTCGACCGATGCTTGAGCAAGTCGATCTCGTGGCCATGGAGCCGGCGACGAAGCTGTACAGCAAGGCGCATGCCATGGACTCGCTGGTGCACGCGAGGAAGCACGAGTCAGGGCAAGAAGATGAAGGCCAGCGGTGATAGAGGCCGGTGGGCGAGTAGGAGCGAGGTCTGAGAGAGTCCAGGAGGTGAGCAAACTCGAGAGGGTGCGTGCACGAAGCCTGGCTCCGTGGAAACGCTCGTCTCCTGCGTTCCCAGCTAGCCTGGCTAAGACCCCCTTCTTGCACTAGCAGAGCCTGGCTAAGATGCTTAGACAGGCAACCAAACATGCAGATGTTGGCGCCAGGGAGCCTGGCTAAGAGTTAGCCAGGTAACCAAACAGCCCCGTAGATTTTAGCTTATAAATCCAAGGGAAACAATACAGATTAAGTTTGTGTTGCCGATTAGACTATTACTCTATAGATAAAAAAAAAGATACAGCCACTTTTATGCTCAGTATCGAGCAGTGGCTGTGAGTAAACAAGAGGGAATTGATCTAATAACAGCAGTGAAAGTGAGCTTTTCTGAGGGCTTCACATTGTGGGTATTCACGGATAATGACATGTCCATGTCCTTGGCATACATTATGCATATGTCAACGCAAGCCTCTATGCATATCTCAAACTGTTTTGCTGAAGGGTAAAAAATGGATAAGGTGTATGCATTATGTGATGATCTGGTAGCTCTCTGCTTGCTGCATGTTTGCTCCCTTGATATATTATTGTTATCTTACTCCTGGTTTGTAGTTTTTTGTTGCTCAACATGAACAGTGAAGATTGGCTCAGGTCTTGGTTAGCTGTGGCATACGATATGCACTAAACAAACATGATGTTACAGCGTACCTTATCATATAAGTCCCATTCATATAAGATTGTATTTAATTTGACAGTGAGTAAGCCAGCCATGGTATAATCTTAGCACCAGGAACTCATGTGAGATAGCACCATTCCTCATTTTCTGCTAGGCTCATATTATGGTGATGGACTGACTCATTCAATTGCTCAAAGGCTCAAACCACCCCATGACTTAATTAACTCACTGTATCATCAACTAAAAACTTTAGACACATAAATTAAAAGCAATGCAGTTTTTCTAAAAGATGTCACTACAATGAGGCTGCTATATAGGCTCTGAATAGAGGAGCTTGTACAGGACAATTGGGGAAGCCCGATATGCAAACACCAGGATGATTAATATGAGAACATTGCACTATACATGAAATATACACATTGTGTTTTAATTGTGAAAATAATGAAAGATGATACACAATACCATCAGAGTCCACAAAACTGAAAGTGGTACTACTTTCATGCACAACCAAAATTATGAATTAAGAAAAAAGAACACAAGATTGCTGGAAAAGCTTCCAAACCTTTGGCTTTGCTTCTGAATCATCCAGAAAGAAGAAACGTGTTCTAAGGACAGCAGATCCATTATCAATACAGCATCCTGAAAGAAACATGAAACAAAATATTATTACATCAGTTTTGTGATTGAATGCAAGACATGCCACCTAAATAGCCCCTTTGGTCCCATATGTAAGATATGAGAACCACTTGTCCTTTAGATACTCAAATGCATGTGGTACAGAATTCTAGGTAAACTAACTATAATGCCATGAACCATTCGTTTGGCATTATAATAAATAGATACAATACCTTTTCTAAAATCCAACCATTTTGGAGGAACAATGTGAGGTAAATAGGTTTCCGTATATCTGCTGAATAGATAAATACACTTCCACCTGATGGGACCATACCGTGCTGCCTTTCAACCATATTACCTTTAGTAGAAACCTCCCAAATAGCATACTCAGCTTCATACGGAAGCTTATTTTCAAGTCTCAGAATTGAATTGAAAGAAATTCTCCAATCATATACAGGCACATTCAAATCTGTATGAACAACGGATGCATCAATTCCAACACTAAACCAGAAATATCTTTCAGTGCCCACAGGAGGAGAGCAATATGAAAGCACATCTTTTTTCTCAAGTTCAGCAAGCTTAAGAAAGGAATTCCTTGATGGTGCTGTTGACTGCTTTAAGGTGCTTTCCCTAGAAAGTGAAGACTGCTGCTGCTGCTGCTGCTGCTGCTTAGGTATGCTCTCAGAACCTAGTGAACAAACCTGGCTCCAGCTGTACGATTCCTCTGATTTTTCAGAATATGGACGGACTTGCAAGCACAGATCCATATCCCTAATCATCGATGTCCAAGGCAATGCCGTAGATGAATGAGGACTGACAGTAGCAAGTATTTTTCTAGGAATTTCTGCACTCTGTTCTTGCAACTTCTGTCTCAAACGTACCCAACGCCTTCTCCTCACGAAGTCATGTGGAGATTTAGAAGATCTCCATGAAGATGATGGCCAATTCAAGTTTTTCAAATCAGCAGCATATGCCCATCCATCATTATCTACAAAATTCGACTTCTCAATTTTCCATGGTGAGGTCCATCTCCATCCCGATGGAAGACTAGGTTCAAAAAATACCTTCAAAGTAGGTGTTCATAAATTCTGTTAGGAGCTGATATATTACTCTAAATTAAGAACGTTTCACATGATAAAAAGCAAAAAAGAGAATCGGGATACTTATTTTCTTAATTCTAGGAAAAAAGTGATTCAATTGGTCAACATGACCAAAAAGATACCTTTGATGAGTATGAGCAGTCCCTTGTGCTCCATTGCTTTAAGTCGTTTCCATGATCGCTTGAGGGGTTAGGTCCCCACCCCATAATTGGTCGGTACCAATGATTTTCAAAGACTTCATCAATAGCATTGGTGGAACTCCCTGATCTAGTCTTTAACACAGAGCTATTAAGCATGTTTACAGGACATACAGATACTTCAAGTTTTATGTCAGCATCATTAGCAACAACAGCAAGACCTCTCAAAGTTGCATATTTCTTTCCATTCCTCATGCTGACCTCAAATGCAAAATGGTTACTGTTAAGCGATTTTGGAAGGATTGTCACAGGCAAAGCTGCAGTAAAGCTTTCCCATGGACCATCTGGGCTAAGTCCTATCCAGAAGTCACCCTCTCCATTGCTTACACTGTCTTTCAAGCTCTGGAAGTTTGAATGAGTAGGTCGTTCTACATAACAGCTTGAGAGTACTAGGACACCACAGTTTTTCTTTTCTTCATAATTACTAGGTACCTGACCCTACAAGTTGAAAATGTGTTTGTCATCTCAGTATGGATTGAATTGTAGAGTCAATAAAAAAATGCAACATGGATTCCATATGTTATCCAAACAGATGAGCAAGAACTGGAACACAAAAGGTGCGACCTTCTTTGTAAGAGGGCATGTTAGTACTCGTTTAACATCAGAAGCTTGCTGAAGAATCCTCATAGAAGGAGCCCGTTTCAACATTGTTGCTCCGCGTCCAATTGGAATTGACAAAGAACCAAGCACTTCACCTTCCAAAACAAATAGAGATGTTAAGAAAACGTAGAAGGTCAGAGTGGTTACCACCATTCTACTTTATTTATCAAGTGGAAACTTGAAACTATTGTGCCCTGCATATTAGATCTTGTGCTTCCCAGGCAGGAGAGCTGCGAATCATTTAAATAGATTCAAGAGCGAAATAAGTATAAGGTCCTCCTCGCAAGGGCCCTATAATATAACTGGGAAGTGGGAACCCTGGGTAACCGCTAAGGGAATTGTAATATATTTTGAACTATACGAATAGCCTATAGATTTAGGTTCTGTGTAGCAGAAACATTCAGATATAGAGCATAATCATGCAGCAAGTCTATGCAGTATCCACCAGCATAGTAAAGTTGTAAAATAGAAAAGTAGAGAGGATTATTAGTTTCCTTATTAATTAGACTAATTTTCTTGTGGGTGTGTGTGTTTGTACTAAGTGGGATCTGCCCCACTTTTGTTTTTCTTCTACCTTAATGAAATGACACGCAGTTCTCCTGCGTGGTTCAAGTAATAAAATGGACTGGTTTTCTTGCGGAAACATTCCATAGATAAGGTTTCCACATTGCGATATTGTTTACTAGGGCCTATGGATGGGATGATAATTGTGATTCCGCTTCACGGAGGTCAATGGCTAATAAAAAGTAACTTTGGTTTTCAGCTATACAGATAATAAAAGATAAGGTACTTAAAAGGTCACATTATCCTGAACCGGTCTTGTCTTGGATCTCAGACCCCACGTTTGTCTATGAGGACCTTACATAATAGAAGCATCAGACAGCCTTCAATATAAGGTTTTTTCTAGAATGTCCAAATATCTAGTTCATAAGAAATGGCAACAAGCGTTGCAAATCTTATACTACCTATAATTCTATAAAGGCACGAAAGTGGAATAAACATTTCGCTTTCACATAGTAACAAGCAAAACATACATGTTCCACTTCAAATTGCACAAGGATTTCACAGAACATTAAAAGGATGATTAATTCCACTAAATTCTGGAGAAATCTCATTCTGTCAAATAAATTAGGGAAACTCCAGTTATATCACTGACAAGATGGGTCCATAACACGTCATCGATAGAACGGGTGGCATTTGAGGGATAAAGGCAACATGCAGTGGCATGTAAGGAGCTGCTTTAAGGAAAAACTCAAGACAACTTGTGAAATACTGATTATATAAGTTATAGCCCTGGAACTTACCTTTCCCTGTTTTTGATGCAAGATTTGTTACCTCAATCTCTAAGTTAGCTGACGCCTGCAAATTATAATGTTAACATTAATGTACTCCCATTAACATTCAAGAAAAAATAAATATGGGAATACATCTTGTTGGAGTATGGAGTTGTAATAGGCTCATCTAGGCCCATGTATGGATAACTATATACCCACCCATTAGGGTTGGAGGAATACACTGAAAACTATTCCTCTCTAGCATGGTATCAGCTGGGGTTTCTCCTCTCCTCTCCTCCTCCTAGCCGCCGCCGGCCATGGCCGAGCAGCCGCCGGCGCCACCTCCCCTCTCCTCCTTCCCTCCTCTCAACTTCGCCCAGGTGGCACGCTCTCCTGGCCGCCGCCGCCCCTCTGTTGCCGCCGCTGCTGACGGGTGCGCGGGCGCGGGCGCCGCGCAGGCCGCCGATTCCCGCGGCCGCGGACCTCCTCTGCTGCCCGCCGCCGCGCCAGGCGCCGCCTCTCCTTCCTCTGCCGGCGCGGGACTCCGCGAGCGCGCGCCGCCCCTGCTGGCCGCCGTCGCGCAGGCCGCGGGCGAAGATGACGCGGCCAGGGGCGATCCGCCGCCGCCTCTGCTCCCGCCGCCGCCTCTGCTCGCCGCTTCTGTCCGAGTTCCGCCGCCCGCCCTTCCTGGCGCGGCCAGGGAAGATCCGCCGCCGCCTCTGTTCGCCGCCCTGTCCTCTGCTCCGCCCGCCCTGGGCGTCGGCGCGACTGGAGCAGGGGACCCTGGCGCCCGTATCCTGGACGCTGGGGCCAGGGGAGTGGGCTGGGCGCGACCCAGCCCGCTGCTGGCGTCGATGCGGGCCGCGGCCTGGGCCTGGCTGTGGGCCCATCCAGCGGGCCCGGCCACGGCCTGGGGATGCCGCCCTCCGCGGCGCCCCTCTCCTCCGCCGTCTTCCACCTCGCAGGAGCGCCACCGGCCGCCGCGGCCCTCGCTGCTGCCCTCCTCGCCGCCAAGACGGAGGCCTCCGCTGCCCAGACGCGTGCCCGCGAGGCTGCCCTGGCCTGGGAGCGGGAGCAGCTCGCGGCCGATGCGCTGGCGCGTCAGGTGGCCGAGGCGGAGCACTTCCTGCTCGCTTCCATGGGACAGCAGCCACCTCCTTCTGCTGCTGTTCCCGTGGTCGAGCAGGCAGCTTCTTCCTCTCGCCCGGCGCCGTCCACTGGTTCTCAGCTGGCTCTGACCGATCCTTCGGTCGCCCAGCTGCACAGCCAGGCTTCCGGCGTGCTCCACATCAAGCACCTCGTCTCGGTCGTCCTCGACCCGACGTCCGCCTCCTACGCCCGCTGGCGTGATCAGGTCCTCATCGCCCTCCGCCGCTACGTCCTCGACGACCACGTCCTCCTCGACACGCCGGTCGAGGCGCGTGACATGACGTGGCAGCGCCTCGACTGCGTCGTCATGTCCTGGATCAACGGGACCATATCCCTTGATCTCCAGGACCTCGTCAGGACCCGCGGCGGCACGGCTCGCCAGGCGTGGCTGGCCCTCGAGGGGCAGTTCCTCGGCAATGCCGAGGCTCGTGCCCTCCAGCTCGACGCGTCCTTGCGGACGTTCGAGCAGGGGGACCTGTCGGTGGGCGAGTTCTGCCGGCAGATGAAGACCAAGGCGGACGCTCTCCGTGATCTTGGATACCCGGTGCCTGAGCCCACCTTGGTGCTCAATGTGCTGCGGGGTCTCAACAGCTCCTTTGACCACCTGCGCACATGGATCACCCGCCAGAAGCCGTTCCCCACCTTTCTGCAGGTCTGGGATGACTTGGTCTTGGAGGAGCTCACTCGAGGCACCAAGGTGCCTGCCCCCCCCCCCCCCCCCCCCCCCCCCCGCTCTCGTCTACCTCCACAACCACCAAGGCGCTGGTAGCTACACCGCCGGCTTCTGCCTCTCCGTCCAGCTCTCTTCTTGGTTCTCCTCCCTCCGGGCCGAGCGGAGGTGGGGGGGGGGGGGGGGCGAGCGCGGGGGCCGGGAGCGTGGTGGTAGCCGTCGGCGTGGAGGTGGCCGCGGTGGTGGTGCCTCCTCGACCAGTGGTGGCCCTGGCGGGGGTCGTCGTGGGACGTCCACGCCCGCTTCTCCTCCTGCCTCTGCCCCTGCTCCTGGAGGTATGCCCTGGCCATCCTTCGCCAACCCATGGTCAGGGCGTATCTCGATGTGGCCTTTCCCGGGACAGGGGGGAGAAGGATCTCGTCCGTCGCCGGCCATGTTTGCCGGTCCTCCTCTTGGGCTGGCCTGGCCCCAGCCCTGGCCGGGGTGGGATCAGGCTGCCCTGGCTCAGACTTTCAGCACCATGGGCCTGACTCCACCCCTTGGTCCCGAGTGGATCGCCGACTCGGGGGCCTCTTTCCACACCACTATAGATGCTGGTATACTATCTTCTGTCCATCCCCCCCATCCCTCCTATCCCACTTCTATCATGGTTGGTGATAGTTCTTGTCTTCCCGTCACCTCCGTGGGTTCTACTTCTGGTCCTTTTCGCCTTTCCAGTGTTCTTGTAGCTCCTCAGATGGTCCACAATCTTCTTTCCATTCGTCAATTCACTGCTGACAATTCTTGTTCTATCGAATTTGACACTTCTGGTCTTACTGTGAAGGATCTGGCCACCCGTCGTCCTCTTCTCCGATGTGACAGCGAGGGGCACCTTTACACTCTTCGCCTTCCGTCTTTCGCTGCGCCTCGTCCGTCAGCTGCTTTGGCGATGACTCCCTCCACCACCTGGCACCGCCGTCTCGGTCACCCTGGTCGGGATGTTTTGTCTCAGCTTAGTCGTAGTGCAGACATCTCTTGTACTAGGACTTCAGCTGAGCACTTCTGTCATGCATGCCAGCTCGGTCGTCATGTTAGGCTTCCTTTTTCTTCTTCTTCTTCGCATGCTTCGCATGTTTTTGATCTTATTCACTGTGATCTGTGGACCTCTCCTGTATCCAACATTTCAGGCTATAAATACTATCTTGTGGTTGTTGATGATTTCTCCCATTACTCCTGGACTTTTCCTTTCAGGCTACCTACCTTCTCAACCGCCTCCCTTCCACCGCTTGTCCTGCTCCTACTCCCCACCACGCACTCTTCGATACACCTCCTACCTATGATCACCTTCGTGTCTTCGGTTGTGCATGTTACCCTAACATCACCGCCACGGCTGCTCATAAGCTGGCGCCCTGTTCGACACGTTGTGTGTTCCTTGGTTACTCACCTGACCACAAGGGGTACCGCTGCTATGACCTCACTTCTCACCGGGTCATTATCTCTCGACACGTTGTCTTCAACGAGTCGGATTTTCCTTACTCCACCTCCTCCTCACCTTCTCCTGAACCTGAGCTGGAGGCTATGTTTTCTGACCCGGTGGTTCAGCCACCATTTCCTTCTTTTCCTTCTCCTGCAGGTCCTCGTGGTACGGCATCGGCACCTCCTCCAGCGCCGCCGTGCGCGGCCCCGGTGTCGCCTACAGCGCCGCCGTGCGCTGCCCCGGTGCCCCCCGCTACGCCACGCGCGGCCTCCACCTCTCCCTCACGCTTCGCCGAGCCGGTCCAGGTGTACCAGTGTCGCTCGGTACTGGGGCCGGCGCCCGTCCCTCCGGCTCCGGGCCCCGGCACCCCGGCGCGCTTCGCCGAGCCGGTCCGAGTGTACCAACGTCGCTCGGTAATGGGACCGGCGCCCGGCCCTCCGGCTCTGGGCCCCGGCGCCTCGGCGCGCTTCGCCGAGCCGGTCCGAGTGTACCAGCGTCGCTCGGTACTGGGACCGGCGCCCGACCCTCCGGCTCCGGGCCCGGAGGTTCCTGCTCGATACGCGCACCCTGTGCGCGTCTTCGAACGTCGTCCGACGGCCCCGTCTCCACCGCCACCTCCACCGGGGCGTCACCACCGCCTCCACCACCGCCACCACCGCCGCCCCGCTCCTGTGTCGAGCCGGCCGTGTACCACCCGCCGATTCTCCATCGGGACCCTCGCCATGTGCACCCCATGGTGACTCGGCAGGCGGCTGGTGCTCTCCGACCCGCGGCTCTCTCTGTCACCGAGAGTGAGCCGCGGATCTCCCCGGTGCCCTCCTCTGTCCGCAACGCCCTGGCGGATCCCAACTGGCGTCGCGCGATGGAAGAGGAGTACGAGGCGCTCCTTGCCAACCAGACGTGGGACCTCGTACAGCGTCCGTCTGGTTGCAATGTGGTGACGGGCAAGTGGATCTGGACGCACAAGCGTCGGGCTGATGGTACTCTCGAGCGCTACAAGGCTCGTTGGGTTCTCCGGGGTTTCACTCAGCAGCCTGGAGTGGATTATGATGAGACATTCAGTCCAGTGGTGAAGCCTGCTACAGTGCGCACGGTCCTCTCGATTGCTCTCTCTCGTTCGTGGCTTGTGCACCAGCTCGACGTCAAGAATGCCTTCCTCCATGGCACTCTGTCCGAGACTGTCTACTGTAGCCAGCCAGCAGGGTTCGTGGACTCCAGTCGTCCGGACCTGGTCTGCCGGCTCAACAAGTCTCTGTATGGTCTGAAGCAGGCTCCTCGGGCTTGGTATTCTCGGTTTGCCACATTCTTGGTAACATTGGGGTTCACGGAGGCCAAGTCCGATACTTCTCTGTTTGTCTATCGACATGGTGATGAGACTGCATATCTGCTGCTCTATGTTGATGATATTGTTCTCACTGCCTCCAGTCAGCAGTTGCTTCGTCGCATCATCTCCTCTCTGCAGCAGGAGTTTGCCATGAAGGATTTGGGTCAGCTCCACCACTTCTTGGGTGTCACTGTGGAGACTCGCCCTTCTGGCCTTTTCCTTCACCAGCGACAGTATGCTCTTGATATCCTGGAGCGGGCTGGCATGTCGGACTGCAAGCCCTGTTCTACTCCTGTTGATACTCAGTCGAAGCTGTCTGCTGATGCAGGTACTCCAGTCGCTGATCCTACTGCTTTCCGGAGCATTGCGGGAGCCTTGCAGTACCTCACCTTCACCAGGCCGGACCTTGCCTATGCTGTTCAGCAGGTTTGCCTCCACATGCATGATCCCCGGGAGTCTCACCTTACTGCCATGAAGCGCCTTCTTCGGTATGTCCGTGGCACGGTTGACTTCGGGCTGGTCCTCCACCGGTCTCCTCCTGCTGAGCTTGTCGTCTACACCGACGCTGACTGGGCTGGGTGTCCGGACACTCGCCGCTCCACCTCAGGGTACGCCGTCTTCTTAGGCGGCAACCTTGTCTCCTGGTCGTCCAAGCGGCAGCCGGTTGTCTCCCGCTCCAGTGCCGAGGCGGAGTACCGGGCTGTTGCTAACGGCGTGGCCGAGGCGTCCTGGCTTCGACAGCTCTTGGCGGAGCTTCACAGCCCGCTCGTCAAGAGCACACTTGTCTACTGCGACAACGTCAGCGCCGTGTACCTCTCCACCAACCCAGTTCAGCATCAGCGGACGAAGCATGTCGAGATCGACTTACACTTCGTTCGCGACCGGGTTGCCATTGGCGATGTTCGGGTCCTCCATGTACCGACCACCTCCCAGTTTGCAGACATCTTCATGAAGGGTCTTCCCTCCTCGACGTTCTCGGAGTTTCGCACCAGCCTCAACATAGCGGGTGGCTAGTTGTGGCTGCGGGGGCCCTGTTGTGTGGTGTCTTTCTTTGTTGTCCAGTCTTGAACACCGCTGCGTCGGTAGTTCAGACTTGTTGTCCAGTCTTGAACACCGCTGCGTCAGTAGTTCAGACTGCGGGGGGGGGGGGGGGGGGGGGGCATTAACATTCAAGAAAAAATAAATATGGGAATACATCTTGTTGGAGTATGGAGTTGTAATAGGCCCATCTAGGCCCATGTATGGATAACTATATACCCACCCATTAGGGTTGGAGGAATACACTGAAAACTATTCCTCTCTAGCACATCTGATATAAGGTAAGCTACTGTTGGAAAAGAAAATGGAAATAAACTAGGCACAATAAACCTCAGCTGTACCAATAAGAACTGTTTGATTTGTTTACAGTTCAGTGAAAAATAAACTTGTGCCAGTTACTTATCGTGGTAATACAAAATATGCTGTCGAAGAAACAAAAAGGTTAACTACACTAAAACTTTGAAAGAGAAGAATTGACCATAAATTGCCAGTTACCTGTTCTGGAACTTCAAATATAAAATGCTCATTCCACTTAGCATAATGAGTCTGTAACTCAGTAGTTTTCACAGGTTTTACACATCTTGTCCTGGCACTCTGTGGGAATACTTTATGCTGATCAGAAGCATGACTTCCTACAAGTAAGCGTAAGGCACAGAAATAGCTATGACCATTGCCATCATCTATGATAGGCAAGCCCTGACATGGAGAAAAAAAAACCTGTAAGCTTCATAAAAGAAGTTTGGATGCAGAATGCACCAAGCTCAAGTACTACCTTGGACTCAAAGATCTGTATAACAACATAATATCTTGATTCCGTAGAATTGGATAACACATTTAGTTTATCAGAAAACCTGGGAGGTGGCATCAACAACGAAACTTTACTGTCATGCTGTAAAAGCTCAATAATGTTTTCAGTGTCTTCCAATTTCTTAAAATAAACATCACATCCTAATTTGTTCTCGAAAACCACTCTCTGGAAATCATCTTCATTCAATGCAGAGCAGGAGGAGCCATCGGCCTTTATCATATTTCCAACGGTGTCCTGTAACATTGATATGCACATAATCAAAGAATAAAACATACACGAAGTCATGAAGGATCTGTTAGTAGAAAGGATAAAGGCATACCCCATTTTTCATTGATGATTTTTTCTCTAGATCAATCTGCCTTCTCCATGAAACTAAAGTTTCTATGAGAAGCTCAAGATTTGCAGATGTTAGGTTGGCATTTAGAGGACTTGTTGCGGCAACACGAATCCTCTTGCCAACTTTTGAAGGAGGGTGCTCGCTAGTATCATATGTTTCAAACCTTCAATGGTGGTAGAATAATGTTAAGGTTGCTGCTCGAAAATTCTAGAAGAGAACAATACATGTTACCAAAATAAATGCAAAATGATTAACCAGGGCTCACTTGAATATCCCATCAAATGGCTCAATTAAGGGTTCCCATGCCTCCAGGTGTCTATTGAATGTGGATGCAGCAATCGAACAGATCAATACAGCATTCATTGTTTCAAATCTTCCATGTGTTGCAAGATTAATATTTGCGATTGTAGTGTCAAAAAGTGGTGTGACCTAAAAAATGAGAATATTAGTCGATCTGTAATACTAAATGGAAACATTTTCATAATATTAAACTTTTGAATTCCTAGTCAAGGGGTATAGTTTAGCAGGCCTACAAACCATTCCACAAGAGCTGTCAAGGATGCTGACTGATAAAAATCCCAGCTTCAGTTCAGCAGTAATATTCTCACGTGGCTTGGGCTTTGCATGATCTGCTATACGGTAAGCCAGTCGAGCTGATGGTTTCTTCACATCAGGCCTCGCAAGGAAAGTAAATCCCTATAATCCAAAAGAACATTTACTCAATGACATGAGCTGAAATAAAAATCCACAAGAAATTGTGTAAGCATGATATTACCTGATTTTCAATTTTCCAAATGCTCCAGCAGTTAGGACCCTTTGAGCTAGAAGACCTGGTGATAGGATCCTCTGCAATATTCGCTTGGCTCACTAGACTCAATTTAGGGCAGCAAATGGAGTCCTTGCTTGGCATTTCATCTGTTTTTGTCACAATGCATCCTAATGAAGCATAACCGGGAGGCGGCTCTGGATACCAGAAGAATATTTCATCAAGGCCTTTTCTATCAATTTGTGCCACTCTAGTAAACTGTACTGGCCTCTCAGAAACTACTGTTTCACATTTAAAAAGAATGCCAAGAGTAGGTGGTTCAAACCTGAAAAATGAAGGGGTATGTTAATAATGTAGCACATAGAACAGCATTTAGCTTTTGCAAGTGTACATAAATAAACCATTACCCTTCAGTTATACAATCACCAACTGAAGCAAAACCAAAACGAGGTAATGGCCTCCATATAGAAAATGGCTTCTTTGTATCACTGCCTTTATCCCACCATATCCTTTCAAAGTGTGGAGTAGACATACAATAGCTACTTGGTTTCGACAAAGTGCGAAGCACATCCCATCCCGATGTACTCTTGCGGTGGTGAGTTAACTGATCAGAAGACTGGTCATTCTCAACAGATGAATCTGCATTTAGATCTTTAACAATATAGCAATTTGGATTCCGAAGAAGAACATGGTGCAAATCAAGAGCTTCTGTTCTAGTGGGTTGTTCAGTAGAAGTGTGTGGACAGAACGATGCAATCACATTGTCCACACGCCAGATGCTAAATCCAGAGATTGTTCTGCTAAATAAATAAAAACAAGAGAGAGAAATGACCACACAACACAAATGGTAAGTCAAACAAAAAAAAAGGATAAAGATGTCATACCCAGCAGCAGGTGAGAGTGTGTGTATACAATCTGAAAATGTTGCAGAAGTCACAAGATCGGAACGAAGGCAGTACACTACATGGTTTGAAGGTGGTAGCCTTCCAATATTTACCACACATCCTAGAGCTAAATATCCAGGTGGTGGCACAGGAATCCAGATGGAACACTCGTTTTCTTCAGTTGACTGAGAGGAATCAATGAGGTCTAGCGAACCAGGTAATACATGAACAAGCCTAAATCCAAGAGGTTTCCGTACACGGCCATAAGTATTACTCACAGCAACCACAACCTGAGAAGGTGGCACAGACCTGTGAAGGTGCAAGATATCGGTTTCAGCACAAGCAAGAATTTCCAAATATTCATACAACTGGTGTAAATAAATATAAGATGAACGGAAGTTATGTTATTTCTTTTGTATAAGTCCATGGCAGTTTGCATCTTTTTCCCGAACAACCTTAGTGAAGTTTGCTAAGTATAGATTGCAAAACTATTGAAAATTCGAAATACAGAAGATTTAACAAGTAAAATATCGCAAAATACATATTTAGTATGTTGCATCACAGAATTGCGGAAACTTTTAATATTACTGATATACTTTTTCTATGTATAGCAAAACTACTGGATTTGCCAAGCAAAAATGTGTAGTTTTGTGAAAATTGACACATCAAATCTGTATTTTTGGGATACATTGACACGTTGTTCCTAAAACTGTAGTTGTGGCGCAAATGTAATCTAATTTCAACGTTGGGTTTAGGTGTGTGGGCATGTGCTCAAGTTGGCCTTTGGTCTGACTTGTCTGTATTTGGTGGCTTTACCTTTCCTCTCTTAATGAAATGACACGCGGCTCTCCTACGTTGTTCCAGAAAAAAAAATGTAGTGTGAAATCTGTAAATACCGACACATTAAATATGTAGTTTCACGAAGGTTTGCCAATCACTCCATACTTTTGTCAAATTTACTCGCAGTTGTATATTTAAAATAAAAGGTAATATTACAACTAGACCATCATAGCAGTAAATTGTGCAGATTAGTAGTTTTCAGAGTGAAGCCATAGTGATCAGTGTAAACAAAAAGGAAAAATGAATGCCATATGCAACACATTATTACAACCTTATTGCTGAATCCTAATGTTATTTATATCAGTAAAAAGTGTCAAGTTGTAGTCACATGCCAGCACTAGTACTGAGCTTGTATCTCATAAAAACCAAGGTTTAGAACTGTTACTGTAGCCAAAACTCCAAGAGCACTTGAAACCACACAAACAAGACTTAGAATTGTTACTTCACCATCATGATGGATCTGAAGGGACAAATTTACCTCGAGGACACACAATCACCCAAAATCACATAATTCGAAGGAGCTTGTGGCCTCCAGAAGGTGAGGTTGTAGCCAGGTAGGTCCCCTGCAGTATTGAATCAGTCAAAGAAATTAGCAAGGCATGATCCACAACTTGAACCAGTGTGGGCATAAAGATATTAAAAATAATGAAAGAAAACAGCTAACATACTACATTGTCACCGCTATCCTCATTTATATCTGTGGTTAGGAGAAAGCAGATTTCAAAGGAGGACTTTGTGTTGCCGGCTTGTCGCCTGGGCTAAGGTTTGTTCAGACACTGAGCTGAGTAGTTTGGCAATACTTGATCTTGAAAATCTCATGTGAGTCCATTTGTGGTGGTTATAGTTACACAAAACTCAGTTATGTCAACCCTGGACATCCTTCACTATACATTTTAATGATATGGTCAAAGCTTCCATTGGACATACCAATAGGCTAATGGGAATTCACTCACTGAGCTCGGTCCCAATCTAGTGGTATCAGTCGGAAAGAGTATGCTTGACCATCGCATATTGATTGACGGGCAAGCCATCATCAAATGATCGCTGTCAAACAGAAAAGCTCGACCAATCTAGGCGGAACTAGGTGGCATTGTAATTAAGAAGAAATAGGCACCTAAATTTTAGACAAAGCGGATTTGAACCAACTGAGCCAGGGCTATTAGGCTCAATTCCTTAGATTACTGCCTACCCACGCAGTACTTGATTATTACAGGAGTGGGACATCATGTGACTGACACCCATATGGGTTCACACAGCCTCCAGCCGGCGCAGTCAGTGTACAAGAGGATGTTCACCGGCATTACTGGCTTTGAACCCTGGGAGTGAGTGCGGAAATTGTGGCACCTATAAGGTCAAAATTCTTCCTACGGTCTTCATTATAAAATCATTCTGGATTGCGGACCAATTGCCCTGATGAGGTTTGCTTTCATGCGCTAGAAACAATTCAACATTTTATCACCGGATGAGTAAAATAGAGGCCTCCAGCAATAGCCCCCATGAATAGAGGCCTCCATAGAGACCCCCCAGGAATGGAGGGTGGAGGGGTGGATTTGGAGGCCTCTCCAAAATAGGGGGTCAAGTAGAGGGCACGCTGGAGTGCAACTTTTTTGCTTGGCTCTCTAAACGTGGGATAAGGGCCTATTTAGAGGGTCTGCTGGAGTTGCTGTTGAATTTCCGTCATCTCATCATATTTTTTCTAGGAACAGTATTCGTCTATTTCATTCTCCCCTCCCCTCTAATTTCCCTTTTGCCTTATATGGCATATGCAATACCTTTTGTGCTTTTGATTTTAGTTCTTCTTAACATAATGACCAGCAGCTCTCCTTCTGGTTGGAGGAAAAAAAAGGAGTAGGCAACACACAAGTACCTTTCGGTGAGCTCCAAATTCGGTTAAAGTTTGTGCAAGAAATCAGTGGGCTAATATTACCAAACTGCAAAGCTGCAAGAGTTTGATTTTGCAGTTTAAGCATAAGAGAGGTAACACTCAGTGAAAGATGGATGCAAACATCCGTCGACGTTAATACTATGTTTGTCTTTTCATTGACTGAAGTATATTTCCAGGAAACATCTACAGGTTCAAGAACAAGAAGACCAGAGCCAGCTTCAATTGTAAGGTCTTTAACAACAGATCGAGCCCAGATATCCTTTTCTTTTGAAGCATACCTGTTTTAATGCAAAAGATATATCTCATTAATCTAAGGAAAAAAAAAGAAATTCAACAGGTCAATAAAGTTAGTGAGAGGAAGACAAACATGAAACTGAAGTCCATCTTAGCCCGCAGAAGCTTCTCAATGTGCAAGGAATCATCCATTGATAACTTTGAACTGTCATAAAAGGTAAATTCTGGCGATACAACCTGAAAGATTTTCAAAAAGGTTGTGTACATCAGCAAAAGGAGTTGCATGTTTCAATTTTAAAAAGCGCATCTAATTTATGATTGCGCGCAACTGAACTTTATTGTCCACAAAACGATTCAAATTTCTCAAACTATTTTCCTTGGCCAGTCAATCCTATGGAGCAGAATCGAAGTGGGTCGCAATTAATTATTTAGTAAATTATGTCTTCAGCTTGAGAAATTGGAACCCATTGCTATTTTGACTTTAATGCACCAACAACTGATTCAAAACCTTGGGTCGCAATTAATTATTTAGTAAATTATGTCTTCAGCTTGAGAAATTGGAACCCATTGCTATTATGACTTTAATGCACCAACAACTGATTCAAAACTGCTAGAGAGGAATAGTTGCTATGTATTCCTCCAACCCTAGATGGGTGGGTATATGGTTAACTGTACATGGGCCCTATGGGCTACATACCACTATACTCCAACACCCCCCGCAGTCTGAACTACCGACGCAGCGGTGTTCAAGACTGGACAACAAAAAAAGACAACACACAATAGGGCCCCCCGCAGCCACAACTAGCCACCCGCTATGTTGAGGCTGGAGCGAAACTCCGAGAACGTCGAGGAGGGCAGACCCTTCGTGAAGATGTCGGCAAACTGGGAGTCAAGATGGCAACGGGCCCCGATCCTCGATCCCCGATGGGTATTTCATCCATTAGGGGATGAAACTGTGGTAAAAATCATCCCCACGGGGAGCTTGATGGACTAATTTTAGTCCCCGTCGGGGGAAGCGGGGGGCGGAACGTTCTCCATGTCCCCGTCCCCGTTTCCCGTCGGGGACCCCGTTTACAATAGACTCCTGGTATGTATATGTATATACAACAATAAAAAGGCCAGAAGAAGTCCAAAAGAGGATGTTGGCCCAAGCCCACCAAAACCATATATATTTGGCCCCTGCCGCACCCAAAAGGCCAAAACCCTAGCTTCCACTTCTCTTCCCCACTCGGTCACCTCTCTCCCGCCGCTGTCTTCTCTCTTCTCCCGATTCAGCGCCGCCACCAGTCCACCACCCACCAGTTCGCAACCACTAAATTGCTAGAAGAGTGAGAGCTTGATCTTTCATGGCGGCTACGGGATCCACCATTGGTTGCCGATGAATCCCTTCTTCCCTCATCTGTTCCTCTCATCATTAACCTTTTGGAGCAGTGTTCCCGTTTCTCTACTGACCCAGCCGTCCCACCTCAAGGGACGACGACGTCTCCGGCCGACCACCGCCGGATCCCGTCGAGACAAGCAAGGGCGCGGCCGCTGCCACCAGATCTGAGGACCTAGTGAAGGACGCCGTCACCGGATCGAAGGTTGTTGTCGCCGGATCGAAGGCTGCCGCCACTGGATCGAAGGTCCTAGTGGCTGCTTCACCTCCACCCTTGAAGAAGAATCCCTCGCCGTCGTCGACCAAAGCCATTGCCGCGGCTAATCCCAAGCGGCTTCCCCGACCACCTGTGGCCAAAGCCAACGGCCCAAAGCGTCGCTGCTTGAAGGGAGCTCCAGAGAAGGCCGGCTGCAATACTCTTCTATCCCTAGGGTTAGTATACTTTAAGCTTTGTATTTGTTTATTTTACTGTTGTTTTACTTCAGCACAATAGGCTACGATCTAGGATTGCAGACATGTATCAGTATATCAGACTATGAATAGAGATAGATTAGCTGTATATGTGTATGTCAATTGAAGTGTATGTGCTATATTGCCCAATGAATCTGTGTATGTGCTATGTTGCTAATTTCATATATGCATGTCCACTGTATTTATATGCTGCTAGCCCCTTTGATTTTTTTTTCTTTTAGGCTATCCTATCTGATCTGCATATTCTTCATGTTCTGATGTCGGTTATGTTGAACTGCAGCCTACAGAAGCAAAAGAAGATGTCAGCAGGTAGTGCCAGTGGCAGCCAAGCTCCAATCTCAATGGCTCCCAACCAGAATCCGATTCACGTCCTGAATCAGTCAATGAATCGGAAGCAAACCAATCTGAAGCAATTGAAATAGAAGATGACGAAGAAGAGGAAATTGAAGTGGAGGAAGAAGATGGTGTCGAGGTTGGTTCGAAGAGGAAGCTGACTTCAGTTGTTTGGAAAGAATTCAAGAGGGTGAGATGGAATGGCAAAATAAAGGCGAAGTGCATGTACTGCTCCGCCAAGCTTGGAGGAGAAACAAGGAGTGGAACTAAGCACCTTCATGATCACTTAAAGTCTTGTACACTCAGAAAGATTAAGCTGTCTGGAAACAAGACACTGTCACAAGCGGCTTTGAGGTTCGCTGCCACAGATTCAGGGAAAGTTTCCGTGGAGAACTACACCTTTGATCAAGATATAGCAAGGAAGGAACTTGGTGCTATGATGGTGCTGCATGAATACCCCCTTTCCATGGTTGATCATGCTGGTTTTCGGAGATTTGTACATGCACTTCAACCACTCTTCAAGATTGGGACTAGGAACACACTAAGGTATACAACAATATAAATGCAGCAAGTATGTTTATGTTATGTGCATCTGTTGAATGAATATCTAAAGTTGTTCTAAATTAATTTCAGGAAGTATATCATTGATCAATATGAGCTAGAGAGGAAGAAGGCCATTCAGTACATGGCTGGAATCAAATCTAGGGTGGCCATCACTAGTGACATGTGGACCTCTGACAACCAAAAGAGAGGTTACATGGCCATCACAGCGCACTTTATTGATGAATCTTGGACTCTCAGAAACATTATCATGAGGTAATCATTCTGAATTTTCTGATTGGTGGATCTAATTGCGTTGGTTGACTCTAGTTTACTTTGCATTTGGTTACTTTACTCATAATGTTCTCTATTCTTGTACAGGTTTATTTATGTGCCAGCTCCTCACACTCATGATGTCATCGGTGATGTGCTGTATGACTCCCTTGTGGATTGGAATCTCGATGAGAAGGTATCAGCTATCACTCTTGATAATTGCAGTACAAATGATAGTGCAATTCCTTATCTGGTCAGGAAGATTGGAAAAAGTAAGCTGTTGGGTGAAGGTAAATTCTTACATATGCGTTGCTATGCTCATATCTTAAATCTGATTGTTAAGGATGGCTTAGAAATGCTAAAAGATGCAATTGAAAACTTCCGTGATAGTGTAGCTTACTGGACAGCAACACCAAAAAGGGTAGAGAAGTTTGAGGAGATAGCTAAGTATGTGCATGTTCAGATGGAGAAGAAGATACACCTTGATTGCAAAACACGATGGAATTCAACTTATCAAATGCTTAGTACTACACTACCCTACAAGGTTGTTTTCATTAGAGCAAGTCGTGTGGATAGGCAATACACTTGCTGCCCTACTGAGCAAGAATGGGAATTTGCTGGTTATGTTGTAGAAAGGCTTAAACTGTTTAGTGACATATCAACACTCTTTTCTGGAACTGATTATGTCACTACAAACATGTTCTTCTACAAAATATGTGAGATGAGAAGTAACATTAAGGAGTGGTCAGTTTGTGGTAATTTGTTGATATGGAAGCAAAGTTTAAGAAATATTGGACTGATATTCAAGGTCTGATGGGCATTCCACTCTTCTTGATCCTCGCTTCAAACATATCATGTTGCTTCAGTGTTTTGAGGTGTTGCTTGGTAGAGATGGAGTAGATTGTGACGATGAGGTTACTAAAGTGAAGGAATCGCTTAGTGATTTGATGCTTGAGTACCATTTAGAAGAGGATGAACCAAGTGTTAACAAGGCATCAGCACCTGCAGTAGGGAATTCAGGCTTCTTGTCTTCCTTTAGTGCACGTGTTGCAAGTACAAAGCCAACAGCTATAAGATTCAGATCTGAGTTGGATCGCTACTTGGAGGATGAGATGGTTGACATACACACAAAGGGCTTTGATCTTTTAGATTGGTGGAAAGTGGCAGGAACACGCTATCCTACTTTGAGGCTGATAGCAAGGGATATTTTTGCAATTCCCATAACCACAGTTGCTTCAGAATCTGCTTTTAGCACTAGTGGGCGAGTTCTTAGTGAGCATCGTAGCAGGCTCACTTCTCAAATGTTGGAGGCTTTAATGTGCTCACAGGATTGGATTAGAAACAAGTATAAAGGTATACACCTTGTGCAATTTAGAAATACTTTGATCCGTGATGGATTCTTTTTTTTTCCTCATGTAGTTCATACATCATACTTCTTGTGGTTGATAATTGTTCCTGCAATTCTATATAGGCCTTGTTACTGATGAAGGACAACCTGCTAGCTTTTGGTCTGTTCTCCAGGAAGTCCAGGAAGGCCTTCAGGTTATTGATCGAATACAACAACATTCATCTATTTTTTTGTGTCTTTTCTCTTTAATTATTGCCTAATTTATTCTTGTATGTCTGTGTAGGAACTTGCAATTTAACTCTTGGAGCAGCATAGCAAATTCTTCCCTGACCACATGTCCAGATCTCTGAAACCAACTGTCAAGATGGCGTGCAATGTCCAATGTGCTCACACAGTTCAACCGATGCTTCAGCATTAACAGTTTAACGCTAACTATTTATGTAAGCTTTGGTTGTAATGACTTATGTGTGATAACACTACTACTATCTTGCCTTTGCTGCCGCCATGAACTTGATACTAAGTTGAATTGTTGATGGTCAGTGGATGCTTTAGAACTCTAGAACTGTTATGTAATGTAATGTGACTATGTGGTGAACTGAAGAACTGGTGTAACTTATTATTCTGTATTTTTCTTGTTTGATCATTCTGATTCGCGGGGATTTCTCGGGGTCGGGGCCCCCGACGGGGGTGCCATCCCCGCTCGGGGACGGGGAAAAAATCATCCCTGCCAGCGGGGACGGGGACAGGGACGGGAGAATTTCGTCTCTTCGGGGAGTAGAACGTTCGGCTGATCCCCGACGGGGATAGCCCCGTTGCCAACTTGAACTGGGAGGTGGTCGGTACATGTAGGACCCGAACATCGCCGATGGCAACCCGGTCGCGAACGAAGTGCAAGTCAATCTCGACATGCTTCGTCCGCTGATGCTGAACCGGGTTGGTGGAGAGGTACATGGCGCTGACGTTGTCGCAGTAGACGAGCGTGCTCTTGGGGAGCGGGCTGTGAAGCTCCGCCAAGAGCTGTCGAAGGCAGGACGCCTCGGCCACACCGTTAGCGACAGCCCGGTACTCCGCCTCGGCACTGGAACGGGAGACAACCGGCTGCCGCTTGGACGACCAGGAGACAAGGTTGCCGCCTAAGAAGACGGCGTACCCTGAGGTAGGGCGGCGACACCCAAGAAGTGGTGGAGCTGACCCAAATCCTTCATAGCAAACTCCTGCTGCAGAGAGGAGATGATGCGCCGAAGCAACCGCTGACTGGAGGCGGTGAGAACAATATCATCAACATAGAGCAGCAGATAAGCAATCTCATCACCATTTCAATAGACAAACAGAGAAGTGTCGGACTTGGCCTCCGTGAACCCCAATGTCACCAAGAATGTGGCAAATCAAGAGTACCAAGCCCGAGGAGCCTGCTTCAGACCATAGAGAGACTTGTTGAGCCGACAGAACAGATCCGGACGACTGGAGTCCACAAACCCCGCTGGCTGGCTGCAGTAGACAGTCTCGGACAGAGTGCCATGGAGGAAGGCATTCTTGACGTCGAGCTGGTGCACAAGCCACGAGCGAGAGAGCAATCGAGAGGACCGTGCGCACTGTAGCAGGCTTCACCACTGGACTGAAAGTCTCATCATAATCCACTCCAGGCCGCTGAGTGAAACCCCGAAGGACCCAACGAGCCTTGTAGCGCTCGAGAGTACCATCAGCCCGACGCTTGTGCGTCCAAATCCACTTGGCCGTCACCACATTGCAACCAGACAGACGCGGCACGAGGTCCCACGTCTGGTTGGCAAGAAGAGCCTCGTACTCCTCTTCCATCGCGCGACGCCAGTTGGGATCCGCCAGGGCGTCGCAGACAGAGGAGGGCACCGGAGAGATCCGCGGCTCGCTCTCGGTGACGGAGAGAGCCGAGGGTCGAAGAACACCAGCCGCCTGCCGAGTCACCATGGGGTGCACATGGCGAGGGTCCCGATGGAGAATCGGCGGGTGGTACACGGCCGGCTCGACACGGGAGCGAGGCGGTGGCGGTGGTGGCTGCCCCGGTGGAGGTCTCGGTGGAGCAGGGGCCTCCGGGCTCAGAGCCGGAGAGCCGGGCGCCGGTCTCGGTACCGAGCGACGCTGGTACACCTGGACCGGCTCGGCGAAGCGCTCCGGGGCGCCGGGGTCCGGAGCCGTAGAGCCAGGCGCCGGTCCCAGTACCGAGCGACGCTGGTACACCTGGACCGGCTCGGCAAAGCGTGGCGGAGAGCAGGGGGCCGCGCGTGGCGCGGCGGGGGGCGCCGGGGGCGCTGGTGCCGTGCGTGGCGCGGCGGGGGGCGCCGGGGCCGCGCACGGCGACGCACCACGAGGACCTGCAGGGGACGGACAAAAAGGAATGGGGGGCTGAACCACCGGGTCAGAAAACATAGACTCCAACTCAGGCTCAGGAGAAGGTGAAGTGAAGGTGGAGTAGGGAAAATCCGACTCGTTGAAGACAACGTGTCGAGAGATGATGACCCAGTGAGAAGTGAGGTCATAGCAGCGGTACCCCTTGTGGTCAGGGGAGTAACCGAGGAACACACAACATGTCGAGCGGGGCGCCAGCTTATGAGCAGCAGTGGCGGTGATGTTAGGGTAACATGCACAACCGAAGACACGAAGGTGATCGTTAGTGGGAGGGGTACCGAAGAGAGCGTGGTGTGGAGTAGCAGCAGGACAAGCAGTGGAAGGCAGACGGTTGAGTATGTAGGTGGCGGTGTGAAGGCTCTCAGCCCAGAAGCGCGGGGGCAAAGAAGCCTGGATCAGAAGAGTGCGCATGACATCGTTCGTGGTGCGAAGCATGCGCTCAGCCTTGCCGTTCTGAGGGGAAGTGTACGGACAAGACATACGCAACTGAACACCCCGAGAAAGAAAGAAGGAGCGAGAAGAGTGGTTATCGAACTCACGCCCGTTGTCACACTGAACGGCCTTCACAGGGAGACCGAACTGAGTGGACACCCAGGCAAAGAAGTGGAGGAGGGTGGGAAAAGTCTCAGACTTGGCGCGTAAAGGAAAAGTCCAGGAGTAATGAGAGAAATCATCAACAACCACAAGATAGTATTTATAACCGGAAATGCTGGATACCGAAGCATGCGAAGAAGCATAAAAAGGAAGCCTAACATGACGACCAAGCTGGCATGCATGGCAGAAGTGCTCAGCTGAGGTCCTAGTACAAGAGATGTCTGAACTACGACTAAGCTGAGACAAAACATCCCGGCCAGGGTGACCAAGACGACGATGCCAGGTGGTGAAAGGAGTCATCGCCAAAGCAGCTGACGAAGGAGGTGTAGCGGAAGACGGGAGGCGAAGAGTGTAAAGGGGCCCCGCGCTGTCACATCGGAGAAGAGGACGTCAGGTGGCCAAATCCTTCACAGTAAGACCAGAAGTGTCAAATTCGATAGAGCAAGAATTGTCAGCGGTAAATTGACGAATAGAAAGAAGATTATGAATCATCTGAGGAGCAACAAGTACATTCGAAAGGCGAAAGGGACCGGGAGTAGAACCCACGGAGGTGACGGGAAGACAAGAACCATCACCAACCACGATAGAAGTGGGATAGGAGGGATGGGGGGATGGACAGAGGAAAGTATACCAGCATCAGGAGTGGTGTGGAAAGAGGCACCCGAGTCGGCGATCCACTCGGGACCGAGTGGTGGAGTCAAGCCCATGGTGCTGAAAGACTGCGCCAGGGCAGCCTGATCCCAACCCCCCGACCATGGGTGGCTAGGCTGGGAAGGCGGAATCCAGGCCGACCCGAGTGGAGGAGCACCAGCGAGCATGGCGGCCGACTGCTGCTGGGGTGGACGAGGTCCTCCCCCTACCCCTGGAAAGGCCACATCGAGATACGCCCCGACCATGGGTTGGCGAAGAATGGCCAGGGCATACCTCCAGGACCAGAGGCAGAGGCAGAAGGAGCGGGTGTGGACGTCCCACGACGACCCCCACCAGAACCACCAGAACCATCAGAACCACCACCGCGGCCACGTCGACGACCACCACCACGACCCCCGCCACCTCGCCCCACCCCCCCACCTCCGCTCGGCCCGGAGGGAGGAGAACCAAGAAGAGAGCTGGACGGAGAGGCAGAGGTCGATGGTGTAGTCACCAGCGCCTTGTTGGTCGAGGAGACAGACGAAGGCGGCGGGGGGGGGGGGGGGGGGGGGGGGGGCGGTCGACACGGTGCCCCGAGTGATCTCCAGGACGAGGTCATCCCGGACCTACAGGAAGGTGGGGAACGACTTCTGGCGACGAATCCATGTGTGGAGGTGCTCATAGGAACTGTTGAGCCCCCTCAGCACATTGAGCACCAAGATGTTGTCCTCCACCGAGAACCCGAGGTCACGAAAACCATCGGCCTTGGTCTTCATCTGCCTGCAGAACTCCCCCACAGACAGATCCCCCTGCTCGAAGGTGCGGAAGGAGGCGTCGAGCTGGAGGGCACGAGCCTCGGCATTGCCGAGGAACTGCCCCTCGAGGGCCAGCCAAGCCTGGCGAGCCGTGCCGTCGCGGGTCCTGACGAGGTCCTGGAGATCAAGGGATAGGGTCCCGTTGATCCAGGACATGACGACGCTGTCGAGGCGCAGCCACACCATGTCACGCGCCGCGACCAGCGTGTCGAGGAGGACGTGGTCGTCTAGGACGTAGCGGCAGAGGGCAATGAGGACCTGATCACGCCAGCGGGCGTAGGAGGTGGACATCGGGTCGAGGACGAACGAGACGAGGTGCTTGATGTGGAGGACGCCGGAGGCCTGGCTGTGCAGCTGAGCGATCGAGGGATCGGTCAGAGCGAGCTGGGAGCCCGTGCACGGCGCCAGGCGGGTGGAGGTGGCCTGCTCGACGACGTGAGGAGCAGCAGGAGGTGGCGGCTTGTGGCCGATGGAGGCGAGCAGGAAGTGCTCCGCCTCGGCCACCTGCCACGCAAGAGCATCGGCCGCGGCCTGCTCCCGCTCCCAGGCGAGGGCAGCCTCAAGGGCGCACTCCTGGGCTGTTGCAGCCTCCGTCTTGGCGGCGAGGAGAGCGGCGGCGAGGGCAGCAGCAGCCGGTGGCACGCCGGGGAGGAGTCCCTGCTGCGGGCGAAACGCAGCAGCGGTGAAGCGCGCATCTGCCGGGGGCATCCCCAGGCCGCGCCACGGACTGGTGGAGGTGCCCGCGGCGAGGCCCTTCCCCTTGCCCGCGGCGGCGGCAGCAGCACCGGCGGCTGCGTCGAATCCAGGAGGAAACGGCGTCTCTGGGAGGGAGCCACCCGCGCGGGAGACAGGGACGACGGCGACGGCGGCGGCGGCGTCTGCGCCAAGGAGAGGGCCGCCCGCGCGCAGAGCCGCGGCAGCTGCAGCGTCCGGGACGCGCGGCCCGGCGCCAGAGAGGGCGGCGGCGGCGGCGGCGTCCTCCGCCGCATCGACCGCGGCGCCAAGGGAGGACGGCGGCGGGAGCGGCGGATCTGGGAGAGGAGGCGCCGGCGGGAGCGACGCATCGTCAGCGAGCTTTGGTGCGGCGGCCGCGGCCGCGACCTTGGCGCGCGCTCGTGCGTCCGCGCCAGCAGAGGAGGAGGGCGCGACGGCGGCGGCATAGGAGAGGAGAGGAGGGAAGTAGACAGAAAGGGGAGGGGGCGGCGGCGCCGGCGTCATGGCCGGCGCGGCTAGGAGGAAGAGGGAGGGAGAGGAAACCCTAGCTGATACCATGCTAGAGAGGAATAGTTGTTGTGTATTCCTCCAACCCTAGAAGGGTGGGTATATGGTTAACTGTACATGGGCCTAGATGGGCCTAATATACATGGGCCCTATGGGCTACATACCACTATACTCCAACAAAAACCTTGTGTTGTCGAGGTAAAATGGACATTATAAATAAACAGATACATAGTATTCTTAAAATCCTCTGCATATTCTACAGATACTGGAGGTGGGTGTGTTGGGGAGGGGAGGGGGGGCTTACACTACCATAACATAAACTATCTACTTAATTACTTCTCTTTGTTTTAAGATAAAAGGATTTGAAAAAAAGTGATAATTTAACCATAGTGGTGGCATAATACCATGCATAAAGTCTCACTGTTACATTGTCAAGTGCATAGGCCATAGGGCTCTGAAGGGACCAGCAGGTGCTGTACACGTAGCTACTGAAGCGGTAGTGGTAAGTTTCTAGGATTCAACAAACACACCCGTTATAGCCCCAAGCAACACCCTCGAATGGTTAGCACAATAGCACCTGCCGTTTTTTGAAACATTAACCTATAGCCCCTGCTTTGTTATTATCCTTGCATCTGCATTGTTTGTGTGTATTTATCAGAGGACGATTTTGGCACCAACTATCCAGCACAGAGCACTGCAACCATAAATTTAAAAAGGAATGGGGATTTACACAATCATGATCTAGTAGATACCTGAGCTTCAAATGTAAAATTCAGCATTTGGTTTGTGGGAGCATCAATGGCATTCTGGAGAGTTCTCTTGTTATGCTCTTCAAGTTTCAAAAGATCCTCGTCATCATTACCAAAAGAACTTTCTAACACTGAAACCTCAACATCATCTTCAGCAGCAATTGAGTAGCTGCTTCCAGTGTTCAAGTATACACATCTTCTAAGCAATGCACCATTCTTGTATGCACCATACAAAGAACAACAAAGGGGTAAGTCTGGCATCAAATAATGGTGCAATATAGAAGGAAACATTGCTAACTGTTACAGGAATCATAGCACAAAGCAATTATATGTTCCGTACCTCAATTTTAACATTTTTGAATCGAAGTCTTTTACCACGGCCAATTATGATTATAGTCCCTGAGTATAGCTGGCCCTTCTTATCGAATTCCTCGCACAATGATATAGTACCTCCAGAGCCATCATAAATGAACTCATCAATGTCACAACCATCAACTATTAGCTGCCTTGCAGGAGAGAGTTGAATAAAATTCTCTCTTTGAAAGAAAATATGCTCAGAAAGTATAATATCATCCGACCTCATAAGAGGATCATTTTTTGGGTCTAGACTTTCCTCTCTGCCAGTTATTGTGCCTAAAGAAGGCACAAAATACTCAACAACGGGAAGTAGAAAATCAAGGACAACAAGTATACGAGGCTGCTGAATTCTTATAACAAATGATTGGAAGGAAGAACGCCAACGATAATCAAGTATCAGCATTGTGAGGTTTGAAACCCCCACATCAGTAGAAGAGTCGTCAGCACACAGGTTAACAGTCTCTGAATAAGATCCAAGCATCAGACGCATCTCAGACTTTGTATCTGGACGGATATCATGTATCGAGAATTTAAGTATAGACAAATAAAGATCCATTTCAAGCATTGAAGTTGTCCTGTAGGATACCCATAGACCTTCTAGCTGCAGAAAAAGAAAAGACAAAGTGTAAACACGCCACAGAAATAAGACTATACATATTGTGCACCATCCTACAACAAAGTATATAAATATGTAGAAGTGCATAACATCCCATCGCAAAGCAGCAGAAATATAAATGGCATGAGATGATATATTTCTCATAACAACAATCAAGAATTGCAGTCTCCTATAGAGTAGAGCTGTACAACTCATTTTTAGAAATACTCACAGCAAGCTCTGCCAGAGGAGACTCTGCATCTGGGCCATTACGAAGTTCAAGCAATGCATACTGAACATCCACAGTCATGACAACAACTGTACGCGAAAGCAATGGATGGTTACTTAGGTTGACTTTATCTGCAAGTAAACGAATAGACTCCTTTGTCCGATTCACATTGTCTCGAAAACTTGGCGGAAGGTTAGGTGTCTCTGATAGATTTGTTGAAATACAGTTTGTGATCACATTGTATTCCCTATCTGACATGACAGCATGAAGCAATCCTATCTGCAGAAAGAAAAAAAACATATATAAGTAAAACAGCAAAAAAGGAAACTTCATTTATTAGTTAATCATATAATCCCACAACTGTACCTAGGCTAAAACATAAAGCCCAGTAATTAAATAATGATTAACCTTCAATAGTACACTGATTTCCGGATGTACTCGGAGAAAACTATCAGTAAATTATATCTTAATTTCTTCAATCCTAGGGAGGATTTACATTTTTTTTAAATAGGGAGAATCATTAGTCTCTTTCTTCCTTTTAACAAAAGGATATATATGTTGATTAGGCACTCAAACTGTGCAATTGCAACTTTGATAGTTTGCACTTAATATGGCAGTTATTTAATATAATCAATTAAACTAGAAACATAAATTATTCCAGCAGTATAAAATCTAGATTTAAACCATACTTCAGTTGTCGCACAGATTTTATAGTACAACTCTAAGGAGAGTAAAAACAAATTGATAAGTAACACATACTGCAAACCGAAAAAATACCAAAACTGCATGCAACAAACAAAGAAGCTGGCCTTGAAGTAGGCAACAATAGCGACCAAGATAACAACAAATTGAGACTATATTAAGTTGTTCCTCACAGAATAAGTAAAAAGAAAATTTATCACCTGAACTTTCATAGATAGTATCGGGACCTTCCGGAAGATATCCCGCAGGCTACGTCGCACCTCTACATTAATGCCTTGACCATCCCGAATCATACACTTTCCTAAAGTTCCATTTACTCCAACCGCCATGTTGATGCCATTTATCTACTTGCACAAATAAAAATATCAGATAAGAGAATACAATGAACATAATGGGAAAACTAATTTTCCATCTTGATGGTTACTACCTCTGCATGCAGAACATCAAGCCGTACAGCAGAAGGATCAGTCTTTTCATCTCCATGCCAACTAAACTCATTCCTTACTTTTAATTGTCCAAGATCAAGTTGTATATAACTGCAGGAAGGTATCAGGGTTACTGTCATGTTTTCAAGCTTTTTATACAAACTCATACAAACCCATTAGTTTATCTAGCAACAAGCAGATATTTAACATACCCTACCTGAACCTTATATTATTGGGAACTGATCACTGGCAACATATGGTGCAGAATATAAAGAATATTTATGACAAGTAGATCCTCAGGAACTAGTTATCAATGGTGCTTAGGGTAGCAACTATGAGATACTAAGAAATATTTATAACAACAATATCATAGGGAACTGATTATCAATGGGTGCTTGAGTAGCAATTATCAGTTAGCTTATAGCTGGAAGTGTAAACATACTCTTGACTCTGAGAATTCTTTGGAACAATGATTATGGGTGTATCAAGTGAAAGATCCAGCTTTATAGCAGAAGCGCCATCTATTTCATACTTCTGAATCAACCACTCTAAACCCCCTACTTTATCAATGAACTTAATTGCTTCTTCAGTATGAGGGGTGGCAAGCTCCATAAAGTAAGAAGTGAACTGCATAATAGAAGGCACATCAGTCTGTATATAGGCAGGCACACACGCACACACACGATTGGAAATCTATAATAATTTGCAATGTGAATACACACCTCTTGAACAAAACGGTAGAGAAAGACAATACGGACAGCGGATAGCTGCCCAGTCAAGCTGTAATTGTGCCCTTCAAAGTCTTCATCCTCAACACTGTATGACTGGAACGTGAACTGCAGGAGAGAGGACAGCCATCATTGTAGTACTTCAGTTAAACATTTAGAAACTCGAGAAGAAAAACTATCTTCATAAACAAGATTACATGTCTGATTTAGGGGAGGGGATAGTAGTTACCAAGAAGAATTTAGGTATCGGGGCTGGGATAGCTAGTCTGTTGGAGCACTATACTGTAGTTTTAAAGTATTTGGGGGGGGGGGGGGGGGGGGGGGTATTTCCAAAATCAGCCAAGCCCCAAGCCCCTAATTATGGGGAGGAAGGCATACTATCTCATTTCTACAGCTGATTACAAGGAAATCGATTTTTTTTTCTTTAAAATATTAGACCTGATTGTATGAACATTACTACAATAAAAATTTCAGTATAAACCTAGGTAATATGTAGTTAAATTTATACCAAACTAATATTTTCCCAGTCAGACTTAATCTTTAGTATAGGATAGATGATAGATCGACGAGAAACCACAAATGACAACCTCTCTCCCACTCTGGTTATAGAACAGTCATATGTTTATTTGCTGAATGAAAGCAATAGAGATTGCGTGGAATATTGGATCGATTGATTTGAGAGATAACAGTACATATATATATAGGACCGGGAGATCATGAGATTGGCTCAACAAACCATACGGGGTCTCCCTATATCTCTCTAACCTAGTCTATGTCCAACAGGGGTCACCCGGCAATGGGCCAAGGCCCCGACCCATACATATACACCTACAGTACAGCGCATATAAATCTAACACGCCCCCGCAGTCGCAGCGTCGATGAATCGAACGCTGAGACTGGACCTAAACTCCGTGAAGACAGAAGCTGGCAGCCCTTTGGTCAAGATATCAGCGAACTGAGACGTCGTCGGGACGTGGAGGACGCGGACAGCTCCAAGAGCCACTCGTTCAAGAATGAAGTTAAGATTGATCTCAATGTGCTTGGTACGCTGATGCTGAACAGGGTTGGAGCACATGTAAACTGTACTGATGTTGTCTCAATAGACCAACGTGGCGCGACTCAGGGGGGCATACAGCTTGGCCAAAAGCTGGCGCAACGGCAATGGGCCAAGACCCAGACCCATACATATACACGTACAGTACAGCACATATACAATCTAACACTGAACATTAGGGGGGGGGGGGGGGGGACCCTTCCCTTTACCCTAATTTAGTTCATGTTCTGTTACTATCAGTATCAGCTCCGCATGATGCTGTGGTGCCCTCAGCACATGTGACTACTTTGGTAAATCCATGTGATCCATTAGGGCACATATACTGGCTGCCACCACAAAAACGGGTTGACCCATGCCCTGTTGCATGGATCACATGGAGATCCAATAAAGTGTGCTGGCTTGATCCACCTCCACCCATGGAGCTTTGGATGTGGGAGGTTGCCCCACCAATTATAGTGTTCAGTCTCTTATGATTTTGAACCAAAACCCAAACTGTCCAAGCAGGCCCTTAGATGCTTTGATAATATTGTACAATCTACTACCGTTAGTCTAGATTCACATACCTTTTGTGGCTACATCACAGCCAAAACAAAAGGGAATCTTTATCTTGTCAGCAACGCTAGAATCCACAGCTAGCATAACTTATATACTTGCATGAGAAAAATGTGACACCCTAGGATAAATACTTGGCAGAAACAAATATTTGGCATTAGCCAATACGGAGTATATGTGGCAGCAAACAGTTGACAGTACCTTTATAAGCGACTCAACACCAGGTTTCCGTATATCACAAAGCCAACCCCAGCGATGATCTGGGCCAAGGGACATGTCACAGAATCTCATATTGCCCAGCATACCATCAATCGAAAAGGAACTTGGATGAACCTAAAAAATATTTTATAAAATTAAGTGAGACCGGAAAATGTAAGAGATAGCTGATGAAGATTTACATACACACAGAGATACCAATTGACGACTATCAAGGCAATTTAATACCATCTCCATAATGCACAGAATCTCCCTGGTAGTGATATTTGAAAAGCAAGCAGTAACAGTCTGAACATGGCCTTTTGAATGTGATAGTAAAGAAACAATGCATTGGGGGGGGGGGGGGGGGGGGGGGTGGGGGGGGTGTTCTAGTACTTCAGAAGATTCACTTCATAGAGGATCCTTCAATTCTATATTTCATGTGTTCAAAAATACAATACACATTTTATTTTGGCAAAATTTGGTCAAATTATAAATATGTTATGTGTACAAAAAAGAATATAGTTATGTTCATGTTTTAAATGCTACCACACTATAACTGCTTTGTATGGTATACTTTGCGAGAAATCAATGGTCAAAGTCTAAATTTGAAGAGTAAGCTAAACTAAAATACGCTTGTATTCTTGAACGGATTGAGTATTATTTTATTCAGATATGACATTTTGAACTTTATGCAGCGAGAAAACTAGAATTTTCCCGCAATAGACTACAACAGAACTCATCATGCGCACTCCAGATTCATCTCCATATAATATAACATAATTTAATCATTCTTAAAAACTTAAACTCACCTTAAGATCAAACAGAAATTTCTCTTGGACAAACATTGCAAGTTGAGAACCATCTTCCTTGTTAAGAAACATCGATACCCGATCAACATCCATTTTCATGTTGAAAATGGTTCGACGTTTCCCATAACCTAACAATCCTTTTACAATGGTGGGAGCACCATCTTCCTTCCCTGAGGGTTTCACAATCTCTGCTGCAGGTGCTATATCAGGACTATTTTTTGGCACAGAATTAACCGTACCAAGATCAAATCCAAACTCGATAAGAGCAACAAGTGTGGGTCTGTTACAGTAGAATTCCAGTGCAGACATACGAATGCTCATCTGAAATGAGACGACAAAAAATGTAACTGCAGGGAGAGGTATTTACAGCACACAAGCAGTTAAAGGAAGGTGAATATATTTATGGTGTCGATTGTATCATTAATAATGAACAGAAATAAGAAGGCTAATGATTTTCAATTTCAGTTACCTGTGAGTCTATACCATCATAAAGACAAGAATCAGGGCTCCTGCTCAGAAATGTAAGAACAACGAAATCTGTCACATTATTGTCTTGTGCCTCATAAAATATTTCAGTAGGTTTCACTATCTGCTGATCCCCATCAAACCATAAACCATCTCTTGGACTCGTTTCAATATAATTATTTGAATCAGGGACCAAGTTGAGAATTTCATTGTCATGCAGATTACAATTTTGGTCCGAAGTAAAATCTGTCAATGCATCCATGAAAGAATCTTCATCCACAGAAAAGGTGCTTAGGTCACCCTCTTTATCAGGTGTACCAGAACAGCTAGCTTCCACACTTTCATCGATAACCGAGCATGCTAAATACTTTGAAGACATTGAAAGGCGACCTTGTAGCTCGTCCTTGATTTTCAATGAATGCAATTTTGTTTTCACACTCAGACCACGAGATGATTGAACAACATTAACCTACAATAGCACATAGCAATAAATAATGGAGTCAGCAGAAAATGAAGATGGAACAGGTACACCAAAATGTACAAGTGCTAACTTAAAGTTAAGACGTACAAACCAATCAATAAACCTACTATTGAATGTTGGAGTATAGACATATGTAGCCCATAGGGCCCATGTATTAGGCCCTTCTAGGCCCATGTACAGTTATCCATATACCCACCCATCTAGGGTTGGAGGAATACACAGTGAGCATTATTCCTCTAGCATGGTATCAGCTAGGGTTTCCCTCTCCCCTTCAATGTAGCGCCGCCGCCGCCGCCATGGCTGGCCGCCGGCGCCTCCTCCTCTCTCCTCTATCCCTCCCCTACCCTCCTCTGCCGCCGCCCCTGCTGCCCTTGCGCCAGGCGCGGGCGCGGGGGCGGCCTCGCGCGCCACGGGCGCATATGCGCGGGGCGCGGACGCGGGCGCCGCCGCTGCCCTGCGCGCGGCCACGGGCGAGCGCGGCGGGGGCGCAGCCGCCTCCGCCTGGCCGTCGCGGCAGCCGCCGCCGCTCCCTCTCGCGCGCGGGGCAGACGCGGGCGCCGCCGCCGCCCTGCGCGCTGCCCCCTCTTGCGCGCGGCGCGGGCGCCACCGCTGCCCTGCTCCTCCTCCTGGGCGAGCTCGAAGCCGTCCGTGCGTCCCCAATTGGCGGCGACCTCCCCTTCTCTGCTTCTCCCAGCTCTGTCCGCGCGGGTCTACTTTCTGGAGGCTTCCCCGTTCCTCCAGCAGCCGCAGCTGCCCCTGTCTCTCCTCATGCCGGTGCTGCCTTTGCTGCAGCTGCGGCCCACCCTCCTGCTGCTGCTGCCTGGTGGCTGGGTGCTGCTGCGCCCCCTCCGGCTGCCCTCGCGTGGCGCGCCCCCAACGCCGCCACCTCCTCTGTGCGCCGGCTGGGCGTGTCCCATATGGCTGGGAGGCCTGTGCCGCCGCTCGGACCTGTGCGCCGGCGTCGTCGTCGCTACCGCACGGCACCGTACGGGCCGTGGTCGCCGCTCGGTCGTTGCCCTCCTCCTCTGCCGGCCCCTGCGCACACCGCCGCGCCTCCCGGGGCCGCCGCTGCGCCTCCTGCGTGCACCGCCGCGCTTCCAGCGCGTGCCTACGCACCATCTGCTCCTGCCCCTGCCCCGCCAGCCACCGCCCTGACCGCTGCGGCCAGGTGGGCGGGGCCTCCTCCTCCGGGCTGGGGGCCTCTTCCCGCTGCCCTCGCCGCCGGCCCCTCTCCACACGCGGCCACAGCTCCTTCCCCCGGGCCGAGCGGGGGTGGCAGAGCTCGCGGTGGGCGTCGTCGCCGGAAGGGGCGCCGTCAGAGCACGGTTGCACCTCCTGCTCCTGTTGGTATGGCCTGGCCACCCCCTGCTCCTGCCGGTGTACCCTGGCCATTCTACATCAACCCATGGTCAGGGTGCATCTCGATGTGGCCGTTTCAGGCTCCAGGGGGTGGTCCTTGCCCTCAGGTCCAGCCGGCGGCCGTGTCCATGCTCGCTGGTGCCACTTCCCAGGTTCCGACTATGCCGGCGCAGACCTTCAGTACCATGGGGCCGGCACCGCCAGTCAGCACCGACTGGATTGCCGACTCTGGTGCCTCCCACCACACCACACCCGATGTGGGTGTCCTCTCTTCTGTCCATCCTCCACATCCCTCTTATCCTCCTTCTATCATGGTTGGTAATGGGTCTTCTTTACCTGTCACCTCCGTGGGCTCTTCTTCTCGTCCATTCCGTCTCTCCACTATCCTTGTTGCTCCTCAGATGGTTCATAACCTCCTCTCCATTCGTCAATTCACCACCGATAACTCCTGTTCTGTCGACTTTGCCCCTCTGGGCTCACTGTGAGGGATCTGGCCTCCCGCCGTCCCCTTCTCCGAAGCGACAGCACGGGACCCCTCTACACCCTCTGTTTTCCTTCTTCCGCTGCTCCACCCTCTGCGTTCCCTGTGTTCGCTGCCTTCGCCGCGACTCCCTCTTCCACTACCTGGCAACGTCGGCTCGGCCACCCTGGTCGCGACGCTTTGGCTCGGCTCAGTCGTAGTGTTCACCTTCCTTGCACTCGAGCTCATGATGAGCATCTCTGCCACGCGTGCCAGTTGGGTCGCCATGCTCGACTTCCTTTTTCTTCTTCTTCCTCGCATGCGATGCGTGCCTTGGATCTTGTTCACTGCAATCTGTAGACTTCTCCTGTTCATAGCATTTCTGGCTACAAGTACTATCTGGTGATAGTTGATGACTTCTCTCACTACTCTTGGACTTGCCCTTTGCGTGCGAAGTCTGACACTTTCCCCACCCTCCTCTACTTCTTTGCCTGGGTGTCCACACAGTTCGGCCTCACTGTTAAGGCCGTCCAGTGCGACAACGGGCGTGAGTTCGACAACAACACCTCCCGCTCTTTCTTCCTCTCTCGGGGTGTTCAGCGGCGCATGTCTTGTCCGTATACTTCTCCCCAGAACGGCAAGGCTGAGCGCATGCTCCGGACCACGAACGATGTCATGCGCAACCTTCTGATCCAGGCCTCTGCCCCCGCGCTTCTGGGCCGAGAGCCTTCACACCGCCACCTACCTTCTCAACCGTCTTCCTTCCACTGCTTGTCCTGCTCCTACTCCACACCACGCTCTCTTCGGTACCCCTCCCACCTACGATCACCTTCGTGTCTTCGGCTGTGCATGTTACCCTAACATCACCGCCACTGCTGCTTATAAGCTGGCGCCCCGCTCGACACGTTGTGTTCCTCGGTTACTCCCCTGACAACAAGGGGTACCGCTGCTATGACATCACTTCTCACCGGGTCATCATCTCTCGACAAGTTGTCTTCAACGAGTCGGATTTCCCCTACTCCACCTCCACTTCACCTTCTCCTGAGCCTGAGTTGGAGTCTATGTTTTCTGACCCGGTGGTTCAACCACCCATTCCTTTTTGTCCGTCCCCTGCAGGTCTTCGTGGTGCGCCGCCGTGCGCGGCCCCGGAGCCCCCTGCCCCGCCACGCGCGGCCCAGGCGCCCCCCGCCGCGCCATGCGCGGCCCCGGCGTCCCCTGTTGCGCCACGCACGCCCTCCGGTACCCCGGCGCGCTTCGCCGAGCCGGTCCCGGTGTACCAGCGTCGCTCGGTACTGGGACCGGCGCCCGGTTCTCCGGCTCCGGGCCCCGGCGCCCCGGCGCGCTTCGCCGAGCCGGTCCAGGTGTACCAGCGTCGCTTGGTACTGGGACCGGCGCCCGGCTCTCCGGGTCCGGAGGCCCCTGCTCCACCGACACCTCCACCGGGGCCGTCACCACCGCCTCCATCGCCGCCACCGCCGCCTCGCTCCCGTGTCGAGCCGGCCGTGTACCACCCATCGATCCTCCATTGGGACCCTCGCCATGTGCACCCCATGGTGACTCGGCAGGCGGCCGTGTACCCATCTAGGGTTGGAGGAATACACAGTAAGCATTATTCCTCTAGCATTGAAGAATGGGAGAATAGCGGATACAAATGCAGAAAGACACCTAGGTAATCACTGCAAGGGCCACTATGTGATCACACTAACCTAGTTGATGAGAAGCTGAAAGAATGGCAGGACAAAGGAAAATAATGAAAAAAAAATCAGTTCAGAAATGTGTAAAAACTCAAATTTCAATAGGCAGAACAGAAATTTTGGATCCAAGAACATGCAGGAATTGAGCCTAGCTCTTGTGGGCGTGGATGTATCCTCAGACCACCAGAGTTCAAGTCCTCGTCGAAGTGAATTTGAGTGCCTTAATATAAAGCCACTTAGTTCTTCCTAGATAGGTCATTCTGGTTTTTTTTATGCAAGGAGCCTACATTATTAGGTTTCACATGTGGGCCCTTCTTGCATTTTTAGAGACAGATGCTGAAACTCATAGGCTCCTTTATTACTCGGGTAAAGATGATAACTGAAAACCACACATGTATCAGTTATGGACTCTTTTGAAGGAGGACAACTGGCAAAGAGAAAACTATTATAGGGGAGAGGAAGTGGGAGCTGTCTCGGAGAAACAGAGTGGCAATTTCTGTGGTGCTTCCTGGTAATTTTCTCATTAATCGGAATCCATTTTATATATATAAGCAGTAACCTCAACAAAAGAATGGATCAAATCTAACTCCACTTAAGAAGGTTAATTGAAGGTACTAATCATTGTTGTCAACTGTAGACATCTTTTTCTCAAACACAGGAGAACTGCACGTTATTGCATTAAGAAGAAAGAGTTTATGAACGTTTTCAATCATTACAGTCATGCCTTTTGAGATTATAATACGCATACTGAAGCTCATTGTTGCCAACTGTAACCTGCCTCTCACAGCAGTAACAATTTCCTTACAATAACATACATGCATTTGTCATGATAAACATTGGAACAGATCAATCAGAGGTTTATACATGCAAATTAGAATGTCATATTAGTTATTTAGAATCCTTGATTTGTATTTCAATACTGATGCTAAGTTAGATTGAAACAATTACCTTGCCTCCATTCCCAAGGAGCTCTAACATTAGAAGCTCTTGTGGATCTTTGCTCTTTCTGTCCAACTGTAATAGTGGGATAAATGGGAAGAAAACAAAGTAATTAGCATGACATTAAATTGTTTCTCAAATATGTAAACCCATAGCATGAGGCATCAGGATCACATTTCAGAACAAATGACCAAAAGTTGACATAATATTACCTTTCCGTACATTGAAAGTTTAGTTTCAATAACAGAGCCATTAACAACAAGATCCACTGAGCCCAAGCTACTAAGCCTCGGCGTACTTGGTTCTGTAGGAGGGCTGACAGGATCTCCTAATATGTTGACATCAGGAGGGGCCTACAAGAAGCAAGGAATGCAAAAATATAAGACAAACCATTACAATCTGCAGGTTGTTGCATGGCTGTAAAGTTAATAAACACATACAGAAGCTCGATATGTTGCCTGGACAAGTGCTTTCATCCAATTAGCCTTCTCAATTTCATTACGGAATTCAATCACAAGTGTGTTGGTCGATTCTAGTGCCTGCATATGGTATAAGCATTAGATAAAAAAAAAGGAACCAAATGGAGAAATACGATCGGAACTATAAACTGGATAATTCCCAACAAACAATGAAGCTCAAAAAAGGCAGGTCATATTTAATATACTACATAAAATTCATATTCATCGCTAAAGACCACTTTGCGAGGAATACAAGAGAAAGTTCTTTGCAAGACAGGACACATTTTGATTCTCATGACCTTTCTGATTCCATTATCATTCCAGAATCAGTTCACTTTCCCCCTTCGTTTTATAATGTCTAAGGCGGATATAATCATGAATTGACTGTATTCAATATTAGATACTTGCCAAAGGTACTAATCTGGCTACAAACAGGCCAGGCTCACATATTAACAGGTATGATAATTTAATTGAATGGGAAGAGAAAGTGCAGCACCGTTTAGGTGTTATTTTAGACTAAATTTCACAATACTCTAAACATATTGTACCCTACATGTTTGGGTAAATTAAATATATATCTAGTTTTCATGCTTAACAGCTCTCGGCTCTATTGGAAACTTTGCTCCGCACAATAGCACCACAAGTAATTAGTGAACCAGCAATCAGACTTTGGATATTTACTTTATTGCAACTAGAAGCTGTTTCAGAATTTCCAGTAGCAATCAGCAAAAATTATAATTTTTTTCCATTGAATATGCAGGAGAGCTGCATATCATTGCATTAAGAGAAGGAAAGTTAGAACAAAATAGCCATACAACACACACACCACTTACCCCAACTCCTGGGGTTTTTAATAATCGACAAAAATTATAATAATCGAAACAAACCTTAAAGGTCAATGTAAAAATGCCAAGAGGACCCAAATGTTTACCTTTTGTGTGTCTGCACCTCTAGAACACACACCAATACTGTAAAGACACCCACCAACACTAGTTGGTGGCACCTCAAATACTTGACGACTAGCCATGCTGCGAAAACAATAACCAAAAAGCATAAATAATAAAATGTGCTATTATTACAAACAAATAAATAGTAACAAGTTTGAGCACTAACGCCAACAAAGAGTATATGCAAAAGATCATCCAATAATCTTCTACCTACTTCATAAAAGATTTAAATGTTTTTTTCCTGCCTAAAGACAATCCTGTTTGCCATTTGTTTCACTAACAAAACAATTCTTCAAAAAAATTATCCCACTTTCTAAGTACACTATGACAGTAAGACTGGTGTTATTTGATAAAATAAAGCTTACTTAATGCCAATAAAATGCACGTAGAAGTTATACTATCTATGTACACAGACATAGTTTGCTACAGTATACACAGTAATTCATGCTAAACCAAAAAAAGAATAATATGTACATATACTTTTCTTTATTATGAGTCAGATTAGGAGACCATACTACATACCTACTACACCTTTGGTAATTCTGGGACAGTTCTGACTCCAAAATATAAAGATACATCCCAGATAATACAATATAGCAACTATGCCATTCAGCTTGTGAATAGCCAAGGCCCTAGGACAAAAAAAACAAGCAAAAATGGTATTAGCATACTAAACAAATGCGCCGCTTTTAGATTATTTTTTTTAGGCACAATGTAATTCAATAGAATTTTCAGCCAGAAAGAAAATGTAACTTCATACCCTCCAAACCAAAGTTCTTGCATCAGTAGCTAGGTCAGCAGGATACCAAGGCAGGAGGCTACCACTTTCGTGGCTATATGATTCTTCATTGTCGCTTCCCTTCAAATGGTGAAGTACACCAAGCAGTTCAACTATCTTGCAGTACCTTTTCGGTGAGAAGTGAATATCCAGATTGGGTACTTGAAAAGAAACACGAGTTGATGGATAATTCGGATGTGGAACTTTAATCTTCATGCCATCACAAAAATAAGTCAGTACTTTTTTATGCACTTCAATGGAAAAATAATGTAGCATATAAAGTATTTGTTCTATTAAACAGCTTTTCCTCCCTATATGTAACCAGCCAGTATGAAGTATAAGGACAATACTTCTGTATATTTATTAATCCATTCATTGAAGCCAAAATAACAATTGTGTTATGTTAAGAATAATAACTATACTTTTGTACATTTCAACAGTAAATGCACAATGCAAAAGCCTTTGTTGTTACCTGGTCAATTATCACTGACATTCCACAGCGATCAAGAAGAGAACTGAACCGATTATCACCAGATGTATGACCTGGGAGGATATCTTGACCCAAATTTTCAGGTATTGAGTATATGTCTTGAGCTAAATCACAAGTAAAGAAAGCAGCCATATCCCTCCCAGCAATATAAAAGCGTGAATAGATACTCTGCGTTTCTTCATCGCGCTTACCATCCTGTAATCGTGCAAATAGTTAGTAAAAGCTAGCAACAAATATAATATACTCCTAGGTCAAGAACTTACTCTTGTCTGCAATGTAAAATGACCAAAATCCAGAACAAAGTACTCATTGCCCACTGTAGGTTGATTATCAGTCAAAGGAATCCTAACTTTTGGGGCATCCAGATCAATATCGAGTCCAAATCTAGAAAAGGAGCATCAAACTGTGAGCAAAAACAAAGATGAAATGGATTGAAGCGTACAATATAACAGGTTAACACAAAAACAGAACAGGATACGAGAAAAATCATCTTAGATAAAATGATGAAACTAGATAAGAAAAAAAGTATATCCAAACACTGAGGAAAAAAACAAACTTCTCTAATCATAAGAATCATCTATGAAACATCGACACTTCTCGTAAGAAGAAAGAAATGCAAATGCGGCTTCTGCGTACTTCCCGCTTTTACAAAGGTCATGCATAATTCTTGAGTAAAAGTACTCGAGACAAGAGCAAATGTACCTGCTCTGTTCCTCTAGCACCATCTGAAGCTGCTCCTGAGCTCTGCGTGTAACCTGCTCCAACTTCAGCTGTAGTCCAAAAGATCAGAGCAAATATTGAAACACCCGCCTCCCACTTTGTCCAAATACAAATGAGAATACATTCAAACCAAGTGCCCATATGGGTTATAAGGTCAAAGAAAAAAAGCAATATGTACCTGTAGAGCAGTAGCTGTTTCCATAGCCACTGTTGGGCTGACGGCATTGCTTCGCTTCATGAAGTCCAGAAACCGTTCATAACTCCCCTTCAGAACCTACCAATCGATAGAAAATCAATGAGCTTTACTAAATGACAACAATGAAAGCGTTTAAAACAACTAGAAACAACAAGGCAAGAATGCAGATAATTCATGTTTATCTCATAAATTAGTTCAGAAGATGAGTTCGAAACCAAGAGACTACGCATATAAGAAACTGAGATAAATATTGAGCAGCTGAGTCAACGGTTACATCTCATAGTAAATTATGCATCATATCAGTCACCATAGTAAATTATGCATCATATCAGTCACCAGTTTTTGGACTATGTTAGCATTCACCTCCGGTGGCCACCGGCGAGCCCATGCCGTCCGCAACCCCCACCAGCATTGGCCCCGATCCTGGTGCTGACGCCGTGACTGCAGTCGACGTGGCCCCCTTGGCACCATCCACAACCCCCCTCCGCGTGTACTCCAGGCAACGCCGCCGCACGATGGCCTCTGCGCCACCGGCAGCTGCTCCCCCCGGGGAGGCGGACCTGGTCACTCCATCCCAGAAACTCAGCAAGACCTGCAAGCCGGTGGACATGCTGCTTCCTCACCCGGTGCTCCCGAAGAGAAGACAGAAGGTGCCTCCGCCCGGGTCCTTGCCCCGGCGCAGCCGTCGGGTTGCAGGAGCCAAGCCATGTTCGCCAGGGCTGGTGACCACGGAGGCCCAGAGGAGGGTGATGCGGCACCTCGGTTTTGCGGAACGTGAGGTGCTCGACCCAGCAGCACAAGACTCTTACAGTAAGCTCTTCAAGCCACATATCTCTAGCACAGACATGGCTGCCATGGCTGCAATTTATGGGTGGTCAGTTCCAGAGGAAGGGCAAGCGTGCTCCATCGGGGAGCTGTAATTTGTAGCTTCCCTTGTTGAGTCGTTTTGATTTTGTTCTCCCATGAATCCTTCATCCATTTTAATCCGGAATGTGCGTGGCCTTAATCAGAAAGCCCGCCGAAATTCAGTTCGGGAAACCATTCTCTCTAGTAAAGTTGATATTGTTTGTCTCCAAGAAACAAAGGTTGCTGAGTTGTCTCAACATCTTCTGCTCTCCGTCTTTGGGTCAGCCTTTGATAACTTTGCTGCCCTTCCGGCCAATGGAACAAGGGGTGGGGTCCTAATTGCTTGGAAGGGGGCTGCTTGTCAAGCTATTGCCAAAAGAGTGGATAATTACTCAGTTTCTGTTCAATTTGCTGAGCAAGAAGGCCATAATTGGTGGCTCACAGGAGTTTATGGGCCACAGGGAGACGATGAGAAGGTGTTGTTTCTGCAGGAGCTCAGGGACATTCGGCCCCTTTGTAATGGTCCATGGCTAGTAGCAGGTGATTTTAATCTCATCTATCAAGCCGAGGACAAGAACAACACAAATTTGGACAGGGCTATGATGGGCAGATTCCGGCGGTTCCTGGATGACATGGAGGTAAAAGAAGTCCCTCTGCTAGGTCGTAAGTATACTTGGTCAAATGAAAGACAGTCCCCTACACTGGTCAGGTTGGATAGGGCCTTCTGTTGCATGGAGTGGGAGAACATTTTTCCAGAATCCATTCTGCAGAGTACAACATCAGGAGTATCTGACCACTGCCCGCTCATCCTTGGGCTCAATGTGAGAACTACTGGTAAAAGAAGGTTTCACGTTGAGAGCTTTTGGACCAAGGTGCCAGGCTTTCTAGAGGCTGTAAAACAGAATTGGGAGGCTCCCGTGTCTTCAAATTGCGCAGTTGAGCGCCTGTTTCTAAAGCTCCAAAGATTAAGTAAAGGGCTGCAGAGATGGGGGCAAAGGAAGGTGGGCAACATCAGGAATCAGTTAGAAATGGCCAAAGAAATTTTACACCGCCTGGAGATTGAACGAGACAGTAGGAGTCTCAACGAGAACGAAGAATGGTTGCGCAAGAAGTTAAAATTACATTGCCTGGGCCTAGCCTCCCTAGAAAGAACCATTGCTCGGCTGCGGTCCCATATCTTATATTTAAAGGATGGGGATGCCAATACATCCTTTTTTCATCAGCAAGCAAGATTCAGGAAGAAAAAAAATTTATCCCCAAGCTTAATGTGGGAGATCAGCTAGCAGTCTCCCAGGAAGACAAGCAGGCAGCTGTACTCGAGTTCTATGAAAATCTCTTAGGAAAGGCTGAACCTAGAGATTATACCATTGACCTTGCTGAGATTGGTATACAGCAGCATGAGTTATCTCACTTGGATGCACCTTTTACGGAAGAAGAAGTTTGGGCTACTATTAAGGACATGCCCATGGATAAAGCACCAGGGCCGGATGGTTTCACAGGACGTTTCTACAAATCGTGCTGGAGCATAATCAAGGGGGACATTCTAATGGCCCTGGATGCTATTTATCACGGGCATGTGTTCAAATTTCGGCTACTGAATTCTGCCTTCATTACACTCCTACCAAAGAAACAAGATGCAACCGAAGTCAAGGACTTTCGTCCTATAAGTCTGGTGCACAGTTTTGCGAAATTGGTAACCAAAATCATGGCCAACCGACTAGCCCCAGTGCTGCCTGATTTGATCAATTGCAACCAGACTGCCTTTGTGAAAGGCCGAAGAATCCATGACAATTTTATGTTTGTTCAGCAAATGGTCAAGTCCTTGTACAGGAACAAGAAAAAAGAAGCACACATCCTTCTTAAGCTTGATATATCTAAAGCTTTCGACTCGGTCTCTTGGTCCTTCCTTTTGGAAATTTAAGTCATATTGGTTTTGGGCAGAGGTGGATTGATCTGTTATGTCTGCTGCTGTCCACTTCATCCACTCAAGTGCTGGTAAATGGTGAGCCAGGGGAGACAATCTCTCATCAAAGAGGTTTGAGGCAGGGTGATCCCTTGTCTCCAATGCTATTTATTATGGTCATGAATGTCCTCAACTCAATGATTGAATTTGCTGTGCGGGAACAATTGCTGCAGCCTTTGGTCAATCGGCAGGTACAGCATAGGGTGTCCTTCTATGCAGATGATGCGGTGATCTTTCTAAGGCCGCTAAGGGAGGATATACTTGTCATCAAGCAAGTCCTAGATATTTTTGGACATGCCTCTGGACTTCAGACCAATTTGACAAAAAGTTCAGTGTCTCCCATCCATTGCTCTACTGACGATCTAAATATCACAGCAGAAATCCTTTCATGTACGGTCAAGGATTTTCCTTGCACCTACCTTGGGCTTCCCCTCACAATTGGGAAACCCACGAAGGATGTCTTGCTGCCCTTGATTGATAAGGTGGCTGATTATCTGCCGGGCTGGAAGGCTCCTTTACTGAATAGAGCAGGTAGATTGGTGTTGGTTAGGGTCGTCCTGACTGCTGCCCCCATCTATCATATGGTTGCCTTGGACCTGCCAAAGTGGGTTTTCAAAGCCATTGACAAAAGAAGAAGAGGGTTTCTCTGGAAGGGTCAGGAACAGGCTAAAGGAGGGCACTGTCTGGTAGCATGGGATAGAGTGCAGCGGCCTATTGAATATGGGGGTCTTGGAATTCACAATCTGGAGCTTCTTGGCTGTGCACTAAGGATTCGCTGGTTATGGGCGGAAAAAATTGATCCATCAAGATTATGGGCAGGCCTCCCTGTGCAGGTCCCTCGCAATGCTCAAGCCCTCTTTAATATTGCAGTGGATGCCATTGTTGGTAGTTGCGAGCAAATTCTTTTCTGGACAGACCGTTGGTTGGATGGCCATACCATATCCGAGTTGGCCCCCAATCTGTTCAAAACTGTCCCCAAGCGTACAGCCAAGCGACGGACTGTGGCACAGGCAGTCCAGAATCGCAAGTGGGTAGATGACATCAAAGGAGCCCTCACAGTTCAGGTCCTAGTTGAATATCTCCAAATTTGGGGCATGGTCGATGGGCTAGCCTTGCAGCAAGAAGTTCCAGACCAATTTGTGTGGAAATTCACACAATCTGGTCTGTACACAAGCAAATCGGCATATAGTGCCTTCTTCATTGGTACTATTAAATTTGGGCCTTGGAGAAGAGTTTGGAAGAGCTGGGCACCCCCCCCCCCCCCCGGTGTAAGTTTTTTATCTGGTTGGTTTTCCACAATAGATGTTGGACGGCCGATCGCTTGGCAAAGAGAGGACTGCCCCATCCCGAGGCATGCCCTCTCTGTGACCAAGCTGATGAGACCATTCACCACATCTTGGTCGGTTGTGTGGTCTCATATTTTCCAACAGCTGGGTATCCTCTCCTTGGCACCAAACGCTGCAGCAGTACGTTTCTCAAAGTGGTGGTGGACAGTAAGCCAAGCAGTTCCAAAGGACATGCGGAAGGGGATCAATTCTCTGATCATCCTAGTAGCATGGGAAATTTGGAAGCACCGAAATTCCTGTGTGTTTGAAAACTCTAGACCCAATGTGCAGGAGATTATTGGGGCAGTCAGGGATGAGGGATCCCTTTGGTGTAATGCTGGAGCAAAGCAGCTTCAGGAGCTGCTGGTCAGGGGACAGATGATGGGAGGTTGAGGATATGTCCCTATAACCAGCCCTGGTCGTTTTTTCTTTTTCTGTGACAGAAGAGTTGCTTCTGTTGTTTTTAGTGTGTGTGTGGTGTGTTGTTTATAGGGGGGTCTCCCCCCATTTTGCTATTCTACCTTAATGAAATGACACGCAGTTCTCCTGCGTGGTTCGAGAAAAAAAAAAGCATTCACCTCCAATGATAGAAATAAAAGTATATGGGCTGAATTTGTTAGTCCCTAAAAGAAAGTAGACAAGCAAATCCCATGAACCAAGAAAGACAATCATTAAGTTCAAATGCCAAGTATTTTGAATTGTGTTCACAGTTTCAGACATAAATTCACCAAACTTTTAATTTGTTTGCAAAGTACTCGGCCTCACTTAAGTATGCATGCAGTCAAAGACATTTAAATTTTGACTATCAATATCTCTTTAAAAATGTCTAGTGATCTTTGAAAATGGTGTGGCTAGATTCATCTCCAAAAGTAGTTCAAATATATTAATGACTATTCTACATGTTGCATGTTATAAAATGACTATGCTACATGTTGCATGTATTTCACTATCTATTAATGGTAAAAGTAGTTCTAGGTGACCATGTTGTCCAAACCAAATATCATTTCCTAATGCTTTTGAAGTTACCCAGTTTTCTCACATCCATGAAACTTAAACAAAGACCCTATATTTTTTTTTCTCAAACGACACAGGAGATTTGCACATCATTTCATTAAGAAGAAAGAAAAAGTACAAAAGATTAGGGGAGCCCCAATCAGACCCTAAATTTTTGTCCCAGTAGATATTTCCTTGGCCCTAAAAAATCGCCCTTTGTGCCTTGAAACTATTCTAAAGAAAACTTCCCAGACCACCTACTCAAAGAATGAAAAGTAAGAGATGAAATTGTCTCCACAGAAGTACTAGAAACAAACTAGGTTAGATAAGTACCGTAACATGGCATGGCGATATCTTTGCCATCAGCTGCCAATCAAGGTCCATACCAATTGGTGCACGCACAAAACTGACATCAAGAGCATTGCTCTTTCCTTCACTAACAACGCTCTGCAATGAATGACCAAAAGATGTTGCTAAGAAAGCAAAAGCCACAAATAAAAGTACAGGGGAATGACATGCAATGTAGAAAAAATACATATTACTTGAAAAGCGAAGTCAATGAACCAGGGAAAACTCATCAGTAACAAGTCAACACTAAGACTTGTCAGCAAAGGAGTGGACATTGTGTACAAGCGCAGGTTTGCAATCACCATCTAATGCCTTACATGCCATCTAGTGATGTGGCCATAAATATTAAGACACTCAGGAGCCAAGGGACTGGATTGTAGAGAGAGAGAGGGGGGCAGATAGCTGATGGAGAAAAAAAGGATGGTTAGGCAATAGAACTGTCAAAGACAATGACCAGCAGTAGTAGCTAATGGGGCAATCTCCCTCTCAAACTGCCTCTCTGAAGGCTTGGAGATCAAGCCTCCACATGTCTAAACACATTTATTAATAATAAACGATTATAATATGACTCAAGGTTTCATGGGACCCTTCTGATCATCAACCTGGTCGCCCTTCCGATTCACCTCTTCACTGTCACTATTGTCAATTTACTACTCAGGACACTGGTCCAACAACTAAAGTTCGAACACATTTAGGTACTGGCTTTGATGATTATACTGTACAATAAACTTATGTGTGCCCCCACTTTCTTTGGAAATTGATTGGTTGGGTACTGTAACTGTAGTCTACCATGCTTTCCAAGTATACTGGAGGGATACGATCAGCTCATTTCAAAACTTCAGTGTTCTTATGGACCCCATTTTGATTGCCAGCAATGGTCTAGTTATGGTAAAGGTGGCCATGAATCAAACAGGCCCTTGAAAAGAAGAGCTAGCATGGATCAGTTTGGAACCTGAAACCTTAAGATGGGAGCATTGAAACTCATTTCCACAAAAATAAAAAAATTGGAACACAAGTTTTGATGGCTGGATGACTGACCAAACCCCTTGGTCTGACCATGCCTGATCTTTAGATGGTTTACTAGAAACTACCCTGGTTCAACTACAGCTTCAGCTTCCCAACTGTCAAGCCAGCCCGATAATCATTTCGGACCAATCAGGGGGTTTTTCAAGTTACTAGTAACTGAGCACACGCAAAGCAGGTTTTTATTAGGTGAGATGATGATGATGATGATTAGGGAACAGTGGTGGTACCAGTGTTATTGTTGAGGAATGAGAAGGCAGGAGATAAAACGAACAGGATCTATTAAGTGCAGCTGATCACATGGATGATATCAACATATACTAACTTTGGGTGCATGAATAAAAGAAAGTAACTTGTGCTTTTTATATTAGTATATAGAAATAGATGGCTCAGATGGATCCATAGGGTGGAATACAGCTTTAAATCTATAAATTAATAATTGCTTCATAGGCACTAACCTGAGCAAGAGAACCTTCTGGAGAAGATAGACCACAATATTTCAATGTGACATCACATCGTGTGCTCTTGGGATACAACTTAGTTACAACCTGAAGTTGCTCAAATCTACCACACAAAACCTCGGTTTGGTCAATATTGATAATCCTTGCAGCAGCTTGACCAATAGATACATCCATCATGAACCGAATCGCATTTGGGGAAACCTTCTCGAGAGGGAAAGACAAATCTTCATCAGTTTGGTAACTCAACAGCTTATTAATAGCCTGCCACTCTTCTTTGGTCAGCTGCTCCTCTTCATCTAACTGTGGTTCTTGATCTGTAGCTTCTTCAGAAGGTAAACCAGCCGAGTTCCTTCAACCAAAGACAAAAAGATACATAGAATAAAAAGAAGCACGGATTGAACTTTGAAAAGTTTATTAATTCGATAAATTCAAGTTAAAGAATGTCAACATCATATAATCAACAAAAGTGTGTGCTAGAGTATCATCTGACCAGATAACAAATGCAACCAATTCTCTTGTTGCCTAGATATTAAAATGCTACAACTATTTAATGACATTCCTATCAAAGTCTTCCCGTGTGTCTTTTTTGAACTAAAGCCAGCCTGTGCGTCACTTGACATAGGTTTACAGTTCCACTTCCACTTAATGTTCCAATCATTCTCAATAATATCAAGAATTGTAAACGCACTACATACACTTAAATATGCACTAGCATAAGCTTATCAAATGCACAGGTACAACATAAGAAATGGGTAAACACTTGAGCAACACGATTGTTTTAAGAATATGTATAGGTATCATACAAAACTATGTTTTAGCTCCCCACTACAGATTTCTCTCAACATGCAAGCTTGCCACGTCATCCATCCACTAGGACTATCCATTTATGTCATCCATCGATCTTCTATGACCAATATCATCCATGGTCTTTACGAGTGCAATGCTACAAAATTCGCACAGTAGATGTCATCCACCGGTCTTCTATTACCAATAGTATCCATGGTCTTTACAAGTACAATGCTACAAAATTCGTACTGTAGAAATAATACATAGATGATCAATCATTTAAGAGTCGTTCTTTCTCAACAAAATGAACATGTTTTTATGTATAATATTGTTTGCAAAAGAATATTGCCATGCAATTACCTTAGTGTTTCTATTTTCAAATTTAATCTTAAATCACGTATAATGTCGTTTGCAAAAAAAATATTGCTATGCAATCAATTTAGTGTTTTCAAATATTATTTAAGAAATTCCCGCGGCATCGCGCGGGGTACCACCTAGTACTAGAGAGAGAGAGAGAGAGTAGGCTTTTGAAAACTTGTATCAATTCAAAGCATCACCAACACCAATAAACACAAGGGATACCAATCAAGCATCATATATTGTGCTGGAGCTAGGAGGCCCCAAAAAGAATTGCAAACAAGAGCTTAACTTTGTTGAACCTTCAGCTCAAAACGTTTATCCCACTCAAAACATAGTGAATATTCATGTATTAATGTTCCCACATGCAACTAATGAAAAAGTAGCCATACACATCCAAATTAATACATACATTAAGGTAAGAAACTCAACAAACAAAATTCTAACCAGACAAGGTTCAGAATCAAAGGTTAAAACAAACAGCTCAATGCAACCTTGTGTGAAAAGATATAGAAGAGCAACTAGTGCAGAAAGAACTCCAAACGCATCCCATAAATGAAATAAATAGACAGACGAAATGAAAATTTTAGTTTTACTAATATGCTGTATCTAGAATTAGAAGCATTGAATAAATTAGCATCATCCATGAGTTTACAAACCATCCAAAAGGCCACCATCTTTTCTTTGAGGCACCTTTTCTATTTAGTGTTCCCTTTGATTTCACTGTCTCAACCTTGGCATGTCCCAACAACCTGGAAGTATGGAATAATACGATAGAGATAAGAGCAACTTGGACAAAGGACAAAAGAAAAAATAGAACCCTAGATCGTATTGCAGTAACACACCTCCAAAGTATTATGACCTTCGTGTCTAGAATTTTCTCTATCTCTCGAATTTCAGAAATATCAACATTAGGAGCTTGTTGCAACAGTGTAGCATATAACTGAACATAACGGCGACGAAGCTGGCAGAGGTGCCTAGTTCTCTCCCACGAGAACCAATAGCTGAAAAGAAAAGAGCAAGTAAACATCAGTAATAAAAATTAGAGTGAATTTCACTGGAGGTCCATGAACTTTTTCTGAGATCTCATCTAGGTCCGCAAACTAAAAAAACGGTCATCTAGGCCCATCAACTTTTCCTGAGGTCTCATCAAGGTCCGCAAACTAAATAAGTGGTCATCTAGGTCCATGAATTTTCAAAAAGCGGTCATCTAGGACCAAAGTGGTGGCGACGAGCCACGTGCGGCCGCGGGCAAAGGCACGATGCAGCCCTCTCCTCCACCGTCGAAGCAGCACCACCTCCGCGCCCCATTGCCAGGAGGCTCGTCGCCACCACCTTGGACCTAGATGAACGATCTTTAAAAGTTAATGGACCTAGATGATCGCTCTTTAAAAGTTGATGGACCTAGATGACCACTTATTTAGTTTGCGCACCTAGATGAGACATCGGGAAAAGTTGATGGACCTAAATGACCGTTTTTTTAGTTTGCGGACCTAGATGAGATCTCGGGAAAAGTTTATGGACCTCCAGTGAAATTCACTCTAAAAATTACAAATCATAGCTAAAGCTAATAAATAAATATAAAAGCATATGTTTCACTAAGTAGTTGCACAAGATTCAAGGCATTTTATCGAATTATGCACAATAAGGAATAAAAGTGAATGATTATGGCATCTAATTTCAAATACACGCCAACAATGCTTATCCCGCCACTTAAACATAAGCCACTAAGGGCATCCGGAGCGTTTGTTTGTTTTTACGAACAAGCAGGAGAACTACGTATCATTGTATTAATAGAAGGAAGAGTCATACAGAGACCCCAACACACACACGCCTCAGATGCCCTTAAGCTGGGCCCCACGGATCATATAAGGCCTCCTGTGCTATGTGTAAGACCTGGACCGGCATTTAGGTGGGCTCCACATCAAAATAAAAAAATCCAGATGGAAGTGAACCAGCCTAGACTAAGCTTTTTAACCTCATTTTTAGGTCAAACAAGATGCCTGAAGAATGGAGAAGAAGTATATTAGTACCGATCTTCAAGAACAAGGGAGATGTTCAAAGTTGTACTAACTACCGTGGGATTAAGCTGATGAGCCATATGATGAAGCTTTGGGAGAGGGTTATCGAGCATCGCCTTAGGAGAGTGACAAGTGTGACCCAAAACCAGTTTGGGTTCATGCCTGGAAGGTCGACCATGGAGGCGATTTTTATAATACGACAACTCATGAAGAGACATAGGGAGCAAAAGAAGGACTTGCACATGGTCTTTATTGACCTCGAGAAGGCATGTGATAAAGTACCAAGAAATGTCATGTGGTGGGCTTTGGAGAAGCACAAAGTCCCAACTAAGTACATTACCCTTATCAAGGATATGTACAAGGATGCGATGACGGTTGTCCACACTTATGGTGGAGACAGTAGTGATTTTCCAAATAAAATAGGTCTGCATCAGGGGTCAGCATTGAGTCCTTATTTATTTGCTCTGGTGATGGATGAGGTCACAAGGGATATACAAAGTGATATCCCTTGGTGTATGCTCTTTGCTGATGATGTGGTGCTAGTTGATGAGAGTAGAGCAGGTGTTAATAGGAAGTTAGAGTTGTGGAGGCATACGTTAGAGTCCAAAGGTTTCAGACTTAGCAGGACTAAGACCGAGTACATGATGTGCGATTTCAGTGGGACTAGATATGAAGATGGAGATGTCAGGCTTGATGGGCAAGTGGTGGCCGAGAAAGATACCTTTAGGTATTTAGGATCGATGCTGCAAAAGGATGGTGACATTGGTGAAGATGTTAGGCATAGAATTTCAGCCGGTTGGTTGAAATGGCGTCAAGCTTCTGGTGTCCTCTGTGACAAGAGGGTACCACAAAAGCTAAAAGGTAAGTTCTATAGGACGGCGATTCGCCCGGCGATGCTATACGGTGCTGAATGTTGGCCTACTAAAAGGCGACATATACAACAACTGAGTGTAGCAGAGATGCGTATGTTGCGTTGGTTTTGTGGTCACACAAGAAGGGATAGGATACGGAATGAAGATATTCGAGATAGAGTCGGAGTGGCACCAATTGAGGAGAAATTGACGCAACATCGGTTGAGATGGTTCGGACATGTCCAACGGAGGCCTCCTGAGGCGCCGGTGCGTAGTGGGGTTCTACAGCGGGCCAATAATGTTAAGAGAGGTAGAGGGCGACCCAAACTAACTTGGGACGAGTCGGTTATTAGAGTCGGTTATTAGAGACCTTAAAGAGTGGAATATCTCTAAGGATTTAGCTATGGATAGGAGCGCTTGGAGACTAGCAATTAATGTGCCTGAGCCGTGATCTTTGCTTTCTTTTCTGCTTTCCTCTAACTCTCTTTTTTTTTTTGACTTTTTGGGTTTCACCTCTAGCCTACCCCAACTAGCTTGGGACAAAAGGCTATGTTGTTGTTGTTGTTGTTGTTGTTGAAGTGAACCAGCCTTTCTCGATCCTCCGTTCGTCCGTGTTCCCGAATCTCCTGGATAAGGCCCGCTCTCTCCTGCTCGCAGATTGTGCACGCCAGCGCTAGAGCAGCTCCCTTGCCGACGTCTCACAGCGCGAGGGTCACCGCCGCCCGCACACACGAGAGCGGCGCCCCCGTCAGCGCACGACACCCTGCGGTTGTCCGTGTGTCTTCCTCCACAATGCACTGATTCCTCCTCCGGGTCGTTTCCTCCGCCAGCTAAGGCTCGCCGGTTGTCGCCTCCATGCTGGCGTTCTTGCTCCAGCGTGTTGCATCTGGCGGCCACGCATGTTGCATCCCTCAGGTCCAGTGTGAAGTCATCTGCAGTCTTTGGTTTTCCCAGAGTGGCAACAGCAACAACGCCTCCGTGAAACAACTTTTTTAATGCTTATATAAGACCGGGTCACAAGCTAAGGGTGGTCATCTACCTTTTTCTGACAAAGGTCGCCTGGGGACCGATGCTGGTATGTATGAGCTGAACGCAACCTGCCTATGACCCCTCTTCTGCAGACACTACGGAAGCCCTATATACATAGAATTATTTTCATATGTAGCATGAAAATAGGAGTTTGGATATTCATCTAGTGCACAACCATATTAATATATTTAATTTTTAATTATTTTTTAATTCATGAGATGTACATCAACCTCCTCATTTCTACTAGGTGAGATCAGATGGTTGATCTCAAGGGACCATTTCTTTCTCTCTAAATTACAAAGATATGCGGCTCTCCTGCTTGTTTGAGGAAAAATATTAATATATTCTTAAATTGTCTGCTACATCGGCAACTGGCCATTTCTCAAGCCGAAGCTGCAGGGCACTAAAAGAAGTCCCCAGGACTCAACTCTCACATCATCCTAGTTGTCTGGGAAATTTGGAAATGTCGCAATGACTGTGTCTTCAATGGCGTGAGCCCAACTATCGTTGCAGTTCTACAGGTAGTGGCAAATGAGAGAGGCCTTCGGTGTCCAACTGGAGCAGTATCACTGCGTGAGCTGATCCTGCAGGCGCTTTCTATGGACAACTAGCCTTGACCTTGGGAGTATGTTGGTCGCTTAATCCTTTTTCTGGCAAGTCTAAGCTAGTCTATAGTAGAGGATGTGAGTGTGAGGTGTGTCTAGGGTAGGGATCCTCTTTGCCCTGCTCTTCGTGTAGGAAGGATAGATTGCGTAGGATAATTTGCATTGAGCCTCTTAGGTGGTACAAGTAGAGTACAGACACTTGGGGGGTAAGATACCACCAATACATATGGTAGTCCATGATACATAATATCTAGCCTAACAAATCTACCCAGACAAAAGAGAGATTTATCCCACTATCTTACACAAAGCAAAAGTAATGATTAACTATTTTACTCATAGCAGGGAAAGGAAAATAATAGAAATGAAGAAGCGAGGACAATTAGAGCTTAAGTGATGAGTATTACCATAGTTTCTTTTGCCGCAGACCAGCAAGCATAGCATAACGCCACCAAGCACGGCGATCTTCCTTTACTGGCACAATAGGCCGTAAGTGAGACACATCAACACGTGTTCTAAACCTCGAAAATGTTTCCAAGAGTTTAATGCCATCATAATATTGTGCCTGTTATATAGAATTGCAGAGAGCAGTAAGTTGTCAACACAATAACGGCACATACAACATAGTAAGGAAGTAGGGTAATGGGTTACCTCAGTTATAATTAAAGAAACATCACTCAGGACAAGCGAGGCTTTCTCAACAGGGGTATCTGGATCCCCTCTTTCATTCATTCCAAGTCGTTTATATTTAAGGATTCCATTTATAGGCGAAACTAAATAGTTCCGATTTACTGCCCAAACGGAATTTCCAGAGTAATCATCGATGCCATCTTGGAATATCTGTGACAGACCATTCAAGCATAAGAAGTAGCAAATGGCACAAAACAAAGGTATTCTGATTGACAGGATGACAACCTCGCTCCAGTCAGTAGGATTTAGATCTTCCCATTTCTTATGAAACTTCCAGGGACTGCTGTCGGAATCATGGTAGATGGCCAGCCTATGCAGCTCCACAGACTAAACAATGACGGAAAAAAGAATGAAAAATAATTATCTTGGTTACAATGATTATAGAACAAAGGCCGATATTAAGAAAGGAACAACATAGCTTATACTCACATCAATTCATGGTGGAAAAATATGTCAAAACAACCTATGGAAAATAACAGTACCCCTTGCCAACCTCACAAATATCAAGTAACAAACTATACAGTAAAAAAAAGGAATGGTTCAAGGGCATATAATAGCAATATAAACAAAGTAAATGATGGTGAAAAATCAACTAGATCTAATTCCAACATCCACCAGTGATACAGAACTTAAATTGCTGTGTATCATGTGCAGAAGAATTTCAGTCATCACATAGATCAACCTACAAATCTTATGTTGCATTGCAACTATGTGTAGTAGCTGTTATTCTTCTATAAACTTGCTGATGGTATAAACCTCTATTTGGAAGCCGGAAGACAGTATAGGCAGCAATAATCGAAAATGAGTCATTCGCTTCAACTTAGGCATGGTATGTACAAATTTTGGGTGAAGAATGCTCTACACATTCATTTAACCCGGTGTTGTTCAAGCATCATCTGAAGGGTAAAGGACTACATGCAAAAGGCTGTAGTTACATGGGTGCAAGTCACTTTATTTTATGACATAATTACAGTGTTCCGCACATACTAGTGGCTAAAGTTTTCCACTACATATTCAGAAACCATACCAACATCAGGGTCTGAGTAGGTACTAATTACTATCTCCAAAACTGCAACTATGGTAGCCAGCTAGGTTGACATGGATTTCACTGGCATGGCAGGTTACTAGTAACAGAAAAAGAAATTCCATGCTACATGAATGTGTTCTAACCTTTCGCAGCTTATCAAGGGCTACACCTGCATCAAATGTCTCATTACCATCCTCATCCACCGTAACGGCTGCAAGTTTTGATAACGTAAAACCAGATGCGAACGGGTGTCCAGAATTGCTGGGGGGTAATCAAAGAAAATATTTTAAAAATAGTATACAAGAAAATAAGGATAAATTAAAACAGATATGTGAGTAATTTAACAAACCTGACAGAATCTTCATATCTGATGTGTACATTACTTATTGTAACTTTAAGATTACCAATAATTGTAGATATTAAATTGTATAGCCATGAATTTCCACCTGGTACCTAAAACATGCAAGCAATAAAACAGGAACAGATTATCTAGGATAAACATTGATATCAAAGAGAGACTATGACAATCTAATACACCCAAATAGTTATAAATGTACTTTTACTTAAGTGTAGGCGTTTACCACCCTCACTTTCAAAATTAGAATGGCAAGCCAACTACTTTACAAACAATTACGCACCCCACCATTGAGGATCAATATGCTTCAAGAGAGTCCAAGCCCTCAAAGCAGCATATAAAATTGTTATTGTTATGAAATGATTTATCTATTCATGCTGATCTTTGATTCCTGAAGAGAAACTCCAGGCTCCAGTTTACTCATGAAGTTTTTTTAAAAAAATAACCGTGAGGCCATAATCCTGACCATGCATTTTTATGCACTGTTCTGGATGAGAGACAGAAAAGAGTACTAAGTATGAACTAAATAGCTTGTCCATGTCATATACTCTCTCCGTTCCAAATTACTATTCGTTGTTGACTTTTTCTCACAACGTTTGACCATTCGTCTTATTCAAAAAGTTTATCCAAATATGCGAAAAAATAAGTCATACCTAAAGTATATGTGATGATAAAGTAAGCCACAAATAAAAGAAATGACACTTGCAAAATTTTTTGAATAAGACGAATGCTCAAACATTACGAGAAAAAGTCAACAGCAAATAGTAATTTGGAACGGAGGTAGTATTTAACAATGGAGGGAGTACAATCTTTGACATCTTAATTGGTACTGTAATGTATTTTCACAAGATCCTTGTATCTTAGAGGCACACATTAATATAGGCCTCCATGCTTCAATGGAGCTGGAGCTGGGGGTGTGCTGAGAGTGTTTGGATGATTCATTTTATTTTATTTTCATACTAAAATAGATATTTATATCACTTTATTTAGTCCACAAACTCCTCAGATGTGATGTGGACCTGGGAACTAGAGATGAATGTGGTCCACTAGCATAATTTCGATTAAATAACAAAGAAGCACAGAAGCATTAAGCATTAAGAGACAAATAGGGTAAGGATCATACAGGTCCTCCTTTTGAGTTCCTGCTTGTTGCTTCAAGAGTTGCTGCCTCCGCAGCCTGCAGAACAAGGTGGAAAGCATTAAAGGCTGTTTGTGCAAACAATTTGTAGGGGGAAAACAGAGAATGAGATAGAAGGTCAAACTGAACTGAGAAAGCAAGAAAACAACAGCAGACAGAAGAAGGCGCAAGAATTAAATCGTAACTCAACAGGAGCTTGCAGGAACTGCTGGGGAAAAACACCAAATTGCTGACTTTCAGAAGGTCATAACCATACGAGCAAGGCAGCTCAAAGACAAGACCACTAAGGTGGAGCAGAAGTTAGTTTGGTGGCAAACTGACAATCAATTTGCACAGCTGGAACAGAAAAGACTTGGAGCAAATGGAGTATAATGCTAACTCAGAGCAAAGAATCTTAATAGAATGCACACTCCAACGATAAATGTAACAGAAACAAATGAAGGGCAAGTAAAGATGTTTACTAGGCAAAAAAAAACTCCAATAGTGTAGTACAACCACAAGTGTGAATTCATTTTGAATTGGCCTGTTCACCTTATATAGATATAAATATAAATTAAATCTTGGCTGTCAGAAGACAATAAGAAACAATGAGATATAGCATGAAACAAACCTCAATCTGCTGAAGCTTGGCTTCAAAAAGTTTTTCTCTATCTTCTTCCTAAAGTTGATAAAGAAAGATGAGATGCCAAAATACAGTCAGAAACAAGAATCACAAGGAACTGTTGTTCATAGAAAAATTGTTTCCAGTTCAACCTAAAATACTAATAAAAATACCTTGAGAGTCTGTCCATCAGGAGCAGGATGTGCAAGAAGAAATAGACGATCAATAAGAACAATGACTGGTTCTTTACCCAGGCTCTTCCATGGGACCTATCAGAAATCACACTTTGGCATTTACAAATCAAGGATAGAAATTGATAACACAGGCCAAAAAGAAGTGCTGACAACACAAAAAGATAAACGGTGACTCACTACAAGGTTAAGTACTATGAGTATTAAGGAATGAAGATTTAAGCGGATTCTAATCTAGATGGACCTTGTGCATACATGTAATGGAGAATATGATACATGTGTTCACCATGAATAATAAATCACCATGTACAGCTGAAATAAGTAAACTATCCATTTTCAAAATGGCATACATGAACAAGCTACATGATAACAGCTACTAGGCAACTATTTGAACAATGTTAGGTATTGGGATGTAGGAAAACAACCACAAAATTGAATCAAAAACATGTATGGTACAATAAGAAACGTACCTTTAACGTTATAGTACCAACAAACCCAGCTTTCACTGTCACTGGAAGCCGGAGAGAATTCAGTGCTTCAGCCTTAAGTTTTAAGTCTTTTAGAACAACATCACCTTTACAGGCAAAAATCAAAGCAGGGTAATTAAACAGTGCACAGAATCACAAATACAACATTTACACAAGATGCACAGTAAATGCTGATTACAACAGAATGGTAAATGTCAAAAAGAACATGTGAAATGGTAAATGTCGAAAGAGAACATGATTGTACTACAGTATAAAAAAGGAGTATTGTGGAGACAGAACATCATTGGGTGTTTCATCTTTAGAAACGGGACCCATGTATGTACATATCAAATGATCACTTTCCTGGTACAACCGTCAATTTCAAATGGTCAGGCAGACGTCCAGCAAAATATGTTTAATTCAAACTAATTTATATATACCCTATTTCGCCATTATTATTGGTCCCAATTCCTTTGTTGGCAACAAGAACAGGTTGTTTTGGGCCGTGGTGCCGTAGATCTAGTGGCATTTGATGCCAACAGAAACTAGGTTTTGGTAGTCAACCATGTAACAGGCGCAAATGTAAAATAGAGCACTAACACCTTTAAGTCCTTGTAACAATTCCTTTCTTCTTAATAATGCAATGACACGCAGTTCTCCTGCGTGTTCATGAAAAACAGGCTCCGCTTCAGTCTTTTCCGACAGGAAGGACTGCTGGTCCAATCCAGTTCCACATATCCTGGTACTAAATTTTGAAATTGCCGCATGGTGCCCTTGCCTGCAAAACTGCAGCTAGCACCAGATGATGTGCTGTGACAACCTGCCGATGAAGGATCCCACTGGCTCAGGATGCATCAGGCAACATCATGCACAAGCAGACAATAGCAGCAAAAATGTTGCTAAGGGCTACCCTGTATCAAGCTACCACAGCCTAGGTCATGCAGGCCCATGAATGCCGAATGATATATTCAATAAGTATCAGTTTGCAGTAATAGTCTAAAGGCATATGATTGAAGGAGTTGATTTATCAGATTTAGTCTCTTTTGTCAAGGTAGAAGCTTCCTAGAAGTACCATTATATACTACTTCCGGATACACTGACTGAATGGCAACAACATTCCTTTTACAACAGTAGAAGGAATATTTACCAGAAGTCAAATTTCATATACATCAATAATTGTCAAGTCCCAATAGAAAACAATGCCAAACAAAAATTTTAACCTTATGTTCTTCCAGACAAGCAACTCTATTTCCATTAAAAGATTACATTTGTATCACCATTAATACAATTGTGAAGTTTATGAGGATCACACAATTCATCATTTTCAGTATTTTAGCATAACCCACTTCATCCTACTTCAGGCCAGCACCAAATAAACAATACAGTAAAACTAAGGCTTGACCTGGTCTAAATAAGGAAAATAAGGAAAGAACAAGTTGTATCAAACCACTGGACATAGAACCGTGGAAAAGAACATAAAATAATTGGTATAAGATTTGCAGTTTGCATCACAAGCAGGAGAAAATGGTTATACAAAAGAAAAATGGAAGTAAGAAAGAAACATACCTTTCCAAACACTTATTCTGAGAGCTTCAACAGAAAGCCCTTCAACATATTCACCCAAATATTTGCGTAGCAGATACAGCACCTATGTTAAAGAATTACAACTATGTCATGGCTCAGAACTTAACACTACAATGAAACTTTGTGACAACATGTCCCAAAAAAATGCTAAAATATTATAAATTCCGTATCAAATTAATAGGTTGTGAAAATAGATTGCAAAACATCTAGGTGATTCACCATTTCACCATTTAAGCAGTATTTGTCAGTTACCATGGATCAGTATCACGGTTACAAGTAACAGCTCATAAATAATTCACTACCCCACTGTTTACCAGCATGGTTCTTTCATGCATAAGGACGCAAGAGAAAACACACAATGAAATCTCAAGCAGTGCCATAACTGCAATATCCCAGCCAGTTGTGGTTGTGGTGTGGTAATTTAGAACAACCTTGGAAGTTTAGGGAGGCTAGCTTATAATTCTTGTCGCACCAAACGTAGCACCTCTAGGTTAACCCTTTTACACGAAGCAAGCATGCAAGTGTAAGTGAAGTGTTATGCGTATGCGGGCTCATTCCATGTGAGGCTGGGTCTGAAGCAGGTTTCGGGCGCAAGGTGTTAGAGTAGGATATTGGACCATATTTCTCACCACAACAGGGATGCTTAAAATTACACTCATTACTGAGAACAAGAAGTGATCAGGACACATATATTGTCGAATGGCCACAGGTGATCAACTCCATTTAATGCATTCACGGTTGTCAGAGCAATCAATGAATTAAATACACACGGCATACAGTTGTGGCAGCGATGATTATCAACATACATCAGCTTGTAGAAAGAAGAAACACTATGCCCTGATACAAAATAGCACCAAAGCAAATACAAGCTAACTGCAATGGAAGAACATCCAAACTTTAAGAGCAATCATATCCTGTGGAGGGAGCAGGGAATAAAAATTTGTAAAATAAACAAAAGGTACTCTGCAGCTATGAAATTCCATATTGCAATAACTCAGATGCAACTATGACAGTACCATATGTAGTGCATTTTGCTTGAGCTAAGTGAACAGAACCCTAGATAGTTGGAATTCTGTATGTGCACCGCAACTATCGACACTTCTGTTTGCCCCTTTAGAGGTTCCTACATCCATATTTTAACATGAAATTCTTCCTCAATGGAAGAACAAAGTGCAAACAACCAAGAGTCAGCAACACACCGAATTCCACCCCTCCAAACTGCCCCCAAATCCAAAACATGATCCCCACAGAGATTCACTAACCCCAACCGAAACCCCACCACGAACGGCATGACGCCACTGATCTGCTACTCGATCACGCACGCCGTCGTCGACCACACGCGCCAGAAACAAAAATGGCACAGGCGGAAGGCGCGGCAGGAACGGGGAATACGGAAGGCGAGAGGGATAGAGATCATACGTGGCCCTCGAACATGGCGGATGCCGCGTGACGACCCGCGGGCGGGCCGGGCGCGGGGGTGTCGGGGCTCCGCGGGCGCTAGCACGACGGCGACGGCGGTGCTGTCGCGAATCCGCTCCCTCCTCGCGCGCGGCGGGGCACCGTCATGGGCCGCCGGGACCGAGAGAGGATTAGGGTTTCCGCGGGGTGGGAGCGGAGAGGCCGGTGGTGGCGAGCGCGGAGGTGGCGAGGAAGACGACGAGGAGGCGGAGTGGCCGACGAGGGGGCAGGACGGGACGGGAGAGGCCGGCACGGGGGAGTTCGCGGTGGTGGTGGGGTTCCTTTTTGGCTCGGTTCGGGCGGTGTCCAAGTCCCGAACGGCTCGGCTGCTACGTACGTGCGCCACGCTTCGGACGCACACCCGGTCAAAACAGGTGGAGGGCGGGCCGCGGGGGAAGAAAAGGCGAGAGTGGGGTATATGCGGGTCTGCGAGTGCCCGGTGCTGTGCCGCTTTCCGTGGAGCGCACGGGTGGGGCTGGCATCGTGTTTTTTTCTTCACGAAACATGTCCGTGCCATGCTATAGGTGAAAAGATTTGTTGTTAAAAAATAAAAACCTTTGAATGAAAGATATATATATATATAGGGTGCTAGGGATGAAAACGGATTAAATACGATCGGATACCGCCGGATACGAATACAGATAGTTTTTTCTCTCACATTCGGATCGGATACGGATAGTATCAATATGTGACGATTAGTATCAACCTGTGACGGATAACATAGGAATGGATATCGACATTCTAAATATCCAACTTTTGCTATTCGGATTCGGATCGGCAGCGGATACTGACTATCCATATTCGGATTCGGACGGATATAAACCCCTCCAATCAAATACGAAATCAAATACGAACGGATAATATACGTATCATTTTCAACCCTATAGGGTCTATTTGGTTAGGTTTCTAACCTACTTTTGCTTCAAAAAAAGTCAAAAGCCTAACTAAAGGGGTTGACTGCCATCCAAAGTAACAGCCAAAATAGCTTTTGCCTAGTATAAGTTTGAAAGCAGCTTAAACCCTGCTTTCATCTGCTTTTGGGTCACAAAATTGCCCACATGCACTGGTTACGTAAAAAACGGTTCGCTCTTTCTTTTTCCGTCATCACGGTCCCTCTCCCGTCGCCCCTCATCCTCCTCGTCCGGCGGCGACGGCGACCCTCATCCCTCTCTCCCAACGCCTGCCCCGTCCTCCTTACGCTCATCGCCGCACCCGGTCCCTGCCGCCGGTGCCGCAGCTGCCTCCCATGCATCCTCCCCAGCCGTCGCGCAGACGGAGTGGTCGAGCTCGGCGAGGAACGCGGACGTCTCGGCGTGGGACCACTGCGAGACGGCAGCCTCGGCAACGAGGGAAGGGAGCGGCGGCGGGAGGGGAGGGAAGTGGGGGTGGTGGGGCGGCGAGGGGGAGAGGAGCGGGTGGCCATCCCATCACCGTCCGGCGGCGGCGGCAGAGCCGAGCCCGTGCCCATGCCCATCGACGTGGCAGACTCGCGGGGGCGGGTGGCGGCCTCCGCCAAGAGGAACTCCATACCCGACCTTGCAGCCCGGCGTCGCGGCAACGGACGGCGACAGCGCCTAGAACGGGGCGTGCGTGGCGAAGAGCCTCGGGTCCGAGGCCCCGCCGCCGGCGCGGTAGAGCTGATACTCGTGGTGCCGGACTTGGGCAAGCTGGCGACGGCGACGTCCATGGGGCGCGCGGAGAATCAGGCGGCAGCGCCATGGCGCCGACCATGGGCGTGTGGCCGGCTCGCTAGCCTTGCTCGTGGAGGTAGAGCGGCAGGTGGGACAGGCCGCTGGAGCTCAGCATGGAGGAGACCTGATCGGCGAAATGCTGGTAGAGCTGCTCCGCTTGCGCGTTGGAGGAGGAAGAAGAAATCACATGTGTGGATGACATGTGGGGCCACTTGGAAGTGAGGGTACTTTTCTAAAAGTCACGGCAGCTCAACCAAACAGGCTTATAGCCATTCCACAGCAGCTTTGCCAAAACAGATTTTTCCAAAGCTACAGCCCAACCAAACATATCCATAGTTTTATAAACACTCACGTCTAATCTCGTTGAATGAGTGAAAATTCAGTTAAGTACAAATCACATTTATTTGCCAAAATAATATGTCTATCATAACATTTGTAGTTTAGAACCAATATTTGATCTATTCACAAATTAAATGTACCACCTATGGCTAACTCTGGTGCCCTTATCCATACACATCTATCTATCACCATCGAATACATGTGGCTTATATTTAAGAATAATCACACACTTGTATACAGAAACATATAACTTAATTCTTATATGTCATTTCAAAATAAATTGATTTAGTCTAAGACACCCTGTTGACAAGTATTAATTCCATGCATGTGACACTAATTGAACCAACCAACAAAATGACATAGTATGACATACAAGACATTTTTTCCTATTTAAGAACATGACAAGACTTGTAGAACTACAATGACTTTACATTCAAACAATTTATGGGTAAGTCACTGAAGCACTAAGGCTTTTACAAACATCCACTCAAGCTTCTAATTTTGTTGAGACATGAAGATACTGATCCGACGAGCTGAGGAGCATCGGTTGCTGAGTGGCAGCAGGGCCTGCAGTTCTCCAATGAACATGCTCGGTATGAACTGAATAATATATAGTGTTGGTCTTTCACCTTTCTCATTACGAATCTCATAACTGCGATGAAGGTGGTCCCACATCAGATGGGTAGTGGAGAGGCCACGGGCGGACATGGTGATGCCAACCTCCATGCTCGCAAAGAGGATGGTCTTGGCACATGGCTCCTTGCGCAGCCAAGCCACCTGGTGGTCAATGTCAGAGTGGTAGACCTCTAGGGAAGCCTCGAACGCATCAAAGAGAGGCTTCTTGACCGCATCAGAAGCATCTGACGCATAGGTCGGTGGAGTGGGAGGAGCTAGGGTGGGTGAACAAGGCCGCTCACCCGAGAGATAGCACCATAGCTGCTGCCCACCCATGTGAACCCTCATGTGGAAGGAAACCTCGCCCTGATTGGTGCCGTTGAAGACAACAGGGCGCCGTGGGACTGGAATGACACCCGACCGGCCAAGAGATGCCATGACTCGTGTCCCTTGCTGCCTCCATGCGGACAGGCACAGGAATGCGAGTGTGAGCAGGCGGACATCACAGAAGCGTGAGGGGGGCCTCCACTCGAACTTCTGTGGGTGGACAGTCGTGGATGTGCGGAGAAGGGGTGGAGGGGAGAGAAAAAGAAAGGGGAGAAGGGGAGCTGACCTCGCTGGAGGTTCACTGGCGACTGGTAGGAGCCAGGAATCCTAACCGTAGGCTGTGATACCATGTTAGAAATGAGCAACTCAGTTGTATTTTTTTTACGGAAGCAACTCAGTTGTATTGCTATGCCCAAAGGGAAAATAAGGTGATGTACATATGCAGATAGCACTCTACACTAGTGACTAATTACATGAGGGGTATATACATCTAACAAACCAATCAACGTGGACAAACAGTTAATTAGACAACTAGCAATATTCTTCATCATAATTCCACTTTCTTACCTATGATGCAACACAGTGAACAAGCGGTTTTAATAATCGTGAAAGGAGGACGGCTCGAGGCAACCTTTCCCTTCAATCCGCGAACATCTATACACAGAGCCCACTCTAATTGGGTGCAAATTCCCAACGAAACCCAGATGAACGTGTGTTGTGGCTACTAATACACCCGCCATCTCCCTCGATGCCCAAAGGAGTGGGAGAAAGTCAAATTCTGGTTCAATCATGTACATCAGTTTACTGGGTCTCTAGGCCAGCATATGACTAGTACAGTAAACAACTTGCCCAACAGTGCAACAGAAGACAATGTCTTAACTAGTTTCTTCTATACAGATGAGGCGAACATCACAACACAAGAATATCACACAAAGCCCCACCCATCGCCCTTATGATTATTCCAACAGCAAGTAGCTTGCATGAACAACCTATATCTCGTGAGTGACAACCAATCACTCAACTCGTACCATTTCCTATTTAGAAAAGCATTTCTATTGACCTACACATGCTAGTAAACTGATAGGTAGCTATGGATCATGCATACTAAGGTTCCATAGGAACTCCTAGAAAACTTAAATGCACAAGTAATCATAGATAAATAAATTGCATAGTTTTGAAAATAAATTCATGCTCCAGGGCTTACTTCTTGCTCAAAGCTAAGCCTCGGGCTCTTCCGAATTTTGGTTTGGGTCTTCAACAATAGCAACTTGAGAAGCTTCAAGCTACTTACTCTCAGACTCGATAATCAGCTCATAAACCCCATCAGTTAGCGTGTTATCTATATGAAGATGCATATGTGTGCGGGCATGAATGAAATGACACAAGTAAGGGAAAATTGGGTCAGTACCATTAAAACATCTCGACTTTAGAAAAATAGCATCAAAAGATTCTGTCTTAATAAACTACCATTGAAAGTTCCTTCCGTCATAGATTTTTACCATATCGGTTAACTCAACGTTAATTGGAGCTGAAAAAGAAACAAACACACGCACACAGCAGCAACCGAAGGGAGCGAGCTGCGAGCCTGCCATGGACCGCACAACGCTCCTGGCCTTCCGCGCCGCCCTCGGCGACGACCTCCTGGCGCGGCCCACTCTCGTCGTCCTGGCTCGACGTCTCGCTCCACCCGGACGCGGCCCCCGCCCCCACGGCCGTCGCTGAGCTCACGCTCCGGGGCCTCAACCTGTCATGATCACACCTGATGGGCCTAAGGCCATGTAATAGGTAGAGTGGCCTGCGAGCCTAATGGGCCGGAAGTGGCCGTGTAATGTTAAACGGCACATGTGCCGAGGGGGATGAATAATCAAGCCTGCTACTGGGAAGGCAACGAATGAACAAACAACTAAACCTAAACCTATCTCCTTCCTCCCTTCCGACTGCTCGGGGCGGCGCCACCGACTCCCTACCGCCGTGCGCGACGCTGGCAACTCATCTATCCTATCTAGGGTCGTGACATTTGGTATCAGAGCAGAGATCCTGGCGTCCTCATCTACTCACCAACCCCAGCCACAAAATTCAACCACCATTCCCATCCCATCCCCACCCAAATCTCGCCCCCGAGGGAAGAAGATAGATCTACCGACGCTCAAGACAAGGATGGGCAACGCCGAGGACAAGCTCGAGCTCCTCATGAAGGAGATGCAGTCGATCCAGCTGGGGCAAGTCAAGATCGCCACCGCTGTCGAGAGTTTCACATCTTGGACCAAGCAAGCCGACAAGTTCTCCGTCGAGATGACCTCGGAGATACAAGATCTCAAGTCGCGCATGAAGGTGTTAGAGCTGGCACAATCGGCCACTCCGCCACCAGCCCCGTCGCGCGAGGAAGAGGGGCGGGCCAAGGGCCACCGCGTCGAGCACACAGTCCAGGGTGAGCCTGTGGGGTCCTTGACCTCCCGGGATGCCCTGGTCAAGGGTGAGTTTCAGCATCTCAAACTTCCTTCTGTAGGTGTTGATCTCCCTGAGTCCATTGGAACCAAGCCTTATTTTGCTTCCCCACGTCATGATTTCCGTGATTTCAAGCTTCCCAAATTAGATTTCCCCAAATTCAATGGTGACCATCCCAGAGTGTGGAGAGACAAGTGTGACAAGTACTTTGCTCTTTATCATGTTCCTGTCCAGTTATGGCCTTCCTTTGCCTCAATTTGTTTCACTGGCAACGCAGCCTTATGGTTGCGCACATATGAGGCCCAACACACTATTGTGAGCTGGCCAGAGTTGTGTATGGCCATTGAGTAGAAGTTTGGAATTAACCTTTACCAGACTTACATGAGAGAGTTCTTGAGCATTAAACAAACCTCTGATGTCCTAGAGTATGCTAGCCGTTTTGAAGAAGCCAAACACAAAATTCTAGTTCATAACAGTGAGCTAAGATGATGGTTTTTTTGTGCAAAAGTTCCTAGATGGTCCGAGATATAACATTAGCAACGCTATTTCTTTACATTGCCCAAAAACAGTTGACTCGGCATTAGCACTAGCATTAATGCAGGAGGAAATTGTGGAGCAATCTGGCAGAAGGTATAATGCAAGATCCAGAGAGTCTCCAAAAGCATTCAGCAAGAGTTCCCCTCAAGAAGTTCAACATACAGTTGCCACACCAAGTATTTTGGGGGTTGCTCCACCTCAAAAGAAGCCTCAAGTGAAGCCTAAATGGGATGAAAAGCTGCAAGCCTTAAGAAGTGCGAGGAGAGCAAAAGGGCTATGTATGAAATGTGGTGAGGTATATAGTCTTCAACACAGATGTCCCAAGCAAATTCAGCTACATGTGTTAGAAGAAGTGTTGGATCTCTTGCAGTTGGACAGTCAAGAAGATAACAACAGTGAAGGCACCAATGAATCATCTGATGAAGAAATACTCACGTTATCTGTGTCTACTGTGGAAGGACTCTAGGGGAGGAAGACTATAAGGCTGCAAGGATGGGTGCAAAATCAGAAGGTCCTAATGCTTGTGGACTCTGGCAGCTCTGGGACTTTTGTCAGTCAGCACCTAGTTCAAGAGGCCAAGCTCAAGACTTCTTCATGTCCTTCTATTCAAGTATCAGTGGCAAATGGTAACAAGTTGACATCCAACCAAGCTGTTACAGAGTTCAGTTGGGTCACTCAAGGCCAGACATTCAAGGGGGAGCCAGGGTATTGCCTTTGCAGGGTTATGACATCATTCTGGGCATGGACTGGTTAGAACAGTACAATCCCATGTGGGTAGACTGGAGAAGAAAGAAGATGAGGTTCACTTATCAGGGGAAAAGAATCGCCCTGACTGGAGTCAAAGACTGTACTTCCAAGTGTACCAAGCTGCAAGCCAAGAAATTAAAAGGGCTACTCAGGAAAAGAGGTGTTTCCCACATGGTGCAATTGTTTGCTATCTCATCAGCAGCACCTGCAACCACAATGCCAGAGGACATTGAGAAGCTAGTCAACTAGAATGAGAAGCTGTTTGAAGACCCTAAAACATTACCACCACAGAGGCCTTTTGATCACTCTATACCTCTCATTTCAGGAGTCAAGCCAATAAACATTAAGCCTTATAGATACAACCCAGCTCAAAAGGATGAAATTGAGAGACAAGTAAAAGAGATGTTGATGAATGGAGTTATACAACCAAGCTGCAGCCCCTTTGCCTCACCAGTCCTTCTTGTCAAGAAAAAAGATGGTAGCTGGAGGTTCTGTGTGGATTACAGACAACTTAACACTATTACAGTGAAGAACAAATATCCACTACCAATTGTGGATGAGTTGTTGGATGAACTCCATGGGGCCAAGTGGTTCACTAAATTGGACATGAGATCTAGCTACCATCAGATAAGGCTACTTCCTCAAGATGAGCATAAAACAGCTTTCAAAACACATAATGGTCATTGGGAGTTCAAGGTCATGCCCTTTGGCCTGACCAATGCACCTACCACCTTCCAAGCAGCCATGAACAACTTATTCAGTTCACTTCTAAGGAAATGTGTCCTCATATTCATGGATGATATTTTGATCTACAGCAGAACCTTAGAGGAGCATAAGGCACACCTGCAAGCAGTTTTTGAAATATTGAAGGCCAACAATCTGTTCCTCAAACAGACCAAATGCTCCTTTGCACAGCAACAGCTAGAGTACTTGGGCCATATCATAAGTGGTGAAGGGGTGGCCACTGACCCAGTAAAGATACAAGCTGTCCAAAATTGGCCTACTCCAACTGATGTGAAGCAACTGAGGGCATTTTTAGGGTTGGTTGGCTATTATAGAAAGTTCATCCAACACTATGGTATTCTCAGCAGACCATTAACAGATATGTTAAAGTAGCATACTCAGTTTCTATGGACACCACAACTTCAACAGTGTTTTGACAACTTGAAACAAGCACTAGTATCTGCACCAGTACTGACCCTACCTGATTTCTCTAAGGAGTTTGTGATTGAAACTGATGCTAGTGACAAAGGCATTGGAGCAGTTTTAATGCAGCAAGGGCACCCTATAGCTTACTTGAGCAAAGCTCTTAGCAGAAAATCTCAAGCACTGTCAACATATGAGAAAGAGTGCTTAGCAATTATTCTGGCAATTGACAAATGGAAACCATATCTACAACACAAGGCATTCACTATAGCAACAGACCAGAAGAGCCTGATCCACTTGGGGGAGCAGAAATTGTTAGATGGTCTCCAGCATAAGGCATTTGTCAAGCTTCTTGGTCTGCAATACAAGATGATATACAAGAAGGGGTTAGAAAACAAGGCAGTTGATGCATTATCCAGGAAACCATCTCATGATGAAGTGTATGCCATATCTGTGAGCAAACCTAGGTGGCTGGAAGTTGTTGTTGAGGGTTATACTCAAGATGAGCATACAAAATAGTTGTTGGCAGAACTCAGCATCTCTGGCAGTAATGATAAGGGATATACTCTGCTAGATGGTTTGATCAGATACAAGGGCAAAATATGGCTGGGCGCCCATACTGAGGCACATAAGGCAATGCTCATAGCCCTTCATGATAGTGGATTGGGGGGCACAGTGGCATCTCTGCAACTTATGGCAAGATCAAATCATTGTTTGCTTGGCCTAATATGGAAAAGGATGTCCAAGAATATGTTGCTGCCTGTCAAGTGTGCCAGCAAGCCAAGTCAGAACATGGGAAGTTGCCAGGTCTTCTACAACCTTTACCTGTACCTGACCAAGCATGGCAAACAATCAGCTTGGATTTCATTGAAGGCTTGCCCAAGTCCAAATCATTTGACACCATTCTGGTGGTGATAGACAAATTCACAAAGTATGCTCATTTCCTTCCCCTATCTCATCCTTATACTGCATTATCAGTAGCTCAACTGTTCCATAACAACATTTACAAGTTACATGGGCTTCCACAAGTGATCATATCAGATAGAGATATGGTGTTTACCAGTCTGCTGTGGCAGGAACTTTTCAAGCTATCTGACACAACATTGAACATGAGTAGCTCCTACCACCCTCAAACTGATGGCCAGACAGAGAGGTTGAACCAGTGCCTTGAAACTTATCTCAGATGCATGGTTCAGTCTTGCCCCAAGCAATGGTCTAGCCGGTTAGCCTTAGCTGAATTTTGGTATAACACAACACCACATACAGCTCATGGCAAAACCCCATTTGAGGTGCTTTATGGACATCAACCCAGGCACTTTGGCATTACAACTGCATCTTCATATTCATCAGCTGATTTAGACCAGTAGCTTCAAGACAGAGAAACAATTATAGGGCTCATACGCCATAACCTGCTACAAGCACAGCAAAGGATGAAACACCAGGCTGACAAGAAAAGGCAAGAGAGACAATTTCAAATGGGAGATTGGGTGTATGTCAAACTGCAGCCTTACACGCAAATGTCAGTAGCTCAACCCTCCAGCCAAAAACTGAGCTTCAAGTTCTTTGGGCCCTATCTCATCACTGAGAAGATTGGTGCTGTGGCATACAAATTACATCTGCTAGCAACGAGTAAAATACATCCTGTGATTCATGTGTCTCAACTGAAAAAGGCTCTTCCACCAAACACCCCAGTAAGTTCAGATGATCATCTCCTTTGCATTCAGACAGAAACACCTTCTGTTCCAGTGCAGATTACTCAGCGTCGTCTCCAGAAAGTTGGCAACAAGAGGGTACCATTCAGCCGCGTCCAGTGGAGTGATCTTCCTCAAGAGTGGGCAACCTGGGATAACCTACAGGCGTTGCACGTGCGTTTTCCTCGACTCCTTGACGACAATTGTGAGTAAGCATCTGTCAACTCGAGGATGAGTTGGTTCTTAAGGGAGGCGGAATGTCATGACCACACCTGATGGGCCTAAGGCCATGTAATAGGTAGAGTGGCCTGCGAGCCTAATGGGCCGGAAGTGTCCGTGTAATGTTAACGGACCATGTGCCGAGGGGGATGAATACCCAAGCCTGCTACTGGGAAGGCAACGAATGAACAAACAACTAAACCTAAACCTATCTCCTTCCTCCCTTCCGACTGCTCAGGGCGGCGCCGCCGACTCCCTACCGCCGTGCGTGACGCCGGCAACTCCTCTATCCTATCTAGGGTCGTGACATTACCTCATCAGCGCGCTCCTGGCGGCGCTGCTTGTGCTCCTCCGCCGCCTCCGCGCGCTGTCTGGGGGAGCTCCCCTGCTCCCTCCCGCAGCGCCACCGCGTGCTGGCTTAGTCCGATGCCCTGCGTGCAGATCCCATGTGCCGAGCCGGATCCTCTTCGCCGGCGCGGTGGCGCCTCTACCTTCCCCACAGCCGTCACCCAGCTTGCTGCGCTGCTTCTACTTGCTGTGCACCACAGCTCACCGAGATGACGTCTCGTGCTTGCTGCTCGCCAGCCTCTGCAGCCCACCTGCTGAAGGTTAGGGATGACAAGCGGGGCCCAATGTCATAGGGAGAGGGAGGTGACAGGAGAGGCCTGGAACTACTGCTGCTAACGTTTGAGTTCACAGAATGGTAGAAAGTGATAACGGAGTAATCTTTCAATGCTATTTTTCCGAAGTTGGATCTTTTAATGGTACTTTCCTAAAGTCCGGATCTTTTAATGGTATGGATCCAATTTTCCCCACAAATAAAGGTCATTATGAATGGCAATCACACATGCACTTGATTAAATATACACTCATACAGAAAGTTAATTAAACTCATAAGCATGCAAACAAGTAAATTACCAAAACAAGTTTTAGTGATATTCAAAAATTACATGGTGAGCATGGTTGATTAACAGATCATGAACATGTAATTTAGAACATCATAACAGCAACAAAAACTTAGTAAATTAATTAAACTAGAAATTATCACTAAACAAGCTAGAGAAGGTAAATATAACATATAGACCTCTATCAAGTATGCATTATCATGGAAACTTTCATAGATGATTAGGTTACTATTGACAAGCATGAAATATCTTTAGCTTCCAGATTTTACCAAAAAGTATTTTCATGACTTACATAGATTTAAAGCAACGGAATATCCTATAAAATCATTATATGTTTTCTGGACATGAAAACTTCCCAGAATTTAGCTTATCTTAAAATAACAGTACTGACCAAGTTTTATGATTTTGACATGAGCACATAATTTACAACAATTAAATTAGTGTTTAAAAGCTAGTAACAACAATAGATCATATAAAAATCTACATAGGAAACATTAGCGAGCTGACATTCTTACTAAACAGATCTGATCATAAGGAAACCAACAAACTTGGTTTCACATTTATTATACATTAAACAATATTCTAGCAACATTTCATGGAATAAGTGTCACACCCGGTCCAGTTTGTATGGCCCAATAGTGGTCCATGAGTGCGGGATGCACGTGTTTAGTGCCACATTGCTAGTTTACCAAGTGTGGAGGCAACTTATAAGCCCTCGTCTTCCAGCCCATAGCACCTTCGTGTTAACTCTTTTATACGAAGCGAGAATGAAAGTGTAAGCATGGTGCTATGTGTACGTGTATTCCCCTCGGAAGGGCTGTGCGGGGCAGCTTTGGACGGCAGGGTGTTACAATAAGTTATTTGGAGATCTAAAACAGGAAAACCATATGAACCCAACAAAATTATTTTGCATTTTTATCATTTTTCTACAATTTGTTATAAATTAAACAAGTTTCAGCTCAACTCTATAAATACAAAAACCAGATCTGGCCGAGATCACTTGGCTTAGTGGGCGGCAGCCCACTCTTCCCTCCCTCGCCTCCTACTCGACCCAGCCTAGATCCGCCTCCTTCATTTTGAAAAACATCCTTCAACTCTCCCTCAACGCACGTTACCACCCCTTTCTCCTTCCTACAACATAACACCATGAATGTGCCTAGCCGCGCCGTGCGCTAGCAGCGGCGCCCCTCTTCTGGTCAACCTGTACCTTCCCCTCGACCACATGCTCCCGGAATGGCCCTCCCTCCCTCCGGCCACGCCGTGCGCTGGCAGCGGTGCCCCTCTTCTGGTCAACTTGTACCTTCCCCTCGACCACATGCTCCCGGAATGGCTCTCCCTCCCTCGAGACACATGTCGCTCCCCTTCCCCCCCTACTCTCTGTCCCTGATGCTCGGGGGCCCAGGCACCCGACCGGCGGCGACGACGAGGTCCGCATCTCGGTGAAATGGAGAACTCCCGTGAGCTCTTAATCATGAGTGACCTACCATAGTTCAGTTTGGTGATTGTTGGAGTGAAGGTGGAATAGGGTGAGCTTCTCCCGTCGGAGGTCTAGCGGTGGCAATGGCGGCTCCGCCGGCCTCTATTCCGGTGATGTGGTGGTGGATGTCGAGTGTTGAGGGGTTAAGACAATGGAGGGTGAGGTGAATGCAAAGTGGGTGCGGTGAACCGATGAGCGGTGGAGTGAGATGAGGTTAATTTGGAGGAGTTGGTGAACAACATTAATGGAGTGGTGAAAGACCATGAGCGGTGTTCTACGGTTTGGCAACACACATGGGCGATTGCATGGCATGGTGAGAGTGGCAAGGGCATGGCTGGACTTGTCGCATGGTTGTTTGGAAAGGCGACACGATGAAACGACGCATGAGGGCTCGGTTTCGGTCACTGGCTTGTAACTAACGAACTGAATCAGTTCGATTCAGTTTCGTTCAAACAAGGTAGCCATGTTCAGGTGGCCAAAACATTCAAAAGTACTGCATAACAAGACCCCAAGTGGTACACAAAAGTTAGATCTAGGCTCTATTTGGTTGCTGCCGACATTTGCCACGCCGAAGCTGTGGCTTGTGCATGTGCGGCGGACAAATGAAGCGCCGGACTTTTGGCAAGCAAGTGCAGAAGAAGACACTGAAGCGGCGCCACACTTTTTTCGGCACGTCGCAGCTCAGGCCACAAACCAAACGAAAGCTAATGCTAGGCGTGGCGTCTTGTGGCGAGCTTTGGTCAGCAACCAAACACTTCCCTAGTATATAGGGCTTCAACTTTTAGTAAAGATGTTTGGTCGAATTCTAAAAGGTTTGAAAGTTATAAGAGCTCGAAGTTTGGAGAAAACACATTTGTCTAAAATTTCTGAACACTTAAAGCCATTCGGTTTGGACCAATTTTGGTGCAAATTTCAATTAGCAAGGCTTCATATTTCACAACTAGAAATATCCCAACCTGTAGATAAAACATTAGGCTTTCTAAATTGACCAAAAACAGCACTTGATGTTTAGTGAAAACTCGAGATATACAGGCTCCAAGTTTGGGTTTTGTCACTGAATGCACAGGTTCATTTAAGAGGGTAAACATGCTGTTTGACTGAACTTGGACCAACATTTTTACACCTTTAAACTTGAAAACACACAGCAAGGTTGACATGTCCTAAAACTAGGTAGTACATGCTTTCCATTTTGACCATAAAACTTATAGTTTAAGGAAATTTGAATTAGCAAGCACTCAAACTTGACTAGTTTAAAGGTTTTGCTATTGTAAGGAAATTCAGAAATCAAACCTATGTGCCCATATATTATGAATATACTCTCTGATGATCATGTTTAAGACCAGAATAACATTTCAACTATTCACACACCCATGTTGCTCATGAAATTTTATTTTGGCTTTTAAATTTAAATTTTAAAGATAAAATTTGCACAAATTTATACATAAACATACAATATGACATATACACATGAGATGCTTATGAACAATATGCTATGCAGTGACATGTTCAATTTTAAATAATCTTGCTTGAAGATTTCAAAACACTGGAGGTGTTACAAAAGTAATGTTTTGACGGTTCAACATCTTCAGGATCTTCGGATGATCCGGTCACTCTAACGCCATTTAGCCATTGGACGTTCAAAATTTGCTGACGTCATCCACCATCGGGCGATTCGATGCACTGTTAGATGATCCAATGTTATGTTTTCATAGCTCAAATATTTGGATCATCCGATGCTTTGTCCGACACTATGTCGTCAGATAAACTGGCCACAATATGTAGAAGCACTGAATGATTAGGCAATCATTCACACATTTAATTTTGTGGACCATTGGATTATCCAGCACACCATTTCCAGCTGGTACTTGTCCAATTCAATCATAATCCAATTCATTTGTTTCTTGCTTGCTTCAATAGACTTGACTTGAGTTCTTTTAGTTTCTTGAGAAGATTTTTGACTTGTGTGCATCAAGCTAACAATTTGTATGGTCAAGCTACTTAGCTCATATGCTCCTCTTAATAGTACAGTCATGAAAGCTATAAATTCGAGGTCCTATACCTAAACCAAGTGCCCTTCATCTCCTTCTGATACTTGGATTGAGACAAATCCTTAACCTTCACAAATTGACCATTGAAGTCTTGAAGAGCGTTGATGGGGCTCTATTCATTCTTGTTTAGTTGCCAATGTATTTCATTCATAATTGTGTGACTTAGAATGATATATTCCTGCAAAACAAAATTAGTCACAAGCAAATACACACTTGTGTTGTCATATATCACTAAAATCCATAATCCTATGACAACGAACATATGTAATTCATCCTTTTTCATGGAGGACGAAAGGGTAAATCATGGTTCTATGTGTACACGTGCACACCTATCGGAAGTGTTGTGCGATGCGGCTTTAGAGGATGGGGTACTACAGTGGATAAGGTTGAAATGGATAAGTGGCTTATGACATGGCAGAAGAAACATGTGACATGTGTTGGCCATAGCCTGGGCCCTAAAGAAGTATGTTGCCTTTAACATGTAAACGGTTACGAGCTTTGCTATTGCCCAGGATCCTACACCTGTATATATTGTTACAGGTGATGTGTGTTACACACCTATATCTTATTATGTGTTACCTATTTCGTGCATTCACATGATGTACAAAAACTCTCACAATGACCGAATATTGTTGGTGCAATTGCGCAAATTACACTCTAATCCCAATTGGAAGGATAGTAGAAATGTGAATATGCAACAATACTATATGAACTATATGCTATATATTATATATACAGTCAGTAATTCTCAATCTTTGAAATGAATTAGAAAATTCACCAGGGGAGCCTTCCCTAGGCTTTATGTTTTAAGAAACTGTTGTTCTTATGGTCCACTGTGCGAAGCCTGGCTTTGAAATGGTTCATTATGCGGCAATAAGGATGACCCTATATGTTTCACACTTACTCAAGTTCCTCCAAAAGAAAGAAACCGCCCCCGCGTCGTCTCCCGAGGGGTGACACGGGCGGCGCCGCCGTGTTTGCCGAGTTGTTGCCCTCCGCGTCCACCACCGTTGGTCCCTATCCCTTCCCACCTCCGGCATCTCGTTGGAGGCCGGAGGGGGTGGGGATCCATCTCTCCCAATAGTCTCCATTAGATCGAGTCTAGGTTAAAGTTAGGGTTTCTCCATACCGTGTTTTGTGTACGAGAGTTTTGTTTCCTCCTCTTCCTCTCCGGCAACGGCGAGGAGACAGGGTGGCTTGGGGTTCTCCATGGCGGCTTCGATGAAGGAATTGGCGGCATCTACGGCGTTGGCAACTTTCTTCAGGAGACGACATGGAGATTTAGGTTTCCGGATGGCGACATCGAGACGGAGATGGTGCCGTCATTGCAGAATAATTTTCTCCGGCTACTTATCCGTTTTCTCGTGGTTAGATCCAACCACGGTGAAAGGCTTGGGAGAATAGGTCTGTCCTCCGAGCTGATGTTGATCAGTCTTGGGTCGGATAGATTGTCATATGCCTCTCTTCCTCATCGGTGGCAGAAAGATGAAGAAGAAAGACGCAAGAAGAAGAAGAAGATTGTGCTCGTTCTAGCCTAGAGGAATGTTGTTCGTTGTTTTTTGGGCGAGTGTTCTCAAGATTAGGAGGAGTTTGTTAGGATAACCATGACTTGGAGTGTGTTTTAAGGTCAGTTGGTTAGCGTGTGTGTGTCACGTTGTGTTAGTTGTGTACGTTTGGTATGTGTTAGCTAGTACGTGTGCGTGAGAATAGGCAGGAGAAGGGTGCATGGTGCCGAGTCATCCGTGAGAGCGTGTGGTGCTCCAGACGTGTTGAGGGCCGGATCGTGCGGATCATGGCGAGGTGGCCGGGCTGGGAGTTCGGGGCTCCCTGGTGTGTGCCCCGGGCTGATAAATAGCCTCTGTACTTCACCGTTTTTCAGTTGAGCCATTTGGGAATAATGTAGCCAAGATATAGGCGTGTGCGCGCCGCGGCGTTTGTCGCCGAAAATACTTGTGTGCACCGGCTACCATTGTTCTTCTACCTCGCGTTCGTGTCGTGAGCTGAGAGATAGAGGCAGCCGTGAGGTTCCTGGGTTCCAACAGGCAATATACCAGCTACCACTCAAAAACTACACCAGAGATATTGTCTATGCAAGAGAGCAAACTGATGAACTAGGTGCTATATGAGCCATTAATTAATAAATCTCCATCTTTGAAATGAATGAAGGGGGTATTAATTAGGATAACCCAAATTGTTTCAAACTTGAGTGTTGCTGTTGTGGAGTGCCAGCTAGCACCATGCATGGACTGTACTACAACTTATGGAAAAAACTTGCGTGCAGCCGGCCTGCAAATGCCACTCCATGCAACCCTGCTTCAGATTTATGCCGCGTGTACGTTGAGAGGATCCCACGCCTGCTGCTTGCTCGGCTCCCACATGGGTGAGCTCTCGGCTTCCACGGCGCAACGGAGGCTCCCAGCCGTCGGCTCAAAGGCCGAGCCGGAGGAGAGCCCCGAGTCCCCGAGACTCCCACGCATCTACACGAATTGGAGGCCGCAGATTTCTTCTTCACACAACTCGCGATCTAGTTGCACAAGCCATGCCCTAGCCACCGCCGCTGTACATGCAACTACATGCTCTTGCTACCGCCGTAAAGCACCCTACTGCGGATCTTCGGCCAGAGAAGACCCTGCCGCCGGTGATGAACATGCAACTTAATGACCGCTGTCTGATTTTTTCTGTTTATATGTTGATACGGAACAAACCAACTCAATCAATTTGGCCTTTCAATGGGCAACTCCTTCCAGATTGTTCTCCTGCCATTAATTTGTTGGAATTAGAAGTGAACCTTTGCCATTAATTTGTTGGAATTACAAGCTGAGAAACAAGAAACTGACATCGGTTTTGACGAGTATCAATCGAACATACATCAATTACTCATCCGCCGTACAGAACGGTGGCGATGGCGGCGTCGGAGGAGGCCGATGGAGGTGATGGCTGCAGAGGACGAGGGAACTCAGAGAAGATGGACGACAAAGGAGATGGCTGCGGAGGACGAGGGAGATAGATGTGGCGCTCGATCGGACTAGGGGGCACCAGCGGGTGAGGGAGAGGCGCCAGGCCGGCGGCGTAGGAGTCTTGAACTCTCGGCTCTGCTCTCGACAAGGAAGATTGTCACACCCGGATTTACTCAAAACCCGAATGTGGCCATATGTGTGCCCAGGAAGTCCACAGACACATATAGCGAACAAATATGGTAAAAATCAGAGTACAATGCTTAATTCTCATCATAAAGTAGCGATTACATCAGAGTTTTGCATAAATGAAATACATGGACAGCGGAAGACTAATAAACTCTCGCTAAGTGTAGCCGCAATCCCACAGGGACTCTGACTGGGGGAACGCCAACTCAGAAGTACGGCAAATCCTCTGGAAACTCCACAGCATAGTCAGCCTGACTCCAATCTGTTACCCGTCCGGGATTTTGCCCAAAAATGATAATAATAGCAAGTGTAAGTAACAGAATTACTTAGCAAGTATAGCACGGGCTATGAAGGCTCAAAAAGGCTAGACACTGGCTTAACTGCATTAGCACTTTTAGTTGGTTCGTTTTAACTTTATCCAAGTTACTACAAGTGAATGAGAATCCCAGTTGTAACCCAATTAATGGTGAAAGTGACATTAAACAGGAATAAATACCATATTCTAATCAAAAAGGATCCAGGCCGCTCGTGACCCTGAGCAAGGCTATCATGATAGATCGTACACTCTGCAGAGGTTTCGCCCTTTACCCACCAGTCGCGTAAAAGTTCAAAGGAACTTTGCACCCAACCACGCACATCGACACTTCCGAGGTGTGACTGCATAGGGACGCTACGAGACTTTCACAAGACACCCTAACAAGTCAGTAGCCGCTGGAGTACTATACGGCGGTGAAAACTTAGGCACCGAGATCGACGTACGCCCACGGAGTCACACCGTGAGGGGGTCGATGGCGTCCGGAGCGCGGGTATCGCACCCATACTGCGCAACGTGCAGAGTTCTCAATCGCTGAGACTCCTACACGGGACTGGGTCTAACGTGACCTAGCCGACGGGGCTACCGTCCTCGGTGGAATCGGAGAACACCCAGCACCGTACCTCCCACAACGCCGTTGGCCCCTCGGTAACTACTGCCAAGCTAGAGACGTACAAGCTACTTGACCAAGACCAGAGCCATTATAGTTCCGGCGGTGGCGACAGGCTCCTGGGTTGCCGCTTTAAGAACCGGTCCTTAGAGGGAGACACTAGAGCAAAGCACACAGCACATGCTCTAGCCCCTAGTCCAAGTTGCTAAAAAGCAAGTTTTATCATTAATGTTGAAGTGGACCATTAAGTCAATATTAACAATTAAGTAAATGTGACAGTAGTTGCGCCTAGCAAAATACTACCCATATGCAAAAACCCATAGGAATACAAGGACAGGGAAATAAATGTTAGGAATAACCTTAATGGTAAACAATATTAGGCACATGCATATGTAATGAACAGTGTATTAAAAGTGAGATAGGTAGCAAGGATTGTCCATGCTATAACTTGCCTCAAATCAATATACTTGCACTCATAGTCTTCATCTCTCGATCTTCAAGCTCTTCTCTTTGATGTTACTCGAAGCGTGTTCCTACTGGTCGCAGCAATCATCGAGCACAACAAGCAACTAAACAAGCAAACAAACAATATACAGCTAAGAACAATACACCAATCAAATGAAAGCTTTAAAAGAGAGCACTAAAGGATAGGGCTTGGTTCGATGGTTACGTGAGCACAAGAATTGCTGAGAACTGAGTTACGGTTGAAAAGGTACAGCTTTCAGAAGATTTGTATTTAATAAAAGTCTATAAGCTTCATTTATTTTAATTTAAATAAAATCAGGTATAAATAAGGAATACAAATTATATTTTGACCTTTAGAAAAGACGAAGTAAACTTAGTCATATTTTAAATATAAATATTCAAGTATAATTTATTCAAATTAAAACATTAACTTGAAATGAAGCATGTGAGAGCATCTAATCGAATATCTTTATGAACCGGGTTGCTTAAATCAATATTATTATTCAGAAACATATTTATGTTAATATTAATCAATGTAACATTTATTTATGAAAAACCGGAGGTTGACTCTAAATTGCTTTTAATTAGAAAGAGCTAGTTAAGTAAACATTAATCAAATTAACATCACAAGAACCGAGATGAAACTTAATTATATTTTATTCAGAAATAAATTGAATAATTTTTTTAATTAATTTTAACATTTATTAAAAAGCCGAGTATAAACCTTACTTAAATTTTAATTAGAAACCACATTTAAATTAATCTTTAGTCAAATTAATATTGAATAAAATTCAGAAACAAATTAGATGTCAATTAACAGTGCTAACGAGTAGTTTAAGTTGGTATGAACCTAACGCAACGAAAACGGATTAAATCGGAGTTAAAACGTGGATTTTGTGGTTAAAACAAGTCTGTAGGGACCTAGTCGTGAATAACCTTAGATCTCAGGGACCAGCAGAGGAATTTCGCATGGCACACTAAACAGTGGCCGCAACAAGAGCAAATCTCAGGGGTTAGATCTAAAAAGGGGCTTGGGTTGGATTTAAGTGTGAAGTGGAAAAACTTATAAGGGGTTTCCTGCAAGAATGCTAAGACACATAAATACATCTAAGAGTTACACCGTTCTGCAGGGGCCTAAGTGCAAAAGTGTCATCTTCAACCTTGAACCAGCACAGGGCTTCGCCGGCGGTCCTGTGCAGCCTGACTCGCCGGTGATCTGTTGGCCTAGGGTGGTAGAGAGCTAGCGCGAACGAGAGAGGAGAGAGAGGGGAACGCGAGGGGCTGCTCACCATCGGCAGAGACGGGCGGAGGTGGTCGGATTTGGCCCGCGGCGGAAGACAGTGGCCGGCGGCGTCGCTGCTCATGGGTGGAGGGCCTCTGGCGACGTGGACCGGACGACGAGACGCGGCTCGACGAGGAGATTGTGGGGATGCCCCTACCACGGCCGGAGACGGACAGGCTCGGCCGGGATTTGGCCGGCGACGAAGGGGGCAGCCGGCGGCGACGGCTTCTCGCGGGGAAGTTGCTCCGGCGGCGATATGGCGACGCCGACCTGCGGGATGGGAGCGGCTCGGCGACGCGCAGCTCGTGGCGGCCTTGGTTTCGCTGGAGGGAGCCTGGCGGCGGCGAATCACGGCGGGGAAGGACGGCGGCGGCTCGGAGCTCCATGTGGAGGAGTGCCTCTGGCGGCGGTCTGGCGGCGAGGACAGGTGCTCCGGGCGCGGCTCGACGTGGTGGTCCTCGTAGCGGTGGCGGCTCGTCCCGGCGGCCACTGGACGCGACGAATCGCCGCGACGAAGCCGGCGGCGGCGCTCTGCTCCGAGGCACCATGGCGGCGGCGCTGTGTGGAGGGGCGAGACGAGGCATGGCGGCTAGGGCTTGCAGCAGATGGAAACGCGGGTGGCTCGGCGGTGGCCTATAAACAGGGAGGAGGCCGAGGATGGCTTGGCACGGACACCAAGGAAGTGCCGGCGATGGCGCGGCGTTGATTGCGGAGCGGGGAGGTGCACAGCGCTGCCGGCGGGAGGGGCCTGGTGGGCCGGATTGGGCCTGAACCGGGCCTCGCCAGCTCGGCCCGAGGGGAAAAGAAACGGGCCCAACAACTGGAAGGAGGGTGGGGGAGTGGGGCGTGGGCCAGCTGGCCTGGCTGGCGTTGGGCCGCGAGGAGAAAAAGGGGGAAAGCGAAAAACGAGCTGGGGGAGGAGAGTTGGGGGGGGAGAAATGGACTTGTGCGGCTGGCTGGGCCGAGCGCGAGACGGGCCGAGCGGAGTAACTGGGCCGCGAGAAAAGAAAAGGGCAGGGGGCTGGGCCGGACCGGAGAAGGAGTTGAGGGGGCGAAAGTGAACCAGGAAAAAAGTCCAGGGAGCAAAACCGAACTATGGGCCTAACAACTTTTCTAGAGCTCCAAACAAAGTGATTCAAATTTGAATTTAGATATATTTAAATTCTTGTTTGAATCACAAGCAATACAAAAATAAATGCAGCAGCATAAATGCAACACACTCGAAATTTAAACCTATATTGATTTAATTTAATTTAGAAAAACAATTTTTCCTTTACTAAATTCCCTGTAAATTTATAAAGCTTGAAAAATTTTAGAAAATTGAGAAAAATATTGTATTAATTTTGTTGAAAATTCACATCCCAAAATTCGAGAATTTTGGGGTGTGACAAAGATGATGCATGGGAGTCTCAGGATTGGCTTCAGCTCCATCTGCGAGCCGAGGGCTGCGAGACTTAGTTACATCGTGGGAGCCGGCAAACAGCAGGCGTGGGATCCTCTCAACGTACACGCGGCGTATATCTGGGCCGGGGCTGTACGGAATGACCTTTGCAGGCCGACTGTATGCAAGTTTTTTCCACAACTTATACCCTTGTAGATCCACCACAAACTCATTATTAAACAGTTTCTATATTTACGTGCATGCTCCAGTGTGAAAGAGAAAACTGCATGCCAAAGTAGGTAATTAACCTACAATAAAGAAATTGGAATTGGATCTTGTACTGGCTGTCAAATTTCAGAAGAAATCTTGAATGGATATTCTTGGTTGGATATATTAATATATACCAGCTAGCACCCAATGTTCCCTGGACACACTATATAAGTACCCCTGGCCGCTAGACCCTGCCTCATCATATGTTTACCATTAGATCCAAGTATAGAGAAGAGAAGTGGACGAGCTAGATCCGGGTATGGCTGATCCACGTGTTGTGATTATCTCAGATGATGAGGAGGATAAGCAGAAGGCAACACAGGGGGAGAAGGTGGAAGAAGATGTGGAGCCGTCCTTCCATGAGCCACCGGGTTGGCTTCCAGATGGGTGGACTATGGAGGTCTACAGTAATGAAGATGGAACCTTCAACCGGGTATTTAGTATTTCAATAATATCGTAGGCAAACACATTTTATTTACATGCGTTTGACTCAACAAATGCATATGCCTTTGGAACTATCCGTTCTTTATTTTCACTGTTTATCTGATTTCTCTGTATGTGTGTGTGCGCGCATGCTAATTTTGATTTGATTCTACATAGTATTACACTTCTCCTGTGTCGGGGTACACTTTCACAATGAAGTCAGAAGTTGAAGAATATCTTCTATCTGGGATGGATCAGCGTCTGCTAGAATCAGAGTCATGTGCTAAAGAAATTATGTTCCTGGTGCGTGTGGATTTCTCACGCGCCATTTCTTATTTTTGTTTTTGGATTAGATTTAAAATATTTAATCCCATGTTGCATATACAGAGCAAACATGATTGGCTTCCAAAGGGTTGGGTTATCGAGATTAGAGCTGGTGGGAAGAATATGAACAGCATGTACAAGGTAACTTCATTTGTATTTATTAATTAATTTGTAGAGCTCAATTATTGTATATCGGTTGCTGCATATTATAGACAAGGAAGATCAGATTATCTCTCCGGACATGAGCAGGTTAGAATGGAATTATTGTTGACCGAGACAAGCATTTTCATTCAAACATAGATGAAGATGTTCTTCACACTTAAAATTTATATGCATAGTGGCACAACGGGACAAGTTAGAGGGCGTCCAGTGTATTTAGCTCTCTTCCTTTGTTCAAATGTTTGTTACAGTAGTTCGGTACTGGCCCCAATTAAGCTTCACATTGAGGCCATATGTTAGTCAGAAAAAGGCTCTTTCTTGAACAAGAACAACCTTCAGTTATTTTCACCTGCTATTGTCAATTTTCTTGAAGAATAAGTGTCTTCTGTTCCATGCGCATTATGGTTCAAAATAGTGTAGCATAAGTTTTCCCATACCTAAAGAGAAGTGTTTTAAAAAATGTGAAATTAATTTATTCCATCAGATGTTTATAACATTTGTATTTGTATGATTTTTGTCTTTGAATGAGTTAAGCTACTCATGATGCCTAGGGTGGATCAACTAACAAGGCATAATTCGTTTACAAATGATAAAGCTTTTAATATATTTTTGTGTGTTTTTTGGTGATGGTGGTGGTGCGGGTGTGGGTGTAACTCTGCGTTCATTTAACATTAGTTGTTGCTATATCTATAGATATAAGCACTTACTCTGTCATGCAGAATAATATGTCTCTCACACATAACCATCACACAACTGTAATATATGTAGTCATGCAGTACTAATCAAATGTACCAGACATACTATCAAAAAAAATGTACTATTCACAATAATCATAGTGTTACCTAGCAGATAAATGATAATTGAGTTCTGCATATAGATCATACTCAAACTGGTATACATATAATACATAATACAGTCAATAAAAGGTCCCTATGGAATATAACGACTATGCCTACCAAGCAAAGAGTCTATAGTGCCTTTTGATGTGACGGACAAATTGTTCGGTACCATTTTCTTTATAAAAGGACAAAAAGAGAAGCACATAAAGCCTTAGGGTACCAATAAAGTCATTTATCGTGAAAGGGCCTCTATCATAGTGGTTAGAGAACTTGAGTAGCATCCAACTGACCCAAGTTCAACTCTCTGTGGGAGCGAATAATTAGGTTTGGAATAAAAATATATAAAAAATAGGTAGGGGCTTCCCCTCCCGACTTCGGTCAAAAAAATAAAGTCATTTATCTATGTTGCTACCTCTTTCTACAGCTTTGATTCCTTCCGATTGTGATGGTCCTAACAAATTCAACTGAAAAAGGTTCTAATGTTCTATTGCACCAAAGAAAAAAGGAAAAAAATCAGAATATCAAGAATAAAGATTTATTTATACATGGAATCATCCAATTGATAGTATTTACTTTCTCTTGATCTTTGCTATTTGTATTTGCAGTTTTATGTGCATGTTCGAACTGGGGTGAGATTTCTGTCAAAGGAAGATGTGCTACTCTATGTTAATGAAATGGAAATCTCTCCATGTGATACAAATGGGGAATGCAACATAACTATGGAAGACAATGTCCGTGCCTCTTGATATATAGAAATTCCTCTCCTATTTCAATGACACTATTATTTGTTTTAACTAATTTCCACAACCATGTATATATGTAGATACTTGCAAATGTAGAGCTTAACCCAGATGGATTACCAATTGGATGGGTAAAGGAAGTTGTATTCAGCAGGACAGACAAAAGATTAAGAAAAGATGCGGTAAACTGAAGTTTTATTTTTCATCATGAGGACTATGAATTGAACTTGATTTTTGTTGTTGCTGTTACACTTATTTTTTCAGTATTTTACGGATCCTATTACTGGCCGAGCATTTCGTACACTGAAATCTGCGGTTCACTACGTTGAGACTGGGGAAATAATCAAGGGTACTTGTGTTAATCAGAAGACAAGTGTCTACGACATGTACTCTTTTGACAAGTGTGACAATCTGGTAATTGATCTTTCAGTTTTGAATATTTGTATTTGCTTTAGATACTTATCTAACCAACAAAATCCACATCATGGAATTTGATGATCGACTCTTCCATATTCAATGAAATATAGTTCTGCATAGTAGACCATAAAGTTCCTCTACTTCAGATAATTTTTCAAATTGGGGAACTTTCATCTTTACCAAGAAGACATGTGTTGCTCTTACTCTTTATCATCACTTAGCTAAAACAAAACTTATAGTTTACTGAACTCGATAATAAACATGATACCTTCATTCTTCTGTGATAGGTATCGCTACATATATAATGTGATGAATGTACAATTTTTCATGCTCCTAGAAAAAATGATTTCATATTGTGCGGTTCCACTTTTTTTTCACTTACAGTTCCTCAAGGTTTGCTATTAGCTAGTTTCTTGTGGATCCAATTATATTAATAGTACACATCGTAACTAGCTACAAACTTCATATAACTGTGTGCCTCTTTATTATCGTTCTTATTAACCATGCTTTGTACACTGATTTCATCAGAAATTGTTGCTAATAAATTGAATTTATCCTGTGATTATTCCATATTACATTACTGGCATTTATTAGGTAATACTTTCACAAAAAACCAATTATCAGGAAATATTGGGTACTTTATCCTTTCATAATTGCCTTGATCGACTCTTTTCCATACCAGCCTGAGAGTATGCGCAGAAGACTACCCACAAAGTGGAGTGCTGGTCAAAAACAAAAAAGTTTGACAAAGCCAAGAGATTTGACACTCAAAGGTAAGATATGTACCTGTTTTATTGTTTGGTTCTTCTAATCAAGGACAAAACTAGCACATTCTCCAATAATATGCATATTTCACTACTCTCTTTCTTAGTCATATGTCCGCAAAATTGCATAAGTTGTACCCCATTTCTTATTAATATAATAACACACTGCTGTCATGCATAGTTGAGAAAAATGAAATCTCAAAATTATCCCGTGAAAATGTTAGAATTATAGGATGACAAATAGTCAAAATTACTTCCTCAGTATTGAAGGCATATGATATTTTTCAAGTACTTCAATACTAGGTTTTCGATTCAGTATATTGTATACTATTTAATGACTATGTATTTATATATTATGGACATTGGTGTGCAGTAGTGGCATATGTGTTCTTATTTTTAAATCCAGGCAGCTCCAGTTGCACTAGAATAAAGCTAAAACGGCAACCTCTGACCCTTTGTTTTGCTTCCACACGGTCATGTCACACCTCTCTAGTCCTTCACCAGGTAAGCTCTCCCCTCCCGTTCCTCATTTCTTGAAACACCTTGAGCACCGATGCATCCATTCCCAGCTATATGACATAACTACAACACAGTCACCCGTTTCCTCGAGGGCACACGTATATATATGTCGGATTCAATTAGACCGACCGATTCATATATGCTCAACTATATCCGGTTTCAAGCATTACATTTGAAATAAGAGCTGCCATATATCCAGTTATAATTGGGTTGTGCTGAATTTTTAGATAATGGAAATTAATCCCGCCTCGACCCAAAGGGCTACAGCCAAAGTTTACAAAACTGCAGCACTTCCGTCTGCAACCTCACAAATTAAACAAAAGAAACCACACCATAAGTTTGAAGAAAATTAGCATGCAATCCTATTACTAAATCTCCATCCATGATGGGCGAAAAAATGCATTGCCAAAGCCTCCAGCACTTGACATGCCTCCTTTATTGCTTTTCTGTCTTGCTCACACCGTTGTAGCTGCGCCCAGAATCGGAGCCAGTACGTCCCTCTGAACAATACCTGCAAGTAAGTTTTCATAGGTGATTTGTCAAAAACTGCATCATTCCTGAATGACAATTACCATATAAGATCTGATAAGCTTGACCGCTTTAGGTGAGGCAGAAAAGTTTAGTGTGTACTCCGTATTCTTTTATTTACAACAATGTTCGTGCAATGGTTGTATCTCTCCTTGTAACCAGCCTATCTAATACTTCAACTATTCCTTGTCATAGACATTAATGGAGATGCTGGCACCTCAACTGGTCCTAATCCACCAAATGAGCCCGGAGGAAAAAGGCTCGAAAGCAAGGATAAAGACAGAGAAGCAGTGTGCGCGACAGGGGCGTCCAAGAGGAAGGCCACTGAAAATAATGAAGAAAATTAGCAGAAAGACTAGTGGAAGAGATGCTCAGTATGACCATGAAGGTAAAATGGCTCAGATTGCTAAGAGGGACTGCAAAGGAAATCATGTCAAAGAAAGCACCAGCAAATATCCGAGATCATTCATATATTTTGCGAGATTTGCTGTACTACTTTGTTATGTGTACGTCTATGGTACGTTTTTTTATATATTATATTAGAAAATAGAGGTTAAATTGGACAGTTTAAAACCAGCAGATTTAGTTCAATGAGATACTGCAGGCTTAATGGTTAGCAGTACTTATATCAAACCCAGCACATTACTCAAAGTTTCAGTGGCGAGAAATTGATTCCTCATTCCCTTTGCCGCCTCTGCCACCCCGTACGTTCTTCCATGACTTCATACTACCCCACAAGGTCTCATCATAGTCCGTGTATATAATCTGATGTAGACGGGCCGGCTTGGGTTCCAATTAGCTGTACAGGTTTAACCGTTTAATATCTTTGTCTGCATATCATATGTGTTTACAGTGGTAGTTCTGCATGATGTAGAAATAAGTAGCATGCGTGTAGTCTTTGCATTAGCAGGTGCAGGTAATAGGTAGTTCGATAGCAGTTCCACGCATGATACATCATGTGCATGATGCGGCACATGCACGTACAGTACACATGCTAGGCGAGATCAGGCCATGCCTTGTGATACACTGATGCGGCAGGTGCGTCGTCGTGCATGTTTGTGAATATTGTTGTTTATGATATTGCACCTGAGATTAATTAGGAGTTTATTATATGCATGTCAGCACATGTAGAGCACGCTGCATTGACGTGGAAGCCAACAACGAGCCAGACAGGCAGTCGTCTAGCTAGGTCTATTTTGGCAACAAAGTTGGGAAACGCTGAAGACATACGGAAACAAACGAGGAGCAGTAGTGGCCTTGGACTTGAGGAGAGCGTGGCCGGCGCCTAATTAACTTTAAATTTGTCTTGATGCTGGAGATAGAAGAGAACGAAGGCCGCGATAGATGTGGATGTGAGAGATAGAGTACCATGCATACGTAACACATCAGGTTACTTCGTTAAGTTCTTTTATAAAAATGATCTCTATCTGTTGCAGCCTATAGCTGTAGTGGATATAAATAGAGATGGGAAAATTGGATCCATACCATTAAAAGATAGGTACAACTAGCGCCCGGACGTCCGACGCCATCCTAAAAATCGAACGGGTGACGTGGCGTAACCTGGACCAAGCGTTCTCCTCCGACGGTACTGTACCAATTAAAATTCCCGCCACAACATGGATACTATGCTTCATGCAACATGTCAATTTTTTTGCAACATTCGAGAATAGCGTATGAAACATTACAGAACAATATCTGCAACATGAAAAACCATCAGTTGCAACATCAGGGACACTTACAGAAACACACGCCATCGGATATCATCTAGTTGCTACGGGAAGTTGAGTAAAAATTCCCGCCTCAACATCAGAGCATGTTCCATGAAACATCCAATTTATATGAAACATCCAATCGAACTTCATACAAAACATCCAATCAAACTTCATGCAACATCGAGACAAGGCAATTGCAACATCAAAATTATGCAACTGCAATATTGAAAAAAATCATTGCAACCGATGCAAACATCTGTGGACAACGATTTCAATACACAAAAATCTAAAATCAACATTGCCGCAACATGCCAAGAACGCAGATGCAACATCGATAGACAATGATTGCAACATTCAGAGCTCAAAAATCATCAACGCGAGAGGAAGAACGCCTTGGTCGTGGCCGCACGGTGAGCGGCACTAGAGCGCCGCTCGTCCGTCCCCTGGCCACAGGGGAGCGGTGGCTCACCCTCGACATGGTGGAGTGGCGGCGGCCTACGGAGGTCAGCTCTGGCCGCAGGAAGCGACGGCTCGCATGTAACACCCTAAAATTCATCAAAATTAAATTGTAGCAACCCTCTGAATTTTCTAGGATTTATTAAGGCTTAAATAAATTTTCTAGGATTTAATTGGAATTTCTAGCCTTTTAACAATTTAAATATCATATTAAATAATTATTTTAGTCAAAATAAGTTTTTGTTGCATTCATGCTGTTGCATATATTTTTGGTTGCTTGTAAATCAAGTTGGAATTTAAATTTTGTTTAAATTCGAATTTGATTTGCTTTTGTTTGAGTTTTAGAAAAGTTGTTTAGGCTGAGTTCGGTTTTGGCCCCTGAACTCTTGGCGCGGTTCGCTTTTGCTCCTTAGACTTTCCCCCACCGTTCGCTTTCCCTCCCCGCTCGGCCTGCTTTTCTCCACTTTCGGCCCAGCTCCGGCCCGCTTCATTCCTTTTCTCTCCCGCGTCGCTGACAGGCGGGGCCCACGCGTCAGCTTCTTCCTCCTCCCGTCGTCGCCGACCCGGACTCCGCCCCGACTCCGATTCCCGACCGCCGCCGCAGCCGACTCCGTGGCGTGCGCGCCAAGGCGTGGACCCGAGGCCGGTCTACGACCTATTTATAGCCGCCGCCGCACCCTTGAGGTTCCCCACCGAGCCGCAACCCTAGCCGCCCGCGCCGCCGCCGCCGAGTTGAGCGCCGCCGTCGCCGATTCGCGCCGCCGCCGCCTTTCCTTCGACTTGAACCACCGCGGGAGGTTCGCAAGGAGGTAAGGAACCCTCCCGTGTTGCCCGTGCTTCGTTTCCTCCGCTATGCCGCGCTAATTTGCTCGCCGTCGATATCAAAGCGCCACCGTCCGCCGTCGCTCGTCGCCGGCCGCCGTCGAAGTCTCTCCCTCGTCGTGATCTAGCGAGGTGAGCTCGCCATCCTCCCCTCGTTCTCCTCGGCCAACTCCCGTTGTGTTTAGTGCACCGTAGCGTGAGTTCGCGTGTCTCCGGCGATGCTCTCTCACGGCCATCGCAGCGCCGCCGTCGTCTTCGTCGCCGCCGTCGAGCCCCTTCGCCCGATCTGTTTCCGATCGTCGGATCAAGATCCAACGGTCAAGGACCACCCCAGCCCAAGTCAAACCGACCGCATACCGGTCAGCCATGGCAATTTTGCAAAAGAGCCCTTCAAGTTTTTAAAAATCAACCCGCAGTCCATCTTAGTTCAAAAATAATTATAGATAGGTCCTGTTTCTTCTGTTTTAGCCCCTGCAAGTTTTAAAATTGCACCCAAGGTCCAAGTTTTGTCTTTTTACATGAAAACCCTCGTAGTTTAATACAAAATTATGTTTTAGCCCTCAGATTTTTGCAGTTAAGCCCCTGGAACTTTTAAAACTTTGCCAGCAAGTTCCTGAACCTTAGAAAAGCCTTATCCTTTGCATTTTAACTCCGATTTTAGTGATTCTCGCGCTCACGCGTTTGTTGTAACGCGTAGATTAGTTTTGTGCTGTTGTTTTCTTCTTATTTAGTGTATTGTTTCTTTGCATGCGATTGTGTGATGCGATTAGGAAGCGACCAGTTCGAGGATTTCTCTGAAGAACCAACTGTTGGAGAAGGATTTGAGCAGCAACAGAGTTGGGAAGAAGGCAAGTGTATTATGTCATGCAAATGTCCTAATAACTATTAATTTCACCATCTATGCATGTAACACCCAAAGATGCTCAATTTAAAATTTCTGGCAATTAATTAATTATTTAATGCTTTCACCTATTTTATAAAGGCTAAATAATAATTTTCTAAAATTTAAAATCAAATATAAGAGTTAGAAACATTTATTGTTGCATTCATGCTGCTGCATTTATTTTTGTATTGCTTGTGATTCGAACAAGAATTTAAATATATTTAAATTCAAATTTGAATCACTTTGTTTGGAGCTCTAGAAAAGATGTTAGGCCCATAGTTCGCTTCTGCTCCCTGGACTCTTTCCCTGGTCCACTTTTGCTCCCTCTACTCTTTCCTCGGTCCGGCCCAGCCCCTCCTCTCCTCTTCTTTTTTTTTCCGGCCCGATTTCTCCTCGCGGCCCAGCTTCCCCCCCCTCTCCGAGCCGGCCCAGCAACTCGGCCCAGCCGCAGCCGTTCGCCCCCGCCTCCCTCTGTCTCACTGACCTTCGGGCCCCGCCTGTCAGGCCGCTGACGCCATCCTGGCGTCACTTTCCTCTTCCTTCCCCCGCTGATGGCGCAGCTCGCCGCGGGATCCCCTGCCCGACGAGGCCGCCTCCCTCCTGGGCCTTCTTAAACAAGCGCCGCTCCCTCACCCCTTCGCCAATCGCTCGAAACCCTAGCAGCGCCGCCGGGTTACCGCCGCTCGACGCCGCTCCCGGGCCGCCGCGCTTGAGACCGCCGACCGCCGACGACGCGCCGCTCCGCCACTCCTCCGCCCCGGTTGATCCTCGGAGCGGCACCACCGCGCCGCCAGAAGCACGCCCAGCCCCAGCGCCACTTCTCCCTCGCCCCGGAGCTCCGCCATCGGCACACACCGACACCGCCGTCCGCCGCTCGCCGTCGACCTCCTGCCCCGTGGCCCCATCGGCCAATTCAACCCTCAGAGTAGCTCCGCGTGAAGGTAAAGACCATCCCGAGCCCTTTCCCGTCTGTTTTTGTGCCTCGAATCCGCGCGCCGCCGCTCACCGACGCTCGCCGTCGCACAACTCCGCCGGCCGCCGCCGCACACCACCCACATCACCCTCCCGCCGTCGAGATCACCCCGGGTGAACTCGCCGTCCTTCCCTGGTGCCATAGAAGCAAACCCCGTTGAAAACCGTGGCCCGTAGCTCGATTTCGAGCTACTCCGGCGAGCTCACCGCCGACGCCTGCGCAGCGTCGCCGCACACCTGTCCTCGCCAGCGACCGAACCCCCCCCATTGAACCCTGGCCACCGGATCCGGATCTGACGGTCCTCAGCGCCCCGACAGCTTGGTCAAAGTTGACCATACTGGTCAACAGGGGCATTCTTTCTAAAGAGCCCCTGAGTTTTATCAAAATTAACCCGCGGTCCTTTTCAATTCAAAAATAATTACAGATAGGTCCTGTTTTATTCGTTTTAGCCCCTGGAAATTTTAAAACTTTGCCAGCAAGTCCCTGAACCTTAGAAACGCCATAACTTTCACGTTTTAGCTCCGATTTGCGTGATTTTCGCGCTCATGTGTTCGTAGCGAAGCGTAGAATATTTTTAGCTCTTGTTTTTGCACTGTTTTCACTGTTTGGTGTACTGTTCTAATAGAATTAATTTGTTTGCATGTAATGGTTGCTTTGGTTGCGTGTGTGATGATCATGTCCAGTCGGCGAGCCCGTAGCTTTGGACTTCGAGTACGTTGAGGACATGCCGGAGCAGGACTTGCAGCAGCAGCCGTACTCCGAGGAAGGCAAGTTATAGCATGGACAATCCTTGCTACCTATCTCACTTTTAATACACTGTTCTTTACATACGCATGTGTCTAATACTGTTTACCATTAAGGTCGTTGCACCATTTACTTTGTTGTTGGCATGATTTGCCGGTGCGTGGATGCCATTGACCCCCTCACGTTGCGCCCTGAGGGTCAGTCAATCTCGGTGCCTAGGTTCTCACCACCTTGTAGTACTCCAGCGGCTACTGTCTTGTTAGGGTGTCTTGTGAAAGCCTCGTAGCGTCCCTATACAGTCACACCTCGGAAGTGTCGATGTGCGTGGTTGGGTGCAAAGTTCTTCTGAACTTTTACGCGACTGGTGGGAAAAGGGCGAAACCTCTGCAGAGTGTACGATCTATCATGATAGCCCAGCTCAGGGTCACGAGCGGCCTGGATCCTTTTATGATTAGAAGATGATATTTATTACTGCTAAATGTTGACTTACATTAATTGATTTGGGATACAACTGGGATTCATCTAATGTAGCAGTTATGATTAAAATGAACCAACTAAAAGTGCTAATGCAGTTAAGCCAGTGTCAAGCCTCTTTTGCCTCATCACCCGTGCTATACTTGCTAAGTAATTCTGTTACTTACACTTGTTATTATTATTATTTTTGGGCAAAATCCTGGACGGGTAACAGATTGGAGTCAGGCTGATTATGCTGTGGAGTTTCCCGAGGACTTGCCTTACTTCTGAGTTGGCGTTCTCCCAGTCAGAGTCCCTGTGGGATTGCGGCTACCCTTAGAGAGAGTTTATTAGTCTTCCGCTGTCCATGTATTTCATTTATGCAAAACTCTGATGTAATCGCTACTTTATGATGAGAATACAGCATTGTACTCTGATTTTTACCATATTTGTTCGCTATATGTGTCTGTGGACTTCCTGGGCACACATATGGCCACGTTCGGGTTTTGTGTAAACCCGGGTACGACAGATTGGTATCAGAGCCATGCTGACTGTAGGAACGCAGCCTAGATAGTACGGTTGACAAATTACTAGGAGACCCCCATGTTTTAAAAATTTCTAAAAATCTAACAGTCGAGTCTTGTGTGAGTTTATGCCTTTACCTGCTTGTATTTATTGTTATTATGCATATGTTTGATTTGGTTCTGTGTAATGATTGTGATGGGCGCAGACAGCTGTCTGCTACCATCTAGATATAGGTATAAGGCTTAAGGACTTTATTGTTTAGATAGCAGGGGTATATATATATTTTCTCGTACTAATCATCTGACATCTGATCTTTGTGATTATAGATGGCTCACCCCGGGGGCAATGCGGGCGGACAACCTCCGCACCAGAATCCGCCCCCGAACCTAAATCCGAACCATCAGATCCCCACCATTGAGCAGCTGATGTATGCTCAAGTTCAGATGATGCAGCAGATGGCCGAGACTATGAGGCTGATCCAGCAGAACCAACATCACCCCCAGGCAGCTGCACCGCCCAGAGACAAGAGGGGCGAGTTTCTGAAGGGACGCCCGCCTACTTTCAGCAAGGCCAGCGACCCCCTTGAGGCAGATGACTGGCTCAAGGCAGTGGAGAGACAGTTGGACATCGCCCAGTGCGATGACAGAGAGAAGGTACTGTACGCCGGAGGGCAGCTTCAGGGGCCGGCGTTGGATTGGTGGGATTCATACCAGTCCTCTCGCCCGGCCGGTACTCAGATCACCTGGCAGCAGTTCTGCAGCAGCTTTCGTGCACACCACGTGCCGGAGGCTTTGATGGTTCTGAAGAAGAAGGAGTTCCTGGCTCTGAAGCAGGAAGGGATGAGTGTCACGGCTTATCGTGACAAGTTCGTCTCGTTGGCCCGTTATGCTCCAGAAGACGTGGCCACTGATCAGAAGAAGCAGGCCAGGTTCCGTGACGGTCTGCAGGATGCTCTCCAGTACCAGCTGATGTGCACCAAGTTCCCGACCTTTCACGAGCTGGTGGACGGCGCTCTGATGTTGGAGCACAAGCGCCGTGAGATGGAGGACAAGAAGAGGAAGCTTCAAGGGCAGCAGATGGGCAGCAGCAGTCATCCACGCTTCGCACCTCCGCCGAGTCAGCAGGTGGGAGGCCAGCAGCGCTTCCAGGGTCAGTCCGGCTTGCTCAGTCGTGGCCAGTACCAGCAGCAGCGTCCTCAGTTTCCTCGGGCGCCACAGCAGCAGCGTCCCCAGGGCCCACCGCAGATGGGTCCAGTTCAGCGCAGCCAGGTGCCACCCAGACCAGTTCAGCGTCTGGGTCCAGTCAGTCCCGCAGTGACAGGACAGAGGTGCTTCCACTGTGACGAGCCTGGGCACTATGCCAATGCTTGTCCTCGCAGAGTTCAGGGTGTTCCTGGTCAGGGCAGCACTCAGAGAGTTGGGCAGCCGCAGGGTCAGCAGCAGGGAGGTCGTGCTCCGCAGACTCCGGTTCGGGGCAAGCTCAACCACACCGGAGCAGAGACAGCAGAGGCATCTACTGATGTCGTCGTGGGTACGTTCCTCGTCAATTCGACCCCCGCCACTGTTTTATTTGATTCTGGAGCTTCGCATGCTTTCATATCCGCTGCTTTTGTGAAAAAGAACCTAGTGTCGTTGCTGCCCATGAAGAATACCGTGCTAGTAAGCTCACCAGGGGGAGAACAACGCGCCACTCTACGTTGCCCCAGTATCACCCTCACCATAAGGGGGGTAGATTTCGAGGCACGCCCGATAGTCTTGGAGACCCTTGGATTTGATTTGATCCTGGGTATGAGCTGGATGACCAGATATGATGCAGTGATCCGGTGTGCTACGAGGACCATTCAGCTGACCGCAGAGTCCGGTGACAAGGTGGAGTATCAGGCAGCAAGTTCCTCAGAGCAAGGCCAAGCCAATCAAGCAGAAGGGACGACAACCGAAGATATCAGGGTGGTGAGCCAGTTCCCGGATGTGTTCCCTGACGAGTTGCCAGGTATGCCTCCAGAACGAGATGTTGAATTCGTTATTGAACTAAAACCTGGCACTGCACCTATAGCCAAGAGGCCGTATAGGATGGGAGCGAAGGAGCTGGAGCAGCTCAAGAAGGAGTTGGACGAATTGTTGGCCAAGGGGTACATTCGTCCGAGTTCTTCACCGTGGGGAGCACCCGTATTGTTCGTCGACAAGAAGGATGGTACTCAGAGGTTGTGTGTGGACTATCGAGCCCTCAACGAAGTGACCATCAAGAACAAGTACCCGCTGCCGAGAATTGATGATCTGTTCGATCAGTTGAGGGGAGCTTGTGTGTTCTCCAAGATAGATCTTCGTTCGGGCTATTATCAGATGAGGATCCGCCCGTCAGACATACCCAAGACCGCTTTCACTACTCGGTACGGATTGTATGAGTTCTTGGTCATGTCTTTTGGATTGACCAACGCTCCTACATACTTCATGTACTTGATGAACAGCGTGTTCATGGATTATCTGGACAAGTTCGTGGTGGTATTTATTGATGACATTCTGGTCTTCTCCAAGAATGAGGAAGAACATGAAGAACACCTGAGGTTGGTACTGCAGAGACTCCGGGAGCATCAGTTGTATGCCAAGCTGAGCAAGTGTGAATTCTGGCTGAAGGAAGTAGCATTTCTGGGACATGTGTTGTCCAATGGAGGAGTGGCAGTTGATCCGAAGAAAGTCAGCGATGTGTTGAGCTGGAATCCGCCACGGGATGTGAGCGAGATCAGGAGTTTCCTTGGGATGGCCGGTTATTACAGACGGTTCATTGAAGGATTCTCCAAGATTGCTAAGCCGTTGACTGCTTTGCTGGAGAAGAATGCCAAGTTCGTGTGGACAGAGGCGTGTCAGGTCAGCTTCGAAGAGTTGAAGAAGAGGTTGACTACAGCCCCAGTGCTAGTATTGCCAGATTTGGCTAAGAGTTTCTCCATCTACTGCGATGCATCCCGTCTAGGACTGGGTTGCGTCCTTATGCAGGAGGGCAGAGTCGTGTCTTATGCGTCCAGGCAGCTGAGGAAGCATGAGCAGAACTATCCGACGCACGACTTGGAGTTGGCAGCTGTGGTTCATGCTCTGAAGATCTGGAGACATTACTTGATTGGGCACAGGTGTGACATCTACACTGATCATAAGAGCCTCAAGTATGTCTTCACTCAGACAGATCTGAACATGAGACAGCGCAGATGGTTAGAACTGATCAAGGATTATGATCTGGAGATCCACTACCACCCAGGGAAGGCTAACTTGGTGGCAGATGCTCTGAGCAGGAGGAGTTATGTGAACAGGATCACTGGTCACTGTTTGCCGGAAGAACTCAGCCGAGAGTTTGAGAGGATGAGTCTGGGATTCGTCACCAGCATCACAGAGATGGAAGTGGAGCCCACACTCGAGCAGGAGATCCGGAGAGGTCAGCTGCAGGATGAGAAGATCCGAGAGATTGTGGGGAATGTTGCACTGGGAAAGGCCCCTGGATTCCGAGTTGATGATCAGGGAACTCTATGGCATGGGAAGAGGATATGTGTGCCAGACATAGCGCAGATCAGAGAGATGATTCTGAGAGAGGCACATGACTCAGCTTATTCGATCCACCCAGGCAGCACTAAGATGTACCAGGACATCAAGGAGAGATTCTGGTGGTACGGATTGAAGCGTGATGTGGCGACTCACGTGGCATTGTGCGACACATGTCAGCGAGTCAAGGCAGAGCATCAGAGGCCAGCTGGATTGCTTCAGCCGTTGAAGATCCCAGAGTGGAAATGGGAAGAAGTTGGCATGGACTTCATCACTGGTCTGCCCCGCACACAGAGAGGATTCGACTCCATTTGGGTGATTGTTGATCGTCTGACCAAGGTGGCCCACTTTCTGCCAGTGAAGACCACCTACACAGGCGCCAGACTAGCAGAGTTGTACATGGAGCGGATTGTGTGCTTACACGGGGTGCCGAAGAAGATTGTGTCAGATCGTGGTACTCAGTTCACCTCACACTTCTGGCGGAAGTTACATGAGTCCATGGACACGAAGCTGCACTTCAGCTCAGCTTATCATCTGCAGACAGATGGTCAGACAGAGCGGACCAATCAGATACTAGAGGATATGTTGAGGGCTTGTGCATTACAGTACGGTGTCAGCTGGGATAAGAGTTTGCCGTATGCAGAGTTCTCCTACAATAACAGCTACCAGAAGAGTCTGCAGATGGCACCGTTCGAGGCATTGTATGGCAGGAAGTGCCGGACCCCATTGTTCTGGAATCAGACTGGAGAGAGTCAGGTCTTTGGTCCGGAGATACTCAAAGATGCAGAGCGGCAGGTGCAGGTGATCAGAGAGAACCTGAAGGTGGCCCAGTCCAGACAGAAGAGTTATGCCGATGTCAGATGGAGGGACCTCAGCTTCAGAGTTGATGATTTTGTGTACCTGAAAGTGTCACCCATGAGAGGTGTAAAGCGGTTCAATGTCAAAGGCAAGTTGGCGCCTCGTTACATCGGACCGTTCAGGATACAGGAACGGATGGGCGAAGTGGCATATCGGCTAGATCTGCCTGAGAGACTAGCCGGAGTACACGATGTGTTCCATGTGTCCCAGTTGAAGAAGTGTTTGCGGGTGCCAGAAGAGCAGATCCCGATTGAGGAGTTGAATGTTCAGGAGGACCTCACATATGAGGAGTATCCGATCAGGATTCTGGAGGTGTCAGAGAGAGTGCTGAGGAACAAGACCATTCGGATGTGCAAGGTGCAGTGGAGCCGGCATTCAGAAGATGAAGCGACTTGGGAGCGGGAAGAAGACCTCAAGTCCGAGTACCCACAGCTCTTCGCTTCTACATCCGAATCTCGAGGACGAGATTCACCTTAAGGGGGGTAGGTTTGTAACACCCAAAGATGCTCAATTTAAAATTTCTGGCAATTAATTAATTATTTAATGCTTTCACCTATTTTATAAAGGCTAAATAATAATTTTCTAAAATTTAAAATCAAATATAAGAGTTAGAAACATTTATTGTTGCATTCATGCTGCTGCATTTATTTTTGTATTGCTTGTGATTCGAACAAGAATTTAAATATATTTAAATTCAAATTTGAATCACTTTGTTTGGAGCTCTAGAAAAGATGTTAGGCCCATAGTTCGCTTCTCCTCCCTGGACTCTTTCCCTAGTCCACTTTTGCTCCCTCTACTCTTTCCTCGGTCCGGCCCAGCCCCTCCTCTCCTCTTCTTTTTTTTTCCGGTCTGATTTCTCCTCGCGGCCCAGCTTCCCCCCCCTCTCCGAGCCGGCCCAGCAACTCGGCCCAGCCGCAGCCGTTCGCCCCCGCCTCCCAATGTCTCACTGACCTTCGGGCCCCGCCTGTCAGGCCGCTGACGCCATCCTGGCGTCACCTTCCTCTTCCTTCCCCCGCTGATGGCGCAGCTCGCCGCGGGATCCCCTGCCCGACGAGGCCGCCTCCCTCCTGGGCCTTCTTAAACAAGCGACGCGCCCTCACCCCTTCGCCAATCGCTCGAAACCCTAGCAGCGCCGCCGGGTTACCGCCGCTCGACGCCGCTCCCGGGCCGCCGCGCTCGAGACCGCCGACCGCCGACGACGCGCCGCTCCGCCACTCCTCCGCCCCGGTTGATCCTCGGAGCGGCACCACCGCGCCGCCAGAAGCACGCCCAGCCCCAGCGCCACTTCTCCCTCGCCCCGGAGCTCCGCCATCGGCACACACCGACACCGCCGTCCGCCGCTCGCCGTCGACCTCCTGCCCCGTGGCCCCATCGGCCAATTCAACCCTCAAAGTAGCTCCCCGTGAAGGTAAAGACCATCCCGAGCCCTTTCCCGTCTATTTTTGTGCCCCGAATCCGCGCGCCGCCGCTCACCGACGCTCGCCGTCGCACAACTCCGCCGGCCGCCGCCGCACACCACCCACATCACCCTCCCGCCGTCGAGATCACCCCGGGTGAACTCGCCGTCCTTCCCTGGTGCCATAGGAGCAAACCCCGTTGAAAACCGTGGCTCGTAGCTCGATTTCGAGCTACTTCGGCGAGCTCACCGCCGACGCCTGCGCAGCGCCGCCGCACACCTGTCCTCGCCGGCGACCGAACCCCCCCCCCCATTGAACCCTGGCCACCGGATCCGGATCTGACGGTCCTCAGCGCCCCGACACCTTGGTCAAAGTTGACCATACCGGTCAACAGGGGCATTCTTTCTAAAGAGCCCCTGAGTTTTATCAAAATTAACCCGCGGTCCTTTTCAATTCAAAAATAATTACAGATAGGTCCTGTTTTATTCGTTTTAGCCCCTGGAAATTTTAAAACTTTGCCACCAAGTCCCTGAACCTTAGAAACGCCATAACTTTCACGTTTTAGCTCCGATTTGCGTGATTTTCGCGCTCATGTGTTCGTAGCGAAGCGTAGAATATTTCTAGCTCCTGTTTTTGTACTGTTTTCACTGTTTGGTGTACTGTTCTAATAGAATTAATTTGTTTGCATGTAATGGTTGCTTTGGTTGCGTGTGTGATGATCATGTCCAGTCGGCGAGCCCGTAGCTTTGGACTTCGAGTACGTTGAGGACGTGCCGGAGCAGGACTTGCAGCAGCAGCCGTACTCCGAGGAAGGCAAGTTATAGCACAGACAATCCTTGCTACCTATCTCACTTTTAATACACTGTTCTTTACATACGCATGTGTCTAATACTGTTTACCATTAAGGTCGTACCTAGCATTTATTTCCCTGTCCTTGTATTCCTATGGGTTTTTGCATATGGGTAGTATTTTGCTAGGCGCAACTACTGTCACTTTTACTCAACTGTTAAAATTGTATTAATGGTTCACTTCAACCGTAATATTAAAACTTTCTTTTTTAGCAACTTGGATCAGGGAGCTAGGGCTTGCGTGTTTTGCCTGGCCCCAGTGTCTCTCCCTAAGGACTGGTTCGTAAAAGCGGCAACTTGGGAGCCTGTCGCCGCCACCGGAACTATAATGGCTCTGGTCTTGGTTGAGTAGCTTGTACGTCTCTAGCTTGGCAGTGGTTACCGAGTGGCCTACGGCGTTGTAGGAGGCAAGGCACGGGGTGATTTCGGATTCCACCGAGGACGGTAGCCCCGTCGGCTAGGTCCCGTTAGACCCAGTCCCGTGTTGGGAGCCTCCGTGAGTGCGGGGAGCTCCGCACGTTGCACCATTTACTTTGTTGTTGGCATGATTTGCCGGTGCGTGGATGCCATTGACCCCCTCACGTTGCGCCCTGAGGGTCAATCAATCTCGGTGCCTAGGTTCTCACCACATTGTAGTACTCCAGCGGCTACTGTCTTGTTAGGGTGTCTTGTGAAAGCCTCGTAGCGTCCCTATGCAGTCACACCTCGGAAGTGTCGATGTGCGTGGTTGGGTGCAAAGTTCTTCTGAACTTTTACGCGACTGGTGGGAAAAGGGCGAAACCTCTGCAGAGTGTACGATCTATCATGATAGCCCAGCTCAGGGTCACGAGCGGCCTGGATCCTTTTATGATTAGAAGATGATATTTATTACTGCTAAATGTTGACTTACATTAATTGATTTGGGATACAACTGGGATTCATCTAATGTAGCAGTTATGATTAAAATGAACCAACTAAAAGTGCTAATGCAGTTAAGCCAGTGTCAAGCCTCTTTTGCCTCATCACCCGTGCTATACTTGCTAAGTAATTCTGTTACTTACACTTGTTATTATTATTATTTTTGGGCAAAATCCCGGACGGGTAACAGATTGGAGTCAGGCTGATTATGCTGTGGAGTTTCCCGAGGACTTGCCTTACTTCTGAGTTGGCGTTCTCCCAGTCAGAGTCCCTGTGGGATTGCGGCTACCCTTAGAGAGAGTTTATTAGTCTTCCGCTGTCCATGTATTTCATTTATGCAAAACTCTGATGTAATCGCTACTTTATGATGAGAATACAGCATTGTACTCTGATTTTTACCATATTTGTTCGCTATATGTGTCTGTGGACTTCCTGGGCACACATATGGCCACGTTCGGGTTTTGTGTAAACCCGGGTGCGACAATGCATGTGTCTTAATTGGATGGGTTCCTATTTAAGGATTTGCCTAGCCACTATATTTTCCTGTCCCTGAAACTCGGTTATTTAATTAACTTTGATGGTAGATGATGCTTAGCTTGCTCAACTGGGATTGGTTAAATGAAACCCCTACTCTATGTTCCATTACTACCTTTTAATCAATTAATTGGCAAGATCATATCTTTTTAATTGGAACATGGAGAACCACCCAGGAAAACAGTACAACCATGAGTGTCATGTGGCTCTGGCTTTGACTGACTAATTAGGTGCTCTAGTTTATGGTAGCTTTACTCGGAAGGGGCATGGGGGGCGGCGGTTGACGGAGTATAGCTCGGTCCTCTTGAGCTGTGGGCTTTGGTAAGAGACAGACCTCATTAGGGAGGGTTATGCTTTGCTTCTGAACCGGAAACCTTAGCAGGCTATCATTTATTAGAGTGCTTTTGTAAAGGTCTCATAGTGAAACTCAGTATTCGGTCCACGTGGTGTGGGACGGGTGCATGCTTCGGCAATGGGAATCACGGCTTATGGTGAAAGTGTACAACCTCTGCAGAGTGTAAAACTGTTATAACAGCCGTGCTCACGGTCAAGAGCGGCCTGGACCCTTACATGATAATCATACTTGAACATGGATTAAATTGTGGTTACTTGATTATGTTGGGATTATGACATTCATTAATTTGTGGGTGGTATATACTTTCATTTGCTAGTAAATAGTTGCTTAATAAAACTTGACCAACTAAAAGTGCTTACTGCAGTATTGTTAGCCAGCCTTTTTGCCCCAGCCTTGTATGTCATATTACATTTGCTGAGTACGTCATGTGCTCATGCTTGTTTTCTTTCTTTGATTGCATCAACTACACCCGGAATGCTGCTCAGATTGGGAGAATTTTGAGGATTTCACTGCTGATTTTGAGGAGTTCTAGGCGAGTCTCCCCCAGTCAATGCCTGTGGAGTTGGAGTCACTTTTGCTTCGTTAGATAAATGTTTATTTAAGTCTTCCGCTATGACATTCGTGTCAACTCTGAGATTGTAATAAATGCACTTTAATACTCTTTCGTTAAGCATGGTTATGGGTATTCACTTGTGACGTCTACCATATGTGTGTAAACTGATCTTGACGCACATATGAGATGCATCTGGTTTTGCCTTTAAAACCGGGTGTGACAGAAGTGGTACCAGAGTTGTGTTGACTGTAGGACGCAAGCCTAGATAGCAATGGTCATTCTCTAAGGACTATTCTGCTTAACTACTCTTGTTCTATCTATTCTTGGTTTATTTTGCTATTATTCCTGGTCATTGATAATATCTCCTCCTTGATTTTTGTTTTCTGTTCTATCTTTTCCACCATCTCACTTGGTTTCGAGGTCTTTAGAACTTTTCTAACCCCTTCTTGCTTAAACCATAGATGGTATTGACAAGGCAAGGTGCTCGTAGATTGTCTAGCACTCCTTCCCCTTATTCGTCGCATTCGGTGCAAGAAGAGGAACCGGAACCTGAAGAGATGGAAGTGATGGACGAAGAAGTTAACTCAGGAGGGAATGCTCCAGCTGGATCTGAAGGAAGTGAAGGACCCCCTCCGCCGCCTGACATGTGGGTAGTGACTTTTCACCACCACGACGGAGGCAACAGTGGGTTCCCGATGCTGCTTCGAATGCTCTTCGAGCGTCTGAACTACCCAGTGGAGATAGAATATCGTGGAAGAAGGAGGGCACATCCAAATTACCCAGAGGACTGGGATGTCGCTGTATACATTCGGGAGCCTGATTATGAGTATGGAGGAACCAAAGAGGCTGCAGTGCACCATGCCATCACCGTGAGATCAACCTTCGAAGCTGGAATCCAGGATGCAGCAAGACGGGCACTTTCTGTGCTTTGTCATGAGGAGGCTGCTGAAGTACGTCACACTGCTTGGGCATATCTTCCCCGAAGGCAGCAAGGCACTCCAACTGGGGTTGTGCCACAACCGCCCGGCGTGCTAAACTCTACACTCAATGTCCAGGTGACGTTCACTAAGATGCTCAACGTGCACGCCGATGACACCACAAGGGAGCTACAAGAAGTGCGTGAAGAACTCACTGCTGAACGGAGGAAGAACAAGAGGCTGATAGCTGAACTCAAGGGAGAAGCACTTCCGCCCTTGGATGAAGATATAGAAGGGTTGATGGGTCATTCACCGCCCCACTAGAGAGTGCTTGGTGGATCGTCTAGTTGCTTCACCCATACCTATTAAGATAGGATACCCTCTCTTTTGTTAGTTCAGTACGTTTAGAATCGTTGAGACTCGTGCGTAGCGTGTGATTTAGTTTGGTTTAAAAGTGTGGTAGAGATGTTTGCTTTCGTGCTAAGTGTGTGATTTGGATCTTTGTAATGATTAAACTTAATTGTGGAGTGATGACCACAATTGAGTAATTATTAAATAAATAAATTTAGTTAGTTTGGGTTTATCTTGGTCTCTGATCTTAGCACTTAACTATCACTTTATCCATATAATTGTACCCCTCATATAAATCATGTTATGCGACAATCTGTTCTCGCTGCTGCATGATATCCTGGTACTGTCCGAATTGTTTCTGGAGCTTCAGAACTCCGTTTGACATAAATCCAGTTGGGTTGGATTAAGTACTTGATATCCTAGATTCTGGGAATTTTTCGTGATTTTTGGAGGTCCTGGAAGAGAGATATAATGGTTTTATTGGAGTAACCAGAATCTGTCCCGTGGTCCTAATACAGCTGTCTTGTTTATTTTATACCTCAAGCCACCAAATTCCGATTGAGGTGATTCAAGTTGGGTTAGTTTTAGAATTTGATAGTCTACGTGCAGACAAAAGATCATGATTTTTGGATACTCAGAATGAGAGTTACAACTGTTTAATTGTGAGGAGCAGAATCTGTTTCAGAATTCGATTTTCCAGTCATTAGCAACTCGTTCTACATCAACTCTTATCTGTTCATGATTTGAGTTATATCTTTTTACCATCCTTTGAACCTCATGTTCTAACCACCAGATGGTAAACACCAGGTCTGGAAGTGGAGTGGATCAACCACCTGTGAATCGTCAGGGACGTGCCAACCCCAATCCAAATCCTCCGCCGAATCAAGCACCTGTAGCAATGGATCAGATCCTCGCCAACCAGACTCAGATCCTCCAGGGTATGGCTAATACCTTGGTAGCCATGCAAGCACAGAACAACAACAACAACAACAATCAGCCGAGAGACAAGCACCGGGAGTTCATGAGTCACAAACCTCCTACCTACTCCCACTCTGCAGATCCTCTTGATGCTGATGATTGGCTGAAGACTGTTGAGAAGAAGCTGGATATGGCTCAGTGCAATGACAGGGAGAAGGTCCTGTATGCCTCAGGTCGCTTGGAGGGATCAGCTTCAGATTGGTGGGATGCTTACCATGCTGCTCATGCCACCCCTGATGCTATCACCTGGCAGGAGTTCAGGACCAACTTCAGGAGCCACTATATTCCTACTGGTGTCATGAAGCTGAAGAAGGAGTTCCTCTCACTCAAGCAAGGTGGGATGACCGTCAGCGAGTACCGGGATAAGTTCATTCAGTTGTCTCGTTACGCCCCAGACGAGGTGAAGGATGATGAGCAGAAGCAGGAGCGATTTCTGGAAGGATTGATTCCGCCGCTCCATTATCAACTCATGTCTCACACCTTCCCAACATTTCAAAAGCTGCTAAACAAGGCTATTGGCTTGGAGAGCAAGCGCCGTGAGTTGGGAGAGCAGAAGAGGAAGTTCATGGCCTCAGGACAGTCAAGCAGTAACACCCGCCCTCGTCTCCAGCCGCCTCAGCAGAACGTGCCCGTTCGCTTTGGTGGGCAAGGGGGTAACTTTGTGCAGAGTCAGGGTCAGCGGTCGGCACCTCCACCTCAGCGTCCAGCATTTCAGCAGAACCGCCAGACCACCCCGGCTCAGACTTCAGTGAAGACCACTGCACCAGGCAGTGCTCCTACTCCTCGTACCTGCTACATTTGTGGAGATCCCAGCCACTTTGCCCACAACTATCCTAAGAGGAATGCTCAGACCCCATAGCACCAGAGTGGCAGTGCACCTAGACAGAATACCCCTCAGCAGCAGAACAGGAATGTGAACCCGATGCCCCAGAACAACAAGGGCCAGCAGAATCAGATGCGGGGCAAGGTGAACCATGTTGCTGCAGAGTCCGCACAGGAGGCCCAGGATGTGGTACTTGGTATGTTCCTCGTCAACTCAGCCCCTGCATCGGTTTTATTCGACTCTGGAGCATCCCATTCTTTTATTACTGCTCAGTACGTAGCTAAGTATAATATAACCATGCTCCCTATGAAGAATTCCATGCTAGTTAGCTCTCCCGGTGGAAACATGAAAGCCAATTTTATCTGTCCCCGAGTTAACCTGAAAATAGTTGGGGTAGACTTTCCTGCTGATCTGATAGTCCTAAACTCTGAGGGAATTGATGTCATACTTGGAATGGGATGGTTGGCTGCTTTTGATGCGGTGATTCAGTGTGCCAAGAGGTCCGTGTTGTTGACTAGCCCTCAGGGAGAGAAGATTGAATTCGGAGCCACTCAACCCTCAGCTTCAACTTACTCAGTGAATCAGACCAGCGGTGTTCCTTTGGAGGATATCAGAGTTGTTTGTGAGTTTCCGGATGTCTTCCCAGATGATTTGCCAGGTATGCCACACGATCGAGACATTGAGTTTATTATTGAGCTTTTACCTGGTACTGCTCCTATTTCTAAAAGACCCTATAGAATGGCTGTTAATGAACTAGAAGAACTTAAGAAACAACTTAAGGAATTGTTGGATAAAGGTTACATTCGTCCTAGTTCTTCACCTTGGGGAGCACCTGTCATTTTTGTGGGTAAAAAGAATGGTACTTTGAGGATGTGTGTGGATTATCGTTCATTGAATGAGGTAACCATCAAGAATAAGTATCCCTTGCCCAGAATTGAAGACTTATTTGATCAGTTGAGAGGAGCTAAGGTTTTCTCCAAGATTGACTGGAGATCTGGCTATCATCAGTTGAGGATCAGGCGTTCCGACATTCCTAAAACAGCATTCACCACCAGGTATGGGCTGTATGAGTATACTGTGATGTCGTTTGGATTGACAAATGCACCCGCCTACTTTATGTACCTGATGAATAAGGTGTTCATGGAGTACTTGGATAAATTTGTGGTGGTGTTTATTGATGATATTCTGGTTTACTCTAAGAATGAGGAGCATTTGAGGTTGGTGTTGCAGACTCTTAGAGAGAACCAGTTGTATGCCAAGTTTAGTAAATGTGAGTTTTGGTTGAATCAAGTGTCTTTTCTTGGTCATGTTGTTACTGATGGAGGTATTGCAGTGGATCCAAGTAAAGTCAAGGATGTGTTGGATTGGGAACCTCCTACCACAGTCTCTGAGATCAGAAGCTTTCTGAGATTGGTTGGATATTAAAGGAGATTCATTGAAGGCTTTTCTAAAATAGCGAAACCTCTTACTTCGCTATTAGAGAAGGGCAAGGAGTTTGTTTGGTCAGAAGCGTGTCAGGCCAGCTTTGAAGAGTTGAGAAGGAAGTTGACTACAGCCCCAGTGCTTGCTATGCCAGATATTCACAAGAACTTTGATATATATTGTGATGCTTCTCGTAGAGGTCTTGGGTGTGTGCTCATGCAGGAAGACACGAGCTGAACTATCCTACTCATGATCTGGAGCTTGCAGCTGTTGTCCATGCCTTGAAGATCTGGAGGCACTATATTCTAGGTAACAGATGTGAACTGTATACTGATCACAAAAGCCTGAAGTACATATTTACTTAGAAGGATTTGAATTTGAGGCAGAGAAGATGGTTGGAGTTGATCAAGGATTATGATCTGGGGATCAACTATCATCCGGGCAAGGCTAATTTGGTTGCTGATGCGTTGAGTAGGAAGTCACAAGTAAATGCAATGTTTGGTCGCCAGTTGCCAGATGAGTTGTGTGCAGAGATGGAGAAGCTGAATCTGGGATTTCTGAGTCAGACCGAAGGCGTGACAATGGAGGTTGAGTCTACGCTAGAGCAGGAAATTCGGAAGGGTCAGCTTACTGATGAGAAGATAAAGGAAATCAAGGAAACCATGTTAGCAGGGAAAGCTCCCGACTTCACCGAAGATGATCAGGGTACAAATTGGTTTAGAAAGAGGATATGTGTACCGGATATCGAGTCTCTCAGGGAGCAGATATTGAGGGAAGCTCATAATTCCGCATATTCTATTCATCCTGGAAGCACCAAGATGTACCAGGATCTGAAGCAAAGGTATTGGTGGTATGGACTAAAAAGGGATGTGGCTGCCCATGTGGCGTTGTGCGATGTTTGTCAGAAAGTTAAGGCTGAACACCAGAGACCAGCCGGTTTGCTTCAGCCACTCAAGGTACCTGAATGGAAGTGGGAAGAAATCAGTGTGGATTTCATTGTTGGGTTACCCCGCACTCGAGGAGGATATGACTCCATATGGGTTATTGTGGACAGATTAACTAAGGTAGCTCACTTTATACCTGTTCACACTACTTATACCAGCGCTAAGTTAGCAGAGTTATACATGTCCAGAATTGTTTGTCTCCATGGTGTACCTTAAAAGATAGTGTCTGATAGAGGTACTCAGTTTACATCTAGATTCTGGCAGAAGTTGCATGAGTATATGGATACAAAGTTGAATTTCAGTTCTGCATATCATCCTCAAACAGATGGTCAGATAGAGAGGACTAATCAGATTTTGGAGGATATGTTGAGAGCTTGTGCTTTGAAGCATGGAGGCAGTTGGGACAAGAGTCTTCTATATGCAGAGTTCTCATATAACAACAGTTATCAGGCAAGTCTAAAGATGGCCCCCTTCGAAGCGCTTTATGGTAGAAAGTGCATAACACCTTTGTATTGGAGTGAAACAGGTGAAAGTCAGTTGTTTGAGCCAGAGATTTTGCAGGAAGCTGAGAGACAGGTTCAGATTATCAGAGAGAATTTGAGAACGGCTCAGTCCAGGCAGAAGAGCTATGCAGATACAAGAAGGAGAGAGCTAACCTTTGAGGTGGGTGATTATGTGTATCTGAAAGTATCTCCTATTCGAGGCTTGAGAAGGTTTAAGGTGAAAGGTAAATTATCCCCTCGTTCTCATTGGACCTTTCAAGATTGTTGATAGAAAAGGTGAGGTTGCTTATCAATTGGAGTTGCCAGCCAGATTGTCTGATGTGCATGACGTGTTTCATATCTCTCAGTTGAAGAAGTGTCTTAGAGTGCCTGAGGAAGAATTATCTTTGGATGAATTGAATGTGTAAGATGATCTGACTTATATGGAATATCCAGCTAAGATTTTGGAAACTGCTGAGAGAGTTACTAGGAGTAAAGTGATTAAGATGTGTAAAGTTCAGTGGAGTCATCATCCGGAAAGCGAGGCAACTTGGGAAAGAGAGGATGAGTTGATGGCAGAGTTCCCTCAGATTTTCTCTAATCCATCCGAATCTCGAGGACGAGATTCTCTTTAAGGGGGTAGGTTTGTAACACCCTAAAATTCATCAAAATTAAATTGTAGCAACCCTCTGAATTTTCTAGGATTTATTAAGGCTTAAATAATTTTTTTAGTATTTAATTAGAATTTCTAGCCTTTTAACAATTTAAATATCATATTAAATAATTATTTTAGTCAAAATAAGTTTTTGTTGCATTCATGGTGTTGCATATATTTTTGGTTGCTTGTAAATCAAGTTGGAATTTAAATTTTGTTTAAATTCGAATTTGATTAGCTTTTGTTTGAGTTTTAGAAAAGTTGTTTAGGCTGAGTTCGATTTTGGCCCTTGAACTCTTGGCGCGGTTCGCTTTCTCCTTAGACTTTCCCCCACCGTTCGCTTTCCCTCCCCGCTCGGCCTGCTTTTCTCCACTTTCGGCCCAGCTCCGGCCCGCTTCATTCCTTTTCTCTCCCGCGTCGCTGACAGGCGGGGCCCACGCGTCAACTTCTTCCTCCTCCCGTCGTCGCCGACCCAGACTCCGCCCCGACTCCGATTCCCGACCGCCGCCGCAGCCGACTCCGTGGCGCGCACGCCAAGGCGTTGACCCGAGGCCGGTCTACGACCTATTTATAGCCGCCGCCGCACCCTTGAGGTTTCCCACCGAGCCGCAACCCTAGCCGCCCGCGCCGCCGCCGCCGAGTTGAGCGCCGCCGTCGCCGATTCGCGCCACCGCCGCCTTTCCTTCGACCTGAACCACCGCGGGAGGTAAGGAACCCTCCCGTGTTGCCTGCGCTTCGTTTCCTCTGCTATGCCGCGCTAATTTGCTCGCTGTCGATATCATAGCGCCGCCGTCCGCCGTCGCTCGTCGCCGGCCGCCGTCGAAGTCTCTCCCTCGTCGTGATCTAGCGGGGTGAGCTCGCCATCGTCCCCTCGTTCTCCTCGGCCAACTCCCGTTGTGTTTAGTGCACCGTAGCGCGAGTTCGCGTGTCTCCGGCCATGCTCCGTCGTGGCCATCGCAGCGCCGCCGTCGTCTTCGTCGCCGCCGTCGAGCCCCTTCGCCCGATCTGTTTCCGATCGTCGGATCAAGATCCAACGGCCAAGGACCACCCCAGCCCGAGTCAAACCGACCGCATACCGGTCAGTTGTGGCAATTTTGCAAAAGAGCCCTTCAAGTTTTTAAAAATCAACCCGCAGTCCATCTTAGTTCAAAAATAATTATAGATAGGTCATGTTTCTTCTGTTTTAGCCCTGCAAGTTTTAAAATTGCACCCGAGGTCCAAGTTTTGTCTTTTTACATGAAAACCCTCGTAGTTTAATACAAAATTATGTTTTAGCCCTCGGATTTTCGCAGTTAAGCCCCTGGAACTTTTAAAACTTTGCCAGCAAGTTCCTGAACCTTAGAAAAGCCTTATCCTTTGCATTTTAACTCCGATTTTAGTGATTCTCGCGCTCATGCGTTCGTTGTAACACGTAGATTAGTTTTGTGCTGTTGTTTTCTTCTGTTGGAATTGTTTGGTGTACTGTTTCTTATTTAGTGTATTGTTTCTTTGCATGTGATTGTGTGATGCGATTAGGAAGCGACCAGTTTGAGGATTTCTCTGAAGAACCAACTGTTGGAGAAGGATTTGAGCAGTAACAGAGTTGGGAAGAAGGCAAGTGTATTATGTCATGCAAATGTCCTAATAACTATTAATTTCACCATCTATGCATGTGTCTTAATTGGATGGGTTCCTATTTAAGGATTTGCCTAGCCACTATATTTTCCTGTCCCTGAAACTGGGTTATTTAATTAACTTTGATGGTAGATGATGCTTAGCTTTCTCAACTGGGATTGGTTAAATGAAACCCCTACTCTATGTTCCATTACTACCTTTTAATCAATTAATTGGCAAGATCATATCTTTTTAATTGGAACATGGAGAACCACCCAGGAAAACAGTACAACCATGAGTGCCATGTGGCTCTGGCTTTGACTGACTAATTAGGTGCTCTAGTTTATGGTAGCTTTACTCGGAAGGGGCATGGGGGGCGGCGGTTGACGGAGTATAGCTCGGTCCTCTTGAGCTGTGGGCTTTGGTAAGAGACAGACCTCATTAGGGAGGGTTATGCTTTGCTTCTGAACCGGAAACCTTAGCAGGCTATCATTTATTAGAGTGCTTTTGTAAAGGTCTCATAGTGAAACTCAGTATTCGGTCCACGTGGTGTGGGACGGGTGCATGCTTCGGCAATGGGAATCACGGCTTATGGTGAAAGTGTACAACCTCTGCAGAGTGTAAAACTGTTATAACAGCCGTGCTCACGGTCAAGAGCGGCCTGGACCCTTACATGATAATCATATTTGAACATGGATTAAATTGTGGTTACTTGATTATGTTGGGATTATGACATTCATTAATTTGTGGGTGGTATATACTTTCATTTGCTAGTAAATAGTTGCTTAATAAAACTTGACCAACTAAAAGTGCTTACTGCAGTACTGTCAGCCAGCCTTTTTGCCCCAGCCTTGTATGTCATATTACATTTGCTGAGTACGTCATGTGCTCATGCTTGTTTTCTTTCTTTGATTGCATCAACTACACCCGGAATGCTGCTCAGATTGGGAGAATTTTGAGGATTTCACTGCTGATTTTGAGGAGTTCTAGGCGAGTCTCCCCCAGTCAATGCCTGTGGAGTTGGAGTCACTTTTGCTTCGTTAGATAAACGTTTATTTAAGTCTTCCACTATGACATTCGTGTCAACTCTGAGATTGTAATAAATGCACTTTAATACTCTTTCGTTAAGCATGGTTATGGATATTCACTTGTGACGTCTACCGTATGTGTGTAAACTGATCTTGACGCACATATGAGATGCATCTGGTTTTGCCTTTAAAACCGGGTGTGACATCGCACGCCGGCAAGCTCCCGCGCCCGGCTGTGCCTCTGGCCATGGAGCAGCAACCCGCACCACCGCGCGAGCTCCGTTGGCTGCGGAGGCCCTGCTTCGATGCAGGAAGCGGCGCCTCGCACCGCCGGCGACCTCCTACGCCCGGGCGCGCCTCTGGCTGTGGAGGGGAGTGGCAGCTCGCCCGCGGGCGGAGCCGTGCCCCGGCGCTCTAGTTCGCACGGCGGCCGGCGCATCCTCCTCCATCGACGCGCAGTAGAGAAAAGGAGAGAAGGAGAGAGATCGCTGGGAGAAGAATGAGTGGAGAGAGATGGAGAGGAAACGTGTGGAGGAGAAATCCTGGGTTGGGGATAAGATTGATGTGCGGTCGGTGGAAATAAATGCATGGTCAGAGAAAGTGTACCCGGGGTGGAGCGTCCGATGTGTCCGGACGGCCGAGTCCTAGCACTACGTTAAAAGATTCAGACTTTGAAAAAATACCATGGAAAGATTTAGCTTTGGGAAAATAGCATCCTCATATTTCTTTGTACACCATTCCGTGAAGTCACTAACGGCAGTCCAGATGTTCACTACGGGAAACCCCGCATATGCCGAGTGCCTAACTCTTTGCCGAGTGTATTTTTTCGGACACTCGGCAAACAAGCTCTTTGCCGAGTGTATTTTTTTTGACATTCGGCAAACAAAAAAACTCGGCAAAGAGCTTATTTGTCGAGTGTCAAAATAATACACTCAGCAAAGTGCTTGTTTGCCGAGTGTCAAAATAATACACTCGGCAAAGAAGTTTGTTTGCCGAGTGTATTTTCTTTGACACTCGGCAAAGGATTAATTTTTTCGTTTTTAAACCGCAAGTGATTCAAATAATAAAATATAAGGAGTAGAAAAATTATATGCATATTGTTTGCCGAGTGTCAATAGAATACACTCGGTAAAGAAGCTATTTGCCGAGTGTATTACAGTTGACACTCGGCAAAGAATTAAGTTTTTTTATTTTTGAACCGCAAATTATTTAAATAATAAAATTGAAATGGAATGAAAAATTGTATGCATATTGTTTGCCGTGTGTCAAAAAAATACACTCGACAAACAAGCGCCTTTGCCGAGTGTATTATAACTGACACTCGGCAAAGAGCTTGTTTGCCGAGTGTATTTTCTTTGACACTCGGCAAAGATTGGAGTCCAAATGATTTTTAAATTCTAAAACAAGCAAATTAAGTCTAAAAATTCTGAAATTCGTCATGAAGTGATTGTATCACATATAGAGGCTGTGATAAATAGTTGAGAACATTTCGCACATTTTGTCATAACGATGTTTACAAAATCGAAACATCTCACAAGAAGTGTATTGTAATTACATGTGAAAGAGTTAGTGGAAGAAGTATGCTTTAAATACAAACTTTTTTTATATGACCTCATATGAAAAAACACTTTATATCAAAGTTGTACACCTCTATGAAATATAAAACTTTGTAGTTGACAACTTTTATATTTGAGGTTTTTAACACCTTAAAATATTATTATAAGTTAACTAGTTTAAAATTTGAAATTTGAAAGTGTTTAAATGACCTCGCATGTGAATAAGTTATAAACAAAAGTTGTACATATCCACGAAATATAAAACTTTGTAGTTGACAACTTTTTAATTTAAAATTGTTAAATAGTTAAAAATATCCTTATAATGTGTCTAATTTGAAATCTTAAATTTTTAAAATTTCCAAATGACTTTTGATGTAAATATGTTCTATATCAAAGTTGTTGGTCTCGAAGAGATGTAAAACTTTGTAGTTTACTATTTTTTCATTTGAAATTGTTTTGCCATCTAAAATTTCGATATAAGAGCAAAGGAAAAACACGCGTGCCACGTCATCGATCCGCACCGTTCAAAATCGTTGGCTCTCATTGGTCAAAAAGTTGCCCACTCGGATCCCTCTCCCACCCCTGGCCCACTGCCTCTCATCCACATCCACCACCGCACTCTCGCTCCCTCATCTCTCTGTTTTCTCTCCCACGCTAACCGCACTCTCTCTGCCTCACCTCTCTCTCCATGTACGAGCAACAGCGGCTCTCTCTCCCTCAGGTCTCTCTCTCCACCCGGGCAGCATCTCTGCAGCAGCTGCAGGGCACCGGTGGCCTGTACATGCCGGCCCTAACGCCGGAGTGGCAGCAGCAACAGCCGGCGCGGAACTTGGAGCGGCCAGGCGCGGCTCCGGCGTAGCCCCGGCGCGGGGAGGCGGCGGCTGGCGCGGCAAGGGCCCCGTCGCAGCTCCGGTGTGGGCCTTGGCGCGGTCAGGCGTGGCCCCGGCGTCCAGCGAAGGGTGCGGTCGGGCGAGTGGTGCGGCCCGACGACCGGCGGGGGCGCGGCCAGGTGGCGCAGCCAGGCGGGCGGCCGGGCGAGCCAGCGGCGGGCGTTGGCGGCGACGGCGCAGACAGGCGGACGGCCGAGCGAGCCAGCGGCCAGCGAGGCGGCGACGGCAGGTGGCAGGCGGGCAGAGGGCGCGGCTGGGGAAGGCGTGCGTGGCCGAGCGAGGGGCGCGGCCTGGAGGCCGGCGGGGGCGCGGCCGGGCCAGCGGGGTCGGCGACGTTCGCCGAGTGCACGATAAAAGACACTCGGCAAACACCCTGTTTGCCGTAACCTGATATGATATGCCGAGCGTCCTTCGCAGCGGTTCAGCCGAGCCTCCTTCGCAGCGGTTCATTTGCTACCTCCTTGACCCTGAGTCCCTGACACATGGACCCCACTTGTCATCCCTAACCTCGAGCAAGTGTGGCGGGAGGTGGTGCTCCTCCTCCTCAGAATCATGGTTCTGCAGCGGCGCTGCCAGCACCACCGTCCACCACCAGCGACGCCATGACGACATCCCCCGGCACCTCATCATGCACGCGGTGGCTTATGCGAAGGCGGAGAGAACGACGATGTGCTGAACACTGCTGCCAGGCTCCTTGCATGAACGCGCGAGGTTGGCAGTGACGGTGAGGGGGCATCACGGCGGCTAGTAGGCAGCGCCACCGTTTGCAGCACCGGGCCACCGGCACACTCTAATGCTAGCAGGGGGAAGGATGAATCATCTCGGCCTGCCGACGGCAGGGTGCTGTTGGCTGCTGCAATATGTACTGTGTGCTGTGCTGTGCTCACCGTACAAACAAGCAGACAAGGGACGGAACCCCAGCTTGCAAAATACATTGTGTTGGTTTTAGCTGGATGTTACCATTCTGATCCCCAGCTTGCAGAATACTCCTACATGCTCTCATGCTGCTAGGTAGAGGAGTGTAGTGGCGAGAAGGGCCGGAGACTTCCGTGGCACCATCATCTGCGCCGCTTCATATGAGCAAATAAGACCAAGATGAAGCGTTTGCATTGTTCTTATCAGCAGTTAACGTTGAGTTCACGGTAATGGTACGGTGCTATTTTTCGAAAGTCAAATCTTTTGATGGTATTTTTCTAAAGTCTAGATCTTTTGATGCTATGGATCCAATTTTCCCAGTAGAGAGCCAACATGCCGGCGGTATCACACCTCGTATTTGCATTCAGCTCATCAGCCAAGGCTCGCGGGCATCTAGCACGCCCTAGCTCTTATTGACGATGAGGATTCCTTTTGCCGTCCACTACTGGAGAGTCCTACATCGGCCTGCCTCAAATGCCTCGGCACCAGAAAGACCCGGTGCTAATGGAGGCTTAGCACCGGGTCCAAAGGTTACAAGCCTGACATGGCCGGGGGGCGGGGGGAGGGAGGGGGGGGGGTAGGTGGGGACGCTTTAGCACCGATTGATGGCAACAACCGGTGCTAAAGCCCTCACATTAGCACCGGTTGCAACCAACAACCGATGTTAATGTGGCAAGGCGATTGGACGTGTGTGCAAATGGAAGGCGGAGATAGCTGCTTACAACCTCGACTTTGCTCCCCAGACAACCATCAAGTCTCAGGCCCTCGCAGACTTCACGGTCGAGTGGATGGAGATTCAGTACTCCAGGGCAACTACTCGCCCGGAACACTGGATCATGTACTTTGACGGATCGCTGAAGCTAGAAGGTGGAGCAGGTGTGTTACTAATATCTCCTAAAGGAGAACAACTTAAGTACATTTTACAGATTCTTTTCAAAGTCACCAACAACGAGGCAGAATATATACGAAGCCATGCTGCACAGGCTCCGCCTGGCTGCATCACTCGGTATCAAATGCCTATGCGTGTATGGAGATTCTGCGGTCGTCATCAATCAGGTCAATAAAGACTGGGGCTGCTCTAAAGAGAATGGACGCCTACATCAAGGAAGCTCGCAAGCTTGAGCGCCAATTCTATGGCCTGGAGTTTCATCATGTCGTTCGCGATTACAACATAGCCGCTGACGCTTTATCCAAGCTAGGCTCGAAGCGTGCGGATGTTGCAGCAGAGATTTTTGTTCACGAACTACATCAGCCATCCATCAAGGAGCCGGCACCTGAGGAGGTCACCCCTGCTCAACCCCAGCCAGACTTACAAGTCATGGTCATCGATTCCGACTGGATGACCCCGTTCATCGAGTACTAAAGGGACCATAAACTCCCGGAGGACGAAAAAGCTCAAGTTCGCATCAGACGTAGGGCGACGAACTATGTAGTAGTGGACAACACACTTTATCGGCATGGGGCCTTGGTCAACATTCTGATGAAGTGTATCCCAAGTGATCGAGGGAAAGCACAACTCGAAGAAATTCATGGAGGTGTCTATGGTAATCATGCAACTTCACGCACTCTAGTGGGGAAGGGTTATAGGGCCAGATTTTATTGGCCAACAGCCAAGGCCGATGCAGAAGACATCGTCAAGAAGTGCCGCTATCATGGCCCTTCGCATGTTGGGACCTTGATCTCGTGGGACCCTTAGCTAAAGCTCTTGGTGGCTTCGAGTGGCTTATTGTAGCCATCGACAAGTTCACCAAATGGATCGAAGCTCAGCCTTTGGTAAACGCACGGGCTGAAAACTTAGTCAAGTTTTTCGACGGAATTGTCCAGAGATTTGGCGTACCACATGAAATCATCAAAGACTTGGGATTAGTATTTACAAGCGAGGAATTCCAAGACTACTGCGAAAAGTACTCGATCGAGACGCACTATGCTTCGGTCGCTCATCCGCGCCAATGGACAAATGGAGAAGGCCAATGGCTTGTTGCTGCAAGGGCTAAAGCCCAGACTCTATGAACCCTTGAACAAATACGACGGCAAATGGACTAAGGAATTGCCAACGATACTTTGGGGGCTACGCACTCAGCCAAGCCGCGCAACTGAGCAATCACCATATTTCCTGGTCTACGGGTTTGAAGCAGTTTTACCTACTGATCTCCTTTGGGAAGCCCCACGACTGGAAAATTACAACGAACAAGTTGCTCAATAGGAAAGATTCCAAGATGTCGATGGAGTCGAAGAAGCTCGAGAGTACCTGCTGTTATTCAGAACACTCGTTATCTTGAAGGCTTACAGCGCTACTACCAGCGTTCTATCCAGCCTCATTCCTTCGTCATAGGAGACTTGGTACTGCGACGCATGCAGAAGACTGATGGCCTCCATAAGCTTATGTCACGCTGGGAAGGGCCCTTCCTCGTCAAGCAAGTCATTGGGTAAGTTCAGACTCAAGAAGGCGAAGATTTACCTAATTTATGGAATGTTGAGCACTTGAGTAAGTTCTACCCGTAACACAGGATAATGTAACAACTCCATTGTACTTTTGATGATTACATATTCAAATAAAGTTAATGTCTCCCTGTCAATTAAAGATTGCAGTGTCATTTTTAACTTTTTTAAGCAATACTCTCGCTAGAGAGGCCCTGTGTAAAGCTTGTTGCTTAACAAGCTCAGGCCCAAGGTAGTTTTTATTCTACTCAAAGAAGCCGAGACTGCTTTTTATCAAAAGTGACGGTTAGGCCTTAGAAGTCTCGGTAGAGCTACCCCAACCTATGCACGGTTGTAGGCGCCTGTCTCATTTCTTTGATTTTATTACCTTCATTTGAAGGTTCTAGGGTTGTTCTGCTCTGTGTCACTTACCGACTACATCAGACTCCTTGTCGTTGCGTTACAGGAAATTCACGAGAATTTTATCTTGAATACGCATAGCATACGATAGTATCGTTCTCTCGTGTCATTGGGCACAAAACTACTCTAAGTAGTATTTCGGCTCTGCACTAGCAACCACTCATGTCTTAGCAAGACTACTTTAGGTGAGATCTGTTACAACAGATCATGCTTAAAAAATACCTAGACTATAAGTCAATGTACTTAAAGTACTAAAGGGTAGAAGCGCCAATTAAAACTTCTACAAGTAGTACTCTAGGCTTGTCCTAACAAGTCTATCAAAGTCTTAAATTTACTTCATAAACTAATTTTGCTACATGCGGATTAGTATGAACATTATCACGACCATGGGTAATAGTACTAAAAGTACTCAATTGTGCACAGCGCTGCCATAATATACGAACTACTTAACGAGTAGCACCACTATTTAAAAATAGTGCATCAAACAAGACTGCTTAAACAAGCAATGTCAAAACCATGACAACTTATCAGTAGCACAAATCAGAGCCGAATTAAACAAAAGGCAGCAGAATACAAGACAAGCGCACTACTACTCTAAAGAGTTGACAAACTCCTCAGCCATTGGCTCTGTTTCAGCAACGAGTGCGTCGTATTGATCTTGAGTAGCTCTAGCCGGCAGATACCTCAACTCCAGCTTCGCTTCAGGATTATGCGCCTTCACCAAAGCTAAGAGCTTGTTGGTGCACTCCTTCAGAGTGGATCTGCATAAGTCTAACACTTGCTCTGGCACCTGGCGTAGCCGATCTAGGAGTGACTGCCCGTCTGTTTCTGCGTCTTCAGGAGTTCGCATCTCCACAATTGGCTCGATAGCTTCATCAATCTCTTTTTTTCTCAGCCAACAAATCATCAACTTCCTTTTGTTTGGCTTGAGTAGTCTTCAAACATTCTCCAATCTGGCTCACCCAATCCATGCGGATCTTATGCTCCTTGGAGAACTCGTCTTTTTCAGCGATGGCTTGTTCTAGGAGGCCGATCTTGTCAGCTTGAGACTGAGACAGGTTGTACCAAGAAGTACTATTTCCTTCTTCTTCCTTCAGTTCTTTCTTTAATTTTGCAACCCAGGCGACGTTGTTAACACAACCAGCTTATAAACTAACTACTCATTGAATGAATTAATGAGTTGTCGAGTACGTACTACTGTTATCTTTCACCAAGTTGGTGACTCGACCACTCAGCCTTCCTTTTTCTTCGAAAAGGCCTTCGATTTGTGCTTGGAGGAGGTTTATCGCCTTCTGATGCTCTATTTGCATTTTTTCCTTTTCTTCGCATGCATTGGCGAAGTCAACCTCCAACTCGTGGATCCGCGCGGCTAACTTAGCGTCGCCCGGCTTTTCCACCAAATCAACTAAGGCCTGCAATCAGCATTACTTGTCGATTAACCACTCTATGCAAGTTATAATCTTGTTTCAGGTTATAAATCCTTACCAGGGCAAGTTCCAGATGCCTACGAAGTTGAGCACCTTCATCTTCAGGCTCAACGTTCACCTGTACTTGGATCAGGCAGTTCTTAAAAAGACTACTTTATTCGTATTTCATAATCTCATTACAAAGACTATTTACATTCTCCAGTTTTTCCTCTAATGGGAGGTTGGCGCCAATTTTCTTGTTGGATATTTCAACATTTTGTACGCCACTAATCTATATATTTTGGAGGGTAGCATATCAGGACCATGTGGAGCAATAAATCATGCTGATGGCAATTCAACAAGTACGGCTTCAAGAACATACCTCATCAATAGGGGGATGAGCACTTCAGTGGTTGCAGGCGGCGCGCTGGTCTTCGGTTCTTCTGGCGGAGCACTGGATAGTTGCTCTGGCAACTTGATCAAAGCTTGGCTTTGCTCTCCAGCGACAGCTTCAGCATCCATAACGTCGCCCTTTCCCTCGACTGGCTTCTCGGAGGTGGATTCAACCAACTTTTCGGGAATAGCTTCCGCGTCAGACTTGCTTGCCATGTTTTCAATCCTGGTATAGCCAGTGGGAGTACCTGAGGCAGCCATATCACCTTCAACCAATGCTGATTGCTCTTTGGGAGTTTCCTCGACTACATTTGGAGGATTCTCCGCCTGGTCATCTTGCATTGCCTTTACAAAGGCTTGAGCTGGTGATCTGACCAAGAACAAGAATGCGATTACAATTCGACTACTTCACCGTGAAATAAGTAACAAACAAGACACGGGTGTTTTTTCACTTACTCTTTCGGAGGCACTAGCGCAGACAACGGCTGGAAGCTGAACTTCTTCAAAATTGGTTTGCTTCGTTTTGAACTGGTGGTACTTCCAGTCGTACCACTCGCCATAGCAATAGTAGAGGACGAACCCTGTGGTGTGGTGACATGCCGGGAAAACTTGATCCGCTTAAAATCATCCGCTTCCGGCATAGCACTGTCTGAGGGCGGCTCCGAGAGGTTCCCGGCAGATCGCTTCCTTCTGGCCATCGCTAGAATCGTTGGGGCTTCTCTTGGGCGCTCGGTCAGCATTTACCATATGGTATGTCATTCTTTTGACACGATGATCATCCAATTAACAAGTTCTGATGAGGCATAATAGGACCGACCTGATACATTGGCCTACTGTGGATTGGTGGATGCTGTGTCTGTGTCCGAATTAGCAACTTCTTCTTCAGCAGCGGCATTAGGATTACCTTCAGCGCTCACTGTTCTTTCTGACGAAGATTTAGACAGAACTTTCCAGTCTTCCTCAATTAGTGGATCGTCAGTTTGGTCAGCCTGTGTGGTTACAAACAACTCGAGTTAGTATGAACATTCCAAGATTGTTTACTCAACAATATATACGACTACTTACTTCGTTGGGAGGTTGATCCTTGGAGCACTCCCCCACGATGACTGGCTTTGCCGTAACTTCAGTAAACAAGTGGTTTAGCCGCATGAGTACTGTCTCATCAGATAGTTCTTCAGGGGCCATGCACGAAGGATCAGAACTCCCCTCGTAGTCGTACCCCAGATGACATCGCTCTTGGAGTGGCTGCACCCTTCGCTTCAAAAAGCTGAAGGCGATTCTGACTCCAGTGAGTCCTTTTTTCCTTCAAGGAAAGTACTCGCTTTAACAAAGCGGGTACATCCCTAACTTCTTCTGCAGTTGGGCGCAAATTCCAGTTGGACTGATCTCGTGGGTACCACCCATCTTTCTCTGGATAGCTGAGAGAGTGATTTCCTGTTGTATTAAAAGTACACAGGAACAAGATTAGTGTATCAATACTAAACAAATTTTCATCAAACAGGATATCCAGACTACTTACCAATAGTAAACCACTTGGACTTCCAATCGCCGCACGAATCCATGATGGGCATTTAAAACCACTTAGCCCGCATGTTTTGACAGAACTGAATTCCAGCTCCGCCGACTACTTTTGTGCGCTGATGGTTAGGCTTAGTCTTGATATGATACAAGGTTCGAAACAAGGGAAGGCTTGGTTTGATATCCAAAAATGCCTCAAGGGCATGAATAAAAACAGAAAGGTATAAAATACCATTTGGGTCGAGGTGGTGGAGTTGCAGCTCGTAAAAATCAAGAAATTCCTTGAAAAATGCAGAAATAGGCAACCCTACTCCTCACTCACAGGAAGATATGAACAAGGGGATTTCTTGGTTATTCTCTATAGGAAACGGCTGTTTCCAGCACGATTTCCACTCCAGAGCGGCTTGAGAAAGGAGCAAACCTTGTTCCACCAAACTGTTGAGATTGTCGATGGTGGCAGTGCACTTCTTCCATGCATTCGCTGGCAACGGCGGATCGTGAAAGACAGGCTTGGCGTTTGGATCTATGATGAGGCTTTCTTCCTCCCACTTCTCTTGGTTGCTGCGGTGGATGCATCACCTTCATCACCCTTCTTCATCATGGCCTTCTTTTGTCCAATCATTGACGAGCAGGTCACGACCTTGGATTTCTCTCGCATCAACTGATGAGGAGGCCAAGGCGCGGGGACTACGCTCGCAGACTCGGGGGCTGCGCTCGAAGGATCGGGGGCTACGCTCGCAAGCTCGGAGGCTAAAGCTTAGAGTTTGCTCGGGGGCACAAGCTCGGGTACGAGAAATTAGATGCCGGCGGCGCATGAATGGAAGAGGAATGAAACGAAGTTTACCGCTTTGACTTTATAACCTGCAGTGAGGGTTATACAAAGCTACAGTGCAGCGGCGCATCGCATTCCGCCATTTTTGCAGATTTTTTTTAGGGATAACCTTCCTAAACTAACTACTCATGGTAGTATATTTGGAGATTGAAGTTAAGGCAGGTATTTTCGAAGATTTCTTGATCTTTAAACCAAAGATATTTGCTTTGAAGCTCGGGGGCTGCTAGCGGATAATCCGGGATTTGATTTTCCGAAATTTACGGCTAAAGTTGTGCGAAGACCTTCAACTAGTTTTAACCAAACAACTCGAAGCTCGGGGGCTACACCCAATGGGTGCACCTATTCGGTGCACACCATTAAACTACTCGGTCTAAAAGATTGAAGACCGCTTTTGAACCTCCAACTACTTAAAAAGTAGTCGAAGGCTCGGGGGCTACACCCATTGGGTGCATCTAAAAGATGCACTCCAATAAAACTACTCGTTAGAGAAGACTTCAGCGTCTTGGGCTTAGCTCCAACTACTCAAATCGTCAAGAAGCGTGGCCTTGAAGATGTCAGAGCGGATTCAAGACTTGAAGCATAAGCGCAAGATGCTCGGGGGCTTGTGGGACCAGGATCCTTAGGGCCATTCATCCAAGGGATTAAACTACTCGATAGGGAAAGTTTGATCCGACTACTTTAAACCAGTCGGCTATGGTGCAAGACGGCGTAGTTGATTAGTAGAACTAGTCGTGTACTGGTAGGAGACTCCCCAAAGTACCCTGTTGTAGTATTCCCTCATGTATACGACTAGGATTATGTAACCGACTTGTAACTCTGCTCCCCAGACTATATAAGGCGGAGCAGGGACCCGCTCAAAACATACAACCTCACGTGCAATACAATCAAGCATACAGTATGTAGTGTATTACTCTACTCGCGGCCCGAACCTGTCCAAATCTTTGTGTTGTTCGTGCACTGTCGTTCCTAGAACTCGGCGAGACCCACAAATCTACTCTCTGTGGTACCTCCAGACAGACGTGCTCGACATAAATCGTCGACACATGCCGAACAGCTTGCATCGGTTGCTGATTTTTTATAGCTGGCTTTTTTAGGTTGGTTGTAAGCACCGGCAGCAACAGGCAGCTACACAAGTGAATACAGAGCAGCAGTCAACAGCAGCCAGCTGCTTATAACAGAAGCAAATATGGTATAATCCATGTGTGACAAACCGAACAAAAAAAAAGATGCAGGGGATTGGTGCTAACAGGGGGAATCAAACCCCACATGGATTGAGTGACGTCAAGTGGATCCACCCGCGAATTGGCTTGTAGTCCAATGGTAGGACAGTCCAGTGGGACACTATCCACCAGGGTTCAAATCCTGGTGCTCGCACCTTTTCCTGAGATTTACCAGGATTTACCGGCGCTATGCGTTAAGTGGTAAGCGGCGTTCCCGTCGACAACGAGACGCCAATGGTGACTTCAGGAATCTTCAGATCTGCCGATGCTCTGCTCAGTCCTTCGGAGGTGCTCATAGGGGTAGGGTTTGCGTACGTGTATTCATAGGGGTGAGTGTGCGTGCGTTTGTGAGCGTCTGCGTTGTACTGTGTAATCTCAAAAAAAAAGTGGATCCACCCGATCCAGGGTAGGAACTAAATAGCCTCTGGAATGGTTCCAGAGCTACCAAACGAGGCCTAAACCAGTGAACTACCATCCTCATCTCTTCGATGACTGGTTAGGCTTTTCATTCTAGGGAAAATTTGCTACAGGACATGTAAAGTGGAGCATGTTTGCTGAAACACACCGTTGACCGCGTTATATGCTGTTGGACACTCTCGTTTTGTGCTAATTTTCTGAAAGATACCGCCTCGATTAGAATAATATTTTTTGGCTGCGGAGGAGAGAGAAATGTGAGGAAATGTCCATTTTACCCTTGGTCCCATTTGTCAGATTTTTGGGGTGCGCATTCTGGAGGGAGCGCAACACAGCCTGCGCCGCAGCCGCCACTGCGGGAGAGGTGGAGCGCGAGCAGCGTAGTGCCGGTGCCGCCCGGCACGGCACGATACCAGTTGTATGCCAAGTCTGGAGGAGGAAGAAAGATCTGACAAATGGAACCAAGGGTAAAATGGACATTTCCTTAGCTTTCTCTCTCCTCCACAGCCAAAAAATATTTTTCTAATCGAGGCGGTGTCTTTCAGCAAATTAGCACAAAATGAGAGCACCTCATTCGTGTTAGCATATAACGCGGTCAACGGTGTGTTTCAGCAAATGCGCTCCACTTTGCATGTCCTGTAGCAAATTTTCCCTTCATTCTATGGTTGCAATCACTACTACAGAGCACCTCATTCGTGTTAGCTCGAAAATCTCATCACTGGCTGTGATCTGGCAAGCACAACAAAACCGTCGTGGACGAGGGGTGATTAATCATGCCAACTTCGATGTGGGCATATATGATTCGACATACTTGTCGACGAATTATGTCGAGCACGTCTACCTGGGGGTACCCCAGGGAGTAGATTTGTGGGTCTCTACGAGTCTAGGAGCGACAGTACACGAACAACACAACGATTTAGACAGGTTCGGGCCGCGAGTAGCGTAATATCCTACGTCATGTGTGTTTGATTGTATTGCACGTGTGGTTATGAGTTGAGTTGTTTTGAGGGGGTCCCTGCCCCGCCTTATATAGTCTGGGAGGCAGGGTTACAAGTCGGTTTGTACAGTCCTAGTCGTATACAACATGGAGAACTACAACAGAATATTTTAGGGAGTTTCCTATCTGTACACGACTAGTTATATCAATCTGCTACGCCGTCTTGCACCACAACCGATTGGTTTGAGTAGTCGGATTGAACTCTCTCTGTCGAGTAGTTTAATCCTCTGGATAAGTGGCCCTAGGGATCCTGGTCCCACAATACTCCCTCCGTCCTAAAACAAATGTTTATTTGGAAAATTTAAGACAGATTAGTAGTCATGATAAATGACCATGTTACCCCTCATTAGAACTATAAAAGTAGCATTAACTAACAATTTGATTGGCTCTATGCGTTTCTCTATGCACTTTTGTAGTTTTTCTATACACTTTTGTATCAGGTCAGTCTCAATGCAAAGTTTCATTACAAGGTTACCTAGACCACAAAATAGGTTATTGTGCCGAAGGAGTGTCATGGTGATGAAACTCCTCTCACGTCCCATGAAACTCTGCCTTCTCTCTCCTATGCAACATCAACATATTTAATGCCATGAAACTCCCATGAAACCCCCACTAAGACTGGCCTTAATATGTGCATCCCTACAAGCTAAATGAACACTATTTGTGGGACAAGTTTTGAAGTCTAAACAAACAGTCTTTTTGGGACGGAGGGAGTAGATTGGAGTATACGAATTAGGGCAGCACCATCATGAATTGTTTTTTTGAGAAAACCATCATGAATATTGGTGTACCTCTACCGGTGATAAGTATGGTTTGACATGTTAACGTATACTAAGTATCTTGCTAGTTATGCGTTCGCTCGAATGTTGTGTAGGAAAAAATAAAAGTAAATCATGAAACAAAAAAAAATATGCGTTCATGTTTGCTAGTTATGCATTCGCTCGAATGTCCATGTATTATCCATCAAGGCATTTGCAAATCAGAGTATATCGTTCGGCCGAGGACAAGGTGGACGGTGGCGAAATCCCGTCAACGACAAGATGGGCAGAGACGGATCCAGCAGAGGACGACGAAGGAGGCGGCTGACCCGGCCCAAGATGACAAGATGGTGGATCTGGCGAGGAAGTTTGATTCATTCAAAGTTATTGCCTTGCAATGTGATCACGAGGAAATCTCATCTCAAATCTGGTTAACAAATTCTGATAGATAAGGAAAGAAAAATAAGGCGAATAGATAGTAAACCCACTTTACCTTAATCAGAAGGATTAGCATCCTGCTGCATCTGTAATTATGGATGAAAACGGGACGTCCCGACCGGCACCGTATATCCCGACCACATGTCGTTTTCACGGGATAAACAGGAGACCGGAAAAAACCGGCGAAACCAGGAGCGGTATCGGTTGAGGGGTTTTCCCGACCGGATTTCCGGTTGCTGTATTTGCTCGGGAAAATTCCCGCGGGAATTTCCTGTTTTTGGGCCTCCCATCTCCCTTTCAGCCCACACGGCCGATAAGCCCCCCTTCACTCGGCCCAGCTGGAGTCTGTAATCCACCTCCCAGATGCGTACGCGAGGTGGCACTAAAAGTGTGCGCTGCGCCACTGCCTACTCTGCTGCAGGCGCCATGTGCATGGGCTGCAGGTCACAGGGGCCACATGGGACGGCCCATGAGTTCGCACGGGAGAGCAGGGAGCAGGTTTGGGCGTTTGTTTTTTTTCATTTCCTTTCTTTTTCTTTTTTTACAATTCTCTCCTTTTTCTCCCGAGTCTTTCATGATAATTGAAAATTAAATTCCCTGTTCATTTGATATGGGCAAATGCCATGTGAGAAGTTGTAGGTTACTCATGTACAAATATATTTGTGGTGTTCTATTGATTGATGAATTTATTTGTGGTGTTATCTACTTATTTATAATACTATTTGACTATATATTATAAATGTTTTTAACCGTTGCATTGAATTGAGTGCTTTAAGGCTATATGTGTCGATGTTCCCGATTTGAATTACCGATTCCCGACCGGTATCGACATATTACCGATCGGATTATATCGTTTCCGATATCCCGTAATTCTGATTTCGCTTTTCCAACCGCCTTTCCCGTTTCCGTTCCCAAATAAAAAATACAGTAACAAAAGTGGTTAGGGCATTTCCCCGACCGTTCCCGACCGCTTTCATCCCTATCTGTAATTCTGTAAACGTCTTAAGGAAAAATTAACAGTGCAATAACCTTCGCCTTTGGTTTATGCCCTTACCAAGAAGACCCAAATAAGATGAGATGGATCACAGACACCAGAGATAGAATGATGAATATTTACAAGAAACACCAAAACTCAATAGGCTTCCTACATGATACTATGATCTCGACAGAGGATGATGAACATGAACAAAATTATTACAAGGAACTCGAACAAATCGCGCTAAACTGATGAGTACTTTACACAAGGCAAAACTGCAAATCCTAGTCACACTTGCGTGCAGAAAAAATAGCAAGCAGCAACTCTCCTATGTGCCATAACTTCGGTCCGGCAGATGCCAATCACAGGCACAGCTTATCCATATTGCCTCAACTCTGCGCCTGAACCACTGAACGTGCAGCAGATCCCAGTCATAGGCAGCATGCAAGCTCACCTGATCATGCACCTCAACCATCCTTTGGTAGATCCACAAGAGTGGCAGGTTCTGCAATGGTTTCAACAACAGAAACCTCCTTTCCATCAGTTATCAGTGCGGTAACAAGATCTGCAGAGACTCCAGTGCTCAGCTGGACAGTCGTGGAGTGCTGATCACTGCTAACTTCTACAGCATTTGCCAAATTGTTGGACATGGAACTGGATGACTCAATTGCTCCATCTGCGTTCAGGAATAGGCAGACGACGGCACAATCATCAATTTTAGATGTGGGGAACCGAGTTCGCCAGGCACGGTGAGCTGATTCAACTAGGAACCGTGCTGCTGAAGCACGGGATGTAGCTTGGCTGACAATACTAACAACTTCATCATTTGACAGCACGTCCCACACCTAAAATGAATTAAACAATGACAGTAGAAAGTTATATCATATAGCACAAAAAAGATTCAGACTTAACATACAAAAAAGTGTCTAGATATATTAACATCTGCTCACCCCATCAGTAGCCAGCACAATAAATTCGTCCTTTTCTGTGATTCGGTGATAGGAAACATCAGGCATGGAAATTACACCATGATCCTTCAGACAAAAGTCTCCAAATGCCCTAGCCATGGCCAATCCAGGTGAGTTATACTTTGGAAGCCAAACACGAGCTACCTCTGGTTCTTCAGGAAGTGCAAATATTCTGCCCCTGCGCTGCCTGATTCGCTGTGCTTCACCTGAGAATTACCATGTCATTCCTCAACTGAACAAGAAAAAGAAAAGGGAATACACTAAATGTTTTATTGTTCAGCAGAACTTGCTGGGGAAATATTTGCATCATGAACTCATGTCTGTATAATTGAATAACACTGTATATTGCAAACACAGTGCCAGAATACATCTTAAAAAATAGTAGTCACTTTCCACACTAAGATACTACCAAACAATTTCCCAAATAAATTTTAGTACATACTCCCTTTGCTGTATTTCACCAAAGATGGATATATGAAAACTGTATCACTAGATTCGTCGCAAACATCATAATATGACAAAGTACAATGTTCTGAAAGTACTTTTTCATAATCCTTCTGTTCCTTTAAATTTGTCTTCATAGGATCCATGCAGCCAAACTTTCAAAAAGCTTTACACTAATATGTTTAAAGATATCAAGATTAACAATATGAAAATAATTTTATTAGGTTTGTCTTTGGAAAACCTTTCATAAAGTATAATATTTCCATAATATATTAATATAAATTTATAAGATATAGATTGTATAAATTCAATATCTCCAGAAACTGTGAATACAAAAAAAAAATGGAAGGAGCAATCATTCATGGTCATGTAACAAGTCTGGATATTTAGAAAGATGATGGCTTTCAAATATCGATTTCCCACAAATTCTTGTGATTGGAGGGAATCAAAATACACAAGACAACAGTTGTTTTTTTTTCTCAAACACGCAGGAGAACTGCGTATCATTGTATTGATTGTAGAAGAGAAGAGTCATACATCGACACACGCACAGTTGCTAACAAGAATAAATTAAGGTATACTTATCAGAACATAGAAAACAACAGCTGGGAACATGAAAAGTTAAGTTATCCTTGATTCAAGGTTTTCTTGGCTACTGTATCGCCCAGGTTCACCAAAACAACAGCTGGGAACAGGAAAACTTAAGTAATTCTCAACTCAAGGTTTTCTTGGCTACTGTATCGCCCAGGTTCACCAATGTTACACAAAATGAATTTGACCCACTTTTGCTAGCATGACTCTGTGAAAGCACTTGAACAATTTTGGTTGACAAAAAATAAAACTTGAACACGCTATAGATCTACAAAATATTAATCTGCTTCTTCAAAATTAAAATATTAAAGAAAGAATTGGCACACTGATGATCATGTACACCCTTCCAACCCTAAATAGTCCATTCAGATTTGTAAGACTAAGACAAACCTTTTCTGTTTTGACAATTGATAACTAAAATTGTTTAGATTGACAACAAAATGTTGATGTTATAGATTCATAATGATGAATAAAGCATAATTTCATAATATATTTTTTATATTTGAAAACATATATTTTATTTACATAGATAGTGGTAGTCAAAGTGTCACATTGAAGACCAAGTCGATATGACAATGTACTTTTGGGATCAGAGAGAGTAAATCATAGTTTAGCAATAAACAATAGCACAAATACAACCAGTAGGAGCCACAACCCCTCCTTTCTCACTAAAAATGGTTAGTTAACTGATCTTTTGTTGATACCCCTAATTAATTGTTCACGTAACTTTCTAGGGAATGACCAAACCATCAGAATTCAGAAATTGTAGTACAAATGTCAGTCTAGGACACTAAAACATCAAAAGCTAATTTCAAACACACCAACAAAGTACTCCATCACTTTCTACCAAAAATGATAAGTTCACCATCGAGGAGAAAAGATCATTTTTCTTTTCTTCATGAAGATCACTTTTATTGAATTATTGAAAACTTGACTAAACTGCAACAATAACAGAAAACGTGAAAGACTCCGACTAAAACCTAAATAAAAAATGATGGTGCCATGATAAATAATCTAAGTCCATACAGATTATCATCAAATTCCTTTGACCATAACATAAAAGAAAAACTCGACCTGCAGGGGGTAAGACAGCCCCCGGGCATTTTTGCTAAAAGAACTTCTCACGCACGTCGAGAAAACCCTCGAACCCCTGCCCCCTACCCTTACACAGCGGCGCCGTTGCCCGTGTGAGACAACAAACGACCTAGGCCGGGCCTTAGACCTGTGCTTTGGCATGGTGGCAGATGAGGGGATTGTTTAAACCCCAGCCTAAAATTCGCTCCCACAGGGAGTTGAACCGAGGACCTGAGGAGTGCTACTAAGACCATCTAACCAGTCCAGCTAGAGGCCTTTTCGCCCTTTGAGCATAACATAATAAAGACATAAAAGGAGATCAAATATTATGAGAAAAGATACTAGTTACTCCATGTGTGAAGGCCACATGCTGTCACAAATGAAAGAAAATACTGTAAAGACATCAAATATAAACATGTTTACACCAGAAGTACAAAGCTCAAAAACTGCACATCTCTTATTGCACAAAACAAGACTAGTGGAAGCTATACATTTGCAAAACGATTAGGGACACAGTGAAGCAACAAGCACAATAGAAAGAAATACAGGCTTACTTGGAATGTTTGGTTTGAGATCAACTGTCAATTGGATGGCAACAAGCTGATTATTTTCATCTCTGGTGCCCAAGACAGCCCTTGAATCCCCCAAGTTGCCAATTATAAGATAGCGTCCCTGCAGAATATAATTAATGTACAAGCATGCAGGTCCAATCAGCTGGTGTAATCATAATGAAACAAAAACAATATTTCTCAAGAAAAAACTTAACAGTGCCATTTGCCTTAGTTACCTTCTTGATCACTGCCACTGCTGTAGTCCCACTGAAAAAGCAATCAATATTTTTATGTAACTTGAGATCCCTATCCATTACATGGAAGGCCTTCAAGAATGAAGTTCTCAATGCTGGGAAGATCTCTGGATACTCTCCATTCTGCTCAGCTTCAGAGGTAATGACAGTACCTCCTTTGTCTATGCATTCCAGTGACCCTACTTCATTTGTGTTGCTCTTAATGTTGCTAGTGGATGTTCCTCTAGCATCTTCCATTCCCAAATCTGCCCCTAACTTTACAGGCAGGAGATCTCTTACTCTCTTAGCAACCAAATGGCCGTAAGGTCCATGACCATCAAACACACCGCAAAAGATTGTATCATCTCTCGAACAGAAGTTCTGTCCACAAGTAAATATAACTTGTCATAATCAAAGAAAAGTTCCACAGAAGTAACAGTAGCAGCAAATTTTATATGTTCAGAACAAATTAGAAGGATACAAGCAAAAAGGCACTTGATGCGAAATCACATTTCGCTATCTTTTTAACAGGACCCGTGTGCAATCTGTAAGAAACTATTATGGTAGTCAAACCATGAAAGTCTAAGTTTAGCGAACTGTTGAGAAAACTCATGGTCATGGAAGGCAAGCCAAGTATGACTTCCATCAAAATGAGATAGGATTGGTATATGTGTCACGCAATGGACATGCAGCCAAATTGGTAATCAAACATTTGGAAAGGGGAGGATGGGGCTTCAAGCAGATAAGATCATCCAGCAAGGAGATGGAGAAGGGGGCAAAAAAAAAAAGGATTGGATAAGGATGAGAATCATGTGGAGCCCTTCCAACCTCCAAGAAGTATTCCAACTCAACACCAATCATTACCCTTGAATAAGACTACCAACTAGGAACTCTCCACCAGCAACATCCAATGGCAATCCGCGTCAAAAATATATAGAATTTCAGTCAAAGTTCAATTCTTGCAAGTTTTAGGATGCTGTGTGCTCATGTTGCGTAAAACATAAGAACATGCACACGGTGTGCCCCGTAAAGAAAAGGGTGTGCCCCCAAAAAAAAAGCAATTTCCTGATCTTAATATGAAGATCAATTTAGTTTGCAGAAAAATAAAATCTGAACCAGAACTTTCATTGCATAAAAATCTGGATCAAAGAATATATTAGTTAATTTAATCAACAAGTATTTCTAATAAATAAAATCCACGGCTAGAACAGAGTTGCTTAGATCTCGAGGAGATCAGATCAAGGAAGACTCAGACAAAGTACATCAAGAATATGTTAGGAAAAAGTACAGACAAGAAAGCAGGGAAAAGATGGTTCTTTTTCTCTTTTTCATTTTTCCTTTACCTCCCAGAAGATCATCGCATCCTGGTTAACGCCCTTCTTGCCCTGCAGCGTGTACAGCGACGCGACGGCGCAGGCGCCATTGCCGGCGATCCGGCCAGGGGTGGCCCTGAGCTCCGCCGCGAAGCGCCGGGCGTCCGCGGGCGCCGCGCGCGGCATCGGCGGGCGCGGCTGCCTCTGGGGCCGCGCGGCCGCTCCCCACGTGACGCCGAGCGCGCCGAGCACCCCGAGCAGGCAGTGGAAGAAGTCCTCCATGCACCGGCCACCGCCGCCGCCGCTTCCTTGTACTTCTCCTGCTGCTCCCGCCCCGCCCGCTGGCCCCGCGGACCGGGTGGTGACCATGACGACGCGCGCGGCGACCGCGACGGCGACCAGGCGCTGGCGCTCCCCTCCGCTGCCGCTAGGCCGCCGACGGCTGGTGCCCGACCGGCGCCCCGCGGCGGCCTCGACCATGCACCCGCGACCGATCCGCGCCCGGCGCCGCGCGCCGCCCCCGCCGACTTGCTCCCGCCCCGGCGCCGGCGACAAGGCGGGGGCAGAGGGGGAGAGCGAGCGAGCGAGCGCGACGGACAGCAAGGCAAAGCGGAGGCTCACCTCTCACACACCAGCAGAGGCAAGGGAGCTGGTGTCGCTAAAATTAAGCCGGGATACAGTGTAAAAAGGGGAATTTTATATCTGCCGCAACGGCGAAAAGGGCACGAAGAACACGGACACGGGGCGTGTCCAGCAGCGCAACCAAACCCAATCTCTCCCTGTCCGTCTCTGGACGAGTGAGCATCAGCAGAAGATGGTAGTGGTGGTTAGTAGTAGGAAACAAGAGGCCCGCGTAATCCCGTACTTAAAAAGGCACTTAGCAACGAGCCAGTGCACTGATTAAGCCGCTAATGTACTCGGGGAGGAGAGGGAGAGGGAGCGAGCTGTAAAAACGAGAGGACGGCGTGGCCGTGGCGGTGCTTTTCTTTTCTTTGCCTCCTGCTGTGGAATTGGAATCCGGCTCTCGCTCTCGGAGGGGAAGGGGGAGGGGGAGGGGCAACGCGGTGGGGGGCGAATCTGAGGCGACGAGATGCAGGAGGGGAGAGGGACAGTGATAAGGCCGAAAAGGGCGGCACGGGAGAGGGACGCGGGGAGATGGTGTCGGAGTCGGCGAAAGCTCTTCTTGGCCTTGGTCGGACCCGCCGGAGTGGGTGAGAAAACGGTGCGGATTTTGTTGCCGGCTCGGCTCACACTGCGTCTGCGTGCTACTGTTCTCCATTTCGACCGGTGGACGGGAGACGGCGGCCACGGCTGCGAACGAGCACCGAGCAGCAGCCCCCAGCACCCCATCCGGCCGATCCAGCCTCCGTGGGGTCACTGTCGCGTCATGGGCGGAACGGAACAGGAAAGTTCATGCTAGGAATGGAGACATTACCATCCGTATGTATCAAGTTTCAAAAAACCATCCGTATGTATGTCCTTGAATGTTCGGAAAAAAGAACTTTCGGTCGCCACTGAAAACTTCGAGCGTCCTTCCAAACTGTTTTTCCTTCTTTCCACACCATCACCGTCACAACACAGGTAAACTTGCTGTTGGCTCGCTCAGTTTAATTTGATGATGGCCATTTTGCCCTTGGGAATAAAGCCCGCGAGAAAAAGTGAGGCGAAAGATGAGAGGGAGAGGAGGAACAAATTAAGCTCACAATGCTACTTGGGAGCGCTCATGGGCATCATTGAGCTCGGCGTCCGCGTCATCCAGGGGGAGACGGAAGGAGGTTCTACTTTTAGACCAGGAGCAAAACCGTCTTTCTTTTTCTCTCCTGTTAGCGTTCTAGCAACCGGTTCAGCAAATTCTAATACTAGTGGCACAAAGAGAATAAAAAACGAACTCGATGGTGTATAAGGTATCGGATGTTTTCCAGCTAGGTGGCTAACATGCAGTTACACAGAGAAAAGTCGTATGAAACAACACAATACTAACATTAAAGTTGACCGCCCCCACAATTCTAACATACCCTCGTTGATGGACGTTGTCAACGAAATTAAATGGTCTAAAAATAATGATAGTCAACATTACCGTTTCTTGCGACTTGTGAGGATATAATAATAAGATTATTAGTTGCATCCGGTACTATCTTACTAAAGCTATGTGAAATTTCATGAAATACCGCTACAAAGAGTAGCAATTTGGAGAGCACATTTTAAAGTTGACTTTCGAAAGATAATACTATATATAAAAACTAATGCTAGATGCCTCTCATCTCTTATGGATTCTTTAGAACTGTCAAAGATTGTGTTATTTCTAATGGCTTAAATTATGAAGCGTGCAACAGTCTTGTGATTTGTGGCACATAAAACCCATCAGGCTAGGTTGCCTAGTTTCTAATCTAAGTAACTCAAAAAAAAAATTATGCACTTTAACTGGCCTTAAGATAGGAACCGAACAACTGTAATAATGTGAACTCACAGTTTTTTTTATTGTAGCAACTAGCTAACTCACCATGGGAAACCCCACGTATGCCGAGTGCCTAGCTCTTTATCGAGTGTATTTTTTCGGACACTCGGCAAACAAGCTTTTTGCCGAGTGTATTATTTTTGACACTCGGCCGAGTGTCAAAAATAATACACTCGGTAAAGAGCTTGTTTGCCGAGTGTCAAAATAATACACTCGGCAAACAAGCTCTTTGTCGAGTGTATTATAGCTGACACTCGGCAAAGAATTAAGTTTTTTTATTTTTAAACCATAAATGATTCAAATAATAAAATATAAGAAGTAGAAAAATTATATGCGTGTTGTTTGCCAAGTGTAAAAAAATACACTCGGAAAAGAAGCTCTTTGCCGAGTGTATTATAGATGACATTCGGCAAATAATTAAGTTTTTTCATTTTTGAACCGCAAGTGTTTCAAATAATAAAATATAAGGAGTAGAAAATTTATATGCACGTTGTTTGTCGAGTGTCCATAGAATACACTTGGCAAAGAAGCTATTTGCCGAGTGATATTATAGTTGACACTCGGCAAAGAAATATTTTTTTTCGTTTTTGAACCGCATGTAATTCAAATTGAAATGAGTAGAAAAATTATATGCATATTCTTTGCCGAGTGTCAAAAAAATACACTCGGCAAACAAAGCTCTTTGCCGAGTGTATTTTCTTTGACACTAGGCAAATATGTGAGTCCAAATGTTTTTTAAATTCTAAAACAAGCAAATTAAGTCTAAAAATCATAGAATTTGTCATGAAGTGATTGTATCACATATAGAGGTTGTGATAAAAAGTTGAGAACATTTCACACTTTTTATCATAACGATATTTACAAACTCAAAACATCTCACAAGAAGTGTATTGTAATTGTGTGGAAAAGAGTTAGTGGATGTATGTTTTAATTACAAACTTTTTTATATGACCTCATACGAGAAAACTCTTTATACGAAAGCCGTACGCCTTGACGAAATATAGAACTTTGTAGTCGACAACTTTTGTATTTGAAATTATTTAGTAACTCAAAATATTATTATAAGTTATCTAATTTGAAATTTAAAATTTCAAACTTTTCAAATGACCTCGAATGTTAATAAGTTATATATGAAAGTTGTAGGTATCGAAAAGACTTAAAAGTTTCTAGTTTACAATTTTCTAATTTGAGATTATTTAATACTTTAAAATATTATTATAATATATCTAATTTGAAATTTTAAATTTTTAAAATTTTCAAATGACCTCAGATGTAAATTTGTTCTATATCAAAGTTGTAGGAATCTAAAAGATAAAAAAATTGTATTTTACAATTTTTTCATTTGAAGTTGTTTAGGCATCCAAAATTATGTTACAAGTACACTGAGAAAACACAAGCGCCACATCAGCGATCCATACCTTTGAAATCGTGGCCTCCTATTGGTCCAAATCCCAGCAGCCTGATCCACCCCCTTCTCTCTCTCCCATACAAATAAAAAATCTCTCACCTCTCTCTCTTCTCTCTCTATCTCAGCTCGGCTGGCAGGGCGGCGGGTGGGCGGCGGCCAGCCCCGGCGCGGCGCGGGCGGCCGGCCGGCGCGTGCGTGGCACGGAGGCGCCGGCGGCCTCGGTTGCGAGCGGCGAGATGCACCGGCGGCGGGCTGATGGGCCTGCGGCGGCGGTGCGGGCGGCCCGGCGGTTCGGCCGGCCGGCGGGCGGCGGGCTGCAGGTGCTGCGGCGGCGAGCTGCGTGGCGGCCCCGACGGCAACGGGCAGGTGGCCGCGGCGGCGAGCGGCGCGGCCGGTGAGCGTTCCAGGCGGCGCGGACGGAGCGAGCCGGGCGGCGGAGCTTTTATTTTATTTTTGAGAAAAATGTTTGCCGAGTGTCTGCATAATTTTTTTTATATATTGAGAAAATGTTTGCCGAGTGTCGGATTTGTCACTCGGCGAAGTGTTTGCCGAGTGTCCAATAGAAAACACTCGGCAAACAAGCTCTTTGCCGACACCCGATTTGCCGAGTCTTTTTTGTCGAGTGTAACACTCGGCGAAGGCTTTGCCGAGTGTATTTGTGGGTTTGTCGAGTGCCCCAGACACTCGGCAAACTCCGGGTTTCCCGCAGTGACTTGTGTATGTATTCTTTTAGTACCTGTGACCGACTCACACGTACTTGCCTTTTATTTCAATTGCGCATATACATTTGTCTATATACTACCTATTTGAGAATTGATGGCACTGCACGGTGTATGCAAACCATTTAATTTGCCGGGTCTTCAATTTATTGGAAAACTACGCATGTGTGTAGATTGTTTTTTGCTTGTACTGTTTTACAACTAAATTAATTTTACTAACCCATGAGTCGAGTTTCTGAAGCAAGACAGCTACCCGTTTTGTTGTAAAGATATTAAACTGAAACTAAATTAGCGCTAATTCAAAACCAATTATATTGTTCCGGTGTTAACAAGCATCACGGGGCTTGTCTAATTGAAACCAAACCTTGTCATAGGTTTTGGTGGTCTATTGTATTGTTTCTATGAGACTACACTTGCAAGACTTGTACAAGAAAACTATAATAGTCTCATGAATAATGTTACCGCGCGCTCAATCACCAAAATCATAATAACTCAGACTTCATGGCAGAACAAGGATCCAGTTATTATGATTCAGTCTGGAACGAAAATTGCTCATTGTATATGACTCAGACTGATGTACCTCCTGGTGGTGGGGGGGGGGGGGGGGGGGGGGGGGGGGGGGGATGGCGAAAGCCCTTTGTTGTTGGTGTATGTATTCTTGTTCTTTTAGGTACCTGTGACCGACTCACACATACTTGCCTTTTATTTCAATTGCAAGAGGTATATACATTTGTCTATATACTACCTATTTGAAAATTGATGGCACTGCACGGTGTATGCAAACCATTTAATTTGCGGGGTGTTCAATTTATTGGAAAACTAGGCATGTGTGTAGATTGTTTTTTGTTTGTATTGTTTTACAACTAAATTAATTTTACTAACCCATGAGTCGATTTTCTGAAGCAAGACATCTACCCATTTTGTTGTAAACATATTAAAGTGAAACTAAAATAGCGCTAATTCAAATAAATTATATTGTTCTGGTGTTAACAACATCACGGGGCTTGTCTAATTGAATCCAAACCTTGTCATAGTTTTGGGGGTCTATGGTTGTAATGTTTCTATGAGACCTACACTAGCTAAAGGCCTGTTTATTTGAGCTGCAGTTTTTGGAGTTTTTATGAAAAGCTGCTGCAGGCTTTTGTTTCTGAACAAGCCAATACTAACTTTCACATGATCTTTTTAATTTTCTGAGCTCAGAAAGCTACGAAAAGCTCACAAAACTAAGCTTGTTCCCGTATAAAGTCAGCTTTTATGAGCTTTTGGTTTTCGAAAGCTACGCGAGAATTTTGCTGTTTGTTTGAGCTTCTAGCTTTTCAGGCTGAAAAGCTGCATATAAGCTCAAACAAACAGGCCGTAAGACATGTGCAAAAAAGCTATAATAGTCTCATGAATTATGTTACCCTACGCTCAATCACCAAAATCATAATAATTCAGACATCATGGCCTACACCACTGCAACGAAAATTGCTCATTGCCTAATTTGCACGCCAATTAACAAGTAATACCTGGATCACCGTGAATCATCCAGTGTCCGTGTAAATCGGCTCTGAGAATCCCGGACCTGCAAGCACCCGACATGTTGTGTCGAAGCGTATTCCTGAAAGTGATCCATCGATCCATAATGGCTCTGGGAGTTGGAAATAATGATGGATACACAAACGCGAATCGGCCGGCCAGCTGAATTCATGCATGATTCCTCACGCGTCCCTGTAGATAGAAACCGAAACCAATCTGCATATGCATCAAGTTGCGCGTTTCAGTGTCAGGTGTGGGCCGCGTATATATGCAGGCATCGTCGTTTCCCCGATAGGTGTTTCTCTCTTTGTGCCCACATTTGCATAGATAATAAATAGGCGTGAGACATTGGCAACGCGCATCTTGGCGATGTGGCGTCAATTCACTGGTCACACAAAAGTGCATGTTGGCCCGGCCTGTACATGTTTTCTCAATACTATCTCTTGAATAGCGATCCATGGCTCTCTTGCTTTCAAATCAACCAACCACCAAATAAATAAACTAGCTAGGAAATCGCGATAGGTATTTCTCTTTGTGCCCACATTTGCATACATTATATTTATAATAAATATGGGCGAGAAATTGGCAACGCGCGCGTATCTTGACGATGTGGCGTCAATTCACTGGTCACACGACAATGCATGCTTGTCCTGTACGTTTTCGCAATACTATCTTGAACAGCAACTTGCTTTCAAATCTTTGTGCTGCTGGTATGAATATATAGGCTGGGACTGGGTGGCTGGGTTTGTGCTGGGTCAAGTGTCTTCGAGCACGTAGCTGCAACCAAAACCACCCGTTTTTCCAAATAAAATGAAGCTGGCGACCGACATGACGCTGATAGATGGAATAATCAGCTAGCGTATAGGTTCTTTTTTTTATATCATGATTCGACCCACAGGTAGAGCACATGCATGGACGGCCAGCGCTGATGAGCACGCACGAACATGGCGCACACTCTCGGCCGGCCGAGCAGCTGCCAGCAGCAACGTCGTACGAGCGAAATAGTATCCCCGGAGCCACAAGTGCGTGATGTCTTGTTCGCTTCCTGCGCTGTCTAATTTATTACTCGATCGACCTTGCCGCCGCCGTGCGGTGGTCACGTTGTATATGTACAGTCAGCCACGTGGGAACACGATCGAACACGGACGCCGCCGGCCGGGCGCGGCGTGCCCACGGGGTCCTCAGATCAGATCAGGCGATCAGCAGCTGGCGCCTGGCTCGTTCGGTCAGCCAGCAAGCAAGCAAGGCGCGCGCATGCTGGTGATCATCAGATCAGACTGTACGTGTGGGCAAGGCAATGTGAGGCACGAGCACAGATCGATGGATGGCGCAGTGGAGTGTCCTACACCGTACACCCCCGGTAGGCGGTGGTTGGTCAGGTTATCTGAGACGGAGGCGATGGAGGACGAGGAGGTCACTGTCGCCGCCTGCCAATGCCGCTCCCTGCATGCGCGGTTGGTCCCTCGCTTGCTCAGCTCGCTCGCGCTCCTGGCCGGCCTCGCGCTGCCGCGAGATTCGGCTCGGGCGCCGCATGTGGCAGCAGAGCCCGTGGTGCGGGCGAGCGAGGTACTGCGCACGCTGCCTGGATGCCCCTCGTTTATTTCACGCTTAATTCCATGCTGGCTCGTATCAAGCGCGCCAATCCGACGACCTTCATGGTAGTAGAAACTCCCATTACCATTTGTCCGGGAGGGAAAAGGAATCACGGGGGATGCATTTTTGTTACTAGAGGTGTGGTGTGACATTGCTGGAGAGAATGCGCCGTCGATATCGGTTGAGAAACTCCCATTGACAACAATTTTTCAACGAGTTTTCTAATTGTGTGATCCACGAAAGCCTGCAATGAAAGCCAACATTTTCGGTACATGGTCCTCCCACACACAAATCTTCAGGACGACATTATTGAGTTGGAACGCTAAAAGCCTATATATGGTTTCGTGGACTGTTAGAGTAATTTAAATGATCGATGTTCTCGCCAACGTTGTACCAATAAAAAACGCATTGTGTGTATCACCTTACCTATATATCTTTCTGTGAGTAAATAGCTACTAGTATGATAGAATGCAAATATTTAGAGGTGTTTTTTTATGCATCTATAGGATTAGGATTATGGTTGCCTTGATGCTATATGATCGATATAAGCAGGCATGTGCTTTGTTTGAAACTAAATGCAAGAGATGACAATAAACATATAAATCACTGTCAAAGTTATGTTTGTTGAGGCTGGTCCCTTAGAAGATAAAATATAACACGAATAATTAACTTTTTGTCGTGTTAGGCATCGGATACCTTCCAACCTCCAATAATCTTTAGGCATCATGGCCCAATAAAAGTCTAAAGTTTGATGGAATGGTGAACAGAAAAAGATCTTGCCAAAATTATGCCATCAAATTTTCAATCATCGAATGCACACAATGAAGCGGGGAAATAGCCCAATTTCTCTAAGGGAATGGAGCAATGATATACGTATTTGTGTATATGAATTGTGTAGTTCTACATTCTTTTACTTGGGTACATATAATTTCGCTCACCATCATTCACAATGATCTACAACCGGTTAAAATTATAGAAGAACTAATTAGGGTGTGCTTTGTTTGAAGCAAACTGTTACAAATTTTTGCTAACTATTCTAGTTGTTCTTTATAAAAAATTCAAAAGACTAACATTTCAATATAGTTATGGCTAAAGTAAGAGCAAGGTTTTATTCACATTGTTCTACGTGGGATACATACCTAATTCCATGGCAAAACAAGCTACAAAAATAAAATGTAATTCATGCCCTCAATCGACTACATGGAATGAATAGATAATATGATTTACATCCTCCAAGTGCATAAAATCCTTACACTAAAGAACAAAGAACTAGACCAAGGGACCTATAATAGGGCATCACCAGAACACTTGGGCCCATATAGGGACATTTTAGTTTTTAGTGCACTCAAAATCCTCATGCCCTGCACCATATGACACCAAATCCATACATGTTTCAGAAACTCCCAAGGAAGTGCAATAATTGCAACCAGCCACACACACAACCCTCAGCTTAATTGTATGATGCCTAGCTTCAAGAACTAATATAACATAGTGGGTTTAAAAGTGAATGCTAAAAAAAGATCATTTCTCTGGTGGAGAAATAAGACACAAGATCATTGTCACCACTCGACTTTGGTTAGGATATGTCCCCGGAAAGGATGATGTAACATGAACATAAAAGCCAAATTCACCATCGGATACACTTCACATGCTCCAATCTTCAAGGCATCATGGCATTGATAAAACTATATCATTATAGACTATTGGACTAAGTCCAAGTGATGATATCTTCAAAGTTGTAAGAACAAAAATGGCATTGCCTATCATCTAGCTATATTTGAAAATTATTGAAGTCATAGCTTTGCATTGTTTGTATGACAAAGTTGTAGTATAATGGACTGCAAATATTTTAAGGTGGTTTTTTTATGCTTTCATGGGCTCATCATCTTTTTTTGACACTATATGACCATTAATAGTGGTGAGCTTTGCTTTATTGGAAGCTAATTAGAGAAATAGTAGTAGCATCAATATCAATACTGTAAGAATTTGTATGATATGTCAATACTATGCTTCAATAGGTTCAATGCACTTATTCTCATCAAAGCAAAATAAACACAATCACTATCAAAGATGCTCATAATAGTTGGCCCCTTAAAAACAGAAAACATGACATGAATAATTATGTCTTTTGTCACATTAGGCACCAAAAACCAAACAACCTCAAATGATATTTATTAGGACACTCGCCTACCAAAAGTATAAAGTTCAATGGATTAGTAATCTTAAAAGGATATTGGCAAAACTATATGATTATATTGTCAATCACCGAAGACATTCAATACAAAGATCATATCATACATTGAAGTGAGAGGATGTCTAATCTCTCCAATCAAGCTAGAGAGCAATACAATGCATGTGCATAAATGAATTGAGTTGTTACAATTGTTTTTCTATTTGTGTATACATATAAGATCATCAATATTCACAATTATGTAAAGTCTTCATAATCATGCAAGATTAATTAAGATGTTAGAAAGACTAAAGGGTGTTCCTTGTTTGAATCTAATTGTTACAATTTTTCTCGTATATTATAACAATTCCTTACAAAACTTTAACTTAGTTTGTGGATAAACTTGTAGCAAGGTTTTATTGACATTACCATTTATTAGGTATAATTTTTTTTGTGGTTATGGAGCCAATTGTGGCTATATACAAACCCAATGGAAGAGCTATCTATACAATGGAAACTTGTAATGTAATGTTCCATGAAATTTACCAAATGAATAGATAATATGATTTACATCTTCCAAGCACATAAAAAGTCTACACTATTGAATTGATAACCGGATTGATAGTCCCAAAACTTGATTGTTGAGAACAACTAACCACATGAAAAGAAATATCTTTTATATCATTAAATCTGCATGCCTTGCACCATATGAAACCAAGCCATAGTCCTCTTTGCCCCCATTTCATACTTCCATGATGTCTAGTTTCAAATGCCAATCTAATAAAAATGCTCAAACTCTCAATGATCAAAGCAAGTGAATCACTTCCTTCTGAAAAAGAAAACACACAACTATTATCTATTCATCGATTTTAGTGACATGGTGGCCCTTGAAACGATGTAACATAACATGTAACAAAAGTTGCAATTGTCATCATGGCATGCTAAAACTTTGTTTTATGGAACACTAAGACAATTTATTAAATAATGATCTTTTCCAAAGATATAGTAACAAAAATGACAATTTTAATCAACTAAAGTATCTTTATCATATATTGCAGTGAACAAAATGGTACTATGATGGATTTCAAATCTTTAAGGAGTTTATTTGATTTGTCTATCCATAGGCTTACTATCTTGATGCATGATCAACAACAACAATTTTCTTTGTTATCATTGTCAAAGTTATGATTGATGATATTTGTGAGATCTCAAAAGATAAAATATAACACAAATTGCAATTGACTGTTTATTACATTATATGCATTGGATACCTTGCATGCTCCTATAATAAGTGCCAAGTGATCATGGGCTACTCCATCTGAAGTTCATTGGATTGGTGAACCCAAGAATTGTTTTTACCAAACGCATAGACCATCCAATTATCTATTACTTTGGCCCAAAAGGTTAATCCATATATGCTATATTTGGAGCCATGATTATTATAAGCTACCTCTCACTCTCTAAACTTCCAATATGGGTATTAAACCATCACACAACAACCTAATACACATATGTAGCGATGGTTCATGTTCAAAATACCATCTTTAACCCTAATAATATCCCCATCTGGACTACCACCCAATTCCCCCATGCAACAAGGTATAATGCGCATATCACCTCTCTTATATTTTATTCTCCCTTTGTGTAAAATAGTTAATCTAGATGTGCTATGCACTGAGTGAATAGGATTAAAACTTTATAAGCTAGCCATTACCTCCTTAAACTTATAAGATGGTGATCAGTACCAGTCAGGGAACCCCCTATTAGTACTGGTTCCTTGACCGGTACATGCTGGAAGGCACTAATGTGCCGGCCATTTAGTACCGGGCCTCTTGCCTGGTACTAAACAGGGCGTTTAGTGTCGGCTGGTAACCCCAGCCGGTACTAAACGGCCTCGTGCCCAAAAAAACAGAAAAAAAAATTGGACCACCGGGAGGCTCGCACATTTTAGTCACAAGTCACGAGAAAATGCGGCTACGCGTCCGTGAGGATTCGAACCCATGACCTCTAGCCTCACGCGTTGCTTCCTTACCATCACGCCTATGCATCACTTGTGACTAAGTGGGAGATGCTTTCCTTTTGAAGTAACCCATGGTTGACACATTAGTATCGGCTTGTGACTAAAATGTGACTTTTAGTATTGGCTGGTGTTACCAGCTAGTACTACAGTGGCTCCCGGGGCCTTCCAAGTTTAAACCCGGTACTAAAATGGCTCCCACCACTTTAGTACCGGGTCTTTTTATGACCGGTACTAAATGCAAGCGACGAATGTGAGTTTTTATAGTAGTAAAACTACCGCATCACAACTACACAACTAGGCCATATGGGCTAACAACAACTACTACAGAATATTTGGATGGGGGTATTTATGGGATAGACATCCCCGGGTACCTTCAAGAAAGAAGACCGAGTCCTGTAGAACTACTCATGTACTCCTACTGGGACTCTCATATTGTAACCGACTAGGAGACCTACCATGTAATCTTACCCCTGGGATATACAAAGGAGGGAAGGGGTCTCTAGCTTGGTAGAGGAGACCACGGACAATACAATATACAATCCCCCGTATATGACGTACGGTATTACGCTACACTGGCGGCATGAACCTTCTAAATCCTTGTGTGTTGTGTCTTCGCATTAACGATCAAGTTCGCGATCCCCACAAACTCTCTGCCCTGGGATACCCCTAGGCAGGTATGCCGATGGTAAAACATCAATATTACACAACACAAACTGAATTCGGTGACTTCTCAAATTTCCCTAAAGAAATTGTGTATTTATGTAGTTATTTTCTCGCTGCTTATTATACGTGGGCTTACCACCATTCATAGTGATGCATGATTTAAGGTATGTTTGGTACACCTCCTAGAGCAGCTTCTAGGTTGAATCCAAAAAAAGGTATATCAATTTTTTTTAACATGAGTGATTCTATGCTGATTTTATTAAGTGATTCTCTGAGATGAACTAAGGGGTTGGCCGAGAGCAGGGGCGGAGCGAGCAGAGGGGCTGGAGACCCCCCCTACCCCCATGGAGCCCATGAAGCCCCCCTAAGCCCCCCTACAATTTCTAGCACTACAGCCGTACGCCCTGTATTAGTGTATTATACGTGGGTTCACCACCAGTCATAGTGATGCATGATTTAAGGTATGTTTGGTACACCTCCTAGAGCAACTTTTAGGTTGAATACAAAAAAAAGTCTATCAATTTATTTTTTTGACATGAGTGATTCTATATGCTAATTTTATTAAGTGATTCTTTGAGATGAACTAAGAGGTTGTCCGAGAGCAGGGGCGGAGCCAGCAGAGGGGCTGGAGACCCCCCTACCCCCATGGAGTCCATGAAGCCCCCCCTACCCCCACGGAGTCCATTCTCTGAGATGAATGGAAGCTTGTGTAGATAATCAAAATCAGGTGAAGCTCTATTAAATAGACCCTTATAAAAAGTTCTTTGTTTTAAGCTTATTGTTATGTATTTTTGCTGATACGTTCTAAATGATTATATGGTTAGAGGGAATAAAATTTCTATAGTTTAGTTTGTGATTCTTTTTGTAACAAACCAATATAAACACAGACACTCGCATATGACCAAATCCTACCCAACATAGTTATATGTAGAGTGAGGCTATATACTTAACTATTCCATTGCCGTCGTAATAGCTACAACAACAAATTGTGTGTAATGTCCCCATCGACTTTATGAAATAAACGGATAATATGATTTGCAAGGTTTCATGTATATTAGAGAGCGTAGAAGCAGATCGAGTCAGTCCTAGAACGGAAAACTGGAATATACTAATGTGCCGACTGCAGAGAGCATGTGGCCACACATGCATTGGTTCTTTGGTTAGCTACGGGTTCGTTTAGCTAGGCCATGTCCATGTCACATCGCGACGATCAGCTCACCAACGTGGTGCACGAGCACAACAAAAAAACGTTGCCAGTTGCCAGTGTGGGTTACCCCAGTCATGTCACCCATGCAGACCGAGTACAAAATAATTTGCTTGCTCGATCTCCGGCCGGGTGCAGCCGTGCAGGGGCCAGCACTACAGCAGGCCGCATGCATCTCACAGCAACCGTATCCTCAACGCACGCACATACACATACACCGCCCGGCGGCCCGCGGCAGCGGCGTTGGATGCAGAATGTGGCCGGTGCGCGGCCGAGTCATGGAGACCAGCAGCCTGCTGCGTGCGCCGCACACGGGAATCGCAGGATGTGGCCGGCGCGCCACGGCGAAACAGGGGGGCGCACCGGGCCCCCGGGCCGGGCTTCCGTTTCCTTCGGTGCTCCCGCGGCGCGCAGCCTGAGCCCAGTCACACACGTCGCCGTCGCCGGTTACCATTGAGAAAGCTGCGTCCTCGCGTTGCCTTTGTTCGTTCGGTTACCCCGCAGCGCAGTGTGATCCAGCTGGTCATACGCATGGTCCAGGAATTGGTCCATGCTACGGCGGCCTACTGTATGGGCAGTGGTCCACACCTGCTCCTGCTCGGAGTTGATTGCAACCATCACGGATCACGCATACAAACAGGGCGATATGAGGTTTTGTTTTTGATCTGCTCGTACCTTAATTCAGGTTTCCATGTCGCAAGTAATGGGTCAAGAGTATTTTATTTTTTGCGGAGGGTTGGAGGATCCGGTTTTTGCGGAGTGGGCGATCGCAGGGCGAATCGAGCCGGCTCCCTTGCCGGCAGAGTTCGCCGGCCACTCGGGAAGAACGCCTCGGCAGGGCACGCCGGCGGGACTGGCCGGCCTCGTATAGGCTGGTCGGATCAAGCGAGAAGATGACGAGATGAGGCGTCTCCAGGTGCGTAGGCTCACGCTTGCACCGTCGATCAGGCCGGTGAAGACAGGCGATGATCCTTCCTTCGAAGTGGCCACGACGGCGGAGTGTGTCTTGGCGAGGGAACGCCTGCATCGGGCAACGGAAGCAGTGGTGCTGGCGGCGACGCCGGCCAAGAAGATCCATGGGGTCGAAAGGGGTTCAAGGTTCTGGGCTCTTGGCGACTCAGAGTCAGAGGATGAAGTGGACGAGGATCATGGTTCTCCGTCGAGCACCGGTTCAATTGCAACACCGGAGTTGTTGGACCATGCGCAACAGGCCGGATTTTCCAAGTCCCAGGTCTATCAAGCGGAGAAGGAAATACGAGCTGGAGGCATGAAGAAGAAGATGGAAGCGGAAAGCTTGGCGGGGCGGATCGTCGACACGCCTGTGCTCCGGCTTATCCCCGTGCGGGGGGACGCCGACGCCGACGGGGACGCGCGCACGCGTCAGCCGCGCGCCAACGGCCGGTCGAGGTTCTGGGCGATCGGCGACTCATCGTCGGAGGAGGAAGGCGACGATGAAGTACAGGAGTGCGACTCGCCAAGATTGGACACTTCCATTACTACTCCTGAATTGGTGGCACGGGCGCAGGAGGCAGGGTTTTCTTTGCAGGAAATCCACCAAGCGGAGGAGGATTTGGGAACATCTGGAGGTGATGGCTTGGCGCGGCGCATCGTGGACTCGGTGGTATCGGCGAAGCTCGCCAGCGAGCCATGGCGCGGCCCCTTGCCGAAGCCTCGGCGCTCGCCTCCGCGAACGATCGGCGACGCGATTGCAAGTGCTAAGGTATGTACATCAGTCAGTCGTTGGTCTGGGAAAGGAGTAGCGTCGTTGACACGTCCCCAATCTTCATCACTGGCGAGGCTCCGGCCGGCCATGGCTGAGGAGTCCCTGAGATCCGATCGGCGGTCTTCGCGGCGGGGTTTACGGTTGACGGCTGATTCAAATTCCAAATACACAGGAGTTAACACAGGGCCTAAACGAGATGCCGGCCCAGTAGCAAACTCTGGCCCACGCAAATTGTGCCTTGACCCAGCAGTGCCATTTCGGCCTACAACAGGTCTTGTGGGCCTCTTTGCGCGGACAGGTACGCAGAGGATTTGCCCTAGGGCGCCGCACACGCGAACGACAGGAGCGTTCGTTGCGAGTTCGTCGTACGCAGGAGCTGTCACCGCGGCGATGGAGCAGGCTGGTCGTGGTGGCCCTAATCAGGCAAGGATGGAGCAGGCAGGTCGCGGTGACCCTAACCGGAGAGGAAGGGCTAATGGCCAGGGTGCTTTCTTTGGCCGTGGTGGAGGGTTTCCTGGTGCCTTCCATCCGGGCTATGGAAACCCTAGCCGTGGCGGCGGCTATGGCGGACCAGGTCTAGGAAGGTTTGGAGCTGGATATGGGAATCGAGGCGGTGCTGGTCGCTTTGGTGGTCATGGTGATGTTGGTCGCGGTCGCGGCATGGCTGATATGGCTGGCGGCCGTGGCCGAGGGCATCAGACACCGCCGCCAGCCCCTGAAGCGACTGCAGCAGAGACGGCAGAGGCACAGGCGGCGCAAGCAGTGGCGCTGCTACAACGTATGCTGGCTGCTCCTGTGTCGTCACAAGCAGCGCAAGCAGCGGCTCTGCTTCAACAGGCGTTCACACTTATGTAGGGTGCTGGCACAGAAATAATGGCTCCAAAGGCTGGTGTATCGGGGGTGACAGGGACTAAAGATGCAGCATCGGGGAACATGGTTGAAGGCAAGAAGCAGGGGCTAGGAAAGACAGTAGGCAGTTCAGAGGTTCCTGAATCATCTGCGATGGGGGCAGCTAAATCAGGGGGTAAGCTACCTTATTGCTATAGATGCTATACTAAAGGTCATATCATCTCGGATTGCACCTCGGTGCTTGTTTGTGAGATTTGTGACAAATCAGATCATTTGACGACTCGCTGTCCGAGATTCAGGGCGGACAAATCGCTTGCTGTTGCATGTGGCTATGCTATGGATGGGCTTGGTTTTTTCTATATTCCGACACCCAATAATCACAAGCAAAAGACAGAGAGCAAGACAGGGGTGATTCGTGTCAGTGGGAGTTCGCTTACGGTGGCCAATGTCACCTCAGAGTTGGAGATGTTGATACCGGGGCAGTGAAAATGGGTGGTACAGGAAATTGGGCAAAACACTTTCCGGGCAATGTTTCCGACTAAAGCGGAGCTGCAGAGGATGGTGGAGTGGGGGGTACTTCATACTAAGTTCCCTGATATGACACTATCAATTGAGGAGAGTGGCGGTGGATCGCTGAAGTTTGAGCTGACTAACATCTGGTGCAGTTTACTGGCCTACCTGATGATCTCAGAGAGTATGAAATTATTTGGTCAACTGGGTCAGTTCTGGGAGTGCCCCGAGAGGTGGATATGAAGTTTACTAGGAAGTATGGGAGGTGCAGGTTGCAGGTCTCTGTTCTGGACCATAATATAATTCCACAGTTTGTAGACATAGCTGTTGGGAACGCAGTGTACAGTCTGCAGTTTGTGGTGGAAGCAAATGTGGATTTGAGTAATCCAGTGCCGATGGATATGGACCATAATGGTGATCAGGAGGAGGGAAAGGAGGATGATGCAGCAGCTCACCCTGGCAACATTAGTGCTGACCAAAATAATGGGTCAAACAAGGTGGCAGCAAAACAGCAACAGCAGACGCCACAAGGAGGATCGGCTGGCAAGAGTAAACAGAAGAACATCCAGGCAGATTTGGGTGTTCAGGTAGATAGTGTGGAGGTGGTGGTGACGCCAGGGGCAGATGAGTTGGGGAAGGGAGCAGCGATGGACATTGAGCAGACGGCAGTGATAGATGATCAGGAGGTGGAGGAGATACCGGGGCGCCAGATGCAAGAATTGGCGGCTATCCCAGAGGCAATGGAGCCTGACCTTCGCCGCAGCAAGCGGCGGGCTGAGTCCAGCGGTGGAGATTCTATGGAGATGGCGATGAAGCGCAAAGCCGGTGCGTTGATAGCGGATCGGCTATCCGAAGGTATACCAACCTGTCATTCCTTTTTACATCATTCCGATAATTCAATTGCTAGTGGTTTTAGTGATATTGGAATTATTTTGGGTAATGATGAATCTGGTATTAAAAATTCGATTGCTTGTATTAAATCTATTGAGGAGAAGAGAGTGATACAGCGACCTAGTATAGATAACAGATCAGATATTTTTAATACAGAAGAAAGGTGCTTAGCTGAGGAAGAAGAAGTTGATAGTTTTATACTGGGACAATTGTGTGGAGATATAATGGGTGAGGTGATGGATTCCGGTAGTGATCTATGTGATCTTACTACTGTGACGCCAAAACAGAAGATACCTTCCTCTAAAAAGAAAAAAAAATCGAAAAGAGAAACCATATGAAAGGGGTCTTTTGGAATAGTAATGGGTTCAAAGACCCAAAAAACACCGTTTTCTTTCTGAGCTAACTAAAGAACAAAATTTAAGTTTTATCGCCATATCGGAGACAGGAAGGCGGAGCTTTTCTGATCCTTTCCTGCGGAATCTGTGTGGGGGGAAAAACTATATTTGGCATTGCAAAGAGCCTCATGGCCGATCCGGTGGAATATTATTAGGTATTGATCTAGATGTATTTCATATCGGAGCAATAGACAAGGGTGATTACTATGTGAAATTCCACTTGTGTAACAAGAATGACAACTTCAAGTGGGCACTTATAGTAGTCTACGGTCCGGCTCAAAATGATTTTAAAGAAAGTTTTTTGACGGAGGTGGCTCAGTTGTGTAGTCACAAGAGTCTTCCTCTACTCATAGGAGGTGACTTTAATATCTTACGTCGAGTTGATGAGAAAAATAAAGATAATTTTGATCATTGTTGGCCATTTTTATTTAATGCCGTAATTGATGGTCTGAATTTACGGGAACTAGTGATGTCAGGACGGCAATTTACCTGGGCTAATTCGCTGCAGAACCCGACGTATGAGAAATTAGACCGGGTGCTGATGTCTACGGAATGGGAACAAAAATTTCCTCTATCCACAGTTGTAGCACTTAACCGGGACATCTCGGACCATACTCCGCTACTGCTAAATACCGGTGAATCATCACTAGGGACTAGCCAGCCTGCTTTTAAATTTGAGCTGGGGTGGCTTCTTCGGGATGGCTTCATGGAGATGGTGAAGGAGGTATGGATTAACGAGAATGGGGGTGATACTCCTATGACAAAATGGCAGTCGAAAATCAGAAAAGTCCGACAACATCTAAGGGGTTGGGCTAAGAGCACAAGTGGGCAATACAAAAAAGAGAAGAAACAATTACTCGACAAACTTGATGCCTTAGATAAAAAAGCAGAATCATGTCTCTTGTCTGCACAGGAGATTGATTTAAAAAATTGCCTTCATAATAGTCTAGCAACTTTACCGAGGGAAGAGGAGATCAAGTGGTATCAACGGGCGAAGGTGAAAGAGTTACTGGAGGGAGACAGTAATACCAAGTACTTCCAACTAGTAGCAAATGGCCGGCATCGCAAAATGAGAATCTATCAGTTGCAGGATGGGGACAGATTAATTAGTGGTGATGATGAGTTAAAAAATTATATCACTACTTATTATAAAGGCTTATTCGGTCCCCCAGAGAATAATGATTTTCAGTTGGATGAGACTAGAATAGAGGATATTCCTCAGGTATCTGTAGCTGAAAATGAGGCCCTCACATCGATGTTCTCTGAACAAGAAGTCAGAGAGGCAATATTCCAAATGAAACATAACAAAGCCCCTGGACCTGATGGTTTCCCGATAGAATTCTATCAGGCCTCTTGGGACTTTATAAAGGATGATTTGATGCTTTTGTTTCATGAATTCTATAATGGAAATTTGCCAATTTACAGTCTGAATTTTGGCACCATTATTTTGCTACCAAAATGTAAGGAAGCTTCGAAAATATAGCAATACAGACCCATCTATTTGCTTAATGTGAGCTTCAAAATTTTCACAAAAGTGACTACAAATAGAATCTCAGCGGTAGCTCAAAAAGTAATTAGCCCTACTCAGACTGCTTTCTTGCCAGGAAGGAACATCATGGAAGGGGTTGTTATCCTACATGAGACGATTCATGAAATGCATAGGAAAAATCATAGTGGGGTGATATTTAAAATTGACTTTGAGAAGGCATATGACAAAGTCAGGTGGTCTTTTATACAACAAACCATGAGAATGAAAGGTTTTTCGAGCAAATGGAGACAGTGGATTGAGGCTTTTACTCAGAAAGGTCATGTGGGCATTAAAATAAATGAGCAGGTTGGCCAGAATTTCCAAACATGGAAAGGTGTGAGACAAGGTGATCCTTTGTCACCAATCTTGTTTAATATTGTGGTTGATATATTAGCCGTCATTATTAACAGAGCCAAAGCAGAGGAGCAAATCTCTGGTGTTGTACCGCATCTTGTTGATGGAGGTTTATCCATTTTACAATATGCAGATGACACCATTCTATTTATGGATCATGATTTTGTTAAAGCTACAAACATGAAGCTGTTGTTGTGTGCGTTTGAACAATTATCGGGTCTTAAAATAAATTTTCATAAGAGTGAATTATTTTGCTTTGGTCAGGCAAAGGATTGCGAACAGCAGTATGCTGAGTTATTTGGTTGCCAATCTGGGTCCTATCCCTTTAGATATCTTGGCATTCCAATGCATTACAGAAAATTAAACAATTCAGATTGATAAGGCATAGAGGAGAAATTTGAACGTAAATTAGCCAGCTGGAAAGGTAAACATATGTCAGTTGGAGGAAGATTAATCCTAATCAATTCCGTTCTAACTAGTTTGACAGTGTTTATGCTCTCATTCTTTGAGATTCCAAAAGGTGTCCTGGAAAAGTTAGACTATTACAGATCCAGGTTTTTTTGGCAATCTGATGGTCACAAGAGAAAGTATAGGCTGGCAAAATGGGAGATTCTGTGTCAACCAAAAGATGTGGGTGGTTTAGGAATTAAAAATCTAGAAATACAGAATAAGTGCTTATTGAGTAAGTGGTGGTTTAATTTGATAAACGGGGATGGCTTGTGGCAACAATTCTTAAAGAATAAGTATTTACGCTCCAAAACATTTACTCAAGTGGAGAGAGTACCAGGAGATTCACATTTTTGGTCAGGTCTGTTGAAGGTAAAACAATCCTTTACTGCTCATGGCTCCTTCCAGTTAAATGATGGTAACCAAGTCAGGTTTTGGGAAGACAAGTGGTTGGGAAATTTTACCTTGCAACAACAATATCCTTCTCTTTATCAGATTGTCAGGAAAAAGAGTGACACGGTTGCCTTAGTTTTTTCTAGGGTTCCTCTCAATGTGTCTTTTAGGAGAGCATTAGTTGGCCAGAATTTGAACTTGTGGCACAACCTGGTCGGTACAATCTGTCATGTTCAGTTAAATGATCACAAAGATGCCTTTCGGTAGGGCTTTACTCAGTCAGGCGTATTCTCTGTTAAATCAATGTACTTGGCTTTAATAAATAACGGCAATATACAAAGATGTACGCTACTTTGGAAATTGAAGATTCCGCTTAAAATAAAAGTTTTCTTATGGTATCTAAAGAGAGGTGTTACACTTACTAAAGATAATTTAGTTACAAGGAACTGGAATGGGAATAAGTTATGCTCGTTCTGTTCTAAAGAGGAGACAATACAACATCTTTTTTTCGATTGCCATATGGCTACCTTTTTATGGAGAGCGGTTCAGATAGTTTTAGATCGCCCAAAGCCGCTTAGTGTCAGTCATCTTTTTACTAATTGGCTAGCGGGTTTAAACAAAAAATTAAAAAACCAGATGTTAATCGGGGCCTCTGCTTTATGTTGGGCACTTTGGCTGAGTAGGAATGATTTGGTTTTTAACAATTCATCACAAAAAACTTATCTGCAGGTACTGGCACATATTGGCTCCGATTTTGGGCACAACTTCATCAGCTTGAAGAAGACAGACAAGGAATAAAGGACGTCTGCCAGGCGTTGGAGACGCTGGCTATGCGGGTTTTTGCACATCATGGATGGCGGTTTAGTAATAGAATTATGAACTAATGCTGTATTCATCCTCTTGATGTGGGTAACGCTTTGAACTTTATGTGAGCGCAGACGGAAGTGCTGCAAGTTTGTAATTTTTTTGGGTCGTAGCCGTCTTGGTCTAGGCCGGATATTTTATATCCATTATCTAAAAAAAAATGTCGCAAGTAATCTAGGATGGCGATACATAATATTGGCGATCTCTTGTTTGGTCGGAGACTGATGGTAGAGATAGGCATGAATAGGCATACTTCGATGCAACAGCTAGGTTCAGTTAGTTATTAATCTATTGAAACCAACATTTACTATAATATTAATATTTTATTTATGCGATACAAAAGTATGTTCATATTCTTGTCCCTAACGTAATGGAATGTCTTACTCTACCCGTTCTATAATCCCGTTCTAAATTATAGGTCGTGTTCCTGATAATATAGACGTAGTGTGTGTTTAGCAAAATTGACCTGTCCGGCTGGCTGGTGTTGATTTGAGCTGAGAGAAAATACTGTTGGCTGGCTGACCGGTGCTGATTTGTGCTGAGAGAAAAGTACTACTGGCTGGCTGCTGATAAGCCAAGCGAACATGTCGATAATATGAGTAAAGTCCATTTAACCCCTAAGCTTATCACGAGATCTGAGAAAAACCCCATGAACTCGAAAACCATACATTATACACCAAAACTCTTTAAAATCGGACAAAGTACCCCCCTCCCGCTCCATGTCAAAGTAGTTTAAAGGTGGTTTTGACCATTTTATAATTAAAAAATACATGAAAGATTTTTAAATCACAAAAAAAAAAAATTTGGCCTCCAAATATTTCAAAAAACAAATTCGTAGTCATATATTGGGACACGGGAAATCTAAAGAAAATATTTGGAGCACATGAGAATATCTCCCGAAGCTTCCAAAATAGAATTTAACCTTTTTAAAATTGAAAATCATCTAGATAAGTCCCAAACCTTTCTAATTAACATTTAAATGGATTTTGGATAACTTTGCACAACAAACAACGACATGAAACTAGCATGAATGTAACATGCATTGGTATTGGTTGTATTCAAGCTGTTTCGGTCCTATGTTTTTGTCATTGTATATAAAAGTCCTCAAAATGCATTTATTCATCGCTTAAAATATTTTGGGATTATTCTAGATATTTTACTATTTTGTTAGTGCTAGATCCAATTTTTAAAAGCCTCGAGGTATTTGGGTTTCTCATGTCCCAATATCTCTCTATATTTTTTCTTGGAATTTTTTAGCCTAGATTTTTTTGTGATTTGAAAACATATCTTGTGTTTATCAGATTTGTTTCTAAACTAAAAGGTCAAAACCATTTCTAACTGTTATTGGGAGGTATTTTGTCTAGTTTTGAAGAATTGGGGATGCATAATATCTGGTTTTTGAGTTTAGCAGGGCTTTTCAGATTTTGTAACAATATCAGGGAGGTAATGGACTTTACTCAAATAATATATATTGAGTTATTGACCTATCATAAGCACCAACTGCAAGAATTGCGTGGTTCTTATCCTACAGTAGGTCAATAGCTATTGGAACCAAGCAAACTAAATCTACAGTTACATTCAAATGTTAGAAAATCAGTTGTGCTGTGATTGTCAAGCTGAAGGAACATGACATTCAATAGACTATAAAAAAGTGCACATGAGCCTTGTGCAACATATAATATGTTTACCACCTTGATAGCTACATGGTAATTTGTTTCTTGCATCGATACAATCCAAGTGATTGTGAAATGTAGTACGAACTATTATCTAGCTAGTTGCCAAGCTAAAGGAACTTAATTTTCAATGGCCATATTCAAATATGCGTATGAACCTCATGCAAATTAATTAGAAGGAAAAGGTCCATTTTACTATCCTTATCTATTTACTTTATCCATCTAACCCCTCAATAAAATTTAGACTCAATTTACTACCCTGAACTATTTAATTTGGTCTAATCTACCCCCTAATAAGATTTTTTTATTTTTGTTTCCCACATAAAGAGAACGTGATGCCTTCTGTTAGAAAAATATATTACAATTTTTCGTGGTTAGTTTCATAGATTAGAAACATTTAATACGAAATCTATGCTAAGGATACAAAACTTTATGAAAATAAATCATGAAAAAATTCAGATGTATTTTTTTCTAATTTAGGACATCATGTTATAAATGTTTTTCTCATATAGATTAAGACTATAGATTAAAGGTCCAAATTGCCTTTTATTTATCATGTCCATATTAGAACCCTGCCAGATGTATTTGTATGCAACCAAATTCAATTTACATGGTCGCACACGGATTTGTATAGACATTTTCATGGATCAAAGCATCATGGGAAATCACAAATAGTTGTGCTTTTGAGATTTTACCAGAAATTGGAGCTATACTAAAACGATATCGGATACTGAAAATATGGAAACGAAAACGATAAACTTATCCAATAACGAATAAAAACAATTTAAATCTCTTCCGATCGTTTTAGAAAAATACTGGATTTTAAGTAAGACTCTCGGGCTCCCGTACATCTTCCATGTGTCTGAAACACTGGAATCCCTCAGCCCACCACGATTCGGCTCTTAATCTGAGTTTGAGAAAGCTAACAATTAGGACCCTATTTACCAACGGATTATTCGAGTCCAAAACAAGAAACACCGACAGACCCTCCAAAGGAAAACGTATGGATTTTTACCTACGGACAATTAATAGGTGAACCTTCATTTACCAACTGACGATTGGTAACAATATTTTACCTACGGATGGTTTGATGTTTATTACCGAGTTTTACCAACTGATGTCTATCGGTTTTTTGGGGTTGTGGTGTAGTGTTGGAAATTTTGGAACACTAAAACTAGTTATATTTTGGAACGGACCGGAGGAAGTATATATATTTATTTATGAATAATAAGACAAATCTATGTTCCCCACAGCATAAGCATTAGGAATGCATGGTCTATTGTTAATCCCTAGCTAGTCTTTAGCCATAGGCATCGCCATGGATAAAAACATATCTTTCACTACTACCTCACAAATGCTCTATAGACAGACGTGGATTGATTGGCCAATCGGGGCACCTACAGAAGGTTAGATGGGAGGATATGTTTTATTTTCATTTTCCTCCAGTTTACGTTGAACTTTGTTAATTATTATTATCTTGTTGCCTTTTATACAATCATTCATGCTGATTATAATAATCTGACAGGCTTAATAAGTTACATATTTTCATACAGAGGTCGTAATAATTAACTTTTTGATCAGTCGGAGAATTTTCAATTATTTTAGCTTTCCCATTTCAACTTTTTGAACAGTTGCTGTTAGTGATCTTAAGCCTTCATGATGATCTCATCTGTACAACTGACAGTAACAGATTGTTAATTGCTGATGTACGCATATACCATATGGGTCTGGGTTAGTGCTGAACAAACATCACAGTCAGACTGAACAGATTAATCAGGCACATTATATTAATTACATTCGTCCTCATTGTCATCAAGTTTAAATTTAAGTAAGATAAAGCGCTGTCGCCTGCTGATTAGCCCCACAAATCTGGAAATATTTGCATAGATATTCTTTCAGTGTTTTTCTTCAAACAGAGCACATATATAGGCTCGAATAGGTCCTTCATTTTCTATGTGAGGCCGGCGGGTTCGAATTCTCCCAAAGCTATGCAATCATTCACAAGCCTACGAGCTCATGGTTCTCGTGGTGACAGTGGGGCGGTCTCGATCAGATGGTTCTATCTTTTGTCGTAAACTGGCATGCAATTTTCTGCCGCACTGCCAGTGTGGAAATTTTCTACCGAGAGAAGCATGCATTATCAGTTGATCACAATAAGTGTGCAAGTGGCATTCAAAATATACATAGACGACACAGTTTTCTACAGTTCTAGGTACGTAGGTGTACGTCCATTTTTCTGGCAGGCGAGGGATCGAGATGGACGGATTCCGGCATTCTGGCGTGGAAATTGCAGACCATCCCCGCGCAAAGCTATGCCGACTGCCAATAAGGCGTGCCGGGCTGCGTTGTTGCATGCCGCTGAGCAGCACACTGCAGGTTGGGCAAATTAAAGAGGTTGGTTTACCTGCACCTGTACATCCCGGATGGCACCGAACATATTAATTGTGCACCTCGTGCGCGTGCGCGCGCGGCCGTCGTAGGCAACCAGCGATGGAGACACCGCATGTACTACTTGTTTTTGAAGCAAATGAGAAATGACGACGTACGTACGGCGACCCTCGTGTCCCTGGCTTGCAGCATGCAACGCCCGGGTCCGCGCGCGCGCCTTGCCGTGTTCCCTCTACTCTCTAGTCTGATCGATAATATGCATGGCTGTTGGCTGGCCAACTGATAGATCTGCTGCAGGTGGGTGATCGATCAGTGATCACTAGATCGCTGCTGACTGGACAACGAGACGCCAGCTGCCGATCTGACTGCATGCAGTGACGACCACGCGCGGCGTACCTTCGTCCCCGGCCACGTGGCTGCTGACTGTACATACAATGCATAACAGCGTGGCATGGCTAGAGGAAAGAACAAATTAAAGCCAGCTAGGTTATGCGTAGTAGTAGTAGTGCGGTGAAGAGGAAACTGCCACGGTGCGTTTCCACCCGTTTTTTTAAGGAACCGGTACAGGGCTGAAGGTTATATTAAAAAGAAGATGAAGTGTCCAGACTGGACAATACAACTAAAAAACAAAACACAACAAAGTAAAAAAAATACGACGGCTTGGGAAACTATCACCGGCACCAACTCAACTCAACTCAGACCGGTCGGATTGGGACATTGACTCGAGCCGCACAGTGCGTCACCACAAGGCGCCTCTATCCGGTCGGATCGGGACATTGACACAGAACACAACGACTCCTCCCGGTTAGACGCGACATCCACCAACATACATACCCAATTAGTCGTCGAGAACGTGCAAACGTGGCCCTGTGTCAATAGAAAACTGACAGACTGCACCACAATGAGAAAGCCACCGCAATGCGGGATCCGGTAGCATTGCTGCAACACCACACTCCATTTGACGGGTGATTACACCGAATCCGGACCTCTCGCTGGCTGCCTCGTAGTCGCCACCACGAAAACACAACGCGCGGGAGCCTCGCCACATCCGCCTTTGGACTCCACCTCTCGTCGCCTCGAGAACGCGGGGGCCTCGCCACGTCCGCCTCATCCCTGATCCATTTCTTAAATCACCGTGAGGGTGGTGAGCAAAGCTGCCCCGCCTCCCCAGAACTCCATTATACCACCAAGCCGTCGCTACAAGCCGACCTCACGTCCTTGCTTCACCCCCGCACATAGTATCCGCTGCCATGCTAGCAGTCCGAAGAAGTCGCTTGCGCCATCCTCCGACGATGCGCCGCACCGGAAAGCCTAGCCAAGCTGAAGCAATCCTCCGCAACTCAATGCAAGCCAAGTCGTCCCACGATGTCGATGATGTGCCGTCCTTTAATGCAATCCCACGCCGCACTGACCCTTGCCAAGCAATGCTAGCCACCACGGTCCTCTACAAGCAGCTCAAACGACAATCATGTGACGACCTCTGGTCGCCGCCATGACTACGAACGCATCCATGTGGGCTCAACAACACCCGTCCAGCTTGCCATGCAACGAGATTACCGCTACCGGTAGCAGCCGCATATGACCAATGAACAAGAGATGCCAAGAGTTGAGATGGGTCTTTAAAAATGATGCCTCCAAGGATGTTACGACACCAACGGTGCCGCAATCACTCGTCCAGGATCTGGACAGGGTTTTCACATAGAGAACCCTGTGTTGCAGGGTTCAAGCTCCAAAATGACGCCCCCAGCGGGGAAAACGACGCCCTAAGGCGCCGTTGTCATTCTACCGGTAGGAGAGCTGGTGAGGGCTTCCGTCCGGAGTATCTCCGTCCCATGCTGCATGTTCAATCTCAGTACTCCCGGAACATGGCCAAAGCAACCCGACCGTGTGCCTGACCAGCTGCCGTTGGCCCCACATGGTGGCTGGCCACCGCAGGCCCCTCGCGTCACCGGCTGCCGCTGCCTCTGCACCTCTTGGCACCGACCGCTGGCCCATTCGACCGGGCCATCGGTCGCCACTGGCGAACACACGACCTGCTGGCCGCGGCTGCACCACGCCCACGCCGGATGCCTCGGCGCCGCCGCTACCGCAGTCCCCACGCCGCTTGGCCGGCCCCACGCAACCTGTCGGCGCCCGCTAGCCCATGCACTCGCCGCCGTCGCGCCCCGACGGCCTCCTGCGGCCCACGTGGCGCGACCACGCTCAGATCCGCTCGTGAGCGGCCTCAAACGGGGCAAATGGCCTGGCTGCTGCCATCCTAGCCGCCGCACGGGCTTTACGCGGCAAGGTCCGGGGGCGGCGCTAGGGTTGCGGGCGCCCGTGCCGTCCCAGGAGAGAGCGATGTGGGGGAAAAAAAGTAAGTTGAATCCCTTTTCCACCCGCTTGAAGTTCAGCTAAATGCTATTTATAGGATCTTGTGTTTCCATCCGTTTCTATTTTATCATCATTTGGACCTCAATTGGTTTGTTGGAGAACGGGAAGAGTAACGGGACATCTCAAGAGATTTACATATGTCTTAGTCCCCAATTAGAATAAATAAGGTACATTTTGGTTTTGCTATTCACCATTTTGGATTCATCTTATTAAATTACTATTTTACACCAATCTAGTATATATTGTTACTTATCCGTTGGATATGTTTCTAATAAATATTAGACCAAATTGCATCTACCTTTTTCTTTCTCCTTCATGTCTCTACCCTGTTCATCTGACTCCGGCCGGCCATGTCGGCGAGGCGAGGCAGCTGGCCTGCCAGAGCTCGACCACGACCCAAGGGCCTAGCTTAGCGTTCCTACACGGACATCCTTCTGTCCCAACCTCTCATGGAGGTTGTGGATCTTGCGGGGAAAGAGCAAGGCAAAGACATCGACACGACGTCGGCCGCAAGGCTGAGGCGCTGAGCTACGATGCATGCAGGGGGCGTATTCGCCATTTCGCCGCGATGCTGCAGCTCCTCAAATCGGCAGGTACCAGAGCGGCTGCTACCATCTCTTAATCTTGTCGCGTCCACTTCGATTTCCTCTGATTTTGGCATTTTGCATAGCAGAGCAGCAGCGCCAGCTGTCCCATCCAATCAAGCGCAAGCACCGTTGCCTCTGTTTCTTTTTTTCCCCACAGCCACAACCCGATGTTCACAACAAGATCGCACCATGTGGCCCTGTTCCCTGCGAGCGATCTGTTGGATTAACAGGCCCTTTGTCTATTTAGTCTCAATTAATCAAAAAATTAAAGGTCCATTAATAATTGTTATGGGTCCAAATTCCGAATTGAGAGTCAACGGGAATCCTAACTAACTTAAATGGTGGACCAAATATGGACCACTTATGAAGTTGGTAAAAGGAGAATGGTGTGCCACGCGCGCGCGGTCGCTCGCCTCGCCGGGCCGTGACCGTGCCGCTCTACGTGTGCTGTGTGATGAACATTTTGCCACTGATGACTGTGATTAAGTCATAGCCATTACTGATATTACTCAGGAAATCAGTAACGGTTGGGCCGACTAGTAACTGTTGCCCTGCTGCACGCATATCCAGGTTCATCCTCACTTCCTCCCTGAGCGCCTATAAGAGGAGGCTCCTCCTCCTAGGCAATACACACTCGAAAGCTCTCTCTGGTATTCCTTTCAGGAGACCACTCTCTTCTCCCTGTTGTTTGCTGCTCTCTCGCATTCCCAACGTAAGCTTTGCGCGCACTCTGCTTGCGTGAGCAGTTGCCTCCGAACCCCGTCCGCCTAGTGATCCTGCTCGGGATAGGCAGGCGATAAGGTTTTTGGGGAGTGTACTCGTATGCGCCTGCTCGTTGCTGTGAACGACTACTTTGTCTACTTCCCGACGGCCATCTCCAGCAACCTGTACGACTACTTCCCGGCGTCCCCAAGCTGTACGACTATGTCCCCTACATCACACGAACGACTACTTTTCGAAGGCCGTTCGAGGGACTCCACTGCATCGCCTCGCCACTGCTTCAACTAAGATCGACTACTTCAAGCAGGCTAGTCGCTAATGGCTGGTAACGGCGATTCCGGTTCCTCAGATTCCGACTCCGCCCCTAGGTACACACTGAACCTTCTCTGGTTTTCCTTACGGTTCATGTTTTATTTGAGATTTAACTTGAACACTCGCACATGCTCTGTTCTCACAAGATCACTCACCATGGTCATGAATTTGATGATAATTTCTGAAATTAAAATATATTAAAAAATGTCTAGATCCCTAACACGAGCGGGCTGAATTTGGGGGTTTTCCCCAAGCTCCGCGATGCGCTGCGCTGGTAGCTCCGATGCTTTCCTAGGCCGGCCATACATCCGCCACAACATGGAACTCAAGGAGAAGATGGCCAAGCAGTGGGCGTGGGCCTCACGCGCGCACGTGGTAGGAACACCATCCATTTGCAGCCAGAACTCAGCGTCTTGCTAAGTTGCTATGGGCATCGGAAGGCATGAACAGGGGGTGAGGGAGAGGGCAATTTAGTCTAATATTTATCAGAAACACAACCCAAAATATAAGTAATGGCATATACCAAACAACTGCGAAATTGTAATGGCATAATCCGAATAAGTAAATTGTAAAGGTATTCTTTAAAAACGTAAAAATTATAATGGCATATATCTAATTAATCTTATTTTTAAACGTATGATATTTAAGATAGAAGCTAAATAGTTAAAAAGTAAACTATAACTAGTTTGTTCTAAGAGCATCTTGAATAGATTCTCTATATCTTTTCGAACCTAGAGACATGCATAGAGATTTTGGTAAAAAAATACCCTCCAATAGTCTCTTTAATTGGATATTTAAATATAGATATCCTTTATTTCAGATTTCTCGCTGCACATAAGATATATAGAAAATCTGTTGGAAAATATGAAGATATAGAAAATAATTTTTACTCAAATGACTCTCCAAATAATAATTTAAGAGAGTATATTTTAGATAAGCGGTAGAAGATGCTCTAAACTAATCTATTTGAAAATGAAAAAAAAATAAATCTGTGCCACTTGACCTATCGGAAGACCCTGTTCCGCAGCGCAATGTTTGAAAGACAGAGGTCACCCATCCGAATAGCTGGCTGTTTGCACATGTTGCTGCCCAAGACACTATTGCCAAATGTAAATGTATGCACCCAACATTTTCGTTATCAGTGAATGCTACTGCTTCCAGTTGCATTTTGGTCTTCGTGGCAAATTAAGAATTGAATAATATCTGCATTTCTGTGGTGTCTGGTTTTATTTATATATATATATATATATATATCTTGTCGTTTGGTCGCGAGCTACACAGAAAGAAAACTCGCAACGAGAAGCACGTTGCGGTAGTGACGCGCCCTTTCTGTCGTCGGACGGGCTCCGAGTAAACGATAGCTCCGTGCCGTCCACACCCGATAGCGATACGCGCAACTTGATTCGATGCATGATGCGTCGGGAGCAACAGGCCTGGCTGGTTCAGTTTTTGTCGACAGGGACCAGGGAGAATATTGACAAAGGGGGTGGAGTCTCTATCTACTGTTAATTTGCACCGTGTGCGTCGCTTTTGCGTTTTAGATCTACCGTTCATTTCAAGCAAGGAAAAAGGGAAAATGTACAGTGCCATCCTCTAGAGAAAATGGTGTCAGCGCTACGGAAGAAACTCATGAAAGATATATCGAACATATTGTTTCAAATATCTAACAAGCCACGACACTGCCATCAGGGCCGTCGCGGCATAAACAGGAGCTTGTACAAAACTCTGGAGCTCTTTTACAGTGGACAATACTAGACCTGAAAAGAATTAGTATATAAATATCTGATAGCTAAGATTAATTGTATACTACTGTTCTGAAGACTTTATCTATAGTATAAGTAGTATAGATGAGTAGTATATGTGGTACAAGGATATTATGAGAAAAAAGAGAAATAATATATCTATGTAATATATTTTCCTCTTCCAGTTTTTCATTCGATAAAGTTACGGGGCATTCATTTCTCGTATAAGTTGACCTATATACACGTACTGAGGCATTCGTTTCTCGTATCAAGTTGACCTGTATACGCGTACTGATGGCGGCGGTGGTGCGGAGCGCCGGGAGGACGGCGAGCGGCAAGGAGGAGGCCAACAACGATTGCGTGAGCTGCGGCCAACTGCGGGAGACGGCGGCCAACTGCGAGCTCTCTGCAGGAGCAAAATTGGCTGACGAGGGTTGGGAGAGCAGGGAGGGTTTCGGTGGTCAGGAGACTTGTTGCAGCGGTAGCTGGGCAGGAGCGCCACGATATGCTAGGGTAGATCGCTGGGACATGCCTAGTGCACCGGGGGCCGGGCAAGGATAGCCGTGGTGCCCCGGGGATGCGCCCTTGTGCGGCGGCGGCCGCGCACAGGCAGCTCGTGCACTGGGGAAGATGACGACGAGCTGGATTATGTAGATCAGATCGAAAAAAACTAATTGGATCTTAATCAATAATTTACTAGTAATTACTATATTACCCTTAGTGTATAGTATATACTACTAGATAGTAGTATGTAGCATCGAAAAAGAACTAAATTGGAGCCTACTACACACTAATAAATAAATAGTATATAACGTTTACAAAGCAACAGAACATTATACTATACTCTCTCCGTTTTAAAATGTAGCTCATTTGATTTTTGTTGACTCTAAGTTTGACCACTTGTCTTATTTGAAATTTTATGTAAATTATCATATGTTTTATGGTGTCTTGCTTTATCAATTAAAAATCTTTAAAAATACCTTAAATTTGATTATATTTTTATAATTTATTTAAATAATATGAGCGATCAAATTTGTGATAAAAAAATTAAACGACCTATATTTTAAAACAGAGGTAGTACCTAGCTAGTGGGAACAGAAGAATCACGCCTGCTACGATCCACTTGAGGTCGAAATATATAAATATATCTATCGACACCCAATTACCCATATATCACGACCACAACCTCACCACACATGTATATATATCCTAACTGTTTCAGAACCAGAATCACACAAGACGTACTGCTATCTAGCTGGATGGATCATATCGGATCGGAACATTATTCCTACGCTCAAATATAGTGAAAATTTTAATAGGCCTGGCGAGGTAGTTGCATCGATCAGTTCATCTTTTCTTGGCCGGTTTTGTCGTGATCATCGAGTCCTGTTCTTATATTTCACATATCATATACAGATTGTCTTTGCGTATGGTAGAGCTCCTTGATGAAGTGACAGCTGAATAGAATCATGTCGACAATGACTTGTCCCCATCCACATGAACATTTTGTGATTCTCAATGTTCCACGTATATATTTGCATGCTTCGATGGTAAATGTTCCTCTATACACTAACAAAGAAATGGGCTCTACTGTATGCACTCAAGCTTTTTCCCAGCGTTTGTAGGACGTGATATATGTACAAAGGAAGTAGTTCGTACAGGAGCGCTTAAATTAGTGAACTAGAAGCAAAACATGATGTCATTCTGACACATGAAGAAATAATCAGTAGAGAAAAAAATACTAGTAGAGAATGGACTTTCTATTTTCTACATTTATCCCGGATAACTTTTGGTCCAAGATTAATGTCTCTTTTAGGGCTATAGTGTGATTGGAGAGGGTAGGAGTGGAACATCCCCACCTAGAACCACTTTTAACATGAATAAGATTTAAGAGGTGTTAAGCTAAAAATACTAATAGAGAAAAAAATACTAGTAGAGAATGGACTTTCTATTTTCTACATTTATCCCGGATAACTTTTGGTCCAAGATTAATGTCTCTTTTAGGGCTATAGTGTGATTGGAGAGGGTAGGAGTGGAACATCCCCACCTAGAACCACTTTTAACATGAATAAGATTTAAGAGGTGTTAAGCTTTTAACACTTCACTTTTAACACACCTGTTTGGCTCAATGGTGTTAAACTTTAACAAAATGTCACACCCGGCCCAGTTTGTATGGCCCAGTAGTGGCCCATGAGTGCGGGACGCACGTGTTTAGTGCCACATTGCTAGTTGAGCAAGGGTGGAGGCAATTTATAAGCCTTTGTCTTCCAGCCATAGCACCTTCGGGTTAACCCTTTTACACGAAACGAGGACGAAAGTGTAAGCAGGGTGTCATGTGTACGCGTGCGCGCCCCTCGGAAGGGCTGTGCGGGGCGGCTCGTGGAAGACGGGGTGTTACAAATGGTATCAGAGCCGACCCTCGCGGTTGCGCGTATGGCCCGGGTAGGGCGCATGGCGCGTATAGCCCGGGTAGGGCGCATGGCGCGTATGGCCCGGGTAGGGCATACGGCATGGACTATGACGCCGACACTGGACGTACGGTCATGCGCCAAGGGGGAACATTCCTGGACATTTGCCCGTGTGGGTGAGTTGCGCCGACGAGGACGTCGGGTTCTTTGAGGGGGGGTGTATGTCACACCCGGCCCAATTTGTATGGCCCAGTAGTGGCCCATGAGTGCGGGACGCACGTGTTTAGTGCCACATTGTTAGTTGAGCAAGGGTGGAGACAACCTATAAGCCTTTGTCTTCCAGCCATAGTACCTTCGGGTTTACCCTTTTACACGAAGCGAGGACGAAAGTGTAAGCAGGGTGCTATGTGTACGCGTGCGCGCCCCTCGGAAGGGCTGTGCGGGGCGGCTCGTGGAAGGCGCGGTGTTACACAAAAGGTGAGATGTTAAAATTTAACACCAAGAATCCAAACAGAACCTAAAATGTCTAAAAAGTCTTGAACACTTTATTACTTAATAATATAGGCCCTGTTTAGATGGGCTAACCGATGGTTATTTAGATACATAGCTAATGGATATAGCTCATTCTATGGAAATAGCATGTTTGTCTCTAGTTTACTTTTATGGAGAGAGAAAGAAACGAGTAAGAGGGGTATTTCGTCTTTGATCCACGTGGTCCCATCCATTAGCATCGATTCCCTAGTTAATGCTTTTCACCCTTTTTATAATAATATTGCTAAAGTTTAGCCTACCAATTAGCTCCATGTTTTGATTAGCTAATGCTAAAATTTGGAACTTTCACCTATTAGCAGCTAGATCCAAACATGGCTATAACTGTCTCCCCTCTCGTTGCTGTCTGAAAGCTCTTCTATTATGAATTCATAATTAATCTTATTTCACATGCACCATCATATTAAGATCAGCATATAAAACTCAAAGAAATCCAGAGATCCAAAGAACTTGCTCTTGTTTATGCATTTGTAGACCTACTAATTAATCTGCCAATTCAATCAATGAACATGGCCTCTCACTTCTTGCTTCGTTAGATTATCTACTATAGTTTTGACCAATCCTGCTACATCATCCGCTTGATCTGGTCACGTTGTGGCTTTACCATACGTCTATACAACAACTCACTATTGCAAAGGATTTATAAAAATTGAGGGGAAACAAGCCAAAAAAAATCATGCACTGATCATGAGAATATATTACTTTTCTCTAGTTAGTACTCTCTCCATTCCAAATTATAGATCATATTTTTCTGTAGCTATACGTACGGAAAGTGGTTGTTGCATAAAGTATATATAAATAGAAAGGTCGTATCTTTTATTATACGTAGCTATAGGTATATGTAGACATACAATCTATAGCTATATATGTTAGCTTCAAGTTGCATTGTTACGTAATGCCTGATCTCAGTTAATTAGTTAATTCCTTTTTTTTGAAATTTTACATCTCCTATTAGCATGTAGGGGCAATATAGGTCCTGGTATTTATTTTTATCCGAGGCCGCCCTGTTCTCCCAGAAATCGATCGTGTTGCCTGATTATATTAGTGGATATAAGTTGGCGGGCTCGTGATCCTCGTGGTGGCAGTGAGAAGTTTCACTCCGCTCATATCTCTAAAACTTAATTTGTATCTATATATAGTTTTCTGCCGCATCTGCTCCTCAGTTGAAATTGCTGACGTTATTGCTAGCATGAGGCCAGCACGGCCGGAGGACGTCGTCAACGCCCTGCACATGCGTTCAGTTTACAAATATATACTCAGCAAGCAGTAGTGTATGTATTCAAATATTTGCGTAATAATCCTCGTGCGAACTAATACATACATGTTAGTAAGTCCAAAGGCTGATCACGCGTAACCAGCAGTTAGGTCTTGTTTGCATCTATACTATTCCTAACTAAAGCTTAGCTAACTAATTGCTAGAGTTAAATTATAGTCAGCTAACACTTTAGCTGGGATTATCCTTTTTTAATTCATCATTAATTTCGGAGGGAATAATTTCGAAGGGGTAATAATTGGGGGTTTGTGATTCCTTATATCTCTAATGATGTCTGAGGCGAGCTAATAAGTTCAGTTGGTAAGGTTTTTTATAATAAAATCTATTCATCCGGATTTGAGTTCTCGACTCAACAGGTAATGGCGGACCGTAGATCCAAACGTAGAGAGGGGGGGGGGGGTACCATTTTGCTCGAAGGTAATGGATAACCAATGGTGTTGCTATAAAAAGGACTGCGTCTTCGTGGGAACAATTGTTTGAAGCATCTCTTGGCTTAGCTGACTGCTATTTTGCTGTGTGAGGTTTGGACTTGGTCTTTACATTAATAAACGAATGCTGTACTTAATTATTGAATCCATGGATTAGTTTAGATCTTCGAAAAATTTCATTGGCCAAGGGGGGCTTGAACCCAATTTTGCTGGGTTCCGCGCCCCTGTCAGCGCGGATGTTTGCATTTTTTAGAATTTAACCGGTGTTATTTCAGCTTAATCTTTAGGAGGTGCTTATAAAGGTTGAATTTTTATACTTGTAAGTGTCCGTATCTGTACTTGTATCTCGTAAACAAAATGTTATCTTAGAAACTATAGCCCGCCCTAGTCTTCAGTTAGTTTGCAATGTTCTTTCTGCCATCTTGCAAACCTGCAAAATAATAACAAAATATTGAATGATTAATCACTGATGTAAATGCTTACCTTGACGTTTGCGTAACTTATTTTCTTTGTTTTTTAGTCGGGGCATGCCGGGTGCCGGCTACTGCGTCCTGCTCTGCCCACAATCCCACATGACGCCACTGTAGGTCTGTAGCCGTGTGCCGGTTCTCCCACCACGCAACTCACCGAGTCACCGTTCGAGGCCGCCGCATGCTGCAGGACTCGTAGGAGCCTGCAAGCTGCTCACTGACCTACCCAGTCCCGGCTTCCCGCTACCCGCCGCCTAACTAGCTACACCACTCGTGCGTCGCCCACACGCGTGTGTCTATACGACGCACGGGAGCCAGTTAAGCTTGCTGACTTTCGGTCCATTAGGTCCACCGCCTTCTTCTTCCTCCTCGTGTCCACTCGTCCTCCGCCCTCGCCTCTTCGTCCTCCGCCCTGACCGGCGGCTGCCGCGTCGCCGTGCCGCCCGTCCACCGTCCACACTCGCCATGCTGACCCCGTCCTTCCTAATTCGATGGAGTCACCACGCCCCTTGCCGCCGGTCAACGTCCACCGCCCATCCGGCCCAGGCCGGCCGGCGGCGCTGCCATGCCGCCTCGCCTCCATCGCCGAACGAGCCGCCACCCCACCGTCGGACCTTCCCTCCGCCGGCGGTCATTGGAGCCTCCACCCGGCTGTGACGAACCGGATTCTCACCGACGAGAACCCGACTCCCTGTACCCTTGAGATAGTCCCAGGAATAGCAGCTATCTCGTACAGAACTCATCTCAGTCGAATATCACATCCATACAACGATAAAAGATTCATTACATGACATATATAAAGACAAAGCATCTGGTACAAGCCCTCTGGGCTAAATCGACAAATGAAACATCTACGCAGCGGTAGCTAGAACAACAGGGACCACTCCTCCACAGGCATCCTTGAGCGTAGCGCACACCCTTCAGTCGTACCACCCGTCCTGGTTGAACTCGTGGTCGGGGTCTTCACCTGAGAACCCAAAGTCTGTCCCCAAGGAAATGGGACAGGTCCACGTCACCAACCATAATATGATGCAAGCTTTAAAGTGGCCTATTCTAAGGTATAGAAATAATCAAGGTTTAAGCCAGGGTTTTTCTTATGCAAGCAGCTGCAATAACCCAATTTCATTTCATCACCAACTCCTGCTCACACACACACATCCACACCCCAAAACCAGCCATCAGCCTCACATTTTCCCATCGGGCTCGTCCTGCCACGGCAGGTTCCCGCAATTCATTATCCACCAATTACCTTTCACTCACTAGTCGACTCGGTGAGCTCCCTCCCCACCTTGTCTCAACAGCCTCAGCTGGACCAATCTCTCATAACCCGAATCAAGGATGAGGTAAGAAAGCAGTTTCCCATGCTAGCCGGGGCTTCTCAGAAATGGGTCGTCCGTAACCGTGGACACGGCTATACGTATAGTTTACACTCTGCAGAGGTGGCACTCCAGGAATCCATCCGGGCTGCAAGGCTAGTCCGCAACCAACCTGAGACGCAGCCCACAGCAAAGACCCTAAACAGTAGCGGCGCCAATCCTGTCTCCCTGGGCTCGGGAAACATCCGATCTAACATCTGCCCCAGGGTCGTGAAACCTTCCCACCGGGGCCAGTCGGGGGCCGTGGTAAATCAGGGAGATTACGCCGCAACGAATCCCCCCTACACATATCAAACTCGATTCTCCTACAGTCTCGGCGCCGCACTAGAGTAGGCTTGCTGGAACCCTCCCCATACTGGGTAGACGGTGAGCACGGTAATTCCCAAGTCCAAAGTGGGGGCACAACTCGGTCCTTAATTGTTCGGTAAAGCGAGTATCTGCATCACAAGCGATCCGCCGCAACGGTCCGCAATCGGCACCCATAACAGGTATTGCCGCCCAAACTCCTCTGGTACTCACCGAGTACCAATCCCCAAGTAACCAGTAACCATGTACCCGCAACAGGTACCCCATAGGGACTGCCCGAGTGCAGCCCCTCAGCACCTCGATCTACGATCGAGTTGTTATTACTCGCTTACACCGCCTAGCTGCACTACTCCTCCCAAACCACCCACAACTCACGCCAAGAGGATCAATCACAACCATCCCAACACATGCATAGCATAGCATATTTATAAAGTGAGTAGTAGGTAGCAAGGTAACAGGATAATAACAAAGGCAGTGCAGGTTTACCATGCGAGTAAAGTAAAGCGCTAGCATACTAGTTTGCATGTCTAATAGGTATTTCAGAGATGGTCGGGCGTGAACCTGGGCAAAGGTCTTCGTCCTCGTCAAAGCAGTTGTTTTAGTAGTCCGGCTCCTCCTGACTCTCCGGAGCTCCTAGGGGCGCGGAAAAAAATAAAATAAGACGCGACTACTAGCAAAGAAACACTAAAACAACGACGAAACAAGACCCAAATAACACCAAACTCTAAACTAACGCGTAGATCATGATTTTAGAAAAATATAGAAACTGGTTTCATATTTTTCTGAGCTACGGTTGATTTATTATTAATTTTTGAAGTTTAAATCATTTTCTGAAAATATTAAATAATTTCCGAAAAAGAAAACAGACAAATAATTAGCCTGCTGACATTAGCATGACGTCATGCTGACGTCAGCAGTGGGGTCCGCCTAGGATGACGTCAGCAGTGGGCCCTGCTGACGTCAGCGTTGACCGGTCAACGGTCAACGGGGTCAACGGTCAACGGGGTCAACCCTGGTCAATGGGCCCCATGTGTCAGTGACTCGCAGAGTATGACAGGTGGGTCCCATACGTCAGCGCAGTTAAAAGAAAAAGAAAAAGAATAAACGATGGCTGGGCTGGAATTGGGCCGAAAGCGACTGGGCCGGAAGAGTTTAGGGTGGTTAAACAGACTTAATCGCGAGATTTGGCCCACGAAGGGGTGGCTGCTGGATTCGCTCTGGTGGACCAAGTCCACCGTGAACCATGAGTGTGGTCCACGTGAGCCGGGTGCACGGGATCTAGGTGTGGCCGAACTGGGATCGTCTGTGCACGGCTGTGTGGCGACTTGGTGTGGTCTTGCGTGTGGCATGGCCACAGCGCGACGCGACGCGCGCGCGACGCGCTCTGGAGCACGCCGGCGGCGACGGTCCGCGGCGGAACTGGCCGGAGATGGCTCGGCTTGGGTCTAGAACGGTCGGGTTAGCTCATCTAGGGTTAGGCGAACACGGATGGGGTGAACAAGGCTCGGATTTGGTTCGGTTGGGCCCTCCCGACGCGTTTAGCGGCGGCTCGGCCATGAACGCCGGCGAGCACGACGGCGGCTCGGGTTACGCACGCAACGGTGCACGTCTTGGGTTCGGTTGCGCGCTCGTGGCCTCCAGCGACTGCTGGGGCACGGCTAGGTGCACACGCGCGGGCTCGTGGTCGCCCACGGCCACGCGTGGCCTCGGCGTTCGCGCGCGTGGCGAGCAGAGCTCGGCCGCGGCGGGCCTTGGCTGCGGGTTAGAGGCGACGGCGGGTTGCGCACGGTTAGCGGCTCGGGATCCTGCACAAGAGACTGCACAGCACGAAGGCTGGCTCACAGAGGGCTTGCACGACGACGACGGCGGAATTCGGCCGGAGACAGAGAAGAAGGGGGAAACTCGGCGGCGCTCACCTAGGGGTCACGTCGTCGTACGCTGCAGCTCGGGGAAGACTCGACGCGGCCTGGCGGTCCTCGTGCTCCTCCTCTCGCTCCCTGGTTCGGCTTGGAGACGGCGGTCCACGCGCGGCGGCGCTCCGGTTCTCGGCGGCGACGCGGGGAAGACGATGGGCTCCTCCTCTCCTTGCTCCGACTGCTCCACAGCCTTCCCCACCTCTCTCCTACTCCTCCCTTCCCACGAATTGGATCGGGTTGGAACCCCAAAGGGGCGGCGCGGCTTGGGGAAGAAGAAGACCGGTGGCGGGTTATAAAGGCGCTAGGCTAGGGCTTCGCGGTACGGACGGCGAGATTGGGATGGCCAGGCGGCCGCGGACACGCGGCGCGCATCGGACGGGCCGCACAGGGGGCGATGGGGCCGGCCGGGTGGTCGGGTTCACGGGCGGCGCGCTCGGGAGAGAGGGAGCGGCGTCGCGAGGAAGGAGATGACGCGGGGAGGAAGGTAAAGCTGACAGGTGGGGTCCACATGCCAGTGAGAGAGAGAAGGGCGATGCGGAGTCGACGCGGCGGGGAAAGAAGGCGGGCCGCAGCTGGGCCGAAAGGCCGGCTGGGCTGCTCGGGTTGCTGGCTCGGGAAAAGAGTTGGAGGGTGCTTCTCAAACTTTGGCTTCGGGAAATCGGCCCACGAACAGGAATAGGTTTGGAAATTAGTTTAGTCAATTAGAGTTTGAATTCAAATCTAGAATTTGAATTCAAACCAACCAAAAATCCAAATAAATCCAAATAAATCCAAATCACACTATTTCATCCTTAGCACTTCAAATTGATTTTAAATTTGAATTTAAATTGCCTAAGAATTTAGGGAGCAAATAGAAGACACTCTTATATGTTGGTTTGCATGCACACAATTTCACCAAAAATTTTTAAATTCGAATTTTTGCACTCAACAAAACCTATAGGAATTTTAGGGTTGTTACAGTCTCCCCCCCTCACAAGAATCTCGTCCTCGAGATTTGTGATTACCTATGGTTTAAACAAGTGGGGGTATTTCTCTTTCAGTACTGACTCCTTTTCCCAAGTGGCTTCCCTTTCTGAGTGATTGCTCCACTGTACTTTGCAAAACGGGATAGCTGTGCTTCTGGTCTCTTTGACTGCTCTGTCTAGTATCCTCTCTGGGTACTCTAGGTACTCCAAGGTGTCTTGTAGGTCTAATGCCTCTGTCTTGATCTCATGTTCTGGTACTCTCAGACACTTTCTCAGCTGAGATACATGGAACACTGGGTGTACTCCCGCTAGTTCCTCTGGTAGGTCTAGCTTGTAGGCTAGCTTTCCTACTCTCTCCAGTATCTGGTATGGTCCAACAAAACGGGGTGCTAGCTTTCCTTTCACTTGGAATCTCTTATGCCCTCTGAGGGGTGACACTTTCAGGTAGACGAAGTCTCCTACTTCGAACTCCAAATCTCGTCTCCTTTTATCTGCATAGCTCTTTTGTCGGCTCTGAGCTGCCTTCAGGTGCTCTCGGATCTTGGCCACATTTTCTTCTGCCTCTACAATCATGTCAGGCCCAAAGAATGTTCGTTCTCTCACCTCTGACCACATTAGAGGTGTTCTGCATTTTCTGCCATAAAGTGCCTCAAAGGGTGACATCTGTAGGCTGGCCTGGTAACTGTTGTTGTAGGAGAATTCTGCATAAGATAGACTCTTTTCCCAGTCTGTGCTGTAAGCTAGAACACATGCCCTCAACAAATCTTCAAGAACCTGGTTCACTCTTTCGGTCTGCCCATCTGTCTGGGGGTGGTAAGCTGTGCTATACTCCAAGGTTGTCCCGATGGCTTGATGTAGGCTTTGCCAGAATTGAGTTGTGAATTGGGGTCCTCTGTCTGACACAATACTTTTTGGTGCCCCATGCAGCTTAAGAATGTTGTCTATGTATAACTCTGCTAGTTTGCTTACTGAGTGTGTGCTTTTGACTGGTATAAAGTGAGCTGCTTTTGTTAGTCGATCAACTACGACCCAAATGGCATCATTCCCTTTCTGAGTGCGGGGTAGGCCAACTACGAAGTCCATGCTGATATCTTCCCACTTCCACATTGGAATTTCCAGTGGTTTCAGTAATCCTGCTGGTCTTTGATGTTCTGCTTTGATTCTTCGACAAGAGTCGCATTTGGCTACATACTCTGCTATGTCCTCTCTCATTTTCTTCCACCAGAACTTATCCTTCAGATCCTGATACATCTTAGTGCATCATGGGTGTATCGAGTACTTGGACTCGTGAGCTTCTGAGAGAATTGTTCTCCTGATTTCCTCGTCCTGTGGTACACAGATACGGTCTTTCAGCCATACTGTTCCTGCTTCATCAATCCGGAAGTCAGGTGCTACTCCACGTTGAATATCCTCTCTTACTTCTTGGATTTCTGAACACTTTCCTTGTGCTTCTTTGATTCGGTCTTCTAGGTTATACTTCACTCTCATTTCCTGGGGTTTTCCTTCTTTTACTAGCTCGAGTTTCAGCATGTACAACTCTTTCGCTAGTTCTGACTGACTTTCTTCTATCATCATGTTGTTGCAATAGCTTTTTCGGCTCAAGGCATCTGCCACTACGTTAGCTTTGCCAGGATGGTAGTGTATCTCCAAATCATAATCTTTGATCAATTCTAACCATCTTCTCTGCCTCATGTTTAGTTCAGATTGGGTGAAGAAATACTTCAAACTTTTGTGATCTGTGTAGATATCGCACTTGTTGCCAATCAGATAGTGCCTCCAGATCTTCAATGCATGTACCACTGCTGCCAGTTCTAAATCATGTGTGGGGTAATTTTCCTCATGTTTCCTCAGCTGCCTCGATGCATAGGCAACAACCTTGCCCTCTTGCATCAGAACACATCCCAAACCTTGTCTTGAAGCATCGCCGTAGACTACGAAATCTTTGCGAATATCTGGCAGGGTCAATACTGGAGTTGTAGTGAGTTTGTGCTTGAGTTCTTGGAAACTTCTTTCACATTTGTCCGTCCATTCAAATGGGACATTGTTCTTGAGTAGTTCGGTCGTTGGCTTGGCAATCTTGGAGAAGTTCTCAATGAATCTTCTATAGTATCCTGCCAATCCCAGAAAGCTCCGGATCTCCGTGACACTCTTCGGTTGCTTCCATTCTGCTACTGCCTCAATCTTTTCTGGGTCGACTGCTACGCCCTCAGCTGTCAACACGTGACCCAAAAAGGCTACTTTCTCTAACCAAAATTCACATTTGCTGAACTTCCCATAGAGTTGATGCTGCCTCAGCCTCTCTAGTACAATCCTCAGATGCTTCTCATGTTCTTCGGCTGTTTCTGAGTAAACTAGTATGTCGTCAATGAACACCACTACGAACTTGTCTAGTTCCTCCATGAATACCTTGTTCATCATGTTCATGAAGTAAGCAGGTGCATTGGTCAATCCGAAGGACACAACGGTGAACTCGTACTTCCCGTACCGAGTCACAAAAGCTGTCTTGGGAATGTCACCTTCTCTAATCTTCATTTGGTGGTATCCCGATCTCAGATCAATCTTACTGAAGTATTTGGCTTTCTTCAACTGATCTAGCAAGTCATCAATTCGAGGTAATGGGTACTTGTTCTTGATCGTCACTGCGTTCAAGGATCGATAGTCTACGCACATGCGCATTGACCCATCTTTCTTCTTCACAAACAACACTGGCGATCCCCATGGGGATGCACTTGGTCGAATCACACCGCTTTCAAGCATCTCTCTCAGCTGCTTCTTGAGTTCTTCCAGCTCCTCCACTGACATTTTGTACGGCCTCTTAGCAATAGGCCCTGTGCCTGGTTGCAGTTCGATTATGAACTCTACGTCTCGGTCTGGTGGTAGTCCTGGTAGTTCCTCGGGAAACACGTCCGGGTACTCACATACTACAGGTACTTCTTCGATCGTCTGTTTCTCAATGGAGTATACCAACTGTCTCAGAATACATGTTCTGGATCTCTTCCCTATTCTTCTTTGTGGCTCTGCTGTTACTTTGACTCCGCTAGGGTGTGTCAACTCAACTGTTCTGGGTGAGCAACTGATTATTCCTTTGTGCTCTGTAAGCCAATCCATTCCTAGTATCACGTCAATTCCATCCGATTCCAGGACTGTCAAGTTTCCTTCGAACTCCTGGCCTCCTATCATCAGTCTAACTGCGGGGCACTCTAAAGTGCACCTAAGCTCTCCTAAGGGAGAAGTAGTGACTATAGGTCTAGCTTTAGGTATTGTCGGGGGTGACTGCTCTCTTACAAACTTTGTCGAGATATAAGATCCAGTTGCTCCAGAGTCAAACAATATCAAAGCTGGAATGCCATTTACTAAAAACTCACCAAGCACAACGTCGGGAGCGTCCTCGGCTTCTTCCTCTGTCAAGTGGTTGAGGCGTCCTCTCTGCGCTGTTGCTGGCTGCCTGTCCTGTCCTCCAGGTGCCGGTGCCTTGGCTGGGGTTTGTTTGTTCATCTTCTCCGGACAGTCAAAGGACTTGTGACCGGGCTTCCCACAAGCAAAACAGACCACTGTGGTCCCTCCACCAATTCTGGGTGTGTTGTTCGGCTTCCAGTTGGGGTTTCCCTGACTCGTGTAGCTGTTGTTTCTGTTACCAAAGCTGTTGTAGTTGTTACCTCTGCTGCCAAAACTGTTGCTGTTACTGCCTCGGTTACCCTGGTAGCTGTTTCTGTTAAACCCTGAGCTTCCTTGGCTGTTGCTCTGCTAAAAGTTTCTCCTGAGCATGTTGCTCTGGCCACTCCTCGGCCTCTGACTTAGTCTGTGGTTGTGCAACTGTTCAGCCTTTCTTTTCTTCTCTCGCCAGGTATCTTCAAGACCCACTCTTTCCTTCTCAACTGCGATAGCCCTGTCAATCAGCTCTCTTAGTGACCTGTGTGAACTCGCTGCGAGTGCTGTCCTCAGACCTCTGTGTAAACCACGCTGGAACCAAAACTGCTTCTTCTTCTCAGTGTTGACGTCTTCAGGAGTGTACCTTGACATCTTAGCAAAGTGTCGAGCGTACTCAGCTACAGACAAACTTCCTTGGGTCATTGTCCTGAATTCCATTGCTTTATGCACCATGACTTGTTCTGGTATGTTGTACTCCTTGAAAGCTTCACAAAACTCTAGCCAGGTGATCTGAGCTGGGTTCGCGTGAGAGTCACAGTAGCTCTCCCACCACGCTTTTGCTGCTCCTTCAAGTTGGTGCGCCGCAAGGGCCACACATTCCTCTTCAGTGTAGTCTGTCAGGTCCAGCTTCGTCTCGATGGTACGCAACCAGTCGTGTGCATCGAGTGGTTCGTCCGAGTAGTCGAAGGTGGGTGCTTTCAGCCTGATGAATCTTTCAATCTTCCTTTGTAGGTCTTCCTCACGGTGTCCCTGACGGTTCTGGTTCTGATTTCCCTGCATCTGTTGCATAGCTTGCATCATCTGTGTGTTGGCCTGTGCCATCTGTTGCATCAGCTGTGTCTGAGTAGTCATTACTTCTGCCAAGTTAGGCGGTGGCGGTGGTTGCTGGTTGTTCTGCTGGTTCTGCTGAGGTTCCACTGCTGGTTCTTCCATTTCCACTTCTTGTTCTTCTCCTGGTGCGTTGTTCTCGGCTGGAGCACGCCTGCTGCGCGTCCACGACCCCTGCCTCTAACTGCAACTGCTGCTCTTCCGCGACCACGACCTCTGACACGTCCTCTGCCTCTAACTGCCATTGCTGCCTCTTCTTGCTCAGCTTCCTTAAAACGTGCAAGCAGTCGGTTGGATCTTCGGATCGACATCTTGCTGTATTTTTCATAAAGCAGATTTAGTGGCGGTCGGTAAGGGTTAGGTTAGCGTAACTAGAGTAGGAGCTGCACACAAGAAATAGACTCAACACTAAAGTACACTCAAGATGAACATCAATAAAACTGCAAGAACAGCCAAAAAGATCGATCAATCATTACAACATTACACCCTAGACATGTGTACTATCCCGAGGCCAGCTCCTGGAACCTTGAGGATTAGTACATCTAAGCGAATGCTACATCGTGGCTGAGCCAAAAGGTGGTCATGATCTACTAAGTCTAAACATCTACTCATGAAGATAGATACAAGTCTCATCACCACTGCTGACATCTGCTGATACTGCCTACTGCATCTGTCTCATATTGCTGAAAGTGCCTGTGAGGCGCGCTGCCAACCTCACAGCCTCAGTCTCTGTCTGCTGCTTGATCACTGCCTGTTGTCTTGGTGGGTGTCCGTGAGGCGCGCTGCCAACCTCACTATGTCCATCTCAGGTTCGGTCAACTGCTTCTCTAAGTGTGCCAGTTCTTGTCTCAGTCTTGTCATCTCGGGAGTAAGGGTTCGAGCCTCAGGTGGTGGTATCGGCTCAACTCGGCTTGGTGAAACTCTGTAGTTCTCTGTCCTGGGTTCAACTCTGCGTTCTTCTGGTAGTCCTTGGTTCACTGCGATCATTTCTGCCACTCTTTTCCTGTCTGATCTTACCCAACTACTAAGGGTCCTTCGAGCTTCATCCTTTGCCATAATCTGTTGAAGACTCATGTACTTCATCAGTTGGTAGTTTCGTCCACTCTTCTCCTTGTAGCTATCCACCTCTTCTTGAAGTTCTGAGTTGAGACTGTCCAACCAGTATACTTCTTCCTTCAGACCTTCTATCTCTTCTTCCTTGGCTGCTAGTTCCTTGTCTTTTTCTATGAGTTGATCTTCCAGGCGGACATCTCGAGCATGGTGAGTTGCTCGGATCAGTCCTGCCAACTGCCTGTTGTTTCGAGCTTCGTGGTCCAAGATTCTGACTTCCCTTGTTTTAGCTCTGAGTTGCTCCTCAAGTAAGGCGATCCTGTTGTCCTTCTCCATCAGCTGGAGGTCTTGCTTCCATACCCTCTCTTTCAGCTTGGCAACTTTTCTTCTAAGCCAATGTTCAAGTACTCCTGCTCTATCATGCACTGAACTGAGGTCCGCAGAGTCACGTTCCGCTCTCGGTCTGCTGCGTGAGCCTGCAAGCTGACTGCGTCTCTGTCTGTCGGATCTTCAAGAGCTCGCGGTAGGTACCGGAAACGAGTGTGGCTGAGCTGACTCTGGTACACAAGTGTGGCAAGTCGGAGTATCCTCATAGCTATAGTCTGCACTGCCCGACTGAAAGTGCTCTCGCTGGTAGCTGCCCGTAACATCAGTGACCTTGGTCGTCCAGGGATATTTGGTACTACCATCTGCAACCGGGTGTGTACTCCCTCACCAGGTCCGTAGGTCCATCCCTCGTAGAAGACGTTGTCCACATCTATCCCCACTGTACGCAACACCTCCCTCAGTAGCACTGCCAAACCTCCACAGTCTGCTCCTGTGGTCCTGATCTCCCGTCGTTCATCTGCTGATCCTCTTCCTTCCATCTGCCAGACAGTTAGTGGGTTGTTAGTAAGCAAGTTAGTAAGGTAAGGTAAGGTAAGGGTAAAAGTTTTGTAAATAGATGGGATATACTTATATATAGTTTTCAAATAGTCCAAGGGGTTTCATATAAAATAGAGGACTCAGTTAGAGCTTCTGTCCTAAGATTCTGTTCTAAGGGTTACGCGCTACGGTCAAGTATGGCTCTGATACCAACTGTGACGAACCGGATTCTCACCGACGAGAACCCGACTCCCTGTACCCTTGAGATAGTCCCAGGAATAGCAGCTATCTCGTACAGAACTCATCTCAGTCGAATATCACATCCATACAACGATAAAAGATTCATTACATGACATATATAAAGACAAAGCGTCTGGTACAAGCCCTCTGGGCTAAATCGACAAATGAAACATCTACGCAGCGGTAGCTAGAACAACAGGGACCACTCCTCCACAGGCATCCTTGAGCGTAGCGCACACCCTTCAGTCGTACCACCCGTCCTGGTTGAACTCGTGGTCGGGGTCTTTACCTGAGAACCCAAAGTCTGTCCCCAAGGAAATGGGACAGGTCCACGTCACCAACCATAATATGATGCAAGCTTTAAAGTGGCATATTCTAAGGTATAGAAATAATCAAGGTTTAAGCCAGGGTTTTTCTTATGCAAGCAGCTGCAATAACCCAATTTCATCTCATCACCAACTCCTGCTCACACACACACATCCACACCCCAAAACCAGCCATCAGCCTCACATTTTCCCATCAGGCTCGTCCTGCCACGACAGGTTCCCGCAATTCATTATCCACCAATCACCTTTCACTCACTAGTCGACTCGGTGAGCTCCCTCCCCACCTTGTCTCAACAGCCTCAGCTGGACAAATCTCTCATAACCCGAATCAAGGATGAGGTAAGAAAGCAGTTTCCCATGCTAGCCGGGGCTTCTCAGAAATGGGTCGTCCGTAACCGTGGACACGGCTATACGTATAGTTTACACTCTGCAGAGGTGGCACTCCAGGAATCCATCCGGGCTGCAAGGCTAGTCCGCAACCAACCTGAGACGCAGCCCACAGCAAAGACCCTAAACAGTAGCGGCGCCAATCTTGTCTCCCTGGGCTCGGGAAACATCCGATCTAACATCTGCCCCAGGGTCGTGAAACCTTCCCACCGGGGCCAGTCGGGGGCCGTGGTAAATCAGGGAGATTACGCCGCAACGAATCCCCCCTACACATATCAAACTCGATTCTCCTACAGTCTCGGCGCCGCACTAGATTAGGCTTGCTGGAACCCTCCCCATACTGGGTAGATGGTGAGCACGGTAATTCCCAAGTCCAAAGTGGGGGCACGACTCGGTCCTTAATTGTTCGGTAAAGCGAGTATCTGCATCACAAGCGATCCGCCGCAACGGTCCGCAATCGGCACCCATAACAGGTATTGCCGCCCAAACTCCTCAGGTACTCACCGAGTACCAATCCCCAAGTAACCAGTAACCATGTACCCGCAACAGGTACCCCATAGGGACTGCCCGAGTGCAGCCCCTCAGCACCTCGATCTACGATCGAGTTGTTATTACTCGCTTACACCGCCTAGCTGCACTACTCCTCCCAAACCACCCACAACTCACGCCAAGAGGATCAATCACAACCATCCCAACACATGCATAGCATAGCATATTTATAAAGTGAGTAGTAGGTAGCAAGGTAACAGGATAATAACAAAGGCAGTGCAGGTTTACCATGCGAGTAAAGTAAAGCGCTAGCATACTAGTTTGCATGTCTAATAGGTATTTCAGAGATGGTCGGGCGTGAACCTGGGCAAAGGTCTTCGTCCTCGTCAAAGCAGTTGTTTTAGTAGTCCGGCTCCTCCTGACTCTCCGGAGCTCCTAGGGGCGCGGAAAAAAATAAAATAAGACGCGACTACTAGCAAAGAAACACTAAAACAGCGACGAAAGAAGACCCAAATAACACCAAACTCTAAACTAACGCGTAGATCATGATTTTAGAAAAATATAGAAATTGGTTTCATATTTTTCTGAGCTACGGTTGATTTATTATTAATTTTTGAAGTTTAAATCATTTTCTGAAAATATTAAATAATTTCCGAAAAAGAAAACAGACAAATAATTAGCCTGCTGACATTAGCATGACGTCATGCTGACGTCAGCAGTGGGGTCCGCCTAGGATGACGTCAGCAGTGGGCCCTGCTGACGTCAGCGTTGACCGGTCAACGGTCAACGGGGTCAACGGTCAACGGGGTCAACCCTGGTCAATGGGCCCCATGTGTCAGTGACTCGCAGAGTATGACAGGTGGGTCCCATACGTCAGCGCAGTTAAAAGAAAAAGAAAAAGAATAAACGATGGCTGGGCTGGAATTGGGCCGAAAGCGACTGGGCCGGAAGAGTTTAGGGTGGTTAAACAGACTTAATCGCGAGATTTGGCCCACGAAGGGGTGGCTGCTGGATTCGCTCTGGTGGACCAAGTCCACCGTGAACCATGAGTGTGGTCCACGTGAGCCGGGTGCACGGGATCTAGGTGTGGCCGAACTGGGATCGTCTGTGCACGGCTGTGTGGCGACTTGGTGTGGTCTTGCGTGTGGCATGGCCACAGCGCGACGCGACGCGCGCGCGACGCGCTCTGGAGCACGCCGGCGGCGACGGTCCGCGGCGGAACTGGCCGGAGATGGCTCGGCTTGGGTCTAGAACGGTCGGGTTAGCTCATCTAGGGTTAGGCGAACACGGATGGGGTGAACAAGGCTCGGATTTGGTTCGGTTGGGCCCTCCCGACGCGTTTAGCGGCGGCTCGGCCATGAACGCCGGCGAGCACGACGGCGGCTCGGGTTACGCACGCAACGGTGCACGTCTTGGGTTCGGTTGCGCGCTCGTGGCCTCCAGCGACTGCTGGGGCACGGCTAGGTGCACACGCGCGGGCTCGTGGTCGCCCACGGCCACGCGTGGCCTCGGCGTTCGCGCGCGTGGCGAGCAGAGCTCGGCCGCGGCGGGCCTTGGCTGCGGGTTAGAGGCGACGGCGGGTTGCGCACGGTTAGCGGCTCGGGATCCTGCACAAGAGACTGCACAGCACGAAGGCTGGCTCACAGAGGGCTTGCACGACGACGACGGCGGAATTCGGCCGGAGACAGAGAAGAAGGGGGAAACTCGGCGGCGCTCACCTAGGGGTCACGTCGTCGTACGCTGCAGCTCGGGAAAGACTCGACGCGGCCTGGCGGTCCTCGTGCTCCTCCTCTCGCTCCCTGGTTCGGCTTGGAGACGGCGGTCCACGCGCGGCGGCGCTCCGGTTCTCGGCGGCGACGCGGGGAAGACGATGGGCTCCTCCTCTCCTTGCTCCGACTGCTCCACAGCCTTCCCCACCTCTCTCCTACTCCTCCCTTCCCACGAATTGGATCGGGTTGGAACCCCAAAGGGGCGGCGCGGCTTGGGGAAGAAGAAGACCGGCGGCGGGTTATAAAGGCGCTAGGCTAGGGCTTCGCGGCACGGACGGCGAGATTGGGATGGCCAGGCGGCCGCGGACACGCGGCGCGCATCGGACGGGCCGCACAGGGGGCGATGGGGCCGGCCGGGTGGTCGGGTTCACGGGCGGCGCGCTCGGGAGAGAGGGAGCGGCGTCGCGAGGAAGGAGATGACGCGGGGAGGAAGGTAAAGCTGACAGGTGGGGTCCACATGCCAGTGAGAGAGAGAAGGGCGACGCGGAGTCGACGCGGCGGGGAAAGAAGGCGGGCCGCAGCTGGGCCGAAAGGCCGGCTGGGCTGCTCGGGTTGCTGGCTCGGGAAAAGAGTTGGAGGGTGCTTCTCAGACTTTGGCTTCGGGAAATCGGCCCACGAACAGGAATAGGTTTGGAAATTAGTTTAGTCAATTAGAGTTTGAATTCAAATCTAGAATTTGAATTCAAACCAACCAAAAATCCAAATAAATCCAAATAAATCCAAATCACACTATTTCATCCTTAGCACTTCAAATTGATTTTAAATTTGAATTTAAATTGCCTAAGAATTTAGGGAGCAAATAGAAGACACTCTTATATGTTGGTTTGCATGCACACAATTTCACCAAAAATTTTTAAATTCGAATTTTTGCACTCAACAAAACCTATAGGAATTTTAGGGTTGTTACACCGGCAACCCCGAAGCTCTAACCGTAATCCCGCCGTTGCCGCCGCCGGCCTCGCCGACCACCCGCGCGGCCGGCAGCGCCCTCGCCGCCCCCACCCACCTCCCACTCCTTTGCCGGCTCCCGCTGCACCCCGTGGCCGGCGCATGGCGGCATGGGCTCGAAGCAGACAATGGAGATTGTGCGGCCCACGTTGACCGCACAAATCTCCAACACTGGAAGCCAAGCCAAGTGGCTTCGGTGGCTTCCGAAAACCATATAGATTTTTTTTAGGAACAACCATATAGTTATCCCGTCGCCGACACTGCCGCACGCCCTAGCAGGCAGGCAAGAAATTTGGGGGAAACCAGGACCAGCGATGGGCTGGATTGGATAGATCGGCCCAGCTATTCTCTCTTCCTTTCTTTGGAACCTCATTCATCGACAGGAATTTTCCTTGCCCTATTCAGTCAGCTGGCCCAGGAAAGAGATATTTTTCGTTGCGAAAGACCACAGGAAAGAGATCTGCTACCTCTGAACTCCTCCTGCATGACTCTGGAGGTCTGTGGCAAGCCATGGCATCAAAAGTCGAATAGGGGCTCTCTGGGCTGATTGATTCGTAACAGCAAGTATTATGGGCTCGATTTAGCCCAAATTGATTTATTTTCAATTTAAATCAAACGCAACTGCCGGAGCGGCGGATTGCCGGATTCAACAAGGCGATCCGATGCCCCTGCCCTTCATGACGTGCTTTCTGACACCCGGGACGTGCACGTTGGTGAAGTAATCCTCCCAGTCCACGCCACGCACGTCGAAGGGGAACTCCGTCTTCTCCTCCTCCGACATCTCCGCCAGGAGCGCCTCCGTGTTGGCGGTGTCGAACCTGCCGCCGTAGAAGGTGTAGGGCTCGTAGATGCGGCCGAGGTAGATGATCATCCTCGCGGCGGCCATGGTGGCGGCGTGGACGTCGTCGCTCGCCGCCCGTGCCCGTCGCTGCCGGAGCGGCCGCCCGGAGGACGCCGGGCACCTGGTGCTGCTCCGTCGTCGCAGCGGCAAGCTCGCCTCCGCGTACTGCTCCATGCTGTCGCAGAACCGCATCGGCCGCACCGGGATGGGCTGCCCGGCAGCGTCGATCAGCGGCGACCGCCTGAAGTGCTCGTAGATGAACTCGAACAGGTCGTGAAACACCAGCGGCTTCGCCGTCGATGACGCCACGTGGTACACGTGCATTATTCCTGGCGCCGCGCCTTGTGCACCGCCGTGCTTCGCCATGGACGCCAGCGTCGCGTTCACCACCATGTCCGCCGGAACCTTAGCACCGAATTAATAAATGTAGCCATTGTTACTCGCTATGTGATAGTGTGATACTTGGTTGAATATGTTCGTGGAGGAGATCTAAGTAGATGGTGGGTTACCACATCAATAATGCAGTCAGGATCGGCAAGGAAACTACTCATCTGCCCCATGCCGTTGTACGTTATAATGGGATCCAGCATCCTGAGTTCATATTCCAGTGAAAGGAAGCGTCAAGCTAGAATGAAATTGGTGGGTATGCACATTCAACTAAAATATATAAAAACATGTCGATAAATTGTTTTAGATGATAAAAGCTACTATTTATTTTGGAATTGCTATACTACACCTACACCTAAATTTATATTTTTTTTCTTTCACTCCTCCCTCTTCTTTTTCACGTGGCAAGATCCTACGAGCTTTCAAATATTAAGATTTGTACAGTACAAGTAGATCTAAAGGAAGCTTCGAGCCAACAAGAAAGGTGGTAGTGGGAGATACAACGGCGGCAGGGGCGGATCCAAAAAGGACCAGCAAAAGCATATGTCCCCACTCCAACTTCTGACTTTCAGCAAACTATGATCCCCATTTTATTGAGGTTTAGAAGGCCATTAGGAGAAGACCCTCCGCCCTCGTTTAATTTCGGAGCTACATTGCGGCAGTGGAGGTGATGGAGATCGATGAGCACCGGCCCGGGGCCTGTTAGCGTTGGAGTGTGGTCGAGATAGCGGCAGCGGCTAGCAGCTGAAGGCAGGTAGGGCAGCGGAGATAAGCTCGAACAACACACAAGGTGGGCCACGCCGGCCCTGGTCACGACGCTGGCAAGGAAGAGGCAGCAGTTGCTCAGACGTTAGAGCCTGCTTGGTTGGCTACCAAAGTTCGCCAAACCAAAATAAAGGTATGCTTAGAAATTTTGGCTGTCATTTGATTTATTATCAAGAAATTGGCACTATAGTCAAAACCATATCAACTAATTAGAAACTTCCTGAAAGGGTACTGGCCTGTGGTGCGTGGCCGGCGCTAAAAAGCTCCAAGGCCTGGGTTTAATTGGCGCACTCTAGGCTGCTAGGTCAAGATTTTTTGGTCCTGTTCTTTTGTGTTTCTTAGGCTAGAGTTTGTGTTGGGTAAACCTATTGTTGACACAAAGATGCGACAACACACTCGATATCGCAGCACGGCCGTCACCACGGCCAACACCCGGCCTCCCTCGGGCAAACCGGTCAGACCGGTTCCTAGAACCGGTCAGACCACTTTCTGACAGGAGGTCGTGAAGACCTAGAAACTCAAGCTCGGGAGGGACCCCGTCGGAGCTCAAGCAATCTAGGGTTGCTCTAGGGTCGGTAGGCCACCTAGAACGCCTTAGTACATCGCGGAGACGAGCAAATGACAACAATTAGGGTTGGAAAAGTGTTTATGGTTTGGAGATAAAAAGTAAGGAACAATTCTGTTTGATTGGATTGGAATAACTCTCAATCGGCCTTAGCCTTCATATATATAGGCCGGGGAAGTCGTACCCCTTCCAATTTGGTTACAATATGGGATAAAACTCGGAATCCTAATCCTACCCGAATTACAACTCCAAACCGGTCTGACCGGTTCGGCAAACCGGTCAGACCGGTTTCCCTCGGCTGCTGCCAATTTTCACTATCAACACATGCCCCCCTGTCTTTTTAGTGAGCTTGCAAACTAAAAAGCATGTATATAGACAATTAAAACTCAGTAGCCAAAATTTATACTAAGGGCGATATCAAAAAATCTATCGGCCATTTAATCTTCATGCATCTTGCCATACGCTTGGGTAATATTTCTTCAAATATCTTTCGTTGATAGCTTTAGGTAAACGATCCCCTTGCAATGTCTCCAGCATATAAGAATTTCCAAATATAACTTTGACAACTCTATACGGCCCCTCCCAACTTGGCGACCATTTACCGAACTTGTTGCTCTTCGTTCCAATAGGCAAAATTGTCTTCCAAACAAGCTCTCCAATCTGAAAATATTTCCCTCGCACCTTCTTGTTGTAAGCTTTAGCAACCCGAAGCTTATCTTTTTCAATCTCCTTTAAAGCCTTTAACCTCTTGTCAGTGACCTCATCAATATTATCCATCATCAAATCATGATAATCAACAGCATCAAGGTCATTTTGTTTAGCTAGTCTATAAGCGTCCAGATTCACCTCAACAGGTAAAACAGCCTCTTGACCATACACAAGCTCAAAATGAGTAACTTTAGTAGCACCATGTCTAGATATACGTTGAGCCCATAATGCTTCAGATAACACTTCATGTCATCTCTTAGGATTTTCTTCTAACTTTTTCTTGATTAATCTAATCAAAGTCTTATTACTTGACTCGGCTTGTCCATTAGCCTGAGCATAGTATGGAGATGAATTGAGCAACTTTATTCTATAGGATTCGGTAAATTCACGTACCTCTTTAGACATAAACGAAGTACCTTGATCCGTAGTCAAAGTTTGAGGAATACCGAATCCATGAATAATGTTTTGTGTAATAAACTCAATTACCTCTCTATGTGTCATATTCTTCAATGGAATCGCTTCGGTCCACTTAGTAAAATAATCCGTAGCAACCAATGCGAAACGATGTCCCTTTGATGATGGAGGATTAATTTGCCAAATAAAATCCAACCCCCAACCTCGGAACGACCATGGCTTAATAATAGGATGCATCAATGCAGCAGGTACCAATTGTAAATCTCCAAATTTCTGACATTCTTCACACCCTTTATAGTATTTGAAACAATCCGCCATCATAGTAGGCCAATAAAAACCGGCTCGTCTAAGTAACCACTTCATCTTGGGAGTCGATTGATGTGTACCACAAATACCCTCATGAACTTCTCCCATGGCGACTTTGGCCTGATCCGAGTCTAAACACTTCAAAAGCAAATCTTCGGCGGTTCGACGGTAAAGTTCATCATCAAGCAATATGTATTTAAATGATAATCGCCGAATATTTCTTTCAGCACCACGACCAGGGTCTTTCAAATAAGTAATAATAGGCACTCTCTAGTCCTGATCTTTAAACTCGGAGTCATTAACATCATCCAAGACTTTTTTGCCGCTGTCAGGAGACAAAGCGGTCAGACCGGTTTTCAAACCGGTCAGACCGGTTCCGGCGGTCAGACTGGTTTGTGAAACCGGTTGGACCGGTTCGTCCAGAACCTTAATCTCGGCTTTTGATTGCATCGGTTTTTGAAGATAGAAATATTTCTTTGCAACAACATAACCAGATGCTTTCTGAGCCAGAGTATTAGCCTTGCCATTCTCTTCTCTTGGAATATGTTTGATTGTAAATTCATCAAAAGAAGCTATGATATCAATGCATCTATCAAGATATGCATTTAGCGAACCATTATAACATTGGTATACCTTGGATACTTGCTGTACCACCAGGAGTGAATCACCAAAAGTTTCAACATTTTTAATTCCCATGTCTTGCAAAAACTCCAAACCAAATAGAAGGGCTTGATATTCAACTTGATTATTGGTGCGCTTCTCCTCTAACCGGTTTGAAAACTCAAAAACAGCACCACTTGGAGAAATCAAAACAACACCAATTCCTTGTCCATCATTGCAAACCGACCCATCAAAGTATAATTTCCATGGTGTACAAGCAACATAGCCGATGTCGAAGTCACAAGTATCATTAATCCGATGCTCCACAATAAAATCAGCTACAATTTGGCCTTTTATAGATTTTAAAGGTTCACAAGCCAAATCATACTCAACTAAAGCATAAGCCCATTTACCGATTCTACCACTTAAAATCGGTTTTTGCAACATATGTTTGATAACATCGGTTTGACATAACACGATACAAGTATTGGATAATAAATAATGCCTCAACTGAGTACAAGCATTATATAATGACAAACATAACTTCTGAATGAAAGTATACATCGTTTCTGCATCAATTAGCCGTCGGATTATATAAGCAATCACATACTCCTTAGCATCGATTTCTTGGGTTAAAACAGCTCCAATAACTCTATCTTCAGCTGCCACATAAAGTCTGAATGGAACTCCTCTCTTAGGCGCCCTAAGCACCGGCGGTGAAGACAAATACTCTCTGATCTTCTCAAAAGCTTCTTGCTGTTTTGCCCCCCAAGTGAAATTGGCCTCATCTTTTAATCGGAGAATAGGAGTAAAAGCATCAACTTTCTCAGACAAATTAATTATAAACCTTCTCAAAAAATTCACTTTGCCTAGAAACTTCTGCAAATCCTTTTTGCAAGTAGGAGCTTCGACTTTCTTCATTGCTTCAATTCTCTTGGGATCAACTTCTATGCCATTCTCATGAATAATAAATCCCAAAAACTTCCCAGACGAAACACCAAAAGCACATTTGAGTGGATTCATCTTCAAACCATACCGTCTCATCCTTTCAAGAGCAAGTTTTAAATCGGCTAAATGATGATCCAAGCCATCCGATTTAACTACAATATCATCAATATACACTTCCACAATGACACCAAGTAAATCATGAAAGATTAAATTCATGGCCCTTTGATAAGTTGCGCCAGCATTCTTTAATCCAAAAGTCATAACCACCCACTCAAATAAACCAATAAATCCCGGGCACTGAATAGTCGTTTTGTGCATATCCTCTTTGGCCATAAAGATTTGATTATATCCGGCATTACCATCAAAAAAACTAACAGCACGGTGTCCAGATGCTTCGTTAATCAAAACATCGGCTATAGGCATAGGATATCAATCTTTCGGAGTAGCTTTGTTAAGATCTCTAAAATCAATGCAAACTCTAAGTTTTCCCGAATCTTTCTTTTCAATGGGAACAATATTAGAAATCCACTCCGCATAACGACAAGTCCGAATAAAACCAGCATCTAGCAAACGATTAACTTCTTCTTTTATTCGGTCATAAATAGTGGGATTAAAACGTCTAGTCGATTGCTTAAAAGGTCTAAAACCGGCTTTAATTGGTAAACGATGCTCAACTATATCACGACTCAATCCAGGCATCTCACGGTACTCCCAAGAAAAACAATTGACATACTCCATCAACAAATTTATTAACTTGGCTTTAAACTCAGCCGATAAATTTTTGTTTACAAAAGTTGGCCTAGGAATAGTACCATCACCAATATCTATTTTTTCTAAAGGGCCGGCTGATGAAAAAACTTGACCCAGCTTATCCATATCACCCAGATCTTCAATGGCTTCAAATGTACCTTCTGTTTTTTCTCGAAAATGATCAATTCGCTCTTGAAGCTACTGTCCAGACATAAATCGATCTGACCGATTTCTAGAAGCGGTTTGACCGGTTTGGCTCGACTGGCACTGTTCAGGTCTAAACCGGTCTGACCGGTTTTCAGAAGCGGTCTGACCGGTTTGTCTCTGTTGATTTGTTTGCTCCATCAATTACAGCAAGTAATTCAACCGATTCTCCATCGGCTTTAATGTAGCAGGAACGAAACCATCCTTAGTGCAACTAATCAGCTCATAATCAGTCAAATCTAAGCCCGACAAACACTTAATATTATCATTTGCACTAATAGAATCAGAATCGGCCGTTGCAATGAAGGAAGAAGTATCACCATGTACAACTTCAACTTCATCGCCGATCCACTGAATAAGATATTGATGCAAGGTAGAAGGTACGCATTGATTTGCATGAATCCAATCATGCCCAAGAATTAAACTGAAGTTACCTTGCACTTCTGAGACGAAGAAAGCTGTAGCAACGGTCTTGCTTCCAATGGTCAATTCCATAGAAGCCACACCCTTGGCGCCAATAGGATCACCGCCACCGACTCCACTGACCGTCATGTTCGTCTTGATCAATTCTTCATCCTTTCCGCCAATCTTCTTGTAGAGAGAATAGGGCATAAGATTCACGATCGCCCCACCATCAACCAACATTCGCGAGATTGGCTTCCCATTGATATGACCTCTCATGTACAAAGCCTTCAAGTGATTGTTTGATTCTTGCGGCTTCTGAAATATAGCATCACGAGGTCCTAACTGAAGATGAGACACCTCCTCCTCCGGCACCACAAAGTAATCAGATGATAAATAAACAACATTAACTTCCATGTTGCCATGCTCTGGAGAAGCTTCAAAGTCAACCATCTCCTCATCTTCAACCACTGGAGGATTTTCTGGCGTATTACTTTCATTTACACTGGGAACAAGTGTGTTCTCTGTTTCTGGTTCCAAACCGGTCTGCCCGGTTCCAAAAACCGGTCGGACCGCTTCTGTCATACCCAAACCGGTCCGACCGGATTCTGAAACCGGTCTGACCGGTTGTACTGCTGGTTGCACAACTGACTTGGCTTGTCAAATTTTCTTCTGAGGAATCATTGGCCTATATCTGTTGAAATGCTCATCTCTTAACTTCTCAACTTCCTGTTCCTTTTTTTCTCTGTTTCGCAAGCGCTGCAACTTTCTCTTTTGTGTCTGAGTCAAACCAGAAGGACACCACCTTGGTTGAAACACTTTCTTCACAGCCTTGCTACTCCCAGCTTCATGATCATTAGCCATGACAGGTTTTTTAACAGCCGAATTTCCAATAACTATCGGCTTTTTACCCAACTCTTGCATAGCCACTGGAACATCACCAATCTTAACAAACCCATCAGTTTTGACTTGCTTTAGGTCCTCTGTAAACTTTACTTCCTCCATCTTCTCCTTGACACGATATTCTTGCTGAGGAGAAGCATATTGTTTCTGTTCAGACCGAAACCGGTCTGACCGGTTTGAAACCGGTCTGACCGCTTTGCTAGCTTGCACCGTACCTGATTGATATGAGCCCAATCGGTCATGTACGGGGATTCTAGGACCATTGCCCATGTAATCTTGAGGTGGTTGTGGCATGGGAAAGCATTGCATCCACATTCCTTGGTCCCATGTTGGATATGAAGAATCTGACGCCGGAGGTACCCATGGCATGGTAGCATACATCTTCTATGGTGGATAAATAGTAACAACATCACTACGACGTCTATTGTTCTCTGCATAACCATCTCCACGCATTGGTGATCTTGGTCTCTTTTTTACTGGTCGATCAACTTGAGCGGGCTTTGTGTACTTGTTCAAGAGCTGATTAAAGGTAGGTCCTTGCTTCAGAACTGTACCTCTGACTTTAGGCTCATTAACTTTCCAAGTACCCACTTCCGGGCGTATAGACTTGAAAGTTCTAGGTCGGTCCAGGAGCAAACTGGTCTGACCGGTTTCGCCTAATTAGCGGACCGATTCTCTGTTGATGAACTTTCTTTCCCCCCGGGCCTTGATGTGTTAATTGTAATCTTCAGAGACTCTTTACCATCCAGAGTCTTTCCAAGCATCACTTTTCTGACCGGAATCTGGTCATCAATTTTTTCCGGCCTTGGCTTCCCAACTATCAAATTCTTTCCCTTAGCTCCTTCGGCTTGTTCCGGCCGAATCAACACTTTAGTATTCAAATCAAGTGTATGGACAGGAAAGGGAGCCTTGTCAACATGCATCTCAGCTAGTACCAATCGACCTTCATTAATAACCGATTGTACCTGTCGTCGGAAAGCATTGCAATCATTAGTAGCATGAGAAAAAGAATTATGCCACTTACAATATGCATGATTTTTCAATTGATTGGCTGGTGGAATTGCATGAGAGAGTTTAATGAAACCATTCTTAAGCAATTCATCGAAAACACGATCACATTTGGCAACATCAAAAGTAAATTTAATTTCTTCTCGCCGATTTTTCTGAACCGGCTTCAACGAAGGACAAGAACAAGGCTTAGCTTTTGATGGCCAAACAAATTCAGCAGCATAAACTTCATTATCCTCATCATCCGAACTATCAGAATCATTGTTAACCATATGAACATTGGAACGATGAGGCTTAGCATTTTCCTTAACATGTTTTAACTTTAATTCAAGACTCATGACCTTCATTTGCAAGTGATTGATAGAAAGAAAATCAAAACCTTCTAATTTCTCTTTCAAATAAGATCGCAAGCCCGCAAAAGCTAAATCTGCTAAATCTTTTTCAGAGATTGACAAATTAAAACATCTATTCTTTGTATCTCTAAATCTTCTGAAATAATCTATAACCGATTCCTCTCGGCTTTGTTTAATAGATGTTAAATCAGTTAATTTAGTTTCATTTTCTCCGCTAAAGAAGTGCTCATGAAATTTACGCTCCAATTGAGACCAACTTTGAATAGAATTAGGAGCAAGCGAAGAAAACCAAGAGAAAACAGTTCCAGTCAATGTTAATGAAAACAAACGCACACGCAACGGCTCATAAAAAGCTGCTTCTCCTAGCTGCAAAATATATTGACTAACATGCTCCCAAGTGGTACGATTATCTTCACCATTGAATTTAACAAACTCAGGAATACGCCAACCATTAGGATATGTAACTAGATCAAATTCAGGAGGATATGGTTTTTGATATAAACGTGAACTACTCATATCAATCCCAAGCTTTGTTCTAATTGTATTAGCCAGATCTTCTTTGAACTTAGAAAAATCGGCTTGATAATTACTACTGGGTGTATTTTGTGTATAACGAGGTGTATTATACATCATATTTTGAGAAACATTCAGAATCGGTCCACAAGAAACACCGGATCCCGAAGGTGCACTTCCTACAACCGTAGTACGAGGGAGTGTAAAAACAGGACCAGAAGCAACTATATTAGATAAAACCATCGCATTTGTTACACCAGCATCCATGGAACCGGTCTGTCCAACTGAATTGGGCAAACCGGTCTGACCGGTTGGGAAAACCGGTCTGACCGGTTCTTGGACCGAACTGGGATGAGGTGGCTGTCCTGAATAAAAATTCGGCGGCATACCCAAATTATGATCTATAATATTTTCCGGTACACCTGACGTGTTAGCATCAATTTTAGGGTATGCATTAGGATCTTCTAAAGTATTTTTACCCTTATTAAATGCCTCAAAATTACTAGCCATATTAACAATTAACTCATTAGTAACAGTTTGTGCAGCATGCAACTTTTCATCCATCATGGGAGTTATTTGTTGCATTAAATCAGAGGGTTCACCGGTTACCTTATTAGGAAGCTCCTCAACTTGATCGTTAGCCAACTTAAAAGCTGGCATGACGAACTCTTTAACTCTCTTGATAAAGCCTCCACGATCCTTCTTGAAGCCCTTCAAGAATTGCGCCTTGAAGTGTACCTCAGCAATCAGGTACCGCTTCCGCTCCTCGTCCGTGAGTTCTTCCATCATAGCAGTGATGATGTTGTTCTTGTCGAGCTCACTGGTTGCACCCGACATCTTCGAGGTAGATTAGATCGGTCTTGGAACCAGATTAATCGTCCCCAGCGGAGTCGCCAAAAAGTATGTTGACACAAAGATGCGACAACACACTCGATATCGCAGCACGGCCGTCACCACGGCCAACACCCGGCCTCCCTCGGGCAAACCGGTCAGACCGCTTTCTGACAGGAGGTCGTGAAGACCTAGAAACTCAAGCTCGGGAGGGACCCCGTCGGAGCTCAAGCAATCTAGGGTTGCTCTAGGGTCGGTAGGCCACCTAGAACGCCTTAGTACATCGCGGAGATGAGCAAAGGATAGCAATTAGGGTTGGAAAAGTGTTTAGGGTTTGGAGATAAAAAGTAAGGAACAATTGTGTTTGATTCGATTGGAATAATTCTCAATCGGCCTTAGCCTTCATATATATAGGCCGGGGAAGTCGTACCCCTTCCAATTTGGTTACAATATGGGATAAAACTCGGAATCCTAATCCTACCCGAATTACAACTCCAAACCGGTCAGACCGGTTCGGCAAACCGGTCTGACCGGTTCGGCAAACCGGTCTGACCGGTTTCCCTCGGCTGCTGCCAATTTTAACTATCACCACATATTCCTCATATTGGCCCCGTATGAGGGAGGGTAGTTGTATGGGGACCATTTCTCTCTCTAATACAAAGAAGCACAGCTCTCCTGCGTTTTCGAAAAAAAGGTACTAGGATAAAATCTATTGGTTGTCATATTTTGGCATTAAACCAATTGAATACCTAGATTTTTTGCCTTAACTTTAGCACGTCCTTATTTTGGCAAGACTGCTTGGCCGCCGCGCCGCCCAGCTCCCCGCGCTGGGTGTGGGGTCACCCGCGCCGCCATGGCCGCGCAGTGCTCCTCGGCCTCGCCGGGGCAGATGCGGCGGCCGGCCTCGCGTCGACGACGACGTCTCACGGTGGCAGTGGCGCCCGGTCGTTGACTTCAAGCTGCTGGCGGCGTCCTTGCTGCTTCGAGCAGCAGTGAGGGAGTTGTGAGGGAGAGAGAGGAGAGAGGGGGGGGGAAGAGAGTTGTGCCGCCGTGCGGGAGAGAAAGAGGAGAGAGAGGGGAAAAGAATGAGAGAGAGAGGGAGGGATCCACATGCTCATTTTTGGACCAATTAGAGACCTCCATTTTGAAGGTGTGGATTGATGACGTGGCAACGACGTGGCGATGTGTGTTTTCCTTTTGCACTTGTATTGCAATTTTGGATGGGTAAACACTCTCAAATGAAAAAGTGATAAACTACAAAGTTTTACATCTTTTTGAGAGCTACAACTTTGATTTAGAACTTATTTACATCCGAGGTCATTAGAAATTTTTAAAAATTCACAATTTCAAATTTGATACATTATTTGACTATTTTAAAGTATTAAATAATCTCAAATTAGAAAGTTGTCAACTACAAAGTTTTATATTTTGTTGATCTCAACAACTTTTATATATAATTTATTCACATTCGAGGTCATTTAAAAATTTTGAAATTTCAAATTAGATAACTTATAATAATATTTTATAGTGTTAAACAATCTCAAATATAAAAGTTGTCAACTACAAAGTTTTACATTTCGTTGAGGTGTACGACTTTGGTATAAAGTATTTTTTCATATGAGATCATATAAAAAAGTTTGTATTCAAAACATACACCCACTAACTATCTCATATACAATCCTACATACACTTCTTGTAGGATGTTTCGATTTTATAAACATCGTTATGACAAAATGTGCGAAATCAAACAAGTGCAAATATGTACCAATTTTTAACATGGAGTATCACTTGTTGCATGTGGAGTGGAAAAAAAGTTTGGGAGGCAGAAGATGAATTTTTTTCTACTTTGTACTAGTTCGCCGTGTGCAAAAAAATAAACACACGGCAAAAATTACTTCGCCGTGTGCTTTTTCTTTGGCACATGGCGAAGCATAACGGCGGCATCCTATTCTAACGGCGTGGTGGGAAGAGAATAAAAAAATTATTGCTTTCCCGTGTGCCAAAGGAAAAGCACACGGCAAAGTAATTCTTTGTCGTGTGTCATAAAAAGCTCACGGCGAAGTAATTCTTCGCCGAGTGTTTTTTTTTGACACACGGCAAAGTATGGCTTCGCCGTGTGCTCTTAAAAACACATGGCAAAGTAGGGCTTCGCCGTGTGCCCGATAAAAAGCACACGGCGAAGTTTTGAGCACACGGCAAAGGATGGGTTTCCGGTAGTGCATACAAATTTGACCATAAGACCCCACTTCCATTTCACACTCTGACCTGTTGACACATGCAAGAATAGTTTTAACCTTTGGAACTTATGCGCAAAACTCATGATCCGGAACGGCCCAAGGGTGTTAATATCCATTGCAACATCATACCTGCAATCAATAGCGCAGCAATTAAGGTGGCTGTGAGCAGTGGCGAAGCTGGCCTTAACAAATAGGGGGCTCATCCACCCTTCTTCCTTTCTCGTCTTCTTTTCTTCTTTCCCTCTCTATTTTCTTCTACCTCCTCTTCTTCAACTCTATGGGCTGGGCACGGGGAGGGGGGAGGGGGGGGGGGGGGGGGGGGGGGGGGGCTACAGGCCCCCCTAGCCCTGCTGGTTCCGCCCCTGCCGGTGAGCTGATCGATCAAAACATGCATGACGAACCTTCAATTGAAGATATATATTGGTATTCCATCACAAACCTCTCATGGAAAGTGGTATTCCACCTCTCATGGAAAGTGGTATTCCCTGCCGAGTTCACGATGATATCCACTTCCTGCCGGATCTTGTCCGCGAGCTCGTGGGCAATGCCTAGATTGGTGTCCCTGATGTCGCCAATGACAGGAACTAGCTTTGTTGCAACAAAGCTGTGGTAGTCTTTCCCATGGATTTCCTTCAAGCATTTGAACAACCCCGTCTCTACTACCTGCACAACACATATGTTTTTCTTGGTACATGCCACCAGAACTACAGAGAACGTCATCACACAAACAGTTGATAATATAAACTCCCATCTCAAATAGTAGTAGTTTTTGTCAATGCGCATCAGTGATAGTGGGAGGTCATCGCAGATGGTTTTTGGACCGACCACGACGTGGTCATGATGACATCAAAAACTTTCTGTGATATAAATATATATATATATAGCCATCGATCTGTAACTGTGAAAAGATATATAGACAACCTTTAAAAGGTAAAAAAAATATCTCCATACATGCATTCTGCAGCTCCATCTACAAGCCGGCCTAAAATGCTAAAACGTGATCCTTTGTTTCGTTTCACTACACAACAAGCCATGCATGTGTTATTGGACAAAATGATTACTTGCGCGCACACAATGCACAGTGGGAATATAAAACCCGTGATGTCAAGGCATGGGAAGCAAATGTACGAGCCCACACACCTACCACTAGAACATATATATAGTATATACTCGTGTTTAGTGATTAGTGAATACCGAATAGTCTAATCTAATCACTGATAGAAGTGTCTACCTAGGTCATCAATCTCGCTCTGTCGCCACCTCGGGGTTCTGTGTCTGTCAAAAACCGGTGAGGCATAAGACTGACCTGACCTTTATTTATATCGGACATGTAACTGTTAGATCTGTTATGTCGCTAATACATTGTAGATGTGCGTCTGGGTGTGTGTTCATCCATATGTGTTGTGTGTTGTATGTAAAAGAGAGGGTATCGGGTTCATACCGTCCCCGCCGGTCGCGGCTGCTCCCGTCGCCATGGCCCGTTCTGTTGGTGAAGGTCTGCACAAGGCAGCGTCGCGCAGTGCAGGAGTCGTAGGTCGCGGTCGTAGATCGCGCCGTCCCTCTGGTCGCCACCGGCTTTGGCCTGGAACGGCGACGGAGGACGTCGTGGTGGCGGTGGTGGGTCTTCCCGTCACTGCCGGCGCTAACCCTAGATCGGATTGGTATGTCGGTGGGTCTAACGGCTCACGGTCAACCTCGTGATTGGAGCCGGTGGAGGCCACCTCTTTTTGTAGCGCGGTGTGACAGGGGCCCTCCAACCATATGGGTTGGGCGCCCCCGATCAGGGCGCGGTTCGGATCAAGGCCCACGGCCTTTGGGCCGTGAAGGACCGGGAGATCAACCTAACAATCTCCCCTTTGATCTCACAATCGCTTTTCTTTTCCTTTTACAATTTTCCTTATTTCATCCTAGATTTGTATACAGAGCATATTTCATCGTCCCGACTCAATTGTCAATAGAATCAATAGCTACCATACACGCCTCTATTCAGAAATAGATTCTTTAATCTATGGGCCCTGTTAATCCAGAGATCGTAGGCAATACCTTAGCCCCATGCCGGCCACGTGTTCTTTGAACACGTTGGGCGGTAAGCCTTTCGTTAGCGGATCCGCGAGCATCTTCTCTGTTTTAATATGCTCGAGACTTATGGTGTGATCCTGGATTCTATCTTTAACAGAATAAAATCTTATCTTTATCGACTTGGTAGCCGTACTTTTCTTATTATTATGAGCATAGAACACTGCTGGCTGGTTATCGCAGTACATCTTTAGTGGTCTTTCTATACTGTCTACCACTCTCAATCCTGGTACGAATTTCTTTAGCCATTCAACTTGGCAGGATGCCTCGTAACATGCTATAAATTCAGCATACATCGTAGATGTTGCTGTCACTGTTTGCTTGGAGCTTCTCCACGATATAGCTCCCCCTGCGAGAGTAAAGATGTAGCCTGTCGTAGATTTACTATCATCTCCATCTCCCGCAAAGTCTGAGTCTGAATACCCTTCAATCTCAAGGGAATCAGTTCTTTTATATGTTAACATGAGGCCTTTTGTGCCTTGCACATACCGTAAAGCTTTCTTCACTAATTTCCAGTGCTCGAGGCCTGGATCTTTCTGATATCTGCCAAGTATGTTGGTAACAAATGCTAGGTCAGGGCGTGTGCACACTTGTGCATACTGTAAGCTTCCGACAGCTGAAGCATATGGAACTGTCTTCATTTGTTCCCTTTCATAACTGTTCTGAGGACTCTGAAAATCCCCAAATCTATCGCCCTTGACTATTGGCGCAGGAGTAGGCTTACTCCTCTGCATACAGAACTTTTCTAGAACCTTTTCCAGGTACGTCTGTTGAGATAATCCTAATACCCCATCTGATCTATCTCGGTGAATTTCGATTCCCAAAACGAATGAGGCTTCACCAAGGTCTTTCATATCAAAATTCGAGGACAGGAACTTCTTCTTTTCCAATAATAGATTGACATTGCTACTTGCCAGTAGAATGTCATCCACATAAAGGATGAGGAAAATGTAACTGCCTTTCTGGAATTTTGTATAAATGCAATTGTCCTCAACATTTTCATTAAACCCGAAACTCTTTATCGTTTCGTTGAACTTCAAGTACCACTGTCTCGAAGCTTGTTTTAACCCATAAATGGATTTCTTTAGGTGACATCCCATGTGTTCTTTTCCTTCCACGACAAAACCTTTGGGTTGAGCCATGTAAACTTTTTCTTCAAGATCCCCATTAAGGAATACCGTCTTTACGTCCATCTAGTGCAGTTCGAGATTGAAATGCGCCACCAATGCCATTATGATTCTGAAGGAATCCTTACATGAGACCGGAGAAAAAGTCTCATTGTAATCTATTCCTTCCTTTTGCGTAAAACCCTTCGCCACAAGACGCGCTTTAAATCTTTCTACATTCCCTTTGGAGTCACGTTTCGTCTTGTAGACCCATTTGCAGCCTACTGTTTTGGCTCCTTTAGGAATTTCTTCTATGTCCCAAACACGGTTGGTACTCATCGATTTCATTTCATCTTCCATGGCCTCAAACCACTTGGATGAATTTTCGCTTCTTATGGCTTGTTCGAATGAAATAGGATCATCCTCCATTCGAAACTCTTCTGTGTTATACACTTCATAATCATCAGGAATTGCTGACTTTCTTGCTCTTTGAGACCTTCTAGGGGCCTCTACATTTGGAACATTTTCTATTGGAGGCTGTTGATGCTCCCCCTGATCTGCAGCAACATTTTCTATAGAATCCTGAGGGACAGGTTCCACATTTGCATTCGGTGTTGCCACAGGAGGAACCACCACAGGAGCTGGAGCCGCAGTGTCTGGCACCGTCGGCGTAGGCTCAACAGGTAGTTCGAAAAATGGCTCTTGAATCATTGGATTGGGTGCGCACACCCGCCTCTCCTCAAGATCAATCTTTCGAGCTTCCATGCTCCCCCGTATCATTTCTTCTTCAAGAAAAGCAGCATGTCTCGTTTCCACAAACTTTGTGACTTTGTCAGAACAGTAGAAACGATATCCTTTTGATTTCTCTGTGTAGCCAATAAAATGGCAACTCACTGTCTTGGGATCTAGCTTCCCAATGGTCGGGTTGAATATCTTTGCCTCAGCAGGGCTCCCCCACACCCGTAGGTGATTCAATGAGGGTACTCTGCCTGTCCACAGCTCATACGGTGTTTTTGGCACCGCTTTACTGGGAACTCTGTTGAGAATATAGGTGGCGGTTTTTAAAGCCTCCATCCATAAGCTCACTGGTAGTGTAGAGTAGCCGATCATGCTTCGCACCATATCCATAAGGGTACGGTTACGTCTTTCAGCGACTCCATTCTGCTGAGGATCGCCCGGCATAGAGTACTGGGCAACTATACCTTGTTCCCTTAGGTACCTCGCAAAAGGTCCTGGAACTTGGCCATATGGGGTGTGCCGACCATAGTATTCCCCTCCACGGTCGGAACGTACTATCTTTATCTTTAAATTATGTTGATTCTCAACTTCAGCCTTGAATATTTTAAACTTATCCAACGCTTCTGATTTTTCTTTTATTGGATAAATATATCCATAACGGGAATAATCATCGGTAAAAGTAATGAACGAGTCAAAACCATCTATGCTTTTAACTGAAAACGGACCACAGATGTCTGTGTGAATTAACTCTAAAACACCTGCAGTATGTTCAGCATTTTTCTTTGTAATCTTTATGTATTTTCCTTTGATGCAATCAACGCATTTATCTAAGTCTGAGAACTCTAGAGGAGGAAGAATGTCATTCTTAACCAGCCTTTCTATTCTCCCCCTCGAAATATGGCCTAAACGACAATGTCATAATTTCGACGATGTATCTTGAGTTCTCTTTCGTTTTCTATTATGAGCTGTGGGTGGGGATACAAGCGCATTCACATCACATACGGAATTCACACTTTCACGTAGTGATAACAAATAAAGATCATTTTTCTTAAAAGCAATAGTAGTAACTGTATCTTTAAAATCTATCACACACATGCCATTTCCAAAATGACATCCATATCCATCATCATCTAGACGAGATACACTTATTAAGTTCCTCTGTAAACTAGGCACAAAGAAAACATCTCTAAGAAATAAATTAAATCCGGTGTCGAGCTCTAGGAGAAGATCGCCCACCGCCTTCACTTCTGCTTCGACTCCATTCGCGACTTTAATTTGCTTTTCGTTTCTTTGAGTAGTTCTCGTCGAACGGAATCCCTGTAAAGAGTTTGCAACATGAATTGTTGCTCCTGAGTCAATCCACCAAGTAGATGTGGAATAATCTATATACAGAGATTCATTTACGAATGAAATAACATTCTCACCTTTCCTTTCCATGATCATCTTTAAGTAGGCGGCACAATTTTTCTTGTAGTGCCCCTTCTCCTTGCAGTAGAGACACTGATCTTTCTCCACTGTGGTTTGCCCATCCTTAGGCCTGTGCTGCTGGGAGTGCTGAATGCCTTTGCCCTTAGAGGAGGGATTTCCTTTTGCGTTGTTTGACGCATTGTTGTTATTTTTCTTCTTTTGCACGTGGTTAACATTGTTTCCACGTGCTATCTTTATTCTTTCCTCCTCTTGAGCCAACATCGCAATGGTCTTTTCTATGTCCCATTTCTCAGAACTAACATTGTAGTTAACAACGAAGTTCTCAAACTCATCTGGCAATGAAGCAAAAACCAAATGAATGATGGTACTCTCTTTCAAGTCCTCATCCATTGGCTTGAGCTTATTATTTATGTGAATTAAGCGATGTATGTGCTCTCTGATGCCACCTGTGTACTTGGCGTTGATCAACTGCTTGATCAACTGAGAGGCGTAGGTCTTTGAAGAGCCAGTGTACTGACTCTTTAACTTCGCCAAGTACTCAACGACATTATGACAATCTTTAATTGCCCCAAAAACAGAAGGCTCTATGGTGTTCTTGACCACTGCCAAACATTTCTTGTTAGCAGTAATCCATTTGGCATTCTCTGCGTCAAATTTCTGTTTGCTGACCGTATAGGCCTGCTCTGTCTGCTGCCAAACAGCATCTGTCATATCAGCCCCTCTGACCGGCTTCTTAGGCTCAGTTGGAACCGGTGCAGTGAGGACCCAGTCCAGCTCTGTCATGGTAAAAAAGAAGTCCACCTTCTTATACCATTCATTATAATTATCTCCTTTAAGAATGGGAATGTCCTTGATGGAAACCATCATGGAACCCGCAGCTGAAATTAATTTATATTAAGTGAGAACATTATAACATAATAACAATGCCTTATTACATTAAACTTCATCACCTTTGGGCAGAAAAAGTAATAATGCAATAATCAACATCTATAAAATTATAATATTGTTACTATCAACTTTGGTCAGAAATATAACAATATCATAATATTCTGAAATTTTATTTATGACTTGAAATCAAATTATCCCTTTAGTTCAAATTGAAATGCAAGTCAAAATAAATGTCTAGCAGCGGAAACTTTAAATAAATTCAGATGGACAGTAGCAAAATGTTCTATTTACCCTCTGAAAATTATCCCTTTGGTTTAAATTTAAACAGGGTCAAATTCTATTCAAATTTCTATTCAAATTGATCAAAATTGACTGAAATCAATTCAAATAAATGCGAAAAGCTACTATGCAGAACTGTTTTGTTGGGCCAAAATGCAGCTCGCGGCCGCGGCCCAACTCTGTTTCGGCCTGCTGGGCAGACCTCTCGCACGCGCGGGCCGCAACCTGGGCCTGGGCCGCCAATTGAGCCCAGCGCCGCAGCCGCGTCCCCGCCCGCGTCAATCTCGGCCGTTCAGCAAATCCGACGGTCGAGCGCGAAGATAGGAGGTATAAAACCCCGCCGAGTCGCTCGTCGCCCAAAACCCTAGGTCATTTCTCTCCCCCGGCGCCGCAGCGCTCCTCTCTCTCTCTCGCTGGCGAAACGGCGCTCAGCGCCGCGCCGCCGCGCTTCGCCATGGCCGGCGGCCACACGCCGCCGTGCTGCAGTCCTTGCGCCACCGCGCCATGGCCTATGAGCCATGGCCAGCGGTGCTCCTTCTCCACCCCTCCCAGTTCCCCTCTCTGTGCTAGCCGTAGCTAGGTCTACGCGCGTGCGCGCGCGTCGTCGGTGGCCTACCGCCGGCGCGCCGCCGGAGCTCCGCCGCCACCATGGCCGGCGAACTCCGTGCGCTCGGATCTGTGCGCGCGAAGACGGCATCGTCATGCCGTCGCCGCCGCTCTGCGCCCTTGCGGGCCTCCTCGCCGGAGTCACGTGCGTCTCGCGCGCGGCTCCGTCGAGGAGATCTGTAGGGGTGATGAGGGTGGTGGTGATGCCGCCCGTGGACGGCATACCGAGGTAAGTTGACTCGGGATCTATGGTTAGGGTTAGGGTTTGGGTTCGATTTGCTTTCTTTTTCTCGGATTTCTCGTGTTTCCCGAGTGGATCTACTAACTCATGGCTAAACTGATACCATTGTTAGATCTGTTATGTCGCTAATACATTGTAGATGTGCATCTGGGTGTGTGTGTTCATCCATATGTGCTGTGTGTTGTATGTAAAAGAGAGGGTATCGGGTTCATACCGTCCCCGCCGGTCGCGGCTGCTCCCGTCGCCATGGCCCGTTCTGTTGGTGAAGGTCTGCACAAGGCAGCGTCGCGCGGTGCAGGAGTCGTAGGTCGCGGTCGTAGATCGCGCCGTCCCTCTGGTCGCCACCGGCTTTGGCCTGGAACGGCGACGGAGGACGTCGTGGTGGCGGTGGTGGGTCTTCCCGTCACTGCCGGCGCTAACCCTAGATCGGATTGGTATGTCGGTGGGTCTAACGGCTCACGGTCAACCTCGTGATTGGAGCCGGTGGAGGCCACCTCTTTTTGTAGCGCGGTGTGACAGGGGCCCTCCAACCATATGGGTTGGGCGTCCCCGATCAGGGCGCGGTTCGGATCAAGGCCCACGGCCTTTGGGCCGTGAAGGACCGGGAGATCAACCTAACAGTAACGGGCTGTCCCTACTGTAGAACCATTTAGTGATATTGGCTTGTCAGTGACTGTTTCGAGAAAAAAGAAAACGCATGTCTCTCTTACCTCAGCTTGCAGCTTCTTCAATGCCGCTACAGTGTCCTTGGCCTTGATCACAACGTATATCTTACCGACTTCAGGATTCGTCCTCAAAATCTTCTCGATAAGAACTGATGCAGAAGAACAGAGAAGAGAAGGCAACAAGTGTTGGAACGAAAAACTAGGATTAATTATTGTGATACTACCAAGAGAAGAGAGAAGGCAGACGAAGCGCACACACCCACCTTTCGCCAGGAATCCAGTCCCGCCGGTGATGAGGAAGTTCTTGCCCCCAAGGAATCCGGCGATCCCAATCCTGGCGACGTGATCCGTCGTTGCCGACGGCCTTGACCCACCAACAGAGCAACCATTGTTGTGGCTGTTCCTCAACGACAGTGCTGGGAGAATCATGCCTCTACTCCTCCTCCCATGAGCACGTCCTCCGCCGCCGCTGCTGACAGCGATGCTCCGTGTGGGCTTGGAAGTGAGGACGACAGCACTGCCGGGGAAGTTCGTGCTGCCTGCAAACCCCTGGCCTCTGAAGAACGAAATGCAGTAAGTTGTTAGGGGATAGGTGTGAGAGGAGACAGGGCGATGGAGCAATATATAAGCCGGGCATTAGGAGACGACGGCCGTTGTGCGCTTGGTATATAGAGAATCAAGGAGATCGAGATCAGATGATTAGGGCGGCCAATCGAGAACCCTATGGGCCGACAGAACTAACTCATATGCACACGGAATGCAACGTGTGTTCTGTGAACCTATATGGCTATATATGGTGATATGTACTATAGTTGTTGTCAAGCTCATTTACTATACGCATCTGTGGACGTTTGTGAGGTCCTTTTCGGCAATGGCGGCAGCGGCTCCGGCGCGGAGCTATGCAATCATGTCTCTCGAGTATAGTATACAAATCGGCGATCTCGTGATCGTCCCTCTTGTCGCTTTTAGTCCGCTCATATCTTCCACATGTCCCATTGTCGATTAAATTGATAATGAACAGTGTTATCATGAGCGTGTAAATATAACTGCATGATCGTGCATGCTTTATGAAAATCTCATTTCAATAAAATAGTAATGTATTTGCTTGAAAAAAAAGAAATAGTAATATAATCAATGCTTTATTGAAATTCTCATTTCAATAAAATAGTAATGTATTTGCATGTACATGCTTTATGAATCAAGTGCCATCAATTTTGCTGTTGTCGATATGTTTATTTTATGGAATTTTAAACCATTGATGGTCATATTTAAACTTTGATTCAGAAAAATCTCTACGGACCTATATTTGAGACACATAGATTTTAAGTACCGTAACAATTCTCATGCAAAATGACCCATTGATAAGTAAATTAGTGCGCAGTAGCATATAACCAATGAGGCAAGACCATGCATATCTACTAGCATGTTTCTTATAAGTTGTGTTACTTTTGAATCACAGAACCTTGTAAGCCGACATGATTGGTTCGCTGGTTTTTGCCCAGCCAGGTTCAACAGATGTAGCTTCGGTGTGATTGGTTGTCTACAGACACAAACTAGTCAGATTAGCGCGCACAATGCACCTCTATGAAAAATGTTGACCTAGAACATAAAAAAAATAGTTTCTACTACTGTGTTGAAAATATCATCTTATCAATGTATCAAATGAAATGAGAAAACTAATCAAAACAAAATAAAAATTTAATTGATCGGTATAGAAACCTAAATTTACTCCAATTATTAAAAAGAAATCAGACTCTGAAAAAGAATATCAGACTCTTTCCATTTATGAAAAAGAATATCTAGCAATATTAATGGCTATTGATCATTGGAGACAGTACCTCATTCAGGGTGAATTTCTTATTTTAACTGACCAAAAGAGCTTGATACACCTTGATGATCAGAGACTTATTCCTTGGCAACATAAAGCTATGACTAAGATGTTGGGTTTGCAATACAAAATCTGTTACAGGAAGGATTTTGACAACAAAGTAGCTGATGCACTGTCACCTGAATTTCAAGAAGTTTTGGCCATCTCTCAACTTCAACCAGTTTGGATGCAAACTGTTGTCGACAGGTATTCTCAATACTGATCTCAGTAAATTACTTGCAGCTTTGTCTGTACCTAGCCCCCAGGGACATTTTTCTATCAGAAATGGGCTTATCAAGTACAAGAATAGAATCTGGCTAGCTAGTACCGAAGAAGTACAGCGTAATGTTATCATAGCTCTGCATGCCAGCCCTGTGAGAGGTCACTCTGGCATTCATGCAACTTACAGTGGAATCAAAAACCTGTTTGCTTGGCCTGGAATCAATAAGATGGTGAAAGAGTTTGTTGCCAATTGCTCCATATGTCAGCAAGCAAAGCCTGAACATGTTAAATACCCAGGTCTGCTTCAATCACTTCCTATTCCTGAATATGCTTGGCAAGTTGTATCATTGAATTTTTTTGAAGGCCTACCCACTTCTAAACATTACAACTGCATCTTGGTGGTGGTGGATACATTTTCTAAGTATGGTCATTTCATACCTCTAACTCATCCATTTACTGCTCTGAAAGTGGCTTTGGTTTATATGGACAATTTGTATAAATTGCATGGTTTACCTCAAGCCATCATTTCAGATAGGGATAGGATTTTCACTAGTACATTATGGCAAGAGTTATTCAAGCTTTCTGGTACAGAGTTGAAGCTCAGTTCTGTGTACCACCATCAAACAGATGGGCAAACAGAGAGGGTAAACCAGTGTCTTGAAACAAATTTGAGGTGATGTGTTCATACTTGCCAGCTAATGGAAGGATTGGCGCTCGCTCTCTCTCTCTCTCTCTCTCTCTCTCTCTCTCTCTGGCACCAAGTCAAGAAAGCTCTCCTTCAGGTTCTCTGGGCCATTTCAAGTACTTGAGAAAATTGGAGCCGTTGCTACTTGCTTGTCGCTTGCAGTTCCTATCATCTTCAACCATACATCCAGTGTTTCGTGTGTCACAACTCAAACATGCCGTGGGCACTAACCATCAAGTCAGTCCCACTTTGCCACCTACTGGTACTCAATTCCAGATTCCTCTTCATGAGTTTCAACGCCATTCTATTCAAAGAGGCAGTCATGTTGTTTCTCAAATACTGATACATTGGTCTTCTTGGCTGGCTTCTCTATCAACCTGGGAGAATGAGGAGGCTCTACGGCAACAATTTCCTGAAGACTATTCGAGCTCATCAGGAGGTTGAGAAGATGGGCCACGCCGAGAAAAATGCACGAGTTACAAAGCCCAACAAGAAGTAATTCGGCCCGAAATGGCAGTCCAAGTAATGCAGGCCCACAACGGTGGCGTTGGGGGAGAACGGGCATGTAGCCCAGTGGCAAACAGCTCAGGTGGGATCGAGCTCCAGGTGTCTCACGTGGATTTATTCCTCCAAATTGTTTCGTACAGGTTCTGGACACTCGCGTGATGTCATAATAGGATTATGACGTGCTCATCGTCTAAGGAGCTCGTGGAGCTTCGATGATCTCCGGAAGTACGTTTAGGGTGTATAGGTTGTAGCTTCTAGAGGTGTGCTGGTGGTGCGAGTGTGTTGGGTACATATACTACAGCTTGTATACTAGGTGTCCAGGCTCAAAAAACGGTGGCGGTGAGGGATACACGATGCAGATCCCGTCTGTACCCTACGCTGTCTTGTTTCGTCTAATAGAAGAGTTTGTATGAAATCGGAGTGAATCAAGTGAATCGTGAGTTAAACATTACACAGATAGATTGTTCATCGCAGCTGCCACCTTTGTTTAATCTATGCATGCATAGTGCAAGAATTTATATTCTTGGCCTTTATTAGTTAGCTTGTGGTTTTGGTAGCGCTTGTTCTCTACACCGGAGAAGTATCGGCCTTTCTGCATTGCTAGGTCGTCTCTCTGTTCTATGTGTCTCACTGTGTTGCAGGAACAAACAGCTCGAGTCAGAAGCTCGGCTCCATTTAATTCTCGGTGAAAGGTTGCTTTCATACGACAGTAGACCTTTGATGCATATCGGTTAGTATCATGCATGATCATCTAATTCTTGTGACATAATTAGTTCGTGATTGGCTTCGGTGATAGTTTAATAAATTCCTAATCATTTTTAGGATGAGTAGGTCACTAGTTGGTATGTGTCATCTTAGTGATCGGAAGAGAGGTTGATGCTCTCCGCCATTTCGATTAATCTCCTGCCGCCATTTCGATCATTCATATATTACAGATTTTAGATATATGGATTATAACTAGCAGATATGTCCGTGTGTTGCTACGAGTCATTTTGTGTTGCTATGAATAATTCTAAAATATGTGATCAAATCATTCAAGTGTCATAAAATGCTCAATATATTATTAGGATTGTTTAATAATTTTTCCTTTACCAAATTATGAGAAATCTGTATTGCATATTGCATTCTGCCCTTAAAAGGAACTTAACAAAGCTATCAATGATTCTAATGAGAAAAGAGAAACATTGGAGTACTTGCTTGATTTGCTTGAGAACAACTAAGATATTGTCTTAATGCGATTGTGTTATTTTTTAATTTTGAAAATTGTATGTTACTCTATTGCTATACATGTTTGCTCCCAAGCACGTAGAATTTTAGGCTTAATATAATCAATTTTTTTATTCAAGTATATACTCGGCCCTGTTCGTTTGAATTATCAGCCACCAGCCAGCAATGTTTTTCTCTTAGCAAAACCAGCACCAGCCACCAGCCAACCGAACAGGGCCACATGTATCTCTCTCTCTATTTCTTAAATTATCAAAGAATGTCTCAAGACAAGATATGATCGAACACAAGCTGTCTATATGAAAACAATTGAGAGATCCGACAGTATCGACTGCCAATCCTTTCCGGGAGAGAAAATCAGCATGCATTCTTGAATGAGCGCTTACATGCATATATCTTCTAATTCAGATTCCACCACACAAATCCACATGTATCTCTGATATATATTTGAAAGCATTATTGGTTATGTTGGGTAAGGAGATTACATTGGTGATCAATAATTTGTGTACTCATTGAAACGTGCCCTAGCCAGGCTAGTTATTTCAGAGCAAGCGTGGAAGGGAATCCGCCGAAACAAATTGTTGAGTTCCTGCCGGGGAGAGAGACAAGGGAGGAGACCTTCGAAGAGAGATGGAGCAGATCGACAAGCGAGTAAGCGACCACAGTGACAACACTGAGTACCGCACCTCAAGTTCCCTTCGACGTTGAAGACGGACGACACCGAGGTTGGTGTCAGATTAATCATGCTCACTGATTGCAAGACCGAAGATGCATCTAGCCATGTGACCAGCTGTACAACCTGCATCAACATGGCCCATCTCCTCCATCTCGGCAACGGAGGGGCGGACCATCTCCAGGACTTCAGCTGGCTTCGATCGATGAGATCCAGGAAGCCCGACAGCTCATGTTGTCTTGGGTGCCGCAAAGCTGCTGCTAGACCGTGCTGGCGTTCCTCCTGGCGCGAAAGGCTGCATCAAGAAGCTTTCGTGCATCACCGTAGTTCGTGTTGGGTGCTCTGGTAGATTGCCGCACTTCGTCTTTCTAGCTATGGGCCTCAGGATTCTTGCACTTGGGCGCTACCTGAATTTGTATGCACCTCACGGTCGTAGGTCTGGGCGGTGAAGTAAGCGGGAAGTCTGCATCAGGCACGTAACGTTGCCGTGCGTGATTCTACTAGGGGCGACGGACGAAGAAAAGTACGGTAAATAGAGGCTAGAAAAACAACAATATTGCTTTTCCTTGCTTTAAAATTAGAGACTTGTTACTGTGCTTGGACGGAACCAGGTCCAGGAATTTTCCAAGCCGTTGATTAAAACACTACTCCAGGTACCGCCATCACAAACGGTTGTGAAGGGCCATCACAAACGGTTCTCCCAATCGTTTGTGATATACCGTCTGTGATGCCGAACCGTTTGTGATGCTGGTTTGAGACATCAACCGTTTGTGATGTTCCAGGCATCACAAACGGTTGATGTCTCAAACCGTTTGTGATGTCTGGAGCATCACAAACGGCTTGTGGCATCAACCGTTTGTGATTTTCTTTTTTCGATTTTTATATACAGCACGTATACAGCACATATACACATCACAATCACATATACAGCACATATACACATCACAGGCACATATAGAGCTCAAAGATATCACATATTCACATCACAAGCACAATTCAACAATATTTGACAAGTTTTGAACTTAAACCAAATTCGAAACTTATTACAAGTCCAACGAATCTAAATGTTCTGCGTATGCCATGTGTCTTACACCTTCATAATGTTAAACTCGCCTTGTTCACTCACAATTTCATCCAGAATGAACCCAGCTAGTTGTTCTTGGAGTGCCAGTACCTCTCTTGCAAGCATCTCCTCAGCACCTAGTTCTTTTTCCTGCATAAATGACATTAGAATCAAAGGAATGCATTAGATTGCTAGGTTTCAAAATAATGTTCAGAAAGCAAAAGTCATGATTAGATTGCTAGATTAGTACAAACCATTTCTTCTAGTGTGGAAAAGTCATCTCCGCTGTATTGGTGGATGTAGTGCATCGCATAGAACCCGCATGTGCAGGTACCCGGCCGCTGTCTTTTAATCCACTTGGCATCATCTACGGTGAACCTTTTCTGATAAGGTCTAAACATCCCTGGGTGTTTTTTACAGTACATTGTGAATATCCTAAACAACATTAAATAGTAATTGAGGGTGGGTTGATAAAATAAAACATAATACGACTCGATACAATGAACCAACACAACATTAAATACTTACATGTCAAGCACTTCGAGCAGTGGCTGGATGAGTTCCCGAGGCCTTCTTAATGAGTCGAGAACCGTTATGTGGCTCTGTAGAAGGGAGATTTCCAAGACAACAAAATGCATCCTGTAAACATTTCACACATGTTAGAAAATAGAAAAATGATTCATGTTATTGTATAGATGCATGTAACTAAGAACACACTTACGAGCAGTTGTACGGTAGAATTATGCGTTCTTTCTCTTTCAGCGCGCAAAAAGCAGTTTACAGATAACGGTGTGTGTCAGGGTTATGCAAGGATGATTGATTTACCGCGCACGGTGTTGGCACTTCTTACGATCCAATATCAGAATTGAGAATCCTGGTACTGGGGTAAGGAGTGTTTCAGTGGTTTTTCTTATGGCTTAGTAAAATATAGAAATATTCTGCAAGCGCACAGAATCACCGCTGTAGCACTTCACCTGGGAGTATTCCGAGGTATCGTAATTTATATTTCCGCAGGGAAGCTTTGGCAAGATTACTAGTGAACAGATATTCGAGACTATCAGAGGAGGGTACACGACTAGACAAGACAGGGGATAACGGTATTCAAAAGGAGTGGATATACCGGACACACAGCTCAAGGGATACTCAGGTAAGGGAGAGAAGAGATAGATAGCTGGGAGGACAACGAGAAGAGATAGAGGACTCCTGGATTCTTTATCTACCTATGTCACTCTAGCTTGGAGATACAGTGGCTACAGAGCCAGCACTAGGAGATCTGGGATAACTCTAATGTCTTAGCTTTGGGACAAGGGAACCGGTGAACACACAGAAAGGGATGAGAAGGGGTGCCACTATTTCCCAACTGGGGAATCCTACGGACCGGAACTAACGTGATGGGCTACGAAGACCGAAAGGGCTGTCACCACCTCCCGGCTACCACCTCCGTTGCGACGGGAATAAACTAAGGCCACTGACTAGTCTAGGAACCACTCCTACACTAGGCAACGACTACTTACTCTGCTAGCAAGAGCAAGCAACCTTGTCAATACTCTTGGTGACAATTCACCTCCAGTATCGAGCAAGATCGAAGAACCAGCCAAGACAAAGACATAAACAAGACTACAAGCACTAGAACTATAACTGACTATAGTCTAAACAAGATATATTTGCTACTAGAATAAAGTAGAAGCAAGATATAAATGACAAAGGCAAAGTGATAAAGATAACTATATTTATATTCAATGTCTTACAAAAGGTAAAGTAAAAGATACAAGAGCTATTACCAGAGCTTATGAAGACGACTCCGGAACCTCCGAGGCAAAGCTCGACTCAACTCTAACTCCCAACTAAACTATCCTAACTCTACTAGAATGAAAGTGGAAATGAGCTCCTTGGCTTGGTGTGTGTTTACAAGTGAAGTGTAAGGTCCTATATATAGTGCTCCAGGGTCGGTTCAGGTAGGGTAACGGCCAAGGGAGGGGGCAGAGGCGGTTGCCGGCCGTTTCATCCGAGAGGGTCGGTTCGGCCGAACCCTGGCGTTCGGCCGAACGCCCGATCCACCGCCTTAGCCACCTACGGCCGAGATGCATCCCCTGGAGTCGGTTGGGCAACTGGGGGCGGTTCGGGCGAACCCCCCAGTTCGGCCGAACTGGGCTGGGAGCCCAGTCCCGTCCCCCTGCACCGCCTTCGGCTCTGGGTCCCTCCTGGGCCGGCCTCTACTGCTTGGACTTGTCTTGATTCAGCCCAGGTTGACGTGTCGGTGCTCCGGGACGTGTTGGCGGACGTCCACGTGTCGTGCATCGTGTTTGCTTGGTCATCGGTGACGTGGACGGCTCTCGGTGGTCTGTACGGCTAAGGGGGGTAACCAGCCGAACGGAGTCGTTCGGCCGATTCGGTCATTTTCGGCCCCAATAGTGCGTATTTGTCGTACTTGTACCTGCACAAGTGACACTCACCAAAACTCGTGGAACTTTATTAGAAATAAAACCTAAGTACATGGAATGTTGCATATAACCTCATTTATTCCCGAGTATTGGTGGTCGGATTTGGGCTGCAACGACCGCCAACAACACGCCACACGGCCGGCCGCAGAGAATCTTGTGGCGCCCGCACCCAGATCCCAAAGACCCGGTCCATGTGAGCTCTTCTCATGGTCCATGGTGAACCGCGACCACCAATCCTCTTCCAGCCGCTCAGCCTCTTGGGCCGCCAGCCCAGCCCCATTGGCCGGCCCACTACCTTCCGGCCCGTTTCCAGCCCAACCGTTTTCTTTCTTTTTCTTTTCCTTTAACAGCGCTGACACCGTGGTCCCACCTGCCATAGGCTGTGTTAGACTGACCAGTGGGCCCCACTGACACCACTGACCCGCTGACCGTTGACTGGTCAATGTTGACCAGGTCAACGCTGACGTCAGCAGGGCCCACGCTGACGTCAGCCTAAGCTGACCTCACTGATGACATCAGCATGACGTCATGCTGACGTCAGTAGGCTGATTTATTGCTGTTTTTCTTTTTTGGGAAATTATTTAATATTTTCAGAAAATGATCTAAACTTCGAAAATTAATAATAAATCAACCGTAGCTCAGAAAAATATGAAACCAGTTTCTATATTTTTCTAAAATCATGACCTACGCGTTAGTGTAGAGTTTGGTGTTGTTTGGGTCTTCTTGCTTTGCTGTTTTGGTGTTTCTTTGCTAGTAGCCGCGTCTTTATTTCTTTTCCGCGTAAATAGGAGCTCCGGAGTCGTAGAAGGAAGCTGGCGACTACACCAACTACCGGAACGAAGAGGACAAGCAATACCCAGGTTCACGCCCAGCTATTCTCTGAAATACCTAGTAGACATGCAACTAGTATGCTAGCGCTTTACTTTACTCGCATGATGATGATATGCCTGCACTGCCATTTATCTACCATGTTTCCTTGCTACCTATTATCCACTTTATGAGAATGCTATGCTTGCATGTGTTGGGATGGTTGTGATTGATCTTCTTGGCGTGAGTTGGGTGGCTTGGGAGGAGTAGTGCAGCTAGGCGGTGGAGGCGAGTGATAACAACCCGGTCGTTTGATCGGGGTGCTTTGGAACTGCACTCGGACAGTTCCTATGGAGTACCTGTTGCGGGTACATGGTTACTTTGGATACTTTTGAGGAGTTTGGGCGGCCATACCTGTAATGGGTGACGCTGATACTCGCCTTACCGACAATTAAGGGTCGTATCGGGATGACCCGGACGTTGGAATTTACAGTGCTCACCATCTACCCAGAATGGGGAGGGTTCCAGCAAGCCTACTTAGTGCGGTGCCAGACCTGTAGGAGATTCGAGTTTGATATGTGTAGGGGGGACTCATTGCGGCGTACTCTCCCTGATATACCACGGCCCCCGACTGGCCCCGGTGGGAAGGTTTCACGACCCTGGGGCAGCTGTTAGCTCAGATTGTTTCCCGAGCCCAGGGAGACAGTATGGCACCGTTACTATTTAGGGTCTTTGTTGTGGGTTGTGTCTCAAGACGGCATGCTACCGTCTGCAGCCCGGGTGGTTCCTGGAGCGCAACCTCTGTAGAGTGAAAAATATACGTATAGCCGTGTCCACGGTCACGGACGATCCTTCATCTGGCTTATTCTGATTAGCATGGGATTCTGCTTTCTTACCTCATCCTTGATTTGGGTTATGAGAGGTTGGACCAGCTGAGGCTGTTGAGACAAGGTGGGGAGGGAGCTCACCGAGTCGACTAGCGAGTGAAAGGAGTTGGCGGATGTTTATTGCGGGAACCTGTTGAGGCAGGACGAGCCCGATGTGGTTGTGAGTTTGATGGATGGCTTGGGGAGAGTATGTGCTTGTGAGGAAAGGTGTTTGGAGATGAGATGATCTTGGTTAATGCTGCTGCTTGCGCATAGGAAACCCCAGCTTACTTTCCTTGAATATTTTATTACTAGTTTAGGCCACTATAAAGCTTTGCTGCATATTATGGTTGGTGACGTGGACCTGTCCCAATTCCTTGGGGACAGTCTTTGGGTATACAGGAGAAGACTCCGAGTACAAGATCAACCTCGACGGATGAAGCAATTGAGGGTTGTGCGCTGCGCTCAAGGATGCCTGTGGAGGTGAAGCCCCGAAGCACCAGAAGCTTATAGCTATCCGCTGCGTAGCTGTTTTCCTTCTGTCGTTTAGCCCATAGGGCTTGTACCATACCGCTATGTATTTATGTCATGTTTGAGGACCTTAATCAATGTATGGATGTGATTTCCGCTGAAATGAGTTCTGTACGTGATAGCTGTTGTTCCTGGGACTATCACAAGGGTACAGGGAGTCGGATTCTCGTAATTGGGAATCCGGTTCGTTTCAGTTGGTATCAGAGCCATACTTGACCGTAGTACGCAGCCCTAGACTTGAAAACTAGGACAGAAGCTCTAACTAAGTCTGTTGCTATATAAGAAACCCCTTGAACTATTTCCTATCACACCTTGTGCTATTGTTCACTCATCTAACCTTGCTAACTCTTGCTGCTAACAACCCCTCTGACCAAGTGGCTGATGATAGTCTCGTGCTTATCATCGAGCCATGGTAGATGTAGTCCATGACCACCACTAAATCAGCCACGATCATAAGCCGAGTAGAGGTGTTAATCTTTGAGGTTCCAGGAGTTGGCCTCAAGATAACACAAGTGTCTAAGGTGTAATGCTTCGATTGAGTGTTCGGTCCTTATGGCTGTTCTTGCAGCTTTCTTGCTGTTCATCTTAAGTGTAGCCTAGTGAAGTTTTCATGTGTGCAACTCCTATAATTAGATTACCAGTGCCTATAACCCTACCTGACCACCACTTATCTGCTTCGTGAATTTCAGAAAATGACAACCAGAAGGTCGAACCGTCTGCTAGCCCGTTCTGAGGAAGCTGAGCAAGAGGACACAGCTATGACAGACCGAGGCAGAGGTCGTGGTAGAGGATGCGGGAGAACACCCGCCGCAGGCACAGGCAGGGGCCGAGGACGCGCGATAGGCGTGCTCCAGCCCGATGACAACACAACAAGAGGTGAAGTACAAGAAGTTGCAATGGAAGAACAAGCAGAGGAACCTCAGCAGATGCGCCACAGCCTAACGCACCTCCCAACTTGGAAGAAGTGATGACTGTTCAGACTCGAGTGATGCAACAGATGGCACAGGTCAATGCCCAGATGGTACAGGCAAATGCAACAGCTCCAGGAAGATCTGAACTAGAACCAACAGGGTCACTGTGAGGAAGACCTCCAGATGAAGATTGAAAGGTTCATCAGATTGAAGGCACCAACGTTTGACTACTCAGATGAGCCACTAGAAGCTCACGATTGGCTCAGAACCATTGAGGCCAAGCTAGACTTGACAGATTACACAGATGAAGAATGTGTAGCCCTAGCGGCACACCAGCTTGAAGGAGCAGCTAAAGCTTGGTGGGAGAGCTACTGTGACTCTCACGAGAACCCAGCACAAATCACTTGGCTGGAATTCTGTGAAGCGTTCAAGGAATACCACATTCCTGAACAAGTAATGGCACACAAAGCAATGGAGTTCAGAACCATGAGACAAGGAAGCATGTCAGTGGCAGTGTACGCTCGACACTTTGCTAAGATGTCGAGGTATGCCAATGAAGAAATCACCACTGAAAAGAAGAAGCAATTCTGGATTCAGAGAGGCTTACACAGGAGACTTAGAATGGTACTAGCATCCAGCAGTCACAGCTCGCTTCGAGAGATGATTGACAGAGCTATAGCAGTGGATGTTGGCGGTCGTTACAACCCAATTTCGACCACCAATACTCGGGAATAATTGAGGACATATGTGACAATCCATGTACCTAGGTTTCATTTCTAATAAAGTTCCACGAGTTTTGGTGAGTGTCGCTTGTGCAGGTACAACTACAACAAATACGTGCTATAGGGGTCGGAATTGACCGATTCGGCCAAACGACTCCGTTCGGCCGGTTACCCCCTTAGCCGAACATGAAGAGACGCACAACCAGAGGCCATCCACGTCAGCGATGACTAAGCAGACGACCGTGCAAGCCATGTAGATCACTGCCACGTCACTTCTGGGCCAAATCAGAAGAAGTCCACCACGAACAAGTCATCCAGGATGGCCCAGGACCTAAGGCGGTGCATGGGGGGCGTGCTGGGCCGAAAGCCCAGTTCTGCCGAACGCCTCAGTTCGGCCGAACCGCCCCCAAGCTAGATACCGCCTCCAGGGGAGCAATCCAGGCCGTGGGAGCAAAGGCGGTGGAGATCCATGGTTCGGCCGAACCAGGATATTCGGCCGAATCAGCCGGAGATGCTCCCTGGCTTCCTTGGCGGTTACCCAAGCTCAACCGCCATGTACCACTATAAATAGAGGCGTCCACTTCACTTGTAACACACACCACTTGGGAGCAAGTCTCCATTCTCCACTTTCAAGATGTAGAGTAGGCTAGTCCTGTTGGGAGTTAGAGTCAGGGTCAAGCTTCGTTCGGGGTTCCGGAGTCATCTTCTGGAGTTCTGGTAAAGCTCTTGTATCTTTTCCTTTTCTTTATGTTCGACTCTGAGTAATCAATATATTTCCTCTGCATTTACTTGAGCTATTTGTTCTGCATTTATTTCGCGAGTAATTGTGGAATGTCTAGCCTTGGTTATAAGTTGTTGTAGTCTGGTTCTATAAGTTCTCTCTTAGTCCTTTGTCTTAGATGGTTCCTCGTTTCTGCTCAATACTTGCGGTGAATTGTCACTAGGGTATTGACAGGATTGCTTGCTCTTTCTAGAAGAGTGAGTAGTTACTGCCTAGCGTACATGTGGTACCTAGTCTAGATGGTAACCTTGGTTTGTCCCCGTCGCAACGGAGGTGGTAGCCGTGAGGTGGTGACAGCCCTTTCGGTCTTCGTAGTCCATCACGTTAGTTCCGGTCTGCAGGCACCCCGTAAGAGCACAGAGTTTGTGGCACCCCTTCTCATCCCTTTCTGTGTGTCACGGGCTCCGTCCCCGATGTTGAGATAATAGAACTAGGAAGAGAACCATAGATGCCATTCTTCATCCTAGCCGTAACCCTTGCCAGAGGTATCTCAAGGCCAGTGGAAGTATATAGGAATCCTTTCCTGTCTCGTTGTTCTCCCACTAGCTAGACCGCTCTTCTATCTCTATCCTGAACTTCTCCTTGTGTGTGTCAACTGAATATCACTCCTATCCTATCCTTTACCCCCGCCTTATTAGCCGGTACTTTAATTAGTAGTTACATCCTTGTCAATAGTCGATACTCTATATCCAATGCTTCCCTGCGGAAATATAAATACGATACCTTGGAATACTCCAGGGTGAAATGCTACATCGGTATCCATGCGCTTGCGGATTTATATCTGTATCGTAAGAATACCAATGAACACTACATGCACCATTACTGGGATTGGCAATCCTAATAGTGGACCGTAAGAAGTGTCAACAAGCATTTCTGGCGCCGTTGCCGGGGAAGCAATTGGCGAAAGATATTGATGATTGACATTGGTGTCTACTAATTTAATCTACCGCTAGCATTAGCGGATCACCCCTATTTGCTTGAGTTTGTTTCAAACAGGAGGAAAGCAGAGAGCCCAGGGTACCCGATCATGCAGGATTTATCAATGTATGCCCCTGTCTACTGCAATGAGTACCGTACGGAAGCTTCTGAAGAAAATTTGCACAGGTATGTGTTCATACATATACATATTTTATCATAACCACGTGCAGAATGGAAGAAAGATCGTCGTCAAGGAAGAAAAAGGAAATCAAATGTGACGGACGAATGACGCTGCATCACCGCAATTCCGTCTCAAATTGTTGGTAATGGCGAGAAAAATCAAGGTATGTGAGATAGTCCAGCTCTTAGACTTTAAATTTTGAGCTTTATCCTTTAAATTGTTGCATTATCCACTGCATGATTGCATTGAATCACTTAATTTAGGAATTCATGCATACTATTACCCCATTTTTTCCCAATTCACTGCATATTTCCCATTCTTGCATTTGCATTCATTCGCCCCATCACTGTTTTGCATAAAAAACACTAAAAGAAAAATAAAATAAATATCCAGCGACCACTAGTGTTAGGCCAAGGTGTCTGTATGTCTGCAAGCCTTAATCCAAGGCTAGTGGCCAAACATAATCTGGCCTGGCCAGTTTTCGCTTGTCCTTTAAGCTTCGCGCGAGAGAGGAGGCAAACTCTACGCCTCCACTCCTTTGCCGCTCCACTTGCTTGTTTTTGTGACCCATTGTTTCAACATTCGCATACAAGCTAGTTCTGCGGCATTCCACTAGTTGGCATATTTGAGTGCTGATCCCCTTTAACACATCCATAACCGTGTATCCGTACACGGAAACATCAACGCGGAGGAGGACTCAGCCAACTTCGTGCAGTCACGTTGGCGTTGTAGCATCACCGCTGCATCAGTTCTGAAAGTATTCATCATCAGATGCCAACGGCAGGCACGCTCAGGTACGTGAAACGGTTTTTGCTTTTTACCTGAATTAAAAAGCAAAGTTCACCAATGGCCATATGCTTATCTCCATGTGATAATATTTGAAGGTGTTTCCATGCCCCCTTCATCTATTGCGGTTTGCTCGGGTTTGAATGTGTTGCTAGCTAGAATACATTCATAAGCTCTTTAAATTAAGCATGGTGCTTAGGTTAATTAGCTTGCTTTAATCGAACTAGACATGGTGTCAAGTTTGATTAATGAACCTTTAAAGCAGTACTTCTATGGATATTGGTTGTATGTGTAGACTAACCCCTACAAAAAAATCAAAAAAAAAGAGAGAAGGGGGAGTCCCAAAATATACTTCACACCGGATATGAAGGCTATGGATACAGTTGAAGCCCAGGGTGGACAATCACTCCAGGTATGCACATATTGCAGTAAATTATAAGTAACCTGGAACAGGAAGTTGCATCATCCGAGACATTCTCTCCAGATCGGACGGTGACAAGAACAATTGAAGACAGGAGAAGTCCCGCTCGCGGACTTAAAAGCTGAGTTCTCAACGCGAGGAAAACCGGTATGTATCCCATATTTCCCTTCCAATTTTATTTCCTTCATTGCATTTGCATGTTTCCCTTTCCAAAATAAATGAACCACTTGAGTAATTAATTTGAGAGAGAGTAGAAAATTTTGCAAGCTTGGTTAAAAATAATTGGACACATGCTGAAATTTAATTAGAGAGGGTGTAATTTGTAACTTTCTTCACTTTCACCCCTTCTGGAACATCTCCAATTATTTACCATCATCACCAATCAGCACCAAATATGTCTACCCCACTAAAATGGCTGCACACTCACCAATTATCACAAACATGGCAGCATGGGGGTGACTCCACTAAAACCAACTTTGGTCATGTCAAGTTTGCATCTCACCTACCACTAAAAACCACTCACATGACCTTGGGAATTGTTGGCCACACAAAATTTCGTGGAATCAAAGCAAGGGGAGGTGCTCCACTCAGGGAGGAGTGCCCTGGCCACCAGGGCCTGGTTCGCCCGAACCACCCAGTTCGGCCGAACCAGGGACCTGCCTCCCCTCGGCCTATAAATGCTGGTGCAAGCTTGTGAGCTCTCACACACTCATACACTCTGAAAAATTTCTGTTAGAAGCTCTCCCTCTCTCATTTCTTGCTCTAGATTGTGCTCATGTCCTTCCCAAAGTTCTTGCTCAAGTTTTGGTTCACTTGCATCACTAGAAAAAAAATATTTTGCTTTGGTTGTGATCTTTGTGCTGAATTTCTGGACGATTTTGTGGTGGTCACCGACACCCACAAGAACGACTAACCTTTTGTGGTGGTTTTCATCCCTGCAAGAACGACTAACTATCTTGAATGACTGACTTGATTTTCTTGTGCTAACCATATATATTCAGTCCTTCGGGTAGTTGTTGTTGCACTAGACTTTTGCAGGAATCATGTCGAAGTTCTTCACTTTGCTCCGTCGTTCCGCCCGGCTAGGCCGACGATCGGACGATGCTGGAAGTTCCCCAGCTTCGTCCCGAGGCTCAAGCCGGATGGACATGGACGAGTACGGAGCAGCCGGCTCGGGGTGGGGCCATGCCACGCCCCCGGCCAGGCAGCTCCTGAGCGAGAGTAACATCAATCTCAGGACAAAACGGGAGCAGAACACCTTCAACAAGCTTCGGCTGAAGGAGTTCGAGCACACCCGTGTGTTTGAGCAAGACTTGCTCAGGGACACGGGGATGGACGTAGAGTTCACGGAAATCTTCCAAGCCGTTGGCTGGGAGAATTTCTGGCACATCAACGAAGAAGGTTCGTACCTGCTCACCCTTGAATTCCTCTCGACTTTGGTTTCTGAAACTGGGGGGGTTCGTTTCCGATTTTTCAACCAAGAGTTTTTCTACTCTTGGAGGGATTTTAGTTCGGGTCTCGGATTTTCAAGCCGTTGTTCCTTAGACCCGAACAAAGCGCTTAAAAGATTTGACCGGGTGGCATTTTGGAAAAAGATTTCGGGGAATACCAACTGTCATGCGCCGCGCACGAACAGCATACATAACCCCACTTTGCGTTTCATGCATCGTTGGGTGTCTATGACGATATTCCCCCGGGCAGATTTGTGCCCTGTCAACACCATCGAGTTGCGGGTTCTTTTTGCCATGGTCAAGCAGATTCCCTATTCACTAGTGAAAGACATGGTTGGTCACTGGCTGTCTCATATTTCTTATGCGGGTAGCATGGTGATGACTTCTCTAGTCACTCGCCTTGCTAACCATCTGGGCGTCCTACAAGGCGCCCGGTTCACGTACATCGAGACAGCGCGTTCCGTCGTGGATGCCAAGCACTTCGTGCAAGCCCACATGATACGGCGGACGCCTGACGCAACGCTGGCAATGATTTATTGTGGATATACAATTGAAGTGCCTTTGCCTTGTGCAGCACTAAGGTTGTATACCATGTCAAAACTAACTCTTCAGTTGAGGACCGAGTCGGATGATTCTCCATCTTGGAGAGAGCCCGCTCGGCACAGCGTTGCAGGTGACGGACCCGTCATGAGGGGACGAGCCAGGCGTGATGCTGGGCTCGCCACCTCACAGAAGCCGGAAGATGCACCACAAATGCCGCACCGACACACTTCCGCTTTTGAGGCCACCTACGACATGTACACCGGTGCTGGGACGTCTGGAATAGGAGGCTCCGGGCAACACCAGGAGCCGAACTACTTCACCTCAGGACGCTGGGACTACGGCCAGGACACGGACTCTGAGTGGTCCGGGAGCCGGTATGGAGGGGGGTACGATAGTGCCTCCCAGCCATATTACCCCGGATACTCACAGTCCGCACGCTTTGACTACGGCCGGGAGTTGCCCTACATCTCCGACCGAGTCGAGCTCATCGACGACCGTACCCGAGAGATTCAAGACACGCTAGCCCGCCATTCTCAGTACCATCAAGAGAATAGCGGGATGGTGGCGTCCATCCAGCATGACGTCCACGAGCAAGCAGAACAGCTGAGCTAGTACCTTTCAAGGCTCAACCCCTACCAGTGAAAGTCCAAGCTTGGGGGAGGACCCCCACCAGGTATGTCCCGATTTATCCAGCACTTTGAACTTTTAATTTCCCGTTCATTTTCCTTCATGATAATTTGCATTTAAAAAAAATGAAAATACCAAAAATATTTCCCTTAAACAATATTTTCCTTGAATAAAAATAACTCCCAACTATGCATGGAATGAATCATATGCCTCTCACCTTGGAAATGATGAATAGTTGCTCTGTCATTAATTCTGCAAGTACTTTGTTTCAACTAGTTGCTAGATTGTGCTTGAGTTATTTGGCATGAGTAAAAATGATCCTGAAAACCTTGTGGGAGCACATTCTTTATTCCAAGTTTAAGTTGTTGTGGGGGTTGATATAGTGAGAATTTGGTTAAATTCTATTCTGCTTTTAGTACGGGGAAAATCTTGGAAATTTATGCTTTCAAAATGAAACAAGTTCCTCATTGGTCAAAATACCTACCAGAGCCATATGATAAGCTTAGTTGAAAATTTCTACTCATATGCTGCTTGTTATCTTAGTGAGCTTTGTCAAATTGTTGTGACCTTTGAGTGAGGCTTTCATATTCTTAAAGATCGATACCCACGTACACAGACCACCTCTCACTTGCAATTCCTACACTGGGAGTTAGCAAACATTTTCCATCATCCATCCACAAATAAATGCACCATGTTCTATGAGTTCCCTCTCCAAATATTCTTGATAGAGACATGGGCTATGCAAAAAGAAAAGCATGCCAAAGAAGCATGGCAAAATTAAGAGAAAAAGAAAAGCATGCCAAAGAGCATGGCAAAAAGAAAGAGAAAAAAAAGAAAAGCATGCCAAGTGGCATGGCAAAAATATGAGAATAAAAGATAGCCCATGTTCTCGAAAATAAATCAAGGAGAGGGAGTTTCCTCCAAGGAGTTCCACCATATTCCATTCCACCATTCCACCATATTCCACTCCATTCATATCCACACACTTGCACGTCTCGATCTTAAGATGTGATTTGTCTCCTCAGAGATCCGGTCTTTGACTTAGCAAAATATAAGATGCATGCATGCCTTCATCCTTTGTCTCTGAGCCACACAAAAAGCCAGATTAGATGTTAGGATGAAAAAGAAGGCACAAGCCTTTGGCGAGGATTCAAATACACTTGAGTGATTGAGTGTGCCATTGAGGAACAATTTGAAGTTTTCAAAACTTGTGAAAAACTCCAAGATGGGATCCTGAAAAGAGTAGAGTGGAATAAAACTGAATTCAATCTATTCATCCTTTCAACCGCCCAAGATAAGGAGATTGCTATAAGCCCCATAGGTAAAAAGGTGAATTAAAAAAAACTTTGCCTATGATTCAAGTATTTTTGAGCACTAGTTGTTTATAAAGTTACCTGCAAAAGAAATTACATTGTAGCAACTCCTGATCCACCGAGCCTAAGTTTATATCTTTGCTCGAGGACGAGCAAAGAGCTAAGCTTGGGGGAGCTTGTTGGCGGTCGTTACAACCCAATTTCGACCACCAATACTCGGGAATAATTGAGGACATATGTGACAATCCATGTACCTAGGTTTCATTCCTAATAAAGTTCCACGAGTTTTGGTGAGTGTCGCTTGTGCAGGTACAACTACAACAAATACGTGCTATAGGGGTCGGAATTGACCGATTCAGCCGAACGACTCCGTTCGGCCGGTTACCCCCTTAACCGAACATGACGAGACGCACAACCAGAGGCCATCCACGTCAGCGATGACTAAGCAGACGACTGTGCAAGCCATGTAAATCACTGCCACGTCACTTCTGGGCCAAATCAGAAAAAGTCCACCACGAACAAGTCATCCAGGATGGCCCAGGACCTAAGGCGGTGCATGGGAGGCGTGCTGGGCCGAAAGCCCAGTTCGGCCGAACGCCTCAGTTCGGCCGAACTGCCCCAAAGCTAGATACCGCCTCCAGGGGAGCAATCCAGGTCGTGGGAGCAAAGGCGGTGGAGATCCACGGTTCGGCCGAACTCTAGGATTCGGCCGAACAAGGATATTCGGCCGAATCAGCCGGAGATGCTCCCTGGCTTCCTTGGCGGTTACCCAAGCTCAACCGCCATGTACCACTATAAATAGAGGCGTCCACTTCACTTGTAACACACACCACTTGGGAGCAAGTCTCCATTCTCCACTTTCAAGATGTAGAGTAGGCTAGTCCTGTTGGGAGTTAGAGTCAGGGTCGAGCTTCGTTCGGGGTTCCAGAGTCATCTTCTGGAACTCTGGTAAAGCTCTTGTATCTTTTCCTTTTCTTTATGTTCGACTCTGAGTAATCAATATATTTCCTCTGCATTTACTTAAGCTATTTGTTCTGCATTTATTTCGCGAGTAATTGTGGAATGTCTAGCCTTGGTTATAAGTTGTTGTAGTCTGGTTCTATAAGTTCTCTCTTAGTCCTTTGTCTTAGCTGGTTCCTCGTTTCTGCTCAATACTTGCGGTGAATTGTCACTGGGGTATTGACAGGATTGCTTGCTCTTTCTAGAAGAGTGAGTAGTTACTGCCTAGCGTAGGTGTGGTACCTAGTCTAGATGGTAAACTTGGTTTGTCCCCGACGCAACGGAGGTGGTAGCCGTGAGGTGGTGACAGCCCTTTCGGTCTTCGTAGTCCATCACGTTAGTTCCGGTATGCAGGCACCCCGTAAGAGCACGGAGTTTGTGGCACCCCTTCTCATCTCTTTCTGTGTGTCACGGGCTCCGTCCCCGATGTTGAGATAATAGAACTAGGAAGAGAACCGTAGATGTCATTCTTCATGCTAGCCGTAACCCTTGCCAGAGGTATCTCAAGGCCAGTGGAAGTATATAGGAATCCTTTCCTGTCTCGTTGTTCTCCCACTAGCTAGACCGCTCTTCTATCTCTATCCTGAACTTCTCCTTGTGTGTGTCAACTGAATATCACTCCTATCCTATCTTTTACCCCCGCCTTGTTAGCCAGTACTTTAATTAGTAGTTACATCCTTGTCAATAGTCGATACTCTTTATCCAATGCTTCCCTGCGGAAATATAAATACGATACATAGGAATACTCCTGGGTGAAATGCTACATCGGTATCCGTGCGCTTGCGGATTTATATCTGTATCGTAAGAATACCAATGAACACTACTTGCACCATTACTGGGATTGGCAATCCTAATAGTGGACCGTAAGAAGTGTCAACAGTGGAGAAGGAAAGAATTGACTTAGAAGACACTTGGAGAGCCAAGAAAAGAAAAGCCGAGCAACAGCACAACCTCATGTTGAGTCAAATACCGAGAAGTGGCCAGAGCAACATGCTCCGCAGGGGATTCCAGCAAAGCTTAAGCCAAGGAGGGATAGGATTTGACAGGAGTGCAATCCTAAACACTAAGAACAAGACTGGTGACAGCAACAGCTTTGAGAACAAGACCAGCAACTACCCTGCTCAGGAAAGTTCAGGCCAGAAACGGAACCACACCTCAGAAGTTGGTGACAAGACACCTCGTGTTTGCTTTGGGTGCGGAACACCAGGTCACATGTCCTTTGAGTGCCTAGAAAGAAAGCACAAGCAGTCCCTAGCTAAAGCACCAACACCAGGCAGCCAGGAGAAGCAGCCGACCACAGCGCTCAGAGGCCGACTCAACCACATGACTAGGGAAGATACTGAGGATGCACCCGACGTGGTACTCTGAGAGTTTCTAGTGAATGGCACAAAAGCGTTGATCTTATTTGACTCTGGTGCGGCCGGATCGTATATCTCTTCAAGGTTTGCAGTAGCACAGTCACTCCCAATGCGTCGGAGAGTCAAACCTATAATCACAACTTCTCCACTGGGAGAACTTAGATGCACCCATGAGTGCCCATCAGTCAGCATGGAATTAGGAGGATTGGAGTTCCTTGAAGACTTGACAGTGATAAAGTCAGAAGGAATTGAAGTGATACTCGGAATGGATTGGCTGACAACACACCAGGGAGTGATCAGTTGCTCACCAAGATCAGTAGAGTTGACGCATTCTGATGGAACAAAAGTGACAGTGAGTCCTCAGAGGAAGAAAGAAAGATCCAGGAAGTACATCATGAAACAACTTGTGTACTCGATCCAAGACAAGACCATAGAAGAAGTGTTAGTAGTGTGTGAGTATCCGGACGTGTTCCCGGAAGAACTATCAGGCTTGCCACCCGACCGTGACGTGGAGTTCATAATCGAGTTGCAACCAGGCACAGGGCCAATTGCCAAGAGACCGTACAGAATGTCTGTGGAAGAACTCGAAGAATTGAAGAAGCAATTGAAGGATATGCTGGACAGCGGAGTGATCAGGCCCAGCGCGTCCCCATGGAGATCGCCAATACTGTTCGTGAAGAAAAAGGATGGTTCTATGCGCATGTGGGTAGACTATCGATCCCTAAACGCAGTGACCATCAAGAACAAGTACCCGCTACCCCGAATTGATGATTTGCTAGATCAATTGAAGAAGGCAAAGTACTTCAGCAAGATAGACCTGAGATCATGGTACCACCAGATGAAGATTAGGGAAGGAGACATTCCCAAGACAGCCTTCGTGACTCGATATGGGCAGTACGAGTTCACTGTAGTGTCTTTTGGGCTGACGAATGCCCCAGCATACTTCATGAATATGATGAACAAAGTCTTCATGGAAGAACTGGACAAGTTTGTCGTGGTATTCATCGATGACATCTTGATTTACTCAGAAACAGCAGAAGAGCATGAAGAACACCTGCGCATAGTACTAGAGAAGATCAGACAGCACAAGCTCTTTGGGAAGTTCAGCAAGTGCGAGTTCTAGTTAGAGAAAGTTGCCTTCTTGGGCCACGTGTTGACAGCTGAGGGCGTAGCAGTGGACCCTGAAAAGATTGAGGCAGTCTCCGAGTGGCAGCAGCCAAAGAGCGTCACAGAAATTCGAAGCTTCTTGGGATTGGCAGGCTACTACAGAAGATTCATTGAGAACTTCTCCAAGATTGCCAAACCGATGACAGAGTTTCTCAAGAACAACGTACCCTTCGAGTGGACAGAAAAGTGCGAAGAAAGCTTCCAAGAGCTCAAACATAAGCTTACCACCACCCCAGTGTTGACTCTGCCAGATATCCGGAAGGACTTTGTAGTATACTGTGATGCTTCAAGACAAGGATTGGGATGTGTACTGATGCAAGAAGGCAAAGTAGTTGCGTATGCTTCGAGACAGCTGAGGAAGCATGAAGAAAACTACCCCACCCACGACTTAGAACTGACAGCAGTGGTACATGCCTTAAAGATCTGGAGACACTATCTGATTGGCAACAAGTGTGACATCTACACTGATCACAAGAGTCTGAAGTACTTCTTCACTCAGACAAAGCTGAACACGAGGCAGAGAAGGTGGTTGGAACTGATCAAGGACTACGACCTGGAGATACATTATCATCCAGGGAAAGCCAATGTAGTGGAAGATGCTCTGAGCCGTAAAAGCTACTGCAACAACTTGATGATGGATGAGAGCCATGCAGAGCTGATCAGAGAACTGGACCTACTTAGACTAGAGGTAGTAGAAGAAGGCCAACCAAAGGAGTTGAGAGTGAAATACAATCAAGAAGAACGCATCAAGAATGCTCAGAAAAGCTGCCCGGAAATTCAAGAGGTGATTCAAGATATACAGCGTGGCGTAGCCCTAGACTTTCGTGTAGATGCTCAAGGAACAGTATGGCTCAAGCAACGCATTTGCGTGCCGCAAGATGATGAAATCCGAAAGACCATTCTTGCAGAAGCTCACGACTCCAAGTATTCCATCCATCCAGGATGCACCAAGATGTACCAAGACCTAAAGGATCGCTTCTGGTGGAAGAAGATGAGAGAAGACATAGCTGAGTGTGTTGCCAAGTGCGACTCTTGCCAACGAATCAAAGCAGAACATCAAAGACCTGCAGGACTGCTGAAACCACTAGAAATTCCAATGTGGAAGTGGGAAGACATCAGTATGGACTTCGTGGTGGGATTGCCCACTACTCAGAAAGGAAACGATGCCATATGGGTCATAGTTGATCGCTTGACCAAGGTGGCACATTTCATACCAGTCAAGGAAACCTTCAGAGTGGATAAGCTAGCAGAGCTTTACATAGACAACATTCTCAAGCTGCATGGGGCACCGAGAAGCATAGTGTCCGACCGAGGACCTCAGTTCACAACTTAGTTCTGGAAAAGCCTGCATAAGACAATTGGAACCACTCTAGAGTATAGCACCGCCTTTCACCCACAGACAGATGGTCAAACAGAAAGAGTGATACAGATACTAGAAGACCTGTTGAGGATCTGTGTGCTGACATACAGCAAGGACTGGGAGAAGAGCCTATCCTATGCTGAGTTTTCCTACAACAACAGCTTCCAGGCTAGTCTGAAAATGTCTCCATTTGAAGCCTTGTACGGAAGGAAATGCAGAACACCTCTAATGTGGTCTGAGGTGGGAGAAAGAACGTTCTCTGGCCCTGACTCATTTGTGGAAGCAGAAGAGAATGTGGCCAAGATCAGAGAAAACTTGAAGATTGCCCAAAGCAGGCAGAAAAGCTATGCAGATAAGAGAAGGAGAGACCTCGAGTTCAAAGAAGGAGACTTCGTCTACCTGAGGGTGTCATCGCTCAGAGGCACCAAGAGGTTCCATGTTAAAGGGAAACTAGCCCCTAGATTTGTGGGACCCTACAAGATACTGCAAAGGATAGGCAAGCTAGCCTACAGGCTAGAGCTACCAGAAGACCTAGCGGGAGTACACCCAGTGTTCCACGTATCACAGCTGAGACAGTGCTTGAGAGTGCCAGAGCAGGAAGTCAGGACAGAAGCTTTGGATTTGCAAGACACACTTGAGTACCTGGAATATCCAGAGAAGATCTTGGACAGAGCAGTTAAAGAGACAAGGAGCACATCTATTCCATTCTGCAAAGTTCAGTGAAGTAACCACTCAGAGAGGGAAGCAACTTGGGAGAAAGAGTCAGTTCTGAGAGAGAAGTACCCACACCTGTTTAAGCCCTAGGTATACCCAAATCTCGAGGACGAGATTCCCGTGAGGGGGGAAGACTATAACATCCCGAAAAATTGCGTAGGATTTGTTGAATGCAAAAATGTGAATTTCAAAATATTTAGTGAATTGTTGTGCAAGCAAACAAACATATAAGGATGTATTCAAATTGCACCCTTTATTCCTAGGCAATTTAAATTTCAAATTAAAATTAAAATTGAAGTGCTAAGGATAAATTTAGAGGTGAGTTGGTTTTTATTTGGTTTCTTGGTTCTTTGTTTGGATTTGAATTCAAATCCTAGATTCAAATTCAAATCAATTAACCAAACTAATTTCCTAAACCCCTAACTACCTTGCGCCCTATCTAACCCCCAAGTTCGCAAACCACCCTTGGACTCTTCTAACCCAACCCGAGGCCCAGCCTGCTAACCAAGCTAACCTAGCCGCTAACTCACCCCGTGGCCCAGCAACACCCCCGTCGCGCGCGCGCAGCCGGCCCAGCCGACGAATCGGCCCAAGCCAGCCCAACCGCGCGCCTCCTTTCCTTCGTCCCCTGACCAGCGGGACCCACACGGCACAGTGTAGTCTTCCTCCTCCCCGCTCACGCGCCGCGCGCGTGCCCGTCGCTTTCACGCAGCGCCGCCCGGCCAATCCGAGCCCAGGAGAGAGCGCGGCCCGTCCTGATGCCGACGCTGACGTCAGCCTAGGCTGACCCCACTGACGACATCAGCATGACATCATGCTGACGTCAGCAGGCTGATTTATTGTTGTTTTTCTTTTTCAGGAAATTATTTAATATTTTCAGAAAATGATCTAAACTTCGAAAATTAATAATAAATCAACCGTAGCTCAGAAAATATGAAACCAGTTTCTATATTTTTCTAAAATCATGACCTACGCGTTAGTGTAGAGTTTGGTGTTGTTTGGGTCTTCTTGCTTTGCTGTTTTGGTGTTTCTTTGCTAGTAGCCGCATCTTTATTTCTTTTCCGCGTAAATAGGAGCTCCGGAGTCGCAGAAGGAAGCTGACGACTACACCAACTACCGGAACGAAGAGGACAAGCAATACCCAGGTTCACGCCCAGCTATTCTCTGAAATACCTAGTAGACATGCAACTAGTATGCTAGCGCTTTACTTTACTCGCATGATGATGATATGCCTGCACTGCCATTTATCTACCCTGTTTCCTTGCTACCTATTATCCACTTTATGAGAATGCTATGCTTGCATGTGTTGGGATGGTTGTGATTGATCTTCTTGGCGTGAGTTGGGTGGCTTGGGAGGAGTAGTGCAGCTAGGCGATGGAGGCGAGTGATAACAACCCGGTCGTTTGATCGGGGTGCTTTGGAACTGCACTCGGACAGTTCCTATGGAGTACCTATTGCGGTACATGATTACTTTGGATACTTTTGAGGAGTTTGGGCGGCCATACCTGTAATGGGTGTCGGTTGCGGACCGTTGCGGCGGATCGCTTTGACGCTGATACTCGCCTTACCGACAATTAAGGGTCGTATCGGGATGACCCGGACATTGGAATTTACAGTGCTCACCATCTACCCAGAATGGGGAGGGTTCCAGCAAGCCTACTTAGTGCGGTGCCAGACCTGTAGGAGATTCGAGTTTGATATGTGTAGGGGGACTCGTTGCGGCGTACTCTCCCTGATATACCACGGCCCCTGACTGGCCCCGGTGGGAAGGTTTCACGACCCTAGGTCAGCTGTTAGCTCAGATTGTTTCCCGAGCCCATGGAGACAGTATGGCACCGTTACTGTTTAGGGTCTTTCCTGTGGGCTGTGTCTCAAGACGGCATACTACCGTCTGCAGCCCGGGTGGTTCCTGGAGCGCAACCTCTGCAGAGTGAAAACTATACGTATAGCCGTGTCCACGGTCACGGACGATCCTTCATCTGGCTTATTCTGATTAGCATGGGATTCTGCTTTCTTAGCTCATCCTTGATTTGGGTTATGAGAGGTTGGACCAGTTGAGGCTGTTGAGACAATGTGGGGAGGGAGCTCACCGAGTCGACTAGCGAGTGAAAGGAGTTGGCGGATGTTTATTGCGGGAACCTGTTGAGGCAGGACGAGCCCGATGTGGTTGTGAGTTTGATGCATGGCTTGGGGAGAGTATGTGCTTGTGAGGAAAGGTGTTTGGAGATGAGATGATCTTGGTTAATGCTGCTGCTTGCGCATAGGAAACCCCAGCTTACTTTCCTTGAATATTTTATTACTAGTTTAGGCCACTATAAAGCTTTGCTGCATATTATGGTTGGTGACGTGGACCTGTCCCAATTCCTTGGGGACAGTCTTTGGGTATACAGGAGAAGACTCCGAGTACAAGATCAACCTCGACGGATGATGCAATTGAGGGTTGTGCGCTGCGCTCAAGGATGCCTGTGGAGGTGAAGCCCCGAAGCACCAGAAGCTTATAGCTATCCGCTGCGTAGCTGTTTTCCTTCTGTCGTTTAGCCCATAGGGCTTGTACCATACCGCTATGTATTTATGTCATGTTTGAGGACCTTAATCAATGTATGGATGTGATTTCCGCTGAAATGAGTTCTGTACGTGATAGCTGTTGTTCCTGGGACTATCACAAGGGTACAGGGAGTCAGATTCTCGTAATTGGGAATCCGGTTCGTTTCACAAGCACTTGTTCCAGCAGTGCAAGACGTAAAGTAGGCACTATTCCTATAATTTCACACATTTTTCATGGTCACATTCCTCTAATTTCAGCACTGTTTTTTGTAGGCATTCATGGAGTTTTGTCCACGCAAAGCAAATCGCATCTTTCTAACATTACAAACTGTTTTGTTGGAAGCAATGAAGAAGAAAGGATGCAACAACTACAAAATCCCTCACATGAATAAGGCTACATTAGAAAGACTAGACATGTTGCCGATTACTATTCCTTGTCCACCAGATTTGCTAGAAGAAGCTGGCGCTACATTAGCTGCATTGTAGGTAGAAATATGCTAGTTAGTGGCATTGCTTTGCATGTTGTAACATGAACATTTCGATCTTAGTAATGAACTTACCAATGCTTTGGGCTTGCACTCGGGCTTGCAGTCCCACCCTTGTTCACCTTCAAAAATGGCATCGTATCGATTGTCCAGGTTCACGACGCCGCAGCGACTGCAGGGACGAAACCAGTGCGCAAGATTCCATGATGCGCGGTTCTCATGGACGACACCACAACGACGACACAAAAACGGGCCGAGCTCGAGCTCGCCGGGCTTCGCCGCCGGCACGACCTCCATTGCCTCGGAGTCCGGCACGATCTCGAAGGGCTCCGAGTCCGGCACAAAATCCATAGACAACGAGTCCGGCGCGATGGACTCCGGCAAGGTGAACTGAGAGTAGTCGTCGGACTCCATGGTCATCTCGTCGTCGACCACCATGGCGGCCTCCATGGCGATCTCATCGTCGGCCTCGATGGCGATCTCGTGGACAGCCTCCATGCCGGCCTCCATTCCAGCCTCCATGTCGGCCTCCATGCCGGCCTCCATGGCAATCTTTTCGCCGGCCTTCATGCCGATCTCGTCGTCGGCCTCCATGGCAGCGCGCGGACGAAGGACGGTGACAGGAGGAAAAGGAAGACAAGGTGCGTGTGGAGGAAGAGTATGCCGAGGCGTGTGCGGGATTAAAAGCGAGCGGAGGCTGTGAAGCGTTGGTCTGTTGGAACGGCGAGTGGAGGATGCGGAGCATTGGAACGAGCAGGGAGAGTCCCCAGGCGGCGATGTGCATTGATGTAGGGGCATCGGCGTCCAAACGGCATGCAAAACGCGGGACGGACTTCTTTTGTGCTACTCAGCATTGCGCCCAGACGGACCTCCTTTTCCATACCGGAGGGAGTATATGACTGGGGTCAGTTAGATAGGGAAAAGAGAATAAAAAGAAAGGGAGACAGAGGTCGGAAGACTCCGAGTGCTTCCGGGCGCCCTCCGTGGACCCGCCTTCCACTGTTGCCATTCCCGACCTATTTCTGGTAGGTCGGGGGCCTGGCCTTGGGCATTGCTCTTCCCTGCCATTGTCAGAGCCACTTGCGTATGCTCTTGATGATAGCGTGTCTACCATGGTGTTAACTGTGTAGGGGTAGTTTATCAGGAGGATAAGGCATTGATTTGACCGGGCGTCGCTTACCCTTCTCTTGACCTCTGCCGAGTGCTCGAGAGTCAATCTTTGCAATCAATTTGGGCCAGCGCCTCTGCGGCTAGGTTCCCTCAGTCCTGCTCCTATGCAAGGGAGTAGAAAGCTAGCCCTCTCTTTTCACCTCACATATTCTGGGCTAACTCTAGATTAATCCCTAAAGTAATGCGCTAATAAGCCTAAATTAGCACTAACAAAGACCTAAGACTTGTTGCTAATTGTCCTAATATTCTCCTGATCACTTTGGATATAGCACTCAATTTTGTGTACAACACACACCAGCAACTTCTCTAAACTCTAACACACTTGAAAGATCTGGGTGGAGGGGTATTTATAGCACCAATTAAAGAAACTAGCCGTTGCTCCAACGGATAGAAAATCTGCCAACACCGACTGATTCGGTGCTCCCAAACAGTCCACACCGAATGAATCAGTGTTACTCTTCTGGGTAGCCGTTGGGTGGCTGTTACTCGGTCTCCATGCGCTACACTGACTGATTGAACCGACACACTAACTGATTCGGTGTCCACACCGATCAAATCGGTGTAATGCGTCAGTCTTCCCAGACACAATCTTAAACACACCGATAGATTCGGTGTCCATACCGATTGATACTCTGCTAGCACCGATTGAATCGGCCATATGCGTCGGTCATGAATCTTTGTTGTTTTCACTTTGTTTCTTCGCAGATCTTCATGGTAGTAAAGTGATCCCAGAATCGGGTACCCTCCAACATCTTAATCCCTTCATAGGAATTAGAATTCAGGCTCTATTGGTTGTCTTTCCAGGACATCAGAAATATTGTTATAGTGCATATGCACATCTCTATCTGAATGTTTAATGTTTGGTTTTCTGGTGTTTTTGCTCATATTTCGAAGTGCAATCATGAATTTGACCTTATTTTTCAATTTTGTGAATTTTTTCTCTATTCACGAGTCAATGTGATTTTACCCCTAATCCTATGCATGTGAATCACAAAGTTGAATAAACAAGGCAAAATCACGTAGGGGGCAATAACATAAATGTCCCTTTATGTTTTCCTCCACTGTAGGTCATGGTTGTCACTCAAGTCCACAGCCCGTTCAACATTCATTGCCTACTCATTTGTCGTAATATCTGAGTTATCATTGCCTGCAGGGCAAAGAGAATGTGTGACCATAGTTCCTGCTGATTTTCCTCAAAGCTAATTAGAGCTGATCGAGCATCATGTAGCCGCTTTGGTTTAACGTACTGCAATAGGTTGTGTTGTGTCGGTTGAGCGTGTGGAAATTTCCCTCAGCAATGTTTCTGAGGAAAAAACCGTCAAGAGGAAAACCATATACTCAAATACTCAATGTTAGGACCCTCAGTGTGTTTCCCAAACGTTGACTTCTAATAAGTCTTCCCCAAGCATATATCAAGAAAAAAAAAGCCTTTCCCAAGCATGCATGCATGTGGCGATCGGGCATTTCTATGCCGAAACCGTTGCTCTTGTTTTAATATAAAGAAAAAGTCTATTCATTTTGTCTATTCCACACCCCAACCAAAATAGTGGCTTAATTTACTCCCTCCTCCTATTTAAACTAGCTTAATTTAGTCCCTAAGTAGTATTCTTACCCGATTTTGCCAATATAGCAGTGGTTTTGACTGGTCAACTCTCGCTCTGTAGGCCATGTAATCTCGTCTTACGTGGAAAGGTTGCCTGCTATGGCTAGAGCCATGCCGATGCCGAGACACCCATCTGATATTCTGATCCGGTCGCACGAGCCGAGCGGAGCGCCAGTCACAGTAGACTCACAGCCAGGAAAACCCAACGCGGGACGTACGCACACCGAACGGCCGCATCTGTTTTGCAAGCCGTCAACTGACGGTGCTATTTTTGTTAGCTGCAACCTATTTCGCTTGAGATATTTTGAACTTGTGTTGGCTAATCCCGGGTTCAAATGCACCTATGCACGACCATGTTCTGTATGCTTGGATCTTCATTAGTCTGTTGGCTTTTCATTTGTTGCATGATATAGCATAGCTCGTCAGTTTGGCGATTTCTAAATGCAAGACCAATAATGGTGTTTCTTCTTCAGATGAAGGGTGGGTCCTTTCTCGCGTGCAACGCTTCGGCTCGGTTCGGCTGTAGCTGTAGGTGGCAGATATGAAGGGATTATATGGCCTCCAAAGTGAGTTGACTGGTCAAAATCGCTGCCACGTGAGCAAAACCAGGTGGGAACCTGCTTAGGGGCTAAATTAAGCTGGTTTAAATAGTAGGAGGGAATAAATTGAGCCACTATTCTTTGGTTAAGATCATAAGATGTGGGATGGACAAAAGGTAAATAGATTAGGGGAATAGAATAGACTTTCTCCTATAAGGAGGCCTTCAACTGGTTACGCGCTGAAGCAGCAACAGGATGTGTCCTGAGCGTGTGGAAATTTGCATCGCTAGATCGCTTCTTCCCCCCTGCCCCCAAGACAAAACACCGTCTAGAATCAGGGGCCACACAGACCGCACGGTGACCCCAAGGCCACGGCAAGGACAGCTAGGTAGCGCAATATTTTAGCAGAGCTGAGCCAACTGCCATGGGGCGGCCGTTCACGGCCATCGCGCTCGCCGTCGTTGCGGCCATCATCACGGCGGACGCCCAAGACTCGGCACAGGCCTTCCTGGACCTCCAGAACTCGGCCCGCGCCGAGGTCGGCGTCGCCCCGCTCGCGTGGGACGACACGGTGGCGGCCTACGCCCGCAAGTACGCGGCGGAGAGGAAAGCCGACTGCAAGCTCGAGCACTCCGGCGGCCCCTACGGCGAGAACCTCTTCTGGGGCAGCGCGGGCGCGAAATGGACGGCCGCCGACGCCGTGGCCTTATGGGTCGGGGAGAAGCAGTACTACAACTGCAGCAGCAACTCGTGCGGCGGCGGAGCATCAGGGCAGGCTGTATGCAAGCACTACACCCAGGTGGTGTGGGCGGAAACCACCAGGGTCGGGTGTGCCACCGTGACCTGCGACGGCCAACAGGGCACGTTCATCGTCTGCGAGTACGACCCCCGCGGGAACTTGGTGGGTCAACGGCCATACGACGGCTGCGGACAGTTCAACCGGTCAGGTACTAGTTATTCTCCTAGCTAAGCGATGGATAAGAAACTAACACTAGCTAGGGTAATTAATAATTTTGTATCCACACGCATTCGTTTTATTTTTTGCAAGATCCTATCCAGTTCCACAAGATATTGATCGAAACAGTTATAAATACCAGTTCATGCGCGTGATCAGGTGAAAATTCCCCAATTCCAAATAGAGCTTTAGTTGGTTGTAAAGTCGTCTAAACTTCTTAGGCCCAAGACATTGACGAAATTGTATTTCATTTCTGTGCCTCATTCTGGATGACACTTGCTGCTGTATGTATGTTCTATATGATGCATCGCAGTGCAGAATTCGCCGCAAGATTTCCTCAACCTCCAAAATGCATTCCGCGCTGGAGTTGGTCTGGGTGTAGGCCTGCTATCCTGGGACAGTACATTGGCAGCCTACGCCGAGACTTACGCGGACAAGAGGAAGACAGACTGCCAGAAAATTTCTTCCAACGGTCCGTACGGTGAGAACATCTTCCAGGGGGCAGGAGGCGCCGGTGCCTCGGATGCGCTCTTCTCCTGGTTCGGAGAGAAGCAGTACTACAACTGCACGAGCAACAAATGCCAGGGTGGGGTCTGCGGCGACTACACCCAGCTCATCTGGGCCAATTCCACAAGAGTTGGCTGTGCAAGCGTAACCTGTGAGGCCGGCGGCGGCACGTTCATTACTTGCAACTACGATCCACCAGGCAACGTCCCCGGTGAGCGGCCGTATTTGGGCTGTGCGAAAGCAGAAAGCACTACACCTGGTACGGTCCTCCAGGAAACTATGATATTTTGTTTAAAATACACATACTCATTTGAAATGCATAATAACTCAAAAAAATCTAAAACATGCCAAGTGATTCTTCTTCTTCTTTTTTGCGATCCTACAATGCCTTGCACGGTAAATGTCATGTTCGATGATGATACTTATCATAATGCAACCGACATGCTTTTGTTTTCCTTTTGTCTGATTGACTCATTGTACAATACAGATAACGGGAATGGCAGTATCCCCAAGATAAATGGCAATAGTCCAAGTGGAAACAGTAACAGCCCAAGCAGAAATAAGAGTAATGCTCTGATTCTGCCAATTATCCTTCCCGTGGTCACAGCACTTGGTTTAGTCTCAGCTATTTCGGTATGCATCTGGAGAAGATCAAGGTTAAAGAGAAAATTGTCGTGTAAGTATCCTACATCACTGTCCTATAGTTGATTGGCGTCATCAATTGTTGAAACTTTGAACCTGCCAATATCAATATCCTTGTTTTTTTCGGAAGAATATCAATATCCTTGTTTTTTCGGAAGAATATCAATATCCTTGCTCACTTGTTAAATTTGTTAACTGGCCCAAAAGTAGAAGAAGCATCTAGTAAATCCTTCATTGAACAATCCTTTATGAATGTTCAGCATCAGTTCAATGAAAAAAAAACAATGCAGATGCATGTCAACAGAATTAACAAAAGTTCAAGGATACCAAATATTTCAATTTTGGACTTGAAACAAAGGACAACAAAAAGCAATAGGAGAAAGGACGAACCGATCAGCTGGAATAAATCCAGAAAAATGTGATATTCATGCCAAGACGAGGAGTCGAACCCTGGTGGGCAAGTTCCACCACAAGAAATCTTACTGATTGACAATTCGTATTAGTTTTAGGAATTAACCGGCGCTATTTTTTCAGTGGTAGGAACGTCCCTATTGATCGACATCGAAGTATTTGTGGTGACTTCATGAATCTCAAGATCGAATCTGCCGGTCCAGTTTCATTGATGTATTCATAGGGGTATCGCTAAAAAAAGGAGCAGACGAAATAAACTTAGAATTTGGAACACTAGACACTTGTCTTCCTTCTCGGGACTAAGTCGCTACTAACTGTGAGATCTTTTTTTTTGAGAATTAATAGTGAGATCTTTACCCTTCTCAACTTTCCATTTATGGGCATCGCCATCTCATCTATAGTGCTTCCTGCACACGAAGAATTATAGGGGCAGATATATGATCCTACCAGATTAACTGTATACATATATAACATAACTAGGTAATACATATATAACATAACTAGGTAAGTGTTCATGCGTTGCTACGGGTGTGATATATGGAGCAAACATAAATTAGGCATACAAAAATTTAATTTTGATGGCTTTAGGGCAGCTGCAACGGGGTCGTTAGACTCTCTATAACGTGCCCACGTAGGAAAGATAATCGAGGAGAGAGAATCAGCTGTCGCCAGGCCTGGCGAGAGCCGATAGCACGCGTGCCGAGGTGAGCGGGGCCCACGAAGGATGCAGGCGACGCGAGCCGGACAGAGGGAGAGGAGCAGCGCGACCGTGCGGATGGGCTCGGCCACGGCCGCCGGTGCCGTGGGGATTGGGGCGGAGGAGCTCGCGTGCGGGGCGCCGTGGGGATTCAGGCGGAGGAGCTCGCCGCGCGGACGGCCTCGGCTGCGGCCACGGCCGCCGGCGCCGTGGGGATTCGGGCGGGTGAGCTCACCACAAGCGGCCTCAAGCATGCAGGCGAAGCGGAGGCAGGATGCAGCAGTTTAGCGGTCAGCCTCGAAGCCGTGGCGGAGCAGGTGGCCGGCGCGGACGGAAGTCCACCAGGGTGGGCGGACCATGACGGTCGGCGGACGCGATGGAAGAGCAGCCGACGCAGACGGGGTGGGCACTGTAAGCCACCGTACCGAGGCATCGTGCGAGCGGGAAAGGTGGGCACCGGAGCACGGCCGCTCGAGCACGACGGATTTAGCGAGATGAACAGAGACAAGGAAGAAGACGGAGATAGATTAAATAAAAACTGACAAGTGGGTCCTACAAATTATTGGAGTGCGTGCTATAGCTCTTGCGGTGAAAGGCTTGTCTATAACACTATATCTGACATGGAGAGGACCATAGAGAGCATACTCTCTATAATCATTGCGGGTGCCCTTAGGGTCACACCGAAGTATATGAATTTTGATGGCTTTAGTGTTAAGTCCATGAAAGTTAGTACTTTTATTTTTCAAAAAAAAAAGTATGACATTATGACATTTGGTTTTACTGTATATTTCATTCAAACATTATGACTTACATGTTTCTCCACAAATGACTACATACACTCAAATATGATGTGTCCGTGCGTTGCTACGGGCTGACTCCATAACTCAATATAATAAATAGTTTAAGTATCCCGTACAAACGATAAAGATATTTTAGCTACGCAGGTCCTATGGAAAATAACCAATACGAAAAAGTGCAATCTCTTATCAACAACCAAACATGAAAAATCAAGCAATGCAATCTCCGGCAAAGTATTGAATTAATCGATGCTATGGTTAAACAACAAGCCATTCATAATTTCATCTAATGAACACGAACACGCTGCAAGCCAATAGTGAAGCACGCAAGCAGCTATTCTTGAGCTGACTCTTCAATGAGTTAAAGCTCGCTATTGGCCTAATTGCTTTCTATCTTTTCACCACCAGATGTCCTTCAATTGACGTCAATAAGATGTGTCAAAGATCAGAGTTGCTCCACCTATTGATTATTAAACTTACTGTTAGATCTATTGGAAATATTTTGTGAACAAGAAAGCTATGCCCTGTCCAACATTTGCTAGTTACTTCAGTGCTTTGTGTACTGGCGTACTAAAGTCCAAAAAAATATATATGTGCAACATCAGTAGGGAGAACAAATGCTGGACATGAGTGTGGGTAAATTATATCTTTACATTATTGGAAGACATGGATAGTTGGATACACATTTATATCTTCGGGTTATTGCAAGCAGTAAATCTCGTTCAGTTCCCCTTCTGAATACAGTTTTTTTAACCTCCCAAAATATAAATAGCATATAGTAAACTAAAAATTCCATATTACAATTAAGCATGCATCATGTCAGTTTAGGAACTTGAGTGTTGAAATCTTACAATGTTAAGTGTTGAAATCAGTTTACGTACTGTATGTGTAGCACCATGTCAGCTTAATAGAGATCAAGCAAATTCCTGAGTAAGAAAATCGCCAAGAAAAGAGCTCTGATATGTAATAATACTTTGTATCTGAATCAACTTTGCTAGTTCTCCACTCCTGTCTTTGGAAGCATTGCTAGTTTATTTACTACTCTAATTTGGGTATTTAGGACAACAACCTCAAGATTGGGGGCATTGTGGCTCCATTTCCTTTCAAAATACAGGAACCACATGAATATTAGTGCTGCACTTCTAGCCATAAATCCTGTATGGAAAAATAACACAAAAATGATTGGGATTTGGACTTAAAAACACTCTCACGGGAACTGACCTTGTGAAAGCAGTTGTACCAGGCGGGCACTGCTGTCAAGGGAGATGATATCGGCACGGACAAATAGATAGCATCCAAAAACTTGTCTATCACCATCGACTTGGCATAAAAGGTCCATTAAACCACTTGTCTCTGAAAAAAGTAGAAAGGCACAAATTTAGTTGCACTTGAATAGAAGAACACGTCGATTAGGGAAGTGAACCAGCGAGTATGCTTTGAGGAGTATGCATTGGAAAAGAAATTTAACCAGCGAATTACTGAAAATCTATATTCAGAAAAAAAAGATGGTAGTATGTAACAAACAAAATTTACCTAACCTGAAATAGGAAAAGTATTTTATAACTGCTTTATCATGTTATTATCAGTAAATCTAACATAACTGCCGTTGCTGGCACCATGGCTCCTAGCCGGCGCCATGCATAACTCCTTCAACATGGACAGTCCACCGAGGAAGTTGACATAATTTAAAGGGCATATACAGCAAGCCAAGAACCAGACTGTAATATGTAGGTTTAGTAGCTAATAATTGATTGATTACCTGGAAGTTACACACTGAAAGAATGGACCTACCTAGTACTATCAACAGAACAACACAAGGCTTGCACTACCATCAGTGCACCTTCAACCTGGAAGGAATTCAAAAGTTAGGAAAAGAACATCCACATAACAGTAGCTACATGAAAAATAGTCAGCAGGAACGGAAAAAAAAGGAAGCTCTGCTTGATCGAAGAATACATTTTAGCCAGGTTTAATTAGCTATGAGATACCAGTCATATATAAGGATTCGAATACGTGGAACTTAAAGGTTTCACTTTTACAAATAAAAGAAGTTTTGTTTATACATAAGTGGCGAATAACAATACAATTTAGAAAACTGATCATCATTTATATTTTAAGGCTACATATGGGAAGTGAAGTTCTTCTGAAAGAACTTTCTGCCATTTATCTATAATCAGTAGGAATGTGAACAATATATGGTGTGTGCATCCCAAAATCAAAGGGTACAGTACCAATTTAGCTCCTATAGAACAAAGGAAACTGTGCCAGCCCAGAAACTTCAGTTTTCAACTGGAAAGTACAATGGTGTGGGAAGATATTAATCAAAGTTCAAATAAATAAAGGTAATGGCAGAAGTACTACAGGTATCTTCAACCCATCTCTCAAGCTGGTGGAAGGTTCAGTTAGAGTAAAATTATGATTGCTTAAGCAGGTCACACTTAAGCATTATATATCCGCCGACATAAAAAGGTAACAACAAAATATTATAGGCTTAATTATTTTGTAAAGATATTGTATCATATGCTTTACAAATGAAACAGTGTGCTAGTGAGATACATAGCTGAGAAGAAAAGTTCCATTGGTTCAGAACAAATTGAGTGGAAATCCAATCACCGAAGAGCATTGTGGTAACATTTCATGGGCTCACATACTCCTTTTTAGGACAACTGAACATATGACTAAATTACCGCTTTTTCCAAAGAACACTCAGCAAAACTGCACATTTCTTCATCGGACTAACTATGACTAAATTACCACTTTTTTCAAAGAACAGTTAGCAAAACTCCGTCTTTCTTCATAGGACTAACTATGACTCAATTACCACTTTTTCCAGAGATTCAGTTAGCAAAACTGTGCTGTCAATTATCTTGGAGGAAAAGCAAAGTTGAAAGCAACAGAAACAAGCATCATAACAAAAAAGCTTAGGAGAAGTAACTGAAAGAGTACACACCATAAGTAGTCAGCTTTCAATAATCATAGTTTCTAAGTAAATTAGAACACTCAATAAAAATGGCACCATAAAAGATCATATACCCAAGGGTGCTATTTTATTATCAAGGATAAGATAGTAAACTGCCATTAATTTTACCAGGGGAGGTTTTTCTTTTGAAGAAAAAGGAGGCTTGTTCAATTGATAACATCACAAAGAAAATATGGTCAGGTAAACTGAAACTATGGATTATGGACATGTCATACTTTAGTAGCATGGTAGTGTTGAGTGCTGACGATCATATCTGACAGTAGTTTCTTGCGTACTCACCTACATAAAATCTTCAAGTTGGGCCATGATTACCTTGGCGTCTGATCCATGTTCTTCAGTATGTGGATCAGCAGCTTCTTAGTTCCAAATTATGTGACAAAGCATAAGATTCCTTTCCTCCACGATTCTGCTCATAAGAAATTGGGTAGAGGAGCATGCCTTCCTTTTGCCTTAATATGCAGGTTCCTGGCTTGAGATTTCTCTGACAACACACACATATATAAGACGACATCCATCAATAGGTTAATCCTGAAATAAACTCAATTATTCTACTGCCACAACACTTTTTGTGCTTTAACACTACAGAACCGCAGATCATAGAAAGTTCTAGAACTCCCGTCACTGCTGGATTTTGGAACTGGTCAGTGCGCATACGGCAGTGATAGTCATCATGATCACTACCCGTTCCGTCGCAGCAGAGATACACTTCTGTCACTGCCAGTGCAAGCCACCACCTGACAGTGATACTACACTTTCTCAATCAAAACTGACAATCAATGCACACATAAACAACAGATCCTTGAAGCAAGCAATGGACCCATCCAATGTATTAACGAATCAATGGAACAACTTAGTTTTGAACAACTGATGAATGGAATGCATTGTACTTACAGGGGAAAAAACAATCAAATCTTGCATTGAAGCATTTCGTCGAGCATGTACCGCTCAGGCAACTGCTGCCTCCTCGTGCTTGACACTTCTGTGCGTGCGGCAGTTGCTCGTTGGCCTCCTCGGCTGCATGGACCACCGACCTCGACAGCACGGATGGCACTTGGCACCATGGCAAGCAGATCGACGACTCGACAAGCCTTGCGAGCATATCACAATGGCGCCGGCGGGAGGCGGCGCGTGGGGTCGGCGTGGGGGAAGAGGAGGCGGCGCGGGGAGTGTTTTTTCTAGGGTTGGCCGTAGGCGTGGGGGAGGGCGGAGGGGAGGCACGCGGGGGCGTCGAGGGAAGGCGAGGCGTGGAGGCGGCGCCGGGTCGCTCGGACGTGGCTGGATTCGCGGAAGGGGGAGCGCAGGTCGTCGGCGTCGGAGGTGGAGGGCACAGGGCGTGGGGCGCAGGGCGTGGGCGTGGGCGTCGGATGGGGGCGGCGGCGGGGGACGGCGCAGGGCGGGCGTTCGCGGGGGGCGAAGGGCGCAGGTCGGGCGTCGGGGGTTTTGACGGGGTGGGCTCAAGCGCAGGGCTTCGGGGGTGGGATCTCACCCTTAAAATCAGAATGGACGACATTAGGCATCGCACGGGGATTAGATGGCAGACGGAAGGAGAGGGCGGTCGCGGTTCCCCAGCACAGTCTTATTAGGAGTAGAGACAAATAACAAATCAGCATATGATCTCTTTTATTTTCTCTTTTAGGCTGTATGCATCTTAGCTATACATATGCCGGAAATAATCTTGGTGTAATTGTATCTTCTCGATGTAATTGGCTAAGATTAATAAAGTTCCCTTGTCGAAAAAAAACATAGCAAATCAGCATATGTGTTTTGCATGCATGTATTCATAACCGATCTCTGATGTTAATAAAAACAAAATGCTTGTATTTCGTCCACAGGTATGACTAGTTCAAAGGATATTGATGAAGATCTTAAATCAGTACTGTTGGATCCATCTGTCATCAAAGCGGCAACACAAAATTTTTCTGACGGAAATAAAGTGGGAGAAGGAGGCTTTGGACAAGTCTACAAGGTAATCCAAGTCTACAACGTGTTCTCTTATCAATTAGCCACATATACTTGCGCAAACTACAGCTGGTTCCGTACATTCACTCTGGGATCATATGATCCTTGAATAATTCCAATTGATTTTACAGGGTTTGATGCCAGATGGACAAGAAATAGCAGTAAAGAGACTTGCAAGAGGTTCTAAGCAGGGCCTACGTGAGCTCAAAAATGAGTTGTTATTAGTAGCCAAGCTCCAACACCGGAACCTCGTGAAGCTTATTGGTGCCTGCCTGGATGGAGAAGAGAAGTTGCTTGTGTATGAATACATTCCGAACAAAAGCCTCGACTCCTTTATTTACGGTAGTGAAAACCTATAGCCTATTTCATTTGTGTTTCGAACAATCCTTCAGCTTCATTAGTTTCGCTGACTTCACCGTTAACCACTTTAAATATAGGAAAGAAAGAAAAACTAAAAAGATATATAAGGCCTTTTCATGAGTGCAAATTAAAACCAACTGCAAATTTTTATAAAAGGTATATATAGAAGGTTGTGCTCTAAACTAGCTAGTTGGACTTTTAGAAATAATTTAATCCAGATGTTTGCATTAGCAAGAGTTTCTTGTTAAATTCTACAATTCCTCTAAACATGTATGCCAAGAGCCAACTATCCTCATATCATAATAAAAAATAATAATACCATCGATTACCTTGCCTGGATGAAACTCAGTGGTCAAAATAAACGGCTACAATTATGAAATAAAACAACTTGTTTGATCAATAGAAATATCAAATTATTGACTTTCCTCAGGGGTTTGTATCCTTATCTTTCAAGGCAGTATTTTACAGTTAATGTATCTACTATAGAAGTTGTCATGCACTTCTTGAGTATGCATTGGTATTTGCTTTTAAAAAACTTCCATGTAGATGACGAAAAGCGTGATGAACTAGCTTGGGACATAAGGTATAGGATCATTTGTGGTATTGCTCGAGGCTTGGTATATCTACATGATGAGTCCCGTGTGAAAGTTATACACAGGGATTTGAAGCCAAGCAACATTTTACTAGAAATGGATATGAATCCAAAGATCGCTGACTTTGGGTTGGCAAGTGTGTTTGAGGACAATCACTCAAAGCATATCACACGAAGAGTGGCTGGCACCTAGTAAGTCTATGTAGATTCATTACACTGCAAATTATGTTTGTTCTCGTTGAGCTATATGCAGTATGATAGCACATTTTTCTCACACAAACCTTTTTTTTCAAATGTAGTGGATATATGGCACCTGAATATGCGGTTCTTGGACATGTTTCCACCAAGTCTGATGTCTTTAGCTTTGGAGTAATTATCCTGGAAATTGTGACAGGAAGAAGAAACAGTGTCTCCACATCTGAAACAATGATGGCTCAGCATCTATTAAGCTATGTGAGTCTTTCATTAGCAATATTTTCAGTTATTAAAGTTGGTTATATATATAACAGTTTTGTGATTTCCTATTCGTTCACAGGTATGGGAGAACTGGACCGGGGGAACGATTATAGGAATAGTTGATCCATCGTTACAACATAGTTGTGCTGAAAATATGGCTCTCAAGTGCATCCACATTGGACTACTATGTGTTCAAGAAAATCCAAGCGATAGACCCAACATGTCGAATGTGATCCTGATGCTCGTTGGAAGGTCTACTACCTTGCCTGCTCCTTCTAGGCCTGCATTTCTCTTTAAGTTGGACGAGGCAGATCAATCCCATCTTGAAGGTGCAATTGACCAACCAGGACGCTCAAACAAATTAAATTTATCACTCAATAAGGTGACGATCACAGAGCTTGAACCAAGATAGTCCCAATTTCAGCTAGAGTAGGAAGTGTGCGGAGCGTACATATGGTATAAACATCCTTAAATTGGATACGTTATATAGTGCTGATCATTTAGACTCGGAGGCCAATAAAGGTATGGCATGCAACGCATGAGACCGTCTATGGACATCAGGATCGCCCCCATTATGATTAAGGTGCGTGAGAGAGGAAGTTAAGGGATGGTGTTATACTCATTTCAAGTCTGTCGAAGAAAATTGGAACGCAATTTTCTTGTCCTCTTGTATCAGCATGTTTCAATTTTTGTTTCTTCCCATCCATTGATCGTACTGTCTGAGTTGACGAGGTAGCCCAGCCCGTACAAACTAATAAAGGTAAATGGCAAAAGGGACACAGTTCATTGTTTCAAAAAAAAAAGACACACACACATAATTCAAGGAGACTTTTGAATGATTTGGCTGCGTTAGCGGAGAACTTTGAGTTTGTGTGACCGCGCTCCTCCTGCATTATGCCATCGCCGGCCGCTGGCCCAGCCTGGCTGGAGATATGGCCGCTGGCCCAGCAGTATCTCCAGCGAGGAGTTCGCCAACCTCCGACGGCAATGGGTTTCCTTGAGGGAACGGTTGACAACAGGGATGGTTTCCTTGATTTTGTTTTCGGGTTGATACCAGAAAAAAAAAAGGTTGACAACTCCCCGGTTTGCTTTCGCCGGAACCTTAACTTTGCAGGTGAGCCCAATCTTGTTCATCATTTTGCCGACATATGGTTTCTAGTCATTCTACCTGCCAGCCATGTCGGAAAAAACACTCAATTTTATCAGCAATTTAATTAAATAGCACAGCGCCCACCATTTTGTTCACATTCACTGCCAAGTAGGCCCTGAGGTCCAGAGAAGGTCCAAGATATTTCTCTTCAGACCAAGAAAGATCATCCGAGCTTTGGATAGCAAAGAAAAAGGGAAACCAAGCATTGACAATTTAACAAAATCTCAACTGCGCTCACTTTCACATTTCACAGGCGGGTGCACTGTGGCGATCGAGACCCAACCAAACCTAAATGTCTGATCTCGCAACCAGCTCTCCTCTCCTGCTAAACAAGATTGCCTCACCTGCAAATCAAGCTGCCTCTCCCGACTCAACACCTGCTGGAAACGTCCCCAGAATCTCCGATCTCAGCTGCATCAGCAATCTACCCAGGTAATTTAAACCTTCGCCCTCGCGCCCACCACCCCAAAATAAATCGTGGGGCGATGACTCGACAAGAACCGAGCCAGCAGTTGACATCAACATATTAGTCAGACTGGGGTAGGTTGAAAACTTGCATTTGATAGCTTTGTACATCACATCTATCTTTGTAGTCTCCCAATCTGTCCGTACCTGAAAAGCAAATGTAATTTAAAATAATAATAATAATGATGATAATGAAGTTTACGTAACCAAGCAAATTGTGTGGAAATAAATAAGCTATACTGGAGTAAATGTAGTAGCCATTGTTGCAATGCACAATGTACTAATAACTAGTGCGTAACTCATAGGCCGTATCATTTAATTGCAGCCATATAGAACTATTAGCCCTAAAGCTGTCACAGCATAGAGATGTTTTGCAACAGGCAATCCATAAAGGAAGTCCCAGCCTAACCGTATGCCATGATTTTGCACTTATGCTACATAGTGCATCATGTAATTAGAAAAACATAATATAATCTATAAAGAAAGGTTCAATAAGTAAATTGTGATGGCATTATAATGGACTTGTCAGATGCATCATCGTTTCCAAGCATATAATTGTGCTATTAGATTCACGAATAATAATCTTAAATTAGCAAATGATAGGTGGAGGAGCCAAAGCAGATAATAGATGCATAAGCTCCTCTTTCTAGAATATCTAATTTCTTCCCACTACAGTCAGATAAAATGAAAGCACAATATTCAACCATACCAATTCAGGGAACTCTTTTTGTCGGGTCCTTCCTATTCTAGCAGCCTCTTCAGGACTCTTTGCCAGCTTTATTTCTTTGACAATGGTTCTTGCTTGAGGGTTGTCAACACCAACAAATTTATGAGCCTGAAACAAAATGGGGGCTTATAGACATTCCAAACAATGATGTATCATGGTTATAAAGAAAATGGAACACATACTGGCACGTTATGAATTTATGATCATGAGTTGCTTGCCATAGCAAAGCAGAAAGGCACACATGTAGCAACAAAGAACAGAAGAGAAACCTGGTAATAGTGTTCCACTGTTGGCCATGTGAAATAATCTCCATTTTCATCGGGCATGTGAATTGGATGAGGAGAAAAGTTTGAGAAAGCCCCAAAAGTATCCCAAGTCTTGTAAAAGGGAATAATATTTGTTTCATACGGAGATACTTCTGGATCAATAGAAGGTATTTCATCCACAGATGGTATAACAGGTGAAAGATCAGGAATGGGTTGGATGTATCCACTCATGAGCATATCCCTGTCAATCTGCAGATTTATAATAATATGAGTTGTGAACTAATACCAAATGGCATAGATATGCCTACAGAAGTACATATATTTACTTAGATCTGCAGTATAAATGATATAATACGGAGAGAACAGCGGTAAGACATAACTGAACATAGACAAAAATGTGGGGATTGCTAAATTCTTTTAATAAAAACAGGGCATACAGAAGAGAAATACAAAGAAACACTTGCAAAATCAAATGATCATTAATAAAAGTGCAATGTATAAAACCTATTAGGCTCACAGTTATGCGTGGAGTGAAATATATCTGAACTAGAACAAAAGTTGACCTTCTCGTACGAGACATCAACGAAATTAATCGCCTGGGTCATTTGACTCATCCCCAATTCGCCAACTGGTGTTGGTGCATTTACTCCCCCAATTATTTTTGGAGCCCAGAATGCATAAACCTGTCAAATGATGCAAATTCATGATTGTAAGTTAGATCTCATATAGAATATATGTTTCCGTCCCAAAAAGAATGTCATCCTAGCTTTGCCATAAGTCAAACCATCTTAAGTTTGACTATGTGTTTATAAAAAGTACGGATACATATATTATACCAAATAAGTACACCATTAGATTCATCATGAATTATATTTTCATAGTACACATATTTGGTGTCATAAATGTTAATACTCCTCTCTATAAACTTCGTCAAACATAAAATAGTTTGACTTAGGATAAAATTAGAATGACATTCTTTTTGGGACAGAGCCAAGCACATGACGACATGAAGTGATAAATTCTAATATTTATTTAAATAAACTACATATTTGGTTTCATGTTTATTAAGTCGCCGCATATGAATTATAACTAAAATCAAAACTAGGTTACAGACACCTTAACGCAGCAAACAAAAACGAGACACTATAGAAGATATTGAAGAAAAAAGTTCACCTTATGAATAACACTCGCAGATATAGCAGAAGCTGATAAGGTCCCACCACATTCCCATAATACAGAAAGATAACCACGATCATAGCAATATGACATAACATCTCTCGGATTCAGCATGTCAAACTCAACTACTTCAACACCTTTCGTAGCAAGCTTCTTTTGGAAATCTCTCCGAGCACCTCTCTGAGTTGCAACGATTGTATAGGCTTCGTTAACATTCCATAAATTTGCTTTCTCAGGAAGGTTGAGAGACTGTGACATCACTATGCGCACTGGAACATGCCCCTTAACATGCCTTGCAGTTAACCGAGGATCTACAATACAACCAAAAGACTTTTAAGATTATACGAATGAACACTATTAACTACAGTTGATAGAATGCTGCATTATGTGGTCCTACCATCAAAGCGCACTGTATTTCCACCAACAATAACAGCGTCGCTTCTGCCACGCAATTCAAATACACGGCCTCTGGATGCTTTGCCACTTATCCAAGAAGCATGTCCAGTACTTGCAGCTATTTTCCCTGCCAATTAATAAAAGGGATTAATAAAAGTGAAAAGAGGTAAAAATTGAACTTATAAGTTAACTTGTATATTAATAATTATCAGAACTAATATTAACAAGCGGAATAACATGTCTCACCATCTGCAGTCATAGCATACTTCAGAACAGAGAAAGGAACATGAAAGGCAGCTCTGTAAAGTAATGGAGCATTTACAGTGAGGCATGACTTCAAAGCTTCCTACAGTGTTAACAATTAAAAGTTAATAAACTGGTAAACTGCAAGAATTTAATGATTATATTCATAAAACTGGTTCATTAGAGTACACATAAAACACAAAAGAAACAGATGTTCCTTTTTAAAAAAATCACTATTATTGCCGGAAGTAACTCTTGATTGTATACATGGAAATGATATCTCACATCGAAATTTCTCAACACTCAACACCTAGAGAAAATAAATCTAGTGATAGTGCCCCCATCGAACTTGAACTTCCAAACTAAACATTGACAAATCAATACATGTATTCGTATTTTTGGTTTCATGCTATAGTAAACCTATAGAGGCTTTACATATGTTCATATCATAATCTAGTGCCAAATTCACAAGATAAGAACTCTTGAGTTCAGGAAGTCAGATATGATTAAGAAAATGTATGATTAATGCATGGTTGTACAGATGAAGAATGGTATCAACAATCAACAACGGACAGTAAAGCTCTAAGAATTCAAACGTTACATAAAAAATAGAGTCACCTGGAACAATTTACTTTGCAGATCCTCCCCCACAACATCAACTTGGATGCCTTCATTTCGTAGTGATTGAATTGCTTTCCCTCTCAAGTGCTTCAAGGGATGTCTAAGACCCACCACAACTCTTGTAATCCCTGCCTACAAAAAGCATTAGTATCCAGCTTATACATTGAGGAAGACTTGTCAAGTTAATGCCAGTGTGTTAGACCAACTCTGACATATAGCAACAACAGGGTTCATGTGGACAACACAAGCACCCCAAAAAAAAACAATCTTATGACTGAAAGCCACTCCAGCTTGTCCACATCGTGATCATCTCACTAAAACAGACTACTCTGCAAGATTCATTGACGCTCAGGGGCTGAGACAAGAGGATACGTTGTTCATTGTCCATTCATGCCCTTATGATTAACTTTATGGTTGATACACAAAAGAATTCAAATTACTATGGTCATTCAGGATGACGAGCCAGGTATTATAACAACAAGGTTTTTTATCTTAGCCCAACTGATTCCATGGCACGTGAAAAATGCAAGAATTGTAAGTCAAATAAACGTCAAATTTGGAGAAACAGATGGGAAGGAAGGTTAGGAAAGGCAATTCCGTCGAGCACCTGGACGAGGGATCCAATGGCGGTGCTATCCCCGTAGCAGTCCCCGGGCTCGAGGTTGAGGTACGCCGTCGCGCCGCGCGCGTGCTCGCCCGCCTCCTGTGCGGCGAGGAGCTCGGCACAGGGCGTCCCCTGCGCGTAGAGGAACCCCTCGCCGACCACCAAGGAATCAGCGCTGTCGTCCTCGCTCTGGGGACGCGCGATGACGCACCCGAAGTTGGGGTGCGGCGAAGTGAGCCCCGCGGAGCGGTCGGCCACGTCGGCGGCGCGGCGGAGGAGGAGGGCGTCATGCGCGTGGGAGGAGTGAGAGGCGGGCACGGAGGCGGCGGCGGCGGCGGCAAGTGGGGCGGGGACGCGGTGGTGCGTGCGGAGCGGAAGGCGGAGGAAGGAGGGAGCGGCGGCTGCAGGAGCGGGCGCGACGCCGCGGAGGTGCGGCGGCGGCGTCATGTTTTGCGGGTGTGTGGTGGGGGCCTGGGTGTGGTGCTGTGGTGAGAGTGTTCGACGTTTTGCCAGACTGGATTAGGCCCGTTAGCTTTGGAAGTAAATTCTACAGGAATTTTTTCTTTCGAAAAAAACAGAAAATTCTATGTCTTCTACGTGAATTTGAGTATTTGAATCTGGGTCTTGCACTCTTGCCAACTACCCCTGAGCCTGCAAAATGCAATTTGTCTTAGGCTTATTTAAGAGGTACGTACATGACTTCGTTTGGAGTCACGTACATATCACTGTGAAATGATACACTACTCGATGATTTCTATAGTTGCTATATCATATAGAATAGACAAAAATACCATTTTAAAAACAAAGTTTTTTCAAATATAATATCAGTCAATTCTCTTTCTTCTCTCTTCTTTTCTCACCTCATCTTCCTTTATTTTTTTCTTGGTTCTCTATAGATGGCCACCGTGCCGGGCCGGCACGGCGACGTGCCGCGCCGTGCCGACCGTGCCGTGCCAGACCATGCTATGGGCCAGGCCTTCGGCCCATGACACGGCACATGGGCCGTTTATCCGTGCTGTGCCGCCCGTGCCGCCCATGGGCCACGGTGCACGCGTGCCGCGCCCCGCCGCCCGCCGCGCCGGAGCCATCCCCGCCGCGCTCCGCCTCGACCGCGGGGGAGAGGGGAGGAGCGGCCGGCCCCATCATGCTCGCGCCGCGCCGGAGCCATCCCCGCTGCGCTCCGCCTCGGCCGCGGGGGAGAGAGGAGGAGCGGCCGGCCGGCCCCGTCGTGCTCGCGTCGCCGTCGTTCTCCGCCGGAGCCATCCCCGCCGCCGGCGCTCGAGTCGAGGAGGAGGCACCGCATGGAGAGGCGGGGCCGGGCTGGCGTCCATGGACGCGGCGGCTGCGCGCTTGGTGAGGCGGCGGCTGCTGCTGCGGTGGGGGCCTGGGGGAAATGATTTTAGGGTTAGGGTTGGGGGACGGGGGTGCGGCCACGGCTTTTATATGGCCGGCACCGGCAGTGGGCCGTTGGGTTGGGCCGCGCGGTGGCGGCCTGGCGGCCGTGCCGGCCACCGTGCCGCCGTGCCGGCCGTGCCGTGTCATGGGCCAGGCCGGCGGCCCATGGCCCGCACGGGCCTTCGGGCCATGCCGGCACGGGCATGCTGCGCGCCGGCCGTGCCGTGCCGCCCATGGGCCGTGCCAAGAGGCCGTGTCGTAGGCCGTGCCGCCGGCCCATGGGCCATTTGTACACATATATGGTTCTCACATAAACATAGTTTCCTGCATAAAAATCATGTCCTTTTCTCACATCATCAATTCTTTTACCATCTCATCAAACTGCTTATATAGAAGGTTATTAAATATTATAAGAGTAAATTACACCCACTATATAACTTGTATGGTTGTATCATTTTAGTCTAACAAGTTATAAAACATGTAAATGGGTGCATAAACTTGTGCATACACAATCACATGTATGCTGACGGGAGTCTTTTGCCACCGTGACAAGCTGCGCAACTATAACTTAGATCACAAATATTAATGTTAAGGAGACAGATGGACAAAATACAAAATTGTCAAACAGAACTAGTCCGTCAACACTGAGATACCTAGGTGCTACAGGAAATTTTTTTAATAGTACTATTTTCTATATTTCCTTGCTGCTATAGTGCTATGCGTTGGTTATTACGGACTATATCAGAGAAACAGTCACATATTATCAACTCGAATTTAGATAAAGTTTATTTGCGGTATAGAAGGGATCACATGCTACCCCTATTAAGTGCCTCCAATGAGACTATGAGGTATTTAATTAGCTTTCCACTCAATCATAAGAACTAGATCAAGTTTTTCTCAAAAGTGAGCATTGTTAGATCATTTGTCTATGTATATTTTCTACCATGCATAACTATTTCTCGTAATTCCATGATTTTGATAATGGAATTGAAAAAAAAAGGGAGTGTCTCTCCATAGATTCTTGAAAAACATTTTCTAAATTTAGTCATCATTTCACATGGAGAATATCGCATCAAGACCATGCTAGATGATCGTTCTAATCAAATCCCAATCCAGTTGTCCATGAAACCCATTTGCTTATGTGTTATACCATAGAAAATTGCAAAAAAAAAGTGAGAATATGTTAATTATTGTGGATTGTACCATAATTTTTTACCGTCTGACTCCTCAAAATTAAAACTCGTGGCCTAAGTTATAGTCAGTAGCCTATTATGGTAGGAGAATATGCTCGATAGCATACATGTGACTATATGTGCACACGCTTGACAAGTTCATCTACCTATTTGCATGTTTTGCAACTTATTAGACTAAAATGATACACGCATACAAATTGTTTTATGGTGGGTGCAATTTACTCATATTATAAAAACTATCATAGTCATCGGATTATGACTGTTGTTTGGGGAATTGTAAACGGGCTCCTCCTACATTGGCCTAAACTCACTCACATGTGGCCCCTGGAATAATTCAGCCTGAGGACCTATGTGCAATTTAATCCTCCACCAAGGGAGAAAGTTGCCCCCAACCCCATCTCCACCTCTATATATTGTCCTCATGGAGTGCTAGGAGGGGGACTTCTTCTACTTTATTGGTCTTACACAAATCCTAGGCCTCCGGTGCATTCGGTTGACTCTCGGAGGCCCTCACTGTTGGAAGGATTTCTAGTGCCATAACAGAATGGATTTGGTGAGTATGTCTCATTGTTTGTACTTTCTATGAATTTTGAACATTGTTGTGAATCAAGCATCATTCATGACTAGCTGTTTATTCTGGTATTTGGTAGTAGAAATTTGGTATATTGTACCAGACAATGGAATTGGTAAATGTGTCTAGCTAAGATTTTAGTTTGTGTCTATTGTACATTATTTGCCTCCAAATTTAGTATCTTTTCACCAAATAATTGTTGGGGTATCTATTTTTTTTCAAAGACTAGTACAGACGCACACACTCACAACGCATGCATACTCATCCCTATCTCTGAGAGACTGGTTCGGCAGATGTCGAAATTGATGAAATTACCACATGTGCCTCGCTGTCGACAGGCATGTCGCCTACCACAGGAATAACGTTAGTTGAATCCTAGAATAAATATATGACAACATGACACCAGCGCTGAGCAGAGGACTCGAACCATTGGAGCTTCTTGTACATCCAACTTCTATCCACCATCTAGAAGAAAAATCGATAATAATTGTTTGAGACATAATCAAACCCTAAAACTAGCATATATGTATCATTCCATACTAGATCAAGCAATTCTATAACCAAATCTAACATCTACCGACCTCTTTGTACCAAAACATGACATAATATGTGAAATTCATTTTTTTGTAAATTGAATCGAAATGCAAAGAGAAGGGATGAGGAGGAGAAGAAGGATAAGGACAAGGGATTTACTGGGGAAAAAATACATACCTTTAAGACTAAATTGCAAACCCAAAGCAAATTTAAAAAAGATGGTAAAAATCCCCCTAATCGCCAGGTGTTGTCCGTTCGCGGACAGCAGCTCACGGGAGCTGCAATAATTGATCTAGAACATTGGTAACGGGCGACAAAAACAGTCATTACAATAACATAATATATATAACAGCCAACAATTGACCGTTATCAAAGTTAAAACATTGGTAACGTACGATGTTGCCGTCCCTTTACTAATGGCACTGGGGCGTGGTTCACAACCCTTACCAAATACCAATATCTTGTCCATTACTAATATCTCTGATGATCGTTGACCAAGTCTGGCATGGTCAGTGGAACTTATTATTCGGCGCCGATGAGGTTCATTACGGTTGTCACCAAAACTGCATTACCTATCTTCAATTTTTACTTAGTGATATATGCATACACCAAAGTTCAACTTTTCTCTAGTCAAAATACACCTTGATGACATAGGGACTACTCTATTAGAGAAACTTTGACAAAGACAAATCTTTGCTCTTGAAGCTGATATTTCAACAAATCAACAATATTATTATTCCAATGGAATCAAGATAATATTGTTGATTGCAAATAACAATATTACAAATCAACAAACCGATCGCAAAGGGATACAAAATTGGACAATAACGCCCCAGACTTCAATTGCACTTTATCGGTTTGCTGATTGCATTATAAAAACACAAGAGAACCATACCTCAACCCACCATCAATTATACTCTAGTTTGACGATCCATTTGCTATACTTTACATTTTTGGGAACTTCAGTAACTAAATCATATCAAATCACTCATTTACTCATGTACCGAAGTATAAGTCTAAACCTCTATTCCTTTTCTTTCTAAGAACAAAACTCAAACAATGTTTGTTACATAATACAGCTTCCATGTTCTACATCCGAGAGCCCAAGGTCAGGCTAGAACATTAAATAGCTCCAGATTGTTGTTAATAACAACAGAATTAATGACTTGTGCCATTGGAATCTCCACCCAGACGAGATATTATGTGCATCAACAGTGTATGTATAGCCAGTCCTGTCATCCTTAATTTTTATGCTTGAGGAACCTGAAATCAAAATGTGCACGTACCGCATTAACTCATATACAATGTCAGAAGTAGAAGACAAATTTCATAATTAACATATCTTGTTGCAAAAAGATTGCAGTACACAAACTAGGATAGACTATGCTACAGCATTTTGAATTCTGTGGGGATGGACAATTATAAATTTACAAATGAATGTGTTACTTACAGTTGTAGTCTGTCCATCCAATAACTTGATTTTCCAAGTCATAAATCACTAGTTTATTTGAGAGCACCAGGTCTGCAACAGAGTTAATAAAACTTAGAGGCGAGAGGGAATATAAATAGGTCAATATTACATAACAACTTGATGGTACCTCCCAAGAGAACCATATCTTTCCCATCCTTGGTTTGTAGTCCACCATTCAAGAACCCCACACAGTAGAAATCTTTCTGCACAAAAAAAGTTACATCAAGTTGGACCATGAACTTCCATAGGGTAAGTCATCTTACATGGTAAAGAACAAGCACTTGTCCACACTGCAGATAATTAAAAAGAAATACTCTTCCTACTTCATTTATAGGAAGTCGATGGGCAGGGCCAGACCAAATAATATACTATAGAGTGGATGACAAATAAGATTAGATATAAATGGCAAAATAGGCACTTTCGTCCCTCAACTTTCCCTCGAGGGTCAAGTTCGTCCCTCAACTTCGAAATTGGCCAATTTAGTCCCTCAATTTATGTTTTTGGATCAAAGTCGTCCCTCAACTTTCAAATCCATCAATCTAGTCCCTCAAGACTCAAGTTTTGTTTTTGGGTCAGATCCATCCCTAGAGAACTCAAATTTTGTATATCTAAATATACTCCCTCCGTGCTGGTAAAGAAAGCCGTTTAGGACAGCGACACGGTCTTCAAAACACAACTTTGACTTCTTATTTCTATAAAAATATTTATCGAAAAGTGATACATGTATACTTATGAAAGTATTTTTCAAAATAAACCTATTCATATAACTTTTACAATTTCAAACTCAACATCTTAAAAGTATTCATGATTTATATTCCCAAAGTTTGACTCAAACATTGTCCTAAATGGCTTCCTTTACCAATACGGAGGGAATATTAATTATGCCCATACATTTTTAAGGATGTGTTTTCTACAAAAAGTGATATGTTATTTTTTTACCATCTAGATAAATATTTAGATTAAGTTTGACAAGAATAATTGTTCTAGAAGTCTAGCTTATCATTTAGATTACCTCCATACAAGGATAGAAGTATATTTTTTTAAAATAATTGGCCCAAACATATAAATAAAGAGGTCAGTTTGGCAAAAAGTAGTGCCTCGCCTGTACTTGCTGCATAAGCAAAATTGAGTTAATCACACAACTCACAATAGATACTATGGGTATAAACATTGATAAGGATAACCGACAGATAAGATGGTAAAAATAAATTAGTAAGCCACATGTATTTGAATACTAGCTTTATAGCAAAAGGTGTTGCTGAGGTATAGTGAAATAAATAGAAAAAAATTGAGGGCTGGGTTTGATCCAAAAATAAAACTTTTAGGGACAAATTTGGCTGATTCGAAAGTAAGGGGACGAATCTGATCTAAAAATAAGACTTCAGGGACTAGATCAACTGATTTGAAAGTTGAGGGACTAATATGCCTATTTTGCCGATATAAATAGAAATCCAAAAGTGGCCTTTGGGGGTAGAAATCTAGGGAAAATACCCTACAACTAGTATTTCAAGCCATCCCAGTCTGCTGAAACACAAATCAGTAGCTACATGATGTTTTCAATGAACTTTTTTTTAATATAACAGGAATTTTTTTATCAGATACAAATATTTCTTTGTGTTGGGTCTTAATAGGATAACCGGCGGCCACCAAACTTCAACATGTTACTGGTAGGTAAAAAGTTTTCCCATGAAGTCTGCTTGCATGATATTTCAATGTTATTAATCTAAGTTCAGATTTATTTTCTTCTTGTTTAGAGTCATAATTCAATGCATTACATGAGTCGGAAGACGATAAGAGTCAGAAGCAAATGTGCCAGGAAATTTTGGTAACCTAATCCATCGACCTGTGTGCCTCCACAGGCTAAGAGACATAAGTGTTGGAAATTAATAAGTAAACTTGGTGCCACAGCTAACCAAAATCGCGTATCTTTGGCTCTTTGCTTTCTCTCATTTGTTCGTATTGTAACACAATACTCAGATAAATACCTTTTTCTATCTTTTATCTGGTTGTGGTACTCCATTTACCAATTACTCTATACACCTTTTCATCCCCATTAATATTTTTCCCTTTGCATTGCACCTCCATGTGTTCCCATGTGTTTAGTTGAAACCTTAGTTGTGTTTGATATGGAAATCAATATATTTATCGCTTCCTGCATGCATGTATACGTGATGTGCATTTGCATGGTAACATACATCATGAGTGTATACATTGAGTTAGTTTTTTATATAAACAATCATAGAAATGGATAATTTAGAATCATATAGAGGACAATATTTTAATTATGACTAATGTAGGTCTTTTCTATATTAACAATGGCAGAAATAGGTAATTTAGAAGCATATAAGCATTTTGGGATATGTTTGTATAATGATATGCAGATTTATGGGTTACTTTTGGTTATTTTTAATGAGGTGTGTAATTTAGATGCAAATCTAAGGGGTTGCTTTACATTATTTCTTATAATGGCATAGGTGGGTGATTTAAATGAAGATTAGGGGGTTACTTTAGCTTATTTTCACAATGCATATTGAGGGGTTCATTTAGACTATTTTCATAATGGCAGAGGTGTAATTTGTAAGAAAATAGGATATATCTAATGGCTATTAGTGTCCATGGTGATTAGGGTCTACCGAATTGACAAAGCGATGTTTTTTATTTTTGGGAGGATTTCTAGAAATTATCTTTTTTTCTAGCATGTTTTGTGAGATAGAGGCTTCAAAGGTAGCCTCCCATTTGTAGGTGTACAACTAATCATGCTCTTAAATATGTGCCATGTCAAAATTAAGAGGTAATATTATGAGAGTAATGAAGGCAGGTACTGTTGCCACTTGTGTAACAGAATTATTAACTATTCAGTTGCTAAAGGACCGCATCAATTTGTAACTTTATTCCTCTATAGGCATAGAGATCAAGTTATCATAATGCGCGTGCATTCATTACATTTTTAGAATCTCTGTTAGCAAGGAACAAAAGATGACAACTTTTGTTGCTGGGCTTGCCATAACAATTTTGAATGCATAAAATTTAAGAATTGAAATTAATTGAACAATTTCCTGGTGGCAGTTTAATAATATTTTTTTGACATACTTCATCACATGACACAGCATGCAAATACACAACCAACATAACTAGCAATCTAGCATGGCAGCAATGGGCCAGTGGACCTGAATTGTAGATAGCAAATGCAAAGGCTTGAAAGAAATATTGCTACTTAAGGAAAAGCAATGAAAAGAGATGTTATCTTACCCCATTTTGGAAAAGGTAATCATGTGGGTAAACATTGAGTGTAAGGTCTCCCTCAAAACTAAAGGTGATTATGGGAAATCCATCATCTACACTGGAAAAAGAAATCCATTGACAGAGTTAGAAATATACACAATAAGGATTTTTTTTCAAAAAAAAGAAGAGGTCAAGCAGTGAAATGATCCCTTTATTATAAATGAGTATATAGGGAACTAATGTCAAATATACCTTCCAGAAAACTGGAAACAGACGAAGTCTTGATAATTACTGAGTTTCATATCTTGATATTTGTCAAATACCTAAAATGGTAAGAAAACATCATGGCGAGCATAAATTATTCTTCATAGCAAAGATTGGTTCAGATAGATGCTTCCTCACCGCAGCCATCAAATCCTTATAAACTGCATCCGGGAGGTATGCCAACGTTGTCCCACTGTCAATGATAGTGCCTGTATTATCACCTGAATTCAAAGTATTTGTTGGAAGCTGAAGTGCAGCACCACCAACAGCAATTCCTTTCAGGTTGACATTGTAGTGTGCCCTGTGGTAAATTTTCATAAGGTGTCACAAATTAAATAGTGAATGCCACCCATCACAGAAGCACTTCACATGGGATTATAACAGTGAATGTTTGTTGTATGTAATCACAACAAAACTTGCTTGCCCATGAATTTAAATCCTACTACTACTACACAATGCCTACATCTGAACTCTAATTTGTTGTAGAGGGAAATGATTATGCATACAAATTAAACAGGAACATGCAACATCAACAAAGTTGCTTAACTTCCTGTTCTCCAAAACAGACATGTGCAGAGTTTTCATGTGTGCGGCCTCACCATTGCATTTAGAACCAAGAAGGATGTGGCAAATAAGGTAAAGTTGAAGAAAAGGTAAGGCCAAGACGAAGGAAAGGTAGTGTTTCACCACAGTAAGGAAACATGGTAGTCAAATCACAGCAGGCATAGCAATGGAAGCCTGGAAGGGGACCGGCAGCAGGGTAACAAAAGTGGAATCAGACAAGGCTACTCCCTTTTTACTAAGAGAAACATGAAATTTCTGTTCTCTAAATCCAGATATCTCAGTTCAGTTAATTGAACAGTTTGCAGCATTTTAGTTTATTTATACTCATGTAGATAACACAGCAATATTCATGGACAAGAAAATGAAGAGAATAGTAATAACACCAGCAGATATAAACAAATGTGAGTGACGCACATATGCAAACCAAGTGTTTGACATAACAAGCTAGAAAGACAAAAATAATAGAACTCAATCTGAACCTTCAAAATTTCAGGACATGTTACAGTTTGGCTGTTGAGAATACTTTTTGACTTTCATACATTTCGGGTGAAGAAAGATCATGCTTCTAGATCAAATTTAATGCTTGCATGATAAAGTCAAAGTCAAAGCTTCGATGTCTTCAAAACACTAGTCAAAGCTTTGGATGCTGAGCCATACAACTAGTTATACCACCAGATAGATTAATAAACTATATTCCATTATAGCCTATGCCTAAGTCTTGACCAGACGACGTAGGAAAACAATGCACAGAAATTCGAAGGAATCAACTATCTCATGGAAAAATAAGTACAGTACTGTATGAGCAAGGAACTGCAGAGTTGTGCATGATAGGCCATGGCAGGGATAACGTGATATGGTAGGCTATATGTAATTAATCAAGGCCTTGTTTAGATGTTGAATTTGGGAGGTCGAATTTGGGAGTTTGATGTCACTTCGTAATCACTGCGTCACTGTAGCATTTCGTTTGTATTTGTGAAAAATTGTCCAAAAATTGATTAATTAGGATCAAAATGTTCGTCTCGCAGAGCACAACAAAATTGTGCAATTAGTTTTTGATTTCATCTACATTTAGTACTCCATGCATGTTATGACATTTTGATGTGATGGGGAATCTTCTTTTTGCATAGTAAATTTGGGAGTTGTTTTTGGGATCTAAACAAGGCCCAAGCAAACAAATTATGAAATTAGTCAAAAGGTCAACCAAGGGAGCAACTAATGATACCTTTAAACTAAGGAGGGAGGAAGCAAAAGGTAACTGATTGGAAAATAGTATAAGGCGACATACACGTTTTGCACCAACGGCGTCGTCTTCACTTTTGGCTGTACCACATTCCCAATTGCGAAGATCCCACCACCATGCACAGTGTCCAAGCAGTGAGCAAAAATCTTCGGCACTTTCCCGGCAGCAGCCAGCTGCGACAGCATGGACGAATTCGCCTGGCCGAACCCAAGAATCCCATCAAGGGCCTGGCTCGAGGACCCCAGATCCCCAGCAAGCTGAGCGCCACACCTACAGAACAGAGACAGAGCGATCACCCTCACCTCCCCACACCTCTGCCAAACGAACCAGTACAAATCACTCCTGGTCCCCAGATGCCATTTAGTCCCATTGAGCTAGAGAAGTAGAGAACTCACTCACCCAAATGTGATGGTGGCATTGGACGGCGTGGTCTGGCCGTTGCCGGACACCTGGTCGTACTGCAGGGAATCGGTGACGTAGAACCCGGCGGTGGAGCTCCCGTCCCCGTAGGTGATCTTGAACGTGCACGGCGACGTGGGGCCCGTGGGCGAGCACGTGGCGCCGCCGTGGCTGTTGGCGACGCAGAAGTCCTGGTCGCACCCCACCCCCACCGCGGTCCCGCTCCTCGCGGGGTCGTACTGCGTCAGCTCTATCTGCAAGCAAACCCAGCCCGCCGTTTATGCCCCCAAATCCGAGCAATCGAGAAGAAGAAGAGGGGTGGGGATGGAGCAGTAGAGTACCCCGAGGCCGCTCCGGGTGGGGCAGCCTACGCAGCGGATGCAGTTGACCCAGAGGATGTCGCTGCCGGTGTCCACCTGCACGTAGTAGCCCTTGGGCGGCGCCCCGATCTCTATCCGCGTGAAGTACAGGCTGCGCTGCGCAGAGCGCCCAGTCAGACAACGCCAAGAGAGAGAGGGAGAGAAAAAATGCAAGCGTTAGCTGTGGCATCACCGCCGCGCCGCCGTGTCAGAGACGCGCACGCGCGCGCGGCGAGGTGGATGGATGGGTCACCTACCCGGTCTCGGTGGGGAGGCCGACGCCGCCGAGGGGGAGGTCGTCGGCGGCGAGGAGCCGGCCGTGGCGGCGGCCGTCGTGCCTCCGCAGCGCCGCGAGGTGCTCCTCCGCCTCCCCCGCCGCCGCGCCGCCGTGGCGCGGGAACTTGCGGCGCACCCGGAAGACGCCGGTGGCGGCCGCGGGGGCCGGCGCGAGCGCCACCGACAGCGCGAGGAGGAGGACGAGGAGCGCGCGGGAGAAGCTGGGGGCGCGGGGCAACGAAGCCATTGATTGGTCGGGCCCTGGGTTTGGGTTTGCTTTGCTTGGTTGGTTGGTTTTGCCCCTCGTGCTCCGGCCGGCTTGGCCGGCAGGCGAAGCACAAGGGAAGAAGAGGAAGCGGGCAGGACAGGAGAGGCGGGCGTGTCCGCGTCCCGGGAAGGCGCCGGAAAAAGAGGGACGGAGGAAAGGAAGACAAAGGGGAAATTTAATCGGCGGTGCTTTAAACGGTCGGTATTTAAATCGGCCGGGAAATATAGTGGAATGTGTATGGATGTTCTCACCAACCCCCTCATATTCTTTGTGTTTCACGTTTCTGGTTGGGATTACTTGCATCTGGGTTCCCCTTTTTTCTGAATATTTATGGAAAGGTCCAACCAAAACGCGTACTACTCTGAATATTTACATGTTTTATCCATCGACTCAAATCTCTTTAAATGATGTGGAGTCTTGGAAACTAAAATGAAATCCGCCACTCGGATTAGCCAAATTTGTTGAGATTTATTGCATTAATGGATGATGCTAAAATCAAATGCCTGATCGAGCCACAATTTGCAGCCAAAAGAAAAAAAAAGTGGCGTTGTACACGCAGTGCCGGCCCTGTAGTGAAGGCACCCGGGGCGGTCGCCCAGGCCCATCGCGTCCACCACTCTAACTCAGGTTATCCTAGTCTAATTTGATCGAAAGAAGCAAATTTTTATGTCTATTAGGGCCCTCAAATTTTGTTCGGCCCCGGGCCCCCAAAAACACAGGACCGGCCCTGTGTACACGTCGGTGTGATAACCAACGAAAGTGGCGTTGCACACAAAGTCAGAGCTACCATCACGTCAGAATCGATTTTGTTGCATCTTTGTGTCACCACGCAAGCGCTCTTTGCTCATATTAGCAAGGAGCTTTGTCCAGGTTGGTTGGATTATAGGTCGCGTTCAAGATGTGTCATGTGCAGTGTGTGTCGATAGGTGTGGAACGAAGGTTGTTGGTGTCCAACCAGGTACGCACGGTAAAAGAAATGAGCCAGTGTTATTTCCAATCACAAGTTAGGCCTTGTTTAGATCACAATTCCACCCTCAAAGTTCACTATGTTCCCTCGAAAATAAAAGTTCACTATGCAAAAGAAAAAGATTCTCGTCACGTCAAAATGTCGGCACATGCATAGAGTATTAAATGTAGATGAAATCAAAAACTAATTGCACAATTTTGTTCTACTCTGCTAGATGAATATTTTGAGATAAACAATTTTTAGATAATTTTTCACAAATACAAACGAAATGCTACAGTGGCGCACGTACTACAAGGGGCCAAATTCCACCTCCAAATTTTGCATCTAAACAAGGGCTTAATCTAGTCACTTATATATTGGCAAAAATTAATACCATGCTAGGTTTTTTATGGCTTTTTAAAAAATCCTGCTTTTCAACTTCTGAGGGTTCTATATGCTCACAAATAAATGCATGTATACTTAGTTTATAAATATGTCTATACAAATTATATGCCCATAAGTACTTTCAAAAGCTAACTAGACAAATTTTAAGATTGACAAAATGAAGAATAAATGATCGGAAGACCAAGGAAAGAACAGAATCAAAGTTTAGGACTCGGGAGAAGTAACCTGGTAATACATTCAGATGCGTGGGAAATAACACTCTGTTGGGTGGAAAGAGGTTTATGAAACCATGGCCGTGTTTCTTTGGATATGGCAAAATTTTGCCTGCTCTTTGACCAATAATTAAGGATATTAAATAAACTCAGTTTACAAAATTACCTTCACAATATTAGACTATTTCACGACACCTATCACCTATCTAATGAGATCTTTGACCGCACGATTAGAGGATGGTTATTGTAGCATTACTGTAGCAAATCATAGATTAATTAGGCTCATTAGATTCGTCGCGCAACATCCCTAATAGGGTTTTAGGGATATATTTCATTTAGTACTTCATGCAGAGAAGATTTCTTTTGAAAATAAATTTTTAGAATGTAAAGAAACACGGACCATATGCACACGGACCATATCCTTTTTTATCTTCGTTCGCTCCTTTTTCTTCACCCTTTTTGCCTGGCCATGTTTGTTAATTCCGAAGCAGGACTGCTCTCTCTGTTCCTCTCCTTTATTTCTTCTTCTTTGTTGGACTGTTCCATTAGTATTACCCAACCGCGTGTTTTATAAGACGTGAAAGCAGTAGGTGTTGGCTGCTCAGGGTCGTGCCATCCTCTCAGATACGTCTGCAGCTGCCTGTTTCTTTCCGGTTCTTTTTTCAGGCACGTCCGGCCAGTGGATACACGCAGGCGTGGACGAATGGGCAGTTTATAAATATTTCCATTTTTATAGATTAATTAGGCTCATTAGATTCGTCGCGCAAAGTTGCACTCATTCCTACAAAGGTTTTACAAATAAACTTCATTTAGTACTCCATGCATACAAGATTCCCTTTAGAAATTTTTTTCCACCCACCCGGCATACCTGTAGAATCCAGCCCAATAGTATATGTACAGCCCATATACCAATTATGTAAAAAAAACAACACAACCGACAAGCAAAGCAACCCTACGCTCCTGCCGCTGCCGCATCCGACGTTTTGTTGCACGCCGCGCGCATCGCGTTCGACGGGGACGGCCGTCCCTCCGTTGCCGCTGCGAGCTCCGGCCTCGCCGCTGCTCGTCTCGCCGAGTGGCCATCCGCCGGCGCGTATTCGCGTAGAACGTCTGTCGTCTGTTCGAGTATCCGGCCATCGCAGCATCGCTAGACGCTAATTGCTACAGTAATTCAGTAACTCGCTAGACAGCCTGCAGCTCCAGGCCATCGATTCTGTAATTTACCGAGTGGCCAGGGCCAATTCCCTGCAGGCAGTGAGGTAGGCCATCCGCCAAGCCACCCCTCACCCCGGTGCATACCCTTTACCCAATTCCTAGCTCCGCCACTGTCACTTGTGAAACACTGCCTAGGTACGCGTTTCTCCTTTTTCTTTGCAGAAGAAGAAGGTTGGCACTTGGCAGCGGCTGAAACGCGTCAGCCGTTTCCGGAGCCGCCGCGCCCCTGTAGCTACGATCCAGTACGAATAATTGAAACCGTGCCGCGCGCGTCGTCGATCGTCAAGGCCGTGCGTGTGCAACTTGCACGCGTCGACCGGGCCCATATATGACAGGCGGTCGGTCGTCGTCGACCACGACTCGCGAGCAACCAGGGAAGTACACGGGGGTGAGAAGATCAGCGCTAAGTACGTACGTACGACAGGAGGATAGGATGGACCAGTTCGTGCCCGTTGCAGGTGTTAGGCCGAAATGCAAAGATCATCCGTCGTCGTTGGACCGGCCGAACAAATCGATCCTACTCTTACCCCCAGTAGCCGCCAGTAGCGTTGTTAGGCGGCGATCGGCTTTTGGACGCACCGGGAAGAGAAGACCCTGCGCCAGCTAGCTAGGTGCAGAATTTTTTTTAAAAAAATAATATTATTTTAATAAATAATTGTAAAAATAGGAACAAAAATGAAAAAATTGTAGAAATGTTGGTCAATCGGCTCGTGGAGAGCCGATGGCCGACGTGTAGCTTACGTGGAAAAAATGCTGCACCATTTGCGGACGTTATCGGCGCCGACAGACCTATCGGCCGGCTGAGAGCCGACTGGTCCCACGGTGTACAGTTGGTGGCGATGGGTTTATCAGCTGTTGGATACCTGTGTTCAGGTTGGCCGATAGGTCCAATAATTCAGGTTGGTAAAAAAATACCTGTGTTCTTTTCATGCGATTTCTTTTATACTTGCTACATACGGGAGGTAAAGTGGTTACTATAACCTGGAGTTTGAATGGCAGGATGGCCATGATATGAATCATCTTATGAAACCATGGACCCCACCTGTTAGTTTCAAATGCGGAACTCATGTGTCATTTGATGCAGTGGCGAATCTAGGATTTTGGGTCAAGGTATGCTTATCAAAAAATTTCATACGCAATTCGGTAAATCCATTTTCCAACTCAATAATAAGGTTTAAATTCATGGACTAAGTACAAACCATATCCATTAAATACAATATATAAATAGTTCAAAAGCCAGACTCATAGTTCAAATTTATGCATAATAGATCACTAGAGACTTACAGTGTTATTTTACTAATGAATTTATTCGACGCATCCGAAGGGACATAAATGTATCAATTATGTCATCCTCATCAATTTCAAAGAAAATATCTCGCTCAATGAAAGTGACGAGACAATCATCCAAAACACTATCTCCCATCTTATTTCGGGTTTTGGTTTTCACTAAAACCAATGCAGAAAATACTCTTTCAACACTTGCTGTTGCCACGGGTAGAAGCAATACCAATTTGAGAAGCTGATAAACCATATCATACACTTTATGTCTCTTTGTTTGAACAAGCATAACTGAGAGATCAACAATATTTTCTAGACCTTTGAATCTATCATCCTGCCTGATGTCATCAATATAATTATCTAGCTGCAATTCAAGTCTTCTCAAATCATTATTTGAGAAGTCCTTTGGGTAGAACTCGGCCAGTCTCCGTAGCTTTCGTGCATCAAAAGACTCAAATGACTTAGAAGGATTGAAGGCCGCCATACAAGACAACAACTCCATGTTGATCTCATCAAACCGATTATCAAGTTCTTGACTTATTTGATCAATGACACCAATGTATACTTCTCTTCTGAAGTGGTCATCATTGGTTTGCTTTCGAGCATGAGCTTTCCTTGTTGATTTTCCATAAGGAACATAAACACCATCCATAGCAGGCACATCAACACCATGTTTATCACAAAATGAGGTGACCTTCTCAAGAAAATTATTCCAACCATCAGACCTCAATTCTTGCATTCTTTTCTTTGCCACATTAAAAAGTGATATTGCATTAAGAATATCTTTCTCCCTTCTTTGCAAACACTCGGATAACTCATTCGTGTATCCAAGAATAATATACATTAAATGTGCAAAGAAAACAAACTCAAAGGTCTCGAATGCTCCAGTCACATAATGGATTTTGGTCCAATCATCCTTATATGTCGGATCATCCCCAAGATCAACCAGTACGTCATGGATTGACTCATACATAGTAAGGATGTTGCATATAGTTTTGTAATGAGATCCCCATCGAGTATCTCCAGGCCTAGGCAAACCCATCTCTTGATGTAATCCAGTTCCAGATTCAATTTCACCACAATCAAGTGCTTTCTTGATATTTTCAAGCCTAGCTTTTCTGAGCATGTCATGACGCTTACAAGAAACCCCAACAATATTCAACAAGATAGATACTTGATCAAAAAAGGAGCTGCAATCAGTATTTCCCTTAGCAACAGCCACAAGAACCAATTGGAGTTGATGTGCAAAACAATGAATATAATAAGCAGAAGGTGACTCTTGCATGATCAATGTTTTCAACCCTTTAATATCTCCTTTCATGTTTCTAGCCCCATCATAACCTTGACCACGGATTTGAGTCAAACTCAAGCCATGACGAACAAGTAAAGCTTCAATTGCACCCTTCAGTGATAAAGAGGTAGTATCATCTACATGAACAACTCCAATAAAATGCTCACATGGCCTTCCCAATTTATCAACATAACGCAAGCAAAGAGCTAATTGTTCTTTATGTGATATATCACTAGACTCATCAGCTAAAATTGCAAAGGGCTCATCACCAAGGTCTTCGATTATTTTCTTTCTAGTTTCCAGGGCACAACAATGAATAATTTGCTTTTGTATGTCCGGGCTAGTTAAGGTACAGTTACCTGGAGCATTGTCCAAAACATACTTGTTGACTTCTTCACTATTTCCGGCGAGAAATTTCAAAAGTTCAATGAAGTTCCCTCTGTTGCTAGATTCTTCACTTTCATCATGTCCACGAAATGCCAACCCTTGATGCAAAAGAAACTTGATACACCTAAGTGAATAAGTCAATCGTTTCTTATAAAGTCGAAGATCCTCATCGCTCCACTTCTGAATATTATAATCAATTGCTACCTTGGGATTTATAAAGCCAATGTACCTCTCTTGAGCTGCAATATGTGCCTTGAAACCTAGATGTTTGAGAAGTGCAGGCTCTCCTATATTCCAATTATTCCAGCCATCAACAGTAAATGCCTTTGACCCAGTGTCCTTCTTGAACAAGTAGCATATAAAGCAAAATGCAGCATCCTTCTTAATACTATACTCAAGCCATTCATGGTTGTACATCCAACAAAAACTGAATTGGCGATTTTGTCCTGAAATCCATGTTTTCGGAAAATCATGTGCAAAAGGTTTGAATGGACCTTTAGTAATATATGCTCTTCGAATTGCATCTTGATCATTAACCGGATAACTAAGAATGGGATGTCTTTCACCTGGATCATGTGGAAGACGATTGATATCATAAACTGGTGGCACTGAAGACGGCTGTGGCGGTGGTGGTGGCGGCGGTAGCACATGATTTTCAGTTTCCTCAACTACTCTCTCACGAGTCTGATGTTCTACCACAGGTACAATCGGATTAGGAGAATGATTAGACGTAGCAGCAGCTGCTGCTACCTTCCTCTTTGCTTCATGTTTTCGAAAAAGAGATGCAATGTCCCCGTCTCTCTTCATTACTGCATAATATAATATTTTAAATATTACAAAGCACAATGCCAAATAATTAGTAATTAAAGCATACATGAATTAGGAATTTCTTGAATGAACCGAATAAAAAATTTGCATAGATCGGGATCATCATTGCAAATTAGCAATTAAAAAAATTAGAAGTCACTAGTCACATCTAATAAGTTATACTTACTTTGCGGCTGCTTGGTGCTTTGCGTCTGCCAACTTGCTCGGTTGCTCCCTGGTCCGGTGGTCCTTGCTCGGCGATGGCAGAGTTGAATTGATGATCGGCTGCTGCCTGCTCGTCGGAGGGCATCAGGCGATCAGCGATGTGGGCATCTGCCGATGGGGAAAAGGAACGATGCGAATGGCGGCTGAGTCGAGCGACGTGAGGCGGCGGCCGCACGCACGATTCTAGTAGATCTTTCTGTTTTCGTTGCTGGGTTGGGCCGTGACTGCGCCTGATGTCGCGTCGCTGTGTCATTCTGTAGATGAGCGTTTTTCTTTTTTTTATATAAATAAAATCCGTATATTTACTCCTATACACGGTGGGAACGCAGGGTATGCTGAAGCATATACAGCATACCCTGTAGCTCCGCCCCTGATTTGATGGTTTCTGTATAAAATTATTTAAAATAAAAAATCATGTCGTTGTGATATGATATTGTATCAAAAATAAATGTAATTATGTTGAACTAAGCCCATGTTTAGTTCCCAAATTTCACTCTCAAAATTCACTATGCAAAAAAAGATTCCCCAAAATGTCGGCACATGCATGAAGTACTAAATGTTGATGAAATAAAAAACTAATTGCACAGTTTTGTTGTACTCTGCGAGACGAACATTTTGAGCCTAATTAATCATTTTTTGGATAAATTTTCACAAATACAGACGAAATACTACAGTGTCGCAATGATTACGAAGTGACTCCAAACCCCGGCCCGCACTCCCCCTCCCTCGCCAAGCACCGCGAGCCGACCGCGACGAAGAATCTTGCATGCATGAAGTATTAAATGAAGTCTATTTGCAAAACCTTTTCAAGGATGAGTGTAACTTTACGCGACGAATCTAATGAGTCTAATTAATCCATGTTTGCTACAGTAATACTATAGTAACCATCCTCTAATCATGCGGTCAAAGGCCTCATTAGATAGGTCTCGTGAAATGGTCCAATATTGTGAAGATAGTTTTGTAAACTGACTTTATTTAATACCCTTAATTATTAATCAAAGGAGCTAAACACAGCCAAGGTAAAAAAAGCAGCCGTTAAAAAATGTATCGATCCTCATTTTTCACGAGAGGACTAATCGGCTGTACAGGAGCCCTTGGGCAGCCGATTAGTTCAAGTCGGCTCTCCAACAGCCGACTGAACAATATTTCTGCAATTTCTACATTTCAACCCTTATTTTTGCAATTAATCATTAAAATAATATTATTCAGAAAAAAATTCGTGCAGAATTTTTTTAAAAAAATAATATTATTATTTTAATAAATATTTCTGCAATTTCTACATTTCGACCCTTATTTTTGCAATTAATCATTAAAATAATATTATTTAGGAAAAAAATTCGCTAGGTGCAGGTCCACCGTATCGACTGCCATAGTGGGAGGGAGACGTGACAGTTGACTGGCTAGGATGTTAGAGTGAGAGCAAGAGTAAGGCCTTGTTTAGATCCCAAATTTGAGTGGCCAAATTTGGGAGTATGGAGTCATGTCGTAATCATTGCGCCACTGTAGCGTTTCGTTTGTATGTGTGAAAAAGTGTTTAGAAACTGATTAATTAGGCTCAAAATGTTCGTCTCGCAGAGTACAACAAAACTGTGCACTTAGTTTTTGATTTCATCTACATTTAAGACTCCATGCATGTTATGACATTTTGATGTGATGGGAAATCTTTTTTTATATAGTGTATTTGGAAGTTGGTTTTTGAAACTAAACAGGGCCTATATCTAGACAAAGATGGAAGTGGAACGCCATATAATACTGTGGTATAAGCTGTAACTGATCATCGTTGCAATCGACGGAAATTCGATGGATCGAGTTGACCGCAGCTCCCAAGGAACCCCACACATGGCGCCCATTAAATGCAGCCGTACCTTCTCCCCTCGCGGCACTGCGGCAGGTCGCCGTTTGACTCATCAAGCCCCCCGTCCGGCCTGCCCTGCCGCGTCATTTCTTCTACTCGTATCTTGGTGTCGCGGTCACGCACACCCGCTCCCGGATCGTGGTGGTGCTGAACGATGACGGCTGACGCCGGCCGGCAGCCGCGGACGGGCTGGTTTGGAACCTTCAACCTGGGGTACGCTTTCCCGAAAAGGGCGCCAACCTATCTACGTCGGGCAGATTTCTCCGGAAGGAGACGGAATCTATACGGGGAGGAGGTTTTCAAACTAGCCCTTAGAGTTGGTTTGGAAACCAGCACCTCCGCCGGGAAACGGACTCCTTCCCCGAAAAAATCGCCCGACCTGTGCGTAGGCCGGGCGCCCTTCCCGGTGAAGGCTGCCCCGGAAATTCGGCTGCCAAAGGAGCCCATTGAAGTCTTCCCCGGGGACCAGTCGACTTCGCCTGATGGGCCCTGCCCGCGGGGAGTGCGCGCCACTGTGTGTGTGCGTTTCAGCCCAAAAGATATAAAGCCCACAACAGTTTCGACTGTACTCTTACTTGAGGCCCAGAAGTGTCTCACGATGGGCCATGAAAAGCCGACGCTAATATCCAGCTAATTTAATCGCTGGGAACATAGATAGAACAGGATAAAAGAGAAGGAAACTGGAAAAGAAAAAAAAGAGCGGGTATAACTACAGTCCCAATAAACTATCGCCAACGAATTCTTCTGGTCGGTATCTCCAAAAAACCAATCTTGCATTGTTGGACTATGGCTGCTTCGATGATAAACACCACTTGGATCAGTTGGTTGCACGGCTTTTGGTCATTAATAAAAAATAACTCTTCTATTCATTTCTTAATTTTCTTATCCAAACATGCCAACAAAAATAAATCACAAATCATGCAAAATACTATAAGTCGTAATGCAACAACTTGTAACGTAGCAAGGGTAGCAATCTCCTCCACTTGGAACAGAGGGACTAGTCATTGAGGATTAGAGATCACACACGGCTCTTTACACCAATCAATGACGGTTTGCAAGACAAGAATTTCATTGAAGCCATCCGAAGCTCGAAATCATCATGCCATCACAATATAAAAGAAGGATGACTTTGTTCTCAATATAGCAGGCTTGCTTTTTCCAAACACGTTTTTCATTTTTTGGAGCGAAAACACGTTTTTCGTTAAGAGGAGAATACAAGGCCTGCTTGGGCCCATTTCGTCAGGTGATCACGATGCCACCGAGTGTAGTGCTAGGTTGCCGCGGTGGGCTTGAGGAGTGCTAAGTGGGCTTGCTCCGGCAGTCCGGCTCGATACCGCGGAGGTCGAAAGGCTGCTGCACGAGCAGGCTGGTCCAGCCATGTGCATCATCAGAGTATTGGAGTAATCTTTTTCCGTTTTGCTCCTTAGCTAGTAGAAGAAACTAGCAGTAGGAAGCACCAAGCAGCAGCGACAACTAAAAAGATTAGGAACGTAAATAGAGCTGTTTACTTTGGACCACGAGGGAAGGTTTGCGCTAGGCTTGAGTAAAAAGTCCGAGCTGGAATTCAGTACTAGCTAGCCGCTGCTGCTGGCTGCTAAACCCGCTGCCAGGCAAATGCTCTACCCCGAGACCGAGAGGCGGGCAAAAGGCGTGTCAGGTGGGCACTCGAGTGGCGATGATTGGCACCGACGTGGCGCGCGCACCCTTTCTCGTTTTTTGAGAGCAAGCATGATGGGCGGGCGTACCGCGCCTCTTTCCGGGCTGAAATCCGCACGTTCCGAGCACTACTGCTACAGGTGCAGTACTACACTGACGTAGCACGTACCACGGCCGGGGTAGCAGTAACTTACCGGGTGAGGCTCCCGTCCCGAGCTGGACGGACATGCAACCTTTGAGCAGAAGACTAGAAGAGGGAGGCAGGGGGGAGAGCAGAGCCGGAGGCCGCCGAGCACCGGAAAGGCAAGGCAGGGGGACGGGGGAGGAAGGGACGGCCGAATCCGAGGGTACACGCGCGCGCGGCAGCGCTTTTTCTCGGAAAAAAGGAGGGACGGGCGTTGCCAGGCGAGAGGACGCGACGGCAGGCGGAGGGAAAGAAAACCCGCAGGGAGCGCACATGCCTCCCGCCATGGCGCCGGCCGAATCGTTCCCTTCCCCCACCCCCATCGATGGCCTGCCTGCCTGCCTGCCTGCGTCCTCTGCTCCGCCCACCAGAGAGGCCCAATCATCACAGATTCCCTTCCCCCCACTCGAGCGGGAGGGCCGTCCGGTCTGGCTCTGGTCCGGCCTGGCCGGCCGGTGTGCGGGTCCCTCCCCCTCACTCCCCCAGGACCAGGAGGAGGCCCGCCCGCAGAAGATCCGGTAGGCACGCCCCGCCCACGTGCGCGCGCGGCAGCGCAGACGCGACGGGAGACGCCGCCGTTCGGCTTCTCCCTCGCCTCCACGGACGGATGCGCTGTTGCGTCGCCCGGTCGCGGCGGTCCCGGCGGCACCCGGCGAGCCGGCAGCGCGGCACGCCCCGGCGGTTTTGTTCGTGCCGCTGCTGGCCGCCTGCGCCCCCCGCGGTGGGGAGCTAGCTAGCTGGTCCCTGCTCCCGGTGCACGCGTGGGGGGCCAAGTTTGCGGGAAACGGGCCTTACCAAACGGATTCGGCGATTCGGCCGAGTGAGCTGTGACGTGTGCTCCATCCGGCTTTCGATTTCCTTTTCTTTTCCCCGTGGAAAAGCAGAGCTTTCTTTCTTCTCACAGGCGCTGTTTAGTTCCTTTCAAAAACCAAAAATTCTCAATCCAAACTTCATTATTCATCTATCACATTAAATCTCTCTCCTCATACATGGAACACTAAACATAGATAAATAAAAAAACTAAATACATGGTTTTGATGTACACGACGAGACGAATCTTTTGAGCCTAGTTAGGTCATGGTAGGACCACGATTACCACAAACAAACGAAAAGTGATACAGCGCGCTACAGTGTCCGATATGACATTTTCACCAAACTTTACATTCCCTTTTCGAGAACTAAACACAGCCACAATACAACGGTTCCTGTCGCCTAAGAACACCAACACACAACAGTTCCTGTTCTTATATTAATTACTCTATCTAATCCGATTATATTAAACAAGTGGAGCTATTAGGGCTACAACAGATGCGTTACGGTCTGGCTAGCGGCAATGCCTGCTAACAATATTATAGTAGTGGATCCAAGCACGAATTAATAACACACAAATGTATCATGATTTTGTAGCTTCATTAAACAACACTTTTTAATTAGGTAATACTTCTTTCTTGCCTTTGTATCAAGCCGTTGTCCAAAGTAGTTTTTGGACCCTCGGCACGGTCACCGTATACCATAACTGCAATGCGCAACTGGGCCGATGATGGTATCTAGATATCTTTGTATGCGTTGATTGTAATGTATATAGATGATGTCATAGTTTTATATGTAAATAATATTTTTTATGCATGTATATGAGATAATCCTTACCCATATGGATAAATATTTTTGTTTGACTATTAAGATACTACCAAATATGTCCACTCAACACGCGCGTGCTATCTTTATTATGGGGTTATTTTAGACTATTTGGTTGGTAGGTACGTGAGGTAGATAAAGAAATTTTATGGTGAGAAAATTAATGACAAAAGACACAAACTCTCTAGAAACATCATTTTTTTCTTGTTTGTGAAAATTTTCCACGTCTTTTCCACCATTAGACCTGACATGTGGGTCCTCAGTGAGGGGTGGGTAGAAATTATTTAGCTGAGAAGTGTTTTCAAAAGAATTAGATTCTTATAGTATAGACTATAATTTTTTTAGTTTGACTACGTCTCTAATGCCTTATTTGTTTTAGCTATAGATCTAAAACTACTATTGGGTGTTTGCTTAGCATCTTTCTCTTACACGTGGATCATACTATCTCCTTTGCCTCATCTGTCTCTTTCTCACTACATTTAGTGAAGATAGCCCTTTTTTCCTCACCGACTAACTAACCGTCATAGGCCGATCCAAGCACAAAAAGGAATTTCTACCATCTCCTATCCTTTCCCTTATTTTTTTCTTTCATTCCTTGTATGCAAGAGGAAATGGTGTGTGAGAACAAACCGGTTCTTGCTATGTTTGTAATGGCACAATAGGGCGGTAAATAGTAAGCATGGTGGTATCAAATGGTGGTAATTCCTCAAATTTCACTGTTTAAGGGCTTGCTTATTATTCAAGTAGTCAAAGTCAAGCTAATAGGTGGTTATAGGCCTTAAGCAAGGAAAATTTCGATACGCTTGGGTTTCACTCACTGGATTGGAGAAAAGCCTGGGCTTTCGTAAAAGCTCATAGGCATTCACTCACCGGGTTTTGATAAGTTTATTTGCATTTTGTGTGGCGTACCACTTTTCTTGATAGCCTTTTATGCTTACTTCTTTCAAAAAATGGATTGGGTTCATTCACAAGTAGAAAGCAAAACAAAGCACCGGATTGAACTAGCCAGAGGGCTCGGTGGGAGTTAAAAACCTGAACCTCAATCTAACATAAGTTGGTGAAAGATGGAATCCGGGAAAGAAAAGTCGTCTGCTTATTCCAATTTTATTACATTGTAAACTCTGCAGTTGAAAAGTACAAAACTTAATCAAATATGCTATAAGACTATGTATGGAACAAGGTTATAACAAGATCGAAGAGATATCTATAAGGTTCCATTTGGATGTAGATATTGAAGACCATGGCATTGAATTGGGTTCAATACCAAACCATTCATGATATTGAAATGGCCACAATTTCAAATTTGCTGTTTGGATGAACATTACATTGTTTTTTTAGAATCGAAGGAAGTAGCTCAATTCATTTCCGTTTGTTTGTACAAAAGGATCGACGATGTTGGACACCGGCGTTGCCTCGTGTTCTCCCATCTTGCAGCGTGCGGCGTGAGCAGTGTCGCGCCGAGGTGTCGAGCTCCGCTAGAGGAAGAAGAGGGTTGACCGTGAGGAAGAGGAGGAGGAGGCCGACCACGAGGAAGAAGAGGAAGAGGTGGGCGCGAGGAAGAAGTGGAGGTGCCGGCTCCGGGGAAGAAGAGGAGGGGGCTGGCCGCGAGGAAGAAGTGAAGGGGGTTGGCCGCGGGGAAGAAATGAGGCACCGACCGTGGGGAAGAGGAGGAGGGGGCCCGGCCACGGGGAAGAAGAGGAGGGGGCCAGTCATGGGGAATGAGATGAAGCGTCGGTCACGAGGAAGAAGTGGATCTCATCGGGGACACGGTCCGCGAAAAATCTGTGGTTGCAGAGGGAGAAGGCCACCCTTGCAGTGAGAGGGAGAGAGATGGAAGAGACAGGGGATTTCAGCTGATATAGAGGGGGGAGAGCTTGACATTGTGGGAGAGACTGCGGTATTATGCCGAATACCCCTTGGTATTAGTGTAAATTTCCATTATCAATTCTAGCTATAACCATCCAAATAATGGATATTGAGTACATCGAATTTCAATTCCAGATTCTACGCCTTAATATCTACATCCAAACACAATGTAGTGCAAAACTGTATAGGTCTATTTTATTTTTCATAAATTTACATTATCAATTCCGTGACTATCCAAACAATCGATATTGGTACACCAAATCCCAATTCCGGATTCTAGGCCATAATATCTACATCCCCAAACACAATGTAATGCACAACTGCATAGGTCTATTTTATTTTTTCATAAATTTGAGTGGAATTGGATTATTTCATCAGATGATTCGTGGTCTAAAAAGTGGGAAAGTTCATTCCAGATCATAAACATTAAACACCGGACCAACCATTGTACTATATTTGGCTCCAAAACGAGAGAAATGATAGAGGCGACCCTGTAACCAGCTGTCTGTCGCTCGGCCCGGCCGGTGGTGGGTCCTGGTATCCCAAGCCGCCAGCGAGGCCGGTCAGTCTGCCACAGAGGATCCTCTGACTACTGGGCCCAGCCGGCCAGCGTAACAACCCTGGTCACCACACCAACCCATCCCCCTCGCGCCGCAACCTGACCAAACCCTAGGGTTAAATACGTTTTGATCCCCTGCCTCTGTCTCTCCCGCACACACCCGCGCCCGCCCCCTTCCCAAAGACCTCGCGACGCCAAAAAGGGAGAGACCGCCACCCCCGCGCCCGCGCGCCCCACTCCTGTTCTCTCCACCCCAGGCCTCTCCCAGGCGGCGGCGGAGCCCGAGCCCCGCGCCCTGAGCTAGGGTTTTGGCCTCCTGGTGTCCGCCTCCGGCCTCCTTCCTTTTTGGCACCACCCGCCGCCGCTGCCGCCGCCGGCGCGGGTGGACATGGATCTGCCGAGCCTCGCCGTCGTGCTGCGCGCCGCGCTCAGCCACGTCCCCGAGGAGCGCAAGGCCGCGGAGGAGAGCCTCAACCAGGTGAGCGCGTCCCTAACCTCCTCCTATACCTCTGCTGCTGCTGCTGCTCCTCCTCCTCCTCCTCATCCTCCGTATCAAATCAAATCGCCCATTCATTGGGCTGCGCCACTGTTTGATCGCGAGGCGTTAACTCTGGGGTTGGTTTCGATGGCCGGTAATCCGTGCGCGAATTTGAGAGCTGGAGACGAGCTTGGAGCGCGCTCGATTATTTTCACGGGGGGCTTTTGGGAGTCCGCGTCGGTGCTCTGATTATTCTAATTGGTACGGGGTTCGTGTGAGAGTGTTTTGGTGGTGTCGTGCTCCGGTACTCGTGCAGGTTTTTTACTGTGGCAACTGCGGCGATGGTAATTTTGTACTACGTGTACTGTCGCAGCGGGTTTGAGTTGTTAGGTTCATTAAGTCTTCCGGGTCGAGTACAGTAATTTTACTTACTCCGTGCCTTGCTCGACGCCAAAAAGAGTTGGTGGCTCAATTAACTGTTCGAGCAGACAAAGCTAGCGGGTCAACATATTCAAATGTGCTACATAGTCGACCGCAATTGTGTAAAGGTCCTATTTTGGCAGTCGGGCTGGTGTTCAAAGCATCCCCATTGTCACTTTAACTGCTTTCTCCCAATTACCAATTCTATCCGGAGCAGAGGAACGGAAATTTCTGAGAAATCGTACTTGCTAGTTACTCCTGGAAAGTTTTCCTGGTTCCTAACACTTGGCAAACTTTAATCTCTTTACACTGGGCTTTCACTTTCAATTTCTATGCCAGAGGTGCTACCATGCAGAGTCTTACAGAATCAATGAACTATTCAATCAACTAGCTGATCAACAAAGATGTATCAGTCAGCAGAAAATATGTAAATGAGCATTTTATTTCCTCTTTGCGAACAAAATGCAGTGTTTTGACAAGAGTAGTCTTAAACTGCTACTGTTTGCTGGCAGCTGCTAAGGATCAGACTGAGGTTAGGGTGCAATCTTCTGGTGGCGGTTGCATTATATTTAGTACTACATTTACCACCAGTTTTCTTTTAGTGGCAGCTGGGTGGATTTGCTTAGGTGACATGCACGGAATGAACTGTATTTGTGTAACATATGTTGGTCAAAATGATGCAGTGAGTGTTGTGCGCTCAATCTTTAATTATTTGAATGAGCTAGTCAAGTGGTCTCAATGCGTTTTTGAGACTTCCATGGTAGATTCATGATCAACACAATAGCAGGCTGTAGACAATAGACTGATATGGAGTATGATACGACTTTTTGATGATAATTTAGAAAGATGAAAATGGCAAATACTTGGATTTAGTTCCTTGTGTAGTTTGAGAATTTTTTGATTTGGCACTGAAAAGGTGATGGCCACTCCTACATCTGCTATTCAGCTTTTTCATCCCCTGTCATATGCCACTGTCATCATAACACAATTTATAGCAGTGACACACAAGGGATCGAAAATTCATTTTTTTGTCCCATGTGTGCCACTGCCATTAGCTCCATTATGACAGTAGTGTCACAAGCCACAAGGGGATGAGAAGAAATGAAGTGATGGCACAGGAGGGACATGGCTTTTTCAATGGCAAATTGAGAATTTCGCTAACATCATATGGTGCACAGGGAATTGTCCATTGGGATAGGTATTCCAAACATAGATTATCACTGTCAATGATGCTGTGAATTAATGATTTGAGCTTGCTCGAGCCTCTCTGTGCATGACAAATTGTGACACCCACCCTTGTTTGACAAATATCCCTAGCTGTTGTGGCCATGGTTGAAGCACATGTTGAGGTGATGTTGTTGTCGTTTGAATATTGGTGGAACTTGTGTTGGATGGCAATGGCGGCGGGGACTGATGAGGTTGTGGGGCCACATAGTGAGCTGAAGCGAGGTGTTAAGGGTAATCCTTGGTCTTTTGTGTGTTGATATGAGCACAAAGGTGTCTGACTGATCTGTGTCACTTTCTGTGGTCACCACAAACACATTCAAACATTCAACAACATGGGGGAGACAGATTCACTTACTGCACAAATAAGTTGAAGCACAAAGGTGTCTGACTTGATATGAAGCCAAGGATTCTCACTCTATGTCATGATACTTAGATCATTTCGGGGTAAACATTACTCGAGGAGGGCTGGTTTTCGTTCCTGATGGTGGGAAATTGTGTTGATAGAAATACTGGCAGAGATAATGCTTTCATTATCCGGCTTGATTGAGAATGGTATCCATGGTCTCCTTTGTATTGTTAAACCAGAGCCAAAAAGGTAGATACTAAAAGGAAATATAAAAGATAACTACTGACCCGCAATATAAGCTGTTCTAATACCTAAACTGAAGCTACTTCCTTGTGAACTAATTTGCTGCTGTTATGGCTGGCAGGCAGGCCTGAGCCTGTCTGAAACTTGCCATTATTGTCATGTTACATATCTCCGTTTGATAATCCTTTATGATATCATTGCTTGGTGGAATGATTAGCTTGTGTTTACAGTGGAGGGGCACATCACAAATGAGGTAAAAATTATGTTTGTAAATTCAATAGCCAGTGGTGCTAAAGAATCTGAGTGTAATGAAATAGGGTTAAATGTTCTTTTGGGGTCTGAATTCACATGAAGATAGAAAGAGATGTACTGTGCTTACACTGGGATAAGAAGAAATGCCGATGTCTGTGCTTCACCATGGACTAATGCACTGGGATAAGAACACCATTTCTTTTGTCTGAGTTCAAATCAAGTCGAAAACAGGTCTCATTTTAGCAAAAAAATGGGGAAAAAATATGAGCTCCTTGTTTGTATGTTGTGGATAATGTGTCGTAGTTAGGTTGGATACTGCAATTTTCCTTGCTTTCCTTGCTTAATGTTTCTGTTTTTTTGTCTTTTGAGCACTTAACTAAGTTGATACTTCTCCAACTTCTGCAGTTCCAATACACGCCACAGCATTTGGTGAGATTGTTACAGATCATTGTGGATGGAAGTTGTGATATGGCTGTACGGCAGGTCGCAAGCATTCATTTCAAGAATTTTGTTGCAAAGAACTGGTCTCCTAACAATCCAGGTATACTAGGTTTAACGTGTACCATTGATTTGCTTATGCTTTGCTAACTTAAATTCATATATCTATTTTCGTTTCTGTAGATGATTCCCCAAAAGTTTTAGAAAGTGACAAGGCAATGGTCCGTGAAAATATACTTGGTTTTATTGTTCAAGTGCCCCCTTTATTGAGGTAAATGCTTCGTAGTAGTCAATCTTTTCCCTCCTTAATTGGCGGAAAGGGCTACATTGTGCTACTGTATACGCTTTTCCATCTTTTATTGCTAACTTAGTTCTGATAGTAGCACAGCTGCTGTTTATTTGAATTCTTCCCTACTATGCTAATGATTTTGCTGAATAACTTCTCGAGAATCCCTGTAATGGATATTCTTTGTTGCAGTCTGCAGTAAAGCAATAGGTGTAAAAAACATATCATTTGATCCAATTTCACCAAAAGGTTCATGCCTGCCTGGTCCAACCTCTTAGGGATTTACCGATTAATGATGTAATATACAAGTATCAAGTTAAATGTTTTAGATGCTATAACATAATACTGGCCTGAACATATCTATTTTGATGAAATTAAAACTCTGTGCCATCTCGTGGTGGAAGTTTTATAATTCTGTGTTGTGATTTACGAAAGCATTTCATTAACATTTTTTGATTATTTGTAGAGCCCAGCTTGGAGAAAGTATCAAAACAATAATTCATTCTGATTATCCCGAGCAGTGGCCAAGTCTCCTTCATTGGGTTACACACAACTTAGAGTTACAAAATCAAATTTTTGGTGCTTTATATGTGCTAAGGGTTCTTGCCAGGAAATATGAGTAAGTATGCATTGCTTTGTATGTTTTATTCCCTTTTTTTGTTTGTTTTCTTATTTTTCTCATTCTTATGTTACTCATTGATGTATTTTGCTTCTTGTCTCCCAATGCATCTCATCTGAGCGTTTACTAAACAATATTTCGCTGTCTTCCATTATCTGCCTTGTTCTTGTATTCTATTTCAACTTGTATGCTTACTGCAATTGTCTCAGCTTCCGAGAGCCCAACACTCACATGCATTTCTTTATAGAAAAATACCATGGTGGTCCTCCTTGAGGTCTTGGTACCATAATATTTTTAGCAAGTAATAACATGATAGAGATGCATATATGAGCATATGAATTTAAGCCTATGCATTTAATAGTTGTAATCATGCTTGAGATAGCTTAAGAGTAGAACAGTTATCAACTTTTATTTGTACCTATGCATATCTTTACCCATAAACCTATCTCAACTACTAAATTTGCAGCCAATGAGCCTTGTGCATATTCAATGTGTTTCTATAGGTTCCATGTCAGATCTCAGAATGTGTACTTAACTGTGTTATCTTCCCATTGTGGGGATATTCAGTTGAGTTAAAACTGTTCGATCTCACCTGTTCAGACAAAACCGACCTGTTTTACTTGGTTTTGATCTGTTCAAGGCAACCAAGTTTCTACAGTGATTTCTTAGACTTACCAGTCGGTTTAGCAGCAGATGTGTAATATAGTATATATCACTCTTACCTTTTTGTAAGAGATAACAGCAAGCGAGAGATGTCTCAAAAGTAAGATTGTTAGTAGTCTTATGTGTTGTAGGATGAAATCATCACTTCCTTTTTAGTACTATGTTATTGGCTGTAATACTCTCTCTGATGTATCCATTTTGTTTGAAGGTTCAAGTCCGAGGAAGAGAGGATACCTTTGTATCACATTGTAGAGGAGACCTTTCCTCGTCTACTAAGCATTTTTAGCAAACTGGTTCAGATTGTCAATCCGCCGATTGAAGTGGCTGATTTAATCAAGTTGATATGTAAAATATTTTGGTCGTCAATTTACGTATGCTCTGCACTCTATAATCATTTTTATGACATTGCTTTGTATCATTTTTCAGGTCATCCCTAATTATTTTTCTATTTGGCTCTTTGCTTGTGCAGTTGGAGATCCCGAAGCAATTATTTGATCCAAATGTCTTCAATGCATGGATGGTTCTGTTTATAAATATGTTGGAAAGGCCAGTTCCTGTGGAAGGCCAACCGCTAGATCCTGAGATCAGGAAATCTTGGGGCTGGTGGAAAGTTAAGAAATGGACTATCCATATCTTGAACCGTCTCTACACCCGGTCAGTCTTGAATAGGCATGTAGCAAACTTTATCTTCGGTAGTCATGCATTGTATTGATCTATAATTCACTGTATACAGATTCGGTGATATGAAGCTTCAGAAACCAGAGAGTAAAGCTTTTGCTCAAATGTTTCAAAAGACATATGCAGGAAAAATATTGGCATGTCACATGCAGCTACTGAATGCAATTCGTACTGGCGACTACTTGCCCGATAGGGTTATCAATCTTGTTCTTCAGTATCTGACTAACAGGTGTGTCTCGATGACAACGATATTCATTTTGTGCTTGTATCGTAAAGTGGTCTTCCGTGCTGTGTCTCGTGTCGTCTGCTTTATCCTTGTTTTTTGGGGTCCTTATATGCATGGAATACTCATTGATTCTAACTAATGAGTTCAGCCACTTTCAAGCATTGCACAGCATATTGATGCTATGGGCTTGATTTGGTGGGTTGCTTCAGGACCTTATTGTCCAGGTGCCTCTGTGGCAAAGGTTGACCTTTTTCTAGTGACAGAAGGAGAGAAGAGGGAGAGAAAGTGTTTTGTTATTGCCTGAACTCAAAAAATGATCTTGATCCTTATTTATTAAGTTGGCTAGCTTAGCAGTAGAATCTAATCTGGTTGACTTGTATTTGTGATTGGAGAAAATTATAACTTGGGTGTAATTTGTACATAACATGTAGCTTTTGTTAGGAGGCTGTTTTGTTTTGCCCAACTAATTGTGTATGGTAGTAATCCAAAAGCATTAAAGAACGTGGCGACCATTTTGATCAATGCTGCCACAAATTTTAAAGATATGGTAAGTTTTCACCAGAAGAGTTCTCTTCTAAAAGTCAGACTCGATTTCAGATCAAACTAGTTGCATTTTGACAAAAAAACTACTTTTGAGGACACGCAAGGAAGAAGCTGACTTACTCTTATCTCTGTCAGTGCAGTTGTCATCTAATTTTCCTTGATTGTGACCATGAACTCACAGCCATCCAACTTGATCATCGTAAAAATTCTTATTAGTAACTGTTTGCTTTGTATCTTGCAGTGTTACGAAGAACAGTATGTATCAGATGATGCAGCCTCAGATTGATATACTTATTTTTGAGATAATATTTCCTCTCATGTGCTTCAATGACAACGACCAAAAGTTGTGGGACGAAGATCCTCATGAATATGTTCGCAAGGGCTATGGTGAATTTACTTATCTTTGTTTATTTGTTCTAATTAGAGTTGGCTCTTACTGATAAAATTTGTGGGGCCTTTGTTTGTCTCAATTCAGATTGTAAGTAGATTACTCACAATGTCATTTTTCATGTTTATAGATATTATTGAAGATTTGTACAGTCCACGAACAGCTGCTATGGACTTTGTGGGTGAATTGGTTAGAAAGCGAGGGAAAAACAACCTCCAAAAGTTTATCCATTTCATTGTGGATATATTCAGGAGGTAATGGTGGCCTACCATTTGTCTTTGTAACTAATGCTGCATGGACTTCCTAATTTCTGACATACTTAACAGGTATGATGAGGCACCTGCTGATCTTAAGCCATATCGCCAAAAAGATGGTGCTCTTCTGGCTATTGGGACACTCTGTGATAAACTAAAGCAAACCGATCCGTACAAATCTGAGCTGGAGCGGATGCTGGTTCAACATGTCTTTCCTGAATTCAACAGTCGTGTTGGACACTTGCGCGCAAAGGTGGGATACTATGGAAGTTTGTGTTGCCTGCATGCTTTATACTGCTGATGTACTTGCTTATTGTAAATTATCACTAACGCTTACACGCACGTGTTACCTTTATTATTGGGGTTATTTTAAACTATTTGGTTGGTGGGTACATGGGGTGGGTAAAGAAATTCCATGGTGAGAAAAGTAATCCCAAAATGGCAGAAACTCTCTAGAATTTTTTTCTTGTTTGTGAAAACTTTCCACGTCTTTTCCACTGTTAGACCTGACATGTGGGTCCTCTGTGAGGGGTGGGTAGAAATTATTTAGGTGAGAAGTGTTTTCAAAAGAACTGGATCCTTGTATATTCATTCATATTCTTTGATCATTTTGGTAAAACAGTAGCTATTCATTGGTCAATAATGATTATTAGTTCATATATGAAGTGCACCAAATATACAATATTTCATATTAGGTACTCCATTTCAAAATGCATTGACTCGTTGTTGTACAAGTACCTTTTGTTTCTCTTGTAGTATAGTGCCGATGACAATAAAATTACTATTATATTGGGAAGCCACAACCATTTCTAAATGATTCCACTGGTACAAAACTTGCAAATTGTTACTTAGTTGTTGACCAAAATTTTGAAGTTTGAATCTTGAAATGCTCGCATACCTTACAAAAAGGAATGCAGGGAGGTACCAAATATTAGACATTTCTATTTCTATTTTCAGTGGCACACAAAGTTAAATGTTCCGTTTAGTTAGATGAGGCGACGATGATGAAGGGTCACATTTAGTATTGGTGTGAATCATGTGAACAGAATCGACCAGTGGTACACAAATATAATGAAAGCATTTGGTGTCTTTCTTTATTTGTATGTAGATTGAATCTTTTAGGCCGGTGTTTACTTCTTGGGACCATCAAATGTGGTCTACTTCTGTTCCTATTAATTTCTTACTGAAATTCTATTTTATGCTAATGATCTGATATATTGAATCTTATAGGCGGCATGGGTTGCTGGGCAGTATGCCCATATCAACTTTTCAGACCCGAACAATTTTCGTCAGGCTATGCACTGTATAGTCTCTGGAATGCGTGATCCTGATCTTCCTGTGCGTGTTGATTCAGTCTTTGCACTTCGTTCTTTTGTTGAAGCCTGCAAAGGTATGCTTATCTGGTGTTTCTAATTCCTATTAAAATTGTGGACATTACTTTAAATAATTGACTATAATTTTATATCTGCAGATTTAGATGAGATCCGACCTATACTTCCTCAACTCCTTGATGGTATGAAAATAGTTGGAAAAATCCTAACATGCCACTGGTTAAACCCTAAATTCCTCATATACTTCTTGGTTATCGCATGTGTTCTGCAGAATTTTTTAAGTTGATGAATGAAGTTGAGAATGAGGACCTTGTGTTCACCCTTGAAACTATTGTTGACAAATTTGGTGAAGAGATGGCACCATATGCACTAGGATTGTGTCAGAATTTGGTATGTTCTTTCTGTAATTTAAGCTTTCTGTATAGTTCAAGTTCTTCTGTAAATGTTTTCCACCTTACAAACCATATTGCTTTAATCTGATAGGCTGCTGCTTTCTGGAGATGTACGGCTAGTTCAGAAGCTGATGACGAAGCTGATGATTCTGGTGCTTTGGCAGCTGTTGGTTGCTTACGAGCAATCAGCACAATCCTTGAGTCCATTAGCAGCCTTCCGCATCTTTTTATACAAATAGAACCTACATTGTTGCCTATAATGCGCAGGATGTTGACATCTGATGGCCAAGGTAACTGTTCTTGGACGATTGGTAGATGTGTCTGTTGTTTAGTTTCTTTAAATGTTATTTTTGAACCATCCTTAACTGGCTGACACAAAAAATGTGCATGAAATGATACAGATAGAATTACCTTTTGTGACTCTAGTCTCAAACAACATAACTATTATTTGCAAGAAAATGCTTAGATTAGCATTGAATCCATGCTCGTCAGTAGGCTCATAGGAGGCGTCTAAATATGCTACTGTGTTGGAGGGTGTCAAGAATATACTTTTAAGTTCATTAAATATATAATGAATATACAGGCCAGATCTTTTGAACAATGTTGGATGTGCTCATTGAGCTTCTGGAGAACCTTGATTTTTTTTCCTCAAATAGTGGGATGGCTTAAATAATTTATTTGTTAATGCTATGTAGTACTCCCTCCGTCCCATGAAGAATGCAATTCTAATATTTTTCAGACAGATTAGTGTTTTTGGCAAAAGACCATACTACCCTTAATAACTGTCTCAATCCCACTAATTTAGGCATGAAGGTTGTTGGTGCATGCAGATAATTATCTATTTCAAGGAATAAGACAGTTAGTTACAGCTAGAATTGCATTCTTTTGTGGGATTTTTTTAAATCTTAGAATTGCACTCTTCATGAGACGGAGGGAGCATGTGTCATTATACAAGTAATTATTTTGGAGGGTGTCAATAATATGTTTTTAAGTTCATTAAATATATAAAATATACATGCCAGATTTTTTGAACAATGTTAGATGTGCTCATTGAGCTTCTGGAGAACCTTGCATTTTTCAAATAGTGGGATGCCTTAAAATAATTTATTTCTTAATGTTCTGTAGTATGTGTCATTACGCAAGTACTCTAGTTATTATTTAGGCAGAGGCATTTTGTTGTACGTATTACCTTTGAACCTTTAGAAACTTCATGGAATCTCAAGTTGCCATTACGCTTACAACTAGGGATTTTTTTTGTAGCTTGGTAGCCCAAACAACTGAGGCATAAGTTTATGTGTTTAGTACTGACATTGTGTTATAGTCACAATGTCCATGCCCTTAATCTTTCCAATTCCTTGGCAGATGTTTACGAAGAAGTTCTTGAAATTGTCTCCTATATGACGTTTTTCTCGCCTACGATTTCACTGGACATGTGGAGCTTGTGGCCACTGATGATGGAGGCACTTGATGACTGGGCTATAGATTTCTTCGAGAGTATGTCTTAACTTTATGATATCACACTTATATTTTATTTTGTCCTCTCAGAAAAAGGTTACATGTCACAATAACTTACAGATACATGCACCGCATGCTTTTGCATCATTGTTGTGTGCCATTTATTCTTATAAACTGATCATATTTTGAGAACTATTCCAGGCTTTCCATGTGCTTAGCACATCAAGATACATGCATTTGGTCCATCTTTAGTGAATCTGTTAATGCAGGACTACTAAATAGACTAGTCTTCGACATGTTCTTTTTGAACCCTCCTAGATGTATAATTAAATGGCTATCGAATATAGGACATTTCCTTTGGGTGTTTCTGTAATGTTATATGAACTTATGTGATAATTTTTGTTAATGGAGTACATCTGGCATATTGCTCATTCATGAGCTCTTGCTGTCGGTAGATGGGAAATATTAGGTCTATTCTGTTATGATTTACATTGATGAATACTGTAGCTAAAATGTGTTGTCTAAAACTAAGTCCAATACTGTAATGTATTTTCTTAGTGTTGCTAAGATAATGTCCAATATTGTTGTTTTAAATAGTGGGCTTTAACATTTAGCTGATACCTCTGCTCAGCGCCGCTATGGCCTGCTATTAGTACAACACTGTTGTGGTGGCACTTAGCTCCAACCGCTATAGCCCGCTATTTGGAACTTTGCAATACTGTAGCTAAAAAGTGTTTGTCTAATACTAAGTCTTGTGGCATATTTTTATTGTCAGTTTTTTTGGTTTTGTTCCCATATTTCTTTTACATTTTAATTTGTTATATGACATGTTATAATGTTTGTTGGCCTGTTCTTAGAATGGTTTCCTTTAAACGAGGATGCAAAGTTTTTTTAAAAAGCTCGGGTCTGATTATCTGATGGACAATTAATTCTGAGTTAGCATATTTCCCATTTGTGAGAATTAGTAAATTCTGAATTAGTGCAACCTTAAAATGTAAGTGATCTTCACGTTAGTTGACTGTTCGCGGTTTGGCCTTAACTTTTTTTGGGTACCTTTCTACAGATATTCTTGTTCCATTGGACAACTACATTTCCCGAGGAACTGATCATTTTCTTGCATGCAAAGATCCAGATTATCAGCAAAGCCTGTGGAATGCACTGCAATCTGTAAGTTTTGTTCAGATTAATTGTTCCATTAGTTTTCTTATGATGTTTTTAGTGATTTGAGTGTTACTATCTTTCACTGATAAATGCCAATACTTGTAGATTATGATGGATGAAAACATGGAAGATTCTGATATTGAGCCGGCTCCCAAGCTCATTGAAGTGTTCTTTCAGAATTGCAAAGGCAGTGTGGATCAGTGGGTTGAGCATTACCTCAGGATTACAATTGAGCGGTTACGTCGAGCACAGAAGCCATATTTGAAATGCCTCCTTGTACAAGTGGTAAGATGCAATACGGATACACCTATTTACCTATTTTGTTTCTTATCACAGTGCCGATCGGTTTCATTGAGCATAAAAACCTAGCGTTGAACGTCTTCCTGGACGAACATTAACATGCCGTATGTGTTTTCATAACACATTAATCAGCTAAGAGTCCCTTTGTGACTGAAGAAAAACCTACTGTTGTGACTGGTTCATGTGCTCTCTGTTTATGCTTGTACCTGACAACTATCATCTGGTGCCTGCAGATTGCTAATGCGCTCTATTACAATCCTGCACTCACCCTTGAAACTCTAAATAAGCTTGGGGTTGCAGCAGACATTTTTAGCCATTGGTTTGCTATGCTACAACAAGTAAAAAAGAGTGGTGCGCGGGTCAATTTCAAGAGGTATGGGTGTCTGTTTTGCACAGTTATTTTTCTTCATGGTACTTACAATGAACCAGTATTGTTGTATTGTTTCATTTGCAGAGAGCATGATAAAAAAGTCTGCTGCTTAGGCCTGACCTCGCTTATTGGGCTTCCAGCTGATAAGATTCCAGCTGAAGCTTTAGATCGGATTTTCAAAGCAACACTTGAGCTACTTGTTGCTTACAAAGACCAAGTTGCAGGTAGAGTTTGTGTTTGATCATGTTGGTGAACTTGCATATTATGTGTGGGTTTGAGTTATGATAAATTCTGCCTTAAAGTTTTGGTTACTAATTGTGTTCTCTTCAATTTATTTTTTGTGATCTTGAACTTCACTATCTATCTGTTTTCAAATTGTTTTTGTATTTCCTGCTGACCAATACACCAATACTCAGAAAATAAGAAGCAAAATGAGGAGGCTGCCGATGATATGGATGGTTTTGATGCTGATGAAGAAGATGATGAGGAAGTTGACTCAGATAAGGAGATGGGTCTTGATGAAGATGGGGATGAAGTTAGCAGCCTCCATCTCCAGAAATTAGCATCAGAGGTGTGTTTTTGGGATGAAAACGATCTAAAACGGTCGGTAACGGTATTAATCTATACGGAACCGATTGCTGGTCGAATGGAAATTTCACCGATTTCATAATTTAACTTTTCAGTGGCTACTATAATACGACACGGTAGGAAATTTAAAAAATCCAATTTTTTGTCCGGTTATATTCGGAAACAATATTATTTTTATGGAAACGATTCGAAAACGACCATCGGTAAACGAGATTTTTGCTTACGGTTTTTAATCTGTAGCCTAGCTTGTATCAATGATTTATCATAGTTATAGTTATTTACTGTTAGTTTAGGTTTTTTTTCCCAGTGTTTTCAGACAGTTCAACTTCAGTTGCTGTCTGAAATAATATGTATAATTCTTTTTTGAGGATGCATTTTCTGATCCTGATGCTCATTGTTTTTGTTTTTGTAATGATTCAGGCTAGAGGCTTCCAGCCAGCTGATGAGGATGATGACTCAGATGATGATTTCAGTGATGACGAGGAGTTCCAGTCACCAATAGATGAGGTGGATCCGTTCATTTTCTTTGTTGAAGCTGTCCAAGGTAAATCATAGCCTTTGTTATAATTTTTTTTTTCTATGGCTTGAAAGCATCTTGTACAAGTCCTTATAAGTTTCCCACTGCCTGTCACAGGTTTGCAAGCATCTGATCCTGCCAGGTTCCAGAACCTTATGCAGACTTTGGATTTCCGCTATCAAGCTCTTGCTAGTGGCATAGCTCAACATGCCGAGGAAAGAAAAGTTGAAATAGCGAAAGAGAAATTGGAGAAGGCAAACACACAGTGACGATTCGCAGATGATGCATGGTGATTACTTTGCCATTTGCCAGTATAGCATTGGTCGTTGGTCAATTTGCTATGATTTGCCAATCACAGGTAAATGAATTTTGCAGCCTTAGCCAACCTTTCAAGGTAGGACAATTTTAGGCTAGCAAAATTCTAACCTTGCGAGAGAAACCGATGATAGTCATCCTGGATAATCTGTCATCAGCCTTCTTGTTCCTCGTGGCTCGTTTGCTGTGGTCTCGGTTGTGCAAGCGACACCAGAAAGTTTCTCTGTCGAGGACAGTTGCTTCTTGGGCCATCAATTTTTTGGGGGGCTTGTAAGAGCATTTTGTTGGAGAATTCCCTGTGGTGGTGGGGTTGCATTCTCCGGTCAAGTTTTACAACTGTTCGGTGTAGATTGTATATGGTTTTGGTTTAGGCATGGCATTGCGGTTCCATGGTGGGGCTGTGGTATATGTTTTCTTGTTTTTTTTGCAAGTGGACATTTATATTTGTTTTTTGTTCATTTATTTTGGAAAGGGGAAAGATTGGTTAGTTTGTTCTGCAGAGTTGGCAAGTATTGTCCACTAGTCTCGTGAAATTAGGATTATAAATGAGTATTGGAATATGTCAAACTTGTTACTGTTCCCATCTTTTACTCGTGCATGAACAAGATGCTGTGGACGTATAGAACTAGAGATTCATCAGGGTTGGACTTGGGGTTCGGATGATTCCGGATAACTCCATCGGTCAATCGAATTGTGCCTGTATCTGGTATCTTGTGCAAGGATATGGAAGCACGGCCGTCTTGGGAGGTGCCCGAGAGATTGCCATTCTGGAAAGAGATTGCCATTCTACAACGGAACTCTTGTCGCCCTTAACCAAAAGGGCGCCATATTGCCATTCACGATTTACGTCTAATCTTTTGTTCAACCAAAAGAGAGGTCGCATTGCGTGGGTTGTCCTTGGCGCTGTTTATATTTGGCAAAACATAAACATAATATTTTTCTACACGTATACATTATATACTTACTAAATATGTGTACGTTCATTCTCTCTTTTTTCTAGTGAGCGCCTTTGTAATCTTAAGATTTCTAGAACGGTAATGCTTAGACTCTTACGTTGGACGCGTCGGACGGTCTCTCTCTAATCATTGTGCGTGCGCACGCTGCTCCCTGCCTGCATCTCTCATCGTTCTGCCTTCCAGGCCCCGTTCATTTAACGCACCGTGCGTCTTCCTCCTCCGTGTCCCCTGCGTTTCCTCGCGCCGCCCAGATCCTCTCTCTGTGTCGCCGCCACCTCCCTCCACCGCGTCAACGTCGTCTCCCTCGTCTCCGCTCCTCCACGTCGCCGCTCCTCCACGCCGTCGTCACCTCTCCTCCGCGCCGCCGTCGCCCTCAACCCCTGCTCCTCCGCACGACGACGCCGCCACAGCCGTCCCTCTCTTGCTCTTGCGCCGCCGTCGTCATTGTAGCCGCCCTTCCCCGCTCCCGCGACGCCGCCGTCCGCCGCAGCCCCCTGCTCCTCGCGGGCGCCGCCGACGCCCCCTTGCCGCTCCTCTAGGGGGTGGCGGCGCCGCACGAGGCAGGGCGGCCATGGAGAGGAGAGGGAGTGGTAGCGAACGACAGAGGCGGAGAAGTCGGCGCCGCCATGCCCGCCGGAGGAGGAAGGGGAGCGCCACCGCACCTAGCTTCTCCTGCTGCCGCCGGATGCGTCGCGCGGCGAGCACGCGGTGCTCCACCGCCACATCGTGGATGACGCGTGCACGAGGTAGGGGAGGGGGTGGCGCACTGGCCATCTTCTGCGGGAGCCGCCGGCGGCGGCGGCCATCTCCTCTCGCGCCAGCGCCACCTGCTCGCCATCCTTCTCCTCCTCCTCTAGTTCTCATTTTTTTACTAGGGTTTTGTTGCATGTTGCAAAAGCATGTTTCACGTGTTTCAGATGTTTCAGAAAAATGTTGCAACTATTTGATGTGAATGTTTCGAAAGTAGATCTGTGATGTTCTAGGGTTTCGCTCCATGTTGCAACAGCATGTTTCACGTGTTTCAGATGTTCCGGAAGAATGTTACAACTGCTTGATGTTAATGTTGTAAAAATAGATCTGAGATGTTGCGATGTTGCATACGTTTCGCATGTATGTTACAAGTGTTTCATCCGGATGTTGCATTTTCATTGAAATTTTTTTGACTGCCGTCGTGCGTGGTTGAGAGTTGTAAGCGCATGTTTCATACGTTATCGTTTGATGTTGCATACGTTATTCTTGTATGTTGTAAAAATTTTACATGTTACATGCAACATTATATCATGTTGCGGCGGAATTTAAAGTCCACGTCACGCTATTCAGAACATATGTAAAAAAACAGCAAAACCTTTTATTTCTCAGATGTTGCACGCAACATTAGACACTGTTGCGGTGGGAGTTTTTCCTATCTACTCGGACCGACCGAAGCCAGCGCCCGGATCGGACGTCCGGGCGCTAGCAGCTCCGTTTCTAGAATATGGATCTCGAGATTGATTTGAGGGAGTAGGTTCTATACTCAGCAGGGTCCACAATTTCCGAGTAGATTTACCTATTCTCCTTGGTCGGAATAAGCAGTTCCTTTCCTTAGAGACGTGATATATTATTTGTGGCTATAAATTTATAATCATTGAAGGGTATATTTAATTGTAAATTCAATTATATCAAGTTTGTATTATAAAAGTTAAAAATTGTTAGCTAAATTATTGGTAAAAGATTGTAAATTTGAATTTTGATATTTGTGCGCATCTTACAAATATAAACACAGGTTGCATGAGACAGATGATTTTCAAAATTATTTCTAGCAATATTGCTATATTGAATTGCTATATTTAAAAACTATAAACATTGTTAAAAACAGCCCTAACAACATTGCTATATGGACCGGCTATACCCATACTTTTTTAAGATACATTTTTTTGCCCGCAGCTCAGCTCACTGGCTGAGGCCGCTGTTGGAGCACTCCCCTACCACCTTGACCTCCCGACCCGACCCTTACTGTGCTCTATCCAACCCTTTCTGTTGCCCCTATCGCGCCTTATGGACCTTCTTGCGGTGGCCTGTGGTGGAGGGGAAGGACGCAAGAAAGAAGCAGACGATTCTAGTCCTGCCACTATCGATTCATGGTTCTCCGCTTCAATCAAAGGCCGTCCGTCGTCGATTTTCCGATTCTATGCCACTTGCCATGATCACCGCCGTCCTCCATGGCAGAGATGAGAAGCGAGGTGTTGATCTTGGCTATGACAAATAGAATACCGCAAGTAGCTTTCACCGGGAGTATTTCAGTGTGGGATATGGGTACCCTAGGGCCCATCATCGAGGGCGGCGGCGGCCGGCCCAAAGAAGACCGAGTCCTAGTAGACTCCTACTAGGACCCCCTATTGTAAATAGTCTCATATGGAAAATACTCATACTGTAACCTTTCCTTCTGGATATATAAAGGAGGGCAATGGTCCCTAGATAGGCGCATCAAACATCAGCCAACAGACAACACAATATACAGTTCCCCCATACAGGACGTAGGGTATTACGCTACACTGGCGGCCCGAACCTGTCTAAATCGCCTTGTGTCCTTCGTGTTCTTGTGATTACCTTCGAGTTCTTGAGTTTACGATCATCTCTTCCTGCAAATCAACCACTTGGGTAGACCCTTGTGGTCTGCCGGTCCTAAGGTCCGTCATTTTTTTTGAACCGAAACTGTGGGGGAGTTCCCCACAGTAATGCATTAAAAAAAGAGGAAGAAAGTACCAACTTACAGGATATATACAGAACAGGAGACCGAAAAGAGGAAAACAAAGAGCTAAAGAGGAAGAGGAGACTAGGGACAAAACAAAAGAACAGACACTAAACAATGGAATCAAGCCAAGTGGAGATGGCAGCTCTCTGATCTTCTCGAAACCTGATTAGTTGCAGGAGCACTTGATCTTTGAAATTTCTAAACCAATTTGAGATGGAGGGGCGAGCACCATCAAAGATGATCCCATTCCGCATCTTCCAAATTTCCCATGAGGCAAGGATGAACACAACCATGAAAATATCATGCGTAGCTGCTTGTCTTGCCTCCTTGATTCTTTCATGAATGTCAAGGGACAAATCCCAATGGATTTGTAACTTGTTCCAACAATTGCTGGCAAAAGAGCAGCCAAAGAACAAGTGATCTCTATTTTCTTCCACATTTTCTTGACATAACACACAGTTTGGTCCGGACTGAGTTTGCATATGTCTTCTTCGCATAATTTTCTTTGTGTTTAGTCCATCCACCAGAAGCAGCCAAATAAAAAATTTGACTCTAGGAGTGCATTTTGTTTTCCAAATCCAACCGAAAGTTTGCTCTGCTGGGATTCCTGAGAGAACATATCCATATAACTTGCCTGATGTGTAACTAGCATTGCCCCAAATGAAAGACCATTGGTCCTTCTCATGTGGGTTATAGGGGACTTGTTCAAGATACACCTGTAGCTGTATCATTTCCTGATATGCTTCCTGTGATAAGGGCAGAGCAAATAGAGAGTCTAGGTCCACGGCTTGAATCACATTCTTTACTGAGACTAGTGGGTTGGTAGCAAAAGAGAAAAGTCTTGGGAATAACTCTGTCAATATACTGGGTCCCCAGAGGTCTTCCCAAAAGAGCACCGTTGAACCATCCCCTAAGCTACATCTTGCAACACCTCTATAAAGATTGTTTAACCTCAAAATATCCTTCCACCAAAAGGAACCCATTTCTCTAGTTCCATGAGGCACTCTGTCCATATAATATGATGACCATATGAGATTAACCCATGGTATGTCCATTCTACCATAGAATTTGTGTAGCTGCTTAAGTAACAGAGCCTCATTTTGCAGTCTCAGATTCAGTACACCTAGACCTCCTTTCTGTTTTGGCAGAGAAACCATTGACCAGGCTGCAAGATTTCCCCCTTTCCTAGAGAAATCATTCCCTCTCCAAAGGCATTGTTTTCTGGCGCGATCAATGTTCTCTATTACTCCCTTGTGCAGCTTGAGAGTACACGTAGCATATACACAAGTAGGGGTGATCACTGAGTTGACTAATTGAAGACGGCCTGAATATGACAGAAGTGAAGAACAAGCTGTGAGATGCCTCTCAATCCTATCCATGAGAAAGGTGAAATCTTCTATTCTGGGTTTTGTTGTACCCATTGGCAAGCCCAGGTACGTGAAAGGCATTGAGCCTACTTGACAACCAAAATTGTGAGCCAAATTTGCAATATTATCAGCGGTGACATTGATGGGAATCATAAGAGATTTATGGTAGTTGATCTTTAAACCCGTGGATGCTGAAAATTCCTATAGAATGTTTTTGAGATGCTGCAGCTGTGATTGATTGGCCTGCATGATCAAGATTGTATCATCGGCGTATTGAACTATAGGAAAATCATTCTCCCCTTTAGACAGAGGTTCATGCAATAGACCATCATGAAAAGCTTTATTAATCACTACTTGTAACAATTCAGCCGCCAGCACAAAGAGAAGAGGGGATAAAGGATCGCCTTGTCGAACACCTCTTTTGCACTTAAATTGTTTCCCAGGGACTCCATTAAGCAGGACTGCTGACTGTGCTGAAGAAAACAACATGTTTATCCATTGTAACCATCTATCTGGAAAGCCCATATGCCTCATAATGTCTAACATTGCACAATGTTCAATTGTATCGAAGGCCTTGGCAAAGTCCAGTTTCAATATGATAATCTCTCTTTTGGACTGATTACACTGATGAATATATTCATAACACCAAGCAAGACAGTCTTGGATTGATCTAGATCATAGGAAACCATATTGATTTGCATGTAAAAGCTGAAGAATGATCAATTGTAGTCTCTCGGCCAGGATTTTTGTTAGTATCTTGATGCTGCAATTAAGCAAGGAGATGGGTCTAAAATCATTAATCGTTTCAGGACTGTGTACCTTTGGGATCAGGGTTATAAAGGAGTTGTTGATGGCCTCAAGATCAATATTTCCATCATAGAAGTCTTGACATAGCTTGTAAAAATCTTCTTTGATAATATTCCAGCATTTTTTCATAAACATGCCATTCAAACCATCAGGACCTGGTGCCTTATCCACTGGCATGTTTTTGACAGTTTTATCTATTTCTTCTCTTGTAAAAGGCTGGACAAGGGCACTGAGATCTATTTCTTGCTGGAAAAGTTCTTGTAGGTTGAATGTCATGGTGGGTTGCTCAGAAAGTCCCATCCTATTTCTGAAAGAAGCAAATATCAAAGCAGCCTTTCCTTCATGGTCAGTGATCTCCTGGCCCAATTCATCTCTGAGCTGTGTGATCATATTTCTTCTGTAGGATATTGTGGCCATTGCATGAAAAAATTTGGTACACTCATCACCATACTTTATTTTATTCACTGTGAATCTTTTCTTCCAATAGGTGTTCTTGTATTGCAATAAAGTCAACAAGTGATCCTTCATGATTTCCCTAAAATTCCACTCCACATCATATAGTGGGCGACATTCCTCAAGATAGTCCAAGAAAAAGATAACCTTGTTAGAGAGGTCAATAAGCCCTTGCAGGTTGGAAAGTTTTCTGGTCCATGCCTTAAGATTTTGCCTTAGTTTTTTCAGTTTTGCTGCCAACATGGATGGAGAGCTCTGTCTATGTCTTTGATTACCATACCATGAGGATTTCACCACCTCCAAAAACCCGCTAACTTCCGGCCAAAAGTTCTCAAATCTAAAAATGTTGGATTTGGGAATGCTAGTACTGATTGTAACCTTACAAGGAATGTGATCAGAGATAGGTTTAGCCAGGGGCAATACCATGGAGTTTGGAAATTGATTGGTCCAATGGACTGATGTGAAAAACCAGTCAAGTTGTTCCAACAGTGGATCTTGCTGCATGTTGCTCCAGGTAAAAGCTCTCCCTTTGATTGGCAGCTCTATTAAACCCAACTGACCAATGGCATCATTGAAGGTGAAAGTATCATTTATGTTTCCTCTAGGTCTATTTCGATCCTCAAGTGATCTGTAAAAATTAAGGTCTGACATTCAGGTATCGATGTTTTCTGGGAATGTATAGATACTATCTCAAATAAAGGATTGTTTTCCTAGGACCGATCAAGAAATGAAGAAGGCTAGGTAGAGAGGATTATAAGTATTGGAGCTGAAAATGATCAAGACCAACTTATAATACTAAATTCGGGCACCGGGTTGCTCTAGCTAGGATAAAGATACTGGCCTGCAAGGCTGCAACTCTACGCCAAACCCAAACATGATGGATTACTAAGGTTCAGATAGGCTTGTCACCACCTATAGGGTACCACTGCAAATACATGGGGAAAGAGGCAAACAAAGGCAATAAGCAACGTAGCCACCATGCGTAAGTTAAAGATTACTACTCTAGCTTTACGTTGAGACTAAAGGAATTGTTTACTTAAATGAACGATGAACCCACAAGCATATATAAGAAGACTTATTTAATTATACCAAGAACCAATTACCGGAGGATCTCGAATACTCTTATTGAAGAATGTATTCTCCAAGGTACAAGATGGAGAAGTTATCGACAAACCCGGATCTCCCTGACTCCCTCCCTATTTCTAACTCTAGAAGAGTAGGGCTTCGCCTTGAAAATATATTGCCCAGCTCGATGATGATTCCAAATGCGTCCAATCCCGCCTTAAATAGACTAGGAGGTCATTAAGTGGCACTAGGAGGCGGTTGAGGCTTTGAGGCCCACTTCCCAGGTTGGCCGACGCGGGAGGTTGGTTGATCCTTGGATGGACCGCCTTCGGTCGTGCACGGTCAGGATGCGTCCCCAAGGTATGTAAGAAGGCACACATGGAAGTTGAGATGGTTTTACACCTGTGGGATATGGTTACTCCTGGGCACATCACCAGCAAGGTAGACTGTCGACTTGATTCATTTCTGACAGGGTTGTGGGCCGACCCTGAGGTGGCTCACAAGGAATCTTTGATAACATGATTACCAAGGCATGTAGCCTGAGGTGGTACATCTTTGATAACGAGGGTCTATATATTGTAGTTGTATGCTTGTAATTTTCTTTTTCTAAATAAAAAGTAGGCTAGGCAGGATCTAAAAAGTTAAACAACATTATTGTTTTTAAGAATAAGGGCACGTTTAGTTCCACCAAACTTCTCAAACTTTTTAAACTTTCCATCACATCGAAACATTAAATATAGCAAATGACGCATGCATAGAGCATTAAATGTAGGTAAATAAAAAAAAACTAATTGCATAGTTTTGATGTACACGACGGAAAGAATCTTTTGAGCCTAGTTAGGTCATGGTAGGACAAAAATTACCACAAACAAACGAAAAATGTTACAGTGCGCTACAGTATCCGATGTGACTTTCGACCACCTTTTCCAGGGATCTAAACACACCCGAAATAACTTTACTGTTGCTGCAAGGAAGGTACTGTACTTGGTTTGCATGCTACTGTACTGTATCGTGTGCTGGCGGTACATACTGCACCTCCTCGCTGTGACTCTACATACGGCTCTGAACCGCATCGCGTAGCTTTCTTCTCAATGCTCATGTGTCACAAGGAACAACGAATGAAGGAAGCCCCGCCCAATGCAATTAATTAATTATTCCGTGAGCCCTAGCTTTGCTTAGAGCCTCAGACAGTGTAGACACACGCCACACCAGCTGATCGATGACCGGCGCATGCTGCAGGCCTATAAAGGAAAAGTAGAAGTTGCCAATACATAGATCGGCGCCCGCCGCGGTCGCCGTCGCCGCGCGTGACGAGCGAGAGCTGATGAGACGACGACGATGATCGCGCGGCGCGCGCAGCCTCCCGACAGCACCGCGCGTGTCGCCACGGCACTCGTGGCCCAATGGCCTTTCGCGCTTAGCTAGCTAGCTAGCTAGCAAGCTAGTGGTGCAAGGAATGGCCCTGCGCGTCCGCTCTCTCTTTTTTTTTTCTTGCTGATCTGAGCAGAGAGCGGAGACCAGAGGGAGGAGACCGGAGCAGGGCGGAGGGGCCGCGCGCGCCATGTGGTGCTGGCCGGCGCCGCTTGGGGGCGAGAGCTGCTAGCTAGCGAGACACGAGACGTGACCGGTGGAGGTGACGCGTCGCAGCTCCATCCACAGGGCATGCATGGAGATAGCCTTTGCGCACATCCGATAGATGCAGAGCGCGCGCCGCTAGCTGCTGTGCCTGCTGATGAGTAACGCTGGCATCTGACACGATTGTACGTACGTGCCGGGCGCGCGGCTACGAGGGATAGCTACATGGACATGGACGGAAGGCCATCGACTCGGTTTTAACCTGGGGTTCGATCGATCGGGTCGCGATCGAGCTGCTGACTGTTTTTGTTCATGTTAGTAAAATATCTATTTAATTTGTTAAATCTTTTAGGTGCTTCATTTAGTAAAATGGTTATTTAGCAGCGGGGAGTTGCCACCAATGGCCGCGTCCAATTGCTACCAAATCGAAGACCCAGCACGATCTGTATACATTTCAGTGTCGTAGTCTTGTAGAGGGTACAGCAATAGTAGCATACTAACACATGTGGATAAAGCTAGCTTTGAATCTAGGATATTCATGGGTTAAATATCCGAACCTCGAGATGGTTGTGAATTGACTATAGGTTAAGTGGTAAGGTTCTTGTGATGAAATATGTCTATTAGGGTTCGAGTCCTTAACTCGATATAGGTATCATATTTTTCTAAATTTATTCCAGAAATTAACCGCGCTTTCTTTCAGTGGTAGGATACCTACATGGTATCCGGCGTGCCATTTGTTAAGATCGGATCTGCCGGACTAGTTTTTCGGAGCTGCTTACTGCGTCTTGAGATGGCTCATCCCATTTTACTACTTGACAGCTGAGTTAATTCCTCTAATCACAAATACATTATTAGGATACCGACATGGTATCCAATGTGCCATTTCTAATATAAATATCTACAGAAACATATTATGTTTAATAATAAGAAGAGAAATATTATAAAAATGTAATTTATGATGCGTCTATTAATATCAATATATAATGTCAATTTATGTAAGGCTTTACATATGTGGTTAAAGCACTGGCCTGGCTGTCGCTTCCACACCGTCACTTTTTAAATATAAATTCTCAGGTTGGGACTCCGATCGTCTCTTAGATACTCCTCATCACTGTTACACCGTCCATTCTCACCACGAGGCCTATCTTCCTCTCAATTTTCACAGTCTGAGGAAGCCGAGACACCAAACCCTTGACCCTCCCGACTCTTGCTACTAGAGGACAACTAACAAATAGGAGCTAATATATTGTACACCTCACCTTCATGGTGTCCCTCCCAAACGTGACATACACTTCTGTGCTTCAAGTCCTTCAATGCCATCATGTCTTACGGATCGTGATTACTGTGCCAGTAAAAAGCATGCATGGCAATACAGTGGATTTGGGGCATGGATTTGCATGCAAGCTAACAACGCTGAAACGAGTGGCTTCCATATATTATTGCAAGCTGACTTGGTCTTGGCTAATGAAATACATTAATGAGGACGAACGGCTACCCAACTTGACTTGATGGCCCAAGCCGAACCACCCTGGAGCTTTCCGTCTAGGGTGACTGACGAGCCAGCTCAGCTCGTTATGGTTTATTTAATAATGAACTATAGGTTGGCTCGATTCGTTTGAAATGTTCAAGTCGGCTCGTTTGGCTCATAAAGCAAAACATTGTTTAACATTACCTAAAATCTAAATCGGGAGCACCGTGAGAGCTCCTGGATTTGGTAACAGAGGGATATGACCGAAGAACAAAAAAAGAAAGAAAAGAAGAAGTAACATCAAAACAAAAAAGTAACGCATTGAGATGCCTCTTTCTTCATGCGAGCTCGTCCTCCCTCGGTGTGCACCTCCTCTTCCCCAATGATGACTGCAACTTAGATGGAGAAGGGAAGGGCTCATCTAAAAATTGAGGTAGATGACGCTGGTGAGGTGGAGGCTGGCAAGCGATGAGGGGGCTGGAGGACATGAGAATTGGCGCAGGCGGAGGAAGATGAACGGAACTCAAAGAAGAAGAAGCGGTGAGGGAACCAGACGAGAAGATATATAAGGTCGCGTGAAATTAGCGCTAAATAGAGGGGGTCTCTCTCTAGTCGCCTCCTGAACATTAATGTTAAGATTTAAGGTGATATTAAGAAATATATGATATTTTAAGTATAGCTAACAACATTTAAAACTAGAACTCATCATAATGTTATTGAAATGAATAATATAAGTCAATACATCAGGATAATATAGATATTTAGAGACTAAAATAGACTCAATTACTATCAAATTTGCTTTAAAATTTGAATAACAAGTTTATCCTAGCCAAATAATAATAATATTATTGTATTAATAAAGATTAAATAGTAATTATTGTATTTATCGAGTCTAACGAACCAATCGAATAACTAACATGCAGTTCACGGGCTGGCTCATTAATTAATAAAACGAGTTCTTAACTCAGTTTATTTACATGATCTAACCAAACTGAGCCGAATTTACGAACTACCAATTGGCTCACAAGGTTCAAACTTTGGCCTACTGGACGCAAGCTGCATGGGCACCGAGAGGCGAGAGCGATGTGTCGTGTGCAGAAGGGCATGTCCCCGCGAGAGGTCTCGACCCACTGGCCACTGAACAGTGTCCACACTGCTCGATCGCATGCTCCATCCGACGCACTGATTGGTCGCAAGCGTTACTATTTTGCGCCCATGCGCACAGCGCTATTTTTGTCTTTCAACACGTGTTGTTACCTGAGTCCCGAGGCATCCTATTACTGTCGCAACTGTTCCCTGCGTGGAAAAGTCGTTTTGAGGACGATGGCCTATGCTATTTCTATTTCTACTTTTCTAACAAAGGAGAGGAAACCATCCCTGGCCTAGCGCAGGCTTCCAGTACAATTTTTGTTACAGTACAAGTTGGCCTGTTAGGTTGGATGGTGGCTGGTGGCTGGTGCTGGTTTTTGCTGAGAGAAAAACACTGCTGGCTGGTTGGTGGCTGGTGCTGGTTTTTGCTGAGAGAAAAACACTGCTGGCTGGTGGCTGATAATCCAAACGAACAAGGCTGAGCGCTATGGTTGATATTATATGTGCACTTGACAATTATTAAGGCGGTAATATGGTTCCAGATACTGCGGGTGACACAAGCTGGAAACAACATATATATGCTTATCTCATAGGGCAGTTGAATTATATGTATAAGGTCAATATTAATATGGAAATTTTATGGGAGTTTAATTCTCATAAAATTGTATGTCATATAGGATTATTTGATGACATGGCGAGAAGTAAAAGAGAGAGAAAAAACCCAGTTTCGTCTTGGTCATCCTCTGTACAGGATTTCCAACTCTTGATATGAGTCATTGAATTAAATATCATGAGGGCCTATGAAATAGGAAAGATGAAACAATATGCATTAAGTAGTTTCATCTATGATTTCATTTCTATTTTGTTGATGTGATATTTTTTGGACACAACAAAATAAAACATTCCTTTGGAATTGGCCTAATAGCTAGGATCCTGTTAAATGTTGTTGACGAAGAATAACAAAAATGTTTCGCCGAGATTGGTGTGGCCCGTCTCACCCGACATGCACGCCGCTGTCCATCTCGTCTGCACAGCGCATCATTGAGTCGCACCAGTCCTGCACATGGCTAGCGGGCCACACGTCTGTGACCAGCAGGCGGTGCTCGATCCGCGCCTTGTGCTGGCCTCACCCACACCCACTGTTAATTAGGTCGTTCACTCATGGATACTTGATTATTACTCCATCTCGATATAATGCTTTAATTTTCTCGTGCATCAATATTCCATTGGCGTGACGGAGGTAACATCCTGAACATATATTCGTTTTATTCACTATTTTGAAAAGGTAAAACAGTCAAAACTTATAATACGGCGCAACACGTCGCCTACTACAGTACTACCTATAGTATATACAGTAGTAGCTTGCTTTGGACCATCTTGCTTCTAGCTTTGGCCCCTACTATATTTATATGCGTGTGCCCGTGTGCATTTTGGCCCAACCAACGACGATGTGTACGTATGGTACTACCCTATGCTATGCATACAAGTCCTTCTGAAGGATTCCAATGCTATACAAAAATTTCCTATGTACTCTTTGGAACAGAGGATTACACACCTAACGAAATCCAAAGGATTCCTATGGGATGCATGAATCCACACAAATTTTGGAGGAAAATTAACATAAGGTTCAACCTCATGGAAAACCTTCCTTTGTGTATATCTCTCTCTTCGAATTCTTGTGTTGCATCCAAAGGTCGTTTTAGAAAATTTTCTGCATTTTGAATTATTCTCATAGGATTGCAAGTTTTGGGGTAACTCCAATCCCTATTTTTGCTATTCCTACATTTCCATAATTTTGTGTTCTAAACAAACCCTTTGGAAAAATAATTGATGGAACGGCTTGACCTCTAGGGTCGCCTCAATTTTCATTATATGATCTAGGCTCATACGAGTCCTATACGATTACTTGTGTCCTAGTCATATTCTATTATAATTCATAATCTAACATTCCCTCTCAGTCGTAGCAGGAGTGAAGTGAACAATAACGACTGAATTTGAAGTCTCGTACTTTCACCGCCTTCTTTGCTTCGTCATTATCAATTGTGTTTTTGATGGATGGTCCGGCCCTAGACGGTGCCTCCATCTCTTTATGGTGTCATCCCTTGTCTCTCCCCTATTCCCTCCCGCAGTCATAGCGGGTGTGTCATAGATGACATGGACGCTTTGACTAGAGTTTGTCGGTGGTGAGTTGTTGAAGGCATAGCCGACGATAGTGATGATGTAGTAGTCGTGGTTGATGTAGTGGTCATTGTTAATATTGTCGCACATAGCCGAAAGCGCAAAAATCCGCGATACATTGTAAGACAGAGATGCAACCATAGATTAGACACCTTGCATATATGAGAAGATACCATTGGGGCTTCTTGCATATTTCAGAGGACGATTGTGTCTTACATATGTTAGAGGAGGCCATCGTGAGTATCTTGCATATGTCAGAGGATGACCGATTCTTGCATATGTCAGATGATGATTGGTCTTTTGTATATTAGAGGACGGTTGCATCTTGCATACGTTAGGGGGCGATATGTTGATGCAATCTTTTACCGTTGTAGACGATGTGGTCGTTGCCGTCGTCGATGAAGCGTCTTGCACAATTGTTTGTCAGAGGACGCAAGATGTGTTCATCTTGTGGACGAAGTGGCGGTAGCGTGTTGATGCAGACCATGCATACAAAGACCTTGGTGATGTAGCAGATGAAAAAAAAACGATGTGGTATGTCGTAAAAATTGAACGACGTTGGTCTTATGGCTGTGATTCCATGTAGAAATAATTGATGCAATGGCTTAACCTCTAGGGTCGTCTGAGCTTTCATTATATCATTCTTAGGGTTGATCACAGAAAAAATATCATTCTTGGGGTTCTTAAAAAAAAGATAACTGGGATCTCATACTATTCAGCAGTTAATTTTCTACTTGGCACACACACAGGACTACTTACACTTACACGGGAGGGCATGCAAATGCAATCGATCAGAGCCAGTTAGAAATGACAAAAGCACGAAAGGGCAGTGTAGGACCCCAGCTGCACATGGCAGGGCCTTGTAATGCATGAAATATAACCATGCATGCGTGCATTGTATTATGGCGCCAAAGCTAGCTAGACCTCCTGTTCATCACCAGTACGTACTGCGTGCTCGATCATGTGGGAGTGTACTGTGCTGAGTGAACAGGGCACAGTGGAGTTGATACTGTTGCCACTTGCCGGCCATGGCCACGCCCCATGGGGACGGCGGGCGCGCTGGGAGGTCGATCAGATCATCATATATGCAAGTTGATGATGCCCTTGATCAGGCGCCCTGGAACGGGCACATGCACTGAACTTCGCCGACACCCATGTCCAATGAGCTCTTTTCTGCATGGCCGTCGGAATTATTTGGTGCAAGGCAAATGACAACTTTGGCCTGGAGGGGATAGACAAGAAGGCAAGATATTTCCTTATTATGTGGTTCAGCATATTTTCCAAACGGTTTGCAGTTGATAGGCATAACTTTATTTAGTATCAGTTGTAAGAAAAAAAAGGTTTGGATTCTGGTAGCAGTGAGAGAAATATCTATCCCTGTGTTGAAGTTTTTGGACTGATAATATAACTTCTTTGTGCTAAAATTGGTTAATAACTTTCTTTAGTTTTTTATTTTCTATAGGATCAATCCATACTTCCTTGACTTGTGGGATATTGATTGCCATTTTAAATTTCTAAGAGCTTTTTTATTTATAAATGCATGAAAATACTCTCTGCTATGAATTTTAGGTACATATATAAATTCCAGGGGAATTTGCAAGTGTCCCTCTGATTTTTATTTATTGCAACAATTCCAATGATGGTTTTGGTGGTATTTTGTAATATTTTATTCTCAAGCTTACAAAAACAGTTCAGAGCATTTACAAAATTGTTATTGCTCCTGAATTCTATATGTGATCCTAGACTGGAACTCGAAGTTGATACGTCCTGGACATATTATATTTGGTTGTCTTGTACTACTGCTGTATTTCACGACATGAATTTACAAGTTTATTTGTTTAATTTGGTGTCAACAGTGAAACAATATTCAACCGTGGAGCTATATATAGAAGCATATAGATCTCAAGACACTAATTATTGAAAACATGATCACATAAATTATAGAATCTAACTAAATAATATGTCCATATACATTTAGGGAAAATGATGGTACCTCCAGAAGCCACATTCCAATATTTAACTAAATAAATCTTCTAAAATAATATATATGTGTACATACTATAGAGTATCTCAAAATCCATATGCAAGATTTTTTAATATGTGTAGTTGACATAAAAATGTATATATTATATATAAATTTGAGTAGTACACATATAAATGCTCTACATTCCAAAACACCTTCATATTTTTCTATCTGGATGACTTTCTTTGAGATGATTTACAAATTGTCTATGTCATACAAAATTCCAAATTTTATAACTATATTTTCATAAAATTTATAACTGCCAAAGAAACATATTATAATGCACATTCATAAATCAGATATCATTGACAAAATACATTATAAATAAATGTCTGTCACAAAAAATTTTAAATACGACTAGGATAATTTTAATTAGAATATTCAGTAGCTTCTCCAAAATATTCAAAATGCAAGAAGTTTGGAATGTCAATAAATCAAAAGATGAAATAACATGAGAAATGTTTTAGAGGAAAAGATACCATCTAATCCCCATGCTCTAATTTATATATTTAAATAAAATTTAATTAGATTTAAAATTTAAAGGAAACCAACATATGTTTTTTCTTAAATTTATAAGAGCTGGTCACTATATCAGTCCTTCATTTGTTAGATATTAATAGTTTGTGTGTAAAAATAATCTTATTTGCTAACAGTCGTGCTTTTCTGATCTAAATGATTCTACTATTAAACTTGTTCTCTTTCATGGAAAGTGGCATAACTTACCTAAAGCGCCCTACATATGCAACTTAAGCTTCATTCTTTTATGGGCCCTGTTTTTGTGGACTTCTTTCTTACGATATTCAACCGATATAAGTTGGAAAAGTAGTGATTATTGATATTGTGTACTTTTTAGGGGTGTAGGGTATGTAAGGTCAAAAATTAAAGTGTCTCTCTGTAGATCTGTCTCCAAATTAAAGCAGAAACTATAGTACCTTGACAAGCCAGCCATTTTGAATGGCTGTGACAACACAGGAGGCTGGGATGGCCTACGTTATCACCACTGCCACCGGAAGCTTCAACTTGCACACCCTCAGGTGAATTATTGTCTCTGTCTTTTGCTAATTGTCATGTGCAATCGAGCATCTATATAAAGAGGAGGGGGATCCAGGAGCTGCACAAGTCTCAGTGGTAGCAATGGAGCTGATAGAAGAACAACGGAGATGAGAGGGAGAGCTAGCTACAGAGAAAATGTATAGTGGGTGTAGGTTAGAGAGAGAGTTGAAAATTCATCAAGGCTAAAGGGAGAAGAGAGAGAGTACAGCCTTACCATGTACACACTTCAGATCTCATCAGTCTCTTATCCGGTTATGTGCATGTGAGTGTGATGAAGGCTGTACCCTCTCTCTTCTTCTCTTAGCTTTTTTGATGCAAAGTTTGCATACACACTTGGGGGAGCTCTGAGAGGAAGCAGGACTCAGATCTGGCCCGGATCATATAGCCATGCATCAGGACCCCCAGTCCAACTCTAACTTTTTGGTCAGTTTCTTTTTCATTTGTTTCAAACATGCAGCTTATAAACATCAAATGCATGCATATATTATATTTTTGTTAGTATATGCAGCTGATCAACTTTTAGATGTCTCACAAGGGGGAAAATTTCTTACCTGCGCCTAACCACCTTTCTTGCGCCCCCCCTCCCCTTAAAAGCTAATAACTTCATGTCTATTATAGTTCAATACCTAGAGTTCGTCTCCCTGTTGTTTGTATCTTCTCTCACAAACGGAAATGGTTGAATTTCTTTGAAATTGAACGGAATTCAAAAGTTTTGGGCTGACGCCCTGAAGTTCAATAACTTGTGGTACCGTTGGGCACCACAAAGTCGAAATAAAAATCTCTCGGCACGAAAGTAAAAGAAAGTAGAGAGTCTGTCCTTATCAAGATTTGAGAAACATGTACTGCCCTAAAAAGAAGATTTGAGAAACACTAATCTACATATTACAGACTTCGTCGCTAAAATGTGCAAGAGCAAATGGACCTATAGCATGCGACAACACTGGAACGAACTCACAACCTGAAGCTTTTAAGGCTTTTCGCAAAAAAAAGAAAAGAAAAACTTTTAAGGCTGAGCCTAAGGCTTTCAGTATATATGCTACCGTTTCATATTCGCATGTAACAGAATCTCCTCTGCACTGAATACTAAATGATCGATGGTACATATGAACTTATGAAACTATTGTTGTCACCGAAACTACTCATGTGTTCACAAGGTGCAATAGCATGTCCAGTTAGTATTCTGATATTGTGTTTTACTACCCTTCCATGTTAAATTTTGCTCCACATTTATTTTTATGTAATATTAACTCACTCGGGGGGCTCATCATTTTTCACTGAAAGGATATAAAATCATCTATAAACCCTGCAAAAATCTATCAAGGTGAGATATATAAATTCATGTTATTTCAATTCTTTTGTTTCAAGACAACATCCTTTGCTATCCATTGATTTTTTTGATGTGGAACTTTTGTGTTCCTCAATTGAAATGCTTGATGTAGATTTTTTTATTGACATATCATTTGGGACTAATTATGTATATTGTCTCAATTTATCATCTTACTAAGGGTATAGGAGTCTTTCAGAACAACAATAATCAATTCAGATGTTAATTTCCTTGTGTAGCTTAATGTTGCTCGGTATGTGTTTATCCCATTAATTGTCAAATCAATTGAAAAGTTGCTGAGTTGGATTTTACTTTGCTCAAATGCAAAGAGGGGCATATTAGAAATTAAACTGAAGGGGTAACAAAAAGATATTGTTCCTGTTAAATGTCAGAAAACATCATAGACTTATCAAATGAAAAATACATTGCTGTTTGCACAAAAAAGGACTTATATATAATGCTGTGCATTCTAGACATGGTTCGATGAAGGCACTTTTCATTTGACTTCTTAACCTTTGCAATCACGAATGTGCATCCACATGTAACCTAGCTATGAAATCTCTGATATGGCTTACATCGATCTAACTCCAATCTGTCGTCCGATTTAGACACGATATGATCCACCTGCGCAAATGACTCATCAACAATTAATCACTGTATAATCACAACAAATATGACGTCATCAGTTATAGCAGTTGCGTGGGCTGATGACATGAAAACAACTTCTTGGAAAATATCATATACATATTTCTTATTGCTATATTTCATGATCCGATGTGGTAGTTTGTGTAGGATATATTAATGAGAAAAGTGCAACTCACATTTGCACCAGCTTTGACTCTATATTTCAATAATGCTCATCGAATAGCTAGTGCAATATTGGAAAAAGATATAAGAGACCTTAGAGAGTACTGATCTTGATGATGAGTTCCTCGATCAGCATCATAGTATTAGTACTCTTAAATTAACGTGTTTAACATGCATGTGACTATACCTGGCATGGAACTCTAACTACTTCTATGATCTCTGATTTTTCTTTCTTTCTTTTTTGTAGCTCTAGATCAAGAATGAGAGATGTAGTATCCAAGACCTTGCATGTTTAAGTGTCAAGAACATTAAGGGCATTTGTACCAGTGGAGTGTGATCGATAAAGCAAGTAATTGTTGGGAGGTACATGTTCTAACTAAACAAAAATGCATGGTAGAACTAAAGTTGCGAAAAATTAGATATTGATTTGGTATATAATTGGATCCCAGCTGAAACAGTGTTATAGAACAATCGTATGGATAAAATGAACCATGGTACATAATTGGGGAACTCTAGCTTGGAAGCATTGCATTTAGTGGTCTTCGAACTAAAAATGTGCACATTTTTAGCCCTAGCTATGGAATCTAAAGAGTAAGAAAACCAAACAAAGTAATATGTTTATCAAGTCATATATATCTGTGTAATGGTGCTAAGAAGGCCCAGCTTTGTTACCGCACTATCCTCCATCATTGATCCATACCATTGACGCAACTCTATACCTTAACACCACTATGACAACAACATGTATCTATGCTAACTATAGCCGCAATATTTCAGCTGTTTTCATTCATCCATCTGGGGGTCGATGTATATACGTACTTGTTTTAGCATACAATTCTATTTTAAAAAATTGGGGATTAATACAGTTATCGCTCAAGTGCATGTACAATAACATATAATTGATATAAACCTTTGTAAGTATGTAATACGACAGATAAACACATTTTATAAACCATGGACGATCAAGTTGGCATCAAATAGAATATCCGAACCGTAAAGTACTACACATTTTTACTGTGCATACTTGTGGAGAAGTGTTGAAATTGGGATCGTATTGATGCAAGAGTTCCTTTTTGTGATAATATGATTTGCTTGCTTTAAACAAGAATTATATATGAGTGAATTTCACTAGAGGTCCATAAACTTTTCCCGAGATCTCATCTAGGTCCGCAAACTAAAAAAACGGTCATCTAGGTCCATCAACTTTTCCCGATGTCTCATCTAGGTCCGCAACCTAAATAAGTGGTCATCTAGGTCCATCAACTTTTAAAGACTGGTCATCTAGGTCCATTAACTTTTAAAGATGGTTCGTCTAGGTCTAAGGTGGTGGCGACGAGCCTCCTGGCAATGGGAGGCGCGGAGGTGGTGCTGCTTCGACGGTGGAGGAGAGGGCTGCATCGTGCCTTTGCCCGCGGTTGCACGTGGCTGGTCGCCACCACCTTGGACCTAGATGACCGCTTTTTAAAAATTTATGGACCTAGATGACCATTTATTTAGTTTGCGGACCTAGATGAGACATCGGGAAAAGTTGATGGACCTAGATGACCGTTTTTTTAGTTTGCGGACCTAGATGAGATCTCGGAAAAAGTTCATGGACCTCCAGTGAAATTCACTCATTATATATATGATAGGTGTTGGGCGACACACGGATGGCAATCTGTCAATCCTCTGGCAGCATGAACACTACACGGTGCTTGATCTGATCATGCATGGGGCCATTGAATTCAAGGTCAATAAGCCAGTGACCTTGGCCTGAGCAAGCTTCATAGTATTTTTGATGGTCTATTATATTGTCAATGCAGTTTCATCCAAAATTAACCGAGTACAAATTTTGAGGTGCGCCCAGCTATACATTTCAGCAGTGTGAGTAGACTAGCTCTGCTAGTCGTGACTGGCATCAAAGGGTCTTCATAAAAAATCTGAACTAAGATGCCACAGTCAGACATGTTGTCCATGTATTACTTGGAACATTGTTGATTGGGGTTTGATATTGTTTACGCCAAACTAGGAGCAAAGACTTACAAAGGAAATGAATTCTATGATAGTAGTAAATTTCCCTGCGTTCAACATGTGAGCAAGTAAACCTGACAGTGGTAAGAAGCTTTTTTATAGGAAGTAGCTAAGGAGGTGCCGACTCAAGAAATCACACTAGATATGTGTTTTTGTCGTGCTTGAATTAGTGCGGCAAAACATACGATTCAAAAATATTTGAACTTGTAAAAATTCAAATTCATATATGCTATTTTAATAATTCAATATATTGTTTCCATACATAAATCGCATACAAGATGTTGCAGATGTTATAAAAATCAATAAAATAGGTCCCACAAAATTGTTAAACATACATTTTTTAGACAAATAATGTCCTTACAATTAGTTTTTTTAGAAAATTATTTTGACTATTTTAATGGAATTATTTTGATTTTTTTAGTGCACAAGAAAGACATTCTCTTAGTTTGCACAAGAAAGACAAATAATTAACAAACTGTCGAAATGGGATAACAGAATAATGGGCCCTCACGTGCTGATGGGCCTTTGAGTACGAAAAAAAAGGAGTATGTCATTGAGGCCCGTGAAGTTATAAACAGGCCGAGGCCACGTTCGCGTGTGGGGCTATCGCTTCCGCCTTCCGGGCCGCGTGGGGCTGTGTACAAGTCCTGCTACATGCATGGAAACAAAAGACTGCACCGGGAAATATTTCTGTACAGGCGGTTCAGCATCCAAACAGGCAAACACTGACACTCCTCCCTGGACGGCTGGTCCATTGCAATTGGTCACCATTCTCATTGGTTCATCAAAAAGACAAAAATGCAGTATCCCTTTCAAAATGCATTTTTTATACATTGTTCATAATCATAAAATTGACCTCGTGTATATGAAAGTATTTTAAACATGAATATAATGGTACTAAATTTGTATGCTATAAATTCTTAGGCTAATAATAGTTGCTCAGATTTTAGTAGGAAGTCTCTACTACTGTTCTTTGTTTTTCACTTTACGGCAGTGGATACCACCTCTAGTCACAAAGATGTGATCAAATACTTTTAAAGCTTTGATAGTAAGCAACTTTAATACAGTTTGTTTTGACTCTCCTACGTACACAGTTTTTGCGATCAATCTGGATATACTATGTCCAAATATATATATCATAAGTGCTATGTATCTAATAAAACCAAAACGAATTGGGATTGAGGGAGTATTTAATTCTGTGTATATCAGTTCTGAAAATAATTTCATAGTGTCTACAGTCTTTAAAAACTTTGAAAAATACAGTGTGATATAAAATAGTTGCCAAAGCTACACCGTAGAGATGCTAATTAATCTGTTCCTCCTCTATCTAGTGGCTGAGCTCCATTGTTTGTAACTGAAAGATACTTACAGATATGAGATATTTTCCCAACGTAATAAGCACTTGGCAAGAAAAAAAAATGTAGGAACGAGATGATTGACGGTCCATGCTTCATCCCTGTCAAGCTACCGTGAAAGTTTGAATCAGTCATGGTGGGGTCCTGTCTCAACGCAAGACTGCCGGCGCCCGAATGCCAATGGCTCTGCACATCGCCGCCGCTGCTCGCTGATCCATTCGGACTACTCGCATGCATACAAACAGGGCACGCGCTCGTCAGCGTCACCCTTGCCGTCTTCGTAGCATGGGCCAAAGCGATCGACAGCGCCCTGGCCTTAGCTTTTGATGACCTAGCTGTGATCCATGAAACTACAGGATGTGACTTGCTTGCTGTCAGGGAAAATAGTCCAGCATATGCAAGCAAAAGTCACCTGCTGTACGCTTGCTTAGCATTTAATTCCAGTGAAGTTTTATTTTCGCACAAGTGATTGTCATCAACAGAAGCCTTTAACATCTAGAGAGAGAATGCACTCAATTGTCATACTTGAGTCCACACGGCAACCCGGTGGTCAGCGAATTGATTAGGGGTCGTCGCTGTCATGGCTGCTTGTTGCGTTGCGCTAGAGGATCGTGACCCAGCCCAGCTGCCTCGTCTCCGGGGAAATCATCTATAAACCCAAACGAAACGAAAAGCACCTATAAATCCGGTCTAGTCAAGTGCCAATCACATAGGCACGTCTGTGTGGCACTCCGCCGTCAGCACCGTATCAGATTCTTTTCTAAACATTCTCCAAGGTGGTGTTCACTTGGCTTCAAATCCAAAACTTCTCCCAAACTTTCTCTCTCTAAACTTCACTATTCACTATCACATCAAAATCTCTCTCCTCATGCATGGAGCATTAAATGTAGATAAATAAAAAAACTAAATACATGGTTTTGATGTACACGACGAGACGAATCTTTTAAGCCTAGTTAGGTCATGGTAGGACAATGGTTACCACAAACAAACGAAAAGTGCTACAGTACGCTACAGTGTTCGATGTGACATTTTTACCCAATTCAAATTCCCTTTTCAGAGAAGTGAACACCGCCCAAGAAGATAAAATAGACGCTCGGTTTGTACACTTATCGATGTAGAACACGCACACTCAGTGCTCGTCCGGCGCAAAACCACCGGTACGTTGCTCACCCGACTCTAAGTCATCGCGTAAGTCAACTACCTAATCATCATTTCAGTCCGGCCGTCAGATCGAGTATCTTCCCTTCAAAACTTGCTGGATTATCATTATTGGCGTTCATACTGTCAATGGATGCTTGCTGGATTCTAGAGTAGTAAATCCTCCATTTTTCCTCTGACGTACGTGCCAAGCTAACTTCTGATAAGAAGTCCATCCCTCTCGTTTTCAGCTACATTCCGTGGGCGCTGAAGCCCTGGCCACTTCAGGACAGGCTCTGTTGTGCCGCTTGACCAGAGCATCTCTGCTTCTTCCTAGGCGGTGTTCACTTCCCGAAAAGTGAAAATGAAGTTTGGTGAAAATGTCACATCGGACACTGTAGCGCACTGTAACATTTTTCGTTTGTTTGTGGTAATCGTTGTCCTACCATGACCTAACTAGGCTCAAGAGATTCGTCTCGTCGTCTACATCAAAACCATGTACTTAGTTTTTTTATTTACCCACGTTTAGTGTTTCATGCATGAGGAGAGAGATTTGATGTGATTTGATGTGATAGGTGAATAGTGAAGTTTGGAGAGAGAATTTTTGTGTTTTAAAGGGAACTAAACAGGGCCCTAGTGTTCAGACAGCAAAATGTCCCTCAAAGTCCAACATGGTTGGTTACAAGAAGTCGTTAGGATATGATTCGGCTTACTTGGTGTTTGGATTCAGGTGTTAAAGTTTAACACATTAAATAAGTAATAATTAGATGTATTAAATATAAATTAATTATATAAATCATGTCTATTTCGCAAGACGAATCTAACAAGCCTAATTTTGCTATAATTAATACGTACTCCCTCTAGTTTGGTAAAAGAAGTCGTTTTGGACAAGGTTTGAGTCAAATATTGGGAATAAATCATGAATAACATTTAAGTCGTTGAGTTTGGAGATGTGAAAATTATATAAATAGATTGGTCTTGAAAATTACTTTCATAAAAGTATACATATATAACTTTTTAAGAAATATTTTTATAGAAACGAGAAGTCAAAGTTGTGCTTTGGTGATCGTGTCGCTGTCCTAAACGACTTCTTTTACCAAACCAGAGGGAGTAATTACCATAAGTTTATTGTAGCATTACATTGTCTAATCATGGTGTAATTAGGCTTAATAGATTCATCTCGTAAATTACTCGTCATTTATGTAATGGGTTTTTAAATTAATCTATATTTAATACTCCTAATTAACATATTTACATCTGATGTGACGGCGCTAAAGTTTAGCGCGTGAGAAACAAACAGGCCTAATATATTAGCCTACGAAAGAAAAAAAATGTCTAGGATAATGCTTAATGATCAACTATTTCCTTTCAGATTTGTTTCAATCTTGTGTTTTAAACCGTTGTACATGTACAATACTCATATCTAAATACTCATATTTTATATGTCGAGATGCAGATTTTAGTGGGTCAATCTAATGACCCAAAACCCAAAAGATAAAAGAAGTGGTGTAATTACCCCTTGGGTCAACCCACTGAAATTTGGTGTTAAGTACTGATAAACGCTTTGGATTATTTGGGTAACCCAATGAGCAGTCAAAGGTCTCATCCGAAGCTCCATGCGGCGGTGCATCTTGCTTGTCGCCATCCTCACACAGTATCGGCCCTGCGGCGCCCTACGGCGGCAGCGATCCCACTTCGCTTGTGGTCCTCGAGGCTATCGTCAACCTCGCCCCTCCACCAGGTCCCTCTCGCTCAAACCCGCTCTGCTTCCAAGAGCAGCATGTGCAAGCTCTGCCGTGCTAAAGATTTTCAGAGCAGGACATATCTCATGACCCATTGGGTCAGCCAGTTCTACTGGTCCAAGAGTTGAATTCGTTTAGGCCGATCTAAAACTAATTAGTAGATGTTTGGGTAGTTTGGGCCAGTGTTTGGATCAACCAATAACAACCCACTTGCATCCTAATCTTTACGTTTTTTGTGTCAACTGATTGTAGGTCACTTGTAACGTTTTCTATCATCCGGGTTCGAGTTATCTACTTAGCACGAGTATGTATTTTCCTTAAACGTTTACATATGTACGTCTTTTGTAAAAAAATAAAAATCTTTGTTTTTCTAGCCATGCATAATGTACAGCCCGGGCGTATCTTAACTGACATGCATGTCTATATTTTTTATGCGCATTGTTCTTATACCGCTCAACATTTTTTTACGACTCAATCTATTTATTGGCTCAAAGTCAATACATGGGATTCTTTAGAACATTTTGCAATAATTTTCCAGTAAGATCTTTTCCAATAACTAGTCGATGCATTGTCAGTAACAAACTTTGGTGGCATGGTGGCGGGGAGGCCGATGTTAGTCACAAGGGTAAACTCGAACTGACCAGCGGTGAGTGTGATGCGAGCCATTATGGCAAGGGCGGCGGCCGTGGAATGGGTTGGTTAGGGAAAATGGCATGGTGTGAAGGACACTATTGTATTAGAAGCATAGCAAACTGTCCCTCTGTTTGACGGAATTTGAATTGTTGGGAAAAAGGAGAACTATTGAGGGGTTGGAGTTGAATTGTTGGGAAAAAGGAGAACTTGAGGGGTAATTTTTTTAGGAATAAAAAAGGTGACATGCCTAATGTTATCCACAAATATCTTAATTAATTTGCCAAAAATAAGTATTGACGCCGGTAGACAACTAGGGCAAAAGTTAATACTTACTCCCTCCGACCGTATTTTTGGCGTATTTCTGGCATATTTCTTGTGTTAAGGCTAGTCTCAATGCACAATTTCACTACACAGTTACCTAGACTAAAAACTAGGTAATCATACCAGAAGAGTTTCATGAAACTCCTGTCACATGTCATGAAACTCTATTCTCTCTCCTCTGCCACGTCAGCAAATTTAGGCCATGTTTGGTAGAGCTCCCAGAGCTGATTCTCTGGTGAATCCACTGTCAAACGAATTTTTCCAGAGAGAAGCGATTCTCTGCTGATTATGTGAAGTGATTCTCTGAAATAAACTAAGGGGCTGAGAGCTGAAAAAAGTAGTTTCTCCTGATTCCGTGAAGTGATTCTTCATCATGAATTTAAGAGTTTATTATAGAGAATTAAAGAGAATCACTTTCGGTCACGAAATCAGTTCTCTTGAATATCAACTCCGTAAAGAATTAGAATTAGATGGAGCTCTAACAAACAGACCCTTGATGCTATGAAACTCTCATACCCCTAAGCATTGCAGCCATTCCACCTCAATTAAAGCAACCGCATTAAATTATCCCCTCAATCTCTCTCCTACATGCCGATAAGATGTCGCGAGCGATTTAACGGGAGCTACCATAGTATTTTCCCTTTGTCGCTTACTATATGTCATAAACATTCCTAGAGATACTTATATTTGTGGGTGAAGGAGTACCATTAATTTGTTCTCGATGGAGCTCTGGCCGTTCTCACCAAAACTGAAGGGAAGCAATGGTAGCTAGAGGAACACATACGCAAATAGAGACAATTTGCGTATTGGAGTAGATTGTAAATGAAACTTATGATATTGCTTGTACCTGCAAGGAACCTTTTTGGATTTCTTTTACAATTGAAAAATCTCTCCTCCAGCTTTTAATTAGTACACCAACTTGTCATGAATGGAAATGTTTACTTGGAAGAACGTCCAGAGAATGGCCAAGACTAAAATAGGAAGAAAACTAATCTTTTGACAACTTGCATGATTAGAGTCAGACTATATATAATCACTCATATATCAACCAGTCTACTACTGGTACTACGACATTTCTCTGTCACCAACTGTGCATTTGCTCAATAACAAGTTGGATAAACTTGGCAACTAGAGTGAATATTCCAACCATCCCCAAATATTCCATCAACTCACATCAAAATCAAAGCTCAAAGAAATATAATAGGTTATATTGATTCGATGATCTCAGGTGGCAAGTTTGTTAGGAATCAATAAAAAAGGAGTACACAAATTCAGCTAATTCTTCCAGTAGTTTAGTGAGTTTTGCAGTGCTCATCTAACACAGTTTTATTAGGCATACTTATTTAGGGTTCATATCAAGCATTTCAAATTTGATTGGTACTATAGTATTTAAAAGGAAAAATTTGCTGTAGGACACTCCACTTTTGTGAAATTAGCTGTGACACACTAAAATTTCCTTATCAAGATAATGTTCTGTAATATTTGTTTTTGTCATCAAAGGCAAATGACCAAGGTAAAGGCTCATGGATTTTGAGACTACATAACTCACTTCTTACATTTTTGTTAGTCACTTGCATTTTTCTTTATTGTATTTATTTGATACTTTAGATATTATTATATTTTTCTATTTATTTGGTTAAAATTGGAGAAGACTGACTAACAACAGATCAATCGAACTATAACGTCTTACATTTGAAACAGGGCGGAGTACAGATTATTTAAGATTTCTTTATCAAGATAATAATATCTATTTTTTTTCATAATAGGCTAATGACCATGACAAAGGCTAGTGGATGTTGAGATTATATAAGTTATTTCTAAAAATGCCAGCTATACAATATTTGGAAGCAGAATTGTGCTAATTAAATACGGTTATTGATTGGACAGAGTAATCATCTTAGTCTACCTTAATTCGATCGTGGGATGCACGACCTTTGAATAATTTACTGGTTATTAGGCTTACGGAACTAGCTACTCCGGACCCAGGGGCAGGAGAGTGACCAAGACGGAGGGGGTGTCCGGGTTCATTAGCTTAGAAATAGTTGACCAGCAATAATTTAGGTTTCGGACTCATCTGGAGAATTCGCCATGTTCCTTTGTTGTTTACGTACATTTTCCTTTGTTGTTTTGGAAGGGCCTAGTTGCATACTTGCATGGAACGGTAGAATCTCACATGTTCACTCAGGAGATAGAGAATGGTGAAAGCTGCTATGCAATTTCCATCAACATTTCCTCGGTCCTGAAGGCTGCGCTTACCCGTTAAACATACTGCATATTCAGTTTTCGGAAAAGTCACTTCTTGTTTCAGCTTTTGATTTTTGGCTTTTGGTCAAAACCCAAAAGCTGAAACAAACAGCCAGGTTTTGAAATGGGTTTCTAAGAAGCAAAAGTTGTATATTAGAAAGTAAAAGTAAGGTGCTATTGTGGCTTTCCATGGGATGCTGTTCTGAGAGGTATTAGGCCATATATGCCCAAAGCGATGAGTCAGCTGTGACCTCGTCAACATACGTAGGCTCGGATGCCACTGGAGAGAATGATGGCATCCAAGTTCTTCTGCAGGCTGTGAGTGCTTGAAAGCAAAACCAGAGGGATGGATGCAATAGGAGGGAGTTCGAGGGGATGTGGTGGCGGAACCGGATGGTAAAGAAAGACTCTTTTCTCGCGTTGGGAGTCTTGCTCAACCATCCTGTAGGGAGCGGCAACCTTCTTGGTTGGGGGCCCGTTGATCCGTTGACGTCCCAAGCGGCGAGCACGTGCACGTCCATGTTCGGTCGTCGCTGCCGTGGCTACTATACCGATGGGCACGGCCGGCCAGTGCGCAGTACAGCTGGATATGGGCACGCATGTGTCGCGAGGCTCGGCTCGGCTCTGGCATGTGGCGTGCGTTGAAGCGGTCGCCTTTGGCGGGAGGAGCCAGCGACCGGGAGCCGCCGGGCTGTCGGGCTTGAATTCAAATTCAAAGCGTTGTGTCGCGGGGGCCCAAGGTTGGGGAGTCAGGTACCCATCTGTCGCCGTCGCGCAATAGCAGCGGCCGACCCATCCATCCGGATCAAGGCGCCGCAGCCGGAGGCGGAGGCGGAGCCAGCGCGGCCGGGCCCGCTAAGGCGCTCAGCCTGACGCCCCGCCGCCGTCGTCGTCGTGTGGCCATCGTTGACCACGTACACCATCCGGCCGATTCGCCGCCCCACCTCTCCGCTTGGGTCGGGTCAACCGCAGCGGCCGGCCGGCCCCGCGTGGATGCGTATGCGTGGGCGCCGCCGGTTTCGGCGACCCGACGTCTCTCTCGCTCGCGGAGGACGCTGCTCGATCTCAGCTTGGACAATCCGACGCGCGCCAGGCCAAGGCGGATCGATCAACATCCCGTGCCGACGTGGGGAAAATTAATTATTGCAGCTCTATGCCATGTTCACTGGAGAGAGAGAGAGAAACAATCCTCGCGAAAGAATAGAGACACACAGAGAAAATATTCGTCATAAATTGGTGACTGTTTGTGGTACTGTAGCGTAGCACTTTTTGTTTGTTTATGGTGACTAGCTTCAAAAGATTCGTCTCGTCGTGTACATCAAAACCATGCAACTAGTTTTTTTATTTACCCACGTTTAGTACTTCATGCATGAGGAGAGAGATTTGATGTGATAGGTGAATAGTGAAGTTTAGAGAGAATTTTTAGAAGTTTGGTGATGTGACTAGGAACTAAACAGGGCCATGGTATTCAATTTTAAAAAAAATAGTACAAATATTTGAACTAAAGAGGTTTTAAGGTTCTCCTAAGAGCAGCTCCAACGGCCTCTCCAAAATATTATCTAAATATAGAGTTTTTTCTTCTTGGTACAATATAGAAAAAACATCTTTCCTGGAATGGAAACCAACAGACTCCTTAAACCAGAATCTCTATTTATATGGACCCCACCTGTCATAGGGCTTATCTTCTTCTTTCTCGCACCGCTCGCCGCCTGCCCGTCGATCCGTGTCCGTCTCGCCCCACCGCCCGCCAGAGCTTCCCCCACCGTCCACCGCCTGCTCAAGCTCCGCGGCCGCCGCCGCCGGCGGCTCCAGCACCGCCACCGTCGCCCGATTTGCCCCCCGCCGGCTTCAGATCCGGCGCCCTCATCTCCCCTCCCAGGTTCGATCCCCAGGTCTTGGGCGTCTGTCTGGACCACGGACTGGCGACGACGCTGACGAAGCCGAAGGTGACGGCCGGCCACCACCGTACCGCTCATGAAAGCTGTGCCCATGCGACCGGTGACGTCCGCCCTGCATCACGCTCGTTATGGGCCGGGAGCGCTCGACGACCTCCCGAGATTTAAAAGACTTCGGGTCCGCGAGGCCTCCTTCCGCCGCCTCTCGTCACTGGCCAACAGCCCGGCCTTGGCGGAGAACGCCGCCGGCGCCGACGGCAAGGACGGCGGAGCGGGAGATGGCGGCACACGACTTCTCCGCCAGCTTCCTGCTGGGCGAGGGCAGCTTCGGCGCCTTGTGCAAAAGGGCTTCGTCGACGCCGGCATGCGCCCGGGCCTCGCCGCGCAGCCCGTCGTCGTCAAGCATCTCAACGCCGCGGGCTTCCAGGGCCACCGCGAGTGGCTCGCCGAGACCATCTTCCTCGACCAGTTCCGCCACCCGCACGTGTACGCCGCGAGTGGATCGATTGATGCGACTCTCCATCCGGCATGCGGCGGCGCGTCCTGTACGCAGTGGCGGCGAGGGCGCGGGAGGGCGAGCGCGCGAGGGATGGCGACTGGAGGCTGCTCGGTAAAGATAGCGAAGCGGAGGAAGTCGATGGCGAGGGAGATACCGAGCGGAGCAAAATAGGCAGTCCGTTGGATCGCGGTTTTGGCTTCGTTTTCTTTTTTTTTTTACCGAGTAGAGCCAGTTTACCGAGGCTCTTGGAGTTTCTCTATGAGTCACCAATTTGCATCTCATGCATGCGGAGCACACAAATATCAAAACGAAAGATCTGTGTAGAAATAGTGAAAGATTTTAATCGTTTTTTTTTACGAAACGGCATCTATGTTGGACCGAAGTAAACTTGGGTGATGACTGGAGGTCACTAATTATTCGGAAGTGACGAGGAACGAATTTTAACTTAAGTGGACTCCTAACGTATTTGCCGCCCCTGGCAATAATGCTATTGATCTTCTATCAGTTGATGTATTTCATTTCTGAGAAGGTTTTTGATATACTGAGCTCAAAGATATACAATTTCAAAGATTTTTTTTTCAGATAATGACGATCCCATATATGGCCTCAAAGATATTGACCTCCTAACATCTCTAATTCTAATCCTCAGTTCAATTTTATGGGTGTTTCTATCTGAAAGAAATGATTTTCAAGTTGATGAGTCACTCTTTCTTTTATTTGAAAGTGTAAACTCCTGGGGGCTAGAATATTTTATTCAAGGAAAGGAAATAATCATTGGGTAAGAACTACAAGCATATAGTACAAAGGTAATAGTTGTTTGACCAAAGCATATCAATTGGTGACGTGTTCTATTCCAATTGGGTGTAGGGTTGTCCCCCCATAGTCATCGATAATATTGTTAGGTTATCTTTGACACAAAGACTTGACGTTTTCTAAGATGCAAGTTTAGCGTTTGCTACGTTCTTGTAAGCACGTGTGCAGAAGTTGTCGCTTGTTTTCTTGCTTTTGTAACCCCATCATAATTAAGATTCAATTTGAGACATTCATCTACATCTCGTAATTCAGTATTTGTTTTACTTGTTCTTCGATTGCTTGCAGGACGAGTGCCCAAGTGGTCGGCGACGCGCACCGCAAGATCGCGTCAACCACCTCCAAAGGTCGAAACACCACGAATAACCCGTACAATAAATTGTCATTTTGGTTGTCTTATAACAATACCATATCCATTAATTTGTGGGTGAAAGAAAAATAAATATTGTGGGTCGCATGATAGCAGCAACTTGTACAATGGTGGGGAAATGGTCATCCTAAATTTTAGCCCGTACCGCGGGGAAATGGTCATCCTAAATTTTAGCCCGTACCGCGGAAACAAACTCTCTCTCTCTCTCTCTCTCTCTCTCTCTCTCTCCCCACATCATAAAAACATCCTATGTGAAAGTGCATGAGGCGACATTTGAGATGGATGATGTTTAGCAATGTGCCTGCCCTTATGGAGCAAAGTATATATGAACACTAGTTTCAATGACTTCTTTGGACCATCAATTTGTTGATTAAATTCATAACTAGAAAAAAAGCATGGATGGTTTGTCTTCTTCCTTCTATGGTGGTATGTAACCCCAACTCAATGAGGTAACCACCCTGCATATGGTCCTCTACCACCCCTAGACCTAGTGGCCGAACCTAGGCGATGCAAAGATATTTCACTTCTCATCTCTGGAGAATATAACGTTGAAACCATGGATGAGAACGGCTACCCCTTGTAGTTTCAACACTAAAGCCCTGGCAAGCGCCCAAGGTCGCCAGGTGCTAGGTCCACGCCATCCTAGACCACCGATAGTCCCCTATTGGCAAGCTTACAATATCCTCTTCCAATCATTTTTATTTTATCAGTGGTCCTATAGAAAAATTGTATAACATACACTCTTTTTCTCATACTATATTATACTATATTATGTTGAATGCCTTATATCAAGCCACCAAATAAATCAGTGGTCCCAGACAATACAAGAACAGATGAAGTCCACCAAATTCATCACTCCATCCAATACTATGATTGAGAATACTGATAGGCACTTAGGAATGAGAGGTGTTGCCATTCTTTATATTTTGGTCGTAAGTATGCAATACTTCTCTATAGAAAAGAACATCACACTTAGCCTATGACTATAGCTGGTTCTTGTTATTTTGTGGCAATCATGGGCAGATCCAACATTGCCCCCCCTCTAGTTTCTAGTCATGGATGAATATGTGGGGAGTAGCATCGTCTGACGGGAAGTTGAAGGAGCAACTAGCATCCGGGAGTGGGAGATAATTTTGGACTTCAAGAAGAAATGAAATGAAGTACCATTTGACAGTCATATCTGGCCCACAAAGCCCACGTCTCTTTTTTTACCTTGTGTCCTTGTGTTAGCGAAGTTTGCTCACCACCCACTCCCCCCCCCCACCCCCACCCCCATTGGTGGCAACCATGTAGGGGGACGACGGCTCGTTAGGAAAGCGAGCAAAAAACTGACTCTGCTCGGCTCAGCTCGTTAGCAGCTCGAGCTGGCAAGAAGTAAATGTAAATAAAATTACCAGTTAATATATATCAAACACAAAAACATAATAATTATAAGATTTTAATACTTATAAAATCAACTCCATATATTATAATAGTAAAATATAATCATAGCATCACTTAATGCTATATATGAAGTTTACACGAGTCATATGTAATCAATACTTTACCAATTAGTCTACCGGACCTTCTAGCTCATTTGGCTCGCGAGCTGGCTCGTTAACGAAATGAGCAAAAATAAATGCTCGGCTTGTTAAAAAAAATCCATCGAGGTGAGGCGAGCTGAGCCAAGCTAGGATTGAGCCGAGCCAGCTCACAAGTTTCGAGCTTTCGGTCCAGCCCTACAAGCATGTATTGCTATTGGAATGGAAGTAGGAGAATACCACTAACTCATTGCTATCTTTCGATGACCCATGGTGCACAAAGCTAATTTTAATGACAACACAAAATCCATATCTAGCAAAATGTAAAAAGAGTTACAAAATATTTTCCTTTTGTTCATTTTCTTATGTTTGATGCACGCCATCAGATTCATTGTTTCTTCTAATACTAAAAAAGAGCACACTTGGTAGGCACTTTAGAGTGACATTTGTTGTCATTCCTTAATTTTAGTGGCAGGCATTCAATCATCCTTGGAAGAAAACATTATCACACCTAGCTAGGTTGCAAATGTTCAAAATAATATGTGCATTTAGCCTTGTCTTATGGACAGTAGGCATCCTCGACAATAGAAGTTGACATCACTATAGATACTGCCTCCATCCCCAAAAAATGATGTTTTAGCATTTAAAATTTGTCGCATAAAGAATGATGTTTTGGCACGCATGCAGGACTAAATGTAGACAAATCTCATGCATGCATTAGATGAAAATGGATTCTTTCCGGTTTTTGCATATAAACTCAACACACTAAGGGCAGATGTGTCTTTTTCATCTATCTCTAATCTGTCTGAAAAACTCTAAAACATCATTCTTTTTAGGACGGATGGAGTATATGTTGCCAGTTTAGAAGTTGACATCACTATAGAAATATGTTGTTGTGAAGTGAAACAACTACTAACATCATGACTTCCATGTGGTAAATGTGTCATTGCTATCAGAATGAAAATGGGAGAGCATTGCTCATTGCAATGGTTCAGTGATTCATGTTGCACAAAGCTTGTTATAATAACGATGATACACCATGCATATCTAGCAAAATGTTGTAAAATATTTGTAATATACTTTCTATTACTTATTTTATTGTGTGATGCCTCAAATCAACTACCAAATTTGTCAATCTGTCTAATACAAGAAATACATACTTGATTGGAACTTTCAAGTAAAAAGTGTTTTTTTCTTATGCTCGTTGCATGCCACTAAATTTAATGTTTCTTCTAATAATAACAGAGAGATACTTGATGGTCCGTTGGAGTGACAGATGTTGACATTCTTTACTTTATGTGGCAAGCAGGCAATGGTCCATCTTTGGAATAAAAAAATTATCACTCCTGGCTAGGATGCACACTTGCAAAATAACACCCTTATGCAGCATGGTGACGTTAGACATCCTCGGCAATAGAAGTTGACATCACTATAGATATATATTTTTGGTTTAGTGAAACAACTACTAGCACCATCACTTCCATATGGCAAACATGTCATTTACGTCGGTATGAAAGTAGGAAAGCATTGTTTATTGAAATCATCTGATGATCCATGTTGCACAAAGCTTGCTACAACGATAATACACCATGCATATGTAGAAAAATGTAATACATTTATAAAATATTTTCATTTATTCATTATCTTATGTTCAATAACTCAACTTAGGTCACCAGAATTGTCGTCCTATCTAATTCTACAATAAAACATATTTGATAGTCACTTTCGATAGTAACAAGTGTTTGCTCCTCCAGAGAAAAAGAGCATACCTAGCTAGGATCACTCAAAATAAGAAACATACATGGTCCGATCTCGTTGGTAATAGATATCCTCGGCAACATGTCAATGATGATGTCACTGTAGCTAGATGTATTTTTTGTTTGGATCAACGACGGTTAGTATTGTGATCACTTCCAAATGTCAATAATATCATTGCTATTATCACAACGAAGGTAGGAAGATGTTACCCATTCATGTTTAATGATTTTAAATGCACAAAAAAATTCTAACGACATTGTATAACTTGTATCAAGCAAAGTATTAAACTTATAATATATTTTTTGTTATGTTTTATTATGCTCCATCGGTATAACTTATATCATGACACTCGTAAGTCCATCTAACGCACTAGAATAGACCATATTTGGTGGGCCATTCGTGGCGTGACTGGTGTTACCATGGCAAACGACAAATGTATACAGCCCTATCTCATTGACAGTGGCTGTTGTTGGCACTTCTTACGATCCAATATCAGAATTGAATCCTGGTACTGGGGTAAGGATGTTTCAGTGGTTTTCCTTATGGCTTAGTAAAATATAGAAATATTCTGCAAGCGCACAGAATCACCGATGTAGCACTTCACCTGGGAGTATCCCGAGGTATCGTAATTTATATTTCCGCAGGGAAGCTTTGGCAAGAATACTAGTGAACAGATATTCGAGACTATTAGAGAAGGGTACACGACTAGACAAGACAGGGGGTAACGGTATTGGATAGGAGTGGATATACCGGACACACAGCTCAAGGGAGAGAAGAGATAAATAGCTGGGAGGACAATGAGAAGAGATAGAGGACTCCTGGATACTTTATCTACCTATGTCACTCTAGCTTAGAGATACAGCGGCTACAGAGCCAGCACTAGGAGATCTGGGTTAACTCTATTGTCTTAGCCTCGGGACAAGGGAACCGGTGACACACAGAAAGGGATGAGAAGGGGTGCCATTATTTCCAAACTGGGGAATCCTACGGACCGGAACTAACGTGATGGGCTACGAAGACCGAAAGGGCTGTCACCACCTCACGGCTACCACCTCCGTTGCGACGGGAATAAACTAAGGCCATTGGCTAGTCTAGGAACCACTCCTACACTAGTCAACAACTACTTACTCTGCTAGCAAGAGCAAGCAACCTTGTCAATACTCTTGGTGACAATTCACCTCCAGTATCAAGCAAGATCGAAGAACCAACCAAGACAAAGACTTAAACAAGACTACAAGCACTAGAACTATAACTGACTATAGTCTAAACAAGATATAGATGCAACTAGAATAAAGTAGAAGCAAGCTATAAATGACAAAGGCAAGAAGATAAAGATAACTATATTGATAACTCAAAGTCTTGCAAAAGGAAAAGTAAAAGATACAAGAGCTTATACCAGAGCTTCTGAAGACGACTCCGGAACCTCCGAGGCACAGCTCGACTCAATTCTAACTCCCAACTAAACTATCCTAACTCTACTAGAATGAAAGTGGAAATGAGCTCCTTGGCTTGGTGTGTGTTTACAAGTGAAGTGTGACCCTCTATTTATAGTGCCAAATGACGGTTGGATGGAGTAACCGTCAAGGGAGCCAGGGGGTACCCCCTGGGACTTCGGGCGCCAGAGGTCAGTTCGGCCGAACCAGGGGGTTCGGCCGAACCCTTGGATCTGCCGCCTTTGCTCTGGGTGGCCTAGATGAGCTCCTGGAGGCGGTTGTGAGCCTGGGGGCGGTTCGGCCGAACCGCCTAGTTCGGCCGAACGGGCCTGGAGGCCCAGGCCTGCCCCCCAGCACCGCCTATGCCTCTGGACCCCTCCTGGGCTGCCTCTGGTTGCTTGGATTCGTGTTGTTCTGGCCCAGGATGACGTGTCGGTCCTTCGGGATGAGTTGGCGGTCGTCTACGTGGCGTGTGATGTGGTTTCTCGTTCATTGTTGTCGTGGACGGCTCCCGGTGACTCGTATGGCTAAGGGGGTAACCGGACGAACGGAGTCGTTCGGCCGATTCGGTCATTTTCGGCCCCAATAGCACGTATTTGTTGTAGTTGTATCTGCACAAGTGACACTCACCAAAACTCGTGGAACTTTATTAGAAATAAAACCTAAATACATGGAATGTTGCATAAAACCTAATTTATTCCCAAGTATTGGTTGTCGGATTTGGGTTGTAACGACCTCCAACAGCTGTCCATTGGCAACTGAAGTTGATGTCATTGTAGACAAACATTGTTTTTGTTTGGACAGATAATTGTCTGCATTGTCACTTACATGTGACAAACATTCCATTACTATAAATAATTAAATAGATGGGTATTGCACTGTACAATTGTTTCACGGCTCTCGGCATGCAGGCATTATATATGGTTTCCTCCGAATAAAGTGGGAAAACATTAGTTTTGATATGGTGCAACCATCCATAGAATAAATTTATAGATAGAAAACAAACTTTATTATGTTTTGTTATATTTGATCATCCTTGTTTGGATCATCAAACTCGTTGCTCTATTTAAACTAAAATACAACATACTTCATGGGTCCTTTGACATAAGAGGCATAAATATTATTTATTTTCGGGCTTCCCATACGTCTTGGAGAAAGTATCACACGTGTTTGGGTGCACTCATTGAAAACAACAAATGTACGCAGCTTGTTTTATAGACTACGACAGGTGTCCTCGACAATAAAAGTTAATGTCACTGTAGCTAGACATTTGTCTGGAGCGATATCTGGATGTATTAACACTTATGTGTGACAATTATACCATTGGTAGGGATACTAAAATAGAAAGATGTTGCATCAAAATCGTTTTACGTCTCCTAGCATGCATGATTTATATATGTTCCACTCTGAACAAAGTGGAAAACATTAGTTTTGAATCTTTGATGTACTAACATATACAGATTGTGCAATCATCCGTAGATGAAATTTGCAGATAGAAAAGAAACCCATGAAGACTTTGTTATATTTATTTTCGGGCATCCGATGTGTTTTAGAGAAAGTATCACGCGTATCTAGGTGCGCTCATTGAAAACGACAAATGTATGCAGCCTGTTCTATAGACTGCGGCAGGTGTCCTTGACAACAAAAGTTGATGTCACTATAGCTAGACATTTGTCTGGAGCGATATCTGGATGTATTAACACTTATGTGTGTCAATTATATCGTTGGTAGGGATATTAAAGTAGAAAGATGTTGCATCAAAACCGTTTTACGGCTCCTGGCATGCAGGATTTATATATGTTTCACTCCCAACAAAGTGGAAAACATTAGTTTTGAATCTTTGATGTACTAATATATACAGATGGTGCAATCATTCCTAGATGAAATTTATAGATAGAAAAGAAACCCGTAAAGACTTTGTTATATTTATTTTCGGGCATCCGATGCATCTTGGAGAAAATACCACACGTGTCTGGGTGCGCTCATTGAAAACGACAAATGTATGTAGCCCTATTCTATAGACGGCGGCAGGTGTCCTCGACAACCAAAGTTGATGTCACTCTAGCTAGACATTTGTCTGGAGCGATATCTGAATGCATTAACACTTGCGTATTTTAAATATGTCGTTGGTAGGGAAAATATGTTGCATCAAAACCATTTTACGGCTCCTGGCTTGCAGGATTTATATATGTTTCACTCCAAACAAAGTGGAAAACACTAGTTTTGAATCTTTGATGTACTAATATATACAGATGGTGTAATCATTCGTAGATGAAATTTGTAGATAGAAAAGAAACCGGTGAAGACTTTGTTATATTTATTTTCAGGCATCCGATGCGTCCTGGAAAAAATACCACACGTGTTTGGGTGCGCTCATTAAAAACGACAAATGTATGCAGCCCTATTCTATAGACAGCGGCAGGTGTCCTCGACAACCAAAGTTGATGCCACTGTAGCTAGACATTTGTCGGGAGCGATATCTGGATGCATTAACACTTGCGTATTTTAAATATGTCGTTGGTAGGGATAGTAAACACTTGCATATTTTAAATATGTCGTTGCTAGGGATAGTAAAGTAGAAAGATGTTGCATCAAAACTGTTTTACGGCTCCTGACTTGTAAGATTTATACATGTTTCACTCCGAACAAAATGGAAAAAACTAGTTTTAAATCCTTAATATACTAATAAATACAGATGGTGCAATCACCCGTAGATGGAATTTGTATAGATAGAAAAGAAACCTTGAAGACTTTGTTATAACACAGGTACAAGTCAGTCCCCGTGTAAGTAGATGTCAACCCAACCTTGTAGCCGAGGACCGCAGCTGTCAGCCGAGGCCTGCGGCGGCAAACCAACCGGACGCAGACGGCGGACCACCGATCCGCCCCGCTTCTGCCCATTCTGTCCTCCGATCCATCCGCCCGCCCCTGGCGCTGGCGCAGTTGCATTCTTCCCTTGGCTTCCTTCCCGCTTCCCCCCTACCCATGCGGGCCCCACGTGCCGCACTCCCACCAAACCCCCCTCCTCCTCCCCTTCCTCCGACCTTTCCATAGTCAAACCTTCCTTCTCCATCTTCTCCTTGTCCTTCTACTCCTCTGCCTTCTCCTCTCTCTCTTCCCTTGAAGAAGAAAGCTAGGCATGCGCTCGGGCGGTGGTTGCGCGCCTCACCATCGTCCGTAGCTGCTGCGAGGCGGTTGAAGAGGAGGAGGAGGAGGGAGCGCCGCGCGAGCGTACGCGATGATGGAGGTCGGGGAGGAGGCGGTGCGGGCGCTGGGCGCGGGGTTCGACCTCACGTCCGACTTCCGGCTGCGCTTCGCCAAGGCCGGCGAGGGGCGGCGCCTGGTGGAGCTCGGCGGGGAGACCAGGGACGTGCCGCTCCCGGGCGGCGCCGGGGCCACCCTCCGCGGCGTGCCGCGCGACGTCGGCGTCGACAAGGGCGACCGCATCCGCTTCCGCTCCGACGTGCTCGAGTTCAACCAGGTGCGTCCCGCGCCTCCGCCTCTCTTCCTTTCCCCCCCTCCTCCTCCTCCACCTCCCTCGCTCTCGGTTCCGGGCGCCGCCTGCCACCCGGGCCGCGCGCGGCCCTCCTCCCCTGTCCGGCCGGCGTCGCGCTCTGTTCCACCTCCTGACTTTTTCGACGCGGCGGATTGGTCGCGGATTTGGGGGGATCAGATGCGGGTTTCGAATTCGATTCATTCATGCGTTTGGCCTCGCGTTGTCCTTTGCCCGTTGCGTCCGGAAGATCGCCAGCCGCCTGCCTGCCTGATGCTCGGAGCGGTTGGATTGGATCGGAGAAGCCGCCAGCTCGGAGGAACGAACAGTGTGCCGATTCCACCACCTCGCATCGCAGCTCGGCTCGGCTCTGTCGGATTAGCACGCAACCGCGTCTCTCTTTTATCGTTCAAACATTTCGCATTTCGCCGTGGAGAAACTTTGAACTCTTCCATTTTTTCTTTCTTTCCTAAAAAAATTAGCATTCAATGGTTGGTGACGCGGGAGCGAGCGACGGTTCAGAGCAAAGGGATTCCGTGCTATATCTTTCTTGTTCGGAAGATCGGTCAGTCAACTAATTCAGTCTTGGGCTTAAAGCCGAATCATCGCCATCATCCTCATCACAACAGTTCAAGAAGCGACACCTCTCCACTTTTCCTTTGCGTGGGGGCCTAGCTTGTGCGCATTCCGCCCGGTCAGTAGCAGCCTGCGCCGTGCGCCCGTGCCCGCGCCCGCCAACCGCGTAAACTTTCATTAACGCTGGAGAATGTCCAGCGTCCTGAAAGAATAATGATCACATCCATCCATCTGCTCCGTGACTGATGCCTACGGCCTACCGGAGTTCGGCGGACACCTGTATTGGCCGGGGGTGATATTGCCCGCCTGCCTGCCGGCCGGCCTTCCCTTCATCATGGCGCCTTGATCTGGCACTGGCAGCAATCAATTCCTGCGCAGATCGTTCAACGATCCGGTTCGGTCCGCGTTACATCACACTGATGCGTGATTAAGACTCCCCGTGCCATTCCAACGCTGAGACTGATACTAGTACTAGCACTAGTAGTGGTGGGTTTTCCAGCCTTTCTGGCTGGTACAAGCGGTACAACTCTGTATCATTGATGCCCTATCGTTTTAGCTGTAGGATTGCGCTTTAAGAATCTTTAAGCACCAGCCATGTATGTGTGAAAATTTCTGGATGGATTACACGAACTGGAAACCACTCCCGGCAGAAATGGTTGACGTTTTCTTTAGGGCCTGTTCAGCACAGATGGATAGGCTGCACTGCTTCAGTTGTTGCTCTCTGAATTTTAGCAGGATGGCAAATGATGTGTAACCCCGTGGCAGAGGAAAAGTTAGTAGCCCTGTCATGGAAGCTGGTATATACTATGATAAAACATTGTGGGCCTTTCGGAGGTGGTTTCGGACAACAACTGGTCTTGATGTATTTCCAATGCACGACTGCAGCATATCATTGGACCATGTGGCCCGTTAAAATGTGTAGAACCTTCTTGCTTTTCAAGGTGAAAAGTAGCTTTAGTTGACGGCTTTTATTGAGTACAATTCACCCGGTAGGCTTGGGTCATTCGCTTATGATCGAGTCAAGACTGTGACTAGGTTATCATCTCTCTGATTAATTAACTTGAACATTTGTTGGCCTGTTTCTGACAATTTTGACTCTCAGAGTGTTCCTCTTGTATTTGGTGCCCTTTCAACAATGTAATCAGTTTATGCTGACTTGCTGTTACTTTATTTGTTTTCGTTTCTATAAATATCTGTAGTTTTTAGGTTATAATATTGTAAATCTACTCCTCTTAGTTTTTGGAGCTGTGTTCATATTTGATAGCTATGGTTATCACTGGTCAGAGTCAGATTGAGAGCCATGTTTCTTTTACTGGAATGCTATTCCGTAGTCTGCAGTAATATTCCAGCAGAATTAGTTAGTAAAAGAATAATGAAAATACTAAAGAAAGGTTGACAATGAAAGCCATCTACATTTCATTATTTGTGCATGATGATTACAGCTGTTGAACTTTATTTGCAAATGTTTACAGTTTATGCTGATGACATTTCAATTTTCTTGACCAGATGTCAGAATTACTTAATCAGAAGTCTTCAGTCCAAGGCAAAGTTCCTTCAGGCTATTTTAACGCGCTTTTTGAATTAACTGGAGCTTGGTTGACTGATGCCAAAGATACTAAGCATTTAGCATTTGACGGATATTTCATTTCCTTGTACAACCTGCACCTTAAAGCTTCTCCGTTGGTTCTTCGAGATGAAGTAAAAAATGCCGTTCCATCCAAGTGGGATCCTGTTGCATTAGCCTCGTAAGACAACTTCCTCCCTTTACTCATAGTTAATTTGATCTTCTCTGATGCACTTAAATGCTGATGTTTTTATCATTCTTATCTGAGATTTTCCCTTTCATTTTCGTTATTTTGATGTATTTCTAGATCTTTATGATACTCTTAAATTCAGTCATCCATTCTAATAGCGTTGCCTTTTTCTATAAATATAAGACATAAATCCACTAAAAAAGGATGTTTATTACAAGTAAATAATTGCTGCATTCTGGAGACACTCATATATAATTTCAGATCGGATTTTATTTTATAAATTTCATGTTTCTTTGTTTAATTGCATTGTCCTGTCTCTTGTTCTGGTTTGGTTACACCAACCATGGGTCTACATTCTAACTGTTGAGTGATCTGGTGAATGTCAGGTTTATCAAAACTTATGGGACACATATAGTTGTTGAAATGGCAATCGGAGGTCAGGATGTTATATGTGTTAAGCAAAATCATTCTTCAACCATTTCAACTGCTGATTTAAAGCTGCATATGGAGGATCTTGGTGATTTTTTATTTTCTGATGGGAAGAGCCATTCCCCAATTCATCGCAAGACAAAGGATGGCAGCAAGGTATATTAGCTTCCATCTTCTGTCCATATTGATGTGTTCTTGTGTATTGGAACAGAATTTAGCTAATCTGATTCATTTCGATACAGGCGCCTGATGTTTTTCTCAGGATATTGCAGCAACCTAATAACCTGCACCTCTCTACCTACTCTGAAACATCAACCAAGGATGTAAGTTTTTTTTTATAACTTATTAGTGTCAATTTTCTGTCTCTTGGTATCAAAACATAAGTTATATGTCTGCTGTTCCAAACAGGGCCTGACAGTTACATGTTCAAAGAGGGGAGGAGAAGCATTCATACAGAACCACTCCAAATGGCTGCAAACAGTGCCAAAGAAACCTGATGCTATTATGTTCAAATTTGTCCCAATCACATCTCTTCTTACTGGTATTCCTGGTAGCGGTTACCTCAGCCATGCCATTAATTTATACCTTCGCTGTAAGTCCTGAAAACAAATCTTTTCCTTAGAAATTGTGTTATCTGCTGTTTACTCTGTTTCAGATCAACTGTTTTCTAAATGAAACATCATGGTTAGGATGCTATTTACCTGAGTAAATTCTTATATACAATGTTCGTTCTGCAGATAAACCTGATCTTTACGAATTGCAATATTTCTTGGAGTTTCAAGTGCCTCTACAATGGGCACCTATGTTCAATGAGCTTGTCCTTGGGCCTCAAAAGAGAAAGGGCTCCTACCCTTCCATGCAGTTCAGATTTCTCGGCCCAAAACTCCATGTTAGCACTTCTCAGGTACCAGCTATGTTAATTTGCATTTCATATTTAAAGCCCTTCTTTCATTCGTCGTCTGTTTATGTTTTCCTCGGACACACAGGAGAGCTTGTTGTATGTTTATGTTACTAAACCAGAAATTTAATCTCTGAGAAATTGCCTGCCATCTTCTTGCTTAGAATTACCTCTTTTCAGCTAAGTCACAATTTTCCATCTATTCACATGTTGTTTCCATTTCTCTTTTGCTGCTTCAAGGTATCTAGTTCTCAGAAACCTATAGTCGGCCTACGGCTATACCTGGAGGGCAGGAAGTGCAACCGGCTGGCCATCCATGTCCAGCACCTGTCAAGCGCCCCAAGCATGCTGGGTGACTCCATGGCGACCTCCATGTCGCAGTGGCGCGAGTCGGAGGACACCGACCCGGGCTACATCGAGGCCATCCAGTGGAAGAGCTACTCGTGCGTCTGCACCTCCGCCGTCAAGTACAACCCCGAGTGGCACAAGCGGGCTCCCGGCGGCGTCTTCATCGTCACCGGCGCCCAGCTCGTGACCAAGGGCTCCTGGTCCAAGAAGGTCCTCCACCTGCGCCTCCTCTACACCCATGTCCCCGGCTGCACCATCCAGAGGACCGAGTGGAGCAGGGCTCCGGCGTCGTCCCAGAAGGGGAGCTTCCTGACCACCATCAGCACGACGCTGAGCTCCCCCTTCACGCAGCGCGACGCCCACCACCAGCACGCGCCCAAGCACGAGCCGGCGCAGCTCAACTCCGGCGTGTACCCCGACGGGCCGCCGGTGCCGCTCCGGTCCAGGAAGCTCCTCAAGTTCGTGGACATGGCGGAGGTGGTGAAGGGCCCGCACGACGTGCCGGGGCACTGGCTGGTGGTCGCGGCGAAGCTCGTGACGGAGGGAGGGAAGATCGGGCTCCACGTGAAGTTCGCGCTGCTGGGCTACGACGGGCAGTCGTCGTCGTCGCAGGGTGGCAGCTTCGTGATGAGCTGATGGTCTCTGTACATAGCGACTGTGGCTGATCTTTGTAGATTGCAGGGTTTTGGGAGCGGCGTTATTAGGAGGATAAGGATTTGTTATTGATTTTTTTCTTCTCTTTTTGGTCGACAGAAATTGTATAGAGCCAGTTAATAAACCAATCAGTGCTGTGTTGACAAGCTCCATGAATTTTCGTGCTTTCTAACTAGAATCGGTAGTTGTAAATTACTATGAGATCGAAGAACCATTTTCTGCCGAGCCATATGCCCTCCTCGTTGGTTGTTAGTTGTTGTTATGAGGTCAATAGCTCTTCCATCAAACAAAAACCATCTCCAAGAAAGAGGGCAATATAAGTTCATTCTACTCCCGTTTATAGCACTTTTGTTCCCAACCTTCGCCTTGTTATAAATGCGTTATGGAACAATACGGCCCTGTTTAGTTCCCAATCACATCACCAAACTTACAAAAATTCTCTCTCCAAACTTCACTATTCACTTATCACATCAAATCTCTCTCCTCGTGCATGGAGTATTAAATGTAGGTAAATAAAAAAACTAATTACATAGTTTTGATGTACACGACGAGACGAATCTTTTGAGCCTAGTTAGGTCATGGTACGACAATGTTTACCACAAACAAACGAAAAGTGCTACAATGCGTTACAGTGTTCGATGTGACATTTTCACCAAACTTTCTCTTCCTCTTTTTGAAACTAAACACACCCACGGACGTTTTCAGCTTGATTTTTAAATTAGAATCGTATATCCTGAATCCTGATAGTCCGCAATTTGAAGAGCTCTCAGCCATCAAACTCCTATAGAACCCATATTTTCGGTGTTTTTGGCCTCTAATAATGCATCTCCAACAATTTTCAATACACATTTTGTAAAATCGAATTTCGTGTACAAAGAGCAAAACCGCCATGCAACAATTCCAAAAATACACGCTAAATATTTTGCCCATCCCCGGCGCCTCATTCTCATCTCGTCGCCGCCCTTCTCCCATCTTCCGCCCCCTGCACCTTCTCCTCTCCGTCCTCGGCGCTGTCCTCAGCCGCCGCCCTTCATCCCCGACGTTAGCGCCGCCCACTCGGGCCACCGCGGCCTCCTTCCTCGACATGTGTGTCGTCCTTCACCCTTGTGCGCCGTCCTAGTCCCTCGGTGTTGCTCCCCACACTACTAGAAACCCAACTTAGGCCAACAGGGAAGTACAATAGCCAACAGGTAGTCGGGAAAACTGGAAATGACCAACGGTTAAGATGTTACCGATGGTTACAGGTTGAACCGTCGGTTTTTGTATACAATAGCCAACGGTACACAGATTTCCCAAGGGTTAAATGCTAACCGGTCGGGCATCGGATCAAATGGCCGATGGGCGAACTATTTCCCAACTGTTTCTATACAACACACGGTAAAAGGTTGTAATACCCAACGGTTAGACGATAGTCACCTACAGTTATAGAAAGACGGTCGACTATTCATACTTTATGACCTGTTGGTTTTTGTGTTAAATGGCCGATGGCTCAATCCTTTTTCTCCGATAGTAACCCATTACCCATGGCGATTAACAGTGCTGGCCAACGGGAAGTAATAATTCTCGGCAATAATTTTAGTTGCAGAGGTATATGGTCATCAAGAACTATGCATATAGCCTGTGGCATGCATAGTCTTTTCCTTAATTAGTCTTTATCACGTTGTATAGGGGTGCTTAATATGGCTGGTTGAATCTATTTTAATTTTGTGTTTCTGTGTTTCACATTGGAGAAACTTTAATATTATCCTTGTTCCGTTGCATGTAACTACACTACTAGCCTATCCATTCTAAGACTCCTACTAAACTAACCTAAATTGCATAATGAGTAAGGACTTTTACCCAAAAAAAAACACTAGCTAACACATCGCTACGACTCTGTCTACGTAGTAGTTTTTTGGTTATGTGTCGTCGTGGCGATCTATTTGCACCCACATGCCAAGTTGTTTCTCTTAAATGAGCAATTAGAGAGATGATGCACCTAAATACACACTCGTCAAGTTTGTGTACTAATAATGCATTTAACTCATTTTCTTATATGTTTTGTTTTTTCTTGGTCCCTATTTAGAATTCTCTTTTTTAAATACTTAAACATGTACGTGCTTCATATATATGTGGTCTTCATTAAAATTTTAAATTCAAATTTATGTATAAATTCATCATTGAATTGAATGTTAATTTTTAGCGGCTTCATTTACAAAATATTATTATTACATTCTAGGAATATTATTTTAAAGGAAAATTTCCAAGAATTATATTTGACATGGACACCGGGGCAACACGAAAAGGTTACGTGTCTAGAAAATAAAAGATGTCAACGAGAACGGAACACAGGACCAACTCCTTAACAAGAATGCAGGCAACTAACTTATCTCCAATAATGAAGTTTTGTTTTCAACCTGATCAGATGTTGAATATAGACGTAGTTGGAAGATAAATTACTGGAAATTCTGCGTGGAAGTGTTGAGGCGGCGGATGGAGGAATTTTAGTGCGCAACCAGAACCTGTTGCGCCCAATCTCTCCTCCACTATCCCTAAAATCGGGGATCGCGCCCTTTATCAAACCGTTCCTTCCTCAAACAGCCCTTTAACCTCCTCCGATCGAATCTATTCGTCGTCTTCTCGTTTGGTGGCCGGCGGCCGGTGGCGGCCGTGCTGCTGACCGGTGTTGGCGTGAAGCTGAAAGCAGGAAGTCAGGTCTCTTTCTCCGCTCTGTCGACTGCCCCGCCTCACAAACCAGGCCGCCGCCATCGCTTGCGTTCCACAAATCCCTTAGGCCACCGCCGCCACCGTCGCTTTCGCTTCCTATATATCTCGCCCCTCGTCTCTCCATCACCTCCTTCTAGATGCAGTCCACGCGCGCTGTCGGCAACGAACCTGGCGGTGGACGAGGCACGGGAGGTGCGGCGCACCTTGCAGATGGAGGTGGTGCCGGCGCTGTAACATACTCCAAGTTCCTCCCCTCAGCTGCGACGCCGCCGAGCAGGGGCCTCCATGGTAGGATTCTCTCTAGTTTTCAGAAAAAAAGATAGTCTCTTATGTGCCATTAATTTTTCTGTAGATAACCAAGTAGAGATTTGATTTGGAAACCATATAGATCTGGTGAGACTAATTTCTTTTCTATGTTTCCCAACAGGAATCATTGATCCTTTACATATCTAGAGAGACGTTGTCTGCAATGTTTAGTTCCAATGGTAAGACATTAAACATTGTCTGCAAAAGGAGTAAGGTGTAGTTATCTGGAATACTTGTAATATTGAGGGATCATGTCATATGCTAAAACATTTTATTAACAGTCAAAGTATGCATGGTACTAGTGAAAAATTCTGCTTTTACCTAGTAGGAAGTTTATTAGTATGGCATGAAAATTGAATCATTGTTCTGTTCATAATGATGTATGATTGAATTTTTTTGGAGACAACTAGCTCGAGTATACTTCACTTTCACATACAATTTATGAACTTGTTACCTTGCATGTTGGCAAAATCAACTGATTTGTTGGTAATTTTATTTATCAGGAAGTACTGAGCACTGCTGGCTAGCTGATATGCACAAACCTGATGGGCGTGCAAGCAAATCTATATATGTAGCATCACCGTCGTACATTGCTGGAACCTGGAAGGTTAGTGCCTCTGTTATACCCTAGTGCTTCATTGTTTAGCTGCACCTCTAGTGTTAATTTCAAGTAAAAATCACTTGATCATGTCTGTGACACAATATCATTGAGTTGGAAGAAAGTCTCTCATGTAAGTAAACTTTGATTTAAACCAAAATGAACTCCTGTATGATTTCTACTCAAAATTTATTTATTGTTGAGTTCAAAAATTTACAAATGACTATTTAAGATTAAACGATTATAGTAGCGCTTTTTTATTTTGTTCTGGTTCAAACTGAACTCATGTATGATATCTACTCATCAGATTCTATATTTCTATTTATTTTCAGTTTTGACAACTTTTGACAACTATGAATCACCATCTGATTCAGTTAACTTTGTCACTTGATCAGATACAAAAATACAATGGGATGGGGGTAGCAGAAAGTGTCATCTTGCTTCAGGTGCTTCAAGGTGAATTTCAGTTCATCTTCAGTTTACTTGACTAAAGATGTATTGAGCTGTATGTCTACAAGTTCGGATAACTTGCTGGGAGTCATAGGATAGCTTTATATACGGGTTTTGACCTTAGAATTTGTCTTCTATCACATCCACAATTAGCATGTTACTTGATACTGTAGGTAGGATACCAGGAGATGTTTTCTTATCTTTTTACCATGAACATAAGAAGAGTAAAATCTGATCTAACACATTGTTCCCATCACCCCTGAGTAATTAGCAGTCTGCTCTTCAACTATTTGTCCATTCTCCTGTTTTCATATGCTCTAGGTTGGTAAGACGAAAAGTACTGCTGTTAATGTAAACCAATAGGTTTTTTCTTTCGAAGCAAGGAATAATAATGCATGGGTAACTTGTTTGGTCCTATGATTCTAGAAAGTAATACATGTTGGCTAATAAACAGAACGTGCATATCTCTAGCAGTTTGATTACCTCAGAGGACAAATATGGTTAAAATGAACTCAAGCATCACACTAGTTGGTTTAACTTTATATTTTATTCTGGCCATGCCAATTTATTGCAAAGAAGCTAAACCAATATGCTGGTATGTAGGCTGCTGAATCTGAGGATGCGTTCTCAAGGGAGTATCTCATTATACTGTGAAGATGACGACGATTACGACAACCATCATCTGGATATTGAGGAATGGGATTTGGTGTTGAGGACATACTTTGTCCTTTTGCTCACTGGATATCAAATGCCACAAGTGGAAACTGGTGCTGCACTATGGAGATTTGGATGACATTTGGGTCTTAAGCCATATGAACACTACTATCTTAGTCAAGTATTTCCATTTGAATATTTGTACTTTATTGAATTATGTCATTTGTCACTTTCATAATGTATAGACATTTTGTTCGTACCAAGTTTGGATGAACTATGCAATAGTTATGAAATGCTACAATGTTTCATTGTTAAGCATTTGCAACGGATCCTCTTGAGAGATCATATGTTAATTGTGTGGCTATGAAAAATTCACAAGCTGGATAAAAATGGTAAAACAGATGCATATTTATATTGCCGATGGTCTAATGGAACCGTCCCATTTTAATGTGCCCAAGGGCAAATAAAACCCTCGAATATATGCATGGCCGATAGTGTAAAATCCCTGACTGTTACAGAAATAATGTTGGTAAATACATTTGCCGAGGGTGAAATAAACCGTCATGCAACATATTACTCTTGGCAAACCATGCTGAATCCACTATCAAAACTGCAGTAGATCATTTATTTTCCGGCGGTCAACAGTCAGTAAGGTACCGTCGCCCACTTGTTTACCAACCACCCCTCGGCAAAAGTGGGAATGCCCGACAAAGAGTGGCCGACGGGGGATCGCCGACGGTATACGCTCGGCTATTCTCTTTACCGACAGTACAAGTTAATGCCCGACAGTTAAAAAATCGTTGGCCATTCTTATGATTCTAGTAGTGTGGCCACCCGCCGGCTCCGCCCTCCGTCCTCGACGCTATGAACCGCCCCTGTGCACACCTGATATTGGGCGAAGTGGCTCACGTAACAGAGGGTCAGTACTACAAGGAAAAACTTATATTGAAAAGTGACTTTCTAGTATGTCACTGGGTACTAATTTTGATTTGATGATTTACCATGATGACATATTTTTCCTAAAGTGTATGAGGTAGGAGCAGGGCAACAACCTATGTGGATAATATACATGTAAGTTCATGCATAGCCTTGCAGATGATAGACTCACAAGAAGTAAATGGGAAAATAAAGTACGTATACAACAAATACATTTTTTCCTAATATTTTTATGTTGTTCATACATTCATATATTCCAGAAAAGTAAAGTACTTATTTTGGTTTTATAATATTTTATTATATAATGTGGATGTGAGATCAGCTAACACTGCATGAAAAGAGTTCAAGCAATTCAAAAGGCATCTACGAAGAGGTTGCCCTGCCCAGTGGTACATTTCATCATGATGGAAAGCAAATAGATAATACTAGCAAATATCAACAAGTATATTTTTTACTTGTTTTCTGAGATATTTTGTAAAAATATATGTATATAAGTTTTATTTTACAACATTTTGTAATACCATTTTGTATATATCTTAGTGGGTTTCATAATGCTTTAATTAGTACATAAAAATAAATTACTGAAATGAAAAGAAATAACAGAAGAGAAATGTAGGAAAAGAAAAGGAAAAAAGGGACATATATACCAACCATGACTAAAGGAGCTCTGCGGGCTAGCTGGACGCGCTCATTTATTCCCGATTGTTGTTACTAACTGGGACTAAAGGTCCCTGTCAAGCTTTTAATCTCGGGAAAACTACTCCAATTTTCATCATCAAACTATCCCAGAAGTATAATTTTCAACCCTGAACTACGAAACCGGACGCTGAGGGCCATTCAACTATCGAAACCGGACAAATTTGGCCCTTTGAGTGGTTTCAAAGTGGTTTTCTGTTTTATATGCATTTAAAGAAAAGTGATTTAACCTAAAAAATTCATTGCTAATTCATTTCAAACAAAAAAATATGAAACTGGTACACATATTTTTTCTAAAAATATAACCTATATATTGGTGCTCTTCTCTGAGTTATTTACATTTTATTTTTTCCTAATTCCTAGTGTTTTTACAAATATTAATAAAGCACTAGAAATGTGAACAAATAAGATCCAAATGACTCAAAGTAGTACACCAATAGAGGGGCAATATTTTCAGAAAAACAATGGTACTGGTTTCATATTTTTATGATTTAAAATGAATTAGTTATGTTTTTTTAAATTAAACCATTTTTTTTAAATTTTCATAAAGCAGAAAACCACTTTGAAACCACCTAAAGGACTGAATTTGTCCGATTTTGATAGTTGGATGGTCCTTAGCGTACGGTTTTGTAATTAAGGGTCGAAACCAGACTTTTCGCTTTAATATCGGATTCGTAGTGCCGGTTGTGAATCTGGGACTAAAGTCTCTTTAAAACCAATACTAATTGAGAGTTTTGTACAATGTATTCACTATTAAAATATCCATCGTGCACGCCTTCCGGATTGTTGTCAATCGACTCGATCTTTGACCGGGAAAATATTAGTACCATATATTTGTGGATACCAAGAAACGCCTGCATGAAGTTGATTGGAGCAACAGTGTCCTCCACAATAGAAACAAAAATGTTGGCCGCAAGTCTACTTTAGATAAATGCATGAAGTCACCCTTAATGATTTCCGAGGCCAAGCACAATTTTGTTAGAGACCAACAACCGTATGTGCATGTTTAATTTTAGGTTTTCACACAAGCTCTACATATCTCAAGTGAGCAGGTTGGGTGACGGTGCAAATCTCCAACAAATAAATATAAAAGGTATGGCGAACAGCAACTACTGATATACATGTCGAGTAGTAGTTGCTTTTTGGACCATGTGCTTCAGTTCTGCAGATTCTACATCCTGGAAATGGAAACCAATAGTATAGTTACATAATAAAGATAAAATAGTAGAAGAGATCACTGGTACTCCCTCTGTTCCAAAATATAGGTCGTTTGACTTTTTTTACTCTAAGTTATTACTAAAAAAACTTCAAAAGTACCTTAAATTGACTATATTTTTACAATTTTTTTGAATAAGACGAGAGGTCAAACTTGTGATAAAAAAGTTAAACCACCTATATTTTAAAACAGAGGTAGTAGCACATGTATGCAGGCACAAAGGAAAAACTCCTGACAGAACCACTAATCACCAGATCAGGATTGGTCTTGGTGAGTCAGTCTATTCCTCCGATTTCTCTTTTTCAGGATTGAATACTGTATTGAACATAGTACTACTGCAGTTTTCTTTTAGTTTTCTTGTGCACTATCATTTGGTACGTTGCAAATCTCCTTTATTGCTGCAAGTACTACGACCGGGACCCCCGAGAACGGCCTGGCCTTGCTGCTTCTGCTGTTATGGTTAGTTTCAGAACAACAATGTTTTGTCTGCATAAACTCCTTAATAATTCTATAAGGGAACTTCAAATTCGGCTGTTACTCATTCTGAGCTTATGTAGAAGAACATCATTCTTGTTTCTTGTTTGGTGTGTGCAGGCAATCATCTTTACAGATGCAACGACTATTGTTACCCTTTCTGTTCTGCTGATATGCTGTGTAAACAAACGGTTGAATAGCTGCGCAAGTTGACCTGAATGATAGCTGCAAGATATCTATTGCAAAACTTCTGCGAATGATCTACTGACAGAAATATTGTTTAGATTCTTTGGTCCATTTATTGTTGGACTGCTAAAGGGAAATCAAGGGATTGTGTTTAGCATGGTACATTATCAGCGGTGTCAGGTAGTACATGGAAGTGTACAATACTACAGATTACGAACTTGTGGACATGCCTGAAGATATATTCAGCAATTTCTTCTCTTCCTGAAACTTGTTAACGATTATGTACTGATAATTAATTTGCCTGATCGGAACCATCAGTTGAACACTGCGAACTTGCCGGATGCTGCGGGTTCTTGTTTGGATGTTGGAGAGGGGGCTTCCTTGGACGGCGGAGGGATGAAGACTACTGCGGTTTCAGACTTGCAGTTGCAGTGCCGCGGCACAGGCGCCTCTACGAAAAAATCAAATATCTCAATAGATCTAATCGCTGCTCGGGTTGTTAGCCAGGAGTTGGGAACATCTATCCTAATCGACCGGCTTGCATGGCGAGAAAATCTCGGTTTGTTATTAGCTTCTCACAGGCCTATAAAGTCAGCCTACGGCTGACCCATTAGCCACGCACACACACCTACTCTCGCCCCCTCCTCGTACGTGCAGCCGCAGCACAACATCGCCGACACCATGAGCGTCAGGCTCCCGGCGATCCTCCTCTCCCTGATCTGCCTCCTCGTGTTGCAAAATGGTGGTGAGTAGTATCACGTTTGTTTTCATCTTCGTCATTCTTTCTTCAACGATTTACTGCCTCGATCGATCTGTTGCTAACGCGATACTTACCAACAGCCTTGCACGTCGAGTCTGCTCGGTCGGGCACCTTCCATTGGCACAATGGGACTCGGACGGGCACCAATACCTTCCATTGGTACAATGGGCTGTTCGTGTTCGGAGATTCCTTCGCTGACACCGGCAACTTCCCCAAGTCAAAGCTGAGCGAAGTGACTCGTCAGTGGTACAAACCCTACGGCACCTCCCATGTGTTGTTTGTCCCGGATCCAGCCGGGCGCTTCTCCGACGGCTTGGTTCAATCTGATCTCATCGGTAATACAATTATTCATCCAGTTCAAACTACAAATAAATCCATCTGATCAGCTTGCAATTAATATTGTCGATCCATCGATCATATGTCACTGAATTAATTCATCATCGTTGTAAATATATATATATATATATATATATATATTCTTGTATGGCTGCAGCAAAGATCGTGGGGCGCTCGTATGCCCCCAAGACCTACAGGAGCACGAAAGGAAGCTTCGCGGACCAGTTCGGCGTCAACTTCGCCGTGGGCGGCGCCGGCGTGTTCGAGGTGGCACGCAAGGTGCCGACCCTGGCCAAGCAGATCGACTCCTTCAAGAAGATGCTCGACGCCGGCGACATCGGGAAATGGCAGCTCAAGGAGTCCGTCGCGCTGGTCGCCATCTCCGGCAACGACTACGCGAGCGTCGCCCGTGCCAACATGAGCGACGGCGAGGTCCTCAGCTTCATCGGCAACGTCACCGACGAGATCGCCCGCGGCGTGCGGCGGCTGCGGAAGATGGGCGTGACCAGGGTCCTCGTCAACACCCTGCACCCGCTCGGCTGCACGCCGGCGCAGGCCAGGCCGTCCAAGTACACCAAGTGCACCTGCCGCGGCAACATGGCGGCGGAGGTGCACAACGACGACCTCCGGAAGAAGCTGAAGAGCGGTGACAGCGGCGTCCACCTCCTCGACCTCAACCGGGCCTTCAGCAACATCATCAACCCATCTCATTCCCACCACAGTACGTGCATCGATGATCTATTAATCTATATATCCTCACTTGCTTGTAATTTCAACAAGTGTAATATATATATATATATATACATATATACGTATGTAATATGTTTCGTGTGCATGCAGTCCCGAAGGTGGCGAAGCAGTTCATCAGGAACAAGCTGAAGCCGTGCTGCGAGAGCTTTGACCCGAGCGGCTACTGCGGGCAGGTGGACGAGGATGGCGACGCCCTTTACAGCCTCTGCTCCAAGCCTGAGAAGCACTTCTTCTGGGACGACGTGCACCCCACCCAGGCTGGCTGGGAGGCCGTCATGAAGGAGCTGGAAGGGGACATCAAGAATTTCCTCCACATTTCCTACTAGCTATATAGCAAGCATGGCCTGGCTTGCCTGTTCGGATCTTCGAGTGTGTGTTAGGTTTATTAGGTAATGGAGTTTGGATTTGGCACTAGATGGGTCTTTGAGTATGTGTTAGGTTTATTAGGTAATGGAGAGTTTGGATTTGGCACTAGATGCATGGTCGAGTAGTTCTGGTTTGTTGGCGAGGTATCCGTGAACGGTGGGTCATCTGTTGGATTTACCGTACCCTTAGTGTGATGGTTCGGTCAGATCAGGTTGTTATCTTTCAATGAATTAAATATCTCATTCGCTGGTCATTACTGAATTTGCAAGATGGTATGAATGTATGATGCGTAGCTAGCTAAACTAGGCTCGGATTGCTTCCATGTGTCTAGGGGCGCCGCATCAGCCTTTGCCCGCTGCCAGGGTTGCGCCGGCCGGGTCAGTTGAACGTCTACGACGCATCAGTGTGCATCACCATGGTTCACCAAATCCTATCACCAATCTATCCCGTGGCAATAATGTATCCAGTGTGGCACTGAAAGTAGCTGCATGTATGTACGTCCAACAACTCCTAGTGGTTAGTTAGTTCTTTGGATCTCAAATAAACCTAGTTTTAATAAAAGCAAGTTTTTCAGAGAATTTTTAGGAAAACCGATTTTAGGTTTGTTAGTTAGCGTGTTTTTTTTGACAATCCAATTAATTTTCGTCGACCAAGACCAAAACATTCGAGATGCTGAGGGCGCCTCTCTGTCGTACTTTCCAAATTCTTGCTGTTGCTGTCACTCCGGCCAGTTCTCTTGACTGATCAAATGCTGCCCTCCTGCCCTGTCAGACGTCTGGATCAAACAGATGATATGATTGTTCGTGTTGAGAATAACAAAAAAGCAATACCAAAGTGAGTATGAACCCATACACAATCAAAAGGAGTATGGATGCATGCTCATCGGAAATACCTTTCTAAATAAACTTATTATATGATTCAATTTTGATCTCTTAAATAAATAGGTTAAAAGAAGGACCTAAAAACCAAGGGGGCATACGAATCCATGATCTATATTAAGAAAACTGCTCTACGTAGCAAGTGGTTGTTTAGGCTGTTCATGATGGGACATGGCAACAGATATTGCAGAATAAATGGCTTAATTTTAAACCTTTGTCACATGTCGAATGGATTCTCATTTTTGGGCTAGTCTAACAAAGGTGAAAAGAGAGTTTCTCCATTTCGAAACCTTCATGCTTAAAGGCGGGGCAGGTAGTTGGGCAACACAACCCTACGTGAGCAGTATCTTTGTCTTTATAGCATAGCTTGACACAAACAAGAAATGGTGGCAAAAGTTTTTAGTTTCTCAACCATCAATATTTTGTGGCGCGGATATCTCATAGGCAATAAATTAGCAATATGGAATAACCTAAGTCGTATCGCTAAATAGTGTTGAATCAGGAACATGAAGAATTTTACTGGAATTTACAACCTACTAGATAGTTCTCACTAAAATCTCACTATCTAGCCATGATGCATGTTGATGTCCCCAACTTAAACAAGCGATTATGGAAAAAACTAAAAACACCTATACAAGTTAAGATTTTTATGTGGTATTTATGAGTGGGGTGGTGTTGAGAAAAAAACAACTTAGCTAAGCGTAATTGGCAAGGAAACAAGAAATGTTGTTTTTTTCTAATGATGAGTTGATTCAAAATTTGTTTTTTATTGTCATTTTGCATGTGTGGTATGGTCAATGACACATGTGGCTTCAGGCCTTCCGCAACCTTGTAGCATGTCACATATGTTCGTGAATTGTCTATGGGGTATTTTTTGACCAGAGTCAGCAAGGGAAGCTCCTACCTATTTTTTATTTTTATTCCAAACCCAGTTAATTCGCTCTCAGAGGGAGTCAAACCTAGATCTGCAGGGTGCTACTCAGGTGCTTTAACCACTAGGCTAGAGGCCCTTTCACAGTTTCACTTATCTATGGGGTATTAGCAAAGAAATGAAACTGCCAGCACTTCTAGGAGTGGCTACTACTTGTTGGTCGTTATGGTTTTGCAGGAATGAATGTATTTTTGAAAGAAAACTTAACTCTTCTCCTTTGCAGGTTATCTATCTATTGGCCCCGTTCATGATTTATACTACAGGAATTGGTTGCAGTGGAATTATGATGCTTGGCTCAGGTCACCAAGAAGTTTTTTTACCCAAACACATGGGTGACGGTCTAGTCGTTCGGGCTCTTTATTTTCTGGTTTGCTTGATTTTGGCTGTGTGCATCCTGGTAATGTAGAGGCCTGAAGTTTAATTCAAAAAATTGTATAGTCTGATGTAAGATTCTTGAGTTTAACAAATTTCCCTTATATAAAAAAGAATCACGTAGATCCAAACATGTTTCATATATCGGGATAAAATATGTAAATTCTCAGAGCAGTCTAACAGACTAACAGAGAGGGCCGTGGCTTGCTAAGACAAGACCAACCTTGATTCGTATCTCCAATGCCGTGATATACGATGGCATCTGCCTGCAGCCATCAGTGCGGTGGACGGCATGGCAATCACGACCTTTCTTGTTGGGCGCGCCTCCAGCATGGTGCTCTACAATCACGATCGTCATTCCTCGCCGGTAGCGCCTCGGGCATGGTGATTGGAGAGCACAAACCTGCTTTTCTCGCCGGTTCATATCATTGGCGCCCGGAAGCGATGGAAACTTGGGCGGATGCGAAATACCAGGACAAATCTGCATTGTCGCCTCACAACACGACCCATAGTATCAGCTTATTAAACGTGTGCAATTATGATCACATATATGAACCCAAGCATATTTCGACACGTACGGTGGCAGTCTGCAGGAAAGGGTTTAAAATTTTAGTGAACTTGCGCCGAAATTTTGCAAATTTTCTCAATTTTTCACCATTTTCACTGATGACTATAAAAGTAATTTTATCATTCTTTTGAAAAAGGTTGAATTAGGCTATGGTTCTACAAGTCTAATAGGTATAAATAGACACGTCATATCGCAATTGTCCAACCAATTTTATCCTGCCAAGAGGTCATATTATGCATGTTATATTTTTTAAACCGTAGCTTATCTTATTGACAAATAAATATGACATAATTCAAAGAAAATAAAAAACAAAGGCAATGCCACGGGAGGCAAGGAAGGGCCGATGGATGTTAATTTTACGTTTTACCCTCTTCTAATCTATAGTTGCTTGACATCATGATAAAATATATTTGGTGGCATATATGTGGCCCTATATGCACGTGTTCACAAGTTTGTGCATCCGTTTGTATATTTTGTAACTTGTTGGATCAAAATGATACAATTGCACCAAGTTGTAGTACGGTGGATATAATTATTTACTCTATTTATATTCAGGAGAGGTATAGATATCGGCTGTAAAACATTTCAAGGGCGTGGGGTGCATTGTATTTTACTGAAACAACTTTTTCTCTCCTGTTCTCTTTGTAGAAAGATATCACCGAAAAAAACATGAAGCGAGGCACAAATAGAGAAATAAGAGCCACCATTGTTCTTTGCCTCCGATCCGATGCTCCCTTTTAAACAGGCATATGAATTTCTTGAGGATTCCTGTATACTCCGTACATCTTTGGACTACATGCGACGATGTCCTTTGTTTTGCATGAATTTATACGAAGTTTTATAGAAACACAAAAACTTTCTATATCCTATATTTCTCTTTGAATTTACATGGTTTTCATGTGTTAACTTAATTTCATCTAGATAGCTACACCGAATACTTCTCCCTCTAAAGGATTGCTGCAACTTCGATCCTTTTTTTTGCATTCCTACATTTTAAGCATTTTATATAATTGAAGAGACTTGCTTTATGTTATTTAAACAATTTAGGATTTAGGATTACTTATATAAAATCCCTTTGAATTTTTTTAAAAACATGATACGAACGTCTGAATATTCATGAAAAAGTAGGCGGCAACACGCGGACGGTCGGCGCCAACAAAAGGTGCTTGATGCTTGGAAGTTGGAACTTTCTATGCCTTTCACCTTCGACGGCGACTGAGCTCTCTCACCTGGCAGACTTTTTTTTAGAAAAATAAAAGGAAAAAAATAAAACTATTTGATATATAGTTGTAAAGAGAAAAATAGGAATATTAACTCAAATCAAATAAATAAAACTAATTTAAATCGAGAAACACATGGGCAATCAGTCCCCGTTATTCCGTTAACGCGGCGCCTCATTTTATCTCTTCCGGCTCCCACATCCCCCCACCGCCCATTCCGCCATTCCAACAGTCTCCATCGCGGCATCGCCACCATGGCCATGGCCGCCGCCGCCGCCGCCTCCGCCTCCCACACGGCCTTCAGCCCGGCCGCATCTCTCCACCGCCACTACCACCCCCACCCCCACGACGCCCGCCCCTGCGGCGCCTCCCCGCGCTTCTCCCCGCTGCCGTCGCCGGCGCCGCCGCGCGCGCTCCTCTGGCGGCGGCCGCGGCGGGTGGCGACCACCACGTTCTGCTCCGCGCCGTTGCTGCCCCACCTCGGACGCGTTGGCTGGCCGCGCCGCGAGGGGAACGCCTGGCTGCTATCCTTCCGAGCCGACACAGCCGCGGCGCCCGACGCCGCGGCGGGGGAACCCTCGCAGGCGCTCTCCGCGCTGCTCCCGCTCGTCGTCGCCGCCACCGCCGTGGCCGCGCTCGGGAACCCCGCCACCTTCTCCTGGTACGCCACCTGTCCGCTTCAGGAATGCCACCTGTCCGCTTCAGGAAGGTTCTTAGACTAGGGAGCCTTGGGCAACGAACACATGGGGCCTGATTAAATTTATGATTGACTGGCAGGGTCTCCAAGGATTACTACGCCCCCGCGCTCGGCGGCATCATGCTCTCCATCGGCATAAAGCTCTCTATCGACGACTTCGCTCTCGCCTTCAAGAGGTTCTGTTCTTTCTACTCCTTCGCCAAATATGGTGACACAAGAGGATTTAGGTGATCAAAGCTGAAATTATTGTTTCTTGCGTCTTGTATCTCCCAGGCCTGTACCACTGTCCATTGGTTACGCCGCGCAGTACGTGCTCAAGCCACTGCTGGGCGTGTTGATTGCAAAGGCGTTCGGTATGCCGTCTGCATTCTTCGCAGGTTTTATGCTCACTTGCTCTGTCTCGGGCGCTCAGCTATCGAGCTATGCTAGCTTCCTCAGCAAAGGGGATGTGGCGTTGAGCATTTTGTTGACAAGCTGCTCGACCATATCTTCGGTGGTTGTCACGCCTGTTCTTACTGGACTGTTGATCGGCTCCGTGGTTCCAGTTGATGGAATTGCGATGGCAAAATCTATTCTGCAGGTAGTCAAATGATCCGTTATTAAGCAATACATTTTGCGCTACACATTCTTCATTCACCTCATTTTTTATTCTTTGTTTGATCATGCGACCATGCAATTTCCTGTTTGACAGGTGGTGCTTGTTCCTGTGACACTAGGCCTTCTCCTGAATACTTATGCAAAGGGAGTGGTGAATGTAATACAGCCGGTAATGCCGTTTGTTGCTATGTTGTGCACATCTCTGTGCATTGGCAGCCCTCTTGCTATCAATAGGAGCAAGATCCTCTCTCCAGAAGGATTCTTCTTACTTCTCCCCATTGTGGCTTTCCATATTGTTTCATTCATTGCGGGTTACTGGGTCTCCAAGTTGCCGCAGTGGAGGTAATTTATAAATCTCGATATCCATTTTAGTCTTTTATTTTGCAATTTTGCTAGTTCTTAAGTGACTTGATGCCCTTCTCCTAATACTTTGGCATTGTTCTACAGGCAAGAAGAGCCTGTTTGCAGGACAATTTCCGTGTGTACTGGGATGCAGAGCTCCACCCTTGCTGGACTTCTTGCGACACAGTTTCTTGGAACCAGTCAGGCAGTTCCTGCAGCATGTTCTGTTGTCATCATGGCCATTTTTGGTTTGACTCTTGCATCATACTGGGGAAGTGGCTCACGAATAAGAGATATTGCTGGGGGATTTTCTCCGCAAGTTTCTGCAAGTGTGAGCTCATGATGGCAGTTGGATGCTTCCTGGTAATTTTTCCATGGATCCCCTTGAGGCATCAATTCCAGAAATCCATTTACCAAATGTGACTGGAGCTATAGGGAAGGTTCTGCATCATAGTCCTGCATGAGGTATGCCATGGCTACAAAGGAGAACTACAGATTGTGGGTTTTTTATGACAAGGATCAAGGAGAACAACCTTAAGACAAGAACCACTTGTACAATATGGAGGGTAACAGGGATTGCACATTCCAGTCACACTCACGTATAATACCATATATTGTAGGTTGAGTTAGTTGTCTCTTACCAGCGCCTTGTAGATACTAGATACCACTAGGCACAAATCAAGGATGCTCATATTATTAGAGGTTTAGTGCTATACATATGTCTGTGCAGTATCATTGATGCTCACACCCCATTGTCCTCAAACCCAGCCCCATGATCATATTTCATTTATTTCTTTCTGCAATGCTCTTTTTTTGCTTTGATATCATGGGCAATTAAAGAGCAACGCAGTGGAGTGTATCATATAGTATTGAGCTTCATTTTGTGCTGGTTGACCTGTTTTCGCAGTTTCCATTACAAGACACCCTCGACCCTCCAGGCTCCAACTGCCAAATACTCTGTTTCTGTATGGATGGACAAGAAAAAAGGTTGCATCTATTTTTATTTCTGTAAAAGAAATGAAATTCAGTTATGTATCGTTCCTGAAAATATCTGTAGGAAAAAAAAAGAGCATAGTATGTGGAAACATGGAGCTTTCTTGCTGCGATTGTTTGTATCGTGCCCACTTGTCGCCATCTGTTGGCATCAGCTACGGGAGTGACAGATGCAGAGCCCAACTACTGTCCAAATTCTTCTACGTTGATGGAGATGTCATGCCGTTATGGTTGTCTGTTACGGATATGTTCCCAGGTCCGTCCGTTCCGTTGTTGCTTTTAGAAGGTCCGGGCGGTCCATTTATCAGCTTGTCGCTGTATCGTGCTCGCGAGGTCGCGGACAGCTACCGCCGACAGGGAGGGAAGATATTTGAGGTTTTAGCCAGGTGAACTTTGCACGGTTGGGAGCATACATCTGGGTGTTACCTTTTTTTTTCCGTTGTAGCTGTCATCATCATTCGTCGAAATTTGAGTCCGGAAAGGAAAAACTTGTGCATCACCGTAGTACTGGAATGGACATTCACCACATTCTGACAAAAAGACAGCGGACAACATAATTTGGAAGGTTTTCGCAAAAAAAAAGTAATCTGAAAGGTCTCTTCCGTATATTCACCACAATTTTACTAGGTTCGTGCGTAACGTAATTTGGAAGGTGTCCTCCAAAGTCCAAACGATCGAGGCAGCTGCGCCTTGAGCTCCATCGATGTCGATCCACCGCCTCCCTCCCATCACCGTCGCGCGGCGGCGACCCGGCTGCCTGAGTCTCGCCGTCACGCGCAGCCAAAGCTGTCTTTGCTAGCCGCGGCCCGCAGCGGGTGCCCACTCGATTTGAGTGGAATAAAGCCAGATATAAACTGTCACTGTTTCTATGAAAATGAGTATACTGTTTTTTCGGTGGATGACGAGCATATTTCACATGCTTTTCTAACTACTATATTTGGTAATGGAGGGCACATCTGGCCTGAACAAATATGTTCCCATGAGACGAACAAAGCAAGAATACAGCTAGCAGTCTAGCACGCCGTTCTTTAGAAATGATCGTCATGCAGTTGTTTGCCAACCACAAGCGGAGTTTTATTAATAGAATTTGTTATAGCGTCTCCATCAAACAGTTGTAATTATGGATGACAGTCGGACCTATGGGTACGGCGGGTTTCTCATCCGACGGGGTGTAGTGTAGGTGCAAAATTTCACCCATGGGTCTACACCCGACCCAACTCGTATTGTATGGGTGTCACACCCGATTTTCGAAGGAAAACCAAGTGCGTTTCATATGTGCGCCAGGATCATGTTTACACACATATGATAGACCAAAAGAGTGTAATATCGAAACACAGTGTTCTAAATTACAAGAGATTTATTATAATATTCATATTACACTCTCGGGAGACACGAAGGTCTTTATCGCAGAACAAGCGATAGCTAAACGAAGCGTCTTCAGCTTCCATCTTCCACAGGCATCTTGACTGGGGGAAACGCAAGCCTCAGAACTCATCGTAGTCGCTGTAGTATTCTTCTCCATTTCCTTCTTCTGATTCAGCAATGGCAAGTGTGAGTACACCTAACTAGGTACTCAGCAAGCGGGGTGAAAATGCAAGGCCACAAGGATAGGCTAAGGTTCACAGCAGTGAGCTTTTTAGAATTGATCAAGTTTTATTAGCAATTTCCTATTTACTAGATGTAAGTTTATACCATCCCACTTAAGCATTTAAAAGAACATCTTTTTCCAAAACCCACGAGTAAAACCACGATTTATATTCCATCTTTAAGTTTAATTATCATGTGAGGGTCCAAGCCGCTCTTGACCGTGAGCACGGCTGATATATCAGTTTTACACTCTGCAAAGGTTGTACACTTTCACCATAGCTCGTGTCCCCCATGTTGCCCGGGTTTGCAAGGCCCTTAAACACTTCCGAGGTGAGTGGCTAGGGGTCCACTTCGAAGCCTTTACAAAGGTATGCAAAAGTCCAACAACCCGCAAGAGTTACAGCTAGGGCGGACCACAATCCTCCCTAATGGTCAGCACCTTAGCAAAGGCTGCTACCCCAAGAGGACCGGACTGTACCCCTGCAACCCCAGACCCCCTCCGCTCCTTTCGGATAAGGCCATCAGTACGATCACACCCCTAATTAATCGGCTAAGGTCAGAGCCCATTTTGACACCATGGTTGCACTGTTTTCTTGGGTGGTTCTCCATGTTCCGATTAAATAATCGTTCTCTTGTATTAACCAACATTTATTATCAAAGTTATCATGATCAACAATTTTACAAAGATTCATTTTAACCATTCCCAAGGTATTGCAACACTAAGCATGAACTAACCCAAAAATCTTATTTAAAACAGGGGTTGGTACAAGGGAGCATGGTAAAAGACTAGATAAATCCTTAAAAAGGTATTCCCATCATATTAATGCAATAATGGTAAATTTTAGTTTGACATGCAGTTATATAGGACAAAAAGAATATGCGGGGAGGGCCACTTGCCTTGTTCTACAAACAAATCTTCCTCCTCTTCGTAGAGTGGTTCTGGATCCGCGTCGACGGGTGACTCGGTTGCAACTGGCACGAGGTCTACGAACAACACAATAAAACAATAAGAAAACAGTACATCAAACATTCTTAACAGACTAGAACAAGCATCTAAAACTAATAAGCTCGAAAAGACGAACGCTTGGACACCAAGAACGCTAAAAACGGAGCTAGGACGGAAAAGATATGGCCAAAACAAGTTTCAGGGACTTGCTGGCAAAGAAACTAAGTTTACAGGGGCTAAACTGAAGAAAACCAGGGGCTAAAACATAAATACGCATTAAACCCGAGGGCTAACGCGTAAAATACAGGGGCTGGGCTTCGGGATACAAAAACAGAGAAGCATAGGGTGCTTTCTGTAAGAATCAGGACCTAAATCTAATTATTTTTGAACTAAACAGGACGGCGGGTTAATTTCAGAGAAAGGCAGGGTCTCTTTTGCAAAAAGGCCTGCGCTGACCGTTATTTGGCTTGGTTGACTCGGGTCGGGGTGATCGTGGGCCATTGGATCAAGATCGGACGGCTGAAAAGAAAGGGCCGAGTCGGGCGGCGGCGGTAACGCCGGCGAGCGGCGGCGCCGGGCCGGAAAATCGCCGGCGATGCTCGAACTCGAGCTGCCGGGCTCGGTTTGGAGCGCGATTTGGCGCTAAAGGACCGGGGTGAGCTGGCGAACTCGTTGGGGGTGGTCTCGTCGTGGATTGCGCGGCGGAGCCGGCAGTTCGTCGGCGGACAAAGGCGGGCGGCGGTGAACAACTCCGGCGAGAGCGCTAGGGAGTGCTAGCGTGCGAGATAGCGAGTGAGAAGAGGCCCGGGGTGTTGCTGGGGAGTTGGCGAACACGTTCAGGGGGTTCTAGTCCTCCAATTCGCTATGGTGGCGGTGCTTAACGACGGACGGCGGCGGCAAAGCGCCGGCGAGGGCCGTCGGGGTACTTACAGAGCGAGACAGAGAGCTAGAAGGGGATGGAGAGCATCGTTACCACGGTGCGAAGGTTCTGGAGTGGAAGAAGAGGGCGGAGCGGTCCTGGAGCGGCGGTCCGACGAGGCGGCGGCGCTCGGCGGCGGCGGCAGAGAGGAATTGGAGCTGCTCCGAGGGGAATGGGTGGCGCGAGGGGTCGAAGGGGGTCCTTGGAGGCTCGGTCGTCCTCTTATAGGGCAGAGAGGGGAGTGGGGAGGGTCGGCATGGTGGAGGTCGGAGTGGCCGGCCATCAATGGCGAGCGGCAGTGGGAGGGCTCGGTGGAGCGGCGTTTCGAGTGGGAGAGTGAGGAGTTGGAGTGGTGCGGCCGTTGCCGCAGCCCAGTGGGGATGGGAGGGGAAGAGGCGCGGGAGAGGGAGCGGCGCGGGGGAGGCCGAGCGGCTCGGTCGGCGGCGGAGCAGGGGAGGGCGTCGGAGGAAGGGGAAGAGGGAGGGGCTGACGAGCGGGGCCCGCCTGCCAGTGGCGCGAGGGAGGGAGAAGAAGTTTGGGCCGTAGCCGGGCCGAAAGCGGCGAGCAGGCCGGCGGAGCGGGGGAAAAGAAAGAGAGGGAGAGAGCGAGTGGGCCGGCAGAAGAGCTGGGCCGCGAACTGCTGCTGGGCCGAAAAAGAGAGGGAGAGAGAGAGAGAGATGGGCCGCGGAAGTGAATGAGAGATTGAGAGAAAGTTGAGGGAGCGGTTCTGGACTTTTTCATGATTTTGAAATTCACACACAAATCAAACAAAAGACATGCAAAACAAATATGATGCACATGCACTTGTTGCTCCAAAATTATTTAAATGATGTTTAAATATTTTTAGGCTCAAATTAATTTAAAAATTTAATTAAGTCCTTAGAAAAAAATAAATTAAACCAAGTTGATATGATTTATTTGTGATGGAATTTTAGGGTGTTACAATGGGTGCAGGTGCAGGTGTACATTTTTACCCGCGGGTGACCCATTGGATCCAAAATTATAAAATTCACCACCCTTTCTTCCTATGCTATTGACCCTTCGCATCATGATTTTGATACAATTTCGGGTGAAAAATTTCGGTGAAGCTGAACTTTAATGTTGTGATATAGAGCCAATACGCTTGCATAGACACTAAATAAGATTCGGCTTGCATACCTAGAGGTCGCAGGTTCGATTCTCATGCTGCCATTCTATTTTTGGCTATTTTTTCTTTTCAATGACAGGCGGGGTCCACTCTTAATAGAAGCGAAAGAAAAACAAACCGCGCAGCAGGGGTTCGAACTCACACCCAATTGCTCACTAAAATCAGGACCAAACCACTGCATTATAGCTCATGATGTTACTAACTAGTTGATAAGAATCCCCATAAGTATTTTTTACGAAAAAAAAAAAATTTCATCTGCGTTGACCGAATTTTTTCTACGAATTCGTGAATTTCACTTATTTCGACGCTGACCGAAAAAATACCGAAAACGAAATAAAAAACCTTGGATTGGTGGATAAATTGATCTTAAATATTTATTCTATATAGGCTTATGTGATGTTCCAAGTATGATGGCTATTTATTTTTCTTTGGTGGAACTATAGATGTTTATGTTATGTTTGGTGACAATAAGATTGAAATTTGACTTGTTGGAACTATTCACTTGTGACTTTACGATTATTTTATCATAGCATACTTCTCAATACCTTTCCATCATGTCGATACATGATGTATATTGTTCTATTATTGATAAACCCGTTGGGCACCCTACTCGATGGATGTCTAGCGGGTGCGGGGTGCGAACTTGCATCCGCGGGTGTCATAATGGGTGGGTGTGATTAAATATATGATCTGTGTTGTAATTAGTGGGTTTTGCTCCACCCGCACCTGATTGGATCCATTGCAATCTCTAGTGGTGACTCTATTTGACCTTTAATGATCCTGGGTTGTATGATAACTTGAACCAAGTGATCGTTTGAATATAATGGCATGCTGTTAAATAATGAGATGAAAAATGCAGTGAGGCGACCTTTCAAGAATCGGCCCCCAAGTATAAATGATATGCCAATTTATGTAAAAAAATGCAATTACCGATTTTATTCACATAAAAAAGTTTGGAGTGACTTATTTTACACACAACTTTTGGTATGAAGTGTTAAATCCAATTGAGAACTTAGGGTTTCAAAGGCCAGAGTTTCAAAAGTGGTCTTAATTTTTTTAAAAAGAAGTATATTGGTTTATTTATTGCCATTTCTATCTCTACTCTTTTGCCATTTCCATTTTGTTTGAATAGATTCAAGCTTTGTGTTCCAAATGACCATAGAAGGAAAACTTTCCTTAATGTTCATTTTGTACAAAGCCTTCCAGGGCCGAAAACCTTTGTGGCAAAACATGATTATGGCGACAATAGTACGTTAATGCTACAGCATTTTCGTTCGTTGCATCATAGCAATGAAAGCAAAGATTTCACCAAGAGATAAATTTGTGGCGGGAGTATGAATATTCCAACATATGTAGCTGTGGTAAAATAATGCAACTATTGCTGCGAAACATTCTCCTCGCACAAGCCCTAAAGTATTGCAAGAGCTATAACATCCCGAAAATTTGCGTAGGATTTGTTGAATGCAAAAATGTGAATTTCAAAATTTTTGGTGAATTGTTATGCAAGCAAACAAACATATAAGGATGTATTCAAATTGCTCCCTTTATTCCTAGGCAAATTAAATTTAATTTAAAATCAATTGAAGTGCTAAGGATTAATCTAGTCATGATTTGGTTCTTATTGGGCTTTTTGGTTCTTTGATTGGATTTGAATTCAAATATTAGATTTGAATTCAAATATTAGATTTGAATTCAAATCATTTAACAAAACTAACCCAAACTAATTTCCTAAACCTCCTAACTCCTGTTGGGCCCGAAGCTACCTAAAGTCCGAAACGCCTCCCTGAATCTCTCTCTTCAACTCGCAAGCCCCCCTTGATCTTTTTTTCTTCGCTCGCGAGCCGATCCAGCCCATTGTCACACCCGGATTTACACAGAAACCCGAATGCTTCTATATGTGTGCCCAGGAAGTCCACAGAACACATATAGATAACAAATATGATAAACAGAGTACATATGCTCGAACAAAATGGTTTACATCAGAGTTTGACTCAAATAACTAAATAACACAGCGGAAGACTCTTTATTAACTCTCTCTCTAAACGAAGACGAAGACGAAGCCGAAATCCATAAACCACAGGGACTCTGACTGGTTGAGCACAGCTAGTAGAATGGCAGATCCTCAGGAAATTCAACAGCAGCAGTACCATCTAATCCATCTGTTACCCATCCGGGATTTTGCCCAAAAATAATAACAACAGCAAGTGTAAGTAACAGAGTTACTTAGCAAATACAACACAGATTATGAAGGCTAAAAAGTAAGGCTTGACTCGGCTGAACTGCATTAGCATTTTTTTAGTTGGCTGATTTTAGCTTGATTCGAGGGTCTCTCGAGGGTATTCGAGGGAGTCTCGAGGGTATTCGAGGGAGTCTCGAAGGTATTCGAGGGTATCTCGAGGATACAACATTTATGTAAATCCCGGTTGAATTTCCCCAATTAATAAAGTAGAAGTAGGCATTGAACAGTAATAATAAACATCATCTTCTAATCAAAAAGGATCCAGGCCGCTCGTGACCCTGAGCAAGGCTATCATGATAGATTGTACACTCTGCAGAGGTTTCGCCCTTTACCCACCAGTCGCGTAAAAGTTCAAAGAACTTTGCACCCAACCACGCGGAGGTGGATCAGACCTCACAATTCACACTTCCGAGGTGTGACCGCATAGGGACGCTACGAGGCTTTTCACAAGACACTTTAACAAAACAGTAGCCGTTATGGTACAACCTAGGCAGCATGACCCAAGGCACCGAGATTGACTGACTCCCAGGGCGCTCCGAATAGGAGGGTCAATGGCGTCCAAGCGCGGAAAAAATAACAACAATAGCAGAATAAAATAGCGCAACGTGTGGAACCTCCGCCAAACGGAAGCTCCCAACACGGGACTGTGCCTCACGAGGGCATTGCCAACGGCTATTCCGTCCTCGGTGGATCAAACCATACTCTCACCCATGTTTCCCATAACGCCGGTGGCCCACCGGTAACCACTGTTGAATTAGAGCCGTACAAGTTACTTGTCCAAGACCAGAGCCATTATAGTTCCGGCGGTGGCGACAGGCTCCTGGGTTGCCGCTTTAAGAACAGGTCCTTATGGAGAGACACTAGGGCCAAGCACAAAGCGTACGCCCTAGCTCCCTGATCCATGTTGCTAAAAAGCAAGTTTTACCATTAACATTGAAGTGAATCATTAAGTCAAGATTAACAGTTAAGCAAAGGTGACAGTAGCTGCGCCTAGCAAAGTTCTACCCAAATGCAATAACCCAAGGTAATCAAGGTATAGGGTAAACAAAACTAGGAACAACCTTAATAGGATAACAATTTAGACACATGCATATGCAGTAAATAATGTAATGGTGTGTTTAGGTAGCAAGGATTGTCTGTGCTGTACTTGCCTTCTACAAACTGCTGCTGCTGTTCCTGATGCTGCTGGTACTCGTACCCCTCGAACTCGAGCGTGAACGGCTCACCAACTGGACTCTCGAAGGAACACACAAGCATCCATAAAAGCCATTACATGCAAACAATATTAATCTATTAGAACAGTACACCAAACAATAAGGAACAGAAGAAAGAAAGCTTCGAAACTAATCTACGCTTCGCTACGAACACAAGAACGCGAAAATCACTCAAATCGGAGCTAAAACAGAGAAGCTATGGCGTCTCTACGGTTCGAGGCTAAACTGCGAAAGTTTCGAGGGTCAAAACAAAATTTTATTTGAAGATTCGAGGGTTTTCCTGTTAAAAGACAAAACTGGGCCTCGGGCGCAACTTTAAAAACTTGCAGGGGTTAAAACAAAAAAAAAGGACTCATTTGAAAATACTTTTGAACCAAGTTGGACTGCGGGTTGATTTCGAAAACGTGAAGGCTTCTTTTGCAAAACAGTCAGCTTCGAAGGCACCCTCCGGTTCGAGCAGGGCCTCGAACTGACGCGGCGGCGTCGGATCTAGTTCTTATGGCTCAAAACAAAATGACTTTTCGAGGGGTATGCTGGCTTCGAGGCTTGACGCTAGCGACGCTCGAACACAGCGGCGGAGAACTACTGGGTCGACAGCGGACCAAAATTAGCGCAGGGCACGGCAAGAATCGGAGCAAGAACGCTATGGAGGGCTTCGGGTTTTCAAGGCGAACCTCCTGGAGTGCTTTCTGACGAGTGCGAAGCTCCGACGGCGAAGATCGAGGGTGGTTCTCGAGCGAGACGGAACTTCTTCCGACGAGAACGGTCTCGAGCGAGGCGGAACTTTCTCGGCGAGAACAACAGCTAGGGTTGCGGCACGATTGGGATGAATTGAAAGGAGAATCAAGGCGGCGACTAAAGGCGACTATAAATAGAGCAAAGTCCGATCTCGAGTCCAAGTCTTGGCGTTCGTGACAAGGAAGGATTCGGCGACGGCGGTAGCGTCGGAGTCGGTCTCGAGACAGAGTCCTAGTCGAAGTCGAGGGTCTAGGAAGGAAACGGCTCGGCGCCAGAAAAGAAAATAGAAGGCAAAGCCTAAAAGCGAAATTTGAATTGGATTTTAAAATCCGATTTGAACTTCAAACAAACAAAACTCAATGCAGCCAGCATGAATGCATCAAAATGTGTCTAGCCTTATCTTTGATTTTATTTCTCATAAATAATTTGTTTTCCTTAGATACATATGAGCATAAATTAAATAAAAGCGATTTAATTACTAAATTTTAAAATAGGCATTTTTAGGGTGTTACAAACCTACCCCCCTTAAGCTGAATCTCGTCCTCGAGATTCGGACGTGGATGGGAATAACTGTGGATATTCAGCTCTGAGGTCTTCTTCTCTTTCCCAAGTCGCTTCATCCACTGAATGGCGGCTCCACTGGACCTTGCACATCCGGATCACTTTATTTCTGGTGACTCTTTCTGACTCCTCCAAAATCTTGACAGGATGCTCAGTATAGGTAAGATCTTCCTCCACATTTATCTCATCAATCGGAATCTGTTCCTCAGGTACTCTCAAACACTTTTTCAACTGAGACACATGGAACACATCATGTACTCCCGCTAACTTCTCTGGTAGCTCTAACTGATATGCTACCTCACCTTTCCGACCAAGTACCTTGAACGGTCCAATGTATCGAGGTGCTAACTTGCCCTTGACGTTGAACCTCTTCACGCCTCTCATGGGTGACACCTTGAGATACACGAAGTCTCCAATTTCGAAGCTGAGATCCCTCCGTCGGTTATCTGCATAGCTCTTCTGTCTGGATTGTGCCACTTTCAGATTCTGTCGGATTATCTGTACTTGTTGCTCTGCTTCTCTTAGTATCTCAGGTCCAAATACCTGACTTTCTCCCGTCTGGTTCCAGAATAGTGGTGTCCTACACTTTCTGCCATACAAAGCCTCGAATGGTGCCATCTGCAGACTCTTCTGATAACTGTTGTTGTACGAGAATTCCGCGTATGATAAACTCTTATCCCAACTGGCACCATATTGTAAGGCACATGCTCTCAGCATATCCTCCAATATCTGATTTGTCCGTTCCGTCTGCCCATCTGTCTGCGGATGGTAAGCTGAACTGAACTGTAGCTTAGTGTCCATAGACTCATGCAATTGTCGCCAAAAATGTGATGTGAACTGGGTACCTCGATCAGACACTATTCTTTTCGGTACCCCATGCAAACACACAATCCTCTCCATATACAACTCTGCTAGTCTGGCTCCCGAGTAGGTGGTCTTTACTGGTAGGAAGTGCGCCACCTTGGTCAGACGATCCACGATTACCCAGATTGAGTCAAATCCCCTCTGAGTGCGAGGTAAGCCAGTGATGAAATCCATACCGACTTCTTCCCACTTCCATTCAGGTACCTTCAGGGGCTGGAGCAAACCTGCTGGCCTCTGATGTTCAGCCTTGACTCTCTGACACGTGTCACATAGAGCTACGTATGTGGCCACATCTCTCTTCAATCCGTACCACCAAAATCTCTCCTTGATATCCTGGTACATCTTGGTACTACCCGGGTGTATCGAATACGCCGATTCATGGGCTTCCCTGAGAATTGCATCCCTGATCTGCACTATATCTGGTACACAGATCCTCTTCTCATACCACAATGTTCCTTGGTCATCCACTCGAAAACCAGGGGCTTTTCCTAATGCCACCAGTTCCACGATCTCCTTGATCTTCTCATCTGTGAGCTGTCCTTTTCGGATCTCTTGTTCCAAGGTCGGTTCTACTGCCATCTCGGTGACGCTGGTCACAAATCTCAGACTCATCCTTTCAAATTCTGCACTGAGTTCCTCCGATAAGCAGTGTCCCGTGATCTTATGCACGTAACTCCTTCTACTCAGAGCATCTGCCACCAGATTGGCCTTCCCTGGATGATAATGAATTTCCAGGTCGTAGTCCTTGATCAACTCTAACCAACGACGTTGTCTCATATTCAGCTCTGACTGTGTGAATACATACTTGAGACTCTTGTGGTCAGTGTAAATGTCACACTTATGTCCAATCAAGTAATGCCTCCAAATCTTCAAAGCATGTACTACAGCTGCTAACTCCAGATCGTGTGTTGGGTAATTCTGCTCATGTTTCCTCAACTGCCTCGATGCATAAGCTACTACTCTGCCTTCCTGCATGAGCACACATCCCAATCCTAGACGGGATGCATCGCAGTAGATAGAGAAGCTCTTGGTTATATCCGGCAACACTAGCACGGGTGCCGTTGTCAATCTCTTCTTCAATTCCTCAAAGCTGACTTGACACTCTTCAGTCCATACAAACTTGGCATTTTTCTCCAATAACGCCGTCAGGGGTTTAGCAATCTTGGAGAATCCTTCAATAAACCTCCGATAGTATCCAGCCATTCCAAGGAAACTTCTGATTTCACTCACATCCTTAGGCGGATTCCAACTCAACACATCACTAACCTTCTTCGGATCAACTGCCACTCCACCGTCGGACAGTACGTGACCCAAGAATGCTACTTCCTTTAACCAAAACTCACACTTGCTCAGCTTGGCATACAACTGGTGCTCACGAAGTCTCTGCATCACCAACCTCAGATGTTCTTCATGCTATTCCTCATTCTTGGAGAAAACCAGAATGTCGTCAATGAACACTACCACGAACTTGTCAAGATAGTCCATGAACACACTGTTCATCAGATACATGAAGTATGCCGGTGCATTTGTCAGACCAAACAACATGACTGTGAACTCATATAGACCATATCGGGTTGTGAAGGCGGTTTTGGGGATGTCAGTCACTCGTATCCTCATCTGATGGTAACCGGATCGGAGATCGATCTTAGAGAACACACATGCTCCTTTCAACTGGTCGAAGAGATCATCAATCCTTGGCAGTGGGTACTTGTTCTTGATGGTCACTTCATTCAAAGCTCGATAATCCACACACAATCTCTGGGTCCCATCCTTCTTATCCACAAACAAAACTGGTGCTCCCCAAGGAGACGAACTAGGACGAATATACCCTTTTGCTAACAATGCCCTTAATTCCTCCTTAAGTTTTTCTAATTCTTTTACTCCCATTCTATATGGCCTCTTAGCTATAGGTGCAGTACCAGGCTTAAGATCAATAACAAATTCAACTTCGCGGTCTGGGGGCATACCTGGTAACTCATCTGGAAACACGTCTGGGAATTCGCACACCACTCTGATGTCTTCCAGTGCTACACCTTCGGCTTGGTAGATCTGATTGTGTCCCACGGGGCTAGCTGCTTGGTACTCCACTTTCTCACCAGTCTTTGCTGTCAGCTGCACTGTTCTTTTGGAGCATTGAATCACCCCATCGTATCTGGCTAACCAGCTCATACCCAGAATCAAGTCAAACCCAAGGGTTTCTAGGACTATTGGATTCACCACAAAGTCTACCCCCCTTATTGTGATGGTGATACAGGGGCAACGTAAAGTGGCACGCTGTTCTCCCCCGGGTGAACTAACTACCATGGGGTTTCCCATAGGTTGCAAGATCATCATGTTCTTTTTCACGAAAGCAACAGATATGAAAGCATGCGAAGCTCCAGTATCAAACAAAACAGTTGCGAGAGATGAGTTGACAGGGAACGTACCCACAACGACATCCGTTGCTCCTTCTGTGGTTTCCGCACCCATGTGGTTGACCTTTCCTCTCGCTGGGTTCTGCTGCTGATTCCCGTTCTGGTTCTGCGGTTGTCCAATCCTCGGATTGTTGTTCTGACCGACGGTGTTCTGAGCCTTGCGAGGACAAGTGCTGGCATAGTGTCCCAGCTCACCACATCCGAAACACCTTGGTGCTGTAGGCGTATTGCTGGCCGGATTGGGGCGTTGAGCAGGACCATTCGGTGGCTGGTTCGAGGGTCGCTGCTGAGGTGGTGCTGGTAGGTACGGGGGATGCTGCTGATACTGGGGTCGTAGCTGATACTGGTTGCGGTTCATCGAACCGGATTGTCCTTGGAAACGCTGCGGGGTTACCATCTGCTGGTTTCCTTGCTGAGGATTGAAGCGGGGTCGAACATAGCTTCCTGACGGTGTGCCTTGAAGCTTTCTCTTCTTTTCTTCCATCTCACGGCGCTTGTGCTCCAGCAGTAGTGCGCTATCCACCAGTTCTTGAAAAGTGGCGAACCTAGAGCATAGGAGCTGGTACTGGAGTGTATCATGCAAGCCATCACGGAATCGGGTCTGCTTCTTCCTATCAGTATTCACGTCCTCTGGAGCATAACGGGCCAACTCAATGAATTTGTCATGATAAGCGGTGACACTCATACCTTCCTGCTTCAAAGCCAGGAACTCCTTCTTCTTCAAGGTCATCAGCGCTTCCGGCACGTGGTGAGAACGGAAACTGTCGCTAAACTCCTGCCAAGTGATCTGATCACGATTGGGGTGAGCATACTGGTACGCATCCCACCAATCCAAAGCTGCTCCCTGGAGCTGTCCACTTCCATATAGCACCTTCTCCCGGTCGTTGCACTGTGCGATGTCCAGCTGTCGTTCCACTGCCTTGAGCCAGTCCTCTGCTTGCATTGGGTCGCTAGACTTGTTGAAGGTAGGAGGGCGTCCCTTCATAAACTCGCCCCTTTTATCTCGGGGTTGCACGTAGTGCTGTTGGGGCGGGTTCTGCTGATTCTGCTGCATCAGTGCTATGGTTTGCGCCATCTGCTGTGTCAGCTGAAGTTGCATCTGCATCATCTGCTCCATGGTGAGTGGCGGTGGTGGAGGTGGTGGGTTCTGGTTCTGGATGCTTCCACTGCCTCCGGGGTTGCCTCTGGTGTTAACCATCTACCATATCAAGAGATCTCTCATCAGTATCCCCGCCAACTGGTATTAGATAACCCATGCTTGCAGATGGTGTATGAGAAGATGGCAGTACTTGGAAAGATATGATAGGGGAAGTGCGAAGGAGGTAGATAACCCAACTATTTATTCACTAATATTCCTTAAACCTTAGTCCTATATCTAGATGGAGATAGACTCGCGTCTATGACCATCACAATCATTACAAAAATCCAAATCAAACATAAGCATAATGACAACAAAATCAAGCACCCAAGGACATGATTCACACAAGACTCGACAGCACTGGTTTTGAAAAAAAATGTAACTAAATGATCTGAAACAAAATCATGGTGGTCTCCTAGTGATTTATCAACCGTTCTAACTAGGCTGCGTTGCTACAGTCAGCACGGCTCTGATACCAATCTGTCACACCCGGATTTACACAGAAACCCGAATGCTTCTATATGTGTGCCCAGGAAGTCCACAGAACACATATAGATAACAAATATGATAAACAGAGTACATATGCTCGAACAAAATGGTTTACATCAGAGTTTGACTCAAATAACTAAATAACACAGCGGAAGACTCTTTATTAACTCTCTCTCTAAACGAAGACGAAGACGAAGCCGAAATCCATAAACCACAGGGACTCTGACTGGTTGAGCACAGCTAGTAGAATGGCAGATCCTCAGGAAATTCAACAGCAGCAGTACCATCTAATCCATTTGTTACCCATCCGGGATTTTGCCCAAAAATAATAACAACAGCAAGTGTAAGTAACAGAGTTACTTAGCAAATACAACACAGATTATGAAGGCTAAAAAGTAAGGCTTGACTCGGCTGAACTGCATTAGCATTTTTTTAGTTGGCTGATTTTAGCTTGATTCGAGGGTCTCTCGGGGGTATTCGAGGGAGTCTCGAGGGTATTCGAGGGAGTCTCGAAGGTATTCGAGGGTATCTCGAGGATACAACATTTATGTAAATCCCGGTTGAATTTCCCCAATTAATAAAGTAGAAGTAGGCATTGAACAGTAATAATAAACATCATCTTCTAATCAAAAAGGATCCAGGCCGCTCGTGACCCTGAGCAAGGCTATCATGATAGATTGTACACTCTGCAGAGGTTTCGCCCTTTACCCACCAGTCGCGTAAAAGTTCAAAGAACTTTGCACCCAACCACGCGGAGGTGGATCAGACCTCACAATTCACACTTCCGAGGTGTGACCGCATAGGGACGCTACGAGGCTTTTCACAAGACACTTTAACAAAACAGTAGCCGTTATGGTACAACCTAGGCAGCATGACCCAAGGCACCGAGATTGACTGACTCCCAGGGCGCTCCGAATAGGAGGGTCAATGGCGTCCAAGCGCGGAAAAAATAACAACAATAGCAGAATAAAATAGCGCAACGTGTGGAACCTCCGCCAAACGGAAGCTCCCAACACGGGACTGTGCCTCACGAGGGCATTGCCAACGGCTATTCCGTCCTCGGTGGATCAAACCATACTCTCACCCATGTTTCCCATAACGCCGGTGGCCCACCGGTAACCACTGTTGAATTAGAGCCGTACAAGTTACTTGTCCAAGACCAGAGCCATTATAGTTCCGGCGGTGGCGACAGGCTCCTGGGTTGCCGCTTTAAGAACAGGTCCTTATGGAGAGACACTAGGGCCAAGCACAAAGCGTACGCCCTAGCTCCCTGATCCATGTTGCTAAAAAGCAAGTTTTACCATTAACATTGAAGTGAATCATTAAGTCAAGATTAACAGTTAAGCAAAGGTGACAGTAGCTGCGCCTAGCAAAGTTCTACCCAAATGCAATAACCCAAGGTAATCAAGGTATAGGGTAAACAAAACTAGGAACAACCTTAATAGGATAACAATTTAGACACATGCATATGCAGTAAATAATGTAATGGTGTGTTTAGGTAGCAAGGATTGTCTGTGCTGTACTTGCCTTCTACAAACTGCTGCTGCTGTTCCTGATGCTGCTGGTACTCGTACCCCTCGAACTCGAGCGTGAACGGCTCACCAACTGGACTCTCGAAGGAACACACAAGCATCCATAAAAGCCATTACATGCAAACAATATTAATCTATTAGAACAGTACACCAAACAATAAGGAACAGAAGAAAGAAAGCTTCGAAACTAATCTACGCTTCGCTACGAACACAAGAACGCGAAAATCACTCAAATCGGAGCTAAAACAGAGAAGCTATGGCGTCTCTACGGTTCGAGGCTAAACTGCGAAAGTTTCGAGGGTCAAAACAAAATTTTATTTGAAGATTCGAGGGTTTTCCTGTTAAAAGACAAAACTGGGCCTCGGGCGCAACTTTAAAAACTTGCAGGGGTTAAAACAAAAAAAAAGGACTCATTTGAAAATACTTTTGAACCAAGTTGGACTGCGGGTTGATTTCGAAAACGTGAAGGCTTCTTTTGCAAAACAGTCAGCTTCGAAGGCACCCTCCGGTTCGAGCAGGGCCTCGAACTGACGCGGCGGCATTGGATCTAGTTCTTATGGCTCAAAACAAAACGACTTTTCGAGGGGTATGCTGGCTTCGAGGCTTGACGCTAGCGACGCTCGAACACAGCGGCGGAGAACTACTGGGTCGACAGCGGACCAAAATTAGCGCAGGGCACGGCAAGAATCGGAGCAAGAACGCTATGGAGGGCTTCGGGTTTTCAAGGCGAACCTCCTGGAGTGCTTTCCGACGAGTGCGAAGCTCCGACGGCGAAGATCGAGGGTGGTTCTCGAGCGAGACGGAACTTCTTCCGACGAGAACGGTCTCGAGCGAGGCGGAACTTTCTCGGCGAGAACAACAGCTAGGGTTGCGGCACGATTGGGATGAATTGAAAGGAGAATCAAGGCGGCGACTAAAGGCGACTATAAATAGAGCAAAGTCCGATCTCGAGTCCAAGTCTTGGCGTTCGTGACAAGGAAGGATTCGGCGACGGCGGTAGCGTCGGAGTCGGTCTCGGGACAGAGTCCTAGTCGAAGTCAAGGGTCTAGGAAGGAAACGGCTCGGCGCCAGAAAAGAAAATAGAAGGCAAAGCCTAAAAGCGAAATTTGAATTGGATTTTAAAATCCGATTTGAACTTCAAACAAACAAAACTCAATGCAGCCAGCATGAATGCATCAAAATGTGTCTAGCCTTATCTTTGATTTTATTTCTCATAAATAATTTGTTTTCCTTAGATACATATGAGCATAAATTAAATAAAAGCGATTTAATTACTAAATTTTAAAATAGGCATTTTTAGGGTGTTACACCCATCCGGCCATCCGGCCCAGCTTCACCCCGCACTCTCCCTCCTTCTTCTCTCACTGCCGAGTGGGCCCCGCCACCGCACTGTGCTTCTTCCTCTCTTCCTTCTTTCTGTCCGGCGAAAAGCAGAGCGGGGAGCCAATCCCGTCGCCGAGCTCGTGGGCGACCCGATGCGATGAGGACGCGTGTCCACGGGTGCGGAGCACCTCCATCCAGCCGTCCAAGCCTCAAACCCTAGGGCCGCTGCCCTATTTAATCCCCGCAGCGCCGCCTTCCCTACTCGAGCTGCCGCCGCCACCCTTCGGGGTTTTCTCCGCCACCCGATCGAAATAGGGAGAGGAAGAAGGGGGCCGAGAGGAGAAGGGAAGGGAGGAGGCCGAAGGAGAGGGCGGAGCTGAGCGCCAAGCTGCCGCAAGCCGTTGCCGCCGTACCGCGAGCCGCCGCCGCATGAGGCGCCGTCGCCGGAGAAGGAGGAGCCGGACCAGGGACTCGCTGCGTCGCCAAGTGAACCGCAAGTCGTCTCCGAGCTGCCGCGTACGCCTACGTGACCCTAGGTGAGCCGCCGCCGTGCCTCTCCCTTTCTCCCCTGTTTCCGCCGAGCCGTCGTGCCGCCGTTCCGTCGTGCCGCCGCGTGCTAGCCTCTGTGAGCCGACCTTCGAGTCGAGCATCTTCTGCAGGGTCTCGTCGACGCCGCTGCAGCCGAACCGCAAACCACCGTCGCCCTTCCGTTGTTGTCCCGGCCGCCATGCCGTCGCTGCACGCCGAGGAAGCTCGGGCCGCGCGGGCGCCATGGCCGCGGCGCGAACGAGCCGAGAGCTCGGGCCGCGTTCGCGTGTGCCAAGCACTACCTTGTCACTCCGACCAAACCGATTCCCCCAGCCGAGCCTAAACCCCATGCTCGTTTGGTCGCCGCCGGACCTGCCCCACCGTCGCTGGCCGCGCCGCCGCCTTTCCACGTCGGGGAGCCGCTTCGCCGGCCGAACCCCCCTCTCTTTCTTGCTAATCTTGTCCGCGAAACCTAGCCGAACCCTTCCTTGTCGATCCCAAGCCTCGCCAGCCGTTTTTCGACGATCGCCGTCGATGGCCGTCGCCGCCGGCCGTGCACCAGCACGTGCGCGTTCGCGCCGGCCTAAGCCACACGACGGACCACACCAAGACGTCGCGGAGCCGCCGCAGAAGATCCAGCCGCAGCCACACTAGATCTCGTACGCTCGGTGCACGTGAGCCACACTCACGGCTCATGGTGGACGCGGTCCACCGCACCGCAGCCCAGCCGACGCTCTCCTGGGCCAAGAGCCTAGCCTTCTTGGGCCGGCCCACTTTTTCCAGCCCGAGCTGCTTCGCCTTTCGGCCCAGTCCAGCCCGTTAACCCTGTAATTCCTTTCTTTTTCTGTTAACCTCACTGACACCCGGGCCCCACCTGCCATAGACTAGATAAAGACTGACCTGTGGGCCCGCTGACCATGCTGACCATTGACCGTTGACTGGTCAATGTTGACCAAGTCAACGTTGACGTCATTCGGGCCCACGATGACGTCAGCAAAGCCGGACCCACTGATGACTTCATGCTGACGTCAGCAGTGATGACGTGGCACGCTCTGGTGCTGCCACGTGTCCCAGCCGAGTGATTTTCTTTCTCGGAATTATTTAATATTTTCAGAAAATGATTTAAACTTAGAAAATTCATAATAAATCAACCGTAGCTCAGAAAAATATGAAACCAGTTTCTATATTTTTCTAAATTCGTGACCTACGCGTTAGTGTAGAGTTTGGTGTTGTTTGGGTCTTCTTGCCTCGCTGTTTTGGTGTTTCTTTGCTAGTAGCTCCCGTCTTTATTTTATTTCTACGAACTTAGGAGGACCGGAGAATCAAGAGGAGGACGTCTACAACTCCAACTACCTCGACGAAGAGGAAGAGCAACAAGTCCCAGGTTCACACCCAGCCATTCTTTGAAATACCTAGTAGACATGCAACTAGTATGCTAGCGCTTTACTTTATTCGCATGATGATGATATGCCTGCACTGCCATTTATCTACCCTGTTTCCTTGCTACCTATTATCCACTTTATGAGAATGCTATGCTTGCATGTGTTGGGATGGTTGTGATTGATCTTCTTGGCGTGAGTTGGGTGGCTTGGGAGGAGGAGTGCAGCTAGGCGGTGGAGGCGAGTGATAACAACCCGGTCGTTTGATCGGGGTGCTGGGGAACTGGACCGGACAGTTCCTACTGAGTACCTGTTGTGGGTACATGGTTACTTTGGATACTTTTGAGGAGTTTGGGCGGCCATACCTGTAATGGGTGCCGATTATGGACCGTTGCGGCGGATCGCTTTGACGTTGATACTCGCCTTACCGACAATTAAGGGCCGTATCGGGATGACCCAGACGTTGGAATTTACAGTGCTCACCATCTACCCAGAATGGGGAGGGTTCCAACAAGCCTACTTAGTACGGTGCCAGACCTGTAGGAGAATCGAGTTTGATATGTGTAAGGGGGATTCATTGCGGTGTACTCTCCCTGATTTACCACGGCCCCCGACTGGCCCCGGTGGGAAGGTTTCACGACCCTGGGGCAGCTGTTAGCTCAGATTGTTTCCCGAGCCCAGGGAGACAGTATGGCACCATTACTGTTTAGGGTCTTTGCTGTGGGCTGTGTCTCAAGATGACATGCTACCGTCTGCAGCCCGGGTGGTTCCTGGAGCGCAACCTCTGCAGAGTGAAAACTATACGTATAGCCGTGTCCACGGTCACGGACGATCCTTCATCTGGCTTATTCTGATTAGCATGGGATTCTGCTTTCTTACCTCATCCTTGATTTGGGTTATGAGAGGTTGGACCAACTGAGGCTGTTGAGACAAGGTGGGGAGGGAGCTCACCGAGTCGACTAGCGAGTGAAAGGAGTTGGCGGATGTTATTTGCGGGAACCTGTTGAGGCAGGACGAGCCCGATGTGGTTGTGAGTTTGATGGTTGGCTTGGGGAGAGTATGTGCTTGTGAGGAAAGGTGTTTGGAGATGAGATGATCTTGGTTAATGCAGCTGCTTGCGCATAGGAAACCCCAGCTTACTTTCCTTGAATATTTTATTACTAGTTTAGGCCACTATAAAGCTTTGCTGCATATTATGGTTGGTGACGTGGACCTGTCCCAATTCCTTGGGGACAGTCTTTGGGTACACAGGAGAAGACTCCGAGTACAAGATCAACCTCGACGGATGATGCAATCGAGGGTTGTGCGCTGCGCTCAAGGATGCCTGTGGAGGTGAAGCCCCGAAGCACCAGAAGCTTATAGTTGTCCGCTGTGCAGCTGTTTTCCTTCCGTCGTTTAGCCCAGAGGGCCTGTACCATACCGCTATGTATTTATGTCATGTTTGATGACCTTAATCAATGTATGGATGTGATTTCCGCTGAAATGAGTTCTGTACGTGATAGATGTTGTTCCTGGGACTATCACAAGGGTACAGGGAGTCGGATTCTCGTAATTGGGAATCTGGTTCGTTTCAAGAGCTGTCTAGTGTACCTTGAAATATCACATCAGCACAAGATTATGGAGATACTTGTTCTTAAATGCGACTTAAGCTCATGCCTTACCACTGTGCCACAGAATTACTTGTTATGGCAAGGATAATACCTTAAGGCAAAAATTATTGTGGCGCTTCATTATGGATTATATACTATTTGGAATGAGAAAACATGGGTAGTGCAGCAATAAACAGGAGCAGGAGATGTGCATGGGCTTTCTGCTGGCTCCCTGCCATGACTTGAGCGCAGCACGTGCAAACCATAAACGCCCGGCCCACTCTTCAGCACGATCGAGCCGGATCCCCCACCGAAACAGCTTTGACACAGGCGCATCCCCGCCGGCCTCCTCCGGCTGCTAGGTGCTGCCTGCATTGCTTGCTGCGGCTGCGCCTCCTGTCCCCTCTCCCTCCGATCTCCCTCTCCAATGGCGGATCCCTGCAGCGACGTCACGAACCCCTTCGCTTCCCCGTCCCCAGCCGCGACCTCCCCGACAACGTCTTCCTCTCCGCCTCCATCTCCTCCCCTCCTGCTGCCCCCGCCCATATTCCCTCCACCTCGCCCTGTCCCGCTGCCTCCCCCGTTGTGCCCAACGATCCGCCTCCCTCCCTCCCTCCTCCAGCCCCGCCCCGCCCCTCCGCCTCGGCCTCCAGATCCTTCTTCGACCCGCGCCATAAAAACATGGGTAGTTGTAACACCCTAAAATAGCCTATTTAAAATTTTTAGTAATTAATTGATTATTTAATGTCTTGTTCATAATTAATATAGGGTAAATAAATAATTTCTGAGAATTAAAATCAAATATAAGGTGTAGAAACATTTTTGTTGCATTCATGCTGCTGCATTGAGTTTTGTATTGCCTGTGGTTCAAACGAGAGTTTAAATTTATTTAAATTCGAATTTGAATCACTTTGTTTGGAGCGTTAGAAAAGTTGTTTAGGCTGGAGTCCGTTTTCGCCCCCTGAACTTTTTCTCTGGTCCGCCGATGCTCCTCCTCTTTCCTTCCCCCCAGCCCGCCACCCTGACTCGGCCCACCGCGCCAAGGCAGCCTCTCCGGCCCAGCACACCACACGTGCTCGACCCAGTACTCCACGCAGCCAGCAGCACAAGTCTATTTTCGCTCCTCCAACTCTTTTCCCCGGCTCGACTTCGCCCCTCCTCTCCTTTCCTTCGATTGGCCCAGCACAGCGTTGTGGCCCAGCTCGACCCAAGCCGACTTCCCTCACCCCGGCCCAGCGACTTCCACAGCAGGCCCAGCTTCGCCGCACCCCACTCTAACACTGCCACTCCGGGCCCACGCGTCAGCGGCCTCTTCTACCTTCCTTTCCCCTCCCCGTTAATGGCGCGACCGAGCTTCCCGATCCGCGCCGCCACCCCGGCTCGTCCTGGCCACCTGCCCTTCTACACCCAAAGCTTCCCCGCAGCTTTCCGCCTCCACCCTTCCTAATTTGCGCCGCCCTCTACTTGGAAGGAGAGCCTCGGCATGGAAAGGGATCGCGTCGCCACCATTCCTTGGCGTGCGCGCCATGGCCCCCTCCCCGGCGCCCTAGAACCCTTAGGCCACTATAAATAGGAACTCCCGAGACTCCCAGCCCTCACTAAGTCGCCCCGAGCCCAAGCTTCCCCCTCCTTGCTACGCGCCGCCGCCATATAGCCGCCGCCGTCGATTTTCCTCCGCCGACGCCAATTCCTTGGCGGGAACCTGCCTCGGAGCTCCCAGACGAGGTAACAAACCTTCCCGAGCCGCCCGTCATCTTCCCTTCGCCTTGGTTCCCGCCTAATTCCTCACCGTCGCTTCGCAGTGCCGCCGGAGTCGCCCCGCCCCGTCATCTGCGCACTCCGCCACTGCTCCGTCGTCGAGATCTACTCAGGTGAACTCGCCATTCCCTGCTGTAGCCATAGGACCAAACCCTGAGGGATATGGAGGTCCCTAGCTCGATCTTGGCGCGCCTCCGGCGAGCCTCCGTCGCCGGCCGAGCGGCGCCGCCCCACACCGGCGACCAAACTTCCCCCTTCTCACCACCCAGCCGTCCGATCCTTTTCCGACCGCCAAGATTAGAACCTAGAATACCCCTTCGCGTTTTAAATCCCAGCCGCCCAGATTAGATCCAACGATCGCTTACCGGTCAACCTTGGACAGCCGCGGCGCTTTTGCTAAAGACCCCCTGTTTTGTTTTAAAATCAACCCGCCGTCCACCGAAGTTCAAAAGTAATTACGAAAAGGTCTTGTTTTCTCCTTGTAACCCCCTATGTTTTTGAATAAACTAACCCGCGGTCCAGCCCTCGTCTTTTTGCGCATAAGCCCTCCTGTTTTATTGCATAATTACGTATAGGTCCTTGGTTTTTCACAAATAAGCCCCCGAAACTTAGAAAAGCCATATCTTTCTCGTTTTAGCTCCGATTAGTGTGATTTTTTCGCTCACTCGTCTCCCCCTAAGGACCGGTTCTTAAAGCGGCAACCCAGGAGCCTGTCGCCACCGCCAGAACTATAATGGCTCTGGTCTTGTACAAGTAGCTTGTATGGCTCTAGCTTGACAGTGGTTACCGACGGGCCGACGGCGTTGTGGGAGGCAAGGCACGGGGTGTTTTCCCGATTCCACCGAGGACGGTAGCCCCGTCGGCTAGGTCCCGTTAGACCCAGTCCCGTGTTGGGAGTCTCAGCGATTGAGAACTCCGCACGTTGCGCATTGATGGGTGCGATACCCGCGCTCTAGCGCCATCGACCCCCTCATGGTGTGACTCCGTGGGCGTACATTGATCTCGATGCCTAAGGACTCACCACCTTGTAGTACCCCAGTGGCTACTGTCTTGTTAGGGTGTCTTGTGAAAAGCCTCGTAGCGTCCCTATGCGATCACACCTCGGAAGTGTGGTTTAAGTGGTTTGGCCACCTCGGCATGGTTGGGTTTAAAGTTCTTTGAACTTTTACGCGACTGGTGGGTAAAGGGCGAAACCTCTGCAGAGTGTAAATCTATCATGATAGCCTTGCTCAGGGTCACGAGCGGCCTGGATCCTTTTTGATTAGAAGATGGTATTTATTTATGCTTAATGTCACTTACACATTATTAATTGGGTTACAACTGGGATTCATACACTTATAGTAATTTGGATAATGTTAAAATGAACCAACTAAAAGTGCTAATGCAGTTAAGCCGTGTCTAGCCTTTTTGAGCCTTCATAACCCGTGCTATACTTGTTAAGTAATTGTTTTACTTACACTTGCTATTTATTCAACAAAATCCCGGACGGGTAACAGATTGGGATGTGCATGAGTCTGCTGCTGAGTTTTCAGAAGATCTACCGTACTACTGAGATGTGTTCTCCCAGTCAGAGTCCCTGTGGAGTGCGGCTTCATTTAGAGAGAGTTTTTAGTCTTTCGTTGTATTGGTTAGTTTATTTATGATGCACTCTGATGTAAAACTCTTTTTATTCGAGTAATATATTCAGCATATGTTCTTTGTTTACCATATTTGTTTGTTATATGTGTACTGTGACTTCCTGGGCACACATATGGCCACATTCGGGTTTCTGTGTAAATCCGGGTGTGACAGATTGGTATCAGAGCCGTGCTGACTGTAGGAACGCAGCCTGGTTAGAACGGTTGATTAAATCATTAGGAGACCACCATGATTTTGGGTTACGAATCATTTAGTTACGCTTTTTCAAAACCAGTGTTGTCGAGTCTTGTGTGAATCATGTCCTTAGGTGCTTGATTTGATTGTCATTATGCTTATGTTTGATTTGGATTTTTGTAATGATTGTGATGGGCATAGACGCGAGTCTATCCCCATCTAGATATAGGACTAAGGCTTAAGGATATTAATGTTTACATAGAGGGGGTATTTATTTTTCTTGCTCTTCATCTATCGAATCCTCCATCCTAATGAGTTAGTAATCGTCTGAAGACACTTAGCTATGATCAATAGAGTTCTGATGAGAATTACTTGCTGATGATAGATGGTGAACACAAGGAGGAACGCTGGTGCTGGTGGAAGCAACCAGAACCCGAACCCGAACCCGAACCCATCGCCTCCACCACCGCCACTCACCATGGAGCAGATGATGCAGATGCAGCTCCAGCTGACGCAGCAGATGGCCCAGACCATAGCGTTGATGCAACAGCAACAGCAACAGCAGAACCCTCCTCACCAGCCTCACGTACCGCCAAGAGACAAGAGAGGCGAATTTCTGAAGGGACGCCCTCCTACCTTCACCAAGGCCAGCGACCCTCTGCAGGTAGATGATTGGCTCAAGGTGGTGGAGAGACAGCTCGACATCACGCAGTGCAACGACCGGGAGAAGGTGTTGTACGCAGGAGGACAGCTCCAGGGACCAGCATTGGACTGGTGGGATTCATACCATTACACTCACCTCAACCGTGATTAGATCACCTGGCAGGAGTTCCGTGACAGCTTTCGCTCTCACCATGTACCGGAGGCTCTAATGGTCCTGAAGAAGAAGGAGTTCCTGGCGCTGAAGCAGGAAGGGATGAGTGTCACCGCCTACCGTGACAAGTTCATCGAGTTGGCCCGTTACGCTCCGGAGGACGTGGACACCGACAGGAAGAAGCAGACCAGGTTTCGTGATGGCCTGCAGGATGCTCTACAGTACGAGCTGATGTGCACCAAGTTCCCCAACTTTCAGGAACTGGTGGACAACGCCTTTATGCTGGAACACAAGCGTCGTGAGATAGAAGAGAAGAAGAGGAAGTTCCAGGGCCAGCAGTCAGGGAGCAGCAGCCGCCCTCGCTTCACTCCTCCACAGGGGAATCAGTAGATGGGGAGCCAGCAGCGCTTCCAGGGCCAGTCCAGCTTGCTGAGACGTGGCCAGTACCAGTAGCGCCCCCAGTACCCTCAAGCGCCACAACAGCAGCATTCCCAGAATCAGCTACAGAATGTCCCAGCTCGGCGCAACCAGATGCAACCAAGTCCTGTTAAGCGCACCGCCCCAGTCAACACTGCACCAGTGGGTCCGAGGGTGTGCTACCACTGTGGAGAGCAGGGGCACTTCGCCAATGTCTGCCCCAAGAAGACCCAGAACGCCACCGAACAAAACCAGCTGGCCGGACAGCAGCAAGCTCAGGCAGGCCGAGGTCCACAGAACCCCGCCAGGGGCAAGCTCAACCACACGGGTGCAGAAACTATCGAGGGAGCTACTGACGTGGTTGTGGGTACGTTCCCTGTCAACTCGACTCCTGCAACCGTTTTGTTCGATTCTGGAGCTTCGCATGCTTTCATATCCGCTGCTTTTGTGAAAAAGAACTTAGTGGCATTGCTGCCAATGAAGAATGCTATGCTAGTAAGCTCACCAGGGGGGAACAACGAGCCACTCTACGTTGCCCCCATGTTGCCATCACCATAAGGGGGGTAGATTTCGAGGCACGTCCGATAGTCGTAGAGACCCTTGGGTTTGACTTAATTCTGGGTATGAGCTGGTTAACCAGATATGATGCAGTGATCCAGTGCACCAAGAGAGCAGTACAACTGACAGCCGGGTCTGGTGAAAAGGTGGAGTACCAGGCAGCTAGTCCTTTGGGGCATAATCAAGTCAACCAAGCCGAAGGTGCAGCACCTGAGGACATCAGAGTAGTGAGCCAGTTCCCAGATGTATTTCCAGATGAATTGCCAGGTATGCCCCCAGAACGTGAAGTTGAATTCGTTATTGAACTGAAACCTGGCACTACACCTATAGCCAAGAGGCCATATAGGATGGGAGTAAAGGAACTAGCAAAGCTTAAGGAGGAGTTGGACGCATTGCTAGCCAAAGGGTACATTCGTCTGAGTTCTTCACCATGGGGAGCACCGGTGTTGTTCACGGATAAGAAAGATGGGACACAAAGGTTGTGTGTGGACTATCGAGCCCTCAACGAAGTGACCATCAAGAACAAGTACCCGTTGCCCAGGATTGATGATTTGTTCGATCAGCTGAAGGGAGCTTGTGTGTTCTCCAAGATAGATCTTCGATCAGGCTATCACCAGATGAGGATCCGCCTGTCAGACATACCCAAGACCGCTTTCACCACACCGTACGGGTTGTATGAGTTCTTGGTCATGTCTTTTGGATTGACCAACGCTCCTGCATACTTCATGTACCTGATGAACAGCGTGTTCATGGATTACCTTGACAAGTTTGTGGTGGTATTCATTGATGACATCCTGGTCTTCTCCAAGAATGAGGAGGAACATGAGGAACACTTGAGATTGGTGCTGCAGAGACTCCGAGAACATCAGCTGTATGCTAAGCTGAGCAAGTGTGAATTCTGGTTGAAGGAAGTGGCATTTTTGGGTCATGTGTTGTCCAATGGAGGAGTGGCAGTCGATCCGAAGAAGGTCAGCGATGTGTTAAGCTGGAATCCGCCTCGGGATGTGAGCAAAATCAGGAGTTTCCTTGGGATGGCCGGATATTATCGACGGTTCATCGAAGGATTCTCCAAGATTGCTAAGCCCCTGACGGCGTTATTGGGGAAAGATGCCAAGTTTGTCTGGACTGAGGATTCTCAAGCCAACTTCAAGGAGTTGAAGAAGAGACTAACAACAGCCCCAGTGCTGGTTCTGCCTGACATAGCCAAGAGCTTCTCTATCTACTGCGATGCATCCCGTCTAGGACTAGGGTGTGTACTCATGCAGGAAGGGAGAGTTGTGGCTTATGCATCAAGGCAGTTGAGGAAACATGAGCAGAATTACCCAACACATGATCTAGAGTTGGCAGCTGTGGTACATGCTCTGAAGATTTGGAGGCACTACTTGATTGGACACAAGTGTGACATCTACACCGATCATAAGAGCCTCAAGTATGTCTTCACTCAGTCAGAGCTGAATATGAGGCAACGCCGATGGTTGGAGTTGATCAAGGACTATGATCTGGAGATCCACTACCACCCAGGAAAGGCTAACTTGGTGGCAGATGCTCTGAGTAGGAGATGTTATGTGAACAAGATCACCGGTCACTGTCTGCCAGCAGAGCTCAGCTTGGAGTTTGAGAGGATGAGTCTGAGATTTGTGGCCAGCATCACAGAGATGACAGTAGAACCGACTCTGGAGCAAGAGATCCGGAAAGGTCAGCTTGGGGATGAGAAGATCAAGGAGATTGTGGAGCATGTTGCTCTAGGAAAAGCCCCTGGTTTTTGAGTGGACGATCAAGGAACCTTGTGGCATGGGAAGAGAATATGTGTACCCGACATGGCACAGATCAAGGACACGATCCTGAGAGAGGCACATGATTCAGCTTATTCAATCCACCTGGGAAGTACCAAGATGTACCAAGACATCAAGGAGAGATTCTGGTGGTATGGATTGAAGCGTGATGTGGCAACCTATGTGGCTCTATGTGACACATGTCAGAGAGTCAAGGCTGAACATCAGAGGCCAGCAGGTTTGCTCCAGCCCTTGAAGATACCTGAATGGAAATGGGAAGAAGTTGGTATGGATTTCATCACTGGTCTGCCTCGCACTCAGAGAGGATTTGACTCCATTTGGGTGATTGTGGATCGCTTGACCAAAGTGGCACATTTTCTTCCAGTAAAGACCACTTATACAGGCGCCAGATTGGCGGAGCTGTATATGGAGAGGATAGTGTGCTTGCATGGAGTGCCAAAGCGGATAATGTCTGACCGAGGTACTCAGTTCACATCATACTTCTGGCAGAAGTTACATGAGTCCATGGATACTAAGCTGCATTTCAGTTCAGCTTATCACCCACAGATGGATGGACAGACAGAGCGCATCAATCAGATCTTGGAAGACATGTTGAGGGCATGTGCTTTGCAGTGTGGTGTCAGTTGGGACAAGAGTCTGCCCTATGCAAAATTCTCGTACAACAACAGCTACCAGAAGAGTCTGCAGATGGCACCATTCGAGTTCTTGTATGGCAGGAAGTGCAGGACACCATTGTTCTGGAACCAGACAGGAGAAAGTCAGGTTTTTGGACCTGAGATACTCAGAGAAGCAGAGAGGCAAGTGCAAGTGATCAGGCAGAATTTGAAGGTGGCACAATCCCGACAGAAGAGTTATGCTGATGTCAGGAGGAGGAATCTCACCTTCGAGGTCGATGACTTTGTGTACCTCAAGGTGTCACCGATGAGGGGTGTGAAGAGGTTCAATGTCAAGGACAAATTGGCGCCTCGTTACATCGGACCCTTCAAGATATTGGAACGGATGGACGAAGTGGCATATCGGCTAGAGCTACCTGAGCAACTAGCCGGAGTGCACAACGTGTTCCATGTGTCTTAGCTAAAGAAATGTTTGCGGGTGCCTGAAGAGCAGATCCCGATAGATGACTTGAATGTGCAAGAGGACCTCACCTATGATGAGTATCCAGTCAAGATTTTGGAGGAGTCCAAGAGGGTGACAAGAAACAAGGTTATTCGGATGTGCAAGGTGCAGTGGAACCGACACTCAGAGGATGAGGCGACTTGGGAAAGAGAAGAAGACCTCAAGGCCGAGTACCCACATCTCTTCGCATCCACGTCCGAATCTCGAGGACGAGATTCATCTTAAGGGGGGTAGGTTTGTAACACCCTAAAATAGCCTATTTAAAAATTTTAGTAATTAATTGATTATTTAATGTCTTGTTCATAATTAATATAGGGTAAATAAATAATTTTTGAGAATTAAAATCAAATATAAGGTGTAGAAACATTTTTGTTGCATTCATGCTGCTGCATTGAGTTTTGTATTGCCTGTGGTTCAAACGAGAGTTTAAATTTATTTAAATTCGAATTTGAATCACTTTGTTTAGAGCGTTAGAAAAGTTGTTTAGGATGGAGTCCGTTTTCGCCCCCTGAACTTTTTCTCTGGTCCGCCGATGCTCCTCCTCTTTCCTTCCCCCCAGCCCGCCACCCTGACTCGGCCCACCGCGCCAAGGCAGCCGCTCCAGCCCAGCACACCACACGCGCTCGGCCCAGTACTCCACGCAGCCAGCCGCACAAGTCTATTTTCGCTCCTCCAACTCTTTTCCCCGGCTCGACTTCGCCCCTCCTCTCCTTTCCTTCGATCGGCCCAGCACAGCGTTGTGGCCCAGCTCGACCCAAGCCGACTTCCCTCACCCCGGCCCAGCGACTTCCACAGCAGGCCCAGCTTCGCCGCACCCCACTCTAACACTGCCACGCCAGGCCCACGCGTCAGCGGCCTCTTCTACCTTCCTTTCCCCTCCCCGTTAATGGCGCGACCGAGCTTCCCGATCCGCGCCACTGCCCCGGCTCGTCCTGGCCACCTCCCCTCCTACACCCGAAGCTTCCCCGCAGCTTTCTGTTGGCGGTCGTTACAGACCGATTTCCGACCTCCAACCGAGTATAAAACAAACACAATGGGGACACACACCATAGCTATAGGACTTATTACTGACTATTTTCACAAGTTTTGGTGAGTGTCCTCTATGCAGGTACAAAATGGAGAAACACGTGCTATAAGGGTCAGAAATGACCGTTTCGGCCGAACGACTCCGTTCGGCCGGTTACCCCCCTTAGCCGAGCAAGCCACCGGGAGCCGTCTACGTCAACCAAACGACAACATATGACACGTGGACGACCGCCAACTCATTCCGAAGGACCGACAAGTCACCCTAGGCCAATTCGACACGAACGCCAAGCACCAGAACCCAGCCCAGGAGGTCCAGAGGATAAGGCGGTGCAGCAGGGGCAGGCCTGGGCCTTCGGCCCAGTTCGGCCGAACCGACCCCGGCTGGAAACCGCCTCCCAGGGAGCAATCCAGACAGTAGGGGCTTGAGTCGGTGGATCCACCGGTTCGGCCGACCTGCCCAGTTCGCCCGAACTGGGGATTTCGCCCGAACGGCCCGGCACCGCCTCCCAGCTGCCTTGGCTGCTACTCTGCCTCCACCGTCCTTCCCAGCTATAAATAGAGGCCCGGTTTCACCTGCAAAACACACAACTCAAGAGTAGAGTGCAGGCGAAGCACTATTAGTTCTCCACTTGTATCAGTAGAGATAGGGAGAGAGGAGAGGTGAGCGTCCCGGAGAGGAGCCGAAGTGTCGGCCCCTCTTCCCGCTGTACCTCTACGGATGCGACTTCACTTCGAGTAACATCCAGGTCTTGTCTGGTAACTCTTGTATCTCTCTCTGATTAATTGAGCATTCAGTTCTTACTTTTATATGCTTGCTGGTTCTTCGTTCAATGCTTAGTTGATTGGTATAACTGTATACTGGTTGCTTAGCTTGGGTGCTTATCTTTCTATAGGAGATAAGTATTAGTTGACTAGTGTAGGTGTGGTGCCTATACTTGAGACTAACTTAGTTTATTCCCGTCGCAACAGAGGTGGTAGCCGTAAGGTGGTGACAGCCCTTCCGGTCTTTGTAGCCCATCACGTTAGTTCCGGTCCGTAGGATTCCCCAGTTGGGAAATAGTGGCACCCCTTCTCATCCCTTTCTGTGTGTCCACCGGTTCCCTTGTCCCGAAGCAAGTATCTATCTGTATCCTCTGATCTGCTCGATCAATCAGTAGAATACCTCAACCAGACTCGTACCCTCTCTACCCTCCTATCACTCCTCTTCTCTTTGTTGTTGTCATCCACCTCATCCATACCATTCACTCCATTCCATCTACCTAGGACAACTTAGTTTAGAATCGGTCCACTTCTCGTTCTCCGTGGAAATCGATACCTTGGAATACTCCCGGGTGAAAGCTACATCGGTATCCGTCTGCTTGCGGATTTATCTGTAGGCCGTAAGGAGTGCCAACAAGCTTTCTGGCGCCGTTGCTGGGGAACAGTAGCTGTTCTGATTCCGAACCCAAGTTGTCCGTGTACCCCACCACCATCCATTATATGGATTCCACTCTTACCTTACGCCAACACTCGGCTCCAACGGGCGATTGTTTGGAGCCACCACCATCATCACATCCCATATCCGCACCCGGCTATGAGCTACGTCCCGGCTTCATAGCCATGGTTCGTGAGCAATCGTTCTCAGGAACGAAGGCCGAGAGTCCATACGCGCATTTGCGCGAGTTTGAGCAACTCTGCTCATGCCTGACCATTGCGGGCATGACACAAGAGACACTCAAATGGAAGCTATTCCCGTTTTCACTAGCGGGAGGAGCAAAGAAATGGTACTCTCTGGCTGTCAGTACTATGGACGGGAGCTGGGAAGTTCTCAAGGAAAAATTCTGCCTAAACTTCTTCCCAGTCTCCAAGGTAGCCAGTCTCCGAGCGGAAATCATTAACTTTAAGCAATTAAAGGGAGAATCGTTAGGAGCTGCCTGGGCTCGTTTCAAGCAAATACTAGCCTCAGGACCGGACCTAAGCCTGCCAGAACCTGTTGTTTTACAACACTTCAGCCTTCGCCTCTGTCCAGTAGCCACCACTTTCTTGGACTCCACTTCTAGAGGTTCGTTCTTTCATTTGGTTCCTAGTGAAGCGAGGGTAGTCCTGGACCGTATCCTAGACAACACCCCCTACACAGGAATCTATGATGAACTCCCCGATGAAGAAGAGAAGCAGCCTGAACCTGAACCTAAAGAACCAATACCAGTCCAATCCAAATCCATTAGCTCTTCCAGTCCATCAGAACCTGAAGCTTATTTCGAACCACAACCATACTCTAGCCCAGACCATTATGATTCACTCTACACCACTCTTTATGATTTTGACGATGATCTATTCGAAGACATCGGGAGTGCAACAAGTTTCCCACGGGAACGATGTGTAGAGCAAAAGGATTAGGCCCCCGGCAAAGAAGAATTGGAATACCAACGGGAGTACCTGGGACGTCTCTCTGCTATCATGAGTCGGGAGTGGCTAGATGAGGCCGAAGCCTCGACCGAGGTGGTCAAGATGCCCAGAAAAATCAAAAGGATATTCTGTGAGATCATGGGCCTTGACCGAGAAATTGGGTACGACCCGAGCCTCGGAATCAACATAATCTCTAGCTCTTTGGTGCGAACCGAATTCCCTGATAACTCATGGTCGTTTTCTCAAAAATGACTTAAGTTTACTTCAGGAAGAATCCTGGACTGTTTGGGGATCTTACGGGTCACACCCATTAAGGTCAACGATCCTGAACTCTTCATGGATTTCCACATCTTTGACTTACCTGAAAATTCCACTCAGTCCATCTTTATTGGTAGGCCAATCATGAAAATCCTAGAAAATTCACCAATAAACCAGCTAGAGCTTAGGATCGGAAAAGAATTTGTCCCAGTCTCTTATTTCTATTCCTTGAGTACCCCAATAGAGACAGACCCCGATCCTGATCCAATAGAGGAAGTCATGTCAACAACTCTGGCAGACTTAGAGCAACCTTTCCTAGAAGAAGATGCCCAAATCCTTATGGAGGAAGAAGACATTCATCCTCCAATCGAGCCTAAGCCTCTTCCCTCTGGATTGAAGTGTGCTTCCCTCTTTAAGGATGAACACACTCCAGTGACCATCAGTGACCAGCTCTCTGACATTGAAACCCAACAGACTTTCACGGTCCTGGAGGAAGATCGGTCAGTCTTTGGACACTCAATCCAAGACTTCAAAGGGATTACTCCTAACCTCCATACTCATCATATCCCTATCTCATCTTATCTTGGGGTCGTAAGGCAATTGTCACGGAGATTCATCTTTGATCGGGGAAAGACTAGAATCAAAGCCTGGAGCCATCATCTTCCCTTGTCATACCCTCTAATACGACCCTATGCCTACACCTCCTACGAGTAAAGGGGATTCGTAGTTCCTTTGGCCACACCGGGCTCTTTAGGTGTTTCATCGAAAATTTCTCTCTAGTAGCCCGGTCATTGACCACTCTCTTAGCCAAAGAACCCCTCTCGTCTCTAATCAAGAGTGTTATGCTTCCTTTCAAACCCTTAAGAAAGCACTCAGCTTCGCTCCCATCATCCAGCCTCCTGACTGGAGCATCTCGCTAGAAATCATGTGTGATGCGAGCGATTTTGCCGTAAGAGATGTTGTGGGCCAAACCAAGGACAAGAAGCATTATGCTCACTGGCCCCAGCTCAACTACGCAACCACGGAAAAGGAACTCTTAGCAACTATGTTTGTTATAGACAAATTCCAGTCCTACCAAGTTAGGGCAAAGGTCATAGTCTATTTCAACCATACTGCTCTGAAGTATCTTTTGACCAAAAAGGATGCGAAACCAAGACACACGCTCCTTGAGATCACAACACTAGAGCTGTGGTACTCCACCATAGTTGACTTCATGGTGCAAGGGTACGTCCCATCAGGTGAAAATAGGAAAAGATTGGTTTATGAGAGCAGACTTCACCTATGGGATGATCCATGTCCCTTCCGGATTTGACTGCTTAGATGATGCATACCTGCACCTAAGGCACATAAAGTCTGGGAGAGATATCATGCAGCACCTTGTGAACGATATTATGGAGCGTTTAGAACAAAGGTCTGGCAATATGGAGATGCTAAGAAATTTAGCAAGAGATGCCCACACTTCCAGAAACACGGGAATATAAGAGACGCAAAGCCGCTTACCAGTAGTCTTCAATTAGAAACCTTTGGTGTATGGGGAATAGACCCCATGGGTCATTTCCCTAACTCAGAGAACTACGAGTTTACTCTGGTAGCCATAGATCCCGTCTCTAAGTGGGTAGAAGCCTTGCCTTGCTTAGCTGCTGACTCTAAGAATGCGAGACGAATGTTTCATGAGGTTATATTCCCCCGTTTTGGCGTTCCTAGATTAGTCATTTGTGATGGCGGCTCCCACTTCATAGATTCAGCCTTCCGTAAGTATCTCTCAAGTTTGGGGGTGCAGCATAATGAGTAGCCACACCCTATCACCCCCAAACTAGCGGTCAAGCAGAAACTTCCAATAAGCAAATCAAAAACATTCTGCAAAAGACCGTAAATGAGATGGGCAAGCAATGGAAGGATAAACTTCCAGATGCACTCTGGGCTTACCGCACGGCCTATAAGACGCCCATAGGCATGACCCCATATCAACTAGTCTATGGCAAAACCTGTCATTTACCTGTAGAAATGGAGTTTAGAGCTCACTGGGCCATTAGGAAGTGGGGTATGGACCTTCCAGCTGCCGGCCTTAAACGGAAGATCTAGCTGGCCGAGCTAGATGAGATGAGGGAGAGAGCATACCACAGCTCCCGGCTATACAAAGAATGGACCAAGAGATGGCATGATAAGAGAATCAAGGTCAAAACGTTCAAGCCGGGAGACAAGGTTCTCGTCTTCAACTCCCGTGTCAAACTTTTCGGTCACGGGAAATTGAGGAGCAAGTGGGACGGCCCATTCACAGTAATCAATGCTGCATCTCATGGGGTCGTCACTTTGCAAAGTGAGGACGGAAACACCTTCAAGGTTAACGGACAGCGGTTGAAGATTTTCCTAAAACCAGAACCTCCGACACTCGACGAATTAGACGTCGTCGAGTTCATAGAACTCTGAACCCCGTCCGTGGAACCCCGGCCTGAATCCGTCATCTTCAAATCCTTCTGGGCCAAAACCTCCTGAACCTTGAAAATCTCCTCGACCCGAATCTCCCATGACCAAAACCTCGAACCACGACACAGGCCACGCACCTGGGGGCCCAGGGACCTGTTCGGGCGAACAGGCCCAGTTCGGTCGAACCAGCTGGTTCGGGCGAATTGGCCTCCCAGGCCCTAGGGACAGATATGCTCGCCCAGATACATCTGCAGTTAAAGATATCCCGAGAGTCGCGAGGGAATCGTCGGGAAACTCCGTTTTTCCGATCTGAAATCCCCGATAAAAACAGAGACTCTCTGTCGACGTTTCCCATCTCATCTAAGCCAACTCCATCCCATAGAACACAGCCACCATGGCCTCCTTTTCCTCCAAGGGCACATCATCGGCTCAGGGCTCGAGCAGCAGTAGCCGGAACGGCAACTCCTCCCGGCAGGAGCACGCCTTCCGCATCTCCGACGTCGACGCAGCGGGAGACGTGCACCGGGGGAGGACACCGGGACGTAGCCCGGTGAGGCGCGGCAACTCCCCTCACCGCTCAGCACTCAACGAGCTCCTCGCCCCACTAAAAGGGATCAAGAAACCGCCTCACCAAGGTCGAACGAAGGGCAGCTACGCCCAAGGTCAATATCCTCCTCGAGGGTGTCAGATTTGGCGTTGTTGCTGCCCAAGGAGAAGGCCGGAGAGGAGCTGGACTACACGCCGGAAAGCCCACCGCGTTTCGTCATCAAAGGAGAACGCATCCCGGGAGGAGGGTACGGAAAAGTCCTCGTCCCGCCACTCAACCGGAACGAGCTGGGGCTGGCAAACTCATCCCAGTCCTCTCCGCCACGGCGCCACCCCAGAGTCCGGCGCCACAGGCAGCCCCCATCCATCAAAGGGCTGCCCGGGGACATGGCATTCTCCGATGAGAAGGACAATGAATAAGAGGAAGAGAAGCCGCCCACCGTGGAGAGCCTGAAGGAGGAACTGGCACTGGCAGATCAGAGGATCAACCACCTGGACGAGAAGGTGGCGGAGGGCGAGCTCGCACGAATGGAATGGGAGGACAAGATGGAACTCCTCCGCAAGGCCCTGTGCGCAAAGCTCAAGAGGCTTTTCAAGGCCACGGGACAAGAAGATCTCTATGGACCGCCTTCAGAGTAGTGTCCCGCGGTCGTCCCGTTTTTAGATAGAGCACCGTTAGTTTAGTTTGGTTTGCTAGTTGCTTGATTCACTTATTTGTTTAGATCAATGTTTAGGGTGCTCTGAAATTTCCCTTCCAAATATTTGTTTCCAATCATAGTTCGTTGTATAAACAAAGTTTGAATTGTTTGCAAGAAAGAAAATAAAATTGTCGCTCCGGTCGGTGCATTTGAGCCAACCGGAGAATGCCCTGTCTAACAGAGAGTTGCAGGAATGACACAGGAACGCATGGCACGACGGACCGAGCCCCGGGGGCCAGTTCGGCCGAACCAGGCATTTCGGGCGAACTGGCCAGTTCGGGCGAACTGACCGGTTCGGCCGAACCAGCCCGGCTGCCCCCTCTCGCGCACCTGCACGTGGGTTTGCACCTTCTTCCCCCCTGTTTACTTTCCTGTGTTGTCTCGTTTCGAAAAATTGAAAATGCATGCCTCACATAAACGAAACGAACTCGGTCTCTCTTTTATATCATGATTGCTGCCATTTCAAACTCAGTATCTAGTACTTGTGAAAAAAAAAATTCATCATGATAGGACCCCCCTGATCTAAGTTGTTGATGTTTGTGATATGACTCGATAAAATGAACCACTTGTTCACACCAACATTCGGGAGAATCTAATTTGTGAAAAGATGAAAATCCTGCTCTATCCCTTCATCCTTTCCACAAATACCACATATGCTTGAGAGTTTATTCCTGAAACCTGTCATATTTTGTATGAAGTCTTATTGAAAGTTGTGTTCTTGGAATGGATCACATTGTCTGAGGTCTGTTGCAAGCAAATCTATCATCAGAGTGTAGTGGAAGCCCTCATGCCTTGATGATACCCTGAAAAAAAAGAGAGAAATAAAGGACTCATGAAAGTCCAAGAAAGAAAAAAAAATCCCAAAAGGGGAAGAGAAAAGAAAAAGGGGTCAGAAAGGCTGAGGAACAACATAAACTCTCTATCATTAACTTGCAACATGACCAAGGGCAGTGATGAGAAGCTCCAGGAGCCAATCTTTGGCTTGACCGAAATACTCGACATGACAAGACCACCACCTGAGAGACAAAGAGAAATACAAAATGAGTGGAAGGAAAGAGCTCCAGAGAGCTGAGTGTCAGGGATGAAGGGAGACGAGTCATTTAATTGCGAAAACCAGAAAACCCCGAATGCAGGATGAGCAAGAGGACCTTGTTGTAAGAGTCGTTTCATTCATCAACCGCCCAAGATCCGGGAAGTAGCCACCACAAATTCACAGGTATGAGAAAGGTTTGAATATTCAATATGCAAGTATTCATGATTATAAAAGAACCCTTACTTTAGTCTTGCTCATGTTTTAATTTCTTTACTCGGGACGAGCAAAGATCTAAGTTTGGGGGAGCTTGTTGGCGGTCGTTACAGACCGATTTCCGACCTCCAACCGAGTATAAAACAAACACAATGGGGACACACACCATAGCTATAGGGCTTATTACTGACTATTTCCACAAGTTTTGGTGAGTGTCCTCTGTGTAGGTACAAAATGGAGAAACACGTGCTATAAGGGTCAGAAATGACCGTTTCGGCCGAACGACTCCGTTCGGCCGGTTACCCCCCTTAGCCGAGCAAGCCACCGGGAGCCGTCCACGTCAACCAAATGACAACATACGACACGTGGACGACAGCCAACTCATCCCGAAGGACCGACAAGTCACCCTGGGCCAATTCGACACGAACGCCAAGCACCAGAACCCAGCCCAGGAGGTCCAGAGGATAAGGCGGTGCAGCAGGGGCAGGCCTGGGCCTTTGGCCCAGTTCGGCCGAACCGACCCTGGCTGGAAACCGCCTCCCAGGGAGCAATCCAGACCGTAGGGGCTTGAGTCGGTGGATCCACCGGTTCGGCCGAACTGCCCAGTTCGCCCGAACCGGGAATTTCGCCCGAACGGCCCGGCACCGCCTCCCAGCTACCTTGGCTACTACTCTGCCTCCACCGTCCTTCCCTGCTATAAATAGAGGCCCGGTTTCACCTGCAAAACACACAACTCAAGAGTAGAGTGCAGGCGAAGCACTGTTAGTTCTCCACTTGTATCAGTAGAGATAGGGAGAGAGGAGAGGTGAGCGTCCCGGAGAGGAGCCGAAGTGTCGGCCCCTCTTCCCGTTGTACCTCTACGGATGCGACTTCACTTTGAGTAACATCTGGGTCTTGTCTGGTAACTCTTGTATCTCTCTCTGATTAATTGAGCATTCAGTTCTTACTTTTATATGCTTGCTGGTTCTTCGTTCAATGCTTAGTTGATTGGTATAACTGTATACTGGTTGCTTAGCTTGGGTGCTTATCTTTCTATAGGAGATAAGTATTAGTTGACTAGTGTAGGCGTGGTGCCTATACTTGAGACTAACTTAGTTTATTCCCGTCGCAACGGAGGTGGTAGCCGTAAGGTGGTGATAGCCCTTCCGGTCTTTGTAGCCCATCACGTTAGTTCCGGTCCGTAGGATTCCCCAGTTGGGAAATAGTGGCACCCCTTCTCATCCCTTTCTGTGTGTCCACCGGTTCCCTTGTCCCGAAGCAAGTATCTATCTGTATCCTCTGATCTGCTCCATCAATCAGTAGAATACCTCTACCAGACTCGTACCCTCTCTACCCTCCTATCACTCCTCTTCTCTTTGTTGTTGTCATCCACCTCATCCATACCATTCACTCCATTCCATCTACCTAGGACAACTTAGTTTAGAATCAGTCCACTTCTCGTTCTCCGTGGAAATCGATACCTTGGAATACTCCCGGGTGAAAGCTACATCGGTATCCGTCCGCTTGCGGATTTATCTGTAGGCCGTAAGGAGTGCCAACACTTTCCGCCTCCACCCTTCCTAATTTGCGCGCTCTCTACTTGGAAGAAGAGCCTCGGCATGGAAAGGGATCGCGTCACCACCATTCCTTGGCGTGCGCACCATGGCCCCCTCCCCGGCGCCCTAGAACCCTTAGGCCACTATAAATAGGAACTCCCGAGACTCCCAGCCCTCACCAAGTCGCCTCGAGCCCAAGCTTCCCCCTCCTTGCTACGCGCCGCCGCCATATAGCCGCCGCCGTCGATTTTCCTCCGCCGACGCCAATTCCTTGGCGGGAACCTGCCTCGGAGCTCCCAGACGAGGTAACAAACCTTCCCGAGCCGCCCGTCATCTCCCCTTCGCCTTGGTTCCCGCCTAATTCCTCACCGTCGCTTCGTAGTGCCGCCGGAGTCACCCCGCCCCGTCATCTGCGCACTCCGCCACTGCTCCATCGTCGAGATCTACTCAGGTGAACTCGCCATTCCCTGCTGTAGCCATAGGACCAAACCCTGAGGGATATGGAGGTCCCTAGCTCGAGCTTGGCGCGCCTCTGGCGAGCCTCCGTCGTCGGCCGAGCGGCGCCGCCCCACACCGGCGACCAAACTTCCCCCTTCACCACCCAACCGTCCGATCCTTTTCTGACCGCCAAGATTAGAACCCAGAATACCCCTTCGCGTTTTAAATCCCAGCCGCCCAGATTAGATCCAACGATTGCTTACCCGTCAACCTTGGACAGCCGCGGCGCTTTTGCTAAAGACCCCCTGTTTTGTTTTAAAATCAACCCGCCTTCCACCGAAGTTCAAAAGTAATTACGAAAAGGTCATGTTTTCTCCTTGTAACCCCCCTGTGTTTTTGAATAAACTAACCCGCGGTCCAGCTCTCATCTTTTTGCACGTAAGCCCTCCTGTTTTATCGCATAATTACGTATAGGTCCTCGGTTTTTCACAAATAAGCCCCCGAAACTTAGAAAAGCCATATCTTTCTCGTTTTAGCTCCGATTAGTGTGATTTTTGCGCTCACGCGTTCGTAGAGAAGCGTAGATTATTTTCAAAACCTTTTTTGTACTGTTTCTACTGTTTGATGTACTGTTTCTAATAGAATACTTTTGTTTGCATGTATTGGCTTGTGTGGATGCTTGTGTGGTGATTCGTGTCCAGTCGGTGAGCCGTTCGTGTTGGACTTTGAGTACGAGGACTTTCAGGAGCCGGACTCGCAGCAGCAGCACTTTGAGGAAGGCAAGTTATAGCACGGACAATCCTTGCTACCTACTCACTTGTAATAAATTATTTCATACATGCATGTGTCTAATTTTGATGTACCTTAAGGTTGTACCTAGTTTTTGTTTATCCTATCCTTGTTTACCTTGGGTTTATGCATATGGGTAGAACTTTGCTATGCGCAGCTACTGTCACCTTTTACTTAATTGTTAATTTTGACTTAATGGTCCACTTCAACTTTAATGTTAAAACTTGTTTTTTAGCAACATGGATCAGGGAGCTAGAACATGTGCGGTGTGCTTTGTTCTAGTGTCTCCCCCTAAGGACCGGTTCTTAAAGCGGCAACCCAGGAGCCTGTCGCCACCGCCAGAACTATAATGGCTCTGGTCTTGTACAAGTAGCTTGTATGGCTCTAGCTTGACAGTGGTTACCGACGGGCCGACGGCGTTGTGGGAGGCAAGGCACGGGGTGTTTTCCCGATTCCACCGAGGACGGTAGCCCCGTCGGCTAGGTCCCGTTAGACCCAGTCCCGTGTTGGGAGTCTCAGCGATTGAGAACTCCGCATGTTGCGCATTGATGGGTGCGATACCCGCGCTCTGGACGCCATCGACCCCCTCATGGTATGACTCCGTGGGCGTACGTCGATCTCGGTGCCTAAGGACTCACCACCTTGTAGTACCCCAGCGGCTACTGTCTTGTTAGGGTGTCTTGTGAAAAGCCTCGTAGCGTCCCTATGCGATCACACCTCGGAAGTGTGGTTTAAGAGGTTTGGCCACCTCGGCATGGTTGGGTTTAAAGTTCTTTGAACTTTTACGCGACTGGTGGGTAAAGGGCGAAACCTCTGCAGAGTGTAAATCTATCATGATAGCCTTGCTCAGGATCATGAGCGGCCTGGATCCTTTTTGATTAGAAGATGGTATTTATTTATGCTTAATGTCACTTACACATTATTAATTGGGTTACAACTGGGATTCATACACTTGTAGTAATTTGGATAATGTTAAAATGAACCAACTAAAAGTGCTAATGCAGTTAAGCCGTGTCTAGCCTTTTTGAGCCTTCATAACCCGTGCTATACTTGCTAAGTAATTGTTTTACTTACACTTGCTATTTATTCAACAAAATCCCGGACGGGTAACAGATTGGGATGTGCATGAGTCTGCTGCTGAGTTTCCAGAAGATCTACCGTATTACTGAGTTGTGTTCTCCCAATCAGAGTCTCTGTGGAGTGCGGCTTCATTTAGAGAGAGTTTTTAGTCTTCCGCTGTATTGGTTAGTTTATTTATGATGCACTCTGATGTAAAACTCTTTTTATTCGAGTAATATATTCAACATATGTTCTTTGTTTACCATATTTGTTTGCTATATGTGTACTGTGACTTCCTGGGCACACATATGGCCACATTCAGGTTTCTGTGTAAATCCGGGTGTGACAGTAGTGCAGCAATAAAAATATTTGCGCAAAGGCACATATCGATTAATTAACTTGGATTCATGAGAAACAACATAATACTATGTAATAAACGAGTTATATCCCACGTGTATTTTTATGAATGAAAGTTTTAAGAAGTGGCTTGATCATTGCATTGGAATAGCAGTTAGGGCAATCACAACCCTCCATGCAAGATAGTTTCCCCACGTAGAACCATTTGCTCATGTGTCACTATATTAAATATGAGAGAGAAGGAAAAGAAAAGTTTCAACATGAGAATCTATGCACTAGACATCACCAAATTTTGCATGGGGGGATGGTTGTTTCTTTCTTTTTTCACGCCCGTGCCTTAGCACATTTTTCATTAAAGGAAAGCAATGTAACGTGATTACATCCGAAACCATGCAGAGAATGGCCCGACATAAGCTTTAAAAAAAGATTACATAACCACTCCATTAGAGACCAAGCCAACTTGTGTCCACTGTAACGCGTCAAACAATGGACGATATCCTACAGTAAGCTGACGATATCCTACAGTAAGCCACGATCGCCCCTCCTCCACAATGAGCCACATGAGTTTCATGTTAGTTCTTTCTTTGCCCTCGAAGACATGGTTGCTTCTTTCCTTCCAAAGCATCCACGAGATAAGGATGACTAGGGAGTCAAAAGTTTCACGCGAAGATTTTTTGATCCGTTTTCTGGCATCAAGCCACCAGTCCACAAAGCTCATTGGGCCATTTGGAGAAAGGATTCCCCAGCCAAGCTTCTGCAAGAAGGAGAACCATGTGATCTTGCTATAGGAGCAGCCAACGAGAAGATGAGAGATAGTTTCAGATTCTTGCAGGCAGAAGGAGCAGATGTCTGAATTTTGGAGTCAGCGTTTCCTCTTGCGTCATGCCGTACAACATCTATCATGGAGGACTTCCCAAATAAAAAATCTGCATTTTGGAGGCGCTCTTGTTTTGTAAAGCTGTTTGCCACCTCTCACTTCTTGCTGTCCAATGAAGAAAGCAAGGTTTGCTGATGAAGTGGAAATATGCCGGTCTGCTGTCCATTTCTAGATGAATGTGTCCTCTGTTTCATTGTCCAGCTCAACTTCTTGAGAAGCCTCCAGATAGACAAGTATTCAATAATAACCTGCACTGTTAATGCACCAGAGATATTTCGTACCCATCGACGGTTGGAGAGGCCTTCATGTACCGAGCGACTTGTTTGAATTCGGGGGCCAACTGACCGAACAAGACAGGGAGCCAATTCTTTCATTGATTTTCCATGTAGCCAACGATCCTTCCAAAACAGACATTTTTTCCATTGCCTACCTGAACCGATACAGATGCTTCAAACATTGCTACAATTTTTGGGTCAAAATGGTCAGGGAGATCCACCCATGGCCTGCTATCATCCACCCGCTACAACCATAACCACCTCATGCGTAGTGCATAACCAAGGATGTCAAGGTCAGGGAGCCCTAGACCTCCCAGGAACGATGGCCTACAGACTTTTGGCCATGCCAGTAGGCATTGACCAACAGAAACTTTTTCGGACCCGGGCCATAGGAAAGCCCGACGACGTCTGTTGATGCATGATGGTTGTTTCTTCATAACAGATGAAGAACAAATATGATTGGTAGGGGAGATAGGTGATGCATTTTTTGATGAGCCACTATAAAAAATTATGGGTTGGAAAAATATAGTTTCTAATATTGTGTCTTATTGATATGGCATCATAGACACTGCTTATAAATTGCCTTTACGATAGTTATATTTCTCTTTTAACTCTACTATAGTTCTAGTTCCCGAATTTTCTCTCCATGAGACACGTCTCAGCTCAGGCTCAGCTATTGGCTGTTGCTGCTCACTGATCAAGTCAAGCCCCCTTGAGGCTGCAGCTCTATCCGACCGATCGTCGAGTCTGTTCGACTGATACAATAAATAGTGCTCGACTGGTAGAATAAATAGTATTATGTGAGAGGAAATAAGTCGAAACAGGCCGAAATAAACAAGACCAGATCAGCCGAAGATCAGCCGAACAGGCTCGTCGTCCTCTTGATTTCAAACTTGAATGTGCCCGTGATCTTTGTCATGAGCAGGAGCAGGAGATGTGCATGGGCTTTCTGCTGGTGACCTGTCCGACCACCGCAGCATGTGCAAACCGTAAACGCCCGGCCCACTCTCCAGCACGACCGAGCCGGATCCCCCCACCGAAACAGCCTTGACACAGGCGCATCCCGCCGGCCTCCTCCGGCTGCTAGGTGCTACCTGCATTGCTTGCTGCTTGCTGCGGCTGCGCCTGCTGTCGATCTCCCCCTCTCCGATGGCGGATCCCGGCGGCGACGCCACGAACCCCTTCGCTTCCCCGTCCCCGGCCGCCGCCGCCGCCGTCACGTCGTCGTGGGACGACCTCCCCGACGATTTCTTCCTCTCCGCCTCCATCTCCTCCCCTCCCGCTGCCCCCGCCCCTATTCCCTCCACCTCGCCCCGCCCCGCTGCCTCCCCCGCTGTGCCCCACCGATCCGCCTCCCTCCCTCCCTCCTCCACCCCCGCCCCCGCCCCCTCCGCCTCGGCCTCCGGCTCCTTCTCCGACCCGCGCCACCGCGCGCCGCCGGCGTCGCATCACCCGCAGCCGCCGCACCTCCTCCACCCGAGCCACTCCCTCCCCGCCTTCCCAGCTGCGGCCTCCCGCTCCGCCGCCGCCGCCGCCGCGGAAGTCTGGCCCCCGCCCCCGGGGCCGCACCACGCGGGCTCCCTCCCGGAGTTCGCCGCCGCCCCGGCCTCGCGCGCGCACCGCCCGCCCGAGCGCGCCGCGGTGCGCGCCGACCGCCCGCCCCCGCTCGAGCTGCGCCCGCGCCCGCCCAGGGAGTCGCAGGCCAACGCGGCGCTCCGCGTTCTCGCCTGCTGCTGCCGCCGCCGCGATGATGCCTCCTGCGGCGGCCCCCGCCCCCACCTGTGGGCCGCGGGCGAGGGCGGCGTCAGGGTGTGGGACCTCGCGGACGCCTTCCGTGCGCCGCCGTCCCGGCAGCGCTGGGGCGACGAGGCGGCCGCGCCCTTCAGGGAGTCGCGCAGGACGCCGCAGGCGCTGTGCCTCGCGGCGGACCCCGGACGCGGCGTGGTGTGGAGCGGCCACGCGGACGGGCGGGTCATGGGCTGGAGCGCGGATCCTGGACCGGAGGCGGGGGAGCGCCTCGCGTGGGAGGCCCACCGCGGGCCGGTCTTCGCGTTGGCCGTTACTCCCTACGGTAATTCTCCTTGGTTCCATTTTCTGGCGATCAGTACGGTTTTGCACCACTGAGATACAATGTAGCACTAGTTATCGTGATTATTGGACAACAGTGAACGATTTTGGCTTTGCAATTGTAGAATGATCATTGTTTCTCCTTCACCAAAGGAGGATCGTATTACAGTTAAAAAAGTAGAATGCACAGGTATAATTGGTTCAGCTTATACTGAAAATAAACTATTCCTTATTGGGCATGTGGAGCTAGTGACCACAAACGGGGAGCTGTATTTTTCTCCTCTGGGATGAACAGCCGCATAACCAGCTAAGCTAGGTTCATTTCCTTGTTGTGGTCTGTATCATTCAGTACATATATTTAGCTGCTTGTTATCATAACTGAATCAGAGCAATGCCAAGTAATTTGAAAATCAGTTATTTACATTTTTAAGAACAAGGAATTCTAATCTCTCCATGTTGTTGAAGTGTGGTGTGTGGTGTCTTATCTTTAAAAAAAATAAAGGAAAAGTTATACTATAGCACTCAAAAGGTTTTCACAATAACAGCATGCCACCAAATATTCTTGGTACACTTTAATGGCACCTAAAGTCTTCCTATTATTGCATCCTCGTACTTTTGTCGGTCTAACATTTTGGGATAAATTTTTCTTGAGATCTGTGAAATACCCTTCAATAATTCTCTCCTCAGTTCTTTTCTAGTTCCCATGCATTTCTTCTCAATTATTCTTCTCCCTTGCTGCCAGACTGACCAGAACCATCCCTTCCCTTCCGTTGCTACTCCCTCAATGTTGATTCCTATCTTTATGCGCACAGTTAGTTAGCACCTCTGCCTTCTTTATCTATTGGTGCCGGTGGTAAGCTATTGGCACCCACTAGCACCATAAGGCCATGTCTCTCCTCTTTGGTGAGGCTCTGACTTCATATCTTGTGCTTCACTGTCCTTCTCCAATTGGCGACTGGCACAACCTGCTTGTGTAGGTTTTTTTTTCCTCGGAAACTGCTCGTGTAGGTTTGTGAAGTGAGAAAGATGGTGGAGTATGGATTGACATGTGCCATGCTCTATGGTGTTTGAGCCCGCAGTTTGTCGCAATTGATGCACCACTGTCTCAAATGTCCGTTCGTATTCGTGGCTGGGTGCCATGCCCTTGCTGCTGCATTGTCAATTGGCTCTGATCCAGGATACCATTGCCATGAGGAGCAGGGCCAAAGCCCACATTTCCCTCATACAAGTTGCATTCCAATGCTCTGGTATATGACAGTATGTGCATTTAGGTAATCATGAGTAGAGTTGCCAGTTTTTCCACCGTCTTCCCTTGCTAATGCTCTTGATGATGTGAAAGATGTTGTGTGTTTGAAATATATAATTTAGTTTGGAGTTTGAATAGTCTGACTTCATTAATAACATAGATTGTGTGCCTGCTTGGTCTGTGTGCATAGAGTACCCATTCTACTATTATTGAATGGTGGGACTAGTATTTTCAGCAGTTAAACTTATCTCTTCGATCAAGCCATATGCATCCATGGAATGCTGATTTTGATTGCATGTTTTATAGGTGATTTGTGGTCTGGGTCTGAAGGGGGAGTAATCAAAGTATGGTTTGGAGAAGCGATTGAGAAATCACTTGTTTCACAGAGAGAAGAAAAGCGTAAGACCTCCTTTCTAGTTGAAAGATCATCGATTGACCTTAGGGACATGGTCAGTGACGGAGGGGCCTGTCCCTTGCCTGCCGTAGATGTAAAACTTCTATTGTCTGACAATTCTAGATCAAAAGTATGGAGTGTTGGTTACCTCTCATTTGCACTCTGGTACACTTCATGCGTTCATTCATCTTGTTGCATTTGGCTGACATTAGCCCAGCTATTTCTATCTTTGTATAATACTATTATCTATTTTTCTATGCAGGGATTCTCGAACTAAGGAACTTCTAAAAGTGGTAAATATTGATGGGCAAGTTGATACCCGTTTCGACATCTTATCTTCTCAGGATCCGTATAGCCATGAAATGAACCAAACCTTATTCTCCTCTCCAAGGAAAGAGAAAGCTCGCAGTCCTGTTGGTTTCCTGCAGAGATCACGAAATGCTTTGTTGGGAGCTGCTGATGCAGTCCGGAGAGTTGCTGTTAAAGCAGGTTTTGGAGATGACACTCGAAGAATAGAAGCATTTACAATGTCAACAGATGGGATGATCTGGACAGGTTCTGCAAATGGTTCTCTGGCCCAATGGGATGGCAGCGGTAATCGTTTGCAAGAGTTCCTGCATCATTCATCATCTGTTCAATGCATGTGCAACTTTGGAACAAGATTATGGGTGGGTTACATGGATGGCAGCATCCAGCTGTTGGACCTTGAAGGCAACTTGTTAGGCGGATGGATTGCCCATAGTAGTCCAATTCTGAGTATGGCTGTTGGAGGTTCATATATCTTTACATTGGCTGCTCATGGGGCAATCCGCGGATGGAACTTGTCATCCCCAGGGCCCCTTGATAGCATTTTGCGTTCAGACTTGATTGAAAAAGATGTGTCATACAAAAGTTTTGAGTATATGAAAGTATTAGTGGGTTCTTGGAATGTTGGGCAAGAAAAGGCATCCTATGAATCTTTAAGAGCTTGGCTAAAACTCCCAACTCCAGAGGTTGGGGTTATTGTAATTGGATTGCAGGAGGTGGAAATGGGTGCTGGTTTTCTTGCAATGTCTGCTGCCAAAGAAACGGTATAGGTGTCTTCAGAAACTCTTGGTTTTAGTTTTTAATTTTTGTTACAGTAATTGTTATTTCTGCTAATAAGATGAAGATATATCTGCTAATTGTCACAAAAAAACATCTGAAGATATGTCCTATATACCAGGCTTGTTCAAGTCCTAGGAACATGCAGCATTTGATGTCTGGACCAAAATATTGTGAGACCTATAATTTTAGCTAACAACTAGATGGTTGAAGATTTATTGTAATTATCTATAACATTGCCTCGTTGTTCAATCTTCTGATCTTGGCCATAAATTTGACATGTAGATTTTGTTTAGACTTGTGGCTAGCTTTTCTGTTTTCTATGGAGTTTCCCAAATTCTCATTCTCTGTGACACAAGGTCACTGGAAAGAGGAAGTTTGATTATTACCTGTTTAGAAACTCATTCCTTGTTAAAGTTTTTGAGAATGTTAATAAACATATTTTTTAATTTTTTTTACTATTTGTAATTGCAATGCTGAGTTGTTATTTCTACTGTCTTTAGGTTGGGCTAGAGGGAAGTCCAAATGGACAGTGGTGGTTGGATGTAATTGGCCAGATTTTGAAGGGACACTCCTTTGTGCGTGTTGGTTCAAGGCAGATGGCTGGATTAATCATTGCTGTATGGTAATCTGTTTAGGACTAATCCTTTTTTCCTTGATCTGAGTATCCAACCTATCATCTGTTTTTTGTTTAAACTACTCAATTTCGTCTTTCTTCAGGGTCAGAATAAATCTTAAGCAGTTTATTGGAGACATTGACAATGCGGCAGTGGCATGTGGATTAGGGCGAGCAATCGGCAACAAGGTGCTCATGTCATGTTATTGATTATCGCTCCCATTTGTTAATATTAAGTATCCAAGGAGACAAGGAATATTGTTTACAAGTAACGTCAACAATTAAATATGCTTTTACATACAGCTAACCATTTCAATAAGCTAATATTCCTCGAAATTTCCTATTAGTGACACAGCTAATGCTATATGATCTGTTTCGTTTCTTGTTTGCTGAAGTCTGAGGTCTAAGAAAAAAACATGTTAATATGAATCCTCTTTCATGTATTCCATTTTCAGGAACTTTTTGTTTACTTGTTTCTTGACCAACTGAAAGTAACTTGACCATTGTTTTCTAAGAGTAACCCTTGAAACTTTTGGAAGTTTGAATAATTCAAAATATTCGTGGTTCCTGAGCCAAGCCTGAATTTTGTTATGGAACCTTAAATTTTTTTCTCGAATACGCAGGAGAGCTGCGTATCATTGCATTAAGAGATGAAAAAGGCCAAAATAGTCATACAACACACCCCACACCCACAGCGTTCTAGGTTACATTCGCGCCTGTTCTAAAGAGAAACTTGACCCTAGACCAGATCAAATGCTGTTTAGACAGCAGACCTACTAGCGACCAGGGCACTCAAGCCTTTAGCGCCAAGTAAGATTTTACATGACCATTCTGGTGGAGGGAAAGACAATAATTCTTGTTGCTCTTTGTGAAATGTAGGTAGTATCACCATTTTAGCAAGTGGCATAATTATCATTTTGCTTAATGGCAAGTATTGTTTTTTCGGGTCATCTGGTGCATATTTTGGTGCAATCATGCAAGTTTCCAAGGGTAAATCACTTGGAGGGACTGTTATATCACATGATGGACAACATGATGTTAGCGTCCCAATACATTTTAGATTCTTATACATTTACCTTCATCCATCATCCAACTCTTCGATGTTTCAGAAAAAAAGTGCTAGGTGTTAGGCAGGTGGTCATTCTCCACCTAGTGCCTATTTGCGGCTAGGCAGTTGTATTTCCAGGCGGTTAGAGTAATGCCATTTCAGTGGATAAAATTTGGCATATTAAAACAAATAATTTGATATTATCATGCATACATGAGTTCCCTGACCACAGTTCATCTTCCTCTATCTCCAATTTGTCCCACTTTCATACATTGATCAAGCCTTAAAGAGCTCCAGGCGGAAAACACCTAGGCGCCACCTTTTGAAACAGCTCTTGTATTTGAGTTTTCCCTGGAAATGTCCCCCTAATTTATGAAAAATGAAGAGAGTTAATGATGTATATCTCGTGTGTTGTGCTGTATCTTGTCTACTGGTCTGCTTTGTGCATTTTCAGGGATAGTATGCCTACTTAGGATACACTGAGAATTCCCCTGCATTAACATGTGCCTGTAACTTTTTTTCTTACTCCTTAGATGATAGTTTCAATTGAAACACAAATAAACATTTTTCTTTCACCTGTTCAACATACCAGTATGTTTTCCTGCATGACCAATGTGCTAGTTTAGTAGTTTATATGTTTTCTTGCATGTCCAATGGGCTAGTTTACTGTATCTTTGATGTATCTGACTATTTCAGGGAGCAGTAGGATTGAGAATTAGAATACATGATAGAAGCATTTGCTTTGTCAATTGTCATTTTGCTGCACATATGGAAGCTGTGAGCAAACGGAATGAAGACTTTGACCATGTATTCAGATCAATGACATTTTCTTCCCCTTCCAATGGATTATTGACGACATCAGGTATTAATTCGATCTTCTCATTAACCTGTCTGCATTTGCTTATGGACGTGCAAATTCCTAAAAATTTAGTGCAACCTTTTGTTGATCACATTCAGCAATTATTATAGAATAACAATTTCATTGTTTTGTTCTGTTTTTGCAGTTTCTGGTTCTACTGCTCAACTTCTTCGAGGAGCAAATGTATGCTGTTAATCATCTTCATTATTTTGTTAGTGGATAAGTTATTGCTGGATCCATATTGTATGATTGTAAACAAATTGTCATGTTGCTATGACAGGGATTGAAACTGCCTGAGTTGTCAGATACGGACATGATTGTGTTTCTTGGTGACTTCAATTACCGGCTTTCTGATATTTCTTATGATGAGGCAATGGGCTTGGTTTCCCAGAGATGCTTTGACTGGCTGAGGGAGAAAGACCAACTACAAGCAGAAATGAAATCTGGGAGAGTCTTCCAGGGGTTCCGTGAAGGAGAATTCAAGTTCCCCCCTACTTACAAATTTGAGAAACACATAGCAGGCTTATCAGGTATAAAACTATCTGTTTAAAATCATAGTTTCTGTAGTTAATTCATTACATTAGCATACGCTATACTTTTCAATAATATGTAAGTAGGGTTTCCCTACTTGCAAATTAGTTGATAATATTCCTACATCTTTTGAAGCACTTTTTTAAGGATCTTCACTATTATTTTCTTTATAGGGTATGATAGTAGTGAGAAAAAACGCATTCCAGCCTGGTGCGACAGAATTCTATATCGGGACAGCCGGGCTAGTTCGGATATTGAGTGTTCTTTGGAATGTCCTGTGGTTGGTTCGATATCACTGTAAGTTGTTTGCTTGATTATCTGACAGTATATAATGCTGTTACATACATGTTGTCCGTTAATTTGCATTGCCCTGTTATTCTATTTTTGTAGGTATGACTCTTGCATGGAAGCAACAGACAGTGATCACAAACCTGTAAAATGCGTGTTCAATTTAGATGTTGGTCATGTCAACAAGCAAACAATGAGGCAGAAATATGGGGAAATAATGACTTCGAATAAGAAAGTGCTGTACTTGCTTCAGGGCTTGGAGGCTTTCCCTGAAGTAAATGTCAGCAGTAATGATATCATTCTGCAAGATCAAAACCCTTCTGTTGTGAAACTACAAAACAGAAGTACAACAGAGTTGGCTTGTTTTGAGATCATTGGTCAGACACTAAACTCGTCTGGCACACCTTTTTCAGGTTTCCCTTCTTGGCTGAAGGTAGGTTACTGATTTGTCTTTATTCTCTTTATTATCATATGGTAAGTAATTCATTTGAACATATTTTACTATAGACTGGAACATGAACTACTGCCAAATTTGCATAGACACAACAGAAAGTATGGAACTTGTTTTCCATCAAGAGTTGGTTACTTAGCTATGCTCAACCTGGCAAAAAGATTGACTGAATGCCAATCTGCATGTCTTATTATATCTAGTTTTTTCAATTATATATCTAGGTTTTTTATGACTGAAATGATAATGATACCCTAATAATATGAGCTTAATGCTTTGAGAACTGAAAGAAGACAGTGTTCAACACAGGTCTCTCCAGCGGTCGGTATTATTTCTCCCGGACAAACAGTAGAAGTGACATTGCAACATGGACAGCTACGAAGTCAGGACTATCTTATCGGAACTCCAGGGAATAGTTCTGGAGCTGACCAAGAAAAGGCTGCGACGCTGCGGGTGATCATAACTGGAGTGTACTCGACAGCCAAGAGAGATCACAAGATACATGTACAACACCAGAGCCGCAGGGACGCATTTCCGTCAAGAGGTTATAACTTTGCGGATCGATATTTTGGTTGAGCATGATCGAGAAGCCAGTTTAATTTGTGGATCAGAGAGCTCCGAACTACAGTGCGTGTGATGTAGCCAGTTTTTCTTTTCATCCAAGTGTGCATAGAAATTGAATGTTGTAAAAAGAAAAACTGATTGTGAGAGTGACAGCAACAAAAAGGGTGTTGAGGTAAAATTTATTGGTAATATTGCTGGAAAGAAAAAAAGATTATGAACGGATTAGCGCAATGACTGCAAAGCTGATATTTTCTGTCCGACACGACCCGTTCGCTTGGCTTATCAATAGTCAGTCAGCAGTATTTTTCTCTCAGCATAAATCAGCACCAGCCAGTCAGAACAAATCAGCACCAGCCGGAGGAACAGGTTGGTAGTTTGCTATAGCAGTAGCACATGAGAAATTTCAATCCAATAAAATATAATGTTCAGATGTTGGCAATAATGTAACACGTTAGCTCAACTCTTACCTGGAGTATATACGTCTAGAAATACACATCATATATGAAATATTGCAATCGATACTATAATTCGTAAAACACGTCAATGTTTTTATAAAACCGAGAAAAACTCTATTTTGAAATACTCAAGTACTGCATGGCTTTGGTTTTGAAAACCGTAATATCCAATAGTATGGTTTTTGGAAACCACAACATACAAACATGGCTTTATAGTATCAACAATGGAAACTTCTCATACACATTTCAAATGTTACAAATAAATAGAAAAATTATATGCGACAACATCCAAGAAGTGGTCTCAAGACATTTTGATTTCAAGATTGAAATATAATGTACATGTATTTGCAATAAAATAGATTTCTGCAATAAATAAAAACTCATCTTAAAACATGCGACAATCCTAGGGGTGCATAAGCCCCTTACCTCCCCCACAAACATGAACCATCATAGCCACCCAACTTGGAGGGAGAGCGAGGATATAAAATAGCCAACCAACTTAGGGGGAGAGCGAGGATATAAAATAGACAAGAGAAGTGGCCTGTTTTTTTAGATTAAGGATTAAAATCCAGCCTATATGTCCACGAGTGGATATATACAGTCAAAAAGTACAACAGAGCGCTTAGGCTCTAAACCTCACACCGAGGTAAAGAAAATACAAACACTACTAGAGAAGAAGACTAAGCTTCTAGCTCATACACCAACCACGCCTCAAAGCTACCTGCGCCCAACAAACCAAACCACCACAAGTGAAGCATGTCCCAAGACTTTCAAAGCGACGCCCCCAAGAGGAACCGGCGTCCCGCCGTCGTCGCTCCTCCGAAGAACCGGAGAAAGGTTTTCACTAAGAAGCCAAAGACCAAGCAGGAAGCATCCCAACAAAACGCCTCCAAGGAGGACACACCCGAAGACGCCGCCGTTGTTGACACCGACACTAAGCCGGGAACGCTTTCGCCCGACACTTCGCCCCAATGCCTACCTGACGATGAAGGAAAGAGATGTATCGCAACACCGGCCGCGACCATCAAGAGCGTGAGGGCGAGCACTTAGGCTCCCCTCAACCAAACTGACGACCAACGGCACGAGAGTCGCGACACCCTTCCCTACACGCAGGATGACACACCGACTGGAAGAGCCCAAATCTTAACCAGGGGACGCCGAAGGATGGAAGTAGCCTGCAGCAGCCGCCAACCACCACCACCGACACCACACTACGACGAACATCCGCTGCGCTTAGGCCACGAAAAAGGTCTTCCCATGAGCGCGGGGCCGGCCGGGTTCGCCAACCGCCACATGCCACCGCCAAATTCGCATTGGGAGCGGCCTCGGGAGCCCAAACCCCTCCCCGGCACTTAGTCCGAGCAAGGTTGACTCCGAGGACCGACGCCCATCAGCAAGCCTCCACCGCCCCTGTCACAGATCCGAGAAGCCCGCCCACCGCCTTCTCCACCCATGGGACTTGCCGTCAGCCGCCGGAGGCCACCAGAGCCCGTCGCCCGCTGCCGGCACCCACGCCGCCACGATAGCCGCGCCGCAGGCCACCGCCGACCATCAGTGTCGCGGGTCGCCGGTCCACCGAGTCACCACCGCGAAGAACCGTGTCGCCGGCCGAAGGCCGGAGACCGCCCCGCGCCGCCGCCTCACCATCCGGAGCCGCCATTGCCGCCGCCCGGGTCCGGCCTCCTTCCCACCACTAAAAGGGACGCCTCTCCGTGCAGGCCCCAGATCAGGCCCATCGCCGGATCCAGGAGCTGCATTACCCGCTGCCGCGGAGGACGGCCCACGCCGGCGAGCAACCGGTCCACCGGCGAGAAGAGGAGGGAAGCCACGCCGCCGCCTTCCTTGCTGCCGCGCGGGGATCCCGGCGACTCGCTCAGGCGGCGGCACGGCGGGAAGCAGTGGGGGGAGGGTGGCAGCGGCTAGGGTTTCTGGGTTTGGGGGGGGGGGGGGGGTAGTTTATATGTAGTATAATCCTTCCAGAGAAGTGGCCTGTTGGTGAGGTCTATGAACAAAATAAGGATGTTCTCTACACACTATGAGTAATTTGTTCTGACGAACAAACGACAAATGCTATCAAGGCTGAGCTAACATTTGGACCTAGAAAATCATTGTAGGTGTCTACCTCACCCTGAACATTACCCGATATGTGATGAGGTTGAAGAAACAACTGACCACTTAGGTGCTGTTTGGTTCGTCCTTTTTGCTCGGGGATCCGATCGCACCGCAACTCGATTACGTTATTTCGCGTTTGGTATAATAAGCTGACTGCAAACCGTTACCATGGAATCAGATCCAGCTAGTTAAAAGGCGATAACACCCAGACATGACCGGAAACAGATCTCGTTACCGCCGGACGCTCTCCCGATCGGCAGATCCCCTCGTGGCCCCATCGTTCGCGTCTGCCATGTCCCGTGGACGCGCTCACCTTGACTGGCAAATCTTCTCTGATGGCTTCTTCTTCACCGGGCTTCATCGTTCCTTCATCTTCCAAGCTGCACATCCATGGAACAGTCCAGCTGCAGTAAGGCAGAAACGGATGACAACAACATCGATTCGAGCAACAACAGATCGAATTGGATAGGGAGAAGATCGATTGGGCAGTGGAGAAGCAAGATTCAGTAGGGAAAGGTTCAAATTGAGCAGCCACAAACTCGAATCGAGAAATCCTTCAGTAAGCACACTGCTGGTGGCTCATGGCGACGGAGGTCGGCGCAGAAATCCAACCAGAGCAGCAGCAGCTAGGGCCAGGGAGGGAGTGTCCAGGAAGGCGAAGGCGCTAGAGAGAGGGAAGGCCAGAACTCGCGAATGATTTTCTACAGCACTATGGAGATCATGGAGGGAACCTCCGGAAAAGGAGCAGCGAGTAGAACTGAGGCGTCGGCAACTCGTGTTTCCTCTTTTCGTTACCTGAAGTGAACCAAACAATCACAGTGAGCTGTTACATTTTATCGAATCACAGCGTTATCAGTTACATTGACGTTTGCGTTACTGCTCCCGTAAACAAACATCACCTTAGTCTTATTTGTGTTCTCCCGTTAAGTGTGGTTTAATATTCTTCATAGGGCCGGCCTGCAGAACATCTCTTCCCAGTGTGAGGACATCTCATTTAATGATTGGTGGGCAAGCACAAACATTAGGATTTATGGTCAAGCAAGTAAGAGTCTAAATCTATTATCATTTTGGGAGCTTGGTCAATCCAGAATCATCATAACTGGTGTGTGTTTGATGGAATACAATCTAGCCTTGATGGAGTCGTGGTAACACTTAGGACTTAATATCTGAATTGCACCTTTGAAGTTTGGCCTGAGCTAGAGGAGTATCACATCTCTTCGCTTTAGAGCCAATCGATATGTGAGTTCTTGAGAGAGAGAGAGAGAGAGGTCCTGAGTGAAGTGGTGTGTGTGGTGTACGACGCTCTAAATCCCTACTTCACTATTTGTGAGCAAAAATATAGCACTACCCGCTCCATTCTCCTCATCCACTCATTCCTTCTCCACTAGAAACATTGGCGAGGCTTTGCCACACCTTTTTTAGATGGGGCCAATGTTTTATGCTTATTGAAAGATTTAATTCAGTTTTAATAATCAATATGTCTACCTCATAGTAGGACATGGTAATTCCATCCAGCAGAAGCTAGAGGGCAACAAAGTATAAAGAATACAGATGTACATTGCGTGGCCTTGTTTCTTTCCTCCCGGAAATAAATTTCCAAAGAGAATCTTACATGCATTGAGTACTAAACGAAGTCTATTTGCAAAACCTATTCAGAGATGAGTGTAATTTTGCGCGACGAATCTAACGAGCCTAATTAGTCCATAATTTACTACAGTAATGCTACAGTAATCATCCTCTAATCGTGCGGTCAAAGGCCTCATTAGATATGTCTCGTGAAATAGTCCAACGTTGTGAGGGTAGTTTTGTAAACTGACTTTATTTCATACCCTTAATTATTGGTCAAAGGGGCTAGCAAAATTTTGCCACCTCCAAAGAAACACGTCCTAGATGCAGTTGTTGGCTGGCTGCTATTGACCGCACTCAACCACGTTTTTAGATGAGTTGCAAATTGATAAAATGAGTATAAACTCATCTAAAATTGAAAGTTTAAGCAAAATATATAGTCATAGCTCCACACTTTTCGATTTAGAGTGAAAGTGGAAGTTGATCTTTGGGACTACTTACATCAAAAGATCCCAACTTCTTTCACGTACTGGACATCAGTTTCATAAGAGGGTAGGGTTGCGGGAGATCCATTATATATAACAAAAGGCTGATCTTTTAGTTATGGCAGTACTTCCATTGGTGGTGGTGTTGCAGAAGATGAAACTATTCTGCTATAACCATTCTTCATAGGAACTGCTATATGTATAACAAAAGGTAGTTTATCTCTGTTCATATCACTACTCCAGCCATCAACATCACAAACGGTTCCAAACCCCCCATCACAAACGGTTTTGGAAACCGTTTGTGACATATCGTTTGTGATGCCCCGAGCATCACAAATGAGCATCACAACCCCCGTCACAAACGGTTCGCTGCATCCGAAACAAACCCCCAAACATACGAAAATAATAGAGAAAAAAAATTATTTTCATTTGGAAAGGCCACCAGCCACCCAAGCCATTTTTTGGCAAGTCGCGCCATTTTTCGCACTCGGATCGCGCGCTGCGCGCCCGGCCGGGTTCGAATTCGTGACCTCTCCTTCGCACATAGACTCCTCTACCACTGCACCACTCCGTCACCTATGATTAGATGCCGTTTCAATTCCTATCATATTATACCAAACTACTCCATATGTAGTTCTTGCATGATAATGTCCTGAAAAGCATAGTAAAAAAAAGGAATTAGGCAAAGCACGCATACATCTAGGCAACAAAAAGAATCAAATCTAGGGGAGAAGCGTACCTTGTTAAATCAACTTCCACATGCCTTTGCGAGATCCGTGGTTCTAGATGTACTTCTTGCAGCTGGTTCTCACGCTCGCAAAATAGATGGCCTTGCTGAAGGGGATTCTTTATTCACGCTTGCAGATCATGTCGAGGTTTGCTTGGGTGATGGAAAGAACAAGCGTTCGATGGCCAGGTGCTTGGGTGCGATGGGTGAAAAGATCAATGCCATTTTTTTCTGAAATAGGAAGTTTTATTAATTTCAAGAAATGTCACATCAAGGTGATACATCATAATTTGAAACACTTTCGGCCTCTACCTGAATGTCACACAGCCTTACACAAAAAAAATATAATAACAACCACTCTAATGACTATCAATCCGAAGACTAGACCGCCACCCATGTGCCTGAGTAAAGAAGTATTTGACCGTTTGCGTCAAGCAGTGAGATGCCGCTACAACTAAACCCTGTGTAGTAGGCTTTTGGAGGATAGCCCATGTTTGAATCCAGTGTGTAATTGAGAAGATAACCTGAAAAAAAAAGAAGTTTGTTTGTTTTCAAATATCAAAGCGTCTACACAACCACAATGACCAACATGTAGCCACTGCTCCAAGTAACACTAACGGTTTTAAATCATTACTAAACCCCGCCAGCCATGTGCCAAACATGTTTGCCACATTACGGGGTTGTGGAAGACCATAAGCCGCATGAATAACTACCCAGACCATTCGGGAGAGCCGGCATTCAAAGAACAAATGTTGAATCGTCTCGTCCTTATGACAAAAGAAACATTGTTCGCTGCCTTGCCACCTACGCTTAGCTAGATTATCTTTGTTAAAATTACCCCTTTGCAAAGGTACCAAAGAAAAATTTTAATTTTTAAAGGGATCTTTAATTTTCAGAGTCTTTTGTTGATATTGAGAGTGTATTTTTATGAATCATAGCCAAATAGTGAGATTTTAATGAAAACACTCTATTCTGATGAAGATTCCAATTCATCCTCACCCTGTCATCTTAGGTGCTTGATGCTTGGGTGACGGAAACAACACGGGCGACAATGGTGTCTGGATTTATCTCCCTGTTCTCTTGGGAGGCGCGTGAGACACGAAGAGACGGAACGCCGCAGCCACGAGTCCCGGGAGCCCGTGAGGCATGTGGAAGACATAGATTTGCTGCCAGAAGCGGCATATCCTATTCATCTACTGGAGATCTGATGAACCAAAAAACAGGGCCACGTGGCCCAATCATAGCTCGAGAACTTCACTGCATTGAGGACTTCGAATATTGTTGTCCATTTCTTTTGCTCTCCTTCGAGTTCTTCTCCAGAGCTATTATTTGTTATTGCCTTCATCTATTCTATCAACGGACGACGGTGACTAGACTGTGGCAAACAACGGTGATCACCCTGTAGCACATGGCAACCAGATGTTCCTTCATTGCTTCACTACTTGTAATGCTGGAATGTACAATGTTCGTATGCAATGCAACAGATTGTGTGATGCATATTGGATTCTAGTCGATGTCCACGGCGACGAACTAGTACACTGGGGATGGATATGGTTTTTTCGGGGATGAAATCCTCCCATGGTAGGGGTGCTGAGTTTTGCGATGTTACGGTAAATTAGTTTTGATGTTCCACCTATTGATTTATTGATGCTGCACTAGACTGAATTATGTCGCGATAGAAACAAATCATATGATAGAAACAAATCATATGCGAAATGATTTTTCTGAGTTTCTGCAACTCTGTTTGGTATAGCTCTTAGAGCTGATTTTTTGCTGAATTCAGTAAAAGTTCTGTCAAACAATTTTTCAGAGAGAAGTGAGGTTCTCTGATAATTCTATGAAGTGATTCTCTGAAATGAACTAAAAGACTAGGGGCTGAAAAATATAGCTTCTCGTTATTCTATAAAGTGATTCTCCATCCTTATGTTAAAGAATAAAAATCACTTCACATAATCAATTCCCTCATTAGATGTAGCTCTACCAAACATGCATGTAATGTTACAATGGGTAATTTTTAGTGTTGCACATGATTTTTTAACGTTGCAGGGTCTTTCATGATGTTCGAACGATTTTTTTTCTATTTTATATGGTTTGATTTTTTTGAGCAATTATATGGTTTGATTTCACAGTGTTGCAGTATCACATTTTGATTATCGCAATACTCTACTATTGTTAGATCCGAATTATTTCTGGACGTCGCATGAAACATGATGTAAATATTGCGGTTAGAATCTTTTTGCTATCTTTTATTTATGTTGCAAGCTTTTAATTTATGATGTTTCAACTGTAACCTGTTGATGTTGATCGTTCGACGAGAAATTTTTATGGGACGTCGGACGCTAGCACCTCTCTTGGTTTTCTTTTTATTATGATGGAGTTTTATGACGGGCCCTGTTGAACATTTAATATACTTTTTACACATAGTATTCCCAGATTTTTTTCTAAATTCATCCCATCTCTTATAATATTTCTATAACAGAAAATGTGGATTCATTTTATAAAACTTATCATATCATTTGAACTAGGTGATAGCCTGCGCGTTGCTGCGAGATCTTTTGGTAAAATTTGAAATAAAAATAATAAAGTGAAATTTGGAAGCAAAAACACTAAGATGATTTCTTCGTATTTTTGTATGTTGAGAAAAATAGAAATCAATATTTTGTAGTGGGGTTCTCATATATAATCTAATATAGATATATAGAATTTTTTAGATTGGACGGTGCAAACAATTAAGATGATGTGGCTGCACCGCATGCGAGAAGTATATAATTTAATATAGATATAGAATTAGTAATCAACGCATCTTGGTGGGGTGCTTAGTGGAGGATGACGTGGTACATTGGTAGGGTGCTTAGTGGAGGATGACGTGGCGCGTTGAGGATTGAGAGAATTCCTCGGTGGGGAGCGCTAATATAGTTTTGTATGATTTCTTTATCCAGATCATTTTAAAAATCTCTTTAAATTGTAATTTATCATAATTAATTTTAAAATTAAAAACCATCATAGTCACATGTTGGACATGTGATATATTTTTTTTGACAAGGCTATTAAGAAATCCATCGAGAATTTATTTAAGACATAAATAATAAATTGTGCGTGCATTTACAGGGTGGGTTTGTAGGCAAGTGAGTGTGTTTTAGGAAAAAAAATGATCATCGCCAACACGGTATCGTGACCGTCCATCTCAGCCAAAACCCCCCGCAACGACAGAACGGGAAGGCGGCTGTGGGGAGCGGCGAAGAAGATGCTGCGCTGCGCCTACACGCAGCGGCGGTGGGCGCACCGCCGCGGCGGTTTCGTGACCGGCGGCACCGGCTGGTCCAAGCCGCCGCCGCGTGGCCTCGGCCCCGCCGCGGGGGCCGGCGCGAAGAAGTCGGAGTGGTGGGCGGTGGACGGGGAGATGCACGAGATCGGGGACGGCGTGCCTCACCGCGAGCGCTTCGCCATCCCGCGGGATAACCTCCCCAACCGCCGCCGCAAGCAGATGCGGGAGCAGTTCATGCGCCGCACGCGCCTCGTCCTCAAGGATTCGGTAAGCACCCCCGACCGCGCCTGACAGCTCTTCCGATGCTCCTCCCAGTCCCCCCGCACGCTCGGCCCCTTTTCCTTAAACCCTAGGACTTGCCTACTGATTGGGTAGTTAGTTTATAATGGGAGAATTTAAGCTACATTAACATAACCGTACTTTGATGAATCATGAGTCAATGTTATCCAGCTAAATGGGTTCAATATGGGATTTACCCCTAGCTTCTCCTTTTATTTTAGCTTGGGTACAGGAGTACCCTTTAATTTGCTGAAATGGTTTAAAGTTAAATATTCTGTATGGGATAGCCTTATTCTTTCTTAGAGTATTTGGTGGAGTTATGATGCGAATGAATTCTGCTGGTTGGTGTATATTTCCCATAGCAAATTCATGGGGCATCAATCATTGCGTTGAGTTTATGCTGTACCCTGTCACTTTGGAATGAACTGAAACAGTGTTCTTTAGTGTTTTAGGTGATCTGACCGTGCTGGCAAGCATTTTATAAAGGTTTGAAATCACAAGACATGTAAAATTTTGAGGCATGTGAACAATGTGTGTTGCATAATTGGGCAATGCATAGAATAAAAAGAACACAATGTGGTTCAACATCAAGAAACAGTGTCCATTTGTTGGAAACTCCTCCAAAAGGTTTACTTGTAACTTGTACTCTTCTTTAGTAGGAAATTATTAACCTGTAAATGCATATTGTATAGTAAAACTCATGGTACTTTATTCATATGAGGATAGTGCTGAGTGCAAACTGAGAAACATGTTGTGGTTAACAATTCTGTGATAAGTGCATGCTTCATAGGTGGAAAGTCAAATTGAAACATTAGTTGCTATGTTCTGAAGCTACAATTTATTGATTAGATGGCCTGTAACTATAGGCACAAAATGGTGTTCTTTGATGCTAGGAACCTGACCAGTGAGTACCAAAAATTTACAGGAACATGAAACATGGTGCAAAAAGTACATGGAGCTGTACCAAGAACTTAGAGAAAACTGGGAAAGGTTGTATTGGGATGAAGGTTATTCCAAAAAGATTGCTGAATCTCATGCTAATTATGACTCTGCTGAAGAAGATGATCTTGACTTCTCACCATACAGGTAGCAAATGGTCAATAGATCTCTTTTGTTTTCCTTGCTTACTGTTTAGTTTAATTGGTTTCTTTTACACCATAAACATGATTTCAGTCTCTACCATAATTTTTTGATCATATCTGGTAGACTGTGCCCTCACAAATGCTTGTTGGATTGTTGCCAACTTTGGAATGTTTATGAATATTTTTAATTTGTTGCCATTCTGATTAGGTAAATGCTTTATGAACGAATTAGTGCCAAGCGTATACTATTTCCTAATTCTAAGTGTTTTTATATTGCAGCAGGAGAAGACAGTCCAATGTAGAACCGAACAAGGTGTGTTCTCTCTGTAGTGCTGATACATCTCACTTTCCATTTCTTTATGCTGAGTCCCTGAGGGGTTTCCATCTTGTTTTTATATGCTAATGCTTTGGGCTCTTGTCACATCCTTTGCTTATTGCTCACCATTTGTGCAGAAGCTGATTGAAATTGTAGAAGAACATTAAGGACCAACCTGTTGTTACTTTTCTGTACTTTAAAACTCATGTGGGAAAAACCTGACACCCCATTTCGTAAATCAGATGGTTTAGGTATCCAATAGTTACTCTATTTTATCACTTTGACTATTTTATTTAGCATCTACTCTCATACTTGTAATGCAACTGGTCTTTTGCAACAGGGCTTTAGGGGGATATAGCTAATTGAAAACCAAATGTATCTAAAGATGTTCCACTAACACTGTCATTGTAATCCACTACACTGCTGTATGGAACTGAAGTAATATGTCTCATGCAATTACTTCCTCCGTTTTAGTTTATAAGGCGTGATCTAACTTGGCATGATCTCCCAACTTACACTTTAACCATTCATTTATCTTATGTTATTTATGGTTATTAGCTTATAATCATTGGAGAGTACATTTAATTACAAATCCAACCATATCAAGATCATTATAAAAGTTATTGGCTAAATTATTGGTCGAAGATTGTAAAGTTTGAATCTTGATATCTGTGTACGCCTTACAAATAAAAATGGAGGGAGTATCAGGGACATTGATTATGGTGTCAAACATAAGTTAACATAATTTCCATAACACATGGCATCAACAATAGCCAAGAGTATCTAGGTCAACTACTGGCTACAGGCTACAAATAATCAGAGTAGGTAGTTTCCCTGTTCAGGATTAGTCAAGACAGGAACTCATCATGAACTCTTTGATTTTGTACCTTTCTCCTTGTTCACTAGTACACAGCAGGTAAGAAGGAAGCATTGTCTGTGTCATATCTATTTGTTGAGTCCTGACCATGTATCAAAGGGTTTGTCTTACCCATAGTTCCACATTTTCAGATGATAATTTTAGATGTTTCTTGCTAATGCTTCCAATGCATAATTATATTGTTCTTTTAGAAGCAAATGTAGTCATCAACCTCCACTGCCATTTGTTTATCTGAAAAAACTGGGCACCAGGCTTGACAATAGAAACTGAAATGTGGCATGCATCTTCCTGATTTAAGGTCTTAAAGACTGTTACTGCAGCATTCCAAAGAAGCCCTTTCTCACATTGTTGCACTGTGTTTTTATGAGGGTTACCTTACCTTACCTAGTTAGAATTATGGAAACGAAGTAGTTGGGATGCATGTGACTGCTCTAATTTTATGGCATATTGGGACTAAGTTGTTTATCCACAGGGCCACACACAAATGTTGGAATTAAATGAATTATCATATATATTCAGTGAATGAAATAGTCTGCTGATGAAGCGGATTCATTGAAAGCACATGTTACCGAAAAAAAAATGTTAAAGAAAGGAAAGCGCTGCCTTCTTTCCTATATCTTGTATTTGTCATACTTTGACCCTGGGGAGTCTCTTTCTCTTGTAAAAAATGTCTGAAAATTTGGGTTTAGAATTGGTGGAGTACCAGGCAATCCAGAACTTATATTCAAGAGAAAAGAATGGATATTAAAACTGTGCAGGACATTATAGCTTTGGTTAAACTTTGTCGTGCTATACTACCTGAACTGGATCATTATCTGTTGTCAGTTCTCCAGTATCAGAGCTGTTGTCTTTTGCTGCATCAGCCACATTTAATATTGACAACAGATCAACTAGTTAGTTACTAGCAAGTATGAAAAAGTGCTGTCAGTTATGAGTTTGTACCGCAGGACCTTGGCTTCGGGATGAACAAACAAGGTGAAAGGTGGGAAAGGGTTACTCAAATTCGTGACAAATTTGAATATGACAGAGAAAGGAGGATTAGAGAACGAGGTAAGCTCATGTTTGTTGGTGCTGGATCTCTTTTGTTTATCTTATTTTTTAACTACAAGGTTATACATATAAAGCTGTTATGAGGAATTTCCACCGCTGTCATTAGTATAAATGGTTGATGGTAGTGTTTCGTGCAATAAACTAAATTGTGTTAGAATATGTTCCCAATAATGAATGTTAGCCGCATACTTTTGAGAACTAGGCAAAATGTACTATTATAGATAGTTCTGCATGTTATGTTCAATAGGTTCCATTGAGCCTTCATATGTTTTGTGTGTGCTTTCATGATTTCTTATCTTTTATCCCCATGTCTTTGCAGCATTTGCTCCCATGAACATGGAAAACAATTTCGGCCGGTATGACTCGAGATTTAGAAGCCAGGATGATGATTCAAATCTTGCCCCGACAAACATGTCTGACGATTTTGGCTCACATGGCCAAACTTTTGGAAACCGTTCTGATCGGAGTTTCCACAACAACTCAAGCTTCAGGAACCAGCGCGATTCAAATTTCCGGAATGAATCAAGTTTCAGAAGCCACCGTGATTCAGATTTCCAAAATGAATCAAGTTTCAGAAATCACAGTTATCCAGATTTCCAAAACCAACGTGACACCAGAGACCAGGCATTTGATGACTAGCTAGCCATAATCTTGTCGTGCTGTTGATTTGCTGCAGCTTGAGCATATGGCTGTTTTTCTTGATTTTTGGGGTGAGCTGTGAGATGTAGTAATGTACTCTAAAATGGCTAGTGCAACAGATTATCTTATGTGGTAATAGTGCTTAACAAAATAGAAAGGGAATGATCTTCTGTTGTAAACTTTAATACTACATTGGGTGCTTAGCCAAAACAGTAGGCATTACATTCATATCATTTACAAGAAATAGCTGGAATATGATGTGCACTAAATCTAGTAGTTCCATCTGCTCTTCGTAACTTAATATCTAATTTCAAATCATATTGGATATTCTTTATCTGCCTTTGTGTGTGTTTACCAAATGAGCGCAAGACTTGACATGAGCTCTATTCGCTGTGCGAACAAGCTCTTGGAATCGACGGCGAGGCAAAAGGGGATAGCTATCTTCACTCTTCACCCTCTCTCGGGGCACTTTTGCTCAAGTGGAACCGGAAGCTCCACTTATCTGTGGTCAATGTCACACCCGGTTTTAGAAAACAAACCGAGTGTACACTGTATGTATGCCAGGATCAAGTTTCATATATACAGTAAACCAGTAGTGAATAAAAGATGCAGTATCACGTACAATAAACTATATAAATGACTTACGAGTCTATCAGAGTATACAGCGTATCCTGGAAACGAAGGCTCCAAACTTCACAGGCAATCGACTGGGGGTTGCGTACGCCTAGAACTGAGCACCATCTTCAAACAGCTTCATACAAGTTCTTCTTCTGAGCAGCGGTTAGCAAGGATGAGTACACTTATGGTTGGTACTCAGCAAGGCCACAAGAAATAACCAGAGATCAATTTAATATCATGTTTAAGTATATTACTCATGTGAGGATCCAGGCCGCTCTTGACCGTGAGCACGGCTGTTATAACAGTTTTACACTCTGCAGAGGTTGTACACTTTCACCATAAGCCGCGTAAAAGTTCAAAAGAACTTTAAACCCAACCACGCTGTGCTGATCAGACACTCATCACACTACCGAGGTGTGACTGCATAGGGACGCTACGAGGCCTTTACAAAGATTCCTTAGTAAAAAGTAACCCGCTAAGGTTTCCGGTTCCGAAGCAAAGTATAACCCTCCCTAATGAGGTCTGTCTCTTACCAAAGCCCACAGCTCAAGAGGACCGAGCTATACCCCGTCAACCGCCGCCCCTCTTGCCCCTTTCGGGTAAGGTTACCATCCACTAAAGTCTCTAATTAATTAGCCAAGACCAGAGCCATATAGTACTTATGGTTGCACTGTTTTCCTGGGTGGTTCTCCATGTTCCGATTAAAACATCTTGATATTATAAATAAAGCATAGGTAGAAGGATGGTTAGGGACACTTGCCTTTCTCCAAAGTGTAGCTGCTCAAAATATCTTCAAAAGTCTTCTTCAGTTGAACAACGTTCCGTCTACTCGTAGCAATCATCGAACACAAGCATGCAAGCATAAAACTATACAAGCAACAAACAAGTACAACTAAGAACAATACACCAATCAAAAAGAAAAGCTTTAAAAGAACGTACTAACGGATAGGACTCGTTACTATGTTTACGAGAACCTAAGGATCACGAAGATCAGAGAGAGAAAGAAAGATACGAAGGTTCCAAGGCAGAGCTTTAATTGGCACGAGGAATATCACATGTACAGAGGATTTATGAATACGAGGATCTCAAACAATAATATATTACTTTAATAATTTAATTTTATATTACAATACAATGACATAGTAACTCACACCATATCATTGAAGCAATATAAAGTTAAAAATTAAAATAATATTGATTTGCAGAGAAACCACAACATAAGAAAAGATCTATACTCAAACTTAGTGATATGGCTCAGAAAAGATGGACTAGCGACAGGATTGCAGAAAAGAGTGTTGCGGACATTGGAACACTAGCCGATGAATTTATAGGATGCGACAAATATTGGAGACAGTGGATTGGCAAAACAGAATAGGGACTAAGTGAGAAACGTAGGGTGCACTAGCAGGATTGGGTTTAGAGGCATAGGAAAGGCTGAGAACAGAACTATGATTGAAAACTTAAAACTAGCGGAAGACTTTAGATTATAAAAGGAAACACTATACGCTTTAAAAATTTTAATTTGATAAAATCATATATAAGAGACTATTTCCTGGAAATTGATTTAATTATATTTAAATATGTAAAACCAAGAATGTATTTTATTTATAACTATTTCTTTTGCAGACATTATGTAATTAAACACATAACTTTAGTATTAAAAACAGATGCGAGCATCTAGTTGATTAACTTTTATTGACCATGTTGAACTAATCAATATTATTGATAAAACACATTTATGTTGACATTCACACAAATTAATACTCATTTAAGAAAGCATTAAGTTTGATGCTAATCACCTTTTAGTTTGAAATCTAGTTTAATACTCATTAATCAATTTTACATAAGCTTATTAAAATCCGAAATATAACTTAATCATATTTTATAGAGAAATCTTAATAGGTAGATACTTAATAAGCAAAACGAGAACACTAGAACAAGTCACATTGAAGGTTTATTAATCAAATTACTTGGAAGTGAAACTCCTAAGTTGGCTTTAATTAGAAACGCTAGTTAATAACCATTTAAACCAAGCAACAGTGATCTATGAAAACATATGAAATCTAAATATAACCTTAATCCAAGTTACATTAAAGTTATGCCTAGGTTTCCAATATTATAACTTGTTCAACTATCACTTTTAAAACTTATAATATATTAACCATATTAATCATTAATAAGAAAACCAAAATATAATTCTTAATTGGATTTTAATTAAGGGAACATGTTTATCAAATCAAATAACTTTATATCTCTAGTTAACTAGTCATATTTTTAATTGTAAATATTCAAGTACAAATTATTTTAATTAAAGTATTAACTTAAAATAGATTATATGAGAACGTCTAACCGAATAATTTTATGAACGGTGTTGAATTAGTCAGTATTATAACTGTAACACATTTAAGTCAATATTTATCAAGGTTAACATTTATTTATGAAAAGCCGGAGTTTAATCTCAATTAGAAAGAGCTATTTAAGTAATTATTAATCAAATTAATATCACTTTACAAAAATCAAGATGGAACTTATTTATATTTTATTCAGAAAACTAATGAATGATAATTATGTTAACATTAATCAAGATTGACAATTATTTATGAAAACTCGAAGTTTAACTCTAATTAGCTTTTAATTAGAGAACTAGTGATCATAAACATTAATCAAGTTAACATAATTTTATGAAGCAACAAAATAGAGCCTAATTAAATTTTAGTTAGAAAGATTATAAAATTAATATTAATCATGTTAATATTATTTAAAGAAACCAAGATATTATCTACTTCAATTTTATTTAGAACGCTCAAGAAATAAGTATTAATCAAGTTAATATTATTTATGCAACCAAAATATTTGCAACCTATCAACTTTTATTTATAAAACTCAGTGAATAATATTAATCAATTTAATATTTAACAAGAAAAACCAATGTGTCAAACTTAATTGGATTTTATTTAAGAAAGCACATGTAACTAGCCTCTAATTAAATTAATTAATAAATAAATTTCAGAAACCAAATATGGTGTAAATAACAGTACTAACGCGTAGTTTAAGTTGATACGAAGCTAACGCAACAAGAACGGATTAAAACGGAGTTAAAACGTGAAAGATATGATTTTTCTAAGGTTCAGGGACTTGTTTGCAACGTTTTAAAAGTTCCAGGGGCTAAAACAGAAGAAAAAGGATCTATTTGTAATTATTTTCAATTTAATTTGGACTGCGGGTTGATTTGGAAAAACTTCAGGGACTCTTTAGCACTTTTGCCTGGGTTGACCGGTATGACTCGGGTCAGCTCTAATCTCGGCTGTTGGATCAAGATCCGACCGTCCACAACAGAACGGCCGAGGGGCTCGCCGGCGAGGAAGAAGTCCGCGGCGGCGCTGCGGCGGCGCATCACCGGAACATCGTCGGAAACACGCTACGGCCTTCGGTTTGTGACGAGAACAAGTCCTACGGACTCGTGAGGCCATGACGAGTTCACTTAGGGCGGTCAAGGCGGCGGGGGTGGCACGCAGACAGAGGACGACGGCGGCGGCGCTATGCGCGGCGGCGAAACTCACGGTCAAACGCGAACGCGAGGAAAGGAGCTGCGACTCGCGACAAGAACCGGACAGGGAGGAAGAGAAGGCGATGGCGGACTCACCCAGCTAGGTCTTGACGAGAACCACGTGACAGAGACGGCCGGCGACGAGTTATGGCGGCGGCGGCGCTACTGCGACGGCGACGGCCTAGATTAGAGCGGCCGGAAGGGGAAAACGAAGCATAAACAGCACGGGAGGGTTGAGTGAGCGGCGGCGAACTCACCAAGGACAATCTCGGCGAAGTTCGGCTCACGACGGCGTCGGACGGCGAAGCTTCGAAGGCGGCGGCAAAGTCGGCAATGGCGGCGGCTCGGGCGTTAGGGTTTGGGGCTCGATTCGCTTCGATTGACTTGGGGAAAAGAACGGCGGGGTCGGCTGCTTAAATAGGTGCGGAGCCCGGGCCTCGGCAGGCGTACCCCGATGGGAATCGACGACGGAGTCGGGCGGCGCTCGGACTCGGAGCAGAGTCCGCGTCGGGAACGAAAGAGATGACATGTGGGACCCACCTGTCAGCGACGCGATGGGAGAGAGAAGCGGGGAGAGGTCGGACGGGCCGACAGTGGGCCGGAAGGGAAAAGGGCTGAACGCACAGGAAAGAAATTGGCCCAAGAAGAAAAAGAAAAAGAGCGGGGAGGAAAACTGAGCGAGAGAGAAAGTTAAGGGGGAAAACTTGGACCGGGCCAAGAGTTCGAGGGCCAAAAACGAACTCTGCTAATTTTAACTTTTCTAAAACTCAAACAAATGCAAATCAAATTCGAATTTAAACAGAATTTAAATTCCAACTTGATTTACTAGCAACCAAAAAATGTATGCAACAGCATGAATGCAACAAAAACTTATTTTGACTAAAATAATTATTTAATGTGATATTTAAATTAATAAAAGGCTAGAAATTCTAATTAACTCCTAGAAAATTTATTTAAGCCTTAATAAATCCTAGAAAATTCATAGGGTTGCTTCAATTTAATTGTGATAAATTTTAGGGTGTTATAAACATATGTTGTTTTGAAATTAGAATACATATATTTATATTATAAATATATTACATTCCCTGTTAATTATTTAAACCTTGGAAAATTTTATAAAATAAACAGAATCATTCCAAATTTTATAAAATTTTATAAACTTTATAAATTATATATATATATATATTTTTTTGTTTTATTCATTGTATTTATTTATATTATTTATTCACATCCCAAATTTAGAAAATTTGGGTGTGACAGTCAAATTGGTACTTGTCAGGAGATATATATTTTCAAAAAATATATATTTTTTCTATATTTCTAGTTGAAGCAATATGAGGCTAACATTCAATCTTGCCAGCCCCTCAAACAATGCAGCAGCTTGCTCCCGACATTGCATTTTGCCTTAGCAAATCCCGTTTTACGGTGCCACATTGCTCCAGACTTTATTGGACCAATTCATGTAAATATATTGCTTCAAGCTCCCAGTTTTCTTCTTCCAATTATTTTTTTGAATAAAAGGCAGGACCACTGCCGCATCATATAAAAAGAGGGCAATCGTAATAACACGCCGAAGTGGACACCCACCACACAAACAACACACGCAAACAAACACATCCACAAAACACTACACCACTACAAACTGGGAGAGGAGCCGAAGAAGACGCCTCGCACTGCGCCATCGTCGCCAACGTTGTGCCACGCCAAAATGTCGCGGCCCACTGCAAGCCAAAGCGGCACCTCAAGCTCCTCTACCATTGGAGTATCACCGTCCAACCACACACCAGGCCGTCGATCTCCCAGTCCCGGTAGAGCAGCAGCAGAACACTCTCATTGTAGTGGGGGCCTTGCCTCTTCCACCGCCTCGCACTCCTCTGTCAAGGACTCAGATACCTGAAATCGCTATGAGAGCAACACCTCCGCCCAACCGCCACCGGAATCACCACAGCACCAAGCGCGTCACCACAAGACCTCCAGCACCCATGTGTCCTCTGCAACATCCTGCCAACATGGACCAAGCACATAGACAACACCACCAACCAACCACCACCCCTGCCTAGCCAAGGCGGTCTCAGATGCGGCGCCTCCAAGGAGGGCACGACGCCAATGGCGTCGCCATCGCATGTCCAAAGATGGACAGGGTTCACACCGTCGAGATCCCCGAGAAGCAGGGGACATGGTGCCTCCCAATGGTGCCCCTAACAGGGAGAGCGACGCTTGGCGTCGCCACCATCGCCACTGACAGAAGCCTCAGTGAAGGCTTTCACCTGACACAACACCATATCTGCGCCCGTTCTTGGCAAGGCAAGAATCTCGCCCCTCCCCGCCTTCGCATCGCCTCACCGGAAGAAGCCAACATAGCCCATAGCCCCACCACAGCGCCATCAACAAGCACCAGCCACCCCCAACCCCACCACCAAGGCGGCGCCAGGCCAACGTCCTCGAAGAGAAGCACCCACCACCTCACCTTATCCCGTCGCCCATGCGCCGACCAGCCTGCAGTGGTGACCGCGATCTGGTGGCTCCCGCCACCGCCGTCGCGCAAGCACCTCCGCCGGCGAGGGAACTCCGGGAGGCCTCGGCGGCCGCGTCCGCCCCAAGCCGCCGGAACGAGGAAAAGAGGCCCGCCACCGCCTTCACCGCGGGCCGCACGAGCTTCCGGCGGCCCGCTCGGCCGGCGACGCGGTGGGAGGAAGGAGACGGGTTGCGGCGGCTAGGGTTTGGCAGGGTGTCCGCTCGGTCGCCGTGCGGGGGCGACGCGAGCGGAGTGGAAAAGTTGCTTAGAGAGCCCTCTGTCTACTGACTTCCAATTATTTTTAGTTCTTTTCATAATTATAGTTACCATGATGCAAATACGCACCAGCAATGGATTTTATCGATCATTTATTTGGAATCATTCATGATGCAAATACTCACCAGCAATGGTACATTGCTATACGTAGGTGGTCTGATAAGTCGTCTCATAAAAGTAGGATTTTTGATGATGTGGATGAGAGAGAGCGAGGTGAGAGAATGATATTGTTGTTTCGCGAAACAACCGCCTCATGGGCTAAATTTTAGGACTATGAGACAAATTTCTCACCATTATACGAGTTTTGTTGCCATGCAACCAATAATATTTTTTTATTTTCCCACAAATTAAGGGATTTTGTATTGCTACGAGTGTAACGAGACAACTAAAACAATAACATATTATACAGGTTCTCTGATAAGTCTGCATGAGACCGATCATTAGATAACACCGATGTACTTGCCCATGTTTGGAATCATTTCCTTGTGTAGGATCCTGCTCTCGCACAAGTGGGATTCTGGCCCAACTCAACTACCAGGCCAAGCCCAACAATCCTACACAACTCATCGGCCCATTGTGCTATGCGTGTCACTCAAAGGTCCAGATGGTGAGGCAACACGATCGAACGGCCCAGGTTCTCCAGATCTCGCTATAAATTAGCAACCACGCGCTCCGGCCAAAACCCTCCCGGCTCAGCTTCTTCTTTTGCAGCGCCGCCGCCGCCTCCATCTAGGGCGCCTTCCTCCCGCCGCCGCCGAGCTCGCGCAAGCCCTGCAAGATGGTATGTTCCGATCGCCTTCTCTACCACCTCTCCGAGATCCGAATTTGTTCCTTCTCTCGTCACTAGCGTCGTCGTCGCCGTCGTCGCCAGCGTCGTCGGTCTGATTATGAGATTGATTCGTTGTGCAGGTGCTCCAGAACGACATCGACCTGCTCAACCCCCCGGCGGAGCTCGAGAAGCTCAAGCACAAGAAGAAGCGCCTCGTCCAGTCCCCCAACTCTTTCTTCATGGTTTGTGTTCTTATCCCAAATTTGCTCCCGTTTCTGTGGCTGGGGAAACTAGTCATTTTTCGTTCACCTTTTTCTTTTTTGCCTATGTATATTAATTGAAATCTCGTTGTTGTGTTGCAGGACGTCAAGTGCCAGGGATGCTTCAGCATGTAAGTTTTGCTACCCCTCCAGCCTCTTTTCTAGGTTTAGAACTACCTAGCTCACGGTCATTGATTGATTGTGCTCTTATTATGGAGGTAGTCTTTGTAAATGTCATCGCTGATTGATTCTAGTCTATCCACTACACCTGCCCTGGTGCCTTTGAGTCCATCTGTAATGCAATCTTGTTATTTGTATTGCTTTCTCCAAGCCTAGAGTCCTATTGGAGTGAGATTTGGTGAGAACTAAGGTGACTTTGATAATTTGGGGCACGAAGAGTAGCCACTGTAGGAAGCTACATAATTGATTTAGGTTATAATAATTATTAGACACCTGCAACTGTCCCTTGAACACATTTTGTTTGGAAAACCATTTTCTTTAGTTGTAATGTCCTTTTTAGTTTTAACGTCCTTGGCAAGGGCTTATGTCCTGATATTGCCTTAATTCAAGCCATGTTTGATTTCTCAGAACCTAAGAAGCTTGAATATCAGACTTGTCAGGTAGTAACAAAAAGCAAAATAAAATCTAAGCAAATCACTCCATCTCTAGACTTTGGATTGTAGCAAGCTCCTGTAGTTCTGCTTGCTCTGTGGATTTCTATCCATTATTTTGTTAAATTAAATTACCTTGTTGAAAGAACCAAGTAGGGCCTAATTCTGGGTGAGCGATTCTGATTTTGCTGTCCTGGTAGCTTAATAAGGAATGTTCTTTGCAGCTTGCATTTTTCTATATGTTGGATATTGGCATCAATGTATGCTACTATGGTTTTTCCTCACGATCTGTTAAATGCGCATTGTAGTGATTTGTCCTAAACCTTGTGCTTTCTGGTCTCAAGAATTTCACATTGCTTTTGCAGAACCACTGTTTTCAGCCACTCCCAGACTGTTGTGGTGTGCCCAGGCTGCCAAACTGTCCTCTGCCAGCCCACCGGTGGAAAGGCGAGGCTCACGGAGGGCTGCTCCTTCCGCCGGAAGGGAGACTAGATTTTAGTCTGGAATATGATATTTTTACTGAGCCAAGTGTTTCACCTTTGAGTATGTAGCCTTCAAATTTTGCGCTATGTGAAATGTTAGGGTCTTGAACTGCTGCTGATGTATCGGATGCTACTTCTCAATGTGTTTGCTGCCTGCTTGTTGTCTCATTAATTAGCTGGGATTGTTTTGGATTGTGAATGTGATGAACTACCAGTGGTGAAATTGTTGAATTTTACTGTGTTTATCTTATTGATTGATGATAGAGTTAAGCCAAAATTTCAATTACTTAACAAAATAGTCATTTTCGTCCTTAAACTATTAGCTGGGGCTTAGTTTCAGCCCTAATAAACTATCAAAGTGGCCGTTTCAGTCCTCAAAATTTTCTTTTCAGCTAGGCCTTGTTTAGATCCAAAATTTCATCCCCAAATTTACTATGCAAAAAGAAGATTCCCCGTCACATCAAAATGTCATAACATGTATGGAGTACTAAACGTAGATAAAATCAAAAACTAATTGCACAGTTTTGTTGTATTCTGCGAGACAAACATTTTGAGCCTAATTAATAAATTTTTAGACAATTTTTCGCAAAAAAAAAACAAAATGCTACAGTGGCTGACCTGACGCGCGTCAGGCCGGCCAGTCCCAGTTCGGGGTTCGCTTCCGGCATCTAAACGCGGCCTCAATGTCGTCCCGTGTTCTATGTTGCTTGATACGCTGTTTTGCTGTCGGGCTGTCCCTCCCCCATCTTCGTTGCGAAATCTCAACATAGAGACAACACGTAGCCTCAATTCTGAATCCAACTGTTCCTCTCTGCTTGCCTCCTCCCCAATTGCTCCTCTCTGCTTGCACTCATGGACCTCCTGTCATCAAAATTCATAGAGCACACCAGCACCATCACTCTTCGTCCACTACCACAAGCATGACCATATGAAGTCAGCAAGCAAGCACGATTGCTCCTCGCTGCCTTTTCCAAATTGAAGCTATTTTTCTCCTCCAAAATTATCATGGCCAAGCATTAGAGCAGGTCATCACACCATGCTTCTCGCTGTTGTATCGGAGCTGCGGTGGCCAAAGATGCCTGTGTACAGACAGGTGCGTATCTACATGTTCGGTAAAGACAGGTGAACGTAGCTGTTGCGTTGCTACAACTTTAACATGTTATTTTTACTGCCACCACTCATAAAATTGAGCACACGTACTTATGTGATAACCTAAGCAATGTACATGACGTTCATAATCTTGAAAAATAATAAATAATGATGCTCATATATCTATGTGGAGGGTACATTACTTTTTACTTTAGCATGGATGAATAGATAAATGAAATGTTTAATATATTGCGGTTCTAAATTTATGGTTGATGTTGACAATATGATGCATATGTGGTTTTCCTTGGTAATTGTACCTTTGACATGATCATTTTGCTTTGGAAGAAGTCTACGTAACCCTCTCAACTATGGACCCTGGAACACTTCACCCCCAAACTACAAAACCGGATAACCAACCCCCAAACTTTAGAAACCGGTGCACATAACCCCCTAGGGTGGTTTTCTTAGGCGGTTTTGCAGACCATTTTACAGAAAACCCCCTAGAATGATTAAACCCTCCCAGATAGGTCCTTCCGCGTGACATCCTCATCTCCTTTCCGGCGACAAGTCCGTCGCCGCCCTCCGCTCCCTCTCGGCTGTCTGCTCCATCCGCGCCACCGCGCTACGCCGCAGCCTCCTCGATGGGCCCACCTCGGCCGGCCATCACCCCTTCCTTGGCGCCATCCTTCCCGCCGGCCCCTACACCGCCGTCTACCTTCCCCGGCCGCGCGTCCATCCCGGCGCCCACGCCGCACACACCCGCACCGGCACCCGCAAATGCCGTCGCTGCACAGCCGCGCCATGCGCGCATCCCCGCCGGCCTCGCCACGCCGCTCACCGCCACTTCGTCCTGCCCCCACTGCTCGAACAACGCGACCGCGCGCCGCCCGCCGCTGAGCCACACTCTGCCCGCACGACGGCCTTCGCACGAAGGCCACCCGGCCCCGCTACTCTACTACGCGCGTGCGCCACCGACGGCCCCGCCTTGACGCCGCTTAGCACCGCCACCACGCACCGCCACGCCGTTGCTCCGCCGGGCCCCCACCGCCGGCGCCTTTAATCCCCACTACGTCGGCCATCCCCTCGCCCTTCCCCTTTAGCCTATAAATAGGTGGTCGCGACACTCCCCTCGGCATCCCAAACCCACCAGCTGACCTCGCTCGCTCCTCCCGCCGCCGCCGCCCGCAGGCCGTCGTGGGCAGCTCGCCACACCCCACCTCCACCCGAGGTAAGGGCGGGGATGGAATCCCCTCATCCTCCTCTTGCTCTCATCACGCTCACCGGCCGTCTCCGCGCCCGGAACGCTGGCGAACCTGCCGCCAGCCGCCGCCAGCCGCTCTCCCCTGATCCCCTCCCCTATTTAAATCGAGAAAGACGACCAACTTGCAAAAACCCACTGCCTTCCCCATCACCCCATGAAGCTCCCCGGCCACTTCCCCGAGCTCCTCCGGCCCTCCAAGCCGCCAGCGCCTGCTCGCCGGAGCCGCTCGAGCCGCCACCGCCTGGAGCTGGTTTAGTTTAAGGCCGGAGGGGCTTATTTGCAAATGTTTAGGGTCTGTTTGTGAGGTTTTAATCATTCTAGGGGGTTTTCTATAAAATGGTATGCAAAACCGCCTAAGAAAACCACCATAGGGGGTTATGTGCACCGGTTTCTAAAGTTTGGGGGGCTGGTTATCCGGTTTTGTAGTTGGGGGGGGGGGTGTGAAGTGTTCCAGGGCCCATAGTTGTGGGGGTTACGTAGACTTCTTCCTTTTGCTTTTAGCTATAGTTGAATTATGGGGTTTGTTATATAGATATGTTGATCTTGGTGTTTGCAAAACTTTCTGGCATTTATGCCTTCTTATGCTAACATGTGTGAATAAAACAAATTTTGGGTTGTGGGTAGTGTTAGAAGTGATCTTTTGGGTTGTACTGCCTCTATTTCAAAAAGGTTGCTTCATGATGTGTTACATGTGTGGGAGGTGTAGAATATAAGAGCTTATCTTTATATCTAGAATTGATAATTGCTATATGATATCCTAAACTAGGTATAACATGTGCTAGGTATAACATGGCGTGGATAATTGTTGTGCTGATGGTTGGCACGTATGAGATTCTATCATTCAGTCGTTGTTGATACCACTGATGTTGAATAAGCACTATATGTATCTCTCTATATTGAATGCCGTGGCCTTTTCTTTTTTCCATCATGAAGTAGCATCTGGATTTATTTTGGAGATGGTATTTATCTTGTGGCATCGCAGATCATATTGCAGTGCATCACATGACATTTCAAGTTATGTCGCGAACCTATATGGTTGCGACCAGTACAACATCGTTTATTGGACATAATGATGCGGCTTCATACCTGACATGTGCATACAACATCATTTATATGCATTCATGTCTACTGGGGCGAACGGCCTATATGGAGGCAGGAGTTCATATGCATTCATGTGCATACAACATCGTTTATTGGGCATAACGATGCGGCTTCATACATTGTTAAGTACGAACTACGAAGTTAGGAGTTTATATGCATTTATGTGTATATCTCATTATTTATTGGGCATAACGACGACTTCATACCTTGCTAGATATGAAGGCAGGAATGGTTTTGGATTTTTTGATATATTATATTGGGCTGTTTTCCACTCATATGCATTACTGATTATGATGGAAGTTCCAATGAAACTAACATGAGAGGTGTACCGTGGTATGCCTTATGTGATTATTATGGACATATTATATGTGATGTCCCTTGCATTCATATGCACTTCAATTGAATTGCCAATGTTATTTCATTTCATTAGGAGATGGTCATTACCTATGCTTTGACCTTTATCTTGTTATATGGAGATTAATAAGATATGGTGTTGCGGGTTGTTAATTATTGTTCTACTACATGGATCTCACATTTGTTCCCCTTTATGAAGTTGGTGTACAAATTAATATTGTCTTGTCTTGCCATGATATTATAATTCTTGGTATAGGAAATGGATTCATGGAGCTGTTCTTTTAATAATTGTTACATTACAAATGATTAATTTAATCTATTATGGCTTAAACAGCTTGTTAAAGTAATTTAGATTTTGTGTTTTCAATCTCAGCCTTCTCCCTCCCCAGGTTGTCCTTTGAAGCTATCATGGAGGTTAGTAGGTAATTTGCACGTCATACTCTTTCATGAGATCTCCTAAAGCTAAGATGCATGCTTCTAAGTTTGTGAGATGTTAGAGAACCATTTCTTCTCTATGTTATTCTCTTCTCTATGTTAAAGTTCTAGGGTTGTTATGTTGTGCTCGTTTGTAGGTATATGCAGCCGAAATTTTTTGTTTGGCAGTTTAGTGTAGTTCTATAGCATCCCAGGGTTGCATGATACCAATGGTGTTACACCCACTAGTCCCATGGAGTTGTGGCTCGAAGCCGGCACCGATGAGACGATGTGACGACTTCGCAGCTTGCTCCGCCTTCTCCAGAAGGTGTAATTATTGTTCACAAACATAGACAACAATTTGGCCTTGATCAGCAATCGTTCATGAGGCGAAGCACGCTGTGTGTTTTTGTAAGAGACGGTTGGTTGATGAGGCTGGAGCAAGCCAGAGGAGAATGCCCCCGGCACTTTCATGGCTACTCCCTTCATTCCTTGAACGGAGACTAGCAACCGTTGACGAGATTAGCTAGATTAGATAAACTCTAAATCAGCCATGACCCTTCATATATATAGGGTGGGAAGGTCTTGCTCCGCAAAGAAATCCTATTACAAGTCATGATCTATATGTATTCCCTAATTCTACTAAGATTGGACAGAAACCGATCAGATTGACTTGACAATGGCTTGGCTCGCCAGACCTGCTACAGGGCCCAGACCGGTCTCACCGGCCGGATCATGAAACCGGTCAGATCATGAAACCCAACCAGACTTGCTCTGTGCCAATTTTTACCACCAACAAATGTCCTTGTCTTTGATAAAGCTGTGTACGAGGCCTTGTTTAGTTCCTAAATTTGGGACTCCCAATTTGGGAGTACGAAATTCCATGCGCACTGTAGCATTTCGTTTGTATATGCGAAAAATTGTCCAAAAATTGATTAATTAGCCTCAAAATGTTCGTCTCGTAGAGTACAACAAAACTGTGCAATTAATTTTATTTCATCTACATTTAGTACTCCATGCATGTTATGGCATTTTGATGTGATGGAGAATCGTCTTTTTGCATAATAAATTTGAGAGTTGCTTTTTGGAACTAAATAAGGCCAAAATAACATATGCGATGTTTGGGTCTTTTTGTTTCAAAAACGATATTTGAAGATATCATCTGTATCGCATCAACCATCTTGCCATATACGATTATATGATGACATTGAGATGGCCACCCATGGCTGCGTGCCTGCGTAAATGCTTAGAAAACAAACTACAAACTAGTGCTTCTTTGCGTTAATAAGAGGTTCATTAGTGACCCAAATCGCCCGTCACTTCGCATCACAAATAATGTTCCTTGCTTCCCCGTCAATACAAGCATAAATCCATTCCTCATGTCGTGCCTAAAAATGACTTGCACCCACATGTGCTTCATGCACTACTGCACTGGAACAATCGATATCTTAGTAGGAATGATATTTGAATTAGATATGTGAAAATTGTACCACTACATTTGACATTACAAAAAATATTGTTTAAAGCAGAATTAATGTAGTATTTTTTACTAGGAAACAAAATTCATATCTTGGTGAAATTCCAACAACGAGATTGTCATGTTCCTGAACCAATATAATAGAGCATAGCCTACAAAGATGCTAATAGCCTCTTACAACACTAGCAGCGATTTCACACATAAAGTCCTAGGATTGGCTTTACCTGCCACATTTGCTTTGATGGCGCGCATCTTGTGATATTGTCACGTAATGTGACCCGTGCGGCGGTTCTTGCACCAAACATGATCCATTGTAATTAATGTATGGATCGAGTCCTATATATATATGCTCACATAGGCACATATACATGGGCAAAAGAAAATTAAAGGAGGGGTAGTAATATAATAGGTCCGATCATAATTCACTGAGAAAACATATATCGAATGGTGAAATAAGAGACCAGTGGTATTTTTTTTCGAAAGCAACAGGGATACTTTTTTGCCATGCATGTCCAGTAGCTGCTGTTATATAGTGCAGGACTGGGAGGTATCCTGAATCAATGCCACACGAACGCCCAAGCTCTTGCTTCACCGCTCCAAGTTGAAACCCGTGGAAATGATCCAGTCCGTGTGCTTCTATCATATGGTTCCTGACTTCCTGGCCTACTGCAGCATAAAGTTTTTGTATCCACAATTCCACATCATCTGTGTGGAGAGGGGTAATAAGCAGGCTGGTTGTGATTGGTGTGTTTTCAGTGACCAAATGCGCCTATGATCAAGGATCTTGGGACCCCAGTCAACAGTCATATGCTTCAGACTTCCAGAGGTTCTTTGCAATTTGCATAGATTGCAAGTAAAGCAGTGGAGTCGCACCTGGTGGATCTTGGTTCCTGGTCTCCTGAATGATGCCATGCCAGTATGCCACTGAGCTGGCCATCCATGTCTGTGTAAAGAAGCTGGGGCTTCTTTGCGTTAGCGAGCGGTTTATTAGTGTCCCAAATCGCACGCTACATCACATCACAAATGTTCCTTGCTTCTGCGTCAATACAGGCATAAATCCATTCCTCATACCTAAAAACGACTCGCACCCACATGCTTCCTGCATTACTGCATCGACACAGGAGATATTCCTTACAAGCCAAAGACAGTCAGGCATGGCAACGGCATCGCGGCCGTCCGCCGGGGACGCAGAGGCGCCGCTTCTGGCTGCCAGCGGCAGCGGCAGCGGCAGCGGCGCGCAGCCGGCGGCGCCGCCGACGACCGTCGTCGGCAAGGCGCTGAGCAGCACGGCCGACCTCGCCAAGCACCTCCCCACGGGCGCCGTGCTCGCCTTCGAGGTGCTCTCGCCGTCCTTCACCGCCGACGGCGCCTGCACCGCCGCCAACCGCGCGCTCACGGGCTGCCTCGTCGGCGCCTGCGCGCTCTGCTGCTTCGCGCTCTGCTTCACTGACAGCTACCGCGACGCCGCCACGGGCGCGCTGCGCTACGGCTTCGTCACGCCCAGCGGCTGCCTGATCCCCGTCGAGGGCGGCGGCGGCGGCGCGCCGCCGCCGCGGGACGAGAGGTTCCGGCTCACCGCGCTTGATGTCATGCACGGGCTGCTCTCGTTCACGGTGTTCCTCGCCGTCGCCATGGTGGACCGTAATGTGGTGGCGTGCTTCTACCCCGTGGAGTCCGCCGCGACGAGGCAGGTGCTGGCGGCCGTGCCCGTGGCGGCCGGCGCCGCGGGGAGCTTCCTCTTCGCCATGTTCCCGTCCACGCGCCGGGGCATCGGCTTCCCCGTTGGATCGTCGTCGTGATCAATACTGTACGGCGGCATGAAGAATATGGCCCGGAATACAGTGGTCTCCTACAGAGTAAATTAATCCTAATTCGTTTGCTGATGTGTGTGGTCGCGTGCCATTGGCGCGCTACTGGCTTGTGGAGTTGTGGCACGCATGCATCAGGTTACTGCCCGATTAGTGCCGGTAAATTAGTGAGAAATAGGTGTGCAGGGGAATCGAGAAGTGTTGGTTCGACCTGTGGTGCCGGGACATATGAGATTGATTCATGCATTTTTTGATGTTTTGGTGCATCGGAAACCAAAGAAATTAAAGTAGAGTGTGTTTGTGGTGTGAATATGCTTTCAATCATTCATTTACTGATAAATAGAAGATTGTTGCTAATTCTTGTTTTAAAGTTTATTTTTTCTAGAAATTTTGGCTGCCAAAATATCCTTACTTTATTTGCTTGGGTCTCTAGTAAAATTTATTTACCACTTGAAAAGTACAGTGTCATTGCACATCAGTACTACATGTGCCACTACATATATAGACTTTCACATCTTATAGAGGACTCATAATATGGCCACTCTCATAAGCACCGAGTACCATAGGTTCACTCATTCTCTGTAGTCGACTCGCATATAAACCGTGTCTATTTTGGATGGATGAGCAAACCACATTAAGCACTCAACGTCTCAACTCCATGCAAAATCTAAGTATTTTGGAACGAGAGACGTCAGGAAAGCTTTTTCTACCTCTAGATGATCATGTTGCCATGCTTCATGCGCCAGCTCCACATCAACATGCCTGCACAAAGTTGTTCAAACAACCTCAACCATCTCAATCAATCCCAAAGGCTCCCACCGTCAGGCAGTCCGTCCTTCACCACCGGCGCCGCCTGCACAGCCGCCCACCGCGTGATCATGGGCTGCCTCATCGGCGCCTGCGTGCTCTGCTTCACCGACAGCTAGTGCGACGCCGCCATGGGCGCCCTGCGCTACGGTTTCGTCACGCCTAGCGGCCGCCTGCTTCCCGTCGAGGGCACCCAGCGGCTTATGGTTGCTTCCGTGGTTACCATGATCACCATGGTCAACGACAAAAGCTCCGGCATGGACGACGGCAGCTTCAAGACGAAGGAGCTCCTGCACGGGGGGACTCTGGCAAGCTACACTGGGCATCAACCTCTGGATATCGGTGGGCAGCGAAACATGAGAAGTGTCGGTTTGGCCTATGGTGCCCGCACATATGAAATAGATTCATTTTTATGTCTTGTTGTATATGTAACCGATGAATTAAACTAGAATATGTTTGTGGTGTGCATATATATACATCGAAATCCATTGGTCTACCAATAAATATTAAAGATAAACTATTACAAATTCTTAATTCAAAAATTATTTTTCTCTGGAAATATTGGCTGAAAAATATCCTCATGCGAACTGATCTACGATCGGTTGTAAGGTTTTTTTATGGTGGAACATGTTCATCAGGTTTTAAGTTATGGACTCAACATTAGTATCGTATTTTTGTTTTGCATTTTTTCCCAGAAATTAAGAGGTGCTATTGTTTTAGTGCTAGACGACATTACCGTCGATAGCAAGGCGTCTGTGGTAACTTCGTGAATCTCAAGATCGGATTTGTCGGTGTTTATAAGGATAGAGTTTGTCTATATATTTCAGAGGGGTGGGTGTCAGTGCATGGTGAGCATCTGCATGTCTTTCGCAAAATAAGAAAGATATATATACTCTAAATTGATTAGCTGTGGTCTCTAGTAATTTTTTCTTTAAAACTAGTATAAAAGGGTACTATCTCTTTCCTGATCAATGCAACACTTAGTACTTTCGTCCTTGGACAGAAAAACTTGAGAGATGAGAGGACTCATACCTATATTCACCTCATTTTCCCTAGTTATCACTTCGCATATATACACCATTTTTGTTACCTATCTTGATGAATGAGCAAACAACACACATTAATCACTCAACATCTCAAGTCCATATGTGGAATCTACGCATTTTGGAACGAGAGGCTTCACGAAAGCAATTTGTACTGTCATGTCTTGCCATACTTGCCAGGTCCACACCCAAATCCCAAAATGTGTCCACAAAGTTTTTCGTAATCTCAGCCATATGTTTGCCTCAGAACATTGCGCGGAAATTCAGGGAGCAATTTCTTCGTGTTGCTGGTTCTTTAGTAGCATTGCTGGGCTCGGATCGCATGGACCACCATAATCTATTTTGTCAGTGCCCTGGTTAATCTGGAAGGAACATAATATGAGGGTGCATGAATAACGCTCGTCTATTTGAGAGGATGGTTAATATGAGGATACAAACCCTTGTCTCATAGATCAGCCACATCGGCGGTGAAAGTGTTTGTTTGTCTACAACAACCGGTATAGTAATTTTTTTATTGGTCCTACTAGCACCCAGATGTCCGATCTAAAATTTTCATCAACGGTCAGTCGCAACATAAAGAATTTGAATCTGCAACATCAAAAATTACTTTTTACAATACCAGACATTATGTATGGAAATAGCGGCATCAGATCTCATGCGATTTGAAGAAAAAACAAATTACTGCCATAACAAATGGTGATGTTTTATACAACAATCGATCAAAACCCCTTTTTTATCAAGAAAGAACTTGAACATTGTAATTAATTCGAGAACACCACATGAAACATCATGAAATCACAACTGCAACATCATAAAAAGAACATAATTGCAACATTACAATCTGGAAAACATATGCAACAATAGAAAAACTAAATTGCAACATTATATGACACTTATTGTAAGCACTCCGAGCCTCTGCTACCTTATCAACCAACCCCCTCCTGTTAACCATGAATGCCTTCAAGATGTGTCGTTGCTCGGCAGTCGCCGCCCTAGCCGGTTCGGGCGAGCCGCCGTCAGGTAGGGGAGCAGGGAGGGGCAGGGCGGCAGCGACATGTAGAGGAGCGGGGAGGGAGAAGCAGCAATGGTGGCGTGCGGAGGGGGGAGGAGGGACGTGCGGAGGCGGTGGCGGTGGCATGTGGATGAAGGGGAGGGGCGTGCGGCATCAGCAGCGGCGGAGACGTCACCATGGTGGACCGCAATGTGCTGGCATGCTTCTACCCCGTGGAGTCTACCGTGATGAGGCAGGTGCTGGCAGCCGTGCCCGTGGCGGCCGGCGCCGCGGGGAGCTTCCTCTTCACCATGTTCTCGTCCACACGCCGGGGGATCGGCTACCCCGTGGGATCATCGTGATCAATGGCGGAGATGAAGAATGGTCCGAAATACAGTCTCCTACGGAGTAAATCCTAATTCGCTTGCTGATGTGTGGTCGCATGCCGGTGGCGTGCTACTAGGTTTGTGGCATGCACATCCATCACATTACTGCCTGATTAGTATGGGTAAATCACTGAGATATGGGTGTGCAGGGCAGAGGAATCGAGAAGTGTTTGTTCGACCTGTGGTGCCGGGACATAAGAGATCAATTCGTGCGTTTTTATGAATTGGTGCATCTGGAAACAAAGAAACTAGGTAAATTCTCCGCGCGTTGCTGCGGGATATTTTGCCCGCTTGTTTCTGTTGCAAGAAGCACAATAAGATCACAGGTGGAGATCACTTAAGTTGTTTCTAGGGCCACAAAGAAATAGGAGATGAAGTACAATTTCTACTAATTCCTACCAAAAAAATAGCCTAAGAACATTTCCAACAGCATATGTAAAATTGAAGACGTAAAACTCATTTTAGGTTTAGGAGAGAGAAGACTTTCAGAAGAAAATGACGTTCTTCTCCGACAGCATATACCTAAAAATTGAATACCTAAAATAAGTTAGAGATATCTTGTTACTTTAAGGGGTTAACCGTAAAAGAACCAAGACACATCAAATTGTATAAACATTACATGTTTTCTTGAGGTGCTTTTCGTCCGACGGTGCCGCAGTGTGGAGCTCCTCCACGGCTCCACCCGAGCGCCGCCTTGCCTCGCTGCAATCTGAGCTCCGTGGTGACCGCCCAAGCTTCCTCCTCTTCGCTCTTCCCCACCTTCCTACTCTCCCTCTACATCAGAGCTCCTCTTCTTCTCCAATCGCGGCAATCTGAGATTCTCTTCTCCCATTCCAGCAGCCATGGATATGGTGTTGTAGGCACTGAAGAAGTAGTGATGGAGCTCGCTTGCGCCCACGTGGCGGCGGGCGGCGGCCCCTCGCGATTGGGTTCCCCCGCTCCCTCGCGGCGGCAGTGTCCTCGCCCGCGTGGTGGCGGCGGCCCCTCGCGAGGAGGCTCGCCCGCGCCCTCGTGGCGGTGGCCGCAACTCGCGGTGGAGCTCTTCGCGCGTGCCGACGCTCGCGCAGCGGCGATAGCCGCTCGCAATGGAGCTTATCCCTTCGACGGCGGAAGAGGAGGAGCAGGAGGCCCTGGTGGGGGTTTGGGGGCAGCCTCGCATGCCGTAGCACCGACGCCCATGTCCCGCATGAAGCACCTGCTGCCCAATCTCCACCTCGTGGGCCCCCCCGCTAGGGGAGCGCCCGACCACCACCAACCGCGGCACCGGCGCTCGGAGCACCCGACGGCGGGCGATTTATGGAGGCAGTTAAGTGGAGGCGCAGGGGCAGTTTTATGGGGGTGTGAGGTGGCGGCGGTGTGGAGGCGAGGGGGCAGAGAAGGTGAGGCGGCGGTGCAGCGGTGGAGGCGAGGGGGCGGCAGCCGGCGGGCTTCGAGGCCCGAGTGGAGAAGGCAGGGAGGCGAGGGGGTCGCGGGTGTGAGTTCGATGGTGCGAGGATGAGGTGGCGCGCTGAGAGTTCAGAGAATTACTGTGTGGGTTGTTAGTGGGTACCAATTATATAGTCGTTATAGATTAAACTAGAATGTGTTGTTTGTGGTGTGAATATGCTTTGAATTCTTTTATTTACTAATAAATAGAAGATTGTCGCTAATTCTTGTTTTAAATTTTTTTTTCAAGAAATTTTGGCTGACAAAATACTCTTACATTATTTGCTGGGGTCTCTAGTAAAATTTATTTACCAGTTGAAAACTACACCGCGTCATTATACATCAATACAACATGTGGCAGAACATGTATCAACTTTTCCATTAGTTACAGAGGACTCATATATGGCCATTCTCAGAAGCACTAGGTACCATGGGTTCACCTCATTCTCTATAGTCATCTTGCATATAAACCATACCTATTTTGTATGGATGAACAAACCACATTAAGCACTCAACGTCTCAACTCCAAACGAAATCTAAGCATTTTGGAACAAGAGACGTCAGGAAAGCTTTTTGTACTTTCATCCGTAGATGCTCATGTTGCCATGCTTCATGTGCCAGCTCCACATCAACATGCGTGCACAAAGTCGTTCAAACAATCTCTAGCATCTCAATGAATCCCACAGCCTCCCAGAGTCAGACAGACCGTCCTTCACCGCCGATGGCGCAAGCACAGCTGCCCACCGCGTGCTGACGATCTGCCTCATCAGAGCCTGCGCGCTCTGCTTCACCGACAGCTACCACGACACCGCCACGGGCGCCCTGCACTACGGTTTCTTCACGCCTAGCGGCTGCCTGCTTCCCGTCGAGGGCATCCAGCGGCTTATGGTTGCTTCCGTGGTGACCATGATCACCACGGTCAACTACCACATCTCCCGCAAGGGTGACGGCAGCTTCAAGACGAAGGGAGCTCCTGCACGGGGGATGCTACACTGGGCAATTGGGCATCAACCTCTAGATGTCGGTGTGCAGAGAAACATGAGAAGTGTCAGTTTGGCCTGTCGTACCCGCACATATATGAAATGGATTCATTTTTATGTCTTGGTGTATATGTAACCGACGAAATTAAACTAGAATATGTTTGTGGTGTGTATATACATTGAAATCCATTGGTCTACTAATAAATATCAAAGATAAATTATTACAAATTCTTGATTCAAAAATTATTTTTCTCCAGAAATCTTGGCTGAAAAATATCCTCATGCGAACTGATTTACACGATCAGTTGCAAGGTTTTTTATGGTGGAACATGTTCATCCGGTTTTAAGTGGTCGACTCCGCATGAGTATCGTATTTTTTTGGATTTTTTCCCAGAAATTATTAAGCGGTGCTATTGTTTTAGTGCTAGACGACATCACCATCGATAGTGAGGCGTCTACGGTAACTTCGTGAATGCCAAGATCGGTTCCGCCGGTGTTCATAAGGATAGAGTTTCTCTATATGTTTTCAGAGGGGTGGGTGTCAGTGCATGGTGAGCATCTGCATGTCTTTCGCAAAAGAAGAATGATATATATACTCCTAATTGATTAGCTGTGGCCTCTAGTAATTTTTTCTTTAAACCGGGCATTGTCTCTTTCCTGATCGATGCAACACTTAATACTTTCGTCCTTGGACAGATAAACTTGAGAGATGAGAGGACTCATACCTATATATACATATATTGGTACCATGTGTTCACCTCATTTTCCGTAGTTAGTCACTTCGCATATATACAACATTTTTGCTACCTATCTTGATGAATGAGAAAACAACACACATTAATCACTCAACATCTCAAGTCCATACGTTAAATCTACGCATTTTGGAACGAGAGGCTTTATGAAAGCAATTTGTACTCTTATGTCTTGCCACACTTGCCATGTCCACACCCAAATCCCAAATGTGTCCATAAAGTTGTTCGTAATCTCAGCCATATGTCTGCCTCACCACCAGTGCACGGAAATTAATGGAGCTTCGAAGAAATGCAATTTGTTCATGTCGCTGGTTATCTATTAGCGTTGCTGGGCTTGGATCGTATGGACCACCATAATCTACTTTTCTCAGTGCCCTGGTTAATCTCGAAGGAACATAATATGAGGGTGCATGAAAAACACTCGTCTCTCTGAGAGCATGGTTAATAGCAGATACAAGCCCTTTGTCTTTTAGATCAGCCACATCAGCGGTGAAAGTGTTTGTCTGTCTACAACAACTGGTATAGTATTTTTTTTACCGGTCCTACTAGCACCCAAATGCGTAACATAAAGAATTTGAATCTACAACATCAAAAATTACTTTTTGTAATATCAGACATATGTATCGAAATAGAGGCATCAGATCTCATGTGATTTGAAGAAAAAACAAATTCCACGATAACAAATGGTGATGTTTTACACAGCAATCGACCAAAATCCCTTTTTTATCAAGCAAGAACTAGGATGTTGTAATTCAGTTATTGAAAACCTCGAGAACACCTGATGTAACATCATGAAATCACAAATGCAACATCATAAAAAGGAACATAATTGTAACATTACACTCTGTAAAACATATGCAACATCCGCAATGCAACAATAGAAAAAGAGTAAAATACATCACCGGTCCCTAGACTTGTTATACAGTGTCATTTAGGTTACTAAACTCTCAAAATGCATTTTAGATCCCCGAACTTGTCTAGGTGTGCCATCTAGGTCCTCAATTTTTCAAAACTTATTTTCAAGTCCTCAAACATGTCATAGCGTGTCATCCGGGTCTGCAAACTCTCAGAATGCGGCGAAAAAAGAGATATATAGTGTGAGAATAAGTTGGAGTACTCATCTTCTCGTGTGTTTGGGCTCATGATATATAATACCCGTGACGAGTTTACGGCAATATATTTAAAGAGTTTATGGACCTGGATAACAACCCTGCACAAAGTTTGAGGACCTAAAAATGCATTTTGAGAGTTTATGGACCCAGATGACACATGAGGACAAGTTTAGTGACATAAAAATGCATTTTGAGAGTTCAAGGACCTAAATTACACTTTGATACAAGTTTAGGAACCGCCCATACATTTTACTCATAGAAAAAATAAATTGCAACATTATAGGATACTTGTTGTAACATCCAAAAATTCTCTAAGCACTCCGAGCCTCCGCTACCTTATCAACCATCACCCTCTCCTGTTAACCATGGATGTCATCGAGATGTGTCGTTGGTCGGTACTCGCCGTCTTAGCCGACTTGGGCGAGCCGCCGTCAGGTAGGGGAGCAAGGAGGGACAGGGCAGCAGCGACATGTGATGGAGCGGCGAGAGAGAAGCGGCAGCAGTGGCATGCAGAGGAGGGGGGGACGTGTGGAGGCGGCGGTGGTGGCATGCGGACGGTGGGGAGGGACGTGCCGCATCGGCAGCAGCAGTGACGTCGCCATGACCACAGTGTGGTGGCATGCTTCTACCCCGTGGAGTCCACCATGGCGAGGCAGGTGCTGGCGGCCATCGCCGCGGTTCCCGTCCATGCGCCTGGGATTGGCTTCCCCGTGGGATCATCGTGATCAATGGTGGAGATGAAGAATGGTTCGGAATACAGTCTTCCTACGGAGTAAATCCTAATACGCTTGCTGATGTGCGGTCGCGTGCCATTGGTGTGCTACTAGGTTTGTGAATTGGGCATCCATCACTTTACTGCCTGATTAGTGCCGGTAAATCACTGAGATATGGGTATGCCGGGCAGAGCAATCGAGAAGTGTTTGTTAAACCTGTGGTGCCGGGTCGTATGAGATTAATTCATGCGTTTTTATGATTTGGTGCATCTGAGAACAAAGAAATTAAACTAGAATGTGATTGTGGTGTGAATATGCTTTGAATTATTTCATTTACACTAATAAATAGAAGATTGTTGCTAATTCTTGTTTTAATTTTTTTCCTAGAAATTCTTGCTGACAAAATACTCTTACTTTATTTCCTGGGGTCTCTAGTAAAATTTATTTACCAGTTGAAAAGTGCACCGTGTCATTACACATACATACAATGTGTGCCACTACATATATGGACTTTCACATCTTCTAGAGGATTCGTATATGGCTATTCTCATAAGCAAGCTGGGTACCATAGGTTCACCTCATTCTCTGTAGTCGCATATAAACCGTACCTATTTTGGATGGATGAGCAAACCACATTAGGCACTCAACATCTCAACTCCATGCGTAATCTAATCATTTTGGAATGAGAGACATCAGGAAAGCTTTTTCTACCTTGATCTCCAGATGTTCACGTTGCCATGCTTTATGCGCCAGCTCCACATCCACATGCGTGCACAAAGTTGTTCAAACAATCTCAATAATCTCAATGAAACCCATAGCCTCCCAGTCTCCCAAGGCCAGTCAGTCCGTGCTTCACCACCGACGGCGCCTGCACAGCCTCCCACCGCGAGCTCACGGGCTGCCTCATCGGTGCCTGCACGCTCTTCTTCACCGACAGCTACCGCGACGCTACCACGGCAACCTGCACTACAGTTTCGTCATGCCTAGCGGCCGCGCCTGCTTCCCGTCGAGAGCACCCATCAGCGGCTTATGGCTGCTTCCGTGGTGACCATCATCATCACGGTCAACAACCACAGCTCCCGCATGGCTGGGTGACGGCAGCTTCAAGACGAAGGAGCTCCCTGAGACGCTGCACTTGGCATCAACCTCTGGATGTCAGTGTGCAGCTTGAGAAGTGTCGGTTTGGCCTGTAGTGCCCGAACATATGAAATAGATTCATTTTTATGTCTTGATCTATATGTAACTGATGAAATTAAACTTGAATATATTTCACTATACCACAACACCACAATAGCGACAGCTGTTGGTGGCTAAAAATCCAAAAATTATGTTAAAACGTTAGTCGGTATAACTTAGCATCAAACCATTAGTCGGTGAATCCGTTTTAATGGACTGACCATCAGTCGGTATTATACATAGTATATTAGAGCCGAGCATCGGTCGCTATATTGGTGTTAATGTTTTTTTTCATTTTATCCATTGACTTGATAACTTCAGATAGAAATACCAAAAACCACTTGTTCTGTCATTGCAGTGCAAGGGAAGTTACATTGTCCAGACTTGAAATTGTCATGTATACTCATATGTGATGTAAACCCTCGATCGTATTTTATCTTTGTTTCTATATATTGATAATGGAGGTTTGTAGGATGTCACTGATTGCATGCCAGTTTTGATTTTCAGAAACTTCTAGGAGAGGTGCTGGGGAGAAGATGAGCCGATTGAAGTGTTGAGCTACCGATGGATGGTAATATGAGCTATGTTCAAGTAGGATGTATATAGGATGTGTGTAAATATACTATCTATTCTCATACCATTTAAGGTGACATTCTGGGGTGGCACTACATAAATAAATCAATGTTGTGATGAATGTTTGTATGGTAAATGTGGTCAGTAATATGGTGAAATTAGGTTTATATTTTTTTTCTGTTCCATTTAAATGCTACGTTGAACCATCAGTCGGTAAAATCTCCAGGGGACGTCTAACAGTCGGTCGCTATAAATCTGTCGGTCGGTATAAGTTTATACCGACGCCACTTACAGCGAGTAATAGTTGGGATCGGTATATCTCTATACCGACGGATGGTTGAACGCTGAAACGACCTATACCGACCGAAATGTAGTCGCTATCTTTGGGCCGTGGTGGTCTACTAATAAATACAAATTCTTGATTCAAAAATTATTTTTCCCTAGAAATCTTGGCTGAAAAATAATTCATGCGAACTGATCTATGATCAGTTGTAAGTTGTCGACTCAGCATGAGTGCCATATTTTTTTGGATTTTTTCCAGAAATTAAGCGGTACTATTGTTTTAGTGGTAGACGACATAACCGTCGATAGCGAGGCATCTCTGTGGTACTATCACATACCATTGGAGAAGGCCTTAGAAGGATGGGATGGTTCTATTTTATGGTTTGGTTGGAGGTACGAGAGACACATACGATGTACAATATCTTTTTCATGGTAACCACGAGCCCCATGACTCGGGCAGCTTCCAGCAAGAACTCATCACCGCGCGACCAATAAACGAACAAGGCATGTGCTCGCACTCATGCACACAATGACTAATCCAGTTTGCTTGCTCTCGGCCGTGTCTCATTGGAGCAGGGATCGAAACCGGGAGAGAAGGGAAACGACCCAAGGCCGTGCTGCAGGAGAGAAGGGAAACGCCGCTGGGAAATTCTTAAAATGATCACCATCAAGGAGGTTATCAGCACTTGGTCCCTGGAAAGTAATACAGACCTATATGTTTGCTAAATGTGAGCTTCAAAATATTAACGAAGGTAGCGATAAACAGAATTACGTTGGTGGCACAGAAAGTTATTAGCCCAATGCAAACAACATTCTTGCCAGGGAGGAATATAATGGAAGGAGTGGTAGTGTTGCATGAGACGATACATGAATTGCATAGGATGAATAAGAACGGTGTGATTTTTAAAATCGATTTTGAAAAGGCATATGACAAGGTCAAGTGGTCCTTTGTGCAACAGACCTTAAGGATGAAAGGTTTTTCCACACAAATGGCGACAGTGGATTGAGGCCTTTACTCAGCATGGTCATGTTGGTATTAAAATAAACAACCAGATTGGTCAGAATTTTCAGACATGGAAGGGGCTGAGACAGGGGGACCCACTGTCACCAATTTTGTTTAATATTGTGGTTGATATGTTAGCAATTCTCATTAATAGGGCCAAAGAGGAGGGTCAAATCACTGGTGTCGTCCCGGATTTAGTAGATGGTGGATTGTCCATCTTACAATATGCGGATGACACCATTTTGTTTATGGATCACGATATTGTGAAAGCCACGAACATGAAGTTGTTGTTATGTGCGTTTGAGCAATTATCAGGTCTTAAGATCAATTTTCACAAAAGTGAAATATTCTGTTTTGGCCAGGCAAAAGAAAGTGAGCAACAATACGCAGAGTTATTTGGGTGCAGATCGGGTTCTTATCCTTTTCGTTATTTGGTCATTCCTATGCACTATCGAAAACTCAGCAACACGGATTGGAAAGGAATTGAAGAAAAATTTGAAAAGAAATTGGCTAGCTGGAAAGGTAAACACATGTCGGTAGGCGGACGGTTAGTGTTAATTAATTCCATCCTCAGTAGTCTGGCAGTGTTCATGCTTTCCTTTTTCGAGGTTCCTAAAGGGGTTTTAGAGAAGCTCGATTACTATCGATCCAGGTTCTTTTGGCAGTCGGATGGACATAAAAGGAAGTACAGGTTGGCGAGATGGGAGATTCTCTGCCAACCAAAAGAAGTTGGAGGGTTAGGAATCAAGAATTTGGAGGTCCAAAATCAGTGTCTAATGAGCAAGTGGTTATTTAATTTAATAAATGGGGACGGTATGTGGCAATGGTTACTGAGGAATAAATATTTGCGTGCTAAAACCATTACGCAAGTGGAGAGAAAACCAGGAGACTCTCATTTTTGATCGGGCCTGATGAAGGTTAAACAAACATTTACTAACTTTGGTACTTTCCATTTAAATGACGGTAAACAAGTCAGGTTTTGGGAGGACAAGTGGTTAGGGAATTTTACCTTACAACAACAGTACCTGACAATGTATAATATTGCTAGAAAGAGGAGCGACACGGTCACCTCGGTTTTTTCTAGGATCCCTCTTAATGTGTCTTTCAGGAGAGCCTTAGTAGGCCATAATTTAATTTTGTGGCATAATCTGGTAGCCAATATTAGCCATGTTTAGTTGAGAGATAGTAAGGATACCTTTAGATGGAATTTAACTCAATCTAGTTTATTCTCTGTCAAATCAATGCATGTGGCTCTTATGAACAACGGTGATATACAACGTCATAAGCAAATTTGGAGAATGAAAGTACCATTGAAAATAAAAATTTTCATGTGGTACTTAAAAAAGGGTGTCATCCTAACAAAGGATAATTTAGCCAGAAGGAACTGGAATGGGAATAAGAGATGCTCGTTCTGTTCCAATGAAGAGACAATACAACATCTATTTTTCGATTGTCATATGGCTACTTTCCTTTGGAGGGCTATTCAGTTTGTTTTGAATCGCCCAAAACCTTATAGTTTCAATAACTTGTTTGGTGACTGGCTAATTGGTTTTAATAAAAAGCTAAAAAATATGATGTTGGCAGGTGCATCTGCTTTATGTTGGGCACTATGGCTAAGCAGGAATGACTTAGTTTTTGACAACTCTCCATCAAAAACTTATTTGCAGGCACTGTTCCGGGGCACGTATTGGCTTCGTTTCTGGGCACAGCTACATCGGCTTGAAGAAGACAGACAATCAATAAAAGACGTCTGCCAAGCTTTGGAGGCTTTGGCCATGCGTGTTTTCGCATATCATGGATGGAGGTTTAGTAATAGAATTACAAACTAATGCTTTCATCATTCGTGTGGTGTGTGTTTCTTTGATTTAAGTTTGAGTGCGCGGACGGAAGTGTTGCTTTTGTGTAAACTCGGGTTGTAGCCATTTGGTCAAGACCGGATAGTCTTTTATCCATTATCTAAAAAAAAAGTAAAAGTGTAAAAGATAAGAATGGTCGAGGACTGTATATGCACTCAATGATGATGGAAGATATCCTGCAATAATCATGGATAGACCTGCAAGGTTGAAACATCAAACAACCATTTGCAAGGTTGAAACAACATTTCAGTGAACTGCTCTCAAATCGACAATATTAACGGCCAGCGTCGCCACATCCCTAGCTTTCGGGTCACTTCAATTCATTTACAAAACTCATACGGAGTAAGTTCTATGTCCTGCGATGCCTATAAAGAATGGTGTCGATTGGAAACAACAGTCAGCTCTCTAGGGGCTTTTAGATCTACCTAATTAGGTCTAACGGAAAAGAACTGGTCTTTTAATTTGAGGCTCAGCCTGAGACTTGCCTCTCACTTTTTTCCTACGAGCTCTAGCAAATTCACATATTCATAAGAGTAAATTGTATCCACCATACAACAATTTGTATGGTTGTATCACTTTAGTCCAACAAGTTACAAAATGTGCAAATGGATGCACGAACTTGTCAGGTGTACGTGTGCATGTACGGTCACGTGTACACCGTGAAGCGTATATTGCTATAATGACGTGCCATGTAGACCGTAGCTTGAGCCACAAATATTAATTTTGAGGTGACGGAAAGATAAAAATATAAAAATAATATTCTAAGCCCTTTCCCGGCACCTCTAACCAATCAACGGCTTGACAGATTGGGCATGAAGGCAGCTCGGTGGAAAGACCAAAAATATAAAAATTAATATTCTTAGTTTTGAAGGACTCAATGCGGATGGAGACAGTAGGTCCAAGTGATTGTACAATATGATTATTTGCAACATAGTAAGCTACCGTAAGTAAAACACCCATGATCAAATTAAGGGAAACGGGTCAGTAGTTACCCACGATCAAATTTCAGAATGTGCAGAGACTAAAAAAAGACCCCTAATGCACCCTTCCATTAGTACTCCGATACCAATTCAAACTTAAGAGAAATAGAGATTACTCGATTACTAGTATTCTAATATGTGCCAAATTTGTTAATACAATCTAGCCGAAAACATCTAGATAGGTCATATACGGTATCTTCATCTTTTTCTCTCTTTTCCAACAAAGATTGGATACGATTTTCATCTTTTTCTCTTTTTTCTTTTTGAACATAGATAACTAACTATGCCCAGCATTCGCGTAATATGCACTAATTAAAAGATTACTGCAAAGGCTTTAGAACATTAATTTAATAATTTTTGGCTATCTGCCACATCAAAATTAATATTTGTGACTCAAAATCTGCATCATGGCAAAATACACCTAGTTGTGTACGTGTGTCTGTAGATGCACATTCTTGACAAGTTTGTGTATCTATTGGCATGTTTTGCGACTTGTTCGACTAAAGTGATACAACCATACAAGTTGTTGTATGGTAGATGGAATTTACTCTATTCATAATCACGAATATGGAAGAATAATGCTCGATGTGCCTACAACACACGAACTGTCTTATTTAGACTACAATATTACATAAAAAATCTTGTAGTCTCTTGGAATCAGACTAAGTTATCTCCAAAATCTTGCATGTGAGAAATGAATCTTTGTATTAATTACCCCTCTTCAATCAACAATGTAGTGCCTAAAACTAACTCATTGCATTCATCACCTCAACCACATAACAATCATCAATCAACCATGGTGCGACTGCCTTATATGCTCACATCACTTCCCCATTTGCCTAGTAGAAGGTTACATGAAAAGGTTTTATAGCAATTCTCCACAACAACAAACAACTGGCTTCCAATTCTAGCTAGCATCCTTTTATGCGTTATAAGACATTTAATAGCAACATATTGAGTAATATAAGAGTATCTTTTCGTGGTAGGCTGTTTTGTTAGAATGCACGGCATAAGGAAAAGTAACAAAGGGCACATGCATTTGCACAAAACCACGGTTCACCACATTTGTTGATGCAGTGAAGAAAGAAGGGGGTTACTAGAAAAGTTGTACGTAGTGTCTCTGGCAATTTCTAGGATAAGGAGTACTGTTTGGGGTGTAAGTACATTCATAGAAATTGGCTCTTCCCATAACCCAGTCAGCTGCATTCAACTCCCACGTGATCCTTAATCAGGAAGAACAACAATTTGCCTACTCTCTTGATTGCTCCACCATGCCATCTATTCGTTTGATTGGGGCAGCATGCTCCTTAGCGGTGTCTTAGTTTTAGTTTACACTAAGTTTCACCAAAAGTTAATTGGCATTCTAAAGGGAATAAAATGGAGGATTGCAATCTAAATGAATTTTTATATTAAGGAAATATTTCGGTCTCAACACTCACAAGTGAGTGACTACAACCAATAGCTGTATACATGAAAAACAAAGTGCAGTACTCAGACCACCAAACACCTTCAAAGGTGAGGACTACAGAGTTTCTAAAGAAAGACAGAAAACACAAACCATGACAGGCTCTATGCCTTGATCCTGTTACTGCAATTCCATCCGAATTACTGAAAAGCTCCATGACGGTGACCTCGGACCTCCAATGCGCAGAATCCTTCTTGCATTCTAAATGAATAGTTTCATCAACATGCGAGATGTCTTGATTGAGTTATTACATTAAGGGTCTATGGATTGTGGAATTGCGCCATAGAAGTTTAATTGAACAGAAAATTTTGAGACAAACTTGAGAACAAATCAAACATGATCTGAGATCCAAACGCTGCGAGAGACCCCAGATCAAAACAGGTGGCATTTCAGCGTTTCAAGTACGTGTGAAACATATCAAGTGGTGCAGAATTACAAACCTGTATCTGGACGATAATATAGATTCTTCGTTAAATAAGTACAGTAATTGATATTGACGATCTCGAGGGGCGATACGGGAGGCACCCCAACCCTACCCGCCACCGCCTCTCTCCACCTTCTTCTACGCCTCGCCGCCGCTTGAGTATGGCACCAGAAGCCCGTGTGTCTGCTAGGACGGCGGCGGCGGGGTTGATTCGGCGCGTCTTGCTTTGCGTCGAGCGGCTATGGGAGGAGAAGGGGCGCGGTGGCGCGGGGATCTGCAGGTGGAGGATGCTACGAGGGATCCGCGGTGGCCGCGAGGAGGCATCGTGCGGCGGCGCAGATGGGTCGGCCATTCCCTAGCGGCGGCTGGGGCGGGCCACAACAAGGCTGCGCGGCTGGCCTTGATGGGGCGGCGGGGCTTTCTCTTCCGATTCGTGCCTTTGTTGTGGCGGCGGGGTCCGATTTGGGTCCTGCGAGCCTGGATTAGGCGTCCTCGGTCCCTCTACCGACAGTACATTCCTTTGTGTGGTGGTGGTTTGTCGACGGCGGCCGGTGTGATGTCCGTCTTGCGGTGGCGGCGTCGGGTCGGATTTGAGCCCCTTACCTTCCGAGCGAAGCTGTTGGTGTCCTTCCGCTATAGGTGTCCTTCTCGTTGGCCGGACGCAGTGTTGACAATGGTGACGGCGGTTGGGATGAAAACCTTGTCTGGCGTGTTTTGCCGGGCCGGCAGCATGGAACTGTCTGTGACACCTACCTTGTTAAAGGCGCTGCTGAAGTTGTTGGTCAGTCTGTCTCCTGCTGCGCCCGTGGGTGTTCAAGAATTGGGTGAAAACCTAGCCTGGTTTTTCCAGGCTGGCGGCGGCAGTGCAGGTGCGTCGTCGAAGTTCTTGTTCGCCAAGGCCGGGGCAGTTCTCCCGTATGGCCACCCTTTTCAGTATTCAGCTCAAGGCGAAGGTGACATTAGATGGCGTAACAGCTCGGGGCAGGCTGTATCTGTACCAAGTCTTTGTGTTGTTGCCTTGAAAGAAGCATCCAATCCTCAATGGTGGTCGCTGCCCAACGTTTCAGTACCTTTTTTAAGGACGGACAAACGTGTTGGTGATCGTATTTTAGAAGAGTTGACATCACGGAACGAGCTTGTTTGTCGCATAGGACTACTATACCCCCTTGTTGGGGATGTAATTTTTCCCGTCAGCTTTTCCTCTTTATTTTTCTTGATGTAATAATTTGGCGATTCTAACCACGGGTAGATGAAGTCGGATGTTTTTTTTATGGCCGTAGCCAATCTTGTTCAAGCCTAGATTCTATCCATTATCTAAATAAGTACAGTAATTTACTCACGTGTGTACCATGTATAATATATAATATATATCCATATCCATTGGATAGTGGCCTCCATCTCTTCCTCTCCTGGTCGATAGTGTCAGTGTGTAGTCATCACTCATCAGAGAACTGTTGCTCCTTTCTCTAGCTCTTTCATTTTCTTTTCTCTAGAGAGCTTGCCACTGAAGGTGATAGTGTGTCACAAGTACTCGGTTGTCCGAGCTATATTTACTCAGTCCTCTTTCCTTTCTATATAAATTGGAGGGTTTTGATAGATAAGGTCATGGATCATATATGGAATTATGGATGAAGCAGGTAGCAGTGGCGCGTGCACTACTTAGGTCTTGGGGATGAGTGGCATCGAGAAAATGGGCACAAGGGAGGGGTTCGCTTGTATCACGCGGACACGGCTGGTGGTGCACCAGTGTAGCACCAGACCGTCATGGACGTGTATTGGATTCTGTCAGGTGGAGCAAGATCTGGTCGTATTGAAATGTATAATTGGATATTTGCTACCATGATTGAAAAGCATGAGACGAACTGGTGCAGTAGTTTCTCTTGTCAGACAGACTTTAGCTGAAATTAGAATCGGTGAGAATTATGAGAACACGAGGTCCTCAGCTAGTGCACCAGATTTGTTGATGTAACGAAGAGAGAAGAGTTACTAGAAAAGTTGTATGGAGCTCGTCCATCGCAATTTCAGGATAAGAAATACCGCTTGATCAGGTGTTATCCAAAAAAAAATACCGTTTGAGCTGTTATCCAAAAAAAAATACCGCTTGAGGTGTAAGAGCAACTCCAACAGCCGGCTAAATGTATTCTTCTCGGTAAAAAATAAATAAAATGCTGGTAAAAACCAGATCCAACAGCATCTCCTTCCTCGCTACTCTATCCCGCTCGCTGTTCCCTCCTCTTCCCTCGGCATTTTTACTGAGCGCGTCGGACTCGCCATCTCCTTCCTCCTGTGCGCCCCCCGGAATTTCAGATGCGGATTTATCCTCTCACAACCAATTTAAGTTAATATGGACAGTATTATGGTGAGTCTGTTGGTTACTCCATGATTCTAGCAGGTTTTCTATTTTTTTTAGAGTCCTCTAAAACTTTAGATTTAGCTAGAATTATACCTACACTATTGGAGTTGCTCTAAATACGTTGATACAAATTTGCTCTTCCCATATCTCAGCCAGCTGCATTCAACTGCCATTTGATCCTATTAGGGCACGTACATTGCTACACGTCGACGGTCTCATAGGTCGTCTCATACAGTGTCACATAGGATTTTTGCTGATGTGGAGGAGAGAGAGCGAGGTGAGAGAATGAGGTCGTTGTTTCGAGAAACAACCACCTTATGAGCTAAATTATAGGAGTATGAGACAACTCCCCTACCATTGTACGAGTTTGATTAAGAGATAATGTATTACTATAAGACAACCAATAACATCTCTCTATTTTTCCATAAATTAAGAGATAATGTATTACTATAAGACAACCAAAACAACAACCTATTGTATAGGTTGTCTGATAAGTCGTATAGGTTGTCTGATAAGTCGTCTCAAGATTACGTATCATTGAGACCGGCTATTAGATGACACCAATGTACCTGCCCTTAATATTGTTCCGCAGAATCAGAATCTGGCCGTTCCTCCCTCCTTTGCAGCAGCGTGTTGGTTTTAGCTATCAGATTCTGGCCGTTCCTTCCTCTTCCTCTTCCTCTTCCTCTGTATCAGCATGTACGATTTTTAGTGGAGAGATTTTGATATTTCACACCAAAATTTGTGAGCCTTTCAAGATTTAGCATCTCTATGGATGACGACGAGACAAGCATTCCTTTGTCACTTGTTTGATAGGTTATCAGACAGGATTTAGGTCTCAGAATCTGTGAAAGCACCGGTAAGAGTCCAAATCAGGATGAACGAGGCATCCATGGAACACTATGCTTGAACAGATCTACATGGTAGCAAATATCCAATTATACATTTCAACCATATATGTTTTCTTGTGGTGCAGAGAGCTGCTGGTATGTAATTCCGAACATATATTGACATGCAGGTGAACCATGAGTCCTTAATAGCTTTCAAAACATACATATGTTTTTGAAAGTCTTAGCTTAAATGTAAGAGTAGGCTCAAGAACAAAATACAGTCATCAACAGATGTATCCTTCTTCCTTTGTCAATAGTACCGTCAATAATACCTACAAATACGTGGGAACATTATCAGCAAGCAACAAGATCAAAATGATGATAGATGAACCAATTTTTGCTCATACATATATTCACTTCTAACTCAAACTATCCAAGTTTGAAATATTCCCTACATATTGTGAAGAACTGCTAAGTCAAGAGAGAAAAAAAAATGAAAAGCTATGATATTTGAAAGGAACAATTTCCTCTAGAACAATTTTGCTCATGTAAAATAAAGCTCAATCTTCTTAAAAAGAGTTCAACCCTGAATCCCTGATGCTTCTTATAAAAGATGTGCCGTTATATTGACACATTGATCAGTAGCATTTGAAAACATCAGGTTATCAATGATGACTGGCACAGGCACTATCACTCTAATCTGGCTGTTTGAAGTAACAGAATTTCAGCTCTATGCTTGTGCAAGAAAGAAAAGGAAATTATGCACTGCAAAAGAAAATGACCTTTGTAAGCTGGGTAGTGATCATAAAAGGAAATAAATGCTCTCAAATTAATTTAGTTGGCGCAGAGCAGATATTTTTTTAGCAGAGATGTAAGAGCAACTCCAAGAGACTCTCTAAATTCATCATAATTGCTAGATTTAGAGATTTTGATTGAAAAGATACCTTCCAACAGCTTCTTTATTTGGTTATGTAAACATAGCCACTCTCTATTCCGGATTTCTCGATCTTCAAATATAGAAAAGAGAATAGCTTTTTAGAGTGCACACAAGATATAGAAAAACTGTTGGAAAACGGAAACATATAGAAAACGATTTTTATACAAATGACTCTATAAATGAGGATTTAGAGACTGGGGTTTAGAGAGACTCTTGTTGATGCTCTAAGCTGTTGTTTTCTTAATGATAGGACAGCAGGCACGTGTAACTATGGACAAATGAAAGTGTTCTCGCGCCCGACTGGTTACGGGAGCTCATTCTGGGGACACTGGAGCAGGGACCCGGGTTTGAGTCCTGCCTCTTCTTAATTCAAAGCGGAGAGACAACCGCCCTTTCCGTTGAGTTTTTTTGTAACAAAGGACAAATAGCTAATTCAGGAATGCTGTTCTCAATCTGAAATGCTAGCTCATCAAGTTTTGTCTTACTACTACATCATGATTCTGTCTAGAAAGTTAATTCCAAATAAAGAAAAGGCCTGTACAGTTCTATGAATATTGTCTCACTGAGACACTGACTAACACGTACCAAACAAATTCATTGGAAACTAAGTTTGATAATGCTAGTTCATTGAATCATAAAACTTGCCAATACCAACTGGCACTCAACAACCATCGTTTCTTCAGTATAGTTTGCTAAACTAATTGCAGGAGCAAATATACTACCTGAACCTACTCGAGATTTTTGTTCATATACATAGTTGTATAGCAATTGGGATCAGAGACATCGTTTAGCAAACATCTTCAATACTCGGAGTTAACCAGGTCTATCAAAGCATTTCTACCAACATTGCCATCATGAATCAGAGGCTACACCTAAATATTCAAATACAAGATTTCGGAATGGTTTCAACACTCCGAATTAACCAGGTCTGTCAAAGCCTTTCTACCAACATTGCCATCATGATTCAGAGGCTACACCTGAATATTCAGAGAGATGATTTCCGAATGGTGATATGATTTCCGAATGATACCTTACCTTGTAAGACGGCTGGCTGTGGCTGTGGCAAGGTCGGCGCTAGTGATGTGTGTTGATGCCCATTTAAAACTACTAGAGACACTAATAAGAGCAGTAGGAGAGAGGAATCCACCAGAAACAACAATCACAGATACAAAAAGGAGAAGCATCTGAAAAGACTGTACTGAACTCAGCATAGAAAAGGAGCCGACACAAAAACAGGGACCTTCAAATGCGAGCATAATATATTCAGATCAATTGGTTGAGTTGCTAACGGACTTGCCACGGTTCAACTCAGCACAGTTCAACACATAAACACATAAGACGTTTTTTTCTATTATATAACCAGCATTACAGCAACGACAAAACAAAAAGGGGCTGGTCGATTCACCGACGCCAGGACCAGATTATAGCACCAAAAATACTAATATACGAATGTAAAAAGTACTACCAACCATATCATCCGCAAAAGGGAAGCATAAGTTCAGGATTATTACAACCAAGTTTCGATGTCCAAACATAGCGCTGACAGGCAAACCACACAGACCTTCTCATAGGCAGGTCCAAAACGGGAGGCAGATCAGTACTTGTAGTCCTTCACGTGGAGGCTCTCCGAGACGCCCTCACCCGCAGGGGCATCACCCTTGTATGTGCCGAGGGTGGCCTCTGAATTGGCCTTGCACCTGGTGAGGAAGGCAGCCCTGGCCTTCTCCACATTCTCCTCCTTGCCTGCCCAGGCCTTGAGGGTGCTCGCCTGAAGGGCACGGCCAAAGGAGAAAGACAGGGACCACGGCTTCTTGGTGTTGAGCTTGTTCATGGCGTTCAGGTTGAGGGTGGCCTCCTCCTCGCTCTGACCACCAGAGAGGAAGACGATTGCAGGCACAGCAGCAGGGACGGTCCTCTGGAGGGCACGGACAGTGTACTCAGCAATCACCTCATTGGCAACCTTCTTGGCGTCAGAACCAGGGGTGACCATGTTGGGCTTCAGGAGGGAACCCTCAAGGAGGACATGGTGCTCGTTGAGAGCCTTGTAGCAGGCAGCAAGGACCATCTCAGTGACATAGGCACAGCGCTCAATGTCATGCGGCCCATCGATGAGAATCTCAGGCTCTACAATCGGAACCAGACCATTCTCCTGGCAGATGATGGCGTAGCGAGCCAGACCCTGAGCGTTCTGGTCAATGGCAAGCTGTGATGGCTCATTGGGGCCAATGTTGAGGACAGCACGCCACTTAGCAAAGCGGGCACCAGCTTCATAGTACTTGGCACAGCGCTTGCCAAGATCATCATGGCCCTGGGTGGTGGTCTCCTTGTTGGTGCCAGCAAGGGCAACAGTACCCCTGTCGACCTTGATGCCAGGGAGGACACCTCCCTCCTTGAGGACATCGACAAAGGGCTTGCCATCCTTGGTCTTCTGGTAGAGGGTCTCCTCAAAGAGGATCACACCACTGAGGTACTGGAGGGCACCAGGGGTGCAGAAAAGGAGCTCACGGAGGGTGCGGCGGTTCTCCTCAACATTCTCAACATTGATGCTGGAAAGGCGCTTGCCAATGGTGCCAGTGGACTCATCAGCAGCAAGGATACCCTTGCCAGGAGTGCCAATGTATGCAGCGTTCTTGATGAGCTCAGCTGCAAAATAACAAGCAAGGATATTTATCTAACAAAGCAGTGCATATTGATAACTCAAGCAAATAAATAAACATGGAGTATTTTATTTAACAAGTACAAATGCTATTTTATACTGAATAATCTAGGTCTCTGTCATCATCGACAAATCACTGTCCAGTTTACCTAACCAAGTGGAACTACAGATTGAGATTATTTATGGATCTTAATAGAATGGATGCAAATCTTTGTATAGTAAAATTCTAGAAGGCAAATATGACGATAATCTCAGTTGAAACCAGCACTATATCCCCTAAAAATTACAGTGCGTGCTAACAACATATATCAAGACATTATCTACCGCCACATAGATATGTAACAAGATATATTGAGAAGCATCTACCATCATCAAGCTACATAATCCAATCCAATCCAAAAAAACAGAACAGCTCCTCTGGAAACAACCAGACGCCCCCAAAAAAACTAAGCAGGTCACTACCGCTAAGCATGTACATACTGTATCAACGTCAATAAAAACCAGCAAATCCTACAGCCAATTAACCGATCATAGAGGCGCAACCACACCTGCTGCTCCCTCTCCCTCCTACTCCTAACCCCTTCGAACAAACCACCAAACCCCTAAAGCTGCTCTACAGAAGTGTCACCCAGACTGTATGGAACCCATAAAATTCCCACCAATCCTAATGCCCAAACGGATCTCCAAAAGCCCTACAAATCATTACCGCATCCATCCACACAGGCAAGCTAGATCTTAAGGTACCAACAGATCCGCACGACACACCAAGGAACGAGCAGCAACAGAAGCAGATCGAACAAAGAACGACCGAGCGGAGGAGGGCGGATCGTACCCGCGAACTTTCCGTCGTAGACCATGGTCGATGCTCGCTTGAGGAGAATCGCGGAGGCAGGGAGATTGGGGGCGAATGGATTGGTTGGCTGGGCAGGCCGTGGGAGTCGGGGTATTTCAAGAGCGGGTTCCGGCTTGGGCGAGACGGGGGTGCGCCTCCAGGCCCAACCCAACCGTGTGCGCGTTCGGTGCCGCGGCGCGGCGCGGCGCCCCCTGGTTTTTCCTACTCCGTATGTTTTGTTTCTTTTCGTGCAAGCCCAACGGGGTATTCTTTTCGTGCCCAGCCACTTCGTCATTTAAGTTTCTTTTTACGCAAGGGTATATACGGCGTCGGCGTATCGTACAGGTAGAAACCACCTTTGTTCATTCCATCTACTGCCTGCCCGGCGGATCTCAACGCAAAATTGCCCCTGGACTCAAAACTGAAACCGACTGCTCCCGCGGGTTCCGGGTCTCCATGCCGCGGGGTCCATGACCACCTGATCCACGTCCTAGACTGCGCCAAGCGCGACGCGGCGTCGCCGTCACAGCCTACCGAATCCGCCCGCACACCCCGCCGCGCGCGCGACACCTTGCGCTTACGTGCCGCCGCGCATGCCCGCCGGTTTCGTCGCCGCCCGCACGGGACGCCACGCCAGCGGTGGAATTAAGCGCGGCGCCAGCAGAAGCGTCGGTACCGGACCCCGCAAGCGGTTTCCCGAGGCGTCCACCCAAAACCTGGACGGCCTCCGGGTTCCGCCCGTCGCCGTCGGCTCCCGCGATCGCCACGGCACCCACGGTTCGCTCCGCCCGGTTCGTTCTCCGCCGACGGCTGCGCGGCGTGTGGCGGCGCATCGCTGACTCGCTGTGTAGTACGTGCCGGACAGGACGATCGGACCGCCTCGCAAGCGAGCGGCGGCGTCTTGTTCTTGGTCGGTTGACCGGTCGCCATCATCATCGTGTCGTGGTCGTGTTTGTTTTTTTGTTTCGAACGAATGAAAGGGGAAGAAACTGATGGCAGCAGCTTCCACCGCGCGCCTCAAGAATTAATTCTTTACGGTTTGGTAAATAATATTCAAGTCCAAGTGTGCGATACTGCGATGCCTGCGCTACGCATGCATGAGCCGGAAAGGAGGCCGCAGTGGTATGTTACGGGACAGCCGCCGCCGTTGGTGACTGGCCGGCGGGCTGGTTCCGTCAGGGCTTATTATATTTTCCGTATTACGTACTCCCTCCATAGTGGTAAAAAAAACTGTTTAGAACAAGGTTTGAGTCAAACTTTAAGAATATAAATCATGAATAACTTTTAATTTGTTGAGTTTGAAATTGTAAAAGTTATATGAATAGATTTATTTTCAAAAATACTTTTATAAAAGTATACATGCATCACTTTTTAATAAATATATTTATAAAAATACGAAGTAAAAGTTATGTTTTGAAAACCGTGTCGCTGCTCTCCTAAACGGCTTTCTTCTCATATACGGAGGGAGTATGCACGAGTCGCATTCGGTGCCACGGAGGACCGCAGGAGGAGACCGCAGGTTCCTCCGGGAACGAGCTCAGAGATCGTCATTTGGACAGAGACTTCGGCTCTAATAAATATACGGTACTATACTATAATGATGATGAGAAATGGTTCGAAATGGAGAACAACATGCTTCTATTGAGAGCCGACCTGACAGAGGACATGGCCAAGTGTTTTTTTGCCTCTCATCAATTTGAATATAACATTCCAAAACAGAATCTTGCAACGTCGAGTTCTATAATAAAGTGATACAGCAACGATGTGTGAGTAGACGTCAACTCCAGCAGTTGTCAAATTAAAAAATATTCTAATGGATCCAAGGCCCCGTTCAAGATATATACGTCTTTCGTTTCGAGGCAAAATAGGATGGAACAAACTCTTCCAAATTTTTGGATAGATGAAGAGTCTCGGATAGTGTTTAGTTGGAATGAGATAGATCCATCTATGTTTTATATGGGGAATTGAGATGGGTGAGATGGATAGTGCTTTTCGCACCGTTATGTATTTTTTAATGGTTTACTTTTATCTAGTCTATAGAATATTCTTTTATATTTTAATACAACAGAGAGAAAAGCTATACTTTAATCAACATATAGTCTTATACACGTACTTTAAGATTATGTGAGAGGATGGTGTATGCGGTCATTCATATTATGAGCTGTGTTAAGAGTTAAATCATTTTTAAAGTGTTTAGAGTTAGGTATTAGCTCACACCATTAGATAAGGCAGCAACACTAATTGGTGGATTCCATCAACCATTCAATGCCCCATTTTTTTTGTTTTGCCTCGTTCCTTTTTATTCTTTTATCCTACAACTCGTACGGTTGCTCATGGTCTGCGCTGCTAGAGCAACTCACATTCCGGCCTCGTTCAAGATATAGGACGGAGTAGGATAGACCTATTTTTATTTAGAAAAAAGTCTAAATTGCTCCCCTCAAGTATAGCGAAAGTCCGGATAACCCCATAAACTATGTTTTAGTTTAATTTACCCCCTAAACTATGTTATTTGGTCCAACTTACCCCTTAACATAATTTGTCTTTTTTTCTCCATGCACAAGATGAATTTTAATTTGAGACTTTGCAGAGAGGTAGTGAACATCATAATCTATATTACAAAATATTTTACGAATTTTTCATCACTATTTTCTATATAATATTGTATTTTAAGGATAACTTTATTATTAAATATATTACCCTATCAAAACAGTGATAAAAAAATTATGATATATTTTTTTAACATGTCTTATATTGTCTGCTATAATTTTGTAAAAGTTAAACTTTAAATTTCACTTGTGCATGGAGAAAAAAAAGACATATTGTGTTAAGGGGTAAATTGAACCAAATGACATAGTTTAGGGGGTAAACTGAACTAATAATTACTTTAGGGGGTTATGCAAACTTTGACTATATTTGAGGGGAGTAATTTGGACTTTTTCCTTCTATTTAATCGGGGAAATTGAGATGAGTGGGATGGATGTTCCTTTTCACAGCGAACACTACTTAGTGGACCCTATCACTCCTTCAAAACCCGACTTTTTGTTTTGCCTCGTTCGTTTTTATTCCATTTTCTTCTTCTTAGAACATGAATGGTTGTTCATGGCTTGAGCCATGAAGGATCTCATCTTCTGCCGCCCTCACCCGCTCCTGAGTATGACCCATAGTTGTAGGCCACCGCTTCGGCTAGAGCGACTGCCCTAGCCGTGCATGGACACAGCCAAAATCGAAGGAGCTCGGGTGACTAACCTAGCGGTCCTCATTGCAGCCGACGTCAGAGCGAATCGAGTTCCGCTCAGCCACATGTTGGCGTCCTCCTCACGGGCCTCCTCCTCCCTAGTCTTCTCTCTTATCCCGCTTGGTCGTTCAAGCCAAAGGTAACGTCATTTCTGTTGCCCACAATGGAGCCAGATGGAGTGAGAGGGTCACAGGTTCCTTGTGGAGGGAAGAGTGGGATGTTCTCATCCGCTCGTTTCGGAGGGACGGGTTCGTCTCACATCTAGAGAAAAATATTTCCTTTAAAGGATGGCGCCATCCCACTTGTCCCCGATCCAAACTAGTGTGTTCGAAACTAATAAAAAAATCTCGTTTCTGCTCATCCATTTTTCTATATTTATTCTATATTTTCAACTAAACAAAGAACGATATGGAAAAGTCTAGAAACGGGATGGAAACTAGTCGGAGGAATTCGAGAGCGAGATGTGAAATGGGATAAGCCAAATAGATCAATTCCCAAATGGCCCAACCCCCTACTTAGCCTCAAACAGTCAGCCCATAAGCCCAATGGTAAGAAGCTGGTTCTTGTACATGGTCATCTTGTCAATGTCAAGACTTGGTTCTGTTACTATATTTACTAGATAGGTTCGCGCGCGCCGCCGCTCCTGTACATGTAGTTTTTGTTTTGGCGTTGTGGCTTAGTGGGTTCCGTGTGTGTGTGTTTAGCAAAGCGTCGGTTTGCATGTTGTTTGTTGTGGGCTTGGCAACTTCATTGTTGTATGGAAAGTACATGGGAGAGTTTGGGCCATGCCTGGTTCCTTTTATCATTGTGTCTTCCTTTTTTGTGTGAATTTATCATTTTGTTCCTATTTGTGTCGTTGGCACGTTTTGTGCACACACTTGTAGTCTACAAAATGTTGTGCATACATGTGTTGGTTGAAAAATTAGTGCGTGTTTAGACGGTGGCTCATGTTTTCTTGCGTGTCTCTTTGCCGAACATGAGGCCTCAGTTATATCATCCATACTACCGGAAAGTCTTACTTTGTCGTGTGTCCGAATCTTTGCCGTGCGCATTTTATCGGGCGCATGGCAAAGAGCTTCGAAGAAAAGACGCACAACAAATTCAATCTTTGTCGTGTGTTTTTATTAGCGCACGGCAAACTCAATCTTTGCCGTGCGCTTTTTTGCGACGCACGCTTTCTTTTTGCGCACGGTAAACCTTTTTTTTTCTCAGCGACCGAGCAAACAGCAGCTAGGTGTTGAGCAGATTTTTTTCCCCCTTTGTCGTGCGCCAAAACAAAAGCGCACGGCAAAGGGGTGTCTTTGCCGTGCGCGTTCACTAGACGCACGGCAAAGAGGTGCCCCGGCCAGTTCGGGCGAACTGGGTAGGTTCGGCCGAACCGTCCAGATGCACCGCGTTGGTGCTCCACGGCCTGGATTGGCTCTGGAGGTCAGTTTTGAAGCGGTTCCCCAGTTCGGACGAATTGGGCCCTTCGGGCGAACTAGGCCCAGTGCCCGATTGCCCTCTGGTGCACTGACTATGTGTTGTGGATGCCCAGGATTGTCTCCTATGGGCTGGGTTTGGTCGGTTTGTGCTTCTTTGCCCCGGATTGATGAGGTCAGTGATCTATGTGACCTCTGAGTGTGTTTCCCCATGTGGTGGTGTGTCGTACATGAATGAGCTAGGGGGGGTGGTTCAGCTGAACCAGGTGGTTCAGTCGAATTGGTCACGTTTACTCCCCTTAGTCCATGTTTGCTCAATTGAGTACCTACACATCACATATTCACCAAAATCTAAGTGTACGAAATAACTCATGCGACCTCAATTATTTCCGGGAATTGGTGGTCGAAATCGTACAGTAACGACCGCCAACAATGACCACGGGGAGGACACTCACCACGGGTTTCAACTCAAAGCAGTGAAGGAAGAGCTTGGGCGTTCACATGGTATGGTATAGGTTCATGATACCTCCAAGTTCACGTTGCCACTGGATATCTAGTGCCCGTACCCAAATCCGTACACGCAGTGTTTGGGGAGGGTACAGGTTACCCATTGTGTTGTGGATATGGGTAGGATAAACAAAGGGTATTATCCAGTGCCCGTGCCCAAAGCTCGAGCAAGCGAGCGTCACCGAGGAACGGCACGCGGCAGAGGAGGAAGCCGAGCAGGGGCGCGAACCCCGGCGCCGCCGTGCGGGCGAGCTCGGAGTCGACGAGGAGGAGGCGGGAAAGCGGGCGCCGGCGGCGTGGAGGGCGCCGGCTCCCACAGCATCTTTGTCGCCGGCTGGATCTGCGAGACCCTAACTGGCCGTCGCCGTTGCCTTCTCGTGGGCGGGAGCATCAGCGTTGCCGCCGCCCCTCGCGGGCGAGCGCATGCTCCTCCGTCGCTGCTACGCAGGCTGGCGGGAGCACCGCGCCCCTGGCCTCGCGAGCAGGCGCGACCGCCGCCGTACGCCGCGGGCGTGGTGCGGGTCATGGCCGCCGCTTGTGCCGGGAGAGCGCCGACTTCGGGGCCTGGCGCCGCCGCCGGCACCGTCGCGTGGGCTGCCGAGCGTGCATGCGGGGGCCGCCGCCGCCGCTGGTCGGTCCGCCGGCCTTAGAGGAAGTCGTCGTCGCAACACCGCAGGTTTCTTTATTAACCACTGGATTATCCATCCCCATCGGGTATTTCCCTCTTTATTTGGATATATGGGGAATTTGGGTATGGGTAATTTACGGGCACGGGGACGGGTTACCCATCAGCTTACCCAACGACATCGTGACTCCCAGTCCTACAGAGTTTTATGGGAATTCCTAATTGCCTATCGCTACCACAATCCAGAGGTGATCTATCATCAACTGTGACAAAAGCTCCAAAACATGGCCAAACATCACTATTCTCTCATTTCGCCATTTGATGTTCTCTCAGTGGATTATTGTCACACTTATTTGATTGCTAGCCCCTCCTTTTTCGTTTGCCCATGTGAGCATACATGGCTCCACACATATATAAAGTGCAATCGATCATGTTTGGTACAACATCTTCAAAAATTTGGGCCAGAGCCAAATGCAATTTTGAGCCCTAAAATATTAAAAATTGTATGTTCAATATAACTAAGGACAATGTCACGCAATTATGTGATTGAACTTTTGTTTTTATCTTTAATTTATGGTTTTGACCTATAAGAGTATATGGAACAAGCACAAGAATGGAAACCTTAGGAGCTGATATAGCTGCTTTAGATTTGTTCTAAATCAAATATATTTTATATTTGACCAACAAAATATCTTTAAAAATAATTTATTAAAAATAGATAAATAATATGGTATGATGGCTGGTTTCATGATGAATCCAACATTAATTTTATATTGTCCACCGGTTGCATCTTTGCCATCTTATATTCGACCAATTTAACGAAAACAAGCTAGCCAGTAATGTTACTACACTTAAAATAATCAAAAAGAAGAGATGGACTGCGACAATCTTTCCCAATTAGGTGGTACTCCGCGCGTTGCTGCGGGAATTATACAAAATTTGAAAGCATAAACACTAAAATGATTGCATCGCAATATTTTTTTAAACAATAATGTAGAGGAAAACACATTCATTTTATTGAGAGAGAACTACTTAGAAATTTGTAGCATGGTACTCGCAAAGACTAACAATGCATAGCCGCAGAAAATCAGTAGAAGACATAAATTCATAATTCTAGTGGATGGTGATGTGAACAGCTTGCATGTTGAGAGAAGATCTAGTGTATGGTGACGTGAGCATCTTGCATGTGGAGAGAAATATGGGTGTGACTTTTAGTGGGTACCAATTATATAGTTGTTATAGATTTGTAGCATGGTACTCGCAAAGACTAACATAATGTATAGCCGCAGAAAATCAGTAGAAGACATAAATTCATAATTCTAGTGGATGGTGATGTGGACAGCTTGCATGTTGAGAGAAGATCTAGTGTATGGTGACGTGGGCATCTTGCATGTGAAGAGAAATATGGGTGAGACTTTTAGTGGGTATCAATTATATAGTTGTTATAGATAAATAGGCAATATGCCCACACGTGCGCGCGTACACATGAAACATCTTATACTAGATGATTCCCCGCGTGTTGCTGCGGGATGTGAGAGAGCTTTTGCATCTACTTTATCACTAAAACAAAATAAAATAGTGATAATATTTATATCATATTATCATAAAAACAACATTATAAAAATGTGCAATGCAGAAACGCACCTTGCACCATGTTTGCTCATTGCACCTCAAAGAATTTCTCTTCTCTCTTCCTTCCTATAATGATTGCCTTCTTGATGATTAGAGAACCACTCTCATGTGTATACTGTCATTTGCTTTGTTGTAATTTTTTCGAATGAGGCATATCTATTTATATGCCTACAACCTGGATGCTCAAAAGTTACAGCCCACAAGATGATGCATGGCTTTTCAACTTCGTTTGAATGGAGAAATAAGTTATTGTCAAGTCATTAGTTCAAGCAACACATATATGATCCTTAGTACTGCCATTAGTGCCCATGACCTGCTGAGTAAAAAAGAGGTGAGGACCGGAAGACTCTTGATCTACCGGTGCTGATGTAGCTCGCTGACGATTGAGAGAAATCATGTAGTGGGAACCATCTATATAGATATTATTATAGATTTGTAATTTAAAACAGATTATTGACGCCCACATCAGCCCCAGATTGCTGAAAACAATTTTGGTTTACATCTTGTTTCATCTGAGGGCTCATTACTCGTACCCTCAAAGTAGATTTAATGCACACAAAAAAAATACACATTGTACGAGCGTACAAAGGCGCAAGAGCACATGCATGGATGATAATGCCTTTGCGGCTTTGCCACCTTTAAGCCTCACACTTGTTGGTTTGCTAGTGGGCAGGATGAACAACGCGCGATGCCGTCAAATCCCAACTCCATCGCCATCTTCATCAACAGCCGAGCAGATCGGGGGCGAGATCCCAGCTGACAGGACTTGCCATGATCACGTTCCCCCGGCGACAAGCACAACAGATAAGCGGATAAGCACCCCGGCGAGCTTTTGTCTCCCGAATGCCACGCATCACTTCACTGTCCGGCCCATGTATTCAGCCCAAGAAACAGTGGGCCCAGCATGTCCCCATCGTTGTTGGTTGCTCTTTTCTTCTGGACAGAACAAACACTTTGCGTTCCCACTCCCACGATGGTTTTTGGTTGATCTTTCTTTCTTTGCAACGAAGAATCCCTTATGCAGTTATGCTACAAATACCACAAACCTGGTAATCTTACTTTCCGGTGACTCGGTCAGAGATTTTTTTTTCAATAACCGCAGCGGGAAGTAGGGAATTTATCCAAATTAGTATTAGCATAAAATATATGTTATATCCTTTCACGGTGATACTTGACGTTCAAACAGGAAATGCTAGTATTTTTTTAGTTCGATCTTTTTTTTTGTCTGAAACGTGATCTGAATATGAGTGGGGAGGTAGTAGTAGGCTACGCAATGATCAGGCAACAGATCTTGTGTAGGAGAACTGAGACAAAATGTCGTTCTGCAGGTACTGCCAATCATCTGCATATATGTACCTACCCAACTCACAAATCGCATCCTCCAAAGGAAATTTGTGCAGGAATTTGCATTTTTTTCGCTTGGGTTTTTGTTTTGGCGTTTAGCAGTGGCGGAGCTGCACCTAGGGCCACCCAGGCCGGGCCCTAGTCGTGGCCCATAAAAGCCCACGTACCACCAATAATTTTTGGCCCAAAAATCATGTCTATGAGGAATTTATCACTAGAAATTTATTTGTGTATGTTCCCTAATCTTGTAATCCATACAATTCTCAACTATTGTATCACATTAGTAAACAATTATTAGTTTCTTTGTCAATTTGGACCATTTGCTGCACATTTTATTATTATTTTATATCATGTCATATACTCCGTACACGACTATTTTTGTGGCTAAATTTGGCCCTAGTCATGAGCAAAAGCTGGCTCCGCCACTGGCGTTTAGTACTTCACTCATGCTCAGACCCTGGAATGTCTGATGTACTAAACATAAACCTCTGTCAGCAGCAGAAATATGCAATACACCAGTAGAGTTACCAACGCTGAGAGCAGCCTGGTTTAACATTTTATGGTAACTGCATGTGCTCGAGCAAATCAAATCATATCCCCTGCAGGGTAGTTGAGGCTCCCTGAAGTCTGCAAAAGCTAAATGACATTCCAATTAGATAAGCAGCCTACAAAGGTTTATGGTTAACACTTGGTTCTTTAGGCATCCAATGTATAGGGACCTTTAACCCACATTCTTGTTCCTTTACCACCAAAATAGAAGATCCCTGTTTCATCAACACTTAACCTAGTTCATGTGGCGCACGGACCAGCCGAACTACCATTCAAGGAGGTCCGGCACCATTTTAGACTCCACTATTATGCTCCTTGTCAGTGGTGTTAACATTGTTAGCGCTAATAGAGCCATAGTGGGTGTGCTTCTTGGATGAGCCCTTGCACTGGCCAACTGGGTACTTGCGTGCATTGATCTCCATCTTGCGCAGGGCAACTTTGCCAAGGTCGACGCCACACATGTCCGACAGCCGGACCAGGTAGAGGAGCACGTCAGCAAGCTCCTCGCCCAAGTGCTCCTTCTCGGCCTCGTCCCAGCCTGGCAGTCCCTTGGGCACCTCCCCTTTCCATTGGAATATCTCAGATAGCTCTCCTACCTCCCCAACCTGCACAGCATGAAGCAAGCACGCATGATAAGGGACATGAAAATCCATGAATTGCTGGGTGCTGATTAGCTAGGTCGCCCATCATGAGCATCTCCTAGCTGGGCAACAGTTGGGAACAAAGGGGTGCTGTATAAACTTTTTGTTACCTCCCACCACAACATCAGAGTACAGAAGGAACAGAACCAATTGGCATCTGGTGCGGGATTGGGTATGTTACTAAGGCCAACTCATTCAAACTATTGATTTGGATAATCTGAGGGTGAAAAGACAATAGAAAAGAGAACATTTCAACAGGATGGCTATTGGCATCTACTCCCAGAGGTACACATATTGAAGGATTTTTTTGTCTGCTGTACTGTTGCAGTCTCTGGGAGAACCCGTTCAGGCATGGATGATGGATGGTTTGTGCCAGTTTGTAGATTGGAGTAAGCAGCAGTTTTTCTATATACTGTTTAGTTTTATTTCATATGCTGCAAAGAAAATAATAAACGAGTGCCAACTACAGTCCAGTAATTTCCCTCACACATGTTCCATAACAAAAAGGTTGATAAAACAGAAGTTTATAGATTTCATTTTCCATTTTCCCTGTAAATAAGGTAATATACATGTTCACAACAAAACTTAATTTCCCCTACCAAACCTTTTGCTTTGGGTGGATTGCCTATATAATCATGAACACACATTCCAACCTTTACTTCAAAGAAAACTATGAAAATTTTGGTAATCCAATAAACAACTTCAGAATATGTTAAACACAAGATTGATGAACTAGATTTTTATAGAACATGAGGGCCGCAACATAACAAATTTTAGTTAAGTTTACACAAACCAACTTTTCATATGAAAAGACAAATTTCCAGTAACAACAAGATCTAAAGCTATATCTGACAAAGGAAATACAAGCAACCATAAATATCCCTGTTTAACGTAAATGAAGATGGGCTGCTACATTTCTATGCGAGCTCCATAATTTTGGCAGATGTAACTATGGAATAGAACCAAGTAAAGTTTGCTGCTACTGACCATGGAATAGAACCAAATTATAAATACATGCATTCTGGACCATTGGTCCATACATGCCAGAATTAAAAGTGAAACCATGTAGCACATCACCCCTTTCTCCAAAAGGACTGCGCTTCACTATTAGATCCGTACAGATCAGCACTCTGGCCACTAGAATGGCCACTAGAATGCAGTCTTCCCTGCGGCATTAACAGGACTAGCATTTCATTTGACCGTCCATATTTTCTCTATCAGAGATAACGAAAGGCATCCTACATAGTATCAATATCCGGGAACCATTTCAACAAGGGTTCGTTCGATTCTTGAGTGCCTTCCCTTTCTACTAGTACCCTCTTTCTCCCTTGTGTTCCACGAGCGAAACCACAGCGCATCGTGGGAGATTTTGACCAGGACAGCAGCGCCCGTTGGCCATTACCCTCGCAATGTGGTACTGAAAGAGAACAAAAAGGGGCAGACCTGACAACTACTACGGGGAGGACGGCCGGACGCAAGGACGGCAAGGCTTTTATGCGGCCAATCATTCTCTCTCCTCTGAGCAAGAACTGGACGGCATACACCCATCCTTATCCAGTTTTTTTTTTCAAAAAAAAAATCGCCGCGCCGCAACAATCAAGAACCCCACCAGAAACCCCAAAATTACTAAACACGGTAATTAATTTTCAGAGCAGGGTTCTCCAAATGGAGAAACGGAAATTGGAGATGGAGATCATAAGTAATAATAAGAAAGAGAAAGAAAGAGGAGTAGGTGGGACGGACCAGGGCTAGGAGCAGGTTCCTTGGGGAGTGGAACTGCTCCCAGTCCCTCTCCCTGGCGAAGTCCGCCATCCGCTGCCGCAGCGCCTCCAGGCTCACCGCCGCCGCCGCCTCTGCCGCCGTCCCCATCTCGCCAACACGAACAGCGCCGCCCATCTCCTTCTCCCCCTCCACGCTCACCTCCTCCACACCACCGTTCATCTCCGCTCTCTGGATGGTTTTTTTTTTAATTTCTCCCTTCTCTCTCCTTTTTGGTGAGGCAGCAGTAATAATGGAAGGAACAGGGCGAGGGGGAGAGTGGGGGAGAAGGCGGCTATAAATACCGGAAGGTGGGATTGGGAGCAGGACCAGCACAGTAGAAGTTTCTTTATTTGGCAACGTGTGGGGCGCATATTTGGGCCGGCCCGGGCGCGACGGAGCAGGGATCATGGGCCGGCACCAGTCCACGGCCTGTTCGGCTGTTCCCCCTGTGCTTTGTTAGAGAGAGAGAGAGAAAATATTCATGGCAATGGCAAAGTAGAAAAAATAGCATTGTATGTTCTCCTAAAAGCATTTACACTGTCTCATTATTATGTGTATTATTAATGCTTTCACTTTCATATGAAATTATATTAACCAAGTTAATTTGAGAAGGGCACATGGGACATTTGATATCTTATATCCTTTCAAGAAAAAAACTAAAAAAGGCCATTTTGTCAAATGTATCTTTTTTTTCCAAAATGGCTTCAACTTCACAGAGAAGCTGCTTCAACGGAGAAACCGTAGCCGGAGACCTACTAAATATGGTCTTATTCTCTTGCCACATGCACCCCATATATGCTATAAAAATATGCTATCTACATTCAAAATTGTAGTCCATTTTAAATTTTTATTAAATTAAATTTGTTTATTTTGTCATTTAGAAAACTTTTTAACATTAATTTAGTTTATATAAAAACAAAATAAATTATTATATCCCATTATTATTTGAACCTATCATATATATTGAAAGTAAAGATACAATACGGAACAATATCTTGGCAAGATGCCATAGCGAACAATATATTAAATGAAGTTTGAAAACTGCACAAATGAAACTTTGTATTTGGAATTCAAGGGAGAATCAGTTCACGTAGGATCATACCGATTCTAGTTGGTATTAAGAGCTCAAAAATCATGTCTCTTACCTTTCTCATAAAAAGAACTATAATTGTACTACAATTCAATTATAGCTAGTTCAAGGACTATAATTGAACTAGAAAGCTAAGGAGAAAGTTGCTTTGTTTACACGACATCGACCATTCAAGTGATTAGTAGGATAGAAAGCATTTATGGATAGGTTGCCAACGTTTGCGCCTAAGATATGGCGAAATTGTTTACCACACTTAATCAATAAGGTTCATACATTGCATTTTGTCGGCAATGGGCATGAACTGGCATAGACCTTGATCCTGGCCTTGTACGTTCTTCTTTTAGAGTGAGAGAGAGAGGGGAGTAAAAACTCTAAACATATAAGAAAAGAATACCACACAAGGAAAATGTGCAGATATATAACCTACAATAAAAAAAGAATCACGGTTTGCATCTGACCACACGACTAATAATAAGTGGTGTTTTAGAAAAATGGGGCTGCCAGCGATATAAGAATGTTGGAGCTGACTAGGCAGTTGGCTGTGGTGAAGATGTCACAAGAAGTCTGGAGAGGAGCGTTGGGAGAGCTCAGTTGAAACGGTAAGTGATGCAATTTGATATGATAGGTTGTTTGGTTTTGAAGAAATGGATGGTCCATCACCGTCCTGTTGTTTATATTTTTCTTTGTTATATGGAGAGCACACTATATTTTTCTTTGTTATATAGAGAGCACAATAAAATAGACTGATGATCCACAAGCATGGGCTAGCTTAACAACGAGAAAATGCATCATCGTTCCGTCAGAACTTATAAGGCCCTATTTAGCTCCACCGAAAAACAAAAAAATCTCTCTCCAAACTTCACTATTCACCTATCACATCAAATCACATCAAATCTTTCTCTTCATGTATGGAACACTAAACGTGGGTAATAAAAAAAACTAAGTACATAGTTTTGATGTACACGATGAGACAAATCTTTTGAGCCTAGTTAGGTCATGGTAGGACAATGTTTACCACAAACAAACGAAAAGTGTTATAGTGTGCTACAGTATCCGATGTGACTTTTCGACCAAATTTTAGCCACCTTTTTTACAATTAAACACACCCAAGGTGATCTTACGACAAAACACTATATCCTGTCATTCTGGCGGGAGATGACATGATTTATTCAGAAACACCCCGCCAGCCATTTTCTCTGCCACGGAGAACAGATCCTGTTGGAGTGCTGGCCCTATGTACTGGTTTGGTTGCGGCGCGTCCCTTCCCAGTTTGTTCACACGTAACTCGTCAGTCGATCGGGCTGGATCGCACGGAGTTGGGCCTGGGTCAGCTTCCGCCTGCCTCCGCTGTCGGGTCAGGCTCGAGCTCGACCCTGCCCTGTCCCACCCGCTGCAACCCGGTGACTCCAGTCGCCTCCTCCGCCCCCACCCAACCCATGCCGCTGCCGGCTGGGCACCGCGCGCCATCCGGCCTGGCTGCGCTCGTTGCCGTTGGATTAAACAACGGCGCTCACCCACACGGCCACACATGGGAACGCGGCTTGGCATGGCACGCACCACTCTACTCTACTTCTAATCTAATCCTAATCTACCTCTCCCTCGGCGATTAATTGCGCTGCATCCCCACTAATCCCCACCCCCTTTCGCTTCACTGCTCGCCTTTTCCGCGCGCTCCCTCCCTCTCCCTCGTGCTCCCCGCTGGATCCTCGCGCCCCGCCACCCGCAAAAGCGGCGGCCGCCGCCCCCGTCCAGCGGAGCGGAAGCGGAGTCCAGCCGAGATCCGCGCGGAGGCGGGGACTCGTGCGTGTCGCCGGCGACTCGTCCCGCTCCGAGATTCGGTTGGTACGCTTCCCAGCCAGATCCGAATCTCACTCACTCTCTCTCTCTCTCACTCCTGTTTGTTTGCTGCTCCTGCTAATCCGAACCCGTCCCTCGATTCGACCAGGTGCTCCCTGCTCTTCCTCAGCGCCGCCGCAGGATCGAAGCCGTCAGTTGGCGCCGCCGGACTTCCTCGTCGCCGCCCAATGAAGGCACGGCCGCGCGCCGAGCCCGCCGCCGCTCCGGCCGCAGGTTCGTGGTGGTTGTACCTTGGCAGCATCATCACTCGATTACCTACCCCCCATCCCGTGCTTACCTAACCGAATGACGCCGCTGTTCTTCCGCCTGCGTCGCACATTGATTGCCGGCACAGCGAAGCCGCGCAGCTCATAGCGTCGCAGCCCTTTACGTTTTTTCCCCTCGATTTTGTTTTTGTGGAGTGGTTTTATTTGTCTCGCAGCACTTGGTCCGCTATTACGTACTAGTACCGCTGATTGACCCATGATTGTCTGCTTTCTCTGCATCGCCGATTCAATGCGCCGCTAAGCTCGCAGCCTGTTTTGAGTCAGTAGTTATCAGCTAGTACCTTGTCCTTTGGCCTCGAAATAAAGACCTTTTCTCTGCTAGTACTTATTTGTCTCTTTCTTCATGGCAAAGATCACTCAAATGCTTGGCGTTTCTGCCGTACTGCTTACACATTATGTTGATCACTAGTATTATTCTCTTAAAGCGCCAGCTCAAATGTATTATCGGTTTATCCTTTCGGTTCAGACGACTAAGGGGATCATTTCTTTGATTTCTGCAGGTAACCACTGCCACCGGGATGGCCTCAACTCCAAACTAGTCTGAGGGCTGGGCAGTGCTGAAAATGGTTTCATGAAGCTTCAACATGAAACCTCTGATGCCGAGGCTTTGGTCTCGGCAGCATCAAGGAACCTCTCTTCTTCGTCCTCGGCATTTGTTTCGGCGAACCAGTCCCCCTTCTTCACGCCTCGCTCGCTGTCTGCTCGTGTCCCAGAGCATGCTGGCCCTGAAAACAAGTACTCCGCGAATGGCATTGCACTCAAAATCAGTGACATACTATCCGGTGACTCCTTACAGCCACAGCAGCTGCCATCAGCCAACGTTGGGATCTTGCCATCAGACACGTCTCCTCCTATTAGCCTTTGCACTTCAAGCAACTTTGGTACTCCAGCGATTGTCTACAACAATCCTAGCTTCGTTTCCACTTTCAATGGCCCGTGTCAAGGTAGTTCATCAGCGACCAGCAATGGTGGTCGTTTGGCCCGGAAGGAGAAGCAGAAGAGGCTCGGGGGAGTATATCGGAAATCTTCATCATCCCAACCGACGACATCAGCTGCCTCTGTCAGTAGGCTTCGGAGTTATGATGTGTACATTGGATTTCATGGCCGCAAGGCTTCGCTGCTGAGGTTCACAAACTGGCTCCGCGCAGAACTAGAGATCCATGGAATCAGCTGCTTTGTTTCTGACAGGTCTAGATGCCGGAATTCTCACAGCCATGATGCAGTTGAGAGGATAATGAATGCTTCCACATATGGAGTTGTCATTCTCACAAAGAAGTCATTTGGCAACCTTTATACCATTGAGGAGCTCAGGAACTTCTTTGGCAAGAAAAATCTCATCCCTATATTTTTTGACTTGGATGCAGCTGATTGCCTTGCCAGGGATATCATCGAGAAGAGAGGAGAGCTGTGGGAGAAACATGGTGGTGAGCTATGGATGTTGTATGGTGGGATGGAACATGAGTGGATGGAATCAGTTGATGCTCTTTCTCGGGTGGTAGATGTGCAATTAGAAGCGAATGATGGCAACTGGAGAGATTGCATACTGCAAGCACTTATTCTTTTGTCCACAAAATTAGGACGGAGAAGTGTGGTTGATAGGGTGAACAGATGGAAAGGAAGGATGGAGAAGGAGGAATTTCCTTTCCCTCGTAATGATGATTTTGTTGGCAGGAAAAAAGAGCTCTCGGAATTGGAGCTCATTTTGTTTGGTGATGTCACTGGAGATGGAGAAACAGAATATTTTGAGCTCAAGACAAAGCAAAGAAGAAAAGGCCTTGCGCTTAGGCGGTCTGCTAACAATCATGAGCATGTAAATACCGATGATAGCAAGGGTAAGGAGCCAGTTTTGTGGAAGGAGACAGAGAAAGACATTGAGATGCAGAGATTGGGTAGTCCATCGCGACATGGGCGGCCATTGAGAGTGAAGAATGGTGTAAAGTATGGGAGGAAGAAAAGATCTAGGAAGATACTTTATGGAAAGGGTATTGCTTGCATATCAGGGGATCCTGGAATTGGCAAGACAGAGTTGGTTTTGGAGTATGCGTATAGATTCTTCCAGAGATATAAGATGGTCTTATGGGTCAGAGGGGAAAACAGATATATTCGACAGAACTATTTGGCTCTGCGAACATTTCTTGAAGTAGATTTGAGCGTGGATAGTCACTTGCATGAAAGGGGACCTGACCGATGCTTTGAAGAGCAGGAAGAGGAAGCCATTGCCAAAATCCGGCAAGAATTGATGCGGGACATACCATTTTTAGTCATAATTGATAATTTGGAAAGTGAGAAGGACTGGTGGGATAAGCGAGTCATAATGGACCTTCTGCCACACTTTGGTGGGGAGACTCACTTCATCATAACAACACGTCTTCCACGCATGATGAACTTGGAGCCAATGAAGCTTTCTTATTTATCAGGTGCTGAGGCAATGACTTTAATGAAGGGAGGTATCAAGGACTATCCACTGGTGGAAATTGATGCTCTCAAAGTCATTGAGGAAAAGCTTGGAAGACTCCCTCTCGGCCTAAGTATTGTTGGAGCTATACTCTCAGAGCTCCCAATCACTCCAACTAGGCTACTTGACACATTGAATCGGACACCGCTCATAAGAAATTTCTCATGGAACGAGAGAGAAGTTCTCAGCTTGAAAAATCACGAAATCCTTGTCCGGCTGCTGGATGTGTGCTTATCGATATTTGACCATGCAGATGGTCCCAGGAGTCTGGCAACTCGGATGGTTCAAGTGTGTGGTTGGTTTGCACCCTCTGCAGTTCCAGTTCACATGTTGGCTCTGGCTGCACATAAAGTTCCAAAGAAGCACCGGAGGGGTCCAAGGTGGAGGAAGTGGTGGCGAACACTAACTTGTGGCCTTGCAACTTCTAGGATGAAGAGATCTGAAGCTGAAGCAGCTGCAATGTTAATGAGGTTTGGAATGGCGAGATGCAGTGCAAAGCCTGAACATGTACAGTTTCATGATCTGATCAGGCTATATGCTCGACAGCGAGGAGGCACGCGAGTGGCTCAGGCTGTGGTCCAATCAGTGTACCTCCAAGGCTCAATCAAACATTCTTCTGAGCACCTGTGGGCTTCCTGCTTCATGGTTTTTGGATTTGGTTCTGATCCTCTGCTGGTAGAACTGAGGCCATCTGAACTGATGTTCTTTGTGAAACAGATTGTTGTGCCACTCGCTATACATACGTTTATAACATACTCTCGTTGTAACGCAGCACTGGAGCTGCTGCGCCTGTGCACTGATGCGTTAGAGAGAGCAGCTGACTCCATGCTTGCTCATGCTGGCAAATGGAGAGAAACATCATTCTCCTGCTTTAGGCAAGCTCAGTCAGAAGCCCAGTATACTTATCTTTGGCAGGAGCTGGCTCTTATGAAAGCTTCTGTATTGGAAACAAGGGCCAAGTTGATGCTCCGAGGTGGACAGTATGACATTGGAGATGACCTGATAAGGAAGGCAATATTTATCCGCACTTCTATCTGTGGCGAGCACCATCCTGACACTGTTTCTGCTCGAGAAACCCTCAGTAAACTCACAAGGCTTCTTACAACTGTTCAGCTTAGTTGATTCATATAGTTTAGGAGTTCACAATATATTCTTTTCAGTGTGGCTTTTCATGAACGCCGTACAAAATGCACCAGATCTTGAAATAACAAAGTAATTTTTTCTTCAGTATTCTTTACATCTCCTTTTTGTTATTGTCCAGCATTTTGTTTCTTGCTTCATAAATATGCTAGTGTCGGAGTAAACTACTGTATTTTTGTACTTTGGACTATACTTGCAACTGCATGCACAAAGTAGTAGTGAGGTAATGTGTGAGTTCACATCCTTGGATGATAAGATATCACAATATTGCTCAGCTACAGTCCTGTACATTATCACTCTAATGATGTAATGATCGAGGCTAATAGAGTTCGTAATGGACCTTTTGCATTTATTGTGTTGTTTGCTGAAGAGCTGGACATTGCTTTTACGGCTCTGCAGTTGCATAGTTGGTTCAAGAGCAGCTATCATATGCTTTGTCATACAATACTTTTGGTATAAACATCAGTAATGAAAAACTACTAATTTATCAACATTTGTCATGATTACAACCTTCAGCTCAGGGATGTAGATTTTTTAGACTGATTTGCCTAGTCGCAGGTGGTTGATCTCTTGTATCTCTCTCTTTTGACTGTTCATGTCATCGCGTGTAACCTATGAATGGAACTTGAGACAGATTAGTCAGTTGGCCTGGGTCTTATATGATCCGAATACTGGGGATGTTGCCATGATTATATAATACTTTCATTTTTGTGAACGTCACAGGATATATTTGTATGTCATACATTACTTCAACAGCTATGATAGATGTACCATTAAATCTGAACCATGTGGTGTAAATATGATGTTCTATTATTATTACAATTTTTGTTTTAACAAATCGTATATTACTTCTTTTTCCATAGGATGCACTGGAACTGGAACTAATATCTTTTTGTTGTCCTTTACGTACTCTTCAGTCTTCAGGCTTCATATAGCTTTTTACTCATCTCACTTCTACAACTTCCTGTCCATTGATCGCTATGACTTTGTCATCACTTTTTCTGTCATTAATTTGCAAAAGAGTTTTTCCGACCATATCTGAGTGCACATTTGTATATCCCAACTCCTATGTGTCCCCAGTGGGCAGTGGCCCTGCTTGAATTTGGATCAGTATTAATGGAGAAATTATTTATACTTATTCTACTTCATTTAGCTGGGAGTTGGGACTCTTGTTATATCCGTACATGTTTTGTAGTTTTGATCATGCAGGGATGCTGAAAGCATTAATGATGGATTCGAATTTGTTCGGCACAATTTTATAGAAATTACTGAATTCTGAGGCCGGATGCAGCATCAGGTTTGTTGCAAAATGTACCTTCTTTTTTTCCCTTTTCCTTTTATCATGCATTTATCATGAAAGATGATGAGAATACCACTTACAGTCTATTTGCTAGTAGAATATCTGGCATATTGTGAGTTCCATGTTCAGCTAGTGTCATAATTTGTAGAATAAATCAATAAATAGATTCAATGAGGTGCAAATTCTAAATATTGTGATAATGGATTCACTTTAAGAATTTACATGTATTTTTATTATATCTTCGAAATATATTTTTTCCAGCCAATTGTTGATATAAAAACAGTGCTCTTTCAACTGATGGACAGATTGCCAAACCATGTTGCCTCCAGTCTTAAAAGTAAGCATTCCCTAGATCACATGATCATGGTAAGTATTGTATATGCTTGACATTAATGAATTATACGGTATTACCAATTTGTCAGAGTACTTAGCTGATTTTTTGGAGTTATTCAATGCTATTGGGAAGGTAAAACTCTAGCTGCTTATTAATCACCGATCATATAATGTGCATTTTATGTATTTGTGAATATTTTATTATTGTTTTGCATATTGTACCAGCTGCCTAATGTGATTTGGAACTGTGTAATATGGTTGTATCCTTCATTTGTATATTGATTGTCCATATTGTATAGATGTTATAGCTGCGGCTCTGGGAAGACTGAGTTATGATCTTATGGTCTTTTTGACATGTTATAGAGGCCCAATGTCGCACGCTGGCCATTGTATGATTTCTCTCATTGTCTTTTGGATAACTCTACAAAATCATTTTTGCCATGTCATGAAATCTATAGCCGTGGTAAAACTTGAAGATACCCGCAAAAAAAAAGGTAAAACTTGAAGATAGCTGGGTAACAGAGCAAATTGTTTAACTTCAAGTGTTCCCATGGAAAACTATAAGCAATAATGTTAATTATAAGTTTTGAACTTGTAGGTGTTGAGATTGGCCGACCAGCCTCAACGCCACACAGAATGCGCTGTGTCCCGTCCCTTGACGGTTGATGCAAAAGCTAGTACGGTGAGACGATGGTTCATCCTGGTTCCGACCGCGAGGTCGTACGTCCAGTAGGGCGCGCTCGGGGCGCTGTACTATCTTGCACCGGGGTGCTTGTAGGGTGCCCTCCTCTTCCTTTTATAGACCAGGCAGAGGAGGTTTACAAGTACAAGTGTGACGGTTGCTACAGGGACGCGTACGGGCGAGTATGGCGCCGGGCCTGCCGTCTTTGGCTCTGGCGAAGCTTTATGGCGGGCTCCGGCTCCTGCGGGTGTAGTGGTGCCTCCTGTTCTCGTCTTGGCGTAGCTTCGAGGGGTGGCGTGTCCTTTGCCCAGCGCTTGGTCGTCGTCCCTGACTGGTTTGAGGGGCTAGTCGTGGCGTAAGGACGGGAGTTGGCAGCAGTTGCGGCGTAAGGACGGGAGTTGGCAGGATAGGCGCAGGCGTGGTGCGTACTGTTTGGCATAGTGCGCAGCGTGCCCGTTTCGTCGGGGGATGGCCGGGAGTTGGCGGATTTGACCTGGCCTGCATCATCTGTACGGGCGAATTCGTCCAGGGTCCGTGCCCGGTTGCCGCCCGTACACCCCTTCGAGGGTGCCCCATGCCCGTTCGAGGGTCGCGCTGCGGGGAGAGGACGGGGGCAGGTGGAACAGCGGTGAGGAGGGACGTCTGTAAGTCCACACAGGGCTCGCCGTGCTCGCACAGTGATGGGGGCAGGTGGTACGGTGGTACAGTGGTCGGCGCTGGCGGAGAGGACTTGGCCTGAGCGGCCCGTGCGGTGCGCCGGTTCGGGGTTCGCCCCCGGTCGCCGCCCGTACACCTTTCGAGGGTGCCCCATGCCCGTTCAAGGGCCTCGCAATGGGGAGAGGACGGGGGCAGGTGGCACAGTGCGGGAGAATGACCCCTGCCTGTCCGCACAGTGGGAAAGTGTCAGCACAGTGTTCGCAGCAGGTGGGGCTGTGCGTCTGACGGTGTCAGCGGCGTGGCGTAGGGAGGCTTCGCCCTTTGACTTTGGCGCCTGGTGGATGGGGCAGGCATTAAATGTCGCTGTCGGCAGGAGAGGCTGAGGGGAGGCCTCGAGCGAGGCGGAGTCTGCATTGCGCTCGCTCGAGGGGACGGGAGACCCTCGAGCGAGGCGGAGTTTGTACAGTGCCCGTTCGAAGGGGAGTACGGTCTCGAGCGAGGCGGAGGCGGGGTTCGAGCCTTGCTCCCTTGGCAGGCAGCTCGTTTGTGGGATGGGCCCTGCTCTTCTTTGGGCTGCTGATGTTTTAATTTGCGTTTTGAAGGGGATTTAGCCCGTTAATTAGGGGACCCCGTACTGTTGTCCCCGACAGTAGCCCCCGAGCCTTCTGCGAGAATGGGGGTCATTGTCGCAGAGGCTAGGTTTCGAAGCGACCCCTTCGGGTACCGTGTGCGGGGGATTGCCTTTCTGCGATGCATGATCCTTCCGTGGGGGCGCGCGAGCGCACCCGCGGGTGTAGCCCCCGAGCCTTTGCGAGAGTGGTTGCACTCGCGCAAGGGCTGTATGTCGAGCCTCCCCGCTTGGCGGTCGTGGGCTTGGCCTGCGAGGACTTTTTTCGGGAGTGGTGTATTCTGCTTGGGTGCGACACATCGGCGCAGGATTGCTTTTTGGGCATGATGTGAGGAGCCCCCGAGCCCCGGCCCATGTGGGTTCGATCGGGGAGCCCTCGTGCTTAATTTTACGACCCTCGAGTCTCTTTCGCAGAGATGAGGGGTGAAGCGATCCGTGCTTCCCTCGAGCGGGATCGCGAGTCACAGATGCTTCGGTGAGCTGTTAACGGGTAGTTCAAGTTGGCGTCCGTGCTCCGTTCGTTGGGAGTAGGCTCGTGGTCCGGAGACACGTCCATGTAAGCGCTTGCAAAGGTTTGCTAGGTGGGGCTCGGTCCCTTTCGACAGGGACCGAGGGCACGAAAGCTCTCCCTCGATGGGATCCCCCCCACTAGCTGCCTTTGTCTGGCCTTGAACACAACAGGGGCGTCCCCAAACTTCGCGTTCGGGGTAAAGTCTGATGAGCACGCCCGAATCGTCCCTGACTCCGTTGATCTGGGGCACCTATCGAACCCTTTCGAGGGCCAGGCTTCGAACCCTTGATCAGTAGGGGCCTCGAGGCAGGTGTCTGGACACCCTCGACCCACGGCAGCGCGTGCCGAGGTCGTCTCGATTTTATCCTTTTTTGGGGAGCGTCCTCGAACCCCTTCAAGGGGTGAGCTTCGGTTTCCCTTGATATGTAGCGGTTCCGAGGCAGTTGCCTCTTCTTGTGGAGGCCCGTCTGTCCGCTTCCCAGTGGTCTTTTGGTCATTTCGGTCGCGTTGTGACCTTTCGGCGGGGCGGTCGTGGCCGACGTGGCGTGCGGAAGGCGGAGCGGAGGTAGTGGGCGCGCCTTTTTAGGCGGGGTAGTACGAATGGCAGGCGGCGAGGCGACGGGCGGCCAGGCGGGCGGCCGCGGCGTTTGGTTTTACCGTGCCGCATTTATTGCCGCTGTGTACGCCGGGGCGGTTTTCCACGTAGTGGGGTCCACACGTCAGCGGCTTGGAGAGTGGCGGGGCCCGCCACGACGCGCTTCGTTTCCCACGGCGAAACTCTTCCTCTCCCTCTCTTATAAAAAGGAAAGCCCGGGGAGGGGATTTTTACCTTGGCCATTTGCGCTTTCTGATCCGCTGCTTTCGTGCTCGCGCGCCCTTTGAGCCTGTCGCTGCTTGCACCAGCTCTTGCCTTCTTCGCCGTTGTCGCCCACATCCTTCATTCCTTCTCTCGCCATGGCGCACCTTGAGGAAGCCACAGAGTGGAGCCTGTCGACCGCCAACGACCATACTCTGGAGACCTTGGTGGGCGCTGGCCTGCTTCTGCCGAAGGGCGGCGCAGCGCGGCCCGCATGGATCGTACCGCCGCGATCACATAGGTTGCCTAATCCCCCACCGGGATATGTGGTCAGCTTCGTTCACTTCCACGAGCGGGGCTTCAATGCCCCGGCCAGCCGGTTCATGTGCGGCCTCTGCGACCATTACGGCGTAGAGCTTCAGAATTTCTACCCCAACGCCATCTCGCAGGCGGTGGCTTTCGTCGGCGTCTGCGAGGGGCTGGTGGGAATCAAGGTCCACTGGGACATGTGGGTCCACCTCTTCCGCGGTGAGTTCAGTTCTGCCGGCGCGGGGAAAGGGCCGCGGCGTGCCATTAGCGCCGGCGGCCTCACCTTCCAGCCGCACCCTCATCGGAAGGATTTGTACCTCCCCTGCCGGATGACGACAAACAATAGCGGCTGGTCGAGGTGAAATCGGACCTTCCTGCTGATCTTTGAGTCATGCTAGCGAACCTGGCATTGCGGTCGGAGGAGCTAAAGCTGCTTCTGCGGGTTCCTGAGGAGAATTTGGGCACTCGGCCCCGTATTTTCGTGATTAATCATGCGATGGATGTAAGTATACGATTCGGGGGTCTTTTTAGGGTTTTTGCAATCGAATTTTGGTGTTTGTTCATTGTGCTCTTCTTATCTTAGAGAGATTTCGGCTGGGTATTTCGAGTTCTCAAGCAACTGAAGCACGAAGTGGTGAGGGAGATGCCGTAGCCTTTCGAGGGCGTAGGCGGTCTCACGACTCGGCCGGCTCCGGCTTCAGCCAGCCTGCGCCCTGCGTCTTTCTTTCTAAGCGTTCGAAGATTTAGCACAATTTTCGAAAAAATTGGGACGGTTTGGGGGGGGGGGGGGTAAACCCCCTGTAGCCCCCGAGGGGGACTCGACTTTACTTGAGTTCGTTTCGAGGGTAAAGGCGAGCCACCCTGTTTTTATTGTTGTTAGTAACAATGTTTCCATGTTTTTGGAAACCTTTATCATTGTTATTTATGAACATGATATATTTGCAAGGAATGCGAAAAAGAAATTTTTAAGAGTAGAAGCGATGTAGCTGTTGGATGGTCCAGGCGTTGGGGAAGACCTCGCCTTCTTCGTTCGCCGGCTTGTTCGTGCCGGGCTTGAGGACTTTGGCGATGACGAATGGTCCTTCCCAAGGTGGAGTAAGCTTGTGGCGCTCTCGGTTATCTTGTCGTAGCCTTAGCACCAGGTCACCCTCGTGGAGGTCCCGACGCCGCACCTTCTGAGCCTGATATCGTCGGAGCGATTGCTGGTAGCGCGCTGAGTGAAGCAGCGCCACGTCTCGAGCCTCATCCACCTGGTCCAGCGAGTCCTCGCGGTTTCGCTGGTTCTGCTCCTCTTGATAAGCTTTGAGCCTCGGGGACCCGTACTCCAAGTCTGTTGGGAGGACGGCCTCGGCTCCGTAGACGAGGAAGAATGGGCTGAAGCTCGTGGCTCTGCTCGGGGTTGTCCTGAGGCTCCAAATCACCGAGGGTAGCTCGGCCACCCACTTTCGGCCAAACTTGTTCAGTTTGTTGAATATTCTTGGCTTCAGGCCTTGTAGTATCATGCCGTTGGCACGTTCCACTTGGCCGTTTGTCTGAGGACGCGCTACAGCTGACCAGTCCACGCGGATGTGGTGGTCGTCGCAGAATTCCAAGAACTTCTTGCCGGTGAATTGGGTGCCGTTGTCGGTGATGATCGAATTCGGTACCCCAAACCGGTGGATGATGTCGGTGAAAAATAGCACGGCTTGCTCAGACCTGATGTTGGTGATGGCGCGGACCTCGATCCATTTTGAGAACTTGTCGATGGCCACCAACAGGTGGGTAAAGCCCCCGGGCGCTGGGCGGAATGGTCCTACGAGATCCAGTCCCCAGACCGCGAAGGGCCATGTTACGGGGATGGTCTGCAGGGCGTGCGCCGGGAGATGTGTCTTGCGCGCGTAGAATTGGCACCCTTCGCAGGTGCGTACAACTTCGTTTGCGTCGGCTACGGCGGTGGGCCAGTAAAAGCCCCGCCTGAATGCGTTGCCCACATGGGTTCGTGGTGCAGCGTGGTGTCCGCACACGCCGGCGTGGATGTCGCAAATCAGCTGTTTCCCCTCGGGGACTGGGATGCACCGCTGCAAGATCCCCGAGGCGCTGCGTTTGTATAACTCGCCTCCGACCGAAACGAAGGTCTTGGCTCTTCTCGCAATGCGGCGTGCCTCGGTTCGATCCGAGGGCAGTTCTCCGCGATCGATCCACGCAAGGTATGGGCTGCGCCAGTCCTGCGGGCGCGCGTCCACGTTGATCTGTATAGCTTCGGCCTCGTCAGCCGAGGAGGTCTCGAAATCCTAGGCCTCGATCCCCTCTTTCGAGGGGTCCTCATCCATGGGATCAGCCCCCGAGGCCTCCGCGGCCTTCGAGGACGTCTTGGGTGCTTCGGGTCTCTGGTCGAGGTTGACAGAGGGCTTGTCGAGGTCGCGAGCGAAGACGTTCGGTGGGACGGTGACCCGTTCCGACGCGATCTTTGCCAACTGATCTGCTTCCTCGTTGTACTTGCACACAATGTGGTTCAGCTCGAGGCCGTAGAATTTGTCCTCGAGGAGGCAAACCTCATTGCAGTACGCCTCCATCTTCTAATCGCGGCAGCTCGCATTCTTCTTCACTTGGTCGATGACCAGCTGAGAGTCCCCCCGGACATCAAGGTGCTTGACGCCAAGCTCGATGGCGATTTGGAGCCCCGCTAGGAGGGCTTCGTATTCCGCCATGTTGTTCGATGCCGGGAAGTGCAAGCGGATCACGTACCGGATATGTTCCCCAAGGGGTGAGACAAAGAGGAGGCCCGCGCCTGCCCCGGCCTTTAACACCGATCCGTCGAAGTACATGGTCCAGCACTCGGCTTGGATCTGAGGTGGTGGGAGTTGGACGTCGGTCCATTCAGCAACAAAATCTGCCAGGATCTGGGATTTTATTGCCTTTCGCAGCGCGTAAGAGAGTGCTTCCCGCAGAAGCTCCATCGACCATTTCGCTATTCTGCCCGAGACATCCGAATTGCGGACTATCTCTCCCAAAGGAAAGGATGAGACCACGGTAACCGGATGGGCCTCGAAGTAGTGTCACAGCTTTCGACGTGTGAGCACTACCGCGTAGATTAGCTTCTAGATCTGCGGGTACCGTGCCTTGGTTTCGGTTAGTACCTCGCAGACATAGTACACCGGCCTCTGAACCGGCAGGGCATGCCCCTCCTCGGTCCTCTCTACGACGATGATGCCGCTGACCACCTGCGTGGTCGCGGCCACGTAGAGGTAAAGGGGCTCGCCGCTCTGCGGTGGTGTGAGGATCGGTGTGCGCGCGAGCGACGCCTTTAGCCCGTCGAGGGCATTCGTGCTTTTTTAGGAGCCGGTACAGAGGCAAGCCCTTTTCACCAAGTCGTGAGATGAAACGGCTGAGAGCCGCGAGGCAGCCCAATACCTTCTGTACCCCCTTGAGGTCCCGGATCAGCCCCATTCGTTCCAGGGCCGAGACCTTTTCGGAGTTAGGTTCGATGCCTCGCTGGGAGACAACGAAACCCAACAGCATGTCGCGCGGCACCCCGAATACGCATTTCTCCGGATTTAATTTTACCCCGTTCGCCCGGAGACACCCAAATGCAATTTGCAAATCGTTCACCAGATTGTCCGCCTTTCTGGTCTTTACAACGATGTCGTCGACGTATGCCTCAACGGTCCGCCCGATGTGGCTCCCGAAAACGTGTTGCATACATCGCTGGTATGTAGCTCCAGCATTTCTGAGGCCGAACGACATAGTGACGTAGCAAAACATGACAAATGGCGTGATAAATGAAGTCGCGACCTGGTCGGACTCTTTCATCTTGATTTGATGATAACCGGAATAAGCATCAAGAAAGCATAGCAATTCACACCCAGCAGTGGAGTCTACTATCTGATCTATTCTAGGCAAGGGGAATGGAAACCTTAGGGCATGCTTTATTTAAACCAGTATAATCTACACACATGCGCCATTTTCCATTTTTCTTCCTAACTAGAACAGGATTAGCGAGCCAAGTTGGGTGAAATACCTCCTTGATGAATCCGGCCTCCAAAAGCTTGTGCACCTCTTCCCCGATGGCGCGACGCTTCTCTTCGTCGAACCGTCACAGCCACTGTACCACCGGCTTGGAGTGAGGCTGGATGTCGAGGGAGTGCTCGGCGACCTCCCTCGGAATGCCCGGCATGTCCAAGGGGCTCCACGCGAAGATGTCGGCGTTGGCGCGGAGGAAGTCGACGAGCACCGCTTCCTATTTGGGGTCGAGGGTGGTGCTGACCCTCAACGCCTTGCCCTCAAGGGCATTGGGGTCGAGGGGCACCGCCTTGGTGTGCTCCGCAGCCTCGAAGGTGCCGGCGTGCTTTTTGGCGGAGTCGACGGTCTCGTTCACCATCTTCTCCAGGTCCGCTACCAAGGTCTCGCTGTAAGCGAGCGCTTCCGCGCCTTCAACGCACTCAACATCGCACGTGTAGGCGTGCTCGTACGACGATCCTACGGTGATCACGCCCTTCGGCCCCGGCATCTTCATCTTTAAGTAGGTGTAGTTCGGGACTGCCATGAACTTGGTGTAGCATGGTCGCCCGAGGATGGCGTGGTAAGCTCCTAGGAATCCCACCACCTCGAAGGTGAGGACCTGCCTACGGAAATTGCTGGGAGCGCCAAAGCAGACAGGCAGGTCGATCTGCCCGAGGGGTTGGACCCGTTTTCCCGGTGCGATGCCGTGGAATGGCGACTTGTTGGGCCTCAGCTTGTCCGTGCCGATGCCCATCAGCTCCAAGGTTCGAACGTATAGGATGTTAAGGCTGCTGCCTCCGTCCATCAATACCTTGGAGAACCTTGTGTTGCCGATGACGGGGTCGATGACGAGCGGGTTGTGCCCCGGATTCGGGACGTAATCTGGGTGGTCTTCGCGGCTGAAGGAGATGGTCTCGTCTGACCAAGCGAGGTAGGCCGGTGTCGTAGGGTGGGTGGAGAAGACCTCTCGACGTTCACGCTTTCACTCGCGTGTCGTCATGTTGGCCGTGGGTCCCCCGGCGATGAAGAACACGTTCTCCACATGGGGGAACCCGCCCTCGCCACCATCGCCCGCGTCTTTCTTTGCGTCGCCCTCCTTCGCAGAGGCGCGCCTGTAGTAGCCCTTTATCATTTTGCGTTGCTCGAGGGTGTGGCCGACGGGGCCCTTGTGGTATGGGCACGGCTTCTTCAGCATCTCGTCGAACAAGCCTCCGCCCTGGGGAGGGCCGCGAGGGCCTTTGCGGCCTCGCTCGACTGCAAGGGCCTCGTCGGAGTCCTCGTCCTACTGCTGTTGTTGCCGTGCGGCCCGTTGAGGCTTCTTGCCCTTGCCACCCCGCTTCTGCTTCTTGGCCTTCCCTTTGGACTTGCTACCGTCCACGGGCGGCTCTTCCACATGCTTCCCCTTGGTCATGCCGTCGAAAATGGCCCCAACAGCCTCCTCGCCAGACGCAAAGTTGGTGGCGATATCGAACAACGCGTTGACACTGGAGGGGTGGTTACGTCCCAGCTCGCGCACCAGCTCTCGGCACATTGTGTCTTTGAGGAAGGCGTGGATGATTTCGGAGTCACCCACGCTCGGGAGCTCGGTGCAGCGCTTGGAGAAATGGCGAATGAAGTCTCTCAAGGGCTCACTGGCCGCACACGCTTCCCTCGTCGCCCGACTCGGGGCATGACCCGTTGGGCGAGGAAATGGTGAGGTCGCGGATCGAGACCAGTCGGTGTTCTGGTGAACCTTCGCGCGCGTTCAGGCTTGTGCTGACCATCGCGGCGTGGCTCGCGGCGGTATTGCGTATCCCATAAGGGAAGTGCGCTGGCCCGACCACATTCCCTTGGCGCGCTCCCTCCGCGGGAGCCACCGTTGGGGGTGCGGTCTCCTGCGCCGCAACGGCCAGTTGCAGCAGCAAGTGAGCGTCCCAAGGGGTGTCGCGCCGGTCCATGCGGACCCGCAGCTCGTACAGCCTCCGGCGCGCCCTGAACCGAGATGGTGTCGGCGGCATCGGGGCCACGGTTGTTGCGTCGGGGGTCCTGGAGACGAGCAGCATGAGGAAGCCCTCGCCGGTTGCTTCGAACTCCAGGGTCCCAAACGTGATCCGGTGCCTGCGCGGAAGCGGACCGGAAGATCCCGAAGCAGCTCGTGGCGACATGAACTTGACACAGTTTGCCGTCAAGGGAACTGGTGGGTGAAGAGAGTCGATCACAGCGCTCCCCCTACCTGGCGCACCACTATCGGTGTTGAGATTGGTCGACTAGCCTCAACGCCACATAGAATGCGTTGTGTCCTGTCCCTTGACGGTTGATGCAAGAGCTAGTACGGTGAGACGATGGTTTATCCTGGTTCCGACCACGAGGTCGTACGTCCAGCAGGGTGCGCTCGGGGCGTTGTACTATCTTGCACCGGGGTGCTTGCAGTGGGGGGCTACAAGCGAGGTGGGAGAGGGGAAGGAGTCCCCAAGTCCTGGAGTGAGGTGTGATGAAGGCAGAATGCCCGTATTGTGGAGGGTGGTGATGGCGCCCGTGTGCGTGTGTTCTGGACGCCGATCCCCCAGGAAGAGTGCCCTCCTCTTCCTTTTATAGACCAAGGAGAGGAGGTTTACAAGTACAAGTGTGACGGTTGCTACAGGGACGCGTACGGGCGAGTATGGCGCCGGGCCTGCCGTCCTTGGCTCTGGCGAAGCTTTATGGCGGGCTCCGGCTCCTGCGGGTGTAGTGGTGCCTCCTGTTCTCGTCTTGGCGTAGCTTCGAGGGGTGGCATGTCCTTTGCCCAGCGCTTGGTCGTCGTCCCTGACTGGTTCGAGGGGCTAGTCGCGGCGTAAGGACGGGAGTTGGCAGCATAGGCGCAGGCGTGGTGCGTACTGTTCGGCATAGTGCGCGGCGTGCCCGTTTCGTCGGGGGATGGCCGGGCGTTGGCGGATTTGATCTAGCCTGCGTCATCTGTACGGGCGAATTCGTCTAGGGTCTGTGCCCGGTTGCCGCCCGTACACCCCTTCGAGGGTGCCCCATGCCCGTTCGAGGGCCGCGCTGCGGGGAGAGGACGGGGGTAGGTGGAACAGTGGTGAGGAAGGACATCTGTAAGTCCGCACAGGGCTCGCCGTGCTCGCACAGTGATGGGGGCAGGTGGTACGGTGGTACAGTGGTCGGCGCTGGCGGAGAGGACTTGGCCTGAGCGGCCCGTGCGGTGCGCCGGTTCGGGGTTCGCCCCCGGTCGCCGCCCATACACCTTTCAAGGGTGCCCCATGCCCGTTCGAGGGCCTCGCAGTGGGGAGAGGACGGGGGCAGGTGGCACAGTGCGGGAGAATGACCCCTGGTTGTCCGCACAGTGGGAAAGTGTCAGCACAGTGTTCGCAGCAGGTGGGACTGTGCGTCTGACGGTGTCAGCGGCGTGGCGTAGGTAGGCTTCGCCCTTTGACTTTGGCGCCTGGCGGATGGGGCAGGCATTAAATGTCGCTGTCGGCAGGAGAGGCTGAGGGGAGGCCTCGAGCGAGGCGGAGTCCGCATTGCGCTCGCTCGAGGGGACGGGAGACCCTCGAGCGAGGCGGAGTTTGTACAGTGCCCGTTCGAAGGGGAGTACGGTCTCGAGCGAGGCGGAGTCGGGGTTCGAGCCTTGCTCCCTTGGCAGGCAGCTCGTTTGTGGGCTGGGCCCTGCTCTTCTTTGGGCTGCTGATGTTTTAATTTGCGTTTTGAAGGGGATTTAGCCTGTTAATTAGGGGACCCCTTACTGTTGTCCCCGACAGAACTATACTCATGTTTTGGATTATCTTGACAATTCTACAACCAGAGTGATGCAATTTACACCCTTTCTTTTTTAAAGTTTCTTGAATGTGCCTTAGATGTAGCTGCTTATGATTTGAATGGTAGCTAATTAGTGCCTCATATTTGGGAAAAAAATGGAGGGCTCTTGGCCTGCCTCATACAAGATACTAGGTGATACCCCGCGCGTTGCTGCGGGAATTTCTACAAAATTGGAAGATGCAATTTGAAAGTACAAACACTAGAATGATTGCATCGCGCTATTTTTTGCAAACAACAATGTAGAGGAAAACACATTCATTTTATTGGGAGAACTACTTAGAAACTTGTAGCATGGTACTCACTACTTGCAAAGACTAACACAATGCAAGCCGCAGAAAATTAGTAGCAGAAATAAGTTCATGATTCCAGTGGATGATGATATGGACAGCTTGCATGTTGAGAGAAGATCTAGTGGATGGTGACGTGGACATCTTGCATGTTGAGAGAAGTCTAAACATGAATTGTAGTGGGTACCAATTATATAGGTTGTATAGATTTTAACTTGTCTCTTTTGGTTTGTTGGTTAGAAGAGGTACATTGATGATGACGGCAAATTACGGTGACTTGTTAGTAAAAAGGTACCCGCAATAAATGCCTTGTATTTTACCTTTCACTTCTAGTTGTCTAATTCACAACCATAACTCTCGAGCACTTTGCCAGGTACTCCCTCCGTTCTAAAAAAACCTGACGTTTAGGACAAGGTTTGATCAAACATTGAGAATATAAATCATCAATAACTTTTAAATTGTTGAGTTTACAAATGTGAAAACTAGATGAATAGATTTGTCTTGAAAAATACTTTCATAAAAGTTTACATATATCACTCTTTGATAAATATTTGTATAATAATAAGATGTCAAAGTTGTGTTTTGGAGACCATGTCGCTGTCCTAAACGTCAGGTTTTTCAGAACGGAGGGAGTATTCACTTATTTTGCTTCCTATGTATAACAAGGGAAGTAGTAAAACACCTGCCCCTGCTATTTCTAGGGGCGGCACTTCCTGGTCCGCCTCTGGAAATAACTTTGGAAGCTAAGCGCACCTTTTAACCCTCCTATAAAAAAAGCGCCAGCCCTGACAAATTATTTCTATAGTAGTGGCAAGAGGTTTGACTCACTTATTTTCTTGGTCGCTTGAAAAGAGCGCAATAAAAAGGTGCTTGATCGAGCACCGATACTGTCGGTGGCTTTAGCATTCATGATTTTAGATGACAATTTATTAGAAGGAACGCCTCTTAGAAAGCTTTCAGGAAAAAGGCACCCACCCACCCCCGCGTCGCCCCTCCCTGGCAACTCGGGGGGCGACCGTGCCGCCGCCGCCGGGGCGCCACCGCGAGCCGCGCCGGCCGCCACCGTGTGTGGCGGCGGCGGCCCCACCCCTTCCCCTCCCCCTCCCTTCCTCTAGTCTTCCTCTCTCGCTCAACCCCAACCCCCTCCGGCCACCTCCGGTGGACACCATGGATTGGCCGCCGCCGGTGGCTTCTTCGGCCGGCCCTGCTGCCGTTGGTGGCCGCCCCGGCAACGGATCCTCCGGCTGCTACCTTACCCTGTGCCGGATCCGGTGGTTCCGCAGCTGGCCTTGACGGATCTGCCGCCGGCCTGCTCCCACCGGATCCGCCTCCTCCACCATCGGATCCGCCTCCCTCGTCGTTGGTTGTCGCTGGGACCGTGCTGCCGTCCGTCCCTGGCGGAGGTTTGCTCGCTGCCTGCGTCGGCTTGTAGGAGCCTTCCACGCCGTCGTGTGTGGTTGCTATCTGTGTACGCCGTTGATGTGTTCTTCCAGGTGGGGGAGGGGAGATGGCGAAAGCCCTTTGATGGCGACGCCTTCGTGCGCCGTTTACCTTGTTGAAGGCATCATACGTTCTCCCCTCCTTCCTTCCCATTTCCAGTGATCTTTCGGGTGAAAACCCTGGCCATGATTGGTCGGACAATGGCGGCACCTTTGGCGTCGTCCCCCTCCCTTGAGGCGTTGTCTTGGAAGCGACACCGACACCCCCGGCGGGCTTTGCCTCATCTCCCGTCTGGCGGTGGTTTGTTGGTCTTCTCCATGGTTGCTCTGCTCCTGCGCCTGCCTTCGCCTTCATTGTTCACCTTGTTTGGGTTGCTTAGGTCGTCGTTATCGTCGTCTGGCGGATGCTTTGCTGCCCTCTATGCTGCTCTGGCGGATGCTTTGCCGTCATGGTCGTTGTGGTTCTCCGGTTGCTCCGGCGGATGCTTTGCCGCCGTGGTCGTCTTGGTTGGTTGGGGCGGATGCTTTGCCGCCATGGTTGTGTCAGATTGGGTGGATGCTTTGCCACCCCTGCTGTGCTGCTAGGTGGATGCTTTGCCACTGTTGTGACCTTTAGCGCCCATGATGAGGCTTTCTATTTGCAGGTTCAGGAGTGTGGTCTTCTCTAGTTCGTTGGGTTTGGGTGTGCTGAAGCCTTGGTCGCTCTTCTCTAGTTGTTCTACTGGCCGTTTGTTTCCTGGCCGTTTCTCTGTTTTTAGTCCTTTGTTCGCTTGTTGTGGTCAACTCGGACAAGTATTGTCTGTAACCTGCTTTCTTCTTAATGAAATACGTGCTAAGACACGGTCGCGAAAATGATTTTAAGATGACGCTAGGGTATTGACTAGAGTTGGCTTTGCCGGTTTACTCACTCAAATTTTTTTCTTAATGGAAAATATGCTATGCACGTTCTAAAAAAATTGGATGCTAGTTGCCTCCTGACAGAACTCCTGCTCCGAGAAGAGCTTTAGTTTATCCCAAAATCTATACGGAGAGGGCTCTCCATATAAGCTTATCACGAGAGCCCTCCCCATCAGCCATCATTTCCATCCAACGCACACCGACACCCTGGATACTAAATATCCAAAGGAGACCCACCGAGCCGTGTGAATGAGTGGACGCGAGGGGACTTCAGAGTTCATCGAGGAGAGAGAACATATCCTTTCCCCTTTCATTTCTGTTGCTCGTCAATTCGGAGAAGCGAGGTGATGCGGCGAGACCTGCCGTTGGGTGGGCACGATGTGGGAGGCGACGGCTTCGTCGAGGCAGCGCAGGAAGCCACGGTGGCTTCCTCACTGTGGCTCGGATGAGGCGGCGCGGGAGGCCCGCTTTGACGGATCTCGCGGGAGGCGGCGGCTTCGTCGAGGCGACACGGGAGGCTGCTCCTTCAGCAAATCCTGTGAGAGGTGCGTTGAGGCCATTAATCCAAGCTTTCATTCCTCGCGTGCTTCTCGGTGCTTGGAGGCGACGCGCCCGGCCGCCCCGGTGGTGGGTGGAGGAGGCGCGCGGGGGGAGGCGACGCGCCCGGCGGTGGGCGGAGGAGGCGCGCGGGGGGAGGCGACGCGCCCGCAAGCAGAGGTGCCACTACGACGAGGGGAGGTGGCGCGTCGAGTTAGCTGAAAGATCCGCTCATGGTTTTGTTCATTTTTGTATTCGTATAGATCTAGCTGTGTCTATCGATTTCATCTGCTATTTGGATCCCGTTTGACGCGATGGAATAGGCCTCGATTTTAGTCTCTGCACTACTTTGTTTGTCTAGATTTGTTGGCTGACTACTCTAGGGTTTGGAGTTCATGTCATAGAGTGGTCTATGTTTTGCTAATTCGCCGAATTCAATCATCATCGATGCTAACTAAGTAGTCCAACAATTAGACTATTCACTCAACTAGGCAATTATTCCTATAATTTTTGTCACAGTTTATTAATGTACCAGTTGCTGTAGATTTGAGTGATTTTTCCATGAATGATGTAGTGATGCTACTACTCTGAATGTCCCTTTTGTTGTAGATTTAAAGTATCTTAAACTGTTGTTGTTTGATCTATGCGATCAGTTGCACCTCTGTCCTTGTGATTGTGTAGGTCAGTACTTATGTGTGACTATGTGTGTGAAATAAAACTATTAATTTTACTGAATTGGAGCAATAGGCTGCAGCAACTAAATGACTAGTCCACATGTATAGTTTAACTAACCTGCCCAACATTCTTCTTTGTTCTCATGTGTCAGCAATATGGGGTGAATAATTTCTTTCATTGTCATGCACAAAGAAATATAGCGGTCCTCTAAATGAAAGCATCATCATAATTATACTGGATATGTGGGGTGTATTTTTCTCTGTTGTGAAATTGTGCCTGAGTGCTAAGTTAAACCTGTAACTATCAAGGATGCGACGCTTGTGAATATCTAGATACGATTGCTATGAGATTTCTGATAATGTGCTAATCATAGTTTAAAGTTAACACAGCTTATTCCTTTTTAATGTGAGTTAGGAAGTAATTTCTCACTACTTATGTGACTTAGAAAGTAACTAATCAGTACTTTACATGAGACATAAAGTAACTATTTAATGTTGTTAATCTGATCAATAAAGTTGTGCTCCTATGCAGCTTAGGAAGTAACTTATGTGACGTGGCACTGTAGTTGGAATTTTTTGTAACAGCGCTAACTATGTGCATGTATGATTTTCTCATTTGTTTTTTACTCTATATCTTTATTCATGCAGCACACGATCTTGTTGTTCATGCCTCTTATGATAGGTCTTCGATCTGTCCCCTGCTTTAAGGTACTAAGATTTGTGTTGCCCTTATATATTGTTGTACTGGAATTTTGTTCTGTGTCGTATAACTTATATCTACTCTTTGTGTATAGGGTAGCTCATGTATATGAATTTTCCTGTGTTTAACATAACTTGAATATGCCATGTCCTTTTTACCAATAGAACTTACTAAACCTACTTTTTTTTGGATAATCATCATATTAGGTTGGTTGTTACGAAATGTTTGGTTCTTTGATTAAGAACAATATGCTTAGTCATGCTACTACCCTGAATATCCTTTTTGCTGTGGTTTTAGGGCATCTTTAAATTGTTGTCCTTGGATCTATATCGTTATAGTCTTGTTACTGTATTGTTGGCCAGTTCTTGAATGTGTAACAAAATTGGACAAATAGTACTATATTATTTTTTACTGAATAAACAAGCAAAATCTGACAAATTTATGTGAACAACAAAGTAACTAGTCACTACTAGGTGTCTTTATAAAGTAACTTATTAGTGTTTTATATGGTTTAGAAAGTAACTTGTGACTGAGTTGAAACACAAATGAAAGTAATATGTTTATTTTTTGGCTCCTATGTCAATTTAGGTAGTAACTTGTGACTGAGTTGAAATACAAGTGGTTTGTGGGTTGAAGTTGTTAGGGTGTTCCCTCTTTTTGCAAAGCTGATGATGATTTCAGCTAGCTGTAATCTTCCGGTTTGAGTGGTATGTGCAGTTGGACTAGTTAATAACTAGTGAGACTAGTCCTTCATGTGCTACTGTGTGATTTCGTGTGCAGCTACAACATCTATATATTGACGGTTATTTTTATGTGCAGGACAAGGACAACAGCAACAACTTCTATAACTCTGCAAGCATATTGCTACATTATATTCATCGATCAGATTCTCAGCTAATATCAGGTTCGGTCAATTTCATTTTAAATTTATGTAGTCTGACTTTTCACAATATCCTTAATCATTACACTGGAAATCTTGTTATATTAGTGATTAATAGGTCTGACTAGCAAAATAGAACCTAATAATCACGCAAATCGTAGACTCTTGGCTGATAAAAATCCACCAAATTGGTATATAATCATGGGTGAAATCATAGTAGCTTTTTCTGTGCCTAAGTCCTTGTCCCTTAAACTATTTGTGTATTTGAACCAAGAGCAATTTCTATGCATTTAGCCTGTTATTTTTGGTTTGCTTGATGAGTATTCTACGGTTTTATGGTGAATATGGTTGTTGAGTTGTGAAATCTTGGGTGACTTGATGGACTACAAACATGTGCTGATTTTATATTACAGGAAGTAACTCTTCACCAATTTTATATGACAGAGGAAGTAACTTCGGATTAATATATATGATACAGTAAGTAACTTTTCTTCTTCTTTTGGATTTCAGAATATGTAACTATTCTTTTCCGTTTTTGTTCCATTTTTTTCTTTACAACAGCTCCTATTTGTCTTAAAAATTAATAGATGCGACTTGTCACTATGATTTTGAATTTCTGTACAAGTGTTGCACTATGTACCTGCATTATTTGGTCATTTATTTTTACTTTATTTTTTTGTTCATGCAGTATTCATTTTTGTCATCAGCACCTCTCACAATAGATGTTTGATCTGCCTTTGCTTGAAGGTACTATGTTTCATATTTCCTTCACATTTCACTGTGTTGAATGTAGTCAGGCTATTGCCCTGAAAGTCCCTTTTGCCTTTAACTGTTTTGCCTTTAACTGTTGTTGTTTGATCTATGCGATCAGCTGCCCTTAAGGCTTTGTGATTGATCAGTACTTGTGTGACAAAATCTGAGAAACATAACTATACTAATTTTACCGAAGGAACACACAAAATCCGAGAAGTAGCACTCGCGCTCTGTAGGTCAGTAATTTCTAAACCTGGTGACAAGTTAGCCCATCCCTTTCTAATATCAATCAGGAAGTAACTTGTCACTACTTATGTGTCTTTAGGAAGTAACTTACCAGTGTTTTACAAGAGATAGAAAGTAACTTGTCACTGATTTGAACTATAAATAATAATTTTACTATTGTTGTGCTACTAGTTCATATATGACTATATAGCTCTTATTTGTTTTAGAAATTAATATATGTGACTTGTCACAATGGTTTTGAATTTATGTATGAGTCTTGCACTATGTACCTTCATTATTTGGTCATTTATTTTCACTTCATTTTGTGTTCATATAGTATCCGTTTTGATCATTAGCACCTCTCACAATAGCTGTTTGACCTCCTGCTTGAAGGTACCATGTTTCGCATTCGCTTCACTTTTCAGTTTCAATGTTCCTTTTTGGCTCCTATGTGAATTAGGATGTAACATATGTGACTGATTACTATAGTTTGGATTTATGTATGATTATTTACATTATTTGTGCATGATCTGGTGACTTGTTCTTATTTTATGGATTGTGTGCATGCAATACCTAATTTTTTATTATTGCATCCATGATTTACTTCTTGTGACCTTTTTCCTAGTTATACCTTTTTCAGGTCAACATATATTGGGTATGACACATATACAAACATTAAAACTAGTATATTCTGAAGCCATACCTACCGCATGTCCCCCTTTATGGTTATTGGTATTTTTACCTTTCACCGTCTAGAGCTATCAATTAATTACTCTCGATGGGTAGTGTTAGGTCTATCTGCTGTCGATCAAAACCCCACCAGACCTGGTATGTGGTCATGGAGGTAAAACCACAAGTTTGTCTTTTGATTTTGCTTTTTGCGACCCTGTAATTCTCGTGTGGTGGTGTGATGGTCTTGACTCAACATTTTAGATGAACTGTTATGTCATCATAGTGTTGTTCAACTGACTGATGAACTGTTCTTGGTTTGCAAGCGAGGGGGTTCGACTATTTTTCTCTACTGTGTGCAAGACTTTCCAACTGCATGGTGAAGTTTTTAAAGAATGAAAGCTAACCCAAATATATGAATTACAAAGTAACATTTACAACTACCATGCTTGATATATAAAGTAGCTTATTTCTTTCCTTTTTCGAATACATATTCTGTAACTATGCTTCTTATTTTTTTACATGTAAGTATATCATCTTTCTTGTTGCACACATAAACATCCAACTAAAAATATCTAGTATGCGTGTATGTATTACTTTTTTATAGGTATGAAGTACCACCTGTGTGAAGTAACTTATCCTATTTCTTGATCTTAAATAAGTAGCTTTGTTATATTCTTACTTTTGTTACAAGTAACTTTTTTAATCACACTTTAATATAAAAAGTAACTTAAATCACCTTTTACTATCCTCATAAAGTAGCTACTCAAGTTTATATTTGAACATCAAATAACTTTTCTCATTTTTTAGTATACGAGAAAGTAACTTTTCTCTTTTTTTCCTTTACAAGTAAGTAATATCTAAGGTTTTCCAGATTCTGCATCTAGTTGAAATTTTGCAACTATATATCTACCCTTTCTTTTACACATAATGCAAATTACTTTCTGTCATGTTTATTCAAGTCACTAATTTTCTGTTGAAGTTCTTCTTACTTTTTTATCCTTTTTGTCTTGTATCAGATACCTAGGAGAAGGAGAGGGAAGGACCACTTATTTACATGCAGACTCTCAATTCAACTTGTTCAAAATGGAAAACATGCAAAAATAAGCATGTATATTGTATTATAAGATATTATTCTAGAATCCGAAATGCTACGTGGTTAATGCTCTGGTAAAACTTTCTGAATATGTAATCCTTGCTCTTAAAAAGTTTTGGATGGATTTGCTTGAGATTAGGGTCAAAATCGATACACATATAGACCTTGTTGTTCAACCAGCCGTGATTCTTGGATGTGCATGTTATTATCCTCACTTCTACCTTGGGCTTTTCAATTTTTTGTCTTGATTCATGGTTGTTTGTTCCATCGCCTCTGCAGTGGCGGTGTCTGAAATGATTTATGATCTCCAGGGTTTCTGTCTCAATGTTTATTTTGGGCTGGGTACTGTTGTTGCCACTTCAATCTCAGGTTTAGCCTTTGTTTAAATTTTCTCCGTTGCTTGTTTCCCGCGCTTTTTTGTTCTCTTATCGGTATCCGTGGGGCATTATTGCTTTTTGTGGCACGCTTCGGGTGCACACCCCCTCACGTAGCACTGGTGGCAAGCATGCGGGCACCAGAGAGCCTCACGGGAGCTGTCTTTCCTTTTTTTGTTCCGTCCATACATAGAATTGCCATATTTGGGGGCTCTCCAGATAAGACTATCTGGAGAGGGCTCTCCCTCTAGTCGCCTCCTTAGTTTATTGCTAATTCGACCCAAATCCTGTTCCACTACGCCACGCCGATACGTCGGCCTGCTGGCGTACCGCGCGTATCGCGGACGTTTCCGATACACGATACGTCAGCGATACTTCATCGATACTTATTCAGTACTACTACTCTTAATCTTCCTCGCTACTTTCTTAGATCATTTTTTCCCTTTAATTAGATGGCAGCAACAGGTATCAGCAGTGTATGTGCAAGTGTTAAATGCTTCCAACACCAATAGAACTATTTAAGACTTATTTATAAATTAAATTCTTCTATTTAAGACTTATTTTATATTTTAAATTTAAATTCTAAACGTATCGACGTATCAGATTAATTTAAACATAACGTATCATATCAACGTATTCGTATCCGATACCGATACACGTATCTGAATCGGCGTGGCATAGCTGTTCCATCGGTGCCGTAGCCATTCATGAATCTTGCCAGGCCACGTTTCCGTAAGGACAGGGCAACGATACACATGCGACTATTGAAACCACCTAAGCGTAAACCCTACCACACCTGCCTCCCATATACTCAGCCGGCAAAGGCCAACACCGGAGTTCCCGTGCTTCCTAGATCGACTCCGACCAAGCCGGACCCGACGCCGGCAACAGAGGATAACTCACGGCGGTGATGGCGGGGTTCTGGTCGTGGCTCGCCAAGGTGGCGCGCTTCCTGACGTGCTGCTGCTGCTGCGGCTGCGGCAGCCCGGCCCCGGATGGGCCCCGTGACCCTGAGCTCCTGTCCAGGCAAACCATCTGTAAGTAGATGTGAATCTCTCGATTTTGCTCTGTTTGCACGCGTGTATAGAACTCGCTGATATCCACATATATATCTGCAACAAACTGATCCTCTTGAGTCTTTGCGTGCGTGGTGCAGTCAGCGTCAACGAGATCGAAGCCCTCTACGTGTTGTTCAAGCGGATCGACCGCGCCGCCGTCGAGGATGGCATGATCAGCAAGGTCAGCCATACAGAAATTTGTTCGATCACCTCTCGAGTGTGTGTGCATGGATGCTTGCGTCACATGTGCAGTTCTTTTCCCTCTTCAAGGAATTTCTTCTTTTAAAGACCAGTACATAACTACAGACGAAGACACTTCTAGGGGTTTTCAAAGTCAAACCTCTTTTAACTTTGACCAATAATATCTCAAAAATAAAATATTTTAAATAAAAAAGATACATATTGGTTTCATGATGAATCTACTAGCATAATCTTTATGTTATTAGTCTCTATGATTATTTTGCTAGTTATACTAAGAATTGAAAATGTTTGACTTCGAAAAAAATCTAAACACATAGCTATATTTTAGGACGGATATAGTATAGCTCTAGAAATATCAATGCTTCTAACCATTCAAAGTAATGTAAAGCACCCTCTATGCATGGATTTTGTATTTATCTCCTGATTATGATCCTTGAAAATGATGAACACATGCATTTAATCTATGGCTCAAATTGGATGAGCAAGACCCGCCACAGTTCTGTGTTGACTCCTTGTTCTCAAAAGACTATTACAGACGCAGACACTCACAACGCACACGCACTCATCTCCATAGGCACGTAAACCCTATCCCTATGAGCATCTCCGAGAGACTGAACCAGCAGATATTGAGATTGACGAAGTCACCATAGGTATTTTGCTGTTGACGGCCTGCCACTAAAAGAATAACCCCGGTTCAATCTTAAAATAAATCTAGAAAAATGTGACACCAATGCTGACTCGGATAAGTCTGAACCATGCACCACAAAAAATTGAACCTATGATCAATTCGCCTGTGTTGGCTCTTTTGTCCTTTGGTTTTAAAATATTGTACGTGTCCATACATGGATTTTATCTCACTTTCTTGCTTGTCTCATTTTGCTTGCAGGAAGAGTTTAACCTCAAAGTCTTTGGTGCTGGAAAACAGCGCACTATTTTTGTTGACCGGGTATGTTATATATGCTCACATGAGACTGATGCTTTTCTTTCAACTTATTTTTTCACGCTTTCCTTAAGCATGACCCTGTATATATATGCTAGCTAGTTTAAGACATAGAGTTGATAAATTTGATATAAAGGATTGGTATGAAGTGGTAAATTAATTTATTTTACTCCCTGAATCAGCATGATTAGACATCGACCAATGGCATCTGTTTAATAGTTATGGATAAAGGAATGAATGAAGGGCTTTGTTACAGTGTACCTACATGACCTCTTATGAGGTACTTCCACCATTTTGAAATAATAAGGCATTTAGGTTTGTCGCAAGTCAAACTATTTTACGTTTGGCCATAATTATAGAAAAATTATAGTAATATTAAGATATCAAATAATTGTAATTAGAACATTTATGAAATATATTTTATAATTTACTTATTTGATGTGTTAGATGTTAATATTATTTTCTATAAAAAAACTCAACTTGTGGGGGTAAGAAAACCCTGAGCATTTTGTTAAAAGAAGACTGTTTGACCATTGCGCAATGGCATCGTAGCCCCAAACTCTATGCTTTGGCATGGGACAGGACCTACGAGTACTACTCGATCCACTTAATCAACTTAGCTAGAGATCTGTTGGCAATATTTTTCTCTCTAAGCTCAACCAAGCTTACTTAGAATAGTTTAACTTAGGATATATAAACAAAAATGCCTTATATTTCAACATGGGGGAAGTAAGATAAATGAATCTCACATGCCTTGATTTCTTGGAGAGGAAAAAACAATTAAAAGGTTGTGTTCACTTTCCAAGTTTAACGACCAGAGACTAGCCATGTAGGATGTTAATTAGGGAGGGAATTTCTGGAAGACAATAGTCTACAGAAAAGAAGTTGCCTAGGGAGCAGATTCCTGAAACAGCTTCGGAGCAAAATCCAGCTAATCAGGTGTTCGTTTGGACTTTCCAAAAGCAAAAATGTAAAACAAATATAATAATTAGACCTAGTAGAAGATCATTTTGGTCACTGTGGAGTAGTTAAATAAATGGATGGTCTACTGTTATTTGGAGGCACCTTAAAATTTGCTATGAATGAAACATGCACACTGTTTTCTAATTTGCTGACCTTTTTTTTCAGGTATTTGATTTGTTTGACTCAAATGAATCTAAGGGACTCGAATTTGAGGAATTTGCACGAGCTCTTTCGGTCTTCCATCCTGACACTCCTGTTGATGATAAGATTAACTGTAAGTCAGTCTTGTTTTGGCTATCTTCATCCATTCATATCATGTAGCTAAATAGCTCCCCTATTCATTACTTTACAAGTAATAATTAAACAACTGTGACAATTATGCTAAAACTTCATTGTCTTGTTGATTTCTTATCATATTTTTGATGGAAATTAATCTACATTATTAAGCAAGCTCCCTAGTGTAGTGTGACCTAGTACATCTATTCAAATGTATCAGCGGCTGTTGTTCATGGTGTACAGTATTGTGGTTTGTTCAATTTCTTACCATGCTTAAGATATTAAGAATAAGGAGTGCTTGTAAAAGTTTGCTTTTTGTAGTTGCTTTCAGACTGTATGATATCAAAAATCAAGGCTTCATCGAAAGACCAGAGGTGATCATGAAATTGTCCAACATGTTAGTATCTCTAGATTACCTGATAACACTCGATTTCTGACAAACCTGCTGTTTGGCTACAGCTGAAGCAAATGATGGAGGCAACCCTTGCCGAATCAAATCTAAATCTGTCAAATGAGGTTATCGAAATCATCATTGACAAGGTAGTTGAATTTCTATAATGCACAATGATAGAAGCAATCATAAAAATAATTAGTGTGAATATGATTACGGAAACCTTTTGAAACTACTAATCACAATACCTGTGCAAATTGAATCACTTTGTATGGCAGACTTTTGAAGAAGCGGATACAAAGAAAGATGGGAAGATTGATTTCGAGGAGTGGCATAGTCTTGTTATGGCACATCCTTCTCTACTGAAGAATATGACTCTCACATACCTCAAGTAAGAATAATTCATAACTCCACTTATAAGCAAACAGGAAAAGAATATCTAGTGACATCTATTCCGCATATTTGATGTCATCTAGTGATGATTGTTGATTTTTTTAAAAGAAAAAATTGCATTCTTTGGGAAGTATTTACTTATTTTGTGGTTGATTAAATACTAACATGCATAGGTGAGAAATGATGAACATCCTTATGCTGTAATTGTAAATCAACCACATAATAAGTAAAATACTTCCAATGATCTAGTACAGATGTAGTTATGTTATATCTAGTGATGTATGCTAAGTTGTCTCGTATTTGTATTACAGAGATATTACCATGACGTTTCCAGAGTTCATCTTCCACTCACAAGTGAGAGAGTCATGATGTGTACCGGATTCATTCACGAAGACATAGGCAAACCTAAAGGAGAGAATCCATGCACTCTTGCACCAACCACATTGCATCAACATTCTTTTGTTGTATGACGATTACTGTATGGGTTACCTTAATGTGAAATCCATGTCTTGTGATATAAAACTTATTTAAGTGTAATATTAATTCAAAATTAGTTTGATTCTAGATGATAACATTAGCTGTACAAGAACTTGCCGATGAACATATGCCTTTTAAAATATTTATATAATAGAGAATTAAGAAGTTGCATATAGATGTCATCTTATACCGGGAAAATTGTAAAAGAAAAGACACCTACAAGTTGAGGATTTCAAAAATCCACATGCAAGTGATTTTATACTATATAATCTCACAAATACAGGTTTTATTGGTTTTCGTAATCCTCTTAGCTACATTGAACATCTATGGGCACTCACTATGTGAGTACAAAACCCAGCCTCTGCATTGTCATTGTGGCTGAGAAACGATTAGTTTCTAAGCTTTGCTTTGGTTAAAGTTAGGAATAAACCTACAAAATCTCCAAGGTATTGAGTTTTGTCTGTTTAACTCTCTTCGAACTATGAAATCAGATATTCAACACCCCAAACTATGTAAAATCATCTAAATGCCCAAGGTTGTTTTGAAGGACGATTTTGCTGACAAATATAGCACATTACACAGTTGCTGACATGGCACATGGTCACGCACGTACTTGATTATCGGTGATGGAAATAAGAGAGGTAGAGAGAGGTAGGGTAGAGAAATGGCGAGAGGAAGTCATCAATGTATGGGTTAAGAGAGTGAGGTGTGGCATAGCATTGTGGGCATGCATGTTTGTCCATGCTAGCATGACACGCAAGCAAAATTTCTCTCTAAAACCACCTATGGGTTATTTAGACGTTTATGAATAGTTCAGGGCGGCCAGGAGATCGATTGAATAGAACTCACTTGAATCTCTGTTACTACTTAGTAAGTCACTACCGGAAAACCGCTATAAGCCATGTGTCGGGTCGTTTGCCGTGTGCCAAATATCGGGCACACGGCAAAGCCACTGTTTGCCGTGTGCTGGCCACGTGGCACAGGCCAACAATAAAGCACACGGCAAAAATGGGGCACACGGCACAGCGGTGTCTTTGCCCTGTGCCTCACGGCTGGCACACGGCAAAGGTCTGTGACGTGGGCCGCCGTTGCCTGCCGTGGGCTTTCGCCGTGTGCCGGCCCAGGCCGGCCCACGGCAACAACAAAGCACACGGCACAGTTTCTATTTGCCGTGTGCCGCTTCCAGGGCACACGGCAAACAGAAACTTTGCCGTGTGTTTCTTGCTAGCACACGGCAAATTTATTTTAAAAAATTGTTTTTTCCCTTCCCAAATTTTTCTGGAACATACGTACTTACTAGTCAACTCTATGTTTGAATTTGGTATTTTTTTGGATTTTTTTGCTATATTTGGTTATTTTATTTCATTAGATGGATTTTTTGAAAATAATTCAAATTTGAACTACAAGTGTCTAGAATCTTGGAATATAGTAGAACGAAAAATGATATTCATGTTGTTCATCTCGATGTGAAGCCGTATCTAGGAAATGCGAAGAAATTTCAAGCAATTTGGCCACGAACCATAGTCGCGAACGTACGGACGCACTGTTTTAAAATTATATAAAAAGCAAACGGAGTCCATAAATCTCAAGATTTGTCGTCAACCCATGATTTCATTCATAATGGCTGTGGTACAAAGTTGAGAAGCATTCATGAATGTTTTCTTGTACAATGCAAAGAAATCCAAACATCTACGAGAAAATTCAGAGAGTTGACAAGGAATTTGCACATTTCGAAGCAAATGTAAGTTTGAATTTGGATTTGGCTTCAACACTTTTTGTATATGCAGTAGACATGTTAGATTGCCTCGTGCCAAATTTTGCTTATTTTTCGGATCCGTTTGATAATTTTTAATTTTTTTTGCTGTAAAAGAATTTCGTGTCATAATCATTAAAACACATGAAATAACAACGTTTTTTGCATAAATTTCTAAAGCATGATATGTTGACCCACTTTGGGAAGGTAATCAATCATACAAAGTTGTTGAAACATGAAACTGTGGAGTAGTGCCTTGTCAAAATTCGAAAATATGAATTTTGAACTTTGTCGTGGGCCGGCACACGGCAAACAGCCCAGCACTTTGCCGTGTGCCAGATCTGGCCCACGGCAAACCTTTGCCGTGGGCCGGATCCGGCACACGGCAAAGTGCCGGACACTTAGCCCAGCCCGACGCCCCCGGCCCATCTCCACGCCACACAGTGTCGCCGACGCGCGTCCGCCCCGCCGCCGCCGCCGCCGGCCGTCCTCCTTCGCCGCCGCCAACGCCCGTCCACCTCCGCCCATCCTCCTCCGACGTCCGCCTCCGCCCGTCCTCCCCGAAGTGCCGCCGATGGCCGCCCTCCGCCCGTCCTCCCCAACGCGCGGCCCGTCCCCGGCCCCGGCCCCGGCCCGACGTCCGCGCCGTCCGCCTCCACGCCGGCCACCGCCTCGGCGCTCGGCCCGGCTCGGCGCGGGCCCTTCCCCGGTGCTCGGCCCGGCTCGGCGCGGGCCCTTTCCCGGCGCTCGGCACGGCTGGGGGCAGGCCGGCCGTCCGCCGCCCCGCCTCGGCCGACGCCCGACGCGCCGCCGCCTCTGCACCGGCCCGGCGACCCCCGCATCGGCCGGCCGACGGCATCCCCGTCCGCGACCGGCCTCGGCCCAACGCCCGACGTGCCCCGCACCCCCGACCGGCAGTTCGCGGCCCCCTGACCGGCCATTCGTGCTCCCGACCGTCCGTTCGCGTCCCCGACCGGTCGTTCCCGCATCTAGCCGCCCGGCCGGCCGAACGTTCCCGCTCCGCCCTCGACCGTAGGTGAGCACAATAAACGTACATGTTTGTCCGGCCATCGAGTCGTTATGTTTGTCCGGCCATCGAGCCGTTGTGTATGTCCGGCCTTCGTGCCGTGTTGTCTGTCCGGCCTTCGTGCCGATGTTTTCTTGCAGGTTGGGGTTTTGGTTACATCCTATTATAGGGGAGGTGCTGCCGAAATTTTTAAGTGACACCCTTGTTTTTTGTTTGCAGGAGAGGCTTTCTCCCTCCGCCGTCCCAGCCCTGACTGCCTCGTGACTCGGTTTGCACGCCGTCTGCACCGACACGAGCTTCACCGCCTCTTCCGCCGTCAAGCCCTGGGTGAGCACATCCAAAACCCCATGCCCTCCGTATTTAATTCGTAGCATATGTAAGTTGTTGCACGCAACCTAGTTAGATGTCTCCCGTTCGAAAGAGATACGATGCCAGGTATGCAGGATTCTGCATATCTATGACCGTATCTGTTTCGAATTGTCCACGATTTTGGACAGCTCAAGGATCCGTAGACGAGTTAGTTTCCATAGCTTATTCCGATCGGTAACAGCGTTTCGGCATCATCTCCCCGTTGTTCTCCAGATACACAATCTCCCCCTCGGGACATGTATTTGGAGAACAGCGGGGAGGTGATGCTGAAATTCTGCCCCGAATCGGAATAAACTATGGAAGCTAACTCGGCTACGGATCCTTGGGTGGGATTAGGACCTATCTGTACCTATTAGAATGTGTAGGCATCGTGTAGAAGCAAATGATTTTTATATTGCTCGCTGATATGCAATAAAGGATGGATGACCGTTCGTGGATGTACACGGGCTGGAAGCCTGGGGGTGACGTCACCCCGGAGTGGATTAGGAAGACCGAAGATTTCTTGAATCGAGCATTTGCAAAGGCAAAAGGAGCAAAGACGACATGGTGTCCCTGTAGGAGATGTGGAAACACGCGTCGGCAAACAAAGCAAGAAATGATACATCATCTTGGTAATTATGGATTTACGACATACTATACTCGGTGGACCTTCCATGGTGAAACCGAGCATAGGAGAGACGAAGCAGTGAGACGACGCATCCGGGATCTTGATGCTGATGTTGGGGTAGGAGACATGCTAGATGACTTTCATGAAGCAAACTTCGATGAAGGACCTAGGGAGGAGGAGCCAGAGGCAACGGCAAAATCGTATTACGAGATGTTGGCTGCAGCACAACAACCCCTTCACGAGCACACCGATGTATCTCAACTTGATGCCATTGCACGTCTAATGGTCGTAAAGTTCCAATTCAACTTGGGTCGTGAGGCCTTAGATGTTATATTAAAAGTGTTCGGCACGCTCCTCTCGAAAGGTCACGTTCTGCCACCGAACATGTATGAAGCACCAAACTCCTAAGTGCACTTAAGATGCCTTATGACCATATACATGCTTGTCTGAATGGATGTGTCTTATTTAGGAAAGAGCATGCAGAAGCAAAGTACTGTCCAAAGTGCGAGGCGTCTAGATTCGTGGAGGTAGACAATGGTGATGGGCAAAAGACCCAAAGTACAATCCCCGTGAAGATCCTACGGTACCTTCCTTTTATACCGAGGGTCCAGCGGCTTTACATGACCGAAGAATCCGTGAAACAGATGACATGGCACAAACATGGCCATAGATACAATCCTGAGAAAATGGTACATCCATCTGATGGTGAAGCATGGGCACACTTTGATGCGATGCATCCTGACAAAGCTCTAGAGGCTCGTAATGTACGCGTTGCGCTGGCCACATATGGGTTCAATCCCTATGGAATGACGGCTGCCCCATACAGTTGTTGGTCGGTGTTCGTTATCCTGCTCAATCTCCCCCCTGGTGTCTTATTTCAGCGTCAGAACATATTCTTGTCATTGATCATTCCTGGATAGCCGGGGAACAAGATGAGTGTGTACATGGAGCCTCTGATTGATGATTTGGAACGTGGTTGGGAAGGTGTATTGACATACGACCGAGCTACAAAGACAAACTTCAGAATGCATGTCTTTTACCAGAACTCCTTGCATGACATGCCGGCGTATGGGATATTCTGCGGCTGGTGTGTGCACAGGAAGTTTCCATGCCCGATATGCAAGACAGCTCTGAGATTCATTTGGTTGAAAAAGGGTGGCAAATATTCTTCGTTCGACAAACATCGACAATTCCTCCCTCTTGACCACATATTTAGACAAGATAAAAAGAATTTCACAAAAGGGGGTCCTAGTTAAAGAACCTCCACCACAGCTTCTGACTGGCGCCGAGATTCGTGCTCAGCTAAATGCTCTTGAACTCAATGAAGATGGAAGTTTTGTGGGATACAGTGAGCAACATGCCTGGACCCAAAAGATGGGCTTGTGGAAGCTACCGTACATGGAGGACCTTCTTCTTCCACATAATATTGATGTAATGCACACTGAAAAGAATCTTGGCGAGGCACTTTGGGGCACAATTATGAAAATTTCTGACAAGACAAAGGACAATGTCAAGGCAACAGTGGATCAAGAAAGGTTATGGAACCGACCAAAGCTCAACATTCCACCGCCCAAAGACGCCAAGAGATGGAAGAAGCCTAAGGCCGATTTCGTCATTGAACGGCCCGATGACAGGAGGGAAGTATTACAATGGTTCCAAACTTTAATGTTCCCTGATGGGTATGCAGCGAATCTAAGGAGGGGGGTAAATTAATCTACTTTGAGTATCAATGGCCTCAAGAGTCACGACTACCACATTTGGCTTGAGCGGCTGCTTTCGGTGATGGTTCGCGGCTATGTCCCTGATCATGTCTGGGTAGTGCTTGCAGAGTTGAGCAATTTCTTCCGCCAGCTTTGTGCTAAAGAGGTATCTAAGGCCGTCATTGCAGAAATAGAAAAACTGACACCTGTGTTGCTATGTAAGTTGGAGAAGATCTTTCCACCAGGCTTCTTCAATCCGATGCAGCATATGATTCTACACCTCCCATACGAGGCACGAATGGGGGGTCCTGTGCAGAACCGCTGGTGTTATCCAATCGAGAGATGTCAAAAGGTTCTTCGAACCAAATGTAGAATTAAATGTAAGATTGAAGCTTCTATCGCTGAGGCATATATTCTGGAGGAGGTGTCAAATTTCACTTCAAAATATTATGCAGAAAATCTCCCTAGCGTGCACAATTCACCCCCTCATTACAATGTTGGGGAATCTGAATCGAACCTCAGCCTTTTCCGAGGACAATTTGGCAGTGCAAGTGGCGCGCGGAGCAAGACCTTGGAGATTGATGAGTGGCGTTATATCATGCTGTATGTGTTGACGAGCCTTTCCGAGGTGGAACCGTACATACAGTAAGTTCTCATCAAATATTGTTCTCGAGTAGTCACTCTTCTCGAGTTCTCAATCCAATTGTTGCTCTTTGCTACAGGGAATTTCATATGGAATTCTGGTGTAGATCAAGGGCACCTACCATACAAGAAGCTCAAACCCTTCTAAGACTGGGTGCGGGAAATGCTAAACCCGATTTCATTTCTTGGTTCAGGCGAAAGGTAATTTTAAATTTGATGTCGTGATTAAGACATTACAATTTTTAATTACTTACTGTCCCGCTTTAACCTGCAGAGCCAAACCGATGGATCTATGAGTGCCGAGTTGAGACAGGTTGCCAATGGCTTTGATTGTAAGGTCAAGTCATTTGGAGCTTATGACGTGAATGGATATCGCTTTCATACAACAAGGCACGAGCAAAGTCGACCCAATCGAAGAACCACAAATTCGGGAGTCTTTACTCTAAGAGACGATAGGCTCGAGTACTATGGAAGAGTTGAAGAAATATATGAACTCGACTTTCATGGCTCGCAACGTCTTAAACCCGTCATATTCAAATATCATTGGTTTGATCCTCAAGTTGTGAGACGCTACCCGAATCTTGGGTTAGTCGAAATTCGACAGAGCTCCGTGTACCCAGGAGATGATGTCTATATTGTGGCTACACAAGCCACCCAAGTTTATTATCTGTCTTACCCATGCAAAAAGACGCAAATCTTGATGGTTGGGATGTTGTGTACAAGGTATCGCCACACGGCAAACTACCTGTACCAAACAATGAAGGTTACAACATAGACCCAAACACCTATGTCGGGGAATTTTTTCAAGAAGATGGGCTTTCAGGGAGTTTTGCGATCGACTTAACGGATGTGATGGAAGTAGATAATTCAAGTGTTGCTCATGAGGATGTCGGAGATGATGTTCATGACGCCAAAGACATAGCATTACTTGAAAAGCTACAATTGTGCGAGGACAGTGATGATGATAGTGATGGGCCTTTGGAGAACGACATTGATCATATAAAGATGCGTGATAGTGATGATGAGACATATGATCCGGCTATTCCAGACCATGACGAGTATTTTTAATAAATGTATGATCCTTATTATGTTTTGATTTGATTGATTTACTATTTTGAATTTGTTGTTGTTATTGTTTATTGTTATTATTTATTTTATTTCTAATACATGTACTGATCGATTTACTATTTTGAATTTCAGGCGGTTGATCGAAGATGGTGGGGCGCGGCGCAGGTGTACTGAGGTCGCTCACCTCAGTACTCGGGAAGTCTGGTGGCAGTGGTGAGTCGTCCTCTCGGTCGACTCGACAGCGGAAGAAAGAGGCTCCTCCTGCAGCAGCAGCCGAGGCTGAGGACTCGGGCACGGCTAGACGGAGGAAGGGGAAGAGGGGGAAGAGGGTGCCTCGTAGGAGGTCACCCCCTCCTGAGGAGGAGGAGGAGGAGGAGGAGGAGGAGGCGGGGGAGGAGGAGGAGCAGCACGAGGAGGCGGGGGAGGACGATGTACCTGAGGCGAATGCCTCGGGTGACGAGGAGGGGGTGGAGGAGGAGGAGGTGGAGCAGGTGCAAGTCTCTACTGTTTGGCTGCGAGGACCGTCGAAGCTCCCGGACCGGCCGATACCTTTAGAGGGACGGCCGATGCTTGTACCAGACCCTCCCAGGTAAGTAACTTTTGCAGTTATTGTAACAACCCTAAAAATTTTCCTAGGATTTGTTGAATGCAAAAATGTGAATTTAAAATTTTTTGGTGAATTTTGTGCAAGTCAACAAACATATAAGAGTGTCTTCTAATTGCTTCCTAAATTCCTAGACAATTCAAATTCAAATTAAAAATAATTTGAAGTGCTAAGGACCAAATAGATGTGATTTGGAGTTAATTTGGTTTTGTTGGATTTTTGGTTGTGTTTGAATTCAAATTCTAGATTTGAATTCAAACAAATACTAACCTAACTAATTAAAACCTAAACCTAACCCTGTTGGGCCGAAACCCGTAGCCAAAGTCCAGACACCACCCTCGAACTCTTTTTCCCGAGCCAACCAGCCAACCGGCCCAGCCGGCCTTGCGGCCCAGCACCGGCCCAAACTTCCTCCGTGTCGCCCCCGCGTCTCCTTCATCTCTCTCACTGACAGGCGGGTCCCGCCTGTCAGCTTTCTCTCCCTCCTCTCCTTCTTCCCCGCGCGCGGCGCCCTCCTCTCTGCCGCCGCACCCGTGACCGCGGAGCCGGTCCCATCGGCCCTTGTGCGGCCCGTTCGATGCGCGCCGCGTGTCTGCGGGCTCCTGGCCGCCCCATCTCGCGGTCGGTGGTGAAGCCAATCGCCGTCCTCGTCGCCAAGCCGAAGCCGCCGTCGCCGCCGCCCGTGGGAACGCCGAAGAGGAGCCGGACCAAGGACGAGAAGAGGAGCACGAGCACCGGAGGAGCACCGCAAGCCTTCCCCGAGCTGTTGCGTACGCCTACGTAACCCTAGGTGAGCCGCCGCCGTACCTCTTCCTTTTCTCCCCTGTCTTCGGCCGAGCGCCGCCGCACCGCCGTTGCTAGCCATCTCTGGGACCCGGTCTTCGAGCCGTGGCCGTCGTCTTGTGCAGGACCCCGTCACGCCGCTAACCGCCTTGCAAACCGCCGTTGACCGAGCTCCGCAGCCGAGGCCGCCGCGGCCGAGCTCCGCTCGCCGCGCGCGCACGCCGAGGCCGTGTCGCGGCCACGGGCAGCCGTGAGCCCGCGCACGCGCACCCCCGCAGAGGCCGCGACGTCGCGTTCCAGCACGCGCTGGTGTCGCGCGTGCGCGAGCCCTCGCAGCCGAGCCGCTTCCGAGCCATTTCCGCCCGCGCATCGCCGGCCGCCGTGGCGCCCTAGCCGCGCCGCCGCCGCTCGCGTCGGGAAGCCAAAATCCCAGCCAAGCTTGCACCTTCTTCTTGCCAGTGGAGATCGCGAAACCCTAGCCGAGCCCTAGCACCGCTTCTAGGCCAGCGCCGAGCCATTCCCGACGTCAGTAGGCTAATTTTTGTCTGTTTTCTTTTTTGGAAATTATTTAATATTTTCAGAAAATGATTTAAACTTGTAAAAGTAATAATAAATCAACCGTAGCTCAGAAAAATATGAAACCAGTTTCTATATTTTTCTAAAATCATGACCTACGCGTTAGTGTAGAGTTTGGTGTTCTTTGGGACTTCTTTCATCGCTGTTTTGGTGTTTCTTTGCTAGTAGCCGCACCTTATTTTATTTTTCGCGACCCTAGGAGTTCCGGAGAGTCAGGAGGAGCCAGACCGCTACGACAACTGCTTTGACGAAGACGAAGACTTTTGCCCAGGTTCACGCCCAGCCATTCTCTGAAATACCTATTAGACATGCAACTAGTATGCTAGCGCGTTACTTTACTCGCATGATAAACCTGCACTGCCTTTGTTAATATCCTGTTACCTTGCTACCTACTACTCACTTTATGGAATATGCTATGCTATGCATGTGTTGGGATGGTTGTGATTTGATCTTATTGGCGTGAGTTGTGGGTGGTATGGGAGGAGTAGTGCAGCTAGGCGGTGTAAGCGAGTAATAACAACTCGATCGTTTGATCGGGGTGCTTGGGGACTGCACTCGGGCAGTCCCTATGGGGTACCTGTTGCGGGTACATGGTTGATGGATACTTGGATTATTTGAGGAGTTTGGGCGGCAATACCTGTTATGGGTGCCGATTGCGGACCGTTGCGGCGGATCGCTTATGACGCTGATGCTCGCTTTACCGACAATTAAGGACCGAGTCGAGTTCCAACTTTGGACGTGGGAATACCGTGCTCACCATCTTCCCAATATGGGGAGGGTTCCAGCAAGCCTACTCTAGTGCGGCGCCGAGACTGTAGGAGAATCGAGCTTGATATGTGTAAGGGGGACTCGTTGCGGCGTAATCTCCCTGATTTACCACGGCCCCCGACTGGCCCCGGTGGGAAGGTTTCACATCCCCGACTAGCCTTGGAGCCCGGATGGATTCCTGGAGTTCCACCTCTGCAGAGTGTAAACTATACGTATACCCGTGTCCACGGTTACGGACGACCCGCTTCTGATAAGTTCCGACTAGCATGGGAATCTGCTTTCTTATCTCATCCTTTGATTTGGGTTATGAGAGATTGGTCCAGCGATGCTGATGAGACAAGGTGGGGAGGGAGCTCACCGAGTCGACTAGTGAGCGAAAGGCGTTGGCGGATGATGTTTGCGGGAACCTGCTGTGACAGGACGAGCCCGAAGGGAATGTGAGGCTGACGGGTGGATCTGGGGAGTGGATGTGCTTGTGAGGGAAGGAGTTGGTGATGAGATGAATTTGGGTTATTGCTGCTGCTCGCATAAGAAAATCCTGGCTCAAACCTTCATTATTTCTATACCTTAGAATAGGCCACTTTAAAGCTTGCTTCATATTATGGTTGGTGACGTGGACCTGTCCCATCTCCTTGGGGACAGACTTTGGGTTCTCAGGTGAAGACCCCGACCACGAGTTCAACCAGGATGGGTGGTACGATTGAAGGGTGCGTGCTATGCTCAAGGATGCCTGTGGAGGAGTGGTCCCTGATGTTCTAGCTACCGCTGCGCAGCTGTTTCTTATTGTCGATTTAGCCCAGAGGGCTTGTACCAGACGCTATGTTTTATATATGTCATGTAATGGGTCTTTTATCGTTGTATGGATGTGATATTCGACTGAGATGAGTTTTGTACGAGATAGCTGCTATTCCTGGGACTATCTCGAGGGTACAGGGAGTCAGATTCTCGTCGTTGAGGATCCGGTTCGTTTCAGTTAGTATCAGAGCCATACTTGACCGTAGCGCGTAACCCTTAGAACGGAACCTTAGGACATAAGCTCTAACTGAGTCCTCTACTGTATATGAAACCCCTTGGACTATTTGAAAACTATATATAAGTACATCTCAACTACTTACAAAACTTTTACCCTTACCTTACCTTACTAACTTGCTAATTTACTAACAACCCACTAACTGTCTGGCAGATGGAAGCAAGAGGACCAGCAGATGAACGACGGGAGATCAGGACCACTGGTGCAGACTGTGGAGGCTTAGCAGTGCTACTGAGGGAGGTGCTGCGTCCAGTGGGGATAGACGTGGACAACGTCTTCTACGAGGGCTAGACCTACGGCCCTGGCGAGGGAGTGCACACCCAGTTGCAGATGAAAGTACCCAATATCCCTGGACGGCCAAGGTCACTGATGCTACGGGCAGCTACCAGCGAGAGCACCTTCAGTCGGGCAGTGCAGACTATAGCCATGAGGATACTCCGACTTGCCACACTTGTGTACCAGAACCAGCTCAGCCACACCCGTTTCCGGTACCTGTCGCGGGCTCTTGAAGATCCAACTGACAGAGACGCAGTCAGTTTGCAGGCTCACGCAGCTGACCGAGAGCGGAACGTGACCCTGCGGACCTCAGTTCAGTGCATGATCGAGCAGGAGAACTTAAACATTGGTCTAGAAGAGAAAGTTGCCAAGTTAAGAGAGAGGGTATGGAAACAAGACATCCAGCTACTGGAGAAGGACAACAGGATCGCCTTACTTGAGGAGCGCCTCGAAGCTAAGGCAAGGGAAGTCAGAGCCCTAGAGTACGAAGCTTGCAACAACAGGCAGTTGGCAGGGCTGATCCGAGCAACTCACCATGCTCGAGATATCCGTCTAGAAGATCAACTCATAGAAAAAGACAAAGCACTGGCAGCCAAGGAAGAAGAGATAGAAGAACTGAAGGAAGAAGTATATTGGTTGGACAGTCACAACTCAGAACTTCAGGAAGAGGTGGATAGCTACAAGGAGAAGAGTGGGAGAAACTACCAGCTGATGAAGTACTTGAGTCTTCAACGGATTATGGCAAAGGATGAAGCTCGAAGGACCCTTAGTAGTTGGGTAAGGTCAGACAGGAAGAGGGTAGCAGAGGTGATCACAGTGAACCAAGGACTTCCAGAGGAACGCAGAGTAGAACCCAGGACAGAGCACTACAGGGTCTCACCAAGTCGAGTTGAGCCGATACCACTATCTGAGGCTCGAACCCTTAACCCGAGATGACAAGACTGAGACGAGAACTGGCACCCCTAGAGCAGCAGTTGGCAAGACCTGAGGTGGACACAGTGAGGTTGGCAGCGCGCCTCACGGACACTCTCCACGACGGCAGGCAGTGATCAAGCAGCAGACAGAGACTGAGGCTGTGAGGTTGGCAGCGCGCCTCACAGGCACTTTCAGCAGCATGAGATGGATGCGGTAGGAAGTATCAGCAGATGTCAGCAGTAGTGATGAGACTTGTATCTATCTTCATGAGTAGATGTTTAGACTTAGTAGATCATGACCACCTTTTGGCTCAGCCATGATGTAGCATCCGCTTAGATGTACTAATCCTCAAGATTCCAGGAGCTGGCCTCGGGATAGTACTCATGTCTAGGGTGTAATGTTGTTATGAATGATCGGTCTTTGTGGCTATTCTTGCAGTTTTATTGATGTTCATCTTGAGTGTACTTTAGTGTTGAGTCTATTTCATGTGTGCAGCTCCTACTCTAGTTACGCTAACCTAACCATTACCGACCGCCACTATATCTGCTCTATGAAAACTACAGCAAGATGTCGATCCGAAGATCCAACCGACTGCTTGCACGTTTTGAGGAAGCTGAGCAAGAAGAGGCAGCAGTGGCAGCTAGGGGCAGAGGGCGTGGCAGAGGTCGTGGTCGTGGAAGAGCAACAGCTGCAGTTAGAGGCAGGGGTCGTGGACGCGCAGCAGGCGTGCTCCAGCCCGAGTACAACGCACCAGGTGGAGGACAGGAAGTAGAGATGGAAGAACCAGCAGTGGAGCCTCAACAGAACCAGCAGAACGACCAGCAACCATCGCCACCACCTAACTTGGTAGAAGTAATGACTACTCAAACACAGCTGATGCAACAGATGGCACAGGCCAACACTCAGATGATGCAAGCTATGCAACAGATACAGGGAAACCAGAACCAGAACCGTCAGGGACACCGTGAGGAAGACATACAAAGGAAGATTGAAAGGTTCATCAGGCTGAAAGCACCCACCTTCGACTACTCAGATGAGCCACTCGACGCGCACGACTGGCTGCATACCATCGAGACGAAGCTAGACCTGACAGACTACACTGAAGAGGAATGTGTGGCCCTTGCGGCGCACCAGCTTGAAGGAGCAGCGAAAGCGTGGTGGGAGAGCTATTGTGACTCTCACGCGAACCCTGCTCAGATCACCTGGCTAGAGTTTTGTGAAGCTTTCAAAGAGTACCACATCCCAGAACAAGTCATGGTGCACAAAGCAATGGAGTTCAGGACAATGACCCAAGGTGGTTTGTCTGTAGCTGAGTACGCTCAACACTTTGCTAAGATGTCAAGGTACGCTCCTGAAGACGTCAACACTGAAAAGAAGAAACAGTTTTGGTTCCAGCGAGGCTTGCACAGAGGTCTGAGGACAGCACTTGCAGCGAGTTCACACAGGTCACTCAGAGAGCTGATTGACAGGGCTATCGCAGTTGAGAAGGAAAGAGTGGGTCTTGAAGATACTTGGCGAGAGAAGAAAAGAAAGGCTGAACAGTTGCACAACCACAGACTGAGCCAGAGGCCGAGGAGTGGCCAGAGCAACATGCTCAGGAGAGGCTTTCAGCAGGGCAACAACCAAGGAAGCTCAGGGTTCCATAGAAGCAGCTACCAGGGTAACCGAGGCAGTAACGGCAACAGCTTTGGCAGCAGAGGCAACAACTACAGCAGTTTTGGCAACAGAAACAACAGCTACTCAGGTCAGGGAAACCCCAACTGGAAGCCAAACAACACGCCCAGAGTTGGTGGAGGGACCTCAGTAGTATGTTTTGCTTGTGGGAAGCCCGGTCACAAGTCCTTTGACTGTCCAGAGAAGAAGAACAAACAAACCCCAGCCAAGGCACCGGCACCTGGAGGACAAGACAGGCAGCTAGCTACAGCGCAGAGGGGACGCCTCAACCACCTGACAGAGGAAGAAGCCGAGGACGCTCCCGATGTTGTGCTCGGTGAGTTTTTAGTAAATGGCATCCCAGCATTGATATTGTTTGACTCTGGAGCAACTGGATCTTATATCTCGACAAAGTTTGTGAAAGAGCAGTCTCCCCCGACAATACCTAAGTCTAGACCTATAGTCACTACTTCTCCCCTAGGAGAGCTTAGGTGCACCTTAGAGTGCCCAGCAGTTAGTCTGGTGATAGGTGGGCAGGAGTTCGTAGGAGACCTGACAGTCCTGAAGTCAGACGGAATTGACGTGATACTAGGAATGGATTGGCTTACAGAGCACAAAGGAGTAATCAGTTGCTCGTCCAGAACAGTTGAGTTGACACACCCTAGCGGAGTCAAAGTAACAGAAGAACCACAAAGAAGAAGAACAGGGAAGAGGTCCAGAACATGTATTCTAAGACAGTTGGTATACTCTATCGAGAAAAAGACGATCGAAGAAGTGCCCGTAGTATGTGAGTACCCTGACGTGTTTCCCGAAGAACTACCAGGACTACCACCTGACCGAGATGTAGAGTTCATAATCGAATTGCAACCAGGCACAGGGCCCATTGCCAAGAGACCGTACAGAATGTCAGTGGAAGAGCTGGAGGAACTCAAGAAGCAGCTGAAAGAGATGCTTGAAAGCGGGGTGATTCGACCAAGTGCATCCCCATAGGGATCGCCAGTGTTGTTTGTGAAGAAGAAAGATGGGTCAATGCGCATGTGCGTAGACTATCGATCCCTGAACGCAGTGACGATCAAGAACAAGTACCCATTGCCGCGGATTGATGACTTGCTAGATCAGTTGAAGAAAGCCAAGTACTTCAGTAAGATTGATCTGAGATCGGGATACCACCAGATGAAGATTAGAGAGGGCGACATTCCTAAGACAGCCTTTGTGACTCGGTACGGGCAGTATGAGTTCACCGTTGTGTCCTTCGGTTTGACCAACGCACCCGTTTACTTCATGAACATGATGAACAAGGTATTCATGGAGGAACTAGACAAGTTCGTGGTGGTGTTCATTGACGACATACTAGTCTACTCAGAAACAGCCGAAGAACATTAGGAGCATTTAAGGATTGTGCTAGAAAAGCTGAGGCAGCACCAACTCTACGGGAAGTTCAGCAAGTGTGAATTTTGGCTGGAGAAAGTAGCCTTTTTGGGTCACGTGCTGACAGCTGAGGGCGTAGCAGTAGACCCAGAAAAGATCGAGGCAGTAGCAGAATGGAAGCAGTCAAAGAGTGTCACGGAAATCCGAAGCTTTCTAGGTTTGGCAGGTTACTACAGAAGGTTCATTGAGAACTTCTCCAAGATTGCCAAGCCAATGACCGAACTACTCAAGAACAATGTCCCGTTCGAGTGGACAGACAAGTGTGAAAGGAGTTTCCAAGAACTCAAGCACAAACTCACTACAACGCCAGTATTGACCCTGCCAGATATTCGCAAGGATTTCGTAGTCTATTGCGATGCTTCGAGACAAGGTTTGGGATGTGTTCTAATGCAAGAGGGCAAGGTTGTTGCTTATGCATCAAGGCAGCTGAGGAAACATGAGGAAAACTACCCCACACATGATTTAGAACTGGCAGCAGTGGTACATGCATTGAAGATCTGGAGGCACTACCTGATTGGTAACAAGTGCGATATCTACACGGATCACAAAAGTTTTAAGTATTTCTTCACCCAATCTGAACTGAACATGAGGCAGAGAAGGTGGTTAGAACTGATCAAAGATTACGACTTGGAGATACACTACCATCCTGGCAAAGCCAACATAGTGGCAGATGCCTTGAGCCGAAAGAGTTATTGCAACAACTTGATGATAGAAGAAAGTCAGCCAGAACTAGCAAAGGAATTGTACATGCTGAAACTCGAGCTAGTAGAAGAAGGAAACCCCCAGGAAATGAGGGTGAAGTACAACCTAGAAGACCGAATCAAAGAAGCTCAAGGAAAGTGTCCAGAAATCCAAGAAGTAAAAGAGGATATCCAGCGAGGAGTGGCACCTGACTTCCGAGTAGATGAAGCAGGGACAGTGTGGCTGAAAGACCGTATTTGTGTACCGTAGGACAAGGAAATCAGGAGAACAATTCTCTCAGAGGCTCACGAGTCCAAGTACTCGATACACCCAGGATGCACCAAGATGTATCAGGATCTGAAGGATAAGTTCTGGTGGAAGAAAATGAGAGAGGACATAGCAGAGTATGTAGCCAAGTGCGACTCTTGTCGAAGAATCAAGGCAGAACATCAAAGGCCAGCAGGACTGCTGAAACCACTGGAAATCCCAATGTGGAAGTGGGAAGATATCAGCATGGACTTCGTGGTTGGCCTACCTCGCACTCAGAAAGGGAATGATGCCATTTGGGTCATAGTTGATCGGCTGACAAAGGTAGCACATTTCATACCAGTCAAAAGCACATACCCAGTGAGCAAGCTAGCAGAACTATATATAGACAACATTCTTAAGCTGCATGGGGCACCAAAAAGTATTGTGTCAGACAGAGGACCACAATTCATAGCTCAGTTCTGGAAAAGCCTACATCAAGCCATCGGGACAACCTTGGAGTATAGCACAGCTTACCACCCTCAGACAGATGGGCAGACCGAAAGAGTGAACTAGATTCTTGAAGACTTGTTGAGGGCATGTGTTCTAGCTTACAGCACAGACTGGGAGAAGAGTCTATCTTATGCAGAACTTTCCTACAACAACAGCTACCAGGCCAGCCTGCAGATGTCCCCCTTTGAGGCACTATATGGCAGAAAATGCAGAACGCCTCTAATGTGGTCAGAGGTGGGAGAACGAACATTCTTTGGACCTGATATGATTGTAGAGGCAGAAGAAAATGTGGCCAAGATCCAAGAGCACCTGAAGGCAGCTCAGAGCCGACAAAAGAGCTATGCGGATAAAAGGAGACGAGATCTAGAGTTCGAAGTAGGGGACTTCGTCTACCTAAAAGTGTCACCCCTCAGAGGGCATAAGAGATTCCAAGTGAAAGGGAAGCTAGCACCCCGTTTTGTGGGACCGTATCAGATACTGGAGAGAATAGGAAAGCTAGCCTACAAGCTAGACCTACCAGAGGACCTAGCTGGAGTACACCCAGTGTTCCATGTATCTCAGCTGAGAAAGTGTCTAAGAGTACCAGAACATGAGGTCAGGACAGAGGCATTAGACCTACAAGACACATTAGAGTACCTGGAGTACCCAGAGAAGATACTAGACAGAGCAGTCAAAGAGACCAGAAGCACAGCTATCCCATTTTGCAAAGTGCAGTGGAGCAACCATACAGAAAGGGAGGCTACATGGGAGAAGCAGTCAGTACTAAGAGACAGATAGCCCCACTTGTTTAAACCATAGGTAACCACAAATCTCGAGGACGAGATTCTTGTGAGGGGGGGAGACTGTAACAACCCTAAAAATTTTCCTAGGATTTGTTGAATGCAAAAATGTGAATTTAAAAATTTTTGGTAAATTTTGTGCAAGTCAACAAACATATAAGAGTGTCTTCTAATTGCTTCCTAAATTCCTAGGCAATTCAAATTCAAATTAAAAATAATTTGAAGTGCTAAGGACCAAATAGATGTGATTTGGAGTTAATTTGGTTTTATTGGATTTTTGGTTGTGTTTGAATTCAAATTCTAGATTTGAATTCAAACAAATACTAACCTAACTAATTAAAACCTAAACCTAACCCTGTTGGGCCGAAACCCGTAGCCAAAGTCCAGAGACCACCCTCGAACTCTTTTTCCCGAGCCAACCAGCCAACCGGCCCAGCCGGCCTTGCGGCCCAGCACCGGCCCAAACTTCCTCCGCGTCGCCCCCGCGTCTCCTTCATCTCTCTCACTGACAGGCGGGTCCCGCCTGTCAGCTTTCTCTCCCTCCTCTCCTTCTTCCCCGCGCGCGACGCCCTCCTCTCTGCCGCCGCACCCGTGACCGCGGAGCTGGTCCCATCGGCCCTTGTGCGGCCCGTTCGATGCGCGCCGCGTGTCCGCGGGCTCCTGGCCGACCCATCTCACCGTCCGTGCCCGAACCCTAGCAGCCACCGCCCGACCTTCTTCTTCCCCAAGCCGCCGCCGCCCCTTTGGGGTTTTCCCAGTCGCCAATTCGAGAGGGTGAGAGGAGTGGGAGGCGTCCCGGGTGTTGGAGAAGGCGGAGGAGGAGCAGGAGCGGTCGGTGGTGACGCCAATCGCCGTCCTCGTCGCCAAGCCGAAGCTGCCGTCGTCGCCGCCCGTGGGAACGCCGAAGAGAAGCCAGACCAAGGACGAGAAGAGGAGCACGAGCACCGGAGGAGCACCGCGAGCCTTCCCCGAGCTGCTGCGTACGCCTACGTAACCCTAGGTGAGCCGCCGCCGTGCCTCTCCCTTTTCTCCTCTGTCTCCGGCCGAGCGCCGCCGCACCGCCGTTGCTAGCCATCTCTGGGACCCGGTCTTCGAGCCGTGGCCGTCGTCTTGTGCAGGACCCCGTCGCGCCGCTAACCGCCTTGCAAACCGCCGTCGACCGAGCTCGGCAGCCGAGGCCGCCGTGGCCGAGCTCCGCTCGCCGCACGCGCACGCCGAGGCCGTGTCGCGGCCACGGAGAGCCGTGAGCCCGCGCACGCGCACCCCCGAAGAGGTCGCGACGTCGCGTTCCAGCACGCGCTGGTGTCGCGCGTGCGCGAGCCCTCGCAGCCGAGCCGCTTCCGAGCCATTAACGCCCGCACGTCGCCGGCCGTCGTGGCGCCATAGCTGCGCCGTCGCCGCTCGCGTCGGGAAGCCAAAATCCCAGCCAAGCTTGCACCTTCTTCTTGCCAGTGGAGATCGTGAAACCCTAGCCGAGCCCTAGCACCGCTTCTAGGCCACCGCCGAGCCATTCCCGACGAGTTTCGCCATCGACCGTCGCCGCCGGCTGTGCTCTGGTGCGCGCCGCGCGCGTCGCGTCGCGCCGTGGCCAGGCCACACGCCGGACCACACCAACACGCCACACGAGCGCCCGCAAGAGATCCCGAGTCGGCCACAATCCGATCCCGTGTGCCTGGTTCACGTGCACCGCACTCACGGCTCACGGTGGACCGAGTCCACCAGAGCAGATCCAGCAGCACCCCCTTCGTGGGCCTAATCGTGCACTAAAGTCTAATTTGCACCCTTGAACTTTCTGAGCCCATCCATCTTTCGGCCCAGTTTCAGCCCAGCGTTGTTTACTCTTTTCCTTTTTCTTTTAACTGCGCTGACGTATGGGGCCCACATGTCATACACTGTGTGTCACTGACCGTTGGGGCCCACTGACCAAAGCTAACCGTTGACCGTTGACCGTTGACCCGTTGACCGTTGACCGTTGACCAGTCAACGATGACGTCAGCAGGGCCCACTGCTGACGTCATCCTAGGCGGACCCCACTGCTGACGTCAGTAGGCTAATTTTTGTCTGTTTTCTTTTTTGGAAATTATTTAATATTTTCAGAAAATGATTTAAACTTGTAAAAGTAATAATAAATCAACCGTAGCTCAGAAAAATATGAAATCAGTTTCTATATTTTTCTAAAATCATGACCTACGCGTTAGTGTAGAGTTTGGTGTTCTTTGGGACTTCTTTCATCGCTGTTTTGGTGTTTCTTTGCTAGTAGCCGCACCTTATTTTATTTTTCGCGACCCTAGGAGTTCCGGAGAGTCAGGAGGAGCCAGACCGCTACGACAACTGCTTTGACGAAGACGAAGACTTTTGCCCAGGTTCACGCCCAGCCATTCTCTAAAATACCTATTAGACATGCAACTAGTATGCTAGCGCTTTACTTTACTCGCATGATAAACCTGCACTGCCTTTGTTAATATCCTGTTACCTTGCTACCTACTACTCACTTTATGGAATATGCTATGCTATGCATGTGTTGGGATGGTTGTGATTTGATCTTATTGGCGTGAGTTGTGGGTGGTATGGGAGGAGTAGTGCAGCTAGGCGGTGTAAGCGAGTAATAACAACTCGATCGTTTGATCGGGGTGCTTGGGGACTGCACTCGGGCAGTCCCTATGGGGTACCTGTTGCGGGTACATGGTTGATGGATACTTGGATTATTTGAGGAGTTTGGGCGGCAATACCTGTTATGGGTGCCGATTGCGGACCGTTGCGGCGGATCGCTTATGACGCTGATGCTCGCTTTACCGACAATTAAGGACCGAGTCGAGTTCCAACTTTGGACGTGGGAATACCGTGCTCACCATCTACCCAGTATGGGGAGGGTTCCAGCAAGCCTACTCTAGTGCGGCGCCGAGACTGTAGGAGAATCGAGCTTGATATGTGTAAGGGGGACTCGTTGCGGCGTAATCTCCCTGATTTACCACGGCCCCCGACTGGCCCCGGTGGGAAGGTTTCACATCGCTGGGGCAGATGTTAGATCAGATGTTTCCCGAGCCCAGGGAGACAGGATTGGCGCCGTTACTGTTTAGGGTCTTTGCTGTGGGCTGTGTCTCAGGTTGGTTGCGGACTAGCCTTGCAGCCCGGATGGATTCCTGGAGTGCCACCTCTGCAGAGTGTAAACTATACGTATACCCGTGTCCACGGTTACGGACGACCCGCTTCTGATAAGTTCTGACTAGCATGGGAATCTGCTTTCTTATCTCATCCTTTGATTTGGGTTATGAGAGATTGGTCCAGCGATGCTGATGAGACAAAGTGGGGAGGGAGCTCACCGAGTCGACTAGTGAGCGAAAGGCGTTGGCGGATGATGTTTGCAGGAACCTGCTGTGACAGGACGAGCCCGAAGGGAATGTGAGGTTGACGGATGGATCTGGGGAGTGGATGTGCTTGTGAGGGAAGGAGTTGGTGATGAGATGAATTTGGGTTATTGCTGCTGCTCGCATAAGAAAATCCTGGCTCAAACCTTGATTATTTCTATACCTTAGACTAGGCCACTTTAAAGCTTGCTTCATATTATGGTTGGCGATGTGGACCTGTCCCATCTCCTTGGGGACAGACTTTGGGTTCTCAGGTGAAGACCCCGACCACGAGTTCAACCAGGACGGGTGGTACGATTGAAAGGTGCGTGCTATGCTCAAGGATGCCTATGGAGGAGTAGTCCCTGATGTTTTAGCTACCGCTGCGCAGCTGTTTCTTATTGTCGATTTAGCCCAGAGGGCTTGTACCAGACGCTATGTTTTATATATGTCATGTAATGGGTCTTTTATCGTTGTATGGATGTGATATTCGACTGAGATGAGTTCTGTACGAGATAGCTACTATTCTTGGGACTATCTCGAGGGTACAGGGAATCGGATTCTCGTCGTTGAGGATCCGGTTCGTTTCAGTTATGATCACATTTTCTTTTGAAAATCACAATTGTATCTAATCATTCGTCTTAATCGTTTTTTCAGGAACTTCGAGGTCATCACCCCAGGTGTTCACGACCGCATGCCCAATGGTATCCTGGGGCTCCTCGTCAGGCTTCACTACCCTGGCGCGCGGGTGATTGCCGAGAGCCTTCAGCCGGTGATGACGTGGGCCCAGTACCGCGACGTTCTCGATGTACCAGATCGGGACGACAGGGTCTAGGGAAACAAGGCGGAGCGGGTCCTAAACGAGTTTTGGGTAAGTCCTGAACTGCTTTTCTAAATACAGTACATTCATTGGACATTCTTCAAATAATAACAAAACGTTTATGTGCAGGATTTCTACCGATGCGAGCCGGGAGTTTTGGCGCTCGCGATGCGGACGGCTGACATAGCGTGCACCATGCTGGTGGCAGATATGATGTACGAGGCCCGCGTCCAGGCCATCGTGACATATATGGGCCGACACGAAGGAGTGGTGGTGAAGAAACCGCAGGCAAGAAACATGAGGCTGACCCGGGAGCAATTCATGAGGGTAAATAGTAATACTATCTTTTTCTGATATGAAGCGTGCTCCATGTGATACTTATATGTCATGTTTTTGATTACGTGCAGGTGCCTCCATGGTGGTGCGCGGCGGATATCCAGTGCTGGGGATTGATCGTTGATAAGTGGTGCGCGGAGGGTTGGGTGGAGATCCACAACTCTTGTTGTGCGTGTCGGTTGTTGATGCCAGGTGCAGCACATCATCAAGGCAACTGTCACCTCGGCGCGTACGCGAAGAAATGGGTATGTAAATGTGTCCATTCTTTATTCTAACTTACAATTCTGTATAATCTCTGATCATCGTGCATTTATTTTCGCAGTCGCGGTCACATGGTGACCAGCCTTGCTCCCAGCTCCAGGCTTGGGCTTTGGCCCATAAGGGCAAGGCGACGTCTGACGTCACCTTCAACTCGGAAGATCCGCCCGAGGCCTACAGCAACCCGACCGTCCACAGCCGCCTCAGTGACTACAGCGCGATGACGAGGGAGGTCCATGGGCCAGATTTCGATCCGGTCACCCAGCCCATTGACGGAGAAGTCGTCATTAGGGTGGGAGGAGGCAAGAAACATGGCCGCTACTGGGTTGCCGACCCCCTTGTTGACAGGAGCAGCACTCCTAGTCTCTCTCAGATTCGAGCTCAGAGCACCAGCTCAAGCCCGGCCATACGCACACGGCCAGACGCCGTCACGGCCCAAATGGAGGCACTCGAGGTTATTTCTGTTTCAACCATCATTGATCTTTCCATATGTTTGTTTTGTATTCTAACATTTGATCAAATATTATAGGCCCAAATGGAGGCAAGATTCAAAGCTCGGGAGGAGGAGGAGCAGAGGAAGTGGGACGCAGAGAAGGCAAGCTTGTTGGACGAGGTTCGGCGCCAGCAGGAGGCCGAACGCAAGAGACTAGATGATGCCTGGGCGTACATCACTGGTCTGGGACGACAGATGGGTCAACCGCCGCCAGCTTACAGCCCACCGGTTTTACCTCCACGGGGTGCTTCACATACTCTTGTAAGTCAGTTGAGCCTCTACTTTCATTTTACTTAGCAATTAGAACGACAACATAGAGTGTAGTAGTGACCTAGGGTAGTACAATGACTATGAACTTAGGATATAGCTTAACACATGAAATAATTTCGAACTATATGCAGAATCAATCGGCGGCATCGTGTGAGGGGCCAGTTGCAAGAGTGGGAGAAGCGTCGCCTCAGTACCCTCCGACCCAGGCTTGTACGTGGCCTCTACCGCCTGGGTGGGTGCCTGGGCCGCCGGGGCCGTGGTCGCAGCCTCCGTGGATGGCTATGGGGCCGGGACAGTGGGTGCAGCCGCCACCGCCTGGGGTGCCTGGGGCCCCGGGAGAGTCGTCGCAGCTGCCACCGCCGTCCGAGTGAGTTGTTTGTGGACATGGATGTATCAGCTCGACTTGTAGGACGTGATTTGCATTTGGACTTGTTTGTGGACTTGTATGGACTTGTACTATGTCGGTTTATGCACTTTTTATGCATTTGTGGATTATAACTGCCTGTGATGTGTATGGTGATGGTTACGGATGATATTATGTATGCCTGTGATGGTTATTGTGATATATTAATGCTTGTGATGATTTTGTGTTGTTTTGGGGTCCCATTTACGTCGAAATGTAAAAAAAACAGGGCCTTGTATGGTCACTTTGTCGTGTGCCAGAGCCCTGGCACACAGCAAAGTGACCACACGTGGCACCTGGAACAGGGGCTTTGTCGTGTGCCAGGGGACCGGCACACGGCAAAGTGACCAGGCTTTGTCGTGCGCCAGGCCCAGGGCACACGGCAAATCCTGGGCCTTTGCCGTGTGTCTCCGCGGCACACGGCAAAGCCTGGGCCTTTCCGTCGCGGCCCACGGCAAAGGCCGTCGTCGCCGTTAACGGCCGTGAGGCTGGGCCAGGCTTTGCCGTGGGCCGCAGGGGCACACGGCAAAGGCCGTCGTCGCCGTTAACGGCCGTGAGGCTGGGCCAGGCTTTGCCGTGGGCCGCAGGGGCACATGGCAAAGCCTATGCCGTGTGCCCGACATTTGGCCCACGGCAAAGTTCGGCTTTGCCGGCCGCTGTTTGCCATGTGCCCTTTGCCGTGTGCGGCACACGGCAAAGGCTTTGCCGTGTGTATTATGGCCTTTGCCGTGTGCCGGCGGCACACGGCAAACAGCCGGTTTCCAGTAGTGAGTATTCCCTCTATTTATTTTAAAAGGCCTGATTTGATTTAGCATATGGTCTTTTAAATTATATTTTGACTATTTATTTATACTTATATTATATCATTTATGGTTATAAATCTATAATGACTGAAGAGCACGTATATTTGATTAAAAATCTAACTATATCAATTTTGCATTATAAAAATTAAAAATTATTAGCTAAATTATTGAATAAAGATGATTGTAAAGTTTGAATCTTGATATTCGTGCGTAGCTTACAAATATAGGAGGGAGTAAAGCATATATACGTACAAAAAATGAGAGAAGACCACACACACTTGGTTTTGGGTGCTCAATCGTGCAGGAGATTAAATGGACGAACATCCTCCATAACTTAGGGTCCCATCCATAGCCTTATTCCTAAGACTTATGAACAGAAATGTCATGCATGCTGCATGCATAGAACAGAACTTATGAATCTCTGTTACTGCTTTGTAACAAGTATATATACGTAGCATATATACGTGTAGAGAAGGAGAGACGACGACACACACGCGGAGACTGGGGCGTGGGGAACGGGAGACCAAGCAACTGGCAACCCGTCCATTGATTGATGTTAGTTTGTGGTGTAGTACGCATGCAGACACGCGCGCGCGTACGTGCGCATGCACCCACCCGGCCTCCTCCGTCCTCTCGCCGGCCTCTCTCTCTCTCTCTCACCCCGCGCGCCGCGCCACCCCACCCCTTCCCCGGCCCGCCCTCCCCGACGCGCCGCCGCCCATGGCCGGCTTCATCCACCGCCACATCCTCCCTCCTTTCCGCCGCCCGCCGCTCCCCTTCTTCCACCACCGCCCGGGCGCCGGCGGCGTGCCGGCCTCCTCCTCGGCGCTGCCCCCCGGCGCCGCTGGCCGCCGGCCATGGACGCCCCGCCGCATCCTGGACCCCGGCGACGACGCCGTGCTCCGGTGGTACCGGCTCTTCCTCGTCACCTGCCTCGTGGGCCTCTTCGTCGACCCGCTCTACTTCTACCTCCTCCACACCGACGGCCTCGCGGCGTGCGTCTCCATGGACATGGGCATCGGCGTGCTCGTCACCGCCATCCGCACCTTCGCCGACCTCTTCTACCTCGCGCACATGATCCTCAAGTTCCGCATCGCCTTCGTCGCGCCCAGCTCGCGCATCTTCGGCCGCGGGGAGCTCGTCCGGGACCCCGACCAGATCGCCATACGATACCTCATGAACGACTTCATCATCGACCTCGCAGCCATGCTCCCCATCCCGCAGGTAATTGCTAATTGCTATCGGCATTTCCTGTTCATGCATGGTGCTCATCATCAGCTTGTGTGTTGCAAGAAGAACTGCCATGCATGATGCACGCACTATACATTGTAATTCCACATTTCCTACGTATTTATCAAGATGTCACCTATCAGAGGCTGCTTAATTATATATACTAATACAATGCATGAAGCTTCTCATCTAATCAACTAACACTAGCTTTTAATTGGATCGTATGTCCTTAATTGCAGATGATAATATGGTTTGTTATACCAGCCGTGAGCAATTCCTCAGCCAACCACACCAACAACACGCTCTCGATGATCGTGTTGATCCAGTACATACCAAGAGTGTACCTCATCATATCCTTGAACTCCAAGATTGTAAAGGCGAGCGGAGTCGTCACAAGAACAGCCTGGGCAGGGGCCGCCTACAACCTGCTTCTTTACACGCTAGCAAGTCATGTATGTAAAGCTTTATCTCAGACCAGAGTTTCAACGTACATCAATTAATTTCAGCCATGAAAATACACACGTACGTGTGTGCATGTGTTCAGGTTCTTGGCGCTCTGTGGTATCTGCTGTCCGTTGAGAGGCAGTACTCGTGCTGGATGGAAGTGTGCGGCGTCGAGAACGGCAGTACAGGAGCGCTACCTGTGTGTGACGTGACCTTTCTGGACTGCAAGACCAGGGATATGCCCATGAGGCAGGCCTGGCATAACCACAGCATGATCCAGAAACAGTGCATGCTTCCGGACGCCGAATATGACTATGGATTGTTTGCTGATGCCCTCAATCTTGACCGCAACGGGGTCGGCTTCATCGATAAGTACCTCTACTGCCTCTGGTGGGGGTTTCGGAACTTGAGGTAATTAATCACAAAGACATATACTTCAGATTATATGTGTGTGTGTGATCCGATCCATGAATAAATGTTTCTTTCTGTTAACTCTGTCTGTGTGTATGTACAAATTATATTAGTTCCTACGGGCAGAACTTACAGAACAGCACCTACAAGGGGGAGACTGTCTTCTGCATCCTGATCTGCATCATGGGCCTTGTCTTCTTTTCGCATCTCATCGGAAACATGCAGGTATGTGAAACTGAATTCGCATTCCTATATATCTAGGAGGAGCGAGCAAGTACTGACGAATCCTTTATTTGCTGCCTGCAGACGTACCTGCAGTCGATGACGGTGAGGCTCGAGGAGTGGCGCGTGAAGCGGCGCGACATCGAGGAGTGGATGCGGCACCGGCAGCTGCCCCCGGAGCTCCAGGAGCGCGTGCGCCGCTTCTTCCAGTACAAGTGGCTCGCCACCCGCGGCGTGGACGAGGAGTCCATCCTCCAGTCCCTGCCCCTGGACCTCCGGCGCGAGATCCAGCGCCACCTGTGCCTGGCGCTGGTCCGCCGCGTGCCCTTCTTCTCCCAGATGGACGAGCAGCTGCTGGACGCCATCTGCGAGCGCCTGGTGTCGTCGCTGAGCACCAAGGACGCGTACATCGTGCGCGAGGGCGACCCCGTGAGCGAGATGCTCTTCATCATCCGCGGCGAGCTCGAGAGCTCCACCACCGACGGCGGGCGCACCAACTTCTTCAGCTCCATCACGCTCCGCCCCGGGGACTTCTGCGGGGAGGAGCTCCTCACCTGGGCGCTCATGCCCAACCCCAGCCTCAACTTCCCGCAGTCCACGCGCACGGTGCGGTCGGTGACGGAGGTGGAGGCCTTCGCGCTGCGCGCCGAGGACCTCAAGTACGTGGCCAACCAGTTCAAGCGGCTGCACAGCAAGCGGCTGCAGCACGCGTTCCGGTACTACTCGCACCAGTGGAGGAGCTGGGGCGCCTGCTTCGTGCAGGGCGCATGGAGGAGGTACAAGAAGAGGAAGCTGGCCAAGGAGCTCATGAAGCAGGAGGGGATATACTACCAGGACGCCGACGACGGGGCGGCCGGCGGCGGAGGGGAGGGCGGAGGCGGCGGCGATGGGCCGGTGGTGCTCGGCGGCGGCGGCGACGGGGACGGCGCGGTGCCGCTGCTCGGAGCGGAGATGGCGGGGCACGGCGCCGAGGCGGCGGCGGAGGGCGGCGCGGCGCACCTGTCGGCGACGTTCCTGGCGTCCAAGTTCGCCAAGAACACCAAGAGAGGGGCGGCGCTGCACCAGAAGCAGCGGATCGAGGACGTGTCCACCAGCATCAAGTTCCCGAAGCTCGCAAAGCCCGACGAGCCGGACTTCTCCTTGCACACCGACGACGTGCTATGATAGATTGTCATATGAGTAAGTAGCGGCGCGGCGTCGTTTTACATTGCCAGCACACGGTCTCGCTCAGCTCTCTCGTCGATCGGATCCTCCTCCTCGATCCTCCTCTTGTCATTATGATATGAGAATGAAGCACGAGCCTGTCACTGTAAGTCTAATAGAGCATAGATAGATGTTGATGGAGTCGTTGTACTGTATACTAGTGCTGATTTAGTGAAATTGACCTCACGTACTTCAGTTCAGAATTTGGATCGTCGTTCATGTGATCTTGCACAGAGATCTCTGTGACTGCACTTCTACAAGTGTGCTCGACCTAAACGAACGATTGACTAAACTATTTGATAGCGTATATACGTCTTTAAGAATGTCTTTATTTAATTTGGTACATACAGAAATGTGTAGCAACAATGTTTCCCATTAGGCTGTATACATTGTGAAGCTCTTCCTCTCCCTCGATCTTGTTGCTGAATCGAAGTGTAAAGTTAAAGGTTGAGTTGTTTGTGTTTTTGAAGATGGATGATAGTAGCTCTTCCTCCACAAGTAGGTTGCTGATTTAGTGAAATTAACCTCACGTACTTCAGTTCAGAATTTGGATCGTCGTTCATGTGATCTGGGCATCTGGCACATCTATGTGACTGCACTTCTACAAGTGTTTTTTTTTCTCGAATACGCAGGAGAGTTGCGTATTATTATATTAAGAAGAAGCGGAAAACAAGTATTTCAATTTACAAGACTCCAGAGAAGATGAACTCACACCCACACCTGCAAAGCAGAAACAACCAAGGCCAAAGCCAATGCCTACTCCTGTTACTCGCTAACAAAACAACCTAGGCGCTTAGCTGCAGCCAAGACCCACAGATTGACCTCAAGTCTGATGCGTTGGATCAGTTCTTGGCAACTGGAAGCTTGATCATTGAACAACCGCGCATTTCGTTCTTTCCAGATACTCCAAGCAATGAGCATGAAGATGGAGACTAAACCCTTTCTTTTCTGCCTTGGCTGTTGCCCCCTCAAGGAGCACCACACCATCCTTGCAATGTATATTCCACTTGCTCGAAACGGCATTGACCTCGCCTCTTCTCGAGATCACCTTTCCAACCAGACCTGCTTTGAGAAAGAACAATTGACAAGCATGTGATCTCCCGTCTCGCTCACCTTGTCACAAAGCCAACATGCATCATGTGCCTCAAGCCCATGCCATTTTCGGCGATCGACTGTCCATAGCCGGCCCTTGGTCGCCAACCACATGAAGAACTTAACTCTGGGGCAGCCCAGCTTTCCAAATTCGTGAAGCACCTTTCATAGGCACGCACCCTTCATGCATTTTCTTATATGCAGACGATGCCGAGTAATTTCCATCAACTGTCCATCTCCAACGATACTGATCTTGGCTATATCTGGGATTGGATGGACATCCAAATCCTATTCAACGGAATCCAACAAAATCCTATTCCACCGCCGCCCCCTGTCCAATTCAATCCTACTAATTAATCTACCATCCAAATCCATCCAACACAGTTTCGATCGGTTCGGGATTAGTTTGACTAAAACTAAAATTTTGCATTCACACAATGAAATTTTAGCGAGTTTGATTGAAATTTATTGCAAATGACTCAAAACGACAGTCGACTACTTTGTGCAAAATTATGAGATGAGATCCACATGTGGGCCACACGTTGAAAGCCGGACCCTAAAACTTAAACATCGCGTTCACACTATAAAATTTTAGCGGATTTAGCTAAAATTTGTTGCAAATGACTCAAAACGACAGTCGGCTACTTTGTGCAAAATTATGTGATGAGATCCACATGTGGGTCTCACGTTAAAAGCCGGACCCCAAAACTAAAACCCCGCGTTCACATTATAAAATTTTAGCGAATTTGGCTGAAATTTGTTGCAAATGACTAAAAACGACGGTTAGTTACTTTGTGCAAAATTATGTGATAAGATTCACATGTGGACCCCGCGTCAAAAGCCAGACCCTAAAACTAAAACATCGTGTTCACACTATAAAATTTTAGCGGATTTGGTTGAAATTTGTTGCAAATGACTCAGAACGACAGTCAGCTACTTTGTGCAAAATTATGTGATGAGATACGCATGTGAGACCCACGTCAAAAGCCGAACCCTAAAACTAAAATCTTACGTTCACATTATAAAATTTGTCACTGTAAGTCTGTAATAGAGCATAGATATAGATGTTGATGGAGTCGTTGTACTGTATACTAGTGCTGATTTAGTGAAATTGACCTCACGTACTTCAGTTCAGACTTTGGATCGTCGTTCATGTGATCTGGGCATCTGGCACATCTCTGTCACTGCACTTGTACGAGTGTTTTTTCTCTCGAATACGCGAGAGAGTTGCGTATCATTATATTAAAAAGAAGCGGAAAACAAGTATTCCAATTTATAATTTATAAGACTCCGGAGGAAATGAGCTCACACCCACACCTGTAAAGCAGAAACAACCAAGGCCAAAGCCAATGCCTACTCCTGTTACTCGCTGATAAAACAACCTAGGCGCTTAGCTCCAGCCAAGACCCACAGATTGGCCTCAAATCTGATGCATTGGATCAGTTCTTGGCAACTAGAAGCTTGATCATTGAACAACCGCGCATTCGTTCCTTCCAGATACTCCAAGCAATGAGCATGAAGATGGAGTCTACACCCTTCCTTTTCTGCCTTGGCTGTTGCCTCCTCAAGGAGCACCACCATCCTTAGGCTGACTCTAACAGAGGGCAGATGCATTTTTGCCTCTCCTCGGCCACTGTGCACGCTTCCTCTCTCCTCGAAGGCATCCGGCCGCGCGCGCGGGAGAGGGTTCAGCTGGGGTGGAGCCCATGCCCCGTCGTGCGGAAGAGGAGGTGGAGGAGGCGCGGGAAGGGGGCGGAGCAGACCCGGCGCGCTCGTCGGCGGAGGAGGGGGATGACTCAGGCCGGTGGGATGCCTGGCCCAGCGCCGCCCGCCGCGACCCACCGGTGCCGAGGCCGGGCGAGAAGCCGGCGGTCGCGTCTCCCTCCCGCCCTATCTTTAGATCCAGAGCAGGGGAGGGGTGGCGGCGGAGATGGCCGTGGGCGAGCCACCGCGCTGGAAGAGGAAGCGGGCCCGTGCCGGCGCGTGAGCTCCTCCACCGCCTCGATGCGCCGACGACGAGGCGGCTCACGGCACGGCGTCGAGGCGGAGCAGCACGGCCATGAGCACCTTTGAGAACCGTTCCCGCTCGCGCTTGTCGCCGCGGACGCCGTCCACGGTCTTCTGCCGCCGGAGCAGCTGCTCCAGCCACGTCGCCTCGGCGTCGGCCGCGACGTGCCGCCGGGCCTGGTGCCCCCGCGGAAGGCCGCCTGGATCTTGGCTGCCGCCGCCGCGTCAGGCGACCCCTCTCCTCTAGTGAGCTCGGCGTGGACGTAGGCAGAGCGGCGGCCGGCGAGGAGGAGGAGGAGGAAATGTGATTGCAATCGGCTCTGTTGGAGACAGTGGGATGGGGAAAGAAGCAAAAGTACCGTAGGCGCGAGGCAAAGGTCATTTTGCCTTCCAAATTTGCGAGCTCTTGTTGGAGTCAGTCTTACAATGTATATTCCACTTGCTCAAAACGGCATTGACCTCGCCTCTTCTCGAGATCACCTTTCCAACCAGACCTGCTTTGTGAGAAAGAGCAGTTGACAAGCATGTGATCTCCCGTCTCGCTCACCTGGTCACAAAGCCAGTATGCATCATGTGCCTCAAGCCCATGCCGTTTTCGGCGATCGGCTGTCCATAGACGTCCCTTGGTCGCCAACCACATGAAGAACTTTACTCTCGGGGGCAGCCCAGCTTTCGAAATTCGTGAAGTACCTTTCATAGGTACGCACCCTTCATGCATTTTCTTATACGCAGACGATGCCGAGTAATTTCCATCGGCTGACTATCTCCAGCGGTACTGATCTTGGCCCTCCTCAAGTCTTACCGCTTGCAACCGCTTGTGCAAACTGATGTATTCAACCAGAATTGGCACCGTGACCCCACCATGAATGTCACGTATCCAGCGTTGTCCTTGTAGTCCTTGCGCCACATCAATCCAGTTATCTGACCAGAAAAGGGTCCTCTCTCGATTTCAAATTGTGACCGTGACTGACGCCGTGAAGAAGGTGAGCACCTCCAGTTCCATTTCTATCTTCAACTCAGACCAAGCTCTGTCAGAGTCTATTTTCTGAAGCCACAACCATCTTGTTCTCAGAGCAAAACCGGCTAATTTGAATCTTCTACAAGTGTGCTCGACCTAAACGAAATATTGACTAAACTATTTGATAGGGTATACGGCCTTAAGAATATCTTTATTTGATTTGGTACATACAGAAATGTGTAGCAATAATGTTTTCCATTAGGCTGTATATATACATTGTGTAGCTCTTCCTCCCTCTTGTTTCTGAATCGGAGAAGTGAAGTTAAAGGTTGAGTTGTTTGTGTTTTTCAGGATGGATGATAGTAGCTCTTCATCCACAATTAGGTTGTAGTAGCAATCTCGAATCATCAGCGACGATCACCTTGCACACACACAATGCAAATATATAGCCTGCGACGTGTACATATACCCCGGCCATATGCTACGCACCCCTGACGTTGGCAGGACGCGTCTGCCCAACTCCACAACAAAATTGAGTGGCCAGAGTTCTTCTCGTGGGTGAAGGTTCGCTACTACTCAGGTATTTTTGTAGTCGTTACGATAAAAATTAAACATGCACAAAAATATGCACCGATCAGGTGTTGTCCCTGATTTCAAGCAAAGTTGGATAACAACTAAGTACAAAAATCAAGGAAACAGTATTATTCACTAAAACTGTAGCAAAGCCATGCAAGACTTCAAACGTTTGGATGGCATTGCTCTCGAGCCAAACCTTTAAAGTAATTGACGGCGGCAACGCTCTAGAGGTCAAGACGCCAGCAAAATGTGTCAAATAGTGAATTATTATGCAGATTTCCGAACTAAAGCCCCTAATAAATGACTTCCAAGATCTTGTACAAATCCCAAAATAAAAAGGTTTTACCTCCCGTTAACGACGTGTGAAATGCATCATAACAGTTTCAAAAACATGATCAGGGATAAATGATCAGCGCGACAATTCTGCAACTTCCTGCAAAGGCAGGCTGCACCTGCAGCAGATCAGAGTCCATCAAACAGGCAGATAACCAAGTCAGCAATTTAATCCACATCAGCTCTGAGAATTCCATTCAAATTTTACATCAGAACAAGCTGAAGTAAAGAACGCATAAATATTACAATGGGACAATCTCACGCATTTATGAATGTCATTTCAGGGTCGAACAGATGACCCGCAATTTAATTTACAACATCAAAAGTCTGGAAAAAATAATAACTCCAGTCAACCTGCTTCGGAGTTGAACAACTGGTATGGAATAATGAATCAAAGCAAATCCGAGCAGCGGCAGCACAAAAGTCGGTGAGAGATCATCGCCAGTTCTTTCCATTCTAATAGCGGTTTTTGCCTGGTTATAATCCCATCAGTGGGGATTGCTGCGACTTTCATCCAGCAGCAGTTCAAAATAGTATATCTAGAAGTTTCTTCCTCTGTATTGTTGCATCTCCTGCAAAACATATTTCAAACACAATCAACTATAGCTGTAGGCCGATGCCATGGTGTACTACAAGAGCAGCATATGAAACAGACATCGTTAGCTTACAGGTGAAAAATAATAAACAGGACGAGTCTGTCCCATCATCATCTGCTGCCCATACTGCACATATAAACGAAGTTGATTTAGCCAAGCACTGACTTTTAGACAAAGGTGGTTCAAATAATGTCAATATGTGGAACATGACCAAATTGAGATGTAAATATGCTTGATCTCAAGTAATGCAAATGAAAATGGTTAAGACAAAAAAAACATATAAAAGATAGTATTATCCAAGAAAGCAATTTTAAGTTAAGGAATAAGCAATAAATGGCTTAGAATAGCATATTTTTAAATACACTTCATTTGGTCAACCCTACATGAGATACCACATACCAGCACCCTCATGGCGGCTGCACAAGGGCAAGGATAGATGGAGATAGAACTCTTAATCTATTTCTTGCTTGATTGAAAGAGATACAATTAACAATCACATCCTATATAGATGGGGTGGCTAGACTTACCAATATCTAGAATCAAGGAACGAATTCAACCTAATCTTATATCTAAGTAAGAAATCTAATCCTAGAGCTGTCATCAACAGTGCCACCCGTAATTGTTTGCATAAGCAAGACCCGAATGTGAACAGTGTGCTGGCCCTACAATGGGTTGTGGTTGCTCCATATCATGGGCGGATGGGCCCTAATGGGCTGCACATGGTTAACTTCATTACAGGTAAAGCTTTCTCACCTGTGGGCCAGCAGGATGCATGTAACCCTGGGGCGGTGTTCCAGGTTGAGTATTATACATGACAGGCTGACCACCATATGCTGGAGGGAACTGTAATTCAATATATGCAAATTAGGTAGTGACTATAACTCGGAAGCAAAGTGAACAACTAAAACAACTACTCAAAACAGTTTACAATTCATTAATGTTCAAGAGCAATAAAACAGTATAAATATATCATCAGTGAGGTCCTTCCAGAAAAACAAGAGATGCTAGGGAATATAATTCATCTGTCAAACCACCATTTCATTGACATTACTATTTGTCAAAAAAAACTTTCTGGTTCTAATTGTAACTTGTAAGACTGGAGAGGTAAGGACACCAATAGGGGAGAGGGTCAATAAGAATTGTTAAATGAGAAATTGCATGACTAGATGTCACTAGTTTTTAATGGTAAAGTCAATTCTGTCGACAAACAAGTCCCCTATATTTAGTGATGTTATGTTATAGAGGAGAAATCAACAAAGGAATTCATAACTGAGACCTCTACATGACCATTTGCATTTAGTTTGAATTATGTTCCATCTATTTCATATAAATTTTATAAGAACAAAAAAGGGAAAGGTACAAATGCTCACCCCCATGCCCACTGGTAAACCAGGTCCAAGAGGTGCAGCTGGCATGTTGTTAGGATAGTAGTATGATGCATCAGATGCTGGAGGATGCGGTGGCCTCAGAGATACTGATGGAGTGAAGCTCTTGGCATTAGGATTTAACTTGAATTCCTGATTAAAAAATACTTGTCACTGTTATTGATATATATTGCCAAAACAGTTAAACAGATATATGTCCATCAGTGTGTAAGCATAAAATTGGCTTAATGCAGTTCATAATTCTATACTCGGATCATAAATACATATTGCTTAACTCCTATGGTAAAACTTTTAAACTTTGACATCCAATACATAGAAGTTAGGTAGATTGACAACTTAAGAATGTTCTTAGCAGATTCATCATGAAAAGTGATCGGAGGAGTATAAGCAACTTTAAGTCAGGGCAGACCTTCGCATTTGGGTTCAGAGTTGACTTTTCTGAGGTAAGAGATCCTATTGAAGAGCTTGGCGACAAGCCAGGAGCACTCGCAACTGAGTTTGCAGCAATGCGCTCTGACGTTGATGATGCCGAACTACCAGGTCTTTGAGAGGAAGTCACAGATTCCATCGCAGAAGGATGTTTGACAGGTGCTGTCGAATCAGGTGTTTTTGGAGATTTGAAACCGTAACCAGAAGATGAGGGTTCGTATGCATGTGAACTTGAAGGTGGCCCATCAAACCCTGCAAAGAGTTGAGCATCATACATTATGCTGTGTAACTTGACTGCAATCTAGAAGTCAAAGAATAACAGGAAGGTACAGAGCAATTTAATCAAATGAATCGATTCAGCTGTAAAAGTTCCTTAAAACCTTGTGCGTGAGCATATGATGCATGTAAAGTAGAAATGTAACAGATTAAACTTTATATTCAAACAAACTGGATGTCAAGATTAAAAATCATGAGTGGTACAGAGCAAAGGATGAACAACACCATATGGATTAGTCTATTTGTTTCTTGACATCTAGAGCAGGATTACTTATGTGTACAACACATGATTTCTCTTCGCAAATTTTGAAACACTGCAACATGCTGAATCTGTTCATGGGATGAAATCCACAGGAACAGCTGTAATTTGTAAATGTAATGTAACTAGACAAAACCACCCATCATTTATCCTTGCACATTCAATAAATGGCTAAAAGCAAAATAACAACAGCAACCAGGTCCCAGAAAACAATGCTTACACCAAAGCAAAGGAGAGTTTACAAATTGTATCCAAATGGGCAAGATAAATGAAAAGGAATCAGCAAGTCTAAAAAGTATAGAAAATTTCCAACTGATGCATTGCCACTCACCTTCGGAAATAGGCGGTCTGACACCACCAGATAACTGCTAAAAAGAAAATACGTTTAGGTGTGAGAAGAAAAGTTTTCATGACTATATGTAAATCAGTAGCATAAACTTACATTATTCTCAGGTTGCGACTTTCTGCTATCCAAGCTCTCATTACTATCTTTCCTCAGCTTCTGGTCCAACCTAAGGTGCACAACAATGTCAAATTTGCTGTATGAATCAACTATTCTTCATCTGTCCTAACATATTCTTGTTAGGACAGCCCAATGAACAATATGCTACCATAGCAACTATTAAAGTGATCCACTTGGAAAGCATGTTAAGTTTAACCAGTTAACACTGTGGTACATCTTCTGTTCATTTTTACAAGGCACTATTTGACTTTACTGGCCTTCTAAATTAAGCTCCAACCACAGATCTCTTAGTGTTATACAATAATTTTACTAACAATAAATCATGACAACAGGAATGACATCTAATGGTTGCATATTTGTATTACTAAACTCATTTACAGGTGTAATTGTTAGTCATTATTAATTTGGAATCATGAAAAATGCATACACACGATCTAATTTTGAACAGAGTAGAAATGAAGGAAACCATGCATACTGATATATGGGACTAGGTCAGGAACATATACAATGAGCACAGCAGTTGTATGTCAAACAGTATTTACACTTAGGAGGCAATTTGTATTATGGTCAAACAGTTTGCTAGCTGAAATCATGGACACAGAGTTTTCAGAGCCATCATAAACGATTAAGAGTTAAGTGCCTTTTCCTCCATCAGTTGTGTGTCTAGCAAGTCAAATTCTGAGATATACTAGTGTTGTGTGCTCCCATCCCCAACAGCGAAAACATCTGCAGATCTAAGGTAATGTAGGCTTTGACGCAGCTTGAATTACTTACAACTTACAACACATATTTCAATACATACACTTTCATCACGGTTCATGCAACAAATCTGTGCAGTTGCTAAATCATTCAATAACTACAGTTTCAGCTGTCTCAACAGACTACCATAGCAAGTCAGAATGGCCAAGTCAACATCCAAAGCTCAGCATTTTGATTTAATTGAAGTTACACCATAAAAAGAAACTTAATCAAGGGAGTTATGTAAAATGTAACATGAAGTCATTGGAACTAAGGGTAGGTGAAGATGAGAAATAAAAAAACATCCAAAGCTAAACATTTTGATTTAATTGAAGTTACACCATAAAAAGAAAATCATGGGAGTTATGTAAAATGTAACATGAACTCATTGGGACTGCCTTGAAAATGACTGCTACTATATATATAAATCTTCCATGCATTTTATATGCTCATAAATTGAAGACTAATTCATAAAGAGGATTTTGTACCTGTTTTCGTCAATGGAAAGGGGCTTATTTGATGGTTCATCAGATGTTGGCTTGCCAACACTACTGGTTTGGATAGTAGCAGATGAATCGGTATCATCAAACATGTAGGAAGATGATTCTTCATCCTGCACATCAAAGATACGAACTAAGAAAATTGTGCATGTTATGCTTTGAAATATTGCAGTGAGCTCATTTATTAATATATCGCGTCGATAGGTCACACTCTGGAAATGAAAATAAGTTACTAAACAAAAATGTAACTTGGCTTGAAAGATCTTCTAGAATGAAAGATCCAACAATGCAGCAAGTGAACCAAAGAATAGGTAACATGTTCATGACAAAAGGCAAAACAGTGCCCAAACTTCTTCCGACTAAATGAAGCATGGAGAAAGACATAACGTATGCAGTCAAACTTGCAGTGAAACTTATAATTAACCACTAAAGTTGTACGGTAGTTTTTTAGTCGCTCCCTAAAACAGTACTTAATTAGCGACATTGGTATAAAAGCTATTTTGTACCATTGTTGACGAACATGCCAGTGAATCCTTGGGATCAATGTTGACTGTCCTGTGAAATGAATCAACATGTCGTGTGCTGCTTGGAACATTTGCAAATGACTTGTACTTGCTGTTATCAGTGTCTCTACGCACTGCTGAATATTTTATCTCTTCATCATGGTCCAAGTCATCACCCAAGAACAAGCCCCTTTCCTGCAGATGTGAACTCAATACTTCAGTTGCTTATTTGCTTGTATACTATATTTCATGCACTTCAGTCTTCACTAGTATTGAGTACTTTCAGGTTTTCAACAGTGCGACCAAAAACAGAAATGTGAACCAAGGCCTACCTCTGCAAGATGAATATCTTTGGTATCTTCTCCCTCTATTTCTCTAGCTATTCTTGAAGCATGCTTTTCAAGCTCTCTCATATGAGGACCTCTCTCAAGCTTTGTGGTATAAATTTCTTCATTAAACGTACTCTTTACCCCAAACAAAGCTGCATTGGTTTCAAACTGGTCCCAGCTCCTACGAAGATATAAATTTCTATAATTATCATGAAGGCTTGTACATCCAAAGAACATACCAAAATATATCAACATAGGGATTATGCAACATTCCTTCCCTAAACATTTTTTCCATCATTGATAGTTTTTCACAAGGGCATAACTATTTACAGAAAGTGCTCACGCAATTGATGAAGTTGCATATTGCTGATCAATATTATCATATATACAATTCATTTTTTGTCATGCTCAGTTTTTTAGTTGTTATTGTGTTTGTACCTAATTAAGAATATACCAGCATGACAAAATTAACAGATGCTGATAAGCAATGGAAATAACAAGATTAAATATTGATCAGTTAAATAGACATGATTACTCATCCCACGACCATATATACCAATGTAGAAGGTTGGTTGTTGCAACTAATGCAAGAAATAAATGCTTAAATTTGCTTCATTACAACAAATACCTATTCCCCTTTCTGTCATATTTTTCCAGTTCTAGACACTCTGAATCTCCTTCATCCGGTGCCCATCGCTCAAGTTCCCTCTCTTCAAGATAATGAGTGCAGGAGATAGCAGAATCAATCAGTAGGTCCTTCCTTTTGTCATGGCCAGGACCTTTTGGCAGCTCGTCACCACCAAGTGCTACATCCTGATAATTGATAATAGACAGTCACAACATAATAAAATTAATGACACAAACAGAATACTAATTCATAACACCATGTCAATTCAATCCATCAAGACATCAAATGTATCCACAGAAATCAAACAAGAATTTGAAGAAAGGAATAACAAGTGAAAAATTGCAAACTAAGAAAAATGAGAATGGAAATAGAAACCTTGGCGAAAACTTGTACAAGTTCCCTTGCTGGTATTATCATAGTCTCAGGCTTCTTTACAACATCAGCAGGATATTTTTGTCCTCTAGAAGAACCATCCTTTATGACCTGAGCCATTTTTAAGACAACTCCTGTAGGAGAAGCTTGAAGTTATCATAAGTATTGAAGGAATATGACAATAGAATTCAGGAAATGGGATTCCTAATAGAAAGCTGAAAAGGATTCTTGAAAGCTGTGACAGAAAAAAAAGTGAGGGGTGTACCAAAGTCTTTGTCAGAGTTTGTTGCATGGAAAATTCCAGAGATTATGGATCCATTTTTCACATGCACATCCACATGATGCCCAATAAGTTGTGTTAGAACATAGATAAGCCGATCCCTCGAATGGCTTGCATGTCCTAGTTTGATGCCATTTTCTTAACAAAAGAAAACATTATCAACAATAGCTTTTAAATTGAAATAGTAAAACATTTCATGAGGTATGATGTTCACCTGCTCCACCAAGACCACCAGATGATGACCTCACCAAATTTGTTTTATTGTCATGCCTTCCGCTACTCTCCCTGTCCAGCTTTCGATTGGGGAATCCATTCGCAGAACCCCTACTAGGAGGGGCCATTTGCTGTTGATGACTCATCATTCCTGAATAAGGAACTCAGAATTAATGCTGAGTTTATAAGAAAGCTTTGCATACAGCAGACACAAATTGCAGCAATTACTTGTGACAACCTAAGTGCAGAGCTAGTAAGAAGCTGATTTTCATACTATTATACTAAGCTCACATGACTACCATAGACATATACTACGTAAATGGTTGTCTAATCTTACAGATACACCTGAAGATCTGTGTGAATGGTTATCTAACATTGCAGTTACACAGAGATCTGTGTGCATAGTGGCATCTAAGAATGTGTATTATCAACCTTACAAAGCTACTGAGGAGCAGAAAAACTATAGCAAAAAGTGCTATCTAGACAATAAATTGCTCATGACTCATTTGGCACACAGCCAAACTAGGCCTTGCAACAGCAATTGGAGAAACAGAACAATGAAATTCTACAGTGAGGTTTATGTAAATGATTGTGAATTCAATTTGCACATTATGTTCATATTGCTACATTATGTACAAAAACAGAAATGAATTACTGCAAAGCTTCAACTATCATTCCAGGAAAAAAAAGTGCGTTGCATCGTAGAACATATAGAGATGGTATCATATGAGCAATTTGCAGGAGTTCCTTTCATGTACACTAAATCGTCATGGTATAATTCATTGTTCCATTCAGAGTATGCAATTGAGATTGTGTACGATGTTGAAACCAATGGAGTCATATGAGATTACGCAAGACTAATTCAGTGCCTGTCATCTGGTTACTGGATTAGCTAGATGCAACATCATCTCAACATGTTAAAGCACAAGCAACATCTGATTACTGGATTGGCCAGTTGCAACATCATCTCAACATTTTAAAGCACAAGCAACAGGGTCCAAATGACAACAAGCCAATTACTAGAAAAACATTACGATTGGCCAGATGCAATACATTGAATATTTTGCCACTGCTAGCTGGAGCTAAACTTCAGCTGGATTAGCAGCAAAGCGTCCCCAGAGACAAAACTCCTACACAGGTACATTATAACCGTTTCCTACCAAGCAAAGCAACAAAATACCTAGCTCAAAGCCATTAGCCCATCACATCCACACACAAAATCTGGCTCGCGGAAGCAGGTACAAACAAAATCCGACCCGAGCAATGGTTATCCCCAAGCTTCCGCAGAGCCAGAGCCCCCAATCCCGCAGATCTAATCCTAGGTCTACGATCTCAAGCGCGCTGCCGCAGCGCGGGCCCGCGCGCCGCCCGCTCCGAATCCTGATCCGAGAGAACGGGCGGGGACGAGGGAGAGGGGCCCCACGCGAGGGAGGGTCAGCTACCTGCTGCGGCGGAACCCTAGGGTTCCGGGGCCGGCCGGATCGCCGCCGGGGACGGGCGGAGGAGTCGAGGGCGCGAGGGCGTCAGGTAGCGCGCCGCGGACGCTTGAACGGAGGCGGCGGCGCGGAGGGGGGTCGCGGCCGCCGGGGCTCTAGCTCTGAACGGCGACGGCGCGTGGGGAGGCGGCGGCGGCGGAGGGAGGCGGGGTCGGGGTTGGGTCGCCGCAGCAGCCGCGGTTGTGGGGAGGCGGAAGGAAGGCCGAATGAGTCGGGGTGGTCCGCGCGATGCGACGGCGTGAGGTGTTGCCTTCCTGTCTAGGCTTCGTTCGGGCTCGGCGGGTGGGTAGGCGGGCGGGCGGGCTGGTCCGCGGGTTCGACGCGTGGGCTGCAAGCAGCTCCTGCTCGCGCCGCGTTTCCAAGTCGCGCGGACTCCTTGCGTCGCGCGCCTGCCGCAAGGCCGTAGGCCCGTAGGTACGCGACCGGACCAGCAACAGCTGGATGGGTACGTGCCACGGGGGTCACAATTTCACCTCCTTTTCCTTTTCTCCTTCCTCGGCAAACCTCTTCCGTTTCCTTTTCGCCAACAACCAAAATTTTCCATTAAGTAAATAAAATAAGACCCTGCTTCGTGGTGTTTTTGCCTGGGGCTTGCCCGGAAGATTTCAACACGTTTGTTCCTAGTGGTATCCCCACACGCTATGGAGCACTATGACTAAAGTCAATGGAGGGCAAAGAAAAGGTGGCAGCCGGCAGTTGCAGCGGCTCCAACCCCACCGCTGCCTCCGCCCCTGCCCACATACTAATTTTTGTTTAGCTTTTTCTACATTCATAGATATGCACCTAAATATGTGATATGTGATACATGGTAAAATATATATATTTAGAAAAACTAAAACTACCTATAATTTGTAATGAGGGACTGGATTTTAGACTTTTGGTTGAACATAGACCATTATTGAAATATCATATTTTAACATGTCAAAAAATAAAGCAGATTCTGTCACGGCACCTTGGGTCTATCTAGTTTGGCATATTGGATGTGGCTCAAATCCAAATGCGGATGGACTGAAAATGATGTTCCAAATCAATTATTATGCTAGACATAGGTTAGCAAGGAAATTGCTGAAATGGATTTTGGGTCCAATGAGTTCTTCTGTAGTGTTTGGTGGAACATTTGGAGAAATCCAATTTGAACATACTCGCAAACAAAATGTGAGCCAACTTAGGAGGAACTAGGCGGTTTTTTATTAAAAAGAAAATAGACACCTAAAGTCGAGCTAGAGAGAACTCAAACCTGGCTGATCAAAGTGCACAACAACACCTCGCACCCTAACTAGTTGAGCTAGGCTCACTTCCTAACATACTTGCAAACAAAGCGGAAAGACAAGAACTAAAGTTAGATGTAGATTTATGTGAATTACATGTCAAAATATGCAAAAGAAATTAAATTTGTATAGTTTCCCGAAGCTAGCGACTTAACTCAGCTCCTCCCAATGGGGAAAAAAATCAAGCATGCATGATTTGATATAGTCGAACCATCCTTGCTCATCTCTCGATAGGTTCTGTCCTACTAATTGGTGCTCTATCTCTATGTAACCATGTTCGATATAGATACTAAAAGGAAAACAATCCAGCTAGGAGCAGAGGCAAGAATAGAGCTCACGACAACGCTCATGGAGACGGGCCCTGTGGCTGGAATGTTTGAGATGAGGGTAGTTAACTCTTGCTGGGGTAGGCTGTAGCAATTTGTCGTCTACTCTTGTAGCATGTAGCAATTTCTGCCTAAATTCAATTCTAATTCCAATTGTAATTCGGTGTTGATCCAACTGTGGAATCGCCCGATCCCAATTCCAATTCCCTAATTCCAGCCCCAACCCAATTCCCATACTTCAATTCCTCCCTCCCAAATCCCAATTCCCATTCTTCAACTCAGGCCCCTGAAACTAAACAGGACCTTTTGTATCGTGTCTCTAACAATAAGCGGTGTGCGTTCAACAGTAATTTCTATTCTCGCATGAGAAATTCAATGCTCTTTAATAATTTCCCATGAAAGATTTCAAAGTGAACAGGCATTACCGGAGAACATTCACTTGAATGAAAAAGCTTTGCATTAGAATACAAACTAGATGCTATCATCAACACAGTTCTTCTGTATCAGTACAAGTACATTATGGAAAAGGTCCAGGAGAAAAAATAGACATCAACCACTGCAGTCCGCAGATAGTTCAGTCATCATCAACAAACTGAACGGAACCCTTGCCTCTAGATCTGCATTCATCCAGCAACAGCCATCTAAAGTTTTGCTTTGCTACAAAAGAAACACAAGAAGCATCTTACAGGCTGCAACTAGGCAGTGACCGGGGCTTCTACTTTGTAGGCATCTTGTAGTTTCTTCTGTGATTCCTTTATGTACTTCCACCCACGTTTGTTAACCCCACTGATCTTAATTGGAGTGTCTGCAGCTTGAACGCCTGCAGGAGAATTCTATTAGAAACCAAGTAAACAAATTTTGGAAACTATCCTGAAATGTAAAGCAACTTGCATACTACTTTATTTTGTGTTATCTACCTACACACCTACACATGTTTGTATGAGCTAAACACTCTGAGGCCCTGTTTGGAACAAAGGAACACAAAAGACAGGAAAGAGCAAAAACGTAGGAATGAGAGGATGTGGAAAGTGGGAAACTACAGGATTCCAAAACACAGGAACAGGATACTTGGGCTGTTTGGATTGCAGGAAGTAATCTGAATTTCACATCTTCCAATGAACAAAGTAGTTGTTGCTTCTATGGCCTGTTGCTTGCTTCTGGCCATTACTCGCTTCTCGTCGATGCTTGCTCGTAGCCATTGCTGCATAGCTGCTATATAAAGCATGCTAGGAGTAGCAAGCATTTCCCCAGAATACTGTTAATTCTTCAACCAGCCCCTCAGGACATGCAACGGTGGCGAATGTGATGGAGAAACTTCAGAACATTGCTTTGCGTTGTTGGCATAATGATCTATTCCATGACAACTTCCTCCATCATATCGACTTGAATAAATTATGTGTAGAATATTTTTAAGTAAAGTACGAGCAATGTGCAATGATAAGATAAAGCTTCATTTGGTGATTCCAGTTAACTCTAACAGCATTCTTTGTGGTGCCTAACATGGGTTCATAGCTACATATTTTCAGTTCGAAAATAACAGAGAAAATGTACTGTACGCTTGCTGTAAACAAAATTGCACAAAAGGGAAACCACCATCTGCTGCACGCTACGGAAAAAAAATTCATGATGAGTAAACTGCCTTACCCTGGATTACCGAACTAGCAAATCAAATCTTGGGGCAAAATAATGAAAGCAGAATTCAGATCTAATCCAGGACTCATACTGTCAAGGGATCCAATTAACAAACCCTAACAAGGTTAATGAAAAAAATTTATCTAAAGGAGAAATCTAGTCTATCTCCAAATCAATTACACGTTCCTTTTAAGATCTCTTCATCCCCTCTAAATTGGGGAATACCAAAATCCTGTGCTGATGGAAGAGGAGAAGGTAGCAGGTGAGCATGGGCGGAGCCATCTTCCTCTAGCCAGACCTGCTTGGTGATTCGCGCCAATTTTTCTAGCGTGCCTAAGCCATGGCGGGAGGGAGGGAGGAGAAGCGGAGGGAGAGCGAGCGAGAGATTCGTTCCCTTAAGTCCGAGTAGATTTTCTGATTCCTGTGGATATTCTGAATGTTGCATACAAATATATACCGTTCAGGCATAAAAATATTTACAGAAGGGTTAACAAAATATTAAATTTGTTGTGCTCACAAGACATGTGGAGCGCGAGTTGATTTTCAACATGATCAATAAAATCGTTCGAACTCAGTACAGTTAATGATACTACAGTTATCTATAACCTATATGCCTCAACGGATCTTAGACATTGCAGATGATGTATTACTCAAGTTGACTAAACTGGGATAAAAACACTTGGTCAACTAATAAAGATCAAAAAGGTCCATATTCTACATAATGAGAAGCAATTTCTTCAGACAAATAAGAATGTGTTATCAAGAAATATCTTAAACACGTTATCTTTTTTCTGTTAACCAAACTGCAAGAGAGAATATAAATAGTAACGGATATTTTTCTAACTATCCAACCATCCAATTCTGGCAGTTTATAATCTTTATGCGTATAAAAATTTGAAGTCTTGATTTTTCATATGTTTTGGAACATATGTATGTTTTTTTTGGGAATTTTCACACAGTTGCAATTTGCTGACCTCCGTTGTTTCTTTTTTCTTGATTGGAAAAGGAACCAGTGTCCACATCGTCCATTCCCTACGGTGTTGCGAATTGTGTATGTCCTAGAATGCCTCAACGAAACAAGTGCTAACCTTCGCCGTGTATCACACATTTAACTAAATAAGTGGTATGCCCTTCTTTGTTGAATTAGAAATTTGATATCATCAAGGAAGGTCCATCATTGTGAAAAGGTCGTCTCAGAATCATAATTGTAAGTTACAGACAAATCATTTTGATTAGTCAGGAGGAGAGAAATTGGAGGATCAGTAGTACAATTGCACAGATTGACGTTTAACTACCGCATATTCCCCCATCCAGATGTCATAAGTTCGCTAGGAATGTCAATCAAATGATATCAATAATTTTGATTTGCAAAAAAAAACTCTGAATCATGGATGTGCGGGGCACAGAACATGAATGCGCTTTTGCGAGGAAATTGAACAAGCAGTTGATGACAACAAGATCGTTAAACATAGTACAACTACGGCGAAGGAACAAGGCAAGAGTTCGTTCGTGTGGCAAAGACTAACCTGCCTTGTACCGAATCCCCCACGCCTTCCCATGCCGACCGTCCTGCATTGCAAAAACCATAATAAACCAATCCAAATGGACCGAGAAAGGAAAAGAATCAGCGCAAGCAAGAGGGCTCGAGCGAGCGGATCACCTTGTAGAGGTTGATCTTGGTGATCTGGTAGGAGACGTCACGCCAGGTGGTCTTGGCGACCTTGTACCCGACGCCCCACCCCGGCAGGAACTGCACCACGTAGAACAGGTTCTTCTTCTTCCTCTTCTTCGCCTCCTTCACCGCCGCCTCGGCCGCCGCCGCCCCCTCCGCCGCCGGCGCGGCGCTGGTACTCAGGGCTCTCTGTGCCGTCGGCCGCGCAAACCCGAGGGACCGCCGGAGCAGGCCCATCGCCCGCTGCGCCATGGCCATCGGGTGACGGAGGTGGGTCTCGACGCGATCAGGGCAGGTGGCAACCGGAAGAGGAGGGCGGCTCCGGCGAGTAGGTGTCAGGGGGCGAGGCGGCGGCCGGGGATAGGGTTTTGCGAATGCCGCCACCGCTCACCGGGGGTGGGTTTGGATAAATCCGGGCCGTTCACAGCTCGATAATCTGGACGGACGGCAGCAACGTCGTTCACTTCCCTTTTCCTTCCCAGGGTCGCTACCGGTCTTGCTATGACTTTTTACTACCGATAATTTTTTTGAATCTCCTTATTTTTATTCTTATTGAATCGTGGTAAAGTATTCTAATATTTCGCGGGCGAATATCTTTATTAAGGCAAGTGTTTTGAGCACGATTTAAGCGTAATTATGAAAGCAACGTATTCTATAAAAATCAACTTTTTATGCAAACTATGAAAACTCCCATCACAATTACTGGATCTCCATCCGAAAGTCAGAGAAAAAGATAGAAAACTTTAACACTTAAACCCCCACCGTTAACTTTGCTAATACCCCACCGTTAACTTTGCTAATCGTAATTTTCTTAAAAACCCCCTCCAAACCCAGCTGGAACGAAGGGATCTTTCTTACGGTGTCGCAGTTACAGTCGCGATTCGCCGCCTGGGACTCTGCCTAGAGACGTCGGTCTGCCCTGCTCCGGGCTCGCCCACCGCATTCCTCCACTCCCGTCGCCTCCATCATCACCGACGATGAGCCCACGCGCACAAGGCTAGCAGCTTCTTCCACACCCAAGCTGCGGTGACGGTGGCTCTGGACTTGGTGGTGGCCTGCTGGTGGCTGGGTAGCTGGCCTTTGCCCACGCAGCACGCAGGGAACTTCTACGATGCCTTGGGCTTTGTAGACAGGAGACGATGACGAATGGAAACAGACGGTGGTAGCGGAGTCCCAGCGGCGGCGGCGAATGGCGACTCGTAACGTGCGACGTAAAAAGGATCCCCGTTCCAGGCTTTGATTTGGAGAGGGTTTTTAAGAAAATTGTTATTAGAAAGTTAACGATGGAGGGTTTAAGTGTTAAAGTTTTTCACTAATCTTTCTGGCCTTCGGATGAAGGTCCAGTAATTGTGACGAGAGTTTCCATAGTTTGCATACGAAGTTGATTTTCATAGGATACGTTGCCAATTATGAATCTCACATTCAATATATTTTATAATATGAGGTTTCCGTTAGCATGTAATCTCATCAACGGTTTGATTAGGGGTACTTCTAGGATGTCACTAGACATGGAGGAGAGAATGAAAACGGAAGAATATGCCATCTACTAATTTTTAGGTATTTCTATTGTGGAGATGTCGTTTATTATTTATGGAAATTTGTCATTTTATTAGATGGTATTTACACCGTTTGCAGATAACTTAGAGCAAGGCTTAAAACTATCCAAAATTAATCAAAACATCACTATTATAACTAAACTAGTGTATTGGGTGTGTTTGTTTCTCCTTTAGCCGAATAAGTGTATTAGGCCAATCTCAGTGTGAGTTTCATAGAGTGTTTCATGGCATTAAATATGCTGATGTGGCATAGGAGAGAGAAGCAAGAGTTTCATGGAATGTGAGAGGAGTTTCATCACCATAACACTCTTGTGGCACAGTTACCTAGTTTTTAGTCTAGGTAACCGTGTAGTGAAATTGTGCACTGAGACTGGCCTTAAAGGCATTCCGAACCATTTTGACAATGTTTAGAGGGTGCTTGGATCCTAGGGAGAAAAGTTTAGTCCCTCAAATAAATGATAATTAGAAACATTTAATATAAACTAATTATAAAACTAATTACATAAGTAATTAATCTATAATGACTAATTAATCTATAATTAGTACATAATTATTACATAATTACCATAGCATTATATTGTCTAATCATGGATTAATTAGGTTTAATAGATCCGTATTGCAAATTAGTCCTCATTTATGTAATGTGTTTTTTAATTAATCTATTTTAATACTTCTAATTAGCAATATTAGATTCGATGTGACGGGACTAAAGTTTTAGTCTAGGGAACCAAACAGGGCCTTAGTGCAGTAACAATAGTGTCCAAAATGAAGAAGAACGTCACTAGTCCAAACTAGTGTGTTGGGCGTGTTTGTTTCCCCTCATGCCCGGATCGGGGTATTTAGCGCAACCCGGGTCATTTTCGACAAAGTTGTTGCAGTAAGAAAGTGTCCAATATGAAACAAAACAACACTATTAGATCTGAACGAATGCATTGAGAGCGTTTGTTCCCCTAGCATCCGAATCAGTGCATTAAATGCATCCCACACCGTTTTGGGCAATGTTTAAATCTGTAACAAAACTATCCAACATGAAGCAAAATGTGGTGTAAACTACTGCATTGGACATGTTCTTTTCACCTGTAGCCCGAATTGGTGTATTAAATGCAACCCACATTGTTTTCGAGAAAGTTTAGTGCAGTGATGAAACTGCCCAAAAGGAACTAAAACTTTACTACTAGGTACAAACTAGTGGATTGGGCGTGTGTGCCCCCCTAGTTTTCTGAATCGGTAAATTAAATGCATCGTGAACTATTTTTAACGAAGTTTACCGAAGTGACAAAAAAAATACAAAATGAACCAAAACATTACTATTAAGTCCAACTAGTGGATTCGACATGTTTGTTTCCCCTCGTACCCAAATCGGTGCATTTAGTGCAACTCGAACCATTTTTGACAAGGTTTAGTGTAGTAAATAAACTCTCCAAAATGAACTAAAACATCACTATTAGGTTCAAACTAGTGCTTTGGGTGTGTTTGTTTCGGCTGTAGCCCCGAATCGGTGCATTAAATACAACCGACACTGTTTTTGACAAAGTTTAGTTCAGTATGCAATTGTCCAAAATGAAATGAAAGTTCACTACCAAGTCCAACCTAGTGCATTAGGCAATTTTGGTTCCTTTGTACTCCAATCGGTGTATTAAATGTAATTCGAACCATTTTAGACAAAGTTTATAGTGCCATAATGAAGCTATCTAAAATGAAGCAAAACATCATTACTAGTTACGAACTAGTGCATTTTGCATGTTTCTTAACCCTATAGTCCCAATCGGTGCATTAAATGCATTCCGAACCATTTCAACAATGTCTATTGCACTAACGAAATTGTCCAAAATGAACCAAAACATCACTATTAAGTCTGAACTAATGCACTGAGTGCATTTGTTTCCTCGCACCTAGAATCAATGCATTAAATGCACCCCACTCTATTTTTGACAAAGTTTAGCGCAATGACAAAACTATCCAACATGAACCAAAATATCACCATTAGGTGTAAACTAGTGCATTTGGCACATTCGTTTCACATGTAGCCTTAATCGATACATTAAATCAAATCCGCAACATTTTCGCCAAAGCTTAGTGCAGTAACAAAACTGGACAAAATGGACCCAAATATAAGTACTAGGTCTAAACTAGTGAATTGGGTGCGTGGGTTTCCCCATGTGCCCGAATCCGTGCATTAAGTTTAGTCCGAACCAATTTTCAAAAGGTTTAGTAATGAGGACATGACACCCATGCATATGTCCATGAGTGATGCATGGGGTGAAGAAAAAGGAGACCAACAAGGTTTTCCAAGTCAAGAATAAGGCCCGAGGCTAATCCAGTTCGAGTCCCCAAGCTGGAGGCCCAAAGAAATTCAAGTTCGAGTCCACTTCAGAGTCCAGGAGTAGTTAGCACTAAATCATACACCCAGGTCGTATACGGGCTTGGATTTGGATGTTCTTTATATGAATGGAAAGCTAAGAAGATAACCTTTCGAATGGCACCAGTCTCATGTCAAAATTCGTACGGAGTCATCGGGAATCGACAAAACAAGTTGACGTCCAGAATCTGCCTCGGTGCTGCGTCACCGTATTTTGGCCTTTGGGCCATGTATCGTGTGGAAGCCCATACGGGAGTGCCCCCTCCAACCCTAGCTCGCCCCTAGGTTAATAAATTCAGTAGCCACCACCGTTTAGACTTGGATTTTGCTTAGATTAATCTGTCAAGAACAGTTTCGCCGTCATCGGTTTGTAGAACCCCAACTTTTGTGCTTAATCATTCATTTGTGGTGTCACTTCATATTGAGAGCTGCGTTCTTTCGAGTTCTTGCTTGTGTTCTTCGTTTCGTAGGAAGGGATTAGCCTTCTTGGTGAGGTCATCTGGATTGTGACACGGTTGATAACCAGAGGAGCCGTGGTGCTAGGATTGCAGGGTTCAAGTTTGATCACTTGAAGCCGGATCGGTGTGTTGCGCTTCGCTCAAAACGAGTTATCCTTCACCCGATGAAAGATCGGACAACCTAGTTCCCATCATTTAGTGCAGTAATGAAATAATCCAAATTGAACCAAAATATTACTATTAAGTCCAAATTTTGTTAGGAAAGGTTTGGGTTGCAAAATTTGGTGCAATAGTGAAACTATACAAAACGAATCATAACATAACTATTTGGTCCATTGAAGTGGATCGGACGCATTCCTTTCCCCTACAGCCTCAATCAGTGCATTTAATGCAAGTCGAACCATTTTCGACAAAGTTTAATGCAGTAATGAAACTGTCCATAATGAATTACAACATCACTACTAGGTCCAACCTAGTGCATTGCACGTGTTTGTTTCTCCTGGTGCTTGAATAGACATATTAAATGAAACTACAATCTTTTTTTAACAAAATTTAGTGCAGTAATGAAACTACTCAAAGTAGTGCATTGGAAATGTTCGTTTCGCATGTAGCTCCAATGGGTGCATCCATTGCAACCGGCATCGTTTTTACAAAGTTTAGTGCGGCAACAAATCTGACCATAGTGAACCAAAACATCACTACTCAGTCTGAACTAGTGACGCGTTAGTTCCCCTAATGTACAAATCGGTGCATTAAATGTAACCCAAACCGTTTTCAATAAACTTTAGTGCGGTAACAATGTTGTCCAAAATGAAATAAAACATCACTACCCAAACCTTTTCTAACAAAATTTGGTGCAATAGTGAAACTGTACAAAATGAATCATAACATAACTATTTGGTCCATTGAAGTGGATCGGGCGCATTCCTTTGCCCTACAGCCTGAATCAGTGCATTTAGTGAAGTCGGACCATTTTCGACAAAGTTTAATGTAGTAACGAAACTGTCCATAATGAATTACAACATCACTACTAGGTCCAACCTAGTGCATTGCACGTGTTTGTTTCTCCTGGTGCTTGAACAGACGTATTAAATGAAACTACAACCTTTTTTTTACAAAGTTTAGTGCAGTAATGAAACTATCCAAAGTAGTGCACTGGACATGTTCGTTTCGCCTGTAGCTCCAATGGGTGCATCCATTGCAACCGGCATCGTTTTTACAAAGTTTAGTGCGGCAACAAAACTGACCATAGTGAACCAAAACATCACTACTCGGTATGAACTAGTGCATTGGATGCGTTTGTTTCCCCTAGTGTACAAATCGGTGCAATAAATGTAACCCAAACCGTTTTTGATAAAGTTTAGTGCGGTAACATTGTTGTCCAAAATGAAATAAAACATCACTACTAGGTCCTAATTAGGGCATTGCGCGTGTTTGTTTCCCCAGTCCCTGAATCGATGCATTAAATGCAAACAAAAATCTTTTGTTTAGTGTAGTAACAAAACTATCCAAGACAAACCATAACATCATGATTGAGTCCATTGAAGTGAATTAGGGGCATTAGTTCCCCATGTTGCCTGAATTGGTGCATTAAGACAACCCAAACATTCTTTTGACAAAGTTTTGTGCAATAACAAAACTGTCCAAAACGAATCAAAATATCACTATTGTCATTAAAGTGTGTTGGACATGTTTGTTTTGCTTATAGTCCGAGTCGATTTATTAAATACAAGCCACACCATTTTCCACCCTTAGTACAACCCACACTGTTTCTCTAAGCCGACGATTAATCCCCTCCTGAGTTAATCCGATCCTATATGACTTATATATACTATTTATTTTTATATACATGCTAAATTATATTTGTAAGTCAAAACTATCCCAAATTTATAGAGAAATATAACATCATCTACAATATCAAAAATTTGCATTATGAAAACATAGTCTATGATGATCCAATGAAACAAAATTGATATTGTAGGCAGTTTATAATTTTTCTATTAATTTGGTTAATGTTGCATAATTTTGATTTAGAACAAATCAAATATAATATATAAATTAAAATAGAGAAAGTGTAAAAATGAATATAAATCACGGGCCGCCGCGCCTGTACTGGCTTATTTAGCCGTGAAGGATGGGCGGGCGGCAGTAGGGCCCCTTGAGCCACCCATCAGTGATCTGCTTGTACGCGGCCTCAGTGAGGTGGATGCCGTCCCAGCTGAGGTGCGAGGCGGGGCTGGCGCACGCGGACGCGCCCTGCATCCCGCACCGGGCGCTGTTCTGGTAGTTGTACTTGCCGCCGCCCGACCCGCAGCACGTCTCGAACACCGAGCTGAACCCTGCAACACCACCGCTATCAATCATCAGCAAAGAAAACACGACAAAACAAATGAGAACACTACGAGACACAACAGCGGCCGCACACCATAAAAGGGCACGATCCGAGCGCAGGAGCAGTATCCACAGTATTGCAGCATTGGTTGGATCGACGGACGTTTTTTTTTATACTTCGAGAAACGTTGATGTGAGGGAATGAAGCGCTCGATACAACACTACCTAATCGTGTTCCCACGCATGCACCAAAACAAGTGCATGTGCATCAGTGCGTGCCAGGCCGTGCCATTTTCTATGATCCGCCCGCACGACGTGTTCACGTTTTCGGGTAGGCCTGTTAATAGGATCAAAGCCGTCTCAGATCCTCCGTGCTGCATATCATCTAGTGCATTTCAAGTTTCAACCTAGGCTTATCTAAAAAATCCAGCAAGTAAACCCACCTCCCACTACCCCTATTAGTTGTATTCTCCTTAATGCCAACTCCCAAATAGGTATCCATGGATTTTAGTTTTAGGATCTTGACTATTAGCGTGGATCTATGTGTAGATCCGGACACATTATTTTATACAAAGTAGTTGTTTGTCTATCTCTAACAAATTTCAGTTAGTTTGGCTAATAAAATTTTAAAATGTGATGTTTTAGTTTTAGGGTCCGACTCTTACGTAGGGCCCATCTATAGGTTTAGGCACGCCACTTTGCACTTCATGTCATACTGATGAGTTATCTCCAACACATTTTTAGTCAATTTCGCTAAATTTAAAAGTGTGAATGAAAGATTTTAGTTTTAGGGTCCAACTGCTAATGCAGGGCCCATGTGTAGGTCTGGGGACATTACTTTGTACAAAATTGTTGCTTATCATACTGAGTCATCTCCAAAAATATTTAGTCAATTTCACCAAAATTTTAAGGTGTGAATGCGAGGTTTTAGTTTTAGGACCGACTCCTAACGTGGGGGCAGTCTGCTTATCGTATTGAGTCATTTCCAACAAATTTCAACCAATTTTACTAAATTTTAAGATGTGAGCGCGACACTTCAGTTTTCGGGTCCAAAGGCACGATGCTTTGCAGAAAGTACCTATCCATCATACTAAGGCCAGTCTCAGTGCACAGTTTCACTACACGATTACTTAGACAAAAAACTAGGTAACTGTGTGCCAAAAAACTCCTCTCACATACCATAAAACTACTTCTTCCCTCTCCTATGCCACATCAGCACATTTAATGCCATGAAAGTCCCCATAAAACCCCACTGAGACTGACCTAAGTCATCTCCAACAAATTTCAGTTAATTTTGCTAAATTTTAAAATGTGAACGGGAGGTTTTAGTTCAAAGTCTAACTCATGATGTGAGACGTATACGTAACTCTAGCCATAAAATATGGGTAAATTTTATAAAAAATACCACCCATTTTAATTCATCCCAACATGCACCAATCCGTATTTACACTAAACCCGTACCACCCAATACACCATAAATCAAAACTCATCCTGAAAACCCGCTTCAACCCGCTCTCCCTAACAATCACATATCAAAACCCACCCTAAATTAAGTATAAAAAAAACCATCCTAAAAACCCACTTCATCAACCCGCTCTATTAGTAGGCCTATTTCCGTGTAACAGGCAGGTATGGGTCTCACTCAGTGTCAGTGATCGAGGAATCTCAGATCGGTGCACATGCATGGACACATGTAGTGCTGGTACTAGTGCACGGTGTTTTCAGCCCAAAAGGGAAAATCAATCATTTTTAAACCTACCACGTTGCTTGTTTTGTTGTGTAGTGTTCGCCAGGATGGCCCGTTGAAAACAAAAGCTCCGTGTCAGATCAAGCTGGGCGGAATAGTCAAGGTGGTGTTTAGATGTTGAATTTGGGTGAGTGAATTTGGGAGTATGATGTCACTTCGTAATCATTGCGTCACTGTAGCATTTCGTTTGTATTTGTGAAAAATTGTCTAAAAATTAATTAATTAGGCTCAAAATGTTCGTCTCGCAGAGCACAACAAAACTGTGCAATTAGTTTTTGATTTCATCTATATTTAGTACTCCATGCATGTTATGACATTTTGATGTGACGGGGAATCTTCTTTTTGCATAGTAAATTTGGGAGTGGAATTTTGGAACTAAACAAGGCCCAAGACTCAAGACAAACGAGCGGCTCGATCCGTTTGAAACCGCGGTAACCGCCAGAGCAAGTCGGCCCGCTACTGACAGATTGACAGTCGTCACGGACGCTCGGTAAGGTTTGGGTGACATTTCCCGTTATACTACTAGCTAATACCTCTTTACAAATCACAGATTATTTTAATTTTTCTGAATTTATAGACTTTAATCCGTACCGTAATTCTGCGGGTTGCGGACCATGTCGTAGACGCCGGAATAGAAATCGGCGTACATGATCCTTGCCGTTTTCCTGTGCCTGCTCTGGATGATGGCAACCCTTTTCTGGAGCAGGGTGTTGTGGTACGTGGAGAGGTCATTGAAGCTGTTGAGGCAGCCGAGGTCGTCGTAGTCGCTGCTGTTGGAGCTCTGGTAGATGGTGAGGTAGATGGGGAAGCACCCGATGGGTAGCACCCCGGGCACCACGATGTCCGTCGCGCCCATGGCGATCAGTTTCTGCACGCAACATTACGTACGTGTATGTATGTCGAGAGACTGACAACGCCTAGCATTACGTACTCTTGCAGGTGAGGTGAGACGGCAAGAGAGAAGAGAGTTCGCGTACATCGATGCCCCTGGAGATGGTGTTGACGATCTTGGGGGTGTATTTCCTGGCCTGCTCCGTGGTGTAGCCGCCAAAGATCATGGCGTTGTAGTCGTTGCCGCCGAATTCACCGAACACGAACAGGGAGTTGGCCAGGTAGCTGCTGCAACCTGCATACCCGTAGACAAGCGCGTATAGTACGCGGTGGTGAGTGGTGACATAGTGACATAGTGTAGCTAGTGTAGATGAGCACTGATGGAGTCGCGTGCGCCGTGAGTCACTTACTTTGGCCGCAGACGGCGGTGGCGATCTGCTGGAACCACTGGAGCTGAAAGCTGATGGGCCCGTTGTTCCAGATCTTGTCGGAGAGCCCCAGCGAGCGGAAGAAGGGCGCGTCCATGGCCGTCGCGCCCGTGATCGCCATGTTGGCGCCCTGCTTGAAGTCGGCGCTGCTCGACTTGGACGGCGGCAGGAACGGCAGCCCGAACTGGTCGCTGAGGAAGTCGACGACGACGCGGCCGTCGGAGCAGCGGCATGTCGGGGTGCCGAAGTAGGTCTCGCCGTAGGGTGGCTGGGTGAAGGTGATCTGCGACGGCCGGCCGTTGATGCACAGGTTGCCCGTATCCGTGATGGAGTCGCCGAAGTTGAAGATGGCGGTGTAGTTCTGCGCCGCGGCGGCGAGCACCCACGACGAAGCACAGAGCAGCAGACTCAGCAGCATAATCATCGTTCGGTGGCTCTGGCTCCCCATGATATATCGACAGACGCTAGCTTGAATGAAACGGGAGGCTGGAAGGCGGGTTTTTATAGCATCTAGCTTGGGGCTGCACATCGCCCTGGATCATGGGCCCTGACTCGCTCGTCAAAGACTTTAAACCATAGTTGTAAATTCCATTCCGGTACCGGCCGGAATGGCCGGAATGCCCCGTTCCGGTGTCTAAACCGGTATAGAAGGGCTGAAATCCCGTACCGGATCAAATACCGGTCAATACCGGTCAATTCCGGTCAATACCGGGTCAATACCGGCCAATACCGGCCAATACCGGTCAATACCGGGTCAAACGCCTGTTCCGCTCATTTTGGTACCGGGCTAAAACCAAATGACGCCTCGTTCAATATGTGAGTTTGGTAAAAATGTCAGTGTGATGAAGCGTAATTATGCCGTAAGTATATATTTATATAAATATTTATGTATATGTACATTCATATATTTTTAATATAATAAAGTCCGGAACGGTACACCGGTATCGGCCGGTACCGGAATGTTCCGTTTCAAGAGAAAAACGGAATGACCTCCGGAATGAAATTTACAAGTACGCTTTAAACCTTTCCAGCCGGATTCCGGCGGTCCCATACCACGCCGCCGATCTCGCTGCACCGCCTGACTGAGTCTAGATGACATTCTGAGGGGCAAAGATATATATATTTCTTGCTGGATCTGAAATTTCCACGGTCGATTAATCATTCAAAATTACACGGTATGTGGTCTAGACGTACAAGGGCGGTGCATGTGGGAGAAGCTTGCACTTTGCACACATTGTCGGTGGTTGCTCAGCATGCAGACAGAGATGAGCGGCATTAGCTGACTTTTTAAATAAAGGCAGCATTTAGGTGATTTTATTAGCTGTATTTGTCCTGTCCTCCTTTGCTATTGGTTGGTGACTTCCATGTGATTTTGGGGTCTTTTTGGGTGGGACGGTCGGTGCTCGCAAGCTCCAATCAGATTGCAGGATTAAGAGGATGATTAAAAAATAACTGCGTTTGTGTTTTTTCACCCAGTTATATATAATCGGGTATTTAACTAGTGGCACCATCAAGGATCATACGTCTAAATACCAATTGGTATACAATTGTTTCCTACTCTAAAAGATATTAGAAACCTACTCCTATATGTGATTTCGGTTCCACACGTTTGTATGCATGCCCACTGCAGAATCACTACGTAAAAACCTCAAATAGGTAACGCGACATTGGTAACGGGCGTATAAAGTCCGTTACAAGTAACACATTAGTAACGGGCATCAAACATCAACCGTTACCGATAAACGTGGTAGACTTAAATCTGACCTCAAAACTACAACGTCCGTTACCAATAACAATACATCGGTAACGGACATAAACAAATTCCGTTACCAATATCAACCGGCAACGGAGGTTAACAACACCCGTTACATAGCATATTATCTCGGACCCGAATTTTTGATTGATTCCAATTTTATCCGTCCTCGCGTCCGCGTCCGCCTCTTCCGTCCTTGTCGCGTCCGCGTCCGCGTCCCCCTCCTCTCCATCCCCGCCTCTCTCTCCCCTCTGCCGTCGCCTCTCTCTCTCCGAACGACGGCGCCACCTCATCCCGCCGCCGGCGCCACCTCATCCCGCCCCCGCCTCATCCCTCCCTCGCACCGCGTGCTCCTCCCCAACCCTCCGGGAGAGGCGAGATCCAGATCCGCGGGAGGATGAGAGAGGCGCGCGGGGTCTGCGACGCGAGCGTGAGTCAAGGACCACCGTGCGATGGGATCTGCAAGCGGCGAGTGCGAGCAGCAGCGCCCAGGAGGAGCGGTGCACGGCGAGGACGAGCATGAGGGAGCTGCGGCCGGCGAGGTCCTCTTCTTCCTACCAGCGTCCCCGCACTAATCCTGCTGTGGCCGAGGTTAGCTGCTATCCCCTCCTTCCGATTTGAAAAAAAAACAAGTCTCTGCTTCCTGTATGATTTCTATACTGTTCAGTAATCGAATATCTTAATAAATTGATGTCTCTTTGGCTTAACTCATTAATTGCTCAGTAGTTGGGTCTCTCACCCTGGTTCAAAACTAGTGAAAGAGTCTAATCCATTTCAAACTAGGTATGATGCATATATTGAAAGCATGGTCCAATGCCATAGCCATTTACCATCTGATGCATCATTAGACAGGTATATTCTTAGTTTCTAAATCGCCTTTGGTGTCTTGACAGGTACATCTTTTTTTGACATTGCTCAACCTTCCTGAGTCAAATTTCAGTGCAGCTTTCAAAATGTTCGACGTTGACCACAGTGGGTGAGTTCTTATCCTACCACTGCACTTGATCTTGATAATATGTTCGCACTGTAATATATCTGCTATGTAGCTGTCTCTTAGTAACCAACTTTTTCAGTATTCGTGTCTTACAAATGAACAAGAAGAATTTCATGGATTTTCCCTAAAAAAGGAATTTGATGGACTGAGACAAAATTGAATTTATGCCAAGTTTATTTCACTTCAGTGTAAAAATCCATGGCTAAATGTGAATCTTTGCAGCTACCCAGAAGACCGTTGATGGGCCCTCAGCTAACGATTGTAGGGGTGGAAGGGCTGCTAGCTTCAACATCATTCCCAGCAGCACTGGAGCTGCTAAGGTTAGTACTGTTACTTGCATGTTTCATGGAAAAGAAAGTAGGGTACCATAAAATGGTCCATAGTTATAAATTGTCATTCTTTTAGTACCACCATTCTTTTAGTCATGTTTTCCTGCATGATAGCCTAAGACACTACCAAATTGTCGTCCTTTCTTTTTGTGTCTATCTTTTTATAAATTATGTACAGCTCATGTGGTTGGCAACAAGGTAGTATGATGAGTTGATGGCATAAGGTTTTGTCTAATTTTTACTTCAGAGCAGTGGAAGAACAACTCTTAGAATAGTAGCTTGCAACTTTGAAATGAGAATATTTAAAAAAATTCTAGGCTATCCTAAATATTCCAACTAACAAGGCTGTTTGAAGCATGGTTAAATATCCACATGCCCAAAGTTTATAAGAACTACTCCGAAACATTCATTTAGTAGCATGTGCTTGATTGTAAAAAATGTCAAGGATATACAAGTCAAATATTTTATATGATGGTCAAGAATTTCTTTTGTCTGATTTGGTCTGTGTGCCTGCACCAGCAGCTGATCTAGGAGGGCCCATGTCAATAGTTGATCTGAGGCTAGCATTGGATACTTCCATTTGATGCTTATTACATGGGACCTGTAAGTTGTGATTCCAATTCCATGTATAGTCAAAGTTAACTGAGCTGTTAACATACACCTACATACTATGTTTTGGATAATGACATATTATTGCATATTAAAAACTACATTTACTTCCATTGCACCATATTGTTAACCGTGGTGTCTCAATCTTTTCCACCTTATTATAACTGGAGTGTAATGTGTACCTGTCTCAAGAGGAAAAAAAAGGAGAAATAACTTTTGCCTTTTGATAGAATTTGCCTCATAACTTCTTGTATTCTTCTAACTTGTAGTGTTCTGGTAATTTTCGTGGCTCTTTTTCCTTTTCAGATCCAAGGATGAGGCGAAGCTGGCATTTACTGGTCTTTTGAAATGTTTGTATGTGTGTACACAATGTAACAGCAACTGTATATATAAAATAAAGAAAAATAATTATCATGTGTAATTCTATATTTTTTTTGTTTTTCGGTTTCACATTGGTAACGGGCATAGATCTATGCCCGTTACCAATGACGGGATCGGGTAACGGGCAATATCTGCTCCATAGATCTATGCCCGTTACCATATTGGGTCATTGGTAACGGGCAATGCCCGTTACCTTTGACCGATTATTAGTAACGGAAAAAGGGTAACGGACGGGATGCCCGTTACCAATGTCCATCCGCGCCCGTTACCAATATCCCTTTTTCACGTAGGGAATATAGGGTGAGAAAAGAGGCAACTATAATGCATGCTATGTTTGTAATACCGACTTATAGTATCTCTCTAGCGTTTTTCTCCACTTTACCTTTTGCACGTAAATATGATGTGTCCCTTGCTTCACCGAGTGTTTTCAAAGTGGTACGAGAGCTCTCGTCAGAAGACCCTTCTACCATTACCGAAAACCGGTTGTTTGCCCTGTGCCACGGTTTTTGTCATGTGCTTTATTTGGGGGCATACGGCAAATGCTCAGTTTGCCCTGTGCTAAACGGAAAGCACACGGCAAATTAAGACTTTGCTTTATTTGGGGCATACGGCAAATGCTCAGTTTGCCATGTGCTAAACGGAAAGCACACGGCAAATTAAGACTTTGTCATGTGCCTTGGCCAAAGGCACACGGCAAAGAGGAAGCACATGCCTCGACCAAAGGCACATGGTAAACTTTTAGCACACAACAAAACATTATTTTTTGCCGTGTGTTTTCTACGTCTCTTGAATGTTTTCTGTACGCACTTGGCAAAGATTGTTTTAAAAAAGGCTTATTTTCCTTCCCAACATTTTGTGGGACATACATACTTTCTGTTTAACTCTATGTTAATATTTACTGTATTTCTGGATCATTTTACTATATTTAGTTATTTTATTTCATTAAATGAAGTTCATGGGAATAAGTCTAATTTGAACCGCAAGTGTTTCGAATAATGGGTGCAAATAATGGAATATAATGAATCCATAAATGATATTCGCGTGTCTGATTCCAATCTGAAGCCGTATCTAGGTAAATGAAGAAAGTTTTTAACATCTTGCCTACAAACCATGGTCACGAACGTGTGAACACATTGTTTTAAAATTCTAAAAAAACAAACAAAGTCTGAAAATCTCAAGATTTGTCGGCATGTCATGATTTCATGCATACGAGTTGTGGTAAAAGATTGAGAAGTGTTCGCACAAGTTATCATGTACACTTCATATAAATCGAAACATCTACGTAGAAAATTCATAGAGTTGAGAAGGACCCGTTTATATTTTGAAGCAAAGCGATATTTGGATTGGGGTTCGATTTCAAAACCTTTTCTATATGCAACAGACAACGAAGATTGTTTCGTGTCAGATTTTGGTTATTTTTCGGATACGCTTGATAATTTTTAATTTTTTTCTGGATTCAAAGAATGTCATGTCATATAAATTGAAATTGAGCTATAACTCATCCTGGAAATTAAATGGACCGGGCCCAGCCTGGTTGCAATGGTCTGGATTTGCTATTTGGGCCCAGTCGGTTTTGAAAGTGCATCTAGGCACTTAAGTGTTTTGGTGATTTGTATGACAACATGATTTGTAATCTAACTTGTTTGCTTAAGTATATGAGCAGTGATTCATTCTTATGGATATTCATGTAATGTAATTGTTAATAAGAATATGCGCTCTATTGGTTTAATATTGTGAAAGCAAACAAGTGGATGTGATCCCATGTGATCAAGGTGTACATGACAAGTAAATGAAAATGACAAATGAGATAAGAAGTTATGCATATGGATAGGTCTCATTTAGAAGAAGCTTGTCAAATAATATTGGGACAATTAAATTGAAGATATTGGATATATCTCGGATAGTTGAAGACATGGATTTCAATGTGGATTTCATGTGGATGCAAAGCAAAGCCAAACTTAAAGTGGCAAGATAGGATGGAAGGGATCAAACTAGATGGCTAGTGACAAGGTACTAAGCGAAGTGAAGGACAAGATTCGTCTTGTGGCCGAGGAATTTTGCTAGGGTGAAGGAACTAGTATTGTGGATTGATCCCTAGGCATTAATCAAGCCATAACGAGTGAAGCAATGCAATGCGTTCAATCATTGTTGAATCATATGAAGAAGTGACGTATGAATTGGTATGGATTAGTGATCATACACTTGGAAATTCTAAGTCACTAGCTCAAGTTGGATTTGCTCAGCAAGTAAAGGATGTTGAAGCCCTCAAGTCGATATTGGACAGTTATGGCATCAATGAAGACATAGAAGCTCAAGTGGAGAGTTTTTGTATTATTCGCAATCTTGAGTATAGGAATGTCGTACTATCAAGAGGGATGCAACATTAGTTGTTTGACTACACACCAAAAAGTGCTCATAGGTCAACCCATGTGAGATAGCCTTTGAGAGGAGCGTTTTTGGACTTAGTGTGCTGGCTGGTCCAAAATTAAACCGGTCTGACCGGTTTTGGAAAGAGGTCTGACCGGTTTTACTGTTCAAGAGTGTAACGGCTAGTTTTATTCAAAAACCGGTGTGACCGGTTTTCCACGGGCATAACGGCTAGTTTTTGTGTGTGAGGTATTTATACCCCCTAGCCCTCACCTTTGAGGGCTGCTGGTTCTATTGGGTCTCTTGAGCGACCAGAAGCATTCCTTGCACCAGCAGGCTCTCCCCAAGCCTCTCTTTGTGAGAGTTGGTTGATTTTGTTCATATCTTTGGATTGGGTTGAGAGAGGGATTGTGTGAGAGAAATAGAGAGCTAGAGAGCTAGCTAACTTAGTGAGGAGTGAATCCATAGCTTGAGCACTCACGGTTGAAGTCTAGCAACTCATTGAAGCATTTGTTACTCTTGGAGGTGAAGCCTCCTAGACGGCTAGGCGTCGCCGGTGAGCCACCAACGTTGTGGTGTGCCACGGATTGTTTGTGCAGGTGTGGTCTTGCCTCCTTCGGGGAAAAGATCAAGTTAGTGGAATCGAGGAGATAGCTCGACCTTTGGGTCACTAGGGGCTTCCTCAACGGAGACGTAGGATTCGTTGTGCTTTTGGGCAGCCTTTGGGCAACAACGAATCTGAACTTCGGGAAACAATTCTCCGCGTCTCCAATTTGGTTTGCCTCACAACTTCCTTTCTAGCACATATATTTGCTTCCGCTTCGATCTACTTGGTTGTGCCTATCTTGTGTGTAGGGACTAGTTGGACCTGCTAGAAATCATCTATACAAGCACTTCATCAAGTTGCATTTGTGCTAGAACTCATATAGGGGGTTTACTTACATTGTTGTGGTTCTCAGTCAGAAACCGGTCTGACCGGTTTCCCAAACTGGTCTGACCGGTTTTGGTTCCGACTTAGTCATATTTCCAGCAAAAGCTGATCCGGAGTATCTAGGGGTGTTGCGGAGTCTCCGGTCTTAACCCCGGAGTATCCGGCATACCCTCGGAGTATCCGGAGTTGAACTGACAATTTGTTTGTTTTAAGTGTTGGAAATTTGCAGAATCACCTATTCACCCCCCTCTAGGTGACATCACGGTCCTTTCAGGTTTTGTGGAAAATGGCCCTAACTGTCATGTAATTCGGTTTGGTTTGGGTTTTTCTCAACAACAGATTGGATTGGGTTGGTTTGGTGAATCTGCACCCGCCGGCGCGACACGCGAGAGAGCTGCCCAGTCGCTCTCATCACGCCGCCGTCACCACCAGTGGCCTGCAGCTCATTGTTTCATGTTTTTTTTACCGGTCCACGACGCTAGTATTTAGGTGGAACCGTAGATCCAATAAAATTTTGGTTGGAGCACGATGGTGGATTGGATTAGCTTGGTTCTGTAGGCAAGTGGATTTTCGGTTGGGTTTTATCAACGAGCACAAATATTGTTGGTCTGGTTCGGCTTTGGTCCGGATTTCGCACCATTTTCAGAATGAGCTATAATAGTATGAAATAATAGTTTTTTTCACATAGGATCGTCAAACATGAATTGATCACTCATTTTAGGGCGATAAAGAATGTGATAAAATAATTTAAACATTAAATAATTGAGTAGTTTAGGTAATAAGGGCAGGCCCAACGCGGGTGCCTCACTGGTGGCTTCATCAGCCAACTAGGCTCGGATGAAAAAGTTGGATGCCTCGCAGACAACAGTGGTGCTTGTAGAAGCTACACTCAGCTTGGGATGGGGACCATAGATTCCATGAGAGTAAAAGTAACATGGAGATAGAATTTGTGGGACCATATGCAATAAAGATTGTACAACTTTCATTGGGTGGCCAGTAGCCCCATGCTATCCATACCTATGGGACTGATTGGTTGGGTGCACACGGAGCTAGCCATCCCTGGGCTGATTGGTTGTTCGTTTGGGCTCTTAGCCAGGCTCCACGGGACCAAAATGCCTGTACGGCCTGCATAGCCTGCAAATGCATGGGACTGGCATTTTCGGCTTGTGCAGCCTGCACAAGGCCCATGTGCGGGTTCCAGTCACCTCCCACGCACGATTCCATCTCCTCGCCGCCGGAGTGCCGATGCCCGCCCGCTCCCCAGACTTGCTCCCCCTCGGCGGCAGCGGCCCCGCTCCACCTCCCAGACCCCGCTCCGCCGCTGCCACCAGGCCTCGCCGCCCATCACGGCGCCGTCTTCCTTCTCCGCCTCAGCCCGGCGAGATCCTCTTCTCGGTGAGCGCGGCGCCGGCCATGGTGACGACGGAGAGCGCGAGGCCGACGACGGAGAGCTCGCACACTGAATTTGGTGTGACTGAGTGGAGATGTCGCAGCTGTGTGGAATTGATTGCATTTACAAGCGAGTCATCGAGCACCAGCCTGCAAGAGCAAGAGGAACACCAGATGAAACAAGCCGGCCGAATCTGGTAGCAGTGAGGACTGAGGAGGCTACCATCATGATGGAACCAGGACACGGGTTGTGGGGCGGAGAAATATGGAGCTGGTGGAGCGGAGCTTGAATTCCTGGCGGTCACGGCAGATTGCACCATCAGCGAGCCGAAATGGGAGAAAGAGGCCGCGCCGACAGTGGCCGTAGATTTCGCCGCCCAAAACTATCCAGCGCAAGCCGCCAGGAGAGCGGCCGCCTCTGGAGCTGCTGGACTGACGGGCCAACGGGCCCTCCGACAACAGGATTACGGGGAATGGTGAGCACGATGAAGTGGGGGCGGCGGAGTGGCTCTGCAGAGTAGGATCTAGGATTACCGACTAGAGGGGGGTAAATAGGCGGTTTCAAACTTCAAACATAACACTAGAGAAATTTAATTAGAACCACAAGGTGAATTAAATCTCTAGCTATTCTAAACCTATGTTGAGGGGTTTGCAACCTAGGTTGACAAGCAACAATTCAAGTTCTAGGTAAATAACTTGCACAAAATAAAATGCTCGAGACAAAGACAAGAATCAAACCACAAGTAAGAGACACAAATTTAACCCGTGGTGTCGATGACTTGCCAGTAACTCCTAATCCACGTTGAGATGGATTCAATGTTCAATCGCTTCTCTATCAAGACTTCTCTTGATCCTTTAAGCCGGTTAGAACCAAAGAACCGCTCCAAATCTCGATTCCACTAGAGTTGCTCTTCACCACTCCGGCGAGGTGAGCACAAAGACCTCTCACACCAATCTTCCACGGCAACTTCATAATCTTCTTGAAGCGCTCGGTGGAATCACGAGCTCCAAGCCGTCTAGGAGGTGGCAACCTCCAAGAGTAACAAATCAACCATGAGCTCAATGAAATCCTAGTGCCACAATGATCAAATCTCACAAAGGAATGCAATCTCAAAGCAAGCGAGTGAGAGAGAGAGGAGAACAAGGGCTCTAGAATGTATATCAAGCTTTCCAAAGTGCCAAGAGAGCCTCCATGCCCGCGGGGTGGAAGTATTTATAGCCCTCTCCTCAAAACTAGCCGTTATGTGCAAACTCAGTTCAAAAACGTGCATCGCGGACCGTCCGCACGACATTCGCGGACCGTCCGCGTTCAAATCCCAATGGCTATAACGTGCTGTCAGTAAGTGTCAAAGATGACCGTTGGAGCCTGGCGGACCGTCGGCCAGGCACCCGCGGACTGTCCGCCAACACAACAGACGGTCCGCCAGGGCACGACCGGACGGTCTACCCCTCTGGAACCCCGGGAAACGCTTATGTTAGATTCTTTGAGGTAAATTACAGACCGTCCGCGGAGTCACCCCGGACCATCCGCCCCGACACTCAGCGCACACACAAGTCAACGCACGTGGGCCCAGAAGTCACCACACACCGCGGACCGTCCGCCATGAGACCACGGACTGTCAGCGGTCCATTCGGACTTGTCCTAACGAATTTTCCACAGGATTTAAGATTTAATTTAGAAACTCTTCCCGCGGACCGTCCGCCCGAGGGCTTCGGACAGTCCGCCAGCCACAACAGAGCTGGTTTTACAACAGATTTGCAATGCGCCCATTCCCAAGTTAGTCACCACAAATTCTAAATGCACTACATGCAATTCAAGGACCATTGTGGCACTAATATTTCATCGAACCAACGAAGTTGATCCCTCTTGATAGCACGGCTATCTAGCCTATCAATCCGGTCATATTTCATCCTCTAATCACCTCATGACCAGTCAAATTTAAAAGCCGTATCATATACCTTTGCCTTGAGCTTACATGATCCAAAGCACACATGCCATTCACATATCACTATTTGAAGCTCATTCCAACTCTTGGGACTAACCTATTCTCACATTCTTAAATGAAATTGTTAGTCCACAAGTGTTGTCATTAATTACCAATACTTAATTAGGGGCCTAGATGCCTTCATGCAGCTGAATCGGGCCGCGGACGATGCTCATATCCTGTTCCAGCACCAGCACCTTGAATCCCTTCCTCCTGACGGCGAGCGCGACACTAGCTCGTCGATGCCGCCGCCGACCACTAGGATGCACGCCTTGGGCTCCCGCGCCGGCATTGCCGCGGCAGCCACGGCCGGCACCGGGCGCCTCGCGCGGCCAGCGGGGAGGACGAGCCTGTGCCGCGGCGTCAACGGGGTGGGAAGCACGAGCAGGCGGCACGTCGTCCGAGCGCCATGGCGGGAGGCCGGGGAGGCGGAGGGGAGCGAGATCGCCGTGCGGCGAAGTGCGGGCGGCATGAGAAGGGGTGGGGGAGGGGGAAGAGGGGAGGATAGAGGGGTGGTGAAGAGCTAAAGCTCATACTTCGGGTGTTGGTAACACAGTTATGCAACCAACCAATTAAGATTAAACCAATGCATGCTTAGGGTGCTTTTGGTTGGGCTTCCAACCTGCTTTTGCTTTAAAAAAGTCAAAAGCCCAACCAAAAGGGTTGTCTGTCATCCAAAGTCACAGCCAAAAGCAGCTTTTACCCAGTACAAGTTTGAAAGCACCTCAGACCCTGCTTTCGGGTCACAAAATTATCCACCAATTTAGTGGTTATGAAAAACGGTTCCGGTTTGGTTTTCTTTTCTCCCGTCGCCCCCGTCCGCTCACCGGCCGCCGCCGCGTGCTCGCCACCCGCCGCCGCTGCTCGCCGCCCGTCGCCGCTGCTCGTCGCTCGTCGCCCGCCGCTGCTCACCGCCCTCTGTCACCCCTGCTCGCCGCTGCTCTCCTGCTCGCTGCCCCAGGTTCGCCCGTCGCTGCTCGCCGCCGCTGCCGCCCCAGGTTCGCCCGTCGCTCGCCGCCGCGCAACACGCCGGCCGGGCCGCCGCTGGCTGGCGCTGTCTTCGCCCTCTCCCCCGCAAGCCAGGCCGGCGCCCGTGGATCCACACCCACCCGGCTGCCGCCCGTGGTTCCTGCCCGTGGTTCCTGCCTGTGCGCCGGCCCTGTCGGCCCCTTCTCTCCTGTCCCAGTCCGCCGCCCGTGTGGCTACTACATGCAGGTGCAGGCGAGCATTCTGGCTGCCGGTAGCTCGGCTGCCTCGTCTTTGCATCAGGGCCAGGTGGAGCACCACCAAACTGCCCTCCACCGGCTGCCACATCAGGGTTGACTCCTCAGCCAGCAAAAGCATCCTCTAGATAGCTACAGGCACGCAGGCAATCAGGGTGGTGATGAGGATAATTTATCTATATACTCCCTCCGTTCTGAAAAAATTGACGTTTAGGACAGCGACACGGTATTCAAAACATACAACTTTGACCTCTTGTTATTATAAAAATATTTATCAAAGAGTAATATATGTATACTTTTATAAAAGTATTTTTTGAAGACAAATCTATTCATATAGTTTTCACATTTGTAAACTCAACACTTTAAAAGTTATTGATGATTTATATTCCCAATGTTTGATCCAAACCTTGTCCTAAACGTCAGTTTTTTCAGAATGGAGGGAGTATGCACTTATGTCAATATATATATGGTGTGATATATATGGTCTCATTGTCCTCTTTGATGGATATTGTTTTATTTATGTGGACCAATCGAAAAACTTAAAAAATATTATTTTATCTTGCTTAAATAGTCATATTCATATGAATTAGTGAATAAATTATTTTATTATGAAATTTTTATATAAACATGTTCGAGGCCTTCAGGGGCATTACAGGTATTTTATGTACAGACTACAGTTTGACAACACCTCTAGCCAAACGACCTTCTGATTTTCCACAGCCCGCAGCCCACATCAACTTTTTCAAAAGCCACAACCCAACTAAACACAACCTTAGACATATGCAGACAACCAATCACAAAGGTATTGCATTGTATAAGCCTGATTTGGATTGGCCATGCATAACTTTTAGCTTAGGTTAGACCAGATAACCAATCACATCCTATATGGATTACGCTTTTTTTTATTGAGAAATTTCAAGATTTGCCACCACTCTCGTATGCCACCGTTGGGCCTGCCCTAAGTGGGAAGGAAATATATGTGTAACTTTGCCGTGTGCAAGTGTATGCCGTGGGCCACACACGGCAAAGCCCCCGGATCCGGCCCACGGCAAAGGAACGGCCACAAAGGCCCAGCGCCGGCCCGCAACTCTGCCGCCGCCTCCGGCGCCCGCGCTACGCCCCGCCCCGGCCTACGCGCCGCCGCCCGCCCGCCCCGGCCTACGCGCCGCCGCCCGCCCGCCCCGGCCCCGGCCCCGCCCCGGCCTACGCGCCCCGCACCGCCCGCGCCCGGGACGACTATCTATCGTGCGCGCGATAGGTAGCGTCTTGTCGCCCACGCGATGTTTTCTCTGGCACAGTAAAGGCCCACGAGCATAGTAGTAGGCCCAGAACAAAGCCCAAATTTGTTTGGTTGTCAACGATGGTTCTAAACTCACGGCAGATGGGTGCATGCCATCCGGCCCACTACTACACGCATGTTTGTTTTTTTCTTTTTTCTTTTTTCTTTTCTTTTTCTATTTTTGATCTCTTTTTTCTGTCCGTTTCTTCTTTGCTTCCCTTTGTACATTTTATTTCTCCTACTTTATTTTTTTATTATCTATTGTTTTACCTTTTCATTTATTTTGTTTTATCCTATCATTCCTGGTGTTTCTTTTTCCTACTAGATTAATTTGTACGCAATGTTAAATATTTTTCCTTACTTATTATATTTTTTGTATTATTTAATTTTATTATTTATACATTTCTTTTTTACACTTCCTTGTTCTCCATGTGTATATATTTGTTCATCGTGTGTATATATTTGTTCGCAACGTAGACTCATGTATTCGCTATGTACAGTAATTTGTTCGTGATGTGGATTTACATGTTCTCCATATGCAGTAATTTGTGCGTAATTTGGACTGATTTGTTCTCCATGTGCAATAATTTAACGTGGATTTTTCTGTTCTCCGTGTGCAGTGATTTGTTCGTAGTGTGGACTTCCATGTTCTCCATGTGCAGTAATTTGTTCGTAATGTGTACTTACATGTTCTCCATGTGCAATAATTTGTTCATAATATGGATTAATTTGTTCTCCATGCGTAGTAATTTGTTCGCAACGTGAATTCTTCTGTTCTTCATGTGCAATAATTTGTTCGTAACGTAAACTCATCTGTTTTAGTCTGATAAAAAAATATTTATAAAAATATCATCTAAATATAGTCAAGTGAGATCTTATTTTGAAGATTTTATGGCAATAAGATTATGGTGCGATCGAAATTTGATTTTGATGTTTGGTTTAAGAGCAATGAATTTTTTTTCTCTCCAAAATTTGCTCACATGTATGTACGTCAGCGCATGTTCATAGACAGATACACTCTTCATGCGACAAGTGCATATCTTTTATGAGACCGAACAATCGGTACACTTTTGCCCAATACGAAAAGCGCGTGCACTGGTTCTTCGGGCGACAGGGGTTGGGGCGTCACCCGCGTGCTAGCTAGACGCGCCCGCCCGCGCCCCCGCCCCAGCCCGGCGCCCGCGCCGCCCCGGCCACGCCGCCGTCCCGCCCCCGCCCCGGCTTCGACCTGGACATCAAGGAGGCGCTCAGGAGGCTGCCTAGGGAGGTCGTCAACGCCCGCATCCAGCACCTCAAACGCCCCATGGACCTCTCCATGAAGCACCAGTACCTCCCCGAGGACCTCCAGGTTCGTGCCCGTTCATTTCCCCCATGCCCTGATCTGGATCCCTAGATTCGTATGTGTCTCGTGGTTGTTCTGTGGTTGTCCTGCCTACTTGTAGCGATGCCTTGGGGTTGTCGAGTAGAAGGGGCCGGCCATGTGAACAAAATGACCCAAATTGCTAAATCTAGCACAATTGGAAGATGTATCACGAGGGTAACATTACTCTGTGTAATTTACACAAATAATGTTATGGCATCATTTCCGTATTATCTTGGTTTAGGTTTAGAAAAGAATATTAATTAGCTCACTGCCATCAACAATAAGCTCACTAATTCAAGCTTGTTTATGCTCTTGAAATGTTAATTCGATCTGTATCAATCTGCATTAATTCAATATGTATCAATCTAGCACAATTAGCTCACTGCCATCGAAAAGAATATTAATTCAATCTGTATTACCATTAGGAGCATAAAATGGTTACTTGTATACCATAAAGCCTTAAATGTAAAATCACTTCTCAACATAGTCTTCGTGGGATGACGAGAGATTGGGGCCAATTATAGTTGGCGAAGGCTGGATAACATGGTAGTATTAGCTCAGAAAGGAGGCAACACCATGGAACTACACTTTGGGTATTGATTCCTTAGCTCCGGAGAGAAATCTCTAGATCTGACCTTAATTGGTTGTATCTAGCAATGATCTTGTTGAAGTCATTATTTGGGGCTCCAAGAATCGTTCTCTAAGGTGAGAGCCGATGGTCTGGCCTTGATTGGTTGGACTATGGCAGCAATGGTGCGTGTGCGTGCCATTTTCTTGTTGAAGGCGTTGCTTTTTTAGAGAGCCTTTTCCGTAGTCCAGGTGTTTGTTTTGATAGTGCAAGGTATAGAAGATTAAGTCATGTGTAGTTTCTTGCCATTTTTTTCTTGTTCTTTGGCTGTGTGCATCCTAGCTATGCAGAGGCCGGAAATAGTCTTAGCACATTTGTTTCATCTTGATGTATCTGTCTAAGATTAATAAAATTTCCTTGTGGAAAAAAGAAAAAAAGGGGAAAAAAAAGAAAAAAAAAAGTAAAATCAGCCTTAAAGTCTCTTAGGGTAACAGCAGCTTATGACATTGCATTGCACCTTTGTGTGTAAATTGTACTTCATTTGAAATTATCGTGTTTGCATGCTTTTGTTTTGGTTTTGTCTCTATTCTCTGTTGTAATAAACAAAATCATTACTATTGCTTATCTAACTGCGTTTTGTATTCTAATAGAGCCTATCAAAGCCAAGAATCCAAAGATAACATATGCGGACCTTTATCAGGTAATTTGGGATTGCTTGAATTTGCTCTTGTATGGGTTAGGATATCTGACTCTTTTTAAATAATACTGTTTTAAATAAATGGATGCACCTTTCTTGATGCTAACTGTTTAGCTGTTTGGTATGAATCAGGATTCGTCAGTGTGCCCCCGTGAAGGGTGTCTACCAGATGCTAAGAAAGGTATGTGCTAATATTTTTCCTTATGCATTTCAATGTTCTCCAACCATTTGATTCAGAAGCTATGGGCAAGTATCAATCTCGTGCAATTTCAAGGCTTTTACTGCACTGCTCATGTTCTTATCTGCAATGTGCATTTCGGTTTTGTTTTGGACAAGCCCATTTGCTGCAACATAGTTGTCGTGTCCTAGTTTTCCTTCTTTCGCACAGGCCGAATTTTGTCACTGAGAATATTCTTTTGCGCAAAAAACTCAGCATTCGTGTTCTTGTACAAGCTTCATGCGTGTGTTGGTGAGGGAAGGAAGTTGGATACTGTGTTATTAACACGTAAAACTTTTCTTCCTTCTCCTCAGCATCAAACTGTTGCATTTATCTGGGCTCCATGTTAGCTGCATGATTTTGTTGCCCTGAAGTTTTATTAAGCAACATAAATAGCATTTTCTATTTAGGAAATGTTCTTTTGTTTCTCCATATAACTAATATTAGATGCAAGAGGCGTGGGGATCTAGCTTTTATATTTTTGTCCTGGTTTATGCTTGTTATTATATGCTTGTTAGTTGTTACATATCATATCAGTTCTGATGTTCATCTCTTGCTCTTGGGTTTTCTACTTCTTTTCATGAATAGATGCACCACATCTGAGGGATATCTTTTATTGGATGGGCTTATCGGACATAGATATTGTAGCTCTATCTGGAGGCCACACTTGTTGTACTATATCTGAAGAAATATTCTTTTGTTGAAAATCACATTTTAATGCATTTTAAATACTCTCTGAGCTTGGCTTTGCTCCTCGCAGCACAGGATCTGCAAAATCAGATCTTCCAAGTGGTGTTGTGCTTGCTCAGGGCTACTTTGGGGTAGCTGTTGCTGCAGCTGTAGTTATCGCTGGCTACTTGTAGGAGGCACATTCAATTTCTGCTAAACTTTTTGCTGGCTGTGAACTTTTTGCTTGACTAGCACATTCAATTTCTGCTAAACTACACAGCAATTTTTGCATGTATGAACCATTGTGTATATGGCCCTGATCTAGATTTTTTTTTAATATTGAAATCAAGCTTTGCCGTGTGCGGCACATGGCAAACAGGCCAAGCTTTGCCGTGTGCTAGGCTTGGCACACAGCAAAGTCTTTGCCGTGGGCCCGACAAAAGGCACACGGCAAAGTCTTTGCCGTGTGCTCGACCAAAGGCACACGGCAAACTCAGCTTTGCCGGCCGGTATTTGCCGTGCGCCTTTTGCATTATGGCCTTTGCCGTGTGCCCCCGGCACACAACAAATAAGGGGAATCCGGTAGTGTACACAGAGGGTTACATATCTCTTCGACAACCTAGCTAGAATTCTTTACGTATCATAGTTTCAAAGCACGAAGGTTTATATTCTGTTAGAAAGGACCCAATTTTCACTACGGAAAATTAGACGTGGCAGATAAACTTTGAAACAAAATGGATTAGGAATTCCAATTAATTGCAGGTTAACCTTCGACCTTAACTTTCTATTATTTTTGATGTGTTGAGTTGTTTTCTTTTAGTTTACATTGTTTCCGTTATCAGTTCAAAATCCATACGATTTAGTAATTTCTTGAACTGAATCTATGCAAATTACCGGGTCATCTTTTGCTGTCTTGAAGCCATTCCTGGCACCACGGCAAGTGAAATGTTGGGGCACTGGCGGAGACCAATGACCTGCAGGCAGAAGGTGAGTCCCATTCCCGTCATCATAGTGGCTGAATAGGACGTTAGTTACAATGCCTATGTGTAATCATTGTTGTTCCCTCAATTTTAAATGGTGAACAAACCAGTGTTGGAAATGAAAATAGATTCTTACTAAATTTAAGAAGAATGTCATTGTACTGTCATTTTAAGTTCTGTTCATGTTCAAATAATTTCTGAGCCTACATGCATGACCTGTTGATAGCCAGAAGCAACAAACAAACCAACACGGAAAATTAGAATTCGACGTTTCAGAATGCAAATAAGTCTCGAACTTTTAGATTTTCGGAATAGGACCAACCTTATCCTATATACACAAAAATTTATATTCTTGCATGAGCTATATTGCTAAAACCTGATTTTTTATGACTGTGATACAATAACATTGGTCAACCTTAAACCTGAAAAATGCTTTCATACCTTAAATAATGCAAAAATGAATCAGACCTTTGGGGGACATACTAAGGATCCGATTCATTAATCTTGATGTGAGAAATAACATTTGTGAATTTAAAGTTACAAAGTAATAGAATTTTTCCAGTTTTTGTTTCTGAACTTCTGTCCAACCTTGCTACAACAATTGCTGATCTAAACAAAACAAAATGGAACAGCACAAAGTCAGGATTCTAAGCAGAAATATTTATTATCAGGTTCCAGAATTAGCGCTTCGAAACAGGAATTGTGTCACGGAAGTTCACATTTGCAATAAAAATGACAAATCAAAGCTACTACAGACATTATAAATCATACCGTGGACTCTATTGTTGCTTCGTACAGCAGGCAGCGGGCCATTCCTTAGCTCCCAAACAGCTCATCAGGTAGTTGTGCAACATATTATAGGAGCTCCACTTTTTCAGCCTCCACACACAGTACATTCCAGCATTGCCAAAGTGGAAGAACACCTCCACTTCTAGAGCATCATGTGAGTGAGGCGCTTTACGCTTCATTGTTTAACAGCTCTATTGGTCTTTGTTTTCCACTATGAATACCTTAACTACAGTTGTCAGTTGTCGTTGTTTGCTCTCATCAGACACCTCCATCCAGGCCCGGTGTTGTTGAAACTTCGACTGAGGACGCTCCTCCTTTGCAAGTTATGCCATCTATATTCTTTGAAGGCAGACAGTATGCAGCTATATCGGGTAGCACATAGGCAACTTGCCAACTTGATATGTAAACGGAGGCTGCTCATCACAGCCGCAGAATGCGTTATAATTTGTCCAAAAATTTGAAGCCATACAATATGCGATTATGGCATGTAAGCACCTTTAAACATCGTGTGATTATGTAAGCTACCGTTGATATAGATTTTGCTAGTGGGGAATAAGGCTTGCAATCTGACATGCCAGCCCGCTCCAGGATATCGAGAGCATACTGCCGCTGGTGAAGGAAGAGGCCAGAAGGACGAGTCTCCACAGTGACACCCAAGAAGTGGTGGAGCTGACCCAGATCCTTCATAGCAAACTCCTGCTGCAGAGACGAGATGATGCGCCGAAGTAACTGCTGGCTGGAGGCGGTCAGAACAATATCATCAACATAGAGTAGCAGATAAGCAGTCTCATCCCCATGGCGATAGACGAACAAAGACGTGTTGGACTTGGCCTCCGTGAACCCCAACGTCACCAAGAAAGTGGCAAACCGGGAGTACCAAGCCCGAGGAGCCTGCTTCAGACCATAGAGAGACTTGTTGAGCCGACAGACCAGATCCGAACGACTGGTATCCACAAACCCCGTTGGCTGGCTGCAATAGACAGTCTCGGACAGAGTGCCATGGAGGAAGGCATTCTTGACATCGAGCTGGTGCACAGGCCACGAGTGAGAGAGAGCAATCGAGAGGACTGTGCGCACTATAGCAGGCTTCACCACTGGACTGAAAGTCTCATCATAATCCACTCCAGGTCGCTGAGTGAAACCCCGGAGAACCCACCGAGCCTTGTATCGCTCGAGAGTACCATCAGCCCGACGCTTATGCGTCCAAATCCACTTGCCGGTCACCACATTGCAACCAGACGGACGCGGCACGAGGTCCCACGTCTGGTTGGCAAGAAGAGCCTCGTACTCCTCTTCCATCGCGGGACGCCAGTTGGGATCCGCCAGGGCGTCGCGGACAGAGGAGGGCACCGGAGAGATCCGCGGCTCGCTCTCGGTGGCGGAGAGAGCCGCGGGTCGGAGAACACCAGCCGCCTGCCGAGTCACCATGGGGTGCACATGGCGAGGATCCCGATGGAGAATCGGCGGGTGGTACTCGGCCGGCTCAACACGGGAGCGAGGCGGCGGCGGCGGTGGCGGTGGAGGCGGTGGTGACGGCCCCGGTGGAGGTGTCGGTGGAGCAGGGGCCTCCGGGCCCGAAGCCGGAGAGCCGGGCGCCGGTCTCGGTACCAGGCGACGCTGGTACACCTGGATCGGCTCGGCGAAGCGCTCCGGGGCGCCGGGGCCCGGAGCCGTAGAGCCGGGCGCCGGTCCCAGTACCGAGCGACGCCGGTACACCTGGACCGGCTCGGCGAAGCGCGGTGGAGAGCCGGGGGCCACGCGTGGCGCGCCGGGGCCGCGCGTGGCGCGGCGGGAGGCGCCGGGGCCGCGCGTGGCGCGACAGGGGGCGCCGGGGCCGCGCACGGCGGCGCACCACGAGGACCTGCAGGGGACGGACAAAAAGGAATGGGTGGCTGAACCACCGGGTCAGAAAACATAGACTCCAACTCAGGCTCAGGAGAAGGTGAAGTGGAGGTGGAGTAGGGAAAATCCGACTCGTTGAAGACAACGTGTCGAGAGATGATGACCCGGTGAGAAGTGAGGTCATAGCAGCGGTACCCCTTGTGGTCAGGGGAGTAGCCGAGAAACACACAACGTGTCGAGCGGGGCGCCAGCTTATGAGCAGCAGTGGCGGTGATGTTAGGGTAACATGCACAACCGAAGGCACGAAGGTGATCGTAAGTGGGAGGGGTACCGAAGAGAGCGTGGTGTGGAGTAGGAGCAGGACAAGCAGTGGAAGGAAGACGGTTGAGGAGGTAGGTGACAGTGTGAAGGCTCTCAGCCCAGTAGCGCGGGGGCAAAGAAGCCTGGATCAGAAGAGTGCGCATGACATCGTTCGTGGTGGGAAGCATGCGCTCAACCTTGCCGTTCTGAGGGGAAGTGTACGGACAAGACATGCGCAACTGAACACCCCGAGAGAGAAAGGAGCGAGAAGAGTGGTTATCGAACTCACGCCCGTTGTCACACTGAACGGCCTTCACAGGGAGACCGAACTGAGTGGACACCCAGGCAAAGAAGTGGAGGGTGGGAAAAGTCTCAGACTTGGCGCGTAAAGGAAAAGTCCAGGAGTAATGAGAGAAATCATCAACAACCACAAGATAGTATTTATAACCCGAAATGCTGGATACAGGAGAGGTCCATGGATCACAGTGAACAAGATCAAAGGCATGCGAAGCATGCGAAGAAGAAGCAGAAAAAGGAAGCCTAACATGACGACCAAGCTGGCATGCATGGCAGAAGTGCTCAGCTGAAGTCCTAGTACAAGAGATTTCTGAACTATGACTAAGCTGAGACAAAACATCCCGGCCAGGGTGACCAAGACGACGATGCCAGGTGGTGGAAGGAGTCATCGCCAAAGCAGCTGACGAAGGAGGTGCAGCGGAAGACGGGAGGCAAAGAGTGTAAAGGGGCCCCACGCTGTCACATCGGAGAAGAGGACGTCGGGTGGCCAAATCCTTCACAGTAAGCAGAAGTGTCAAATTCGATAGAGCAAGAATTGTCAGCGGTAAATTGACGAATAGAAAGAAGATTGTGAATCATCTGAGGAGCAACAAGAACACTCGAAAGACGAAAGGGGCCGGAAGTAGAACCCACGGAGGTGGCGGGAAGACAAGAACCATCACCAACCATGATAGAAGTGGGATAGGAGGGGTGGGGGGATGGACAGAGGAAAGTATACCAGCATCAAGAGTGGTGTGGAAAGAGGCACTCGAGTCGGCGATCCACTCGGGACCGAGTGGTGGAGTCAAGCCCATGGTGCTGAAGGTCTGAGCCAGAGCAGCCTGATCCCACCCCGGCCAGGTCTGGGGCTGGGAGGGTGGAGTCCAGGCTGGCCCAAGAGGAGAAGGACCGGCGGGCATGGCAGGCGTTGGACGAGCTCCTCCCCCCTGCCCCTGGAAAGGCCACATCGAGATACGCCCTGACCATGGGTTGGCAAAGGATGGCCAGAGCATACCTCCAGGACCAGAGGCAGAGGCAGGAGGAGCGGGTGTGGACGTCCCACGACGACCCCCACCAGAACCACCAGAACCACCACCGCGATCACGTCGACGACCACCACCACGACCCCCGCCACCTCGGACCCCCCACCTCCGCTCGGCCCGGAGGGAGGAGAACCAAGAAGAGAGCTGGACGGAGAGGCAGAGGTCGGTGGTGTAGTCACCAGTGCCTTGGTGGTCGAGGAGGCGGACGAAGGCGGGGGGGGGGGGGGGGGGGGGCGGTCGACACGTTGCCCCGAGTGATCTCCAGGACGAGGTCATCCCAGACCTGCAGAAAGGTGGGGAACGGCTTCTGGTGACGAATCCATGTGCGGAGGTGCTCAAAAGAACTGTTGAGCCCCCTCAGCACATTGAGCACCAAGATCACGAAGACCATCGGCCTTGGTCTTCATCTGCCTTGGTCTTCATCTGCCTGCAAAACTCCCCCACAGACAGGTCCCCTAGCTCGAAAGTGCGGAAGGAAGCGTCGAGCTGGAGGGCACGAGCCTCGGCATTGCCGAGAAACTGCCCCTCGAGGGCCAGCCACGCCTGGCGAGCCGTGTCGTCGCGGGTCCTGACGAGGTCCTGGAGATCAAGGGATATGGTCCCGTTGATCCAAGACATGACGACGCTGTCGAGGCGCAGCCATACCATGTCACGCGCTGCGACCGGCGTGTCGAGGAGGACGTGGTCGTCGAGGACGTAGCGGCGGAGGGCGATGAGGACCTGATCACGCCAGCGGGCGTAGGAGGGGGACATCGGGTCGAGGACGACCGAGACGAGGTGCTTGATGTGGAGGACGCCGGAGGCCTGGCTATGCAGCTGGGCGACCGTAGGATCGGTCAGCGCGAGATGAGAGCCAGTAATCGACGTCTGGCGGGGGGAGGAGGCGGCCTGCTCGACGACGGGGGCAGCAACAGGAGGAGGTGGCTGCTGTCCCATGGAGGCGAGCAGGAAGCGCTCCACCTCAGCCACCTGGCGCGCAAGGGCGTCGGCTGCGGTCTGCTCCCGTTCCCAGGCTAGAGCAGCCTCATGGGCGCGCAAGGGCGTCGGCTGCGGTCTTGGCGGCGAGGAGGGCTGCAGCGAGGGCCGCAGCAGCCGGGGGCGTGCCGGTGAGGAGCCCCTGCTGTGAAGGGCGCGTCGGACGGCGGCATCCCCAGGCCGCGCCACGGGGTACTGGAGGTGCCCACGTCAGGGCCCTTGCCCTTCCCGCGGCAGCGGCGGCGGCGGCGGCTGCCGCGTCGAGTGCGGCAGGGAGAGGCGCTGCAAGGAGGGCGCCACCTGCGCCCGCGCGTGCAGTGGCGTCTGCGGCGCCCGCGGCGGACGGATATGCGCCAAGGGGGCCGCCGCCCGCGCGGACTGCGGCGGCGGCTGCAGCGTCCGCGGCGAGGAGAGCGGCGGCGGCGACCGCGGCGCTCGGATCCACGCCAGAAGAGGACGGCGGGAGCGGCAGAGGAGGCAGCGGCGGCGGCAGGGTGCCGTCGTCAGCGGCGTCCGGCGTGGCAGCAGCCATGAGGGCGCGCGCGCGGGCAGACGCGTCAGCGGGAGGAGGCCGAGCAGCGGCGGCGTAGGAGAGCAGGGGAGGGAAGAAAGCAGAGAGAGGTGGTGGCGGCGGCGGCGCTAGGAGAGGGAGAGGAAGGGAGAGGAAACCCTAGCTGATACCATGCTGGTGGGGAATAATTCCTTGTCTATTCCTCCAACCCTAGAAGGGTGGGCTATATGGTTAGCTGTACATGGGCCTAGTATACATGGGCCCTATGGGCTACATATGACTATACTCCAACAGATTTAGCAGAAACCACTTTCGTTGGTGCACTACATGGCTGCATATATAACCCGATCACTAGTACTGTACAGAAGGATTAGGAACTTAGTTTGGGGCTACGCATGAGCACTGTTTTCCCTAAGATCGAGAGGAGTTTAAACGTTGTTCATTACCGTAGTGGCAACTAAACTAACGAAAATCAGCTCCAGCGTGCTCAGACGAACCGAGGGGAGGCACGGTTCGCGTAAATCGGACGAAGTACACTGGAGTGTTGGATGTCAGAATCAAAATCGGACGAACCATGTTGTACCATTCAAATTAAAATATTCCATGCATAGGACAGGGTGAGCGCTTGACGCGGTGCATGGAACTAAATCATCCAGCAGTGAGCAGCAGTTTTGAAATTCTTTATTGTTTCCTCCACATTAGCAGCCGAATGCAGCACTGGAGCTCGCGAACCGTATCCACCCAATCGAACGCTGTCAGTTTGGTTCGCTGTAGGACTGGAGCTGCTCTAATAACCACCAAAGTGGTACAAATCCGGATTATCGCCGCACAATCAGTGCTGAGTGATGCCTACGCGCAACCTACCTTCTCCAATCAAACCGATCAATAATTGCCGGCGGCTGCTGTCTCCTGCCACACAAGATCCGACGCAACAGACCAGCGCCAGCAGCAGCCGAAAGAACGACGTCTCACCGGCCGCGACCGGCGGGGCCCCTCCATCGCGAGCGTTCGTCCCGATCGAAGCATTCGGGGCAGCGAGCGAGCGAGATGGGTGTCGGTGGAAGTGAAACTTTGCATGGACGTGGTCGCGTGGGAGCAAAAGGGTACGAAAGCGAGGCGTGCAAGGTGAGTGGAGTCTGGCTGGCGAGCGCGAAAAGCAGCAAGGTACCTACCGCTGGCATACTAAATCCCGTCTTCCTACACTAATCACACCGACACTACCTGACCTGAGCCTCTCCTCTCCTCCAACGGCTGCAAAAGTCGCCTTTCTTTTCTACCCGGATTTATCTGACCATTCCTTCACCCCAACACTCCTCAAGATTCGCGATGGAAGCAGGCGAAACCAGTCAGCGCCCATACCATAACAAAACCAACGGACACGGTGGCATTCCGGCGATTATCCACGGGCTCGGAAGGCACTTTATTTGAGCACACCCAGACAGATCTCGCTGGCGCATTCCTTCCACCAGCAGCTCGAGCATCATCGCCCCATTAGTGCTCTGCTCTGCTCTGCTCTCCACTCACCCCAATCCCAGCTCAGAAGCGGCCAGAGCCAGAGCCCGGAGTGAGTGATGGAGCTGCGGCGGCGGCTGGCCGTGGCGGCGGCGGTGCTGGCCGTGTGCGCCGCCGTGGCGGAGGGGTTCGACATCCTCCAGATCCTGGGGAAGCACGACGAGTTCTCGCAGTTCTGCAAGCTCCTCAACGAGACGCACCTGGCCGGCGACATCAACCGGGACCGCACCATCACCGTGCTCGCCGTGGCCAACGGCGACATGGGCCACCTCACCGGCGGCCACTTATCGCTCGGGACCATCCGCCACATCCTCGAGCTGCACGTCGTCGCCGACTACTACGACGAGAAGAAGCTCAAGCAGCTCTCGCACGCCGCCACCGCCGCATCCACCTTGTTCCAGGCAAGTAATTAAGCAACAGCCATTAGACTCGCTTTCAGCTTGTTGCTAGATCTGCAGCGTCATTAGAATAGACTCGCTTTCTTTCTGTTTGTTAATTTTGCATCACCCATTCTTTTCTTTACTACTACCGACAGCAATTTTTCTCTACCGGAGGCATTTTTTAATCATTGCCATCTCATTTGGGTACCTTGAGAAGCCCATACTCTATTGTTTTTGGCTCTAGAACTTTAAAACCCTTTTTTCCGTCTGCCGAAAGTGGCTTGCCCTGCCGGCCTGTTTTCAAGTTGCTTTATCATAAGCTCCTGTCCTGGAGAATAATTCTGCCGCCAAATTTAGTGGGTTCGGCTACAACGCGCGCTTGGGCATTAAATTTGGATTGCAATAATGCTATTTTCTCCTATGACTATAAATATCTATAGTTTTATATAGATTGACAACATAATATTAACGTTACTAGTCTTTTTTATTTAAGATAATATATTTTTATAGATATCCTTAGTCGAAGAGTTATCTTATTTAGACCATGTCAAAAAAAATTTATGACACGCGTGTCAATTTTTTAATGGAGCTACGAGGAAGTAATTATTTGAATGAAAATAATCCATTTTGCCTGAACAAAAAACTTAAAGTTCATAGATGTGTCCTTTTAGAACCTAGCTAATGCTCTAATTCCATTTACCAACTTTCAATTCTGTATTTAGAAGCCCCTTTTTTGAAAGGGGTACCAACGCACATGCATATGTTGGCCTATACTCTCACAAGGTTTCGGAAGCAAACTCTGCCCCAAAAGAACGGTTCCTGAAACACTAAGTTAGAGCTTTTGAATAAAAGACATTAAGTTAATGGCTTCTCCAGCCACGTACATTATTTTTCACCCTGGAATCCCTGGATTGCCGGGCCAGCAGAAATTCCCAAGGCAAGATCTCAACAGATTCGTGTAGGATTATTTATTCAACTTGTGTTAGAACCTGCATACAATGGAGAGTCAAACGCCTAGTCAACGAACCATGCATGATGTGTTTTATATAACTTTCTATGCATCTAAATTGGGCGAAATATACTTTGCGATTTCAATTATCTGGCAAGCATGTACATTGTTTGCATTGAATCATATTCCATGAATATATGGCCTAAGCCTAAATTAGGTGAGCTGAATTGGACCGTGCACTATTCGATGTTCTCCAATCTCGCTCCATCCATACAAGTTTGCAATGAAGTGAAATACTACTACTTGTACCAACTCATAATTAACGATGCTCATCATCAATGTGCAGCGATCCGGATTTGCCCCCGGCATGGCCGGCTATGTCAACATCACGCAGCACCGCGGCGGCAAGGTGACGTTCATCGTCGACGACGCTGCCGACTCGGTGAAGCCGGTCACCTTCGTGAAGCAGATCGAGAGCCACCGGTACGATTACTCGGTGCTCCAGGTCAGCAGCGTGCTGTCGTCTCCGGAGGCCGAGGCTCCCGTGGCCCCGCCGGCTCCCCTCAACCTCACCGAGCTCCTCTCCAAGAAGTACTGCAAGAGCTTCGCGGGGCTGCTCGCCGCCGACGGCAAGGCCTTCGACGCCATCAACGGGACCAAGGACACGGCGCTCACGCTCTTCTGCCCCGTCGACGCCGCCGTGGCCGCCTTCATGCCCAAGTTCAAGAACCTGACGGCCAAGGCCAAGACGGCCATCCTGCTCTACCACGCCGTGCCGGACTACTACTCCATGCAGTTCCTCAAGTCCAACAAGGGCAAGGTGACCACGCTCGCCAGCACCAGCGTCGCCAAGAAGGACTACACCTACGAGGCGCAGACCGAGGCGGACACCGTCACGCTCGACACCACGGTCACCACCTCCACCATCCAGGCCACCGTCAGGGACGACGACCCTCTCGCCGTCTACGCCATCTCCAAGTTCCTGCAGCCCAAGGAACTGTTCAGGGCCAAAACCCAGGACCTCGCGCCGGCACCCGCGCCGGAGGGACCCAAGAAGAAGTCCAAGAAGAAGCCTAGCAGCAGCACCTCGGACGACGAAGCCGCTGACGGCCCGGCTGCCGATGACTCGGCTGACGATGGTGCTGCAGACAAGGCCGCCGCCGCACCAGCCCTGCTCGCCCGGTGGGCCACCGCGGCTGCGACGGTGGCAACCGCGCTGGCGTTGGCGGCCTAAGGTGTGCGCTCTTGTGTTTCTTTTAACTTATTGGAACCGTCTTCTTTTCTTTGTCCAATTTGTGTCCCTTGTTGGTGCAGAAAATAAGAAGGGCCATTTTACTTTATTTTATATTTATTGCTGCGTTCTCAGAGAAAAAAGGGAAAAAAAAGGAGGAAAGCTTAGAGGTGTGTCATTTAGCTTTTTGGATTGTTTATTGGGTTGTGCAGTGGTGATCATTTTGTAATGATAGTGGTCAATGGAATTGGATAGTGTGTGTTTATATGTTATACTACAAATACAATGCATCATTTTAGAGTTGTACCTGTACTCCCATCGTTTTGCTTTCAGTCAGTCGTCCAAGTTTGAGCTTTCGCTTGCATAATCTTTGGACCCATATTGAAAAGTTGCAAGGGTGCAAAGGGGGCCTTGGCATGTGCTGGCTTTGCTTCTTCAGATTTTTTTTTGATACTTTGCTTCTTTAGATTGTAAAGTGGTTTTGCCTATGACTCGCTTTTAGCTGCTAGCCAGCTAGTTGTACAGGTATTTAGTGGTGTTGCCTGGATTTTGACTCTGTACTCGCTATAAGAGTTCTTGCACCGTCGTCCCTCAGCTGCATCCGAGCAAAGAGTCTTTACAATCCAAGACTTAAAAACAGTCTTAGTTTCCTTCTAATCAAACTCATTTTAATATCTAGCTCATAATTAATTGCTTTCACCTAAGTGGCTGGTGTGGCAATTTTCGAACTCAACATCATGACTTTGAAGGGCACTCTCAAAAAGTAAATACTGTACAGAAGGATTCAGGAACCATTTTAGTTTGGGGCTACGCATGAGCACTGTTTTCCCTAAGATCGAGAGGAGTTTAAACGATGTTCATTACCGTAGGACACCTGACAGCAAAATCTTATGAGAATTACTACCACAAGCTTTCTTCTGCCCAAGCAACAACAGATGCAGCTCCAGATCAAGTGCAATTCATTACTTGTTCCACTTGCAGGCCCTCTGTACTTATCAAGCCATTACTTGTGGTGATCATTTTGTAATGATAGTGGTCAATGGAATTGGATAGTGTGTGTTTATATGTTATACTACAAATACAGTTCATCATTCTAGAGTTGTACCAGTACTCCCATCGTTTTGCTTTCAGTCAGCCGTCCAAGTTTGAGCTTTCGCTTGCATAATTTTTGAACCCATATTGAAAAGTTGCAAGGGTGCAAAGGGGGCCTTGGCATGTGCTGGACTGCTGGCTCTGCTTCTTCAGATTTTTTTTATACTTTGCTTCTTCAGATTGTAAAGTGGTTTTACCTACGTATGCACTGCTTACAATTGCGAACAGCAAGGGATTTATTCAAGCATGGCTGTCGCCTGACATCAGCCAGCAGCAATATTTTTCTCTCAGCACAAATCAACACCAACCATCAGCCAAGCAAATAGGCCGTATGTTTTGGGGGAACATGTTGGCATGTTACACGGATCGACCATCCAATCAGCTAACCGTCAGATCAGAACCAGGTGAATAACAACTCGGGGGTATTCTGAATGGTTTTGATAGTTGGAGTTCCTATGATTCCTGGTATTTGAGATCGGAGGGTGCATTCCAGACTCAAGAGACAACATCATGGAGGTAATATCAACTTTTTTTTGAGATTACAGAGTACAACGCAGACGCTCACCCACGCACGCACACTCACCCGTATGAATACATGTACGCAAACCCTACCCCTATGAGCACCTCCGAAGGACTGAGCACAGCACCGACAGATCTGGAGATTGACGAAGTCACCATTGGCGCCTCGTTGTCGACGGGAACGCCGCTTACCACTTAACGCATAGCGCCGGTAAATCCCAGGAAAAGGTGCAATCACCAGGATTTGAGGTGCTGTTTGGTTAGAGAAATGGTAACGTAAATGGAAACGTAATCACTTCACGGCGGTAGCAGTTCCACGTATCAGATTACATCCTTTGTTTGGTTCTGATCTGTAACGGTATTAGAAATCACAGACCGGAAAAGAAAAGCAGAGAAAGTGCTTGAAACAGCAAAATCGTCACCGGATCTTGCGAGAGAGCCGCAGCGTCTCCGCTGTCATTGCCAGGTTGGGGTCACCGACGGTCGCACCTTGCCCATCGCCATGAGCCAGACATGGACAAACTGAACCGTTAGGGAAGAACACAGCTGCAACTCGAGGTCGATGCAACATTGAGCGGGAAATCCATGGCATTCACTTGTGCTAGAGGGACAATTGGAAACAAGCAATATCCTTGCCAAGGCAATCGAACAGCGGCGTGCTGCTCACCTGTTCCCCCTCTTCCAATCCATCCAAGCCCACAGCCATGGATCTCGATCTGCCTTGAAGAAAAATGGATCTCAGCCAAAACCATGATAGCAAAGGGGTGTCGCTTCTCTGTTCGCCGGGAGGAAGGAGGTTGCGGAGGGGCGGCGCTTCTCCGTTCGCCGGGGGCGGCACTTCTCTGATCGCCCGGAGGAAGGAGGTAGCGGAGGGGCGGCGCTTCTCTGTTCGCAGGGAGGAAGAAGACGCGGTCTTCCGCCTCATCGCTTTTCTGTTACCGGTCAACGGGAATGGTAACACGGTTGTATAGATCGGGTATCTCATGCCGCATAAACAGATTACCTAGCTCCTCAAACAAACAGATTTAAAGGAATCGGTTGCCCCTGTGATCTGTTAACGTGCATAATTTCCCCAACCAAACAGCATCTGAACCCCGGTGGATAGCGTCCCACTAGACCGTCCTACCATTGGACTACAAGCCAATTCGCGGAGGTAATATCGACTTGACTCAACTGAATACTACTCCATCAGCAAGAGCAATGACCCAACAAACGGTCAGTATTCGAGTGATGTGCCCTTCAACATCAATTTAGAAGCTTCTTATATCCCCTTTACGGTCAGATTAACAGATGTCAGTGGTAATTTCGGCTAATGAACATGATGAATAATATAGTGGAATGGAATTGCAGCGTGAACATGCCCAGGACTATATACGAAAATAACAGACCCATGATCACTGAAGGCCTAACCTATTCTATACACAGCCAAATGTGGCACTACATATGCTATCTGCTACCTATTCTGGTCTACATATTTTCCTCTTGCCCTATACTAGTGCACTTTTATCCCTGAGATTCTTCAATTCCAGGAACATGAGTAAACAATATACGCTAGTAAAAGAAATTATAAACAAATAAATCAAAACAAGACATGAAGAGTCATGGGCTCATGGCTTTCGGAGGGCTGATGCTGCTCCCATTATTACAGCCATTACAATCCCCAGGCCCGCACCAAGGGATGCGCCTACAGCAGCAGCTGTGACAGAGCCATCTCTTTTCGGCGGCTTCTGTTTCGTTTGCAGAGACACCGCCTTTTCTCGCGCCAGGTCCAGCGACAATCTCTCATGAGCAAGCTCCTGTGCAGTCATATGCAGTATTTAGGGTCATGGTTCACAGCTATAAAGTAATATGCAAAGGACACCTTAGGAGCATAAAAATGATCTTTATCCTAGCCTCAAAATCTTCTGGATTCATGGCTCATGCAGTTGCCCCCTTTCTACTGGAAAGATGGCATGCTATTTTGCAGTGGCAAGACCATGAAGGCACTTCTGAAGCAATATATGTGGCATCCACAATACTGTCAATCCTAAGTTCCTAAAAGGTTCATAAAATAAAATGCATGCTCTACCTGAAATGCTGGTTCTTCATTATTGAGGACTACTTGATGTACAAGTTGACGAAGAGCAGTAACACCCTCCACATGCATGACAATGTCCTTCCTCTGAAATGGTGATAATCCAAAGTTTATAGGAAGATAAGCAGATCTGTTTGCAGGATCCTTGTTTCCCAAATTCCCAGCAAATGAACTAATTGGCAGCAAGCTATTTCTAGCACTTGGCATTAGAAATGGGGTAGAGTTAACAACTTTCGTCATCTCAGGGGAAGCCTGATATGCTTCCATAGCTGAGCTGATCAATGAGTTCTGCTCATGAGCGCTGACAGAGAATTTGTTGGTTATTGCAAGAATCCAAGGAATGCCAAGAGCCTTGGCTTCATCTAAGAGAAGAGAAAGAGCAGGCTGAGGGCGACAAGTGTTGGACTGTTGATACTGTGGGATTCGATGTGCTAGATTATGCACAGCAATAACAAGGTCAGTCCTCCTCCTGAGATCATTTACTCCTAAGAGCAATTCTTCTTTGAACCGCCTAACCTCCAAAGGTAGCTCCTGATACAAGAGAAGTTCATAGCAGCACTTAGGGTTAGATATTCAGGATATAGGCAGAACTTCTGGGATATCCACCCTCCATCTAATCATAAATGAATTCAACACACAAGAACAAGGAACAGATTACTATCCATCTATCTTTTCTTGGATGAACCATGAAAACCAACACCAATACCTACCAATTACACTTTTCAGAAGTAATGGATCAGGATCGTACTAGATAAACAAAGCCTATGGATAAATGCTCTGATGATGAAAGTAAAAAAAAAATTGTAGGCATTGAGTGAGAAGAAAATGGAGCAATCCATATTTTTCCAGATGGTTTTCTAACTCACACATCAATTTTCATGTCACACAACTCCATTAAATTTTCTGTACAGAAGTCAAGCACAATGCAGTTGTCTAAAAGCTACAGAGGATAACACATTTTCAACTGTATGAACACATAACAATTCAAATAGGAAATCTAAACATGTGCCACCATTTTAAAATGGTTTAAACCACACCATGAGTTGATGATAAATTGTTAACATAATACATTAGTGCTAAGTTTAAGAGAACAGAAAGTAACAACAGTACCTGCAAGTTCACTGTTGTCGAATCTATATAGCACAATCCACTTGATATTCCCTTGCCATGCAAATCTACATGTATGCATTCAAGAACTGCATTGTTTCTTTCTTTAACTTGTCCTAACATTGCTTTAAGCAGTGAAGTTTTACCTGCTCCCTACATCACACAAATACATCCAATATGTAGCATCTCCATGGAACTTAGGTAAATGGACAAATTATAACAAATACCCTAAGATATGGAGGTACCTCTAATCCAAGCAATCGCACCCTCCGAGTCCTAACATAGACCTCTTTACATACGGTTACAAAATCATTTGTCCCGTATATGAGAAATCCACTCAAACCCTTGCAGCAATCTTTATCTTCAAACAATGACCCAAATCCGAAATCCGGGGTTGAATCAGCACCTGTAACCACAGGAACCATGAAATCCTCACTAGTGTAGTTCGGAGGCTGCTTTAGTGGATGGCCAACAAGAATCCGCATTTTTTGCAACGTAGGTTGCAGTTCTTCATTTGGTGAATTCAAAGTGGCTGACGGTAGAGTCTCTACTACCATGGAATACCTGTATACAAATACATTCAATTAAACAATGGAAATACTTGTAGATATAACACTGTGAAGAGGAAAACTTGTACATAGTAACCTATCAATCAAATGCAACCTGCAAACATCAACAATGCTCAACAGTAATATGTGGTGCTACCTCTAGCCACATGCCAACACAAACCTAAGTACAAAATAACCAATTGGATGACCTGTTAATGGGTTCAAGATAGATGGTTACAAATTTCACGAAGCATTTCCTTCACTGATAGTTTCAAATTCCATATACACTGCACTAGCATTTCCCTCACTCAAGCATGCGCAGGATCTTCTTCGAATGATGGTTTTAAAAAATATTATCTTGAGCATCATGACCTTAATGTTCTAGATCAAAAGAATAGATTATAACAAGATAGAAGACACCATTTTTTCAAAAAAAGTATTACATAAGCTTATAATGAATACCCAATTACATTGTTAATGAAATGAAACAGACTTTGCTGAGCTCTATTGCAAAACTTGTAAAATATTTCACAAGCTAACACATACCAGTTTCCATTTATCTGTGCTTGGAAAAGAGTGCACAGATGCAGGTCATGCCCAATTATATCAACTTTCAGTGGCTCAGCATTTTTACCACCGGGGAGTCCATTCCATCCAAGAGCAAGGATAGAAGTGGCAGTTCGAATAACAGGAGGGTCCACGATATGGCCAATTTCAACAGAATCAGCAGCTGCTAGACCAATTAGTTCTTGTAGATGTGAAAATTGTGGCAATTGTTCAATGCCTGTAAAAATGGGGACATTTGCACACATGCACGAATCATATATTCTGCATAAAGAAGACAACACATTAGTTGTGGGTGGTCATTTGATTTCAATGAGACTCACTGAATGATATACGGCAATTAAAGAAATGCTTAAATACACAAGTCAATAAAACAACTTGGGAATGATTACAGCATGGTGGAAAAACTATCACACAGAATGATATCTATGCCACAAAAAATTCGTCACTCTCAAAGCTGCTTTATTAATAAACAAATGAATGTTCCTTATTCTGTAAAGACTGCTTTAGCACATCATCATCACGTGTTTGCGTTACCATATGTTCGGATTAAGCTTCTTTCTTCAATTTATTAATGGTAGGCTTATTACAATGTTTATCTTTCAATATTTTGCATTTCAGAAAAGAAACATTCTTAAAGCTCGAATAAAAAACAAGATAATGCCAAACCACCCTTTTTTATCATACTAGCAAAGGCTCGGATTTAGTACTTTTAAACAGGAAAAATGGAGAACCGGTTACATCTGTGTCCCATAAATTATGAGTTAGCTGCCTTGCGATTCATGCAATTGAAGTAAAGAGTCGCACTGACACATGCACAATCACATATCATTGATGATAGGTTATCTAACTTTTACAGCAATGAATATTTACAGAGCAGACTAATAGATATATAAATAATACAAATTTCCATTATTCCCTGTCATCATTGGTCAAATTTACACACACGATTCTAACAAACACAATAGCTTCAAGGTCATATTGGTATAAAGATGAAAGATTCGGGTAAGGTCCACACATATGGAAGATGAAAGTTTTGGGTATGAGCTAATTCTAGCTGAAGATAACCTGATAGTGGGGTCTTACTTTTGAAACCGAGCCCTGTAGGACTTCATTGAGTGTGATTGCAAGCGCTCTCTTAACTCTGATATAACAGACTGCACCTGCAGGTGCCTTTGCCAAAATATAGCAAGAAAATGAGTAGAACCAATATGGCAAGAAATTCAAAAACCAAACCCAAGAAAAATAAAGCATGCTCCCTATCTTTCTTTTCAAAATCAGGGGAATGTGCACCAAAATAAGTTCATACCGATGTCATCTTGGAGTATTCTGAATCTGAAAGTGTATTGACTGACGAATCTCCCAATAGGTAAAGCTGAAAATAAAAAAAATATTTTCAACATTGACAGAAGATGAATCCTTAATCATTTCAAGATATCTATGTACCGTGAAAAATTACTTAGGGCCTATATTTTCCCGAACTACGCATGAGAGCTGTGTGTCATTTCATTAAGAAAGAAGAGAGACAATACAATGCTGGATATAACCAGGTCGAGGTTAACTTTGCAATGAGATGTTCTTCCCTCCCTCCCAAGTCTCAACTGATACCCAAGATATGTTTTTCCATATTCAACCAATGCCTTTTGCAATGGATGAAACATAAAATTTAAGTGAAAAAGGGGCAATCTGCTACAATACAAAAAATGAACGACTGAAGATGACAGCCAGTATATTGATGGCACAGATGTACCAGCTGAAATGGCAACAAGTAGAATGAAAAGGAGCCATGCTGGGCAACAATAGTCAGTGATGTGGCATCTTGGATGAATGTACCTACTTGCACGGCAAAGTTCAACATACATGGAACATTTCCTCCCTTGTTTAGAAATGATATAGTGAAACAAATTCAGTAGTGAACCCTGAGCAGGGCAACCTTGATCTCAGCAACCAGGCAGCAAGATAAGAATGAACATGTATTTTCAACATTGACAGAAGATGAAGATCTAATCATTTCAATATAACTATGTACAGTGATAATTTCTTAGGGCCCATTTTTTCTTGAACTACGCATGAGAGCTGTATGCCATTTCATTAAGAAAGAAGAGGGATATTTAACTTTTTACCATTATAACGGATGGCGCCTCCTCAGATAGCAGCCTAATGAATGGCGCTACACTTTTACCATGTAACGAAAAAACGCGCTATAAAAATACCACATTTGCATCCGTGGCACGCCAGGTCAGCTGTCCGCGTTGGATCGAGGGCACCCGTACGTGTAAAATGTCCCTTGTACCCTTTTGTCCTCTTCCCTCCCTCTCTAGCCACTTACACATGGGACCCGCATCTCAGGTCATCTTCAACCTCCAGTCGTTCCCGACGCTGAAGCGGTCAGCTCCGCAGGCGCCGCCCTCGCCGATGTCCACGCATCGGCGGCAGCGCGGCTGATTCGAGGGTGGGACGGGCCTGCGCAGGCGAGCGCGGTTGCAACGCGTGGGCGAGCGCGAGCCCCGCAGCAGCAGTCCGGCCCGAAAGGAGCAAGGTGCGGGCAGAAGCGAGCTCGGGCGGTCAAAGAATGGTTCATGCCACTTAAGCTCCTTGTATTGGATTAAATTTAGAGGAAAATAGAAGTGGCGTGTGGGATTTGAGCTCCTGCATATTTATTGGCTTTGCCAATTTGGAGGTCCATCGACGGCAGCGTGAGCGAGGTAACGCAGCGGCCTTCAGTGGAGCAACCAACGGAGAGCTCGGACTCCGGACTCGGCCAGCGCTGCACAACGAGGCGCTCGGCCTCGGCTTTGGGCTCTGCTGCCGCGCGAGGCGGCCGCCCTGCGTAGCTCCTCTCGGCCTCCCTCAATCCCAGTGGCGACCGAGCTTGGCGGTCTCCTGGCGGCGGCGGCGGCCGGCGACGCAGCGAGCCAGAGGGGGCCAGCGCGATGGGCGGTGGCAGTGGCAGGGGATCGTCGTTGTGCTGCTGGCTTGCTCCGAGGGTGACGAGGCTCGGCAAATCGGAGCGACGATGGCCGATGGCGCTAGGCTCGTGGCGGCGCTCGGTTCCGGCGACGCGCGCGCGGAGGCAATAGCAGGAGCGCGGCGGCGAGACCGGGGGCTGCGGAAGCAGTGGCAGGGGCGGGGGGAGCGGGGCCGGGGCCGGGGCCAGGGTGGCAAGAGCAGCGGCAGGGGCGGGTGGAGTGGTGCCGGGGCGGCGGGAGCAGCGGGCGGCGCACGGCTGGAGGTTGAAGATGACCTGAGATTCGGGTCCCACGTGTAAGTGTCTAGAGAGGGAGGAGAGGGGAAGAGGACAGAAGGGTACAAGGGACATTTTACACGTACGGGTGCCCTCGATCCAACGTGGACAGCTAACCTGGCGTGCCACAGATGCAAATGTGGTATTTTTGTAGCGCGTTTTTTCGTTACATGGTAAAAATGTAACGCCATTCGTTAGGCTGCTATCTGAGGAGGCGTCATCCGTTATAAAAATACAATGCTGGATATAACCAGGTCGAGGTTAACACGACACCCACTCACTAGAAAAGAAAAACTAAATTCACGCTAAACATGACCTAGGAACACTTGGGGCTTAAGCCGCGGTCAACGACCTCAGCAAGAGTTCCTAGAGTTTGGCTGCTCTGGCCAAACAACATAAACTGCCCTCATCCGCTACTGTGCGGAGAAATGTACTGACACAGGGCCTTTTTTAAGAGTATGGATACCAGATTAAAAAAATTTAATCTTTTGCAGCATGATTTTCTGAACGCATGATAATATCTAGAGATTGACAATAAGCGGATCATATAAAAATCTAAGCATAAATATGCATGTATGTCACAATAAGGTTTTGACCATCACCATCTAATTTTAGGAACGAGCAGGTTTCAGACTCAACAGTTAAATTATATAAAATGTTAGAACCAAAAAGGTAATATTTTTATAACGAAATTCTAGCTGTTTAGATCAATGCCATGGACGATCTTCAATCATGTGACTGAAAATTTGTCTGGGGTGGGGTAACATGTATGTTCAGGGCCTGTTTGGCAGAGCTCCATCTAATTCTGATTCTCTATGGGAGCTAATTCTCTGAGAGAAGTGATTCTGTGGCTGAAGGTGATTTCTCTTTGATTCTCAAGCATAAACTCTCAATCAGGATGGAGAATCACTTCACAGAATCAGGAAAAGCTACTTTTTTCAGCTCCCAGCCTCTTAGTTCATTTTAGAGAATCACTTCATATAATCAGCAGAGAATCACTTCTCTCTGAAAAAACTTTTGGCAGAGCTCCTCCTGGATTCACTAGAGAATCAGCTCTAGGAGCTCTGCCAAACAGGGCAACATGTAAAGTTGTGCTTCACAGATAATCTGTTTACAAATACGTAAATCTCCCTTGCTGCCAATTTGACATAAAGGGATAGTGGTATCATTTTAAACAGGAGCTAGAAGTACTACACTACAGTCCATAAATTAACAAAAATATATGTTACCAACCTCACCAAATGGCACGTATGAAGGCAAAGAAGGCACTCTAGTCCAGCGTTTAGACCCCCCAGCTTCAGATACATTTGTTTTCTCAGTCCTACTACTATCCTCATCCTGCCCTCCTTTATCGGATAAGGGGGTAAGAGCAATTCCTTGTGAACTTTCTTGAATCTCTAGAGATTGTGGCTCTTCTTCCGATTCATTAACCTTTGATTGCAAATAGCTATCCAATTGTGATGGTGCCTTTCCAAAAATATTTGTTTGTTTTTGAATTACACTTAAGCTTTTCCGCACCCCTTCCAAGGGAACAAGTTTTGAAAGCCTCCACAGCGACTTTTGCACTGGACCAACACCTAGAACAAGTTGCTCCCCGTTGTTCCCTTTGGGCCTTTCAGCACTTGTCTCTGTATTTTCTTCAGATTTCATACCACTTTTATTCATAAAAGATGCTTCCGGTGTTTGGGCATTATAGTGATGAAAGTATGCCGGAGATAAAATGCGCGGCACCAAGTCTTCTGGAATACAGTAGGATTTGAAGTAGTCCTGCCATCCTCTTTTGTGAACATAACTAGCAAAGCAAACAAGGGTATAAATAAGCAATTTTGATAGTATCAACCCTGTTACACTTACACACCTCTCTCCAGATAAATCAAGTAGCTATACCTAAAGAAACTTACTCTCTCAAAGCAGCATTCCCAACAGGTGGCTGAGAGAAGGTGATACACTTTACATGAAGCCTGCTATCCTCTTTAGATGGAGAGGATGCAATGACTCTCAAGATTGCAAGTGTAGCCAATGCAGCTACCTGCAACAATATCGAAGATGTATGGGCAAATAATGACGAGATACTGTATATTGTCTACATGTACCTACCGCTCCACCAAGTGAGTGTCCACAAAGAACAAGCTTCCTGTTCCTTTTCTGTGCAAGGTTGTATAACTCCAGTGCTGGAATTCCCTTAGCACGAGCTAAAAAACCCTGCATGGTATATTAAGTTAGGCAAATCCTATATTCCAAACCATAAATGGTATATGATACTCAAGATGGATTGATATAGCAAGAAAATGCATACTCGGTGTGCTGCAGGCTTTGATTTTCTCAACTTCTTTGAAGTTTCTCGATAAGATTTCCCAAGGTTTTCCTCACCCTTTTGAGCATCACTTTGTTCAGAGTCAACATCAGGAGCGAAATCCTGAGCATTATCCTCATGAAATATGGTCCCTTGGAGTATATTCACATCAGCAATAATATCTCTATATACATAGAAAAAACAAACTCTTGATGCAATTGTATTAATGCAAACATAATAGATATTTAAGAGTCTAAAGTTCCCAGCAATGTCTTACGTGTAATGATTTGTGCCAATAAATGTAGCAAACAAGGTGTCACCAGCCTCCGCTAACAGATACCTACATAATTTACCACTAATCAGATTTCTACAAAAAAGGACAGCAAAACCATGTGACGATTGCAATTATTAGGACTATTTGAAACAAAAAACGATAATCAGATCAAATAAAGATAATGTATAAACATACAGTGCTGCAAGACCTGGTAATAGAGCAGGACCATTAGCATATGTGAGTGAAGGGTTAATAAGGAAAATACATGTTCCCAACAAAATTTAATGCCCCTGGACCAGTGAGGCAGTGAGCATGGTGATTCTGACATTAATCCACATGTGCTAGTCACCACTCATAATTGAAATCAAGGACGAGGTCCATAAGTCGACAATTTTATTTCAAAGGGAGAACAGATTTTTCTACAGGAGTGTCAAGGAGAAAAGCAAATTTTTGGAGTGCCTTCCGGCAAAGATTACAAATTTAGGACGACGCACAGCATAATTTGTCTTGTGTTTACAGCAATTGCAGAAAGGACTACCTCTTTGTTTGTTTTTAAGGGTGCTCAGATGAAGGAAGGACTCAACATGGACTTGATCAACTAGAGATTAGAGTTGCACAAATAATAGCTGTATTGTATTTGATTGTAGTGCTGGGGTACAAATTTTTGTAAAGGGCAAAAACAGAAGGACAAATAACAACTAATATTTGATCCTCTGAGTGGGCTATAGCTTTTGGCTTACCGATGTGGTACATGATCCAAGGATGGTTGAACACGCTCCAGGGACACAATGTTTCCACCGAAATCAGATTTAAACTTGTTAATATATCTCATCATCTCGGAAATGGGCCTCTGCAAAAATATACATATATATAGGTTAACTAAGTGATGTGGCAAGGAGGGAAATCGGATATTTTGAAAAATTCTATATATTGTTACTATCAATAACAACAAAGCCTTTTAGTCCTAAGCAAGTTGGGTAAGCTTAAATATTGTTACTATCCTAGCAAAAAAAAGGTTTCTTCTTCAGATTGACAGTACCCTTTGTAAATCATAAAGAGAGAACAAATATGTAGCACATCACATGTGAGAACATTCACGAAGATAGCAACAGCAAACAGAGATGATGAAGACATATTGTATATGAAGATGAGTAAAATAGTGTAATGCAATAGTAAAATGTGTAGTTAGGCCAATATAAACATTCAGGCATTTAGTGCAATTCATTTGGGAAAAGAAGTGTTTTAGAAAAGCTTAATGTGCTCGTTGGGCAACATAGTAGGTCCTAACGGAGCGATCAGGTGGGCTGGGTGGAAATCAGAAACTAGTGCTCTTTGGAAAAGGGATGAAGACTTGAAATGTAAATATAAAACAGCAAAATCTGAAAAATCTACATGAGTCCTGTCTGTCATATCAAGCTGAGCATAAGTAATCCAAGATCAACTATATCAAGCAAGCACCTCAAAGGATGGGGCTGTTTCTTCGTGGGAAAAGCACAAAATGACAAACGCCACATTAGTAGTATGGAACACTGCATGATCATTACATGACAGAAACGTGAAGAATTTCATTAACCTTTCCCCACCAGAAGAGGCAGGCAACTCCTATTTCCAGCAACTACACAAACATCCTACTCCTAATGCCATATGCACCATTTGGCCGCACAGATCTATCTATCGATCCGTCCACCGGGATCGGGAGAGGTACACGCAGCGCGCGCGGGGCAACAAAATGGGGGAGAGTGCCAACGGACGGACCTTGTAGACGCACTCGGCGAGGACCATGGCGCAGAACAGCTCCTGGAGCTCGGCGACGGTGTCGACGCGGACGGCGCGGCAGAGCTCGCGGAGCTGCCGGCGGCGGCGCTCGAACTCCTCCCGGAACATGCGCTCCCGCTGGCGCCTGCGGTCCCCGGGCCACGGCCACGCCGGCCGCGGCGGGGGCCAGGGCCACCGCGGCGCCTGCGGCAGCGCCGCCGCCCAGGGCGGCAGCCGCGACGCCTGGTCCCGCACCCACGACTCCACGCGGCTCGCCAGCGCGACCGCCATTGGCGGGGGCTATGTGCGGTGGGCGATCTGTCGCGGGGCGAGAGGGAGGGAGGGAGAGGAGGAGGAAGAAGGGGAAGTGTGCCGGACTCGTATATGCCGCGGTATATCTGCATTCTGCAGCCAAGTACGGAGCAAGATCGGAGCACGAGTGCAGGACGACACGCCTCCCTTTGGGTTTTCTGAAATTTTTGACGATTGTGCTACAAAATTATGCACGTTACAGGAGGATTTCAGGACAACGGTCCCACGCCTTGCATGAGACAAGTTTTGAGGAAATAAAATTAAACACGGCTCTTAGAACAATTGAAACCAAAGTCTGTCGGGAGGAAATGAGTTTAAAAAAAAGCTGGTGTTCGCTAGCAAATTGGAGCATTGATGGTGATCGTAACACTTCCTTTTTCCAGCAAGTAATTCTTAAGAGAGCTAGGAAGAACAGGACAGTCTTCTTGGCTGATAGCAATGGCGTTTTTTTGACTACTAATCAAGATATTGCTTCATATTTCTCTAATTATTTTAAAAACCTTTTTACCTCTGAGTTACAGCAGAATGACCCTTCACAGGTAATGCATCCTCGTCCCTCACCTCCTGTTTCCACTAATCAAGATTCGTCTCCCAGTTCTCGGGATTCTCCCTTCCATTTTCTTCTCTCTAGTCCTTCTAAAGAAAAGATTTGGAACATTCTCAAGAGCATGCGAAAGAATGCTGCGCCAGGTCCAGATGGACTCAATGTTGCCTTGTATAGAGCAGCATGGCAGTGGATTGGAGATGATGTGGTCTCTCTGGTTTAACAATTCTACTCCTCTAATCAGTTACATCCTGATTTGAAAAAGATTTTTATTGTGCTCATTCTTAAAAAATCTGCTCCTCAAGTGCCTCAAGATTTTAGATCTATTAGCCTTTGCAATGTTATATACAAGATCATCTCTAAATCCTTAGCTAATAGAATGAAAAAATTTCTCCCTCATATGATTTACCTTTCTCAAGCTGCTTTTATTCCTGGGAGACATATTGCTGAAAATGTTATTATTGCTCAGGAGATTGCTCACTCTTCCAGTCTTAAGTCCTGGATTCAACAGGGTTTTCTTCTTAAAATAGACCTAGCAAAAGCTTTTGACAGGATTGAAACGTCTTTTATCACTGCTTCTATGTCGAGACTTAGCTTTCCGGGTAGTTTTATCAATCTAGTTTACACTTGTTTTTCTTATCCCGTTTTCTCTGTTCCGGTCAATAATAAGCCTTCTGCTTCGTTTGTGTCTCATAGGGGAGTTCATCAAGATTGCCCGCTTTCACCCTATGCTTTTGTTATTGCTATTAACGAACTATCTTTCAGAATGCAAAATGCTATGTAGGATTTGTTATAAACGTGCAGCGGAATCGGCTCAGGCAATATACCCACGGGTCAGCGCAACATCAAGCCCAGATCGAACGGAGCTATAAACTAACCAAAGCTCAGGCCTAACTCAACTTGATAGGTGAGGGCTACCAATGTCTTATATGTTGTGCTCCCCATCATCAATTTTCGATGTGGAACTAAACCTAACAATCTTTCCTGTCACACATCGGTCACAACTCTTCCATCACATACAACCATGTAATCTCACAGAAGACGTTATCACATGTCCCTGAGTTTAATTCTCTAGACACAGGCACTTAGAGACGTTCACGGGCTCCCCCGTCACAATGTGACCACTGAGATTTTTACAGGTTTTCCGACCTTCGGCTCTTATACCACTTGTTATAAGCGACGACGAATAACGATGAAGTAAAATGAAATCAAACACAGCGGGACCCAATATTTAACGTGGAAAACCCCTCCAATACGAAGGGGACAAACCACGAGCACCAGCAACAATCTCACTATCTCAAGAGTCGGGTTACAACACCTACTGCGGCTTACAAGAGAATCAAGTCTCCACGAAACCCTAGTAAGGCCCAATCCTCCAGCGACGGGCCTCCGCTCCGGCAAAAGGCCGGCCAATATCGTGGATGTGAATTTGGAACATATCCAACAAACTCCACCTTGAGATAAATTCCTCTAATAGCATAAATCACCTTCATCCTGAACATAACAAAAAGAAAAGAATACTTCTGGTGCCAACAATAGTCTCTTGGATTATTCAATTAAACCAACTAAGCTTGATCATAGCTCAAACTTAGTAACAGGAACATGCTTTGTCATCATATCAGCAGGATTATCATGAGTACTGATCTTGCATACCTTCAGCTTACCTTCTTCGATCACATCACGCATAAAATGATACTTAATATCAATATGCTTAGTCCTTTCATGGAGCATCTGATCTTTAGTAAGGTAACTAGCACTTTGACTATCTGTCGGACCTTAGGACCGGCAATCCACATGGGGGTACCCGAGTGGTTGATTTGTAGGCGGGCGATTGATGAACTAGCAGCTCGATGGTACACAGGAGGCACTGATTTAGACAGGTTCGAGCTACCCGGAGGTATAATACCCTACGTCCTGTGTCGGTGGTGTTGTCTTGTATTGCTGGGTACTCGGCCGAGCTTCAGAAAGCAGGGTCGAGCGTATGGTTTATAGGGTGTGTTGCGATGATTGGATGCCCCTATCTAGGGACATTGCCCTCCTTTATATATCCAGGAGGTAAGGTTACAATCTGACTATTTTCCATATGGGACTATTTACAATAGGGGGTCCTAGTAGGAGTCTACTAGGACTCGGTCTTCTTTGGGCCTGCCGTCGCCGCCCTCGGTGATGGGCCCTAGGGTACCCATATCCCACACTATCACAATATAAGTTAGTGCAGGATTCAACTCCACACAGCTCAGCATATAAACCTTTCAGCCAAATCAATTCCTTGCATGCTTCACAAATAGCCATATATTCTTCTTCAGTGATTGACAAAGCAACAACAGTCTGTAATGTAGTACTTCAACTCACGGCACAACTGCCAACAGTGAACACATATCCAGTAAGTGATCTTCGCCTGTCCATATCAGTAGCATAATCATAATCCACATAACCAATAAGCTCCTTATATGTTCATCCAAACTTCAAACAAGAATCTGTCGTGCCTCTGAGGTACCTGAAAATCCATTAAACTGCCCTCCAATGTTCTTTAATGTTCTTTACCAGGATTAGACATATATCTACTAACCAAACTCATAACATATGATAGTTCTGGATGAGATCAAACCATGGCATACATCAAAGACCCAACAACACTAGAATAAGGAACTCTTGACATGTATTCAATCTCCTGATCTGTACTAGGACATTGTGCAGCTGACAATTTAAAATGAGGTGCAATAGGGTACTAACAGCTTTAGCATCTTCCATGTTGAAACGCTGAAGAACTTTCTTGATATAATTTTGTTGACTAAGAAATATCAAACCAGATTTTCTGTCTCTACTAATTTTCATACCAAGAATTTTCTTAGCAACACCAAGATTTTTCATATCAAACTCACTACTCAATAATTTCTTCAATTTAGTGATTTCAATCTGACTCTTGGCAGCAATCAGCATATCATCAACATATAACAACAAGTATATAGGTGATCCATTAACATGCTTGATGCAAACACAACTATCAAATTTTGATCTTTTAAAACCATGCGACAACATAAATGAATCAAACCTCTTATTCCTCTAACGAGGGGACTGTTTCAAACCATACAAGGATCTCTTCAATTTGCACATAAACTTCTCCTTGCCATTGCACTATGAACCCTTCCGGCTGGTCCATGTATATGTCCTCCTCTAGCTCTCCATGTAAAAATGCAGTCTACAATCTAACTGCTCAAGCTAAAGATCATGTGAAGCAACAATACTAAAGAAAGTATGGATTGAACTGTGTTTTACAACTAGAGAGAACACATCATTATAGTCAACACCCAAAATTTGATTGTAACCTTTTGCAACTAACCGTGTCTTAAACTTGGGAGGCTCACTTGGAGATAAACCCTTCTTTCTCTTGAAGATCCATTTGCAACAGATGGTCTTCTTCTCCTTAGGAAAAGGCACAACCTCCCATGTACTTATCTTCTCAAGAGACTGCATCTCCTCGTGCATAGCTGAAATCAAGCTAACACGATCACCACAACGAACAACTTCTTTATATGTTGCTGGCTCATGAACATTCTCCACCTGTTCAGCACAACTCAAAGCATAATAGGATAAATTACATTCTTCAATGAGACGTTTGGGAGGACCACAATTCCTCTTAGATTTGCGTTGAGCAATAGGTAAATCCTCCTCTTGCTACAAAATAGGAGAACTTTGCTGAACATCATCATGAGCCCCATCTTCAGCAACCTCATTGTCCTGGTCATCAACTGGCTCCACCTACACGACAACCTCATCATCAACATGCTCCACCTGCATGCACATACGCTGCACCTCTGCTGTAGATATATCTAGAACATTATCTGAGGACAAACTGTCATTAAACATCACAGATTCATTGAAAACCACACTCCTGTTTTGGGATTCCATAGTTTATATCATTTAACTCAAGAATCGTAACCAAGAAAAAGACACTTAACAACTCTAAGCTCTAATTTTCATCATCAACATGAGCATAAGCAGTGCAACAAAAAACTTTCGACTGTGAATAATCAGCAGGCGTACCAGACCGTACCTCAATGGTAGTTTTCTTATTAAGTGGAATAGAAAGGGACCTGTTTATCAAGTAACATGTAGTATTTGCAGCTTCAGCCAAAAAATACTTGCTCATCTGTGCATTGGACAACATGCAACGAGCCTTCGATATGATGGTTCTGCCCATATGTTCGGCCACACCATTTTGTTGTGGAGTATACGATATGGTGTGATGTCTCGTAATGCCTTCCTTTCTACGATAATCATCAAAGGCAATTGAACAAAACTCTCCACCATTATCAGTACGAAGCAATTCTACTTTCCTTTTAGTTTGTCTTTCTATCATAACTTCCCAGTCCTTAAAAGTAGCAAAGGTATCATCTTTATGTTTCAGAAAATAAGGTCAAACCCTTCTAGAGTAGTTATCAATAATAGTAAGCATGTAACGAGCACCACCAAGAGAAGGCTTACCAGAAGGACCCCATAAGTCAGCATGTACATAATCAAGAGTACCTTTGGTGGTATGTACTGAAGTATTAAATTTTACCCTTTTATACTTCCCGAAAATACAATGCTCACAAAACTTAATGCTACTCAAAGTGCAGCCATCCAGCAAGTTTCTCTTCATCAATTCTGACATACCAAAGTGACTCATATGTCCCAGACGCATATGCCAGAGGTAAGTTGTACTAGGTTCAGTATTAGTAACAGCAGCAGCAGCAGAAACAGAACCATGTAAAGTAATACCTCTGAGAACATATAGATTTAAAGCATTGAGATCACCCAGAAAACATAAAAGAGAACCTTTTGATACCTTTAAAAGTTCATCTGAACCGGCGTATCTGAATGCTTCTCTGGCAAGTGTGCTTAATGAAATTAGATTTCTTTTCATTGCTGGTGTGTACCTCACATTTATCAACTTGCATGTCATGTCATGATGCGTCTTGATCTGAACTGAGCCTATGCCCACAATCTAACATGGGTTATCATCTCCCATCCGCACAACATCTCCTTTCTGCATAGGCTTATAGGAACTAAACCAATCTTTGTTAGCGCAGATATGAAATGAACATGCAGAATCCAGAATCCATTCATTATGACCAAAAACACAACCAGCAAATATTACTAGACAATCTTCTGAATCAGAATCAGCAGCAGCAGAAGCAATAGATACTTTACCAACAGAATTGTTTTTCTTCTCCTTATTTTGAAGTTTCCTGTAATCCTCAATGTTATGATTTTTCAGCATGCAATAAACACAGAACTTCTTACTATTAGGAGCTTTCGTATTTGAGCGGCCTCTTCCGTCATGACTCTTGGAACGATCGTTTCCATCATTAGAGGATCTATGCTCATGTCTGCCTCTCACATGCAAAGCATCGCCTTTAGAGGCGGATGACGTCCCGTCAGATTGCACCATGCCTCTCATCTTCTCCTTGGACTGGAGTGCCTCATAAACTTCCTTTAAGGTGAGTTCATCACGGCTCAAAAGTATGGTGTCACGGAAATTAGCATGCGAATTTGGCAATGAAGATAACAGTAAAAGACCTAAGTCCTCATCATCATACTTCACCTCCATCGACACTAGGTCGGCAACGATCTTCTTGAATTCAACGATGTGGCTCATCACCGAATCCTCGTCCTTCATCTTCAGAGCGAACATCTTCATCTTCATATGCATCTTACTGGTTAGATCCTTCGACATACTGATCGATTCCAGTTTTAGCCATAATTCTGCAGCAGTTTTCTCTTGCAACACCTCCTGCAAAATATCATTATGAAGGTGGAGCTGGATTACGGCGAGCGTCTTCTGATCCTTGCGCTTCTCCTCGGAACTCCACTCGGCCTTCCTCTTGCCGAAATTATCGAGCGCCTCATCGTAGTCACGAGTCTGCGCCAGAATTCCCCGCATCTTGACTTGCCATAGTGAGAACCGCGTGTTGTAGTCCAGCAGCGGAAGATCGAACTTCATCGACATCGTCATGAGCCCTAATCTACAACCAGGGCGAGAGTACGCTCTGATACCACTTGTTACAAAGGCACAACGGATTCGGCCCAGGCAGTATACCACGGGCTAGCGCAACATCAAGCTCAGTTCCAACGGAGCTACAACCAACCAAGGCTCAGACATAACTCAACCCAAAAGACTAGTCTGATAGGTGATGGCTACCAATGCCTTATATGTTATGCGACTAAACCTAACAGGATTATCAACTCTCAGGAATCTCTCTATGTGCTGATGGACCCAAAATTCATTCTCTTTTGTTTGCTGACGACCTAATTGTTTGTGGTAATGCATCAGTGCAGGAAGCTCAAAAAATCAGCGGTCTTCTTCAGAATCCGCCAGGAATCAGGGCATTGCCCAAACTGGGAGAAATCCTCTAACCTTTTTAGTTCAAGGGTCCCTCTTGATATTAGATCTTTTTTCCTAGTTCCCTTAATGGATTCTCAGACGAAACATTTAAGCCACCCTCTTATTTTTCGGTACAATGATCCCTCTCGTGCTTATTCTTTTATTCTTAACAAATTCAGAGCTAAGCTCACAACCCTAAAAGCTAACAAATTAAATCATGCTGGTCATGTGGTTTACATAAATTCAGTTCTTGCTTCAATTCTTTTTGCAAGAAGCTGAATGCAATTCTTAATAATTTCTGGTGGCAAGGGGTTCAAGATGAGGGGAGCTCCACTGCCTTTTCTTTCAGGGCCTGGAAGGACATTTGTCAACAAAAATGCAAAGGTGGTTTAGGCATTCGAGATTTGCATACCGTCAACAAGAGTCTAGTCACTCATTCTGCTTGGTTGATTGTCTCTCACCACGACAACTTTCTTTCTATTGTTCTTAAATCAAAATATTTTCCAAATAGCTCCTTTTGGAAGTGCAGATGCTCTGGACCTAGATCTTGGTTCTGGAGTTCCATTTTGCAGGTTCGGCCGACTCTTCTTAAGGAAAGTATCTTGCAGATTCAAGCTGGAGACAATAACATTTAGTGGTCCCTTCTTCTTCCTCCTTCATTTGTTCCCCTTCCTAATTCTCTGTCTCAACTTTGGGATCCCTCGTGTTCTTCTTGGAATGCCCCTTTAGTGAATCAGATTTTTTTCTCCTCAATTAGCTCATGACATTCTAATGGCTCCTAAAGTACATTCTTATGATCCAGACAACTTATGTTGGGCACCTTCTGAGAAGGGAATTTGTTCTTCTAATGAGGCTTACAAATACTTCTTTTCTTCTAATCCTATGATTCTTCCTCCGCATGGTTCCAGAGCTTTAAGTCCTTTTGCGCTTTGTTTCCTATGTTGCATTTGGAAACACAAAAATCTACGTCCTTGCATTAAAGTTTTTATTTGGCGCCTTCTTCGACATGCTCTTGCCACTGGTAAACGTGCGGCTAGTCTTTCTTCTCATATTGATTCTACATGTGTTTCTTGTGGCATGGTCGAATCTGATTTTCATCTGTTCTCTCAATGCTCTTTTGCTAGAGCGTGTGGGTTTGCAAGCCCTTTTCCTTTGAAAACAGAGCTCCTTCCTATTGAAGAAGATGGGGTGCAAATCACTTTACAAAACATCCTTTCCAGTAATCTTTCAGATGGATTGCTACAACATTTGTGTTTCATGTTTTGGCATCTCGGGAAACCGAGAAATAACAGAAGATTCAACAGAAAAATTGCTCTATCCAGTTTTTATTGATGCAGGTGCAATCTTATATTAGGGCTGCCATGGATTTGGGCTCTGCAACCTTGGATAGGCCCCTGTGTCAGCCTCAGCTGATGGGCCTTTCAAGGGTCCACTCATCTGTCCCTTCTGTTTATTCTCTAGATGATCGTCACTTTTCTTGGTGTTGTTTCACAGATGCTGCTCTTGATCCAGATCCTCTGGTGCTTCTTCCTCGTCGCACAAGCTTGGGTGTTTTCTTTGGTGCTACAGGTTCTCGAGATTGCAGGATGATTCAAATTCAGGCGTCTAGCGTAGTTCATGTTGGAATTTTACTTGGGCCTAGCCCATTTAAAATTTAATTCAACTCTATGGTACATAATATTTGCATGGGAATAACAATAATACCGGATGGGAATTCCAAGAGTTTTTGCTAAGCTTAAATAGTTAGATATATTCTAATTAATTTGAGAAGTTGAGAAAGAACAGTTGGGTGCTACACGCGCGTGCCGCCGCCGGCCAAGTGAGCGAGCGTGCGTGGCAAGCAGGCGGCAAGCGAAGGGATGAACTCTTCATTTTGTCAGCCACTGCTGGAGTTATCCTAATGAATGTGAGTGGAGGATTTATCATAATGAATGTGAGTGGAGTTTAAATGACAACTCTACACGTTCCGTCCCTCCGCATCCCACGGGAGACTGCCTGTGTGCCCGACGCCGCATCCTTTCATCTCCCTGGCTTGGCTCTATAAATAGAAGAGTCCCTGTCTCATCTGGTAAGTCGTGAGAAAAACAAACACACAAACTCTGCTGCTTCTCGGGTATCTCTGTCCGGTGCTCCTTCATGCACGGCAGGGGCGGACCTAGGGCCCGGCGACCCTGGGCAATTGCCCGGGCTCTACTGAGCAGGAAGTGTACTGTGTGCACTGATGTGCAGGTAAGCTGGACGGTAAAACAAAGACGAACAGCGGAGCAAGGAGCAACTAGAACAGCCACCACAACACATCTTCGGAGTACACAACATCCTGCCCAGGCTCTATCAAGTCTCCGGGTCCGCCACTGGTGCACGGGATCGCTGGAGGGCAGGTGCCTCCGGAACTGACGTCGTTCGTGAACTCTGCTCGGGGTGTACGGCGATTTGGCTTTTGGGGAGCGTTCGCGCGACTGCCTACATCAACGATGACGACATCAGACTACTTGCAGCGACTTCTCTGCTACAACGATGACGTCACCATGAGTGAATCCGGGACCCCCAACGTTGCCGGCAATGCTGGGTATCTATTTCTATCTCCCATCTTCATTTATGTGTTGTTCTTCCTGTCTTTCTTGTTTGCTTTCATTTTAATTGGATGTCTAGAAATTGTTCTCTTCATCATGATCAATTTTATATATGTCATCACTTTTAAGCCGTCAATTTTTTGGATTAAAATAATGTGGAAATTGCTTAATTTTCTAACAGTTCAGTCTGTGCTCTCTGCAGAATTGGCAGCTATTTCTTTGGCCTTCATCGTGTCTGCTCATCTACAATTCCAAATCTGCCTTTTCAAAACAAATTGCATTCAAGCTGCACTTTTTTTTAAAGCCTCTCTTCAGCAGGTTCCTTCGATTGGCGACTGTGCCCTTGCTGTTTCTCTTGCTGTTTCAGCAAGATCAATGTCTTCGGATATTGCTTCTTCGCAAACATGGAATCTCTCTTGCCTTCAAAGTACCAGTGCCTTGCGCTCTGGTCTTGGTTTGTAAACTGGGGTCCGGTGGACCTATTGACAAGTCTCATGTGCCTAAGTAATAAAGTTTGCAATTCATCAAAAAAAATACCGTCCAATATATCACACCATATCCAATTTTAGATTTTAGCAAAAACATAAAAATTATAATATTTAGTTTCGTATATGTGAGTGTCTATATTTTTACTATTGTTTTGACAAAAATTTCATACTTGATTTTACAGTTTTATATTCGTCTATTTTAAAAATATAGAAAAATCTAGACCCGTGTGCTTTCTCCACCAAGGATATCAGTGCATCCTAGCTAACTTTCTTTGATCATGACGACCACCAAGGATAAAGGCAGCTTGATCTAGTTGATATCCTCCTACGACACTTGGCACTGCCTCTCCACTGTGCTTCACGCCCTTTCAGTGTGTTTCCCTAGCCATCGTAGGCTTGTAGCTTTCCTTGTATTTGCAAAATTCAGTAAACTGTATTTGCCTCATATGCCGACCTCCCATAATCTTTATTTGACGCACAACAAAAAAGACCTGCAATCAAGCCAAATTGGTTATCCACAAATATTGTTTAAAGTTGACAGGAGCAGGTGCTAATCTATAATCTATAAACCTCGAATTGCGGGTTCACATCGGGCTCATATCGAGCAAAACTAGTATGCCACGTCGACAGCAAAAAAACGGCCGTCCGATTCCTCAAAGCCATGTCGACGGGAAAAAAAAACAGCCGTCCGATTCCTCAATTACTAGACCGAGCTGTTCAATAGGAGCCAACGCGGCTGAACATACAGAGGACGCTGCGACCCCTTTGTCTGTACTGATGCTTCGACTGCACTACTACTGCAGGGTTCCGGGGTTAATGCTGCTACCTCTAGCACTCGCCGCGTCAGTTGCTACCTCCCCCGGCCGTGGCCTAGGGGTGGTAAAGGGCCTCACGTTTGTACTAGAAATTTTAAGAATTGGATCGGATTAGGATCGAGTCAAAATAATACTAATTTTTAAGCTAAATTTTATTAGGATCAAGTTAGATTGTGAAGAAACAAACGAGCCATGATTCGTTACCACCCCTATGTGTGCACCCTGACGCCCCACTGCAAACCTCTCATCAGCGACCGTGTCGGGCCGTGTTATGATGGTCAGTGGTCACGGCGCCGGCCGTTCGGAATGGCAAGCAGCTCGAGGTGACGGGGGCGGCAGCAAAGGAGCAAAGTAGAGCTAAGCTGCCGTGTGGCAGGTACGCAACAGGGCTACTTCAATCTTTTCACTCTCCACAGTACATTTTCAACATAATGACCTTGATAAATTCCATAAGTTGCAGCAGGTTGATTCGAAGACCCACACCGATCTAAGATTCACTTTCACAATATGTTGGTGGATAATCAGATTGTCCTCTAGGCCTTGTTTAGATCCTAAATTTGGAAGGTCAAATTTGGGAGTATGGTGTCACGTTGTAATCATTGCGTCACTGTAGCATTTAGTTTGCATATTTATAAAAAATTATCCAAATATTGATTAATTAGGCTCAAACTGTTCGTCTCGTAAAATAGAACAAAACTGTGCAATTAGTTTTTGATTTCATCTACATTTAGTACTCCATACATGTTATGAAATTTTGATGTGATGTGAATCTTCTTTTTGCATAATAAAATTTGGGGTGGAATTTGGGATCTAAACAAGGCCATACTCTTGCACATACTATGTTTGTGATATTGCCTGCACAAGGTCAGCACTAAGTGTAGAATGATTGCAATTAGTGAGGATTCGTAAATTATTCAAGCTTACCTGTTGACTTTCATGGTGCAACACTGCAACTGAACAAAGTTATGTACATTATTACTACTCCATTTGTTCCAAATTACTATTCATTAATGTTTGACCATTCGTCTTACTTAAAATTTTAGTTAAATTATATAAAAATAAAGTCATACTTGAAGTATATATGCTGATAAAATAAATCATAAATAAAATAAATTAGACTTGCATACGAGAAAAAGTCAAAAATAAATAGTAACTAGGTGAATTCCCCGCGCGTTGCCGGGGGACTTGAAAAATTAGAGGCAAACACTACATCTTCAAAGCTTTGCCAAGAACCTTAAACGAAGATGTTTGCAAATTAGGAACTTCACTTCATGTGATTCCAGTAAGTGGCTAATCATTCCACGTGATCATGCAAATCACAAATATAGCTAATCTTGCAATTTGGATAGAACCTTCATCGAACATGCACTCATGCGCTGTGGCCTGCCCAAGACCCGCTAACGGCCCAGCCCGGCCCGCTCACGCGCAGCGCACAGCTCGCATCGTGGCTTCCCCTGCCCGGCCCACTAACAGCCCATCAGTCGGCCCGGCCTTGCATCCCGGCCTAACCTAATCCCAGGGCAGCCTGATTCGTCTGATTGAGATCGGACGGTGGAGATCGAAGAGGCTTTTTTGGCGGTCGTTACAACCCAAATCCGACCACCAATACTCGGGAATAAATGAGGTTTTATGCAACATTCCATACACTTAGGTTTTATTTCTAATAAAGTTCCACGAGTTTTGGTGAGTGTCACTTGTGCAGGTACAACTACGACAAATATGCGCTATTGGGGCCGAAAATGACCGAATCGGACGAACGTCTCCGTTCGGCCGGTTACCCCCCTTAGCCGTACATGTCACCGGGAGCCGTCCATGTCAACAATGACCGAGCAACAACATCACACGCCACGTGGACGACCGCCAACTCATCCCGATGGACCGACACGTCATCCTAGGCCAGATCAACACGAAGCCAAGCACCAGAGGGCAGCCCAAGAGGGGCCCAGGGGCAAAGGCGGTGCACGGGGGCAGGCCTGGGCCTCCAGGCGCGTTCGGCCGAACTAGGCGGTTCGGCCGAACTGCCCCCAGGCTCCAAACCGCCTCCAAGGCTGCATCCTGGCCCTTGGTGGCCAGGTCGGTGGATCCACTGGTTCGGCCGAACCAGGGAGTTTGGCCGAACTAGGATCTTCGGCCGAATCAACCGGAGATGCCCCCTGGATGCCTTGGCGGTTACCCTGCCTACAACCGCCATCAACCGCTATAAATTGGATAGCCCCAGCCCTCATTCAACACACACCAAGCCAAGGAGCTCTCTCATTCCACTTGTTCTAGTAGAGTTAGGGTAGTTTAGTTGGGAGTTAGAGTTGAGTCGAGCTGTGCCTCGGAGGTTCCGGAGTCGTCTTCAGAAGCTCTAGTATAAGCTCTTGTATCTTTTACCTTTCCTTTTGCAAGACTTTAAGTTATCAATATAGTTATCTTTATCTTCTTGCCTTTGCCATTTATATCTTGCTTCTACTTTATTCTAGTTGCATCTATATCTTGTTTAGACTATACTCAGTTATAGTTCTAGTGCTTGTAGTTCTTGTTTAAGTCTTTGTCTTGGCTGGTTCTTCGATCTTGCTTGATACTGGAGGTGAATTGTCACCAAGAGTATTGACAAGGTTGATGCTCTTGCTATCAGAGTAAGTAGTTGTTGACTAGTGTAGGAGTGGTTCCTAGACTAGCCAGTGGCCTTAGATTATTCCCGTTGCAACGGAGGTGGTAGCCGTGAGATGGTGACAGCCCTTTTGGTCTTCGTAGCCCATCACGTTAGTTCCGGTCCGTAGGTTTCTCCAGTTGGGAAATAGTGGCACCCCTTCTCATCCATTTCCGTGTGTCACCGGTTCCCTTGTCCCGAGGTTAAGACAATAGAATTAACCCAGATCTCCTAGTGCTGGCTCTGTAGCCGCTGTATCTCTAAACTAGAGTGACATAGGTAGATAAAGTACCAGGAGTCCTCTATCTCTTCTCGTTGTCCTCCCAGCTATCTATCTCTTCTCTCCCTTACCTGAGCATCCCTTGAGCTGTGTGTCCGGTATATCCACTCCTATCCAATACCGTTATCCCCAATCTTGTCTAGTCGTGTACCTTTCTCTGATAGTCTCGAATATCTGTTCACTAGTATTCTTGCCAAAGCTTCCTTGCGGAAATATAAATTACGATACCTCGGGATACTCCGAGGAGAAGTGCTACAGCAGTGATTCTGTGCGCTTGCAGAATATTTCTATATTTTACTAAGCCATAAGGAAAACCACTGAAACAATCCTTACCCCAGTACCAGGATTCTCAATTCTGATATTGGATCGTAAGAAGTGCCAACAAGCATTTCTGGCGCCGTTGCCGGGGAAGTATTTGGCCAGATTACTTTTGAACTTTTATCTTGAGCTAACTTAGTTGAGTGCCGCTACTCAAGCGGGTTTATCCTTGCTCTGTTCGTTGGTCTTTGTGGAACAGAGCAGTGCATGACTGGTTTCCAACTACCGTCAAACTTCCAAGAAAATCCTGAGTCTCTTGTGAGGAAAGTGCGACCCCGTGTTGTACCTCCTCAAAAGCAACTCACTCCGACGAACCCAGTCCTTCCCGTCGTGATCCCAGCTTCATCGAGGATGGCCGGAAAGACAATCCACGAGTTCTCCGCTCCATCAATCGAGAACGTGCGTACTGGACCAGCTCCGCCAGTCGGAGATGGCAACTTCGAGCTGAAGCCAGCCCTCATCAACATGGTGCAGGCTAGCCCATTCTGCAGCAAGCCACATGAAGATGCCAATGCTCATCTCCAGCATTTCCTAGAGATTTGCAACACCTTCACCATACGCGGAGTAAGTATCGATGCCATTCGCCTTCGTTTATTTCCATTCTCATTACTAGGCAAGGCAAAACAATGGTTTTATGCTAACCGCGAAGCTATAGACACTTGGGATAAATGCACTAGCGCTTTCTTGCTAAAGTTCTTTCCGGTTGGGAAAACCAACGCCCTCCGGAACAAAATAGCTAGTTTCCAGCAGTTAAAAGATGAAACAGTTCCGGAGGCATGAGATCGCCTCCAGGACTATATTTCTGCTTGTCCTCACCATGGTATGCAGAGTTGGTTCATAATTCAAACCTTCTATCACGGGCTGAGAAGCTCTGTCCATGAGTACCTAGATGCTGCTGCTGGAGGCTCGTTCTTCTCTCTTGAGGAGAGTCATGCGAAGGCCCTCATAGAGAAGATGGTCGAGAACCAAGGTTGGTCCGACGACCGGACTCGACCGAAGACCCGAGGAGTTCACCAAGTTGAAGCTCTGGACATGCTCGCTGCCAAGATGGACCTCCTGATGAAGAAACTGGAGGCCCCTGCTCAAGAATCGGTGCAAGCCATGGACGCTCGCATGACCTGCGAAGTCTGTGGCAACACTGGTCATTCGGGGAATGATTGCCCCGAAACGCGAGAAGATGCCCACTACGTCAACAACTCCAACAACAACAGGTACCGACCGAACAACTACGGCAATCAAGGCTGGAATTCGCGCCCAAACCTCCCTTTTGAGAGGCCTCAACAAGGTAACAATTTCAATTCCAGCAATTTCAATAATCAGCCGTCTCTTAGAGATCTTGTGTTTGGCCAGATGAAAATAACTGAAAATATCAACAAAAAGCTTGCTGCTAATGATAAAACTCTGGAAAGCATAGACTCTAGGATGGAATCATTTTCTTCTGCTATGAAAAATCAACTGAGCTTCAATAAAATGATAGAAACTCAAGTCATTCAGTTAGCTGTTGCTGTTCCTGTCACTGAATCGGGGAAGATTCCGGGGCAACCCGAACCTTCCATCGAAACAGTAAAAGCTGTCACTACAAGGCATGGTAAGATGTCTCGTAGTGTGTTCCGTACTAACCACGTAGGGAAGGTCGCACGTATCCAAGTGCTGACGCCAAGATGGACTTACCTGCCAAGAGCTGCAAAAAGGGCGATCATCAAGACCTCTCCGGACAGGAAGGAGGATCCCAGAGTACCCATCATTTAGTGCTCGATCTGGAATCGTCGCATTGATGATGCACTCTGTGATCTGGGGGCCAGCATCATGTCTAAGGTATTATTTAAGAAATTTCGCTACCCTACTTTGTCGCCTACTACTGCACAGGTACAACTCGCGGACTCAACCATCCGCTACCCCGAGGGGGTGATCGAGAATGTACTAGTCCGAATCTGGGGACGATATGTCCCTGTGGACTTCGTTGTCCTCGACACGGGGAACGAGCACTCGTTCCCCTTGTGTTGGGCCGACCATTCTTGAACACCGCCCGGGCTAGGATCGATATGGATGCGAGAGAAATCTCGTTCCGTATCGACGGAAGGTTGACCTACTTCAAGTTTCAACCTCGGGAAGAGAAGAAGGCAGAACCACTCACACCGGAGCAGAGGAGTGCCGAGTGTTTCCTTAAGGCTCTCATCAATGGAGAGCTGGAAATACTCGGTGGTGAGCAGCTCATGTGGAACGAGCCGACAAAACCGACGAGTGCAGAAGAAATGGACTTCCTCGTAAAGAAATACGAGGAAGAACAAGCCCTCTGAAATTCTCCAGAGACGCCGATCCCACCGCCACCGACACCGAAGAAGAAGAACAAGAAGGTGTGGCGGAAGAAGGTTGCATCGTCCGAGTCATCCACTCCGGGACCGGACGATGACAAGAGCAATTGAAGACAGGAGAAGTCCCGCTCACAGACTTAAAAGCTGAGCTCTCACCGCGAGGAAAACCGGTATGTATCCCATATTTCCCTTCCAAATTTTAATTTTTCAATTGCATGTTTCCCTTTCCAAAATAAATGAACCACTTGAGTAATTAATTTGAGAGAGAGTAGAAAATTTTGCAAGCTTGGTTAAAAATAATTGGACACATGCTGAAATTTAATTAGAGATGGTGTAATTTGTAACTTTCTTCATTTTCACCCCTTCTAGAACATCTCCAATTATTTACCATCACCACCAACCAGCACCAAACATGTCTACCCCACTAAAAATGGCTGCACACTCACCAATTATCACAAACATGGCAGCATGGGTATGACTCCACTAATTTCCATTTTGGTCATGTCACATTTCCATCTCACCTACCACTAAACTCCACTCACATGACCTAAAAGTTTTGTGTCCACACACTTTGGCGTGGAATCAAAGCAAAGGAGGGGGCTGCACTCACATGGGAGTGCCCTGGCCACCCGGCCTGGTTCGGGTGAACCAGGGCCTTCGGGCGAACCAGGGGCCTGCCCCCCCTTGGCCTATAAATGTTGGCCATGCTGCTTGCTTCTCCTTGCACCATTCACTCACTTATGCATTCTGAAAATTGCTGCTAGGAGCTCTCTCTCTCTCTCTCATTTTCTTGCTCTAGTACTTGCTCAAGTTCTTACGAAGTTCTTGTCCAAGTTTTGGATCCCTTGCATCTCTAGAAAAACCCAAAAAATATTTTGCTTTTGTTGTGATCTTTGTGCTGAAATTCTGGACGTGTTTGTGGTGGTCACCGACACCCACAAGAACGACTAACCTTTTGTGGTGGTTTTCATCCCCGCAAGAACGACTAACTATCTCGGATGACTGACTTGATTTTCTTGTGCTAACCTCATATATTCAGTCCTTCGGGTAGTTGTTGTTGCACTAACCTTTTGCAAGAATCATGTCGAAGTTCCTCTCTGCACTCCATTGTTCCACTCGGCTTAGTCGCCGCACGGACGATGCTGGGAGCTCCCCAGCCCCGTCCGTGGCTCGAGCCGGATGGATGAAGATGAACAAGGAGCAACCGGCTCGGGATGGGGCCATGCCACGCCCCCGGCCAGGCAGCTCCTGAGCGTGAACGACATCAACCTCAGGGCGGAGCGGGAGCGGAACACCTTCAACGAGCTTCGGCTGAAGGAGTTCGAACACACCCATGTTTTTGAGCAAGACCTGCTCAGAAGGACGGGGATGGATGAAGAGTTCCCGGAGATCTTTCATGCCATCGGCTAGGAGAACTTCTGGCACATCGGCGAGCAAGGTTCGTAACTCTTGAGTTCCTTACGACTTTGGTTCCGGAAAATGGGGGGATTCGTTTTCGGCTTTTCAACCAAGAGTTTTTCTGCTCTTTGAGGGATTTCAGCTTGGCTCTCGGTTTTGTGAGTCGTTGTTCTTTAGAGGCAAGCAAAGCTTTGAAAAGGTTTGATCGGGTTGCGTTGTGGAAAAAGATTTCCGGGAGTACCGATTGTCGTGCACCTCGCACAAACAGCATTCACAACCCCACTTTGCGTTTCATGCATAGATGGGTGGGTATGACGGTATTCCTGCGAGCTGATTGTCGCCCCGTGAATACAAACGAGTTGCGGATTCTTTACGCCATGATTAAGAAACTTCCATTTTCTCCTGTGAAGTATATGGTTAGTCACTGGATCTCTCATATTTCTCGTGCGGGCAGCATGGCGATGACTTCTTTAGTCACTCGCCTTGCTACTCATCTGGGCGTTCTTCAGGGCGCCTGACTCACGTACATTGAGTCAGCGCGTTCCGTCGTGGATGCCGAGCACTTCGTGCAAGCCCACATGATACGGCGGACGCCTGATGCAACGTTGGTTATGATTTACCGTGGCTATACAACCGAAGTGCCTCTACCCTGTGCAGCACTGAGGTTGTATACCACTCCTAAATTAACTCTTCAATTGAGTACCGAGTCGGACGACTCTCAACCTCGGAGGGAGCCCGCTCGGCATAGCGTTGCAGGTGACGGACCAGTCACGAGGGGACGAGCTAGGTGTGATGCCGGGCTCGCCACCTCACAGGAACCGGAAGATGCACCACAGACGCCGCACCGACACACGTCCGCATTTGAGGCCACCTATGACATGTACACCGGTGCTGGGACGTCTGGAGCAGGAGGCTCTGGACAACCCCAGGAACCGGACTACTTCGCCTCTGGACGCTGGGACTACGGTCAGAGCACGGACTCTGAGTGGTCTGGGAACTGGTATGCAGGGGGGTACGACAATGCCTCCCAGCCATACACTCCTGGATACTCACAGTCCACGCGCTTTGACTACGGTCAGGAGCTATCCTACATCTCCGATCGAGTCAACCTCATCAACGACCGCACTCGAGATATCCAAGACATGCTAGCCCGCCATTCTCAGTATCACCAAGAGAATAGCGGGATGGTAGCGTCCATCCAGCACGACGTCCACGAGCAGGCGGACCAGCTGAGCCAGTACCTGTCAAGATTTAATCCATACCAGTGAAGAGTCCAAGCTTGGGGGAGGACCCCCATTCAGGTACGTCCCGACTTACCCAGCACTTTGATCATTCAATTGCATTTTCCTTTCCCTTCATATTTTAGTTTGCAAATAAAAAAATGATGAAAATGAAAACACCAAAAATATTTCCCTTGAATAAAATAACTCCCAACTATGCATGGAATGAATCATATGCCTCTCACTTTGGAAATGATGAATAGTTGCTCTGTCATTAATTTTGCAAGTACTTTGTTTCAACTAGTTGCTTAATAGTGCTTGAGTTATTTGGCATGAGTAATAATGAACCTGAAAACCTTATGGGAGCACATGCTTTATTCCAAGTCTAAAACTGTTGTGAGAATTGATATAGTGAGAATTTGGTTAAGTTCTATTTCTGCTCTTAGCACGGGGAAAATCTCAGAGATTTATGCTTTCAAAATAAAACAAGTTCCTCATTGGTCAAAATACCTACTAGAGCCATATGATAAGCTTAGTTGAAAATTTCTACTCATATGCTGCTTGTTATCTTAGTGAGCTTTGTCAAATTGTTGTGACCTTTGAGTGAAGCTTTCATACTCTTAGAGATCGAGATCCACGTACACACACCACCTCTCACTTACAATCCCTACATCAGGAGTTAGCAACCATTTACCATCATTCATCCACAAAAAAATAAATGCTCCATGTTCTATGATTTCCCTTTCCAAATATTCTTGATAGAGACATGGGCTATGCAAAAAGAAAAGCATGCCAAAGAAGCATGGCAAAAATAAGAGAAAAAGAAAAGCATGCCAAAGAGCATGGCAAAAAGAAAGAGAAAAAGAAAAGCATGCCAAGTGGCATGGCAAAAATATGAGAATAAAAGATAGCCCATGTTCTCGAAAATAAATCAAGGAGAGGGAAGTTCATCCAAGGAGTTCCACCATATTCCACTCCATCCATATCCACACACTTGCACTTCTCGATCTTAAGGTATGATTTATTTCCTCAGAGATCCAGTCTTTGACTTAGCAAAATATGAGATGCATACATGTCTTCATCCTTTATCCCTGAGCCACACAAAAAGCCATATTAGATGTTAGGATGAAAAAGAAGGCACAAGCCTTTGGTGAGGATTCAAATACACTTGAGTGATTGAGTGTGCCAATTGAGGAACAATTTGAAGTTTTCAAAACTTGTGAAAAAAAAACTCCGAGATGGGATCCTGAAAAGAGTAGAGTGAAATAAAACTGAGTTCAAACTGTTCATCCTTTCAACCACCCAAGATAAGGAGATTGCTATAAGCCCCATAGGAAATAGGTGAATTAAAACGTTGCCTTTGATTCAAGTATTGTTGAACACTAGTTGTTTATACAGTTACCTGCAAAAGAAATGACATTGTAGCAACTCCTGATCCACCGAGCCTAAGTTTATATCTTTGCTCGAGGACAAGCAAAGAGCTAAGCTTGGGGGAGCTTGTTGGCGGTCGTTACAACCCAAATCCGACCACCAATACTCGGGAATAAATGAGGTTTTATGCAACATTCTACGCACTTAGGTTTTATTTCTAATAAAGTTCCACGAGTTTTGGTGAGTGTCACTTGTGCAGGTACAACTACGACAAATACGCGCTATTGGGGCCGAAAATGACCGAATCGGCCGAACGTCTCCGTTTGGCTGGTTACCCCCCTTAGCCGTACATGTCACCGGGAGTCGTCCACGTCAACAATGACCGAGCAACAACATCACACGCCACATGGACGACCGCCAACTCATCCCGATGGACCGACACGTCATCCTGGGCCAGATCAACACGAAGCCAAGCACCAGAGGGCAGCCCAAGAGGGGCCCAGGGGCAAAGGCGGTGCACGGGGGCAGGCCTGGGCCTCCAGGCGCGTTCGGCCGAACTAGGCGGTTCGGCCGAACCGCCCCCAGGCTCCAAACCGCCTCCAAGGCTGCATCCTCGCCCTTGGTGGCCAGGTCAGTGGATCCACTGGTTCGGCCGAACCAGTGAGTTCGGCCGAACAAGGATCTTCGGCCGAATCAACCGGAGATGCCCCCTGGATGCCTTGGCGGTTACCCTGCCTACAACCGCCATCAACCGCTATAAATTGGACAGCCTCAGCCCTCATTCAACACACACCAAGCCAAGGAGCTCTCTCATTCCACTTGTTCTAGTAGAGTTAGGATAGTTTAGTTGGGAGTTAGAGTTAAGTCGAGCTGTGCCTTGGAGGTTCCAGAGTCGTCTTCAAAAGCTCTGGTATAAGCTCTTGTATCTTTTTCCTTTCCTTTTGCAAGACTTTAAGTTATCAATATAGTTATCTTTATTTTCTTGCCTTTGTCATTTATATCTTGCTTCTACTTTATTCTAGTTTTATCTATATCTTGTTTAGACTATAGTCAGTTATAGTTCTAGTGCTTGTAGTTCTTGTTTAAGTCTTTGTCTTGGCTGGTTCTTCGATCTTGCTTGATACTGGAGGTGAATTGTCAACAAGAGTATTGACAAGGTTGCTTGCTCTTGCTAGCAGAGTAAGTAGTTGTTGACTAGTGTAGGAGTGGTTCATAGACTAGCTAGTGGCCTTAGATTATTCCTGTCGCAACGGAGGTGGTAGCCGTGAGGTGGTGACAGCCCTTTCGGTCTTCGTAGCCCATCACGTTAGTTCCGGTCCGTAGGATTCCCCAGTTGGGAAATAGTGGCACCCCTTCTCATCTCTTTCCGTGTGTCACCGGTTCCCTTGTCCCGAGGCTAAGACAATGGAATTAACCCAGATCTCCTAGTGCTGGCTCTGTAGCCGCTGTATCTCTAAGCTAGAGTGACATAGGTAGATAAAGTACCCAGGAGTCCTCTATCTCTTCTCGTTGTCCTCCCAGCTATCTATCTCTTCTCTCCCTTACCTGAGCATCCCTTGAGCTGTGTGTCCGGTATATCCACTCCTATCCAATACCGTTATCCCCAATCTTGTCTAGTCGTGTACCTTTCTCTGATAGTCTCGAATATCTGTTCACTAGTATTCTTGCCAAAGCTTCCCTGCGGAAATATAAATTACGATACCTCGGGATACTCCGAGGAGAAGTGCTACAGCAGTGATTCTGTGCGCTTGCAGAATATTTCTATATTTTACTAAGCCATAAGGAAAACCACTGAAACACTCCTTACCCCAGTACCAGGATTCTCTATTCTGATATTGGATCGTAAGGAGTGCCAACAGGCATGTCGCATATAAATGCTCAAGCAGGCTGCCCCAAGCCCCCAACCCTACCTCACTCCAGCCGCGAGCCTCACTCCCTCTCTCTTCTTCGCCGCCGCCACCTCTCCTCCACCCCACCGCCGCCTTCTTTGCGTGTGAGCGTCGGCCGCCGCGCCGTCCTCCGTTCGCGCCATTGCTTACCCTCTTCAGCTGGTCCCCAAGCCTCGCGCCCCTTCGCATCTCATCCCCGTGTCTGGCCTTGTCAGCGGTCGAGCAGGCCCTGAAGGCGCTCGAGCTCGGCGCGGAGCATGGCGGCCTCGCTCTCGCCAGCGGCCTGCTCCTGTCCCGACGTTGCCATGACCAGGGCACCACACGGCGTAGACAGTGGCTGGCGGCGGCGGCTTCACGCGGGGGAAGGACCTCAGATGGCAATTGGCCGACGGCGACCGGCGAAGCCGTTGCGGCTCGGCGTGGGGATGCCCATGGTGGCATCCGTTTGCACCGGTGGGGCTCGTCGCCGGTGAATCGGGCGGGACCGAGGGGCGGCGGCGCTCGGGTGACCCACGGCGGTGGCACTCCGGTGATTGGATGCGGTGATGGGATGGTGACGAAGACTGGCGGCGCGCGAAGCGGGGAGGCGGGGCGGTCGGCTGAGCGGGGCGGCGGCGGCATCCCCGACGTGGTCCTCCTCTTTCTCCTGCTTCATGACTTCTCTGCTCTACTCGGCCTCTGCTCTGCCGACGGGATTTATGGGGCTGGCCCGGTGGGGAGGCGGCGGGTGGGTGGAAGGCGAGGGGGCGGTGGTGGGCAGCGAAGGGGCGTCGGTGGGGGTGGCGCGGTGGGGAGGCAGCGGTGGTGGGCAGGTGAGGGGGCGGCGACGGCATTCAAGGCGCGGCGGGTGGAGCTCGGGGTACGGTGGTGGGGGATGACGTGGCGCAGCTAAGGATTGAGAGAATTCCCTTAGTGGGGAGCCAAAACTAAGTTTTGTATGATGATTTGGAAATGAGGTAAGTAGTATCTAATTTTTCTCTACATTATATCTACATTCCCCATTTTATGAACGTAGTACATTTTAATCCGACAGAGACAAGTCAATGGTTTCCTTTAACTTAAACCCATAATTATATTTGTTTATTTACACCTCTGTATCGCCCCACCAAATTCATAACTGCTGCAACAAAAATTGCATTTATAAGAGCAACTCCAATGACCTAGGTAAAACGTTTTCTATCGGTAAAAAAGAAGAAGAAAAACACCGACAATACCCATTCCAACGGACTCGCCATCTTCCTCGCTTCGCTATCCGGTTCTGCATCCCGTCCCCATCGCTCGACATCTTCTCTGAGCGAAGCAGACTCGCATCTCCCTCCCGGCCCACCCGGCCTCCCTCCCTCGCGCCATCCCCATCTTCGCGTCGGAGCCGCTCCCGCGCCGCCTGTGGCCACTTTCGCCTCCGTTGCACCGCTCGACGCTGGCCCCGCATCCTATACCTACGGCCGCACCTCCATGGGCCGACTCGCCGCTTCCATGGGCTCGACGCCCTCCCACCTCCTGGAGATCAAGCAGTCGCGAAGAATTTTTTCCCTGTCGTGGGTCGCCGTGATGCTCGCCCACTTGGCGCGCGCTCCGCCTCCTGAGGAACTCATCCGCCGGCCAAGTTCCGCCTCACACAGATCCGCCATGCCCACGCGACACGCCGTTGAGCATGGGAGCCGTGCCGCCGTGTGCGGTAGGAGCACGCATCGGCTATGCTCCCCCGAGCTCCGCCGCGCTGTTGGGCAGACGCAGGCGGCTGCTTTGCTCTGATCCCCTCATCCTCTTCGCAGCCCAGCATGTGCTTGGGTAGATGTGGCCTTCCTCCCTGACCAGCGAGCCGATGAGGCTTGTCCCAGGAGCCATGGTGGGAGGGCCGCCGAGTCTGGCGCCGCCGGTGGCGGAGGAGCTGCTGTTGCGGTTGGAGGAGTCATCGTCGGTGCCGCCGAAGAACTGGAGGTTGGGGACGGAGTGCGGCGTGGGCAGCGGGAGGTTGGACGGGTGTGAGCGCGAGACGCCGCCGCCGGTGTCCTCGTCGTCGTTATCTCTCATCTGCTTCTTGCTGGAGGCCGTGATGACGATCGGGAGGCCCGGCGGGGAGGCGCGTGGTGGTCGGTGGGGCGAGGCAGGGCAGGCGGCGAGCGGTGGGGAGAAGAAGTGCGGTGGGGGAGAAGAAGATAAGCTTGACAGGTGGGGTCCACTCAAGTAGAGAGTCTAGTTTAGAGAATCTGTTGGTTTCCATTCAAAAAAATGATGATTTTCTATATTATACAAAGAAGAAAAAACTCTATATTTAGAGAATATTTTGGAGAGACCGTTGGAGTTGCTCTACAGCTGTGACATTTGTTCTTTGATCTTGCACGGCTTGAATAAACATAACTGATAACTTCACAGCTGATGCACCACTAAACTGGCCTGCTCCAGGTCTTAAAAAACAAAACTGGCCTGCTCCACGGAGGGCGCGGCAATGTCGCGCCTGGGTTTCTAGTTTATATGTACCATCTTCCGTACCTAAAAAAACCAACTATTTACTGCAGCGAAATTTCATCGAACAGCCTTGTTTAGATCTCAAAAGTAACTCCCAAATTTACTATGTAAAAAGAAAATTCTCTATTGTATTAAAATGTCATAGCCTGCATGGAGTACTAAATATAGATGAAATTAAAAACTAACTGTACAGTTTTGTTGTACTCTGCTAGACAAACATTATAAGTCTAATTAATAAATTTTTAGATAATTTTTCACACATACAAACGAAATGTTACAGTGACGTAATGATTAGAAAGTGATCTTGTTGTCCCAAGTTTGTCCTCCCAAATTTGGAGGCCTTTGTAATCCTCTCGCACCCGAAATTTCAACTGCGGTTGCTCCCCGCCGGCGACTGGCATGCCGCGTGCCCCGCGCCGCCCGTCCGACGAGGCGCGCCGCGGAGCCTACAAGCCGCGCGTCGACTTCAGCCGCTCGCGCCGCCGCCGCGAGGACGGCCTCCTCGCCCTCCGCCGCCTCGACCGCGACGCCGGCCTCTTCAAGCGCCGCCGCGACGAAACCTCTCCCGTCGCCCACGCCTCCGATGCCGCTCCTGCGCCCCCCGAATCAGACCCACCCGCAGCTAGTGCTCTACCACCACCCACTATCTCCTCGCCGCCCGACGCAGCGGCTCCCCGGAATGCCGCCGAATCAGAGGTGCGTGCCTAGGGTTATCTCTACTTATTTCGATTGTTCTGGTGATTTTAGTAACTCCAGGAGAAGTTCCACAAAGCTAATGCAGTGTTGATTGTTGAACGCAGTGGTACCAATGCAATTCTCATTCTCTCGTGCATTTAGCGAATCATGTCATAATCCACGAGGTGTAGAAACCAGCAATTCAAATTCAGACGATGAATGTAGTTTGGAGCTCAAACTTTCTTAATTGTGCCCCTTTTTTCACCCAAAATCTTGTTTACACTACCACAGTACCACCAGTCCATGTTTCTACATGACTTGGGAATTGGTGAATAGCATACTAGGAATATGACGTTTTGGTATTTTAAGGTGCAAGGAAAACATAGTGTGTTTTTTTCTCTTCAACTTCGTGTGTTTCTTTTCAATTTCGTTAGTTTGTCTTTTGTATCCAGTTAGCTTGAAGGCCTGTCAGAATTGGTCGACAAAGTATGTTCAGATGACACCACCAGTCAGCTTGAAGCCACAGTCCAGTTCAGGAAACTTCTTTCAGATGGTACTTTGACATGTTTAATGCTACATGCAACTCCTTTCCTTTTCGTTATGTGTATTCTGAACTGAGCATGTCTGTAGGGAAGAATTCAACTGTGATAAAAATCATTAGAGCGGATGTCCTGCCCAGATTTGCTGAGTTTCTTTCAAGACATGGGCTTCCTCAGCTCCAGGTATGTTCCTTGCCTTCTGTCTCCTCATTTTTCTCTTGTCGTTGTTTTCTACTGTGGTTTACCTAGTGTACTTTTTGCAGCTGGAGGCGGCCTGGGTGCTTACCAACATAGCTGCATCTGATTATACACTGCTGGTTGCAGAATGTGGTGCTGTTCCAAGGTTGGTGGAACTCTTGGGGTCACCAAATGCGAACATCAGGCATCAGGTAAAGCATTTTTACTTGTACTCAATCGTTATTTGTGCATGTGTGATAGTTTGGTCTTGTGATATTGTTGGCTTTGACATCTTAAACAGGCTATATGGTGTCTTGGAAATATAGCTGCGGACTTGTCTAGCTGCAGAGACATTCTTTTTTACCATGGTGTTATGACACCATTACTTTCTCAATTTAGAGAAGACATGAAAATTCCAGTTCTGAGAACTGCTATGTGGGCCTTGTCAAATATTTGTTTTGGAAAATTTCCAGCTGAAGTGCAAGTAGGGTTTTTGTTACCGCTGTTTATCTCCTGAAGTTCCCCTTGTTAAATTTTTGAAGAAAGAGTTTGGTGATATCTGTTTTGGCTTATCGCTGCAGGTGAAACCAATACTAGAAATTGCCAGCCAGCTTATTCATTCTGCTGATGAGAAGATACTGGCAGATGCATGCTGGACTGTATACTATATATGTGGTGGGGTAGATGATGCCATCCAAGACATACTAGATGTTGGGGTCTGCCCTCAACTTGTAAACCTTTTGTTGTAAGTTGCCAGATTCTTTTCCTAGTGAAAGTTGCATGTATTATGAAGTATTATAAACTGACCTGGTATTCCTTGTAGTTGTAATTAATTGGCCTCTTTATTTTCTCCTGATTTTAGGCATGGATCAGCTAGTGTTCTTCTCCCTGTCATCATGGCACTCGCAAGAATTTCTGCCGGAGATGATGCTCAAGTTCAGGTACCTTTATAGCTATTTTGTTGTTGTGTCATTCCTTTTAGTCCCAAGCAAGTTGGGGTAGGCTACAGTTGAAACCCAACATGAGGCACCAACAAAAAAAAGAAAAGAGTAAAATGCACCGGGGATCCATCAACTTGTAAGCGAGTGTCATTTAGGTCCACTGTAGAATATTGGGCAAACACCACACACCCAAGATGGGGGGGGGGTGACCTTTCATTATATAGGCCGGATACGGCTTGGAGTACAAGAATACAACTCTAATACAATACAAGACCATATACAACTCTATATATTGAACACCCGCCCGCAGTCGCAGGTGGACTAACGCCTAGACTGGACCTAAAATCTGTAAATAACTGTACAGGAAGACCCTTAGTCATAATGTCAGCAAACTGGCGCGACGAAGGAATGTGAAGAACTCGAACTTCACCCAAAGCCACCTTCTCGCGGACGAAATGAATATCAATCTCAATATGCTTCGTTCGTCGATGATGAACAGGATTGGCAGTCATATAAACTGCACTGTCATTGTCACAGAAGACGAGCGTCGCCTTTGAGAGAGGAACATGAAGCTCGTGAAGAAGCTGTCGTAGCCAGCAACACTCAGCTACTGCATGAGCAACAACCCGATATTCTGCCTCTGCACTGGAACGAGAAACTGTAGTCTGACGCTTGGACGACCAAGAGATCAATGTATCGCCAAGATAGACACAATATCCAGAGGTAGAACGTCGAGAATCAGGGCAGCCCGCCCAATCAGCATCAGAGTACGCCGTAAGAGAGTCAATCGGACCAGTGCCAATCCGAAGACCATAGGACAGGGTACCCTTCACATAGCGCAAGATGCGCTTTAGAAACGCCAGATGAGACTCGCGAGGATCATGCATGAACAAACAGACCTGCTGAACATCATATGCAAGATCCGGTCGCGTCAGGGTGAGATACTGAAGAGCACCAGCTAAACTCCGGTAAGCAGACGCATCAGCAATAGGCGCACCATCTGTAGCAGACAACTTGGCCTTAGTATCAACAGGCGTTGTCGTAGAGTGACAATCACTCATACCAGCACGCCGAAGAATCTCCAAAGGATATTGCTGCTGAGAAAGAAACAGCCCATCCGAAGAACGTGTCACAGACATGTGTAAGAAGTCATGAAGATCCCCCAAATCTGTCATAGCAAACTCACTGTGCAGTCGGTCAATAATGTTCTGAAGCAACGTGGTAGAGGAAGCAGTCAAGACAATATCATCCACATAGAGAATAAGATAGGCCATGTCGTCACCATTGCGATAGACAAACAACGAAGTATCCATAGCTGATGGAATGAAACCCAGAGAACGAAGATATATCGCAAACCGCTTATTCCAAGCACGAGGAGCCTGCTTCAGTCCATACAGAGACTTCTGAAGGAGACAAACATAATCTGGATATGCAGGATCAACAAAACCAGGGGGCTGCTCAGACTAGACCGTTTCCTCGAGATAGCCATGAAGAAACGCATTCTTCACATCCAACTGATGAATAGGCCACTGACGAGAAGCCGCAATGCTCAACACAGTCCGAATCCTGCCCTGCTTAACAACCGGGCTGAAGGTCTCATCATAATCAACACCAGCCTTCTGATTAAATCCCCGAGCGACCCAGCGAGCTTTATGCTTGGAAAGAGTACCATCAGAATTATACTTAACTTTCCAAAGCCATCGTCCAGTCACAACATTAACACCAGGAGGACGAGGCACCAGGCGCCATGTGCCATTATCCACCAATGCTTGGTACTCATCAGCCATAGCAGCGCGCCAGTTCGGATCAGCAAGGGCACTGCGATAATTACTCGGAACAGGAGAGACAACTGTAGAAGTAGCTGTAAAATTCTGATAATTAACAGGCTGTATCGTACCAGACTGAAGACGTGTCAAACGACGTATAGCAGGACTCGACTGGGGACCATGAACTTGCTCAGGATTGATCGGCGGGGGAAGTGGACGGCGACTGTAGACCTGTCCAAATCGCCCGAACAGAGGGGGCGCCGGCGCTGGTGCTGGTGCTGGTGCGACGGGCACTGTGGGCACAACCGCGGCAGGCACGGAGGGCGCCGGAGTAGCAGGCACGGAGGGCGCCGAAGCAGTAGGCACAGGCACAGGCACCGGAGGCGCTGGCACTGACGGCGTGGCAGGTGCTGGCGCCGGCGCCAGAGGCGCATCAAGCACAGGCGCCAGGGGCGCAGCCGGCGAAGACGGAGGTGGTGCCAAAGACACGGGCGAACTCCCGCCCGGAAGCGAAGACTCCGAAGATCCTGACTTGATGGCAAATCCGAGGTGCATCAACACATTGTTGACTTTATTGCTTTTGCCCGTACTCAGTTTAGTCTTCCTGTTAAATGCTTTCAGGCTGATAATGGCACCGAGTTTGTTAACCACGCTATGCATAGTACTGTAGAATATTGGGCAAACACCACACACCCAAGATGGGGGGTGACCTTTCATTATGTAGGCCGGATACGGCTTGGAATACAAGAATACAACTCTAATACAATACAAGACCATATACAACTCTATATACCTAACATCCACGAACTTTGAAAATGCATTTCTAGGTCCATAAACTTTTTAAGTAGTTCACCGCAGGTCCACAACCCTCCACGTAGGCACCTAGGGCTTGTTTGGTTGCTGCCTGCCAGGCAGCACCATCCAACCCCAGGCGTCCAAAATCGGACGCCTGAGATCGCTGCCTGAGCCAGGCAGCTTTCTCAGGGCTGCAAGCAAACAAGCCCCTAGTGCTGACATGGCGGGTGACTGGGCATCTATTTCCTCTCTGTGTCCGTTTAAAGCATTTCATCAAGCACATCGTGAGCGGCGCCACAATCTGCCGTCCGTCATCTTTGCCGCTGCCTCCACGCCACATGGGCCATTCTTCCCTAACCTGCTGTCGCGTGTTTCCTGGTGCACTCAGCGAACCTGGCCGCAAGGGTCTGCATAGGCGGCCGGCTAGCTTCTACTGGAGCGCCGGCGACGGGTCTGCTGTTAGAGTGGTAGTGGTGGCACTGCAGCAGGGGGAGGAACCTGTCACCGGCGCTAGCGGCGGCGGTGGCTGCGACGCTCACGTTTCACTGATCGGCATGGGTGGCGAAGCGCAGCTGCGGTTGCGTTCCTCGAACGGGGACAGGCAGATCACGGCCGCGACAGCTCATGTGCTGGGACAGGAGTACAGTACTGGTACGTGCGGCCGCGCGGGAATTGGAGCCGCCGCTGCTCTAGCTGTGGTGCAGAACAGAGGGGAAAGGGAGAGGGAAGAAGGCACTGGTGCTTTGCTTGGTGAGCCTGGACATGTGAGGGACCTGCAGGATGACGATTGGATGGGAGGAACAGGTAGCAGGAAGGCTTGTCGGTTGCTGATGCAGTTGCTTGTTCTTTCCTTCGATAAAACACAGGCTTGCTTCAGAAGTGGTGTTTGATGCTAGAGCTAGAAGAAAGAGTAGAAGCAGCCACGGAGAGAGAGAGGAGAAGATAGAACAAGCCCCATCATCCGCCATGTCAGCACTAGGTGCCTAGGTGGAGGGTTGTGGACCTGCGGTGAACCACTTAAAAAGTTTATGGACCCAAAAATGCATTTTCAGAGTTCGTGGACCTAAATTACACTCACTTACAAGTTAATGGACCTCCGGTGCATTTTACTCAAAAGAAAATAAATAAATATGTATAAAGCATCAATATTCAATAGTAGTGATATAATTAGGGGATCTAAAGTCTGTCCTGGTTCAGGCATTTTAATAGCTGATTTTCATGCATTCCTATCCAAGGACAGCTTCAAAAAACAAGAATACAACAATAAAAGAAAAAGTCAATGTGGAGTTGCTGGATGCTGTCAGTGATAATGCTTTGGTCTTTTATGACCTAAAAGCTTGTATCTGCAGTCGCATTTTATTGCTACAACTGCAGCTATTCTTACACATTTACACTAGTAAAGCTATAGGCCTCATCTGACGCCCCCAATAAAGCTCATCAGTTTTATCATATCTATAGCATGCCAGGCTTCATCCTCTTAACACTCTTTTTCATGGTGTAACTGCTTTTGTGCTTCTCAAGTTCATCTTATGACTCCTTTACGTGTTGTCCTCAGTCTGATGAACTCTTATGAGGGGTTCCACACACCTTCACAGTATAATATTTGTGTATCTGCTGTAGCTGTTAAAGAGGGGCATAAAAGATTGCACGCTTATGAGAAAGCTCTAATACTTATAAGCAACTAATTCTAAATTTTGCTTTTGTTTGAGTTAACCTGTATGAGTGATACTGAACAGAAATGCAATGATATTTTGCAGGTCTTAATAGAAAATGGCATTCTCGATTGTTTAGCCCAGTTGCTAGCACGAAGCTACCCAAAGAACATCAAGAAACAAGCTTGTCTAATTGTTTCTAATATTGCCACTGACAGCAAGGATCAGATTCAGGTATCATCGTCTGAATCCTTTGTGTTTCCTATATAAATGCTGTTCGTGCCATCAAAGGAATGTTCCCCATGTGAACTAAGCCCTGTACCTTATCTCATTTTTATGCTGTGTCTCATAATTGTTCCAACAGGCGGTAATTGATGCAAGCATTATTAGTCCTCTCGTTGTCCTCCTAAAGACATCAGAGGCGGATATAAAGAAGGAAGCTGCTTGGGCTTTATCAAATGCTGCGTCGGGCGCTTCAAGTGAACAAATTCAGTATGTTGTGGCCAGGGTTCATCTGAATCTATATATCTTGAGTACCTTGGGTGCATGACGTTGAATTTGATCCTTTGCAATGGCTGCTTACCATATGGGTGGATGTTTAGAGCCCCTGTGCAGTGTCTTCACCTACAAAGATCCTGACCTAGTATATGCATGTCTGGAAGGTCTCGAGAATATACTCGAGGCAGGTGAGGCGGGGAAGAAGGGCGAGGAATCTGGGACGAACCCATACGCACAGTTCATCCTAGAGTGCAGGTGGTTGGATAAACTGGAGGATCTGCAGGAAGTGAACAACGACAGGATCTACGAGTTGGTCATGAAGCTGCTGCAGAGTTTCTGGAAAGAGGAAGCGAGAGCGATGATCCCAACGTCCCAGGTTCCAACGACTCGGCAGATACTGTGGAAACAACATCTGAAAACGTGGCACAGCCACCAGCACCAGCTTCCGGTGCAGATGAAGCTGAATGATGGCAGACACACACATTTTATTCTATTGCCCTGTAGTATGGTACTGTAAGTCTGTAACAGGTGAGAAATGTGTGAAGGTCCGGTAGTGACGTTCCTGCCTCTAGGCTGCTGTTCGTTTGAAGGTTTGTGAATGACCCACATTTCATGTTTTTTTCCTTTTTGTTTTTGTTTAGATACTTTGATCGATATCATTTTTTTTTTCCTTTTTGTTTTTGTGTAGATGGTTTGGTCGCTGTGAGGAGTTGCCGAAATTAAGAGCCATACTTTTGAGAGGAAGGAAATCTGGAATGGGTGCAGGTGGCAAGTGCCAAAGAGGCTTTCTTTTTCTGCATCATTGTATTAAGAGGAATGAAAAGTATTAGAGCCAGGCTTTCCATTCCAAATAGCATTGGCAGCAGATGTGTGCAACTTGCCCTCCTTGCTTGCTGCCTGCCAATCATCATCCATCTATTCTATCCCAGCAACTGGACATGAGTATTTGCATATCTGCGTATATATGTTCCTTGGATAATGTATCTGCACGCACTATTTTGAGGATCGAGATGGCCTTGATGGAGACAGGGAGAGATGACGGCACGTCTCCTGCCTAATCCATCCTGAAACTGAGACGCCATGGAGATGTACATGGTGGTATTGCAATTCGCAACCAGCACCGATCAGCATCACAACTACTTAAGGCCCATAAGGAAAGTTCGAGGATGTACATATTTTCTTGGCCCACGCAAGAATCTGGATGTGCATGTTACTAGCTCATAATGCAGGCAGCAGGCTTTTTTGTTGAAGAGACCAGTCAGTCCAGAAAATATATATAAATTAGAGCGAGAGATCACTATTTTAGTTTTATAACAGCAGGAAGCTACTAAAATTGAGGTATCGGTTCCCTCGTCAGACCCCCGCCATCCCTGCACAGTGATTAATTACAAGACTGCTGGTCCTTTTATTTGCGCGCTTCGTGCTTTACATTGCCTTCACTAATGAACACGGAAAACTCTTTTACTATTCTTGGTTCCCACTCACCCAACGACATGAATAGTTCAGTGATAAAACGGTATGAATAGATCAAACACAACTACACAAAGGAAATAGACAATACTATCTGGAAAACATACACAAAGTTCCAGATGTGGCACATCCCTTCACTTATTTTAGTCTTCTAGCTTTATTTTAGTAGTCTGCTTCTACCCAGGCATCATTGCCTGCTTTGTAGGCACCAGATGACGTCCACTTCAACTTGATCACCATCGACTTCTCTTTTTTGACTCCTAATTCTTCTTCTAGTGTCAAAATCTAGGCGTTCTTCACTCATGATTCTACGGCTGCAGTCTAGACAGAATTTCAAACTCCTGTCCTCTTCTTGGCTGTCACAGGTTGTGATTACTCTTAGATCCACTTCTATGTGGAGTTTGAAATGTTGACGATCTGGCAATGCTATAACGTATGGTCTCAGTGGAAGAATGCACGTGGATCCACAGGGCAGGGACAAGCTGCTCCTTAATTCGTTCACGACTGAAGAGATGGACGCTTTTGCTCCCATAAGCCTTGGCCCTTGCCTTAACGCTACCATACACAGCACGGCTTCCCGAACCGAGGTCCTTGAGGTTCAACCTGACCTCAACATGCGTCTTAACGGCATCTGGAATCACCAAGTATGTGACCTCCAACTTGCGACCAAGGGAGTATGGAATCACAAAAGAGCTGGGATGTTGTTGAGCCTGATTATACCTCTTGTACTTCTCCCTCGTGCGCCACATAGATGCTCAGATATTGGTGCCAGTCACATGCCTTGATAGCGGCGATACGGAAGTTTGCACGAATGGCCAACAATTGCACCGCACGTACACATGACTCAATTTCATCATCATCGAAATACTCCGAGGCAAATGTAGCATCATCCTCACCTACGTCACCACCCTCACTTCCGTCACCATTCTCATTTGAAGTGTACGTAGTAGCATCATCCTCACCTCCATCACCATCCTCGTTTGCAGTGTTGAGTTTGGTTCCATACATGTTTCAATCCCACACTTCACTCATCGGCTGATTCTTGTCACCCTCAACCTAGGGGGAAAAATTGAGATATTAGCAAATATCCGTGTCTCGTTTTTATGTCCCGATCCGTGTCCCTGCACACGTGGAGACTATCCGTTCCTCCCTCCAAGAGCTGGGCCTTCTATTTTTTTCCGTCGTCAGCCCACGCCACCAGGTAACGGAGTCGTTAGTTCGGGGTAGGTGATCCGTTCCATTCCTCTTCTCTCCGCCAGTACTTGCTGCTTCCCATGGAGATGGATATAATTCTCTGGTGCGTGTGACTGGGGGAGAGGGCGGCGAGTTCGTGAAGGATGAGGGCCAGACGGAGCCGAAGCTAGGTCAGTGCTAACAGCTCTCCACGCATGCCTGAAGCTCAAAGTGTTTCTTGTAATAGATTTCGATTTGGGTAACTAGGACCTCGATTCCACCTGCAGGGTTTCGATTTGGATGGCTGAGACCTCTATTGCTGCTATGGGATCTCGATTTGAGCTGTGAGAAGTTTGATTTTCATGGGGGGCGAACTGGGACTGGGAGGCGTAAATCTGGACATTAACCCAGCAGCATATTCGAGCTCGCCAACAACATATTAAAATTGTACAGAGTAGGCGATGCAGGATCTTGCTGGTAGCCGCTGCCTTCAAGGATCTCTTCTCAGCGAGGAAATTTTGCCCCCGGCAAATTTGAGTGGCTGGTTAGTTGTCGTGTGCTTGTGCTTCTATCCTTCAGTCCCTAATAAATATGCACTTTTCTAATCTTGCTTGTTACTTCCGATCAGTTCATTTGTTTGGCAAAAAAAGCTGGATACATATCATAAAGAATTAACAAAACATAGAGAATTTAGTTCCGTTCTAAGATAAATCGTTGCATATATAGGATTCCATGGATTGCACAAAACACATCCATTCTCCTAAAAGGACGCTGCCTTCAATTTAAATGTTTAAACATATTATTGTAGGGACTTGCGTCAAATGACTGAGTAGCATTTCCTTGTTGTGTATCTTGACCATGGCCACTGGTCCCAAAGAAAGAACCGAAAGATGGAGGCATGAAAGCATTCCCACCTGGATAATAGTTTGGATAGTAGCCTGGTATCTGTACATGATGTTGGTCTGTACTAGTCCCTAAATGGCCCTGTACCAATAAAAAATAAATACTAATATCAGTACTGGTTCTGCATCTTGACAATGGTAAATAGTATTGAAATATTATACCAGGAAGCTGTGTGGTTGCGAATGTGTCATAATATGTGGTTCAATTGCGGAACCAGATGCCTTTGGGCCATTATTAGTCCTTTTCCTCTTTCCTGTTGCCCCCTTGTCAAAACCAGATGCAGAACCAGTATCTGCTTCAGTTGTAGAACCAGATAATTTTGAGCTATTCTTGGTCTTTTTTTTCTTTTGTGCTGCCTTCTCAAATCCACCAATTGCCCTCTCAGATCCAAGAATTTCCTTCTCCTTAACCTTAATGCCTTTTGGTTTTATAGCCTACTCTTGCTGTTGTGCAGCTGCAGAAGGTAGATTTTTTTTCAAAGATACAAAATAATCAGATTGTGTGGCATGAGTGGTGTCTAACATAAGTAATATTTAACATATAGTATAGGGCAAACCTTGTGGATGAGATGAACTATGCAATTCTTGATCAGGCCTTTTTCCTAGGCTTTTCTCCACATCTTCTGCTAATTTCTCTGCATTGCTCACAGCCATAAAGTATGTCTCATCAGATTTTGCAGCTCGGACAGCTAATTTAAGAAACATTCTGCACAACTCCTTTCTGCGTTGTGATAGCTTTATCTTGGGATCTTCATGTGTCTCAGAATTTCTCTTTATATGAACTACTTTCGCATCAATCGTCCATCTGTTTAGTATGTACTGGTGTGGAATTTTTTTGATATTGTTAATATCTAGTATCTTCAATGCGTGGCAGCATAAGATTCCAACAAATTCGAACTTTTTGCAGCTACAATTCACATGATCTCCAGATGTAGAAAACTTTACGACATGTTCAGTTTTCTTACCATAAACCTTTATTTTGTATGACTTTTCATCATCAATATCACCACAATAGAATTGATCACAGTTCAGTGTTTGCATCACTTGTTCTTGGAATAACTTAAACACTGCTGGAGTGTAAATTTTTGCTGCGTGTCGTAGTATTCTCAGATCTGATTTCAACTTTGGTGAACTTTGTGTTGCCTTGAAATCACATTTAACCTCCTCATATCTTTTATCTGCCACCAACCTATCAAAATGCTCAAAAAAGGTTAGTATGTCATATTTGACGCTGATATATCCCTTTAACTCATTATTCATGCTTTCACTTCTTTGAGTGCTAACCATATCAGCAGAAAATGTATTCCTTCCATAGACTAAGGCCCATTTCTCCTTTTTATGAAATAACCTTTCTAGCCACTTATCTTCTTGTAGATTATACTTGTCTAGCAAATTGTTCCATGCGTTTATAAAATCCTCCACTTCCTCTGGATCATAAATACAGCTCTGAAAATCTGCATTGAACTTTTTATATTCCTCTACAACTCCAGAGAGGTGCTTGCATGCATTCTGGTTCATATGCCAAACACAAATCCTGTGATGAGTCTCCGATAGAACGATCTTGATTGCTTTTGCCATTGCTGTATCTTCATCAGTCAAAATGGTCTGTGGCTTCTTGCCTGACATAGCAGCTAAAAAGGTTTTGAAAAGCCAAACAAAACTTTCAACAGTTTCATCATACAAAAGTGCAGCACCAAAAATAATAGTTTTCTTGTGATTGTTCACTCCAACTAGCAAACCAAAGGGACGCCCATCATTTAGTTTTCTGTATGTTGTGTCAAAGCAAACAACATCACCAAAAGTTTCAGAGTCTGACACCATTTTAGAATCGGTCCAGAAAATATTGGTTATCAAGTCATCCTCGTCAACTTGGATGGAATAGGAAAACTTCCCTTCTTCCGATGTTTTCTTCTCTAGATATTCCAACACTCCTCCAGTGTCGCCTTGGTTTACCTTCAATGACCTCTTTGAATTCAATTTATTTTTCATATCTTCACGTGTAAATCCAAGATTCTCAATTCCACCTGCTTCTTTTGCCATCAGATCAAAAGTAGCTTTATTTGAAATGCCGACTGATTTAGCAGCTTCGACACTTGCAAGTTGTGCTTCTGTTATTGTCCTTTGAGATCTTAAATGATGGGCTTGGCTAGCAGTAGCAAGAATATGGTTGTGCTCAGGCTCAAATTCATAGATGTAGTAGAACCCATCTCTGAGACTGATCTTCATGCGTGCTTGGCACATACAGCGGGTTTCTGGCCTACTGTACTTGGGAGTCTCTTCGTCCTTATCAGGACCTCGAATACCTTAGTAAATAAACAATTTGATCAAAATGATGTCCTATCCCTAACTATGAACAAAGTAATATAGGATAGATTTAATATCTGCACGGGAACAACAGAAAATTCTATTCTTTATTGTGGTAGTATTTTTCACATTATGTGAACTACTCCTTCGAATGCTAAAACCCTTGTTGTAGGCGTAGGCATTATAAAAGTCATACGCCTCTTGTTCAGTGCAGAATTTCGCACCAACCTTTGGTACCCTGTCTTCCAGAGAATTTTCTACTTGGGTAGATTCGGTTTTACTATAATCCTGGTTGGATTTGTAAAGGGCGCCATGCACCATAAGTTAGAAATAAAACAAAATTTGATTGAGAGGGTAAAATTCAAATGTATTTGCATAGATCAAACAAATGCACACTATGAATGGCACTGGTACCACTTACAGTTTCTAACTCAATTCTCCCTGTGTCACCAGATTGAACATTGAATCTGGAGATTTTTGGCGTAGATGTGGTTGCAGCAGCTCCTGCCATGATGATGCTCTGTACTTGTGGAAGTAATGGCGCAGCCACATCTGTGCACTGGTCCTCGTTAGGCGTGGGGAAATTGGGCTCAGGGCCGTGTTTCTTTGGGATGGAAATATTTTTCCACCCATTTGACCAATAATTAAGGGTATTAAATAAAGTCAGTTTACAAAATTATTTTTACAACATTAAACTATTTCGCGAGATCTATCTAATGAGGTCTTTGACCGCATGACTAGAGGATGGTTACTGTAGCATTACTGTAGCAAAATATGGATTAATTAGGCTCATTAGATTCGTCACGCAAAGTTAGACTCATCCATAAATGGGTTTTGCAAATAGACTTCGTTTAGTACTTCATGCATGCAAGATTCTTTTTGGAAAAACTTTTCTGGGTTGGAAAGAAACGCTGCCCAGAAGCCATTGTCGATGTTGAGAAATATTCTAGTCTAATGTTTATCTTTCTCCTTGTTTTCTTATCGATGGAAACTTTCTGTTGTAATTGGCGCCAATTTTTAGGCGGTGGAGTTTTTTCCCTCCATTAATTTCTGTTAACTGCCATCGTTGTTGTGTTGGCGCTAAAAAAACGCGCAGATGGGACGACGGACTGACGGCTCCGTCTTCTCGTGGCGTGAATCTGCGTACGGAGAAATTAGATGGCCCACCTCCTATACGGGAGCAAATGAACGGGCACCACGTGTCCGGAGACACAGATGGGTACACGCAAAGGGAACAGGCAAGCCGCAGCCCCTCAACTCTATTTTTTTATGGAGCAGTCCAACTCTATGGAGTTTTTGGAGTTCTATTTCATTTTTCGGAGTACCTTTTTTCCAACTCCAAGCTCCTTCGAAATCTCTACTACTTGATGGCGTTTGGTTGGAGGATATGTAACGTAAATAGATTACACCGGTAACCAATTACGTTAGATCATGTTTGTTTCGATGGCTCCGTAATCAGATCCCCGGTAATCGGATAACAGCGCTGTACAAATTCGATTCCGCTGCGAGTTGGGCGTAATCAGAAATCGATCTCCGGCTCTCCGCCCGCTCGTCGGAGAAACGCGTCGTCCCCAGCAGCTCGGAGGTCCTCGACGACACCCTGCGCATGCCCACCACAGCGGCCTCCAGACGTCGTCGCCGCCCCCGTCCCCGCTGCTGCGGACCTCACCCTCAAGCTCGATGGACGCGCGCGTCGTCGCGACGCCGGCGGCTGCCCCGCAGGACGGCGTGACGGCCGAGAAGCTCCGTGCGGCGGCGGACCGCGCCGAGATGCACGGCGTCATCGACCACCAGCGGGCTACTGCTCCCTCACGCTCGCTGCCTCCGCCATGGCCGCGCTCGCGCCCGCCGCCGCCGTCGCGCCTTCCGTGCTCGTGCTCAAGGCTTCCGCGGGGGTCCTCCTCGCCACCGCCGCCGTCACCATGGCCGCGGTCAATAAGATCCACCCAGCTCGCCGAGGATTAGCGCAACGCCACGCGCCTCTGGAGGTAGTTCGAGTGCGACGTCCGCGCCGCCCTCAACGGCCACCACAGCACGGCGCCGGCGGTCATCACCGAGGCCGACGTGTAGGACGCCATGGACGGTGCTGATGTTTGACGCGGCGTCCGTTGTTCTTCCTCAATCTGTTACCGTTACCAGGACCAAACCGAACAAATCAAGTAATGGATTACATTGTTTACGTTACCACTGTTTTTCAATTCCCTTTACGTTTGCGTTTACATTGTTCAACCAAACACCATATTAAAATTAAAGATGTGAGAAAAAATTAGTCATACTTTCTTCCTCTCAGGTGAATGCATCGCACCTCGCCTTCCGCTTTGCCTATGTCCCTACCCCGCGCCTTCCGCCCGCCTCCGCGTCGCCCCCCTCACGCACTTCCGTTTTCCATCTGCGCCCGCCACTCCGCCGCCTCCTCGCGGCTCCGCTCCACCCCACACGCCCTTTCTTTTTTTTTCCGCTCCTCTTGGATCCGCCGCCATATCGCCTCCTCCGGTCCTTCCCCAACCGCGCGCGCCCCTCCTTCGCGCCTCCTCCTCCCCAAGCCGTGCGCCTCCCACATCCAACGGCGCTGCCGCCCCTTCCCCCTGCCTCATGCTAATAGCTCTGCATTATAGTCAGGTTTGTTGGTTGTGATTTTTTTTTGCATCAATTCAGATTCCAAGAACGAATTGATTCTTATGCAATGTCTGATTGTGAGTTTTCTCAAATGTGTACTGTTGTAGTACAACACCAGTGGAGAAAGGGCATGTAGCCTAGTGGTTACAAGAGCTTTAGTAGCACTCGAGGTCTTGGGTTCGACTCCCCGTGGGAGCGAATTTTTCGAGATTTAACAGCGTTGTGCTTTCAGTGATAGGCGACGTTCCCGTCGACAGCGAGGCGTCTGTGGTGACTTCGTCAATCTTGAGGATGTGCCGGCTCGGTCTTCGAAGATGCTCATAGGGGTAGGGTTTGCGTGCGTACGTCATAGGGGTGGCTGTGCGTGCGTTGTGAGTGTCTCCTGTGTAATTCGAAAAAAAGAAGTAGTACAACACCGGTGGCTGAAGATGTGGTAACCATGGAGCAGCAGGCGATTTAAGAAAGGTATGCAAATAGATTGTCTCAAGTCTGAAATTGTGGAGGAGCAGTCTGCAGATAGGAATTATTTCTTAGTTTGATATTTTCAAACAATCTTCAGAGGATTAATTTCCACTGCCATTATTAATAGACTGCATAATCATTTCTAGCTCTATTTAAGATTGCTACTTACTTAGCAGACACTATTCCTAATTGTACATTCATTTCTTCGATTTCAGACTTTTTTGGGTTATCGACTTTAAATCAGATGTTTCACTGGTTCCCTTCAGCTAACCCTTTACTCATCAATCACTACTAGAACCCAACGGTTTCCCTAGGATTCAAATTAGCCTATTCCCTAGGAGTATTGACATCGGCCCTCTGCCAACACATACCAAATTTTGATGTTAACAAAAGATAATTATTCTTAATATATTTTTTTAGTAATTTGATACTACAGTTTATTTTAGGACTCACATATTCGACATTTACACACATACACATCTATGCATAGTGTTCATCGCTTTTAGCATCCGTTTATGTGGATATTCCTTTCAAATTTGATTATTTGTAAGGATTTTCTGAGATTGAGTGCGACGAAATTTTGTTAGTAATGAAATCAACTTTCCGATCCAACCTGATTAACATAATGCTACCACCTATGTTGATACATTCAGTTCGTGGGAGTGCAAATGGTTTTGGTATTGATACATGAAACGAACCGGATTCTCAATTACAAGAATCCGACTCCCTGTACCCTCGTGATAGTCCCAGGAATAGCAGCTATCACGTACAGAACTCATTTCAGTCGAATATCACATCCATACATCGAGTAAAGTCTCAATACATGATATAAAATTGCATCGCGGTCTGATACAAGCCCTCTGGGCTAAACGACAATGGGAAAAGTGCTACGAAACCGTAGCTAAGATCATCAGGGTCCCAACTCCACAGGTAGACTTGAGCATAGCGCGCAACCTTCAATTGTACACCCGTCTTGGTTGAACTCGTGGTCCGGACCTTCACCAGTGTACCCAAAGTCTGTCCCCAAGGAAATGGGGCAGGTCCACGTCACCAACCATGTATGCAGCAAGCTTTAAAGTGGCCTAAACTAGTAGTAAAGTACTCAAAGAATATAAGCTGGAGTTTTTCCTATGCGAGCAGTAGCAATAAACCCAAGTTCATCTCATCACCAACTCCTTTCCTCACAAGAGAGATCACACTCCCCAAATCCAACCATCAATCTCACATCCACGTCGGGCTCGTCCTGCCGCAAAAGGTTCCCCCAATAATCATCCGCCATCACCTTTCACACATCTAGTCGACTCGGTAAGCTTCCTCCCCATCTTGTCTCATCAGCAACACTGGTCCAAGCTCTCGAGTCCCAAGTCAAGGTGAAGGTAAGAAAGCAGAATCCCATGCTAGTCTAGATGGATCGAGGCAAGATAGTCCATGACCGAGGACACGGCTATACGTATAGTTTACACTCTGCAGAGGTTGCACTCCTGGAACCATCCGGGCTGCAGACGGTCATGACCCATCTTGAGACACAACCCATAGCGAAGACCCTAAACAGTAACGGCGCCATCCTGTCTCCCTGGGCTCGGAAAACATCTGAGCGAACATCTGCCCCAGGGGTGTGAACCTTCCCACCCGGGGCCAGTCGGGGGGCCGTGGTAGTCAGGGAGAGTACGTTCTCGATGAGTCCCCCTTACACATATCAAACTCGAATCTCCTACAGAGCTAGCGTCGCACTAGGATAGGCTTGCTGGAACCCTCCCCATTCTGGGAAGATGGTGAGCACTGTAATTCCCACTTCGAAAGGTCATCCTCGACGCGGTCCTTAATTGTCGGTAAAGCGAGTATCAGCATCAGAAGCGATCCGCCGCAACGGTTCGCAATCGGCACCCATCATAGGTATTGCCGCCCCTACACCTCAAAAGTATCCAAAGTAACCATGTACCCGCAACACGTACTCCGTAGGGACTGCCTGAGTGCAGCCCCCAAGCACCCCAATCAAAAGATTGGGTTGTTATCACTCGCTTCCACCGCCTAGCTGCACTATGCCACCCATACCACCCAACTCACGACAAGAGGATCAAATCACAACCAACCCAACACATGCAAGCATAGCATATATCATATAGTGGATAATAGGGCAACAAGGTAACAGGATAATTTAAAAGTCAGCGCAAGTTTATTATGCGATAAATAATAAAGCGCTAGCAATCTATTAGCATGTCTAATAGGTATTTCAAAGGCTGGTTGGGCATGAACTTGGGTAAGTGTCCTCTTCCTCGTCACCGTACTCGTCGAAGACGTCGGGGTCCTCCTGGCTCTCCGGAGCTCCAAGGGTCGCGGAAATAAAATAAGAACGACGACTACTAGTAAAGAAACACCAAAACAGCGAGGCAAGAAGACCTAAATAAAACCAAACTCTATTCTAACGCGTAGATCATGATTTTAGAAAAATATAAAAACTGGTTTCATATTTTTCTGAGCTACGGTTGATTTATTATGAATTTTTGAAGTTTAAATCATTTTTTTGAAAATAATAAATTAATTTCCGAAAAAGAAAGCAGTAAAAAATTAGCACTGTTGACGTCAAGATGACGTCATCAGTGGGGTCCCCCTCGGCTGACGTCAGCGTTGACTCGGTCAATGTTGACCGGGTCAACAGGCCAGCGGTCAGTGGTCAATGGGTCCCACTGGTCAGTCACTCGACGCCATTGACAGGTGGGTCCCCCTTGTCAGCGCGGAAGAAAAAGAAAGGAAGAGTACATGGGCTGGCGTTTGACAGAAAGCCATGGGCCGGCCCAACATCCTTAAGGTTTTGGCCCATGAGCGCGAGTCGAAAGGATTAGGTGCAGTAGACTCTGTCCATCATACGCCAGGAAAGCGGTCCACCAGGACCGAGTCCACGGGATCAGGATGTGGCCGACACCGGATCTTCTATGGCTGCGTGCACAAGTGTTGGTGTGGCATCGGGTGTGGCTGTGCCTTGACGAACGCTCGCGTCCGGCTCGACGCGACGCGACGCTCGGCGTCCACGGCGCACGTCGGCGACGCAGCAGCGGTGGCTCGATGTTTGGCCCAGGCTGGGCGGAACTTGCCTGCGCAGGCTCGCGGTCGTCCACGGCTGCGATCCGGCCTTGGTTTGGCACACACGAACGCGAGCCAAGCTTGTGGCCTGCCCGTGTCGTGGCCTCGGCGTGCGCTCGGCCGGACGGCTCCGGTGCGCAGCAACACGTCGGCGACCGGGAATTGGGAACTGCTCGCGACAAGAAGATGTGCCGGCAACGAAGCTTCATTGCACGAGCAAGAAAGGGGCCGGCTCGGCGCTCGCGCACGCGAAGGAAGCACTAGGCTTGTTGGCGCCGCGGCTGTGGCGCGTGCGTGGCCCGAGCTTGACTCGGCGCGCAACGACGGCACGGAGGCCCGGGTGGTAAGAGACGGCGACGACAGGTTTGCAACAACAAGGACGAGCGGCGGGAAGGGTTCCTGCACAGAGAGATGGCCACGACACGATGACCGGGTCCCAAGGGGGCTAACACGACGGCGCTCATCGGAGAAGAGAGGGAAAAACGGGGGAGCGGCCTCAGTGGCTCACCGTGGGGTGAAGGAGAAGAATGTGGCTGGCTCGGGGAAGGCTCGCAGTACTTCAGCGGTGCTCCGGCTCCTCCTTGCAGTGTTGTCTGGTCCGGCTCCTCCTTGCGGTGATGTTCTGGTCCGGCTCCTCCTTGCGCTGCAGCTTCTCGGCGGCGGCGGCTCCTTCTTCGATGGCGTCGCGGCGGCGAAGCCCTCTGGCTTCTCCTCCGCTCCTCCCTTGGCTCACCTCCTCTCCTTCTTCTCTCCTCGGCACCTCTTCCTTCCCTTTCTCTCTTGAATCGGTTGCTCGAGAGAACCCCAACGGGGTGGCGGCGGTGGCTTGAACAGGGAGACAGGTTTTGCAGGGATTAAATAGGGGGAAATTTGTGTGCAGGACACCATGAAAGTATGGTTTTGTATGGCACACATCCCTAAATTTGATTTAGTCTTTAGCACATCGTAAAAGTGTGCTTTGGTCTACAACACACTGCAGTAAATAAAATAACCATTTCAGGTTGATAGGAGTAAAAAGACCATTTTACCCATGAGCTCACCCGCATCTTCTCCCGTGCCGTCCCTGCATGCATGGTCACGGATGGGGTGTCTGATGATATTTTGTGTAGATGCCTTGAAATATACTCCATGTAGTTAATGCATGTATTATCCAAGAAAAAAGAGAGGAAAAATAGCTATAGTAAAAATACCAAGTTGTTGGTTGGGTCTTGAATGACGTCTACTATTGCTTTCCCTGCAGACGTGCAGTTCGACGTGGAGCCAGCATAACATAAGGATTATATATGCTCATCCACACATAAACCAATGAAATAATCTTGATGAATTACTTCACGTTATCCACGTGGTCCAGTTTAACAAAACTACAACGCATCAGTTTTAACCAAAATCGTGGTGGCCGACGGCCTGCGGCACGGCATGCACCGGTTGTGGCGGCGTGGAGGAGCGCCGCGGCCCCATGCGGCCATGCACGAGCGTCAAGAGCAGAGCACAGAGCAGCACAGGAAGAAAGAGAGGAGAGGGAGAGGAAGAACAAGTGGCTCAAGGATAAAACCGTCTTTTTCAACCTGCTCTTAGCTGAGAATGATTTATTTATTCAGTACGGTGTGTCGCAGACCAAACCGCGCTTTCACAATGTGATGGACACTAAATGGACTTTTGCAATGTGCACCACACAAAAACCTGTTTTCAAAGTGTCCAGGCCGGGAAAAGTTCAGGGGCGATTTGCAGACTTCCGAAAAAAGATTTGGCCCACGGCAGTTAGTTTGTTTTGGGAAGAAGCTTAAGCTAGATTTGTTTGAATTCAACATACTCAAAAATCCAACAAAGCCAAATAAAATCCAAATCACAACTATTTGGTCATTTGCACTTCAATTTGATTTTAATTTAACTTTTAGATATTGCCTAGGAATATTGGGAGAAAAATAGAAGACATCCTTATATGTTTTTTGCATGCACACAAAATCACACAAAGTTTTTGAAATTTGAGATTTTCAATCAACATTCACCTACGTAAATTTATGGGATGTTACAATACATGAGAGGACGAATACAAAGTATTTTTAAAAGTGCTTCGCACGGCTGCTCTATTCACCATTACTCACTCAAGTGACAATGTTTTGGTACCTACATGTCATCAATAAATGTGCATGCCGCACGTGTATTCTTGCTAGTACTGTAAACAACGAATCGGTTGTGTCAAAATCGAAAAACGGACTCTGATTTCAAAGAAAAATACATTTCAAGTTAGAGATTGGAAATAAATAAGCATATACCTATCCATCACCAATCAAATTGTGCCGCATGTCATGCACAAGGCTGGTTGACTTATTTTCCTTACCTCGCATATCTTAACTATCCATCTATGTCTAAGCTTAAATCTTAGGCCAGTCTCAGTGGGAGTTTCATGGACAATAAATTGACTGTCATGTCAGCATTTTTTATGATATGACACTGTATTAGTGGAGAGAGAGGTGAAATGAGTTTCATGGTGATGAAACTCCATATACACTGTTACCTAGACAGCTTGTGCCTTGCATGTAACCTAGGAAACAACAATTGATGAAATTATGCATTGAGAGGGAGCTGTTTCATCCTAGTATCAAATACTTTTAGATGATGTGTCACTCTAGGTAATGTGTCCAAGAAATTTTCATTGAGACTGGCCTTATGGAGGTACATACATCCTCGTTGGGCCAGGCTACGAGAAACGTGTACCAAGATAATTGGGTCCATAAGAATGTCCAAGCAAGCTAATAAGTACCTAGGCCGAAATGGCCCAAGTGGCCTCATGTGTGGCTATGCTCTGGGTTCAAACGGGCAACACGTCCAATGGGGAGATCAGAATTTTTTTTTATGGAGGGGAGATCAGAATTTGGGCACAGTTACGACGAGGTCCAACCGACAAATCTGAACTCATAAGAAAAAAGAGAGTTGTGAACTGTTCATAGGCGAACGATTTCATCTATTGAGGAGCGAGGTAGCTCGGCATGTCGGCACGACAGTACGCTATTCCTGTTATCGATCGCATGGCCTGATACAACATATGAACTAGCAGCCTAGCAGGCAAGGCAAAGGAACAGCAAAAGAATTCCGAAACCGCTTCTGGTTTGTCCCTGAAAATGCCATGGCGTGGCGTCCAGCCGAGCGACAGCGACAATGCAAAAATTAGTGGAATGTAATGTGCCAAAGCCCCAGAGGGCTCATGACAGCCGAAAAAGGTTCGCCGGCAGACCTGAAAGGGACTTCCAACATTTACATGTCAGAAGATTAGGTATCTGATTCGACAACGCGTGAACGATACGTCTCAACGACCCATATGTCACGTAGAATGACTCACGTCAACAGAAAAAGCTATCATAAATCGTGATCAAACAATACACAGCTTCTGTGACCAAAATTTCACGCTTGGCGCCAGATTTGCTCCAAGATCAGACCTGCAGATACATGTGAGGTGCAAATTTCAGATGATGAGATGAACATTAACGCTTTCAGAGGAAAACCGGCAATTACACTACAAGACCGAAACTGTAACCTCATATGTACCAAACCAAAGACCAAGAGTAGCTATATGTGCAGCCAAATTTATATATACTGCGAAGCAACCAGCACCCCCATTATTCCCATAACTACACAACCATGGCGGGCGGGAGGGGCACTAGCAGGAGTAGTGCGTGTGGTGCACTGCTCTCTTCATCTTGTCAAGGATCCCAGCAGCCTTCCGCCGCGCCCTTGAAGTGCCATTCTGCGCAAGCCAAGCCAGGGATCCATTCAGGTTCTCATCCTCCAAAACCTCCCGCAGCTTGGTGCGGTCATACATGCAGACCGCGAAGAGCACCGCCACCGCGTTCTCCTTGTTGCGCTTGCACTGGTCCTCCTTTATGACGTGGAGCATGGAGGCCACACCGCCAGTCTCGCCAATCTCCTCCACTGTCTCATGGTCGCCAGACAGCAGCGCTAGGATAGCCAAGGACTCATCCACAAGAGAGTCATCAGCAATGGCTTTCAGAGTCACATCGATCACCCCACTCTTGGTGGCTCTTGATTTGTTTTCGTGCAGCATGCAGAGGTTGAAGATGGCTGAAGCAGCATCTTTCTTCGCTACCATGCTGCCATGTTCAAGGAGATCCACCAGAGGCCTCATCGCACCTAATTCACCAATCTTCGCCTTGTTGCTGTTAAGAGCAGATAAACTGAAGATGGCAGCTGCGGCATTGCTGCGGGCCTCCATGGTTCCTGATTGTAGGGCCCTTATGAGGAACGGGATTGCCAATGGGTCATCTCCAATGATCTTCTTGTTGCTCTCATGAATTGAAAGATTAAGAATAGTTGTCACCATATCCTCCAGAACTTCTGCATTGTTTTCTAGCTCTGGGTTGGATACAGTGGAAATCATCTGTGAGATTGAATCTGGTTTCTCTCCAATGGCTGCTCTTAGTGAACTGTTGCACTTAGTCAGCAGCCTAAGATCTTTAATAGCTTCCCTCTGGTCAGATAGGTTTGATGATGATGCAATCCTCTCAAATATTTTAGTAAATGTCTTCCGCTCATTGTTCGTAACCAGATCATCTTCTTGGTTCTCAGCCGGCGGCAGAGTGATCCCATTATCCGTGCACCACTGTGAGATCATGCTTCTCACAAGGTGGTTCGGGATGAGAATTGTATTTGAAATGACTTGCTGAGTCTGTGGACATGTTCGGTTTCCAGAACTTAACCATTCTTGAATGAAACGGCGATCATAAGTCTGCACAAGGTGTAGAAGAGTTATCTAAAGCTTACATCATGAAAATATGTAATGCAAAAGAAGGATATGAATGCATCAATAAATATTGTCAAAATCGGGAGCACACAAAGTAAAGAAAAAAATGTCAAATCACATCGATCATTAATGCACACTGCCTAATGGCTAATATGGGATCCCAACCAGGAAAATGAAGCTGATAAGCCAAGAATTTTGTTAAGAGTCTAAATTGACCTATTTCCTTAGGAGCATTAGCATACCAGCTTTTTTCTTGCAAAAATGTTGCAAACAAAACTCTCCATATTTATTTGATCAAACTGGGAGGTGGGGGCTAATTAGGGATTTGATTAAAACCTGCCACGTCATTTATAAAGCAATTGTAAGAAAAACTTAATATGCACACATTTCATCACTAAGGAATAAATTCTGAGTAAGACATACCGACAAAAGGTAGTAGAGGGCTAAGTCAACATAGCAGAGTTAGTATGGGATACAGCACATCATGAAAGGGACATGCATTTGTTGCAGTGTTAAAACCTTACTATTAAAATCAGAACTCAATCTTAGAAGTAACTTGGGTAAAGAGCAGCCCCGTTACACTCTTCAATGCATTATGAGAACATCAACATAATTTACCCATTGTGTAAAAGCATAGTTTCTTTGTGAATTCAACATATCCATACAGCTACCACAACTTTTATGGTTTAAACTCACAAATGTAACTTTCATTTGAGTGTTTGAAGCAATGAAAACAAGAACCAAGAACAACTCCGGAAGGAACCAACCAATTAAAACAAGAACTAAGAACAACCAGAAAGAAATCAACCAAGGTACAAAGTTTGTGCTGGGCATGGAAGTCTCAGCAAACAAGGACAAGTACCACAGCATCAATAGCTGACCAAAAATAGCTGAGACCAAAAATAGCATCAATAGCTGACCAAAAAAACATGGACAAGTCTCCATATTTACATTCAATTGTTACGGTACTCGCATCACAACGACAGAACAATGCAAACAAAATCCCTCACCATAAAAGCTTATGATCTGCCACGCAAAGAAGAGCAGAGGAACGGCAAGTGAACATGGCAATAACTGGAGTCACATGCCCTGTCCTAGCATGGAGGAGTGCGAAGGTCAGAATGATAACACCTATCTGAAACTAATTTTGGCTATAGGAATAATAAATCCTCCTGACTCCAAATCCAGGTCATGAAAACCGGGTGTCCTGCAGCAGGCAACGTCCTCTCTGGAAATGGAGCAGAAGGGCACGCGGTTGCGTAGAGAAGAGGATGAAATGCCATGTGGGTTCATTTCCATGCACTTGCCATGGAGAAAGTACAACAGGATGGTACAATGACAAAAAAGCAACGGGAATGAAGCATTGTATTCAATCGGTAATCGTGATTGAACAAGAGGTTGATAAATTAAGTTTCGGCGCTGAAAAAATAGAATAATCTGCCGTTCAGTAAAAACGGTCTATTTTAGCCCATACCTGAAGTATGTCCACGAGTTAATCGAACGACAAAAGGAACAGGTGCACCGAAAGAGAAAGTTCTAATCCTCGCCTTCTCAGAATAATCAATCGACAAAAAAGAAAAATCTGACTGTAACAAACGCAACAGTCCAAAAAAGATTCTAGCCGACGGAAATTTTTGAAAACACTGCTCAGCAACCGCAATCACGTCACGGAAGAGCGGGGAATCACGAGCAAAATGTAGCAGAGGGGAAAGAAAGAAATAAAGGGGTAGGAACAAAACTGTCGGAGCCAGGAAAGGGACAGGTGGCGGTATCATCAGAAGCTTCTGGCGCATCATGAATTCAGTTTTAGCTGTGTTTGGAGGTTCAGACGTCGCAGCATCACCGAGAAGGATGAGGGCAGGAGAGGAGCAACCAACAGGAGTTAAGCAGGAGGATGAATTAAGAAACAAGCTAAAATGTAATTCGAAATCCATCCACTATCACTTAGAGAGAGAGAGAGAGAGAAATCCGAAATCGTGATTCATTTTTTTCTTTGAAAAATCGTATCAAGGCTATAAACACTCTTTGCTTGCTTCCCCGTCGCAGTTACCACGGGTTGAGTAGGGACGATTGAACCCTAGTGAAACCCCTCGAATAGGAGACAACGAACACGATTTTGACAAGTAACGGCCGTCCAATCTAATCCAACCCAACCCCGAGCCGCGGGAAGAGCAAGTTACCTGACCGGAGGCGAGGACGACGGGATCCCTCATGATCTCCGAGGAGATGGGGCACAGGAACTGCTCCGGCACCGCGGCGGCCTCCGTGCCGCCCTTGTTCACGCCGCCGCCGGCAGCGCTACGGTCCTTGCGAGGGCCCAGCTCGACGTCCCTGAGCTTGGCCAGCGCCTCCGCCGCCTCGTCGAAGGCGTCCGCGTCGGCGCTCCCGGCCGCCACCGCGGCCACGAGCCTCCTCAGCCGGCGCCGCAGCGCCGCCGCCTCCTCCGCCGAGGCCGCCGGGGTCGGCTTCGCCATCGCTTCCCTCGCCGGCGAGCCAAATACAGCACTGCTAGCTAGGCCTCGCGGTCGCGGTCGGGCTCGGGCTTGTCGGGCCGGGCGCCGGCGGGCATGGGAGCAGCGGCCGCCTCGGGGGAAGCGGAGGAGGTGGAGGGGAGGAAGCGGTGGTGGAGGAGGAGAGGGAGGGAGGGGAGAAGAAGAGAAGGGGAAGGGGGCGGAGGCGGAGGCGGAGGCGGATGGGTGGTGATGGGTTGCAGGGGAAGGAAGCTTTTATGTTTCTGAGGCTAAGCGGCGGGTTTATGCCGTGGTGGGGCCCGCGCCGGGCACGTTTAGCCCCGTGATTGATTTGCTTTGGAACAGCGGGGCCACCGGGTTTGGGCCGACGTGTGCTGCACCGCTGGACCAGTTTATATCAGATATATACCGATAGATTGCAGATTTGTTATATTGGCGTTTAATCGCTTATATTATTTTGGTTTTTTATTCACGGCATTTGTACATATTTTGTTTCTCAGAGGAGTGGAGGTTGAATATTTATCGGCATTGAGTCTCTTAGACCAGCACAAATCTTAGCATTCACGTTGGACAGAATGATGTCGATTTGTTTTGTTTTAAGGAAAAGGTGGTGAAGGCTGATTGTGAGCACATCATAGTCAAACACGAGTGAGTGGAGAATATTGCTCTAGAGTCTAGACTCTATAGCTTGGAGTCATTTTCAAGAATCCACGGACGTTGGACCATTTGTGTTATACTTATTAGTTTAAGTTTTGTTTCCTCCGTTGTTTTACTTTACTTCATTTGTGTACTAGTTTTTCTCTCTTTTATTATTTTGGCTCTACACTTTCTTTTACAAATCAATTGTTTTTATTTATCTTTGTTACTATATATTTTGAGACTACTCTATGAATCTCGGAAGTAACACTATAGTTGCCACTATTTTTTGAGAGAGTGAAACCAACATTTAATATACGGAGTACTCCATCCATTCTGAAAAACCTGACGTTTAGGACAAGGTTTGGGTCAAACATTGGGAATATAAATCATCAATAACTTTTAAATTGTTGAGTTTAAAAATATGAAAACTATATGAATAGATTTGTCTTGAAAAATACTTTCATAAAAGTATACATATATCACTCTTTGATAAATATTTTTATAATAACAAGAGGTCAAAGTTGTGTTTTGGAGACCGTGTCGCTGTCCTAAACGTCAGGTTTTTCAGAACGGAGGGAGTATATCCTAAAAAGAAGAGAAGAAACGAAAAAGATATATTGCCTATATAAATATACATATATATAGAGAGAGAGAGGCTATATATATATATCCTAAAAGAGAAGAGAATAAAAGTATATCTTGCGTATAAGTGTACATATTAAAGCACCACAAATTCTATATGTGCTATGTGGCTTTGACCAGAAAGATTTTCCATTTTGCTAAGAGATATATTCCGAGTGCGCGAGAGATCCGCCTTTCTCACAAAAGGAGAAAGGGTAAAGGAAAGAATTCTTCTCTTTTTTTTTTTTTGCTTTTCATAATACACGTGGTGCGTCTGCCCAATCTCTGGATGAGTTTCCGATTCGATAAACACACAAAACATGTTCGGCGTGGTATGTTTTTGTTCCGGCAATCCATTCATGAGAGACAGATATTATATTTGAGATAACATATGCATGTATATAGAAGGAAGACTACGGCCCTTAACTACTTTATTTTGAGATAACATATGCATGTATATTTTGTTCTTTATGTGTTTTTTTCAATCCGATGCTGTGTGTATTCCCAAGAGTTTTTTTTTGAAAATGTTATTCCCAAGAGTTATACGAGTGATACCAAAACACTTGGGTTCCATGTGGTTGTGGTCAAATGATGTTTCCATTTCACCGAGGACAGCAACAGGTATCACACGTTTCGCGTGGTTTTGTTTCGATCCTGGAAACCCGTACGCGCGACTTGTGTGTCTCTAGTAAAATCTCTAGCAGTACCAGGATAGCTCCGCAAAACCATCTGGAACCGAGAATTACTACGGCATGAAGTCAGCATGGCCGCTGAAAACATGCTCCTACGTAAGAGCGCAGCACCACTGACGCGGTTGAGCATGGAGCGGCCGGGCGGGCACCGGGCCGCCATGTCGGCATGCCGCCGTGGCGCAGCTCCGTGTCCTCCAGCGGCAAGCCCATCAAAGGCGAGGGACCCCACCCACCACGCCGAGGCAGCAGAGCAGACAGCAGGAGGGAGACCCACTTTATCCGGGGCCCGCGCGGCGGGCGGGCTGGCTCCCGCGGCGCGAGCGCGTGGCGGCACAGCTGGCGCCGCGTGATCTTCTTCTCCGCGCCCCCGCCTGATCCTGCTTGGAAAACGGCCTCTCCGTCTGGTCTCGGCTCTCCAAGCCCTGGCGACGTATTTGCCGCCGTCTCTAAACGCGGTGCTGTTCTGTGTTCTGGTCGAGAGTCGAGACGCAGACGACAGAGGCAGGTCACTTCAAAACCCAAAAATTCTCTTCAAATTTCACTATTCACCTATCACATCAAATCTCTCTCCTCATGCATGAAACATTAAACGTGGGTAAATAAAAAAACTAAATATATGGTTTTGATGTACACGACGAGACAAATCTTTTGAGCCTAATTAGATAATGGTGAAGCTGTCGGTGGCCGCCGCGCACGAGGAGAGTGCCCGCCGCCGGTGGTGTGCTCGGTTTCTCTCGCTCGCGTCACCGCCGGAGCAGACGGCATGTAGCAAATCGGCAGGGCAGGGGTGGCCAGGCGCCGGGACCTGAGGAAGGCTAGCTGGGGGCAGATACGTCGTCACAGGAACAGGCAGAGCAGAGAAATAAAAGAACACGGGAGCCCACCAACACGTAACGGGTTCTGCATGCGGTCGCTCTGAACACGGGATGGCCGCGGCATCATCTGTCAGCTCGATTATGGTTAGTATAATGAGCATCCTGATTTCTGCCGGATTTCATACTAGCTACAAGCACGATTTTTAAAACAGTGAGCGTTAACAAATGCGTGCAAGGTCGAAGGGAGTGTATGGGCGTGTTTCTTTGAGTGCGAAAAAAAATTTCCATCCCTTTTGACCAATAATTAAGAGTATTAAATAAATCAGTTTACAAAATTACCTTCACAACATTAAACTATTTCGCGAGACCTATCTAATGAGGCCTTTGGCCGCACGATTAGAGGATGGTTACTGTAGCATTACTGTAGCAAATCATGGGTTAATTAGGCTCATTAGATTCGTCGCGCAAAGTTGCACCCATCCCTAAAAGGGTTTTGCAAACAAACTTCATTTAGTACTCCATGCATGTAAGATTCCTTTGAGAAAATTTTTTTGATGGAGTTGTGAAACACGGTCTACGTAAGAATGTTGTCACTGTTTATTACCATGGCACTTTGCCCTGTTTGTACTAAAGGCTTGATTGGATTGATCTGGAGCATGTGTATGGGAATGTATTAGTCAACCAAAGACGAATACTGATACGCTAGACTCTATAGGTTGGATCGGCGACATTTTGAAGCATCGACGGTACGCGTTCCAAGAAAAAACCGTTCCTAGCTTGCATGAAGTGTCACAGACTCACGGTTGATGAAGTTTAGTTGTAAAAAAAACAGCTGATGAAGTTTGTGTTCCAAGCTACATACAGTTTTTGGAATGACAGCATCGTAGAGTACTCTGCGCCTACTCCATTGTTTCCTTTTCCACGTTGTTGGAGACCGCTGGTAATTTCCACCAGAATTATGCTGCTCGCACCTGTCTTCCTCTATTTCCCTCCCTTAAACGGAATATTCTATCATAATCATCAAGATTCTTTCCTCTATCTCAATTTTTCCGCACCCATGATTCCCCTACACTCCTCCCCTATCCCAACTACCACATATTTTATTCCAACATCTTCAACTACCATCCCATTCTTTTTCCCCTTTTATTTTTTTTCTCATATCTTCTCCACTTCTTCCCCGTACCGCCGCCCCAGACTACTTCCCTCCCGCAAACCTCCCCGCCTCCCGCGCGCACCGCCCCCACGCCGCCGCCCCGCCTCCCGCCGTCGCCCGCTCCCGCGGCCCGAGGCGCGCTCGCCGCCCAGCTTGCCGACGCACTCGTCGTCCCCTCTGCCTCCCTCCGCGCCGCTCCCTCCGCCTCCATGGCTGGCCTCCCTCTGCCTCCGCCGCGCCGCCAGGAGCCACAAGGCCGTCGCCACGCAGCTCCTTCAGCAGCTGGCGCCGGCGACGTCGATGTCGACGCGGAGGGCCCCTCCACTCCCCTCCCCGCGCCCCTCCTCCTCGGACCCGCCGCCGCCGACGCAGCCCGCGCGCGCAGCCGGCGGCACCCGCGTCACCGGAGCAGGAGCCGCCTCCGCAGACGACGCCGGTGCCGCTCGCGGGCCCTCGTATCGGCGAGGCAGCTCGCGGCGGGCCTCGCGGTGGCGGTGCAAGGGCGCGCGGGGCGGACGGCGGCTCGCGGGCGGAGGGCGACGAGCGGCGGCGGGCCTCGCGGCGCGGCTCCGAGGAGCAAGCAGAGCACGAGCGGGAGAAGCGGCGGCGACGGGGCCCACGGCGAGGACGTCATGGAAGGCCGTGCCGCTGGCACCGCTGGCGAGCTCACGTCCTCCTCCTCGCCCTCGCGCCGCTGGCGGCCACGTAGCCGTGGCCGGCCTCCTCGTCGCGGGACGCCGTCCTCGGAGCTGGAGCGGCAGAGGAGGAGCGGCGGCGCAGGCGAGCGCATCCTCGTCCAGCTCCTACGTGGGCAGGTGATGGAGCCTGGGCGGTCTTCCCCCGCGCCACCGGCTCCCTTCCCCCGCGCCGGCCGCCACCTTCCTGGCTCCCTCCTCTCCTTCACCGCGCGCCGGCCCCTCCCCTCCCCCACCGCACCCTCTCGGCGGCGACGTCGACTTCCGCGCCCCTACGCGCGCGGCTGAGCATGGCGAGCTTGCCGAGGTCAGCGGGGACGCGGCCGGTGAGCCTCCCCTCCCTCTCTCCCTCACGCGCGGCGGCGGGCGGTGGCCTCTCTCTCTCCTCCGTGCGGCCACGTGAAGCAGTTGAGCCGCGCGGGCCCCATGCCACCGTGGCGGGGTAGCGGCCTCCCGCTACCTCCACTGGATTCGGCGGAGGCGGTGCCCTCCGCTTCCATACCGGAGGCTGTTGGGGAGCCCGCTGCAGCAGATGTTTCCCCTAAAGGCTCCTTCAGGCGTTGGCTCCGGAGCATTCCTGTGTCGTTCTCGTGCTTTGCTGTTGCTGGAGAAGAAAAGTCTCTGTGCTTCTCGCAGCAAACACGTAGCCAGGTCGCCATCCCTTCTCGTCGGCCGTGGCCGTGAGCAGCAGGCCCGCTCATGGCCCACGGTCCATGCCGCGCGCCGCTGCGTCCGTGGGCAGCCCATCAAAAGCGGCGGGCCCCAGCAGGCAGGCAGGCAGGTCGGGGAGGGAGGCCCACTATGTGCCGGGCCCATACGGCGGGGCTCGTCGCGGAGCGAGCGCGTGGGTGGAGCTCGACAGCTGGCGGCTTGGCGCGGCGTCATCTCGTCCCGGACCCCACCTGACCGCTCTGGCCTTTCGAACTCGATCCTGCCTGCCTCCTCCTTTCCTCCCGTTAATAACTTTGCCGCTGTTTTGTTTCTCTTTGTGCTCTGCTCCCTCCTTGATTTTGATTTTTGAACAGCCGCTTTGGTGGTGGTCTGCATGCACTCCACGTCAGCTGGCGGAGGAACGGGTTCCTGCTGGCTGCACTCCAGAAAGACCCTTCTACCGGTCACGGCAGGTTGTGACCATGTACCTGCCGGCTGCCGCGAGAAAGCTTGGCCTCCTGTCTGTCTATGCAGTCCGCTCGGGGGCTCAGGCGGGGAGATGTTCCGCGGGTTTCCTACGTTCCCGTCGTTTCTGCCAAAGCTGGTCCACGTTCTAAAGGGAAGGAAACATCATCGAGATATCTCGATAGTAATATCATCAAGATTACGAGAATCTCTATAGAGAATAATGCTAATAAGCACATGGATTATTATTAGATTAACCTAAGTACTGAATGCCAAATGTGTCCTTTTCTCAATTTGTGATTTTTTGGAAAGACCACACTTATTAATACACGCACACAAATCCTATCCCTATGAACACATGCAGGAGACTGGATCGACAAACAATGAGGTTAACGGAGTCACCACAGACACTCTCAATGGATACGTCGCCTACCATGGAAAGAATAGCGCCGGCTAATCCAGAAATAAATTCAGGAGAATAGTCCAAGCATTGCTTCGTAGATCTATGGATTTCACCCCTACACATGAAATTCCTCTCCTCTGTCTCACTCAAGTGAATTGGTTTCAAAAGCTTTCCGCCACTTTTGGCGACTTTCACTCTCAACCGACTCACCACCTGTGTGTCCTTTACGGCCAGTCATTTCTAAGAACACTTGCACCCCCCCTTGCATGTCTTACCGCAGCCGCTGGCACGGAGGTAGCCAGGGTTTCTTCCTCGATGCGCTCTCGATGAAAGAGCTCTACAAACGACATTGCCTTTCTTCACTCGCGTGATATTACCGATCGAACTTCATGTGGAAATCATGCCGAGCATCTCTAAGAGACTAGCCAAATCATTTTCTAAAGTTAAATTTAGCTATTTTTTAGAAAAAACGTTTCCAACAGACTCTGTAAATGGCCCTCCAAATTTAGTGGCTCTCCATCCCACCTAATTCGCTAGCTATTTTTAGCTAGCCTACCTCACAAGCCATCTTTACAGAATCTGTTGGATTACCCCATTAAATTAGATGACTTTCTATTTTACAAAGAGCTATAATCTCCATATTTAGCTAACATAATACATAATATCTTGGAGATGCTCGAGACATCAGATTTGTTTTGTTTCAATTGGAATAATGCGGGGAAACCTTTTTATTTAATATTATTAAACAAAGGGCAGTTGCTTGATTTTAAATATTTGGAAACTCAACTCAAAATACATATCAAATATGGATGAAAAAAGCCGTGCTAATTTTCTCACTTTTTTTATGACCATGCCAAATTATTGATTTTAGGTTTGTTTGATTTCAATAATATATATAAATTTTTAATTTATTTAAAGCTTGAAGTGGATGAAAATTATTGTGGCAGATGCTATTTTTTTGTTATTGAATTTGTTATGTATAATAATAATAATAATTGTTGGTTATATTTTTTATTTACTATGGTCTTTTTGAAATACGTACGTGCTGCGTGTACACTATACTAGTAAAAGAAATGTTTATGCTAAACTAGAGATGCCGGTCGAGCAATTATTGTTCTAGCGAAATTTAAGCCAACATTCTCCTCTCCGAGCTAATCCTACCAATAAATCATTCATCTCCGAGAGTGGCTAAAAAATAAAGTTCCAAAATACTAGTTTTGTGACCTTGCAAAAAATTATTGGGAGAGAAAAATACCCTTCTAACCAACAATTTCTAAGAAATTAGACCCAAAAACAGCCACGTCATCGATTGTGGGGCCGTTCCTTGATTTTTTTTCATGGTATACAGCAAATCATGATTTTTTTTGTCCGCCTTTTTTCCCGCGGGTATTGGGAGCTCGGAGAGGGGCGGTGAACTTGTCTCCAAATGGAGTCAGTATTGGGCACGCGAAAAAATTAGCCAAATTCCTGCACATATTTTTATATATGAAAAAAAAGAGAGGTAGGGGCCTTCCCTACCGGTTCGGTCAAAAAAAAAATTAGGCACCGTTGGATCATTATTTTTCATTTTTATCCCAAAACTGATTATTGAGAGTGTTCATCAGGTACTCTTGGATAGGCTCTTAGCACCAAACATTTCGGGCGTGCTTGGCTCACGGCCACAGCACGCCACGCCACAGTGCTGTGGCGAGAGAAAAACGGCGCCATGCTACAGTGCGTGGCGTACCCTTCTTCCTCCCAATTCTGCACAACTGCCACCAAGATCACTTTGTTGCGTCTCTCTTGCTATCATGGTCGCCAATCGCCATCCAAGCTCTTAGTGAGCTGCCAGCACTACTACTCCTTCCTTATCTTTGGCATCTAATTTCACCAAGACCTCATTTTCGCCGCCCTCCTCCTTCCTTGTCTACAGAGCTCCCACTGGATTTATAGCTATCATGCATGTATGGTGCCTCACGAACATGCATGCATGTATGCCCCCACAAACTATTGGTGGCAACATCCCCCCGTTCTACTACCTTGCTTACTTTGTAGCCCTCCACTTGCTGCACTCCACGACATTATCATCATCTCATCATCGCATCTAAGATGCCTACATCACCATTGGGCTGTCTTCCCACCTATTTCTTCACCTGTGTCAGTTGCCGAAGGCTAGCGCGGATAGCAAGATGGGGACGTATTCTCAAAAAGAAAACTCAAATAAATGTTCATCTTCTCCAAAACACGCAGTGTTGTTGAGCCTTTTTTCCCCCCAAAATTAAAGTTGTAGGTGTTGAATATATGTAGGCAGTAGGTTACAACATGTAAAATGGTCCTCAAATAAAGGGCCATTGCATTATTGCTAGTCATTGAGCTCTCTATACAAAGTAGAAGAAAACGGGGACTCACACCAGGCCATTATGCAAAAAACCAATTATGGCACCTAATTTTTGGGCCTAACGAGTAATCACTCGACCAAAGCTGAGTAGGACCTTAGCTTCTGAAAGTACGTTCCGACATGTATCACCGACGATGAAAGAGCAGCAAGACGAAGAAGAAACATCCCTGGGTCCAACGTACATTTGGCACTAAAAACCTGCCTCTGATCTGACGGTTAGCTGATTGGGTGGTCGATCCGTGCAACATGCCAACATGGTCCCCCAAAACATAGTCAGGCCACAGCCAGGCTTGAATAAATCCCTTGCTGTTCGCAATTATAAGCAGTGCATACGTGTGTATATGTACATCCGGAAAATTACAAGCATGTATAGATCAACCAACAACCATATATATATGCATCAATGTTATGTATCATCACGCACGCATATGGGTTGGTGCTGCTGGCCGGCTTACTGCAGACACATGGGGTCGTCGATCGCGGCCTCGCAGTCCCTGCGCAGGACAGTGGTTTTTTTTGCAATATCGCGTTGCACGCAAGGTGCATGACAGCATCATATCATCACACAGGGTAACTACGCGCTCAACATGCATGCACGCCCGATATGTCGATGCGAATCTCTTGTCAGCTGGGGACTGTTCAGATCGGTACGTAGCGCAAATCGGACGACACAGCAGTGCCTTTGCGTGGGCCCGGTCCGCTGTTTCTTCATTCTTGGCATGGACGGTGGACCAGTACGCGAAGACATGGAGTAGGGTGGTAATGTACGACCCGTCACTTGGCAATCCTACGTGATCCTATCTTATTTTTTATTTAAAAACTAGTATTATTTTTTATTTAAATTTTAGAGCTTTTATCATCATGGTACGATCGCTTCCCCGTGCAGAGCAGTACATAAGCACGGGAGTAATCATCGTACAAAACTATGTTTTAGCTCCACACTACAGATTTCTCTCAACATGCAAGCTTGCCACGTCATCCATCCACTAGGACTATCCATTTATGTCATCCATCGATCTTCTATGACCAATACTATCCATGGTTTTTGCGAGTGCAATGCTACAAAATTCGCACAGTAGATGTCATCCACCGGTCTTCTATTACCAATAGTATCTATGGTCTTTACGAGTACAATGCCATCATTCTTTCTCAACAAAATGAACATGTTTTCATGTATAATATTGTTTGCAAAAGAATATTGCCATGCAATTACCTTAGTGTTTCTATTTTTAAATCTAATCTTAAATCATGTATAATGTAATTTGTAAAAAAATATTGTCATGCGCGGGATGTTATAAATGATGACGAATAAACGACGAGAAGTAAGAGAATCAAACCGCAGGAGACACGAGATTTTTAACGTGGAAAACCCTCCCAATGTAGAAGGGAAAAAACCACGGGCGCCAGCCAGCAAAACTTTACTATATCAGATGTGTGTTTACAACGCCTATTGGCGGCTTACAAGAGAATGATTATTCATCAAGGGCAAAGCTCTATTATATAGGCAGCTCACGTGACCGTGCTTGGTTGCGTTGCCGATGTGGGACTAAACTGTGCGCTCATGAGAGGAAAACACAGTACCCATTCGCTCTGGCCCAAACCTCTGGTGAATGCAAGAATCAGCCCCAACCAGCTCAGAATATAATCCGCTCAGCCAAATTAATTCCTTGCACGCCTCGGCAATAGCCATATATTCTGCCTCAGTAGTAGACAAAGCCACAACAGACTGCAAAGTAGCTTTCCAGCTCACAGCACAACTGCCAACAGTGAACACATAACCTGTGAGCGACCTTCGCCTATCAACATCAGCAACAAAATCTGAATCAACATAGCCAATAAGTCCCTTCTCAGTTCTGCCAAACTTCAGACAAGAATCTGCAGTGCCTCTGAGGTACCTGAAAATCCACTGAACTGCCTTCCCATGTTCTTTACCAGGATTAGTCATATATCTACTAACCAGACTCATAGCATAAGATAAATCCGGACGAGAACAGACCATGGCATACATCAAAGAACCAACAACACTAGAATAAGGAACTCTGGACATGTACTCAATATCCTGATCTGTACTAGCACACTGAGCAGCTGACAATTTAAAATGAGGTGTAATAGGAGTACTGACAGGCTTAGCATCATCCATGTTGAAACGCTGAAGAATTTTCTGAATATAATTTTGCTGACTAAGAAATAGCACACCAGATTTTCTATCTCTAGTAATTTCCATGCCCAAAATTTTCTTAGCAGCACCAAGATCTTTCATGTCAAATTCGCTACTTAATAATTTCTTCAACTTAGCAATTTCGACTTTACTCTTGGCAGCAATCAACATATCATCAACATAAATGAGCAAATAAATACGTGATCCATTAACATGCATGATGTAGACACAGCTATCAAATTTAGACCTCTTAAAGCTGTGCGACAACATAAATGAATCAAACCTTTTATTCCACTGACGAGGGGACTGTTTCAAACCATACAAGGATCTCTTCAACTTTCACACAAAATTCTCCTTGCCTGGCACTATGAACCCTTCTGGCTGGTCCATGTATATATCCTCCTCAAGTTCACCATGCAGAAATGCAGTCTTCACATCTAATTGCTCGAGCTCAAGATCATGTGCAGCAACAATACTAAAGAATGTGCGAATGGAACTATGCTTTACCACAAGAGAGAAAACATCATTATAATCAACACCAGGAATTTGACTATAGCCTTTCGCTACTAACCTTGCCTTATACCTTGGAGGCTCGCTTGGATATAAACCCTCCTTTCTCTTAAAGATCCACTTGCAGCGGACTGTCTTCTTCTTTGGCAATGGTACAACATCCCATGTGTGATTCTTCTCAAGTGACTGCATCTCCTCATGCATAGCAGAAATCCACTTCTCTTTATCAGCACAATCAATGGCCTCAACATATGTGGCCGGCTCATGTGAATTCTCCACCTGTTCAGCACAACTCAAAGCATAATGTGTTAGATTACACTCATCAATGAGACATTTAGGAGGTCCACAATTTCTCTTTGACTTGCGCTGAGCAATAGGTAAATCCTTCTCTAGCTGCAAAATAGGTGGTAAGTGCTGAACATCATCATGAGCCTCATCATCAACAGCCTGATTTTCCTGATCATCCACAGGCGGCTCCTCCTGCTCGTCCGTATCATCATGCACATGTTGCTCTACATGCACACTTTTCTCATCACCCACATGCTCCACCTGCACGCTCATATGCTACAACCCTTTATAAAAATTATCTGGAACATGATCTGAGGACAAACTATCATTAAACATCACAGATTCATTGAAAACAACACTCCTGCTCATGAAAGCCTTTTTAGTTTCGGGATTCCACAACTTATATCCTTTAACTCCCGAACCATAACCAAGAAAAAGACATTTAATAGCTCTAGGCTCCAATTTTCCATTATCAGCATGAGCATAAGCAGTGCAGCCAAAAACTTTCAACTGTGAATAATCAGCGGGTGTGCCAGACCATACCTCTATAGGTGTTTTCTTATTAAGTGGAATAGAAGGTGACCTGTTTATCAAGTAGCATGCGGTGTTAGCTGCTTCAACCCAAAAACGCTTGCTCATCCGTGCATTGGACAACATGCAACGAGCCTTCGAGATGATGGTCCTGTTCATGCGCTCAGTCACACCGTTTTGCTGCGGAGTATACGGTATGGTGTGGTGCCTGACAATGCCTTCCTGCCTGCAATAATCATTAAATGCAGCAGAACAAAATTCTCCACCATTATCAGTACGAAGCACCTTCACCTTCCTTTCGGTTTGCCTTTCTATCATCACTTTCCAATCTTTAAAAGCAACAAAAGTATCATCTTTATTTTTCAGAAAATAAGGCCATACTTTTCTAGAGTAGTCATCAATAATAGTAAGCATGTAACGAGCACCACCATAAGAAGGCTTACGAGAAGGACCCCATAAGTCAGCATGTACATAATCAAGAGTACCTTTGGTGGTATGAACAGCAGTGTTGAGCTTTACCCTTTTATGCTTCCCGAAAATACAATGCTCACAGAACTTCTTGCTACTCAAAATACAACCATCCAGTAGGTTTCTCTTCATCAATTCTACCATACCAAGTTCACTCATATGCCCAAGACGCATACGCCAAAGGTTAGTCTTACTAGGTTCAGCATTACTAACAGCAGCAGCGGAAACAGAACCATGTAAAGTACTTCCTCTTAGGACATATAATTTTGCAGAATTCAGATCACCTACTAAACAAACAAGAGAACCTTTTGATACCTTTAAAACTCCGCCTGAACCGGAGTACTTGAATCCTTCTGCATCAAGTGTGCTGAGCGAAATCAGATTTCTGGTCATTCCTGGTATGTATCTCACATTCTGTAGCGTGCGTGTCATGCCATCATGAGCCTTGATCTGAACTGAGCCGATCCCCACAATGTCACACGGATTATCGTCTCCCATACGCACATCTCCTTTCTGCACAGGCTTAAACGAACTAAACCAATTTCTGTTAGTGCAGATATGAAATGAACATGCAGAATCAAGTATCCATTCATCATGACCAGAAACACAACCAGCAAGAACAATCAGACAATCTCCTGAATCAGAAGTATTCCCAGCACCAGAAACAACAGAGGCATTACCATCCGAATTATTTTTTCTGTTCTCTTTGTTCTTAAGCTTCCAACACTCCTCAATAAAATGTGATTTCTTCTTGCAATACTTACAGAACTTCTTGGGTGGTTTGGACTTAGAACAACCTCTACTTTCTTGGCTCTTGTAACGATCATTACTTTCATTGGAAGATCTGTGCTCCGGTCTGCCTCTCACTTGCAAAGCATCGCCCTTGGACGACGACGATCCGTCAGGCTGCACCATGCCTTTCATCTTTTCCCTTGATTGGAGTGCCTCATAAACTTCCGAAACGGTTAGTTCATCACGGCAAATCAACAAGGTGTCACGGAAATTTGCAAAAGAGTTTGGCAGAGAACATAACAATAGGAGACCTAAGTCCTCATCATCATACTTAACCTCCATCGACGCTAGGTCAGAAACGATCTCCTTGAACACAGATATATGGCTCATCACCGAATCACCCTCCTTCATCTTGAGCGTGAACAGCTTCAACTTCATATGCATTTTACTGGTTAGATCCTTCGACATGCAAATCGATTCCAGTTTCAGCCAGAGTGCTGCAGCAGTCTGTTCCTGCAGACATTCTTGCAGAATATCATTAGACAGATAAAGCTGAATTAAAGACAGAGCCTTACGATCCTTGCGCTTCTCCTCATCAGACCATTCGTTGGATGACTTGCCACCAAACTTGTCCAACGCCTCATCAAGATCATGAGTTTGCGCCAGAACAGCCCGCATCTTGACTTGCCACAGCGCGAACCTCGTCTTGTAATCCAACAGCGGTAGATCAAACTTCATCGTCGTCGACATCAAGGAAACCGAATCTGAAACCGGCTCTTGTTATAAACGCGCAGCCGAATACGGCCTAGGCCCGGGTACCCTCGGGCCGGCGCAACATGAAGCCCAGGTCCAACAGAGCAACAACCAACAATGCTCAGGCGTAACTCAATCCAAAAGACTAGCCTAATAGGTGAGGACTGCCAACGCCTTATATATTGTGCTCCCCCATCATCAATTTTCGATGTGGGACTAAACCTAACAATCTCCCCCGTCACACATCGGACCCAACTCTTCCATCAGAAGAGGTTATTGTAGGCCCAGAGTTTAAATCCTCCAGTTGCAGCACCTGGAGGCGTTCACGGGGCTGCTCCGTGACGCTAACGGGCTCCCCCGTCACAATGTGACCACTGAGATTTTACAGGTTCCTCGACCTTCGGCTCTGATACCACTTGTTATAAATGATGACGAATAAACGACGAGAAGTAAGGGAATCAAACCGCAAGAACACGAGATTTTTAACGTGGAAAATTCTCCCAATGTAGAAGGGAAAAAACCACGGGCGCCAGCCAGCAAAACTTTACTATATCAGATGTGTGTTTACAACGCCTATTGGCGGCTTACAAGAGGATGATTATTCATCAAGGGCAAAGCTCTATTATATAGGCAGCTCATGTGACCGTGCTTGGTTGCGTTGCCGATGTGGGACTAAACTGTGAGCTCATGAGAGGAAAACACAGTACCCCTTCGCTCTGACCCAAACCTCTGGTGATGGGCCTCCGCTTCGCTCCGTCGGTGAATTTGGATCATATCACAACATGGGATACCACCTAGTAATCCTTAGGTTTCTGTACGTACTCTGTAGTGATCTTTTACACAACGACATGCATATTCTTTGAACCGTATATAAATGCGACCACTCTACTGTACGGTTATGGTATAATAACATGTATAAATGTTTTGGAGACAAGAATATTCGAGAAACATTTTTAGATTATTGGTCAAAAAAAACAAAGAAACCAAGACATCAGTTATCCCATCTTCTACTGTTAATACAAACTTTACAGAATCCTGCAAACACAGTTCAAGGTTATTTGATTAAATTTCTGTTTCTTCAAGTCCTAGATGCTCACCTGGTAAAGTTTATTGGGGCGGAACCTGTTCAACGGGTTTAAGATTTCAATTCGATACGGATGCTCACATTTTTCTAAATTTATTTCAGAATTTAACTATGCTAATCGTTTAGTGGTAGACTGGTATATGTGATCTGTCCATCAACAATGAGACTAGCTTGTGATGATTTTATCAATTTCGAGATCAAGCCGGCTAATCTTTCCAAGATGTTCATACAGGTAAAGATATGTGTGCGCATTTATATGGGTGAATGTGCGCCATAATTTGAAAAAAATACATGCCCACTTGAAGCATGAACAGGAGGTTAGCTTGGCCCATGTAGCAAGTCAGCCAGCCCAGGAGGGCGCCAACAGACCAGGCCGGGCCGCAGCCGCAGGCACGCATGCATGCCGACGTGTACGTGCATGCGTGTCGGCCAAAGCGCAGTGGCTGCCGTCGTGTCATCGACGACCGAGATGATCATATCGACGGTGCAAGTAGGTGTTAGCTAGGTCGTCGTCATACATATACATATACACACACCTCTCTGTGTGGCTGCAGGCTAATCGTACCCGGCGACGGCTGGATGGCTTCCTTCCTGCTCCGTGCTCCTTTTGAACTAACGCAATTATTGATCCGGCCATTAATTAATCTGCTAGAACTGGTATCGTGTCGTGTATGCGCTATGCTTGCGCGTATGATCGAGCATGTTCTACACACCATGGCAAACATATAATGGCAGAACAGGTAGTCGTTGTTAGCAAGTCACCTTCAAGTTCCAGCGCCACTGACGATTCAACTAATTCATCAATTTCAGTCTCCACTCTCCCACCCCGGCCCACGCACACTGCTGCTGCCGCTTGTATTAGATGCCCAGCGCCTACGGTTAGTCCGATAGCGCAGTGTGACACGCCACTGAACACACTGTATATACCCCGCCCTGGATGATTTGAAATATATATATGCATGGAAGCTAGCACGCACTGCGGCCACACCCAGAGCAAGTACGCGAATCTAATTAAAATACGTTATACGTCCCGGGTTTGGAGTATTCATTATTGTTTTCCGCAAAAAAAAAGAGTATTCATTATTGTACGTGAGCTGTTGGTTTTGTCCCGTTCTGTCGTGTCCTTGTCTGTGTGATTTTGAAGATACAAAAGAATAGCCTTATCTACATTGTATATGATGATGTGGCAGCGCGGAGGGCATGCCGGCATATGCCAATATCATATCATTATAGGATTGCTAACATATATTAATATACATAGTACGTGCTTGTATCTTGCCTGCATGGTGGATATATATTTAGCAAAAATCTAACCCGCGCCTGGTCGCGCTCCTCGCGCTCGGCGCGACCCCCGCACGCCGCCGCCAGCCTGGTTAGCGGCCCGGGGTTAGGGTCCCGGGGCTGCTGGGGAGCTCCACCACCGGCGGACCTAGAAGGAGGTCGGGGGCGGCGGTGGAGGACCGGCGGCGGGTATGGCTCGGCCGGCGGCGGAGGCGAGGCGGCGCGGGAGCGCCGTCGGCCGGGCAGGGTAGGACGGGAGGTGGGCGGTGACCCGACGGCGGGGGCGGAGCCGAGGAAGATGAGACAGCGGCGACGGCGGATTAGCGAGGCGGTGGCGGCCAAGGGGGCGGAGGCGGCCAAGGGGTTAGCGTGGCGGTGGTTGGCGGGCGGCGGGGGAGGAAGCAAGAGGAGGAAGACCGCCGGAGGAGGAAGACGACCGGGGGAGGAGGTCGCGCGTTGCGCTACCAGCGCGACGGGTCACGGCTTATCCGCGTCCATATATTTATTGATACACACCCATTAGTATTTAGTAATAATATACATCACACAGGTTATATCGTTATTGATAGACTATATGATAGATCAAGTATATCATTAAGATATGAAATTAATCTTCAGTGATCAGGATCACGTACTCACGCCCATTCGTTCAAAAAAAAATAAAAAAGAGAACAGTTGTTAGTCACAGACAGAACACACCCACGTAGTCGCATCATATATACACAAGCACAAAAGAAATGATATATATTTATGTTGACGCTATTGGAATTGAAGTTCTCTCTCGATCAACTATTTTGCTTAACAAACAAGTGAGCTCGAATATACTTTTGACCAGAGTAGCTAGCTAGCAGTAGGTGGCAACGGCTGGGGCAGGTATGTAGCTAGAACGATCTGCATGCTAACACGCCATATGCACTCTGGCCCATATATAATTTCAGTGCTGTGGTAGCTAGTTTAGTTACCAATATATACAGATCGAATATATATGCAATTACATATCATTTCTCTGGTGATCTATTAGCTGTAAAATATTTTTGGAGATCGTCCACGAGAGCACACTTGCACAGTTGGATGCTCCTCCACCTTTTCACCGGAAACATTAATCCGGATTGATGCGAACACAAGATGCATGGGCTACAAGATAGCATACAGTTGGGCACATCAGACCATCACCAACTCACCAATGGGCAGAAAAGAGATATAATTGACTCATCATCTCGACCGAATTATTCCCACCGCCCTTAGTACTTGCTGCTGCAGATAGTGCAGCAACTATCACTACTACAAAACACAGGTATTGTAACGCACTCTTGTAACACATTTATCATTGTGTTACAAAGAAGATTTATAGGAACAGAAAATTATGTGTTACAGACGAAGCTTGTAACACACACAAAAAAAGTAGCGCTTGAGTAAGTTATAGTAACACAAAATTAATGTTCCAGCTAAAGCGTTACAAAACTAGTGGTATTGTAACACATAATTGGAAAGGTGTAAAACATGTTATATATGCATATCCTACACGATAATAAAAAAAAGCTAAAGCCACACAAAGAAAAAATTATCACACAAAAAATAAATCCTTCTCCTAGGCTTTGAACCCACAATCTCTCTGTTAAGATAATCCATCCATACCATCTGAACTACAGTTCATTATTGATATAACACAGAGTTTTGTTTATTTTGACCTTAATATCTAGAACTTTGGTGTTCTATGTAGAGTTTAAGACGTCTAAACAATACCAAATCAAAATGTTTTTGAATCAAAAATTTTATAACTCCTGGAAACCAACATTTATCATATAAAGTGTGTCTCCATTAGGGTCTAAACAACACTTGGATGGATGACTTATCTATGCTAGGCTCCCATTTCACTAGTACAAATGAACCTACATGAATGATGGTACAATAGTGACTTAAGCAATAAGCAATAGTGTGAAAGTAGATATCTCTTAATTAGATGTATATCTATCACTAATTTATTACTGATTAGAAATAACTCAGTAAATTATTATATTTGAAAAATGGGATTATATTTAAATTAAAGTCAAGGGTGAGAGTCAATTGTCCTTATACTCTAGTAAAAACATAGACACTAGGCCTAGAGTAAATTCCCTATTTACCACTGTAAAAAGATGTAGTTTCTTATCCGCCATTGAAAATTTTACAGTTCCCTATTAGCCATCAAATTTATCTTTGGTTCCTTTCGTGCCACTATAGTGTACAGATGCTATTAACGGTGGTAACTGGTATGGGAAAAGACAAATATGCCCCTAGGATAGAATGCAGCAAACGTTTCCATGTTTCCTCTCCTGCCATTATGGAGTAGAGATTTTTGTTTCCTTTAATGCCATTAAGGTTGCAAAGATCTTTATATTCAGTTCAAGCACACGTGTTATTGGTTCAAATAAAAATAATATTAAAACAACACGACACACATTTTGAACTGAACACATGATTTAAAAAGAAATACTAGTCCGAACACGTTATCAAAAGATAAATATTAGTCTGAACACATAACACATAGAGATGGCCCAAGTCTGGCATGCAGCTCATAAATGATAGAAGCTCCACATGGTGGTTCAGCAAACATTTGTTTGGTTCATACAGACCAAGCAAAGCAAAAGAATGACAAGCTCACAGCTCACTTTCACATCACAGCAAAAGAATGACACGCTCACCGCTCTCAGTACACTTTCAAATCACAGACTAAGCCTTCGAATGCTTCTGGTAGACTTTGAAGGACTAGTAAACAACAGCTTCTTGCTTCTGGTAGCCATTGCTGGGCTATCAAGTGCCTGCAATATCTTCACCTTCTTTTTTTCCCTTTAGGTTTCTCCTTGGCCACATCGTTCTTCTTCTTCTCTTTCTTGGTTGTCACATAAATTTTCTTTCTTTTCTTAGTTGGTAAATCGACATTGACACAACCATAGGATACTCAATGGAAAGGGCCTCTGGCTGATTTGAGCCACTTGCAGACCTACACCATATATGCATAAACTCTTTTCAGCCCACAAATAGTCACAAGGACATGTTGCTGGTGCATCATCATCAACAGCAACAATCACCAGAAATTTTAATGGAAACATAACACAACAAAATTGAGTGCAGACCTTGGTGGAAAACTCATAAAAGTTGCTGGTGCATCATCATCAACAACAACAATGCTTGACTCTGTAGCTGCTTTGGTGGTTCTGGACTTCTTTTTTGGTGGTCCTCTGCATAAGATCAACTGTCATTGGGGGGTCTTCTTTATCATAAATCATTTCTGGGACATTCTCTGGCTCCTCTACTTCATCCTCAACCTCAAAATCAGAACTTGAATCAGCCTCTGGAACATAGTTCTTATCCCTGTCCGGTAAATTAACTTGTACAGTTTCAGTACCCAAATACATGCACTCCTCGTCAACACCAACATGTTCATTTTCTGGTGATGGATTTGCTAGGTAAAGGTCCTCATCTAGATCTGTGACCGTTTGATTTTTCTCAGGCCTAGTAGTATCACTGTGTTGTTGGCTTGATGGCTGATATGGTTCTGAAGGATCAGAGTATGCAATATGGTTCTGAAGGATCAGAGTATGCAATATTCATCATCTCGACCGAATTATTCCCACCGCCCTTAGTACTTGCTGCTGCAGATAGTGCAGCGACTATTGCAAGGTCAGAACCTGCGGCGTACTCCTACAAGGTACGTATAACGTATGCAAGACAGTACCCACATGATGGCACATGCATGCCTTTTTTTTCTGACTTACATGATCAACACCCTAGTAACTCAATGCATGCAAAAACATGTTTGGAGTATTATTTGTGGACCAAAATAACAATTGCAAGGAGGTTTGGACATTCCCGACTTAGAAACCCAAACATATGTTTGCTTAATAAGTTGTTGTTTCAACTAATTAATGATGACAGGGTATGACAACAGCTTCTTAGAAATAAGTACCTTGGCAATAAATCAATTACTTAAGTGGCGAAAAAACCCAGAGACTCAATTCTAGATGGGCCTTATTATGAATGTTAAAATCAATTCCAATACTTAGGAAATTTTAGATTACAAAATGAAGCTCAAATTAGGTTTTGGAAAAATATTTGGTTAGGAGACTAGCTTGATTCACTTTAACAGAGTACTATCCTAATTTCGAAGATCTTTAGTGGGTGAAAACCATTCTCTTGAAATGATTTAGTTCAAAGAATTATGAATATTGAACTAAGTGATGAACCACACCTGTTTAAATGGTCGCTCCATCCTAGTGGTCAATTTATGGCTACAACCATGTATATAATGCATTGCTAAACTCAAATATTATACCTCACAACAGATTTCTTGGAAACTTAAAATGCCTTTACAGGTAAAAGTTTTTCCTCTGGTTTCTCTACAAAGGACTAGTACTAACCAAAGATAACTTAATTAACAGAAACTGGCACAATGGCACTGTAATGAAAGATGTTGTTTTTGGAACACTAATGAGACATACACCATCTTTTCTTCGGTTGTGTCCTTGTTAAGTTTTTTTGGAGAATGATAGAGGTTACTTTTGGACTTAGGCCTTCTATAAGTGTAATACATATATTTACTAACTGGTTAGACGGTGTGTGAACACACAACAAAAAAATAATCTTTGTAGGTGCAGGTGCCATGTGGCTAGCTAAACCCGAATGATACTGTTTTTGAGGAAACACCTATTTGTTCTTATATACGGGTTATTTAAGGAGCAAATATTGGACAAGGGTGTGGTTCTTGTTTCAGAAAGAGAAGGATCAAAGCTTTCTGAGAAATGCAATGCCGACTCTTGAAAACTTTGTCAACGAAGATCTTTCTCGACCATGAGTAGAGGTTTAGCAAAAAACTAAGTCTTTGATGAACTTTGGCTTATGCTCAGCCTTTTGTTAAGGCTGTTGGGTGTCTGTTGGGTGGCAGATTCTATCCCACTGCAAAACTTTCCGTAATAATTAACGGTCGCATTCATCTTTTGATGGAGAGGTCGAAACCTCTTACATTTTCTGAATGAAATAAACTACCCTTTATCTAGAAAACACCCTAGTAACTAGCTAAGCTAATGTTTGCGCCATGCGGAGTCCCCCGGCCGTTACCATCCTACTAACAGCAAGGTTTAAAAGGGCCTGACACGCAAACTAAACCACTTTTGCGAGTGCACCGACGGTAGGACTGCTATCACCGCCACAAACATGATCAAGTCTGAATTAGCCCGGACCAGCAGCTTAATTATGCCGGCGCAGCGCGCGACGCCGCCTGCTATAATGTTTCTAGATTATGGATTAAATCCGGCCTCTATATCTATAAATGGATATATACAGCCAAAAGTTACAAAGAGTATTTAGACTCAAATTCTCAACAATGAGGAGCCAATACAAGAAAGAAAACCTCTAAAATAGTGAAACAAACTCGAAGACTAAACTTCATCATTCTTCACCATCTCTGTTTGTTCTTATATTGTCATCATACTCCACCAAGTCACATCCTCCGCCTACTTAGAAACTTAGATGTCGGACTTTAAAACTTGTCTTCTAATGCTTGCACAACAAACTCCATTGTAGGTATTGAAAATCGGGTTAATAGACTTCCAGGGCGACGCCTCCAAGAAGGACTCGACGTCACTAACGCCGTCGCCGCCCATCCGGCCAGCCAGATACAGTTTTCACCTAGAAGACCAAAACCCCTGCACAGAGCTTCACAACTAACGTCTCAAAGGAGGGAAACGACGCCCAAACCGCCGCCGCCATTGTTGACAGCGGCACCAATCGGGTAAAGTTTTCGCTCGTAGCTCCTGCATGGCCACCCAACACCCTAAACAAGGAGTCTACAGCAAACTTGTGACCAAACCTGTCGTGCAGCACAAAAAGAACTGACAACATCAGGAGGCACCGAAGACATAGGCCATGGCGTCTGGATCGGGGCGACTCCACCCCCTTCGCCGGTCGCCGCCACCTCCGCCACGGGCAGTAACAGCTTGCTCGGCATGAACCCTGCCACCACCCTTCATCCGCCCACTCCGCCGGCGCACTTAGTCGTCGACGAAGGCACGAGTTCATGGGAAGCATGCCAAGCAGAGAGGGAGACAGATCATTGGACGCACCACGCGTGGTGTGCTGCTGATGCATCTACACATGGGGTCCTCAAGGGCTGGCTTGCGGCCGGTTATGGCGGCACTGCGGCGTACAATCTACAAAAAAAAAAAACAGTTGCATCTAGCTAGCTCTCTATCGTTTGTCAGTAATGCACGGAGCCAACGCCAAGGGATATCATCCCAGATTCCCAGCCACATGATATGCTGTGGCCTGCGGGGTGCAAACTGAGCTGCAAAGCAAGAGCAATGGTACAGCACATGGCACTGTTGGGGCATATACGAATTTCGAACAACCCATTACTACAGTTTGCACTGCAGTAAAGAAACCATATTCATTCATTTTCTTTATGCGCAGAGCATTATATATATTAGCGGAAGCATGAAACGTCAATTCTCTTGCAAGTGGGATTATACTGTCATAGATAAAGGCTACGACAACCTCTGATGACCAGCTAATATAGGTCCATTTTGACCAGTAAAATTTTATACCAATTAGAGGTTTATTTTAGCTAGCTAAACATTAGATGGGGTTTAGATTTTTTGCTAATTGCAGGTGTTTAGAAGTTAATAATCATGTTATCCTATATTAAGTTTACTGTTTAATTAAATTTTTTTAAGATCGGTAAAGGGATATTTGTGTCTTTAAATAGATTTTAGCTGAAGTTCCGATTAGTAGAAGGTTATTAGCTCCTCCCTTTGGTGTGCGCGCTATTTGGATCCTCCGTAGCAGCTAAACTAACTAAAGTTTAGTTGGTGTGGATCCAATAAAAACAGGACTTCACAGATTAAGTAAGGCAAAACCTCTGTTGTCCTCTTAAGTTGGATAGCTTGTTAAATTCATTCATCAAAATACGTTTAAATAGAAAACAACTTGAGAGAGTTTGACTTAGGATAAATTTGAAGTGTCTTGTTTTTTAGATAATGGATAATATATTACCCGACCTTGACCAAAACAGCTACGACCAAACAAAAACATGAAAATTACATCCATCAAGGGGCTCTGGTAGTCCTGGGCGACCACCAAGATCGCTATAACACGTTTGTCAGACCTTACAAAGAACTGAAAACGCTGAACACCAACCACCATTGATGCTTCTTCCAGGCAACAACACGAAGACTTGGTGCAGATACTGCCAACCTGCATCCGAACTGTTACGCCATCCAATGCCTCCTCCGCCCTGAGCTGAATACCGAACATAGTGTACACACGAGAGAACTGTCCGGCCTTGACGAACAAGCACTTCGACGACGCGCCTACACTGCCGCCGCCGGCCTGGATGAACCAGGCTAGGTTTTCACCCAGTTATTGATCATCCACGGACGCAACATGGGACGGTCCGACTAGCGACTTTAGCAGCGCCTTCAACAAGGTGTGTGTCATGGACACGTCACCGCCACCGGTCCGGCAAAATATGCCAGACAAGGATTTTACCCAAATCGCCGCCACCACCGTCACCATCACCCTCACCGGAAGGACACCAGTATCTTCGCACAGGACGCCGCCACCGCAAGAAAGACGCATTCCGGCTGCCGTCGACGAACACCGCCACTCGGAGCAAGGTTCCGCCGGCAAAGGGACGTCACCAACCCGTGGGGAAGGCGGCTGCATGATAGCTAGCGAAATCCGCCAAGATTACCCCGTGGGGGCGACGCGGAGCGATGAAGGCGTTGATCTAGGGCACGAACTCCCAGATCGGGCCGCCCCGAAGAAGCCGCACCAGGGGTAGGACGTGACCGCGAGCTAGGCGATCAAGCCGGCGCCGTCGCGCGTCCCGGCGTGCTGGGAGCCGCGGTCCAGCCCCGGCAGTCGTCGGCCCGCATCCGGCCGTCTGCGCCCCGCGCTGTGCGGCCTCAGCAGCAGCTCCGTCCAGGCGACGACCGCGCAGGCAGGCCGGCCGCACACGCCCCGACAGCTGCAGCTCCCCGCCGGTGCGGTTGCCGGCGCGCCCGCCCGCGGATCCGGTCGCCACCGCGCGTCATGGGGCGGCGCCGCCAGATCCGAGCGCGGCCGCCGGAGAACCGCCCCGCCGCCGCCATCCCTGGGTCCGCCGGGCTTCCGGCGAAGCCCTCCGGCGACGGCGAGGTGGGGGAACGGGGAAAGAGGGGGGTGGCGGCGGGATCTGGGGCGGCCGCCCGAGTCGCCCAGGAGAGAGGCGACGCGGGGGCTTTTTTCTCGGTAAAGAGCTGAATTGTCTTGTTTTTTGGCACGAAGGACCAGCTACCTAACCTCTCCTGCTCTCAACCTAACCTCTCCTGCTTTCGTCTTTCTCCCCTTTAGTAAACAGCGGTGATAGCTGATTTTGTAATAATTGAAGGCTGTGTACGTTCCGTAGAGGCCGGAATAAAATTCCATTACCTAAAAAAAAGTAGTCTCTCGGCAAACTAATCTCGGAGTGCTGTTAGATGGATGTACACTGCTGTTTATCACCAGGGGTTTGGAGCAGCGAACTGTACCACCGGACTCTAGGCCGGGGTTTAGCTAGCTTATTAGATAAGAAATTAAGAACTGGCTGTCTATCGCGGGCTGTACAACAAGAAACATCGATCGGAGGGCCCAGAATTATATGCCCGATGGAACTGAACATTCGGTGACCCACCTGCACGTATATGCTTGATCTTCGGAAGAATTGGGGTTGGCTTGCAAATGCTTGGCGCGCCCGGCCGGCCTACCGAGAAGTTTACTAGTGCTTAACTTTTTGATGAATCCTTCATCCTTGGTCCTTAACTTTTCGATGAATCATTCATCCTTCATCAGTGATTGGGTTTAAGGTTTAGGTTAAGGGTTTAGGATTTAGAATGTGTTTGGTTGCTTGGATGAGCATATGTAGACTTGTATCGTATATCCTAGATGAGTGGAAGCAGGTTGAGTGGATGCAGTAACTCAGAAAAGAAGGGTGTTTGGTTGGTTGTATGAGTGGATGCGGTGATCCTCGTCAAACTGTTTGGTTGGTTGTATGAGAGGATGCAAGTAACCCTGTATGTGATACTGACAAGTGGGTCCAAAGCAGATGCATTGCATCCACTGAGCCTGCATGAGCGGAGACGCTCAATTAGGGCGTATCCACCGGGCCTTGATGGGGGCGTATTTTTGCATCCGCTCATGCAGGCAACCAAACACACTTCTCTCTGAATTTATACGGATCCGCTGATGCAAGATGAGCTAATACGAGCAACCAAACACAACCTTAAGGTATAGGTGCATGCAACAAGTCGGGACAAAGCTGCTTACGGCACAACAGCAATAATTTCTTTTAAACGTATATGGAGTAAGGTCTTTTACGATACCCAATACTACTGGTTAAAAAGGAGTAGTATATAAACTTCTGATTAGTAGAAAAAAATTATATATTATTATAACGTGGACCAGTGGTATAGGTAGTATATGGGGAGTGATATAGTTAGTATAAGGATATTATTGGAAGAAATATAAATGACATCACTGTAATTAATGTAATTAAGTAATTTTTTCATTCGATCATTCAAATTTACCGTGACCTGCCGTTTCATTTCCCTCTCAATCTTATTCATTTTTCTCTGTTCCTCATTTTCCCTACGTCTATCTCTTGTCTCTGTACGGCGACAGGTAGTTGCAATTACTAAATTGCCCATGTCTATACTATATACTATCCAAGAGTGGTATTGGGTACTGTAAAAGAGCTCAGATGGAATACGCTGCAATAATTTGTTTTAATTAGTCGGCAATTACAGGCTTACAGCTAATCCTGCCGGCGTGTAGCAGTAGCTTGTGCGTCACCTGGGCGTGATTGGTTCTCAGACCATGGGAACCAGGCTCGCACCATGCGTGCAGGCCCGCGCCGGCCAGGCTCGCGAGGTGCTGCAACGTTTTATTTGGTTGACATCTGCGTCGAGCCAGGCTAGCTCTAGACTGTGTTCGGTTGCCTGTGTAGCAGCAGCAAAATCACCTTTTGTAGTTGTGCGCTAGCTCACGCGTAACGCTCGATTTTTCTGTACCCGGCGAGCCAGGCCCAGCAACAACTTTTGCATCCGTCAGGCCAGGATGCTGCACCCGACGAGCCTGGATGGCCTAGCATACAGGCAACCAATCACGCCCCAGTTCTCTGTTCCAGTCCACCACTGGTTTAACTCGTCGAATTGTCCACAGCACCATAGGCCATAGCCCGTGCACCGCTAGCTATATATAGCTAGCCGCACTACATAACCGAAAGCAGCGAATGATGTGATTATTATGTATATACGTTGTGCAGAATGACACGCCATTGACCACACCTTTTTGGATAACGCATACTAGCGCACTACGTATTTGGCACAGCTTATTTGATCTCTCACCCTAGCTTCTTTTTGGCTGATTCAGTACATCAAGCAGTTGCGCCAAATGACAGGATTCTCCAGTAGTGTAAGCACGGTTTTGCAGTCCCGTTATGTTTCTTTGTACTGTGGACTACAAGAGTGATGTGTATGTATACCAAGAAAACATAACAAGAAAGAATTTGTTGCAAAACTGAGAGGATTGTGAAGAATAAATATGGACATTATTCTCCCCAAGACAGAAACATTCAACTATGTTGCTTGACATACAAGCGAGCGAGCCCAAGACAAATAATATAAGCTTTTGACTTAGCTACCTAGTAGGTAGCGGCCGAGGTAGGTATATATATATATATATATATATATATATGTATATATATATATATATGCAAAGGGTGAACATCATGTAGTGCCCTAATTAATAATCTTGCCCGATCAATAATTAAAATGGATCTCGTGTTACAAGACCATAGATGATGATTCTTCAATAGTTCAATTACCTACATATACATTTCTACACCTTCTCCCTCTGAATAAAGGGCATGTGGCAACTAATGTGGGGAAAAAATATAAGAAGATATGGTGCATTTATAGTGGTGTTGTGGTAATGGTGAGCATATATATGCACGTAACTTGTAACCACTGCACCAATATCTTTACCTAGTTTCTGTGTTGGTTGGTCCTATATCACTGTCAGTACTCAGAAGTGTCCAAGTAACCACCTCGTTTATATAGAGCTACCTTTGGTGATTACTACTGATTAAGTAAAGTCGCAAGCCGCCCTACCTATAATATATGTGGACTGAAAATTTTATTGTGGGAATAGTTTAGCAACATTGTATTTTTATTCGTATACCTTAAGATTACTCCAGTTGTAGAAAATAATGCTCAGAGTTGAATTTCGAAAATAGTGAAAGTTAAAGAAAAACAAACAAAAAAGAACGAAGCCTATAAATTGCAGGGAACTGTAGTGTACTGAAGAATCTTCTCTTTCGTGCATGGTTTAGGACCACACATGCTGCGTTCGATCGGGGGTACGCGATGTTAAAGTGCCAACCACACTATCTATTATTCTTTCCCAATATATAGGGGTACATTGCAAGGTACAGGTCCGTCCACCCCTATTCATGTCTTCATTCATATGTTCTTGCCCGATCAACAGTGACATGTGTCTGGGATCCCATTCTTAATGCTACTTAGCTGGATTGCATTGCTATGTCAATGGTCACAGGGGGTGTGTTTAGTTTCAAAAAGTGGTAGGAAAAGTTTGGTAAAAATATCACATCCGACACTGTAGCGCATTGTAACACATTTCGTTTGTTTGTGTTAAACATTGTCCTACCATGACCTAACTAGGCTCAAAAGATTCGTCTCGTCGTGTACATCAAAACTATGTAATTAGTTTTTTTATTTACCCACGTTTAGTGTTTCATGCACGAGGAGAGATATTTGATGTGATAGGTGGATAGTGAAGTTTGGAGAGAGAATTTTGGGAAGTTTGGTGATTTGACGGGAACTAAACACAGCCCGGTCATCTTTACATTCCACCATCAAATCATTGCTTGAGTGTGTTAATTCATTAATGTCACTTAGCTGGATTGCATTGCTATGTCAATGCTCAGGGTCATCTTTACATTCGACCATCAAAGCATTGCTTTGCTTGAGTGATGGAGATGGTTTTGTACTATTACTGTCTAATGGGGATTAGATTCTAGGTTTAGCTTCATGTTTGTCTTACCATTGTGGCTATATATATTTATTATTCAGTTGTAGACGACGTTTACTACCGTCTCTACTTAAATTGGGAAATGATCTCATTATTTATTTACTATACTACAGAAACAACAATAGGCGATGGTCACAAATCGCTCCAATGAACCTAGCAGTTATAACAGTATCATGGAAGATTCATTAGCCATTCATGATAGGTCTTTATATGCGCTACTAAATCATTCATTTTAATTAAGTTTTTTTTTCCCGAGAGAGGAGCATTCCAAATTACTGATGTGGCTGGCTTCAAGAAGCATGGCATAACACACACGTGGAATGCTGGACTTGCAACTTACTTGGGCACCCTCGAGATGGTGGTTGTGTCAGTCCAGGGCTGCTAATAATAAAGAGAATGGTGTAGATAGTTAACCAAAATATAATACGCAATAAAGACAAAGGTACCGACAAGCTAATAAAACGGATCATTTTTTAAAAAAAACCAATGGTAACCATAGTACTTACTCCAACCATCAGATTTATTACCGATAAAGATTGAAGAAGATAATCTTGTGTTCAAGGCTAGCTATAGGTTAGTTGTCGATAAGACCACGAGGGCTGTTCTGCGAAAGCTAGCGACCGGTACAACTAAAAGAACTTGGGTCCGGCACGTATGTGTCGTCGTCGTGTAGCCAGCTTCTGTCTGTACGTGTGGGTAAAACCATCTCGTGACAGCGCCATCTGTGGCCACGCACTGTGAGTCTGTGATGTACTCCGTACGTGTTATGATCAACGAATGGATGTACGTGGTGTGTTCGTTCACTGCACGTAACCACGGCAGCTTTTCTCTGATGATATGGATGCATGGAGATGTATTAGTTAGCTAGTCATTAGCATGATATATTTATATGTACTTGCTTGGAGCTGCATAATGAGGTGGCACGTACATATTGTCATGCTGATTGTATCATTGGCATCTATATAGTACTGTACGTACTACTGTGTATCTGCCTGACTACCTATAATCAGTGGCGGACCCAGCTTTTGGCTAAGACTAGGGCCAAAATTTAGTGTCCAAAACTACACCAAAAACTTTGGTGCTACCCTTTCGGTACTAAAGGGTGGACATCTTTAGCACCGGCACCGGTTCTAAAGGCACCCACTCGCTAAAAAATTATGTGTGTTGTTGTGGGCACTCTAACTTAAGACCTCTTGACTCGCGCGTACCGATCTTTTCATCTTACCTACGTAGCATATGCGATGGGTAGAAGATGCATTTCTTTTAAAGTAGCATGTAACACCTTTTTTAGCACTCGTTCGCATTTATCAACCGGTACTAGAATGGCTTTAGATGTCATGATGGTATGGAATTCCTATCGTTCCGTGTTCTGCAGGAGGCTACTTAACTCTACAGAAGGAACACGTGTTGAGGAGATAGGGTAAAAGTCTTACTCCTCTCCATTTTGCAGTATAGTTATTGCAACTTGCTTGCAAGTGTATCTATTCATGAAGTTTTGGCACAAATTATTCAACTTTCAGACAAAACATGACAGAAATTTCAGTATACGAGGGGAATTAGTGAAGACATAAACACCTCAGGTGGGTGGCCGACGGTACCTGCCTCCTTCCGGCCGCGGCCTACACGCGAGTACGTGACAGAGAACTGGAGCACTACTCCAGCGAGCCCCATCACAAACGGTTCCCAGGCCCCATCACAAACGGTTTTGAGAACCGTTTGTGACAGTTCGTTTGTGATATCCCGGGCATCACAAACCATGAACCATTTGTGATAGGGGTATCACAGACGGTTTGTAATACGAACCGTTTGTGATTTCCTGCGTCCGAAATAAACCCCAAAAAATACGAAAATGATAGGGAAAAAATTTATTTTCATCTGGGGAGGCCACAAGCCCTCCAAGCCATAAAGTCGCAAGTCGCGGCATTTTTTCACGCATGAGCTCCTCTACTACTGCACCACTCCGTTACATGTGACTAGACGCCGTTTCGATTCCTATCATATTATACCAAACCGAGTTTAAATTGCTTGTTTGAGGGCCTAAACGACTTCAAATCAAAACCTACAACTTTCATGTTGACCGTTTTTTCATTCGAGACCGTTTACAAAATTGGAATTTCAAATTTAAGAACATTCAAACTTAGATCTAGCTAACTAGATGACTTCAAATGATAAAGTTGTCAACTACAAAGTTTCATGACCTGTCGAGATCTACAACTTTTATGTTGACCGTTTTTTCATCCGAGGTCGTTTGAAAAAACTCAAATTTCAAATTTTGAGTACAAACTTACTTTTCATTAGTAAAACAAATTCAAATTAAAAAGTGGTAAACTACAAAGTTGTATGAATTGTGAATATCTACAACTTTCATGTTGACCGTTTTTTCATCCGATATAGTGAGAGTAATATTGCTCACAAATCTTATAGGTCTCTTATAGTTTTAGGAAACTAGAACTCTATGAGATAGATGGATTTTATGAACAATATTCATATGAATTTGTCAAATGAAGAAATGACCAAAGTAAAAGTTCTACATCTTGAGAAGCCATAAAACTTTGTAGTTCAACACTTTTTGATTTGAATTGATTTACTAGTTCAAAATGTGGTTTGAACGTGTACCATACCCATCATCACAAAGGGTTTGAAAAACCGTTTGTGATGAGGGGCATCACAAAGGGTTCGTAATTGATGCCATCACAAACGGTTTTTGCTACAAACCGTTTGTGATGGCCTCACATCACAAACGGTTTTTAAAGAACTGTTTGTGATGGGGGCAAAACCGTTTGTGATGAGGCCGTTTGTGATGCCGCTTTCTGTAGTAGTGGAGGAGTAGAGAAACAATCATCGAGCTGAGTTCACGAACCACGATGAGGGTGCCGACGGACGGCGGACGATGAGTTAACGTAGCTACTAGCAGACGGACGGCGGCAGCGACACTAGACGTGGCTGTCCCGCGAGATGCGCTGTCACGAGGGGAGGCCAAGTGTTTTTGGCCAAAACTGAGAAGGGACAGTGAAGATTAGTGGGCCACGACTAGCGCCACGGCCCGGGTGGCCCTAGGCGCAGATCCGTCCCTGCCTATAATCAACAGGACGAAAAAGGCCCCACGATGAAGTTATGTCTCCTTTAGAAGGACAAAAGGAAGAACATTTCAAAAAGAGAGCACTATCATCGGCTGTAATTTTCTTATAGAATTTGAAAAAAAACCCACCACATTCTAAAAGAAACTTTACACCGTTAATTGAGATGTATACATAGGGTGGAATGAATACAAAAAAACATGTACAAACAGAATATAATTGTTCCTTTTCTTTTTTTTTTGTATGCCATGCACGCGTCCTATATATCATACAAATTAGTGTCATTTTATTCATGTTTTATGTTGAAAAAAATCTTACTGTAACAATCTATCTATTATATTAATATAATAGTATTAAAAGGAGCCACCACGTTCGCCGAGAGGGTTAAGAAATCCTCACATTAATCTAAAAAAGAGAAGAATATATACCGTTGAATTTTATGAAGATCTAACTATTTATATTATTCGATTAATTAAAAAAGAGAACAATATATGACGCCAGATTTTATATAAATCTAACGGCCTAAATTTGTCGACTTCAAAGCCACAGTCCTAGCTTTGGCAGATTGCTATGTTCAACCTACAATGCATATTAATTGGTGCAACATCTCGGCATGTCCTCACTCCTCAGCTAGTGTTTCATCTGGTGCAGCCGCTGTTTGAGATAGCATTGAGTATCATAGTACTGAAAGCTCCATGGGATACTGGTGAGTTAAAAGTAATCAATGATATCAAAACAATGGCTTGGGGACAAGCCGTAATTCATGGAGGGAGGAATGTCATGAACCTGCCTTCGTCGGCCATGTTATTGCATAAGGTGATCGAGCTGCTGTGTTAATGAAGACTCTGAAAGCCGGAATCAGAAGGAAGGGATATGTGGGAGCAGCAGCCTGTCAAGGCCCAGATTGTACGTCCCGCCTCCCCGAGGCCACCTCTCTAGGATCTCAAGACTGTCCTCATAGACCAACACCCGTCTTGTCCTCATAGACCAACACCCGTCTTTTCTGCGCACTTTGTCCTCACTCATGCGCACCCTGTAAGGACTTCTCGGTCGGTCATCCATCCCTAAATTGCTCCGGGCCAAGCACGCTTAACTCCGGAGTTCTTTCGAGATGAGCTTCCGGAAAATAAGTTGCAACTTGTTGGTATGAGTATTCTTATCAATCCTATTACGCCCTGGGTTGTAACACAGATAACCTAAAGGCCCAATACACCCGGTGTAACTGCAGTTTAGACCCAGTAGGTGTTACTGTTGCGTCACGTCTTGTATCATTTTCATTTAGTCTTTCTTGTTCAGATTAGAACTTGATTCGGATGTACAGAGTAATTGGTGAACTGCGCGCGGCGAGCTGCGGCTCGAGAAGGCGAGCTTTTGCTCAAGATTACCGATTGCTTCCATTTTTATCGTTAATGTAGTTACTAGAGATAAGATTTGTGAGTGTATCCCTATGAGTTGCATCCAACTGACCGAAAAGAAGGCTCGCGATAACGCCATCGTCGTCGTTGAAGACACCACCATGACTTCAAACATCAAAGAGAGACTCAGAATAATTAAACCCTATTAAATTGAAGATGAAAGAATCTAATGGTTTTCAATGTATTATTGTAAATTAACTAAAATTGTTCAGTATATCATATTGTTTGGTTATTATGAATATGAGTACATTGTTAGTTGGATAGTATATTGACATATTGTTCACCTGCAACGATCCAATGGGCGGGCCACCACGCCATTTGTATTACTTGACACGAACTACCTTACTCCACGTCATCAATGTTGATGACACCACCATGACTTCAAACTTCAAAGAGAGACTCAGAATAATAAAACCCCCTGAACTCGAAAACCAGACATTATACACCCTCAATTCTTCAAAACCAGACAAACTACCTCCCTTCTCCATGTCAAAGTGGTTTAAAGATGGTTTTGACCATTTTATAGTTCAAAAACAAATACATGATATGTTTTTAAATCACAAAAAAAACTTTTGGCCTCCAAAACTTTCAAAAAAAAATCCATAGTGATATATTGGGACACAAGAAATCTAAATAAAATATTTGGAGATATGTCATCGTATCCGTAGTGTTTTTATCATCGAATATATAAGTCCTCGAAAATGCATTTATTCATGACTTAAAATATTTTGGGATTTTTCTAGATAGTTTTCTAATTTTTAGTGCTAAATCCAATTTTAAAAACCTCTAGATATATTTTGACAAAGCTTTAAATATTATATTGGACTTCTCATGTCATAATATGTCTCTATAATTTTTCTTGGAATTTTTTTAGCCTAGAGAATGTTTTTGTGTTTTAAAAACTTATCTTGTATCCAATAGATATGTTTTTTGAACTAAAAAAAATTCAAAACCACCCCGAAAACCACTTCTAAATGTAGCTGGGGGGTAGTTTGTCTAGTTTTGAAGAGTTGAGGGTGTATAATGTCCAGTTTGTGAGTTCATGGGGGCCTTTTAGATTTCGGAACAATATCAGGGGGTAAAATGGACTTTACTCTTAAATTGAATATGAAAGGAAGTAGTGGTTTTCAGTGTGCTATATGTAAATTAACTAAAGTTGTTCAATATATCATATTGTCTGGTTCTGAATGTGAGTATATTGTTAGTTGGACAGCATATTGACGTATTACTCCGGGCGTCCCTATATGGCTTACGGAAGCCAGATAATACATATAGCTAAAAAGCCCATTAAAAGACGATTAAGCCCAATAAAAAAGAAATATCTATATTCTCAACACGTTGCGATTTTTCTATTCTATTTTAATGTTGCAGTGCACGGCGTTTTTTTGACTTTTTTTTCTGGTGGACATTGTAATTAAACATTCTATAAGTCTAAATCAATGCCTCAACATATTAGATTCAACATTTTTGAAAAGTTAGACCAACATCTAAACTCAATATATTCAACATTTGTGTAACCTATTTCAACATCTTCAAAGGATAAATTCAACAATTTTGAATACCAATTTCAACATTTGAAAAGTTCTGGCTCCTAGATCGTTTCATCTTCTTCAACGCCGGTAGCACGGAAAGACGAAGGTAGCAGGGCACGATGTGCGGTGGCTATAGCAATGGAGATGACACCCATAAACAGCGGTGGTAGACGCAGTGGAGGTAGCATCACCGGAGGGCACGTGTAGGGCAGCAGAGCTGGAGGCAGCACACGGGGGCAAAATCGACGGAGCAGCATCGCCGGAGGAGTCGTACGGGACAGCAACAACGAAAGTGGCGCATGCGGCTGCAGCGCGGTGGGGGCGGCACAAGCAACCATGGCGGCGGCGCCGACGTGTGTTGCAAGAGAAGTGCAGCGGCGCGGGTGACTACGCTGATAGGGTTGAGGAAGATGAAGCATATCCAACGGAGGATACTGTACGCACTAATCTCAAACACCGGAAGCCAAAGAGTTAAAAAAAACTTCCGGAAGTTATACAGGATCTCTCTTAAATTGAATATGAAAGGATCTAGTGGTTTTCAGTGTGCTATATATGTAAATTAACTAAAGTTGTTCAGTATATCATATTGTTTGGTTCTCAATGTGAGTACATTGTTAGTTGGACAACATATTGACATATTATTCCCCTGCAACGATCCAATGGGCCGCCAACAGGAACTACCTTACTCTATCCGGTGACAGCACGGCCCATGAAACTTTTTAAAAATTTACTGATCATTATAATTTCATTCATAATAGTTAGGTTAGGTGTAGCAAGCATACAAATCCATGTACGGATGATTCGTCCTTAAAATAGATTTATAATATTTCATCTTTATTATGTATATTGCTCAAAGCTGCTGCTTAATAAATAAAGTATCCTTGACCAAAACATCAAATATTTATAACCGTAGGCATTATAAATTACGACAAGCTGACAACTTATAGATACGTTAGTACTCTGTAAATGTATCATTTTGGATGTTGATATCTGTCCAAATGCTACCTTTACATACAGTATGTACTGTTATATCGATGCAATTCCTAAACAAGGAAAGTAAAACAGTAATAAAATTTATTTTTCCTCATATTTTACTTTCATTCAAGTACAACTAATTTTTACTTGATCCGTGGATCATAATAATAGTGAACAAAAATACTACATATACTAGCCACAAATAAGTTATATTTTAGACATCGACAGAACAAGTTGAATTAAGGAGCTTTTCGCTACTGCTTTTTTTATTACAAAATACTTGTGAAACATAGTAAATGCATACGTTTGTAAAACTTCATTTTCAGACAAATCTTCTTTATCATTGTCAAATATCCAAACTCAACACATATTAAAAATAAAGTTTAACCAAAGCTTGCAATTATAGATTGAATGAAGGCAGGACAATAATGTCACTTATTTGTGATTCGAGGGAGCAGAAGTGGTAGCTTTAGAAACATGCATATCCAATCTTAAATAAGAAATTGGACCCTATACACAAATCCTTTTGGTATCAAATCCAAGTCGTATTTTACGACATCCATCACCACAGTCTCCAATACGGCACTTTGACATGCTACTGTTGTAAAGATAAATAAACCATTTCAAATAGAAATAGTTATATACTAGCAGAGTGCACGCGCGGCACGCGCGTGTATTAGAAAACACAGTGAACACGAATCTTATCTTTTTAAAATAGAGTATCTAAATTTAAATGAGTTAAATTCTATATAGTTTATTAAAATTCTACTAAAGATGATAGTAATTTAATGGATAAACAGTATGAAACAAAAACAAACTTGTAATTGATAGATTTAATAAAAAAATATATATCTTGATCTTCAAATCTCTTGAATGACGTTTTGTCTACTCGCAACAATCAACAACAAGTATCCAATGCAATCATACAAGCAAGCAAAATGAATAAATAAGAAACAGGACAGCAATCATCATGAACTCAACAAGAGAAGTACTATAGATCATTGTACATGTTTCTACGACGCAAGAGCACAAGAATAGATAAAAAATGAAATTGAAACTATTAAGATATGAATTTTCAAAGGCAAAAGGTAATTAGGATGAGCATGATGTAAAAATCAAAAGCCAAGTTGCAGTATGTGGCACTTGAGACTTTGTATATTGTGGTGCCATGGTGTTAGGACAGCTCCGGTGTGTAACAAAATCGAACAATGATAGTTGAAAACCGAACACAACACGTACTCACGTAGTGGGTATCGATGTTTACCTGTCAGAAACCAAAATCGATGTGAGAAGTCGATCGTTGTGGATTAAAAAAATCTTTTCTTGCTGTAGCCCATGCCACACCGGTCCAACCAGACCAATTAATTAATGTAGTGCTCATGGTTTCCATACACATAGCAGTGAGAACAGTGGCAGGATTAATTCTTTTTACTATAAGCTGGGTCCCATTGATCGATATCCGCACGCGCGACACACAGCAGTGAGAAAAGTAGTCATGCACACGTGACACATATTTTTAGAAACATAATAAACCAAATTATATATTCACAAAAAAGTTATCAAAAATAGTTTTGTACTTCTAGCAAAATGCACATAAGACAAAAACTTATTATAGATTCAGTGATCAATAATTTAATATCATACACATCAAAATTAACCAATAATCAAAACACACGACTTATGTCATAATTATTTTTATTCACTTCTAACTTTAATAAACTATAAAAAAATTTGTATACCCGCTCAGTTTACCTTTGACAGTGGACGACAGTGGCAGGGTCACCACCGGCGTGGAGAGACGGCAGCATAATTGAAAACCATATGCTCTGTGATCCCTTAGCAAAATAGAAGCTTGAAGAAGCTGCAACTTAGCGCCTATATTTGTGGATCAACATCGGGTTTGGAAGGATCAATGTGGTAGTGCTATATCTATTTTCTGACATCGTCGAGGCGTGTACAATAGATTACAAGCACGTATTCAGACACAAGGGCTTCGGATAAGATCTTATCTTGTTGAATCCTATATTGGTGGATCAACAACGGGTTTGGATAGATCAACGTGACAGTGCCACATCTATTTTCCAATATCGTTGATGCCGGTCTTTATCTACAGAGAACGAAAAACCTTATTATCAGTTAAAAGTATACGAACTTGTAGTGGCACCTCTTGACGAGATAAAGCAGCGTGGAAGATGTAATTAAATCAATTACATAATTATATGAATGAAGAGTGAACTCGTGCATGCATGCATTGCATTGATGCAAGAAGGCTGACCAAAAAGCAAAGGGTGCGCTTTACAACAGGTAGCTAGCTGATGAGAAGGATGTTTAAGTGCGTGCAGGTGAAAGGAAAACCATATTACTCTACTATAAGCATGGCATCAGTAGGTTACTTAGCAATAGAATATTATAGCCCAGGAATTAAAGGGGCAACTGAACCTTCCATCGCGTTCTTCGGTGGTAACGTGAATGAATCCTCACTGAGATACTGCAGATGATGCAGGTCATGAAACTTGGTGGCGACGAATCGGCGAGCCAATGACCAGCGGCGGCGCTCCATCTGATCCGATCAGCTCCAAGTGGTGGCGGAACGACGCGAGACGGGGAGCTGCTACGTACAGAGCTCACGGAGGCCGCGTTGGACACGGCGACGACGGCGTGCTCCAATATGACGTAGATGATGAATCAGCGCGCCATCGGCTGTGCAGAACTCGGCGAACTGACGGCAGCATCGCAACGCGATGGAGAGCTGGGCACCAGACGGCCAGCGGCGGCGGCGCGGCCTCGTCGCGCCTACCGGGCTCGCGTTTGACGGAGACGAGCAATGCCTCCGACGACGATGACTCCGACGACAGTACGTGGAGATTGCGGAAGGAGGGTTCTCCGACGATGCGGCACCATAGCTTGAAGACGCATGATGATCTGATAACGTCCTCGATCGGCAACCGCTTTATCTAGGAATATTATTTACGTGAATATTAGGTCTTTTATGTGCATCGGAAGGAAAATAAAAAATTTCATATGAATTATTTACGTGAATTTCCTAAAATAATAGGTGGGTACGGTGGGTGGGTATAGATTTCTTTGGTGAGAAAAAAAGAGGGGGAGAGGTGAACTCACATGTATTTTTTCGCTCTACCAATTTGAAACCTGTTGACATGTGGGTCCAGTTGGGGCCGGCGTGAGGGGTACGGGGGGGTTTTCGTTGGTACAAAAAGTTTTAAAAGAACTCGATCCTTTTAGTATAGATTTGTCTCTAAAAATGCTAAGGACCCACAACATCGCAAAATCTTAGGCACCTGCCGAAGGTGCTTCGGGCATGGAAGAAGAGTAGGGCGCAAACATGAAGGGCCAAAGGTCTTCCTTAGGGAGTAATACCGGAGAGAGAGGGTGGAGGCACCAAGAGGTCCAGAAAGCACGATATGAACCCCACAGAAGCTAGAAACTATGGGACCAGGATCTCTGGGTACTCTTCATGACTGTTGGACCATCCTAACTAAGGAATAGCCTGACCCAGCTACCTAAGGAAGGAAAGAGTTTAAGTCTTAGTAGAACTACTCGGATCCTATTAGGACTCACACATTGTAATCGACTTAGTAGAGTTGCTATGTAACCTTTCTCTCTGAGATATACATAAAGGAGGGCAGTGATCCCTAGATTGGTAGAACAGCTTAATACACAACCTATGGAAGACAATACATCACACATGATATAGAGTATTATGTAAATTATGGTCCATACCTGTCTAAATTATTGTCTCGTGTATACCATTGGTTTATATGAACTCGACGAGCACTAACTGCTCTCTGCCATGAGGCAACCCTAGACACATACTTACTTGGTGCTAAAACACGGACACTCAATTTCCCATGAGGACAAGGCAGTAAGCTTAGACACTCGTGTGCCCTAATAAACATCTAAAAGAAATAAAAAATGACCCAACTCGGTTGACTAGAAGTCTTTTTCGCTGTTTGGACTTTTATATAACCACCAACAATATTATGACAATGCTTTCATATATAATATTAATGTAGCAAGTTAACTTAAATACTAATGGAATCCTATTGTGACATACATTTGTCATCAATAGGACTGATTTTAAAGGCAAATTCCAGAAGGGGAATAAAAAGTTGGTACAGCTCAGGCATGGTTCAGCACTTCAGCCAAATATATATTGACGCCTGATTTTAAGACGCCCACCTACTACTATACGTGTTGTAGTTCCATCCATGGCAACTTTGCCTACCAAAACACCTTGTCCGCGCCTTCCTTCCATGGCGGCCGCGTGGAGCTTTGCGGAGGTGCTGTCCTCGCTGATAAGCGCACTCCGAGTTTATCCATCGGCAAGGGGGGCCGTTCTCACGGGAGGGACGTCGTACTTGCACTGTCGTCGAGGAATTGCAACAATAGCACTTTGGCGTCATCATCCTTTTATGTGCACGTCGGGGATTCAGGTGCAGCATCATCGGCGGATTACCCTGACGACGGAATCGGCATCACAGAATTCCTGGGGGCCAAGAACTTGCTCATTACCGGCGGAACTGGATTCCTGGCAAAAGGTGCGTGAATTGTCATACATGTCTTATCAGCTCCCGTTCTTCTAACTTCTCTTGTTAGTTCGTATCACTATCCTAATTCTCCTGAGGCCCTCCAAAGTGTGTGCCCAAACACACTCTCTCTATTTTAGGCATCGCTCTCCACACTGCAGCTACATGCCTGGCTAATGCTAGTGCCAAAAGATTCTGGAGTGATGCATGTTGAGGCTTCGGTGCCCAATTAATAAAGAAATAGTTTCTTGCGGTACGGAGAACATAGCAGCATTTGATGTCAGCATAAGGAGGGTAGGGACATCGTTATTTTATTTTGTGAATGGGTCCCACAATTATAGATAGCTTCGGTGCCAACTTTGTCACACGCTGCAGCATAGAAGATCGATGATGCCTATTTTTTCACCGTGGAGCTCACTTTTTTTTCTTGGCTTCACTGTGACACTACTACAGAAAGCGTCATCACAAACGGCCTCATCACAAACAAAACTGTTTGTGATACCCACATCATAAAAACCGTTTGTGATGTGTGCCATCACAAACGGTTTTTGTGATGTGAGGCAGTTTGTATTAAAAACCGTTTGTGATGACACATACATCACAGACGGTTTGTATTGTATGAAAAACCGTTTGTGATGTGGTCATCACAAACGGTTTGTCATGAAAACCGTTTGTGATGATATCTATGGTACATTCAAACCACATTTTGAAGTAGTAAATCACTTCAAATCAAAAAGTGTTGAACTAGAGTTCTAGTTTCCTATGGTCATTTCTTCATTTGACAAATTCATATGAATATTGTTCATAAAATCCATCTCTCTCATAGAGTTCTAGTTTCCTAGAACTATAAGAGACCTATAAGATTTGTGAACAATGTTACTCTCACTACATCGAATGAAAAAACGGTCAACATGAAAGTTGTAGATCTTCACAAGTCATACAACTTTGTAGTTTACCAATTTTTAATTTGAATTTGTTTTACTAATGAAAAGTAAGTTTGTACTTAAAATTTGAAATTTGAGTTTTTTCAAACGATCTCGGATGAAAACATGGTCAACATAAAAGTTGTAGATCTCGACAAGTCATGAAACTTTGTTTTTAACAACTTTGTTATTTGAAGTCATCTAGTTAGCTAGATCTAAGTTTGAATGTTCTCAAATTTGAAATTCAAATTTTGTAAACGGCCTCGGATGAAAAAACGGTCAACATGAAAGTTGTAGGTTTTGAAAAGTTAAGAAACTTTGTAGTTCAACACCATATGATTTGAAGTCGTTTAGGGCCTCAAAAAATTAATTTAAACTCGGTTTGGTATAATATGATAGGAGTCGGAACGGCTTCTAGTCACAGGTGACGAAGTGATGCAGTGGTAGAGGAGGCTACGCGCGAGGGAGAGGTCGGGCTGGTGGCCTCCCCAAATAGAAATAAATTTTTTTCCCTAATGTTTTCGTATTTTTGGGGGTTTATTTCGGACGAAACGGTTCCCAAAACCGTTTGTGATGAGGTTTGGGAACCGTTTGTGATAGAGGTTGCTGGAGTAGTGTGACATTGTGGAGGGCCTAAGAACACTTGTGTTTCATTTTCCATGTTGTTCTTCTGCACCAGTTCTTATCGAGAAGATTTTGAGGACGAACCCGGAAGTCGCTAAGATATACGTATTGATCAGGGCCAAGGACACTGAAGGAGCACGGAAGAGGTTACAAAATGAGGTAATATGGTACTTGTGGCCCCTGCACGCAACATATTAAGCTGTTGTTCATGCAGATAACCATATAGTATCTGCATAAGATGTGCAGGTAGTAGATACCGATTTGTTCATACGCCTGAAGGAAATCCACGGGAATGGGTACCACAGCTTTGTGGAAAGAAAGCTGGTTCCTGTCGTTGGTGATATCAGTGACCCCAACATCGGTATTGCAGCCGATGTCGCCAACGAGATCGCTAAAGAAGTCGATATCATTGTTAACTCGGCGGCAAACACCACTTTCAATGAGAGGTTAGTTACTATTGCTCCAGAGGTCCATTCTTCAACTAATCAACCAATGACCACAGAAAGTACATACATACTGCACTCTCTGTCTCAGGTACAATGTTGCAATTGACACCAACACTCTGGGACCGTTCCGAATCATGAGTTTCGCACAACGGTTCCAAAGGGTGAAGCTGTTTTTGCATGTGTCAACAGGTCAGTTACAATTGCCAAAACGAATGTTATTTGCCATTGTAGTTGTAGGCAAACGTCTCTATTCATTAGCATGTACGAACCTTTGAAAGCTCACAACCTATTTGCGTGTGCATTGTTTTCCCAATAGCATATGCGAATGGGCAGAGGCAAGGCATTATGCTGGAGAAGCCATTTCTCTTGGGAGACACCATATCAAACGAATTTTGTAAATCTGCTGATTCTTCGGAACAAAAGAACGTTGTCTTGGATATGGAGGCAGAGATGAAGCTGGCCTTTAACTCGATAAGGCATTCCGATGATTATATATTCTGCTTCTTTTTCTCGAAGAAATGAAAGATTTAGGCCTCCAGAGGTAGGATAAACAAAATTCTAGAATTACTTCTGGTAAAGACAGGGCATACACAGGCTAGGTCTTTTTTTTAGATAAGGACACAGGCTAGGTCTAGTGTGTTTCATATGGAATGTTTGTCTTTGCTAGGGCAAAGCTCCATGGCTGGCAGGATACTTATTCATTCACCAAGGCCATGGGGGAGATGGTCATCAATTGCATGCGAGGAGAAATACCCGTGGTCACGATCAGGCCGAGCATCATAGAGGGCACCCTTAAAGATCCCTTCCCGGGATGGATACAGGGCAACAGGTCAGTGACCAAATCTTGTGCTCGTAGTTCATTGATTTATCGAATTATATATATGTCCATTCCCGAATGGATGTTGTCTAGGGATACATATCATTCATACATGTGGTCAGACTTTAGCAACGTAGGCCACTATATATTAAACTCGAAAAATTAAGATTTTTCCCATCAAATAAAATGGCTAGTTGCATTACATATGAAAAATAAATTTCAGTTGGCTATATTTCCCATCACTTTCAATATCAAATGTATAGAATAAGCAAATGGTCAAATATGCGTATTACTCCCTCCGTTTTAAATTATAGTTCGTTTGACTTTTTGATTCTAAGTTTGACCGGTTGTCTTATTCAAACTTTTGTGTAAATTATCATATTTTTTGTGTTGGCTTGATTTATTAACAAAAATTCTTTAAAAATGACTTAAATTTGACTATATTTACGTAAATATTTTAAATAAGACGAGCGGTCAAATTTGTGGTCAAAAAAGTCAAACGAATTAGGATTTAAAGGGAGGTACTGTAGTAGCTAAATTGTCGGCATCTGAAACGAGTTGTGAAAAGAAGAATGCCGTAGCTCGACTATATAATATATAATCTGCCCTTCTATTGGCAAAATGTCCTCAGGATGTTGGATCCCCTTATCATCAACTATGGCAAGGGCCGGATGACTAGCTTGCTCGGCTGTCCTGACTCCTTTGCTGATGTGGTAAGAGGCTGCTGAACTGGTCTCCTTCATGCAGCTGCAAATGGTTCGTTTCCTTCCTGGTTATAGCGAGATCTCTGGCCGTGCAAATTAAAGGTTCCGGCGGACATGGTGGTGAACGCGATGCTGGCGTCCATGGCAAAGCACGGCGACCCTCAGGGCGCTGCGGCGGCAGGGATTCACGTGTACCACGTGGCGTCGTCGGCGGTGAACCCACTGGTGTACCGCGACCTGTTCCAGTTCCTCTTCCAGTTCCTCTTCACGCGGCGGCCTCTCGTCGGCGCGGCGGGGCAGCCCATCCAAGTGCAGCCGATTCGCTTTTGCGACGGCATGGCGAAGTACGCCAGTGAAGTGGAGGCGAATGCGCCGCTGCGGGCGGCGGCGGCCGCCGAGCGGCTTTCGCGGCGGGCGAATGACCTCCGCGCTAGGGCCGTCGAGGGGATGGTGCGCCTTGGCCGGATGTACGAGCCCTACACCTTCTACGGCGGCAGGTTCGACAACACCAACATGGAGGCGCTATTCTCGGAGATGTCGGATGAGGAGAGGGCGCGGTTCGACTTCGACTTTGGAAGCGTGGACTGGATGGACTACTTTACAAACGTGCACATCCCAGGGCTAAGGAAGCACGTCATGAAGGGTAGAGGAGAATGCTTTATTATAAGATGGAGGGAGTAAGACTTCTAGTGATAAATTGCTTATGGATTGTGCAGAGGTGACATTTTTCCTATCCCCAATAATAGACCATGCAGGAGAGGGTCGAACCCTCAAATTTATGGAGGATCGAGATGCGAGAAAATATATCACCTTCAAACATTGGAGTAGACCCTTTTTTCTATTTTAGCGTTTTCCGCTTCTCTAGTGTTTTACATATGCACCTCAACAATTGGAAAACTTTTTTGATGAAGGAAACAATGATATGTACATGTTATTATAGCATTCCTTCCATATTTGGCCTAAACTTGGGCCTTAATTTGTTGACCCCTTTTCTCATGTTCCTCACTAATTCTTTCTAAGCTTAATAACGTTCATGCCAACTGAGGGTGGTTCTCTTTTGGTTGTTGCTAAAAGAAAAAATTATCCAAGTGTAATATCTTACATTATATCTTCAAATTCAATTTCATTTCGTAAGTTTCTACTCAACATTAACATTAAAATCAATTACAAAAAATATGAAACTACAATGATTATATTATATACAAACTATTGATGGGGCTCTCTTTGTAGCAATCAATTATTTTTAGATGTTCTTCATAAAATTCCATGAATAACGCCATAAGGTCTGATTTTATTATTTCCTAGAAAACCTTATAGAACTCTGCTGGGAATCCATCTGGGTAGGAGATTTAATGTAGTGCTCCAGTTGAAACGCTGCTTTTTTTTACCTCATTCTTTGTGATTGGTGTCGTGGGTTTGCGTTTCCACCATACTACGATTACTATGTTCTAGTGGTCTGTCATACCCAGGGTTACACAGAAACCTGAATGCTGTCATATGTGTCCACAGGAAGTCCACAGAACACATACATCTTACAAATATAAAAATCAAAGTACATATGCTCGAATTAAATAATTTTACATCAGAGCTTACCTTAATAAAACACAGCGAAATTCAAACTCTCTCAACAGGTAGAGCCTCAAGTCCACAGGGACACCGACTGGTTGACCACAGCTCAGAAGTATGAAAATTCTTAGGAAACTCAGTAGTTGTCTCAATCACTGATTCATCTGTTATCCATCCGGGATTTTATTGAATAATTGGTAAGTGTAAGTAACTCAATTACTTAGCATGTATAACACGGTGTATGAAGGCTCAAAAGTAAGGCTTGACACGGCTATACTGCATTAGCACTTTTAGTTGATTCATTTTATCATGATTTAAGTTACTACATATAAATGAATCTCAGTTGCAACCCAATTAATAAAGTATAAGTGACATTAAGCAATAAATAACTTCAACTTCTAATAAAAAAGGATCCAGGCCGCTCGTGACCCTGAGCAAGGCTACCATGATAGACTTACACTCTGCAGAGGTTTCACCATTTTCCCACTAGTCGCGTAACAGTACAAAAGAACTTTGCACGCAACCACGCAAACATCACACTTCCGAGGTGTGACTGCATAGGGACGCTAGGAGGCTTTTCACAAGACACCCTAACAAGACAGTAGCCGCTAAGGTACAACAAGGTGGTGAGACTCTAGGCGCCGAGATTGACTGACCCTTAGGGCGCAACGTAAGGGGGTCAATGGTGTCCTGAGCGCGGGCTACGCAAGCCAACCAATGTGCAACGTGTGGAATTCCAACGCGAGGACTCCCAGCACGGGATTGTGTCTAACGAGACATAGCCAACGGATCTCCCATCCTCGGTGGAATCAAGAAACACCCCGCGCCTTGCTTTCCCTAACGTCTTCGGCCTGTCGGTAACCACTGACAAGCTAGATACGTACAAGCTACTTGTCCAAGACTAGAGCCATAATAGTTCTAGCGGTGGCGACAGGCTCCTGGGTTGCCGCTTTAAGAACCAGACCTGAAGGAGATACACTAGAATAAAGCACGAAGCACATGCTCTAGCTCCCTGAACCATATTGCTAAAAAGCAAGTTTTACCATCAAGTTGATGTGGAGCATTAAGTCAAGATTAACAGTTAAACAAAGGTGACAGTAGTTGCGTCTAGCAAAGAACTACCCATATGCAATAACCCGGGGTAAACAAGGGACATGATATTCAAGACTAGGTACAACCTTAAAGGTATAACAAATTAGACACATGCGTATGCAGTAAATGATTTAAAAGAGGTGTTTAGGTAGCAAGGATTGTCCGTGCTATACTTGCCTCAAATCCAGTATAATCACTTATAGTCTTCAGCTCTTGATCTTCAAACTCTTCTCCTTGAAATCTCTTGATGACACTCCTCTACTCGCAACAATCAACGACACGAGCACAACATGTAGCTAAACAAGCGAACAAACAATATACAACTAAGAACAGTACACCAATCAAAATGAAAGCCTTAAAAGAGCGTGCTAAGTGGACCAAAGTGGTTCGCCCCATTCCAATGCTAATGTGCTTTGAAATTTGGTCCAATAAAGTGATTGGATGGATTTTGTCTAAAATCGGGTCAACTTTGGGCCAAGGCCGGTCTACTAAGATTTAGGGTGATTTTAATTCTCGGAATAATTATTTTCCTAGTTTAAAAATAATTCCAGATAAGTCCAGAATTCATATTTAAACCATGGAAAATACTCCAAAAATTCCAGGAAAATACCTAGAGATAGATTTGGACATGAGGAACCCAAATGGCGCATTTGGAGCTCATGAAAAGGATTTTAGCTTGGTCCATAAATTGGAATTTGCTCTAGAAAAAATAGAAAGAAATCCGAGAAAACTCTAGAAAATTCCCATTATGCTTCTAAACGCATTTTTGAAAATTTTACACACAAAAAACCACTAAATGCAACTGGCATGAATCCAAAGCACTCAACATTAAACCTATGTTGTTTTAATTTAATTCAGAAAACAAAACATTTCCTATACTAAATTCCCTGTTAATGATATAAAGCTTGGAAAAATTTAGAAAATTGAGAAAATCATTGTTATAATTGTATAATCTATGCACATCCCAAAATCCAAAAATTTTGGGGTGTGACATGGTCCAAACAACCCCTTGTAATAATTTGTGATGTGAGGACCATGTGTGTACGAGGGATCGAGTGGATGGTCGCTTCCTAGTGATGAGTGATTGACAACGTTGTGTGGACTGACGTTTGCCTTGGCTCAAGTATAGCAGATGTTGAATGCGGCTTGGTTTGTATTGGTGCAGGTGAAGAACAAGTGTGAAAGATCTTTGCCGGAGCGGCCTTCCAGGAGTGGGAGACAAGTAGGCTTGGTTCGAGGGACCCGATGACCAATGGGATCAAGTGCGGTTCACATGGTGCAAGAACAAGCAAGGTAGCGTGGAAGAAGGTGATCTGAGCCGGTACATTGGGCGCGGCCGAGTCAAGGAACGAGGCAAGACCGAGTAGACCGTCCGGGCGCCGGAGGTGAAAAGCTTGGCATGCTCGAAGCATGGCGTGGAGGCTGGCCAAAGTACACGGGGTTTGTTGGTTTGGCCACAAAACCATCGGAGGAGGGTTTCTTGGTTTGGGCCTTAAAACCAAGTCCGAAGACCTGGCGTGGTGGAGCCGGTATGACCGGTTTGCAGAACCGGTCTGACTAGTTTCGGTCCTGCACGTCGGGAAGCTTCGAAACGGAGGACACGCGGCGTGATCATAGAGGTTGCGTCAGAGCGAAGCAACTCCAAATGGATGTGTGCCCAGTCGGAGGAGAAAATATCTACAACTTCCAGTTTTGCCCTTGAGGGCATGTATCTTTTAATCAAGTTGTAGGGGTAGTTGTGTCTTTTGTTGGCAGCTATATATACTGACCTTGTGGGAGATAGCAGCCATCTCTTGGAACCCTAGTTTATTTGTTCTTTGTTTTCCTAGGCTAGCTATGAGCTTAATGAGAGAGGAGAAGAGAGAAAAGAGAGGGTGATTACTCTTTGTTTCAATTTTCCCACAAGGGAGGGAGGATGTGGGTGGCTTCCTAGCCTTGTACAGATGTTGTCCTCATGAATCAATGGAAGAAGTTCTTCAAATCTTGTGTGCTCTTCGTTTTTCTTTTTTTGTGATTTTCAGAGCTCTTTTCGGCGAATTTTTGTTTTTCGCGATTCGAGGCAAAATCCATGGAATTTGTTGGGGATTATGTTGCTGGGATCTATGTGAGCATCTTTAATTAGTTTCCTCCACGAATCCCTTATGTATTGAGTGTGAATTCGAAGATTTCCCCATCTCTCCCTTCTATACTGTTCTTGATTGAATTCGTGAAATTTGTGGTGAAGTCTTGATCTTTTTGAAGAGATTTTTTGGGAAAAGACTCACCATGGTTGCAAAAAGGTACTGGTAAAATATCACGAATTTTGAAGGTTATTTGATTGGATATATATGATAGTGAGGCTATGTGATTTCGGCGTGTTATGAGGGTTTATTGTTATTTTAGGAATGTTTACTTTCTTTTTCCTCGAGTTCGAGAGGACGTCGTGATCGACATTGAGTCCGTATCTTAGGCTATAAATAATGGCCTTCGGGCTGCGAATGGATTTTTTTACACACCAAATCACATAAATCTTTACTCTATTCGCATTTACTATTAAACCCTAATTACAGTAGCTTTACGAGTTCTTCGAAGTCTTCGCTGGGTTGCATCTGCGTGATCTCTGGCTTTCTTGTAAGTTCCGCTTTTATCTGGTATTCTCTAGGCTTTAACTATCGGTGCGTCGCTATAGTTTCATTTAGATCTCTCAAAAAGTTAACGCAATTGTTAGATCGTAGGTACAAGTGTGCCGTTCAGCCAATTAGATTAGCCGATTTAGGTTGTTTTGCTCTGGTTTGCTGTTTTGTTTGAAGTTATCGATATCTGCTAGATCTTAATAGATTTAATCTGTTATTTCTGTTAAGCTTTAGTTTTTATCACTAATTTATCAATCTGTATCTAAGATTCGAATCGGCTCTTAACCTTTTAGGCACATCGCCGATCTGAGCCTTGCGTTTGGACTTTAAACCTTAGCCGATCTGATACAGAGGAGGACAGTTCAGAATCATAGCCGATTTATGAATTTTACACGATTTTATTCATTTATCAATTACATGTTAAATTAGCTGGCACGTCCTGAACCTCAAGATTACCGGCTCGTAATCGGAGTTTAAGCAAATCTCCGAGGCCGGTCGTGTGTTTGCGCATGTTGTCATCGTCACTTTTTACGTCAACACCCACTATTACTCCGCCATCTTGTTCAAATTTGAAGACACATTGTTTTCTGTGTTAACCATTAGCTACCAAATAGAAATATTAGGTGCTGTCATCACCTTCAAAAAGGTCTTTAGTTTTAGCTCTCCCATACCACTTAATCTCTTCTTCCCTCAGTAAAGGAGCTAATCATTCATTAAGCTAATGTTTGATATTTAATTCATGGTCCGAGAGAAACCTATTCTCAGCCTTTTTATCGAGGCCATAAATCATCCAAATTAATTTTGTTTCTTCTCCTTTTTATTACAGCCTGCTATATTTTTGGTCTAACGCCTCAGAAATTGCCTGAGAGATCTTATCTTATTGTACCAAATTTACATAGCATTGGTTCCTTTGGTTTATGACTGCCAAACCAAATCATAGGCTACCCTGCTTGGTGCTTTTTCAAATGCGGGCAGGAGACCCCCTGCCCTTCATGACGTGCTTCCTGAGCCCCGGGATGTGCACGTTGGCGACGTAGTCCATCCAGTCCACGCTCCGCACGTCGAAGTGGAACCACTCCCTCTCCATCTCCGCGAGGAGCTTCTCCATGTTGGCGCTGTCAAACCTGCCCCCATAGAAAGTGTAGGGCTGGTAGATGCGGCAGAGGCGAGTGATCTGCTCGATGAGCTTAGCGCGGAGGTTGCCCTGCCGCAGCTTCTCCGACGGCGCCCTCCTGGCATTGCTCGTCGCCTCGTAGCTGACGAAATTCTCCATGCTGTCGAACAGCCGGAACGGCGACACCAAGACGGGCTGGCCGGCCGCGTCAATGACGGGCGACCGCTCGAAGTGCTCGGAGATGAACCGGACCAGGTCGCCAATCAGCAGCGGGTTCGACGTCGAGGACCCCACGTGGTAAACGTGCATCCCTGGTGTCGCCACGCCACCATGCTTCGCCATCGACGCAAGCATCACATTCACCACCATGTCGGCTGGAACCTTTCTTACATCACGGAATAAAGATGGCCATCATTATTGCACGGACTTAGATGTATGGGTGGGAGATTGGTGAAGTCATACCATATCAAAAACGCAGTCAGGATCAGCGATGAAGCCACTCAGATGGCCTTTGCCATAGTTGAGGACAAGGGGATCCATCATCCTAAGTTCATTTTTTTTCAAAATTGAAGGACAAATCATATTTAATAATTCAACCTAACAATCCAATCCAAGTTTACGACACTAACTAGTATATGTACAGAAGGTTTACGCAAAATAAAATGTACAGAAGATTTGGAAGAAACCACCTGCTGCCTTGTATCCAACCCGGGATGGGGTCCTTCAGCGTGCTCTCGATTACGCTCGGCCTGATGGTAACCACCGGTATATCTCCCCGCATGCAGTTGATGACCATCTCCCCCATGGCCTTGGTGAACACATAAGTATCTTGCCAGCCATGGAGCTTTGCCCTAACAGTGACGGCAAACAACATATAGATGAATTAAATCTGAGATTTGGAGAGGTTGTTCTTATTGGTACTACCTTCCTAACGATCTTTTCTAGACCTACAAATGTTCAGCAAATTAAACGACCATGTTTCGGTTGCACATTTTCATGCTGACCTTTCTAGACCTAAACATTTCATTCCTTGAGTAAAAGAAGCAGAATCCTTGCATCGTTTTCTTGTGTCAAAAGCAAGCTTGATCTCTGCCTCAATATTCAACATTGCGCCGCTCTTATGTTGTAAAGAATCATCTCTGGCAAGTAACTCATTTGCTATGGTGTCTCCCAAGCGAAAGGGCTTCTCCAGCACCACTCCTTGCCTCTGCCCATTCACGTATGCTGTTCGGCAAACAGAGTACGGAAATAAATACAGTTGAACGAGGTTTGTAGTAAGGTTTTGCAAGTATATGTATATGTGTGATGAGTGACTATATGCAGAAGATTTTGGTACTCTGACCTGTTGACACTTGCAAGAACAGCTTCAGCTTTCGGAACCGATGTGCGAAATGCATGAGTCGTAATGGCCCCAGGGTGTTGATGTCCATTGCCACATCATACCTGACATCAAGAGGTGCATTTCCATTATCACATAGTGGTTGAAGAATGAATCCTTTGGAGCAATATAATGGTACGGCAATCATCATGAACCTTTCGTCAAAGGTGGTATTCGCTGCCGAGTTCACGATAATATCGACGTCCTCGGTGATCTCATGAGCATGATTGGGGTCAATGCCGAGATTGGCCAACGTGACATCACCAGCTAGCTTTCTTGCTAAAAAGCCGTGGTAGTCTTTACTGTGGATTTCATGTAAGCATTTGAACAACTCTGTGTCGACAACCTGCACATAGCAAAAGGAATTATGCATTTATGGTATTCTGCGCCTGCATGGCAACTATCATTACGCATAGGAGTATGCACCAAGCACCATATATATACCTCGTTTTGCAACCTCTTCTGTGCTGATTCAGTGTCCTTGGCCTTGATCACCACGTATATTTTGCCGACGCTAGGGCTTACCCTCAAAATCTTCTCTATTAAAACTGACGCAGAAGAATTGATTGGTGAAAAAAGAAGCAAACAAGTATTGCGACGGAGAACATCATCGGCTAGGGGCGACATCTGCGGAAACAACACCGCCACCATATTCCAGCCACTCCCTTCCCTCCTCTTTGCCATCGACGGAGCATCGGGCCTGGGGCGAAGCTAGACCCAGCAGGTGCACCTCTCCATCAATTCTATAGCAATTCTATAATTTACAACAATGCTTCATTAAATAGTTTTAGGATTCTCGTTTGGACCCTGGTGCATGTGCACCAGGCACAGGCCAGAAGCCCGTGCCGATGCAAGGAAGGTGGCGGCGGGACATCCTCTTCTCGTGGGCTCATCCCTCCCCTGGCTTGTATTCAGCCTGCGGCTATCACCAGCCGGGACGATAGTGGTGCCCTTTGCTCCCCTTGGCATGATCCGGTGGTCGGAAGGGCCTTGGCTAAGGGTTCCCTGTCTAGGGGGTGGATATCGACCCGGCTCGGCTCGTTAACAAAGCAACCTTGGCTCGGCTTAGTGACGGGTGCGAGCTAGGTCGTTAAGCTTGTGAGCTAGAAAAAATCAACAAAGAAAGCAGCTCTTGCATCCTTTAATTCAGTAATCAGTAACAAAAAGAAAGAACTAGAATTAATCCACTCTGACTCTCAATTACAAGCAGCACGTATCTCAGTTACAAGCAGCACGTATCTCAGTTACAAGCAACATTTGGATAACTCACGGAACTACCAAAGCTCAATCGTCTCAAAACAAATCACAAGGAATCATAACTTAAGTTAATCTGCGGAGAGCAGACCACGTTGGGACCTTCGCAGGCTGCCGTGGCCGTCCCTCCACGCGGTGCTTGGATAGGGCGCTGCGCTTGGCTGAAGGCTGATGGGGAAGGGACCTGTTTGGGTGCATCGGTGCGAGAGGACAAGACGATGGAACGGATGCAAGTGGAGGCTGAAGAGATATTTTTCCTTTCTAGCTGCTGCGTGTGATGGTGTGCCTCAGCCCTCAGCTCGCGTGGCTCCTGTGAGCGGCTCGCGGGTCGCTCGTTAAAACTGACGAACAAAATGTATGGAACTAGCCACGAGTTTTTTGTCAGTCTAGTTTGTCAAACTGTGTGTAGATCTCTCGCTCTCTCCATGGGAGCTACTGCGTATGCAGCAGCACGTCTATACATGTTGCTGGCTTGTAGTTCTGGGTGGTGGTACATCTTGTCCTTAAAAAAATAAAGTCATCTTAGTTTCGACTCATGTCGCGTCTCACGGTACGGTAACAGTATTACTTATAGACTTTGTGCATTTGTCTATTAAACAGTTTGTGACCGTTATCCCCATAACGATAGATGTTATGGCCGATCAAAGTTGTTCAAGACTTGCCCGCAAAAAAAAAAGAAAAAAGAAGTTGTATGACCTCTAATGATGGGGTTATAGCAAGGATAAGGCATGTATGTGCCATTTTCTTGTTTAAAGTGTTGATTTTGTGGAGCCTTCCTACAAGTTTGATATTGCTATGGTGGTGTATAGATGTGAGGATTAAGTTATATATGTTGTAGTTAACTACGATATATTATTTGTTGTTATGTCGTTTTTCTGTTTTCGTTAAATTTCATGGTGTCATGTATGCATCCTAGTTATACAGATTCTCTGAAATATGTATTAGTATAATTATATATATCATCTTAAACCCACAAAAAACAATTATATCATCTTGGTGTAATGATTTAAGATTAATAGAGCTTTTTTGTATAAAAAGGAACTAAAAGATCCAAAAATGAAGACAATTAGGTACCACACCTTTGGCAAGAAATCCAGTTCCACCGGTGATGAGGATGTTCTTCCCCACAAGGAAATCTATGATCCCAATCCCGGCAGCGTCGCCGGCAGCCGACCACGGACGGGCTCCTGGATCCTGTCCGCCAAAGGAGAGGGATGGCCCGCATGTGCTGCAAGCCACACTGCCATTATTGCTGCGCTTGCTCAGCGGCGACATGGAATGGCTTCCCTTGCCGATGGTGAATGGTTTGTAGTTGGTTAGTGCGATACCGCAACTGGAGGGGTTCACACATGAGCTCACCATGGCAAGGCTGCACACAAGCTCGCCATACAGATTGAAGTAGGCTTATTTGGGAATTGGGACTTTGTTGCCTAGATGTGTTTGTGGGTAATAAATATAAGGAGGGGCGTGGAATGGGTCAACCGCACATGCCTATTGGAGCTCCACACGTGACCCATTTACTAATATACAGTAATTAGCGAAGAATGGAAAGTCCTTTTTTGTGCATTCAGATGCCCATCATTTGCATTGATTACTTAGATAGAGAAAGATTTATTAATATTAGACAATTGCATAAGACCAACCCCGGTTTCCACACAGTCAGGATACAAATCCAATCAAGACTTTCCATATACTTCAATCCCATGCACCGCCATTTCTAGGGATCCCGTGAATTGTTTCACCAACTTCAATCTCGTATATTGGTCATTAGGGTGTGTTTGGATAGGCTATGAACTCTGAAAAAACTGTTGTGGGCTGTGAGCTTTGAAAAAGCTAAAAGCCATTTGGTTGAAGTGTTGTGAAACCGTAGTTTTGATAAGTGGTGTGTTTATTAGTTCCAAAAACAGGAAGAAAAAGTTTGGTGAAAATGTCACATCGGACACTGTAGCGCACTGTAGCACTTTTTTTGTTTGAGGTAAACATTGTCCTACCATGACCTAACTAGGCTCAAAAGATTCGTCTCATCGTGTACATCAAAACTATGCAATTAGTTTTTTTATTTACCTACATTTAATACTCCATGCACGATGAGAGATTTGGTGTGATAGGTGAATAGTGAAGTCTGGAGAGAGAATTTTTGGAAGTTTCGTGATGTGATTGGGAACTAAACAGGGCCAAGAAATGTTTGTAATGCCGCTAGAGATCTGAGAGACTGTTATATTCAATTTCATCGTTCACTTATTCATACGAAAATCACCATTTTAAAAAGGAAAAATATTTTTTTAAAAGTTTTGCGTCCACTATAAATATATAGTACACATAAATACAACGATAGTATTCATATAGTAAGGTGCTCTCTCAATATAATTATCTCCTCGCACTAACCAAGGCATCAGTTATCCTATGACGAATAGTATTCATGGTATCATCATTCTCCCTATCTGGATTCTCTTCGCCTTTTGTTTGTGTCGTGGCAGATGTCTGTTCTAGTAGGTAGTCCTTATCGGCATCACATCTATCGAACTCACTATTATGCAAATTGCTGTCACGAATGAAATTATACAATGTCATACAAGCAATAATGATATCCTTCTGAGTACGAGTAGAGAAACTTGGTATGCCCTTCAAAATACGCCACTTCTGCTTCAAAACTCCGAAAGACCGCTCAATGACATTTGGAAGGGATGAATGCAAGAAATTGAACACTTCATACTTCCCTTGAGGAGGAGGACATGAACGATATCGTGATTCTGGTACATGGTTTGTGCTTCTTTTGAAAGGGGCCATGTATCCTATTCGGTAAGGATAACCAGACTCCACGAGATAATATTTTCCTAAAGATACAATAACATCAGCAAGGCAAAGGAGGTAATAGAAGTAATGATAAAATAGTTAGGAACTATGCATACCTTTAGGAGGCACGGGAAAAGAAGAAAATTTGCTAACACATGATTCGAGATCCATGTGTCATGTGAAGAACCCGGCCAATCAGCAACCACAAAGATAAACATCATGTCAAAGTCACAAATAGCTAGCTTGTTCCGAGATGTATATCCATGTCGACATGTGTGGCTAACCACCTCATCTGTATGCACTACAACTGGAACATGTGAACCATCTATAGCTCCAATAGTGCCTTTGAAATAAGGCCTGAAATGGTCCTCTCTGACATTTACATGATCAGTGCAGAAAGTAGGATCTCTTGCCTTGTCCATAGCTAACTTGTGCAAACAATTCAATACTTCATGAAACTTGGTATGAATTGTTAAGAGCGAACGATAAAATGATTTTCAGCTTGTGAAAAGGATTGGGGGTCCTCCAACGATCCACAAGAACAACGCCTTTGTCTCAATTAAGGATACATTGTTACTTGATGTCAAACCATAATTCGAGAGTAGCAACTCAAGAAGTGACATGGATACCTCAGTGCTCATACGAAACATCTTATAGAAGCACCTCGGACGTCCCATACACTTCATGACCCACTAAAGTCCAGTTTTTAGTTTTTTTTGTATTCTCCTTTGTGTAGATACTTCTTAGTGTACTGGTTGTGAAGATCTGGTCATTGTTAATGGGAAAAAAATCTAGATCACCCCCTCACCTATGAGGGTTGGACTACATAACCCTCAACATATGAAACGGTCTATATCACCGCCCTGAACTTTCAAAAACCGGTCAAATTACCTCTAAAGCAATTTTAAAAAATCATAGTTTTTTTTCCACAACGGGTAAACCTGAATTTTATTTCCAAAAGGCAACGAAATTACAACCATTCAGTTTCGTTTGATTGACACCCTACCCAGATCCCCCAGATCAAACAGAGCCATGCTGTCCCAGCAACTACACCAAGGGTAGAAAAAAATTTGGACCATTTCTCGATTTGTGCGTGTCATCCTTGCGCAGGGGCCATGCTAATCTTCTTTGTATATGTTCACTGTGTAGATATACTCATTTTATGATTTTTCTGTGATTTACTATGATTTTTCAAAATTACTTTAGGTGTAATTTGACCGATTTTGGAAAGTTCAGGGGGTGATATAGACCGTTTCATAGGTTAGAGGTTATGTAGTCCAACCCTTATAGGTGAAGGGTGATCTAGACTTTTTCCTTGTTAGTGGAAGCTCTATACCAGCTAATATCCCCCATCGACTTGGCAGTACAGAATTTCAGTTGAGCATATATCGTTCAAAACAAGAGCTAAGTACATTATATTTTCTGTATACGGCAGTTAGCTTCATTAGGCACACCCACACGTGGACCCTTATGGCTTAGCTACTTATGGGATAACTAAGCCAAGGTAGGCAAGAAGCATAAGAAAGTCGCCACTTCGTTCAAAAATGTCAGTATGGCTATCCAGATTGTTCACAACGGAACAGTACTCAACACATACTGCAGACATAAGAAACTTCAGTCCCAACTTAGCCAACACATACTGCAGACAATCTGCTATCCAGATTGTTCGCTTCGCATCAACCTGACACCTTGCTAACATTTTCTCTCTTTTTTTTTGCTAGGAGATATGTACTTTCATTAGATAAGGATAGCAATAATACAGAACGGAACAGTACTTAACCCAACCGCACCCTTAGTGAAAAAGAAAATTGCAAGCAGATCCAATAACAGTTTGGCTGAAAACGCCCATCAAAGACCCTCGGCCGAAGCAATGCCGAAAACAAGCTTGATGCAATGATGCTGATGCGTAGCCACCGTTGGAGAGAAACAGAGGAGAACCGTATTACTGTATCGATGCCGACACATTGCTAACTTTGATGGCCTCACAACGTGATGATACGCTAATACATTAGAATACCGATGCCTTCGCAATATATTCTTTGCTTAAAATTCGTAATCTGAAATAATTGGAACATAGAGTATCTCTAGCTTCCGTTCTAAATTATAGATTAACACACAAATTATTTCGTTAGCTTGCACACAATAATCGCGAACATTCCTGACTGATTCTAAATTTGAAACTTAGGTGCAAATATTAAAAATTTGTTAGGATTCACATGGAGCCCGCGCGCCCAGTTTTCAGTGCTACTTGCGAATAAGCCATATTGCACGAGTCAAACAGAGCCATAGTACTGATAGGTTAAAAGATATAACAAAATTCATCGAACAAAACTGTAATTGAAGAAGATTTAACGATCATCATAAATACTGCAGCCGCAACATAGACCTGGAGTAGTATTCCGTACAAATTACAACCGGGGACACCAGTAACACCTCGTTGCTAATAAATAGACTTAGGTCACAATAGTGATAACAATACGGGATCCCTACAATCTTCTGGTAGTGTACATAGTGTTAGCCTCCACAGAGGTGATGTGCACAGCAGGGCAGGCAGCGTCAAACAAGCGCCTGGAGCGGCCATATACTAGTATGCTAACTCTCGCCTTATTTACAGAGCCGGGTGATGTAATTCCGTTAGTGGTCAAACGGGAACTTGGTGTCGTCCTCTTCCACCTTGAATGGCTCCGGGTGGCGACTGGAGCAGTACAGGTTCCACATCTTGTAGTAAGCCCTTTCAAGGTTGCGCACCTGACACAGTATGCGTGTGGGTCAGAACTCTAGACTTCATCACCAAGATGACTAATGTTCAGAAAAATTGTTTGGGAGAACTTACCCATCGGGCTGTGTCAAATAATGGGCAGGTCATTCGAACATCCTTCAGTTTATTAGTCAGTGCTTGAAGCTTTGCCGGATTTAGCGCAAGTTCAACTGCTCTATCTTCATATTCCTTCATGCTAGTAGAACCAAAAATAAAACAAGGTAAGCCTTTGAACAGCTCGATTGGGATGTGAAATGGTGCTTTGTCCTTATTTACCTGCTAACAATCATCTCATCCCCGAGCCCAGTAGCTACACAGAGGGAACCAGCTACTCTGGTTGCCATCTTCTCTAGCGGAAGGGTGATCATTGGCAAACCAGCCCACAGTATGTCGGTGCCAGTTGTGTGCGCATTGCAGAGGGGGCTGATCCATCACAAGGAAAATGCATGTTAGTTTTATGCTTTAGCTTATGATTGCAAGCGAATAGCATGTCACAGAACTCCATACGTGTCCAGGAAAAGGTCTGCCAGTTGACTGCGTCGTATATGCTCATTTTTCATGGCAACGTCCGTGAATATGATTTGATCTGGTCTTACTCCTCTGGCAGCAGCATCTGTACAGAAGGGGGTTTTTTGTGGCATTGCACGTGTCAAACAAACTGCCCTCATTTGAAGCTTTCATGAGGTAGAATTAACACATGAAAAGTAAACAATTTGAGCCTCTTTAGGGTACTTACGTGCTCTTACTCTAGTTTCACCAGCTGCTGGAAATCTTAAGAGCCATAATGTGCTGTTAGGAACGCGCTTGAGGATATTGCACCTTAAGAATGAGTAGAGAGCTGAAGATTAGTAAACATCCCTTGAATAGTCCAGTAAAGAGAAGAAAAGAAACGTGAACTGATTAGTCAAAAATCATAGCACCATTGGGAAATCAAAACAAAACGGAGATGCATCAACTTGTAGTACTTTAGGCAGTCGGCAGTTACCATGTATCAAATATTTCTGGATCCATCTTGTAAAGCTGATTGAAGCATGCAAAAATAAAGTTATCCTCAGGTAATCCATAATCAGATCTTTTATGTGGGCATACAGGAGTGAGGCAGTCTTGATTTTTCTGGTACAACAACACATTTAGAAACCATAGATCATATCAATGAAAATGGGAAAAGAAGATGAAACATTAAGACAAACCTGCTTGTAGTCGTTGACAAAATAGCAATGAGGCAAATGTACGAGCTTTTCTGAATATATATGCGCATAGCAACTTGGAGAAACAAACTGCAAGACAATTTATAGCAAACCATATTTAATATAAATCACTTGGGCCAGTTACAAAAGACTAGAACCTTAGATGCTATCATACCTCATCCGTGACCAGGTAGTCTATGTATGCAGCACCTGTGGTGCCAGGGAACCCCATGTATGAAACTTGGATAGGAGCTGGTTGCAATGCAAAAATTTCATTCCTGGCTCCCTGTTTCAATCAAGAACATGTTCAGCTGATGAATAGCAATGCAAGGACATCTAAACTGTGCACATACAACAATATACCAAACTGCATACACATTCAAGAACATTATAAAAATACATTATTATCCTGACTTGAGAATGATTTCCTAGCAAGGTTTTCTAGGGATATTTGCATCCATACCACCACTTCCACTTGAGATACATTTTTCATCTATACCACCAGGCCAATCAATGACTTGGGGTCTGGTCCAACATGTAATGGACACAGGGTAACGGTAGATGGAAAGTATTATAAGTGATGGTATGGATGAAATTCCTTGAAATAAATTATTTACAAAAAAGAACCACTGTATGTCCGGATAAGTCTACAAGGAGACCCCCACCCCACCTCCCACGGCCGGCGGCGAACTCGCCACTGCGCCACCGCCCAACCCTCCCCTTCCACCCCGCCCTTCACTAACCAGTATAATGGCTCGCCCCCACCACACCACTGTCGGATCCACCCCCTCGCTGGCGTCACCTCCGGCGAGGGACCGCCCACCTCCCACCCCCTCCTCTCCTCCCCTCCCCTTCCCTTTGCCCAGATCTGAGAAGACGCTGCCGCCGCCATGGTCATCTTCATCTCCGGTGAGCTCCCCTGCCCTGACCCAACCCACTGGTTGTCCCCCGCCTGCCAGGCTCACCACCCTCGATCCGCCGCCGCCACCGGGCCGGCCAGCCGGCTCCCCAAAGCTCTCTCTAGGTCCAGACCATAGATAAACCCCCAAACCCCGAACCCTAACCCAGCCGGAGCACCGCCCATTGCCAGAGCACTGCCCATAGCTGGAGTTACTTCTTCTCTCCCCAGGGGCGGAGCCAGAAACGACTTGCACCCCGGGCTAATCCATGAATAGGGGCTAAAGTAGCTAAATTAGTATCTAATTTGAGTACTTTTGATTAACAAACTATGTATTTTTACTTGAGATGTGCCGGCTTGGACCCGTGCTGCAGCACGGCCAGCACGGGTCCTGGCTCCGCCCCTGTCTCTCCCTACTTTTCTTCTTCCTTCTTTGGACTTTCCTTTTCTAGCAGCACCCAATACCTCACATGCACAAAATTTCTAAATTGGGAGGGCTCTCCGGCTAAGCCTAAATGGAGAGGGCTCTCCATCTAGATTTTTGAGTTATTTATTACCTTTGTGTAGCCATTAAGATTTATCAATATCTGTATCTTGTCTTGATTGATAAGTCTGGCGATCATATCAGAGGTCATGGCAGAGACATCAACAAAATGCTCTGCCTCAGACTGAATACGCTGCCGCCATTCAGTACCATCATTTTGACTCAGTGCATAGCAAAAGACCTGTTGTTCCTTCATGAGTCAGAGATAGAGAACTTTGCAACATGAACAGTGAAAAAAGGAGGGGGAGAGTGAATGGAAATGAAATAACCTCGATATTGCCACGATCATGCATTCCAAATACTGATCCCATGAGATGGGAGAGGGGATGATTTCCAAAATCACTACTCACATATCTGTAATATGGGAAGCCCGATTATTTTGCTGTTGATTAAACCTTTCCAATTGAATGTAAGCACATTTTTTTGTTGTACATACCCCACCCTGAGTCGGCAGTGTTTACCCTCTGCTTTTACAGGAACAGGTGGTGGATGCACAAAAGGTGGCAGCCCAAAACGAGAAGCAATCAAGGAACAATGAGCTGCGTATTTGCGACTGCCAAGAAAAAGGGTGATATTAAGAAAACAAAAGAGATAATATATTTTAATTAAAAGAACAGCATGTTATACAATGATACTAAAGAACATAATGTTATCAACGATACCTTATTTCCAACGCAAGCATTGGATCGATGGGATAAGCAATGGCATGGAAAGGTTGCACACTTGGAAGTACTGACATCTGAATAAGTTGGACAAGAAAGGGTTACCCCATTTTTAAAAATGGAATTTCATTCTTTTTTTACAAAAAGACAGACCTTTATTTGCCTTCTTATTATTTCTTCAACATCACGAAACATGGCATCCCTGTTTTCCCAGTCACAGACACACTGCAGTGATCCGAAAGAAAATGCTACACATTAGTAGTGATCCCTCTTGAAAGGTTGATTGTAACATATCTTCATTTTTCTTCCTGAAAGCTACAGGTTTACAGCCTTTAATGGGTACAGAAAAGTTGCAAGTAACCTGTAATGTATGCAGAAGATTGCAGGTTGCCTCAGGAAAATCAGGACGCAGCCCGAGGGCCTGTTTATAGCTAACTATAGCCGTCTCTACGTGTCCACTGCAGAAAATGTACATTTAACAATATTTATGCTACAGCAAACAAGAAAATGATGACAGAAATTAAATGCAATACATTAACACCAAATAGGCTTGAGATCTGTAGAATACCTGTCCTTGTATGCTGAGGCCAAGTTGGCATGGGCTTCTGCCATGTTTGGCCTGATTCTTGCAGCCTGAATATAATCCTGAATTGCTTCGTTAACTCTACCAATCTCCTTGAATGTATTCCCTCTATTAACTAGTGCATCAGCTGCTGTAGGGTCTATACGAAGTACTTCAGTGTAACATGTGATAGCATCAGCATAGTTTCCCTGGCACATGTATGAAACAGCAAAATCAGGGATAAAAGGCAGGTATGGGGTGTGAATTCTCAAGAAACTATTAAATTTGAACACAAGAACAGAAACTTTGTCGTCCTAAAAGTAGAAATATGATTAAATATGATGAAGGAAAGAACCACCTGTTGCTTGTATATCACAGCCAAATTGTTAAGTGGGGAAGACAATCCAGATGTCACAGATACAGCTGCTTTGTAAAATGAAGCAGCAGCGCTTATCAGGTTCCTGCAGTGTATTTTTGTCATGCTGGGCTTATTAGCATCTTTTTGAAGTAATAGAAAATGGTACTTCCTTTTATACTAAAGCCATGCAAGTATAAGAATCTCACCACTCCATATATATGTTTCCTAAGTTCGTAAGGGCTTGCGGGTGGTTTGCTTGCAATGCAAGACACGACTGCACAAATAGAACTAGAATCACAATCAGAGCTACATGAAAAACAAGAAAAAACTAATAGCAGGAAAACATACTCTGTAGCAGTTGATTGCTTCTTCCACTCGTCCAGCATCTTTAAGTGCATTGCCCTACAAAGACAAAAATTGTCAACTAATTTTTTATTTATACACACAATAGTGCTGACAAAACGAGGACAACCAATGACTAACCATGTTGTTGTATGCTTCAACAAACTGTGGGTCGCATACTATAGCTTGATTGTAACAACGAATTGCCATATCAAGCTGGCCTTGCTCATAGTAAATAGTAGCAAGATTACCTGCATGAAAATGTTGCCCCTACCTTTGTATTACGAGGTATACTAAGGCTCTACTTTGAAGGTAAAGAAAGGACCATTCTCTTGTAAGCTTGTTCGCATCTCACCCGAGATGAATATCTAAATGAATGAACTCAAAGGATAATCTTTAATCAGTATTTATTTTTATTTTTGTGCCAAAAGTTCAGATTTTTTTTAGAAATGAAAAGTATACCCTGATAGAGAAAGAAGAAAACCAGGGTTTCACAAAATACTAGTATAAGAATTATATCTCACCATAAGCCATAGCATAGTCAGGGCGTGCCTGCAATGCACGTTGATAACACATAATGGCATCTTGAGGCATTCCCAAAGCCTGGACAACCAAGAGAATATAAGATCTAGTTTTCCTCCTAGACCAAAGTTGTCTCAGCACCCTCTTGCAGGATATTTTTGTCATAACCTACAAACTTACCTTATAGACATTCCCTTGGTTAAGATATGCATCGGCGAATGATGGCTTAAGTTTAACAGCTTCCTGCAAATTTGATAAAAGTAAAGACGGCAACATTCCCCATCAGCTTGACAAGTGGGATGCTCAAAACAAGGAAATGTTTTATCATTCAATCCAAAATCATACTATGCAGGAACTATAGGCCAACTTGTATGTTAATAAAATGAGAGAATGATATGAAAATTTGGGAGCATATAGGCACAAGTGAATAAAGATATGATAAATTGATAACACATAATTACAGTCATATTGTCCAAGTTCCATTTATTACATTGAGAAAGCAACTATTTTCTGTATATTTGACAGATACGGAAGAGAAGGTCCATGACCATCAAGGGAGATATATACAAATAAAATAACAAAGGATAATCTCTACAATAGAACATGACAATAAAAGGCTTTAGAACAACAATTCAGCACAAAATGTTTAGCAAACATTCGCTAGATACCACCATTATGCCAGTATAAATGCATGAAGCAACTTCCATCTTTGTTAGATTGCATGTAAATGAACTTAGCTAGACTCTCCAAATGTACCACAACAAAATCAATTGAGGATCACCTCAGAAAATTATGAAATAAAGCATATGATGTCAACAAGTGCAGTGGTCAAATAAATACAGTTGTACCATTTACCTTGTAATACATTAAAGCTTTGTCTAGGTCTCCTGCCTCCATAAACAGACCGGCAAGGTTTGACCACGCGATTGCAAAGTGAGGATCTATGCGTAATGCCTCAATGTAGCAACTATATGCCTGTAATTACAATCAGCATGTCAAAACACAAAAGGTATCAGTCAAGGGGAGTTAAGTGCTCAAATGAACAAAAGAAAAACAAAATTGCTAGAATATTAGTGTTCAGTATCATCCTCATATTGACGTAAACGATTATCTCGAAGCACAATTGAAATAGGTAGATTTCACAAAATGCAGCTAAATTGTCTAAACTATTACAATACAACATATTCAAGACCATTAGAGAGAGAGAGAGGGTTTAATCAGTGCTAATTGTATAGCAAACGACAAGTTTACAGTCATTCATCAAAGAACTCCATGTTTACTCATTTAGTGCCCCTTTGTGATAGAAATATAGACTTTGCAAACTCCCATACACAAGTACAAGGCTAGATCTATGCCACAGTAAGCAGGCCATATCAATTAACTGGAAACTGTGGATTATTGATCTGTACCACTTCGAGTGGGCGGCGGATGTTTGACCTTCAACATAGATGATTGAGTTCGTAAAATCTGTAGTTTTGTCACAATTTGGTGGAATTATACAGCTTTGTGAAATCTACTTCAGAATCCAATTAGACGTCAACCAGAAAATGTAGAACCTATGGAACAGATAAGAGGATATGCGTGCACACAAAATGACAATGGGGAGAACTTATCGCAAAGCAGAATTCAAATTAGCACGAAGCAGTGACAGGTATGGAAGACAAAATTGATCAAATCACCCACCTCTTGAATGAAACCTTGAGCTTTCATCAGATTTCCAAGATTACTGTGTGCATCAACCTAAGTCACCACAAAATGGCATCAGTTCACAAACAAGTCAACCTACTAACAATTTTACATGAACACATGTACGTACCAATCTAGGGTTTATGGCAAGTGCTTGTCTACAGCACTGAGCTGCCTCATTCAATCTCCCCTTCCGTGTATATGCGCTAGCAAGATTTGACCATGCATCACAGAAGTTTGGTCGCAGCTAAAAGATCCATAGAAAGGCAACAAATGAGGGCTATTTATGTATAACAGTGAAAAATCCACTGGACGTGCAAGGACACTAAGCAGTAGCAGAACATTAAAAACATGACTCCACATGGTAAATAAAACAAGCCTGTGAATATAGCATGTCCACGAGAGTGAAAATATGCCACCGAGAACTTCTGAATATAATCCAAATGCTGCTTGGAACGTTTCTTCAAATATCTTGTGTGGTACTTTAATGCTTTATGCCTCTAATCCAGGCATCAGTATGTTCATGTCACACCAGACGCTAGCAACTAGTGTCTAGGCTGTCTACATGGCAAATTGGTTCATTTTTTATAGTATCCGTGCTTCTTTGCTAGAGGTCACAGCATAGCACAAAGTAGCGGACAAACAGTGCATACAATTATCCACATCTACATTTTTGGAGCACCAGCTCAACCAGTTGATGAAAGCACAAGCACACAGTAGAAGACATGCATGCAGGTAAGCTGCCAATTCAGAGCACACAAGCCAGAGGAGCGGCAATTAATTAATTGACATACAAATCAGTAAAATGATTGATTATGTCACAAGTATGAGGCATCAGTAAGAGACAAAAATAGCAGCAGCCATAGAACTAGACAACACAAAAGGCAAAAGCGTGAGGAGAACGACAGCGTATGCCAATGTCATTTTTGCATTGTAATCAAAGGTGCACACATAATCCAAGAACTATTGATGTGTGAGGGCGTGTATGGTTGTAACGGTTTCCAACCCTTTTCGTCCTCTTTAATATGATGATGCTCTTGCGCGTTCGAGAAAAAAAATAAGAGAACAACAGCGTGGCGCTGGGGTGGATGGAGCAGAGGCAAATGTAAGGTGTCGGAATGCTAAAAGCCTGAAATTTTGGGACGATGGGCGCCTGGCAGTGACTCAAATTTTCATCCCTGCACACAATGTCAATATCCATCGCTGGGACAGACACCAAATTGCACTAATACATCCAGAACTACCTAGGATAGGGCTATAACTAGGCTTGTCTAGAACCCTCAAGATGGCCAGACCATCTAGATCAATGTTCACTCTATAACTTGGTGGTTTGCTACCATCTGGCGTGTGGCACCTAGTCACCACCAAGCCATCCTAGATGACCATATAGGCAAACACATCCAGAAGAAATAAATTACTTGAAATGGTGAAAACAACTGAAATCAAAAGAAGGGAAAGTAATATGAAAACAAGGGGGAAAAAGATAAGACTAAAGGCAAACCTGAATGGCAGTAAGATAGTAACGAATCGCAAGATCAATATCGCCTTTCTCCTACACATAGAAATGCATTGATCTCAGAATTGGCAGATAAAAGCTTTCAAAAAAAAAAAGATGCATGTGTATAGAGTAGAGTAGGAAACAAATGATGTTTGCTAAATTCCCACTAAACTACCTTCCAAGCATTCGCCATATTGCCGTAGCATTCAGCAAAGTGTGGATCTATGGCAAGAGCCTCCTCATTTTTTGCAATGCACATGTCGTAATTACGTATCTGCGACAGAAAAGGAATTCAAGCATGTCAGAAGATGTAGGGTAGAAAAAGCTTACACCCAGGCTCGAAAGAACGTGAAATAAGTTAGTCACCTGATAGTAGATAGCTCCAAGGAGGAGGAGGTTATCTGTTCGACGTGGGTTCTTCTCGTAAACAACATTGCCATGTTCAAGTGCCTCTCTGTACTTCCCTGACCTGTAGTTCTGATGAGCAAGTGCCAAATGCTGCTCTTCATCAACAGCTACACCATTAAAGTAACCAATAAAGAGTTTCATTAGGCCTAACATCAACATATTACATACATATAAACATAGTGGAAAAGACACTATGAGCAGGCTTGAATTGATAATTCTGTTCCATTTGAACAAAACAAGATAATTCTTGTTCACATTTCCCTCCCACTAAGTTCCAAATCAAGAATATCAATTATCAATCCATTTCATACATATTTTATTTCAAATAACAAATTCATATTACGAATGGATGCAGAAAGTTAGCCATGCTAGCAAAATGTAGCACACCATGCTGGACCCAAAGGCAATTTCAAGGATCAGGCCATGATTAATGGGATTGATGAAGCGTGAGTTCTCACAGTTCATATAAATTTTCCCATATGACTTCAAAGTGAAGAAAGCATGAACTTTGCACAAACATGAGTCACCAAAGTCACTCTTTCAAAGATTCGAACATTAAAAGCATATCAATTGCAATCAGTATATCAACTCAGAACAAGGAGAATTTTTATACCCAAACAGCTGGGGTGAGCTTCAGTAAGTACTAGCTGATCCTGCCAGTAATGCACTCATTCAGCCATGCTAAAGACAAAGAGGATACTTCCTGGTTTCTTGCTAAATATGCTAACCCTAACATGTTTAATTATTTATAAATCTGAAGTAACTAATTTGCCACAAATGTGGGCAACTCTCCTCCAAAAAAAAGTATTTTTTTCTGAATTTTACCAGGACAGAAATTAACCGTTTCAGAGATCAACACCCAGTTGCCAATATCATATCTCCTCACTAAACCCTCAAGATGAATATAGCAGCTATGTCGACAGATTGGTATGGCAAAATAGCATCAACAATTGATCATGTCCACAAAGGAATCAAACTCTCTTGATAGCATTTTCTCAGATTTACACAAGCAACAGATACAGTTTGATACATGTATATTTCTGGAAGCAAAAAGCATGGCATCAGTTTCCCAGAAAGCTATGCTGCTAATGCAAGCCACCTCCAAAAATTGCAATTTCTAAAGATAGACTAACGCTAAAGGTGTGAATCCTATACAGGATATAGACCACCAGAAACTTAGATAGCCTATACTATTCTTCTAGAACCTTTTTATGCCCACTTCTCCCAGTCGAAAGTCGAAACAGCAGCACGATCGTCTCCAAGTTGCCATTCTTAATTCATATCGACGGAAAAAATATATATATTCTTCCACTTACTAAAAAGAAGAATAAAACAACACCATCGAATCTCCGCAAAGACACTAACCAAGTGGTATTCATTTCCAAATCCAATACAACAAACAAGGGAGCGAAAAGGGGAACTAGGTAGATCTTAGAACACAAGCTCGAATTCCCCCAAACACGGACAGCCACGACACGATCTAGGAACAAAGGGATAGGGGAAAAACGCTTGCAGCTAGAGTCACCTCCTGCGAGCTGTCCGGGCTTGGGCTTGGGCTCGGGCTGGGCCGCCCTGTCGTCGAGCGGCGCGGGCGGCAGCAGGAACGAGGCGGGCGACGGGGCATTCCTCGCGGGCTCCTCCAGGTCCGCGCGGCCCAGGAACCCTAGCCAGTCCCCGCCGCCGAGCACCGCCGGCTGCGGCGCGTTGTTGCGCGCGTCGCCACCGCCGGCGGCGACGGCGCCGCCGTGCTGCTGCTGCAGCGAGAGCATCTCCGCCCTTGCGGCGGGGAAGGGGGAGCCTCCGTGGCGCGGGCGCCGGCCTGAGGGCCCAGATCGCCGGGCGGATCGACCCCTCGCCGCGCGAGAGGAGGCGGGGAGAGGGGGAGAGGGTGCTCGAAGGCTTGGAGGCTTCGAGAGAGGAGAGGGGGGACCGTATGGGGACTCGGAACTTCGGGGACGCAGGATGCTGCGGGAGGAGAGAGAGAGGGATGGCTTCGGCGAATTTTATATGAGGAGGAGAGAGACTGCGATGGCACACAGTAGAAAAAAAAAGATGGCGAAAGGAGAGCAGTCAATTTCGTCAGATTTCGCTTTTCTTCCTTTGCCGTGGTATGCAACCAATATTTGTCCGCCTATATTTTTCACCGTGGATTCGTGGATTTTGTATTGGTGGGTATTTTTAGTACTCCTGCCCCTCGTATATGCCATCCTCGGCAGGTGAGCTTTTCGAAGCATTGTTCAAAGAGACTAAAGAGTAGTGTCAGGTACAACCAGACTCTCTGGTACTATAAACTATGGGGTGTTTGGTCGAATAGCAAGAGGTAGATACTCCATATTTCTATTTTATACTGCGACGCATTGTTCACGGCAAAGCCTCCATTCAAGAGTTATCTCGCATCAATTAGCGCGTGTCTAATAATACAGATGTTCGCTGCAAGCCTCCATTCACGAGTTATATAGATTTGTGTTATGCCCAAAATAGTGGTTTGTTTCTTAGGCCCTATTTAGTTCCCACAAACTTTCTAAAATTCTATCTCTAAATTTTAGTATTCACCTATCACATCAAATCACACCAAATCTCTCTCTTCATACATGAAGCATTAAATGTAGATAAATAAAAAAAACTAAGTACATGGTTTTGATATACACGACGAAACGAATCTTTTGAACCTAATTAGGTCATGATAGGACAACAATTACTACAAACAAATAAAAGGTGCTACAGTGCGCTACAGTGTCCGAGTGCCTAGCAGCTATTAAATCATGAATTTCTAAAATAAATTTAGAAAAAATATGATTGCATATGCTATTTGGAGAACTCAAATCTGAATGAATAGAGTGACAACCCAGTTGAGTTATTCCCACTTTGTAGTTTTGACGGTAAAATTTTATCATAACACGTGTCTCATATATTTTTAGTTACCTCGAAACCCTTTGTAAAAAAACAGATGGCCAAATTTGGTAAAAAAATATTTTGATGACACCAAATCCCCTCCCTAAATTAAACCGCCGGAATCCAAGGCAATCACCACGGCGATTTCGAATTTTTGTTCAAGCGTGCTCATGCATGCTGAATAATCATTCCTGCCCATCCCTCTCTGGCAGCGACAGGGTATAGTATATGTGCGGTGCCGCCTCTTTAATGGCGCATGGCACTGATAGAGGCCTTGTTACTTTGGCGGTGTTCACTTCCCTTCAAATCTAAAACTTCCCCCAAACTTTCTCTCTCTAAACTTCACTATTCACTATCACATCAAATCTCTCTCCTCGTGTATGGAACATTAAATGTAGGTAAATAAAAAACTAAGTACATGGTTTTGATATACACGACGAGACGAATCTTTTGAGCCTAGTTAGGTCAGGGTAGGACAATGATTATCACAAACAAACGAAAAATGCTACAATGCACTACAATGTTCGATGTGATATTTTCACCCAAATTCGCATTCTCTTTCCAGGAAAGTGAACACCGCCTTTGTACTCGAGCATCCGGACCCATCCATCCCCCGGCAAAATCTCAACGCAATCTTTTCTTATTGGGTACGGCAATCATCCCTCTGGAGATAAGCGTCACACGGACCTTGGTTAGGCGGTGCGGCATTTCGGAGATCACCGAAAATCTCTTTAGATTAGAATCACTTTATATACTTTATTAACTCTTGTACCTACGTATCTCTTTTACTTGGGGAGAGATAATATTAGGAGAATTAAAGAAAAAAAGGAAAGAAAAGGGCGAAAGCGACGGAGATCCGTTTAAACACTGCTCGTGCTCCCATTGGAGTCTTCAGTCCTCCCGAGCCGACACTTCGACCTGGCAGGCATTGCGGAATCGTCCAAGTCTGACCCGGACGCTGCTGCACCGCAAGGCTCGGCCCGGATCCCCTGCGCCGGGGCCACGGCTCGCCGCCGGTGACGCGTCGGGAGGCCGTGACAGGTCGGGGCGCCGGGACCGGGAGGCTAGGTTCGCAGGCGGTGGGCAGGCCAGCGGTTGGTACGCGCGGCCACACAGACGGCAGCCGCGGCGGATCCCCTCGCGCGACATGTGTGAGGGCGAGTACATGGAGTCGGTCCCCTCCCCCATGCCATCTCCGCCAAATCCACCGCACGCGGGTCTCCACGTTTTGTTTTTCTAGAGACTGTTTCCTCCTTTTCTTTTTTTCCGTAGAAAAAATAGGGATTGCTCAAATTTGAACAGGTCAATGAATATAATAGCGGGTCTTTTTGTTTACACAGGAATTACTCCCGTCCGTTATGATTTAGTATACACATACACATGTTCCGTAAAGATACTATTGTACAAAGATCTTTTCTTACAAGATTGATTTGATAGCAATTAAGAAAAAATTATAAGCAAACTATACCGCTAATGATTTTCTAAAAAAGAAAACTCCCGATGTGCCTATTAAGGGAATACCTTGTAGCAAACAAATGGTCTCGTGCTCTCCATGCATAGTTTTCCTTTTCTAGTATAGTAGTATTGAGGTCCTGCAACTACTCATGATAATTTATAAGATAACGGGTAGTTTCCATACTTAGAGCAAATATAATAGTGTCATCTAATAAACGGTTTCGTAAAATGATACGTAATCTTGAGACGATTTATCAGACAACTTATATAATAGGTTGTTGTTTTAGTTGTTCGTAGCAATACATTATCTCTTAATTTGTGAAAAATAAATATGTGGCAACAAAACTCAAATAATGGTAGGAGAATTGTCTCTTAGTCCTAAAATTTAAAATTTAGCTCATGAGGCAGTTATTGGTGTCTACGTTGCACTGCATGAGATGACCTATCAGACCGCTAACATGTAGCAATGTACCTATCCTTAGGGCAATATATATTGATGTCGTCTAATAGGTGATGTCATGTAGTGACGCATAGTGTTAAGACGACTTATCAGACAACCTATACAATAGGTGAGTTGTCTCATTCTATAACCTAGGCCCCTCTCTCCTCCACATCAGCAAAAATCCTACATGGCACTGCATGAGATGACTTATCAAACCGCTGACATGTACCATTTTCTTCTCTTTCCTTCTTAATTTTTCACCATATTAACTATTTACACCCTATTCGGCTGTATGGTTTCCAGCCAGACAACAATGTTTTTCTCTCAGCAGAAACCAGCACTAGCCACCAGCCACCAACCAGCCAGCAGTGTTTTTCTCTCAGCAAAAACAGCACCAGTCATCAGCCAACGAACAAGGCTTACATGATAGGTTAATTAATTGTAGAAAAATTATCCTAGCACCGGTGAGGTTGTCTTTATAAGAATTTTCTATTAGCTTGTGACTTCACCTACAAACAAACGGTCCTCTTTGCTAGAACAAGAAAAACCTTGTTTCTTCTAGTAAAGAAATAGAATTGAATTCCCATAGATAGCATAAGGGACGAACATGCGTAATACAAAAGTCGTGCCCTAAGGATCAAAGGTTGAACAACAGCCAATGCACTGCCATTTTGTCCGTTGTACTGTGGTTGCCACTACATATGAACAATCTCATAACTTCATTGTATCCGTCCTTTTTCGACACTAAGTTGCTACATTATAAGACTTATTTGAAATAAAAAAAGTCTTGATTATTGCTCGATTAAGTTTTGCCCTTCAAGCAACCCCTTTATTTTGAAAGAAATGTTATAGGTCAAATGAAATTTCTCGCCTTCTTTGAATTGAAGGAGTTCTAAAAGGACAAACTCAAGAATAGGTGATCCATAGGAATGGGTTTTTGGCTCATAGGAATAGGATTGAAGCATAAGAAAAGTGGAGAAAAATTTCCTTTGATGTAGATTCTAGGGGTATCATACATAATAGAAACATCCACTCAAACCTTTTTTTTTCTCTTGCTCGCATAGGATCTCATCGCTTATTCTTTATCATTAGCCCACACCAATAGAAATTAGAAGATATTTGTTCACGTTATTCTTTTCTTTTAAATGGGCACAAGAAATTTACCTAGATATAATAGGCCCTATTTTGTAGAGTTTCATTTGATTCTGATTCTCTATGAGAGTTGATTCTCTGAGAGAAGTGATTCTATGACTGAATCTCTTTGATTTTTAGTATATAAACTCTCAAAATCGGAAAAACTACTTTTTTTAGCTCTCAGCTTTGTTCATTTCAGATAATCACTACACAGAATCAGCAGAGAATCACTTCTCTCTGAAAAACTGTTTAGCAGAGCTCCTCTTGGATTCACCAGAAAATCATAGAGTTCTACCAAACGGTGCCACACTTAACCTGATGCTTCATCTTCACTTTTGAGTTCTCTTGCAACCGTTTATTCTTCATCTTTAGCCCACACCAATAGAAACTAGAACATATTTGTTCCTATTATCCTTTTCTTTCAAATGGTTACCGCAAATTTACCTACATATAATAGTTTACTATCGTGCTTCTTCTTCCCTTTTGAGTTCTCCTGCAACTATTTATTCATCATTATTAGCCCACGCCAATAAAATTTAGAACGTATCTGTTCATGTTATTCTGTTCTTGGAACCTTTCAGGTGTTTTAACTCATCCAAACAACAAGTTCCAATAGTATGTTCCTATAGTTTTGTATTCCTATGTTTTTTCTATTCCTACATTTTTATAATCTTGTGTTACAAAGGAGCCCTCTAATTTAAACAAAATTGTTCCGGTTCTAGAAAAAAATATTTCACGGTTACTTCTAATTTTTCTCGGTGCATGATGAGATATACTCTCGTGTTGCCCCTACTCTCACTCTCTCGGCACAATGATGCTCTACTGTATGTTGACAACACAAGCGATGGAAGATGATAAGGAGACAACTTAATGTGTAGGGAGGACAAGTGAAGAGGATGACCATGGTTTGTTAAGGTCCAACTTAAGGATGATGAAGAGATGGCAACGGAGGGAGCAATCAGCCAAAGCAGAGTGGAGATGCAAGAAGATTTGTGAGGTATGTGAGTAATGTGACCCTTGTCTTCCAAAGTTCCTCCGTCACTTTTGGAGTGAGAATGCAAGAAGAAGATATGAGAAAGAAAAAGATATGGAAAAAAGCGAAGAACTAGAGAAAGAAAAAAAGTGAAGGGGTGAGCATATACATTATTGGTGGACCGTGGCTTGGAGACATTGTTTATCCCATCTATGCTTCACTTCAAAGTGTTATATTTTGCCCAAAAGTTGAAGCTTTAACGGCATGAAATTTGCTTTGAATGCATATAATTTCATTTGGAAATCAACAAATATATCATATTCCCACTAATATTGGCATTCAAACTGGAGATGGTGTTTTTGCCTAAATTGGGTAACTTTTCCATATGGTCATGAAACTATAAATAATTATCTCCACTGTTGAATATACGTCATCCTATAATAGTTGCAGTCAACGTATAAAAACTTTGACCATTAGATCAACAAAAAGTATTAGGATTGGCAGAAGAAAATAGTACTAGTGAAACTTGTCAAGAAAAGTACTTTCCTGACATCAAATTTATATGATCTTCCGCTTAGAAATAATCATGAAAAGTTTGAAGACCCCATACGACATATATTAGACAACAAATTTAGTACATGATGGTAGAGAGTTACTAGAAAACAGTAGGTAACCACAGCTTGAAAGGCTTGTTTCCGTACATACGTGGCAACAACTATTTTTCTCAGTTTCCTCCGGAGAGGTATATCAAGTCCGCACGGGAACCGTGCTGGACATCAGGTCACGCTCCAGCGGAAGCATCGGTTGACAGCAACTGTTGTACGAAGAGGACGCAGCTGCCAACAGCCAGCTCCGGCAGATCACAACTGTTCGGAGATTATAGCAAAGAAAATGGTACAGTAGTTAAGATTTATGAAGCGATAAGGTAGCACCAAACATATACGGAGTAGGTCCAACCAGAAATCACCAACCGCCATTCCTAGCCTCCGCGGAGACGGACACCTGGGAGTTCCTTTGGAGAGGTTTTCTGGTGCGCGGATGGTAGTGTGAACGCAATTTCTCTTCGGTACTGCGTACTCCTATGCGAATTGCGAAGGTGCTCCATCATGTGTGGTTTGAGAAAGACAAAAAAAAAATTCAACTTACACATTCTAAATAATAGTCTGATTTATAAATTACAACCCTAAATTATAAAACCCAACATCGAGAAAGATTCAGCTGTTACCGGACAACTTTGATTCTTTATTGGAGAGTTTTTCATTTCGCAAATAAAAAAGATCTAGTTTAATCTAAAATATGCATAACAGTTTCATCTTAAATCAGAAAAAAGGAAACTACACATTTTTTTAGAAAATATTTCCTATTTGTTGGTTCTTTGTTGAAGTTATTTGGATCTTATTTGCTCACTCATATTTTTAGTGTTTCATTCCGTGCAGCTACGCTTGCTATTTATTTAAATTATTATTTTTAAAGTAACGGGGACTTAAGTAAACTTTTACGCATCGAATTTCAGGTATTTAGGTATTTTTTTTTGCAGACTTTCACTTTGTGGCCTTGTGTTTTTTTTGAATTACACAGTACAACGCAGAAGCTCACACACGCACGCACACGCACCCCTATGAATACACGTACGCAAACCCTACCCCTGTGAGCACCTCCGAAGGACTGAGCATCCGACAGATCTGGAGATTCTCGAAGTCACCATTGGCGCCTCGTTGCCGACGGGAACGCCGCTTACCACTTAACGCATAGCGCCGGTAAATCCTAGAAAATCCCAGGAAAAGATGCGAAAATCAGGATTTGAACCCTAATGGGTAGCGTCCCAATGGACCGTCCTACCATTGGACTACGAGCCCAATCGCCTTTGTGGCTGGATTCCCAGGGGCCCCACGGCTTACCATGAGCAGGCTCATTATCAGTTGAGTGGGCCTGTCCTGGGCAAAGCCCAAATCTACAATTCAAATGGAACAGAACGCATCTTCTCTGTCTCTCTGCTCCACAAAAGCAGAGTCGCCCGACGCCCCGACCCGACCATGGCGTGTGGCGTGTGGGTGCTGCACGGTGGTGGGGCTTTGGGGGTGGGGGTGAGGAAGAGCGGGACGCAGCCGACTCCCGAGGCATTCTCCGTCTCTACGCCTCTGGGGACGCCTCGCGCTCGGGGGCGGGCGCGTGGCGCTGCCGGGGAGATGGACGGAGTGGGGGCAAGCGGGGTACTTCAGGTGCTCGACGAAATGCCAGAGTCAAGGAGCAGTCGTGTGTCGAGAAATCTAAGGTCTCCTGCATCAGCCTGCTTACTGTGCTGCCGCGGCATGGAGTGGGCGGGGGCCTTTGGCATCGCGCGTGGCTTGCACCGGTCGTGCTCACTCAATGCTGGGCACGAGCAGGTCGGCCGTCAGGCAAGTGCATTGTTGAGCTTGAAGACATAAGGATATGCTTAGTTCAATGAAGCGTCTGAAGAGCTATGCTGCAATTGTAATCGGATTGGCGCAGTGACGCGGCAGGGATTAGTGTCAGCAGTGCCTGCATGGCTGGCTTCTTCCCCTGGCCTGCACTGGGGAGCTCAAGGTATGACAGCATTCAGGAATTCAGCTAGATGGTTCATATTGCAGGCACGAATCCCAGCGGTTGTAATCTTCACCGTGGAGGGCTGTCAACCAGAGATATCGATAACTGGCCGAGAAAGTACCCGAGATTGAAATCAAGAGCTATGTGTGCACATTTGTGGTATTTCTGGATGAAGGCAACACAATGCCCAAATCAGTGGAGCGTCTGAACGAGGAACTGTGCTTCAATTGGAATTGGAATGTAGCAATAATGCATCAGACTAGTGTAAGCAGTGGTTGGCTATGCATGACTACTTCCTCTATCCTGCATTGGGGAGTGCAATAGATCACGAAAGCCAGGAGTTCAGCAAGATGGTTCATACGGCAGACATCTGTCCGAGTGGTTGTAACCTTCACTTGGAGGGCCTTCAGCTGGACAACTGGTTGACAAATTACCCAAGATCAATATCATGGGCAATCCAAGCAATGATGTGTTGCAGTTGCAGTACCTCTGAAGTGAAAAAAGGGCAGACATCGGTCATGGTCAGTTACATTATCAGATAGGCAAGTCCACCAATTGAAGACAGCAGACAGCAATATACAAGGCCTGCATTTCCCTTCCGAGAGGCCCTGACACGCAGAATTGGATATCGACATGATGTGCCAGAAAAACGTCACACGGTATAGCAGGCTTATCAGCCGCTTGCCCTGCATAGTGGTTCGCGAATCGCGACTCGCGAGTCTCCACGGAAACAACCACCTCGCGAGCCAGGCCTCGTCAGTATAAATAGAGGAAGGCCAGCGCCTATTCCTGAAGACCGCAGTTAGTTACCAACGCCTATTCCCTCCGAAACTCGAAGCAAGAAACCGCCGCGCCGTACCGCACCGGGTGCCAGCAAGAAACCAAGAACTCCACCAGCGCCAAGAAGCAGCAATGTCGCAGAGTCGTCCCAGCACCAACAGCTCGGGGGACGAGACCTTGGAGGACGCGGTGCTTGGCGCGATCGAGCGGGAGATTCAAGAGAAAGCCAGGGCCACAACCATCTCCGCCCAGCCGTCGCAGCCAGGATGCTGCCCGTCATCGCCGTCAAGTTTGGTGCGGGGGGTAACTAGGAGGGTCTTCAGCGCCACCACGGGCTCCTCTGCTCGCTCCTCGCCGACCCAGAGGTCGCCACCAAGAAGCCCACGTCGGGGAGAGGCGTCGTCTGACGTTACCGGCGAGTCAGGGTCCGCTCCCCGGGTGCCAGCAAGAACCAGTACCGAGGAAGAAGCCAGGCCGGGGCAGGACCAAGCGGCCCTCACGAGGTCTGGTTACGGTGCGATGATGCGAAGCGCATTAGCAAATATCCAGGAGGATGCCGAGGGCCAAGAGCAGGCGCCGTTCGCCAAGATGGAGGAGGCGATGACCGGCCTCATGGAGGTCGCCTACGGGAAAGCGGAGCTCCCGAATCCTCCGGAGCTGCCTAGAGAGTTCGCTACCAGATGGCCGCATGATGATGTAAGTGACATTGCGCTTATCTGAGTTCTTGGGATTTTCGATTGAGTCTTCCAACTCTGTTTCTGATCAACTTCTGGAACTTCCTCTATGCCTCCTTAATTCTGCATCTTGATGGTTCGTCCTGTTTCTTGATGATAGTAGTTCTGTCAATCTGTCGGGATGGTCTTCCTGTTTCTTGATGGCAATACTTCTGTATGGAGGTTCTTCCCGTTTCTTGATGACAGTAGTTCTTTAGGGAAATCAATTGCTCCCTGCACGAGTTATGGTTATTTTTGTGCAAGCGCTGCTTGCTGCTTGTTCTTCATCGGATATGATACCAATACAAATTGCTATTGCATGGAAATCTTCTGGGCTATTCTGACAATATGTATTTCTATTTCCACTTGTTTAGAGTTATTTAGAAAGTATTAGCATTTGATTAACATGTCTTGTTCAGATATCTGAACATATAAGTTCAACTGTTCATGATTAAAAGTTTACTTCATCTCAAACAAGATCAGGGTTGCCTCAAACAAATTGATTGAATCATCTCTACCTCTTGATGAGTACTGATCCCACAATTATACTGTCTGTGTTCTTAGGATGATCCGTGGCACAGTGGAGTAATGGAAAATCCTGTTATATTGGCGTCTGGACATGTAAGTGCCTACCTCTGAACATTGGTTGGTTAAAATAAAATTGGATTACCCCTCACCATTTTCCCCTTTTCATTACTCATGTTCTACTGGAAAGATCCTGATAAGTTATACTGTAATTGTACCGAATGTGGTGATAAATGTCCTTATTTGACTTGGTTGCACTTATCCAACTCTGTGTGGTTTGCGTATCTTGATGATCAAAACTAGAGTTAGACTTCAGACATTATTATTATTTTATTTTTGTTGAACACCAAAAGTTGTTATTATTATCATGCAAACTTTTATTTTACTTGGCTAGTGACATAGAAACCAATCCATCTTGATACAAGACTTGTTTGCTTTTAGTTGATGATATGCGCAAGATGAATCAATTTAAGAAGTTCTATAGAAATTCAATTTTCTGGTTTAGTCCATGGACACACTGTTTTCTGAGAACAAGGCTATAGTCCATTGCTTCCCTAATTGACTGAAATTCCATTTGTGGCAAGGTAGTGCATTGTAGTGCTCTGCATGTTCTCCGTACTAATGCAGATTATAACATTAGTGCTTTTTTGGATAAAGTGGTCGTACTTACTAGTCTCATCATATTATGATTAAGGAACTGTCAAAAAATCGTTCGTCCTTTCCTTTATTTCCAGTAATGCATCTTGCAATGTCGTGGTTCTTGATGCCAAAACATGGCACTTATTTCCAACAAATTGTAAAAAACATCATGTCAAAGAAACTAAGAAAACTTGTGGTTAAAAGTTTTTTCTATTTCCGAACAAAATTAGTATTTTTTTTACTTTCTGAAGTGTTCTATTTCAGTTTTACATTGAGAAAATGATTGGATATGTTTAGGGTTTCGCTGTAAGTTATATTTTGTACATGCCAGTTTATTTTAGGAAGGTGTCATTTCTTGTTCCAAATGCTTGACTGTAGTCTTCTAATCGAGAAATTAATTATTTTGTTTTGTCTGCTGGAGCATGTGTTTCATTTGGTTTGTTATCTTAATTTTTCCACCGTTTAACTTGACCAAATAACCAAATATTTCCTTGCCTGATTACTTGCAGTCTGTTGATCGATCGTACCATCAGTGGTTCTGCCCACCGAACAACACCTGCCCGATTACTAAGAAGAGCTTGCCCCACTCTTCCACTGCTCCAAACCACCTCCTCCGTGATATGATTGCTGCATGGCGCCTTGATCACATGGCCCATTCCTCAGCTAGCACTGCTGATAAACTTTCCATCCCAGTGGTACCTTCAGAGGAGCAAATTCAAAACATCTTACAAAAATTATCAGGGCATTCAGTGAATTTGCATGAGGTCCAGCTACTCTCCAAAATCACCAAGGGAGAGCAACCTTGCCTTAAAAAATGGCCAGGGCTGGTTCCGGGGCTGATAGATCTTCGGAAGAATTGGAAATCCACATGGACACAAGATCTGGAGGAGCAGAGGCTCGGAGTAATTCTTAATTTGTCTGTCCACAGGCCCAATAGGGAGATCCTTGCTGGAGCGAACCGACTTCCAGTTGCTCTAAAGAAGATTGTTGGTAAGCTACGTAAGCATGGAAGTCCAGCATCACCTTTGGCAAAGGTAGCTTCGATAGTTGCTATCCTGTCAGAGTTTGACATGTTCAGGAAAGGGATAATTGATGTTGGTGGGATGGAAATGCTGCGGGATCTGCTCAAGATTGAGGATGCTTTTGTAAGGAAGGAGGCTGTCAATGCAATCCGTGGACTCTGCACAGATGAGGAAGGAAAGACAATTGCTCAATCTTATAATGTTCCTGATGCCCTGCTGGAATGCCACATGGTCAGTGACGAGGTCCTGCTTCTGCTTGATTGCCTGCCGAAGGATCCGTGTGTGGTGGACAAGATGTCTGATAAGGCTGTGGACTTGGTGAATATCGTCATGGCTGGGCGAGGAACTGGCCTGGTTGCTCCTGAGGTCACTTACTCTGCAATTTCCTTGGTTCATGCTATTGTTCAGAGGGATGCACATAAGATGGAGCAAGTGGAGAACCTGGAGGACTTTAAGGAGCGGCTGAACGAGCTGTCATCTGGTACATTACCGATGCAGACAATGTTACAGGTGGACACAATTACCAACTCTCTGTGGTACGTGTAAGGTGTCTCCTGTCACAAGATGAATAGACGAAACCTGTTCGAGAGATTAAAAATAGACTAAACCTGATACTGTCCTTCTGTAATGTGGTTCTGGTGTGGCTCCCAAACAGCCAGAGATTTACTGCTGTGTTTTGCTTAGCTTTCTGGAGAAGTTTGAGCTGTTGACTGTGATGGAAGTTTGGTGAATCGTGTGAATAATCAAGTGAAGTTTGTGAAAATACAATTGATCTTGCTTCACCGTGTTTTGGGAGGTCGTACTGAAGAATTTGTTTCAATACATACCTGTGATTTTGTACAAAGCATATCTCAGAGCTACTGTAAGTAATGCTAGCATTCGTTTGGATTGTGATGAAGAAATGACCATTACTTGTACTCCCCAATTAATGATTGTATTTGGAATGGAAAATTACTCATTTTTTTTTCTTCTGCACTGATGAATGAACATGGTGAATCCTGGATTCATTTAGCATTGCATGTAGTTTCACTGTTTTGGGATCTTTACTACAAGAGAAAGCTAGCAAAGATCATCAGAAATAAAGAAATCAAAACCTACCTATGTAGTAGGAGTACTATTTACTGCTGGAAGAACCTTCCGATTATTTTGCTACAAAGATGATTAATAAGCTTTTGATTGGAGGAAATTAAAGAGATCCAAATTAATTCGATCCGGACGGGCATCATATCACTTGGTCGTCATGGGCTGATGATGAGGTTGGTGATGGCCGTGCACACGATGGCGATCTGCACGGCGTACGCGCTGCGCCGCGCCACCGGCTCCGGCGGCACGAGCCCTGCCTCGGCGAAGCCGCCGGTGCACTGGCGCACCAGCGAGTCCGCGTCGGCGGCCACCTGCCCCCCCGCCGTGAAGTTGCGCACGTTGGTCTCGTCGTAGGCCCCCGCGAACGCGAGCTCCATGTCGTAGTACAGCTTCTCGCACAGCCGCAGCGCGGCGCTCGTCCTCGCGTCCGGCGGCGCCCCCGGCGCGGCGAGCAGGTTCTCCATGTCGTTCACGGCGGCGCCGGCGTTGTTGACGCCGAGGTTGGCCGCCACCTTGGCCAGGCCGCAGGCGTCCGCGCCGGGGCTGTCGCGGTGCTTGTTCAGCTCCGACACGCAGAAGTCGTAGTTCACGCGCCGGTCGCCGTTGGACGCCGCCGAGCACGTCTCTTCCACGGTCGCGTCGACGCCGGCCAGCCCGTGGAGGGTGGCGAGGGAGGCCAGGGCTGCCACGAGGAGAGCCCTCCGTGGCCTCGACATGCTGCTGCCTGAATAATGGTTATGCTCCGGCCTGCTGGATGAGAAGAGAGATCGATCACCCGAGCCCTTCTTCTTATTTAGGGAGGTCACTGCCATATCGGTTCAAATTCTATTTTGGGGCAGTCTATTAAAAGTCAGCTAACATCTTCAAAGCAAGTCAAATTCTGGATAATTGCACGTATCCCTATCTTTGCGTTAGGTTATTGGCAGTTAGAAAAGGTACAATAACTTTTGCTCACCATCCAATTGCGCCAAGAGACAGGAGGTTGTCGCGTAGATTTTCCCTCTTTTTTTTTATTTTAAAATTTTCGTATAAGCTCCCATCCTCTAGGCATAGGCATAGAGGGGAAAGGGGATAAAGGGTGTGGCGATTGACCTGTACTTCCTACCGAGCACATGACAGTGGTAGACACCGGATAACCACCGTCACAAAAAAGAGCAAATATCAATACGTGTGCTATAATGATATTGCAGACCGTTATTTGACCATGTTTCCTCAAAACAATATTGTCAGTAAGATCCCTCTTGTCATTATAAGGGCAGGCCCAACGCGGTTGTGTGGCTTCGTCGGCCAACTAGCTCGGATGCCACCGTGGTAAAAAGTAGGTGCCCTGCAGGCCACCGTCGCCTCAGGTGAGAGAGAGAATATTTGAGAGAGGACATGCGAGAGAAAGAAAGAGAGAGTAGCAGGTCGTGTCAGAGAAATGGGGGTTGGATATGTGTGCTTGCGATGGATAGGTATTAGCCCCAGTACACTGGTATCTACATGGTGCATAAATTTCTGATCAGGCCACCACTTTTTGGACACCGCGTTGGGCCTACCCTAAAGTATAAAGTGGATGGTTGTTCTAAAAAGCTACTTGTACTTACATTGTACTAGTGGAGAGATTCTAATTTCACTCTGCATTTTCCTTTCCACGGGCAAAATTACCAAGATTGACAGATTCAATTTTTTGTCCAAAATTTAAGTAGAGTTAAGTTATGAGTACGTTGATGGTGTTAGAACTTCACGAGCAAATATCAATGTGTGCTGTTCAAATTCAAATGAATAAAGACATCCTTCGTCTGGTTGGTTTATTTAGGATCGACTCTGTTACTTGATGCATTTTTACATGTCTTTGGCCGGGAAGAAAATGAAAATATTGCAGAAAATTTTGAATTGCGGCAGAACATGGTCGCCAACCACTGAAAGTCTGAAACAACACTAAAAGATATCAAAGTTTAAAATATTTTTTTTGCGAAAAATTAAAAGATCAAATGCTGAATCTAACACACATCATCCGGACACGGAAAACTGATATGAACAACACGAAATTGCTTCCCCAACAACACATACCTCAAATCAGAGCCCTGGAGATATGAGTAAAAACCATACAGAAAGACAACCGAGAGATTGTTTAGAAACTCTAAAGAAAATTGTGGTATAGTCATTGAAGACTTTTGTTGAAACAATTTGTAATATATTATATAGAATAATGTCCTTTTTATATTTTTGCTTTAGATGAGTTTGGTATTGACATTTGTAGAGAGTAGAATCTATAAATCTATGAAAGTGAGAAACCTATAATATAAATTTTACTAAACTATTGGTCACTTAATTTTGTTCTAAGTCAAAACATTTCTAATTTTGATCAGATTTATGGAAAAATATTTTATTAGCTTAGTACCAAATAAATGCTACCAATATACTCCATATATTTATTGACAATTTAAATCAGAAAAAGTCTGATTTACACCCTGCAACTAGCAGGACAGTCCTAACAAAAAGCATACACTTGATTGTAGGATGTACCATATTAATTGTAGGATGTAAATCGTATTTTTCCTTAAAAGTTAAAGTGATTAGTAATCAGAAACAAAGGGAGTATAGTATGTGATATATCTCTTGCTCAAATCTCATTACCAAGCATAAACGGTTCTGGTGCACACTTGATCAAATCAGGATTAAATTCACTCTGACATCTTTCTCGCCTTACAAATTTTGAAAGTACTAAAAGAACTATAAGTTTTCTCAAGTAATTTAGGACCGAATACTCAAATATTGTTTGAAAAAGGTTTCCAGGATCTGTAACAATTTTCCTTCTTCAGGGTGGGTGATCTCCTGGAGAGAGAAAAAAGAAACAAAATGTACTACTGTACGCTTGACCCAAGTCAGATTCGCTCCCCATTTCGCCACTCCCCTGTCCCCTCGAGCAAGCCTCGCAGCCTCCCAGGTTCCCACCCGCCGACGCCATGCTTTACCGCCGGCGGTGGAGGACGCGCAAATTGCCCGTCCCCGGCGAGCCGGCCAATCTCGCTTGCTGCCCCGAACGCGGATGTGGCGCTTGCGTAGCCGCACTGGCGGTTCTGGCAGTCGAGGAAAGGACGGGACCTCAGGTGTTCGACGAAATGCCTGTACTGCCGCGTCGTGCCACGCCACGCGATCGGCTGCCTCTCCTATATATTCCCCTGAACCCAACGACATCGCCGCCTGTTCCCTTCTGAAACAAATTCGCAAACCAAGAACCAACCTCCACCGCCTCCTCCTCCCCCCTTCCCTGAACAAGGCGAGGCAAGGCGCCGAGACGGAAAGGCGCCATGTCGGGCGGCTCGCCGGCACGGCCACCGTCTTCGGGCAGCTCGTCCTCGCCGCCGGCCCTGGCAAGGCCAGAGTCTTCGGGCAGCTCGTCCTCGCCGCCGGCCCCGGCACGGCCACAGTCTTCTTCGGGTAGCTCGTCCTCGCCGCTGGCCCCGGCACGGCCACAGTCTTCGGGCACCTCGTTCTCGCCGCTGGCCCCGGCACGGCCACAGTCTTCGGGCAGCTCGGCCTCGCCGCCGGCCCCGGCGCGGCCACAGGCTCCTTCGGGGGCGCCGTCCAAAGAGGAGAAGATGCTCGGCGCCGTTGACAAGGCAATAAAGAGGAGCTACGCGGCCAAGAAAGCCGCCAACGTCTCGCCGTGGAAGCGGCTGCTCGGGAAGGTGATCAAGGAGAGCAAGAATGGCCCTGCCGCCTCCGAGAGTGCTTCCGCGCCGCCTCCGGCGCGGCCAGGAACGGAGCAAGAAGAGCGGGAGCGCGCCAAGAAGGGCACCGACGTCCCCGTCGGGGAGTCGAGCTCCGTGCCCAGGCATCCGTCGGAAGCAGGCGCCAAGGGAGACGGCTTGCAGGCGGAACAAGGCGCTGCTCTTGACAGGTCTGGCTATGCGGCCGTGATGAAATCGGCGTTGGCGAGAATTCAGGGTGGCGATGCTGGCGAGGCGTTCGCTGAGATGGAGCAGGCGTTGAAGGGCCTCATGGATGTTTCCTTCAAAGCGAAGGACCCCGTGTTGCCTGTGGAGTTCGTGTCCAAATGCTCTCGTGCTAATGTAAGTACCATGAATTGCTCTGGCTTCTTGTCCTGGGATCACGGCGTTCTGCTTCGTCTTTCTTGGTAGATCGAACAATTTCGATTGCTTGGTGCCGTCCTTTTTGGCTTCTTGGTGACTGAAATTTGTGGAAAGTATCATGGATTTCTCTGGCTTCTTGTCCTGGGTTCACGGTGTTCTGCTTCGTCTCTCTTTGTAGATCGAACAATTTCGATTGCTTGGTGCCGTCCATTTTGGCTTCTTGGTCAATGAAATTTGTGGAAAGTATCATGAATTGCTCTGGCTTCTTGTCCTGAGTCCACGGTGTTCTGTTTCGTCTTTCTTTGTAGATCAAACAATTTCGATTGCTTTGTGCCGTCCTTTTTGGTTTCTTGGTGACTGAAATTTGTGGACAGACTAATTGCTTTTCTAGTTTTCTTTGCACAAACAGTTTGAGATACTGTTGCTTCGTTCCAAATTCTTTCTGCTCCTATTAAAATAGACCATGAAAGAAGGCACATTTGCTTGAGTTGGTTGTAGTTCATCTTTTAGGAGTTCCGTCTGTTTATACTATTTTAGTGCCAGAAATCTTCTTCTTAGATCTCACAACAATGATTCCTTTCCAGAAAAGTTGGTCGCAGAGAGATATTGTTGCTGATCCGGTCATCCTGACGTCTGGACATGTAAGCACCGTGCTCATTTCAGTTTCATTACTGTCATTATTTTTGCAATTTCTTGCTGATACTTAACTTTGTTTTGGTCATATGAATGCTGCACCTTCAGCTACTTTTCCATTTCTGTTGATAATCTGATGTATACTGTTTCTCTCATGCGAAAACCTCTTATTCCATCCAATATACTGCTGCTATTATATATATCTGTATAATTTGTAGCATTTTAATATTTGTCCAACTTCATTTTGGAGATCAAATTTTTTGAAGTAAGCAAATTGATATCCACCACTTTGGTTGTTTTTTTGAATTCTTTAATACTTCTGTGCCCCAAGTAAACCACAAATGGTCGGTTTCCACATGCATTTTGTTCCACTACCAGTGAACTCTTCAACTGTGAAGTATTCTTAGGACGCCCTAGTCTCACTGTTGACTAAAAGGGAGCCTTCTCCAGGACTTGCAATGTTTGCTTTTAATGAACTTTGTTATATTTTCAATTGCCATTCTAATAATGTTGGTTATATTATACACAGTGGCATATTTACCATGCAATATGTGTTATATATGTCATTGCTTGTATTGTTGAGCCAACCTAAAATTTCATTGTGTAATATGCCATGCGAAAATTTCTGTTCCAGTAATCAATTCGATTATTGATGTCATTAAAGTTTGCCTTCTTTTGTTGCAGTCTGTTGACAGATTCTCCCACCAGTGGTCCTCTCCGGGGGCTGGCCAACCTTTACTCATGGTTCCAAATCACCTCCTCCGTGATGTCATAACAGCATGGTGCCTTGATCACACAGTTCCTCCACCATCCTCTACTTCTAGCTTAGTTGCCAGTGAAGAGGTACCACCTTCAGAGGAAGAAATGCCGCTGCTCCTTGAGAACCTCTCCACGCGTTCAGTAGAGCAGCAGCAGGAGGCCCTGCACAAGGTCCAGCTATTATCGAAATTCTCCAAGGGTGTCCATCCCTGCCTTGATCAGTGGCAGGATCTGCTTCCCAAGCTGATGGGTCTACACAAGAAGTGGAAGTCAACGTGGACCAGCGACCTGGAGGAAGAGAGGCTGACAATAATGCTGAACTTGACTTGCCACATGCCAAATCAGGAGATTCTTGCTAAGCAAGAGCAACTTCCAGATGCACTGATGGAAACCATTAAAAACAAAAAGAAGCTTGGGTATCCATTAACAGTAATGGCTAAGGTATCTTCTGTAGTCGCTATCCTGTCAGCATATAACACTTTCAGGAGAAAGCTCATCGAGATAGGTGGAATCGAGAGGCTTGGTAACCTACTTCACACAAAGGATGCCCTGGTAAGAAATGAGGCCAGTGCGGCAATACTTGCGCTTTGCACAGATGATGCTACAGCACTGAGCCATGTGCCTCATGCCTCACTGGTGGAGTGCCTTTCGGACGGCTTGGTCACTGATGAAATCTTGCTTCTGCTTGAGCGTTCTTCATATCTTCAAGTCATTCAAGACTGGATAGTTTCAAGTGTTGTAGTTCTGATGGAAGTCATCACCAAGCATGGAGCACGTCATGTCACCTCCAGGGGCATTCAAACTGCGGCTGGCCTGATTTACCATGCCATTCTTGTAGATGAAGGCAAGTACAGGCTGGAGACGGCACCAATACTGCAGGACTTTGTTGAGGTTTTGAGAAATTTGGAAAAGGAAATGCCACAGGAGAGAATCTTTGAGATTCATGGGATACTCATGATAGTTGATAGCATCAAAGCACTCGCAGATTAAACTCAGGGGAGTTTGAGGAATGCACATTATTACCAAGGAAACATGACTATCTGCTGTGATGGTGATACTGCAATCAGAACCCTTCTCAGCTCTGCTATCAGTTCAATCGGAAACCTTCTCAGCTCTGCTAGATTTCCTGTAAATTGGCAAACAATCACGTTTGGATACTGTTGGTTGGAAGATATTATTGGGATAGATCATAGATGAGAAGTTCCGCATTGTTGTAAGATTTGTGTAAGTTGGAGTACTGCATACAAGGATATACGAGTTTATTCAACATTGTCCTTTATCTGTTCAAGTATGAATTGACATCTGTGATAAAAAATGTTCAGAGTTTTGTGACAGTAGACAACAGTTTATCTGATTCTGTCCCAACAAACCGTAGGTTTTTGGTAATTAGAAATACTGTTTTGGAAAATTCATCAAGTGTTAAGCTCTCCGTGGTGAAAACCAAACGCAGGCGCCGTAGCGTCTTTGCCTTCCTGAAGGAGTTGTTTGGAGTTCTTCCTGTAATCGTTGGTGGTGGTGTTTTAGGCTCCGCGGATGGTCGGATCCGATAGATGGTGTTTTGGTCTCATGGCCCTTTAGGGTGTTCGTCGCGAGTAGTCTCTATCTCTGGCGCGCGGCCTAGAGGATCCTCTTTAGGATCTGTTGGATGCCGCTCGTCTAGCGGTATGTGCTTGATTGTAAACTGGTAATTCCAGTATCTTTCGGGTGCTTTATATATAAAGCTGGCTACGGCCTTTCCTGGAAAATTCATCAAGTGTTGGGGCAAGATCATCACTATTGCAACTATTTAACATATCACCTTTTGATGAACTATGACTATAGCCTCAACATATGCAGCTAAGTCATAATTAATGTAACAATTTAACCTCTGATTTTTTATGAACTATGATTATAGCTTCAACAATTATGCAGCTAAACAAAAAAAGAGGAGTAGAAAATAACATGACAACTGGTTTACTTATTAAACTTCCCCCCCTGCGAGCAATAATGGATTAAAAGGTCACTTATAGCATCTGTAGAGTATTAGAGGCCTAGAGCACACCACCAGGCTACAACTAGCTTGCAATGAGATGCAGGCGGTGGTGTGATGGGCTGATAGCGCGGCGCAGGCGGCAGGGCGAGCAAGCCCGGAGAGAAAGGGGGCCTCGGCCCAGGGCCCTGGTCGCTTGGCGCGGCGTTGCTGCATGCTTGCCTTGCGTGTCCCCTCCTGGGAGATTGGTTAGATTGGTTTAGTGGTCAAGGAAACACATTGTGATTTTTAGTTGTAATAGGTAGATGGGTTATATGTTGCCTTCTTCAGCTTCGTCCAGTGCAATAATGGAGGTAGTATTATTTGTTGTAAGCATATGTAATATTTTATTTTAGTTGAAGCCATAACGTTTTTCTTTTTAAAACTAACTCTAAATTTTAGCATAAACCTAAACCCAAAACATTTTTTCTCCTGAATATAAAACATTTGGTCCCCAAGTCATTAAGAAAATACTCCGTATTCTAAAAAAATATAATAGTGCTATTGAGTTTAATTTTGACCTTCTGTTTTACAAATTACGACTTTTTTGGTTTAATTCAAATGAGATAGTTCCAATGGAGTCAGTTTAGCTCAGTTAAGTCGTCGCTGAAAAGAAATCGAATCATAAGCTGATGCGCCTGATTTTGAGCATCTGCCTTGCAATCGAACGGACAAACGCCGTGAAAAGTGCTGTGACAAGTAGAGACCAGAAATTGAAGAGTTGGGTGGCAGTTCTTTGCAATTATAGCAGGCAAATTACCACTAGTACCACTGTAATCAATATAAGGCGGTGTTTGGATCCCCTAGACTAACGTTAGTTCCATCACATCGGACGTAAGGATGCTAATTAAAAGTATTAAATATAGATTAATTAGAAAATTTATTATATAAATGAGGGCTAATTTGCGAGATGAATCTATTAAGCTTAATTTTTTTAGATAACGGATAAAAATCCGACCTTTATAGGTTATATAAATGAGGGCTATTAAGCTTAATTAGTCCATGATTAGACAATATAACGCTACAGTAAATATGTGATAATTATATACTATTTATAGGTTAATTAGGCTTGTTAGGTTCGTCTCGTGAAGTAGCCATGACTTATGCAATTAGCTTTATAATTAATTTATATTTAATACTTTTAATTTTTATTTATTTAAGGGACTAAACTTTAGCCATTTGGATCCAAACACCCTCTAAACAAGCCCCTAACCCAAATTTAGAGGGTCAAACAAAAAGGTTACACTCCAGCAAGCCCCCTACTTAGCCCTCTATTTTGGGAAGGCCTCCAAATTTTTCCTCCCACCCTCCATTCTTAGGGGGTCTTTAGGGAGCTCTCTATTCTTAGGGGCATTGCTAGAGTTGAAATAAGTTCTTGGGCCCTAAAAAAAAGAGGCAGCCCCCATTCAATATTTGGAGGGCCTGATTTGGGAGCTATTGCTGGAGTTGCTCTATCCCCACCGTTGACATAGTTGTCAACCAGACATATCCATCTAAGACCAGTCTCAACGTTTTATGGCACAGTTAACCCAACAAGATGTGTTTCATATGGATAAAATTCTTATCTCATTCTATAAAACTCATTGCTTAAATAATCCTACTATCTCATCAAATTTGCTGATGTGGTATAAAATTTAATGCTATGAAACCTACTAAAAGTGGCATAAGAGTGTCTCTAAAAGTTGAGCTAGTACACTAGCTCTAAGCTTCACACAAAAGATTGCAAAACGATTTTATCTCTAATAGTTTATCTTATGGCACATTGTTTAAAGTATTTTAGGTTGTACAACCTATCTCTCATCTATAAAGCATGGAGCCTACCTTTTCTCTATATGAGCTAGCTCTTGAACAAGAGACAATAATACATTTTCTCTCCTCGTCTTATCTCTTTCATGTAAGAAAAATAACAAGTTGGATTCCTGTGAGCTAGCCGAAGTGTTAGGCCATTCTCAATGGTATTTCCATTTCACGGTTTTCAAGAATGCCAAGCCAGCAAAGTTTGAATTCATTATTGAAACAATACCCCCATGCGCCATTTCATTTTGTGGTTTCATAGATTGAGCATAGAATTTAATTGAACACGGATTAGACGTTGTGGGTTGAAATAAAACTATATAGTCTCGAATGCTCATTACAATACGTTTCATAGTTTTGAAAACAATGTAGACACGTACCTCTTCTCCCTCTTCATAAATTCCTTACCTTATTACCATTTTTGTTTATGTGGCACCTTATTTAATGAGAATAAAACCCATATAAAACTCACGCTGGGATTGACCTTATTGTTGGAGGAGGGCTAATAAGCTATATCAACCGCTTGGTTTCATAACTACGTGGATTGGCCATTGCCATTGCCATAGATCTGATCCTTGGCCTTGCCAACTCCAGCTAATGCTGCCTTTGGAGTAAGCTAGCGACCCACACAGTGTTCTTCCCATTCCTGATGTAGGGACACGTCACGGCAGCACTGTAGCTGGCTTTAGTACATTTTTTTTTAGCTTTAGATCTATGTTTTTCTTTGTACCTGTAAAAAAATGTATTGAAGCATATCATATTATATGTTCACTGTAGATATACTCATTTGGAGTCTAACACAATTGAATTTTCTATTTTATGATTTTTCTGGAATTTACTATGATTTTTCAAAATTACTTTAGGGGGTAATTTGACCGGTTTTGAAAAGTTCAGGGGGTGATACAGACCGTTTTATAGTTTGGAGGTTATGTAGTCCAACCCCCATAGGTGAGGGGGTGATATAGACTTTTTCCTTTTTTCTAACATCATGCATCATTAAACTTGAACTTGAGATTCAACTTTTATGTGGAGAAATAAAGAAGATAAATCTTCTTAGAGGTAGACTGGATCAGTTGAAATAGTACGGACAATTCATCTCTACCTAATAACAAATCAAGGATTGATTCAGCGGTATGTTATAATTTTATAGAAAACCCCATAATATTTCTTCAAATCAACCTTCCCCCCTTTCTCCCTAAAAAAACTTTTACAAAAAAAATAATAAAACCCAAAGTTTCATGGAATCGACTTATATCCCTTCGTCTTCTCCCACCGTTCCACACGCGCTACCAAATTATTTGTATGTCATTGACAATTAACCTAGCGCCTACATGTGGACCACGCTTGTACCCAACGAGATACTAAGGACTCCACCAACACGCACAATATTGCGGTGCTATTAGGCTTGGCATTCGGTTTAAACCGACATTTCTGTTCGATATTTCGGTGTAAAAATACTTCGGTTTTCCTGGATCAGAAAACCGATCGACGCTGTGAAAAATCAAAAACCGACGTTTTCAGTGTCATTTTTTTCGGTTCAGTTTTTCGGTGTTACCGAACAGCACTGGCGCCCTCCCGCTCTCCTGCCCGCCGCTGCGCCTTACGTCGTTCGCTCCCGGTCGCGGCTCCCGCACTGGAGCGCCACCGCTGGGCCGGCGGCCCGCCGCTGTGTGCTGCGCCAAGCGACTTGCGCCGTCACCGCGCTGTGTGCGCTGCGACTTGCGCTGCAGCCGCTGCACGCCTGCACCACTGGCCCGCCGCTGTGCGCTGCCGCCGCGCCGCTGTGTGCCTTCGTTGCGCCGCCGCCCCGCCGCTGTAGCCTATGACCTGCGCCGTCACCGCGCCTTGCGCCCTTCGATTTGCGTCGCCGTTTGGGTGCCTGGGATTGGGAAGGCCGGGAGGGATGGGTTAGGGTTTGGGACAGTTGGGGTAGGGAGGCCTCGACGGGGGAAAGGGTAGGCCGGCTGGGGCACTTGGGGCTCTTGGGGCTCTTGGCCGTGGTGGACTCGTGGGCTGGTGGAAGTGGAACGGTGAAGCTACCGCTTATCTGTTTGGCTGTTGTGCACGTGAATTTCGATGTTACGGTTTATTCGGTTCGGTTGAACCCCAAAACCGAAGTTGAAACCGAACACCTAAGTATCATAGAACAAAAACCGACACTGAACCGAAAAAACCAAAAAACCGACAATTCAGTTCGGTTCGGTTCGGGTCGGGTTGGTTTCGGTTTTTTGTAAAAAAGTGCCCAACCTGAGGTGCAATCTTCGATATCCCTACTTATGACCGGTCAACATGGGCGTCGAAGGGAACACCGGATGACACTCCTCTAGTCCACTTTCTTCGCCCAGAGCTAAGCAGTAGGCAATAGAGAGTGATGGGGGCACGTCGTCCGTGGCGCCAGCCGGATGGACGGAGAAACAAGCGTGAGGAGGTAAGGTTTACAGTTGGAGCTTGAGCGGTTGGATGCACCAGCACATTAGGAGCCATGAACTGGCAGAGTGAGGTTGGTGCCCATCATTCGCGTGTCCCGTTGCAATGCATGGATATATTTGCTAGTTGAGCCTAAAGTTCATTCTTTGTGTTAAACGGATTTAAATGAAAGCATAGTAATATGGACTTTTTTTACTTCCAATATGTGGCACTTTTGAAAAGAACAATATAAAATTCCCTATTGGGATTGTCCTTAGGGTAGGTACATTGCTACACGTTAGCGATCTGATAGGTCGTCTCATGCAGTGCCACATAGGATTTTTGCTGATGTGGAGAGAGAGCGAGGTGAGAGAATGAGGTCGTTGCTTCACGAAATAACTACCTCATGAGCTAAATTTTAGGACTACGAGACAACTCCCGCACCATTGTACGAATTTTGTTTTTATGCAACCAATAATATTTCTTTATTTTTCCACAAATTAAGGGATTTTATATAACTATAAGACAACTAAAATAACATCCTATTGTATACGCGTTGTCTGATAAGTTGTCTCAAGATTATGTCACTGCATGAGACTGCCTACTAGACGGCACCAATGTACTTTTCCTTATTCTCTTTATTAGTACCAACATTGTGGCCAAGATACACTTTCTCGCCACTACTTTTCTTCCTTTATCTTGTGAAGATTATCATTATATTTGCATCAAAATATAAGAACTTATGCAAACTAACAAAATTGTTGATATCCTCGTTATTAACACAAGGTTCGGAGTAAGGAGACAGTACAAGAAGCCGTCTGCCTGAAAGGTTTAATGCTGGGAGTAACCTCTTTTAAAAACTAGGTTCTGGGATTAATTGAGATGGATGCTCAATGACCGATAGCCTTTGTTCCAATCCCAATACGCTTTTGTTAATCTAGAATCAAGATTTAGCTTAGCTCCTACTCCCTTCGTCCCGTGAAGAGTGCAATCCTAGTCTTTTTAGACAGATTAATGGCGTTGGTAAATGACCATGCTACCATCGGTAACTGTCTCAATCATACTGAATTTGACATAGAGGTTGTTACTGTATGCATATAATTATCTGTTTTAAGAAATAAAACAGGTGGTTACAGTTACAGCTAGAATTGTATTTTTATGGGATTTTTTTAATCTCAGAATTGCACTCTTCACGGACGGAGGCAGTAGACGTTTGGTCGATAGAGTAACAAAAAAAGTAACAATGAAGATCGCCAACATGTTATACGAATTGACAAGAGGGCTTTTATTTCTATTATTACGACCTCATATGAAACACAAGGCCAATAAATAAAGGGATGTAGAAACATTAGGCTAGTTTTAATAAGTTTTTATAAAGAGTTTTACAACATTAAATTTACTGATGTGGCAGAGGGAGGATGAAAAGAGTTTCATGGCATATAAGAATAGATTCATCCTTGTACATCTAACTCGAATACGGATAATTGTGCAATGAAACCGTACACTAAACTTCCCTTATAAATGGTTTGTTGTGTGGAGGCACAAACATTGAATTTGACCTTCCACCATGGCGAGAGTAGCATCTAGCACCACAGCCGGCGACAAGGCAGCCGCCCACGCAGTGTTCTTCCCGTTCCCAGCGCAGGGCCACGTCGCGCCGGCACTGCACCTCGCCAAGCTTCTCCACATCCGGGATGGTGTCCGCGTCACCTTCGTCCACTCCCACCGCAACAGCCGCCGCGTCCTGCGCTCACAGGGCCCGGACGCTCTCGCCTGCTCCGCGGGCTTCCGCTTCGTGGCCGTCCCGGACGGCCTGCCACCACCGTCCGGCGACGACGGCAAGGAGGTCGGTGACTCCCCGCAGCACATGGCCGCCCTGCTCTACTCCATCGAAGCCTCCCTCCCGCACCTCAAGGACCTCCTCGACGGCGCCGCCGCCTCCGGTGCACCGGTGACTTGTGTGGTCTCCGACATCGAGTGCGTCCTGCGCGCCACCAAGGAGATGGGCCTCCCTGCCGTGGCCTTCTGGACGACCAGCGCATGCGGGCTCATGTCATGCATGCAGTGCCCGGAGCTCATCAACAGAGGCTTTGTTCCACTTAAAGGCAAGTACATGTACAGTAACCTTTCTGAACGAATCTAAATTTGCATTGTGCCTTAAGATAGAGAGGAAACCACCATTGATTAGTGTTATTCGCATGTTATCATCTTTCATCTTCTCGAGCAGATGCAGAGCAGCTGAGAAATGGCTACCTAGACAGCACGGTCATCGACTGGGTGCCTGGGATGCCGGCGGACATGCGCCTGCGCGACTTCGTAAGCTTCATCCGCACGACGGACCCCGACGATGCCGTGCTCCGCAGCGTCCTTGGCGTCATGGATAGCATCCGGACGGCCGCGTCCGCCGTTGTATTCAACACGCTGGACGAGCTGGAGGGCGAGGTCGTCGCCGCCATGTCCGCCGTCCTCCCGCCCATCTACACCGTCGGGCCGCTCCCGCTGCTCGCGGCGGAGCAAGTGGTTGCCGGCGGCGGCGGCCTGCTCGACGCGCCGGGCGCCGGCGCCAGCCTCAGCAAGGAGGACGACGGCTGCCTGGCATGGCTGCAGAGCAAGCGGCCCGGCTCCGTGGTGTACGCCAACTTCGGGAGCATAACAATGTTGACGAGCCAGCAGATAGAGGAGTTCGCGTGGGGGTTGGCCAACAGCGGCTACGAGTTCTTGCTGGTGATCAGAGCCGACGACCAAGCCAAGAGCTCCGGCAGCCGGAGTTCGTCGAGGAGACCAGCAAGGAGCGGGGCTACATCACGATTTGGTGCCGGCAGGGGGCGGTGCTCCGGCACGAGGCTGTTGGCGCATTCCTGAGTCCTGACGCACTGCGTGCCCATGTTGTGCTGGCCCGTCGGCGCTGATCAGCACACCAACTGCCGGTTCGCCGGCCTGCACGGAGTGGCGCGTCGGCGTCGAGGTCGCCGGGGATGTCAGGAGAGCGGAGGTGGAGACGCTGGTGAAGGATGTGATGGGAGGGGAGAAAGGGATGGAGATGAGGCGGCGAGCTGCCGAATGGAAGGAGAGGGCAGCTGCGGCTACAGAGCCGGGTGGGTCCTCGTGGGTCAACCTGGAGAGGTTGGCCAAGGAGGTTTTTCGTTCTTACAGTGACAGCCGTACCAGGCATTCCGGTAGTGCATGTATTATGTGTTTTACCCCCTACCACTTTTCTTCTTCACATTGTGTGCTCTGAAATGAAGGATAAGGTTTCCAGGTGTTGTGTGGAACAAAGATATACTCTCCCCGGTTTATAAGGCGTGTTCTAACTTCGCAGATCTCCCAAATTACACTTTAATCATTAATTTATTTTATGCTATATTGTTTGTGTATTATTGGAGAATATATTTGATTACAAATTCAACTATTTAAATTGTATATTATAAAAATTAAAAATTATTTGCTACATTATTGATTCAAGATTAAAAGGTATAAATCTTAATATGTATGTGCGCCTTATAAATCTTAAACATACTGCAATGAGTGATTTTTGGAGAGAAAATAAGTTGATGTTATGTAGCCATGGGATGCGGGAAGTTGGGAAGAGGAGTAGGGTAGGGCTTAAAAAAATTGAAGCGTTGGAGATCGGAAACAAGCTAGCGGCACTTGATAGCTATGGATACTTTTCTAACTTGTCATCCACTTTCTAGAACGATACATGTATTACACAGGGATGAGTGAGCAAAATTAAGTGTTCTTGTCTTCTTCATATCTTGTTATTCAGACTGGTTTACAAATATGTGGTGATTAGGATAAGGAGTAAAATATACAGACAATTCCTATATCAAGGTGTCATCTATGTTTCTGAACTCTTAAAATGCATTTTAGATCACTGGACTTATCTCGATGTGTCATCTGGATATCTAAACTATCAGAATATATTTTTATGTCCTTAAACTTATATAAAGATGTCATATAGATCCCTAAACTCTAAAAAATACATTTTCATAACACGTCATGGGGTCATTACTACTCCAAACATGGGAGAAGATCTCTCCGTTTCCTGCCGCACGCCCTACCCGACGGCTCGATTTGTCCTGCTATTGTCCATCTTGTGGTCTGCCATTTTTTATCTCTTGCTGCACGATCATTTTCTTCCATGCATGATCACTAGCATAATTCCTACTACATGATCCTTTTCTTCCATGCACGATCACCGGCCAACATAAGTTGGCTGTAAAGAAGTGAGCAACAAGGAAACAATATTGTCTACGATAGGTGACATACTCGGGTAGATTAATGTGCATTGTAAGAGTTTAGGGATGAGAAAACATGCAGGGACAAGTTCGAAGAATGAAAAATTAATTTATAAAAGATCGGGAACCTAAATGATATATTTGGATAAGTTCGGTGACCCAAAAATATATTTTAATAGTTTTAAAACCTAAATGATATAGCGGGATAAGTTTAGGAACTGTTAAAATATTTTACTCTAGGATAAACTAGTTAGTTAAATTTTTTAATTAAAACTAATTAGCTTTACCTAAATGCAGTATGTTTAAAAATGTATATTTTTTTTGAGGCAATGTCGGGAGCTTTATTCATTGGATGTATGTTTAAAAATGTATATGCAAATGCAACATGGGTCAGAAGAGTTGCTTGTGTGGTACGAAGAAAATGGATTCATTATTGACTTGGCAATCGTCTATGGAGCAAATAAATGAACCATTTGGTAGTACGCGCCACGCTGAAAATGTGGTACGGATCTTTCAAACTTTATTTCATCATATTATCATAAGTTGAGTTACCTCATATGGTTTTTGTTATTAAATGTGTTGAAGTATAAGGCACCTTCTGCAAATGGTGCTAATTCACCGGAAACCTACCACCGTACCAATTCTGAAAAAAGCTCAGTAATATATTGTTCATGTTATGTTCTGCATCCATCAAATTTCATGAACTAATTCGGACCTGTTTGCCAGATACATAAAAAGAGTCAAATTTCTTCTACAAAGTTTCATTTTGTTGTATTTTCTGCTATTACACTAAAAGATATCCACCCTATAATCTTGCGACTGGAGTTGAGTTAGTCCTTGCATTATTGTAATCCTGATCTACGGATGAGTTGTGAGAAGTGTGCGTTTAAATATTTACATGAATCTCGCACCTTTTGGAAAATGATCGAAGAATCAGTAGTGTTGCATTTCTACCACTCATCATCTAGCGTGTGGCGACTGGCGAGGCTCCATGCCTCGATGTGCGTTGAGTCTCTTGTGTGCAATCCTGAAGATTCAACGTCATCTCTGGAGTAATCCATCCGGCAGTAATTCAGATTAATGCTGCAGGTGAGTCTTAGACACTACGGAGTAATGTCTAGGCTAATAGAACGGCTATACACATGGCACGTGGATTGCTCTAGGCCACACTTTGTTTGAACAAACTAGAGCTGCCCCTAAGAAATCTGAGATAAGCTAATTTTTATCAGTCTCTCACCTCCCGCGTCGCACCCGTAGGCGGCTCGGGGGGCTCTCGTCGCACCGCCGTCGGCCAACTCCCCCTCCTCCCTCCTCCCTCGCCGTCACCTGAGCAAGGGGCCGGAAGTCCAGCCCCTCGCGAGGAGGGCGGCGGTGGGGCGGCGCATCTGGGCTCGCGAGGTGGGCTGTGCGGGCGGTGCATCTTCGAAGCGGCGGCGGGCGGCGCATCTTGGCGCGGAGGGGCCGGCTCCGGCGAGCTGGCGGCCGGATCTACACCCCCGGCGGGCGGATCCATCCACTCCACACGTGGATCTCCGACGAGATGGCCGCGGGGCTCCGACCCCGACGGTGGAAGGGGCGCGGGCCAAGGAGGCTGACGGGCTGGCGGCGCTCTGCCGCGCCGGGCACGAGGAGGGCCGCGTTGGCCTGGCGCGAGGTTGCTGTGGCTGGCCGGCGCGCGGGCTCGTTGCAGCCGGCGGTCAGGGCCTGTGGGGCGGCCGGATTCGGTGGCCTCCAGGTTTCGCGCCGGGAGGTGCGCGCCGGCGGCAGCGAGGCGACGGCCAGCGCAGGCGGCGGTCTGCGCCTCGTGCGCATGGAGGGGGGCGCCCGGCGACCCACGTGCGGCATGGCGGCGGTACTTCATCGCCGGTGCGGCCGGCGGCGGATCTGGCGTGACGGATTCGGCCCTGGTGTTGGAAGGGCTAGCTCCGGACTTTGCAACTACATCTGGTGATGATATTTTCAATTTTGCCTTTCCTTTTCATATAGACCAAGAGACATGAGTCACCTTGGCTTCATTAGCGGATTCTCCTACTCAAAGATGGATTTCATCTGCAATTTATTCCTGATGGATTATGCACGGTACCCAGCGGTTACTTTGTAGCATGGTATCTCAGGTTACGAATTCAGATGGTCTGCCGGATTTGGAGTTCGTGGCCGTTTAAAGTGGGTTAGGGCTGGTCTATATGGAAGCATTGGCCTGGTAAGAAGGGGGAAGCAACACGGTGTGACTTGGTCGTGGTGGTAATTGCTACTAATTCATCGGTTCCGGGAAGAAATTCCTAGGTCTGACCTTAATTGGTTGAACCTGGCAGTGACCTTGTTGAAGGCATTGCTTGGATTAAGATGAATTACTCCCTCGTGAAAACATTTGATCTGGTCTTAATTGGTTGGGTCATTACAACGTCGGCACGTGCGCGTGCCGTTTCCTTGTTGGAGGCGTTGTATCGGGAGCCTACTTCATAGTCCAAGAGTTGCTTTGGTTCGTGAAGCGGATGAAGATGAAGACGCTTGTCGTAGTTTGCTAGGTCATGGTGCTCTCATTTTTTGTTTCTTTTTCATTGGCTGTGCGCATCTTAGTTATGCAGAGGCCGGGTTGGATCTTATATAATTGTATCATCTCGATGTAATTGTCTAAGATCAATAAAGCTTCCCTTTTCCAAAAAAAAGAGATAAACCTACCCACCGACCACTAGATAATGGCGATGGGCCTTTGCAGTCTTAAATTTGTTGAGACGCGTCCCTGTTCGTTTGGCTGGAGGCTGGTGCTGGTTTTTGCTGAGAGAAAAACACTGATGGTAGGTGGCTGGTGCTGGTTTCTACCAAGAGAAAAACACAGCTAGCTGGCTGGAGACCATCCAGCCGAACAGGGTGCACGCCACAGGATGCCAAGCAAACAAACATCTAATTTATTTTCAGAAGGCACCGATATCACTGATAATCTGAATTGGGTGGCCCCAATTCTAGAAGGCCGGCACCGATAGCAGAAAGTAACAATAATGCAATATGTCAAGCAAACATATACATCTAATTTATTTTCAGAAAAATGTAAGTTTCTCTCTTGATAGTTCCTTGCCATGACCACAGGGCTATTTTGTTACATCTTCGTCACGAATTGGTTCCATAAAAGATCGCAGCCACCACCCCTCCTGAAACATTAAATGTCAGGCCCGGTAGATCATGTGGTTGAGCGGCGTTACAGTTGATCTCACAGTATTTGTACTATAAACCATCAACATTTATATTGAAAATGATTGCGTACGGAATACGTGACAGCTGCTACTCTGAAAGCTTGAATAGATAGGATGGCAAAATCAAATGCTCAGAAATGCAGGCAATTTGATCTTTATAGCGTAAATTTCAAGAACCACATGTACTCTGTAGTGTACAACCGCCAGCGAAACATAGAAACCCACAGGGAAATATAAAACCCTCAAGCAATTTTTTCTTTCCCTGTCGCTTTAGTATTGTCGGTTATTCCCTGTCGGTTCACCATCAGGGAAATAGGTATTTGATTTCCCTATCGGTTATTTGTATTTCCCTGTTGGTTTTGTGTCATCCAGGGAAATTCGAGTTGTGTTTAGCAGCTACTAAGCGGAACCCATTTTTGTATGCGATACTTGTCACAATCACACATTTTAGCAACTGCTTAGTCCTGTTTAGATTCATTAATGCTAATAGTTAGAGGATAAAATTAGTAGTTGGAGATTTAAATAGAACAACTAAAGAGAAGCCAGCTATTAGCACCCAGCGTTCTAACATATTAATTAACTTGTTGGAGGATGTTAACAGGTGCTAATAATTCGAAACCAACCATCCCACCGCCTATCAGCTTGTCGAATAGGACCAGTGCTGAGGGAAAATATATTGCTACATGTCTCAACGATCGTATCACATAGAGACTTTTTTTCTATAATTGGGAGGAGAAAAAGGAATGTACACGGAATGGTTATTTCATGAAATAAAATTTAGGATTACATACTACTCCCCACAATTATGAGTTACTATAGCAACACAAAATTTCTAAATTCATTTCACAAATTAAAACGGTATTACATGTACAGTTAACCAGCTAATAGTTAGCAGCTATGAAGGGACCGTGATTTTCTTCGTTTTGGATATTTATCATAAAAGATGGATCACAGATAAAGTTTTGAGAGGATAAATAGATGGGAAATAGGCCACTGCCTGATCAGTATCCTGCTCTGTATAATATTACCCGCCGAAACAAGGTACTGTAGGTTCTACGCATTAACCCTCCGAATATCTTCTAATGTAGGGACCTACTTTCACGTATGATAATGTGGAATAACCTACTCTCATGTATTACTAGTATTGTCTTAAGCCATAACGAAGACAAATTCCACTAGAACGTACTCCCTCCATCCCTAAATAACTGTCGTCGTTGGTTTCCGTGCCACAACTTTTATTCGATTTGTAGAAAATACGTGTAACATTTTGATCTCCAAATAAATTTATTTAAAAACTAGATTTGAATATCTATCTAATGATATTTATTATATACTATAAATATTAATATATATTTTTATATATTTGGTCAAAGATGTTTCTTGGGAAGCGAAAACATGTTTAGGGATGGAGTGAGTAAATTGGAACGACGAGTTTTCAGTGGATTCTTATTATTTGGCGCTGATCCATAAAGATGTCCCCAATATCAATAAACGGCTATGGAAATTAAAAACCCCTTTGAAAGTTGAAATCTTCATGTGATACCTCCGTAAAGGGGTTATCTTAACAAATGATAATCTAGCTAGGCACAACTGGCAATGTAGTAAATAATGTTGTTTTTTCACAAGGAAGAGACAATTCAACACTTGTTCTTTTAGTGTTGGTTAGCTCATATGGTTTGGACAGTAATACATGCAGCTTGTGGTCTTTCACGACCCCATAGTGTGGCAAATCTATTCAACACGTGGCTAATGGAGATTAGTATGGACATGAAACATTTAGTGTTACTTGGAGCAATAGCCACACTATGATCATTATGGTTGTGCAGAAATGTATAGATATTTGAAAACAAACTTCCTTTTTGTAGGTTATCTCCTCTACTACACACCGGCTTCGTACATTCGCTATTCTCCAAAAGCCAGCTACACATGACTTGGTTGTAGTGGCGTCTCCGTGCCTGGCGCAAACAATCAAGGATATTTTTATCCGGGGACATGAGTGGCGGTCTAGTCTTCGGATTGATAGTCATTAGCATGCCTACTCTTCGTTTCTTTTCCCTTTTGTTTCAGTTGTGTGCCACCCTGGCAAAGGCGGGGAAATCTTAAAGTTCGGTATCACCTTAATGTAATGCTACTTGAAATTAATAAAGTTCCTATTTCAAAAAAATTGAAGGGACCGTGACATCTTAAGAGGGGAGGGGGTAAATTAGGTGTTCTAAAAACTAAGATTTCAAATATATTTAAAACCTATTTCAAAATCTGGCCTTGTTCGCTTGACTTATGTTCATAGCTTATGCAGATTCATTGTAAGAGGAAAATACTGATGGCTTATGCTGATTCGTTGTGAGAGAAAAATATTGTTGGCCGATAAGCATAAGTCAAGCGAACATGACCTCTATCTAAATGTGCACTAAGTTTTTTTATGTGTTTCTATTTTTTGTCGCTGTTGGCACTTCTTACGGTCCAATATCAAAATTGAGAATCCCGGTACTGGTGTAAGGAGTGTTTCAGTGGTTTTCCTTATGGCTTAGTAAAATATAGAAATATTCTGCAAGCGCACAGAATCATCGCTGTAGCACTTCACCTGAGAGTATCCCGAGGTATCGTAATTTATATTTCCGCAGGGAAGCTTTGGCAAGATTACTAGCAAATAGATATTCGGGTCTATCAGAGAGAGGTACACTACTAGACAAGACAGATGTTAACGGTATTGGATAGGAGTGGATATACCGTGACACACAACTCAAGGGAGGCTCGGGTAGGAAAGAGAAGGAATATATGGCTGGGAGGACAACGAGAAGAGATAGAGGATTCCTGGGTACTTTATCTGTCTAAGTCACTCGGGTCAGAGATACAACGGTAAGAGAGCCAACACTAGAAGGTCTGGGTTAACTCTATTGTCTTAGCTTCGGGAAAATGGAACCTATGACACACAAAAAGGATGAGAAGGGGTGCCACCAACTCAACACTGGGGTCCTACAGGCCGGAACTAACGTGATGGGCTACAAAGTCCGGAAGGGCTGTCACCACCTTACGGCTACCACCTCCGTTGCGATGGGGGTAAACTAAGGCCACTGGCTAGTCTAGGAATCACTCATACACTAGTCAACAACTACTTACTCCGCTAGCAAGAGCAAGCAACCTTGTCAATACCCTTGGTGACAATTCACCTCCAGCATCAAGCAAGATCGAAGAACCAGCTAAGACAAAGACTTAAACAAGAATTAGAAGTACTGGAACTAGAACCGACTATAGTCTAAACACGATATAGATGCAACTAGAATAAAATAGAAGTAAGCTATAAATGACAAAGGCAAAGTGATAAAGATAACTATATTGACAACTCAAGTCTTACAAAAGGAAAAGGAAAAGATACAAGAGCTTATACCAGAGCTTCTGAAGACGACTCCGGAACCTCCGAGGCACAGCTCGACTCAACTCTAACTCCCAACTAAACTATCCTAACTCTACTAGAATGAAAGTGGAAATGAGCTCCTTGGCTTGGTGTGTTTACAAGTGAAGTGTGATGTCCTATTTATAGCTCCACAGGTCGGTTTGGTAGTTGGGTAACCACCAAGACACCAGGGCATATCCTCCCTTGATTCGGGCGAAGAAGGTTGGTTCGGCCGAACCCTCGGGTTCGGCCGAACCATTGGATGTGCCAACCTGGCCACCAGGGGCCAGGATTCGCCTCTGGAGGCGGTTTGGAGCTTGATGGCGGTTCGGCCGAACTGCCTTGTTCGGCCGAACGTGCCTGGAGGCCCAGGCCTGCCCCCCCCCCCCCCCCCCGACATCGTCTCTGCTCCGTGGACCTTCTTCGCTGCCTCCTCCTGGTGTGCTTCGTGTTGTGTGGGCCCAGGTTGACGTAGTGGTGCTCCGGGATGAGTTGGCGGTCGTCCACGTGTCATATATTGTGTCACTTGGTCATCGTTGTCGTGGACGACTCCCAGTTGCTTTGTACGGCTAAGGGGGGTAATCGGTCGAACATGTCGTTCGGCCGATTCGGTCAATTCTGACCCCTATAGCACGCTTTTCCTGTTATTGTACCTGCACAAGTGACATTCACCAAAACTCGTGGAACTTTATTAGAATTAAAACCTAAGTACATGGAATGTTTCATAAAGCTTCATTTATTCCCGAGTATTGGTGGTCGAAATTGGGTTGTAACGACTGCCAACAGTCGCTCAAATATTTTGTACTCTAGGTTCCAATCCTATCGACCACACAAGGTAAATCTCGAAAGTTAAATGCAGAAAGTAGTGTAAAAAATACAAAATGTAAAAAACTTAGAGAAGTTTAGAATGCAAACTCAAGTGTGGCGACGTATCGTAAGGTATTTGAGAGTACCACTTTTTTCCCAGTCCTTGTTTTTGGAGCCCCCTCTCCAGAGAATGGCCACGCAAGGGTCTTTGTTGATAGCCGATGGGCTGTCCCCACATGCGAGTGGGTCACCACCTTGTCTTTCTATGATTCTCCTTGCTACTTCCACTCCATAGAGCTTTGGTGTTTAAACACCATGGGACTCTTCTCCCTCTAACAACTACCAGCGACTATTCCACAAATTCGGTTGGAGGGCCTCCCAAGACTTACAAGCCCTAAATTTATAACACAAGATGTGCACAAGCACCGGTAACTATAAGGTGTGCAAATCTCGCCTAACTGTAGACTAATCATCCCTAAAACAATGCGCTAAAAGGCCTAAACTAGTACTAAATAAGACCTAAGCCTTGTTTCTAATTAATCTAATTTTATCTCTATCACTTTAATGGATAAAAGCACTTAATTTTGTATACACGACACACCAACAACTTCTTTAAGCTCTAACACCCTTGAAATGACTGGGAGGAGAGGTATTTATAACTCCCAACAAACAACTCATCCAACAATTCTCTGTATCACCAACTGATTGGGTGATACACTGGGCCGGTGATACCCATCAGCTAGCTAGTCATTGGCTCATTGTTGCTTGGGCCCACATGCATCACCGAACCTTGCGGTGAATGCATCGTTGAATCACCAACTCAACTGATGACTTCCTTCCCTTCCTCCGGTCACTGTAGAAACCCACTCAATCGATGCTGCTTCAAATATATGTCAATGACCTCCAGAAGGTTTCACCCCTCATCTCGCTAACACCGACTGATGCGGTATGGCGTCAGTGAATGTGTCGACGAGCGTACCGCTCCCTACCCTTCTCCGACCCTTCCCGCCCAACCTAAGAGCGGACGACCCTGCTTCGAACGCCTATATAACCAACTGATCCGGTGAATAGATCGGTGATCACCGACATATATGTGGTATGTGTCAGTGAGCTTTTCTAACAGGATTTGTTTCATCTCTTGGCGAGTTTTTATTCTGATTGATCTTGCCATCATCTCTAGTATTTTTATCATTTAAGTGCAAATACCATCATTTGAAATCTTTAGAATATTTATAAATCATTTCATTTAGATGGCTTGAAATCAAACCTTAGGACCTATAAAATCTATAAATATTCATCTAGATAAACTCATTAGTCCCAATGATCAAGTGAACACTCAATCGCCAAAATTAGAAATAATGGCCTGGGCCAATTTCCCTAAGAGCTACTCCCTCTATTTGCTTTTATAAAACACATACACATATTAAGATTCAAACTTTACAATATTTGACGAATAACTTAACTAACAAATGTTAACTTTTATAATGAAAATTATTTGTAGTAAAAATACTCTTCAATTATCATAAAACATTATAATATAAAATAAATAAATCTATACCATAAGATCCAAAATTTTCGATGGACCCACCAGTAATTGAAACATTTAGGCCTTCTACAACCCCACCTGTTAGACTTTTTTTGTCAAACCACGCTTGACGAAATAGTCCACAAAAAAAGCGCATATTAGTCTGTAGTATGGGATCGTCAAGTTTGTAAGTAACTATGTGGTATGTAATATTATTTTTTATTAAACATGCGTATTGTACGTGCGTTCTTGCTAGTGTTTTATACAACAACAACAACATAGCCTTTTGTCCCAAGCTAGTTGGGGTAGGCTAAAGGTGAAACCCAAAAAGTCAAAAAAGAAACGAAAAAGAGTTAGAGGAAAGCAGAAAAGAAAGCAAAGATCACGGCTCAGGCACATTAATTGCTAGTCTCCAAGCGCTCCTATCCATAGCTAAATCCTTAGAGATATTCCACTCTTTAAGGTCTCTAATAACCGACTCGTCCCAAGTTAGTTTGGGTCGACCTCTACCTCTCTTAACATTATTGGCCCGCTGCAGAACCCCACTACGCACCGGCGCCTCAGGAGGCCTCCGTTGGACATGTCCGAACCATCTCAACCGATGTTGCGTCAATTTCTCCTCAATTGGTGCCACTCCGACTTTATCTCGAATATCTTCATTCCGTATCCTATCCCTTCTTGTGTGACCACAAAACCAACGCAACATACGCATCTCTGCTACACTCAGTTGCTGTATATGTCGCCTTTTTGTAGGCCAACATTCAGCACCGTATAGCATCGCCGGGCGAATCGCCGTCCTATAGAACTTACCTTTTAGCTTTTGTGGTACCCTCTTGTCACAGAGGACACCAGAAGCTTGACGCCATTTCAACCAACCGGCTGAAATTCTATGCCTAACATCTTCATCAATGTCACCATCCTTTTGCAGTATCGATCCTAAATACCTAAAGGTATCGTTCTCGGCCACCACTTGCCCATCAAGCCTGACATCTCCATCTTCATATCTAGTCCCACTGAAATCGCACATCATGTACTCGGTCTTGGTCCTGCTAAGTCTAAAACCTTTGGACTCTAACGTATGCCTCCACAACTCTAACTTCCTATTAACACCTGCCCTACTCTCATCAACTAGCACCACATCATCAGCAAAGAGCATACACCAAGGGATATCACTTTCTATATCCCTTGTGACCTCATCCATCACCAGAGCGAAAAAATAAGGGCTCAATGCTGACCCCTGATGCAGACCTATTTTATTTGGAAAATCACTACTGTCTCCACCATAAGTGCGGACAACCGTCATCGCATCCTTGTACATATCCTTGATAAGGGTAATGTACTTAGTTGGGACTTTGTGCTTCTCCAAAGCCCACCACATGACATTTCTTGGTACTTTATCATATGCCTTCTCGAGGTCAATAAAGACCATGTGCAACTCCTTCTTTTGCTCCCTATGTCTCTCCATGAGTTGTCGTATTATAAAAATCGCCTCCATGGTCGACCTTCCAGGCATGAACCCAAACTGGTTTTGGGTCACACTTGTCACTCCCCTAAGGCGATGCTCGATAACCCTCTCCCAAAGCTTCATCGTATGGCTCATCAGCTTAATCCCACGGTAGTTAGTACAACTTTGAACCTCTCCATTGTTCTTGAAGATCGATACTAATATACTTCTTCTCCATTCTTCAGGCATCTTGTTTGACCTAAAAATGAGGTTAAAAAGCTTAGTCAGCCATCCTATTGCTCTGTTACCCAGGCATCTCCACACCTCAATGGGGATACCATCAGGACCCATCGCTTTACCTCCCTTCATCCTCTTCAAAGCCTCCGCAATCTTTGCCTCCTGAATTCTCCTCACAAAACGTCTGTTGGCGTCGTCAAATGAGTCATACAACTCAAGCGTCGAACCATTCTCCTCATTAAATAACTTATCGAAGTACTCTCGCCATCTGTTCTTAATCTCCTCATCCTTCACCAGAAGTCGACCCGTCCCATCCTTGATGCATTTGATTTGGTTGATGTCCCTTGTCTTCCTCTCACGGATCCTCGCCATCCTATAAATATCCTTCTCCCCTTCCTTCGTTCTTAGCCGCTGATAAAGGTTATCATATGCACGACCCTTTGCTACACTCACAGCTCTCTTTGCAGCCCTCTTTGCTAATTTATAGCCCTCGATATTGGCTGCGCTCCGATCAAGGTGAAGGCGCTTGAAACATTCTTTTTTCTCCTTAATAGCCCTTTGCACCTCGTCATTCCACCACCAAGTGTCTTTCGCTTCTTGTTTTCCTCCCCTACTCACGCCAAACACTTCTGAAGCCACCTTCCGAACACATGTTGCCATCTTTAGCCACATGTCGTCTGCATCTTCTCCGTCCTCCCACGGCCCCTCGCTTAACATCATGTCCTTAAAAGTTTGTGCTGCTTCCCCTCTAAGCTTCCACCATTTCGTTCTCGCTATCTTGGCATGTTTGTCCCGCTGGACACGTACCCGAAATCTGAAGTCCGCCACCATCAACTTGTGTTGAGGGACAACACACTCCCCAGGTATCACCTTACAATCTAACCACGCACGTCTATCCTCCCGCCTTGCAAGGATAAAGTCAATCTGGCTCGAGTGTTGTCCACTCTGAAAGGTCACCAGATGAGATTCCCTCTTCCTAAAGAGGGTATTTGCTAACAACAAGTCGTAGGCCAACGCGAAGCTCAAAACATCCCCCCCTCTTGATTCCTATTTCCATACCCGAACCCCTCGTGCACTCGCTCGAAACCTACATTAGACGCACCTACATGGCCGTTGAGATCTCCTCCTATGAAGAGTTTCTCGCTGATAGGCACGGTACTAACCATGCTATCCAAATCCTCCCAAAACTGCATCTCGGTGCTCTCACTAAGACCTACCTGAGGGGCATAGGCACTGACCACATTCAGAGCCAAATCTCCAACTACCAACCGAACTAGGATAATTCGGTCGCCTTGCCTCCTAACATCAACAACTCCATCCTTAAGGCTCTTATCGATCAAGATGCCTACACCATTCCTTCCCGAAGTTGCCCCCGTATACCAAAGCTTGAAGCCAGTACCCTCTACTTCCCTCGCCTTCTGGCCCTTCCATTTAGTCTCCTGAACGCATAGAATATTTACACGCCTCCTAATTGCTACCTCGGCTATCTCTCGTAACTTACCCGTTATAGACCCTACGTTCCAACTACCCACCCGAAACCTAGTTGGCTCGGCTAGCTTTCTTGCCCTTCGCACCCGTCGAGGGAAGTGCAAAGATCCTTGCTCATTTTTCACTACACCCGGGCGCCGATGTAGCGCGCCACTAAGGAAATGACGACCCGGTCCTTGTTCACTTGACACCGTGCCCAGACCACGACACGGCGCGTCTCGGGGGAGACGGCCCGGCCCTTGCTCATTTAACACCATACCCGGGTTCCGATATGGCGCGTCACTAAGAGGGTTACGCCCCAACGGGATTCTCTTGGGTTTCATTATCATATGAGTGGCTAGGTTTTACATTGGCTCGCCGGGCCCATCACAACCCTCCTCCTTTACCAGGGCTTGGGACCTGCTATGTTGAGACAACATAGGGGGAGTTTTGCTAGTGTTTTATAGATCGTATCAAATCAAATTGTGTTTTATAAAAGCGAGCTAGTATTATCTATTAGCCAGCTACTCCTGCACCCTAAATATTGGAGGTGCGCCATGGCAGCCCATGGCCAGGGCCGAAAAGGGACCAATCAATTGTCCGGCCGGTATCACATTTGTAACATATTTGGATATGTTTCACATGTCCATGGTTTATTTGTAACGTTCAGAGACTTGTTTGTAGTACTTAGCCTCACTGATTAGATAAATATAAACAGACCCCGATACCGTAAATGGCTTCCTGTTGACCGGTACAATTTACTTCTACACAAGCTTATAATGCATTTTGACGTTGTGAAAGCTTCAATGCTGCAGTATATATATGATATAATACATATTACACTAGTAAAGTTCACCGGTACAATTTAACAATTCCTTTACCCTCAGCCAACACGGCTAAGCAAATACTCTGGTATATATAGTATATACGACAATCAACGCTTGTCCACGAACAGTAGAGAAGGCTACAACCGATACCTTGCTCGATCAACAAGTAATGCAGCTCCATTAACAGTTAATGCAGTCTATTTCCTGAACACCACTCTGCATGTAGCCCACGCAAACTGCAACCACTAGCACCACCAAAATCAATAGCCTCAGGACAAGCCACAGCGTGGACCCCTTGGTACCGTCGGCGGTGAAGAATCTCCTAAGCAGTTCTACCAATGGCCAAAGGCCGCGCTTCTTGCTTTGTGCCCGACTCTCATGATCCTTGAAGCATCAACGACAGCAAAAATACCGTCAGACCAATGAACGTCAAGGTAAACACAGGTGCATGATGGTGTCAGGGTGGAGTGAACTTACATTGCCTTCCGTGTCTTCGGCCTTGCTCAGCTTGGAAATCATATTGCCATACAATTTGGCATCCCTTCTTTTATACTCCTTGACTGTCTCCTTCAGCCTCCTGTACCCCATCATCACATCTCTGATAAAAACAAGAGTATTACTTATATCAGCATCCAAGATAAGTTTATGCATAAAAACAAATTGTGCAAAACATAGGTCAGCTGTTGATCTCCATTGGTAATATGGGATACAAGAGATTAGCCGGTAAGTTGTTCCAAAGGATTATCAGGAAGCTAACATCAGTACTGCATATGGTTAGCTGTTAGCATGCTCAGAGTCCATTATTTGATCAAATTAAACTGTACAAACAAAGGATTACCTGTTGTCTGGTTCTATTTCTAGTGCTTTCTTGATATCTGCCTCTGCCAAATCAAGATCAACAAGATGGGTGTGTGCCTGTGCCCTTCTGTACAAGGCCTTCACATTTGTGCTGTCAAGTTCCAGGACCTGAATACCATTTTAGTCAGTACAGGCAATTACTTTTCCTAGTATATAACTATGTAATTGCGAAGATGTTTTAGTTTCTGTGAATGGTACCTCGGTACACAGTTCTTTTGCTTCCTTGTAGTCTTTAAGTTTTAGTTTGCATGCAGCATTATTGAGCTTGCAGCTTATCTTGAGTGGTTTTGACAACTGCTTCTCTTCTTCGCTGAAGGAACTATCGTACTCGACGAAGCTAAAAGCCTGAGAAAAAGCAGAAGTAAAATTTTTGACATAATGCAAAACAAGTGCAAAAGGTTCTTTTCACTGGATGCTTAAATTTGTGACCTTTTCATATCTCTTAGAAGCCCTAGCATACTTGCCCACTTTAAACCACACATTCCCTTCATCTTTCTTTTTAGCAGCTGCTTCAATCTTCTCAGCATTGTTCTTCAAGTCCCACGAGTCTTTCTCCTACATGAAACGGCAGGTAGGATTTTAATTTTCACCAGTGGTCACCAATTGTCAAGGCAAACATGCTCTGTCATAGCACAGATACCTTATCAAATGACACAAGCTCCACTTCATAGTAAACAGATGAATTAGGTGGAACTATAGCCAGATCTTGATTTGTTTCATTAGCTCCAAAGGCATGATGGGGAGGAATAGTCACCAAGGCCACTTCACCTTTCTTCATGCTAAGTACTGCTTTGTCAAGCCCTTCAATTACTTGGTCTTCATCAGTCTTGAACTCTAATGGCTCCTCACCATCATGACCTTTCTTCACAAACAAGGTACCATCTGCCAACTTCCCAGTAAGTTTCACTGCAAAGACAAAACACTGTCATTTGCATCCGGTAGAAGAAGGAAAGGAATGTCACCATGACTTCCAATCTGACATAATCATGCAAAAAAACAATCTCATCTCATCATATCTAACCGTGTACCTCTAACAAGTGCACAATCATTGGGACGATCATAGCCTTCACCCTCCTTAAGGATCTTCTTAAGGACCTTCTTGTCATGGCCTATCTCAGTAACTGTCTTCCAGGAAACCACTTGAAGATCAATGTGCAACATAGCATCAGGAGGCACTGCATCTTCCTTTCCAGAGGCTGGCCTGCCATGCTCACCAAAGCCATCTGTTTATAACGAACTACATATGTTAGCCATGCTTCCACCTGAGATTTATTAATTACATTAAAACAAACTCACATTGTGGCTTGACAGTAAGGAGGGCCTTCTCATTCTTCTTCATACTCTTGACAGCCTTCGATATGGCAGGGCAGAACAGCCCTGGAAGTAAGACAACATTCCTGCGTGAGAAACTGGCCTTTGAAATCTAGAATTACATTGCAACAACTCAAAATTGGCAAGCACAGTACCGTCTTTCACAGTGAACTCAACACCATCAGATTTTGACACAACAGTTCCATCCACAAGCCTTGCCTCATACTTAACTGTACCAAATACAGAGTAAACCTTCATTGAAAGGTCAATCTCAAACCGAAAAATAGAGTAGAACATGGTACAGTACCAAAAACTTCATCTGGATCTCTGGGGTTCTCCCATTTATCGCCTTCAGATATCACCTTCTTTAAGATGCCTCCATCCTTGCAAATGTCCTTGATACTTGCCCACGAAAGAAGCTCGACATCAAACTGCAGAGTGGCATTTGGAGGGATGACTGGTGGGGAGCCATCTTCACCATATGCAAGCTCTGGTGGGATAGTGAAAATAGCATTTTCACCTTTCTTCATGGTCTTAATGCCCAAATCCCATCCCTTTATAACTTGCCCTGTGGAGAGTAACAATATTACTTCCCTGAAAATATGAATCATTACACCAAAGTTTGTGCACAAATAACTTTTCTAGTAGCAAAATAGTAAAGACAGAAAAACTAAGCACACTAATCAGAATGCTGTATGTAAAGTACAACCAGCAGACCCCCATAACACAAAACCTCTTGCCTCATTCAGTTATTGTGCAATCACAGACAAAGCTGGAACTTATGACCATTGTTCCTGTACTCCAATGAAAGAAAATTTACCTTTGAAAGAAAACCAGGAGGTTGGTTGGCATGGGGATCAATTAGTGATCTCTTGGGCACAAACAAGAACTACTAAATCATAAAAAATTCAAGTTCTAAAATGATACTACCCTAAAGTATAAAGGAAGCTGGACTTCAATAAGTGATGTCATTACTTAATTTTAATATTTATTTTATGGACAATTACGAGTGATCACCGTGAAGTCTGAACTGTCATGCATGGTTATTTGGAAACAGTACAGTAATGTTGAAACAATAAATCAGTCGCCATAAAATGAACATCTGAAAAGTACTGTAGCAGTGCACCCCAAAGCATAATCTGGCACTCTTACCGCTACTTATATATTTATACTGTGTACCAGGCACACTGGACCATTCAGAGTGGAAACAAAATACAAAAACACGCAAAAATCATTAAACCTGAACCCAATTACCCAAGGATTCATTCAACAATCAGGATTAAGTACAGAAATTTCAGGTCAATCCCCAGTCGAGCTGCACACATAGAGATTCAGATGCAGATAACCCCAGTTTCAGCACATCTGTGATAGAAGCATTCCAAGTACAAATATTCCATTTCCTAAACAAAGCTTACATCACCAAATTTCCCGACCTTCCCCAGGTTTCAGATAACAAATCCCATGGTTTGGCATCACGGACTTCAACAAACGGATGTACTAGTCGTAGGCCCAAAGGATGCCTAATTTGGTCCTAGTTCCATGCGACAAAGTACATTGGCACAAGAATCTGATGATACCTTGTCCCAATGTGAACTTGAACGGGGAGTCGCGATCCCTGCTGGAGTCGAACTTGGTGCCGTCCATGAGCGTCCCCGTGTAGTGCACTGCGCCACCAAAGCACACACAATCAGCACGCATTTGAACCCAATCGCCCTCCTTGACCGGAGGGGAGTCAAACAAATCTCACCTTCGACCTCGTCGCCGGCGCCGGGACGGCCCAACCCCTCGCCCTCCTTAACCAGCTTCTTCTTGAGCCCCTCCTTCCCGATCTCCCGCTCCTCGCCTACCTTCAACTCCTTGGGAGGGAGGTCCCCCTCACCGTCCCCAGCTCCGGCGCCCGCGCCCCCGTAGAGGTCCTTCATGGCCTCCTCGTCGCCGAGGCCGTAGTCCCCCATCCCCATCCCCATGGGCCCGCCGAGGCCGTAGCCGCCCATCCCCATCCCCATCGCGCCGCCGAGGCCGAGGCCACCCATCCCCATGCCCATCCCCATGGCGGCCATCGGGTCGTACCCGCCGGCCGCCGGGAAGTCGTAGTCGTCGTCCATGGCCTCCCGGAATGGAAGCTTCTCGAAGGAGTGAGGGCCGAGGAGTGCGAGTGGTGTTTCTGGAGTGGGAGGGCGTGGACCGCGTGCGCCCCGAGACCGATGCGCCGGCGGCGTATTTCCGATTTTTGAGCGCGACGGACTTGGGGAGAGGCAGGTGTTCCAGAGTGTTCTTGAGGACCGACAGGTGGGACCAGACTCCGGAGTCACCTGGCCCCTGGCGTCGGTGAGTGAGGAAAGCATCTCGTTCATGGAAAGGGACCGACGGATCTCTTTTCATAACCAAACCTGAGCCAAGCTCAGGCCAGCTGATAGGGCCACGTCGCCTGCGATTATCGGACGTCCGATCTCGCAATGAACGGCCGAGATCTTTCCAGACTCCGGCAATTTTTACAAAAACAACCTCGTATATTACCGCAATCAACCCATGAATCTTGGGCCGAGATCTTTCCAGACTCCGGCCAAGATCCACACGCCGCTGCTTCGCGCAGAGGAGAGGGAGCCGCCGCCGACGACGGCGACGGCGAGGAAGTGGAGGAGCGGAGCGGCAGCGGCGTCCATGGCGCCGGGAGGGCAAGCGGGGAGGCGGCGCCGGGAGGGGAGGCAGACCCCTGCCCTCTTCCCCCCACGCCGCCGCCTCCACCCTCGGCAACCTGCAGCCGACGTCTTGGCGGGAGCAGGAGCCGGCGCCGATCCAGATCCGCAGAGGGGAGGCATCCCTACACTAGCGGGCCGCCGGGGAGGGGAGGGGAGGCCATGGGGCTACGCGGGGAAGGGAGGCGGAAGCCGCACGGCGGCGCGGGAAGGGCACGGATGGCAGGTGGCGGCCAGGGGAGGGGACACCGTGGGCCGACGCGGGGAGGAGAGGCGGAGGCCGCAGCACGGCGCGGGAAGGGGAGGCGGACGCCGCGGGGCGTGACGATGGGCGCCCGCCGCGCCGCCGCTTCACGTCGCTCCGGAGGGCCACCACGAGAAGGCGGCGAGGAGGGACGGGGACGGGGAGGTGATCCCGTACGCGGAGCTGCGGCTAGGACACGCGCCGAGGCCGCCGCGCTCGACGAGCCCGGTGTTGTGCTGCTCTCATTTCCTCCCCCGCCTCTCTCTCTCTCTCTGATGGCAATGTCGCGGCGTGAGGAGAAGCACGGCGCGGCCACAATGGAGCCGGCCTTGCCGGAGCAGCGGAGGTGAGGTGGAAGGGGCCAGGGCGTCGGTGCTGAGCTCGCTGTGGCACGCCGCAATCAGGCGCAGCTGCACCATCCTCGTCCTCAGCAGTCTCCGTACAAGCAGGCAGCGGCCGTGAGAGGCACCAGCTACGAGTGGACGCGCCACGCCTTGCCTGCATATCACCTGCTCGACGGAATGGTGCAACATGCCCATCGTTAGGAGAGACTCCCAGCCAGAGGTGGAGGTCAGCTTCACAGCTTTGTTTGGTTTGTATTACATGTTGTCTGAAATTATTTCGAGATTTATTAACAGTCATTCCATTGCTTGAAAATCTCCAGCTAGGCACTCGACAAGTCTGCTAGCTATGAAAGCTATGCCTTTCAGAACAATATTAAGCAAGGAATTAGCGAATCGCCTGGCAATGTTTGTACCAATTCCACTCCCAGCTCCTGCTGTAATCAAGTCGATTCAAGGTGCATTACCTGCTAAGTTGATTCAAGTTTGGACAATCACGCAGATAGTGCAAAGTGCATTACCTGCTAAATTGATTTGCCAAGGAAAAACACATTTAGTGAGGAACGGCAACATTATAAAGCTGGATCTTGACAAAGAACATGTTCCGAACTCATTCAATGATTTGGTGTCCTCTGTTCTTTCTGAGAAGGGTCCAGGAGAGGCTCAACAATTTTTGAATGTACTGCAGCCGGTGCTGATGGACTTTTTTACTTCTGGATTATTTTAGTGTGGGCCTGAAAAAATTTAATGTTCCCAAGGCAATATTGGAAGAAGCACAGAAAAACATTCAGAAACAGTCCCTTACCCTAGAGCAGTCAAAGTTGTCTAGAAGTCAATTTGCAAAGGTGCGGGTTGAAAACAATTTGAAAGGTGTCAAACAACATATTTCAGAGTTTGTCATCAAGTGCTCTGACATTAGATTGCTAATTGATCCAAACAACAAAGCTTCTATGTCAGAACAGAAGTAGTTCAACACCTGGGTTTCGTTGGCTTGCAACTTTATCATAAAGGAAAAAAGAAGAAAATAATTTTTGAGATGCTACGGTTGAGTAAAAAGAATTGTTATTATTAAAATGAAATGATAGTTGGAGATGGTGGAATAAAATATGTGGTAGGTCTTGTTTAGTTTTCAAAGTTTGTCCCCTAAATTTACTATGCAAAAAAAAGATTCTCAATATGCCGACACATGAACTAAACAAGGCCGTAGTTGGGATAGAAGAAGAGTACGGAGGAGATAGTAGTTCAGCTGCAGTCTCTGCTTCTTTGGTCCTTCCATTATTGCAACGTCAATCATCAGTCTATATATATCTACCCTCAATGCAAGCACATAGAGTATGTCTCTTTTAAATCTCCGATCTCGGTAGTAATTTACTAACCACATAATTCAGTTTTGAAAGAGCCTCGATAAATTTAGCTTTGTCGCATTGTTGCTCAAGATATGGCAAATCTCTGCACTATTTTCTGAAACAACCTTGATCAAGGTTGCAAATAGCCCGTCCACTATAGCTTTTCGAGACAAATGCCGCTACGATATTGTTAATATTACAGCTAATGCCGCTACCTCCACTAAATCATAAAATAGACCCGCTAAATTCAATAGCTTAGCTCCACTAACACCGCTATGTTTGACTTATTAACTTATATACTTGTTATTTATGAACAACAAGGTACGATTTATGATATATATATATCTTATGAAATGTGACTCATTTCCTTATGTATTCACTAATGTTTGCATGTGCTTACGAAATATGAGCTGGAAATCATAAAATTGGTAATGTTTAGGGCTAAATTTTTATAGTTTTTTGCATACCGCTAAATGCTATAGCGTACTCCGCTAAATTTTATAGCCCGCAATTTGCAACATTGACCTTGAAGTTGTAGTTTTATCAATTTGGCTTCTTTACAACGGGTTCCCTAAACCAACAACCCCTTGTGACTAGTTTCTAGTAGACGCTAAGGCCATGTTTCTTTGCACCCGGAAAAAATTTTCAAATAGAATCTTACATGGAGTACTAAATGAATAAAGTCTATTTGCAAAACCTTTTCAGGGATGAGTGTAACTTTGCGTGATGAATCTAATGAGCTTAAATAATCTATGTTTTGCTACAGTAACCATCTTCTAATCATGCAGTCAAATGCCTCATTAGATAGGTCTCACGAAATAGTCCAATGTAGTGAAGGTAGTTTATAATCTGACTTTATTTAATACCCTTAATTATTGGTTAAAGAGACTGGCAAAATTTTTCTCGTATAAAAGAAACACGGCCGATGCTTGTCTTCGCGAAAGGGAGGGGTGACCAGCAAACGGTTAGCAGTTGCGGAAGTCCCTGGAACCACGCTGCCAAGGACCAGTCGGTCGCAGTGCTTCTGCGGCTCAGAAAAGAGGCGAGACAAGTATTCCATATTTCTATATTATTCATTACTAGCAAATATGTTCATACGTTACTACAGAACTTTACGAGCGAAGCCATGTGAAAGCCATGGACACCGCCGATTTTGATGGGATAAAATGCTTGAAGCTCGTTAGCTCGCTCGGATCGCAGCCGGCTCGGCTCGGCTCGGCTCGGCTTGTTGCATATTTCTAACGAGCCGAACAAGAGTTTTTGTTCGTTAGTATAACGAGCGAGTTCGAGCCGGCTCGCGAGCTGCTCGCGAGCCAAACGAGCTAGAATGTTTAATAGACTAATGAGTAAATTATTAATTAATAATAATATATGTATACTATATGCCTAGTTTTATATGATGTTATGATTATATTCTATTATTATAGTATGATAGAGTAGATTTTGATGGTATTAAGACTATATAAATACTATAATTTTTATATTATATATATTATTGTGGCAATTTTAAATTTAACCCTGGTTCGCGAGCTTAATGAGCCAGCTCGCAAGCTTAATGAGCCGAGCCGAGCCAGGATTTTTGCTCGTTTCCTTAACGAGCCGAGCCGAGCTGGCTCGTTTAGCTAACGAGCTCGAACGAGCCGAGCTCGCTCGATATCCACCCCTAACCGGAACGATAGCGAGTTAGGATGTAAGGGACGTGAGAAGACGAAGGATCTCTCCTTTGTCTTGCCTGTCATCGACCCACAGTCCTTGTACGTTGTAATATTTTAAAGAACCTATGATGTTTCATCTAATCAATCTGTAGTACCTTGTCTTCGCTCGCATGCCCATTGTCAACTTTTCATCGTTCTCGCGCACGACGTCTGTCGAGGATTATACTACGTACGAACATATTTGCTAATAATATAACAATAAAGACAGGTAAGCATCCATTTGTTACAAAAAAATTATAAACTACATATACTTTTCACTCACACTCATCTATATTTTATTCATACTTATGTTAGTATATTTATTGTTGAATGACTACAATTGTAAAAACATTTTTAATAGTTATTTTTATTGATTATCTATGCATGAACATATTTTCTGTGGGAAAATAGTCTTTGCATATACGATACACAAAATTACATTTACAAAACTAAACTTATATTGCAAGAAGCACAGTTGCAAACAAAGCCATGCTCAAAACTCTTCCGTGCTCTACTCTCTGCTCTCTCTTTCTGCTCCGTCTCAGTGGGGCTTATCGAACAAAAACCGATGTTCTGTTTTTCCCCTCTCTGCTCTGTCTCCCGCATGCCTCTCGCAGCTCTCCTAAATTCCCCAATCCCAGTCGCTGCTCCCCCTCTCCAATCACAGCCATGGCAGCAGGCCCTTCTAGGCTTCTTCAATCGTTGTTCCTCCATCCAATCACAACCAAAGCAGCAGGCCTCAGCTGGTGCAGGGCCAGGGGGACTTCCGGCGCCGCGCCCCATCAGTATCAGTATCTAGATGCGGTGGCCTGGGCAGGGTAGATCAAGGCGGTGAGCCTGTCAAGGCCCGCATGGGGATGCGGCCGCCTAGCCGGACTGCAGTTTTCCGAGCAGGGAGGACACGGGAGCATCGGCAGGAGGAAGGGCATCGTTGAATCTGTCAGCTACTCAGGTTCGTCTCTCTCGGAAGCACCGCGGCGCAGAGGACAACTACGTGGATGTCCGGGAGCTGCGACCCCAGGATTGATGAGGGCTCTTGGTGAAATTCCTAGATGGTCTGAGGTGATGTGTTCAGTGGTGTCGGTGGGCGCGTAGATGTCGTGGCACGGTGGAGGGGCAGACGCCCGTGCTGCGACGGCGAGCGGCCCCGCCGGTGTTGCGACGGCGACCTCCCCGGCATTTTTATCTTATTCTTCGTAGTGCTCGAATCAGCTCTGTTCGTGTTGACTTCATGTATACATACATGTATATAGATGGATTCCTATTCTTTCTATATGTCCAATTCGATTCTTGTTCTTGCTGTGTCTAATTCAATTTTTGTTCATGCTGCGTTCGGATCGATTTGTGTTTACATCGTGTTCATAGTAATTAGCGTGAGCGGGTCCCACCTGTTGGAACAGATCAAACTTTTTTGTTAGAGGTCTTACGTGTTTTATATTACGGAGAAGATTAGGGGTTTTTTTACAAATTTACGAGGTACACAAGTGGTACCTCAAAATCAATCATTGATTTATAATTAGGTAGAGATCTATTCGCGGTCATAGCCCATTTTTTATTATCTGAAACCATCGAATTACATCCATAGACATAATTATTATATTCTAAGGTCTAACATTTTATTGATTTGACCATTAAAAATATGCCAAAGATGTGGCGACGACTTGAACTCATAGCAAGCTCTTTTGCATTTTATCCACAAGGCCTTCCACAGGTATGACTAAAGTCTAAAGTAAACAAAACAGATTTTTGGCTGTATGTCCTCAGTTGCTATTATCACATCCGTCCATCTTGATGGGAGCGTGGGGACCTTTTCTTTGAGACGTGGACTGCTGTCAACTGCTGACAGGCCTGTATTGTCTAGAATGAGTTATATAATGAGAATACTTTTGTATATACAACGTATCTGACAATATTCTAGTATTTTATTTCACCCAATCTTATCCTCCTCCCGCCTCTCGTCAGTATTTTACTGAAACTCTCACCTTATCCTCTCTAACCGGTCACCACCGGCGTCTCAACTCCGTCGCCATCGACCACCTCGTCGCCCTCTCCCCACCTCTCGACTGTCGTCGCCACCATCCGCTCCGACCTCTCACGAACCTTAACCTCTCCGACCTCTCGCCGCCACCGTCTCGAGCTGTGCCGCCTCCATCTCGTGACCCGTCGCCGCCCTCTTCCCACCTCTCATCACCAATACCCAGTCCGACCTCTCGGCCCTCTCGCCACCACCGTCCCGACCTGCACCGTACCGCCACCGTCTCATGCCCTCTCGCAGCATTCATGAGCACTAGTGGTTGCCGGAGAGGACGCTCGCTCTGGTGAGATGTTCGCTGCAGATCAGGAAGCTGGAGAGGGACGGCGTGGAGTGAAGTAGTGAACAGATAAGTTCGGAATCTTAGTAGTAAATATATGGTGTGGGTACCACTCAACAATACATTCTATCCAAAAAACTGAATACTACTAGGGGAGAGAAAGTCTAGATTGGACCTTGATGTGCCACGTGTACGGTGTAGATAATGGTAACTGAGGACATATGTCATGTATTGAGTTTTCGTAAAGTAAAACCCAAATAAAGAGAGCTTATTTGAACATCACTTCTCACACTGGAACAAGCACTACCAGCCACCTCCTCGAAGGGCACACCGATTCATGGGACAGGCTGATTCTGCCGTAGGGAGGATGAGCAGTGGGTCAAGAGGACGAAGCCCATGGGTCACCATCGAGGGTATGCCGAATACGACGGCGTGCCGCGAGAGGATGGGTTGCCGAAACAAGTCATTATGCGCCCTTTACTTGCTCTATGTCTGTCCCGCTAGCCAAGGCGAGATGGGATGGAAGCGGTTCAAGGTTCTGGACGCTGGCAGGAGAGGTAAGCTGATAAGGAGGACGATGATGAAGGTAAGGTTTCGTCAGAGTCTAGCGGTGATAATGCATTCGCTCGATATGCGTTCAGGGTTGCATTCTTAGTTGATGAGTATGAAGAGCAGAAGCTCTTACTTCTAATGTGGTTTCTCCGAGATTTGGCTCAGTTGATTGTGGTGCAAGTCACATCAAGCATCCAAGGTGTTTATCCACAAGGATAGTTGATGCAGTGGCAGAAAAAGCCATGGCGAGGACCTCTTCCTCAGCGACGGGTTTCACCATGCGTTGTCGCTGGGGATGTCCAGGTCAAAGACTATCATGCTGGTGGGAGAAGGGGAGCAAGTACACTGTTGGCTGAGATTGCCATGGAGCCATACAAGTGGACGGAACCGGCGAGGTGCCATGGTCGTTGATCTTCGTAGCCGAGCCAGACGAAGCGGTGGTGGTCGCATATCGGCTTAGATACTTGGGCCTATTGGGCCTAGGAGGAGGTCAAAGGTTTTCTGGTGTAAAGAGGGATTAAAATGTCTTATTTGACCCTAAAATAAAACTCGGTTTTTTTCTAAGCTTTAGAAATTTTTTCGTTCTCTATTTGGCATTGACTGTTAACTTCATTCATGATTTAGACATTTTTGTCACTTCAAAAGTTGAGTCATACGAAACGTCCTCCAAATCACCATGAAAATTTATAGAACTTTTTGTAACAATTTAAAAAATAGACATAAACATATGTTATTCAAAACAATGCATGCACCTTTATAGTTTAAAACTTAAAATTCACCAAACAGACAATTTTACAAACTAATTTAAATTTTATGTCACTAAAATACTTTCAAAAAATTAAGGAAAAATAACTAATATTTGTCATATGTGATACCATATTGTATAAAATTATTTTTCATCATAAGTTAAATAGATAATCATGAGTTCCATCTACAATATCTCAAATATCATGTTCTTCCTCATTCTACATGTAACTTATATTAGAAAATAATTTTATAAAATACCATATTACATATGGTTAATAATTGATATTTTCCATAAATTTTTGAAAGTATTTTGGTGCCATAAAATACAAATTAGTTTTAAATATAGTCTAATTTGTTGAATTTTAACTTTAAAACCGTAAAGGTGGATGTGTCCTTTTAAATAAAATACGTTCAACTATGCAGGGGCATCAGGCGAAAGGCCCTGCCCGGTTATGTGCCAATTCCGGCAATGACGACGCTCACTGGCGTCGGTTCCCTCCTTGGAGGCCTTGTTGTGATGCTATTGAATCTTCGGGTGAAAATCTTATCTCGATTGGCTGATTGGGCGGCGGTGGCATCAACATTGGCGCCATGATCTTATTGGATACGCCGTCTTGGAGATTCAATTGTACAATGTTGTTTGCTTCAACGAATTCCTGCTATGATGGCTTCTATTGTGTTATGGTGGAGATTGGACTTTGTGAGGTTTCTACGAGCGACATGAATCAACAAATAGCATGTGGCCATTTTCTGACTAGATGATTCTTCCGACATCAAGAGTTTCTAAGTGGACCGATGTGAAGGATTGTTTGATGCACAAGGACAAAGCAAGTTTGCAGCAAGGACTTAGAAGAAGTTTAAAGCTAGTCTTTATAGCTTTCTTTTCTAGTTTTCTAGTCTTCTACTTTGTCTTTTAGCACTCTCATATTTCAGGTTTATAGTTTAAGAACTCTTGAAAACTCGGCCGCATATATACACATGTGGATATAGAGGCCGGATGTTTTCCATCATCTAGAAAAACATAGGTACAAAGCGCGAGAAGAGAATATTATTGGGGCCAAGATCAAAGGACGACTACTAACTGTATTCAGGATGATCACAAGGAGGGTTTGTTGGAAGCACGAAACAATACAAAATATGGTGCGACACACCGGCAATGTTAGCAGTAGTTGGCGAATGAGCCTCATCATCGACAAACCAACACTTGAATGCACGTCCAATAAAGAACATCGATGCTAAAAATCTAAATGACCAGTGGCAAATTGTTTGAATCTAGGCTCCATACCCACAAATATTCACATGGTTAGGCCAGTCTCGATACACAGTTTCACTACACGGTTACCTATGCTAGAAACTAGGTAATTGTGTCAAAGGAGTTTCATGGTGATGAAACTTCTCTCACATACCATGAAACTCTTTCTTCTCTCTCATATGCTATATCAGCATATTTAATGCCATAAAACTCCCCATGAAATCTCCACTGAAGGCTGGCTTTAGAATAAGATATCATGATTTGAATTGCTCGTCCAGTGAGAACTTATCCTGGACTGCAAGTAGTCGTAGTCCACCATCCTAAGTGCAATTTTCTAAAAAATACTTGATGTTTTGGATAAAATTCTGTCAACTTACCAGAAATTTGAGTACCGATAATTGTAGTATTTAGTTTACACTACTACAAACATCATCACACTACAAGAAACTATTTATTCTATGACGGAATCCTGGCGACGGTTTCACAAAACGTCAGCATTTTGCCTTGAGCCCAGATAAGCCTAGAAAATTGCGACGGAATCCTTACGACGGTTTTAGAAATGTTACCATTTTGGTCTAAACCCAGATAATTGTGACGGTTCTTTCAATTCTGTCCCGGTCCGGCCCAAAACACTGCAACGTTTATACAAATCCGTCGCGAACATAAATTAAAAAAAATATCATTTCCCATATGAAAAATTAAAAAATTATCATTTCCTATATGAAAAATTAAAAATTTTGCACCATGTGAGGTTCGTTCGAACCGTGGTATTGAGTTCTAAGAATAAAATGTCCGCGATCAACAAATATAAAGGAGTCATGTTTATGAATGGAGAAAATATATAACTATTTATGAATGGAGGACATATATATATATAAATTGAAAATAATCTCATGAAAACAGTATAATGGGGTAGGGCATGGATCGAACCCAAAACCTCATCATCTAATCCACAACACCTTACCACTGTACTACTTCATAATTATTGTCTTTGTTCAGCATTTGGAGTTTTTTTATCTAAATCTAACCAAAAGAGTACTGGGCCCTGCACTGCTCCTGGCCTGCTCGCTTCGCGCTGGGCCGCAATGCTCCAGAAGAGTACTGGGCCGCGCACTGCTCCTGGCCTGCTCGCTCGCGTGGGCCACGATGCTCCTGGTCTTGTCGCTCCGCGCTGGGCCTGCTCGCTCGCGTGGGCCGCGAAGCGCCTGCTCGCTTGGCAAAAAGGAATGGTAAATTCTCACAAAAAAAGAAGCGCAGAGGGGGGGAGTCGAAATCTGTTGGGTGGGACTTGTCCCGCACGCCTTACAATTGGGCTACAACACCACTAGTGAATGAGGATAGCATTAACTTATTTATAATATTTGGATACTGTTTTATAATGTCTCCATGAAGAACACCAGAACAACCAACGTTTTTCTTTTTAATCTGCCATCAAATTTTGTATCTAGTTTTCTCCGTCATACGTAATCCAAATTTGATGATTTTTGTTTCGGAATTTTTCTAAAATCACCATATTTTCATTAGTGAAACTTATTAGTGCTATTATTTTGAAAAATCTTCTCGTGTGAGTATGTTTGAACAATCCAATTTTTGAATTTCAAAAAATGACAACTACAAACACATTTTTTTACACTAAATGATGTCAAATGGAAAAGTGATGAATACCAAAGTTTCATATCTCATCAAGATCTACAATCTTTATTTAGGTTATTTTATCATTTTCAAAAGTGGTAATAACATGTAGTACAAATTTGACAAGTCTCAGTAATAGTTTCTTAAACTATGTGAGTGAATCTATGATTAATGACCAATGTACATTATCACTTTTTAAAATGAAAAAATAATCTAAATAAAGATTGTAGATGTTGATGAGTTATGAAACTTTGTATTCATGACTTTTTCAGCTGAAATCATTTAGTGTTCCAAACTCTTGCTTTTAGTTATCAAATTTTGAAATTTAAAATTTAGATTATTCAAACTCTGTCACATGGATTAATGAAATAAATAAATTTTGTAGATCTTGATGAGTTGTACAACTTTGGTATTCATGGCTTTTTCATTTGAAATCAGTTATTACTCTAAAAAAATATGCGCATTTTTCAACTTTTGAAATTTCAAATTTAAATAGTACAATTTAAATCTAATGGGGAAGTGACCAAAACAATAGTTCTAGATCTCGAATAGTTCTACAACTATTGTATTGACAAGTTCTTCATTTAAAATTATTTTTTATGTCTTAGAATTTAATATATTTTTCCCATTAAAAGAAAATAAATGTTAACTATGCTAAAACGGGCTCAAAGACTGGTCCAATTTCGACCCACGCCGATTTTGGCCCAATTAACTACTGCGGCCCATGAAAACGTACCTCCTTTAGCCGTTGGATCGAACTGGACGGCTGTGATGATCCGTGCTCCGAATAAATACCCCAAACCCTACTCGGCTGACACTCTCTTCCCCCCTCTTCTCGCCGCCCTCCCCTCTCTCCCTGTCGAACTCTCCTCCTCCACTGTCGCTGCCCCCTCCTCTCCGGGCTCCCTTTGCTCGCACCCCACCTCCGGGTTCCGGCCAGGACGCCTTCCCTACACAAGAGCCACCGGCCGCGACTCCCTCCTCGCCTCCCCCGCCCCTTCCTCACCCTACCTTACCCCGAAGGCACCGGTCGCGCCGCCCCCCTCGCCTTCCCCACCCCGGAGCTGCAACAGCGATGCGGATCTCCTTCCGAGACGATGCACTGGTGCTGCTCGCGGCAGCCATGCATGGCGGCCGGCGCCCGGCCATGGCTTGCCGGTGCCAGATCCGGCCGTGGTGGGTCTAGGTCCAGCCGGCGCGGACCCAGATCCAGCAGACGTCGGATCTCCGGTGAAGGAGGAGGAGGGAGGCGGCGCTCTGGCCGTTCCTTGCCCGCGATCGACCGGATCCGCTCAGTTTTGTGCCTCTGCATTCCGATTTGCTTTATAATTGTTACTATGATTCGATCTATATGTAGATGTGATTTGCTCTGCCGAAATGCCTATGTGATATGCACACTTTTCTTTGCTCATTGCACAGATAGTCTGAGTTAATTTGTTCATGGTGTTGCTTTTTCCTCAATGCTGCAGCGTAATTTACTGCCAAGTACCCTCAATGCCCATATGATTTTCAGAAAAATTGTCTGTAACAAGTGTAGATGCGAAGTAACAGAAGTAGTGTTTTGCATCATTTACTTATCTAAAAAAAATATGGATTTCACCTGTCTACTCTAGTGCATCCAATAAGCTTGTAGCTCTGTTGTGCTTCAGACTGAATTTGTAAAGCAAGGATGATTTTGGCATCTTTTAGTATGGTCTTTTACTATTAGTCCTTTGATAGTCTGAAATTAGTAATGCATCTCTATCGTTTAGTGCTCTGTTCATAGCTGTTACGGACATTGAAATCATGTCAGGCCTCCTTTTAATTTGATGGACATTCCAATCCATTATCTAATCAAATTGTGAGTTAAGTTCTGAGTATGCATTGTTGAATATGGCACAGTTTGTTTTGACTTTCAGCATTCGCATGGTGTTTGTGCTAGATACAAAAATTATTATAGTATAAATGATGTGAAACCTGATTATACATTCATATTTGTTTGCAGGGACTTGACAGAGCAAAAAGGCTTAACATTTTCTCTTTGCTTTGGGAGATGGAAGACACACAATCAGCACTTGTGAAGCATGCTCAAGTTGTAGCAGCAATTGTAATGACAGGAAGGAGATCCGGAGCTGGGGCATAAGTAGAAGGCAAAAATTGCTTAACATAAAGATTGTTTCCATTTGCTTTGATGCAAGATGATGTGCTTTTGAATCTGGTATTGGGCTGTTCTTTAATGGTTGAATGTGATGTGCTTTTGATGGGCTGAAATGAATATGGGTAAACATGTTAAGGGTGGGCTGAAATGAATATGGACCGAAATGATTATAACTACAAATTACTGGGCCGAAATGTTTGTGGGCTGAAATATTTATGGGCCAAAATATTAGGCAAAAAACGTATTAATAAATGTCTTATGAATGAAAAGTCAACGCCATTATCAGCATGTCCACGTCAGCATGAGTGCCAGGTAAGAAACCACGTCATCGTCCACGTAGGCAGCTGCGTCATCGTCCATGTTGGCATCCACATCATTGTCCATGTTGGCATCCATGTCATCGTCCATGTTGGCACATCCATATCAGCAGCCACGTCATAGTCCATGTGAGCAGCCATGTCAGCAGAATCCGTGACGTTTATTTCTGTCGCTAAAACTGGGCTTTGGGCTGGGCTAAGTGGGCTTTGGGCTGTTTTGTAACGGTCCAAAACCGTCACGGATCGCGGTGGTTTTGAAGAACCGTCGGTTGATTTAATCAATGACGCTCAATCAACAACGAAATCTGAAACCGTCGTGGACACTGAGTAGCGACAGAATTGCAATGATTCGTGACGAAATGATTCCGTTGCAGAATAAATAGTATGTTGTAGTGTCATCAGTACGGGCCAGGGGACACGGTTTAGTACCGGTCATCCCACCTAGTACTAGCTGGGCGGCACTACGCCAGTTAGTACCCGTTGGCCAACCGGTACTAAATGACTCCATTTAATACCGGTCTAGTCTCGTGCCAAAAAAAAGAAAAAAAATATTTGACCCACCCGGTACTTAATGTCACATTTTAGTACTGGCTGGTGTTACCAACCGGTACTAAAGTGGCGTGACCATTTAGTACCGGCTGGTGTTTTGAGCCGGTACTAAAATGGCTTCGGGGGCTCCGTGGCACTTTAGTACTGGATCTTTTCGTGCTTGGTACTAAATGTGGTGGACGAATGTGAGTTTTTGTAGTACTGTTATTTGGAAAAAGGAAAATGCTCCCATACGCAGATGTGTGACTTTATATGATTTCATCATTTTTAAGAATTATGTAGCCTCAATATTATTGTTCACAACAAATATACTTCAGCCGTCCTCTCAAGCAGATTCATCACCCTCTGAAGTAATCCTCCTCAACTAGCAGAACAAATAAAATAGTACAAAATATACTTTGTTTCAAGAATGCCGAAATCTACATTTACAAAAGTTCAACAGAAAATATAGAATATAATTCAATGGAGGAACATATAGATTTTGTGTCATGGCAAAAAATGTATTTCAATAAATGCTCTAATTGACCTTGAATCTTGTCTACGGTAGTCGATCTGGTTCTCTTGAAAGGCCCTGGCAAGCAGTAGTATATCACATCAGATGCATGCGTGTTGTATTCTCTGTCTCCGTATGGAATTGATGACATCAACTTAAACACAAAATTGAAGACCTTGTTGACCAAGAAGAATTTATTACGTTGCTGCATGGATAAGCCCAGTCAACAGAAAAAGAAGGGGAGGAGGCATCTTTTTTTGAGATCAAGGAAGAATTATATTATATCAAAGTGAGTACGTCATCAAGTTATAAACACTCTCAATATACTCACTCACTAAGCAGCTCAAAATCTCAATTCCAAACCTTTGTTAAAAAGCAACTAGAAGGCCGCACCCAGGCATACGCTCAGCAAACAAGCTGAGAACATTTGCCCAACGAACAACGACCAACATTCCTGTAGGCTGGAACGAGCACAATCTTCTTCTTCCTTCTTGCGTGTTTCTTCTTCATCTTTCTGCCACCGATGAGAAAGAGAGACTGATCCTGATCTGTCCGACCCAAGACTGATCGACATCAGTTCGGGGGACAGACCTATTCTCCCAGACCTTTCACCGTGGTTGGATCTAACCACGACAAAACGGAGAAGTGGCTGGAGAAAATTATTCCACGATGACGGCACCATCTCCGCCTCGATGTCGCCATCCGGAAACCTAAATCTCCATGTCGTCTTCCGGAGAAAGTTGCCGACGCCATAGATGCCGCCAATTCCTTCATCGAAGCCGCCATGGAGAACCACAAGCCACCCTGTCTCCTCGCCGTTGCTGGAGAGAAGGAGGAGGAAATAAAACTCCTATACCACAAACCGCGGCATGGATAAACCCTAACCCTAACCTAGACTACATCTAATGAAGACTATTAAGAAAGATGGATCCCCACTCCCTCCGTCCTCCGACGAGACATCGGAGGTGGGAAGGGAGGGGGGACCAACGGTGGTGACGCAGAGGGCCGAGAGGAGGTGTGAATATATATTTTGTGACCTGTTAGAAGGGGAGGGGGGGGGGGGGGGGGGGGGCATCGGAAGAGAGGAGCTGAACGTACAAGATTTTCCACCACTTTTTTTTTGTCGGGATTATGTGCCTCGGGTGACGAGCACGACAGTAAATGGAAGAGCCGTTAAATGATCGATGAATGATATCAGCTGGGTCTATTAAGCCAAACAAACAGTTTTTATGGATAAGTTTTGAAGCCTAAAAGAACGGTCTTTTTGGGACGGAGGGAGTACTTGCGTTCATGCTAGCCGGCTCAAATATAAAATTAACAGTGATCAGCCATTTTCATCCGGCCATCTCTATGTCTCTTTCAAAGGAAACGATTTTCTTCTCCCTGTCGCGAAGCGTAGTAAAAGAACAGATTCTTTTTTAATTGTCCCTGTCGTGAAGCGTAGTAAAAGAACCGGCCATTTTTATCGAGTATTCAGTGGTTGCAATCATCTGCAGGAATTGAAAGAAAAAGTTAAGACGAGTTACTGGGCAAAGTGGCCCAAAATAGAACATACAGGTAAAGCTGGTCCAGCTAATTAAGTCTACTATTTCAACTTTGTAACCAAATTGGAATTAATAATTTTACAAATCATGCATGTACGTGTGACCTAGTCAAACTCGATGGCTATTAGCTTAATGGGTCCAACACAGAAACATTCCTTTTTTCCCCATAATAAATTAAATGTGACTTGTTCTAGCATATCTGCAGGCTGCTAACGCACCTCCTGAAATGAAACACGGCACGACACATTCCAGGAAGACCTTTTCCTGCCGAACCATACGTCATGGCATCAAAGCTAACGCCGGCCGGCCATGGCTGTCTCCCTATAAATACCAACCTCTCCTACGCTTTCGGCACATACCAAGCAATCAGCCATCTAACCGATACTTCTCAGCTCACCAAAGCACCACAGCTCTACTTCATTTGTTTCGAGTAAAGAGGAACACGGATATGGCGACCTTTCGTGCCTTCCTCCTTGCCGCAGCCCTCTTGGCTGTGACATGCTTTCATGCCACTGCCTCCGACCCAAGCCTTCTCCAGGACTTTTGCGTTGTCGATAAGATGTCTAAAGGTACATCCTCAACCGCTTTAGTTCGATATATATATAGGGTGGCTTGTACATTTACAAAATTTTGTGGCTGCCAAGCACCATAGAACGTACATGTACCTAACGTACGACTGATGGTTCCGTTAAAAATGCAGTGCGTGTCAATGGGTTCCCATGCAAGGATGCAAAGGATGTTGTTGCTGAAGATTTCTTCTACCCGGGCCTTCATTTGGCCGGCAACACAACTAACAAGCAGGGCTCTGCCGTCACACCAGTCAACGTTGCTCAGATTCCAGGGCTGAACACAATGGGCATCTCTCTCGCTCGTATTGATTATGCACCCTATGGTCTCAATCCACCTCACACTCATCCACGTGGTACCGAGATCTTGACAATGCTCGAGGGCTCACTCTACGTTGGATTTGTGACATCAAACCCGGACAACAAGCTATTCACAAAGGTTCTTAACAAAGGAGATGTGTTTGTGTTCCCGGAAGGCTTGATTCATTTCCAGTTCAATTATGGAACCAAAAATGCAGTGGCACTAGCTGGACTGAGCAGCCAAAACCCCGGGGTAATAACTGTTGCAAATGCCCTTTTCGGGTCAAAGCCATCCATCTCAGATGATATCCTTGCCAAGGCATTCCAAGTGGACAAGATGACCATCGACCGCATCCAAGCCCAATTCTAGGGAACGTGCAAGCATATTTGTTAATTAACTAAGAGTTATGATTCTTTTATTCTTCTATTATGTTACGGTCATTTAAATTAATGTATGTTGCATATCAATCATCCTTGTATGTTTGGAAGAAATTAAATATCTTGATTCAGTGAAATTTCCGTATTATTCTTTTGTTTTGATATGATCAATATATGTCTTATGTTGTCCCACCTCACCACTTATTCCATAAAAAAAGTATCTGATTTTATTTTTGTATCACAAACTCGGGAGGAAGGGATTAGAATTTTTTATCGCCTCTGGTCCTTATATTTAGGAATGTAGGGAGTACAAAATAGAAAGGTACTATTCCAGCCTATGAAGAGTTTGCACACCACCGAGTTCATTATTACATCACAGCTGAGTTCATTATTACATCACAGCTGACAGCTGAAACACAAGATTAAGGAAAAGGAGTCATAAAACCCATTAATAAACTGTGGCTTTTTGCTAGGCTCACAAGTGCTCGTGCTATGAGAACAGCTATGAACCACCAGAGGCCTAGAAGCACAATCTTGCCTCATGCGTCTTGCACGTCGATAGCAAAAGCTCTGTTGATGCCATCTTTCTCATAATAAGAGCAAGGTACAAACGCCTATCTGTAGGCTCAATTTTTGAGAACAAAGTACCATTCTCATTGAAGTGTGAAGTCCCTTGGGACCTAGAATAAGAAGCATTAACACTCAACTTGGTGCTCATATTAGGACCACACGTGCCATGGGAATGGCTACATGGTTTCCTAAAAGCTTTAGCATGTACATATCGTTCATATTTGACACGACGAAAGCAAAAGTCAAAGGTATGCCCTTATTTCTTGCAAAATATGCAATGGAATTTTGGTTCGGGGAATTAAGTTCTAAACATGTGTGAAGCACCCTTACCATGTGAAGTCCTTTGGACATCACCCGAAGAAGCAACAAGCTTAAGACTCCGCCAAGATCTCGCGTTGACTTGATTGATGCCGCTGTGATCACCGTGCACCCTTGCTCTTCACGTGCATGATGTAGATCAGCTATGACTCCAACTTGATCGGACGGTTCTTCAGTGCCAAGCTTTTTTGATTGTGTTAGACAAAACCGGCACTAGCGTCGAGATCCCGACGGATCGACTAGCACCATCGCAGCGGAAACAACAAGATCACAAACGCCATCATGAAGATCAACACGAGAACGACACCGAGACACGATATTTTTTAACGAGGTTCGGCCATGTGCCTACATCCTCGGGGTCTGACTACGGGCGCTCCTCCCCATAAAACAGCAGCTACACCGGCATCCGGGCACCACCGCGGCCACGCCGCCGCCCACACCAGCCGCCAAGTCGTCTCACGGTTACACGGTAGTGCCCTCATATTTATGGGCCCTAGGATACAGAGTACGACCAGAACTCTATCCCTAACCTACCAATTACAACTCAAGTCCACGTCGTAACCAAAACATACACATATTCGACACAACTCTAACAAACTCCACCTTGGCGAATATGCTCGCCACACCTTGAAGTTGTCGATGCCGAACCTCCGTGTATCGAACTTGAGTTTACTCCTTTGGCTGCTCATTCAGAACAGCCCGATGAGGCCACCTCCTCATCATCGGAACTGCACACAGCTGCAGTTGCTCTCCTGTCCATGACTCCACCTTCAACAACGCTTCCTCTCAGCTTGTACTGGTGTGTAGTTACTGACTTCTCACCAATCATAACAGTCTTGCCACCTTGCATAACCCTCAAAGTCTTCTTATCAGGAGCTGCCTGATATAACAAGCCTTCATCATGCAAAATTCCCAGCGATATTAGATTCCTCTGCAGCGCCGGCACATGCTTCACACCCTTGAGTAGTATCTCCTGATCATCATACATCTTGAACTTGATGTCACCTACACCAATGACCCGATAGCTTGAGTCATATCCCATGTAAGCCGATCCACCTTTATCTTGTTCAGCATATGACGAGAACCACTCCTTCTTGGATGTTGCATGAAACGAGCTAGCTGAATCCAATAACCACGCTTCACAAGACCTTTCACTTGATACTGTGAGAACGTCACCGTCACTACTATCCGAGTCATCTTTCTTCTTTGAGAACACAACACTAGCAGTTCCTCCCTTCTTTAGTTCCGGGCAATCCCTCCTCAGATGTCCATACTCCTTGCATCCATAGCACTGCGGCCCCTTCTTTTTCTTCTTCTTTCCGGTCTCTCCGCCTCGATCATACTTGACCAACAAAGCATCTCCAGAAGACTCCCCAGTTGCATTGTTCTTTCGCCTCTCTTCATGTGAAAGCAACGCAGCAACAACATCCTCCACCGTGATGCTCTCCTTGCCGTACGTCAATGTGGTGACCAAGTGCTCATATGACCCTGGAAAAGAACACAAAAGAATAATAGCCCTGTCTTCATCATCAACCTTTACCTCGACCTTCACAAGATCCGCGATAACTTGATTGAAGACATTGATGTGCTCCGCAAGGTTCGACCCTTCTTGCATCTTCAAGCCATACAACTTCTACTTCAGATACACCTTCTGGGTCAACGTCTTGGACATAAAATGATCGCCCAACTTCTTCCAAATCCGTTGACGTAAAATCCGCACCTCACGCCAAGCACACAGCAAGCCGAATTAGCTGGCTTCACACGTGGCCCGGGCTTTTGAATCCGGAAGCGTGCCAGTCAGTTTGCCTGAAAACTAACAAAGGGACAAAAAAGTTTAGATCAAAACCTGGAACGTGCCGGGTGAGACCAGACAGTTCCATATTTGCGGCGTTGAAGCCAATCTCGAGAGACATATAGCTACGGACAAGCTATCTGTCGGCAGTTAAAGCCTTATTCGGCAATCGGCAAGGCACACAAGGAGCGCACTGCCGAATGCGTGACGTAAGCATGACGAAAGATCGGCTTTCAACCGAATGAACATTGTAACACATACTCATAGCCGATTAACGAGAAACAGAGCATGATAGATAAATAAAAGGGTGAAACATGATCATAAATTCGCAGTAAACAAGGAATGCATAGGCCGAAAGCAGCACCCGTCAAGCATGATAACAAAACAAGTTAATCCACCGCATGATACGACTTGTTTGAGACCACACCACTAATCAGATTAGACCAATCCACCGCATGATACAGTCTAACCATGAAAAGCTAAAAGCATTCAATGTTTAATTACGAACCCACAACACAGTCACGAATTTACATTGAAAACAAGAATGCATAGGCCGAAAGCAGCACCCGTCAAGCATGGCAACGAACAAGTTAATCCACCGCATGATACAACTCGTTTGAGGCCACACCACCAATCAGATTAGATCAATCCACCGCATGATTCAATCTAATCGTGAAAGGCTAAAAGCATTCATTGTCCAATGCAAACCCACGAACACACGTTCACTCGTGAGAGCACTACCGAATGCGGCTATTTAGCCGAATCGGGATCCATGGCGAAGGAACAAGCCTAATCGGTAAAGATAAATCTATCAGATCGAATCGAATTCTAATCCACCGGATGATTAGCTCTAAGACGACCCGAAAACCTGCATCTACCGCATGATACCCGGTTCTGTCAAGATCTACACGATGCCGACAAGCTCGAACCCGCGACACGTGGCAACCTAGATCGGTTTCGGATTCGGCTGTGAGGGGATAAGTCGTCACATCGTGAAGTAGAGCCGATTCTAGCCGATCTAGATTGGGCAAAGGTGTGTTGCATGAATTAAGCACATAGTAAAAACGAAGCAACACGGGGTAACTTAATGAATCTGTTAGATCTTGCCGAAATCTAACAGAGCCGATAACTTTGTCCATACTAGATCTTAGCCCACCGCATGGCTCATGACCTAACAGAGGAACCTTCTTGAGACCACAACTTAAATCCACCGGATGATACTAAGCATGGTAACAAGACTACTTGCATCAAAGCTTAAATCCACCGCATGATACTAAGCATGATACAAGGTTGCCGGTACTTACGGAGGTCGACGGATCGATGACTCCTCTCGAAGAACTCGACGACTCGACTAAAGGACTCGATGTTGGCACGGGGCCGGTTTGTTGTATGATTGATTGTCTGATTCACAATTGCCATGGGTTTATATTTATACCCAGGTCTTGATACAACTCCTAGTCGGACACGACTATAACACTTGTTTCTAAAAATAGATGACGAATCTTCGTGCCCATATTGCGTTCCTTGTTCGAACCGGCCTTTTCCTTATATTGATCCACGTCATCATGTCTTCCCGAACGCTACCACTCTTCGCCTGCGGAACAATGCCTCTGCCAAATGATGACGCATTCCCGACCGCAGAGTATCTCTGCCGAATGCTTCAGAGAAAACCCCTTAGCCGAATGGCGACGCGTTCCCGACCGCAGAGCATCTTTGCCGAACGCTTCAGAGAAAGCCCTTTAGCCGAATGGCATCCTTCCACCAAATCCGGCTCACATGTCAGCCTCTTCCTGGTGCTAATTTTTGGTGTCAACACATGCCCCTTCAATTTTGGGATAAATGATACTTTTATCTCGGAATTGACCAGGAATCCCTAACATTTCCAGGCTGAGCCCGCTCGACATCCGTTTTCCGCTCCCAAATCCTCAGAGTGCGTTCTCAAACTCAAACCCTAGTTCGTCGAATCTTTCAAGCTCCGACCTTCAAATGGCGAACCAGGATCAAATTCTTCAAGTAAGTTCCGTTTTCTTCAATCACATTCGGCATTACTCTTTTCAAGCTGCATTTTGAATTCCCGAATCGCTCTTCTTCCGTTCTCAATAGGCTCTGACCACTGAAATCCTGACCCCTACGGAGGAGCAATCCGCATCTTTCTTCCTCGGCCCCTCAGGGAATCCAGATCCCTCCGAAATTATTGCGGCCCCCAGAGGATCCCTTTTAAAACTTCACTGTCGAGACCTCACGAATGGCAAGATTCATTCAAGAACTGGCCTCTGCCCCCAATCGCTGGCTGGAGAAACTGGTACAAAAGGATTCTTGAAGATAAAAGCCCCCAGACGCAGAATTGGGACAGTCTTCGTATTTCTCATTGCTTGGAGCTATCTCTAGCCGAAACGCCCAAGAATGAAAATCTCCTGATTGCAGCTTGTCACTTCTGGTCCAATGGCATGAATGCCTTTCTCTTTGGTCACGGACCAATGACTCCAACTCTGGCCGATGTCTACATGATAACCGGCCTGAACATTACAGGGATAACACACCCATACAGGTACAAAGGTTCTTCCAAACAGACAGGGGTGAAGACTGGAGTCGGCTATAAGAAATACATCCAGACTTACATGCATGATGGTCCTCTGACTGACGTTGAATACAGGGCCTTTCTGAATATGTGGTTGTGCAGATTTGTTTTCTGTGGTAAAGCCAATGAGCCAACTCTGAATCACATAGTAATGGCCGAAGACCTGGCTGCAGGCACACTTATCCCTCTCGGGAAATATCTCTTGGGAAGTGTCTATCACATGCTCCATCAAACCATTTATCAGATGCATACCAACAAGAAAATTTCCTGCGTCAATGGTCCCTGGTGGTTCGTCCAGATGTGGCTGCAATTGTACATGCACCAAATTGTCTCCATTGACCTCAACAGCCGACACTTCCCCTCGGTCAATTACCAGGAAGCAGAAGCCCAGAGCACCAAAGGCTGTCAAACCTATGGGGAAGCAGCCTCCACTATTGCTATCAACAAGAGCATTGGAGAACTGTTTGAACTTTTCTTCAAAGGCTTTGCCAATCCCCTTTGGTTCCTATACATGGACAATGACAGTCTCACTTTTCCTTGTGAATTCAGCTTCGAGACTGGATGCATAGATGCAGAGTCCACAGCAATTTTTAACACTTTTATTCGGCCCTGCATCTTACCAGCCGAATTTTGTGGAGGAAGGCTGGTTCAAAGTTCATATGAATATTACCAGCCGAATACAGTAGCTAGGCAATTAGGATGTGGCCAAGTGCCCCCAAGATTATTCTTCCATGAATTCCTCAAGCCTAGGCAGATCATCAAAGACTCCACAGAAACAAGAAGAATTTTTGATTACAAGTGTTGTGCAGCCATCTACCAGATCGAACCTTTTGTGCCAACAGCACTTGCTCATCCTTCTTTTATTCTTTGGTGGCAAGAAGTCCATGATCACATCTTCAATGTGCCAGTTCACTCTCTCTGCCTTGATTTGATGCCTGACTATCAGCCGAATTCAGAGGTAAATATGCTTATAATCCATCTGTTTTTCCAATAACATCCTCTTTCATCGACTTTTAACTCTGTTATCCTGCAGGACATAGTCCCTGCCCCTCTGGCCAGAGCAATTGCATATAATACTGCAGGCCCAATATCTATTCTGGGGCATCACTCTCCTTCTTTGGCTCAAATAATGTCTAGGCCTGCCAGTCTGGATCTAACTCTTGCTGCACCACTTGCTGCCAAGAGAAAAATTTCTTCTCTAACTGCCCCTTCATCTATAAAGAAGAAAAGAACAAGCAGCAAAATAATTGCACAGGTCAAATTTCTCCTTCCTCGAGTGAAAATGCTAATTTCATTCTGCTCATTTCTGTTCCTCTATGATTTCAGGCCAAATCACAGCAATTAGCCATTAGCATAGGACCTGCCGATGCTTCAGTGATTAGTAAAATTTCTCACCATCTTGTCCTTTAAAACTCTTTTCATCGGCACTAACTTTCTTTCAGTCACAGAGCAAGCTTCAATGGATCCAATTTCGGAGAGCTCCCCTTTTCATCAAGAACCAGCTTCAGCTCTACCTGATGTACCTCAGCCAGAAGCCTCATCTCCACCAAAGAACCTTCCAAGCTCTCCTCAGCATGACATACAAGAATCTTTGCCTGAGCTTGAGCCGCCCTCTCTCTCCATCCAAGAGATCAGGAATGAGGTAGAGATAATTACCCAGTCTCCCCAGTTCTTTATTCAATGGATAATCATTAATTCGGCAATATCTTTTTCCAGGAGAAAATAACTTCATCACCCAGCTACTCATTTCCCTTGGATGATCTTGTTGCCGAACAAGCAGAGGAAATTTCTTCTAGTCAGACTTTATCAGAAGAAATCCAGGCAAAACTAAAGGAAATCTTCTCCTTTCTGCACAAAGACATCCAGGATCAAGTCAAGGATGCTGATCTTCTGAGAGATATGCTTGAGCCCATTGAACAAAACCTTCCTGTTGATATTCAAGCTTCTTTGGAACCAATCTCTCAATTGGATCAACAATTTGCTGCAGTCAGACAGGTTCTGAAAAGTCAATCTTTACAACCAGCTTTAGAACAAAGAAGAGCCATAGCTAAGCAATCCTTGAAAGATCTGTATATTCAAGCTCAGAGTAATAAAGAATTGTCAGCTAGACTGCAGTCAGCACTTGATCTGAAGAAGACCAGAAAAGCTGAACTAGAAGCCGAATTGAGGACTCTGTCAGCCGAAATCGAAGCTGACGAGAAGAAGTTAGTCGAACTCCCTGATCTGACAGAGAGGATACAAAAAGAAGCATCGGCAATTCTAACTGAAGATAAACAGCTCAAAACGAAGCTCTCTGCTCTGATAAAAACCCAAGAAGCAGGCAAAAATCTTTTGGAGACCATTAATAGAATGATATCTGATGCTAAAGATGTAATCTCCAAATACTTGGGTGTGTAGTTGTATCGAATATCTAATTAGCCGAATGTCTTACCAACTTTGTAGTCTCACCAATTTTTGCTTTCTTCCTCGCTTTATTGTGAACAACACATTCGGCAAAGTTTGGTCGTAACAGCGTTAGACCCGAAAAACGACCTAACACAACACAGCCGAATCCAATTCAGTAGAACTGAACCCGATTCGGCATGAATCCCAAACGACACCGAAACTGCTCGATTCGTGGGGCTTTCCACCTTCCGAAATTTTGGGATGTGCGCCACGATCCCCTCTGCGGGTTTTATAAATAAACATCCAGGCAGCCCACAGTTTTTTCACCAAGTTCTTCGTCTTCCAAGTTCTTGCCGGCCCAAGCCATTCTTTTCCCCATCATAGTAACTCCGAGAAACTTCTAATGGCCGACAACAACAGGAGGCGCCCGGCCGCCGATGAGGCCGAAGGAAGCCGTGCCGGCGTTCGCCGCAGGTGATTGACTGCTTACTTCTCTCCATTCTTTTCGAGATTTGCCCTCTCCTTGACAAATCCCTTTGTTTCTTCAGGGTAATCCAATGGATTGCCGCCGCTGGTGCGCCAGTTGCGGCTCCAGCCGCTGCTCCTGCGGCGTCCAACTCTTCGAGTTCGTCCAATCGATCTCTCGAATCGGACGACTCCCGCTACACGGACGGCGACGCCCGCCGATTCAAAGCGGAGCGTGACGATACTCGCCGCGAGTTGGAGGTTATCTCCAAGCAAGCCGGGATTGCTGACCTTGAATGGCAGCACGAGCGCAAGCAGCTGCTTGAAGTCATTGATGGTGAGTCCTGCAATCTGCTCAATCTCAATTCTCGTCCTCCAAATGATATTAATCTGTTATCCCCTTGTAACCTTGCAGCGCGTGATACTGAACTTGATCGACTGAAGGCGCTGGTGGAGGAGCTGGCGGACAAAGTGAACGCCCAAGGGGACACACCCGAGGCACGCCTTGGTGCGGTGGCAGGCCGTGTCGACGAAGTGGCCTCCCATGGCGTTCGCCTGGGCGTCGCTACGGGTCTCGTCGCTATGTCGACGCACACCGGCACTGACTATTCCAGGATGCCGGTTGGTTTTGCCAACAACAACCCAGAAGACATCGATGATATTGACGCCTCCATTGATCGTCTTGATGGCCATGGTGCTGCCATTGCCGATTCCATTCATCCCCAGTCTGTTTTGAACAGGCTCTTTCAGTAGTTTGTACTAGGGATTTATGGAATTTCGGCAATAAAACTTATCTTCTGCATGAACTTTTGATGTAACATATTTTGTGCTAAGGGCAATACATTCAGTACTGGCCATTTTTCTTTTTCTCCAATGTCTCTGTCAATTTCCTTCTAAAGACGATTTCTTCTCAAATATCGGCTGTTCGGCAATTTAATATATCAATCACCGATCGATTTCAATACTGGGATAATACCTCTTCAAATATCTTCCATTTATAGCAGAAGCAAATTCTTCTCCCGATAATGTCTTCAAAATATATGCATTTCCAGGCACGCATCTAACTACTCTGAAAGGACCTTCCCAATTTGGAGACCATTTGCCGAATGCTGCATATTTGGTTCCAATCGGCAATATCGCTTTCCAAACTAGATCACCTTCTGTAAATTGCTTAACCTTCACCTTCTTGTTGTAATACTTAGCAACTCGCATTTTGTTCTTCTCAATATTCTCCAAGGCCCTGAGACGAATCATATGTAAATCTTCTAATTCATCCATCATCAGATCATTGTAATCTTTAGAACACAAATCTTTTTGTAATTTAACCCTTCTCGAATCTGATTGCATCTCCCATGGCAAGATAGCATGGTGTCCATACACTAATTCATAAGGAGATGTTTTTGTAGCCCCATGAGGAGCCATTCGGTAAGCCCACAACGCTTCATTGAGTACCGAATGCCACCTTCTTGGCTTTTGATCAATCTTCTTCTGTATGATTTTGATCATAATTTTGTTAGAAGCCTCTGCTTGACCATTAGCTTGAGCATAATAAGGAGAAGAATTCAGTAATTTTATTCCCGTACTTTCAGCAAAATCTCTGAATTCTGAAGATGTAAATTGAGTCCCTTGATCAGTGGTGATTGTCTGAGGAATCCCGAATCTGTAAATGACATGTTCTTTGACAAACTCAACCATATTCTCCGACGTCACCTTCTTTAATGGAATTGCCTCAACCCACTTGGTAAAATAATCGGTTGCCAAAAGCACAAACTTATGCCCCTTGCTAGATGGAGGATTTATTTGGCCAATCAAATCTATTCCCCATCCTCTGAACGGCCATGGCTTGATAATGGGATTCAAAGCCGATGCTGGAACTCTCTGAATGTTTCCAAATTTCTGACAGTCTTGACATCCCTTATAATATTCAAAACAATCTTCCAACATTGTCGGCCAGTAATATCCAGTTCTTCTAATAACCCACTTCATTCGGTAAGCTGACTGATGTGCTCCACATAATCCGTCATGCACCTCACTCATCAACCTCTTTGCTTCTTCTTGATTTAAGCAACGTAATAATATCCCGTCCAAGGATTTATAATATAAATCTTTATCAAGAAGAACAAACTTTATAGCTTTATACCTGAGTCTTCTCGAAACTTTCTGGGATGGATTCTCCAAATAATCGGCAATTTCTTTCCTCCAATCATCTTCTGCCAGATTACTCCCGAAAGCATATACATCATTAGCAAACACTTCTTGAAGCTCTCTACAACCTGATGCACTTTGGGCCAATCTATTTGCCTCTCCATTATCCCCTCTAGGAATGTGTTGTAGAATTACTGACCGAAAGCTCTTCAATATTTCTTTGCATTCTTCATAGTAATTCCTCAAGGTATCACTTTTGCACTCATATTCACCATTCAATTGTTTTATGACCAATTCTGAATCTCCAAAAATTTCAACTGCAATGGCCTTTGCTTCTTTCAAATATTGGAGCCCTTTGAGCAATGCCTCATACTCAGCCTGATTGTTAGTAACAGCAGATTGAATGGGAACAGCAAACTCAAATGTTTCTCCCTTGGGTGAAATTAATAAGATACCTGCTCCACCACCTTTGTTGCATGAAGATCCATCGAAGAATAATACCCAAGGAATAATGTTAAGCAATTTTATCGATGTATCATGATGTTCAGTAATGAAGTCAGCAATAATCTGCCCCTTGACAGCCTTTGCCGACTCAAACCTTAATTCGAATTCAGATAAAGCCAAAATCCATTTGCCAATCCTTCCATTCAAAATTGGCATTGACAACATGTGCTTAATCACATCAAATTTTGAATGTACAACGCATTCGGCATTTAGCAAATAGTGCCGAAATTTTGTACATGAGTAATAAACACATAAGCAAAGCTTCTCTATAGCCGAATACCTTGTCTCTGGATCTAGTAACTTTCGGCTAAGGTATGCAACTACTCTTTCCTTCCCTTCAAATTCTTGAATAAGGGCCGATCCAATAGTTTGGGCATCGGCCGCCACGTACAACTTGAAAGGCTTGTTCAATTGTGGAGGCACCAATACTGGTGGCTTCTTCATGTACTCCTTTATTCCATCAAAAGCCTTTTGTTGTTCGTCACCCCATACAAACTTTTGATCTTTTTTTATTTTCAACAGTGAGGAAAAGGGCAACACCTTTTGTGACAAGTTTGATATGAATCTTCTCACAAAATTTACCTTGCCAAGCAGTGATTGTAATTCTTTAAGATTAGTTGGAGGAACAATTTCATCAATTGCCTTCATGCTTTTCTTACCAACTCCTATTCCTCCTTCATGTATCAAAAATCCCAGAAACTCTCCAGCCGAAACTCCAAAAGCACACTTGTTCGGGTTCATCTTAAGCCCATGTTTCCTGGTGCATTCTAGAGTTTTCCTTATGTCGGCCAAATGGGACTCATGATCCAATGACTTGATCACCACATCATCAATATATATTTCCACAATCTTGCCGATCAACTCATGAAAAATATAATTCATAGCCCTTTGATAAGTTGCACCAGCATTTTTCAATCCAAAGGTCATGACAACCCACTCAAACAACCCTATGTGTCCAGGACACCTGAAAGCTGTCTTTACTATATCTTCTAATGCCATAAAAATCTGATTGTATCCTGCATTACCATCCATGAAACTGAGCACTTTGTATCCAGCAGCAGCATCAACCAACGAATCAGCAATAGGCATTGGATATCCATCCATGGGTGTAGCCTTGTTTAGATCTCTAAAATCTATGCAAACCCTCATTTTTCCATTTTTCTTATAGACAGGAACGATATTAGAGATCCAATCCGCGTATTTACATGGCCGAATGAAATTTGCATCTAGTAATCTTTCAATCTCCTTTTTCACATCGGCCAACACTTCTTCCTTGTAGATTTTTCGGGGTGGTTGCTTGTAAGGCCTGTAACCAGGTTTGATTGGCAACCGATGCTCAACAATAGAACGGTCTAGACCGGGCATCTCCGAATAATCCCAAGCAAAGCAGTCCTTGTATTCTTTTAACAATGTCACCAACTTTTCTTTGAAAACCGAATCCAAGTTAGCACTGATAAATGTCGGCCTTGGCTTGTCACCATCTCCAATGTCCACTTCTTCCAATTTATCGGCCGACACAAATCCATGTCCTAATTTTCCATCAGTTCCATCAATTGGATTTTCCATCAAAAATTACTATGAGAGCCGACTGCTTCGATCGGCTGCTGATCACTGCTGGCTGGTGCCACAGGACCTTCTCCCCAGTCTTTGCCTGAGAAACAATCTATGCCTTGATATTCCCAGAAAGCTGGTTCCATATTTGCCACGCTTATTGAATCATCTGCTTGGACAATCTCCACCTCATCATCTATCCACTGAATAAGCTGTTGATGCATAGTAGATGGAATACAACAATTTGCATGAATCCAATCTCTTCCAAGTAGCAAGCTATATGCCCCTTTGCCCTCAATGACAAAGAAAGTCGTAAGCAGAGTCTTGGACCCAATCATCAGATCAACGTGCACGCATCCCTTGGTGTCCGAAGGATTTCCAGCAAAATCATTTAGAATTATGCTCATTGGTGTCAAATCTCTAGGGCCCATACCAAGCTTCCTGAATGTGGTATATGGCATTACATTGACAGCAGCTCCTCCATCGACAAACATCTTGGTCAATGGTTTGCCATTAACATATCCTTTCAAATACAGTGGCTTCATGTGCCGATTCTGGGCTGGCTTCTCAAAAACAGCTTGTTTGTTCAACATCAATTGTGCCATTAACCCAAATCGTTCGGCATCATCTATATCGGGCAATATCTCTTCCTGTACAATTTGGTTAGCTGAAGCCATGAATTCATTCGGCAGAAAACATACCATACATGTAGGAGCCGAATGACCATGTTCGTCAGGCCTGTCTTTTGGGAGCCATATTGATTTCACCTTGACCTTTGCTTGCTTCAATTCCTGATTCCTCAGGCGCTGTACTCTTCTCTTCTGGCTCTTCCTCAAACCAGGTGGGCACCATTGTCCTTCTTGCCAAACATAAGCATGATCTTCTTCTTCTTCACGATCAACCCACTTGTAATCAGCATGTCTCTTTCTTGGTTGATCATTAAAACGCCGATCATCACTAGGATGCATCCTGCCAATTCTTTCATGGACAGATCGGCGATTGACAGTTCCCTGTCTATATTCATCATACCTATTATTGCATTCAGGACAACTATCCCATGTGGGAAGCTTCAAACCTTCGTTCCAACAGTGTCTGAAGAATGCACACCCCCAATGCGCACGTTCCTGCTCTCGAGCATACTCTTCTTGTTCTTCCTCAAACTTTTCTTCTTCGCGCCTTCTTTTCTCCTCCTCGTATTCACGCCTTTGAAAACGCTCCTTTTCTTGCTGACGCTGCCATTTGTTGAGGAGAATACGTGTAGTAACTCTAGGTTTAAAGGATTTTCCCACTTCAAATCGGCTATTCGGGAACCGAAGATCTTTCTGGCGAATCTGTTCAATTGTGATCTGCCGAGTGGGATCAACTGAACCATCCTGTCTTGCCTTCTTTGAGGTTAAAACTTTCAATCTTCCCTTTTCTCCAGATGGAACAGCATTCACCATATTAACCGAGAACCCGATCATATTCTGAGGGAAAGGATTACTGTCCAGTTTCATCTTGTTGTCAAATTTCAGATGTCCTTCCTGGATAGCTTTCTGAATCTTCATCCTAAAGACTCTGCATTCATTAATGGAATGAGAATTTCTATCATGAAACCCACAGTACCTCTTATCTTTCACTCCATCAGGCCGAAGCATAGAATGCCCCTCCGGCAATTTGATTCGGCCTTCTTTCACCAGGAACTCAAACAATTTATCCGCCTTAGTCACATCAAAATCATATGTTCCCTTCATCTGTTTGATCCATCTTTGAGTCATTGTAACTGGTTCTTTGCTCCACACTATCTCTGCTGCGGCTATCTCCTCGCTATCTTCATACCCATCTTCTTGATCTGCTCTTTCAAGGAATTGGTTATAGATGTCAGCTACATCATTATTTTTAGCAAATCTGGCATCTTTCTTGAAACCATATGCCTGGTTACTCATCAAGGCCAATCTGTGCGACAACTGGCCCAGATCATCAAACTCCATCCCGAATAGCTTCTCCCGAATGGCAGGCAACATGCCAGCTACAGCCATACCAGCCAGTTGATCATCAGGTATGTTCAGAGAAAAGCACATACTCTTTGTTTCCCTAAATCTCCTGAGGAACTCCGTAGGTGTTTCATTATTCCTCTGCCTTAAGCTAGTCAAATCAACCAACTTTTTCTCGGTACTGCCAATGTAGTAATGAGCATGGAATTTCTGCTCCAGGTCTTTCCAAGTACAAATCGACTGAGCAGGCAAAGAAGCAAACCATGTAAAAGCTGGACCCGTCAGTGACAAAGGAAAGTATCTGATTCTGAAAGCCTCATCTGCCGAAGCTTCTCCAAGCTGCATCAGATATCGAGCTATATGTTCCACAGTGCTAGTATCATCTTGTCCTGAAAATTTAGTAAACTCTGTAGGCACCTTGACTCTATTCGGCAATGATACCCTTTGGTACCATTCCGGGAAAGGAGACGAGTACATGTACCCCTGATTTTTAGGCTTCAGACCGAATTGATTTTGCAATACATCGGTCATTTTTTGCACCATGAGGTCAATACTGGTATCTTGATTCCCTGGTCTCCCAGCAAGCATGCCTGCAGTACCAACATATCCAGGATTCGGGAGAGCGTCGATAGCATTGTAATCCATAAACTCTGAATATCCATTTCCATATAAATCCCTCTGCAGTCTGTTGTTCAAGGGAGATATCTTGTAAGCAGAAGCAGGCGGATTCCCTGTGGTGCCGAATGCCATATCACCGTATGTGCGAGTTTTCGGCAGTGCAGGCTGAGGATCTTGCCGAATCGGTTGTCCATTTGTATCTTTAGCACCAGAACCTCCAGTTTCATCAGTATTTCCTTTACCATGTGGTTTCTGAACTGGTGCTTGAACATTGAAGTACGTCGGACCACCCAATTGCCCATGTATCTGCTCGAAGGGTTTATCCACATGCTGACCAAAAATGCTTACCATTATATGCCGAAAACTGTTCAAGAACGCAGCATTGTGATTGGTCATTGCTTCCCCCAAAGCTTTGTATAACAAGCCCGAGAATCTCTCCCTCTCTTCTTCTTCAGTAAAATCAGACTGCCCAGGAAGGAGAACTCTTGGCAAGTCGGATTTGAGAAACGATGCACCACTCCTGTTCTTGGCGAAAGACAGTAAACATTTGTTAATGAATTGGCCAGCAGCAGCCTTTACCATCTGTTGATGCTCTTCAGACAACTCTTCCAAAGTGACATCCATGATGTCGCTCAGCTCAGGCATCTTGAAAACTTGTGTGGTCCCACCGAGCGTGCCAAAAAGTGTGTTGACGTAAAATCCGCACCTCACGCCAAGCACACAGCAAGCCGAATTAGCTGGCTTCACACGTGGCCCGGGCTTTTGAATCCGGAAGCGTGCCAGTCAGTTTGCCTGAAAACTAACAAAGGGACAAAAAAGTTTAGATCAAAACCTGGAACGTGCCGGGTGAGACCAGACAGTTCCATATTTGCGGCGTTGAAGCCAATCTCGAGAGACATATAGCTACGGACAAGCTATCTGTCGGCAGTTAAAGCCTTATTCGGCAATCGGCAAGGCACACAAGGAGCGCACTGCCGAATGCGTGACGTAATGTCACACCCGGATTTACACAGAAACCCGAATGCTTCTATATGTGTGCCCAGGATGTCCACAGAACACATATAGATAACAAATATGATAAACAGAGTACATATGCTCGAATAAAATGGTTTTACATCAGAGTTTGACTAAAATAACTAAATAACACAGCGGAAGGCTAATTATTAAACTCTCTCTAAACGAAGACGAAGACGAAGCCGAACACCATAATCCACAGGGACTCTGACTGGTTGAGCACAGCTAGTAGAATGGTAGATCTGATTGTGTCCCACGGGACTAGCTGCTTGGTATTCCACTTTCTCACCAGTCTTCGCTGTCAGCTGCACTGTTCTTTTGGAGCATTGAATCACCCCATCGTATTTGGCTAACCAGCTCATACCCAGAATCAAGTCAAACCCAAGAGTTTCTAGGACTATCGGGTTCACCACAAAGTCTACCCCCCTTATTGTGATGGTGATACAGGGGCAACGTAAAGTGGCACGCTGTTCTCCCCCAGGTGAACTAACTACCATGGGGTTTCCCATAGGTTGCAAGATCATCATGTTCTTTTTCACGAAAGCAGCAGATATGAAAGCATGCGAAGCTCCAGTATCAAACAAAACAGTTGCGAGAGACGAGTTGACAGGGAACGTACCCACAACGACATCTGTTGCTCCTTCTGCGGTTTCCGCACCCATGTGGTTGACCTTTCCTCTCGCTGGGTTCTGCTGCTGATTCCCGTTCTGGTTCTGCGGTTGTCCAACCCTCTGATTGTTGTTCTGACCAACGGTCTTGCGAGGACAAGCGCTGGCGTAGTGTCCCAGCTCACCACAACCAAAACACCTCGGAGCCGTAGGTGCATTGTTGGTCGGATTGGGACGTTGGACAGGACCACTCTGTGGCTGGTTCTGAGGACGCTGCTGAGGTAGTGCTGAGGGGTACTGGGGACGTGGCTGGTACTGGGGACGTTGCTGATACTGGTTGCGGTTCATCAAACCGGACTGTCCCTGGATACGCTGTGGAGTCACCATTTGCTGGTTTCCTTGCTGAGGATTGAAGCGAGGGCGAACATTGCTTCCTGACGGTGCGCCTTGAAGCTTTCTCTTCTTTTCTTCCATCTCACGGCGCTTGTGCTCCAGCAGTAGTGCGCTATCCACCAGCTCTTGAAAAGTGGCGAACCTAGAGCACAGGAGCTGGTACTGGAGTGTGTCATGTAGGCCATCACGGAATCGGGTCTGCTTCTTCTTATCCGTATTCACGTCCTCTGGGGCATAACGGGCCAACTCAATGAACTTGTCACGATAAGCGGTGACACTCATACCTTCCTGCTTCAATGCCAGGAACTCCTTCTTCTTCAAGGTCATCAGAGCTTCCGGCACGTGGTGAGAACGGAAGCTGTCGCGGAACTCCTGCCAAGTGATCTGATCAGGATTGGGGTGAGCATATTGGTACGCATCCCACCAATCCAAAGCTGCTCCCTGGAGCTGTCCACTTCCATACAACACCTTCTCCCGGTCGTTGCACTGTGCGATGTCCAGCTGTCGCTCCACTGCCTTGAGCCAGTCTTCTGCTTGCATTGGGTCGCTAGACTTGTTGAAGGTAGGAGGGCGTCCCTTCATAAACTCGCCCCTTTTATCTCTGGGTTGCACGTAGTGCTGTTGGGGCGGGTTCTGCTGATTCTGCTGCATCAGTGCTATGGTTTGCGCCATCTGCTATGTCAGCTGAAGTTGCATCTGCATCATCTGCTCCATGGTGAGTGGCGGTGGTGGAGGTGGTGGGTTCTGGTTCTGGATGCTTCCACTGCCTCCGGGGTTGCTTCTGGTGTTAACCATCTACCACATCAAGAAATCTCCCATCAGTATTCCCGCCAACTGTTATTAGATAACCCATGCTTGCAGATGATGCATAAGAAGATAGCAGTACTTGGGAAGATATGATTCAGGGGTATAGAGAGTAAGACAGAGGAGGTGCAAAGAAGATAGCTAACCCAACTATTTATTCACTAATATTCCTTAAACCTTAGTCCTATAACTAGATGGAGATAGACTTACGTCTATGACCATCACAATCATTACAAAGATCCAAATCAAACATAAGCATAATAACAGTAAAATCAAGCACCCAAAGACATGATTCACAGAAGACTCGACAACACTGGTTTTGAAAATCGTAACTAAATGATCTGAAACAAAATCATGGTGGTCTCCTAGTGATTTTTCAACCGTTCTAACTAGGCTGCGTTCCTACAGTTAGCACTGCTCTGATACCAATCTGTCACACCCGGATTTACACAGAAACCCGAATGCTTCTATATGTGTGCCCAGGAAGTCCACAGAACACATATAGATAACAAATATGATAAACAGAGTACATATGCTCGAATAAAATGGTTTTACATCAGAGTTTGACTCAAATAACTGAGTAACACAGCGGAAGACTCTTTATTAACTCTCTCTAAACGAAGACGAAGACGAAGCCGAACACCATAATCCACAGGGACTCTGACTGGTTGAGCACAGCTAGTAGAATGGCAGATCTTCAGGAAACTCAATAGCAGCAGTACCATCTAATCCATCTGTTACCCATCCGGGATTTTGTTGAATGGCAAGTGTAAGTAATTGTCTTACTTAGCAAATACAACACGGGTAATGAAGGCTTAAAAGAAAGGCTTGACACGGCTGTACTGCATTAGCAATTTTAGTTGGTTCATTTTAACATAAACCAAGATTACTACAATTAAGTGAATCCCAGTTGAAATTCCCAATTAATGAGGTAGAGGTGAACATTAATCAATAATAAACATCAACTTCTAATCAAAAAGGATCCAGGCCGCTCTTGACCCTGAGCAAGGCTATCATGATAGATTGTACACTCTGCAGAGGTTTCGCCCTTTACCCACCAGTCGCGTAAAAGTTCAAAGGAACTTTGCACCCAACCACGCACATCAACACTTCCGAGGTGTGACTGCATAGGGACGCTACGAGGCTTTTCACAAGACACCCTAACAAAACAGTAGCCGTTATGGTACAACCTAGGCAGCATGACCCAAGGCACCGAGATTGACTGACGCCCATGTCGCAACATGAGGGGGTCAATGGCGTCCAAGCGCGGTAATAAACATCAACAACAAAAATAAATAGCGCAACGTGTGGAACCTCCGCCATACGGAAGCTCCCAGCACGGGACTGTGCCTCACGGGGACATAGCCAACGGATACTCCGTCCTCGGTGGATCGAACCATACTCTCACCCATGCTTCCCATAACGCCGGTGGCCCACCGATAACCACTGCTGAATTAGAGCCGTACAAGTTACTTGTCCAAGACCAGAGCCATTATAGTTCCGGCGGTGGCGACAGGCTCCTGGGTTGCCGCTTTAAGAACCAGTCCTTACGGAGAGACACTAGGGCCAAGCATGAAACATACGCCCTAGCTCCCTGATCCATGTTGCTAAAAAGCAAGTTTTAACATTAACATTGAAGTGAACCATTAAGTCAAGATTAACAGTTATACATTGGTGGCAGTAGCGGCGCTTAGCAAAGGTCTACCCAAATGCAATAACCCAGGGTAATCAAGGTATAGGATAAATAGAACTAGGTATAACCTTAATAGGAACAATTTAGACACATGCATATGCAGTAAATAGTGTAAAGATGTGTTTAGGTAGCAAGGATTGTCCGTGCTGTACTTGCCTTCGTCCAACTGCTGCTGTTGCTCTTGCTGCTGCTGTTGGTCTTGCTCCTCGTAACCCTCGAACTCAAACGTGTACGGCTCACCGACTGGACTCATACATCAACACACAAGCATCCATACAAGCCAGTACATGCAAACAATATTAATCTATTAGAACAGTACACCAAACAATAAAAACAGAACAAAAGAAGGCTTAGAAACTAATCTACGCTTCGCTACGAACACGTGAGCGCGAAAATCACTCAAATCGGAGCTAAAACGAAGAAGTTATGGCTTTTCTAAGGTTCGGGGACTTGCTGGCAAAGTTTTAAAAGTTCCAGGGGCTTATTTGCAAAAATTCAGGGGCTAAAACATAATTTTATATAAAAACAGAAGATTTTATTTGCAATTTGACCAAAACAGGACCTCGGGCACTATTTTTAAATAAGTCAGGGGGTTTTCTGTAAAAATCAGGACTTAATTGTAATTATTTTTGAATAAATTTGGACTGCGGGTTAATTTGGAAAAAGGTCAGGGGCTCTTTTGCAAAACGGTCGCGGCTGACCCGGTTGACCGGTATTGACCCGGGTTGACTCAGGTTGGCTTTCGATCTGGGCCGTAGGATTAGGATCCAACGATCCAGATTAGATCTAGGGGAGGGGGTTCGGCGACGGCGGCGCGGTGAGCGGCGGCGTTGGCTGGCGACGGCGGCGCTTCGCCGGCGTTGCACGAAAACGCACTGCGGAGCACGGTTTCGAGCGCGGGCTGCACCTACGGCTGCAGGGCGGCACGACGAGTCTAGACAGGGGGTTGTGGACAAGCGGAGAGCGACGGAGCGAGCTCGCGACGAGCTATGGCGGCGGCGGCGCTCGGGCAGTGACGGCGACGGAGCTACGGCGCACGAAACAGAGCTAGACTGGGCTTGGGAGCGAGCTTACCACCTGGCGAAACTTTCCCGGCGGTCGGATTGGACGGAGCGACGGTGGTGCAGCAGATCGACGACGGCTATGGCGGCGGCTGCGCGAGGAGCGAGAGCGACTAGGGCTTGGGGGTCGCGGGGCGGAGGAGTCGAGGGCGGCGCGTTTTATAGGCCGGCCGAGGAGAGTCCGGCGGTCCTCGGTGACGTGCCGTGGCCGAGCGGGATTCCGGCGGTCGGGGCCGAGTAGGACTCGGGGGGAGGTTTGGGACGGACCTGACCGGTGGGTCCCCACGGTCAGCGGCATAGAGAGAGGGGGGGGGGGGGGGGGGGGGCGAGGCGGAGCAGGCCGCGCTCGCTGATCCTGTTTTGGTCAAATTGCAAATAAACTCTTCTGTTTTTATATAAAATTATGTTTTAGCCCCTGAATTTTTGCAAATAAGCCCCTGGAACTTTTAAAACTTTGCCAGCAAGTCCCCGAACCTTAGAAAAGCCATAACTTCTTCGTTTTAGCTCCGATTTGAGTGATTTTCGCGCTCACGTGTTCGTAGCGAAGCGTAGATTAGTTTCTAAGCCTTCTTTTGTTCTGTTTTTATTGTTTGGTGTACTGTTCTAATAGATTAATATTGTTTGCATGTACTGGCTTGTATGGATGCTTGTGTGTTGATGTATGAGTCCAGTCGGTGAGCCGTACACGTTTGAGTTCGAGGGTTACGAGGAGCAAGACCAACAGCAGCAGCAAGAGCAACAGCAGCAGTTGGACGAAGGCAAGTACAGCACGGACAATCCTTGCTACCTAAACACATCTTTACACTATTTACTGCATATGCATGTGTCTAAATTGTTCCTATTAAGGTTATACCTAGTTCTATTTATCCTATACCTTGATTACCCTGGGTTATTGCATTTGGGTAGACCTTTGCTAAGCGCCGCTACTGCCACCAATGTATAACTGTTAATCTTGACTTAATGGTTCACTTCAATGTTAATGTTAAAACTTGCTTTTTAGCAACATGGATCAGGGAGCTAGGGCGTATGTTTCATGCTTGGCCCTAGTGTCTCTCCGTAAGGACTGGTTCTTAAAGCGGCAACCCAGGAGCCTGTCGCCACCGCCGGAACTATAATGGCTCTGGTCTTGGACAAGTAACTTGTACGGCTCTAATTCAGCAGTGGTTATCGGTGGGCCACCGGCGTTATGGGAAGCATGGGTGAGAGTATGGTTCGATCCACCGAGGACGGAGTATCCGTTGGCTATGTCCCCGTGAGGCACAGTCCCGTGCTGGGAGCTTCCGTATGGCGGAGGTTCCACACGTTGCGCTATTTATTTTTGTTGTTGATGTTTATTACCGCGCTTGGACGCCATTGACCCCCTCATGTTGCGACATGGGCGTCAGTCAATCTCGGTGCCTTGGGTCATGCTGCCTAGGTTGTACCATAACGGCTACTGTTTTGTTAGGGTGTCTTGTGAAAAGCCTCGTAGCGTCCCTATGCAGTCACACCTCGGAAGTGTTGATGTGCGTGGTTGGGTGCAAAGTTCCTTTGAACTTTTACGCGACTGGTGGGTAAAGGGCGAAACCTCTGCAGAGTGTACAATCTATCATGATAGCCTTGCTCAGGGTCAAGAGCGGCCTGGATCCTTTTTGATTAGAAGTTGATGTTTATTATTGATTAATGTTCACCTCTACCTCATTAATTGGGAATTTCAACTGGGATTCACTTAATTGTAGTAATCTTGGTTTATGTTAAAATGAACCAACTAAAATTGCTAATGCAGTACAGCCGTGTCAAGCCTTTCTTTTAAGCCTTCATTACCCGTGTTGTATTTGCTAAGTAAGACAATTACTTACACTTGCCATTCAACAAAATCCCGGATGGGTAACAGATGGATTAGATGGTACTGCTGCTATTGAGTTTCCTGAAGATCTGCCATTCTACTAGCTGTGCTCAACCAGTCAGAGTCCCTGTGGATTATGGTGTTCGACTTCGTCTTCGTCTTCGTTTAGAGAGAGTTAATAAAGAGTCTTCCGCTGTGTTACTCAGTTATTTGAGTCAAACTCTGATGTAAAACCATTTTATTCGAGCATATGTACTCTGTTTATCATATTTGTTATCTATATGTGTTCTGTGGACTTCCTGGGCACACATATAGAAGCATTCGGGTTTCTGTGTAAATCCGGGTGTGACACGTAAGCATGACGAAAGATCGGCTTTCAACCGAATGAACATTGTAACACATACTCATAGCCGATTAACGAGAAACAGAGCATGATAGATAAATAAAAGGGTGAAACATGATCATAAATTCGCAGTAAACAAGGAATGCATAGGCCGAAAGCAGCACCCGTCAAGCATGATAACAAAACAAGTTAATCCACCGCATGATACGACTTGTTTGAGACCACACCACTAATCAGATTAGACCAATCCACCGCATGATACAGTCTAACCATGAAAAGCTAAAAGCATTCAATGTTTAATTACGAACCCACAACACAGTCACGAATTTACATTGAAAACAAGAATGCATAGGCCGAAAGCAGCACCCGTCAAGCATGGCAACGAACAAGTTAATCCACCGCATGATACAACTCGTTTGAGGCCACACCACCAATCAGATTAGATCAATCCACCGCATGATACAATCTAATCGTGAAAGGCTAAAAGCATTCATTGTCCAATGCAAACCCACGAACACACGTTCACTCGTGAGAGCACTACCGAATGCGGCTATTTAGCCGAATCGGGATCCATGGCGAAGGAACAAGCCTAATCGGTAAAGATAAATCTATCAGATCGAATCGAATTCTAATCCACCGGATGATTAGCTCTAAGACGACCCGAAAACCTGCATCTACCGCATGATACCCGGTTCTGTCAAGATCTACACGATGCCGACAAGCTCGAACCCGCGACACGTGGCAACCTAGATCGGTTTCGGATTCGGCTGTGAGGGGATAAGTCGTCACATCGTGAAGTAGAGCCGATTCTAGCCGATCTAGATTGGGCAAAGGTGTGTTGCATGAATTAAGCACATAGTAAAAACGAAGCAACACGGGGTAACTTAATGAATCTGTTAGATCTTGCCGAAATCTAACAGAGCCGATAACTTGGTCCATACTAGATCTTAGCCCACCGCATGGCTCATGACCTAACAGAGGAACCTTCTTGAGACCACAACTTAAATCCACCGGATGATACTAAGCATGGTAACAAGACTACTTGCATCAAAGCTTAAATCCACCGCATGATACTAAGCATGATACAAGGTTGCCGGTACTTACGGAGGTCGACGGATCGATGACTCCTCTCGAAGAACTCGACGACTCGACTAAAGGACTCGATGTTGGCACGGGGCCGGTTTGTTGTATGATTGATTGTCTGATTCACAATTGCCATGGGTTTATATTTATACCCAGGTCTTGATACAACTCCTAGTCGGACACGACTATAACACTTGTTTCTAAAAATAGATGACGAATCTTCGTGCCCATATTGCGTTCCTTGTTCGAACCGGCCTTTTCCTTATATTGATCCACGTCATCATGTCTTCCCGAACGCTACCACTCTTCGCCTGCGGAACAATGCCTCTGCCGAATGATGACGCATTCCCGACCGCAGAGTATCTCTGCCGAACGCTTCAGAGAAAACCCCTTAGCCGAATGGCGACGCGTTCCCGACCGCAGAGCATCTTTGCCGAACGCTTCAGAGAAAGCCCTTTAGCCGAATGGCATCCTTCCACCAAATCCGGCTCACATGTCAGCCTCTTCCTGGTGCTAATTTTTGGTGTCAACAAAATCTTTTCAGGATCAGACTCCTCCATGACAGTGTACATGATACGATCATTGAGACACAACCGAATTGTCGCGGTCGCTTGTTGTTGCATCTCCTCCCACTTATCATCGTCCACCTTTGCCGGCTGCTTCCCGCTGAGCACCTTCAGGATCCCCTGCTGAGCTAGCAGATCCTTGACCCTTGTTTGCCACAGCCCAAAGTTGTCGGTCCCGTCAAACTTCGTCACCTCGAACTTGGAAGCCATCGATGTCATGTCGACCTGCAATTAAACCAACTGAATAACCCGGTTAGATCGCAGCACCCTCGCTCGCGCACGCCTCCTCGCCGCTGACCGCCGACGAACGCCGCCGAGCCTTGCTGTGCACAGCCCGTGCACCACGAAGCTTTCTCCTCAAAGCTCCGATCACGCAGCCTCCGAGCCTCCCGTCAAACTCCACGCCGTTGCACGTCAACGATGTTGACCCTGCTCGAACGCCGCCCGCTGTCCGTCCTCCACCGTCACAAGCCTACGGTCCCCGAACAGCTTGATTGCTTCGATTGGAATCCCATGAACTCCTCTGTTTATTATATGGAGAAGACAGAACTGCTCGAGCCCAATACGGACTCCTCCTTGCCAATTCTTTTCCTTGTATCGTATACGCGACACTTCCTTTTGTTTCTTTCCGTAATTAACACATGCATGCAATTCCAAATAGAAACCGTACACCGTGCACCATATGGCCCATCAGGTGACCCATTGTTGTACGTAATCAAGTCCATGACCGAGCAAAGGAAAATAATAATCCCACATGCAATGCATGCAACCGGATATTTCCAACATCCATGCATGCAATTCCTGCTCCGGCCGTCTCTGGACTCCCGCGTCCGTACATCTTTCTCCTGCACCAACACTTGGCCCGCACGCCTGGCTACCTGTGTACGGTCACACACGCGCCGCGTTCGACCAATCCAGAAGCCTCACACCGCGTCGTGCTCGCGTAACCCTCAAACAAGCATCTCCATCACCGACACTTCGAGTTCATCGTGGCTTTCGCCACCGAAGTCGTCGTCCTCATCGTCCACGACGTCTTCCGGCCGCACCGTCGAACTTGGTCGTCACGTCTGACCGACCCCTATCGAACAACAGCCAAACAGCTCAATCAGCCCCGATCTCCACGTCTGGACGCATCGCGCTGATGTCTTGCTCATCGGATGGTTCGAGTCTCCTCCTCGAAGTGTCTGACTCCACCGATCAAATCGTCGACCGCCACCATGCTCGACCTTGCGCCATGTCCCTTCACGGACATTGTGCAACTCCGACATGGTGTGGAAACATATTCATCGCACCTCTCCGAAGATCTTCACAGCTATGGCTCTGGTACCACTTGTTAGACAAAACCGGCACTATCGTCGAGATCCCGATGGATCGACTAGCACCATCGCAGCAGAAACAACAAGATCACAAACGCCATCACGAAGATCAACACGAGAACGACACCGAGGCACGATATTTTTTAACGAGGTTCGGCCATGTGCCTACATCCTCGGGGCCTGACTACGGGCGCTCCTCCCCATAAAACAACAGCTACACCGGCATCCGGGCACCACCGCGGCCACGCCACCGCCCACACCAGCCGCCAAGTCGTCTCACGGTTACACGGTAGTGCCCTCATATTTATGGGCCCTAGGATACAGAGTACGACCAGAACTCTATCCCTAACCTACCAATTACAACTCAAGCCCACGTCGTAACCAAAACATACACATATTCGACACAACTCTAACAGATTGCGACTAAGAACCAGTCTAAAAGCATACGTGTATCGGGCCAGACCGCCTGCACTGTGACTCCTACGACAAATCCACTCAGAACATGTTGGTCACAAGATTGTTAAATCACCTCAGTGAATCATTTATTCCTGGATTACTGCATCCATGGATTTATACCCTCTCTCCAGATGGAATTGGAACACTGACAGTAGGAAAAATCTAATCATCAGCCACAAATTGCATTAATTAGTTTTAACTATTTCATTGGAGAAACCATTCGTCCACTACGTGAGAACCTCAAATAGGTAACGCGGCATAGGTAACGGGCACACAAAGCCCGTTACAAGGTACAACACCAGTAATGGACGCGAAACAACGACCGTTACTAATAAGCGAGGCAGGCCCGGGCCCAGCCTATGGACAACAAAGCCCGCTACTAATAATAATTTCTAGTAACGGCCGTTGTTCACGACCGTTACTAGAAATTCTTTGTCACGGGCTTTAAAGACGACCGTTACCAATAATACAATCATCTGTAACGGTCGCTTCATGTCCGTTACGGGCTGAGACTTGTAGTAACGGTTGTTATATTGGCCATATAATGCCCGTTACCTTTCTTTTACTACTGATAATGCTGTTAACTTTGGCCATTTAACGCCCGTTACTAGAGTTGGAGCTCAATTATTAACTACGTAAGCTACAGTAGTCGACTACAGTAGCTACAGTGTCGTCTTCCAACCCGCGGCTGCTGCTGTCGGCGCTGAGCAGCAGCCGGCGGGCATCGTCCACCACGCCGTCACGCGGCGCCGCGCCGCGACCGCGGCCAGCCCGTGTTCTCTCTATCTCCGGCCCGTGTCGTCGTCGCGCCGCCGCGTGCCCCACCGCGCCGGCCGGCCGGCCGCTAGCTTGCTAGCTCGGTGACGCCTTCCCCGTCCTCCTCTAGCTCCGCGACGCCGTCCCCGTCCTCCTCGTGCGGTATGGATTTTGACCCTCTCATCATCCTCCCATGTTACTTTACAATTTCCTCTGATCATCACGATTGTCATGATGGATTTTGATGTGATAATTAAATATAATTCTTAACAAAAAAACATCTATTGATCGAAGTTGTGTAGATGATGGCGGCTGATCGGGCTTGGATGTACCAAGAACCTCAGGATTGAAAGGCGTTCGTAGAGCGAGTCAACGGTTTTCTCGGTCAAGCGGAGGCCGACATGAGAAACCGGGGTGTGGCTACAATGTGGTGCCCATGTGTTGATTGTGTCAACCAAAAAAAGTTCGGACAACGGGAAAACCTTTTTCATCATATTGTCACACGTGGATTCACACACAATTACACGTGTTGGAACAAGCATGGCGAGGAAGGCCTAAATGAAGGCGAAGAAGGATGTCTTAATGAAGGTGAAGCGCGACACGATGCTCAAGGTCTTCATCATGAAGGTGAAATGAGTGCAGAATGACTTAACTCATTGATTGCTCATTGTTTCAGGGTAAAGCAGAATGTCTTAACTCCTTGCTTTCTCATAATTCCAGGGGAAGAAGGATGCGGAAATAATAACTTTGAGGAAGATGAAGCATTCTCAGCTGTAGTGATGCGGCCTGAGGATATGAGTGACCATGAAGTTATGGGCTTCAATGATGAAGATGTGCTGCCTCATGCCAACAATGTTGATCAGATGTTGAGTTTCAAGGCGTGTACACAACTTCTGAACTAGCGAGGCTAAAACAATTTGTTGAAGATTCAAAGAAACCCCTCTACCCTGGTTGTGACAAGTACTCGCGACTTTCTGGTGACCTCAAACTCCTACAGCTTAAGGCAGCCCATGGTTGGACCAACAGAAGTTTCAAACATCTATTGGATCTTCTAAAAGACATGCTACCAGAGGGAAACCAGGTGGCTGAGTCTGTCTACGAGGCTAAAAAGATAATCTGTCCTTTGGGTCTAGAGGTTGAGAAAATCCATGCATGTAAGAACAGTTGTTTGTTGTTTCGGGGAGAATATAAGGACCTTGATAGCTACCCAAAGTGTGGGTTCGGTCGGTACAAGAGGAAAAAAGATGGCGGAGACGACTATGCTGATGATGGGAACGAGCCCGTGAAGATCAGTGGCATGGTATTTTCCCGTCATTTCCCGCTTGGGACGCATGTTTGCAAATGAAGTGAGGCCCAACTCTTGTGTTGGCATAGCGAAGGGCGAAAGAACAAGGACGATGGCAAGCTTAGGCACCCCGCAGATGCAGCACAGTGGGGTAACATTGATTCTCACTATGATTGGTTCACCTACGATTGGAGGAACATCCGGTTCGCCATGAGCACGGATGGCGTGAACCCATTTGGTAACCAAAGTTCAACGCATAGCACCTGGCCTGTTGTACTGTCAGTGTTGAATCTTCCACCTTGGCTATGCAAGAAACGGAAATACTTGATGTTGTCAATCTTGGTCTCCGGGCCAAAGCAACCTGGTGACCGTATTGATGTGTACTTGAGGCCATTGGTTGACGACCTGAAGAAACTTTGGAGACCTGGTGTGGCGGATGTTTGGGATGAGTTCAAGCGCGAGTACTTTACACTGCACACGCCATGTTGTTCACCACCATTAACGACAACCCGGCCCACCGCAACCTCTCTGGGCAGAGTAAAAGAAAAGGCGAAGCTTGTCCTCATTGCTTAGATGAAACATGCGCGTTGTGGCTGATACACTCCAAGAAATTCGTATTTATGGGTCACCGTAGTTTCCTCCCCAAGAGACATGCATACCGGGCCATGGATTGTCAGTTTGATGGCGAAAAGGAGAATCGAACCGCGCCTCCGCATGTTTCAGGATTGGAGGTCCACTTGCAAGTTCAGGGCATGAAAACTATTGAGGATACCAAAGCAGACCATCTTGGGCAAGAGAAAAAAGCGAGATGGTGAAGAAGAAGATGGGCAACAAGGGATGTGGAACAAGAAATCAATACTATGGGAGCTAGAGTATTGGGAGGTGTTGGATGTGCGTCATTCGATTGATAACATGCATGTGAAGAAGAATGTGTGTGAGAGCATGTGTGGAACATTGTTACAACAGAGGGGGAAGGGCAAAGATCATGAAAATGCAAGGGAGGATCTTAAAGAGATGGGCATTAGGCCGGAGCTCTATGCAGAGCAAACAGACACGGGGGCGGACCTTCCCGTAGCTGCAACCACATTGTCTAAGAGGGAGAGAAAAGAATTCTGTGAGTTTTTGCATAGTTCTAAAGTACGTTCAGGCTACTCATCCAACTTCAAGAGGCTAGTGTCGGTGAAGGACATGAAGATGAATTTCAACCTAATGAAATCTCATGATTGCCATGTGTTGATGACAACAATTCTTCCTGTTGCACTTCGAGGTATCAAGACAGTAAAGGTTCGCGAGGCTGTCAAGAGCTTGTGCTTTTTCTTCAATGCAATAGAACAGAAGGTGATTGATGAGGCTGCACTTTTTGAGATTGAGAAAAGGCATTTCGAGACCCTATGCATGCTTGAAGGTCCATCTATTCTTTGATCTTATGGTCCATCTAACAGCACATCTTGCAAAGGAGATCTTCTTCCTTGGCCTGTCTTACTGTTGACACTTCTTACGGTCCATTATCAGGATTGTGAATCCCGGTAATGGTGCAAGGAGTGTTCATTGGTATTCTTACGATACAGATGTAAATCCGCAAGCGCACGGATACCGATGTAGCATTTCACCCGGGAGTATTCCTAGGTATCGTATTTATTTCCACAGGGAAGCATTGGATAAAGAGTATTGACTATTGACAAGGATGTAACTACTAACTAAAGTACCGGCTAACAAGGCGGGGGTAAAGGATAGGATAGGAGTGATATGCAAGCGACACACACAAGGAGAAGTCTAGGATAGAGATAGAAGAGCAGTCTAGCTAGTGGGAGGACAAAGAGTCAGGAAAGGATTCCTATATACTTCCACTGACCTTGAGATATCTCTAGCAAAGGTTACGGCTAGCATGGAGAATGACATTTGTGGTTCTTTTCCTAGTTATATTATCTCAACATCGGGAACGGAGCCAGCGACACACAGAAAGGGATGAGAAGGGGTGCCACCAACATCCATCATCTTACGGGGAGCCTACGGGCCGAGCCAGGCGTGATGGGATACGAAGGCCGTATAGGGCTGTCACCACCTAACGGCTACCACCTCCGTGCCAGCTCAGGAGCATTCCAAGGTCATTGATTAATCTAGGAACCACTCCTACACTAGTCAACAACTACTTACTCTACTAGAAAGAGCAAGCAACCCTGTCAATACCCCAGTGACAATTCACCGCAAGCATTGAGCAGAGACGAGAAACCAGCTGAGATAAAGGACTAAGGAGAGAACTTATAGAGACAGACTACAACATCATATAACCAAGACTAGACATTCTACAGTTACTCGTGAAATAAATGCAGAATAAATAACTCAAGTAAATGCAGAAGATAAATATATTAAATGCTCTGAGTCTTGCATAAAGGAAAGGAAAAGATACAAGAGCTTTACCAGAACTCCAGAAGACAACTCCGGAACCCCGAGCGAAGCTCGACTCTGACTCTGACTCTAACTCCCAACTAGACTAGCCTAACTCTACATCTTGGAAGAGGGGAATGGAGACTTGCTCCCAAGTGGTGCGTGTTACAAGTGAGGAGAACACTTCTATTTATAGGTGGGAGAGGTGGTTGAGGCAGAGCACCGGCCAAGGCACCGAGGGGGGTGCCCCGGCCAGTTCGGGCGAACTGGATAGGTTCGGCCGAACTGGTCAGTTCGGCCGAACCGTCCAAATGCACCGCCTTGGTGCTCCACGGCCTGGATTGGCTCTGGAGGTCGGTTTTGAGGCGGTTACCCAGTTCGGACGAACTGGGCCCTTCGGGCGAACTGGGCCCAGTGCCCGGTTGACCTCTGCTGCACCGACTATGTGTTGTGGACGTCCAGGATTGCTTCCCATGGGCTGGGTTTAGTCGGTTTGTGCTTCTTTGCTCCGGATTGACGACGTCAGCGATCCGTGCGACCTCTGAGTGTGTTTTCCCATGTGGTGGTGTGTCATATATGAATGGGCTAAGGGGGGTGGATCAGCCGATACAAGTGGTTTGGCCGAAATGGTTTGCTGAATTGTGTACCTGCACACCATATACTCACCAAAACTCGTGGAACATTATTAGAATATAAACCTAAGTACATGGAATGTTGCATAAAACCTCATTTATTCCCGAGTATTGGTGGTCGGATTTGGGTTGTAACGACCGCCAACAAGCTCCCCCAAGCTTAGCTCTTTGCTCGTCCTCGAGCAAAGATAAAAACTTAGGCTCGGTGGATCAGGAGTTGCTACGATGTCATTTACTTTGCAAGTTACTTGCAAAATTAATGACAGAGCAACTATTCATCATTTCCAAAGTGAGAGGCATATGATTCATTCCATGCATAGTTGGGAGTTATTTATTCGAAAGCAAATATTTTTGATATTTTTTTATTATTATTCAAACTAAAATGAAAGCAAAACCAGATCAAAGATGCAGCTTATAATGATACGATTGGGACTTACCTCGTGAGGGTCCTCCCCCAAGCTTGGCTTGGAACATCAGTGTCAGTGATCTCTGAGTTGGCATTCATCAGTGCCGAGACATATGACGAAGTAGGGGAGTGTCCCTAGCCTCACCAATGCTCGTGTACCGAATGTGCTTGATCGTCTTTAGGAATAGAGACCACGAGATGATGCCTGCAAAATGTTAGAACGACAATACCCGAGGGATTATAGGATCAAGGTTCAACATTTAGTTATTTAGGGTTTGTCACTCTTACATGGATTTAGCCTCCATAAACCGTTTTCATGAAGCAGCATAATGATCAGAACAAAGGAAATGTTTTTGTTGTTTTCTGTTTTTAATCAAGCAAGTGAATCAATCTTTGCAAAGAAATGCGAGAGATGTGCTCAAAGAATGTACAAGTGCAAACCTGATTGGAGCACGTTTTCTCCATGCATCCAGAGTGTCACCCATAGGTGAGTGAGAGGAGGAGGAACTCGGTTGAATCACCATGACTCGACTGAACCACTGTGATGTTCAACCTATTGGCCTCCTCTTACGAGCCTCGTCCAGCACAAAGACATGGGAACTTTGGTGGATTTTTGTGGACAGGATAACATGACCAAAGGATCAAAATGATCACACCACTCCCATGCTGCCATGATTGTGATGGAATGAATATGCCGGCATGTGGAGTGGTGGAGATCATGCTTTTGTGCTGGTTGGGGCAAATTTCATGGTAGAAGGTGCAGGTTAGGATCGGTCGAGGATGAGACCCTCGGTCGATCTGACCAAGTATGGGGTTTGCACGAAATTTGGCTCTGGATGGATGGATGCGTTGAGTGCTGGGTGAAAGGATGTTGCAGATGGAGCATTTGGCACACGAAGAAAGGATTTGGACATGAATGGTGTATCTGGCCGACTATACTCATCTGGGTTTCCCTTAACATATCCCTACAGGTTGGTGCACATGTGGGCGTAGGGGTAGGCTCGGCCGAACTAGAGAGATTAGCTGAGCCAACCATTGCCCAAGAATTTTCCTTTTTAGCTATCTCTTAATTCTAATGCAAGAGTGATTCGCATTCGGAAAGGGAAACATGCAAATGCAGTGATGGAATTAAAATTTTGGAAAGGGAAATATGGGATACATACCGGTTTGCCTCGTGGTGAGAGCTCTTGTTTAAGTCCATGAGCGGGACTTCTCCTTCCTTCAATTGTTCTTGTCACCGTCCGATCTGGAGAGAATGCCTCGGACGATGCAACTTCCTGTTCTAGGTTATTTGTAATTGTACTAGAAATGCATACCTAGGAACATTATTCCACCTTGGGCATCAAATGTATCAGCGGTCGTGGCTCATCTCCGATGTGAAGTAGATTTGGGGACTTCCCATTCAAATTTGATGATTTTTTTCTGCAGGGGTTAGTCCATACATGCAACCAATATCCATAAAAGTATTGCTCTAAAGGTTCATTAATCGAATATGACACCATGTCTAATTTGATTAAAGAAAGCTAATTAACCTAAGCACCATGCTTAATTCAAATAGCTTATGAATGTATTCGCGAGATCACATTCAAACCAGAGCAAACCAAAATAAATAGAGAGAGCATGAAAGCATCAAGAAATATCCACATGAAGATTAGCATATGGAAACCGATGGACTTTGCTTTAATTTATTAGGTAAAAAGCAAAAACCATTTCACGTACCTTTGCGTGCCTACCGTTGGGATCTGATGATGAAGGCTTTCAGAACTGATACAAACGGTGATGGCACTACGCCGACGTGACTGCACGTAGTTGGCTGAGTCTTCCTCCGTGTTGATGTCGTCGTGTAAGAATACACGGTCGTGGGTGTGGCAAAGGGGATCGGCTCTCAAACACGCCAACTAGTGGGATGCCGCGGAGCTAGCTTGGGTGTAGACAGTATTGCAACAATGGGTTCCAAACAAAGCTAGTGGAGCGGCAAAGGAGCGGAGGCGTAGAGTACATCTCCTCTCTTGCGCGGAGCGCAAAGATGAGCGAAAGCTGGCCAGGCCAGGTGAAGTTTGGCCACCAGCCTCGAATTGAGAGCTTGCAGACAAACGCACACCTTGGTCTAAAACCAGCGGTTGCTTGAATTTTTTTATGTTTTTTTAATTTATTTTTTTTATGCAAAGTGATGATGGGGGGCGAATGAATGCGAATGCAAGAATGAGAAATATGCAGTGGATTGGAAAAAATGGGGTGATGGAATGCATGAGTTCCTAAATTAAGTGATTCAAAGCAAACATGCAGTGGATAATGCAAACATTTAAAGGATAAAGCTCAAAATTTAAAGTCTAAGAGCTGGACTACCTCACATACCTTGATTTTTCTCGCCATTACCAACAATTTGAGACAGAATTGCGGTGATGCAGCGTCATTCGTCCGTCACATTTGATTTTCTTTTCTTCCTTGACGACGATCGTTCCTCCAGGCTGCACATGATGATAATGTATATATTTTTGTGTTTTAAACACATACCTGTGAGGATTTTTCTTCTAAAACTTGCATGTGCATCGCAGTAGACAGGGGCAAAAATTGATGAATCCTGCATGATCGGGCACCCTGGGCTCTCTGCTTTCCTCCTGTTTGAAACAAACTCAAGCAAATAGGGGTGATCCGCTAATGCTAGCGGTAGATTAAATTAGTAGACACCAATGTCAATCGTCAATATCTTTCGTCAATTGCTTCCCCGGCAACGGCGCCAGAAATGCTTGTTGACACTTCTTACGGTCCATTATCAGGATTGTGAATCCCGGTAATGGTGCAAGGAGTGTTCATTGGTATTCTTACGATACAGATGTAAATCCGCAAGCGCACGGATACCGATGTAGCATTTCACCCGGGAGTATTCCTAGGTATCATATTTATTTCCACATGGAAGCATTGGATAAAGAGTATTGACTATTGACAAGGATGTAACTACTAACTAAAGTATCGGCTAACAAGGCGGGGGTAAAGGATAGGATAGGAGTGATATGCAAGCGACACACACAAGGAGAAGTCCAGGATAGAGATAGAAGAGCAGTCTAGCTAGTGGGAGGACAAAGAGTCAGGAAAGGATTCCTATATACTTCCACTGACCTTGAGATATCTCTAGCAAAGGTTACGGCTAGCATGGAGAATGACATATGTAGTTCTTTTCCTAGTTATATTATCTCAACATCGGGAACGGAGCCAGCGACACACAGAAAGGGATGAGAAGGGGTGCCACCAACATCCGTCATCTTACGGGGAGCCTACGGGCCGAGCCAGGCATGAATGGATACGAAGGCCGTATAGGGCTGTCACCACCTAACGGCTACCACCTCCGTGCCAGCTCAGGAGCATTCCAAGGTCATTGATTAATCTAGGAACCACTCCTACACTAGTCAACAACTACTTACTCTACTAGAAAGAGCAAGCAACCCTGTCAATACCCCAGTGACAATTCACCGCAAGCATTGAGCAGAGACGAGAAACCAGCTGAGATAAAGGACTAAGGAGAGAACTTATAGAGACAGACTACAACAACATATAACCAAGACTAGACATTCTACAGTTACTCGCGAAATAAATGCAGAATAAATAACTCAAGTAAATGCAGAAGATAAATATATTAAATGCTCTGAGTCTTGCATAAAGGAAAGGAAAAGATACAAGAGCTTTACCAGAACTCCAGAAGACGACTCCGGAACCCCGAGCGAAGCTCGACTCTGACTCTAACTCCCAACTAGACTAGCCTAACTCTACATCTTGGAAGAGGGGAATGGAGACTTCTCAACAGTGTCCTCGACCATGGCGGTTTGCTGCGGAGAGGATTGCTGCGGTTTGCTGCGGTTGCTAAGGAGAAATGCGAGAGAGAGGAGAGGATTGAAATGCGAATGCGAATGGGAATGGAGAACGAACGCTGCGGCGAATGGGAGAGGATATATACTGCACGAATGGGAGAGGAGAGGTTGCGAAGGCGAGGCGTTAATAGAGTCCGTCAACTGCCGTGGTCGCTTCGTATCCAACCTTATCAGTATCGGGCTTTGTGTAAGTGCCCGTTACAAATTCCCTTTCAGTAACGGGCGTTACTCAATGCCCGTTACGATTGTGTGTGAGACAGCCAGTCACCACCGAGTCTAACCTCGATTCCCGTGCTGATTAGTTCCCCCTCCTCTATTATTCACCTATCACATCAAATCTCATGAAATGTCTGTAAATTTACTTAATGGGTGTGTTTAGTTCCAAAATATCTCTCTCCAAACTTCACTATTATTCACCTATCACATCAAATTTCTCTCCTCATGCATGGAACACTAAATATGGGTAAATAAAAAAACTAATTACATAGTTTTGAGCCTAGTTAGGTCATGGTAGGACAATGTTTACCACAAACAAACAAAAAAGTGCTACAGTGTCTGATGTGTCTTTTTCATCAGTTTTTCGCATTGTTTTTTGCAAAAAATAGCGCGATGTAATCATTTTTAGTGTTTCTACTTTCAAATTGCATCCACTATACGACATGTCACCATATCTATACAAGCTATATAGATCATCCCCACTAACCAATTTATGAACTTTATGAATTTTTTTTATATGACTCAGCAATTTATGAACTCTATGAATTTTTTATATGGATTGTGCATCTCAACAAATTTTCAACAATTATATATGAACTTTATGAATTATATAAAACTTTATATATATGAATGTTGCATCTCAACAATTTGGATGAAAATTTCAAATTTGTCATCTGATAGGATGCACAGCTTTTTTGTTTGAAATTTGCATAAAATTTGCATATTTGGGGTATTTTCTTTTTTATATGGTTGCCTTGTTCAGCACAACCGTCAGATGCATATCCAACTGTCACCGCCGCGTCCCATCCCCAGCAAACCCGAACCGGCGTCGTCTCATCCCCCGACCGCGTCATTTCCCCACCCCGCGGCAACCAGCAAACCCTAGCGACGGCATCCACCCCGGCGGCGCGGCGGCATCCATCCCGGCGGCATCTACCCCGGCGGCGCGGCGGCATCCACCCCGAAGACGAAGAGGACGACCCGGCCGCGCGCGGATCCGGCCCTGCGACGGCGACCCGGTCACGTCAAGCAACGCCGCGACGCGGATCCGTCGCTGCGACGGTGACCCGGCCACCTCAAGCAACTCCGCGACACGAATCCACCCCCTCCGGCAACGACGACGGCGAGCACGACTGCTTCATCTGTGGCCAAGGTCAGAGCTCCTCCAACCCCCGGCCACAGCAGCAACCAGCCATACTGCTGTGGCTGCTGCTTCATCTGATGCTGTTGTTCCCTAAATCTTCCTGTTACTTTGCTGTTGTTTAGGCTCAGTTCACCTTCATACAGTAGTCATTTAATCTGGCATGGATACAATAGTGTTTTTATCTGGCATGGATATAGTAGTGATATTGTCTGGCATGGATACAGTAGTAATTTTATCTGTCATGGATACATATATTCAAATGAGGCAGTGGCCCTATCATGCTTTGCTAGCATTCTGTTTTCATTTCAGGCACTCATGTGCTAAACAGACAGACACAAGCACATACATGAACTGCATTGGCACATGTGAATTTAGTTTGCATTGCCATGTGTCTGTCTACTTCAAACAAGAGACAATTTGTAACTAGAAACAAAAGAAGGTTTGATGAATCACACAGCCAATTATTTCACACACATGAACTGCATAGCACAATTTGCTGATTCACAATCCTGATTCAGGGTATACTTTGCCATTGTTAAGGCTTAGTTCACCTTCTCGCGTTCACCTTGATACAGTAGTGCTTTCTGTAACTGATTGATTCATGCTCTTGTTGCATTGGTTGTGCTTCATCCTCTTGTTGGGTCTGCATAAGCCGACGTTGTGAAAGGACATGCACCTATCTAACCAGACACTTCATTGCTCCTGCTGCCCGTCTAAATGGTTAGTACTTAGTACCTATCCCCAACCAGTATGTTTCTCTACTGATAACCTGATATATCATCTATGCAGCCCCTTGATTATGTTTCTCTACTGATAACCTGATATATCATCTATGCAGGCTCACTCACACTCATCTTCGAGCTCCTCTAGTGACAACGAAGCACCTGGTGGTGCAGCCAACAGTCCACTGGCCAACAGTCCACCTGGTTCACAGACTCAATCAACACACACTGCTGGGAGTAGTAATCGAGCACGCAGGTCAAGGAGCAAAACCAAATGGCCAGAAGACAAGGTGACTGCAACCGGGCTTGATGACCGCTGGTGGCCTACCCCAGGAGATGCGAAGGACAGGTTCGTATTGGTCTGTGGCCTTATCGCTCGGGAGAGGATTTCAATCAATACAACACTTGAGGACCTCACACTGGATCAGAAGAAACCCCTATTTGAGATTTTAGAGACGAAGCTAGAGTACCCAGCCAATCTGTCCGCACGTGAACGCGAGAAGGCAATGAAGGCAGCTTACAAAGAGATTGGCAGTTTGGCCCGACGATTCAAGTCCCATTTAAGAACAGATTTTGTGAACCAAGACTAGCTTCCCTTTGACAAGCATTCCTTTTTGAATGCAGAAGACTGGGAGCAGTTTGTGTAGATGTCCAAATCTCCATTTTTTGAAAGGGTGAGCCAGGATATGAAAGAGAAGAGAGCGAAGCACAATAAGCCGCACAGGACGGGCAGAAAAGGTTATGCTGGTAAAATGAAAGAGTGGCAGGAGGAGGATGACAAGATAGCTGCAGAAGGAAAAGAGAACCCTTGGGACCAGTTTCCTGGTCGTACAAGGCCGTATCGGCGTGCAAGGACGTCGGGGAAGGCCACTAGTGAAAGTGGGGGGGGGGGGATAACATTTTGTGCTCCTCTGGTGGCAGATGTAGCAGAAAAGGTCAAAAGAATTGCAGCTGAACCTTCCGATGGTTCATTCACTGGGGTTAGGGAGGATGATATTCTGACCAAGGCAGTTGAGAATCCAGAGCATCGAGGTCGGGTCCGAGGCGTGTCTAGTTCAGTTGGCTGGGGTAAAGGGTTTGGCCAAGAGTATGCTGGAATGTACAGGAAGAAGAGGAGGAGGAGGTCTGATGCGGAGAAGGAAGAATTAGTTGGTGAAGCAGTCTCTAGATTTGTGCAGATGCTAAGAGGTGCAGGCGTGCACATACCAGATGGTTTGTGTAACCCCTTAGCAGGAGACAATAGTATCTAGGACGAATAAATGCCTGTCAATAATGAGCATTACAACAGGGCTCCATCACCTGCTCCATCACCTGAGCCAGACACAATAGATCTGCTGACAGAGCAAACCAAGTGTAGTCTTGTGGATGGCAGCGAATTCCAAATGGAGCTCGCATTGGCAACTGTGTTTCCAAATCAAGAAGTTTGCCATACATCAGCAGTAGAGTTTGGGTATGCTGTGGTGCAACCTACTTACGTGTGGCCCATTGCGACGCACATTCGTCTGCCAATCCCAGTAGGGGATGAGTTCACAACCATAGGTGATGCTCTCTTCCAACGGATACAGTGGCCAAGGATGAGGATCCTTATACCACCAGGTCGAAAGCTCCCAACTCTGCAGCCACATCAGCCGGTACAGTTTCAGATGGAGCTACTGGGACTCATCAGCTGACAACACATCAGCATCAGCAGTAGCATAGCCAACCTCTGCCGCAGAAGCAACATGAAAAACAATCGAGAAAACGTCAGCCTCAGCAGCAGCTTAGCCAACATCTGCCACAGAAGCAGCCACAGCAGGTCAGGCAACCTCTCCTGCCACAAAAGCAGCCACAACAGGAGGAGCAGCTCAACAGCCAACTTATGCCAACAGAAGCACCACCACCACCACCACCACCACCACCACCACCACCAGTAGCACCACCAGCAGCAGCAGCAGCTGCAGCAGCAACCACAGCCACAACAACCACAACAGCAGCAACGGAGCAGCAGCCACAGCAACAGCAGCAGGAGCAACAGCAGCAACATGTCATCACCCGAAAAAAATCACAAGTTGCTGCTGTTTAGACCACGACTAATCCAAAATACAAGCCTGGTGAGTCTATGGCGTCAGAGCAGGCTTTAAAAGCTGGTGGTCCAGATATGGAAGCGTTGCATGCTTACTTCATGACTCAAAGTGCCAACGGTGCTCATGGCATTCCTGCAAAGTTGTTTGCATCGTACTTCAAAAGTGATGATGATTTAACCTTCACAGTTGAATTCGATGACCTGTATGACCTTTTCAACTTGGGAGGTCTGGACGTTAGTTTGTTGAGCTGCATGGCAGTGTAAGCCCCCTCACACCACAGTAGATATTCTTTATTTTTTAACACAAATTTCATGCTAACAAATTTTATGCTAATAACTTGTAGGAAAATGAAGAAACAAGCCGAGGAGAAGAACTACAATGTTGGGTTTGTGGACCCACAGGTATTCTCCTGCACAATGATTCAATTCCAGACCAAAGTAGTAATAGAAGCAATTAGAAGGGCTATGAAGCACGACTTTGTCATGGGTGCCTGCAACACCGGTGGCCACTAGGTACTGGTGATCATTGTTATGAAGTGGAATGTTGTTTGGTATTTAGATTCTGCTAAAATTTGGCCAGAGCGGAAGTTCACTGACATCGTAACAACTATCAACTGGTACATATATTGTAGGTTTTGCTAACAAAAAAAATCAATCTCGGAAAGTTGTTTCTAATCGATATTGCTGAACAAGCAGGGCCTATTGAGAGCACATTGCACCAAAAGTGAGAAAGAATGCAAGAAACAAACCAAAACTCACCCACAAGACAAATTTTTCGGTAAGAGCGAGGTTTGTTTTTTTCTTGTTCACTTCATACATATTTGGTAGTGTAGTGCCTTAACTTGTCATTTTGGTACATTCATTCACAGTGCAATCAACAACCATCGGGGAGTATGATGTGTGGATTCTATGCTGTAGTGCAGATGTTTGACCTAGTCACTGACCTACTCTCATACAAAAAGGCTTCTGTAAGTATATTCTCCTAATCAGCCTTGTCTTTGCTCAGATTCTCTTGGATTTTAGAAACTGATTTTTACTTGTATTCCCATATAAATTATATACTGCAAGATTATAAACTTAGAACTGGAAATTTCGATGAACAAGCACTATGGATGGTCCAGGGGGTGCTTAGCAACTTCATTGTTAAGGAGATCATCGACCCAGAGGGCGAATTCTATGCCGGTCCGCCGCCAACAGGTCCCGATGCGCTGCCAGCAGGTGCCGAGTGAAACTTGTTGAATGTAAACAACTTGATCCAGCTTGAAACTTGTAGGCTTGAAACTTGATGATCTTTATGGTCTTTGCTCTGGAAAACTTGTAGATCGTTATCCCAGTAGGGGATAAGATTCAGTCTGCTTATCCCAGTAGGGGATAAGCAAGATTCATCCAACTTGAAACTTGTTGCATGTACGTGTATGATGGTGAGGACAAACTTGATGTGTACTTGTGTATGTATGTGATGTGTATCTCAATCTGTATGCATCTCAATCTGTATGTGATGTGAATAACCTGGGGGCTGCCAAATCCTGGTTGGTTCCAGGGTGCAGCCAAAAATCTGGCCAGGCCGCGTGGGGGTGGAACAACTAAAGGTAACGGGCATTGAGTAGTGAACGTTACCTATACAAAGTAGTAGTAACGGGCGTTAACTAAAGAACCGATACCTATACAAAGTAGTAGTAACGGGCGTTAACTAAAGAACCGATACCTATACAAAGTAGTAGTAACGGGTGTTAACTAAACAACCGATACCTATACAAAGTAGTCGTAACGGGCCCTAAGTAAAAACCGTTACCTATAAAATGAATTAGTAACGGGCGTAAAGTAAGGCCCGTTACCTATAAAAAGTTCTAGTAACGGTCATAAACAAAGACCGTTACCTACACAGATTAATCGTAACGGGTCAAAGGTAAGAACCGTTACAAAACCTGACCAGTGGACCCAAAAAGAGACACATGGACTCTATTGTAACGGTTATCGATCACTGCCCGTTACAAGAACTGACCAGTGGGTCCACATGGAGACCGGTCAACGCATAACCGTAACGGATGTTCAGTAAAGTCCGTTACAAGGATGAGGGTGTTGTAACGGTTGTTAACTAAAGCCCGTTACAAGATAGGGAATTTGTAACGGTCGTATATCTGTGCCCGTAACGAAATCGATCCGCGGGCCCACAAAAACCGCAAGGCGCCCGTTACCTTTAACCGATTATTAGTAACACAAAAAGGGTAACGGGCGGGTTGCCCGTTACCAATGGCCATCTACGCCCGTTACTAATCTTTGTTTTTCACGTAGTGGTCTTGGCATCATATTCTAGGAGTTTTTCAGTATCGTGCACAACTAACTATTGTCAACCATTGTCATGGAGTCTGCTGCTGGACCGTCTTGTTCAACAAAGAGTGGAACACGCGGCTAGATGGAAATTAAACAAAGTGAGTATTTTTTGATAAGGAAACTTTATTAATCTTAATCAATTACATCGAGAAGATACAATTACACTAAGATCATTCCCGGCCTCTGCACAGCTAAGATGCATACAACTTAAAAGAGAAAATAAAAGAGAAGACATAAAAAATTATGTCAAAGAAGGCTACCCATACGATTTAACCTTCAGTTTCATATACAAACAAAGCAACATATGGATTACGAGAAAGGCTCTCTAAAAACAACGACTCCAACAAGGAAATAGCGCGCGCATCGATTTTCACCATAGAGAGCAATCCATCGAGCTCCAAACATTGCTTCCGCAAGATCATTGTCAGGTACAACCAACTAAGAACAGATCTGAGGATTTCTCCCTGAGTCGAGAAATCTGAACCAAAAAAGATATCACCAATTGGAAGCCCATCAGTGCTACTTCCACCCTCTTACCGAGTCAATACCCCCTACTACCCAATCTTGACCAACAAGGATCGACCATTAACTCACGCTATCTCACGATGACTTTGCCATGAAGTAACCAATAGGCACACGCGCAACGTCCGCAAGATCCATCAATTGATGGGAGGCATTAGCGGAGTAAAAGATCCGTGGGTCGAAACCAAGATGACTAAGAGCATCTCCAAGAGCTCTTGTATATTTCAGTAACAAGCTAAGAAAAGAGAAAAAATAGAAAATATCCCTTTCAACAGACTAGCTAATTTTGCAGGCTCGTTATCTTCACCCCTCCACTCGGCAAAGACGTCGAGCGGGACGCACTCACCATCCACCGATCCGCGCCCGCTTATCTTCTTCCCGCTCTCCCTCCCTTCTCCCCGCCTCGCCCTCTTCCTCGTTCCCGTCCACCGGACTCCGCCCCTGCTGCCTTGCCTTGTCTCCCTCCCTTCGCTCCGCCTCGCCCTCTTCTGCTCGCGCCGCTCTACGCCGCCTCCGATGCACCGGCGAAGGTCGAAGCGGAGCCGGTGCCGGCCACGCAGGCACAGAACGCGTCCAAAGATGTGGCAGCGGCGGTGGTGGACCTAGACGCCGTGCAGCAGCACCTTTTGCCGTGCCCCCTCATCATCGAGTTCTCTTCCGCCGGATCCCGTCGCGGCGTCGCCAGAGGTCGCGGTCGACCTGGTGTCGGCCGCATCCGAGGACGCAGCGTTGGAGAGCCCCGAGGCCAAGCGGCGGGACAAGCGCATGCGGCGGAGCGCGAGGCTGCGACGGTGGGGTGGCGAGGTGGCGCGCGTCCGGGTCGGCGAACCTACGGAGGAGCTCGTCGGCGACTCCCACGACCGCTGCCCCGCTCGAACGGGAGCGAGGAGGACGCGCCCTGCTCGGCCGGCCGCCGCCCAGCTTGGCCGGATGCCCCGCCTCCCCGCTCCACCGCCGCCCCGCGCGGGCCACCTCCCCGCTCCGCCGGCCGCCCCACCTCCTCGGTCCGCCGCTGCCCCGCTCGGCCGGCCACCCCGCGCTCCCCGCTCCGCCGCGTCCCCGCTTCTCCTGGGCCTCCCCACTCGGCCTTCGCCACCGCCCCTCTTGGCCACCACCCCGCCGCCCCTTTGCTGCCCGCCGGGAAGAGAGGAAAATAGAGGAAGGTAGGAGAGAGGAGAAGGGTTGACCGGGAGAAGATAGAAGAGTGGAAGAAAGGACCTGTTTTGAATCTGAACCCCATGTTTTACCTAGTCTGTTGGGTTAGTCCATAGAATTAGATGGATAGCCAAAGTTTGGATAACCCCCTAAAGTAATTCTTGGTTAGTTTACCCCTTAAACTATGTCATTTGGTTCAATTTATCCCTTAACATAATTTGTCTTTTTTTTCTCCATGTACAAGTAGAATTTAAAGTTTAACTTTTGTAAAATTATAGCAGACAATACAAGACATGTTAAAAAAATATATCATAATTTTTTTGTCACTGTTTTGATAGGATAATATATTTAATAATAAAGTTATCCTTAAAATACAATATTATATAGAAAGTAGCGATGATAAATTCGTAAAATATTTTCTAATATAGATTGTGATGTCCACTAACTCCCTGCAAAGTCTCAAACTAAAATTCATCTTGTGCATGGAGAAACAAAAAAGACAAATTATGTTAAGGGGTAAGTTGGACCAAATAACATAGTTTAGGGGGTAAATTAAACCAAAATATAATTTAGGGGGTTATTCGGACTTTTGCTATACTTGAGGGGAGTAATTTGGACTTTTTCCTTTTTAAAAAGGGGTTCTACCTCTAAATTTAGCTAATAGGTTATAAGAGCTCTTGGAGATGCTCTAATCTCTGGGATTGTAAAGAGGATATCATCTATGAATGAAGATGTTGTCGTAAGATGTAGATGCACAGATACCGCCACCGAGTCGACCATCATCAGCGAGCCGAAGAGCTGCGGGCCGCGCAGGTCCGTCAGTCTTCATCCCGATTTCACTCCGATGATCGCGAATTTGGATAGGCGATCAGAAGAAGCCTTGCCGCCGCCATCCTGACGGCCGCATGGGCTTCTGCACGGCCACTCCGACGGCGACGAGGAGGAGAGAACGGAGAGAGAGGAGCTGGCGGCGGTGGCTGCGGCCTCCGTCCGCGTGCATTGAAGATCTTTTTTTTTGCGAGTAGCGTTGAAGATCTTTTTACCTCGTTCCTTTTGGCTATTTAGTTTATAGCGTACAAATGACTTGGCAGATTTCAGTTTCTCACTTTTGGGGGAGAACAATACTCTACATCATAATTCAGATGGCTAATCAGAGGAACCGCAATTATCAAATCTGCTTCTGTAGTTAACAGCTACAGATGGCTTGACAACTTCTCTCGAAAACGTGAACGGGAATGTGACTTCCTAATGTCCAAAGTATATCTATTACTATATCATACTAACTGCATCCAGTGCGTTGAATTATATTAATTCTTTCCTACTTTCGGTGACACGAGCAAAACTTCAAATATGTAGCCCTAAATTTTTAAGGCTAATCATAAAGAATGCAGTATCACTCAGTCAACGTAATTATTCAAACAGTTGGAATAATCTTTACTGAGTCGCTATTGACGCGTAAAGCGACATGTTCCAAGCATTTCTGCAGGCTAGCTGCCACTATAACTCACCTGCCCAAATTAAACGCGGCATGACGCATTCCCGGAAGACTTATTCCTGCACAAGTAGACGTCGTCACCTCACATGCATGGAAACACAGCAAAGAGTCGCCGGCCTAGCTTGGTTATCTCCCTATAAATACTAGCCTCATCTGCCCTAAGCTCTGTATAAACAAGCACCAAGGCAATAAGCCTTCTAAACCAATATCCTCGGCTAAAACAATTCCCCTTGATCTTAGTCAAGGATAGAAAAACATCGATATGGCAGTTCGTGTCTTCCTCCTTGCTGCTGCTCTCTTGGCAGTGTCATGCTTAATTTCATGCCACTGCCTCCGACCCAAGCCTTCTGCAGGATTTCTGTGTAGTCGATAAGATGTCCAAAGGTACACATCTTCTTAACTATCTTAGTTCTATGTATATTTTTGGCTGTTAACTGTACGTTGTAGATAGTTTCTAAGTGACAGTTTTGCTTATGCAGTGCGTGTCAATGGGTTCCCATGCAAGAATGCAAAGGATGTAGTGGCCGAAGATTTCTTGTTCTCGGGCCTTCACATGGCCGGCAACACAACCAACAAGCAAGGCTCCGCCGTGACACCGGTCAATGTAGCTCAGATTGCAGGGCTGAACACAATGCAATGGGCATCTCTCTCGCTCGTATCGATTATGCACCCTTTGGTCTCAACCCCCCTCACACTCATCCACGCGGCACTTGAGATCTTGACAGTGCTCGAGGGCTCACTGTATGTTGGCTTTGTGACATCAAACCCAGGCAACAAGCTGTTCACAAAGGTTCTTAACAAAGGAGATGTATTTGTGTTCCCTGAAGGGTTGATACATTTCCAGTTCAACTTTGGAACAAAAAATGCAGTGGCACTTGAAGCATTGAGCAGCCAAAACCCTGGGGTGATAGCCGTGGCCAATGCTGTATTCGGGTCAAAGCCATCCATTTCGGAGGATATCCTTGCCAAGGCTTTCCTAGTGGATAAGAGGATTGTTGACCGCATCCAGGCGCAATTCTAGGGAACATGGAAACATATTTACTATTTGTTATTTATTTATGTCCTACGTGTTTTTTTATTCTTTGATAAGGTTTTACTCAATCAAATTTATGTTTGTTGAATGTAATATTCTATCTATCTGTCCTTTTTTAAAAGAAGTTACATGGTGAAATTATAGCTATCTTGGTCTTGTTCAGCGTGAAATTATAGGTGAAATTATATTGTCACCTGGATAGCTACTTGTAAAATTTAATTCCTTCCCAGCTGTTCTAGAGAATTCAAAGATAAATAACGTCTACACATGGTTTCTTTCACCAAACATGGGAATAGGTAGATGGAAATAGTTCTAAATAAGTCGTATGCCCAAATCCATGTATCTTCTGTACTCTTTCCTGGTGGAATTATTGACGCTGTCACCATCATAGACAATAATCCAACGAGTCAAAATATATGTTTTGGCATCGTCATCTGGGATTTCTTTTAATATTCATTCTAGCCAGCATATTGTAGTTAACTAATTGTGTATGCCTATCTCAAACTGAATGCTAACGAAGTATATGATTTCCTCTTTAGTTTATTACGTACAACCACGAGCAGCTTGGTACATATAGATCAACAAATACTTACAGTTTTTGGTGAAGATAGAATGAAAAAATGTCACTTTGGACCGGTATTTTGCACACTGTTCAGCAAACACCGAACAAACCCTGTTGGTTTAGAAAATTAAAATATATCCGGTGTTGGATATGTTCCAAATTCACATCCACGATATAGGCCAGGCTTGGGCCGGAGCGAAGCGGAGGCCCATCGTACTGTGGTTTCTCTCAGAAGTGCACAGTTTAGTCCCACCTTGGTAACGCAACCAAGCATGGACGTGTGAGCTGACTATATATATGTAAGCCTATGTAGACGGTAGGGAAAGACAAGGCAAGACAAATAAGCCATGTATCATCCCTACTTGTAAACTCTCCTCAATAGTGATTGTCTTCCGTGGTTTTTTCCCGCAAGGGTTTTTCCACGTTAAATCGTGTCTCGTGTTCGATCTTGTTTTCACATTATTTTATAACAAGTGGTATCAGAGCTTGGTACGAGATCACGTGAAAAAATAGGGTTCGGAGTTCTCAGCGCCGTCGTGGCTCGGTCCGTGCCCAGGAAAATCATTTATCGGAATTTTGCTACGCACACCCGTGAAGATCTACCGGAAGGTTTCCAGAGTTGCTCGCTGGATGTACATACAAAGTTGTACCAAGCTGCAGGTTATTGCTAGAGTTACACAGTAATGTTTCTAGATTATTTACTGCAGATTATTTTCTTCTGGTTATGGCTTCTATGATATATGATTTCCGCTGTTGAGATATATTGAGATTTTAAGGAGATATTAAGATCACTACTAGAATCCTAAGAATGGCCAACGGTTACTAGACAGTCGGCATTAACTTATACCGTCGGTATAGACAATAGCCAAGGGTGTACCGTCGGCAATTTCCCATCGGCCACTCTTCGTCGGGCATTCCCCCTTTTCCGACTGGTGGTTGGTAAATCTATGGCCGACAGTATGTTCCCGATGGTAGACTGCTGGCAATTATTCTTTTTCATGATGGGCCTAGCATGTTTTGCCGATGGGATTCCAGTCAGGGACTTTGTTCCTAGACAGGTTGTTTCACCCATCGGGAAATCTATTCTGCGATGGTATGTTGTAAACCATTGGGAACTAGACACCATCGGCCATTTATATATATGAGAGATATTTGTAACCTCTAGCTTTAGTAATATGGAGTCATTTTACATGCACTCAAACACACGTCACCAAGAGGAACAAAGCAAGTATTGCACGATAACAATTAGCAGCTCAATGTTGGGTAGTTCATCCAAACTGAATAAGTACCACAGAAGTTTTTTCAACACATGTTCAAATAAAAATAATTGAAAAACACTATTGTTCATCAGTCATAACATAATATAAGCTGCCCACAATATGCAGCACCTCACACTACATTTGTTGCATACAACCTTCAGCGGACAAGAAGGAACCTTACATCCTCTATTACTCTACTCGTCACCAGAGGTCATGATTAGCATCGCCTTCATGACCACAGAAATTGTTCATGGACATAGTATCCTTCACCAGGAGTCCAGGACTGTAATCCTCTGCTATCTTCATGATCACGCTCTCTTCCTCCAGTGTTGCCCTGTAGAAATTATAATATAGTTTAATATTTGAAAAATAGAGTAGTCACTGATAAACCACAACTAATAGGACACAGTCTTACTTAGTTTTGTTTTTGAAACTGTACAGCAGGGGAGGTGAATCTGACTTAGTTCTATTGCATTGTCAGTTTGGAAATAGTGTCTTTCAATACATGGCAACTCTAGCAGGCTACAAAACTGAGTTTTTAGCTAAAAAACTTAGCTTTAATTGTATTATAGTGTTGACCGATCCAATAACAAGTAGTATCGCTACTAGCACTTAATTACCATGGCAAATCATCAATATTCAGATGCATATATGTTTATATGCAAGGAGGAAACACAACTTTTTTTTCTCAATAGAAACAAGATCAAGTAATTTTTACCCCAATGCATGGCAAGAGGAATCAGACTAAACAATTATTTATATCAAGACAAACGAAATAGCAGGAGAATATTACAGACCAGCTTATAAGAAACTGCAACCCAAATTCTTGATGAGACTCTCCACCAGCTTGATCATATATAAATCCATATTTAAAACTTTCTTGTCCCTGATGTGACTGGAAGGCACAGTACTAACATGTTTAACTCCGTCGTGGCAGCCAAAAAAAAGAACGCATTTACATACTTGAACTTTGAGAAATCAGAGATTGAATAAAAAATCTCAGCAAAAATATTTATCATTGATATGTAAACGATTAAAGAACAATGTCATCACCTAGGTTTAGTGATCCTCCAATTACTCTTGATTTCCGAAACAAAATTGCTGCAGAAAGACAGATAGGGAGGACAGATCAGGATCCTCCAATTACACGTCCATCTTGATTTCAGAAACAAAATTTCTGCAGAAAGACAGGTAGGGAGAACATAGATCAGGGGGGACGCTTGGCCCAAGAACATTGCGAAATAGATCGGTGATGGGAGAAGTGTTTGATTTGCATCGTACCTGGCGACGCCATGAAGATGGCCGGCACATATATGATCAACTGGTACCTATGGGGAGGGCAGCGCATCGCCGCGAGGAAGATGCTTGCCAACCAATCTGCCCGTGGCCTAGGAGCATTGCGAGAGAGACCAGTGATGGGGAAATTAAGGGTTTAATTTGCATCGTACCTGGTACGGTGATGAGGGGTAGTTGGTTGTTTTAGATCGTGTGGAGTGATTTTTGGGTAGCAGCGGCTGCTTTCTATATATTTACTTGCGGTTGTTTTTACTTGCGCACAAAAACTCCGTCAGATTGTTGTACTCGTACGTGGTTCCAGGTCCGAAATTATTACCCTCCATACATTAGGGACCTGATACTATTCAATTTTTTGTGAAAACATGTGGTCTAGCCCACATGGCCATACACTTTGTTTATACAGCGTTGATGTGAGGTTCGATCCTATGTTTAGCCATGTTATTTTTTTTTGAAAAGCTACTACAATAATTAATTTGATTTTCGCATATGCCAAGCCAAACAAAATATTTTATCATTATCCCTAAACATAGGTTTAAAGTCCAACATAAAATTTTAAAAGTACTTATTCAACCTATGATTATATGAATCGTTTGTCAACTTGATTCATGGAAAATCCACTTGATTCTATTGCAAACAGTAAAATTAGTTGAATTGATTGTGCAATTGAAATCAAGTTTTCTTTTTTTTTCGCGAAACAAAGTACACATGCAACACTTGCATACATGTACACACACCCTATCCCTATAATGACATTTGAGAGAGATGGGGGATCTTGAACGTATCCTATTTGAAGATGTCGAGAACCCATGCCGAGTCTAGGACACAAATCCGGATATGCATGTTCCATCGCATTGAACTTATCCAATTATTGAATGCTCGAGAACATATACTATATCCCGATAAAATTCAATGCTACAAAATCAATTTGTAATTTCGAAATAGATTTTTAAACCATATTTGAATGAAGCAATTGTCTCTAGTGGAAAAAAATCTTGGTTGCAAAATTGAGAAATACAAATAGATAGTATCCATAACTATCCAACCGTTCAACACTACTGAGGTTGACATTATGTGGCTTTTCCTTGATCGTTGACCATTAGTCTTAGATCTAAACCCACTGGCCAACCCCGGTAATATCCATGGGTTGTCTACCACTGTCATAAAAAGATTGAACTATCGGCTATTGTGTACAAAAGCCAACGGGTAAACAACAACGGTTGGCCATAGTTCCTCGAATAGCCGTCTGTCCTTAAAACATTGATGGTAATTATCTTACTGATGGGCGTAACACAACATTGATGGTAATTATCTTACTGATGGGCGTAACACAACTAAGTGCACAGTTTAGTCCCACCTTGGTAACACAACTAAGCATGAGCGTGTGAGCTGCCTATATATATGTAAGCCTATGTAGACGGTAGGGAAAGACAAGGCAAGACAAATAAGCCATGTATCGTCCTTACTTGTAAACTCTCCTCAATAGTGATTGTTTTCCGTGGTTTTTTCCCGCAAGGATTTTTTCACGTTAAATCGTGTCTCGTGTTCGATCTTGTTTTCGCATTATTTCATAACATCCGGCCTCTACGATGATAAATGCACACAACCAAGTTTTTACAGAGCCTTCAACTCAATACAGGATCACAAATAAATAATAAAAGGAGAAAGAGCACACAAGCTGCTGGATACCGTTCAGGAACAAGTCCAAAGTGTGCGCTTAGTATTTGTGCCTGTTGAGGGCTAAAAAGGAGAAGTCTAGCCGTGTCATCACGTCTCTGTCACGTATGAAGAGATTGCATTCTCTCTCTCTCTCTCTCTTGATGGGGATATATAACCACTTGGACAAATTAAATAAAGGCATTGTTGATATAAACTGTACTACGCCATCACCACTGGTTTTGCATATTGTATGGCAATGATGTTTAATGAATCATCTTGTGGAATTCTTCACCTTTCAGGCTAGGCCGCTAAAAAACCAGTAATCAGTCGCCTTTTGTGTTACTTATTTGAGATTTTCACGTAGTTTTTGTGACCGTGCCTTGGCACGTTTTTCATTAAGAAGCAAATACAAGAGTCTCCGGCACCATACAGAGGATGGCCCGGGTTTACAGTTTTATAAAGTTAGATCTCATGACACAGAAGCGACCAAACGAGGACGAGCCCACTCTAGGCACTACCAGAATGATCAACATCTGCACCGGGTGGGAAAGCCCTTTAGCACCGGGTTTTCCACCCGGTGCAACTAATCCGAGGCTAAAGGGGTACCCCTTTAGCACCGGGTTGAATAACCGGTGCTAAAGGGCCTGCATTTAGCACCGGTTGCTGTCTGCAACCGGTGCTAAAGGCCCCGGATTTTTTTTTGCTTTTTTCAATAGCCATGCATGCAAGTCTATATACGTATATATACGTATATATTCTAATACGTGTATTCTAATGCGTATTCGGCCGACTCTATATTCATATTAGTTGACATTTCATCAAAATAGAAGACATATATTACAAAAGTAGATATTCATGCATGTCAACTCGAGTTATATATATTTAAACTGTATTTTCTACTTAATTAAGATTGACGACTAGCTTGTTGGACTGTCCGGCACGTCCTCAGTACTGGCGAGTGGAATTCTCCTCGGGGATTGACGACCTCGTCCCAGATCCATCCGACGAGCTGTTCTGCAATTGCGTCAATTCTTTCTAGCTCTAGAGACTCTTCCTTCAGGTTCAACATCTATAATTTACAAATAATTGAAAGATATTTAATCCGCCGAGTTGGAGACAATAATTGTGCACTTAATAATAATGGAAATGTGTTTATTATTACGTACCATAATATCGTGTTGTGTAAGCTTTTTATGTCCCCAATTCCACATGTAATCGCAAACATAGTATGCACATAAATTATTTCCCTTCCCCTGTTTGGCACACTGTCGACCAAAAGAAATTAAGTAAAATTCATATAATATATTAGCCGAGGCCTACATGTACAAATTACTTGCTTACCGGAAAGCCAATGTTTCATTTTAGTGTTTAATGTTGAATACCCGAGTGTTCTTGACGAAATTGAATCCAGGCCCTGCGAACAAAAAAATTGAGTTAAGTCATTGCGAGTGTAAGGGGTGAATTAAGTAGGGGAAAATATACATCACCTTGTCATCATGTCCATGATGTTCTGTAGTTTTTCTTTTGGAGTGTGCAATGAATCAAAGACATTCACGACACCCCGGTCAGGACACAATATTATTAGGAACCAGTGGAATCTATATACATGTATACATTATAATCAGAAATGAAGTAGTACACAGACAGTATAAGAAGAAACCTGTGTATGTACTCAGTCGATGTTGTACAAGATTAGTATGGAGTCGCAGTAATTTTGTTTCTTAATATACTTGTATAGGTTTCCATATGTTTCCTCAGGATTCATCAATATCATATCTTCACTTATCCTTCGAGGATCCACGAAACCAACGTCATATATCCCGGATCTCCGACATTTTTGAATCTCCATTCTGCATATGTTAAGCAATAAATAAAGCCCGCGTCAGCATAGATTGAAATTATTGTTTTTAAACTGTGAATTATAAGCAACAACAAAGTACTTACAATGTCCAATAGGTGATCAAATCCACGTCCATGGCGTCGCGGTGGTACAGCTCATATATATCCTTAAACCTCAGCCAGACCCAATCCTCGTCACCATTGTAGAAATCATGGTCCTTCACGCCTACTTTGATCATACGCCGTTTATTCCTTCTTGATTCTTCCAAGTACCACTCATGGAATCGGCGCATCTTCGTCTGTAGCTTGCTCTCCATTTCAGGAGGGACCATAGGCTCGCCAAGCCTAAACGGCCACTTCAACGTTGTGTTTACATGCACCTCTTCTTCCCCTAGGACTTGCGCTCTGGTTAGTCCAGTCTCGGCCATTACTCGTTGCACGTTAATCTCATCCAGAGATGGCAATGGACCCAAGGGCCGCTGAGGTTGCTCGCCGAGCTGAGGAACCTTTTTGGATGGGCCCGCCTCCTTATCTACAGCCTTCCGCTTCCGACGAGATTTCAGTAATGAGCGGTCATAGTCTGTTACTATTACTTCCTTCTGTTGACCGTTGCTCAAATTACCGAGGAATGACTTGACGACAGTGGGATCAAGCTTCGGCTCCGGCTCAGGTTTTTTCCTCCACTCGGCCATTTGCCTCTTTGTGTCTGCTTTGACCGAGGCTTCGAGCTCCTCTAGAGTCTTCTCACCCGCTCTTTTCTCTGGTGCGGGCTTCTCTCTGGTTTTCTGCGCCTTCTTCGCTGGTGGAGTAGGGGCAGAGGCTTTAGTGCGGTGTCCCCTCTTCGGCGGAGGGGGCGGAGACCTCCGCGGCGGAGGAGATACAAATTACCCCGCACTGAGATACAAATTTCTTGGCCACTTTTGGGGGCTCAACTGGCTCCCCGTCATCCTCCACTCGGGTGATGTGTAACTTGACATCCTTCAGCTTCTTCGTGGTCGATCGTTTTGATTTCTTAGCTCGACTTGTAGAAGCAGAGGCGGCCTACACAAATTACATATATACGAGATGATATAGAGACGGTATACATAATTGACATGTACAGTACAAATTTATGTTATCTATATACACACCTGACTAGACGAGGGCTCGTTACCGGCCCCTTCAACATTTTCGGCCTGGACATTGGCGGCCCCTTCAACATTTTCGGCCCTTGCAACATTGTCGCCCTGGATATTGTCGTCCCTTCCAATGATCCCCAACATCATCCATGGACATTGGTTGGGTTACAATATTGAAAAGTTGATTCGCAAAGAACGTGTCGTTGTCCTCTTGCATGGGTAGGACAGGGGTGTTGTTGTCCTCTTGCATGGGTGGGACGGGGTTGTTGTTGTCCGCCATCTATAGAATTAAAAATAATTGATAAGAAATATATACAAAGCATACATATTCCCAATATTTCTAACATTTTCGCTAAGGGGGTCGGTGCGTGAAAAACGGATTCGCCAAGGGGTTCGGGTGCGCGGTGTGAATTGATTCGCTAAGGGTTCGGGTACGTGACGCGAATGGGTTCGCTAAGGGGGTCGGTGCGCGAAAAACGGATTCGCTAAGGGGTTCGGGTGCGCGGTGGGTTCGGGTACGCGATAGAATTTCCGATAATAAACATTTTTGATAGTATACATTATACAAACATATAACATTTCCAATATACATTTAAATGAAGCACATATATTTCTAATATACATAGAATTTCCAATATACATTTAAATGAAGCATTTTCCAATATACATTTCAAACATATAACATTTCCAATATACATTTCAATGTAAATATCTCCAATACATTTAAATGAAGCATTTTCCAATATACATTTCAAACATATAACATTTCCAATATACATTGCCAACATATCAAACAGTAGTGTTGTAACACCCCGCCCTCCAAAGCCGCACCGCACAGCCCTTCCGAGGGGCGTGCACGCGTACACATAGCACCTTGCTTACACTTTCGTCCTCGCTTCGTGTAAAAGGGTTAACCCGAAGGTGCTATGGCTGGAAGACAAAGGCTTATAAGTTGCCTCCACCCTTGCTCAACTAGCAATGTGGCACTAAACATGTGCATCCCGCACTAATGGGCCACTACCGGGCCATACAAACTGGGCCGGGTGTGACATACACCCCCCCTCAAAGAACCCGACGTCCTCGTCGGCGCACGACCGTACGTCCAGTGCCGGCGCCATAGTCCATGCCGTATGCCCTACCCGGGCCATACGCGCCATGCGCCCTATGCCCGCACACTGCGCCCGTACGCGCAACCGCGAGGGTCCTCGTCGGCGCAACTCACCCACACGGGCAAATGTCCAGGAACGTTCCCCCTTGGCGCACGACCGTACGTCCAGTGCCGGCGCCATAGTCCATGCCGTATGCCCTACCCGGGCCATACGCGCCATGCGCCCTATGCCCGCACACTGCGCCCGTACGCGCAACCGCGAGGGTCGGCTCTGATACCACCTGTAACACCCCGCCCTCCAAAGCCGCACCGCACAGCCCTTCCGAGGGGCATGCACGCGTACACATAGCACCTTGCTTACACTTTCGTCCTCGCTTCGTGTAAAAGGGTTAACCCGAAGGTGCTATGGCTGGAAGACAAAGGCTTATAAGTTGCCTCCACCCTTGCTCAACTAGCAATGTGGCACTAAACATGTGCATCCCGCACTAATGGGCCACTACCGGGCCATACAAACTGGGCCGGGTGTGACAAGTGTCCATAAGTTCTGTACTTCCACAGCAACAACCTCCTCTATTCTGTTACAGATGGAGTCACCATATCAAACAGTAGTGTTACAGATGGAGTCCATAGTGTCCATAAGCATTTTCCAATTTTGCAGGGAGTACCCCATGAGTGATTTGCTGGTATATCTGTGAACCCTTTACACCCATGTCCATCAGTGGATAAATGAACTTGCCCATTGCAATTGCAATTGCTTTATTGGTCACACCACATGATTTATCGAATGTACCAATTGCATTTTGAAAGATTTCAACGCTACCATACCTTAGTGGAGTGATCAGCGCGGGGACGACGGGCGCGGGGACGACGACGGTGGCGGGGACGACGGGCGGCGGCGGCGTGGGCGCGGGGACCACGGGTGGCGGTAGCGTGGGCGCGAGGACGACGGGCGCGGGGACGACGACAGCGGCGGGGACGACGGGCGGCGGCGGCTGAGGAGACGAGGCGGCGGTTTCTGTGGCGTCGATCTGTGAGATGAGGGCGAAGTGAGGGAGGGGAGAGAAGTCCCCGGCCTATATAGGTCCGGGGCATTTAGCACCGGGTGCAGCCACGACCCGGTGCTAAAGGCCCCCCCTTTAGCACCGGGTCTTCCCACCACCCGGTGCTAAAGGCCCTTTAGCACCGGGTCTTCTACGCCCGGTGCTAAAGGCCGTAACTGTGCGCTAGACGAAAATTGGTGGGGGCCTTTAACATCTTCCTGAGCATCGCCTTCCCGAGCAACATCTTCCTCATCGGCATCACTCATTGCAGCATATGCAAAGTAACCGTAGTATTGAGCCAATAACAGAATGTCGTCATCGGCCTCGTCTTCTTCATCTTCATCCATTAGAATTCCTCTTTCACCGTGCTTCGTCCAAACAGAATAATTCCTCATGAAACCGTGCCTCATCAAATGCACCTGAAGACAATCTCTTTGTTTGTACGATTGTATATTTTTACAATGGGTGCATGGGCAGAACATGAAACCGGACGACGTCCTGTTAGCCTCGGCGGCATCGAGAAACGTCCTAAGGCCATCACGGAACGCCTGAGCTTGGGGGTCCCAGTACATCCATTGTCTATTCATCTGCATTATTAACCAATAACAAATATACAATACAATTTAAAGATAAAAAAATTAATATATAAATAAATACAAATTATAATATATATTCCATTATATAAATAAATTTCTAAAACTACATTACTATATTCATTAAATATAACATTACTATAAGCCTTATAAGATTTATAAGATTTTCTATTAATTTATAAGATTTTCTAGCATTTTATATTGATTTTCTAGTAATTTATAAGATTTTCTATTAATTTATAAGATTTTCTAGCATTTTATATTGATTTTCTAGTAATTTATTAGATTTTCTAGTAATTTATAAGATTTTCTAGTAATTTATAAGATTTTCTAGTAATTTATAAGATTTTCTATTAATTTATAAGATTTTTTAGCATTTTATATTGATTTTCTAGTAATTTCTAAAACTACATTACTATAAGCCTTATAACTATTCACAAGTCATACAAAACAAAATACTAACTAGCTTGCCTTCTCTCTCCATTTAAAACACAACATGAACACTCTCTCCACCATGAACTCAAGCTCTCTCCTCCAAGAACACAAGCTCTCTCTAGCTAGCTTTACTTTGATTCACAAATCCCTCTATTTCTAAATAATAGAAGGATTACAAGCTAAATAAAACATTAGAGAATGAAAGAGTGTACCTTGTAGTGCTCCTTAGATGAGTAGAATCTTCACAAATTTAAAAAAAAATTTGGGCAGCACCTCCCCTCCCACGGCCGAGCAGCATGAACACAGCGCCTAAGTGTTCAGCTGGCTCGGCCGGGGGAGGAAGAAGCCCCTATATTCAAAAGACATTAGCACCGGGTCGTGGCAAGTCCCGGTGCTAATGCGCACCCTTTAGCACCGGGTGCAGCCAGCAACCGGTGCTAATGGGCTCGGCACATTAGCACCGGTTGCTGGCTGCACCCGGTGCTAAAGGGGGCGCATTAGCACCGGGTCTTGCCACGACCCGGTGCTAATGTCTTCGCCCTGACACCCCGCAGCGCCGCCCCCGCTCCTAGCCGTTGGACCCGGTGCTGAAGCCCCATCAGCACCGGGTCCAAAAATGACCGAGGCGGAGGAGGCGGGCGGATGTGAAGCATTCTGGTAGTGAGGGTGGCCGACAAGTGATGGTACCCAGCTAACACCAAGCTACGGCCTTCATCTATGATCATCCACAAGAGCTCCATGTTGGTTTTCGTGCAACGCTCGAAAAATCTAGAGTTCCTTTCCTTCCATAGCATCCATGAGATGAGGATCACTGAGGAGTCGAAGGCCTTCCTTGAGGAATGTGGAATCCGTTTCCTAGCTGATAACCACCAATCGACAAAGGTAATGAACCTGTCCTCGGGGGTGAGATTTCCCCAACCTAGCTTCTGAAGAAAGGAGAACCAAGCGACTCGACTGAATGAACAGCCAACGAGCAGATGGGAGATAGTTTCTGACTCCTGCAGACAGAACGAGCAAAGGTCCGTGTCCTATGCGAGATAGTTTCTGACTCCTCTATGCTGTCCAACATCTATTGTGCAGGACCTCCCAAATGAAATATTTGCATTTCGGCGGAGCCCTAGCCTTGCACAACTGTTTAGCGCCAGGCACCGCCTGCTGTCCAAGAAAATATGCCTGATATGCCGATGCTGTGGAAAATTGATGGCCGACCGTCCATTTCCACAGAAAGGTGTCTGGAGTGTTGCTGTCAAGGGTTACATTCTGTAGCAGCGCCCATAGAGAGGTATTCCACAATCACCTGCACAGTTAGGGCTCCCGTAATATCTCTGATCCAACAACGATCATTATCAAGGCCTTCACAGACTAGCCGGCGCTTCCTGATCCTAGTCCCAACTGCCTGGAAATGGCATGGAGCTATTTCTTGTATTGATTTCACGTAGTGAACTTTAACCAATGCTGTATTTAGGTCAAAGTTATCTATCTCGAATGATATCCTTGCCAAGGCTTTTCAAGTGGAGAAGAAGACAATTGACGGCATCCAATACTAGTTCTAGAGAAGACAACATACGAGCTTGCTATTTGACAGACGATTCCTTAATTTTTAGTATGTGTTCTCTTCGTTTAAATCAATATGTTTGTTGGATATATCCTTTGTGTATTTGGAAAAGATATATCAATCTTTTGTGCAATTTTAAGTGAAAAAGTATAGTCCTCATTTGATGCTATGCGTGGATTGCGTGTTTATTAGAATCTAGTAACGTGATGTCATAAGAATAATCAGGAACCATAATTTATGTACTATATTTTATTGGAAAATGCAATAGAAAACACAGTCTCAGGTGCATTGAGCGAGTTAGTTCTAATGTTGGCCGATATTAGCAAATCTGTGAAGCACAATGTTTTTAATAAGATGGAAAATTGACTTCTGATTTTGAATGTGGAACAGAATCCTGAGAGCAAGATACTAGTAGAATATAGGTTGGCCTCTAGGTTAATCTCCATACACTACTGCTGAATTCTTATGATTATGGTTCCAAGAAAATTATGCATTAACAAGGCTTTACAAAATATGGCGTGGCAACTAGCTAGTTATTGATTAAGTTCTGTCTTGTTAAAAAACCTTGTCCCATAAAATTATGGACAAAGTTCTATCTCTATTACATTTTGAACCCAACACTACATCAAGATTAATTTGAATAGGTCATTCAATAGTATTTTCATAGGAATTTATTATAAAGGGGTTTCCCTTAGAAAGGTCCACTTTTACAGAGGATTTAATTTGTTTGAAATAAAGAAGATAGATTGGCATTGATCAAACTAACACAAGGTTCACAGCGAACTCGACATATAAACAACTTTTCTGGAGTGGTGGAAGATGTGCAAATACAAAGCTCTGGAAAGCCAAAATGCCCTTAAAAATTAAAATTTTTATGTGCCTTGTGCTTCAAAATGCAATAAGATAATCTGATAAATCGCAAATAGGAAGATGAGCTTGTAGCGCAGTGGTAGATCACCCAGCGCAGGTGCCACCCACCCAGGGGTCAAACCCTGGGTGCTGCACTTGTGCCTGTCTCCTTGTGCAATGGCTGCAGATGAGTCCCATGCTGCCAAAGAAGCAGCGGTGGAGAGGTTCCTGCCCCGGCCACGTTTCGGTAGACCCCTTCTTAAAGCTAAGTCACTGGAGATGCTCATATTCCCCACGAGCAAGTTGGGGACCATGATCCATAAGACACTTAGCAGGTGCATGTTGCGATGGAGCCGGCGGCGAAGGTACTGATGCTGCATACAGCCTGAAGACCTACTGTCTCTCAAGATGAAAAGACAGATGTGGAGAGACTGGGGATGTCACTTATCTTTTGCTTAATTTTTCTGTAGGTTTCCTAGCTCAGAGAGAGGAGCTGAAGTCTTTTGTAAAAGGTTCCAGCTACTCTGTCCATCCACCGAATGCTGATTTTTTCTTAGGATCTGCTCGGATTTTCAGCTAGTATGTCAAATATATCAGTTGGGAAGCTATCCTAGACATGCACAATTGGTGTTGAATTCTGTAATTTCATTGCACTACGAGTAATGAAATTTAGACATATGGTCCCTTATGTGTAAAAAAGAACAGATCACATGGTTCAAACTAATTAACAATAGGGCAGCAGAAATAAAGCAGAAACAAGAACATATCACATGGTTCAAACTAATTAACAACAAGGTTCAACTGGAACAATACAATCAGTACAAATAAAGGATACATGACTGAGTTCGAAAAGATAACGATATCATGAAGACAAATATTTCTGGTTCTTTTCATCTTCATAAGCCAAGACATCCTTCATTCGTCTCAAAAGAACGAAACATTGTGTTCTATTCTTTTTCAATAAACAGCTTAGTACGTGGCCATAAAGTTGTCACCACTTCCTTCTTTAGGAACATCAGCTTTCGTAATAGGAACACTGTCTCTAGGAATACCAAGAATAACTAAAGGTCTAGAAGCGTTGATTTTCTGAAACATTAAAATTAGGAACATTAGCTTTCATAATAGGAACACTGTCTCTCGGAATACCAAGAATAACTGAAAAAGGTCTAGAAGCGTTGATTTACTGAAACATTAAAATAATTGTTCATAATTGTTGTATGAATGTTGGAACATACGATGTAAGAACATAATGGCAAAGAAAATTATGAAAACTGACAATAAACATATGGTATGAGCATATATTGTATTTGAGATGAGCATGGAAGAAAATAATGTGACCCAACCAAATAATCATGACCTTCCGATGAGGAACTGTAGATAAAACTGTGGATTCACAAAATGTTGTAAATACAAATAATATAATTAAAGATTATAGCAAAGAGTCTCAGTTCACTTTGAGTGCCAAACAGTGAACATGTAACATGTTGGGAAACAATGTGAAAGAGTTCAAAAAATATACCGAGAAATTAATTGAAAGCCTAAAAATTAGATAACATATATAACATAACAGATCATGGTTAATAGGTATATGAAAAAAGGTATCAAGCATAGAATACAAAGAAAACAATATATAGAAGCTTACCTTGCGTTTAGTATTCGGCGAAGATACATCATGTGAAAGTTCCTTTGAGCAATTTCCTTGAGCACAGTTGTTTGTACAGACAAAGTGATCTAGATCTTCAGGCTGTTGAATGTCCACGCCAACACAAGATGGATGGAAACTGCATTGTCAGATCAGAAGAATGAGACAGAGTCCAGTAACTTAAACTTCTAGAAGAACGGACAATTTACAGCTGACAACGACATGGAAAATAATAACTGCTACTTATACATCTAAATATTTGAAACTCCAGTGTCATGATAGCACAAAAATCGAATTCTATTGGAAGGAAATCTGTATACATTTGAAATTGAACTTTGGGAACTGCAGATGGCAAGACACAGGGTCACATACTATATATCTCAGAAATTAAAGCACAAAAAGTACAATTGGTGCTCCTATGATTAAGCATATATAGAGTTCCATGTTCTCCATGCTAGTATTTTTCTGAACCAACAAAAAACTTGGAACAAGGGGCAGACAACTCTCTCCCGCATTGATTTGTAAAGAAGTGAGACTCGTACATCAGCTAGCGGCTTATTAGGTGTGTACTTGCTAACCAGCCAGCAAGAGCACTCTGTTCTCCATATGCTAGTTAATGGTACCTCATACTCCCAAAGCATATGAGGAAACTGAACATCGTCTTCCTTGATGAAGCAATGTTGCGAAAGCATTCCTGGTATGAAGTTAATGAACACGCATAGGAGCAGGCTATAGGACAAACAAATGAATAATTATCCAGGACAAAAGAACCTTGAACAAGCTATACAAGCTTCATACGTTATAGTTTAAAAATATATAATCCTCCAACCACTGAAGAGGTAACTAGATTACAAATAAACGCAAGCTAAGCCCACACTCATGGACAAGAAACAATCCACACTAAAGCACAAAACTGTTCCTATAATTAAGCATATATGATAAACATATGATCCCTACGTTCTCCATGCTATTTGTTTTTTTCTTTAAACGAACAAAAAAACCTGACGGAAGGGGCAGATGATTCTCCTGCATTGATTTAAGAAGAAGAAGCAAAGACTTGAACACGGGCTAGATGCTTAGCTGTGCGTACTCCACTAGCCGCTAGCCCACGAGAACACTTTGTTCATCCTAGTTAATGGTACCTCAAACTCGGAAAGCATCACAGGAAACTTCAAATTTTCCTTGATAAAGTAATGTTGCAAAAGCATGCATGATACAAAGTCAATGAACACATATAGGAGCAGGCTATATGACCCAAAAATGAATAATTCTCCAGGACAGAAGAACCATAATTAACAAAGTATACAACATTTCATATGCTACAGTTTTTAAAAATATAAAATCCTCCAACCACTGAATTACAAATAAACGCAACCATTAATAGCAAGTAGATTATAGTTTGAAACAAAATTACCGTTCCATGCAGTCGTTGCACCTTATCATGGTATCGTCAGGGTTGTATGGTCTTTCACAAGTGCAATACCTTCAACGAAAAAAAAAGACGAACCATTATCAGGCAAAAGCAAGCTAATGATAAGCCCACACTCATGGAGAAGAAACAATCAGCAATATTGAAACGGCTTAGACTTCCATACACTGCGACATCTTTAGGAGCGTAGGACTGTGTTGACAGCCAAAATTGGCAGTCACCCGGATAAACCGGTCTGACCGGTTTGTACCGGTTTGAGTCTGTAATTCGAGTAAGTTTAGGATTCCGAGTTTGATCCTATATTATAACCGACTCATGAGGGGTAAGACTTCCCCGGCCTATATATATGAAGGCTAAGGCCGATTGAGAGATATTCCAATCGAATCAACATATTTGTCCTTTACTTTTTATCTCTCAAACCCTAATCTCTTCCAAACCCTAATTGCTGTCCTTTGCTCGTCTCCGCGACGTACTAAGGCGTTCTAGGTGGCCTGCCGACCCTAGAGCAACCCTAGATTGCTTGAGCTCCGACGGGGTCCCTCCCGAGCTCGAGTTTCTACGTCTTCACGACCTCCTGCCAGAAAGCGGTCTGACCGGTTCTAGGAACCGGTCTGACCGGTTTGCCCGAGGGAGGCCGGGTGTTGGCCGTGGTGACGGCCGTGCTGTGATCTCGAGTGTGTTGTCGCATCTTCGTGTCAACATACTTTTTGGCGACTCCGCTGGGGAAGATTAATCTGGTTCCAAGACAGATCTAATCTACCTCGAAGATGTCGGGTGCAACCAGTGAGCTCGACAAGAACAACATCATCACCGCTACGATGGAAGAACTCACGGACGAGGAGCGGAAGCGGTACCTGATTGCTGAGGAACACTTCAAGGCGCAATTCTTGAAGGGCTTCAAGAAGGATCGTGGAGGCTTTGTCAAGAGAGTTGAAGAGTTTGTCATGCCAGCTTTTAAGTTGGCTAACGATCAAGTTGAGGAGCTTCCTAAGGTAACCGGTGAACCCTCTGATTTAATGCAACAAATAACTCGCATGATGGATGAAAAGTTGCATGCTGCACAAACTGTTACAAGTGAGTTAATTGTTAACATGGCTAGTAATTTTTAGGCGTTTAATAAGGGTAAGAATACTTTAGAAGATCCTAATGCATACCCTAAAATTGATGCTAGTACGTCAAGTGTACCAGAAAATATTATAGATCATAATTTGGGTGTGCCACTGAATTTCTATCAAGGCCAGCCACCTCATTCTAGTTCGGTCCAAGAACCGGTCAGACCGGTTTGCCCAATTTAGTTGGACAAACCGGTTCTATGGGTGTAGGTGCAACGGATGCAATGGTTTTATCCAATACAGTTACTTGTGGTCCTGTTTTTACACCCCCGCGCGCTACTGTTGTAGGAAGTGCACCTATGGGATCTAGTGTCTCTTTTGGACCGATTCCAAATACTATTCATAATACTGTGTATGGTGCTCCTCGTTTTCAGAATACAACTAGTGCATATTATCAAGCCGATTTCTCCAAGTTCAAAGAGGATCTGGCTAATACAATTAGAACAAAGCTTGGGATAGATATGAGTAGCTCACGTCTATATATCAAAAACCATATCCTCCTGAGTTTGATCTAGTTACATATCCTAATGGTTGGCGTGTTCCTGAGTTTGTTAAATTCAATGGTGAAGATAATCGTACTACTTGGGAGCATGTTAGTCAATATATTTTGCAGCTAGGAGAAGCAGCCTTCTATGAGCCATTGCGTGTTCGTTTGTTTTCATTAACTTTGAATGGAACTGCTTTCTCTTGGTTTTGTTCGCTTGCTCCTAATTCTATTCAAAGTTGGTCTCAATTGGAGCGTAAATTTCATGAGCACTTCTTTAACGGAGAAAATGAAACTAAATTAACTGATTTAACATCTATTAGGCAAAGTCGAGAAGAATCAGTTATAGATTATTTCAAAAGATTTAGGGATACAAAGAATAGATGTTTTAATTTGTCAATTTCTGAAAAAGATTTAGCAGGTTTAGCTTTTGCAGGCTTGCGATCTTATTTGAAAGAGAAATTAGAAGGTTTTGATTTTCTTTCTATTAATCACTTGCAAATGAAGGTCATGAGTCTCGAATTAAAATTAAAACATGTTAAAGAAAATACTAAGCCTCATCGTTCCAATGTTGATTTGCTTGATAATGATTCTGATAGCTCGGGTGATGAGAATAATGAAGTTTATGCTGCTGAATTTGTTTGGCCATCAAAAGCTAAGACTTGTTCTTGTCCTTCGTTGAAGCCGGTTTAGAAAAATCGGCGAGAAGAGATTAAATTTACTTTTGATGTTGCCAAGTGTGATCGTATTTTTGATGAATTGCTTAAGAATAGTTTTATTAAACTTTCTCATACAATTCCACCATCCGATCAATTGAAAAAACATGCTTATTGTAAGTGGCATAATTCTTTTTCACATGCTACTAATGATTGCAATGCTTTCCGACGACAGATACAATCGGCTATTAATGAAGGTCGATTGGTACTAGCTGAAATGCAAGTTGACAAGACTCCCTTCCCTGTGCATACCGTTGATTTGAATACCAAGGTGCTGATTCGGCCGGAACAAGCCGAAGGAGCTAAGGGGAAAAATGTGATAGTCGGAGAGCCAAGGCCGGGAAAAATTGATGATCAAATTCCAGTCAGGAAAGTGATGCTTGGAAAGACTCTGGATGGTAAAGAATCTCTGAAGATTACAATTAACACATCAAGGCCCGGGGGGCAAGAAAGTTCATCAATTGAGACTCGGTCCACTGATCAGACGAAACCTGTCAGACCGGTTTCTCAAACTCCTGGACCGACCTAGAACTTTCAAGCCTAGACGCCCGAAGTAGGTACTTGGAAGATGAATGAGCCTAAAGTCAAAGGTATGGTTCTGAAGCAAGGACCTACTTTTAATCAACTCATGAACAAGTACACAAAGGCCGCTCAAATCAATCGGCCAACAAAAAAGAGAACAACGTCACCACCGCGTTGGGATAGTTCTTCAGATAATAACAAGCATTGTGGTATTGTTACTACTGTGTTTCCCCCGCAGAAGATGTATGCTACTATGCCATGGGCACCTCCGGCGTCAGGTTCTCCATATCCAACATGGGACCAAGGAATGTGGATGCAGTGCTTTCCCATGCCACAACCACCTCAAGACTACATGGGCAATTGTCCTAGGACACCACTACATGACCGATTGAGCTCATATCAATCAGGTTCGGCGTTAGCCAGCAAAGCGGTCAGACCGGTTTCCAAACCGGTCAGACCGGTTTGGTCTGAACAGAAACAATATGCTCCTCCTCAGCAAAAATATCATGTCAAGGAGAAGAAGGAGGAAGTGAAGCTTATAGAGGACCCAAAGCAAGCCAAGATTGATGGGTTTGTTACAATTGGTGAAATTCCAATAGCTATACAAGATTCAACCAAAAAGCCGATAGTTATTGGAGATTCGGTTGTTAAAAAACATGTCATGGCCAATGATCATGAAGCTGGAAGTAGCAAGGCTATGAAGAAAGTATTTCAACCAAGATGGTGTCCTTCTGGTTTGACTCATACACAAAAGAGAAAATTGCAGCGATTGCAAAACAAAGAGAAAAGGGAACATGAAGCTGAGAAACTGAGGGATGAGCAATTCAACAGATATAGGCCAATGATTTCTCAGAAGAAAATTTGGCAAGCCAAGTCAGTTGTGCAACCAGTAGCACAACCGGTCAGACCGGTTTCAGAATCCGGTCAGACCGGTTTGGGCGCAACAGAAGCGGTCCGACCGGTTTCTGGAACCGGTCAGACCGGTTTGGAACCAGAGGCAGAAAGCACATCTGTTCCCATTATAAATGAAGCTATTACGCTTGAAAATCCTCCAGTAGTTGAAGATGAGGAGATGGTTGATTTCAAAGCGTCTCCAGAGCATAACAATATGGGTGTTAATGTTGTCTATTTATCATTGGATTACGTTGTGGTGCTGGAGGAGGAAATATCTCATCTTCAGCTTGGACCTCGTGATGCTATATTTCAGAAGCCGCAAGAATCAAACAATCACTTGAAGGCTTTATACATGAGAGGTCATATCAATGGGAAGCCAGTCTCGCGAATGTTGGTTGATGGTGGGGCGATTGTGAATCTTATGCCCTATTCTCTCTACAAGAAGATTGACGAAAAGGACGAAGAATTGATCAAGACAAACATGACAGTCAGTGGAGTTGGTGGCGGTGATCCTATTGGCGCCAAGGGTGTGGCTTCTATGGAGTTGACCATTGGAAGCAAGACCGTTGCTACAGCTTTCTTCGTCTCAGAAGTGCAAGGTAACTTTAGTTTAATTCTTGGGTGTGATTGGATTCATGCAAATCAATGCGTACCTTCTACCTTGCATCAATATCTCATTCAGTGGATCGGCGATGAAGTTGAAGTTGTACATGGTGATACTTCTTCCTTCGTTGCAACGGCCGATTCCGATTCTATTAGTGCAAATGAAAATATTAAGTGTTTATCGGGCTTAGATTTGACCGATTATGAGCTGATCAGTTGCACTAAGGATGGTTTCGTTACTGCTACATTAAAGCCGATGGAAAATCGGTTGAATTACTTGCTGTAATTGATGGAGCAAACAGGTCAACAAAGACAAACCGGTCAGACCGCTTCTGGAAACCGGTCAGACCGGTTTAGACCTGAACAGCGCCAATCAAACCAAACCGGTTAGACCGCTTCTGGGAACCGGTCAGACCGCTTCTGGGAACCGGTAAGACCGCTTCTGGGAACCGGTCAGACCGGTTTACGTCTGGACAGTGGCTTCAAGAGAGAATTGATCATTTTCGAGAAAAAACAGAAGGTACGTTTGAAGCCATTGAAGATCTGGGTGATATGGATAAGCTGGGTCAAGGTTCTACATCAGCCGACCCTTTAGAAAAAATAGATATTGGTGATGGTACTATTCCTAGGCCAACTTTTGTAAACAAAAATTTATCGGCTGAGTTTAAAGCCGAGTTAATAAATTTGTTGAAAGAGTGTGTCGATTGTTTTGCTTGGGAGTACCGTGAGATGCCTGGTTTGAGTCGTGATTTAGTTGAGCATCGCTTACCAATAAAAGCCGGTTTTAGACCTTTTAAACAATCGGCTAGACGTTTTAATCCCGCTATTTATGACCGAATAAAAGAAGAAGTTAATCATTTGCTAGATGCTGGTTTTATTCGGACTTGTCGTTATGCAGAGTGGATTTCTAATATTGTTCCCGTTGAAAAGAAAGATTCGGGAAAAATTAGAGTTTGCATTGATTTTAGAGATCTTAATAAAGCTACTCCGAAAGATTCATATCCTATGCCTATAGCCGATGTTTTGATTAATGAAGCATCCGGATATCGTGTTGTTAGTTTTCTTGATGGTAATGCCGGATATAATCAAATATTCATGGCCGAAGAAGATATGCACAAAACGGACTTTCAATGTCCGGGATTTATTGGTTTATTTGAGTGGGTGGTTATGACTTTTGGATTGAAGAATGCTGGCACAACTTATCAAAGGGCTATGAATTTAATCTTTCATGATTTACTTGGTCTTATTGTGGAATTGTATATTGATGATATTGTAGTTAAATCGGATGGCTTGGATTCTCATCTAGCCGATTTAAAACTTGCTCTTGAGAGGATGCGACGGTATGGTTTGAAGATGAATCCACTCAAATGTGCTTTTGGTGTTTCGTCTGGGAAGTTTTTGGGATTTATTATTCATGAGAATGGCATAGAAGTTGATCCCAAGAGAATTGAAGCTATGAAGAACGTTGAAGCTCCTACTTGCAAAAAGGATTTGCAAAAGTTTCTAGGCAAAGTGAATTTCTTGAGAATGTTTATAACTAACTTATCTGGAAAAGTTGATGCTTTTACTCCTTTACTTCGGTTGAAAGATGAAGCCGATTTTACATGGGAAACAAAGCAGCAAGAAGCTTTTGAGAAGATCAAAGAGTACTTGTCTTCACCACCGGTGCTTAGGGCACCTAAGAGAGGGCGGCTGAAGATAGAGTCATTGGAGCTGTTTTAACCCAAGAAATTGATGCTAAAGAATATGTGATTGCTTATATAAGCCGACGGTTAATTGATGCAGAAACGAGGTATACTTTCATTGAGAAGTTATGTTTGTCATTATATAATGCTTGTACTCAGTTGAGGCATTATATATTATCTAGTACTTGCATCGTATTATGCCAAACTGATGTTATCAAACATATGTTGCAAAAACCGATTTTAAGTGGTAGGATCGGTAAATGGGCTTATGCTTTAGTTGAGTATGATTTGGCTTGTGAACCTTTAAAATCTATGAAAGGCCAAATTGTAGCTGATTTTATTGTTGAGCATCGAATTGATGATACTTGTGAATTCAACGTCGGCTATGTTGCTTGTACACCGTGGAAGTTATACTTTGATGGATCGGTTTGCAATGATGGGCAAGGAATTGGTGCTGTTTTGATCTCTCCAAGTGGTGCCGTTTTTGAGTTTTCAAACCGATTGGAAGAAAAGCGTACCAATAATCAAGTTGAATATGAAGCTCTTCTATTCGGTTTAGAATTTTTGCAAGATATGGGGATTAAGCATGTTGAGGCTTTTGGTGATTCACTCCTGGTGGTACAACAAGTATCTAAGGTATGTCAATGCTATAATGGTTTGTTGAATGCATATCTTGATAGATGCCTTGATATTATAGCTTCTTTTGATGAATTTACAATCAAACATATTCCAAGAGAAGAGAATGGCAAGGCTAATACTTTGGCTCAGAAAGCATCTGGTTATATCGTTGCAAAGAAATATTTCTACCTTAAAAAACCAATGCAATCAAAAGCCAAGGTTCAGGTTCTGGACGAACCGGTCCAACTGGTTTCACAAACCGGTCTGACCGCTTTGTCTCCTGATAGCGGTAAAAAGGTCTTGGATGATGTTGATGACTCCAAGTTTGAAAATCAGGACTGGAGAGTGCCTATTATTACTTATTTGAAAGATCCTGGTCGTGGTGCAGAAAGAAATATTCGGCAATTATCATTTAAATACATATTGCTTGATGATGAACTTTATCGTCGAACCGCCGAAGATTTGCTTTTAAAATGTTTAGACTCAGATCAGGCCAAAGTCGCCATGGGGGAGGTTCATGAAGGTATTTGTGGTACACATCAATCGGCTCCCGAGATGAAGTGGTTACTTAGATGAGCCGGTTTTTATTGGCCTACTATGATGGCAGATTGTTTCAAGTACTACAAAGGGTGTGAAGAATGTCAGAAATTTGGAAATTTACAATTGGTACCTGCTGCATTGATGCATCCTATTATTAAACCATGGCCATTCCGAGGTTGGGGGTTGGATTTTATTGGGCAAATTAATCCTTCATCATCAAAGGGACATCGTTTCGTGTTGGTTGCTACGGATTATTTTACCAAGTGGACCGAAGCGATTCCATTGAAGAATATGACACATAGAGAGGTAATTGAGTTTATTACACAAAACATTATTCATAGATTCGGTATTCCTCAAACTTTGACTACAGATCAAGGTACTTCGTTTATGTCTAAAGAGGTACGTGAATTTACCGAATCCTATAGAATAAAGTTGCTCAATTCATCCCCATACTATGCTCAGGCTAATGGACAAGCCGAGTCAAGTAATAAGACTTTGATTAGATTAATCAAGAAAAAGATAGAAGAAAATCCTAAAAGATGGCATGAAGTTTTATCCGAAGCATTATGGGCTCATCGTATATCTAGACATGGTGCTACTAAAGTTGCTCCTTTTGAGCTTGTATATGGTCAAGAAGCCGTTTTGCCTGTTGAGGTGACTCTGGACGCTTATAGACTAGCTAAGCAAAATGACCTTGATGTTGTTGATTATCATGATTTGATGATGGATAATATTGATGAGGTCACCGACAAGAGGTTGAAAGCTTTGAAAGAGATTGAAAAAGATAAGCTTCGGGTTGCTAAAGCTTACAACAAGGAGGTGCGAGGGAAATATTTTCAGATTGGAGAGCTTGTGTGGAAGACAATCTTGCCTATTGGGACGAAAAGCAACAAGTTCGGGAAGTGGTCACCAAGTTGGGAAGGGCCAAATAGAATTGTCAAAGTTATTTTTGGGAATTCTTATATGCTGGAGACATTACAAGGAGATCATTTGCCTAGAGCTATTAATGGAAGATATTTGAAGAAATTCTATCCAAGTGTTTGGCAAGACGCATGAAGATTAATGGCCGATAGATTTTTGATATCGTCCTTAGCATAAATTTTAGCTCCTGGGTTGTAATTACTTGTATATTGCTTTTTAGTTCTCAAGTTCACTAAAAACGCAGGGGGCATGTGTTGGCAGCCAAAATTGGCAGTCACCCGGATAAACCGGTCTGACCGGTTTGACAAACCGGTCAGACCGGTGCTGACCGGTTTGAGTCTGTAATTCGAGTAGGTTTAGGATTTTGAGTTTGATTCCATATTGTAACCGACTCATGAGGGGTAAGACTTCCCCGGCCTATATATATGAAGTCTAAGGCCGATTGAGAGATATTCCAATCGAATCAACATATTTGTCCTTTACTTTTTATCTCTCAAACCCTAATCTCTTCCAAATCCTAATTGTTGTCCTTTGCTCGTCTACGCGACGTACTAAGGCGTTCTAGGTGGCCTGCCGACCCTAGAGCAACCCTAGATTGCTTGAGCTCCGACGGGGTCCCTCCCGAGCTCGAGTTTCTAGGTCTTCACGACCTCCTGCCAGAAAGCGGTCTGACCGGTTCTAGGAACCGGTCTGACCGGTTTGCCCGAGGGAGGCTGGGTGTTGGCCGTGGTGACGGCCGTGCTGCGATCTCGAGTGTGTTGTCGCATCTTCGTGTCAACAGACTGGCTGGCCACGCTGTATCCAAAGCGGCAGAAGAAGTCGTCGAGCCGGGCCTTACTGAGGTTCATGTACTGCTTCAAGCTGTGGACGACTCACTTGCCCTGAAAGGTGTCGGCGCTCCTCGTGTCCAACCAGTCGGAAAAGAGGAGCTCCTTCTCGCCGCAGAAGTCCAGGCGGCCCTTCACGGTGTCCTCGGGCCGGTAGTACCACCTTAACTGCGCCACCACGCCGCCGCGCCGGTGGCACGTCACCATCCTCTCCACCACCGCCACGGACGAGAGGTCGTCGTCATTCCCGTGCAAGGACGGCATCTTGTGTGCAAATTTCATTTCTTGCTCGGGAAACCATTGAACAAGTAAATTTAACATACCTTGTTGCATGATGGCATCGTCCTGTGCCTTCGTTGCATATGATATGTCGCAAAGAAAGTTTAGTGCTAAAAAATTAAACACACATAAATTAGTCTTCGCATATATATTGTAGCATCCCACAAAGCAAAAGGTTACCCTGCTATTGTCGGTGTGGAAGATTTTGGATACATGAATAACTGGTTCCATTGAATTAAACCATGAAAGCCATTACTCTATTACTCTATAGGTGAGATCCCATGAATGAAAAAATATAACAATTGTTTTGGAATAATAAAGCACGTGTTGCAGTCTCTGATTGCTGGAGAAGGTTGCTGCTTGGACTTCATTCCACACTATATGATAAGTTAAAAGGTTTTAATTGTCATAGGCAGCTGATAAATTAACAGTCACTGACAGCTTCCATCCTTAAATAAATAGTTCACCAATTTTAATTGCAGTCATTTGTTGAAGGCTGCCCATGATAAGAAGAGGATGCCTGTATCTCACTTATAATCTGACAAAGAGCAGTATCACAGGAGATTATTGTATACAGTGAAATTTAAAACCTTCTACTAGCTTCGAACCCACCCCCCCCCCCCCCCCAGGCTGTCTACTAACAGGATGTGTTTCAAGTGGGATATCATCTACATGGATGGTCCTTTAGTTTAAGCCTTGATACTTAAGAATTATGTTATTGTGCAAACTCTGTGCTTTATGGTGTAGCGTATACTACTTGCTGTAATAATTGAGACTGAACTCTTTTCCACGAGAAAAGGGTGAAACCGGAGAGCTGCATCCATTATCTAACAAAATGATCTCATTCAATAATAAAGAGAAGGAAAAATTAACATAAAGATCTGATGGCTCTCAGAATGGAATAAGTGTGATATGCCTTCAAGAAACCATCAAAGAAGATTCTACAATTAGAGAGTTGCAAGAAATGAGTGTGGGGGTAACTTTTCCTGGAACTGTACTGCAACCAGAGGTCACTACTCTGGAGGGACCCTACCCTGACCGGAGATAAGGAAGGCGATCTGGATGTTACTGAAGTGGATAGTGGAGTAGTGGAGCTTTCTTTTCGAGTATGAAAATTACGAATAGTGAGAAGACAAATTAGAGTGGTAGGTTAATTATTAATGTTTATGGTCATGTACAAGAAGAGAGGAAGGATGACTTTCTTGCGGAACTGCTCAATAAAATCCAAAACATAAACTGGCCTTTTGTGATGGGAGGAGATTTCAATATGATCAGATATCCGGGGGGAAAATCTTCTGCTAATATAGATCAATCAACAATGGACACCTTTAATAGTACAACTTCATATCAGACGCAGGGATTACGGAAATACAGTGGAGAGGTGGGAAGTTTACATGGACTAATAAACAATTACAACCTGTTATGTCAGTATTGGATAGGGTGTTTTGTAGCCCAATTTGGGATCAACATTATCATGGAGCCACTTGTGAATCTTCAATTAGAGTGGGTTCAGATCATAATCCATTTATTGTGAATACGAATGATGAAAGAATTGTACACAGTTACACATTTAGATTTGAGGCGGCATATATAGCTCACACAGCCAGGTTTCAGGGAGATGGTGCGTGCGAACTGGCCAGATAGAGGAGATTTAGATATTCAAGTTTATTGGAGGAACATCAAGAAAACAATCAAACAATCCTGTAAAGGCTGGAGTATCAACTTCAATCACTACAACAGAACATTATTGTAGTAGCTAATAATCGTTGGAAAATGCAAAAGTTACTGAGAATTTAAGTAGTCACCATCACAGTTAAGCCAATGTACTACTTGCTATTCGTTATGTAAACTGACATCAATTGTGGACTGTCACCATTCTATGCCATTTGTCCTGTCAGTCAGAGTTCAGAAGTCTACTTCATTGCCAATTGTCGAAGAAATAGCTTAATTAGTTTTATAACTCATCGGTCTTCATATTTCATATGCCAGAAACCTATCTAGCCTGTTAGGAAATTTGGTCATATAGCTATGATTACACATGCATGGATAGCTCTGTAGTAGTAATTGAATGCAATTTTGACCAGACATGTGTGTTGACTTAATGCTGTAGTTAGTCTTTATGATGGTCCGATGTGAAAAACACATTGGAACCACAAGAGCCTTGTTTACTACCAAACCTGTTGCATGCTGATGACGAAAGGAAAGAAAATCCATTAATTTGCAACAACTCGAAATTACACCACAAACCAACATAGAATATTAATACAATGTGCGTGAAGAAATAGGAAACATTCGAGTTACTAAACAAATAATCGTAAATCCAACCAGACTACTTATTTAGAACTGAGCTTGCATTAAGTCCACTGTTGCTTTATTGATCTGGAAGGCCTTAGCAATTATACTATCCGCAATGGACGGCTTCGAGCCAAACAATGTGTTGGCAATAGTGATCACTCCAGGGTTCTGGCTGCTCAATCCTGCAAGAGCTACAGCATTGACCGTACCATTGTTGAACTGGAAGTGGACAAGTCCCTTAGGGAACACAAACACATCTCCCTTGGTCAGAGCCTTGGTTATCAGCATATTGTCTGGATTAGAGGTAACAAAGCCAACAAACAGTGAACCTTCCAACACAGTCAGTATCTCCGTGGCACGAGGGTGAGTATGAGGTGGGTTCATGCCATTGGGTTCGTAGTCAATGCGCACCATGGAGATCCCCATCGTGTTCAGCCCAGGGATCTGGGCGACATTGACTGCTGTCACAGCCGAGCCCTGCTTGTTGCTCGTGTTGCCCACCTTGTGAAGGCCAGAGAAGTAGAAGTTTTCTGCGGCGACGTCCTCCGCCCTTTTGCAAGCAAATCCATTGACATTCACTGCATGAATACATTCACATATTCACGTAAGATAACCTGGTAACAGCGTAGAAAAACTACAGAAGTCAAGGCGCCGTACAAGTTTGTATGTACCTGGAGATGTCTTGTCAGCAATGCAGACATCTTGAAGAAGGCTCGGATCTGAGGCGATGGCACAGGAGCAGGCTATAGCCAACAGAGCAAGGAGAAGGAGATGACTCGCCATCTTGTTCCTCTGTTTCTCCTTAATGATCCAAACTAAATTAGAGCAAAGGTGAATGGAAATGCAAAGCTGGTTGCTGTGTGGTCGCTAAGCATGGAGGAGGCTGTATTTATAGTGGGTAATCGCGCACGATTAGATTTCTTGCCCAGGGAAATTTACTAGTTTATTATGAGCGATGGTTGCTTCATCCGGGACGTTTCTGAAAAAGGAGGTAGGAGAGTCTTCATCCGGGACGTGTGCTTGATTTACAGGCATCGGCAACATGCATATAGCTTGCGATTGAACAAGTCGACAGATCAGATATATACTTGTCCCCAATGTGATAACCATGTTACAAATGGAGAGCGCAGATTCATTCATGTTATAAATTTGCCTCTAATCCAAGGCCAACTAATAATATATAATACATAAATCAAATTTATTAGTTTTGTGTGCTACGGCTACAGTGCAATTTCTACTTACTAACTACATATTAGTATTTCATCGAACACGTCCTGGTATTATTGTTTAAGGAATTTTATTTTCATCAGTTACCTGATCAAATATGTATAAATTTCATCTCGTTTTTTTAACGACCACACTTATTGCATTTGTACTTTGTTCAAAATATACTGCTGAAAAAGTAACATTTATTTCATTGCAAATCGACATTTTCATTATCTATATGGAGTCAAATCCTCCAAAATTACACTATTTGACCAGTACAACCAAAACCAATTGAGATATTTATGGGTTAGATGGCCAGTATATAGGTAAATTAGGCTGAGGTCAGTGCTTCACCATCTGACAGAATCCAAAAGAAATTTTTTATGTGTAACCAGTTGGCTTTGTTTTAGGACACATATATAGAAGTCTGTACCGAAATAATTATGGAGCATGTGCATGAGACTCCACCGCAAGTGGAATACTATATATCGAAGCAGTATAAGTATGAACTTACCTGAGATCAACTTAGCCTAAAAGATTTCAATTATAAAAGAAGAACTATATGCTTAATTAATTTTAGTTAAATAAAATAATATAAAGATTATTTCAGCGTGAAATACCCTATGTTGAAATTAATGTAATTATATTTGAATTTGTAAAATCCATGTAAAAGCAAATCAATTTTTATTTATAATTGTTGATATATAAACTATATCAATTAACATTCAATTTGAAAACAAGACATGTGAGAGAGTCTAATGGAAACATATCATGTCGTGTTGCACTAATTAAAAAATATTTATTTTAGTATTAATTAATATTAATATTAATAAAAAAACATGAAGAGCAACTCTAATTTGCTTTTAAATTATAAATACTAGTTTCAATTAAACATTAATCAATTTGACATAACTTTATGATAAAACTGAGATTTAACATAATAAGTTTATTTAGAAACCTAGTTGAATAAGTTTTAATAAAAGAGTAATATGCACAATGAGTAACTAAACCTGCACCAAATCTCACCTCAATCACTTAACTTACAGATGGTACCGCATCAACAAACTTGCATTCTTGTTCACCGCAGGTCTTTTTTGGCCACGTCTGATTGATCGACCAGGTGGGGCCACATTGGCAGGGCGATGCGGGAGTCCGACCTGTTCGCGGCCTTTGGGAAAGGCCACCGTTATTCGTGGAAACTGTCTGTAGACATCGCATCTCCTCACCATTAAAAAAACTCACATTCATCCACTTCATTTAGTACTAAACATAAAAAGAACCGGTACTAAGGCTAGCTCCAGTGTTGGGTTAAAATCGAACGGTAAGGAGTAAAAGTCGAATGGTGCCTACTGTGGCCATCGACCACTGCTGTGACAGAACAAAATCGACCACAAAACTTACATCGACCACTAGTGAATAAAAAATGGATTGTTGGCCGCGGCCGTTGGTCCTGCGCGCCCGCCCGCCCACCCACCTGCCAAATAAATTCCTTCGCGCGAGGAAGACGGGGAGCGCTGGTTTTCTTTTTTTTACCGCTTGTGGGTCCCACAATTCGACCGTGACGCTGTGGGTATCGAACCAAACTTCGGTTCGCCTTCTTTCGCAGATGTGGTCGACCATGACACGGGAGCTGGCCTAAGGGTGTGTTTCAATCCAAGGAGTTAAAATTCAGTCCCTTAAATAAATAATAATTAAAAATATTAAATATAAACTAATTGTAAAACTAATTGCATAGTCATGTCTACTTCGCGAGATAAACCTAACAAGTGTAATTAATCTATAATTAGTATATAATTATCACATGATTATTATAGCATTACATTATATAATATAATCATGAACTAATTAAGGCTATTCACCTCACAAATTATCCCTCATTTGTGTAATGATTTTTTAATTAATCTATATTTAATACTTTTAATTAGCATTCTTACATCCGATGTGACGGGACTAAAACTTTAATCCAGGTATCCAACCACCCCCTAAAGTGGCACGGAGGCCTCGGAGACGTACCGGGCACTAACATGGTCCTCCACGGGTTATTTTAAAAGAAAAGAATCTCCCACTCAATCACATGTGATGTATAGACGAGATGTTTAAAAAACAACGTGTGAGGTTGAGGTCACAAGTTCAGAGTCCTTGCCGCGGGGTGACCGGTACTTTCTAGCAGTGCCTGCAACAGGTCAGCCGGGTTCGCCTAGTCTATGGAGTGGGTGTGTGGAGGCTCCACAGCGCGAGCCGCATCCTGGATGCCATCGTCCGTCGACACGAGGCTCATCGGCAAGTTCGATGAGGAGGAGGACGACGACGAGCGGCTGGCTGCTATATTGCTGGGTCAGGCTTGCAGCCACCCGAACGCCGGGGAGCGGCCGAGGATGAACGCCATCATGCAGAACTTGACGCGTGGATGATTCACGTGGGCGTGGTTGGGATCAAGGCAGTGTTTCTTTGGAGGTGGAAAAATATTTCCATCCCATTTCACTGTATCAAATAAAGTCAGTTTACAAAATTATCTTCACAGCCCTGGATTAATTCACGAGACCTATCTAATTAGACCTTTTACCGCACCATTAGAAAGGTTACTGTAACATTACTGTAGTAAATTATGGAGTAATTAGGCTCGTTAGATTCGTCGCGCAAAGTTACACTCATCTCTAAAAATGTTTTTGCAAATAGACTTCATTTAATACTCCATACATGCAAAATTCTCTTTGAATTTTTTTTTCCGGGAAGGATAGAAACGGGCCCCAAGCCGAGGCTCAGCGGTGCGAGACGGTACTAAGCGCAGTAAAGAGGCGGCGAAGGTCGCTGACAAACCGGCAACGCAGGCAAACCAATTGAAACGAAACTTAGTCCGAAGAAGGTGCAAGCGAATTGTGGGTGGGCGTCGGAGAACCTTTAATCCTATTTTTCAGCGTTCGGAGCATAGTTTGCCCTCGTATATAAAGTATTGAAGGATCGAAAACGGCGACCAGAGAGGGAGGGAGTGAATGGGAGCCGATAAAAATTTCTCTCGAAAGAGTAAATCCGGCCTATATCCCGAAATCACTACCAATCGTGTCCAACTCCCTTTCTTGGCAAAACCACGAAGCCACTGGAGTGCTTGTGGTCCTAGGAACAAGAATCAACCAACACAACTCAAAGAACACAGCGGAAACAAACGAAACTGAACTCGGCTCACCACACAGGATAAAATCGGAACCTCTGGTTTCTGAAACCGGAACCTCCGGATACAACCCGAAACATCCGGTTTCAGAAATCCGGAACTTCCGGTTTCACAGGAACACAACAGCCCGCGGGAAGAACTCGATCTAAACTTTAATCGATCTCCCGAATCGATCCACGGATTCAAGTGAGACTTTGGGGATAGGTGGGATACATCATGAACTAGTCATGGCTCCAAAATCACACCAAAGATGCTCCGAATCAAAAATAATTGCGGATCTATGAACCAAACACCTCTTTCTCGGGTTCAAACGAAATTCACCAAATGGAAGGCTTTTCCCGAGGATTCAGGGGGCCAAATCACTAGAGAAGGATCACTAAAGACCCATGAGTGAATCCCCAACAAAATCCCCCAAAGAAACGGCCTCCAACGTGATGAACACAAATTCGCCCAAAAATCACCCGAAAAAGAAAAACAGGAAGGAGACAACACACATGATCTTCACCCACGTTGCCTTGCTTGTTCTTGCACCATGTGAACCACACTTGATCCCACTGGCTACCGGGTCCCTCGAACCAAGCCTACTTGTCTCTCCACTACCTGGGAGGCCACCTGGATAAGACCTTTCACGCTTGTTCTTCACCTGCTAAAGATTTTTACGCGTAAAAAAAATTAAATACCACCAGGTGCTCTCTCCATGTTCTTCGAGAACAAGAAGAACAGAGAAAGAAAATGAGGACACGACAAATAAGAAGAGAACCAAAGAGATTAAGAGTAGAAATAGCTCAAGATCCAACATTCAAGATTCAACAGAGAAATTTATAGAGATTACATAGATCCAAGATTATAGAAATTGACATTCAAGTATTACATTCGACAGAGAAATTTACAGAGATTTGATATGAAATGGTCAAATAACTCTTACACTCGCAAGTCTCAAGAAAAGGAAAGGAAGCTGCACCTTCACCAGCCTGCAGTGCGCCGCCAGCGCGTGGCCCGCCTGCTTGCGCGACAGTGGCTGCACGCCAGTGCCGCCCGATCGTGGCCCGTTCGCCCGTGCACCTCGCGCCGGCCTCGTGCGCCCGCGCAGCCCACGCACCGCCTGCCTCTCCCGCGTGCGCCTGCCTGTGAGATGAGGAAGAGGAAGAGAGAAAGTGAGATCCGGAAGAGAGAAAAGAGAAAAATATAAGGTTGAAGAACAGAGAAGGGAGATAAAAAAAGGAGAAGAGGGAGGAGCCGTTAGTGCTGCTCATTAGCACCGGTTATAGCTACCAACCGGTGCTAAATGTGCCTGTGCACCGGTTGTTAGTTGCCAACGGTGCTATTTTGGGGCCTTTAGCACCGGGTCTTATCACGACCCGGTGCTAATGACCTCCTCCCGACCACTCCTGCGCGCCGCCCCACTCCTAGCCATTGGATCCGGTGCTAATGCACCCTTTAGCACCGGATCCAAAATGTGCCGAGGCATTTGAGCGGGGCGGATGTCGAGTTCTCTGGTAGTGTTATCATGGTTATTTTATCCTATGGACATTTTATATATATACTTTTATTTTTTGGGATGATGGATAAGAACAAGTACATTCTACTGTAAATTAAAGCCTCTGATTTGGAAGATTCTTTTTTGTGTCTCTGTGTGATTCAAAGTTTTTTTTTCGTGTCTCTGTGTGATTCGTAGGAATTTCTGTTCGTGCTCGTGTCATCGTCCGCATGCTCTGCAAATATCCGCTTGCACATGCTCCATGGTTCCTAGGTACACACTTCTATATTTGTGTCATGTAACAAAGCCAAATTGTTACACATGAAAAAGTTCTTTTCTAATACGTGATAATATTCAAGCTGATGGGAATGGAGGTGCCCGCCGCCGTCAGGTGAGTGTAACTCTCGATTTAATGAAAAACTTGATATAAACGATCCGGTTTCTGATTTGAACCCCAACAATCCCTGGTCCTTTTGAGTCATCCACATCCAGTGTGCTTCTAGTAGCCTGATAGTTCCTAGTCCTATCTGAGGTTTATCCTGATAGTTGCTAGTCCTATCTGAGGTCCTTCTAGGTAGCTCTCAACAGGGTGTTGCTGAACTGTGGACCTCAGTTAGTAAGAGATTGCTCCTATCTGTTGGTTCAATTTCAAGTTTCATGTCTTGAGTTCTTGAAGAAAACTTCAGAACATTAAACTCTGCCCTGTACTCTATAGTTATTTGTCCTTGATTATTTTGCCATGTTGAACCAACAAGCTTTACTGTATTTGAGTTTGACATACCCTATCTGTCTGCTTTACTGATTTCAGGATGTGCTGGGCGCTACTAGCTACTTACCGGTTGATGAATTGTTCAGTCACCGTACTGTTGGATGGACCTTTTGTTCTTGAGTTTCTAGAAGACATTGTGCAGACAACCTCATGGGGTAGAAGACAATATATCTAGTAGTACACTATTATAGGATCCATGCATTGCTATTGGTTTATGAGTTTCTGGAAATGATTGTGTGCACAAACTTGATAGGTGTGCAAGACAAACAATCTAGTGTATCATTTTGTTAGATCTATCTATTTTCTTTTGTTTTTTTTTTGACATGCTGAAAGTAGTTGGGTGTAGACGAACCTATGAATGCAAGACAAACAATATGTAGCTCCATGCATTGTCATGTAATTTACCTGGTGAATGAATATTTGAAGTTGGGTGTGAAATGATAGATACCATTAGTGTTGTATTTGGGTTTAATATGTATTGCATAATTTTTTATCCATTTAAATGTCTCGTTGAACAATCAGTTGGTAAAGCTATCTATACCTTCAAACTGTCCGTGGGTAAATGTTGTTACAGGATGTCCGTAGGGATATCTTAGTGTATCTGACTGTCCATCGGTAAAAGTGAAGTCCATCGGTAAAACTCTTTACCCATTGGTATAACTTTATAACAACGGACTCCCCATCCCTAAAAGGGTTTATACCGACTGCTTGTTCATTGCTGCTTTGGGGTTGTGGTGTTTATCTGCAAACCATAATCACTCTTGGGACTTCATTCTGAAACACTCAATTACCGTCGACCATCGGAGCGACAAATAATATACAAAGTTAGAACTCTCGGGAAAACTCATAAATCTCGTGTAATGAAAAATGTTGAACATATATGAAGCTCGATTTGCGTGGAAAAATATGTAGCTTTTGCAGTAGTACAATTTGAATGAAGAATAGATGTAATAACTGTCGTACCCAAAAGAACAGAAATTTATATAGCTTTTACTGGTAACAGATAAAGGTAAAATCTCTTAATTAAATATATTACAACAAGTTTGATGAAACAATGATATATACTAGTTTGTAGAAGTTAAACTGTAGCCGCATCTCAGAAAAGCTAATTAATTTGATTGGTGGATTACATATTACCAGTTCGCTGTAGATTAATCAAGTACTCCTTCCATTCTAATTACAATTTGTTTTGATCTTTCTTTATATAGCTATTACTGCGCTATATACATCTCGATAAATGTTATGTATAGTATATAGTAAAATTGTATGTTTAGAAAAATCAAAATGAATTGTCACCTCGGCTAGGTGCTTATCATAGGAAGACACCCAACTGGAGACAAATGAGGGACTGGCGATATTCTAGCTTAAGTAATCGTTAATTCATTACATGGATGAAACTATTGGTGGTCTCCATTTGTTAGGTGATTATCACTTTGGCGACAAGTCTGTGATCTTCTGACTTGTTCAATCGCAACATGTAATAGATTTATTTCAGCCGTCGTATACTCGTATGTTATAGTACATGATACATTCATGCTGCCAACGCATCAAAAATCAAGCACACGCAATGCTGCCAAATGCCAATTGGAAGACTCGTTCCTACAATGATGAAGCAACTATCGCTCATCATCATAAACAAATAAAAAATTCTTTCGCAAAAAAATAAACAAATAAAAAATTCGCTGGGCTACTAATTGTTCATGGTTACCCATAATAAATACAGCCTCCTCCACGCTTAGCAACCACACAGCAATCAGCGTTGTATTTCCAACCATACTTGCTCTAATTCAGTTTGGATCATTAAGAAGAAACAGAGGCACAAGATGGAGAGTCATCTGCTTCTCCTTGCTCTGTTGGCTACGGCCTGCTTTCGTGCCATCGCCTCGGATCCGAGTCTTCTTCAAGATATCTGCGTTGCTGACAAGACGTCTCCAGGTACATACAAACTTGTATGGCGCCTTGACTTCTGTAGTTTCTACACGCTGTTATGAGGTTATGTTACATGAATATGTGAATCTATTCATGCAGTGAATGTCAATGGATTTGCTTGCAAAGGGGCAGAGGACGTCGCCGCAGAAGACTTCTACTTCTCTGGCCTTCACAAGGTTGGCAACACGAGCAACAAGCAGGGCTCGGCTGTGACAGCAGTCAATGTCGCCCAGATCCCTGGCCTGAACACGTTGGGGATCTCCATGGTTCGTATTGACTACGCACCCAATGGCATGAACCCACCTCATACTCACCCTCGTGCCACGGAGATACTGACTGTGTTGGAGGGTTCGCTGTTTGTTGGCTTTGTTACCTCAAATCCAAACAACATGTTGATCACCAAGGCTCTGAACAAGGGAGATGTGTTCGTGTTCCCGAAGGGACTTGTCCACTTTCAGTTCAACAATGGTACAGGCAATGCTGTAGCTCTTGCAGGATTGAGCAGCCAGAACCCTGGAGTGATCACTATAGCCAACACAGTGTTTGGGTCGAAGCCATCCGTTGAGGACAATATACTTGCTAAGGCCTTCCAGGTCAACAAAGCAACAGTGGACTTAATGCAAGCTCAGTTCTAATTAAGTAGCCTTTGTTGGATTTACGATTATTTCTTTTCCATTTTTCTTCGTGCAAACTGTATTATTTACGAAATTCTATGTTTTGATTTGTGGTGTACTAGTGTAAGTTGTGTTCTTTTTTGCAAAGTAATAGATTTTCTTTTCTTTCAGCTTCAGCTTGCCACTTATTTGGTTGTAAACACACCTCTTGTGGTATTCACACCTCGGGCATCATAAAGACTCCAACTACCGCATAAAGTTAGCAGTCATGTGTGATCGAAATTGCGTTCACATTACTACATAAAGCATTTGCTGGGTCGGTTAATACCTATTTGTAGAAGCAGAACGGCTGTCCAGCCTTAGCTTTTAGCAGCTAGAAATAGCATGTTAGTTGTCACACCCAGTTTTATAAGCGAAATTAAATCAAATACAATCACATATATGACGTACAGTATCAGTTAATTCATACATATTGAAGGAGATTGGAATGCTCAACGCAAGTGTATTCATCTCATTTTCATGGACTTATACATGGGTTACAGGATATGCTGTGCAAACAGAAATACTAGCTGCCAGCTATGTGTGCATGAGTACACGGATGTGAGTGAGTCAAAGCGATAGAATAGTTCTCAGCTATAACAGAAACTAGATGAGGTTAGTGGAATAGACAAATCACATGTTTCTCTTAGTCGAAGCAGTGTGAACAATGGAGAGACCGGCTCTAAAATGGCGCGACTTATTGCTGAGAGAGTTTTGCCTACGTATCCACGGGTGTTGATGCCGGCTTGCAATCACTACCAGATTTTTACCCTATTTCAACAGCAAAAAATCATGGCAATAGGGCCTAAAACGTGGAAATAACTACCAATTGCCACAATATCATGTTCTTTGCGAGGCGTTGCAAGTGCGAGCGTGGTCAAAAGTTTGGGCAGCAAATTTTGATTTTGTTGTATTAGATATGGCTAAGGACACCGGTTGAACCGCCCCCAAGTGCAAAGCGACCCCAGGATTGTTGTGGAACTCAGGCGTCAAGGATCAAGGGCGGAGGATCCTATGGTTCGGCCGGACCTATCCAGTTCGCCCGAACCATTGCGGTTCGCCCCGAAGCGATGGCTGATTATTGAAATTGCTGGAATTGAAGTTATTACCTTGTTGAGGCCTCTCAAATGGGAGGTTTGAGCGCGAATTCCAGCCTTGGTTGCCGTAGTTGTTCGGTCGATACCCATTGTTGTTGGAGTTGTTGATGTAGTTGGCATCTTCTCGCGTTTCGGGGCAGTTAGTCCACGAATGGCCAGCATTGCCACAGACCTCGCAAATCATGTGAGTGTCCATAGCTTGCATCATTTCTTAAGCAGGGGCCTCCAATTTCTTCATCAGGAGGTCCATCTTGGCAGCGAGCATTTATAGAGCTTCAACTTGATGAACTCCTCGAGTCTTTGGTTGAGTCTAGTCGTCGTTCCAACCATGGTTCTCGACCATCTTCTCTATAAGGGCCTTCGCACGACTCTTCTCAAGAGAGAAGAACGAGCCTCCAGCAGCAGCATCCAAATACTCACGGGCAGAGCTTCTAAGCCCGTGATAAAAGGTTTGGATTATGAACCAATTCTGCAAACCATGGTGAGGACAAGCAGATATATAGTCCTGGAGGCGATCCCATGCCTCGAGGACTGTTTCATCTTTTAACTACTGGAAACTAGCAATTTTATTCTGGAGGGCGTTGGTTTTCCCAACCGGAAGGAATTTTAGCAAGAATGTGCTAGTGCATATTTCTCAAGTATCTATAGCTTCGCGGTTAGCATAAAACCATTATTTTTCCTTACCTAATAATGAGAAAGGGAATAAACGAAGGTGAATGGCATCGATACTTACCCCGCGTATGGTGAAGGTGTTGCAAATCTCTAGAAAATGCTGGAGATAAGCATTGGCATCCTCGTGTGGCTTGCCGCAGAATGGGCTAGCCTGCACCATGTTGATGAGGGCTGGCTTCAGCTCGAAGTTGCCATCTCCGACTGGCGGAGCTGGTCCGGTACGCACATTCTCGCTCGATGGAGCGGAGAACTCGCGGATCGTCTTGCGGCCATCCTCGATGAAGCTGGGTCAACGACGGGAAAGACTGGGTTCGTCAAAATGAGCTGCTTCTGAGGAGGTACAATACGAGGTCGCACTTTCCTCACAAGAGACTCAGGATTTTCTTGGAAGGTTGACGGTATTTGGAAACCAGTCATGCCCTACTCTGCTTCACAAAGACCAACGAAAACAGAGCAAGGATAAACCCGCTTGAGTAGCGGTATAGTCAACTAAGATAGCTCGGGATAAATGTTTGAAAGTAATCTAGCCAAATGCTTCCCCGGCAACGGTGCCACAAATGCTTGTTGGTACTTCTTACGTTCCAATATCAGAATTGTGAATCCCGGTACTCGAGTAAGGAGTGTTTCAGTGGTTTTCCTTATGGCTAGTAAAATATGTGAATATTCTGCAAGCGCACAAAATTACTGCTGTAGCACTTCACCAGGGAGTATTCCGAGGTATCGTAATTTATATTTCCGTAGTGAAGCTTTGGCAAGAATACTAGCAAATGGATATTCGAGACTATCAGAGAAGGGTACACGACTAGACAAGACAGGGGATAACGGTATTGGATAGGAGTGGATATATCGCGACACACAGCTCAAGGGAGACTCAGATAGGTAAGAGAAGGTCTAGATGGTTGGGAGAACAACATAAAGAGATAAAGGATTTCTGGGTATTGTCTATCTGGGTTACTTGGGTTAAGATACAGGGGTTGAGAGATAGCTCTAACAGATCTAGATAAGCTGAGACCTCGACTTCGGGACACAGAGCCTGAGATACACAGAAAGGGATGAGAAGGGGTGCCTCCAACCCTGCACGTTTGGGGATCCTACAAGCCGAGCCAGGCGTGATGGAATACGAAGGTCGTAAAGGGATGCCACCTAATGACTACCACCTCCGTGCCAGCTCAGAGATATTCTAAGGTTACAGACTAGTCTAGGTACCACACCTACAGTAGACTACAACTACTTACTCCACTAGCAGAAGTAAGCAATCCTTCTCATACCCCAATGACAAGTCACCGCTAATAATGAGCAGAAACGAAGAACCCGCCAAGACAAAGACTTGAATCTAGACTTGGGAGAACTAAGATCACAACAACTATAGTCTAAACCCAAAATACATGCAACTAGAGTAAAGTAGAAGTAAGATATAAATAACTCAGATAAAGGACAAAGATAACTATATTGATAAAGTAAAGTCTTACAGAAATATAAAGGAAAAGATACAAGAGCTAATACCAGAGCTTCTGAAGATGACTCCGGAACCTCCGAGACACAACTCGACTCAACTCTAACTCCCAACTAAACTATCCTAACTCTACTAGAAAGAAGTGGAATATGAGCTCCTTGGTTTGGTGTGTCTTGAACCGGGGCTTGGACCACTGTATTTATAGCTTGCCATGACGGTTGGAGGTGGAGTAACTGCCATGGGACCGAGGGGGTCGGTTTCCTTTGATTCGGCCGAACTCCCTGGTTCGGCCGAAACAGTGGATCCACCGCCTTGGCCTCCAAGGGCTGAGATTGGCCCTGGGGAGGCGGTTGTGCAGTGGGGGCGGTTCGGCCGAACTGGGCTGGAGGCCCAGGCCTGCCCCCCTGCACCGCCTTTGCTTCTTGGGCTGTGTAGATGGCTTGATCTAGGTAATCTTAATGTTAGTTCAGCCCAGAAGTGATGTGGCGATGATCCATGTGGCGTGCACGGTCGTCGCTCAGTCATTGCTGACATGGACGGCCTTCCGGTTGTGCTTCGAGTCATGTACGACTAAGGAGGGTAACCGGCCGAACGGAGTTGTTCAGCCGAATTGGTCGATTCCGACCCATATAGCTCGTATTTCTTGTCGTTGTACCTGCACAAGTGAAACTCACCAAAACTTGTGGAACTTTATTAGAAATAAACCTAAGTACGCAGAATGTCGCATATAGCCTCATTTATTCCCGAGTATTGGTGGTCGAAATTGGGTTGTAACGACCGCCAACAACCCCCCCTCCCCGGTCCCTAGGCGGTTACTCAACCTCAACCGCCATCAGCCACTATAAATTCAAGTGTCCAAACCCCGGTTCAAGACACACCAAGCCAAGGAGCTCCACTTCTCATTTGTTCTAGTAGAGTTGGGATGGTTAGTCTAGGAGTTAGAGTCGAGTCGAGCTTGTCTCAGAGGTTCTGGAGCCGTCTTCGGAAGCTCTTATATAAGCTCTTGTATCTTTTACTTTCCCTTTTGTATAACTTTGTGTTTTCAATATATCATCTCTATCATTATATTCATGTCATTTATATCTTGTCTCTACTTTGCTCTAGTTGCAATTATTTCATGTTTAGACTATAGTGGTTGTGACTCTAGTCCTTCTAGTTCTTGCTTAAGTCTTTGCTTTAGCTGGTTCTTCGTTTCTGCTCAATACTTGTAGTGAATTGTCACTGGGGTATTTACATGATTGCTTGCTCTAGCTAGTGGAGTAATTAGTTATAAGCTAGTGTGTAGGCGTTGTGCCCAGACTAGAGATAGTAACCTTGGTTTGCATCTAAGTCCACGGTTGTGTGGTAGCCGTTAGGTGGTGACAGCCTTGTATAGCCTACATAGTCCACCACATCTGACTCGGATTGTAGGAGCCTTCTACGGTTATTGGCAACACCCCTTCTCATCCCTTTCTGCATGTTGTAGGTTCTGTTCCTGATGCTAAGGTAAAAGAGTTGAGCTTGACCTTTTAATGTTGATTCTTCAACCCTGTATCTCTTTCCTCGAGTGATTTGAATAGATAAAGTACTTAGGAATCCTTTTCTCGTCTCATTGTCCTCCAAGTTAGCTAGACCTTCTCTTTCCTATCTGAGTATCCTTGAGTTGTGTGTCGCGTTCCTTCACTCTTATCAATACCGTTATCCCCCATCCTTTTGGTAGTGTATTCTTCTGTGATAGTCTCAAATATCTGTTCACTAGTACTCTTGCCATAAGCTTCCCTATGGTAATTATAAATTACGATACATCGGATTACACCCCGGTGAAATGCTACATCGGTAATTCGGTGCACTTGCAGAATATTTATTTATTTTACTAAGCCATAATAAAAACACATAAAACACTCCTGCACCATTATCGGGAATATCAATCCTGATAGTGGACCGTAAGAAGTGTCAACAACTGCGTGAACCCGCGGACGACCCAGCGGGCCTTGCGGCGATCTAGGGTGCCGTCGGGGTGCAATTTGTTGCGAAGACCCATTTTCCCGTGATGAGGTGAGTGTCGGGAGGTCAGGGACGAGCATCCAGGTGACATTCTTCTAGAGTGTGTCGAACTCTTGCCATGCCGGGTTGCGGAGGGCAGCAAGAACACTGGTTGGCACTGCATGAGGGGCCGTAGTGGTGACATGAGCATAGCGGGGGTTGGGAACGGTGATCCCCAAGCGCCCCTGAGTGATCATGTGGTGGCGTGGCGCTGGAGCCGCGGTAGGAGGTGAGGTAGGTGTTATTGGTGAGGCAGTATTTGGCGGCGACATAGGATGGAGTGGAGCTGCAACAATGCTCGGAGAAGCCTGTGTGGTTGATGTTGATGTGCCGCAGGCCAACGAATTCGTCGAAGGAATGGCCATGGTACTTGGTGATGGCTGTGGCGAAGATGAAAACACCGGGTTGCATGGTGAGGAAGGAGACGCTGAAGGCTAGGGCCAATTGCGCGCGTGCTGGAGCTGCACCGTGCCCGGCATGCAACATGTCCACATATTGTCGGATTTCCGTCAGGCGTATGTAGGAGATGGAACTGGGATGCTGAGAATCTGTTCCGGTGGTGGTGCAGACGTTGCCGGAGGCACGGCCGCACGGGTGCATCGATTGGCGAGTCCTGAAAGGAAAAAGTGCCTCATCAAAAGCCAGGTGACAAAGACGTTAGTACCCTGCGAGAAGCAGGTTCATAGCACCGATATCGATAGCACCGATAAATACGCAAGCAAGTGAGCGAGGGCAAAGTTTATTCGGTGCGGTGGATGTTGTATTGGGATAGCAGCATAGGCATCCAAACGTGCGGAGAGGAGAGTAGTTAGGATCATGGCCAAAGAGATGCCATGAGTGGACAGGAACGAATGCATTCCTGTGTTATTAAATGACTTCCATTGTCAGTCTGAAAACAAAGGATAGACATTTGAAATTGCGTAGTGACATATGCATGAAAGGAAACAAGCATGGCAAAGACATCTGATTTGTACCGTAAAGGAATGGTCCACGTGAAATGTTAGAAGTCATCCAGGATCACAAGATAAAAGCGAAAACCAGAATTGCTCACGCTTGGCGATGTCCAAACATCACAATGTAATAAATGAAATGGCAGTGCTACTATGTTATTTGAATCAGGAAAAGGAAGATGGACATGTTTACCAATGCGACAAGCATGACAGTTTGGTGATCTTTATGACAGGAAAAAAACAAATGAAACTAAAATCCTGGAAAGAGCAGCAGACTCAAAAAAAAAAGGATGACCCAGCCGAGTGTGCCACAAATCAGTGGAAGCAACAGCAGACAGAGCCTGATGTGTGGAGATCCAGTGGACCCATGAGGATGCAGCGGGTACAGGTTGCCGAAGCTCTCAGAGCTGAGCAGAACCGTCTTGGGGCAGAGATCCTTAATTGTAAAACCAAATCGGACAAATTCAACATATACATCATTGTCACGGGTAAGGGCACACACTGAGACGAGGTGTTTGATCAGATTAGGGGAGATTAGAATATTTTTGAGATGCAACGGAGTAGAATTAGTTGGAAGGCAACCAAACCAGTATGTGTGACAGGAGGACGTACTAGCACCATTGCCAACTATAATGGAAGAATGAGGTGTGGCAGGAGAGAATGAAGAAGTGCTACAGGTGTTGGAGGCCTTGTGCGAGGTGGTGCCGATGTTGAGGAACCAGTCGCCCCCGCCGGAGCGGAGCTCGGAGGAGACATGCCCTGGAACTGGAACACTGCGAGCAATGCTGGTGGCATGTCACTGTTCACCAGTTTCGTAGCTGCTCGTGGAACGGACTGAATTGGACCAGTGGCGACCATGGTGTGCGAGGGCCAGTTGCCGGGACTGGGGCCAAGGATGCCGACGCCATCCACACGCCACTAGGTCATGGGCCATGCTTGGAAAACCCCTGTCCATGGATTGTACACCGTTCCCCAGGATACTAGGGGAGCCCCCACGGTTGGGTTCTTCTTGTTGTCACTGGATTTGCGTTTCTTCTTACGCTCAGTTCCGATTTTGGCCGGATCCGAAGGCGCAGGAGGCTCAGGAAGACCATAGGGTGCCTGATCGCTAGGAGCACCAGCGGCCATGCGCGTGGTGGTGGCCTCCATCTTGAGGGTGTGGGCGAGGCATGATTCTTCCCGGACAAGGTAGGCATGGACGTCGAGGAAGGTCAGGTCCGACGTGAGGAAGGAGATGGCGTGGTGGAACTTTGAGCTCAGCCCACGTAGGGTGTTGACGATGAGCACTGGTTTGGAGATGGGATGCCCAAACATTGGAGAGAAGGTCGGCAAGCTTCTTGAGACGACCATAGTACGCACTAATGAATGCTCATCTCACCTAGAAAAAGGCTATGGAACTCCTGCAGCGTGTAGACGGCGGGGTGCATGGCGTTGTTGAGGAAGAGGTTGGGCACCGGCGTCCAAAGGGAGAATGCAGTGTGGCTCAGTTTCAAATATGGTGGCGTAAATCCAGATGCAATCGTCGATCTGGATCAATTCGGAATAAATCTGGCGTGATGGCCAGCGTCGATAGTGTCATCGACGTGGTCAATAATGCGGAGCTTGCGGAATGTGATGTTGAAGAACGAACTCCACTGCTTGTAAATGGAAGCAGAGTAGTCGAGCGTGATCGGCACATGACCGCGTATGTTGAGCAGCTAGATAGAGGTGGCCATGATGTGAGCAGGCACGGCGAGGAAGGAGTTGAGGCGGAGGCCAGTGGGTGCATACGACCCATCGGAGGAGGAAGAGGAGCTCTGCGCCATGAGAGCGAGAGGGCAGCGGAAGTGGCGTGGAGCGGATCATGGTGTTTAAGCTGATAGCACGAAAGAGATTGGAATGCTAACGCAAGTGTATTCATCTCATTCTCATGGATTTATACATATGGGTTAGAGGATATGTTGTGCAACAGAAATCCTAACTACCAGCTACGTGTGCGTGAGTACATGGACGTGAGTCAGTCGAAGCGAGAGAATAGCTCTCAGCTATAATAGAAAACTAGATGAGGTTAGTGGAACAAGGTCACATGTTCCTTCACATATGCCGACTTTATTAGTGAATCAGTGCCAATGTTATGATATAACGATAGACATCATTACAAAATATATTGAAGTCTTCAACGGAGGGGTTCTCCATCTCCACAGGCAGCTGACAGGGGCACGCCAGCCTAGAACGATCGTCTTCAACAAGCTCATACATGTAGTATGTAAAACCATCACGAGCACTTACAAGGCTATAAGGAGAGTTTTAGGAGTTAAACTTACACTTAAATAACATATCCTTAATTTTAACCTTAAGTCCTTAGCACCTATTTATTGATGAAACCACCTTCTCCTCGGGAACATCCTAAACCTTGAAAATCCATCCAAGCCACCTTGTAAATCTGTCCGGTCAACCCTGGAAATCCATCCGAGCCACCAACCAACAAACATCATGTGCACTACTAGTCACAAAGAAGGCCAAACCTGCTCTTGACCGTGAGCACGGTTCATGTATCAGCTTGATACTCTGTAGAGGTTGTACACTTTCACAACAAGTTGTGATTTCCGTTTGCCAAGATGTTTGTAGCCTCCTATCACATTTCTGAGATGTGGGCTGGGCTTCACTATAAGGCCTTGAAAAAGTGTCCTCCTATGCATATTATCTCATAATGCATGCCATAAAAGCAATATGTTGACCCTCCTCTACTCCTGGACAAGGCAAGCCATAGAAGCATCCTTCCGTCCCAAATACTTATCCATAGTAAAGAGCATAGAAGCCTTCTTCCGTCACCAGCAACTATGAAACTAATGTCCTCAAAGGTATTCCCTAATAAATTTGCCTGGTCTAGCCATAGGAGGCCTCGTGGTTGCGCTGTTAAGACAGGTTACAAGCATCAAGAACCAGTCCTTAGAATCTGATGCAGAAACAAGCACAAAGCTGAAAGAACCAAACAAAACCATCGAATAGTCATACCATTCTGTCCATCCTGATCAAATTCCTCACACCGAGGGGATCACCGAGGTTTTCAACCTCCGCAACTTTATCTTCTGAACTTAAGTTGAATTGCTTTTAATTAACCCAAACCAACCAAACTACAAATCTAAGCATGATACTACAACCAACCCGGCTTCAATAAATATATTAAAATTCTAGTAAACCCTAGCAAGGGATTCAAGCTTGACTTTGCATGCAAAACTAATGGTTTGAAAATAGAAATAAAATAGGATATGTTGGTTACGATCAAGGACACTGGCTGTTAGCTTGGGGTTGATTTGACTTCTTGCTTCTCGAAGTTTATGTACGGTTTCCTTCATCCGCAACAAGCACCATCTATGAGAACAAACAACTATAAAACAAGCAACAAACCAAACACTGTAAAACATTTTATTTATTTGCAGATCACAGGGCTACACGTTGATTATTTATAGATCACAGGGCTAGCAGTGAAAATTATGAGGCGTAAGGAATGGAGAGTTTAAAATGATGGGCAATGGACCAATGTCATTTACAGAATTTTCTATGCCTATGTGTTGGTACAGAAGGATATAGCATATGTATTTATCACACTATAATGCATAATAATATGACTTTCTAAAAATGAATTGTATTATACAACATCTTTATATATATATATATATTTCAGATGACCAAATATTAAAAAATAGTTTCATTTTATGTGGTGATTAATAGATTGACATTTGTACTCTTTCTATTTGTGGTAATCATCTAAAGTTACAAGTAATCAAGCAAATACAAACTATGTAAATTAGTCTACTTGAAAAGTTTATGTTAATACATTAAACCATATAATACACATCACTACAATTGCGTAACACAAGAATTGCTAAAAATATACTAAAAACATTTAAAGAAATGACCTTCTAAAAACAGTCAGAACATAGATACAAAAAAATAACTTTCATTGGCTAATATAAAAATTACTAATACAAAAGAGCCACGTGTTGATTCACATAAATATAAGGGAATTTTGTGTAAATATGTCAAGACTATGCAAAGTGGCTAATATAAAAATTATTAATTAATACAAAAAACTACAGGTAGATTCAAGTAAACATAAGGGGATTTATGTGAAAAATATGACCAGACAATCCAAAGGATGGCGAGTAGTTTTACAAAAATGCTATGCACCATTTGGAATAATATATATGACCTGGGTCTGGAGAGGACAATAGAACCGAGAATCTATTCAAATACAAGTGAGGGGATCTTTTGCAAAATGGCATGATGAATGAAAGAATCACTCTTGTTTTTAGTATTAATTATTATTATATTATATTACTTTATTAGATAGAGATATGTTTTTTTTAGAAAAAGGAATTGTTCCTGCCTCTGCCAAAGCACAGGTAGAGATTATCTAGTCTAAGCCGTATCTTATCTGTTGTATGTTCTACAATAATTGTTCCAAAGCATTTATATAATTTCCTAATTTTGGATATCAAGTCCAAGATATATCTTAGCTGTATTTGTTGATGGATTCCAAGCATTTACACAAACTTTAGATATCAAATCCATGTTGTATATTAATTGGTCATGTACCACTACCAGAAAGCCTCACATCCGCCCGCCTCCTCCGTCTCGGGCATTTTTGGACCCGGTGCTGATGGGGCTTCAGCACCGGGTACAACGGCTAGGAGCGGGGGCGGCGCGAAGATGTGTCAGGGCGAAGACATTAGCACCGGGTCGTGGCAAGACCCGGTGCTAATGCGCCCCCTTTAGCACCGGGTGCAGCCAGCAACCGGTGCTAATGTGCCGAGGCCATTTCGCACCGGTTGCTGGCTGGACCCGGTGCTAAAGGGTGCACATTAGCACCGGGTCTTGCCACGACCCGGTGCTAATGTCTTTTGTATATAGCACCTTCCTCCTCCCTCGGCCGAGCAACCTGAACACTTAGGCGCTGTGTTCATGCTGCTCGGCCGTGGGAGGGGAGGTGCTGCCCAAATTTTTTTCAAAATTTGTGAAGATTCTACTCATCTAAGGAGCACTACAAGGTACACTCTTTCATTCTCTAATGTTTTATTTAGCTTGTAATCCTTCTATGATATAGAAATAGAGGGATTTGTGAATCAAAGTAAAGCTAGCTAGAGAGAGCTTGTGTTCTTGGAGGAGAGAGAGGAGAGAGCTTGAGTTCATGGTGGAGAGAGTGTTCATGTTGTGTTTTAAATGGAGAGAGAAGGCAAGCTAGTTAGTATTTTGTTTTGTATGACTTGTGAATAGTTAAACACCAATGGCAATACAAACTCATACTATGGAATCATAGAGGAGATATGGGAACTAGAGTACGAACCTTTGAAGATCCCACTGTTCAAGTGCCAATGGGTGAAGCTGACTGGAGGAGGTGTTAAAGTTGAAGCGGACTATGGAATGACGTTAGTGGACCTAAACAAGATTGGCTTTCTAGACGAACCGTTCCTGGCCAAAGCTGTCACACAAGTTTTTTATGTGAAGGACATGGCTAGCAGACCGAAGAAAGGGGTGGATAAGAAAGGTGGGGGTAAGCAATTGGACTCATCACAAGACGAGCCAAAGCGTCATATAGTTCTTCCTGGAAAGAGAAAAATCGTAGGAGTTGAGGACAAGACGGATGAAGATTATGATATGCTCGATGGTCGGCCTCCATTCTCAGTGGCTGATGACCCAAGCATCCTGTTAGCGGCGGAGGAGACACCGTATCTACGGCGTGATCACAATCAAGGAACATTTGTAAAGAGGAAGTTTATTAGTGTCCGAGTAAACGATGATGCCATGTAATTTAATTGCACTATATTCCACCCAATTTGTAATGACTATATTTGCATTTATGTTCCACCTATGTTCTAAGATTTTCTATTGATTTATAAGATTGTTTTTATTAATTCTAGCATTTTATATTGATTTTCTAGTAATTTATAAGATTTTCTAGTAATTTATAAGATTTTCTAGTAATTTATAAGATTTTCTAGTAATTTATAAGATTTTCTAGTAATTTATAAGATTTTCTATTAATTTATAAGATTTTCTATTAATTTATAAGATTTTCTAGCATTTTATATTGATTTTCTAGTAATTTATAAGATTTCTACAATGGTGACGATGATTGGGTCTGGCTGAGGTTTAAGGATATATATGAGCTATACCACCGCGACGCCATGGACGTGGATTTGATCACCTGTTGGACACTGTAAGTAATTTGTTGTTGCTTATAATTCACAGTTTGAAAACAATAATTCCAATCTATGCTGACGCGGGCTTTATTTATTGCTTAACATATGCAGAATGGAGATTCAAAAATGTCGGAGATCCGGGATATATGACGTTGGTTTCGTGGATCCTCGAAGGATAAGTGAAGAAATGATATTGATGAATCCTGAGGAAACATATGGAAACCTATATAAGTATATTAAGAAACAAAATTACTGCGACTCCATACTAATCCCGTACAACATCGAGTGAGTACATACACATGCTTCTTCTTATACTGTCTGTGTACTATTTCATTTCTGATTATAATGTATACATGTATACAGATTCCACTGGTTCCTAATAATATTGTGTCCTGACCGGGGTGTTGTGAACGTCTTTGATTCATTGCACACTCCAAAAGAAAAACTACAGAACATCATGGACATGATGACAAGGTGATGTATATTTTCCCCTACTTAATTCACCCCTTACACTCGCAATGACTTAACTCAATTTTTTTGTTCGCAGGGCCTGGAATCAATTTCGTCAAGAACACCCGGGTATTCAACATGAAACACTAAAATGGAACATTGGCTTTCCGGTAAGCAAGTAATTTGTACATGTAGGCCTCGGCTAATATATTATATGAATTTTACTTAATTTCTTTTGGTGGACAGTGTGCCAAACAGGGGAAGGGAAATAATTTATGTGCATACTATGTTTGCGATTACATGTGGAATTGGGGACATAAAAAGCTTACACAACATGATATTATGGTATGTAATAATAAACACATTTCCATTATTATTAAGTGCACAATTATTGTCTCCAACTCGGCGGATTAAATATCTTTCAATTATTTGTAAATTATAGATGTTCAACCTGAAGGAAGAGTCCCTAGAGCTAGAAAAAAATTGACGCAATTGCAGAACAACTCGTCGGATGGATCTGGGACGAGGTCGTCAATCCCCGAGGAGAATTCTACTCGCCAGTACTGGAGGACGTGCCGGACAGTCCAACAAGCTAGTCGTCTATCTTAATTAAGTAGAAAATACAGTTTAAATATATATAACTCGAGTTGACATGCATGAATATCTACTTTTGTAATATATATGTCTTCTATTTTGATGAAATGTTGGCTAATATGAATATAGAGTCGGCCGAATACGCATTAGAATACACGTATTAGAATATATACGTATATACACGTATATAGACGTGCATGCATGGCTACTGAAAAAAGAAAAAAAAAAGAAATCCGGGGCCTTTAGCACCGGTTGCAGACAGCAACCGGTGCTAAAGGCAGGCCCTTTAGCACCGGGTTGTGTCTGGAACCGGTGCTAAATGCCCTGCTAAAGGCGCTGCGGGGCAGGCCCTTTAGCACCGGGTCGTGGCTGCACCCGGTGCTAAAGGGACCCTTTAGCACCGGTTATTCAACCCGGTGCTAAAGGGGTACCCCTTTAGCCTCGGTTTAGTTGCACCGGGTGGAAAACCCGGTGCTAAAGGGCTTTCCCACCCGGTGCAGATATCAACTATTCTGGTAGTGTACTGTACCTATGGAGAGATAGGTCTACAGCATTTATATAGTTTTCTAGTCTTACTTAGATATTGGACCCATTGTAATTGGTGCATGTGTTATGAGGATACGAACCATTTATAATTTAGTCTATGTGAAATTAAAAATTAATGGTCCCACACCGCCCCTGTCTAGACTCACGTCTCGCCCAATGCTCCTCACGCGCACTCAAATTATAAATGCTGTGCACCCATCATCCCGGCACCCAACCTGCTGCCTGCTTCCTCTCGTTGTTTCCCTTCTTTGCTAGCGCCCCTTTCTACAAGAGGCAACTAATATCGACTCCGCTTGGTTTGATCGGCTTGCTGCTGTGAGTACTGCTTGTTCGTTCTGGACGCTGCATCGGTATGCTTCTTCTCCATCCTTGTTCGTTTTCTCCTTGATTTCGAGGGTATGTGGTGGGATTTCTCGTTTGCTGATCTGGTTTCCGTGCGGCAGACTGCACGAGCTCAGGCTAGGAGATGGAGGGGAATCTGCCACCGCGTGTCCCGATGGTGACCAGAGCCCCCGTCGATCTGCAGCTTTTCGGCTTCACCGCTCATCTACAGGGGGTTCAGGTTCACCAGACCATGTGTTTTGCCCCTGCCGCCAACAAGATGCAGGAGAACGCCCGTGGCAGCAACGCGGTGGCCTCGGCCTCCCAGTGGTGCCGGGTCAAGTGGGACAGCGACATGGTCAAGCTGCTTGTGTCGGCCGTGTCCTACATCGACGACGACATCGACGCGAACCACGGCAGCATCAGCGTCACCGGGGTGAGGAGGATGGGCAAGTGGAAGCTGGTCTCCACGGCCATGGCCAAGAGGGGCTTCCCTGTGTCGCCACAGCAGTGCGAGGACAAGTTCCATGACCTCAATAAAAAATACAGGAGGGTTACCGAAATCCTTGGCCGGGGAACGGCTTGTCAGATCGTGGAGAAACCGGCACTCCTTGAGCAGATTATCCTACCTGCAGATCTCAAGGAAGAGGCCAGGAAGTTCCTTAGCTCGAAGCACCTGCACTATGAGCAGATGTGCTCCTACAACAACCGTAACCGGGTGTGCCTGCTTGATGATCCCGCCCTTCAAAGGATGCTGCAGCGTATAGCGCGTGGGAATCCGGATGAAAAGGAAGATCTGATTTTGCTTTCTGACGAGGAGGTGGGGGGCGGCTTCAATGATGATGAGCTGAAGGCTGGGTTCAATGGTGATGTGGAGGACAAGATCATCGATGACCTGGAGGCTAGTGCTGAAGATCGCCGTCATCAAATAGTTCGTGGCACCAAGAAGCTGAAGCATGACCGTGGGGAGGGACGTTTTGGGTTTCATGCGACACAAGGTGCTGCTATTGACATGAATGGAATGTTCTCTGAGGGATCTAGTGGTCCAGTAGCTGCCGAGAAGAATCCAAGTGGTATGACTGCAATTCAAACTGAAAGAGAACGTCTGAAGATAAAAAGAAAGAAGCTGAAAATCAAGCAGAACAACCAATTGAAGTGGCTGAGGTCCATCAAGGAGAAGGTCTTGGTGAAACGTTTCGGCCCCCGCGTCGCTCCCCTCGTCGGGCGACACGGGCGGCGGCAAACCCTAGCCGTCGCCGCCGCCTCCCAACCCTCCACCCCACCTCGCCGCCACCGGAAGCCCGGCCGCCCCGAGGATGGTGGCGGTGGGGAGCCCTTCGCAAGTTTTGGACGGCGGTCCGTGGATCTGGGCGGTCGACGGCGTCCGGGGCGCGGGGGCGCTGCCCTGCGTCGGGGAGGAGCCGCCCTGAGCCGGGGAGCAGGCGGCGCTGGGGTGTCGTCCGCGAGGTGGCGGCCGGCAGGCCGCGCGCGGATCTGGCGGGGCGCGCGGCGGCGGTGTCCGGGCGTGCCGGCGGCGGCCGGCGGCCGTGACGAAGGCGGGGGCCGACAGCGTCGCTGTGGGCCGTGTGGAGGCGGTGCGTGCGGCGACCGTAGGCCGGCGGCGACGGAGGGGCCCGTGGGGCTGGGGGTGACCGCGGCGACGGCGTGGCCCGTGGGGCTGGGGTGACCGCGGTGGAGGCGTGGCCCGTGTGGCGGCTGTGTGTGCGGCGGTACCAGCGGCGCGCATGGAGACCGCGCGGAGTAGCCCGTGTGGTGGTGGATCTGGGTGGCACGTTCTGCTTGATGGCGGAGTTGGTCCAACGCCGGATCTACTAGCTGAGCCATACAAGGAGGCAGGAGTTCTTCCAGTTGTCTGTGCTGGCCTCTCTCTATGCAGTTTATGCTCGAAATGGATTAAAGCTTTGCAGGGACATCAGGCGAAAGCCATGCCCGGGATGCCGGTGTCGACAACGACGGCGTCATGCAACGTCGTTCTCCCTGCTAGTGATGGATGAATTCCGGGTGAAAACCCAACTTGGAGGCACCGCCTGGAAGGTCCATTTCGTACCGATTTTGCCGTTCTTTTTTTGGGGTTGCTAGGCATCGTCGTGAGGGATGACAATTTGTCGGAGTGAATGCGTAGAGGTTGCTTTGTGTTCGTGGTCGAGTTTGATTTAGTCCATCATCATGTTTCTAAGTAGACGAAGAATGAGATGGATTGGTGATGCTATAACGATAATGCAAGGTAGAAGCATGGAAGAAGAAGAAGATTGAGGCTTAGTCTTCTAGTTTTTTCTTTTCCTTAGAGCTTTCTTCTTATGTTTGTGAGCTCCTCAGTGTTGAGGATTAGAGTCTAAGAACTCTTTGTAAACGTTGGCTATATATATCCACATGTGGATATAGAGGCCGGATTTTATCCTTTATCTAAAAAATCAAGGAGAAGGACAGGGAACTGCAGAAGATGAAGCTGGAGAATGAAAAGATGGAGCTGCAAAACAAGCGGCTGGAGCTGGAGCTGAAGCTTAAGGAAACTGAGATGGGCATCAAACCAAATAGTATTTAGTCATTACAAGTTGGAAATGCTAGAACTACAAATTCTAGAGTTGCTGGTTATCCTTTAGTTTATTGCACATGTTATCTGTGTCATGTGTCGATTGAACTGTGTATCGGTTAAGTTAATGACTCTTCATGTGTTAGTGCTATCATTGCACATGTTATCTTTGTAACTGTGTTATGCTTTGTTGAACTATATTTTACTGTGTTTCGTGTTCTGTTGGTATGTTGTCATACTACTTATATGGGACATGATGTCTAGGAGTTTGCGCTTTTTTAGTATAATTGTTATATCAGTGTCAACCAAGAGTTTGTATCTTCATGATTTCCATGTTCCTTTGGATAGCTCATTGTAATGTTTCAGAAATGTTGTGGTCTTTCAATGATATGTTTAGGATAGGTTAGCAGGAATCGTGTATTGCATTGCCACATAAACCCTAGTATACAGGACTAGCACTAGCACATGTATTGCTTCTATGGTATAGTTTGTGTGAAGAAAATTCATTCGTCATCTATACCCCGTAATAAAAGATAATCAATGGCATACCGTCTTTTTTTCGTCATAAATTTTGTGACGATATGTCTATTGTCTCTAATTTATTATGACAGTTTTTCGTCATTAAAGAGCTATAAAACGTCAAAAAACCTTGTATGTGGATAACATGATAGTGACGTGAAGACGACGTGACAGCACCTTTGTAATAATTTAATTCATCACAAAACATTCTATGGCCCAGGATGGCCCATCAGTGAGGAGTCAATTTGTGGGCTTAGCCCAATTGTAAACCCACTATATTTTCAGTATTTATGGGCCAAGCCCAACTATTAGGCATTTTTTTATCTCATTTTAAAGCCCAATGTTCTTTTGTAGGCCCAATTTATGTTGGCACATCAGCCACACATGTAGCCCAATTTATTTTGACACATCAGCCACACATGTATGCCTCTTTTGCATTGTTGTCACATCCCAATTTTATAGCCCATAACCCTAATAGCCACACATGTAGCCCAAAATCAAAATGGCCAAATACACAGTATAAATAACATATTTCCTCACTGGTACAATATCAAATTCACAAGTGACAACAAATACAATATCAAATTCACAAGTGACAACCACACTTAACAGAGATCAGACATTTCATAAACTACAATTAAGGTAAACTCCATTGAGCCCTTTTCCACTTCAATGGGAAACCCTCTGCCATCAAACTCTTTGAAAGTGAGAACCTACGGCCACAAACAGTTTCAGATAAACTCTCGAAAATCTCCAAAGACTGATGGTTTAGAAAATGAGTCATAATCATGTATATACCAATGGTTAAGCAGCACAATGCTAGTACTGATGGGAAGCAGGAATGACAATGAAACAAAAAGATAATGGTGTTGAACAACCAGTTGTTGCTAACAAACGAAAGAACAAAGATAATGGTCTATGAAAAAGGATTTGGTCTATTTCTTGATGCTCTAAAATTAGAGCCGGGGAATCCTAAGACTGAAAAAGGCATTACGACATCCTTTGTCCCATTTTCTACATTCAATTATTGTTATGTCATTGTAAATTCCTTGCCGTGGATATCATATGCACTGTCATACCACATCCATACAATGAATATCTCATGTGGATTTAATGGGCTAAAGTGAAATATAATAGTTATGAAATTGTAAATCAGCTTCCACATTTATTTTAAATTTATCTGACAGGTTCTACTATAGAAGCCAGAAACGAAATGCTTATAGCTTTATTTGTACAGGGAGGCCATGGCATGCTTGAAGCTCTCCCACACTATAAAAGAATAGGTCTATATCTCCTTGAAAAGATGGAGCTTCCTTCATTTGTGACTAGGCCATATCTAAAGTGTGAACTGAATCCTATGTATGAAAAAGGCAAATGGTTTTGGTTACCATTATTAGGTGTAGTTTCGCTAATGTCAGCAGGCTGTCCTGAGAAATTCTGAGGCAGCATGTATCAATTCCTTTCTGAAAATTGCTTGAGAATGCAACTGTGATGACTTGCGCAGGAAGCCAGGAACCACGTACTCTATTTGAATCTGCTGGGAGTTCTGCTCGATCAATAGCTAGGCCTGAACTTGCTAATCATTTTTTGTAATTTTTATCAAGTTTGTATGGAATATATTAATTTGTGTCGTGAGGCTGTTTGTTTAACAATCAGTTGTGCTGAAATTGTGACATGAGTGGTACGGCATGGACAACTGATTAGTGGGCTCTAAAGCATTAGGCATCATCCAACTGCCTGAATCATGGCATATTCAGTAGCTTTGCCATATTTTTATGCAATTTTGTTCAAATTTGAAAATATTTGGCAGAGATAAGAATTGAAAGTTGGCAACATATATATTGAGGCCTTGGGGTGTAGTCTCACATGGCCATGGGTTGTAGTCGCAAGAATTCAAGATATATATAGGAGGGGCAGTTCCACCAAAATAATGTTGTTTTATGAAATCCTTCTGTATCTTCTTAACATCCCATATATTTGTGGAAGGTTTGAATATGATTGATATCTTTCTGTGGAGGCTTCTCCCTTGATGTAGTCTCAGGACGCTTGGATTTGCTTTGATATTCTCCTCTATATCATTTGCTTGTGCTCACAATGCGAATCCATTTTATTGCTTCGCTTGCCATGGGGAAGCTGTGCTCGTGTAGCAAGAGCAACACCAGAATGGAAGGTCGGAGTTCTAGGCTTCTAGCCCCACCATGTGCGCTAAACCAAATGCACAACCATGCTCCTTTTAAATTAAACTAAAAACTAGAACATAAATGGATAGTCGGTACTGCTGCTGTTGTATATCAGTCCAGAAATACGGGTGGTGTAATAATATACAACATGGTGATTGACCAGGACAGACCTAACATAGATGTCAAAGATCAATAACAGGAAACAAATGAGAGTAGAAATGTACTAATTATAGAGATCAATATAGCAACATGTTGTGGTCTTATGTTGCAGTCACACGTGGCATATTAGATCTTTCCTTAGTAGTCACAGGAACTCAAGATATATAGGTGGGGCAGCTCCACCATCACAATGTTGTTTTGTTGAATGCTTCTCTATCATTCTTTATTCCATCTGCTCCGCTCAATCCAATTTAACATCCCATTTTTTGTGGAATGCTTAAATGTGTTTGGAAGGTTGTCATTGAGGCCTCTACAAGGCTTTGTTCCTTCAACCTGGCAGGCCACATCTCATCTTTTCGCTCCTCAAGTGAAGCAAGAGGAGCACCAGAATGGTAAAGAACTGAATGCATGGCTGGAGTTCTGCAATGATATCAATGCAACAGGTATTTTGGCCAGGACAGAACTTGAAGATATGGAAAAGAACAATAACAGTAGCAAACGAAAGAATAAATATACTTATTACAGAGATCAATATAGCAACCTGTAACCAGTGGAGATGATTAAAAATGTGCTAATATAGTATTAAATGTTACCTTGAGAACGCGGCGGTGGGACCTCAAAATGAAGCAATTATGATTTCTCTTCATCCTTCTTTTTAACAAATCTGGCACCCTACTGTCATATCAAAGTGGAAACTACGATCAACAAAGCATCAGATAAAAATATAAACACAGGTGTATAACAGGAGTTTTGTAGGTTGTAGCCCACCAATTGCCCAAACAAATGATCAAGATCATGATTTTAAATGGTAGCTTGCAGAGATGAATAGCAGCATCTCTGAAAAATGGTCCTAGTATTAGTCCTGAAAAATGGTCGACATGGCATGTAATACACATGTCCAGCTAAACATTAGTGAACAGCCACAACATTTCTGATTTTTTTTTGCGAAACTACATTTCTGAAATTTTACAGTGAGCTGTCCAAAGAAACCTGGAAATAATGAAGAAACAAACTCTTGGCTGATTTGATATGACAATAACAAATCAAAATGCACGGGAAAAACGCCTTGATATCTTATCCCATAGAAGCAATACACTGGTGTTAGTCTTGTATATTAGTCCTGAAAGATGATCTACATGGCATGCAATACACGATTCCTGCTGAGCTATCCTAAACATCAGTGAAAGCCCACAGCATTTCTGAAACGTTAGAGTGAGCTAACAAAAGCAACCTGTATGAAGATACAAAGTCTTTGTTGGCAGTAATATAATTATACTAAAAAAGTGCATAAAAAACGCCTCGACATCTTATCCAAAGAAGCAGTATATAATTGCAACATAATTACAAAAGAGCAAACAGAATAAGGAACGACATAGTAAAATATAGTTCGACCAAGCATCAAATAGTTAAAAAGATAACATATATATGCAATGATAACACAAACACAGGAACAATCATTAACTTAACCGATACATAGTTCAATCGACGCAAAACACAGATAACATTAATTTGCAATAAGGAAAGGATAACCAGCTAGCGACTCTACAATATGTAGTTCCACCATTTCCATCTTGTGATCACTAAATACTCTTTGGTTTGATGCCCATCTCAGTTTCCTTAAGCTTTAGCTCCAGCTCCAGCCGCTTATTTTCCAGTTCCATCTTTTCATTCTCCAGCCTCATCTTTAGCAGTTCCCTGTCCTCCTCCTTGATGGACCTCAGCCACGTCAAATGGTGGTTCTCCTTGATTTTCAACTTCTTTCTTTTTATCTTCGAACCTTCACCCTCAATTTGAATTGCAGTCACACCACTTGGATTCTTCTCTGCTGCTGTACCACCAGATCCCTCAAAGAACATTCCAGTCATGTCAATAGCAGCACCTTGTGTTGCATGAAACCCAAAAGATCCCTCCTCACCATCATTCTTCGGCTTCATGGTGCCATGAACTATTTGATCGCGATGATCTTCAGCACTAGCCTCCAGATCATTATTAGTGATCTCGTCCTCCACATCATCATTTAAGGCAGCCTTCAGATAATCAATGAAGTCGTCTCCCTCCTTCTCCTTGCCATCAGAAAGCAACACCTGATCATCCTCTTCATCCGGATACCCACGCGCCATACGCTGCAGCATCCTTTCAAGGGCTGGATCATCAAGCAGGCAGACCCGGTTACAGTTGTTGTAGGAGCACATCTGTTCGTAGTGCAGGTGCTTGGAGCTCAGGAACTTCTTGGCCTCCTCCTTGAGATCCGCAGGTAGGATCACCTGCTCAAGGAGCGCCGGTTTCTCGACGATCTTACAAGCCGTTCCCCGACCAAGGATCTCGGTGACCCTCCTGTACTTCTTGTTGAGGTCGTGGAACTTGTCCTCGCACTGCTGTGGCGACACAGGGAAGCCCCTCTTGGTCATGGCCGCGGAGACCAGTTTCCACTTGGCCATCCTCCTCACCCCGATGATGCTGATGTTGATGCTGCCGAGGTTCGCGTCGATGTCGTCGTCGATGTAGGACACGACCGAGACGAGCAGCTTGACCATGACGCTGTCCCACTTGACCCGGCGCCACTGGGAGGCCGGGGTCGCTGCCTTGCCACGGCCATTCTCCTCGGAGCTCAGCAAGGCTGGCTTGACTCCATTCCCGAGGTCCTCCTGCATCTTGTTGGCGGTGGGGGCAACGAACATGGCCTGGTGAACCTGACCCACCTGGGCCTGAGCGGTGAAGCCGAAATGCTGCCCCAGATCGATGGGGGCTCCAGTCACGATCGGGACACGCGGTGGCAGATTGCCCTCCATCTCCGACGAGAAAATACGCTCGCGAGTGTCCTGCCTGAGCACCTGCAGTCTGCATCACGGAAACCAGATCAGCGCACGAGAGATTACATATCCTCAAAATCAAGAAGAAAACGAACAGCAAGCCGGGGGTTTTACGGAGACCTAACAGTCGCTGCACTCGCAGCCGGGAAAATGATGCAAACTCATGAGGAATCGCTGCAGCAAGCAGAAACTAAAGCAAGTCTTGAGTCCGTTGGAGGCAAGACATGAGAATAGAGAGGGGTAGTGGGACCATTTTTATAGACTAAATTTTAAATGGTTTGGATACATTGTCATAACCCATGCAATAATTATAATACTGTCTGGGTCCAATATCTAAGACTAGAAAACTATGTAATAAATGTTCTATTCCAATCTCCATAGGTACAATGCATGAACAATTAATAATCTAGAAGATGGATTTGATATCGAAACATAAAAATTTGCATAAATGCTTGGGATCAATCAACAATACAGCAAAGGATTACATATCTTGGACTTGATATACAAAAATTAGAAATTATATAAATGCTGTAGATTGAGTGTTGTAGCACATGCAATAGTTAAGATACAACATAGACTAGATATCTCTACCTAATATATTAAAAATATGAGTTTCTTGCGTCCGTAACTTTATTTTGCAAAAAAAATCCCTCACTTTTATTTAGATGAACCCGTGGTCCTGTTGTCCTCTCCTAACTTAACTCTTGTATATTATTCAAGATAGTCCATAGCTTGAAAAGGACGTACTGATTCATACTCTCTCATCAGTACATGAATAACTAACGATATTGTCCGTCGTCGTATCTTGTAGTGGCGTAGTAAGACTTATTAATTGGCTCAAGAATGATCCACGTTAGTGATCGAATGGCCAGGATGATACGGTTCTTATGGTCAACGCAATTGGGGGGCGAGTGGCATTGGACCTCGGCTCGATGAGGCACTTCCTCTGATTGGAGTCTAGTGCTGTCTCGACACTTCCATGTTTAAGAAAGAAATTTCTTTTTTAAAGTACATTATATCTCTAATTTCGGTATTTATTTTCTCAAACACATTATTTGTGTATTATTTTTTGAAACACATTATTTCTAGATTATTTTTTGAAAGACGTTGTTTTCATAAAATAGATTATTTCTACATTGCACATTTTTCTAACTTCAAAATTTATTTTTTAACAAGCAATAACTAAAATTAATATTAGGATTTCTCTAACAATATTATATATATCTAACAGTAATACAAAACAACATTAATCAAAATCTTATATTTAGGAAGAAATGGGAGCGGTTGCCCATCGACTAACAAAAAGGAAATCAGATCCTTATCTTCTTTCTCACCGAGGCAGTGCCGTGCGAGAGCACCATGGGGGGCACCATACCGTTCTCGCCCCCTCCGTCCGCGCCAGCCCCAGCTCCGGCATCGCCTCCGCCACGATCCTCCACCACCGACAACTAACACTGATATCTTCCGATGTTACATTTCTTATCGGCATCTTCTTCCTTCTGCCTTCTTGTCCAAGTCCACTAGACCTCCCCCGCTGCTGGTGCCCACTGCCCGGCTCCGGCGACACAACGCTGCCTCCGCTGCCGCACACCACCGCCACCGATGCTAATTGATTGAAGCTTCACGCCCCCGCCGCCTCCACCACCAAACCAGGGTCCGCCACCCAGCTCTGGCGGAGCCTCTGCTCCTCCCGCCCTGAAGCCCCCTCCATTACCGGCACCCCTAGTAACCCAGAACCCCGAATCCCAAACCTGAACATTGACGGGGCGCTAACCGTCATTTTTGTTACTTCCTGTTCTTCCTCTTTGTTCTTTCTACTTTCTGCAAAAAAGTTTCATCCGATGATTTACTTCCATACCACACATTTCCTGATCAAGGAGGCTCTCCGGTTAGGCCTAAAACAAGAGGTCTCTCGCTTTAGATTTTGCTGTCGACCAAATTACTTGCCTTGCCAATTATACTGTTCCAAGCAAAATGGAAAGAAATAAAAGGAATATAACAACACATACATCCGCCCGGTGGTTCAACACAAAAACTTCACGACGCCATCCAGTCCATTGTAAGCAGCACAATGCGGAGCAATTCCACCAATAGTTAACACATCAATATAAACTCCTTTTGAGAGTAAGACTTCTACTATTTCACACAGTCCTGGATGCATACATGACATATAAATAGTTACCTGCGCTGCCAATTATACTGTTCCAAGCAAAATCTCCAATTATATATATTTTAATTAAACATTTTTCTTAATTAAGATAGGCATCATCAGATTAGCTTACACTACCAAATCTCCATGAACACAAAGTTACTTGAAAGTAGCTATAGTTAATTATTGATATGTCATGTATGCATCCTTGATATATTGTGTGACATAGTAAAAGTCTTACTCTCAAAAAGAGTTTATATTGATGCATTAATTATTGGTGGGATATATTCCTCTGCATTGTGCTGCTTACAATGGACTGGATGGTGTCGTGAAGCTTTTGTTGAACCACCAGGGGATGTATGTGTTGCTACATTCCTTTTTTTTCCTTTTTTTCCTTTACCTGCTTGCACATTTTGCTTGGAACAGTATAATTGGCAAGGCAAGTAACTATTTATATGTCATGTATGCATCCAGGACTGCATGAAATAGTAGAAGTCTTACTCTCAAAAGGAGTTTATATTGATGTGTTAACTATTGGTGGAATTGCTCCGCATTGTGCTGCTTACAATGGACTGGATGGCATCGTGAAGTTTTTGTGTTGAACCACCAGGCGGATGTATGTGTTGCTATATTCCTTTTGTTTCTTTCCATTTTGCTTGGAACAGTATAATTGGCAAGGCAAGTAATTTGGTCGATGGCAAAATCTAAAGCGAGAGACCTCTCGTTTTAGGCCTAACCGGAGAGCCTCCTTGTTTAGGAAATGTGTGGTATGGAAGTAAATCATCGGATGAAACTTTTTTGCAGAAAATAGAAATAAAGAACAAAGAGGAAGAACAGGAAGTAACAAAAATGACTGGTAGCGCTCCGTCGATGTTCAGGTTTGGGATTCGGGCTTCTGGGTTACTAGGTGTGCCGGTAATAGAGGGGGCTTCAGGGCGGGAGGAGCGGAGGCTCCGCCAGAGCTGAGCGGTGAACCCCGGTTTGGTGGTGGAGGCGGCCGGAGCGTGAAGCTTCAATCAATTAGCATTGGTGGCGGTGGTGGGTGGCAGCGGAGGCGGCGTTGTGTCGCCGGAGCCGGGCGGTGGGAACCAGCAGCCGGGGAGGTCTAGCGGACTTGGACAAGAAGGCGGAAGGAGGAAAATGCCGATAAGAAATGTAACACCGGAAGATATCAGTGTTAGTCGGTGGTGGAGGATTGTGGCGGAGGCGATGCCGGAGCCGGGGCTAGCTGGCGCGGGCGGAGGGGGCGAGAATGGCGTGGCGCACCCCATGGTGCTCTCGCGCGGCACTGCCTCGGTGAGAATGAAGCTAACGATTCTGATTTCCTTTTTGTTAATCGATGGGTAAGTGGATAAGATGGGTATTTTTGTGCTATGGGCGGATGAAAAATTCCCAACTTCACTGTAGAGTTTTAGAGGCGGTGGATGTGGCCAGCCGACTTTAGAAATCAACATGATTACTAGAAGCAAAGTTGAGCACTACTGTCCACGGTAGAAAATAAATGGACAGGGATAAGGCACGACCCGTCACGCGTAGGGGAGAACGCGCGACCCCCGCGCCGCCGCCGTTTGAGCCCCCACCGCCGCCGCCTCCGGCTCCGGCGGCCTCCGCTGTCTCTGCCACCGCCCGGTATTGTGGCCAATGCTAACCCGTTGGCCATGGTGTCCTCCGCATCCTCCTCCGCCCCCACCGCCTCCACCACCGCCCGCTCCGGCGGAGTCCCACCACGGCCGACACTAACCCATCGGCCGTGGTGTTCTTTGCCTCCGTCTCCGCCCCCGCTGCCTGTACCGCCCACCGGAGGTCCCCCACCGCCCCGGCCGGCGGCGTCCTCGCCGCTCGGCGACCGTTGCCGCTGCCGGGCCGGCTGCCACCCCCAATCCGTCCTTCTAGGTCCGCCGGCCGCGATATCCCCGGCAACCCCGACCTCCCTAACCCCGGGCCCTAACCCGCCGCCTCCTTCTCCGGCCGGTCGCGCTTTGTGGCGGAGCATGACCGGACGCGGAATAGAGTTAACGAAAATAAATTATATAGGGGCAGGCGATATTCTGGTCTATCCCTACAAAACCTGCTATTCCTACTGTGTTATCATTACCTAAGTTGGCAGGCTGCTGTTTTTCCTCGGTGCATTGCAAGAAAATGCCGTGCACCATCCGCACCATGCTCTTTTGGCGTACTGTCAGCTTCATATGCCGCCGCTGCACTGCCGGCTGCTCCTACAGCCATGTGCCCTGTTGCCCCAGCCATGGCGCCTGCCAATCCCCGTTCCACAGCCGCATCCGCCACCGCCTCGACGTCGTGCCGCCGTCCAGGATGCAGCCGCCACCATACTTCTCATCAACGTCAATGACGCCCCACATCTTACTCACCTTCCCCATTTCTTCCTAAATATAAGATTTTGATTAATGTTGTTTAGTATTACTGTTAGATATATATAATATTGTTAGAGAAATCCTAATATTAATTTTAGTTATTGCTTGTTAAAAAATAAATTTTGAAGTTAGAAAAATGTGCAATGTAGAAATAATCTATTTTATGAAAACAACGTCTTTCAAAAAATAATCTAGAAATAATGTGTTTCAAAAAATAATGCACAAATAACGTGTTTGAGAAAATAAATACTTGAAATTAGAGATATAATGTACTTTAAAAAAGAAATTTCTTTCTTAAACATGGAAGTGTCGAGACAGCACTAGACTCCAATCAGAGGAAGTGCCTCATCGAGCCGAGGTCCAATGCCACTCGCCCCCCAATTGCGTTGACCATAAGAACCGTATCATCCTGGCCATTCGATCACTAACGTGGATCATTCTTGAGCCAATTAATAAGTCTTACTACGCCACTACAAGATACGACGACGGACAATATCGTTAGTTATTCATGTACTGATGAGAGAGTATGAATCAGTACGTCCTTTTCAAGCTATGGACTATCTTGAATAATATACAAGAGTTAAGTTAGGAGAGGACAACAGGACCACGGGTTCATCTAAATAAAAGTGAGGGATTTTTTTTGCAAAATAAAGTTACGGACGCAAGAAACTCATATTTTTAATATATTAGGTAGAGATATCTAGTCTATGTTGTATCTTAACTATTGCATGTGCTACAACACTCAATCTACAGCATTTATATAATTTCTAATTTTTGTATATCAAGTCCAAGATATGTAATCCTTTGCTGTATTGTTGATTGATCCCAAGCATTTATGCAAATTTTTATGTTTCGATATCAAATCCATCTTCTAGATTATTAATTGTTCATGCATTGTACCTATGGAGATTGGAATAGAACATTTATTACATAGTTTTCTAGTCTTAGATATTGGACCCAGACAGTATTATAATTATTGCATGGGTTATGACAATGTATCCAAACCATTTAAAATTTAGTCTATAAAAATGGTCCCACTACCCCTCTCTATTCTCATGTCTTGCCTCCAACGGACTCAAGACTTGCTTTAGTTTCTGCTTGCTGCAGCGATTCCTCATGAGTTTGCATCATTTTCCCGGCTGCGAGTGCAGCGACTGTTAGGTCTCCGTAAAACCCCCGGCTTGCTGTTCGTTTTCTTCTTGATTTTGAGGATATGTAATCTCTCATGCGCTGATCTGGTTTCCGTGATGCAGACTGCAGGTGCTCAGGCAGGACACTCGCGAGCGTATTTTCTCGTCGGAGATGGAGGGCAATCTGCCACCGCGTGTCCCGATCGTGACTGGAGCCCCCATCGATCTGGGGCAGCATTTCGGCTTCACCGCTCAGGCCCAGGTGGGTCAGGTTCACCAGGCCATGTTCGTTGCCCCCACCGCCAACAAGATGCAGGAGGACCTCGGGAATGGAGTCAAGCCAGCCTTGCTGAGCTCCGAGGAGAATGGCCGTGGCAAGGCAGCGACCCCGGCCTCCCAGTGGCGCCGGGTCAAGTGGGACAGCGTCATGGTCAAGCTGCTCGTCTCGGTCGTGTCCTACATCGACGACGACATCGACGCGAACCTCGGCAGCATCAACATCAGCATCATCGGGGTGAGGAGGATGGCCAAGTGGAAACTGGTCTCCGCGGCCATGACCAAGAGGGGCTTCCCTGTGTCGCCACAGCAGTGCGAGGACAAGTTCCACGACCTCAACAAGAAGTACAGGAGGGTCACCGAGATCCTTGGTCGGGGAACGGCTTGTAAGATCGTCAAGAAACCGGCGCTCCTTGAGCAGGTGATCCTACCTGCGGATCTCAAGGAGGAGGCCAAGAAGTTCCTGAGCTCCAAGCACCTGCACTACGAACAGATGTGCTCCTACAACAACTGTAACCGGGTCTGCCTGCTTGATGATCCAGCCCTTGAAAGGATGCTGCAGCGTATGGCGCGTGGGTATCCGGATGAAGAGGATGATCAGGTGTTGCTTTCTGATGGCAAGGAGAAGGAGGGAGACGACTTCATTGATTATCTGAAGGCTGCCTTAAATGATGATGTGGAGGACGAGATCACTAATAATGATCTGGAGGCTAGTGCTGAAGATCATCGCGATCAAATAGTTCATGGCACCATGAAGCCGAAGAATGATGGTGAGGAGGGATCTTTTGGGTTTCATGCAACACAAGGTGCTGCTATTGACATGACTGGAATGTTCTTTGAGGGATCTGGTGGTACAGCAGCAGAGAAGAATCCAAGTGGTGTGACTGCAATTCAAATTGAGGGTGAAGGTTCGAAGATAAAAAGAAAGAAGTTGAAAATCAAGGAGAACCACCATTTGACGTGGCTGAGGTCCATCAAGGAGGAGGACAGGGAACTGCTAAAGATGAGGCTGGAGAATGAAAAGATGGAACTGGAAAATAAGCGGCTGGAGCTGGAGCTAAAGCTTAAGGAAACTGAGATGGGCATCAAACCAAAGAGTATTTAGTGATCACAAGATGGAAATGGTGGAACTACATATTGTAGAGTCGCTAGCTGGTTATCCTTTCCTTATTGCAAATTAATGTTATCTGTGTTTTGCGTCGATTGAACTATGTATCGGTTAAGTTAATGATTGTTCCTGTGTTTGTGTTATCATTGCATATGTTAACGTTGTCACTCTCTGCGATGCTTGGTTGAACTATGTGTTACTGTGTTACCTGTTCTGTTTGGTCTTTTTCCATTACTTCATCATACTGCTTCTATGGGATAAGATGTCAAGGCGTTTTCTCTGTGTTTTTTAGTATAACTGTAAACTGTTATATCAATGTCAACCAAGAGTTTGTATATTCATGATTTACAGGTTGCTTTGGATGGCTCACTGTAAAGTTTCAGAATGTTGTGGTTTTTCATTGATGTTTAGGATAGCTCAGCTGGACTCGTGTAGATATTGCATGCCATATATCGACCATCTTTTAGGATTAGTACTAGTGTACTACTGTGCTAGCCGCTATTCATCTCCATTTGTTTGGCAATTGGTGGGCGACAAGCCTACGAACTCATGTTATACGCCTCTATTTATATTTTGATATGATGTTTTGCTGATGCGTGAAGTATCCACTTAGGTGGCTGTAGTTCTTGGATAGAGTGCCCAGTTTTGTTAAAGAAAAAAAAAGCTGATGACGAGCTCCCAGTTGTTCCTTTTGAGATCCCACTCTTTTTCGAGGTAATTCTATACAATGTGGGTTCAGTTTGACACATCTTAATAGGATATTTAACAATATATATCACGTTAAAAGATCTAATATGCTATGTGTTACTAGAGAGTTTGATATCATCACCGTGGTTGTATTTACAACAACAGTATTTCTGGACAAATATACAGGAAGAGCAGTACCAGCTATCCATTTGTGTAAAGCTCTCAACCACATTTAATGTTCCACATGATATATGATCTGTTAAATTGGAGATAGAGAAGGATTTCATAAAACAGCATTGTTGTGGTGGAACTGCCCCTCCTGTATCTTGGATTCTTGTGACAATCGGAGATAGCCATGTGTGACTGCACTGCACCCTAAGACCACAATATGTTGCCAACTTTCTTATCTCCGCCAAATGTTGTCACACTTTCCACAAAATCACGTAAAATATGGCAAGCTCCTCAGCATGCCATGATTCAAACAATTGATGATGGTTAATGCTTTAGGGACCACTAACCAGTTGTCAATGCCGTACCACTCATGTCACAATTCCAGCACAACTGATTGTGAAATAAATAGTTGAGCCTCAGGACACAAATTAGTATATTACAAATAAACTTGAAAAAATTACAAAAGCATACATTAGCAAGTTCCGGCTTGGGCTGAGTTTCTATTGACCGTGCAGAACCCAGCGGATTCATTCAAATAGCATGGTTCCCCTGCAAGTCCTCACTTGCTCTCAAGCAATTTTCAGCCAGGAATTGATACAAACCGCGTCAGAGTTTCTCGGGACCCTGCTGACACTAGCTAAACTACATCTAATAATGGTTACCATATCCATTTGCCTCTTTCATGTACATAGACATCAGTTCACACTTTAGATATTGCCTAGTAACAAAAGAAGGAAGCAAGGAGATATAGACCTATTGTTTCATACTGCGGGATAGCTTCATGGATTCCAGGGCCTCCCTGCATAGAACAAACAAAGCTATAAGCATTTTGTTTCTGGCTTCTATAGTAGAACATGCCAGACAATTTAAAAGACATGTGGAACCTGCAATACAATTTCATAGCTATTATGTTTCACCTTAGCCTATCAAATCCACGTGAGATTCATTGTATGGATGTTTCAGAACTACAGTGCATATATCATATCCTTTACGGCGAGGAATTTACAGTGACCAAACTGTAATTGAATATAGATAAATGAGGCAAACGATACCGTAATGCATTTTCAGTCTCAGGATTCCCTGGCTCTAATTTTAGAGCATCAAGAAATGCACCACATGCTGTTTCATAGTCCTGAAGATAAAAAGCTTAGAATGTGAAAAGGAATTTGTCACAGAAAATATAGAAGTGATCAGCTGATCATTTCACCCTACCTTCAGTAGCATTAGAGCAGCTCCTTCGCGATAGCAGGCCTTTGACCAGCCAGGTTGCATTGCCCTGCAAGCTTGAGCATCCATTAAAGCTTTCTTCCCTTCACCCAAGTGAAGCCAACAAAGGCTCCTATTCGAGAACAAGGTTGCATCATCAGGGTCAAGATCCATTGCCTAAAACCAGTAAACAAAACTATGAATCAGAAAAGGCCTCCACATTGTTCTCAGATTTTCTCATAGGAATTTGGTGCTGCATTTGCATCACTAACCAGACAGAAATTCAATTAACTTAAGCAGTGCAGGCACTAGATGAGTAGATGACAAATTATCATAAGCATGATTTGCTATGCCCTATGCACAAAGATTATTGCAAATTGGCAACAAATAAACGCAGAGCTACAAACAAATTAATGTAATTCTCGCGGGGGATGACGGATTATTAATGTTATGTGTCTGTCGGGAAGCCAAAATAATCCTTGTACCATATAATACCATTCCATTGTAAGTCAGGCATTACCGCATATTCCGCTTTCCTAGTCTCCAAAAGGACAGGCCTGTTCTGCTCTGAACATGCTTCCATGCAAACATGGCATCCATACCATTTCAATAAAAGCAATCGACAATTTAGGAAGCTCTTTAGAATCACTACGGGAAACCCGACGTATGCCGAGTGTCCAGCCCTTTGCCGAGTGTATTCTGTCGGGCACTCGGCAAAGAAAGCCTTTGCCGAGTGCCCTTGGCAAGGCACTCGGTATACACGGGACACTCGGCAAAGAGGTGTTTTGCCGAGTGTCAGGCCAGCGACACTCGGCAAAGAGGTGTTTTGCCGAGTGTCAGGCCGGAGACACTCGGCAAAGAAGGCGCACGTGCTCGTCAGCCACCACGCACGCCACCGGCCGTTCGCGGCCGTCCGTAGCCGTTTGGGCGGCCACCGGTTTGCCGAGTGTCGGGTCAAAGACACTCGGCAAAGAGCACCTTTGCCGAGTGTCAGGTCAGAGACACTCGGCAAAGAGGTGGCAAAAAATTTGAAAATTTGAAAAAATTTGAAAATTTAAAAATATTCTTAAAAAACTTGGAATTCAAACATAAAAGTTTGAAAATTTAAAAATATTTTTGTAAAACTTGGTGGGTTTGCCGAGTGTTTACCAAGCAACACTCGGCGAAGCTAGCCTTTGCCGAGTGTTCACCACTCGACACTCGGCGAAGCTATCCTTTGCCGAGTGTTTCTTGGTAAACACTCGGCAAAGTCAGAACCTTAGTTTTTAAACTTATGTTTTTGGGGTCCAAACTTTATTTTTTTTCTAGTGATACTTGTCAAAGGCTCTTTATATCTTATGTGAAGTCTGTGGGAAAAAGTTGAGATGATTTCGAAAAGTTTATATATACGACCCTTTCCAATCGGAGCATATCCCCATAGAAGTTTCGGAGAGTTGAGAAGGAGACAGCCGGATTTCGAAACGAAGTGAAGTTGAATTAGAGTTTGAGTTCATAACTTTTTCTATAGGCAATAGACGACGTAGATTGGTTCATTTGAAGTTATCATATTTTTTCGGACCCATTTGATATTTTTTAAATTATTTTTACGCCCTTCTCCGCATGAAATAATGAAATATATGAAGGAATTATTAGATATATATGCTTCAAATAATGAAAACATTTCATCTAAGCATAAAATGTGCATTGTTGAATGTATTTGACAAGATATTTTGATGTGTATTTGATCGAATTTGAAAAATTTGGTATGCAAGAATTATTCTGGGAAATGTTTGCCGAGTGCTACACTCGGCAAAAAGCACCTTTGCCGAGTGTCAGGTCGGGGACACTCGGCAAAGAGGACCTTTGCCGAGTGCCTGCTCGGGGGCACTCGGCAAAGAGGCCACGAGGGCTGGCCGGACCGCGGACGCGCGGGCCACGTCATTGGCCGACGTGGCATGTTTGCCGAGTGCTGGATCTGTTTGCCGAGTGTCAGATCCAAGACACTCGGCAAACAGGGGGTGCGCCGGGATACTTAACCGCCCACGCGCGGCCCCAACCCTACACAACCCGCACACACGCACGCCGCCCGCCGCCGCGCCGCCCGCCGCCGCTCCCCGCCCCGCCCGCCCGGCGCCCCGCGGCCGCTCACCACCCGTGCCGCGCCGCCACTGCTGCCCCGGCCGCCGCTCCAACCCGACACCGCAGGCCTCCTCGCAGGGCCGGCCGCCCCCAACCGCCGGCGCCGCTCCACCCCGACGCCGCCGGCCTCCTCGCAGGGCCGGCTGCCCCAACCGCCGGCGCCTCTCCACCCCGACGCCGCCGGCCTCCTCGCAGGGCCGACCGCCGGCGCCTCTCCGCCCCGGCCTTCGCCCGGGCCTGTCGCACCGGCCGCCGGCGCCTCTCCGCCCCGGCCGTCGGCGCCCCTCCGCCCGTCCTGCCCCAGCGGTCACGCAGGCACGTCGCCCCGGCCGCCGGCGCCTCTCCGCCCGTCCTGCCCCGGCCTCCGACGACGCCTCTCCGGCCCCGACGAGCGACGCCGACGCCGCCCCGTTCATCTTCTATTGGTGAGTGCGCTGCTCCTCTTCTTCCTTGATCTGTCTCCAATGCAAATCGATGATTGTTTTCATATAGATATTTTCAATTTCTTGAATCCGACATAAATAAATGAAATTGTTATAGGAATGGACGATTTATAGTTGTGAATGTGTATGTGGTATGTGATTGTGAATGCGGATTGTGAACATGGGACCAACAATATTTAATGTTTGAATTATTCCAAATATTGAACAATGTGGATGTATATGTCGGCCTTCGTGCCATGGTTACCTTTGTATATGTCGTTGTCGGCCTTCGTGCCGTGTTTTTTTGCAGGATGGGGTTTCAGAAACCTCCCCGTGCAGGGGAGGTGCTGCCGAATCACTATTTTGTCTCTTGGAATTATCTTTATCTTGCAAATCACTATTTTGTTTTTTCGGGAGAAACGCCCTGCGCTGCTGCCCAGCGTCGACGGGCATCGGAGTCGCCCACACTGTGCACGAGGCATTGGTCCTCGGTGACTTCGCCATGTAAGAGCTCCGATTCTACGAGAAAGGGGACTACTACAACCAAGACCTCAAGCTCCTCATGGAGCTTGAGGCCATGGTTGTAGTAGTCCCCTTCCTCGTAGAATCGGAGCTCTTCCATGGCGAAGTCATCGAGGACCAATGCCTCGTGCACCGTGTTGGCGACTCCGATGCCCGTCGACGCCGAGCAGCAGCGCAGGGCGTTTCTGCTGCCATGGCCTAAATTTTTGCCGAGTGCCAGAACAGACACTCGGCAAACAAAGTCAACCACCTTTGCCGAGTGCGACACTCGGCAAAACCCGGAGTCTTTGCCGAGTGTGGCACTCGGCAAAGGCCCCGTTAGCCCTAACAGCCGTCCACAGACGGCGCCGCGCCGTCTGTTAGTGCTTTATTTTGCCGAGTGCTGGCTTTGCACTCGGCAAAGCCTTTGCCGAGTGCCCGACAGAAGACACTCGGCAAAGGGCCTGTTTGCCGACACGAGCTATGCCGTAACCCCTTTGCCGAGTGTTACACTCGGCAAAGCCTTTGCCGAGTGTATTTCGGGGTTTGCCGAGTGCCCCAGGCACTCGGCAAACTCCGGGTTTCCCGTAGTGAATGGCTCATGCCTACTTGTATCAATCAAATCTGTAGGGCCTGATGTATTTTTGGTTTTCTTGCATGGCCTTGCCTAGCTGTTGACGTAAAATCCGCACCTCACGCCAAGCACACAGCAAGCCGAATTAGCTAGCTTCACACGTGGCCCGGGCTTTTGAATCCGGAAGCGTGCCAGTCAGTTTGCCTGAAAACTAACAAAGGGACAAAACGTTTAGATCAAAACCTGGAACGTGCCGGGTGAGACCAGACAGTTCCATATTTGCGGCTATGGAGCCAGTTTCGAACGACAAATAGCTACAGAGAAGCTATCTATCGGCAGTTAAAGCCTCATTCGGCAATCGGCAAGGCACGCAGTGAGCGCACTGCCGAATGCGTGACGTAAGCATGACGAAAGATCGGCTTTCAACCGAATGAACATTGTAACGCATACTCATAGCCGATTAACGAGAAACAGAGCATGATAGATAAATGAAAGGGTGAAACATGATCATAAATTCATAGTAAACAAGGAATGCATAGGCCGAAAGCAGCACCCGTCAAGCATGATAACAAAACAAGTTAATCCACCGCATGATACGACTTGTTTGAGACCACACCACTAATCAGATTAGACCAATCCACCGCATGATACAATCTAACCATGAAAAGCTAAAAGCATTCAATGTTTAATTACGAACCCACAACACAGTCACGAATTTACATTGAAACAAGAATGCATAGGCCGAAAGCAGCACCCGTCAAGCGCGGCAACAAACGAATTAATCCACCGCATGATACAACTCGTTTGAGGTCACACCACCAATCAGATTAGATCAATCCACCGCATGATACAATCTAATCGTGAAAGGCTAAAAGCATTCATTGTCCAATGCAAACCCACGAACACACGTTCACTCGTGAGAGCACTGCCGAATACGGCTACTTAGCCGAATCGGGGTCCGCGGCGAAGGAACAAACTTAATCGGTAAAGATAAATCTATCAGATCGAATCGAATTCTAATCCACCGGATGATTAGCTCTAAGACGACCCAAAAACCTGCATCCACCGCATGATACCCGGTTCTGTCAAGACCGACACGATACCGACAAGTTCGAACCCGCGACACGTGGCAACCTAGATCGGTTTCGGACTCGGCTGTGAGGGGATAAGTCGTTACATCGTGAAGTAGAGCCGATTCTAGCCGATCTAAATTGGGCAAAGGTGTGTTGCATGAATTAAGCACATAGTAAAAACGAAGCAACACGGGGTAACTTAATGAATCTGTTAGATCTTGCCGAAATCTAACAGAGCCGATAACTTGGTCCATACTAGATCTTAGCCCACCGCATGGCTCATGACCTAACAGAGGAACCTTCTTGAGACCACAACTTAAATCCACCGGATGATACTAAGCATGGTAACAAGACTACTTGCATCAAAGCTTAAATCCACCGCATGATACTAAGCATGATACAAGGTTGCCGGTACTTACGGAGGTCGACGGATCGATGACTCCTCTCGAAGAACTCGACGACTCGACTAAAGGACTCGATGTTGGCACGGGGCCGGTTTGTTGTATGATTGATTGGATTGGATCCCTTTTTACAGCTGCCATGGGTTTATATTTATACCCAGGTCTTGATACAACTCCTAGTCGGACACGACTACAACACTTGTTTCTAAAAATAAATGACGGATCTTCGTGCCCATATTGCGTTCCTTGTTCGAACCGGCCTTTTCCTTATGTTTTTTCCACGTCATCGCGCCTTCCCGAATGCTACCGCTTTTACCTGCGGAACCATGCCTCTGCCGAATGACGACGCATTCCCGACCGCAGAACGTCTTTGCCGAATGCCTCTGGGGAAAAACTCCTTTGCCGAATGACATCTCTTCGACGACTCCGGCCCACACGTCAGCCTCTTCCTGGTGCCAATTTTTGGTGTCAACACATGCCCCTTCAATTTCGGGATAAGAGGTAACTTTTATCTCGGAATTGACCAGAAGCACTTAACATTTCCAAGTTAGTTCTGCTCGGCACCCGCTTCTCCTTTTGAATCTTCAGAGCTCTCATCCGGATCCGAACCCTAAGTCATCGACTTCCAAGATCCAACCTTCAAATGGCGGACCAAGATCTTGCTCTCCAGGTAAACTTCAATCCCCTCAAGCATGTTCGGCATCCTTCTTTCGATTTGCATTTTAAATTTCTTCTTATCCCCTTTCATTCTTGATAGGCCCTAGCTACCGAAATCCTCATCCCTGTTGAGGAAAAATCTCCATCCTACTTCCTCGGTCCCGTAGGAGATTCAGATCCTTCTGAAATCATTGCGGCCGAATCTCAGCGGATTCCTTTTAAGATTTCACTGACAAAACCTCATGAGTGGCAAGACGCCTTCAAGAACTGGCCTTTGCCCCCAATTGCCGGATGGAGAAATTGGTACAAAAGGATTTCTGACGATAAAAGTCCCCAGACGCAGAATTGGGACAGTCTTCGTATTTCTCATTGCTTGGAGCTATCTCTAGCTGAAACACCAAAAAATGAGAACCTTCTGATCGCAGCTTGCCACTTCTGGTCCAATGGTGTAAATGCTTTTCTTTTCGGCCATGACCCAATGTCCCCTACCTTAGCCGATGTCTACATGATGACCGGCCTGAATGTTACAGGAACTGTGTACCCATATGACCATAAAGGTTCCTCCAAGCAGACAGGAGTAAGAACAGGGGTTGGATACAAGAGATATATCCAGAATCATATGTCTGATGGTCCTCTGACTGATGTCGAATACAGAGCTTTCCTGAACATGTGGCTATGCAGATCAGTCTTTTGTGGCAAAGCCAATGAGCCAACCTTGAATCATATCGTGATGGCCGAAGAGCTGGCTGCTGGAAAAGTCATCCCACTTGGGAAATACCTCCTGGGAAGTGTTTACCATATGCTCAACCAAACCACCCACCTGATGCACACTAGCAAGAAGATCCCCTGTGTCAATGGTCCCTGGTGGTTTGTCCAAATGTGGCTGCAATTATACATGCACCAAATCGTTGCTATTGATCTCAACAGCCGAGACTTCCCTTCAATCAATTATAAAGAAGGAGAAACCCGGAGAACCAAAGGTTGTCAAACCTATGGAGAAGCTGCCTCCACTGTACCTATCAACAAGAACATTGGTGAACTGTTTGAGCTCTTCTTCAGAGGTTTTGCCAATCCTCTTTGGTTCCCATATTCGGACAATGACAATCTTACTCTCCCTTGCGAATTCAGCTTTGAGACTGGATGCACTGATGTACAATCTGTAGCAATTTTTAATGCCTTCATCTAGCCCTGCATCCTGCCAGCCGAATTCTGTGGAGGGAGGCTAGTCCAAAGCACTTATGAATATTATCAGCCAAACATGATGGCTAGACAGTTGGGATGTGGCCAAGTGCCCCCTAGGCTATTTCTCCATGAATTCCTCAGGCCTAGAGAAATAGTCAAGGATTCCACAGAAACAAGAAGGATTTTCACCTATAAATGCTGTGGAACTATTTATGCACCTGATCCTTTTGTGCCAATAATATCTGCCCATCCTTCCTTCACTCTCTGGTGGCAAGAATTCCATGATCATATCTTCAATATGCCAATCTATCCCTTCTGCCTTGAGTTAATGCCTGATTATCAGCCAACTGCAGAGGTAATATGCTTATTCCTTTATCTGTCTTCATAACATTGACTCCAATCGATTCTGACTCTATTATTTTGCAGGACATGACACCTGCCCCCCTTGCCAGAGTAATCTTATACAAAACCGCAGGCCCAATATCTGCTTTGGGGCATCAATCTCCTACCTTGGCTCGGCTGATGGCTAGACAAGCTTCTTCAGATCCAATACTCACTAGACCATCATCTGTCAAGAGGAAAACCCTCCTTATAGCTGCTCCCTCAGTTGTAAAGAAGAAAAGAACAAGTAGCAAAATCAAGGTCAGAGTCTTTTTTCTTTGACTATAATGCTTTTGGTGTTTTGCTCAGCTTTATTTCTTTTTGATTTCAGGCCAGAGAACAGCAGCCAGCAATCAGTACAGGTCCTGCCAATGCTTCAATGATTGGTAAAATTTCTCACTATTTTGTCTTTAAAGTTCCTCTCCATCGGCATTGATTCCTTTTCAGTTTCAGAGCAAATCTCAATAGACCCAATCTTGGAGAGTCCTCCTTCTCATCAAGAACTAGCTTCAGCTTCACCTGATGTTCCTCAACCAGAAGCCTCTTCTCCACCAAAAGATCTTCCAAGCTCTCCTCAGCATGACATACAAGAATCTTTGCCTGAGCTCGAGCTGCCCTCTCTTTCCATCCAAGAGATCAGGAATGAGGTAGAGATAATTACCCAGTCTTCCAGTTCTTTATTCAATGGATCATCAATAATTTGGCAGAATCTTCTTTCAGGAGATTACCACTTCTTCACCCAGCTATTCATTTGCTGTGGATGATCTAGTTGCCGAACAAGGAGAAGAAACCTCTTCTGGTCAAACTTTATCAGAGGAGAACCAAGCAAAACTGAAGGAAATCCTCTCTTTTCTGCATAAGGATACTCGGGAACAAGTTACCAATGCTGATCTTTTAAGAGACTTGCTTGAATCATTTGACCAAGATCTTCCTGCCGATATCAAGACTTCTTTAGATCCAATTTCCAGATTGGATGATCATTTTATCGCAGTGAAGCAAGCACTGAAGAATCAATCTGCTCAACCAGCCTTGGAGCAAAGGAGAACTTTGGTCAAGCAATCTGTAAAAGACCTGCATACTCAAGTCCAGAATGACAAGGAATTATTGACCAAACTGGAATCTGAACTTGAAATGAAGGAGATCAGAAAAGCTGCACTTGAAGCCGAATTGAGAGATCTATCGGCCGAAATTGAAGCTGACAAGAAGAAAATAGTCGAGCTTCCCAAGCTAACAGAGAGGAGGCGAAAGGAAGCCTTAGCAGCTCTAAACGAAGACAAACAACTCAAGGCGAAGCTTGCTGCCCTGACCAGAACCCAAGAAGCTGATAAAAACTTATTAGAGAACATTAGCAACATGATATCAAATGCCAAAAATGTAATCTCAAAGTTCTTGGGTGTGTGAATTGTGTCAAATAGTTTGATAGCCGAATGTTTTATCAACCCTGTAATCTTGTCATCTCTTAACTCTGCTTTTCTCCATTGTGGATGACTCATTCGGCAAAGTTGGCCATAATAGCACTTAGACCCGAAAACACTTCAACCACGACATAGCCGAATCTCATCCAGTCAAAGCCGAATACGACTCGATAAGAATCCCAAACGACATGGGAACTGATCGGCTGGAAAATCCTTTCCACCTTCCGAACTCTTCGGAATACGCGCCACGATCTTTGGCCACGATTTCCTCTGCGGGTTCTATAAATAAACATACCAAGTATCCCACAGTTTTTCACCAAGTTCTTCGTCTTCCAAGTTCTTGCCGGCCCAGATCACTCTTTTCCCCATCCACAGTAACTCCAAGGAACTTCCAATGGCTGACAACAACAGGAGGCGCCCGGCCGCCGATGAGGCCGAAGGAAGTCGTGCCGGCGCTCGCCGCAGGTGATTGGCTGCTTACTTCTCTCTGTTCTTCTCGAGATTTCTTTCCTCTTTCTTGACGAATCTCTTTGTTCTTTCAGGGTAATCCAATGGATTGCCGGCGCTGGTGCGCCAATTGCAGCTCCAGCCGCTGCTCCTGCAGCATCTTCGAGTTCGTCCAATCGATCTCTCGAATCGGACGACTACCGCTACACGGACGGCGATGCCCGCCGATTCAAAGCGGAGCGTGACGATACTCGCCGCGAGTTGGAGGCTATCTCCAAGCAAGCCGGGATTGCTGACCTTGAATGGCAGCACGAGCGCAAGCAGCTGCTCGAAGTCATTGATGGTGAGTCCTGCAATCTGCTCAATCTCAATCTTGTCCTCCAAATGATATTAATCTGTTATCCCCTTGTGACTTTGCAGCGCGTGATGCTGAACTTGATCGACTGAAGGCGCTGGTGGAGGAGCTGGCGGACAAGGTGAACGCCCAAGGGGACACACCCGAGGTACGCCTTGGTGCGGTGGCAGGTCGTGTTGACGAAGTGGCTTCCCATGGCGTTCGCCTGGGCGTCGCTGCGGGTCTCGTCGCTATGTCGACGCACACCGGCACCGACTATTCCAGAATGCCGGTTGGTTTTGCCAACAACAACCCAGAAGATATCGACGACATTGACGCTTCCATTGATCGTCTTGATGGCCATGGCACTGCCATTGCCGATTCCATTCATCCCCAGTCTGTTTTGAACAGGCTCTTTCAGTAGTTTGTACTAGGGATTTATGGAATTTCGGCAATAAAACTTATCTTTTGCATGAACTCTTGATGTAACATATTTTGTGCTAAGGGCAATACATTCAGTACTGGCCATTTTTCTTTTTCTCCAACGTCTCTGTCAATTTCCTTCTAAAGACGATTTCTTCCCAAATATCGGCTGTTCGGCAATTTAATATATCAATCACCGATCGATTTCAATACTGGGATAATACCTCTTCAAATATCTTCCATTTATAGCAGAAGCAAATTCTTCTCCCAATAATGTCTTCAAAATATATGCATTTCCAGGCACGCATCTAACTACTCTGAAAGGGCCTTCCCAATTTGGAGACCATTTGCCGAATGCTGCATATTTGGTTCCAATCGGCAATATCGCTTTCCAAACTAGATCACCTTCCGTAAATTGCTTAACTTGCACCTTCTTGTTGTAATATTTGGCAACTCGCATTTTATTTTTCTCGATATTTTCCAAGGCTCTGAGACGAATCATATGCAAATCTTCTAATTCGTCCATCATTAAATCATTATAATCTTTAGAACTTAAATCCTTTTGCAACTTTATTCTCCTTGAGTCTAATTGTATTTCCCATGGCAAGATAGCATGATGCCCATACACCAACTCATAAGGAGACGTCTGTGTAGCCCCATGTGGAGCCATTCGGTAAGCCCATAAAGCCTCATTGAGTACCGAATGCCACTTTCTTGGCTTCTGATCAATCTTCTTCTGTATAATCTTAATCATAATCTTGTTAGAAGCTTCTGCTTGACCATTAGCTTGGGCATAATAAGGAGAAGAATTTAACAATTTGATGCCCATACTTTCAGCAAAATCTCTGAACTCTGAAGATGTAAATTGAGCCCCTTGATCTGTGGTGATTGTTTGAGGAATCCCAAATCTGTAAATGATATGTTCTTTAACAAATTCAACCATATTCTCCGACGTCACCTTCTTTAATGGAATTGCCTCAACCCACTTGGTAAAATAATCGGTTGCCAAAAGCACAAACTTATGCCCCTTGCTAGATGGAGGATTTATTTGGCCAATCAAATCTACTCCCCATCCTCTGAATGGCCATGGCTTGATAATGGGATTCAAAGCCGATGCTGGAACTCTCTGAATGTTTCCAAATCTCTGACAGTCTTGACATCCCTTATAATATTCAAAGCAATCTTCCAACATTGTCGGCCAGTAATATCCAGTTCTTCTAATAACCCACTTCATTCGGTAGGCCGATTGATGTGCTCCACACAACCCATCATGTACTTCACTCATCAGCCTTTTTGCTTCTTCATGATTTAAGCAATGTAACAGCACCCCATCCAAGGATTTATAATACAAATTATCATCAAGAAGAACAAACTTTAAAGCTTTATACCTGAGCTTTCTAGAAACCTTTCGGGATGGATTCTCCAGATAATCGGCAATCTCTTTTCTCCAATCATCTTCTGCCAGATTACTCCCGAAAGCATGTACATCATTAGCAAAAACTTCTCGAAGCTCTTTATAACCTGATGCACTTTGGGCCAATCTATTTGCCTCTCCATTATCCCCTCTAGGAATGTGTTGTAGAATTACTGACCGAAAGCTCTTCAATATTTCTTTGCATTCTTCATAGTAATTCCTCAAGGTATCACTTTTGCACTCATATTCACCATTCAATTGTTTTATGACCAATTCTGAATCCCCAAAAATTTCAACCGCAATGGCCTTTGCTTCTTTCAAATATTGGAGCCCTTTGAGCAATGCCTCATACTAAGCCTGATTGTTAGTAACAGCAGATTGAATGGGAACAGCAAACTCAAATATTTCTCCTTTGGGTGAAATTAATAAGATACCTGCTCCACCACCTTTGTTGCATGAAGATCCATCAAAGAATAACACCCAAGGAACAATGTTAAGCAAATTTATCGATGTATCATGATGTTCAGTAATGAAGTCGGCAATAATCTGTCCCTTAACAGCCTTTGCCGATTCAAACCTTAACTCAAATTCAGACAAAGCTAAAATCCATTTGCCAATCCTTCCGTTCAAAATTGGCATAGACAACATGTGTTTTATCACATCAAACTTTGAATACACAATGCATTCGGCATGTAGTAAGTAGTGCCGAAATTTCGTACATGAGTAGTAAACACATAAACAGAGCTTCTCAGTAGCCGAATACCTTGTCTCTGGATCTAGTAACTTTCGGCTAAGGTATGCAACTACTCTTTCCTTCCCTTCAAATTCTTGAATGAGGGCCGATCCAATAGTTTGGGCATCGGCCGCCACGTACAACTTGAAAGGCTTGTTCAATTGTGGAGGCACCAATACTGGTGGCTTCTTCATGTACTCCTTTATTTCATCAAAAGCCTTCTGTTGTTCGTCACTCCATACAAACTTTTGATCCTTTTTTATTTTCAACAGTGAGGAAAAGGGCAACACTTTCTGTGACAAGTTTGATATGAACCTTCTCACAAAATTTATCTTGCCAAGCAGTGATTGTAACTCTTTAAGATTAGTTGGAGGAACAATTTCATCAATTGCCTTCATGCTTTTCTTGCCAACTCCTATTCCTCCTTCATGTATCAAAAATCCCAGAAACTCTCCAGCCGAAACTCCAAAAGCACATTTGTTCGGGTTCATTTTAAGCCCATGCTTCCTGGTGCATTCTAGAGTTTTCCTTATGTCAGCCAAATGGGACTCATGATCCAATGACTTGATCACTACATCATCAATATATATTTCCACAATCTTGCCGATCAACTCATGAAAAATATAATTCATAGTCCTTTGATAAGTTGCACCGGCATTTTTCAATCCAAAGGTCATGACAACCCACTCAAACAACCCTATGTGTCCAGGACACCTGAAAGCTGTCTTTACTATATCTTCCAATGCCATAAAAATCTGATTGTATCCTGCATTACCATCCATGAAACTGAGCACTTTGTATCCAGCAGCAGCATCAACCAATGAATCAGCAATAGGCATTGGATATCCATCCATGGGTGTAGCCTTGTTTAGGTCTCTAAAATCTATGCAAACCCTCATCTTTCCATTTTTCTTATAGACAGGAACGATATTAGAGATCCAATCCGCGTATTTACATGGCCGAATGAAATTTGCATCTAGTAATCTTTCAATCTCCTTTTTCACATCGGCCAACACTTCTTCCTTGTAGATTTTTCGGGGTGGTTGCTTGTAAGGCCTGTAACCAGGTTTGATTGGCAACCGATGTTTAACAATAGAACGGTCTAGACCGGGCATCTCCGAATAATCCCAAGCAAAGCAGTCCTTGTATTCTTTTAACAATATCACCAACTTTTCTTTGAAAACCGAATCCAAGTTAGCACTGATAAATGTCGGCCTTGGCTTGTCACCATCTCCAATGTCCACTTCTTCTAATTTATCGGCCGACACAAATCCACGTCCTAATTTTCCATCAGTTCCATCAATTGGATTTTCCATCAAAAATTACTATGAGAGCCGACTGCTTTGATCGGCTGCTGATCACTGCTGGCTGGTGCCACAGGACCTTCTCCCCAGTCTTTGCCTGAGAAACAATCTATGCCTTGATATTCCCAGAAAGCTGGTTCCATATTTGCCACGCTTATTGAATCATCTGCTTGGACAATCTCCACCTCATCATCTATCCACTGAATAAGCTGTTGATGCATAGTAGATGGAATACAACAATTTGCATGAATCCAATCTCTTCCAAGCAGCAAGCTATATGCCCCTTTGCCCTCAATGACAAAGAAAGTCGTAAGCAGAGTCTTGGACCCAATCATCAGATCAACGTGCACGCATCCCTTGGTGTCCGAAGGATTTCCAGCAAAATCATTTAGAATTATGCTCGTTGGTGTCAAATCTCTAGGGCCCATACCAAGCTTCCTGAATGTGGTATATGGCATTACATTGACAGCAGCTCCTCCATCGACAAACATCTTGGTCAATGGTTTGCCATTAACATATCCCTTCAAGTACAGTGGCTTCATGTGCCGATTCTGGGTTGGCTTCTCAAAAACAGCTTGTTTGTTCAACATCAATTGTGCCATTAACCTAAATTGTTCGGCATCATCTATATCAGGCAATATCTCTTCCTGTACAATTTGGTTAGCTGGAGCCATGAATTCATTCGGCAGAAAACATACCATACATGTAGGAGCCGAATGACCATGTTCGTCAGGCCTGTCTTTTGGGAGCCATATTGATTTCACCTTGACCTTTGCTTGCTTCAATTCCCGATTCCTCAGGCGCTGTACTCTTCTCTTCTGGCTCTTTCTCAAACCAGGTGGGCACCATTGTCCTTTTTGCCAAACATAAGCATGATCTTCTTCTTCTTCATGATTAACCCATTTATAATCAGCATGTCTCTTTCTTGGTCGATCATCAAAACGCCGATCATCACTAGGATGCACCCTGCCAATTCTTTCATAGACAGATCGGCGATTGACAGTTCCCTGCCTATATTCATCATACCTATTATTGCATTCAGGACAACTATTCCATGTGGGAAGCTTCAAACCTTCGTTCCAACAGTGTCTGAAGAATGCACACCCCCAATGCGCACGTTCCTGCTCTCGAGCATATTCTTCTTGTTCTTCCTCAAGCCTTTCTTCTTCGCGCCTTCTTTTCTCTTCCTCGTATTCACGCCTTTGAAAACGCTCCTTTTCTTGCTGACGCTGCCATTTGTTGAGGAGAATACGTGTAGTAACTCTAGGTTTAAAGGATTCTCCCACTTCAAATCGGCTATTCGGGAACCGAAGATCTTTCTGGCGAATCTGTTCAATTGTGATCTGCCGAGTGGGATCAACTGAACCATCCTGTCTTGCCTTCTTTGAGGTTAAAACTTTCAATCTTCCCTTTTCTCCAGATGGAATAGCATTCACCATATTAACCGAGAACCCGATAATATTCTGTGGGAAAGGGTTACTGTCCAGTTTCATCTTGTTGTCGAATTTCAGATGTCCTTCCTGGATAGCTTTCTGAATCTTCATCCTAAAGACTCTGCATTCATTAATGGAATGAGAATTTCTATCATGAAACCCACAGTACGTCTTATCTTTCACTCCATCGGGCCGAAGCATAGAATGCCCCTCTGGCAATTTGATTCGGCCTTCTTTCACCAGGAACTCAAACAATTTGTCCGCCTTAGTCACATCAAAATCATACGTTCCCTTCATCTGTTTGATCCATCTTTGAGTCATTGTAACTGGTTCTTTGCTCCACACTATCTCTGCTGCGGCTATCTCCTCGCTATCTTCATACCCATCTTCTTGATCTGCTCTTTCAAGGAATTGGTTATAGATGTCAGCTACATCATTATTTTTAGCAAATCTGGCATCTTTCTTGAAACCATATGCCTGGTTACTCATCAAGGCCAATCTGTGCGACAACTGGCCCAGATCATCAAACTCCATCCCGAATAGCTTCTCCCGAATGGCAGGCAGCATGCCAGCTACAGCCATACCAGCCAGTTGATCATCAGGTATGTTCAGAGAAAAGCACATACTCTTTGTTTCCCTAAATCTCCTAAGGAACTCTGTAGGTGTTTCATTATTCCTCTGCCTTAAGCTGGTCAAATCAACCAACTTTTTCTCGGTACTGCCAATGTAGTAATGAGCATGGAATTTCTGTTCCAGGTCTTTCCAAGTACAAATCGACTGAGCAGGCAAAGAAGCAAACCATGTAAAAGCTGGACCCGTCAGTGACAAAGGAAAGTATCTGATTCTGAAAGCTTCATCTGCCGAAGCCTCTCCAAGCTGCATCAGATATCGAGCTATATGTTCCACAGTGCTAGTATCATCTTGTCCTGAGAATTTAGTAAACTCTGTAGGCACCTTGACTCTATTCGGCAATGATACCCTTTGGTACCATTCCGGGAAAGGAGATGAGTACATGTACCCCTGATTTTTAGGCTTCAGACCGAATTGGTTTTGCAATACATCGGTCATTTTTTGCACCATGAGGTCGATACTGGTATCTTGATTCCCTGATCTTCCAGCAAGCATGCCTGTAGTACCAGCATATCCAGGATTCGGGAGAGCGTCGATAGCATTGTAATCCATAAACTCTGAATATCCGTTTCCATACATGTCCCTTTGCAGCCTGTTGTTCAGAGGGGATATCTTATAAGCAGAAGCAGGTGGATTCCCTGTGGTGCCGAATGCCATATCACCGTATGTGCGAGTTTTCGGCAGTGCAGGTTGAGGATCTTGCCGAATCGGTTGACCATTTGTATCTTTAGTACCAGAACCTCCAGTTTCATCAGCATTTCCTTTACCATGTGGCCTCTGAGTTTGTGCTTGAACATTGAAGTATGTCGGGCCGCCCAATTGCCCATGTATTTGCTCGAAGGGTTTATCCACATGCTGACCAAAAATGCTTACCATTATATGCCGAAAACTGTTCAAGAACGCAGCATTGTGATTGGTCATTGCTTCTCCCAAAGCTTTGTATAACAAGCCTGAGAATCTCTCCCTCTCTTCTTCTTCAGTAAAATCAGACTGCCCAGGAAGGAGAACTCTTGGCAAGTCGGATTTGAGAAACGGTGCACCACTCCTGTTCTTGGCGAAAGACAGTAAACATTTGTTAATGAATTGACCAGCAGCAGCCTTTACCATCTGTTGATGCTCTTCAGACAACTCTTCCAAAGTGACATCCATGATGTCGCTCAACTCAGGCATCTTGAAAACTTGTGTGTGTCCCACCGGGCGTGCCAAAAAGTGTGTTGACGTAAAATCCGCACCTCACGCCAAGCACACAGCAAGCCGAATTAGCTAGCTTCACACGTGGCCCGGGCTTTTGAATCCGGAAGCGTGCCAGTCAGTTTGCCTGAAAACTAACAAAGGGACAAAACGTTTAGATCAAAACCTGGAACGTGCCGGGTGAGACCAGACAGTTCCATATTTGCGGCTATGGAGCCAGTTTCGAACGACAAATAGCTACAGAGAAGCTATCTATCGGCAGTTAAAGCCTCATTCGGCAATCGGCAAGGCACGCAGTGAGCGCACTGCCGAATGCGTGACGTAAGCATGACGAAAGATCGGCTTTCAACCGAATGAACATTGTAACGCATACTCATAGCCGATTAACGAGAAACAGAGCATGATAGATAAATGAAAGGGTGAAACATGATCATAAATTCATAGTAAACAAGGAATGCATAGGCCGAAAGCAGCACCCGTCAAGCATGATAACAAAACAAGTTAATCCACCGCATGATACGACTTGTTTGAGACCACACCACTAATCAGATTAGACCAATCCACCGCATGATACAATCTAACCATGAAAAGCTAAAAGCATTCAATGTTTAATTACGAACCCACAACACAGTCACGAATTTACATTGAAACAAGAATGCATAGGCCGAAAGCAGCACCCGTCAAGCGCGGCAACAAACGAATTAATCCACCGCATGATACAACTCGTTTGAGGTCACACCACCAATCAGATTAGATCAATCCACCGCATGATACAATCTAATCGTGAAAGGCTAAAAGCATTCATTGTCCAATGCAAACCCACGAACACACGTTCACTCGTGAGAGCACTGCCGAATACGGCTACTTAGCCGAATCGGGGTCCGCGGCGAAGGAACAAACTTAATCGGTAAAGATAAATCTATCAGATCGAATCGAATTCTAATCCACCGGATGATTAGCTCTAAGACGACCCAAAAACCTGCATCCACCGCATGATACCCGGTTCTGTCAAGACCGACACGATACCGACAAGTTCGAACCCGCGACACGTGGCAACCTAGATCGGTTTCGGACTCGGCTGTGAGGGGATAAGTCGTTACATCGTGAAGTAGAGCCGATTCTAGCCGATCTAAATTGGGCAAAGGTGTGTTGCATGAATTAAGCACATAGTAAAAACGAAGCAACACGGGGTAACTTAATGAATCTGTTAGATCTTGCCGAAATCTAACAGAGCCGATAACTTGGTCCATACTAGATCTTAGCCCACCGCATGGCTCATGACCTAACAGAGGAACCTTCTTGAGACCACAACTTAAATCCACCGGATGATACTAAGCATGGTAACAAGACTACTTGCATCAAAGCTTAAATCCACCGCATGATACTAAGCATGATACAAGGTTGCCGGTACTTACGGAGGTCGACGGATCGATGACTCCTCTCGAAGAACTCGACGACTCGACTAAAGGACTCGATGTTGGCACGGGGCCGGTTTGTTGTATGATTGATTGGATTGGATCCCTTTTTACAGCTGCCATGGGTTTATATTTATACCCAGGTCTTGATACAACTCCTAGTCGGACACGACTACAACACTTGTTTCTAAAAATAAATGACGGATCTTCGTGCCCATATTGCGTTCCTTGTTCGAACCGGCCTTTTCCTTATGTTTTTTCCACGTCATCGCGCCTTCCCGAATGCTACCGCTTTTACCTGCGGAACCATGCCTCTGCCGAATGACGACGCATTCCCGACCGCAGAACGTCTTTGCCGAATGCCTCTGGGGAAAAACTCCTTTGCCGAATGACATCTCTTCGACGACTCCGGCCCACACGTCAGCCTCTTCCTGGTGCCAATTTTTGGTGTCAACACTAGCAAGCTATGGTTAGAGAACAAGCAAGTTTGGCTCCTTTGCTTGTTTGAATTTCGGCAAGGTGGGCAAGGATTTCCTTGCTTTTGAGGGGGAGCAGAATCTGCTCTCCACCCCTAGTAAGGTTTTTCCTTGCTCAAAAATGTCAAGCAAGTCTAGCAGGCAAAGGATGGGCATAGTAACCCAAACATGCCCTCGAAAGCAGCAATCACCAAGGTTCTAGCTCTCCATCATAATGGGCAACACTCACCAAGGTTGCTCTAACTTGAAGGGGTCTGAGTGTGAGGCCATGTGTTTAGACCATAAACTTCACCCTTGTAATTTTCTTTAATTGATGGTACGAGATAAGAACACTTGAGGCTCAATATGTTGATTTATCTTCATTGTAGGTGTGTGGTTTAGCAAAGTTGAATAGCAGCAGTACCGGTGCGATGATTTTTCATCGTTAGCTCAGATTTGAACGCCAATTATCCAATTAGATTAAGCATTCTATCAATCATGAAGATGGGAACAACTCTATGAAGCAATTTTGACAGATTGGAGCACAACAGAGATGCTGTCCCTAAGTTGGATTCCTGTAGAAACTGACAATCTTAAAACTAGTAACAGTCCATAGAGTACATACCTCCTTTAACTTCAGAAACAATTTAAAGATAACAGAACCATTCCTTACCTGGCCGGCTGGCCCCCTGGAGTGATATCTCTTACTAGGCTACCAATACACTAGTACCAGTCCCATCCTTAGTTAATATAAGATACATATATCTACCTCAGTGTAAATTTTTGCTGCAGCAAGATACTCCTTGTTCTTGACTGCCTCACGTCCTTGAAATTTTCCACCAGCAAGCTTTGCTTTATGCACGTCATCATCCTAAAACATGGATAAAAAACAAATGAAATAATTCAGACAATATGCCCCCTAGGTGCAGTAGGACCCTCCTGAAACATGGATACTTGGGATGGCCTGTCATGGTGTCAATGGCACAAGCTCCTGCAGACACCGTGCTCCAGCTTGCATCCATAGAGTTGGCTCGCATAGGATCCATAGAGCATTATGGCTATCTAACTGATTCTTTTTTTTAAGTAAAATTATCTAACTGATTCATCCAGCAAAAAAATTGAGCTTTTAATCCCAATCAAGTTGGGGTGGGGCAAGTTGGGGTGGGCTTAACTGATTCATCAAAATCTAGAGAGAAAAAAAAGAGCTAGAGAATTTTGAAAAAAACATCTCAACAAAAAGCGAAGGTCTAAAACTCATACATTATAAAAAAAGAACAAAAGTACACTAATCTTACAAATGACCATTTGTTTTCTCCTATATCTTCAATCTTAATTTTTAATTGTCATCCCAGCAAAATAGGATTCGAATCAACTCAGGGGGTACCCTGATAGAAGAATCAACACATACTTGTCATGTCAGCGATATCGACGTGGGCAGAGAATCAAAACAATCCTGGTTGCAGTGCTTAAAACATCTACTCCCTCCATTCCAAATTGTAATTCACTTTAGCTTTAAGCAAGTCAAACTGCCCTAGCTTTGAGCCAGTTCTTAAATCTATAGTACCAAATAAATGTACCATTCAAGACATTCTATGGTGGATTTAATGAAACTAATTAGATGTTGGTAATGTTGGAGTTATTTGACTCAGAAAGCTTTTCGACCTACGATTTGGAATGGAGGAACAATCAACCACGAAAAAGGTAATGTCATAAAGGGCAGTAGATGTATATATTTGCACTTCAAAATTAATTACTTCCTGCCATATGATTTGGGTCCACTACCATAAATGTCACTTTCTTATCGTTATTAAAAAAACCTTGCAGCAAGACAACTAGAATTCTGCATAATAAACATTCATGATCAGTCTACTACTTAGCCACCAAGTTTTGTTCATTCCAAGATGCCTCCAAGTTAGTGTTTCTAGCAAGTTCTTTAAAGCCTGAAGACTAGATAATAAAATGAAATAATTGGTAAGCCTTTCACACTAAAAATGGAGCCAGCTTGAATAGTAATGATGGTGTTTTAGATAATACCTTGGCTGGGGGAAATGATTTCACGTAATTATAATTCCATCAACACTCCAATAATCATACACACCCGCAATATGAGAAGTGACCGGAAATAGTATTTGAACATCTTTTCGACTGCTGAAAAGTGCAGCAATTTCTAGAGGAGTGTGCCCCAACTGTTAACAAAATAAGCAGGATTAACTTCAATGAAGTATTTGCTCAAGGACAATGGGAAATTACAGGGAAATTACAGAATAGTAGTCACATGCAAGGTATATGAAGTGTTAAACAGAAGCATGTGATATATTCGTAATACTTTTGGAAATCAGATAATGACCGAAGAAAAGGATTGTACTCGACTGTAAGAAAATCTTATACTTGCTGTCAAATCAGTACAAAGAACATGTGACTTGGTAACAAATTAGATGATAAAATACTTCCATGATGTTTCACCAGTAAACAAGATTACACTATGCAATCATTGAATGATAAAGTTTACTCCAATCACTTCCCAGATTAATAGTTCTAACTGTTACTCCCATTCATGATCGCAATGTCATTTTCCTCTCAAAACTGTTCACCCTAAATCTTATATATATATTAACTCTAGAATTTTGAATGAAGTTCCAAGCGCATCATATGTAGCACATAGAGAGCATACAGCCATGACAATACCTTAAACTAATCATGAGCCTAACACTAAATTAAAGATGTAGCATTGATCATTCATGATTAGGAACAGTGTCATGGCTATTCTCTACAACTAACACAGTCCTGCATCCACACACCCATCATCTTGGCATCATAGCCAGGTCAGATTGCTGCCACTGCCACCATGATATGGAGTATCCATACAAGGAAGAGTAATTTGCTAGGATAGTCATGGAATCATCATTACCAGTATAGAAAAATGTGAAACCAGAGTAATTATAAGTTATACCTCTTAAATATTACCAAAATATTCCAAATTTACGTTATTCAGTAGAGTGGCCAATTTCGTTACTAGAAGCATAGGGAAAAGAGTAATTAATCAATGTAAAACATGACTCATGATTGGAATAGGAGGGAGTAGAACAGCTGTCAATGAAACTACGGTAGTGTTCGGTTCGCTCCTCTGTAACGGTATCCGATTACATCCGCTAATCGTTTACGTTTGTTTGGTTTGTTACGAATCGGCCGTAAATAGATACCGCGGTATCCGTTGCCAATCTTATACAATTTAGATACCCCTCCTACCCAAGCGTTATCGGATACCGCTCCAGCGCTGCATCCGGTACCGCGATAAACGTTTACGTTTCCGTAAAATCCTCCAACCAAACAGCTCCTACATGTAACAATCAGTTGAATAAGAAAAAAGCACATCAAAATCCTTCTATTTGGCACAAAGAACATGAGGCTAAAAGGACTCATAATAGGTATTGGAGGGATAGATAAGTAGTTAATATAACTACATGCAATAATCATTGGAATATGCTGTAAAAATATGCACTCATTAAATGATTTGTCCTACACTTAGAAGACTGAAACTGTCTAGAATTCATATATAACAGCATCAAATAAACTTACACAGTCACGAGCATTGGGATCTGCCCCAGCCTGAACTAAGCACTCCAGGATGTCACTTAGGCCATTTGCAGCAGCAACCATTAAAGGAGTTTCTTTCTCAACACCCTGCACATCAGCACCAGCCTGACAAGAAAGCGTTGTGAACCCATCCTCATGAATGACATAATGATTTTAATGCTTCATTTTCAACAGAGCACTAACTCCTCTTTTTTTCCTCGAACGACGCAGGAGAACTGCTTGTCATTTCATTGAGAAGGAAAACTCCTCTTTTCATGTTCAATACTGATTCATAAAGTTGACAGAAAATGAAAATGGCATACCTCAATAAGGAGCTTCACACATTTCAGCGAACCAGCATGGATAGCATTAACAAGAGGTGTGTAGACACCCCAAGCTCTCTTGCTATGCTGTTGAGAGATTGAGAAAATTTAGGAATCACAAAGAATAAGCAATATATCAGCACATAAGGTGCAAAAAAGGTATAAAGAACTACAAATAGAATGTAAATAGATAGAACAGGTCGTTATTCGTATATGCTTTATAAAAATTAAGAATGAAAAGAAACACGGCAGATTTGGTATTAAAAACAATGAATTACATGTCAAACTCGTCATGTAGTTAGACATAGCTGTGCACAGACATCGGGATTTGGGAAAAAGTTAGAGCGTGCCAAGCTTCATCATAACTTCATAAGAAGAAAGGACTTGATTACTCAAAAACAATAGCAAATACACTATGAAATTTATGACTAAAGGGAGCAGCATAACTTTCTTTGGCCTCTCACTTGCTCCAGAAGGCGTGTAATAATGATCCAACTGTCAAACAATAAGAAGTCTATAAAGTAAGACTCCCCAAAGAGACTCACTAGAATAATACTACATAATATTATATTATCTAAAAAAGAACAATTTTTTGAACAAAAATGTAAAAACAATATTAGAATATTGAAGTACGTACTGAAAGGTAGACTAAAGACAGCTATATACATTAGAAAGTGAGACTTCTTTAAAAAATGGGAGAGACTTCTTTAGAAAATGGGAAATAATTAGGCAACTATACTCGGCTCCTGAAACAGTATTTGTGGTCTTAAAATACAGATTATCTTCATGGCGCCAATACCTCCGGCTCCAAGTACAGCAGAAAGGACGAGTAAATTTTGAAAACTATATGATTGAGAAAACAATTGCAAAACTGAATCTTTTTGAACCACAATAAAAACGTCAATTGTTATTAGTGTATAAAAAACTACAACTTTTGCAATCAATTTAACCACAATATATATATTTATATATATTTTCGCTATATAGTAGTGTAGAAATAAAAATGCAGACTTAAAAAAATACCATGGTTTTAGAAAACAAGGTATTTAGATCTAAGAAATCTTGTAGTGCTGAAACTGCAGTAGCTTTAGAAACTCCACTCAGGCCTGTTTTCTTCTACATGTTTCTTTAACTGACAGATTTTTCTATCTGGCTTGAATTAATATAGAATAGATTTAAACCATGGTATTGCATGATTCTAGTTTCAAAACTGTAGGGTGTTTGGTTGGCTTCGGCATCCACGTTGAATTGCCTCCATCAGGCTAGCCTTCCCAGTGATGAAAGCGGTTTCAGATTGCCTAGACTGGAAAGCACAAGCACCGAAATAGCGAGCAAGACAATCAAATGCCTGATTTCTTGCCCAGCTAGGAAAAACAAGCATAGGCAAGGGGCCAAATGTGTCGTACTTTCTTGATACCATTGTGTTTATAAACTACAATATCTAAACAAACTCATAGTCTTGCAATATAGAATGTCTACATGAATGCAATTTTGCATAACTGATTCTTAAAACTGTGGTTTTAGTTTTTCCAATCAGAGTGTAGTTTTGATGAAATTTACTTAAAGGAAAATATACATGATTCAGAAATAGGACTTGAATTGTGAAAGTAACTAAACTTCAAAATAAATTCCAATGTTCAATTGGCCTAAATAATGTGGATATTTAGTGCAAACATACGTGTACACAAAGAACCAACCTCATGTGTTGCCAATCAATAACAAATAAAAAACCGAAGCGATCAGTTTATGATGAAATAATCCAAATTACTTGTGTCGCCATTGTACAGTTCCAAGCAAAATGTGCATCCAGGGAAAGGAAAGAAAAAAAGGAATGTAACAGCGCACATACATCCGCATGGTGGTCCAACAAAAGCTTCACAACGCCATCCCGTCCATTGTAAGCAGCGCAATGCAGAGCAGTCCCACCAGTAGTTAATGCATCAATGCAAGCCCCTTTTGAAAGTAAAACTTCTACTATTTCACACAATCCTGGATGCATACAGGACACATCAATAATTGACTACAGCTGCTTTAATGTAACATTGTATTCATGGTGATTCGGTAATGTAAGCTAATCTGATGATGCTTATCGTAATTAAGAAAATCTTTAATTAAAAAGATATGCATCAGGCATCAGTCTGCAGTGTATGTAAGATAAAAGAAGTAATATTGGAGCTGATAAAAGTGCGCAGGATTTTGCATCCCTTGTCCATGGTCATCCTCAATTTAAAGCAATGAAGCAAAGGTATCAACAGAATAAAAGCATTTTAAGTACAGCCTTGCACTTAATTCCCGTTCTCAATATCTAAGTTATGATACATCTCATTACCTCCATCCGACCATCCTAGCAACACATAGACAAAAAGAATATTTATGAAATAACATGTGCAATATATGGAGACTTATTTATGAAAAATTACGCCACCTTGCCCAGCAGCGAAATGAAGGGGAGTAAGCCCGTAGTTATTAAGTTTTTCTGTATCAGCGCCATGGTCAAGGAGGTACCGCACCACATCCACACTCTCAACGTTAATCGCAAGTGTCAAGGGCGTTTCACCTGGCAAGGAAACCAAAAATCGTGAAGCTTAACACTGGATCCAGCAACGAGAACTAGTAGAAGCAACTAAGGGAGGAAATGGAGAGCGTGACGCACGCATACCTGTCCGGTACTCGGCGGCGTTGACATCCAGCCCAAGCTCCTCAACCAGGTAACGGCACACCGGTAGCCGTCCGTGGCCGGCGGCAAAGTGCAGCACGCCGAGCCCGTTGCTGTCCCGCACGGCCCCCACCTTCTCCCCGAAACGGCCCTCGCCGCCGTCAAGAGCCCTGGCCATCTCTGCACCGCCCAGATCCAATCAACGCCGAAATCAGCACCGGATCGTCAACCGGAATGGGGATAGGAGATGAAGGGGAACACCGCGGCGTACTCTTGAGGAGGCGCAGGTTGCCGTCGATGGCAGCGTGGAGGAGGACGTCCTCGGGCGAGCCTCGGGGCGGAGAGCTCGGCCTGGGATTGGGGATGTCAGGGTCCCGGGACGGGATCTCGCTAGGGAGACGGCGGGCGCAGGTGGGCGGGAAGCGAGGAGGCGTTGCCATGGCGGCGGCAGACACTAGCGGCCGGACGGTGGTAACGGTTTAGGTTAGGGTTTTGGGGTGGGCGGGAAAGCAAAAGCGTACGCGGGAAGGAAATTGAGAGAGCACGAGCAGTGGGGAAAGGGAGAAGACCCAGCCAACCCTGGCACAGCCCAGTAGCCCACGAGGCTACGACGCCATGAGCTGTATTTTTTTTTGCTATTTTAACCTATTTTACAAACGAATTGCAAGACTAGACCGGGTTGAAAACTATTTACAAATCTAACCCATCACAAACGCGTCAGACTCCTTGGCGCTGAGGTAATGCAGTGCCAATGAAGCTGGCGTGGACATCTGAAGTTTGACTTGGCTACGGTATGAGCTGGAAGTGACGTGGCTTGGCTGACCCCGTTCCGCGTTACGTTGCGAGCGTCGCCGCACCAGAGTTGCTGGCGCGGTGCTCCGCGCCAATTTCTCAGTTTCGTTTGACTCCATTTTGACCGGCCGCCAAACAAATCTTATCACCGAGCAGATAGGAAGGAGACCTAGGGTTCGTGGTGGCGGCAGCGGCTTGGCGGGGCTGGTCCCGTCGACGGTGTCTAGGGAGGGCAGGGAGGGGGAGGGGCTGTGGACTACGACGGGGGAGGGGTGCTGGCGGCCCCAGCCGCCGGCGCTGGAGGGGCGCTCTTGGCCCCCGACGACGGCGAGGGAGGCGACTGTCGAGTGCGGCGGGGGAGTCCAGCCGGCCCCGCTGCACGTGTGCTATTGGCCCCCGACGGAGGCGAGCGAGGAGGCCGTTGTCCTGTGCGGCGGGGCAGGGGTGCCTGCCGGATCCAGACGGCGGCGCTGCACTTGGGCTCTCGGCACCCGACGGCGGCGAGGAGGGGTGCTGGTGAGTTCTGCAGTGGCGGAGCGCGAGGGAAGGCGGTTTGCTACACGGTGAGTTCGTACCTGTTGTTCTTGTACTGAAGGAGCAGATACATACATTCAGATATGCTTTGCGCACAAAAAATATTTGGTGCTTAATTACTGATTATGTGCGCATGTACCCTGGTTCGAACAATTACTTTTAATGTGTAGACTTGATAGGTTGCATAGAAGATTAGAGGTAAAAGTTAGGACTGTACATTCTAGTTTACTGTATATTGTTGCAATGAGAAGCAGCATAATTAGTAACTCAGACTGTAATTAGTATGAGCAGAGCTCATGTTCGTCATTATGACCCTGTACTTACATGTATATGTTATGGAAATATGTAGATGGAAAGAATTGTGCGTGTCCATTATGGTGGTGATGTTATTGAAGGTGGTAACGAGGGCACTAAGTTTAGTATTACCATGCAAGCACTACCAGAAACACTCACATCCGCCCCTCTCAAAAGCCTCGGCTATTTTTGGACCCGGTGCTAAATGTGTGTTATCACCGGGTCCAATAGCCAGGAGCGGGACGACGCGCAGCTACGGCAGAGAGAAGGTCATTAGCACCGGGTCATGGCAAGATCCGGTGCTAAAGGTCCCCTATTAGCACCGGATGTAGCCACCACCCGGTGCTAATCTGTCCTACCTCATTTAGCACCAGTTAAATCCTACAACCGGTGCTCATGAGTAGTCCCGTCACCGACAGCCACCCTCGTTTTCTATCTCTCTTCTTCTCTCCGGTCTTTATCTTCTCACTTCTCCGATCTTTATCTTCTCTCTTCCTCTTCTCACCTCATTTCTTCTTTTATTGGCGCGAGCGGGCGCTGGCCGGCGGCGGCGCATGCGGGCCGGGGCGCTGGCTCGGGCGGCGCTACAGGCGAGGCGATCGAGCGGGCGCTGGCCAGGCGGCGCATGCGGGCCGGGGCGCTGGCTCGGGCGGCGCTGCAGGCGAGGCGAACGGGCGCTGGCCGGGTAAGCTGCGGTGCCCCTTTTCCTTTGTCGGTGAAAGTACTCCGGATTTGTTTATTTGCTCGGTGCTCTGGATTTGTTTATTTCCTGGCCAAATTATCTTGATAGGTTCCTGTCTCGGAGTGCTGATGTGTTGTGTATATTTGATCATCTGCAAGCTACGGAATGCTCCAAGATAGATAGAGATATATATAGCAGTACGTGTGCAAATTTCTAGCACCAGCCAACTCTAATGTTCCCTTTCAAATCTTTTTTCCTCATTGAATCTTCAATGTTGTAACTAAATTTCACTATTGGATATTTAAGAGTGTAATCTAAATTTGAAGATCTTGGATCCTGGACATTTAACCTAAATTTCGTTGTTGGATCTTGATGTTCTAGTCACTTCATCTTCTTTTTTTTTCATTCTTGAAGAAGAATAAGAACAAAACTTTGTTCTTCTGTCTTCTGGTTCCTGAAGAACTCCAGAAGAACATGAGAGAATATGATGGCAAAATACATTTATTTTTTTACACGGAGAAACCTTTAGCACCGGGTGTGAACAACAACCGGTGCTAAAAGCCCTGCTACCAGCCCTGTGGTGGCAGGGCCTTTAGCACCGGTTGGTATTTTGCAACCGGTGCTAAAGGGGCCCTTTAGCACCGGTTATTCCACCCGGTGCTAAAGGACCCAGCCTTTAGCCTTGGATGATTGGCCCCGGGTGGGAAACCCGGTGCTAAAGGGCTTTCCCACCCGGTGCCAATCTTGGTAATTCTGGTAGTGAAGTTAAAGTTATAACATTTAAGAATCGTCCAAATCTGTCTTGGAAGGACGAGTTAAAAGGAAAGTAAAGTTTTGGGACAAAAAGAGAGCTCTTTTATCTTTATCTTAAATCAAACTAGTTAAGTTTGATCAAATTTATAAAGAGAATCTCAATATTTACGACACCAAATAAGTATCACTACGGGAAACCCCCCATTTGCCGAGTGCCTGGGGCACTCGGCAAAAGCCGATACGCACTCGGCAAAGGGGACTCGGCATACCTAGTGTCGGCAAACAGCCCCTTTCCCGAGTGTCTTCTGTCGGGCACTCGGCAAAGCCTTTGCCGAGTGCCACAGCCGACACATGCGCGAAGCTCGCTCGACGTGGTCGTCACTCACTCCACCAGCCGCGCCGCCACCGGCGTCCCGCGGCACGAGACGCGCGCGCAGCGGGCTGCTCATGACGGTGAAGGACCCGTGGAACTCGGCGAGATCGACCTCCTCGCCGTCCGCCACCCACCCACCAGGTTCGCCACGAAGTACTCGTAGAGCATCGCCGGCGCGAGCACCGGGCAGATGTGCCTCCCGGCGCCGAACGGCATCATCCGGAGCTCCCTCGTGCACGTCAGGTACACACTCTATCCCAACTACCAATGTGTGGGACCCGCACCTTTTTCTCTTTTCTTTGTTTTCTCTCCCTCCAATCCTTTACCGGCCGGCCCTCCTCTTTCTCTCTCCCTCTTCCACCACACCAACACTCTACTTCGCCATGGTTGCACTCTCTCCAGGTTCTTCCGCGGCACAGGTGCAGATCAGGGAGGCCCGCCCCCCTCCTACGGCCGCCGGCCCGGCCGACACTGTCACTGTCGGAGCCCAGATCCTGCGCGCGGTGGGCAAGGCGGGTGGCGAGTCTCTCCTCCTTCCCGCGGCAGCGTCCGGCGACCAACCCGGGCTCCCTCTTCATGGCAGGCACCTCTTCCACTCCTCTGTGCGGCCCTCCTCGCCCCCACCTCGTGCGGCCAGCCCTTCTCCACTCCTCTGCTTCGTCGCGCCGCAGCAACGGCTCCTCCGCCTCCGCCAACATCCGACGGCGCGGCAGGCGGAGGCTCCTCCTCAGCCTCTATTCCAGCCCGACAGCGGACGATCCGGAGCCAGCACGTCGGGGTCCCTCCATCTGCGCAGCGGCGATGAAGCAGCTCATCAGGTCAAGACACGGCGGGGATCGTGGTGGATCTCCTCCCCACACCAAAGTTCTCCTCTGCTCTCCTCCGAGTCTTCCTCGCACAAATCGATTCGCGGTGGGGCAAATCAAAGCTCGGGCCAGCCATCACGCGCCTCCTCATCTCCTCCGCGTTCTCGCTCGCCTCGTCTCGGGCCTCTAGCTGCGGTGACTCGGCCTCCAGCTGCGGGCGGCGGGCGTGGGCCTCCCTCTCTCCTCCTCGACAGGCGTGGGAACAAGGCGCCCCCTCCCCCTGCCACGTTGGCAATAGCTGGTGTCCGCTCTCTCCACCAGGAGTAGCGGAACCGGGGTCGTTCGCTATCGTAGCAGACACGATAGCGAGTCCTGCTGCGGGCCTAAAAACGGCAAACCATACGATATGTGTGTGACGTGGCGCATACCGTGCGGGTATACCGACCACGGTGCAGATAGCCTGAGGCGAGACGAACACAAGGTTTTCCGTCCAAAGTTTAATTGCCTTGTTTTCATCCAAAGGCCTAAGCTAGCTTTTTATATGAAGCAAATAGGATAAACAGGTTCACAATCACCTATGTTCAAATTTGAATTAGGTTGGTTGATCAATGATGATTTCTAGGAGGTGGTGGCTAAGAGCAACCCCAACAAATCCCTTTTCCCCTTCCCTTTTTTCTTGCTATAGGAGAATCCCCTTTCAGATTTTCAGGATATTGGGGAGAAGTGCTGCAACAGATCCCCTTTCCCTCTCCTCTCTCCATCTTAGCTGACATACAAGGCCCATTTGTCATTGGGTCAATTTATCTTTCCTTTTTTTCACCCCTCTCTCTCCTCTCTCCTCACTTGCATCTCTAAGCAACTTGTCGGCCAGCTAGGAAGCGCCAAGAGGCGCACGGTGCAGCTGGTCAGGGGCGACGGCGGCTCGTCGCCGTGAGGCCAGGGGCGGCCTGGCCATAGCTCGCCATCACCGGCGTGAGCCCAAGGGCGGGGTGTGCAGCGACCGCGCTCAGCAATGGCACGCCCGCGCTCGCCCAGGGTGACGGGCGTGGCCATGCTCACCTCCGCTCGGCCGGGCGGCGCGGCTAATTGGGAGGCTACACGGTGGCGCGTCGGGAGGCGGCGTGTCGACAAGGGCCGGTGGCAGCTATCGACGTGTGGAGGGGCAATGAAGCAGAGCAAGGCGAGAGGCGCCGCCGAAGCCTCTAGTGGCGGCTATCGGCGTAGGGTGTGGCCATGGGCGCAGCACAGGGTGGCTCACTGGAGCTTACGCGGCCAAGGCCAGCTCAGCGGTCGCGCGTGGCCAGGGCCCCTCGGTTCGCTCAGCGGCGCCCGTGCGGACGGGGCAGCTCGCTAGGTGTCGCATGGCGTAGGCCCAGGGGTTGCTCGCTGGCGCAATGTCGTTGCACGGCGGGTTAATGCGGTGGGGGAAGGCAAGCACTTGAGATTGATGTGGGAGAGGAGAAAAACATGGAAAGGGGATTGAGGAAAAATTTGACATGATTGAGGAAAGAAAGGGGAGAGGAGTGGAGTTAAAGGGGATTGAGAAAAAATATAGGGAAAGGGGATTGAGGAAAAATTTGACATGATTGAGGAAAGAAAGGGGAGAGGAGTGGAGTTAAAGGGGATTGAGAAAAAATATAGGGAAAGGGGATCTATTGGAACAAGTGGTTTCCCTTACAATCCCCTTTAATCAAGAATATAGGGAAATGGGATTGTTTTTCTCAATCTGTTAGAGTTGCTCTAAGGTCTATACGGAAGAAAATAAAGGCAAAAACTCAATGGAATAAATGGCAGAATAAGATAGGAGACTATTCAGTTCTTAAGATGTTGGGCACATAATAAAATCAGCTAGAATAAAAAGAGAAAAGAGAAGTTATTAAAATATTAGGCTTGCGAGACACAAAGACAGAAAAACAAATACTACAACCTTGGAAGATAGATCTCAAACACAAGGTTGATTTGGCTTATTAGAGAAGAGGAGATAATGTGGTAGTGTGGTACCAAAGATCAAAAATCACAAATCTCCAAAATAGTTTTATGTGATAGCCAACATAAAACATAGAAAAACAAGAATTTTTCTAAAGCCGCACCGCACAACCTTTGCGAGGGGCATACATACGTACACATAGCACTCTGCATACACTTTCGTCTTCGCTTCATATGTAAAAGGGTTAACCCAAAGGCGCTATCGCTAGAATACAAGGGCTTATAAGTTGGCTCCACCTTGCTAAACTAGCAATGTAGCACTAAACATACAAACTGGGCTGGGCATCGCAAAGGCAAAACTGGGCTGGGCGTCGCAAAGTCAAAAACTCTTAAGGGGGGTGACACTAATGGAAAAGTGGCTATTAGTCCCGGGCCCAGAGGGGCTATTAGTCCCGAACTTTAGTCTCGGTTGGTAATACCAATCGGGACTAAAGGGGGTGGCGCCAGCTGGGGCTGCACCCCCTTTTTCTTTTTGTTTTCTTTTATATGTTGTTTTCTCTTTTATTTATATATTGTTTCTTCTTCATTATTTATTTTTTTACTAATCCACCTACGTATTGAACACTACTATTATACATCCGTATATATTTGATATACTATACTATATAATTACATATATACTATATAATTACACATATATAATTACACATATATAATTACTATACTATACATATATGTAAAACTTATATACATATATATAATTACAAAATGACGTGAAACTTATATATATTATTACAAATTGCCCCAGAGGACAACATTAAATGTATTCTTGCTCATATTGGGAAAAACGATCCAATTATCATCCATTAAAATGGAATTTACCACTGGGCTGGACAACCTATTGGTGGATGAATCCGCAAAGAGCCTCTTGAATAGCACGAATTTTTTCAGTTGCTATTAGCTGATATCTCATCCACACTATCTAAGAAAAAATTATAGGACTAGAATAAGTATTTTATTTTTCTAGAAGATATAAATGTATGAAACATAAAAATAATAGAAAATCAAAATGTACTAGTTGTATACGTACTTTATTTTCCCATTGAGTAATTTTGAGCTGGTTGCCTACAAGGTTATGTATGAATTCACATACACATATTATCTGCATAGGTTGTTGCCCTGCGTCTACCTCAAACACTTTAGAAAAAATATGTCATCAGATGATTTATGCATATGGTAATCAAATCTATACATCCTAAGTCATCAAATCAAAATTGATACCGAGTGACATATAGGAAAGTCGGTCCTGATATTAAGGGTTTCCTTGAACTCACTTTGCCTAGGCCTCATTGAATGCGTCAATGGGTGTGTTTAGATCCAAAAACTGGATGTGAAAATTTGGCGAAAATGTCACATTGGATACTGTAGCGCACTGTAGCACTTTTCGTTTGTTTGTGGTAATCTTTGTCCTACCATGACCTAACTAGGCTCAAAAGATTTGTCTCGTCGTGTACATCAAAAACATGCAACCAGTTTTTTTATTTACCCACGTTTAATGCTCCATGCATGAGGAGAGAGATTCGATGTGATTTGATGTGATAGGTGAATAGTGAAGTTTGGAGAGAGAATTTTAGGAAGTTTTTGGGAACTAAACACAGCCAATGAAGTCTTGGTAGTCTTGTCTTGGTTTCCTCATTGAGTCCATTACTATAGCCAATGGTCAGGAATTATTACAAATAGTATCCAGTGGTTCCTGCACGTTGATACAACTAGTTAGACTAAGTTAATAAGTAGGATGGTCATTATACGGATACTTGTAACCAAACACTCACGCAAAGTTGTAAGGCAGCATTATCATTGCCTTATAATGGCTAGTGGGGTGGGGACCCTTTAGTCCCGGTTGGGAGCTACAACCAGGACTAAAGGGTCTCCGCCCCACGTGCCGTTGGGAGCCGGGACTAAGGCTCACATTAGTCCCGGCCCCAATTCCATCCGGGACTAAAGGGGTTGGATGGAAAGTCACTTTTTTACTAGTGTGAGGAGTTAAACAAATATATCACTGGTTACTACACCATGGTTTATTTTGACCTTCTAATGCTAGTCTTCTAACTATATATGGATGAAAGTTGATGGGATGATATACCATAAGTATTATCAAGTACGTGAAAATGCAAGTTCGATTACTGAGTTTTCATATAATGAGGTTAAAGAGGCTATTTTCCAAATGGAGCACAACAAAGTACATGTTCTAGAGCGCTTGGGGTTTTCCCTTCCTCATTCATAAAAAATAGTGCATGTTCCAGATGGCTTTCATGTTGAATTTTATAAGCTTTTTGGGAGGTCATCAAGGATGACATGGTGGTGTTGTTTGTTGACTTCCATAAGTGTAGCTTACCTCTCCATAGCCTCGATCTTGAAATTATAACACTCCTACCCAAGAGAACTGATGCAATCAAGGGTTCAACAATTTAGACCAATAAAGGTGGCAGTTAGTTAAAGTGTGGGCATTGCAGACAAGATTATCCACCCTATACAAAATCTGCTTTCAAGCCTAGAAGATACCTTTTGGATGGTGTGATCGTTTTACGTCAGACACTATATATGAACTTCACAAGAAGAAAATCAATGGGGTTATTCTAAACCTGGATTTTAAGAACGAATGTGACAAGGTCAATTGGCCTTTTCTCCAACAAACCTTAAGAATGAAAGGGTTCTAAAAAAAATGGTGCAATTGGATTTAGTCTTTTCTCTCAAAAGGTAGTGTGGGCATAAAAGGTCAATAATGTTTGAGACAAGGAGACCCACTCTCTCAACTGCTTTTCAATTGAGTTGCGGATATGTTGGCAACTTTGATACAAAGAGCAAAAGGGATTCTACAATATATGGCAAGACTAATTATTTTATGCATATAAAAATATTTAGCACCGAACTAGCTTGGTACATATCATATGCAACGAAGACGCAGGACGATGCAATCATGCATGCAACTTGACGTGCTAAATTGTACTTGAATGGTTTGGATCCTGGGTGCAGCGCTACTAATTTTGGCCCCTTCTCCGCAAGAACCCCTGGCATTTTTGGATTCAACTCACTTTGCTATGATCTTCCTCTAGAATCAGATAGATATGATGCATTACCTACAGTTTGTTGTGCTTAGAAGCACTGCTCCTGTAGTCCTGTGTGATACCTCCATTGCAACCAAAACCCAAGCATGCATTTGGGTCTTTTGGATTATATATATTACCATGTCCTACCATTATCCTAGCTTGATCCATAAACATATTCTGTATGTACCCTAGCTTATTTCGTTTTTACATGACACAAAGTTGGCTATGCATCTTCGATAGAAGTTCAAAATTAAAGGGAAATAAATCAGGATCTCCTACCGTCCTACACATGACAACGTACACTAACTAGTAGAATTTTCCCATATATGTTATACCCTCAGACAGTGGCGGACAGAAATCATTTTGACGCCTAGGGCCACTTGTCAAAGCGACTAGACTACCAAAATTCTCCCACATGACAATATAACAGTAATACCGTACGATAGCGCCATGGTTTTAAATAGCGGCTAAGACGTTTAGTAGTAGGCCACCATTCTGGCGTTTAGCGGGCTTAGCCGGTATTTAGCGGGCTATAGCCGGCTTTAGCGGGCTAAATGTCATAGCGGCTGCCCTTTCCAGCAGCTATATCCAGCTATAGCGTCAGCTATAGCCGGCTATTTAGAACATTGGATAGCGCATAGATGCAACTAAAACCATGATTTTGAGTATATCTCAATTCAAAGTTGAAGCATACAATGAAATTTATAAAAAATTTCAGAAAAGTAATGCATTACCTAACTAGTGTCAATTTAGTTAATCCTCGTCCTCGTCCTCGTCCTGCATCTCTTCTTGCTCTGACCCTTCATCATGCTCTACTGCACCTCTCCAGACTTCAGGCTCTTCAGACTTCAGCAGCAGCAGCCAGGCGAGCGGGGGACCGGCGACCGCGGCGCAGGCAGGTGTGGCGGGCCGGCCGGCCTGCGACGCAGGTGCGCAGCCGCAGCGCAGTAGGGGCACAGCCTGGCCACGCAGGGCAACAGGCGTGCCGCGCGCAGGCACCCGGCCGACGGCGCCGCGGCGGCACATGCGCGCAGCCGGCTGGCACTTGCAGGACTGCGGGCTCAGACAAGTGGCATATGATGACCGTACGTTCAATCTTATATATATCTTGGACTGTATATGCTAGCCGTTTACATGCATGCATGTGTTCTGTTCCACGTATGTTGGGTTTCTTTATATACAAATAGATGTGTGGAGTACAACATAACAGGAGAAAAATTAACTTATATACAGCAGGAACATCTCCCCAAATAAAAAAAAAGGTATGTGTCACCACTTCTATATATGTAGCGATAATAATATATTTACATATGCCGTCTTCAACATACTATTTTAGTACTTCTTATACCAACACGACCTGATCAGAATAATATTGGGCATGCCCCTTTTTCCCCACAGTAAGCTACTAGAATGACATTTTTTGTTAACTTATATTATACTATTTTGTGGAGAAAACGTTCGATCCCTGCGATGATTTTCAGCTGACGAAATAACCCCAAAGCTGTACGTTTTTCAGTTCGTTTTAACCCCTTACTACTAACAGATCGATCAGTGCGCCTATCATGAAGGGTGTGTTTAGTTCCCCAAAACTTCCCAAAATTCTCTCTCCAAACTTCGTTATTTACGTATCACAACAAATCTCTCTCATCATGCATGGAGCACTAAACGTGGGTAAACAAAAAAACTAGTTGCATGGTTTTGATGTACACGACGAGACAAATCTTTTGAGCCTAGTTAGGTCATGGTAGGACAATGTTTACCACAAACAAACGAAAAGTGTTACAGTGCGCTATAGTGTCCGATGTGACATTTTCACCAAACTTCTTCTTCCTCTTTTTGGAACTAAACACACCCGAAGTACATTTATCTGTTTAATTTAATTTTCTTCTCTCTACACAAGTTGTGTATAAAAAAAGATGACCAAAGTGGATGATAAAATAATGGTATTATATACTCGGGGGCTGGACCTGATCCAGCTTATTCTCATACTACTGTTGCATTTTGGTGTGTTTGCTACCTTTGTCTTCCACTCCCGTTTTCCAGTTCTCTCCTCTCTTTTTTGTCATTGCTTTGTATCTGCTTCTCCTGCTTACAGTGATGATGAAATGATATGCTTGCTAGGTTGCCCCCTTTTCTGTGTTGTGACTGCTGAGGCACTAATTAGCTTATGCCATTGCATGTCGTGATCAAGGTGACACTACAAGCATGTTCGGATCACCAAATTGGCAAGGTATGCTGGGAGTTTTCCATTTGCCTATGCCCTTCATTTGTTTGGCGAAATGCAATCTACGAGCCACCAATTCAATTTTAGTAGAAATAATGCTTGCTCAGAATTTATAAAGTTTGATGTGGCATTGCTTTTTTAGTTAGAGGGCATAGCAAATCATAACACACAATGATCTGGCATTTACACGTTTATTGAGGAAGATGAAAATTCCAATTTTCCTAATCAGCATTGCACTAAAATGCAAGAGGGCATAAATGAGTTTGTGTTGTACTCCTAGATTGGCTCTGTCGTCATACTCTGGTAAACGCAGTCATATAGTGAGTGAAGGAGATGGGTATGAGTTTCCTCAAAAGCTAGATCTTTCCATATACAGTCCAGATGTACATAGAAAAACACATAATATGAAATTGTATTGAACAATTTTATAGTAAAATGTTTCTATGGTACAAATTCAGTGTATAATATGAATTCCATTGTGTTTTTCTCCTAAGTTTTTGTTGCTTTAGCTTGTACTAGTGTTCAAATCAGATGTTTTATGTTCAAATCAGATGTTTTATGTTCAAATCAACTGGCACTTGGAACTGTTTTTATGTTATTGTCTGCACAGATATTTGTTCTTGAAGCCCTCAGTTTCATTTTCTACGCATTAAGTACTTTGCAATTACATGGTTATGTAGGTTTACAGTGGAGACTTGTATCAATGTGGGAAAACCAAAGCAGCCATCACTTGTTGAAATGTCTAGGCAGAAACCTCAGGAAAGGATGCAAGTTATGTCTGATGTGAGTGTTGATCCAGGCAGAAATACTTGTGTTTCATTTGATGTGTGTTTCAAGAAATACAACCTTGTATATGCATTTGTATATGTATTGGTGTACGTGCAAACAGGCTTAAAAGCAGTGGATAGCCTGGTTGCTGTGCATTTTTATTTGTTTTATTTTCAATTCCATATAGGTAACAGGCAATGTTCTTTGTCCGTTACCTTTATGCTTATATCGGTAACGGGCAAAAGTTGTGACCGTTACCTTTATGCTTATAGGTAACGGGCAAAGAGTTGCGCCGTTACTGATATCAATGTTCATATTACTGGTATGATTAATTGGTAACGGGCATGAATGTTGCCCGTTACAGTGTTGGGTTATTGGTAACGAGCAAATGCCCGTTACATTTGACCTATTATTAGTAACCCAAAAAGGGTAACGGGCGTTACCAAAGCCTATCCGTGCCCGTTACCTATCTATGTTTCTCACGTAGTGGTTGTCAAGTGTCGAGACTCATGCAGCAATACCTAAGTATCTGAGCAGCATAATAATCACAACACAAATACTAATGTTTAGTAAGTGCTGACCTATATATGCTCTAGTAGCAGGAGCGACACCAATAACATCTTTTTCTGGAGATCCAAATGTGAACAGAGTATACATGCAGGTGATTTTGTGATTGCTTGGTGCATATATTTTGTAGCACATAAAAGATAAAAAGGAAAAATGTGAACAGTAGTGGTAAACTTGTAATTAGCTAGTCTGGTTAATGGCATATCTGGACATGGCAATAATCCCCACCGCTCCAAAACCTAATCTGGCAGCTGACACTGGCAGTCATACTGAAGAAAGCGAGTTTGCAACGCCAGTCCATTCTCTATTCCTCCTCTCGCTAGGGTTTCTATGCTCCACTCCCAACACCCAGAATCACCCTAGTTCGCCATCTCCTTCCTTGGTTTCGTGGATGGGTGGTCTCTCGATCGTGCTGCGCTGATCCGGTTCCTGAGTTATTATCTGCTTGGTTCCTTCGGTTCTTGCCGTGCGGCAGATTGCAGGTGTGTCGTGTCGATCCGGTTTCCTCAGCTCGATGGGGGATTTCTCCCAGCCCCAGGTGGTCGTGGATAAGGCTCACCAGGCCGCGTTCGCTGCCCCCGCCGCCAACCAGATGCAGGAGCAGCTCGGGAATGGCGCCAATCCGGCCTCGCTGAGCTCCAAGCAGAACGCCGGCGGCAGCAAGGCGGCGGCCCCGGCCTCCGAGTGGCGCCGGGTCAAGTGGGCCACCAACATGGTCGAGCTGCTCGTGTCGGCCGTGTCCTACATCAACGAGGACATCGACGCAGGCCACAGCAGCAGCAGCGGGATGAGGAAGATGGGCAAGTGGAGGCTGGTCTCCACGGCCATGATCCAGAGGGGGTTCCTTGTGTCGCCACAGCAGTGCGAGGATAAGTTCCGTGACCTCAACAGGAGGTACAGGAGGCTCACCGAGATCCTTGGCCGGGGAAGGGCTTGTGAGATCGTCGAGAAACCGGCGCTCCTTGAACATGTGAGCTTACCTGGGAAGCTCAAGGAGGAGGCCAAGAAGCTCCTGAGCTCGAAGCACCTGCACTACGAGGAGATGTGCTGCTACAACAGCCATAACCGTGCCTGCCTGCTTGATGATCCAGCGCTGCAAAGGATGCTGCGGGGTATGGCGGGTGGGAGTTTGGACGGAAAGGGAAAGAAGTGTTTGTTTGGATACGATGAGGAGGAGGATCAGATGCTGCTTTGATGATGAATTCGAGGAGGGCGACGAATTCTGTAATGATCTGGAGGCTGAGTTCAGTGATGATCTGGAGGGCGAGTTCATTGATGACCAGGAAATGGAAGCCAGTGCTGAAGATCATCGTCGTCAAATGGTTCATGGCACCAAGAAGCTGAAGCATGATCATGAGGGATATGGTGGTCCAGCAGATGAGAAGAATCCAAACGGTATGAATGCAATTGAAGTCGAGAGACAACGTCTGAAGATAAAAGGAAAGATGCTGGAAATCGAGCACAGCCATTTGAAGCAGCTGATGGACATCAAGGATGAGGACAAGGAACTGAAGAAGATGAGGCTGGAGAATGAAAACATGGAGCTGGGAAATAAGCAGCTGGAGCTGGAACTGAAGCTTAAGGAAAATGAGATGGGCATCAAACCAAAGAGGATTTACTGATTACTGGATGGAAATGGTCGAACTAGAACATCTAGATAGAGTTGCTGGTTATCCTTTTGTTCATTGCAGTAGCTTACAGATTTGTATGTTTTACATAATTTTTCATTTTAGCTAACTGCACATCCGTTAAGTAATGACTCTTCTGGTGTTAGTGTTATTATTGCATATATTATCCATGTGTTGATTGAGATGTGTATTTCCTGTTCTGTTTGCTCGATCTGTGTATTATATCCAATTACTCTTGGATCTGTGCTGATTCGTAGTGCTTCTGTGTAGTATAAGATGGTGAGGCATTGTCCCAATGCACTTTTTGAATATCATTGTTATAGCTTGTTATTAAGTAGTTTATGTTCTGATGCTTTATTGATGCATGATGTAGTGTCCGCTTTGCATGTCATTAGGTGACAGTAGTCCCTGAAAGAGTGCCCATCAGTTTTGTCGCAAAAGGATGAAGAGCTTGTAATTGCTTCATTTGAGGTCTCTCACCATCGCTTTTGGGGAAATTTTATATGCAGTGGCTGCAGTTTGACACCTGAGTAGGATACTTATGCTATATTCTTACTTTGTTAATCATTTCGGTTGATTGCATGTGTTTGTGGGTTGCTATATTGATCTTATCTATAATAAGTATGTCTTTCTTTCTTTCATTTGCTACTGTTTTGTTCTTTGACATCTATGTACGTCCTGGTCGATCTCTTCCTGGATAATACCTGTTTCCTGTTACATTGATATCACTAGAGAGATTGATATCATCACCGTAGTTTCCAGGTTGACTTGATCTAAGGTACTGCACAGTTTGAGAACCAATTTTCACTGATGTTTTAGATGGCTTCAGGTCACAGAGTCAATCAACAGAACTAATCGGCAAATACATGGCTGCACAAGCACAGGTCATGGGGTTCCTCCCTCTGCCTGCTACTCACCTTCATGCTTTGCCTCATGTCACATGCTAATCACCAACCGCACGGTCCTCACCCAGCATCTCCTCTCCTCGGCGTCATCACCCTTGTCGATGACAGTCAGCATGGCTTATTACCCAACACCTACTGCCCTCACATCTATCTTGTGTGTATCCACCCACTATATCAAATGAAGCAATTGTATTCTTCATGCCTCCCGATTCTATCCCGGGCTACCTATGAACTATGATGTATGCTAGCTATAATTGCTCTCACCTATAAGAACTGACGGCATTAATTGTAGATGCAGTATCAGTGTGATTTGGGGAATGCTAGAAGATATGCAGAATGTCCTCTTGATTCTGAGAAATATATCAGCAAAAGGGCAAAGGCCTAATAAATCTTGAAGTAAAACACGGTATAAGAAGAGGTGCACAGGGCGATCTATTATAGCTACTTGATGGGTGGGCGTACTTAATAAATAATTGTGTGGAAGTGAAGGCGAGCTATATTTAAGTAACATAAGATTAGATTTTTCTTATAACACGTACTAAGTCCAACTCGACTCTACTGACTCTAACTGATGCTTCTGATTAAATAAAGCTTGTCATCTAAACATCATATCCTTTACAAACACAATTCTAAGGTGGTTTATGATCCATATATGATACGTAAAGTTGCATTAGTATTAGTATTGTTCAGGCTTCTCACAAGGTGTGTTTCTACCGTGTCCAAACATTAGGTAATAATTCCAGAAAACATTTAACATATATTTGATTACAACTGTCCTTAGTTTTGGTACTGAAATAAACATACAACATGTAGAATTATTGAATTCGTGGTTGTGCATTATATTTAAACCTACAATTGGACTTTGAATGTCGAAAAATGTTTGAAACCAGACCTGAATCTTACAACCTTGCTCAACATGATTTCTGCAGCCGCTTGGGTGCCACCGGGTCCAGAATCGCCACTACAAATCCTTTAGAACTGCCACTACATATAAAGTGTTTTTGTAGTAGTGATGTTACCAAATTGAGTGGAATCCTTTTAAGGCATTGAACCGTCCCATCTGCGATGCAGCGTGATTGATGCAGTGGAAACTACATGGCAAGGAAGGAGAGGGGGAGGTAAGACTGTCCAGCCAAGCCCTGTCCTACAGATGTCCCATCCTGCTTTGGAGTGCGATGGTGCACCATTCTTCAGTCTCTACGGATGGGGCTAGCTGTGTCCACATAAACAAAACTAGGACCTTATATTCTTTTCAGCCTTGATCCTTACCACTGCACCCACTCCTTTGCCTCCTCTGGGACAAGTATTGTGCTACCTATGAAATAAGGTGTCTCTACGGATATGGGTCAATATATTTTCGAAGCCTCCCATCTCTAGCTCTACTGTGGTCCTAGTCATGGCAGGTGCTATAAAGCACTCCCAAACAAACAAAAAGAAAAACATTTGCAATCGGAAGTGATAGTATATGGCTTAGGGAGATAGCACGAGAGGGTGTATACAAGGCCATTTATAGAGGGCACAAGTACCTTTTGAAATCCTGGGCTCACCTGCTAGAGCATTCATGTCTTGCTGCCGATGCTAGCCCTTCCAATTTTTTGGAAGTTGACCATGCGTTATGTGTGCGTTTAGATGGACGCCAATTATTGGCAATGCCCTTGCGCCTGCAGCAGAGAGCAGTTGTTTTCCACACCCTCGCGTTGGCAGAACGGCGACGGCGAGTTCCTTCGTTAAATATTTGGTGAACCCTCATTTTGGCGTGGCGTACGCCGGCACAATCCAAACGTTGTAACATCCCGAAAAATTTACGTAGGATTTGTTGAATGCAAAAATATGAATTTCAAAATTTTTGGTGAATTGTTGTGCATGCCAACAAACATATAAGGTTGTCTTCTATTTTGCTCACTAAATTCCTAGGCAATTTAAATTCAAAATTAAAATCCAAGTTGAAGTGCTAAGGATTAAATTAGATGTGATTTGGTTTTTATTGGGCCTTTTTGGTTCTTTGATTGGATTTGAAGATTTGAATTCAACTAATACCTAAACCTTTCCTAACCCCTAATCCACCTTGGGCCTAATCTAACGCGGAAGCTAACCCAGCCCGGCCTGCTAACAAAACCCCGCGGCCCAGCCTTCCCTTCTTTCTTATTCTGCAGCCCTCTCTAAGTCTGCTTCGACCCCTTGATCTTTCTCTTCAGTTCGCTAACCAACCCCGCCGTCCAGCCCAGCAAACCGCGGCCCAAGTCGGCCCAACTTCCACCGACGCCCCTGTTCTTTTCTCTCTCTCGCTGGCGCGTGGGGCCGTGAACAGCTTTCTTCCTCCTTCCCCTTTCTCTCTCGCGGTCAAGAGCACGCGGCCGCGCGTGTCCGCGAGCACTTCGAGCCAATCCCATCAACGACTGGGCGGCCCGTCCGATACGCGCCGCGTGTCCGAGGGCGTGGACGCCCAAATCTCGCCGTCCGTGCCTTCCCTAACCCTAGCGCTGCCCTATAAAACCACCCCGTGGCCGCAGCCCCTGTCCAAGCCGCCGCCGCCCCCAGTGGGGTTCCTTCTCCAAGCAATTCGAGTGGGGAAGAGAGGGAGGAGGTGCCGGGGAAGAAGAGGAGGCGAGCCGAAGAGAAGCCGGAGCACCGCATCGCCTCGACGACGAAGTGCCACGCGCCACCGACGCCGTGAAGCAGCCGCGGGAGCAGGAGCCGTCGCCGGAGCGGAGCACAAGGAGGAGCGGGACCAGGACGGAGACGAGGAGGAGACGTCGCTCGACGAGAGCAGATCGACTACACCGAGCTGCTGCGTACGCCTACATGCCCCTCGGTGAGCCGTCGCCAAGTTTTCCCCGCTCCCCTGTTTTTCCTTCTGCGCCGTCGTGCCAAGCGCCGCCCGCCGTGTCCTTGTCCGCCGCCGTAGTTCTGTGTGTGCGTGCCTTCGAGCCGCCTTGCAGGTACCGCCGCGTAGGTTTACGCAGCCCGCCGTCGCCGTTGAGCAAACCTAGGCCGTCATGCCGCCGTCGCGCACCGGGAGTGCCTGGAACGCTCCCCGCGCGTGCGTGAGCCCAAGCCGTGGCCGAGGTATAACCTCGAGTCCGCGAGCGTCAGCAATCCGCACAGCCAGAGCCAAGCCTTGAACCTACTCATCCAATGCGTCCGCCGCCGGCCGTCATGAAGCCTTGGCCGCGCCACCGTGCACTCACGTCGGGTGCCCGCCCCGCTGACCGAGCCTCTCTGTTTTTCCTGCCAAACACCTTCGCGGACTCGAGCCCTAGCTTTTTTCCCCGCTTCTTGAGCCAGTCGAGCCCGCAACATCCCTAACCATCGTCATTGTCGCCGTCGGCGCCGCGCACCAGAGCGCGTCGTCGCGCTTCCGCGTCGCGCTGGCCAGGCCACATGCAGGACCACACGAAATCGTCGTACAGCCGCCGCAGAAGATCCCAACGGAGCCACACTTGATCCCATAGACCCGGCTCACGTGAACCCCAGGCACGGTGCACTGTGGACCCAGTGATGACGTGGCATGCCCTGGTGCTGCCACGTGTCCCAGCCTGAGTGTTTTTCTTTTTCGGAATTATTTAAGATTTTTAGAAAATGATTTAAACTTAGAAAATTCATAATAAATCAACCGTAGCTCAGAAAAATATAAAACCAGTTTCTATATTTTTCTAAAATTATGACCTACGCGTTAGTGCAGAGTTTGGTGTTGTTTGGGTCTTCTTGATTCGTCGTTTTGGTGTTTCTTTGCTAGTAGTTCCCGTCTTTATTTTCGTTCCGCGCTCTTAGGAGGACCGAAGAGTCAAGAGGAGGATGTCTACTACCTCAGCTACCTCTACGAAGTTCAAGAGCAAGTCCCAGGTTCACGCCCAGTCATTCTCTGAAATACCTATTAGTCATGCAACTAGTATGCTAGCGCTTTACTTTACTCGTATGATGATATGCCTGCACTGCCATTTACATATCATGTTTCCTTGCTACCTATTATCCACTTTATGAGAATGATATGCTTGCATGAGTTGGGGTGGTTGTGATTGATCTTCTTGGCGTGAGTTGGGTGGCTTGGGAGGAGTAGTGCAGCTAGGCGGTGGAGGCGAGTGATAACAACCCGGTCGTTTGATCGGGGTGCTTGGGAACTGCACTTGGATAGTTCCTACGAAGTACCTGTTGCGGGTACATTTATGGATTACTTGAGATTGATGGATTTGAGGAGTTTGGGCGGCAATACCTGTAATGGGTGCCGATTGCGGACCGTTGCGGCGGATCGCTTTGACGCTGATACTCGCCTTACCGACAATTAAGGGTCGTATCGGGATGACCTGGACGTTGGAATTTACAGTGCTCACCATCTACCCTGAATGGGGAGGGTTCCAGCAAGCGTACTGAGTGCGGTACTGTTGGCGGTCGTTACAACCCAAATCCGACCACCAATACTCGGGAATAAATGAGGTTTTATGCAACATTCCATGTACTTAGGTTTTATTTCTAATAAAGTTCCATGAGTTTTGGTGAGTGTCACTTGTGCAGGTACAACTACAACAAATACGTGCTATTGGGGCCGAAAATGACCGAATCGGCCAAACGACTTCGTTCGGCCGGTTACCCCCCTTTGTCGTGCAAGTCACCGGGAGCAGTCCACGTCAACCATGACCGAGCAACAACATCACACACCACGTGGAGGACCACCAACTCATCCCGAAGGACCGACACGTCACCCTGGGCCAGAACAACATGAGTCCAAGCAATCAGGGGCAGCCCAGGAGGGGTCCAGAGGCATAGGCGGTGCTGGGGGGGCAAGCCTGGGCCTCTGGGCCCGTTCGGCCGAACTAGGTGGTTCGGCCGAACCGCCCCCAGTGCACAACCGCCTCCCCAGGCTGCATCTCAGCCCTTGGGAGCCAAGGCGGTGGATCGGAGGGTTCGGCCGAACCCCCTGGTTCGCCCGAACCGACTCCCTCGGCCGAAACGGCTGGCAACCGATTCTGCCTTCCCCCTTGGCCGTTACTCCATCCAACCGTCATTGGGGACTATAAGTAGAGGTGCCACACTCACTTGTAAACACACACCAAGCCAAGGAGCTCTTTCATTCCACTTGTTCTAGTAGAGTTAGGATAGTTTAGTTGGGAGTTAGAGTTGAGTCGAGCTTTGCCTCGGAGGTTCCGGAGTCGTCTTCAGAAGCTCTGGTATAAGCTCTTGTATCTTTTACTTTACCTTTTGCAAGACTTTCAGTTATCAATATAGTCATCTTTATCTTATTCCCTTTGTCATTTATATCTTGCTTCTACTTTATTCTAGTTGCAAATATATCTTGTTTAGACTATAGTCAGTTATAGTTCTAGTGCTTGTAGTCTTGTTTAAGTCTTTGTCTTGGCTGGTTCTTCGATCTTGCTTAACACTGGAGGTGAATTGTCACCAAGAGTATTAACAAGGTTGCTTGCTCTTGCTAGCGGAGTAAGTAGTCGTTGACTAGTGTAGGAGTGGTTTCTAGCCTAGCCAATGGCCTTAGAATATTCCCGTCGCTACGGAGGTGGTAGCCGTGAGGTGGTGACATCCCTTTCGGTCTTCGTAGCCCATCACGTTAGTTCCGGTCCGTAGGATCCCCCCAGCCCGGGAAATAGTGGCACCCCTTCTCATCCCTTTCTGTGTGTCCACCGGTTCCCTTGTCCCGAAGCTAAGACAATAGAGTTATCCCAGATCTCCTAGTGCTGGATCTGTAGCAGCTGTATCTCTAGGCTAGAGTGATAAAGGTAGATAAAGTGTCCAGGAGTCCTCTATCTCTTCTCGTTGTCCTCCCAGCTATCTATCTCTTCTCTCCCTTACCTGATGATCCCTTGAGCTGTGTGTCCGGTATATCCACTCCTATCCAATACCGTTATCCCTTGTCTTGCTTAGTTGTGTACCCTTCTCTGATAGTCTCGAATATCTGTTCACTAGTAGTCATGCCAAAGCTTCACTGCGGAAATATAAATTATGATACCTCGGGATACTCCCAGGTGAAGTGCTACAGCGGTGATTCTGTGCGCTTGCAGAATATTTCTATATTTTACTAAGCCATACGGAAAACCACTGAAATACTCCTTACCCCAGTACCAGGATTCTCAATTCTGATATTGGATCGTAAGAAGTGCCAACAGGTACCAGGACTGTAGGAGATTCGAGTATGATATGTGTAAGGGGGACTCGTTGTGGCATACTCTCCCTGATTTACCACTGCCCCCGACTGGCCCCGGTGGGAAGGTTTCACATCCCTGGGGCAGATGTTAGCGTGCAGATGTTTCCCGAGCCCAGGGAAGCAGGATGGTACCGTTACTTTTTAGGGTCTTTCCTGTGGGCTGTGTCTCAAGACGGCTAGCTACCGTCTGCAGCCCGGGTGGTTCCTGGAGCGCAACCTCTGCAGAGTGAAAACTATACGTATAGTCGTGTCCACGGTCACGGACGATCCTTCATCTGGCTTATTCTGATTAGCATGGGATTCTGCTTTCTTACCTCATCCTTGTTTTGGGATATGAGAGGTTGGACCAGCTGAGGCTGTTGAGACAAGGTGGGGAGGGAGCTCACCGAGTCGACTAGCGAGTGAAAGGAGTTGGCGGATGTTTATTGCGGGAACCTGTTGAGGCAGGACGAGCCCGATGTGGTTGTGAGATTGATGGTTGGTTTTGGGGAGAGTATGTGCTTGTGAGGAAAGGTGTTTGGAGATGAGATGAACTTGGTTATTGCTGCTGTGCGCATAGGAAAAACCCCAGCTTATATTCCTTGAATACTTTACTACTAGTTAGGCCACTATAAGCTTTGCTGCATATTATGGTTGGTGACGTGGACCTGTCCCATTTCCTTGGGGACAGTCTTTGGGTACACAGGAGAACACTCCGAGTAAAGACCAACCACGACGGATGAAGCAAACGAGGGTTGTGCGCTGCGCTCAAGGATGCCTGTGGAGGTGAAGCCCCGAAGTACCTGAAGCATATAGCTATCCGCTGCGTAGCTGTTCCCTTATGTCGTTTAGCCCAGAGGGCTTGTACCTTATCGCTATGTATTTATATCATGATTGAGGACCCTAATCAATGTATGGATGTGATTCCCGTTGAAATGAGTTCTGTATGTGATAGCTGTTGATTTCTGGGACTATCACAAGGGTACAGGGAGTCGGATTCTCGTAACTGGGAATCCGGTTTGTTTCAAACGTGCCCATAAAACCAGAGCCAAATAGGTACAAGTAAAGTTTAAGCATAGCAAAAGGTACAAATAAAAGCCAATGCAGCTGTTTCATGGTAGCAGCCAATACAGCTGCAACATGGGGTCGGCAACTCCATATTGAGCTCTGCGCATTTTGCATGCGGTTTTAGCATTCAAGTTGAGCCTTACACACTAGTTGTTTTTGCATTTGTTTTTTCTAACCTGTGCACGTCGAGACATGAGAGCAAAGTAATCAAGGAATGAGTATATATTCAACCATGCCTCTCTATTTTCAGTGTATCTTCTTAAGCTTTGTTTCTCGAGAGGAAGTAACTCAATGATTGTCATCAAAAATTTGTATCACTTGAATCGGTTGTGATGCTTTGTAACAATAATGCATATGTTTATTTTATATTTTATGTGTTTGTTGCTAGTTTTTCAACTGCATCATCTGCGTTTGATTTAATTTGCAGTCTTACAGGATGTGAATTTATTTTCCTTGTACCTTATATTTAGGTTGTATAATGTTGCAGCATTGATTCTTTTGTTACAGAAATCTCTTGAGAATGTTGAACTGTACCATCATACAAGATGCTTCCCGGTAGTGACTTACCTTTACATAACCCTATATACGATGATATCCACTCAGTCCCACTCCCCATGTATATATATACGCTCGTATCCACAGTCTTTAATGCTAACCAACAAAATCATGCAAATTAATCACTTCTTAAAGTTGCAAAAAAGTACAAAATAGAAGCAACAGTGGAACTCGAACAATAGTTTGCAGACACACAAGTGTACCTGTTGGATAGCCCATTAATTTATTTGCTCAAAGGAAAAAAACTTTAAAACATTATTGTTGGTTTGTTTCCATATCATGAAAACACATTTGCTATGGTAGTGGAGCTATGGGTGCACATGACTTCATTCACCATATATGGTTCAAATCATATTGCCCACAACTAAAAAAGAATATATGTGGGCATTAATATTTGGTGTAGAGGTCAGCGAGTTCGTCAATTAGCGTAGAAAAATGAAAAAATATACAGTACCCACTTCAAATGATACAGTGAAATCACTAAAATTGACAAAATCACTTCAAACCCTACTGTTGGGGGAAACGGGGGCACAAGGTGGTGGAGCAAGTTTATCTAATTCGATATGGCCATCAACAGAATGGAGAACTTTAATCCTAGTGCCTCCCAATCCTAACTGAAATTGTGATGTGTAATAAAATTCTCACAGATCAAGATTATTTAGTATGAAATAATAACCGTGATTATTTAATTTTGTGTTGCATATGGGGCTTTATTATTCTTTGAAGGGTTGATACATGATAGAGCTAGTTATATATAGGCTCATGAGAAACACATATACAGGGCAGATTGGCATTTACTAGGAATTAAAAGAGAGAGGTGGACAGAAGGAACCTTTAGGGCTTCCTGTAAGCCAATGAGTAAAGTAAATCCTACTTGGTGAGGATAAAAAATATGGACAGAAAGAAGGTACGTAGACCATCACACTGTGTGTGTTTGTAGCATGGGTTTATGCAAGAACACAACTACACTACAAGCAATAGCATTAGGGCGTCTCCAATGGCTAACTACACAGCCAGCTAAGACTTTTGCTTATTGTCAGGGAGAGTAACTGAAGAAAAAGAGTGTACTGGCTCTTGGCTCATCTGTCACACCTGATTTTACAAAATCGAATACAATCACATGTATGTCAGGATTAGTTAAATCATACATGTGCCGATTCATTAATGAATCAATGCCAATGTTTTTACATAACGATAGACAACATTACAAAATGAACCTTGGTCTGAAAAGAAAATTACAATATATATCAAAGTCTTCAGCGAAACCGGGCTCCATCTCCATAGGCAGCCGACCGGGGCACACCAGCCTAGCTAGAACGAAGCATCTGGTCGAAATCATCTCTTCAATGCACTCGTCCCTAGAGTCTGTGGTGGGGGATAGCAGGGGGAGAAAGGAGGGGTGAGTACAACGAATTGTACTCCGCAAGTGTACTAAAAATATGACATGAGGCTATTGCGAAGGCTTTGGGGTTTAACTCGCGCTTAAGCAACAAAGTCCCTAATCTTTATCCTAAATCCTTAGCACCTATTTACTATGTAAAATCACCTTCTCGAGAAACAACCAAACCTCGGAAATAGTGGCGGAGCCGGCTTTTCCTCACGACCGAATTCAGCTGTCAAAATGGTTGTGTATATGACATGATATAAAGTAATAGCAAAGTGTGCAGAAAATGGTCCAAATTGACAAAGAAACTAATAATTGTTTACTAATGTAATATAATAGTTGAGAACTGTATGGATTACAAGATTAGGGAACGTACAAAAATAAATTTCTAGTGATAAATTCCTCATGGACATGGGTGTTTAGATCAAAAATTATTGGAGGTATGTGGGCTTTTATGGCCACGACTAGGGCCTCGGCCTGGGAGGCCCTAGTTGGAGCTCCGCCTCTGCTCGGAAATCCATCCGAGCCAACAACCATCGGAAATCCATCCGATCCGCCTCCAACCAACCACCAAGAGCCGCACTAATCATGAAGAAGTCCAGGCCGCTCTTGACCGTGGGCACGGCTGATATATCAGTTTTACACTCTGCAAAGGTTGCACACTTTCACCATGAGTCATAATTCCCGTTTGCCAGGGGTAGCTAGCCACATATCACATTTCCGATATGTGTGGCTGGGTTTCACTACAAGGCCTTTCAAAAGCTCCTCCAAACCCGTTCCATACCCACTAAGGTTTCGCCCCTAACAGAATCTACTATAGTTGCAACCTCTTATGCCACTCAAACCACCACGATGCAAACAAAACTTGGAGAAAACAATTTACTTAGCTAGGCCTAGAGCCCATTAGGGCTCACGGTTGCGTTGTTAAGACGGGTTACGGGCTTAGAGAACCGGTCCTTAGAATCCAGGCAGGAACTAGCACAAACCCATCCACCAACCACCTTTTAAAAAACCAAGCCCACATCTCAAACCAACCATCCTGCCGGATTCCCTAAACCAATATCATCACGAGGTTTCCAACCTCCTCATACTTCATCTCCACAAATTAAGTTTGATTGCTTTTAATTAACCCAAACCCTTCCTGACAGCAAGGCTAAGCAAATTCTATTTAACCAACCCAGGTTTCAAGGAATATATTAAAATTCTAGTAAACCCTATTATGGGATTCAAATTTGACTCAGCATGACTAAGGGTCTTAACTAATTTAATAAAATAGAAATAAGATAGGATGCTGGTTATGATCAAGGACACTTGCCGTTAATTTGGGGTTGATCCGAGCTCTCGCTTCTGGAAGTTCACGTGCTGACCATCTTCTAATCGCAGTAAGCACCAACCAAAAGAACAAACAATAATTATAAGAAAACAGTACACCAAATATTGTAAAACAATTTATAAAACCCATGCTGATCGGATGATTGAGCATATGAGTTGGATAAGAGGTAAAAAAAATTACAAGGATTTCTGAATAAACAAGGTTGGACAGATCATGATTTTAGATGAATTATGGTAAAACAAATATTTAAATCGAAGTGTGATGAATGAATGTAAACGAGCATTAGGAAGGCTGAAAATCATATATACGACGTACTCCCTTCGTCCCAGAAAGAATGCAATTCTAGAGTTCAAAAAATGTCCCACAAAGAATGCAACTGTACCTTCCACAAATCAGCGCTGAGCCTATTCAGCTAGTGCTGCACCTGTCGTTGTACGGATCAAGTCAGTAAAAAAATCTTATACAAGCTGATGTGTGGATGAAAGTTTAATTGGCCACTGCTGGGAACAATTTTTAATTGGCTATTCGTTCACACATGATGCTTGCAATTATTTGCCTCGGTTTCCAAAATCACCACACATTTGCACCGCACGTTTAGAGAGTACTCAGAGTAGGGATACATGCATCTTTCTATCTGTTTATTGGGGGGCGTGAAGGATGCTAGAATTCCATCCTTTATTGGACAAAGGGAGTAGCTTGTATGGTATACATATGATTAGATAGCTATTAGCGTCAGGATGTCACTACGAGATATAACACATGGTTACAGGATTTTCTTTGGACTAGTGACAACGAACAGTTCACTAAAGGTTCACGTGATTGGATAATATGTGATAGATTCATGGCGTCAACAAGGAGCAAATATATCTGAATATATTGCATGAATTAGTTCTGCATGTGCTGGTCGGCCTGGAACTGAAGTATGCTAGTGAGTTGTCAATTGTGTCTAAGAGAGAAAGAAAAACAGAATAAGACAGGAGGCGAGCCCCGTTTAGTTCCTAGTCATATCACCAAACTTCTAAAAATTCTCTCTCTAAATTTCACTGTTTACCTATCGCATCAAATCTCTCTCCTCATTGAGTACTAAACGTGGGTAAATAAAAAAACTAGTTGCATGGTTTTGATGTACACGACGAGACGAATCTTTTGAGCCTAGTTAGATCATGGTAGGACAATGTTTACCACAAACAAACGAAAAACGCTACGGTGCGCTACAGTGTCTGTTGTGACTTTTTCACTTCACTTTTCACCCTTTTTTTCGGGGACTAAACGCCCCCAAAGAGTTGAGAGTAGGAGCCATTCACCGATCGTCCTGAATCCGGCCGCCCCTGACCTGCTCCACGACGGACTCGCGCACATCCATCGATCATCGCCAGCAGCACCCTGGGAGAAAAGGCCCCACCACTGCCATCCTCGCAGCTAGCCAAGCTTCCGGCTGCCTGCTCTAGCGGCAATGTGTTTGTGGTAAACATGTTTGCTGGCTGCCTGGTAGAGTGAGAAGGACTGCGGTGGCAGACTGGCAGGGAACAGGAGCACCGCATTTGTTGCTCGTGGAGCAACACGGGACGACCTCGATCCGCCTTTTTCTGGGGGTGGCAGACCAATTTCACCTTGTTGAAGAGTTTGAAGGTTCTTTAGCAAAAGTATCCTTATTTGAATGTCCTTGCCAAAGCATCATATATTCATGTTTCTTCTTTCATCAGGTATGAAGTTTCCTTTATCTAAAAACTCCATCGTTTATATTACGTCCTCGTCTTCCAATAGAAGTTTAACCAACCCTTATGATGGTGCAATACGTGATCAGCACAATTTGCCAGTGCAACTCCTTAGTTGGTCTCCCGAAGGCGAGAATGAAGGTGAAATGAAACAATCATATCAACAAGAGCATCTGGACATCAAAACAAGATGATCAAAGAAAGCAATACGGCAGCGGCAGGTGTACATTGTCGTGCAGTCGTGACCTGCTGAGCACACAACCAAACCGAAGCGCTCGAAGAACACTTCATCGTCATTCTTGTTTGAAAGTTCTAACATTATTAGTGTGCTCAAAATGTTGATACAGTGAGCATTCTCCCTGATTCAGGTCTTCCAGACAACTTCTGGTGCTTGTGTTGTGAATGAACATCAATACAAGACCTCAAATCTAATTCGTGTTCTGCTAGGTTGTGACAACAATCAATAGAAAGTTTAGTCCCAAACTGGGTTTCAATTTGTCAGAACAGGCGCAACTCAAACGGTATGTTACCCTGCGGAACTAAGTTATGGAACACCTCAAACGATCCCGTGAGGGATGAATGCAAAAGGCACTACATAATTCCTTGGGACCTAGCTTATAACTAGCAAAAGGACATCTAATAGTTACCCTAAACCATTTGTCCTCCCTGAGACTTGAGTTCAGATACGGCTTGGGTAAGAGGCCAGCCAGCTCCATCTCTCCAAGAAGAGTTATAGTTCAGATTCTGTACAACTTTCTGACATCTACATGCTAAAGTTGAAGTCAGCTATTCTTTCTTGTTGCGTGATATCTTCAAGGATTCCAAAGCCCCCCTGCACATTTCAATCAGAAAACAGTATAGATGCATGAGATCCACTGCAACAAGGAATACAAGTGCACCATGAGGTTATGGTGGCATCTATATACATGTAGACGAAAGTGGCAGGTAAGTTACCATAGAGCTGACTCTATCTCTGCATTCTCTGGCTCCAGCTTCAGACCATCAAGAAAAGCACCGCATGCTTTTTCATAATCCTGAAGATATAAAGATTAGTACATGAAAAAGAATTCGACGCGAACTGCAGGTATGATCATCTGATTATTTCACCTTACCTTCAGTAACATTCAAGCAGCTCCTTCACGGTAGCAGGCTTTCGACCAGCCAGGTCGCATAGACTTGCAAGCTACAGCATCTGTCAAAGCCTTCTTCCCATCACCCAAGCGAAGCCAGCAAAGGCTCCTATTTGAGAACAGGGTTGCATCATCAGGGTCAAGATTCATCGCCTACAACCAAGTAAACAGGAATAGCAATTAGCACAATTCTGCACATCATTCTCACATTTGCTCAGAATTTGGCAATCTAGTTGCATCACTAAATGTGACCAAAACTTGATAAAATTTGTGCAATGTACTCTAGGAAAATAGATGACTGATACTTGCATAAGCATGTTGAGATGAAAACTGATCAGCTGAGTAAAAGTCAGTTCTTGATTACAAAAAATTCATATGTTGGCAAGCACATAAATATGGGTCATGAAGGACGTAAAAGTACAAAATAAAGGAAGGAATTAAGAGAAAATAAATCAATAACTAGATTGTTTAGTACGAGAGCTCATTGGCAAGCGTCATGGTCTTCACATCAACCTTCCAAACAAACATGCTTCTGGGTTCTCTTATGACAAAAGATTAAATATCTTGCAACATTGACTTAGGATTGGTTGCTCTCCTGCTTCAAAAAATGGAGAGCAAAAGAAAGGATGGAATTATAGGTGTAAGAAGCATATATTGCAAAATGGATTTAATGAAGACACACCAGTACAAGTTGTCAATGTTTTAACAATGTTATAGGTTCCATTTTCTCTATCCTCAACGGATGTAACATGTTGTTGCCGCCCATCAAGAATATGCTTCACCACAAGAAAATCCATAGAAGAGACTTTGAGGTGGAAATATGCTTTTTGTTGGCCATATTACCATTTCCTTGTAAGGGATATGGCCAGGTACATTACTGTCGTGATGGTGGCATCACCGAAGTAAATGGGTCCACAAACATTCCCATCAGCTAAAGCCACTGCAGGGCTACCCATCATGAGCCGTGAGGTCAAACAACTCTTCTTTCCCCAAAAGCAATAGATTTCTCCCCAGTAAACATATGCAACCTTAAATATCTGAGGTGTGCAAGCATGCCAAATTGCCAACAGGGAAAAAAAGCGCACCATGATCAAGGTTTAGCCATCATTCTTTTGAGTGGAAAATATTCATAACTCTGTTCTCAAGATTTCCTTCTACTGGTGATTACATGAGCTGAATGAATTATTACGCTTTTAGTCTATTGATGCTATTAACACTTCAGAGCTGTCTTTGGCATAATTCATGAGGTTGGCCTTATATTGTCACCATTTGTGCATTCCAAGGAAAACTGTCCAATCAAACTAAGTGTTCTGCGGCTCATGAAGATTGGACAGCTCCATAATACAGTTCCCGCGAGCTGGATTCCTATAGCACTTAAACTTTGCCCTGTAGGTGGAACCCTATAGCTACTGTTAGGTTGGTGCTATAACAACGAAAATGCTCAGCTTGAGTATCCATGTTCCTTACCATAAGGGAATTAATAACCACAGAAACTACGAGGTAGAATTCCCTACCAGCCAAGCTACCACCAGTGGACAGTAACAGCAGTGGCTTATTGTTTTAAGTCAGAAATGTCAAGAGGACATAGGGAACCACACCATTGGAAATTATGTTGGAGAGAAAATGTTTAGTGACTATTGACATTCCTCACTGTACTGACACTAATAACTGTATAAACCATTATCATCAAATTCCCTACTAAGGTACTGCCAGTGGCAATTATTGTTTTATTTATTTTCTTTTTTTTTGTCAGACATGAGGGAAAATGTTCCAGGGAAATATAGGAAAGAGATACATTTAACACAATAATATACCTTGGTGTAAATTTCTTCCGCACAAAGATAATCCTTGTTCTTGACCGCTTCACGTCCTTGAAACTTTAAATTAGCAAGCATCACTCCATATAAATCCTCATCCTAAACCATCGATAGCAAATGAACAGAGTAAATTTCATTAGCAACATTTAAACTATGCTAAGTAGCATCCTACCTAAATAATTGCAAGAAGTCAGCTCATAATTTAATCATGTATGAAGTGGCTATGAATATTGACTTAGCATCTCATGTACCTCCTCAATTACAACAATTTGAAAACAATTAATGATAAACTGTTTCATTTTTGTTTCTTTTCGCTTAATCTAAATATCTACATTACCAATATCCCATGTAAGAGAATCTCAACAATCAACTTGTTGCTAAAAAATATTATCACCTCTCAGCCAATTTATAGTGGCCAGAGTTCACGGGTTTGAACACCTGAAGAAACCAGAAACTGACATTGTAGAATTCCTAGCCATTAACCATGTGAATTAGCCATGACCGGCTTAGGACCAATATGTAATGGATAAAGAGCAAGCGACCATACGTCCCTGCCTCATATATGACTAACATATGTTTCCTCCACAACATTTTATCTCAATTACCTTACGTCCATACCCAACCCCTAGCCTATGACTACTATATGTTTCCCCTGCAGTCTTTATCTAAATTACTGAATGGTCATGTCCATCAGAATTGGATCAAAATCAAGTAATCAGCTCTACGGGTAAGCCTGACAAAATAATCAAAAGACTCCACAACACAATCATTATCTCACCACTATACAAGGTAGGCACAAATATCACTTATAATCCAAGTTGCAACATTAATTTTTTTTTACATGGAGAGAAATGCAATGGTAAAAACACACAGATAAAACTAAAAGACATACTACCAAATAGTTGTGTCATAAGCACTACTGAGTTGTAAAAGATTATAGGACAGGTGGAGGTATACACTTCTCTCAAATGAACTTCATTATTGACAAATGACTTGACCAGAATACCATATATGAATGCCAAGTCACACATTAAATAAATTCTTGCAGCAGGACAGCTAGAATACTACACTTAACAAGTATGATAGATCTATGTTGCTTAAGCTTCATTTGATGGGAGACTCAAGTTTATGATTCAAGCATTTGGATCCAAGTTAGGAGAATTGATTACAGAAACCAAAGAATAGAGATAAACACCTCACTGAACTAGCAAAAATGAACACTCAAACAATTAACATAAATACAATGGTACTGTTTTCGATAATACCTTGAGTGCAGGCTTTGATTTTGCGTAACTAATAATTCCATCAACACTCCAATCACGCACACCCGGAATACGAGAAGTGACTGGAAATAGTATCTCAACATCTTCCCTCCTACTGTAACGTGCAGCATTTTCTATCAGAGTGAATCCAAACTATAAAGAAACAAGAAAAATTAACTCAACTGCTGCAGGTGCTCAAGGGCAAAGCAAAATAACAGAATAGTACCCACATGAAATAAATGTATATAGACAACTGTTGACCACAAGCATATGATATACTCCCTCCGTTACAAATTGTAGGTCGTTTTAGCTTTTCTAGATGCATAGATTTTACTATAAATCTAGATGCATAGCAAAACCTATCTATCTAGAAAAGCCAGCAATTTGGGATAGAGGGAGTATCAAAAAAAAATTGTATAAGTTAGGTAAAATACTACGGCTGCCCCATGAATTGCTGTTGTGAATGTTACCACACCAGGGCATGCATAGAACAGTGCTGCTACGCTTTTATTAATTACCATTAAATCATTAATAACATTTTTCTACTAAATTCAGACATGCTGATGTGATGTGGGCACAGAAAAATGAAAAATGACTTGAAGTAAACAACAAGTGAAATAGTGCATCATCATCAGGATTGAGAAAATAAAATTATTGACCGAACCATAGAAGGGGGAGGGGGTAATTATGTGCAAGGATTGTCACTGTATTGGTGTGACCACTAGAGTAAGACAATAAACATTAAAAAAGAAACAACAAATACTTAGAAAGGTATTCATACATATGAGAAGATGAAAGATGAGTAGTCAAGGTATGGAACACTAAATTAGAGTACTACCATGAGCATTTAAGGAGAACAACATGTGCAGAAACTATAGAAGTAAGTCATTTTTGGCATGGATATCACACATTGGTGTAACAAATACAGTACATGGTATCAAAGAACTTTACTACAATTTTGACCAAGGAAGTATGCTTAGTATTCCACTAGAATTCTTGCAAGTTATAAAGGTATAAAGAGCATTCATGTCGCATCAAAGTAGGGGAAAAGCATACACCATCGCGAACATTAGGATTTGCACCAGCCTCAACTAAGCACTTCAGGATGTCAGTTAAGCCATCAGTAGCAGCAAGTGCTAAGGGTGTTTCTGTACCAATACCCTGCACATCGGCACCAGCCTAACAAGAAAAGATAGTGTTAAATGAATCGTTTGAACAACATATGTAAAGTGCAATTAGGGAATGTCATAGTCTCCAAGCCAACATTTTCAAGATAAATTCAGTATAGTAATCCATAAAGTCGATCCAATGGAAAACGGCATACCTCAACAAGGAGCTTCACACATTTCAATGAACGAGCATAAATAGCATAAATAAGAGGTTGGTTGGCACCATAAGCTATCTTGTTATGCTGTTGAGAGACCAAGAAAATTAGAACTCCCACATATGAATGCTAAATCAACATACAATATGCATAACCAAGTGCAAGCTTTAGTAAATAGAACGTCAAAATTTAGTAAAGTGGATACAAAAATGACAGCAGATAACTAATTTATCATAAAGCTAAACTTGGCTGTGCACTAATGGTCAAACAATAATAAAAACCAATGTAACCTGCAAAGGAAGATATATAGACGCACTACAGTAATACAGCATGAGAGCATTGCTAAGCATGTAAAATCTTCAACTTGCCTGATAATATAGTGAGAAGTAGAAAGAAGAAAAATATATAAAAACAAGACCAGATAAGAAAATGGTGTCCATTAAACTCTTGAAATGAAACTTGATCGAGTTCACACAGTGAAATTATTTGTACACTAGAAAGCTTGCGCACACTGAAGAGCAGGGACTCCACCAGATTGCTGCTGGAATACATTACACATATGTCCAGTGAAACTGGACATTTTGGCACTAAGAATAAGACCACCTCTTGTTATCACGCATCAGATAATGAAATTGTAGCTGGGGAAAAGAACAAAATAGCTGCCTATTCAAAAAACCTGAGGACTATGCTAAAAGGGAATAACCATGATGACTGGTGCATCAGTAGGGATAGATGAAAAAGGAAGTAACAGTGGGAAGTGCAACTTAGATTGTGAAAGGGAATAATTTTCCAAAGCAAATGTCAGTCTCTGATAGTAGAAGTTTAAGATTTTTATTGAACATTGAAGAATTCTAATTTGAGTGGACAACAAAGCACCAACCAAATGAAAAGACTGGATAGAGAAACCATCCAATAACAAGTTTCTCGAATTAACCGCAAAACAGAAATCCCTATCAGGGAGAAATAGTGAAGCCCACACTTACATCCGCATGGTTATCCAACAAAATCTTCACCATATCATCACGCCCATTATGGGCAGCAAAATGAAGTGCTGCCCCAACAGTAGTTAATGCATCAATATATGCTCCTTTGTTGAGTAAGGCTTGTACTATTTCACGGTTTCCTGGAGAAGATACAGAACATATCAAGAACTAACTTAGCTACTTTGCTTTGCTGTAACTTGATCTTCACAGATATTTGCTAATGTTAGGTAACATGATGTGTTATGGATAATCCATATCATGATGATACTCACCGCAAGAAACAAGTGCAACAAATATACACACTCAGTCCACATCAAACTGGATCAGTAATCATTTGACTGATGGAGTACACAGAATTTGGACACGTAAAGAGCCTGCTAATTATATTTTCTATTGTATCATCGCATGATGTCTATTTTAGACCAAAGGCACTTCACTGGCTTTGCTGAAAGCTAGACAGAGTACTATAGCATGATGCCAATGAGGAGGGAGGACAAAATTTCAACATAATGACCCATGCCTACCCTAGCGTCAACTGTCATTTACCTTCACTGTGCTATTAAATGGAATAGGGGGACGCTATCGTGTGCAGTAGAATGCATGGTGATACACTACCTTTTCCAACAGCATAAACAAGAGGTGTAAGCCCAGTGCAGATGAGTGTTTCTGTATCAGAACCATTATCCAGGAGGTACTGCACCACATCCACGCTCCCACCATCAATAGCACATGTCAAGGGGGTCAAACCTGTCAGTCATGGAAAAAACCCAAAACACGAAACGAGATTAACAGCAAATTTTGGGAACTAGAGGAAACAAAACAAGTACCCCGAACTAGCAACCCACGCACTAGCCCGTGAGATTCAACTAGAGCACTTAACACCAAGTACGCGAAAGCAACCAATTTGGGACAGAAACGAAGAAAGGGACGCACCCGCCTCGCTGATTGAATTGACATCCAGGCGCAGCTCCTCGACCAGGTAACGGCACACCGGCAGCTTCGCGCGGGCGGCGGCGACGTGTAGCGGGCCTAGTCCGTTGCCGTCCCGCATAAACCTCACCTTTTCCGCGCCCCGGCCCTCGTCCCCGCCCAGCTCTCTCACCATCTCTGCAGATAGGGATCGATCGGCACCCCGCAAACCAAAATCAAAGCCGAAATCGACACCGAAACGGGAAATGCCAGAGAAGGGGAAAGGGCGGTCGCTGCGTACTCTTGACGAGGCGGAGGTTGCCGTCGAAGGCCGCGCGGAAGAGGAGGTCCTGGGGCGAGCCGCGGGGAGAAGAGCTTGGCCTAGGGTTAGGGTTGCCCGGGTCCCGGGGAGCGGCTCCGCGCGGGAGGCGGCAGGCGAGGGCGGGAGGGAAGTTAGGCGGCGCGGCCATAGCGACGGCGGGCGGCGGCCACCGCCTACCGGGCGATGGTGGGGTTGGTGAGGACAGAGGAGTCACGACTGAGTTGGCTGGGCGGCGAAGCGGAAGCGTACGCGGGAAGCGGAAGCCACGGGGTGGGGACTGGGGAGAAGTGGACCGACCGGTCAGGGGAAATGGAGCGCGGACCTGTGTGGGCGCCGGCAATTTTTTTTCCAACAGAATCTGACATACATTATACATTGAGTATTAAATGTTTATTTGTAAAATCTTGTTAAAGATAGGTACAACTTTGCGCGGCGAATCTACTGAGTCTAATTAGTTCATGGTTTGCTATAGTAATCATCTTCTAATCGTGTGGTCAAACACCTCATTATATGGGTCTCGCGAAATAGCTCAATGTTGCGAATGTAGTTTTGTAAACTAACTTTATTTAATACCTTTAATTATTGGTCAAAGGGGCTAGTAAAATTTTGCCAACCCCAAAACAACACAGCCTCTGTGTCCCATGAATCCGTGATAGAACAGCTCCAGTTTGACGTGAAAGCGAACCCTGAGCAGCCCCAGTCTTCCAGGGTCTTGTTTAGAGCAACTCCAGTCGGGTGACTATCTAGCTTCCTATCCAGTCTTTTAGTCACTCTAGGTCAAAAATCACCCTCCAATGGAGTAACTATCTAAGTGACTAAAATTGATAGCCCACCAAATTTTAGGCAAACCCCACAAATCTAGAGTCCTTCTATCCTTCCTCTATCCTCTCTCTCCTCTCCCTCTCTCTCCTCTCCCCTCAGTGGCGCGGCACGAGCCAGCACCAGCAGGCGCCACCGTCAGCCGGCGGCGTGCTGCCCAAGGCGGCCAGCAAGAAGAAGGGCGGGTTGCTCAAGAACATCATGTCCGTGGCCATGCCAGGTCCGTTGTGCACCCCTTCACCACGCATGACGGGCACTGCTACTTCTGGCTGCTTCCCATGCTCATGCACATGCCCCGCGCCGCTGGGCCCGGCCGACGACGGAGGCGCCGCCGCCGCTGCCGCTCCCACCGCCGACGCCACCGGGGCCTTCCCTGCCGCGGTGGCGCGCTCCCTGTAGGTCGACGCCGCGCCGAGCTCACACTCGCCCAGCCCGCCGAGCTTCAGGTCCACCGAGCACTCGGCCGGCGACATTGGCGTAGTCCTCGAACCCGAGCTTGGTCATGGCCTAGAGCAGGTTGTCGCTGTTGACGGTCTTGCGCTTCTCGCGCTGGCACTTGTCGGAGGCCTCGCCGGTGATGAAGGCGATGAACTCGGAGACGCACTCCTGCACCGTCTCCTTGGCGTCCTTGCTCATCTTGGCGTTCGCGGGGAACGCCTTCTTCATGATCCGGCTCACGTTCGCGATGGGCAGGAACCGGTCCTGCTCCCGCGGCGACGACAGCTCGCCGCCGGCGTTGCTCAGCCCGCCGGAGTCGTTGTCCGAGTCCGGCATCCCCGCTGGCGCCGAGCCTTGCCTGTCTCCTCTGCTTCGGTTCAAGAAACAGATCAGGCGGCAACGGATCCAAGCATCAACACCTCTGTGTGTGTGAGATTACGAATGATGCAAGAACAAGAGGAACACGACGGCAGGGAGGAACGCACGGTGCTCCTGCGTGAGGCGGGCGAGGAGGCGGCGTTGCTTGGCGGTGCGGGCGGCGCCGTATGAGTGGCGGAGGGAGCAAGGAAGGGGAGGGGAGGATGGGCCCGCGCGTGTGCCTGCCGTCTGCCGCCCAGCCGCCGTGGGCCGCGCCTTCGCTTGCTCCGCGTCCGGCGCGCAGCCCGCCGCCGCACTAGCCCCCGCCGCCCGGTGCAGCCCGCCCCCGCCGCAGCGCACCAGAGTGAAAAGAGTTGGGAGAGAGAGAGATAGAGGCAGTGGGGAGTGGGAGCGAGGCGTCGGTGGTGAGAGGTGGGAGATAGATGGGATGGATAGAGGGCCTGTTTAGTCAATTGGGCTGGAGCATACCGTTTATTTGGGCCTTTAAATTTTTAAAATTAGCCCTTAAAATGAAATATAGAGGCCCATTTTTAATCAGTCTACTTGAGTTGCTCTTAGATCCAAAGTTTGGTGGGGTCAAACTTTGGGTTTGATAATAAATGTGTCACTGTAGTATTTCGTTTGTATTTGGAAAAAATTGTTCAAAAATTTGATTAATTAGGCTTAAAATGTTCGTCTCGTAGAGTACAACAAAACTGTGAAATTAGTTTTTGATTTTATCTACATTAGTATCATGGGTCTGTTTAGTTCCCACAAACTTTCTAAAATTCTCTCTCCAAACTTCACTATTCATCTATCATATCAAATCACATCAAATCTCTCTCCTCGTGCATGTAGCATTAAATATACGTAAATAAAAAAACTAAGTACAGGTTTGGATGTACACACGACGAGACGAATCTTTTGAGTCTAGTTAGGTCATGGTAGGACAACGATTACCACAAACAAACGAAAAGTGCTACAGTGCCCTATAGTGTCCGATATGACTTTTCGACCAAATTTTACCCGCCCATTTTTACAATTAAACACATCACATATGTCGATATTTTGATGTGACGGGAATCTTCTTTTTGCACAGTGAACTTTACGAGTGAAATTTGAGATGTATGCCTTAGCTGTGACGAGCGATGGTTGGCAACCAAACATAGTTTGTGAGGAGAAAGGTCATAAGTCCAAATAAACACTTGGATTTCAATTCGAATGCATTACCTCTTGCTAAGGCTGCTCGCAGTGGGATGCGCTGCCGCGTACGGAAGTACGCCTATAGAGTTTTTTGCGCTGCACCGGCAGACGAAAAAATGAACGGCACGCAACCCAAGACGTGCGCGAACGCCACATACAGTGTCCGGCGAGGGCGTGCGCTATGCCTACGTGACGTGGGGCCCGCGCGTACCATTGTTCCGCGCCGCGAGCAGGAAGGGGAAGAGAGAAGGGAAGGGCCGCCGTGGTGGTGGCCGTCGCCGCCGTCGAGGTCCGTCACCTTCAACATCGCTTCGCCGACCTCCATGGCGTTGTCGAGCTGCTCGGAGAAGCAGGGGCCGCGCCGCCGCTGACCTCGTGGTCCTGGTGGTCCTGGACGAGATTCTCTTTGAAAAAAAATTATTTTTTGAGTAAAATACACCATCGGTCCTCAAACTTGTCCCGATGTGACATCTAGGTCTCCGAACTCTCAAAATGCATATTTAAGTCCTTGAACTTGTTAAACTATGTCATATAGGTCCAAAATACCCCTATGTTACTAATGTTTGTCCATCTCTAGATCTATAATTATCAATATGGTACAATCAAATAAAGTTATCTAATTATTGCGATGGAAATAACCGATTTGGTTAGAGAAATACTATAAAATTTCATACTTAATTGACAGCCATGTCATCATGCATAGGGGTATTTTTGGAACTTTGGACCTAGATGACACAGTTTAGCAAGTTCAGGGACTCAATTATGCATTTTGATAGTTCGGTGACCTAGATGACACCTCCGGACAAATTTAGAGACCGCTCGTGTATTTTAGTCTTCTTTTTTTAGTCCTTTGGAAAAAAATTTCGAGGAACGAAATAAACACGGCCCTAGTACGCGCAGCATTTTGTGATCAACCGACTGTGGCTGTGGTGGGCCCCGCCGACGCCTCTCGCATCCTTCCCGTGTACGCCTCCCACCCAGGGCTCCCCCTCCATTTCAAAATTCGAAACAAACCTTTCCCCACTGCTCTGCTCTACCTCCTCGTCTTTCCTCACCTCACCTCACCTCATCCCAATCCCCAAGACCCCAAGGGCCCTACCACATCTCGCCGACCATCCGCCATGGCGCCGCCGCCGCGTCGCTCCCCGGCCCCCATATTCTGCGGTAAGCTCGCCCCCCAACCCTGGGTCTCACAACCCTGAACCGAGTCCTAACTCCGCTCTCTCGCCCTGCAGACGCAGCCGCCGCCACCTCGATGTACGACATGCTGTTCCACGCGGCCTACGACGGCGACCTCCGCCACTTCAAGAGTACGCCGTCTCGTTCCCCCGGACCTGGATTTTGATCACGATTGCTGTTCGGTTGCTGATTTTTCCCCCCCGGGGTGCGCCGCATCCTCCGGCCCCGGCGGGTTGCTTGACTATAGGACTGGTGAGGTCGCTGGATAAGGGCAGGGGCCGCCTCAGGGAGGCCGTGGAGGCGGCGAGGCTGGATGGCGTCGGGGCGCTGCACGTCGCGGCCGTGGCCGGGAGCCTCGATGTGTGCAGCTACATGGTCGAGGGGATTGGCGTCGGTGTGGACGCGGTCGACGATGTGGGTCCGTTCCTCTCGCGAAGCCTTGATTCGTAGCATTTGGATTTCGTACTCGTTCGACTCATCGAGCTGCTGGCGAGCTTAGAGTTGTTAAATCTTGTGACGATATATATCAGATTTATTCTGGCCTGCTTTTTCATCACTTCCATAGTTCCATGTGGAATCAAAGTCTGGGTTGGTTCCTTCATTGTTTGATCAATAGCTCTTATGATTTATGAGTTACGATTTATGAGATGTTTTTGTGTCTGCTCCTCAAAGAACTAAAAAAAACATGGATTTACACTAGCTTCATTTGTCTTATTATGTAATGCGCGCTGCTCATCATATGGTTCATGTGAAATACGTTGTTCAGTAATGAAATATTGTCTAAATTAATTTCTAAATAGGCATGCCTCATACAAATAGACGACTTACCTAAGGAAAATTAATTATTGTACTATTGTTGATCAGTTGCACATATGTTACTGCTCCAAGGACTTACAGTGACTCAAAATAAAGAATATGCATTTCAATCTGCATATCTGTAGGCAGTTCAAACTTTTAAACTGAAGTGACCCATCTGTCTAACACTGCCTTGTGCACTTGGGCATTATATTTCATACATTACCTAACTTTGCATGCATATACGATTCCATACTTTCTAATATTGAGGATGGCTCTAAATGTCAGACTCTCAGAAACTCACCTTCTTTTACAAAGCATTTTTAGAGGTACATTTCTTTGCTGATCCTGAAGTGCTACGCATCCAAAACCATAAGTTTCTCTGTGTGCTTTACAGGTAGAACACCTCTATTTTGTGCTATAGAAGGTGAAAATGTGGTTGTTGTCAAGTATCTTCTTGATCATGGTGCCGATCAAGACAAAGCTGATCACGAAGGGCTTACCCCTCTGCATTCTGCTGCTGCAATATGTCCTCTCCATTGAATATGTGTCTCTGTTTTGCAATTTGCACCCCTGTGTCAGACTATTTATTATTTTTCCTTTCTTTTGTTTTTAGTATATGGTATTACCTCGTTTTCTTTCTTATCCATGTATTTGTAAGGAAGTAGACTGTTTTCAGATTAAACAGTTAGATTCTGCTGATTTATTTGAAAACACCCTCAAATGTGTCAAGGTGTTTGGCAGACAGAGGCAGTGTATGTTCTGAAAGTCTTCTACACAAATCTAATGATTTGTTGATACAGTGCATTTCTTATGTGTTTAATTCTATGTCTATGTATAACTTTTGATATGAAAATACATCTACATTCAAATTGTGCCCCCCTTTTTCTCAATTTCAGGTCGCTTCTGTCATGTTGTTAACTAGGTGTAGGACTAATTCTTATAGAATATTTTCCCCTTATTGTGATTCCCGTAGCACTGTTCAGGACAAACTGAGGTCTACCAGCTTCAAATATAGCAAAGACTTTCACAAAATAAAATTACCACCTTATTTATTAATTGCATTTCGTTTTTGCCTTTTATGCAGGAGACTGTGAAATGGTAGAATTGTTACTTGCAAAAGGAGCTTATGTTGACCCGGTAGCCGTTGGTGGGACGCTACTACATGTTGCTGCTACTGAAGGGCAGGATGCTATCATCAAGATTTTATTGGAGCATCATGCAGATGTAGGCATATGTGCACACTATTTCTAACTTGAATTCTTTTTTGCTTGGTGTTGCTACTATATAAGTTTCAGCACATTGTTAAGCATGAATTGCAAAATGGTACAGCATAATTGACTTTTGAAATGCTACTTGTTTCTTCCCTGTTGCTCTGAGGTGTTTTTGACATATTGTTCTTCAAGATTGGTATATGATGTTGCATAAATATGAAATGTTTCATACATTCTATTTAAATTTGCATGAGTAATTTTTTTTAAAAAATAACTAAAAGGTTGGCATAAAGATGTAATCATGTTTTCGCATAAAGACGTAATCATGTTTTCCTGCATCCAGTAACTATCAGGGATTCAGTGTAGCAACTAATGTGCTTTACTCTTTTCACTAGTGCAACAAGACGGACATGATACTTGGTGTGACACCCCTCTTTGCTGCTATATGTGATGGATCAGTGAAATGTGCGAAACTCCTGGTTGAGGTATTATACCTTCATCTTAGTCTGCCAAGTCCTAGAATTGTCTTGGGGTTATTTGCTGTGTTTTCATATTTTCCAATGCCTAAGTTTGCAGTGTTTAAATTCGTTTGATTAGTATCAAGGTATGCGACACAATTTTGGTGCACCATGCTTCTATTTATTGGGTCATCATTTCTGAAACTGCATGTTCTAAGTCAAGATCTATCTGTATCATTTCTTTATACGATAGGCTGGTGCTGATGTCAACGAAGATTGTATGGAAAGTGCATTATCTGAGCCTATAAATGGACTTGATGTCTCATCTGAGTGCTTGAATTTCTTACTGGAGGCCAGAGCTGCCGGCGCTAATCATAAAATTCCCAGTGATGTAAGTTTTTCCTCCTTGTCATTAGTAAACACTCCAGCTCTTCAAGTCTTCCATAAGTATTTGATTATTGGCTGCATGTTACTTGTTTCCTACTCATAGTTTTGTCATTGCTTCACCATGATCAACTTACCCAGTATCTTTCCTTGTCGAATTCCCAGCCCCCATCTGACCTAACATAGCAAAGACACTTTATACATGAATTGTTTTGCTGTGAGATGTAGTCTCTGATTCCAAGTTATCTTTTCTCTTCTGTTTGTAATGATATAAATATATGATACTTGTGTACCAGGTGTCTAGACTACTACTCCCTCCATCCCGTGAAGAATGTAATTCTGGTTTTTTCGGATAGATTATTGTCGTTGGCAAAATACGATTTTTTTAAATTTAACCAATTTTATAAGATCATTTAAAAGAAACCGTCCGGAACTTTATTTGCGCCGCTGCTCTTGGCGAGGCAAAACGTTGCTGCGCCACATGCAATGGCGTGGCAAGCGTTCCACCGTGAGCGCACTGTCGAGCCACATGCACCGGTGCGACAAGCTTGTCACGTTAGGCAGGATGGCATGGCAGCGCCCACATACAGGCCACGTGCCGGCGCCCTCCTCTCTCTCTCTCTCTCTCTCTCTCCTCTTCCTCCTCCAGCCCGAGCGGAGCTCTGCGCCGCCGTTGGCGAGTCGACGCTCAGATCCCCCCAAGTCTACCGTTTTGGGGTGGGGAAAGTGGGGCAATACCTTTCCCCACCCCCAAACGGTGGATTTGGGGGATCTGGGTGCCGGCGGCGGAGTAGGAGCTACGCTTCGTGTTGGTGCGCGGCCTGTATGTGGGCGCTGCCGTGCCGGTGCATGAGGCGCGACAACGCACGTGCCAGGCTGGCTGGTGGTGGCAGGGGGCGCCATGGTGGAACGCTTGCCACACCACTGCATGTGGCGCGGCAGTGTTGTTTTGCCACGCCATGAGCGGTGGCGCGACCAAAATGGTCACCCTGCACAAATAAAGTTCCGGCCGTTTTTTTAAATTGGTTAAATTTTAAAAAACATCGCAAAAGACCATGCTACCCTCTCAATCTCACCAATTTAGGCATAGAGGTTGTTGGTGCATGCAGATGATTATATCTATTTTAAGGAATAAGACAATTAGGTGCTCTTTGGTTACGTTATGTAAACGTAAACACAAACGGTAATGGAAAGCACCGCAAATGGAAACAAATCAAGCGAAAACCCATTTTGTTTGGTTCCCATCTGTAAAGGGATCTGTTTATAACGGACGGAGAGGGCGCTCGCTGTTGTCGTTCTCAGGAGAGATGGAGGCCGGACCGTTAATGATTAACACCGGGAGGTGGGCGGTATGGATTACAGCCCAGGTGAAACAAACACGAAGTAACGATAATGGATAACGCTGTAAACAGATTACGTTACAAAACCGCGAAACCAAACACCACCTTAGTTACTGCTAGAATTGCACTTTTTTGTGGTATTTTTTTAAATCTCAGAATTGCACTCTTCATTGGACGGAGGGAGTATTGATGTTTGTAGGGTTACTCGTACCTGTTCTGGTATTTACTGTAATTATTTTCTAAGTTGCGCACGTAGCTTTCTCTTTTGTTTTTGTTGATGCAAGTTGCTAAGGTGGTTGTAGAAAGTAGTAAAACTAATTCATCCTTTTTTATTTTGAGAGTCAGATAAATGTTTAGTTCAACATTCTGGTTGGATTCCTGGTGACTGTAGATATAGGCTATAAACATGAACACTATTGTTGGCTAATGGCACACATTGAATGCTCAAGTTAACTAACCAATTAGCTCAAAACAATTTCTTCTACTCTTTGTTTTGTACTTCCACATAAAAGAATAATCTGATCAAATGGCTATTTGGATAACCATTCTTAAACCCTGTTTGGATTATCTAAAGATTATCTTGATAGTGAATAGAGTAGTGATTATGAGAACATATGAGAACCTGAATTCTGGATGATAATAATCTAGTCAGTTTGAATCCCTGGATTATAAACTGGACAATGAATGCCTACTGTCCTTAACCAACCGATAATCTTCAAATAGCTGGGTTGGATGGGATTGTAGATATGATTATGGGTTGAGGTTTTTAAAAGCCATACTAGAATCCAAGGTGGTTGCATTGGACAGTGATTATTCTTGATGGGCGTACCCAGTGCCGTAGGCTTCCCGCACCATGCGGGGTCTGGGGAAGGGTTGTAATAGCGCCCAAACCTTACCCGCACAAATGTGCAGAGGCTGGGGCTTGAACCCGGGACCTTCCGGTTACAGACGGTAGGCTCTATCGCTGCACCAAGCCAAAGGGCGTACCCAGTGCCGTAGGCTTCCCGCACCGTGCGGGGTCTGGGGAAGGGTTGTAATAGCGCCCAAACCTTATCCGCATAAATATGCAGAGGCTGGGGCTTGAACCCGGGACCTTCCGGTTACAGACGGTAGGCTCTACCGCTGCACCAAGCCCGCCCTTCAGTGATTATTCTTGATGGATTGTATAATTTTTACTGGATCCAAATGACATCTGAGAGGTTAACATATTTCAAATTCATTAAAATACAGGTATGTCCTGGGTCTGTTTTTAAGTAGATAGGACGGAACATGGCCAAATGAAATAGAAATTCAAGTTTACTTAATCTTCTTTCATTCTTCTTTTGCTTCTATTCTCTTTACACTTCACTTATGCTTAAAAAATGTTTTGAACAGATGGTCTCAGTAGAAATTTTGTGAGTTATGCTGGCTTATGTAGACTCCTGAAATTTTGCATTCCATAAAGTGGCAGATCCAGGATTTCTCTGCTGGGCATTCAAAATTCAAATGTAGCATAAAGTATTTAATTAAAAAGGACAAATTTTCACAATAATAAACTCCATATAATAAATTGAGCCAACAAAAACATGTTTTGGGTTGATTAGAGGGCCAACATGTTGCATACTTATGCATATATCTAATATATATATAACATATTCAGTTTTTTGGCAAAAAAAAAGGTGGGCATCAGCTGTATGCCCTTAAATCAAGGGAGGTCTGCCCTTGATTCCATACAGGACTGTAGAATAATGAGAGATTGGGAAACACCACACACCCAATAGGGAGGGGTGAGTTATATAAATATATAGCCAAGGATGGCATGGAGTACAAGTAATACAACACATGTACAAGACATATACAGGGAAAGCCTAATGAGCTATACATATATCTCTAATAAGGATCTTATTAGTGTTTCCATGACAACTTATAATTCATTTCCAGTTTTGGTTAGAAACTTCTGTCCAGTTCGTGTGTTCACAAGAGTCATTAACTGATATGGAGATCATATTAACTCTTAAAATTATTTAGAGAATAGAAGGTAAACTGGATTGCACTAGAAGAATGTGCATGCGAAGAAATGTATGAGGAAACTATATTGATGATGGTTAATGATGGACAATGGGTGTGGGTGGCAGGCTCTTAGGTAAAATTGCCTGCTCGTTGGACGTGCTATGTTGATATTATCAGTTAGTTAGTAGCCATTTCTGTTGACAGCGCTGAGCATAAATGCTGTATGACTAACAAAGTTTCCATTTGTGTGGGAGGTGGGCTATTAGAATACACTCACTATGCTTTATGCCAACTCAAAACTATGTATGCCAAATATTTACAACTGCAACGCCTTTTCCATAAATTATCAGGTCATTGTCTTACTTATTTGATTTTTTTTCTCGAACCACACAGGAGAACTGCGTGCCATTTTATTAAGGTAGAAAAACCAAAAGTGGGGATCCCACAAAAAGTACAAAAAACACACCACACACCCTCTCTATCTATGAACAACACACATGCGCGCCGCACAAAGAAGGCAGCACCATGACCAGAGAAAGGGTCCTACAGCCCTTAATCTCCTAGAAGCAACCCCCTGACCATCAGTTCCTGGAACTTCTTTGCTCCAGCACTGCACCAATTAATCCCTTCATTCCTGACTGCCTCAATCACTTCCTGAACATCTGGCCTAGCACTTTCAAATACACAGGAGTTTCTATGTTTCCAAATCTCCCACGCCACTAGAATGATCAGGGAATTGAGGCCCTTTCGCATGTCCTTTGGGACTGCTGAGATGGCTGTCCACCACCATTTGGACAAACGATTTGTCCCTGTGTTTGGCGCCAAGATGAGGAGGTCCACTTGATGAAGAACCCCAGTCCATACTTGCCGGGCGAATACACAGCCAACTAGGATGTGATGGATAGTTTCGTCAGCCTGATCACACAGGGGGCATGCCTGGGAATACTTATTTGATTTTATTTATGGTGCAGGCTGAACATGCGAATAAAGGGAAAATAGCACAGTTGAAGTCACTAGGATGTGATGCAGTTGAGAGAAAGGATCATCTTTCTGCATCAGGGTTCTACACTAAGGTATATTGCAGTGTCATATTCTCAGTATGTCCATATATATTTTCCAGCTTATAGTTCTTTGACAAAAAAATATATAATGCATCTCACGTGTGCAGAGTTTTTACTATAGCTTGTCTCAGTGTTTTTTAGCCACCAGAAGGAATGGCTTGGCTATTGAACCCGAAACTTGAGCTGTGGTTCATGTTGTCAAGAGATAACCACCATGGCTGGACGGCATAACGGGAAGGTGGTTTAGAATATTAGGTGAGGACGTTAGACATACGTCCGAAGTCGGGATGCGAGAACTGCAGGGATCACGTGACTGAAATTACAGTAGACTTCTCTTACATATATGTAGGGGTAGACTTAGCCTAGGACAGAGGCTCTAACCTTGTCTCCACCTAGTTACAACTGAAATGCTATTTTCCGTTTCTCTCAATGACTCAACTTATCCAAATGTGCGTCAACTCTCCTAACTCTCATACTAGGAGTCTAGGCACTAGGCAACCAATCCCCCACATGGTCCTGTGATCTTTGTGCCCTAGCCACATCACACCCTTGCTACCGGTCCAATTTGGTCCTGGTGTCCAAAACAATAACTTGTACTTGTGTTGTGTGAGATCACAATGGTTCAGAATTAGAAAAACTAGAACTAACCCCTCTATACCTGTGTGAGACCATGACTTGTACATGTTTGGGTTGATGGTATTTTTTGCCATTAAAATGGAAAATATGTGAATTACATTGATACCTTTGCAGAGGACATAATTCATACACCCGACCTATTGCCTTCCCTTTCATATTTCTCAAAGAGAATAATGAAATACAGCTTACTTGGTTTGCAATTTTTTTACTTAATGCTATACTTAATTCAGCAATTAAAAGTGTCTTATGTTGACTTCCTCTTGCAGAGTTCCTCATTTCTTGTTTAAGTGTTCACATGATGTATAAGTGCTCAGCACTAATATGAGGATGAGCTACAACATGTAGATTTCATGTTCAAGGGTACACTTGACAAATCTTCTAACTCGGTAATGTTTTATTTAGTTTGTTGGATACTTGGATGCAGGCAATGGATCTTGACCCTGATGATGCAAGCTTGTTCTCAAATAGGAGCCTTTGTTGGCTTCACATGGGTGACAGATAGAAGGCTTTGCTGGATGCTCTTGAATCCCGAAGAATGAGGCCTGACTGGCCAAAGGCCTGCTACCGGCAGGGTGCAGCTCTTATGTTCCTGAAGGTTGAAACGAACCGGATTCCCAATTACGAGAATCTGACTCCCTGTTCCCTTGTGATAGTCCCAGGAACAACAGCTATCACGTACAGAACTCATTTCAGCGGAAATCACATCCATACATTGATTAAGGTCCTCAAACACGAAATAAATACATAGCGATATGGTACAAGCCCTCCGGGCTAAACGACAGAAGGAAAACAGCTACGCAACGGATAGCTATAAGCTCCTGGCACTTCGGGGCTTCACCTCCACAGGCATCCTTGAGCGCAGCGCACAACCCTTATTGCGTCATCTGTTGTGAACCCAAAGACTGTCCCCAAGGAATTGGGACAGGTCCACGTCACCAACCATAATATGCAGCAAAGTTTTATAGTGGCCTAAACTAGTAATAAATTATTCAAGGAAAGTAAGCTGGGGTTTCCTATGCGCAAGCAGCAGCATTAATCAAGATCATCTCATCTCCAAACACCTTTCCTCACAAGCACATACTCTCCCCAAGCCATCCATCAAACTCACAACCACATCGGGCCCGTCCTTCCTCAACAGGTTCCCGCAATAGACATCCGCCAACTTCTTTCACTCGCTAGTCGACTCGGTGAGCTCCCTCCCCACCTTGTCTCAACAGCCTCAACTGGACCAACCTCTCGTAATCCCAAATCAAGGATGAGGTAAGAAAGCAGAATCCCATGCTAATCAGAATAAGCCAGATGAAGGATCGTCCGTGATCGTGGACACGGCTATACGTATAGTTTTCACTCTGTAGAGGTTGCGCTCCAGGAACCATCCGGGCTGCAGACGGTAAAGGACCCTAAAGGGTAACGGTACCATCCTGATTCCCTGGGCTCGGGAAACATCCGCACGCTAACATCTGCCCCAGGGTTGTGAAACCTTCCCACCGGGGCCAGTCGGGGGCTGTGGTAAATCAGGGAGAGTATGCCGCAACGAGTCCCCCTTACACATATCAAACTCGGATCTCCTACAGTCCTGGTACTGCACTCAGTAGGCTTGCTGGAACCCTCCCCATACTGGGTAGATGGTGATCACTGTAATTTCCAACGTCCGGGTCATCCCGATACGGCCCTTAATTGTCGGTAAGGCGAGTATCAGCGTCAAAGCGATCCACCGCAACGGTCCGCGATCGGCACCCATTACAGGTATGGCCGCCCAAACTCTTCAAAGTATCCAAAGTAACCATGTACCCGCAACAGGTACTCCATAGGAACTATCCGAGTGCAGTTCCAAAGCACCCCGATCAAACGACAGGCTTGTTATCACTCGCCTCCACCGCTTAGCTGCACTACTCCCCCCAAGCCACCCAACTCACGCCAAGAAGATCAATCACAATCATCCCAACACATGCAAGCATAGCATTCTCATAAAGTGGATAATAGGCAGCAAGGAAACATGGTAGATAAAAGGCAGTGCAGGCATATTATCATCATGCGAGTAAAGTAAAGCGCTAGCATACTAGTTGTATGTCTACTAGGTATTTCAGAGAATAGCTGGGCGTGAACCTAGGTATTGCTCGTCCTCTTCGTTCTGGTAGTCGGTGTAGTCGTCAGCTTCCTTCTGCGACTCCGGAGCTCCTATTTACGCGGAAATAAAAATAAAGACGGGAGCTACAAGTAAAGAAACACCAAAACAACGAAGCAAGAAGACCCAAACAACACCAAACTCTACACTAACGCGTAGGCCATGATTTTAGAAAAATATAGAAACTGGTTTCATATTTTTCTGAGCTACAGTTGATTGATTTATTATGCATTTTCTAAGTTTAAATCATTTTCTGAAAATATTAAATAATTCCGAAAAAAAAACACTCAGGCTCGGACACGTGGCAGCACCAGGGCGTGCCACGTCATCACTGATGACGTCAGCATGACGTCATCAGTGGGTCCGGCTTTGCTGACGTCATCGTGGGCCCGGGTGACGTTAGCGTTGACTTGGTCAACATTGACCAGTCAACGGTCAATGGTCAGCGGTGGTCAACTGGGCCCACATGTCAGTCTAAAAGGGAGGATGACAGGTGGGGCCGGCTTGTCAGCGGTTAACAGAAAAAGAAAAAGGGTTAAAGGTTTGCGGGCTGGTTGTGGGCCGAAAGATCTGGGCCGGCCCAACAAGGCTGGGAATTCGGCCCAAAAGAGCGTTGGCTGGGCTGCGGTGCGGTGGACCGCGTCCACCGTGAGCCGTGAGTGAGGCTCACGTGCACCGAGCGCACGGGATTTGGTGAGGCCACGGCTAGATTCTCTGTGGAGGCTGTGCGACGTCTCGGTGTGGTTCAACATGTGGCCGCGGCTGGCGCGAACGCGCGCGCGCGGCCGCCGACGACGGCTGCGGCGGTTAGGCTCGGACGAAGGCTGGCGAGGCTCAAAAAGACTGGAAAAGGTTCGGTCTTAGCTCAGCGAACACGATTGGCGAGGTTATGGGGACTCCCCGGCCGGCGAGGCGGGCTCCCGACGCAAGCAGCAACGGCGCGGCCCTGGTTCTACGACGGCCGGCGGTGCTCGAGTCGACGAAGGGCGTTCACGGCTTGGCGTCGGCTGGTTTGCAAACAAGGTTTGGCGGTGAGGTCCCTGCAAGAAGATGGCACGATTCGACGACCGGCTCCACAGAAGGGCTAACAGGGCGGCGGCGGAGCAACGACGGCGGTGGCGCTTGATCGGAACAGAGGAGGGAGAAAAAGGGGAAAACAACCATGACATCTCACCGAGGGGAAAGCGTCGACGTGCGCTGCAGCTCGGTGTAGTCGATCGGCTCGCGTCGGTCGGCGTTAACTCCTCGTCGCTGTCCTGGTCCGGCTCCTCCTCCTCCGGCGACGACACCACAAGCGGCGGTGGCTCGCGGTAGCTTGGCGCTCGGTCGCGCCTCCTCCCTCGGCCTCCTCTCTCCACCTTGTGCTCTCGACTTCCTCTCCCTTCTTCTCTCTCGGCCGGGTGGTAGGGAAAACCCTGAAGGACGGCGGCGGCTTGGACAAGGGGAAAGGGGCAGCGGCGGTGTATTTGTAGGGCGGCTGCCCTAGGGCTCCGTGGGCACGGACGGCGAGGGATTTGGGCATCCGCGCCAAGGGCCACGCGTCGCAATCGCAACGGGCCGCAATGCCCTCGCACGCGGATTGGCTGGGCGGCTCGGAGAGGGAGTAGGCGGGGCCGGCGGCGAAAAGCAGAGAGGCGAGCGGTTGGGGAAGACGACCCTGTGCTCGGGTGTGGCTGACACGCGGGGTCCACTCGCCAGCGGAAGGAGAGAAGGATGAGGGGCGCGGCTTGCTTGCCGGGCCGGCAGCTGGGCCGCAAGCAACGCTGGGCTGGCTGGACGATGGGATGAGGGAAAGAGACCGGTGGAGTTAGCGGGCTGGGTTAGATTAGGTCCAGGTTAGTTTAGGTTAGGGGGAATGCAGGGGTAGTTTGCGGACTTTAGGGAGTTGATTCGGCCCAAGAGAGTTAGAGAGGTTTGGGAATTAGTTTGTTAATTGATTTAAATTCGAATCTAAGATTTGAATTCAAATCCAAACAAAGAACCAAGAAACCAAATAAAAATCAAATCAAACTATTTAATCCTTAGCACTTCAATTCAAATTTTTAATTTTAATTTAAATTGCCTAGGAATAAATGGAGCAATTTGAATACAACCTATATGTTTGTTTGCTTGCACAATAATTCACCAAAAATTTTGAAATTCACATTTTTCATTCAACAAATCCTACGTAATTTTTCGGAATGTTACAAAGGTGGGATAGAAAATCCCATTGACTTCCAATAGGAACTGTGATGATCATTCATTAGAGCTTGTTTTATCAGGACTATGGGAATGCGTGTGAAGCACTTTTTGATGGATTCAAGCTGGATCCAGAGAATGCTGATATTGAGCATGCGTTACGGTAGATTTCTTTGGATTGTGGCATGCTTTTTTTAACACATCCCATCGTTTTGTATAATTGTATTGAAAACTTCCATACATGATCTTGCTCTCATCTAGCAAAGTTGTGAACCTAATGTTATTGACCAACATCCTTTATGTTGTGAGTCTTTTAGGATCTGGAGCACCGAATGCTTGATTCCTTATTTGCTAGATCCTATTACCATTTATTATTTATCGTCCCTTCAAATTGTTGTTTGAAAATTTTAAATGGGCATACCGTGTATTGTCCATATGTTTTCGTACTTCGGTATCTTATGACACGCAAGCTACTATACTCATGCAAGATTGATTTTTCTTAAATGTGCAGTGAATCTATGGAATCCTTGAAGATATCTCAACGCAACAAGGTGAAGTAAGCTTGTGACATGTTGCTGAATATAGCTCAGAATGCCTTTCATGAAAAGCCGCGTGGATTTCCTGGATGATGCTGATACATTCAGAAGTTGCATTTGTGCAACGGTGTCCATTTGCCACTGGTAAAACGTTGTATGTTGCTTAATTTAAGTGAGTAAAAACCTCTTATGCTGTGCTCTATTGTCTTCTATGAAAGCGCTATTACCATTTCACAGAAGAAAAAAGGAAGCTACTTATCGCCTTCCACTAACATTCACAAACTTTGAATGTCCGTGAGAAAATAAGTTACAATTTTTGTATGATGCATTTTATTATTTATTATTTCTAACAGATAATTTGCTCTATGAAGTTTGAGGATGCGTTTAGTTCCTATAGAAGTTTCAAATTCCATATCTGCTACTATAAAAGCTTGTAATGCCTTCTCAGCGGTTGAATCAAGTTTCTTTGGACCTCGGTGCCACTGCGGTCCATTTTAGATAAAACGAAAGCTAACAGAATTATAAGATGACCATTTTGCCGTTAGGCCCATGGCAGCCTCCAAAGCAGCCTCCGTTAGTTTCTTCAAAAATATGAAAAAATTCAATATTTTACATAGGACCCATAACATTCAATATCTCCCTCCGTTCTAAAATGTAGATTGTTTGACTTTTTTTTGACTCTTAGTTTAACCGCTCGTCTTATTAAAAAAATTATAGAAATATAGTCAAATTTAAGGTATTTTTAAAGATTTGTTAGTGATAAAGCAAGTCACCACAAAAAATATGATAATTTGCAAAAAATTTATGTAAGACGAGCGGTCAAATTTAGAGTAAAAAAGTCAAACGACCTACATTTTGAAACGGAAGGAGTAATTGGGAAGCACTAGCGCCCGAACGATTCGATAACGGTGCTCCGTCGGACGATCATGCTGTGTTTCTTTGGATATGCAAAAGTTTGTCGGCTCTTTTGACCAATAATTAAGGGCATTAAATAAAGTCAGTTTACAAAAGTACCCTCACAACATTGGACTATTTCGCGAGACCTATCTAATGAGGTCTGACCGCATGATTAGAGAATGTTTACTGTAGCATTACTGTAGCAAAACATGGATAAATTAGGCTAATTAGATTCGTCGCGCAAAGTTGCACCCATTTCTAAAAAAGTTTTACAAATAACCTTCATTTAGTACTTCATGTAGAGAAGATTCCTTTTAGAAATAAATTTTCCAAGTCAAAAGAAACACGGCCACGGATATACTTACTCCCTCCGTCCCGCAAAGAGTGTCCCTTTGGTCTTATCCTAAGTCAAACTATCTCATGTTTGACTGAGTTTATATAAAAATATATTAATGCTTTTGATGTCTAACAAGTTCCATTAGATTCTTTATGAAATATATTTTCATAGCATACATATTTGATGTGATAACCATTGATGTTTTTAATTATAAAATTGGTCAAACTTCAAACAGTTTGACTGAAAAGAAGTCAAAATGGACACTCTTTACGGGACGGAGCGAGCAGTTGCTTGTACTGCGAGTGAAGCCTGGGTGTTGCGAATAAATTTTGAAAGCAGCTCTTCCATTCCATCAGACATAACTTTGCACGCCAGTCAACTGCGAGCATGAAGGCCAAAGGAGCACGCAACCAAAAAGAAAAAAAAAGCTTACAGTGCAACATCGTGAATTAACTTATGCAACATTACAGGTTTACAGTTTAGAAATGACAATAACAGGAAATTGATCACGCAACGTCAGACAGTCTACCCGATGATACATTTCAAATCATCTCGTGGAACACAAAAATCATGAAAGTGCTACTACAACATCACAGAATAAACCATGCAACATCCCAACAACTCAACTAAACATCTGAAATCATCACATTTGGCATTTAAAACATTTTTTTTAAAAAAATGATGCTTTATTGATTTTCAGTTAGATACATCGTGTGATACATCCATCTAAAATAAATCCTGGCCTCTGCCATTTAGACACACAGCCCAACAAAACATATATATACCGTGACATCGCAAACTTCCTACCGTGCTCGCTACATCGCCGGTCTAGAGCACGATGTGCGCGTCGGTGGGGTTGCCGAGCTCGCGGAGCAACGCGTGCGTCTGGAGCGAGAGCTCGACGACGAGGCTGGGCAGGCACCGCAGCGCGAGCACAACGCGACCGCGGCGGTGGCCGTAGAGCGTCCCCGTCACGCATCGGCACGGCGACGCCGCGCCGGAGAAGGACGCGCCGCGCTTGGGCACGCTGGCTGTGGAGGACGATAACGAGGCCGCCGCCGACGAGGACGTGCCGGTGCTGGAAGCCGCCGCGACCTCGGCGGGCGTGCCGACCTGCAGCCGCCGGCACCGCGGCGTCAGGTCCAGGGCCGGGAGCGCGTGCCGGAGCTTCTGGAACAACCACGACGGGCAAGACGACGGGCCGTGGCGTGCCGCTCAGTGACGCTGGGACGGCGCCTCCTACTAGATGCAGTATGTCTTGCATTTTGTTTGTGTGGTTCTACGGTTGCTGTTAAAGGTAAATGAGGTGTTATTTCGGGAATGATGTAACTATTTGAGGGAGTAATGCCATTCTGTTACTTTTTTTGAGGAGTGCCATTATGTTACTTAAGCATCGAAGTCTCCCTGGAAACAGGACACGGTGAATTACTACCTCACAATTCTTTTTGCAAAATGCCAGTTTGCAAAAGTTAAGACTCATATTTGCAAAATGAAATTAAGAATTGAGACCTGCAAATTAAATATCACACACCATAGCTTGTTGCGTGAAGCCCACCATTGTGACTTGCAATTTGCAAATAACACATATAATAGTAAAAGACTACAACTTATGGTACAGTTAGGTACTATTGATCGATGGACGATGGCTTTATTTATATGTTTCATTTTCCGACAGAAAACCAATTCGCCTGGATCCTCTTGCTTTGTGGGTTTTCAGTGCTCTGAAATCTGAATGGCGGGCGGCAGCCGGCAGGTCAGGTCTCTCCTCCCATGAAGATCCTGGTGGGCCACCATCTCTCTCTGATGGCCTTCCCTGCGTCCCAGTGAAAGCCCAAAGACCCTGGCCCGATCTGGCCCAAGGATATCTCCCATTTTTTGAAACGAATGTTTCCCGCCAGAAGAATAGGATCAGAGCAAGGGGATGGAAGTCTCCCATCCGCCTGGACTGGTAGAATGATAATACAGTAATAATAGTGCAATACGGAGTACATGAGTAGTTTGACTGACCAACACAAAGGGAATAATTGACCAGAAATTTGACTTTATGTCCTACAAAAATTAGCTGCAACAGTGAAGTCACTGTGCAATTACCGTCGCTGCTGTCAAAGCACTGATCGTGCTCTGCTCGGTGAACGCCTTCACACCGCCACCATTCCACATTACAATGCCTGAAGAAAGAAGAAACCATATCGACAGATGGACCAATGAGGAACGTCTCAGTCAAACCTGGTCTCTCCCTGAGTTTGCAATACGGTTCCACAAAATTTGCTAACTACGTGTTGCTGCAGACAGACAGAGTCACAAGCGAGTTGGGTCAAGACTAGCCCAACAGTGATCGGTGTACTCGATCAGTCACAGCCAGTCAACCTGTCGATTGGCGCATCATCAATCAAGAAGTCCCTCCTTGGGCATCTCAACCTCCAACCGGTAGATGCCTCGGATGGTGTTCGTCTTCCCGACCCTGCCGATGCCATCGATCCCGAACAGCTTCCCCTCGCTGTTCTGCATCACCATGTGGCGCCGGAAGCGTCTGGGGGCGGTCCGCTGGTGCCCGATGCCAACCAGCATCACCGCGTGCGACGCCACCAGATCCGACATGGGGTGGATGTACGCCTTCTTCTCATCGAAGACGTACACCTCATCGGGCTTAAGGGTAAAATAGTTCCAAGATATCCTGAAGTGTCCCACCATGATGTTGCCCTCCTCCAGCAGCTTTGTCACAGCCTCCGTATCTCTGGGGTCTACTTCCTCGTACGACCGGATCTTGATTATCCGGGACTGCAATAAACAGCCAACGATGTCATTACTTAGAGCAGCAAGTATCAGTAAACAGCCAACAATGTCGTTACTTAGAGCAGCAAGTATCAGCACATCATGCATTAGTTGTATTGACACATGAAACAGGAATGAACAATACGGACATGCAAGACTTGCTGCTCACCCTAAGACACAGACACCATATTGTGTTTGACAGAAAATGCAACCACTACTTCAAGGGAAACCAAGGATCAAGGGTAATGAACACAACGCTACAAGTTAGCGGCATTATAACGTCATGTAGAACCCCATCTATAATGCCTTATTCCAGAAGAAAAAAAGCACATCTCAGGTAGAAATATGACTAGCACCTCATCGGACCAGCACTATTCATCACCAGGCACTTGATCTTTTTGTCACAAATTACTAAATCAGAAATGTAGTTGTCCCTTTGGCAATTTTCATGCGGTACACTGGCTATCATGAAACGGTTCTCAAAAGTTTATCATAGGACAGCAACTAAAAAACTAGAATGGACCAATGCTCCAAGTTATTCCTTATAAAACTAAGAATCAACCTTCTCTATGGATTAGTATATATATATGTATGTATGTAACTTCCTGGGTTGGATGTTAGTATCACTTCACTTTTTTATTTAACAGAAAGGATTGCTGAGGACTCTTTTAGGTGAAGCTCCTCATCAGCATTCTTGAATAACACAAAGTCAAAGCTAACACAAATGCAAACAAGAGAAAGAAAAAACACACAGATTTCCTCTTCTTAAATATTGCCTATCTCCCTGTACTGAGTATGTAGAAACTAGTAAGCAAACAATCTACAACTGGATTTTCCATTTTACCGACCATGGGATTGAGGGACACTGACTACAGGTCAATAAGTAAAAAACATGGTCACCAAAATCATGAAGTGGTCCAAATGGGATTAATGTTTAGCCTTGAACCCAAGAACTAGAGGTTAGGTGGACATGGCAGTCCCTTTTCAAAACCTATAGTGGACAGAACATCATTGGATACAAATGTTGATAGGATTACCTCTACAGTTTTATGACGTTAAAGCCATATAAAATCTATCCATCTAAAAAATGTCAGCATTGATAGTTCACAAATCTATCTAAAAATGTCAACATTGATGGTTGACAAATCAACCTAAAAATGTCAAATTGATAGTTGACAAATTTACCTATTGAATAAAAGAATCTTTAGAAATAGGATGCCATCAACAGCACTAAAGTCTACATCCAGCAAAGTATGTTCATCTTCCAATCGACACATTACACTAAATTGACCTACGTACAACACATAAATGGTCATGCAGAAAGTGTAATACAATAACAGAAGTTGCTTGTAAAACTCAAATCTTGAGTATGCACTGAATTATGGGCTTATCAGAACTGTTCATTGTTATTAATAGAAGTAAAATAATGTCACTGTTCATTGTTATTAATAGAAGTAAAAACAGATTTTACCTTGGTCTGGGTTTTGTTTCTGCCTACAACACCGTGTATTTTAAAGCTTTTTAGAGCAACGTTAAGCCGTCTTTTCCCCCTGTCAGTAATGTCCTCTGACATCAACTTCTTGCCTGCACTTATTTCATACTTGTCCTTCAAATCATCTACAGATAGGCTCCATTTGAAGTCTTGAGGAGGTGACTGATTAGCATTGTGCAATTTTATCAATGACTCAGCTGCCCCACAGCTTGCTTGAAAAGTACAGGTGTCTGCATGTAAAGATATAGAAGTGAAGATATCCAGTTGCAAAGATAAGATTAAATTTAAAGTTACTGAAAAATACCAGGCTGGCCTCTTTGATCCCGAACATCAGCCAAAATATATTTAGTCCTATAAGGTCTGTCAACCCAAGTGAACTCTTGTATCTGTAGAAAGTTTTCAATCTCTTGGTAATTTATCCAAATATATAAAAAAGATAAGTGCAAAAAACATTGCCGAGAGGTTATCCATCAAAGTTTCATACAAATCCTAAAACTTTTTTTTATCACTGTTCAACCCTATGCAAATAAAGTCAGAGTTCAAATCTTTAACTCTCTGAAAAAAATCTGTTGGTTTTTTCTTTAAATTCTGAAGTAAATCTCAACAGCTTGCTATATAAAAAACCAAAGCCAAGTAAGGAAATGTCTAAGATTTATATTTAACTTACCATTTTACTTGAAAATGCACAATTAGGATGACTAATATGATCCATACCATTCGTTTCAAACATTTTCATGACCTCAATCAGTTCATTTGTATGCAACAACTTTACCACTTTTAGGTCCCTTGCACACTTAACCAACTCCTTCCAAATGCCCCCACTCTTAACAAAACTTTTGCATTGACCAATCATGTAAAAACAATACCTGGAGGAAGGTAAAATGTTTGTCAACGCATGGCTGAATAAAAATATTGATTTCATGATAGAACAACCGAAATTCATGGTAAAGGTCAGCTGTAGACACATACCGTGCACTTGTTAAAGCTACATTCAAACTGTTTTTACTAACACAGTTAAGCTCGGCATCATCTTCAACAATTGCTGATATAATTATCACATCAAATTGATTTCCTTCCAAGTTACCAATTAACTTCACTTGCAGGTTAAACCTATCATTTATCTCATTCATAGTTCCCAGCTGATCACCAACTGTGCTGGCTTCTTTACTTGACAAGCATAGCACACAAACACTGAATTTTCTGTCCAAATTCACCAGATCTATATCAAAGCCAAATAAATTAGTTCAGAGAGGCATTAGGCCAAATAATTATATGAAATAAAATACTTATTAACCATGAATAGGGAATTCAATACGAAGAATACATATTGGATAATAGATGCATCCTACACGCCAACAAATTAGAGCGTGTTTTTTCCATTTTAATGAATGACAAGTTCATAAAAATTACATATTGGCCATACTCTGTTAGGGGCTTGGTTTGTTTGGCACAAAGAAACCCACTGACATCTAACGAGGTAAATCATCTTCTTTACTTGCTTTTTGAATCATGACCCATGGCTTTATAGCTGTAGATATGGACAAATATATATTGGATATGCTAGAGATAGAACTTCCAGACTCCCTAATTTAAGCTGCCAACAGGCCAGTCATACAGGAGTAGGATTCATAGGCCGCACGTGGCTTGAGATGACAGGTTATGAGTATTTGAAATATCCAACAAGTGGAGATAGGATGAACAACAATGCTTGATGGAGTTACAAATTAACTGCACTTTCCTAGATTAAATATATATAACATTTACTATCTGGAATTGAAAGTCTTACCACACACGAGAACAGAAATATACCTTTACTTAGCTCCTGCAGTAGGATGAATAATGCAGCAGAATTGATACATCTTTTTCGTAAGTGTGACAATTCCATAGAAGGAACATCCATAATACCGATGAAATACGACCTTAGGGATTCCAATTCCTTATTGGACCCCACTGATATGACATTTGAACCACATTTAAGTCTTCCATAATAGAAATAAATATTTATGATCTTTAATATTAATGGATGCAGCACACATTGATGTGTTAGTGTTTGTTTTTGAGGAACCAACTGCCGCAGTCTTTCATAAATGCTTGTACCAAATCCAGCTTCTTTACATACCTAAACATTACCAGAAAAAGGTCCACTTAGCTATAAAAGCATAAAGGTATACATGCATGAGAATATAATGATATAGCCATCAAATATATATTGCAAATCTAAATATAGGCTTTATAACTAGCAAAAAATGTAAACGATCAAAGTCACCAGAAATGCTTCTCTATGTTATTATTTTGAGTAAATAATAGTTAGTTCGTTCACATGTGATAGTTTTTTTTCCCTAGACATTACACCTGTGTGAGGAGTTTACATACCTTGCTTTGGACAAATGTCTGTACATGGAGATGGTCTCCGAAAAAGATGATATGACGCATGGGAAGTGAAAGTGGAAGTAGCATATCAGAGACTTTGATTTGATTGGCACCACTGACTATCAAAATATCAAATGGATCTATTTCCAGTCCATGCAACTTCCACATGCTGTCAAGGTAGGTGATAATGATTCTGGACTGTTGAATACAGATTTTGTCAACCTCATCTCTGTTTTCTGGATCAGCCAGTTGCAATGAGTTGTTCAATTTAGTGATGAGTCTTATACAGCTCATCCTATTTTCATTCAGTGACTTAGCTATGTAGTCGGCACTGACCGATACACCAGTAGCAAGAATAAGTTCGAATGCTGCTTCAACACAATTCTCTCTCATATCTTCATTGCCTAACAAGGCTTGAATTTGTTTCATGAGATGCAGCAGTTCCACAATTCTGCCACGATTTTCATCAAGCAAACATAATGCTGAAGCATTGTTGACCAAGTAAACTAGATAGCCATAAAGATGCATCAAGATATCGGTGAACCTCTCAGCAAACAGTTTGACAGAGAATGGAAGCAGATTAAGATTGCTAAAAGTTCACATATATCCAAACCTGGGCAGCGTGGTGAATGATGAAATCCACTCAAGTCCAGTAGGGCAGACATACTTCTTAGCAAGCCCTTGCAGAGTCTCAGACAGCAATATAGCTCTTGAGATCTATTTTCCAAGAAGGCTCTCTCAAAATTGCTACAATTCTCTAGCCCTCTAAGGCTGTTGAGCACCAGAACATCACTAAATGCATCAGAAGGTACCAAAAAATCCTCTATGCCCATCAAAAAGTCAACAAGACATGCTTCACTAGGAAGACAGACTAGCACTCTTGGCCTCAAATGCAAGAAAGATTTCATGAGAGTAGAAACACAACCTTTTATGCTTCCTACTGGAGCCCATACTACCTCAGTATGGGATTGGTGTGCACAACTTAGGCTTGATGCAAGATTTGAAATGACATCTTCTTCCTCTTTCTTGTTCATTGATATCAGACCATCTTTTTGTGAGCCTGCACAAACTTTACATCCTTTTCCAACCTATATTGCAAACAATGAATGCTTTAAGGTGGCTGGAAAACTCAATCTTTTGAATTCAAAGAGCAATGGAAATGAATACATACCTTCTTGTGTAACTCAAGAAGTGCTTGAATAGCAGTTTTGTTCCCCTCGTCTTGAAGAGAAAGAATGCGGGCTATCTCCATGTTGTATTTGATGTTAGTCAAAAAGGCAACAAACTTTATTTTTTCTGGCTGAAACATTTCATGATCTGAAACAACCACTCTGAAACTCTTCTGAAAGGATGAATCTCTACCAATTCCTACTGCTAGTCCTATAGAACAAGACATGATGTCAAGATCAGAGTCTCTCGGACTTCTAGAACTTAGCAAGCAGACATCATAATCTCTGGCCACATGATTGCACTGAATATCATCTGACCTGGCCATCGGAAGGTCCACATCAAGATAAAACAAAGATGTTGAATCACATTCTCCAATTGAGAGCAACCGACAATATTGACTGTCTGCGCGATTCTGTATTGCTGCACAAGTGGCTGCTCTTGTTTCTTCAATTAATATTCCGGAATACACAGCAATGAAGTGGCCCAATGAATCAAATTTGGAAGGGATATGATTCACCTAATAAGAAAAATATGAATTCTGTTAGGTTTTCATCCAAAAAGAACAAATTCTGCTAGCAAGACCAGGCTGTGAGGAGCTGAGTGAGTACCTTATCCTTGTACAGATTATCGTTGAGTACATCTTTGATTGTCCACAAGAAGAAAGTGTCAGAAAGAAAGGTGTTCCATGGCAGCAATGGAGTAGAAGTGGGCGTGGCCCTCGCCGGCAGCGCCTGTTTCTTCTCCTCCGGCTCTAAGCAGGTGGCCGGTTGCTTGCTTGTCGCCGACACGCCGCCCAGGTCTCCTCCGCCGCCAGCATTTTCTTCCTGTTTGTCCGGCCTGCCTTGCCATTGGCCGTAGGACTGAGCTGGGACTCCAGTCCGGGAAAAGTCTGCATCTTCCGCTACGGCACCATCGCGCGGGCAACTCGTTGCTTGCTTGTCGCCATGGTGCACGAGTTGACCCCCCGGGCCTCCAAGGCGGAGCTTTTCTTTGTCGGCGTCGCCGTTGTCCCGTCCTCGGCGACCGCCAGGGCCTCCGCCGCCGCTGGCATTCCCTTCGTCGCTGTCGCCCTCACCAGCTGGGCCTCCAAGTTGAGGACTTTCGTCGCCGTTATGTCTCCCTCGGCCACCAGCCCGGTCCCTCCCGCCGCCGACGTTGCCTTCCTCGCCGTTGCGCGGCGGGTCGCCGGCTGCGGCATGACCGGGGCCCCTTTCTTGCTCACGGTTGTGCCGCCTTCCTCGGCGACCTCCCGCACCTCCACCACGGGCCACCTCGCCGTGGCGCCTTCCGCCCCGACCACTCCGACCTCCTCGATTCTCCATTGCTTGGTTGCGGCTAGAGCTGCCCAGCAACCACCGGCGTGCACCTGCTCCGCAACCACCAGCGTCGCCCGCACCAACCCCTTACTCACTCACCGCTGACGCCTCTCCCTACACCCAAGTAGCAGCAGCAGCCGCCGCCGCCGCCGCCACCCCCCACCACCACCTTTTTCTCCTTCGCTTTTGGAGTTTGGACAGAATCGAATCGACGGAATGGTGAGGGAACCAGTGTTGGAATGGTGTGTGTTTTGCAATTGGCCCTTTTCTAAACCAATTTTTACAAATACACCCTCCATGAAATACAAGGTATTATACACACATAATAATTGTTCATTTAATTCTTTGAGTTACATACAGACAACACAATTCCTCACAATGTAATCCATGGTATATTATGAAATCTTCATGATACTTTATAATTTGGGTTAATTGGATATATTCCATTGCAACTTTGAAAATATACCATCACAATTCGTTTATTTAGAAACGTACCATTATAATTCATCACAAGTCTGATAGATGTCATTTTCTACGTCTTTAACAGCCTTAGACCCACCAATAAGCTATCGTATTTTCATATCATCCAAAATACCCCTACTTGATGCGTTTCTCTAGCTCACTAACAGACGGGCCACTGACCAGTGGTTCGACCAAAAAATAAACCAGAATCCCTACCAGTCCTGTCCGCCTAAAAGATCGGCACGCAATCGAATTGGGGAATATCCGATTGAACCATCGTTTTTACATTAAACCGGATAAAACTAGCAGTAGGCATGGTGGGAATAAATCGGTCGGGAGAGAGGTTTTGGACCCCGCACGCAAGCCACCCGACGAGAGCTCTCACCACCAGACCACATTTTGCCTTGTGTTAGATAAGAACTTAAGTATATTTGAACCGTTTGACCCGAGTGGTTCAACAAATCAAACTAGTGAACCATTGATCCGAGTACCTCAGCGGTTCGATTGCCGGTCAGGTTCTAATAGCTACGCTAGAGATAGAGGATATGATACCAGGAAGTTGGAGTAGGGGAGGGGGGCGTGTCCATGGATTCGCTGTTCACGACGGTCATGCGCGCCGCCTCGCTCTCCCTCACCGTCACCGAGGGCCTCAATCGGCGGAAGATGGATTGGGAAGGATGGAGGAGATGGTGTGTGGGGCCTATGCATCTATGTGGATAAAAAAGAAATAAGCAGGGATATTTTGGACTATACGAAAATATATTGGCCAATAGGCAAATATATGAATCGTAATGGTATATCTCCAAAACCGTGTTTTTGCAATGACATATATCCGATTAACCCTTATATTTTAGGACGGGTATAATAGGTTATTTGAAAACCGATTTTGAAAAGAACTCATTTTTTATAAATTATTTTTCACATCAAATTAGTAAAATTTTCCATAAAGGTCCAAATAATAATAATAATAAAGGTTAATTTTATGCATGATACTACAATATGTTGGATTTGGAAAAATACACATTACAATTCACATATTTGCAACCATACTATTACAAGTTTTTTTCCTTGTAGATATTGCAGTTTTTAAACCGGTGGTGACAAAAGTCCCACACACTGAAGCATACACCTTCGCGTTGCCCAAAGTCATTGTCCTCTTTTTCTGTTAGGATCACTATCGTTATCTTTCTTCACCAGTTCAGCCCAGGCGGTGATCGGTGAGCAGCGCCTTCGTGGGCAGCAACGATGCTCGGTGCTTGACGCACCAGCACCACGGCGGGAGCTAGTAGAACGGAGCTTTTTTTTTTAACAAACCAAGCAGTCACCTGACATTCTTTGTGTACGATGGTCCCGATGGCCGATGGCACAGCGCGAATGTGGTCTCGAGGCAGGGTCACGTACGCAGCATCACAGTGGTGTACTGGTGTAGAAAATGGCATCTCTCAAAAATCGTCTGCTATAGCTTGTGTGTGTGGCCCTACCCATCTCTTGCCACCTCTTGTCATGGCTTCCATCATCGGCAGGTGTCCTCACATTTTGCACCTTACCCATATCACCTGTACTAAATTACAATTTGTTTTGATCTTTTTCTAAATAAATTAGTTTAGTTTTGCACCTGGATATGAAATATGTTTAAATATGTAGCAAAATTTATATATTTGTCTAAGAAAACAAAATAAATTGTAGTTTAGAACGGAGGAAGCATGCACTGTGTTACCTATCCTATGACTATGAGCTTGTCATTTTCAAACTTAGTGGAGTGGCTAATGGCATACCGGCAAGCTTGTGACCCTGTAAGATTCAGCGTGCGAAAGGATATAAAAGACCAATTTTGATTTGCATCCTTGTTGGTCGGTGACAAGGGCACGGAGACGGGCAAGGAGTGTGGGATAAGAGCAACTCCAGTAAATCTTCTAAACAAGCCCTAGAGGGCCAAGCAAAAGAGTTATACTCCTACAAACCCTATTTGGGCCTCTGAGTCCTCCAAATCTACTGCTCCACTCTTTATTCCTAGGGTCTACAGTTATTGCTGACGTTATAGCAAATCCTGTTGTGGCTCTTAAGAAATAGAGGTAGGCTCATTTAGCATTTGAAGGGTCCGCGGTTTGGAGGCCGTAGCTAGAGTTGCTCTAGGGACACGGAGGAGTTCGGTGGAAGTAAATGATCGGTGAGACTGTGTGGGGGTTCTGGGTTCAGGTTTACCCTCACCAGGCATAGAAATATGTAGTGATCTTAATCCAATAAGGTACAATTATGACAAACATTCATTGGTGACACAGGTAACATAGAGATGCAAACATCGTCCCAACCATATTATAATCCTTTTCGAATCCACTAACGAAGTGGTGAACACCGTTCAGGGATTCAAGATGCAAAAAAAATTCAAACGTCATCGAGATGAGTGAATAAAGAAAATTCAGACCAGTATTCAGTTGTTTTACAGGTCCACAAATTTATTTTTAAATGATTTTTTAGAATTCAATATAAATTTATATATTGAATACTTCTAAAGAATATGGTGGGAGAGAGAATTGATATATAGGCAGAAACTACGGAATAAGATGGCAAAAACATTCTAAATATATCCTGTTAGACGTCACCAAATAAGAGATACAGGGTCGGCATATAATTACAGTTCATTCATACTTTTATTTTTTAAAAAATATAGACTCATATAGATCTTAGTGATGGCCAGAAAAAAACTTTGGCAAACTTTTTGGACCAATCCGGCTTCGTTTCTGTCCTCACCGAAATAGGTGAATCTCACCAAAATTCGCCCATTTCGGACCGAATCCCAGAACCTTTGTGAACACGATCGAGTATCGTAGGAGTCAAACATTGGCGGTGAACAAAACTAAAATAGGATCCATAGAGTCTACAACCTTTGACCATTAATCACATCCAAATCCCTCGAAGCTAACAACTAACATCTGAAACCGTCTAACTAAATAGCTTCCAGCTTTGACATCAATCGTCTGGATACCATAAACTGAACCCAACATCAGGCAAGCCCTTGTCAAAACCACCGGTGGCTGGGTGCCTCAGATCGTGCATTCCTTGATTTTGGCATGCATAGCAAAGGCCTGGTGAGAATAGAACCAACAAACTGTATTAGAACACCATAAATAAATTGCCTTAGAACAATTTAATAAACACATCTATATCTCCTAATTGATTCAACACACCATTTTCATTTGGCTCCAGCGGGCAGCAGAAATAGACTTTTCTCCCCAATACTTGCTTCACTTCTGCAAAGTACAATGCACCAGTCCAATCATCTGAGTTAGCCTTCTTCAACTTCACTGTGAAGTTGTAGTGGTGGAAAATATTATGGTAATTCTCGACACTGACACACTGGTGGCAAAGTTCATCAAGGTGGTAGTCAACTATCTGAAACAAATCAACATAACGTTAGCATAACATACTTGCAGTTCGGAAAAGAATCGAATTATTTGTAGCGATGCATACCTTGAGATCATCTCTTCTTCCAATGTAGTTTTCGAAAACCACTGTCACCTCATCACGCATCCATTTCTTTGCGTTCTCAACAATTTCTTCCGTTGAAGCTTCCTGCCTGTATTTCATATCCAATCAGATCAACATTTCTTTACATAAATCACGATACGATATCTCCAAACACTAAATGCACTGTGAAGTTCAAATGTTGGCACATACCAGTTTTAAAAATATATCACTTGGCAAGGCTCGCAATCCATTTCATTATTAATTTATCATAGGAATAGGCACTAAGGGAATAAACCCTGTGGCTGTAGGGCAAATGACACGCATGCATTGATACTATTAACATCATCTCAATATTTCGCAAGAAAAATATAGGATAAAATATATCAATGTGTAGAATAAAAGGGGTAATTGGACAGTTTACAACCCTCCCCTCCCCAAACATTATGCCTTCAACTGACAGAACATATTTAAAGTTTTAAACCACAAGATTTACACCTGCAGATATATTAATAAACTATGACTTTAAAACTTTAGCAATAAAAATGAAAATGCTTAGAGCAAAAAAAATTAATGTCATGTATCAGCACAAGAACGCATTGGGGTTATGGTAAAAGAAAATGGGAAACCAAAAGATTGGAACCTCTACCTTGCCTTTCTGGGTACTGCACTATGCTGAGGATGAGCAAATGCAGCAGAAGCCTTTTTCTTTGCTTGATCAGCTAGGAGCTGCCTCCTTAGTGGTAGTACTGTTGGTGACTCTACACCCAACTCGGCAGCTTGAGAAACAAGCGCAGCAAGATTTGCAGATTCAAGTTCAGCAAAAGCTTGACTGATGCTGGTAGGAGGATTCGCATCAAAGTACTCCTCAAGCAAACGTAACTGCTCCTCCGTGCTAAAGAAAAAAATTGCTCATAAGTTTACAGGTAAGCAAACTATTAGAGTTAAAAATTAGACCAAAAACTTATGAAACTGTAATGTGGAAAAATCGAGTAAGTGAATTCATTTTTGATTTCTTAAAAGCAAAAGATATGCATGCTGTAATATTGTTCTTTAACACACAAGAGAGCTGCATATCATTGCATTAGGAGAGAGAGGAGCAAACAGTGACCTAATGTTTACTATTATGGACCTTTGTGTTGTTATGCACCCTCATTAGAGTAGCACTACTCAGCTACTTTGCTGGTATGTGCCTGTGGTGCTACAAACTAGAAAAATGTTTTGCACACTGTGGTACTAACGAATTAGGTACTTAGTAATATCATTTGGTATACAAATTCGAATGTCAAATGATTTATATTGCTTGCGTTAGTACTATCATTTAATATACAAATTCAAACGTCAAATGATTTGTAGTGCTTGCGTTTTTATATGATACAGTGATCGCATGCCACCATTTTTTTAAATGTTTTTCAGCCCATGCAATGCAAGATTAAATTTTAGTGATTGAAGGCTTCTTGCTACTAATACTACATGTAAGACTTCAAAGAACACATAATAAAAAATATCAGTATACAACTTTAAAATTAAAAGCACTAAAAGTGGTACTTACTCGTCATCTGGATCTTCTGTGGGCTTCTCAGATCTTGACAAAGATGAGACAGATCTTGGGGAATCAGTCATCAATGGATCAAGCTCACTACTGCTTGCATCACTGGCATGCTCCTCAAGCCTTATCACATGTTACCACATAATTTAATTAAAATAACAACTAGCTACTACAATACAAGTAACAACAATAAAAAGGGGGAATAAGTTTGAATACTTACACTGCCTGTCCACGTACACCTCCCAACCACTCCGGGCGCGGTGGACGGGCTGGATAGTGCAGAGTCTGTGGAGCAAGAGTTCCAAATCCAAATCCTATGGGTTCAGGGGGCCTGTAAAGAGTGCAAGATGTTTTAGATGGGCAATATAATACCTCATCTATTTTCCAATATTGTTTTAGTTTCCTTAAAGATAAGACACAATCCTCTGTGTTAAAATCTAAAAGGACTGACAAACAACAGGTGATGTCCAGCTCTTGATTTTATAGTGTCGCATTAATCATATGTTGGTCTACTATTTTTTCCATACTATTAATTCTAGTATCTACATGTAAAGAATATCTTTGAGACTTTGAAACTTCTTATCATTAAATTTAGAAAACAAAAATCAGCGGAAGTAAACATTAGAAAATTTGTACATACACTTCATCATCATCAGTCTCGTCAGCATCAGCTATTTGCAGGGTTAACAGTGCTGGGTCACTCAACGACAACGCCTCAAATGTTGGTAAATCCGCAACTACCCTGCCAGGCTCACTGCTGCTCATCACAACAGGATGCTCTTCAGCCCTGAGCAAAGCATTTTACAAAAGAAAGATGCTCAGTCAAAAGAACATGCAGAAGAATTCTACAGAAAATAATAAACAAAAGCCAGATAATGAACAAACAAAAGTAAACAAACAATAGTTATGACCCTTACGGCATTTGTCTTCGAGGTCGAGACCGCCTGGGCCGGTCTGAATAGAGAACACTCTGTCGAACACGGGTTCCACCTTCAGCTCCAGGATGACTATTAATATAGGAATCGGTGCAGCTCGTTAAGGTTACAAACAATAATATATGCAATACAAGACATTATTGTTTGTTCAGTTTTCTTAAAGATTAAACATTAACTTTGAGGGGGCAACAAAAAGTTATTCAACCAAACGATTCAAAATACCAGCACATCCTCTATTCCTCACAATTAAGATAGAAAGACATTCACTGGACAACAACCGTTAGCAATTATGTGCCTTAGAAGTTAGAACACATCAAAAGTCCTAGGATCACTCAAAAAGACACATGAAGCATTTTAATCCTCTAGAAATTCCCAGGCTGCTGTGTAGCAAGCTTGAAGGTTCTGAGAAAGTTAGCGTAGGTTGTCACTTCGGTGCACATAAGGAGAATGTGGTTACTAATTTATTCATTGTCCTCCAGATAGATAGGCGCTGTGGTTTGCTATGCTATGCATTTTTTTGTTGTATATATGCAGTGCACAAGCATGGTGCTTCTTGCCGTTCGAACCAGTTTGCTAGTTGAATTAGAGAGTGTGAAATGGTTCTCAAATTCTCATAGCAGAAATCAATTACAGAAGGCACAACCTCACAGTAACATCATGTACAATCCACTCATTAACAAAAAGAATCGATCTTTTTGGTATACACTATCCCTGCTCGCTTTTTAATTTCAATTATGGCGCTGATTTTAAGTGCAATTGCGACAAATATACTGCCTTGTTCCACGGCAGATTCGAACGAAGATGGCCTAGGGCAACTGATTTGGAAAAGGGGAATAGAAGGAAAGAACTCACTCCGAGCGGGGTGAGGCTGAGAAGGAGGACGAGGACGCCTGAGACTGCTGGGAGCGGGTTCCAGGTCGCTGGCGACCCTGGGTACGGCCGTACTGCATGTCTTCCCCTGCGGTGGTAAACGGACCCCAGACGGTAGCGACCCTGGGGTCCCACACCATAAATCCGCCTGCTCGACGAGGCTGAGGGCGGGCAGGCGGGTCCGGATCGGCGGCACCGCTGTCCACCGGCACGTCAGCGGAGGAGGATGCATCGGGGCGGGTCCTGGATCGCCGGAGGCGGCTGAAGCCGGTCTCACCGGCCCTGAAACGGGATTCCTCTTGGGTGATCGGGTCCCGCCCCACAGGCTCCGTGTGCGGCGCGAGCGGCCGGCGCCGGCGGTTGCGGCGGCGCGAATACTCCTCCATGGCTGCGGGAGCTTTTCGGTGGGGTTGGGCTGTTTTTGGTGCCGTCGCGTCGCTTCGCTCCCAGGCTCCCCTCCCCCCCCCCCCCCCCCCCCCCCCCCAACTCAGAGCATCTTCAAGCCTACCTATCCTCTTAGCTAAATTTATTCAGCTCTGTAACAAATAGAGAGCCCTACTAAATGCTGGGGAAAGGTACACGTGGAAACCAACAATTTTGTGCCTTACAAATAGGTCCCTAATTTTATACGCTAAGCACCCTAAAAAGAACTCAATCTTTGCAATGTTGCCCCTGTTGGCCAGCACCGCCCGCAGCCCGCCCCCGCCGCCGCCGACATAGAGAACACAGACCTTCACCAGCTGTGCTGCCTTCCCCGGCGCAACAGCCGCCGCCGCTGTCGAGCTGGGTGACGCTGTTCGCGGCAAGGCTGTCCGCATCGGGCCCCGTCCACTTTGATTTTGGGTGGGGAGGATTTCGATCTGGTGTGGAGCTCGGAGATGACTTCAATCCACGGTGGAGCTCGCACCAGTGCGGCATGGAGTTTGATTTTAGGAAGGATGGACTTGTTCGTGTAAACGTCATGTCAATTTGTGTGGGTAGCAGCTCGATATTGTTGTTGGCCAAGCCTTTAGCAAGAACAGGTAAAACGAAGGGCGAGAGGGTATACTTCGCCGAGGTCGAAGTACCCGATGCGCGGCGGAGCGCGGCCTCTAGGTGCGCCAGCACGCGGCCGGCCAGCAGCGACCGCAGACCGCCCTCGCCACCGTCGACACAGAGCACGCAGACCTTTCCCCGCTGCGCCGCCTCCCCCGACGTGAGAGCCACCGCCGCCGCCGCCGAGCTGGTGAGCTCCTCGCTGAACGCTGACTTCAGGGTCGCCTCCAGCGCCGCGTGGGCGCGGCCAGGGGCGCTTCTTCCCGCGGCAGAAGAGGGACCCGGAGGAGCCGCGGGCCTGCGGAACATTCGGGGCGCGTGGGCGAGCGGGTCATCGAAGGGATGGCGAGTGGAGGGGGGGCTCGTAAAAGACAGCGAGCGGAGGGAGCTGGATAGCGACCCAGATAGCGAGCAGATGATTTTAGAGAGACTGTTAGATCCGAATTTTTTCCCCAACTTTGTTATTTTTAGCTAGCCAGCTTGTTTTACCAAGTCTCTTAGTGGTTGTTTGGATCACAAAATTACAGATCAGTTTTCCTAAAACAAGTTTTATGAGGAGTTTTAGGAAAATAGGTTATAGGTTGTTAGTTAGTTAGATTTGGGGTTACAGAATATGATGTTTGGATAGTATGTCCGAGAATGTGTTTTGATAGCCTGATCACATCAACAACAATGATTTTCATGAGTCACCAGCCATTTATTCATGGATCTAATAAATTAAGAAAACATTGAAAATAAATGGATCCTCTAATTATGCAAGAAAAAAGGGGAAAAGTAACGTAACAAAAGCAGCACGGGGGACCCAGTTTTCGGAAAAACAGGTCTCCGTCGTTTTTGTTAAAACTAATTTTTTGAGTTTTACGGAAAATCAGTTTTTGTTGTTCCTGTTTTATCTCATCTAGCCAAACACCATTTTAGGTAGTTAGCCCCTAAATCTAGCTTAACTAAAACTAGTTCTGATAACACTCAAGATCCAAACAACCCCTTAGAGATGCTCTCACTGTCCCTCCGCAGCTTCCTCTCTCTCTCATTATTTCCCCGGACCCCGGCAACACGAGGAGTCACCAAGTATCAAAAAAAAAAATACGAGGAGTCACCGCCCACGTTAGTCAACGCCTTATTTTTTTAGTCGAATCAAGCTTTGACCATAAAACTCTGTTGTCACAGTTACCTGTGTGATGAAACTGTACACTGAGACTGGCCTTGAGATACGGTCAACAATAAAGTATATAACTTTCAAAGTTCACGGTTTTCTACGTATTCTACGAGTAAATTTCTTAGATTTTAGAATATTTTGGATCTAAATACCTCACTTTCTCTCTATCGTACATGCTTACCAATGGGATAATATATGTCACTGGGACCTCCATTTTGCAAATAAGAAAAATTTAAAGTGTTACAATTCAAATAAGGAAAAAAGTCCCAAATGCATCTTATTTTTACTTATTGTGCAACATTTATATTTACGTGTATTTTAGTGTGACGTGATGTTGTAAATAATATGAGTTATACCATGTAGTATTCATTAATATTTTCCTATATACTAATAAAAGCACAACAAGAGATAGCTTTTGTGATAGCTGATATAGCTTTCTCCCCAATGTAGCTGTTCTAAGATATTAAAATCAATAGTTTAGCTATTTTAGATCTTTCTTAGAATTCTGGTAAAACTTTAGGATATACACCCTCAAACTAATAGAGGATTGTGGAAGGATATGATTCCTTCTCGCTACTTCATCTTCATTTTTTGCCATTTTCTCTCATCCTCCACATGTTCTCTATTGTTGTAATAATAGCGTGTTTGGCTTGTTGGATTGACCGCGGCATGACGTTCCTACGCGGAACGATGCCGTCCGTTGTATTTTAGACGGATGAGTTCGTCCAAAAAATAGGCTCGTTGATTGGCCTAAGATGAACAGAAAGTTGATGGGATCGGATAGTCCGAAGGACTCCAAACAAACCATAAGTATAATAAGTACATCCGTCCCTTTTTATAGAAATTGCGCATTTCTACGTGCTATTTGTCTTGTAAAAAACTCTATATATATAATGTGACATATTGTTGATGTTTTATATAGAGTATAATATTTCGTAAAGATAAAATATAAATTTATGAGACTACTTTTTGTACCGGTATTATATGAATTATTATCAATGATCAGCAACAAGTTAACAAATTATAAAACTAATAACATGAAACAAACTTAAGCTATATTTGAAAAAAGATGGATATTTGATCGAGCAGGGGAAGGGCTAGTCAAAACGAGCGTCATATTTCTCCTGGATTCATTCAACTCACCGGTGTTTCGGTTTCCGTTGATCCATCGGCGGCGGCAGTGTGGCCTTGATCGATCCGTGCGCGTACAGTGTTTACCGCCGCGCCAGTACTCCGGCGAGCCCGCGGTGGCGGCGGCGGGGCCTCCGGATCTATCTATCACGATCTACGCCGTAGTCCCGTAGACCCCTAGTATAGAAGGTGAAATCGACCCGGCGAACTAATCGGCGCAGGACGATGGTTGTGCAGATATAGCGCATGCGGCCGTTGGAACTAAAATTGATCGAACCAGTCCCGTTCGAGTACCGGTTCTGAATAATGTGCGTACGAGTCCTAATCGAACTTTTCTTGAGCTGCATATGCTTCCATGGTGGCATCGGATCGGATCAGCACTCTCTAAACAATCCGTTGCCATATGGGACCGTGGATTTCCAAGGCCATCCGCACATATCACGCGTCAAGGCCTGTGGCCAACCCGTCCTCCGTAGCAGCTCTCAAGAAAAGCCCAGCACATAAGGCTCTCCCCGCACTCATATTCTTCTATTTGCTTCCCTAAGAGGATTATTCGATTCTTTCCTCTATCTGAATTTTCACCGCATTCATATATCTTCGTTATATTCTTTCTCTATCTCAACTACCACGTATTTTATTTTTTTCCATCCCCTCTTTTTTTTATCCCCCTCCTGCTCCCCCGCTCCCTCCCGCGCCTCCCGCACCGCCCCTCCTGCCCGTTCTACTAGGTAGGCTGTTTGACACGGCTCCGCTCCAACTTTTACAACTCGGTTCCTAATTTTTTTTACCCAAACATGTATAGCTCCAAGTTTTGCAGCTTCAATAAAAAAGTGGAGTTGGAGGCCAACTCCAAGTAAAACATGAAGCACCTCAAGGGGCGCTCCAGAAATAAAGATTTCGTACCTACCCATGGAGTTGGGTGAAATTACCCACCACTGCCACCGATTACCGGTACCTTTCCCTGGCGTCGCCTTTTTTTCTCCGCGGCATCCTCCAACTATTTGTCTTCCCCGCCCCGCCTACTATTTATTTTCTACAGAACGTGACACTGTAGCACGCGAAATGGAAGTACGGTAGCAGTTCGGTACTGTAGCATGTCGACACTAGCGTTCGTGGCACTGTAGCAATTCGATACTCTAGCAGCAATGATAGATGCAAGGGTAACAAAGGCATTTTATATTAAATCACATATTTTCTAGAGCTGTAGTTGCATTTGTATCCAAACACATCGCCAGCTCCATATCTATATAACATATATAATTGGTACCCACTGAAAGGAACTTGATGTCACCTAGAGGGGGGGGGGTGAATAGGTGAATCTGCAAATTACAAACTTTTTCACACAATTAGTACTAAAAACCGGTCAGACCGGTTTCCAAAACCGGTCAGACCGCTTTGCCAGGGGAAAGCGGTCAGACCGCTTTGAAGAAGCGGTCAGACCGGTTTTCAACAGAGAAAACCAACTATGTGAAATAACCCCCTCTACGAGTTCTAGCACAAACCAAACTTGGTCCTGGGCTCCTGTAGATGATTACAAGCAGGTCCACTAAGTCCCTGCACACAAGTAGAGCACACCCAAGTAGAACAATGCGGAAGCGAATTCAAATGCTAGAATTGAACTTGTGAAGGTAAACAAGAGACAAAGATATGTTTTCCCGAAGTTCGGAGTTCACCGCTGCCACTAAGGCTGTTACAAAGACACGATGAATCCTAGTCTCCGTTGAGGGCCTACGAAAGGCGGGCTTATCCACTCCAAGCCACTTTCCTCGGTTCCACTAGCTTTTGACCCTTTTCCACGAAGGAGGCAAGGCCAGCCTATACAAACAATCCGCGGCTTACCACACGCGAGGTAGCTCACCGGCGACGCCTAGCCGTCTAGGAGGATCACCTCCAAGAGTAACAAATGCCTCAAAGGTTGCTTGACTTCACCGGGAGTGCTCAAGACTAAGGATTGCTCTCACTAGCTGCTAATTGCTTTCCCTTGCTCTCTATTGCTCACAACCCATACATCCCTCAACCCAAATCAATTGATATGATCAAAATCACTCAACTCTCACAAAGAGAGGTTTGGGGAGAGCTTGCTGGTGCTTGGGAAGGCTTGGGACGAGCCACAAAGGCAAATGAACCAGCACCCCTCAAAGGAGAGGGGTATGGGGTATAAATACCCCACACAACACAAACTAGCCGTTATAGCCGTTGGAAACCGGTCAGACCGAATTCCCAAACCGGTCAGACCGGTTTACGAACTAAAATAGCCGTTGCAACTGTCAGAGCCCAAACCGGTCAGACCGGTTTCCCAAACCGGTCAGACCGGTTTGGGTCGGCACTGCACACCCAGTCCCAAAAGCGGTCAGACCGCTTACCAAAACCGGTCAGACCGGTTTTGGTCTTCTCAGCACACTAAGTCCCTAAAGGACTTCTCTCTAAAGGTTATCTCACATGGGTTGATCTATGAGCACTTTTGGTGTTATCAAAACAACTAAAGTTGCATCCCTCTTGATAGTACGGCATTCCTAAACTCAAGATTAAAACGATAAATAGAATCTACCACTTGAGCTTTTATGTCTTCATTGATGCCATACTTGGTCATTTTCCACTTGAGGGCTTCAACTTCTTCATCTTGCTTGAGCCAATCCAATCTTGAGCCAATGGCTTAGAATTTCCATTGTATGAAACAATTCATAAGCCATTGCACTATATGATCTATAAAGATTAGAGGTTTTGCATTGCTTCACTTGATATGACTTGATCGACGTATAGAAACCAAACCAACGCTAGACCTTTCCACCAACAAAGTCCCTCGGCTACAAGACCAACTTGCCCTTCACTTTGCTAGGAATGTCACTTGCATATAGCTTGATCCCTTCCATCCTCTCTTGTCAAAATAAACCATTTCTTTACTGGAAATATCTTCAACATTGTTTTGTATTGTCTTTGGTGAATAACTTGTCCATAGGCATCAATACACTTGAGACCATATACTAACCATAGAATCATGTCTCATCTTGAATGTAACCATTGCTATGGATCAAGCCCAAAGAACCATAATTTCTTCAAATAATCTATCCCAAAACCTTTGACAAGTATCTTATTAAGTGAGACCAACTAATATGCTTAAGTCCTTGTCTCATTTGTCATTTCCAATTACTTGTCATCTTCTAGTTTGATTGTATGGGATGAATACCACTTGTTTGCTTTCTTGTCATTTATACCAATAATGAGCTCATATTCTTCACAACGAATATATTACTTGAATGTACATAAGAGTAAAACCCTGCTCATATACTTAAGCAAACAAGTTAAATACAAATCATGTTGCCATCCAAAATCACCAAAACATATAAGTGCCTAGATGCACTTTCACCCACTAACATGTCATAGTTGATTTCTCTCAACATGCAAATATTCCACGTAATCATCCACTAGATCATACATTTATGTCTTCAACCGATTTTCTATATATGGTTAATATCATGCCTTTATGAGTAGCATGCTACAAAATTCCCGTAGTAGAAAAAAATATAGGATCAATAATTTAGATTAGTACCCGCTAACATGTCATAGTTGATTTCTCTCAACATGCAAACATTCCACGTCATCATCCACTATACGACATGTCACCATCCACTAGATCATACATTTATGTCTTTAACCAATTTTCTATATATGGTTAATATCATGCCTTTGTGAGTAGCATGCTACAAAATTCCCGTAGAGAAAAATGTAGGATCAATAATTTAGATTAGTAGCCGCTAACATGTCATAGTTAATTTCTCTCAACATGCAAACATTCCACGTCATCATCCACTATACGACATGTCACCATCCACTAGATCATACATTTATGTCTTCAACCGATTTTCTATATATGGTTAATATCATGCCTTTGTGAGTAGCATGCTACAAAATTCCCGTAGTAGAGAAAAATGTAGGATCAATAATTTAGATCAGTACCCGCTAACATGTCATAGTTGATTTCTCTCAACATGCAAACATTCCACGTCATCATGCACTATACAACATGTCACCATCCACTAGATCATACATTTATGTCTTCAACCGATTTTCTATATATGGTTAATATCATGTCTTTGTGAGTAGCATGCTACAAAATTCCCGTAGTAGAGAAAAATGCAGGATCAATAATTTAGAATGGTTCTCTCTCAACAAAATTATCATGCTTCCATGTATAATGTTGTTAACAAAAAATCAATAATTTAGAATGGTTCTCTCATCAAAATTATCATGCTTCCATGTATAATGTTGTTAACAAAAGAATGTTATCATGAAATCACTATGATGTTCCTACTTTCACATTGCACCTTAAAAATTGGTTTAAAAAATTTCTGCAGCATCGCGTCGGGGTATCACCTATTTTGAATTTCACCTTAAAATTTCAGACCGGTTTGGGAAACCGGTCAGACCGGTTTCACCCCGCTGCCACGGGCCAAACCGGTCAGACCGGTTTGGGAAACCGGTCAGACCGGTTTCACCCAGACAGCAAGCATGTTGAAACAACATGCATCAACTCATACATGAAATTCACACTAGCAAATAGTCACTTAGAAAATATAAACATGTTTAACACACTCAGTAGCACACAATACAAGTCCTCAAGTCCACAAAGAGATGAAATACGAATTTATTACATATCCCAAATTGACATGACTACAAGATTAACTAGAGATAAGCTTTAATCCATTTTTCTCCCCCTTTGTCATCAATCATCCATAAAGGGCCTGGAGAAGCTTGTAGTCTTGTTCCCATCATGCATCAACTCCTCGCCGCTAGAATGTAGGGCTATGATCATCTGACGAAGAAGTAGTCCAATGAAAACCTTCACTCAAGTGAATGTGTATGTGATAAATAGGGAGTGATTCGGATGTGCTAGTCATAGTCTAAGATAAAGATGGGCTAGACATACCATGACTAGGAGCAGAAGTGGGTCCAAAGATGGAAGCTGCTGCCTGTGAAGCAAAATCTCCAGGAGATGGAGATGGTGCACTAGAGAACTGAACTCCCGCCATAGACGAACCGGTGCCACCATATGCATATGATGAAGAAGGAAGTGTAGCAGCTGCATATGAAGGACCTGGCGGTGCAAATCCAAACGAAGAACCAAACAAGTCACCCTCTGAAGTAGGCATGAAGGGCATGGCTCCTGGAGCACCAACTGACTGTGGAGGGGTAGACTGAGGCTGTGAGCTCGATCCAACGTGTCCATATCCAAAAATATCACCATACTCCTCAACGTATCCCGCATTCATGTGATCGGTCATGATGTCTCGAAGCGGGGGAATCTCAGGAAGCTCAAGTGGTGGTGAGATAGGTGATGGTGGATCGTTCGGACTCAATGCTACGTGTAATCTCTTCATTGCATCTCGAGTCTTCTTGTTTTCAATTCTCTGCTGCCTCAACTCAACCTGGACATCCCTTTGGCCTTTACAAATGCCTGTGAACATAGAAATGAACTTCCGAATGGGAGAGGTCCGTCCGGCTGGCTGTGTGCCACGGCCAGACCCAAACCGGTCAGACCGGTTTGTAGAACCGGTCAGACCGGTTCTGGCCTGCAGTGGCGCCTGCTGCTGCTGCTGCTGAATTTGAGCTCCTTCGGCTGTCACATCTGCATCTGATGGTTGAGGAGAAGGTACTCTAAACTTGTGTGGCACAGGAGGGCGAAGGGGCTTGTGTGGGGTGTCCTTCTGAATCTTCAAACTTGTAACTTTCTCAACGATGAGCATGATAAAACGACTGTAGGCACATATCTTCTGAGGACTCTCAGAAATAGTCTTGATCTCGTGCCAAATAAAGTCAGCAACACTGAATGGAGGAGTCTCCTCACCAATCCTCAGATAGTACATCAAGTTTCTCATATAAAGTGATATATCTGAAGTGTTGCCTTCTCTAGGGGTGAGTGTCTTTCTGAGTAATCTGTAAAGAATCCCATAGTAGGTGTATAGACCACTCACCTTTCCCCAGCTGCCACGCTGATCATGGGGATACATGAACTTTATCTCAGATGGTTCCATAACACCCCTGTCATGTATCCTAACGGTGTCATCACTTTCATGTCCAACTCTGAGAATGGAAGCAAAGTCAGAATAAGTGACATGAAAGCGCTGTCCCTCAGTCATCCAGTGCATGGCTCTCTCTCGCCTGCCATCCTCCTCAAAATATCCAAAGAACACAGTAGCATAAAATTGAGCAATCACCTCCTTGTTTCAACTGTGCTTGAAGCTCATGAGATGTTTGATTCTCTTCTCAGAACAAACTCTGATAATATCATTGAAGACTGGATTGTCCTGCTTGCTCAAGTACTCCCAATCCACATACTGTGCTTCGGCTGTGATCTTGGTCTTTTTCATTATGGCTGTGGCATAGAAATCCTGCTGAAAAAGAGTCCAAAACCGGTAGTCGGTGGCTGTCCTGTCCACATCAAGTGGACTACTCCTCCTCAACCTCCTCATTGTATCTGTCATCCCACTAGCTAGATAATCGGTCACTCTCCTGCTAGCTGGGCCAGTGGGTCTGCAAATCTCAAGAACAAGTGGGGCATTTGCCTCAGCAGTATCATCATAATTTGCCCCCTCATCCACATCAATACCGGCTGCCATTTCCTCATCAGGATCACCACCCAGCTGATCATGCCAGTAAACAACTCTGAAGGTTGCATCCTCAACCTCATCCTCATCAGTAGTGTTTCCCACTTCATCCACCTCCTCAATTTCTTGCTCAGCTGTTCTCTTTGGCCTCCTAGGCCTCAAAGCTCTGCCACTGGCTGCTTGAGAGCTACTTCCTCCGGATTCATCAAACTTGCCTTTCTTGATTCTCTCCGCATGAGATCCCTTCGGCATCTTGTACTGTCCTTCCTAGGTTCACAAGATGACACACAAAGTATCAATACCCAGGAGATAATTGATCAAAAGATTTAAACAGATTGAGTGCATCCAACAAGATTTGATTCAACTCAGGACAAAACCGGTCAGACCGGTTCTAGGAACCGGTCAGACCGCTTTTGCCTGGGCTGAGCCAAAACAAGTTGGGGATCGATCTGGACAGATTATGATCAGGAATTTGAAAGAATATAGCAATATATGATATCCCTAGTCCATATGTGAGCAAACACGTTGCAAAACAGGGACTTGAGCCCTCACTGCCCAAACCGGTCAGACCGGTTTGCCAAACCGGTCAGACCGCTTTGCGCAGTGAGGATGCAAATCCTTGTTGCGCAAAATGTAGCCATCCAAATGAATGATCTCTTAGGGATAGGTTCCTAGACATGCCAGAAGATGTTTCACCAAAGGGTTTTGCAAGATATTCATCTAGTGAGTAGATCGGGCGATGGAAAGATTTGAATACCTTGAGAACCTTGAACTCGTGAGAGAAGGAGAGAGAGAGAGTCACGGGATGCCATAAAAATGAATGGCCCACCTTCCTGGGCCAAACCGGTCAGACCGGTTTGGGAAACCGGTCAGACCGGTTTCTCCCAGGGAGATGGGTTGACCAGAAAACTTCAAAACTTGCTTCAAAACTGTTCCAAGACAAACTTTCTTGATCTGAGAATATATTATGATGAAATTTTCCTTTAAAGTCCAACAATTTCCACACAAAAGTTCACTTAGCTGCTTGGGCCCGACCGGTTTGGGAAACCGGTCAGACCGGTTTGCCCCAAACAACTAGAGTAAGTCCAAAATGGTGGAAATTGATTTCCAAGATTTGTTCACTTGATCTGAGAGTGTATGTGATGGATATGGTCTTCAACATCTCAAGATTGTCCATAGAAAAGATAAGATTTCCAATAAATCTATTTTCTTTCGTTTCTTCCGAAAGAAATGGGATAAAAAGAGATGGATAGATAAAGATTTATGGACTTGAGAGAAATCTCACTATTTGTGACTAGCCATCATTCAAGCAAGGTTTACAATAGTCACAAATAGATCGATAAAGGTCAAAAGACCAAAAACTCAAATATTTTCAAAGTCACACAATCCTATCATGCTAGTTGGGTTTTTCAAACTCTATCTTATGTCACCCAAATGCATGCACATATATTGAGCATATAACGACATTAACATATTTAGCTTACACTATTCACCAAGAAAGTTGTAAACTAAACAATTAAATGACGCGTATGTGCTTGATATATTTGCATGCAAATGCACATTCTAGCATGATAAGGGCCTAGATGCACAAGGTAAATACTAGTTCATAGAAAAACATACCTTGGCCTCTAGTAGAATGTGTTGTGCAATTTTGTCGATTTAGTTCATATGAATTCTCTTATGATATAATCCATTTAATCAACATAGAGAGAAAACATTAATATGCACAACACATGATTTCATAATTAAAGACTTTTATAAAAGCATGAAAGCATAGGTCATTAATTACGAGCACACACAATATAGATTAAATTCCTTATTTTAGTGCATTAGTGATGATGTGGGAAGGAACTTGTATGCACTAGTTTTGAAAGATTAAACAAATTTAAGGAATTTAATGCTATATTATGTTGAGTTGCCAAAGCATAAAATTGGGATCAAGATCCATGATAAGAATGGATATAGTGTTACCGTCATGAATCACAAGATGAGTTGACAACTCCAATTGAGAGAAGTATTCTCTCACTATTGAGACTACAAGTTCACTAGAAGAAATGTTAGTCTCAAGGACACAAATATTGAAATAATCTCCCCCTAAATGTGTGCTTCATATGTTGACAACATGAGACATGCACTTTGCCTTGTAAATGACATGGAGGGGATTAATTCAATAAATGGTCAAGTCACACAATAACTTTACTCAAAATGAAATATGCCAAGTGGTCATACCATCATGAAGAAGTAATATAGATAACATATGCCAAGAGTGAGAAATTCATGGAATGAATCACTTGCGTCTTCATTTCTCACACAAATGGCCAAGTTCCAACACCCTGGGCCAAACCGGTTAGACCGGTTTGGGAAACCGGTCAGACTGGTTTCACCCAGACAGAGGCAGCCAAACCGGGTCAGACCGGTTTTGCCTCGGATCTTCCGATGGATCATCCGGCCGGTTGAAGTGCACCACAGAGCCGCCCGGATCATCTGGTTGGATCTTCCGGCCTCAGTGTCGGATCTTGTGTGGTATGCCCTGAAAATGATAGAATTTTGCTCTACTAGAGAGCTATCAAACATACCACATGACATATGCTTAAATCATTAATAAAAATCTTCATTTCTTAAGACTGTGCCAAAGTTGCATGTGTCTGGGCCAAACCGGTCAGGCCGGTTTTGCCAGACCTGTACCAATTGGCGTGGATTTCCGATGTTTGATTCACGTTTCGTCGGAACTTGATCCACTGCAACTTTAACACAATATTTCTCTCCAGGAGAGCCATTAAAAGAATCACATGGCATATATGAGTAAAGGTTCAATAAAGAAATCTAAGTCACTATCAAGCGTCTCATAAGTCAAAGGCTTAGAGACACTTGATCCTACCAAAGGCACTAGTGACTCAAATTTAACCAATTAAGCGCAAAGTTACCGAGATGACATTGAGTATAGAGTATGAAGCGGAAGCAAGTTTTCTTAGCTTGCTAATTGATCATTGAAGATTGTCATTCAAGCCAAGCCATCAATGCATCTCGTAGTCCATACAATCTCATCAAGCACATTTTGGTACCCAACTCGTGTTGGGTCCGATGCTTAGGAACCCAAAATGCTTAGGAACCCAAAATGCTCTTGTGCCGCTCCTTGGAGAACGAATCACCTTGGAAGCACAAGTGGCATTTGGGGAATCCTCAAGCTTTTCATGCATAGAATGGACGATGTCAGGTTTAGTGGTTTTACCATTGGGACAATCTTTACCAAAGTGTCCCTTTTCCCGACATGTGTAGCAAGTTTTGTGCTTGATGTTGGTTACCTTCTCCTTGTGTTGCTTGGTAACCAATTCTTGCTTGTGCTTTGCTTGTGCCTTGAGAAATCCTTTGTTAAGCTTGATTTGGGGCTTTTCTTGGTGTAGTTCCCCGTTGCTTGGACAAGAAGCAACTTGATGTCCTTTCTCATGGCAACCAAAGCATCTTCTCTTCTCCAAATTTCTTTGTCTTTTGGAGAGAGTCGGCTTGCCTTCTTTTCTTGTTAAACACTTGTTGTGAGCAAGCTTTTCACCAATGCCTTGATCTTGGCTTGTATTGGACTTGACTTGATGAATAGAAGTGCTTTGCACGGTTGATCCCTTCTCAAGCTTCTTCACCATGGATTCACGGTTATCTTGAGAAGGTTGTGCATTGTTCTTCCCTTTGAGAGTTGTCAAGTTCTTGGTGAGTCTTTCCACCTCTTGCTTGAGATCTTCATTTTCCTTTGCAATGAGGTCATCACAAGACTCTACACACACTTCATCATACCAAGATCTTTTTGCTTGAGAGCAACATGGGTTAGCACATGATAAATTATATTGAATTGGAGAACATGTGCTAGAGCAAGATTGAGGTTCAATAGATTTTATCGAAGTGATTATAACCTCATGAGCAATTTCTAATGAAGCATGTGATTCTACAAGTTCTTCATGAGAACACAAGAGTTTTTCATGCATCACTTGTAGCACTTCATGCTTGCTAGCAATTAATTCTAGGTTTTGCTTGAGCACTTTGTTTTCTTTTTCAATGGAAGCCAAATGAAGTGCATCACAAGAATAATCTTCAACAATTGCATCATACTTACAAACCAAAGCGGCGTTTGAAAGTTTGACTTCCTCAAGCTCTTTGAGAAGAGCTAGGATAGTCTCGTCCTTTGAAGTTTCCGCCTTTTCGTCTTCTTTGGTCTTGTAAAATATGATTGCATCATCATTGGAGGGTGATTTTGCTTGTGAGCTTGAAATTTTGCTTGCACGGCGACGGCCTCCCTTCTTGGAGCCAGCTCCACCTTTCCTGCCCAAACCGGTCAGACCGGTTTCGGAAACCGGTCGGACCGGTTTCTGCAGGAGAGGGGTAGCTGAGCCCTCTTGTTCTTGTGGCTCCACGGTGGTTGTCACATGAGGCTTGGTGCATGTGTTTGCTGATGTAGAGCACACCTCATGTGTCTTGGCTCTTGTTTGGTCTTGTGTGTCGCTCTTGATGTTGGAGTATAGCTTCTCGATTCTAGCCCAAATAAGATGAGCATCGAATAGAGTGGCTTCATTCTCTAGAATCTTTTCTCTAACTTCATCACTCACAACATCAAATAAGAAGTTAGCGACATGAGCGTGGAGTTGAAAGCAATTCATTTCATCCTCGGTTGGATTGGACACGCTCCAATCAACATTAGGACGATCAATGCCTTCAACTACAACCCTCTCAAGAATAGGACTCATAGCCCTAAGATCATTAAGCACATGACAAGACCAAATTGAATAGTTTGAGCCGTCACTAGCTAGTGGCTCATATGTTACCTCACAAGTGGTCGACATCTTTCCTCACGGCGGTTAAGCTTGGATGTGAGGCCAAGCTCTGATACCAATTGAAAGGACCTTGATGTCACCTAGAGGGGGGGGTGAATAGGTGAATCTGCAAATTACAAACTTTTTCACACAGTTAGTACTAAAAACCGGTCAGACCGGTTTCCAAAACCGGTCAGACCGCTTTGCCAGGGGAAAGCGGTCAGACCGCTTTGAAGAAGCGGTCAGACCGGTTTTCAACAGAGAAAACCAACTATGTGAAATAACCCCCTCTACAAGTTCTAGCACAAACCAAACTTGGTCCTGGGCTCCTGTAGATGATTACAAGCAGGTTCACTAAGTCCCTGCACACAAGTAGAGCACACCCAAGTAGAACAATGCGGAAGCGAATTCAAATGCTAGAATTGAACTTGTGAAGGTAAACAAGAGACAAAGATATGTTTTCCCGAAGTTCGGAGTTCACCGCTGCCACTAAGGCTGTTACAAAGACACGATGAATCCTAGTCTCCGTTGAGGGCCTACGAAAGGCGGGCTTATCCACTCCAAGCCACTTTCCTCGGTTCCACTAGCTTTTGACCCTTTTCCACGAAGGAGGCAAGGCCAGCCTATACAAACAATCCGCGGCTTACCACACGCGAGGTAGCTCACCGGCGACGCCTAGCCGTCTAGGAGGATCACCTCCAAGAGTAACAAATGCCTCAAAGGTTGCTTGACTTCACCGGGAGTGCTCAAGACTAAGGATTGCTCTCACTAGCTGCTAATTGCTTTCCCTTGCTCTCTATTGCTCACAACCCATACATCCCTCAACCCAAATCAATTGATATGATCAAAATCACTCAACTCTCACAAAGAGAGGTTTGGGGAGAGCTTGCTGGTGCTTGGGAAGGCTTGGGACGAGCCACAAAGGCAAATGAACCAGCACCCCTCAAAGGAGAGGGGTATGGGGTATAAATACCCCACACAACACAAACTAGCCGTTATAGCCGTTGGAAACCGGTCAGACCGAATTCCCAAACCGGTCAGACCGGTTTACGAACTAAAATAGCCGTTGCAACTGTCAGAGCCCAAACCGGTCAGACCGGTTTCCCAAACCGGTCAGACCGGTTTGGGTCGGCACTGCACACCCAGTCCCAAAAGCGGTCAGACCGCTTACCAAAACCGGTCAGACCGGTTTTGGTCTTCTCAGCACACTAAGTCCCTAAAGGACTTCTCTCTAAAGGTTATCTCACATGGGTTGATCTATGAGCACTTTTGGTGTTATCAAAACAACTAAAGTTGCATCCCTCTTGATAGTACGGCATTCCTAAACTCAAGATTAAAACGATAAATAGAATCTACCACTTGAGCTTTTATGTCTTCATTGATGCCATACTTGGTCATTTTCCACTTGAGGGCTTCAACTTCTTCATCTTGCTTGAGCCAATCCAATCTTGAGCCAATGGCTTAGAATTTCCATTGTATGAAACAATTCATAAGCCATTGCACTATATGATCTATAAAGATTAGAGGTTTTGCATTGCTTCACTTGATATGACTTGATCGACGTATAGAAACCAAACCAACGCTAGACCTTTCCACCAACAAAGTCCCTCGGCTACAAGACCAACTTGCCCTTCACTTTGCTAGGAATGTCACTTGCATATAGCTTGATCCCTTCCATCCTCTCTTGTCAAAATAAACCATTTCTTTACTGGAAATATCTTCAACATTGTTTTGTATTGTCTTTGGTGAATAACTTGTCCATAGGCATCAATACACTTGAGACCATATACTAACCATAGAATCATGTCTCATCTTGAATGTAACCATTGCTATGGATCAAGCCCAAAGAACCATAATTTCTTCAAATAATCTATCCCAAAACCTTTGACAAGTATCTTATTAAGTGAGACCAACTAATATGCTTAAGTCCTTGTCTCATTTGTCATTTCCAATTACTTGTCATCTTCTAGTTTGATTGTATGGGATGAATACCACTTGTTTGCTTTCTTGTCATTTATACCAATAATGAGCTCATATTCTTCACAACGAATATATTACTTGAATGTACATAAGAGTAAAACCCTGCTCATATACTTAAGCAAACAAGTTAAATACAAATCATGTTGTCATCCAAAATCACCAAAACATATAAGTGCCTAGATGCACTTTCACCCACTAACATGTCATAGTTGATTTCTCTCAACATGCAAATATTCCACGTAATCATCCACTAGATCATACATTTATGTCTTCAACCGATTTTCTATATATGGTTAATATCATGCCTTTATGAGTAGCATGCTACAAAATTCCCGTAGTAGAAAAAAATATAGGATCAATAATTTAGATTAGTACCCGCTAACATGTCATAGTTGATTTCTCTCAACATGCAAACATTCCACGTCATCATCCACTATACGACATGTCACCATCCACTAGATCATACATTTATGTCTTTAACCAATTTTCTATATATGGTTAATATCATGCCTTTGTGAGTAGCATGCTACAAAATTCCCGTAGTAGAGAAAAATGTAGGATCAATAATTTAGATTAGTAGCCGCTAACATGTCATAGTTAATTTCTCTCAACATGCAAACATTCCACGTCATCATCCACTATACGACATGTCACCATCCACTAGATCATACATTTATGTCTTCAACCGATTTTCTATATATGGTTAATATCATGCCTTTGTGAGTAGCATGCTACAAAATTCCCGTAGTAGAGAAAAATGTAGGATCAATAATTTAGATCAGTACCCGCTAACATGTCATAGTTGATTTCTCTCAACATGCAAACATTCCACGTCATCATGCACTATACAACATGTCACCATCCACTAGATCATACATTTATGTCTTCAACCGATTTTCTATATATGGTTAATATCATGTCTTTGTGAGTAGCATGCTACAAAATTCCCGTAGTAGAGAAAAATGCAGGATCAATAATTTAGAATGGTTCTCTCTCAACAAAATTATCATGCTTCCATGTATAATGTTGTTAACAAAAAATCAATAATTTAGAATGGTTCTCTCATCAAAATTATCATGCTTCCATGTATAATGTTGTTAACAAAAGAATGTTATCATGAAATCACTATGATGTTCCTACTTTCACATTGCACCTTAAAAATTGGTTTAAAAAATTTCTGCAGCATCGCGTCGGGGTATCACCTATTTTGAATTTCACCTTAAAATTTTGTTTAAAAATTTCCGCAGCAACGCACGGAGTATCACCTAGTTTAATTGAAGTGGCGGAGTGGAGCTGAAAAATGTGGAGTTGCTGGAGTTGGAACTGGTTTGTGTGGAGTGGAGCTCTCCAAAACAGACCCACAATCGGATGCTCTATGCGCTCCCCAATGAGGCCCATTCTCTTCGTGACTCGCTCCCCACCGCCGCCCCTCCCATTACAGTCAACGACGTCGCCGGAGTCCACGATCTCTACGAAGAGAGGCAGTAGCCCGTCGCGCCTCCCCGCCGGTCTCCCTCCAGCGCCGCAGCCTCGCCACCGCGCAGCCTCTCCTCGCCGTCCTCCCTCCCGCACCGCCGCCTCGCCTCCTGGCAGCCTCTTCCCCACCGGCCTCTCTCCCACGCCGCCGCCTCGCCTCCCGCAGCCTCTCCCCAACTGGGCTGGATGGAGGTCGAGGGTGAGGGCCTTGAGGATGAGCGGCGCGTCGTCTCGGGGGTCGAGTGTGATGGCGAGGTCGACCTCGGCCCCGTCTTTCCCCTCCCCGCCGTCGTCGTTCACGACCGACCCGCCCGAGGAGTTCCTCTGCCCCATCTCTGGCTCGCTGATGGCCGGGTCATCGTGCCACTGGGCCAGACCTTCGAGCGCGCCTACATCCAGGCCTATGTCGCGCTCTCCTTCTCCTCGTCCGGCGTCACCGCCAACCTTGCCGCGTCCGTTCTCCTCGTCCCCGCTTGTGCTAGTCCCCAACGTGCGACTATCTCGGCTGGCCGGCGGTGCCCAACGCACAACCCTCCTCCCTCCGCGCGCACGGCTCCCCGCTGCTCGACGGGCGGCCAGCGCGGGCGGCCGGCACAGTGGCCGTGGACTGCAGGCGCGGCGCGGGCCGAACGGCGGCTCGCGGCGCGCGGGCGGCGACTCCCTCCTCTGCGTGGGCGGACGCGGCGCTGGAGGGCGACCGCGGGCGATGATGTGGCGGGCGCCCGCCGGCCTCCACTACCTCCGGCGGGGACCTCTTCTCCCTCGTCTACGCGCGCGGCCAGCTCCGGCAAGTCCGTGCGCTGCACGGCGGAGGCTGCAGCGGCGACGTCAAGTGATGCACTCCGCCCACGGCTCCCAGGCGGCTTCGGCAGCGGCAGGGCGGCGCGGCGGCCGGGTTGGGCGGCGACCGGGGGGAGGAGGCGGCCAGGTGGGGTGGTGCCCAAGCGGGACGGCGTGGTGGTGCGCGTCAACGCAGATGCCAGAGAGGCAGCGGCCGCTAGATGCGAGCTCAGGAGCAACAGCCATGGGCGCGAGTTACTGCCGCGGTGCGGGCCCCACGCTACGTCGGCGCGTGGCGGAGCTCCGCCATCCTGCCACAGATGGCAGAGAGCAGAGCCTCTGGCATTTTAGGGGAGTGTGTTCAGGAGACCGGTGCGGCTCATTTATTGGATAAACGTTCCTGCAAGAGCTTGTTCAGGAGACCGGTGCGAGCAGCCTAGCATCCATCCGTTGGAGAGTAGATGTGCACGAACAAAAAGTCTTAAAACACCGTACCCTGACAAGCATAGGGGCGCAACAAGGAATCCAAAGTTCGAACGAACCTCCAACTCAAACTAAGGCTATCCGCACTCGTGTTCCTCTATTCCTTTCCTTTAAAAAAAATATTCTATTCTAGTCATCAAGATTCTTTCCCCCATCCCAAATTCCTCCGCACCCATCTCTCCCCTATACTCTTCCCCTATCCCAACTACCACATATTTTATTTTTTCCCATCACCCTTCCCTTCTTTTTTTCATCGCCCTTCCACAACACCCGACCTCGACGCATCCGCCGCCCTCCGACTTTCCTCCCGCGCCGTACCTCCGCCACCCATCCGACTCCCCTCCCCGCGCCGCCCATCCGCCCCCGTTATACTACCCTCTTACGTTCTATGACGCGTCGGGCGAGCGCCAATGTGGGTGGGTGCTGGATTCCCGCGACCGCGTCTTCCCCGCCGGTGCCACTACCGTGGCCATCTTCCATGCCTGCCCCAGTGTCGTGGCCACCTCCTCTCTCTTCTTCCTTCCCGCCGGTTCCCTTGCGACGCGTCGGGCGACCACCGCGTAGGGCGGGTGTTGGATTCCCCCGGCTGCGTCTTCCCGCCGCCCCCAGTGCCGTGGCCACGTTGGCTGGTCGTCGATGCCGAGGAGGTGGGCCGCGGGCGCCCCGCGGCGGTGGGAAGCGGCCGATGGCCGGGCGCGGTGGGCAGGGCGCCTCGTGGTGGAGGGCGGTGGGCGGCTCCCCGTGGCGGCGGGAGGGCAGCGCGAGGTGGATCCCTTCACAGCGGTGGTGCTTCTCGAGCGAGCGTGGGGAGGCCGGGCGGTGGCCATCCTTGGTCGGCGTGCTTCTTGGGTGGCGCGGTCGACGGGAAAGCGGCGGTGGAGGGGAAACAGCGTGCTTCTCCGACGGCAACCACGCCGCGGCCGCCGCTCACCTCCCGCTTCTCCGCACTCCGCTCCACCTCCGTGCCGATGGCCGCCGCCGCCTCCCCACTCCAACTCCCCGCGGGTGCTGGCGACGACAGGTGAGCCGCGCGCGGCTGCAAGCAGCACGGCACGCGGTGGGCAGCGGCGGTGGTCGTGCGTGGGTCCTGCGCCCCATCAGTGGATAGCAAAGCGCCGCTATCTTGCTATGCATGGGGGAAACCGGGGCCTCTGCTTTTTTTAGCAGAGCCTTTACCGGCCCTCAGAGCGGGGCTTCGTTCCCCTTAGATCTCCTGGTGGAGATTTTACAAGCCCCTGATGCGGACAGCCTAAGGAACAGTTAGTGAGGAAAACATGTGAATGTTATAACATCATGGTTCCTATTATTATGCTGACAGCATTTGCGATCAACATATCTCTATCTAGTACTAAAATAAAGATTTATTGTGAAAGGGCCTCTAGTCTGGTGGTTAGAGCACCTGAGTAGCACCCAACATATCTAGGTTCGACTTCCTGTGGGGGCGAATTAACTGAGTTTTGAATAAAAATATAAAAAAGGTAGGGGCTTCCCTTCCCGACTTCGGTTAAAAAATAAAGATTTATTCAGCAATACGTCATAATTTTACAAAATAACCCTCCATATTTTACAAAATCTACCAGTAGTCCCTAAATTCCTTCAACAGCCGTGTTGTTCCCTCTCTCCCATCTGTTTCGTCTCCTCTGCCGCTTCTCAGCGTGCGTGAGATGGACAGCTGCGCCAAACCGAAGCGCTCAGCTGCTTCAACGCACGCACCTATATGTACAAACAAGGTGAAGGTCGGTGAGCGGGCGCTGGGGCTCCCGTACGTCAGTGTTCGGCTGTGGCGTGGAAACACGGTGCAGCGAGGGAAGAAGGCGATTATGGGAGCTACATCGCAGGGCTACAGATCGACGTGGTGTAGATATTTTCCTATCCGAAGAGTGCTCAGTTCCACCTTAGCTCCGGCGCTACTCCCTTGTGAGTTTGTTGTAGTCGATTCCAATGGCCAACGCGGTAGCACTAGAGAACCCATTTTTTTTAATAAACCTGACAGAAGAGTTGCCAATTCTCTACATAATTATTCTTTAATACGTCATAATTTTACGAAAATCCCTATCTACATAAAACTCAACCCACAGTATCAAAATTTTTAGCGTCCCCCGCCTCCCCGCGTAACTCCGTCGTCTCTAGCGTGGCAGCTTGCGTTTCGTCCATGACCGTGTACGTCTCGGATGCCAAATAGTCTTGTCGTAGAGGGTGGTAAAGGGCCGTCCATTTTATACTAAAAATTTTAAGGATCGGATCTTATTAGGGTCGGGCCAAAAAAGTACTAGTTTTTGAGCTAAATTTGACTAGGGCTAAATTAGATTATGAAGGAATAAACGGGCCATGATCCATTACCACCGTACGTGTGTTGAGAAAAAGTTGTTAACTATCTTCTCATCCCCGACGTATCGCCCCCGCGTCACCCCTCCCGGGCAGCTCGGGCGGAGCCAACCCTAGCTGCCGCCACCACCTCCCTCCCTCCCTTCCCCCTACCTCGCCGCCGCCGGAGAAAATCGCCGGAAGCCTGGAGGTCCCTGGGATGGTGGCGGCGGGGCGGCACTCTGGCGGTGGCACGCGGATCTGGCGTCGTCGTCGTCATGGCGTGCCGATGGAGACGGCGCGGTGGCGGGCGCGCGAGGAGACGGCAACCGGGCATGCGGGCGGCGACGGCGGGACGCGCGGCGGCCGGATCGGCGGGCGCCTGGGCCGACGGTGGCCCGGGCAGGGAGCGCGCGTGCGGGGCGCGGCCGGCGGTGGCTGGGTCGGTCGCCGTGCATGGTCTGCCGGATATGGAGTTCGTGGCCGTTTGAAGTGGGTCAGGTCTGGTCTATATGAGAACATTGGCTTGGTAAGAAGGGGGAAGCAAGACGGTGTGACTATGTCGTGGTGGTAAATTGTTACTAATTCACCGATTCCGGGAAGAAATTCCTAGATCTGACCTTAATTGGTTGTACCTAGCAGTGACCTTGTTGAAGGCATTGTTTGGATTAAGATGAATTATTCCCTCGGGTGAAAACTTTTGATCTGGTTTTAATTGATTGGGTCACTGCAATGTCGGCGCGTGCGCGTGCCGTTTCCTCGTTTGAGGCGTTGTCTCGGGAGCCTACGTCATAGTCGAAGAGCTACTTTGGTTTGTGAAGCGGATGAAGGTGAAGCGCTTGTGGTAGATTGGTGCGACATGATCTTTTGGTCATGGTGTTCTCATTTTTTGTTTCTTTTTTATGGACTGTGTGCATCTTAGTTATGCAGAGGCCGGGTTGGATCTTATATAATTGTATCATCTTGATGTAATTGTCTAAGATTAATAAACCTTCACTTTTCCAAAAAAACGTATGTGTGTTGAAGAATCACCGCGAGCAGCAACCAACGGCAGGAGCTATCTATTCATTCCTATTCTAAGCCGGACTCGGATCCGTCACACGATGCAAGTGCGCACGGAGGCGAGTGGGTTAGCAGTGGACGTCGTGCAAGCTGCCGGAGGCCCAAGTCCATGCACGCGTGAAGATCTGAAGTCATCCATATCACAGGAAGCAGGAAACCACAGCACCCCCTCCGTGCTTTGGTGAATTGGCAGCATGAGCAAAAGCACATCCTAAGACTATCTCTAACAACCAAGATCCAAATACAAGACTCATTCCACCATATGAGTCGTGCACAGTAAAAAGAGTCACTACCCAAATTTCCTCCGCTCCAAATCATCTTGCCTCTGCCCCTCCCCTCCGCGCGAGCCGCCGGCGGCCGTCACGCGCCGGCGCTCGCGGACGCTCCACCCGGCCACCGCCGGCGCCCCGCCCCACTCCTCCGACCGTGCTGGCCGCCCCACTCCCCGCATCCGTCTTCAGGCCGCGGCGACGACGACGATGGAGGCGCCGACGATGCCGACGTGACGACGCCCGTGGAGGTGGAGCTTCAGGTCACCGCCCCGCTCCACTCCTCCGCCCGTGCTGGACGCCCCGCTCCCCATATCCGCCCGCGGCGGCCATGGAGGAGCTCACTCGGCCCCGACGGCCATGGAGGAGCTTGGCGTGGGCTAGGCCATGGGGGAGCTGTAACATCTCGTATTTTTATACGGAACGTTAATGTGCAAAAATGTGAAATTTCAAAAACTTTTTCGTGAATTGTTGCTAGATAGAAAAATCATAAGGTTGTCTTCTTGTTTCCTTTCCAAGTTCCTAGATTAAAATAAATATTAAATGGAAATAAGGTGTATTTTTGCCTTAGTGTGATTTTGGGTCTTTTTGGTTTCTTGGTGTTCAATTGTTTGAGCATTTGAATTTGAATCCATGATTCAAATTAAAACTGTAGCTAATCCTAAACTAATTGACCAAGCCCCTAACCCTGCCCTGGGCCTAAACCTACTAACCCATCTAACCCAACCCAACTAACTAAACCCGACCGGCCTGCTAAGTAACCTAAACCCCGCCAGCCCAGCAATCCCGCCGGCCCAGCCTTTTCTACCGCGCCCCCTCTCTCCCTCTCTCTCTCTCTCACCCGCTGACAGGCCGACCCCGCCTGTCAGCTTTCTCTTCTTCCTCCTCCACAGCTCGCGTCACCCGCGCAGCCGCGCTCCGCGCCGGCGCTCCGCGCCAATCCCGCCGCCCGACCGTGCGATGGATGCCGCGTGTCCTAGGGCACGGACGCCGAGACCCCAGCCGTCCGCGCCCGCACCGCGCCCCGCTAACTCTAGCCGGACGCCTTTAAATACCCCCGCCGGCCGCCACTCCCGGTTCCAGCCGCCACTTCCCGTTGGGGTATCCCTCTCGCCAAAACCGCCGCCGCCGCAGCTGCTCCGGGAAGAAGGGAGGAGTCGAGGAGAGGAGCCGAAGAGGAGGAAGACTAGTGGACGCGCCGCCGCGCTTCGCCGCCTTCGATCCGCCTGCGGGAGGGGAGCCGTCGTCGCCGCACGTGGAGAAGAAGGAGGCGCCGCCGTCCCTGAGCACCGCAAACCGATGACCGCGCCGTCCGCGAGCGCCTTCATCGAGCTACCGCGATCAACCACGCCACGCCGCGGTGAGTCGTCGCCGCCACGCACCCCCCTTCCCCTGTTTTCCCCTGTGAGCTCCGGCCGTCGTGCCATCGAGCCGAGCTTGAGCTGACTGCCTTAGACTGACTTGTGGGCCCGTTGACCCCGCTGACCCTTGACGTTGACTGGTCAAACGTTGACTGAGTCAACGCTGACGTCATCAGGGCCCATGATGACGTCAGCATACCCGGCCCCGCTGGTGACGTAAGCATGGCGTCATGCTGACATCAGCAGTGATGGCGTGGCACCACCAGAGGCCGCCACGTGTCCCTGTCTGATATTTAATTTTTCGGAATTAATTAAATAATTTCAGAAAATGATTTAAACTTAAAAAATTAATAATAAATGAACCGTAGCTCAGAAAAATATGAAACCAGTTTCATTATTTTTCTAAAATCAAGACCTACGCGTTAGAATAGAGTTTGGTGTTGTTTGGCTCTTTCTTGGTTCTCGTTTAGAGTTTTATTTGCTAGTAGACTCGGTAATTAAATTACGGATCGGTATTTAGGAGGACCGGACACTCACGTCGGGACTGAGGAGGAGGAGTTCGACGAGTTCTACTACGAGGAGGAGTCACCAGGTTCACGCCCATCCATTCTCTGAATGCCTATTAGACATGCTCGTAGTATGCTATGCTTTATTTATTCGCATGAACTATCTGAGATGATAAACCATGCATAGCCTGTTTAATTACGATTTCCTTGCTGTCCTACTACTACTTATATATATACGCTACTGAGAATTCTTCGCTTGCATGCGTGAGAGGAAAATGGATGTTTTAAACTTAATTTGGCGTGAGTGTGAAAACCGAGGAGATGATGGATTCGAAAACCCTTTTGTTGAAGTGAGCGCACCATAACCCAATCCTCGGATTGGGGGCTTGGGAAGTACACTTGGGTACTTCCTGCGGAGTGCCTATTGCGGGCACAAGTTTGGTTTGACCTGTTGTTGAGGAGTTGGCGGCGATACCTGTAATGGGTGCGACTGGCAGACCACTGCGGTGGATACGCATTTCGAGAGAAGAGCTCACTTCGACAGTTTGAGGACCGGTCGGACTAGCTGCTTCATTGGGACTTACCGTGCACTCTGTGTGTCCATTATGAGGGTGGGCCCGATTCGAGCCTAGCAAGTGCGGTGCCAAGCCTGCAGGAGGATAGTGTTTCAGTGTAAGGGGGACTGGTGTTGACCTTTGCTCCCTGATTTGCTTTGGCCCCCGATTGGCCCCGGGGGAGTGCTTCACAGTTCCGGGTGACCTACTGCGGGAGCCCGCGCCCAAGCCGGAAAAGCAGGATGGTGCCGTAACTACCAGACCTCCGTTCGGTGTGATGTTGTTCAGAAGGTTCGCGACCAACTGGGCGCATCTCGCATAGATTCCAGGTGTACACACTCTGCAGAGTTAAAACTATACGTATAGCCGCGTCCGCGGTCATGGACAACCCCATTTGAACTGCTCATTCTGTTAGTGTTTTAGTGACTAAAACTTCTACTTGTCCCCTTTTTAAACTAAGGATCCGGCATGGCCGTTGAGATGGGAGGAGCGGGAGTTCTCCCATCGAATAGACGTTGGAGAAGGGAGCCTGTTCTGTCAGGATTGCCCAAGGAGGTGTGAGTTGGTGTTGGAAACTGATTTATAAACTTCTATTGCTGCTGCATAGGAAACCCCTGGCTATTCCTTGTCTATTTTATATACTAGACTAGTCCACCTTAAAGCTTGCACATCTATTGATGGTGACGTGGAACTGTTCCAATCCTTGGGAACAGTTCAAGGTCTTGCAGGTTATGAGTCCGACTTCGACAACAACGCTGACGGATGGTACGACTGAGGTGCGGCGCTACGCTCGAGTAGTTGCCTGTGGAGGAGATGAAGATGAAGCCCTGATGATTTAGCTGCCGCTGCGTTGGCTTTCCTTTCTGTCGATTTAGCCCAAGTGGCTTGTACCCGTACTTCCATGCTGGGAGATGTAATAACCTAAATATTGCACTGTTTTATTCGATGTATGGATGTGATAACTTCTGGAATGAGGTCTGTACGTGATAGCTGTTGATTCTGGGACTATCACAATGTTACATGGAGTCGGATTCTCTTTTACGAAAATCCGGTTCGTTTCAGTTGGTATCAGAGCCATATTCGACCGTAGCACGCACCCCTAGAATGGCCGTTAGTAAATAAGAAGTCTAAACGATTCTGTTCCCTATATTGCCCTTGAATTATCTATCTATGTCTCATACCTTGAAAATTCTTACTCACCTACGCTGACTACTCTTACGTGACCTTGCAGTGATGGAGTCGTATCCAGGAGACCAGTCGTCGGAGGAGGACTCGCCACGGGATAGCTGTTGATTCTGGAACTATCACAATGGTACAGGGAGTCGGATTCTCTTTTACGAAAATCCGGTTCGTTTCAAGAGCTCGACCCCGGCTCGGCCATGGCGGAGCCCGCCTCCCCGCAGCTCCCCGCTGCGTCAGCGGCGGCCGCCATGGCGAGCTCGCTCGGCCCCGGCGGCCATGGAGGAGCTTCTTCAGCGGCGGAGGGCGAGGAGGCCGTCCTCGCGGCGTCAGCACGAGCGGCTAAAGTCGGCTTCTAGGCGCCGCGACGCGCCTTGTTGGACGGACGACGGGGGGCGCGAGGCATGCCGGTCGCCGGTGAAGGAGGTGAGCTTTGTTCCGTCTCGCTCGTCGCCGGCCGCCCACCACCCGCCGTCTGCCGCGCTTGTCGTCAGCCGCCCTTGGAGGCCGCCCGCGTGGGCCACCTGCCCGCGAGGGAGCAGTGGCGCTCCGTGAATGGGTCGAGGAGAGAGAGATAGCCATGTTTGGGTCGCTGTTTTGCCGGTATTCGAAATGGGTCTCCCGTTTGGGTCTTCCGTTGGAGACGATTTTGGCTACATAAGAGCACTGTGCGTGACCTAAAATGGGTTTGGGCCGCGAGATAGCTGCAATGTTGGAGACAATCTAAGCATGCAAGTCCACTGCCAGAATAATGAACCAGGTCCCGCATTTTTCTAAATTTCCTTTCCAACAAAAACACTAACACACATATACTACTATAAATATGGGCATGTAGTTCTATCCCTATTAGCATCTTCGGTAGACTACATTGAATAGAACTTGAGATCAATACGATCACCACTAAAAATAGCACTGATAATCATAGAATATTTTTTTTTAAAAAAATATAAGTACCCATATTAAGTTGAGGATTCCATCCCGGATCAGCAAGACAATTGTACAACAAAAAGTCTATCCAACTAAGTTACACTCAATTTGTGGGTTCTTTGCAAATAAATTAGTGCTCCTCAATATTTGCAAACGGGCCCATATGTATTCTAAAATTATGATGACAATAAAATTAAGCAAATATCTCTAGACTTAAAACACCATCACTAATGTGGTTACTTACCGCAGACTCCCTCGTCCAGCTTCGTGGCTCATCGGTCTCAAATGCTTTGACCCGAACTTGCACCTCCACTAGGGACCTATACATTTGCCCAATCCTAGGTGGGTTGTTGCATGCCTAGGTTCGCATCCAGCAACCGCTCGATAGCAAAACAACAACACCTCCGTATTGGAGGCCAATAAGCAATCCCCACCATTGCCTCTTGCCCCTATCCATGGTCCCAATGTAAATGATTATTTATCATATGTGACTACCCATTTTATATCCTCGACATTCATATAAATTATGTTACATATAGTATAATAATAATAATAATATATTATTACTGTATTCATCCGTTGCATCGCATAAACATATTTGTTATATATTAAAAAGGAGATTACAACCAAAGAAAAAAACAAACACCAACAACACGCCTCACCTCGACAACACCTCAAATCAGGCTGGTCGGATTGGGACATCGAGACGAACCGCACAGTACATCCTCCCAAGGCGCCTCTATCCGGACACAGGGCACAACAACAACAACTCACAAACGCGGCACCCACAACATACATACCCAAATAATCGTCGAGAACCCGCAAACATGACCTTGTGTCGATAGAAACCTGACAAAAACATACTACACCACACCGAGAAAGCCGCCGCTATGCGGGACTCTCCGCCATAGTGCCGCTGCAACGTCACAGTCCACCTTATGGGGTGATGCCACCAAATCCGGACCTCTCACACACTGTCTCACAGTCGCCACCACGAAAACACAACGCGCGGGGGCCTCGGCACATCCGTCATTGGACTCCATATCTCTCACCGCCTCGAGGAAACTCCGCATGCGGAGGCCTCGCCACGCCCGCCTCAGACTCCATCCCGGATCCGTTTCGTAAATAGTCGTCAAGGTGGTGAGCGACATTACCCCGCCTCCCCAAATCTCCATCGTACCACTAAGCCATCGCTGCAAGCCGACCTCACGTCCTTACTTCGCCCTCACACATAGCCTCCACTGCCATGCCAGCAAGCTGAAGAAATCGCTTGCGCCATCCTCCGACGATATGCCGCACCGGATAGCCCAGCCAAGCTGAAAAAATCGCTGCAACCCACTGCAAGCCAAGTTGTTCCACGATGTCGATGCCATAAGTGTCGTCCTTTGACGCAGTCCCACGCCGCACTGACCATTGTCAAGCAAACACGACCGCTGCCGCCCGCTGCAAGCCATGCCATGATCTCCAGTCGCCGTGCCATGGAAATACCCGGGTTCTGAATTTCTCGCTGGTGTGTGAAAGGCGCGGACATTTTTTGTCACCGGCACAATTCACGTAATACACTATTGGTCTTTGGTTATAAGTGTTGCGGGCCCAGCTGCACGGGACTTCCTTCCTACTTGTACAGCGGTAGTCGAGAGGCGCCATGGCCCTCGCCCTGCGCCTCCGGCGGGCCATCGTCGTCACCTCCACCTCCGCCGCCCCTCTACTTCGCCCGGCCGCATCCACCTCGATCTCGCGGCCTCTCCCGCCCGCGCGCTTCGTCCCGGTGCCGCTCCCGCGGCCGTGGCTGCTTCCCGGCGCCGCGGCGGGGTTCCGGTCGGCTGCGGCGGCGGCGGCGCCTGCGGCTGCGTGGGAAACCAAGACCTCACCCGACGAGATCCCGGCCAACGGGTATGACTACAACCACTGGCTCATCACTATGAATTTCCCCGATCCCAAGCCCCCCCGCGAGGAGATGATTGAGACCTATCTCCAGACCCTCGCTATGGTCGTCGGAAGGTATAAATGTATAATATATACTTTATATACTTATTAGTTCGAGTCATTTTGTGTAGGCTAGTTATATATAAAAAAACGTTTGTATTTCTTGGGAATCTACGATAATTCCCCCAGGAGAGTGAAACGTGCATAGGAGTAAGACCATATTTTACAAATTCTTCAACTTTGATGTGTTTTGTATGGTTAGCACATGGGTTTTCGGTGAATGGTCTAGGTGATATGGATGAGCTGATTTTTTTATCTAAAGTACTGCACACCGCTGCTGGAGCTGCAGTGCCAAATGCACGCAGTCAAGCTATTCCAACTTTGATTCTGATTGGCCATTTTTTTTTCCACAACAGGCGAACGATTTTGATTTTCTTTGGTCATATCATATGAAAACCATAAGAGCGATTTCGTCTCAGCACTTTAATAAAATATGCTTATAAAATATAATACAATATGTGATCTATGTTGCCAATTTGCCTTGGTGTGTTTAAATGGTGGATACATTCTACACTTCTGTGTCGAAACTCTGTTGCGATTGAGATTAGGTGTTTGTAGCTGTCATGTCTTGAAATCTATTATGTTTAAAGGGGGCCATCACTTAGTTAAAAAGAAGCGTATATTGAGCGATGCGTGGTTTGAGGGATAGGAATTTGTTAAACAAAATTTTAAAGTGAAATGTGAAAGTATAAACACCAAAGTGATTGCATTGCAACGTTCTTTAGTAAACATTATACATGGAAGTATGATTGATCATATATGTGATTTCTACTCCTGTAACTTGTAATTGCTACTCACAGAAATGTGGTCACAGAAAATCGGTTGAAGAATAAATAGATGGTCTAGTGGATGATGACATGGCTTATAGTGGATAGTGATATGGCGCATAGTGGATTATGACGTGGAATGATTACATGTTGAGAGAAATCCAACCATGGTTGTTAGTGTGTACCAATTATATAGGTTATATAGATTCTATATATTTGATACATTAGCTCTTGTCAATTTGTTGTTCATTTGATGATGACTGAGGCTTTTATTGTATATTTTGATGGTTAGCTCCTAACTAGTCGAGTTGACGCCTCGTTGCTCTAAGTCTGAGTAATTAAAATCAAGCAACCTGAACACATAATTTGCCTAATTTCCTGAGCTCTGAGCATCTTGTAGTTATGAGGAGGCTAAGAGGAGGATGTATGCTTTTAGTACAACAACTTATACCGGTTTCCAGGCCAGAATGACTGAAGAAATGTCAGAAGAATTCTATTGTGAGTGAACAGGCATAACTGGATTTATGTGTCATCGAACTAATATGATTGTAACTTATAGTTCTTACCTTCCTCTATAGTATTTTGGCCAGGGTTGCCTGGAGTGGTTCATATCTTGCCTGATGGATATCTATATCCAGACAGAAAGCAATATGGAGGTCTGTTCCATTCTTATTTTATCTTTCCTGAATCTGCAATTATCAACTTCAAATATCCTTGGTCTTTTTCCTTGAATGCTGAGTGAATAAGCAATCCATTGATTTCTACATGCTTCATAGAAATTCTTGCTGCATATATTGATTTCATCAGGAGATAAGTATGACAATGGGGTCATCACTCCTTTCCGACCACGATATTACTGGGGCAAATCATCAAGGCCTGACAAGAACCATACCTTCAAAAGAACCAATCAGAACTGCCCTTCAACGTAAGGAGGTTAACAGAATAGCTCCCTCCAAAATATTTTGCTGGTCTTGGTAAACTTGTAATCCTAAAGACTTCCGCTGAAGACAAGCATGGAACTTGAAGTCCCCACCTTGTAAAATACATGACTGCTGACATGACTGCTGCCTTGTCGTTCTGCTTGCATTCAAATTCTAGATCTGTAGGCATGTGTTTCTACCAAAATTAATTATCTGTTGTTTAGCCCTATGTTAAACGCTGAGATTGTGATCGAAACTCTCTTTTGTCTCTTTTTTATCATGCCTGTTAATTCTCTGCTGCTGTTAAGTGGTGTTTGGATGTTTTTAGTGGAGTTGTTCAATTTAGTATTTTATTTTGCCCTTGCATATGTATCAAGTGGCCGGTTCCCCTGCATATGTTCAGAAGAGGTCTGCTAAGCTTCTATGAACCGCTAGAACCAGCTGTTGATCAGCTACTACCTTCTGCAGCGGGCATGCAGCCACTTCTGCTTAAAAGTTTGTTCATTTTATCTCATATTGGCACCTTTTTTTAGAAAAACAAAAGGTAGATCTTATTGGTACTCTGAAAATCATTATCAAGAAGGCTTGCACTCTTGTGCGAGTTTGAATTTGGCGTCAGATAGCCTCTATATCTATTATGTTTGGCTCTGCACCTTTGGAAAAGACGTACTATGTAATGCCACACACTGTTTATATTTCGACTCCATCGCGAATCCCAACGATCCGCCAACACCAAGGCACGGTCCCTTTGTTCTCGTGAGCCATATCGAGGATGAATGGTGGTTGATCTAAACGGCTTCGCCGTGATCACTGCTCTTGCCGCTCAAACATACATCAGGAATCGACGTCGCGGTTGTGCAGACGATGGTGACATCACGGTGGCCAGGCTGGCGCCGCCGGCGAGGAAGAGGCCAGTGCAAGGCCGCAGAGGAATGAGCTTGCTACGTACGTGAGGCGCACGGTGCGCGTAGGCAAGTGCTACTACTTCCTCCGTTCTAAATTATAAGTCATTTTGGCAAATCTAGATTCATAGTTAGTAGTATGTATCTACATATATACTTATGTCTAGATACATACTACTAACTATGAATCATGAAATGCTAAAACGACCTATAAATTAGAACGGAGGGAGTATGCAACATATGCGAGCTCAGCTATCTCGAGTTGAGCCACGCGACGAGACCATGTAATCACAGGCTGAGCCTGACAGACATGAGAGTAGGTGATGCTCTAGCTGCTTGGGGATTCCACCATGAGAACATGATCTGAAGGATACATCTCTTCTGACAAGCAAAATAAGCTGACAGAATTCCTCAGGGCCCAAAAAGATGGTTTAGCCAGACAAGTTTGCAATTACAAGAGTATATGGAACTTTCAAGTCCACACGCCTTTCTGTTGGCATTTCCTCAAAAAAAAAAGCAATGGTGATAATTCAGGAAACCCTTTTGGCAGCACGAGACATCTTCAAGGATCTGCAAGCCTCCCTGCATGTTCAGAGATTAATAAGATGGCATACAAGTGGGTCCAAGACTCCAAGTAGCAACGCATGGTATCTTGCTTCTTGGGGATGCCATCATGAGAAAGCAATCTAGGGGTACTTTCTTACAAATAAAATAAGGTATTTAGATGTTTTTAGCAACATAAATTTGCAAGTCCAGGTCTGCATGTTTCAATATTAAGTTATCAATGGAATTAATTATGACATAAGTAGTGGAAACCAGAATGAGGTTTGCAATTATAAACAAGACTTCAACACAGAGTAGAATGGGATACCTTAATGCATTCTCAATCTCAACATTTGTTGGCTCCAACTTGAAACCATCAAGAAATGCATCACATGCCTTTTCGTAGTTCTGAGGACAGAATGTTAGCTGTGTCACAAGACAAAATTGACTTGCCGCAGCAACAGGAATAGAACATACCTATATATTGTAATGTTTTATCTAACCTTTAGTAACATATGAGCAGCGCCTTGCATGTAGCAGGCCTTTGGCCAATCAGGCCACACCATCCGGCAAAATTCAGCATCCAACAAAGCTTTCTCTCCATCACCCAAGTTAATCCAGCAAAGGCTCTTATTTGAATGCAAGTTAACATCAGAAGGATCGAGCTTGATTGCCTACAACAAGTCACACTATCAACCATCCCATCTACCACTTGCATACAGACCTTAAGTTTTTACACAGGCATGTATACAAGAAATCAGTGAGCAGTTGTATCACTAGAAACATGGCAATTTCATGTGAAATATTGGAGGAATTGAGTTTACTATAATAGGATGCAAACTTGGTTACCACATCCATCAAGCATCAAGAAAATAGCCTTTTTCCTCTATCTGAAGTTCTGAACTCCAATGTAGATTTGGTGTTGACCTCTACTCGAACCCAATACGATACTTAATCAATAGAAAGTGAGGCAAGAAAACCCTGTAGGAAAATAAAACATCCCTTGCTGTATGCATGTTACAAGATGACAGTAGCTTCTTGTAATGGTGGAACTCTATCTTTAAAAGGAGGCAGGCCAACCCAGCTCAGTATGACAATGAAGAAGGCGCCAAGCTGCAGCCAACCCAGCTGTGCCTATGACAGCCACTAGCTCGCACTTGATAAGATAATATCTTAAGTCTAATTTGGATTCATTATTAGATTGGATTAAATTACTTTGCCAGGTTCAAGCATCAAATAAGCACTAAAAGGTCCTTTCTCCCCCCTCCTCTCTCACCCATCTGGTGCACCATACTTGGCCATAGTGCCAGCCAGTCGACAAAGTCACTGGACCATGCCAACCCATAAATGACTCTATCTTTGTTACCAGAACCCGATCCATAACACATTACATTACAGACTTATTCTGAACCCACAAGAGACTGAAATTTCTGAAGGAACACACATAAACTGATCACATGAATCATACCATTGTTTGGATTCTTGCAAGACATTCAAAACGGCGCAAATCTTTCAATTGTAAGTTGATGAACCTCAATGGCATATTAGGAAAGCTAATTCAGGCAATGATAAATTAGGAGTTTGGTAAAAGAGGAAAGTACAGCATATATACCATGGAGTAAAAATTTACTGCAGAAACATAATCTTTTTTCTTGTACGCCTTGCTTCCTTCTGATTTCAGATAAGCTGGTCTCATTTTGTACAGCGGGTCATCCTGAAACATTTAGACACAGTTTGATTCATGCAAACTCAAATATCCCACTTAAACTCACATAGGCAGAAAGGTTTTGGGGAATATTTATCGCACATAGCTCATACCTCCTCCTTCGGCACTGATTTTACATAAGCAAGTATACCGTCAACACTCCAATCATGCACATATGGAATACGAGAAGTTACTGGAAAAAGAATCTCTACATCTTTTCTTCTATTCTCACGTGCAGCAATCTCGATTGGTAGCTGACCTCCCTGTTAAGAATGAGACAAAGAAACAATGAAATATATGCACACTGTATCCGAACACCAGGTTTGATAACCAATTGTGCCCCTCCCTGAAACGAATAGGAACTTAGGTAAAGAGTTCATGACATTAAATCTTTGTGACCAAAATTATCTGATTACTAGTTTTTTCAGGACAATTAAATAGAAAAATAAGAGCATGAAGAATAGTGTAGAATGCTATCGAGATTATATATCGCAAGCTTCACCTTTACAATTCTGTTGTATTTACACCAAGATACAACAATATGTAGGACACCAAATGTCAATAGTAAGATTTACTAGAACCAGAAAATAGACCATCTTTCAAAAGCCTAAATACCCAGAATAAACAGCATGTGTGTAAACAATCATTCCAGTTGCGAAAAACATGCACAGAGAAGCGAAGAGGATAAAAGAAAAATCAATCCTTACATCATCACGAACATCAGGATCAGCACCAGCATCCAATAAACACTTGTAGAAATCAGTTAAGCCCTCATTTGCGGCGACTATTAATGGGGTTAGTTGGCCAACACCTTTCACATCAGCACCCGCCTAACACAATAGATGTTACAGAAGCATATCCTAAATAAGTGTCAAAATTTGCATAATCTCAAAAAGCGTATGCTTCCTTCCCTATAGTTTGATAAAATAAATCCAAATTGTACTAAAGAAGAATGTACATTACTTTAATCAGAAGCTTGACACATTTCAGCGAGCGAACATGGAGAGCAGCGATCAGAGGTGTATAATGAATGGACATTGCCTTGTTGCACTGTCAACAAAAATCAAGTAGTAACCCTTACATGATTGAAGTTTGCAGGCATGTAGCAAACACTGAAATTTGATTTTCTACCAGCCAAACAAAGTCGTGGAGAAGTTAAATAAGAGGAAAGTGTCAAAATCATTGGGTACTTGGTAGTATTTGTATACAAAAGTGTCACTTTTCAGTGAAACAAATTAATTTTTCCAAAAAGATGAAGGAATGTTGACAGATAACAAATCAAACCTTGCTACCACAATTATGAACATGTTACAAATTTAGCCAATCAAATGACACCAACTAATCTTACAACAAATATACATGCATAAGATAATCCTGCCATGGTACTTACATCAGCATGGTGGTCCAACAAAATCTTCACAGCAGCATTCTGCTTTACAATAATAGCAGCATGCAGTGGTGTCCCACAATAAGAAAAGGAATTAACATCTGCTCCCTTTAAAAGCAAGGCTTCTATCATTTCACACATTCCTAAATAGAAACATGGAATATTAGAGGTATAAAGAGTTGATTTGGAGTGGGACAGTAGATAAACTATATTTGCATAAATATATTACAGGCCACACTCGCAAACCAATCAGATGTTCATTGAATGTTAATTAATAATGGACATTTAATATTACAATCATATTTGGATATCCAAGCTAAGTGCCCTACAGGCTCAATGGAAACGCAAAAGACAATCGTATTATGTTAAGGCAGGTTAGTGCAGACATACGCAACAGTAACATGAATAAAACTATTTGATACTTCAATTGTTACTCATAGTGCAAGAACAATTATCTGAGCTCTCTCCCTCCTCAGCTGTACTGTGTTATCTGCTTAGTTGCTTACTATGCTAGTATATGTGATATAAGATATTGAGTATACACACTACATAATACACAGCTCATAGACACAAAGGTGTACTTGAGTAGTTGAGTAGTGACTGCACTATACGGCATCATTTTCTAGGCTTGAATGACTATAATGGTCGACATAGATATGGCACCCTTCTGACAGAACGTGTCCAGCTGGATTTGGTATTAATGAACATCAAGTTGGTTTAGGGCTTTCAACACATAGTCCCGTACACATCATATTATTGTTGCACTAAAATGGGAAGATCAGAAGTAGTGCACCATTCAATCCACTGATCATATAAAATCTGTCCAAATAACTGAAGAACCACAAGCATAACTATGTACAACCTAATTATGACACGGGATCAGAATTCCCTATATTCACAATTATAATGGATATCCGCACAACCAGTTGTAAATTCTATTATCTGCATCCTAACACAATGATACATGCAAGAGTGATGACATGGGCACATAAGAGTAAAAGAAAGTAAGAATATAACATATATATACATGCAGCAGAGGAGGACCTGCTCCAGCTGCCACGTGGAGAGCGGTACACCCATGTTCGCCGGGCTTATTTGGATCAGCGCCATGGTCAAGAAGAAACCTCAAAGTTTCCACAGTCCCATCTCGAAGTGCATAAGCCAGAGGCGTCTCACCTATCAAAATCATCAAAAGGAATAGCTTATAAATCACATGTTCTCACAACAAACAAAAGAATATGTAAACAAATGAGTTTCCCTGTTTGCTACCAGTGCATATGCCTCTTTCTCCAAATATAGATTTGAAGTAAACTTACACATAGCAGCGTATGTACTAAGGTAAAATATTACAGTAACTACAGCATTATAACATATTGCCTGCAGGAAGTACAATGCATGGAAAACATGATGACTACATGATAACGGACAAACAAACAATTTTGCATTTTCATAAATTATTAAGTGCATACCATAAGAGTACTGTGAATGAAACATGTTGCTCATAAAAATAAAAGAAGGCTGCATAGTTCCTCTGCACAATCTTATCAAGTAAAAGAATGGTACCAAACTACTGTACAGCATATAACCATAAAGTCTCTCAAAAACTAACATCACTGAACGAATAAAAACATCCTAAAATGAACTTGTGCTGGTGGTGAATCGATAGCCTCTACTGGGTACTGACATAACTGACCTACGTTGTAGATAGGCACTGTCCAATATCAAACTAAAATTAACTTGTGGTGCTGTTGAAATCAGTAACCTCTACTGAGCCTAATGTAGGGATGGAGTAGGCACGGACCAATCTCAACAAAAAATGGACAAAGAATAATGGAAACAGATTTTATGTTTTTGCCAACGGAGATAGACGAACAAACAACCTGACTCGTCGACTGCGCCGACGTCCACATGGAGCTCGTCGAGCAGGTACGCGCAGACCGCCGTCCTCCCGCGACCCGCGGCGACGTGCAGCGCCCCGGCGCCGCAGTCCCTGACGGCCTCCACCGCCTCCCCGATGCGGCCCTTCCCGCCGTCCAGCGCGCGCGCAATCCCTGCGGCACGGATCAGCAAACCGCCCAAATCAGAGACCGGGCCCCCAATCGAGCATAGGCGGCAAAACGCAACCGAGCGGAAACAGCGGGGAGACGAAGCGAGGCACGGCCCGCGCGCGTGCGCGCACTTACCCTTGAAGAGGCGGAGGTCGCCGTCGGCCGCCGCCTGGAGGAGCCGCCGCTCCGGCGTGCCGGGTCCTGCAAGCAGCCGAAAGTGTGGGAGTTAGCTGGGGTTAGGCATAGGAGGCAAGTCCTGGGGCTGGGATGTGGGGGGCGCTTACCGCCGGCGAGGGGCGGCGCCATGGCTGGCAGTGGATGGCGGGAGGGGGGCTTTTGGTGCGGAAGGAGGCGGGAAGGGGAGGTTCGGGAGCCTTGGAGGTTTGGGGGAGGGCGGGCTGGGGCGGCGAAGTGTGAAATGGTACGCGCACCCGACACGGAAGACGAAACGAGAGAGACGCGGAGCACGAGTGTTCCACGCGTACTAAAATCTAGGGGAGAGGTTGCACAATTTTAGGAAGAGTTCTCCCCTTCTCGGTGGATGCTGGAAATGGTTGATGATGGGCCGATCAGGTGATTCTGGGTCTTGGCCGACCAGCCAGACGAGATAACGTTGGAGGCGGCGGAAAGGAGAGGGAGAAGGCATAGGGTGTGCTTAGTTGCACGTCAGTATGTCACATCTTGCTAAGTTAGAGCCTATTTTGACAGGTAGAATGAATAGTATTGTATGAGCCTATTTTGACAGGTAGAATGAATAGTATTATATGAGAGAAAATAATTCGAAACAAATCAAATAAGTCAAGTCTAGATCAGTCGAATAGGTTCTTACATCTTGTTACGTGCTTTATATACTTCAGATGGCAGATTGTATATGAAACACAGGGTCTGCGATAAAACAACCCTAGCCCAAAAGAAACACGGTCAGCTCTTTATCTCTGAAAGAGTTCAATTTTGGGAACACAGATAATGCTCTGAATACCTAGCTATTCTTACAGAATATACACTTATTTTTATTTTATTTTTTTTGAAACAAGTACATTTATTTTTACACAGTCATTCCCGAGAGACTAGGTTCAACGGAGTAGCGGATCATGAAGAAGTCATGTTTTGAATTTTTTTTTGTCCAAGGAGTACCATCACCCAAAAGGAAATGGGCCATGAAGAAGTCAGGTAGCGTAGCATTATTCCACGGCCTTCAACAAAACAGTAGGCGGATCACAGACAGAGAGTTTTTTTTTGTCCACGGCCTTCAAAAAAAATTTTCAATGACGACCAACCTCGCGGCAACAGACAGAGAGTGACGGAGCGGCGCGCCGTGCGTCACGCGTGCAGGCGCTGCAGCCCCGTCGCGCGCCGCTCGTGGAAAAAGCCACCCACCACCGGTCCAAGGGCTGCTACTGCTAGCGCGCGCCGCAGGCCACGCCCGTCACGCGCCGCGCCGCAGACGCGACGACGACGTACGACTGCATGCCTTCCGACGCCGAAGCGGTGCACCTTCCGATCCACCGCCCCCGCACCGCACGCCACTCCATCTCCACCAGCGCCCGACGCCCCCAACCGCCCGTCCCACGCCGCCCGGCTTTTCCCGGAGACGCAGGCGAGCCCGCGCGCGCGCGGCAGTTTCAGTTCAGAGCGCACCGCACCGTGCCGCGGCACTCCGTCCGTCCTTTGCATCTCTATCTGTCTATCTACTGTCTGCATCCAGGCCACGGCGGCACCGCACAGGTGGCCCGCAAGCCACGGTGGTTGTGGGAAAGGGCTGCGCGCCGCGACGAAACGCCCACCTCCACCTCACCACTGGGGCCTGCCTGGCTGCAGATATTCTCAGATATCCCAGCTTTGCCCCCCGGGGGGGTTGACGGCCAAGGGACGGAAGCTGCGGGCCAAAACAGGGTAGGTGGGGTTAAACTCATTCGGTGCAGCCCGTGGCAAGGACCTAGCCATATTCCTTTTACAGGCAAATAGTATATTAAGAAAGTTGTTATTATTATTACAATGTAGATAACCACAACACAGGTGGCGCGACCTAGTTTAAATCCTAAACTTCATATATAGGTGCTCTTTTATTAGAACTTAATATGTGTATCTATAGGCCGGTGTATTAGCGAGGAAGAGGGAAAAAAACTAAAATAAATACACAAAGATGTTTTGATTGTCATAGGAAAAACTAAGCAACTACACACTATATATGGTTGTACAGTATTCACGCGCAAGAGGGCAAAATTGACAAAAAAAAGGCGCACTGGGTTTTAGTTTGTTGGGCCAACCGACAACATGGTGAGATAATGGCGGCATGACGTTAGCACGAATGATCCCCATTGTTCCATCAACAAAGCGACAAATGTATTTAATTAGTGTTATTGTAAGGAAAGTTATTTCTTTTTGTTTCGCAAAAGCATTCATGTTTAATATATTGGGATCTTAACCTCTTCTCTACTTGAGGGCGGAAAAAAATGGGAAGAACTAAACACTCTATTTTGGATTTAGAGAAATTTTTTTGTGAATTGTACATAGAGAATATAAACAGAATAAGATGCAAATTCTTTTTTAATTCACATCGTGATAAGTTGAAATGTGTAAAATGTTCATGTTAAACATAATTTTAGGCTATGTAGAATCAATGATGATGATATTGAAAACTCTATTACTTTCTTTCTCATATATCCTCATCCACGTCCTCCTTCATATTTTATTCTTCCTCCATCACACATCACTAATACACCATACCCCACCACCACTAGCTGATTAGCCCAAGCTTGTTCATAAAAAAGAATGATAGGCCCATGCTCAATTCACCAAATCTTGTTGTGTCTAAGCCTTTGCAGAACATGTGTTCTATGGGCCAAAAATACATCAAGCCGAACAGCTGAGAGGCCCCTTTTATGCTCTCCTCGACCGATATGTTGGCAGAGGCCCATGACGCCAACCGTTTTAGCCTCCGTATTCAATTCACCGAATTTTTTCGTACCTGTCTCTGCACCGTATGTGTACGTAGTACACACCATGTGGGCTAGAAATCCATCAAGCCGAATAGTTGAGAGGCCCATTAATGTTTTCCTCGATCAACACGCTGGCAGGGCCCATTGTGCCGGCCGCTTTAGCATCCGTTACCAAAATGGACTGGTAGCCCACCTAACCCCCCCCCCCCCCCCTAAACTTAGGCATGTTTGGACCTTCACATATACTTGCTTCCTTCATCAAAATATTTGCAATATTTGTTTGAATTAGATCACTCTAGTTTTGAGTCTATCATGTCCTCTAGGTCAAAAGGATCAACCAAGGTTGGACTAGAGGTAGTTATGTATAAGAATTAAAATATGTTAGTATTATTCGTGCTCCGAGTTTCCCATTCGACCAAGTGACAATAATGTCTTGGTAGCCCTAAGGGTCCCATGCATATGCATGTTTGCCAACAACCAAACACCACCACATAAGAAAACACACTATATGTGCATACATGTTAGAGAACAAGGGTTCTACATGAACATGGTGAACTTCTAGAATCTACTAGTCTTGGTTACATCTTAGTAACATAGAAGAAATATAAATGTTAGAATGGCTCATCACACACAAGGGCCAAAGAACCACAACACACAACATATGAAGAGTGTCCTCGTCGGTAAACATTTGTCCACTTAGATGGATGGAGACCTAGCTAGGGCAGTCAACCCCACCGCCCCTATGCTTGACGTAGCCTATGGGTCAAAGATCACTGAGGGAGCATATCCTCTAGGGACATACACCTCATTTTCTTGCCTAATATAATGTATGGGTTGTTGGTTACTATCATTTATATAGTTGTTGGGCCTAATACATGTCTCTAGTTATCTTGTTTCTTTTTGTTTACAATCCTTTTTATGCTTGTTGCATTTGTTTGTTCATTAGTTCATGTTAGTATTTTTCTTATTTGTTTTATAGTACTTGATATTTATGAAACCTTGTTCATTTTCCCACACTTTTATTTTAATTACTTTATTTGAAAAGTAGTATTGTTTAGAAATATTTTAGATATTTTTCTATGATATAATTGCATTTTTTCCCAAGTAAAATTTGATTGTTCCTCTATTATGTTTAATGTTCCCATGAAATATGTTTCTGAATCGTAGTTGTTGTACTATCACAGTGTTCCACAAAATAGTATAATTTAATAATGCCACATGTGTTTTAGATGTTTCTAGGGTATGGTAAATTGTTGCCATGCTACTACTGCATTGTTCCTATAAGTAACTAATGGTCCATTTAATAACATCTTAATATATATTGCTCTCATAATACATTTCAATTTTCCCATGCTATTATAACAATTAAATTGTTCTCATGATATGAAATGAACTATTATTATGCTACTGTAACAATATTCATGTAGACAAAATTTTTGTTCATCTAATATCACAAAATTGTTTTCATAAAATATTTGTATTCCCATGCTACTATTGCATTTTTCATGTGCAATTATATCTTGGATTGTTTGTACATAAATTCATTGCCTTTGTGCCTTCATTATACTTAACAACACAATGCCCACAACAGTGGTGGAACATTCCCTACGATATAATGGAACACTGCACATGAATTACATGGGACAATGGTGATGAACCAATACGAAACATGTATTATCGATCAAATTAGAATAGTAGCACTCTTGCCATGATAATGTATTCAACATGGATCTCTCTTCGTGCACTCATTTTGGACTCTGAACAAATTTTCATATGATTTTATTTTGAGAATACATGTTTATTAAAATACTCCTACTCAAGAAATAGCGAGCGATCGAGATGGTAAAGGTCCCTGTGGTCTGTGGACCGGAACAGTCGAAGCAGATAATCCCCCCACACCACAGGACGGACAGGCCGCTGTTGATTTAACGGCGCCGCTGGACGGCGCAGACCTCTCGCTCCCGCTAGCGCGGCGCAGTCTGAGGTTATTTTGGGTACTTCTAAACATAAACCACTAACCGCTGCGCTCCACTGTCTTCTCCGGCCGGCCTCCGCGTCCTATAAATGACGCTGCCATGGCTCCGTTCTTCTCCATCGAGTTCCAGGGTCCTCTTCTTCTCACTTGAAGAAGCACTAGCATAGAGGGGGAGAGTCGAGAGATTAGACTCTAGTGTAGTATGGAGGCTGTGCGTCGGCAGGCGAAGCGAGAGGGGAAGAGGGCTACGGTGGAGGCTGTGCCTGTGCGTAGGCAGGCGAAGGGAGAGGGAAAGAAGAGGGCTACGGTAGTGGAGGCAGTGCGTCGGCAGGCGAAGGGAGAGGGGAAGAAGAGGGCTAGGGTGGAGGCGCCGGATGGCAACCAGCTGGGAGCCTTCGAGGTGCTGCCGGAGGAGCTTGTGGTCTCCATCCTCGCCGCCGTGTCGAAGTCCGCGGACAAGCCGGCGGATCTCTTCTCCGCGATGCTCGTGTAAGTAGTGCACCGACCAGCCGGACTGTGGTCGATCTAATTATTTTTTCCCCATTTCTGTCTAGAAATAAAAGGGATGCTCGATCGAGCTGAAATTTGATCGCAGATGCAAGAAGTTCGGCAAACTGGGGATGGATCCCGTGGTCCTGAAGGCAGCGTCGGCGGCGTGCGTGTCCGTGCGCGCCAGCAAGTGGAGCGCCGCCGCCGGCAGATTCCTCAGCCGCTGCGGCGACGCAGGCAACTCCGACGCCAACTATCTCGTCGGCATGGTACGCCCGATCGAGCCTCTTGTTTCTATTTCTGCACACGCAACTTCGCATCAACGTTTGCACATGGATCAACGATGTATATATCCGAATAAAGTCGTCATCGGCTTCTTCTATCTGCTGTATGTCTGTGACGTCTGCCTCCGACGACAGATCGACTTCTACTGCTACAGTCGGCGACACGAAGGTTGGAATCGGATGATGATGGCCGTGGTGTCCTACCACGCGGAGGCGGCCTTCGCCGCGGCCGTGATCCGCTTCAACGGCACCGCCGCCCCCGACGACGACGACAAAGCAGGCCCGCACGCCGCCGCGCGCCTGTTCTGCATCGCCGCGTGCCTCGGCCACGTCGGCGCGCTCCGCGACGTCGCCTTCTGCTTCAGCAACGGCCTCGGCGTCCCCCAGGTCCCCGCCACCGGCCGCCGCCTCACCGTCTTGGCCAACCGGCTCGAGCTCTGCGGCAGGTACCCGCAAGGGCCGGCGCGGCACGCCGCCTTCGCCCACGTCGCCCGCGCCATCTTTGACGGCGGCCGGAGCTGCCTGGCCACGGCCTTCGGGTGCTTGGCCGCCGTGCCGCGAAGCTACGAGTGGGCGCACCCGGCCAACAGGTTCCTGGCCGAGTGGTTCGCGTCGTGCCCGGGGCAGCCGCGGCTGATGTGCTCGATGCCCACCTGCGGGCGGCCCGAGTCGCGGACGCTGGAGTTCCGGCGGTGCCCGGCGTGCTCCATCGCGCGCTACTGCTCCCGCGCGTGCCAGGCGCTGCACTGGAGGATGGGGCACAGGGCGGAGTGCATCCCCGTGCACCAGTGGCTCCTTGCCGCCCTTGGCAACGCCGGCCATGTCGGCGCACCTGCGGCTGCTCTGTCCGCCGAGGTCGCTGCTGCTGGAGCTATATGATGCCATTGTCTGTTTGTCTTTACTTACTTATATTTCCCGTCTCGTACTAGAGCTACTATATGCATGACATTGTCAATCTGTCGTGTTTCCTTAAGCGTTTGTGTGTAATAATATTGTAACTTGTGTGTTCCGTTTCTACTGTAATGGTTATATATCTGTGGTTTGCCTATATATAAATTCAGGTTAAAGTTTGAACATTTCGGTAATCGATGGTATAGCAGAGATCTTATATGTTGTTGGCTGATGATATAATAGCCAGGTACAGCATCGCACCTAGCTATGACTCTTATCATTTGCTGATGGGTGTCATGTACACTCTGCCTGCTGTATTTGAAGCGAATGCATATTCATCTGATCCTTGTAGATCTTTTAGCGTAGTGTTCAACAATCTCCATGGTATATATGGTATGGTTCGTTCTTTCGGTCAGGGCGCGTGAATTCTTTGTTCTGCTTTGCGATGAGTGGTTGTGGTTGGGTGCGAGATTATGTTTTCCGCGTTCACAGCAGGTGCTGCGTCTTAAGTGCCAAATCTTAACTTGCAGTGTCACTGTATCATTAAATCTCGGATATATGCTACATATATCTTGGGGGAATATGGGAGGAATTGGACAGGACATTTTTGTGCGCCTCCTGTCTCCAGGGGCAGAAGCGGAGCCAAAAGGAAAAAAAATCTTGACGGGGTCAAGGAGTATGTACTAAATCTTTTAAATATGCTTGAATTTAGATTTTTTTAGAAAAAAGTCTAAATCACTACCCTATACTATTAACAAAGTTTGAATAACTCCTTGAACAATTTTTGTGTTTATTTAACCCCTTCATTTTCCAAAAGCAGATCACTGTTCACCTTTAGGCCTAATCAAATCCATTTTTGATAACTGGATGGCTGTTTTGATCACTCAAGTGTATACGTGGGCCGTCCAGCGTGGCAAGCTATTTTGTGGTGTATTTCTTCCGTTCCCGGGGTCTCCGTCTGGTAGCCCAGCATATCGTTGCTCCCCACCGCGTCGCCGCTGTCACGACTGAGTCATCACCGTCCTGATGCGACTGTGCTCGTATCCGTCTCCAGGTGCTTGCTCGCCCTCTCACTTGGGAGCAGCCACCACGAAATGGGGAAGCCAGAGCTGCAGCTGGATAGAGGGTGTGCCCATCGAATGGTTGGCACTGCCACAGCGAAGGTGACATGTGCTGCCATATATGGCCGCACCATCGCATGCATGAGGAATGGCGGCATCAAATTGACAAAATCTTCACTCTCCATTCCACAATCATAAGATGTATTGCATGAGGAACGCCCCCGCATCGTCTCCTGGGGGGGGGGGGGGCGACTCGGGCGGCTCCCCCCACCGCCGCCGCCAGCTCCCTCCCCTCCCTCTGCCCACCCTTGCCGTTGCCGGAGTGGAGCCCCGGAAGCCCGTGGGCCTGCAGGGAAGGCGGCGGCGGGCCTTCCTCTTCGACTGGCTCCGGTCCCCGGCTCCTCCCGCTGGCGGCGCAAGACGATGGCGGAGGCGACGGATCCGGGGGCCTGGACGCCGGATCCGGTCTCCCCGCGGCCGGATCCGGTCGCGCCGCCGGTGGATCCAGGCGTCTGACGGTGGCCGGTGGACGCGCCGACGGCTGCGTGCGCAGTGAGACGTCGCTGTGCGACGGCGGCGAGCGACGACGCGAGCGCAGGGTGGCTTCGACGGTCTGCGCGCGGATGGCCGGCGCAGGCGTGGTTGCGCGGGGGCGGCCAACGACCGGCGAGCGCTTGGCCCAGTCGGGATGCGGCGGCCGGGCGCGCGCGTCGCGGCCTGTGGCGCCCAGTGCCGAGGCGCGTTGTTATGCGCCTGGCGGCGGCCGACGTGGGCAGCGCGCGACGGCGAGGAGGCGGCCCAGCGCCCGGCGCGGTGCGGCGTGAAGGCCGTGGCCGCGAACGGCGCATGGGCGGCCAGCGAGGGCTGACCCCGGGAGGAGATTGCGGAGGTGGCGGCGACGACCAGTGACAACGGCGTCTTCTGGATCTGACGTCAGCATGGCCTCCAATGGTGACTCCTCTCTGGCAGATGCGCCTTCGACCTTAGTGTTGGAAGGGATAGTATCGGACTTTACAACTACATCTGGTGATGACATCTTCACTTTCGCCTTTACTTTTCATATAGATCAAGAGACATGAGTCACCTTGGTTTCGTTCGCGGATTCTCTTACATACTCGAAGACGAATTTCATCTATAATTTATTCCTGGTGGATTATGCATGAGTAGCTAGTTGCTACTTTGCAGCATAGTATCTCAGGTTACGAATTCAGATGGTCTGCCGGATTTGAAGTAATCGTGGCCGTCTAAGTGGGTCAAGGCTGGTCTATATGGAAGCATTGGCCTGGTCAGAAGGGGGAAGCAATACGAGACTTGGTCGTGGTGGTAATGCTACTAATTCACCGGTCTGGGAAGAAATTCCTAGGTTTGACCTTAATTGGTTGAGCCTGACAGTGACCTTGTTGAAGGCATTGTTTGAATTAAGATGAATTACTCCCTCGTGAAAACATTTGATCTGGTCTTAATTGGTTGGGTCATTACAATGTCGGCACGTGCGCGTGTCGTTTCCTTGTTGGAGGCATTGTCTTGGGAGCCTACTTCAAAGTCCAAGAGTTGCTTTGGTTTGTGACACGGATGAAGATGAAGGCGCTTGTGGTAGTTTGCTAGGTCTTGGTGCTCTCATTTTTTATTTCTTTTTTATTTTTCATGGGCTGTGTGCATCTTAGTTATGCAGAGGCCGGGTTGGATCTTATATAGTTGTATCACCTCGATGTAATTGTCTAAGATCAATAAAGCTTCCCTTTTCCAAAAAAAATTCACATCAAATGAAAATTTCAGGGACATTTAGTCACAATTGACTGTTCTCTGAACTCTTATTCTGCTGCGTTGGTGCAGGTTTCCAATTCCTCCTATAAGTGCTAGCGTGTGCTTGCAGTGGCGGTGTAGAACCTTGGTTGGTTAACCCTGTTGCCAGCCGCAGACATGGCCAGCCCCTAGGCGGCGGCGACCCAGCGAGCCATTGAACCCTGTCCGGGTGATGGGACAAGAGAACTGCAGCATCTAGGAATACATGGCCAAGAGAGAGGAATGGCATCCGACTTCCGACGACCATGGATGGTCAAGCCGATGCGTTGTGGGCGGCGAAGACTCTTGACACTGGCGATGCAGTGGCCGGCGACGACATACGGACATACGGTACCAAGACGCAGGCGCCAAGAACAGACATAAGAGAAACAACGAACAACCTGGGGTGGCCTGATTCGGGAGGGTACGGTGTTTTCTGCACTCAAAAGCTCTTACACGTAACACGCTGGACGGCCCACGTGGCAATCTGAATCAACGAAATTACCATCCAGTTAGCAAAACTGGTTTTGATTAGTGACTATATAAGGTGAATAGTGATCTGGTTTGGTAAAACAGAGGGATTAAGTAAACATAAAATTTGTTTAAGGTTATTCAAATTTTGTTGATAGTATAGTGTAGGGATTTGGACTTTTTCCTTTTTCTATGTACAAACTATTGAGACTTGATGGAACTGTTGCGGTGCTTGTGACATGAGCCATCCCGGGCTGTTCGTGCAGCCGATGGATGGGTCGAGTGAGCTAGGCCGAGGCGCTCCGATCCGTTCGATTCAGGTTCCCATCAAATAATGCCAGTGTCGTCTCCTCGCTGCCCCTTTACCCACCGGTGAGGTAAAATAAGAGCACCGGTGACCAAGGTTGTAGATCACACGTACCAAAAAAAAGAAAGATCGTAGATCACATAGATTATTTTTTAGACAACTACCGACAAATTAACACTACCAGAATCATTCACATCCGCCCGCCTCCTCCGCCTCGGTCATTTTTGGACCCGGTGCTGATGGGGCTTCAGCACCGGGTCCAACGGCTAGGAGCGCGGGCGGCGCTGCGGGGTGCCAGGGCGAAGACATTAGCACCGGGTCGTGGCAAGACCCGGTGCTAATGCGCCCCCTTTAGCACCGGGTGCAGCCAGCAACCGGTGCTAATGTGCCGAGGCCATTTCGCACCGGTTGCTGGCTGCACCCGGTGCTAAAGTGTGCACATTAGCACCGGGTCTTGCCACGACCCGGTGCTAATGTCTCCCTCGGCCGAGCCAGCTGAACACTTAGGCGCTGTGTTCATGCTGCTCGGCCGTCACCGGGCGCACACGAGCCACGTCACTGGATGAACAAGAACAATTTTTCTTTTTAATCTCTGTATAAAAGTTGTAACTAGTCGTTCTCCCTCGTACAAACTTCAAAAAAGATCATTTTTCTTCCTAAAAATTCCTAAAATCATACTCTATCAAATTATGAAACTTATTAATGTTATTATTTTGAAAAATCTTCTCGTGTGAGACTGTTTGAACAATCCAAATTTTGAATTAAAGATGACAACTACAACCAAGGTTTTTTTTCACACTAGGTGATGTCAAATGAAAAAGTGATGAATACCAAAGTTTCATATTTCATCATGATCTACAATCTTTATTTAGGTCATTTTGTCATTTTCAGAAGTGGTAATAACATGTAGTATAAATTTGACAAGTCTCTAACAAAGTTTTAGAAACTATGAGAGTGAATCTAGGATTAATGAACAATGTATACTACCACTTTCTCAAATGAAAAAATAACTTAAATAAAGATTGTAGATCTTGATGAGATATGAAATTTTGGTATTAATGACTTTTTCATCTGAGACCATTTAATGTTCCAAAATCTTTCTTTTAGTTATCAATTTTTGTAATTTATAAGATTTTCTAGTAATTTATAAGATTTTCTAGTAATTTATAAGATTTTATAGTAATTTATAAGATTTTCTAGTAATTTATAAGATTTTCTAGTAATTTATAAGATTTTCTAGTAATTTATAAGATTTTCTAGTAATTTATAAGATTTTCTATTAATTTATAAGATTTTCTATTAATTTATAAGATTTTCTAGCATTTTATATTGATTTTCTAGTAATTTATAAGATTTTCTTATTTAATATATATTTTTAATAGGTATTAATAACTGAATTAAAACAAGTATTAATAACTATATATTTTCCACCGGTGCTAAAGGCTGGTTTGGAAACTGGCGCCAAACGAAAATTGGGGGCCTTTAGCACCGGGTTGATCTAAAATCCGGTGCTAAAGGCCCCAGTTTTCGTTTGGCGCCAGTTACAGCCTTTAGCACCGGGTGTTGTATAGACCCGGTGCGAAAGGGCCTTTAGCACCGGGTCGTGGCTGCACCCGGTGCTAAATGCCCCGGATCAGCACCGGGTCGTGGCTGCACCCGGTGCTAAATGCACCGGATCTATATAGCCTCGCGCCGCCCCCCGCCCCGCAGCACTTCGTCTTCCCCCAAACCGCCGGCCCTCCTCCTCGCCTCGCCCCCGCCGCCGTCGTGAGGCGCTGGCCGACAGAGCACTCCGTCAAGGTACGGTACCATGCCCACCTCACCTGATTCGGCTTGATGCAAGGGTAATTTGGGATCTGTTGTTGTGGGCGATCGATCCTTCCCCGTGGATTGGTGCTTGTTTGCAGGCCGATGCGTTCGATCTTGTTGGATTTGTTAACACCAAAAATTGGCACCAGGAAGAGGCTGACATGTGGGCCGGAGTCGTCGAGGAGATATCATTCGGCAAAGGAGTTTTTCTCCAGAGGCATTCGGCAAAGACGTTCTGCGGTCGGGAATGCGTCGTCATTCGGCAGAGGCATGATTCCGCAGGTAAAAGCAGTAGCATTCGGGAAAGCGCGATGACGTGGGAAAAAATAAGGAAAATGCCGGTTCGAACAAGGAATGCAATATGGGCACGAAGATTCGTCATTTATTTTTAGAAACAAGTGTTGTAGTCGTGTCCGACTAGGAGTTGTATCAAGACCTGGGTATAAATATAAACCCATGGCATCTGTAAAAAAAAAGATCAATCAATCATACAACAAACCGGCCCCGTGCCAACATCGAGTCCTTTAGTCGAGTCGTCGAGTTCTTCGAGAGGAGTCATCGATCCGTCGACCTCCGTAAGTACCGGCAACCTTGTATCATGCTTAGTATCATGCGGTGGATTTAAGCTTTGATGCAAGTAGTCTTGTTACCATGCTTAGTATCATCCGGTGGATTTAAGTTGTGGTCTCAAGAAGGTTCCTCTGTTAGGTCATGAGCCATGCGGTGGGCTAAGATCTAGTATGGACCAAGTTATCGGCTCTGTTGGATTTCGGCAAGATCTAACAGATTCATTAAGTTACCCCGTGTTGCTTCGTTTTTACTCTGTGTTTAATTCATGCAACATACCTTTGCCCAATCTAGATCGGCTAGAATCGGCTTTGCTTTACGGTGCGACGACTTATCCCCTCATAGCCGAATCCGAAACCGATCTAGGTTGCCACGTGTCGCGGGTTCGAACTTGTCGGTATCGTGTCGGTCTTGACAGAACCGGGTATCATGCGGTAGATGCAGGTTTTTGGGTCGTCTTAGAGCTAATCATCCGGTGGATTAGAATTCGATTCGATCTGATAGATTTATCTTTACCGATTAGGCTTGTTCCTTCGCCGCGGATCCCGATTCGGCTAAATAGCCGTATTCGGCAGTGCTCTCACGAGTGAACGTGTGTTCGTGGGTTTGCATTGGACAATGAATGCTTTTAGCCTTTCACGATTAGATTGTATCATGCGGTGGATTGATCTAATCTGATTGGTGGTGTGGCCTCAAACGAGTTGTATCATGCGGTGGATTAACTCGTTCGCTGCCATGCTTGACGGGTGCTGCTTTCGGCCTATGCATTCTTGTTTCAATGTAAATTCGTGACTGTGTTGTGGGTTCGTAACTAAACATTGAATGCTTTTAGCTTTTCATGGTTAGATTGTATCATGCGGTGGATTGGTCTAATCTGATTAGTGGCGTGGTCTCAAACAAGTCGTATCATGCGGTGGATTAACTTGTTTTGTTATCATGCTTGACGGGTGCTGCTTTCGGCCTATGCATTCCTTGTTTACTGCGAATTTATGATCATGTTTCGCCCTTTTATTTATCTATCATGCTCTGTTTCTCGCTAATCGGCTATGAGTATGTGTTATAATGTTCATTCGGTTGAAAGCCGATCTTTCGTCATGCTTACGTCACGCATTCGGCAGTGCGCTCACTGCGTGCCTTGCCGATTGCCGAATGAGGATTTAACTGCCGACAGATAGCTTCTCTGTAGCTATATGTCGCTCGAAAATGGCTCCGTAGCCGCAAATATGGAACTGTCTGGTCTCACCCGGCATGTTCCAGGTTTTGATCTAAACTTTTTTGTCCCTTTGTTAGTTTTCAGGCAAACTGACTGGCACGCTTCCGGATTCAAAAGCCCGGGCCACGTGTGAAGCCAGCTAATTCGGCTTGCTGTGTGCTTGGCGTGAGGTGCGGATTTTACGTCAACACACTTTTTGGCACGCCCAGTGGGACACACACAAGTTTTCAAGATGCCTGAGTTGAGCGACATCATGGATGTCACTTTGGAAGAATTGTCTGAAGAGCATCAACAGATGGTAAAGGTTGCTGCCAACCAATTCATTAACAAATGTTTACTGTCTTTCGCCAAGAACAGGAGTGGTGCACCTTTTCTCAAGTCCGATCTGCCAAGAGTTCTCCTTCCTGGGCAATCTGATTTTACTGAAGAAGAAGAAAGGGAGAGATTCTCGGGCTTGTTATACAAAGCTTTGGGGGAAGCAATGACCAATCACAATGCTGCGTTCTTGAACAGTTTTCGGCATATAATGGTAAGCATTTTTGGTCAGCATGTGGATAAACCCTTCGAGCAAATACATGGGCAATTGGGTGGTCCGACATACTTCAATGTTCAAGCACCAGTTCAGAAACCACATGGTAAAGGAAATGCTGATGAAACTGGAGGTTCTGGTGCTAAAGATATAAATGGACAACCGATTCGGCAAGATCCTCAGCCTGCACTGCCGAAAACTCGCACATACGGTGATATGGCATTCGGCACCACAGGGAATCCGCCTGCTTCTGCTTACAAGATATCTCCCTTGAACAACAGATTGCAGAGGGATTTATATGGAAACGGATATTCAGAGTTTATGGATTACAATGCTATCGACGCTCTCCCGAATCCTGGATATGTTGGTACTGCAGGCATGCTTGCTGGAAGACCAGGGAATCAAGATACCAGTATTGACCTCATGGTGCAAAAAATGACCGATGTATTGCAAAATCAATTCGGTCTGAAGCCTAAAAATCAGGGATACATGTACTCGTCCCCTTTCCCGGAATGGTACCAAAGGGTATCATTGCCGAATAGAGTCAAGGTGCCTACAGAGTTTACTAAATTCTCAGGACAAGATGATACTAGCACTGTGGAACATATAGCTCGATATCTGATGCAGCTTGGAGAGGCTTCGGCAGATGAGGCTTTCAGAATCAGATACTTTCCTTTGTCACTGACGGGTCCAGCTTTTACATGGTTTGCTTCTTTGCCTGCTCAGTCGATTTGTACCTGGAAAGACCTGGAACAGAAATTCCATGCTCATTACTACATTGGCAGTACCGAGAAAAAGTTGGTTGATTTGACCAGCTTGAGGCAGAGGAATAATGAAACACCTACAGAGTTCCTCAGGAGATTTAGGGAAACTAAGAGTATGTGCTTTTCTCTGAACATACCTGATGATCAACTGGCTGGTATGGCTGTAGCTGGAATGCTGCCTGCCATTCGGGAGAAGCTATTCGGGATGGAGTTTGATGATCTGGGCCAGTTGTCGCACAGATTGGCCTTGATGAGTAACCAGGCATATGGTTTCAAGAAAGATGTCAGATTTGCTAAAAATAATGATGTAGCTGACATCTATAACCAATTCCTTGAAAGAGCAGATCAAGAAGATGAATATGAAGATAGCGAGGAGATAGCCGCAGCAGAGATAGTGTGGAGCAAAGAACCAGTTACAATGACTCAAAGATGGATCAAACAGGTGAAGGGAACGTATGATTTTGATGTGACTAAGGCGGACAAATTGTTTGAGTTCCTGGTAAAAGAAGGCCGAATCAAATTGCCAGAGGGGCATTCTATGCTTCGGCCCGATGGAGTGAAAGATAAGAGGTACTGTGGGTTTCATGATAGAAATTCTCATTCCATTAATGAATGCAGAGTCTTTAGGATGAAGATTCAGAAAGCTATCCAGGAAGGACATCTGAAATTCGACAACAAGATGAAACTGGACAGTAACCCTTTCCCTCAGAATATGATCGGGTTCTCGGTTAATATGGTGAATGCTGTTCCATCTGGAGAAAAGGGAAGATTGAAAGTTTTAACCTCAAAAAAGGCAAGACAGGATGGTTCAGTTGATCCCACTCGGCAGATCACAATTGAACAGATTCGCCAGAAAAATCTTCGGTTCCCGAATAGCCGATTTGAAGTGGGGGAATCCTTTAAACCTAGAGTTACTACACGTATTCTCCTCAACAAATGGCAGCGTCAGCAAGAAAAAGAGCGTTTTCAAAAGCGTGAATACGAGGAGGAGAAAAGAAGGCGCGAAGGAGAAAGGTTTGAGGAAGAACAAGAAGAGTATGCTCGAGAGCAGGAACGTGCGCATTGGGGGTGCGCATTCTTCAGACACTGTTGGAACGAGGGTTTGAAGCTTCCCACATGGAATAGTTGTCCTGAATGCAATAATAGGTATGATGAATATAGGCAGGGAAATGTCAATCGCCGATCTGTCCATGAAAGAATTGGCAGGGTGCATCCTAGTGATAATCGGCGTTTTGATGATCAACCAAAAAAGAGACATGCTGATTACAAGTGGGTTGATCGTGAAGAAGAAGAAGATCATGCTTATGTGTGGCAAGAAGGACAATGTTGCCCACCTGGTTTGAGGAAGAGCCAGAAGAGAAGAGTACAGCGCCTGAGGAATCGGGAATTGAAGCAAGCAAAGGTCAAGGTGAAATCAATATGGCTCCCAAAAGACAGGCCTGACGAACATAGTCATTCGGCTCCTACATGTATGGTATGTTTTCTGCCGAATGAATTCATGGCTCCAGCTAACCAAATTGTACAGGAAGAAATATTGCCCGATATAGATGATGCCGAACAATTTGGGTTAATGGCACAATTGATGTTGAACAAACAAGCTGTTTTTGAGAAGCCAACCCAGAATCGGCACATGAAGCCACTGTACTTGAAGGGATATGTCAATGGCAAACCATTGACCAAGATGTTTGTCGATGGAGGAGCTGCTGTCAATGTAATGCCATATACCACATTCAGGAAGCTTGGTATGGGCCCTAGAGATTTGACACCAACGAGCATAATTTTGAATGATTTTGCTGGAAATCCTTCGGACACCAAGGGATGCGTGCACGTTGATCTGATGATTGGGTCCAAGACTCTGCTTACGACTTTCTTTGTCATTGAGGGCAAAGGGGCATATAGCTTGCTGCTTGGAAGAGATTGGATTCATGCAAATTGTTGTATTCCATCTACTATGCATCAACAGCTTATTCAGTGGATAGATGATGAGGTGGAGATTGTCCAAGCAGATGATTCAATAAGCGTGGCAAATATGGAACCAGCTTTCTGGGAATATCAAGGCATAGATTGTTTCTCAGGCAAAGACTGGGGAGAAGGTCCTGTGGCACCAGCCAGCAGTGATCAGCAGCCGATCGAAGCAGTCGGCTCTCATAGTAATTTTTGATGGAAAATCCAATTGATGGAACTGATGGAAAATTAGGACGTGGATTTGTGTCGGCCGATATATTAGAAGAAGTGGACATTGGAGATGGAGACAAGCCAAGGCCGACATTTATCAGTGCTAACTTGGATTCGGTTTTCAAAGAAAAGTTGGTGACATTGTTAAAAGAATACAAGGACTGCTTTGCTTGGGATTATTCGGAGATGCCTGGTCTAGACCGTTCTATTGTTGAGCATCGGTTGCCAATCAAACCTGGATACAGGCCTTACAAGCAACCACCCCGAAAAATCTACAAGGAAGAAGTGTTGGCCGATGTGAAAAAGGAGATTGAAAGATTACTAGATGCAAATTTCATTCGGCCATGTAAATACGCGGATTGGATCTCTAATATCGTTCCTGTCTATAAGAAAAATGGAAAAATGAGGGTTTGCATAGACTTTAGAGATCTAAACAAGGCTACACCCATGGATGGATATCCAATGCCTATTGCTGATTCGTTGGTTGATGCTGCTGCTGGATACAAAGTGCTCAGTTTCATGGATGGTAATGCAGGATACAATCAGATTTTTATGGCATTGGAAGATATAGTAAAGACAGCTTTCAGGTGTCCTGGACACATAGGGTTGTTCGAGTGGGTTGTCATGACCTTTGGATTGAAAAATGCTGGTGCAACTTATCAAAGGGCTATGAATTATATTTTTCATGAGTTGATCGGCAAGATTGTGGAAATATATATTGATGATGTGGTGATCAAGTCATTGGATCATGAGTCCCATTTGGCCGACATAAGGAAAACTCTAGAATGCACCAGGAAACATGGGCTTAAGATGAACCCGAACAAGTGTGCTTTTGGAGTTTCGGCTGGAGAGTTTCTGGGATTTTTGGTACATGAAGGAGGAATAGGAGTTGGTAAGAAAAGCATGAAGGCAATTGATGAAATTGTTCCTCCAACTAATCTTAAAGAGTTACAATCGCTGCTTGGCAAGATAAATTTTGTGAGAAGGTTCATATCAAACTTGTCACAAAAGGTGTTGCCTTTTTCCTCACTGTTGAAAATAAAAAAGGATCAAAAGTTTGTATGGGGTGACGAACAACAGAAGGCTTTTGATGAAATAAAAGAGTACATGAAGAAGCCACCAGTATTGGTGCCTCCACAATTGAACAAGCCTTTCAAGTTGTACGTGGCGGCCGATGCCCAAACTATTGGATCGGCCCTCATTCAAGAATTTGAAGGGAAAGAAAGAGTAGTTGCATACCTTAGCCGAAAGTTACTAGATCCAGAGACAAGGTATTCGGCTATAGAGAAGCTTTGCTTATGTGTTTACTACTCCTGTACAAAATTTCGGCACTATTTACTACATGCCGAATGCATTGTGTATTCGAAGTTTGATGTGATAAAACACATGTTGTCTATGCCAATTTTGAACGGAAGGATTGGCAAATGGATTTTAGCTTTGTCTGAATTTGAGTTAAGGTTTGAATCGGCAAAGGCTGTTAAGGGACAGATTATTGCCGACTTCATTACTGAACATCATGATACATCGATAAATTTGCTTAACATTGTTCCTTGGGTGTTATTCTTCGATGGATCTTCATGCAACAAAGGTGGTGGAGCAGGTATCTTATTAATTTCACCCAAAGGAGAAACATTTGAGTTTGCTGTTCCCATTCAATCTGCTGTTACTAACAATCAAGCTGAGTACGAGGCATTGCTCAAAGGGCTCCAATATTTGAAAGAAGCAAAGGCCATTGCGGTTGAAATTTTTGGAGATTCAGAATTGGTCATAAAACAATTGAATGGTGAATATGAGTGCAAAAGTGATACCTTGAGGGATTACTATGAAGAATGCAAAGAAATATTGAAGAGCTTTCGGTCAGTAATTCTACAACACATTCCTAGGGGAGATAATGGAGAGGCAAATAGATTGGCCCAAAGTGCATCAGGTTATAAAGAGCTTCGAGAAGTTTTTGCTAATGATGTATATGCATTCGGGAATAATTTGGCAGAGGATGATTGGAGAAAAGAGATTGCCGATTATCTGGAAAATCCATCCCGAAAGGTTTCTAGAAAGCTCAGGTATAAAGCTTTAAAGTTTGTTCTTCTTGATGATAATTTGTATTATAAATCCTTGGATGGGGTGCTATTACATTGCTTAAATCATGAGGAAGCGAAAAGGCTGATGAGTGAAGTACATGATGGGTTGTGTGGAGCACATCAATCAGCCTATCGAATGAAGTGGGTTATTAGAAGAACTGGATATTACTGGCCGACAATGTTGGAAGATTGTTTTGAATATTATAAGGGATGTCAAGACTGTCAGAAATTTGGAAACATTCAGAGAGTTCCGGCATCGACTTTGAATCCCATTATCAAGCCATGGCCATTCAGAGGATGGGGAATAGATTTGATTGGCCAAATAAATCCTCCATCTAGCAAGGGGCATAAGTTTGTGCTTTTGGCAACCGATTATTTTACCAAGTGGGTTGAGGCAATTCCATTAAAGAAGGTGACGTCGGAGTATATGGTTAAATTTGTTAAAGAACATATCATTTACAGATTTGGGATTCCTCAAACAATCACCACAGATCAAGGGGCTCAATTTACATCTTCAGAGTTCAAAGATTTTGCTGAAAGTATGGGCGTCAAATTGTTGAATTCTTCTCCTTATTATGCCCAAGCTAATGGTCAGGCAGAAGCTTCTAACAAGATTATGATTAAAATTATACAGAAAAAGATTGATCAGAAGCCGAGAAAGTGGCATTCGGTACTCAATGAGGCTTTGTGGGCTTACCGAATGGCTCCACATGGGGCTACACAGACGTCTCCTTATGAGTTGGTGTATGGGCATCATGCTATCTTGCCATGGGAGATACAATTAGACTCAAGAAGAATAAAGTTGCAAAAGGATTTAAGTTCTAAAGATTATAAAGATTTAATGATGGACGAATTAGAAGATTTGCATATGATTCGTCTCAGGGCCTTGGAGAATATTGAGAAGAACAAAATGCGAGTTGCCAAGTATTACAACAAGAAGGTGAAGGTTAAGCAATTTACAGAAGGTGATCTAGTTTGGAAAGCAATATTGCCGATTGGAACCAAATATGCAGCATTCGGCAAATGGTCTCCAAATTGGGAAGGTCCTTTCAGAGTGGTTAGATGCGTGCCTGGAAATGCATATATTTTGAAGACATTATTGGGAGAAGAATTTGCTTCTGCTATAAATGGAAGATATTTGAAGAGATATTATCCCAGTATTGAAATCGATCGATGATTGATATATCAAATTGCCGAAAAGCCGATATTCGGGAAGAAATCGCCTTCAGAACAAATGTTGACAGAAAAAGAAAAATGGCCAATACTGAATGTATTGCCCTTAGCACAAAATATGTTACATCAAGAGTTCATGCAAGATCACAAAAGATAAGTTTTATTGCCGAAATTCCATAAATCCCTAATACAAACTACTGGAAGAGTCTGTTCAAAACAGACTGGGGATGAATGGAATCGGCAATGGCAGCACCATGGCCATCAAGACGATCAATGGAGACGTCGATATCATCGATGTCTTCTGGGCTGCCGTTGGCAAAACCAACCGGCATCCTGGAATAGTCAGTGCCGGTGTGCGTCGACATAGCGACGAGACCCGCAGCGACGCCCAGGCGAACGCCATGGGAGGCCACTTCGTCGACACGACCTGCCACCGCGCCAAGGCGTGCCTCGGGTGTGTCCCCTTGGGCGTTCACCTTGTCCGCCAACTCCTCCACCAGCGCCTTCAGTCGATCAAGTTCAGCATCACGCGCTGCAAAGTCACAAGGGGATAACAGATTAATATCATTTGGAGGACGAGAATTGAGATTGAGCAGATTGCAGGACTCACCATCGATGACTTCAAGCAGCTGCTTACGCTCGGCCTGCCATTCGAGGTCCGCAATCCCAGCTTGCTTGGAGATGATCTCCAGTTCGCGACGAGAGTCGTCGCGCTCCGCCTTGAATCGGCGAGCATCGCCATCTGAGTAGCGGGGGTCGTCCGATGAACGAGTCCGATTGGACGAACTCGAGGAGTTGGGCGCCGCAGGAGCAGCGGCTGGAGCCGCAACTGGCGCACCAGCGCCAGCAATCCATTGGATTACCCTGAAAGAACAAAGAAGATTCGTCAAGAAAGAGAAAGGAAATCTCGAGAAGAACAGAGAGAAGCAAGCAACCAATCACCTGCGGCGAGCGCCGGCGCGACTTCCTTCGGCCTCATCAACGGCCGGGCGCCTCCTGTTGTTGTCGGCCATTGGAAGTTCCTCGGAGTTACTGTGGATGGGGAAAAGAATGACTTGAGTCGGCAAAAAACTTGGAAGATGAAGAACTTGGTGAAAACTGTAGGCTGCCTGGATGTTTATTTATAGAACTCGCAGAGGAAATCGTGGCCAAAGATCGTGGCGCATATTCCGAAGAGTTAGGAAGGTGGAAAGGATTTTCCAGCCGATCGGTTCTCATGTCGTTTGGGATTCTTATCGAGTCGTATTCGGCTTTGACTGGATGAAATTCGGCTATGTCATAGTTGAAGTGTTTTCGGGTCTAAGTGCTATTATGGCCAACTTTGCCGAATGAGTCATCCACAAATGGAGAAAAGCAGAGTTAAGAGATGACAAGATTACAGGGTTGATAAAACATTCGGCTATCAAACTATTTGACATAATTCACACACCCAAGAACTTTGAGATTACATTTTTGGCATTTGATATCATGTTGCTAATGTTCTCTAATAAGTTTTTATCAGCTTCTTGGGTTCTGGTCAGGGCAGCAAGCTTCGCCTTGAGTTGTTTGTCTTCGTTTAGAGCTGCTAAGGCTTCCTTTCGCCTCCTCTCTGTTAGCTTGGGAAGCTCAACTATTTTCTTCTTGTCAGCTTCAATTTCGGCCGATAGATCTCTCAATTCGGCTTCAAGTGCAGCTTTTCTGATCTCCTTCATTTCAAGTTCAGATTTCAGTTTGGTTAATAATTCCTTGTCATTCTGGACTTGAGTATGCAGGTCTTTTACAGATTGCTTGACCAAAGTTCTCCTTTGCTCCAAGGCTGGTTGAGCCGATTGATTCTTCAGAGCTTGCTTCACTGCGATAAAATGATCATCCAATCTGGAAATTGGATCTAAAGAAGTCTTGATATCGGCAGGAAGATCTTGGTCAAATTATTCAAGCAAGTCTCTTTGTTGACGTAAAATCTGCACCTCACGCCAAGCACACAGCAAGCCGAATTAGCTGGCTTCACACGTGGCCCGGGCTTGAATCCGGAAGCGTGCCAGTCAGTTTGCCTGAAAACTAACAAAGGGATAAAAGGTTTAGATCAAAACCTGGAACGTGCCGGGTGAGACCAGACAGTTCCATATTTGCGGCGTTGAAGCCAATCTCGAGAGACAAATAGCTACAGGGAAGCTATCTGTCGGCAGTTAAAGCCTCATTCGGCAATCGGCAAGGCACGCAAGGAACGCACTGCCGAATGCGTGACGTAAGCATGACGAAAGATCGGCTTTCAACCGAATGAACATTGTAACACATACTCATAGCCGATTAGCGAGAAACAGAGCATGATAGATAAATAAAAGGGCGAAACATGATCATAAATTCGCAGTAAACAAGGAATGTATAGGCCGAAAGCAGCACCCGTCAAGCATGATAACAAAACAAGTTAATCCACCGCATGATACGACTTGTTTGAGACCACGCCACTAATCAGATTAGACCAATCCACCGCATGATACAATCTAACCATGAAAAGCTAAAAGCATTCAATGTTTAGTTACGAACCCACAACACAGTCACGAATTTACATTGAAAACAAGAATGCATAGGCCGAAAGCAGCACCCGTCAAGCATGGCAGCAAACGAGTTAATCCACCGCATGATACAACTTGTTTGAGGTCACACCACCAATCAGATTAGATCAATCCACCGCATGATACAATCTAATCGTGAAAGGCTAAAAGCATTCATTGTCCAATGCAAACCCACGAACACACGTTCACTCGTGAGAGCACTGCCGAATACGGCTATTTAGCCGAATCGGGGTCCATGGCGAAGGAACAAGCTTAATCGGTAAAGATAAATCTATCAGATCGAATCGAATTCTAATCCACCGGATGATTAGCTCTAAGACGACCCAAAAACCTGCATCTACCGCATGATACCCGGTTCTGTCAAGACCGACACGATACCGACAAGTTCGAACCCGCGACACGTGGCAACCTAGATCGGTTTCGGATTCGGCTATGAGGGGATAAGTCGTCGCACCGTAAAGCAAAGCCGATTCTAGCCGAGCTAGATTGGGCAAAGGTGTGTTGCATGAATTAAGCACATAGTAAAAACGGAGCAACACGGGGTAACTTAATGAATCTGTTAGATCTTGCCGAAATCTAACAGAGCCGATAATTTGGTTCATACTAGATCTTAGCCCACCGCATGGCTCATGACCTAACAGAGGAACCTTCTTGAGACCACAACTTAAATCCACCGGATGATACTAAGCATGGTAACAAGACTACTTGCATCAAATAAATGACGGATCTTCGTGCCCATATTGCGTTCCTTGTTCGAACCGGCCTTTTCCTTATATTGATCCACGTCACCATGTCTTCCCGAACGCTACCACTCTTCGCCTGCGGAACAATGCCTCTGCCGAATGATGACGCATTCCCGACCGCAGAGTATCTCTGCCGAATGCTTCAGAGAACACCCATTAGCCGAATGACGACGCGTTCCCGACCGCAGAGCATCTTTGCCGAATGCTTCAGAGAAATCCCTTTAGTCGAATGGCATCCTTCCACCAAATCCGGCTCACATGTCAGCCTCTTCCTGGTGCTAATTTTTGGTGTCAACACATGCCCCTTCAATTTCGGGATAAAGGATACTTTTATCTCGGAATTGACCAGGAATCCCCAACATTTCCAGGCTGAGCCCGTTCGACATCCGTTTTCTGCTCCCCAAATCCTCAGAGTGCATTCTCAAACTCAAACCCTAGTTCATCGAATCTTTCAAGCTCCGATCTTCAAATGGCGAACCAGGATCAAATTCTTCAAGTAAGTTCCGTTTTCTTCAATCACATTCGGCATTACTCTTTTCAAGCTGCATTTTGAATCCCCGAATCGCTCTTCTTCCGTCCTCAATAGGTTCTGACCACTGAAATCCTGACCCCTACGGAGGAGCAATCCGCATCTTTCTTCCTCGGCCCTTCAGGGAATCCAGATCCCTCCGAAATTATTGCGGCCGAGTCTCAAAGGATCCCTTTCAAAACTTCACTGTCGGGACCTCACGAATGGCAGGATTCATTCAAAAACTGGCCTCTGCCCCCAATCGCTGGCTGGAGAAACTGGTACAAAAGGATTCTTGAAGATAAAAGCCCTCAAACGCAGAATTGGGACAGTCTTCGTATTTCTCATTGCTTGGAGCTATCCCTAGCCGAAACATCCAAGAATGAAAATCTCCTGATTGCAGCCTGTCACTTCTGGTCCAACGGCATGAACGCCTTTCTTTTTGGTCATGGACCAATGACTCCAACCCTGGCCGATGTTTACATGATAACCGGCTTGAACATTACAGGAACAACACACCCATACAGGTACAAAGGTTCTTCCAAACAGACAGGGGTGAAGACTGGAGTCGGCTATAAGAAATACATCCAGACTTACATGCATGATGGTCCTCTGACTGATGTTGAATACAGGGCCTTTCTGAATATGTGGTTGTGCAGATTTGTTTTCTGCGGCAAAGCCAATGAGCCAACTCTGAATCACATAGTAATGGCCGAAGACCTAGCTGCAGGCACACTTATCCCTCTCGGGAAATATCTCTTGGGAAGTGTCTATCACATGCTCCATCAAACCATTTATCAGATGCACACCAACAAGAAAATTTCTTGCGTCAATGGTCCCTGGTGGTTCGTCCAGATGTGGCTGCAATTGTACATGCACCAAATTGTCTCCATTGACCTCAACAGCCGACACTTCCCCTCGGTCAACTACCAGGAAGCAGAAGCCCAGAGCACCAAAGGCTGTCAAACCTATGGGGAAGCAGCCTCCACTATTGCTATCAACAAGAGCATTGGAGAACTGTTTGAACTTTTCTTCAAAGGTTTTGCCAATCCCCTCTGGTTCCTATACTTGGACAATGACAGTCTCACTTTTCCTTGTGAATTCAGCTTCGAGACTGGATGCATAGATGCAGAGTCCACAGCAATTTTTAACACTTTTATTCGGCCTTGCATCTTACCAGCTGAATTTTGTGGAGGAAGGCTGGTTCAAAGTTCATATGAATATTACCAGCCGAATATAGTAGCTAGGCAATTAGGATGTGGCCAAGTGCCCCCAAGATTATTCTTTCATGAATTCCTCAAGCCTAGGCAGATCATCAAAGACTCCACAGAAACAAGAAGAATCTTTGATTATAAGTGTTGTGCAGCCATCTATCAGATCGAACCTTTTGTGCCAACAGCACTTGCCCATCCTTCTTTTATTCTTTGGTGGCAAGAAGTCCATGATCACATCTTTAATGTGCCAGTCCACCCTCTCTGCCTCGATTTGATGCCTGACTATCAGTCGAATTCAGAGGTAAACATGCTTATAATCCATTTGTTTTTCCACTGACATCCTCTTTCATCGACTTTTAACTCTGTTATCTTGCAGGACATAGTCCCTGCCCCTCTGGCCAGAGCAATTGCATATAACACTGCAGGCCCAATATCTATTCTGGGGCATCACTCTCCTTCTTTGGCTCAAATAATGTCTAGGCCTGCCAACCTGGATCCAACTCTTGCTGCACCACCTACTGCCAAGAGAAAAATTTCTTCTCTAACTGCCCCTTCATCTATAAAGAAGAAAAGAACAAGCAGCAAAACAATTGTACAGGTCAAATTTCTCCTTCCTCGAGTAAAAAATGCTAATTTCATTCTGCTCATTTTCTACTCCTTTATGATTTCAGGCCAAATCACAGCAATTGGCCATTAGCACAGAACCTGCCGATGCTTCAGTGATTAGTAAAATTTCTCACCATCTTGTCCTTTTAAAAACTCTTTTTATCGGCACTGACTTTCTTTCAGTCACAGAGCAAGCTTCAATGGATCCAATTTCGGAGAGCTCCTCATTTCATCAAGAACCAGCTTCAGCTTTACCTGATGTACCTCAGCCAGAAGCCTCATCTTCACCAAAGAACCTTCCAAGCTCTCCTCAGCATGACATACAAGAACCTTTGCCTGAGCTTGAGCTGCCCTCTCTTTCCATCCAAGAGATCAGGAATGAGGTAGGAATAATTACCCAGTCTTCCCAGTTCTTTATTCAATGGACCATCAATAATTCGGCAATATTTCTTTCCAGGAAAAAATAACTTCATCACCCAGCTACTCATTTCCTCTGGATGATCTTATTGCCGAACAAGTAGAGGAAATTTCTTCTAATCAAGCTTTATCAGGAGAAATCCAGGCAAAATTAAAGGAAATCTTCTCCTTTCTACATAAAGACATCCAGGATCAAATCAAGGATGCTGATCTTCTGAGAGATATGCTCGAGCCCATTGAACACAACCTTCCCGTTGACATTCAAGCTTCTTTGGAACCAATCTCTAAATTAGATCAACAATTTGCTGCAGTCAGACAGGCTCTGAAAGGTCAATCTTTACAACCAGCTTTAGAGCAAAGAAGAGCCATAGCTAAGCAATCCTTGAAAGATCTGCATACTCAAGCTCAGAGTAACAAAGAATTGTCAGCTAGACTGCAGTCAACACTTAATCTGAAGAAGACCAGAAAAGCTGAACTAGAAGCCGAACTGAGGGCCCTGTCAGCCGAAATCGAAGCTGACGAGAAGAAGTTAGCCGAACTCCCTGATCTGACAGAAAAGATACGAAAGGAAGCATCGGCAATTCTAACTGAAGATAAACAGCTCAAAACGAAGCTCTCTGCTCTGACAAAATCCCAAGAAGCAGGCAAAAATCTTTTGGAGACCATTAATAGAATGATATCTGATGCTAAAGATGTAATCTCCAAGTACTTGGGTGTGTAGTTGTATTGAATATTTAATTAGCCGAATGTCTTACCGACTTTGTAGTTTCACCAATCTTTTGCTTTCTCTCCATTGTGGGTAACTCATTCGGCAAAACTGATTTTAATAGCATCAGACCCGAAAACGCTTCAACTATGACATAGCCGAATCTCATCAGTCAAAGCCGAATACGACTCGATAAGAATCCCAAACGACATGAGAACCGATCGGCTGGAAAATCCTTTCCACCTTCCGAACTCTTCGGAATATGCGCCACGATCTTTGGCCACGATTTCCTCTGCGGGTTCTATAAATAAACATCCAGGCAGCCTACAGTTTTCACCAAGTTCTTCATCTTCCAAGTTTTTTGCCGACTCAAGTCATTCTTTTCCCCATCCACAGTAACTCCGAGGAACTTCCAATGGCCGACAACAACAGGAGGCGCCCGGCCGTTGATGAGGCCGAAGGAAGTCGCGCCGGCGCTCGCCGCAGGTGATTGGTTGCTTGCTTCTCTCTGTTCTTCTCGAGATTTCCTTTCCTCTTTCTTGACGAATCTCTCTGTTCTTTCAGGGTAATCCAATGGATTGCCGGCGCTGGGGCGCCAATTGCAGCTCCAGCCGCTGCTCCTGCGGCATCTTCGAGTTCGTCCAATCGATCTCTCGAATCGGACGACTACCGCTACACGGACGGCGATGCCCGCCGATTCAAAGCAGAGCGTGACGATACTCGCCGCGAGTTGGAGGCTATCTCCAAGCAAGCCGGGATTGCTGACCTCGAATGGCAGCACGAGCGCAAGCAGCTGCTCGAAGTCATTGATGGTGAGTCCTGCAATCTGCTCAATCTCAATCTTGTCCCCCAACTGATATTATTCTGCTGCCCCTTTTGTAAACTTGCAGCGCGTGATGCTGAACTCGATCGACTGAAGGCGCTGGTGGATGAGCTGGCGAACAAGGTGAATGCTCCTGGGGACACACCAGAAGCTCGCCTCGGTGCGGTGGCGGGCCGCATCGATGAGGTGGCCTCGCACGGCATCCGTCTGGGTACTGCCGCAGGCCTAGTCGCCATGTCGACGCACACCAATACCGACTATTCCAGGATGCCGGTTGGTTTTGCCAACGGCAACCCAGAAGACATCGATGATATTGACGTCTCCATTGATCGCCTTGACGGTCATGGCGCTGCCATTGCCGATTCCATTCATCCCCGGTCTGTTTTGAACAGGCTCTTTCAGTAGTTTGTACTAGGGATTTATGGAATTTCGGCAATAAAACTTATCTTTTGCGTGAATTCTTAATGTAACATATCTCCTGCTAAGGGCAATACATTCAGTACTGGCCATTTTCCTTTTCTGTCAACATTTGTTCTGAAGGCGATTTCTTCCCGAATATCGGCTGTTCGGCAATTTGATATATCAATCATCGATCGATCTCAATACTGGGATAATACCTCTTCAAATATCTTCCATTTATAGCAGAAGCAAATTCTTCTCCCAATAATGTCTTCAAAATATATGCATTTCCAGGCACGCACCTAACCACTCTGAAAGGACCTTCCCAATTTGGAGACCACTTGCCGAATGCTGCATATTTGGTTCCAATCGGCAATATCGCTTTCCAAACTAAATCACCTTCTGTAAATTGCTTAACCTTCACCTTCTTGTTGTAATACTTAGCAACTCGCATTTTGTTCTTCTCAATATTCTCCAAGGCCCTGAGACGAATCATATGCAAATCTTCTAATTCGTCCATCATTAAATCTTTATAATCTTTAGAACTTAAATCCTTTTGCAACTTTATTCTTCTTGAGTCTAATTGTATCTCCCATGGCAAGATAGCATGATGCCCATACACCAACTCATAAGGAGACGTCTGTGTAGCCCCATGTGGAGCCATTCGGTAAGCCCATAAAGCCTCATTGAGTACCGAATGCCACTTTCTCGGCTTCTGATCAATCTTTTTCTGTATAATTTTAATCATAATCTTGTTAGAAGCCTCTGCCTGACCATTAGCTTGGGCATAATAAGGAGAAGAATTCAGCAATTTTATCCCCATACTTTCAGCAAAATCTCTGAATTCTGAAGATGTAAATTGAGTCCCTTGATCAGTGGTGATTGTCTGAGGAATCCCGAATCTGTAAACGATATGTTCCTTAACAAACTCAACCATATTCTCCGACGTCACCTTCTTTAATGGAATTGCCTCAACCCACTTGGTAAAATAATCGGTTGCCAAAAGCACAAACTTATGCCCCTTGCTAGATGGAGGATTTATTTGGCCAATCAAATCTATTCCCCATCCTCTGAATGGCCATGGCTTGATAATGGGATTCAAAGCCGATGCTGGAACTCTCTGAATGTTTCCAAATCTCTGACAGTCTTGACATCCCTTATAATATTCAAAACAATCTTCCAACATTGTCGGATAGTAATATCCAGTTCTTCTAATAATCCACTTCATTCGATAGGCCGATTGATGTGCTCCACACAACCCATCATGTACTTCACTCATCAGCCTTTTTGCTTCTTCATGATTTAAGCAATGTAACAGCACCCCATCCAAGGATTTATAATACAAATTATCATCAAGAAGAACAAACTTTAAAGCTTTATACCTGAGCTTTCTAGAAACCTTTCGGGATGGATTCTCCAGATAATCGGCAATCTCTTTTCTCCAATCATCCTCTGCCAGATTATTCCCGAATGCATATACATCATTAGCAAAAACTTCTCGAAGCTCTTTATAACCTGATGCACTTTGGGCCAATCTATTTGCCTCTCCATTATCCCCCCTAGGAATGTGTTGTAGAATTACTGACCGAAAGCTCTTCAATATTTCTTTGCATTCTTCATAGTAATTCCTCAAGGTATCACTTTTGCATTCATACTCACCATTCAATTGTTTTATGACCAATTCTGAATCTCCAAAAATTTCAACCGCAATGGCCTTTGCTTCTTTCAAATATTGGAGCCCTTTGAGCAATGCCTCATACTCAGCTTGATTGTTAGTAACAGCAAATTGAATGGGAACAGCAAACTCAAATGTTTCTCCTTTGGGTGAAATTAATAGGATACCTGCTCCACCACCTTTGTTGCATGAAGATCCATCGAAGAATAACACCCAAGGAACAATGTTAAGCAAATTTATCGATGTATCATGATGTTCAGTAATGAAGTCGGCAATAATCTGTCCCTTAACAGCCTTTGCCGATTCAAATCTTAACTCAAATTCAGACAAAGCTAAAATCCATTTGCCAATCCTTCCGTTCAAAATTGGCATAGACAACATGTGTTTTATCACATCAAACTTTGAATACACAATGCATTCGGCATGTAGTAAATAGTGCCGAAATTTTGTACAGGAGTAGTAAACACATAAGCAAAGCTTCTCTATAGCCGAATACCTCGTTTCTGGATCTAGTAACTTTCGGCTAAGGTATGCAACTACTCTTCCCTTCCCTTCAAATTCTTGAATGAGGGCCGATCCAATAGTTTGGGCATCGGCCGCCACGTACAACTTGAAAGGCTTATTTAATTGTGGAGGCACCAATACTGGTGGGTTCTTCATGTACTCCTTTATTTCATTAAAAGCCTTCTGTTGTTCGTCACCCCATACAAACTTTTGATCCTTTTTTATTTTCAACAGTGAGGAAAAGGGCAACACCTTTTGTGACAAGTTTGATATGAATCTTCTCACAAAATTTATCTTGCCAAGCAGCGATTGTAGCTCTTTAAGATTAGTTGGAGGAACAATTTCATCAATTGCCTTCATGCTTTTCTTACCAACTCCTATTCCTCCTTCATGTATCAAAAATCCCAGAAACTCTCCAGCCGAAACTCCAAAGGCACACTTATTCGGGTTCATCTTAAGCCCGTGTTTCCTGGTGCATTCTAGAGTTTTCCTTATGTCGGCCAAATGAGACTCATGATCCAAAGATTTGATCACCACATCATCAATATATATTTCCACAATCTTGCCGATCAACTCATGAAAAATATAATTCATAGCCCTTTGATAAGTTGCACCGGCATTTTTCAATCCAAAGGTCATGACAACCCACTCAAATAACCCTATGTGTCCAGGACACCTGAAAGCTGTCTTTACTACATCCTCCAATGCCATATAAATCTGATTGTATCCTGCGTTACCATCCATGAAACTGAGCACTTTGTATCCAGCAGCAGCATCAACCAATGAATCAGCAATAGGCATTGGATATCCATCCATGGGTGTAGCCTTGTTTAGATCTCTAAAATCTATGCAAACCCTCATTTTTCCATTTTTCTTATAAACAGGAACGATATTAGAGATCCAATCCGCGTATTTACATGGCCGAATGAAATTTGCATCTAGTAATCTTTCAATTTCCTTTTTCACATCGGCCAACACTTCTTCCTTGTAGATTTTTCGGGGTGGTTGCTTGTAAGGCCTGTATCCAGGTTTGATTGGCAACCGATGCTCAACAATAGAACGGTCTAGACCGGGCATCTCCGAATAATCCCAAGCAAAGCAGTCCTTGTATTCTTTTAACAATGTCACCAGCTTTTCTTTGAAAACCGAATCCAAGTTAGCACTGATAAATGTCGGCCTTGGCTTGTCACCATCTCCAATGTCCACTTCTTCTAATTTATCGGCCGACACAAATCCACGTCCTAATTTTCCATCAGTTCCATCAATTGGATTTTCCATCAAAAATTACTATGAGAGCCGACTGCTTCGATCGGCTGCTGATCACTGCTGGCTGGTGCCACAGGACCTTCTCCCCAGTCTTTGCCTGAGAAACAATCTATGCCTTGATATTCCCAGAAAGCTGGTTCCATATTTGCCACGCTTATTGAATCATCTGCTTGGACAATCTCCACCTCATCATCTATCCACTGAATAAGCTGTTGATGCATAGTAGATGGAATACAACAATTTGCATGAATCCAATCTCTTCCAAGCAGCAAGCTATATGCCCCTTTGCCTTCAATGACAAAGAAAGTCGTAAGCAGAGTCTTTGACCCAATCATCAGATCAACGTGCACGCATCCCTTGGTGTCCGAAGGATTTCCAGCAAAATCATTCAGAATTATGCTCGTTGGTGTCAAATCTCTAGGGCCCATACCAAGCTTCCTGAATGTGGTATATGGCATTACATTGACAGCAGCTCCTCCATCGACAAACATCTTGGTCAATGGTTTTCCATTAACATATCCCTTCAAGTACAGTGGCTTCATGTGCCGATTCTGGGCTGGCTTTTCAAAAACAGCTTGTTTGTTCAACATCAATTGTGCCATTAACCCAAATTGTTCGGCATCATCTATATCGGGCAATATCTCTTCCTGTACAATTTGGTTAGCTGGAGCCATGAATTCATTCGGCAGAAAACATACCATACATGTAGGAGCCGAATGACTATGTTCGTCAGGCCTGTCTTTTGGGAGCCATATTGATTTCACCTTGACCTTTGCTTGCTTCAATTCTTGATTCTTCAGGCGTTGGACCCTTCTCTTCTGACTCCTTCTTAAACCAGGTGGACACCACTGTCCTTTCTGCCAAACATACTCACGATCTTCTTCTTCTTCACGATCGACCCACTTGTAATCAGCATGTCTCTTTCTTGGTTGATCATTAAAACGCCGATCATCACTAGGATGCACCCTGCCAATTCTTTCATGGACAGATCGGCGATTGACAGTTCCCTGCCTATATTCATCATATCTATTATTACATTCAGGACAACTATTCCATGTGGGAAGTTTCAAACCTTCGTTCCAGCAGTGTCTGAAGAATGCACACCCCCAATGCGCACGTTCCTGCTCTCGAGCATACTCTTCTTGTTCTTCCTCAAACCTTTCTTCTTCGCGCCTTCTTTTCTCCTCTTCGTATTCACGCCTTTGAAAACGCTCTCTTTCTTGCTGACGCTGCCATTTGTTGAGGAGAATACGTGTAGTAACTCTAGGTTTAAAGGATTCTCCCACTTCAAATCGGCTATTCGGGAACCGAAGATCTTTCTGGCGAATCTGTTCAATTGTGATCTGCCGAGTGGGATCAACTGAACCATCCTGTCTTGCCCTTTTTGAGGTTAAAACTTTCAATCTTCCCTTTTCTCCAGATGGAACAGCATTCACCATATTAACCGAGAACCCGATCATATTCTGAGGGAAAGGGTTACTGTCCAGTTTCATCTTGTTGTCGAATTTCAGATGTCCTTCCTGGATAGCTTTCTGAATCTTCATCCTAAAGACTCTGCATTCATTAATGGAATGAGAATTTCTATCATGAAACCCACAGTACCTCTTATCTTTCACTCCATCGGGCCGAAGCATAGAATGCCCCTCTGGCAATTTGATTCGGCCTTCTTTCACCAGGAACTCGAACAATTTATCCGCCTTAGTCACATCAAAATCATATGTTCCCTTCATCTGTTTGATCCATCTTTGAGTCATTGTAACTGGTTCTTTGCTCCACACTATCTCTGCTGCGGCTATCTCCTCGCTATCTTCATACTCATCTTCTTGATCTGCTCTTTCAAGGAATTGGTTATAGATGTCAGCTACATCATTATTTTTAGCAAATCTGACATCTTTCTTGAAACCATATGCTTGGTTACTCATCAAGGCCAATCTGTGCGACAACTGGCCCAGATCATCAAACTCCATCCCGAACAGCTTCTCCCGAATGGCAGGCAGCATGCCAGCTACAGCCATACCAGCCAGTTGATCATCAGGTATGTTCAGAGAAAAGCACATACTCTTTGTTTCCCTAAATCTCCTGAGGAACTCCGTAGGTGTTTCATTATTCCTCTGCCTTAAGCTGGTCAAATCAACCAACTTTTTCTCGGTACTGCCAACGTAGTAATGAGCATGGAATTTCTGCTCCAGGTCTTTCCAAGTACAAATCGACTGAGCAGGCAAAGAAGCAAACCATGTGAAAGCTGGACCTGTCAGTGACAAAGGAAAGTATCTGATTCTAAAAGCCTCATCTGCCGAAGCCTCTCCAAGCTGCATCAGATATCGAGCTATATGTTCCACAGTACTTGTATCATCTTGTCCTGAGAATTTAGTAAACTCTGTAGGCACCTTGACTCTATTCGGCAATGATACCCTTTGGTACCATTCTGGGAAAGGAGACGAGTACATGTACCCCTGATTTTTAGGCTTCAGACCGAATTGATTTTGCAATACATCGGTCATTTTTTGCACCATGAGGTCAATACTGGTATCTTGATTCCCTGGTCTTCCAGCAAGCATGCCTGCAGTACCAATATACCCAGGGTTCGGGAGAGCATCGATAGCATTGTAATCCATAAACTCTGAATATCCGTTTCCATATAAATCCCTCTGCAATCTGTTGTTCAAGGGAGATATCTTGTAAGCAGAAGCAGGCGGATTCCCTGTGGTGCCGAATGCCATATCACCGTATGTGCGAGTTTTCGGCAGTGCAGGCTGAGGATCTTGCCGAATCGGTTGTCCATTTGTATCTTTAGCACCAGAACCTCCAGTTTCATCAGCATTTCCTTTACCATGTGGTTTCTGAACTGGTGCTTGAACATTGAAGTATGTCGGACCACCCAATTGCCCATGTATTTGCTCAAAGGGTTTATCCACATGCTGACCAAAAATGCTTATCATTATATGCCGAAAACTGTTCAAGAACGCAACATTGTGATTGGTCATTGCTTCCCCCAAAGCTTTGTATAACAAGCCCGAGAATCTCTCCCTTTCTTCTTCTTCAGTAAAATCAGACTGCCCAGGAAGGAGAACTCTTGGCAAGTCGGACTTGAGAAACGGCGCACCACTCCTGTTCTTGGCAAAAGACAGTAAACATTTGTTAATGAATTGGCCAGCAGCAGCCTTCACCATCTGTTGATGCTCTTCAGACAACTCTTCCAAAGTGACATCCATGATGTCGCTCAACTCAGGCATCTTGAAAACTTGTGTGTGTCCCACCGGGCGTGCCAAAAAGTGTGTTGACGTAAAATCTGCACCTCACGCCAAGCACACAGCAAGCCGAATTAGCTGGCTTCACACGTGGCCCGGGCTTGAATCCGGAAGCGTGCCAGTCAGTTTGCCTGAAAACTAACAAAGGGATAAAAGGTTTAGATCAAAACCTGGAACGTGCCGGGTGAGACCAGACAGTTCCATATTTGCGGCGTTGAAGCCAATCTCGAGAGACAAATAGCTACAGGGAAGCTATCTGTCGGCAGTTAAAGCCTCATTCAGCAATCGGCAAGGCACGCAAGGAACGCACTGCCGAATGCGTGACGTAAGCATGACGAAAGATTGGCTTTCAACCGAATGAACATTGTAACACATACTCATAGCCGATTAGCGAGAAACAGAGCATGATAGATAAATAAAAGGGTGAAACATGATCATAAATTCGCAGTAAACAAGGAATGCATAGGCCGAAAGCAGCACCCGTCAAGCATGATAACAAAACAAGTTAATCCACCGCATGATACGACTTGTTTGAGACCACGCCACTAATCAGATTAGACCAATCCACCGCATGATACAATCTAACCATGAAAAGCTAAAAGCATTCAATGTTTAGTTACGAACCCACAACACAGTCACGAATTTACATTGAAAACAAGAATGCATAGGCCGAAAGCAGCACCCGTCAAGCATGGCAGCAAACGAGTTAATCCACCGCATGATACAACTTGTTTGAGGTCACACCACCAATCAGATTAGATCAATCCACCGCATGATACAATCTAATCGTGAAAGGCTAAAAGCATTCATTGTCCAATGCAAACCCACGAACACACGTTCACTCGTGAGAGCACTGCCGAATACGGCTATTTAGCCGAATCGGGGTCCATGGCGAAGGAACAAGCTTAATCGGTAAAGATAAATCTATCAGATCGAATCGAATTCTAATCCACCGGATGATTAGCTCTAAGACGACCCAAAAACCTGCATCTACCGCATGATACCCGGTTCTGTCAAGACCGACACGATACCGACAAGTTCGAACCCGCGACACGTGGCAACCTAGATCGGTTTCGGATTCGGCTATGAGGGGATAAGTCGTCGCACCGTAAAGCAAAGCCGATTCTAGCCGATCTAGATTGGGCAAAGGTGTGTTGCATGAATTAAGCACATAGTAAAAACGGAGCAACACGGGGTAACTTAATGAATCTGTTAGATCTTGCCGAAATCTAACAGAGCCGATAATTTGGTTCATACTAGATCTTAGCCCACCGCATGGCTCATGACCTAACAGAGGAACCTTCTTGAGACCACAACTTAAATCCACCGGATGATACTAAGCATGGTAACAAGACTACTTGCATCAAAGCTTAAATCCACCTCATGATACTAAGCATGATACAAGGTTGCCGGTACTTACGGAGGTCGACGGATCGATGACTCCTCTCGAAGAACTCGACGACTCGACTAAAGGACTCGATGGTGGCACGGGGCCGGTTTGTTGTATGATTGATTCGATTGTCCTCTTTACAACTGCCATGGGTTTATATTTATACCCAGGTCTTGATACAACTCCTAGTCGGACACGACTACAACACTTGTTTCTAAAAATAAATGACGGATCTTCGTGCCCATATTGCGTTCCTTGTTCGAACCGGCCTTTTCCTTATATTGATCCACGTCACCATGTCTTCCCGAACGCTACCACTCTTCGCCTGCGGAACAATGCCTCTGCCGAATGATGACGCATTCCCGACCGCAGAGTATCTTTGCCGAATGCTTCAGAGAACACCCATTAGCCGAATGACGACGCGTTCCCGACCGCAGAGCATCTTTGCCGAATGCTTCAGAGAAAGCCCTTTAGTCGAATGGCATCCTTCCACCAAATCCGGCTCACATGTCAGCCTCTTCCTGGTGCTAATTTTTGGTGTCAACACTCTTAAAAGATCAGCATTGGTAACTTGTTCCCGAGTGTCCTTATGCAGAAAAGAGAGGATTTCCTTCAGTTTTGCTTGGTTCTCCTCTGATAAAGTTTGACCAGAAGAGGTCTCTTCTCCTTGTTCGGCAACTAGATCATCCACAGCAAATGAATAGCTGGGTGAAGAAGTGGTTTTCTCCTGAAAGAAGATTATGCCGAATTATTGATGATCCATTGAATAAAGAACTGGAAGACTGGGTAATTATCTCTACCTCATTCCTGGTCTCTTGGATGGAAAGAGAGGGCAGCTCGAGCTCAGGCAAAGATTCTTGTATGTCATGCTGAGGAGAGCTTGGAAGATCTTTTGGTGGAGAAGAGGCTTCTGGTTGAGGAACATCAGGAGAAGCTGAAGCTAGTTCTTGATGAGAAGGAGGACTCTCCAAGATTGGGTCTATTGAGATTTGCTCTGAAACTGAAAAGGAATCAATGCCGATGGAGAGGAACTTTAAAGACAAAATAGTGAGAAATTTTACCAATCATTGAAGCATCGGCAGGACCTGTACTGATTGCTGGCTGCTGTTCTCTGGCCTGAAATCAAAAAGAAATAAAGCTGAGCAAAACACCAAAAGCATTATAGTCAAAGAAAAAGAACTCTGACCTTGGTTTTGCTACTTGTTCTTTTCTTCTTTACAACTGAGGGAGCAGCTATAAGGAGGGTTTTCCTCTTGACAGATGATGGTCTAGTGAGTATTGGATCTGAAGAAGCTTGTCTAGCCATCAGCTGAGCCAAGGTAGGAGATTGGTGCCCCAAAGCAGAGATTGGGCCTGCAGTTTTGTATAAAATTACCCTGGCAAGAGGGGCAGGTGTTATGTCCTGCAAAATAATAGAGTCAGAATCGATTGGGGCTAATGTTGTTAAGACAGATAAAGGAATAAGCATATTACCTCTGCAGTTGGCTGATAATCAGACATTAATTCAAGGCAGAAAGGATGGATTGGCATGTTGAAGATATGATCATGGAATTCTTGCCACCAGAGAGTGAAGGAAGGATGGGCAGATATTATTGGCACAAAAGGATCAGGTGCATAAATAGTTCCACAGCATTTATAGTTGAAAATCCTTCTTGTTTCTGTGAAATCCTTGACTATCTCCCTAGGCCTGAGGAATTCATGGAGAAATAGCCTAGGGGGCACTTGGCCACATCCCAACTGTCTAGCCATCATGTTTGGCTGATAATATTCATAAGTGCTTTGGACTAGCCTCCCTCCACAGAATTCGGCTGGCAGGATGCAGGGCTGGATGAAGGCATTAAAAATTGCTACAGATTGTACATCAGTGCATCCAGTCTCAAAGCTGAATTCGCAAGGGAGAGTAAGATTGTCATTGTCCAAATAAGGGAACCAAAGAGGATTGGCAAAACCTCTGAAGAAGAGCTCAAACAGTTCACCAATGTTTTTGTTGATAGGTACAGTGGAGGCAGCTTCTCCATAAGTTTGACAACCTTTGGTTCTCCGGGTTTCTCCTTCTTTATAATTGATTGAAGGGAAGTCTCGGCTGTTGAGATCAATAGCAACGATTTGGTGCATATATAATTGCAGCCACATTTGGACAAACCACCAGGGACCATTGACACAGGGGATCTTCTTGCTAGTGTGCATCAGGTGGGTGGTTTGGTTGAGCATATGGTAAACGCTTCCCAGGAGGTATTTCCCAAGTGGGATGACTTTTCCAGCAGCCAGCTCTTCGGCCATCACGATATGATTCAAGGTTGGCTCATTGGCTTTGCCACAAAAGACTGATCTGCATAGCCACATGTTCAGGAAAGCTCTGTATTCGACATCAGTCAGAGGACCATCAGACATATGATTCTGGATATATCTCTTGTATCCAACCCCTGTTCTTACTCCTGTCTGCTTGGAGGAACCTTTATGGTCATATGGGTGCACAGTTCCTGTAACATTCAGGCCGGTCATCATGTAGACATCGGCTAAGGTAGGGGACATTGGGCCATGGCCGAAAAGAAAAGCATTTGCACCATTGGACCAGAAGTGGCAAGCTGCGATCAGAAGGTTCTCATTCTTTGGTGTTTCAGCTAGAGATAGCTCCAAGCAATGAGAAATACGAAGACTATCCCAATTCTGCGTCTGGGGACTTTTATCGTCAGAAATCCTTTTGTACCAATTTCTCCATCCGGCGATTGGGGGTAAAGGCCAGTTCTTGAAGGCGTCTTGCCACTCATGAGGTTTTGTCAGTGAAATCTTAAAAGGAATCCGCTGAGATTCGGCCGCAATGATTTCAGAAGGATCTGAATCTCCTACGGGACCGAGGAAATAGGATGGAGATTTTTCCTCAACAGGGATGAGGATTTCGGCAGCTAGGGCCTATCGAGAATGAAAGGGGATAAGAAGAAATTTAAAATGCAAATCGAAAGAAGAGTGTCGAACATGCTTGAGGGGATTGAAGTTTACCTGGAGAGCAAGATCTTGGTTCGCCATTTGAAGGTTGGATCTTGGAAGTCGATGACTTAGGGTTCGGATCCGGATGAGAGCTCTGAAGATTCAAAAGGAGAAGTGGGTGCCGAGCAGAACTAACTTGGAAATGTTAAGTGCTTCTGGTCAATTCCGAGATAAAAGTTACCTCTTATCCCGAAATTGAAGGGGCATGTGTTAACACCAAAAATTGGCACCAGGAAGAGGCTGACATGTGGGCCGGAGTCATCGAGGAGATATCATTCGGCAAAGGAGTTTTTCTCCAGAGGCATTCGGCAAAGACGTTCTGCGGTCGGGAATGCGTCGTCATTCGGCAGAGGCATGATTCCGCAGGTAAAAGCAGTAGCATTCGGGAAAGCGCGATGACGTGGGAAAACATAAGGAAAAGGCCGGTTCGAACAAGGAATGCAATATGGGCACGAAGATCCGTCATTTATTTTTAGAAACAAGTGTTGTAGTCGTGTCCGACTAGGAGTTGTATCAAGACCTGGGTATAAATATAAACCCATGGCATCTGTAAAAAAAAAGATCAATCAATCATACAACAAACCGGCCCCGTGCCAACATCGAGTCCTTTAGTCGAGTCGTCGAGTTCTTCGAGAGGAGTCATCGATCCGTCGACCTCCGTAAGTACCGGCAACCTTGTATCATGCTTAGTATCATGCGGTGGATTTAAGCTTTGATGCAAGTAGTCTTGTTACCATGCTTAGTATCATCCGGTGGATTTAAGTTGTGGTCTCAAGAAGGTTCCTCTGTTAGGTCATGAGCCATGCGGTGGGCTAAGATCTAGTATGGACCAAGTTATCGGCTCTGTTGGATTTCGGCAAGATCTAACAGATTCATTAAGTTACCCCGTGTTGCTTCATTTTTACTCTGTGTTTAATTCATGCAACATACCTTTGCCCAATCTAGATCGGCTAGAATCGGCTTTGCTTTACGGTGCGACGACTTATCCCCTCATAGCCGAATCCGAAACCGATCTAGGTTGCCACGTGTCGCGGGTTCGAACTTGTCGGTATCGTGTCGGTCTTGACAGAACCGGGTATCATGCGGTAGATGCAGGTTTTTGGGTCGTCTTAGAGCTAATCATCCGGTGGATTAGAATTCGATTCGATCTGATAGATTTATCTTTACCGATTAGGCTTGTTCCTTCGCCGCGGATCCCGATTCGGCTAAATAGCCGTATTCGGCAGTGCTCTCACGAGTGAACGTGTGTTCGTGGGTTTGCATTGGACAATGAATGCTTTTAGCCTTTCACGATTAGATTGTATCATGCGGTGGATTGATCTAATCTGATTGGTGGTGTGGCCTCAAACGAGTTGTATCATGCGGTGGATTAACTCGTTCGCTGCCATGCTTGACGGGTGCTGCTTTCGGCCTATGCATTCTTGTTTCAATGTAAATTCGTGACTGTGTTGTGGGTTCGTAACTAAACATTGAATGCTTTTAGCTTTTCATGGTTAGATTGTATCATGCGGTGGATTGGTCTAATCTGATTAGTGGCGTGGTCTCAAACAAGTCGTATCATGCGGTGGATTAACTTGTTTTGTTATCATGCTTGACGGGTGCTGCTTTCGGCCTATGCATTCCTTGTTTACTGCGAATTTATGATCATGTTTCGCCCTTTTATTTATCTATCATGCTCTGTTTCTCGCTAATCGGCTATGAGTATGTGTTATAATGTTCATTCGGTTGAAAGCCGATCTTTCGTCATGCTTACGTCACGCATTCGGCAGTGCGCTCACTGCGTGCCTTGCCGATTGCCGAATGAGGATTTAACTGCCGACAGATAGCTTCTCTGTAGCTATATGTCGCTCGAAAATGGCTCCGTAGCCGCAAATATGGAACTGTCTGGTCTCACCCGGTATGTTCCAGGTTTTGATCTAAACTTTTTTGTCCCTTTGTTAGTTTTCAGGCAAACTGACTGGCACGCTTCCGGATTCAAAAGCCCGGGCCACGTGTGAAGCCAGCTAATTCGGCTTGCTGTGTGCTTGGCGTGAGGTGCGGATTTTACGTCAACAGGATTACCCATGATCCAGAACACCCTGGCCGGATTCAACACGTCCCTCGTATGCTACGGTCAGCAGGCCAGGTACTTTGCTAAATGCTAATCCAAAGGAGTCGGTTTCCTGTTCTCTGCTTCTCTATTCCTGTTTTCTGATGCAAATATGTACGTGTTGTTGAATGCTTCTAGTGTGGCACTCGCATGGGGAGCGGAGGCAGCTGGGAGTGGATCGAGGCACACAGTTTTCTTTTCTTCTTTTGTTGAACTGGCGGAGGCTTCTCTTTTTCTAATCTCTCTGTAATCTAAATTTCTATGTTGAATCTACGTTGAATCTTGAATGTTGTAATTGTTGGATCTTAAATGTTGTGATGTAAATTAAGATATTTCTACTCTTAATTTCTTTCTTTCTCCTCTTATTTATCTACTCTCACCTTCTTCTTTTTTCTGTTCTTGAAGAATAAGAACAAAAATTTTGTTCTTGTTCTTGAAGGACGGAGAGAAGACGACGGTCAGCTAGAAAAGAGAGGAGAGGGAAAGAGACGAGAGTAGAAAAAATATTTATTTTTTTGCGCGTAAAAATTTTTAGCACCGGGTTGTGTCTGGACCCGGTGCTAAAGGCCCTACTAAAGGCGCTGCGGGGCAGGCCCTTTAGCACCGGGTCGTGGCTGCACCCGGTGCTAAAGGGACCCTTTAGCACCGGTTATTCAACCCGGTGCTAAAGGGGTACCCCTTTAGCCTCGGATTAGTTGCACCGGGTGGGAAACCCGGTGCTAAAGGGCTTTCCCACCCGGTGCAGATGTCGATCATTCTGGTAGTGTAACTTAGCAACAAGAAAGAAACTGATCACATCGCACCACAACCACGACCCGCCTAAACGACCTAAGAAATTAAAATCTTGCCTAACAAAAAGATACTAATATTACGCGGCAAGAGATAAGGTGCAGAGGTATGTTAAGAAGACTCTATGTCAAGACCACGCCTTTAAGGAGGATGTGACGCAGAAGACACCACCGTAGTCCATCCGTTCAAGAAGAACACATTCAACAAGATAAGTTACGATCATGGCCGTAGCCGTTGCTGGCATCGGCAAAAACCGAGTAATGCTTTCGCTTGAAGACATTGGAACCCGAATACCGAACATGACTCAGGACAACGAAGGTAGCACGACAGCAGACCAGTAGGGTACAAATGAATGACAACAAGCCTCCTTGGAGTGAAGATGAAAGGCCACCACACGGGCTAGTGGCGACAGGCCGTACGAAACACACTGGTGGCAGCAAGACGACCATGGCGACCTGGGTTCGGCCCTAAACAACCCTACTAGGCGGACAAGAGCCAGGCGCCACCACAGTGGGAACGTAGCGGCCACTCTATATGCGCCTGATGCATGGTCGCCCCAAGGCCGAAAGAAGAACCGGCCTTGGTGGCAGCGGAGACCTGTGCGGGAGCGTCCGGTAGCGGAGATCCAACGTGGGGGTTGATGGCGTTGGAGATCTAACATGGGGGCAGCCGATGGCAGGAGATATGTCACGAGGACGGCCGGTGATGAAGATCCAGCGCGGGGGTTGCTGGTGGGAGGACATGTGTGTCGCGGGGACGGACGGCGGCGACAGATCTGGCACGGGGATGGTCGATGGCGTAGATCCGACGTTGGACGTCTGTCGGTGATGGAGGGCGACCAAAACAACCTATGCAGGGTGGTGCATGGTTGTTGGGGGGGGGGGGGGGGGGGGTGAGGGCCGCCTCCGTCACGCGCTAGAGCAACGGCGACGGGGTGGCCAAGAGATCGGCCGCCTTGCAGTGGTGCAGTGCTTAGGAGCGACTTTGCCATGCACGTTAAACAGCTAAAAATACACATACAAATTATTCTATACCAATTGAAAATCCTCAAGTAGGATAGCAAACTTGAAAGTAGTAGAAACATGCATTTTATTGGATTCAATCGTGTTCTAGATGACTTCAAATTAAAGTTCAAATTGAGATTCTAGCAACATCACTATGGCATCCGAGCACGCGCGACAGAGCGTGCGCCCAGCCTCAAGCCAAGTCGAGTTCTTCGGCACCCGACAACACCGGACGCATCGGCCGGTTTGATGACCAAAGCGGTCAAAACGACGCGCTCTGGTCTTGCCTGCCGCCGCTCCATCCTTCACTTAAAAATAATAGTTTAATGTAAAAGCGTGACTTTCATTTCTTGTATTTCAATTGGTACAAATTAATTTTTTAACTAACTAAATCGATATACTAATAATCTCAATTTAATAATAATAGTTTAATGCCGTGTAATAGCGGACAGCCCACGACAATTTCAGAGCACAGCAGGTACGGTCATGGCAATAAACATAGTTGCTTAAGTAGTATGTTTACTTTTTTTTTCTCCAACATGTCTAAGACTGAGAGAAGTTAACGACTGCATAATTGCATAAAATATACGAGGATAGCTTAAACGGTCCGCTTTTATAATAATATATAGATAGAGAGATATATTTTTTAGATAATGGATAATATAGTATCCGGCCTTGTCCAAAACGGCCGCGGTCAACTAAAAAAAAGAAAATTACATCCCATCAAGGGGCTCTAGTAGTACTACGCGACCACTAAGATCGCTATACACGTTTGTCAGACCTTACGAAGAACTGAAAACGCTGGACACCAACCACCATTGATGCTACTTCCAAGGCAACAACATGAAGACTTGGTGCAGATACTGTCAACCAACGTCCGAACTGTTACGCCATCCAATGCCTCCTCCACCCTGAGCTGAATACCGAACATAGTGTCCACACGGGAGAACTGCCCGGCCATGGCGAACAAGAACTTCGACGACGCGCCTGCACTGCCGCCGCCGGCCTGGAGAAACCAAGCTAGGTTTTCACCCAGTTTTTGATCAACCACGGACGCAACAGGGAACGGTCTGACCAACGACTTCAGCAGCGCCTTCAACAAAGTGTGTGTCACGGACACTTCACCGCCGCCGGTCCGGCAAAACATGCCAGACAAGGATTTCTCCCAAATCGTCGCCACCACCGTCACCACTATGCCCGGCCAACGAAGAGGTCGCCCACACGGGAAGGACACCAGCATCTTCATACAGGACGCCGCCACCGCAAGACAAGGCGCATTCCGTCCGTCGTCGACGAACACCGCCACCCGGAGCAAGGTTCCGCCGGCAAAGGGACGGCACCAACCCGTGGGGAAGGCGGCTGCACGACAGCTAGCGAAATCCGCTCAGATTGCCCCCATGGGGCGACACGGAGCAATGAAGGCGTTGGATCTGTTATCCTCCGAGCCGACTGCGTCGCCGCCGGCCTCGCGCGCAGGCCGCCGCCTGGATGCCGGCCGCCCACCTCGTCGGCCGCACGCACGTGCCGGCCGCGTCCGCTGGCCTAGCGCGCGTCGGCCTGCGCGCCTCCGCTGCCTCGCCGGCCGCCCGCAACCTCCTCCATCGGCCGCAGTCATTACCGCGCGCCGGGCGACGGGATTGGCCAAGGGCGACCCGGATCCGGGGGCGGAGAGGCCGGATCCGGCCGCGCGCGCCGCCGTCAACGAGAGCTGGCCGGCGGCGGCGTCCACCCTCCAATGGCGTCCGCGCCCACCAAAGGAGAGGAGAAAGGAATGGACGGTCCCCGCCGCTGCCATCCCGGGGTCCGGCCGGACTTTCGGCGTTGCCCTCCAGTGGCGGCGAGGAGAGGAGGAGGGGAGAAGGGGGCGGCGGCGGTGGGGGGTGCGAGTCGCCGCCCGAGCCGCCCCTACGCGGAGGACGGCGCGAGGGCCAGGGACCTCAGATCAACCTCCCAAGACCAAGATATATACATTGGATAAATATTGTGCAATGCACTCATAAGATCAACATTATCTTATAAACACTAAACGGAAACAATTTTTCATGTAGTGTGCTAATAATCGGGCCAAAATAGTTAAATGGGCTAAATAATCCATTAAACAGACCAAACAAATGATTACACATAAACGTCTAGATAGTGCGAAAGCATTTAAATACTGTTTAGTTTAAACAAATTAAACAGCTATTTAGATAAATTACACTTTCCAAATCCTTAAGTTCACAATACATATTAAAACTTTCACTATACAAATAAACTAACGAGGGCCAGCCACGCACTGTTCTAGTAAAGACTGAACAAAAGCCCATGTCACATTTCATCAGTCACGGGCTGTCCAGGAGTCGGGCAGAGGAATAGTGGCGGGGAGAGGAGCCTGACTAGAGGCCAGGATCCACGAGGTGAGCCAAAAACGGGGCCGAAATGCACCGGGTCCTCCATATCCCCCAGCTGTTTCTTTGTGTCATTCTCGAGGATATTTCGGATCTGTAATTTACTGGTGCTGTTGTAGTGTGGAGAAAACTTCGTAGCCGTGCAGGGGGTATTTGCATTTGTCAGAGTTCTGGTTCTGGTGATTCTGTAACTGTGGTCGGAGGTACAGTGTTTGATGTCTTGGCAAACCTGTAGCGCTTCAACTGCTGTTGGATGCAATCCGGTTGGGTTTTGCACTGTTAGTCCTAGCTATTTAATGGAAATAGGACAGGGCTGCGGCCTGTAGTTCTAGAAAAAATGTGGTCAGGCTTAAATTAGCTGGAAATCCCGTATGCTGACCACATGAACCCTTCGTTCACCTTGTTACATGCAGGCTAACCTTGCAAAGTGCAATCCATATTTCAGTTCAAGTTTAATTTGTGTCTCTGTTTTTTTGTCTGCTTTAGTCGGTTACGAGCTTGCTTCTTACTTAAGTACATGTGATTTTATTCGTTCTTCACTTGCAGAGTCTGCTTCATGTGCAGACATGGAGGCCTCAAACTCTAGGAAGAGGGCCTGTGTAGACAGTGGCGGTGCTGGTGGGGATCGTCTGGGCAACCTACCGGATGTCCTCCTCCATGCCATCCTTTCCTACCTCAAGGCACGCCAAGGCACGCCAATTGGTTCAGACCAGCTCTACCAGAATGATTCACATCCGCCCGCCCCCTCCGCCTCGGCCATTTTTGGAGCCGGTGCTGATAGGGCTTCAGCATCGGGTCCAACGGCTAGGAGCGGGGGCGGCGCTGCGGGCTGTCAGGGCGGACACATTAGCACCGGGTCGTGGCGAGACCCGGTGCTAATGCTCCCCCTTTAGCACCGGTTGCAGCCAGCAACCGATGCTAATGTGCCCGAGGCCATTTTAGCACTGGCTGCAACCGGTGCTAATTGGTGAACATTAGCATCGGGTCTTGCCACGACCCGGTGCTAATGTCTTCTGTATATAGCACCTTCTTCCTCCCCCGGCCGAGGCAGCTGAACACTTGGCGCTGTGTTCATGCTGCTCGGCCGTGGGAGGGGAGGTGCTGCCCAAATTTTTTTTAAAATTTGTGAAGATTTCACTCATCTAAGGAGCACTACAATGTACACTTTTTCATTCTCTAATGTTTTCTTTAGCTTGTAATCCTTCTATGATTTAGAAATAGAGGGATTTGTGAATCAAAGTAAAGCTAGCTAGAGAGAGCTTGTGTTCATGGAGGAGAGAGAGGAGAGAGCTTGAGTTCATGGTGGAGAGAGAGTGTTCATGTTGTGTTTTAAATGGAGAGAGAAGACAAGCTAGTTAGTATTTTGTTTTGTATGTCTTGTGAATAGTTATAAGGCTTATGTATTTTATTTATTAGTTATTTATTAAAGTTGAAATATTTATTTATTAATTTAATAAAAGGTATATTTGCTTTTAGAAAATGAATATAGTAATTACATGGAATATATATATTATTACACGGAAGGTATATTTATTATTTAATGAATATAGTAATGTAGTTTTTGAAATGTGTTTCTATAATAGAATATATACTAAAATTTGTATTTATTTATATATTAAATTTGTATTAACTTCATAATATATTATATATTTGTTATTGGTTAATAATGCAGATGAATATACAATGGATGTACGGGGACAACCACGCTAAGGAGTTCCGTGATGGCCTCAGGGCGTTTCTCGATGGTGCCGAGGCTAACAGGACGCCAGAGGGAAGGATGTTCTGCCCATGCACTAATTGTGAAAATATGCATCGCACCAAAAAAGAGGAGTTCTTCACGTGCATTTGATGAGGCACGGTTTCATGATATTATTCTGTGTGGACGAAGCACGGTGAAAGAGGAATTCTAATGGATGAAGATGAAGAAGACCGGGCCGATGACGACATTCCGGTATTGGCTCAATACTACGGTTCCTTTGCAGATGCTGCGATGGGTGATGCCGATGAGGAAGATGTTGCTCAGGAAGATGTTGCTCAGGAAAATGACCCTACTGATGGACTCGGGCAAATGTTGCGTGATGCTGAGAAAGACTGCGGCAATGATAAGGAACTGAAAAAGATACAGCGTATGTTGCAGGACCACAAGACTGACCTGTACCTAGATTGCAAAGAGGGGCTTAAGAAGTTGGGTAGCACACTTGAACTTCTGCAGTGGAAGGCAGCAAATGACGTTACTGATAAGGGTTTCGAGGAGCTACTGAAACTCGTGAAGAAGATTCTGCCAGAGGGTAACGAATTGCCATCGACGACGTATCAAGCAAAACGTGTTGTTTGCCCTCTCGATTTCGAGGTGCAGAAGATACATGCGTATCCTAATGACTGTATCCTCTATCGCGGACAGTACGAACACTTGGATCGTTGTCCGGTTTGCACCTGCGCACGATACAAGATCAGGCGGGATGACCTGGTGAGGTTGGGGGAGCGTTCTAAGAAAAAAAATCCCTGCGAAGGCGATGTGGTATTTCCCTCTGATACCCACGCCGCCGCCGCCCGTCGTCCCTACGCCCACGCGCCGCCGCCCTCGTCCCAGCCCGCGCCGCCGTCGTCCACGCCGCCGTACGTCGTCGTCCCCGCCACCGTCGTCGTCCCCGCGCTCGTGGTCCCCGCGCCGGCGCCCCTCGTCCCCATGCCGGCGCCGCCCCTCGTCCCCTCGCCGCCGTCGGCCCGCCGCCCGTCATAGTGTGCCCTCTGTGAAGCCGGCCTTCGTGCCGTGCGTGCATGTTTGTGAGCCGGCCTTCGTGCCGTGTGTACGTGTTTGTGTGTGCAGGTACCCGTTGCATGGCCGAACGTTCGGCCATGCACATTTGCTTAGCGAACGTGTTCGACCATGCGTATTTGGTTCGCTAACCAAATGCGCATGGCCGAACGCGTTCGCTAACCCATACATTGGAAATGTATTGTATTGGAAATATTAAAAATATATATGCTTCATATGTATTGGAAATATTAGAAATATATATGCTTTATATGTATTGGAAATTTATTTTATTGAAATGCATTGTATTGAAATATTTACATTTAAATGTATATTAGAAATTTTATATCGGAAATTCTATGCTTCATTTAAATGTATATATATGCTTCATTTAAATGTATATTGGAAATTCTATGTATATATGCTTCATTTAAATGTATATTGGAAATTCTATGTATATTAGAAATATATGTGCTTCATTTAAATGTATATTGGAAATGTTATATGTTTGTATAATGTATACTATCGAAAATGTTTATTATCGGAAATTCTATTGCGAACCCGAATCCCTTAGCGAACCACTTCGTGTCGTGCAACCCCCTTAGCGAACCCGTTCGCGTCACGCACCCGAACCCTTAACGAACCACTTCGCGTCGCGTACCCGAACCCACCGCGCACCTGAACCCCTTAGCGAATCCGTTATTCGCGCACCGACCCCCTTAGCGAACCCGTTCACGTCACGCACCCGAACCCTTAACAAACCACTTCGCGTCGCGTACCCGAACCCTTAGCGAATCAATTCACACCGTGCACCCGAACCCCTTAGCGAATCCGTTTTTCACGCACCGACCCCCTTAGCGAAAATGTTAGAAATATTGAGAATATGTATGCTTTGTATATATTTCTTATCAATTATTTTTAATTCTATAGATGGCAGACAACAACAACCCCGTCCCACCCATGCAAGAGGACAACAACAGCCCTGTCCCACCCATGCAAGAGGACAACGACACGTTCTTTGCAAATTAACTTTTTAATATTGTAACCCAACCAATGTCCATGGATGAAGTGTTGGGGATCATTTGAAGGGACGACAATATCCAGGGCGACAATGTTGCAAGGCCCGAAAATGTTGAAGGGGCCGCCAATGTCCAGGGCGAACGTGTCTAGGGCAGCACTATTGAAGGGGCCGGTAACGAGCCATCGTCTAGTCAGGTGTGTATATATAACATAAATTTGTACTGTATATGTCAATTATCTATATCATCTCTATATCTAACATAAATATGTATCGTATATATGTAATTTGTGTAGGCCGCCTCTGCTTCTACAAGTCGAGCTAAGAAATCAAAACGATCGACCACGAAGAAGCTGAAGGATGTCAAGTTTCACATCACTAGAGTGGAGGATGACGGGGAGCCAGTTGAGCCCCCAAAAGTGGCCAAGAAATTTGTATCTCAGTGCGGGGTAATTGTACGGGACAATGTGCCCATTAGCATCAGAAAATGGAAGTCCACGGACCCCTCTGAGGAGTACGTGCTCCCCGATACAGAGAATTAAAGGCAATATTCGACTGGCCTAGCACTCATGAAGCGGAACTGAGGGATTGGACAATGAAGAAGATGACAGTTCTGTTTCAGGATTTCAAGAAGAAGTTGTACTCGCATTTTCTCAAAACCAGAGAGGCCTCGGATCCTGAGAAGTATAAGAAGATCACTGATGACGAGTGGGAAGCATTCCTTGAGTACAAAACCTCCGAAGAGGGTGCAACGGCTAGCGCTAGAAACGCTGGAAACGCCGCACATAAGAAGTACTCCCATAAGATGGGTTCGGGAGGTTACAAGGGAAGCATCCCTAAATGGGAGAAGATGGAAGAAGACCTATATGCTAGAGGCATCACTCCAGCGACACATGACTGGCCCACAAGGACCAAGCATTGGTACTATGGTCATGGAGGCACCCTAAGCCCAATCGACGGCTCCTTAGTTTTTCCCGAGGACTTGCGAGAACTAGCTCAGCGTCTCCTCGATATCCTCAGGGCATCTGAGAGGGGAGAATTTATTGCTGATAGAGACAGAGATGAGCTAACCTATGCCTTAGGGAACAAGGAGCATCCTGGACGGACGCGCGGCGTAGGCACAAGCATCTCATGGAAGAAAGGTTTCCAAGAGCACGCCGCCACCTATAGGAGCCGTTCGAGGAAGAAGGCCGAATATGAGCAGAGGGTGAGGGACCTAGAGCAAACGGTTGCCGCCCAGGGCTCAAAGCTCCAAGAAATGGAGTCAGAGATGGAGCGCCGGATGAAGGTAGCATGGCTGCAGATACAACAAGCCACAGACGGGACCGGTTCCACAGAGCATGCACCTCTCCAACAAGCCGCAGGCGGGATCGGTTCCACAGAGCAGGCACCTCTCCAAGAGCCTAATGATGCGGCCCTTATTAGCCCTCCACAGATGCCGTCGAACTGGTCCGTTACCCCGTGGATGAAATAACTCAACGGACCGCGTGCGAGCTTGTCGTCAGGCAGAAGAACTTAGCTGTGGTGGTATGTATGCGACTTTAGTTCGTACTCAATACATTTCACCGTAAATACCATTCATTTACTAACTTTCTCTGTGACTACTAAATTATCAGGTCGCATACGGTATGACCAAGCGTGTTGAAGAAGGGCAAAAATTGCATTGCAATGACATTCCACATGGTTACGTACCGGTTGAGGTGGAGCAAGTCGTTGCCAAGTGGGAAGACTTGGAACTTGACATCCCCGGAGGTGACGGAGAAACAAAACTCGGTCAGTGTTCTCACTGCATCATTCTATGGAGCAAGGCAGACGTCGTCATAACCGGTACACCCGCGGCCACCAAGAAGCCTCCGACCCTCCCCCGTCTCCAAGAGATCCACCGGATGATGACGATTCTCCGGAAGCTCCTGTTGCAAGTCCGCCGCGGAGGTCTCCGCCCCCTCCGCCGAAGAGGCAGCGCCGCACTAAAGCCTCCGCCCCCACTCCACCAGGGAAGAAGGTGCGGAAAGCCAAAGAGAAGCCTGCACCAGAGAAAAAAGCGGCTGAGAAGACCCCAGAAGAGCTCGAAGCCTGGGTGAAAGCAGACGTGAAGAGGTAAATGGCCGGGTGGAGGAAAAAATCGGAGCCGGAGCCGAAGCTTGACCCCAGTGTAGTCAAGTCATTCCTCGGTAATTTGAGCAAGGGTCAACAGAAGGAAGTACTAATAACAGACTATGACCGCTCATTACTGAAATCTCGCCGGAAGCAGAAGGCTGCAGATAAGGAGGCAGGCCCATCCAATAAGGTTCCTCAGCTCGGCGAGCAACCTCAGCGGCCCTTGGCTCCATTGCCAGCTCCGCACGAGCTACAGATCCAAGAATTTGAGGACGAGACTGGACTATCCAGAGCGCAACTCCTGGGGGAAGAAGATGTCCCTGAAAGCACAACGTTAAAGTGGCCGTTTAAGCTTGGCGAGTCTATGGTCCCTCCTGAAATGGAGAGCAAGCTACAGACGAAGATGCGCCGATTCCATGAGTGGTACTTGGAAGAATCAAGAAGGAATAAACGGCGCATGGTCAAAGTGGGCGTGAAGGACCATGATTTCTACAATGGCAACCTGGATTGGGTCTGGCTGAGGTTTAAGGATATATATGAGCTGTACCACCACGACGCCATGGACCCATGGACGTGGATTTGATCACCTGTTGGACACTGTAAGTACTTTGTTGTTGTTTACAATTCACAGTTTGGAAACAATAATTCCAATCTATGCTGACGCGGGCTTTATTTATTGCTTAACATATGCAGATTGGAGATTCAAAAATGTCAGAGAGACAATATATATGACGTTGGTTTCGTGGATCCTCGAAGGATAAGTGAAGCAATGATACTGCACAATCCTGAGGAAACATATGGAAACCTATACAAGTTTATTGACAAACAACATTATTGTGAGTCCATACTAATACCGTACAACATCGAGTGAGTACATACACACGCTTATTCTTATACTGTCCGTGTACTAATTCATTTCTGATTATAATGTATATATGTGCACAAATTCCACTGGTTCCTACTCGTATTGTGTCCTGACCGGGGTGTCGTCAACGTCTTTGATTCGTTGCACACTCCAAGACATAAACTACAGAACATCATTGACATGATGACAAGGTGATGTATATTTTCCCCTAATTAATTCACCCCTTACACTCGCAATGACTTAACTCAATTTTTTTTATTCGCAGGGCGTGGGTTCAATTTCGTAAAGACCACCCGGGTATTGAACATGAAACACTAACATGGAAGATTGGCTTTCCTGTAGGCAAGTAATTTATACATGTAGTCCTCGGCTAATATATTATATGAATTTTACTTAATTTCTTTTGGTCGACAGTGTGCCAAACAGGGGAAGGGAAATAATTTATGTGCATACTATGTTTGCGATTACATGTGGAATTGGGGGCATAAAAAGATTACACAACATGATATTATGGTACGTACACATTTCCATTATTTTTAAGTGCACAATTATTGTCTCCAATTCGGCGGATGAAATATCTTTCAGTTATTTGTAAATTATAGATGATGAAGCTGAAGGAAGAGTGTCTAGAGAAAGAAAGAATCGACGCAATTTCCGAACAGCTCATGGGATGGATCTGGGACAAGGTCGTCAATCCCCGAGGAGAATACCACGTCTCAGTATTGGAGGACGTACCAAGCTCACCAAGTCATGCAACATCCTAAGCTGTAAATACAGTTTAAACAATAACTCGAGTGCGATATATATTTTATAAGATATATGTCTTATATTTATAATATATATGTCTTCTATTTGATATACAACTAATATGAATATAGAGCGGCCGAATACGCATTAGAATACATGTATTAGAATATATACGTATATACACGTATATAAACGTGCATGCATGGCTACTGAAAAAAGCAAAAAAAAAAAAAAGAAATCCGGGGCCTTTAGCACCGGTTGAAGACAACAACCGGTGCTAAAGGCCCTGCTAAAGGCGCTGCGGGGGTAGGCCCTTTAGCACCGGTTTGTGTCTGCAACCGGTGCTAAAGGGACCCTTTAGCACCGGTTATTCAACCCGGTGCTAAAGGGGTAAGGTTACCCCTTTAGCCTCGGAAGATCTGCACCGGATAGGATACCCGGTGCTAAAGCCGGTTCCCAACCGGTGCAGATGTTGATCATTCTGGTAGTGCAGCGTGCTGTCCAAGAGGTGGAGGCACCTCTGGCGCTCTGTGCCTTGTCTTGACATTGACCAGAGAGAGTTTTCCCAAAATGAGCTTGAGAAGTTTGAGGATTTCACTGATAATCTGCTGGCCCATCGTAACGGTTCACTGTTGGATACATTCCAGCTGCATATAAGTGGTGAATTCATTGAGCAGCATATGGATGCTAGTAGATGGATTCGCCGTGGCCTCAGGTGCTCTCCGAGAGAGTTTCATTTTTATGACCGTGTCTCCTATGTAGCTGGTCCAATGCCTAACTTGGAATCTAATGCTTGCTGCCTTAGAAAGGTGCATCTTTACGGTCTACGACTGCGTGACACTTTTTCGGAGCAAATTGGTTCTGTATGCACGCTTTTGGAAGTCTTGGAGCTCAAAAGTTGCCGCCTTTCTTTTCATGAAATTGTCTTTCCCACACTGAGTCGAGGATTCTATAGTAGACTTTTTTGAAGATGCAGGAAGTGCTGATCATGAGCTGAGTATCATGGCGCCTCATCTTTGTCATCTGCATGTAGTCCTTAATGTTAACAGAAATAATTTTTCAGTAAATGCTATGGCACCGCTTATCAAAGCAACCATCCGTCTCATATTTAATGAGTATGAGAAGATGCGCAGCAATCAATTGATGTTTGTTAGCAACCTATCTAATTCAACAAGTCTCGAGCTGTGTGGTTTACAAACAATGATACGTCTTCAGTCTTTGATGAACATTCCTCTTTCATGCACCTAACATTAGTTCACCTCCAAAATGTTCTGCTATTTTTGCTTGTCATGTTGCATGTTTCTATTTTGTACTGGCCAAATGGCCCGTGGGTTGTAACAGCACAACAAATCAAACAATTACATGTCCTACATAGTTATGAGAATAGAAGGAATACACAAATGATGTTTGTGGATATATATGTAGCAAAGGTTAAGGGTAGAATTGTGGTGGTGGCAAGACACACCATCACCACCATCTTGAATTTTAAGTAGCAGAGATATGCTTGTACATGCCTGTTGTGTTTTTATGAGGCAGTACGTTAGCTGCCAGAAAAAAAAACAGATAATTGGCGTGATTGCTTGAATCTTAACGTATTATTTTTAGGTGATGCTGCAGAACAGGTTGGATTCCCTGTGTTCAAAAACCTGAGCAGCCTATTACGTGATAAATGTGATCTAAGTGACAACTTCCAGCTATTGGCATTATTTCTACAGAACTCCCCAAACTTGGAAAAACTCACGGTGCGTCATTGCAAGGTATTTCATTTCCCCCTCAGATCACATTACTATTTCTCTGTTTGAACCAGCATGGCATGCAACTTGGATTTCTTGTGATGTCAAAAGTTCTCTAAAGGTTCTTCCCGTCTTGTGAACCTGGCGGGCCTCCAATGTGGGAAGCTGAAGTCGACGAAGATCATGTACGTGGATGGTGATAACAGTCGCGAGCTGATCAATGTTATGCTGGACAATGCAGGGAAACTACCCAAGAATACCATGACACTAACACAAGGCCCCGACCCTTTAGCACCGGGTCGTAACACCAACCCGGTGCTAAAGGGGGTGTCACATGCTACTACAAAATAAAAGAATCTTCTATCTCATCACATGTGCTTTGTGGGTAAGATGGTTAGGTGGGTACGCGCGAGCCAAGAGGTCATGAGTTCGAATCCCCGCAGCAACACACATGTTTTTTGGCAAATGGACACACCTTTATCACCGGTTATTTAACCCCGTGCTAAAGGTAGGTACCTTTAGCCTCGGAAACATAGCACCGGTTGGGAAACCCGGTGCTAAAGGGCTTTCCCAACCGGTGCTAATGTCTGTTTCTCCGGTAGTGTTGGATCATCTGGGTAGGCGCCTTGCTGCCTACACAAAAAGAATGAAAATTACTACAGTTATTGCCATCACCACTACATATGACTGCACTTCTCTTTTCGTACCATGCACGGTAGGAGCTGCTTGACATTTTCATTAAAATTGAGTATTGCTACCACCCTAACACTGCATTTCTCTTAGGTAAGTACACAAGAACACGGCAACACACACAAGAACACGGCAACACACATATGAGCCAAGAGGTCATGAGTTCGAATCCCCGCAGCAACACACATATTTTTTGGCAAATGGACACACCTTTAGCACCGGTTATTTAACCCCGTGCTAAAGGTAGGTACCTTTAGCCTCGGAAACATAGCACCGGTTGGGAAACCCGGTGCTAAAGGGCTTTCCCAACCGGTGCTAATGTCTGTTTCTCCGGTAGTGTTGGATCATCTGGGCAGGCGCCTTGCTGCCTACACAAAAAGAATGAAAATTACTACAGTTATTGCCATCACCACTACATATGACTGCACTTCTCTTTTCGTACCATGCACAGTAGGAGCTGCTTGACATTTTCATTAAAATTGAGTATTGCTACCACCCTAACACTGCATTTCTCTTAGGTAAGTACACAAGAACACGGCAACTCATTTACTAGAGCTAGGTGGTAACTGGATCTTAATTACGCGATACGTCAAATTAGGATGCATAAGTTAAAAGACAACCATCCAAATATGTTATAAATATATCATACCAGAAATTTCTTTGTCACAGTTGACTTCTGGAAACCATGTCGATGTCCAAAACATCATTTATTTGTGACTAGAGGGAGTATACTCTTTGATGCTGTAGTTATAATTGAAATTTTGTAGTAATTCTATAGTGTGATATTCTAAAAAAGTTTTCTAACAGCGATGATATAAGCAAAAGTATTCCATAACGCAATCCTGGTAGCATTATAAATTTGGTAGCACTGAACTTGATCACAACAGTGATCACTTTCTTTAACAACCCATACAGTAGTAGGATTATAAATTTTCCATACATAAAATGTAAACTAGCCAGAAATAAATTAAACAGAAAGGAACAAACAAAAGGAGAACACATACATTGTAACTATTACTAAACTTTAATAGAGATTGAAATCAATATAAACTATGTGTTCAGCTTAATTCAGATATGTACACTTTAGTCTGGCGGTTTGGTAATGGAGTTTACCCTTCCCAGTAATAATACGCAGCAGTTAATTTTCGAGGAGTTAAGCCAGTATATTCCTACTCTTTGGAAAAATTAAGTTCATAGCGTTTTTATGGTTATCTCACAATAATCATGACTCGGTACTCTGAAGAAAAGTAGAGAAACCTTCACATTGCTATTTTTAAAGAGTACGGATGTGTTAACCATCTTCTTTATGAGCGTGTTGTTGCTAGAGCTCTGTGGGGGATGCGATTAGAGAAAATATGAGGAAGCTAATGGTATCTGGTATAGTCAGAAAGGTTTGCAATAATAGATGTGATTTTGGCCATGTCTATATGTGTGTCTTTGGCTAACTAGGAATGAACTTACATTTCGGAAACAGAGTTGGCAGGACATAAATGTGCTGTGAAGCAAGGTGAAGAACATGAGATGATGTCCACCTATCTATGAGAAGGATACATCAACAGAAATGAAGTTGTGTGGGCGTGTGGCTTCTTGGCCAATGCTGGTAAGCTGATGTGGCAGATGTAGTGAGTGATGGGGGGCCGTATCCTGTAGGCCTGAATTGCTCACCGTCACAATGCCATCTGGTTTAGCTGGTGGCTTCCGACTCCGAGCGGTTTATTGACTGTTGAAAACTCTATGCTGTAAACTATTAAAGACTTGTTCCAATGGAAATGGGACAGGGCTGTGAGTCTGTGACCTATCATTCTAAGCAATAACACAAACCATACCAGCTGTAACTTTACATATACATCAGCAGATTAAGAGTAAGCTGAGGATGATGCAGTAATACCATAAAGAAGAGTTTCGCTGCAGTAACATAATCCTTTCTCTTGTATGCCTTGCTTCCCTCTAACTTGATGTCAGCAGGTTTCATCTGTACATGGGGTCATCCTGAAACATCAACATAAATCATCTGTTGAGAGGAAATGTAAGGAGATAATAGTTACATGAGTTAATTGACGACAGTAAAAGATTCTGAGAAAGAAAATAAATATTTCTGATCCAAGCATCTTATGGGTTCGCTTCAATCATTTTTATGATTGCACAATAAATACTTATTTTACAAACTACAGAAAATATCAGAAATTGATGGCAGTAAAAGATTCTGGGAAAGAAAAGATTTTTTTCTGATCCAAGCATTTTATAGGTTCACTTCAATCATTATGGTTGCATAATGAATTACTTATTTTACACACTACATGTCTACACGGAACATTGTATTGATTCCTTTCAGAAGAATAGACGGATACACATGTTTTGGGTGCTCACTTTTAAGTCAAGGACATGCATGGAAGAACAAATAGAATAGGAAGTGCTATACTGCCATTGTTATCTAATTGATGAGAGACATCGCAAATGGCTAATTAAAATTCAAGTGACAATTTGCTATGAAGAGTTAGAAGACCAAATCCCATTCTTCTATTATGAAAATGTGAACTCGTATCTAGAAACTTCCAAGAATTAGATGCAAAATTGGTTTTGACTACTACTGCACTATAGTGTGATCAAGAAGTATCTTGAAGCTAGCTATATATGAGTTGTTACCTACTACCTCTGTTCCAAATTATAGGTCGTTTTAGCTTTTCTAGATTCATAGATTTTGATATGCATCTAGATATACACTATGACTAGATACATAGTAAAAACTATGAATCTAGAAATGCCAGAACGATCTACAATTTGGAACGGAGGAAGTAGTTGTCAAGTATGTGCTGTCATATAAGTTGGATGCTAGTTGTGTAAGGCTTTTGAAGCCTATAGAAAGTCCTCCAATCTCTAAGATGTTTTTGATGCACCCACTATAGTTATCAATTGAACATGCTGATTTACCCTTAGATCTTGGATTAGATCACCTAAAGGCTTTGGATTAAGCTCTTGCCACATGTGGATTCAGATTGGCCATTTGGTCTATCTTCATCTCTAGAATGATATCTATCTCAGCACGTTGAAGTGGTTCCTTCAATACTTTGTGCCGTTTCTACCTATCAGCACCTTGGAGAGGTTCCTCCAACAATATAGCATGCTGCATACCAATGTTAACACGGAACAAAAGCAACTAAATTGGCAATGCTGCCCCGAGTCGGTACCTCCATCGATGGCATTGTTTTCACATAACTTAGTATCCCATCGACACTCCAATCATGCACATATGGAACACGGGAAGTTACTGGAAGTAGAATCTCAACATCTTTCCTTCTGTTCTTATTTGCAGCAATTTCAATTGGTAGGTAACCAAACTGTTAAGGGGAAAATAAATATGAACTTTACAGCATTTGCAGAAAGACAACAAAAATAAAACAAGTGCAACCAGGAAGCATACAGGGTGTGTGATAATAGATATACAAATTTAGTACTGCAATTCATATAAGGGGAAACTGAAAAAAAAACACTTTCAATTTGAATACAGCTAAATCAGTTGTGCGTTAGAAAGCAAAAATTCATGGTTGATGAGGTCAATTTGGAACTATTCATGGACTTCATAGATTGACTTTGAGGGGAAAACAAAAACCTAGATTACTAATTCTACTTATTAGCCATGTGTGTAAAAAGTTTTGCAAAGGTTATTTAACTAAAACCTAGATTACTAAGTTATTTAACATTTTCCATGTGTGTAAAAAGTAACTACATGGTGTATAGCAGTAAAGTGAAAAGTAAAAACTTACATAATCACGAATATTAGGATCTGCACCAGCCTCCAGTAAGCACTTGTAGAAGTCAGTCAAGCCTTTTTTGACAGCAATTATTAAGGGGGTTATAGTACCAATACCCTTCACATCAGCACTAGCCTAACACAAAAAATGTTGCAAACGCACTTAATATAAGCAAATTTCTACTCCATCCTTTTTTTGTGTGGTATTTAAGAAATAAAAAGTCCTTTTTATTATTTGAGGTTACAGGATCGGAAGAGAAATACTATTTTTTCCTAAGGGTAACTCCCACAACATTATTCCTGAACGAACAGTTTTGCAAACATGCCACTATGTTTTACCTGCAGTTTTCAACTTTGATAAGTTATGAAAGCAATGAATATTGTGTGTAATAGTAGATTCAATTGATCGGAGATAGAATTACATATATATAGGGTTTAGAGGAGATCGTATGGCTTATGGAAACAGAACCAGATACGATCTCCCTCATATCTCCAATAGCTATGATCTCCCTCATATCTCCAATAGCTATCTAGGGCCGGCCGTGACCTACAAGCCCACAGGCTCCTGCCCTACATGCACAGCACATACACGTCTAACAGGTTATACCACTCCAAAAACTCTGCTTGACAAACCACTCATCTCCTACAATCATCTCGTCCTCCTGTTTGGCCACTTTGACACACCTGAGCGGGTCCACATAACCTCGTGCAGCAGCCATCCAGAGAGCTGGCAGCAAGTGTGTTGGCCAAATCTGATGCACGCTCGAGGCACAGGTTTAACAAGGGTATACGGTTATTCTATGCTTTTCATTCATGTGCAAAGAGTGAAAGAGCTGAAACGCCAGATACAAAAATGTGTATATTTCCCGAAACCTTTTTCCAAAATGAAGCCCAATTGAACCTCTCCAAAGCTTTGTTCGGGTCTAAAAAACAACGACTTGCAAAACCGAGAGCCGAACTGAAATCCCTCCAAGAGCAAAAGAACTCTTGGTTGAAAAATCGAAAGCGAATCCCCCATTTTCCGGAACCAAAGTCGAAAGGAACTCGAGGTGAGTAAGTACGAACCTTCCTCGTTGATGTGCAAGAAGTTTTCTCAGCCGATATGGCATGAAAATATCTGGGAATTCCTCGTCCATACCCGTTCTCCTGAGCAAGTCCGGACTGAGGAGCTGCTCCGTCCGGATGATGATGTCGTTCTCACTGAGGAGCTGCCTGGCCGGAGGTGTGGCTTAGACCCACTCCAAACCAGCTGCTCCCTGCTCGTCAGTGTCCATCCGGCTCGAGCCACGGGACAGAGCTGGGGAACTCCCAGCATCGTCCGAACGTCGGCCTAGCCAGGCGGAGCGACGGAGTGTGGTGAAGAACTTCGACATGGCTCTACAAAAGGTTAGTGCACGACAACTACCCGAAGGACTGAATATTAGGGGTTAGCACAAGACAATCGAGTCAGTCATCCGAGAAAGTTAGTCGTTCTTGTGGGTGTTAGAGACCACCACAAACACGTCGAGAATTTCAGCACAAAGATCACAACCAAGGCAAAATATTTTTCGGATTTTCTAACAATGCAAGGGAACCAAAACTTGAGCAAGAACTTTGGGAAGAACTTGTCAAGAACTAGAGCAAGAAAATGAGAGAGGGAGAGAGAGCTTCTGGCGAAAATTTCTGAGTGAGCAAGTGTGTGAGAAGCAAGCAAGCAAGCACCTGCTTTTATAGGCAGATGGGGGCAGCAGGGCCAGTTCGGCTGAACAACATGGTTCGGCCGAACCAGGCTTGGGCGCCTGAGTGCCCCATATGCTGCACCCACCTCTTGCCTACCACTAGCACAAAGTTTTTCCATAGGTCTAACACTAGGTCATGGGGTTTTTGGTGGGTTTTGGTAGGTGAGATGCAAATTTGACATGACCAAAGTAGATTTTAGTGGAGTCACTCCCATGCTGCCATGTTTGTGATAATTGGTGAGTGTGCAGCCATTTTTAGTGGGGTAGACATGTTTGGTGATGGTTGGTGGTGATGGTTAATAAATGGAGATATTCTAGAAGGGGTAAAAATGATAGAAATTACAAATTACACCCACTTCAATTAAAATTCAGCATGTGTCCATTTATTTTTAACCAAGCTTGCAAATTTTCTACTCTCTCTCAAATTAATTACTCAAGTGGTTCATTTATTTTGGTAAGGGAAACATGCAAATGCAATGATGAAATTAAAATTTGAAATGGAGATACATACCGATTTTCCTCGCGGCGAGAGCTCAGCTTTAAAGTCCGCGAGCGGGACTCCTCCTGTCTTCAGTTGCTTTTGTCATCGTCCGGTCCCGGAGTGGATGACTTGGATGATGCAACCTTCTTCCGCCACATCTTCTTGTTCTTCTTCGGTGTTGGTAGTGGTGGGATCGGCTTTTCTGGAGAGTTCCAGAGGGCATGCTCTTCCTCGTATTTCTTTACGAGGAAATCCATTTCTTCTACACTTGTTGGTCTTGTCGGCTCGTTCCACTTGAGCTGCTCCCCACCGAGTATTTCAAGCTCTCCGTTGATGAGTGCTTTCAGGAAACACTCGGCGCTCTTCTGTTCCGGTGTGAGCGGCTTTGTCTTCCTCTCCTCCCGTGGTTGAAACTTGAAGTAGGTCAACCTTCCGTCGATACAGAACGAGATTTCTCTCGCATCCATATCAATCCTAGCCCGGGCGGTGTTCCAGGACGGCCGACCCAACACAAGGGGAAACGAGCAGTCGTTCCCCGTGTCAAGGACAATGAAGTCCGTAGGGACATAGCGTCCCCAAATTCGGACTGGAACATTCTCAATCACCCCCTCGGGGTAGCGGATTGTTGAGTCCGTAAGCTGTACCTGAGCAGTTGTAGGTGACAAAGTAGGGTAGCGTAATTTCTTAAATAGTATGTTGGACATGATGTTTACGCTGGCCCCAGATCACAGAGTGCATCATCAATGCGACGATTCCAAATCGTGCGCTTTATGATGGGTACTCCGGGATCCTCCTTCCTTTCCGGAGAAGTTTTTATAATCACTCTTTTTGCAGCTCTTGGCAGGTAGGTCCATCTTGGTGTCTGCACTTGGATATGTGCGACCTTCCCTGCATGGTTAGTACAGAGTATACTACGAGACCTTTTATACTGCCTCGTAGTGACAGCGTTCACTATTTCGATGGAAGGTTCGGGTTGCTCCGGAATCTTCCCTGATTCAGTGACAGGAACGACAACAGCTAACTGAGCAACTTGGGTTTCTATCATTTTGTTAAAGCTCAGTTGACTTTTCATAGCAGAGTCTTTGGTTGAGTCTGGTTGTCGGACCATCCTTGGTTCTCGACCATCTTCTCTATGAGGGCCTTCGCACAACTCTCCTCAAGAGAGAAGAACGAGCCTCCAGCAGCGGCACGCACATACTCATGGGCAGAGCTTCTCAGCCCGTGATAGAAGGTTTGGATTATGAACCAACTCTGCATACCATGGTGAGGACAAGCACATATATAGTCCTGGAGGCGATCCCATACCTTCGGGACTGTTTCATCTTTTAACTGCTGGAAACTAGCTATTTTGTTCCGGAGGGCATTGGTTTTCCCCACCGGAAAGAATTTTAGCAAGAAAGTGCTAGTGCATTTATCCCAAGTGTCTATAGCTTCGCGGTTAGCATAAAACCATTGTTTTGCCTTGCCTAGTAATGAGAATGGAAATAAACGAAGGCGAATGGCATTGATACTTACTCTGCGTATGGTGAAGGTGTTGCAAATCTCCAGAAAATGCTGGAGATGAGCATTGGCATCTTCGTGTGGCTTGCCGCAGAACGGGCTAGCCTGCACCATGTTGATGAGGGTTGGCTTCAGCTCGAAGCTACCATCTCCGACTGGCGGAGCAGGTCCGGTACGCACATTCTCGCTTGATGGAGCAGAGAACTCGCGGATCGTCTTGCATGCCATCCTCGATGAAGCTTGGTTCACGACGGGAAAGACTAGGTTCGTCGGAGTGAGCTGCTTCTGAGGAGGTACAACACGGGGTCGCACTTTCCTCAAAAGAGACTCAGGATTTTCTTGGAAGTTTGACGGTAGCTGGAAAACAGTAATGCACTGCTCTGTTCCACAAAGACCAACGAAACAGAGCAAGGATAAACCCGCTTGAGTAGCAGTACTCAACTTAGATAGCTCAAGATAAAGGTTTGAAAGTAATCTAGCCAAATTCTTCCCTGGCAACGGCGCCAGAAATGCTTGTTGGCACTTCTTACGATCCAAGCGCACAGAAAAACTGGTATTGGGATAAGGAGTATTTCAGTGGTTTTCCTTATGGCTTAGTAAAATATATAAATATTCTGCAAGCGCACAGAATCACCGCTGTAGCACTTCACCTGGGAGTATCCCGAAGTATCATAATTTATATTTCCGCAGGGAAGCTTTGGCAAGAATACTAGCAAACAGATATTCGAGGCTATCAGAGAAGGGTACACGACTAGACAAGATAGGGGATAATGGTATTGGATAGGAGTGGATATACCGCGACACACAGGTCAAGGGATGCTCAGGTAAGGACAATGAGAAGAGATAGAGGACTCCTGGATACTTTATCTGTCTATGTCACTCGGGCTTAGAGATACAGAGGCTAAAGAGCCCAGTATTCAGTGATCAAGGATAAACCTAAGTCTTAGCTTCGGGACAACAGAGCCTATGACACACAGAAAGGGATGAGAAGGGGTGCCGTCTACCCTGCACTGGGGGATCCTACAAGCCGGAACTAACGTGATGGACTACAAAGACCGAAAGGGCTATCACCACCTCACGGCTACCACCTCCGTTGCGACGGGGGCAAACTAAGGCCACAGGCTAGTCTAGGAACCACTCCTGCACTAGTCAACAACTACTTACTCTACTAGCAAGAGCAAGCAACCTTGTCAATACTCTTGGTGACAATTCACCTCCAGTATCAAGCAAGATCGAAGAACTAGCTAAGACAAAGACTTAAACAAGATCTAGAAGCACTAGAACTAGAACCGACTATAGTCTAAACATGATATAGATGCAACTAGAATAAAGTAGAAGCAGACTATAAATGACAAAGGCAAAGTGATAAATATAACTATATTGATAACTCAAAGTCTTACAAAAGGAAAAGGAAAAGATACAAGAGCTTATACTAGAGCTTCTGAAGACGACTCCGGAACCTCTGAGGCAAAGCTCGACTCAACTCTAACTCCCAACTAAACTATCCTAACTCTACTAGAACAAGTGGAAATGAGCTCCTCGGCTTGGTGTGTGTGATACAAGTGAAATGCCACTGCTTATATAGGTGTCCAAGGTCGGTTTGGAGGAGTAACGGTCAAGGGAGCCAGGGTGTACCCCCTGGCCATTCGGGCGAACAGACCGGGTTCGGTCGAACAGGTCGGTTCGGCCGAACCCTGGGATCCACCGCCTTGGCCCCTGGACGGCCTGGATGGCTCCCTGGGGTCGGTTGCTGAGTGGCGGCGGTTTGGCCGAAGGCCTTGGTTCGGCCAAACCAGGCCTGGCCCATGGCTTAGAGCTTGTCGGGGACAAACCCAGGGGGTCCCCTAATCATCGGGGTAATCACCCTCAAAAAACGATATCCCACGAAAGGCCGAATCACCGACAGCCCGGAAGGCCCGGCAAGGCAGCTCGGCCCGTCACAGCCTATCGCGGCCCAAGAACGGCCGTCCGAGCTCGCCTGTCGGGGGGACCCAAGCCGCTGCCCCCGTCTCCGCCTCGCTTGAGGGCCGCGCACCCTCATGCAGGCACGACGCAAACCCCGCCTCGCTCGAGGGTCGCGCACTCCACCTCGCTCGAGGCCAACTCTTTACTCAGCACGGCGCACTCCGCGCCCCCCGCCCGACAACGACATTTAATGCCCGCCCCATCAGGCGGGCGCCGAAGTCAAAAGGCAATCTTTTCCCCACGCCGCGCCGCTGACACCGCAGAGCTCGCTGTTCCACCTGCTCCGGTCACTGTACGTCCTCGCTGACACTGTGCGGACGCACGCGGCACTGCACAAGACCCTGTGCGGACTGGCAGTCACCATTCTGCGCCACTATTCCACCTGCTTCCGTCTTTTCCCCCCAGGCCGCCCCTCGAATAAGCATGGGGAACCCTCGAAAGAATATCTAAACGGCAACCGAGTGCAGACTCTGGTCAGGCGTGGCCTGCTGATGACGAACGCCGGGTCAAATCCGCCAACTCTCGACCATCCCCTGGTGGACCGAGTACGCCGTGCACTGTGGTCGACGGCAGCCACCATACCGACCCCTGTACCGCCAACTCCGGTCCTTCCTCACCTGCCCCGCCCTCGAAGTCAACCAGCGAACGGGCAGCTGGACGCGGACTGCGGTAGCGACACCCCTCGAAGCCGCTCCAGGACAAGCACAGGGACGGCCGAGACACTCGCAGAAGCCGGGGTTCGCCATAAATCCCCCGCCAGAATCAAGGACGATACACGCCCGGCGCCATGCTCTCCAGTACATATCCCTGTAGCACGTCACGCTTGTACTTGTAAGCCCTACCCCCACCTTTCTCTCCTTGACCTATAAAAGGAGGTAAGGGGAGAGATCAGGGCCACGGACACACACACGATATTGGCACTCGCCTCAATCACACTCAGGGACTTGGAGACTCCTCCTCCTCTCCCGCCTTGCTTGTAGCCCCCCTCTGCAAGCACTCCGGTGCAAGATAGTACAGCGCTCCGAGCGCACCCTGCTGGACGTACGACCTCACGGTCGGAACCAGGATAATCGCTCGTCTCATCGTGCTAGCTCTTGCATCAACCGTCAAGGGACGGGACACAGCGCATTCTGTTAGGCGCTGGGGTTTGGTCGACCAATCCCAGCACCGACAGAGCTGTAGAATTATCCCAATGTGATGTTGCTTTTGATTTCTTTCTTGTTGGCCGATCAACTGGAACGGCCTTTGTGTACTTGTTCAGGAGCTGATCATCCACCTTACAAGTACCCACTTCTAGGCGCCTAGGTTTGAAAGTTCTTGGTCGGCCCTGGGGAAAACCGGTCTGACCGGTTTCTAAAACCGGTCTGACCTCTTTTGTCTGGTCAGCAAGCTGACTCGAAATGTGATGTGGATTCTCTTGCCCCCCGGGCCTTGAAGCTTCAATACAAATTTTCAGAGACTCATTCCCATCAAGAGACCTTCCAATCATCACCTTTCTAGCCTAAATTTTGTCAGTGACATTATTCGGCCTTGGCTCTCCAATGATCACATTTTTCCCTTTGGCTCGTTCGGCTTGCTCCGGCCGAAAGTATTTTGGGATTATTCAGATTCAAAGTATGAACAGATAAAAGAGCTTCATCAATTTGTGTCTTAGCTAATAACAATCGTCCTTCATTAATGGCTGATTGTATCCGTCGGCGGAAAATATTACAATCATTAGTTGCATGCAAAAAAGAATTATGCCACTTACAATATGCATGCCCTTTCAGGTCCTCCGACAATGGTATAGCATGAGACAATTTAATGTTGTCACTCTTGAGCAGTTCATCAAAAACACGATCACATTTGGAAACATCAAAAGTAAATTTCATTTCACTTTGCCGATTTTTCAGAATCAGCTTGAGCGAAGGGAAAGAACATGGTTCAGCCTTTGATGGCCAAACAAACTCAGTAGCACAAATTTCTTTACCCTCATCATCTGAACTATCAGAATTATGATCAACGATATACACCTTGGACTGATGAGTTTTAACGGGTTCTTTTGTATTTCTTAATCTATATTCTAAATTCATAACCATCATCTGCAAAAAATTAACAGAAGTAAATCCTTCAATTATTTCCTTCAAATGAGGTTGTAAACCCGCAAAAGCCAAGTTTGCCAAATCCTTCTCGGAAATTGTTAAACTACAACATCGGTTCTTAACATCTTTAAATCTTCTAAAGTAATCAATGGCCGATTCATCGCGGCCTTGTGTAACCGATGTCAAATCCATCTCCTTAGCTTCGTTCTCTCTATTAAAGAAGCGATCATGAAATTTACGCTCTAATTGGTTCCATGTTTGTATAGAATTCGGAGCGAGCGAAGAGAACCAAGAAAAAGCACTTCTAGTAAGAGACAATGAAAATAGGCGCACACGCAAAGCCTCATAAAAACCGCTACTCCTAACTGGAAAATATATTGACTCACATGATCCCAAGTTGTACGAGTATCAACACCATTAAACTTAGTGCACTTAGGAACACGCCAACCAGCAGGATAGGAAACAAGATCAAATTCCTGAGGATATGGTTTTTGATATAAACATGAATTACCTATATCAATCTCATTAGTTCGACTTGAAGCGGCCAAACAAGGCATTTCTGGAGACAATGGACTACCAACAACAGAAACGGCCTGACCAGCCGTGAAACTGGGCAGACCGGTTTGCTGGCTGATGGTGCATGTGATGTCTGTCTAGCATAGAAATTTGCCGGTATGCCCAAATTTGGATTTAAAATATTTTCTAGCACACCCGATGAGCTAAATTTTAAATTATCCGATGGAAAAGAATCATCTACAATATTTTTATTCTTTTTTAATGCATTTAATTCATCAAATAAAGAAGCAAGCTTATCACCAACAATATTTGCTACTGATAATTTTTCATCTATCATAAGTGATAATTGCTTCATGAGATCAGATGGGTCATTATTTACCTTAGGAAATTCTTCAACTTGACTATTAGTCAATTTGAAGGAAGGCATGACGAATTCTTCAACCCTTCTAATTGCGCCTTGAAGTGTTCCATAGCGATCAGGTACTCCTTGCGCTAATCTTCAGTGAGATTCTCAATCGTCGCTGCGATGATGTTGTCATTGTCGAAATCGGAGATAGAGCCCATCTTCTTTGGAGAAAACTAAATCGGTTTTTAAACAAAGATCTTTTATCCCCAGCGGAGTCATCAAAATTTGTTGACGCAAATCTCGGTCAACACACGAGAATGCTCTAGAACACGCCGCATGATCGTTGATACGATCCACACTACTGCTGCCCTAGCAAAACCGGTCAGACCGGTTTCAGAAACCGGTTAGACCTCTTTTGGCAGGGAAACGGTGAAAGCCTAGAACTCGAGCTCCGGAGGGACCCCGTCGGAGCTTGAGGGTCTAGGGTTGTTCTAGGGTCGGCAGGCCACCCAGGATGCCCTTGAACGCCATAGAGACGAGCAAAGAACAGAGATATGGTTTGGAGGAGATTAGGGTTTGAGAGATGCAAATAAAGGATAAATGTGTTGGTTCGATTGGGAACACCTCAATCGGCCTTGAGCCTTTATATTTATAGGCTGAGGAAGTTGTACCCCTTTAGAGTTGATTACAATATGGGATAAAACATAGAATCCTAAACCTACTCGAATTACAGACCTAAACCGGTCAGGTCAGACCGGTTTCCCTCGAGAGCAAATCTTGTCGAAGTCATAATTCTCTCATCCGGAGTCCAAATTAAACGTTCCACATATGCATCTTGATCGCCTTGACAAGAGCTACACAATGGTGAAGTCCAAATCGCATTTTGACAATATTATCAAAACCGGTCTGACCGGTTTGTGCAGACCAGTCAGACCTGTTTGCACTGTTGTGCCAATTTTGGGTGTCAACAAGTATATTTTTAGGATGATGAGCCCTAGTAGCTCCATCTAAAACTGTATCAGTTGATGTGGCTACAGAGTTGGGAGCTTTCGATCTGGATGGTATAAGGATCCTCAGCCTTGGCCACTGTTTCTGTTGGAAGAGAGAATCGCCTAGGTTTGTGAACTCATCCCCTACTGGGATTGGCAGATGAATGTGCCTCGCATTATCCCACACGTAAGTAGGTTGCACCACAGCATACCCAAACTCTACCGGTGCTGTATGGCAAACATCTTGATGTGGATAGACAATTGCCAATGTGAAACGAATCGGATTTTCGTAAAAGAGACCGACTCCCTGTACCATTGTGATAGTCCTAGGACACATCGGCTATCACGTACAGAACTCATTTCAGAATAATATCGTTTCCATACATCAAAATCAGAGTACAACAAGGGTATTTACATCAGAGTTTACAAATTAGTACAAGCCCGTTGGGCTAAACGACAAGTAGAAACCCTACGAAGCGGTAGCTAGGGCTTCAAGTCTTCAACTCCAGTCTTCACTTCCTCACCAAAGGCATCCTTGAGCGAAGCACGTAACCCTCCAATCGTAGCATCCACCATGATTGGACTCGAGCTCTAAGTCCAACCTGCAAGCTCACGAACTGTCCCCATGGAATGGAACAGTTCCACGTCACCATCCATATATGTGCAAGCTTTAAAGTGGACTAGTATAGAAAACAAATAAACAAGGAATAGCTGGGGGTTTCCTATGCAGCAGCATTTAGAAGTTTATAAAATAGTTTCCAACACCAACTCACACCTCCATGGGCAATCCTGACAGAACAAGCTCCCATCTCCAACGTCTATTCAATGGGAGAACTCCCGCTCCTCCCATCTCATCGGCCATGCTGGATACTTCGTTTAAAAAGGGGAGAGGTAGAAGTTTTAGTTACAAAAACACTAACAGAATGAGCAGTTCAAAGGGGGTTGTCCATGACCGAGGATGCGGCTATACGTATTGTTTTAACTCTGCAGAGTGTGTACACCAGTAACCATGCGAGATATGCCCAGACGGGGCGCAGACGTCTGAATCGCATCACACCGAACGGAGGTCTAGTAGTTACGGAACCATCCTGCTTTTCCGGGCTTGGTGCGCGTTCTCCGCTAGAGGTCGCCCCAAAACTGTGAAGCACTCCCCCGGGGCTAGTCGGGGGCCAAAGCAAATCAGGGAGCAGAGGTCAACACCAATCTCCCTTACACTAAAACACTATCCTCCTGCAGGCTTGACACCACACTTGCTAGGCTCGAATCGGGCCCACCCTCATAATGGACACGTGGTGTGCACGGTAAGTCTCAATGAAGCAGCTAGTCTGACCGGTCCTCAAACTGTCGAAGTGAGCTCTTCTCTCGAAATGCGTATCCACCACAGTGGTCCGCCGGTAAAACCCATTACAGGTATCGCCGCCAACTCCTCTTCATCAGATCAAATCAAACATGTGCCCGCAACAGGCACTCCATAGGAAGTACCCAAGTGTACTTCCCAAGCCCCCAATCCGAGGATTGGGTTATGGTGCGCTCACTTCAACAAAAGGGTTTTCAAAACATCCGACTCCTCCAGTTTTCGCACGCACACCAAAATAGTTTAAATCACCCATTTTCCTCTCACACATGCAAGCGAAGCATCATCCACAGCATATATATTTATAGTAGTAGGACAACAAGGAATTGGTAAATAAACAAGCTATGCATGGTTTATCATCTCAGGCAGTTCATGCGAATAAGTATAGCATGGCAAACTACGAGCATGTCTAATAGGCCTTCAGAGAATGGATGGGCGTGAACCTGGTGACTCTTCCTCGTAGTAGTACTCGTCGAACTCCTCCTCCTCAGTCCCGACGTGAGTCTCCGGTCCTCCTAAATACCGATCCGCAATTTAATTACTGAGACTACTAGCGAATAAACTCCAAACGAGAACCAAGGAAGAGCCAAACAACACCAAACTCTATTCTAACGCGTAGGTCATGATTTTAGAAAAATAATGAAACTGGTTTCATATTTTTCTGAGCTACGGTTGATTTATTATTAATTTTTAAAGTTTAAATCATTTTCTAAAATTATTTAATTAATTTTGAAAATTAAAATAACAGCAGGACACGTGGCAGCACCATGGAGCGCCACATGTCGGCCAGTCAGTACTGCTGACGTCAGCATGACGTCATGCTGACGTCATCAGTAGGTCCGGGTATGCTGACGTCATCGTGGGGCCCGAATGACGTCAGCGTTGACTCGGTCAATGTTGACTAGTCAATGGTCAAAGGTCTGTGGGGTCAGCGGGCCCACCTGTCGATCTCGGTCCGTTAGTGACATGTGGGGCCCGGCGGTCAACATTTCAAGAAAAGAAAAAGGGAAAGGGAGCGCTGGGCTGGTCGTTGGCCGAAAGTGGCCGGCTCGGCCCAACAAGAGCTGGGCCACGGTCCAAAAGGGGCTGGCTTTCGGCCCGAACATGCCAAGGTTGCGGTGGGCTTGGTCCACCGTGCACCAAGTCTTAGGACCACATGGACCGGGAGCACGAGATCAGGTTGTGGCCGCGGAGGATCTTCTGCGGCTGCGGTGCGGCGGCTCGGTGTGGTCCAAGGTGCGGCGTCCGCGGGGGACGCGCTCCGCATGCGACGTCGCGCGACGCTCACGCTCCGACGCACCGGCGAGTGGCGGCCGCCAACGTCGGTGAGGGCCAGGAGTGGTCGATGAGGTTCGGGAAGCAGGGAAAAAGATTCGGCTGGATCTCGCGGGTGCGGGAAGTGAGGAAGAGGGGCTTTGGCCGGCGAAGCGGCCTGCCGACGAGCCCTGCCGGGCTCCGGCTTGGCCACGGCGGCAGAGCGGCAGTGGTGGTACACGGCCACAAGGCTAGGCTCGGCTTGGGTTGGCTCACACGCACGGGCGGTAGGCTAACGGCCTGCGCGCGGCACGACCACGGCGGCGCTCGTGCGGCCCGAGTGGTGCTTGGCGCGCGGCGGCCATGGTGGCCTAGGATGGTGAGCGGCGACGACAGGTTGCAGGAAGGAAAGCGGCAAAGGGGGAACCTGCACGAGAAGCACGACGTGAAGGCCGACGACAGACAGAGGCTGCACGACGTTGGAGACGACGGCTCGACGGCCGGAACAGAGGAAGGAATAGAGGGAAGGGGGAAACGCGGCGTCGACTCACCGCGGCGGGGGTAGTTGTTTGCTGCAGCTCGGGGACGGCTCGCGGAACGGCGGCGGATGTCGGGCTCGTGGTACTCAGGGACGGTGCCTTCTCCCCTCGCGTGCGGCGGCGGCTTGAAGACGGTGGTGCGGACGGTGGCGGCGAGGCTCGACAGCTCCTCCTCGGCTCCTCCTCCTCCTCCTCCTCCTCCTCCTTCTTCCCCTCACTCCAGGCGGCGACGGTGTGGTGTGGAAAACCCCAACGGGGGGGGGGGAGGCGGCTAGAACAGGGGCAACGGCACCGACGGGCTTTAAATAGGCGGGGCGCCTAGGGTTTCCGACAGCGGGGGCGGGCGTGGACGGCTAGCAATCCTCGGCGTCCGTGCCCAAGGCCACGCGGCGTCCATCGCGCGGTCGGGCGGTGGCCTTTGGCACGGAGCGCCGGCGCGGCAGAGCTCGGTTGGGGAGGGAAGTGACGATAGATGGGAGAGAAAGCTGACAGACGGGCCATGCCTATTAGTGAGAGAGAAAGAGAGAGGGGGGCGCGGAAGAGGCTGGGCCGTGGTTTGTTGGCTGGGCCGGACGGGGGTATGCTGGGCCGGCTTGGTTTGGGGAAAGATGGCCAGCGGGCCGGCGGGGGTTTAGGTTAGTTAGTTAGCTGGGCTAGGTTAGCTGTTAGTTAGGGCTAGTTAGTATTTGAATTTGAATTTGAATTTGAATTTTGATTGAAATTCAAATGCTCAAACAATTGAACACCAAGAAACCAAATAAGACCCAAAATCACACTAAGGCAAAAATACACCTTATTTCCATTTAATGTTTTATTTAATCTAGGAATTAGGAGGGAAACATGAAGACATCCTTATGATTTTCTATCTAGCAACAATCCATGAAAAAGTTTTTGAAAATCCTCATTTTTGCACATTAACATTTCGTATAAAAATACGGGATGTTACACAATGCGAGCTCCATGTTATCGCTGCCACCCGATAAAAGACTACACTTGGTTGGCTCTGTCAACAGATCTATTGTGTCTGGCTCAGGTGATGGAGCAGGTAATGATGGAGCCCTGTTGTAATCCTCATTATTGATGGAGCTCAGGTGATGATGGACAGGCACTTCTTCGTCGCAGCTACTACTCTTGTGTCCTGCTATGGGGTTACACAAATCATCTGGTATTTTCACGCGTGCACCTCTTAGAATCTCCACAACACTAGAGACTGTTTCATCAACTATTTCTTCCTTCTCCACATCAGACCTCCTCCTCCTCTTCTTCTTGTACATTCCAGCATACTCTTGGCCAAACCCTTTATCCCAGCCAACTGAACTAGACACGCCTCGGACCCGACCTCGATACTCTGGATTCTGAAGTGCCTTGGTCAGAATATCATCCTCCATGACCCTAGTGAATGAACCATCCATAGGTTGAGCTGCAATTCTTTTGACCTTATCTGCTACATCTGCCACCAGAGGAGAACAAAATGTTATTTCCCCCCCGCTTTCACTAGTTGCCTTCCCCGACGTCCTTGCCCGCAGATATGGCCTTGTACGGCCAGGAAACTGGTCCTAAGGATTCTCTTTTCCTTCTGCAGCTAGCTTTTCATCCTCCTCCTGCCACTCTTTCATTTTACCAGCATAACCTTTTCTGCCCGTCCTGTGCGACTTATTGTGCTTCGCTCTCTTATCTTTCATCTCCTGGCTCACCCTTTCAAAAAATGGATATTTAGACATATGCAACTGCTCCCAGTCTTCTGGCTTCAAAAATAATGCTTCTCAAAGGGAAGTTGGTCTTGGTACACAAAATCTGTTCTTAAATGGGACTTGAATCGTCGGGCCAAATTGCTAATCTCTTTTAAAGCTGCCTTCATTGCCTTATCGTGGTCAAGCGTGGACAGATTGGCTGGGTACTCTAGCTTCGTCTCTAAAATCTCAAATAGGGGTCTCTTCTGGTCCAGTGTGAGGTCCTCAATTTTTGTATTGATTGAAACCCTCTCCCAAGTGATAAGGCCACAAACCAATACGAACCTATCCCTCGCATCTACAGGGGTAGGCCATCACTGGTCATCAAGTCCGGTTGCAGTCACCTTGTCTTCTAGCCATTTGGTTTGGCTCCTTGACCTGCGTGCTCGATTACTACTCCCAGCACTGTGTGTTGATTGAGCCTGTGAAGCAGGTGCACTGTTGACTGCAGCAGCAGGTGGACTGTTGGTTGCACTACCAGGTGCTTTATTGTCACTAGAGGAGCTCGAAGATGAGTGTGAGTGAGCCTGCATAGATGGTATATCAGGTTATCAGTAGAGAAACATAAGCAAAGGGCCTGCATAGATGATATATCAGGTTATCAGTGGAGAAACATACTGGTTGGGGATAGGTACTAAGTACTAACCATTTAGACGGGCAACAACAGCAATGAAGTGTCTGGTTAGATAGGTACCTATCCTTTCACAACCGCAGCTTATGCAGACCCAACAAGAGGATGAAGCACAACCAATGCAACAAGAGGATTAATCAATCAGTTACAGAAATATTGAGTAATCTAGCTTATATTTTAGTTTGAGATAATACTTGTATCCAATTGAAATGAGAAGAAACAAAATGCAAAAGCTGTGTCCTTGCGATATAAAATTTTATGCATCAAGGTGAACTGAGCCTAAACAACGGCAAAATATACCCTGAATCAGGATTATGAATCCAAATTGTGCTATGCAGTTCATGTGCTATGCAGGATTGTGAATCAGCAAATTGTGCTATACAGACACATGGCAATGCAAATTAAATTCACCTGTGGCTAGTAACAAACCATTTCGCTTCGTACATTTTATTGTGCTATGCAGTTCATGTACGTGCTTGTGTCTGTCTGTTTAGCACATGTGTGCCTGAAATGAAAACAGAATGCTAGCAAAGCATGATAGGGCCACTGCCCCATTTGAATATCTGTATCCATAACAGATAAAATTACTATTGTATCCATGACAGACAAAATCACTATTGTATCCAAGCCAGATAAAATCACAACTGTATCCATGCCAGATTAAATCAATATTGTATCCATGCCATATTAAATTACTACTGTATGAAAGTGAATTGAGCCTAAACAACAGCAAAGTAACAGGAAGATTTGGGGAACAACAACATCAGATGAAGCAGCAGCCACAGTAGTATGGGGCTGGAGGAGATCTGACCTTGGCCGCAGATGAAGCAGTCGTGCTTGCCGTCGTCGTCGTTGTCGGAGGGGTGGATCCGCGTCGCCGTGTTGCTTGAGGTGGCCGGGTCGCCGTCGTCGCAGCGACGGATCCGCGTTGACGCGTTGCTTGACGTGGCCGGGTCACCGTCGTAGGGCCGGATCCGCGCGCGGCCGGGTCATCCTCTCCGTCTTCGGGGTGGATGCCGCTGCGCCGCCGGGATGGATGCCTCCGCGCCGCCGAGGTGGATGCCGCCGCGCCGTCGTTGGTGGTGGATGCCACCGCGCGCCGCCGCTAGGGATTGCTGGTTGCTGGTGGGGAAATGACGCGGTCGGGGGATGAGACGACGCCGCGGGTTCAGGTTTGGTGGGGATGAGACGCGGCGGTGACGGTTGGATCTGCATCTAACGGTTGTGCTGAACAAGGCAACCAGATACAAAAAGAAAATACGTCAAATATGCAAATTTTATGCAAATTTCAAACACAAAATTGTGTGCATCCTGTCAGTTGACAAATTTGAAATTTTCATCCAAATTGTTGAGATGCAACATTCATATATCTAAAGTTTTATACAATTCATAAAGTTCATATAATTATTGGAAATTTTTTGAGATGCACAATTCATATAAAAAATTCATATAGTTCATAAATTGCTGAGTCATATAAAAAAATTCGTAAAGTTCATAAATTTGTATGATCTAGTGGATGGTGACATGGAATGTTTTCATGTTGAGAGAAATCAACTATGATATGTTAGTGGGTACCAATTATATAGGTTACTAGGTGATACTCCGCGCGTTGCTACGGAAATTTGCATGATAATTTTGTTGAGAGAGAACCATTCTACATTTTGAAGACATAAATGTATGATCTAGTGGATGGTGACATGTCGTATAGTGGATGCAATTTGAAAGTAGAAACACTAAAAATGATTACATCGCGCTATTTTTTGCAAACAACAATGTGGAGGAAAACACATTCATTTTATTGAGAGAACTACTTAGAAATTTGTAGTATGGTACTCGACATCTTGCATGTTGAGAGAAGATCTAATGGATGACATGGACATCTTGCATGTTGAGAGAAGTCTAACCATGACTTGTAGTGGGTACAAATATCACAAATATTCGGTGTGTTTAGTTCCCGCGAAAAACTGATGAAAAAGACACATCGGACATTGTAGTGCATTGTAGCACTTTTCGTTTGTTTGTGGTAAACATTGTCCTACCATGACCTAACTAGGCTCAAAACTATGCAATTAGTTTTTTTATTTACTCATGTTTAGTGTTCCATGCATGAGGAGAGAGATTTGATGTGATTGGTGAATAATGTGAAGTTTGGAGAGAGAAATTTTGGAATTAAACACACCCATTAAGCAAATTTACACAGGCATTTGATGTGATAGGAACTAAACACAGCCAGAGAGATAGTGGAATAAGAAGTAATGAGCACGGGAATCGAGGTCTGACTTGGTGGTGACTGACTCTGTTTCACACACATTCGTAACGGGCATTTGCTAAAGCCCGTTACTGAAAGAGAATTTGTAACGGGCACTTACACAAAGCCCGTTACAGATAGGGATGGAGACGAAGAGTCCACGACAGTTGACAGACTCTGTTAATGCCTCGCCTTCGCCGCAACCTCTCCTCTCCCATTCGCGTAGCATATATCCTCTCCCATTCGCCGCAGTGTTGGCGGTCGTTACAACCCAAATCCGACCACCAATACTCGGAATAAATGAGGCTTTATGCAACATTCCATGTACTTAGGTTTTATTTCTAATAAAGTTCCACGAGTTTTGGTGAGTGTCACTTGTACAGGTACAATTACGAGAAATACGTGCTATAGGGGCCGGAAATGACCAATTCGGCCGAACGACATGTTCAGCCGGTTACCCCCCTTAGTCGTACACGTCATCGGGAGTTGTCCACGTCAACAAGTACCAAGCAACATTAGTGAATGACAAGTGGATGACCGCCAACTCATCCTAGGCCAGTGCCACATCACCCAGGGTCTGAACAACACGAAGCCCATCAACTAGAAGCAGCCCAAGGGGGTCCAAAGACCAAAGGCGGTGCTGGGGGGCGAGGGAATAGCAAGTACCGAGGTGATGTTATTACTGTGTTTCCTCCATAAAAATTGTATACTACCATGCCATGGGTATTTCCCGCATCAAATTCTCAATATCCGACGTGGGATCAAGGGGTGTGGATGCAATACTTCCCTATGCCACAACCACCTCGGGATTATATGAGGAAAAGTCCCAAGACTCTAGTGCATGACCGATTGGGTTCATACTAATCAGGTTCGGTGCCAGTGATCAAAGCGGTCAGACCGGTTTCACCAAACCGGTCAGACCGGTTTCGGTCTGATCAGAAGCCATGTGTTTCTCCTAAGCAAGAATATCGTGTTAGGGAGAAGAAGAAAGATGTGCAGCCTGTAGTTGGTCCAAAGCAAGCTAAAGTTAATGGGTTTGTGACAGTTGGTGATATTCCAGTAGTTATGCAAGATTTGGATAAAGAGCCGATTGATATTGGAAATTCGGTTACTGTTGCAAATAAAGGACATGTCGAGACAGATGATCATGAAGCTAGCAGTAGCAAGTTTGTAGAAAAATGCTATCAACCCAGATGGTGTCCATCGGGTTTGAATCATACGCAAAAAAGAAAATTGCAACGCTTGCGTAATAAAGAGAAAAGGGAGCAAGAAACAGAGATGCCGAGGGATGAAAAACTCAACAATTACAAACACATGTAATGCCAACCAATCTTACACTGCCAACCGATCTTACACTGCCAATAGAGAATTTCAATAAAATTGTTAATGCCAACCGATCTTGATTTTATTGATGCACGTGATAAACATTAAGGACTCATCGGGCTTGTCTGCCCGATTAAGAATTATTCAATTGCAACAAATATATTTTGTCCTTTCTATGTTAAAACCGATGAAAATCAGCTTTGTTTGCTATGATCAATGGCTCATGCAAGTGAGTCTCCTAAAACCGGTCTGACCGGATTTGGAATGGGTCAGACCGGTTTGCTCAGATCAATCAAATTTAGAGCGGCTCCAGCAGCAAATCGATCATTATCGGGTGTATATGAACGATATGTGTAAGATCATTAGAGCAAGAGGAATTCATGAGTAATCCGGCTATGTGTCCTTGGACGGATTACTTATTTTTTGTGGTTAAAATAATTTATGGATGCAATATTGGATTAATTTACCATTCTTCAATTCTCAAGTTGAAGTATTTCGAAGACCAATTAACATTTAAAGCAATTTGGTCAATTCATGCATCCATGGTGGCTTACAAGTGTGAGGATGGCTTTTTCAAGAATTTCATAAGTTAGATCTTGACAATAATCTGATCTTGGCCATTTTCGTCGTGATTGCGACATATTTATTAATAAGGCTAGTTGGAAGATTTTGCACAAACAAGCAAGTCCTTTATGATTTTTTTACTTTGGCCAAAGGTTTCTTGGTTCAAGGATATGAAGCTGGTGGATGCTATATATTTATTATACATTTTCAGTTGTGATTATAGAAGACAAAAGACCAATTGGTATTCATTGTAATTGGGTCAGTTCTTGCATCCATGATCATTTGAAGTACAAGATTGACTTTGAACCAAATTCTAGACAATCATAGCCAAAGTGTTGTATACTTAGGTTCATATCTCATGGGAGATGCAGGAATATGAGTAGCATGGTGAATCCATCGTCATGGGAATCAAGATATATGGACAACTGAGGTTTTTTCGTCATTAGAGACAAGATGTGAGTGATGTGCAAGTGCTTATCATTATTTTAGTACAGTTTTGACTTGGAGAAATGTTTCTTGCTACGCAAGCTTTACCAAGAAACAGGGGGCATGTGTAGACACCCAAAATTGGCACAACAGTGCAAACCGGTCTGACTGGTGTGCACAAACTGGTCAGACCGGTTTGGATAATATTGTCAAAATGCGATTTGGACTTCACCATTGTGTAGCTCTCGTCAAGGTGATCAAGATGCATATGTGGAACATTTAATTTGGACTCCGGATGAGAGAGTTATGACTTCGACAAGATTTGCTCTCGAGGGAAACCGGTCTGACCGGTTTGCCCAACCGGTCAGACCGGTTTAGGTCTGTAATTCGAGTAGATTTAGGATTCTATGTTTTATCCCGTATTGTAACTGACTCTGAAGGGGTACGACTTCCCCAGCCTATAAATATAAAGGCTCAACGCCGATTGAGGTGTTCCCAATCGAACCAACACATTTATCCTTTATTTGCATCTCTCAAACCCTAATCTCCTCCATACCCTATCTCTATCCTTTGCTCGTCTCTACGGCGTTCAAAGGCGTCCTGGGTGGCCTGCCGACCCCAGAACAACCCTAGACACTCAAACTCCGACGGGTTCCCTCCCGAGCTCGAGTTCTAGGTTTTCACCGTTTCCCTGCCAAAAGAGGTCTGACCGGTTTCTGAAACCGGTCTGACCGGTTTTGCCAGGGCAGCGGCAGTGTGGATCGTATCGACGATCGTGCGGCGTGTTCTAGCGCATTCTCGTGTGTTGACCGAGATTTGCGTCAACAATACTGCTACTACAGGAAGCCCATCAGGCAGGGAACAGCCAACAGCCTGAAAAACAATTGACAACACATCAGCCTCAGCAGCAGCTTAGCCAACCTCTGCCGCAGAAGCAGCATGAAAAACAATTGGGAACACATCAACCTCAGCAGCAGCTCATCCAACCTCTGCCACAGAAGTAGCCACAGCCGGCCAGCCAAACGAAGCAGTCACAATAGGAGGAGCAGCTCAACAGCCAACCTATGCCAGCAGCAGCAACAACAACAACGAAGCAGCCAGCAGCAGCAGCAGCAACGAAGCAGCCACAGCAGCAACAACGAAGCAGCCACAGCAACAGCAGCAGCAGCATCTCACCCGACAAAAATCACAAGTTGCCCCTGTTTGGACCATGGCTAATCCAAAATACAAGCCTGGTGAGCCTACTATGGCGTCAGAGCAGGCTTTAAAAGATGGTGGTGCAGATTGTGAAGCCTTGCATGCTTACTACATGACTCAAAGTGTCAATGGTGCTCATGGCATTCCTGCAAAGTTGCCTGCATCTTACTTCGAAAGTGATGATGATTTAACCTTCACAGTTGAATTCAAGGACCTGTATGACCTTTTCAACTTGGGAAGTCTGGACGTTAGTTTGTTGAGGTGCTTGGCAGTGTAAGCCCCCTCACACCACAATAGATATTCTCTACTTTTTAACACAAATTTCATGCTAACAAATTTTATGCTAACAAATTGTAGGAAAATGAAGAAACATGCAGAGGAGATGAACTGCAATGTTGGGTTTTTGGACCCACAGGTATTCTCCTGCACAATGATTCAATACCAGACCAAAACTGTAATAGCAACAATTACCAAGGCTATGAAGCACGACTTTGTGGTGGGTGCGTGCAACACCGGTGGCCACTGGGTACTGGTGATCATTGCTATGAAGTAGCATGTTGTTTGGTATTTAGATTCTACTAAAATTTTTCCAGCGCGAAAGTTCACTGACATCGTAACAACTATCAACTGGTACGTATATTGTAGGTTTTGCTCAAAAAAAATCAATCTTGCAATGTTTCTAATCGATATTGCTGATCAAGTAGGGCCTATGGAGACCACATGGCATCGAAAATGAGAAAGAATGCAAAAACCAAACCAAAACTCAACCACAAGACAGATTTTCCGGTAAGAGCGAGGTTTGTTTTTTCTTGTTCACTTCATACATATTTGGTAGTGTAGTGCCTTAACTTGTCATTTTGGTACATTCATTCTCAGTGCCATCAACAGCCATCGGGGAGTATGCTGTGTGGATTCTATGCTGCAGTGCAGATGATTGACCTAATCAGTGACCTAATCACATTTAGAAAGGCTTCTGTAAGTATATTCTCCTAATCAGCCTTGTCTTTGCTCACATTCTCCTAATTATATAATGCAGGATTATAAACTTAAAACCGGAAAGTTTGAAGAATTAGCACTAAGGATGGTCCAGGGGATGCTGTGCAACTTCATTGTTACCCAGAGGGCAAATTCTATGCCGATCCGTCAGCAGGTGCCGAGTGAAACTTGTTGAATGTAAACAACTTGATCCAGCTTGAAACTTGTAGGCTTGAAACTTTATGGCCTTATTGTCTTTGCTCTCATAAACTTGTAGATCGTTATCCTAGTAGGGGATAAGATTCAGTCTGCCTATCCCAGTAGGGGATAAGATTCATCCAACTTCAAACTTGTTGCATGTGTACGATGATGAGGACAAACTTGATGTGTAGTTGTGTATGTATGTGATGTGTATCTTAATATTTAAGTGATGTGAATAACCTGGGGGCTGCCAAATCCTGGCTGGTTCCAGGATGCAACCAGAAAGCTGGCCAGGTCACGCGGTGGTGGAACAACTAAAGGTAACAGGCATTGAGTAAAGAACGTTACCTATGCAAAGTAGTAGTAACAGAGATTAACTAAAGAACTGTTACCTATACAAAGTAGTAATAACGGGCACAAAGTAAAAACCGTTACCTATAAAAAGAAGTCGTAACGGGCGTATAGTAAGGCCCATTACCTATAAAAAGTTCTAGTAACGTCACAAACAAAGAGTGTTACCTATAGAGATTAATCGTAACGGGCTATAGGTAAGAACCGTTACAAAACCTGACCAGTGAACTCAAAAAGAGACACTTGGGCTATAGGTAATGCCTTCTTGTATCGGGCGTTCAGGACTAACCGTTACGAATATGACTCTATTGTAACGGTTGTCGATCACTGCCCGTTACAAGAACTGACCAGTGGGTCCAGATGGAGACCGGTCAATCCATAACAATAACGGTTCTTTAGTAAAGCCCGTTACAAGGATTAGGATTTCATAACGGTTATTAAGTAAAGCCCGTTACAATGTAGAGTTTTAGTAACGGTCGTATATCTGTGCCCGTTACGAAATCGATCCATGGGCCCACAAAAACAGCAAGTTTAGGTTACTGGTTGCTGCTATTGGTAACGGTCTTTGTTAAACGCGGGTTACAAGTTTGTGGCATTAGTAACAGGCAAAGTGCCCTACCTTTGACCGATTATTAGTCACGCAAAAAGGGTAGCGGGCCAATGGCCATCTATGCCCGTTACTAATCTTTGTTTTTCATGCAGTGGCAACCCTCAGAGATTATGCCAATGGCTCCGATGGATGAAGCGGCCCAAGGGATGTGAAATCAGGCAGCTGGCTCAGCGATGGTATGGGGTCTTCGGGGTCGACGACGAGCAATGTTGTGGCGGGGGAGAATCGTTTGAAGATGGTCAGCTCTCGGCATCTCCTTGAGGACGGTGAGGTACATAGTCATCCCCTTCCGTCTGGATGGCCGGATCTAGCCATTAATCGTGGAGAAGTAGTGCTAGATTCTACCTTGCGATTTTCTACTGTTTCAACCTTGATCTATCATTTATTGATTAATTCGAGATGTTGCGACTGTGATTTTATTATGTTGCAATTTTAATTTTTTGGTGTTGCAACCATGATTTGTGATTTTTGAATCAGAACGAGATGTGTCGCAGTATTTAGGATTTTTTTATCAGTATGAGATGTTGCAAATGAGATTATGTGGTGTTACAACAATGATCTTGTGATGTTGCAACCCTGATGCGAGATTGTTGTATCAATATGAGATGTGTTGTGATCCTGATTTATAATTTGTGTATCAATATGAGATATTGCAGCAGCGGTTCTGTGACGTTGTATTTGTGATTTTTTGATGTTGTAACATATTTGAGATACACGTTCAGTAGTAATTTCTCTGTGATTATTCACTTTTTGCTAATACTTCTATTGAGTAAAAGGAAAGAGCAAAAGAAATACTCTTGACGTTGCATGCAACATATGTCCATGTTTCAGCAGGAATTTTATATCGTCCGACGCTGGCCCACGGATCAGACGTTCGGGCGCTAGTAGTACCGTACAAGGAAAGCTACAATCCTACAATGGCTAGGGAAACACACTGAAAGGGCGTGAAGCACGAGATAGGAAGGGGGCGATACCTTCCTAAACAAGCGTGGCACGTAATGCTGCCGATGTGTCAATCCTAGTCAGCAAAACCGGTTTTCAACCCTCCAAATCAGCAAACTGGTTTTATGAGTGAATTTCACTACAGGTCCATGTACTTTTCCCAAGATCTCATCTGGTCCGCAAACTAGAAAAACTGTCATCTAGGTCCATCAATTTTTCTGAGGTTCCATTTAGGTCCGCAAACTAAATAAATGGTCATCTAGGTCCATGAACTTTTAAAGAGCTGTCATCTAGGTCCAAGACGGTGGCGATGAGCCTGACCTTGACGACTGCTCTTTAAAAGTTCATGGAACTAGATGAGCACTTTTAAAAGTTCATGGATCTATATAACCGCTTATTTAGTTTGCGGACCTAGATGAGATCTTGGAAAAAGTTTACGGACCTAGATGACCGCTTTTTTAGTTTACGGACCTAGATGGGATCTCGAGAAAAGTTTATGGACCTACAGTGAAATTTTGATCTGATTTAGTCAAATCAAGGTGACTAAATCAAGGGGTTAAATAAACTCTTTTATTCTTTAGGGGGTTATTTGGACCTCCCTCATACTTGGGAGTAGTGAATTGAACTTTTTCCTAATTTGAAGAATCATTTACTTAGCAAGCACTTATTCTAAACACCTAGATTTAAACCCCCCAGTCCTCCTTGATCTCTTGGTTGGCATATTACTTTCCATTTGGCTAATCTATATTTTTTGTTATGCTGGTCATATTTTCAGAAAAAACTTGATCTATAACAATCAAGCTTCTTAAGGACTTCCTCTGGGATCTCGAAAAAAGATAACATAAATATTGGTAAACCGGACAAAACTGAATTGATAAGGAGTAGCCTTTTCTCAAATCTATCTTCTATCAACTTCCAATGCTTATTACTAAGTTTCCTAAAGTTTGATGAAGCGGTAATATGTATTGGACAAGGAAGATGAATAGATGACATCAGCAGAGGTTTTAGTAGAGTCCGACTCGTTCAAGGAGTCTTGTCAATTTAGTAGTTTCAAATTTTCGTGTAGTATGAGTTGTAGACTGGTGTCCAAATTCCATACATGTGGCTTGCGGCGGCGAGATGCAGACCTTAGACAGAATTGGGAAAGCCGCACAGCACCGACGAGCAGAGTCAGGCAGCAGGAGGGTGAAGGCAGTGCGCTGGTAAATCCCTTCAAAGTATCCATTTGTTCGCGTTGAACAAAACAAGACGATTGGATAATAGTATATTATTTAATTGCCTTTTTGATTTAATGGGTTAATAATGGCATGCTAAAAGGTAGGGTATATGTATCTTGCACTGGTACTCTGGTAGTCTGCCATTTCTAGTCAATGTAGTTACATAAGCATCACTCGGGTCGTTATACTCAAAACTTGAATAACACAAGGCATGTAACGGATAAGACGAGGAACAACAATAGTTAGTTGTGACGTCAAGTTTGCAACAAGAATCTGTCTCGACACGGACCCCAACACGGCCGCACCAGCGTTGTCCTGTCTCCACCTACGACATGCACCTGCACAAGCACGCACTTGTGCACGTAATCACACACCACCACAAGCTCAGTCTCCTGCTACACTAACTGACTGGAACGGGCGCGCCCACGCTGTTCCTCCCTGGAACACGGTCGCACCGGCGTTCCGACTCTACCTCTGTCCATGGCCTCATTGGAGCTCATACTCACGCACCAATGGACGATACAAACTCTCTAGGATACAACCCGATTGATCCTAACACGCCGACAGCCGTGAACGCTCGTGTACACACGATGAACACGCCGTGGACTCGACACCCCTCCCCCCCCTCCGCCATGGCCACGAGCACCACACCATGGCATGGTTTATTCCAACAAACTCCCCCTAAACCACGACATCCCCGCGTCCCAGCCCTACAGGAGCGCTGCTTCTTCCTCGACGTCGCCGAACATCGCCGCCTCCTTCCTCAGCTTGGGGCACTCCCTTGAGAAGTGGCCGCAAATGCCACAATTGAAGCACCTTGCCTTGCCGGAGCTCCAACGGCGCCCGCTCACGCCAGAGAGCACGCTGCTCGCCCCGTCGTCGTTGTCGCTGCTGTCTTCTCGGCCGCCGCTACGGCCTCCCTTCTTCTCATGCCCGCCCGCATCGCGCGCGCACTCCCGCTCGCGGTCCTTCTCGCAATGCTCCCGCCGACGCGCATCCCACTGCTCCACGGTGAGCAGAAGCTTGCCGTCGGTATTCGCAGGCACCACCTCATTGTCTTCGGCTACTCGATCCTCCGCCGCGCGTAGCCGCCCACCGACGTCCTCCACTGTCAGCTTGCTGAGGTCCACCGTGACCTCGATCGCGATAGCCACCATTGAGAGCCGCTTGGGGGTGACTCGGAGCAGCTTCTCCGCCACCTTGCTTGGCTTGATCATCTCCCCCACAGTCCCGAGCTCCACGACAAGGCATTGGAGCCGCAGCTCGAAGTCGTCCATGCTCTTGTCGTCCTTGAACCAGATCGACTCGAATTCGCGCCGGAGCCGCTGCGCCTTTGTCTTCCTCGCCGACTCGCTGCCGATCCGTATATCTCTCTGTTGACACCAAAAAATTGGCACCAGGAAGAGGCTGACATGTGGGCCGGATTTGGTAGAAGGATGCCATTCGGCTAAAAGGGTTTTTTCTGAAGCATTCGGCAAAGATGCTCTGCGGTCGGGAACGCATCGCCATTCGGCTGAAACGTTCGGCAGAGATACTCTGCGGTCGGGAATGCGTCATCATTCGGCAGAGGCATTGTTCCGCAGGCGAAGAATGGTAACATTCGGGAAGACATGATGACGTGGATCAACATAAGGAAAAGGCCGGTTCGAACAAGGAATGCAATATGGGCACGAAGATTCGTCATTTATTTTTAGAAACAAGTGTTGTAGTCGTGTCCGACTAGGAGTTGTATCAAGACCTGGGTATAAATATAAACCCATGGCAATTGTAAAGAAAACAATCGAATCAATCTTACAACAAACCGGCCCCGTGCCAACATCGAGTCCTTTAGTCGTGTCGTCGAGTTCTTCGAGAGGAGTCATCGATCCGTCGACCTCCGTAAGTACCGGCAACCTTGTATCATGCTTAGTATCATGCGGTGGATTTAAGCTTTGATGCAAGTAGTCTTGTTACCATGCTTAGTATCATCCGGTGGATTTAAGTTGTGGTCTCAAGAAGGTTCCTCTGTTAGGTCATGAGCCATGCGGTGGGCTAAGATCTAGTATGGACCAAGTTATCGGCTCTGCTAGATTTCGGCAAGATCTAACAGATTCATTAAGTTACCCCGTGTTGCTTCGTTTTTACTATGTGCTTAATTCATGCAACACACCTTTGCCCAATCTAGATCGGCTAGGATCGGCTTTGCTTTACGGTGCGACAACTTATCCCCTCATAGCCGAATCCGAAACCGATCTAGGTTGCTACGTGTCGCGGGTTCGAACTTGTCGGTATCGTGTAGGTCTTGACAGAACCGGGTATCATGCGGTAGATGCAGGTTTTTGGGTCGTCTTAGAGCTAATCATCCGGTGGATTAGAATTCGATTCGATCTGATAGATTTATCTTTACTGATTAAGCTTGTTCCTTCGCCATGGATCCCGATTCGGCTAAGTAGCCGTATTCGGCAGTACTCTCACGAGTGAACGTGTGTTCGTGGGTTTGCATTGGACAATGAATGCTTTTAGCCTTTCACGATTAGATTGTATCATGCGGTGGATTAATCTAATCTGATTGGTGGTGTGGCTTCAAACGAGTTGTATCATGCGGTGGATTAACTCGTTCGTTGTCATGCTTGACGGGTGCTGCTTTCGGCCTATGCATTCTTGTTTCAATGTAAATTCGTGACTGTGTTGTGGGTTCGTAACTAAACATTGAATGCTTTTAGCTTTTCATGGTTAGATTGTATCATGCGGTGGATTGGTCTAATCTGATTAGTGGTGTGGCCACAAACAAGTCGTATCATGCGGTGGATTAACTTGTTTGTTATCATGCTTGACGGGTGCTGCTTTCGGCCTATGCATTCTTTATTTACTGCGAATTTATGATCATGTTTCACCCTTTAATTTATCTATCATGCTCTGTTTCTCGTTAATCGGCTATGAGTATATGTTATAAAGTTCATATGGTTGAAAGCCGATCTTTCGTCATGCTTACGTCACGCATTCGGCAGTGCGCTCCTTGCGTGCCTTGCCGATTGCCGAATGAGGCTTTAATTGCCGACAGATAGCTTCTCTATAGCTATTTGTCGTTCGAGATTGGCTTCAACGCCGCAAATATGGAACTGTCTGGTCTCACCCGGCACGTTCCAGGTTTTGATCTAAACCTTTTTGTCCCTTTGTTAGTTTTCAGGTAAACTGACTGGCACGCTTTCGGATTCAAAAGCCAGGGCCACGTGTGAAGCCAGCTGATTCGGCTTGCTGTGTGCTTGGCGTGAGGTGCGGATTTTACGTCAACACACTTTTTGGCACGCCTGGTGGGACACACACAAGTTTTCAAGATGCCTGAGTTGAGCGACATCATGGATGTTACTTTGGAAGAATTGTCTGAAGAGCATCAACAGATGGTAAAGGTTGCTGCCAACCAATTCATTAACAAATGTTTACTGTCTTTCGCCAAGAACAGGAGTGGTGCACCTTTTCTCAAGTCTGATCTGCCAAGAGTTCTCCTTCCTGGGCAATCTGATCTTACTGAAGAAGAAGAGAGGGAGAGATTCTCGGGCTTGTTATACAAAGCTTTGGGGGAAGCAATGACCAATCACAATGCTGCGTTCTTGAACAGTTTTCGGCATATAATGGTAAGCATTTTTGGTCAGCATGTGGATAAACCCTTCGAGCAAATACATGGGCAATTAGGCGGTCCGACATACTTCAATGTTCAAGCACCAGTTCAAAAACCACATGGTAAAGGAAATGCTGATGAAGCTGGAGGTTCTGGTGCTAAAGATATAAATGGACAACCGATTCGGCAAGATCCTCAGCTTGCACTGCCGAAAACTCGCACATACGGTGATATGGCATTCGGCACCACAGGGAATCCGCCTGCTTCTGCTTACAAGATATCTCCCTTGAACAACAGACTGCAGAGGGATTTGTATGGAAACGGATATTCAGAATTTATGGATTACAATGCTATTGACGCTCTCCCGAATCCTGGATATGTTGGTACTGCAGGTATGCTTGCTGGAAGACCAGGGAATCAAGATACCAATATTGACCTCATGGTGCAAAAAATGACCGATGTATTGCAAAATCAATTCGGTCTGAAGCCTAAAAGTCAGGGGTACATGTATTCGTCTCCTTTCCCGGAATGGTACCAAAGGGTATCATTGCCGAATAGAGTCAAGGTGCCTGCAGAATTTACTAAATTCTCAGGACAAGATGATACAAGTACTGTGGAACATATAGCTCGATATCTGATGCAGCTTGGAGAGGCTTCGGCAGATGAGGCTTTCAGAATCAGATACTTTCCTTTGTCACTGACGGGTCCAGCTTTTACATGGTTTGCTTCTTTGCCTGCTCAGTCGATTTGTACTTGGAAAGACCTGGAACAGAAATTCCATGCTCATTACTACATTGGCAGTACCGAGAAAAAGTTGGTTGATTTGACCAGCTTAAGGCAGAGGAATAATGAAACACCTACAGAGTTCCTCAGGAGATTTAGAGAAACTAAGAGTATGTGCTTTTCTCTGAACATACCTGATGATCAACTAGCTGGTATGGCTGTAGCTGGAATGCTGCTTGCTATTCGGGAGAAGCTATTCGGGATGGAGTTTGATGATCTGGGCCAGTTGTCGCACAGATTGGCCTTGATGAGTAACCAGGCATTTGGTTTCAAGAAAGATGTCAGATTTGCTAAAAATAATGATGTAGCTGACATCTATAACCAATTCCTTGAAAGAGCAGATCAAGAAGATGAGTATGAAGATAGCAAGGAAATAGCTGCAGCAGAGATAGTGTGGAGCAAAGAACCAGTTACAATGACTCAAAGATGGATCAAACAGATGAAGGGAACATATGATTTTGATGTGACTAAGGCAGACAAATTATTTGAGTTCCTGGTGAAAGAAGGCCGAATCAAATTGCCAGAGGGGCATTCTATGCTTCGGCCCGATGGAGTGAAAGATAAGAGGTACTGTGGGTTTCATGATAGAAATTCTCATTCCATTAATGAATGCAGAGTCTTTAGGATGAAGATTCAGAAAGCTATCCAGGAAGGACATCTGAAATTCGACAACAAGATGAAACTGGACAGTAACCCTTTCCCTCAGAACATGATCGGGTTCTCGGTTAATATGGTGAATGCTGTTCCATCTGCAGAAAAGGGAAGATTGAAAGTTTTAACCTCAAAGAAGGCAAGACAGGATGGTTCAGTTGATCCCACTCGGCAGATCACAATTGAGCAGGTTCGCCAGAAAAATCTTCGGTTCCCGAATAGCCGATTTGAAGTGAGAGAATCCTTTAAACCTAGAGTTACTACACGTATTCTCCTCAACAAATGGCAGCGTCAGCAAGAAAAAGAGCGTTGTCAAAGGCGTGAATACGAGGAGGAGGAAAGAAGGCGCGAAGAAGAAAGGTTTGAGGAAGAACAAGAAGAATACGCTCGAGAGCAGGAACGTGCGCATTGGGGGTGTGCATTCTTCAGACACTGTTGGAACGAAGGTTTAAAGCTGCCTACGAGGAATAACTGTCCTGAGTGCAATAATGGGTATGTCGAACATAGGCAAAATGTTGCCAATCGCCGATCTGTCCATGAAAGAATTGGTAGGGTGCGTCCTAGTGACGATCGGCGTTTTGATGATCAACCAAGAAAGAGACATGCTGATTGCAGATGGATTGATCATGAGGAAGAAGATCGTGAGTATGTTTGGCAGAAAGGACAGTGGTGTCCACCTGGTTTAAGAAGGAGTCAGAAGAGAAGAGTCCAACGCCTGAGGAATCAAGAATTAAAGCAAGCAAGGCCTAGGATGAAATCGATATGGCTCCCAAAAGACAGGCCTGACGAACATAGTCATTCGGCTCCTACATGCATGGTATGTTTCTTGCCGAATGAATTCATGGCTCCAGCTAATCAAATTGTACAGGAAGAAATATTGCCCGATATAGATGATGCCGAACAATTTGGGTTAATGGCACAATTGATGTTGAACAAACAAGCTGTTTTTGAGAAGCCGACCCAGAATCGGCACATGAAGCCACTGTACTTGAAGGGATATGTTAATGGCAAACCATTGACAAAGATGTTTGTCGATGGAGGAGCTGCTGTCAATGTAATGCCATATACCACATTCAGGAAGCTTGGTATGGGCCCTAGAGATTTGACACCAACGAGCATAATTCTAAATGATTTTACTGGAAATCCTTCGGACACCAAGGGATGCGTGCATGTTGATCTGATGATTGGGTCCAAGACTCTGCTTACGACTTTCTTTGTCATTGAGGGCAAAGGGGCATATAGCTTGCTGCTTGGAAGAGATTGGATTCATGCAAATTGTTGTATTCCATCTACTATGCATCAACAGCTTATTCAGTGGATAGATGATGAGGTGGAGATTGTCCAAGCAGATGATTCAATAAGCGTGGCAAATATGGAACCAGCTTTCTGGGAGTATCAAGGCATAGATTGTTTCTCAGGTAAAGACTGGGGAGAAGGTCCTGTGGCACCAGCCAGCAGTGATCAGCAGCCGATCGAAGCAGTCGGCTCTCATAGTAATTTTTGATGGAAAATCCAATTGATGGAACTGATGGAAAATTAGGACGTGGATTTGTGTCGGCCGATAAATTAGAAGAAGTGGACATTGGAGATGGTGACAAACCAAGGCCGACATTTATCAGTGCTAACTTGGATTCGGTTTTCAAAGAAAAGTTGGTGACATTGTTAAAGGAATACAAGGACTGCTTTGCTTGGGATTATTCGGAGATGCCCGGTCTAGACCGTTCTATTGTTGAGCATCGGTTGCCAATCAAACCTGGATACAGGCCTTACAAGCAACCACCCCGAAAAATCTACAAGGAAGAAGTGTTGGCCGATGTGAAAAAGGAGATTGAAAGATTACTAGATGCAAATTTCATTCGGCCATGTAAATACGCGGATTGGATCTCTAATATTGTTCCTGTCTATAAGAAAAATGGAAAAATGAGGGTTTGCATAGATTTTAGAGATCTAAACAGGGCTACACCCATGGATGGATATCCAATGCCTATTGCTGATTCATTGGTTGATGCTGCTGCTGGATACAAAGTGCTCAGTTTCATGGATGGTAACGCAGGATACAATCAGATTTATATGGCATTGGAAGATATAGTAAAGACAGCTTTCAGGTGTCCTGGACACATAGGGTTGTTTGAGTGGGTTGTCATGACCTTTGGATTGAAAAATGCCGGTGCAACTTATCAAAGGGCTATGAATTATATTTTTCATGAGTTGATCGGCAAGATTGTGGAAATATATATTGATGATGTGGTGATCAAGTCATTGGATCATGAGTCTCATTTGGCCGACATAAGGAAAACTCTAGAATGCACCAGGAAACATGGGCTTAAGATGAATCCGAACAAGTGTGCTTTTGGAGTTTCGGCTGGAGAGTTTCTGGGATTTTTGATACATGAAGGAGGAATAGGAGTTGGTAAGAAAAGCATGAAGGCAATTGATGAAATTGTTCCTCCAACTAATCTTAAAGAGCTACAATCACTGCTTGGCAAGATAAATTTTGTGAGAAGGTTCATATCAAACTTGTCACAAAAGGTGTTGCCCTTTTCCTCACTGTTGAAAATAAAAAAGGATCAAAAGTTTGTATGGGGTGACGAACAACAGAAGGCTTTTGATGAAATAAAGGAATACATGAAGAAGCCACCAGTATTGGTGCCTCCACAATTGAACAAGCCTTTCAAGTTGTACGTGGCGGCCGATGCCCAAACTATTGGATCGGCCCTCATTCAAGAATTTGAAGGGAAGGAAAGAGTGGTCGCATACCTTAGCCGAAAGTTACTGGATCCAGAGACAAGGTATTCGGCTATAGAGAGACTTTGCTTATGTGTTTACTACTCCTGTACAAAATTTCGGCACTACTTACTACATGCCGAATGCATTGTGTATTCAAAGTTTGATGTGATAAAACACATGTTGTCTATGCCAATTTTGAACGGAAGGATTGGCAAGTGGATTTTAGCTTTGTCTGAATTTGAGTTAAGATTTGAATCGGCAAAGGCTGTTAAGGGACAGATTATTGCCGACTTCATTACTGAACATCATGATACATCGATAAATTTGCTTAACATTGTTCCTTGGGTGTTATTCTTCGATGGATCTTCATGCAACAAAGGTGGTGGAGCAGGTATCTTATTAATTTCACCCAAAGGAGAAACATTTGAATTTGCTGTTCCCATTCAATCTGCTGTTACTAACAATCAAGCTGAGTATGAGGCATTGCTCAAAGGGCTCCAATATTTGAAAGAAGCAGAGGCCATTGCGGTTGAAATTTTTGGAGATTCAGAATTGGTTATAAAACAATTGAATGGTGAATATGAGTGCAAAAGTGATACCTTGAGGAATTACTATGAAGAATGCAAAGAAATATTGAAGAGCTTTCGGTCAGTAATTTTACAACACATTCCTAGGGGGGATAATGGAGAGGCAAATAGATTGGCCCAAAGTGCATCAGGTTATAAAGAGCTTCGAGAAGTTTTTGCTAATGATATATATGCATTCGGGAATAATCTGGCAGAGGATGATTGGAGAAAAGAGATTGCCGATTATCTGGAGAATCCATCCCGAAAGGTTTCTAGAAAGCTCAGGTATAAAGCTTTAAAGTTTGTTCTTCTTGATGATAATTTGTATTATAAATCCTTGGATGGGGTGCTGTTACACTGCTTAAATCATGAAGAAGCAAAAAGGCTGATGAGTGAAGTACATGATGGGTTGTGTGGAGCACATCAATCGGCCTACCGAATGAAGTGGGTTATTAGAAGAACTGGATATTACTGGCCGACAATGTTGGAAGATTGTTTTGAATATTATAAGGGATGTCAAGACTGTCAGAGATTTGGAAACATTCAGAGAGTTCCAGCATCGGCTTTGAATCCCATTATCAAGCCATGGCCATTCAGAGGATGGGGAATAGATTTGATTGGCCAAATAAATCCTCCATCTAGCAAGGGGCATAAGTTTGTGCTTTTGGCAACCGATTATTTTACCAAGTGGGTTGAGGCAATTCCATTAAAGAAGGTGACATCGGAGAATATGGTTGAATTTGTTAAAGAACATATCATTTACAGATTCGGGATTCCTCAGACAATCACCACTGATCAAGGGACTCAATTTACATCTTCAGAGTTCAGAGATTTTGCTGAAAGTATGGGCATCAAATTGTTAAATTCTTCTCCTTATTATGCCCAAGCTAATGGTCAGGCAGAGGCTTCTAACAAGATTATGATTAAAATTATACAGAAGAAGATTGATCAGAAGCCGAGAAAGTGGCATTCGGTACTCAATGAGGCTTTATGGGCTTACCGAATGGCTCCACATGGGGCTACACAGACGTCTCCTTATGAATTGGTATATGGGCATCATGCTATCTTGCCATGGGAGATACAATTAGACTCAAGAAGAGTAAAGTTGCAAAAGGATTTAAGTTCTAAAGATTATAAAGATTTAATGATGGACGAATTAGAAGATTTACATATGATTCGTCTCAGGGCCTTGGAGAATATTGAGAAGAACAAAATGCGAGTTGCTAAGTATTACAATAAGAAGGTGAAAGTTAAGCAATTTACAGAAGGAGATTTAGTCTGGAAAGCGATATTGCCGATTGGAACCAAATATGCAGCATTCGGCAAGTGGTCTCCAAATTGGGAAGGTCCTTTCAGAGTGGTTAGATGCGTGCCTGGAAATGCATATATTTTGAAGACATTATTGGGAGAAGAATTTGCTTCTGCTATAAATGGAAGATATTTGAAGAGGTATTATCCCAGTGTTGAAATCGATCGGTGATTGATATATTAATTTGCCGAACAGCCGATTTTCAGGAAGAAATCGCCTTCAGAACAAATGTTGACAGAAAAGGAAAATGGCCAGTACTGAACGTATTGCCCTTAGCACAAAATATATTACATCAGATGTTCATGCAAGATCACAAAAGATAAGTTTTATTGCCGAAATTCCATAAATCCCTAGTACAAACTAATGGAATAGCTTGTTCAAAACGGACTGAGGATGAATGGAATCGGCAATGGCGGCGCCATGAGCATCAAGGCGATCTATGGAAGCCTCGATGTCGTCGATCTCCTCCGGGTTACCATTAGCGAAGCCGGTTGGTAGCCTGGAGTAGTCGGTATTGGTGTGCGTCGACATGGCGACTAGGCCTGCGGCAGTGCCCAGACGGATGCCGTGCGAGGCCACCTCATCGATGCGGCCCGCCACCGCGCCGAAGCGAGCTTCTGGTGTGTCCCCAGGAGCATTCACCTTGTTCGCCAGCTCATTCGCCAGCGCCTTCAGCCGATCGAGTTCGGCATCACGCGCTGCAAGTTTACAAAAGGGGCAGCAGAATAATATCAGTTGGGGGACAAGGTTGAGATTGAGCAGATTGCAGGACTCACCATCAATGACTTCGAGCAGTTGCTTGCGTTCGTGCTGCCATTCGAGGTCAGCAATCCCGGCTTGCTTGGAGATAGCCTCCAGTTCGCGACGAGAGTCGTCGCGCTCCGCCTTGAATCGGCGGGCATCGCCGTCCGTGTAGCGGTAGTCGTCCGATTCGAGAGATCGATTGGACGAACTCGAAGATGCCGCAGGAGCGGCGGCTGGAGCCGCAACTGGCGCACCAGCGCCGGCAATCCATTGGATTACCCTGAAAGAACAAAGAGATTCGTCAAGAAAGAGGGAGGAAATCTCAAGAAGAACAGAGAGAAGCAAGCAGCTACTTACCTACGGCGAGCGCCGGCACGACTTCCTTCGGCCTCATCGGCGGCCGGGCGCCTCCTGTTGTTGTCGGCCATTGAAAGTTCCTCGGAAATACTGTGGATGGGAAAAGAATGGCTTGGGCCGGCAAGAACTTGGAAGGCGAAGAACTTGGTGAAGAAACTGTGGGATGCCTGGGTGTTTATTTATAGAACCCGCAGAGGAAATCGTGGCCAAAGATCGTGGCACGTATTCCGAAGAGTTCGGAAGATGGAAAGGATTTTCCAGCCGATCGGTTCTCATGTCGTTTGGGATTCTTATCGAGTCGTATTCGGCTTTGACTGGATGGGATTCGGCTATGTCATAGTTGAAGCGTTTTCGGGTCTAAGTACTATTATGGCCAACTTTGCCGAATGAGTCATCCACAATGAAGGAAAACAGAGTTAAAGGGATGACAATATTACAGGGTTAATAAAACATTCGGCTATCAAACATAATTCACACACCCAAGAACTTTGAGATTACATTTTTGGCATTTGATATCATGTTGCTGATGTTCTCTAATAAGTTTTTATCAGCTTCTTGGGTTCTGGTCAGGGCAGCAAGCTTCGCCTTGAGTTGTTTGTCTTCGTTTAGAGCTGCTAAGGCTTCCTTTCGCCTCTTCTCTGTTAGCTTGGGAAGCTCAACTATTTTCTTCTTGTCAGCTTCAATTTCGGCCGATAGATTTTTCAATTCGGCTTCAAGTGCAGCTTTTCTGATCTCCTTCATTTCAAGTTCAGATTCCAGTTTGGTTAATAATTCCTTGTCATTCTGGACTTGAGTATGCAGATCTTTTACAGATTGCTTAACCAAAGTTCTCCTTTGCTCCAAGGCTGGTTGAGCCGATTGATTCTTCAGAGCTTGCTTCACTGCGATAAAATGATCATCCAATCTGGAAATTGGATCTAAAGAAGTCTTGATATCGGCAGGAAGATCTTGGTCAACTGATTCAAGCAAATCTCTTAAAAGATCAGCATTGGTAACTTGTTCCCGAGTGTCCTTATGCAGAAAAGAGAGGATTTCTTTCAGTTTTGCTTGATTCTCCTCTGATAAGGTTTGACCAGAAGAAGTCTCTTCCCCTTGTTCGGCAATTAGATCATCCACAGCAAATGAATAGCTGGGTGAAGAAGTGGTTTTCTCCTGAAAAAGATATTGCCGAATTATTGATGATTCATTGGATAAAGAACTGGAAGACTGAGTAATTATCTCTACCTCATTCCTGGTCTCTTGGATGGAAAGAGAGGGCAGCTCGAGCTCAGGCAAAGATTCTTGTATGTCATGCTGAGGAGAGCTTGGAAGATCTGTTGGTGGAGAAGAGGCTTCTAGTTGAGGAACATCAGGAGAAGCTGAAGCTAGTTCTTGATGAGAAGGAGGACTCTCCAAAATTGGGTCTATTGAAATTTGCTCTGAAACTGAAAAGGAATCAATGCCGATGGAAAGGAACTTTAAAGATGAGATAATGAGAAATTTTACCAATCATTGAAGCATCGGCAGGACCTGCACTGATTGCTAGCTGTTGTTCTCTGCCCTGAAATCAAAAGGAAATAAAGCTGAGCAAAAACACCAAAAGCATTATAGTCAAAGAAGAGGGATTCTGACCTTGATTTTGCTACTTGTTCTTTTCTTCTTTACAACTGAGGGAGCAGCTATAAGGAGAGTTTTTCTTTTGACAGATGATGGTCTAGTGAGTATTGGATCTGAGGAAGCTTGTCTAGCCATCAGCTGAGCCAAAGTAGGGGATTGGTGCCCCAAAGCAGAGATTGGGCCTGCAGTTTTGTATAAAATTACCCTGGCAAGAGGGGCAGGTGTTATGTCCTGCAAAATAATAGAGTCAGAATCAATTGGGGCTAATGTTGTTAAGACAGATAAAGGAATGAGCATATTACCTCTGCAATTGGCTGATAATCAGGCATTAATTTGAGACAGAAGGGGTGAATTGGCATGTTGAAGATATGATCATGGAATTCTTGCCACCAGAGAGTGAAGGAAGGATGAGCAGATGTTATTGGCACAAAAAGATCAGGTGCATAAATAGTTCCACAGCATTTATAATTGAAAATCCTTCTTGTTTCTGTGAAATCCTTGACTATCTCCCTAGGCCTGAGGAATTCATGGAGGAATAGCCTAGGGGGCACTTGGCCACATCCCAACTGTCTAGCCATCATGTTTGGCTGATAATATTCATAGGTGCTTTGGACTAGCCTCCCTCCACAGAATTCGGCTGGCAGGATGCAGGGCTGGATGAAGGCATTAAAAATTGCTACAGATTGTACATCAGTGCATCCAGTCTCAAAGCTGAATTCGCAAGGGAGAGTAAGATTGTCATTGTCCAAATAAGGAAACCAAAGAGGATTGGCAAAACCTCTGAAGAAGAGCTCAAACAGTTCACCAATGTTTTTGTTGATAGGAACAGTGGAGGCAGCTTCTCCATAAGTTTGACAACCTTTGGTTCTCCGGGTTTCTCCTTCTTTATAGTTGATTGAAGGGAAGTCTCGGCTGTTGAGATCAATAGCAACGATTTGGTGCATGTATAATTGCAGCCACATTTGGACAAACCACCAGGGACCATTGACACAGGGGATCTTCTTGCTAGTGTGCATCAGGTGGGTGGTTTGGTTAAGCATATGGTAAACGCTTCCCAGGAGGTATTTCCCAAGTGGGATGATTTTTCCAGCAGCCAGCTCTTCAGCCATCACAATGTGATTCAAGGTTGGCTCATTGGCTTTGCCACAAAAGACTGATCTGCATAGCCACATATTCAGGAAGGCCCTGTATTCAACATCGGTCAGAGGGCCATCAGACATATGATTCTGAATGTATCTCTTATATCCAACCCCTGTTTTCACTCCTGTCTGCTTGGAGGAACCTTTATGATCATATGGGTGTACAGTTCCTGTAACATTCAGGCCGGTCATCATATAGACATCGGCCAGAGTAGGAGACGTTGGGCCATGACCAAAAAGAAAGGTATTTGTACCATTGGACCAAAAGTGGCAAGCTGCAATCAGGAGGTTCTCATTCTTTGGTGTTTCAGCTAATGACAGCTCCAGGCAATGAGAAATACGCAAATGATCCCAATTCTGTGTTTGAGGGCTTTTATCATCAGACATCCTTTTATACCAGTTTCTCCATCCGGCGATTGGGGGCAAAGGCCAGTTCCTGAAAGCGTCTTGCCACTCATGAGGTTTTGTCAGTGAAATCTTAAAAGGAATCCGCTGAGATTCGGCCGCAATGATTTCAGAAGGATCTGAATCTCCTACGGGACCGAGGAAATAGGATGGAGATTTTTCCTCAACAGGGATGAGGATTTCGGCAGCTAGGGCCTATCAAGAATGAAAGGGGATAAGAAGAAATTTAAAATGCAAATCGAAAGAAGACTGCCGAACATGCTTGAGGGAATTGAAGTTTACCTGGAGAGCAAGATCTTGGTCCGCCATTTGAAGGTTGGATCTTGGAAGACGATGACTTAGGGTTCGGATCCGGATGAGAGCTCTGAAGATTCAGAAGGAGAAGCGGGTGCCGAGCAGAACTAACTTGGAAATGTTAAGTGCTTTTGGTCAATTCCGAGATAAAAGTTACCTCTTATCCCGAAATTGAAGGGGCATGTGTTGACACCAAAAAATTGGCACCAGGAAGAGGCTGACATGTGGGCCGGATTTGGTAGAAGGATGCCATTCGGCTAAAAGGGTTTTTTCGGAAGCATTCGGCAAAGATGCTCTGCGGTCGGGAACGCATCGCCATTCGGCTGAAACGTTCGGCAGAGATACTCTGCGGTCGGGAATGCGTCATCATTCGGCAGAGGCATTGTTCCGCAGGCGAAGAATGGTAACATTCGGGAAGACATGATGACGTGGATCAACATAAGGAAAAGGCCGGTTCGAACAAGGAATGCAATATGGGCACGAAGATTCGTCATTTATTTTTAGAAACAAGTGTTGTAGTCGTGTCCGACTAGGAGTTGTATCAAGACCTGGGTATAAATATAAACCCATGGCAATTGTAAAGAAAACAATCGAATCAATCTTACAACAAACCGGCCCCGTGCCAACATCGAGTCCTTTAGTCGTGTCGTCGAGTTCTTCGAGAGGAGTCATCGATCCGTCGACCTCCGTAAGTACCGGCAACCTTGTATCATGCTTAGTATCATGCGGTGGATTTAAGCTTTGATGCAAGTAGTCTTGTTACCATGCTTAGTATCATCCGGTGGATTTAAGTTGTGGTCTCAAGAAGGTTCCTCTGTTAGGTCATGAGCCATGCGGTGGGCTAAGATCTAGTATGGACCAAGTTATCGGCTCTGCTAGATTTCGGCAAGATCTAACAGATTCATTAAGTTACCCCGTGTTGCTTCGTTTTTACTATGTGCTTAATTCATGCAACACACCTTTGCCCAATCTAGATCGGCTAGGATCGGCTTTGCTTTACGGTGCGACAACTTATCCCCTCATAGCCGAATCCGAAACCGATCTAGGTTGCTACGTGTCGCGGGTTCGAACTTGTCGGTATCGTGTAGGTCTTGACAGAACCGGGTATCATGCGGTAGATGCAGGTTTTTGGGTCGTCTTAGAGCTAATCATCCGGTGGATTAGAATTCGATTCGATCTGATAGATTTATCTTTACCGATTAAGCTTGTTCCTTCGCCATGGATCCCGATTCGGCTAAGTAGCCGTATTCGGCAGTACTCTCACGAGTGAACGTGTGTTCGTGGGTTTGCATTGGACAATGAATGCTTTTAGCCTTTCACGATTAGATTGTATCATGCGGTGGATTAATCTAATCTGATTGGTGGTGTGGCTTCAAACGAGTTGTATCATGCGGTGGATTAACTCGTTCGTTGTCATGCTTGACGGGTGCTGCTTTCGGCCTATGCATTCTTGTTTCAATGTAAATTCGTGACTGTGTTGTGGGTTCGTAACTAAACATTGAATGCTTTTAGCTTTTCATGGTTAGATTGTATCATGCGGTGGATTGGTCTAATCTGATTAGTGGTGTGGCCACAAACAAGTCGTATCATGCGGTGGATTAACTTGTTTGTTATCATGCTTGACGGGTGCTGCTTTCGGCCTATGCATTCTTTATTTACTGCGAATTTATGATCATGTTTCACCCTTTAATTTATCTATCATGCTCTGTTTCTCGTTAATCGGCTATGAGTATATGTTATAAAGTTCATATGGTTGAAAGCTGATCTTTCGTCATGCTTACGTCACGCATTCGGCAGTGCGCTCCTTGCGTGCCTTGCCGATTGCCGAATGAGGCTTTAATTGCCGACAGATAGCTTCTCTATAGCTATTTGTCGTTCGAGATTGGCTTCAACGCCGCAAATATGGAACTGTCTGGTCTCACCCGGCACGTTCCAGGTTTTGATCTAAACCTTTTTGTCCCTTTGTTAGTTTTCAGGTAAACTGACTGGCACGCTTTCGGATTCAAAAGCCAGGGCCACGTGTGAAGCCAGCTGATTCGGTTTGCTGTGTGCTTGGCGTGAGGTGCGGATTTTACGTCAACACTCTCACAATGTTCCACGCCTCGAGCACCGTGTCCTTCACCGCGAGCGTCGCCACCATCTCGTCTGGCACAGCGCTGGTGATAGTGTCGAGCTCCATGTGATCTTCCTGCATCGTCACGTCGTCGGGCTCGATTGCCTCCAGAGGTTGCGCGCTTGCATCTTGATCTTCATCACCAATGACCACTGTGTGTAGTTGGTCTTGGTGAGCTTCGGTCAATTCACCCCGCCGCCGATCTCACGAACGATGCGCATGATCTCCCCCTTCCAGCTGCCCCTAGCACCATCTCCGCCCTTGCCGCCGGATCGCTTCTTCGGAGAGCCTGATGGAGTCTTCACATCATCGCCCACCATGGTCGTCGCCGTCGCACTCTGCCGCGGGACCACGCGCTTCTTCTTCGCCGGCTGTCGAGGTGGGCTCAACGATCCGCTATAGAACATGCACCAGTGCACCGCCCTCGCCTCACCCTAGCCTAGCTCTGATACCACTTGTTGGAGTTTTGCCCTTCAATCGCTCAACCTCACGCGCAGACGGAGGTAGAAGACGATGAACAGTGCAAGCACACAGGAATGGAGATGAACGCCCCGGCCGCCACACGGCCTATATGTTGGCGATTCTATTGCTCAATTGGACTCGACTCAACAGCTTACAGAGGGATTACACTGCAGAGCGATCCAGCCTCCTCAACGCTCCTGAGCAACATACTCCCGCGCAAGACCAGGTCCTCATCCTTGCCCGCTCGCTAAGTGCCCCCTTTGCTGTTGTTGCCTCCCGCAAGGCTCGTTCTCCTCTGTTTCTACCCAACCCGCCGGACACGAGCTCGCCACGCCTCGACATGGACCCAAACGTGGCCGCACCAGCGTCGTCCTGTCTCCACTTGCGACACGCACCTGCACAAGCACGCACTTGTGCATGTAATCACACAGCACCACAAGCTCAGTCTCCCGCTGCTCTAACTGACTGGAACGGGCGCTCCAACGCCGTTCCGCCCTAGAACACGGCCGCACCGGCGTTCCGACTCTACCTTTGTCCATGGCCTCATCGGAGCTCATACTCGCACACCAATGGACGATACAAACTCTCTAGGATACAACCCGACTGACCCTAACACGCTGACGGCCGTGAACGCTCGTGCACACACGATGAACACGCAGTGGACTCGACACGCCCCCTTCCATGGCCACGAGCACCATGGCGTGGTTTATTCCAACACACCATGCCGGCGAGGAGAGGTCGCCGTATCTTCATGCTGTCGGTAATGATTACAAAATTGATCAACTTGATGGTTAGGCAAAAAATCACTGAGACTATCGATGTCGTTGAGCAAATCCTTGTTCCAAATTGAAAAGCACCTTCCAAGCCTGCCAAGTGCACCAATTATAAATTAAGAGTTAAATTCATCACCGGTCTCTAAACTTGTACCGTTGTGTCATCCCTAAACTCGTAAATCGACCGTTTAGGTCCTCAAACTTGTTCCACTATGTCATCCCGGTCCCTAAACTTGCGGATCACTCGTTTAGGGACTGAGGTGACACAACTGGACAAGTTAGAGGATCTAAACGAGTGATCTGCAAATTTAGGGACTGAGATAACACAGTCGAACAAGTTTGAGGATCTAAACTGTCGATTTACGAGTTTAGGGACCGAGATGACACAACGGTACAAGTATAGGGACCGGTGATGGATTTTACTCTATGATTTTTCCTTTTATCAATTAAATTTGTTTTCTTTTTCGGCCCATCAAATCTTCCGATGTTGGGTCTTCACACAAGGATGGAAATATTTGTTCCGATAGGATTTTGAGCAATACTTATATTATAGAAAGGATTTAACCGTAAAGTCTGGCAGCAGCTATATTAGATAAACACAACCAGGTCGTCAGGCATTTTACCTCCACATATCAAGCTAGCTAGGCTCCATGTAAGTCTATGTATTCCTCAAATTTTTTTTGTCGCTTCATGATTATTAGTGTACTAGCCGATGCCATCGATGAATGCAAACTTGCTCGCTTTTTTAACTTATAGATGCATGCTGATACTATACGTAGCAATTCTCATGACGAGTGTGATGCGGCTATACGTATGATTTGATTACTGCACTACCAGTGTAGTTCTTGTTGCAAATCATGGATGTAAGTACAGACTATGCATGCACATACCGCATGCTAAAATAAATATACGCCCATGTCATGGCATGACGTACATTGCTCGAGTGTTTGCTAGGGACCAAATCATTCATTTTTATAATTTGTTCATTTCTTTTTTTCTGAAAGAAAATCTAGAGCGGAATCATCAGGACTTGCCCTTAGTGAAAGTCATTACTTAGGTTTTGTACTGTGAGTATTTTTTCTGAACATCTCACCCTAGGTACAAGCTGTTTATATGAACTCACACCTCAATGCAACTTTTCATACTGTCAAACCATTGTAATTTTATAAAAAATTTCTAATATTTATAAAAATCAACCCACGGTTGTGAGATTTTATATATCTTATACATGTTAAATAACATATAGCTTGATCTTTAACAGTGTTATGCAGCTACCAGTGGAGGCTGGAGTACTTCCCCAACGGCCGGGTACGGGGACTCGACGAGCGGCTGCGCCTCCGTCGTGCTCTGGCTCCTGAACAACCGCCTCCTGGAAAGCACGTCCGACGCGATGATGACATACAGGGTGGCCATCCTCGACGGCGACGGGAACGCGACGTATAGCTATGCCGCGAACCAGCGGGTATACAACATCCGTGGCATGTCGGGCTTCTGGATGGATGTCAAGGTGGCCAAGCGCGATGCGCCGCATGGCCTCAAGGATGACAGCCTCAGCCTTCACCGTGACGTCACCATCAAGAGCATGGAGAAAGAGTCCTGCGTCAAGTGCTTGCTTCGAGGATTCTTACTATGGTATATCGATTAGGTTTGTAGAAGTTACTGTATTTACATATCTGGGACTCGTAGATACATGTCCTAATCTCCAAGTTATAGTGAAGGATATTATTTCTTTCTTTTTCATTTATCTATATACTGAGCAATCCTGATCTGTGGCCTAGATTTCTTTATATTAGATCTATAAATTACAAATTTATTTTATTTCATACTGTTTATCCATTAAATTACTGTCATATTTCGTTACAATTTTAAGAAACTATTAAATTTAAAGAATTCAACTCATTAAAATACTTAGGATACCCTATTTTGAAAAATTTCTAACGTAAGAATGTGAAATTCAATCCAAATTGAAAAGATTAAATTCTTGTTTACCAGTATGTTTTTCCAATACACGCGTGTGCCGCGTGTGCACTCTACTGGTTAGTAATTAATTGACTAATGAAGTTCCTAAAAACCTAAATGATTTGCATATTCATATGCTGCTGCTGACGTCATGCGTGTTTGGGTGTCACGGCCCGGGGAAGGTCCTTCCGTGCAGTGGACAGACGTGCCTTGTTTGGCAATGACGGCGGTGCAATGCAAGCAATCCACTTCATTTATTGCTTATACAAATGTGGTAATTTTGAGTTCCAAGGATGGACAATACTCCACTTTAAACATAAGCCATTTTATCTATTCATTAAAGCGACTTATTTTGAGAAAATCAGTATAAATGGGGACATTTATAAGCACAGTCACCCCATGAATACACGTACAAACTCTATCCCTATGAGCACCTCTAAGAGACAGGACCACCGGATGTCGAGATTGACGAAGTCACCACATGCGTCTCACCGCTGTCGACGGGCACATGGCTTAACACTAAAAGAATAACGTCGGTTAAATCTTAGAAAAAATCAAGGAAAATACGACCCTAGTATTGAGTCGAGAACACGATCTCTGATGGACAGTTTTTACCATAAACAATCTTAAACAACTGACTTAGTGCGTGAAAGCAATTTAGGATTGACGTGGCATTGCTTTTTTATTATAGATGAGTGAAAATATTTAATTTGGATAAAAAAAACTCAAACACATAAAAATATTCTAGAGATTTTTTTTTTGTTTGGGACCCTAGCTGCAGAAAGACGCGACCTTGGTCCCTTCCCTGCTATGTTCTAGCTAGCTTTGCGTGTAGTTTTTTTTTTCCAAACTTTGAATTCAACGCTTTTGTGTGCTTGAGTGCTAGCTGCGGCCGGATGTTCTACGTCTTTGAATCGAGAGACAAAAAGGAGGACATCGTCGTGATCTTGCTCACCGCCGGAGGACCCAGCTGTATCACCAAGTTGGCAGTTTAATTCACCATTAGTGCAAATAATATGTTGCTTGTTTGGAACAATTTTGGTTGAGACATGGTAAACAATGATATCATACCTCTCTTATGATCCCTGCCACGCCGTCAGGGGAAATCAACCAAATCACGTAGTAACTCAAAAGTCTAGACTGTTATGCCAGCTTTGCCACATGTGCTACGAGGAGACAGAGTCTCTGATATAATAAAAACTTATAATAATTTTTAGGCCTTATCCATTGGATTGCAGCGGCCGGGACACTTTGATTCAAAGGAAAACTTCCCTTTATCTAAAAAATTTGACGAAGATATAAGTTAAATCCTTATCTCCATCATCCTATATATGTTGACTGGACGTACTCATTGTCAAGAGTATTAGTGGAAACAAGGTCAATTATAAAGCATCTCAAATATCATATATTTATATATTGATCTACCCACTGGGACTGGCTTTAGCTACAGCTATAATGATCATGATACACCAATACTAGACATTATTAAACTGGTATTGGCAATGACCAATATGACTTTAGCTAGGTGCTACTTATGTATCAATTAGTTATAGCTGATATGGTCTCTTTCTTTTATTGCATCAAATCCATGTAACTAATCGGTGCTACCCTGGCATATATTGTCATGTTGAAGGGTCCTTCCTTTGATAATGGCTACCCTGGCATTGACACTGCAACTCCAAATGTGAAGGCAGGGACTGATGTCAGCGAAAGCATTCTCTTTGAAAGAATCTTGATCGAGATAAACCGGCTTAAATTCTACATCCACAGGTTTGTGTCAGCACATACTGTTGGTCCATACAACCTTTTTACCTGAAAGTACCCTTTTTTTTCTTCAGTTGCTGAGAAAAACCCATAAAAGAAAAGAGCTCAGAGAAAAATGAATATGGATATTTATGATTGGTTTTCATCGAGTCATCACTGAAAGCACGATACTCAAAATCATAAACTACAATATGAAATTTTACTTGGATCCATAAAGTAAGGAAAAAATTGGGCAAGTGCACTTCATACTTAGTTCTCTATTTGCACTTTGTAGTTATTTCTTGATCACACAAGTTTTGTTTGACAATCTCATGCTGAACTTTCACAGTTTTAGCTTCTCACTTGTAGGTTTCACTGTGTTGCCAAACGGGTTATTAGGAATTGTATAGCTGATCATATTGATTATAACTTTCCCTGTATAGCTGTGATAGGCTTACTATGTGTACTTGATTGTATTCTTGTACTCCAAGCCATATTGGCTATATATACAAGAGGTCACCCCCTGGTTATGGGTGAGGTGTTCCCCCAAACTGTGTCTCTCTACATGGTATAGAGCCAAATCTTTCCTCTTTTTCCGCTGCCCTCCCAACCCCCAACTCGCTATCCCATCTAATCGCGAGCCTTGCCGCCGCCGCCTCTGCTCGGCGCTGCTCCCCTCTCCTCGCCATGTCTGGCACCAGTGAAGAGACCTCCAACTCCTCTTCATCGTCCCTAGGGATGTCGTCGCCGCCGGCCCTCGGCACGCCCACGATGCCTGCGACGGGCGCTTCCACCATGCCTGCCGGTAGTGTTGCGCACGCCCCCACCTCCTGGTGCCGTCCTACACCATCATCTCGGTACATTCTCATGTGCCAACCAAGCTGGAGATGAAGGCCTCCAACTATTCTCGGTGGGCGTCTTCCTTCAAGGCCATGTGCGGCAAGTTCCAATTGCGCCTCCGCCGCGCCCTGACGACCCCCTCTGGGATCAAGCGGACTGCTGCATTCGCAACTGGATCTTCGGCACCGTCGATGACTCCGTCCTCACCCTCGCTGTCGACGGCGACGACCAGACCGCCTGCCAGCTGTGGCTCGCCATCGAGGGCCTCTTCCGCGCCAACAAGGCCTCGCGGGGGATCTTCCACCTCCATGAGTTTCACTCCATGACTCAGGGGGACTCCACCATCGACGAGTTCGCCGAGCGGATGAAGAAGAAGGCGGCTGACCTCAAGGACGTCGGCCAACCCTTCATCGAGTCGCAGCTCGTCCTCAACCTTCTTCGGCGTCCACAAGTGCTTCAGCGGGACCACTGATGACATTGCCAACTCCGCCGTCCTCCCCGACTTCACCGCCGCCCTCGACCTGTTGAAGCTCAAGGAGATCCGCCTCGCCAACGAGGAGAAGACGGCCGCTGCTTCAGCCATGCTCGCCACGACTTCTCCCTGCTCCAGCCCTGGCGGGTGGCGCTCCTCGTCGTCCAGTCCCACCCCGGGGACATCTGCGGGTGGCGGCGGCTACGGCAAGGGCGGCGGTGAGAAGAAGGGCGGCAAGAAGTCGTGGAAGTAGGCCGGCGCATCGCAACAGGCCTTCCGTCCGTCCGGGCCTTGGGTCTGCTTCAACCCATATGGCCCACAGCAGGGTGGCTCGGCCCAACAACTGAGTTTTGGCGGCCCAGGCGGGTGGTGCGCTCCCAGCCCCGGCCTGCTAGGCGCGGCTCCTCCGGCCCAGGCGCATACGGCCTTTGCTCCTCTACAGATGTCGCCACAGCCTCAGACTTGGGACCATGCTGGTCTCATTGCAGCCCTGAATCAGTTCGCGCTCCAGAATCAGGGCTGGGTAATGGACTCCGACGCCTCCAACCACATGTCGTCTACGGATGGTCTACTCCTCTCCCGTCTCCTACCATCCCACTCTTCCATTACTGTTGGAACGGGCACACATTGCCTGTCCATTGCCGCGATTCATCTGTTATTCCTACTAGTTCAGCTAACTTTGCGCTTCGTGATGTTCTAGTAGTTCTGTCCTTGATTCGTAATCTCCTTTCCGTACGTCAATTTACTCGCGACAATAAATGTTCGCTTGAATTTGACGTTCTTGGTTTTCCTGTTAAGGATATTCTGAGTCGTCGCATGATGCTTCGCTGCGATAGTGCTGGTGATCTCTACACGCTGCCCGCCTCTGCCACCACCACTTCGCCGCTCGCCACCCTCGCCACCGCCACCACCATTTAGCACGCACGACTCGGCCATCCTGCATCTTCCATCGTCGACACCCTTAGAAATAATTCCTTCATTAATTGTAATAAAGTAGCACAGTCACTTTGTCATTCATGCCAGCTTGGCAAACATGTGTGGTTACCTTTTCCTCGTTCACAAACTCATAGTGTTGCGCCCTTTCATCTTATAAATTGTGATGTCTGGACTTCCCCTGTAGCCAGCATCTCTGGGTGTCAGTATTATTTGGTTTTGCTAGATGATTACTCGCATTTTTGTTGGACGTTTCCTCTAGTTCGCAAATCTGAGGTAGCATCTACCATCACTGATTTTTGCGCTCTCATACACACCCAGTTCAGCGTAACTGTCAAGTCTTTTCAGGCTGACAATGGCACTGAGTTTGTTAACCGCACATTGACTACATTCTTTTCCTCCCACAGGATTCTCCTTCGGCAATCGTGCGCTTACACCTCACAGCAGAACGGCAAAGCCGAGCGCATCCTTCGCACGTTGAATAACATCAGCCGCACACTTCTCATCCACGCCCACATGCCTCCTCCCTACTGGGCTGAAGCACTCGCCACCGCCACCTACCTCCTAAACCGCCGTCCTTGTTCATTTGCGGACAACGCCATCCCCTTCACTCTCCTGTATGGCACCGCTCCGGATTACGACCAGCTGCGTGTTTTCGGATTCCTGTGCTATCCTAATCTCTTTGCCACTACCCCACACAAGCTTGCTCCCCATTCTACAGCTTGCATCTTTCTAGGATATCCGTCCTCTCATAAGGTTTACCGTTGTCTCGATCTTGTCATTAAACGCATCCTCATCTCGCACCATGTGGTCTTTGACGAGTTAGTGTTTCCCTTTTCCGTCACACTGTCTTCTGTGTCGACTTTGGATTTTCTTTCTGCATCTAACCCTGCAGCAGCTTGCGTGGCAGCTCCATCACTGCATGACGTTGAGCGACCACGGCCTTCGCCTGTCATGAACGAGGATGATCCCGCCATCCTCGGGCACGGCCCTATTCTCCAAGAGCTTCGACCAACGCCAGCTCCACCACCGGCGCCCGCTCCGGCCCCTCCGGCTGACCCCCGTGCAATCCTGCACGTCTACAGCCGGCGCCCACGTCCCGCTCAGGCACAGCAGGCGGCTGTGCCACCGGCGGCATTGGCGCCCCCAATGCAGCAAGACGCGGCGCCCCTCGTCGATGCTGCATCGACATCTTCATCCTCTTCGTCTTCTTCCCCGCCAGCTGCGCCAGTCTCTGTCCAGCCGCCGCCCATGTTGAGCCGGCCAGTGACACGCACTCAGTCTGGTGCCATTGCGTCGGTTCGTTACGTGGGGCTGACCACGGCGGCAGCCGCCGCCTCTCCGCATCCCAGCAACTACCGCAGCGGATTGGCGGATCCGAATTGGCGCGCGGCGATGGCAGATGAGTACAGGGCGCTGATCGACAACGGCACCTAGCGCCTTGTACCCCGTCCGCCCGGTACCAACGTCATCTCCAGGAAGTGGATTTTCAAGTATAAGTTCCACTCCGACGGAACTCTTGCTCGCCATAAGGATCGTTGGGTCGTCTGCGGCTTCTCCCAGCAGCACGGCATCGACTACGACGAGACCTTCAGTCCGCTGGTCAAACTGGCGACCATTCGGGCTGTCCTCAGCATTGCTGCCTCCCGCGCCTGGCCGATCCATCAGCTTGATGTGAAGAACGTCTTTCTGCACGGTCACCTCGACGAGACTGTCTACTGTCAGCAACCGCCTGGCTTGGTCGATCCTGCCGCCCCCCGACCACGTCTTCCTCCTGCTCAAGTCCTTATATGGGCTCAACCAGGCGCCACGAGCGTGGTACCAGCGGTTCGCTTCCTTCATTCGTCAGCTCGGCTTCGCCGCCTCGACCTCCGACACCTCTATCTTTGTTTACAAAGAGGGAGCCAGTGTTGCCTACCTGCTGCTCTACGTCGATGACATCATCCTCATTGCCTTGTCCTCGACACTCCTTTAGTCCATCATGGCTCGTCTCGCCTCCGAGTTTGCCATGACGGACCTCAGCGATCTGCACCACTTCCTCGGCACCTCCGTTAGCCGCCTCTTTCTGTCCCAGCGACAGTACGCCGTCGACTTTCTTCAGCGCGCCGGCATGGCTGAGTGTCACTCTACAACGAGCCCTGTTGACACTCACGCCAAGCTCTCAGCGACAGACGATGCCCAGCTCTCCGCTTCGGACAGCTCCGACTATCTGAGTTTGGTCGGAGCTCTACAGTATCTCACGCTGACTCGTCCCAACTTGGTGTATTGTTGGTGGTCGTTACAACCCAAATCCGACCACCAATACTCGGGAATAAATGAGGATTTATGCAACATTCCATGTACTTAGGTTTTATTTCTAATAAAGTTCCACGAGTTTTGGTGAGTATCACTTGTGCAGGTACAACTACGACAAATACGCGCTATTGGGGTCGAAATTGACCGAATCGGTCGAACGACTCCGTTCGGCCGGTTACCCCCCTTAGCCGTACAAGTTACCGGGAGATGTCCACGTCAACGATGACCAAGCAAACACGACGTACGACATGTGGACGACTGCCACTTTATCCCAGGCCAGACCAACACGAAGCCAAACATCAGAGGGCAGCCCAAGAGGGGTCCAAAGGCAAGGGCGGTGCACGGGTGCAGGCCTGGGGGAAACACTAGCCCCCAGCACACAACGCACAACCGCCTCCCCAGGCTACATCTCAGCCCTTGGGAGCAAGGTCGGCAGATCAGATGGTTCGGCTGAACCCCCTGGTTCGCCCGAATCGCCTTCTTCGCCCGAATCCAGGGAAGATCCCCCTGGGTGCCTTGGCGGTTACCCTGCCTACAACCGCCATTAACTGCTATAAATTGGACAGCCCTAGCCCTTGTATCACACACACCAAGCCAAGGAGCTCATTTCCACTTTCATTCTAGTAGAGTTAGGATAGTTTAGTTGGGAGTTAGAGTTGAGTCGAGCTTTGCCTCGGAGGTTCCGGAGTCGTCTTCAGAAGCTCTTGTATCTTTTCCTTTTCCTTTTGTAGGACTTTGAGTTATCAATATAGTTATCTTTATCTCTTTGCCTTTGTCATTTATAGTTTGCTTCTACTTTATTCTAGCTTCATCTATATCTTGTTTAGACTATAGTCGGTTTTAGTTCTAGTGCTTCTAGATCTTGTTTAAGTCTTTGTCTTGGTTGGTTCTTCGATCTTGCTTGATACTGGAGGTGAATTGTCACCAAGAGTATTGACAAGGTTGCTTGCTCTTACTAGCAGAGTAAGTAGTTATTGACTAGTGTAGGAGTGGTTCCTAGACTAGCCAGTGGACTTAGTTTGCCCCTGAGTCCACGGAGGTGGTAGCTGTAAGGTGGTGACAGCCCTAAAGGTCTTCGTAGCCCATCACGTCCGGCTCGGCCTGTAGGATCCCCCAGTTAGGAGTTGGTGGCACCCTTCTCATCCCTTTCTGCGTGCCATAGGTTCCTTTGTCCCGATGCTAAGACATTAGAGTTAACACAGACCTTCTAGTGCTGGCTCTTTAGTCGTTTTATCTCTAAGCTCGAGTGACATAGATAGATAAAGTATCTAGGAGTCATCTATCTCTTCTCGTTGTCCTCCCAGCTATCTATTACTTCTCTCCCTTACCTGAGTATCCCTTGAGCTGTGTGTCGCGGTATATCCATTCCTATCCAATACCGTTATCCCCCGTCTTGTCTAGTTGTGTGCCCCTCTCTGATAGTCTCGAATATCTGTTTGCTAGTATTCTTGCCAAAGCTTCCCTGCGGAAATATAAATTACGATACCTCGGGGTACTCCCAGGTGAAGTGCTACAGCGGTGATTCTATGCGCTTGCAGAATATTTATATATTTTACTAAGCCATAAGGAAAACCACTGAAACACTCCTTACCCCAGTACCAGGATTCTCAATTCTGATATTGGATCGTAAGAAGTGCCAACATGTATGCTGTTCAGCAGGTGTGCCTCTTCATGCATGACCCTCGCGAGCCCCACCTTGCACTGGTCAAGCGCATCCTGCGCTACGTGAAGGGCACACTCTCCTCCGGTCTCCACATCGGCACCGGCCATGTCCAGTCCCTCACCGCCTACTCAGATGCGGATTGGGCGGGTTGTCCGGACTCCCGACGCTCTACTTCCGGCTTCTGCGTCTTTCTTTGTGACAACTTGATCTCTTGGTCCTCCAAGCGTCAGAGCACGGTGTCCAGGTCTAGCGCTGAGGCCGAGTATCGAGCCGTCGCCCATGTTGTTGCCGAGTCCTGCTGGATTCGCCAGCTTCTTCAGGAGCTCCACGTTCCGTTGGAGTCCGCCACTGTTGTCTACTGTGACAACGTTAGTGCTGTCTACATGACAGCCAACCCTGTCCATCATCGGCACATGAAGCATATTGAGATCGACATCCACTTCATCCGTGAGAAGGTGGCCTTGGGGCAGGTTCGGGTTCTTCATGTCCCGTCCTCACATCAGTTTGCGGATATCATGACGAAGGGTCTCCCGGTTCAGCTTTTCATCGAGTTTCGATCCAATCTTTGCGTCCGGACTCCTCCCGCTGCGACTGCGGGCGGGTATTAGAAATTGTATAGCTGATCATATTGATTATAGCTTTTCCCTGTATAGCTGATAGGCTTACTATGTATACTTGATTGTATTCTTGTACTCCAAGCCATATTGGCTATATATACAAGAGGTCACCCCCTGGTTATGGGTGAGGTGTTTCCCCAAACTGTGTCTCTCTACACGGGTGCATATCATGTATTTTATCGCAACTTATGTTTATGATTCTTATTGTGTTACATTACGGCAGTTGGCAGTAGAGAACCTCCCTTTTAGTGAGAACATGGAGAAGAGGGTCCAAGGTGCCACAAAACTGCTTGATGGGATTGGGGCATTGCCTTCTGGATGGTTCGGAACACCATGAGCCAAGGTCCCTGATCATTCAGAAAATGGTACCCCAAAATTATGCAAAAGCAGTCGTTGGGGAATCTTCTGGTGAACTTTAAGATGATTATCTTTCCTCAAAAAAACTTGAAGATGATTATCAACAGATAAAACAACTTGTAGAAAAAGATCGCAAATTTATATGGGAAATATCTTCATCGGATAATTGTAGATTTTACTGAAATTCATATTATTACTTCATGATGAGTTGACGAAGCATAAGGCTCCTTTCTTTGTGTTCGAGAAAAAAACAGACTGCATATTTTTTATTTTCTTGGCAATTCAGTGCTCAAAGTCTTTCTGCAATCCAGAAAGGCAAACCTGGGGCATTTTTTTCTCCTGAAAAACCTTAAGTTTTTTTCTGAAGAATTACAAAAGCAAAGCTTAGGATTCCTTGATTTTCTTGAAGGTATTATAATGCAACTTAATTCTTTTTATTATTATGTGAATTGCAGCCTAATATTATATTTCAAACATAACACTATATGTTTATCTGGTACTATGAAGGGAATAGCAATCTAAATTGAGGGAGTGATATGAGATGTGGTTGTTATCTCAAAAGCACCTGAAAAACATCCAGATTCAAGGTTCTGCCAATAATGTTAGCAGCAGATCTTGATTGCAATGTACCTCTTTTGTGTTACACAAAAGCTACAGAATCCAATATTCTACATTTTCTGAAATCACGTATGTTATTTTGGGTCATCATGATTGATCTATGATCTATCTTTCTGCAGGTTGCCGTCACTCAAAGTCTGCTGTAACAAAGTTCCACTCACTACGGGAAACCCGGCATATGCCGAGTGTCCCCGTCTTTGCCGAGTGTATAATATCGGGCACTCTCTTTGCCGAGTGTCCACAAGAAGGCCCTCGGCACAGAGCGAACACTCGGCAAAGAATCTCTTTGCCGAGTGTCAAGATGCCGACACTCGGCAAAGACGCCGCACGTGCTCGTCGCGTGACATGGCCACCAACGGCTGTTGCCGGCCGTTTGTGCTGCATCTATTTTGCCGAGTGTAGTCGGCTTGACACTCGGCAACGATATTGTTTGCCGAGTGTCACCAGCCAGACACTCGGGCAAAGATGTCGCACGTGCTCGGCGCGTGAGACGGCCGACAACGGCCGTTGGCGGCCGTTTGGGCTGCATGCTCTTTGCCGAGTGTCACCTGCCTGACACTCGGCAAAGATGTGGCACGTGTCCAGCACGTGCCGCGCGCGCCAACGGCTGTTTGGACTGTCATAGCTTTGCCGAGTGTAAAAGGTAGACACTCGGCAAACATTTTGAAAATTTGAAAATATTTTTGAAAACACTTGGAATTCAAACACAAAAGTTTGAAATTTTTGAATAGAAGGGTTTTTTGCACGGATTGAATGGTAGGTTTGCTGAGTGTTTCCAGTTAAACACTCGGTAAACTTCCTCTTTGCCGAGTGCTGAGCTGGCAGCACTCGGCAAACCATGCCTTTGCCGAGTGTTATCCAGTAAACACTCGGCAAAGGCTGACCCTTTTTATTTAAACTTATGTTTTTTGGGCTCCAAACTTTATCATTTTTCTGTGATACTTGTCAAAGGCTCTTTATATCTTATGTGGAGCCTGTGGCAAAAAGTTGAGACGATTTCGAAAAGTTTATATATACGGTCTTGTCCAATCGGAGCATATCCCCATAGAAGTTTCGGAGAGTTGAGAAGGAGACAACTGGATTTCAAAACGAAGTGAAGTTGAATTGGAGTTTGAGTTCATAACTTTTTCTATAGGCAATAGACGACGTAGATTGCTTTATTTGAAGTTATCATATTTTTTCGGACCCATTTGATATTTTTACGCCCTTCTTCGCATGAAATAATTAAAGTTACGAAGGAATTATGAGCTATATAGGCATGAAATAATGAAAATATTTCACTGAAGCAGAAAATGTGCATTGTTGAATGTATTTGACAAGATATTTTGATGTGTATTTGTTCAAATTTGAAAATTTATGTGTGGTGCAAATGTTCTGGGAAATATTTGCCACACTCGGCAAATAGGACCTTCGTCGAGTGTCAGGTCATGGACACTCGGCAAAGCAGCCACGTGGGCTGGCCGGACCGGGGCCGCCCGGTCCACGTCATTGGCCGATGTGGCTCCTTTGCCGAGTGCCGCTTCTCGGCAAAAGCATTGTTTGCCGAGTGCCCTGGCCTGCGCACTCGGCAAAAGCGCCACGTGGTCCACCTCCTCGGCCGCGCGCAGCCACGTCAGCGGCTAGCGCGCGGCCTGGTGGCAGATCTGTTTGCCGAGTGTCGGATCCAAGACACTCGGCAAACGGGGGGTGCGCCGGGAGACTTAACCGCCCGCGCGGCCCCAACCCTACACATCACACCCGCACACACGCACACGCCGCCGCCGCCTTTTTACCCGTCCACCGCCGCCGCAGCCGCCGTCGCCCCGCCCGCCGCCACCGCCGCCGCGACGACCCCCTGCCTCCCGCCGTGGGGCAAAATTGGTTGCTATCCCTTCGGGGAAAATGGATTGTAATTGCATTTCCAGTGGCTCCTATGAGTAAAATTGAGAAAGAATAATATACCATATTCCCAGATTTGAAGATTGGGGCATCTAAAGTTGAGACATCAGGGCATCAGGCTATGTCAAGCGCTGAACATGCTGCAGTTCCGCCGATGCCGCTAAAGCAGTTCTCGTCCCTGCAGGAAATTGACGAACTGCACCAGATCCACCACACTATTCTACTCCGGCATATACACCACGCGTCCGACGCCCTTTTGCTCTGGCACAGCCGCACTTCGCCCCGCATCCTTCTGCTTTGCGTCGTTGCCGCTATTCTTTTCCACTCCTGTGCTGAGGCGGATCTCTTCCATGCTTGAGCCCTTCCGCAGTTCCGCGCTTGAGCCCCGGCGGCCCTGCGCTGCCGAGCCGTTTCGGCATTCAGGAACTCAGGCACCGCAGCTGCCGCCACCTCCTGCTTCTCCTACCGCAGTGTGTGCTCCTGCTTGATTGGTAGAGAGTTCCAGGACCTTTTGAGGTGGAGATGAAGGTGGGATTTTGGGGGAGGGAAGATATGGCGCGCTAGATTGAAGATTTGCCGCCAAAGCGCGGAATAATCCTGCCCGCGCGCATTGGATCCTCGATGCCGGCGATGAACCGGGGCTGCTACAACACGGCGACGGGAACGGCGACTTGCCTGGGAGAACGAGCACGTGCCGTAGATGAACAAAGCGATAGCTTCCTTCTCTTTTTTCAATTAATGATGCATACGTAGGACTCATCTTCTTACGTGGCATTAAAAAGACAGTAACGACACTTACTGTCTGTGAATTGTGCATGCCCTAATGCTATGTCTATTTCCATCTATTCTATTCGTCTATATTTATAACTTTTGACAACCAATAGATGCACCAATCATTGAAATCAATTCTTTAATTTGAAAACCACGATAGGAACTCGTTTTTTTTTGTCAACCGGCAATCCCATCTGCCATCCCGCGTACCAATCCGCGTACCCGCACACCAATCATGTGAGTCTCTGCATTTCAGCAGCACGATGCTTAGGTTGTGCATTACAAGTCGACAGCATCTCCATGCCCACAACAAAACGTGGTAAATGTTCTCATCCTAATTTGGTAAATGTTTACAAGAACTGGCTATGTTTCAAACTGAGCCGATAAAAGTTCTGGTACTTCAGGGCAAATGTTTCACAGAGCCAATGACACTGGCCAAGGAGCTCATGGTGTAGTGGCAAAGGCCACTAGCTAGAAGGCTCTCACCCAGGGTTCAAATCTTGGGTGAGTCACATTAAACTTCAGAGGTCTTCCTCGGAGTATTTCTTTCAAAAAAAAACCAATGACACTGCAGACAGCTGTTTGGTGGCGTGAGATGCCTTCATGCAAAACAAAATACGCCCATTACTAATGTTTTAATTGCAGATGATTCTCTAGGGGATATTTAAAGGGCAATGTCACAAGGATACAAAATGGTTACAACAGATAAAAGTATAGTTGCGCGAGCTGATTTTTAATCTTTTAAATAAGTCACCACGCAATCTGATGGAATCGAATGTATGTACGGATAGAATTATGGACGCCAGAGATTTTTTTTTCGTTTTTTGCAAACTAAGTCTTCTGAGAACGAAATGGATGAGTACAGTACCACAATGCTTTGTCGATCTCGACATTTGCTGGATCCAGTTTGAGGCCATCAAGAAATGTGTCACATGCCTTTCCATAGTCCTGAAGATAGAACGGCCGCGGCATAAAAATAATAAGGATTTGACAGCAAAGGAATTGATAAAAGGAAAAGTGTGTGTGTATATATATATATATATGTATATACATGTGCTAATCTACACCCTAGGTGTGGCAGTTATTCTACACCAATTTTTTACTGGACAGAATTACTGATAAAATTTTTTAGCATTTACTACTGACCGCGATTACTGACGAACTACTGTAGAGTCACGTTCAGTAATCCAGTACATTCGGTTCAGTAATTTCCGGTCAGTTGTTCAGCCTAAACCCTAAACCCTACACCATTGCCTATTACTGAACAACTGCCCGGAAATTACTGAACCGAATGTACTGGACTACTGAACGTGACTCTACAGTAGTTCGTCAGTAATCACGGTCACTAGTAAATAGTAAAATTTTTGATATGTCCAGTAAAAAAGTGTAGAATAACTGCTACACCTAGGGTGTAGATTAGCACGTGTGTGTGTATGTATGTATGTATCTCTCTTTTATCTTACATTCAATAACATTTGAGCAACCCCTTCAAGATAGCAGGGTGCTTCATCCTGCAAATGTCACCCGGTTTTAAAGGCAAAACCAGATGCATCTCATATGAGCGTCAGGATCAGTTTACACACATGTGGTAGACGTCACAAGTGTATATCCATAACCATGCATAACGAAAGAGTATTAAAGTGCATTTATTACAATCTCAGAGTTGACACAAATGTCATAGCGGAAGACTTAAATAAACGTTCATCTAACGAAGCAAAAGTGACTCCAAACTCCACAGGCGTTGACTGGGGGAGACTCGCCTAGAACTCCTCAAAATCAGCAGTGAAATCCTCAAAATTCTCCCAATCTAAGAAGCATTCCGGGTGTGGTCGATGCAATATAAATAAACAAGCGTGAGTACATGCCGTACTCAGCAAAGTTTGAAAATAAATGACATGCAAGGCTTTATAAAGTGGGTAGCTGAAAGGCTAGCTGCATTTAGCACTTTTAGTTGGTCAAGTGTTATTAAGCAACTATTTATTAGCAAATATAAGTATATACCAACCACAACTAAATAAATGACATAACCCAACAAATTCAGGTAACCACAGTTTAAGTCATATTCAAGTAAAATTATAATGTAAGGGTCCAGGCCGCTCTTGACCATGAGCACGGCTGTTATAACAGTTTTACACTCTGCAGAGATTGTACACTTTCACCATAAGCCGTGATTCCCATTGCCGAAGCATGCACCCGTCCCACACCACGTGGACCAAATACTAAGTTTCACTATGAGACCTTTGCAAAAGCACTCTAATAAATGATAGCCCGTTAAGGTTTCCGGTTCAGAAGCAAAGCATAACCCTCCCTAATGAGGTCTGTCTCTTACCAAAGCCCACAGCTCAAGAGGACCGAGCTATACCCCGTCAACCGCCGCCCCCCATGCCCCTTCCGAGTAAAGCTACCATAAACTAGAGCACCTAATTAGTCAGTTAAAGCCAGAGCCACATGGCACTCATGGTTGTACTGTTTTCCTGGGTGGTTCTCCATGTTCCAATTAAAAGATGTGATCTTATCCATTAATTGATTAAAAAGGTAGTACTGGAACATAGAGTAGGGGTTTCATTTAACCAATCCCAGTTGAGCAAGCTAAGCATCATCTACCATCAAAATTAATTAAGTACCCCAAGCTGCAAGGTATAGTAAAGGAGACTAGGAAATCCTTAATGGGACCCAACAATATTATTGCAAGCGATAAATAACAATGTAATTAAAATGCATGTCATTCAGGTACAAACGGGTATGATCAAGGAATACTTGCCTTCTTCCCAACCCTGCTGCTGCTCAAAGTCTTCAACGACCGGATCTTCAAAGCTCTCCTCGAACGGTACGTATACTATACGCATCACACAATCGCATGCAAAGAAACAATACACTAAATAAGAAACAGTACACCAAACAATTCTAACAGAAGAAAACAACAGCACAAAACTAATCTACGCGTTACAACGAACGCGTGAGCGCAAGAATCACTAAAATCGGAGTTAAAACGCAAAAGATATGGCTTTTCTAAGGTTCGGGGACTTGCTGGCAAAGTTTTAAAAGTTCCAGGGGCTTAACTGCGAAAATCCGAGGGCTAAAACATAATTTTGTATTAAACTACGAGGGTTTTCATGTAAAAACACAAAACTTGAACCTCGGGCGCAATTTTAAAACTTGCAGGGGCTAAACCGAAAGAAAAAGGACTTAAATTGAAATACTTTCGAACTGAGTTGGACCGCGGGTTGATTTCAAAAACTTCAGGGGCTCTTTTGCAAACTTTCCACGACTGACCGGTATCCTACGGTTTGAGTCAAACGCGATCTAATCTGAGCCGTTGGATCACGATCGGACGAGCGGGAGAGATCGGGATCTCGGGTCGACGACGGCGACGGCCGAGACGGCGGCGCCGCTCTCCTCCGCGGCGGAGCTTCGCCGGAGAAACTTCGATCTAAGGCTACAGTGCACGGTTTGCGACGAGATCAAGTCCTACGGGTGCGGCTCAACGAGGGGAACTCGGCTAGGGGATTCTTGACGACAGACGAGCAACGACGAAGACCGACGACGAGCTATGGCGGCGGCGGCGCTACTGCGACGGCGACGCAGCGACCACAGCGCTCTACGGCCACAAGAAACAGGAAAGAAAAGGTGCGGAAGTACCTTCACCTCGACGCAAACCTCCTGGTGCAGCAAGAACAACTGGAGCAGCGTCGGGCGGCGAGATCGACGGCGCGGCCGAAAGCTTGGCGGCGGCGACGATGGCGGCTCGAGCACAGGCGGCTAGGGCTAGAGTTGATGGCGCGATTGATGGGGATTGGGGCGGCGGAAGTCGGCTGATTATATAGGGCCGAAAACCGGGCCTCGACGTGCGTGAAAGAATAGGACTCGTCGAAGGGTATCGGCGTGGAAACGAACTCGGCCGGAGAGTCTTGCTCGGCGACGAAGGGGAGAAGAAAGATCTGACATGCGGGGTCCACCGGGCAGCGACACAAGAGAAAAGAACAGCGGTGCGGCGAGATTGGGCCGCCATGGGCCGAAAGCAAGGTGAAGCGGGCCGAGCGGGGAGAAAACACGAACTGCAAAGGAAAGTCCAGGGAGCAAAAGCGGACCTAGCTAAGAGTTCAGGGGCCAAAACCGAACTCAGCCTAAACAACTTTTCTAAAAATCAAACAAAAGCAAATCAAATTTGAATTTAAATAGAATTTAAATTCCAATTTAACTTACTAGCCACCAAAAATATATGCAACAGCATGAATGCAACAAAAACTTATTTTGACTACAATTATTTAATATGATATTTAAATTGATAAAAGGCTAGAAATTCCAATTAAATCATAGAAAATTTATTCAAGCCTTAATAAATCCTAGAAATATTCAGAGAGTTGCTACAATTTAATTGTGATGAATTTTAGGGTGTTACAAACCTACCCCCTTAAAGAGAATCTCGTCATCGAGATTTTGATGGATTAGAGAAAATCTGAGGGAATTCTGCTATCAACTCATCTTCTCTTTCCCAAGTTGCCTCACTTTCCGCATGATGACTCCACTGAACTTTACACATCTTAATCACTTTACTCCTAGTAACTCTTTCAGCAGTTTCCAAAATCTTATCTGGATATTCCATATAAGTCAGATCATCTTGCATATTCAACTCATCTAAAGACAATTCTTCCTCAGACACTCTAAGACACTTCTTCAACTGAGAGATATGAAACACGTCATGCACATCAGACAATTTGGCTGGCAACTCCAATTGATAAGCAACCTCACCTTTTCTATCAACAATCTTGAAAGGTCCAATGAAACGAGGGGATAATTTACCTTTCACCTTAAACCTTCTCAAGCCTCGAATAGGAGATACTTTCAGATACACATAATCACCCACCTCAAAGGTTAGCACTCTCCTTGTATCTGCATAGCTCTTCTGCCTGGACTGAGCCGTTCTCAAATTCTCTCTGATAATCTGAACCTGTCTCTCGGCTTCCTGCAAAATCTCTGGCCCAAACAGCTGACTTTCACCCGTTTCACTCCAATACAAAGGTGTTCTGCACTTTCTACCATAAAGCGCTTCGAAGGGGGCCATCTTTAGACTTGCCTGATAACTGTTGTTATACGAGAACTCTGCATATGGAAGACTCTTGTCCCAACTGCCTCCATGCTTCAAAGCACAAGCTCTCAACATATCCTCCAAAATTTGGTTAGCCCTCTCTGTCTGACCATCTGTCTGAGGATGATATGCAGAACTAAAATTCAACTTTGTATCCATAGACTCATGCAACTTCTGCCAGAATCTAGATGTAAACTGAGTACCTCTATCAGACACTATCTTTTTAGGTACACCATGGAGACAAACAATTCTGGACATGTATAACTCTACTAACTTAGCGCTGGTATAAGTAGTGTGAACGGGTATAAAGTGAGCTACCTTAGTTAATCTGTCCACAATAACCCATATGGAGTCATATCCTCCTCGAGTGCGAGGTAACCCAACAATGAAATCCACATTGATTTCTTCCCACTTCCATTCAGGTACCTTGAGTGGCTGAAGCAAACCGGCTGGTCTCTGATGTTCAGCCTTAACTTTCTGACAAATATCGCACAACGCCACATGGGCAGCCACATCCCTTTTTAGTCCATACCACCAATACCTTTGCTTCAGATCCTGGTACATCTTGGTGCTTCCAGGATGAATAGAATATGCGGAATCATGAGCTTCCCTCAATATCTGCTCCCTGAGAGACTCGATATCCGGTACACATATCCTCTTTCTAAACCAAATTGTACCCTGATCATCTTCGGTGAAGTCGGGAGCTTTCCCTGCTAACATGGTTTCCTTGATTTCCTTTATCTTCTCATCAGTAAGCTGACCCTTCCGAATTTCCTGCTCCAGTGTAGACTCAACCTCCATTGTCACGCCTTCGGTCTGACTCAGAAATCCCAGGTTCAGCTTCTCCATCTCTGCACACAACTCAGCTGGCAACTGGCGACCAAACATTGCATTTACTTGTGACTTCCTACTCAAATTAGCCTTGCCAGGATGATAGTTGATCCCCAGATCATAATCCTTGATCAACTCCAACCATCTTCTCTGCCTCAAATTCAGATCCTTCTGAGTAAATATGTACTTCAGGCTTTTCTGATCAGTAAACAGTTCACATCTGTTACCTACAATATAGTGCCTCCAGATCTTCTAGGCATGGACAACAGCTGCAAGTTCCAGATCATGAGTAGGATAGTTCAACTCGTGCTTCCTCAACTGCCTGGATGCATAGGCTATAACTCTGCCTTCCTGCATGAGCACACACCCAAGACCTGTCACACCCCAAATTTTCTAAATTTGGGATGTGAATACATAATATAAATAAATACAATGATTTTCTCTAATTTATAAAATTTTCCAAGGTTCAAATAATTAACAGGGAATGTAATATATATATCTATATAATATATATAATATATATAAAATATATATATGTATTCTAATTTCAAAACAACATATGTTTATAACTCTCTAAAATTTTGTTACAAAGAGTATCTAATAGCTCCCTAATTTTTTTTCCAGAAATCTTGAAAAAAAAGCCTGTATAATTTTTTTTTCTAGAATTTAATTGAAATTCTATCCTTTTAATCAAATTAAAACATCCTAATTAAATAATTTATCCAAAATAAGTTTTTGTTGTATTCATGCTGTTGCGTTGATTTTTGGTTGCTAGTAAATTAAATTGGAATTTAAATTCTGTTTAAATTTGAATTTAATTTGCTTTTGTTTAAAGTTTACAAAAGTTGTTTAGTCTGAGTTCAGTTTCGGCCCCTGAACTTTCGTCTAGGTTCGGATTTGCTCCTTGAACTTCGGCCCAGTCTGCTTTCTCTCCCCGCTCTCTCTTTCATCGTTTCCGGCCCGATTCTTTTCCCCGGCCCGTTTCCTTTTTGGCCCAGCACCGGCCCGCTCCACTCCTCTCCCCGTCTCCCTCTCCCGCGTCACTGATAGGCGGGGCCCGCCTGTCAGGCCCATGTTCTTCCTCTCATGGCCGACCGGGACTCGAACCCGAGTCCGAGCCGCCGCCGCCTCCGACTTCGAATCCCAGCCTTGCACGCACGCCCAGGGCCCTGGTCCGAGCACCTATATATAGCCGCCGCCGCGCCCTCGATTTCCCCCAACAAATCGAGCCTCGCGAGCCCTAGCCGAGCCGCGCCACCGCCCGATTTTCCGCCGGCCGCCGCTCGCCGTCGTCCGTCGCCGTCGCCGGTCAATCTTCGTCGAGTTCACCCCTGGTGAGTTCGCCATCATCTCCTCGTCCTTCTTGTGTAGTTCTTGTAGCTAGTTGAAGGCCGTAGCGTCGAGTTCGTCGCCGCCCGAAGCTCCACCGAGCCGCGCATGGCGCCGCCGTCGTCGGCCACCGCGTGTGCGTCGTCCCAGTCGTCAAGAACACCCTAGGTGAACTCACCTTTGCTTCGCGAGCCTGTAGGACCAAGTCCCGTCCCAAACCGAGCTGTGTAGCGTGTTTCCGACCTAACTCCGGCGAAGCTCCGCCGCGTTCGCGAGCGGCGCCGCCTTCCCGGCCGTCCCCGCCGACGAGCCCTCCGCCCGATCTAATCCCGACCGTCTGATCTTCATCGAACGGCCCACGTCAGCCCGAGCCCGAGTCAAACCCGCCGAGTACCGGTCAGCCGTGGAAACTTTGCAAAAGAGCCCCGAAGTTTTTCAAAATCAACCCGCGGTCCAGTTTAGTTCAAAAATAATTACGTTTAGGTCCTGTTTCTTTCACTTTAGCCCCTGCAAGTTTTAAAATTATGCCCGAGGTTCTGTTTTGGCCTTTTTACTCGTTAGCCCTCGTTTTTTTATAAGAAATTATGTTTAGGTCCCTGATTTCTCGCAGTTTAGCCCTAGAACTTTTAAAACTTTGCCAGCAAGTCCCTAGACCTTAGAAAAATCATATCTTTCACGTTTTAACTCCGTTTTAATCCATTCTTGTTGTGGTAGCTTCGTATCAACTTAAACTACGTGTTAGCACTGTTATTTACACCATACTTTATTTCTTAAATTTATTTATTATTAATTTGATTAAAGGCTAATTACATGTGCTTTCTTAAATAAAATCTAATTAAGTTTGACACATCGGTTTTTCTTGTTAAATATTAAATTGATTAATATTTATTTCCATGTGTTTTGTAAATAAAAGTTGACTAAGGTTATATCTCGATTTTCATAAATAATATTAACATGATTAATATTTAATTTGTATTTTTTCTAACTAAAATTTAATTAGGCTCTATCTTGTTTCTTCATAAAAATTATGTTAACTTGATTGATGTTTATGATCACTAGTTCTCTAATTAAAAGCTAATTAGAGTTAAACTTCGAGTTTTCATAAATAATTATCAATCTTGATTAATGTTAACACAAATCTGTTTTAATGACAATATGACTAGTTTAACTAGAGATATAAAGTTATTTGATTAGATAAACATGTTCCTTTAATTAAAAGCCAATTAAGAATTATATTTTGGTTTTCTTATTAATGTTAATATGGTTAATATATTATAAGTTTTAAAAGTGATAGTTGAACAAGTTATAATATTGGAAACCTAGGTATAACTTTGATGTAACTTGGATTAAGGTTATATTTAGATTTCATATGTTTTCATAGATCACTGTTACTTGGTTTAAATGGTTATTAACTAGTGTTTCTAATTAAAGCCAACTTAGAAGTTTCACTTCCAAGTAATTTGATTAATAAACCTTCAATGTGACTTTGTTCTAGTGTCCTCGTTTTGCTTATTAATTATCTATCTATTAAGTTTTCTCTATAAAATATGATTAAGTTATATTTCGGATTTTAATAAGCTTATGTAAAATTGATTAATGAGTATTAAACTAGATTTCAAACTAAAAGGTGATTAGCGTCAAACTTAATGCTTTCTTAAATGAGTATTAATTTGTGTGAATGTCAACATAAATGTGTTTTATCAATAATATTGATTAGTTCAACATGGTCAATAAAAGTTAATCAATTAGATGCTCGCATCTGTTTTTATTACTAAAGTTATGTGTTTAATTACATAATGTCTACAAAAAAATAGTTATAAATAAAATACATTCTTGGTTTTACATATTTAAATATAATTAAATCAATTTCCAGGAAATAGTCTCTTATATATGATTTTATCAAATTAAAATTTATAAAGCGTATAGTGTTTTTTTTAATCTAAAGTCTTCCGCTAGTTTTAAGTTTTCAATCGTAGTTCTGTTCTCAGCCTTTCCTATGCCTCTAAACCCAATCCTGCTAGTGCACCCTACGTTTCTCACTTAGTCCCTATTCTGTTTTGCCAATCAACTGTCTCCAACATCTATCGCATCCTATAAATTCATCGGCCAGTGTTCCAATGTCCGCAGCACTCTTTTCTGCAATCCTGACGCTAGTCCATCTTTTCTGAGCCATATCACTAAGTTTGAGTATAGATCTTTTGTTATGTTGTGGTTTCTCTGCAAATCAATATTATTTTAAATTTTAACTTTATATTGCTTCAATGATATGGTGTGAGTTACTATGTCATTGTATTGTAATATAAAATTAAATTATTAAAGTAATATATTATTGTTTGAGATCCTCGTATTCATAAATCCTCTGTACGTGTGATATTCCTTGTGCCAATTAAAGCTCTGCCTTGGAACCTTCGTATCTTTCTTTCTCTCTCTAATCTTCGTGGTCCTTAGGTTCTCGTAACCATAGTAACGAGCCCTATCCGTTAGTACGCTCTTTTAAAGTTTTTCTTTTGATTGGTGTATTGTTCTTAGTTGTACTTGTTTGTTTGCTTGTATAGTTTTATGCTTGCATGCTTGTGTTCGATGATTGCTACGAGTAGACGGAACGTTGTTCAAATGAAGAAGACTTTTGAAGATATTTTGAGCAGCTATACTTTGGAGAAAGGCAAGTGTCCCTAACCATCCTTCTACCTATGCTTTATTTATAATATCAAGATGTTTTAATCGGAACATGGAGAACCACCCAGGAAAACAGTACAACCATGAGTACTATATGGCTCTGGTCTTGGCTAATTAATTAGGGACTTTAGTGGATGATAACCTTACCCGAAAGGGGCAAGAGGTGCGGCGGTTCACGGGGTATAGCTCGGTCCTCTTGAGCTGTGGGCTTTGGTAAGAGACAGACCTCATTAGGGAGGGTTATGCTTTGCTTCTGAACCGGAAACCTTAGCGGGTTACTATTTACTAAGAAATCTTTGTAAAGGCCTCGTAGCGTCCCTATGCGATCACACCTCGGTAGTGTGATTCGAGAGGTTTGGCCACCTCGGCATGGTTGGGTTTAAAGTTCTTCTGAACTTTTACGCGGCTTGTGGTGAAAGTGTACAACCTCTGCAGAGTGTAAAACTGATATATCAGCCGTGCTCACGGTCAAGAGTGGCCTAGACCCTCACATGAGTAATATACTTAAACATGATATTAATTTGATCTCTGGTTATTCTTGTGGCCTTGCTGAGTACCAACCATAAGTGTACTCACCCTTGCTAACCGCTGCTCAGAAGAAGAACTTGTATGAAGCTGTTTGAAGATGGTGCTCAGTTCTAGGCGTACGCAACCCCCAGTCGACTGCCTGTGAAGTTTGGAGCCTTCGTTTCCAGGATACGCTGACTCTGGTAGACTTGTAAGTCATTTATATAGTTTATTTTACATGATACTGCATCTTTTATTCACTACAGGCTTATTGTATGTATGAAACTTGATCCTGACATACATACAGTGTACACTTGGTTCATTTTCTAAAACCGGGTGTGACAAGACCTCTACGAGAAGCATCACAATATATATCAAAGTTCTTGTGAATATCTGGCATAGCAAGTACTGGGGTTGTAGTCAACTTCCTTCTCAACTCTTCAAAGCTGGCCTGACACGCTTCTGACCAAACAAACTCCTTGCCCTTCTCTAATAGTGAAGTAAGAGGTTTCGCTATTTTAGAAAAGCCTTCAATGAATCTCCTGTAATATCCAGCCAATCCCAGAAAGCTTCTGATCTCAGAGACTGTGGTAGGAGGTTCCCAATCCAACACGTCCTTGACTTTACTTGGATCCACTACAATACCTCCATCAGTAACAACATGACCAAGAAAAGACACTTGATTCAACCAAAACTCACATTTACTAAACTTGGCATACAACTGGTTCTCTCTAAGAGTCTGCAACACCAACCTCAAATGCTCCTCATGCTCCTCCTCATTCTTAGAGTAAACCAGAATATCATCAATAAACACCACCACAAATTTATCCAAGTACTCCATGAACACCTTATTCATCAGGTACATAAAGTAGGCAGGTGCATTTGTCAATCCAAACGACATCACAGTATACTCATACAACCCATACCTGGTGGTGAAGGCTGTTTTAGGAATGTCGGAGCGCCTGATCCTCAACTGATGATAGCCAGATCTCAAGTCAATCTTGGAGAAAACCTTAGCTCCTCTCAACTGATCAAATAAGTCTTCAATTCTGGGCAATGGATACTTATTCTTGATGGTTACCTCATTCAATGAACGATAATCCACACACATCCTCAGAGTACCATCCTTTTTACCCACAAAAATTACAGGTGCTCCCCAAGGTGAAGAACTAGGACGAATGTAACCTTTATCCAACAATTCCTTAAGTTGTTTCTTAAGTTCTTCTAGTTCATTAACAGCCATTCTATAGGGTCTTTTAGAAATAGGAGCAGTACCAGGTAAAAGCTCAATAATAAACTCAATGTCTCGGTCGGGTGGCATACCTGGCAAATCATCTGGAAAGACATCCGGAAATTCACAAACAACTCTGATATCCTCCAAAGGAACACCGCTAGCCTGATTCACTAAGTAAGTTGAAGCTGAGGGTTGAGTGGCTCCGAATTCAATCTTCTCTCCCTGAGGGCTAGTCAACAACACGGACCTCTTGGCGCACTGAATCACCGCATCAAAAGCAGTCAACCATCCCATTCCAAGTATGATATCAATTCCCTCAGAGTTTAGAACTATCAGATCAGCAGAAAAATCTACCCCAACTATTTTAAGGTTAACTCGGGGACAGATAAAATTGGCTTTCATGTTTCCACCGGGAGAGCTAACTAGCGTGGAATTTTTCATAGGGAGCATGGGTATATTATACTTAGCTACGTACTGAGCAGTAATAAAAGAATGGGATGCTCCAGAGTCGAATAAAACCGATGCAGGGGCTGAGTTGACGAGGAACATACCAAGTACCACATCCTGGGCCTCCTGTGCGGACTCTGCAGCAACATGGTTCACCTTGCCCCGCATCTGATTCTGCTGGCCCTTGTTGCTCTGGGGCGTCGGGTTCACATTCCTGTTCTGCTGCTGAGGGGTATTCTGCCTAGGTGCACTGCCACTCTGGTGCTGTGGGGTCTGAGCATTCCTCTTAGGACAATTGTGGGCAAAGTGGCTGGGATCTCCACAAATGTAGCAGGTACGAGGAGTAGGAGCACTGCCTGGTGCAGTGGTCTTCACTGGAGTCTGGGCCGGGGTGGTCCCGCGGTTCTGCTGAAATGTTGGCCGCTGAGGTGTAGGTGCCGACCGCTGACCCTGACTCTGCACAAAGTTACCCCCTTGCCCACCAAAGCGAACGGGCATGTTCTGCTGAGGCGGCTGGAGACGAGGGCGGGTGTTACTGCTTGACTGTCCTGAGGCCATGAACTTCCTCTTCTGCTCTCCCAACTCACGGCGCTTGCTCTTCAAGCCAATAGCCTTGTCTAGCAGCTTCTGAAATGTTGGAAAGGTGTGAGACATGAGTTGATAATGGAGCGGCGGAATCAATCCTTCCAGAAATCGCTCCTGCTTCTGCTCATCATCTTTCACCTCATCTGGGGCGTAACGGGACAACTGAATGAACTTATCCCGGTACTCGCTGACGGTCATCCCACCTAGCTTGCGTGAGAGGAACTCCTTCTTCTTCAGCTCCATGACACCAGCAGGAATATGGTGGCTCCTGAAGTTGGTCCTGAACTCCTGCCAGGTGATAGCATCAGGGGTGGCATAAGCAGCATGGTAAGCATCCCACCAATATGAAGCTGATCCCTCCAAGCGACCTGAGGCATACAGGACCTTCTCCTTGTCATTGCACTGGGCCATATCCAGCTTCTTCTCAACAGTCTTCAGCCAATCATCAGCATCAAGTGGATCTGCAGAGTGGGAGTAGGTAGGAGGTTTGTGACTCATGAACTCCCGGTGCTTGTCTCTCGGCTGGTTGTTGTTGTTGTTCTGTGCTTGCATGGCTGCCAAGGTATTAGCCATGCCCTGGAGGATCTGAGTCTGGTTGGCGAGGATCTGTTCCATTGCTACAGGTGCTTGATTCGACGGAGGATTTGGATTGGGGTTGGCACGTCCCTGACGATTCACAGGTGGTTGATCCACTCCACTTCCAGACCTGGTGTTCACCATCTGATGGTTAGAAACATGAGGTTCAGAGGGTGGTAAAAGGTGTAACTCAAATCATGGACAGATAAAAGTTGATGTAGAACGAGTTGTCAATGACTGGAACATCAAATTCTGAAACATGTTCTGTTCGTCACAATTAAACAGTTGTAACTCTCATTCTGAGTATCCAAAAATTATGATCTTTTGTCTGAACGTAGACTATCAAATTCTGAAACTAACCCAACTTGAATCACCTCAATCGGAATTTTGTGGCTCGAGGTATAAAATAAACAAGACAGCTGTGTCAGGACCACGGGACAGATTCTAGTTACTCCAATAAAACCATTATATCTCTCTGCCAGAACGTCCAAAAATCACGAAAAATTCCCAGAACCTAGGTTATCAAGTCCTTAATCCGACCCAACTGGATTTATGTCAAACCGAGTTCAGAAGCTCCAGAAACAATTCAGACAATACCAGGATATCATGCAGCAGCGAGAACAGATTGTCGCATAACATGATTTATATGAGGGGTACAATTATATGGATAAAGTGATAGTTAAGAGCTAAGATTAGAGATCAAGATAAACCCAAACTAACTAAATTTATTTATTTAATAATTACTCAATTGTGGTCATCACTCCACAATTAAGTTCAATCATTACAAAGATCCAAATCACACACTTAGCATGAAAGCAAACATCTCTACCACACTTTTAAACCGAACTAAATCACACGCTACACACGAGTCTCAACGATTCTAAACGTACTGAACTATCAAAAGAGAGGGTATCCTATCTTAATAGGTATAGGTGAAGCAACTAGATGATCCACCAAGCACACTCTAGTGGGGCGGTGAATGACCCATCAACCCTTCTACATCTTCATCCAAGGGCGGAAGTGCTTCTCCCTTGAGTTCAGCTATCAGTCTCTTGTTCTTCCTCCGTTCAGCAGCGAGTTCTTCACGCACTTCTTGTAGCTCCCTAGTGGTGTCATCGGCATGCACGTTGAGCATCTTGGTGAACGCCACCTGGACGTTGAGTGTAGAGTTTAGCACGCCGGGCGGTTGTGGCACAACCCCAGTTGGAGTGCCTTGCTGCCTTCGGGGAAGATATGCCCAAGCAGTGTGACGTACTTCAGCAGCCTCCTCATGACAAAGCACAGAAAGTGCCCGTTTTGCTCCATCCTGGACTCCAGCTTCGAAGGTTGATCTCATGGCGATAGCATGGTTCCTCCATGCTCAGAATCAGGCTCCCGGATGTATACAGCGACATCCCAATCCTCTGGGTGATTTGGATGTGCCCTCCTTCCACGATATTCTATCTCCACTGTGTAGTTCAGACGCTCGAAGAGCATTCGAAGCAGCATCGGGAACCCACTGTTGCCTCCGTCGTGGTGGTGAAAAGTCACTACCCACATGTCAGGCGGCGGAGGGGGTCCTTCACTTCCTTCAGATCCAGTTGGAGCATTTCCTCCCGAGTTAACTTCTTCGTCCATAACTTCCATCTCTTCAGGTTCCGGTTCCTCTTCTTGCACCGAATGCGACGAAGAAGGGGAAGGAGTGCTAGTCAATCTACGAGCACCTTGCCTTGTCAACACCATCTATGGTTTAAGCAAGAAGGGGGTTTAGAACAGTTCTAAAGACATCGAAACCAGGTGAGATGGTGAAAAAATAGAACAGAAAACAAAAATCAAGGAGGAGACAATTATCAATGACCAGGAATAATAGCAAAATAAACCAAAAATAGATAGAACAAGAGTAGTTAAGCAAAATAATCCTTAGAGAATGACCATTGCTATCTAGGCTTGCGTCCTACAGTCAACACAGCACTTCTGTCACACCCGGTTTTAAAGGAAAAACCAGATGCATCTCATATGTGCGCCAGGATCAGTTTACACACATATGGTAGACGTCACAAGTGAATATCCATAACCATGCATAACGAAAGAGTATTAAAGTGCATTTATTACAATCTCAGAGTTGACACAAATGTCATAGCGGAAGACTTAAATAAACGTTCATCTAACGAAGCAAAAGTGACTCCAACTCCACAGGCGTTGACTGGGGGAGACTCGCCTAGAACTCCTCAAAATCAGCAGTGAAATCCTCAAAATTCTCCCAATCTGAGCAGCATTCCGGGTGGGGTCGATGCAATATAAATAAACAACAAGCGTGAGTACATGCCGTACTCAGCAAAGTTTGGAAATAAATGACATGCAAGGCTTTATAAAGTGGGTAGCTGAAAGGCTACCTGCATTTAGCACTTTTAGTTGGTCAAGTTTTATTAAGCAACTATTTACTAGCAAATATAAGTATATACCAACCACAATTAAATAAATGACAAAACCCAACAAATTCAGGTAACCACAGTTTAAGTCATATTCAAGTATAATTATCATGTAAGGGTCCAGGCCGCTCTTGACCGTGAGCACGGTTGTTATAACAGTTTTACACTCTGCAGAGGTTGTACACTTTCACCATAAGCCGTGATTCCCATTGCCGAAGCATGCACCCGTCCCACACCACGTGGACCAAATACTAAGTTTCACTATGAGACCTTTACAAAAGCACTCTAATAAATGATAGCCCGCTAAGTTTTCTGGTTCAGAAGCAAAGCATAACCCTCCCTAATGAGGTATGTCTCTTACCAAAGCCCACAGCTCAAGAGGACCGAGCTATACCCCGTCAACTGCCGCCCCCCATGCCCCTTCCGAGTAAAGCTACCATAAACTAGAGCACCTAATTAGTCAGTCAAAGCCAGAGCTACATGGCACTCATGGTTGTACTGTTTTCCTGGGTGGTTCTCCATGTTCCAATTAAAAGATGTGATCTTATCCATTAATTGATTAAAAAGGTAGTACTGGAACATAGAGTAGGGGTTTCATTTAACCAATCCCAGTTGAGCAAGCTAAGCATCATCTACCATCAAAATTAATTAAGTACCCCAAGCTGCAAGGTATAGTAAAGGAGACTAGGAAATCCTTAATGGGACCCAACAATATTATTGCAAGCGATAAATAACAATGTAATTAAAATGCATGTCATTCAGGTACAAACGGGTATGATCAAGGAATACTTGCCTTCTTCCCAACCCTGCTGCTGCTCAAAGTCTTCAACGACCGGATCTTCAAAGCTCTCCTCGAACGGTACGTTTACTATCCGCATCACACAATCGCATGCAAAGAAACAATACACTAAATAAGAAACAGTACACCAAACAATTCCAACAGAAGAAAACAACAGCACAAAACTAATCTACGCGTTACAACGAACGCGTGAGCGCGAGAATCACTAAAATCGGATTTAAAACGCAAAAGATATGGCTTTTCTAAGGTTCGGGGACTTGCTGGCAAAGTTTTAAAAGTTCCAGGGGCTTAACTGCGAAATTCCGAGGGCTAAAACATAATTTTGTATTAAACTACGAGGGTTTTCATGTAAAAAGACAAAACTTGAACCTCGGGCGCAATTTTAAAACTTGCAGGGGCTAAACCGAAAGAAAAAGGACTTAAATTGAAATACTTTCGAACTGAGTTGGACCGCGGGTTGATTTCAAAAACTTCAGGGGCTCTTTTGCAAACTTTCCACGGCTGACCGGTATCCTACGGTTTGACTCAAACGCGATCTAATCTGAGCCGTTGGATCACGATCGGACGAGCGGGAGAGATCGGGATCTCGGGTCGACGACGGCGACGGCCGAGACGGCGGCGCCGCTCTCCTCCGCGGCGGAGCTTCGCCGGAGAAACTTCGATCTAAGGCTACAGTGCACGGTTTGCGACGAGATCAAGTCCTACGGGTGCGGCTCAACGAGGGGAACTCGGCTAGGGGATTCTTGACGACAGACAAGCAACGACGAAGACCGACGACGAGCGATGGCGGCAGCGGCGCTACTGCGACGGCAACGCAGCGACGACAGCGCTCTATGGCCACAAGAAACAGGAAAGAAAAGGTGCGGAAGTACCTTCACCTCGACGCGAACCTCCTGGTGCAGCAAGAACAACTGGAGCAGCGTCGGGCGGCGAGATCGACGGCGCGGCCGAAAGCTTGGCGGCCGCGACGATGGCGGCTCGAGCACAGGCGGCTAGGGCTAGAGTTGATGGCGCGATTGATGGGGATTGGGGCGGCGGAAGTTGGCTGATTATATAGGACCGAAAATCGGGCCTCGGCGTGCGTGAAAGAGGACTCGGCGAAGGGTATCGGCGGGGAAACGAACTCGGCCGGAGAGTCCTGCTCGGCGACAAAGGGGAGAAGAAAGATCTGACATGCGGGGTCCACCGGGCAGCGACACAAGAGAAAAGAACAGCGGTGCGGCGAGATTGGGCCGCCATGGGCCGAAAGCAAAGTGAAGCGGGCCGAGCGGGGAGAAAACACGAACGACAAAGGAAAGTCCAGGGAGCAAAAGCGGACCTAGCTAAGAGTTCAGGGGCCAAAACCGAACTCAGCCTAAACAACTTTTCTAAAACTCAAACAAAAGCAAATCAAATTCGAATTTAAATAGAATTTAAATTCCAATTTAACTTACTAGCAACCAAAAATATATGCAACAGCATGAATGTAACAAAAACTTATTTTGACTACAATTATTTAATATGATATTTAAATTGATAAAAGGCTAGAAATTCTAATTAAATTATAAAAAATTTATTTAAGCCTTAATAAATCCTAGAAATATTCAGAGAGTTGCTACAATTTAATTGCGATGAATTTTAGGGTGTTACAGCAAACCTGAGCGTCCATTAAAGCCCGGTCTCCTTCACCCAACTTGAGCCAGCAAAGGCTCCGATTTGAGAACAAGGTTGGATCATCTGGGCAGTGGCTTGCTGCCTACACAAAAGAATGCAAATTACTACAGTTGCTTATTGCCATGACCTACACATGACTGCACTTCTGTTATCTTACATGCACAGTAGGAGCTGCCTGACATTTTCATTAAAATTGAGTATTGTTACCACCCTACCACTGCATTTCTCTTGGGTAAGTACACAAGAAAACGGCAACTCATTTACTAGAGCAGTGGTAAACTGGATCTTAATTACACAAGACGTCAAATTAGGATGCATCCATCCAAATATGTTATAAATATATCATAACAGAAATTTCTTGGTCACAGTTGACTTCTGGAAACCTGTCAATGTCCAAAACATCATTTTATTTGTGACTAGAGGGAGTATACTCTTTGATGCTGTAGTTATAATTGAAATTTGTACTAATTCTATAGTCTGATATTCTAACGAAGTTTTCTAACAGTGATGATATAAGCAAAAGTATTCCATAACGCAATCTTGTAAATAATGCAGAAAACTTGGTAGCACTGGTACTTGATCACAACAGTGATCACTTCCTTCAACAGCCCATGCAGTAGTAGCATTATTAATTTTTCATACATAAAAAGTAAAGTAGCTGGAAATAAATTAAACAGAAAGGAACAAACAAAAGGAGAGCACATACATTGTAACTATTAGTAAACTTTAATAGAGATTGAAATCAATATAAACTATGTGTTCAGCTTAATTCAGATCTGGACACTTTAGTCTGGCGGTTTGGTAATGGAGTTTACCATTCGCAGTAATAATATGCAGCAGTTAATTTTCGAGGAGTTAAGCCAGTATATTCCTACTCTTTGGAAAATTAAGTTCATAGCGTTTTTATGGTTATCTCACAATAATCATGACTGGGTACTTTGAAGAAAAGTAGAGAAACCTTCGCATTGCTATTTTTTAAAGAGTATGGATGTTTTAACCATCTTCTTTATGAGCATGTTGTTGCTAGAGCTCTGTGTTGGATGATATTAGAGAAAATATGAGGAAGTTAATGGTATCTGGTTGAGTCAGAAAAGTTTGCAATAATAGATGTGATTTTGGCCATGTCTATATGTGTGTCTTTGGCTAACTAGGAATGAACTTACATTTCGGAAACAGAGTTGGCATGACATAAATGTGCTGTGAAGCAAGGTGAAGAACATGAGATGATGTCCACCTATCTACGAGAAGGATACATCAACAGAAATGAAGTTGTGTGGGCGTGTGGCTTCTTGGCCAATGCTGGTAAGCTGATGTGGCAGGTGTAGTGAGCGATGGGGGGCCGTATCCAGACTGTAGGACTGAATTGCTATGCCATCTGGTTTAGCTGGTGGCTTCCGAGCGGTTTATTGACTGTTGAAAACTATATGCTGTAAACTACTAAAGACTTGTTCCAATGGAAATGGGACAAAGCTGTGAGTCTGTGACCTATCATTCTAAACAATAATACAAACCATACTAGCTGTAACTTTACATATACATCAGCAGATTAAGAGTAAGCTGAGACAGATGATGCAATTATACCATAAAAAAGAGTTTCCCTGCAGTAACATAATCTTTTCTCTTGAATGCCTTGCTTCCTTCTAACTTGATATCAGCAGGTTTCATTCTGTACATGGTGTCATCCTGAAACATCAACATTAATCATCTGTTGAGAGGAAATGTAGGGAGATAATAGTTACATGAGTTAATTGACGACAGTAAAAGATTCTGAGAAAGAAAATAAATATTTCTGATCCAAGCATCTTATAGGTTCGCTTCAATCATTTTTATGATTGCACAATAAATACTTATTTTACAAACTACTTCGTACACTAAACATCAGAAATTGATGGCAGTAAAAGATTCTGGGAAAGAAAATATTTTTTTCTGATCCAAGCATCTTATAGGTTCAATTCAATTATTATGGTTGCATAAAATCATTACTATTTTACACACTACATGTCTACATGGAACATTGTATTGATACCTGTCGGAAGAATTGACGGATACACATGTTTTGGGTGCTCACTTTTAAGTCAAGGACATGCATGGAAGAACCAATAGAATAAGAAGTGCTATACTGCCACTGTTATCCAATTGATGAGGGGCATCGCAAATGGCTAATCAAAATTCAAGTGACAAAATTTGCTGTGAAGAGAAGACTAAATCCCATTCTTCTATTATGAAAATGTGAACTCATATCTACAAACTTCCAAGAATTATATGCAAAATTGCTTTTGGCTACTACTGCACTATAGTGTGATCAAGAAGTATCTTAAGCTAGCTATATATGAGTTGTTACCTAGTTATCAAGTATGTGCTGTCATATAAGTTGGATGTTAGTTGTGTAAGGCTTTTGAAGCCTATAGAAAGTCCTCAAATTTGTAAGATGTTTTTGATGCACCCACTATAGTTATCAATTGAAAATGCTGGTTTACCCTTAGATCTTGGACTAGATCTTGTAACCTAAAGGCTTTGGATTAAGCTCTTGCCACATGTGGATTCAGATTGGCCATTTGGTCTATCTTCATCTCTAGAACGATAACTAGCTCAGCACGTTGAAATGGTTCCTTCAATACTTTGTGCCGTTTCTACCTACCAGCACCTTGGAGAGGTTCCTCCACAATATAGCATGCTGCATACCAATGTTAATGTTAACACGGAACAAAAGGCAACTAAATTTGCAATGCTGCCCCAAGTCGGTACCTCCATCGATGGCATTGTTTTCACATAACTTAGTATCGATCCCATCAACACTCCAATCATGTACATATGGAACACGTGAAGTTACTGGAAGTAGAATCTCAACATCTTTCCTTCTGTTCTCATTTGCAGCAATTTCAATTGGAAGGTAACCAAACTGTTAAGGGGAAAACAAATATGAATTTTACAGCATTTGCAGAAACACAACAAAAATAAAACAAGTGCAACCAGGAAGCATGATCACAGGGTGATCTGCCCCCCCCCCCCCCCCCAACAAAAAAAATACACCGGTTGTGTGATGATAGATATGCAAATTTAGTACTGCAGTTCATATAAGGGGAAACTGGAAAAAAAACACCTTCAATTTGAATACAGTTAAATCTTACAGTACATATTACCAGGATTTTGACCTTCACAAGATAATGCCTCAAAGAACTGAAAAGGACTCCCTATCATTGTACCAAAATCACCATCACAGTTAATCTAACGAAACAGACTGGATATCTGGAGCTAAAGAGACCAGATTAAACCTTTCTAAACTCCATTGTTTCACTCCCACTCGGTATTCCTTATTGTAGTTACTAGTTGCTCGTTCTTTCATCACTCCAGCCAACGAATTCTAATTATGACAGGAAGCAAAACTAAGTCCATCATGACACTAAAACACAACTTTGCTCTAAGAATGAGTAGCAGTGGTTCTCTGGCAAAAATTCAGACCATATGGGTGATATAAATAAAAAATGGTCATCTAGAATACTGTACACTAATGGACAATGGTTAGGCGAATAGGCGTGTTATCCTGCCCTCCTAAAATCCAGCCTGAAAGGCATGAATGAGCATTAACATGGCATGGCATGAATGAGCATTAGCATGAAATTCCCACTCTTCTCCTTACAGAAAAGGTTAAACTTTGTAAGGTTTGACCAAAAGTTAGTTAAAATATATGCCTGTTTAGTTTACAAAACTTGTATCAATGGATTCATACTCAAAATATTTTTAGGATGTTGATTTCAAGGGAAGTTAATGGTCAAAATTTTGAAGACTTCCTCATATAAAAGCATCCCTTATAATGATGGACAAAGGGAGAAAAATATATTCTAGTGCTTAATCTACCTCAATTCAGAATTCATGTTAATATGTTTTTCATCTTCAACATCTGATCTGGGAAAAAAACTTGTGAAATAACTACGCTTCAACATCAGGACAATAAGCTATTAGTTGTATTATTAAACATGCTCAATGTCTGTACAGCACAGAATTCATGATGCATATATCTTGATAATGGCATTTATTTAGGTTTAAAGGTAGCAATTAAACAACTCATTCATCAGGGAAATCTCTCCTACTCACATGACACTGTTATAGCTTTGCGCAACCACAGCCATAAGGGCCATTTCCTTTTTTATTACCTACAAAGTATATGACATCATCTGGTTCAAATTTCATTACATCACTCTAAACAAAGAAAGAAAGAAAGAACACGAAGACATACTGTCGCGCTGTCACGCACACATAGGAAAGAGATAAGTATGAATAGGGAGAGACCTCCTGCGGCTGCTAAATGGAGAGGGGTAGGTCCGTTTCCATCATGTTTATCCGGATTAGCACCATGATCAAGAAGATACTGCACAGTGTCCACAGTGTCACCACGAACTGCATAGACCAGAGGTCTCTCTCCTACCGGAAACAACAAAAGTAAAAGTATACTGCATAAGAAACTCATACAAGAAACAACATAAAATTGCTAAAATTCCAAATAGAAATTCATAGAAGAATCAAAAGGTATCCAAACATGCATCTGTTACCAAAAATATACATAGAAAACTGTTATATACAATAGGATACTCAGAGTACATAAAGGACATGAATTTTATGTCACAAGCATCATATATGAGCATATCCTGGCACATGGCACTGACACTTTTTATTGGAGTGTGCACTGGTAATTACAGCCAGGTAGCACCAAAAGATCATGACAAAATATTAAAGAGAACTGAGAAAATAGTTTAACACCCTATGTGCATGCTTATGTGAAACACATAAAGTGAGATGCTTTAATAAGAATACAAAGTATGCAGATATTACTAATAACATTAAAACCCATACTACTTGTACACAGCAGTCAGCAAGAAAGAATGGATGAATTCTTTGCTGATGCAATGAAATCTATTATTGCCTGCTCAAACAAAAGCCAGTTACTTGTAGGGGGTACACATACAGAAAAAAAAGTGCTAGAATTGTTATTTTATAGAAATCAAGCTGATGCATGGACAAACAAGTTGGCAGTGTTAACCCAAATAGGATTTTCATTTCTCTCAACCATAGACTGTTAGAAATAAGTCTTGTGTGTGCATGTATCTAGTAGTACTAGTATTGGTGCATTTAATATATTTTTCAGAACCTATGTATCTTTAGTTAAGAGTTAAGGGGGTTGGTTGAAAAAACCCAGATATATATAACCACTATCGCACAATTACAACCAACCCCCTTGACTCTTAACTAAAGACATATAGGTGCTGAAAACATATTAAATGCACCAATACTAGTTCTACTAGATACATGCACACACAAGACTTATTTCTAATAGGCAGAATTTTCAGGGGGTAAAAGTGGATTAAAGCTAGCATCAAATACTCTTTCTACTGATGCAACTGTCACAACAGTAGCATCTGGAACATGTGGACTTCTAAAATTAACTCAAACAAGATAAATGACATATAATGAAAGACAGCCACTGCCAAGTTTAAACCTTAGATTTCTCAAATGAAGTATCCCGGGCTGAACATGCGTGCCATTTTGGCAGGAGTTAGCTCAAGTTCTCTTCCAGATTTCAACACAAATGCCAAGATATCAGAGGATAGGAAACTTAGGAATTAGAAGCCGCACATAATCTGAGTTTACTTAAAGCTGTAAACATCCTTTGAGGTCAATCTACAAAACATTTTCTAGGCTAGTAGTACAGTCTGCAAACTAGAAATATTGCATAGGGAAACCACGTTGGTAGAAGCAATATTTCACATGATCATGCTTCGCCATTGTGCAAACCAGGTGAAACTCAACCTAATAAGATAGCCAGCCTCAAGCTCATGGATGCAACTAAAGAAACAATACATTTCACGCCACAAACAGACAGGCAATCAAACAGCCAATCCATCACATCACATCACATAATCATAAACATGCTAAAACAACTACACTGAAATTGTGGTGCTTTCATAATGTCACCACAGTAAACTTCACAACCCCAAGCCGAAAATTCCACCAATCACTGTTCTAGAGAGGTGATCATATCTCTAAGCTGAGGAGGGAGAGAAGGGGGAACCACCTGACTCATCGACGGCGTTGACATCTTGGTGGAGCTCCTCGACCAGGTACGCGCACAGCGCCGTCCACCCGGGGAAAGCGGCGATGTGCAGCGCCCCGGCACCACGGTCCTTCAAGGCCGCCACCGTCGCCCCGAGGCGGCCCTTGCCAGCGTCCAGTAAGCTAGCTATCCCTGTCGGCGGGCGACACAGATTAACAAAATTCGGAACCCCCAAGCCGCAAAACGAAAAATCAGCGCGTGATCGAGCACCAACGACGGCGCGTGCACGTACTTTTGAAGCGCTGTAGGTCGCCGTCGGCCGCCGCCTGAAGGAGCCGCTGCTTCGGCGCGCCGGGACCTGCAGGTGGAGGAGAGGGCCCGGGGTTAGGGCTAGGGTCCCCCCGCGTAAAGGGGGGCTAGGATTTGAGGGTCGCTCACCGCAGGTGAGGGGCGGCGCCATGGCTGGCGGTGGCGGTTGGTAGGGTTTTGGAGCGGGAGAGGGAGGGGAAGGGGAGGGAGGGGGAAGAAACGAGTCGCGACGGCCGGACGGCGTGTCAATCGGGGGTGGGAGCGAAATGCTAAGCGCACACGGTCGCACAAGCACGACGCGGAAGACGGGGATTATTTTTTCATTTTTTTGACCCCCGAAGATAATGATCAATTCATCTCTATTCGAGTTTTTTTTAAAACGCGAGAGCTGAGAAACATTTGTTTAATCCTGCAAATAATTCTTGCGGTACGACAGTGTATCTTTAACTATGGTTGCAATTAACACTGGCCATAATATACTATTTCTCATTTCATATCTATTCTTTTTATATTTTTATTGTGAAGTCCCAATTCTTAACCGGAAGAGACACCAAAGAACTCTACCCTTCCATCTCTTGGATAAATAGAAAGGGAGGGTTGAGCTTTTTTTTGGTTTTTTCATCTTTTCACCAAAGAGTTGAACAATGAAGATATATTGCAACTGCCTGATCGATTTGATCAGGTCGTGTAAAAACAAGGTTTAAATCGTTTGTTCGTTAGGATGCCTCAGCTGCATACATCACTGCACTTTTACTTGACACCTATTTAAACGACTTGTCTCGCCGCTACCCTATCCTATTTCCATACTTCTGTCGCTCCATCCCCGTATAGGTGAACCCACGACTTCTCAGTTCAAATATGGCAGGCATAACATCCATGATTAGATTGAAAATGACATAAGAAAAAACTAATACTAATCTATATCTATCTATCTATCTATCTATCTATACTATAAGGATCCAGTAGAATTGAAAACACTTCTCACCCAAAAAAATCATACCCACCCCTCACAGAGGACCCACATGTCAGGTCCGACGATGGAAACGACGTGGAAAGTTTTCAAAATACGATATTTCTAGCGAGTTTTTGCCGTTTTAAACATTACTTTTTTCACCATAGAATTTCTTTACCCATCCCACGTACCCACCAATCAAATAACCCAAAAATAACCAGCATGAGACGCTTGGTCTCTTTATACGAGTCCATCGACTCACCAATCATGGTCATGCCCGGCCTATATGGTTAATAATTGCTAGGCAAACAATTACTACTACTCGCGTCGCGTCGTCCACGCGCAATAAAGATTGTTTTACCCAGCCTACATGCAAGCCGTGTCCATCTACAATTCTCCGTGCATCAATAATAATGCATGCATGTACATACATGCAAGTATACAGCATGGTCGATCTGCGCTAGCTTAACATGGAGACTTCGATTCTTCCGCCGAAAGACCCCACCCGTCGGCTTGTTAGCCGCAGCAAACGGCTCGACCTATGCTTTCGACTATTCTTATACGAGGCGGCAGGGACTCCGCCGGCGGCAGCGGCGGCGATGTCGCTGCTCCCCGGCTGCTATGTCCTCTGCAGGCAGTACGAGCTTCAAGACTCAGCCTGCCGCCGACGAATGGGGATTGCAAGACGATGGCCAATCACCACGCGTGCTGCACGGGAAGGACACCATCCACCTGCGCCGCGCCGGCGGTGAGGTCTTGATGGCCGAGCTCGACCTCCAGGTGTCCAGCGACGTGACGGAGGCGCCGACGCCGATGCGTCGGGCAAGCCAGCTAGGATCAGCACCGAGCTCGGCGTGCTCCGACTCGGTCGCGACGACGGGTGGGAGCTCATGTAGGAGGTACCGATCGTCGTCCACGGCGGCGATCCGACGATCGACGACGATAAAAGTGACGGCCTGGTGAAGCAGATGCGACAGTGATGGACGGACACGACAATCCTGGTCGGTGACCGGTTCATGTGCTTCGCGGGCTACCTCCGCGGGATCCTCCTGTGGGACACGGCTGGCATGGACGACATGGAGGACGCCCTCGTGCTCTGGTACGTGCCGCTGCCGGTGGTGCTCCTGACCACGTCTGGCCCGCCGGCAAGTGTGGCTGCCCGCAGCGGTGCCGGATCCTGAGCACCGCCGCCGGAGACGCTATGAGGTTTGTCAGCTTCTACATGCCCTGCTGCTGCGGAGGCCCCGGCGCACGGGGGCGCTTCACGTTCACGGTGAACACCTGGACCGGGAGCTTGACAGTGGCGTTAGCCGATGGCGCGGCGCCGTCGCCGGGGACAACGTGGGTGAAGGACGGTGTTGACGATCAAAATTGGCAGTTGCCTATCAGACCAGGGCAACCGGTCAGACCGGTTCTAGGAAGCGGTCAGACCGGTTTTACTGTAGCTGATCTGGCAACAGCCAAACCGGTCTGACCGGTTCCTAGAAGCGGTCTGACCGGTTTCTGTCGTGATGGAGTAGGTTTAGAACTTTAGAGTTTTATCCCATATTGTAAACTAACTCGACAGGGAAGACCATCCCACCCTATAAATATAAAGGGTCATGGCCGATTGAGAGATATCCAACATACAATCCAATCGAATTTATCTTTTTTATCTTATTTATCGTTTTCTTTACTTTTATGTTCTGCATTACTTTTATCTCCAACTCCTAGCTCTTCCAACCCCCATATCTTCTGTTCTTCTCTCGTCTCAACGACGTTTGAGGGCGTTCTAGGTGGCCTGCCGATCCTAGAACAACACTAGACTCTCAAGCTCCGACGGGGTCCCTCCCGAGCTCGAGATTCTAGGTTTTATCGTCGCCCCATCAAAAGCGGTCTGACCGGCTTCACAAAGCGGTCTGACCGGTTTCGCTCTAGGAAAGCGGTGTGACCGGTTTCACCAAGCGGTCTGACCGGTTTCGCTCCAAGGCATCGGCGACTTCGTTGGCGCGGTTTCGTGTCAACATATTTTGGCGACTCCGCTGGGGACGAAAGCAAAGGGATCTGTTACTATGGTTAATCTACCAAAATCTAGTGATGTTGATTCTGCTAATATTGTTAAGCCGATTGTTGATGAATTATCGGCCGAGGATCGTCAAGCTTATGAGGCCTTCATGAAGGACCGTGAGGAGAAGGAAGCCCGACGCAAAGCAGCAGAAGATGAAAAAGCCACTCAGTGGTTTTTATCTCACTTCTCCAAGAATCGGAAGTGTGGCATCTCCAAGGACAAGGAGATCGTCTTCGTTTCAAGCGAAGACGAACGTCATGAAGAAAACGACACTGTGAGTACTACAGCACCACCTGTTACTTTGGAGCAAATTAATCAATTATTAGTCAATGGTCAAAAACAGATGTTTGCTACTGTCCAAAACATGATTGATAGCTCGTTAGGCAAGCAACCTTTGATCAATGATAGTAATGCTCCTAAGTTTGATGTTGCTAGTACTTCACAAAATCATGTCATGCCTCCTGGATCATCGGCAACACCCACGCCTCAATTTGGCATGCCGATGAATTATTTTGAAGGTCAAACAATTCCAGAACCACACAATGCGGTCAGACCGGTTTTACAAACCGGTCAGACCGGTTCTGGTAGACCGGTTCAAACCGGTCAGACCGGTTCTGGTCCTGTAGTTGCTTATCAATCATCTCCTGAACCAATTGCTAGTATATATCCTGTTCAGGCTTATCCTAGCCGAACAAATGGATTTTTTGGTAATTTTGTTCCTCCATATGCAACTACATATTATCCTATACCTCCCCAGAGTTCAGGTTATTCATACGGTACAGTGCCAAACAATGTTTATTCGCAACAAGTACCGTATGTACAGCCGAACCAGGTACCACTTCATACACCGAATACTTCTAGTGTACAAAGGCCAAATGATCCTTATCATGATCAATTGCTTGAAAATTATAAAAAGGATTTGGCCATTATGTTTAAAGAAACTTTCGGTGTAGAACTTAAAGACAAAACTCTAGTGTGTAGAAAACCATATCCTGAGAGTTTTGATGCTATACCATATCCTCACAATTTTAAGGTACCCGAATTTGTTAAATTCACCGGGGAGGATAGTAGAACTACATGGGAGCATGTTAGCCAATTTAATGCACAAATGGGTATTCATGGTAATCTTGATCATTTAAAAATCCGAATGTTCCCTTTGTCATTATCTGGTACTGCTTTCTCATGGTTTTCAGCATTATCCCCTAATTCCATTCATACATGGTCTCAATTAGAGAAGAAATTTCATGAACACTTTTACAATAGTGATAATGAATTGAGACGTTCTCACTTAACATCGGTTAGGCAAAAGAGTGATGAGCCTGTTTCTGAATATATTAGAAGATTTAGAGATACAAAAAACCGATGTTATAGTTTGGTTATTTCTGAAAAGGATCTTGCTGAATTATGTCTTAATGGTTTGAGATCTCATATCAAAGAAAGATTAGAAGGCTATGAGTTTCTAACCATTAATCAAGTGATGCAACGAGCTTTGGCTCAGGAAAGCCGAAGTAAGGATTTTAAGCCTAAACCCGATCGTCTTGGTGTGCATACCGTCAATTATGATTCTTCAGACGATGAGGGTAAAGAGGTTTATGCTGCTGAATTTGTATGGTCATCTAAAGATAATCCTAGCACTTGTTCTTCTCTCAAGTCGATTCAGAAAAATCGGCACGAAGAAGTAAAATTTACCTTTGATGTAACCAAGTGTGATAGGATCTTTGATGAGCTTGCAAAAGCTGGGAAACTGAAATTTTCTCATGCTATACCGCCGAATGATGAGTTGAAACGGCGAGCTTATTGCAAGTTTCATAATACTTATTCTCATGCTACCAATGATTGCAATGTTTTCCGTAGACAAATACAATCGGCCATCAATCAAGGACGATTCTCGATTAATGTAATGAAGGTTGATGAGAACCCTTTTCCTATACACACACTTGAATTGGTGAATCCGAAAGTGTTGATTCGGCCGCATCAAGCCGAAAAAGCTAAAGGGAAAAATGTGATCATTGGTGAAGAAAGACCTACAAAGATGCCATCAGAAAAGACCCCTCGGTTCAAGTTGAAGACTCAAACACTCGGGGGGGCAAAACAAGAACAAAGACGCCGGTCCTGCTCAAACCGGTCTAACCGGTTCCAGAACCGGTCTGACCGGTTTACATGGAAAAGGCAGAAACAAAGCAAGGCCGAGCTTTGAAGAACTCTTGGCCAAATATAAGAAGGTAGGGGCTGCTCAGGAACAAAAGAAGTTTCAGAATAAAGTCAGAAGTGTGAAGCCATGTCAGAAGCAGTCAATGAACAAACAAGAATCATTGAAGCAACTTGCAAAGGTGGTGCCAACAAGATCAGCGACAATCAAGCAAGTATGGAAGCCAAAACAAGTTGTTTCATCATCAACTTGAGATAAGGCAAGGTATGGCCGATAATTTATATATCGCCCTTAGAACTTATATATGGCCGATGTATTATTCATCATCGTCCTTAGATAATTTTGGTCCAGAAGATTGTTTTCTAGCACGCAAGCTTTGCTAAAAAACAGGGGGGCATATGTTGACGACCAAAATTGGCAGTTGCCTATCAGACCAGGGCAACCGGTCAGACCGGTTTTACTGTAGCTGATCTGGCAACAGCCAAACCGGTCTGACCGGTTCCTAGAAGCGGTCTGACCGGTTTCTGTCGTGATGGAGTAGGTTTAGAACTTTAGAGTTTTATCCCATATTGTAAACTAACTCGACGGGGAAGACCATCCCACCCTATAAATATAAAGGGTCATGGCCGATTGAGAGATATCCAACATACAATCCAATCGAATTTATCTTTTTTATCTTATTTATCGTTTTCTTTACTTTTATGTTCTGCATTACTTTTATCTCCAACTCCTAGCTCTTCCAACCAACATATCTTCTGTTCTTCTCTCGTCTCAACGACGTTTGAGGGCATTCTAGGTGGCCTGCCGATCCTAGAACAACCCTAGACTCTCAAGCTCCGACGGGGTCCCTCCCGAGCTTGAGATTCTAGGTTTTATCGTCGCCCCATCAAAAGCGGTCTGACCGGCTTCACAAAGCGGTCTGACCGGTTTCGCTCCAGGAAAGCGGTCTGACCGGTTTCACCAAGCGGTCTGACCGGTTTCGCTCCAAGGCATCGGCGACTTCGTTGGCGCAGTTTCGTGTCAACAGACGGCATGGTGGATTGCGAGGATATCGATCTGGGCGTCCCCGGCCTACCACCATGGCATCCCTCGCATGCACTTGGAGTACCCCCACCGTGAGCTGCGACGTTCCCAATGTTGTGTGGTTCATTGTTCAGGAACGCTGTGGAAACTCCACTGAGGTATGGATGATGGTGAACCAACATGAGGAACAAGGAGGTGTTGCGGGCGATCCCCTGCACCATCGATCCATGGAAAGCAGAGTACTACATAACGGCGAAACTTCAGTGGTAATAGGTACCTCGAGTTCTATCCACATGTATGCAGTGTCGGCCCTAGGGCAGGACAGCAAGCCACGAGACCTACGTGTAACGTCTTATTAATTATGATATTGTTTTGAATTTACCTTAAATAAACATATATGTGCTGATGTGTGTCTAATTTTCGTTAACTCTAAGCCACAACCCGTCGCGCTTATCACGGAGCGCGCGAACCACGCGCGCCGCTGCCGGCCAGGTTAGCGGCCCGGGATTAGGGGCCCGGGATTGTCGAGATCGGAGCTCAGCGGCGGCCCTAGAAAAGGTGGACGGGGCGGCGGCCGGCCCGGCGGTGGCAGCGGGCGACGGGCAAAGGGCCGGGCGGCGATGGCGCCGTCGGCCGGGGCGGTGGTTGGCGCCGCGGCGCTGCCGGAGCCGGGACGGAGGAGGCGGCGTAGGAGGGGTTAGCGTGGAGGCGGGCAGTGGGTGGCGGCGGGGGCTCGAAGCAGCAGGTCGCGTGCTTTCCTAACGCGCGACCCGTCACGCGATAACGCGGTCTCTAATTTTACACATATGCGTGACGCACGTGCACTCTACTAGTGAGAAAATAAGAACTAAAAGGAATCGGTCCTACTAACGTACGGATGTCCGAAGGTGGAAAAAATCGGACGATACTATAGCAGTCGAAATTCCCGCCGTAACATGCAACATGTAAAATTTTTACAACATTCAAGAATAGTATATGTAACATCAAACAATAGTATCCTAAAACATGAATAGTCATTGTTTGCAACGCTAAAAACGACGCACTCTCAACTCTCGGCCACACACGGCCACAGTCAAAACCTCTAAATAAAAAATGCAATATCAAGATAAAACACTTACAACATGCAACATCGTAACATCCAGATCTACTTTTGAAACATTCACATAAAGCAATTACAATATTCTTCCGAAACATCTGAAACACGTGAAACATAGGCTTGCAACATGCACCGAAACCTAGCAAAAGAGGAGAACTACACAGTTAGACGGGGGAGGAGAATGACGAGCAGGGAGCGTCGGCACGGAGGAGATGGGCGGTGGCGGCGGCCACAGAGAAGATGAGCGGTGGCGACGCGGAGGAGTGGTGGCAGCGCGGAGGAGCGGAGACGAGGTTGTCCGCCTTGAAGCGGAGGAGAGGGGGCAGTGGTGACGTAGAGGAGCGGAGATTGGGGAGGCAGCGGCAGCATGGGAGGCGCGGAAGACGCGGCTTAAATAGAGACGGGAAGCGGGAGGTGTTTCCAAAAAAAATCCCGTACGCGTTTCTACCGCCGCCGCTTTGTCTCGCTCCCGCATCGCTGCCGCCGCTGGACCTCCGCATGCCGCCGCCCTCCTCCGCGTCACCGTCCTCCGCGCCGCCGCTGTCCTCCTTCCAGCGTGTCCGTTGGACTTTCGTGCGCCGCTGCCGTCGGATGTCCGCGTCGAGCCGGCCTCTCTCGTCTTCGCTTCGCCGTCGTCGTCGGACCTCCGCGTTCAGCTCCTCCGCCGCCGTCCCTCCTCCGCGTCGTCGTCCCTCCGCCATGTTGAGCTCCTCCGCGTCGCGGCCCCTCCACCACCGCCCTCCTCCATGTCAAGGCCGGCCTGCCTCGTCTCCGCTTCATCGCCGCCACCGCGGACACTGTTGTCGCCGCCCGCTGTCGTCATACGAGCGCCGCCTCGCATCGCCTCCATCGCGGATGGCGCCGCCCTACCCGTCACCGTCCTTCTCCTCCTCCTCATTCGGTTCTCATTTTTTCGGCTGGGGTGTTGCTCCATATTGCAACAGCATGTTTCATGTGTTTCGGATGTTTCAGTAGAATGTTGCAACCGTTTGATGTAAATGTTGCAAAAATAGATCTGAGATGTTAGATGTTGTATATGTTTCGCATGCATGTTGCAAGTGTTTTATCCAGATGTTGCATTTTTATTGGGAATTTTCTGTCTGCTGTCGTGCGTGGCTGAGAGTTATGAGCGCGTGTTTCTAGTGTTGCAAACGATTACTATTCATGTTGCGGATACTATCGTTTGATGTTCATATGTTATTTTTGGATGTTGTAAAAATTTTACATGTTGCATGCAATATCGCACCCATATTGCGGCGGGAGTTGCAACTGCTACAGTACCATCGAAGGAGGAACGCTTGGCTCTGGTTGTGGCACGTCACTCCATCTGATTTTTTTAAGGCGTCGGACGTCCGGGCGCTAGAGTAACCATATACTATTTGTCGAAGCCTCTTGGTGCCGGCTACGTGTCATGTTCTCCCCAACTTGATCTTGGCAACAAGCATATGTCTCGTGGAATGGCCTGGTGCCTCCATTGTGTTTTCTCTACAATTTTCAAGTTACTACAAGGATCATTGTGCTATATTCAACGTTGTGTTGGGTGGCCTTTCCGCCTGCCACCATTGTGCAATTAATTTGGAAGTCTCCTCCTAATTTCATCTAGGGGCAGCACAAATGACAGATTTGGTCAACCATTGGGCATGCATCATCCTGGATTTTGGAATGCTGTCCACGAAAAGAACTTACCCTCCGCCCAAGCTTTGAGTGTATCAAGCTGTGCCTTTTTTATTGTGTTTTCACCACGTGTTTTCCGCTAGAGATTGTAGGTATAACTTTTCTAGTCTCTACTCCTAATAAGACTTCACTGGGAAACCGCGACCGCCCCCACATTCCGTCTGCCATCTAATCCCGTCTGCGATCCTCATATCCATCAAAATCCGATCCTACGGCTGTGATCAACTCCACTCCGCCAACGCCCGCGTTGCACGCCCTCGAGCCGCGCGAGCGAGGGGACGTGCCGCGCGAGCGAGGGGACGTGCTCACCAAATGGGCCGAGATCTCGCTCGCGCTGCACAGGCACCGCCGACTAGGACGCCGCGGATCTCGCGGGAGGCCGTCCGCCTCAGTCCTGAGAACGCCCGCACCCACGCGATGCTCGGCGAGTGTTACGAGAGGAAGGGCCTGACCGTCCAGGCCCGGGACGCCTTCAAGAACGCCGCATCGATCGACCCAAATCACGCTGCCGCTCTCGACGGTCTCCGTCTGATAGGCTGGGGAGACGAAGGCAAGTAAGTGACTGATGTAAGCAAATTTATAGCATTATCAATTCTTGTTTGAGCTGCTGCCTGCAACTGGAAAATACTGCAGATCACATCTGTAGACGAAATATCACAATAGTATGCACATGAAAAAGAAAGTTCTTCAAGTAAAGCTTTTAATTTTTTGGGTAACAAAGACTATATTTTCCAGTAAAGCTTGTAATTTCACGTACCATGATGTCTGCGAGCCAGCAACATTACTTCACCATATCATCAAGTTCAAATGATTATTTGTACTATCCTGACCGAGCCTTCTTCTTGATGGTTGACGAACTTTTTCTTTTACCAGCATAGATTAGAGGGCCTCGCCAGTCACCACATTTTGTCAATCTGTCATGATGAGTACCGGCTGATTGATTAAAAATATTTTACTGAGAATATTATGTCTATTCAGAATTATAATATTGGTTACTTGATTATGACTTACTATAAGGCTTTGGTTCTATTGGTACAGTACTACAGTATTGATAGCTCATGAGGGATATGCTCGTATGATTACTTGTTACACCATTTCCCTCAACAGTGTACACAGGACTGCAAAACCCTCTTAACAGTGATGATGTGAAAAATGTTAAATTTTGAAAGCCTGAGATACAACAGTTTCAGTCCACAACATTCAAAAACCAAGGCCCAATCATTCTTTTTAAGCGATTTTTGTTCAGACTTGCTTCTGCTACCTGAAGCAAGGGCAACGGAGTTATCATAATTTCATTATTGCAAGTGGAGTCCTATGCACAAGTATTTGCCGGAAAATTTTCTTGGTTTGCAGGAACCTGCGCGCTGCTGGGTGAACATTAACTTCTGTTGTATATTTGGGGTGGAGTACAAGATACACTTGGGATCCGAAAGTGGTAAATGTGATATGCCATGTAGTCTTTCCGTAACCCATTACCTTGAAGATGCTGCTTACCTTGGTTCACCATTGTAGATTAATGGATTTGCATTTCTAAGCTGAATAGAATTATGATTTATGAGTCGTGTGTTGGCTCTACTGGTATTGGTTCACCTCAAATATGTTATGTTCACATTTTCCCTGTATTTTGTTCCTGAATGGTTGTTTATACTGAGTGCCTGTCTAGACACTACTGAGGGATGGAATGATTGCATAGTTAGTGTCTAACGGTATCTATTTGCAAGTGTTAGAGTATAGATGGTTAGGATAATCCCGTACTGCTTATGCACTTACGGGAGGTGCCTTGTACTCTCATATATACCGCCCTAGGGGCTCATTGCAATACAACCAATCGACCACGGTCATACGCATCCTACCGTGCTTACAGCAAGCTTGGATGTTCCTTGTATACATTGTCTCTGTTCTTTTGATTTCTTAGTTTGGATAATCTGGCAGGAGAACATCCCATCATTATATACCAAAGGATCGTTATGGAGGAACAGGGGGGGACATGAACGAGATAGCTCTTTTAGTTTGAGACAAGTTCCATTGACTTGCCAAGCCAATGGATACTTGCATTTTTGCCTGTGTTACCAATCACCAGAAGATTGCATGTGTCCTGTCCAGCTAAACCTTGTGGTTTTCATCTTATAAAGATTATCGAGGTAATTTATTTAATCTGTATCAGAAAAACGTTATTCATTCATCTTTTCTACCTGGAGTAATGGAGATACTATGAACACAATATACATTTTACCTGCGAAATATTTGAATTGCCTTTCAGATTCTTTCATAGCTGCATTGACAGCTTCATAGCTTCAAAAGCAGTTGTGCCCCTAGGAGCTCTCTTCCCACAGAGTTCCGATCAGCCCTTGGCCGTTGTGCGCGCGCAGGTTCCGGCCTCGCCCCTTCCCCACTTTGCTGGTGATCGGTGAGTTCATCGTCTTCCTGGCCACCCTCTAGCACCCCACCCGGACCCCAAATCGCAGTTAGAATAACCTCGGTTCCTGCTAGCGCTCCACCAAGGTCGCGATTGCCATCTGGTTTCCCATTCTTCTTGTGGCTTTCTCAAAATTTGTTTCGCTGGGTAGGGGTTGTTGATTAGTAGCCCGGAAGGGATGGATGTGCAGTGTTCATGAATAGGAGTTAATTGGTGCCTGGACATGGCGATTCAGTGAGAAAGAAAGTAATCTCAACGGCATGCTCTGTTATCTATGAGTGTAGTGTGTGCATGGGATGCAGACGCACTGCTGCGTATTCCCTATGGTCATGTAAGGAGGTCTTTTACGATACCCAATACCACTGGTTAAAAAGGAGCAGTATATAAACTTCTGATTAATTGAGAAAAATTATATACCATTATAACGTGGACCAGTGGTATAGCCGTATAGGTAGTATATGGGGAGTAGTATAGGTAGTATAAGGGTATTATTGGAAGAAATATAAATGGCATCACTGTAATTAATGTAATTAAGTAATTTTTTCATTCGATCATTCAAATTTATCGTGATCTGCTATTTTATTTCCCTCTCAATCTTATTCATTTCCCTCTGTTCCTCATTTTCCCGACGTCTATCTCTTGTCTTTGTACGGCGACCGGCGATGGGTAGTCGCAATTACTAAATTACTCATGTCTATACCATATACCACCCAAGAGTGGTATTGTGTACCGTAAAACACCTCCATGTAAGACCAAAAGAGCAATGTCAGACTGCCGTGGCATGCTTTCAGAAGTACGGATCTGGATGCCAACAATGACATATGCTGCATAATTTGCTTGCTCTGCAGATGTGAATGCCTGCTTTCTGAAGGTCTTGAGAATAGTTCGTTTTAAAAAGGTTAGATCAATGGAAGTTATTTATAAGCTATGATGTTTGATGATTTTCATTACGCACGGTCTACCTTTCATCTACATGAGGTGGACTATATTTGGTGCATATGAGTACAATACAACTTTTTTTCAAGTAGTTTTGAATGTTAGGCCTCATTTGGAATGCGTGATTTTTCCCCGTTTCCTACGTTTTTTTTTGAGAAATTGAACTGTTTCATGTGCTATTTGTGTGAAATTCCTACATTCCAAAGGAGGCCTTAATGGTTTGTGTTATTCCCTGCAGATAGTGATGCCCACCATCTACAGTTTGAGCAAGCAACGCAAATGGAAGATAGCAGCCTGTGTGATGCCGTTCTCCGTGCTCCTTGTGGCTTTCGATTCGCCAATCAGGACTTTTTTCAGCAAGTACCTCAGCTACGTTGTACCATCCTCAGGCTCATCACATGACAATACATAAACCCAAGAGTAAGACTAAACATGCATCCCTTTATAGGCTTAGTAAGGATTCAAGTAGTACATTTCAGATTAATGGTTGCTATCTTGAAAAAGGAATTAAAATTTATCCTCGGAGCATGCCACTAACCTGAGTAACAGCAAGCCAGGGCAAGAGATCAAACATGGCGTATATAAAATGAACAACAGTTCAACAAATGCAACTTCCGGTTGGAACATTGTGAAGGAGTTCACATTTACAGCAGCTGGTCGGCCTTTCAATAACTGTCATGCTTCCACAATTGTGGAGGTATGTATATTGATAAAGACAATTTTTTTGGTCTCATATTTTAATGGATCCATAGAGGGTGCTCCTGATGTCAAAATCTGGACACAGAGATACAATGTAGGTTCACTGCTATTGCTGCCTGGTGTGCTTGTTCTCTGAATTTTGTATCTGCTCGTATAGGAGGGAGAATCTCAGCTTGTAAAGCAACATGCTTAAGGCCGTGTTTGGAACTATGCTAATCTTTTACAGGCTTAATACTTTTACACTTGTGTTCTGCTGGGCGCAACATTATTAGTGTAATCGAAATATTATGTAATAGTCTGTTTGGGAGAAATAAAAAAAAAGTCTGGCTGCCTGGCTTGATGAATATATTTTTTTTAGTGTAACACAGATATTCAGATCACCATAGGAAGTTTTCATTTTTAGTGTTTTATAGGTTGGCAATTCTAATATATTGATAAATTTATAAAGTTCACATTTGTGGCTCGATGAATTTATTGTGTTCAAGGCATCTCTTCCGGTGCTTAGTTGATACGATGGTTTCTATACATTTTTTTATTTTTATATCATTATAATTGTTGTGTCATATATAAATTTTTAGCTAAATGGATACACGCATATCACCAAGTAACTCATGCATACATGATTGTTACCCGTAGCAACGCACGGGCATATACCTAGTCGATTGATGAAAGACATAGCTTGCCTTTCCACAGTTGTGAAAAAGGACCTGCTGCAATACTCCCTTTTTAATTTATGCCATGGATCCCAAAGCAAATTAATTATTTTCTTAATTATTTTTTCCATGGGTCCCGAAAGGCCCCGGCCCACATGTGTCCAACCCAAACCCGCCCCACCGTACCAACAAGCCCACCGTTGCTCCCTCTTCCTCGACCCCTTCGTTCGCAAAATCGTTTCTAGTTCATCAGCGCGTGAGGAGCTCCACCGAGCAGAGAGTGGCGGCGCGGCGGCACCACGGATCGGATCTCGAGCTGGACACCATCCCAGACCACCGCCCAACAAAATGGTGCATGCAGCCCCGTCGACCTCATCCAGCACGACCGCCTCGGTTTCAAAATCCTCGGGCGAGACCACGCCGGCCATGGCCGGCCACACATGTTCGTCCACCTCCAAGGCTACCCGTTGTGGCAGACTTGGGAAGGTCACCACGTCGCGTCGCCGCCGCCATCCACAACCCCGATGGGGCGCTGCACAACACCGCTGCGAGTTTGCCAGGCATTGGTGGACGCTTATCTCGGGGCACTGGCTTGGGTCACGTGGGTATCGGCAGCCCCAGAGCCACACGCATAGCACCAACTCTGGTGTCACCATTCGTGTTCTGCTAGCCGACTCCGGCGGTGGAGGCACCGAGGCTGAACGCGCTTGCATCGAGTACTTTACAGCACCCGCTAAAGCCAGCTTGGGCGCAAAGAACGACGCCGCCTCTAAAGGACGTCGACGCAACCACCGGCGTCGCCACACAGTTGTACCTACAGAGCATTCAAGCCCATGCCACCAAGAAGCTCCAGGTTAGCGCCGGCGTCATTGCAGTTCGATGTCGCCTCCGGAGCATCATCTCCTGGCGGCCTACACGAAATCTTGGGCCGCGATCCACTGGGCAAAGTTTGGCGCGGACCCGTGGCTGATGGTACACGAGGGCCTCAGACAACATAGGGGACGTTTGGTTACCTGTATCTCGTCTAGCCAGGATCTGTAGATGCAGCTTCAAGTTGTTTGGTTTCGTGATAAGTGTTGGAGCCAGGCTTCGGTCATGCAGCCGTACTCCTTGAGCCAGTCTCCCTGAAAATGTAGAAATAGAGCATTTCTCTTGAGCCAGGCCCGGCCGGTGCAGCTCGTGGCATAAAGGAGTTGGGCGCTGAAAACGAAACAAAAAGCAGGCAACCAAACAAATGCTCAAACCAGCCAGCATACACACATGCATGCAGCCAATCATCGGCTGTTGCATGCAGCCGGCCTGGCTCAGTAGAGCCTGGTTCACGGATGCGGGACAGGCTGAAGACGTTCAGGCATCCAAACGCACCTTATGTCCATGTGATGGTGCCGGGGCCTCGGACAATATGTTCATCACCGCGCGGGTGAGCGAGCTGCATGCCGTGATCCTACTCCAGCCTTCGTTTGTAAGTGAAGTGACGAGGAGCTCTGTCAAAGTGGCAAGCAAACAAGGACATGTGGGTGGTCATCTTCCCCGGCGCGAATGGCGTGCCGGCGGCTGTCATGCTGAGCCTGGCGAAGCTGGCTGGCGGCAAGAGTGCTGGTCTCCACGGCGATTGGAGGACAGCAATTCCTGCTTGATTGTTGTCTGATAAGGCGATAAACAGATATGCGGGCCGGGGTGTTCGAATCCTCCAGTTGGAGATCACTGCTGGCAAACATTTCTGCAGGCAATGCTTCATTTATCACAAAAGCATTAGAGGAAAATGATTGAAAAGCGTGGGAAGCGGCAAATGCGTGACCATAGAAACCATTCCAAATGATGGCCATGTTCGCACCCGTGGTGACAAATCAGGGGCACCAACCAGTGCAAACAGGGCCCCGGGGATGGACTAGTTGAAGCTCTATTCGAAGTAGCATAAATGCATATTACAGTTCGCAACTCTTACTGGACATCAAAGTATGTGCAAGAAAGGGATACTGACTCAAGGGTCCATCAATACCATGGGGAGCATCCAAAATCATCTAAACATGGATCAGGTGCAGATGTTTCCCCTTTTATTGCGCCGAGCAAGTTAAATACAGAACAGGAAATATTACTGATAGTCAAGCTGATGATGGAAACAGTGAGTCATATTCAGGCTCATAAGCGCTTCACACTTTGGTAAGTGTTATAATATTATTCGTAACTTTCTCTGAAATGTCCAGCAGAATGTTGACCAGCTCATGGCTATTATCACCATTTTCATACATGATCTCAATAGACTTCAGCTTCCCGCATTGGAGATCCACCAGGTTCACAAACTTGGAGGAACCTGCTGAGAACTGTTGGCATCACAAAAGATTCTTGTAAGTTACAAAGGGGGTAAGTGTCAATACAAATTGAGCAAGAGTTGCAGCATTTTTCTGTGGAAAGACAATGAAATACCTTGCAACAACGCACAGTGAGTTTCTCCAAATTAGGAGACTTTTGCAGAAATAGGGCCAATAACTGGAAGTTGTCACTCAGATCACATTTGTCCAGTAATAAGCTTCTCAAGTTTTCGAATGTAGGGAACTCAACAAATTCAACTGATTCATCCAACGGTACCACCTTAAACCAAAATGGAATTAGAATCCATTAAGCACACCAATTAACTTTATAGAAACTGTTTCAAATCTAGAAAAGAACAAAATGTCTGTTCAAGCTTTAAAGACTAAGCAACTATGGGCGTACCCAGTGCCGTAGGCTTCCCGCACCGTGCGGGGTCTGGGGAAGGGTTAAAGACTAAGCAACTATAAGTGATCAAAAACATATCACAATTTGGCAATATGATTGCTCCCAGTTGTGAACTTGTGATACATCCCGTTCCCATTTGGGCAATGCTTATTCAAGAAGGGTTCAGAGATACACATACAGCAAATAACTACACCAATCCAAAAAAAACAGTTGCAATGCATTTTGGATAACTGTGCTAGTACAAAATAAACAAAAACAAATCAACAAGGGCGTAAGATTAACATCACTAAGCGTCTAGCTGAAGGATGAATATCAGTTGAGATACACATACTCTTGCTAAGATTCCTCAATGGCGGATATTATGTTGTTTGAAGATATTATTCAGTGTAAAGATAGTAACAAGAACATTCAGACAGATAATTAGTACTCCCTCCGTACTCGCAAAGGAAGTCGTTTAGGACAAGATTTGAGTCAAACTTTGGGAATATAAATAATAAATAACTTTTAAATTGTTGAGTTTGAAATTGTAAAAGATATATGAATAGATTTATTTTGAATAGTACTTTCACAAAAGTATACATGTATCACTTTTCGACAAATATTTTTATAGAAATAAGAAGTCAAAGTTGTGTTTTAAAGACCGTGTCACTGTCCTAAATGACTTCCTTTACGAGTGCGGAGGGAGTATAAGTAAGCCAAATGGAGATATTTATCAAAGACATAAGGCATACCATTGTCTGCAAACCCCACAGATCTAGACTTGCTGTGTTACACAGGTTGCTAAGAAGCTGGAACTGATTGTTACGCATCTCTTCATCATAGTTGTGTTCGAGGTGGATTGACGCTTTGATGAGGGAGGGCATAACATCTACAGAAATCGCAAACTCACTAACCGCAACGTCTATATGCAGATGAGAAAGACAAGGAGCCGTGATTGTCAGTATATCGTTATGGTCTTCCTCATCAAAGCCAACTATTGCACAATGATCGATAACCATGTCCTTGAGTGTGAGGAGCTTGAGCCTATGAAAGCAGAGCCGGCAATCTTTCAGCTCCAAGACTTCCAGAAGGGTGCACACAGAAGTAAGGTGGCTAGCAAAACAACAATACAATCCTACACCAAAAAGATGCAGCTAGCTTCTTGAGGCAGCAAGAATTATAACCCAAGATAGGCCCTGGACCAGCAGATAAGTTGTGATCATAGAAGTGAAGCTCTTTTAGATTGCACTTGAGGCCACGGCGAATCCATCTACTTGAATCTATATGCGTATCCTGCTCATTGCCTATATGCAGCTTCAGTGTGTCCAACAGTGAGCCAGTAGTCTGATGAGCCAACAGATTATCAGTGAAATCCTCAAACTGACAGTTATTCCCAGCATCAAGGTAGAGATAACAAAACTCATGACACAAATTTTCACTAGCACGGTTTTCGAACTCTCGCTCGTCGATGTCAAGGCATGGCACAGAGCGCCAGAGATACCTCCACCTCTTGGACAGCACGCTGGTCTGAACCACCTGCCGGGCCCGCTCAGCCGGTCCCAATACGAGGAGATGCCGCTGCCTGCACTCGCCTCCATGAATGCGCGTGAACCAGCAAACCCTGCGAATCAAGTACAGAGAACACCCATAAACAAATCAAGATTCGAGAAACAATTTTGCTGTGCAACCGATAGGAAACTAGATCAGCAAGGCTCAAACACAGATTCACTTCAGAAGTACGAACCGCTGGATGAATAAATATAAGATTCCTTAAAGTCTTAGAACCACCAGCCTTGATGCAATCAAGCGAACAAAGCAGGGTTTACTTGGTTAGAGGATTGGGGGTAAATGGGCGCTAGGGTTTGGTGAGTGCATGGCGGCTGCGGCCTGCGGGCTTGGGCATGGAGATCTGGAGGCTAGGGCCCTGTTTTTTCCCAAAAGTTTCCAAAAAGTTACTCCCAAATACACTATGTACACATCAAAATGTCATAACATGCATGGAGTACTAAATATAGATGAAATAAAAAACTAATTGCACAGTTTTGTTGTACTCTGCGAGACGAACATTTTGAGCTTAATTAATCAATTTTTGGACAATATTTTGCACATACAAACGAAATGCTACAGTAACACAATGATTACGAAGTGACATCTTACTCCCAAATTCAACCTCCCAATTCTAACATCTAAACACCACCTAGGGCGTGGAGTGGACCTTAGAGGAGGCGGGAGGACCGGCGGGAGGACCGGCGGTCGGGGGACGATGGGCATCAGGGATTCAGGCCGCAAGGCAGGACCAGACTGTAGACGCAACGGGGGGGGGGGGGCACTACTGTCTTGTGGGGAATGGATCGAGGCCGTGCCAGTTTCCAAATTCCAACCCCTTTCACTATATAAAATGAAAATTCCACCAAAATACCGGCACATGCATAGAGTACTAAATGTAGATGAAATAAAACAATAATTGTATAATTTTATTGTACTTTATGAGACAAATATTTTGAGTCTAATTAATCAATGTTTGGACAATTATTAATAAATACAAACAAAATGCTACAGTGCCGCATATGGCAAAGTTTAGAACTAAACAAGGCCCGTGTTTTCCTTTTTATTTATTCTATTTTTTCCTCTTCTTTTTATTATTTACTAGCAAAAACTCACGTGCGGCACACACGTTTATTGATGGCACATAGATACTAAAACAGTGTCACTTGAGTGGGCCATGGTAAACAGACCAGTAATGTGAAACGCTTTTAAAAATACTTTATATTCGCTTTCTCATGTCTCATGTATATATATAGCTTTAGGTATTCTTAAATCCAGGCACATCATATTTCTCAAGTCTTTATTTATGTGGAGAAAACCTCTCTGTGGGATATGGGTACCCCTGGGCCCACTATCAGACCAAACCATGGCGGCCAGGGCCCACGTCTGACAAGATCGTGGGCCGACCCCTAGGCGGCCCACGCGGGCACCCCGACTTGGCGGACAAGTTTGATGAAGACCCGGCGGGCGGCTCGTCCGGATATCCAGGGATATTCAGTTGTAACCGACTCGGACTAGTGTCCTGGCCGGTGTCAAGTAGGTTTAGATGGAAACCGACTTGTAAAACCCTAGCCCGCCACCCTATATAAGGCGGCCTAGGGCACCCTCATGAGGGCATCGCATCACATCTTGTAACCCAAACGCTCGTCCCAGCTTTCTGAAGCTCGGCCGGGTACCAAGCAATATAAACGACGTCACCGACACAGGACGTAGGCACTGGCGGAACGTAGTGGGGGCGAAGCTGGGCTCCGGCCCCCCCTTCCGCCCGTAAAATTTTCTGGCATGCAAGCGAATCTGCTGACTCCATGCATGAATGCAAGCATGCAAGAACAGTTTCTCCTTCTTTTCAGCTATAATTTCTTCAGCACCTTATCACTCGTGTAGTTGCCTTTTAATTGAGCAGTTTTTGGACTTGTATAGAATAAGCAACACTGAATTGGCCCCCCTTAATTTGACCTCACGTTCCGCCACTGGACGTCGGGTATTATACCTCCGGGTAGCCCGAACCTGTCTAAATCAGTGCCTCATGTGTACCATCAAGCTACTAGCTCATCAATCGCCTCACCTAAAATCAACCACTCGGGTACCCCCAGGTGGATTGCCAGTCCTAAGGTCCGACAGTTGGCGCGCCAGGTAGGGGTAGATTATTGAGCTTTTTCGGTTCGAAAACACCGTTGGCTTGATGGCAGATCGATCCGACGTTGTCTTCCCGACGAACATGAGCGGCAGCCCCAAGCACCTTCCGGGATGCAGCTTCTTCGCCGACTCCAGCGATTCAAGCTCCACCAATGTCAACTTGACGCCGGTGGACTCAACCTCAACGACCCCGGGGACTCCCCCCGATGTACCTGATCAGCTCATGCAGCAGATCGAGCAGCTCAACGTCCGGGATCGGATCCAAGATCTGCTTCCACGGCGCCGAGTCCCTCACCCCGACGAGATCATCGACGGGCTAAACCATATCAATGACACGCTCGCTGAATGCATCGCCATGTCCGAGCGAGCTCTAGGTCGCTCAGGGAACACGTTCCCTTATGGACTGAACAACGCGTCCGCCCACCACTCCGGCCGGCTCCCGCACCGCGAGGCCCAAATCCAATCTGGAAACCCACCCCAGCCCACCCAGTTTCCAGATTGTGGTGAGTTCCAGGTCGCGACAACCGTGCTCGCACCCACCGAGAACTCGGTGGACGCGGCAGAAAGCTATACCATGTGACTTGATCGCGAGGTGTTCGTCTCCAAAGATCAAGTAACTCAAGACAATGAAACTGCGTCCGCGTGGCAATGCCGCATAGATGCAAACACCAACAGAGCCCAGGACGGCCAAGCCGAGGCAGCAGACGTGGATGCAGACGGCGACCGGCGCGACGAAGAGTTGGACCCCCTGGACCCGTGTAACCTGGTACGCGAGTTCGAACGGGCAAGAGCCAACTTCCTCACGCCGTCCGCGGCAATAGCGGCATGTGTCGCTGAACTAGCCCACATGGAGGCCACCCCAGAGGCAGCCCGTGTCCGCGCCCGGCTAGCCGTTCCGCAGAACCTCCACCAACAAGATAGACAGGCCAGATCAAGATCTAGCTGGTCATGCTCGAGCAGATCGAGTTCCCGCACGACCGGGTGTCACACCCAAAATTTTTGGATTTGGGATGTGAATAGGTAGTACAATTACAACAACGATTTTCTCTAATTTTTTTTTAAAATTTTCCAAGGTTTATATAACAACAGGGAATTTAGTAAAGGAAAACAATTACTTTTTCTAAATAAAATAAAATGACGTAGGTTAAATAAATTGTCTGATGCATTCATGTTGCTATATATTTCTGTATTGTTTAGAATAGTTTTGCTCATGGCGGAAAATTCTTTGAATCATTTCAGCCTAAGGGTATACCTCTACCGCCTCGATCTCGTCTCTGTTGTCAAACTTGCGCCTCATGCTCCTGCCCGTGGAACCGCCGATTCCGTCGTTGTCCTTCCCGAACTCCACCCGTTGTCCGGTCATCATAGCGCCATCGGCAATGCCTCCCCTTCTGCCGTCCGTGCATGCATTGTCGCTGCTGTGTGCCACACCATCATCGAGCCCCCTCTGTAGCATCTTGCTTGCTTGCAGGCCGCAAGTTTCCTTTTGGCCAGAACGCCATTGCTAGAATGTAAGCTACCGCCTCATCCTTTTGCCACATTATTCTTCGGGAATAAAAAAATACAGTTTTCCTTTTCTCTTTCTGTTCTTTCTTCCTGCAGCGCCACCAAAGGTTATTTTCTGTTTTGCGTCTCATCTCTTCTTCGCTGCTAAGCTGGACCCTCACGTCAGCGTCTGTTACTCCTAGCTGCAGTACAACGCAAATCAGACTTGCACGCGCACGGAAAGAAATCAAGCAAGCCCGTCGTGCCCCTATATAATGATAAACCGCAGCCACCAGCGCTCTTTTTTATTTTGCCGACGCAAGTCGCAGCCCACACAACCCTAACCTCTGCGCCGCAAGTCCAGCCGCCGCAGCAGAGCCTCGGCGAAATCCCGGCGAACCACGCTGCCGTCGGAGACCAGTTGACCAAGCCATCACTGCCAGGAATTTCTCCATGACCTGAAGAACCGCAAGTTGCATCTGGCTTTGTTGTTCGATCGTCGCTTGCCGCAGGTGAGCATCTATAGCGTTTTCGTCGCCGTTCCGTTTTGATATTTACACCGATCCCTTACGTGCGCTGCCGTTGTCGTGGAGCAGAGCCGTCTGATGCTGTTGCCGTCATGGTTCACACACCGGTCATCTGGAGCAACGACCCTGCATGCAAGGCCTTGAATATTAGGCAGTAAACCGGCGTCACTTAACCTCTATCCCCCTATACCGCACGCACAGGCAGGCAAGGCTCCATGGAGCAGGCAAGGCTTGTGATGAAGATCGCAAGGTACAATGCTCCATGAAGCTTGCGATCTCCATTGTAGTACTAAAAAACCTCGTAAGTGCTCCATGAAGCTTGCGATCTTCATCACTCTGATCCATAGAGCATTCATTTTTTTAGTACTACAATCCTTGCCAACTCCATACCTCTGCTATTTATTTAATTCATTCATGATCATTACATCATGCTCACACCACTTTTGCACAGTAAACATCTATGCTCTTGAGATCTCGAGTAGCTCATATCTTACCCATCTTAAATCTATTTGTAGCGATACTTACGCGCTTGCGATCTTATCGACGTGTAGAATAATTTAGAGTGCTTTCTTTGGTCTGTTTGAAATGCTTGGTGTATTGTTATTTATTTTCTTTGTTTGCTTGTTTGTATGTCCATGTTGGTTGATTGGTGCGAGTAGAGAAACGTCGTCGAGAGATTTCGAGATCAAGAGTTGAAGACTATCTGAGCAGCTATACTTTGGAGAAAGGCAAGTGTATCTGATATGCTTCCTAATAATTTTTAATCACATTATATGCTTGTGTTTTAATTTGTTGGTTCCTATTAAGGATTATGCCTAGCCACATTTATCCATATCAAGCCTGGGTTTTTACATTCATATTGGGTAGCTATGCTAGTTGCTTTTATTGGGTTATGGTTGGAATAATTAATATTAAAGATGATGACCTTGATATACATGGATATGACTCTTAATTACAAGATCACTTGATTTAATTGGAACATGGAGCGACCACCCAGGAAAACAGTGCAACCATGAGAACTAATGGGCTCTGGTCTTGGCTAATTACTTTGGAAATTTTTGTGTGGACATTAGTTTCATATTAGTTTCATAGTAGCTGGATACGGAGGAAGGCTTCTATGACTCTTCTACTCCGGATAGGTTTTTGGATACGGAAGTGCTCTTCTATGGCTGACCTAGTCTGAGGGTAGAAGGTGGTACGGGAGATTGACTCTATGGCGTGCGACTATGAGCTAATACGCATGAGAGGACTCTTTGGAAATGCCTCGTAGCGTCCCTATGCTGTCACACCTCGGTAGTGTGATGAGTGTCCGATCAGCACAGCGTGGTTGGGTTCAAAGTTCTTTCAAACTTTTACGCGACTTGTGGTGAAAGTGTACAACCTCTGCAGAGTGTAAAACTGATATATCAGCCGTGCTCACGGTCAAGAGCGGCCTGGACCCTCACATGATAATCAATCTTGAAGATGAAATAAATCATGGCTTCTACATTATGGTCCTATTATTTATTATTTCTTCTATTAATTGTGTGTTGGTATAAACTTACATTTCCTAGTAATTAGCTGCTTAATAAAATTTGACAACTAAAAGTGCTTACTGCAGTCAGTCAGCTAGCCCTTGGCCTTGTGCGTCTTTTACACTTGCTGAGTACGTCATGTACTGACTCTTGCTATTTCCAAATTATTTTTGTTCCATCTAAATGAATGCTGCTCAGAAAGGAAAAAGGTGTTGTGGATTTTCATGAAGATGGTGTTGAAGTCTAGGCGTACGCAACCCCCAGTCGATTGCCTTTGAAGTTTGGAGCAATCGTTTCTAGGATACGTTGTATACTCTGATAGACTCGTAAGTAATTTATATTTTTATTTTATGTGATACTTTATTTGTTATTCATATTCTGGCTTACTGTATGTGTGAAATTTGATCCTTGCACACATACAGTGTATACTCGGTTTGTTTTCTAAAACCGGGTGTGACACCGGGTAGAGTAGATCTGATCGAGACAGGCGCCAACACAAATCTCCAACTCTGGAGGTCATCCTAGAAGAGGTGGATCAAGAACACACGGCAGACGTACAACCAACTAGACGAGTCCGAGGGCAGGCACCCTCGGAACCGCCGAGGCGGCGGCAACAGTCGGCACAACTACCGCCGCAATGACGGTGACCTTCGCGACCGGCTCCATAGACCGGATCGTGACGTATGAGGGCTGCTCAACAACTGGCATCGCGAGCGCGACGCGGCCGAGCTAGAACGCCGTGAAAGGTACGACCGAGATTACGGCCGACCCGAGCGCCGAGCCAACCACTCCGAGTACTCCAACAACGATGATCATCGTGCACGCCGCGAGCTCGACGAGCGCGATCGCTACGATCGACGATATGGCTCACCCAGAGCCCGCGACCGCCGTCAAGATGGTGGCAACGACAGCTTCGGCGATGATGACTTTGAGATCGAAGGCTTTCAGGCCTTCACCAAGTGACTCCGTTAAGTCCAATGGCCGGACACATTCAAGCCGGCCATAGTCGAGAAGTTCGACGGCCGCTCCGACGCCAAGCTCTGGATCTAGACTTAAATCACGGCGGTTCGGGCCGCACGCGGCAACACGGACCAGGCAGCAGCCTACTTCTCGGTCATGCTAGGGAAGGCGGCGCTCCTGTGGCTCTCGGGACTCCTGGAGAACTCCATCGACAGCTGGGCATAGCTCTGTAAGGTTTTCACCGAAAACTACCAGGCTACCTATACTCGTCCTGGCGCCAGGTTCGATCTGCACCTAGTACGCCAAAACAGGGGTGAAAGTCTCCGAGACTACACCAACCGCTTCTTCGACAACTGTAACAAGCTTAGAAATGTCAAAGAGAGGGACGTCATCGATGCCTTCCGACGTGGACTGTACGACAAGGACGTCTTCCGCAACCTGTTCAAGAAAGACCCCAAGACGGTTGGAGAGATGATGAAGGTGGTCGAGGAAGAAGCCAAAGCCGACGCAGCCGTGCTAGCTCAGTTCAGGACTAGGGACCGGAGGGACAAAGACCACGACCGCCCGCCGGCCGAGCACAAGAAGGCGGAACCAACACGCAACAGACGCAGCACGCCTGACGTCGCTACCGTTGTAGAGGGCGAAGGTCAGGTGGAGTCACGTCTCCAACCTGATGAGCTCGCCCGCCTAAATGAACAGTGTCCTCTCCACAAGGACGCAAAGCACTCATTCAGGGACTGCTGGACCCTGAAGAAAGAAATCGGCGTTGCCCTAGCGCCGAAGAAGCCGCGCTACAACAACAACCTCGACGACAGGAGAGACGGTGATCGTCGCAACGATCGTCGCAATGACCGCCGCCACGATCGCCGCAATGATCGCCGCGATGACCGCGACCGCCGTCGCGACGACTGGGCGCAGGATGGCGACGACCGCCGCCCTTATCAGAACGCCGGGCCGGCCGACGAGCCTCACGGCAACTTCCATCGCTCTGATCGCTAGGTCAACGTGATCCTGGTAGGTCCCGACGCGTTCCGTGACAGAAGAAAGAAGAAACTCCACAGCCGCGAGATAAATCTCGTTGGCACCAAGGGCATCGAGTACCTCAGGTGGTCGGAAATGCCGATCACCTTCAACAAGAAGGATCATTGGGTCTACCTGCCTGAACCAGGCTCTTACCCGTTGATTATCAGCCCGGTTGTTGACAGAGTCCTCCTGACCAAGGTACTGATCGACGGGGGCAGCGCCCTCAACATCATCTTCACCAAGACCCTGAATGACATGGGGTTCGACTAAAGTAGGCTCGAGGCTCCGACCACCCATTCTACGGCGTCATCCCAAGAAAGGCGGCCTACCCAGTAGGACGAGTCACTCTTCTGGTTACCTTCAGCACGCCCGATAACTACCGCACAGAGTTACTGCACTTCGAGGTCGCCGATTTAGCAGCTCTTATCACGCCATCTTCGGGCGGCCCATGCTGGCACGCTTCATGGCAATCCCAAATCACAACTACTTGGTGATGAAGATGCCGGCCCCGAACGGGGTCATCAGCGTCAGGGGCGACGTCAAGACGTCGTATGAGTGTGATGGAGAAGCCGTACGCCTCGCCGAGCTCTCACGACAGCTCAGCAATAGTGTACTCCTCGCAAGCGAGGCCAGGGCCAACCCACCCGCCGACTCCAAGGTGCCAGAGCAGGACGCGACCATGACAGCGCTCGTGCCGGACTCACCGACCAAGACAGTCTCCCTCTCCAGCGACGACCCGACCAAGACGGTGCTGATAGGCCCAGGCCTGTCCCCCAAATAGGAAAGCGCGCTCACCTCCTTCCTGTGGGACAACCGGGACATATTCGCGTGGAAACCCTCGGATATGCCTGGAGTTTCAAGGGAGAAGGCTGAGCACTCATTGGATTTGGTGAAGACCGCCAAGCCGGTCAAGCAGAAGCTTCGACGGTTCGCACAAGATCGCAAGGAGGCCATTAGGGTAGAATTGTATAAGCTCCTAGCAACTGATTTCATTCGGGAGTGCAAGCACACCGAATGGCTTGCAAATCATGTACATGTAAAGAAGAAAACCGGTGAATGGAGAATGTGCATTGATTATACCGATCTCAATAGGTACTACCCTAAGGACTCCTTCCCTCTTCCTCGCATCGACCAGGTAGTCGATTCTACAACCGGGTGCTTGCTACTCTCCTTCGTCGACTGTTACTCCGGCTACCATCAGATCCCTTAACCCGACCGACCAAGACAAGACGGCGTTCATCATGCCCCATGGCACATATTGCTACAACACGATGACCTTCGGTTGTCAAAAAGAAGTCCAGAATTGCTTGGACACTCAAATCGGACGTAATGCAGAAGCTTACGTGGACGATGTCGTGGTCAAGACCTACGACCCAGACACGCAGATCGCCGACCTCCAAGAGACGTTCAACAACCTACGACGCTTCAGGTGGAAGCTAAACCCGACCAAGTGTGTCTTCCGAGTACCCTCAGGCAAGCTCCTAGGGTTCCTGGTAAGCCAGCGGGGTATAGAGGCTAACCCCTCAAAGATCGCGGCGATTCAGAATCTGCCGCCTCCAAAAAACAAGAAAGAGATGATGAAGCTGACAGATGATGGCGGCCCTAAGCCGGTTCATCAGCAAGCTAGGTGAACGCAGAGCCCCCTACTTCAAGATCTTGAAGAAGGCCGACAAGTTCGAGTGGACGCCAGAAGCCGACCAAGCGTTGGCCGACCTCAAAGCATTCCTAGTCACCCCGCCGGTGCTCACCGGGCCAAAGAAGGACGAACCCCTCCTGCTATACATAGCATCAACCACTAATGTGGTAAGCGCAGCCCTAGTCGTGGAACGCCAAGAAGACAGACATTCCTACCTAGTTCAGAGGCCGGTGTACTATGTCAGTGTTGGCACTTCTTACGATCCAATATCAGAATTGAGAATCCTGGTACTGGGGTAAGGAGTGTTTCGGTGGTTTTCCTTATGGTTTAGTAAAATATATAAATATTATGCAAGCGCACATAATCACCGCTGTAGCACTTCACCTGGGAGTATCCCGAGGTATCATAATTTATATTTCTGCAGGGAACCTTTGGCAAGAATACTAGCAAACAGATATTCGAGACTATCAACGAAAGGTACACGACTAAACAAGACAGGGGATAACGATATTGGATAGGAGTGGATATACCGTGACACACAACTTAAGGGATGCTCAGGTAAGGGAGAGAAGGAATAGATAATTGGGAGGACAACGGGAAGAGATAGATGACTCCTGGATACTTTATTTGTCTATGTCACTCGGGCTTAGAGATACAGAGGCTAAAGAACCAGCACTCAGAGGTCAAGGATAAACCTAAGTCTTAGCTTCGGGACAACAGAGCCTACGACACACAAAAAGGGATGAGAAGAGGTGCCATCTACCCTGCACTGGGAGATCCTATAGGCCGGAACTAACGTGATGGACTACAAAGACCGAAAGGGCTATCACCACCTCACGGCTACCACCTCCGTTGCGACGGGGGCAAACTAAGGCCACTGGCTAGTTTAGGAACCACTCCTACACTAGTCAACAACTACTTACTTTGCTAGCAAGAGCAAGCAACCTTGTCAGTACTCTTGGTGACAATTCACTTCTAGTATCAAGCAAGATCGAAGAACCAGCCAAGACAGAGACTTAAACAAGATCTAGAAGCACTAGAACTAGAACCGACTATAGTCTAAACACGATATTGATGCAACTAGAGTAAAGTAGAAGCGGACTATAAATATCAAAGACAAAGTGATAAAGATAACTATATTGATAACTCAAAGTCTTACAAAAGGAAAAGAAAAAGATACAAGAGCTTATACCAGAGCTTCTGAAGACGACTCCGGAACTTCCGAGGCCAAGCTCGACTCGACTCTAACTCCCAACTAAACTATCCTAACTCTACTAGAACAAGTAGAATGAGAGAGCTCCTTGGCTTGGTGTGTGTGAAACCGGGCACTTGGACACTGTATTTATAGCTGGAGAAGGCGGTTGAGGAGGAGTACCGGCCAAGGGACAAAGGGGGGTGACCCCTAGGATTTGGGCGAATCCTTTGGTTCGGCCGAGCTCCCCAGTTCGGCCGAACCGAGGGATCCACTGCCCTTGCTCCCAAGGGCCAGGATTTGCCCCTAGGAGTCGGTTCCAGGCTGGGGGCGGTTCGTCCGAACCGCCTTGTTCGGCCAAACAGGCCTGGAGGCCCAGGCCTTCCCCATGTGCCGCCTCTGCTCCGTGGACCTTCTGGGCTGCTTGTACTTGATGGTCTTCGTGTTGATTCGGCCCAGAAGTGTTGTGTTGGTTGTCCAAGTGGCGTGCATGGTCGTCTGCTTAGTCATCGCTGACGTGGACGGCATCCGGTTGTGCGTCTTGTCATGTTCGGCTAAGGGGGTAACCGGCCGAACGTGTCGTTCGGCCGAATTGGTCATTTCCGGCCCCTATAGCACATTTTTGTCGTAGTTGTACCTGCACAAGTGACACTCACCAAAACTCGTGGAACTCTATTAGAAATAAAACCTAAGTACATGGAATGTTGCACAAAGCCTCATTTATTCCCGAGTATTGGTGGTCGGATTTGGGTTGTAACGACCGCCAACAGTCAGCGAAGTACTAGCCGACTCCAAAATTCGGTACCAGCACCCTCAGAAGCTACTTTACACGCTCTTGATCTGTTCAAGAAAGCTGCGTCACTACTTCGAGGCGCACTCCATACACGTCGTATCCAATTTTCTGCTCGGCGAGATCCTCTACAACCGCGACATCAACGGCCGAGTCGTCAAGTGGGCTATGGAACTCGGTAGCTTTGATATTACCTTCAGGTCAAGACAATACATCAAATCACAAGTCTTGGTTGACTTTCTGGCCGAGTGGACAGAAATCCAAGCACCTACACCGGCAGAACCACCTGAGCATTGGACCATGTACTTTGATGACGCCCTAAACCTCGAAGGAGCCGACGCGGGAATATTGTTCATATCACCAGAAGGCAAGCACCTCAAGTATGTGTTGCAAATTCACTACAAGGCGATGAACAACGGCGCCGAGTACGAAGCGCTGATCCACGGGCTCAAGATAGCTATCACCTTGGGCATCAAGCACCTACTATGCTTTGGAGACTCAAAGGTGGTAGTTGAGCAAGTCAACAAAAATTGGGAGTGCTCCAAGGAAACGATGGACGCCTACTGTGCGGAAGTCCACAAGCTAGAAGCCCACTTCTACGGGCTGGAATGCCGCCACGTACCACGCGAGGAGAACGTGGCCGTTGATGTCCTGTCTAAGCTTGGATCCAAGCGTTCCCAAGTACCCACCGGTGTATTCGTACAAGACCTACGAAAACCATCCATTAAAATCCTGGATGAAAACAAACCAACAGCCGCTGCCGACCAGGTTGTCGCAGTAGTCATGGCTCCCCCAGAAGTAGAAGAAGACTGGCGTGAACCACTCATCGCATTCGTCAAGAACGACCACATGGCCATAAAAGATGAACTCAAGGAAGACAAGGTCGCCCTTGAGCAGCTTAGTCGGCGAAGCGCCAACTACGTGGTCATTGGATCAGAACTCTACAGGAAAGCAGCGTCCTCAGGAGTACTCATGAAGTGCATCCTGCGTAGCGAAGGTTTGGCATTACTGCACCAAGTACATTCGGGCACATGTAGTAATTACGCGGCAGCCAAAACGCTGGTTGGCAAGATCTATAGATCCAGGTTCTTCTGGCCCACCGCGGTCTCCGATGCAAAGGAACTCGTCCAGCGTTGCGCCTGGTGCCAATTCTTCCAGAAGCAAAAGCACCTGCCGGCTCAGGCACTCCGTACCATCCCACCATCATGGCCCTTCTTAGTCTGGGGGCTAGATAACGTGGGACCACTCAAACTAGCCCTAGGCGGGTTCAAACACAAACTCATCGCGATGGACAAGTTCACCAAATGGATCGAGTACAAGGTCGTCACCGACACCAAGTCGGCCACCGAAGCGGCCTTAATTGAAGAGTTAACACACCGCTTTGGCATTCCAAATCGGATCATCACCGACCTTGGCTCTTAGTTTACAGGGCACGAGTTCTAAGATTTTTGCCAGGAAAGCCAGATCGATGTCTATTACTCGTCCTCCGCTCAACCCCGATGCAATGGGCAGGTTGAACAGGCAAATGGCATGGTCTTAGACGCCCTCAAGAAGGAAATATACGACGCACTCAACCCACGCGCAGGCCACTGGGCTAAAGAAGTACCACATGTGGTATGGGTCCTTCGTACCCAGAGAAGTCGAGCAACGAGGTACTCACCCTTCTTCATGGTCTACGGGTCAGAAGCCATACTCCCTGCCGACTTAGCATTTGGCGCCCCGTGTATCAAGAATTATGAGGAGGGAAAAGCCGAGTCAAGTCGGCAGGTCGACGTCGACGCTCTAGAGGAGCATAGGCTCTGCGCCCTAACTCGACATGCGCGCCATGAGCAGCAGATTCACCGATACCACGATAGGAACGTCAAGGAACACTCTTTAAATGTGGGCGACCTCGCCCTTCGCCGAGTCATGAGCTCGACAGGCCAACACAAGCTGTCAGCGCCATGGGAGGGTCCCTTCATCGTCAAAGAAGTCATATCTCCGGGAACCTACCGCCTATAATAGGCTAATGGCGAACCAGTTCCAAATGTCTGGAACATCCAGCACCTCACTAAGTTCTATCCTTAGTCCAAAACACAGCTACGTACCTTTACCCTCTTATTTTATCATTCAATAGAGATTTTCCACTCCACAAATAAATTTGGTGCACCTTGAACAATGCAATTGCATTAATCTCTCCATGACAGCCATGTGCTCGTCCTCAAACGAAACTGCTCATGCAAGCAAACCAACTCGGCAAGTCCGATGCACTATACCCAAAGTCTAAACACCCGCGACAGTACTTGGCCGGGACCCTGCCTACGACTAAGCCTCCATGCAGAGCATCATAGCATGTAGGAGAGCTGCCTCCATGAGAGATCCAGCCAGTTCTTCGCCCGAGTTCTTAGCGCATGTCATGATAATGGTGAAGTGATAACGATTGATAATTCAACACAAAGCAAATCGTCAACCAAAAGCTATAAGCTTAAAAGTAGCACTTATTACACATAAGTTTGCCAAATGATCTCCGGAATACTACATGTTGTCTCTCTCTCTCTCTCTCTAAGAAGGACCTGAACCCGATACATCCACGATACTACGGACAACGTCGATCGCCAAGCTGGAAAAAGACGTTGCCAGGGCTTCAAATTGCTCCTCCGAGAGACTTGGGTGGTATCCGTCATGGACATCCTCCAGGTCAAGGTCGGGGTTGTACGAGCGCACAAGGGCCAATGTGCTTTTGACCACGTACTGCGCGGTCTCCGTAGCCACGTCCCTCGCGAAGCTCGGAAGAAGGCGTTGTCGATCAACAAGAGGCTCCGCCGGCCGACTTCCTGGTGTTTGAATGTCGTCGCAGGCAAACAAAGACGCCTGCGCCAAAGCTTCATAGCGATCCACAGCCTCTGCACAAGTGCATGGGTTAGTACAAATCTGGCGTCATGCACGCCGGGTAAGAAAAGAGAGCTCGGTAGAAACACACACCTTTCATAGCAGCGTCATGGGTGCCCACAGCGCGGCGATGCGCACTGACAAGGTCCCGCATCTCCTCCTCCATCTTCGCAATTTTCTTCTCCCAGACCTTCTTCTCGCGGGCATGACCTGCGTAGGAGAACCACCCATAGCCAACTGTTATGGTCTCATGCTCGGTACAAATGGGAAATTCAAGCCGGCGCCGCACAGGCTTCTGCTCACTTTCAAGGGCACACTTTAACTCGGCGTCCCTCTCTCTCAGTACTGCGCCAACATAAGAACCAGAACGGTAAAAAGGAAAAACTTACTGGCATTGGCCGCTTCCAGTTGAGTGACGAGCTCCTGGTTGAGCTACGCCATGCCCTCCGCATTCGAGTCCTTCTGGATGGCAAGTCCTCATGCTTCGCTCGCAATGGTGCGCACCCGAGTCCTGAGTCCTTGCAGCTCCCGGTACTCGTCCTCAGCTACACACATCATCCGCGTGCACTCCACACTTCCAGCCATCAAAACCTGCGTCACATCAAACTCAACACCAGATCAAGAACTACAAACAAAGAACCAGTAGAAGTAACCTCCATATCCTCCAACATTGCGCCAGAGGAGCTGCTAATCCGCTCCAGCGCTGCCTGATTCTTCTTGGCCAAACGCTCGAAGCGCTCAGGCCGGCTCAACTCCTCTTCCTCCGCCACTACATCCTCTTGCTCAGCACGCTGACCAGGAGGTGCGTCATCAGTCAGGTCTGGCATGTCCGGGTCCGTTTCAAACCCAGCGCTCGGAGCGATCTTCGGCGTGGCGACCACGTTCACCGCGGGTGCCGAGCTCGACCCCCCAGCCGTATCGGCTGCCGAGGCGGTTGGTGGCACCATTTGCGTTGGCACCAGCTCCGTGGTGACCGGGTTTTGTGACAAGGAGTCCCCCTGATCACCGTCGTTGCCCGACCGAGTGCGCGACTTGTCCGAAAGAACGGCTAACTCCCTGGAGACACATCAAGCATCACAACAGACGAATAAAGATCAGGACATAAGGCCGAGTAAGAGAAACTTAACCAAGTCTAGACTCTAACTGTTACTCCTGCTCGGCCGCTTGAAGATCAAGCCCAACGGGCGCTGTCACGCCCGGTTTTAAGGACAAACCGAACGCGTACCATATGCATGCCCAGGATCAAGATTTCAAGCATACGGCGACATCATCAGTGATTAACAGAACATATATCATTACAAAGCGTATAATAGATTACAAAATGACTAGAGGGTCTTACACAAAAGATTACACAATTAGACTATCGCAGCGAAGGTCTCCATCTTCCACATGCAGTCGACCGGGGGCATGCTAGCCTAGAACTCCATCTTTATCCTATAGATCCTTTTTACTTCTATCTAAGCAGCAACAATATAGACACAGCAGGGGTTGAAAGGGAAAACGGTGAGTACACCTGGAGGCGTGTACTCCGCAAGTGGAGGGAATAATATGACATGCAAAGCCTTAACAAGGAGGCTATATTTAGTGGACTGCGAAGCTCATATTTTAGTTGGTCATATTTTAATTAAGCTTCCCAAACCACACCCAACTTAAGGTTAAACAACTTGCATCCATTAATCTCCCAAAGCACAGACTCCACTTCTGTGATCCACCCAACCAGTCTAACCATGTCCAGGCCGCTCTTGACCGTGAGCACGACTGTTATAACAGTTTTACACTCTGCAGAGGTCGTACACTTTCACCACATGTCGTGTTACCCATCATGCCAGGGTCAATTACTCCCTCTACACACTTCCGAGGTGTGTTGGCTGGGTACACTATGAGGCCTTTACAAAGGATCCACCAGTGCGTGTTGGCACACTCCTTGCCGAGTATTTCATCAGCGTCGTCTCGCCACACCAATCACCGGTTTCCCCTAATTAATTGGCCAAGCCCAAAGCCCATTAGGTCTCATGGTTGCACTGTATTCCTGGGTGGTCGCTCCATAGATCAATCCTTAAACAACTGACTTGGCAAGACAACTTATCTCAGTCAAACCGTTTATCCATATTTCAAAATCCAACATCAACACATCCAACACCTGCCATAAGTCACCTAAGGTTCCATGTTGCTAAAAACTATTACCAACCCACATGTTGCATATATTATTAGTCAAAATTAATTATAACCAACCAACCCATGTTTGAGCAAAGCTAAGCACAAACTACCCGTAATAGGTTACCTCTAAGGGATACGAGGATGATCAAGAAATTCTAGTAAACAACCTATTAGAATTCCCATCAAATTGACATCTAAAATGCATGAAAAGCATAAATAAAAGGTGATATTGTGTTACAAAAGTAAAGGCACAAAATAGCAAGATGTTCAAGGACACTTGCCTCTCTTTACAACCCTGCTGCTACTTCTCAATCTTCTCGAATCCATCAGCTTGCAAGATCATGTACATCTCCACGTATAAACTTGACAACTACCGGAACAAGCATACACATAAATAAATAAAAACAGTACACCAAACATCATATAAACAGATTGAAATTCACTTTAAAAGACAGCTCGTCGCTATGAACGCGTGACCACGAGAATCGCACGAATTGGAGCTACGAGCAAAAAGATACAACCGTTTTACTATCGAGGGGCTAAACTGTAAAATCTAATTTCGGGAAATATTAAATTACCAGAAAATAAGAAATATGGCATCAGTAGGCACATATGACGTTGTGGAATTTTGGTAGGCTTTTCTAGTGCTGATCTCTTGCTGATGTTATTATGGAATCATGTGTGATTATTTGTAGATGACAAGTGGTAGGAAATAAAAATAGCATGACACATGGAAGAGTATATATTTGTTTCTGGACTTTATAGAGGCATAGCAAGAGCACCTGATCACACAGATCACGTTAACTTGATCTGGGCCATTGATTAGCATTCAGATAGATAGTACTTAATGTGTATTTTTCTTTTGTTTGAGCCGCACGTATTGCATGCAAGGTCCATGTGCCTCTTTTCATTCAGGCGTGCATCTTTCTGATGAACAGAACAGGGCGGCAGCGCTTTGCTGCGCGGCGGTGGCTCGCCAGAGGCCGAGAGCGGTGGCGCTGCGGTGCTCGGATTACAACGACGAATAGCAGAATGGAGAGGGAGGAGTGGATGCCGAGCTCACCCATGGGATCAATTGTAGCAGGGAGGCGACGGTGTCGGTGTGTCATGGAGAGGGGTGGAGCAGTTTCTCGGCGCATATGGATGGGATTGGGATGGCCTTGTTGTGACCCTGTGAGCCAAGGAAGAGAGAGGGACAGTGAGAGGAGCCATATGGAGACGTTGAATCGGCTCAGCGGAGCTGCTCACCATGTGTTCGGAGATGGTCGAATCACCGGTGAAAGGAGCCGGGAGAGATGTGGTGGTGGCGTGGATGCAAAAAGGCTCAGCTGTGCTTGGACTCGTGTATTTTGTAGAGGAAAATGAATACAACAGGGAGAGGAGTTAGAGAGGTGGCTTCATTGCCGTAATGGCCTGCTGAAAACTGAATGGTCATTAGTGCATTGCTATTGTTAATTACATGGATAACTGAAGGGAGGGGGAAGGGATAGAGGAAACGATAGGGAGGAAAAAGGATCACGCCTGTACAGTCTAGAGAGGAAAAGAAGCACATGAGGGAGGGAAATTTGGTTGGCAGTTCGATGGTCGTAATGGCCTACTGAATGGCCTTCGCTGCCCTTAACTTCTATTGATTGCTGGAAGAACGGAAGGGAGAGGAAGGAAAAATGAAGAGATTGCACGAGTGTGTCCAGTTGCATGCAGGAAGCGGGAGGGGCACTGCAGGTCTGCCGCTGCAGATGTTATAGGGATTGCGACATGATGTTGTTCCTGGCGCAGGAAAAAAATGAAGGAAGGAATGACTTGTGGGTCCAGGCTATAAGTGGAAGGAAGCAAAGCGTACAGGGATTACGGTCCTAGCTGCATGTGTGTGATAGAGATGGGCTTGGACCAGCTCTAATTATCTTTTTGTGTGCTGCCTGCAGAAATAGAAAAGAAAGGAAAGGGAAGAAAGGAGTGGATTTGAGTCGAGAAATCAAATGGATTTTGGCCCAAATGAGTTCAAGGATTTCTCAAGTAATTTAATGTTTCCAGAGTATGCCTAATCGAATTTTAGCAAGCTAAAATATTTTTCAAACACAAACACTATGCAATGGCATGAATGCAAACAACCATGTTAATTGGATTTAAATTTAGAAAACAATATTTCATTTCAAATAATTTTCAAACAAATGGTGCACACTTCCTTATAGTTTCTAGCAAATTTTACAAAACTTTTTGAAGACCTAAATATATTAAAACTAGGGTGTTACAGGCGCGGAGGCCGACCATCCGATGACGCCTGCACAGGCGCAGGGGATCGCATCAATGCCACCTCCGTCGAAGCGTCCGGCTTTTGCTCCTCGCCATCTTCGCCAGGAGAGGCGGCAGCATCTTCGCTGGCCGATGGTGTAACGTTGGCCCGACGCCTCTTCATGCGAGGTGCATTGGACGCCAACGCCAGCCTCTTTCGAGACTCGGCTGCTGCCGTCAGCGACTGCGACGCCAACACCTTCCGAGTACCCGCCCAGGTTCTCCCAGTAACAGCAGCGGGATCTACAACAGCAACATCACCAGCACCTGGAGGGGAACCGAACTCCTTAGACTCCCAGTCCTCCAGATCTTCAATAACTGGAAGCCGGTCACTCTTCGCCTCGTCCGGCCTCATCACCTTCCGACGCAGCGCCGAATCCATGTCAGGCAACGGCGCTGGGCAGAAGAAGCGGTTGGTCACCTCCTAGCCCAAAAGAGTGCAATACAAACTTAGACAATATGCAAATTAGGCAAACATGAACACAAAAAGAACTCGGAAGGGAGGCCTTACCGCAGGTGGAGGATTTCTCAGAGCAAAGGGGCGCGGAGCACCAAGATTGGTCACCTCACCCTTCATCATGGCGCCCACACGCCTAATGACTTCGTCCGAGTCGAATCAAGGGTCGGATCAAGGCGACCGGAGAACTCGTACACCAGATGAACCTGATACTTGATCGGCTGGATCGCATGAGCTACGAATGACACCGCCACCGCTGTGGCGGTCAGACCTCTTTGCTTCAGCTCCGCAATCATCGCAAGAAGGCCGGGGATATCCTTGCATTCGTCCCCAACCGACAGATCGCGCAAGGAGTCTCGTTCCTTATGCGCCATGTCAGTCCTCCCCGGAAGCATGGGCGGCTGATCCATCATCAAGAACCACTCCCGGCGCCAATCCTTGTGGCAGTCATTCAGCTGCAGATCAAAGTAATCTCTTTGCCTCCCTGCGCGCAAGGCAGTGCCCGCTCCACCGGTAATCCGAGTGGGGCCATCTCCAATACGCTTAACGCGGTACAAGTACCGCCACAGGTGAAAATGGGGGGCGATTCCCAAATACGCCTCGCACAAGTAGATGAAGAAGGAAATGTCAAAAATCCCATTGGGATTAAGATGAGAAAGCTCCAGACCGTAGTAGTGCAGTAGCCCGCGGAAGAAGTCGCCGGTCGGTGTGCTAAAGCCGCGCTCAATGAAGTACGCGAAGACGGTGACCTCATTGGTGTTCTCGTACGGTCTCTTCTCCTTCCCCAGCAACCGCCATGCCATGGAGTCCTTCGGTGGCAGTGCCCCCCGGTTTGCTATGTCCTCCAGATGCTCCATCGTCATCTTCGTCTTGCCCCAGCTTGCCTCTTTCTCGGCCTCCGACGGCACTCTGGCCGCGGCCAGGGCTTCAGCGGCAGCACGCACGGCGGCTTCCTCGACCATGAATCTCTCTCGATGGAGGCGGAATGAGGGGTGGATGAAGGCCGGAGTACGCAACGGCACTAATGGAGTTCAATCTACGAGTCCTATGCGGCCTCGGTGAGCTCGCTTTGGCGCAATGGCGGGCTAAGCGAAAACTGCAGCGAGGAAGACGAAGGGTGTGGCGCAACGGTGGGATGACGTCGACGGCGTCCCCGGTCGCGTATTTATAACACGGCGCCGCCCTGACCTAACGGCTCCGAAACTAACGGAAGGAATCTGCGGGATTGGCGATACGCCATCCACCGGATTTTAGATTAACAGATGGGATATGTTTCCATTTCAAATGACTCGGCATGTTCCAAGGGAACCAGGCCAAAACCCTCGCATGCTCGGGGGCCGGGCGCCGTGAAAGGACTCAGCGCGTTCCAAGGGAACCAGGCCAAGACCCTCGCATGCTCGGGGGCCGGGCGCCGCGAAAGGACTCGGTGCGTTCCAAGGGAACCAGGCCAAGACCCTCGTATGCTCGGGGGCTGGGCACCGTGAAAGGACTCGGCGCGTTCCAAGGGAACCAGGCCAAGACCCTCGCATGCTCGAGGGTGGGCGCCGCGAAAGGACTCGGCGCGTTCCAAGGGAACCAGGCCAAGACCCTCGCATGCTCGGGGGCTAGGTGCCGCGAAAGGACTCGGCGCATTCCAAGGGAACCAGGCCAAGACCCTCGCATGCTCGAGGGCTGGGCGCCGTGAAAGGACTCGGCGCGTTCCAAGGGAACTAGGCCAAGACCCTCGCATGCTCGGGGACTGGGCGCCGTGAAAGGACTCAGCGCGTTCCAAGGGGACCATGCCAAGATCCTCGCTTGCTCGGGGGTTGGACGCTCGGCGCGTTCCAAGTGAACCAGGCCAAGACCCTCGCATGCTCGGGGGCTGGGCACTGGGTAGGGTTCGGTGTGTCTATAAGACCATGACTGACATTTTCAGGGGTTGGACACCGTTCCCCACCGCAACAAATGAACATGTTCATATTCCGCACTTCGCGAACCGCGAGTTTACATGGATAAAGTACATTTGGCCATTGGCCATTTAGAGATACAAAGACATGAACCGCTCACTTGGCGTCTCTTGGACCACTTCAGTTGGGTGTTCAGCACACAACTGCCGGGAGCAGCTTCCACAGCTTCCTCGACGGTTTTCTTGTGGCATCCCACCAACTGAAGAACCTCGTGGCTGCATTGCTGGAAGAAAGAAGGGACTAAACACCACCAATGGTGTTGAGCTCGGACCCCACCGGACATCCTCGATGGGCTCCCTAGCGAAATCAACCATCGATTTGGCATCATTCGCTAGCTTCCCGACGAAGAGTACACTCACCACAGCCTCCTCGCTCGGATCCACCGCGAGATGGGTCTCCATCCCACCTATGAGGAGCGCGATGTCCAGCTCCTTTCCCACTGCATTTGTACCACTTCTCGACGGCTTTCTTCTGGCATCAATGGCGTGCACCAAGGCATACACCTTGGAATACCCTACTCTCACTCTTAATCCTCTCAGGAAGATGGATCCCCAAGCTCCACATGGTGGCTATCCCCCTCACTACACTGCGATAGTATACCGCGCCGATGCATCTATATATAGGCGCTCCGGGCCGAAGTATTGTTGATTCGTGAACCACCGACAGCGGGCATGGATGCGCATGCGTCTTGACTTTTCCCCGTGCAGCCGGCAATCAATGCCCCCGACTGAGCATGCTCAGTGGCGGGATTCCTGCATGACTGGCAATAGTAGCTTTTGACCGAGCAGGCTCGGTTTATCGCTATCAGTGCATTGTTTACTCACAGGCGCTGATAATTTTGGCCCCTTCCTTGGTGGCAGCATGCTCCCACCTACTCACACCTCAGCCAAATTGACTGGGCAAGCCCCACAACTCGAAAAGTATCCTTGGTGGTAGCAAGCTTTCACCAACTCTTGGGCAACATGTTGTCTAATTAATTTTTTGATCTTTGGCTGGCTTATTCTAACCAACCCAACGCTCGGGGGCTACTGTATACAGTGCTCCTAGTCGTCGCCCTGTAATCGGCCCTCATGAGGACCGACCAACTACCTCGAAGGACTCGGCGACGTGTTGGGTGTTCTCTCTTTTTTGAGCACCGCCCATCCTTGTGCCGACTACATGTTGAAGCACCTTCAGCCGACTACTTTGGCTTCGCTCCCTCATCAAGAAGTTCGACACGCGCCTGAACGTTGCTCGGGGGCTTGTGGGATATGGGTACCCCTGGGCCCACTATCAGACCAGACCACGACGGCCAGGGCCCACGTCTGACAAGATCGTGGGCCGACCCCTAAGTGGCCCACGCGGGCACCTTGACTTGGCGGACAAGTTTGATGAAGACCCGGCGGGCGGCTCGTCCGGATATCCAGGGATATTCAGTTGTAAGTGACTCGGACTAGAGTCCTGGTCGGTGTCAAGTACGTTTAGATGGAAACCGACTAGTAAAACCCTAGCCCGCCACCCTATATAAGGCGGCCTAGGGCACCCTCATGAGGGCATCGCATCATATCTTGTAACCCAAACGCTCGTCCCAGCTTCCTGAAGCTCGGCCGGGTACCAAGCAATACAAACGACGCCACTAACACATGACGTAGGGTATTATACCTCCGGGTAGCCCGAACCTGTCTAAATCAGTGCCTCCTGTGTACCATCAAGCTACTAGCTCATCAATCGCCCCGCCTACAAATCAACCACTCGGGTACCCCAGGTGGATTGCCGGTCCTAAGGTCCGACACTGTCCAATCTACTATCTATTAGCAATACGGAATAATAGACACATATCTATACTATTAATTTTAATTATACAATTATACTATTAAAAAATAGAAGAATAAAAAATAAAAAATAGGCTCAATGTGGGTGTGGAAAAAAGCTAACAAAAAAAGACTACGGGTTAGAATTTTAAAAAAAGGTGGGTATAAAATACATGGGTGAGAAAAAACGGGGGGTGAGAGGTGAACTCATATGTATTTTTTTGCTCTACCAATTTTAAAACTGTTGACTCGTGGGTCCAGGTGGGTCCGTCGTGAGGGGTACAGGGGGTTTTCGTTGCTAAATTTTTTTTAAAAGAACTCGTTCCTTTTAATATAGATTACTGCTGCCTCGGTCTTTTAGCTTTTCACAAAGTCAATTTTTTAAACTTTGACCACTAATCTATACTATATGTATACAGTAGAATTAAAACTTTTGTTACTTAAAAAAACTCCCCCACTCCTAACATACCCCTCACGAAGTCCGTGGATCCAAAAATTGCATAACCGTGAACTCATAAATGTAGAAAAAAAATTGTATTGAAGAACCAATCGGGTTGGATATATGTCACCTCCAATCGTGAGGCCACCTCCAATTTATTTTATTTTCTCACCAAGCTCTTTTGTACTATGTGTTGGATATATGTCCAAGAACCAATCGGGTTGGACTCGGTTATGGGCTTGATCCACGTGGGATTAGGTTTACTAATGGGGCCCATGAGATGGCAGCCCATTAGTACGACCTATATATATATGTGGGAGCGGGCTAGGGTCGAGGATACCTGTCGCGGACGCAGCCCAAACCATAGCTGCCCTCTCACCTCTCTCGCCGCGCGCCCTTGGTGCTAGCACACCGGCGCACGACGTTCCATCCTCGTACGTGTGGATACCTCGGAGGTGCTGCGGTTGGAGCACAAGGACAAACCGCACGTGCAGGACCAGACGGACGTGAGAAACTGCACCGCACTGCCACTTCGACGCGTTCGTCTACATCGAGACGGCTTCTGCTGCATCTGCGTGTCTAGTTGTAACGATCCGTGATCTATAACTGTTGTTGTTTCTGTTTTGGGGTAGACAAGTTTTTGTATGTGCTAGCGTAGCCCTCCTCGTTTCCCTACAGTGTTATCATGAGCCGTAGCTGTTTCGTTATAGGTTCGGATGTGTGCATATATAGATATGCTTGGATATAGACGAGTCTCTGATCGGTTCGTGATCTTTGCTATGATGGTCGTGTAATGAATTGCTCCTGCCGGTTTGAATTCCGCCATCAGAGCTAAGTGATACACGTAAACCCAAGCATGGTGAGATGTAGATCAATTTGATTTGCCTAATCGAACTTAGGTCAATGGCCGGGACATGGCGATGCGCGGCGGTGTGGATTGGATACATTATCAGGCCGGGTTTTGCGTGAAAATCAGGTTGTTCGTAAAACAACCATAACTTTTGCATATGACCTTGGATTGAGACGATTTTTATATGAAAATGTATCTACAAAAAAATTTACACATTATTTCAATTGCTAGTGGCAGTTTCGCTGAATTTAGATTTGTGAAAAAGGACGGGAAGATGGAGTTTTCGGCGATTTAAGTTTGGACGTCGGAATCACCTAACTAGCTTTTGCAGAGTCATATGATCGGTATGACCCTATGTGTATATGATGCATGTATGTAATTAATCATGACCTGCGTGTTGTGAGTATGACAATATGGCTGGAGCCATATGCATTATCAATTCATTGTGATGGCCTGCGTGCCAACTTATGATGATGCGCCTTCTATGTAACTAGTTATCGGTAGTCTTGTTTTGGAGCAATCATCACTTGAAGGATGATACACATGGACCATGGAGATGGAGATCATCACGGTGGACAGGTTCAATGGAGATGGAGATCACCATGTGATAATGGGCCACACCGTTTCACAAACATGTGAATGTCGTCTTAACTGTTTTACTTCTATTCATGCGTTACTGGCGATTTTTATGCATGCGATGATAGAAGTAGAACGATCCCTTGCAATGTTTAAGTTTTAATGCCCTCCCAACTAAACCTTGCACTGTCACATGTCTTGTACAATTAGTGGTGGGTCTATGAAATTAGGGTGCCACTAGTTTTCCTTGACTAGATGGGTTTGTATCGGATACTTACTCGCATAAAGGGTTGGCTGACTTAGACAAGGTCATCTTAACGGTTAAGGACCTTAGGGCATAAAGGTTGGGCGCCGAGACATAAGATGTCACCCAACAACAGGAGTCATATGTGATATGATTAGCAAAGGGTTGCTTATCGATCTACCGTGTCTTCTAGTGGTGATGCTAAAGCTCACTAGTGGACTTATTAGTTGTGGATCCTGAATCGCTAAGTATCAATGAAGGGACATTGATTTTAGTGGGAGTAGATTATGTTAAATTATTTAATGTATTTTACTCTGTCAAAAATATGGTGCCTTAGTATTTTGCATTATTTTATATTGTAGATCAATGGCATCTAGCACACCGTTTTCTTTGTGTTCGGTCCTTGAGGAGGATAAATTGAATGGAACAAACTATGCAGATTGGATCCGCAACCTGAGAATTGTTCTCGGCGCTGAGAAAAAGGAAGAAGTTCTAGACACCCCATTACCACCAAAGCCTGCTGAAGATGCAACTGCTACAATGAAAAATGCTTACCAGAAAGCATGTGATGCAAATCTTGAAGTGAGTTGCCTTATGCTTGCTTGCATGGAGCCCGAGTTGCAGACATGAAGCGCAGGATATGATCTAGGCGCTTAAGGATTGGTTCCAAACTCAGGCCAGGACTGAAAGGTTCAATCACTAGTACAGAAGTTCAAATCAATGACAAACATCATTCGTCACAGTACATGCTAAATTCGTCATTGAAAATCTTCTGTGACGACTTTATGACGTTTCTAAGATCGTCACAGAACGAGCGTCACATTTGACGCACCGTGACGAATCACGCAATTTGGTCACAGAACTGATCATTTTGTGTGACCTTCACTATTTCCGTCATGTAACAGCTTGTCTTCTATGACTAGAGAACATGGTCACTAATTTCATCATAAAGTGACTGCCATGTGGCGCCATGCATGCCGGCAGCTGACGTGGCGGTGCCATGCTGGCAGCTGACGTGGCGGTGCCACGCTGGCAGCTAACGTGGCGATGCCATGCTGGCAGCTGACGTGGCGGTGCCACGCTGGCAGCTGATTGGTCCACATGCCGCAATCTGATTGGTCCACGTGCCGCAATCTGATTGGTCCACGTGCCACAATCTGGTTGGTCCATGTGTCGCAATCTTACTGGTACACGTGGTCACTTGTGAATACACCACATGACGCCAAGAACACACTTCACAGTTACATGCACAAACACAGACACAAGCTCATAACTTAGAAAACTTCATAAGCGGCTCATCATGACATCACAGACCACAAGTTCATCATGCATTACAGACACAAGTTCATCATCCATCACAGACCACAAGTTCATCATCACATCACAGACAAAGACAGCAGCAGCACAGTAGAGTAGACAGTTCAAGCAAAAGACAGCAGCAGCAGCACGCTTAAGCAGTTCATCTGATCAAGATGAAGGACTAGATAGGCTACCACCACAGTTGATCTGCAGAAAACGCTTAAGCAGCAAATTGTTCTCCTCCAGCGCCTTCTTGTTCTCCTCCAGCGCCTTCTTGTTCTCTTGCAGCTCCATTTGGGTCCTCTCAAGGGCTTTCTCTGTGTTCTGAGCATTCTGCTTCAGCAGATTCACTTCACCTTGGAGAACAGCGGAAGCTTGTTTTTCAGCCACGAGTTGTTCCTGCAGGGCCCTTTCTTGTGCTGTTGGTGGTTTTGTTGGGCTTGTCGGCTGCAGACCAACATTCTTTAAGAAGATGCTACTGCTATTCTTGGGGAGCACGTTGGAGACAACCTGTGCACTTGATAGTGCACTGCCTTCAGCAGGAGGCTGATGCTTCAAAGCTTCCATGTTAGCCTGTCATAATCCAAAGAGTTGACAACAACCTAGTTAAACTTGGTAAATTTTAGAATCTTGACTGAAGAGACATTTTTATTCATCTTATTTGGCTACTTCAATGTATGTAGCAGTAGAGACACAATACTTTCATCAAGTTAGAAAAAGTGAAAGAGTCGCATACTTTCATCACTTGACTAGCTAAAATAATCATGCAACATCTAATTCCAACGATTTGCCATTTCAGCTGAAAGCCAATTCCTAGAAATCACAAAAATTCATTCCAAGTACTAAAAGTTAAAATAACTGGAAAATCAGTAAAGAGCACAAGCAGGGCACAGTGAAAGTTGCAAACTATTTCGAAAACACTCTAGACTCAAGCCACCTCAGCATAATGAAAAATATCGACATTTCAAGCCATCTTAGTTTCCACACTAAGACAGTTTCAATAGGAGATACACAAGAAGATTCTGGGAAAGTATATAGTGATATTTGACTTACAATTGCTTCTTTTGCAATGTCAGTCAGTCCTTTCTTGCGGCTGGTATGACATTCTTTGAAGATTTCCACCGCATCAAGTTCTACATCAGCAGCAGCTTCTTGTCCTCCATCAACAGCAACTTCTTGTCCTCCATCAGCAGCAGCTTCTTGTCCTCCAGTAGCATTTTGTTGATTTTCACGTGCTCTAGCCATTTTCTTCTGCCTCTGTTTGGGATGACATGCAAAGAGTCCAAATTAGTTGACTTTCGCACATATCAGTGGAGTAAAAAAGTAACGGTACAAAATAATGCCCTATTACATATGCATGCAGGTGTGCAACATAGCATCGAGATCCCGTTGTCTGGTGAAACTTGACATTGGCACGATTTAACTTGTTCTGTTCAGCTGTTCGCTGCAACAACAAGTGATATAGATTATAATTCAATCAAAATTATTGGACCTACTGGGCTGCAGCGTGAGAAATTTATGTAGCATCACTTGTGGGAAATAAATAGCTCAAGAATGATAAATGATGTCTGAATAGGGTTTATCAAAGCAATCAACTAACTGTTAAGTCCAGAAGAGAATAGACTAATTCAAGTAAATCAGAGAACTTTCACGGGTCACAGCCTTATACATTTACTTCAACAAAATCATGCATTCATACCATGGCAACAATAGCTAGCTGTGGAGTTCAGCAGATATGACATACCATGTTTTTTGGATCTGTCCATTTCTGAACCAGTCTATTCCACTGTGCATCAGTCATGTATGGTACAGGAGAGGTGGCACTGATCTGGTCAATTGGGGTGCCGGTGAAGTAGGCTTTCTTGAATCTATAGCGCCTCTGCTTTACAGTAGACTGGAGAACATTATAGCAAGCATCCTTGGTTGGCTGTTGATTGATGTCAATGCCAAGCCTTCCCTGAAAATTATTAAGATTATTCATTAGTTGCGGAAGATGATCAATCTCGCAGTTAAATGTAACACATACATAGTATAGATCGAGGAACTTACACTTAACTGTCCAACAAAGCCATCGAGAAGGTTTTTATCTTTCTTGTAGTGTTTCCAATGGGTTAGGACAGGAACGGAATCCCTAACAATGACACCAGCCTCAGAAGCGAATTTCGCAGCTTGCACAGGGTCATGTGGCCTTTTGAACCCATCAGCAACAGATATGGGCAACTTCTTCTTCATTGCTCTTGTCATGTTATCAAGTAATATACCCCTTGTTGGTGGCCTTGGCCTTCTTGGAGCTCTTTGGGCATGCTCTACAAAATAACAAAAGTTCAGAATGTTAGTACTCCTTAAATATTGGTAGTGGATCTAAATTGCATAATTTAAATGCAAATGACATTTACCTTCATGGTGTTCATCTTCTTCTCCCTCACAGTGCTCCTCATGTTCTCCACCAAGACCATCATTGTCATAATCTCCATTGTAGGTCCAGTCATTCAAGTACTCTCTTGGACTGTGCAGACCATTGTCATCTTCTGCTACAGGAGGCAATTCTTGCTGAACTTGATCCATTGTTTGAGTTGGCTGCTGCCTTGTTGAGGAGGACCGTGTGGTGACGCCACGAGGTCTCTCATTTGAAGTACTTTGCCTAGCTCTCTTAGCTTTTGTTGCTCCATCAAGTGCTATATCTTCAGCAGCAGTAGGTCTCTCATTTGGAGGAGTAGGCCTCACTCGCTTACTTGGTCTAGCACCTCCCGGCGGCATTTCTTCTGTACGTCTTAGACGCCTTGAGGAGATGGTCTTTCGCGTTTGTTTTCTAGGAGGAGCCTACAGTAGGAGAAAAACATGTGATTGAATTAGAAAACCATGTAAAATAAGGAAATGCTACTATAGTAGTAAACCATGCAATTGTGCATCCAATCCCTAGGTACCTCTATCACCATGAGGGGAATAGGCTCCTCGTCTAATTCTGCATCATCATCGGTGTCTCCCTGAACCTGCTCCTCAGCTTCAGGGAGATAATCCAAATCATCTATACCTTTAGCACCTCTACCCCGTACCCCTTTCCTATATCCCCTTGAAGGGGATGATTCATTTTGAACTGACTTTACAGCTGCTGCGAGGCCAAGTTCTTCGAATCTTCTTTTAATTTCTGATATATTGTTGTTGCGCTGCCTCTCATAATCACATGTCGAAGTATCTTACACATGAAATCACATAGGGCAGGTCAGGATGTTGAGTTGATGGAAATTCTAATTAATAACACCTCTAATTAATAAACACCTAACAAAAAAGTTCTGTGTATTAACGACACCTATAATTAACATGATACATTCATGCAAACCAAATTCAGACTTGAAACAGTACATAAACCAAGCTCTGAATATTTTCTGGTAAACAGTTCAGTCCAACAGTACATAAACCAAGCTCTGAATATTTTCTGGTAAACAAAAAAGTTCAGTCCAACAGTACATAAACAAATAAAATTCAAAACTATAGCCGATAATATCTGAACTTGAACCTCAAATTAACTAAATACTATATCAAATTCAACCATCTAAAAACATCTATCAAATCTATCAAATTCAAAACTATAGCTAGCTACTATATGCAACACTAAATCATGGACTACAATAAAAACTATCTACTTTAAATCCAGAAACATCTAAAAACACACAGATCATCTAGTTCCCATAGAGTTCCCCAAGTCGTAAACAAGAGTAGAAGACACTCTTATATCCAGAAAGTTGGATACATATATCAAATCAAACATCTAACTAAATACATCTATCAATAATGTTATCCTGTTTATCACGAGTTGCCCAAATTCTTAGAAGGAATTGCCCAAATACATCTAAATATGTCTAACTAAATACAATCTTAGCAGGAATTGGCCAAATCCGAACCCTAATCCGCCTCGAGCTCCAAACCCTAATCCACCTCGAGCTGCTAATACTAATATAGGCATCTCAATCCTAACCCTTTATCATGGATGTACTAGAGCAGAGAAATTCTAGTGACCTAGAGCTCCAAACACTAATCCACGCGTCGACGTTGTAGGGATTTGGCGTACCTGATACAACAGCGCGTCGAGTCTTTACCATACTTCGTCGATGTGGTAGCGGGATCAGGTCAGCGTCGTCGTCGAGGTAGCAGATTTGAGTCCCAGTGGCGACGACGAGGAAGCAGACCCGGACGGGGCGTTGTGCGTCGTTGAGGTGCGGACCCGGCCGGGTCGTCATGCGTCATGGAGGCACGGGCCCGGACGGGCGTCGTGCGTTGTCGAGGTGCGGATCCGGCCGGGGCGTCGTGCCTCGTGGAGGCGCGGACCCGGCCGGGTTGTCGTGCGTCGTCGAGGTGCAGACCCGGCCGGGCGGTGGGCGTCGTCGAAGAAGAGGGCGGTGCGGCGGCGGCTAGGGTTTGGAGAGGGAGAGAGGGAGAGGAAAGGAGAGGCACCCGCGGTGGCGGATAGGGTTTGGAGAGGGAGAGGGAGACGGTGTCTTTAGTTTTAGATGGGGTGGGCTGCGACGTGTTCTTTAGTCTCACTGACAGGTGGGCCCGCGCTCGCGCTGTGCGTTTGATATGTGTCACTGACAGGTGGGCAGGGTGACAGGCAAGGCGCGCCCGCGCTGTGTTGCCGAGCTTGACTGACAGGTGGCCCCGTTTTGAAATGAGATTGAGATAGTTTAAATTTTTACTTTGAACAAATCCATATTCAGAATGTACTCAAATGGAGAAATGCCTAAAACGAAACTTGTATAAGTTGATTTTAGAAAAAAATAGGAAAAAGAATCATCCGATTTGGAGTTCGAATGAGGAAGAAAAACGGGTTACAAATTTAATCCGAAGATTAAAAACAGAAATTGCACTTGCTATGAAGTGGGATGAACTATTGTGGTTTCTCTTTTTAATCTTTGACTAAAACTTGTAACTAGCTTTTCTGCCTCATACTAACTCTAAATCGAATGATTCTTTTGTCAAGAATTTTCTAAAATCATGCTCTATCAAGATAATGTGTTGATTTTGGTCATTTATGTTGTGATAAACTTTGAAAAATTTAAAATTTGAATTGGTTTTTTATGGTTCTATACGAATTATATCATAAAATGCTCCGATGGTTCTACGAATTGACGTGGTAACATACTTTGGGTCCATAGAGATGTCATAAAAATTTCAAGTCATTTCGGTAACAGCAGAACCTATGTTGTTTAGAAATGGATACATGTGTGACATAGTTTCATGAAATGTTACTTGAACATTGAAGTGTATCATACTTTTCAAAAATTTCGAATTCATATATACTTCAAACTTGACCATAAGCTTGTGTTTAGCTTATTATTGTAAAATACGAAGTTACATTAGTATTTAGGAGGAACTAGATAGAAGCATATAAATAGGATCCGTAAAATAGAATCTGTAAAAAACAACATCATTAAAGAAAAGATCGTGATTTTAGAAAAATTCAGGAAAAAAACGTCGAATTTGGATCATGTATGACGAAGAAATACTAGTTACAAAATTTAATTACAGATTAAAAGAAGAAATACCAACTATCCCTGTGTTCTTCACTAGCGAAGCCAATCCCGTGCTGACACGTGGTGCCCCTTGTGATAACAGAATAAGTAATTTTTTTGCAACACAACTTAAAAACACAGAAGTGGTGGAGTGGTTGGGACTTCTCGTGCTATAGCTACCGGTCCCGGGTTCGAGCCCCGACTTGTCTCTAATGTTGGCACATTTTTTTTGTTTTTCTTAACTTTTTGTAAAAAAAATCAGGGTGATCAACCCAGGCTTCGAACGCTGGTTACCAGCCTCACAGATAGAAGCCTCCTCCGTTACGCTACATCAAGTCATTTCGTTGTTCCTCATGAAGTTATTATTTTATCAACAACGCCCTCTCCTCACCCCCCTTCTCTCCTCACAGCATTATTGTTCACCGCCCTCCCCCTTCTCTCCTCACTCCGCCCTCTCCTCTTCCTCCGCCTCCACCCACAGCGCCTCATCCGCCACCTCCACCCGCAGCGCCTCATCCGCCACCTCCACCCGCCGCGTCTCCCCGCCTCCTCCACCTATCGCGCCTCCGCCGCCTCCCACGCGCCGCGCCTCCTCGGCTTCCCACCCGCCGTGCGTCCTCCTCCACCCACCCGCCGCTGCACGGAGGATGCCACCCCGAAAGCGCCGGGCTCTCGTGGATCTGCAGAACCGAGATCCTGCGACCGGCCGTTGGTTGCCGGGGAAGAAGAAGCCGGGCGCGGGGAAGAAGAAGCCGAGCGCAGGGAAGAAGCCGGGCGCGGGGAAGAAGAAGCCGAGCACAGGGAAGACACCGGGCGCGGGGAAGAAGCCGAGCACGGTGAGGAAGGCCGGCGCTCCTCCCTCCCCAACAAGCAGCAACGAGGCCGAGGCTATGGAGATGGGGAGGTGCGTTGCAGCAGACGAAATGGTAGTGCTCTATTCTGATGAATTTACTTGGATATTAATCTGTCATACCTCATGTTGAGCACGTTCTGAATATTGAGCAACATATATGCTGCTGTAGTGCTATTGGTTTGGAGATACTGTAGTGCTGTTGGTCTGTAGGACAATGTTGGCGGTCGCTACAGCCCAAATCCGACCACCAATACTGGGGAATAAACGGGGTTATATGCAACATTCCATGTACTTAGGTTTTATTTCTAATAAAGTTCCACGAGTTTTGGTGAGTGTCATGTTTGTAGGTACAACATTGTGAAATACGTGCTATAGGGGTCGGAAATGACAGAAACGGTCGAACGACATGTTCGGCCGGTTATCCCCCTTAGCCGTACAGGCCGCCGGAAGCCGTCCACATCACCGATGACCAAGCGGACACAACATATGACAAGTGGACGACCGCCAACTCAACCCGGACCCATGCCAAGTCATCCTGGGCCCACACAACTCAATCCCACGCATCAGAGGCCGGTCCAGGAGCACCACACAGCAGAGGCGGTGCTGGGGGGTGGGCCTGGGCTCCCAGCCCAGTTCGGCCGAACTGGGGGTTCGCCCGAACCGCCCCCAGTTGCCATGTTTATCTCTTTTTCACAAAATGTATGCTTTGTCCTAAGACATGAGATTGTTGCATATACTCAAGATGTGAATTGATCTACTTAGGGACTATCAAATGCTACTCTATAACTGGGTAGTTATAAAGGTGGTGTTCGGGTTTGTTAGGAAGCATGCTGTGAGGCATGGTCAATCAAGATGAGATTTGCCCCTCTCTATACGAGAGAGATATCTCTGGGCCCCTCGAGTGATTGGATCAAGAAATGCATGGCCGTGCTAGGTTAAGTGTTAACCTTTTGAAGGATCCAACTCACAGGTTCCAGAAAGAGAGGTCGACTTTGAGTTAGACCAAACATCATGAGGCAAAGGGAATAGCTTGTACGTGATGTTGTGGTGGTTCGTCTGATATGATCTTTACGTGTGCATGGGAGTTGACACGTCTTGCTAGAGACCGCTAGCAACTATTGGAACGAGTAGGAGTACTCGAACCATGTCTCACTACTACACAAACCATTTTTTGTGACACCACTTTCAGTGCCGGTTTTCACAAACCGGCACAAAAAGATTATCAGTGCTGGGTTGTAAGTAGGTGGGCGCGGCAGCCGTTGGACCCGGCACTGAAAATGGGTATCAGTGCCGGTTTGTAATACAACCCGGCACTGATAGTCAGCCCCCCTTCCAGCGCCGGTTTGTATTATAAACCGTCACTGATAGTCACTTTTTAGTGCCGGGTTGTAACATAAACCGGCAATGATAGTGGCCCCACATATTAAAATTTATAGCTTTTTCGTATGGAGACAAATTTTATATCAAAATTGTAGAGCTTAAAAAGATCTAAAACATTGTAGTTGACAACTTTTTTATTTGCAATTATTTAGATGCCCAAAAAGTTGATATAATGTCTCACACTCGTTAAACAACCTCAAATTAAAACAAAGTTAACATCAAAGTTGTAGTGGTCGACGATATTTACAACTTGTTAGTTGATAACTTACAAAGTTTTACATCTCTAAAACACTTTCATACAAACATATGCCATGTTTATATCCTAAAAATTCTTGTTTTATTTCTTGGTTAACCGAAAGAAATAATAATAACTAATAAAAGTGCTCTGAAAATTCTGGAAATTTGCTAGTAGTCATTTTTTAGGTGTATAATCTTATCATGAAAGATTCATTACATTACAAGAAAACTAGAATATACATTATTCACAAACCAGTACATCACAAAACTAGAATATTAAATCTTTCACACACACTAGACCATTATTTATAGTCATATTCAATGGAATCATTTTTTCACATCACTTAGACCATAATAACTTGCCCTTTACAAGTTTTGGATTTTTTCGAGGTGATTTGCTATTTTTTGAAGCATTAAATAAAGTCCTTAGCACTTGTACTCGTGTGCACAAAGTATGGCACTATGATTCTCTTCTATTTTGAGGAGGGTAATAAACACTTCACAACAACTATATGTTTATTGTTCATTAATATAATTTACTTATAATTTTATGCAATAATAATATAGCTTTTGAGGATTCATATGTTTTACTGCTTAAATAATAACAAATTAATAACATGGGCTAAATATTGTTAAAGGGGAGAAAATCCTGGTCCTGGGCCGCTTTTTCGGCCCGGCCACTCGGCCCAACTCATTCTGACCGTTCATCTACAATCCGACAGTCCATATCGCGCTTGCGTGGATTAAACCCACGGCCGGCCGACGCCCAGGCAAAACCCTATCTCTTCCTCCTCTTTACGCGGTGGTGGCGCCGTGGCGGCGGCTCACCCGCACCTCACCAAGTCACCATCCCGGCGCTCGCGGGCTGCCTCCTCACCTATCTCTCTTCCTCTCCCGGATCTCGCTTGCTGCCCCTCTCCTCCAGTCCTCTCCCTCCGCTCGCCCCTCGCGGAGTCGCGGTGAAGAGCCGCTAGCAACGGCACCGAGGAGCGGCGGCGGCGTGCGGGGCGTGGAGCGGTGCACGGGGTGAGGAGCGGTGGCTGGGTGGGGGGCTGTGTCGTCGCGAGGTGCGGGGCGGCTGATGCGGCATGGTTCAGGCCCGATCCAGCGAGGGGGAGGCCGGGTCCGACGGCGCATGCTGTGGAGGTGACGTTTCTCCTCTGCCACTGCCAAGTCCCCTACTGGTTGGCCTCTCCATGCGTGTGCTGCTGTCATCCACCGCCGCCGGTCCATTTTGCAGGTACGTGTTATCGATCTTGTGGCTCCCGTGCTTGTTGTGAATTCGAACCACAAGATGAGCAATTGGCTGCGGCATCTGCATATCGGCAGCTCCTACCGAGGCAGGCCATGTACATATTATTTTTGGTACCCCGGGATGTCATCAGTGCCAAATGTAGGTGAATTGTAAACCCTGCTGATCTAGTATTAAAATATTAGGGTACAAAACATAGTAGTTGAAATGGCTGACAAAATAATATTTGATTGCACCATCTTTTGAGTACTGATGCTATCTGGTGAAATGTAGCTAAACATATTCACATTAGATATTATTTTTTAACTTAGTGATACAACGTTGGAACTATTTTTTCAGCAGTCTTGTTATAATGTGTATGCTGGCTTCTTACTTAGTGGAAAGTTTCACGAACTGATAAATGGTGACCACATCTGTATGTAGCTCAGTAAATAGTTTTAATGGAGAGTAATTTTCCTATATCGCACTTTGCCGGTTGTGGAAGACCTGTATGAGGAACCTGTGCTGGGGGGCTCATTTTTGTCTGTTGGTACTTGTTCCTCTATATGCAGGTTGTAATCTGTTCCTTGGAATTAATGTCTCCATGCAAATACTGGAATACACCCCTTTCTGGACTTAACGACAGTGGGGTATGTTATTCTTCAACAGGTTAAGATGTACGTATATACAGCTGCTGTGTTTGTGTTCTGAAAGTTCCTAGTCAATTCTAATGTTGCATCTGCATTTGCTTTTATTTTTCACCAATATTACTATATTACTTATCAATTAATTTTTCAGGCTGTAACAAGGCAAATCAACAAAATTACTATAATGTCACGGTTGCTCTTTCATTGTGCTACAGGCAAGGCATTTCTTTTCTTAACTGTTTCTCTCACTTCTGTTTGCCTGCTAGTTGCTTTTGTCTATTTTTCAGTATGCTTTAGCCTCTCTGTTTGCTTGCTGTATGAAAGAACTATTGTCTTAGCATGAGCAATGGGTAGGGCCTGATAAGTCAACCTTTATTAAGTATGCCTCCAAGTATTCAATAATAGTGCAATACTACTGCTGTCATTCTCTGTGTGTTATGCCTCTAAGTATTCAATAATAGTGCAATACTACCATGCTTGCCTTATGTAGGTATCATTTATGTCCTTTTTTAGTTCACAAAAGTTGTCTTGTGCTTAGAAACTAAGAATTTCAAATGCTTTAGAATATGACTGTTCTATTTACTTATCAGGCTTAGAAATTCTGGTCATCGATAATTGCTCTGCTCTTTACTGGAAAACTTGGCACATAGCCACCATGAAATGTCAACTGATATGAGCTGTAAATATCTGTGTATCTTTGAGGACTGTATTTATACCTAATAATGGCCCATGCTTTTGTTCAGATGAGGATTACTAGGATGATCAGGTGTCACTATGTCTTAAGCAGCCGTTTAATCATGATATGGATGGAACAACTATTTTCTTTGGATTATGTATGCTACAATTTTTTTTGTTAAGAACTATGTACATCTATTATAGATGGATTATAAAAGTGTATAATGAATACCTTTTGTAATTGGTAATGTATTGCAATGCATGAGATGATGTATATTGGATGTGTGCGATTAGTGCTGGGCCCAAATAGGCCCTAGGCTAGATTTTTTTTAATCTTGAAATACACTATCAGTGCCGGTTTGAACCGTTGCTGATAGTACCACTATTAGTGCCGGTTTGAACCGTCACTGATGAACTGGTATCAGTGCCGGGTGGAGCGACAAACCGGCACTGATGGCTCTCTTATTATCAGTGCCGGGTTTAAAAACCGTCACTAAAAATCATATTATCAGTGCCGACCTTTCAGCAACGCCTCCCAAAACCGGCACTGATGGGGGTTTAAAAACCGGCACTGATGAGCATTCTGTAGTAGTGTCTATGTGTTCGTGAACTCATAGGGACACATTTAAGGGGTTTGGAATGTTAAAAACTTGTCTAGGTGATTGTCTAGTCCAAGAGCCAATCGCGTTAGACTCTGTTATGGGTTTGATCCACGAGGGATTAGGTTTACTAATGGTGCCCATGAGATGGCGGCCCATTAGTACGACCTATTTATATGTGAGAGGGGGCTAGGGTCGAGGACACCTATCGCCGACACTGCCCAAACCCTAGTCGCCCTCTTGACTCTCTCTCACCGCGCGCCCTTGGTGTTGGCACACTGGCGCACGATAATCCATCCTCGTACGTGTGGATACATCGGAGGTGATGCGCTTGGAGCACAAGGACCAACCGCACGTGCAGGACCAGACGGACGTGAGAAACTGCACGGCACTACCAGTTCGATGCGTTTATCTACACCAAGACGGCTTCCGCTGCATCTACGCATCTAGTGGTAACAAGTCGTGATCTATTACCGTTGTTGTTCCTGTTTTGAAGTAAATGAGTTTGCATGTGCCAGTGTAGCCTCGTTGTTTCCCTACACTCTGCCTATATTGTACCCTGCCTACCCTGTCGTTGCCGTGTATATACCAATTCTCTGTCGTGTATTAAGTTCGGGGGCCGTCAGCGTGCTGCCGGGGCCGCAGATGATGGCTAGTAAGAGCAGCGCCTACGGGATCATGTATTCCACACCGTGCGCCGGCAGGCTGAACGCATGCCTCAACCTCAAGAAGGCGCCAAGGCAGGAGGACGGTGCCACCGCGACGACGATGGAGATGGTGGTAGCGTGTCGGAGCTCGCCGCTGTCTGGGATGTTGTGGACGGAAGGTGACAAACGCCGGTGCAGGCAAACGCCGACGGGGGGCGGGCGCGCGACGAGGCCGGAGAGGGAGAGGTAGACTATGAGGTAGCCGGCGAGGTTGTTCATAGCGGAGCCCTGCCGGGAGGCCGACGTTGCTGCCGAGGTCCTTGAAGAAGACCAGCGTGGCGATGGCGCGTTGGTTGTAGACTCGTAGGAAACACCATGGCGCAGACAAGCTCTACTATACTCCCTCCGTCCCTAAATAACTGTCTTTCTCACTTCCCGAGAAATAACTTTGATTAATTTTATATTAAAATATATTAATATTTATGATGCATAATTAGTATCATTGGACAGATCTTTTGATCTAGTTTTTTAATAAATTTATTTAGAGATTAAAATGTTGTACGTATTTTCTACAAATCGAATCTAAATCGTGGCACGAAAACCAACGGCGAGACTTAACAAGGGACGGAGGGAGTATATATCTACGTGCGTGTGGGTTAGTGTTTCTCGGAGTACGTGCGTGTCTATATAAAATGGAATAAAGTGCAATGCAGATTGCAGAGTCGAGTACCGGCTTCAGAAATATAGCTTGACTAAGAAATCAAAGAAAGAAAGGAAGGAGGGCAGAAGCACAAGAATGAGAAAGCTCCTTCAAGTTTGTGAAAGTTCCCGTCACTTATAAAAGAGTTTCTCTCTCACGATAAAGGGAAGTTGAAGAAATCCTAGAAAGAAAAATGGGAGAATCTTACTCTTCCTTTCCTCCACCTACATGAAGACCTGGTGCAGTGGCTGCCACGGCGACACCGACCCCTTCAGCTAGGGCGCCGTCGCCGCCTGGCGCTTCCCAAAGTTCATCGACGTTAAGGCACTCGAGCGCTCCAGGTTCCTCACGGACGACGACGGAGGACATGGAGAGGATGGGGATGGTCTACATGTGCAAGGATGACTCGTGCAAGCGCCATCACGAGATGCCGGCAGAGACGCGCTCACGGAGGCATTTGCTAGGTTCCGTCATTTCGTCTGTGGATCAGCTAGCTAGCGTTTCTCATTTTTTTTGTGACAGTTTTTCTCACAATTTCATGCCCTGTGTTCGGAGAAAAAGTTCATTTTTGTCAATAAAGTTACATTACATTTATTTCATGTCACTGATTTTTAGTCAATGGTGTGAATCACATGTGACAAAGAAAATGGCTATCATTAATGACCTATTATCGGTGATGCATTTTGAGAAACACTTACACCAACGAGGAAACTCCTACGGGCGACCCCCACCGGACCGCTGTATCAGCGAAAAGTATTCTCAATTTAGAAATCGATGGGAAGAAATGTGAGGATAGGATGGTTACTACTTGATGGCGACGCCAGGAAGCGGTTGGTGTATTCTCTTAGGCTTTTTCCCTTGTATTTCTTCACCGGGTCGAGGTCGAGGTCAGACGTGGACCCTGCCCAGAGTGTAGGTGGCCTGGTAGTTCTGCATGAAGGCCTTGCGGAGGTCGGTCCATGTGTCGACGAAGTGTTTTGGGAGTCCGAAGAGCCAAAGTAATGTCGTCTTGCCTAACGTCACTGGGAAGTAGGCGGCCGCCTGGTTCATCGTGCCGTGGGCGGCTTTGACCTCGGTGATGTAGGTCCGGATCTAAAGCTTGGGATCGCAGTGACCATCGAACTTGTCGACTATGGCAGGCTTGAATGAATCGAGCCATTGTACAGCACGGAGCCGTGGAGTGAAGGCTTTGAAGCCCTCGTACTCGTAGTCGTCGTTGCCGTAGTCGTCTTCAGCCCTTGGCTGAAGTCGGTAGTTGCGGTGGCGCTCTTGGTCGCGAGCCGAGCCATAGCGATGATCTTAGCAATCTCAGTCCTTTTGCTCGTGGCATGCGCGACGATCGTCTTCGTCGTCGCTGTGTAGGGGTCGGGCGCCATGCCTCTCCGGCCGACCGTAGTCACGGATATACCGCTCACAATGTTCTAGCTCGGCCGCATCACGCTCCTTGTGGCGATTGTCAAGCTCTCTTCGTAAATCACGGCCGGCCTCCGAAGGTAGTCATGGAGATCTGAATCTGGCCGACGTTCGTCCCGCCGCCTGCAATAGTCGGCCCTTCTGCGGTTCCACAGGTTTCGGCCCTCAGATTCCTTTGGACGGTTGTCATCCACGCGATCCTGGTCAACCTCCTTGTTGATGACTTCAAGAGGTGGAGCATGATGCCTGCGCTGATCCCGATCAGATCTGCTATGAGCATACCTATGTGAGGTAGATCAACCAGAATTGAACCTTCTGGATCGATCTGGAGTATTGATCACGCTCATCTTGCTCCTGAGCGACCACAAGGCGTGCCTTGATACGTGGCACCTCGGGGGTGATTGGCAAATGTTCCAACTCGGCGAGAGCCGTGTTGGCGGTCATTACCGCCTGATTTCTGACCTCTAACCGAACATAAAATAAACACAATGGAACAATGCACCATAGCTATAGGGTTTAATTGTATTCATTCCTATAAGTTTTGGTGTTTATTTGATTTTAAGAGGTGAATTACCAAAGTTGGAGCAAAACCACTGTTGGCACTTCTTACGATTCAATATCAGAATTGAGAATCCTGGTACTGGGGTAAGGAGTGTTTTAGTGGTTTTCCTTATGGCTTAGTAAAATATATAAATATTCTGCAAGCGCGCAGAATCACCGTTGTAGCACTTCACATGGGAGTATCCCGAGGTATCGTAATTTATATTTCCGCAGGGAAACTTTGGCAAGAATACTAGTGAACAGATATTCGAGACTATCAGAGAAGGGTACACGACTAGACAAGACAAGGGATAACGGTATTGGATAGGAGTGGATATACCGGACACACAGCTCAAGGGATACTTAGGTAAGGGAGAGACGAGATAGATAGCTGGGAAGACAACGAGAAGAGATAGATGACTCCTGAATACTTTATCTACCTATGTCACTCTAGCTTAGAGATACAGCGGCTACAGAGCCAGCACTAGGAGATCTGGGTTAACTCTATTGACTTACAAAAGCAAAAGTAAAAGATACAAGAGCTTATACCAGAGCTTCTGAAATCGACTCCGGAACCTCCGAGGCACAGCTCGACTCAACTCTAACTCCCAACTAAACTATCCTAACTCTACTAGAATGAAGGTGGAAATGAGCTCCTTGGCTTGGTGTGTGTGAAACCGGGCATTGGACACTTGTATTTATAGCTGGGGATGGCGGTTATGGGTGGAGTAACCGCCAAGGGACCTTGGGAGGCGGTGCCGGGCCTTCGGCCGAATCCCCTGGTTCGACCGAACTGACCAGTTCGGCCGAACCGTGGATTTGCGCCGCCTTTGCTCCCACGGCTCAGATCAAGCCCCTAATGGTGGTTTTGTGGAGTGGGGGCGGTTCGGCCGAACTGGGCTTCCAGCCCAGTACGCCCCCCTGCACCGCCTCTCCTTCTGGATCACCCTGGGCTGTCTTCTCTTGATGGTCCTCATGTTGGTGTAGGCCCAGAGTGACGTGGCAGTGGTCCAAGTGTCGTGCTCAGTCGTCGCTCGGTCATTGCTGACGTGGACGGCCTCCGGTTGTGCTTCGCTGCATGCTTGGCTAAGGGGGTAACCGGCCGAACGTGTCGTTTGGCCGATTCGGTCATTTCCGGCCCCTATAGCGTGTATTTGTCGTAGTTGTACCTGCACAAGTGACACTCACCAAAACTCGTGGAACTTTATTAGAAATAAAACCTAAGTACATGGAATATTGTATAAAACCTTATTTATTCCCGAGTATTGGTGGTCGGGTTTGGGTTGTAACGACCGCCAACAACCACCCAAACTGGTGAGTTCAGCCGAATCCTAAGGTTCGACCGAACACCATCCTTGTGCGTTGTGCAAGCCACACTCTACCACATTCAAGGAAACACACCATGGTACACTAGGGTACATTGGATTTATGTTGGTTCAGTCCAAGAGTCCGAGTGAAGCAACCAGGGACCGACGATGCCACAAAGGAATGCATTCCGACCAAATCCCGCCAGATGGAAGCAATCCTAGACGTCCCCAAGGCAGAGGTGTAGGGTCGAGATGGCGGACTAGAGGGGGGTGAATAGTCCTTTCTAAAATTTAACGCGCCGGCTAACCGAAACAAATGCACGAAATTAAAACTATCGGTCTAACCAAGACTACATCCCTCTATCTATGTTCACTAGCACCTTATAAAAGATTCTAAATAAGCAAATAAGGTGTCAATCTAGCACGAGCTCACCTAATTAATTCTAGGAGCAAGGTCACACAAACCTATGCCACTAGTACTTCACACACCGGGTAGCTCCTACACAACTAGTAAGCAAAAGCACAAAGCTCCTAAGCTCACTAGCAATGCTCAATGGAGAAGACTACACAAGTCTAATCCAAAGGCTCAATTTACTTAGCTACACAAACTAAGCAAAGAGACTAAGGGGCTGTTTGGCACGGCTCCGCTCCAACTTTTACAACTCCGCTCTCAATTTTTTTACCCAAACACGTGTAGCTCCAAATTTTGCAGCTCCAAGAAAAAAGTGGAGTTAGGGGCCAACTCCAGGTAAAACATGGAGCACCTCAAGGGATGCTCCAAAAACAAAGATTACATACCTTCTCATAGAGTTGGGGTGAAATTACCCACCACTGTCATTACAGGATACCGGTTCACTTCATAAAAAACACTCGTTCCGCCTGACCACCCCCTGACTCGCGTCAGTTTTTTTTCTGTTTTTTTGCGCCGCTTCCCCCTCAGGTTGCTTTTTGTATAACGATATATTTCTTATACACGATACCGTAGCAGCATGGTACAAGCCTTGTACTGTAGAACCGCGACACTGTAGCAGTCAAGGTACTGTAGCAACGCGGAACCAACGTAACGAATCCAAGGGCAACAAAGACATTTCCTATCAAATCATATATTTTCTAGAGCTGGAGTTGCATCTGTAGCCAAACACGTTGAACTAACTCATGTTTAATTAGAGTAGATGGAGTGGAGCTGAAAAACACAGAGTTCCTGGAGCTGGAGCTGGTTTTTGTGGAGTGGAGCTCTCCCAAACAGGCCCTAATTAAGCCACCCAAGCTAATTAGTCACAAGATCACTACTTCTAGCTACTCAAGCAAGAAGACAACTAGCAAGCTACACAAGCCAACTAATTGTAACAGCAACCACACAAGCACAAGATATAACATGTAAATACAATGCTTGTGATCAAGAAGTGCAAACCACCGAGAAGAGTAGACAAGTTGACACAGTGATTTTTATCCCGAGGTTCACTTGTTTGCCACCAAGCTAGTCCTCGTTGTCTTGACCAACACCTTGATGATTCTTGGACAAAGCTCTAAAGCCGCTGGCCACTCCGGGCACTCCAAGACACCACTCGCAAGTGAGGTAACTCAATGACACGCTCCACTAGAGTTGCTCTTCGCGATCCCCACGGGGTGAGCATAATCCCCCTCACAAATCCTTCTCCGGAGCACCGCACAATCTCCTTGCGTGCTTCAACAGAGCCTCAATCCACCAAGCCGTCTACGAGGTGGCAACTTCCAAGAGTAATAGGCACACCGACTTGCAACATGAACACCTAGTGCCACTCGATGCAATCTCTCAAAGCAACGCACTAGATTCGCACTCACTCACAATAGATTCACAATCTCACATGAACAAGTGAGTTAATGGACTCCCAAGGCAAGCACAACCATGGAAAATACATTCGCAAGGTGCTCAACCTCCCCTAGCCTCGGGCACCCTCCTATTTATAGAGAGGGATGAAAAACTAGCCGTTATACTCCTTTTCTCGTGCTCCAACGGATACCTCGGACTGTCTGCCAATCAAAAAAATAGTCGTTACACTTTTTTTCCGAGCTCCAATGGCTACCGCGGACTGTCCGCCTCACAAAAGTGATCTAGATCGCTCAGAAACGTCTCTGTGTAAACAGTCCGCGAAAACGGTCCGCCTCACAAAAATTTGCTTGCGGACTGTCCGCCACAAGGGCCCGGACAGTCTGCCTCACAAACTTCTCCGTGTTGAAAAACAACTACAGACTGTCCGCTCTCTAGGCCGAGGACAGTCTGGACCCCCCGGACGGTCCGCCACCAAAGTTAGGCGGACTGTCCGTCACTCCTTTTTCGGCACAACCGAAGCTCGGTAAAACGGCCATAACTTTTAACTCCGATGTTCAAATTAGGTGATCTTGGACTCTTTGGAAAGATCATTCAGAGGGCTATCCAACCCAACTGAATACTTGATCCAAAACACTTCGGATCAAAACAGAATTGCAAACCAAGATCACACATAGTCATAACCAACATCCAAACTTCAACCCCTTTGCAAATGTGCCAACCCCATAAGTGTACCACCTTATGTGTGAGTGAGTTAGCATTTTCACAAACATTTCTCAAAGGGTTTTTCACTCTCTTCACCACGCCACTCGATCCTAGCAACATCGCAAAGTTAGATCTCTCAAGTGGCACTAGATGACCGATATGCAAACAAGTTTGCCCCTCTTGATAGTACGACCATCTATCCTAAACCCGGTCATATACTTCTCTACTCACCTATGACCGGTTAAATGTAATGCCTATTGATTATACATTTGCCTTGCATATTCCATTCCATCTTCTCCAATGTTGATGCAACACATGCACCAACATCATCATAAATGATATGATCCACTTCATATCATCATGGAACCCCTTGGTTCATCGATCTTGACTCCACTTGCTCTTCACCGTTGCATCGGTCCATCGGCGCCAAGTCATTGCTCAAGCATCCCGCCACATGGTCCGGCGCTTAGCCTCTAACTTGCCCTTCACACTTGCAACCGGTCCATCAAACCAAGTCTTGTCTTGATCTTCTCCACTTTAGACACATGACTCCATGTCATGTCTCATATGCAATGAGTTTCTTCATCACATAATTACCTATGGACTAATCACCTGTGTATTTCACTTAAACACATATTAGTCCACCTAAGTTGTCACTCAATTACCAAAACCAAACAAGGACCTTCAAGAGGGGGAGTGTGCATCGGAGGGCTGCTGGGCTCTGGGCCCAGTTCGGCCGAACCAGCCTGAAGCATGTCCCCATGCAACCGACCATGGGAACCGACTCTAGGGGGTGAATCCAGGCCGTAGGCACCAAAGTACGTGGCACCGCCTTGGTGCCTTGGCTGAACCAGCCGAGCACTGTCTCTCGGTGCTTTGGCTACTGCTCCACCCCACATCGTCCTTGTCCACTATAAATTGGAGCCCCTAGCACATGTTTCAACATACAAGAGAAGAGAAGCTTGTTAGCGAAGCGCTGCTACTCTTATATTTAGAAGATAGGGAGATAAGAGAGGTGAGCGTGCCAGAGAGGAGCCGGAGTGCCAGCCCCTCTTCCACTTGTACCTCTATGGATGTGGCTCTTCTTCGAGTAACATCCGGGACGTGTCTGGTAACTCCTTTATCTCTCTCTGATTAATTGAGCATCGGTTCTTCTTTTATATGCTTGTTGGTTCCTTGTTCACTTAATTGATTGGTATAATTGTATATTGGTTGCTTTGCTTGGGTGCTTATCTTTGTATACGTGATAAGTATTAGTGTAGGCGCGGTGCCTAGACTTGAGGATAGCTTGGTTTGCGTATGAGTCCATGGATGTGTGGTAGCCTTTAGGTGGTGACAGCCCTATACGGCCTACGTAATCCACCACATTCGGCTCGGCCTGTAGGAGCCTCTTGTGGTTCTTAACCAACACCCATTCTCATCCCTTTCTGAGTGTTGGGTGCTCCGCTTCCCGACGTAAGCATGTATCTGTACCATCTAGCTTGCTCAGTTAGTTAGAAGAACAATACTATCAGTCTCGTGTCCTCTCTACCCTCCTATCGCTTTCCCTTCCTTTTCTTCGTCGTCATCCACTCCATCATACCATCCTTCAACAACTTAGTTTACAATTAGTTCATTTCTTGTTCCTCATGGAAATCGATACTCTGGAATACTCCCGAGTGAAAGCTACATCGGTATCCGTCCGCTTGCGGATTTATCTGTAGGCCATAAGGAGTGCCAAAAAGCCATCGTGATGTTGGCTTGAGGCGTGCAGAACGCCGCGCGAGCCTAGTTGAACTCACACTCTTGGTTGCACGGGTACAAGGGTTCGAGCAGACCTCCAGTTGGATTGGGCAGTTGTTCGCCGGCCGAGTTCCTCGCTTCCTCCGTACGGCGCCGAGCCCTATCTTGATTCCGCTCCACGCGGCGTTGCTCCTCGGACTCGGTTTCACCAACTTGATGACCCTAGTCCTCGGAGACAAACACATTGCATTCAGGTGGCGCGGTGTAGCTTTATTCTCCATTGGCTGACTTCTTGGCCGACGAGAGGATGGTTGTAGCAACCTGGAACTCACCGCAGTCCGAAAACTGGGTGGTCTCACGTGGGTTCTCAGATTGGATCTGAGTTGAACGTCACGGGTCGCGACCAGAGTAGTCAGCGGCCGCTTTTTTGAGCCCAAAAGGGAACTTGTTCACTGAGCGATCCAGCGCCTGCTCGGACATGGCGATGCATTATGTGAGCGTGGCGTTGATATGATCCAGCCCGGTGACGATCTCGTTGGGCGGCGGGACTCGGCATCAAGGAAGCAGATCTGGGATCCGTTCCTGGAGGCTGAGCTGCATGACCTGCTGCAGGAGCGAGCCAACTAACTTGGGGGAAGCCCCCAAACTTGCTGAAGCAGATTCCGCCGGCATCGAGTCGGTGCTGGTGGAACTGGAGCTGCTGGAGTCGGTGAAGAAGCTGACGCCCGAAAAGTGCTTGGGGCTGTCCTTCATGATTGATCTGTCATCAAGCTAATTTAATTGAATAACTCAGCAATTACCCCTACCTGGCGCGCCAACTGGTGGACCTGAGGACTGGCAATCCACCTGAGGGTACCGAAGTGGTAGATTTGTAGGAGAGTGATTGCCGAGTTGAGTAGCTTGAAGGTGACACAGGAGGCACAATTTAGATAGGGCCAGGCTACCCGGAGGTATAAAACCCTACGTCCTGTGTCGATGGTTGTTTGTATTGCTTGGAACTCGGCCGTGCTTCCGGAAGCAAGGGCGAGCTTTGAGATTACAATGGATGGATTACCCTCATAGGGTTGCCCTAGACCACTTTATATAGGATTGCGGGCTACGGTTTACAAGTTGATTTCAATCTAAACCTACCAAAATACAATCAGAACTGTATGTAGATAAGTTTCTACAAATATCCTGGGATATCCGGAGTACATCCTGCCGCGCCTTCATCAAACTTGTCCATCAAGTCGGGGATTCCTTGTGGGCCACCTAGGGATCGGCCCACAACTCTATCAGGCGTTCCTCCGGTAGTGGGCCTAGTAGTACCCGTATCCCACAAGGCCCCTCCACAAAACACATGGTATAATAAAGAGGATCATTCAGGGCCTGTTTGGCATAGTTCAAGCTCCAAACTCCAGTCCAGATTTACACTTTGTTTGCTAAATTAATATACTTTAAATATTAGTATTTAGTATAAGTTATAAACAAAATTATTCATCTAAATACTCTCTATGTAATGCCAGCTCCAACTCCAGAATTTCTTAGAGAACCTCGTACCCAGCTCGAAGAACTCCATGGATTTTCTGGAGTCAGAGCTGTCCGCGCATGGTCTTAGACTCTGGTAAGCCATCAACTGATCTGAACGTAGAAAATCTATCCACATAATGAGACACATAAGTAGTCTTTGTTTAATGTGGAACAATTGTCTCACCAGCAGCTCATGTTCATCTCTCCTAAACCTCTCAAGCACTAACTTACAAAAGTCAGGCCACGAACAATTCCTCACCATCGTTCGACCAACTACAGCCAAAGACCGGCTACCGTATTGCGATTCATGATCACCAGTTTTATTTTCACATGAGATTCTACCGTACAGATATCAAAATATTCCTCCACTTATACGAATCATAGTCTAGGGTTATCACCATCAAAATTTAAATGAGGCAACTTGCTAGTGCCGTGAAATTCACCCGAACTACCCATGCACCTAGCTAGTGTGAATGTGTGATGCTGAGCAGAAGATGTTTCCCCAAAACCAAACACCTCAAACTGAGGATGAGAATGCGACCTATTGAGTCTGGCATCTCGCGTGGAGTGCATACCCTTGACTAGGATCTGAGGTTGGAGAGTACTCGAACCAATCCTAGGAACCCGGAATAACACACTACCAGAATGATCAACATCTGCACCGGTTGGGAACCGGCTTAGCACCGGGTATCCCAACCGGTGCAGATCTCCCGAGGCTAAAGGGGTAACCCTTTAGCACCGGTTGCAGACACAAACTGGTGCTAAAGGGCCTACCCCCGCAGCACCTTTAGCAGGGCCGTTAGCACCGGTTGTTGTCTTCAACCGGTGCTAAAGGCCCCGGATTTCTTTTTTTTTGTTTTTCTCAGTAGCTAAAGGCATCGCTCGCACCCCTCAAACGAGGTACACTGCGATTTCCGCCTCACTCGAGGGTCTCGACCTCCCTCGAGCGAGCGCCAAGTTTCGCCTCGCTCAAGGCCACCCCTCGACTGCAAAGCACAGGATCATCCGCTCAGCCCCGACAACGGCATTAAATGCCTGCCCTATCAATGGGGCGCTGAAGTCAAAGAGAAAATCCTCTCCCACGCCCCGCGACTGACAGAATCAGAGTGCACTATACACCAACCCCCGGTCACTGTGCGGGCGTGCGGGGCACTATGCGGACAGCCCATGCGTCATTCCATCGCACTGTGCTACCTGCTCCCGTCCTTCCCCCGCGACGACACCCTCGAACGGGCATGGGGGCACCCTCGAACGGGTGTACGGGCGACGACTAGGCACGGACCCCGATCAGCACGTCCGCACGGATGACGCAGGCCGAGTTCAATCTACCAACTCCGATCACTGTGCCGCCATTCCCAGTAATGGGCAGGCATGCGGAGAACTGTGTAAACAGGGAAAGCCACGCCGACGACTGTGCTGCCAACTCCCGTCCTCCCCCCATGACAAGGCCCTCAAAACAGGCAGGGGAGCACCTTCGAACGGATGAGCGAACGGCGACTAAATACGGACCTCGGTCAGGCCACCCCTCGAAGCTGGATCAGGAGAAGTACAAGAGCCATCACGCCGCCCGCCAAGGCCGGGGCACGACCACGACTCGCGCCAGGAGCGAGGATTCGCAAGGACGAACGCACGCCCGGCGCACGATCGCCGTACACCCCGACTGTAGCGATCTACTGTACCCATACATGTAACCGCCTCCCCCTTGGCCTATAAAAGGAGGCGGGTGCCCTTCAGGGGACGAGTTCGAGAGAACACATACACGCGCACGATCAACGCCACTCACGATATTGGCACTCGCCTCAATCACTAGCCTACAGGGACTTGGAGACTTCCTCCCCTCTCCCGACCCGCTTGTATCCCTCATCTGCAAGCACCCGGGTGCAAGATAATACAGCGCACGAGCGCACTCTGCTGGACATACGACCCTGTGGCCCGAACCATTATAAAACCTCGTGTCTTGTGTTAGCCTTTGCATCAACCATCGAGAGGCAGGACACAGCGCAATTCACTAGTTAGTGTCGGGACTAAACCGAACACCGACAACACTTGTGGACCTTTACTCTATCCTCTAAAACAGAATATTCTGTCCTGATCATCGATATTCTCCGCTCTAAATTTTTTCTCCTGCACTCGTCATACAACACGGGCGCCACGGGGTCCTTCCCCGCCGGCGTCTCCGCGGCCAACCCATCCATCTCCTTCCACCGCCTGCAAAAGCTCGAGCATCCCTCGGGCGTCACGTCCGACCATCACGGGGCACTCGCGTTCGAGGTTATCCGTGCCTCCAACCCGCGCCTCCAGGGCTTCCTGGCCGCTGCATACTCCGTCGTGCTCATCATTGACTTCTTCTGCAGCATCGTGCTCGACGTCGCCGGGGAGCTCGACATGCCGGGCTACTTCTTCTTCACCTCGGGCGCATAGATCCTCGCCTTCTTCCTCTACCTCCCGGTGCTCCATACGCGGGACACCGCGAGCTTCCGAGACATGGGGGAGGAGCTCATGCGCATCCGAGCATCCCGCCGTTCCCGACGATGCACGCCATCCTACCCCTCATGGACCGCGGCGGCGCGGCCTACAGCGGCATCATGAGTGCCAGCGCCGGCCTGTACCACTCCCGCGGCGTCATCGTCAACCCGTTTCGCTCGCTCGAGGCGCATGCCGTCGAGTCTGTGGCCGCAGGGCGCTGCACGTTGCCGGGCCTCTCGACCAGGGGCGACGCCACGTTATGCTACCATGGTGCACATGCACCAGGGTAAATCAAAGTTTTGTTAGTAACTTGACTGATTTCTGCTATATAGCTGAATGAAATTTGGTATACTGCTTGAGTTGTGCACCACCTTCCGTTTGAAGCTAGCTTCGCCTTTGCTCCCGACACCGCCCGTCTATTGCATCAGCCCGCTGATCAAGTTGGAGGAGGTGCTGGGCAAGGGCGGGCGGGAGTGCCTGGCGTGGCTGGACGCGCAGCCCGAGGCCAGCGTGGTGTTCCTCTGCTTAGGTAGCATCGGCCGGTTCAGCGCAGAGCAGATCGGGGAGGTGACGGCGGGGCTGGAGGCCAGGCAGTGGTTCCTATGGGTGGTGCGCGCGCCGCCCATCAACGATACGGCGAAGAAGTTCGACAAGCCGCCGGAGCCGGACCTGGAGACGCTGCGGCGGGGGAGCAACGGCCGGAGTAGGCCCGTGCCGATCTGGCATTTACCGTGTCGCCTGCGCTCCCTCTGGCGCGGCGTATCATGTACAAGTGCTTTTGCAGGGAGGCGCTGCCTACGAAAACTGTATTTCTATATCCGACGTGGCGTTCCCCGTTTCATTTTACAGAACCCAGTGCGAACAGCCTAATCCTTTCCGTCTGGAGGTCGTGGTGGATTTGGTGTGCTCTAGATCGGTGTCATTGTCTGATAGGATTGAGATCTAGACGAGAAGCAAATCACGAGAAGGAAATGAGAGGTTGTTGGGGCAGCTATTACATTTTACTAGGCCTATTCTGGCCCATACACACGAGGGGTCCAGGGTCCTCTTCTCGCCATGTCCCCTGCCTGGTCCATCTTGTGGTGCAGGCCCAGTATCTAGATGGCTAACAAAGTATTGCATGGATCTCAAACCCTACAAAGAAAACGTGGGCTGGAGAGTTGGGTCGCCGCTTGAACTGATGAAGGCCCAACCCAATCCACGTATGGAAACATGTCCCGCCCTTTGTGTTATCTGTTCGGCTGTTACCCAATTCTTCGTCTTTCCCAATCCTGAAGCTAGGGTTCACACACCGCGAGCGATGTCGGAGCGCCGGAGATCTCTCATTACCTATGTCAACAGCCGTGTCGCCGAGGCCCGCAGCAGATCTATCCCCCCTCTCGCGGAAGCCGTCAACTCCCCGCTGCCTCCGCATATGACGCCGGAGCTGATTCCTTCGACGGGGATCTGGCCACCGGAGCAGAGGTCGCGCGACCTCGTTGTGCGCTCGATCAAGATGTTGCTGGTAGGCCCCAGTATGTTCACCCAGCGCTACGGCTCCGTGCCGGAGCACGAGGCCGAGGTCGCGGCCCCCACCATCGAGGCCGACTCCTACGCCGCCACCTTGGAGTACGCCTCCGGCGCGACCCTCGCCAACACCCGGGAGCGGTTCGAGGTCTTGCGGGCGTACGCAAAGATGTATGTCTTGCGCACCCAGGATTTCTTGGAGTCCCGAGCTCCGCCTCCTGCCGCTTCCGGGGTAGCTCCGCCTCCTGCCGCTTCCGGGGCCTTGCAGAGACGGGGGGACTCGTCGGCGACTGCTCCGCGTTCTGCCGCCTCCGGGGCAGTGCAGGATCCGGGGGAGGCGTCGTAGCGACTGCCCCGCCGCCTCCCGTCTCCGGATCCGTGCAACATCCGGGGTACACTCCTGCCGCTTCCGAGTAGGGCGTCGCCGACGGGGAATTGCAGTTATTTTGGGGTCTCGTTGGAATTTGTTGATGGTTTCGTCCTACGTCTATGGTTGGTACTATCTGCTCTCTATTAGTGATTCGCGTGAGAACTTAATTATGTTGGCTATTAGTGATTCGCGTCAGAACTTATGTCGGTTATTAGAGATTCGCTTGTGAACTTATGTTCGTTTCTGAATCTGGTACTCTATAATATCAAGCAAGCTACTTGCTACTTTTAACGTTTCATCCTTGCCATTGCATGTTTGCATAAGCATACTTGTTCTTTGATTCTGTTTTTCTGGTTGCACTGCATTTAATATTCTTTAGTGTGTATATGTTACTGCTTAGTGTTTATTGTTTTACCATGTCGACCCAAGGGAGTATAATACTGTGTTAGCTTAGAAGGAGTCTATTTTCTTGCAAAAAGAAAAATGCTGGTTTGCTTGCAGCAATCTGGATTTTTAGACATAAAATTGAACTCAGCAAGGTCGATATTGCATTGGCGCAATGCTAGAGAATAATTGCTAGATTATCAAATGTGCTTGGTGGTTGACTAATTCAGTAATACCATTTAACACCTGCTTTATGCTTTCTGCTGGATGCTATCTGGGGCGGCACCTACAGACAAGAGTGAGCACTGTTTGATACGTTGATTAATTAATTTTGTTTCCTCAATCATCTCCGCAGGGGAGTTTTAGAATTCGAGAGCAATAGTTAAGTGTTATTTCCTCAAACATCTAAACAAGGAAGTTTTAGAATTCTAGAGCTACATTACATGTGCTCTCTTACAGGACAAACAAAATATAATGGGTATGCAGGGTTTGGACGATATTACCTGTTCAAGTTGGGGTTTACTATGTTTTCTAAACAGTTCAGGCTTTCCTGTTTTACTATTGTTGACACCAGAATTTGATAAAATTCCATGACACGTTGAGTAGCGAAATTGGCAGCAATTGATAAGATCGGTCGAGCAAGACAATATGCGTAGAATGCCACATGCATACAAAGAAGATTGAAATAAAGATGACCCGTTAGTTTAATGAAGCAAATCGGCGAGGGCAATCGGCCGGATTCACGAACATGGCAATTAAAGAAGGGGAGGGAATAGAATAAAGAAAGGTAAAGATGCAGGCCAGCACGTGTATGCCAAGATGATTTGATTAAAATAAAAGGAAGTGGCCGTATACAAAAATGTGCATGACTTATGCAGTTTGGTATATTCACGTACAAGTTGGACATGGAAGCTTCACGAGAAGGATTCTGCGGGGAGGAAGGCAGAGTCCCTGTATCTTATTATTCATTTTTTTTTATTAGTTAAAGTAGTCAAGTTGTGATTGATCTAGAGTTTGCTTTCTTTGTGTGAGTTGCACGCCAGGTCTTAGGTCCAGCAGCCCTATAAATATGAAGGGTGCACGGTCATTGTACCACTCAGATCAATCAAACAATTATTTTATCAAATATCTTTACTTTTCCGTACCGGCGACTTCGTCTAAGATTCAGCAGTTAACGAGTTCTTCCAAGTATTCGCAGGGCTGCATTGCTTCGATCTCCAGCTTGCTTGTAAGTTCCGCTTTTACCTGAAGCTTTAACTACCGGGTGTATCGTTGTGATTTCGTCTAGATCTCCTAAGAGTTATCGTAATCGTTAAATTTTAGGTTTAAGCGCATCAATGTTATCTAGATCTAATTATTACACCAATTTATTGAATGTATCTGCTTAGCTAATCAAAGTAGCCGATTTAGGTTATTTTGCTCTGTTTCGTTCTTAAGATTAATGTTATCGATATTAGCTGGATCTTAATAGATTTAATCATTTATCTCTGTTAAGTTTTGAATTTTTGTCACCAATCTATCAAGTTTGTATTCGAGTTTCGTATCGGCTCAAAGCTTTTAAGCGCATAGCCGATCTTAGCTTGGACGCGATCTTTAAAACTACGCATCAGCTGATTGTAGCCGATACGATCCCAGGAGGACAGTTCGGTGCAATAAGGTTTGTTGTCTCAGTCTAATGATGCTACCTCTATTGGCAACAATAGGTTTTGATTTGTTGACATCACTTAGCTTTGGTGTTCAATTTGATTCAGTTACCATTTTTGTGCACTGACTACTGAAGTTGTTTGAGAAATTCAAGATACTTGTGTCCTCGTTATCCAGTATAATTGAAGCATATTTGCTGATATGAGAAAATAAAATAGGTCTGGTTGCAGTAATATGCTGTATCCATAACTCATTGTATGTTGATTGAAGTTGTTCTCTTGTCTGAAAATAAATAGAGCAAAATATACAATTATGTGATGAAAAAATATTGAGATAAAAAATGTATAATGGGATAAAATAAAAAAGAAAACAGCGAGGGAAAAGATAACAAATGTACAGCACAAGGCATGTACCAAAAAAAGAATGGTAGTGGGGCGGTGGAGAAGCAATACGTTAGCAAGTTGATGGTTCTACTAGCAACACAAGTCAACAGCCATTGGGAAATTATAGCAGAAGGTAGCACAACACGAGAAACAAATGGGTTTATGTTGGACACCGAAGTAGGAGAATGCAAAATCACTATCCACTAGACCAAAAAGAGGCCTGGACAAGATACTCTGCGGAGCCTTACATTGGAGAAGCGTTGACCTGGCAGTATAGAGTGTAATTCTTGTATATCATTTGATGTATCAGTGTACATTCCTTGTATTAGGTTACGTCTCCTGAGAAGTGTAGCATTGATATATGTCGTCTGGTGCAGAGAGAGAGAGCTGGGGTGGAGTGAAGAACATCAAAACCATCTTAAAGATGCATAGATATGTTTATATCCACAAAAGCAAATACACCTGTATAATGGTGGAGGACTGGAAGTGCTTTTGATGTTGCCTTATTAAAACTAACAAATATGCCCGTGCGTTGCCTATGGGTGAAGGGGGACTTCACAAGCGAAAGCACGCATGAGCCATATACGACGTCGATTTCACATATGATGAGGAATACGACAAATAAGATCCTCGATGGACGCCATTTCTAGGAACAACGATGGGTCGATGATGGGAATGCGAACAACGTGAAAAGACGAAGGGGTACATGCGACGGTGCGAGACGTCGAGAGGAGACGAGATACTACGGGTTGATTACATAAAACATCATGCGTTCTTTAAAAAACACTATAACGTACCATTATAGGTCGATGATGAGCACGACAAACGAGAGATCCTCGGTGGACTCCACGCCCGGGAACGACGGTAGGTCGGGCATGCGGGGATGGGACTGAGATCAAATGCAGTGGTAACAGCAAGTTACCACTGCATGTGATTGGACCCGGGTTGCTACAGTACCACTGCTTAACTTGCAGTGGTAGTAGCTACTGCACCGGCTCCTGGTCCGCGGGGTACCGAATCACGAATGGCGCGGGGGGGGGGGGGGGGTCTGAAACTTGGGAGCTTTAGGTTGTGTTACGGTGTGGCTGATTTGGTCCAACGAAATTGCTCCGTGGTGTCACACGCCATGGGGGGGGGGGGCTAAGCCTTAGCCCCCCCGGTGGCGGCGCTTTCGATTGCCAAAGGTGATGGGGCGAGGGCCTTGGGTGCCTACCAGCGCCAGTTATATGGAGCTGGTGTCGTGCTTGCATACAACTCGACCAAAATGGGGTACACGTACGATACAGACTCAAACTCAAACATGGAATGAATTTCCCAGATCAGTAACAATGTGGGTTGACGTACCGCTTATAAGTTTTTTTCTTAAAAAATACAACATACTTAAAGACGTTGGGTTGATTTCTTTTAATATTAGGGGGGTTTTGCAAAATTATGACGTACCGTAGAATCACTCCTTGCTTTAGTATTATATAGGTAGAGAGGTAGAGATTGAAACAGTCATTTAGGATTATAATTCTCTAAATAACGATTAAATAAAATGGAAGGCTAAGTGAAAGTGCATCTAGGCACTTATATGTTTTGGTGATTGTGCATGACAACATGATTAGTCATTTAACTTGTTTGTCTAAGTATATGAGCAGGAAATAACAAGAATACAAACAAGTGGTAATCATCCCATGCAAGCAATGCAAATGACAAGTGTGTGATAATGACAAATGAGACATGGACATAAGTAAATTGGTTGGTCTCATAGATAAGATACTTGTCAAAGGTTTTGGGATAAATTACTTGAAGAAATTGGGAAGCTCTTTGGGCTTGTTCCATGGCAATGGATACATTCAAAATGAGACATGATTCTATGGGTAGTATATGGTCTCAAGTGCATTGATGCTTATGGACAAGTTATCTACCAAAGAATATATTTCAAATCAAGTGAAGACATGGATTTCAATGTGGATTTCATGATGATGCAATGCAAAGCTAAACTTAATTTGACAAGAGAGGATGGAAGGGATCAAGCTAGATGCAAGTGACGTTCCTAGCAAGGAGAAGGGCAAATGGGTTTTGTAGCCGAGGTACCTTGTTTGGTGGAAAGGTCTAGCCGTCTAGTTTGGGTTTCTATACATCAATCAAGTCATATCAAGTGAAGCAAAGCGAAGCATCTAATCATTGTCGATCATATATATTGGAATGGCTTATGAATCGATCCATGCAATGGAGATTCTAAGTCATTAGCTCAACAACGGGATTGCTCATCAAGACATGAAATGTTGAAGCCCTCAAGTTGAAGAATGATCAAGTATGGCATCAATGAAGACATACAAACTCAAGTGGTATTCTATTTATTGCTTTAAATCTTGAGTCTAGGAAATGCCGTACTATCAAGAGGGATGCAACATTAGTTGTCTTGGCATACACCATAAAGTGCTCATTAGTTCAACCCAAATAAAGTAACCTTTGGAGAGAAGTCCTTTAGGGACTTAGGGTGCTTTGCCCACCCCAACCGGTCTGACCGGTTTGGGAAAGCGGTCTGACCGCTTTTGGGCTTTGGAGGCTCAGCCGACCCAAACCGGTCTGACCGGTTTGGGAAACCGGTCTGACCGGTTTGGGGCTCTGACAAGTATAACGGCTAGTATAGTTCGTAAACCGGTCTGACCGGTTTGGGAATCCGGTCTGACCGGTTTCCAACGGCTATAACGGCTAGTTTTGGTTGTGTGGGGTATTTATACCCCATACCCCTCTCCTTTGAGGGGTGCTGGTTGCCATTCCATTCTAACACGCCTAGGGCTGTTCCAAGCACCAGCAAGCTCTCCCCAAGTCTCTCTTTGTGAGAATTGATTGATTTTGATCATATCATTGGATTTGGGTTGAGGGATGTATGGGTTGTGAGCAATAGATAGCAATTGATAGTTCATATCAGCTATAGTGAGCATATCCTTAGTGTTGAGCACTTCCGGTGAAGCCAAGCATCCATTGGAGCATTTGTTACTCTTGGAGGTGATCCTCCTAGACGGCTAGGCGTCGCCGGTGAGCTACCTTCGTTGTGGTAAGCCACGGATTGTTGTAAGGGCTGGCCTTGCCTCCTTTGTGGAAAAGGGTCAAAAGCTAGTGATACCGAGGAAAGTGGCTTGGAGTGGATAAGCCCGCCTTTCGTAGGCCCTCAACGGAGACTAGGACTCATCGTGTCTTTGTGACAGCCTTAGTGGCAGCGGTGAAGTCCGAACTTCGGGAAAACATATCTTTGTCTCTTGTTTACCTTCACAAGTTCATTTCTAGCATATACATTTGCTTCCGCTTCGATCTACTTGGGTGTGCTCTAATTGTGTGCAGGGACTTAGTGGACCTGCTTGAAATCATCTACAAGAGCCCATCATCAAGTTTGGTTTGTGCTAGAGCTCGTAGAGGGGGTTAATTTCACATAGTCGGTTTTCTCTGTTGAAAACCGGTCTGACCGCTTTGTCAAAGCGGTCTGACCGCTTTCCTCTGGGAAAAGCGGTCTGACCGGTTTTGAGAACCGGTCTGACCGGTTTAGCCACTAATTGTGTGAAAAAGTTTGTAATTTACAGATTCACCTATTCACCCCCCCCCTCTAGGTGACATCAAGGTCCTTTCAATTGGTATCAGAGCTTGGCCTCACATCCAAGCTTAACCGCCGTGAGGAAAAGATGTCGACCACTTGTGAGGTAACATATGAGCCACTAGCTAGTGACGGCTCAAATTATTCAATATGGTCTTGTAATGTGCTTAATGATCTTAGGGCTATGAGTCCTATACTTGAGAGAATTGTAGTTGAAGGCACCGATCGTCCGAATGTTGATTGGAGCGTTTCCAATCCAACCGAGGACGAAATGAATTGCTTTCAACTCAATTCTCATGTTGCTAACTTCTTATTTGATGTTGTGAGTGATGAAGTTAGAGAAAGAATTTTAGAAGATGAAGCGACTCTATTCGATGCTCATCTCGTTTGGGCTAGAATTGAGAAGCTCTACTCCAACATCAAAAGCGACACGCAAGACCAAACAAGAGCCGAGTCACATAAGGAGTGCTCTACAACACCAAACACATGCACCAAGCCTCATGTGACGGACCCCGTGGAGCCACAAGAGCAAGAAGGCCAAATTGCCGCTTCTCTGCAGAAACCGGTCCGACCGGTTTCCCAAACCGGTCTGACCGGTTTGGGCAAGAAGCGTGCAATTAGCCACAAGAAGGGAGGCCGACGCCGCGCAAGCCAAGTATCAAGCTCACAAGCTACATCATCATCCAAAGATGAGGTATTCATGCTCAACAAGTCCAAAGAAGAAGAGAAGGCGGAAAATTCAAAGGATGAGACTATTCGAGCTCTTATCAAAGAGCTTGAGGAAGTCAAATTCTCCAACGCCACTTTGGTTTGTAAGTATGAAGCTATTGTTGATGATTATACTTGTGATGTACTTAAGTTGGCTTCCATGGAAAAAGAAAATAAAATGCTCAAACAAAATTTGGAATTAATTGCTAGCAAGCATGAGATGCTACAAGTGAAGCATGATGAACTTTCGTGTTCCCATGAAGAACTTGTAGAATCATATACTTCTTTAGATATTGCTCATGAGATTACAATCACTTATTTGAAATCTATTGAATCTCAAACACATATTTGCACATGCTCTTCAATTCAGTACAATTTATCATGTGCTAATCCATGTTGCTCTCAAGCAAAACGATCTTGGTATGATGAAGTGTGTGTAGAGTCTTGTGAAGACCTTATTGCTCAAGAAAATGAAGAACTCAAGCAAGAGGTGGAAAGACTCTCCAAAAACTTGACAACTCTTGAAAGTAAGAGCTGTGCACAACCTTCTCAAGATAACCGTGAATTCATGGTGAAGAAGCTTGAGAAGGGACCAACCGTGCAAAGCTCTTCTATTCAACATGTCAAGCTCAACACAAGCCAAGATCAAAGAAAAGAAGACAAGCCAACTCTCTCCAAAAGACAAAGAAATTTGGAGAAGAGAAGATGCTTTGGTTGTCTTGAGAAAGGGCATCAAATTGCTTCATGTCCAAGCAAAGTGGGACCACACCAAGAGAAGCAATTCATCAAGCTCAACAAAGGCTTTCTCAAGGCCAAAGCTAAATTCAATAAAGAATTGGCTAAAGAGCAACAAGAGAAGAAGACAAACAACATCAAGCACAAGACATGCTACACATGTCGGGAAAAAGGACATCTTGGTAATGATTGTCCAAATGGTAAAACTACTAATCCCGACATTGTCCATTCTATAAATGTGAAGCTTGGGGATTCTACAAATGTCCCTTGTGCCTCCAAGTTGATTTGTTCTCCTAGGAGTGGCACAAGAACATTTTGGGTTCCTAAGCATATTTGGACTAACAACAATGGACCCAACATGAGTTGGGGACCAAATTGTGCTTGATGAGATTGTAGGAAAAATGAGATGCATTGGTGGCTTGGCTTGAATGATAATCTTCAATGATCAACTAGCAAGTCAAGAAAAGTTGCTTCCGCTACGTACTCTATACCCAATGTCATCTCGGTAACTTTGTGCTTAATGGATCAAGTTTAAGTCACTAGTGCCTTTTGTAGGATCAAGTGTTTCCAAGTGTTGAACTTGTGACACTTGATAGTGACTTAGACTAAAATTCTTAAAATTCTCAAATTCCACTCATATATGCCATGTGATGCTTTTAATGGCTTCTTTTGTGGAGCAATATTGTGTTTAGTTGCAGTGGATCAAGTTCCGACGAAATTTGAATCAACCAACGGAGATCCACAACAAATGGTACAAGCCTGGCAAAACCGGTCTGACCGGTTTGCCAAACCGGTCTGACCGGTTTGGCCCAGGCAGTTGCAACTTTTGCACTCTTGTTAAATGAAGTATTTAATTAATATTTTAAGCATATGAGATGTGGTATGTTTGATAGCTCTTCTGTAGAGCAAATGCCTATTATTTTCAGGGCATACCACACAAGATCCGACATTGAGGCCGGAAGATCCGACCAGATGATCCGGGCAGCTCTGTGCTGCACTCCAACAGGCCGGATGATCCATCGGAAGATCCGAGGCAAAAGCGGTCTGACCGCTTTGCCAAACCGGTCTGACCGGTTTGGCCGCCTCTGCCTGAGTGAAACCGGTCTGACCGGTTTCCCAAACCGGTCTGACCGGTTTGGCTCAGGGTGTTGGAACTTGGCCATTCAAATGGGAAATGAAGATTCAAGTATTTCATTTCATGAATCTCTCATTCTTGGCATATGCTATCTATATTTATACTTCATTTTAGTATGATTACTTGGCATATTTCATTTTAAGTGATTTTTGTGAAACATTGACCATTTATTGAATTAATCCCCTCCATGTCATTCACAAGGCAAAGTGCATGTCTCATATTATCTACATTTGATGCACATATCCAGGGGGAGATTATTTCAATATTTGTGTCCTTGAGACTAACATTTTCTTTTAGTGAACTTGTAGTCTCAATTGTGAGAGAATACTTCTCTCAATTGGAGTTGTCAACTCACCTAGTGATTCATGACGGTAACCCTATATCAATCTTTATCATGAATCTTAATCTCAATTCATGTTTTGACAACTCAACATAATATAGCATTGAATTCCTTAAAATGGTTTAATCTTTCAAATTAGTGCATATGAATCCTTGCTAATCTCAAAAGCACTAAAATAAGGAATTTGATCTCTACTGTGTAACTTCGTAATTAATGACATATGCTTCCATGCCTCTAACAAAGTCATTGATTATGAAATCATGTTTTGTGCACTTTAATGTTTTCTCTCTCTGTTAATCACATTGAATATATCGTGAGAGGATTCATATGGATAAAATTGATTAAATTGCACAATACATGCTACTAGAGGCCAAGGTATGTTTTTCATGAACTAGTGTTTACCTTGTGCATCTAGGCCCTTGCCATGCTAGAATGTGCATGTACATGCAAATGTATCAAGCTCACATGCGTCCATTATATATTTAGTTAACTCTTTCTTGGTGATTGATGTAAGCTAAATATGTTAATGTCGTTGTGTGCTTAATACACGTGCATGTGCTTGTGTGACATAGGATAGTTTTTGAAAAATCCTACTAGCATGCTAGGTTGTGTGTTTTTGAAAATCTTTGAGTCTTTGGCCTTTTGACCTTTGTCGACCTATTTGTGACTATTGTTAACTTTGATTGATTGATGGCTAGTCACAAATAGTGAGATTTCTCTCAAGTCCATAATATCCTTTATCTATCTTTTGTCTCCCATGTCTTTCGGAAGAAACGAAAGAATGTGTTTTATTGGAAATCTTATCTTCATGGACAATCTTGAGAAGTTGAAGAACATTCTTATCACAAACACTCTCAGATCAAGAAAACAAGTTTTGAATCTCATTTCCACCATTTTGGAAAAATCTTGGCTGCATGGGGCAAACCGGTCTGACCGGTTCCCCAAACCGGTCTGACCGGTTTGGGCCCAAGCAGTTGAGTAAGCATTTCTGTGGAAATTTTTAGAGTTTTGAAGGCCAAATTTTACCATAATGGTTTATAAGTTCAAAGGAGCTTGTCTTGGAACAGTTTTAAAGCAAGATCCGACTTTGTGACGGATGATCCGACAGGAAGTTCCGAGTGGCTCTGTCTTGAGTTGGTTCTGGCCCGGAAGATCCGAAGTTCATCGGAAGATCCGACAATATTTCCGGAAGATCCGAGAATCATCAGAAGATCCGAGAAAATTCATCAGAAGATCCGAAGTTTCTGGCTGACCCTGCCCCTGGGGGCAAACCGGTCTGACCGGTTTCCCAAACCGGTCTGACCGGTTTGGCCCAGGAAGGTGGGCCATGCGTCTTATGGCTGCCCGTGATTTCCTCTCTCTCCTACCATACTCATTCACATCCTATCCTCTCTCTCTCCTGTTCTTCACCGTGAGAAGGCCCCTCTTTGGCGATTTGGAGTTTCAACCAAGGAAAAGTTGATCTCTCTTCGGATTTGGAGTGCCCCAAGGCTGTTGATTGGATTCCCCATCAAGTTGTGCACTCAAATCATCTTCTCTCTCGAGTTCTTGGTTATCAAGGTATTCAAATCTTCCCATCGCCCGATCTCTGAGCTCAATGCATATCTATCAAAACCCTTCGGTGAAACATCTTCTAGCATGTCTAGGAACATATCCCTAAGAGATGGATTGATTTGGTTGGCTACATTTTGCGCAACAAGGATTTGCACCCTCACTGCGCAAAGCGGTCTGACCGGTTTGGCAAACCGGTCTGACCGGTTTGGGCAGTGAGGGCCCAAGTCCCTGTTCTGCACCGTGTTGGCTCACATATGGACTAGGGATAGCTTGAATTGCAATATTTGTTCAAATTCCTGATCATAAGCTGTCCAGATTGATCCCAAACTTGTTTTGGTTCAGCCCAGGCAAGAGCGGTCTGACCGGTTCCTAGAACCGGTCTGACCGGTTTGGCCCAGGGCTGTCCCAAAACTTGTTTGGTGCTCGTATCAATTCCATACTTTATCTAATCTGTCTCTGGGCAATTATATATCTTTTATCTGTCCAAATTGATCTTCAACTCGAGTTGGGTCTGCTCAGACCAAAAGCGGTCTGACCGGTTCCTAGAACCGGTCTGACCGGTTTTGTGCTGAGTTGATTCAAATCTTGTTGATTGTTCTCTATCATTCTAAATTTTTTGATCAATTATTTCCTGGGTAATGATACTTTGTGTGTCACCTTTGTGGACCTAGGAAGGACAGTGCAAGATGCCGAAGGGATCACATGCCGAAAGAGTTAAAAAGAGCAAATTTGATGCGGCAGGTGGAAGCAGCTCGGGTGCAGCTACTGAGAGAGCTTTGAGGCCTAGGAGGCCAAAGAGGGCAGCAGCAGCAGATGATGAGATTGAAGAGGTGGATGTTGTGGGAAACTCAACTGATGATGAAGTTGAGGATGAAAGTTTCAGGGTTGAGTACCGCCATGGTCAGCAGGCTGATGCAGATGTTGATGAGGAAATGGCTGCAGGTGAGGATGAGGTGGCTGATGATGATATTGATGAGAATGCCCCTCTTGTGCTTGAGATTTGCCGACCCACTGGCCCAGCTAGCAGGAGAGTTACTGATTATCTTGCCAGTGGGATGACTGATGTGGTTAGGAGGTTGAGGAGGACTAGTCCACTTGGTGTGGATAGGACAGCGACCGACTACCGGTTTTGGACTCTTTTTCAGCAGGACTTTTATGCCACAGCTATCATGAAGAAGACCAAAATCACATCAGATGCACAGTACGTGGATTGGGATTACATGAAAAAGCATGACAACCCAGTGTTCAATGAGATCATCAGAGTTTGTTCTGAGAAGAGAATCAAGCATCTCATGGGCTTCAAGCATAGTTGGAACAAGGAAGTCATTGCTCAGTTTTATGCCACAGTGTTTTTCGGTTACTATGAGCAAGAGGATGGCACACAAGAAAGAGCCATGCATTGGATGACAGAAGGTCAGCGCTATCATGTCACTTATTCTGATTTTGCTTCCATTCTTCGAGTTGGACATGAGAGTGATGACACTGTCAGGATACATGATCGTGGAGTTATGGAACCATCTGAAATTAAGTTCATGTATCCCCATGATCAAAATGGCAGTTGGGGAAAGGTGAGCGGTCTTTACACCTACTATGGTACACTTTATAGATTGCTAAGAAAGACCCTCACACCTAGAGATGGCAACACTTCGGATATATCACTTTATATGAGAAATTTGATGTACTATCTGAGGATTGGAGAGGAGACTCCTCCATTTAGTGTTGCTGACTTCATTTGGCATGAGATCAAGTCGATTTCTGAGAGTCCTCAGAAAATTTGTGCCTATAGTCCTTTTGTCATGTTTATCATTGAGAGAGTTACAAGTTTGAAGATTCAAAAGGACACCCAACACAAGCCAATTCATCCTCCAGTGCCCCACAAGTTTAGGATGCCATCTCCATCACATGAAGACCAAGAGCAGCATCAACAGCAGCCACAGCAGCAGAGTTCCCCACTGCAGGCCAGAACCGGTCTGACCGGTTCTGCAAACCGGTCTGACCGGTTTGGGCCTGGCAGCGGTACACAGCCAGAAGGAAGGACATCGCCTATCAAGAAGTTCATATCCATGTTTACTGGCATTTGCAAAGGCCAAAGAGATGTCCAAGTGAGTATAAGGCAGCAGAGGATTGAAAACAAGAAGACTCGTGATGAGTTCAAGAAACTGCGTGCCGCTTTGAGTCCGAATGATCCTCCATCTCCTATTTCACCACCACTTGAGTTGCCTGAGATTCCCCCACTTCGAGACATCATGAGCGATCACATGAGTGCGGGTTATTTTGAGGAGTACGGTGATATTTTTGGATATGGACATGTTGGATCGAGCTCGCAGCCACCGCCACCCCCTTCACAGTCAGTTGGTGCTCCAGGAACCATGCCTTACATGCCCACTTCAGAGGGTGATTTATTTGGTTCTTCCTTTGGATTTGCACCGCCTGGTCCATCGTATGCAGCAGCTACTTTTCCATCTTCGTCATATGCATATGGTGGCACCGGTTCGTCTATGGCAGGAGTACAGTTTTCTAGTGCACCATCTCCATCTCCTGGAGATTTTGCATCACAGGCAGCAGCTTCTCTTTTTGGACCTACTTCTGCTCCTAGTCATGGTAAGTCTAGCACATCTTTATCTTAGACCATGACTAGCACATCCGAGTCACTCCATCTTTATCACACATACACATTCACTTGAGTGAAGGTTTTCATTGGACCACATCTTCTTCGTCAGATGATCACAGCCCGACCTTCTAGCGGCGAAGGAGATTGGATGCATGATGGGAGCGTGACTACAAGCTTCTCCAGGCCCTTTTATGGATGATTGATGACAAAGGGGGAGAAGAATGGATTAAAGCTTATCTAGTAGACCTTGTAGTCATTTGATTGTAATAATTTCGTTTTTTATCTCTTTGAGGACTTGAGAAACTTGTAATGTGTGCTACTCTGTGTGTTGAACTTATTTATATATTCTAAGTGATCATTTGATAGTGTGTTGCATGTATTGGTTGATGAAATGATTGTTTTTCATGGTTGCTGTCTGGGGTGAAACCGGTCTGACCGGTTTCCCAAACCGGTCTGACCGGTTTGGCCCATGGCAGCGGGGCGAAACCGGTCTGACCGGTTTCCCAAACCGGTCTGACCGGTTTGGCCCGTGACAGCAAGCATGTAATTCTCTTGATTTACTGAGTGCTATACATGTCATATGCATCACACATTGTTTTATTATGTCACACACACTTGTTGCACATGGTGGATGCTAAGATATAGGGGGAGCTCTCATTTTTGTTGATTATATGTGAATTTGGCATTTAAGGCCGAATTTTTGAAATTCTATTCAATGCACATATTGAGGGGGAGCTCATCATATATCTTAGTCATCTAGAGCTTAATTTCAATATCTTTTGTAAGCTTTAATCATGTTGTCATCAATCACCAAAAAGGGGGAGATTGAAAGTGCATCTAGGCACTTATATGTTTTGGTGATTGTGCATGACAACATGATTAGTCATTTAACTTGTTTGTCTAAGTATATGAGCAGGAAATAACAAGAATACAAACAAGTGGTAATCATCCCATGCAAGCAATGCAAATGACAAGTGTGTGATAATGACAAATGAGACATGGACATAAGTAAATTGGTTGGTCTCATAGATAAGATACTTGTCAAAGGTTTTGGGATAAATTACTTGAAGAAATTGGGAAGCTCTTTGGGCTTGTTCCATGGCAATGGATACATTCAAAATGAGACATGATTCTATGGGTAGTATATGGTCTCAAGTGCATTGATGCTTATGGACAAGTTATCTACCAAAGAATATATTTCAAATCAAGTGAAGACATGGATTTCAATGTGGATTTCATGATGATGCAATGCAAAGCTAAACTTAATTTGACAAGAGAGGATGGAAGGGATCAAGCTAGATGCAAGTGACGTTCCTAGCAAGGAGAAGGGCAAATGGGTTTTGTAGCCGAGGTACCTTGTTTGGTGGAAAGGTCTAGCCGTCTAGTTTGGGTTTCTATACATCAATCAAGTCATATCAAGTGAAGCAAAGCGAAGCATCTAATCATTGTCGATCATATATATTGGAATGGCTTATGAATCGATCCATGCAATGGAGATTCTAAGTCATTAGCTCAACAACGGGATTGCTCATCAAGACATGAAATGTTGAAGCCCTCAAGTTGAAGAATGATCAAGTATGGCATCAATGAAGACATACAAACTCAAGTGGTATTCTATTTATTGCTTTAAATCTTGAGTCTAGGAAATGCCGTACTATCAAGAGGGATGCAACATTAGTTGTCTTGGCATACACCATAAAGTGCTCATTAGTTCAACCCAAATAAAGTAACCTTTGGAGAGAAGTCCTTTAGGGACTTAGGGTGCTTTGCCCACCCCAACCGGTCTGACCGGTTTGGGAAAGCGGTCTGACCGCTTTTGGGCTTTGGAGGCTCAGCCGACCCAAACCGGTCTGACCGGTTTGGGAAACCGGTCTGACCGGTTTGGGGCTCTGACAAGTATAACGGCTAGTATAGTTCGTAAACCGGTCTGACCGGTTTGGGAATCCGGTCTGACCGGTTTCCAACGGCTATAACGGCTAGTTTTGGTTGTGTGGGGTATTTATACCCCATACCCCTCTCCTTTGAGGGGTGCTGGTTGCCATTCCATTCTAACACGCCTAGGGCTGTTCCAAGCACCAGCAAGCTCTCCCCAAGTCTCTCTTTGTGAGAATTGATTGATTTTGATCATATCATTGGATTTGGGTTGAGGGATGTATGGGTTGTGAGCAATAGATAGCAATTGATAGTTCATATCAGCTATAGTGAGCATATCCTTAGTGTTGAGCACTTCCGGTGAAGCCAAGCATCCATTGGAGCATTTGTTACTCTTGGAGGTGATCCTCCTAGACGGCTAGGCGTCGCCGGTGAGCTACCTTCGTTGTGGTAAGCCACGGATTGTTGTAAGGGCTGGCCTTGCCTCCTTTGTGGAAAAGGGTCAAAAGCTAGTGATACCGAGGAAAGTGGCTTGGAGTGGATAAGCCCGCCTTTCGTAGGCCCTCAACGGAGACTAGGACTCATCGTGTCTTTGTGACAGCCTTAGTGGCAGCGGTGAAGTCCGAACTTCGGGAAAACATATCTTTGTCTCTTGTTTACCTTCACAAGTTCATTTCTAGCATATACATTTGCTTCCGCTTCGATCTACTTGGGTGTGCTCTAATTGTGTGCAGGGACTTAGTGGACCTGCTTGAAATCATCTACAAGAGCCCATCATCAAGTTTGGTTTGTGCTAGAGCTCGTAGAGGGGGTTAATTTCACATAGTCGGTTTTCTCTGTTGAAAACCGGTCTGACCGCTTTGTCAAAGCGGTCTGACCGCTTTCCTCTGGGAAAAGCGGTCTGACCGGTTTTGAGAACCGGTCTGACCGGTTTAGCCACTAATTGTGTGAAAAAGTTTGTAATTTACAGATTCACCTATTCACCCCCCCTCTAGGTGACATCAAGGTCCTTTCACTAAGGTATGCTTCTAATTATTTGGTCTTGATCAAGACTAGACGTGGATTCCTTGATGTGTAGTTGGGAGGTGTGATTCTAATAATTTGTCTTTTTAAGAAGTTTATATAGAAATGATTAAATAAACTATGCACATATGTTAAAAATAGGATAAAAAGTTATTAGAGTTGAAACAAAATTTAAAAGGACAAAATTTTACCGTGGCAATGCATGAATACTATGCTAGTATATATACTATAAGGTATGAATTTTTTTTATGTAACTTAAGATTTCGTAGGGCCTATACATCTCCACGTCCATGTGATCATATATGGCCGTATTTTCTCTATACTAGTAGAATGCATGCGCGGCACGCGCGTGTACTATCTTTTAAAATTGGATGAATTTCACAATTGTTATGTTAGAATTTTTTCAAAACAGAGTATCCTAAGTATTTTATAAATGAGTTAAATTCTACAAATTTCATAGTTTCTTAAAATTCTAACAAAAGATGACAGTAATTTAATGGATGAACGGTATGAAACAAAACATATTTGTGATTTATAGGTCTAATACAGAAAAATATAGACCATAGATCAGGATTGCTCAATACATAGGTAAATAAAAAAGAAAAAAATAATATCTTTCGTTATAAGTTGGACATTAGGAAAGAAAATGACACAACTCACTTATCCCAACCCAAATAACAAGATGTTTGGTGGTGGTAGTTGGACAGGTGATTTGATGGGCTAGCAATTTTTTCATCTAAATTTTTTTAGAAACTAAAAAAACATGCTGGAACTTCTTTACGCCTCTGCCAGGTCGAACGTCCTCAATGCTGTAGCCAAGGGGGGCTTCCTACATCATGGAACGACTACCTACTGCTAGACTTCTTGCCACCTTGCTTAGACTCCATTAGTACATCAAATTCCTCCAGGAAGAGGAAATTTAAATTAGTTTGTCTATTACATGAACAAATTCTATCGACGTTTTCCTCTACTTTTTATGAACATCACAAGCTAGAGAAGAAAGTCAATCACACATGCTGGTTACAAGAAACAGTTGCTACATACCACAAATATGAGTATAGAGAATGATACCACCAAATAAATATTTTCAACAAATTATGGCAAATAGGTGCCAAGTTATTCATTCATGTAAATATAATCACAGATCTGAAGGTCCAATCAAAGCTTAAACAACAAGAGCCCAGCACATACCATTCAAATGAGCAGTTTGGCAGCCCAGCTACTCAGCTTTCATTAATAATGCTAGACATAACTTTAACGGTATAAAATTTAGCTAACCCAACTAATATATGCTTAGCATTTGAGATTCCAAAGTTTTTTTAGCTCAAAGGAAAAGATTAACCCAAGTTGTGTCAATTAGGAGGCAATTAAATCAGACATATAATAAAAATCAGTACCTGTTCATCGCAGTAGGTGACCACGAATTTTCTGTATAGATTGGCCGGAAAGACCCACATCAAGACCAATATTTCCTGCAAACTAAAACAAAATGTTTAATATTATTCAGTAAGCGTTTTTTTATTATGCGCAGCATCAAAAACTTAGCAGGGTGATGTTTGTGTGTATTAAACTACTTTCAAAAGCATGCATCTAACATCATATCGCACATGCATGTTGGAATCTTGGGATCCATATCGACAAACCCAGATACCTTCGCATCATCATCGGTGGAATCGTTCAATCTACACTGATTAAACACCTTCCGGTCCTTGCATGGGACCTATCGAGCACTGACTTATCGTGATGTCCGGTGGCGGCACAATGGGTGCTCCCTTCTCGAGGTCCAGCAACAGGGCGTTATTGCCACCGTGCAACAGGCTGAAAAGTCTTGCTAAAGATGAAGTCCATGGTGCCCAGGACCTCACAGTTGCGGAAGAACTGACGTTTCGCGTGCACGTATAGTGTCTTGGTACACCTCGAATCGGCAGTTGAAGAACGCCGACATGTCCTCTTGCACGTGCATCGCCACCGCCTTGGTGACCCTCCGGCCCACTGTACGTGTTCACGAACCCCATCGACTTGCAGATGAACCTGTTGCCCTCCGCTGTTGCACACACACACACCAACAATGTATCCGTCATCAAATTAAATTAATTGATTGATGATGTATTAACCATACATATGCAGCTAGATACTTGCAGAATGTGTTGCTGGCGCGCGGCGCGGCCACAGCGCAGCACGCTCGGCACGGCATGGATAGACTCAAAGGCAAGAAGAACACGATGAAGAGAGAGAGAGACCGGAAAGTGAAACTCGACGTAGTTCAGTATGCATGAAATGGCACGCATGAAAGCATACGTACCATGAAAAATCACCCATGAACACTGCATCCAGGGATGCACGTACGTGGACAGGAACACGTACCAAAGTATAACAAACATCCTCATGCATGGCGGCCGCTTCGGCAACACGATGACAGCGCAGTAACGACCTCAAGAACGCTGCTCGACGCTGGTTCTCGCTGGAGGACATCCGCAGCAGGCAAGATGGATGATATCAGGCAGCGGCGGCACTAGGGTTCTCGTCGTCGGGTTGGGCCTCGCGGCGACCTCATTGATCCGATACTCCAGGAGTTCAGGTGCTGCCAGCTCGGTGCAAACCTCGGCATTGGGTTCTTGAGTGCCAAGTAGCGCAACAATGATGCAGGCCTACGTCGGCAGCTCCTCCATATCTTCGGCAGGGGCGGCACAGAAGCTAGGGCATGCTGGGCAGCGCAGCAATTTGCATGCGGAAATAGAAATCGCTTGTGGCTGCGGCTTTATATAGGAGACGTGGCCAGATCGTGAGCTCAATAGCTAGCAACGGCCAACGACGACATCTCCAGGGCTCGTGCTCTCGGTGATAGCCATCTCTGTGACATCCCCAATCGCGGTCTCTAAGCGCTAGCTTTTGATTTATTTATAAGTGTGATGAAGTGTCCGACTGTCTTACATATGGTTTAGGAAAGAAAGATACCGAGAAATATGGAGTGCTGCGTTTGGAAAACAATCCGTACTCGGCTGCAGAAAAGACGAACGATTTGTTATTATGGGGTTATTTTAGGGCTATCTGATTGGTGGGTACATAGGTGGGTAAAGAAATTCTATGGTGAGAAAAGTAATACCTAAAACAGCAAAAACTCTCTAGAAATATCGTTTTTTAAAAATTTTCCACGTCGTTTCCACCGTTGGACTTGACATGTGGGTCCTCTGTGAGGGGTGGGTAGGTTTATTTTGGGCGAGAAGCGTTTTCAATTCTACTGGATCCTTATAATATAGAATAGATAGATAGAGATAGATAAAGAACTCCATGTCCAATACAACCTTTACAACTCCAACTTTACCATGTTTACACATAACTAGAATGTGCATACCGCGTACATCTTTGCTAATAGGTAAAGTAGCAAAAATATTATATTTATCATTAGGAAGAAAAATTAATGTTGCATCTTCCCTCTCTCCCTTGCTTGTTGATACTATGTCAAATCTAAGTATACACAATTTATTTCTTTCTAAATATTGTCTATCTTTTCGTCTTTTCTTGTCGTTTGCTAAACAAATGATATGGCTCTCATAGATAAATGGATACATTTTCCCTCTTGCTCAAGCACATGGGCCGTCGTTAGGATCCAACCATATGTTACCCTTCGTCAACGCGACGATAATTATATATAGTTGGATTTTAAAGTAATTTCCCTGATGCCAAGCACAATAGTTGCCGACAAACAAGCTTCCCACTCTGCCTGTAGGCTGTAGCACATCCAATAGGCAATACAAGTACAATTTATCAAAGTACTCCCTCCGTTTCAAATTATAGCTCTTTTGACTTTTTTTAACTCTAAATTTTGACCGCTCGTCTTATTTAAAATTTTGTATAAATTATCATATTTTTTGTGGTGGTCGTGCGGAAGCCCATGCGGCTGCCCGGATGGTGGTGGCGAGGCTTCTCCTGATGGCCTATCCAGATCCGCGACCACCGGAGTGAGATCTAGAGTAGAGCGACGGCGACCGACGACGGAACTGCGCGGCTTGCAACTCTTCGGCTCCGATCGCTGATGGGCACGGCGATGGTCGACTCGGTGGCGGTATTTATACATCTACATCTTACGACAACATCTTCATTCATAGTTGATATCATCTTCATTCATAGTTGATATCCTCTTTACAATCCAGAGATTAGTCATCTTTGTTTCGACCCACGGATCTTTTATTCCGCTGATATTTCCCATCAATTGATGGATCTTGCGGACGTTGCGCGTGTGCCTATTGGTCACTTCGTGGCAAAGTCATCGTGAGATAGCCTGAGTTAATGGCCGATCGTCGTTGGCCAAGATTGGATAGTATGGGGGTATTTGCTCAGTAAGAGGGTGGAAGTAGCATTGACGGTCTTCGAATTGGTGATACCTTTTTTGTTTCAAATTTCTCGACTCTAGGGAGAAATCCTCAGCTCTGTCCTTAGTTGGGTGTACCTGATATTGGTCATGCTGAGGCATTGTTTAGAGCTCGATGGATTGCTCTCTACGGTGAAAATCGATGATCTAATCTTAACTGATTGGATCATGGCAACGACGGCTCGTGCCTGTGCGCGTGCTATTTCCTTGTTGAAGGCGTTGTCTGTAGAGAGCCTTTCTCGTAGTCCATATGTTGCTTTATTGGTGTATGAAACTGAAGGTTAAGTCGTATGGGTAGTCTGCTTTGACATAATTTTTGTGTCTTCTCTTTTATTTTCTCTTTTAGGATGTATGCATCTTAGCTATGCAGAGGCCGAGAATAATCTTAGTGTAATTGTATCTTCTCGATATAATTGACTAAGATTAATAAAATTTCCCTTAATGAAAAAACATATGACTACACAAAAGACCTATGGTCTCATGTGGACAAGGGCCCCGAGTCAGTCAGTCAGTCACACAACCGCCATCTCTTTTTCTTTTTTGATGCTCACACCACCATCTCTTGCGGTCGGCCTGCGAGGTATGCGCAAACTTTTCTGTCCAAGTGAATGCAAACTCAGCCGTATCTCACCTGATTTCCAAGTTTGAGTCAACATAATGTAAGGGCATCCGGAGCGGATATGACCGAGCTGGTCTTAAAGATGGGCCCATGGCCGGTTTTTTGATACGTTTTTTATACGGTTTTGTTAAAAACTCAAAAAATAAAGAAACCTTTCCCTATCATCAAACAAAAAACAAACATGAAATATTGGGCGGATAGAGGCAGTCAATTGGGTTCCCCACGGCGGGTTAAGGCCCGGGCTGGTATGTATGAGGCCACCGTCGGCCTTGAGGTGGGACCATTCTTTCACATAGAAAAATCAGCCGATGACTCTCACATCTCACCATCGCTTGATCCGCCGAGACCTCTCACTTCGTGTGGCCCTCGCCACCATCCTTTTGGTGATTTTTTTTATTGCTTGTTACCAGATCTTTAGCTTAAGACATGGCCTTTGCATTTTTTTCGCTAGGGTCATTCTTACGACCGACCTTGTTATGTATGAGGTCGCTCTTAAAGGGCTTACGTTCCATCCGTATGATACATGGGAATTAATTGATGCTTATATCACGTCCTCATGGCAACCGTCTCGAACTTTGGATGGGGCATTGAGGAATCCGTGAATCGTGGGGACAGCCTATAGAGTATTTTTTCCGGTCCTTTTACCTTCACAAGTGAATTTAACGATCGAGAATGTCATCATTAGCCATTAGGAGTGGGATAACGCGCGACGGGTCCTATTTCCGTGCATCCTTCCGCGGCAGCAGGCGGATGCGCCAGGGCGCTTTGGCCCCACCTGCTCCTGCGAGGCAATATTACATGCGCTTCGTGCCTGCATTCCCGTGCCGTTCTATGTTGTGCACGCATCGATCACGCATGGTGATTTGCGGCTAGGTATCAATCTATGTATGTTGTGCAGCTGGCGATCATATGAGTTGTACGTGATGTGGTGTGAACGTTGCGTGTACGTACTATGTGCCTGAACATGCTTGTTGTACATCTTTTCCCATATATATGTTGTCCCATGTCTTGTTCCGGTTAAAAAGGAAAAAGAAGAGTTATTGTTTGCCAAAAAAATAAGTTGATACATATTTAGGTTTGTGCTCGAAAATATATATAGATTAATAGTTAAAATATATGTAGATTGATTAGTAGCGAATATGCAGACTGGTATACAGAATATATATAGATTGATAATCATAATATATGTAATATTTATAATGTCATAATATATGTAGGTTGATAGTTAGAATACATAACTTAATGTAGCGAATATATAAATTGATATCTAAATATACGTACGTGGTAGATTGATGGTTACAATGTATTTTGATCGTTGATGGAGCATGCCCGTCTTTATCGGGAAAAGAGGGTGTGATCCATTTTTATTTCCTCACGTGTGGCCTTAATGGACCGATGGTGTCTAACAAACAGACCTGAGGAGAGGGGCGCGGGGCCCGCTGGGCTAGCCTAATGTGGGTTAAATAGTTAGCGCTACTGATCGTCAAGTAAACTTAACGCATCATTAACGTCCTCAAGGTTGATACAACAGCAAGGTTGTCCACGCCCACGGCCCATCACAGGCAGAAGATACCAGTGCTGAAGTCGACATTGATCCAGCCTCCGGGGTGAGACATCGATGGGCGAGGCTGGAATATCCATGATGAACGTTGCACAACAGCACGCATGCAAGTTGCAAAACAGCATCCAACTACTTGATCTTGAGTCTACGATTTATCATCCAAGTTGCCAAACTTAGGGTTGCGAGCAAATTAAAAAAAAAAAGAAGGGTCCTAGTGATGACTTGCGAGACCTCATGGCCAGCATTTCCAGGCAACGTACTACTAAGCACGGAAGAGACTTGGTTATTCTTCATGGCCTAATTGAGAGTTAGCAGAAATAACCCATATTTACAAGACCAGAGGGGTTGCTTAAACTCAACAATCATATAAACCAGCAAAAGTCGTGGTACTTCTGGACTAGTGTCCCCCATTGGCGAAAGACAATTCTGGCAATTACTTGGCTGCCTGAGATGTCTTCAAGCAGTTGATGGCCTCCCTGCATAACAAATTATAGCAATTACTACAGCATTTTAAATGCAGAAGCACATGACACAGATAGAGATGCTCTAGTGTTTAAACAGGACACAATTTATCCAATTCACTGGATATGTCACTGCGTATATGTTTTGGTATGATGAACTATGAAATTCATAAATACAATATGGTGTATGGAAGTCAGCATTATAAATACAATGCAGGCATATGGAAGTAGGCATTTATCCTTGCAATCTATGCTTTCTGACCAAGAAAGGGGCTGAGTACAATACCATAATGCTTTCTCAATCTCAACATTTGCTGGGTCCAGTTTTAGACCATCAAGATATGCATCGCATGCCTTTTCGTAGTCCTGAAGACAGAAGAGTGGCTGCATTACTAGAAAAAAGGTTTTGGAGCAGAAAATGGAAGAGTAACAGAAAATGATACATTCCATCTCACCTTAAGTAACATCTGAGCAGCTCCTTGCAGGTAGCAGGGCTTTGCCCAGCCAGGGCGCTGCATCCTGCAAATTCCAGAATCACTCAGCGCGCGCTCTCCTTCGCCCATCTTAAGCCAGCAAAGGCATCTATTTGAGTACAAGGTAGAGTCATCAGGGCATTGCTCTGCTGCCTGCATTAAAAAAAAAGAATACTGCATTTAGTTCTTACTGCACTTCTCTCGAGCAAGTACACAAATTTGGTAAGCAGTTCATTTACTAGAGTTAGGGTGGTAATTATGGATGGCAACGGGGCGGGTTGGGGTGGGGCGAGGCCGGGGGCCTGCTCCTTGTCCCCCCGCCCCGATCCCCGCCCCGGAGGCCCGGCGCCGAATACTAAAATGGGGCAAAAACACCCCCCATCTCCGAATCCGTCGGATCCCCGAGCCCCGTCGGGTCCTCAAATTACACTTTACACAAGCAAACAAATGGCAACAAGATCGAATCGTATTACAAAAATCAAGACATCAGTAAGCATCTGTACAGAAAGCATATGAATTAAGGACCACATTAGAGGAAACGTACTCCAAATTTCCACTTAACCAAAGCTGCAGCAAGGTTGTTACAGAAGCAAGCCAACAAGGCATGCATCGATACAGAGCAGGGCATATATTCGCGCTAGGTAATTAGAGCAAGAGAATTAATACAACAAATGGCACCCAGGTGCAAGGATTCACGGACACTAAGTTAATCTACCTGGGACGCCATCGCCACGTCACGCATCGGCAGCAACCGCGCATGTAGGTCCACTCTCCAGAAGCTTCGTCCAGAGTGGGACCGCCTGGAGTTAAAGCCAGGCGAGGACGTCAACAACTTCGCCCTTCGCCTCTCCAGCTTGATGCAGCAGATGGCGCGGTATGGCGGCAACGACATCACCGAGGAGAGCTATCGAGAAGCTCTTGTGTGTCATCCCCAAGTACTCGTAGCTTGCCATATCCATTGAGGCGCTGCTGGACTTCTCCGAGCCAAGAGGCGCAGCAGAAAGGGGAGTCTTCTTCCTCGACAGACGACCGCAAGCGCAAGCCACGCAAGTCGTCCAAGGTGCGAGGAGGCAGCACCGAGGGCTGTCGGCGAGCGTGACGCGGCACGAGACGACACATGCTACAATTGTGGAAGGACTGGCCATTGGGTCAGGGACTGCAAGCAGCCAAGGCGCGGCCAGGCTCACGTCAAGCGTGTTGAGGAGGACGAGGAGCCGACTCTATTCCTAGCTGATAGGACAATCGAGCTACTTCCTGCGGCACCGCCGCGACAGCTCTTATCCACCTTGACGAGCCACATGCACACGTCTTCCTCGGCGATGCCAGTGATGTGGTGCCGCGCACCGAACAACATGACCGGGCGCCGCAATGAAGCAGAAGAACTCGACTTGGGAGGTGGCTGATCTCCCTCCCTGTCACAACAACCTGAAGGGGAAGGACTGCGTCCACCAACCGCCGGGATTCGTCACTCCCAACAAAGCGAGTAAGGATCTCCACCAGCACAAGGCCCTTCACATCTTGTGGCAGGCACCGCGAACGCTGAAGACCATGGACTCCGACTACGGCAAACCTCCTTACAAGGTCATTCGGGAGCATCAACGGCCAAGACCCAAGACCAGCTCGTTGATCTTCTGACCAAACTACTCGGGAGGGTCAAGTTTCAAGAACTGCAAGCAAGGATCGGCTTAATTCAAACTACCTCGGAGTAGCCGCAGAAGACTTCGGGGACATTTTCAGCATAAGTCTTCTGTGTGCGTGTATCTACTAGTATTAGTAGTTGGTGCATGTAACATATTTACAGCACCTACGTCTTAAGTATGTCATTAGTTAAGAGTCAAGGGGGCTGGTTGAAAATGTGTCGTAGTGGCTATATATACCCCCAAACCTGCCATGTACTGTTGCTGAGAAATGAGATATTCCTATTTGGGTTAACAGTATCTAACGAATAAATGAGATGCATGCTGATGTGTTATTAACATATATAGCCTTTGATGCCACATTTATAATTGATATTTTGTAGTCAACCAGCAGAGTGATATTCTGGTGAAGTTATGTAGCATTGGTGATTTATCATAACAGCAAATGTTTCCATTAGCATCAATTGCAGGACGTAGTATCATTAACTTCCTACACATAAATGTGGAATGACCAGAAATAAAAATTCAAACAGCAAATAACAAACAAGACAAGATCAAACAAATTTTTGTATTAATAAAATCTTACTACAGATCGAAAATAATGCGAACCATACCAACTGTCAATTTATGTATTAAAAAACATCAAATTATGTGTAGGCTGAGAGAGATGGAACAATAATACCATAGAGTAGAGTTTTACAGCATTAGTATAATCCTTTCTCTTGAAAGCCTTGCTTCCTTCTAACTTGAGATCATCTGGTTTCATTTTGGACATGGGATCATCCTGAAACAGCAAAGTAAATCATTTGGTGCAAAGAACAAGAACATGTGTACAAAGGAGGAAAGAGTTACGACGTCACATAAGCTACTAGTACTTGAGGACAAAAGAAGATTACGAAAATAAATATATATTTCCAATCTAACATCTTATTGACCTCTCATTGCTTCTTTTCAGGGGATTAATGGATACACATGTTCCGTGTACCCCGCTTTCGTATTTAGGACATACATTAAAGAAACCATGGAATAGAAAGCGACCTATCACCAAGCCAATATTAACACAACAGAAAAAAGGAACTTAAATTGTCAATACCTCCACGGATGGCATTGATTTCACATAACTGATTATCCCATCAACGCTCCAATCATGCACATATGGAACACGTGAAGTTACTGGAAGTAGAATCTCAACATCCTTCCTTCTGTTCTTATATGCAGCAAGTTCAATTGGAAGCTTACCAAACTGTTAAGTGAAAAACAAAGATAAAATTTACAAAACCATTCACAGAAATGCAAGAAAAAGGGGCAAAAGTGCAGCCAGTAGCATGAACACGAGGTCCATGACGATAGTGAATTTAGAAATTTAGCACTTAGTTCAAAAAAGAACTGAAAAAAGGAAAGGAACACCAACAACTTAAATACACCTATATGTTACAGTAGTAACAATTACATAAAATATCTTACTTGCACATCACCAAGGAAGCCTTAAAGAACTGAAAAGGAAATCATTTATCATTGCACCATGTCTGGAATTGAGGTGGAAAAATTAAATAATGGAACATTGGTTCACTCTACCTCTTGAACTTCTTATAATAGTCACTAATGCCCAGACCAGACAAGGAATTCTATATTATGATAGGAAGCAAAACTAACTCAATTGTAACACTAGAACAAAACTTGGCTCTGAGATTGGAAAGCAGTGGTTCTCTGGTAAAAATTCAGACCATGCATTAAATACATACCGAAAAGGTTCTCCAGAATAAGCAAAATACCACAATGTAAGTTATCTTCACAACAGCAATATGCTTCGCCCAGATAAAAATGTGACATTTTTATGGACACCAGACACCATAACAAAAAACACCAAAACTGTTGCATTTTATTCATCTAACCTTATAAAGGCATCATAAAAAATAATCATAAAGCTGCTGTTAGTAATATATATGATTATTCAATTGCAAGCATTTCTAGACTTCACACCCATGAGAATATAATCTATTTAGTTTTGACCAAAATATTATATCCACATGAACCATCAATTTAGACAAACTGGGGCATCAAGTAATAAAAAACGTGCAAAGATTCATATCATTTGTAAACCAAAAGAGAACTAAATATATATCTTTGTTACCATGACATATCAATATCTGCATGGATAGAACTATAATTAGTGTGATGGCGTATCAATTGGTTGTGCATCTCAGAAACTAATTCATGGTCACTAAGGACAATCTGGAACCATTCAAAGACTTCATGGGTTGCCTTTCGTTTTTATTTTATTTATGTGGGAGACAAAAAAACTAGATTACTAAGTTTACTTCTTAGCATTAGAAGAAGTCATAGTTTCATAAGTTGGTTTACATGGAAAGCCACTTCGTGGTTTGAAAAAAAACCTGTAGTGTTAAAGTGATAGTAAAAAACTTACATCATCACGAACATCAGGATCTGCACCAGCCTCCAGTAAGCAATTGTAGACGTCAGTAAAACCATTGTTGGCAGCAATTATTAAGGGAGTTACAGTGCCAACACCCTTCACATCAGCACCAGCCTAACACAGAAAAGGTAGCAATAAGCATACAAGAATTTGTACTCTTTTCTTTTCTATGATATATTTAAGGAGTGAAAATGTTTTATTTTTGGTTATTTGTGGCAATATGAACAGAAGAGGCAACACTAATTTTATCTAAACTCCCCTTCCACTTTAGTGCATAGTCTTGTTACTAATATTAAAGATCAATGGTTTAGAAGACAAAAATATTCACCAAGGTAGCAAGAGGCGACTTAATAACAGTATATCTTTATTCTATGCTTTTTATCAATTCACATGCGAATGAGGCAATACCAAGTTTTAGAATTCGAGTTCATCTTAGACGTGCTATCAACTTTCCAAATGATTTCAATTTAACATGAGAATAATGGACCATACCATACCTTAATCAGAAGTTTCACACATTCCAGCGAGCCGGCACTGAGTGCCACAAAAAGAGGAGTGCAGACAGTATTAAATACCTTGTTAAACTGACAAGAAATATTAAAAAATCAGTGTCCTTACATGATAATTTGGCAGAAATATATGGTCTTCGAAATAGGAATCATCTTCGTTAGTTTGGAAAGTCAATTTTCACAGGGCAACACCAAATGTCACCAAGTGACAAAGATTAAAGTAGGACAGAGAAAAATTCTTGTAAATTGTAATCGGTAAAGTGGATCTTGTTAATCTCAGAAGGAAGATAGACAGGCATATTACATACATCTGCATGGTGGTCCAACAAAATCTTCATAGCACAATCCTGCTTAAAGAAAGCAGCCATATGCAATGGCGTCCCAGTATCACAAAATGAATCAACATTGGCCCCTTTTGAGAGTAAGGCTTTTACTATTTCACAATTTCCTAAATAAAAAAATGATAGAACATTTTATTAGTTACTTGGATCATATTATTGTAATAAGTCGAATGGGTAGAGAGAGAATCTACAGAAAAATGTGTTTAAAGAAATCCACATCGCATTTAGTTGTCCTGAAAATTGGGGGCTCATGCTTCTTGCCTATATCTAAACATTTAAACTAAAGTCAATTACGTGTGTGACACTATAAAAGTTTCACATTCTCTCTTTGCCACTGAAAAACTTCTTACTCCCTCTGTGCTATTGATCTAACTTTTTGTTGACAACAGTGCCATTTCCGTTTACTTGGAATGAAACGGAAGCAAAAGAAAGGATGAAAAGTAATTTTTGCCCTTATAGGCTCAAAGGTCAACAAAAAGTTGGATCGGAGGCATAGAGGGAGTAGATAAAGAATTTGGATCTTTCATAATGACACACACGTAATTGACTCTTTAAACTAAGGCCCTGTTTGTTTGCATTGTAGATTTTATAAGCTGGATTATGAGCTATGTTATGGGTAGTATAGTAAAAGAACCACGACGTGATCACAAATAGTCTGAAATAATCTACCCATGTGCAGCTTATTTTAGATTATTTGTGGTCCCACGGTGGTCCCATAATGGACTTTTACCATGCTACCCTTAGATTATAATCTAGATTATATAATCTAGATAGATTATAATCTGAAACAAACAGGACCTAAGTGAATCCACCTCCATTGATAAGAGGTTCACGCTAATATGCTTTCCATGTAGTGCTCCACACAGTTTTACGTGAAAAGAATATATGCATATATATGTTTTTAAAGTTCAATATCAGATATAGGAATGTATGCAGATACCCTAGGAAATAACTCAAGAAATAACTATGCTGCACAAAAAGGCAAAGTTCACAGTACAGCTCAAATTTTGTTAGATGAAGAATACAAACTTAATGAAACATATATCTCTCTAATGGAATTTTCAGACTTAAGTAGAAATTAAACAACTCAGTTATCACGAAAGCTCTCTAAATGCTTGGATGACAATGTAATAACTAAGAACTATCCACAAGCATGGCACAAAGACACAGGTCATTTCCTTAGTACCTATAACGTATGACATGATCTGGACCAAATTTCATTACATCACTACAAACACATAAACAAAGATTTTTAAAACATAGTGTCATGCACGTGGAAGAAAAAAAATAAGTTGCATAGGTAGAGACCTCCTGCAGCAGCTAAATGGAGAGAGGTAGAGCCTTTTCCAATAGGCTTATCTGGACTAGCATCATGATCAAGAAGATACTGCACAATGTCCAAAGTGCCACTACGAACTGCATAGGCCAGAGGTGTATCTCCTGCAGGAAAAAACATAAGTCTTGCCTTTGCTGGGCCTACGATAGGCTGTACTCCAATACGAAATAAGATTGTACATGAAGGTTGGTGAAAAGCAAAAGAAGCAATTGGTTCTCAAATGCCGTGATGTCATCTAGCTTTATTCAGAATTTCTCATTCTAATGTAGTATAAGAGGCTCATACAAGAATAAAAAAAATTACTAAGATTCGAAATGGAAATTCATACAAGTAACAAAAGAAAATCTATAGGAAGGTTTTTCTATCCAAACATTCATCTGTTTCCAAAATATGCACAGGCATTTTCCACATACACTAGCACATTCAAAGCTAAAGGGGATATCATTTAGGTTGCCTTTGAAAGTATCAAACATGAACACATCTTGGCACGTGGCATTAACACTTCCCATTTTATTGAGCCTCATAAGAACTGAATGAACTGGCAATTTCAGCTGGATAGCACCAAAAGATCAATACAAAATAGTAATGAGAATTAAGAAAACTAGTCTTACGAACAGTTCCTGTGTGCACATAATCAAACAAGTGTCATATGATTCAACTTCAATATGTGCATGTTTGTGTCAAGTACCATAATGTCAGATATTTTCCTAAGAATACATCATTCAACTTCAATATATGCATGTTTATGTTAAGTACCATAACGTGGCATCCTTCGCAAAGAATAAGCAATCAGAAACTAATGCTTGCTCAAATCCCAGATACTCTCACAAAGATTGAGCAAAACATAATGAATGGGTTCATTGCTGATGAAAAGAAATCCAGATTCCTGGTAAACTGAAGAGAGGACAGCTATTTATAGGGGTAGATGCACAAATAGAAACTAAAACCATTTTTCATAGAAAACAAACTGATGCATGGGATAGAGGTTAAAACTAGACGGAAGTTGTGTATATCAGCAACCCTTTACTAATGCAATTGTCGAAATGGTATATGGTGCAACTGGAACAAAAGGACTCAATAAAGTTAACTCAAACACGATAATATATACTTCAAAGGGTGAGCGACATGCCAAGTCCGAGCCTTAAATTAATCCAAAACAAAAAGGCTAAATCGAGGGGTAAACATTTTGGATTCAATTGATTCCCGACTTCCCAAATGCAAAGGCACCAGGGGATACCAAACTTATGAGTTAACAGGTGGCAGATAATCTAAATTTACAAATCTCTTTACAGCCTAGGCGTTCAACCATTTCCTATGATAGTTGCAGAGTGCGCCAAAAACTTGATATATGGATACCACATTGGTAGCAGCACAATTTTGCTTGAACTCACATCAACCAGACCAGGCAAAACTCAACCAATTTAGATAGACAGTCTCAAGCTCATGAAAGTGTACAATCCCATTTATTGACATTAAGGAAGAAGACGACCAAAAAGCTGATTCATGACATCAAATCAAATTATAAATCTGGTGAAGGAACCAACTTCAAGTGAAAATCTGGTGCATTATTAATATCACATCAGCAAACTTCACATCACAAGCCAACAGTGCCACCAATCTCTGGCCTAGAGACGAGATCATATTGCTACGAGAAGCAAGTTGTTCTCACTTTTGCGGAGGATGGAGAGGGAGACGAGACGAACAACGCACCTAAATCGTCGGACGCGTTGACGTCCACGAGGAGCTCCTCGACGAGGTAGGCGCACACCGACATCCTCCCGCGGTCCGCGGCGAAGTGCAGCGCCCCGGCACCGCATCTCTTCACGGCCTCGACCGCTTCCCTGAGGCGGCCCTTCCCCGCGTCCAGCGCGGTCGCGGTCCCTGCGGAGTGCGGACGGCGCGGACGAAAAAAAACAAAAACAAAATCAGCGCCAGAACCAAAAGGGGGGAAATCCAGATGCGGAGCCGCCGTGTGCACGTACTCTTGACGAGCTGGAGATCGCCGTCGGCCGCCGCCTTTAAGAGCCGCCGTTGCAGCGCACCGGGACCTGCAGGTGGAGGTGAGGGTCTCATTGGGGTTAGAGGGTAGGGGTAGCCCGCGGAAAGGCGGGTGACCGGGGCGGCTTGAGAATCGCTTACCGGAGGTAGGCGGCGGCGCCATGGCTAGGGGTGGCCGGCGGCGGTTCGTAGAAGTGTGTGTGTTGTTGGGGGGGGGGGGGGGGGGGGGGGGTGGGTTTATTGAAAAATTCACATTGGACATAGCGTGTACATCAAGAGTTGATGCAATTAATTTTTTTGTTTACCTACGTTTATTGCTCCATGCATGAGGAGAGAGATTTGATGTGAATTGATGTGATAGATGAATAGTGAAGTTTGGAGAGAAAATTTTAGGAATCTTTTTTTGAACGAACAACACTCGACGAGTGCGTTTCTATTGATATAGCAGAAAAATACAAGACTATAGCCCTGGAAGGCCATAGGCAGGAAACAGAAAAGAAAAGGAAAACAAACAACAAACAACTCACCCGGTTGGATTGGGACATCAACACGGGTTACAGCTCACTCACTGGCCGGTTGGATTGGGACATCAACACGACCACACACAACTCACAACGACGACAGAGGGACAAAGCAAATCGCAGCTCCAACCTACAACCGCACACCTGCGGGTATCGACACCCCTGAAGCGATCCAACGCCGAAAAATGAGTCGAAAGGCAGACAACATCACACCAAGAGGGCCACCGCCGTGCAGGACCCACCGCCGTCGTGCCGCTGCACCCCAAACCAACCGCCCGACGGCATGAAAACCACTGAGTCCGGAGCTACTCAACGCGCGGAGCCTCGCCACATCCGCCGTCTCTCGCGTGCGCGGGGACCTCCAACCCGCCGCTCAGCACGCCTCCTCGTGCGCGGGGGCCTCAATCCCGCCACACAGCTCCATGCTCTGGACTCGTTTCAAGAATTGCCGTCAATGGTAGCAAGAAGAGATGCCCCGCCCCCCGGGAACCATCTCAAGCCTCCAGACCACTGCTAAGGTTCGAATCATCACGTTGATTTCCCCCTCGCACAAGATACCGCCATCGGATAGAAGACCGAAGATGTCGCCTGCGCCGTCTTTCGACGTTGTACCGCACCGGGAGAGTTCAGCCGTGCTGAACACCCCGCCGCGATCCGCTGCAGGCCAAGTCTTCATCGGATGTCGTTGCCGCGAGCGCCGTCTTGCAACGATGCCCCGCACCACACTAGAGGTTGCCAAGCAACTCCAGGCGCCGCGGAACGCTGCACGCAGCCGAACAACACCCGAGTGAAGACAGCCGGCCACCAACCGGAGAGCAGGCGTCTTGGCGTGAGGTAAACAACCCCCTGTTCGCATGACCTCCGACAGATTTGTCCTCGCCGGCTGAAACAATCGCGAGTAGTAGGCCGGCCACGCCGCCGATCGAACGTGTCTCTAGAGACGACGCCTCCAAGGAGGTCACGACGCCCACAGGCGCCGCCGTCGCTTGTCCAGGAGTTGGACCGGATTTTCACCCAGAGACGTCGTGCAGCAGGGTTGCAACTCCAAAATGACGCCCTCAACAGGGAGAGCGACGCCCAAAGGCGCCGCCGTCATTCCACCTGAAGGGTCTGGCAATGGCTTTCGCCCGGAGTGTCGAACCCTCACTGCACGCGTTCACCGCGGTAAGCCTGCACCACCACTGCGACCGTCCAAACTAGGGGATGTCACTGACGCGGCACCTCGCAGCCCGCCGCCGAAGCCCCATCTCCCTGTCGTCGTCCTCGCTCCCCGGCGAAGCGCCGCGGCCGCGCCGCCACCGCATCTCTCCCTGCGGCCTCCTCCCACGGCCAGGCCGGGCGCGCCTTCTGCCCACACGCCCGCGCTCTATGCGCGCAGCCTCCTTGCGGAGTCGCCGCTGCCGCACGCCTTCACCGACCAGCCGTCGTTGCCTCGCCGCGGCCCCTCTTCGCGCAGACACCGCTGCCGACGCACCCGCACCGCTGCCGTCGCTGCCGCCCGCGCCTGCGCTCTCACACGTGCAGCCTCCTTGCGCGGAAGCCTCTGCCGCTCGCCGCCGTCGACCGGCCGCCGTAGCTGCGCACCGCTTCAGGCCTGCCACCGCCGTCTCCGTACGCGGCCTCCTCTCCTGCGCACCAGACGGCATGGGGGCCGCTCGCCATAGATCCGTCGTGGGGACGTCCGGATCCGGCGTCCGGGGCGCCGGATCTAGTCCGCGCCGCCGCCATCGCCATGGACGGCGAGCTCCGGCAGCCCCTATGGCGGCCGCGGCCGCCCTGAGCTGCTGGAGGAGGAAGAGAGTGCCCCACCGCCGCCTTCATCGCACGGGCTTCCGGCGGCACGCTCAGACGGCGGCGCGGCGGGAGAAGGTTCGGTGGGGGGCGGCGGGCGGCGGGCTCCGCCCGAGTCGCCTACGCGGGGACGACGCGGACAGGGGGGGACTTATTTTTGCTTTCTCGTCCGTCGAATTTTAGGAATCTTGGGGAACTAAACACACCCAGTGGGAGACAACGCCGCGTCAACAGGAGGTGGGAGAAAATGGGTAAGCGTACACGACACAATGCGGAGGAGACCATGGATAATGGAAACACTAGTTTACGTGAGAAAAAAAATTTTGGATTATATGATTTTTTTTTGCAAAGCGAAAGACAACAGAGGGGAGATTTCCAGCATTTGGATTTTCCTTCCTATCTTTTTAGGATGTTTTCTTTTAGTGTCTTATTTCTGACTCTATGCTTTTTTTTACTTACCGGATCTAATCCAACATTTTTGTAGGAAACATTGATTCAAAAAATTCTCGATGACTTAACATTTGTAACAAATTTGTTCACTCAACGTTCTTAGTGATAGCTTTTTTATGTTAGATATGATTATTCAACTATTTTTACAAGAAATAGTACATTAAATTTTCTTGTTCACTCAACTTTTTACATATTTCGTGAATAAAAAATTAGTGACTCAACATATAGATTCTCCTTTTTAGGGTCTATCACTTAGCTGAACAGTGCTGAATCACCAAATAGCAAGGCCTTAACGTCCAGGGGATTTCAAGTGCACTAGTTGAGAAAAGTGAGAGTTGACGAAAGACAATCCAACAACACAAAATTCATAAAATGATGCAATACTCTGGTTCTAGTTTTCTTGCTCACGGCATTCTTGCTTTAAAGGATCGTTCTAATTTGATGGATATTTTGGTAAAGGAAGAAACCCAATTAGTGGTCCTCAAGAGAATGTCGTTCGTTAGAGCATGTACAATAGTTTTGACATAAACATACAATTAAATAGATAGTTCTATATATAATGGATTGTTTATTTTGTTGTCTGTGATAATTAATACATACCCTGGTCAACGTTCTTTTGCATGGAAGCACGGGACAAAGGAGTAGACAAGATAATAGACAACAACACGTTATTTTCTCATTTAATGATGATCACGTTAGCTCATTTTACTTATGTGGACTAACACATATGACTATTGTCTAATTGTTGTACGTGCCCTTAGGTCACTTGCATCGTTCGTTGTCTGGGATTGCTGGTTACATGCTATTGACTAGTTGGCGGAGAACAAGGATCTTCAGAGGCATGCTCATTGTTCATCGCCTTTTCTGTAGCAGGACGATGGACTTCCAAGGGATTCCTTGTTACAAGAAAATATCAGCAGTCACATCTAACTATTTCTTGATGGGAAAATTGGTTCTATAGCACCGAAAGATCACGAGTTCCGAAAAATACCATTAAAAGATGACGCCCCCGTAAAATACCGCTAAAAGATACAGACGTTACATGAAATAGCAGTACGTTAGATTTGGCTACTATCCGTTATCTTGGACGAAAATACCCCCACGATGACTTCACCGCCGCAGTCACCTCCACCAGGGCGTGCCGCGCCTCCGCGGCGGACAGGAGGTTCGCGGCCGCTCGCCGCCGTCGGTGACGCGCTCCGGCGCTTCGCGGCATCCGCACTCGCGCCGACCACGCCCGAGTCCTGCTCTCCACCAGGGCGCGCCGCGGCGGACAGGAATTCGCGGTCGCTCGTCGTCGTCGGTGACGAGCTCGTTCGCCGCCGTCGGTGACGCGCTCGATCGAGCCGACCACTCCCGAGCCCGGCTCCTCACGACGGGGAGGCGGCGTGCCGACTTGGAGGGAGGGGGAGGCCTGGTGCGGCCGGCCTGGGGGCGCCGGCCTGGATGGCCACCGGTAGGGAATAGCGCCCGCGAACTGCACAGCGCCCGGTGGGGGAGGAGCGGCGGCGCCGGCCTGGAGCGCCTGCGAACTGGATGGCGACCGGTGGGGGAGGAGCGGCGGCAGGGCACGCACGACGCCGCTGGCCGGGAGAAAAGCACCAAGGCCACCCACCCACCCGGCACCCTGCCATGGCCTCTTCGGTGGTCGCATGCCCCACGAGTTCGCACCGTGGAGGGACCCCTCCAACCGCCCTACCCCCGTCCAGAGGCTTCTTCAACATCCTCATCCCGCCGCTGCAGCCCGCGTCGTCCTTCTCCTCGTCCCCCTTTCCTTCCCGGGGCGCCGCCCTCTCCGCCGCCGCGAGCGAGCCCACGCCCAGGCGCCGCCGCCAGATCCTCGACCGCTGGGCGGCCGCGGCCGCGGGCTCCCCGCCCGCGCCCGCCGACCAGCGCCGCCGTGCCAAGGATGCCGAGCTCTCCGCGGCGAAGGGGAAGGAGCGGCGGCGAAGTTGGAGGAGCGGAGCGAGCGTGCGAGTCGAGAGCCCATCGAGCGTGGAGTCCAGGTGCCAGGGAATGGACAAGGGGTATAAACGTCATTGCAAGTCTAGATTAGGTGCCGAAAATTGATAAAAATAAGTTTTCGGTTGAAAAATGTAACGGAATGCTATTTTTCGGTAACGTTTGCATCTTTCGATGGTATTTTACGGGGATGATGTCTTTTAGTGGTATTTTCCGGAACTCGTGATCTTTCGGTGCTATAGAACCAATTTTCCCTTTATTCATAGACAGAACATAGGTAGGTGGATAGGTAATTTTGAGCCCTATGTATCATATATTGCTAGCAGTTCCGCTGCTGAGTTGCTGGTTTCGAGCCTGATTGGTTTGCTATCAAAATCTGGGTATGTCCAAGTTTTGGCAAGCTAAAAATTAGGCCAAAAACTTGCTAGTATTTTGGTAAGTTAAATGTGAGATATTGGTAATTTTTGGTAGCCAACCAAATAATAGCCAAAGAATTGGCCGGTCAAAGTTTCGCACACCAATCAGTGAGCCATAGCCACACATCTTCTCTTCTTGCGGTGACCAGGTTGGGAAGTTGTTATGCTTTGACGAATCGCGGGTGGGCAATTATCTCCTCACGGTAATGTGCGAGGAATACTGGCGTTCCTCATTTTCACACGCCGTCAAATTAACTTTTCCTTCCACGGCCATGAAGAATTGGAAGAAGTGAAGAATGAAGATAGGAGGGACTCGTTTGGGTATAGCTGCAGCCACATGGAGGCCTGCTGGCGTCGGGCCCATTTGCCATTGGGGTCTGTCAATGTGTGCATTCTGTAGTATGTTAGATCATGTCCATGCGATCCGTTTGGATGCATATTAGCTTGTTAAGACCTGGCCATGTAGAACGGTCTGATGGGATCACAATGCTATGATTTGAACTCTAGCTCGCGCCCATCACAGCAGATACAATAACGCGCCACACCATGCATGCCTTATTTCAAACTTTCAATACGGGCATACATGGGAGGAGCATCCGGTGCGCCTAGAGCACCCACAATCAACCATACTGCACATATCAAGCACAACAACGGGCATCCCACTCGTAATACACCATTCAACTACGAACATTAGCGACTCGTCGATTTTCTGTAGCAATAAAGTTAAGGCTGTGTGCACATCAAAACAACTCAGTTAAGGTCTTAGTGCTATGCCTTCGACCTACGTGGCCAGCACCCCCTGTTGCTCACCGACGAGGAACCAGCAAAAGTCGTGCTCCTGGGACGTGTGTCCCCTTGGCAAAAGGCAATTCTGAGTTCTGACTACTTAGGTGGTGTTTGGTTAGGAGTCCGTAAACGCAAACGTCAAGGGAATAGGTACCGCTGTGATCTGAAAAACTGTAACGGAAGACGATGATTGTTTGGTTCGTACAAGGTAATGGAAACAGAAAACACCGTCATCCCCTTCCCTTTCTCTCTGCTATGACTGCTCCTTCCTGCAATTCTCTCCCTGATCGATCTCTCTGTTGCTGCCGAGATCTTCCGGGCGTTCCCACTGTCCCCCTCCCTCGCCCTAACACATCCCCTGCTATTGGACGCTCCTTGCAGCCGTCTGGTCGAGCTCCAGATTGGGCTAATGCCGCAGCACCACCATTCCTGCTGTTGGATTAGGCTAGTTGTGCCCAAGTCAATCACGATTTTGCTTGAATCGATCTTTGCAGGCCGCATCAAACTTCTCCCGTGCGTGAATTGAGATTTCCGTTGTTCGAATCTCCCATGCTACCGCTGAATTGAGCCGGCAGCGTCATAGGTGAGGTCTGGGCTGGGCCTGGCAATCTACCCGACGGGCGCGGCGGGAGGGCGAGAAACTTGACGGATGTAAAGGGATCTGTTTCACCTCGCTGGTGGGCGGTATCCAGTTTGAGCTTCGCCGTATCTGTTTCCACGGTATCGGTTTACAGTTTGCTCCAACCGAACGCAAAACAATGTAATCAGCTCACGCTGCAATCAGATAGCGGAGCAAAATGGACGAACCAAACAGCACCTTAGTGGCGTGAGATGTCTTCATGCGGTTCTGACTACTCGGCGGCGCGAGATATCTTCATGCGGTTCTGACTACTCGGCGGCGCGAGATATCTTCATGCGGTTGACGGCCTCCCTGCAACCAATTATGGCAATTACTGAAACATTTTAAATGAAGAAGCATATGAAGTATTTTAAATGAAGAAGCATATGGCAACCAATAATGATGGCAATTACTGAAGCATTTTAAATGAAGAAGCATATGAAGCATTTTAAATGAAGAAGCATATGACAACCAATAATTATGGCAATTACTGAAGCATTTTAAATGAAGCGGCACATAACATGAGTAGATGACGCTCTTGACTCAAATAGGACACAACTATCCAATTCACTAGATAAGTCATCATGTGTATGTTTCAATATGATAAAATAGAATATGGACATTATCTTTGCAAATAAAGTCTTCCGATAGAAAACAATGGGTACACTACCATAATGCTTTCTCGGTCCCAACATCTGCCGGATCCAGTTTAAGAGCATCAAGAAACGCATCACATGCCTTTTCGTAGTCCTGAAGACAGAAGGCTCGCTGCATCACTACAAAGGGATTTGGCACAACAAAATGAAAATAACTGAAAAATGATGCATTATTTCACCTTAAGTAACAGCTGGGCAGCTCCTTGCAGGTAGCAGCCCTTTGACCAACCAGGGCACAGCATCCTGCAATGTTGAGCATCCATCAAAGCCCGGTCTCCTTGACCCATCCTAAGCCAGCAAAGGCTCATACTGGAGTACAAACTTGCATCATCAGGGCAATACTTTGCTGCCTACATTTAGAAAAAAAAAGGAATTAACATATTCTTTGTTACAACCACATATTAGATAAGCACATGCAAAAGAAATTGGTAGTGCAAATTCTCAAATAAAACTGGATATTGATTAACTGCAATCAAATAATTGATACGCAATAGGATGCTTAAGTTAAAGACATCCATCCAAAAAAACTTTTCTCCTCTAGATGTATAACCCAATAAAATGAGATTCATGTTGACATTAGTAAGAGATCTGATGCTATGATAATTGAAGTTTTCTGGTAAATCAACATGGTGATACTCCCTTTTCTAACATGTTGCATTTGGTTTGTCCTAAGTCAAAATTGTTCAATTTTGACCAAGCTTATAGAAAAAATATAAAAAACATATACAATACCAAATTTGTTTCATTGAATCCACCATAAACTATATTTTGATAGTGCATATATTTGGTATTGTAGATGTTGTTATATTCTTCCATGAACATGGTCAAAGTTGGACAAACTAAATGTGACATGTAATAAAGAACAGAGAGAGTATTCTATTGATGTACATAAATGTACATTTACCAACTGGCTCCTTGGGATAGAGATTGAGTTGTGCATTTTTCTTTCCTAGCATAGGCAACACCCTCTGGTTTTGTGATTCATATGTACTCACATCCTTTTTAATAGAACTTGATGTCCCTTGGATTAGGTCTCTTATTTTGAGATTTGGATTAAGCTCTACCACCTGTGGATTCTAGATGAACGGAAACAGGCTAAGTAAATGCAATGATCGGATTCTGTCCATAATTTGAGAAGAAAACCCAAAAGGCCACAAGCAGTTCAGCAGCACCAACGCCACTATGTACATGTCTTGGATGAGTCTTCCTAGGAACCTGTTCAGGGTTTTAGGCTATCAAATAGTTGAAGACTGAAGAGTTGTTGGGTGATTTTTATGCAATTTGCCAAACAAGCTGTCATGGATGGAAGTGGCTGCAAGCAATAATATTGCAAATATCTACTAATCCCGGACTGAAAACTCATGTTTTCCATGGTTATGCAGAAGATCCCCATAAAATTGTGTTGTTACAGGAGTATCAAAACTACACCATAGCCGATGGTTATATTCTTGTTCATTAGATGACTATTGGACAAACTGTGGCATCTGACTCACCAATCATGTAATTGGCTTTGGAATAAGATACATGATCATAATCATATCCTTAGGAATTGATAAAATAATGTAATTGGTTACAACTAACTAGAAGATGTAGACAGGAGATATAGGCTGGGGGGTAGAGCTAAAAAGGTATGTCGAACACCCAGCAAGGACACAAAGATACTAAGATAGTCCTTTGTCTTACCATTGTGGTTTATTTAGTTGGTCTTGCAGTCTTCAGAAGTCTAATTCTGTGACAGGACAAATTGGTTGCCTCACAGGAGTTAAATAGTTGTTGGGCCATTGCTATTTTGATGTGCAGAAAAGTTATCATTCACATTGTATAGACAAATGATCTCTTTGAAAGGAATTTAAGTTAATACAAAACTTAGGATCCTTCTTTGTTTTGGAAATGATTTTGATGGAACCATTATCTTTTCTTTGTGCAATAGGTGTTATAGTGGAGTTAGGGTTGAGGGAGCGAGAGACAGAGGATTGAGAGAGCAAGATCACTGGCCAGGGGCCTCAGCCCACAGCCGAGAAAGAAGAAGGCTTTTCCTTCTTAATTCCTGCCTGCTTTACAAAAAGAGATGTCATGCTCTTTATAGAGAGCCCAAAGCACATACTAACAGATTAATAAGCTAATAGATGGATATGCATGTCTAACAAACTAGGTAACCATACCTGCATGGTACTAACTAATGCAACCAACTACTACAGCCACTCTGAGCCTCCAGCAAGCCACTCTGAGTCTCTGACAATAGGTAACTATGTTCCTCTGGGTTTGTTTTCCCTCACTGCACATCCATTGGTAACTTAACACTAATCTTCTACTGTAATTTTTACTGCAGAAACTTAGTATCACTTTCCTGTGATGTAAATGATAGGGTTGTTTTCAGTATGAACAAGTTCATTTGTCTGCCAAATGTTTAGGAAGAAAGCACAATGATGTTCCCTGAATTGTCAATTGTTCAAGTTACTTGGATTAAGTTAAAAAAAACTCTACAGAAAAGCACAACCCAACTTCTAGTACTACCCAATTCTTACTAGCGTTTGAATAATATGTAGCCATGCCAATTGTTAATTTAGATATCAAAAACAGCAAATTAAGTAGACTAAGATTGATGGTGCGAGAATATACCATAGAGTACAGTACTACTGCAATAAGATATTCTTTTCTCTTGTATGCCTTGCTTCCTTCTAACTTGAACTCAGCCGGTTTCACTGAGTCATCCTGAAACAGAAAAACAAAGACACCATTGAGGGCAAGATGCAAAGAAGATATGAGTTATATACGTACATGAGCTACTTGAGAAGGACACAGGAACATTTTTTTTAAAAAAGAAACTTTTCTAATCTAAACGTCTTACTGATTCACTTCAATCATTTGTATGATTTCATAATTGATTACTTATTTTACAGACTAACTAAATTCCTTTCAGAAGGAAATAGATGGATACTTAATATTAGTGCCTGCTTTACACTTGGGATGCATTGAAGAACTGCCATAGATAGCCAAAGTTAATAAAATAATAGAAAGGAACTCAAATGGACAATGACTCCTTAGATTATACCTCCACCCATGGCATTGATTTCACATAACTGATTATCCCGTCAACGCTCCAATCATGCACAGATGGAATGGCTGTAGTTACTGGAAGTAGGATTTCAACATCTTTCCGTCTATTGTTATATGCAGCAATTTCTATTGGAAGGTGGCCAAACTGTTAAGGATAAAAGGAAACATAAAACTTTGAACATGATCATGAAAGCAATAGAGATTGCGTGGAAACAAATTGATTGATTGAATAGAGAGGCATGATTACACATATATAGAGGTGAGGAGATCTTGAGGGTTTGTAGAATCAGAACTGAACAAGATCTCCTCAACCTCTCTATCCTAATCTATCAGGAAGGGCCAGCCCGGAAGTACCAGGCTCAGGCCCACATACACACGCAAGCACATATACGTGCTAACAGATCAAACTGTAAAGCATAAAGCAGACAGTTGAGACAAAATATTTGCAATATGGTAAGACAATAACAAAACGTACAGGTACAAAGTATGAACACAAGTTCTGTGATATTTAAATTTAATACTATAAGGCTCAAATAGAGAAAAACAAAAAATAGCGACTTGAATTTGAATATACCAACATTAGATGCACCTGTTATAATAGGAACACAAACAATTGAATAAGAACTCATTCCACCATAACTACCGTCAGAGTTAGTCATTTACTCAAGCCACGTGAATTGGATGTCTAGAGCTGAGTGTTTAACACCTCTATTGTTTCACTCAACCTCACGGAGTAATGGTGCTAGTTATACAGTCACTAAAGTCTAAAGACTTATCCTTCCGTTAGTGCAACCAAAGAATTGTAACAGGAAGCAGAACTAAGTTCCATTATTATGAAAAAAAAATCTCTCAAATTGATAACCAGAGGTTCCCCGGCAAAATTTCAGACCAAAAGGATGAAATACATAATGGAAAGTATCTTAAGAATAAGCAAACATATCATGATGTATATAATCTTCACAACAAGGAACATGCATCACCCAGATAAAAATAGTAACATTCTTTAACACCAGAAATGTACTCTAACAAAAGCACCAGTTTTATTGCAATTTATTCACAAAACCTTATTAAAAGCATAATAAATAAGTAATCATAAAGATATTTTACTTTGTTAGTTATATATGTGATTATCAATTGCAAGCATTCTAGAGGATCATTTGCTCGGCTGTACGTCAGAAGTTGACTTGGAAATGTTAGTCTATGAATGCAGTAAATCAACTTATGACCTTTGAGATGAACTATCAAGCCATTCAGTAAACAACAATGGGGAGTTCTCATCTCTCAACAAACTCCCACTTATATAACACTATACCAAAGAAATATTGCCTGCAAAAACACCACAGGTCGTCTTTATAAATAATCTAAAGACTCCAGAACCACCTGGATCATCTATTTTGGTTTTGACCCAGAAAATCATATCCACTGGAACCAAAAAACTTAATATAGTTTGTTATCAACATCTCTCACAAATCATAACATTTGTAAACGAACAGATAACTAAATATAATTTGTTTCCATCCGAACACCAAGTATGATGGTATACCATATATGGTTCTGCATCTGGGAAGCATATTCATGGCACTAAGGAAAACTTGGAAGTTGGAACAGTTCGTGGAAACTTGAATACTAAGTTTTGCTTATTAGCGTTAGCAATATTCACAGTTTCGCAATAGCTTTTAACATAATTTATCATGTGCGAGAGGCCACTCCATGGTGTGAAAAAAATGCATGTAGCAGTAAACTGAAAAGTACAGACTTACTTCATCACGAATATTAGGATCTGCACCAGCCTCCAGTAAGCACTTGTAGAAGTCAGTTAAGCCTTTGTTTGCAGCATGTACTAAGGGGATTGCAGTGCCAACACCCTTCACATCAGCACCAGCCTAAGTGTTGGAGTATAGTGTTATGTAGCCCATAGGGCCCATGTATATTAGGCCCATCTAGGCCCATGTACATTTAACCATATACCCACCCATCCAGGGTTGGAGGAATACAGTGGAATTATTCCCCTAGCATGGTATCAGCTAGGTCTTCCTGGTCCTTCTCCTCTTTACTGTAGTGCCGCCGCCGCCGCCGGCACCATGGCCGGCCGGCCGCCGCCGCCGCCTCTCTCTGCTTTCTTCCCCCCTCTTCTCTCCTACGCTGCTGCGGCTCGGCCTCTTCCGCCGACGCAGCTGCGCGCGCGCGAGCCTACATGGCCGCCGCGGCGCCCGATGCGGCTGCGGACGACGAGGCGCCGCCGCCGCCGACCCCGGCCCCTCCCAGCGGCTCTCTCAGCGCGGATCCGCGCCTTCCCGACGCTGCGGCCGCCGCCGCCGCCGCAGACGCTGCTCGTGTGGGCGGCGACCTTCCCCGCGCGTCTGCGCGGGACCTCGACGCCGCGGCCCCCGCCGCCGCCGCCGCTGTGCGCGCGGGCGGCTCCCTGCTCGGCGCCCCTCTCTCCGCCGCAGGTGCCGCCACCCCTGCTGCCTTCGATGCGGCCGCCGCCGCCGCTGCTGCTATTGCTGCCGCAGTCAAGGGCAAGGCTCTCCATGCGAGCACATCCAGCGGCGCGTGGAGCGGCCTGGGGATGCCGCCGGCGGACGCGCCCATCACCGTTGCTGCCTTTCGCCCGCAGCAGGGGCTCCTTCCCGGCGCGCCACCGGCTGCTGCGGCCCTCGCTGCCGCCCTCCTCGCTGCCAAGACGGAGGCCGCCGCCGCTCAGTCGCGTGCCCGCGAGGCTGCTCTCGCCTGGGAGCGGGAGCAGACAGCGGCCGACGCCCTTGCGCGCCAGGTGGCTGAGGCCGAGCACTTCCTGCTCGCCTCCATGGGACAGCAGCCACCTCCTCCTGCTGCTGGCCCCATCGTCGAGCAGGCCGCCTCTTCCACCCGCCAGACACCGATCACTGGCTCTCAGCTCGCGTTGACCGATCCCACGGTCGCTCAGCTGCACAGCCAGGCCTCCGGTGTCCTCCACATCAAGCACCTCGTCTCGATCGTCCTCGACCCGATGTCCACCTCTTACGCCCGCTGGCGTGATCAGGTCCTCATCGCCCTCCGCCGTTACGTCCTCGACGACCACGTCCTCCTCGACACGCCAGTCGCGGCGCGTGACATGGTGTGGCTGCGCCTCGACAGCGTCGTCATGTCTTGGATCAACGGGACCATATCCCTTGATCTCCAGGACCTCGTCAGGACCCGCGACGGCACGGCTCGCCAGGCTTGGCTGGCCCTCGAGGGACAGTTCCTCGGCAATGCCGAGGCTCGTGCCCCCCAGCTCGACGCCTCCTTCCGCACTTTCGAGCAGGGAGATCTGTCTGTGGGGGAGTTCTGCAGGCAGATGAAGACCAAGGCCGATGGTCTTCGTGACCTCGGGTTCCCGGTGGAGGACAACATCTTGGTGCTCAGTGTGCTGAGGGGGCTCAACAGTTCCTTTGAGCACCTCCGCACATGGATTCGTCGCCAGAAGCCGTTCCCCACTTTCCTGCAGGTCTGGGATGACCTCGTCCTGGAGGAGATCACCCGGGGCAACGTGTCGACCGCCCCCCCCCCCCCCCCCCCCCGCCTTCGTCTGCCTCCTCGACCACCAAGGCACTGGTGACTACACCGCCGACCTCTGCCTCTCCGTCCAGCTCTCTTCTTGGTCCTCCTCCCTCCGGGCCGAGCGGAGGTGGAAGGGGCCGACGTGGTCGTCGGCGTGGAGGCAACCGCGGTGGTGCTTCTGGTGGCATCACTCCTGGAGTTTCTGGTGGGGGGCGTCGTGGGACGTCCACACCCGCTCCTCCTGCCTCTGCCCCTGGTCCTGGAGACATGCCCTGGCCATCCTTCGCCAACCCATGGTCAGGGCGTATCTCGATGTGGCCTTTCCAGGGGCAGGGGGGAGGACCTCGTCCGTCGCCGGCCATGCTTGCCGGTCCTTCTCCTCTTGGGCCGGCCTGGACTCCACCCTCCCAGCCACAGACCTGGCCGGGGTGGGATCAGGCTGCCCTGGCTCAGACTTTCAGCACCATGGGCCTGACTCCACCCCTCGGTCCCGAGTGGATCGCCGACTCGGGCGCCTCTTTCCACACTACTCCTGATGCTGGTATACTTTCCTCTGTCCATCCCCCCATCCCTCTTATCCCACTTCTATCATGGTTGGTGATGGTTCTTGTCTTCCCGTCACCTCCGTGGGTTCTACTTCCGATCCCTTTCGTCTTTCGAGTGTTCTTGTTGCTCCTCAGATGATCCATAATCTTCTTTCTATTCGTCAATTCACTGCTGATAATTCTTGTTCTATTGAATTTGACACTTCTGGTCTTACTATGAAGGATTTGGCCACCCGTCGTCCTCTTCTCCGATGTGACAGCGTGGGGCCTCTTTACACTCTTCGACTCCCGTCTTCCGCTGCCCCTCCTTCGTCAGCTGCTTTGGCGATGACTCCTTCCACCACATGGCACCGTCGTCTTGGTCACCCTGGCCGGGATGTTCTGTCTCAGCTTAGTCGTAGTTCAGACATCTCTTGTACAAGGACTTCAGCTGAGCACTTCTGTCATGCATGTCAGCTCGGTCGTCATGTTAGACTTCCTTTTTCTGCTTCTTCTTCGCATGCGTTGCATGCCTTTGATCTTGTTCACTGTGATCTATGGACCTCCCATGTATCCAGCATTTCGGGTTATAAATACTATCTTGTGGTTGTTGATGATTTCTCTCTTTACTCCTGGACTTTTCCCTTACGCGCCAAGTCTGAGACCTTTCCTACCCTCCTCCACTTCTTTGCCTGGGTGTCCACTCAGTTCGGTCTCACTGTTAAGGCCGTTCAGTGTGACAACGGGCGTGAGTTCGATAACCACTCTTCTCGCTCCTTCTTTCTCTCTCGGGGTGTTCAGTTGCGCATGTCTTGTCCGTATACTTCTCCTCAGAATGGCAAGGCTGAGCGCATGCTTCGCACCACGAACGATGTCATACGCACCCTTCTGATCCAGGCCTCTTTGCCCGCGCGCTTCTGGGCCGAGGGCCTTCACACCGCCACCTACCTACTCAACCGTCTTTCTTCTACTGCTTGTCCTGCTCCTACTCCACACCACGCTCTCTTCGGTACCTCTCCCACTTACGATCACCTTCGTGTCTTCGGCTGTGCATGTTACCCTAACATCACCGCCACTGCTGCTCATAAGCTGGCGCCCCGCTCGACACGTTGTGTGTTCCTCGGTTACTCCCCTGACCACAAGGGGTACCGCTGCTATGACCTCACTTCTCACCGAGTCATCATCTCTCGACACGTTGTCTTCAACGAGTCGGATTTTCCCTACTCCACCTCCACTTCACCTTCTCCTAAGCCCGAGTTGGAGTCTATGTTTTCTGACCCGGTGGTTCAGCCACCCATTTCTATTTGTCCGTCCCCTGCAGGTCTTCGTGGTGCGCCACGCGCGGCCCCGGCAACCCCTGCCGCGCCACACGCGGCCCCGACGCCTCCTGCCGCGCCACGCGCGGCCCCGGCGCAACCTAACGCGCCACGCGCGGCCCCTAGCTCTCCGCCGCGCTTCGCCGAGCTGGTCCAGGTGTACCAGCGTCGCTTGGTACGGGGACCGGCGCCCGACTCTCCGGCTCCGGGCCCCGATGTCCCGACGCGCTTCGCCGAGCCGGTCCAGGTGTACCAGCGTCGATCGGTACTGGGACCGGCGCCCAGCTCTCCGACCCCGTCTCCACCGCCACCTCCACCACCGACACCGCCACCGCCTCGATCCCGTGTCGAGCCGGCCGTCTACCACCCACCGATTCTCCATCGGGACCCTCGCCATGTACACCCCATGGTGACTCGGCAGGCGGCTGGTGTTCTTCGACCCGCGGCTCTTTCCGTCACCGAGAGTGAGCCGCGGATCTCTCCGGTACCCTCCTCTGTCCGCGACGCCCTGGCGGACCCCAATTGGCGTCGCGCGATGGAAGAGGAGTACGAGGCTCTTCTTGCCAACCAGACATGGGACCTCGTGCCGCGTCCGTCGGGTTGCAATATGGTGACGGGCAAGTGAATTTGGACACAAGCGTCGAGGTGATGGTACTCTCGAGCGCTACAAGGCTCGTTGGGTCCTTCAGGGTTTCACTCAGCGGCCTGGAGTGGATTATGATGAGACTTTCAGTCCAGTGGTGAAGCCTGCTACAGTGCGCACGGTCCTCTCGATTGCTCTCTCTCGCTCATGGCCTGTACACCAGCTCGACGTCAAGAATGCCTTCCTACATGGCACTCTGTCCGAGACTGTCTACTGCAGCCAGCCAGCAGGGTTTGTGGACTCCAGTTGTCCGGATCTGGTCTGTCGGCTCAACAAGTCTCTCTATGGTCTAAAGCAGGCTCCTCGGGTTTGGTACTCTCGATTTGCCACATTCTTGGTGACATTGGGGTTCACGGAGGTGATGAGATTGCTTATCTGCTGCTCTATGTTGATGATATTGTTCTCACCGCCTCCAGTCAGCAGTTGCTTCGGCGCATCATCTCCTCTCTGCAGCAGGAGTTTGCTATGAAGGATTTGGGTCAGCTCCACCACTTCTTGGGTGTCACTGTGGAGACTCGGCCTTCTGGCCTCTTCCTTCACCAGCGACAGAATGCTCTTGATATCCTGGAGCGGGCTGGCATGTCAGATTGCAAGCCTTGTTCTACTCCTGTTGATACTCAGTCAAAGCTGTCCGCGGATTCGGGTGCTCCTGTAGCTGATCCTACTGCATTCCGGAGTCTTGCAGGGGCCTTGCAGTACCTCACCTTCACCAGGCCGGACCTTGCATATGCTGTTCAGCAGGTTTGCCTCCACATGCATGATCCCCGGGAGCCTCACCTTACTGCCTTGAAGCGCCTTCTTCGGTATGTCCGTGGCACGGTTGACTTCGGGCTGGTCCTCCACCGGTCTCCTCCTGCTGAGCTGGTCGTCTACACCGACGCTGACTGGGCTGGGTGCCCGGACACTCGCCGCTCTACCTCAGGGTACGCCGTCTTCCTAGGCGGCAACCTGGTCTCCTGGTCGTCCAAGCGGCAGCCGGTTGTCTCCCGCTCCAGTGCCGAGGCGGAGTACCGGGCTGTCGCTAACGGCGTGGCCGAGGCGTCCTGGCTTCGACAGCTCTTGGCGGAGCTTCACAGCCCGCTCCCCAAGAGTACGCTCGTCTACTGCGACAATGTCAGCGCCGTGTACCTCTCCACCAACCCGGTTCAGCATCAGCGGACGAAGCATGTCGAGATTGACTTGCACTTCGTTCGCGACCGGGTTGCCATCGGCGATGTTCGGGTCCTCCATGTACCGACCACCTCCCAGTTTGCTGACATCTTCACGAAGGGTCTGCCCTCCTCGACGTTCTCGGAGTTTCGCTCCAGCCTCAACATAGCGGGTGGCTAGGGCATGTTATGTGTTGTCTTTCTTTGTTGTCCAGTCTTGAACACCGCTGCGCCGGTAGTTCAGACTGCAGGGGGGTGTTGGAGTATAGTGTTATGTAGCCCATAGGGCCCATGTATATTAGGCCGATCTAGGCCCATGTACATTTAACCATATACCCACCCATCTAGGGTTGGAGGAATACAGTGGAATTATTCCTCTAGCACTAAGACAAAAAAAGGTTGAACATACCGTTCTAAATAGCATATCAGAATTTGTATCCTCCTTTCTTTTTTTATGATTTCAAGGTGAATGTTTTCTTTATTATTTGGTGTTACAGGATCAGAAGAAACACCATTAACTTTTCACAAAGCTCCCCTTCAACATTATTAAAGGGTAGAATTTACAAGACAAAATATCTTTGCAACTGCTAAAAATATTAAAGATCTATGGTTTAGAAGACAATTGTATTCACTAAGTTAGCAAGAAATAAAGTACCCAAGGGTATCTGTTTACTGTGCATCTTCCATTAATTCGTGCGCAAAGATGCCAAAGATCAACTAAAAAATAAATGAGGGAATAACAAGTTTTAAGGTCAAACATTCATCTCAATGATCATGAAGAGTTTAAAAGATTTTAATTTGACATGAGATGAATGCACTATACCTTAATCAGAAGCGTAACGCATTTCAGCGAGCCAGCAATTAGAGCCATGTAAAGAGGTGTGTAGCCATTGTTAAATACCTTGTTACACTGACAAAAAAAGATTGAGAGAATAAGTGCCCTTACATGATAAAAATTGGCTTTGATCTTCGAAATAAGAATCGTTTTTGCTAGTCTGGGCAGTCAGTTTTTAAAGATCAATACTGAGCATTAACCAATGCTAACAAAAGGAAGCGGCCAACAGAAGGTAGTACTGGACAAAATTTCATAAACCCCATGTTCTATGGCCTAAGTGTCACAAATCCCCAACTACTATGGTATCTATCACTTAACCGCATGTGTGCCTATGGCAAAAGCTGGGCAACCAAGTGTGGAGAGGACAATCGCTGAAACTATTAAAGCATATAAGCAGTAAAGCCACCCCAAGATGAGCGCTCTCTCCCCGATATTCATAGGGCCTTGGTAGCACAGCCGAGACAGCAACCCACACAGGGTGAAGCAACAAAAGTATGGAAATAGAACAAGGAAAAGATGCGAGACAAGCCGTTTATATAAATGCCAAGTGGAAATGTGGTGATACATGCAGCTAAGGCATCCTAATGTACCAACAATTTGAACCTTGTTCGGTTGTTCCTACAAGACTTGATCAAATTGATCAGGCACTTGCCATCTATCTTCATTTAACTCTTTGATTGATGAAAAGAGGGGAAAAAACAAAAAGAAACCAGCCCCTGCCCTTCCATCTCTTTGTGGCACTAGTATTTCACAAAACCCCAACATAATACATTTTGCCTAAAATCTAACATGAGATCTAAAAGACAGGATGATGCGGCGCTTATTATGAAACCACACATGGTGCTCGCATGGATTGATCATACGCGCTACATTATCCCGTACTTTTATCCACGTCCCAGATTTAAGATAAAATGTGAAAGGGTGAGGATTTAAGAAACAGTAGTCCGTCAAACCTGGGACTTTGTGACGGTAGGGCATTAAACCTGTTGTTTTGTAATCAACAATTTGGATCTTGTTTATCTAAGGGGGTAGACAAGCACGATATTTACATCTGCATGGTGATCCAGCAAAATCTTCATAACATCATCATGCTCACAGAAAGCAGCCATATTCAGAGGTGTCCCAGCATCACAAAGTGAATCAACCTTGGCCCCTTTTGAGAGTAAGGCTTTTACAATTGCACATTTTCCTAAATCCAATACATATAAAACAGGTTATTAGTTAATTATTATACAAGTACAACAATACCGAACCTTCGACATGTTATTTGCATAATACAGAATATCAAACATGTCAATTTGGTGTTTCTGCTGCTGTTGGTACCTGTTGTGTGACAAGTCTATTTTGTTAGTAAAATACTGTTAATATTATTTTATCATGAACACACACATATATATGCTGGAGACAACCATAGGAATCAAAGTTTCCAAAGAAGACTTACATGGCTAGTATAATTGAACAAGTCAAATGGGTAGAGAGAGAATCTACAGTATGATGTGTGTAAATTCTATTCAATATCTAAACATTTTAAGATATTCTAGTATGTACTACATAAGTCGGATCTCTTCATGGTCAACATAAGATCCAGAAATATATTCGTTTATCCTAGGAACTAATTCATGAAATAGTTATACTACAACAGGAAACATAAGTTGATAATTGAACTTTACATATATTTAATCAATAATACATGCAGCTCAGATTTTGATAGATGAAGAATACAGAATGGATGCATACATCTCGACAATGGGTGTTTTTTAGACTTAAATGAAGAAATTAAACAACTTATCCAGAAATCTGCTCGAATATTGTTGTAACAATGCTCAAGCACAACCTACAAAGACACGAGCTACTTCCCATCTTATTACCTACAACACATATACCATGATCTGGTTAAAATTTTGTTAGATCACTCGAAAACACATAAACAGGGAACTTTAGAACATAGTGTCATGCACACAAAGGGAAAAAAAGTGTGCATTGGGAAAGACCTCCTTCAGCAGCAAAGTGGAGAGGAGTACACCCTTTTCCATCAGCTTTATCTGGATCAGCATCATGATCAAGAAGATACTGCACAACTTCCACCCTGCCACCACGAACTGCATTTGCCAGAGGTGTTTCTCCTACCGCAAACATCAAAAGTAGAAGCAATACCAAATAAGAGACTCATACAAGAAACAATAGAGGATACAAAGAATCCAAATCAAAGTTCATACAAGATATAAAAGGAAGTCGATAGAAAGTTTTTTCAGTCAAAACATGCCTCTATTTCCAAAATATAAATATAAAGTTGTTATATACAATAGCATATTCAGAACACTGACATGAACATATCTTAGCACATGGCACTGACACTTTTCATTACATGAGCCTCAGCAGAACAAAATAGAGTGTGTACTGTTAATTTCAGCCAGATAACACCACGATCAAGAAAAAATATTAATGAGAATTTATAATAAGTACTCTAACAGTTCCTATTTGATTATAATCAAACAAGTGACATATAGATCCAACTTCAATATATTCATGATTTGTCTGAAGTACCATAATGTGAGATACTTTGCTAAGAAATAAAGCCAATAGGATAGTAATGACTGCTTTAAACCCTGATAACTTATACACAGCATTATTCAAGCAATAATGGATGAGTTCATTGCTTATGCAAGAGAAAAAATTATAAGCTAAAACCATTTGCTCAGAACACAAGCAGGTGGATGAAGAGGTTAACAGAAATTTCAGGGGTGAAAGTGGACAGAAACTAACATCAATACTCTTTCCACTAATGCAACTCTGCATCTGGAAAAAATGAGGTTCATTAAATTAATTCAAAAGGACCCATTGCTAAATAAATGCTTTCGATTTCTATAGAAAAAGTAGGTTAATTGAGGGCTGAAGATGCATGTCAGTTTGGCATGAATTAATTATTCAAGTTCCATTACCCACATCAACATAAATGCAAGTAACCAGAGTGTACCAAATTTGCATGTTGAAATGAGCATATAATCTGTGTTTACATTACAAAAATTGTATGATGGTTGTAGAGTGTACCAAAAATAGAAATATGGAACGTTGGGAACCACATTGATAGAAGCATGGTTGCACAGGATCTCGCATCATGCAAAAAGGCAAAAGCTCAAATCAGGCAGATAGCCAGTCTCAAGCTCATGCATGCAAGCAAGTGAACAATCCCATTTCTTGGTACCAAGGAAGCGGACGTCCAAACAACCAAAACGTCAAACCACATTGTACATTTGTACAGATGGAGAAAACATGAACCAGCTACCATTGAACCTGTGGTGACCTTCTAATGTCACACCTCAGACTTAGCAAGCTTCACATCGCAAGACAACAATGCCACCAACATGGCCATATCCCTAAAAAAAAACTTAGGATTTTGCTTCTGCACGAGGAATGGAGGGAGACGAGACGAACAAACCACCTAACTTGTCGGATGCATTGACGTCCAAGCGGAGCTGCTCCACCAGGTACGCGCACACCTCCATACTTCCGCTGCCCGCGGCGAACTGCAGCGCCCCGGGACCAATGTTCTTCACGGCCTCCACCGCATCCTTGAGGCGGCCATTTCCGGTGTGTAGCGCGCGAGCTGTCCCTGCGGGCGACACCGACACGGACCAACCAAATTCAGCAATCTCCCCCAAAATCAGCGCGCGATCGCGAGCACCGAGACGCAACAAGGGGGAGGGGGGCGGGGGGATTGCGGGTCAACGTACTCTTGAATAGCTGGAGGTCGTCGTCGGCCGCCGCCTGAAGCAGCCGCCGCTGCAGCGCGCTGGGACCTGCAGATTGAGGGGAGGGGTAGGAATAAGTGGTACGGGTAGCCTGCGGCGAGGCGGGTGAAGAGGGGTACGCCTTGAGGTGGCTTACCGCAGGTGACGGGCGGCGCCATGGCCGGTGGTGGCGGTTGGTAGGGTTTTGCGGCGAGGGCGGGGGGATTGGAGTGGGGAGTTGGTGAAGCGGACGGGCCGCGGCGGCGAGGTGCCGTGGGCCGAGGTAAGCGTAAAATGGTAAGCGTACACGAGCGCAAAGCGAGGCACGAGGAGCCGAGGAGGTGCGGGCAGCTTTCCATTTTGCCCCCTCGCCTTTTGCTGATATCATATGTTTGCCGTAGGCTTGCAAATGCGTATGTTTGATGGGAAAACGGGAAATTAGGAATTATGTGGAGTGAGATAAAAATGCAGATTAAATGCTTTTTCTAGGGTCACATCACATGTTTACCTTCTGTACAAAACTACTACTACCTCCGTTCTAAAGATTTTTTTCTCATAAAATTTGACCATTCATTGTATTCAAAAAATAATAAGAGTATTATTTATTTTATTTATGATTTACTTTATTGTGCATATTAAATATGACTCATTTTTTCGTATATTTAGACTATTTTTAAATAAGACGAATGGTCAAATGTTACGAGAAAAAGTCAACTGTGGATCGTAATTTGAACGGAGTGAGTACTATTTTTCTTCATTTTTACTGCCTTGTGTTACGGTGGGTTATAATTAGCATGATTTATTTCTTAACCTCCCTCTTTTAACTAGTATCATGCTTTTTGTCAGGCTATGATTAGCTGATTGTAGTAATCTATACTATAAAGAGAATTTGATTTGAAAACAATTCTCACCAAGATTAGGCCCACCTCCCACCTCATAGAGGACCCACCTGTCAGGTTGAAAGTTACATGAATCAATATCAATACTAAAAGGATCCTAGAGAATTGAAAACACTTTTCACCAAAAAACCCACCCCCACCCTCTCATAGAGGACCCACCTGTCGGGCTTTGGTGGGAGGGAAAAACGAGAAACACTAGAAAAAATTGACTGTTCCAGGCACTTTTAGTTCATTTTCCGCAAAACTTTTTTCACCTAAAAAAGGACCCACCTAAATATACCCATATTTGTACCCACGTCTATACACAATTATCCCGTATTACTAATAGACAATAAATCGGAGAGTTTTTCTTCATATAAATAAATGCCAAGTATTAAGTTTTGAGAATACATAAATTTCTCTATACATGAGAGAGCGAATATAAAGTATTTTTAAAAGCGCTTCGCACGGCTGGTCTGTTTACCATGGTCCACTAAAGTGACATTATTTTAGTACCTACATGTCATCAATAAACTTGCTATTTTATATGTTATTTTTATTTTATACATGTGCGTGCGCACATGTGCCTTTGCTAGTGGTGAAAAAAGGGGAAGGACATTTCTGTGTTGATTTTCTCCTCGAAACCCAAATCTTTTTTCACCCAAAAAAGGACGTACATAAATATACCCACATTTGTACCCACGTCTATATCTCGTATTGCTAATAGACAATAAATTGGAGAGTTTTTCTCCATATAAATAAATGCCAACTATCATGAGTTTTAAGAATACATAAAGCTCTTTATACATGAGAGAGCGAATATAAAGTATTTTTAAAGGGACATTTCTGTGTTGATTTTCTCCTCGAAGCCCAAAACTTTTTTCACCCAAAAAAGGACCCACATAAATATACCCACGTCTATATCCCGTATTGCTAATAGACAATAAATTGGAGAGTTTTTCTCCATATAAATAAATGTCAACTATCATGAGTTTTAAGAATACATAAAGCTCTCTATACATAAAAGAACGAATATAAAGTATTTTTAAAAACGCTTTGCACTAAAGTAACATTGTTTTATTACCTACATGTCATCAATAAACGTGTGTGCCGCACGTACGTTCTTGCTAGTAGTATCAAAGCTACAAACATCTTTCACTATATCATTAGAAACAAACATGAATAGACTCTCGCATTGATATAAAAATTAACCACACTTGTACTAGGAGAATGGAAACCACAGCCACCATTTGTATCTCGGTAACATGAGCGCTGCTCTAAGCGATGTTATGGGAATTTTTAATTTAATTAAAATAATTTAGAGATAATAAGAAAGTAAAGTACAAATAGCGGTATATTTGAAAGGTAGATGGATTTACGAGATTGTCCCTTGATTTTTTTATATGCGAAGTGAGTCTGTGTGTGGAACAAACTCTTCTCTTCTCTAGTGCTAAAAGGACTAGAAGCGTGACGTAGGCTTAGAAAATTCAACTAGTTAGTCAATACTCCGTAGAAAACTATCCAAACTATAAATAACTAGCAAATGTGTACTTATTAGCAAGACGTGTGGTAGCTATGGAGGTCGTTCGTTCTGCACCCGATGAGAAGCACGATAAAGGAGAGATCATCAGCATACACTACGTCCAGGAATAACGGTGGATCGACGACGAGGATATGAGTTATATGAGACGATAAAGGTGTGTGTGAGAGGAAGTGAGGCATCGTGGGTTGATTAATACCAGTGTGTTGCTAAGAGCGAAGGGGACTTTGTGAGCGAAGGCGAGAGGGAGCAATGGATGCCTCCAGTTTCGCATCGATGAGGAGCACGGCAAAGAGAGATCTTCGATAGACGTTATGTCTGTAAGGATGACGAGTCAATACGATAGGGATGCAAGTGACGTGAAAAAGATGAAGGAGATCCTCGATATAAGCTGCATCTAGAAACAACGGCGGGGATGCGAGCAACGTTAGAAAACAAAGGGGTTTGTGTGGCAGTGCGAACAACAAAAGGAGATGAGGCACTGCGGGTAGATTAATGCCCATGCGTTGCTACGAGTAAAGGGGATTTCGCGAGCGAAAACATACAAGAGCCATGGATGCCGTTAATTCTTCATTTTGTTAGGAGCATGGCATAAGAAGATATCCTAGATAGATGTCATGTCCGGGAACAACCGGTGGGGCGACGACAGGGATGCGAGTGATATGAGAAGATGAAGAGGTGCGTGCAATGATGCACAACGACGAGAGAAGACGAGGTAGTACGTATTGGTAGATGATAAATTATAGATTTTTTTAAAAGTACAACATACTAAAGGACGATGGCTTGATTTCTATAAATATTAGTGTGATTTTACAAAATTACGATGTACCGTTGAATTAATTTTTGTTTTAGTATTCGGTAGAGATTAGTAGAATACTTTATCTATTTAAATTATAGTTCACTTTAGTTTTGTTCTAAGTGAAACTTCTCTAATTTTGCCTAATTTTTTTTAAAGTATAGTACATATTATATCAAATCTGACCAGTCTCAGTGTACAGTTTCACTACACAATTACCTAGATTAAAAACTATATAATCGTGCCAGAGAATAAATATAAGGTAGAGTTTGGAAGTAGATATCAGAGCTTGGAATTCAGATTTGGTACTAGATGCACCCAATATTAGTTGTTTAGATGGTTTCAGAATTCATATTAGAATTTGTCTCCAATACCAATCGGTATTCAACCAACTCTCACACCGCCCCCACAATTCCGTGCCTTCCCCCTCCATATTGAACCGCATTCTTCGCACTCCTCCTCTACCGCGCCACGCCCCCGCACCCCTCCTCCGTCACCCCTGCCTCCGTAGCTGATGTCGCTGCTCCTAGCCCCATGTGCCCCTTATCTCTCCAGCCCCTCCTTCGAAGCCCCCTTGCCCACCATCTCCTTCTTCCTCACGGCTGACACCACCTCTTCTTCCTCGCGGCCCGCTCCTCCTCTTCTCCTCGTGGCCGCCCTTCTCCTCTTCTTCTTTGGCCCAGTCCCTTGCCCTTCTTCTGTGTTGTCGGCCCCCTGTTCTTCTTCCAGGCAGTAGGGCCCCTCTTCTCCTTCGCATTCGACCACCTCCTCTTCACCATGTGGCAGGCCCCTCCCCTTCACCCTTGCATCCGTCCGCCTCCTCTTCATCACACAGCAACATCCCTCTTCTTCTCCCTCGAGTTTGTGTAGATCGGTACGTGACCCAATTTCAATTCCATCCCATTGTACATCCAAACGTTAATTGAACTGGAATGCTTCCTAGGATTCCGAAAGGCAATATAACGGTCATCCAAACAACAGATTTAGAATTGTGCCCAATTTAATTTCATGGATGATTTGGCATCGAAGCCAATTCAATGCCATATTGTCCAATATCGACATCCAAACGGGGTCTAAGATTTTTTGGTGGGACAACCACTTGTATCAATCTTAGAAACCATTCAAGGGTATAGAGGGATAGGTACATGTTTTGGTGGGCCTAATTTAGGTAAGAAACATTTTTAATTGTTTTCGTTATTTATAGCATAGATATATTATTTATATCCTAGAGTATGAGTGAGTTGCGAAAATACTATTTAGTTCCACAATCAAGGTATCAATTCAAATGTAGATGCATGCTAAAATGTGGCTTGATATGTACTCTATTTTTTATTAAAAATATGTTTTATTATTTTATATTTTAGAATATATATTATGCCAAGTATGTATATATGCTTAATTTCTTATCCATATTTATATGCAATACAAACTAGAATTTACATATTTAAATTTTACCAAAAACAAATCCGGAGACATTGGTATCCGTTCGGAAGTAGATGTCGGATAAAATGCGTATGCTAGGGCACTAGGCCCACCCAACGGCACACATAAATGGAAGATCTCATGACCTTGTTGTAACGGCAAACAAAAACTCTCCTGATCTCCCAATGCGTGTAATAATCTACCAACCATTTTTTCGATTTTGTGCGTGCCAAATTCATAGCTTTTCATGTCAAACTAATAAGCTTTCCTTTAGTATCTCTTGATTTTATCCTCTGCAAACTAGGAAAGCCCAAGTAAGAACTCATGTTGGTCGTTCGGAAATCACCAAGACAATATCGGCTGGCTTTTACTTCTCTGTCAGTGGGTCCACCCCAGACCGGGAACGGTGGATGCTTCCTATTTATCCGAGTGCCGGAGCCTCCTTCCTCATCCCACCAAGCAAACCCTCCTCTTTGAGTCCGAGAAGAAAAGCGAATCTCAATTCCAGTTTCCTGAGCCCGTGGTTAGGGTTCGAGAAGCCTCGAGGATGTCGGCGCCGTGGTGGGACTCCACCTGGGAGGACCGCTCCGGCCCTGAGTACCGCTGCTACGTGGGCAACCTCCCCGGCCTACGGCACCAGCGAGAGCTCCCTCAAGAACGCCTTCTCCAACTACGGCGCCCTCTTCTCCGAGGTGAGCAGCTTCATATTTCGATCGACGGCCCTTCGTTGGTCCTCCGTTCGTGTACTTGATCTGGTTCCCGTGCGTTGGATTGATCCGCAAGCTCGTGTCGCTTTCTAGTTTCTCCTGGGGCATCTAATTACTCTGTATACTACTACTAGTAGATGTACTCCGTAGATCTGAATATCTGATCTGTCGTCTCTTTCAGCACGTGCTTTAAATTTGTGTTCCCATGTTCCCGACACTAGTTTTTATCCTATAGATTCGGCATATTTATCAAGGGTTTCAGGACTTAGTTTAATGTAAATGCTCTAGTAGCATTCTCTCAAAAAAGAAAATGCTCTAATAGCCTTTTCAGCTGATGTTGGTGTCTGAACTTCTGGATCTGTAGTTCATGAGATACATTGTGCTGGAGTGTGTTCTTTTCTGTGCCCATGTAGATCTGCAGACTGTCTATATATGATCTCTTGGTTTCCGTTTGCATATCGCGTTTGATAATGAGACAGGAAGGTCCAAGGGGTTCGGGTTCGTGCACTTCGAGGACCAGGAGTCGTTGGACAACGCCATCCAGGGCATGAACGGCCAGCAGATCGCCCTTGCCCCAACGTCACCGTCAGCCGGGCCAACGATCGCCCTCGCCGCTGGAGGGCGTGAGCTGCCGGCGCCTGGCAGTGGCCATGGTTTGCTGCCGCGGACTAGTTATCATCCTATCGTTAGGCTTTAGGTGCACTAGTGGTTGTCCTCTGTCGTTCTTGCAAGTAATCCGCCGTCGTTCCTAGTTGCTTTTAGCTAACGGAGGAGTTAGCTGTGTAATGGTGTTAAGACTTGGTGTTCGTCGTCGTTGGATTGTTATGGCTTGTGAGTTCGATGAGTTATCTGTCGTCGTTGGGTTTGATATGAAATGGAACCTAGTAATTAAAACGCATGATGCTTGTGTGGGTGTTCATCGATTTATGCTGGCTTTATGGATCTGCAAGCATCGATCATTCTGATTCTGGAGTAGAGCAACTGATTCCTTGAGTTGCATAGGACAAGCTTTCTTGATTTATTTATGCAATAACAGTCTGGTCTGTTCTGCAAGTAGCACTCTGCTGGCTTTTTGTGTGTTGTACTGTTGGTTCAACCCTCGCTGAGCTACGTTCTGCTGTTCGTGCTATCGATGCTGAGTCTGTATGAGAGCATGTAGCATCAATGGATGCATCTAAATCTGTATGATCATGTAGCAATGCTATCGATGCCGATTCTGTATGAGCATGTAGCAATGTACTAATATGATGCATCTACCGAATCTGTATGATCATGTAGCAATGTACTAGTATGATGCATCTACCGAATCTGGGGGCACGTCTGTATGAGCATGTATGTAGCAATGTACTAGTATGATGCATCTACCGAATCTGGGGCACGTAGCAATGGATCTAATATACCGAGTCTGTATTAGCGATCTAATCTACCGAGTCTGTATAAGCATTTAGCAGTGATGTTTAATTTAGCTGTCTTCACCGAGCGCTATGATGTTTTTGCTATGGTTGTCACGTCCCATTTCAAGGAAAAAAATTCCCATAACAAACCACATACTTTGATTAATAAGACACGTTTGCTTGGATGTATTGAAACTAACTACACTACTCCAGGTACCGCCATCACAAACGGTTGGGAAGGGCCATCACAAACGGTTCTCCCAATCGTTTGTGATATACCGTTTGTGATGCCTGAAGCATCACAAACGGTTTGAGACACCACAAACGGTTGATGCCCCAAACCGTTTGTGATGTTCCAGGCATCACAAACAGTTGATGCCCCAAACCATTTGTGATGTTCCAGGCATCACAAACGGTTGGTGTCTCAAACCGTTTGTGATGTCTGGAGCATCACAAACGGCTTGTCACATCAACCGTTTGTGATTTTCTTTTTTCGATTTTTTATATACAGCACGTATACAGCACATATACAGCCCATATACACATCATAATCACATATACATCACATATACACATCACAGGCACATATAGAGCTCAAAGATATCACATATTCACATCACAAGCACAATTTAACAATATTTGACAAGTTTTGAACTTAAACCAAATTCGAAACTTATTACAAATCCAACGAATCTAAAAGTTCTACGCATGCCATGTCTTACAACTTTATAATGTTAAACTCGCCTTGTTCGCTCACAATTTCATCCAGAATGAATCCAGCGAGTTGTTCTTGGAGTGCCAGTGCCTCTCCTGCAAGTATCTCTGAGCCACCTAGTTCTCTTTCCTGCATAAACAACATTAGAATCAAAGGAATGCATTAGCATATGGTTTTCATAAAGCAAAAGTCATGATTAGATTGCTCATATAGTACGAACCATTTTTTCTAAAGCGGTAAAGTCATCTCCGCTGTAGATGTGGATGTAGTGCATTGCATAGAACCCGCAAAGGCTGGTATCCGGTGGCTGTCTTTTAATCCACTTGGCATCCTCTACGGTGAACTTCTTCTGGAAAGGTCTATACATCCCCGGATTTTTTTTACAGTACAATCTGAATATGCTATACAACAATAAATATTAATTGAGATTCAGTTGATGAAATAGAACATAATACGACTTCATAGAACGAACCAACACAACATTAAATACTTACTTGTCAAGCACTTCAAGCAGTGGTTGGATAAGTTCTCGAGGCCTTCTTAATGAGTCGAGAACCCATATGCGGCTCTGTAGAAGGGAGATTTCCAAGACAACAAAATGCATCCTGTAAACATTTCACACATGTTAGAAAATAGAAAAATGATTCATGTTATTGTATAGATGCATGTAACTAGGAACACACTTACGAGCAGTTGTACGGTAAAATTATGCGCTCTTTCTCTCTCAGCGCGCAGAAAGTTGTGTACAAATAACGGGAGGTGTCAGGGTTATGCAATGACTTTTCATTTACCGCGCACGGGTCCAAGAAGGCTACATCTTTGCATATCCCTCTTCGCCTAAAAGTCCGGGCCTCCATCCTACAGAAAGATCAAGTTATGAGGGTTTTTGTCGTCAACAAAAGAACGGAAGAGATTTAGTTACGATACTTACAAGCACCAAAGGAAGATGATGCTGACATCGTGGTAGTCTCGTTGGTACATCTCATATAGATGAAGAAACTCAATCCACAGTATGGTTTGATAGTTTTTCTCGTCGTGCTTGCCGAACAATTCGATTGGGTACCTGACCCCAAATTGTTCAGAACCCCCTTGAGCTTTGTACCATTGATGCAGTTGCCTCATCCTCGTTGGTAGACCAGGGACATCCTCTGGGAAAACCAGGCCGTTCCCTAACACAAACGGCCATTTTTGTGGCGCGAGTGGCGCAAGTGGCAAATCCACTCGGTCGGTGTCTTGTTGCAACATATGAAGTTGTTGTGTTGAGAGACCGGTTTCTTCGAGGAATTGCTTCCTAGCTGCTTCCTCCCTTTCCGCAGCGGATTGTTGGAGCGCTTCCCTGCTTAAGGAACGTGTCGCCCTTTTGGACATTATACGCTCAAATTCTGACTTGCGCTGTTTCAAATTCCCTGTCTGTTTTACCAATGCCATCTTGGTAAAATGATCAATTGCAGATTGGGGTACCACTACATCCTCCTTATCAGGGAGCAGGGATGTTATGCTTCCACTCACCAGTTTTTTCTTCGACTTTCTCTGAGGCGGGCTTGAAGCGGTCTGTCGCCGTTTCTGCTTCTGAGGTGTCATTGGGTCCTTAGGAGGCGGACTTGGTTCCCTAGGAGGCGAACTTGGTTGCCTAGGAGGCGGACTTGGTTGCCTAGAAGGTTCCTGATCATTGATGCCGCCGTCATCATCTGACTCCGAATCAGAATCGCCAAAGGATATATAGCGTTTGCGCCACCCGACAATGCAACCAAGGTTCTCTCTCAACCGTACGACGTCTTCCTCCGCCGGAAATTCCAGCTCCAATATGCCGTACCGCTCTTTGACTAGTGCATCAAGTGTGACTCGTGCATAGCCAGCAGGCAATTCACGGCAATGCAACACCTCTCGTTCCTTAGTAGGCAGAGCTTTACCAATGGCCACCTTGGTCTTAATTAACCCTAACATCGCATATAACTTGCAACTTCGGGGTTCCGTGATATCATCCACTGGATATCTCAACTTGGGATCTTCTATGATGGGAAGGGGATGCACGTTACTCCCGCAGCTGCTCCGATGCATCATTGGGCTAGGGAGAGCTGAGCCGCCATCTAATGCTGCAACAGGCGGATGCTGGCTCATGTGAAACTCTTCACGCAGCTTATCATGTGAAGCCTGCATTTCGTCACGGACCTGTTGCAAAAGCCTCTCGTAGTCTGCCTGCATCTGAGCTTTGCCCCGAGACCGACTTCTGTAAGAGCCCGAATCTGCCTCAAAGCCTTTGTCCCACGGAACGATTCCGGCACCTCGTGTGCGTCCGGGATGCTCTTTGTTTCCCAAGGCACGGGTAAGGGCATCATTCTCCCTTTTTGATTGAAAGGAACCTAAGGCAATATCTGAATGTGCTTGCTCGATCCGTTTGACCGCTTCTTCGGCACGAGAATCCTTATGGACAAGCTTTCCATCAGGCCCGTATTTACACCCGTGCCCTAGAGCCCAAGTCACGGACCTTTGCTCCCAATTTGCTGTCTGCAACTCAACACCACGACTTTCCAGCTCATCAGCCTGCTTCTCCCACTCGGGTATCTTCTTTACGTACCCACGAGATCCTGTGGTATGTGGGTGTAAATTTTTCTTTGCGATCTCAGTATTTCTGGCACTAGATATTTTGGCTTCTTCAGAGAGCTTGTAATCCACAAATTCTCTCCAGAAAGGTATCTGAATTATGCATTGTGAGAAATCTGGAACATTTCCTTTCAGGATATGGTCTTTGTATAGTGTATGCTTGTAATATTGAAACCGGCAAGCCATTATTTGCAATGCTCTTTTCTTCATCATGTCCTCCGTATCAGGAGGGAAGGTGAACTTTTCTTTCAACTTGGTCCAGCATATCTCCTTGATCGCATCCGGAACTTGCCACTCGGGCTCTTTTTTATTTCTCCACCACCTCCATTTGATGGGAATATTCTCCCTCAGTATTCTGCCGATGGCCGTCTTGTAGGGCCCCTGGGCCTGAATAGGATCTGTAGGCTCTCCGGCGTCATTGACCTCGAGGATTACAGTTCGGCCTTCCGGCAACTTGCTTGGCCCTCGCTTGGTCTTTTGTTTCCCTGATGAGCTAGCTTCATTGTCAACTGCTTGCTCATCGCCGGCGGCTTCGTTGTCAACTGCTTGCTCATCGCCGACGTTGAGGTTGAGGTATTGGGTCGGGCTTCCATCTGCATGGTATTCGGCCCTTGATCCATCATTGTTACCGGCATTGCCACCTTGATTGTCCACGTCATCGGTGGCGGGTTGGGCACGACGGGTCTTGATTCGTGAGAAACGACCCATTGATTCGTGAGAAATTTTCTCCTACAAGTTATATAGATCATATCTAAGCCTCTAGCCAGAGCATGGATGACGATTCAAATTATTTTTCAAGTTATTAATTTAACATCCTACACAAGATTAAATACAAAACATATATCAAATAATTTCCTAAAATCACATCTACTCTATCAGAGGTACTACTTATCATAGCAAAGCCCTGAGGTGCATTTGTGCTTACAGAAAATTTTATTTAATGGGCTATAAAAAGCATTAAGCGTAGCCTAGCATAAATAGTTCATAAATCATAACTCAATATGTACTCATAAACATCATGTCAACTTTTGCTACAAGCCTAAGCATATCAAAAGGAACAACATATCCAAAGCTCATTGTCATATCTTGAGCATATTTTGAACTACACCAAAAACACCTAAAACTCAGATTGATTTAGCATTAAAAAACTACACGAAAAAACCCTATACAACCTTTATAGAAAAGGTAGATCTCTTTACAAGGAATCCAACAAAATTGGGTTGCATTTTTCTGATTTTTCTACGAATTTTAATGATTTTTTTGAAGTTTCTACTAACACGCTAAACATTCATTTACAGACAGGCCCTAGGAACAAGTTTTAGAAATTATGCAGAGGCCCCTAGGTCATGAAAAACACCCTAAAATTAACTCAATCTTTACAGACAGGTCCTCCGGCGGCCATGGGCCTCGCCGGCGAAGATTGCCGGCCGTTCTTTGCCGAAGTTGGACAGGGGAAGGTGCTGGGTACTTACCTTCGCCGGAGTTGGGTCGGGGTCGGAGGCGGGCGACGGCGCAGGCAGGGGCGCCGCGGAGAGGACGCCGGGGTAGGGGCGCCGGGGGCAGGGACGCCGCAGGAGGCCGCCGCGTGCAGGGGCGAACCGGGCAGGGGCGCCGCAGGAGGACGCACCGGGCAGGGGCTCCGCAGGAGGACGTCGGCGCGGGCAGGGTCGCCGCCGTTGGCAGGGACGCGCGCCGGGGCAGGGGCGCCGGGGGCAGCGGCGGAGCGGGAGCGGAGCGGCGGCGGAGCGGCCTGGCGGCGGCGCAGTGGAAGCGAGCGGGCGCGGAATGGGGAAAATTTCAGGAAACATGAGCGCTATATAAACATGGGCCATCACAAACGGTTCTAGAGGCCAAAACCGTTTGTGATGGCCAGCCATCACAAACGGGCTGGCCATCACAAACGGTATTGACCTCTAACCGTTTGTGATGGCCGGCTTTCACAAACGGCTCTGGTTAGAGCCGTTTGTGACGGCTGTGGCCGGCCGTTGCCTGCTCCTGGCCGTGGCTAGCCGCCGGCCGGCCGGGGTCGTGGCCGGCGGGGTCGTGGCCGGCCGCGGCCGGGCTGGCTCTGTGCGAGAATTGCATTAATGGAACTGTTGTCGGTATTGGAAACGTCCTCGGTTCTTTGATTCATTCCGTGGCACGAAATCACACATTATTTAATTCAATAATTATTGTGTCACACTTTTTTTTAGTCTTACATCATCACACACACATTATTGTAGTCTTAAAATATTATTCCGATAACACACACATGAACAAAGACATAATAATTAAGGATATCCCCCATGTCTCATCGCAAGGTAGGTAGTATGAAATGAGTCCCTGATGTCGACCCCTATAAATCTGTCCACATAGTCTAGTGCATATATTAATGCACTATCTTTTGCCTTATAGGGTGCATCACATGTCTCACCGTATATTTTGAACATTCCCTGCCTTGACGTCAACGTTACTGAAGATTGAAAACCACCCTGTACTCGACTGTCGTGCGGTGCAACGAATGAGTATCCCAGAGGTGGCATAACCTGACACAACACTTCTCCCAAACCATATTCTATGTGTAGGCGGCCAGAATACAGGGTGTCCTATATATACAAGACACATATATAGAAAGATATAAATACATATGTAACAAAAGGCATGATTTGCAATAAAAAAAATCAAAGATATAGTAACTTACGAATTCCGTTTCATAAAGAGGCCACATCCTTTTTGGAACTTGTGTGACGTCCGGCTCATTAAGCTCGAGAGCCTTCATCTTCAAGAAACAATAGTCTGGAATACAACGGCCCGTATGAATTTCCAACTCTTCCACTGCCCTCCTCACGGCATCGCGTGCAACAACATATTCCTGCCGGTATGGTCCAGATTGGACGTGAAAAATAACTGTATCACCAGGATTCGGGTCGCGCAAGGAGCGCTCTTGGACTGCAAGAGAAACCACATACATCCCATTGTATAAGCCGCTGTTATGTCTCACCACCATAGGACGGGTGCCACTGATGTGATATATTACATCGTTGAACCATTGCATTACATTAATATCCTATTTCACATATTAATTAAGAATATATCACCATTATGACATAACAATCAATAAAAGATTGGAGTCTTACAAGTATTAAATACATCATATGGTACCAGAGGAAAGCGGTTGTGAGGCTCGATAGGATCAAAGTTGATGAGGTCGTACTGGTCGGATACCGGCCCAGGAGGGTGGGCTGGCGGTGGCGGGGGGAAGGGACGGCAGAACATCGTGCGCGTTGTGTCCACCACATCTAGCTCTTTGGCATTCTCTCGGCATTATTTTCCTAATAAATTATCTAGAATCAATAAACAAATCCATAAATTATTCCTTGGTGAATCCATGTTGACTTGGTGGCATCATTCGTTCAAGTATTTAAAGGATGTCGATACAACAAGAACAACAAGTAACCATCCGATAGATGCGATTGAGCTTCATGATCAGATGGTTACTGTTGTTCCTGTAGTATCGATATCCTTGGTGAAGCCATGTTGTTTGTACTCATCAGGTAATTTAGTGACATGACATTATTCCTTCATGGTAGGGTGTCCCAGAGATGGGTGAAAACACCGGGCATGACTCCCTCGTGTTCAGCCACCATCATCTACTTACCTGGCTCTCCCACTTACAGGCCTACATAAATATCAAGATTTTCTATTAATTTTTCTATATTATTATAGCGTTATCTTCATATGTAAACTATACCATTTACTTAAAACTATCAGCAACAACATATATATCATTTACGAAAAATAAAACAGCTCTAAAAACCTTAATCTACCAAAATATATATCATGAAGAATATGTCTACGTATTATACCTGCGTGTTGCCGTGCGAGCCGGTCTTGCCTTGTGGGCGTGGCCGCGCCGGCCTGTAAGAGGAGAGCTAGGTGCGTAGATGAGTGACAATCAGAGCGAGAGAGCGAGAGCAACGAGAGCGAGAGAAAGAGAGCGACAGAGCGCGAGAGAATGCGAGAGAGTCGCAAGGAGAGGCCTGCTATTTATGAACGAGACGGAGACAGCGCAGGGAACACGTGGGCCCGCATTAATCATCAGTTTTGGCAGTCATGCACATCACAAACGGTTCTTAATAAGAACCGTTTGTGATTATTGCCATCACAAACGGTTCTTAACTGGAACCTTTTGTGATGTGCACTATCACAAACGGTTCTTATTAAGAACCGTTTGTGATTGGCCCAGCAATAATTGCTGCATGCAGCCATCGATGCATGCAGCCATCGACAGTTTTAATTTTGTATATCAATATTTCATATAAATCATTCAAAAACCATATAATTCATAAAAATTCCATATGACTCATAGAAAATTCATATGACTCATAGAAAATTCTTATGACTCATAGAAAATTCATATGACTCATAGAAAATTCATATAACTCATTGCAAAATCCATATAATTCATAGAAATTCCATATAACTCATAGAAAATTCATATAACTCATTGCAAAATCCATATAATTCATATTAAATTCTATAACTCATAGAAAATTCATACAACTCATTGAAAATTCATATAATTAAGTACAAGACATATATATGTTTCGATTACAATAATAAAAGTAGTTATAGATATTACATGATACATGTATCAATTATTCAACTAACAATGATTGCCTCATCGTGATCAAGCCGCACGTATGCCGGTTCATCGCCATCTTTTTCTTCAAACACAGGAAGGTCGACATTCGGCCCAAGCGGAGGCATGTCGTGGAATCCGTTCCCTTCTTCCTCGGTTCTATCTTCAACACCGACGATCTTCCTTTTGCCCTGGAGGACGACGTGCTTTCCATGATGAGCGAGGTCCGTTGCATAGAAGACTTGCACTACATCCTTAGCCCAAACAAATGGTTCGTCTTTGTACCCGGTGTTTTTAAGATCGACGACAGTCATTCCGTACTTATCCTCGAAGACCCCCTTGGGAAGTCTGACCCACTGGCACCGGAATAGAGGGATCTTCAATCGTGGCCCGTAATCTAGCTCCCATATCTCTTCAACGAAACCATAGTATGACTCCATAGTATGACTGAATCCGTTGATTGCTGTCGTAAGCATCAATACGAACACCGCTATTTTGGTTGACACTCTTTTCATCTTGCTTTCTCGTGTAGAATGTGTATGCATTTATGTCATATCCTTGGAACATGGTCAATGTACTTGATGGTCCGATGACCAACAAATCGAGCTTAGTACTCCCGGTTCCAGCGCCACACAATTTTAATCTTAACCAGTCGGCAAAGGTTTGTCTATGTCTTTTCTGGACCCAAGATTCTGACCGTCCACTGTTCTGGTCATGTAGTTCTTTCACGTGCATATCGATATATGGGGCAACTACGGACGCTTGTTGTAGAACAGTATAATGTGCTTGCCTGAAAGCATCAATGTCTTTGACAAGTACCCGCCGCCGGCCGATCGTTCCTCTCCCACCTAGCCTTCCCTCATGACGTGATAGAGGGACACCAACAGGTTGTAGATCCAAATAGTACGTGCAAAACTCAACCGCCTCCTCTGTCTCCCATCCAGTAGCCATGCAACCCTCCGGTCTGAATCTGTTTCTAACGTACTTCCGAAGAACACTCATTAACCTCTCGAAAGGAAACATCTGATGCAGAAACATTGGTCCAAGGGATCTTATCTGAGCGACCAAGTGAGTAAGCAGATGCAGCGACATATCAAAATATGTTGGTGGGAAATGCATCTCGAGCCTAGTTATAGCATGGATCAGGTTTTCTTGAAGCTTGTCTAGCGTGGTCGGATCTATGACCTTATGCGAGATTGCATTGAAGAAAGAGCACAACTTTATGAGAGGATCTCGGACCTTAGTTGGGAGCACACCCCTTAGAGCTACTGGAAGCAGTTGGGTCATGATAACATGACAGTCATGGGCCTTCAAGCTGCTCATGTTGAATTTTGTCTCTTTTTTGTTCACCAGCCTTCTAATGTTGGAGGAGTATCCGGTTGGCACTTTAAGTTCATCAAAGAATTTACAAATCTTCTTTTTCTCTTTGTCACCCAGTGTCCATGCAACAACCGGAAGTTTCTTCTTCTCATCAGGTTGTATAATAGGGTGTAGTTCTGGCCTCACACCCATCTCTTCTAAGTCATATCGAGCTTCCAAGGATTCTTTTCCTTTCCACTTGGCCTCCATTAACGTGCCGAGTGTGCTCTTAGCCACATTTTTAGTTAGGTGCATGCCATCCAATGCGTGGCGGACATTCAAGATTTTCCAATAAGGAAGTCTCCACAACAAAGAGTTCTTTTTCCATATGGAACCAGTTGGTGCGTGTACACTTCCTTTTCCCTTTCCAAAAACCACTTCAACTTTGCTGACTATTTTGTATATCTCACTCCCATTGCGATACTTCGGAGGCAAGCGGTTATCAATTGTACCATCAAAGGATTTCATGTTCCGACGATATGGGTGGTCTCGGCGAAGGAACCTACGATGCCCCATGTAGACCATCTTCTTGCTTTTGTTCAACCATCTAGCGTCAGTGTCATACACACAAACCACACAACCATTATAGCCCTTTGTAACCTGGCCTGATAAGCAACCAAGGCCGGGTAGGTCAGTTATTGTTACGAACAACATTCCTTTTAATGTGAAGTGTTCGCGCTTGTATTCATCCCAAACCTTCACACCTTCATTCCACAACAAAAGCAGGTCATCCACCAATGGCTCTAAATACACATCAATATCATTTCCAGGCTGTTTTGGCCCTTGGATCAGCAAAGGCATCATAATGTAGGTCCGCTTCATACACAACCAAGGAGGAAGGTTGTATATGCAAAGAGAGACAGGCCATGTGCTGTGTTTGCTGCTAACCATGTTAAAAGGATTCATCCCATCCGTACTCAAGCCGAACCTTACGTTCCTCATCTCCTTTGAGAATGTTTTCTTGAAATGATAATCAATAGCCCTCCACTGTGATCCATCTGCCGGATGCCTAAGCTTTCCATCTTTCAGACGCTCTTCTTCATGCCAACGCATAAGCTTTGCCGTCTTCGGGTTCGCAAATAGCCCCTTCAACCGAGGAATTATGGGGAAATACCAGACGACCTTGGCGGGTGGCCTTTTATTCCTGTCACATGTCATATGTATAGCTGACTCGGACTTGTACCTCGAACTTTCGCACACTGGGCATGCATCCAAATCCTTATAGTCACCACGATACAGGATGCAATCTTTTGGACATGCATGGATTTTCTGTACCTCGAGCCCCATTGGACATATCATTTGCTTCGCCTCGTACGTGTTCTTAGGCAACCCATTCGGGCTTGGAAGCATCTTCCCCATAAGATCCAACAAACTGTCAAAGCCTGTGTCCGATAGGCCATTAGATGACTTCAACTCTAGTAGCAAGAGGTCAGCTTCAAGCTTGGACATGCTGCAGCCATGGTACAAAGGAGTTTTGGCATCCTGCCTCATCTGCTCTAGCTTCTTCGAATTCTTCGCATCAAGGCATTCTGGCTCACCATCACGTATCATCTGGTCAATGCCATCCATCACATCATCATCTGCTAATGTCTCTGCAAAGTTATCCATGAATGATCCATGGTCGACATTTCCCGTATCATTTGGTTGTGTGGCTTCATTCTCACCACGTGTGGCCTCTTGGAACATTTTCCGCAATTTCTCAACCACATTTGGTTGTGTGGCTTCATTCTCACCTTCCTCCCCATGCTTGTTCCAAACCCTGTAGTTTGCCATGAAACCCCTACACAACAAGTGGCGTCGGATTTGCTCGACGTTTCCAAACTGCTTCGGATTTTTGCAATCAATGCACGGACAATATTGATATCCATCGCTTGTTTGGTACGACCTCGCAACATTCACAAAGGAGTCAACCCCATTGACAAATGAGTCATTTGAACTGGCAACGTACATCCAACCTCGTTCATCCATCTATTACAAACAAAATGGTTTTATCCTTAAACCAATATTCCAATAAAAATAATAATGCCAAATTATTTGCAAATCAATCGCACTGCTAGATACAAAACTTGAGTCAAGTGAGTGGATCAAATTGAGTCGAGGACCAAATTGAACCAAGTGGAGCTGAGGACAAAATTGATGAAGAAATTGATGACAAACGGCCTAGAGGCAAAAAAAAAGAGTTTTCATCACATTCTTCTAAATTTTGCAACCATTCAAGCTTCTAGAAAGTAAGCAAAGCAAGTTAGATACTAACCTTGTTGGAATGGAGTGACAGCTACACATTTCGACAATCCATGAATAAATTGATGAAAAATGGCCTAGAGGAAAAAAAGAGATCTTTCATCACATTTGTCTCAATTTTGCAACCATTCAAGCTTCTAGAAAGTAAGCAAAGCAAGCTATATATTAATCTTGTTGGAATGGAATGAGAGCTACACATTTCGATAATCCATGAATAAATTGATGAAAAATGGCCTAGAGGAAAAAAAGAGACATTTCATCACACTTGTCTCAATTTTGCAACAATTCAAGCTATAGAATCATGGAAGAATGCCTATCATGTGTCCTCAAGCAAGTTATTAATGATCTACCTACTAAATTCGAGTTGCTCCATTGAATTTCATGAGAAATGAGCTCTAGAGAGGATGAAAGAGCCCATCCATCAAATTCATGTCAAATTTCAAATTTAGTGGTTGAAACATGCTACAAATTGGAAGAGTTGAGTGTTACCAACCTCAAAAAAAGTTGATGGAGAGCTTTCTTCAAAAAACGTGACCTTTCTTGAGCAATTTGGTGAGAAATGGCTGCAACAATGGTGAAAGAAATGGTGGGCGTCGGGTTGGAGAAGAAGAGTGGGAGGGGGAAGTGGGGTTTTGTACTGTACGAGTCATCACAAACCGTTTGTGATGCTCATCATCACAAACGGTTCAACACGAACCGTTACACGAACCGTTTGTGATGATGGTCCATCACAAACGGTTCGTGTTACAAACCATTTGTGATGCCCCTCCAGGCCATCACAAACGGTTTGTAACACGAACCGTTTGTGATGGACCTCATCACAAACGGTTCCAAGGCAGATGGGACATGTAGCCATTGGAACCGTTTGTGATGAGAGCATCACAAACGGTTCGTTTGTGATGGACCGTTTGTGATGTCTAGTTCTGTAGTAGTGCTAGTAAATATGCATGTGGATTGTACGGATGACGAGGACTTTATGAGCGAAGGCACGTGAGAGTCATGGATGCTGATGATTTCACATCCAATGAGGAGCGCAACAAAGGAGGGGTTCGCGCTGATGATTTCACATCCAATGAGGAGCGCAACAAAGGAGGGGTCCTCTAGATACTGTGCCTCGGGAATGACGGGGATGCGAACGTGAGAAGACCATGTGGCGGTGCAGGACGGCAAGAAGAGGCGAGGTACTACTTGTTGATTAATGCCCGTTTATGGATATGGGTGAAGGGCACTTCGTGAGCGAAGACACGCGGGAGCCATTGACACCATTGATTCCACATCCGATTAGGAGCACGACAAAAGAGATCATCAGTGGATACCGTGCCCGAGAATGATGGCGGGTCGGCGATGGGCATGAGAGCGACAAGAAAAGACATAGGGGTGCCTACGGTAGTGCAGGATGAGGTACTACATATTGATTAGATGAAACTTCATGCGTTTTTTTAAAAATTATACGTCGATGAGAAACACGACAAAGAAGAGATCCTCCGCGAATGTCATGCTGAAGAACGTTGGTGGATCAATGCGGGGATGTGAGAAGATGAAGGGGTGCGTGTGGTGGCGCGGGACGGCTAGACGGGACGACTACTACGGGTTGATTATATGAAGCATGATGGATTCTTCAAAAAAAAACAACGTATTCATGGATTGTGGGTCAATTCCTATAAATATTAGGGGGCTTTTTATGAAATTATGCCATACCGCTGAATCAATCCTCACTTTAGTATTAGGTAGGGATAGAAATAGATATATAAAACCGATATGGGAAACAAATTTAGCCTTGTAGTTTGGGCCCAGCGGCACACTGCACTTGGACCATGGTTGCCCTTGCCGCCCAAGTTTAGCGACCCATTCGAGCCGAGAAACCCTTAGGGCGTGATTGGTTTGGTGGTGAGGGTAGCCTGGTTCATATATGGGAGCCTGGCTCTCACTACCCAGGCTCAGCCGATGCAACACTAGTGTGATTGGTTGCCTATATTTATTCAGACAGGCTACAGGTTGAAGGTGTTTGGTTGCCTATATTTATTCATATCTGGGATACATGTTGCATGAGAGAAAATATTGAAAACAAGTATCGTTATATTATGTAATTTGTATAAGTATATTTCAATATCTCTTTCTATATCTTATTAATCTTTAATTACCTTCAAAAATACTAATACCATTTCATATAAGTTAATTATCTGCTTAATACCTTGATTAGTGGGGCACATCCGCATCTAGCGAGAGCCAGGCCCGTCGGAAACGGTTGCGTTCTCAAGGAGCCAGACTCACTAGTGCTTTTTACATCCGACAGACCTGGCTCAACTAAACTAGCGCACGCTGCATGCCAAGAGCCTGGCACAACCTTGATGCAAGGAACCAATCAACCCCCGAATACCCCCTCCATGACGCTGCTACAACCTCCACTTAGTCTGCCTCCAAAGTTCTGAAGTCCATGGTCATAGCCGCCGCCCTGATGTGCTCCTCCAAAATGACGTCCAGTGACGCCTAGCACCGAGACGACGATGTGGCACGTAATAATGCCACCGGCAGAGTCGCCTACATCACGCTCGGACCCGTCGGCTTGGCCAAGACGATTGTCACCTCCAGTGGGGATCATCAGGACAAGGAAGAGATCTCCATCATCCCCTATCTAGACGACGACACCTCCACCCTCCCTCACGCCGCGCCCCTCTATGGTGGTCCTAGCTATGATGGCGATGCACCGACGAGCCCCGGACAGAGGTGCGACGCCAGTGGCAGCGGTTTGGGTAGGAGAGGAAGAAGAACAGTAGGAAGGTTAGGTTTGTTCAATGATACCGTTTCCATATATAAGTTGAGTACTTATGTCACGGCTCCTTGAGGCTCTTGATTGTGTTCATTGTCGCTTGGAAGGTAGTAGGTGCATTCGTCAACCCGAACGACATAACCTTGAATTCCTAGTGGCTATTTGTAACACCCGTCTTCCACGAGCCACCCCGCACATCCCTTCCGAGGGGCGTGCACGCATACACATAGCACCCTACTTACACTTTCGTCCTCGCTTAGTGTAAAAGGGTTAACCCGAAGGTGCTATGGCTGGAAGACAAAGGCTTATAAGTTGCCTCCACCCTTGCTAAACTAGCAATGTGGCACTAAACACGTGCGTCCCGCACTCATGGGCCACTACTGGGCCATACAAACTAGGCCGGGTGTGACATACACCCCCCTCAAAGAACCCGACGTCCTCGTTGGCGCAACTCATCCACAGGGGCAAATGTCCAGGAACGTTCCCCCTTGGCGCACGACTGTACGTCCAATGCCGACGCCATAGTCCATGCCGTATGCCCTACCCGGGCCATACGCGCCATGCGCCCTATGCCCGCACACTGACCCGTACGCGCAACCGCGAGGGCCGGCTTTGATACCATTTGTAACACCCGTCTTCCACGAGCCGCCCCGCACAGCCCTTCCGAGGGGCGTGCACGCATACACATAGCACCCTACTTACACTTTCGTCCTCGCTTCGTGTAAAAGGGTTAACCCGAAGGTGCTATGGCTGGAAGACAAAGGCTTATAAGTTGCCTCCACCCTTGCTAAACTAGCAATGTGGCACTAAACACGTGCGTCCTGCACTCATGGGCCACTACTGGGCCATACAAACTGGGCCGGGTGTGACACTATTGTGAGTCTTGAATGTTGTTTTATGCTCATCTTCTTGGTGGAGTCTGATTTGGTGATATCCAAACCTCATATTCAGCTTGGAGAACCACTGAGCTCCATGCAACTCATCCACCCTTGTAGTGAGTACTTCTTTTTCACTATTAGCGCATTCAATTATCGGTTGTCAATGCAAAAGCGCCATGAGCCATCCTTCTTCCTTACGAGCAGTACTGGTGATGCAAAGGGGCTACATTTAGTTGTATGACTCCATTGAGCAACATCTCCTTCACTCGATGTTCGATCTCATCTTTTTCTGTTGGGTTATATCGATAGGGTTTAATGTTCACTGGTTTGACTCCATGTATGAGTGGAATAGTATGATCACAGTCTTGCTGTGGTGGCAAGTCTTTTGATTCTTTGAAGAGGTGATCGTGTTGTAGTACTAAGTCATCAATTGTTGTGGTCGCGCAATCCTTGACAACTCGTAGAGTGATTCTCTTAACCTTATGAATGAATCTCATTTTCTTCCTTTTCCAGTGAACCGACATTGGACTATGAGCCTCCAGCCAATCTGCCCCAATATCAAATCATACCCCTTGATAGGCAATACTTTTGCACTTGTTGTGAAAGTGTAACCTTGGGTCCACCAGTGCAGTTGAGACACCATATTGTTACAACTCATGTTGCCATCAGCTATCTTGACTTGAGATTAAGGTATGGGTGTTGTAGAGAGATGCAATTGCTCCACTAAGTTGTAACTGATGAAAGTGTTGGGGCTCCTCGAATCCACCAATATTAAGATCTCCTGGTTATGCGGTAAGCCTCGCAACCTCATTGTTTTCTTGCCAGAGATACCCTCATCTACACAGTAAGATAGACAAAGCATTTCCTCATCACTATCAGGCTTGCTCATGTCACTAGCTTCACCTTCACAGTTCTCCATGTTCAGCAGTGAATCTTCTTGGGACACCTGTGACCTAGAGCAAATGATTCACCGCACTTCATGCAAATGCATTTGGCCCTTCTGGTAGCCCGAAGAGCAGACCACTTATCATCTCATATTGCCCAAGCTTGGGCTCTCTCCTGACTAGTTGGCGCATGGGTATGGGTCCCAACACTCCCGCCACTGACAGTTGCTGGCTAGACAGCTGAACCGTTCTGGCTGAGGATTTACTATTATCTCTTGACCTTGCCGCATATCTTCTGCTTGCGGCCTCCATAAGGTCCTCATGCATGAGCGCCAATGACAAGGCAACATTAACTACAAAAGGTTTGTGTAAAGTAATAGCATTGCAAATGTTGTAATTCAGCTTGTCCAGGATTTTTTTGCACAAAAAACACTTCACACATGCCCTTATTGTGCACAAGGACTTTGTGTTTATCTTGTTCAAAGCGACGAGGATACTCAAGGACATCAGTTGTTTGTCTAATAGATAAAAGATCTCTCATGTGGTTGTGATATAGGTCTTTCCCAAATTTCCACACACAACTCAGTCCAGCCACAAGGAAACATTTTCCTTGAAGCATATAGTTGCAAAGGGAACCCACAATTGGACAGGAATATTGTACATGGAAAAATATTTCTCACACTACTCTCTCTAGATCTTGTGGTGTTCACCGGTAAATTTGGGAAAAATCTAGTTTAGAAAGTTTATAGTCTCTAGACTCCTGGTTGTGGATGAAAAGGTTCTGATGATTCCTACTGGACTCAGGTGTATTAGTAGAAACAAATTAGTTCTGAATTGATGAGGCTCACCCACGACTATGGTGGCCTTGGTGGTCGGAGACTATGCAGGAACACCCTGGATACTTGTATCGACGACATGTCCATTGGTGCGTTGTTGGAGATCGTTGCATCCCGTTTTTGACCACCAATTCTCGGGAATAAAAGAGGTTATATGTGTCATTCCATGCACTTAGGTTTATTTCTAATAAAGTTTCGCGAGTTTTGGTCTATATCCATTGTTCAGGTACAATATCGACAAATACAAGTTATAGCTAGGGTCAGAATTGATCGATTCGGCCGAACGACTCGGTTCGGCTGGTTACCCCCTTAGCCGTGCACGCGAAACACAACCGGCAGGGGCGGAGAAAAGGGGGGGGGGCGCAGGGGCCTGCCCCCCCTAATGCTCCCGTAACACCACATAGAACCCCCCCTAATTGTTGTGCTAATTACTTTGATTATTCTATATGCCCCCCTTCAAGACTAGCAATAGGCCAATACGAGTCCATAGGCCCATGAGGCCAGGACCATATATATTACAACCTAACCACTCTCAAGTCTTAACACATGGGAGGGTTTATATGAATTATTATATGATCTAGTAGACATGTTTTTCAAAATATTGTCATTGTTCATGCTATATTAGAGGAGTTATACTTTATTGCTTGATTTTCCCCCTTGTGAGGCCATTTTTCACTTTGCACATTAGTTCGCCCCCCCTATGGTCAACCATGTTATCAACCGTGTCACAATCCGGTTGACCTCGCCAAGAAGGCTAATCCCTAGGGGCGGAGCCGAGGAGTTGTGGTGCTAAGATTGTAGTGTTCGAGTTTGTTGACTTGAAGCCGGATCGGTGTGTCGCACTTCGCCCAAAACGAGTTATCCTTCACCTAACGGAAGATGGGACACCCTAGTTCCCATTAGTAATGCACCTGCATCCTTCTAATGTTCCATGATGTCTATCTTATCCGATATGATCGAGGAGATTATGAAAGTGTTCATGGATGATTTCTCAGTTTATGGGAAGACCTTTTCTTAGTGCCTTAAAAATTTGGATAACGTCCTTCAGAGATGTCAAGAAAAACATCTCGTTTTGAACTGGACAAAGTGCCATTTCATGGTGCGAGAAGGGATCGTTCTAGGACAAAGGGTGTTGGAACGTCAAATCGAGATAGACAGAGCAAAGATAGAAGTGATCGAGCAGAAGGAAAGAGAAGAAAAAAGAGAGAAAAGGGGTCATGAAGCCGAGGACCAACAAAGAGCTCTTCATTCCAAAGTTGCAATTTGATCAAGGATGATTAACATAATCTCCAGGAACCAATCTTTGACTTGACAAAAATATGTGTCTTGACACGATCAACACCTAATACACACAAAAGAGAGTGAATAAAAAGAGAGAATGACTCTAGAGAGCATGAGAGTATCAAGGATGAAAGGACAAGGGCTATTTATTTATGAAAATATTAGAAAACCCCGAGTACAGGATGATCAAGATGGACCTTGTTGTAAGAGTCATTCCTTTCATCAATCGCTCAAGATCCAGGGAGTAGCCACTTCAAATTCACAGGTATGGAGAAAGGTTTTGAATAATCAATATGCACTCATTCATTTCATGAAAAAACTCTTACCTTAGTTGTTGCTGTAATTTCAATTCTTTACTCGGGATGAGCAACGATCTAAGTTTGGAGGAGCTTGTTGGCGGTCGTTACGGCCCGATTTCCGACCTCCAACCGAGTATAAAATGAACACAATGGAATAATGCACCAAAGCTATATGGCTTATTTCTAACCATTTCCACAAGTTTTGGTGTTTATTTGATTTCAGGAGGCAAATGACTAAAGTTGACGTGAAAACCACGTAGAATGATGGGTTCGGCTAGATCTCGAGATTCGGTCGAACTCCATCCCTGAGCCCGGAGTGGACTATGACATGAAGACAACAAATCCACCATAATCGCGGGCTTGGATGGACCACAATGATCATCTCCAACACAAGGACAGTGGACTGGAAGACAGAGAGGTCCAGGGCCCAGTTCGCCCGAAGTCCACTAGTTCGGGTGAAGCATGAACCGACTTGAAATCGACCTAGGGGAGGCAATCTAGGCCATGGGAAGCATAGGCAATGCAGGGGACGGTTCGGCCAAACTCCACATGTTCAGCCGAACCCTTCCCCCAGTTCGCCCGGACCCCCTTGGTTTGACCGAACTGGGGGTGCACCGTCCTTAGGTACCGTGCCCGGTACTCCAATTCCCACCGTCCTTCTCCAGCTATAAGTAGTGGTGTCCAGCACTAGTATCAAACACAACACAAGAGAAGAGAAGCATTAGCGAAGCGCTGCCACTTTCATACTTAGAAGATAGGGAGAGAGGAGAGGTGATCGTGCTGGAAGAAGCTGGAGTGTCAGCCCCTCTTCCACCTGTACCACTATGGATGCGGCTCTACTTCGAGTGACAATCGGTTCATGTCTGGTAACTCTTGTATCTCTCTGATTAATTGAGCATCAGTTATTCCTTTATTTGCTTGTCGCTTCCTCGTTCAATGCTTAGTTGATTGGTATAATTGTATACTGGTTGTTTTGCTTGGGTGCTTATCTTTCTATTGGATATAATACTAACTGACTAGTGTAGGCGTGGTGCCTAGACTTGAGGTTAGCTAGGTTTGCCTCCCAGTCCACGGATGTGTGGTAGCCATTAGGTGGTGACAGCCCTATATGGCCTACGTAGTCCACCACGTTCGGCTCGGACCATAGGATCTTTACAGTGGATATTGGCAACACCCTATTTCATCCCTTTATGCGTGTTGTCGGTTCCGTGTCCCGACACAAGTATTTATCGGTATCTCCTGCCTGCTCAGTTAGTCAGAAGGACAAAACTATCACATTATTGCCCTCTCTGCCCTCCTATTGCTTTCCCCCATTTTCTTCGTTGTCATCCATTCCATCACACCATCCTTGAATAACTTAGTTTAGAATTAGTTCACTTCTCGTTCCTCGTGGAAATCGATACTCTAGAATACTCCCGAGTGAAAGCTACATTGATATCCGTCCGCTTGCGGATTTATGTATAGGTTGTAAGGAGTGCATACAACAATTCTGAGGGAGCTGTGAAAGCATCTAGGCCCCAAATTAGTGTTTTGGTAATCAATGACAATCATAGTGGACTAACAATTTCATTGAGATATGAGAATAGGTCAGTCCTTGTGGTTGGATGAGCTCTAGTGGTGTGCTATGATCATGATGGATATATTGAGAATCTAAAGGAGCTCAAGGCAAAGGTAAAATATAGGGCATTTTATTTTTACCGGTCAAGCGGTGTGTAGTGGATGAACATTGACCGGATTATAGGCTAGATAGCCGTACTATCAAGAGGGGTCAATGTCTCTTGCTTGATGGGTCCATAATGTCACTTTGCTCAAACCATTGTATTGCATGCATGAGGGCTAACAACGTTTGAGAAAGTGCGAAAGACTAGATGTGAAAACACACTTGGATGGGCTTACTGCGTTCTGGCTAACTACCCTGCGCAAAACTGACTAAGTGCCAAATCTGCTTGGCTGAAAAATGAGAGACGGACGGTCCGGCCACTCCTGGCGGACAGTCCGCAGTTATGTTTTTGTGAGGCGGACCGTTTTGGTGGACCATTCACATAGAGATGTTTCCGGGCGTTCTAGAGGACTTTTGTGAGGCAGACAGTCTGAAGGCAAAAGTGGTTGGGTTCTTTTTGCCGTGGCGGACGGTCCGCGCCTGCCTGGCGGACAGTCCGCCAGGCTCTAACGGCTCCTTGTGACACACTCTGACACACGTTCTAGCCATTGGATTTGAAGGGCGGACGGTCCGCCATGTGTGAGGCGGACGGTCCGCCAGTGCCCTGTTTTGAACGTAACGGCTTGATTTCGAGGGGGTGAGTATACTCCACCCCCGGGCTTGGGGAAGGGCTCTTGGCACATTTGAAAGCTTCCTTGACACATTTGAGCATTCCCCAACCTCTCTCTCACTCACTTGGCTTAGTGGTTGGATCTTTATGAGATTGAGAGCATCCTAGTGCTTTGCATCAAGAGTTTGAGCTTTGTGACACTAGGGAGTCTTCAAGCAAGCGTCATTGGCTTGTTACTCTTGGAGGTTGCCGCCTCCTAGACGACTTGGAGCTCGTGGTTCCTTGAGTTCTTCAAGAAGATTGTGAAGTGGTCTTGGAAGATTGGTGTGAGAGGTCTTGTGCTCACCTCACCGGGGTGGTGAAGAGCAACTCTAGTGGAAAAGAGATTTGGAGCGGTTCTTTGGTTCTAACCGGCTCAAAAATCAAGCGGTGCCTTGATAGAGGAGCGGTTGAACATTGAATCCATCTCAACGTGGATTAGGGGTGACCGGCAAGTCATCGACACCACGGGATAAGTTCTTGTGTCCTCTTGTGTTATTTACTTGCTTATTGTGTTGCTTATTTGTTTCAAGAAAGTTAATTTTATAGAACTTGAATTGTATCTTGTCACCCTAGGTTGCAAAACAATCAACATAGGCCTAGACTAGCTAGAGATTTAATTCACCTTGTGTTTCTAATTAAATTTCTCTAGTGTTGTGATTGAAGTTTTTGAAACCGCCTATTCACCCCCTCTAGTCGGTAATCCTCGATCCTACGAGCTGGCCTTGCCCAGTTGCCCGTGTGGTATCTGTCGTCTCGCCACCCTAATTCCATCTAGGATTCATTGTTCACCGCTGCTCCTTGGTTCTACCGTTCTGCCTGTTCTTCTCTGCAAACGAATCCTAGTAGAGGACACCGGTGGCAGCTCACACCTGCTCGTCCGCCAGCGACTCGGAATGATGTGATAAGGAAATGTTTGCATAATAATCACCAGAAGAGAAAGAACCAAGGTAAAGGACATTCCAATTCCGATTTTGGTTCATTGGCTGGACGTTCACATGGGCCGGCTGTGACGATGGGTTAGAAGTTTCCTAATTGCGGGTGGGTAAGAAATTTTTCTAGTAAAAAAATACCATGCGGCAGGGTCACCATGAGACGTAGCACTGCAAAAATAGGAAAAAATTCACAAAAATATCTACAAAATTCACAACCTTTGTTAATTACTACCTGCGGTCTAACATTGCATGTTTTTCTACAATGCTCATTAGTACACTCAGTCGTCAATGTATAGAAATATAATATATTTAACTATACTTGACCACATTTAGCAATCTACTCATCATAGCATAGCTGCGATGATGGCTATCAGGCAAGTACGCGTGATCCCTGTATTATGCAAGTCGTTCAGCGTGCAGTACAGGAACTCCATACATAGCTACCAGTGACATTCGCAAACTAGTTGCCTCTGCTTCTGCAGCACAGGAACTCCATGCAAGAGAGGTAGAAGCGACATATAGCAACATGAACACCTCCGCGAGTGGCCAGCAGCCAGGAAATCCACCAAAATGAACACCTCCGCCGGCACGTGATTCGATTTCATTGATCAATTGGCATATGGATGTCAGAGTGATGGCTAATCGGTAACTCAAGGAGATGCCACCACGAACGACAAGCCTAAGCCCTTGGCAACAGATCAAAATAGGAACATCGTTTACCTATCCAAATGCACTTAAGATCCTAGCATAAATCGATGTTCTAGTGCACCAAATCGCATGGAATTTGCACCGGACTTACTCACCAAATCGATGTCCTAGCTGATATATGTTGATGATGGAGCCTCACCCGTGACCCATTTCCTCCATGCAACGACGGATCCATGGATATTAATGGCCGTGGGCGCCACGTTGGCGTCCTTCAGGAGACGTAGATTTGTGTGCAACGACGGTGCCGGCCAAGATCTTCAGGAGTGGCAGGAGAAAGGAAGTGCATGTTAGAAATAGTTTCTGTCCTTTACACAAAGTATCTGTTATTGTGCTCGGTTAGGATAGTAATAGAGATAGAGTTGTATCTTGTATATAAGTTTGATACCGAGTACAATAGGACTCTTGTGTAATTCTTGTAAAACAAGTTGGGCATTGCCTCTATATAAACGTGCAGCCGTGGGTGCGCCAAGATAGGCAACCTACGTTCCTTGATTTCTTACATGGTAATCAGAGCGTCTTCTTCCTAAACACATCTACTATCCACCCTAGCCGCCGATGGCGTCGTCGTCTTCAAGCATGCCGTCGAAATTTGGTCCCAATGTCTCCGAGAAGTTGACCCGGGATAACTTCCGCCTCTGGAAGGCACAAGTTCTTCCAGCAATTCGAGGAGCACAACTCTTGAGCATCCTCGAGGTCAAGGCGCCAACACCAGCCAAAACAATTGAGGTTGAGAACGCTGAGAAGAAGAAGGAGATCGTCTCCAATCCGGAGTACGAGATGTGGCTAGCCAAAGATCAGCAGCTCCTAGGCTACCTGATCAACTCGGTCACCAAAGAAGTCCTGACGCAAGTTGCGTCCTATGAATCTTCGGCCGAGCTATGGGAGGCACTCGAGAAGATGTTCTCAGCGCACTCCAGGGCGCGGATATCTAATCTGCGCATGCAACTCGTCAGCCTCAAGAAGGGATCCATGACCGTGACGGCCTACTTCACCAAGATGATCGGGATTAGAGACGAGCTAGCAGCAGCAGACAAGACTGTTGAAGATGATGAAATTGTCACCCAGATTATAAACGGTCTTGACCTAGAATACAACCCCCTTGTTTCATCTGTTCTTGGGCGTATAGATCCAATTGCTCTTGATGACCTCTATGGGCAGATGCTAGCCTATGAGGCACGTTTGGCGATGTACCAAGAAAATCATGGAGGAAGTCAGGGACAGTACGTGTCTTCGGCAAATTCTGCAAGTCGCGGGTGAGGAACTCGTGGTCGTGGTGCAAATCGTGGTCGAGGACGTGGTCAAGGAGGGCAGCAGCCGCGAAACAACTCCAGTACAGGCTTCCCCAAGCAAAACTCCCAGGGATCAAACTCAAAGCCCAAGTGTCAGATCTGCAAGAAGGTGGGTCATGAAGCACCTGCGTGCTGGTTCAGATATGAAGAAGATGATGATCAGCAGAAAACAGCAGGAGCAGCAACTACAGGATATGGTGTGGACACAAACTGGTATGTTGATAGTGGTGCTACAGATCATGTCACCAGTGAATTGGAGAAGATGACAGTTCGTGATCGCTACAACAGCCATGATCAGGTCCATACTGCAAACGGGACAGGTATGAAAATCAGTAGCATTGGTAGCATAACTTTTCATACCCCTATTAAAAGTTTACATCTTGATAATATTCTGCATGTTCCCACTGCAAATAAAAACCTTGTTTCTGTTCATCGCCTAACCTCTGATAATGACACCTTCCTTGAATTTCATCCAAATTTCTTCCTTATAAAGGATCAGGAATCAAAGCCAATCCTTCATCGGGGTAGATGCAAGGGAGGTCTATATCCCCTCATAACTCGTTCAGCAGTAGGAGATACAAAGAAACAAGTTTTTGGTGTTAGTAAGCCGTCTTCGTCAAGGTGGCATAGTCGTCTAGGTCATCCAGCTTTTCCCATTGTGGATCGTGTGCTTAGAGATAATAAACTTCCTTTCATTAGTGATAAAAATAAAGAGTCGATTCGTGATTCATGTCAAAGGGCCAAGAGCCGTCAGCTACCTTATCCTATATCAAACTCTTTCTCTCAAAAACCTTTGGATTTGATCTTTTCCGATGTACGGGGTCCTGCGCCATTATCTGTAGGACGTCATTCTTATTATGTGAGCTTTATAGACGACTACAGCAAATACACCTGGATATACCTTCTGAAAAAGAAGTCTGATGTATTTTATGTTTTCCTCAAATTTTAGCAACTAGTTGAAAGGAAGTTTGATAAAAAGATTATCTCTGTTCAATCTGACTGGGGAGGTGAATATGAAAAACTAAACTCTTTGTTTCAAAAAATTGGAGTATCTCATAGAGTCTCCTGTCCTCATGCTCATCAACAGAATGGGAGTGCTGAAAGAAAACATCGTCATATAGTCGAAGTAGGACTAGCCCTTCTTGCAAATGCATCCATGCCTCTAAAATTCTGGGATGAAGCTTTCTTGACTGCCACATATCTCATTAACCTCTTCCCTAGCCGAGTCCTTGAATTCAAAACACCTATTGAGGCCTTGCAACAGACCAAGCCCGACTATAAATCTCTCAGGGTCTTTGGGTGTGCTGTTTGGCCTAATCTGAGGCCATATAATACCAAAAAACTTGCTTTCCGTTCCATAAGGTGTGTTTTCTTGGGTTATAGTTCCATGCATAAAGGCTTTAAATGCTTAGAACCCTCATCTGGTAGAGTTTATATATCACGAGATGTGGTGTTTGATGAGACTCTGTTTCCTTTCTCTCAATTACATCCAAATACTGGTGCTCTTCTTCGCAAAGAAATCGTATTACTCCCTCAGAACCTTCTTAATGCAGGGGATATAAGTTGTGCTAACCCTATGTCTGCTGATGATCGTTCCGTGGTTGTGCCCTTGCAGGAAAATTTTCAGAACGAAACAGTGAGAGATTCTGATGCCGAGGCTCCCTTTGTTGCTCATGGGAGTGCAACCAGTCGTGCCCCAGGCGCAGACGATCCGGGCGCTGGATCCCATGGTGATTCTCCTGCCAGGATCAGCGCGCGATCCGATCCTGATCTACCGCCAGTCTCCGGGGGTGCGGGGGCCTCTCAGACGCTGGCACGTGGAGGGACAGAGCCGACCGCGAGGGCAGCACCGACAGCGCCTGCCTCCTCTCCGATCGGGTCATTGGACTCGGCAGCTCCGACCGAACCTGCGACCGTGCCACCGTCTCCGCGTGTGACAGCTGTTCCAACCGGATCGTCTGTGGCAACTGGATCTGAAGCAGCTGATCAAGCGCGTGTTGTTGACCCTTTTGAACCTCCTAATGATCAACAACTCTCTCCACAGATAGAGCGAAAAAGGACACGGTTACAGAGTGGAATTGTAAAGCCCAAGAAGCTCTTTGAGGGCATGGTGAGGTATGGAAATCTCTGTACAACAGGTGAACCAAATGATGTACAGGAAGCACTTGCAAATTCAAAATGGAGGAAAGCGATGGAGGATGAGTATACAGCTTTACTTCGAAATCAGACGTGGCATCTTGTTCCAAAACAGGACAGCAAAAACATAATTGACTGCAAGTGGGTGTTCAAGATTAAGAAGAAAGCTGATGGAACTATTGATAGATACAAAGCTCGATTGGTGGAAAAAGGTTTTAAGCAACGCTATGGTATTGACTATGAGGATACTTTTAGTCCTGTTGTTAAAATTGCTATTGTTAGACTTGTTCTGTCAGTTGCAGTATCCAGAGGGTGGTGCTTGAGACAGCTAGATGTGCAGAACGCGTTTCTTCATGGTGTTCTGGAAGAAGAGGTATATATGAGACAACCTCCAGGCTTTGAAAGTGCAGATGGTCCACATCTTGTATGCAAGCTTGACAAATCAATTTATGGACTTAAGCAAGCACCGAGGGCTTGGTACTCTAGGTTGAGCTCAAAATTAGTTGATCTTGGTTTCAATGCTTCCAAATCAGACAGTTCTCTGTTTATCTATAATAAGGAGCAGGTAACAATCTTTATGTTGATTTATGTGGATGATATAATTGTGACCAGTTCCTCTCAAGAAGCAGTGTTAGCTCTGTTAGAGGATTTGCGCAAAGACTTTGCTCTAAAAGATCTTGGTGATTTGCATTATTTTCTGGGAATAGAAGTGCTAAAAGAAAATGATGGCATACTTCTTTCTCAAGAAAAATATGCCAAAGACATATTAACACGAGTTGGTATGGGAAATTGTAAGCCCTCCTCCACGCCGCTTTCAACGACGGAAAAGCTTTCTTGTATTGAGGGATCTCCTCTTGGATCAGAAGATAGTACAAGGTATAGGAGTATAGTTGGAGCTCTTCAATATCTTACCTTGACAAGACCGGATTTGGCCTATTCAGTAAACAAGGTTTGTCAGTTCTTGCATTCTCTGACCTCTGTTCATTGGACTGCTGTTAAAAGAATTTTGAGGTATGTAAAATATACAATTCGGTTGGGTCTTAAAGTTCGGAGGTCGTGTTCAAAGCTTGTCAGTGCATTCTCTGATGCTGATTGGGCCGGTAGTGTTGATGATAGAAGATCTACCGGAGGTTTTGCTATATTCTATGGAGATAACTTGGTCTCGTGGAGTGCTAGAAAATAAGCGACTGTATCTCGCTCTAGTACAGAAGCTGAATACAAGTCAATGGCTAATGCAACAGCTGAAGTAATATGGTTGGAGTCTCCGTTGGCAGAACTAGGTGAGCATCTAAAACAGCCGCGATGGTTATGGTGTGACAATCTTGGTGCTACGTACTTGTCAGCCAATCCAGTATTTCACGCAAGAGCTAAGCACATTGAGATAGATTTTCACTTTGTGCGAGAACGAGTTACAAGCAAGCAATTGCAAGTCAGATTAATTCCTACAGGTGATCAGCTAGCAGATGGCTTTACCAAAGCATTACCTGTTCGGAAACTTGAAGAGTTCATGAACAATCTTAATCTCCAAGGCAAGAAGAGCTTAGATTGAGAGGGGCTGTTAGAAATAGTTTCTGTCCTTTACACAAAGTATTTGTTATTGTGCTCGGTTAGGATAGTAATAGAGATAGAGTTGTATCTTGTATATAAGTTTGATACCGAGTACAATAGGACTCTTGTGTAATTCTTGTAAAACAAGTTGGGCATTGCCTCTATATAAACGTGAAGCCGTGGGTGCGCTAAGATTGGCAACCTACGTTCCTTGATTTCTTACAGTGCGATATGACGCGGTTTAGGGTTTCCATCGCTGGGATGAGAGGAACCGGGTTGAAGAGAGAGCAACGATCTCAGGCGTCTGTGCGACGTTGGACGGGCGACGGGTGTCGTAGGGGCAAGGCGTGCCGGGGTGAGCGAATCCGTTTTTTACGCGTAGAGAAGGGAATTAACGGTGAAAATCGATCGCAGAGGCTGATACGCGGGGCAGAGCGACGGTAAACTGCGGATGCGGTTCCCCAGTACGTAATTATTAGGAGTCGAGATTCAAGGGTGTAGAGACGTGGGTACATGTTTTGGTGGACCTAATTTAGGTTAGAAATATTTTCAATTGTTTTCATTATTTATAGCATAGATATATTATTTATATCCTAGAGTATGGGTGAGTTGCAAAAATACTACTTTGTTCCACAATCAAGGTATCAATTCAAATGTAGATGCTAAAATGTGGCTTGATATGTACTTTATTTTTTTATAAAAAATATGTTTTATTACTTTAGAAAATTATGCCAAGTATATATATGCTTAATTTGTTATCCATATTTATATGTAATACAAACTAGAATTTAAAATAGTTAAATTTTACGAAAAACAAACCTGTACACATTGGTTTACGCTCAGAAATGGATGTCGGATAAAATGCTTATGCTGGGGCACTAAGCCCACCCAAGGGCACACAAAAACGGAAGATCTCATGACCTCGGTGTTGTAACGGCAAACAAAAACTCTCCTGATCTTCCAATGCGTGTAGCTGATAATAATCTAGCAACCATTTTTCTGATTTCGTGCGAGCTAAATTCATAGCTTTTCATGTCAAAATAATAAGCTTTTCTTAGTATATCTTGATTTTATCCTCTGCAAGTAGGAAGCCAAGTAGTAGAACTCATGTTGGGCCTTGTTTAGATGTAAATAAGGGGGTGGAGATTTGGGGGTTTGGAGTCATTTCGTAATCATTGCGCCACTGTAACATTTCGTTTTTATGTGTGAAAAATGTCCAAAAATTGATTAACTAGGCTCAAAATGTTTGTCTCGCAGAGTAAAACAAAATTATACAGGTAGTTTTTGATTTTATCTATATTTAGTACTCCATGTATGGACCGACATTTTGATGTGATGAAAATCTTCTTTATACATGAGAACTTTGGTCACGACCGTGTTTCTTGGGTGGAAATATTTTCCCACCCCCTTTGACCAATAATTAAGGGTATTAAATAATGTCAGTTTACAAAACTAACTTCACAACATTGGACAATTTCGCGAGACCTATCTAATGAGGCCTTTGATCGCATGGTTAGAGAATGGTTACTGTAGCATTACTGTAGCAAAACATAGATTAATTAGGCTCATTAGATTCGTCGCGTAAAATTGCACTCATTTCTAAATGGGTTTTAAAAATAGACTTCATTTTTTTTTGAGAAATGCCATCCGGCTGCTTTATTGATCACATAGAATAGTTACATAAGTTGCCAGAGCACCTATTATAAAGCCTGGGGGCTCATCTAGCCAATTACAAGAGGTTCTACTCAAAAAAGATTCTCTAGCTAAATCATGCACAACATGATTAACCTCCCTATTGCAATGTTCAATATCAACTGCTACAAAATCACCCCACAGAGCATTACATTCATCATATATTGCAGCTGCTGTTGTTGCCGAGAAGCCACCATTCTTCATTGTCTCCACAACTTCCATACAGTCTGATTGAGTAATAATCCTGTTACAACCAATAAATTGCGCCAACAGGAGGCCTTGTTTTAGGGCAAATGCCTCAGCCATTGGTGCACCATCAGCATGAGTGAGGAAGCTATTTGCAGCAGCTACAAACCCTCCTGTATAGTCTCTAATGATTGCACCTGTACTACCACTCCCTGAATCAGCATGGAAAGTTGCATCAATATTAATCATCAATTTGCCTTCTGGTGGTTTCTTCCAGCCTTCTCTTGCTGTTTTTGTGCTTTTGGCCTTCTTATAGTTACATGTCATAGCGGCAATCGCTACAGCTGACTTTGAGGGTCTCTGGACATTTTCACCATGGACTCTCTTCCTCCTTTCCCACCATACATACCAGCCGCCCGTGAGAATCAGTTCAACAAAGCCAACGTCATTTAACGATGGGACATTAGTGCCCATACGAATTATTTCTTGTAGTAAAACTGAACCAGAGCAAACAACATGTAGCAGATTTTCAATCTGATTCCATACTCCCAAGGATGTCCATACTTCCCTAGCTCGGTCGCAAGTGAATAAAACATGCTTGATGTCCTCACACCCTGATGGGCAAACTGGGCACCCCCTACATTGCCAATATGTTTGTTTGCCAATATGCCATGGCATGGGATTAATCCCTGCAGGGCCCTCCAACCAAAAATCCTAATCTTACTCGGCAACTGTAATTTCCACAACGCGTTCCATACCTGTAGGTTACCTGCCATACTTCCTTGCGATCCATTGACCTCCCGTGAGCCATATCTATGTTCCCACTGAACATGGTATGCCGATCGGACAGAGAAAATTCCACTTCGATTGTAGTGCCACGCCACCAGGTCTTCCCTGTCTGAGGATAGACTTCATTTAATATTCTATGCATGCATGCAACCCTTTACAATTTTTTTTCCTCCTATGAAAGAAACACGAACCTGGCTTGGTCATTCGGAAGTCACAAAGAAAATATCGGCTGGCATTTACTCCCTGTCAGTGGGTCCGCCCCAGACCAGGAGTGGGGGATATATCCGGGTGCCGGCGCCTCCGGCCTCATCCCACCAAGCAAACCCTCCTCTGAGTCCGAGAAGAAAAGCGAATCTCATTTCCAGTTAGCTGAGCTCGTGGTTAGGCTTCGAGAGGCCTCGAGGATGTCGGGCGCCGTGGTGGGACTCCGACTGGAAGGAACGCTCCGGCCCTGAGTACCGCTGCTACGTGGGCAACCTCCCCTACGGCACCAGCGAGAGCTCCCTCAAGAACGCCTTCTCCAACTACGGCGCCCTCAGCTCCGAGGTGAGCAGCTTCCATCTCGATCGACGGCCCTTCACTTGTCTTCCATTCGTGTACTTGATCTGGTCCCCGTGCGTTAGGCATCTCCAAAAGACTCTGCATGGTGTTAGTTAAATACGGAGATTACAGCCCCTTTTAAAAATAGGAAGTCATCTAATTCAATGGGGTAATCCAACAGATTTTGTAAAGATGGTCAGTGAGGTAGGCTAGCTAAAAATATAGCTAGCGAATGAGGTGGCATGGAGAGCCACTAAATTTAGAGAGTCATTTACAGAGTCTTTTGGAAACGTTTTTTCTCTATCAATAGCTAATTTTAACTTTAGAAAATGACTTGGCTAGTCTCTTGGGAGAAGCCGATAGATCCGCATGCTCGTCGCTTTCTCCTGGGGCAACTAATTACTAGTAGTACATCGGATATGTTGCCTGTTTGCTTGAGCGTGCACGTGCTGTAGATCCGTGTTCTCTTGTCCCGACACTGATTTTTATTGCAGATTGGACCATTGGCATACCTGATCTGTCATCTACTTTAGCACGTGCTTTAGATCTGTGTTCCCTTGTTCCCGACACTAGTTTTTATTGCCGATTTGGCCCATTTATCAAGTGTTAAATAAATGCTCCAATTGATGGCACCCCGATAGTTTTCTCCAAATTTCTCTCTACTCTTTTCAGTGATGGCTGTGTTTAGTTCCATAGGAATTGGGCTGAATTCGGAAAAGGTCAGAAAGTGTGCATATTTTTGTTGATTTTTGGGCTTTTTTGCATTCGGTACAGTGGGCTGCAGAATTTGTGTCAGGGGGCCCATCAATGCGGTCGGCCCATGCCTGGACGGGGTTATCCCTCGTCTGCCCCCCCCCCCCCCCCCCCCCGCTGGCAACCCTAGCCTGGCATTATCCTCCACCGTGCGGCGCCTCCACCACTCTCTCCCGGTCTGGGGGAGCGGCGGCGGCCATGGACGGTGACTAGGGCGATGGCGGGAGCTACGGCCATGACGCCGGGTACGGCGAGGGCGGCCATACCAGGGATTTCCTAAATCCCACGGCGTCCTTTGCTGCCGGGCTTGGCTACAACCCCGCGTACAACCCGGCGTTTGGCATGGGCTCGTCGTCGAGCGGTCTTCGACCAAGCTGGCTCGACTTCGGTGGGCTGGACCTCAACTCCGGCGAAGAGTGGTCGGAGACCCAAGGATTTGGAGAGCTGCTTCGGTCTAGGGGAGCGGCGGCGGCCATGGGTCCGCCTCCCGTACGTGTACCCCCTCACAGCAGGCGGGGTACCCGCGGGTTGACAGTCCCGCGGCCCGGCCGAGGCCTCGGCCGAGCTGCGTTCACGGGATGCGGTGGTGCGCAAGGCGGCGCCGGATCTGCGTTCCTGGGAGGCGGATCTGCGCAAGGAGGCAACGGATCTGCGTTCATGGGAGGCGGCCCTGCGCAAGGTGGCGGCGGATCTGCGTTCTTCGGCGGATACGTCGGTTCTTCGCAAGGCGCCGGTGGACCGGCGTTCATGGGTCCCGGTTTTGCGCAAGGCGGTGGCGGACCGGCGTTTGTGGGTGCCGGATCTGGCCACGGCTACGGCGGCGGAGCATCGTTTGATGGCGGATCTGAGTTCATGGGCGGCTATGGCGGCGGAGCATCGTTCCATGGCGGCGCGTCATCCTTCCAAGGCGACACATCATCGTTCGACGGCGGCTACGACTCCCGTGAAACACCCACGGGTCGACGTGGAACGGGAGCAGGTCGTGGAGGCAGGCGTCGCAATGCACGTCGCCGAGTGGAGGTAAACATCTCCTCACCTACCTCTTTCTGTCCCAGTGAAGTTTGTAGTGTCGACCAAATCGCTTGTCCATCAATTGTTTCCTAGTTTATGATGTTTTTCTTGGCAAATCTTTACTGCGTACGCTTCCTTTCATTGAGTACCATTGTTCCCCATCGTATAGGATGACTCCGATAGGGCTGCCTGGACACCAGAGCTTACCAAGACCTTTTGTGAGATATTTTGTGCCGTTATGGACTCTGGGAATGACAAATGTGTAAGGGGTAAAATGACACCGCGTGGGTGGAGTGAAGTGGGAACGAGGTTCCGCAAGGCCACCGCTTTGGTTCATACAGAGGGACAATTCACTTACATATACAATAAGCTCAGGAGGGAGTGGAACTACATCGTAGGGAAGTTGAGGAATGGATCTGGGTTGGGCCGTGGGGCTGGCAAAACCGTTACGGCTGATGAATTCTGGTGGAAGAAAGAGGCTGAGGTGAGTGTATGCCACAACTGATGCAATTCCAACTTTCAATTGTCAATACATTATGCAACAATGAAACATCTGATTATGAGGCTTGTTGTATTTATGTAGGGAGATCCAGATATCCTGAAGCTCAAGGACCAGATGCCCGAGTACATAGATGAGATGGAAAAAATGTTCAGTGGCCATGTTGCTGATGGATCCACATCGTATGCCCAGGACAAAGGACAGTCCATGACATTCCCAGTGATGACGCTGATAACGAAGACGAACAAGATGCACAAGAAGCCGAAGAAGGAGATGATGACTTGTTTGCACAAGATGCAACAGATGTGGCCACACCGGCAAGCGTTGGCAGCAAGAGGAGCAGCAGCGATTTCAGCAAGAGGACCAGCGGCGGTTTCAGCACACCGAGCCTTCATAGCACAGGAAGCAGTCCCAACAAGAAGGTTAAGAGCCCAGCTGTGAATGCAATGACCTCATCGCTTGGCGGCCTTAGAGAAGTAATTCATGGATACCGTCATCACGTGGATGGCACCCTCACTGCTGTTAGGGCTGAAAGGCAAGCCAGGGAGGCACTTCATCAAGCCAGGGTGGCAGAAAGGGCAGCAGCTGAGGAAAGGATGTTAAGGAGCTTGGAGGCAGCTGAGCAGAAGAAGAAAGAGCAACAGGATAGGGTCGACGAAATTATCAGGTTGGCCGCAGAGGTTGGTGTGGATGACACCAGCCCTGATTATGAAGGTCTGATGAGGATCATCCAATGTGACAATGCGATGCAATTGTTCATCAGGAGTGGTACTGAAGGCAGGAAACGGCAAATCCATTACTACGCAATGGAGGTCTAGAACTCGTCAACCAAGCATGTGTCGTTCGTGTCAGTAGGTTGTCAGGTTAGCGTAGGGTCCTGAGTCTGATGGGTCTGTTAGGCTGTCATGCTTTTGATTTGTCGGTGTTAGACATCACAAACCTGGCTAGTTTTTGTATGGAATTGCAATGATGTCTGCACTGGGACTAATTGAAGTTATGTGCTAAATGAATTATGAAGTTGTGTGCTATATGAATTATGACTTGCATTGATGCTGTCTGCTATTTGACTTATGAAGTTGTATCTGAAATTTTGTGGTATTATTCTTACTTTGCAGGGATGTAATATGTATTTGTCACTGATCTTTGCTTTTCTTCTTGGATGTGCTGGTTTCAGGGTAGAGGTCGTGCTGCTGCGAGGGACACATATGAAGAGCAGTATCTGGCATTGCTACAGGACCAGGCCGCTGAGGGTGAGGAGTATCTGGCATTTCTAGATGCAGAGGACGCCGAGGATGATGCAGTACAGGACCAGCTTGAAGACATGGTGCTAGGCAGCCTTGAGATTGAGCAGGCTGCAATGGAGCAAGCAATGGAAGGTATGATGTCAATGGCCCACCATTTTGACAGGTACTTGACCAGATCTGAGTATAGGTTTGTAGAACCGGGTCTAAGTGGTGAGGAGTGGGTTTAGAGAAACCTGTGCAATGAAGAGGCCTGCTTTGACATGTATAGAATGTCCCCCAACCTATTCCACAAACTGCATGATCTGTTGGGTGTCTGAGCTTCTAGATCTGTAATTTATGAGATACATTGTCGTGCGTACTATGTCTTCTTTTCTGTGCCCATGTGGATCTGCAGTTGTTTCCCCTCGTTTTGCTTCGTCTGCTTAATAACTAGTCAAGGACTTTGCTATGTTTAATCAATTTTGTCTCGATCGATTTCTAGACCCCTTGGGTTTGATTGTGTCCAAGAAAGTGTCCTCATTTGATTGCAATAGTTTCCAAGAAAGTGTCTGTAATCTCTTTGGTTGTAGATCTGCAATAGTTTCCAAGAAAGTGACTCATTTGATTGGCTAAAATCTCTTGGCTCTGTTTGTAGGTCGCGGTGGATCGTGAGACGGGGAGGTCCAAGGGCTTCGGGTTCGTGCAGTTCCATGACAAGAAGTCCATGGACAACGCCATCCAGGGCATGAACGGCCAGCAGGTGGGCGGCCGCAACGTCACCGTCAGCGAGGCCAACCAGCGCCGGCGCCGCTGGAAGGCGTGAGCTGCCGGCTCCTGCCCATGGTGATATGGTCTGCTGCGGCGGACTAGTTATCCTGTATCGTTAGGCTTGGGCGTAGTAGTGGTTGTCCTCTATCGTTCCTGCAAGTTCCTAGTTGCTGTCATGTAATGGAGTTGGCTGTTATGATGCTCCAGAGTCCAGACTTTGTTCGTCATCGTTGGATTGTTATGGCTTGTGAGCTCGATGAGTTATCTGTCGTCGTTGGGTTTGATATGAAATGGAAGTATGGAACCTAGTAATTGAAACGCATGATGCTTGTGTGGGTGTTCATCGATTTATGCTGGCTTTATGAATCTGCAAGCATCGATCATTGTGAATTTGTGAGATTCATTACGATTCTGGAGTATAACTGATTCCAGGTTGCATTGCTCATGCGATTCTTGATTTCTGCAAGTAGCACACTTGCTTCTTGCGTGTTGGTTTAACCCTCGCCTGGTTCTACTGTTCGTGCTACTCTTTTAGAACGTCGGTTTTGGTTCATCGCCGAGCTCAAGGATCCTGTAACATCCGTAAAATTTACCAAGTCACTCGCTACAGATCCTTTTAAAATTTTATAAAGCTGTTTCTCGTGCTCAACTCTCTCCAGTATCCTGAACGATCTCGGGTTCAGTGTCCATCCATGTCTTTCTCTCCATCTAATCAGCAATCATCTCTTTAATATCTCTCATTATCCCCCAAGTCACCAACATGCTAATACCTCCCACCCCTGCACTCAGCACGGAGGTACAGCAGGCAAACACAAAGTACATGCACACAATTTAGTTCAAAAAAAAAGTACATGCACACGACACTTAGGACTTGTTCAGGGTGTGGTTGGTTGGAGAGCGAGTGGGATGGAGTGCTTTCATTTTTATTTTTTTTATGGAGCGGTTCTGGTAAGAGATGATTGGTTGGAGGAACGGAGCGGTTTCATTTTTTGTTTGGATGGAGGGATGGAAATAACAGAAAATTTAGATTTGTTTGCCTCCATCGGTGGGTTCCGCTCGTCAGGCGTCTTTCTCCTCCGCCGGTGCTCCACCTCCACGCCGAGCTCCGCCTCCGCGCCATGCTCTGCCTCGGCCCAAGCTCCGCCCCGTCCGGTGCACGGCCTCCGCGCCATGCTCCACGCCGGCCTGAGCTCCGCCTCCGGCGCCATGCTCTGCCTCGTCCCGAGCTTCGCCTCGGACGGTGCACGGTCTCCGCGCCATGCTCCACGTCGGTCGGCGCTTCCTCACCATCAAGGCGACAAACACCGTGGAAGTGGGATGGATGCGTACGGTCGATTTTGTGGAATGGAGCCGTTCCGAATTTGAAGGGAATATTCCCTATCTAGGATGGCTCCATCCCCACACTCGTAAACCAAACATTGAATGGAACGACTCCATCCCAGCTCGCTCGTGAAACAAACACATACTTAGTTTCCAAAGTTTACCTTAAATTCCATTATGTAAAAAGAAGATTTTCATCATATCAAAGGCAACGTATCCTATGTAAACTAGCTTCATGTGCAAACTATGTAAACTCGCGCCACAGTTATTGGATCCCCATCCGATGACCACATAGAAAGGTGAGAAATTTTAGCACTTAAATTCTCCCACCATTACCTTTCCTAACTGCAATTTCTCTAAAACCCCCCTAACGGATCACAAACAGAGGGAAATGCCGCATGCCAAACCTGTTCTGGATCACATGCCCCGGATAAACTAATCACGCCGCCGTGCCGTACCCCATCATGTACGCAGCTGCACATACAATTTGACGATACCTGAGGCTCTTGCTTGCACTTGCACGTGACCAGGCTACCCAAAGCCTACCCGGCCGGCTGGCTGCGTGCTAGGAGCAGCTGCAGCAACTCTTCCCTACAGGCGCCATTGCCGGCGAGGTTTCTCGTCCCCTTCGAATTTCATTCTCATCGGCCTTGTGCAAGCGCGAGGGCAACACCGCTACACCAGGTCGGAAGGAGCAACGGAGACTGGAGGACCTTCCTGGCGCTCACCATGTGACAACTGAAGATTACATCAGTGCTATAGTCCTTGCGTCGTTTATGTATCAATCAGAGAGCACTTGTGAACAACGGTGCCAAAACTTGCAATTATTTAATTCTCATCTGTTCAAACCTGAAGGGAAAAAAAATACTTGTATGTGCAGCTGCGTACATGATGGGGTACGGCACGGCGGCGTGATTGGTTTATCCGGGGCAGGGAGATTGAGGAACAGGTTCTGGCGTGCGGTGTTTCTCTCTGTTTGTGATCCGTTAGGGGTTTTCAGACAAATTGTAGTTAGGAAAGCTAATGTTGGAAGGATTTAAGTGTTAAAATTTTCCACCTCTCTATGTATGTGATCATCGGATGAGGATCTCAGCTGTAGTGGGAGTTTGCATAGTTTGCACATGAAGTTGATTTGCATAGGATACGTTGCCCATATCAAAATACCGGTACATGTATGGGTACTAAATATAGATAGAATAAAAAACTAATTACACAGTTTTGTTGTACTTTGTGAGGCGTACATTTTGAGCCTAATTAATCAATATTTGGATAATTACTCACAAATATAAACGAAATACTACGTTAAGTTATAATAACAAAATGCCAATTTTGACCTCTCCAAGTGAGAAACTAAACAAGGCCTTAAATGCACGAGCAACAGAACAACACCAGCTCCTACCCTTTATTCTCCACACAGGTTGTGTTTAGCTCCTTCCAACTTTCCAAACTTTCCATCACATCGACATCACATCGAAACATTAAATATAGCAAATGACGTATACATGTAGCATTAAATATAGGTAAATAAAAAAATAATTGTATAGTTTTGATGTACACGACAAGACGAATCTTTTAAGCCTAGTTAGATCATGATAGGACGATAATTACCATAAACAAACGAAAAATGCTACAGTGCACCATAACGATGGATGCGACCCTTTTCATCTTTTTTACGAACGCACAACCTGCACACTTCGTAGCAAGCTGCTGCTATTTTCCCAACTCGTTGTTAAGCTTCGTCAACACTCGCCGCCCTCGCCGGCCTTTGCCCAGCCTCGCCGTCAGGCACAGCGCCGAGCTCGGCCGCATCCGCCTGGCCGCTCCCTCCCCCTCCGGCCTATAAAAAGACCAGCCGAGAAGCTCCTCCACGTCACCCGAGCCATGTACGAAAAATCGGGCCTTGTTTAGATCTAAACTTTAGTGTCAAACTTTGGGTCAAAGTTTCGAATACTAGCAAGAAACGCACGTGTGGCACACACGTTTATTAGTGACATGTAGGTAGGGGTGGTAACGGATCATGGCCCGTTTGTTCCTTCACAATCTAACTTGACCCTAACAAAATATAGCTCAAAAACTAGTATTATTTTGGCCCGGCCCTAATCCGGCCCTATCCTTAAAATTTCTAGTACAAAAGTGAGGGCCCTTTACCACCCCCACATGTAGGTAATAAAATAATGTTACTTTAGTGCAAAACGCTTTTAAAAATACTTTATATTCACTCTCTCATGTATTGAGAGTTTTATGTATTCTTAAAACTCATGATAGTTGGCATTTATTTATATGAAGAAAAACTCTCCAATTTATTCTATTAGCAATACGGGATAATTGTGTATAGACGTGGGTACAAATGTGGGTATATTTATGTGGGTCCTTTTTTGGATAAAAAGGTTTTGGGTTTCGAGGAGAAAATCAACACAGAAATGTCCCCCCCTTTTTTCCACCGTTCATGTAACTTTCAGCCTGACAGGTGGGTCCTCTGTAAGGTGGGCCTAATCTTAGTGAGAATTGTTTTCAAATCTAATTCTCTTTATAGTATAGATGTAATCATTATGTCATTTTAGCATTTCGTTTGTATTTATAAAAAATTGTTCAAACATTGATTAATTAGGCTCAAAATGTTCATCTCGTAAAGTACAATAAAATTGTGCAATTAATTTTTGATTTCATCTACATTTAGTACTCCATGTGTGTGCCGACATTTTGATGTGATGGAAATCCTTTTTTTACATAGTGTAATTTGTGAGCCAAATTTAGGATCTAAATAAGGACCGAAGATCGAACCAGTCAGGTTATTGATTCACTGGTTTATCAGTCTAACCAGTGATTCATTGATCGAACCAGTGGCTCATTATTTATTAATATAATATTTATTTCATATGGTTTATATAAATAACAAGTTTTATTATCAAAAGATATCACATATAACATAATAGATGGTATAACATATTTATATTATAATAGTCTATTGTTTAAAGTTGGAAACCAATATCCAAAAATCAAATTGGTTTTTAAAAAACTAGTTCACTAGTCATCAATTCAATAAAAAAACGGCCGGTTCAACCGATTCGCACCGGTTCACACTGTCCAATTATATGACCGATCTTTTAGTTGAATCCGAACGGTCCAGCCACATGTTCACAATTTTTGAGCTCGTCGAGCCGCTCAGCTTCGCTACTCGCTTCCTCCCCTCCCGAATCGAGCTCCTTGCTCCTCTACCCACGCACGAGCGCCTCGATCTCCTTCTTGGACCAGCCCCTGCCCGAGGTGAGCCTAGACTGTAACATCCCGAAAATTCCGTAGGAGAATGTTGAATGCAAAAATCCGAGTTTAAAAATTTTTGGTGAATTGTTGTGCATGCCAACAAACATATAAGGTTGTCTTCTATTTTGCTCGCTTTATTCCTAGGCGATTTAAATTTAAAATTAAAATTTAATTAAAGTGCTAAGGATTAAATAGGCTTGATTTGGTTTTCTTTGGGCTTTTTGTTCTTTGTTTGAATTTGAATTCAAATCTGGTATTTGAATTCAAATTGAAGTTAACCTAAAATAGCCAAACTAACCTAACTCCTCATGGGCCTAAACTAACCGAGCAGCCCAACCCGCTAACCTAACTTCTTTAACCTACCTCGACCCAGCCGGCCCAGCCGAACCGCAGCCCAGCTGGCCCAGCGGCCCAGCCGCGCCCCTTCCTTCCTCCCGTCGCTGACGAGCGGACCCCACGTGCACTATTCCCCTTTCTTCTTCCCGAGCGCGCACGTGAGCTCTCCGAGCTCACCTGCTCCAGCCGACCCCAGCCGCTCCGATCCTGCCGCGTGGAAAGGTGGAGGGCGCGGTGCATCTCTAGCCGCTCGCTCTCAACAAACCCTAGGGCGCCCACCTATTTAATCCCCCTCGGCGCCGCTTCTCCCTGCTCGAGCCACCGCCGCCCCCATTGGGGTTTCTTCTCCAAGCAATTCGAGTGGGGGAGAGAGGGAGAAGGTGCCGGGGAAGAAGAGGAGCCGGAGCACCGCATCGCCTCGACAACGAGGTACCGCGCGCCACCGACGCCGAGAAGCTGCCACGGGAGGAGGAGGAGCCGCCGCCTGAGCGGAGTGCAAGGAGGAGCTGGACATCGATGAGCCGCGCGTCTTCGTGAGGCTGCTGCGTACCCCTACGTCCACCTCGGTGAGCTGTCCGCCGTCGCTCCCCTGTTTCCTCTCTTCATCACCAAATCGAGCCGCCGGCCGTCGAGCCGCGAACGCTGTGCGCCGCCCTAGTTTTGTGTGGACGTGCCTTCGCGCCGTCGTGCAGGTACCGCCGCTTAGGTCATCCTTGCGCAGCCGCCATCGCTCTTCAAGCAATCAGGGCCGCCGCGGTCCGGGATGCCGGTTGTCGTGTGCTCGCCACGGCCGTGTCGCGGTCGCGGGACACTGCGAACCCGCACACGCGCATCCAACCATGCACCGCGTCGTCGCCTTGCCGTCCACAGTTGACCTCGCTAACCCAACGCCTTCCCTTCGGACGTCGTCACCGCCGGCTGCGCCGCCGTGTGCTCGCGTTGGGAGCGCGCCCCGCCGGCCGAGCCCTTCCCTTGTTCTTGCCGATCACCTTCGCAAAACCTAGCTCCAGCTTTTCCCCCACTTCCTGAGCCTCGCCGATCATCCTTTGACCCTCGCCGTCGTTGGCCGCCGCCGCGGGCCGCGCGCCAGTGCGCGCCGCCGCGCATGCGCGTTCACGCCGGCCAAGGCCACACCGAGGACCACACCAACTCCAGCAAACCGAGCCGCAGAAGATCCAGTCGAGCCGCACCTGATCCTATGAACCCGGCGCATGTGGACTCCTCTCACGGTCCACGGTGGACTGCGTCCACCGCGCCAAAGCCAGCGTCTCAGCGTTTGTGGGCTGCCAGCCCAGCTTCGTGGGCCGGCCCAGTGACTTATGGGCCCAGAGCGGGCCCATCTAACTTGAACCCTTTTTCTTTTTCTTTTAAACCGCTGACATCCGGGCCCCACCTGCCATAGAATGGTTAGACACTAACCAGTGGGCCCAAGTTGACCTTGCTGACCATGCTGACCATTGACCGTTGACTGGTCAACATTGACCAAGTCAATGCTGACGTCATCAGGGCCCGCGATGACGTCAGCAAACCCCGGCCCCACTGATGACGTCATGCTGACGTCAGCAGTGATGACGTGGCACCACCAGACGCTATCACGTGTCCCTGAGTGATTGTTTTTCTTTTTCGGAATTATTTTAATATTTTCAGAAAATGATTTAAACTTAGAAAATTCATAATAAATCACCCGTAGCTCAGAAAAATATGAAACGAGTTTCTATATTTTTCTAAAATCATGACCTACACGTTAGTGTAGAGTTTGGTGTTGTTTGGGTCTTCTTGCTTCGCTGTTTTGGTGTTTCTTTGCTAGTAGCTCCCGTCTTTATTTTATTTCCGTGTAAATAGGAGCTCCAGAGTCGCCGAAGGGAGCCGACGACTACACCAACTACTGGAACGAAGAGGACGAGCAATACCCACGTTCACGCCCGACCATTCTCTGAAATACCTAGTAGACATGCAACTAGTATGCTAGCGCTTTACTTTACTTGCATGATGATATGCCTGCACTGCCATTTACATATCCTGTTTCCTTGCTACCTATTATCCACTATATGAGAATGCTATGCTTGCATGTGTTGGGATGGTTGTGATTGAACTTCTTGGCATGAGTTGGGTGGCTTGGGTGGAGTAGTGCAGCTAGGCGGTGGAGGCGAGTGATAACAATCCGGTCGTTTGACCGGGGTGCTTGGGAACTGAACTCGGACAGTTCCTACGGAGTACCTGTTGCGGGTACATGGTTACTTGGTTACTTTTGAGGAGTTTGGGTGGCCATACCTGTAATGGGTGCCGATTGCGGACCGTTGCGGCGGATCGCTTTTGATGCTGATACTCGCTTTGCCGACAATTAAGGACCGCATCAGGATGCCTTTCAGAAGTGGGAATTACAGTGCTCACCAACTACCCAGAATGGGGAGGGTTCCAGCAAGCCTATCTAGTGCGGTACCAGGACTGTAGGAGGATCGAGCTTGATATGTGTAAGGGGGACTCGTTGCGGCGTACTCTCCCTGATCTACCACTGCCCCCGACTGGCCCCGGTGGGAAGGTTTCACATCCCTGGGGCAGATGTTAGCGTGCGTATGTTTCCCGAGCCCAGGGAAGCAGGATGGTACCGTTGCTTTATAGGGTCTTTGCTGTGGGTTGCGTCTCGAGCTGGGGCACCGGCTCGCAGCCCAGGTGGTTCCTGTAGTACAACCTCTGCAGAGTGAAAACTATACGTATAGCCGTGTCCACGGTCACGGATGATCCTTCATCTGATCCATCTAGATTAGCATGGGATTCTGCTTTCTTACCTCATCCTTGATTTTGGTTATGAGAGGTTGGACCAGCTGAGGCTGTTGAGACAAGGTGGGGAGGGAGCTCACCGAGTCGACTAGCGAGTGAAAGGAGTTGGCGGATGTTTATTGCGGGAACCTGTTGAGGCAGGACGAGCCCGCTGTGGTTGTGAGATTGATGGGTGGTTTTGGGAAGAGTATGTACTTGAGAGGATTGGTGTTTGGAGATGAGATGAACTTGGTTATTGCTGCTGCGCGCATAGGAAATCTCAGCTTATATTCCTTGAATATTTTATACCTTAGATTAGGCCACTATAAAGCATTGCTGCATATTATGGTTGGTGACGTGGACCTGTCCCACTTCCTTGGGGACAGTCTTTGGGTACACAGGAGAAGACTCCGAGTACAAGGTCAACTTCGATGAATGATGCAAATGAGGGTTGTGCGCTGCACTCAAGGATGCCTGTGGAGGTGAAGGCCCGAAGCACCAGAAGCTTTTAGCTATTCGCTGCGTAGTTGTTTCCCTTTTGTCGTTTAGCCAAGAGGGCTTGTACCATACCGTTATGTATCTATATCATGTTTGATGGTCTTAATCGTTGTATGGATGTGATATTCTGCTGAAATGAGTTCTGTACGTGATAGCTGTTATTCCTGGGACTATCACAAGGGTACAGGGAGTCTCGTAGGTGGGAATCCGGTTCGTTTCATAGACCAAGCTTCCCCATCCCCTCCTCTCCCTCACCATGACCTTGGATTTGGACGGTGGCCGGTAGAGCTTCAGCCACTGCCATGGTGGCACCACCAACCGAGAAAGGGGCGATGTCCCTTAGGCCTGGACGTTCGATTTAAACCGACATTTCGGTTCGGTGTTTCAGTGTAAAAATATTTTGGTTTTTCTAGAGGAGAAAACCGATCGGTGCTGCAAAAAAAAACCGACACTTTGGTGTCGGTTTTTTCGGTTCGGTTTTACGATGTTACCGAACATCACCGAACAACACTTGCATCTCTCCTTGCGCTGCTCACTGTCGGGTCGCCGCCGTGGATCCGCGCTCGCGGTGTGCCGCCCACAGCAGCGCTTCTCTCCCGCGTGCGTCGCTCCCTCCCCGTCGCCCTCCCGCTCTCCTGCCCACGCCGCTGCGTGCTGCAACTTGCGCTGCCGCCGCGCCATTGTGCGCCATCGCTGCACGCCTACGCCGTCGACCCGCCGCCATGCACCAGCGCCCTACGACTTGCGTTGTCGCCGGCTCGCGACGCCACTGCGTCGCCGCCCCCCGGCAGGCGCCAGCGCCTGCGACCTACGCCGTTGCCGTCTCGCGGCGCCACTGCGCTGTCGCCACCAGCTTGCGCCAGCGCCCTGCGACCTGCGCCGTCGCCGCGCCCTTCGATTTGCGCCACCGCCACCTAGGATTGGGAGGCCGTGAGGGATGGGGATGGATGGTCTAGGGTTTGTGAGTGGGAGTGGAGAGGCCTCGACAAGGGAGAGAGGGTTGGCCGGCTGGGGACTTGGGCCGTGGGGCACATCGGCCATGGTGGGCTGGTGGGTTGGTGGGCGGCTGGGCGCACTGCTGCCTGCTTGCTCTGCTTTGGAGCTTGTTGGCGGTCGTTACAACCCAAATCCGACCACCAATACTCGGAAATAAATGAGGTTTTATGCAACATTCCATGTACTTAGGTTTTATTTCTAATAAAGTTCCACGAGTTTTGGTGAATGTCACTTGTGCAGGTACAACTACGACAAATACGCGCTATTGGGGCCGAAAATGACCGAATCGGCCGAACGACACGTTCGGCCGGTTATCCCCCTGTTGACACTTCTTACGGTCCACTATTAGGATTGCCAATCCCAGTAATGGTGCAAGTAGTGTTCATTGGTACTCTTACGATATAGATATAAATCCACAAGCGCACGGATACCGATGTAGCATTTCACCCGGGAGTATTCCTAGGTATCGTATTTATATTTCCGCAGGGAAGCATTGGATAAAGAGTATCGACTATTGACAAGGATGTAACTACTAATTAAAGTACCGGCTAACAAGGCGGGGGTAAAGGATAGGATAGGAGTGATATTCAGTTGACACACACAAGGAGAAGTTCAGGATAGAGATAGAAGAGCGGTCTAGCTAGTGGGAGAACATCGAGACAGGAAAGAATTCCTATATACTTCCACTGGACTTGAGATACCTCTGGCAAGGGTTACGGCTAGCATGAAGAATGGCATCTATGGTTCTCTTCCTAGTTCTATTATCTCAACATCGGGGATGGAGCCCGTGACACACAGAAAGGGATGAGAAGGGGTGCCACAAACTCCGTGCTCTTACGGGGTGCCTGCAGACCGGAACTTACGTGATGGACTACGAAGACCGAAAGGGTTGTCACCACCTCACGGCTACCACCTCCGTTGCGACGGGGACAAACCAAGGTTACCATCTAGACTAGGTACCACACCTATGCTAGGCAGTAACTACTCACTCTTCTAGAAAGAGCAAGCAATCCTGTCAATACCCCAGTGACAATTCACCGCAAGTATTGAGCAGAAACGAGGAACCAGCTAAGACAAAGGACTAAGAGAGAACTTATAGAACCAGACTACAACAGCTTATAACCAAGGCTAGACATTCCACAATTACTCGCGAAATAAATGCAGAACAAATAGCTCAAGTAAATGCAGAGGAAATATATTGATTACTCAGAGTCGAACATAAAGAAAAGGAAAAGATACAAGAGCTTTACCAGAACTCCAGAAGACGACTCCGGAACCCCGAGCGAAGCTCGACCCTGACTCTAACTCCCAACAGGACTAGCCTACTCTACATCTTGAAAGTGGAGAATGGAGACTTGCTCCCAACGGAGTCGTTCGGCCGAACGGAGTCGTTCAGCCGATTCGGTCATTTTCGGCTTCAATAGCGCGTATTTGTCGTAATTGTACCTGCACAAGTGACACTCACTAAAACTCATGGAACTTTATTAGAAATAAAACCTAAGTACATGGAATGTTACATAAAACCTCATTCCCGAGTATTGGTGGTCGGATTTGGGTTGTAACGACCGCCAACAAGCTCCCCCAAGCTTAGCTCTTTGCTCGTCCTCGAGCAAAGATATAAACTTAAGCTCGGTGGATCAGGAGTTGCTACAATGTCATTTACTTTGCAAGTAACTTTATAAACAACTAGTGCTCAAAAATACTTGAATCATATGCAAAGTTTTTAATTCGCCTTTTTACCTATGGGACTTATAGCAATCTCCTTATCTTGGGAGGTTGAAAGGATGAATAGATTGAATTCAGTTTTATTCCACTCTACTCTTTTCAAGATCCCATCTCGGAGTTTTTCACATGTTTTGAAAACTTCAAATTGTTCCTCAATGGCACACTCAATCACTCAAGTGTATTTTAATCCTCGCCAAAGGCTTGTGCCTTCTTTTTCATCCTAACATCTAATCTGGCTTTTTGTGTGGCTCAGGGGCAAAGGATGAAGGCATGCATGCATCTTATATTTTGCTAAGTCAAAGACCAGATCTCTGAGGAGACAAATCACATCTTAAGATCGAGACGTGCAAGTGTGTGGATATGAATGGAGTGGAATATGGTGGAACTCCTTGGATGAAACTCCCTCTCCTTGATTTATTTTCGAGAACATGGGCTATCTTTTGTTCTCATATTTTTGCCATGCCACTTGGCATGCTTTTCTTTTTTTTTCTCTTTCTTTTTGCCATGCTCTTTGGCATGCTTTTCTTTTTCTCTTATTTTTGCCATGCTTCTTTGGCATGCTTTTCTTTTTGCATAGCCCATGTCTCTATCAAGAATATTTGGAGAGGGAACTCATAGAACATGGAGCATTTATTTTTGTGGATGGATGATGGAAAATGTTTGCTAACTCTCAGTGTAGGAATTGCAAGTGAGAGGTGGTGTGTGTACATGGGTCTCGATCTTTAAGAATATGAAAGCTTCACTCAAAGGTCACAACAATTTGAAAAAGCTCACTAAGATAACAAGCAGCATATGAGTAGAAATTTTCAACTAAGCTTATCATATCGCTCTGGTAGGTATTTTGAACAATGAGGAACTTGTTTCATTTTGAAAGCATAAATTTCCGAGATTTTCCCCGTACTAAAAGCAGAATAGAATTTAACCAAATTCTCACTATATCAACCCCCACAACAACTTAAACTTGGAATAAAGCATGTGCTCCCACAAGGTTTTCAGGATCATTTTTACTCATGCCAAATAACTCAAGCACAATCTTGCAACTGGTTGAAACAAAGTACTTGCAGAATTGATGACAGAGCAACTATTCATCATTTCCAAGGTGAGAGGCATATGATTCATTCCATGCATAGTTGGGAGTTATTTTTATTCGAGGGAAATATTGTTTAAGGGAAATATTTTTGGTATTTTCATTTTTTTAAATGCAAATTATCATGAAGGAAAATGAACGGGAAATTAAAAGATCAAAGTGCTGGATAAATCGGGACATACCTGGTGGGGGTCCTCCCCCAAGCTTGGACTTTCACTGGTAGGGGTTGAGCCTTGAAAGGTACTGGCTCAGCTGTTCTGCTTGCTCGTGGACGTCATGCTGGATGGACGCCACCATCCCGCTATTCTCTTGATGGTACTGAGAATGGTGGGCTAGCGTGTCTTGAATCTCTCGGGTACGGTCGTCGATGAGCTCGACTCGGTCGGAGATGTAGGGCAACTCCCGGCCGTAGTCGAAGCGTGCGGACTGTGAGTATCCGGGGTAATATGGATGGGAGGCACTGTCGTACCCCCCTCCATACCGGCTCCCGGACCACTCAGAGTCCGTTTCCTGGCCGTAGTCCCAGTGTCCTGAGGTGAAGTAGTTCGGCTCCTGGTGTTGCCCGGAGCCTCCTGCTCCAGACGTCCCAGCACCGGTGTACATGTCGTAGGTGGCCTCAAAAGCGAAAGTGTGTCGGTGCGGCATTTGTGGTGCATCTTCCGGCTCCTGTGAGGTGGCGAGCCCAGCATCACGCCTGGCTCGTCCCCTCATGACGGGTCCGTCACCTGCAACGCTGTGCCGAGCGGGCTCTCTCCAAGGTGGAGAATCGTCCGACTCGGTCCCCAACTGAAGAGTTAGTTTCGACGTGGTATACAGCCTTAGTGCTGCACAAGGCAAAGGCACTTCAGTTGTATATCCACGGTAAATCATTGCCAGCGTTGCGTCAGGCGTCCGCCGTATCATGTGGGCTTGCACGAAGTGCTTGGCATCCATGACGGAACGCGCTGTCTCGATGTACATGAACAGGGCGCCTTGGAGGACGCCCAGATGGTTAGCGAGGCGAGTGACTAGAGAAGTCATCGCCATGCTACCCGCACGAGAAATATGAGACAGCCAGTGACCAACCATGTCTTTCACTGGTGAATAGGGAATCTGCTTGACCATGGCAAAAAGAAACCGCAACTCGATGGTGTTCACAGGGCACAAATCTGTCCGGGGGAATATCGTCATAGACACCCAACGATGCATGAAACGCAAAGTGGGGTTATGTATGCTGTTCGTGCGCGGCGCATGACAGTTGGTATTCCCCGAAATCTTTTTCCAAAATGCCACCTGGTCAAATCTTTTAAGCGCTTTGTTCGGGTCTAAGGAACAACGGCTTGAAAATCCGAAACCCGAACTAAAATCCCTCCAAGAGCAGAAAAACTCTTGGTTGAAAATCGGAAACGAACCCCCCCAGTTTCAGAAACCAAAGTCGAGAGGAATTCAAGGGTGACCAGGTACGAACCTTCTTCGTTGATGTGCCAGAAATTCTCCCAGCCAACGGCTTGGAAGATTTCCGTGAACTCTACGTCCAGCCCCGTGTCCCTGAGCAAGTCTTGCTCAAACACACGAGTGTGCTCGAACTCCTTCAGCCGAAGCTCGTTGAAGGTGTTCTGCTCCCGTTCTGTCCTGAGATTGATGTCACTCTCGCTCAGGAGCTGCCTGGCCGGGGGCGTGGCATGGCCCCATCCCGAGCCGGCTGCTCCGTACTCGTCCGTGTCCATCCGGCTCGAGCCTCAGGACGGAGCTGGGGAACTCCCAGCATCGTCCGATCATTGGCTTAGCCGGGCGGAACGACGGAGCGACGTGAAGAACTTCGACATGATTCCTGCAAAAGGTTAGTGCAACAACAACTACCCGAAGGACTGAATATATATGGTTAGCACAAGAAAATCAAGTCAGTCATTCGAGATAGTTAGTCGTTCTTGCGGGGATGAAAACCACCACAAAAGGTTATTCGTTCTTGTGGGTGTCGGTGACCACCACAAAATCGTCCAGAAATTCAGCACAAAGATCACAACCAAAGCAAAAAAAAATTTCTAGTGATGCAAGTGAACCAAAACTTGAGCAAGAACTTTGGGAAGGACTTGATCACAAGCTAGAGCAAGAAATGAGAGAGGGAGAGCTTCTAACAGAAATTTTTCAGAGTGTATGAGTGTGTGACAGCTCACAAGCTTGCACCAGCATTTATAGGCCGAGGGGAGGCAGGTCCCTGGTTCGGCCGAACTGGGTGGTTCGGGCGAACCGGGCCCTGGTGGCCAGGCCACTCCTCCCTGAGTGGAGCACCTCCCCTTGGTTTGATTCCACGAAATTTTGTGTGGCCAACAATTCCCAAGGTCATGTGAGTGGTTTTTAGTGGTAGGTGAGATGCAAACTTGACATGACCAAAGTTGGTTTTAGTGGAGTCACCCCCATGCTGCCATGTTTGTGATAATTGGTGAGTGTGCAGCCATTTTTAGTGGGGTAGACATTTTTGGTGCTGGTTGGTGGTGATGGTGAATAATTGGAGATGTTCTAGAGGGGATGAAAATGATAAAAGTTACCAATTACATCCACCCTAGGTAAAATTTCAGCATGTGTCCAATTATTTCTAACCAAGCTTGCAAAATTTTCTACTCTCTCTCAAATTAAGTACTCAAGTGGTTCATTTATTTTGAAAAGGGAAACATGCAAATGCAATTGAAAAATTAAAAATTAGAAGGGAAATATGGGATACATACCGGTTTTCCTCACGGCGAGAGCTCAGCTTTTAAGTCCGCGAGCGGGACTTCTCTTGTCTTCAATTGTTCTTGTCACCGTCTGATGTGGAGAGAATGTCTCGGACGATGCAACTTCCTGTTCCAGGTTACTTATAATTTACTGCAATATGTGCATACCTGGAATGATTGTCCACCCTGGGCTTCAACTGTATCCATAGCCTTCATATCTGGTGTGAAGTATATTTTGGGACTCCCCCTTCTCTCTCTTTTTTTTGATTTTTTTCTGTAGGGGTTAGTCCACACATACAACCAATATCCATAGAAGTATTGCTTTAAAGGTTCATTAATCAAATTTGACACCATGTCTAGTTCGATTAAAGTAAGCTAATTAACCTAAGCACCATGCTTAATTTAAAGAGCTTATGAATGTATTCTAGCTAGCAACACATTCAAACCCGAGCAAACCGCAATAGATGAAGGGGGCATGGAAACACCTGAGCGTGCCTACCGTTGGCATCTGATGATGAATACTTTCAGAACTGATGCAGCGGTGATGCTACAACGCCAACGTGACTGCACGAAGTTGGCTGAGTCCTCCTCCGCGTTGATGTTTCCGTGTACGGATACACGGTTATGGATGTGGCAAAGGGGATCGGCACTCAAATATACCAACTAGTGGAATGCCGCGGAACTAGCTTGTATGCGAATGTTGAAACAATGGGTCCCAAAAACAAGCAAGTGGAGCGGCAAAGGAGTGGAGGCGTAGAGTTTGCCTCCTCTCTCGCGCGAAGCGCAACGGACAAGCGAAAACTGGCCAGGCCAGGTTATGTTTGGCCACTAGCCTTGGATTAAGGCTTGCGGACATACAGACATCTTGGCCTAACACTAGTGGTCGCTGGATATTTATTTTATTTTTCTTTTAGTGTTTTTTTTATGCAAAACAGTGATGGGGCGAATGAATGCAAATGCAAGAATGGGAAATATGCAGTGAATTGGGAAAAAAATGGGGTAATAGTATGCATGAATTCCTAAATTAAGTGATTCAATGCAATCATGCAGTGGATAATGCAACAATTTAAAGGATAAAGCTCCAAATTTAAAGTCTAAGAGCTGGACTATCTCACATACCTTGATTTTTCTCGCCATTTCCAACAATTTGAGACGGAATTGCGGTGATGCAGTGTCATTCGTCTGTCACATTTGATTTCCTTTTTCTTCCTTGACGACGATCTTTCTTCCCTTCTGCACGTGGTTATGATAAAATATGTATATGTATGAACACATACCTGTGCAAATTTTCTTCAGAAGCTTCCGTACGGTACTCATTGCAGTAGACAGGGGCATACATTGATAAATCCTGCATGATCGGGCACCCTGGGCTCTCTGCTTTCCTCCTGTTTGAAACAAACTCAAGCAAACAGGGGTGATCCGCTAATGCTAGCGGTAGATTAAATTAGTAGACACCAATGTCAATCATCAATATCTTTCGCCAATTGCGTTCCCCGGCAACGGCGCCAGAAATGCTTGTTGACACTTCTTACGGTCCACTATTAGGATTGCCAATCCCATTAATGGTGCAAGTAGTGTTCATTGGTACTCTTACGATACAGATATAAATCCGCAAGCGCACGGATACCAATGTAGCATTTCACTCGGGAGTATTCCTAGGTATCGTATTTATATTTCTGCAGGGAAGCATTGGATAAAGAGTATCGACTATTGAAAAGGATGTAACTACTAATTAAAGTACCGGCTAACAAGGTGGGGGTAAAGGATAGGATAGTGTTGGCGGTCGTTACAGCCCAAATCTGACCACCAATACTCGGGAATAAATGAGATTATATGCAACATTTCATGTACTTAGGTTTTATTTCTAATAAAGTTCCACGAGTTTTGGTGAGTGTCACTTGTGTAGGTACAACTACGACAAATATGTGCTATTGGGGCCGGAAATGACCAAATCGGCCCAACGACTACGTTCGGCCGGTTACCCCCCTTAGCCGAGCAGACCACCGGGAGTCGTCCACGTCAACAATGACCAAGCGAACACATCACACGACACGTGGGCGACCTCCAACTCATCCTGGACCATGTCACGTCATTCTGGGCCAGATCCACACGAAGTCATGCATCACGAGGAAGCCCAGGGGGGTCCAGGCAGCAGAGGCGGTGCTGGGGAGGCCGGCCACGGGCCAGGCCCAATTCGGCCGAACTGGGCCCTTCGGCCGAACCGCCCCCAGCTGGAAACCGACACCAGGGAGCCAATCCTGGCCGTGGGAAGCAAGGTCGGCAGATCCTCTGGTTCGGGCGAACTGCGGAGTTCGGCCGAACCGACCTGTTTGGCCGAACCGCCTCCCCTCGCCCGAAATCCCAGGGGGTACCCCCCTGGCTTCCTTGGCCGCTACCCTGCCTCAACCGCCTCGGACTCCTATAAATAGAGGGTCACTTTCACTTGTAAACACACACCAAGCCAAGGAGCTCATTTCCACTTTCATTCTAGTAGAGTTAGGATAGTTTAGTTGGGAGTTAGAGTTGAGTCGAGCTTTGCCTCGGAGGTTCCGGAGTCGTCTTCAGAAGCTCTGGTAATAGCTCTTGTATCTTTTACTTTTCCTTTTGTAAGACTTTGAGTATCAATATAGTTATCTTTATCACTTTGCCTTTGTCATTTATATCTTGCTTCTACTTTATCCTAGTTGCAGAATATATCTTGTTTAGACTATAGTCAGTTATAGTTCTAGTGCATGTAGTCTTGTTTAAGTCTTTGTCTTGGCTGGTTCTTCGATCTTGCTTGATACTAGAGGTGAATTGTCACCAAGAGTATTGACAAGGTTGCTTGCTCTTGCTAGCAGAGTAAGTAGTCGTTGCCTAGTGTAGGAGTGGTTCCTAGACTAGTCGGTGGCCTTAGCTTATTCCCGTCGCAACGGAGGTGGTAGCCGGGAGGTGGTGACAGCCCTTTCGGTCTTCGTAGCCCATCACGTTAGTTCCGGTCCATAGGATCCCCCAGTTGGGAAATAGTGGCACCCCTTCTCATCCCTTTTGGTGTGTTCACCGGTTCCCTTGTCCCGATGCTAAGACATTAGAGTTATCCCAGATCTCCTAGTGCTGGCTCTGTAGCCGCTGTATCTCTAAGCTAGAGTGACATAGGTAGATAAAGTATCCAGGAGTCCTCTATCTCTTCTCGTTGTCCTCCCAGCTATCTATCTCTTCTCTCCCTTACCTGAGTATCCCTTGAGCTGTGTGTCCGGTATATCCACTCCTATCCAATACCGTTATCCCCTGTCTTGTCTAGTCGTGTACCCTCCTCTGATAGTCTCGAATATCTGTTCACTAGTAATCTTGCCAAAGCTTCCCTGCGGAAATATAAATTACGATACCTCGGAATACTCCCAGGTGAAGTGCTACAGCGGTGATTCTGTGCGCTTGCAGAATATTTCTATATTTTACTAAGCCATAAGGAAAACCACTGAAACACTCCTTACCCCAGTACCAGGATTCTCAATTCTGATATTGGATCGTAAGAAGTGCCAACAGATAGGAGTGATATTCAGTTGACACAGACAAGGAGAAGTTCAGGATAGAGATAGAAGAGCGGTCTAGCTAGTGGGAGAACAACGAGACAGGAAAGGAATCCTATATACTTCCACTGGCCTTGAGATACCTCTGGCAAGGGTTACGGCTAGAATGAAGAATGGCATCTATGGTTCTCTTCCTAGTTCTATTATCTCAACATCGGGGACGGAGCCCGTGACACACAGAAAGGGATGAGAAGGGGTGCCACAAACTCCGTGCTCTTACGGGGTGCCTGCAGACTGGAACTAACGTGATGGACTACAAAGACTGAAAGGGCTGTCACCACCTCACGGCTACCACCTCCGTTGCGACGGGGACAAACCAAGGTTACCATCTAGACTAGGTACCACACCTATGCTAGGCAGTAACTACTCACTCTTCTAGAAAGAGCAAGCAATCCTGTCAATACCCCAGTGACAATTCACTGCAAGTATTGAGCAGAAATGAGGAACCAGCTAAGACAAAGGACTAAGAGAGAACTTATAGAACCAGACTACAACAGCTTATAACCAAGGCTAGACATTCCACAATTACTCGCGAAATAAATGCAGAACAAATAGCTCAAGTAAATGTAGAGGAAATATATTGATTACTCAGAGTCGAACATAAAGAAAAGGAAAAGATACAAGAGCTTTACCAGAACTCCAGAAGACGACTCCGGAACCCCGAGCGAAGCTCGACCCTGACTCTAACTCCCAACAGGACTAGCCTACTCTACATCTTGAAAGTGGAGAATGGAGACTTGCTCCCAAGTGGTGTGTGTGATACAAGGGGTATGCCGCTGCATTTATAGGTGTCCCAAGGCGGTTGGAGGCTATGTAACCGCCAAGGCAACCAGAGGCGGTTGGGGACCCGTTCGGCCGAACACCCCGGATTCGGCCGAACAGGTCGGTTCGGCCGAAGGCCGTTGGATGCACCGCCTTCTCCTGGACGCCTTGGATGAGCTCTGGAAGGCGGTTGGCATTTGGGGGCAGTTCGGACGAACTGGGTAGTTCGGCTGAACTGGGCCTCCAGCCCAGAATGCCTCCCATGCACCGCCTTTGCTTCCTGGACCTCCTAGGCTGCTTGTATGTGTTGGTCTTCGTGTGTTTCTGGCCCAGAGGTGATGTGGCAGTGGATGAGGTGTCTTGCACGGTCGCCGCTCGGTCATTGCTGACGTGGACGGCCTCCGGTGGCGTGTATGGCTAAGGGGGGTAACCGGCCGAACGGAGTCGTTCGGCCGATTCGGTCATTTTCGGCTTCAATAGCGCGTATTTGTCGTAATTGTACCTTCACAAGTGAAACTCACCAAAACTCGTGGAACTTTATTAGAAATAAAACCTAAGTACATGGAATGTTACATAAAACCTCATTTATTCCCGAGTATTGGTGGTCGGATTTGGGTTGTAACGATCGCCAACACCCTCTTAGTCATACAAGCAACCGGGAGCCGTCCACGACAACGATGACCAAGCGACGCAACATATGACACGTGGACGACCACCAACTCATCCCGGAGCACCTAATCCGCTGCCACGTCACTTCTGGGCCAAGAATACGCGAAGACCAACATCAGGAAGCAGCCCAGGGGGTCCAAGGCTAGAGGCGGTGCTGGGCAGGTCGGCCAGGGGCCAGACCTAGTTCGGCCGAATCCACCAGTTCGGCCAAACCGCCCCCATCACCTGAAACCGCCTCTAGGCTAAATCCTGGCCCTTGGTGGCCAGTGCATCTGAGGGTTCGACCAAACGCCTCGTTCGCCCGAAGCCAGGGGAACCGACCCCAGGCTGCCTTGGCGGTTACCCAACCTCCAACCGACCTGTCCAAGCTATTTAAGCAGTGGCATACCCCTGGTTCAAGACACACCAAGCCAAGGAGCTCTCTCATTCCACTTGTTCTAGTAGAGTTAGGATAGTTTAGTTGGGAGTTAGAGTTGAGTCGAGCTGTGCCTCAGAGGTTCCGGAGTCATCTTCCGAAGCTATGGTATAAGCTCTTGTATCTTTTACTTTTCCTTTTGTAAGACTTTGAGTTATCAATATAGTTATCTTTATCACTTGCCTTTGTCATTTATAGCTTGCTTCTACTTTATTCTAGTTGCATCTATATCTTGTTTAGACTATAGTCAGTTATAGTTCTAGTGCTTGTAGTTCTTGTTTAACTCTTTGTCTTGGCTGGTTCTTCGATCTTGCTTGATACTGGAGGTGAATTGTCACCAAGAGTATTGACAAGGTTGCTTGCTCTTGCTAGCAGAGTAAGTAGTTGTTGACCAGTGTAGGAGTGGTTCCTAGGCTAGCCAGTGGCCTTAGTTTGCCCCCGTCGCAACGGAGGTGGTATCCGTAAGGTGGTGACAGCCCTTTCGGTCTTCGTAGCCCATCATGTTAGTTCCGGTTTGTAGGATCCCCTAGTGAGGAATTGGTGGCACCCCTTCTCATCCCTTTCTATGTGTCACGGGTTCGTTTGTCCCGAAGCTAAGACAATAGAGTTAACCCAGATCTTCTAGTGCTGGCTCTGTAGCCGCTGTATCTCTAAGCTAGAGTGACATAGGTAGATAAAGTATCCAGGAGTCCTCTATCTCTTCTCGTTGTCCTCCCAGCTATCTACCTCTTCTCTCCCTTACTTGAGTATCCCTTGAGCTGTGTGTCCGGTATATCCACTCCTATCCAATACCATTATCCCCTGTCTTGTCTAGTCGTGTACCATTTTTTGATAGTCTCGAATATTTGTTCACTAGTATTCTTGCCAAAGCTTCCCTGCGGAAATATAAATTACGATACCTCGGGATACTCCCAGGTGAAGTGTTACAGCGGTGATTCTGTGCGCTTGCAGAATATTTCTATATTTTACTAAGCCATAAGAAAAATCACTAAAACACTCCTTACCCCAGTACCAGGATTTTCAATTCTGATATTGGATCGTAAGAAGTGCCAACAGCCGTGAATTTCGATCTTTCGGCGTGGTTCGGTTCGGTAGACCCCAAAAACCGAAGCTGAAGCCGAAAACCCAAGTATTCTAGAACAAAAACCAACATCGAACTGAAAAAACCGAAAGACCAACAATTCGGTTCGGTTTTCGGTAAAAAAGTGGCCAGCCTGAATGTCCATGTTTGTTTCCGCGTCTCTCTCTCCCCCTTGGTTTTCTTTATTATATCTGTACTGTACCCCCTCTCGGCCTCTCCTCTCTTTGTTTACTCCAGCGCACAACCACAAATAAAACAACGGGCCGCAGCCCAAGTACTACCCAACCCACCCAAGGCCAACCAGCCAATCACGAATAATCAAAGCACGTGATTATTCATTTTCGAAATTATTTAATCGGCCAATCTTATACATGCAATATCTCAACCGTCACAACTCCGATACATCCGATTCTTTTTCCTAAATTCTTCTAAAAATATAAGCTATGCATTCTAATTGTTTCCACCTCCATTTGAGCTCATTTTAGTGTATGTTTTTGTTTGGTTTGTCTGTTGTACCGTTGTCGTCGTAGCCAACGGAGTGACTGAGGAGGACCATGTTGGAGGCCAGTTCGGGAAGCTGGAGTTTGGAGGTAAGTATTGCGAGCAGCCGGAAGCCCGTTACCCTGAGCAGGAGCTTCCGGAAGGCTTCGAGGACGGTAAGTCCATCTCCATCCTTTGAAGCATATTTATCCCAGTTTTATAAACACCACCTATTGGCCTGCTTTATAAAATTACATAATTTATTGCCGAGACATGGTTGGATAGTCCCCCTTGATTGTTATGATTATCCCTTGTTTACCTAGGTTAATTTCTAAATATGACCTGCTCTGTTTGGATATTAATCATTGTTAGAAATGCTTAGGATCTCGTTACTACCTTTGTTATAATTTAATCTTGACTACAATGTGTTTAACAAAAATAAAAGTGTGAGTGCTTTTAAAAGGAAGTTGGTTTGGGAATTAAAAGAAAGACATTGATAGATGAGATGGATGGTGTTTCTTGTGCGAAATGTTGAGGTGAGCTCGTACCTTAGTGGTTGAGCATGGTTGAGAAATATCCATCTTGTCAATTTAAGGACGAGCTATTGTGTCATCTTGTCTAATCCCATTTATAGTATGACCACTCGATCTTTGTATGTGGCAAAGGCTTAGCATAAGTCCCACTAGCTATTCTGGTAGTCATCAGGAGTGCTGGTGAGCAACGGGAGATCAATAAGGGATACGATCTATGTGAGTTATGCCCCGGTTAGGACATCGTTGGTAGGTCATTAACCCCTTGGTTGCTTCCGTGTTGGCTAGTTAGTTTTGCTAAGGTGGGTAATGGCTTTGATGGATCTGGACCGTCACTAAGGTGTTCGTGTTGCAGTACCATACTTGTGGTAGTGTACACCACTACAGAGTTAAAACTTATTCGAATAGTCGTGTCTACGGTATTGGACGAGTTATGGCTTGATCACTTCACTAGTCTTTTAGGGATGGATGTTTTTGTGGCGTGAGTTGATTTTGGAAGTGTCCGGCAGTTGTGCCGTGAGCTACGACAGATGAGGAGTCCGACAACACTAAAACTCAAATGAACCTAAGCCCTATCCTTGATATATCTCGTGCATAATATTGTTATTTTTCCGGCCCTCCGTGGATGTTGTTGGACTCGTTGAGTACATTTGTACTCACTCTTGCTTAGTTTCTACATAGAAAGATTCACTTCAGGTACTGGCAGGGGCAATTACAATGTTATTAACCGATCCAGACTTTAATACAACCTTTTTTGATCCTGCAGGAGGAGGAGACCCAATATTATACCAGCATCTCTTTTGGTTCTTCGGTCATCCAGAGGTGTATATTCTCATTCTGCCTGGATTCGGTATTATTAGTCATATCGTATCGACCTTTTCAAGAAAACCGGTCCTCGGGTATCTAGGCATGGTTTATGCCACGATAAGTATAGGTGTTCTTGTATTTCTAGTTTGGGCTCATCATATGTTTACTGTTGGCTTAGACGTTGATACGCGTGCCTACTTCACCGCAGCTACCATGATCATAGCTGTGCCCACTGGAATCAAAATCTTTAGTTGGATCGCTACCATGTGGGGAGTTCGATATGTTACGAGACGCCACTGGTGTACATGGTCAAGCAGGCGTCGACGCCCGCGACATGAACCGTGGCACCAAGGACGCGTTCGAGGCCAAGATGCGGCGGCAGAGACGAAGCGCCTCGAGAAAGTTCTGGACAGCTGCAGCCTGCAGTGCCTGTGGATGGACGGACGGGCCGATTGAACCAGCTCACGATCCGATGGCTGAGAATTTCAGGCGACGTGGCCCAATCACGTGCCCGGGCTTGGAGGCAGGATTCGGAATTTAGAGATTTGCTGTAGGGTTCATCTTTTTTCGGGTTTCATTCCTGAAGACGTTGAGTAGGTGGTCGCTCCACACCCAACCTTACCTGTGAGTTAGGGCCTTCCGCAGGAAGCTTCCCATGGCGCAAGGCCTTGAGGATATCCTTCGATCCAGTTGGCACACTCATTTTGTTTTTAGTCTTATTTTTAGTCCTCATGATAGTGAGGCTTCGATGCCCGCTACCCAATGTACGATTATAAACCGTATCAGCCTCCTGGGACTGATAATTGTATCATATTTAGTCACCTCTGACGAGGGGAAGCTTCAGATCTTTGTCATGTAAGTAAGTCCATCGCTGAGCTGTGTAGATGTCCTACGGGTCTGTTTGGTTGCTAGGCTTATCCTGGCCTGGCTAGTATACAGAGCCAGGCTAGCCCAAGCCTGGCTTAGGAGATGCAATATGCCCATATTTGGTTGGTGGGCTTGATTAAGCCTGGTCCAGGTAGGAGTGTGTTTGATTGGCTGGCTTACTTTGTATCAAATCACCTCCTATATCTCAAGGTGAGCTTACAGCTAGCTTTTCGTCTCCTTCTTGCTCCCGCACCCGTTGAAGCTTCAGCGCCGTCGTCCTCTTGCCTTGTCCGCTCTCAACTCCATTCATGACAAGGAGTGGCGGTCCTCGGCTCCATTCCTTCGATTCCACGGAGAAAAGCTCGAATTGAAGCTAGCAGTCAGTCGATTCCACACGCCGCCATTGGCCTCCGACGAACCTCCAAAAAGCTAGCAGCAGTAGCTCGTGCACCATCTCCTCTTCACTTTTCTCTCTACCGAGCAAGCTAGCAAGCAGTCCCTTCTCTGCACATCTCCTTTCGTTTGCTCTTATCCAATCAACAAATCAAATAGCTACAGCACGCAGCTCTCACCTTCTTCTGATTTCCCCCAATCCAAGAAACTCTCTCTCTATTCCTCTCTCAATCTTGCGCTGCTCCCCTCCAAGCTCGAAGCCGAGGAAGATTTAGGTTCGGCTCAGCGACTTGCCATCATGCATGAGGTACGGGACTACATCAGAGTGACTGCCAGGAAGAATGTCCTTTACTACAGTCCACACCCTCATGGCATTGGAATATATAGATTTGATTCCCCTTGTGATAGAGATATTTTGGTTCACAATAGCCCTTACTGGATTGGGAACCGTCAATTTTCCTTTGTTAATCATGATGAGGCCATGAACTGCAGAAGGTCTTTATTTGCTAGAGTTGGTTGGGTCATGCTAGCTGGTTATCCTCTAGATTTTAAGGAAATTCATTTCATCCATCAAGCTTGTAATCCTTTTGGAAAAGTCATTCATTGGCATTCAAATGATACTAGTAAAGCCAGAATTCTTGTTAAAGTGCTTATTGAGAACATAGCAAATGTGCCTCGGATCCTCAAACTGAAAAATGGCAGAGCTATAGATGGAGAGGGAAGGTCCTGGGTTGTAAGAGTTTTCATCTTAAACAACCAGTTTGCTGATCAGATTCTGGATGATGATGATGACTTCCCAAATAATAATAATGGTGGGCATGCAAATGAAGTGGAAGCAAACTTTGTTGCCAAGCTAGCTGACCTGCACGAGCAACAACAGGGAAATGCTCCTGACAATCAGGCACACCAGAATGGCCAACTCCCAGATGTTGCAGATGAAGGATCTAACAACAGCTCTGTTAACCAAGCTTCCCTTGGGCAGGAAGTATTTATGGCTGGAGCTGGTTTTGATAGAGAACATATTTTTCATTTCCCTGAAGCTGTGGAAGATATTAATCAAAAGACTGCTCAAATGGAAAAAGTTGACAAGGCAACACAGGAAGCAAGAAAGGAGGGTTACAATGTAACTGTTACTGCCAACACTGAATCTGAAGCTGATGAAACTACAAACTCCGAAAAGTTACCTGAAGAAACTCAACTTGACAATGGCATGGTGGCTCCTAGTAATGGAATCACAGAGCCCTTGCAGTTACCGTCAATGAAAATCCAAGGCAGTCCAAAAACAAATGAAGCTGGTCCTTCACAGTACAAGACACAAGCCGTTAACATTAGATCATCACAGTTCAAAGAAATCCAGGCGAGTCTTGCTGCCAATGCTAATCCTGGAGAAGCCCAACTAACTGCTCCAACAGCCCATGCCCTTTCAGAGTTAAGCAAACTGCTTGAAAATAGCCTCAAAACTTTCCTTCAGCATTTTCAGCAAGCACCACCACACAGCCTCAAGCAGTCAGTAATCATGGATACCTCAAGAATCAGGATCAACATGATAGGTCCCAACATTGAATCTGTACAAATCATTGCGGAGCCTACCAACCAAATCCCAAAGATCCAGGGCAATGAAAATCTGTTGACTAATGTTGAAACTCTTGACAGTCACCTCACTAGCAAAGAACAGAACCTGGAAGGCACAGATCGTATGAGTCTAGCCATATGCAAAAAGCCCATCAAGCATTTCTATGTTAGAAAGAGAAGGAAGAATGTGGATCAGAAATCCAATGCCCAGAGCAATCAAGATGACAGAGAAAATAAGATCATCAAAAGCAAGAAGAGAAGCAACACTCTAGATGAGTTAGCATCAAGCTCGTCACTCAGAAGAAGCATTAGAATAAGCAACCGGCTTAAAGGTTGTAAAAACAGAACCATAATTGAATCAGCTGGAAATAAGGGTACTAGAATAACCAAGAAAAGGAAAATTGCCAGCCAGGAAGAGCTCAATGCCAAACTGATCCTACCAGCAACAATACCAGAAATTGACTTCCCTGGTCTGACTGATCTGAACACTGATGAACCCTTCCCTGAAATAAGCATTAGCGCAATTCAAGATGTTGCCACAACAAGATGTGGGCTACTTCCTACTGAGGTCACCCAGGAGCTCCTCCTTGCAAGAACTGAAGAGCAAGACCCCCAAGTGGAAGGAAGGAGTGGTGCAGCTGAAGAACTAGTGATCAATGAATAATTGCCATTTATCTTGCTTCTCCTGCAGGGTATGCCCTGTTTATGAGTTGTATCAGTGGTTTAAACTTAGTGTGTGTTTTAAACTTATGTGTCAGTGGAAGGCTATCCCCTTATGGAAGGCCCCTCCCCTCAGGTTGAATGTTCCTGGTAGCGTCAAACTTTTGATTGAGCTTTATTTCCCTTTCAAGAGACAAGGCATCAGTTTTTTAAATGGCAGTAATCTCATCACTGTTTTTTGTGAGAAGACAAATAATAGCAAGCTCTCAAACCTACTCTACACTGCTGCCATGTGGTTTAGCAGTCTGCTATCTTGTGCAAACTGGTCTAATGGATAGTACAAACCATAAGAAATGTTGGAACATTCTAAACTGGAACATAAGAGGCATCAACTCTGAAGACAAATGCAATGCATTGCGTCAGAAATTGGATGAAAGCAATTGTGCAGTTTACTGTATCCAGGAAACCAAGAGAGAGCACTTTGATCACTCTTTTATCAGGAAGTTTGCTCCCAAAAAATTCGACAAGTTTGCCTTCTCTCCATCGCAAGGGCTTTCTGGAGGAATTATTCTAGGATGGAACAGTTCAATTTTTACTGGAGAAGTTATTCACACTCTAAGATATGCAATCACTGTAAAGTTCACATCAAGGCATAATAATGATTCCTGGTTGTTGACCACTGTTTATGGACCATGCCAAGGAATTGAAAGAGAGGAATTTGTCAATTGGCTGAATGATCTGAAAATTGGGGATGATGATAATTGGATGATTGTAGGAGATTTCAACTTCTACAGATCTTTGTCTAATAGAAATAGAGTTGGAGGAAACATAAATGATGTTTTCATTTTTAATGAGATCATAAGCAATGTGGGGCTTCAAGAAATACCATTGAAAGGCAGAAAGTTTACATGGAGTAATATGCAAGAGGAGCCACTATTAGAGCAAATTGACTGGTGCTTCACATCTCCAAATTGGATTAGTCATTATCCCAATACTCTGCTGCTCCCACTCTCAAAACCTACATCAGACCATATTCCATGCATGGTGCAGATAGATACAACAATACCCAAGGCAAATCTATTCAGATTTGAAAATTTTGGGTCGAGCAACCTAGTTTCTTTGAGCTGGTGCAACAAACTTGGAATCTGGAAGTAAGAGCCACCAACAGTATCACCAAAATATCAGCAAAATTCAAGCTTTTAAGGAAGGTTCTAAAAAAGTGGAGCAAAAGCATCTCAAAAATCAACAAATTGATTGACCAATGTAATGAATCTCTAAATATCTTGGACAAGATTGAGGAACAAAGGGCACTTTTCATCCAGGAAACAAACTTCAGAATCATTCTAAGAAGGCACATCCTACAGCTCCTAAAAACAAAGCAAGACTATTGGAGGAAAAGATACACTGTGAGATGGACAAAATTTGGCGATGAAAATACAAAGTTCTTTCATGCAGCAGCCACTGAAAGATTTAGACAAAATACAATAACTAGTCTGGAAGATCAAGATGGAAGATTGGTTCATGATCACTTTCAAAAGGCTGCTCTACTGCTAGAAAATTTCAAAGCAAGAATGGGACAGACAGCTGAACCTCATATGCAATACAACCTGGAAGAAATGATTACTGCTCAGGGGGGCCTAGAACATATTTCAGCACCTTTCACTAAAGAGGAAATTGATAATGTGGTAAGACAGATGCCAATTGATAAAGCCCCTGGGCCAGATGGATTTAATGGTTTATTTTTCAAGAGGTGCTGGCATATCATCAAGGAGGACATTTGCAAACTGTGTGATGATTTTTTCTCTGGAAACATAAGCCTCCAAGCAATAAACAACTCTTTCATCACTTTGATTCCAAAGAGTTCAAACCCAACAACACCAAATGATTACCGACCAATATCACTACTGAATTCGGTGCTCAAATTGCTCACAAAGCTGATGGCAGACAGACTACAGGCTATAATCATCCCACTTATCCACAAGAATCAATATGGCTTTATAAAAACAAGGACAATACAAGACTGCTTAGCTTGGGCTTTTGAATACATTCATCAATTTCAACAATCAAAAAAGGAATTGGTCATTTTGAAATTGGATTTTGAAAAAGCTTTTGATACCATTGAGCATGCTACAATTCTGAAAATGCTGAAAGCAATAGGATTTAACAGGACTTGGACTGGTTGGGTACAAAATATCTTGAACAGTGGCTCTACTTCTGTATTGCTCAATGGGATCCCAGGAAAGAACTTCCAGTGCAGAAGAGGAGTCAGGCAAGGAGGCCCCCTCTCCCCACTCCTCTTTGTCATAGCAGCAGACCTTCTCCAACACATCATCAACAAAGCTTGCAATCAAGGGATTTTTTCACTACCAATAAATGCTGACTCTAGCAATTTGTTTCCCATCATACAGTATGCAGACGACACCATATTGATCATGAAAGCATCACAAAGAGAGCTTTTCTGCTTAAAGGGGCTTCTTCAATCCTTTTCTGACTCTACTGGCCTAAAAGTCAACTATGCCAAGTCACAAATGATACCCCTCAATTTGACACAGGAACAAGCCACAAACCTTGCAAGCACCTTTGGCTGCCAACTTGGATCACTCCCCTTCACCTACCTTGGACTCCCACTTGGTACAACCAAGCCCAGAATTGATGATTACATGCCATTGATGGATAGAACTGAAAGAAGACTCACTTCAACATCAAGTTTCCTCACCCAAGCTGGCAGACTACAATTAGTCAACTCGGTATTATCTTCACTTCCAACTTATGCAATGTGCAGCCTGAAGATTCCAGTGGCAGTTATAGAATTCATAGACAGAGCCAGGAAACATTGTTTGTGGAGAGGCTCTGATGTCAATGCAAAAGGTAAATCTATGGTAGCTTGGCCAAAAGCTACAAGGCCCAAGAAGAAAGGTGGTCTAGGAATTATTGACCTTAGATCCCAAAATGATGCTCTACTTCTCAAGCACCTAGACAAATTCTACAACAAGAAAGACATCCCCTGGGTAAATTTGGCCTGGGACTCATACTACTCACAGGGGCAGGTTCCACATGCTACTGGTGACAGAGGCTCCTTCTGGTGGAAAGATCTCTTACATCTTTGTGATAAATTCAGAGGAACTGCTGCTTGTACTGTGGGAAGTGGAAAAACAGTTCTGTTTTGGCTTGATGTTTGGAATGGTCACCTTCTACAGGAAAAGCTGCCAAGACTCTTTTCCTTTGCCAAAAACCAAAAAATTTCAGTTGCTATGTTTCTGGAAATACCAAACCTGGTAGAGCATTTTCACCTTCCTCTTTCAGATCAAGCATATCAGGAGTTCCAGGAATTGCAAGATATTGTGCAAAATATACAAGTGAATGAAGATGGAAATGATCAATGGCATTATATTTGGGGCTCGCAGAAATATACATCCAAAAGCTATTACAATCACCTATACAAAAACTTTCATCCGCCAAGGCCCTTCCTATGGATCTGGAACTCAAGGTGCACAAACAAACTAAGAATCTTTGCTAGGTTATTGATGATGGACAGACTGAATACCAGAAACATTCTGAAAAGAAAAAAATTTCAAATTGAAGGAAATATCTATACTTGCGTTCTGTGTGCTTCAAACTGTGAAGAAACTGCCATGCACCTTTTCTTCACCTGCTCTTTTGCGAAAAGATGTTGGCAATCCATTGGGCTACAATGGGACATTACAGCTCCTTTCTTTCAGATGCTTCAGCTTGCTAAACAGACCTTCAATCACAAGTGCTTCATGGAAATAGTCATAACTGCAGCATGGCAAATATGGAAGCAAAGGAATAATTTCATCTTTGAAAACTGCCCAGCAAGTTTCAACACTTGGAAAAGAAACTTCAAGGAAGAATGTCTAATTCAGATGGTCAGAATGAAAGAATCTCAAAAGACACTCTTTTTAGAATGGGTCAATAGATTTGTATAGAACTCTCTTCTTTCCCCATCTCTCCTGTAATTTTAGATTCAGCCTGTGCAGCTCACCTCATTCTCTTTACAACTCTTAGCTTAGTTGTTTTTCCCTATGTAAGTTACTCTCCTTCTCCTATGTTTTTTTTTAATAAAATTTTCACCGCGGGGGCCTCCCTCGCTGTGTTCAGTTCAAAAAAAAAAGAGCACTGGCAGCTTTCCTCTGCTCCCCTACTCAAGCAGAGCAGCATTTCCCCAATCCAAGAAACTCTCTCTTTCTCTATTCCTCTCTCAATCTTGCGCTACTCCCCTCCAAGCTCGAAGCCAACAAACACGAGAGCACTAGCAGCTTTCCTCTGCTCCCCTGCTCAAGCAGAGCAGCACACTACCACAATAGTAGCCATGAGGCCGGGGAGAAGAAGCCCGTTGACTTCAACAGTGACCATGTGCGGCGTCACAACATCAATTCGGGGCCATGGAACATCGATTTTGGGCTCCACGATGTCGATCTGGCGCGGTTGTGTTTTAATTTCGGGTGGCATCGACCCAGAGGAGCTAAATCGAGCTCCGCCGTTCACGAATCCTCTCCTCCAAGAACTCATCTCTCCAATCCTCTCCTCCCCCAAGAACTCATCTCTCCCATCGCAGCTCTCGAGTCCGTGCTCGCGAGGCTCTGCGCCGAGCACGGTGGTACGCCGCGGAAGCGAAGACAATAATTGAGAGGGAGGCGGCGTAGGAGGAGGTGGACAGCGATGGCGGTGGCGGTGGCCAAGATGAATGCTAGCGGTCGCAGCGGCAGTGGCCGGTGGACACACAGGAGGTGACACTACGCGCTATACCCGAGCGGCAGCTGCTTGTGCAAGCCTGGCCAGAGTTGTACGTGGATTTCTCACGTTTCCATGGAGCCAGGCCAGGATGGGTCCGTTGCGTAACTGGAGCCTGGCTAAAGGGCTTCTACAGGCAACCAAATATGGAGTGGGTGGCTTACGGGAGCCTGGCTAGGGGTTAGCCAGGCAACCAAACACCCCCGTAGATGTGCTTACAAATGCATCTAGGTTGAGCCGAGATCCAATAGAAATGTAGCATTGCGTGCAGCGACCCACGGTCATGGCCACCGCCCCGACGCGCTTCTCCAAGAAGACGTCCACCGACGCCCAGCGCCGAGACGACAACGCGGCGCACAATGCCGTAGGCAGAGTCGCCGACATCACGTTAGGGCCCATCGGCCTGGCCAAGACGTTCGTCACCTCCGGTGGGGATCAGGAGGTGCCGCCATCCTCCCCCACGCCAGGCCCCTCCATCCCGCAAGACGTCGGTCTCCTGCGCCGCGGCTGACTTCCGCCACGGCCGCCGGCGCCGCACACCGACACCAGGTGCCGCGACGCCGACGAACGCGACGCCCGCAGACTCACCGACATCCTGCGCACCAATCTTGGGCCCCGTAGGATTCTCGGGGCTCTCCTCCCTCGGGATTATCATTCAGGCGCAGGCGGTGATCACCACAAGTCCGCAACTGATGGCGCCACCGTCACCGTGGACGACGCGATGAACAACCCCATCGGCGGTACCAAGCCATGATTCGGCAAAATTCAGCTGCCCGTGAATGGCCACTCGGCCCGTGACCCTTGTCTGATCTGCTGGATGCATGGCAGGTATAAATAATCCTATTCCTATCTGTCATTCCAAGTTAGTAGTCGCCGATGATGAATGAGCCGCAAGAAATGCCTGCATTTAGCCAGAGCCACTGAACGCCAAATCTCGCAATGGTTTGGCTGTCGGTCGGGTGGCACTCCATGGCCACCGTACAAGCATTTGCAGTGGTGAAGGGCAGCTGCCGAGGGCCTGTCTCTGTGTATCTCGTTGTGTTGCTTTTAGTTGGAGTTGCTGGAGAGCTTGACCCAGCACATGTAATTCGGATGCCGCCACACCTGCAAAGTGCAGGTTCCAGACTCCCGCTTCACGTGCAGCGGCAACCGTGATGTTTGGTCGCTCGGTAACAACGTTGGAACAGATGAGGCGATATTCTGGAAGTAGGAGGTTTTACAAGCATTCATTAATTACCCAGATGAACCATATATACCGGATACAATTATGCAAGTACCAGAGAGCTGAGGCTGAAGTTTGGTCTTCATCCAGTACATCCCAATGTTCCCAAATCTATCACCCTCAGGTCTACCATCTTTTCTTTTCCTTTTCTCATGCACCAGCACCACTAGATGACACCCGAGGACCAGAAACATTGTTTGAATTGTAAACTTTTACCATTACTTTGTTAAGATAGCTATAATAATTCATCTCTCCAAACATGAATAGGGCAATAAAATCATAGGAAAAGTGAAGTGTGATGTGTTTCAAAACTAGTTGTAAACTTGGAATGGGATCATGACATCCCCGAGTTGTGTGGTTACTGGTTAGAAACTTATTCAACAAAAGCATGTGTAGTTTCGTGAAAGCAGCGCAAGAAAGAAAAAAAAAACAGTTTTCTTAAACGATTCTGTATATACGTCTGTAGTTCTCTCAAGTCTCAAGCTTTCAACTTTACACACGCTGACTCCCAAGTCCAAAGGATTCGAACTTTTTGAACATTCAATGCGTGTCGCAAGTAGGAAAAGCTGTAATTGGTTCTCTATATAAATTACAAAAATGCTCGTATTGACAGGAGTTGGGAAAATTTTGCAGCTGCACACTGGCTACAGCAGTACTCCTACCGGCACTTCATTCAAGTCTTCTTAGCACCACGAGATATCCTCAAGTCATTCAAAGCCTCCCTGCACATGGCACTACAGTCAGTTGAATATGTAAAGCGATGACACGGCAAACGGTTTGCCGTGCTTTTGGTTGTGATTTTGTGAACATGTTACATCTAAAATTTATTGAAACTTGAGGTCAATGGCAAGTTGGCAACCAGGTTCAAGACCATGCAGTAACTATCTGAGATTATCACCGTTACCTGGAAACATTGTTGGGGTACCTATTGAGATAAAATGGTCCAAAACCATGCATATAATTTTGAGTTATTCTTTTGCTGTTAGTTTTGAATGATGTTACAAGCTGAAAATTTACAGGAAGTTTAGAACGAAAATAATGTAGTTTCGCACGGCTGACTCTGGGCCAAGGCAAGTAAAAGACAATGTGTAGCACAGTTGTAATTATAGATAATATATAACATACCGCAGAGCATTCTCGATCTCAGCATTCCCTGGGTCTATTTTGAAACCATCAAGAAATGCATCACAAGCCTTTTCATAATCCTAGACAAACAAAGCAGAACGTGCATAAATATGGAGTTGTTTACGCAGAAGAAAGAAAAAACACTACAGCTGATCTCACCTTCAGCAACATGAGAGCTGCTCCCAGCCGATACCAGGCCTTTGGCCAATCAGGACGCTTCATTCTACAAGTATACGCATCCGCAAAAGCTTTCTCTCCATCACCAATTTGGAGAAAACAGAGACTCCTATTTGAGTACAGGGTTGCATCATCATTGTCAAGGCCCATTGCCTACACTCAACAAAATTGAACTAGTAATTAAGAGTTAATATACACACTCATAATTGTGAAAGACAATTTTGACATTACCAATGCGCAAGGAAGGAAATGAGCAATACACCAGGCTTAGGCTATTATTATGAACCAGGTAATACCTGATTGTGCACCAAGTGAAATTTTCTCGGTCAATGGTAACAGAAACAGTTTGTTTGTGAAGAGGTGACAGGTGAAGAAGGGAGGCCGGTAGGATAGAAGAGGAAAAAACGCCTAACCAATGCTCATAGTACTATAATACCATGCTAATTAATTGGATGCTGCAATGAACCAATGGATGAAAGTATATACACAGCACTCATTAAACACCCAGTATTAGAAATATAAATGCATGGTTGCACACTTACACATATACATCTAACACCCAACAACCACAAAAAAACACTACATAATAAAACATACTGTTAGTTCAGATCGATCCAGTGTAAGCTACCTACCACTACCAGCTGGGAACATGACAGATCAACGTGAATCTCAGTACAATTGATGGGTTAGTTTTTTTAGAAGAGTAGATGTCTTGTGTCTAGGATTTTCAGATATAACAGGTAATTGATAGTGAAAGGGTAACGGTGTTTTCCCAATCGTCCCTCTCCTCTGGAGAGCAGATTCAAATCTATATCAGCCCTATCCCTTCCCGTCTCTGGCGACCTCGCCAATGGTGAGACCGTGAGAGGGAGGAGCTGCCCCCTTTGGGTAGTATAGCTAGAATAGTTTGTATTACTATGACGTCGACGTACGTGGTGGCAACAAAGCAAGGGCCGCTGCTGCTCCGACAGCAGCCCACGGCCCTCAACCTCCTTGTGCTGCTCACGCCGGCCTCTGTGTACTCTGTTTCCACTGAATATATTGAGTTACAAAAAAGTGACTGAAAGGTAATTAGGGAGCCAGAACCTTGGGAGTAAAAACAATGAAGCTATACAAGCACTCAAGTTCCAACTGATGTAATATAAAAGGAGCAATATGGAAAGAAAATCAATTACTAATAGAGAAAATGTGTGATAACAAACCTTGGTGTATAGTTTAATTGCAGGATGGTAATCCTTTCTATCAAGTGCCTTTCTTCCTTGTAATTTCAAACTAGCTGTTTCCTTTTCTAGTCCACTTTCATAGAACTGAACAATCAAGATAGATAATGAACAAGATTCATGGAAAAAGATAACACAAAGAAAATGCCTGAAATGAAGTGAAAAGTAAGAAATATAACTAACTATGCATTTAAATACAACTGCACATGATTTCTATGACTGCAGAAACAATCATTTCAAATGCACAAAATGATCTCCTACCCCCCATTTCAAAATTACCTTTCAGAAATAACATGAGGACATACTTTATTGGCATTGGGCATTTAAAGGATAGATGAAACAAACTATAGAACAGGAGACATTGAAATCAAACCACAAGTTAACTTGAATACCGAAGCCAAAATATAGCAACAAAGCAAAAGTCATACCTTTTGTCCTGGCAATAAGCAGGCATGACGTATTATTCCATCGACACTCCAATCATGGACACATGGAATACGAGAAGTTAAAGGAAATAGTATCTCAACATCTTCCCGTGAACCACATATTGCGGCAAATTGTATTGGCATTCTTCCAAACTGCTTAGGATAAAGATAAGATGAGCTTGAAAAGAATGCGCTGCATGAAGACCGAGATGCAAGGAGCTATTATTACTGTTTTACGATCGTCTGATTGAACCTAGTCACCGTCTACCTGAAGCTACCTGAAGCCCGATAACTCAGGCAGCCCACAAAACAGCCACAAAACTGGTCGTTTTGCCCCTATTTGGACGACTAATCACCATACATCGACACCTAATCGGACGACTAGCTTTCTGGTCGGCCAAACCTTATCGGTGACCCTGGTGGTGGCAGAACGATAAGCCCGAGTAATCAAGATTAATTGAACGACTAGAAAACATTGACTATTATTTACCAATATATGCTAATACTAGCAATCGTGCCCGTGCGTTGCTACGGATTGAGATAATTATATTATCTTATACTCATGAACACGAAATAATATACCATATGTTTTATTTATCCTTTTATTGATTTTTTCAGACAATTAAAAGAGTACTAATTGTTTTATGGTATTTTAGGATAAATTAAAGAGCAATAACTGTAATTGTGCTACTACGGTCGTTTGCATGGTTTTCAATGTGAGAGACACAAATAACATAAAACTACTCTCTTTATAATAAAAAAGAGAGGTGAGCACCGTTACAAAACAAAAATTTATATACACTATAATATCTATATCTCATCATTAGAAACTATAATTCACACGGCCCATATTTGGGCTCCAAGCTTCTGTGCACAACTCAGCCTCAGCCGATCTCTTTTTATGTACATTCCTACTCTCTGCACATCTCTATTTTAACCATATACGCTAACTAACACACTAATTAATTTATATGTTACGACTATTTATTGAATTGAATGAATATAGTTTCAATAACTATGTTTTAACGATTATTTTTAATCCATAATTGTTGAAATAAAGTGATTTGATATACAACACGCAAAAACTGAATTTTCAAAACTAAAATAATATTGAAAAAACACAATTACAATAATCTCTACTATCACTTTCTGATGTCTTTAGTTCTGGGTGTGTTTAGTTCCTCCCAACTTTCCAAACTTCCCATCACGCATGCATGGAGCATTAAATGTAGGTAAATAAAAAAACTAATTACATAGTTTTGATCCTAGTTAGATCATGGTAGGACAATAATTACCATAAACAAATAAAAAGTGCTGCATACGCTACGTGTCCGATGTGGCCCTTTTCACCCCTTTTAAGTTTTTTACAGATCTAAACACAGCCTCTATCGTTTCTACTCACCCTCTCCCGCATAGCTCTATTTGCCACTGTCTCTCTTTCAATCGTTGTTGCTCCTCGCTCCCATCACAGCCAGGATCTTCAATCATTGCTTTCCTCTCTCCCGCAGAGCTTGGGCAGCAAGCTCCTGCACATGGTGATGGACCACCGCAGCTCCCCATTGATGCCGTGGCGCGGGCAAGCAGCGCAGATCGATGCATCTTGCAACCCTGCAATCACACGACCGTTCCGTCCAGGCCAACAACGGTTTGACCTGCCTCTACGCAGCACCGCATGGCGGCAGCGGCGCCCTGCCCCTTACCGCACCGCCGCTAGAGCCCACAACGCGGCAGCACTGCCTTGGCCTTGCGTTGCGCGTTGCGGAACCTGCCCGCTGGTCGTGTGCTCGCGCACTGCGGCATTGCCGCCGACCTACCATGCACCCGTATGGTGTGCTTCTCGACGGCGCTTGCAGTTCGCTCATTACATCAGTGTCACCTGCATCCTGCCCACGCCGGCGCCAAGGGTTCCGAGTCTTATATAGGAACACGCGTCCGCAGGAATTGGTGGCACGCACGCCAAGGGACACAGTAGCGTAAGCCGGCTGGACTCGGAGGCGGAGCGGACTGGGAGAGGGTGCCAGTACGGATTGGTTTTCAGGAGGTCTTAAGACGGTGGGTTAATTCACAAAATTATTAGGGGGTTTTATGTAAAATTACGACGTACCGCAGAATCAATCGTTTCCTACGTACCGTGGAAGCAATCCTTGCTTTATAATTAGGTAGAGATAAATATTAACCACGTAATAAAGCAGTTCTGCATCTTACACAAATGCATTACATCGTTGGAGAAATTTTTTAATGAATGCATTGCCAATCTGCCAGGTAAAATAAGCTCTGGTTCAAGTATTAAGATAATAACATGGTGCTCAAGAAAACAGTGGAAATGGGGCAATAATGTAGATTGTAGAAAAAAAACATACTTCATCAGGGACATTTGGGTCAGCACCAGCCTTCAATAAGCACTTCATGCACTCAGTTAAGCCGTCGCTTACAGCAGCTATCAAGGGGGTTATATTACCTACACCATTAACATCGGCACCGGCCTACATAGAAAAATAATGTTACAAACATACAATAATCTATAAACTCCCCAAATGTTGGTCGTGCTGGACATTGGCATGGTTTCAATGCTCAAAATTAACTTTGATCACTAATGCCTACCATGTAACACAATGGTACCAATGCCTTATGCCCATGCCACCACATCTGCTTCCTACACCCTCACCACTCTCTGGCTACATGGCACCAAGCCAGTGTGCATGTAGGTCATTCAATTTGTCTCCACTATCTTAAGAGTGGCATTGAGGCAGCAAAACTACTATAGTACATAAGTCCAACTAATTTCATGACTTCAATAGCTCTAGTTTTGCCTCTTGTAGTCTTGTTCTTCATGTTGACCATGTGTGCTATGTAAACAACTAGGTTGCTGACCTTTAAATAAATATTTGGTCTTCCTCATTCTTCCTGCCAGATTATAGATGCAACATCTAGTTTCTCTTTCTGTGAACTAATAGATCCATTTTTCTTGGGCTCAGATCACTTAGAGTCTACCAACCATAACAACTTTAATGATTATTAGGGTGTGTGAGGCAATTTTTAGAAATTATTGCTAGATCACTAGTTATTCATAGCCACATCAGATTATTGGACTAATCGGAGACTACCACAACGTAAAACCAGAATGGTGTCTAGTAATGTTGGTGTGTAGATATGTAGCCCATAGGGCCCATGTGTTAGGCCCATCTAGAGGCCCATGTACAGATACTATATTACCCACCCATTAGGGTTTGGAGGAAACCAACCAATCATTATCCTCTAGCATGGTATCAGTTGCCTCTCTCCTTCTCTCCCTCTTCTCCTAGCACCGCCGCCGCCGCTGCTGGCTGCCATGGCCGGCCGGCCGCCGCCGTCGTCCTCCCCTCCCTTCCCCCCTTCCCTACCCTCTCCTACGCCGGCGCCGTGCGGGCCCTTTCCTCGCCGCCGGCCGCCTCTGCCTCTGGCGCCGCCGCCGCCCTGAGCGTGGCCGTCGGGCAGGACGCCGCGGCCCTACCGCCGCGGCCTCATCCGGTCGCGGATCCCGCCGCCGCCGCCGACGCTGCGGCCCTGCGCGCGGCGGATCTTGCCGCGGATGCGGGCGCGGCGGATCTCGCCCCGCTCGCGGATCCCGCCGCCGCCGCCGCCGGCCTTCTTCCTGGCGCGGGCGACATGGGCGCAGGAGCTCTCCGTCCGCCCTTCCCCGCCTCTCTTCTCGCCGGCGTGGATCCCGTCGCCATCACCGCCGCCGGTCTTCTTCCTGGCGCGGCACCTTCTGCTACTCCGCCCGACGCCGCTGCTGCCGGTCTTCTCCCTGGCGCGGGGCCTTGCGCGGGTGGCTCCCATGGCGCGGCCCCTCCCGGACATGGCACAGCCCCTCCTGCTCCTCTGCTCGCCGGGGGGCTGGGCATGTCCCCTGAGGATGCTCGTCTTGCTGCAGCCTCCTACCTCCGTGGCAAGAAGGCGCTCGCTGCAGCCGCCTCCGACGCCGCCGTCGACGGTACCCTTGCCGCGGCTCTGGCTGCCGCCAAAGCCAAGGCTGCCACGGCCCAGGAGCGGGTCCGCGCGGCAGCTCTCGCATGGGAGCGCGAGCGGACTGCTGCTGATGCTCTCGCTCGCCAGATCGCCGAGGCGGAGCGCTTCCTCAACCAGCAGCCCGCGCCCCCCATCGTCGAGCACGTCGCGTCTTCGTCCCACCAGGCGCCGCCGTCTGCGCCCCCTGCTCCACCGACTCCGCCGAGTGCCGGACCCAGGTCGACCGCGTGGCTCCCTACCTCCACCTGCAGGCCGCCGGGGTCCCGCACATCAAGAACCTCGTCTCGGTCATCCTCGATTCGAAGTCCACCACCTACACGCGCTGGCGCGACCAGGTCCTCCTCGCACTTCGCCGCTACGCCCTCGACGGCCACGTCCTCGTCGACATGCCGATCGAGGCGCAGAACTTGGGCTGGCTGCGTCACGACAGCATCGTGATGTCCTGGATTTTTGGGACCATCTCCCATGATCTTCAGGACATCATCCGTGCTCCGGGTGGCACGGCTCGGGAGGCCTGGGTGTTGCTTGAGGAGCAGTTCCTCGACAACGCCGAGGCCCGGGCTCTCCATCTCGACGCCTCCTTCCGTACCTTCGAGCAGGTGGACCTCTCTGTGGGTGAGTTCTGCCGTCAGATGAAGCGATAGGCCGATGGTCTTCGGGATCTTGGGTACCCGATTGACGACCGGATCTTGGTGCTCAATGTACTGCGAGGCCTCAACAGCACATATGAGCACCTGCGCGACTTCATCACCCGCCAGAAGCCGTTCCCCACCTTCCACCAGGTCCGAGACGATCTTCTCTTGAAGGAGATCACACTGGGGAGTCCTGCAGCCAGGTCGTCTTCGTCCTCGTCGACCTCCTCCACGGCGCTTGCGGCTACACCACCGGCCTCCTCTACCTCGCCCTCCAGCTCACTCCTTGGCGCTCCTCCCCCCGGGCCGAGCGGGGGTAGGGGGCGCGGAGGGCGCGGTAACCGAGGTCGACGCGAGCGCGGCCGTGGTGGTGGCGGTGCTGGTCCTGGTAGGGGCGTCGGGGTACGTCACCTCACGCTCCTGCTTCCACCCCTGCCCACGCTCCCGGTGGTGCGCCCTCCGCGTGGCCCTTGGTCAGGGCGCATCTCCATGTGGCCCTTTCAGGGTCAGGGTGCGGGTCCTCGTCCTCAGCACCACCAGCCGGCCGCCATGCTCTCTGCCGGCCCCTTAGCACCGGCCTGGACTCCGCCCGCTCAGCAGTGGCCTCTGGGGTGGGACCAGGCCGCCCTGGCGCAGTCCTTTAGCACCATGGGGCTGACGCCACCGGTGAGCACCGAGTGGATCGCCGACACGGGTGCCACTCACCACACCACTCTGGATGCTGGTATACTTTCTTCTGTTCGACCCCCTCATCCCTCTTGTCCTTCCTCCATCATGGTTGGTGATGGGTCGTGTCTTCTTGTCACCTCCATTGGTTCCACTTCTGGTCCTTTTCCTCTTTCTGATGTTCTTGTCGCTCCTCGCATGGTTCACAATCTTCTTTCCATTCGTCAATTTACAGCTGACAATTCTTGTTCTGTTGAATTTGACACTCTTGGTCTTACTGTGAAGGATTTCTCTAGTCGGCGTCCGCTGCTTCGGTGTGACAGCAATGGCCCCCTTTACACTCTTCGCCTTCCGACTTCCGCTACCCCGTCTTCGACTTCTTCGTCAGCTGCTTTGGTCGCGACTCCCTCCACCACCTGGCACCGCCATCTCGGTCATCCCGGCCGTGACATTTTGGCTCAGCTGAGTCGTAGTGCAGCTATCACTTATACTAAGACTGCTCCTGAGCATCTCTGTCATGCATGTCAGCTAGGTCATCATGTTAGACTTCCGTTTTCTTCTTCTTCGTCGCGAGCGACGCATGTTTTTGATCTTGTTCATTGTGATCTGTGGACCTCACCTGTACCAAGCATCTCTGGGAATAAATATTATCTTGTGGTGGTTGATGACTTTTCTCACTACTCCTGGACTTTTCCTTTGCGCGCTAAGTCTGAGACTTTTCCCACTCTTGTTCACTTCTTTGCTTGGGTGTCCACTCAGTTCGGCCTCACCATTAAGGTCGTTCAGTGTGACAACGGGCGCGAGTTTGATAACAATGCTTCCCACTCTTTCTTTCTTTCTCAGGGTGTTCAGCTGCGTATGTCTTGTCCGTATACTTCCTCTCAGAACGGCAAGGCTGAGCGGATGATTCGCACGACGAACGATGTCATGCGCACCCTTCTGATCCAGGCCTCTCTACCCCCGCGCTTCTGGGTTGAGAGTCTTCACACCGCCACCTACTTGCTCAACCGTCTCCCTTCCATTGCCTGTCCTTCTCCCACCCCACACCACGCTCTATTCGGTACCCCTCCTGACTACGATCACCTCCGTGTCTTTGGGTGTGCATGTTACCCTAACATCTCCGCCACTGCTCCTCATAAGCTGGCGCCCCGCTCGACACGGTGTGTGTTTCTTGGTTACTCCCCTGACCACAGGGGTACCGGTGCTTCGATCTCACTTCTTGTCGGGTTCTCATCTCTCGACATGTCGTCTTTGACGAGTCGGATTTTCCCTACTCCATCGCTGCCTCGCCTTCCCCTGATCCTGAGTTGGAGTCTATGTTTTCTGACCTGGTGGTGCAGCCATCTATTCCTTTTCCTCCTCTTGCAGGTCCACCTGGTGCACCGGCGCCGTGCGCGGCCCAGGCGCCCCCCGCCGCGCCGAGCACGGCCCCGGTGCCTCCTGCACGCTTTGCTGAGCCGGTACAGGTGTACCGCCGCCGGTCGGTGCTGGGACCGGTGCCAGGCCCTCCGCCTACGGCCCCGGAGGTCCCTGCTCGCTACGCGCACCCTGTGCGTGTCTTCGAGCGCCGTTCGACGGCCCCGTCTCCACCGACATCTCCACCGGAGCCGTCACCGCCTCCGCCACCACCGCCGCCGCCGCCTCGCTCCCATGTCGAGCCGGCCGTGTACCACCCGCCGATTCTCCACCGGGACCCACGCCATGTTCATCCCATGGTGACTCGGCAGGCGGCTGGTGTTCTCCGACCCGCGGCTCTCTCCATCACCGAGAGTGAGCTGCGGATCTCTCCGGTACCCTCCTCTGTCCGCGACGCCCTGGCGGATCCCAACTGGCGTCGCGCGATGGAAGAGGAGTACGAGGCTCTTCTTGCCAACCAGACGTGGGGACCTTATGCAGCGTCCGTCTGGTTGCAATGTGGTGACCGGCAAGTGGATCTGGACGCATAAGCGTTGGGCTGATGGTACTCTGGAGCGCTACAAGGCTCGGTGGTTTCTCCGGGGTTTCACTCAGCGGCCTGGAGTGGACTATGATGAGACTTTCAGTCCAGTGGTGAAGCCTGCTACAGTGCGCACGGTCCTCTCGATTGCTCTCTCTCGCTCGTGGCCTGTGCACCAGCTGGATGTGAAGAATGCTTTCCTCCATGGCACTTTGTCCGAGACTGTCTATTGCAGCCAGCCAGCGGGGTTTGTGGATTCCAGTTGTCCGGAGATGGTCTGTCGGCTCAACAAGTCTCTCTATGGTCTGAAGCAGGCTCCACGGGCTTGGTACTCCAGGTTTGCCACGTTCTTGGTGACCTTGGGGTTCATGGAGGCCAAGTCCGACATTTCTCTGTTTGTTTATCGGCATGGGGATGAGACTGCTTATCTGCTGCTCTATGTTGATGATATTGTCCTCACCGCCTCCAGTCAGCAGTTGCTTCGGCGCATCATCTCGTCTCTGCAGCAGGAGTTTGCTATGAAGGATCTGGGTCAGCTCCACCACTTCTTGGGTGTCACTGTGGAGACTCGTCCTTCTGGCCTCTTTCTTCACCAGCGGCAGTATGCTCTTGGTATTCTGGAGCAGGCTGGCATGTCAGATTGCAAGCCCTGTTCGACTCCTGTTGATACTCAGTCGAAGCTGTCTGCGGATTCGGGTGATCCTGTGACTGATCCTACTGCCTTTCGGAGTCTTGCAGGTGCCCTGCAGTACCTCACCTTCACCAGGCCGGACCTTGCGTATGCAGTTCAGCAGGTCTGTCTCCATATGCATGATCCCCGTGAGTCACACCTTGCTGCGTTGAAGCGTCTTCTGCGCTATGTCCGTGGCACGGTTGACTTCGGGCTGGTCATCCACCGGTCTCCTTCGACTGAGCTCGTCGTCTACACCGACGCTGACTGGGCTGGATGCACCGACACTCGCCGCTCTACCTCAGGCTACGCCGTCTTCCTAGGCGGCAACCTTGTCTCCTGGTCGTCCAAGCGGCAGCCGGTTGTCTCCCGCTCTAGTGCCGAGGCGGAGTACCGAGCGGTCGCTAACGGCGTGGCGGAGGCGTCCTGGCTTCGACAGCTCTTGGCGGAGCTTCACAGCCCGCTCGCCAAGAGCACGCTCGTCTACTACGACAACGTCAGCGCCGTGTACCTCTCCACCAACCCGGTTTAGCACCAGCGGACGAAGCATGTGGAGATCGACTTACACTTCGTTCGCGACCGGGTTGCCATTGGAGACGTTCGGGTTCTCCATGTCCCGACCATCTCCCAGTTTGTTGACATCTTCACGAAGGGTCTACCCTCCTCGACGTTCTCGGAGTTTCGGTCCAGCCTCAACGTAGCAGGTGGCTAGTTGTGGCTGCGGGGGGCCCTGTGTGTGTTGATGTTGCTTTCTTTGTTGTCCAGTCTTGAACTCCGCTGCGCCAGTAGTTCAGACTGCGGTGGGGTGTTGGTGTGTAGATATGTAGCCCATATGGCCCATGTGTTAGGCCCATCTAGAGGCCCATATACAGATACTATATTACCCACCCATTAGGGTTTGGAGGAAACCAACCAATCATTATCCTCTAGCAAGTAAAAGCATTATTAGCTGCGTGTTTAAGGACTGAAGGATGGCATTTGTAAAGTTTAATTATTGAGGCTGAAACTTGGACTAAGGAAATGATTGACCAAGTGGAATGTAATTGTTTCTAACAGGAATGTAAGCACCCTCCACTAGATTGCATTTTCTTTAGCATCATTCCTTCGCTATTGATGATTGTTGCATAGATTGTGGCGGCACAGCATCGATTAGCTTTATTTAACATGGAACCAACAACAAAAGCTTCGTGTATTAAGAATAATGCTATACTGGATTTTCGGAGTATATGAGTAACAATTAAATTAACTTAGGCAGAGCGACACAGACAGAATCCTATACATTAAATAACTATTAACACCAACACCCCCACTTACCAATAAGTAATTATTAATGCTGACAAAGCTAAGAGCCCCAATACCTTGATCAGTATCTTCACACATTTTAGTGATTGAGCATATATAGAGACTAGGAGAGGAGTGTAGATACCATGAACAATCTTATTGCACTGAAAAGAAACATAAAATGAATTAGTAGATATGCTTATATACGACAATTATTAGGGGTGTATGTATATAGACTTGTTACTTCAGAGAATAAAAAAGGGAGCTCTGTTATCCATAGCATTATCTAAAATGCTCAAAATTATGTTTAACTTTCAAGGGTTTATAAAAGTTAAAGAGTATAAAACAACAAAAGCAGAAAAAAAAGCCTGGCAATAAGGGTTTAGGTAAGAAGCAAAGGATTGAGGAGTTGAAAGGTATGCAATGACATACATCAGCATTGTGGCCCAACAAAATCTTCACTGTGTTATGGTGCCCATTAGTAGCAGCAAGGTGTAGTGGTGTACCACGATTAGATAATGCATCAACAGAAGCCCCTTTAGAAAGTAAGGTCTCTACTATTTTGCAATTCCCTGGATGAAACAAGAAAATTCCAATTGGTCATGAACTCATTATAAGATAGGATTGCTGTTTTATAGCACTTTTGTTATTGTTGCCATTATGCTTGTGTCTCCAATGCATGTAAATGCAATTTCAAGGCGATACACACCAAGAAATATATAATTTGTTAGAATTAGACCTCTTTCAGCTGCAATATGGAGAGAGGTAAATCCTTTATCATCCACTTTGTCTGGATCAGCGCCATGGTCCAGAAGATATCTCACAGTAGCTACATGTGCCCCATTGATTGCATAAGCCAGAGGCGATTCACCTATCAGAAGAATCAAAAACAAATAATCTTATCAAAGTAAGATTACAGTCTACAGATGCAGCAAGTTATGGACATGCATAATCCTGAAACATACAACAGGAATAATCAATAGCACTCTGTTTAGGCCTACCCAATACAATAAACGCGCTGGTATCAGACAATGATATAACTGGCATGCTCTTGATTTTCACCTGAACCAGCTTCATAATATATAATATGAAAAAACAATCGCATCTCTTAGTGATCAAGTTATTAGGGCACACGAGGTGTACACACAACAGAAATGTTGAATATATCGCAGACTTCCAAAAACTCTCTAACAGCCTAATACAACAAGGAATGAAGTACAAATCAGATTTGCACAAGAACTGGATCAGATGCTATATCAGAGTATACAGGCATACACATTGAGCTTCACATAATATTTAGGCCAGTCAGTTTTCTCATTTGGCATACTATAATTGCATATCTGCATTGCAAGCTGAAGATGACCCAGCTATCTCAATAGAAATCTTTATTAAACATAACAGTAAGAGACCATCAGGGCAGTGCACACACAGCTACTATTAATGAAATGGTTGGATGAAAAACTATGGCATAATAATGTGTGGTAGAACTTTTTCAAACTGCGCAGAGGGCCATTAGACAATACTATACAAATTGATAATCAAAACAAAAATGAAGTATCGGAACAGAGCTCCGAACAGCAAAAGCCAATAAATCAAAAGTTTATGTTTGAGCCTAGTCCATTAATCTGGGTAATTATTTCAAGCAGAGGGAAAAATGATATCAGTGGAAAGAATGTCAAGTATATATTTGCAAAATATACTAGAAACCAGGGTGGTGTGATATGGGTTGTATGGCTATTTTGGCCTAATTTCCTTTCTTAATGCAATGATATGCAGTTCTCTTGCGTATTTGAGAAAAAAGTATCTACAGAAAACCAATCCACAGAAATGGTTGTTTCATGAATTCCTGTAACCAAGAAAGAAAGGAGCCAAACTGCCCAGCACATTTCTAAACAATGTCCAAACTCCTATCACATTTCTTAACAATGTCCAAACTCCGATCACATTTCTTAACAATGTCCAAACTCCTATCACATCTCTTAACAATGTCCAAACTCCTAACCAACAATTGGTAGGCAAAAAAACTCCAAAGAAAGTGTAAGCCACTGTTCACAGTAATAAATTACGATACCCAGGCATTTACATTCCTACTGAATGAATTTCCAATACCCAATTAAGCAGCCAAGTACTCTTAGACCAAGGCAGTCTACAAAATACCCTCACGCATGCATCCCTACAAGCAAACTGAGTCGACAAGTCCGCAACAATTTAACAGGACCACAGAATCAGTTTATCCTGTCACAAAATTCAACAAGCATCCCCCCACCCCCACTACCAGCATAGCCACAACTAACAGCTGAGATACAAAAATTAGTAGGGTTCTGCATCGCGTAGGAGCTTACCTCCGTCGCGGATGACGTTGATGTCCACCCTAAGCTCCTCCACAAGGTATCTGCACACCGCCAAGTGCCCTTCGCCGGCGGCGAGGTGCAGTGCCCCAGCGGTGCACTCCACCACGGCCTCCACGGCCTCCGTGACGCTGCCCCGCCCGTCGGCCAGCATCGTCGCCACACCTGCGAACCCGACCAGTCAGACACTGAGACACCCCCAATTTGCCCGAAACCGTAACCGAACCGAGTTGGAATTGGGAGGAGGCGCGCGGCGTTCGTACGCCTGAAGAGGGGGAGGTCGCCGTCGGACGCCGTCTCGAGGAGCAGCTCCTGCTCCGGGCGGAGGGGCACGGGGTTAGGAGGTGGGCGGCGCCCGCCGCGGGCCGGAGGAGGGCGAGGCGGCGCCATAGCGGTAGGTAGCTGGGTGGTCGCCGGCGCCCGCCGCTCGATAGGGTTTTGGTGTGGGAGGGACGGAAGGATATGGAATTTCAAATTTCGGTAGGAAGGGCATCTAGTATAGGCGGATTAGGCGCGAAGCTGAGACTCTTTGTTTGAAGAAATTTTATTGGAGTACGTCACCACAAATGCAGTATTTCAGGAAATTTACAAGTAATTTCAATAAAGTGCTTTAATGTTCTATTTTATTATCATGTTCAGGTTTATTATCCTACCGGCAATCCAAGATATTTTTTCTTTTTTTTTGAGTGCCGAACTATTTAGTACCGGTCGGTGCTACCCCAGCCGGTACTAAATGGCTCGCACGTTAGTGTCGGCTAGCATGTACCGGCTGGGGCAGGGGCAGCCGGTACTAACCCAGTCCCCGTGTGTAGTACTCAACAACTCTAGTCAGGCAGACGTCCGTCACCAAATATTTCCAAGATAAATACACTGAAGTAGAACTCCAAGCTACTGCAAAGCACTAATGTTATACTGCGACGTCAGTAGCCCGTGCATTCTTTGATGAAGTGGTTCGGCTCCATGGGTTGCCAACGTTCATTGTCAGTGGTCGGGATGTGGTGTTTACTAGCGCATTGTGGCAGGAGCTGTTTCGGTTGTCAGGGATCAAGTTACATATGAGCTCGGCATTTCACCCACAGTCCGATGGCAATCAGAGGCTGCTAACAAAGTGATCATTATGTATTTGCGTTGTCTGACGGGAGACAGGCCCAAGCAGTGGCTTCCGTGGTTGCCATCGGCGGAATTTTGCTTCAATACTGCTTACCACTCAGCCCTCAAGACTACCCCGTTTAAATTGGAATGGCCGCGACCCCTCCTCCGTTGGTGCAGTACCAGCCGGGCAATGCCAGAGCACCGGCCGTGGAGCAGTTGCTGTGTGATCGTGATGCCTTCCTCCAGGATGCTCGTGAGCGTCTCCTACAGGCACAAGAATACGCGAAGCTATATTATGATGAGAAGCATACTGGCGTTCAACGTCGGTGATTGGGTTTGGGTGAAATTGCTGCATCGCCCGGTCGCCTTGTTGCCGACTCAGACGAAGGGAAAGTTGGCTCCGCGGTTCTATACTTTTATGGACCATATCAAGTGCTTGAGCGCATTGGTGATGTTGCTTACAAGGTTCAGATGCCGGCATAATGTGTTCCATGTTGGGGTTTTGAAGCCTTTTCGCGGTGTGCCTCCTGATGTTGTTGCGGCCTTGCCACCCTTGGTTCATGGCCGTGTTCTTCCTGTTCCAGTTGAGGTGGTGCGCAGTCGGCTCGCAAGGGGGTCCTAGCAGGTTCTAATTCGTTGGGATGATCGTTCGGCTTGTGACGCGACCTGGGAGGATGTGGAGTTCAAGAAGAGGTATCCTGCATTCAAGCTCGAGGACGACCTTTTTCTAAAAGAGGGGAGAGATATTATGGTCGGCATCAAGTATAACAGGCGCAACAAGAGTCAGTAGTAGTTAAGATTGTTTAGTTTCAGATTGGTTGGTTAAGAGTCCAGCTTGTTTAGGAGATTCAGGTTTGGTTAGTTAAAATTGCGTCTGTACTTGGGCCTATATATAGTGGCCGCCAGTTTGGGAATAAAGTTAAGTTGGAATCAATCTAATCTCTCATCTCCCTTCTCCAGTTCCTCGTCCCCTTTCACAAACATCGCCCTCTGGCGACAGCTACCGAAACAACGGGTAGGAAACCGGCAGCCCGGCGGCCGGCCACCTCCCACGAGTATCCGATACGATCCTATTGATACGGAGCATTGTAGTTTTTACGTCCGAGCCTGAAAACTTATTTCCAGTGACGGACCAGAGGAAGTGCTACCCCTAGAAATAGTCTCCATTTGCAGGCCTATTTGCAGAGACGGGTGGCAAGGTGCCCCGTACCCCTAAAAATAGAGATTTCCAGGAGCGGTGACCCCATGACCCACCCCTAAAAATGTATTTGCAGGGGCAGCTTATGGTGCCAACCGCCCCTAGAAATGTATCTGCAGGGACGGATTGCGCGCCCACCCGCCCTTGAAAATGCATGCGTGCATATAACACACCCAGCTTCTTCCTTCTCCGACGAAGAGGAGAGGTGCTGCCAAAATTCCAAAAAAAGAAAAATGAACGGAAAGATTTTGCTGCTCATTTCTTTAGAGGTCGAGGACATAGAAGGTGAGTTGGTGCTCATTCTTAAGACAGATGGGGCACCGGAGTACTTCAGCACCCACTAGTTTATAAACTTACGAAAGGAGATACTAAGCCCATGTAGCTTTCCCACAAAAAAACTGAGCTATCTTCAGCAACACACATGAAGGTCACTTGGCCTTGGTGCTTCGGCTTCCAGACATCTTCAAGGATTCCACAGCTTTCCTGCACATTTCAGCAACAACTGAAGTTATGGTGTATGTAAGCAGTCTTTAGGCACCAATGCAGGGCCACATCCATTAATGCAAAATGCTATGCGTATTTTTCGAAACCTAAGTCCTCATTCAAGGGTAGAGAGGAGTACGCTGCAAATGAAGGGAATGCACAATAAAACTACAGCCACCACAAGATCAAATGCACGACAAGGGAGAAACAAATTGAAAACGGGTACAAATTACATAATCTATGTATTCACTTTTTTTTTCCTCATGATGATGACATCCTGCCTAAAATGGAGGTTTCTAGGTAGAACTAAATGCAATGGAACGTCCAATTCACTCGAACTAGAGGACGAGAGGAGATACCGCAAGGCATCCTTGAGTTCAGAACTCCCTGGGTCCAACTTCAGTGCATCTAGAAGTGACTCGCATGCGCCCTTGTAGTCCTGATAATACATGGAACAGTGGATGATCAGAAACAATTTGCAGAGCAAATCATATCTCAACTGAGTTTTCTATCCAACCTTCAGTGACATTAGAGCCATGCCCTGCCGATAGCAGGCTTTTGGCCATTCAGGTCGCATTTTTCTACATTTAAGAGCATCCAGTAAACTGACCAAAGGCCTGCCCATGTGAAGCCAGCAAAGGCTCCTGTTGGAGTACAAGGTCGCATCCCTAGGGTCAAGCTCCAATGCCTACATCCAGAAGGCCAACTAGTATGAACGAGTAATCATTTTCGGAACACTAGAAACAACAATGCACATTGTTGCGGATAGAACATATTACTGTATAAAATTTAGTTGAAACAAGTTTAGATCAGAAAGGCAGTGCAAACAATTCATTCAAGAGCCCATGTCAGCTGTAAAAAACAAGTTGAAAAATAAAACCAGCTTATTTACAATTTTCCTGCAATATTTACTAACTCATGTGCTTTATACTATATAGTTCCATAGTCTTCATAATTGAACTTTGAGTTTCTTCTTATGAGTTAAATCTAGTTTCTAAGTTTCAAATCAAGCGCAACAACTACTCAACAGCTCCACTGAAGTTTGATGACCGAGTGATAGCCAAAATCCCGAATACATCCTTAGTACTGAAACTAATCTCTGAGGTAAAACTATTATGTAGATTAAAGCACAATATTCTCTCGTTCCATTATCCCAGGACATATGCTCTCCTTAACAGAGCATCTGTCAGGGAAGTAGGAACATATTATTTTACAGAAGATAACACCACAGATTGACAAAGTAATGAACCATGTAAACAAAAAGGTTGACACGTCATATTTGGATCTTATTCTGTGTTCAGGTGGAAGTATTCAAAGATAATAAGGCCAGCTGAAGCCCAGATGTATTTAGTTGGGACGACCATAGCATCTGGTGCCTCAAAATTTTGATAGAAGGCACCCACCTCCACAGGAAAATCTTCGTGTTAGCTGTTATGACGGGGATAACATATCAGGGCCGCAACAAGCGCAGCAGTGGCTAAGAAGACCCGCCGTCAAGTTAGTTTGTGTTTCTTCCGCACGTTTCCTGGTTGAGTAGGATTTGCTAGTTTGAGTTGTTAGGATTGCTAAAGGACTTTGTTAGCAGTTTGGATTGGATTTGTAAGGCTATATATATAGCCAGACGATTGTTATTGAGATTAAGCAAAGATCAACAACCTGTTGGTCGTTGCCCTCGTGTGCACCTCCCTCTCTCTCTCGCTCATTCCAGTTCACCGCCACCATGTTCCAGCACGGCGCCGCGACATCGCCGGGTGTTCAAGCCCCGGCCACCGACCCATCACCACTACTTCCTCCAGAGTCTCTCTGTGGACTCTACCATTAGCATATAATTTTCTCTATTTTTTTAGATTTCTATGTGTTTACTTTGAATAGTGTGAAACCAGGTCACATGAACCTTGCATTCTTAATTCAGAATGCTGAGCAAGGGACTATCAGTTAAGTAATACAAGTTTTAGAGTTGGAAAAGATAAACTAAGAATATGATGCTGTAACATACCATACTGTAGAATTCTGCTGCACAAAGAAAATCATTTCTCCCAACTGCTTTATTCCCTTTTGCCTTCAACTCTGCTATTTTCATTGTATCTGCAGGCTCATTCTGAGCCATCAAGAGTACGAAATGAACAATCGTTTAATGAACATATGGAAGATATAATAATAATAATTCTAAAGCAACTACTAAGAAAAAAATTATAACGTAAAAATTCAAGGGAAACATGGTTTTGAATTCACACAACATTTCTGCTCATCACTTCTAGGCAAGCACACATGATAATTTCCAAGCATCCAATCTAAGAAAGCTATAAAGGTAGGCAATATTAAGACCACACACCTCCAAACAGAAATAAGAGAATCACTCATATACAATACACTCTCTTAGGCAAGAAAAAGTATCATGGCAGGATGCATACAGTCAAACTGCACTAATTTTGACCAAAGAAATTTTCTGTATACAAAACAGTTACAAGAAACCATTCCTAAACTAGCATAAAAAATTCAACAAACAGGAAATAGTAATTTGGACACCTATCTATACAACCTATATAGATCATCCCCACTAAAAGACTTCTCTCAACATACAAGGTGTCCACATCATCATCCACTAGGGCAGATCATGCCCACTAAAAGAGTTCTCTCAACATGCAAGCTGTCCACATCATCATCCACTAGGGCCATCAATTTGTCTTCTACCGATTTTCTGCGGCTAATAGCATCCATGCATTTAGTCAAAGGGATAGACGACGCAGTCATCTACATCAGTAGGTCTTTACAAATTATTTTTATAATAATGTTGTTTTGTATGATAATACTAATATGTACAAATATAATCACTATTTTGTTTCAGTGATAAAGTAGCTGTAAAAGCTCTCTCACATCCCATAGCAACACGCGGAGAATCACCTAGTTACATGTATATTTATGTCCCTACCAACAGAAAAGAACGAATCACCAGTACATACACTAGCATAGAACAGCACATGCAGTGCAGCAACAGAGGAACTACAAATTCAGAACAGTAAACACCAGACCTGTTAATCAAACATTGTGCCCCAAAGCTTAAAGAGCTACAAGTCTACAATACTCAATTTTCACAAGAATTACACTATTCTCACAATAATAGTTGCAAGGTTCAAAGTGCATAAGTATAGTAGCAAAAGGTGTAGATCTTACATCATTTATTGACAATAGACATTACCCATTATAAATGTTTTTAGAGAACTCATTATTACTCATTAATTAACATTTGTGTCCAAAGCCTAAAGACCTACAGTGTTCAAATTCTCACCAGAATTTCTCTGAGTCAACAACAGTTGCAAGGTTCAGAATGAATTCTAATAGTAGCAAAACAGATAGATCTTACATCATTAGTAGCATGCCAGCTAGAACCAAGGCCAACCCCAAGTACACAATTCAAGCACTCAGTTGAGACATTCTTCGGCGCATCAGTTAAAGCGGTTAAGAAATAATCTCCATTGGCAACAGCACCAGCCTATCAGAAAACAGTTACATATATTACCTCAAGATGACATCGTATTTTTCATAATTCACAAAATAAATAACAATCCTAATGGAACTGCCTTTGGCCTTTGCATCACTACTGAATAGACCATTTAATTGCCATGTGGCAGCCAAAATTGAAGGTCACATTGTAGAAAAAGCTAAAAAGACAAGCTACGACAAGTGGATCATGGAGCTATAAAGTATAGGATGCCACAACTGTCATCAGTGGTGGTCAATTGTGATGCTCCGATACATGAGTTGCACATAAAGCGGTATGGTGATGCAACATTTCAACAAAACCAAAAAAAACAATGCACTGGTATGGTATCTATAAAATTATTAAATATGGATATGAAAGATAATTTATAAGCTCACGGACAAACATTAAATACTAGACAAGGTCCACAGCGTCACGTCAAATGACATAGCTAAACATGAACAAATAAGAATCTATGTGGGCTTCAAACTGACCAACTGAGTAGTGTTAGATAAGTTTCAGGATATCAGATATATGTTAAATGTCGCCAAGTCGCCAACCAGTGCGCCCATGGGTCCAAGATTCCGTGGTGTCATAATGGGTCATAAAAAAAATGGTTGACATGGATATGTTGAAGTTAAGAGTACCTGAACCAGGAGCTCTACACATTTCACTGAGGCAGCACTTATAGCAAAATAGATAGGTGTCATACCATTTACCATCTTGTTGAACTGGCAAGAAACATCAAGGATATTAGTGACGCAGGGGAAAAAATACGGATAGAATGGTGAATACATTGATGTGCAAGCTTAGCGATAGAGGCAGATTCCCATGGCATTAAGATGAACAAGGATATAGTGGAGAGAAATGAGAATATCACGTGCATAATCGTGGAGTATTTTGTGCATAATTCTGGTCAAGTGTTGACTAGTATACTTTATTCAACTCTAACTGAGAAAAAAAATTACAGCAAATGGCACAAACGGAACATAATACCATCCAAAATAAATTGTCAACTGGATGTAAGTAGACTTTTACCAGAAATAAAATTAAAACATGTATGGTCATACTTCTATTAAAAAAAAGTAAAACCATGCACTTATTCAAACAACATAAGTCCAATGCACAGTTCTGTACATGTTCATATCTTTAAAATGCAAAAGCTTGCAAAGTCCTTTTGTGAAGAAGGGGAGACAAAAGCTTGCCCATATCTTTAAAATGCAATGTTACAGATGTAAATAGAAGTTGGTGAATTACTTCGATGCTTGCATGTTATCGAATCATGATCTTACAGAATGGTATACCACACACAACTAGGGGTACATGAACAAGGGAAGAAACGGGCATAAAGAATTTCAAGAATCAACAGTTCTGTACATGTTCAGTACCAATGCTCAACGTTAAGCTCAAACTTTATGTGATTTCCAATGCAAAGTAGAAAAGCTCTAGAACAGTGTCGAGCCATTAAACAACGGTCAATAAAATGGAACATGAGAACAGGATGATTAGGTAAAACAGTTTTTGCAGAAAGGAAATAATGAAAAAACCACGAGCATTTGAACAGAGGAGCCGTAAGGTATAACCAATATACTGCTAGTGCTAAACTTACATCTGCATTGTGGTCCAACAAAATTTTCATAGTACAGTCTTGCCCTTCAGTAGCCGCAATATGAAGTGGTGTCCCGCAACAAGTTACTGGGTCAGTGTAAGCTCCTCTTGCAAGCAACAGCTCTACGATTTCACAACATCCTGAGTAAAGGAAAAGGATCCAGGTGGTTATTACATAAGAAGAGAGGTGACTTTTGTGACAATCTTTCTTTTCCAAGTCATGCAAGTAGGTCAACTACTTGGAGATAACATCTCTCTCTACCTCCTTCCAGGACAGACAGACACTTTATACATGCCAGAAAAAAATGCTTTTGGACTTAATTGATCCACATCTGCAACTTTGGGGGCCCAAATATCCAGTTTTCAATTGATAGGGAAAGGACCTATCCTGCAGTTTATGATTATGAGAACCATCTGAATACACATAAATGGCCCATCACCTCCCATGCACAGATTATGCAATTCGGGACATTTATGATGTTACTTAACCAGAATTCACTCATTAGGTTTGAAGATAATTCACATACATTAGCTCAAGGAACAGAAAGCTTCTGTGGAATAAAGATAAATGGGCCCTAATAAAAAATAACACCAGAACATAACATATTACAAACAAGCAAAACCCAAATTGAAGATAATTGCAATGCACAGATGCACAGAGATGCCATTGAGGGAAACCTAATGCGGCAGCAGAATGTAGAGGGGCAAACCCATAGCGGTCGACTTTGTCTTGATTGGCACCATGCTCAAGAAGATATTTGACAGTGTCCACATTCCTACCATGTATAGCATTAATCAGAGGAGTTCTACCTGTCAAGGAAAATAAGGAAGCTTACTATCAAAACCTATTTTTATTATCTTTATGTGCACAGGGAAAAATGTCGCAGGGAAAAATGTTTTATGACAGTACAGAAAACCATGGTAGTTGGATATAGATGCATGATATTTAGGTACTGCATTTAGTAGAGTATCAGAGTTGTTTAGACTATAGTGGACACACAAGCCGAGCAGGGATCTCAAATCAAATTAATAAAAATTCAGTTATTCCAGCCACCAACAAAAATGACCCTTCTGATTAAAGTTCTGTTTTTTATTGAATTTCGAACTGCTTAAAACAATGAAAAGCCCACATTACAAAGGCTAGAAAAGCTGCAGACTGCAAGATGGGTGTTAAACTCAGATCGTCTTGTATGCATGTGTTACTGTTAGCATCTAATTTCTAAGTGATTTCACAAGGTTCAGATTCCTATCATCCTTGGTTTCAAGTTTAAAAACTCATATTTGATCAAACTATCTGAACAGATTTTAATGAATTTTTGAAATTCGTGAAACTCAATCATCCCACTAATCTCCCCACAGAAGATTTTAACCAAAAAATGGTGTCAGGCTAACCTCTTCGCTTCAAATGTTTATTCTGCCACAAATATATGCAGGAGGATCATGCATGTGTGCGCATGTGTGAATCTTAATCTACAATACGTACAACCGAGTGAAATACAATGATCTATGAGAGTACCGTATCCTAATAATTTGCCCCAGTGCCTGATTTCCATAAAATGAGCACAAAAACATTTAAAATAAAAGCAACTATACAGAATAAAAAATGAAGCAAATATAACAATAGATAATAGAAAAATCTGCATTCTAGAATCATCTGCTCTTACATGATCATTTTACCTGTCTACCAGAGGATATACGAAGCAAATGAAATATAGAATATTCACTCCTATATACCTTTGTTCTGTCAACCTAAGCTTCTATCAAAACATTAAATATCCATACTCCAATAACACCTAAAACTTCCGGCAGCACATGTGGGTTCAACTCAGGTAGTAACTCAGAAATTCTTAAGAATACGCCCTCAATGAGTTACCTTGTATTCACCACACTTCTGTGGGAACAAATTCAGAAGACTATTCATAGTTGAGCCCAGCCTATCCAATACAAAACTATTTGCTCATTAGTAGGCACAAAAGAATATGACAACTGAGGTAAAATACCATGCCCCTTTGAGATACTAGTTGGCACTGCTATGTATGAACTTTAGCAAGCCCAAACCAACGAATTACAAGGAAATGACAAAAGCTTATGGATTGATCAAGCAAACAAAGAAACAAAGTTGCCCGGTAAATTTATTTAGGCCGTGCATAAAAACCAAAACACCGAGCAGCCGTGGAATATGTACTGCACCCAGAACTACACGCAAGTAGAATCATAACTAGGATTTTCCGCGAGAGAGGGATAGATCGACCTGAGCAATTGACGATGTCCACGTCCACCCGCAGGCCCTCAACCAGGTAGCGGCACAACTCTAGCTTCCCGTTACCGGCGGCGAGGTGCAGCGCCCCGAGCCCGTTCAATTCCTCGTCATCTGCTTCCATCGTGACCGCCTCCACAGTCTCCCTAAGGCGGCCCCTCCCCTTGTCCAGAAACCTTGCCATCTCTGCAGCGAACGGGTATTATGGGGCCGAACCCCGCCGATAACCAGGATTGGAACGGGGATCAAGATAGTTAGCGAGACGTACTGTTGAATTTGATGAGGTCACCGTCGTACGCCGCCTGGAGGAGCATGCTCCGCATCGCGTCGACGGCTGCGGAGCGGCGGGAGGGAGGGAGTAGGGTTAGTGCTCATGGGTGAAGGACGGGGTCAGGAGGGAGGTGCCGAGGTGCTTACCGGAGTGCGTGGGAGCAGGACGGCGACGAGGCGGCGGCGCCATCGCGAGCGGTTGGTGTGGAGTCTGGAGTGGAGAGGAGCGGAGGCTGCGGAGCAGAGGAACAGTAGTGGTGGGGTTTTGGAGCAGAGGGGAGAGGACTCGGAGGTTGTGGCCATGTGGGAAGTGTCCAGAAGAGGAGCGGCGCACGCGAAAAGCCTGAGGCACGTGCCCCGCGATGGAAATAGGGCCGGCGTGCACCGCGTGACAAAATAAATTCGTTTTTCTTTTTTACTTTTGTTCATCTTTATGGCCCTATTTAGTTTCCTTCAAAAGTGAAAAATTCTCGATTCAAACTTCATTATTCACCTATCACATCAAATCACATCAAGTCTCTCTCCTCATGCATGAAACACTAAACGTGGGTAAATAAAAAAATTAAGTACATGGTTTTGATGTACACGACGAGACGAATCTTTGAGCCTAGGTAGGTCATAGTAGGACAACGATTACCACAAACAAACGAAAAGTGCTACAGTACGCTACAGTGTCCGATATGACATTTTCATCAAAATTCACATTCCCTTTTCGGGAACTAAACACAACCTATTATTATATTTTTCTCGATAATAAATTTAATAGCAAAGTGTAGGTATTTTTCCCAGCTCGGGTTCGTTCGGAAAAGACATGTTTTTTAAGTACACTAACGGTCCTCAGACTATTCGACGGTGTCATCCAGGTCCCGTTACTCCTAAAATACAGATTAGGATCCCTAAACTAACTATGCACGTTAAAGCGGTTCAAATCAGCCCCGCCAACGCCCGACTACCGACGTGGCGTGCCACATCAGCATGGGCGGGACTTTTACCCGTAGACACAGCAATGTTATTTTCTATTAGGTCCTTAAGAGAATTGGTCAACGTGACCATTATTTTTAAAGCGGTAAGGCGAGGCGAGGCGACACGCCACCGCCCCGACACCTAGGCACTTAAGGCGCGAGGCGATGCCTTACATACATAATACATACATGATATACCTTAGCATACACATGCATATACCAGTAAAAAAAAAGAAAAAGAAGGAACCAGTGGGCCTAAGAATGAAAAAAGGCCCATCAAACCAGCCCAACCCAAGCCAGCTCAACTTCCCCACCCTATCCTATCCCTAGCTCCCAACCTCATCTGCTCCCCTCACCCCTCATCTCCCGACACCACGCCGCCGTTGCGCCTCCTGCCCGCTGCTGCATCCTCCTCCGTCGCCCGCCCCTGCATTATCCTCCTCCGCCTCCCGCCCCTGCCTCCTCCGCCGACGCCGCCCTTGCCTGCTTCCTCTGATGCCTGCCTCCTCTGTCACCGCCTGCCCGCCCTCCCCTGCCTCCTCCTCCTCCTCCGAGAGACCGATGTTCCAGCCTCTCTCCCATCCTATCCGGTGGAGGGCTGCCGCAGGAGGACGAGGAAGGGCGGGAGGCGGCCGCGCAGCTCCGTACCCCCGCGGCGGAGCACTGGATTCGACGTCAAGGTGGACAAATCGTAAGGCGACCCGGACGCCCAAACTTTTTTACCGCCTAGACACTTAGGCGACGCCTAGGCGACACCTTAAAAACCATGATTGTGACATCCTATCCTCTTCTCCTTTTAGATCGATCAAGGTTGACCGGCCGCAGTCGAACCCCCAGCTCTCCGCCTTGCTTAGATCCGTTGCTAGCCCAAACCCAAATCACTCCCGAACGCTTGGATCCATCAGTCACCCGAATCCCAATCACTCCCCGAAGCAGGAGATTCGAGCTCCACATCGGCAGTCAGGCACAGAGACAAGGTCAAGCCCCGCTGCTCATCATATGCCCGGATTGCAAGTGCCGAAGGATTGTTCGGATAAAGTCGAAGAAGCCGTGGTCAAAAGGGAAGATATTCTACACATGTCCGTCTCACCAGGTGAGTTCAATGATTTGGTGAAACACTTTGCTGCAATTAGTTTGTTGGCCTAAACAATGCAATCTTTGTGCAGAGTGATGGTTCAAGTTGCCCATTTTGGCATTGGGAGGCAAACTACTACAAGTATCTTGAGGAGCACGCTGATGAATTGGTGATGGAAGTCCCTATCACCTATCGGTGCCATGTTCAATGCTAGTGCCATGTTAAATGATGGTGTCATGCTTAGTGCTCAAGAGAGGAGTGGACATAATATGATGGAGATGGAGCAAGGAAGTGTTGATATGTCAGTTCTCATAGGCTTAGGTAGATCGATTCTAGATGTAGTCAAGCAAATATGCTACTTGGTGAAATCGTTGTTGGTTGTGTGTCTTGTTGGTGTTGGTGTTCTTGGGATGTTGCTGCTTGTGCTGATGAACAAATGATGTATCTTGTTTAACTCTTGGGATGTTGTTCTTGGAATGAAATTTTTTATCAAAAATTCGGTACTCTGTTACTGAAAAATTGGGTACTCTGGTTACTAAAAATTGGGTATAAATGATGTATCTTGTTTTACTCATGTATTGCTTATTGAAATTGAAAATGATGCCCACTGAAAATAAGGATAGAAGAGTACTCTGGACAGAAATTAATGGCAACTAACATCATATATTAGTGCCCACCATAGGAATGCACATGTCTGTCACATGCATATATTACATCATTCAGCAATTGTAAGCCATAGAGTTTGTTAAGGCTACCAGAATATGTTTCATAGCCAAAAGACAAAAGGTGTAGTGCATCTATCTTACAGAAAATGAAACTCTATCATTCACAAAATGAAACCCTGTCATTCACAAAAGAGGAAGAGTGCATTGTTGGTTCATGCATTCTTCTTGGCAGGAGCTGGCTTCTTCGCTTGAGCTGACTTCTTAGTAGTAGCAGTCTTCTTAGTAGGTGCAGGCTTCTTGGTAGGTGCATTCTTCCTGGCCATCTTTTCTCTACCAGCCTTGGTAGCAGTGGTGGGTGGAACTGGTCTTGAGGTTGGTTGGTTTGACTGGATGAAGGAAGAGTCAGGCAACGGTCTTGATGTCTGCCGTTCCATCCTAGATGATTGTGTTGGCTAATATGAAAGGGAAAACTTTGTCATGTTGCAAAATATGTCAGGTTTCATAAAAAAGTTCAGAAATTACCTGTGTAATCATTTGAGTAAGCATGCTTTTGCTGGTACTAAGCTGTGACAGGTGACCATCATGTTGTTGCTCATATTCAACCAATATTTTACTCTCATCCTGAAATATGTAAAGAAAATCAGGAGTTCAAGTTACTGCAGATATCACTTACTGAAATATTCATATAAAAAAAATCAGGAGTTCAAGTAGGGGTTTTTGACCTGAAATATGTCAGGTTCAACTGCAGCTATTGGCTCATCAACAAGGGGAGGTGGCATATTCATCTGTTGGGGATTGGGTCTTATGCCAGCCTTTCTCAGTTCACAAGTGGCTCTATTGTGGTTATCAGCTTTACACCAGGAGCAATGCATGACAATTCCATGTTTGGACAACTTGGGCCCATGTCTTCCTGGCACTTCATGTGGCTGCTTCTTCCTTGCTTTTGCTGGTCTCCCAACCTTCTTCTCATATATTGGAGGAAGAACTTCTTCTCCATTAACTTTCTCCCACAAGGTTGCATCATTGCAAGGCCAAACGTTGTTAGCATATGCCTTGTTGAAAGCTGGAATTGAGTAGCAAGGAGCAATGATAGATTCTGGAGGAATTTTTTCATGTCTAAGACATGAAATTGCATGGTTGCATGGTATTCTTGTGAGATCCCACCTGCTGTATTCACACTTTTGAGCCACAATATCAACCATAAATTGAAAGTCCCTCTCTTGCACTTGGAAGACACCCTGTCCAGCAGGTAATGCATAACATATATTGGCATATTCTGCATTCTTCTCAATCTTCTTTCTTATCTTGGGGCAAACAGTACCAACAAATGTGTCAGCTTCCTTTTGCTGGTTGTAGTGCCTTGTCATTAGTTGATTTTTTAATCTTCTGCAGCATACTGAGAATAGGGAGCTCCCTTCCTTCAAGGATGTACTTGTTGAAGACCACACAGTTGTTGTTGAGCAGCATGTCACACTTGGGGAAAGTGCTGAAGAATGTCCTTACCCATGTATTTGGTTCCAATTTCTCTAGCCAGTCATATGCATCTTGGTTTAATGGCTTCATCTTCTCCATGTTATGAGTCCATCTGCTTACTGAACTAGACCTGGCACACTTTTCATAGCTGATCTTTTAGTATCTCTCCTTTGAAATGTTCTTGAAAATTTTGGTACATATGCCTAACACATAACCTGTGCTCAGATTCAGGAAAAACTTGTTTCACAGCTGGTATGAGGCCTTTCTGCTTATCAGTCATGATGGTCCATGGATAAGTGTTGATAATTCCATGATCTTGTTTCAGACTCTCCAAGAACCACTTCCAAGTAGCTAAAGACTCAACTTCTACAACTGCCATTGCAACTGGAAAGATGCAGTCATTTGGATCTATGCCCACAGCAGTTAACAAAACCCCTCCAAACTTAGTCTTTATGTGACACCCCTCCAAGCAAATAAGTGGCCTACAACCATCCAAGAACCCTCTCTTGCAGACATCTAGTGACATGTATAGTGTACTAAAGTGGCTATCATCAAGATTCAAGAAGAGAGGTACCAGGGTTTGATCTCCTTAGTTCTTGAGCATAATCCCACAACTAGCTGTATTGATTCATCTCATCTCCACAGATGGCCTTCAATGCAAGTCTCCTAGCTCTGTCTATTTTGCTCCTAGAAGGTGTTAGATTCCAATCATTCTGAATTGTCCTTGCAAAGTTGGCTAGACTCATTCTATCATCCGCCCTGAATGACTCAATGTACTTCTCAGATAACCACTTGGCAGTACACTTCTTCAACTTCCACTCCTTCTGACAATTATGTTGTCCAACACAAGTCTTCACCAAGAAACACTTAACTCTGTTGTCAACTGATGCATATAAATACCATGGACAATTTTATGCACAATGAGCCCTAATCATTGTCTTGTCATTTCTAGGCATCTTTATTTCAGTACTCAGTAATAGCCTTCCTCAAGCCCTCAACTGAAGAGAAAGTCATGCCCACCTTAAATGTTGAATTCACCAGATCTTCTAGCCTAAATGACTTAAACCTGCTCCTAGAAGATCCTTCACCATCAGAATCAAGCAGATGTAACCCTTCCTCATCAGTTGATGGTTCATCATCATCAGCTATCTGAACACCATCTGGGTGGGGCAAGTGGCACTGGGCCGGTCGCTCGTGGGCCTGCGGAGCGAGCTGGGCTGGAGGGGCGAGTGGCTCTAGGCCGGGGGAGAGGGAGCTGGGCCGGGCGCTCGTGGGCCTGTGGAGCGAGCTGGCTGGGCTGCCGCGAAGCTGCGGGCCGTGCATGCGAAAACAAGAGCTTGTAGTAGTTTGTTTAGTCCTTACGATTACAAAACAAGTTAATTAGTAAACACAATAAATAAATTATAAAAGAATACAAAGTCATAACTTGTTAAGGTTTATTGGTAGATCCAACTACTTTTCTCATAAGCAGCCTGAGTTCGATTCCCATCAAGGGAATATTTTTTCCCCTAATTTATTTGTGGGGCCCACTAAGTTTTCACGCGGGACCCACTCTTATATGTGGCAGTACCATGTGCGGGCCTAGGATGAGAGAACACGTGTAATTTATGAGTGACGAAAACTCTCCGTCGTAATTTTAAACAAAAGCGTCGTAAAACGAGTTACGTTGATGGAGCGTTGGTCGACGAAATCGGCTATTGTTTTATGACGTTTTCGTTATTTTCGTCACAAATTTGTAGTGTCTTATTCCCATCACTAATGATCAATGACGAAAACCAAATTTTTGTCATAGATATGCAATATTCAATGACAAAAATAAAAGATGTCATGAGGAAAATGTCACAGATATTAACATTTCTACTAGTGATAGGTGTCCTCTTAAGCCTACTACCTGCTGCCTTCTTCCCCTTTTTGATCTTCTCTGCTTGTGCTGTTGCATCATCAACCTCATCCTCATCAACATTATCAGCAAAAAGATCATCATCTCCTTCATCTAGCTCATAGTCATTGTCCACAAAATCAGAATCTTCACTATCATCACTGTCCTGCTCACTTCCACTGTCATCTTGAGCCCCAAATTTATCTTGGTCATCATGACTTGATCTTTTCTTGATGGTATTGTAAAATTCTGGTAGTGTCTCACCCACATTCTTCTCAACAAAGCAAGTCTTCTTTGGGCTCATAACCTTTGGCAATTCTGCTATAGGATTTGCAACAATGTCATCCTAGTTGCTGCCTAAGATGTGGTCCTCATGATCTAAATAAACTACTAAATTCTTCACCCTGCCTACTACAGAAACCATGGCATTTGTGTCTGCATCTAATTCTACGAACCTAAGGCCATCAGCAAGAGTCCTTCCAGGCAACAACCAGTAAATCTTCAAGGTCTGAAATTTTTCATACCCAAGCTGCCCAACAAAATCATCCAGCCAAAGAGGAGACCATGTATCTGCCTCACAATTATCAAACCATGCCACTTTGCCACCAATGTAACTTCGAGTGTTAGCATGGCCGATGAAAAATCCACCATGATGAACTTCTAGCGTGAAAAACTCAGACCCAGTGCCTACATTAACCAATGAAATTCCACTGTTAGCAAAATCCCAATGTGACCAAAACCCTAACCAAAGCATGCGTCAAATCCAAAAAAAACCTATCTTTTTGCCCCATGGACGACCTACTTGCTCCTAATGTTAAACAAAGTTGGGCTACGATTACTCACCATAAACAGGCGTCGTTTCTCCTCTCATCCGCAATCTAGCGGCCATCGGAAGAGCCGAAGGGGAATGGCTCCTCCCGACGGCGGCGCCGCTTCTCCTCTCCTCCACTGGATGCACCTATACTCCGATCAACGCTCTCGCCGGCAGTAATGGTCCGCGCCGGTGAACCCTCAGGTCCCCTCGACTCCTCGAGGAAGCAGACGGGTGAGGAAATGAAGAATGACTAAAGACAAAGGGCCTGACTGCATAAATCCAGTCCCTTGGGCTGTCTCACGCGAGTAGCACGTGACCTCTATGCCACAGTGGCACGCCACGTCGACCGTCGAGCGCTGGCGGGGCTGGTTTGGACCCTCTTTAACGTGCATAATTAGTTTAGGGACCCTAATCTGCATTTTAGGAGTAACGGGACCTGTATGACACTGCGGGAATAGTTTGGACCACTAGTGTATTTTACTCTTCTTCACTAGTATAGTAGAGTGCACGTGCCACACACACGTGGTAAAATAATTATATTAATAAATTTATATGGGTGCAAATTGGTCCAAAAACTTATAAAATGCTCAAATTGATACAATAACTTGACAGATGGGTGCAAATTAGCCCAACAACTTATAGAATGCTTAATTTAGTATAATAACCTGGCAATCAGTGTATTTGCAGTCCAAACTTTAGAACGGCAATGTATTAACCATAGTAGATGAACCTATAAATAATTTTATATTTTTTCTATTAGGTTGTTGCTTCTTAATTATATACAACTTTTTAATTGATTAATTCAAATTCAATCAAATTGTATAATAACACCATTGCAAATATGGAAAGACTGAAGTCCATAAGAGTTTGTTTTTTTAATAACCTTTCTTTTTTTAATCTTCTGCTCATGCATTCAACAATTCTATAGAAAGCAAGTTTTTTTATGTCTTTTTAGGTCTTTTTCCCTTTATATTTGTGCTAAGTTACTAAAACATACTATTAGTATGTATGAGCATATTGGTTTCTATTTTTAAGTTGAACAATGCATATAATTAAATATGTAGCAAACAACTTAGGTGAACTCATCAATATTTAATATCAAATTAAATATTCTTAATCACAATTAAATCACTATATCAAAATAATTAATTTGAAGACATAACATTATTTCCTAAGCATTGAAGGTTCTTATTCTAGCCAAATACATTGCCATCGCAATGCGAATATGAACGGCCAAATAATGCTTAGTTTCGACATGAATATACTTTTATTATGACCCGACGTTAGGAAATACATTGTTGATGTAACATTTGGATTGCGAATGCATCATTTTACCAAGTTACTGCACTAAAACGAGCATTTTATAAATTATTGGACCAATTTGCACCTACCTGTCAAGTTATTATACTAAATTAAATATTTTACAAGATGTTAGACCAATTTGCACCCACCCGCCAAGTTGTTGTATGGTGGGTGTAATTTACTCTAAATTATATTGATGTGAAATTTACAATTGTAGTAGTTAACCAGTAGCAAAATAAGAACTAAATCTTTCTGTTGTTCGTGCACTGTCGTTCCTAGAACTCGATGAGACTCACGAATCTACTCTCTGGGGTACCCTAGGAAGACGTGCTCAACATAAATCATCGACAGCGAGTGATGCGGCAAGCCGCCCTTAGAAATGGGTAGAAATTTTAGGAGCGGGTGGCCTCCCTAGCTGGTCTTGGAAATGCATTTCCAGGGGCGGGACCATGGCAATGGGTGCTCAAAACCCGAAACCCGATGGATTTTTACTCTATTAGGGAACGGGTTTGGGGTCACTTTTTCTACCCGTGGGTTTATTAATGGGTAAAATGTTAAACCCAGCGGGTTTATGGATATGGATTTGGGAACATAAAACCCAAACCCGTGAACCCATGGGTTTTTTTAGACCCAAACATACACCATCAAATAATCCTATCTTTTTGATCCACACCTCAATTTACTTGGCCTAATCCTAACTTGTTCCTTTCTTTTCCATGGAATCAAATGTATACTTGTTATTATTGGTCTTCTCTATTTATTTATAATATTCTTGGAACATATAACCAATAAAAAATATTTATGTGTTCTAGTATTTATCGAATTTTTCTATAATATGTGCATTTTTTAATGGGCACGGGTGACCCGTGGGGTACCCGCAAACCCGATGGACATGGGTTTGGGTAAAATATTAAACCCGTGACGGGTCATGGGTTTTTTAATGGGCGAGTTTCATTTTCCCGGGCATGGGTTTGGGATGGCAAAAACCAGCGGGTTTGAACCCGTTGCCATCCCTAGCGGCGCGTCTTCCAACCTGGCTAAAAAAGGAGTGCCCCTACAAATCGGTTTTGTAGTAGAGAATTTTGTGCCGAATATTGTATGAGTGGATATCGATATTATAATATTTAATTTTTAGGCATTCAGATTCAGATATTTATATCTCGGAACTCGGATTCGGAGGAAATCCTTGCAATAAAATAAGAACTAGAAACTCATGTACGGAATTGATATCACATTTACACCTCTCCCGAGTGAAAACATAATCTGATGTTGGAGACTTGGAGGGTTGTTGTGGCGGGCTGTCATCTCGTCCGGATCTGGCTTGCGAACGTTGGATCGAGAAGAGCACTACGGTAGGGCGCGCGTATCGCAACGAGAAAGGAAGAATTGAAGGATGGATTGACGGGTAAGACCGTAGGAGCGTGGGCAGGCCAGGGCCCGTCCACTGCGAGTAGCATGTCCCCCGGCGGACGACACATCCTGACATCCACGATTCCACAGCGGGCGGGTCGCGTCCACGACCACGACGGGCAGCCGGGCAGGGCGTCTACAACGAGCAGCACGTCCATACGGGCAAGTAGCATGTCCACAGTGGGTAGGGCGTCTATGGCGAGAGCACGTCCAAGGCGGAGGCGCGACGCGCGGCGACTGGCATGGTGCACGGGAGCCGCGCGGCATGGAATTCCAAGACCCGTCCTTCTAGCTTCTAGTAGCCCAAGCCTGGAGCTGGAGATAGCATATTTTCAGCACAGGGCCGCCGTCAGCTGGACACCAATATTATCCTAGAGAATACTTGTATACCTAAACAATACCATCGGCTACAACCTAAACCATATCATACAATGTCCAAGCCCCAAATTTAACAGAACCACTGCTCCACCGATGTTGAGCAATCATCCCCCACTAGCATATAATATATCCAAAATATTAAAAAGGGCCCATTGCAAAACTGCCCCTCTTTTGATCTCTAACTGCTCATTTGCCTCATTTTTTCATCTTTGCATCATTGCCCTTGTTTTTCGAAATCTGAATGCTAAGGTTGCCCCTGCTACGTGAAGTCCAGTTAACGGTTGGGTGTTTAAATCTACAGCAGGGCAACGTCTGAAACGCATCGCACAACCACTTGTTGGCCCCAATAAGAAGGAAATTAATCGACCAGAAATTAATCTGATTGCCTCCTTCCACGCACGCACCCGCCGGAGCCCCGTGCAGCAGCAGACCAGCGCCGCTCGCTCCCGTGCCGCTTTCGACGCCGAGTGCTGCCGTCCTGCGCCGCGAGTCGCCGCCCATGCCGCACGACGCGCGAGAGCTGACTCCCAAGGCCCTGCGCCGCGCTGAGCCGGCTCTGCATTCCTGCCGTCCAACGACGAGCATGGCGCGGCGAGCCTGTCCCGCACTCCCGCCCCCGTCTGAGAACAAGCGAGCGGCAAGGTTGCGCCGTGACCGTGATGCGCGTGGTCGTGGCTTTCGGCATCGTCTTCTCTTGCGGCGCTGCTCGTGCTGCCTTGCATCGCCACCGGTGAGAGAGTTACGGGATGGGAGGTGAAGGAGACAGAATGATCTGTATAAGGTGCTAGGCAAGGACAACGATGTCATCTTCCACCCTTTTCTCCTTTCCATTTGTTTTTCTCTTTTTCCTGCCTCCTTTCAGCTCACGGTGTTAAAGGGCAGAAGGATGATCTGAATTCAGAAAACAGGGGCGGATATGCAAAGTTAAAAAAAGGAGGGCAAACGTCAGAACGAGGGCACTCCTGCAATTTGCCCTATTAAAAAAACAATCACGGGACTCGAATCCGGAACCTCTCGTGAAAGATTCACGTGTAACTTCTTTAACTTTAGTCCTAAGTGCAAACGTCTTTAACTTCTTTACTATCTTACACACCACATGTGACATAGTCTTAAGTGCGTTTGCTTTAAATTAACCTTTATTCCCAATTGTAGTCGGACCACTAGAAATTACAAGTATTGTCTCGGACCCAAACCTACACAAGACAAATGTACTGCATGGAAAGTCGTTTCATTACCCGTGCTCAAAACGCCACGGCCAGACTCAGCTCTCCATCCATGGGCGTTGCAGCACGTGATAAGACACGGGACGTGCAAATATGCCATTTACATACTCCTCCGTGCAAACTTTAAAAACCACAGTCTGGTCCACACGATGTTGATCCAATGGACCTCCCACCTTTCATACATGTCCCCATACATGTTGGTTTTGCCAATAAACCTCCCACCTTTCCTGTGATTTTGCAAATTCCCCCTCCCACCTTCCATACATGTCCCCATGCAAATGCATGTTGGTTTCTAAAGTTTGCACGGAGGGGTTGGTTTGCGCTGGATATATCCCCTTTACAGAAAAGGGGCGATCATACGAGCCAACGAAGTCTGGAGTATCATTAGTCATGCAAACGACAGTCACAAACAGTTCCAGGATAAAAACACTACAATGGCATCAAACCAAACCCTTGGGACTCGGAAGGGGCAACGAAATGCTTCAGCACCCACTAGTTTAACTTACAAAAGGAGAGTACCAAACCATTTATCTTCCTGTCTTTCTTCCCACAAAACATGCACGTGTTACTGTTTCATCAAGCTGTCTTCAGCAAAACCCGTGCATATCACATAGACTTGATGGTTGCAGACAACCTCAAGGATTGAATAGCTTTCCTGCACGTTTCAAGATATATCAGAGTTGTCCGTGAAAGCTTTGGCCCCAATGCAGGACCACGTATAATGAGGTGCTACGCATACTTTCCAAAATCTAAAGTGTTCACTCAAGGGTACAGGGTGGATGAAGGGAATGTGCAAAACTACAGTTTTAACAAGACTGTTGGCAACAAAGTTTTCTTTTTAGTAAACATCCCTTTATTCATTACTATTAGGGCCAGATATGGTTAATAAATAGGGGCAATGAAGTCAATTTACTTTCTTATTAATATGTCCTAGAATTTCTGGAATAACTTGCTTTTTTGGGACAAGTTAAAGGGAGTAGAATCCAAACAGTAATAATAATAATCCATGTGTCAACAATTCTGCCTAACCAAGAATGGAAGTTATCAAGGTGAAACTTAAAGGACAGATTGGTTACCGCAATGCATCCTCAATTTCAGCACTCTCTGGGTCCAACTTCAATCCATCCATAAGTGCGTCACAGGCACCCTTGTATTCCTGATGGTGCAGGACCAACTAAATGATTAGAAACTGGTTTGCAGCACAATAAAAAGAAAGGATAAGCCAACTGTGTCTTCTATCCAACCTTCAATAACATTAGGGCTTTACCCTGCTGGAAGCAGGCCTTTGGCCAGTCAGGTCGCCTCTTTTTGCATTCATAAGCGTCCAGCAAACTGAGCAAAGGCTTGCCTCCTTTACCTATGTGAAGCCAGCATAGGCTCCTATTCAAAAACAACATTGCATCATCAGGGTCAAGCTCCATTGCCTGCATCCAACAAGTTACAACAATAGTTAGCAGATTTGCAAATACGGAAAAGAAATGTGCACATTTGAACATGCATCTATATACAACGTTTAATTGCACCAGCCAAAGTTCAAAAAGGTTTTATAGGAATGCATGCACCATGTGAATAACTAGAGATGAAAAGGTTTGAAAAACAAAACTGTAATAAGAATGAATGATACTTTCCCCTGTAAGGTTTTAGGAAAGAGCTGAAGTGAAAACTACTTCCAGGCCAAATTCCAAACCACAATAATGTTAAAATTAAGTTGCATTGCCTGTCAGTTAAGGAAAAAAAAGAACTTACTCCCTCCGTCCCAAATCACTATTAACTATTGGCTTTTTCTCACAACGTTTGACCATTCATCTTATTTAAAAATTGTCCAAACATAGAAAAACAAGATATGCTTAAAGTACGTTTGGTGATAATAAAGTAAGTTACAAACAAAATAAATGATACTTTTAATTTTTTTGAACAAGACGAATGGGTAATCGTTTTGAAAAAATATAAGTCAATTAACAAATAGTAATTTGGAACGGAGGTAGTAACTTACAAACAGTTCCACAGTACATCATTACATAAGAGCAATAGAAAATTGTGAATGCATCCTCAGAAGGTTGCACTAGTCTATCGTAATATTTGTGTGTTAGCTGAAGTACCAAGATTTTCTCATTATGTTATCACAAAGCAGATGTTCTCTCCTTAACAGAGCATCCTCTAGAGCTGTATATATAAAATCAATTTTTAAACATACCACAGAATGAAGAAAGGACAGAATAAAATAAAAAAAGACATACAGAATATTTAAGTGGCAGAAATGACAAAGCCACCTGAAACCCAGATATGGTGCTATAATATTACCATACTGTAGAATTCTGCTGCAGAAAGAAAATCCTTTCTCGCAACTGCCTTACTCCCTTGTGACTTCAACTCTGCTATTCTCTGTTGATCCACAGGCTCCTCCTGAATCATCAAGATTCAAGCATATCAAATTAATGGTGTTTTCAATTTTGCTGCATAGAACGCACAGTAATTCCAAAGCAACAATCTAGAGGTTAAAGCTGCATTTCCTTTGATTCTGAAACTAGAAAAATCTTTTTATGTCTGGTTGAAGGTAGCATGATGTCTGAGATTCCAGAACTTCGCAAAATAAAGGGCAACTAATGAGTGGATCATAGAACCATTACATAATAAAAGAACTTCAATGTGAAGATTAACAAATACAAAGAATCGTTTGAATTTTCGGTCCATGCCAATATGCCATTGATGAATACTTGCAGCTACAAGACCTGGAAAATTCCCATCTGGAACAAGATGTACGGGATTCAAGCACTGTAAACGAGATAGTCCTGCTTTTGTTTCTTTGCCACTACTGTGACTGGTACTTTGTACAGTTCTTGTCCTTTTTTAAATATTAATAAATATCTACCACAGTAGGGGCTTCCTCTACTGTATAATGCTCAAAAAAAGATGTACCGGACCAGAACTATTGGAAACTCACTAAGTCCGCCATTTACTCAAGTACATCAGCCTATAATGCATATTTTGCTGGTTCAATCAGATTTGCACCTTGGAGGCGCATTTGCATTAATGTCCACCACTACGTTGTAAGTTATTCCTATGGCTTGCAGTTCTAAATCAGACTGGAGACAGGCTTGCGAAGAGGGGTTTGCCATACCCAAGCTCCGGACTCCCCTGTGACCAGGCTGAGGAGATCATCCAACACCTTTTAACTTCATGCGCATTTGCAAGGCATGGCTCATCTTTTTTTAAGAAGCTTGGGTTGCAAACATTCCCCCAGTCTGATTCGTCCTCCTCTAGGCTAGCTGGTGATGTTTGCATGTTTAACTATGTCTCTCCTGTTGATATGGTGGTTAGGAAAGTAACTGAAGAAGTCTGGTGTGCTGCCAGGGCTAAGGACCTTATTAACTTGGTCATTCCTGGGTTAGCTTTGTATATCGTGGTCATTAGTTGCTATCTGTGGCTCGCCTGTTTCTATCTGCTTAGTGTGCGTGGTGTTCTGGTGCATCTTGTGATGCATGTATCATTTAGGTGTTGTATTTTTGTGCTGTTCTTTATACTGTATCCTTTATCTCTTCTTTAATTGGATATTGATCGTATCACACACAGCTTTCCTCATTCGAGAAAAAAATGAATTAAATATTATGCTCCGAGTTTTGTGTTTTGAAAGATTAAACAAGTGAAATTTCTTCAAAAGAATAATTCTTTTTGTACCAAGCACCAAACAGGCAACTAGTATCAACCAAAATGGTGCAGATACATCACTCAACAGTGCATTAAACAAATAAATGACGACATGAGAAGCCAATGTGCCAGTGCTTAGTAGGTTGGGTGTTGCAGAGGGAGAAATTAACCTCATGCATTATGGTAACAGAGTAACTCGTTAATAAAACAAAAAGGCATCCCATAGCTTAAAGAGCTACAATTTCCATTTCTCACTAGAAATATGCTACCCATACACAACAGATGTGCACAAGTACAGTAGCAAAGAGATAGATCTTACATTATTACGAGGATGCCAATCAGGACCAAACCCCAGTAGGCAATTCAAGCATTCTGCTGAACCATTATTTGGAGCATCCGTTAAAGCGTTTAAGATATAATCTCCATTGGCAATCCCACCAGCCTATCATCAAAAAAGTTGGATATGTTATCAAGATGACTCAAGTAACTTACCATAGTTTCTGTGTTTCCAGAAATGAAAAGGCCACTTTGCTATTTGTTTCATTGCCATCATATTGTGGCAATCAAATTGACGGTCACAATCTTTACAGTAAAGGTTAGAAGACACCATGACAAGTGGGGTTATGGGGCTAAAAAGGTCATACGCGCCACAAATGTGGCTGCCAGTGCTAACAAGACAAATCCCAACCAGAGAAAGATTAAGTTTGCTAATATGAGTATGCCAAAAATGTTCAAATGGAGCAAATAAACAACCTATTATGATTGTGGATTGACATTTAGCCAAGTTTAAGTTACCATACCTCAACAAGGACCTTCGCACATTTCGCTGAGGATGCATTTACAGCAAAATAGAGAGGCGTCATACCATTCACCATCTTGTTGTACTAGCGAAAAATATTAAGCATGTTAGTGAATACACTTAATATTGATAATTAAGGGATATATTGTGGAGCGAGATAAACAACAAGATAATGGTGAGATTGCTCTCATCGTCTCCAGATTTCTGCTGAAAGCCAGGAGACTCTGATCAGTTAACTTGGTAGGCAGAGCCCTCATTAATCTCCTCAGATGCATGCACTACCTTTATAGTATTTAGGCACCAGCCAATAGATGAAATCTGAAATGGACTCCGATCCTAAGGGTAACTAGTAATACTAATAACCTTCCTAATGTTGATGCATGCATGATTTCCATAACAGGAAAAGCCTACAGATAGAATGGTATGAATCTAGAACACTTGGCATGGCAAAGTTTCAGTAAAAAGAGAAGGGAGATAATATGGTTTCCGTGGTATTGCAGAAAATAAATAAGACCAACACATAATTATGGAATATCTTATTTTTAGTTCCTGGCAAAGTATTGATTAGTATACTTCATTCGATTGCAGAGACACTTGAAAATGGTGACAAACATTATACTATTATGACAGTTGGCAAACATACCACGAGCAACAGGCAACAGCATCCAGAATAAATGCTGATTGAAAATTGGCATTTGGGAAGCCAGAAATGAGAAAAGACAACAAGTACAGTGGTACTTCCAATAATTGTGTTCCCACTCAAATGATGGAACTGTATTTCTTCTTTTGGAAAGAAGACACTACAGCTCTAGGCAAGCTTTTGAATTACAATGCTATTGAATAAGTTGTTAAACTTACGTCGACATTGTGATCCAATAAGATCTTCACAGTACAATCTTGACCCTCAGTAGCAGCAATATGGAGTGGTGTCCCACAACAAGTTATCGGATCAGTGTAAGCTCCTTTGACAAGTAATAGCTCCGCCATTTCACAGTATCCTGAATAAACAAAAAATTAACAGGTTTTTATTACAATAACAGAGGACAGATTTTTTGCAATAATCTATTTCTTTCCTGAAGTCTAACAGGGCCTCGGTTAATCACTAACACGTGAGGAATCAACAGCGCAATGGAGGCAGGGAAATGGTTCATACAACAAGACATATACTAAGCCAAGGACATGAACATAGCATCGCAATGATTGTGTTTTCAATGGAGTTACCCCTAATGTGATGAATGCCTTGTCTACAACTAGGGAAGAGGCTGGTTTTGGTCGTTGGCAGGAGCCAAAAAACTAGCTGCGCTAACAGGGGTAGGGTAGTTTTTTCTCCTAGTCTTGGTCTGGCCGGACCCTCTGGTTTTGAGGGCCTGGGCGAGTGTGAGGGAGTCTTGGGTGTGTGTGTGCGTTGTTGTGTGTGTGTGTGAGTCTATATATGACTCTTCTTCTTCTATCAATATAATGATGCACAGTTCTCCTGCGCGTTCAAGAAAAAAAAAGGACATGAACATGACTACATGAGTAATAATTCTTGATATCATGCTGAAACACACATTTACTTTTCAATAGATCAAACAGCAACGTAGGGACCTAGACTTTCATGTATGGTTCAAGACCACCTTGAAGCATGTGTGAGAACAGAATCATCTATCATGCAATTTACTCTAGTGAATGACTCTTAAGACCATTAAAAAAAACTGACCACCTAACTACACATAAATGGAACATATTCCCTAATAGGAACATAACACCACTGTATAATTTGCTACAAATAGAAGAGGCCATGTCGAGAATAAGTCCAATGTACAGGCGCATAAGATATGTGTTTACAGAGACGGACCTAATCCAGCAGCCGAATGTAGAGGGACAAACCCATCAATGTTAACTTTGTCTTTATTGGCACCATGATCAAGAAGATACTTGAAAGTTATCACACTCTCACCATGCATAGCATGAAGCAAAGGTGTTTTATCTGCAAAGCACAAAAGTAATTATTCTTATTGCGCAATACACTTAAGAGTTGACCAGTGCTTTGTTTTTATCAAAGCAATCATGTCCATACGTACCAAATAAAAGTTTCATAACAGTACATTATGTTTCGCAATTGCAGCATATCAAAGCGCATCTAGATTGGACCCAGGCTTTTTTCAAAAAAAAAGATGAGTCGGCCCCAAATGTATGCAGAATCAAGATCATAACTACATACGATTGGAGCTTATGCATGTGCAGATAATGCTGGCCAAACGTACCAGTGTACCACTACATCACAAACACTTCTATTGTCCAATTTCCATCTAATGGATGCAACGGAAGTACAAATCAACAAAGATACAGGCTCAAATTTGTTGCTCATGACAATGCATGGGCTCGATCAATTTCAATAACAAGAACTTCCCAATAATTCACCCATGACAAGTGACCTGTTTGTATGAAACATGCTGTATTGGACAATATTACACATAATATTTCACAATTGCATTGCATGGCCTCTTCCACATGACATTGTAATTTATGCATGAGCAAACATATTATGGAAAACGAAGCGAGAAACAAAGCAAAGATCAGTTATGTACTAGTTTATTTGCTGGGGTAAATAAAGATGCTTTGGAAGCACTGGTTTACACCGGCACACCTAACAATCTATTATTTATAACATACACACAGTATAAGTAGTACCACAAAAAAAATACGTGCCTTTCCCAACAAGCAGCTAGCAAAGGGGACATAGTTCTAATTTAAGCAATGCATGAAAAGGAAGTTAATGGTGTTCTCTGATGAATGATGATCGCCTCACAAAGAGGTTATCCTGTCAATGCATGGAAACTGACGAAATGCGGAATGCCCTGCGCCCAGCGTTAGGATTTTGTTGCAAAAAGATATAAGGCAACAGACCTCCGCAGTCAACAGCCTCCACGTCCACCCGCAGTCCCTCAACCAGGTAGCTGCAAATCTCCAGCCACCCGTTGCCGGCGGCGAGATGCAGCGCCCCGGCGCCCTTCAGTACACAGTCGGCTCGGACCTTAATCGCCTCCACGGTCTCCCTGAGGCGCCCCCTGCTCTTATCCAGCGCCCTCGCGAGCCCTGCAAGCAACGGAGCACCGAGACGGGGCACCCCCAAAATCAGCGCGATGCGACCAGGGCCCAGAGCCCGCCGTGGGGTAGGGGGTGAGGGAAGGGAGGGAGGGAGAGATGCGCACTTTTGAAGGAGCGGAGGTCGCCGTCGTACGCCGCCTGCAGGAGCATGCTCCGCTTCGTGCCGCCGGCTGCGGCGCGGCGCGGGAGGGATCGGGGAGCAGAGTTAGTGAGTGACAGCCTGCGATCGGATGGGGCGAGGATCGAGGTGCCGAGATGCTTACCGGAGAACATGGGGGCGGAACGGCGAGGCGGCAGGGCGCCATTTGCGACTTCGGTGGGGGAATGGAGAAAGTGGTGGGTTTTGTTTTTTCCACGAGGGGTGGGGGTTTTGAAATAGGGGAAGAGGCGGTTTGGGAGGGAAAGAAGGAGGAGAATGCGCGGGCGATGGAAATGGGCCGGTTTTCTCGATCGGCGTTCCGGCGAAAATGGTGCGAGTAGCCGGTTACTTCTATGTATTAAGTACACTGCAGGTGCACACAAGAATTAATTTTAGAGAGTAAAAATATATACTCCCTCCCTGGTGTGATTAATGTTAGATGATCATTGAAGTATTTGTTAGCAGGTTTTACTTTGGCTATTATACCTTTTTTTAAATAATGGATTAAAAATCCGGCCTTGACCAGCGAGTTGCTACAGCAAGTTTACAAAATTGCAGCACTTCCGTCCGCATCCACACAAGTGATAAAAGAAATACACCACACAATTTGATGAGAGACTTAACCAGTAATCCTATTACTAAACCTCCATCCGTGGTGAGCGAAAAACCGCATTGCCAAAACCTCTAAAGCTTGACATGCGTCGATTATTACTTGCCGATCCTGTTCATGTCGATACAGCTGCGCCCAAAATCGAAGCCAATGGGTCCCTCTGAATGGTACATACAAATAAGTTTTCATAGGAGCTTTGTCAAAAACCAAGTCATTCCTACTGAGCCATAATGCCCAACATAAAGCAGATGCATCAAGTAACAATTTGCTCTTTAACTTTCCATTGAAACCTACAAGCCAATTATTAAACATAAAATTGAAACTATGAGGTATTTAGATGTTAAAAGTAATCTAAATGGCTCGTGATAGGAATTTGCCATATGACAATCAAAAAATAAATGTTTAATAGTTTCCTCCTTGGAAAAGAAAGAACAAAATTTACTTCCATTCCAGTTCCTCTTTGCTAAGTTGTCTTTTGTCAATATCACACCTTTCCTTAAGTACCACATGAATATCTTGATCTTTAGGGGTAATTTGAGCTTCCATAATCCGGTATATTGCTAGACATTATCGTTTGCGATAAGAGCCATATACATTGATTTGATAGAGAACAAACTAGACTGAGTGAGTGACCATCTAAAGGTATCATTACTGTCATTCAACTGAATATGGCTGATTCTGCTAACAAGGTTATGCCACAGGTTTAAATCTTGCCCCACTAATGATCTTCTAAAGGACACATTGAGAGGGATCCTAGAAAAAAACCTTGGCTACCGTGTCACTCTTCTTCCTAGTAATGTGGTATAAGGACGGGTACTGCTGTTTTAAAGTAAAATTACCCCAACCATTTGTCCTCCCGGAACCGAATGTGATTCCCATCATTGAGCTGGAAGGTGCCAAAATTAGCAAAGGTTCGTTTGACCTTCATCAGACCCATCCAGAAATGAGAGTCTCCTTGTTTTCTCTCTACTTTGTGATAGTTTGAGCGCGTAAATATTTGTTTCTTACCAATCGCTGCCATAAACCATCTCCATTAATCAAATTAAACAACCACTCACTTAATAGGCATTGGTTCTGGACTTCCAGGTTTTTAATTCCTAACCCTCCCATTTCTTTTGTTTGACAAAGGATGTTCCATTTGGCTAATCTGTATTTCCTCTTGTGTTCATCAGATTGCCAAAACAATCTTGATCTATAATAGTCTAGTTTCTCCAGAACCCCTTTTGGTACCTCAAAGAAAGAAAGCATAAACACTGCCAAGCTAGTTAGTTGGCTATTATACCTAGGAAAGTTTAACGAGTGTTTGGATGCTGCGAGCGAAATCAGCGTCATGTGTTAGGACTACGTGGGTGTCGTCTAATAAGCGGTCTCATAAAGCGATACACTACACTTATTGTTTTAGTTGTCTCGTAATAATAAAAAATTCCTTAATTTATGGGAAAAATAGAGAGATATTATTGGTTGCATGGCAATAAAACTCGTACAATGATAGGGGAGTCGCCTAATAGTCCTAAGATTTAGCTCATGAGGCGGTTGTTTCGCGAAACAATGACCTCATTTTCTCACCTCGCTCTCTCTCCTCCACATCAGTAAAAAACCTATGTGGCACTGCATGAGACGACCTGTCAGACTGCCGACGTATAGCAATGTACCTGGTACATTGGTACCGTTTAATAGCCGGTCTCATGCAGTGACATGTAATCTTGATATGACTTATCAGACAACCTATACAATAGGTTGTTGGTTGTCTCATAGTAATACAATATCACTTAATTTATGAAAAAATATAGAAATATTTTTGGTTGCATGGCAATAAAACTCGTACAATGGTAGGAGAGTTGTCTCATAGTGCTAAAATGTAGCTCATGATGTGGTTGTTTTGTGAATCAACGACCTCCTTCTCTCACCTCGTTATGTCTCCTCCACATCAACAAAAATGCTACATGACATTGCATGAGACGACCTATCAGACCGCCGACGTGTAGCAATAGATCTGCCCTTAGACAGCATGCGACCTCTAAAATGAATTACGATCCTTAGTGCGGCAAACTGCGGTAGTGATCTAAACACATTTACTCTTACATGATTCTTACATGATACTAGCATGCACGATCACAAGGACGAACGGCTCTCCCTACAGCGGCGGCGCAGCAGCGAGAGGAGGCAAAAAACCCTAGGTCGTGCAGAGGAGCCAGAATTCGGCGGACCATTCACACAAACGTCGTGCGAGCACGCGCGTGTGGAGCTTCCCTTCTCTCCCTACACTCATAGCTTAGAGGAGTGGAGACAACTTTCATATTTAAGTTGGCCATCCCTCCTCTCAACTAGCAATGTGGGACTAAAGGTTGCACCATTGTATTACTTCCTCATTCACACGTGGGCCTTTGAGATTTACTAGGAATTTAGGAATTTCTTCATGGGCTTTACATGGGCCACATACACTAAATTCCATCATTCTAAGTTAATCCGGAGAGAGCGCGTGCTACAGGAAAGATGGTTACGTTGGCAGTAGGGATCGGTAAGGCCAACCTCAATAAAAAATTCGGTAATGCTATGATTAGTACGTCCGACCCACAGATAAAAATCGGACGCCTCCACGCACCAGCGTCTGCTCGCCCGCAATAAAAGCAACCGCTCCATCCAGCACATGGTGGACCCCAATCATTCTCATCCCTGGCGTTTCATTTTTGCGAGCCTGCTGCCGCGGACGGCGCCGCTTCTCCACGAGCCGCCACCGTCGCCGCTCCTCGGCGCGCCGCCGCACCGCTCCTCCGCGCGCCGCCGTGAAGGGCCTCCGCGCGCCACCGCGCAGCTCCTCCCCGCGCCGCCGCGAAGCTCCTCCGTGCGCCGTCGTGAAGGCCCTCCGCACGCCACCGTGCAGCTCCTCCCCGCGCCGCGAAGCTCCTCCACCGTGAAGCTCTGCCACGCCCCACGACGCGCCGCCGGCCATCTCCTCTGCGTGGCGCTCCTGTTCGCCATCCTCCTCCTCTCTGTTTCTCCACATCGTTGGCGCCATCTCTCCTCCGTGTCGAGCTCGTCCTCCTCTGCGACGCCGCCCCTCCTCCGTGTCGAGTCCTCCGCTTCATCGTCCTCCTCCTCCGCGTCGCCATGGCGTGCGGCGGGTAGGTTTTGGTGCATGTTTCTAGGGTTTCGCTCCATGTTGCAAGAGCATGTTTAACGTGTTTCGGATGTTCAAGAAGAATGTTGTAGCTGTTTGATGTGAATGTTGCAAAAATAGATCTGAAATTTTCTAGGGTTTCGCTCTATGTTACAACAGTATGTTTCATGTGTTTCGGATGTTTGAGAAGAATGTTGCAACTGTTTGATGTGAATGTTGCAAAAAATAGATCTGAAATTTTCTAGGGTTTCGCTCCATGTTGCAACAACATGTTTCATGTGTTTCGGGTGTTTCAGAAGAATGTTGCAACTATTTGATGTGAATGTTGCAAAAATAGATCTGGGATGTTACGATGTTGCATATGATTCGCATGCATGTTTCAAGTGTTTCATCCGGATGTTGCATTTTTCATTGGAAATTTTTCGTCTGCTGTCGTGCGTGGCTGAGTGTTGTGAGCACGCCGTTTTAATGTTGCAAACGTTGATTATTAATGTTGTGGATACTATTGTTTGATGTTGCATACGTTATTTTTGGATGTTGCAAAAATTTTACATGTTGTATGCAACATCATACCCATGTTGCGGCGGGATTTTTTCTGTGCTACAGTACCGTCGGGGAAAAATACTTGGTTGTGGTTGTGCTACGTCATCGTCCGATTTTTTTGTTCCGGTCGGACGTCCGGGCGCTAGCACGACCGTAAAAAATTTCATGGATATTAAATCACATGCCACGTTAGGATTTTTGGTGACTTGGAAAGCTAGGAGATGGAAGTTTCGTAACTATAACGCTCAACTGACAAAGTTATCAAGTTCAAACCTAACCTAACTCAATCTGAGGAGCATAGAGTTTCATCGAATAGAATATCTAATCACACCACCATGCAAAAATTAAATGTGGAATCCTATCTATAAAACTATGTACCGAGACTATTATAAACTTAAAATGGAAGTCTTGGTAACAGTATTGTGATGCTGAGAGCCTGAGACTCATCTAAGTGGTATGTATGGTTTAAATATTTGCGGCTATTCACCAGTAAACTGGTGTCATCAACAATGGACCACCTGCGCCACTTCGATCATCACTTAGATGGCTAAAGGTATTTTTTCGAAACATTATATTAAAAAAAGATAAAATCCAGACTAGGCAAAATAACTAATGGAAAAAAAACGAAAGCGAAACATCTGGTTGGTTGGATACGGTCATCAACATGCACGGCACAACACCATTACACTCAACTCAATAACACATCGGCCAGTTGGATTATTGACATCACCACACACCAGACTAAACTCATCTTAAACAAAGAACTCTGCTTAGTCAAATCGTGACATCGACAAGAGCCACACAACCGCCATCACTCCGATGTATCTTCTCAGTCTCAGCACCATCATCACACCCGCATCATTACCACCAATTGTGTAGTATCGACTACCAAAAGAAGCAAGGAGCGGGTTGATGGGCCAAGATGATGAAGGGCTTCCATAACGACGCCTTCAAAGAGGAGCATGATGTGCTAGGACAAGGTTTCTTTGCCTAAAGAACACCCCCTCACAGTCATTGCGTAGCACGCAATTTGCCGAACCTAGACAACAACCACCTGTGACGTACAATGGATCATGGATGTCCCCACCTCCACCAAGCACTATGGCATGCCTAGCTGGCGTTCCCACCAGACCTACCGTGGGCAATCAATGCCATTGGTGCTACACGCGTCCTCATCACACCCGCCATGTTGTTTCCACCATTGTCCATAACCGACCGTTAACCGCCAATCGCACCACCCACGCGCACTCGGACTAGCTAGCCACGCCACCATGAGTCCATGACACAGCCGACCAGATTGACCTCCTTAGCTTTACTTGTTCATAGCTATAGTTAGCGCAGTCCCGACCCTCCACCGAGGATAGTTTCTATAAAATTAACTACATTGCCATATAGAATTTCTAGTTTACATGACACCATATTAAATAAGAAAGAGAGTAGAGAGAGGAACAAACTGGGTCTTGCATGGGACCCAGTTTCTACACAAGAACCTATGCGCTAGGCACTATCAAGTTTTGCATTGGAAGATGATAGTGTCTTCATCAAGATGATGAATACATATGATTGGTGAAGAAGAGAGATGATGCATTTATGAATGATCTAATCCAAGAAATTATGGGTTGCGAAGTATAGTTTCTAATATGGGGTCTTGTTGGCGTGGCACTGAAGACACTGCTCATAGACTTCATGAGTTGAGACTGCCCTTAGGCACTGCTCGATCCTGGCCTGCAAGACCACCATTGCCCACTTGCCATCGCAGCCGCATGAACACATCCTGTTGCCGCTGGGACGCGGCCTCCTCACCCCGTGGTCTGGTCGACCACCTCGCCCGACGCTTCTCCACCTAGATCCAGCTGAGAAGCAGTGGTCACTGTCCATATATGGACAAATCCGACTTGAAATGGGCGATTTGGCCCTGCACCGTCCTGTGACAGGCAGCTCCGGCGGCGACGAGAAGTACAAGAACAAGAGCAGCAGCCAGCACATAATAATTTGTATGCAGAAAATGATCTCAATTAGGATGCTAAAGAGCTCGAAAATATACAACCTTCATTTGTTCCATGTTACGAGGATGAATGGTATACAAGGAAAATTTGCAATGGAAAATTATATTTAGCCTCAGGGGCCCACGCTGTCGAATTTGCCCCTGGGCCCTCCAATGTGTAAAGCCGGCCCTGTTCTTCCGTGGCAGTTCAGATACAGTGCAGCATATTGAGAGGAGAGGACAACCCTTCCGCGATTAATGACACTTTGATTGTGCTTATCCCCAAGGTGGCTAATGCGGAGGAGCTGGGACAATATAGACCGATCAGCCTATGCAACGTCATCTATAAGATTGCGTCGAAGGTGATGGCCAATAGACTGAAGGTAATTCTGCCCCGGATTATTGCAGAGGAGCAGTCGGCTTTCGTCCCTGGACGATTGATCACAGACAACGTTATATCAGCATATGAGTGCCTACACTTTATGAAACACAAGAAGGCACAAGATCTGAGATGTTGTGCACTAAAGCTTGATATGAGGAAGGCGTACGACCGCGTGGAGTGGAGCTACCTATGGGCAATCATGCTCCGTATGGGCTTCCATCAAATGTGGGTGGAGATGGTAATGAGATTGGTTACTACGGTCTCTTTCTCAGTTTTGTTTAATGGTGAGTGCTTGGATAAATTTAACCCTACGGGAGGTTTTGTCGTGGAAGGAAAAGAACACATGGGATGTCACCTAAAGAAATCCATTTATGGGTTAAAACAAGCTTCGAGACAGTGGTACTTGAAGTTCAACGAAACGATAAAGAGTTTCGGGTTTAATGAAAATATTGAGGACAACTGCATTTATGCAAAATTCCAGAAAGGAAATTACATTTTCCTCATCCTTTATGTGGACGACATTCTACTGGCAAGTAGCAATGTCAACCTATTATTGGAAACGAAGAAGTTCCTGTCCTCGAACTTTGATATGAAAGACCTTGGTGAAGCCTCATTCGTTTTGGGAATTGAAATTCACCGAGATAGATCAGATGGGGTATTAGGATTATCTCAACAGACATACCTGGAAAAGGTTCTAGAAAAGTTCTGTATGCAGAGGAGTAAGCCTACTCCTGCGCCAATAGTCAAGGGCGATAGATTTGGGGATTTTCAGAGTCCTCAGAACAGTTATGAAAGGGAACAAATGAAGACAGTTCCATATGCTTCAGCTGTCGGAAGCTTACAGTATGCACAAGTGTGCACACGCCCTGACCTAGCATTTGTTACCAACATACTTGGTAGATATCAGAAAGATCCAGGCCTCGAGCACTGGAAATTAGCGAAGAAAGCTTTACGGTATGTGCAAGGCACAAAAGGCCTCATGCTAACATATAAAAGAACTGATTCCCTAGAGATTGAAGGGTATTCAGACTCAGACTTTGCGGGAGATGGAGATGATAGTAAATCCACGACAGGCTACATTTTCACTCTCGCAGGGGGAGCTATATCGTGGAGAAGCTCTAAACAGACAGTGACAGCAACATCGACGATGTATGCTGAGTTTATAGCATGCTACGAGGCATCCTGCCAAGTTGAATGGCTAAAGAAATTTGTACCAGGATTGAGAGTGGTAGACAGTATAGAAAGACCACTAAAGATGTACTGCGATAACCAGCCAGCAGTGTTCTATGCTCATAATAATAAGAAAAGTACGGCTACCAAGTCGATAAAGATAAGATTTTATTCTGTTAAAGATAGAATCCAAGATCACACCATAAGTCTCGAGCATATTAAAACAGAGAAGATGCTCGCGGATCCGCTAACGAAAGGCTTACCACCCAACGTGTTCAAGGAACACGTGGCCGGCATGGGACTAAGGTATTGCCTATGATCTCTGGATTAACAGGGCCCATAGATTAAAGAATCTATTTCTGAATAGGGGCGTGTACAGTAGCTATTGATTCTATCGACGATTGAGTCGGGACGATGAGATATGCTCTGTGCACAAATCTAGGATGGAATAAGGAAAATTGTAAAAGGTAAAAGAAAAGCGATTGTGAGATCAAAGGGGAGATTGTTAGGTTGATCTCCCGGTCCACACGGCCCAAAGGCCGTGGGCCTTGATCCGCGCCCTGATCGGGGGCGCCCAACCCAACCATTGGTTGGTGGGCCCCTGTCACCCTGCGCTATAAAGAGAGGTGGGGGCCGCCGGCTCTAAGTACGAGGTTGACCGTGAGCCGTCAGACCCACCGACACACCTATCCGATCTAGGGTTAGTGCGCAGTTCGTGACGGGAAGCCCCGCCGCCACGACGTCCTCCGACGCCGTTCCAGGCCAAAGCCGGTGGCGACCGGAGGGACGCCGCGACCTACGACCTACACTGCGCATCGCTGCCTTGCGCAGTTCGTCATCAACAGAACGTGACATGTCTTCCTCCATTGGAGGCGATGGTATGGATCTACTCGTTCTTTGTTCATCGTATTCGTTCTTCGTTCATCATGTTCTTGTTATGGTTCTGTTATTGTTCTTCAAGTTTTACTATCAAGATTCAAGTTAATAGTTCTAGATCTGTGGCTAGTGATCCGTTAAAAGCTAACAATGGTATCAGAGCCTTACTAGCGCATAGATCTAGCAGTTTGGAATAAAAAAAATCAGATGAAAAGGATCCGAATCGGATCGAAAGAAACAGAGAAAAACTCGATCTCGAAGGATCGAACAGACAAATAAAACTCGATCTCGATGGATCGGACAGAAACATCACCCGCACCGTGGGACAACGAAAATAGAAACTCAACACCCGAACCCTATCTCAGATCTACCACTCGACAGTGGCAAAGAACAGAGCACCACCGCGGATCCCATCGACGGCGGCGCGCGCACCAGTAGGTGCACGCGCGCGTCGGCGATGGGACTCGCAGCGGCGCCAAGAAACTTCTCCTTCTTCGGCAGAACCTATCTACTCTTTTTTTTGGCCATGAGGGCCATGAGAAAGTGGACTGGATCTAGAGAAGAGAGAGCGGCACGGTGGCGAGGGGCCGCCGGCCGTGAGCACGGAGGCGAAGCGCCACCGGCTCAGCTGCTGCGAGAGAGAGAAGAGAGAAGAGAGCGGCGCGGAGGCGAAGAGCCGCCGGCCGGGGAGCAGAGCCGCTGGCTCGCGCGAGAGCGAGCGCGCCTGCGCGAGAGAGGAGAGAATGAGCTAGGGTTTCGGCGGCCGCGACGCGACGGGGTTTTTATACCTCCTCACTTCGCGCTCGACCGTCGGATATGATGGACGGCCGAGATCGACGCGGGCGGGGGCGCGGCTGCGGCGCTGGGCCAAATTGGCGGCCCAGGCCCAGGTTGCGGCCCGCGCGCGCGAGGGGACTGCCCAGCAGGCCGAAACAGAGTTGGGCCGCGGCCGCGCGCTGCATTTTGGCCCAACAGAACAGTTCTGCACAGTAGCTTTTCGCATTTATTTGAATTGATTTCAGTAAATTTTGCTCAATTTGAATAGAAATTTGAATAGAATTTGCCCCTGTTTAAATTTGAACCAAAGGGATAATTTTTCAGAGGGTAAATAGAGTATTTTGCTACTGTCCATGTGAATTTATTTAAAGTTTCCGCTGCTAGATATTTATTTTGACTTGTATTTAAATTTGAACCAAAGGGATAATTTATTTCAAGTCACAAATAAAATTTCAGATTTATTGTGATATTGTTATTTTCTGACCAAAGTTGATAATAACAATATCATAATTTTATAGATATTTATTATTGCATTATTACTTTTTCTGCCCAAATGTGATGAAGTTTTAATGTAATAGGCACTGTTATTATGTTATAATATTCTCACTTGATATGATTTAATTCCAGCTACGAATTTCATGATGGTCTCCATCAAGGACATTCCGATTCTCAAAGGAGATAACTACAATGAGTGGTACAAGAAGGTGGATTTCTTTTTCACCATGACAGAGCTGGATTGGGTTCTCACGGCACCGGTTCCGGCTGAGCCTGTGAAACCAGTCAGAGAGGCTGATATGACAGATGCTGTTTGGCAGCAGACAGAGCAGGCCTATACGGTCAGCAAACAGAAGTTTGATACAGATAATGCCAAATGGATCACTGCCAACAAGAAATGTTTGGCAGTGGTCAAGAACACCATAGAGCCTTCTGTTTTTGGGGCAATTAAAGATTGTCATAATGTCGTTGAGTACTTGGCGAAGTTAAAGAGTCAGTACACTGGCTCTTCAAAGACCTACGCCTCTCAGTTGATCAAGCAGTTGATCAACGCCAAGTACACAGGCGGCATCAGAGAGCACATACATCGCTTAATTCACATAAACAATAAGCTCAAGCCAATGGATGAGGACTTCAAAGAGAGTACCATCATTCATTTGGTTTTTGCTTCATTGCCAGATGAGTTTGAGAACTTCGTTGTTAACTACAATGTTAGTTCTGAGAAATGGGACATAGAAAAGACCATAGCGATGTTGGCTCAAGAGGAGGAAAGGATAAAGATAGCACGTGGTAACACTGTTAACCAAGTGCAAAAAGAAGAAAAATAACAACAATGCGTCTAACAACGCAAAAGGAAATCCCTCCTCCTCTAAGGGAAAAGGAATTCAGCACTCCCAGCAGCACAGGCCCAAGGATGGGCACACCACAGTGGAGAAAGACCAGTGTCTCTACTGCAAAGAGAAGGGGCACTACAAGAAAAATTGTGCTGCCTACTTAAAGATGATCATGGAAAGGAAAGGTGAGAATGTTATTTCATTCGTAAATGAATCTCTGTATATAGATTATTCCACTTCTACTTGGTGGATTGACTCAGGAGCAACAATTCATGTTGCAAACTCTTTACAGGGATTCCGTTCGACGAGAACTACTCAAAGAAACGAAAGGCGAATTAAAGTCGCAAATGGTGTCGAAGCAGAAGTGAAGGCGGTGGGCGACCTTCTCCTAGAGCTCGACACCGGATTTGATTTATTTCTTAGAGATGTTTTCTTTGTGCCTAGTTTACAGAGGAACTTAATAAGTGTATCTCGTCTAGATGATGATGGATATGGATGTCATTTTGGAAATGGCATGTGTGTGATAGATTTTAAAGACACAGTTACTACTATTGCTTTTAAGAAAAATGATCTTTATTTGTTATCACTACGTGAAAGTGTGAATTCCGTATGTGATGTGAATGCGCTTGTATCCCCACCTACAGCTCATAATAGAAAACGAAAGAGAACTCAAGATACGTCGTCGAAATTATGGCACTGTCGCTTAGGCCATATTTCGAGGGGGAGAATAGAAAGGCTGGTTAAGAATGACATTCTTCCTCCTCTAGAGTTCTCAGACTTAGATAAATGCGTTGATTGCATCAAAGGAAAATACATAAAGATTACAAAGAAAAATGCTGAACATACCGCAGGTGTTTTAGAGTTAATTCACACAGACATCTGTGGTCCGTTTTCAGTTAAAAGTATAGATGGTTTCGACTCGTTCATTACTTTTACCGATGATTATTCCCGTTATGGATATATTTATCCAATAAAAGAAAAATCAGAAGCGTTGGATAAGTTTAAAATATTCAAGGCTGAAGTTGAGAATCAACATAATTTAAAGATAAAGATAGTACGTTCCGACCGTGGAGGGGAATACTATGGTCGGCACACCCCATATGGCCAAGTTCCAGGGCCTTTCGCGAGGTACCTAAGGGAACAAGGTATAGTTGCCCAGTACTCTATGCTGGGCGATCCTCAGCAGAATGGAGTCGCTGAAAGACGTAACCGTACCCTTATGGATATGGTGCGAAGCATGATCAGCTACTCTACACTACCAGTGAGCTTATGGATGGAGGCTTTAAAAACCGCCATCTACATTCTCAACAGAGTTCCCAGTAAAGCGGTGCCAAAAACACCGTATGAGCTGTGGACAGGCAGAGTACCCTCATTGAATCACCTACGGGTGTGGGGGAGCCCTGCTGAGGCAAAGATATTCAACCCGACCATTGGGAAGCTAGATCCCAAGACAGTGAGTTGTCATTTTATTGGCTACACAGAGAAATCAAAAGGATATCGTTTCTACTGTTCTGACAAAGTCACAAAGTTTGTGGAAACGAGACATGCTGCTTTTCTAGAAGAAGAAATGATACGGGGGAGCATGGAAGCTCGAAAGATTGATCTTGAGGAGAGGCGGGTGTGCGCACCCAATCCAATGATTCAGGAACCATTTTTCGAACTACCTGTTGAGCCTACGCTGATGGTGCCAGACACTGCGGCTCCAGCTCCTGTGGTGATTCCTCCTGTGGCAACACCGAATGCAAATGTGGAACCTGTCCCTCAGGATCCTATAGAAAATGTTGCTGCAGATCAGGGGGAGCATCAACAGCCTCCAATAGAAAATGTTCCAAATGTAGAGGCCCCTAGAAGGTCTCAAAGAGCAAGAAAGTCAGCAATTCCTGATGATTATGAAGTGTATAACACAGAAGAGTTTCGAATGGAGGATGATCCTGTTTCATTCGAACAAGCCATGAGAAGCGAAAATTCATCCAAGTGGCTTGAGGCCATGGAAGATGAAATGAAATCGATGAGTACCAACCATGTTTGGGACTTAGAAGAAATTCCTAAAGGAGCCAAAACAGTAGGCTGCAAATGGGTCTACAAGACGAAACGTGACTCCAAAGGGAATGTGGAAAGATTTAAAGCGCGTCTTGTGGCGAAGGGTTTTACACAAAAGGAAGGAATAGATTACAATGAGACTTTTTCTCCGGTCTCATGTAAGGACTCCTTCAGAATCATAATGGCATTGGTGGCGCATTTCAACCTCGAATTGCACCAGATGGATGTAAAGACGGCATTCCTTAACGGGGATCTTGAAGAAAAAGTTTACATGGCTCAACCCAAAGGTTTTGTCGTGGAAGGAAAAGAACACATGGGATGTCACCTAAAGAAATCCATTTATGGGTTAAAACAAGCTTCGAGACAGTGGTACTTGAAGTTCAACGAAACGATAAAGAGTTTCGGGTTTAATGAAAATATTGAGGACAACTGCATTTATGCAAAATTCCAGAAAGGAAATTACATTTTCCTCATCCTTTATGTGGACGACATTCTACTGGCAAGTAGCAATGTCAACCTATTATTGGAAACGAAGAAGTTCCTGTCCTCGAACTTTGATATGAAAGACCTTGGTGAAGCCTCATTCGTTTTGGGAATTGAAATTCACCGAGATAGATCAGATGGGGTATTAGGATTATCTCAACAGACATACCTGGAAAAGGTTCTAGAAAAGTTCTGTATGCAGAGGAGTAAGCCTACTCCTGCGCCAATAGTCAAGGGCGATAGATTTGGGGATTTTCAGAGTCCTCAGAACAGTTATGAAAGGGAACAAATGAAGACAGTTCCATATGCTTCAGCTGTCGGAAGCTTACAGTATGCACAAGTGTGCACACGCCCTGACCTAGCATTTGTTACCAACATACTTGGTAGATATCAGAAAGATCCAGGCCTCGAGCACTGGAAATTAGCGAAGAAAGCTTTACGGTATGTGCAAGGCACAAAAGGCCTCATGCTAACATATAAAAGAACTGATTCCCTAGAGATTGAAGGGTATTCAGACTCAGACTTTGCGGGAGATGGAGATGATAGTAAATCCACGACAGGCTACATTTTCACTCTCGCAGGGGGAGCTATATCGTGGAGAAGCTCTAAACAGACAGTGACAGCAACATCGACGATGTATGCTGAGTTTATAGCATGCTACGAGGCATCCTGCCAAGTTGAATGGCTAAAGAAATTTGTACCAGGATTGAGAGTGGTAGACAGTATAGAAAGACCACTAAAGATGTACTGCGATAACCAGCCAGCAGTGTTCTATGCTCATAATAATAAGAAAAGTACGGCTACCAAGTCGATAAAGATAAGATTTTATTCTGTTAAAGATAGAATCCAAGATCACACCATAAGTCTCGAGCATATTAAAACAGAGAAGATGCTCGCGGATCCGCTAACGAAAGGCTTACCACCCAACGTGTTCAAGGAACACGTGGCCGGCATGGGACTAAGGTATTGCCTATGATCTCTGGATTAACAGGGCCCATAGATTAAAGAATCTATTTCTGAATAGGGGCGTGTACAGTAGCTATTGATTCTATCGACGATTGAGTCGGGACGATGAGATATGCTCTGTGCACAAATCTAGGATGGAATAAGGAAAATTGTAAAAGGTAAAAGAAAAGCGATTGTGAGATCAAAGGGGAGATTGTTAGGTTGATCTCCCGGTCCACACGGCCCAAAGGCCGTGGGCCTTGATCCGCGCCCTGATCGGGGGCGCCCAACCCAACCATTGGTTGGTGGGCCCCTGTCACCCTGCGCTATAAAGAGAGGTGGGGGCCGCCGGCTCTAAGTACGAGGTTGACCGTGAGCCGTCAGACCCACCGACACACCTATCCGATCTAGGGTTAGTGCGCAGTTCGTGACGGGAAGCCCCGCCGCCACGACGTCCTCCGACGCCGTTCCAGGCCAAAGCCGGTGGCGACCGGAGGGACGCCGCGACCTACGACCTACACTGCGCATCGCTGCCTTGCGCAGTTCGTCATCAACAGAACGTGACATGTCTTCCTCCATTGGAGGCGATGGTATGGATCTACTCGTTCTTTGTTCATCGTATTCGTTCTTCGTTCATCATGTTCTTGTTATGGTTCTGTTATTGTTCTTCAAGTTTTACTATCAAGATTCAAGTTAATAGTTCTAGATCTGTGGCTAGTGATCCGTTAAAAGCTAACATGCCCTTGACATCCACAGTGAAGCGTTAAGTGAGAAGTATCTGGGCATGCCGACCCAGGTTGGAGTGTCGACCAATGGTGCTTTTAAGTACCTGAAGGATAGAGTATGGAAAAAAGTCCAGGGTTGGATGGAACAATGTCTATCGACCGGCGGCAAAGAGCGAGGTACTAATCAAAGCAGTTGCGCAAGCTATTCCCACGTATTCCATGTCATGTTTCAAGCTACCGAGGGGCCTGTGCAAGCATATTGATGGTGTCTTGCGTAACTTTTGGTGGGGAAGCAAGGCAGGGAAGAGAAGGACATGCTGGGTTGCATGGGATGACATGATCAAGCCGAAGCACCTTGGTGGGATCGGTTTCCGTGACATTGAGCTGTTTAATCTTGCACTTCTAGCCAGGCAGGCTTGGCGATTGGTTCAGGATCCGGAGTCGTTGAGCACGCGCATCCTCAAAGCTGTATATTATCCCGAAAGTGATTTTCTGGGAGCTGTTTTGGGAACAACGCCATCACAAGTGTGGCGTGCTATTTTGGAGGGGAAGAAGGTCCTGCTCCAGGGACTGATCAGAAGAATTGGCACCGGTGAGGAGACAAATATCTGGACCATGAATTGGATCCCTCGTTACGGTATGCTGCGCCCTGTGGCAAGCACGCGACCGAGCCCTCCGGAGCTGGTGTCCGAGATAATCGACTCCACACGTGCGTCCTGGGATCGACGTCGGCTACTGGAGTTCTTCCATCCCATGGACGTGGAGGCGATCAACAACATACCCCTGAGCCTTGGAATGCTGGCAAACTATTGGAATCCAATGGCAGATGAATGTTCCTTTCTTCCAAATGATGGAATCGGCTAGACAAGTCTTCAATCACATCTTCTACATGGAAGTCTTCATTATTGCAGCTTGGCACATCTGGAAACAGAGAAACAGTCTAATATTTGAAAATTGTCAAGCAAGCACAGCCAACTGGAAAACAAACTTCAAAGAAGAATGTACTCTTCAAGCCCACAGAATGAAACCTTCTCTGAAATCTCCCTTCCTAGTTTGGTCTCACAACTCAGTTTAGCTCTTCTTTCTTCTCCTCCTTTCTCTGTTCCTTTTTAATAGCTCAGATTTCCTCAGTCAAAGTGCAGCTTTTTTTTTGTTGTAAAGTTGTATAGTTTTCTACCCCTCTTGTAACTCTTTTTCTTTTAATAAAATTTTAACAGTGGGGTCTCCCCCGCTGTTTTTGGTTCAAAAAAAAACAACATACCCCTGAGTACCAGAAGACAACAAGACTTCTGGGCATGGCATTACGAGAAGAGTGGAGTTTTCTCGGTGCGGTCGGCTTACCAGATGCTAGTAAGGAACATGGAGAAAAATCTTTCCTATTTTGAAGGGAGAGCTAGCACTTCTAATTTCAAGGCGACTGAGAAAGAATGGACACACATCTGGCAAGTGAAGGTCCCAACGAAGATCAGGGTTTTCCTATGGAGGTTGGCGAAGTGTTCATTACCATCGGCGGACGTTCGACGCCACAGGAACATGGCTCCATCGGCTGCATGTGCTATTTGTGGTGCTGAGGATTCATGGAAACACTCTTTAATCGAGTGCAACATGTCCAAATGTGTTTGGGCTCTAGAAAAAGAGGACATTACAGATTTCATTGGGGGCTTACAGGAGGAAGATGCGAGGGCATGGCTAGCAAGAGTCCTCTCCTCTCTACCCCATGAGGACATGGTGCGGGTAGTGGTGACCCTATGGGCTATCTGGTATGCTAGGAGGAAGGCCATTCATGAAAATGCCTATCAAGGGCCCCTGTCGACGCACGCTTTTATTGACAAGTTTGTGTCTGAACTTGGTTTGACGTCACCTAGGCCGAGGGAGGAGCAGCAGCAAAGGAGGTCGTTCCCAAGGTGGGTTCCTCCACCTGAAGGCCTCATGAAGATTAATGTCGATGCAGCGGTCGCCAAGAACTCTAATCGGGCAGCAGTCGCAGCCATAGCTCGAGATGGTGAGGGGAATTTCATTGGGGCATCAACCGTGGTGTCCTTTGGTATTACCGAGCCTGAATCACTGGAGGCTTTGGCATGTCGGGAAGGGGTGGCACTCGCTAGTGATACTCTTCTTTACGAGGTACGCATTGCAAGCGACTGCTCTAATGTTATCAGGAGCATCCAGACTGGATCGATGGGGGTGTATGGCCACATCGTCAAAGAGATCAAAGCTCGGGCAAAAACTTTTCAGAAGATGGAGTTTGTCCATGAGCGGCGAGAAGCAAACCATGAAGCGCACAACTTGGCTCGAAGTTCTCTTTTCGAACCAGTTGGTAGGCATGTATGGCTGGTCAGTCCACCCTCGGGTGTTTGTAATTCCTTAAGTAGTGATTAGAGAGTTGTGTACTCTTCTAAAAAAAAAGATACAGTGCACATCACCATTTTTCTTGTTCATACACACCGAACCACCACCATTGGCAGCCAAATTAAAACTCATATGTAGAAAGCACCGAACAAATGAAAGAAGCAGATAAAAAACCCAAAGCCAAGTGGGGGGAGGGGGGCGCGATACTCTTAAATTTGGTGTGTGGATTGTCACCTTCATCTACATGTCTATTGCGATGAATTTGTCCAACAGGATGATTGAGGCCCTTGACCATATCCGCAAGTCTTTTTTGGTGTGCTATGGAGGCAGTCTCGGAGGTCGCCTGGATTCGCGTTTGCCTGCCAATTGACCTGGATGGTTTAGGTTTCCTTAACCCAACCATACTAGGTTGGTCGCTCTGCCTCCGCTGAAACTGGCTTGCAAAAATCATGTCTTTGCGGTCTTGTCTGTTTTTCCATTCCAAAATGACTGTAGGTCACTATCCCTATTTGCTGCATTAGTAATGATGGCCGTTGGTGACATGTGCCTTGCGAAGTTGTGGTCGAGGTGCTTCGATAGCGTCTAACTTGCTACTTGTAATCTCTCCCAGGTTACTTAAAACTAGGTCGTTATTGGTCCTTCTCGGCCGCAGCTCTCCTTCGGTACCTACGGGTGTGGGAGCTCATGGAGAACGAAGGTCCCTCGCCCACAATACGCCGGATATGTTGGAGATAAGCGTTAACTTTTGACAATGGTCATTAGGAGTTAACACATGTAGCAAAAGATTTACACCAACTTAACTTGGCTGACCACTGCGTCGCAAGTCACGCGTTCGTTCACGCAAAAAGGACGCGAATACGCGCGCGTGCATTGTGTAATCCAGCCTCATTCTCTCCTTTATGTGCAATTCAGTAGTAAGAGAGAGCTCTTCTATTTAAATTGGCTATATGTGCTATGCACACTTACTTTGTGATTCTTTAAATGGGCCTCTATATGGGCCATTTTTCCAGCAGATAAGTTCGTCTGGAAATGGATGGTGAATGGAGTGTTTACCTCCTCGAGCGCTTACATGGCCTTCTTCCTTGCCTTCTTCCTAACAGGTTCAGACTCTTCGTTTGGCTTGCCATGATCAGTCGCTGCTGCACTTCTAACAGATTGCATCGACACGGTCTTTGGGAGGACGATACCCTGTGCCTTATGTGCTCAAGAAGGACACATTGAGTTAGTTAGCACGGTCTAGTTGTCTGTTTGTTCCATCTTCTATTAATAAAGTATATATGTGCTAAGCATGTTCCCTAAGAGACTATGAAAAAGGGAAAAAATTATATCAAACATTTTGTTCATCTTGATGCATCCAAAAATGCATCGCGTGCACCCTACTACTCCCGATATATAAATACAATATAAGGTGAACAATAATCATGCATGATGAGTCGATGATGGATGGCCAACACGTATGGTGGGCGCCTTGGCAACGCGTTCCTATCGCAAGTAAACGTGGACGTTGGTGGCTTGATTGACGACGATGGCGCCCACAGGTGGAGGAGCACGGTTTTGGCTTGCGAGGTGAGGAATTCAGAATTAGGATTGATGTGTGGTGAGAGGCCCACATGTCAGAAGTATAGATGAGATAGTAATAGACATAGAGATAGAGATGAGGTAGCAATAGACATAGAGATAGAGATTGAGGTACACATAGGGATTTTTAAGTAGATCGAGGAGATAGAGATAGAGTTTTTTTTAGCAAAAGAGATAGAGCTAGAGAGTTTTTAGTGGAAGGGTTAGGGACTTAAGTAATAGAGAAGTAGAGGTAGAGAAGAAACTTGCTTTGTACCTTGGTGCCGTGTACTTGCCAGCCTAAAATCTGCTTTATACCTTGGTGTATGGGGACGGTGTATGGTGTGTAACTGACCAGCCTGCCAGTTACCTTTTCCTGGATTATAAATAGATCGATCATGAGCGCCTTAGCAAGCATTGAATTCCACCACAACGTTTACTATCCTCCCCATCAGGAACAAAAAAGGGGCAAACTCCCCAAAAGAGCAAATCATAACTTGGTGCACCATGGATAAGGGCACCAAGAACGGCAACGCCGTTGTGCTGCTTTCACTTTTCCTTCTTGGATGTTTTGCTCTAGATGCTCAGTGTAAGTAACAACGATCAAGTATTTCTTCCATTCAATCCCAAATTTCTTACTGAATATGTGCTGTTTTTTTTTTGCCGATTGGAGATTTAGGGTTTATGCACGTTCGATTGTGACTTCATCCAGATATAGTACTAGATATATATAAACATGTATACTATCTTAGAGCAATTTGTAATTAATATTACGTATTAACTTACATATTAAATTATTGTGCATTTTAATGATTTTTCATATTGCCGACGAATAGGTCGCTTAATGGAGGAAATGGGTCAGGCAGATGCCACTGTATTTTGTGGCATATTGTATGATTTAACACAATGCCGTCACGCTGGAGTTAATCCATGTTGGTGTTGTTTTGGGTCAACTAGAGAAGGTTGTTTTTCTACAAAGGCTTCCTGTGAGCAAAACTGTAGAGGGGTGTGACAACATCAACGAACCTTACTGAATGATGGAATAATAAGAAAAAAAATATATTGTGCTTGCCTATATTTGCTCTATTCTCACCAATTTACATATGACAAAGCAGCATAAAGCCCCTCTCATGCTTTTTGATATTTCTCGAAGTTTTTGTTAACAATAATTAAGGGGTGATAATAATAAATCAGGCACAATACATCCACAGTTTTTGTTAACAATAAGTAGAGAGAGATACTACTAAATCAGGCTCAATACATCCACTATGCTCAATGAGGAGAGGTAAATAATCAAACCAAAAATAGCTTTTTCTTCAAAGAAAGACTAAAAATTCATGTTAGAAACAAAATTCACTACAAAGTGCATATACAAGTTGCAGAGAAGACAACCGGAATAGAAGTACCAATGATATTTCCATTAGATATGCGCGCAGTTAACAATCCATCAAACCCCACCACCTCCAGGTATACGATACAATATGGCATCACAACACTGCACAATAGCGAATTATACTTCAGCATCCATTTCTTAACAAATTTATGGTGTGCAAATGTAGTGTCGACAATTTTGTCAGGTTGAGAAGTGAGAACATGGTATAAAAGTACAGGTCTGATAAAAATAACACTTGCTGAAGCATGCATGCGACAGGTGCATACCGTAGTGCATTCTCATGACAGCATTCTCCGGGTCCAACTTGAATCCATCAAGAAGTGCTTCACAGGCACCCTTGTAATCCTGATGATACAGTATCTAGTGAATTATCAAAAATAAAAGCAGAAAGTTAATAAAACAACCGACAAAACCTTTCTGTATCCTACCTTCAATAACAACACAGCTGCACCCTGCCGGTACCAGGCCTTTGGCCACTGACGCATTTCTCTGCATGCAACAGCATCCCGCAAAGCCTTGTCTCCGGCAAAGGCTATTCGACAACAAGGTTGCATTGACAGGGTCAAGGTCCATTGCCTACATCCAGTGGCCAATCCATAGCTCAAAGTTTGGGAGCTTATCTTCTTCTTTCTCCTCTTCTTCTTCCCTTTTTCCTTCCTCCTCCTCTTTATTTATGCCTAAAATATGTAGAGGGCCTTAGAGCCTTAGAGCAACTTCAACAATAGCCCCCAAATTAGGTCCTCCAAATATTGAAAGGGGGTTTCCTCTATTTTTTTAAAGCCTCACAATTTGTTCCAACTCCAGCAATAGTCCCTAAGAATTGAGGTATTGAACTGAGAACTCAAAATGAAGCCCTCCTCCTCAAGCACCTTGATAAATTCTACAACAAAATGGACATTCCCTGGGTAAACATGATTTGGCACTCATACTACTCTCAAGGGCAAATACCTCATGCCGCTGCTGACAGAGGCTCATTTTGGTGGAAAAATTTACTACATCTCTGTGATAAGTTCAGAGGAGTGACAGCTTGTACAGTAGGGTCTGGTACAATTGTCTTGTTTTGGCTTGATGTTTGGAATGGTCATTGCTTGCAAGAAAAATTACCAAGATTATTCACATTTGCTAGGAATCAAAAAATCTCAGTTGCTGTTTTTCTTACACGCAACTGATTTGACAGAGCACTTTCATCTTCCTCTCTCAGGCATTCCAAGAATTTCAGGAACTTAACGAAATTGTGCAAAGCATTCAAGTGAGTGATGAAGAAAAAGATCAATGGCATTATATTTGGGGTTCTCATAAATACACATCTAGAAATTTCTACAATCATATTTACAAGAATTTCCAGCCACCAGAGGTTCTTTGGATCTGGAACTCAAGATGTTGCAATAAGCTAAGAGTTTTCTCTTGGCTCTTACCGATGGATAGATTAAATATTAGAAATCTACTGAAAAGGAAAAACTTCAAGATTGAAGGAGAGTATTATAGTTGTGTCCTATGTGGATCCAATAGAGAAGAAACCGCATTCCACTTGTTCTTCACTTGTCCTTTTGCAAATAGTTGTTGGCAGCTGATTGGTATTCAGTGGCAAATTGGATCACCCTTCTTTCAGATGCTTGAACTGGCCAGAAGAGACATCAATCATAGCTTCTTCATGGAAATCTTCATAAATGCAACATGGCAGATATGGAAGCAAAGGAATGGACTAATCTTTGAAAATTGCCCTGCAAACTCTAACACGTGGAAAAGAAATTTCAAGAATGAATGCTACAATCAGGCTCTTTCTTGTTTGGGTCAACAACTCCGTATAGCTCTGAGTTTACCTCCTTTAGGCTCTTACATCTTGTGCAGCCCCCCTCTTTGTTTTCTGTTTAGCTTAGTGGTCTAGGGGAGGCCTACATCCAGCAAGTTAAACCAACCGGTAGAAAAAATAAATTGTGAAAAAATTAAAGGAAAATCGCACCTTCCACTTCTCATACTCATATTATGGTGGATATTCATTAGTCACATGATTTTCTAGAACTAATGAGAAATCTAGAAAAGAATGTCGACCTAGAAAACTTTTCCCCATAGATTTTAGGAAAAGTCCATTTTACTCCCTCCACCTATTCACTTTGTCCATTTCACCCCTAACCAAAATGATGGCTCAATTTAATCCCTCGTCCTATTTATTCTAGATTAAATTATCCCCTAAATGAGGTTTGCAGGCAATTTTGCCTATGTGGACGCGAGGTTGACAAGTCTAATATCGTCTGGATGCCATGTAATCCAGCATGACATGGAAATCTACCACCAAGCCAAGCGGATCCCATCCTGAGCCAAGCCAAGCGGGGCCACGCGCCCTTCCAGCAGCCACCGAGCCGCATCACTTCTGGGCGGGAAACGCCGAGTTAGTCCCTAACCGCACCCGTGCATCTCCTCAGTTTTGCTTCTGGTATTCTCTCGCGCACAGTCCGCCACACCATTCACCGCTAGTTGCTGGATGAAAGAAAGGGCCCCGGTGGTTCTGTGTTCAGAGTATGCAACAATAAGATGCATGATGTACTCCATGTATTGTTGCTCTGGGTATCAGTTCTGCATATATTGAGTGTATTGATGTCTGAAAACTGATGCCACCAATGGACATTGACTGAAGCTGCAATCTTTCTGTGCTCTTTTGAAGTTCTGTACATCCCTATAATATAGTGCATGGTGGTGTTAGTTTTCAAGTTTCTCTCAATCATTGTCATGAACTAATCATGCCATTTTTTACTGGATCATAACTATTGAATTGATGGCACTATACATGATAGACAACTGGTTAGTTTGGTAATTTCTGAATGTAAAGTAACGCATGTTCTTATTCAAGTGCGTTGTTGTACAAGTGGGCATTTGTTGTTTTTCGTTCTTGCAAGTCTCAAATAGCTGCAACATCTACAATTCAGAGCAAGGACACCGCCGTTCAATCTCTGCAAAGCTACTAGGCTACAAGTACCCTCATGTTACTGGTCCTCCAACTAACAAACTCATGAGCGAGCCTTAAACGACTGCATGGGACAGATTAACAGCCAGCGGGCGGCGTGATAGATTAACACGACAGGCGCGTGGCCTCACTCGGCTCGGCTCAGGATGGGATCGGTTTGGCTTGGTGGTGGCTTTACACATCACGTGGGATTACATGGCATACAGACAAGATTAGATTGGTCAAACTCGTGTCCACATAGGCCAAATAGGCTGCAAACCTGGCTTAGGGGGTAATTTAATCCAGAATAAATAGGATGAGGAATTAAATTGAGCCATCATTTTAGCTGGGGGTGGGATGGACAAAGTGAACAGGTGACGGAGCCAGGATCGGGGGGGGGGGGGGATTTCATCCTAATGTCAACAGCCACAGCTACACAACTCAAGTGTTGTATCATGTAAAGCAAAACTAATTTGTTGCACTAAAAAAATATAACTAGCATGAGAAAGCAAATAAATATGGCAGGGTCTCAAGGAGACTAAATATTTTATTTCCTGACACTTGAGTTTGCTAATAACCCCATGAGGGGTGTTAGGAAACAAATCAAGTGGCAAGACTACATTATTTTCAATTTTTCAAGTGCAAGATTTTTTCCCCATTCTATAGAAAAAAAGAAAGGAAAGGCCAAACGGGAACAGGAACAAAAGGAAAGATAGTGGTTACTGTTTGGACCATATCTAGGGTTAGGGGTAGAGCCAGAAATTAAGTATATGGGGGCGATGAACAAAGCAAAGTAGAAGCTAAAGGAGTGAAGGGACAAAAACCAAATAAAATACGAACAGCAAGTGAGTAGGTCATCGAGTGCGACACTTCACATGTAAGGTGTTTTTTTGAGCCACCGAAAAGATAAAAATGGACTGCTCCTAACTAAGTAATTGGGCCTCAACTCTCAAGTACAAGATATTTGTGTTGAATGAGGAGGAAAAAACAACATTGAAGTTATATATTAGCTATACAAAAGAAAAAGATAATATTAAATATATATATCTATCTATACTATAAGGATCAAGTAGAATTGAAAACGCTTCTCACCTAAAAAAATCCTACCAACCCCTCACGGAGGACCCACATGTCAGGTCCAACGGTGGAAACGACGTGGAAAGTTTTTTCAAAAACGATGTTTCTAGAGAGTTTTTACCGTTTTAGGCATTACTTTTCTCACCATAGAATTTTTTTACCCACCTCAGGTACCCACCAACCAATATACACGCCCACCCGACCAACCAATATAAACAAATACACACGAAACCCAAAAAAATCCTACCCACCCCTCACGGAGGACCCACGTGTCAGGTCCAACGGTAGGAAATGACGTGGAAAGTTTTTCAAAAACGATGTTTCTTGAGAGTTTTTACCGTTTTAGGCGTTACTTTTATCACCATGAAATTTTTTTTGCCCACCTCACGTACCCACCAACCAATATACAGGCCCACCCGGCCAACCAATATAAAAAAATACACACGATACAACATATTGATGGGTAAATAAAAAAACACATACCATACAACATATCGAGCCGCCAGCGGTGGCCTCCACGGCGTCGGCCAGCGCGGCGACCATGTCCTCTCAGATGGATTAGGAGCCGCAGGTGGTGGCGCCGTCAGGGTAGAGCTCGTGCATGGGAGGTGGCGTCCACGTTGAGCTTGCTCACCTTCTCCAGGCAGTCGATCTCCCGCTCCACCAGCATGCTGCCGCTCACGCCGTCCTTCCACACGATCAGCTGCATGGTGATGCCCAGCAAGGATGCGATGTATTCAAAGCGGCGGTAGCGTTCCCGGCCACGTGGTTCGTCTCACAAAGTACAACAAAACTGTGTAATTAATTTTTTATTTCATCTATATTTAGTATTCCATGCATATGCCGATATTTTAATGTGATAGGAATCTTCTTTTTGCATAGTAGAATTTGGGGTGGATTTTGAAAACTAAAACAACAAGGCCTGATTCTTTGACCACCATCGACCAGGCCCTGGCCACCATCGGCAATGCCCAGTACTGCCCCAGTCAGGCTATGGTTGCCGCTGCTGGCCATGATGTGTCCGGTGCTGGCCCAGCGGCGGTTGGCGTTACTTGGCCTTGGTGGTCCCTATCAAGCCCCCAATTGTAATTCTCTTTTAACACCATATACTATAAAGAATTGTTGTGTATTATAAATTTTTGTATATCTTCTACGTATTAATACTTGATCTCGTGGTGTGTTATATTGTTTTATTTTTATTGCGTTCTATTTTCACAACCAAGAAAAAATGATGTTTCTAGAGAGTTTCTGCCTAAAATAATCTCATAATAAAGGTAGCACACGAGTGCATATTTGCTATTAGCTATAAAACATAGGGGTATATACACTACAAGAAATCATTTAATCTATGATGAAATTGTTTTGTCATAGATCACTAAAAATACGTCACAAAACAGTATCGGTGATGATTTTAGAAAACGTCATGGATTGAGCGTCATAGATTAAATCGCGTGACGATTTAACAGAATCTGTCACAGATTGAAACGATATGTGACGTTTTCAAACCGTCATAGATTAGCCTTGAGCCCGCGTAGCCCAGTCCAGGCCCAATGTTTGTGACGAAAATTAACGTCATAAACTTCATCACGGATTGCATAATGAGCTGATGTGGCTATTGACATGGATGGTCACGTGGCTGATGATGTGGCAACTATTGCTGACATGGATGACGTCGATGATGACGGCCCGTTTATTAACAGGCCGAAATGAGTGTGGCCCATTTATAAGCAGGCCAAAATGATAACCAGGCCAAATGTTTTTAGTCCCAATAGCCCACTACCACAAAAAATTCAGCAAATTTTATGGCCCAACAAATTCCTAAAGCCCATTTTCACAACCATTCCAGTCCAGCCCAAGAGAAGCCATAAGGCCCATACAACAATATAATATTTTTTTGACAACAAACAATAATCAATTTGAAAATTAGCATTTTGATACATCATCTCAAGTTTTCATCCAATTTCTCCAACCAACATCACATCACACGGCTAGTTACAACAATAAAAGTTTGTTGCATTACACCTCATCACTTGCTTGAATCTGAATTAGCACAAGCTCAACTTTTGCGTCCAACTCAGCTTGATTCTTTGTAGATCTGGACATGGTATAACACATGGTGAGTTCATATGGAAAAAGAAGATACGTGCAAACACTAAATATATGCAGCTTCACGTGTAACACAGGCTGCATCATATCATCATACATAACAATTGCACATGAACTCTGGATATTGTACGTGGTGCAATTAGGCATGGCAAATTAACAAACAAGGAGTCATGTTACTATGTACGCATTGATGTCTCAGATTCAAAATAGAAAATGGCCAGTATGTCAATATATAAGCAAGGATATTTCACCAAATACATATAGTCCAGCTCAATTAAAACTCAAACAACAGGTGGTACAAGTAATTTGTAATTGAAGAAAGGAAAACGAAATCTAGTAGATGACTTAGGTTGTAATCCATCATATAGCTGTGCAACTAGCAATTATGAAACTCTTTCACCACCTTGTCATTCCAAAAAAAATCATGAACCAACTAGCAATCGTCGAACTATACCTGGTATCCAATGTTTTTGTGGTCTCTTGAGTCCAACCTTCGTCGGCATCACAAGTTGGGGGGCGGCGACCAACTTTGGCCATTCACAAGAAGCTGCAACTCCTCAGTCCCTCAAGAACTGCACAAAAAAAATACACTACTTCAGTGCAGAAACATGTTATCATTCTGTTAGCGCACCGGCCGCTATTCAAGGAAGCAAACTTTCATGAAATAGAAATTCTGAGGTGACATACAAGGATTATATGAAAATATCAGCGAGGTGAAAAAATAGAAGGATGAAGTGAACGAGGAAACGACATTCTAGTACGGCAAAAGATCTCTAACAAAGCTCTGCTTCTTTGAGTGCAGTATAAATAGCATCAATGATAGGACTATCTGTTGTGAGGGATAAAAATTTGTAGTTGAACAATGACACACCAATCACGTGCAATGTCAATTGAGAAAACAATGCTTCTATATTGACAGGTTCCCCACTGGAAGCATATGGTTCAAGTTTCTCTATTATCACTCAGCACATTTACAAAATACTTTTTCCCATAACGGACAGGAAACTTTTGTGCAGGGATGGCACAACAGCTCCGCGTCTCACCTAAAATCTAGATATCATTTGTTGGATCCAGTGCAGTAGAGGCTTCTAGCACTAGAGATCCAGGGCAACAGGCACAAGCACAAGTAGTACTCAGATCGAGATTGGACAGTTTCGTGGAAGGACCAAGTCAGATCAAGACATCAAGCAGAGAGATAAGGATCTGAACGGAGCAACAGGCTCACCTTGCTTGCAGCCGCCGGGTGCGTCCTGCATGACTGCATCTAGAGGTCATAGTGGAAGGCCTCAAGCACAAACAAACAAAGACTGCCGACGCTAAAAATCACCTACAAAATTAAAGCAGTATTGGATAGATCGGCCAACGAAGGTGCAGCGGGATTCGAAAGGTTCAAGAGGGAAGGGTGAAACAAACCGATGGGATTGGGGGAGAGGATGCGACCTTGCTTGCGGTGAGGGACAAGCACCGCACCGCCGACACGGAGAGTTGAGCCGACAGCTTTTGTGGTGCGGGGCCGACGTGGAGGTGCTCCAGGGCCTCGGCGGCAGCCGCTGCCCGACGCCAGGTAACTTGAGGGGGACAGCAGCCTCCTGGTCCGCGGCAGCAGCAGCGCAGGAAGGGGAGGAACCATCGCAGCGATAGTCAGAAGCAGGAGCACGCTGTAGCCTGTGGCCGATGTAGTCCCTGACCTCCTCCGTGTTGGGTAGAGGGGCGGTGTCCCGGGTGAGGCGACGAGGGCGGCGGCAGATCTGAGGAGGGGAAGGAGAGTTGTGTGAAGGGAAGGGTGGAGGCGTTGTCGGCGGACTGGAGTAAGCGAGAGGAGCTAGGGTTTGAGAAGGGTGTCAGCTGGAAGATATATCTACCTCGGGCTCGATCTGGATCGTCGGATCAGATGTTAACGGCTACAAGAAGTTGGGCCTTAGTGGAAATTGGCCCAAGACAAGTTTCTTTTGGCCCGTTTAGCAAATTCATGAGCCTTTTTCCTTAAATAGAAACAAATTCGAATTCAAAAACTTGCCAAACAACATGTAGATCAAATTATCTAATATACCTGAAATTTTTTTACATGAAACAGATGACATATATGTTGTTGTGTAAGAGTTTCAAAAATTTTGGAACTGATTAACTATTTTATATAGTTTAAATGATTTTCTAGGTGCTTATGGAAAGTAATTCCAAATTAAATTGCATGTACCTCCAATAAGATTTATTCGATTGCACAGAAGTTATATTTAAGCTTATATGTCCCATTATAGTTCATGTCCAATATATAATGAAGGATCCAATGGTTTGCTACGGATAATTCAACCTTTTATCTCCAAACTAGAATAGAGTAATTGCAATAATATCTAAATTTGGTCAGAAAATTCTACAAACTATCATGGAAGCATATTTTAGATCCATAAACTTACCATAAAAAATCAAATGATTTTAGTAGAGTAAGACTATACATTATTCATAAAATAGGCACTTCCACCACATAGTTTCTTATAACTCAAGTCAAACTCATAAGTTTCCATATCCCATAATATTTTTCTAACTCGCATGCACTTAAATTTTGGACACAACCTTGAGTCTGTCTTAACATTAAAGAATAGAAAGTTACATTAGCAATTGTTGTGCAAAAACATGTTTTTCTATTTTCTATATGGGTGTAAGAAAACAATCCATATGTAAAAGCTCAAATAAATAGAAATTAACATACAAAAAACACTATTAAATGTAAGATCATGATTTTTAAAAAATTCTGAAAAAAGAACCACCAAATTTAGAGTTAATATGAAGGAGAAATACTAGTTACAATTTTTAATTCTAGATTAAAAAAGAAAGATGAACTATTCATGCATTCTTCATATCATTCTAGCCTGTGACGTTACATGTATCAAATAAATTTACTCTACGGGATGTACTACGAAACAAGTCTGTAGCTCAGTGGTAAATGCACTAGTTGGTGAGTTGGATGTCGTGGGTTCAATTCCCGTATGGAGCACATTTTTGTGGTGTGTTTTCCTTTTTTGCATTTTGGGCTGAGACAAGCCGGATTGGGGAGTTTGGCCCAAGATCGGAGCAGGGCCGGATTGGGGAATTTGGCCCAAGATCGGAGCAGGGAATTGGGCTGGGCATCTGTCTGGTTTGGAGCGCTGGGCTCGGCCCAAAAAGATGAGGATGCCTATGGCCTGTCATGCCCATTTGACTATTATTCTTGCCCAAGTTTCATAAGTTACGAAAGATTAACTAAACTAAAATAAAGAAGCATTTCATAAACGTGGAAGTGTGCTTGTGGTAGATGGCATTTCACAATTTATTTTTTTTTTGTCGATCAATTGGTAAAATTAAAACACGTCCCCTACTTAGATACAACATACAAGTGAATTAGTAGTGCAGTAGTACGAAGTTTCTTTGCCCCAGGTCTCTGATTCGAACACCCGACGGTACCTTTTGTTTTATCGAATTTTAGTGCGGCCAGTGACCTGACTGTGTATTCGTAGGGGCAGAAAAATAACAAGTGAAATTTGTATAAGTAAAGGAAATGCCTGGTAGTAATCACAAGACATCATTTAGCTTGGTGGTATGCGGCGGCAAGTTTTTTGCTAGACTATGGTCCTAGTTTCGAATCTTAGGTAGGGCACTTTTTGCTTTTTTTTGCATTTAAATGCAACAAGCATGTTAACAACAAACTCAACCACTTTTTATATTTTTTACTTTAATGTTGATCCATGACGATTTTTTGAGAACGTCACTAGTTATTGGGCTATATTGTGACGGTTTCGTTAAAACGTCACTATATTTTGGGCCTAATATCCATTAATGCAAATCTGTGACTCTGAATCCGTCATAAAAAATCCGTCACAGATTAAATGGTTTGTTGCAGTGATAGAGGATTGGTAGAATGTGGGGGGAGGGGGGGGGGGGGGGGGGGGCTAGCCTCTGTCCAGGGCATCTTCCTATTTAGTTGCAACTTACAAAGACACAACGACACAAAATCGCAATCCATCACAAACCTGATATCCTTACCTGGCTTCCTTCTGTCTCTGGCAAATGCACTTCCAAGGACGCCTATGCAATCATAGCAGTAGAACACCTATCACCTTCTCCAACCCATGGAAGCCGAGCTTTACCTGATCAGGTTAAAACCCTCCTTTCTCAGGATCCGGAAACAAAAAAAACTATGCCACCAAGACACAAAGCTTTTGTTTGGCGTCTCCTCAGACAAGCCCTCCCAACAGGTCACAGAGCAGCCCACTTTTCTACACACATAGATGAAAAATGTTCTACTTGTGGACCACCTCTTTTTCTCTTGTGCTTTCTCTAGAGCAGTTTGGTATGCAGGCAGCCCTCTGATCAGGGCAGATCAACTCCCCAGAGGCACCCAGGGAGTACAGGAACAGGTGGTGGCCCTATGCACAGCACAAACTTCAGATGAACAGGTCGAAGGAGTAATTACCACATTGTGGTATATTTGTTGAGCAAGAAACAACAAGCGCTTCAACAACAAAAAATGGTCAGTAAAGCAGGTTTTACATGCAGCAAAAGCCGATGCAACGGTTTCACACACCATCATGCTACAAGAATTCCAAAACATCCACCAGCCTGCACAATCTCGCACTCAAAAACAACCTCCACCCTCACATTCACCGGTACATCCACCAACCACCTCCCCAAATAATTCTCCAACACACTCCACAACACACAATGCTTCAAATGCACCACATGGCACCCACTCTGCACAAATCTTACAAGGTCCCCGGTGCTACACGGATGCTGCGATTGCACCATCTTCAGACAGGTACCAAGCAAAGAGAGAAGGATTGGGAGTATTCATCCATGACTCCACCAATGTCCTTCAGAAGAGCACACTCATACAAGAGGCGCGGGATCCTCTGCACGCTGAAGTAGAAGCCATTGCTCTTGCAGCCAAGGCAACAAGTTCTCTACAACTCCATCAGGTCAACTACTTCACCGACAACCAAATACTGGTTACAAATCTACACAAACACGATCCAAGTATACTGAAGCATCAGATTAGCACGACATGCAGTGGCAGACCCAGGGATTTGGTAGAGCCTGGGCAAGATGTGCCGTAGTCTGAAGACGTGTTGAGGTGCGCATGTCCTAGTTGTGCCTTGCTCAGTAGTCTATAGCCATGCTAAAGTTTGTTTTTTCTTCAGAGCTCAACAACACATCAGTAAAAAAACAGCACATCAATGCATGCATTGGACTTCCCACTCTCGGTGGCAGTGGCGGATCTAGAAACGAACCATAGGGGGGGCCATTTTGCTTAAGACAAATTAACATGTATACAGGTGCCCGGTTAAAAAAAACATGTATACAAGTACCTGATTAATCAAAAACATTTTGATGGAAGCACTAAGGTCTAAGGATAGCAATACATGCATGTTGTTAATAATAATAATTTGGTGACATTTCACAAATACAAGTGAATTTAAAAATTAGGAGCTAATCTTATCGTCAGTACAACTAGAGAATAGTATGAACTAGCTAGGACATTATGGATAAAGAAATGAAATGAGATGCAGTTCTTGAGGTTGGGGAACAAGAAACAGACCCATCGGATAAAGAATATGTCCACTGCACTTGCCATCGAACAAGACTTATCCTACCTTTCTGTATCCTACCTTCAATAACAACACAGCTGCACCCTGCCGGTACCAGGCCTTTGGCCACTGACGCATTTCTCTGCATGCAACAGCATCCCGCAAAGCCTTGTCTCCGGCAAAGGCTATTCGACAACAAGGTTGCATTGACAGGGTCAAGGTCCATTGCCTACATCCAGTGGCCAATCCATAGCTCAAAGTTTGGGAGGGCTTATCTTCTTCTTTCTCCTCTTCTTCTTCCCTTTTTCCTTCCTCCTCCTCTTTATTTATGCCTAAAATATGTAGAGGGCCTTAGAGCCTTAGAGCAACTTCAACAATAGCCCCCAAATTAGGTCCTCCAAATATTGAAAGGGGGTTTCCTCTATTTTTTTAAAGCCTCACAATTTGTTCCAACTCCAGCAATAGTCCCTAAGAATTGAGGTATTGAACTGAGAACTCAAAATGAAGCCCTCCTCCTCAAGCACCTTGATAAATTCTACAACAAAATGGACATTCCCTGGGTAAACATGATTTGGCACTCATACTACTCTCAAGGGCAAATACCTAATGCCGCTGCTGACAGAGGCTCATTTTGGTGGAAAAATTTACTACATCTCTGTGATAAGTTCAGAGGAGTGACAGCTTGTACAGTAGGGTCTGGTACAATTGTCTTGTTTTGGCTTGATGTTTGGAATGGTCATTGCTTGCAAGAAAAATTACCAAGATTATTCACATTTGCTAGGAATCAAAAAATCTCAGTTGCTGTTTTTCTTACAGGCAACTGATTTGACAGAGCACTTTCATCTTCCTCTCTCAGACCAGGCATTCCAAGAATTTCAGGAACTTAACGAAATTGTGCAAAGCATTCAAGTGAGTGATGAAGAAAAAGATCAATGGCATTATATTTGGGGTTCTCATAAATACACATCTAGAAATTTCTACAATCATATTTACAAGAATTTCCAGCCACCAGAGGTTCTTTGGATCTGGAACTCAAGATGTTGCAATAAGCTAAGAGTTTTCTCTTGGCTCTTACCGATGGATAGATTAAATATTAGAAATCTACTGAAAAGGAAAAACTTCAAGATTGAAGGAGAGTATTATAGTTGTGTCCTATGTGGATCCAATAGAGAAGAAACCGCATTCCACTTGTTCTTCACTTGTCCTTTTGCAAATAGTTGTTGGCAGCTGATTGGTATTCAGTGGCAAATTGGATCACCCTTCTTTCAGATGCTTGAACTGGCCAGAAGAGACATCAATCATAGCTTCTTCATGGAAATCTTCATAAATGCAACATGGCAGATATGGAAGCAAAGGAATGGACTAATCTTTGAAAATTGCCCTGCAAACTCTAACACGTGGAAAAGAAATTTCAAGAATGAATGCTACAATCAGGCTCTTTCTTGTTTGGGTCAACAACTCCGTATAGCTCTGAGTTTACCTCCTTTAGGCTCTTACATCTTGTGCAGCCCCCCTCTTTGTTTTCTGTTTAGCTTAGTGGTCTAGGGGAGGCCTACATCCAGCAAGTTAAACCAACCGGTAGAAAAAATAAATTGTGAAAAAATTAAAGGAAAATCACACCTTCCACTTCTCATACTCATATTATGGTGGATATTCATTAGTCACATGATTTTCTAGAACTAATGAGAAATCTAGAAAAGAATGTCGACCTAGAAAACTTTTCCCCATAGATTTTAGGAAAAGTCCATTTTACTCCCTCCACCTATTCACTTTGTCCATTTCACCCCTAACCAAAATGATGGCTCAATTTAATCCCTCGTCCTATTTATTCTAGATTAAATTATCCCCTAAATGAGGTTTGCAGGCAATTTTGCCTATGTGGACGCGAGGTTGACAAGTCTAATATCGTCTGGATGCCATGTAATCCAGCATGACATGGAAATCTACCACCAAGCCAAGCGGATCCCATCCTGAGCCAAGCCAAGCGGGGCCACGCGCCCTTCCAGCAGCCACCGAGCCGCATCACTTCTGGGCGGGAAACGCCGAGTTAGTCCCTAACCGCACCCGTGCATCTCCTCTGTTTTGCTTCTGGTATTCTCTCGCGCACAGTCCGCCACACCATTCACCGCTAGTTGCTGGATGAAAGAAAGGGCCCCGGTGGTTCTGTGTTCAGAGTATGCAACAATAAGATGCATGATGTACTCCATGTATTGTTGCTCTGGGTATCAGTTCTGCATATATTGAGTGTATTGATGTCTGAAAACTGATGCCACCAATGGACATTGACTGAAGCTGCAATCTTTCTGTGCTCTTTTGAAGTTCTGTACATCCCTATAATATAGTGCATGGTGGTGTTAGTTTTCAAGTTTCTCTCAATCATTGTCATGAACTAATCATGCCATTTTTTACTGGATCATAACTATTGAATTGATGGCACTATACATGATAGACAACTGGTTAGTTTGGTAATTTCTGAATGTAAAGTAACGCATGTTCTTATTCAAGTGCGTTGTTGTACAAGTGGGCATTTGTTGTTTTTCGTTCTTGCAAGTCTCAAATAGCTGCAACATCTACAATTCAGAGCAAGGACACCGCCGTTCAATCTCTGCAAAGCTACTAGGCTACAAGTACCCTCATGTTACTGGTCCTCCAACTAACAAACTCATGAGCGAGCCTTAAACGACTGCATGGGACAGATTAACAGCCAGCGGGCGGCGTGATAGATTAACACGACAGGCGCGTGGCCTCACTCGGCTCGGCTCAGGATGGGATCGGTTTGGCTTGGTGGTGGCTTTACACATCACGTGGGATTACATGGCATACAGACAAGATTAGATTGGTCAAACTCGTGTCCACATAGGCCAAATAGGCTGCAAACCTGGCTTAGGGGGTAATTTAATCCAGAATAAATAGGATGAGGAATTAAATTGAGCCATCATTTTAGCTGGGGGTGGGATGGACAAAGTGAACAGGTGACGGAGCCAGGATCGGGGGGGGGGGGATTTCATCCTAATGTCAACAGCCACAGCTACACAACTCAAGTGTTGTATCATGTAAAGCAAAACTAATTTGTTGCACTAAAAAAATATAACTAGCATGAGAAAGCAAATAAATATGGCAGGGTCTCAAGGAGACTAAATATTTTATTTCCTGACACTTGAGTTTGCTAATAACCCCATGAGGGGTGTTAGGAAACAAATCAAGTGGCAAGACTACATTATTTTCAATTTTTCAAGTGCAAGATTTTTTCCCCATTCTATAGAAAAAAAGAAAGGAAAGGCCAAACGGGAACAGGAACAAAAGGAAAGATAGTGGTTACTGTTTGGACCATATCTAGGGTTAGGGGTAGAGCCAGAAATTAAGTATATGGGGGCGATGAACAAAGCAAAGTAGAAGCTAAAGGAGTGAAGGGACAAAAACCAAATAAAATACGAACAGCAAGTGAGTAGGTCATCGAGTGCGACACTTCACATGTAAGGTGTTTTTTTGAGCCACCGAAAAGATAAAAATGGACTGCTCCTAACTAAGTAATTGGGCCTCAACTCTCAAGTACAAGATATTTGTGTTGAATGAGGAGGAAAAAACAACATTGAAGTTATATATTAGCTATACAAAAGAAAAAGATAATATTAAATATATATATCTATCTATACTATAAGGATCAAGTAGAATTGAAAACGCTTCTCACCTAAAAAAATCCTACCAACCCCTCACGGAGGACCCACATGTCAGGTCCAACGGTGGAAACGACGTGGAAAGTTTTTTCAAAAACGATGTTTCTAGAGAGTTTTTACCGTTTTAGGCATTACTTTTCTCACCATAGAATTTTTTTACCCACCTCAGGTACCCACCAACCAATATACACGCCCACCCGACCAACCAATATAAAAAATACACACGAAACCCAAAAAAATCCTACCCACCCCTCACAGAGGACCCACATGTTAGGTCCAACGGTAGGAAATGACGTGAAAAGTTTTTCAAAAACGATGTTTCTTGAGAGTTTTTACCGTTTTAGGCATTACTTTTCTCATCATGAAATTTTTTTACCCACCTCACGTACCCACCAACCAATATACAGGCCCACCCGGCCAACCAATATAAAAAAATACACACGATACAACGTATTGATGGGTAAATAAAAAAACACATACGATACAACATATCGAGCCGCCAGCGGTGGCCTCCACGGCGTCGGCCAGCGCGGCGACCATGTCCTCTCAGATGGATTAGGAGCCGCAGGTGGTGGCGCCGTCAGGGTAGAGCTCGTGCATGGAGGTGGCGTCCACGTTGAGCTTGCTCACCTTCTCCAGGCAGTCGATCTCCCGCTCCACCAGCATGCTGCCGCTCACGCCGTCCTTCCACACGATCAGCTGCATGGTGATGCCCAGCAAGGATGCGATGCATTCAAAGCGGCGGTAGCGTATTAAGAAACACATTCCCATTACGTGTCTACCGATATAAACACATTGTTTAGTAACACCATGTAGCGTATTAAGAAATATAGAGATGGTTTTGTACATATATTATATACTATATTCAGGTTTATTAGTGTATTATGAATATTTTATTTACAATTTAAATTTTATTTTAATTTGTAGGGTCAACAATGAAAATGTAAATTATCCTTGACATTGCATTTGCAATTAATTCTCTGACTTTACAAAATAAGGGAGTAATCAAAGATCCAGCAGGTACATCAATTAAAGTACACCTAAGAAGTCAATTGTGTTCAAAAAGAAATATACACAATGGCAACATCATACTAATACTTCTAAAATTTTATCTAACAATTAAAATCTATCTTTTATTGCCCCTTCTTTCTTCTCTTTCCAGTCATGGATGAACTTCTCAATCTATGTATTCTCTAAATACCTGAAAAGTTAAATCTCAATCAATAACTGTAATTAAACAATAAATTAAACTAATATATTACACTAGTGTACTGTATAGTTAAGTGATCAACATGGAAAGACAAATACTTCTTTTTGTTATACTTGGAGGAATGAACACTTTTAACCTCTGAACATATATCATTCTTGCACTAGTGTGGAAGTGATACACTGGTACTAGTATATGAGAACATCACATTACATGACTTAGATGGTTTCACTACCAGGAAGCACTATCATATGATCCTAAGTCAAAATTTAACTTTCACTAACATGTGAGAGTCTGTAACATGCATTTACTAACACGTTGTAGAAAAGGCCACACTATAGGTCACAACTGAGATATTAGATATGCAAATTTCAAGACTAATATGAAAGTATTATGCAACACATGGACTTATGAAGGTTTGCAATGCTCATACTAATATATACAGTTTATCATGTAGGTATGATGTAGATATATACAGTTTGCGATATATTTCACTGCAGATACTATTTCATGGGAAAGGCTAGGGGATAATATAAAAGATAGGGAGCCGCACGAGCACACGTCGTGTGGCCAGCCAGCCAGCTGAGAGCCATTGTGCTGTCCAACAATGAAAACAACAAAAAATCTTTTACATTTTCCTCTTAGTTTTTCGTGATGTCATGAAAAGGGAGAGGAGTAAACAGAGCAGGTATATAGCTAGCTGTAGGAGGCTCTGTCTTGTTGTTTACACTATTCTCAATCACTGTGCTCTAAGTAACACAAGCATACCTTCAATTGTTTGCTCAATTATTTGTCTGGATATATGTCTACTTCAACTGTCATTGTGGTAGGTAAGGATACTAGAAATAAAGTAGGTACTCTGTTACTTACAGATCATTTGACGGAAAAGTACTCAAGGTTCAAGTTCCTTAATTTTCGAGGTCTTGTTGCCATGATTTCATCTGCATATACATGGGAGATCAAGAGAGACATAAGATCAGCACTGATAGTTCATTATTTTTTATAAAATAGGAAAATCAAGGACCGGGTACACCATAAACATCTATATAAAATATTCTATAACTTTGGTATTCACTATAAAATTTAACTCCATCATCATCTACTATTTTTAGTGACCACGCAGGTCTGAAGGATTATGCAACCAGCGCTATTAGAAATCCCATGTGTCCTGATTTATTCTACCATTATCTGATGCCATGTAGTACTGTAGCATCAGACCTCTCAGGAATTAACTTAGAATTCTGGCGAGATTAACCCTAATTACCAAACCTAATCAAGTGGCTACACGCAGGAGGAAAAACAAATTCGATCTATCACACTAAATTCTAACTACTGTAGCATCAGACCTCTCAGGAATTAACTTAGAATTCCGGCGAGATTAACCCTAATTACCAAACCTAATCAAGTGGCTACACGCAGGAGGAAAAACAAATTCGATCTATCACACTAAATTCTAACTACTGTAGCATCAGACCTCTCAGGAATTAACTTAGAATTCCGGCGAGATTAACCCTAATTACCAAACCTAATCAAGTGGCTACACGCAGGAGGAAAAACAAATTCGATCTATCAGTACCTAATGGAGATCGAGATATCCGTCCTTTGCTTGCTGTCCCAGCGGCCTCCTTTTGTCCTGCTAGCTGTGATCTGCTGACTGCCGTGCGTTGATCCCCTCCTGCTCTAGAGCAGCGTTGCATGCCGTGCTGCAACATATGGTGATAGGGACACCGAGACTTTGCAGCAATAAAATTAATCAAATGCAGATCAGAGACAACTTGTTACGGAGTATCAATGAAATTAAATACCTGATCTCCTAGCTTCTGGTGGCCTGGCCCTCGTTCCCTTCAGCCCGTGCAGGCGTGCTCGTGAGGGAAGGCCAACAGAGACGGGAGGCCAGAGTTGGTGATGATCCACCGCGGCACAGCCATGAGCCCTCGTCGCGAGGCGGCAGTTCTGTGGTGGAGGGGGAGCAGCTATTAGAGGACCTGGTTGTATCGAGATTGAGGCAGGTTAATAAGAGATGGGGAAGTTAATGCCGAGACGGGGAGGTTAATAGATGCGTTTTTCCCGCTGACATCGTGATGCACGGGGAATTAATTAAGCGGCAAACTTTCTTTATAAAATTTAGGCGGCAAATGAAATTGTTCGCGTACTTTGAGGCTTGTTCTCTTTTTAGAGCGTGACGATGAAATTTCGCATTTGAATCACGTGGGAATTAAACCAAATCATATTAATTTCTTTCAAAATTCCGTAAGCCTTTTGTGTTTCAAAGGAGACCTGACTAAAATATGTGCATTGATGGGCACAGCAGGAATATTGCATACTCCATCCATACTCATATTAGATGATGTTTAGGACAAGGTTTGGGTCAAACCTTGAGAATATAAATCATAAATAACTTTTAAGTCGTTGAGTTTAGAAATGTGAAAATCATATTAATAGATTTATCTTGAAAATTACTTTCATAAAAGTATACATCTATAACTTTTTAATAATAATTTTTATAGAAAATAGTAGTCAAAGTTGTGCTTTGCAGACCGTGTCGCTGTCCTAAACATCATCTAATATGAGTTTGGAGGGAGTATAATGCATTCGGACTATGTTTAAATTGCAGTAAATTCATCTGCTTACACCCTTATTAATCCCACCAATCCAGGGCCCACATGGCAATGTCAATTTTTTCACCCAACGATTCCAACAAAAATGCTTTTTATATATGTAACTGATCTGAGCAAATATCCCGAGTAGAGACCAAATATTGTTGAGATTTAAAAAATATCTTTACATATAAAATATTACTAATACATATACGAAGCTAATAATTTCATTTGTAAGTACAGGAAAGGTTTCAAATGTATTTTCAATTAATTTATAAAAAATACCAATTGATAAGTTATTGATTACCCATATTTCTCCAACAATGATTTTATTTTGAAGCATGAAAATTTTTAATATTATCTGATTTATACTCATAGAAAATAAGACATGAGAAAGATAGTTTGATACGCGAATTAAGTTGCTATGGCTTTGGCTCGATGTTAATAAGGGCCAAATATTAGTGACACACTCATTCCCAAGAAGAAAAATAAATTGAACTATTTGAAAGTAATTCAAAATTGAACTATGTGTACCTCTAATAAGAATAATAAATTTCCATAAAAATAATATCTCAACTCATATGTTTGTTTATATCTCATGTTCGAGAGATAGATAAAGAATTAAATTTTTGCTAAGGATAGTTCAACGTTCCATCTCCAAATTACCATAGAATAATTGTAATAATATATAGTTTTGGTCAGAAAATGCTACAAACTAACATAACAACATTATTTAGGTCCATAAGGTTGCCATAAAAAGTTTACATGATTTTAATAAAGTGAAATCATATATATTCACAAAATGATACATATCTCTCACATAGCTTCTTACAACTCAAGTCAAACTTTGAGATTTGAATACCTGATAACATTTGTTAACCCGTATGCACCTCAAATTTTGACACAACCTTATTCTGACCATAATATTTGAAAATATGAATTTATATTAACAATTGTTATGTAAATGTATGCCTTTTCCATTATGTACTAAGGTAGAAGAAAACAAGCCATACGAAAAAAATCCAAAATAATAGTAATTATCACACAAAAACGATATCATATGAAAGATCTTAATTTTAAGAAAATGGAGGAAAAAGAACAAACTAATTCGAACCTCACATGAGGAAGAAATACCAATTACAAGTTTTAATTATGGATTATAAAGAGAAAATATGATATATTCATATATTGTGTCATAGGGAAGTAAGCACGTGCCACCACGTGGCGCCATACTGTTGGCTCCCGCATTTGCGTTCATGAGGAAGTGGCCGGACATGTATATTAATTTATAAAACATTTACCTGCCGTAGTCAAGAATGTCTTTTGAGTGGTGTGGTGGGTTTGCCGATGCTTTTTAAGTTTGAGGTCGTGGGTTCGATACCCTGCTGCACCAGATGTGCCTACGGTGATTGGATATGACACGTAAGCGCGACGTGCATCTAATTTATAAAAAACATACCAACTAAAGTCATGAATGGTTAAGTGGTGTAGCGGCATGGCCGTTGCTTTTTCAACATGAAAGGTCGTGGATTCGATTCTCAGCTGCCCCTGTTGTAAGCGTTCGGTCGGTGACCGGGCGTGGGTGGCCGGTGAACTTGGCGGGGGCGGACGGTGACATGGCCTGCACGGCCCGTTAGTGACGTGGCGGGGCGGACGGCCGGTGAACTTGGCGGGGGCGGCCGGTGACATGGCCTGCGCGCCTCGTTGGCGACATGGAGGGATGCACGATGACCTGGCTAGTAGCTAAACATCGCTTTTAGCCTGTGTTACTACTAGGGATGAAAGTGGTGTGGATAATTTTCGCATCCGATCCGAAACCAAATTTTAATGATATGGAGAAGAGTTTTGGATATCCGCGTGGATATGGATAATCCGAATCCGATTCTGTGCGGATGCGGAGTAGGATATGGTTTTAGTGAAATCCGATGGATATGGATTATCCGATAATTGATTGTGGATTATCCGAAGCTTATAATAGGATATCCGACTACTTTTGTGAGCCTACTATAATAAAATTTAAGTCCATCCCACATATATACATAATATTTTATAGCCCACAAACCCTCAGGTATATTTATCACACAAAAATACACTAGTCAAGTGTGAAGTACCACTGTTAACTTAACTATTAAGGTTACTTTAACTGTGTCGTAAACTACAAATGGAAGTATTTTTCATGTTATATTATTTTTTGTGGTTTTCGTTAGAAAATATTCACCATCAAGTTACACAAAAGTATGTATTATCCGTCTAATTTATCCGCTTCCGCACCGACTCCGATCCGCTTCCGCACCATCTCCGATATCCGGAAAAATCCATATCCATAACCGTATCCGGGTAATATCCGCTCCGCTCCGCATCCGACAAAAAAAGGTGGATGAGGATACGGTAAATGTATTGTCCGCTCCGATCCGATCCGCTTTCATCCCTAGTTACTACTATAGCGTAGCTAGGGGGGGGGTTCTAGTAGTGCTAGTAGTGTTGCCTTTGATTTATATGAATAAAATCTTTTAGTATAAAAAAAGACAGAACGACACTATAGTAGTGTTACTACTATAGCGTAGCTAGGGGGGGAGGGGGGGGGGGGGGGGGGGGGGGGTTCTAGTAGTGCTAGTAGTGTTGCCTTTGATTTACGACACCATCGATCTGATGATTCATACGGCCCTTACCTTATGGTTACAGAAACCAGACCTGCGAACCGGTCAAGCTGAAAATTCAGCGATAAGAAGTACGATTCACGTGTTGAAACAGTGGCTTGAACATTGACAATTTAATTGTCTTTGAGTAATTTGACTTCATAGTAAATGTAGGTGCAATAATATCAAGGTTCATAAACAATTTAGCGCATATAAGCTGTTGGTAGTGCCGTAGTGGCCTGTGGCCTCGAGTTATAATTATTGAACCACTGCCAGGTTTTGTTTTCAACAATTAGGCCTTTCCTACAGAGACTTAAAATCGTATATAGAAGCCTTGTTTGTAAGTCTGCATATAACATGCATTCTTTTCTCTCAAATTAGAAGTAGCAAACAAAGAACATATTGAGAATATGGTGCTACAGCATACCTTACTATAGAAAGTTGATGCAAAAATATGAAAAACGTTGTTTTTGTGGCTGCATTGAGACTATACAACATCTTTTCTTTGATTGTTTTATAGCTAGATTCATATGGAGAATAGTGGAAATAATTGTTGGCTTGAAACCACCAAAAAATACGCAACACATGTTTGGAATGTAGCTTAATGGTTTTGATATGAGGGAAAAAGGAATGCTTGGCAGCAGCAAATGATATGGTTTTTTTTAAAGCTAAATGATATGGTTTTTGATAAAATATATTTATATTCTCCTTTGCAGGTACTTTTCAGGGAACTCACTGGATCAGGTCATGGCCTCTCCTCCAGAAGGAGGAAGAAAGAAGCTCCATAAAAATGGCGTGTCGCCAGTTGAAGTCCTTGTCCATGGAGGTTTTTGGCAGACAAGGGTGGAGGTTTAGCAATAGATTGAGGTTTTAAAGTGATTGTTTGTTTTGCCTTCTTCATCACTAGCTTTTGAGCTTGTGTCGTCTGTGTTACGTGGAGACTGAGTCTCTAAAATAGCAAAATTATAATAATTTTTAGGCCTCGTGTATTTGCAGTGGCCGGATTTGCTTAATGAAATAGACTCCCTTTTTTCTAAAAAACTGCCTTCCTCCCTAGCCACTTTAACTGTGCTATGTTCCTTTTGCTCCCATGTTTTTCCTGAACCATAAATAATATCAAATAAGATGGACATCTGAGTATTGTATGGTAAAATGCATATAGAAGTAAAAAGAACTGTACAGTGTTCTTATGATTGGGGAGACATGGTATTTTGACTTGGCAAAAAATATTTCCACTCGACATTCATGATTGCACCAGCTGATAAGCATAATGTTTAGACTTCCAGGACTAATGTTAATCATAGCATATGTGCTCAGTACTGTCATAAATAATATTAGGGCAGCAGCAATGTTTATTACCAAAGTGGGTAATAGGAGCGGGGCCTACCTGAGTGGGTAGTAGTTGATGTCTGGTTTCACCATACAGCACAGTGAGAATGAGACCCACGTATAATAGTAAACAAAGCAAAAATCCTTCTACAGCTCTTCTTATTCCTCTCACGCACGAGCACAACAAGGAAGAGGAGAGAGAATTAATAGCTTTTTATTGCTTGTTGTCGGGTAATATCGCTGCTGCCGGCAACCGCCTGCTTGTCTTCCCCTCGCAATGTATCATACCGGCTATTTATTGTTTCTTACCCACTTTACTACCCCATTTTAGACGCCCTTAGGTCAATCTCAATGGGGTTTCATGGTATTAAATATGCTGATGTGGCATAGGAGAGAGAAAAAAGTTTAATAGTGTGTGAGAGGAGTTTCATCGTCTTTGGCTTAGTTAACAGTTTTTTGTCTACATAACCCGGTATAGTAAAACTGTGCATTGATACTATCCTTAGGACACTCGTAATGGAGTAAAAAAATCAGGTAGTAAGCCATAAATGCACTGCTATTACCGGGTAGTAACTAATAAACAACAGATATATATTAGTAGCGCTATGTCCGAGTCGTAAGAAATAAAAAGGCATTAATCCTCTCTCCTTCAGCAGACTCTTTGCTCTCTCCGTCATTGCCAGTAGAGGAAGGTAACGGTTGGTTGTTTCTGTGACTTTTCTTTTATCTCAATGGGATCCAGCTTATTTACCACCTCCAGTCACTACCAGAATGATCAACATCTGCACCGGTTGGGAACCGGCTTTAGCACCGAGTATCCCAACTGGTGCAGATCTTCCGAGGCTAAAGGGGTACCCCTTTAGCACCGGTTGCAGACACAAACCGGTGCTAAAGGGCCTGCCCCCGCAGCGCCTTTAGCAGGGCCTTTAGCACCGGTTGCTGTCTACACCCGGTGCTAAAGGCCCTGGGTTTTGTTTTTTTTTGCTTTTTTCAGTAGCCATGCATGCACGTTTATATACGTGTGTGTATATATATATATATTCTAATACGTGTATTCTAATGCGTATTCGGCCGACTCTATATTCATATTAGCTGTATATCAAATAGAAGACATATATATTACAAATATAAGACATATATCTTATAAAATATATATCGCACTCGAGTTATTGTTTAAACTGTATTTACAACTTAGGATGTTGCATGACTTGTTGAGCTTGGCACATCCTCCAATATTGAGACGTGGTATTCTCCTCAGGGATTGACGACCTCGTCCCAGATCCATCCGACGAGCTGTTCGGAAATTGCGTCGATTCTTTCTTTGTCTAGACACTCTTCCTTCAGCTTCATCATCTATAATTTACAAATAACTGAAAGATATTTCATCCGCCGAATTGGAGACAATAATTGTGCACTTAATAATAATGGAAATGTGTACGTACCATAATATCATGTTGTGTAATCTTTTTATGCCCCCAATTCCACATGTAATCGCAAACATAGTATGCACGTAAATTATTTCCCTTCCCCTATTTGGCACACTGTCGACCAAAAGAAATTAAGTAAAATTCATATAATATATTAGCCGAGGACTACATGTATAAATTACTTGCTTACCGGAAAGCCAATCTTCCATGTCAGTGTTTCATGTTCAATACCCGAGTGGTCTTTACGAAATTGAACCCACGCCATGCGAACAAAAAAAATCGAGTTAAGTCATTGTGAGTGTAAGGGGTGAATTAATTAGGGGAAAATATACATCACCTTGTCATCATGTCAATGATGTTCTGTAGTTTATGTCTTGGAGTATGCAACGAATCAAAGACGTTGACGACACCCCGGTCAGGACACAATACGAGTAGGAACCAGTGGAATCTGTGCACATGCATACATTATAATCAGAAATGAATTAGTACACAGACAGTATAAGAATAAGCGTGTGTATGTACTCACTCGATGTTGTACGGTATTAGTATGGACTCGCAATAATGTTGTTTGTCAATAAACTTGTATAGGTTTCCATATGTTTCCTCAGGATTGTGCAGTATCATTGCTTCACTTATCCTTCGAGGATCCACGAAACCAACGTCATATATATTGTATCTCCGACATTTTTGAATCTCCATTCTGCATATGTTAAGCAATAAATAAAGCCCGCGTCAGCATAGATTGGAATTATTGTTTTCAAACTGTGAATTGTAAACAACAACAAAAGTACTTACAGTGTCCAACATGTGATCAAATCCACGTCCATGGCGTCGTGGTGGTACAACTCATATATATACTTAAACCTCAGCCAGACCCAATCCACGTTGCCATTGTAGAAATCATGGTCCTTCACGCCTACTTTGATCATGCGTCGTTTATTCCTTCTTGATTCTTCCAAGTACCACTCATGGAATCGGCGCATCTTCGTCTGTAGCTTGCTCTCCATTTCAGGAGGGACCATAGGCTCGCCAAGCTTAAACGACCACTTTAACATTGTGCTTACAGGGACATCTTCTTCCCCCAGGAGTTGCACTCTGGATAGTCCAGTCTCGTCCTCAAATTCTTGGATTCGTAGCTCGTGCGGAGATGGCAATGGAGCCAAGGGCCGCTGAGGTTGCTCGCCAAGCTGAGGAACCTTATTGGATGGGCCCGCCTCCTTATCTGCAGCCTTCCGCTTCCGGCGAGATTTCAGTAATGAGCGGTCATAGTCTGTTATTAGTACTTCCTTCTGTTGACCCTTGCTCAAATTACCGAGGAATGACTTGACTACACTGGGGTCAAGCTTCGGCTCCAGCTCCGGTTTTTTCCTCCACCCGGCCATTTGCCTCTTCACGTCTGCTTTCACCCGGGCTTCGAGCTCTTCTGGGGTCTTCTCAGCCGCTTTTTTCTCTGGTGCAGGCTTCTCTTTGGCTTTCTGCACCTTCTTCCCTGGTGGAGTGGGGGCGGAGGCTTTAGTGCAGCGCTGCCTCTTCGGCGGAGGGGGCGGAGACCTCCGCGGCGGACTTGCATCAGGAGCTCCCGGAGAATCGTCATCATCCGGTGGATCTCTTGGAGACGGGGGAGGGGTCGGAGGCTTGTTGGTGTCCGCAGGTGTACCGGTTATGACGACGTCTGCCTTGCTCCATAGAATGATGCAGTGAGAACACTGACCGAGTTTTGTTTCTCTGTCACCTCCGGGGATGTCAAGTTCCAAGTCTTCCCACTTGGCAACGACTTGCTCCACCTCAACCGGTATGTAACCATGTGGAATGTCATTGCAATGCAATTTTTGCCCTTCTTCAACACGCTTGGTCATACCGTATGCGACCTGATAATTTAGTAGTCACAGAGAAAGTTAGTAAATGAATGATATTTATGGTGAAATGTATTGAGTACGAACTAAAGTCGCATACGTACCACCACAGCTAAGTTCTTCTGCCTGACGACAAGCTCGCACGCGGTCCGTTGAGTTATTTCATCCACGGGGTAACAGACCGGTTTGACGGCATGTGGGGAAGCGTGACTGCTTTGATATTGTTGTGGAGGGCTAATAAAGGCCGCATCATTAGGCTCTTGGAGAGGTGCATGCTCTGTGGAACCGGTCCCGCACGTGGCTTGTTGGAGAGGTGCATGCTCTGTGGAACCAGTACCGTCTGTGGCTTGTTGTATCTGCAGTCATGCTACCTTCATCCGCCACTCCATCTCTTACTCCATTTCCTGGAGCTTTGAGCCCTAGGCGGCAACCGTTTGCTCTAGGTCCCTCACCCTCTGCTCATATTCGGCCTTCTTCCACGAACGGCTCCTATAGGTGGCGGCGTGCTCTTGGAAACCTTTCTTCCATGAGATGCTTGTGCCTACGCCGCGCGTCCGTCCAGGATGCTCCTTGTTCCCTAAGGCATAGGTTAGCTCATCTCTGTCTCTATCAGGAACAAATTCTCCCCTCTCAGATGCCCTGAGGATCTCGAGGAGATGCTGAGCTAGTTCTCGCAAGTCCTCAGGAAAAACTAAGGAGCCGTCGATTGGGCTTAGGGTGCCTCCATGACCATAGTACCAATGCTTGGTCCTTGTGGGCCAGTCATGTGTCGCTGGAGTGATGCCTCTAGCATATAGGTCTTCTTCCATCTTCTCCCATTTAGGGATGCTTCCCTTGTAACCTCCGGAACCCATCTTATGGGAGTACTTCTTATTTGCGGCGTTTCCAGCGTTTCTAGCGCTAGCCGTTGCACCCTCTTCGGAGGTTTTGTACTCCAGGAATGCTTCCCACTCGTCAGTAGTGATCTTCTTATACTTCTCAGGATCCGGGGCCTCTCCAGTTTTGAGAAATTGCGAGTACAACTTCTTCTTGAAATCCTGAAACAGAACTGCCATCTTCTTCATTGTCCAATCCCTCAGTTCCGCTTCATGAGTGCTAGGCCAGTCGAATATTGCCTTTAATTCCCTCCATAGCATCTCCTTCTCTGTATCGGGGAGCACGTACTCCTCAGAGGGGTCCGTGGACTTCCATTTTCTGATGCTAATGGGCACATTGTCCCCTACAATTACCCCGCACTGAGATACAAATTTCTTGGCCACTTTTGGGGGCTCAACTGGCTCCCCGTCATCCTCCACTCTAGTCATGTGAAACTTGACATCCTTCAGCTTCTTCGTGTCGATCGTTTTGATTTCTTAGCTCGACTTGTAGAAGCAGAGGCGGCCTACACAAATTACATATATACGATACATAGTTATGTTAGATATAGAGATGATATAGATAATTGACATATACAGTACAAATTTATATATGTTATATATACACACCTGACTAGACGAGGGCTCGTTACCAGCCCCTGCAACAGTGCTGCCCTAGACACGTTCGCCCTGGACATTGCCGGCCCCTTCAACAGTGCTGCCCTGGACACGTTCGCCCTGGACATTGCCGGCCCCTTCAACATTTTCGGCCCTCGCAACATTGTCGCCATGGATATTGTCGTCCCTTCCAATGGCCATCAACACTTCATCCATGCTCATCGGTTGGGTTACAATATCAAAAAGTTGATTCGCTAAGAACGTGTCGTTGTCCTCTTGCATGGGTGGGACAGGCTCGTTGTTGTCCGTCATCTATAGAACTAAAAATAATTGATAAGCAATATATACAAAGCATAGATATTTCAAATATTTGTAACATATTCGCAAAGGGGTTCGGTGCGCTTAGCGAACGGATTCGCTAAGGGGTTCGGTGCGCTTAGCGAACGGATTCGCTAAGGTGTTCGGTGCGCTTAGCGAACGGATTCGCTAAGGGGTTCGGTGCGACGTGAAGGGGTTTGCGAAGGGTTCGGGTTCAATATACATTTCAATGTAAATATACAATGCATTTCCAATATACATTTCAAACATATAACATTTCCAATATACATTTCAAACATATAACATTTCCAATATACATTTCAATGTAAATATCTCCAATACACATTTCAACATGCATATACATTTCCAATAAATAAACATGCATATACATTTACATTTTCAACATATAAATATTTGCAATTTACATTTGCAACATTTTTCAATACATATGAAGCATGTATATTTCTAATAGAATTGCAATATAGAACATTTCCAATATATCATTTTTATTTCCAATACAATGCATTTCCAATAAATTAATTTCTAATATTTTCTAATATTTTCAATACATATGAAGCATATATATTTCTAATATTTCCAGTACAATGCATTTCCAATGTATGTGGTTAGCGAACGCGTTTGGCCAAGCGCATTTGGTTAGCGAACGCGTTCGCTAACCAAATACGCATGGCCGAACACGTTTGCTAAGCAAATGTGTTCGGCCATGCAAGGGTACCTGCACACACACAAACAGACACGGCACGAAGGCCGGCTCACACGTACACAACCACGCACGGCACGAAGGCCGGCATCACAGGGGCCTCACCGCGACGGTGGACGACGGCGACGGCAGCGGCGGGCCGGCGGCGGCGACGGGCCGGCGACGACGATGAAGGGCGGCGCGGCCGGGGACGACGGCGGCGCGGGGAAGACGGCGAGGGCGCGGGCGGCGGCGAGGGGACGTCGGCGGGGACGATGGCGACGAAGAGCGGCGGCGCGGCCGGCCGGGGACGTCGGGCGCCGTGGGGACGACGGGCGCAGGCGCGGGGACGACGACGAGGGCGTCGGCGCCGGCGCGGGGACGACGACGAGGGCGGAGGGCGTCGGCGTGGGCGAGGGCGACGGCGGCGGCGCGGGGAGCACGGGCGGCGGCGCGGGGAGGATGGACGAGGCCGAGGGCGAGGGCGAGGGGCGGCGGGCGCGGCGACGACGACGGTGGGGGCGAGGCGGGGAGGAGGGTCGGCGGATGGGGAAGACGAAGTGCTGGGGCGGGGGCGGGGGCGGGGGCGGGGGCGGGGGCGCCTATATAGGTCCCCCGTCTTTAGCACCGGGTGCAGCCACGACCCGGTACTAAAGGCCCTTTACCACCGGGTGTATACAGCACCCGGTGCTAAAGTCCCACTCTTTATCACCGGGTATTCTACACCCGGTGCTAAAGTCCCACCCTTTAGCACCGGGTCTTGTACACCCGGTGCTAAAGGACCTTAACTGGCGCCAAACGAAAAATGGGAGCCTTTAGCACCGGATTTTAGATCAACCCGGTGCTAAAGGCCCCCATTTTTCATTTGGCGCCAGTTTCCAAACTGGTCTTTAGCACTGGTGGCTACTATTTGGAATTTTTTTCATTTCTATTTATCATATTCTTTTCTACCTATTTCATATGATAAATATAGTTTTTAATATATAGCTATTAATACTTGTTTTAATTCAATTATTAATGCTATACCTATTAAAAATATAAATTAAATAAGAAAATCTTAGAAATTAATATAAAATCAATATAAAATGCAAGAATTAATAACAAATCCTACAAAATTAATAGAAAATCTTATAAATTAATAGAAAATCTTATAAATTAATAGAAAATCAATATAAAATGCTCGAATTAATGAAAAATCCTACAAAATTAATTGAAAATCTTATAAATTAATAGAAAATCAATATAAAATGCTAGAATTAATAAAAACAACATAAATGCAAATATAGTCATTACAGCATAGGTGAAACATAGTGCAATGAAATTACATGGCATCATCGTTTACTCGGACACTAATAAACTTCCTCTTTACAAAAGTTCCTTGATTGTGATCACGCCGTAGATACGGTGTCTCCTCCGCCGCTAACAGGATGCTTGGGTCATCAACCACTGAGAATGGAGGCAGGCCATCGAGCATATCATAATCTTCATCCGTCTTGTCCTCAACTCCTACGATTTTTCTCTTTCCAGGAAGGACTATATGACGCTTTGGCTCGTCTTGTGATGGGTCCAATTGCTTACCCCCACTTTTCTTATCCGCCCCTTTCTTCGGTCTGCTAGCCATGTCCTTCACATAAAAAACTTGTGTGACAGCTTTGGCCAGGACGAACGGTTCGTCTAGAAAGCCAATCTTGTTTAGGTCCACTAACGTCATTCCATAGTCATCAACTTTAACACCTCCTCCAGTCAGCTTCACCCATTGGCACTTGAACAGTGGGATCTTCAAAGGTTCGTACTCTAGTTCCCATATCTCCTCTATGACTCCATAGTATGAGTTCGTATTGCCATTGGTGTCTGTCGCGATGATCCGGACACCACTGTTTTGGTTGGTGCTTTTCCTGTCCTGGGCTCTTGTGTAAAATGTATACCCATTGATGTCGTATCCTTGGAATGTCAAGATCGTGCTCGATGGACCCCTAGCTACAAAAGCTAGCTGCTCATCAATGCCCTCGACACCCATAAGACATTTTCGCAACCAAGCGGCGAAATCCCTATTGTGCAAACGCTGAATGAAGGCCGCAGACTTTGTTGAGTTTTCGTCCCAGAGAATCTGCATGTGCTCCTCGATGTACGGAGCAACTAAGGATGATTGTTGCAAAACTGTGAGGTGCGCTTTACGAAATGTATCAACGTCCTTGATCACCATCGATCTTCTCCCTAGTGTGCCCTTACCATCAAGTCTACCCTCGTGATGTGATTCGGGCACACCAATCGGCATAAGATCGTCGACAAAGTCAACACAGAATTCAATGACCTCCTCTGTTTCGTATCCCTTAGCAATGCATCCTTCTGGACGAGAACGATTACGGACATACTTCTTTAGGACAGCGAAGAACCTCTCAAAAGGGAACATGTTGTGTAGAAATACTGGCCCCAGTATACGAATCTCTTTGACAAGGTGAACCAATAGATGTGTCATGATATTGAAGAAGGATGGTGGAAATATCATATCAAAGCTGACAAGACATTGCACCACGTCATTCTGTAGCTGATCTACATGGTCTGGATTGATCACCTTCTGAGAAATTGCATTGAGGAATGCACATAGCTTCACAATGGTTTTCCGCACGTTAACTGGTAGCACACCACTGAGTATGACGGGAAGCAGCTGTGTCATCAACACATGGCAGTCGTGAGATTTTAGGTTTGTGAACTTCTTCTCTTTCATATTTATTATTGCCTTAATATTGGAGGAGTAGCCAGACGGAACCTTGATACTGTTCAAGCATTCAAACATGCTTGCCTTCTCCTCTTTGTTGAGAGTGAAGCTGGCAGGACGCAAGTACTGGCGTCCTTTGTCTCTCTTTTCTGGATGTAGATCAGTCCGTTGCTTCAATCGTTTCAGCTCCTGACATGCTTTCAGTGTGTCTTTTGGCTTCCCATAAGTACCCAGGAAGCTTATCAAGTTCACACACAGATTCTTCGTCAGATGCATCACATCAATCGCGTTACGGACCTCTAAAAACTGCCAATAAGGTAGCTCCCAAAAGATAGACTTCTTCTTCCACATCGCGGCACGACCATCCTCGCCCGTCGGAGCAGCCTGGCGTCCGTCTCCCTTGCCAAACAGCACGTGTAGGTCCTTCACCATATCAAATAGCTCTTCTCCACTCCGGTGTCTCGGCTTTGTACGGCGGTCAGCATTCCCGCCAAAATGCACACATTTCTTTCGTAGCACATGCTTCGCCGGAAGGAATCGACGGTGACCCATGTACACAACTTTACGACAATGTTTCAAATACATGCTTTCGGTTTCCTCTAAACAGTGAGTGCATGCTTTATATCCTTTGTTTGATTGTCTTGATAGGTTACTTAGTGCAGGCCAGTCGTTGATGCTTATGAAAAGCAGTGCTCGAAGGTCAAACTGCTCCTTCTTGTCCTCATCCTACATGCTAATACCTTCATTCTTCCACAACTGCAAAAGTTCGTCAACCAATGGTCTTAGGTACACATCAATGTCGTTGCCAGGTTGCTTTGGGCCTTCGATGAGCACTGGCATCATAATGAACTTCCGCTTCATGCAGAGCCAGGGGGGTAGGTTGTAGATACAAACAGTCACGGGCCAAGTGCTATGACTACTGCTCATTTCACCAAAAGGGTTCATGCCATCGGTACTTAAACCAAGCCTAACATTCCTCGCATCAGCATCAAACTCTGGGAATGATCTGTCGATGTTCCTCCACTGGGATCCATCGGCGGGGTGTCTCAACATGCCATCCTACTTACGTTCTTCTTTGTGCCAGCGCATCAGTTTGGCATGGTCCTTGTTCCTAAACAAACGCTTCAGACGGGTTATCAGAGGGAAATACCACATCACCTTCGCAGGGATTTTTTTCTTAGAACGCTCCCCCCCAACCTCACCAGGGTCGTCCCGCCTGATCTTGTTTCGTGCGCAGGTGCAAACCGGACAACGATCCAAGTGTTCGTACTGTCCGCGATAGAGGATACAGTCATTAGGACATGCATGTATCTTCTGCACCTCCAAACCGAGAGGGCAAACAACACGTTTTGCTTGATACGTCGTCGATGGCAATTCGTTACCCTCTGGCAGAATCTTCTTCACGAGTTTCAGTAGCTCCTTGAAACCCTTATCAGTAATGCCATTTGCTACCTTCCACTGCAGAAGTTCAAGTGTGCTACCCAACTTCTTAAGCCCCTCTTTGCAATCTGGGTACAGGTCAGTCTTGTGGTCCTGCAACATGCGCTGTATCTTTTTCAGTTCCTTATCATTGCCGCAGTCTTTCTCAGCATCACGCAACATTTGCCCGAGTCCATCAGTAGGGTCATTTTCCTGAGCAACATCTTCCTCATCGGCATCACCCATCGCAGCATCTGCAAAGGAACCGTAGTATTGAGCCAATACCGGAATGTCGTCATCGGCCCCATCTTCTTCTTCTTCATCTTCATCCATTAGAATTCCTCTTTCACCGTGCTCCGTCCACACAGAATAATTCCTCATGAAACTGTGCCTCATCAAATGCACTTGAAGAACTCCTCTTTTTTGCTGCGATTGCATATTTTCACAATTGGTGCATCGGCAGAACATCCTTCCCTCTGGCGTCCTGTTAGCCTCGGCGGCATCGAGAAACGCCCTGAGGCCATCACGGTACTCCTGAGCGTGGTTGTCCCCGTACATCCATTGTCTATTCATCTGCATTATTAACCAATAACAAATATATAATATATTATGAAGTTAGTACAAATTTAATATATAAATAAATACAAATTTTAGTATATATTCCATTATAGAAACACATTTCAAAAACTACATTACTATATTCATTAAATAATAAATATACCTTCCGTGTAATAATATATATTCCATGTAATTACTATATTCATTTTCTAAAAACAAATATACCTTTTATTAAATTAATAAATAAATATTCCAACTTTAATAAATAACTAATAAATAAAATACATAAGCCTTATAACTATTCACAGGACATACAAAACAAAATACTAACTAGCTTGCCTTCTCTCTCCATTTAAAACACAACATGAACACTCTCTCTCCACCATGAACTCAAGCTCTCTCCTCTCTCTCCTCCATGAACACAAGCTCTCTCTAGCTAGCTTTATTTTGATTCACAAATCCCTCTATTTCTAAATCATAGAAGGATTACAAGCTAAAGAAAACATTAGAGAATGAAAAAGTGTACCTTGTAGTGCTCCTTAGATGAGTGAAATCTTCACAAATTTTGAAAAAAATTTGGGCAGCACCTCCCCTCCCACGGCTGAGCAGCATGAACACAGCGCCTAAGTGTTCAGCTGGCTCGGCCGGGGGAGGAAGAAGGTGCTATATACAAAAGACATTAGCACCGGGTCGTGGCAAGACCCGGTGCTGCAGCCAGCAACCGGTGCTAAATGGGCTCGGGCAACCGGTGCTAAAGGGGGAGCATTAGCACCGAGTCTCACCACGACCCGGTGCTAATGTGTCTGCCCTGACACCCCGCAGCGCCGCCCCCGCTCCTAGCCGTTGGACCCGGTGCTGAAGCCCCATCAGCACCGGGTCCAAAAATGGCCGAGGCGGAGGGGGCGGGCGGATGTTGAAGTTTCTGGTAGTGTGTATAACCAGTGTGCAATTTTACATAACTATTAACTGTGTTTGAGGGTCCCACACTTACTTACCCCTTCAAGCATATGCATTGCCCATGCCCTTAGGGTAATAGGCTTCCACACCAATGGAAACTCTTAGCTACCACTGTGGGACGACGTGGTTCTTTGCACGCAGAGCAGTGGCAGTCGACGGCAGGATGATGCTGGCCCTCATCTCCCTGGAGCTGGCAGCAAGCAAGATAACAGAATGAGAGGTATAGATATGAGGAGATTTTGGTTGGTTCCATAAAGCCCTGAGATCTCCTCAACCCTACATAAATATGTACCCATGTCTCTCAGTCAATCTACTATTCCATGCACAATTCATTTTGTTTTCATGGTATCACGAGTCTGGGATTCTCCTTGATTCACCTTCCGCACCCCCACGTGCTTCCCTAGGCCTACGTGCACGCAATCCACACCGCCACACCCATGGACGGCTCCATCCCGCCCATTGCCGATCCATCCGCCGCAGCCACGGGGGTCGCCACCACTGGTGCGCCCAAGGATGCGGCGCCCCTCATCATCCCTGCTCATGCGGACAAGCGCACGATGTAGAAGCTATGCGCGAGGCAGCCACCGCCATCCAAGAGTGCGACACATTCGATGCTTGGGCCCGCGCTACCCTGGAGCATGCTATGACTACGCCTCTCGACCCCGAGCCCATGGACCCCTCCACCCCGACAACTTTGATGGCGAGGCTTCTAATGTAGTTCACCCTAATCACGATGCACTTCTTCACCTCGAGTCCGCTGTGATAATCAACCTGTGCAGACGGTTGTACTCCAGAACATTCATGCCCTGGTGCCCCTCCTCATCGTGACCTCCATGTTCTACTAGCGATGGAGGGAGTCCTTTCTATGCACCGTCAGCAAGTACTCCCTAGAGGTGGCAGTCCGGCTTGGGAGTTGTCGGTGGAGGCGCCATAGAGCCGCAGCCGCCCTCAGGGGATGGCTGGATCTATGCTAGCGATGGGTGGCTCTACCTCGGAGGCGGACAGATCTGACGACAAGGTGGGCAGATAGGGCGCATCGTGACGGCTGTGAATACAAAAGTGACCAAGGCGTTCTGCGTGAATGTGGGCAGGGGGAGAGGAGGGTGGAGGAGAAGGAGGGGGAGGAGGAGGAGCGAGAGGGGGGAGGAAGGAGATACCGCCAGCGACGGTGGTGGCCGTCGGCTAGGGTTTGTGGGGGTGTTTTTTCGGGGAGGGGTGGAGAGTCGATACTCCATGATGATGCCCGCCAAGCTAAACTTGTAGCGACCGGCCAATTTCTTGGTCCTTCCTGCTTGAAATCTTGAGTCACATTGGATTTGGACAGTGATGGATTGATCTTATTTGTCTGCTGCTGTCTACTTCATCTACTCAAGTTTTGGTAAATAGGGAGCCAGGGGAAACTATTCTCTATCGACGAGGATGGAGGCAGGTAAATATGTGTCTCCAATGTTATTTATTGTGGTCATGAATGTTCTTAACTCAATGGTGGAGTTTGCTACAAGAGAGCAATTGTTGCAGCCTTTAGCTAGCGGGTGCAGCACCGAGTCTATTTCTATGCTGATGATGCAGTGATATTCCTAAGGACAGTAAGGGAGGATATACTTGTAATCAAGCAGATATTGAACATCTTTGGACATGCCTCTGTAGTCCAGACTATTCTGTTCAAAAGTTCTGTCTCGCCCATTCATTGTTCCAATGAAGATCTGAACATCACAACAAATATCCTATCCTGTGGAGTTAAGGACTTCCCTTGTACCTACCTTGGGCTCCCCCTCACCATTGGGAAACCTACTAAGGAGATGTTGTTGCCATTAATTGACAGGGTGGTAGATTACTTGCTAGGATGGAAAGCCTCCTTAATGAGCAGGGCGGGAAGATTGGTGTTAGTTTGAGTAGTCTTCAATGTTGTTCCCATCTATCTGTTGATTGCTCTAGACCTGCCCAAATGGGTCCTGAAAGCTATTGACAAAAAGGGGAGAGGTTTTCTTTGAAAAAGGAGAGGAGTAGGCAAAGGGAGGCCACTGTTTAGTATCTTGGGACAGGCAGTGGCAGAGCTAGGATGCCAGGCCAGGGTGGTCCAACTTAAAATTTCTCACACCAACCTCGTCTGCTCATCGCCCGGTCGTCTCTATAGTCAACCCTCGCCTACCGTCGTCCGCCGTCGTGTTCCCGAGGGGATGCGAACAGTCAGACGCAGGGAAAGTTTAGGGGACGGGAGATTAGCGAACTTGCGAACAAAATCAACTAGCAAAGCAATCGGGCGCGCACACACACTACAAGCCTAAAGGCATGTGTCTAATTACTTGCTAAAGGGCCTATTATGGCGGCCAAATTCCTGAGGGGTATTGGGCTTTGGCCCAAAATTCCAGGGTGGTCTCTGGCCCAACTGGACCACCCTGTGCCTCCGCCCCTGGGGACAGGGTTCAACGACCTCTTGAATATGGGGGCCTTGGGACTCATAATTTGGGGAAGTGCATTGAGAATTCGATGGCTATGGGCTGAAAAAACCGATCCCTAGACTATAGGCGAGCCTTCCTACACAAGTCCCTCGCAATGCTCAAGCTCTTTTCAACATTGCGGTGGATGCCATTGTAGGGAATGGTGAGCATATTCTATTTTGGGTAGATAGATGGTTGGATGGCCATACTTTGTTTGAGTTGGCACCCAACTTATTTAGGGCTATTCCCAAGCGTATAACCAAGAGACAGACGGTGGCTTAGGCAATTCAGCACCACAAATGGGTGGATGAGATCAAAGGTGCCCTCACGGTCTAGGTCCTCCCCAAGTATCTACAAGTTTGGGGCATGGTGGATGGTTTAGTCTTGCTGCATGAGCAACTAGACCAATATATGTGGAAATTCACTTCATTTGGTCTCTACACAAGTAAATCGGCTTATAGTGCCTTCTTCGTCGGCACCATCAAATTTGGGCCTTGGAAAAGAATTTGGAAAAGTTGGGCACCTCCCCCATGTAAATTCTTTATTTGGCTGGTTTTTCGCAATCGGTGTTGGACGGCTGATCGACTCGCAAAGAGAGGTCTGCCCCACCCCGAGGCGTACCCCCTCTGTGATCAAACTGAGGAGACTATTCATCATCTTTTAGTTGATTGTGTGTTCACCCAGCAAGTATGGACTAGAGTCCTCCATCAAGTGGGCCTCCTTTTCCTGGCCCCAAGCCCAGGACATTTCTCCAAATGGTGGCATTAACATCAATCTCAGTTGTCCCAAAGGACATGCGAAGGGGAATAAATTCATTGATCATTTTAGTGGCGTGGGAGATTGAAAACATCAGAATTCCTGTGTATTTGAAAATACCAGGCCAAATAGGGATGCAAGTGGGTACCCAATGGGTTTTTTGGGTCAGCCACTCTAGTTCATTTCATCTTCTAAATTATTTACATGGCATGCCATTCTAGTTCATTTTTTTAAGTTTTGGGTCGACCCAATGACCCAAAAACATAAATACTTGCATCCCTAAGGCCAAATGTTCAGGAGCAGGGGTCTGAGGCTGGGAGACTAAGGGCTGGTCATTAGGGCCTACTCCCTGGTCGTGGTGCTGTTTTACTTGTGTGGCACGTGTGGATCCTGCTAATAGATAGAGGGTGTGGGTGGTGCTTTTGTTACTAAGTGGGATCTGCCCCACTATTTTTTCTATCTTAATGAAATGACACACAGTTCTCCTGCGTGGTTCGTGAAAAAAAAACAATGCTCACGTTCACACCTGTCTTGGTTGTTTAGGGGCAGTCTCAATCCTATGCGTAGGATAGTTTCTATAGCTTAATTACACTATGTATTAAATTAGAGGGAGAGAGAATGGAGGGAGAAACCGGTTTAATATGAAAACCTATGCACTAACACCATGCATTAAATGAAATAGTTTCTAAATAGGGCCAGTAGAGATAGTAGAGGAGAGAGAATAATTGAGTGAATATTAATTTGAGATTCACATGAAGAAACTATGCATCAAACGATATAGTTTCTAAATAGAGCGTATTGTTTATTTGGCAGGATAAACCTTATTTTAACTAGCTACTGCCAAATTTCCGTTGCTGCTGACAAACTTCAACATGGACCGAGCCTAATTTTTGGCAGATGGCTCAGCTTACCTTTGCATGAAATCAAACCAAACATGCTCCCAAGTTTTTTTTATCACCAACGTGTTTAAAGAAGAGGTTTGGGAATGATCACCGTGACGTGTAGAGTAATGGGCCTACGAACCACTTGGTTAGCAGAATAGCACCGGCCTCCCCTGGAGGTCTTGAGTTCAATCCCCGGTGGGAACGAATTTTCTAGGATTTAGATTTAGATTTATTCTTGAATTGTGGTGGCCTTCAACCTCTAATGCGAGTCTAATGGCAAATTCATCATAAAAACATAATACTGATGAGTAGCAAATGGGGAGGGGAGGGGTGGCACGGTGGCCGGCCAAATAGCACACCAGCGGGAAATGGCATTCGTCTATTTTCGCCCCGATACATTTATTCTTGCGATGTCTTTGGTTCAACCTCTAATGCGAGTCTAATGGCAAATTCATCATAAAAACACTAGTAAGAACTCACGTGTGTGCCGCACGTTTATATTGACGATACGTAGGTATTAAAACAGTGTCACTTGAGTGTGTCATGGTAAACAGACCAGCCGTGTGAATCTCTTTTAAAAATACTTTATATTCGCTCTCTCATGTATAGAGAGCTTTAGGTATTCTTAAATCTAGAGGCACATTATTTTTGAGATAGTTGGTTTTTATTTATATGGAGAAAAACTCTCCGATCTATGTCTATTAGCAATACGGGATAATTGTGTATATAGACAGTCGTGTGAAGCTCTTTTAAAAATACTTTATATTCGCTCTCTCATGTATAGAGAGCTTTAGGTATTCTTAAATCTAGAGGCACATTATTTTTGAGATAGTTGGTTTTTATTTATATGGAGAAAAACTCTCCGATCTATGTCTATTAGCAATACGGGATAATTGTGTATATAGACATGGTTAAAAAAAATGGCCAGAGGAGGTTTCACGGTAGAAGAATGGGAGGTTGATTCTTTTTTAAAAAGATAGGCTCGAAGGAGGTTTCACGGTAGAAGAATTGTTTTCTAGGATGTGATTGATATGACATTAGTGTAATATTTTTTTTGTTGAAATTGACGGAGGATTATTAAAAAACGTGAAAGGTCTTAATGTTTGCCAAACATGTGTAACTTTTTTTAAGCTTCATCCGTGCATAAATGATGCCTACTTGATATTTAGTGTAACGTTTTTTAACTTTTTTTAACATAGCTAGAGGCGTGACCAGTTTTTTGTTGAACGTGGTGGCCTGGTGGGTTGGTGTCTGCCGACGCCTCATATTCGGAAATCCTCCTACACGATTAACCAAAACAGAGATTATAGAGTTTTTCCTTTCCAAAAAAAACATAGGTGGGTACAAAAACACAGGTGAAAAAAAGAGAGGGCTAGAGGTGAACTCACATGGGGTTTTTCGCTCTACCAAAAAAACTTTCACAATATTTCCTTTTTTTACCTACATCGTGGGTCCAGTGGATCCAGCGTGAGGAGTATAGGGAGTTTTTGTTGGTAGAAAAAGTTTTCAAAAGAACTCGATCCTTTTAGTATAGATAATACTGATATATCTATCTATACTATAAAAAGAATTAGATTTGAAAACACTTCTCACCAAGATTAGAACCACCACCCACCTCACAGAGGAACCACCTGTCATGAAAAAAGGACTACGGAGGGGGGAGACCCATTTTGTCGACGTTGTAGAGTGATTTCCCCCTCGAAACCCAAAACTTTTTTCACCCAAAAAGGGCCCACCTAAATATACCTACATTTATACCCACGTCTATACACAGTTATCCCGTATTGCTAATAGACAATAAATTGGAGAGTTTTTCTCCATATAAATAATAAATAAATGACAGCTATCATGAGTTTTGAGAATATCTAAAGATCTCTATACATGAGAGAGCGAATATAAAGTATTTATAAAAGCGCTTTGCACTAAACTGACACTATTTTAATATCTATATATGTCGTCAATAAACATGCGTGCCACACGTGTGTTCTTACTAGTCTATTCAGCACAAACATGTACTTCGATTCTTCCATTGCCACCTAGTATCGTTCACGGAAGTAGAACAAAATAGCACACCAGCGGGGAATGACAAGAGCCCCAGACGATGCCAAGAATACAGGAAACTCCAGTTCCACGAGCAATATGAACAGAGCTGCAGCCCCTACTGATCAGGCAGCCTTCGTTGTGCCATGGGATATCTTCAAGGCATTCAAAGCTTCCCTGCACATATCAACATGAACCATCAGATTATTAGTACTACAACATGATGATTGTGCGGTAGTGAAAGGGCGGTCTTGTCTAGTTTAAGCCAAAGTTCTTAGGCTTAGCTTTCATTTATGACTAGTTGATTATTGTTTAACAAATGCATGTACTTCACACTTTTTTGTAGGAGGATGAAAACCAAAACAAGTAGATTGTGCAGATCAATGGTAGGTCCAGATATAAGAAGCTGTAGCCTTGTGGATATGCACGGCAATACTGGTGCCCATAGCTAGTCTAACAGACCGAGGGATTAAACATTCTGTGTATTCATAACATTCACAAGTGAGCTAGAATGTAGTCTAGACTCCACCTTACTCATTGTCAAGATTCACCATAAGGCTAATCCCAATGGGGTGTTTCAAATCATGTTTCCAAGACAACTACATAAGCAAAGTAGTATATTGTCGAATGAAACAGTCATTTCCATGTATGGTTTCATGGCGTTGCTTCATAGGCATGCGGTGACAGATAATTGCCAGTTGCCATGAGGATTGGCCACTTGGTCATACGAATGAACCCATGGCTACAATGGCAGATGGTGGGATTTCCAAAAATTGAAAGTGTCAAGGTGATTTCCTCTAGATAAAACTAGTTTACCCTCTCTCTGCATTAAATTGACGCCATGCCATCACTTGCTTATATGGCAGATCATTAATTGAAAATGGAACTCCCATGGAAGTAGCCTAAGAAAAGTTCTCAAAATGCCATAACAGATTTTATGTAGTGAAAAGTGGGATTCATAGCCACCATAGTACGTAGTGCATGCTTATCGTCATAAATTGTAACCCAGCTAAAAGAGGGATGTACAGTACCGCAATGCAGCCTCGATCTCAGGACTCTTCGGGTCCAACATCGATGCATCCAAAAATGCATCACGTGCACTCTCATAGTCCTGATAATACAATTTAAGGTGAACAACAAAGAATAACAAGTACCAGGCGATCAATAGCCTATTGGACCTTTTTTTATATATCCTACCTTCAATAACATGAGCGCTGCCCCCTGCCGGTAGCAGGCCTTTGGCCATTCAGGCCGCATTTCTCTGCATGCAAGAGCATCCAGCAAAGCTTTCTGCCCGTCACCCATGCGAAGCCAGCAAAGGCTCCTATTCGAGAACAAGGTAGCATCATGAGGGTCATGCTCTATTGCCTGCATACAATAAGTTCAGGCAGCAACTTCAGAACAACTTGTAACTCTTTGTAGTTCAAAAGGCAATCAAGAAATTATGATAAATCTTAACGTAAAATAAACATGTCTGGACATATAATCAACTCAAGAAAATTTTGTTACAAATAGAGCAATGCTAGAGTGAAGACAATTGTCATACAAGTTCAAATTATATGTTCTAGAATTTCTGCTTTTCCTTAACTCACCAACAGTTGAACTGTAGTCTTATAGACCCATAGAGGCCCTAGCCAGGTACTCAGTGTTTCACTAGTCCCCAAGGGAACACTATCTAAAGCATGTGCTGCCACTCCCTGCAGTTCTAATGCTCCTGGTCTCCCTCTCTTCTCCATCTCTCCTAAGAATCATACCAGGTTACCAACAAACTAATAAAACTCAGGCCTTAACAACTAGCTAGTGCATGCAGATAGTGTCTATATGTAGCATGCAATTGGAAGAGCCTGCACGGATCTCACTTGACGAGACAACTTATTAGGCATCATGGAGCCCCATGTAAGTTAGATTTACAATATGCTGATGAGGAAAGAATCTCGTGTTCCTGGTCAAGGGTGCTCATGTTACTCTGTGGCCTGCAGGCCACATGTGCTCCAGTATGTGCAAGTCCTGGCTGACAGAGTGGTCTTGTACTGAAACAGGGGGACGAAGAGCAAGGACAGAGAATGTGAGCTAATTGCAGAAGGGTAACATGAAGTGTCTGCCTGTCCCCTTGAAATGTTGCTTGACCTGGTACACCAGCAACCAGAAGCTGTGGTGGTTTTGGTCCTCGTATGTGCACATGATGTGCTCAAGCAGGCACATGATGTATGCCATGGCAGCAGTTGGAGTGTATCACTGGAGTGTCGATGTGAAAGGAGCAATTAGCATGGAGCAAGCACTGCCAAGGGAGAGAGTAGAAGCAGTAGCATGGCAGTACAACCTTCCACATCATTGAAACCACTTTGCGAAACTAGCCTGGGGGTCATGTGAGCTGGTATCATGAACTTAGGAGCTTAACTAAACCAAAACATATTTTAGGGGTTAAATGGACTCTTGCGATACTTAAAGGGAATATAAAGTGGATTTTTCCTTATTATAAATGCAAGTCTAAAAAATCATCTGGTAGGGATCACCAGTGGAGGAGCTGTTAGTAGGCTAACCTGGGCCATGCCCCCCCCCCCCCCCCCCCCCCCCCCCCCCGCCTCTACAAACCCTTAAAGAGCCATGCATGCATACAGCTAATCCTACATGCAAGCCCGGCATTTCAGCTCAAAATCGGTGTGGCCTTGCACGTTTGAATATCACTTCTTCTTTAAAGAAAGGTGTAATGATCTGCCCCCCCCCCCCCCCCCCCCAATTGAAAATATTGGGGGTCATGCCAAATTCTAGAGCACTAGAGTATCCCACAAATTCACAAAATTATAATTTTATTTGTCAAATGCATAATTAAAGGTAACATATATGGAATTTTCGGAATTTCATGATGGTCTAACTACATAGCTAATATCAGGGTACAACGATTATCGCTGTTTAAGCATTTTTGTGTGTGGTTCTTGTAAAGGGTTATCACAAATTCTGTAAAGGGAGCATGTATGGCAAGAATATTGTGAAACCAGATCATAATAGCCTAAGACCTATAGAAGCAACTTAGGGTCAGGCGATAAGAAAAGTTCAAAAGTAGGAAATGGGAAAATAGGGACCAATAGGATACCACGCTGTACAGTGTTGCTGCAGAAAAATAATCCTTTCTCTTGACAGACTTAACCCCAAGTGACTTCAACTCTGCTATTCTTCTCTCATTTGAATGCTCACCCTAAGAGGACAAAACAAATGTATCAAGGCTCAGAAATGTAAGTGTAAAGCAGTACATAACACCAATGTTTTAAAAAAGTGTTAGTGTGTCTGGAATATTTTTGGTAGTGCACAAAAATAACCAGAAAAACCACATTTAATTAATGAATAATGTCTTGATCTCTTGATCCTAATCATGTTAATGAAAGTATAAGAAAGTTTTATTTCAGAACTCTTAGGTCCTAACATCCTGACTAGTGCCAGCAAAAATTATTTGTCTAAACCATTATGAGCTGGTAGTAATATTCCATACATCCCCCTACAAAACCGAACATCATGATGTGGGGAAGGCATCTAATCCATCCAAAATTCCTCCAATAACTAACATAAGTAATTTAGAAGTCAGCAAATAGAGAAGTGCTTCTGCCAGATACTCCGACCATCAAACCACAACCTGAACAACACAGACGTAACCTGAAACATGTTTCTAGGTTGGTTCTCAACTGCAAAAATCTTTCTTCAGTTTGACCCTGAGTCTTTAATCATTAGCAGAAAAAAGATGGCACAATACAAAGCGTAAGTAGTGTTAGTACAGAATTATCTTGTACAATAACCAACTCATTCAAGATATACAAGATTAAAAATAGGGTAAAACAATGTTGATTCTGCGGTATTTACAAAGATGATGAATAAAGATATACTAGGGATACTTTTTTATATGATAGCCTCCCATTCCCCTCATTCTATCTTGATTACTCGCAGGCACTCTTAAAAGGCAAGCTTTGTATCATAAGTCATTGCAACAAGCCCTCCAAAGACCAAAGATTGAATTATTATAGGAAAAAGTCCATTTTTCACCGTCCAACTCTTGCCTCAGTTTGGTTTTGACCATCAAACTCCAAAATCGGGTATCTTTGGTCATCCAACTATCAAAACCGTTCAAATTTGGCAATCGGGGCGGTTTTGATGGGTGGTTTTAATTTTTTATTTACAATTTAGTCCTTAGATCTTAAAATGATTATTACATTTTACTTGTACCTCCGATTTAGGTGATTCTTGCGGTCACCATGGCGTTCAGAACGATAAGATTCATCTTTTAAAATAGTCTTTATACTATTTTATCACTATTTAATATATTATTTTTATGTTGTTGTGTAAAAACACTAATATAAGAAAAATAAAACAAATGGTTAGAAAATAATATGTCCATGACTTAAAAGATAAAGCTCATCGTTACGAACACATGACCATAAGAATCAATTAAATCAAATATCCTTAAATCTTAAAATTTAGTCCTTAGTGTTGGAGTATAGTCATATGTAGCCCATAGGGCCCATGTACAGTTAACCATATAGCACACCCTTCTAGGGTTGGAGGAATAGACAAGGAATTATTCCCCACTAGCATGGTATCAGCTAGGGTTTCCTCTCCCTTCCTCTCCCTCTCCTAGCGCCGCCGCCGCCGCCATGGCCGGCCGGCCGCCGCCGCTGCTCGGCCTCCTCCCGCTGACGCGGCCGCCCGCACGCGCGCCCTCATGGCTGCTGCCGCGCCGGACGCCGCTGACGACGGCACCCTGCCGCCACCGCCGCCTCCTCCGCCGCCGACCCCGACGCTCCCGCCGTCCTCTTCTGGCGTGGATCCGAGCGCCGCGGCAGCCGCCGCCGCTCTCCTCGGCGCGGATCCGAGCGCCGCGGCTGCCGCTCTCCTCGGCGCGGACACGAGCGTCGCTGACGCTGCAGCCGCCGCCGCAGCCGCCGCCGCTGTCCGCGCGGGTGGCGGCCCCCTTGGCGCGGATCCGGCCGCCGCGGGCGCCGCGGACGCCACTGCACGCACGGGCGCAGGTGGCGCCCTCCCTGCAGCGCCTCTCCCTGCCGCACTCGACACGGCAGCCGCCGCCGCCGCCGCTGCCGCGGGCAAGGGCCCTGACGCGGGCACCTCCAGTACCCCGTGGCGCGGCCTGGGGATGCCGCCGTCCGACGCGCCCCGCACAGCTGCTGTGTTCCGCCCACAGCAGGGGCTCCTCGCCGGCGCGCCCCCGGCAGCTGCAGCCCTCGCTGCAGCCCTCCTCGCCGCCAAGACGGAGTCTTCCGCTGCCTAGATGCGCGCCCATGAGGCTGCTCTAGCCTGGGAACGGGAGCAGTCCGCAGCCGACGCCCTTGCGCGCTAGGTGGCTGAGGCGGAGCGCTTCCTGCTCGCCTCCATGGGACAGCAGCCATCTCCTCCTGCTGCTGCCCCGTCGTCGAGCAGGCCACCTCCTCCACCCGCCAGACGCCAATTACTAGCTCTCAGCTCGCGCTGACCGATCCTACGGTCGCCCAGCTGCATAGCCATGCCTCCGGCGTCCTCCACATCAAGCACCTCGTCTCGGTCGTCCTCGACCCGATGTCCCCCTCCTACGCCCGCTGGCGTGATCAGGTCCTCATCGCCCTCCGCCGCTACGTCCTCGACGACCACGTCCTCCTCGACACGCCGGTCGCGGCGCGTGACATGGTGTGGCTGCGCCTCGACAGCGTCGTCATGTCTTGGATCAACGGGACCATATCCCTTGATCTCCAGGACCTCGTCAGGACCCGCGACGGCACGGCTCGCCAGGCGTGGCTGGCCCTCGAGGGACAGTTTCTCAGCAATGCCGAGGCTCGTGCCCTCCAGCTCGACGCTTCCTTCCGCACTTTCGAGCAGGGGGACCTGTCTGTGGGGGAGTTCTGCAGGCAGATGAAGACCAAGGCCGATGGTCTTCGTGACCTTGGGTTCCCGGTGGAGGACAACATCTTGGTGCTCAATGTGACGAGGGGGCTCAACAGTTCTTTTGAGCACCTCCGCACATGGATTCGTCGCCAGAAGCCGTTCCCCACCTTCCTGCAGGTCTGGGATGACCTCGTCCTGGAGGAGATCACTCGGGGCAACGTGTCGACCCCCCCCTTCGTCCACCTCCTCGACCACCAAGGCACGGGTGACTACACCACTGACCTCTGCCTCTCCGTCCAGCTCTCTTCTTGGTTCTCCTCCCTCCGGGCCGAGTGGAGGTGGGGGGGTGGGCCGAGGTGGCGGGGGTCGTGGTGGTGGTCGTCGACGTGGTCGCGGTGGTGGTTCTGGTGGGGGTCGTCGTGGGACGTCCACACCCGCTCCTCCTGCCTCTGCCTCTGGTCCTGGAGGTATGCCCTGACCATCCTTCGCCAACCCATGGTCGGGGCGTATCTCGATGTGGCCTTTCTAGGGGCAAGGGGGAGGACCTCGTCCAACGCCTGCCATGCTCGCCGGTCCTCCTCTTGGGCCGGCCTGGACTCCACCCTCCCAGCCCCAGACCTGGCCGAGGTGGGATCAGGCTGCTCTGGCTCAGACCTTCAGCACCATGGGCTTGACTCCACCACTCGGTCCCGAGTGGATCGCCGAGTCGGGTGCCTCTTTCCACACCACTCCTGATGCTAGTATACTTTCCTCTGTCCATCCCCCCATCCCTCCTATCCCACTTCTATCATGGTTGGTGATGGTTCTTGTCTTCCTGTCACCTCCGTGGGTTCTACTTCCGGTCCCTTTCGCCTTTCGAGTGTTCTTGTTGCTCCTCAGATGATTCACAATCTTCTTTCTATTCGTCAATTTACCGCTGACAATTCTTGCTCTATCGAATTTGACACTTCTGGTCTTACTGTGAAGGATTTGGCCTCCCGACGTCCTCTTCTCCGATGTGACAGCGCGAGGCCCCTTTACACTCTTCGCCTCCCGTCTTCCGCTGCACCTCCTTCATCAGCTGCTTTGGCCATGACTCCTTCCACCACCTGGCATCGTCGTCTTGGTCACCCTGGCCGGGATGTTTTGTCTCAGCTTAGTCGTAGTTCAGACATCTCTTGTACTAGGACTTCAGCTGAGCACTTCTGCCATGCATGCCAGCTTGGTCGTCATGTTAGGCTTCCTTTTTCTGCTTCTTCTTCGCATGCTTCGCATGCCTTTGATCTTGTTCACTGTGATCTATGGACCTCTCCTGTATCCATCATTTCGGGTTATAAATATTATCTTGTGGTTGTTGATGATTTCTCTCATTACTCCTGGACTTTTCCTTTACGCGCCAAGTCTGAGACTTTTCCCACCCTCCTCCACTTCTTTGCCTGGGTGTCCACTCAGTTCGGTCTCCCTGTGAAGGCCGTTCAGTGTGACAACGGGCGTGAGTTCGATAACCACTCTTCTCGCTCCTTCTTTCTCTCTCGGGGTGTTTAGTTGCGCATGTCTTGTCCGTACACTTCCCCTCAGAACGGCAAGGCTGAGCGCATGCTTCGCACCACGAACGATGTCATGCGCACTCTTCTGATCCAGGCTTCTTTGCCCCCGCGCTTCTGGGCTGAGAGCCTTCACACCGCCACCTACCTCATCAACCGTCTTCCTTCCACTGCTTGTCCTGCTCCTACTCCACACCACGCTCTCTTCGGTACCCCTCCCACTTACGATCACCTTCGTGTCTTCGGTTGTGCATGTTACCCTAACATCACCGCCACTGCTGCTCATAAGCTGGCGCCCCGCTCGACACGTTGTGTGTTCCTCGGCTACTCCCCTGACCACAAGGGGTACCGCTATTGTGACCTCACTTCTCACCGGGTCATCATCTCTCGACACGTTGTCTTCAACGAGTCGGATTTTCCCTACTCCACCTTCACTTCACCTTCTCCTGAGCCTGAGTTGGAGTCTATGTTTTCTGACCCGGTGGTTCAGCCACCCATTCCTTTTTGTCCGTCCCCTGCAGGTCCTCGTGGTGCGCCGCCGTGCACGGCCCCGGCGCCCCCTGTCGCGCCACGCGCGGCCCCAGCGCCTCCCGCCGCGCCACACGTGGCCCCCAGCTCTCCGCGGCGCCGGTCCAGGTGTACCAGGGTCGCTCGGTACTGGGACCGGTGCCCGGCTCTACAGCTCCGGGCCCCCGCGTCCCGGAGCGCTTCGCCGAGCCGGTCCAGGTGTACCAGCGTCGCTCGGTACCGAGGCCGGCGTCCGGCTCTCCGGCTCCGGGCCCGGAGGCCCCTGCTCCACCGACACCTCCACCGGGGCCGTCACCACCGCCTCCACCGCCACCACCGCCGCCGCCTCGCTCCCATGTCGAGCCGGCCGTGTACCACCCGCCGATTCTCCATCGGGATCCTTGCCATGTGCACCCCATGGTGACTCGGCAGGCGGCTGGTGTTCTCCGACCCGCGGCTCTCTCCGCCACCGAGAGCGAGCCGCGGATCTCTCTAGTGCCCTCCTCTGTCCGCGACGCCCTGGCGGATCCCAACTGGCATCGCGCGATGGAAGAGGAGTACGAGGCTCTTCTTGCCAACCAGACGTGGGACCTCGTGCCGCGTCCGTCTGATTGCAATGTGGTGACCGCCAAGTGGATTTGGACGCATAAGTGTCGGGCTGATGGTACTCTCGAGCGATACAAGGCTCGGTGGGTTCTCCGGGGTTTCACTCAGCGACCTGGAGTGGATTATGATGAGACTTTCAGTCCAGTGGTGAAGCCTGCTACAGTGCACACGGTCCTCTCGATTGCTCTCTCTCGCTCGTGGCCTGTGCACCAGCTCGATGTCAAGAATGCCTTCCTCCATGGCACTCTGTCCGAGACTGTCTATTGCAGCCAGCCAGCGGGGTTTGTGGATTCCAGTCGTCCGGATCTGGTCTGTCGGCTCAACAAGTCTCTCTATGGTCTGAAGCACGGTCCTCGGCAGTATGCTCTCGATATCCTGGAGCGGGCTGGCATGTCAGATTGCAAGCCCTGTTCTACTCCTGTTGATACTCAGTCGAAGCTGTCTGCGGATTCGGGTGCTCCTGTCGCTGATCCTACTGCCTTCCGGAGTCTTGCGGGGGCCTTGCAGTACCTTACCTTCACCAGGCCGGACCTTGCGTATGCTGTTCAGCAGGTCTGTCTCCATATGCATGATCCCCGGGAGTCCCATCTTGCTGCGTTGAAGCGCCTTCTCCGCTATGTCCATGACATGGTCGACTTCGGGCTGGTCCTCCACCGGTCTCCTTCTGCTGAGCTGGTCGTCTACACCGACGCTGACTGGGCTGGGTGCTCGGACACTCGCCGCTCTACCTCAGGGTACGCCGTCTTTTTAGGCGGCAACCTTGTCTCCTGGTCGTCCAAGCGGCAGCCGGTTGTCTCCCGCTCCAGTGCCGAGGCGGAGTACCGGGCTGTCGCTAACGGCGTGGCCGAGGCGTCCTGGCTTCGAAAGCTCTTGGCGGAGCTTCACAGCCCGCTCGCCAAGAGCACGCTCGTCTACTGCGACAACGTCAGCGCCGTGTACCTCTCCACCAACCCGGTTCAGCATCAGCGGACGAAGCATGTCGAGATTGACTTGCACTTCGTTCGCGATCGGGTTGCCATCGGCGATGTTCGGGTCCTCCATGTACCGACCACCTCCCAGTTTGCCGACATCTTCACGAAGGGTCTGCCCTCCTCGACGTTCTCGGAGTTTCGCTCCAGCCTCAACATAGCGGGTGGCTAGTTGTAGCTGCGGGGGAGCCCTGTTGTGTGTTGTCTTTCTTTGTTGTCCAGTCTTGAACACCGCTGCGCCGGTAGTTCAGACTGCGAGGGGGTGTTGGAGTATAGTCATATGTAGCCCATAGGGCCCATGTATACTAGGCCCATGTACAGTTAACCATATAGCCCACCCTTCTAGGGTTGGAGGAATAGACAAGGAATTATTCCCCACTAGCACTTAGATCTTAAAATAGTTCTTGGATCTTAAAATGATTACTATTTTTTCTCGTATATCCGATTTAAGTGATTCTTGTGGTTATACGTTCGTAATGATGAGCTTTATCTTTTAAAGTCATGGACATATTAGCATCTAAGCATATTAGCATAAACTAAGACATCAGTGCCTTCAAATTTAAAAGAAACTCGCAGGATCAGAAACATTAGGGTCGGCACCAGCTTCAAGTAAGCACTTCAAACATGCAGTTAAGCCCGTATTCGCAGCAGCAGCTAAAGGGGTTACAAGACCATCATTGACATCTGCACCAGCCTGCCACAAAAAATAATATTATAAATCTGCTTCTACAGGACTTATCTGTGGGTTGTTTCACTACAAGAATAACTCACATCCGCACCCCTCATATGCCTCGGTGCACTAAAGATCCGGTGCTAATGTGACGTTAGCACCGGGTGCGAAATTAGGGTGCCCCCGGAAACACTTTAGCACCATCAACCGGTGCTAAAGGGTGACATTTAGCACCGGTTGGTGTTAGCAACCGGTGCTAAAGGCCCTCACACTTTAACACCGGGTCGTAACACCACCCGGTGCTAAAGGGCTACCCTTTAGCACCGGGTCGTGTTACGACCCGGTGCTAAAGACCCTTTCGCACCGGGTCGTGTTACGACCCGGTGCTAAAGGGGGTGTCATATGCTACTACAAAAGGAAAGCATCTTTTATCTCGTCACATGTGTAGCGTAGGTGAGATGGTTAGGTGGGTGTACGCGTGCGAGCCAAGAGGTCTTGAGTTCGAAGTTCGAATCCCGCAACACGCAAATATGCAAATGTTTTTTGCTAGTGCCCCCACATTTAGCACCGGTTATTTTACCCGGTGCTGTGCTAAAGGGTGCCTGTGCTAAAGGTGGCACCCTTTAGCACCGGAAGATTGGCACCGGGTGGGAAACCCGGTGCTAAAGGGGGTTTCCCACCCGGTGCCAATGCGCATGATTCTGGTAGTGTTTGCTATATCTACTGTGCTTGCTTGTGGTAATACTCGAGTGGCTTAGCCATAATAATTTCTAATTCCCTCAAAAAAAATTCTAATAGGTAGTTGTAGCTCACATGATAAACACCATTAAAGAAGGTCAAACCTGTTAAACTTAAATGTGAAAAAAAATAGAGCAGTAAACTAAAACTGCCTTTAAGTAAAACTCCAGGACATAAAGTAAAAATGAAGACTGAAGGCACAAATACCTCAACCAGTAGCTTGACGCATTTCACTGAGGAACCAGTTATGGCCATAAGGAGAGGGGTGTCAGCCCCAGGTACTACCTTGTTGTACTGGTGAGAGAAACAGATAACACATTCGTTACTATATGCTCAAATAAAGGTAATGACCGGATGTAGGAAAGAAGAACCATATAAATAGAATACAAATGAATTTGCTATCCTGCAGCCTTCCATGAGGGCAAAAGAAAACATGCATCAGCAAGAGGTTGTGGAATGATATCTTGTGCACTAATGCCTTAGTGACCATTTTTTGGGCAACTGGACCCTTTTTCTTTTAATTCAGACTCAAGTGGCATTTACACGGAGTACTATATATGCATGGATGAAAATTGTCTATTATCATGAATTATTTCTAGGAATATGACTTCGGAATGTTGCAATGCCATGAAAACTGGCATTTGGAAAAAAAACTATGACCACATGTACAAGAGAGCGGCAGAGCCGATACTGAACAAGAAAATTGATGGACCACCCTTTCATAGAAGCTATGGAACTAGATCTCTTTTTCTGAAGACAACAAACCACAGCTTTAAGCGAATGCAGCCTTAGAATTCAAACATACGTTATTGGAGTACACTTAATCAATGGTATGAAGGCATATTCTTGGAGAATTGTAAACAGTTTTGTACATGTTAGTTCATATGAACCCTCAGTCATTACAATATTTGCATAGAAAGCAAAAAAAAACTAACGTCCTCAACAGCACAAAGAGAGCAAGCGGAGCAGGACATAATGTAGCCAGCAAAAATTAATGGGTCAAAAGCAAACAATGAAACAATTTCGGGATCACTTTATCCACATGACAATTTCAGAAGGAAATAACATGTAGTTAACCTACATTTGCATTGTGGTCCAATAAAATTTTCACAGCATCATCATGCCCATCAAAAGCAGCAATATGCAGTGGTGTTCCACCAACAGATACTGGGTCAACAGAAACTCCTTTTGCAAGCAAGAGTTCCACCATTTCAACATTTCCTGATTAAGAAAAAAAGACAAAGAGAACCCAACAGGTAATTGTTACAAAGAACAAGTAACAAAGTGAGGGGAAAAAGTTCCATATGATCAAGATTTATATTAGCTAAAATGACACTCCCAGTAAGTGACTAATTATTCAATACACAAGGGAGCAGAATATGGAAATACGGAAAACTTTTGGATTCTAACAAAAACATCTGGGATAAAAACAACTGACACTTAAAAGTAGTTCTGTTTGCAGACAGTTAATATCATGAAATTTTTGTCAGAACAACTTCTATCCAGAGGCGACAACAGTACACAACCTCCCATGAAAGCTTAATTGTGCTTGGATCACATTGACTTAGCTATTAGAATGAAGGTAGTTCACTTTAATTTGCTAATATTAGCTCAGTGAAAAGATGTAGCTATGAAGTACCCGCAAGAAAATAAGGTATTAGTTCGCATCAAAAGTTTCTTACCAAGAGTATTAGTACAAGAATACACCATCATCGTGTTCGTGAAAAAGAATACACCATCATCTACTAGTAGATGGCTAAATGCATGAAGTAATTTTGATCAATTATTTGTCTGTGATCTTCAGACAGGATAGAATAAATGTAAGGCAGCTTTCAAGAACATGAATCTTCCCTACCTCTGTCCACCCAAACTGGATACCACATTCTGTTGCAAAATACCATCTTCTACACCTTTCTAGTAGACATAAGAATGTAATAAAACAATACCATAGACCCAGGGAGAAAAGTCTCGTACATATGCGCAGAGAAGTACCTGTTCCAGAAGCATAATGAAGTGGAGTGAACCCTTCGTCATCATCTTTGCTCGGATTGACACCATGATCGAGAAGATATCTGACCGTGGCCACACTCCCACCAAGTATTGCCCAAATCAGAGGAGTTCGAGCTATTAAAATAAATTGGCAAATCAATGGAAAAGAACTATAAGGATCATCAGGCAGAAGAAATGAATCTTATCATAGCATTGCCTAATCTCCAAAGTGCAAGCAAAATCAGCTTTCAGATAGGGTGAAATAAGTAATTTGTATGTCTCAGAATTATACTACTGCCAGATTTCGATCCCTACTAACTAGTACAGACTAAATGTACACACTAACAGGCTATACAACTCTTAACATCCATGAACCATATTTAGAGACAAAGAGAGACCTTCATCGTCGACAGCATCGACATCCACCCGTAGCTTCTCGACCAAGTAGGAAGCAAGCTGTTTGAATCATTACTTGGTTTTTATGCACACAGTGCAGGAAGTGTAGATGCGTTTGGTTTGAAAGCGAGATAGAATGGATGAATCCGTTCTTGATTTTAGGGATGAGATGATTCTAGCTATACGTTTGGCTGAAAGGATGTTGAAAGGATGGAGTGGCTCCGTTTTTTTTTGTTGAAGGGATGATATACAGGAGAAAACAGCTCCGTTAGCTACCGTTATTGTGGAGCCCACCTGTCGGTCATGGAATCAAGAAAGGCAGCTACATCCATCCATCCCTCCCTTCGTGCCCCAAATCCAAGCAGCTCTCCTCTGCAATCCATCACGCCACCATGAAACCTGTGCTACTTCTCTCCACCGAGCAGCATGGGCCACCATCGATCTCCTCCACCGACCAGTAGCTCTCCTTCCTTTCTTTTTCCAATCAGCGGCAGCAGCTAGCTAGATTTCTTCTTGCCCACCAGCCCCTCTCTCCGCAGAAGCAATAATCAGCAGATGCAACTCCAAATCGAAGTCACCACTCACCAGGGCTGCCGGAATAGCAACAGATCGAGAGGGCGCTCTGTTTCTGCAGCGCCGGACGAGCGGAGGATCTCGCTGTACTCCGGCTTGCCGCCGCACCTACTCGCGGGCCGCCTCTGCTGGGCGATCGCTTCCTCCATAGGGGCGCAGGCACGGCAGCACGGGAGGGTCGCCGGCACAGCAGCACAGTAGCTGGCCCAGTTGGGTGGCCTTGAGTGAGGAGCTCAGGTTGAAGGAGACGCTGAGGGAGAACACGGGAGCTGACGCCGTGCAACTGGAACGAACTGGTTCGTCCTTTTTTTTGGAACGAGCTCATCCTAGAATCTGACAGTATATTCCTCTTCTGGAGCCGATCTATTCCATCGTTCTTCAACCAAACACTTGCTAGAATGGAGCCGCTCCGTTCCGTCCTCACTCATCCCACCAACCAAACGTACCCCAAGTGATCTTTCTAGTGCACTAAACAAAGCTTCCCACGTATTGTCATCATATCAATGCACAACACATATATAATCACAAGCAAAACATTGCCAGCTAGCTAGGATCAACAAAGACCACCTAATGAAGCGATTTACCTGAATTACAAGCAAGATTCTGGAACATAATATAAACACACAAGGAAATGGGCATGATCAACCACGGCCAATTGGTTATGTATGCACGAGATAAAAAATAGGATCAAATCAAAGCACAGACGGATGAGAACGTAAGATTGTACGTATTGCCACACTAAAAATACACAACTATGCAATAAATTGTACTGCCACCAGTACGAGCCCACAAAAGTACAGTGAGTGTTACCCGAAAAAAAAACTATGATGATTGTTATCTCAAGCCATAAAGTGGAGATACTATGAAGGAGCCCAGCAGAAGCCAAATTAAACGAATTCTGACAACGAAAAACTGGATAGAATAGATCTCTCGACAAGGTTAACCGATAAGCACTTGAATTATGTACCCAGTCGACATTACAGGCAACATTAGTGTTAGATCTATGTAGGGGCAGGCAAAATATATATATAAATAAATCACAGTAATTTAAATAGCAGTACAATGGCTAGATGGTAATGTTTCTTCTTACAGCTCGATCTGCTTACCTCTCTCACTACGTCGCTATTGCTGGCTTACAGTTGCTATTGCCTCCCCTCTCCTTCACTCCCTTCTGCCTGAGGTCCCAACTACCGACTGGGTAGCGGAGGCCAGCGGCACCCCTGCGGCGCGGGTTCGAGTCCTTGGGGACTCGAATTTCCGATGCCGTGGGGTAAAAAAATCCCCTCGCTGGTGGGTCAGGGTTCGGGGGTTTTCTCGGTCGGGGAAGCCGAGGTTGTCGCTTCCTCTTAATAAAACACCGGTGGGGCAGTCATTCCCCACCCGGCCGAGTTTTTTTTTCACTCCCTTCTGAGCTAGAATTTTTCCTGTGAGGATTGAACGTCGTCACTAATTGAAACTGCACACATGTAATCAATTTCGAAAAACATATGGTGCCCAGGGCGGCATGTGCCCCCACGGCAAAATGAGGCACGTGTCCATTCAGTGTCCATTCACTTAACTCACTGTTTAAGAGAAGCCGATAGATTATTTCTAATGCAACCGTTTGATAGCTAAGTACATGCTGGGGAAGGGGTGCATTGCGACACCAATGATTGAGACTACACGGATGGTGACAAAATTGACACGGGAACTGGGAACCCGAATTAGCTTTTTAGCACTGTATATTTGACTCCAAGATTTGGCCACATCCTTTCGTTTGATTCTAAACCATTGGCGCCTTATATGCATTCATACACATTCTTAGAGACTTCCGGCCGGTGAAGTGGAGCATGCGAGTGAGCTTCACCTATATTCATCATTAGTCTAGCATTTTGTAGTTCATGTTGGATCTTTTTCTTTTTTTGCAACACAGCATTGACATGTATTTTGGCATGGAACTGAATAAAACAATGACATTGACATGTATTTTTAGGGAAAACACAATTTGAGATTTGAAAACAAACCATTATGACAAACAACACAAAACAAGAAACAAGAATCTAACAAAAAATAATCTGACACCTGACAATAAACACAATTTGAAAGCAAACACAAGCAATCTTTTAACAAACATTTGGATCAAGAAATGAGAAAGAGAGCAAAATCACATAGAAAAAGGGATGTTTATGTTCTTGGCTGAGATGGCAGCGTTCGCACCAGGTGTTGTGCTGATGCTGCCACCCTTCTTCATCCATGAGCATACTCGCATGTGATGTGACCGCCGGGACCGGTGGACGAGGCCATCGCCGCAGCTGCAGCGGCCACAGCCCATGACGGCGGCGTTCTCACCGCATCGCATAATCACCGCGGAGCCGAGAAGCCTAGCTTGAGGAGGAACACCCATCATCCTGCTGAGAAAGCGAGCAGCTCCATGCGCCCTTCGGGACAAGAGTTGTGAGAAAGAGTGGTAGACAAACAGGGACGGAGAGAGAAGAGGGTCACGGATGCTCGTTGGTCACTGCTCATGAAAGGGACAAAAGCTTAAAGCAATGGAAGACCCCACCAGCATTGTTGGAAACCTCGCCAAGCTAGCGTCCTTCCAAACACTGAATAAAAAAGATTTTACAGAAAGTTTTCCGGCTAAATGTCTTCATCAAAAATAAGTACTAGCTGACAACAAAGTAAACTGAGAGGCTCGTATCTCGAAGCTCATCCATCTAACGGCAATGACCTGGGGGTGCATGTGTCGCCGGTTGCATAAAAGTTGCTCTGAATTAAGAGCCATCCTTGATCTGGATGATGCGATTGTCTCGGACCAAATCCGGCGCTACCGTGATCAACTCACCTGTTGCCTTGCTGATGACGACGACGAATAATTCTGGGCTGAGTATGATGAACCTCAGCTCATGGAGGTGTACCAACGGCTAGCCTTGTACCATATCAAAGCTCACGCCGCAAACGAGGTATCTTGTTACTCTGATGATACGATACGACTCAAATTGTGCTCTTTGAAATGTTTAGCATATTTCAGTTTAACCTCTCTCTCATATGCATCTAATCTAATAATTTATTTTGCTGCTATTTTTTGTTACCGAAGGGAATCGAGCTAGATATCACGACAATGAAAAACAAGTACCCAGTGGCCACTCTCCAGGATGAAGGATATTTTCAGCACTATGAGCATGGTCTTGGATGGTACTTTGATGATGAACGCTGCAAGATTGCTGGCTTGGAGGACTACCAGCGCCTTATGCTCCAGCAAGACGTACGTACCAACACAACTCCTTGCCAACCCTTTAGGCTTTGTTTGGGAAATAGAGGATTGAAGTGGATTGCAGAGGTTTGAAGTGGAGCAATTTCCGCATGTTTATATCATGATATCATGCGGCAATTTTTGTTATTTTTCAGGGCATGTATGAAAGTTGGAGTTATTACCAACGAACATATAGTACCTACAAGGGCGATGAAGAATATGTCCAGTTCTGGGAGGAGATGTCAAATAAAACTAAGGTATGAATGATGCCACTGAGTGTAAACTATTGGTCATATATTACCCTTGTCTGATGGCAGTTATTTCACGTGGCAGTGGATTGAAGATTACATCTTCAAGCCTCAGGTACCCCTGAATTCTCTTGCATCCAACCAGCAGCTGCTAAACATATCATTTATTGTAATTTTAGTCTCAATAACCTATTTTTCTTTTTGTTTTTAGTGGGAAAAGTATGAGAGAAGGGCATATCATCAATATCTTAGGATTGCTACACAGTTTCACAATATTTTTGCTGATATAGCCATTAATGGCTTCAATGTAATGCACTTGCCTTAGTTACTTTTTAGTTACGTTGGACCATAAGTGGTGATGGTGTTTTAACAGTTCCTTTTCACTCAGGAATATATATGGAGTGTGAAGTATGACTTTTCTTTCTATAAGAAGCGATGTGCTCTGTATCTTGAGATTTGGAAACGGGTTGCGAAGCAAAAGGTTAATTCCTTATTTCTCTATATATCACCCTCCACACAAAAGTAATATGCTCCATTTCTGTTGTTTGAATATGCTTATTAATGGTGTACAAATGTTTTTCCTTGCACATCGTTCAGATGAATTTTGCTGATGCTTTGTGGGGAGTATATGATGAAGACATGTTCCCATTGTGCCGCCATCAGATGAAAATTGAACTAGAGAACAGACACCCAACATTCAACGATATAAAACATAATGTAGGTAGTATCATCATGGTGCTAATCCAACAGATAACTTGAAGTTATTATACAGGGACACACAGACACATCTAGCATTACATGTTAAACTTAGAAGCATTCTTAAAATATGGAGATAAACATCTTTATTTCTTGCATATCATCCTCAACCTGAAAAGAACACATTGTCAAAATGTCAAATACTGTCAGGAATATTTTCAATATAAACAAGCAGTAGTGCCTATACTAAATTCTTTTTTAATTTGTACAACTACAGCTCAATCAGTCAATTTATCCCTAGCAGCAATTTACCATGATAACTGTTCTGTAACAAACTTTCCCGAGCAGCAATTTATCAAAAAGTCAATATAAGTTAAGCAGTCATTAACAAACTAATTCCCTATAATTGATTGTTCTTAAAAAAAAATAGCTCCATGATGAAACGCAAGGGAAAGACACCAAGGCTCAGTAATTTTTTATGACAATAAAGTTCACAACTGGAGATACCCAAGTATATCATTTGCCTGGTTAAACAGTTTGGCAGCTGGTTATTATGACAGAGAACTGAGGAGCAAGCATGAAAGCACATAATATGGCTTCTGGTTATTACGATGACATATATCATGAACAAGTGGTAAGAAAACGAACCATTATCATAGCTTCATGATCAGGTTTCATAGCAAAGCCAGCCCAAAGTGCCTCCTTCATGATCTGCACTTGAAGGGCTAAGTATTGTTACAAATATATTCCAATAGGATAGATTATTAACACAATTGGAAGCAAATCAATTCTGCATGCAAAATTCACGTGCACGCAAGATCACTCAGAACCAAATGCAAAAACATCCAAATGCTTGACAATGACAATAGTTTTGTAGTAGCCTAGTGGTAAGGTGCTGTGGGTCGGATGATGAGGTCTTGGCTTTGAGCCACACTCTGCTTGTGTTTTTGTTTTTTTTAGATTTTTTTTTCAATTTATCAATTTTATTCATTCATAAATATGACTACTTTTTTATTTGTCTCTGCCCTTTTTTTGTTTTTTAGATTTTTTCAATTTATCTATTTCCTTCATTCATAAATATGACTATTTTTTATTTATTGATCACGGACGTGGCCAGATGACTGGGCGCGCGGAGGCGGCTAGGTGACATGGCAGGGTGGCTGGGTGTGGATGTGTCATGTGAAGTGGTAAATAAAATTTGTTACTAATACAAGAACCTAATGTATGGTGTAGTGGTAGGACGTTTATTCATGAAACTCAACACCACAGTTCGAACATGTGCAATTTTTTTCATATGGGAAATGAAAAACTTTTAATTTATGTTCGCGACGGATTTTTTATCTGGGCTTAGAGCAAAATGCTAACGTTTCTGAAACCGTCACCAGGATTTCGTCACAATTTTCTGGGCTTATATGGGCTCAGAGCAAAATGCTAACGTTTTCTGAAACCGTCGCCAGGATTCCGTCGCAATTTCTAGGCTTATCTGGGCTCAGAACAAAATGCTAACGTTTTCTGAAACCGTTGCCAGGATTCCGTCGTAGATTAAATAGTTTGTTATAGTGTGATCAGGCCCTCGCCCAACTTTTTTTTTGTTTAGCGGAAAAAGTACGAGAGAAGAGCATATCATCAACATCTAAGGATTGCTACACGGTTTCACAATATTTTTGCTCATATGGCCACTACTGACTTCAATGTAAAGCCCTTGCCTTAGTTACTGTCTAGTTACGTTGGAGCATAAGTGGTGATGGTGTTTTAACAGTTCCTTTTCGTTGATGAATATGTATGGAGTGTGAAGTATGTGTTTTCATTCTATAAGAAGCGATGTGCTCTATATCTTGAGATTTGGAAACGGGTTACGAAGTAAAAAGGTTAAATCCTTATTTCTCTATGTCTCCCAGCAGAACAAAAGTAATATGCTCCATTTCTGTTGTTTGAATATGCTTATTAACGGCGTACAAATGTTTTTTCTTGCACATCGCTCAGATGAATTTTGCTGATGCTTTGAGTGGAATATATGATGAGGATATGTTCCCATTGTGCCGCCATCAAATGAAAATTGAACTAGAGAACAAACACCCAACCGTTCAATAAAATATACTGTAGGTAGTTTCATCATGGAGCTAATCTTTGCCATCTGTTATGGACACTAATCATTTTGTTTGTCTCTGAATTCTATTATGACACCTATGTGGCTCGCATTGATAAAGAGGTATGTATTTATGGCTTCTGTTTTATGGGATCAAAATCCTACTTTACCTTGTTTATATTGATTTTGTAAACACTTGTCTATCTATATATGGGTTTCAGAAGATATTGCTCTTCACATGGTAATAAAAGGCTGTTAGAAAAATGGTTAGTTGATTTCTTGTTAGAGATATATAGGCTCTTTCATTTTTTTTCTTTTATAATGCATTTGATGCCAACCCGCAAAAAAAATGCATTTGATGCCGAACTCTATTTGTTAAAGTGACTTGTTTTTATTTTCAGTCTCCCAAAAAAAAAGATCTACATTGATTATGCGGGAAAGAAGGCTGTTGCAAACACGATTGATTTGATTCGAAGGTATGTACAAGTCATTCGGTTTTATACAAAATTGATTCAGAGCAACTTTTATGCAACCAGCGACACATGCACTCCCTGGTCATTGCCATTGTTTTTTTTAGGGTCACCGGGGGGGGGGGGGGGGGGGGGGGGGATGGGGGGCATCCCCACCTGAATTTTCATTTCATGGGCTTGTGGGAAGCCAAAGACAGTTACATCTTAGTTTTTCAGCACTGGAAAAAACACAGGGGAGAGAGCAGGGGGTTCTATGGTTGTTTACATGGATGGGAAAAGATCACACCAGGCTCTTGCAACCGCACGCTCCGAGGGCGGCCAACGATAACTCCACAGCAGGGCGTCTTCTCTGCATGACGCCCAGAATCGACGGGTGTCCGGCTGGAGGCTTGAGAAGATGACATCGTTGCGGTGCTTCCATAGGTGCCAACAAATCAGGAGAATGAAGCAGATGAATCGCTAGGGAGGGATGGCAGCCGGCCGGGGTAGTTCCCACAAGCTAGACACGCTGCATTCTTGAACATCAAAGCCCAGGGACGCCCAGACAGCGCAAGCAAACGGGCAGTGGAAGATGATGTGCCCGCAATCCTCCTCCTGCCGACAGACTTCACATAGGGGGTCATCAAGCACATGTTTCCTCACCAGGTTGGAACGGCACTGAATCCTTTCTTGTACTAGCAACCATGCGAAGAACTGAACCCGTGGGGGAGCTCGGTTCTTCCAGACAAAGTCAGAGAAAGCACACTCAGAGGGGCCTGTTGATTGCATCAGGAGTCTGTAGACAGGCCCAGAGCGGAGGACATTGCCCTTATCAGCCAGAGGGGAGCGACGCTGGTCTTCCTGTTCCGTGAGCCGGACTTGGGCCAGCAGCTCACGCAGCTTACAGAGCTCGGCGCCGGCTGATCGTGTAAGACGCGGCACCAAGAACATCTCGATGCCATCACGCACCACCGCAGCTACAGGCACTTCATGGCTGGTGGCGTGAGAGAACAGGAGGGGGAACACCTCGGCAAGACGACCAACGGAGAGCCATTGGTCCAGCCAGAAACAGGTCGACTCGCCGTTGCCAACCACACAAATGGTCACAGCTCGATACGCCGGCAGAAGATCTTCCAAGTCTTTCCAGTGGGAGCCCACGATGTCACCATGCATGGTGAGGACGGAGATGTGATCCCGCGCCCACCGCGCCCACGGCGAGTCCCCGGGGTGATGGAGCCGGTGGAGGAGCTTGAGCAGGAGACATTTGTTTTGTGTGGCAAGGCATCTGATCCCAAGGCCTCCTTGTTGCTTCGTCTCGCACAGTCGCTCCCAAGCCACCAGGCATTGAGCACCACTGACGGATTCTTCACCGGACCAGAGAAAGCGCCGTCGGCGCTGGTCCAGAGCGTCAAGCGTCCCTTGCGGCAACCACGATTTTTATTCTATTCTCTTCAGTTATTTCGCATAGAAATAACAAATTCTAACGAGGAGAACCGACATTGCATGCGTGAGTTGGCTGTCCAAGACGCTGTTGATCAGCACCGCGCGCCCTGCAGGGCTGAGCAAGGAGGCTTGCCAGCCAGCCAGGTACCGGTCTGCCTTTGCAATGAGAGGGGAGAAGGCCGAGAGGCGCAGTTTCTCACTGGAAAGCGGAAGCCCCAGGTATGTCTGTGGGAACTCGCCGAGCCGGCACCCCAAGATATCCTTCAGTTCTTCAACCAAGCGCGGCTCCGTATGCATCGGCACCATCGTGCTTTTGTCGTAGTTGATCTTGAGCCCCGTTGCCGCAGAGAAGCCCCTGTCATTGCCATTGTTTTATTCAGTTTCATGCCAAAATACATGTCAATATTGTGTTGCAAAAAAGAAAAAGATCCAATATGAACTACAAAATGCTAGACTAATGATGAATATAGGTGAAGCTCACTTGCATGCTCCACTTCACTGGCCAGAAGTCTCTAAGAATGAGTATGAATGCATATAAGGCGCCAATGGTTCAGAATCAAACGAAAGGATGTTGCCAAATCTTGGAGTCAAATATACGGTGCTAAAAAGCTAACTCGGGTTCCCGGTTCTTGTGTCAATTTTGTCACCATCCGTGTAGTCTCAATCACTAGTGTCCCAATGCACCCCCTTCCCCAGCATGTACTTAGCTATCAAACAGTTGCATTAGAAATAACCTATCGACTTCTCTTAAACAGTGAGTTAAGTGAATGGACACTGAATAGACACATGCCTCGTTCTGCCGTGGGGTGCACATGCCGCCCTAGACACCATATGTTTTTCGCTCTTAATTCCCTTGCTCCTTCTTGTACTTGCTCGTCGTCGATGTCAGAGTCAATCTTGCTGGCATCGTCGCCTGCTATCTTACTCCTTGTCGACATCGTGACGGTGTAGCTGCAAAAGCTCGCCGTCGCCGGCAACGGCGGCACCGCCAGCGAGGCCTTCACACAGGTGACGAACAAGGCGCCCCTGCAGATTTGCTGCGTTGGAAACGAAGTCTTTGTCTTGTTATTTATGCGGATTGGAAACGTTCGCTGTGGTTGGATCGGAATCGAACGGCTGGGTCTTGAGTGAAGTCTACGACACGTGAATCCTGCTCGGAAGACGTCTACATAACCCCCAAACTATTGGACCTGGAACACTTCACCCCCCAAACTACAAAACCGGGTAACCAGCCCCCTCAAGTTTAGAAACCGGTGCACATAACCCCCTCGGGTGGTTTTCGTGGGCGGTTTTGCAAACAATTTCACAGAAAACCCCCTAAAATGAATACAATCTCGCAAACTGATCCTTCTGCGATGTCCTCATCTCCATCCTTACGTCTTTCGCTCCCGGTTCGCCACCCGCTCGCCGTTCGCTCGAGGAGGCCGGAGCCGAGGACGACGCAGGCGGAGAAGAGGTCTAGCGCGGCGCGGAGGACGTAGGTGACGACGACGTCGGCGCGGTCGTACTCGTGGGGCGGCGCACCTGATCCTCCACCGGCGCCGCTCGCCCGCCCGCGCGCCGGCCGGCTCGCGCCGGCACGCACGCACGCGCGCCAACACGCCCGCACGCGGCCGCCCACCGGCACGCGCCCGCCTGCGGCCGCCGCGCCACCGTCTGCGGCCTCCTCCTCCCGGCGCATCGCCGCCCGCCGCCGCCACTGGATGAAGGAGGCGTCGCGCTCGGCCGCCGTCGTCGCCCTCGCCCTCGCCCTCGGCCGCCCTCGCGCTCGGCCGCCGGAGCTGCTCCCGCTCATCCCCTCCGCTGGCCACCCGACCGCCGCCGCGCTCCGCCCGCCACGACCACCACGCCGCCCGCGAGGAGGATGTGGTGGAGAGCGAGCTCGGCCTACGTGCGCGCGGCGCACGGAGGAGAGGGAGAGCGGCGCACGGAGGAGAGGGAGAGGGGCGCACGGAGGAGATCCCGGCGCACGAGCTCTAGTGGCGGCACGGAGGAGAGGAAGAGGGGCAGGTGGAGGGGAGGAAATGTTTAGGGGTCAGTTTGCAAGACTGTATTCGTTTTAGGGGGTTTTTTGTGAAATTGTTTTGCAAAACCGCCCACCAAAACCACCAGAGGGGTCATGTGCACCGGTTTCTAAACTTGAGGGGGCTGGTTACCCGGTCCTGTAGTTTGGGGGTGAAGTGTTGCAGGTCTAATATTCTGGGGCCAATCCTGCTCGGACGAGGACCTCCGACCTCGGCTCGGCTCGCGGGTCTTCCTTCCAAGGAGAAGTCCGCCGGCGCCGGCGCCAGCCACGCCGTTCTCCTCGTACTCCCGCTCCCACCCTCCGCCGCCGGCGCTGCCTCCTTCACCCTCCCCTCGTCGCCCGCTCCAACGCTCTCCCACATCGTCGCACCCACACGGCCACACTCTCAAGCCTGTGACGGCGCCACCAAACCTGCTGGCCTCTCCGTCTCCCCCACGCCGCTGCCGCCTCTGCTGGCCTCTCCCCCCCACGCCGCTGCCGCCCATGCTGACGAGAGGTGGACGAGGAAGGTGAGCGGGAAGGATGCGCCGGTGCGTTTCGCGCCCCGCTGCCTCCTGCCGATCTGAATCGTGTAAGCTCTGATCTGAAATTTCGTCACCTCTGGGCTCCAATCTCATGCACTGATCTATAATATAATTATGCTCTGATCGGAGTTGCATGCTCTAACTAGAGCTCTGATATGAAGTCCCTTCATTTCTGAGCTCCAGTTGGGTGCTCTGCTGAAATTTCAGGGCATAATTCAATGGTGGTACATACTCTTGAGTCTTGATTTGTTTAGGATCTTGGGTGCTAATCAGTTTGGATGATTAGCTCTATGTTAAATTTGCAATGTAAATACTTCGATTGCTGTGTAAACCAGTTGTTGCTGATGCTAATTTTTGACATAAACATATCATTGTTTTTCTTGTGCACAGAAGCATACAGTGAAACGTTTTTACGGTTGTAAAGAATTTCAACCATTCCAATCAGGCGGGGATGGCTCGAAGCCCGTGCGATCTCCGCCTCCTCCTCCTTGCTGCTGCGGCTGCATTCATCTACATCCAAGTAAGGGAGCATACCTGCCCACTATTTCTATCTCTATGCCCGCTGTTCAATTGAGGTCTCAGTTGTTCGGTCTCACCACATCGTTCTCTGACTCTCCTACTATTTCATTCAACTTCCAACCCTATGAGTGAGCTATACTGATGCGGTCCCTCCCTTCAGGTGCGCCTCTTCACAACACAATCCCATTATGCTGACCGTCTTGCAGAAGCAGTAAGTACTACTATTTGTCTGTCTTTTTTTTCTATCCCTTCTTCATCTATGCATTTCCATTGGAGGTTTTAATCTGTGGACTCACCAGAGGACTAGAATAAAAAAAACACTCCATAAAGTTGTTTACACCTGTAATTTGCCACCTACAGGAAAGATCTGAAAATCAGTGCACTAGTCAATTGAAGTCCTTGATTGATCAAGTCAGCATGCAGCAGGAGAAGATTGTAGCATTGGAAGGTACAGACGGTTTAAACTTGCACCCCCATGTGATTTTATTTTTTGGATGTTAAAACTCATATCAAGCATATCTACGAGGTTGCTCAAATCCAATGTTTGCAAGATATAATTGGTTGTAATGCTCATTGACACAGACAATAGCTTGCTGCAACTCTTAGTTTGTTCTGCCACTCTCTGTGACAAACTTGTCTTCTACTGATGATAAATTGTTACTATGCTCATGTTCACCAATTATGTCCTGAATAAACTTGTAAACCTCAGACAGCATCTGCTTTGATCATGGCACTACAGATATGCTTTCCCCTGCCTTATCAAAATTTCCTTCTGTTTCTTTTGAGTTATTGTCTGCTTTCTTGTGTTACCTTGACTGAGAGATCCAATGGGTAATTAAGATTGTAACCTTTTTGGTAATGCAACAGAGATGAAGATATGGCAAGATGAAGAACATGCACAGCTGAAGATTCTGATACAGGATCTTGAAAGTATGGAATCATTTGATTATTGATTTTGCTGGACAGTCTTGTCTACTTATGTTGAATTTCTTTGTCCTCTCTCTTACATGCCTTTTAAGCTGTGTAGAGTAACGCATCATTCACCAGTTAGAAGCTTACCAGACTGTACTGTTATGCACATGGTTCATCCCTCCATGCATTGTGCGCAATTCATAAACAGTTTGACTGATATTTCATCTTAAAATTCGCATGTTCTTTTCCTCTCTGGAATCAAAATATTGTTTTCCACGTTTTCCATAGATGAGAATATTTTAACCGTTGTATGCTATGCGGATAAATTTGAGTAAAGTATGTTTAGAAAGAGCATTGCAACAAATGGAATTAACTTACTAAAATTATGGTTGCTAAATGATGCTGGTTAAATTCCAAAATACAGAAGTGAGACATCTGGTACTTAAACATTGGCAGTTGCCATCTGCATATCAGTTCCTTAACAGGATGCTGTTCTTCTTTTGATGTATATTCTATCCTTGTGTAATTTGTAGTCCTCTCCTAACATTTCTTTTAAATGCAGAAAGGAGTGTGCAGAAGTTACTAAACAAGGACGTGGTTCCTGTTGCTGCTGTTGTCATAATGGCTTGCAATCGACCGGACTATTTGGAGAGAACAGTTGAATCTATCCTGAAGTAAGTCTGAATCATTTGTTTTCAAAAGGCGAAATGATCTATTGTACTCTTGATTCCCAAAAAGTTCTCTAAATTGGTACTAGAACCCACCCAGTCCAGTTATATGATTATACAAGAATTTATATACATGTCAAAATATACATTAAATTAACCCTGTTACATGTAAATCACACATGAAGTTTATGTATATAGATTCTCAGCAATTATGGATTTGTGGTACTTATGTATGCATATTTAAGTTGCATTCTTCATCTATTAATCCTATTAGCTCGATATAGCTTGGTGCATAGAGCCCCTTTCTAAATGATTTATGAATAATACTTGTTCCAGATATCAGACATCAGTTGCTTCAAAGTTCCCGCTTTTTATATCTCAGGTAACTGCAAAAGAATTTATGTTGTTGGACCCATTAAGTATTAAGTGTGTGGGAATCCCATTTTTTGTTTTTTATTTCCTTGTCACAGGATGGAACAAATGGAGCTGTGAAAAAGAAAGCTTTGGATTATAAACAAATAACGTATATGCAGGTGCAGAAATAAATGTTCTGTTGGTTTTTTAGAGCTCTTTTGTGCTTATTTAATTACAGACCACAATCCATTGCATTCATGTAGTATTTGGAGCATAACTGGTTAGACATTGTCAAAAGATGATGTTCATAGTTGGAGTAATAGAATCCTTTACACATCCAGCACTAGAGTCCTTCTATTCCACTCATGCATTCTATATATTAGCCCCTGGGATGTTCAAATAGAGTACAGCTCTGATGTAGGAAGGTAGGAAACCATTGCATTATTTTGGTAGCATTAGGGTTCAACATATTTTTTTGAGCAATTAGGGTTCAACATTTGTGTGGTTCAACATTAGGGTTCAACATTTGTGTCGGTCTCAAATAGGATGATGGCAATGATTCCAGAACGAAATAGAGAATAGAGACCAAAAGACCTCTGATGTTTTCCTGTGGCATCTGTTTTCACTGAGCTAAATGAGAGTGAAACTAAATTATCTTATTGGAAACAAATGATAACTGACAGAATATCAAATTCACATCTTATAGTGAACTTGAATGGTAGTTTGTGTTTCCCCTTGATTGATTCAATTGATCTCTAATCAAAGCAGGTATTGATTCATTTAGCTAAGACTTCCGGTTGTCCTTACGCTTTCTATATGTTGCAGCATGTGGATCTTGAACCTGTGCAAACTGAAAGGCCAGGAGAATTGACAGCATATTACAAGATTGCTAGTAAGTGCTCCTTAACTGATGTATGGTGTATATAAAGGGTTTTATGTGGTTCCTAACACTTGCACTTTTCCAGAACATTATAAGTGGGCCTTAGATGAGCTATTCATTAAGCATAACTTTGCTCGAGTAATCATTCTGGAAGGTCTGACATCTACGATATGATCCTTTGGCCATTTATTAGTATAAATTTTTTGTTTATAACATGTTTTCATAATTTGTTAATAGATGACATGGAGATTGCCCCGGATTTTTTTGATTACTTTGAGGCCGCAGCTAAATTACTTGATAATGACAAGTATGTTACATTATTATCCTTTCTACTTGAAATTCTGAGGAATTCAATATACAATTTATCTAATCACTTTTCTTTTGTTCTAATAATTGTGTCACCTAAGGACGATTATGGCTGTTTCTTCTTGGAACGACAATGGGCAAAAGCAGTTTGTTAATGATCCAAGTTAGTACCATGATAGTCCTACTTTTGTAATTCCTTTCTCTATGTAGAGGGAATACTACTCACTTTGCTATGCTACATTTTGCAGAAGCACTTTACCGCTCGGATTTCTTTCCTGGGCTTGGATGGATGTTAACAAAGTCCACTTGGATTGAACTGTCACCAAAGTGGCCTAAAGCATATCCTTACTGCTACCTAGACATTTTTTATGCTATTTCCCCACATTTTATCATCTAATTATTCCTTGACGAGATTTTACTAATTGGGATGATTGGGTGAGGCTAAAGGAGGTACATGGAGACCGGCAATTCATACGCCCGGAAATCTGTAGAACATACAATTTTGGCAAACATGTACGTTGGCTATTGTTCCTTATTTTTCCATTAAAATGGGAATATGAATAGCAATAGAAACCAACGGATAACAGTTTGTTGTTGGATGGCTGTCCCGCATTTACACTTTGGCATTATGCTTTCTTTTCAGGGATCAAGTTTGGGACAATTCTTCGAGCAATATTTGGAGCCCATCAAGTTAAATGATGTTAATGTATGCAAAACTTTCCATATTATTATTTTCTATTCCTGTTACAAGCTACTTGTTGCTGAAATTTACGCGTTCCGTAATTGTGGCCACAGATCGACTGGAATTCGGAGGATCTGAGTTACCTTGGGGAGGTAAGAACTAATTTGGATTTCGAAGCTGCCATTCACATAAGAAAGTGGCTAATCATTTCTTTTGCAATACTTTAAGGATAAGTTTTTAACCAAATTTGGGAAAGAGGTGGCTAGTGCCACACCTCTACATGGATCAGATGCTGTGTTGAAAGCCCACAACATGGCTGAAGATATAAGGATCGAATACAACGATCAGGAAGACTTTGAGTGGATAGCTCGGCAATTTGGAATATTTGAAGAATGGAAGGTCAATTCTTAACCCAAATGTAGATAGTTTTCTCAGTTATGTGAAGCAACATTTTTTCATATGCTGTAGAGGTAGTTCTTGGGCTCTGTTAGCAATTGGTTATTTGGATTTGACAAAGTGGTAAAGTGTATCTTGATCTTTTTTTTTCTTGGAAAAAAATTTAGGATGGCATCCCAAGAACTGCTTACAAAGGAGTAGTGGTCTTCCGGTACAAGAGTAGTCCAAGGCGTATATTTCTCGTGAGCCCAGATTCTCTTCGTCGGCTTGGGGTGTAATGGTGCAGAGAAGATAAATTCCACTACGGAGCCCGTGGTGAACCCTTCATTCATCAAATGGCAAATGTTGGCGGATGTGTTTATTGATTTCGGCCAGCATGGAGCAACCAGGATGCATGGCGAAGAGAATTTTGAGAATTGATTGTCTTGGCCCAAGGGTCAAGGTACTGAGTAATAGAGGCATGTTCTTGGTTTATTGGCACATTTGCAAGATTAATTCATTAGTCTTATATTTTTTTTCCATGAACCGTAAATGGTTAGTTAGCAAAGGACTTTTATCCTGGAGTGTATTTAGGGTTTACAGGATGCTGTGGTGTACACACATAGTATAATGTAACAGCAGGGCACTAGCTGAGCTGACATACTCGATCTTTAGGGTAAAAAGAAAGGTGGTTTTTTTTATATGACTGAAAATTTTCGTGTGATGCTCCTTTGCTCTTGGTGTGTGAAGTTTAAACTCCCATCTAGCATCTCCGTGAAATTTCATACGTTCAAGGCACCGTTGTTACAGAAACACTCATATTGGACATATTTCCTGTTGTACAAGGTAATTTACAACACTGCCCGGTACGATAGGACGAGTACACACCCGCATCTGCGGCGGGCTGGGCTATGCATCGCGCGCGTACATTTTGTCGCCCACACACGCGCTGCCGGAGATGCAGCGGGTTCGGCCCACTAGCCAGCCCATCGCTGCTTGTGGCCCGTTACAAGACTAGTTCCAGCCGAACAAGTGTAGATTTATTAGCATTTTGCTGGACCTGCTAATCCGTTCGCTTGTTTCCCCGTGAGACTGTGGTGAGAGAGAGAGAGAGAGAGAGAGAGAGAGAGAGGACGCAAGGCCTGGCCCGTGCTGCAGTTTGCAGACCATCGTGGCAGATTTTTTTTCCTTTTTTAGTTTCTCCTGACTTTTCCTTCTCCTTTTCTTTTCTTTCCATTTGATTCCTCCTTTTTTTTCTACTTAATTGCTCCATAGTGAAATGTTAGACATGAAACTATTTTATTCGCATTCAAGAATGAATTATTCATATTCTAAACTTATTAATTGGTAATAATGTATGTTAATTTATTCACTTCGTGCTTGGGGCGCATTTCATGACCATGCAGGTCTAAATGGATGATGAGCTTGACCTGGAGACGCGCAGGGCCACCATGGCGAAGAGGCTGGGCGAGCTCTACAAAGGAGGTGCTAAACGGTAGAGCCAGGGAGGTTTCAACGGGGAGGATCAATTTTAAACAATAGTTCCAGCAAAGGCCGAAGCCAGCTTTATAGATAAAGCAGAACAAAGTTCAAGACAACAAGGGGCCACCGCCCGCCAACACAGCCCGCAAGGCTACCAGGGGACAGACGACCACAAAACAGAACGAGACCCAGCAGCACCGCTGCCAAGCAGAGTACGAGAACAGCACGACGACAGAACGCAGGTTGAGAGGATCAACCAAAGTCACTAAACACAACAACACAGCAAAGAAGAACAAAAAACAGGGAGGGGGGAAGCACACGCCCCAGAGCTGCTCAGCCGATTCCCTTCGGGTCAGCACGCCTTTGCATCAACGAGGTCGCTCTTTCTCGGATCTTGCTTGTCAGCTTGTCAATGTCCTCCTTCTCGGGTGGCTTACACAGCAAACGCCAGCGCTGTAACAAAGAGGCAGATTTGAAAATTAGAGCGAAAGGTGAAGAGACCAGCCGCTGCTGGAAAGCCAATTCGTTCCTAGCTAGCCAAAGAGACCAACATGCAGCACCCAACAATTTGTACAGTAATTTTTGGGATCGTTTGTTATAGGTGTTACAAAGGGTAAAAAAACCCTCTAGCGACTCCGGGGCTCTCTGCCAGCCGGATATATCTTTGATAACACTCCAAAGGAATGCAGCCAGGGGGCATTTAAACATAATGTGGTCCGCATCCTCAGATGCCAGACACATGCCACACCTCTCCTCTCCTACCCATCCCTTGTGCCGCAGCTGGTATGCTGATTGGATCCTGCCTCTATTCAGGAGCCAGATGAAATTTTTGACTTTTAGAGGCATCTTAGCACTCCAAAGTTCAACAAGTCTTTCGTTTGGTTGGCCCGAGAATGTCATGTGCTTGTACAAGGACGCGGAGGAGTACAGCCCCGAAGCCTCTAACTCCCATCTAGCAGAGTCAGGAGCGTCGGACAGTACCACCTCCTCAAGCAGCCAGCATAACTCCTCCCATTGGGCTATCTCTGCTGGTCCAAAAGTCCTGCGGAATGTAAGATCCAGGCCCTCCGGGCCTAGTACTTCGGCCACCAGCTTATGCTGTTGGCGGCAGCAGCTGTAAAGCCGGTCAAACCTGATATGGAGGGGGTAGTCCCCCAGCCAAAGGTCGTGCCAGAACCGAGCTTTTCGACCATTCCCCAGCAGATGGCGCATACCCATTTCGCAGACCCTTTTGGCCTCGTGTAACCCCTTCCAGAACTGGTAGGCCCCTTGTGATCTTGATGAGAAAAAACCCCCTTCCCCTAGATACTTGGCCCTAAGCAGATCACAGGCTGGGCTACTCTCTTCTGACTCCAACCTGAAAATCCATTTGGCAAGCAGGCACTTATTCATCAATCTGGTCTCAGTGAAACCTAAAGCCCCGAATTGTTTAGGGACTGTGAGTTCTTCCCACTTGACCATGTGATATTTTCGCTTCTTCCCCGAGTGCCAGAAAAAATCTGCTCGCGGAGTATCCATTTGGTGGTGGATTCCCTCCGGAAGCATATACACCCCCATGGTGTAGTTAGGGAGAGAGCTTAGGCATGATTCCAGCAGTACTGCCTTACCTCCCGAAGAGAGAAAGGTGCTTTGCCACATCGGTAGCCTTTTCCTAATTCTCTGTGGGATGTACGCCAAATCTTGAATCGTGAGGCGTTGATCTGACACTGGGATACCCAAGTATTTTAAGGGTAGGGACCCTACCCTGCAATTGAACAGGTTAGCAACTCTATTTTGCTCACCCTGTTCAACCCCTAGCACGATTACTTCACTCTTGTGATAGTTGATTTTTAGCCCCGAGAGGAGTTCGAAGCAGTATAGCACCAGTTTGGTATAGAAAATTGACTGCTCATCATCTTAAAGAAAGACCACTGTGTCATCCGCATATTGTAGGTGTGTGACGCCTCCCGGTATTAGATGCGGGACTAGCCCATGGATCAGGCCCTGCTCGCTTGCCCTCGACAGCAAGGAAGCCAGGGCCTCTGCAACTAGGTTAAACAATATGGGAGAGAGAGGGTCACCCTGTCGGAGACCTCTATAGGTCTTAAAGTAATTACCCGGCTGCCCATTAACATTGATTCCTACTCGACCTCCTTCCACTGCCATTTTAACCCACTGCGACCAGATAGTAGGGAAATTCTTCTTTTGCAATTTTAAACAATAGTTAGCATACATATATCTGTAATCACAACACACGACAGGCTGGCAAAATCATAAATGAAAAAGTCCGGCTGCACGTATTTTGTGGTACTTTATTATTTCGCTAATCTGACAGATAAATAGGCATGCTTGCTAGTATTAACAATAGGAGTACGAACTATATTTCTGATCAAGTTTTTGAGTTTCTTGGATGCCGATTTCTTGACGACGTTCTTGCCAACTGACTACAGCCTGAATTTCCCCGTCGACGGCGTTGAACCTTGCCTCGAGCTCCCTGTCGAGTTTGCCCCAGAGCTGATCGATGGCCGCCTGGCACGCCTCGTCGTCCAGATCCTCATCAAAGTAGGTGTCGATGATCCTGTCGACCTCCGCCATGCTTTCCGCGAACCCGCACGCCCGGACAAGCTTCTCCGTCTGCTCGTCGAGATCGTCGTCGTCGTCGCCGCTGCCGCCATCGCCGTCGGCCAAGGACAGGTCGCCTCCGCGCTGCGACGATGCTGCTGCCTGCTGCTGCTGCTACCGCCGCCTCTTCTTCCGTTCCACCTCCTCGCATAGCCGCCGGATGGCCTCGCGCTGCAGCTCGGGGTCGTCCCGGGGGGAAGGACTTCTGAAGTAGGTGTCGATGAAATCCTTGATGTCGAACCGGAGGTCCACGATGCGGCACGCGATCTGGAACCGCTCCATCAGGTCGCTGCAGCAGTCGACCCCCTCTTCGTCGTCTCCGCCGCCGCCGTTGTCACGTTCTTGTTCTGCTTCCTTGTTGTGGGCGCTGTCACAATCTTGTTCGCGCTCGCCGTCCACTGTTGTCGCTGGTTCGAGCTCCGGGACATTGGCCTGCTGTTGGGAATATGCCCAAGAGCCAACTGGATTCGATCCACTAGTCTTAATGGGCCACAAATGTTGTGAAGCCCATTACCAGGGGAAGGGGTACATTATTTATTAATCCCATATTGCTAATGGAATATGGTGTGGAGAATTTCATCCAAATAAATAGAGACCAAACCCCTCCTGAAAAAGACAAGACTTTCGAGCAATAGTTGCTTTTCTCCCCATCGTGCTCGCGGACCTAGCAGTTCGGTGCACGACGTTTCAATCCTCGTACGTGTGGATACCTCGGAGGTGCTGCGCTTGGAGCACAAGGACGAACCGCACGTGCAGGACCAGACGGACGTAAGCAACTGCACTGCACTGCCACTTCGACGCGTTCGTCTACATCAAGACGGCTTTCGCTGCAACTGCGCATCTAGTGGTAACAATCTGTGATCTATAACTGCTGTTGTTCCTATTTTTGGGTGAACGAGTTTTTGTGTGTGCTAGCGTAGCCTCCTCGTTACCCAACAGTGGTATCAGAGCCGTAGCTGTTTCGTTATAGATTCGGATGTATGCATATGGAGATATGCTTGGATGTAGATTAGTCTATGATCGGTTCGTGATCTCCACTATGATGGTAGTGTAATGAATTACTCCTACCGGTCGGAATTCCGCCATCGGAGTTAAGTGATACACGTAAACCCAGGCATGGTGAGATATAGATCAATTGGATTGGTCGAATCGAACTTAGATCAATGACCGCGTCGCATGTCGATACACGACGGTGTTGATTGGATCCACTATGATGGTAGTATAACGAATTACTCCTACCGGTCGGAATTCCGCCATCGGAGTTAAGTGATACACGTAAACCCAGGCATGGTGAGATATAGATCAATGTGATTGGTCGGATCAAATTTAGGTAAATTGTCGGGAGCAAGAACGGCGGACGGTCCGCGCAAGAACGGCGGACGGTCCGCGAAAGAACGGCGGACGGTCCGTAAATTCGGTCAAGAATCTTACAGAGACGTTATCTAGCGTTCCAGAGGGTCGGACGGTCCGCAAGAGCCGGTCGGACAGTCCGCGGAGCGGGTCGGACAGTCCGCAAGGAAACGACGGACGGTCCGCAGGGAACGTCGGACAGTCCGACGAAATTAAAATTTTGAAAACGATCACTCAGAAATGTTTAAGTTTTGAATGTCCTCCCAACTAAATCTTGCACCATCACATGTCTTGTACAATTAGTGGTGGGTCTATGAAATTAGGGTGCCACTAGTTTTCCTTGACTAGATGGGTTTGTATCGGATACTTACTCGCATAAAGGGTTGGTTAACTTAAACAAGGTCATCTTAACGGTTAAGGACCTTGGGACATAAAGGTTGGACGCCGAGACATAGAGATGTCAACCAACAACAGGAGTCATATATGATATGATTAGCAAAAGTTGCTTACCGATCTACCATGTCTTCTAGCGGTGATGCTAAAGCTCACTAGTCAACTTGTTATTTGTGGATCCTGAATCACTAAGTATCAATGGAGGGATATTGATTTTAGTGGGAGTAAATTCCGTTAAATTGTTTAATGTATTTTACTCTGTCATAGATACGTTGTCTTAGTATTTTGCATTATTTTCTGTTGTAGATCAATGGCACCTAGCACACTGTTTTCTTTACGTTCGATCCTTGAGAAGGATAAGTTGAATGGAACAAAAAATGCGGATTGGATCCGAAACCTTAGAATTGTTCTCAGGGCTGAGAAAAAGGAAGATATTCTAGACGGGTAATTACCAGATGAGCGTGGTGATAACGCAACTGTTGCTGAGAAACTTGCTTACAAGAAGGCATGTGATGGTAATCTTGAAGTGAGTTGCCTTATGCTTGCTTGCATGGAACCCGAGCTGCAGATGCAGTTTGAGACAAACCATGAGGCGCATGATATGATCGAGGTGCTCAAGGATATGTTCCAAACTCAGGCCAGGACTGAAAGGTTCAATGTCTCAAAGGCCTTTGTGGAAACAAAGCTAGCAGAAGGCGCAGCTGTAGGGCCGTATGTGATCAAGATGGTTGGTTACTCCCAGAGGTTGGAGAAGCTAGGCTTCCCACTTGGCCCTGAGTTAGCCACCGATTTTATTTTAGCATCACTTCCGCCTAGCTTTGGGAACTTCATTTCGAACTACCATATGCATGGGGCGGAGAAGGGATTGAATGAGTTGTGTGGCATGCTCAAGACAGCAGAGGCTGACATTAAGAAAAGCGCTAGCAGCAGCCATGTGATGGCCATCCAAAACAGGCCTAACTTTAAGAAGAAGGGCAAATCTTGGAAGAAGAAGGGCAAGGCTAAAGATATGATCTCTCAGCCAAGCCCAATGCCCCAGACTAAGTCTGGACCAGCTGCAGAAAAAGAGGAGTGCTTTTATTGTAAGGAACTTGGTCACTGGAATAGGAATTGCAAGCAGTACCTGGCCTCTCTGAAGAAAGGCGGTAGTAAGAGTACTTCCGCATCAGGTACACTTGACATTAATATTACAGACATTTTTCTCGCTGAATCTTCTATTAATTCCTGGGTATTTGATACCGGATCGGTTGCTCATATTTGCAATTCGATGCAGGGATTAGTAAGAAGTAGAAGCGTGGGAAGAGGCGAAGTTGATTTCCGCGTGGGCAATAATGCAAGAGTTGCTGCTTTGACCGTCGGGACGATGCAACTCCACCTTCCGTCAGGATTTATCATGGAATTGAATAATTATTATTTTGTTCCTAGTTTGAGTCGAAACATTGTATCTCCCTCATGTTTGATGAAGGATGGTTATACATTCGCGAGTAAAGACAATGGTTGTGTGATCTCAAAGAATGGCATGTTTGTGGCTCTTGCATCCATTGTGAATGGGTTGTTCATTTTAAATCTTGATGATTCACCTATATGTAATATAATTGCTAAAAGGCCTCGGCTAGATGATTTGAATCCTACCTATATGTGGCATTGTCGTTTGGGTCATATAAGTGAGAAGCGTATGAAGAAGCTCCATTCTGATGGACTTTTAACTTTGTTTGATTTTGAATCATACGAGACGTGCGAAGCTTGTTTGCTAGGCAAGATGACCAAGGCACCTTTCACAGGTTTTCCTGAGAGGGCGCAAGACTTGTTGGAACTCATACATACTGATGTATGTGGACCAATGAGCACGACAGCTCGAGGTGGATTTCAGTACTTCATAACTTTCACTGATGATTTTAGTAGATATGGCTATGTCTACTTAATGAAGCACAAGTTAGAGACTTTTGAAAAGTTCAAAGAGTTTCAGAATGAAGTTGAAAATCAGCGTGGTAAGAAAATTAAAGCCTTGCGATCGGATCGTGGAGGCGAGTATTTGAGCCACGAGTTTAGCACTCATCTAAAGAGTTGTTGAATTGTTCCATAGCTAACGCCACCTGGAACACCTCAGAGGAACGGTGTGTCCGAGCGACGTAATCGAACCTTGTTAGACATGGTGCGATCAATGATGAGCCAGTCAGACCTACCGTTATCATTTTGGGGTTACGCTCTAGAAACATCAGCTTTCACACTAAATAGGGTACCATCTAAGTCCGTGGAGAAGACACCATATGATATATGGACTGGCAAGACTCCCAGTTTGTCTTTTCTGAAAATTTGGGGTTGTGAGGTATATGTCAAGCGACTTCAGTCGGACAAGCTTACGCCAAAATCGGACAAGTGCATATTCGTGGGATATCCAAAGGAAACAATTGGATATTATTTCTACAACCGATCAGAGGGCAAAGTGCTTGTCGCTAGGAACGGTGTTTTCTTGGAGAAAGAGTTTCTCAAAAGCGAGAAAAGTAGACAGAAGGTGTATCTTGAAGAAATTCGAGATGAGCCTATGAGGCAAGACTTTACGAGTGATGCTAATGTAGCAGAACGAGTTGAGGCACCTGTGGTAAGAGAAGAACCGCCACAACCACGAAGGTCGGAAAGGCCACATCGCGCAACACAGAAAATGAATCTCCTAGTTACGGGAGAGCGCGACATATTGTTGATGGACAACGATGAGCCTAGGACCTATGCGGAAGCTATGATGGACCCAGATTCCGAGAAATGGCAAAATGCCATGAGATCCGAGATAGATTCCATGGGGCAAAATCAAGTTTGGAACTTAGTTGACCCGCCTGATGGTGTGAGACCCATCGAGTGCAAATGGATCTTTAAGAGAAAGAGAGATGTAGACGGAAATGTTAACGTCTACAAAGCACAACTTGTTGCAAAAGGTTTTCGACAAGTTCAAGGAGTTGACTACGACGAGACATTCTCTCCAGTAGCGATGCTTAAATCTATCCGGATCATTCTAGCAATAGCTGCGTATTTCGATTATGAGATATGACAGATGGATGTCAAAACAGCTTTCCTCAATGGGAACCTAGAGGAGGATGTATACATGATACAACCCGAAGGTTTTGTCGATCCAACTAATGCAGGAAAAATATGCAAGCTTCAGAAATCAATCTATGGATTAAAGCAAGCATCTCGGAGTTGGAACCTTCGTTTTGATGAGGTAGTCAAAGGGTTTGACTTCCGGCAGAATGAAGAAGAGGCTTGTGTTTACAAGAAGGAAAGTGGGAGCTCTGTTGTATTTCTAATCTTGTATGTGGATGACATATTGTTGATTGGGAATGATATTCCTATGCTAGAATCCGTTAAGACTTCGCTGAAAAATAGTTTTTCCATGAAGGACTTAGGGGAAGCTGCATACATTCTGGGCATAAGGATCTATAGGGATAGGTCAAGGAGGCTTATAGGATTAAGTCAAGATACTTATATTGACAAGGTGCTGAATCGGTTCAGCATGGAACAGTCCAAGAAAGGGTTCTTGCCTATGTCACATGGCGTACACCTCAGCAAGACTCGGTGTCCTACGACGACTGATGAGCGGGAGCGCATGAGTAAGGTCCCTTATGCTTCAGCAATTGGATCCATCATGTACGCCATGATAAGTACTCGTCCAGATGTCTCATATGCTCTAAGTGTTACGAGCAGACACCAGTCTAATCCAGGTGAAAGTCACTGGACAGCGGTGAAAAACATTCTTAAGTACTTTAGAAGGACTAAAGATGTGTTCCTAGTCTTTGGAGGTGAGGAAGAGCTCATTGTAAAGGGTTACACTGATGCTAGTTTCCAAACTGATCCAGATGATTCAAAGTCGCAATCAGGATTCGTGTTCACGATAAACGGTGGTGCTGTAAGCTGGAAAAGTTCTAAGCAAGATACTGTGGCTGATTCTACAATGGAAGCAGAGTACATCGCAGCTTCGGAAGCGGCGAAGGAAGGTGTTTGGATGAGGAAGTTTCTCATTGAGCTTGGTGTGTTTCCCAATGCATCTAGCCCATTGGAACTCTACTGTGACAACAATGGGGCAATTGCACAGGCTAAGGAGCCGAGGAATCACCAGAAAAACAAACATGTACTGCGGAAGTTTCACCTCATTCGAGAGTTCGTTAAACGTGGTGAGATAAAGATATGCAAAATACATACGGATTTGAATATTGCTGATCCTTTGACAAAGGCTCTTCCACAGCCTAAACATGAATCACACACGAGAGCTATGGGTATTAGATATCATTTAGATTAGCTCTAGTGTGAGTGGACAATGTTTTGTATCTATGACATATTATTTATTTATTGAATATCCATGAAAGGCAACTTGTATATGATTAGCAATTATGTGAATTGTTTGTGAAACTCTATACTTGTATGGTTATTCAAAAAGTTGTCCCTAATTTGATTAGCACATGTATTAGTTGATGACTATGTTTCACAAGTCATGGACATGGAGATGGCAAACTAATAATGTGGGCACATGTATGACATGGGGCTGGACTGACCCAGTTTGAGACTTGTTTATCTCTTCTTCACAACGCGTATGCTTTGTCCTTAGACCTGAGATTGTCGTATGTACTCAAGATGTGAATTGACCTACTTAGGGACTACCAAACGTTGCTTCGTAACTGAGTAGTTATAAAGGTGGTTTTCGGGTTTGTCAGGAAGCATGTTGTGAGGCATGGTCAATCAAGATAGGATTTGCCCCTCTCTATACGAGAGAGATATCTCTGGGCCCCTCGAGTGATCGGATCAAGAAATGCATGGCCGTGCTAGGTTAAGTGTTAACCTCTTGAAGGATCCGACTCACAGATTCGAGAAAGGGAGGTCTTACTTGGAGTTAGACTAAATATCGTGAGGCAAAGGGAATAGCTTGTACGTGATGTTGTGGTGGTTCGTCTGATATGATCTTTACGTATTCATGGGAGTTGACACGTCTTGCTAGAGGCCGCTTTCAACTGTTGGAACGAGTAGGAGTACTCGAACCATGTCTATGTGTACGTGAACCCATAGGGTCACACACTTAAGAGGTTTGAAACACTGAAAACTTGCTTATGAGATTGTCTCTAGTGCAAGTGGGAGACCGTTGGGAATATGCCCAAGAGCCAACTGGATTCGATCCACTAGTCTTAATGGGCCACAAATGTTGTGAAGCCCATTACCAGGGGAAGGGGTACATTATTTATTAATCCCATATTGCTAATGGAATATGGTGTGGAGAATTTCATCCAAATAAATAGAGACCAAACCCCTCCTGAGAAAGACAAGACTTCCGAGCAATAGTTGCTTTTCTCCCCATCGTGCTCGCGGACCTAGCAGTCCGGTGCACGACGTTTCAATCCTCGTACGTGTGGATACCTCGGAGGTGCTGCGCTTGGAGCACAAGGACGAACCGCACGTGCAGGACCAGACGGACGTAAGCAACTGCACTGCACTGCCACTTCAACGCGTTCGTCTACATCAAGACGGCTTCCGCTGCAACTGCGCGTCTAGTGGTAACAATTTGTGATCTATAACTGCTGTTGTTCCTATTTTTGGGTGAACGAGTTTTTGTGTGTGCTAGCGTAGCCTCCTCGTTACCCAACACCTGCGCCATGAGTGTTGTCAGGGACGAGGTGACAAGGAGCATCGTCCCCAGCTGCGGGCAATGGCTGATGGATTCGTTAGGGATCGTCGAGTATTTATGGCTGTGGGAGAGCCAGGCAGCTAGGGCCTAGGGGCCAGCCAGTCCACGAGTCGGTCACGGATCACAACTTCGAATCGGACCACGAATTGATGGACTCGATGGGTCCACGGACAGTAGAGCCAATCAACCAATTTCTCTGCGCACCTTCGGCTGGTCTCGCCACCGCTGCTGCTACTTCTGTGGGAGTAGTGTTTTCTTTTTTTATAATTTAGCCCTTTTTTCAAACAATTTTACAAGTGAACCCTTGATGGAAAGAATATCGAGAAAGACCTTTCATAATCCATACGGTGCCACATACCGCAGCAACATTGTAACGCGTATTGACACATCAGGTGCAACTTATCTTTGGTTTATTTGAGGTAAAACAGAAGGCGCCAAAAGATATATATGGCGTTGTCATTTGTTCTCACGGTGTCGGGGCTTGTGGCGTCGTGTGCTATGTATGAACAACGCTATCTGCCATGATGCCGTTCTGGTACTTACCGGACCACGCCCACCTGCCACAATAGAGGAGGGCGGCTGTCAGCTCCCCCTCCAAATCTGGCATATTGAGTTTTGTTTTTCGCAGGGAATCAATGGATTGAGGTACTCTTAAGTCTTATTTGCTCTCCTCCTTTTAACGTAGTACATTTGGTTTGTATCGGAAGAAACCCTAGGTCATTTGTTAACCCTAGTTGATGTAATTTTGCATTCTTTTACTACAAAATCGTTGGTAAGGTTAAGAGCAAACGAAGTGGTTCTGACTTATTCCTTGCTTCAATACTAGGATACATATGATTGTAGTCATTTGTTTCCATTAAGCATTGCACAGTTTATAACAGTTAGCTTGTGTTAAGTTGGAATGGGATACCATCGTGAGACAGGTCCTCCTAAGGTTGTTCCTCCTATGTGCTTATGTGGGGATTCATGTAGGCTGGAGAGATCAGATGATCGGGACCCATGCCGATAATGGTATTAGATGTGTCATAAGGATCAACAAGCTGGTATAAATTTTAGTAAATGTTTAATGCAATTATTGTGGTCTACATCTTACATGCATTTTTAATAAATGCCGGTGCTTTATGATTTTGAGGATTGGATTGACATGTAGGTTGACCCGCTGCCAAAGCGTGTTCTTGAGGATACGAATGAGTTTGACGAGGGGGTGCAAAGGAAACATGAACAAAGATGCAGGGGGAAGATGCCTAGAAACAAGAAGAAAAATAGTAGGAGGATCGAAGTGAAGCGCGTTCGACGAAAGGGAGAAAAAGCTAGAGAAGGCATGTGAGGCCAAGGCTGTATTGGAGGGTTAGGCAAAGATCATCCGGGTGGATCCATTTCCACTCACTGCTCCCCGTCGGCCGCCATAATGAGTCTTGCCGTTTCAGCGTCTCACGTTGAGGGAGGCAGAGAGACGGGCAGTTTGTCTTCTGTTGCTAAGAGGAACGGATGCATATGCCTTTAGTTCCTATATACAGTGTGGGCCAATCACCAAGGCATTGTTGGCTATGAATTGTGATGGCCCAAACTCCCAAACTAATTAAAGGCCCAATGGCCCAAACTCCCCCAAACAATTTTCTTCCTCCTCCTCCAGAATAGAAGAACTCCAAACGTTCAATAGAAGAACTCCACTAACAATGAAGCATATAATCGGTTTGCAGTAGACAATCAAGCATTGCACATATATAGTTATTGAATCTATCATCAATCATCTGTTGTAAACTTAGTAGATTTTGATTGCAATTATTCATTGGTGTGACATCCCCGTCGATGAAAGCCTGAATATCATCCGCCGCAATGATTTATTGGATGCCATGAACTTAATTCATATTTCATAATTCGATGAATCCACGATGCAGCGTCGCCCTTCTCACCTACATCATGCAGGCCGTGCCAGCGCAACAACATCAGTAGATGCGCCCATCCCAGAAAATCTGACGAGCAACGCCAATCTAATTTTCTCGATACATAATCTCGATCAATTGCTCTCATGGCCTATTAGCCAAATGCATCTGCTATGTTGCTTGTCGTGCATTGCATTGTCTCATTGCTTGTCACTGCTTGCTTACATCGTTGGTCGTGCATGCTGCATGAACGATCATGGGGTATGCAGAATCTTAATTCACATTTTTGTCGAAACAAATTCTTTTGTAATTCCTCGCATAAGGACTCCGAAAATACTAGGTCCCCACCTACACAAGCAAATTGTCATGTGCATTATGCAATGGATCACTACATCCTTTTACCTATAATCTGAGGCAATGGGCATTCTATAATGATGATTATTACATCTTTTTACCTATTGTAACATGAGGCAATGAGCATTTTTCAATGATGATATCTATTTCCTTTTATTCAAACAATTCTTCAGCCTATTTTGCATAATTGGCATTAGGAGATGGCACAAGGTTATTTTGAGTTTGATTTGCTTGAGGAGCTATAGACTGCTGAGACTGCAGCCCAAGCTGTTGTCGAGCCTGTTGTTGTTGTCCTTCCTACTTATGGTGTCATGTCTGGTGCTAGTGACCATGATGTTGCTGGTGCTGGGCGAGCTACTAGTGGTGATAGAGCACTAAGGTGGACCAATTCCATGTCGTTGTTTGTGATTCGCCGCATGTGTCAGTTGACCTCTACTAGAGTGAGAACTGAAAAAGAGTTCAAAGAAGTACATTTGAACCAAGTTGCCTAGGCTCTATGAGTTTTCTGACAATGAGGTGACTAACACATAAGTCTACAACCATCTGCGCCAATGGAGGCAAAGGTGGATCAGGGTTACCAAGCTCAGAGAAACTCAGTGGAGCTTTGTATGGGATGAGGATCTCTTCATGATCACTTTGGAGGAAGAGCACTCCAAGGGTCACATCAAAGTGTGTTGTTTTGTCCATTCATGAATTCCATTGATGCTTCATGTTCTAACATTTCCAATCATGCTGGACAAGCACACCCCAAAGATGCTGACTTAACAAGCCTACAAAGAACTACAAGTAGATGGAGATCATCTTTGGCAATGGGCTAGCAACAAGCAAGTTTTACATGGGGTCTAGTGAAGCTTTGGGGTATCCATCTAACTTTACTGAGAGCACACTTAAGCTGGAATCAGATGCCGCTAAGGTCGATGGTGCTGCTAGTGGTAGTGCTCCTGTTGTTGGTGGTGCTGGTGCTGGTTCTGGTGGAGGCAATGGTGCTAGGTCCGAGGCAGGCAAGAAGAGGAAGAGGTGCATGCTTAGTAATGGATGAAATTGTTGTCATGATTGGTATGACAGATGTAGTGAATATATTGAAGATGCTATCCATGAGACCAGGGTTGAGGATGTGCACCCTGACTCTATGATGCTTGTCATGTTCATGCCTTCAGTAAGGAAGCATCGATGGCGGCCTACTCTCACCTTCTTGACCATAAGGCCCATGGTACAACATTTTTCAATATAAATGACTCTCATTGTGTGTCATGGACGAGGACCTTCTTGGCCAAGCATTACTACATCTAGATGGTGGTGGTGTATTGCTGGTTGATCCATTTTTTGTGTAGTGAGCCTGTTGATTAGATGGTGGCTTCTTTTCTGTAGTGAGGCCTAATCAGATGGTGGCTTCCTTTGGGCAGTGAGCCTTGTGATCCTAGTGGCTTCTCTTGAGCAGCGAGGATAGGTGGCCTGCCACTTGTGCATCTAATATTCTCCTTCTATCACTCATGCAATGACCTGATCCTACATTTTATTGTGCAGCTAACCGGCTTCTCTATTTTGCTAACTATATGATGAGGTCATCTCTACGATGGATATGTACACGACTAGGCATCTACATCAAGCTACAAGATGTTTTCAACAACAACCTCGAGTTCGGTTCGGAGTCAGCAGACAACCCTTCACCAAAAGGCCATAACTTCTTCATACAATGTTCAAATGAGGTGTTCTTTGATGCGTTGGAAATATAAGGACAAGGGCTTTCTTTTGGTTCTAGTCCAAGCTCCAGAAGCCTCGTTTATCATTCTATGTGGACGACACAAGGTACTGTGTCACCAGATTTGGGCTAACTTGGGCTCTGTAATTTTGTCGGGCTTAGCCCATGTTGTGAGTGCCCTTGGTCACCCCCAAACCTAGAACGCCCCCTTTAGGCTATGAACTCAGTAGCTGCCATCTTAGAAACTTTGGTTTTATTTAGTTCTAGTTTTTCTCGAGAAATAGATTCGATTCATTGTAACTGTGATGACAAGTCCTTTTACTATGATCCAGGGCCCTTGTTCTTGTTCTTCTCGACTGTATCGATTAGTCCTTTAATGATAAGAGCTTGAACTTCATACAATTTCATATTGTGTTTTATCCGTTCTTGCTTGTGTTATTTATTCGCATGCAGGAAAAGCCTTCGTGGTGAGGTCAATTGTGTTGTGCGGTTGATAACCAATGGAGCAGTGGTGTAGCGATTGCAGGGGTTCAAATCTGAGTGATTAGAAGTTCGGATCATCAATGTCAAGATCTCCACCAATCGAGTTATCCATACCTTACGAAAGATCGGGCCAACTACTCCATCACTATAGCTCATAGTTAGTGGTTGACTATATGGCACTATAGCTGTTACTATGTAATCTATTCTAGTTGGACTTGAAACTGGTCTGCACGAGACACTTCCATGGATCAACCTTGATGATACATATCATATCATGACAATCTAGTCATGATTTTGTTTTAATCTGAGCATATGCCCATTGTCAATGATGATATTCTTATTATGTGCTTATCTGCTAATATTTCTATTTTCACTTATTTACAATTGCTGGATTTTTGCTTTCTGGTTACATTTGATGGTATGGTTCAATTGTTCTATATTTGTTTGCATTGATCTGAGCATATGCCTATTGCCAATGATGATGTTCTCACTAGTTCTTTTCTGCCATTTTACCTGAGATCAATTGTTAATGTTACCATATATCTATTGCCAATGATATTGATTTGATTCATGATTTAGCTCTTATTTTCTACTCTTTAGCAAGCTACGTCGTAGTATGTAGTACAAGTTGGATGCTAAACTGGCATCCTCTCCAACTGGTAGGCATGTCATGCTCAAGTAGTGGGGGTTCAGGGGAGCTTGCCACAAGAAATACAAAACTAGAGAAGAAGATATGGTTGTATTCTATGCAAAGGATGATGGAAAAATGGAGCCTCCTATGCAAAGTATATTGGTTATTTGTGGTCTCACAGCTAGTGGTAATCTCACCACTTCAGGCAAGAGGTGACTCCACCAAGGTGTATGCAACCAACCAAACAAACATGACTTACATCTTTCATTTGAAATCCTCGTGCATCCATGCAACCAATCACCAGCTCAGTGTGGTCTGGCTCAAGGTGCCATTTCATGTGTAGAGCCTGACCGTGAGGGGCCTGGTTCTTTGGTGGGAGCCAGGCTGGGCAAATCCTGAAACCAATCACGCCAGCCGCGCGGTCTGGCCAGGAGCACAGGACCAGGGTCCGTACAGGCCAGTAGCCCAGCATCACTAGCAGACCCCAAAGAGAAAGGCCAGCTCGTCTGCTGGGCCGGCATGTTGCCATTTGATTCCTTCGTCAGCTTGCATTCGGAACCCACATCGTGGAAAGGGCAAAAAGGGGCAAAAAAGCCAGATACATTTCAGTTCATTTGTTTGTACTACCAATTTGTAAAATCGTCACTGCCAATCGGCCAGCACAAAAGCTCTAGCATGCATGCTTCTGTCAGCGCATTCTACGTTCTGGACATGGAGAATTTCCGACACTGAGGAACGATAAAATGCAAAAGCTTGCAAATCCAGGGCGTGCCCTTCTATTGCTGAAGAAAACCCTTAATATACTCTCCATCCTCCAAAGCAAACTTATGACAGTTCCGAGACATTTACATATTTCAAGCAACTATGAAGTATATATATTGTAGGATTTGAATGCACTGCTGTGTACCCTGGCCTGAACTTATATACAACCATCGTATAAGATGTTACAGTAAAATGAAACAAAGTTATTATACAATGTTCTTACAAACAACATCCCTGCCCCCAAAATTCATCAAATAATAACAACGGTGGAGCCGTGCGGCGTGATATCCATGCATCAGTTTGTGAAGTGATATCCATGCATCAGTTTGTGAAGGGCAAGCTTACAAAATCCGCAAGGCACTTCAACCTCCTCCTTGGGTTCAAGGCCATGTCCGCCTCAGACAGTTAGGATTGGTTTTAGACAAAAAACTAAAGACCCAAGAAATCATTTTGCCACCAGGCTAGAATATTCTGGTCCATTCTCTGTCGTGGTTACACTGGACGACCCTGCAGATGTTACATTGCTGTGTGAAGAACTATTCCTTGGTTGGAGTTCCATCTCTCTTTGCCTTTGGGGGGCTGCGGGTCTCTGCCCCTCGTCTGCTAATCTCTTCAAAATATTCATTATTGTGGGAACAAATTTCGTGGACAGTGAAAGGAGGGCTGGGAGCTGTATAACATTACAAGCAATATCAAGGATGTCAGTTCACACAACCTTTAGAAGGCCACAAAATAGAACAATAGAAATGGGATTTGAATACTCACAAATCCATTTTGCAATTCACCACCAATGTCTAACTGTACCCAAAAGGCCTTGCCAACAAGGAAGACAACAAAGATAACGCCCAGGTACAATGGATTCCTGTTATCCAAGTCAAAAGTAAGTCAAGATCAAAACTATATATACTTCAAAGATAATCAGCATTAATGTTTGATTCTGCAAGCAAAAGAAAATACTTCAACAATGTCATGAACTCGTTGAATCCAAGAATAGCCATTGCGGCGAGTGCCCATGGAGGTGGCAGCCAGTTGTTGTTCCTCTTATTTGCTTCCTGATTAAGGCAACAGTGCATGATTAGCATCTATTTTTTTATATATACAATAAAATCGATATACATCTAAATTTCCAGAGAATAATAGACAAAATAAAGGACTTTGAGATGATAGGCACCACAGTTTTTTATAGCACATAATGAGTGTAGAAATGGATCTTGTGAGATACCTGAGCAGCTATGGCCTGAGTGACTGTATATTCTGTTTCAGCTTTAAATTGCCTCCACAAAGATTTGCACTGGACAGGGCTGATTAAAGTTTTCTCCTCAGAAACCTGAATGGCATCCCATTAGCAACAGCCAAAACATCTATGTGCTTAGAGAAGATACTCCCTCCGTACCAAATTACGAGTCATTTTAGCTTTTCTAGAGACACAATATTTGCTATGTATCTAGACAGTGTATATTTAGGTGCATAGCAAAAGTTATGTATATCGAGAAAAGTCAAAACAAACTATAATTTGGGACAGAGGCAGTACTAAGAGCTAGAGTTTTGCTATAGGCCTTCAACAGAAGAGCATAAATGTGGCGTATTCCTTACCCTCTCCCAGGAGCTAGAGGCAAGTGGATCTAATTGGATACTTCTATCGGTAGTCCCAGGTCTTGCAGTATCCACAAGAGCAAGGGAGAGAGTGTTTTCTATATTGTCACCATCCTCATCCAACCGAATTGCAGCCAATGTAGCCAGCAACTTCATGGACTGTAGTAAAATGGGAAAATGATTCAGTTACTAAAACAATTCATTTATGTTTCAAATATAGTACTAACATTTGACATACAGCTGAACGTGCAGTTTTAGTAATAGCTTTTATGTCCTCCTTTCCTGTCCACACCCTAGGCATTGAGTCAGCATCACGACTGAATAATGTTGAGAACCTGCAAAATGCTTTCCACTTTAGTCTTCATACATAAGATGTGTCCTTCATTCTATTGTAGATATGCAGTGAGCTTACCTGTCCTTCATGTGAATCAAGACCCTTCCAGCCTCTTCTTTTGCCTTAGATTCAACAACGCTTCTTCCATGGTTCCCCAATTTCACAAGCAATTCTTTCTCAGTTGCTTCATCGAGTTTGAAAGATGAAAGAGCAGATTCAAGACCTGAAACAACAGCTTTTGTCTCACGTTGAAGAAGCTTTCTAATGGCTGGCCAGGTATCTTCACTGGCTGAGTGTAGAGTGATGGGATTGGTATAATGGATTGGATTGGATTGCATTGAGGCCTCGGCCGGTATATATAGAGTACAGAGACTTGTCCGTGGATACAACTAGCAGTACGGGATTATCTAACATATACTCTAACATCCCCCCGCAGTCACAGCGGGAGCACCGCAGACGGTGAGACTGGAGAAGCCGAAGGTGGGAACCGACGGACTGACATCCCCCCGCAGTTGTAGCGTCGGTGCAGTGCGGATGCTGCGACAGGAGAGAAAAACCGGCGAGTAACTCATGCAGATGGTAGCCCTTTGTGTCGATGTCGATGAAGCCGAGACGAGGACGAGTAGCCGTGGTCGAAGAAGTCGTGCGTAGGGTAGCCGTGGTCGAGGATGAGCTGTCGAGGTCGCCGAGGAGCCGCACAGGAAGCCGCGGGCGCACGAGGAGGCGCCATGGTGGAGGCGTAACAGAAAAGACGCCGGAGACGAAGACGGCGACGCGTCGAGGCAGTCGAAGAGGGGGTCGATGCCGAAGCCGACGCAGACACGCCATCGGGCGACACATCCCCGGGTTTGCCAGACCCGTGAATGCATCGGGGACGATGGCACACACCGGTGTTGCCAATACCGGACGTGCGAGGGAGAGGGCACCACCAAGACACTGTTGTCTGAGGGACCAGCAGAGAAGGCCTCCATGACGGTCGCAGGCGCAGAAGAACGGCGAGAGAGAAGATGCCGATGCAGCTCGCAGTTGCTGGAGTAGACGAAGGGGTAGAATCAGACGGCGACGTTGGCGGCGAGGTGGTGCTAGACGAAGTGAAGAGGTAACCCCGGACGATCGGGCGCAAGGCCGGATGATCCGGATGACGCGGCGGCGGAGCTCGAAGAAGGCGACGAAGAACTCGAACAGCTCGGTGAAGACCATGTGCGCGCAAGCGCACACTGACGTAGTCGATGACGATGTCGGAGACGCGGTCGAAGAGGCCGGCGTGGACGAAGTCGAGGACGCAGTCGGCGGCAGTGAAGATACAACGACAAGGACCAGGGAGGGCGGCACTGCAGCCCGAAGAGGCGATGCAGCCGCAACCCTTGTGTTGGCGGAGGTGCACGTGCTGAGGACATCCGTCCCAAATCCGCACATGTCGCGCCAATCGGTTGATCAGACCGAGGGCGCACGGAGACGACGGAAGACGATGCCGCGCGGATCGCAGGAGTGGTGGCGATGTCGGGGACGACCGGCGTAGAGACCATGTTGTAGAGGGGCCTGGCGGCGCTGCGGATGGTGCACCAGCGCGCACCGCACGCCAGCCCGAGCGACATGGTGGTGAAGAAGAACAGACGGTGACGATGTCGAGGTAGGTGCACGGGATCGACGGGCGGTGGGCGACTCAATCTCGAGCAGTGCTCGAGTAAAAATCAGAGAAAATACCAAAAGAAAATCAGCAGCAGCTCGTGTGTAACCTCCGGGTTCGCGTAGTGGCAGGCACCTCATCCTCTTATCGCTTTCTTCTCCACGGTCAACAGCACAGGTCTGTGAGTGTGAGAGAGAAAGAAACAGAGGGAAAGAGGGCCAGCGCACGCGGTGGAGATGAGGACGGGCGGATGGCTCTCCGCCGGGCTTCGCCTGGGGGCGCCGGAGATCCAGCCGGGGCGGGCGGCCTCCCGCGGGAGCAGCTGCAGGCGGCTCCCCGCCGGGAGCGGCCGCGAGCCCGAGGGCGGCGGCGCGACAAACGGGGCAGGGGAGCGACGAACGGGACGAGGCGGAGCGGAGGTGCGTCCAGGGAGTCCGCCGGCGACGAGGCAGACGACCGCGCAGAGGCTCGTGCTGCCACCACGACAGTACGGGTAGGGCGCGGGAGCCGCAAGGAGACCGCGGCTGGTAGCGCGGATCGAGGTCGTCGTCGATGGCTTCCACGACGTCAATGGCGAGGTACGCCCGATCTGCTGCTGCTAGACGACGACGAAGAAGACGGCAGATCAGGGGAAGCCGCCGCGGAGGTTGGAGAGGGCGCGGCCCCCGGTAGAGATCGACATGGGCGACCTCGCCGGGGGCATGCTACGAGGCCGTCGAGGGGGCGCGCTGGATCCGCGCCGTGGAGGACGGCCGGCGGCGGCGCGAGAGGGCGGGAGCGCCTGCGGCGCTAGGGCAGCGGAAGGTTAGCCTAGGGCCTCAAAACCTAATCTCGTGATACCATGTAGAGTGATGGGATTGGTATAATGGATTGGATTGGATTGCATTGAGGCCTCGGCCGGTATATATAGAGTACAGAGACTTGTCCGTGGATACAACTAGCAGTACGGGATTATCTAACATATACTCTAACACTGAGTCTAGCAGAGCTTCAACAGGTTCTGCCAGAGCTTTGGTAAGTTGTGCCTGAAACAACAATCTAAGATAAGACAAGGTTTCTATGTTCCGTGCTACTCCCTCTACCTTTGTCCTAAGTCAAACTGTTATAACTTTGAGCAACTTTTTAGAACAACATATTATCATATATACTCTATAGTACCAAATAAGTGCACTATCAACACACATCTCATGGTAGACTTAATGAAACGAATTGGATTTTATAAATGTTGTTACTTTTTATATAAACTTAGCCAAAATTAGATCAGTTCTGACTTAGGACAAGCTTAAGTGAACTACAATTTGGAATGGTAGGAGTATGACATAAATAGACAAATTCGAAGAAGGAAGCAACCTCATATTTGGCACAAAGTTCAGATAATTTTGCTGCACGAACTGAAGCCACATGTGCCTCAATGTCACGCTTAAGCTTATCCTTAACTTTTGAGGGATCCCATTTCACTTGTTGAATAGCAGCGTCTGTCAAAGAGAAAGCTCATATGTAACGAGACATGTGTTTAGGTACAAAAGGAGTGGATTCAGAACTGAAAAATAACATTATTTAGAATAGGAGATCACTCAAAAGTTTGTGTCCCACTATATATTAAACAACTCCTTTGATGAATGGTGGGCAAGCACAAACATGGGAATTGGTGACCTGATTAAAAAAGGTCTCAATTCTATCATCATTCTGGGAGCCTGGTCCATATGGAATCACCGCAATCGATGTGTGTTTCATGGAATCCAGCCGAGTTAAAATGAGGTCCTAGTTTTGTTAAGAGATGAACTTCACCTTTGGAGTTTGGCTGGAGCACGGGGAATTTCTAATCTCCTTGCTCTAGCGCCAGCTAACGGGTGAGCTCTTATCCAGTGGTCTAGGGTCAAGTTTTTATTCTTGAGAGAGAGACTTATTGCTAATGTAAAAGGGTGTGGGTATGTGTGTGTGTAAGGTTGTACGGGGTTTCTAAACCCACTGCTTTATTCTTCTTGATATAATGATGTGCAGTTCTCCCGCACGTTCGAGAAAAAAATATATTGCAGTTCTGTTTGACAGTTTTTAAGTACCTCAGGCAATCAATAGTGTCTCAATTGGTTTTGAAGACTGAAAGACCAACAGCAGATTCGCATTGTTTCATTGTAAGCCTATCTACAGGTCATTTTTATCCTTCAGCTAGCTGGTAGATTCACCAGAAAAACCAGAAATGTACATGCGGACATGCCAGTTTGTCAAAATTTTCATACTTAAATGGAGAACAGGAAAATGTGCGGGAACTACTCACTACTGCTAAATAGTTATCTCTCTATTTGTGACAGCATTAGAATAACTACTCACTACTGCTAAATGGTTATCTCTCTATTTGTGACAGCATTAGAATAGACATACTTGTAGAAAATTAGTCTGCTCGAATTATGGTTGTGGACTCTGAATTGTAAGTTGCATACTTCTAGCCTAAAAAGTGGCCCACTGGATTATAAATTTATTTATACCTAACCAGTTTGCAGTTTCCACTGAGCCTAATTTAATATCCCCACCAGAACCCAGCGTCAACTGACAGGTGATCAACATAACCTTTCTAAAGAAACCATAAAAAATTCAAAACAAAGCCTTTGTCCTGAGAAAGTGAATTCTAAAGAAACCATGAGGAAGTGAATAGATAGCATTCCTGAAACCATACCTTCAGATCCTTTGTCGAACTTTTCTAAGTAAGTCTGTGTACAATCACGAGCAGCAACAGCAAATCCCTCCTTTGTTAGGGCCTTGTCAAAGGACTCCTTAAATGCTTCCAAAGTTCTAGTCCGCAAATGACCCAGAAGCGATTGGTACGCAGGATTGACAAGCTATAGGAGATGAAAGAAGCATGGTTTTAAGAATGAAGTCATCCAAAACAATGTGTTAGAACAACAAAATAAGAAGCACATGAGACTAAATTCTGATCCAAACTCAATTGGGACCACACAAGTAAATCCATTGAGAAATAAAAAGTCATGGCAAAAAAGAACACGAGAACGCGCTTGGACTCAGCATAGATTTAAGTTCTACTGTAAAAAGCTTTAACTCTTCCACTAATCAGTTCTCGAAAATAGGGTAATCGGTACACAGGAAATGAGATCAATATTTGACTTCACATTAAATTCCAGGTAACTCGTGTGGCGTATGAATATGGACTGATTCATGTTCTAGACCATAAATACTGAAGTCAACTGTTTTGTTAATCCCTCTGTGTATGTATGCCATTTTGCACGAGAATTGGTTCGATTTTAAAATTTGGCTACAAATACATGCAACTATATCTAGATTCACCTAATGGAAGCAATACTAGTGTCTATCACCAAAAAAATATTTCCATCATACAATACTATATCTCACACTTTTAACCAACATATTGTGATAGACAGTAGTAGCAAGTTGCCTCTTGGAGACTGCCATGTCCAAAACGACACATTTACATACAGATATATCATTTATATAAAAAGGACTTAATATGAGGAAGTGAGGTGAGGCGCATCTATAAACTAATACAGTGGATCAAGTGTGTCTAACATAAAAAAAAATGGAAGAAGGGGCAACCTGTAAGAGTTTAGACTCCAATTGTTGTCTTTTTGAGGTTCTAACACCTTCATCAAAATATATAGCCTCCATGTCATACCTGCAGTCAAAGAAGTAGATCATTAAGTGATGTCTCTTTTTCGATAGTATCCGCAATGTATGCCAAGAAAAAAAACATTGCATTTCCTTTGGATGCTGAACTAGGTAACTCAGCAATAAGAAAAAAGAAAAGATTTACAGAATGTTTTTACCCCTATGCCAACTCCCAACTGGATTACCATGAGAAACTCATTAGGAAAGACAGGGTCCCAAACCAGGATATGCCCCTAGACTCTGCTGTTTTGACATAATTAGTAAAGATCCTATAGGTCAATCGAGAACCTATCAAACACTTATCCCTTGGATAGAATGACTAGAATTGACCTATCTCAGCTAGAACAGACTGACTGTTTTGTTCAGGATCCCACCACCAACCAGTCTGCCTGGTAAATAGAAGCAACCATCCATGCCCATGCATGTTTTCTGAAATTTGGGAATACCACAAAAGGAATAAGAAAAGATTAGTCAAAGAACTCACTCTGACAAACATCTATCAAGAAGGCTGCTGATTTTCTTCCCAAAGCCAGGTACATAGTCATGTTGAACGGCCTCCTCAAATTGTTGCCATTCCTTTACATATAAAAATACTTTAGCATCAGTGAGAGCAAAGTTCTATGCTACATGTGTCAAGCACAATATGCACTTTTCAGTCTATAATCACCTCATCAGCTGTAAAACTGGCAACTTTTTCATTACCAATTTCCTCACAACGTACAGTAGCCACCATAACCTGAACCGATCATAGAAGGATATGTCAATATTACAATATACATGATGCTGATATCTCAAACTAGTATAGTGGAGGGTACTCACTTTATGAGCAGGTAGATCAAGGTCTTTGTCCTCCTTAATGACCTTCCAAAACTGCTGTGAACTAAAAGAAAAACCTGAAGCTGGGACAACACCACGGCGGTCACCAGCAAGCCCACCAGGAGAAATAGAATGCTGAAATCTATCTCTCAATTGGGAAACCTTCAGGAAAAAAAACATTTATTTTTAGGCATACTCCTTGGGAGATTAGCAGTAGGCATGTACTCCCTCCATCCTGTAATACAAGGCATTCTGGTTTTTCTAGGTACACAGCAAAAGATATGCATCTAGACATAATGTAAGTCTAGGTGCATAGCTTTTGCTGTGTATCTGGAAAAGCCAGAATGCCCTGTATTACAGGATGAAGGGAGTATTTAGTAATTTACACGAACCTGCTCTTTGAATAACTCCTCTTTTTCCTCATAACTGGATAGAGCAACAACTTCTACCTGGATGCATGATTGACAGTGAGTAAATCCACCATAGCCCACAACAAGTACAAAGACTAGGTTAAGAATTTTACGTTGAAAAATTCACTGAGCGGAGTTTCTTTATGGGCATGGGGTTTAGGAACAGCATCCCATATCTGCGGCAAAACGAAAAACAGCTCAACACACTGAGAATACGATGAAACATCAGGCAAGACACATAACCAGTAATCAACTAAAAGAATACCTTCTGAATATCTTCCCTTAGAATAGGTTCAAGATTTTCCAGGGGTGTCTGTTTTAAAGCAATAAATAGCAGGCATTACTTTATGTATACATAACTAGACTGGAAAGGGAAAAAACTAAAGAAAGTTAGCAGTTGATCTGTACTTTATCATAGTTCTAAGAATCCTAACAGCAATAGCAAGCCCTTACCTTCGATTTGTCACGAATTACAAATAACAACGTTGTTTTACGAGGACTGAACAACCTCATCATAACCTACACAGATAAACAATTCCTGAGGATATGTAATGTTTTGCATACCACAAAAGGGTAATAAATAAAGAAGACACAAAAAATAAGATTTTAGTTTCAACAAACTAACCTGGAAAACTGTCTTCAAAAGAGGCTTGTTTGCAGCCTGTTCCCTGCCGATGTCATGACACCACCTATGGAAGGAGGGGAAAAAACAATTGCTCAATTTCACAATGAAATAATCGGCCCAACATTCATCACTTAGCAGAACTTACATATTTATAAGCACAATGTCTGAAACAGCCAAAGCAAACAACGCACTTTGCTTCTCAAAGGCTGTGTCATCCTGACATCAAATAGATGAAGTACAAGTTATAAAGGCACAATGTGGAGTAAAAGCTTCGCAACACAAAATCTAGTAACAATCATTAACCCTGACATCTATGAGCAATCAGATGGGTCAGCGTAAGCCAATTCCAGCTTCGGCTTGTTCACCTGTACGCTGAAGCTAGGATGCAATAGGCAGGGCATTGTTTGTCTTATCTAATAAGGAGACCTCCTTCCATCAAAACTTTATAATAAGATAAACTCAAATCAATGAGGAAGGCATTGCAGGCATAGCACAAAAAAGTGAAGTACAGGATGGCTTATTTGAGATGCCCAAATGACTTGAAGCATGTAGTTTGTGCGGCACTGCTAACACAGTTTTGAATTAATGTTCTAAAAACAGGCCTGGTAGCACAAATAATCAGCGAGGTATTAGCCAGTACCTACCCCAGCTATTACCCAGCTAAACGTCAGTTATTCAGGTGCCCATGCTGGTTACCTTTTAAAAGGCAGGTTAGAAGGGTTATCGACACAAGAATACAATGTGGCTACTCGGCCCATTAGAGCTAAGAATTGTGTCACTACTTCTACTTTGATCATTCCTGCATGTATTGTTCATAATTTCTTAGCTTTAAAGGCTACAACCATCAACAGAGATGCGTTAGGTTCTAAGTCATATGACACTGCATTTGCAGACATAAATCTTATAGGAAAACAGTTCCAAGGTGATTTTTATTACTCACTATATCTTCATTTTCATTACCTCTCCCCTCTCTCTTCCATCAGTTCCTTCCAAATCCATCACAAGGGTGCATGGTTCAATGTTTTGGGCCTTCGCTAACCATATACCTTTGGTAGTTTGTGACCTGAAAATTTCAAGGATGCTAGTTACAGACAAGAATAGGCTCCAAAAAAGCCAGGAAGTTTCTACTAATCAAAGACACAGAGATATAAAAATAATAGGAGCATGCCTTCCTTTGAAAGCATCCATCTCCCTAAAATTGGTGCCAAAAAGATGATTCAAAAGTGTACTCTTCCCTGAAACAAAGTTGGAGACAGCAATATAATCAGATAAAAGACAGCGTTCACTAAACAGTATGGAAACAATGAGAAAAGGAGAAACCCATACCACTACTTTGTGGGCCCATTATTGAAACAACAGCATATGAGAGCCCGCATTCACCCAATTTAACTTCCTTCATGAAATTATCCAAACCAGAAACATTGAAGATCCCATCTCCGTCAATGAGCTGTGTTGAGAAACATGCATCCCCCATTTCTGTTCTGCAGGATAGGCATGTATGAAGTATAAACCATCACAGTATAAGCTGGAAAAGGGGAAGAAAAGCCTAAATCCAAATCAAAGAGAATATGACTGCAACACCTTGCATGCCTCAATGATTTCTCCAGAAACAAAAAGTGACAAAACAAGCACACAGAGTTTACAGCAACAACACTCATTTATCACAAAAGAACACCGATAATTAAAGCTTTATGGACTTGTACAGCATGGCAGGCAGTTGTTTGCCATGCCCCAGCAAACTAGGCAATGCAGTTTATTGAGCTTACTATTTAAATTTTCCACGAGAAGAAAAACAAAGGAAGTAAATGCCCAGTTACTAGCTTACTATGCCTGCCAAGTTGAATATCGAAACAGGAGGATTAAATGTGGGGGGAGAGAGAAAAGTAGCACCGTGCCAATGTAAATGTGTCACTGTACCTAGGGGCAAACTGAAGCATGGTGCACTCACTTTGGTTTGGGTCTACCTACGGTTCAATACTACAATTATTACTGCAGATCGCACACCGCACAACACAAGCTCACATGGGTTTACGCATGTACACCCAATAATTTTTTCGCATGTAAACCAGATAATTTTTTGCGAAACATCGAAGTTAGTAGGTATGATACAGGTATTGGGTCAGATCCGAATACAGATAGCATAAATTAGGGTTTGGTATGCTCTGTTACCCACAGCTGGAAGGGAAGAGGAGGGGCGGGCATACCCAACGACGAGCCAAGAGCCCGACGAAGACCTGGCGAAGGGCGCCACTCGCCCAGTCGACGCCGCCAGGAGAGAGAAGTGGGGGTGTGGCGGCGGTGAATGATGGCAACGGGATCCGGGAGGGGACTGGAGATGAGAGAGTACAAGGGAGATCGGGCAAGACGAACTGACGAAGACACACCAAACTAAATCTATTTTTTTAAAAAGGAAATTATTATTCTGTTATTAAGTCAAAATAAAATAGTAATTTTTAACGTATTTATTTGTTGAAGTAATAGTTGGTCCAAATTCTAAATCAGCCAAACTTTAATGGTTAGGTGGAACGTAGTAAAAACTATTATAAGGATAAAAATGTGCAATGATAGATTGATAGCCGAAGGCGTTTGTGAGAGGATAGTTCAATGATATTTTATACCTTACTGATTACCTAAAAGATCTATGATAAAGAAATAGTTTGGCGGTTTAAAAAAAGAGTAAATGTATCCATCGTACAATAACTTAACAGATAATTGTAAATGATCTAATAACTTATAAAAATTTTAATTTAGTACAATAATTTGATAGGTGGATGTAAATTAGTCCAACAACTTATAAAATGTTCAAGTTGGTATAATAACTTGAACGGTGTATAAATTAGTCCAATAATTTATAAAAATACTTAATTTGGTATAACAATTTGACGAATGTATGCATTTACAGTCCAAACATTACAACGGCAATATATTAAGTATAGTAGATTGACATATAAATAATTCTTTTTTTCTATTAGGTCATTGCTTCTCAATTGTGTGCAACTTATTTATTCATTAGTTTAAATTGGATTAAATTATAGAATAACACCACTAGATTATTGAAAGACTAAAGTCTATGAAAGAGACTTTACTCATGTATTCAATAATTCTATAGAAAGTAAGTTTGTTTATGCTCTTTCAACTCTTTTCACTTTCTAAATAAATATAGGAGGCTTTAGAAATATTTATGATAAGTTACTAAAACGTACTATTATTATGTATCAGTATATTGATTTCTTTTTGAAAGGATCAACACTAGGCCTAGAGGTGGGGTGAATAGGCGCAACCGAAGAATTATCAAAAACAACTCCACGAAATGCTAGATATGTCGGAATATCCTGTAGCCACCGGAAATTTCCGTCAAATTACTGGAAATTCCGCTCACTACCGGAAATGTCCGGTGAAAGCGCGAGTGCTGAATCACAAGGTAAATTTGAGCAAATACAACTATCTATATGAATCAAAGTGATGCTCTAAATGCAAGTAACCCTTTGGCACCTTCACCTGCAACAAGAACTTCACAGAAATATAGATCGAGACGAAATAGATAAGTTGCTTGCAAGAACTATATGAACATGAAGAACACAAACAATAATGGAGACACAAGATTTAACCCAAAGTTCACCTCCACACAGGAGCCTACGTCTTAGTTGAGGGTCTACGAAAGGCGGGCTTATACTCTCCAAGCCACTTTCCTCCACCTAGTCACCACAAAGGAGCTAAGCGTACTTACAAGCAAATTCACAAAGCATGGGTGATACAAACTTCCGAGACGAATCCAGAAGCAAGGCTTGGATGGTCTCGGTGACGCCTAAGGTCTAGGGGATGGATCCCCAAGAGTAACAAACAAGATCACTGGAGATCACGAACTTGATGCTCAAGAGAGGGAGGGGATGAACCTTGGATCACTTTGCTCAAATCTCTTACAACCACACCACCACACACTTGGAAATCGAAGTAAGGGGTGTTGGAAGAGCTCTAGGAGGCTTTGGGAAGGTTAGGGTTCGAGTAAATGCAATGGGTGACCGGTTGGTGGAGTGGGAAAAGGTCACTCATAAATGTGACCGTTAGGGCGAGTAATAACGGAAATTTCCGACACAGATCACCGGAAATGTCCGTCCCGTTTGTCGGAGAATGTCACCAAACACCGGAAATTTCCGGTGAGAACTTGTCATGCACAATGGTTCGGAAATATACGGTGATTATCAGAAATTTCCAATGACTGTCGGAGATTTCTAATGGAAACCGGAAATATCTCCCGGCAGGGCTTGCACAAGCTAGATATGTATGTGGTTGTGTGCAAGGTCTTTAGGGAAAGGTTTGAGGATGTTGTTGGAGCATCAAAGTTACATGATTTCACGATTACCTGTCCCTCTTGACAGTACGAAGGTCCTATACTCAAATTCAAACAAAAAAGAAACTTTAAATCCTCTAAAAGTATCCATCATCATAGAGATTGCGAGTTGGGTACCTTCCTTTCTTATTTCTTTTCTTTCCCTTTTTGTTTTATCCCTACACATCTTATTCAAAGCATTATATCCAAATTTCTATTATCATTAATCACCAAAATTGATTAAATGTCTAGATGAACTTTCACTTTTTTTATATGGACAATGCATATAATCAAATACGTAGAAAAACAACCAGGGTGAACTTATCAATATTTAATATGAAATTAAATATTCTTAATTAAAGTTAAATCACTATATCAAAATAATTTATTTGAGGACATAACATTAATTTTCTAAACATTGAAGTTTTTTGGCCAAAAAGTGTGTAATATTTTGCTTCGACATGAATATACTTTCTATTATAACCTGGTGTTAGCAAATACGTTGTTGATGTGACGTTTGGACTCTAGATGCACTAATTTACAAAGTTATTGCATAGAAATAAGCATTTTATAAATTGTTGGACTAATTTGCACCTACCTGATGAGTTATTGCGCTAAATTGATCAATTTGTAAGTTATTAGATCAACTTGCACCCATATGCGAAGTTATTGTATGGTGAATGCAATGTCCTCTTTAAAACTTTTTACAATTATATGATATAATATGATAGTATGTAACGAATCTACGTTGTGTAAATATTTTGTTAACCCACGTCAAGTATTTGAACCACCACCTTAAATAGTGATAGCTATTCTAAATTCAGCATTGTAGTTCAAGATAACAACAAATGGTGATGACATAAAGGATTGTCCTTATTGATGAGGACATCACCACGTTGGAGGACATACACGAGTCGGCTTCGTTTCCACGCTACAAGTCGTCGCCACGTCGGGCAGCAACTTCGGTTCGGATTCAGCCGACATGCCTGCAGTCAAACAGAAATTCTCCCTCATACGGTGTCCAATCATGGTGTTCTTGGATGCGTTGGAACCGTGACGACGATACGCTTCTTTTGGTTCTGGTCTTAGCTCTAGAAGATTCGTGGATCATGTTGTGTGACCACGAAAAGGTGCTGCGACACCTGTTTTGGGCCTTTTCAGGCTTTGTATCGTGTCGGGCCTTCGGCCCATGTCGTGGGCGCGGCGTCCCAACCCTAGCTCGCCCCCACAACATTAAATTCAGTAGCCGCCGTCGTTTAGAGTTGGGTTTTGCTTAGATTATTCTGTCGAGAACAGTTTCACCGTCTATCGGTTTGTAGAACCCCAACTTTCGATCTCAATCATTCATCTGCAGAGTCACTTCATATTGAGCTGCGTTCTTTCGAGTTCTTGCCTGTGTTCTTTGTTTCGCAGGCAGGGATTAGCCTTCTCGGCGAGGTCAACCGGGTTGTGACACGGTTGATAACCAGAGGGGTCGTGGTGCTAAGATTGCGGGGTTCGAGTTGCTTACTTGAAGCCGGATCGGTGTGTTGCGCTCCGCCCAAAACGAGTTATCCTTCACCTAACGGAAGATCGGGCACCCCCGTTCGCATCACTTATGAAAAAAACATTCGCCTCCACTAAGTCGGGCAATAGAAATGGAGGAACTCGGGTACAAGGGAGATTGAAGAGATGAGAAGAGGAATATAAAGATTGATCATCACCACAAGGTAAATATCTTTCTGTCATCACAAGGGGTTTTTTCTATCTCGTTTAAATTTTGATTTTGTGACTGAAATATCAGTAGTTTAGATTATAGTATTTGATTAGCGTATTGTTAATATATGTTTGGTAGGTGTAGATCTAAACTTTAGAACGTTTATGATTAGGAGCATGATCCGAAGACAGTGTATGTAAGTAGCGGTTCAGAAATAATATTTCCCGTTGGATCATGACAAAAGCTCGATCAATGTGCTCCAAGATAGGTGTAGTCTTTTGTTAGTCTAAATGTATAGCCGATCAATGAGATGTACAAAAGCAACTATTAGTCCCTTATTGAGTATATATATCATTGTTTTCATCTTATGCTTAGTGGATATGTTAAAAGTTATCACAAATGAGCCATGTTACATCATCTCGTGAAGCTCCTATACAAAAGTTATTTTATCATTATATGTCATTGTTGTTGAGGGAACGGTCTGGCCCATATAGAAACATGTGTCATGTAAAGGCCGAGGGCGATGTAAATTGACATTCTCTCTCCTCCATGCAAAGGATCTAATGAGTCATGAAGAGGGGGCTCACTTGTGAGCACTCTTCATTTCTCTCACTTTGTACCTTCACCCCTCTCTTTCTTTCTTCTCTATCTTCATTGTTCGGTGAAAGAAGGTAAATTCCACAATAGTAAGAACCAGTGGCGGACCTGCGGCTAGGGCCAGTAGGGCCATGGCCCTAGTCTTAGGCAGTAGCAAGGCACATCATATGTATTTTAGCTATTGGCTCTAGTTTCCTAAATTCTTGTATAGCCTGCTCTAAGTCCTACGAACGCACGCACAGCTCGTTCTGAACCTATCTGTTTCGTTGCTTCCCATCGAGTACAGATGGCCGCCAAATCCTGACGCTAGCTCGCAAAGGTGAACTGGTGAAGGAAATTATCAGCAACCCGGCCCACAGTTGCCTAGCATCATGCCATCATCGCAGCATCGCCGCCCTCACGGACTTGCGCGTGCTGCACACATGCTCCCTGCACCGCTTGTTGCTAGTCGTCTGGCACTCCGGAAGTAGCTCATGTTCAATCCCCCCTTCCAATAGGAGCTCACACATTCATCCTGATTAGAAATTTAGTTTACAATAGTCCAAAGCCAATTTTTATTTGCATCTTTAATGGGATTACAAGGTGAAGAGGACTATATGGTTCCATCCAATTTATATTTTTTTTCTTTTTCTAGTTCTTCAATTTATAACGTAATGACGCTCTTTAATTTTGGCCCTAGTCTTGGCTGAAAGCTGGGTCCGCCACTGGTAAGAACCATCAATCATTGTTACCAACCAGCTTTGGCGACTTTAAGAGTAGGTGAATAGCAACGTAGGAAAATGTTAGAACCACGCTAAAACGAGGCGTGCCACATGACTAGGATACCACCAAAAGAGTTAATAGAAGGCCAGTAGGCAAAACGAAAATCAACCACTCCAATAACAATTATCTGGTCCAAAATTACACCCATCTTAGTCTCAAGATATATTTTCTGTGAAAAACTAACATATATCGGGAAGTTCAATCTTAACATGATCCAAACAAAGACGTTCTCCGCAGCCTGAATACATCGACATTGTGCGCACATCCTTTGCTCGTTTCCATCGACCTAGCCTGGTCCCGTATGTGGCGGTAGTGTGGCACCGTATGTGGCACTTGGAATATCTTCTCCGCAGCCATTGTGGACAAATTCAGATGGATTGTGTATGCCCATGGCCCGCTACTTGAATATCTTCTCCGCAGCCATTGTGGACAATTTCAGATGGATCGTGTATGACCATGGCCCGCTACGCCCCTTACTCCAAGTCCTCTTAAGTGCAAATACAATTGTATTGTCTAATAGTTAATCCATACAATTTGTTACAATTTGTTGTTTTTGTCTTGTAATAATACCATATCTATTAATTTGTTGATCAAATCAAAGAATTTATGAATTATATAGCAACAACTATATAATGATTGATAAGTAGTAGTCTCACAGTTTTAATATTTAGCTCAGGAGAGAGTTGTTTCGTGAAATATCTTTCTCTTACCTTGCTCTCTCTCTCTTCCACATCACTAAAAATTATTCCACAGTATTTCGACATCTTCACTGTCAGCTCACCAAAGATTAAAAAAAAACAGTAGGGGGGGATAAATTAGTTTATTTACAGTATGAATTGAAAAGGCTTTTCCTTTGATTTGAAGCAATCAAATAACTGCTGATGAAGCTTACATTGCTTACACTATGTTCAGAGAACATTTATGACCATTGTACTGCAAGCTTCATCTTCCTGTTGTACAACAACTGATACCACTTACACAGGTACAATTAGAACAGCTGGACTATGCACTATAGTTTTTTCATTTGCTATATTGAATTTCCGGAGTAAACAAATGTGACTTGACAAGAACAGCTAGGCTGTTTCCAAAGATGAAATCTAGTTTAACGGGTCATGTCGCCTCATAACATCAGCATCGGAAGCTTGCAAGGTACTGGCATTCATAATAGATGCTAGTCAATCGGTTAGAAATGATTCGGCGACTTATTGGGTCAGCACCTCATTTTGGGCTTACCATCCTCTGGTAGTCTGGTTAGCTCCTCTATATTGCTTGAATGTACTATTATTCTTCCTCTCTTGCTGCTCCAGGCTTTTTGCCTCTAACAACCTTGCTGGCAGGAAAATGCAGCCTTGCATAAAGTGGCCTTGGCGCCCTCACTGTCCTATCAAAGCCCCTTACACACACAAATCCTGCAGACATTTCAAGACCGAAGGCAACAATGCGTAAGCAAGTTCTAGCTGATAAAACAAAGTTTGTAGTTGCTAATCATTAAGCTTGCATAATTTCTATAAGACCTGTTAGTTTGGTAGAAACGATATGGCAAGAATATACTACACACATGAATGCAATTGTCCAATGAATTGTTTCTCAAACTAGTGAAAAAGAACCCAAAAATACCAGATTCATTTTCATGTATTTCTCTGTTACATATCATATGTTTCTGTGCTTTTTTATATCAAGAAAGAGTAACCAGCACCAAGAAAATGAAAAAAAAATCCGAAGTTTATTTGGGAGTGGACTAAAACTAATGTAAAGTTCTAAACTGACACATTTTACGATGGAAGAGTTTGGCTGATCAGTCAAACAATAATCAATTCAGTTATTCCCTTGACAACCAAAAAAATAAAGGCCTGTGTTCTCAAATACCGAAGTGTCCCATATTCTGCCGGTTGTTGCTTATACCTCGATCTTCCATTACATAATGCTTGTTCAATTATTGTCATCCCTTTACAAAACTTTGTCCTTATTTATCAGTTCTATCCATTTGTCATGAGCGGTAACAAACATCCCAAGTTTATTTGGGAGTGGACTAAAATTAATGTAAACCGACACATTTTACGAAGGAAGAGTTTGGCTGATCAGTCGTTTCATCAGTTCAGCTATTCCCTTGAGGCCTTGATAACCAAAAAAAAATCAAGGCCGTTGTGTTCTCAAATACAGAAGTCTCCCATATTCTGCCAATTGTTGCTTATACCTTGATCTTCCATTAAATGATGCTTGATTCGATTAGTGTAGCCCCTTTACAAAACTTTGTCCTTATTTGTCAGTTCTATATCCATTTGACATGAGCGGGTTACAAGAAGGGGGCAATCTTATAGCACCATACCTTATCAAACTTTACCCTTTCCCGACATGAAAGCTTGGGTCACACAATCCTACCCCTCCTGATGCTAAATTAATCTACGTTTTCACTTAGCCTCCAACTTTTAATACTCGTAAATGGAGGCCAGCCATTCCCTCCTGTTCTTAATCTACCCTTTTCCTTTCTTCCGCCAGTAAATAAGTCAAACATGAAAATAAAGTTCACATTTGATGTCACAAGTGTGGTGGTTGGTGCTTGATAAAACTCAAAGGAAAAAACATGAATCAACAAATAAAAAAACATATTTTCCATTAGTGATTTATTAAGTCAAATATGAAAATAACTACTCCGTACCTTCAGTAGGTTTATACACGTCAAGAATAAAAACAATTGTTAGCAAGAAATGTATAAAGAGGAAATAGTTAACAATTGATGTCATAAGTGTTATGGTTGATGCTTGATAAAAACTCAAGGAAAAAACATGAATCAACAAATGAAATCAAATCTCATACTTATACAGACACATGCGCAAACACAGAGGGAGGTGGAGAGGGAGAGGGTGAGAGAGAGGGAGGGAAAGAGCCTGCAGGCAGCAGCTTCTGTTTCTATCCATACACTGAAAAGGCAATGGTGTTGTTCAAAGTTGGGGCTATGGCCTATGGGGGTGGTCAACTGGGTGCAAGAGTACAATCTTATGTGCATGGATATCGCTGCCATACTAATATGCCTGCTGCCTAAGCACAACTTGTTGAAATTAGTCAGATTAGGCTACCAGGTCAAACAGTTGGACCAGCAGTGACTTGATTAGTTGACTTGATGACTTAATGACCTTAGTTTTGTGATATAATGCCTGGCATTCAACAGTACATCAGTACTAATACCATTTCCATTAGAAAATGATGCTGATACCAAAAAGGCAATGTAGCACATCCACGAAGCCCCCAATCCAAACACACTTCATGTTAGTGCATAGGACTCAGCACTAGATTTCTTCATTGTGTGCATACATCATAAAAGTAAGGATATAAAGTGGGTACCTCTCCAAAAGCATTGTTGTATCTCTTCAGTCGTTAAACCTGTTGGCAAAAACACGATACATAGTTAGTGCTTGGTGAACACACATTAAACCAAAACTTGCACAACAAAGATCGCTACATAAACCACAAAACAGTCCCATCCTGCTGCAAAAACTCCCAATTGATTACATCAATTAGGATATTTGACTTACTTCTGTATTCTGACAGAGACTGGTCAGTTGATAGTTTAATCACAAACATGAACCATAGTTATGCTGTATTTTATTCTCCAATTTTAAATTGTATATGATTCAATGTTACAGAATCTCATAGCCACCATTAATGAACAAACTTTGGGAAAAAGGTGAAATGCTTCGTGATGAAAAGTCTAAATTCTTGGTTTTCTTATGTTGGAGCAATACCTCTAAATATTGTAGGAACTGAGGTTCCAAAGTAAACAGTTCGTCTTGGGAAGTCCCATATCCAACTTCGTGGAACATCAATTGGATTTTGGCTTGAGTAATGATCAGCAAATACCTGCATAATGACATTCGTACCACTGATAAACCTAATAGGGCAAGAGGTACTGTAACAGCAAAGAAATTATTACATATGCAAACTAATATTCACCTCATTAACTTGAAAATATGTCCCATTAAGTGGGAAGCTTCCTCTCATTGCTGTTCGGCATGGTATCTGCTTAAATTTGAGTAAACAATGAACACTTTTGGTTTATTAATATATACAATACCCAACACCCAAAAATTAATAGGACTCAAAGGAAACTTGCCAGAAGTGTTCCTCTGACTTTCTGAGACTGCATTTCTCGTATACTGTTGCAACTAAAGCATGTTGAACTTCCACATAGTCTACCAGTCTCCGCTGAGTTGCAGAATGTCTCGGGTGCATCGGTTGATTGTGCCGTTTCACCTGTTCAATGCTTAAACATTAGAAGAATGCAGAAGAACAAGGGTTTCAAGCAAATGATCTTGCCTGGGGTCCATATAGAAAGAAGGTATGGGCAGGGATCATCTGGTTCTCTCTGTTCGAACTGCAAAGATACAACCAAACCTAAATGTGTTATAAATATTCAATACAGAAGCAGTCAGTTGATATCTGCAGATAACTTACTCCTTCCAGAAGAGGGTGTGAATCTGGCAGTTCATAACTACAAGCAGATGAAAGTAAACAAGTCAAAAAGACACAGGTGAATCTTGTCAGTGTTACAGACAGTACAAGCAATGAAGAAACTAGTTATTCTTAATGTCATTAAATTTTGACAAGTCCAATGTCATACACTTGGTGTTCTGTCCTCAGGCGACTGACATTCTTGAGCTTTGGAGTTGGAATGGAAGCAGCTTCAGGGGTAATGGCAACCAGTGCCTTTGACATGTCAGCATTTCCAATCTCCAAATTGTTTGCTTGCATATAACTCTTCAAGTTTTGTGTAAACTCCTCAATATTAAGATTAATGGTAGGAATTTCATCAGGATCTTCATAAAATAAATCCTCTATTGCACCCTCCTTTGTCTCTGCATTTTCAGGTTCAGGTTCTGGGCTTGGTGGTTCCTCAATGATTGGCTGATGGTTACCAGAAACAGCATGCTTAGGATAATTTGCATTCCACTCAAGTTGGCCCACATTCCTTGAGTTTATATATGCTTGGTGAAGAAACTCTACAACATTTGGAGCTTCCGGGGTAACCAAACGCTTTTCTTCAGGTGCTGGAAGAGCAAGCCTAGCACTGTATTCATACAAAGTGTTACCAGTTGTCTCTCAATGTATAGTACTAGATTGCAGCCCGCTAAATTTTAAAATTGTCATAAGAAAAGAATGACTGCTCCAATTAGTGTAAATGGACATTTAAAAGCACAGAAAATGAAACAAGAAAACAACTCTGAAGTCTATTAACATTAATCAAAACTCAAACTGGAGGCCTGGAGCGAACTAAGGGTCAGTTTGGTTCTCAGGCAAGCTTTGCCTTGCCTTGCCAGCGAGAGCAAGCCTTGCGTTTCCTGCCTGGGCGAGCCGGATTGGCTCTCTCGTGATAGCAAGGAATTGCTTTGCCAGCACAAGCCCCAAGGCAAGCTTGCCTAGCAACCAAACTCTCAAATCCTTGCCGGGCAAGGCCAGGTGAGGAGGAACAAGGGACCCAAACAGCCCCTAAGATGCCAAATTGACAAATTACTGTTTGATAGCTACATGACATTCTAGTTATATTATGAATATTAGCACACTGCAAAGCAAATGCCTTTTCCCTGAAAAGAAATCGACTCTCAGTGGTCAGATCAGAGTGAATCAAGAGTCAACTACAACAATGTAATAACTTTCTTGATAGCTAAAAGATTATCTATCACGTACACTCTGTCACGCCATTCATCGTGTCATAACTATGCATATCGATTCATTACAATAAACAGTAAACAGCATCAGTATCCCATACATATATCTAAGGTCTAAAACATGATAACTCAGCATGTCCATAAGCTGAATAACAAGGATTTTGCATTTCCAGAAATTACCTTGCAAATGCACTAGCAAAGTGCTTACATTCAGCTCTCATTGGACATGAATTGCAATTAGGCTTACTTTTTGTGCAGAAAACCTAAAAGTGGAAGAAAGCAAAAAATGTAAGTCAGTTCACAGTAAACTAGGCCCATGTTGGATCATTAGATTTGCTGTTTCATGTTTATCACCTTTCCAAAAGTTATCATTTGGTAGTGAAGCTCATACCTGCATAAAATGGAAATGGTTAACAGAATCCAAACAGCTAAATATATTATCAAAAGTATCAATAGAACTTATCTTACAATGTTCGTTGATCTAGCTTGCATAGTCGAGGCCAAAGGTATTTCTGTATGTGCTCCAGCATGGGATACCTTCAGCGGTAGACCAGAATTATATGTCATGGCTGATCAAGTGATCATATATTGATAAAGACCAACTACAGAGAATAAAGATACATACATTTCCAGTAGGTGCAACTGAAGAGACTCTGGAAGGGGTTGAAGTGGCACCCATCCAAGCCTCACACATATCCGGCCAACATTGGTGTCCACCTAGGGAATCAGTATACAGAGCTTCAGTATAAAGAATATACTTGAAAAAACTTCAGGAGGTTGAGGGACAAAAAACATACTGGAAAAGCCATATGATGTAGTGTCAAAAGACGAACGCACTCAACACTTTTCAGTCCAAGCCCTCTAATACTTAGAAGGTAGTCCCTGGAAGAATTAAAAGAAATTTGTGTGACATATTAAAAAAATGACAATAACACCTTGTTAAGGTGAAACATTTAACTAGTGCTATGATTACAAAGGTGATGTGCATGAACTTTTCGGTCTTCCAATGTCCATTTTCCAGTTCATATTAGGACATAATAACCAGATACAGATTGCATTGGTGACAAATTCGGGGAAGTTTACTTAATATATGTTCTTTTTATGATTTTAAACTCTTTATTCAGTAAACTTGTTAGACACTTACACTCTTCAGGTGTGTTCAAAGTGAAAAAGGCAGTAGCATCACAAAACTATATCAATACTACAAAGTGGCTTATAAGAGTAGCAACTCAGTGGTCTTATAATTTCACACAGTGTATTCCACTAGACTTACTTTGCTTTGTCCGGTTGAACGTCTCTTAGCCACTCAAGATCAATGCTTCCATGGTCTGTCACCAATCGGTCCAGAAATTCCTGCGTTATGATGGTCAAAACATTGAACCAGTTCAAGGGAAAAAATAAAATATGGGTACATGCTTGAACGACTGGAACTTTGGGACCTTCCTTCTACCAGACTTACCTTTATCCGTTCTGCTAGCATGTTATTCATTCCTCTCTCCCTGATAGTTTCAGATATTTCCCGCACTTCTGCTTGCCTAACTGCTTCCCAATCAACAGTATCCCTTGCATTATGACTCCGTTGTTTATCCCCACCATTGGAAAGCACTTCTTTTCGTAAACTGTCCCAGTCATAAGTTTTCTTTTTAGGTCGGCCCCGTACCTTCTTAGCCTTTGATCCATCTTGAGGAACTTCTGATGGCCCCTTTTGAATATTACTGAACTTCTGTGCCGAGTCTGAAGCAACTCCTTGCAAGACCTCTGAATTCTGGTTTTCACGCAAGACTGAAGACCGATGCTTTTCATATGTTGTCTGAACTCTGACATCATTGTCTTGTTGGCTGCATTCTGATTGAAATTGTTCACCACCTATTTGCTCTCTTGTGGTAGTGTACACCTCTTGAAGGTTTGAATAGACATGCGGTTCGACATAAGGATCTTTGGTTTTGTTCCCCGCAAAATCATTTCCACAGGAAGAGTGCTCCTTGGAAAATGGCACTTTCTCTGAACTATGTAATGGTTGGAAGTTTTGTTTAGTTATTGGTGATAAATCACCTTGCTGAGAAGGATCATAAGGGCAAGTGCTCCTATCCTGACTTAGTGGCCCATTCATACTGTACAAAGAATGCCTTGATGAATCGGTTACTTTGGTTTTATTATTGTTGCCCATGGCAGAAGCAGGTGGAAGCTTAACTCTATCAGGGCCTGTGCAGAATGATTTATCCATATGGCTGAAACATGACACATCTGGGAAATCAGATTCGCCATTCGGAACATAGGACACCGAATTATGTAATGGCTGGTATGATCTGTTTAGATCAAGCAACACACCCTTGTTCACACCTGAGACTGAAAGAACATTAAGTCCATCGTATTCTGATGATCCAGGCATGCCTTTTGCATCTGGCATTGGCGGAAGCGCTGTATACTCAGTAGAGCTGTCAATCCTATTGGACATATTTCTCAAGATAAAACCATCTTCTGTGAAATTTTGCAATGAACTAGAACCTATTGGATCGGTTCTGTGAAAGAGGTAATCTGGGGAATTTTGGGAAGAAACAGCAGAATTTTGCGAAGAAATAACATCCTCCAATGACCCATCTTCAGCTTCTACCGCATTTGAAAAGCCGACTGCTGGAAAAACAGATCCTGCTGGCCCATTTTCATTGGACCCAGTTAGTGAGTTTCTATAAGAGACATGGCATCCTCCAGCAGCATGGTTTACTCCATATCCAGAAGAGTTCCCAATCAAGTCATTACTATTACTTTCTTCATTATCTTCTGTAGTAAGTAATGATCTAACGTCACTTATCTCTTCAATGAATAACTTCCCCTGCAACTTGATAGAATCACCAAACAGTCCAGAACAACTATCCTTCTGTTCAGGAGGTGTGCGAGGCATCTCAGCCACGTGTTTTTCAGGGACTTCTGTCTTCGCAGGAAATTTCGCAGCAACAGCCATGAAAGCAGAACTGAAAATATAAAAAGACTAAAATTGGTATATGAATATGCTAAATTGCACACTGTGTTCTTACTTCAATTAGGCTAGAAGTTTATATTTCACCTAGAAAGATGATCCGAAACATTCTGGGTTAGAAATACACCCACAACTGAGTCCACGACTGATCCTTTCCATTTTGAGAAACGCCTGTCCCCTGTAAAGAAATTAGATTACAGAAAAATTTAAGTTATGTTGTGAAAACAAAAAACACATGTCCTCCGTGATCTAATACACACTATGCACAGAAGATTCACATCTTATTGATTACTATAGTGTCCCATACTCCCATGTTACATTGCGAATCACTGTTCAAATGGACTCAGATTTGATCCCTTTGATCACAAACCAGTGGTGATTTATGCTTTTCAGGGTCTCCAAAATGCAACTGCGCCTATCAATTTTCTATAACCATACCATTTGGTGGAAAACCTAATAATATAAGTTTTCATATGACCAATCTGAACATTTGCAGAATATATGTCAAATGTTAAAAGAAGGGAACACACTCCATGAAAACAAGAACTTGAGATAATGTGTGGTCCTAAATATAGAAAAAGAATGCTATAAACATAAGATTGGAATGGTTTCCATACCCTGAACTAGATGCATACGAGCAATGAATGAATCAACCCGTCCTCTGAACACTCTTCTTTCTTCATCAAGCCATTTCTCTTTATCCTTGTCTAACCCTTCAGCACCATCACCCATACCTGGTCCCATCAATAAGTTCCACATCATAGTGGTGACAGGATCGATGTTCACTTTTGCTCGAGAACGGCTTTTCTTTGCCTTTCCCTCAAATGCAACCAGTGCACCAAACTCACCTTCATAAGGAACAAGTGCATTTTTGGGTACCTCTGCCACGATCTCGTCTGGTCTGTTTATGCTTAGGAGTTTGATCTTTTCAATTATGCCATCTAAAGGATCAACCGATGGTGCTGTAGCTTGAGGAATGATTCCTCCATGAGTCACCTTGGAGGTTATGCCACTATACTTATCATGGTCAGAGCTTTTTAACTCTACAGTTGCCATCCTAGGAGCAATTCCAGTGGAAGGTTCAGAAGCATCAGTAATACCATTAGTTTTTGAAAAGTCAGTACATGCACCTTTTGGCAATGTAGTTTTTGCACGACCAACATTTTGTTTTCCTTTAGTGCCTCTTTCTTTTGGTTCCCCATTGGGTTTTGCTTCTTTTCTTGGACGACCCCTTTTTCTTGGCTTCTCAGTGGAGTTTGCTTCTGCAGTCAATTTAGATGAGTCCAGATGGCAGTTCCCACTTCTAGTTGATTGGCCTGTTGGTTGGGAAAGGGGCCTAACAACTTCGTCACTTGTAGCTCTGATCTGCTCATCAGTAGCAGCAGCAATGCAGTAGTGATGGGCCTCTTGACTGGAAGTGTTGTGTGTTTCAGGCAACAAGACTTGCTCCTTAGCCGTAACGTTTTCTAAGGATTGATGATGATGAATGGCATTACTTTCAATATAATTTTCCACGGATGGGTTCACTGTGCCACTATACCGTTGTGTGTGCCCTGCTGCTAAGTATCCAGACCATTTATCCGGTAAAGCAAAATTGTTGCTAGAGTGATCCTGCCTAGATGTGATTTCCCAAGACTGAATTTGATGCATTCCATTCCTCAGGATACTGGTTTCTCCCAGTGGGCTCACTGTATTACCAGGCAATGGTATGTTCTGTGCAGTAAAGTTTCTGAACTGTTTATCAGGTAAAGCATTGAATTCTTTGCCAACGATATTTTGCAGAGCAGGTTCAGCTTGTTGCTGGACCATGCTGTTTCCTGACGCCCTAAAGTCAATCATTTGTTGGGAAGCTCGTGATTTCTCAAGGACCATCAACCTTTGTACGTCAGCCAAGGTACAAATTCTCGGATTCATAGACGGAATTTTATTTGTATTCTGACTATCTGAAAATGTTGATGAGGAAGAAAACTTTCCCGTAGCAGCATTGAGGCGATTGCTGTGATTCTCTGGTCTCATCCTTTTGCGTGTTTCAGGATAATAAGATGCTTGAGAGCTCGTGAAAAGGAGGCCATCACTACAAAACTGTGTTGCTCTATTTGAGTTATCGAAATCAATGCTAAAAGAACTCTGATGAGCACTGATAGCATTGTGTTCTCTTTTTCTACCCATCACAAGGACATCTGAATAGTCTGGAGAATCATGAAAACCAAAAGCTGCTCCAGTTTGGTAGCTATCATTGGTAGCAAACTTCAAGTAATCATTCTTCACAGAAAACTCATTTAGATCTCCATTCACCGTATTCCTTTCACTATTCTGGGGAGGTGCAAGTGGACTTTCTGGGAGTCTGTAACATTGGGCCATTTGTTTCATCATCACACCTTCTCCTACACAAGCTTCAGGATTGAAATTGCGTCCCATTGATACCCTTTCGGGATGCTGAGAAGCTACAGTCATATTTTCCGGCATTGTATAACCATGAAGCATCTCATAATTTCTGGGTGATTTTTCTGTACAAGCTTGAGGTGCGCATATGTACTGTTCAAAATTGGCTGACTGGTGGTGCATATGATCTAGTGAGCTGGTGAGATGAGAGACGCATCTAACTGGAAGGCTAGAATGAGAACCCAGTAACTGATTCATTTGAACTTTATCTCTTAGACCAAACTGAAAAAATTGTCCAGAGCTGTCCATTAGATTAGAATAATTGGTTGGCATCTGATTTACTATAGAATTGTTCAGATCAAAATTAACTCCCTTAGGCATGCTGTCTACCCGTAATTCTTGCAAATCAGCCATTGGATCAACTGAGCAAACAGAGCTGCTGGTACCACCCCAATGGCATGATACCTGGACATTACTTCTTTCAACTCCAGATATTGATGGCTGAGTGTCCCCAGGACCAGCATGTATCACTGCCGCCTGGGTTTGCGGTACCAGATCCAAGTGTCCATGTTGGTCTTCTGCATCAAAGTTCAATCGTTTTTGGACTTCTCCTGGTTCAGCTCTAGTATGTGTATCAGCTCCTCCTGCTGGAGGTTCTTCAGTTGCTGTACTTAGTCCCTTCCTCCGGACATACTTTCTCTTCCCAGTAGGCTGATTCCCTTTTTCCTTGGGAGGCTTTGGGGTTTTAGGCTTCTGCAACTTTGCTGATTGTCCTTCTTTAATGACCTTTGGCCTGTGTTTTTTCCTCTTAGGTTTTTGAACTGATTTTCCATTCATGTCAATACCTTCAACCGCTCCAGCATCATCTCTAACAGGTTGTGGGTCAGCAGATAACTTTTCGAATGTTACAGGGGGGGTACCGTCTGTGGTACCCAGCTCAATGGAAGAATCCATCTGAAAGGGCACAGAAGAAGTTGAGAAACACAGATTGATACCATGAGGCACATGCACCCTTTGCCCCGGCTCCTGCATATTGCCGTCACTAATGGTGCCAGTCAAATTGTTATCCAAATGAGGTAAGTCATATCATGCCATCTACAGAGGTTCAGGATTAGATTAACCGCGGCCCTATCCAGCCTCCCAGTCGAGCTCACCTGTGAAATTCATGAAGGCACAATATCGTCACATAATATTCAAAAGATAACAGTTTAACTACAATATTGTGAAAAACAGTACAATGAGCCTCTTGCATTCGTTTCAAACTTGAAACATCCAATGCAAGAGACTAAATAATATCATGGTCCTCGAGTTTGTTTAGCTTGCTGAAAAGCTCTAACTAACCAGTGTTGACATGATCAGTTTGATAGCATTTCAGTGCTCGAGGTGTCAGTTGGTACCACCACCAGTTTCTCGAGACCTTTTAGTGATATGTACAAAATATTGAGGCAACTTTGTAATATCAACCCAGAGGTAAATATCAAAGTAAAGCAACTATTCTCCGGAACAAATTAATTCTACACATCAAGCAGGAAACCTTGATTACTCAACTTGAAACCCCAAAAAGAAGATAACCAACCAAGAGAGGCCTTGCATAAGCTTCTAACCAGAGGTACCATGCTTCAGCCTAATGTCAAATGTTCCTTGCTGCCTCGTTCACAAGAGTTGAAAATGAAGCAAAAGGACAGATTTGTTGTTGTTGTTCAGATTTTTTTGGCGTGAATGTAACTTGAGTGTTGAATGTAAGTCATTTACCTCATTCAATCATATAGGCTAGCTTTAATTGATTTCATAAGCATGCAGGACATTTATGAGCTGCCAAAGCACAAATCTGTCATTTGTTTATAATAATAATAATAGCAAATTAATTATGTGATTTCTACAGAAAATATTGTGTCAATTGCATAGGCTAATTTATTACATACACAAATTATGTTGCATGTGACTTGAACAAAAAAGACACCTTTAATCAAACCAAGTGTGCATATTATTAGTATTTAAAAAGAAACAGCAATACTGTACTAATATACACTTAAATATGGTAAAAGATGTGCAGATCTTGTTCATAGACAAAGGGCCAGAGCAATCTACATTAATTCAAACAGCTAATGAGGGAAAAATAAAATGGGAAACCACACATTAATAACTTGTTTTCCTTCACATATTTGAAGAAGCATACTGGGAAAATAATGGTTGTGAAAAAATACAGACTTGTGGTGACCATTGATGCAGGATTAGGGATTTTATAAGAAGCTGCAGTAACCAGCCAAGCCCACAGCCCTATGCATGTCGCAGATCCCCTGTTATTTTAGTGATGCAGCTTGCGTACACGTCTGGATTCAAAATTACGCTTTAAAAGTGATCTGTGTCATGCATAGCACCCCCCAAGACTCCCCTTCCAACAGTAGCATCAACAGACACTAACATCTTTGATTTGAAGACACATTTTTTTTCTAAAACCACCGTAAATTCACAGTGGCCACGGCATGATGTGAGACTACTGGCTCTTCGAAATTCAAAGCACCAATCACACGCTTGCTTCAAAATTAAGCATCTATAGAAATCCCTCCCATGAAACATCACCACCTAAACCATGTCCAAGCCCAACCCTCCTCTCATAATGCCAACTGAGTACATTATTTCTTTGCTTCAGAACTATGCTTTTACAAGAATCTGTGGTAACCTACATTACACATAGCATGAACTGGGCCCACTCTCCTTTCAAAAGCACCAAAGACTTTGCAACCTATGGAACCACTTGCATCCCAGGTCACACTTTTGGTTGAGCAATTCCATCCATTTGTGCCACCTTGAAACTAAACTTTTATTGAAATATTTGGCAATCTGCAGCATGACCAACGTTCCTTAGTTTCACTATTCAATCAGCACAACCAAGAGCATGTCATAGGACTTCATGCATATTCTGGGTACCAGAATAGCCCTTTGCTCAGTCACATGAGCAGTGGAGAGCCTTAGGCAAAAACGCCTGGCAATTCTTGACATTTGATACCACCTAAAACTTGGATGCTCTGTTCCACTCTTCAGTCAGCAAAGCTTAAAATGTGTGCAAATGTCCTGAATCCAACTCTCTGCTCAGCAGTGCCAGCCAGGTGCATGGAGGATTTAGCTTTGGAACTAAGCTTTCTTTTTGTTTCTAGCTCCCAACTCCAAAAAAAATTGCAAGCTCAATGAGATGGAAGACCACAGAAAGCATCTTATCATAGCACAATGACACGTTAGCAACCAGCAACAGAATCCAACAGAATCTAGCTCCCACAATTTGTTCAGGACATACACCATGTGCCACAGCTTTTGCTTCACCAATGAATAATAAGCATCGAGGCATTCTTTCGCGCGACTAAAAGAGTAATTCGTCCAAATAAAGCCACGACAAGGACAAGAAAGACCTGCATTCGATCGGAGACCCGAACTGAAGTCGCGGCTCGTCTCTAAAACCGAAACCTGACCCATCCCCTGTTCTCGCGCCTCTGAGCCAATCCTACTCCTGATTTCCTGAACTTGGCAATCCGCGCCCAAATTAGACCCCCAACCGGACAAAAACGCGATTCGCCCGGCTAAAACCCCACCCGAACGAACTAAAACCCATCCCACGACCCGGAAAAAAATGGGGAAAACGGGAGGCGGCCTCTTCCCAGCTACGGAGTATAGGCGAAATTACCTGCACGACTCCCCGCGCCAGGACACACATTTCAGCACGCCAGGGAGAAGAACACGAGCGCGGACCAGCAACATGTCCTGCAGAAGCTCCTCCCCTTCCGCCCGCCGGAGCCGCGCGGCGGAGCGAACGAAACAACACCGGTGGAGAGAGAGAGGAGGGTAGGGGAGGGGGGGGCGAGGAGGTTGGGTCGTTGCGACTTCGTGTGAGAGAGACACCACAGTGTCTAGAGAGAGAAGAGAGGAGGGGAGAGAGAGGAGCGGGGTACTAGTAGAGGTACGAGATGTACCAGTAGGAGCACTCACTGCGGGGTGGGCCCTCTTCCCGTACGCTTTGCAGCCTGCCGTGCCCGGCACGTGTTTTTTCCCGTCGCGCCGAGACAGGGGCCCAGGAGGCAGAAGTGGAAACCGCGTGCAGTGAAAGGGCGGGCGGGCGGCGGCGCCACCACCTGTCGCCTGGCCGATTCGCCGGGCACCCGCGGCCGTTCCGTTCAAGGCCTTCCGCTTCTGCGCCCAAATCTCACATTCTCACGGCTGGCAGGAAGTGATGGCGCGCCTCGCGGATCGGACGGCTGGGCGGGGCCAGTTGAACCCGGTATTCGGTGGGTGGAGGTGCGAATCTCGGAGCATTAAGGCCCGGGGCCGGTGGGGTCCGCTGGGATTTTACAGCACGGTACCGCTGACAGATGGATGCGGATCTCTAGCCTTTACAGCAAGGAAAAGACTCCGGGAGGATAGTAGAATGTAGCGTTGTTCTGTAATATTTATTTTAGGATAGAGCAACCCGTCGCTGGCGGTTAACTGTTACAAACGTATCACCGACGTACTTTCAAACACAACAAGTCTGGATGCAAGTGGGGCGGGCTTTGCCGCCGACCTGCTGCGTCGCACGCCCGCATAACCCGCGCCGCGTGCCCGCCAAATTATTGTGGCTTAACATGCAGCCATGCGGCTCAGCGGCGCCGCAAAATCCCGCAAGAAATTGCATCGCAGCCCCACTGCGCCCTCTCACGAGCGGCATGCCCAGCCGCGTTGCAGGTATGCGCCGCCGCAGCCAATCGCTAGGGGATCCACTGCTCTCCAATCTCCATGCTGCCTTCTTGCTTCATCTGCTCTGGGCAATGTAGACTGACAGTGCCAGGTACGCGATAAAGGCCACGACGGAGAACATGTGCACCACCACGCCACCGCCGCCACTATCTGCTCGAGCTCGCCGGAGGACCAGGCGGGCGAGGCGGGTTAGGTGGAAGAACGAGTCTAGGTTGGTGGCCATGAGGCGGGCGTAGTCGTTACGGGTGGTGTCCGCGGTACAGGTATCCACGCGCTGAGACCTTCACGCGGCCGCGGCAGCGAGTGTGGGCTGCCGCGAGAGCTTTGCGGCTTGATTCGTCGCATGTGCCCGCATAAGAGGATGCAGCTCATGCGGACACGGGGCGGACAGCCACAACCCACCCCGCTTGCATCAAGAACAACAAGATATCCAGGGCTTTGTCCGTTCTAAAGAAATGATGTTTTAGAGTTTTTCACATGTATTAAAGGTAGATAAAAAAGACACATGTGTCCTCGGTTACTTGAGTTTTTATGCCAAAAAGGAAAAAAATCAATTTCCATTTAATGCATGCATGAGATTTGTTTCCATTTAATCATACATACATGCTAAAACATCATTTTCTATGAATTTTTTTTTGAATTCTAAACCATCATTCTTTTTAAAATGAAGGGGTATATGGTTCATACCTAGTAATCGATATTTAAAAATTCTCGCGTCTATTTCAGTGCCTAGTAGCCAATCTATTCAAAAATAGAAAATGATTTTGTTTATCAAATCACATGCGGATTGGTTTCACGCAAATATCTCTATCATCATTCTACCTCTATATTATTAAAAATATCAAAACACATATGAGTCATTCAATATAAACTCCTCCATGTACCCTTGCTACCCTACCACAACCATTTATGTCGATATTGTCCTCGTCTTAAACTCCGTTATCTATGCAGAAGTTCCCGCGTCATCTAACTTTTAGTACCCCATGCCTCCAAGTTTAATCGATGATGTCGCCATCTCTTTTATACTCGGAGCTGTAAGGACTTGGCAATGGACATGATGCAGTCTAATTTATACATGGCTTGATTTGACGAGTGATGGTGGTGGTTTTTGGATATATGCTCAAAGATGATTAGAATCGAAATGATTTGGTGAGGGAGTGGAAGTGTGACCAACAACGGCCACAGGGGCGGCCACCTGTGAACATTGGATGGAAGGGCAGCCAGAAAGACGGTGAAAGACAGAAGGTGATAACAAGATGGTGTGACCAACAGGAAAATGCATTGGGAAGATGGTGGTTTCTAACATTGGTTTCTATGCAGAAATTAACTTTTCAGTTAGGCTAATCATTCTATGTATTCACGCTAGTCATGCCTTATTTCCCTACCTTAAGAACCTAGGCAATACAAAGATAGACCATCGTGCCTTACTTAAATGCTTTTAAAGTACTGGAATGATGACCGTTTCCTATGAGCGAATTAATTCTAGATAAAATACTCCTTTCAAGTGCAACAAGTTCCCGCCTCTATTTTAATGCTTGATAGTTACTAACAATAAAAAGTAGGAAAATTCTAATTTAGCGAAATTCATAGTCATCTCAATTTGGATCAAAAAATATCTTAATCATCATTCCAACTCTATATTTCTAAAACATCAAAACCCTAATAGCCTTTCAATATAAATTACTACTATCCGAACTTCATGTTAAAAGTGAACCTAGCAAAAGTATAGTTTCCAGGTAGATAAACATCATAATCTTCTTTATACTTATATTGAACAAAATGAATTATTAAGACATACAAAAATGTAGCTAAGTAAAGAAAAATATTATTATATATTCTCCTTTGTAGCTCTTGATGTATCATCCCCACAAGAAACATCAAAAAGATAAATTACCTATCAACCTGATAAATCTTACAAATCTTACATATGCATGCATTTGTATAAAACCATCTTTAACGACCACTAAAGTGTTATTTGGGAAAATTGTGATAGTTCAAATATAAATTTGAAGCTAACAGTGTTGGTTATGTTTCCGAATGTAATGTTTCATAGCCTACTCTAAAGACACCTAGGATAACAAGATTAGGCTTCTAAATTAAACATAAGGAAACAACATCAAAGAAATAATTGAACTTTGTATGTTTGAACATCAATATAGCACGAATGCACTAGCGATAACTTACTAAGGAAAACTAAAGTATCATATCAATGTGTTTGTTAAGCATCAATTAAAATGTAAATATAATTGTTAACATAAACTAAAGTAATACAATATTCAAACTTTGCACGATTATAGTATTTGAGTATCATAATATGTAACATTTGAATAATTAAGAGAAAATTAGAAATAAGATTTACGTCAAAGTAAATATTTTATGAAAAAATATATAATATATTAGTTAGTTAGGGTTGCATGATGAATGATCAGAATAGAAGGCATTAGAGTAGAAACTTAAGCGCTAATGTGCTAAGAAAATGAAGATGTTTATAGAAAGGAAGAATAGGATGAAGATCGATAAACAATTTTTTTCCTCTTTACTCGTCCTTATCAGCTATGTATACTGGCCAACACAACTATACCACTGGCTCCTACAAGATCACTATTATGATAGTGATTTTTAGGAGGGTGATGACAAGGCTCTATTGGGTGTAACTCATGACCAATGGAAGCACTTGGGCGGGTGGGCTCATTGCTACACCTACGTGTGCTAGTATTGTGTATTACAGAGGTGGCACAGAAAATCAGTAGACTCGAAAAAGATTGTGTTGGACTCTATTAGGCTTATTTCCTATGGATACAACATATTTGATATCTTTATTTGTCTTCCTTTTCTCTTATTTATCAAGTGTGTTATGTTTTTTACTTTCTCACCTTATGTCAGTGCTAACACAACATGGTGTCTGGGTGGACATCGACATTAGTCCTATTAAGGGCACATGCCCCCTCATCTTCCCCCGTTCAATGGAGTTCGGGCGTGATTCACTATAGATAAGGAAGCCCAATAATTATCATGCCTCACTCACTTCCTACGCTTGGTCCGTGCTTTCCTCAATGGTGATTTCGTAGCCAGTTATGTGGATCCTTAGCCTAACAAAAGGGCTAGACTATCATTCAAGCAAGCATTGTGATATGGACCATGATTTCATCACATATTTTCTCTAGGATCACATGAACAACCCCATGAAATTGTCATGATAAAGAGAGAAGGGGAAATGGATCTAAAGTAGAAAATCCACTGGCGCCATGGTTTTGAAGCCATTGCCTAGGTGTTAGGGCGCTCAAAAATCCTAGACGTCACCATCACCTAGCCAAAAACATAGTGAAAAAGAGAGGGGCGAGCGGAGGAGGGGGACTAACCGGCAAGGCCAAGCGGATGCGGTCAGTTGCCATCCTTGCCATCTCCGATGACTGGTGATCTATGAATAAAGAGATGATGCAGTTGTCGATTTGGAAGGGGTGGCGTAGATCGATCTTAAGACCATGGCACAATGAGAAGCAGGGTACAGGTACAAGAGGGTGGAGTGGTGGTGGGGTGGCGGCGCAATGGAGAAAGAGAGAAGAGGGTCCATAGATGTGAAACTGGATAGAAGTGGCGAGCACACCCGAGCACATCGGGGAGTGATGGCACATAGATCTTGGGATGGATGGGGAATATATTTGCAAGAGAGGAGCTAATGTGGGTTGATTTACATTTACCCCCTCCCCCTCCCCCCCTTTGGTTTTCTTTTTCTTTCCTACTCTCGGCCTCAATTTTTCTGTTTCAAAATCTAGTATGGCGTTGTGTCGCATCACCTTATGAGCGCTTAGGCGATTGGAAGAACCTTGCTCATCTTACCACCTTAAAAACCATGACCAACACCAAGCATGAAGTAATTCGGCTCTTCCAAGCACATGCTAGCTCGCCACAACTTTGTTGTACCGGTATGTCCCTATCATGAACTCATTTCTTCCTTTGAAGTTGATGCATCGTCTACCTTTGACAATTGCTTCATCCAAATTCAATTGATGATGCTGCCACCTTTTTTATAGTCTGAGTTGGAGGACTTGTTTATGGGCATGGTGCTTTCTGATGGAGGTTTTAATGATGGATTTGATGGGTGACGGTGGCACCTCTTGCATGACATTGAGAGCGAGGCTACAAAACTAATGCTTCAAAATAGTAACGGTTTTAGATATGATTCTAATTGATTGGATTTAACAATGGAGTGTGACCAACAACAGCTAGAGGTGGCCTTGGGAAGCTTGGATGGGAGGTAAGGGAAAAGGACATGGAAAAGAAAAGATGATGGCAGGTTGGTGGGGGCCGTAGAAAAACGTACGAAAGCTTACGTGGGGAGCAATGGTTTCCATTCATCGGTTTCTATGTGGAAGTTAACCTTTTTAATGGCTAAGGATTCCATATACTTGCGCCCGTTATACCTTACTATCTTGTTTTAATCGCCTAGGAAATAAGGGCCACCAAACATCACTTAATTCTTTAGAAACATTGACAGTCATTTTTTGTGAGCGAATAACTCTAGTTACGATCTCAAAGTATATAAATAACTGAATAAGCAATATCCTACCTAGATCATGAGGAAATAAAATTAAATTGTATAAGTATACATGTATCAACACGAATTTACTTTGCAAAATGAGAGATGTTAAAAAGGTAGTTGCCTGAAGTTTGAAAATTTCGAGGCGGTGAGCTCTATGGACGTTTGATTGAAAATCAACATTGGTTACACCATCTCCAGTTTCATATTTGTTCCAAACTTATAGTATCTCGTATTATTCTTGGAAATCTGCCGATCGACACCACTCCCTCACCTCTTGTCCACATGTATCGTCCTCTCGACGACGTTTTTGAGTCCACCACACTCACCTCGATTCTTTCCTCACCCACCGAAAGTTCATTGCCTCATCTTTTACTTTAAGGTTGCTATAATGTACGTATTCACTGCCATCTCTCTCTAAAACTCTTATATGAAAACAAAACTAATTTTAAAACCTGATTTTAAACACGTGCCAAAAAAATATAATATCGCCTCAAGTTAGATGAAGACCAACGGTTTGATCCGTGGCTTGTGATGCTAGCATCCTGGATGGAAAAAAGGGAAAAGGATGTTGAAGAAAAAAAAACAGAAAGGATACCAGGAAAAAATAGTTCATTTTTCTAAATCCAACATTACAGCATGCTGCTGCAGAGCTCGATCTCCACCTGTCTACCAAAAACTAAATCTAATGGCTGGCTGTTGTTGTTCAGATCAATTGCAATGGTCCATTGAATATTTCAACTATTTACCACGCTGTTGCTTCCACAGCCTCCAATTTTGAGAAGTTCAACTATCGAATCGTAGTCAAAAGAACAAACAAGTGGTTGGAGAATTGGGGGGAAAATATTTGATAGAAAGTTCACTAATCTCTGAAAAATGCTATATTGTTCTGTCAGAGTTTGGATCCAGTTGACAAATTAACAGTATAGTCACACAAAATAACCCAATTTTGGGATCCTGCTCATTGTGAACAAATGGCCAACGCGAACAATTAGGTGATTGGTGAGGAGTCTCAACTATTGCGAGTGGGTTTAGTTGGCTGCCAACATGATGTGCAGGTTCCAGCTTTGGGTAAAGATGGAGTGGGCTTGGTGTGCTGGCTGTTTTGATGATCTCTAAAGTTTTGTATTTGGGAGCAACTTAGCAGGATCATTGCATCTTGTTTCTATTTTATTAATTCACCATCTAGTAATGGCTACTATTCTTGTTGTTTGCTTGTAATGGTGAATTGATGGCTTACAGTTGCCTGTCTATGAATCGTTCATTGTATACCATTTCAATACTAGTTATTGAAAAGCTCCAGCTTATACTCATCACTCGTTGTCAAATGATTACAAAGTAAGTTGTATGCACAATGAGCTGGATGTGACAAATTCTTTCTTTTCATCTGCTCTCTGCAATATGAGCATATAGTACATGCTTACCTTTTTTTTTTTGAGGGGATAGTACATGCTTACCTTGTGATGCCCAAATAAGGCACCAGCAGAGAGATGTCCTTGACAGTTGCATTGTATTACTGGTTTACTACTTTCCAAAACCATTCAAATTAATTGTCTACTCCTACTCCTTTCCTCCTTTTTTTTCTCGTTCCTAGTGTCATTGTACTGTTTTGTTGTATTTTTAAATGTTTGCATTTGTGATTCCATTTTTCACTCATAATGAACTCTTGACAAACAGATTAAGTAAACGGGAGAGATTGGCCGAGTTTCTTGGCGAGATGCAAAGGAAAAAGGACACGAACGACAGATACATCGCCGCTCTGAAAGGGGAGACACTGACCAGGAAACGCTACGAGCGCATTCAGCCCGTGCCTAACAACGTGCAAGCGAGCCAGGAGGCCACCAAGGCTGGCAGTGCCGAGGAGAAAGGGAAACCCAAAGCCAAGTGATTTACTGTTGCTAGCGTTCCTAGCAAGATATGCCCTAACCAAATGACTGAACATAAACGGACTTCGGCTCCATGAGTCGTGTAGGTTGTTATGATCTCTGGTTTATGTCCAGTGATTTGGTAAATACTCATGTAGGTTGCATGTTCACTAAGTTCAGTATTACTTAGTATGTTCAATGATTTGGTAAATACTTCGGCTCCATGAGTCTTCGGCAGCAACCTACAAGAGTAAGCTACACCATCGGTCATGCAGTCTTTACTTAGAGAGTCTTTTACCTCTGCCATTATAAAATATGCTAGTTACCTGTATACCCCTAAAAAGTTCGTAGACACCTGTGTGCCATCCACCCAACTTTCTTTTACCTACGAGCCATTCCGTTCATATTCTGTTAGATTGGAGGCTCTTACATGTGGGGCCCACCTAGTGAAATGACCATCATACCCCTGTGAACATATTGACAGTGACTGACACGCGGGACCCACTTGTCATCTCCTTCTTCCTCCTCCCATCCATCTCATTTCCTCCTTCTCCATTGTCACCGGCGAAGGAGCAGCCGTGTGCCTGGGGTCAGCTCGCCGGGCCGGCACGACACCGGGGGCGGAGCTTGGCTCCTTCCTCGCGTGATGGTCGGCAGCAGGAGAAAGGAGAAGGGGAGGCATCGGGAGAAAGGAGAAGGGGAGGAGGAAGACGGTGGGGCCCACAGGGGGTAAAATCGTCATTTCACCCGTCGATTTGACACTGTCGGCTCGCAAAGTGGACGGAATGGCTCGTAGGTAAAAGAAAGTTGGGTGGATGGCACACATGTGTCTATGAACTTTTTAGGGGTATATAGGTAACTGGTATCTTTTATAATGGCATAGAGGTAAAAGACTGCTGCTGACTCTTGTAGGTTGTTATGATCTCTGGTGCCCACCCTGTGATGATTTGAATGGTGTTCTTTGGTCGCGCCATTTGTGCTGGTGATCGATGTTGAATTCTTCAAATCAAGATTCTTCCGCTGTTGAATTTTCCTGTTCCGGTGGCTGGTGGGAAACACCAGTCCACGTACAGACACGTCTTGAGTACGGGCATACAAGGAGACGCCGTACATGATCTGGTACGCCTAGGTTGCACGCTTGCAGTGGCTAGGCCGCCAGCGCCAGGGCATGGACGGTGGTAAATGCTCAAAGCCGCAAAGTGCGAAGCTTGCACGAGGCTTGAGAAATGGGCATGGGCAGGATGAGCATCAGATTCGCGATCTGGTCTCGAAATGGGCAATTGGGCATGGATAGAGGAGCATCAGGTTCGTGGCATCGGCGATCTGATCTTGCGCCCTCCCCGCCTGCCCCTGCCTCTCAAGATCGAGGCACCCCGCCGTTCAGCTTCAGCCCCGTTGAATGATCGAGTCGGCTTCGCGTCCAGGCGTGCCCTCGCCCGCGGCAGACCTCCTGAGGCTAGCACAGCCGCATAGGCGTGGATTACGGGATCAAAACTGATTGAAGTTTTGTGATCCTCTCTTTATTGTGGTGATGATACCTACCGTACTATAGAGGATTTCTTTGATCTGGAATTATTGCAGCACCCTGGACAGTCTATAGGCCGTTGAGACTTATTTTTATATATTATTATTTATTATCAAAAAATGGACATGCGTTCGATACGCGGTGCAGCGTAGTGATCGATCGCTGCTACTCATGTCTGTTTGCTTAGCGTTTTGTAGGCCAAGGCTGATGATTGCTCTATGAGAGGAGCAGGTACCGAGCGAGTGGATATGGGCGCGTGAGAGTGACAAATATGGGGTCATCTGCCTTGGCGAAAGTAGGGACAATTGTCCTCTGGAGAAGATAAGGGCCTGATTGGTTACCTGCATGCGAGATCATCTAGGCTCGCCGTGTGCAACGTATGCTTGATTGGTTGCCTGTAGGAGGGATGGGCCTGGCCCCCTAGATGCAAAAACCGTCGTCGGGCCTGGCTCGCCGGATGCGGAAAATCTGGCGTTTCCCCGCGGCCAGGCTCGCGCGGTGCGCGTGTAAGTGTGCAGTAGCCAGCGGCTGCTGTGCGGGCGTCCAATCACGATCTGCGGCTGACCTAGCTTGACACGAACGTGAACCAAACAAAAGGCCACAGCACCCGGCGGGCCTGGCCAGCGCGAGCCTGCATGCGTGATGCGAGCCAGGCTCGAATGGTCCGAAAACCAATCACGCCCTAAAGGCAAGGACAAAGCGGCAATTCTGCATCAAAGAGGGGCCCCCTTGATCACTGTATTGTACTACCAACCATAGTGACAGATTCGGTGTTGTCAGTGACACCACCACCAACCAACCCAAGCTTCAGGACCATGTGCCTCATCATAGCAAAATATATGCTTTACATTTCAATGACTTTCTCAAACCAGTGAGATTAACATCCGAAATCCTCACGATGATCACAACAAATTTCTATTTCATGGTTACCCGTATTGCACTATACAAATCTTAGTTTGTATCTAATAAACTAGGTATCTTTTCTTTTTTCTATGAGATATTAGATCTTACATTTGTGCACCAACCAGTTGAGGTTCATTTGCGTCAGTAACAAGGTGCTAGTTCTTATTCAAAACAGCTATGAAAAATACATTTTTGACGCCTTCAGCACATATATGTGTAAGCCCACAAACATTTTGGAGATAACTAGAGTTTTTCCCGAAATGTATAAAATCTAAGGTCACTAGAAGGACCTTCATTCTCTTTAAAAGAATATCTACGCAAGTATGATTTCCAGTGCTTGCAATGAGGAGACAACACTCTTTTGGACTGACTGGTGGTTATATGCTAAATTTCCTTGCACCCTCAATGTTGGGCTATGGTACTGAAGCGGTTCACCAACAAAAGCACAGCCCAACAGGCCTTTGACATATAATAGTTGGTTCCAAAATATTAGGGGTAGCGTATCATCTACTCTGAGGTGCTGAATTTAGCACCAAGTAAAAGCAGCCCACAGGCTTAACCCGAGCATGGAGGATCAGCATTGTTCGACACCTTTTTCTTCATCGGCAGCGTGGAGCTTGAACCTCGAACTTGGGCACTATAGAAATGCAAACTTTTCATGTGGGTAGCTATCTTAAATTATTGTTGGACACCGTATCAAAAAAAAAACAAAATCATTGCTGGACATATTGCCATTTTGAGGGCCCCACAACCTTGAACCCTAGAACAAAAAACCGAACCGGTTCACTAGTTGAACCGGAAAACCGTGAACCGATGGCCGGGCCGGTTCGGTTCAATTAAAAGATCGGTCATGCAATTGGACTGGTGTGAACCGGTACGAACCCCGGTCAAACCAGTCGATTTTGTGTCGAACCGATGAACCAGTGAACCGGTTTTTCAGTGCACCATTGATCAATTTGATGTTTGGATATTAGTCTCGAACTTAAAACAATAGACTATTATGATACAATTATGTTATACCATCAATTATGTCATATGTGATATCTTTTTTAATAAAACTTACATATTATTTATATAAATCATGAAAAATAAATATTATATTATAGATGATGAACCACCGGTTTGACCAGTGAATCACTGGTTTCGACCAGTGAATCACTGGTTGAACCGATGAACCATTAGCCTGATCGGTTCGATCTCCAGTCCGACTTTTCGTTCTAGGCCTTGAACACTGCGGCCGTTGTGATCAAGCTAATAAGACAATACCTTATGGTGAAAGGACATCTAGCCTAATGGTTAGAGAACCTGAGTAGCACCCAGCACACCTAAATTTGACTCTGTTGGCGGTCGTTACAGACCGATTTCTGACCTCCAACCAAGTATAAAATGAACACAATGGAATCACACACCATAGCTATAGGACTTATTTCTAACCATTTCCACAAGTTTTGGTGATTGTCCATTGTGAAGGTACAAAATGGAGAAATACGAGCTATAGGGGTTGGAAATGACCGTTTCGGCCGAATGACACGATTCGGCCGATTGCCCCCCTAGCTGTGCAAGACTTGTGGACCACGACCACGCCACTCTGGGCCGGCACAACCCATATCCAGAAGACCGGTGGCCCATATCCAACCCGACGGAGCCCACGAGTCCACCGGAGGCCCTCCAGGCCAGCCCAAGACGTGAACCGACCTGCCAACCGACCTCAGGAGCTGGACTAGCACGTGTGCAAAGCAGAGGCGGTGCAGCACTGGGCCGGGCCCACTTCGGCCGAAGTGGCCTGTTCGGCCGAAGGCAGGAACCGCCTCCAGGGTGCAATCCTGGCCTTTGGCTGCTGAGGCGGTGCATCCCTCGGTTCGGCCGAACCGGGGAGTTCGGCCGAACCGGGATCTTCGCCCGAACGGCCCGGCACCGCCTCCTGGTTGCTTGGCCGCTACTCCACTGCTCCACCGACCCTGGCCACTATAAATAGAGGTCCGGTTTCACCTACAAGAAACACAACACAAGAGTAGAGTGAGTGTTGCCAAGTTCCGCCACTTGTATCAGTAGAATAGGGAGAGAGGAGAGGTGAGCGTCCCGGAGAGGAGCCGGAGTGTCGGCCCCTCTTCCCGCTGTACCTCTACGGATGCGGCTCTGCTTTGAGTGACATCCGGGTCATGTCTGGTAACTCTTGTATCTCTTTCTGATTAATTGAGCATTCAGTTCTTACATCTATATACTTGTCTCGTTCTTCGTTCAATGCTTAGTTGATTGGTATAACTGTATACTGGTTGCTTAGCTTGGGTGCTTATCTTGCTATAGGAGATAAGTAGTTATTGACTAGTGTAGGAGTGGTTCCTAGACTTGCCCGTAACCTTAGTTTCTGCCCGTCGCAACGGAGGTAGTAGCCGTAAGGTGATGACAGCCCTTTCGGTCTTCGTAGTCCATCACGTTAGTTCCGGTGTCTTAGGACCCAAGGTTCAGGGTAACCGGCACCCCTTCTCATCCCTTTCTGTGTGTCAGAGGCTCTGTAGTCCCGAAGCAAGTATCTATCTGTATCTTCTGCTCTGCTCATTCAATCGGTAGAATACCCTTACCAGACCTGTACCCTCTCTACCCTCCTACCTCTTCTCTTCTCTCCTTGTTGTCGTCATCCACCTCATCCATTTCATTCATCCACTCCATCTACCTAGGACAACTTAGTTTAGGATTAGTACACTTCTCGTTCCCCGTGGAAATCGATACATTGGAATACTCCCGGGTGAAAGCTACATCGGTAATCGTGTTGGCGGTCGTTATAACCCAAATTCGACCACCAATACCCGGAATAAATAAGAGACTATGCAACATTCCATGTACTTAGGTTTTATTTCTAATGGAGTTCCACGAGTTTTGGTGAGTGTCGCTTGTGCAGGTACAACATTGCGAAATACGTGCTATAGGGGTCGGAAATGACTGAATCGACCGAACGACCCGTTTGGCCGGTTACCCCCCTTAGCCGTACAGGCCGCCGGGAGCTGTCCACGTCTACAACAACCAAGCAACGACTGTGCAAGCCACGTAGGACGCCCGCCAACTCATTTCGGAGCACCGACACATCATCCTGGGCCGAATCAACTCGAAGCCAAGCACCAGGAAGCTAGCCAGGAGGGCCCACAGGGCAGAGGATGCACGGGGGAGCGAACCAGGCCACTGGGCCAGTTCGGCCGAACGGCCCAGTTCGGCCGAACGGCCCAGTTCGGCCGAACCGCCCCCACATGCCGAACCGCCTCTGCACCACCTCAGGACTCAAGGTCGGTGCACGTGGCAGTTCGGCCGAACTCCCTGGTTCGGCCGAACCGGAGAATTCGGCCGAATGGCCCGGCACCGCCTCCCAGCTGCCTTGGCCGCTACTCTGCCTCCACCGTCCTTCCTTGCTATAAATAGAGGCCCGGTTTCACCTGCAAAACACACAACACAAGAGTAGAGTGAGCGTTGCCAAGTTCCGCCACTTGTATCAGTAGAATAGGGAGAGAGGAGAGGTGAGCGTCCCGGAGAGGAGCCGGAGTGTCGGCCCCTCTTCCCGCTATACCTCTACGGATGCGGCTCTGCTTCGAGTGACATCCGAGTCATGTCTGGTAACACTTGTATCTCTTTCTGATTAATTGAGCATTCAGTTCTTACATCTATATACTTGTCTCGTTCTTCGTTCAATGCTTAGTTGATTGGTATAACTGTATACTGGTTGCTTAGCTTGGGTGCTTATCTTGCTATAGGAGATAAGTAGTTATTGACTAGTGTAGGAGTGGTTCCTAGACTTGCCAGTAATCTTAGTTTCTGCCCGTCGCAACGGAGGTGGTAGCCGTAAGGTGGTGACATCCCTTTCGGTCTTCGTAGTCCATCACGTTAGTTCGGTGTCTTAGGACCCAAGGTTCAGGGTAACCGGCACCCCTTCTCATCCCTTTCTGTGTGTCAGAGGCTCTGTAGTCCCGAAGCAAGTTTCTATCTGTATCTTCTGCTCTGCTCAGTCAATCGGTAGAATACCCTTACCAGACCTGTACCCTCTCTACCCTCCTACCTCTTCTCTTCTCTCCTTGTTGTCATCATCCACCTCATCCATTTCATTCATCCACTCCATCTACCTAGGACAACTTACTTTAGGATTAGTACACTTCTCGTTCCCCGTGGAAATCGATACCTTGGAATACTCCCGGGTGAAAGCTACATCGGTAATCGTGTTGGCGGTCGTTACAACCCAAATTCGACCACCAATACGCGGGAATAAATGAGAGACTATGCAACATTCCATGTACTTAGGTTTTATTTCTAATGGAGTTCCACGAGTTTTGGTGAGTGTCGCTTGTGCAGGTACAACATTGCGAAATACGTGTTATAGGGGTCGGAAATGACTGAATCGGCCGAACGACCCGTTCGGCCGGTTACCCCCCTTAGCCGTACAGGCCGCCGGGAGCTGTCCACGTCTACAACAACCAAGCAACGACTGTGCAAGCCACGTAGGACACCCTCCAACTCATTTCGGAGCACCGACACATCATCCTGGGCCGAATCAACTCGAAGCCAAGCACCAGGAAGCTAGCCAGGAGGGCCCACAGGGCAGAGGATGCACGGGGGATCGAATCAGGCCACTGGGCCAGTTCGGCCGAACGGCCCAGTTCGGCCGAACCGCCCCCACATGCCGAACCGCCTCTGCACTGCCTCAGGACTCAAGGTCGATGCACGTGGCAGTTCGGCCGAACTCCCTGGTTCGGCCGAACCGGAGAATTCGGCCGAATGGCCCGGCACCGCCTCCCAGCTGCCTTGGCCGCTACTCTGCCTCCACCGTCCTTCCTTGCTATAAATAGAGGCCCGGTTTCACCTGCAAAACACACAACACAAGAGTAGAGTGAGCGTTGCCAAGTTCCGCCACTTGTATCAGTAGAATAGGGATAGAGGAGAGGTGAGCGTCCCGGAGAGGAGCCGGAGTGTCGGCCCCTCTTCCCGCTGTACCTCTACGGATGCGGCTCTGCTTCGAGTGACATCCGGGTCATGTCTGGTAACACTTGTATCTCTTTCTGATTAATTGAGCATTCAGTTCTTACATCTATATACTTGTCTTGTTCTTCGTTCAATGCTTAGTTGATTGGTATAACTGTATACTGGTTGCTTAGCTTGGGTGCTTATCTTGCTATAGGAGATAAGTAGTTATTGACTAGTGTAGGAGTGGTTCCTAGACTTGTCAGTAACCTTAGTTTCTGCCCGTCGCAACGGAGGTGGTAGTCGTAAGGTGGTGACAGCCCTTTCGGTATTGGTAGTCCGTCACGTTAGTTCCGGTGTCCTAGGACCCAAGGTTCAGGGTAACCGGCACCCCTTCTCATCCCTTTCTGTGTGTCGGAGGCTCTGTAGTCCCGAAGCAAGTATCTATCTGTATCTTCTACTCTGCTCAGTCAATCAGTAGAATACCCTTACCAGACATGTACCCTCTCTACCCTCCTACCTCTTCTCTTCTCTCCTTGTTATCGTCATCCACCTCATCCATTTCATTCATCCACTCCATCTACCTAGGACAACTTAGTTTAGGATTAGTACACTTCTCGTTCCCCGTGGAAATCGATACCTTGGAATACTCCCGGGTGAAAGCTACATCGGTGTCCGTCCGCTTGCGGATTTATCTGTAGGCCGTAAGGAGTGCCAACAAGCTTTCTGGCGCCGTTGCCGGGGAACGGTAGCTGTTCTGATTCCGAACCCAAGTTGTCCGTGTATCCCACCACCATCCACCATCCATATGGATCCCACTCTTACCTTACGCCAACACTCGACTCCAAAGGGCGCTTGTTTGGAGCCACCACCATCATCACATCCCATATCCACACCTGGCTATGAGCTACGTCCCGGCTTCATAGCCATGGTTCGTGAGCAATCGTTCTCAGGAACGAAGGCCGAGAGTCCATACGCGCATTTGCGCGAGTTTGAGCAACTCTGCTCGTGCCTGACCATTGCGGGCATGACACAAGAGACACTCAAATGGAAGCTATTCCCGTTCTTATTAACGGGAGGAGCGAATAAATGGTACTCTCTGGCTGTCGGTACTATGGAAGGGAGTTGGGAAACTCTCAGAGAGAAATTCTGCCTAAATTTCTTCCCAATTTCCAAGGTAGCCAGCCTCCGAATCGAAGTTCTTACCTTTAAGCAATTAGAGGGAGAGTCATTAGGAGCTGCTTGGGCTCGTTTCAAGCAAATCTTGGCATTCGGACCAGACCTAAGCCTACCAGAACCTGTTGATTTACAACACTTCAGCCTTGGTCTCTGTCCCGTAGCCGCAACTTTCTTGGACTCTGCTTCAAAAGGGTCGTTTTTTCATTTGACTCCTAGTGAAGCGAGGATAGTCCTGGAACGCATCTTGGACGACACTCCCTACACTGGAGTCTATGACGAACTCCCTGATGAAGAAGAGAAGCAGCCTAAACCTGAAGAGCCTGTACACCAACAATCCAAATCTATCAGCCCTTCCATTCCATCAGAACCCGATGCTCAATTCGAACCACAACCTTACTCTAGCCTGGACTACTATCCTCCACTGTACACCACTCCCTACGATTTTGACGATGGTCTATTCGATGACATCGACTGTGCCATACGTTTCCCACGGGGACAATGTGTAGAGCAAAAGGATCCACCACCCGACAAGGAAGCACTAGAATATCAAAGAGAGTACTTATGACGTCTCTCAGCTATTATAAGTCGGGAATGGCTAGACGAGGCGGAAGCCTCGACCGAGGTCGTTAAAATGCCCAAAAGGATCCAAACAATCTTTTGTGAAGTTATGGGCATTAATAAGGAAATCGGGTATGACCCGAGCCTCGGAATCAACATAATCTCTAGTTCCTTGGTGCGAGCTCAACTTCCCGATGAACCATGGTCATCATCTTAGAAACATCTAAGGTTCATATCGGGAAGGGTCCTCGACTGTTTAGGGATCTTGTGGGTCATACCCGTTAAGATTAATGACCCTGAATTTTTCTTGGATTTCCATATCTTTGACTTACCTGAAAATTCTACTCAGTCCATCTTTATTGGTAGGCCAATCATGAAAATCCTAGAAAATTCACCAATAAATCAGCTAGAGCTTAGGATCGGAAAAGAATTTGTCCCAGTCTCTTATTCCTATTCCTTGAGTACCCCAATAGAGACAGACCCCAATCCTGATCCAATAGAGGAAGTCATGTCAACAACTCTGGCAGACTTAGAGCAACCTTTCCTAGTAGAAGATGCCCAATTCCTTATGGAGGAAGAAGAAATTCATCCTCCAATCGAGCCTAAGCCTCTTTCCTCTAGACTGAAGTACGCTTCTCTCTTTAAGGACGAATACACTCTAGTGACCATCAGTGGCAGACCCCCTAGAACCCAACCGACTTCCACGGTCCTGGAGGAGGATCGATCAGTCTCAGGACACTCGATCCAAGATTTCAAAGGGATTACTCCTAACCTTCATACACATCATATCCCTATCTTATCTTACCTTGGGGTCGTAAGACAATTGTCACGAAGATTCGTCTTTGATCGGGGAAAGACTAGATTCAAAGCCTAAAGCCATCATCTTCTCCTGTCATACTCCCAAATACGACCCTATGGGTACACCTCCCACGAGTAAAGGGGATTCGTAGTTCCTTGGTCACACCGGGCTTTATAGGTGTCTCATCGAAAATTTCCATCAAATAGCCCGGTCGTTGACCAATCTCTTGGCCAAGGAAACCCCTCTCGTCTCTAATCAAGAGTGTTATGCTTCCTTTCACACCCTAAGAAAGCACTCAATTCTGCTCCCATCATCCGGTCTCGCGACTAGAGCATCCCATTAGAAATCATGTGTGATGCGAGCAATTATGCTGTTGGAGCTGTTGTGGGCCAAACCAAGGACAAGAAGCATTATGCTCACTGGCCCCAGCTCAACTACGCAACCACGGAAAAGGAACTCTTAGCAACTATGTTTGTTATAGACAAATTCCGGTCCTACCAAGTTAGGGCAAAGGTCATAGTCTATTCCGACCATACTGCTCTGAAGTATTTCTTGGCCAAAAAGGATGCAAACCCAATACTCTTTCGTTGGGTCTGTCTCGGGTATAAGTCCCGTTTGATCTTTCCATCAGCGATTTTCTTACGGGGTGATACGCTCCTCAAAGCCACAACACTAGAGCCGTGGTACGCCACCATAGTTGACTTCATGGTGTTAGGGTACATCCCATCAGGTGAAAATAGGAAAAGATTAGTTTATGAGAGCAAACATCACCTATGGGACAACCCGTATCTCTTCTGGATACAAAATGGACTCAGACGATGCATGACTGCACCTGAGGCACATAAAACCTGGGAGAGATATCATGGAGCACCTTCTGAAGGACATTATGGAGTGTTCAGAATAAAGGTCTGGCAATATGGAGAAGCTAAGAAACTTAGCAAGAGATGCCCACACTGCCAGAAACACGGGAAAGAGACGCGAAGCCGCTTACCAGTAGTCTTAAAGTAGAAACCTTTGGTGTATGGGGATTAGACCCCATGGGTCATTTCCCTAACTCAGAGAACTACGAGTTTACTCTGGTAGCCATAGATCCCGTCTCTAACTGGGTAGAAGCCAAGCCCTATCGAGCCGCAGCCACCAGGCACGCTAAGCAAATATCCCATGAAAACATCTTTCCTTGCTTTGGCGTCCTGGGCTAGTCGTAGAGGCTCCCATCTCATTGACTCCATCTCCCGGAAATATCTAAGCTTGGGGGAGCCGCATTTTATAGCCACACCTTCTCACCCCCAAACTAATGGTCAAGCAGAACATCAGCACTCACATCAAGAACATTCTGCAAATAAGATCGTTAATGAGATGGGTGTGCACTAGAGAGATAGACTCCGTAAAAATACTTAGGGCAAACTAGACCACTCTAGTTTGGGCGGACAATTCGGCCAAACCATGTTGGTTCGACCGAAGGACCCCTCTTTTGCCCCTTGAGCGTCCTTTTGGACCCTTGATCATATCTCTATCCCATATTGTCTCGAAGTCGCTAGGAAAATGTTGGGAAAGCTGCTTGTCGATCTCAAGTCAGAAACCATCCTCCAGCACTTTCCCGAACACGACCAAGTGTTCACATTTCCCAGCCGCCATCCTTGTCCAAAGACCTTTCCTCACCCAAGGGCTCCCTCTCCATGAGTATGACAAGTCCACTAACGAAGAAAGTCATGGAGGAGGGAGAAGAGAAACCCATGGTTGAAGAGCCTGAAAAAGAACTGGCACAAACCAGCCAGAAGTTGAGCAACCGGGATGAGAAGGTCACTGAAGGCGAGCCTTGACAGATGGACAAGAACAATGTCCTCTTCCAAGCATTCACAACCAAATTCAAGAGGCTCGCCAAAGCCACATGACATCTAGACCTTTACAATCCATCTATAGAGTAGATGTCGTGTAGTTGTATCTTTTAGAGCACCATTAGTTTAAATTTATTTTCCAATTCAATTTCCCTTTGCTTAAATCATTGTTTAGGAGGTGCTCTAATTATTTCCCTTCCAACACATTTTGTTTCCAACCTTAGCTTGATGAATAAATAAAATCAGAGTTGAATGCAGAAAGAATAAAATTGTCGCTCCGGTTGGTGCATTTGAGCCAACCGGAGATTGCCCTGTTTAACGAAAAGATACATGAGTACAGGCATGGCACAGTGGAGGAGCAGGACGAGAACGAGCAGGCCGACCAGTTGACTCAGTGCCTTTCAAGGATTGAATCCCTACCAGTGAAGAGTCCAAGCTTGGGGGAGGACCCCCATCAGGTACGATCGAATTGCTCAGCACTTTGGTCATTCAATTGAAAATACTTCCTTTGAATAAACTCCCAACCATGCATGGAATGAAACATATGCCTCTCACTTTGGAAATGATGAATAGTTGCTCTATCATTAATTTTGCTAGTACTTTGTTGCAACTAGTTGCTTGACTATGCTTGAGTTATTTGGCATAAGTATAAATGAACCTAAAAACCTTGTGGGAGCATATGCCTTATTCCAAGTCTAGGTTGTTGTGGGAATTGATATAGTGAGACTTTGGTTGAATTCTATTTCTGCTCTTAGTATGGTGAAAATCTCGGTTGTTTATGCTTTCAAAATTAAAACAAAGTTCCTCATTGGTCATAATACCTACCAGAGCCATATGATAGGATTAGTTCTAAACTTTCTACCATATGATGCTTGTCATCTTAGTGAGCTTTGTCAAATTGTTGTGACCTTAGTGAGGAATCTTTCATGCTTATAAGATCGAGATGCACATACACTCCACCTCTCACTTGCACTTCCTACTTGGGAGTTAGCAAAACCATACCATCATCCATTCCATAAATAAACTTTCATGTTCTTTGATTCCCTCTCCAAATATCTTTAAAGTAGAGGCATGGGCTAGGCAAAAAGAAAAAGAAAAGCATGCCAATTGGCATGGCAAAAAAATGAGAAAAAGAAAAGCATGCCAAAAGGCATGGCAAAAATATGAATAAAAGATAGCCCATGCTCTCGAAAAATAAATCAAGGAGAGGAAGAATCATTCCATGAAATTCCGCCAAATTCCACTCCACATATTCCACTCCACATATTCCACACACTTGCACTTCTCGATCTAGAGTGTGATTTGATTCTCCTAAGATCTGGTCTTTGACTTAGCAATATATAAGATGCTTGCATGCCTTCATTCTTTGTCCCTGAGCCACACAAAAAGCCAAATTAGATGTTAGGATGAAAAGAAGGCAAAGCCTTTGGTAAGGATTCAAATACACTTGAGCGATTGAGTGAGCCAATGAGGAACAATTTATCTTTTCACAAAAGGGTGAAAAACGCCGAGATAGGATCTTGAAAAGAGTAGAGTGGAATAAAACTAAATTCAAATTGTTCATCCTTTCAACCGCCCAAGATAAGGAGATTGCTATAAGCCCCATAGGTAAAATGGTGAGTTAAAACTTTGCCTATGATTCGATTATTTGTTAGCACTAGTTATGTGTAAAGTTTACTTGCAAGAAAAATGGTATTGTAGCAACTCCTGATCCACCGAGCCTAAGTTTTTATCTTTGCTCGAGGACGAGCAAAGAGCTAAGCTTGGGGGAGCTTGTTGGCGGTCGTTACAGACCGATTTCCGACCTCCAACCAAGTATAAAATGAACACAACGGAATCACACACCATAGCTATAGGACTTATTTCTAACCATTTCCACAAGTTTTGGTGATTGTCCATTGTGCAGGTACAAAATGGAGAAATACGAGCTATAGGGGTAGGAAATGACTGTTTCGGCCGAATGACACGATTCGGCCGATTGCCCCCCTAGCTGTGCAAGACTTGTGGACCACGACCACGCCACTCTAGGCCGGCACAACCCATATCCAGAAGACCGGTGGCCCATATCCAACCCGACGGAGCCAACGAGTCCACCGGAGGCCCTCTAGGCCAGCCCAAGACGTGAACCGACCTGCCAACCGACCTCAGGAGCTGGACTAGCACGTGTGCAAAGTAGAGGCGGTGCAGCACTGGGCCGGGCCCACTTCGGCCGAAGTGGCCTGTTCGGCCGAAGGCAGGAACCGCCTCCAGGGTGCAATCCTGGCCTTTGGCTGCTGAGGCGGTGCATCCCTCGGTTCGGCCGAACCGGGGAGTTCAGCCGAACCGGGATCTTCGCCCGAATGGCCCGGCACCGCCTCCTGGTTGCTTGGCCGCTGCTCCACTGCTCCACCGACCCTGGCCACTATAAATAGAGGCCCGGTTTCACCTACAAGAAACACAACACAAGAGTAGAGTGAGCGTTGCCAAGTTCCGCCACTTGTATCAGTAGAATAGGGAGAGAGGAGAGGTGAGCGTCCCGGAGAGGAGCCGGAGTGTCGGCCCCTCTTCCCGCTGTACCTCTACGGATGCGGCTCTGCTTCGAGTGACATCCGGGTCATGTCTGGTAACACTTGTATCTCTTTCTGATTAATTGAGCATTCAGTTCTTACATCTATATACTTGTCTCATTCTTCGTTCAATGCTTAGTTGATTGGTATAACTGTATACTGGTTGCTTAGCTTGGGTGCTTATCTTGCTATAGGAGATAAGTAGTTATTGACTAGTGTATGAGTGGTTCCTAGACTTGCCAGTAATCTTAGTTTCTGCCCGTCGCAACGGAGGTGGTAGCCGTAAGGTGGTGACAGCCCTTTCGGTCTTCGTAGTCCATCACGTTAGTTCCGGTGTCTTAGGACCCAAGGTTCAGGGTAACCGGCACCCCTTCTCATCCCTTTCTGTGTGTCGGAGGCTCTGTAGTCCCGAAGCAAGTATCTATCTGTATCTTCTACTCTGCTCAGTCAATCGGTAGAATACCCTTACCAGACCTGTACCCTCCTACCTCTTCTCTTCTCTCCTTGTTGTCGTCATCCACCTCATCCATTTCATTCATCCACTCCATCTACTTAGGACAACTTAGTTTAGGATTAGTACACTTCTCGTTCCCCGTGGAAATCGATACCTTGGAATACTCCCGGGTGAAAGCTACATCGGTATCCGTCCGCTTGCGGATTTATCTGTAGGCCGTAAGGAGTGCCAACTGACTCCCAGTGGAAGCGAATAATTGAGTTCGAAATAAAAAAAAATAGGTAGGGGCTTCCCCTCCAGACTTCAGTAGAAAAAAGACAATACCTTATGTGTATTTGCTAGGGAAGCATGGTTCTCAACTTCTCGTGCTCTCATTAGTTGGCCTATAAGGCTATAACAACTTACCCCTAACCAAGATGACATGTACTTGAAGGATTATGACACCGTACTTATACTGGACAAAAAGTCTCTAGGCAGAATTATTGAAGAGCCTTAATTTGCTAGTCATCTTGGTCATGTGGTGGTTCTGATGTGGTGGTTTTTGGAACCGAAAATGTGGTGGTTTTTTAGCATAATGTGGTGGTTTTTTTCATTATGCAAGACATTAAGAACAAGGCCAAAATGTGGTGTAGTGTAGCAGTATATGGCCTTGAGGCCCATCCGAGGCCCATTACGATGCGCTACGTAGTAGGGCCCATTATTGACGTGCTATGTGCATGCATGTTTTTGCTGCTTTTTCATTCTTTTCTGATTTTGATCCTGTGTTTTACAGGTGTGATTCATATTTACTTTTTTTAATGTATAGTATTACCTCTGTTTTAAATTACTATTCACTAATTTGTTCTCACAATATTTAACATTTGTATTATTAAAAGAAAAATTCCTTTCTACCATCGCTGGTAGCTACCTTTACCGTGTATCTCATGTTAAAAGACGTATATGACCTAACGAAGAGTATGTACATGTAGTATATGATGATACTAGACTATCTGGGTGGTACGTAGGTTGAGTATGTAAGCATACTTTGAGTATGTGGACATACTAATTTCTATATACTAATATAATGGTATAATCATAATAAATTTAAAAAATAGGGTTGCTTCTGAATTTTTTCGTGCAATTCGCTTTGAAGTATCTTAGAATTAGTATACGAACATACTCAAACTGATAAATAAGTATGTGAACATACACATGATAGTATATTAATGGTAATGGTAGCTAGAAGCGGTGGTAGATAAAACTCGTCCTTATTAAAAAATATTTAAATATACGAATTAAGTCATAAGTATTTTTTATGACAAAATAAGTCACGTACAAAATTAATAATATTTACATAATTTTTAAATAAAAAATAGTCAAATATTACGGAAAAGTTAAAAAATAAATAATAATTTTATGTGTAGGAATAATAATTTTGGATGGAGATATTAATACAGTTTGTCTATTTTTTTTCAAAAAACTGTAATCGAATGGTTTAGAACTAGAGTGGGAAAGATTTCTTAAACTCAAGTCCAATTCTAGTGCTGACTCTGTCTCTGTCTCACTTCTCTAGTGGCGCCTTCTAGAAGCTTAGCGCAAATTTCCTTCCTAAACCAATAAAGAATGTGCTAAAAACAAAAAAAAGAGAAAGAATCATGAAAAATTAAAGCAAACCAAACCCTAACCCCACCCGCAACCGCAACGACCAAGAGAAGAGACTTCCCTTGCCCACTCCCACACCAAACTGTCCTCCCCCCTCACAGCGCAATCTCGGTGTCGCGTCGCCCGTGATGGAGGTCGCCGGCGCCCGTGGTTCCGCCGCCGGCGGCGGAGGAGGAGGAGGAGGAGGAGGTGGTGGGGGCGGACCGGCGCCGTTCCTGCTGAAGACGTACGAGATGGTGGAGGACCCGTCGAGCGACGCGGTGGTGTCATGGAGCGACGCCTCCGACGGGAGCTTCGTCGTCTGGAACCCGCCCGAGTTCGCGGCCCGGATGCTGCCCGCCTACTTCAAGCACAGCAACTTCTCCAGCTTCATCCGCCAGCTCAACACCTACGTGCGTAACAATCATCCCACCTTCACTTTCCTCCCTGTCCTGCCCTTGAATATCGTTGCGCTGCCCGGGTTGGGGATCTGGTGCTTTACTGCGGTCGGGTGGTGGGAATTTGGGCGTTAAGGTTGTGCAGGTACGGGGGATTGCCTAGGTGGAGTTAAGATGGGCTGCGCGCTCTTACGTTTGGAGAATTTGGTGTCCAGATTTGGTTTGAGGGTACCTTTGATTCTAGTTGTCGAAATGTTTGTGCTGTTTTGGCGAATTGTTAGAATCATTGATGATTTTGTATGTGGGTTTCTGTTTCGTTGTGGATTGCTTGGTAGTAACTTCAAACTGTGCCAAAATAATTGGTGTGAATCCAAAAATTAAGTTACCATGGGAGGCAACGTGTTCTCCAAAATCCAAACACCACTATGGCTTTGTGTGGCCGTGTGCTGTTGTTCCAATGGAGCTTGAAGCTAAGAATCGGAGCCCATCACATTCAGAAAGCAGAATTGAGACTGAGTCCCAATTCTCATGGATGCATCGACTCATTGAGAAGGAAGTAGTGTCATGTTCAATCCTAACCATTGGGGTGGAACTCAAAATTTGTAGTTTGGAATTACTGGTTTGCTAGTATACAATAGCTACTTTAAATTATAAGCGCTACTTAGGGTCAGTGGATGTGAGTGAAGTTTGGTGTTCACAATGCAGTAATTAGTGTTCGCTAACAATCTGTTTGTTTGATTCTTAGCCTCAATATTCACCGTTCCACAATAACCAGATCATTTTTTCAAAATTATTCCAAACTTGCTATGGTAGTGAAATTTTTTAATACATTCTGTCTAACTAGTAATTTTGTTTTTGTGTGTGCAAGTGATTGTGTCAAGGTCAAGCTTATGCTTAATGCATTTAAGTAAAGTGCATTTTGTCATGCCTTCCAGAATCATTAAATCAAATGCTCAGAAGATTGAAAATCTTTTTCTGGGTGTAGGTATTGCCGATAATATTGTTTTGAGTAGTGAAATTTTATCTTAATGTGCAAGTCTGGATAGTAAAACCATCCTCCCTCTTGTTCAGAAATAGGGCCACTGGTTCCTCTTCCCCTTTAGGTTTAGCGGATACGATTGATCGCATGGATATTAATCAACAGCCCAAAGCCAGCCCAGATTGACAGTGACTATGCGACTTGATTTGACATTGCCTATATTTGCAGATAATCCTTCTGTTTTTTTTAAGATGAAAGCAGATTATCTGAAAAGTGGAGGGTGAGACTTAGTTCTGGTGCTGATTGATGTGCTCATTATTTGGTAGGGTTTGTGATTTGGATATCAGCTCCTATACTCTCTTGGAATGGATCAAGCTTGATCTTGATGATCCAAAAATCCATAGATCTGTCGAGTATTTCTCAACCAAATTCCTTAATATTTCACCTTTCAATTTCATTCATAATCAATGTTACTTTTAGTTAAGTTCAGTAATTGCAGGGTTTGCATTTAAATTCTGTGCCGTGGCATCCAATTTGTTGTTAATTCTATTGTTGGTTTAGCAATGTAATTCACACTATGTGGCATCTAAGCACAAGTTATTTGTTTTGGCTCCTGTCGATCCCTTTGAGGATGAGAAGGGCCATATTTGTCCGTAGTGTATACAAATAAGTGGCAATATGGATTTGGGATTTTTACATTTGGGATTTCTAGACATTCACAGGAGCTGGGAAACTGGTAGTAACTAGCAGGTTACCAGGTCCAATCGTGGTAAAATTTAGGTGTCCTGTTATTTCATTTGTTCTTTCAACATTTTCAAAGTAAAAAACGTCTATGCAAATGGTTCAAAAACAAACAAAAAGAAATAATTGCTATATTCCTGCTGCTATTTTGTGCTGTAGATATCATCCCAGGATTCCTGGTTCCCTGCGGTCAATGCTGGGATTTGAAACCTTGTTTGAACCTGCATTTGCTAGTCTGTTGAATGTAAGTTTGAAGCAAATGAGTAGTCTTAACCGTAGAGGTAGTGTAGAAAATTTTCATATTTCCTCTCCTAGTGTGAAAAGAAGTGTCTGTAAACCTTTCTTTATTAAGATTAAGATATACTTTTCTTCTAACACGTTTGTTGTTGGAATCCTTGTAAAACTTTGGTTACATTGATATTCTATGCTATGATGGGGTGTGTGCTTGCTTTTATGTGGTGGGAGACTTGTAGGAATGTTATTTGTATAGAAAAAACTCCACTTTTGCTTTTATGTGGATCCCAAAGAAGTGATATACGTAGTAACTGTTTGATTCTTCTACTAATGAAAATCCACTAAGGAATGTCAATAATGCAGGGTTTTCGCAAAATTGACCCGGAGCGCTGGGAATTTGCTAACGAGTACTTTGTCAAGGGACAGAAGCACCTGCTGAAGAATATCCACAGGCGAAAGCCTATCCACAGCCACAGCCAACAACCTGGTGCCCTTCCTGACAATGAGCGTGCAATATTTGAGGATGAGATTGACCGGCTTACGCGAGAGAAAGCTGCCCTTCAGGCTGACCTTTGGAAGTTCAATCAGCAGCAGTCAGGGACTGTGAGCCAGCTTGAAGATCTTGAGCGCCGAGTGCTCGACATGGAGCAACGGCAGGGCAAGATGCTCAGCTTCTTGCACCAGGCTAGCAAGAACCCTCAGTTTGTCAGCAAGCTCGTCAAGATGGCAGAGGCGTCCCCGATCTTTGCAGATGCATTTCACAAGAAGCGGAGGCTACCTGGATTGGAATACAGCAACGAGGCTGCTGAAACTACTAGTGTCTTTTATGATGACCACAGCAGCACTTCCAGGCAAGAGACGGGGAACAGTTTGAATCAGCACTTCTCTGACAAGCTGAAGCTAGGACTTTGTCCCACGATGACTGAGAGCAATCCCATCGCCCTTAGCACCCAAAGCTCGCACGAAGATAATGGAAGCCCTCATGGCAAGCAACCAGATTGCGAGCGAACGGGTGTGGAGTGCCTCCCACTGGTGCCACAGATGATGGAGCTCTCTGACACCGGGACATCCATCTGCCCCTCGAAGAGTGTGACCTTCACAGCAGCTGCGAACGACGACATGCTCCTGCCGTGCCACCTCAACCTCACCCTTGCGTCGTGCTCGGTGGATGTCAACAGAAGCCAAATCCCCAATGCCAATGTGAACACCATGGAAGAGGGCAACAACGACCCACCGGAGGCGACCACAGCCACCATGGAGGAAGACAATGACAATGTCAGAAGCGACGATGATACCCAAAACAAGGTTTCAGGTGACACTGCCACTGCAGCGAACACAAGGATGCCGCCACATGGGGACAGGGACGGCCAAGCTCCCAATGAAGAACCTGCAGCTCCCCGTGTGGTGGCGAACGACAAGTTCTGGGAGCAGTTCCTGACGGAGAGGCCGGGGTGTTCCGAGGCCGAGGAAGCAAGCTCCACCCTGAGGAGGGATCCAGACCACCGGCGGGCGTACGAGGACACGAGGGGTGACAGGAGAGACCTGGGACAGCTGAAACTCTGACCTTCGAGTAAGCATTACCATTTCCCAAATGTGCTACAGATGTACAGTGTTAGAATCAGGCGCCTGCGGGCAAGCGTGATGTGAACTGCGTACCATTGTAAACTGCATCAGTGTACATACATACATGTTATCCCATGCGATGTATATTGGCGATTGAAAGCGGTAATGTGCAGATCACGGACAGGGTTTGGTGCATTATTTGCCGATTTTGTCGCGCTGTTCTGATGGATGTTATTGATACGTCCAATTGACTCTGGTAATCTAGCATTATTAAGCGCTGCTTACGCACACAGCGCGTCAAGAGGGTCCTGCAACCGGTACTCCGATAGACTCCTCTCATTCAGCGTTCGGGATTTTATCCAACGGGCAAGACGAAGCGGTTCCCTCCCGAGTGCCGTAACCGTTGAAGATTCCGTTGGGGCTTTTGATCCGGTAACAGCGACTGTACCGATGAGGTGGGCGTGCGCGGGGACGAGTTCTTGGCAACGTCAGGTCCACGAGAGCCGAAGTTATCAGCAGCCACGTCAAACTAATTTATATAAGAATTTATAAGCGTATTTCGAAAGTAGAAGTCTATAATGTTTATTTTTATAAATGCATTAATATATGTAAATTTAGGGCCGCTCTTACACACGTCAAGTTAATTTTACTTAATGTGCCATAACGATTAGAGTGAAAAATGCCCAATGGAAACTGATAGCATAATGTTCATAGATGCTACTCCCTCTGTTCCACTTTAAACGTCATTTTTGACAGATACATGCGAGGTGAAGTGAACCTAAGTAGACTTTGCATCCAGAAGCATAGATAATAAGCTGAACTTAGACACACAGAAGGGCCCCTAGAACGACTTGTAATATGAAACAGAGGGAGTACTAGATTTCTAGACCTTTCCAAAATTTTATGTAGGGATTGGAATCCCATGCTATCCTATTGATGATTGCATATAACCGTACATAAATTTTAAGATCCCATTTCCCATGCCGAGTTTCTAAGATCCAGACTCTCACAACCTTGGAGTGCACGAAAGTCGCCCCCCATCTCGAGAATTCGAATGTCGCATGAGCTACAGTGAATGAATTCACAAAAATCCATCGAATCTCCGTGCCTCCAAAGCAGGGATCCGTTTGATTCGCGTAGGGGGAGCACGCTATGCGAACGGAACCCTCCAAACAAGATCAGGCAGCGTTGTTGTTCTTCCATCATCGATTCATCGACACGTGACAACAGAATAAAAACAATCGAATCTCAATGCTAGAAGACAGGACACCGTCAGATACCCATCCAACGGCCGGGGGCGGCAGACGGGCCCACCAGCCTCTCACCCCGGTTGGTTACACAAACCCCAGCGTCGTCATCCCAGACCCGTTAGACCCCCCTCCCTCACTACGCTGCGACGAGACGAACCGGCGAGCGCGGGGGCCCCACCGGTCAGAGTCAGGCGAGCGCCACTTGTCCCCCTCCGCCGAACGGCAACCGGCACCGCGGCGCCCCCTCCCTCCCCTCTCCCTCCCCTGCTTTTAATTATCTGCCCCTCTCGCAACGGGCGGAGCAGTTAGAGAAAAAACAGAGGCCACTTTACTCCGTCCTGCCATCCGCGCGGGATCAACGCCAGGGCCGGTGGAGTAGCCCCCAAGTCCGCCGCTTCCTCGTGCTCATCGGCTTCGTCTCCTGCGCTCAGCGGCCGCGGCCGCAGCCGTGGTTGCTTCCCCCACCGGACGCCGAGGCGCTGCTGCCATGGCGGCAGTGGCAGAGGCAGAGGCAGAGGCGGCGGCAGATCTCAGTGAGTGCGCAGAGCTCGGTTCTGTTCTTCCCCCAATTTGCTGTTTATATCGGTTTCCTGGTTTAGTCCAATTACCCGTTCTGCTGCGCGTGTTGCTGCAATCCGCTATTGGCTCATTGTTCAGTGAAATCTGGGTCACTGGGTGTCGAGTAGGAAAAAAAAGCGTTCCTTCTTTCGCGTGCAATTAGTTTTTGTTCTTATAGTTGTTGGTTCACTTGGATTGTTCAATGTGCTGCTCTTGTGCTGCAATATGTAATTGGTCAGTGATTCTGTGGGTTCTGGATTGGGGCTAGGAAAAATCGTTTCTTTTTGGCGCGCGCATCAGTGGTTGCTGTAACTGACGGATTCCTCGTCTGTCTGGACCAGGGTCTCGGTTGCGTATATCGCCGGCGACCCCCACCATTGTCTACAAGCGGGCTCGGCTGTCCCGGACCGCAGGCGCGGATGGCTCGTGCCGCACTGCTCTGTTCACCAGCGCAGCGACGGCGCCGGCCGCTGGCCCCGGAAAGGCGGAGAGCGATGGATCCGCCTCGGTGCTGTCACCTGTCCAGGAACGGCCTCAATCCGCGCCGGAGGATTCGGGCGAAGTGGAATGTGCTCCGATGAGCACACAGGAGTCCAGCACATTGCCTCCACTGGTGGGCGAGTCCTCTGGTAAGCTCGCACAGCAAGAGCAGCAGCAGCAGGAAGAAGGCATTGCCAGTGGCAGTGATGCTGGTGCTGCAGCTCCTGTCCCTACTCCGGAGAAAGTGGAGTATACACCTCGGAGGCGGTGGAAGAAGTCGACCAAGGGGGTTCTCCGTTTCAAGGTGGTGAAAGATAAAGTGATGAAGCCGAAGACCCCGAAGACAGCCACGCCCCGTAAAGTGAAGAAGGATAAGAGGAAGCAAACGCCGGAAGATGGTAGCCAACATGTTGGTGCTGGCAGCTGTAATAGGGCGAGACGCAAGTTGGATTTGGATTCATCCCAAAATAAAACCTGTTTCAGCAGAGCTGAGTTGATGGGTAATTTGAAGTGCCTTGCCCAGAGTCATGGTTTAAGTGTTGAACCGACTCGGCGCCCAAGGAGTAAGAGGGGGATAAAGAGGAAGCTGATGACTGTGCCTTACCAGGGAACTCCAACTGGTGCGTCATCCTCTTCACTTGTTCCACTTTGGGGTTCAGATCAATCGATGGTGCGCCACGGAAATCATGGGAAGAGATTGTTGAATAAGGTGTTGGGACTCAACCAGGAGACGTTGCGTGTGTGTGATATCCTGGCAAAGTGGGATGGGAGCGACAGTGAGAGTTTTGAAGGGTTTGATATTGGCAGCGGACCTGAATGGGATAAAACACGACGCTTGTTTGAACAATATGTGGATATATTCATTGCGGCAATGGATGATCTAATTGGTAATTATCCTAGCCCTTTTTATGCCTTCATGTGTGCAAATGCAAGAAAGAGGATCATGTTATGTTTTTAATAAAAGAAGGGACAGCACATAAGAAATGCCTTCTAATCTGACTTGTCTAAAAAGGTTATGAAATCTTGAACAGGTCACTCCATGAGCTCTTTTCTCCATTTTGTCAAAAAGTCGCTGAAAATGCTATTGTTCCAGTTGCCCCCTCTTAGTGTTTCTTTTGTATTCAACATCAATATGGAAAACAACTGAAAAGTGATTCCTTGATAGGTTTGTTTACTCGTAAACGAATTTCAGAGTTGGCAAGAAAAAAAAAGAAACTTTACATAATTTGTTGACTTGAACAATAATGGAATTCTTTCCGTGAGACATTAACTTAATCTGTTGAAATATTTACTGAGATGCCACTGCTGTATTTCCCTTTCCTTCGTTTAGATTCTACACTCGTTTTAAATGCATTTTAGCTTCAAAGAGTGATCAAAGTACTGAGTGCATGTACATTGTTTCTGGGTAAACATGCAAGCATATATTCAAATGTGCACAATGGGAGGTCCTACGGAGAAGCAAACATGTGTTGCCTGTGTAACAACAGTGATACCGTGGTGACACAATCTATGAACATAAATCAAGTATTTCTTCCCCAGTAATTAGTTATACTGGATCAAAATAAGCATAGGATCTTCTGCCTCTATGAAGCACAAGAGTATGAATTGGTTACTAATTTCTTAATTGCTTTTTATCAGGGCCCAGAAAATTCTCTCTGTGGGGAGGATCCCTAATTGATTCTGTGGTTGGTACTTTCCTTACACAAAATGTTGCTGATAATTTATCAAGGTAAAATAACAGAGGATCCATGCATATGATTTTAGCCTATTTCTATGTTTTCTTCTGGAACTAATTTGCATTTTCTTTTCACTTCCCTATATTTTTCATACCTTATTCACGAAAACAGCAATGCTTTTATGAACCTAGCTGCAAAGTTTCCTCCAAGAAAGAGATGCCATAAAGCTGAGGATTGTTCAAATACAGCTCTGTTAGTAGATGGTGTTGATGAAAACTTGAACTCAAAAGAAGCATCTGATACTTTTGATTCAGCCGATTCAGATTTTGAGGAATACGTTGATTCTGAGGAAGAAGGCCAAGATGGAGATATAAAAGGGCATTATGGTGAAGAATACAATAGACTTATAGAGAATTTCATTGTTAATATCAAAGAGAAAGACATTTCTACTTGGGAAAGTGACCTTATGAACTTAGTGAAAGATAAATCTGGAAATCCCATATGCACTGAAAGAACCTTGAGAAAGTTTATAACTTCACTGCAACAACCGGTCCCATCATCTATCTGGAAAGAGTTACGGGAGGAAGCATATCGAAAAGGATACAGTGACAAAGGTGGAACTAGTGATGCTGTAGATTGGGAATCGGTACTACATGCACCGATTGCTGAGGTCGCAAATTGCATCAAAGTCAGGGGACAGCATTACATTTTGGCAGTGCGGATACAGGTATGTGATTGGAAGACAAAGCTACCATTACCTATTGATTTTGTGGCTTGACTATATTTATAGTATCTTACACCCAAGAAAGGAATGTACTCATCTTTGAAAAAGGCACAACATTAGTTATCCTATAGAAAATTTGCATAGTGAAACCACATTTCTAAATTTATCCCCAACATTTGTGTTGCAAGAATAAATGTCTGAAATTGTATCCAAAATTTGCGTAGACATAAATTTTCTTGACATGAAAGATTTGTTTCATTTACACGTATATTTAGTGGAATTAGCCTTGTGCATCATGTGCCTGTTGTGTTTCTAGAGATACTATCATAATCGAAGCCGCACAGATAAAATTTAGTCTTTTGTTCTGCTCTGTCTCAGGAGAGCTAGCATCCTTGCTGCAAAAGATATTGTTCTTATCAGTAGAAGCAATAATGACATTTCCACTTTACAATTGAAGCAAAAAAACATTTGTTTGTGTGTGTGCACATATATTTTTGTAAGAAAATATTTTTTTATCATGGGCACACACTTTTATATGCTAAAATTTTTTATTTCAACAAGACATGCTTCATCCAATTTCCAGGGCGTTTATGCCTACTAAACGCAGGTATATGAATAAAAGAAAAGAAAGTGAGAACTCTAGTCTTCCCGATAAGCTGTTGAAGTGTTGCTAGAGCAATGTTATGCATTCGCTGGAAATTTTGATGTTACTCTAGGCACTATAATTGGCATATATACTTACAAAACATAACTGTTGGAAGGTATTTGGAGATCTTTTGATGTGTGACATGCCACATGGCTATATTTTAGGAATGGAGGCAGTAGGGAGCATTCTCTGATTTAAAATAAAATGACCGAGCTATCCTGTATCATCTGCACTGGGCTCCTTATTCAATACAGTCAAATGTATTTCTCCATTTCACAACCACACAATGTATGTGTTTGCACAATATCATGATTGAAATATTAGCTTTATCACTCACTAAGGTTTCTTATTCTTGGTGCTGTTTGATATTTATCGTTTTTGTTCACTGGATACAAGTGCTAAGAGTATTCTTTTATCTTTTTGCAGGTTTTTCTCATGCATGTAAACAATGCTCAGGATGGAAACTTTGATCTGGATTGGCTTAGATATATATCACGTGAAAAAGCCAAGTATGGTTTTGATCATACACTACTGCCTATTGCTGCATCATTTTGCTTTATTGTTGTGGCTGTTGTAGAAATACCAGGAAGCATCGATAAACAAAATATTATTTTTTAATTGCATTTGTGCATATAGGAAAATGAACAGTTTGGTTACGTATGTCTTTTCCACCTAGATTTTTCGTGGAACACGGTGGACCCAGTACAACTTAGCAATTGGTAGTCTAAAACTATGGCATTTAGCAGGGAACTGCTAGCAGATATGAACTAAGAAAATCTAACTTTTCCACAGTTATATATAATTTACATGCATAATGGAATTCTGTCTCGCATAATTTACTTATTCTTTTTATTTTTCTTGCATTAGAAAATTTCTGCTCAGTATACATGGGATTGGGATGAAAAGTGCTGACTGCATTCGTCTGTTGTCATTGAGGCATAAAGCATTCCCAGTAAGTTCTATTTTGTCAAACTATAGAAAACATTGTCGACCATGAATGCTGATTCTATGCTTATTTCAGGTTGATGTCAACGTAGCTCGCATAGTCACAAGGCTAGGATGGGTCGAACTTCAACCCTTAAATGGTGCTGAGTTCCATTTAGTTAGCTCGTAAGATTGCCCTCAGCTGAATCTGTAAATATCATCACATCAATTCTCTGCTTATTTATTTTTCTCTTTCATGAAGATATCCAATCATGCGTGATGTACAAAAGTATTTATGGCCTCGGTTGTGCACCATTGATAAGGAAAAACTGTAAGTCCATCTTTTGAAGATTATCGGCATTTCATCGTTACTCTGTCTCTTAGCATATCCATCTGACTACCTGTAAAAAAATTAGGTATGAACTGCACTATCTTATGATAACCTTTGGAAAGGTATGTGTATATTCTAATGTGTCTAATAAGTTATATCATGTTTTAGCTACGAATAGTTTTCAATTCTGGCTGTGGCTGATTGATTTCATGATGCAGGTATTGTGCACAAAAATAAATCCGAACTGCAGTGCCTGCCCTTTCAGTGCAAACTGCAAATATTATAATAGTTCATTCGCCAGGTAACTTTCATGATTTATATTTAATTGATTCTCACAGTGCAGTCCCACTTTACTGTTGTCGTTTGTAGACTCTGTAGTAAGTATTTGCGTACCATTTAAACTTAAGGAGCATCCATTTAATAAATCTGTATTGTATAGGTTTTATTCAGATACAATTAGTTTAGACTAGGTTTTCAAAAAGTAATTACTTAGCAACATAACTAAGAATTGATCAGATGATAATCCAGATGACAGCAGTCCTGTAAGTTTGACACATTTGCTACGGTGTAAAAGATGAAGGTTCTGAATTATAATAAGAAATATTTTTGTGCATGGACCTCAAGGAGACCAGCCACCGAGTGAACAAAGTCAGCCCCAACTTCCTGGTATCATGGGCTCCACCTCTGTTACGTGGCTTGTCCATTAAATTATGATAATTAGGAAGTTATATTCTAGAGTATTCCAGATTGTAAGGTTTGGATTCCATATATTAGATCCATATTAAAGTTACTTCGCGGTCAAGTCATCCTCCTTATAAAAGGATAGGCAATATATCAATGTAATTTGGAAGCACCGAAATTCCTGTGTGTTTGAAAACTCTAGACCCAATGTGCAGGAGATTATTGGGGCAGTCAGGGATGAGGGATCCCTTTGGTGTAATGCTGGAGCAAAGCAGCTTCAGGAGCTGCTGGTCAGGGGACAGATGATGGGAGGTTGAGGATATGTCCCTATAACCAGCCCTGGTCGTTTTTTCTTTTTCTGTGACAGAAGAGTTGCTTCTGTTGTTTTTAGTGTGTGTGGTGTGTTGTTTATAGGGGGGTCTCCCCCCATTTTGCTATTCTACCTTAATGAAATGACACGCAGTTCTCCTGCGTGGTTCGAGAAAAAAAATATATCAATGTAAGCAAGAAAGAATTAGAGGGAAAATATTACAATTATCCAGCCCCCGCACCCCGACATGTGCTGGCCTCCAGTTGCGGAGGAGAGGTTCACCCTTAGTTTCGAAACAGTTCAATTTCCTCCTACAAATATCAAAATCAATGCAAAGAACCCATTCACCCAATCTAACCACAAATATCAAAATCAGCATAAAGAACCTATTCACCCAATCCAAACCAGTATTGCTACTGGCTTGTATTGCTGAGTTGGAGAGAGAGAGAATTTAAAACAAAGAGCATTTTCTTCCCCATCTTCTCTCTATCCTTAAGGTCCAATTTTAGAATTTAAACTGGATGTTTTTTTCCCTGAAACGAAATACTGAGTGATGATATTTGTTGTTACCAGAAAGGCGCTTCCTCCTCCAGAGAATCATGAACATGAGCAAGGAGAACAGCAAGCAAGCACGGTTGCTTCTGGGAGATTTCTTTTATCAAATGGTGGTTGCATGCCAAGTTCTCAACAAATGTATCAATATCAAAATGAAAAAGGCAGGACTGCTGAAACACCACCCATCCATAACTGTGAGCCAATTGTTGAGATGCCACAAAGCCCAGAATATGAATACAAAGAAGCACCTAATGAGCAAGAAGATTCCTACGGAGATTATCTATGTGATCTTGAAGATACTGTACCAGAAGGAGTAGAGTTTGATGGTGAGATAGATCTTTGTTCAAGCAAGCATGGGCTGAACAACAGGTCTTGGACACCAAACTGTGGAAAGGACTTGGTCGTGATCAATCCAAAATCTGGGCGAAACAAAAAGCTGAAAAATATCGGACGTCTTAGGACGGAACACAATGCGTAAGTAATTGTACTTTCATGAAATTTCTCAGAAAATAGCAGTACCTCACTAAGTTTGTTCAATTGCTACTGTAGATATGTCCTCCCAGACGATCATGTAATCTTGGAAGAGGTGTGCTATATTGATTCTTCACTTTTACTACAATTACAAATTCTATTTACTCTTACAGTCATACAGTGACATTGATTAATTTAGTGACCTACTTGCTTGTCCAGTTTGAAGAGAGAGTTCCAGAAGACATATGTCCTTACCTCCTGGTGGTTATTTCGTGTCCTGATGACTACACAGTGACAGGCACTGTTTTGGTGAGCAGCTACTCTTTTGGAAGCTCTAAATTTGTGTAAAATGTGGATGTGATGTACAAAATTTATAATACATTTTTAAGGAACGTATTTTTATTAAACAAACCTAAAATTCAATGCTTAGGAATGTTTGAGTTATGCAGTTCTGTATCAGAACAAAATTGATAGCCACAGCCAAAAGTTATCTGCAATCATTCTCCAACATTCAGCTGCTTTACTGATCTTTGACAGACCAGTCATGGCCTTGTTTTGATATGCATGGATTTGACCCAATCCCTTGGGGTTGGCAAGTACATTAGTCTATTTGTAATCCCAATCCAAGGGGAATGAATCTTGTTCCTTTCTGTCCAAAGTCCAAACACGGCCTTTGAATCTGTAGAATCATTAGGCTGATTTAAAATTATTGGAAAACTTTGACAAATTCTTATCAGTTTTTATTGTCATTTTGGATGAAGTTAGTTGGTGCCGATTCAAATTCTTACATAGTTCCAGTGCGACAATGTTCTATCTAAGCACACCATTGAAGTGTTTTTGCTTGATACTGCTGACATAAGATACTATTGATGTATTACAGTCCCCTCGTCCTTTTTTGTCCCTTAACTGTTTGTATACTTGAGTATACGCAGATACCCTGTCGGACAGCAAATCGAGGGAAATTTCCGCTGAATGGTACCTACTTCCAAGAAAATGAGGTACCTAGCCTTTGATCCAAGTAAATGCCATACCAGATTGGCTAAACACTGGTCCATAAGAAACACACCCTTTTGTAGGTTTTTGCGGATCACTCATCTAGTCGTCACCCAATAACTATACCTAGGGAATGTATCGGGATGCTGGATAGAAGCATAGTATACTTCGGTTCATCTATACACTCAATCACAAGAGGTATTATTTTAGTGCATTGTGAGCATGGAATCATTGAAATGATCGCTGATGAGCTGAAATTCTTACCAACCTCAGGTCAAACAAGACATGATATCCAAGAGTGCTTCAAGGAAGGTAAAATTAGTTCTGAATGTTTTGGTTTTCTGTTATTTTACAACAGTAATCGGCTCTTACCTCATAATGGATGCAAAATCCAACGATGCATCCAACAACCTATGCAAGACAAATGAGCTTTGCCACTTAGAAACCGCATGCTGAGCTAACATGGCACACTTACAGAAACAGAAAGCACGGAATTTTTTATCAGCACCGCCTATGGATTTGTTTGACATAGACATGCAATTCCTTTTGTGGTATAATCTTTACATGGTGTTTTTTCCATAGGATTTGTCTGTGTACGTGGATTTCATCGGAGGACAAGAACACCAATGCGCATATGTGGCAAACTGCATGCTACCAGCACTGTGAAGAAAGAAGCCGGGAAGAAAGAAACTGAGAAGCCTGCCAAGCGGGCTAAGACGTCACCAGTGGGAAAGAGCAAGGAGAAAGCATCTTTGGCTAACTAGGACCAGATGGATGAATGACATAGCTGTGTACAAATTGTAGCTGGGAACAATGCTGAGTTAGTTGTAGTAACCCTTTGCTAGGATGATAATTTTCGAGTTGTTATTAGTACATGTTAGTTTTGATGCCTAGAGTGAGCGAATAAATAGTGGTCTCTTGAGTGACGGCTACTTTATTTCTATACTCTATTTCCTGTACGGCTGTACTGTACAGCTGAGACTCTGGTTACTTTAATGTTGCTGTTAATTCATATATTTGGAAGTATAGCCAAAGGGGCTCACAGTGCAGTGGCAAAAAGGCCACATGCTGGGGAGCTCCCACCCAGGGTTCAATCCCTTGGTGCTGCACAATCTGTGGAAAATAAAAAAAATCCCCACGCCGGTCCCGTGTGCCAAAGCATTGGTAAAGAGACGGCCCAGGTCGGCCTGAGGACCGTGTATGGCCCAGGCAGGAGTCTCACGGGTTATGTCTCCCAGTGTCAGGGCGGGACCGGGGTTAGGGGGTTTTTCTTGACCTGCGTGAGAAGGTCTTCTTAAATGAAATGCTCGGGGGCGGCTTGCCCCTCGTAGGTCGAGTTTTTTTTATTTGGAAGTATCAAGTCTGAAAGATCTGCTGACAGAACATGTAAGACCTGTTTTTGACAGGTGGTGGGGTGGGTAAAGAAATTCCATGGCGAGAAAACGGCAAAAACTATTTTTTCTTGTTTGCTAACATGTTTGCTTCAAAAACTATTTGTGATTTGACTTTTTTCGTCAGGTTTGACCACTCATCTTATTAAAAAATTTATTCCAAATATACAAAAAATAACCAAAATAAATATACCAATATAAACTTAAATGATCCCTTAAAATTCATAAATCAATCATTTCGTGGCAAACAGGCCCATAAGAATGTTTTTCTTCACCGTACAAAAACAGTTATCAATCTTAGAAGTAACTTTCAAGAAGCTTATTCACTTCAGTTTTTTTAGGAGTACTTCTGGAGTTGTAGTAGATGAAAAGTTAGGTTCCGGTAGCAAATTTACTATTGAAACCGAAAACTGAATAACAACTCTAGTGGAGTTTGCGGTATTTGCTCATCAGACATCTACTCTAGAAAAGACGACTAGCTGTACAACTAGCATGCTCAAATCTAACATAGTAGGAATTATAAATAATATCATCATATTAAACGAGTATAATTTAAACAAGTATGTAGCAAGACTACACATGAATAGATCTACCATACTCAACGAAAAAAATAGTACGCAATTAACAAGAGAAGAAGGTATGCACTTACTGATTCTACGCAGATGCAGCCATACTAAGTGGCACATTGTTGATAACATGCACATACCGAAGGTGAGCGTGCCGACAACGACCAGCACCACCAATATGTTGAGGAAGTTAGCCATCGTGAAGAGTTTGAGCAGTCGTACACAGTAGTTTCTAAAAATCTTATTCACCCTCTCCCGCCCACCGGTGCGCACGCCGACGCAGAATAGAATAGACCACAACGCGCGGTGGCGTAGTAGTGAAGAAGAGACAAAACCTAACTCATATAGGTTGTCTTAGAGATTTCTAAACCTAAGTGTTTCTCTATAAAATAGTCTATAGTATCGCTTTCCCACAATGTGAATGATCTATATTTATAACGAGAAAATCCTAGCCTCCACACCATTCTTATACATTAGCAATATGGACTAATAATAGATTGTATATCTCTTCCGATGCTAATAGATCTTTAAGTTTCATAAACAATTATTTATATGAGCTAAGTACACATCTATACTATAAAGAGAATTAGATTTGAAAACACTTCTCACCGACAAAAAACTCACACCCACCTCACATAGGACCCACCTGTCGGGAAAATTGGTTGATGAATGGTCAAAAAACAGGGGGAGGGACATTCCTATGTTGATTTCCCCCTCTAAACCTAAAATTTTTTTCAACCAAAAAAGGGCCCACCTAAATATACCCACATTTGTACCCACGTCTATACACAATTATCCCGTATTGCTAAAAGACAGTAAATTAGAGAGTTTTCTCCATATAAATAAATGCCAACTATCATGAGTTTTGAGAATACCTAAAGCTCTCCATACATGATAGAGCGAATATAAAGTATTTTAAAAGCGTTTTGCACTAAAGTGAAGTGATATTGTTTTAGTACCTACATGTCATCAATAAACGTGCGTGCCGCACGTGCGTTCTTGCTAGTTTAGACAATTTCAGACAAACTACTACTCGTAACAAATGACCAAGTTGCCCCTTATTACTCATACTTTCTAAATAAATGCACGTGCGTTGGAACTTGAAAAATAACATCAACTAACTATTTGAGTGGCTCAATGGTTTCTCGATACACTTTTTAATTAATATGTGGATGGATTAATTAGATGTGTCCATCCATATGAGCTAAAATAACTCTTTGTGAGACAAAATTTGATTGTCATATGAACACTTATTTTAGAATGGATGGAGTATAGCTAATGGTGGTGTGGGCAGAGGGCAATGTGTCTAGGTGGACAGTAGTCCACTTGGGTTATACTACCATCAAGTCATCCCTAGTCCCTCCTAATTGGATAGTTTCTATAGCATTAATAAGGCCGCCACATAAGTAATTTGGTGACATGGCAAGAGAGTTAATGAGGAAAAGATAGACATGGTTTCTCATGCAAGACACCATGTCTACACAAGAACCAAGGAAGATATAAGAGTGATAGGGTGAGGAAAGGAGAGAGAAGAGAGAGGACCGGAGGAGATTTATCTTCTTTATTTATCATAGAAACTATGCATTGGGGAGGTAGTGTTTATGTGTAGTTTCTTAATCTCTTTTTTCTCTAGACACCACCTATAGACACTATGTAGTTTCTTAATCTCTTTTTTCTCTAGACACCACCTATAGACACTATGTAGTTTCTTAATCTCTTTTTTCTCTAGACACCTATAGGCATTCATATTATTTATTGAAATAACCATTTTGTGCTATATTAGATCAAGAGATTGGTCAAAAGGATCTTGTAGACTTCGAATATATAGAACAACTCAGAAGGCAACTCCAACATCACAAATATCATGCTCCACCACATATAGATCCTTTTACACATTGAATAGGTAGCCCTTTACTTTATTTTGATTGTCTAACTAGGTAATATGTTTCAAATAAAAGGAGGTGCTAAAATATTATGAAATTAATTTTTAGCCAACGCGCCTGAACGGGTGTTTCATTAAGAGAAAATGGAGTTTTACAGCAATGCCACAAACTCTAGAGCCAGAGCCGTGGTTTGAAACCCATGGTTTACATTTGGATCAACATTTGGCGACCTACACTACCCTGTGCTACGATCGACAGATCTGCGCAACGCGCTCTAGTCCAGACAGACGCTTCATCCACAATTTGCAACACTAGTTGTGTTACCGTCATATGAGCTCCCCTGAAGGTCCGCGAGTTGCGCTCCTTCCATAGCATCCAAGCTGTCAGCAACACGATGGAGTCAAAAGGCTTTCTCTCGGTTCGTGCGATTCTCTTCCTGGAGCGCATCCACGTCCTGGGCACAGATGCTGACATTGCAGGCGTTGCAGAATTTGTGCCCAAACTTCCCTTGAGTATGGACTATATGGACAGATCACGAGCAGATGCGAGATGGTTTCACTGTCCTGGTCACACAGCACACAAGTGTCGTCATCCTGAAGATGGTGCCTTTTTCGTCTCGCCGCCGTCCAGCATCTCTGATTTTTGTTGGAAAGAGATGCTTTATTAATTTTCAGATAGATACATCGAGGTGATACATTCACCTGAAAATAAGTTCTCGGCCTCTGCCATTACGGCACACAGCCCAACACAATTTTAACACAGAACCTGGACCCTAATAGGTGCCAATTCTAAGACTAGACTGCCACCCAAACGACTGGGCAAAAATAACCTTGACCACCTGGACCAAGTAAAGCGACACCGCTACAAGAATATCCTGCGACGAGGGCGGTTGTAGGATAGCCCACGTACGGAGCCAATGCGACGTTGTGAAGATGACTTGCAAAAAATTTAGAGTCTTATCATCAAAAACCGTTGTATTTCTGCATCGCCAAACAGCCCAAACTAAGGCTGCCGTGCCTACAAATACCAGAGGTTTAAAGTTTCATGGAATTAGATTGAGCCAACCATTAAATAAATTATTCACACTAGTTGGTTTAGGTAAACCCCAAGCCGCATGCACCGAAGCCCATACCATACGTGTGAATCTACAGTCGAAAAAAGGTGTTGTATTGACTCATTTTCATGGCAGAAGCTATACTGTTTACTGCCATTACAGTTACGTCTGGCAAGATTATCTTTAGTAAGGATAACCCCTCGTCTGAGAAACCACATAAAAATTTTGATCTTTAATGGGATTTTTGATTTCCGTATTCTTTTATTTGTTTTTGGGACATTTTGGTGAATTAGAGCCAGATAATGTGTTTTCACATAGAAAAACACCTGTCTGGTCCAAACTCCATTTAAAATCATCCCTGTACTCAGTGAGTACTACATTTTCTAATCGTGCCACTAGGTTATTCCACATTATCAACTTAGGCCCAATCAAATCTCTACGCCAGGATATATTGAAAATCTCTGTACTAAGTACATCCACCACCGTATCCTATTTTTTCCGAGCTATGTTATAAAGTTGTGGATATTGGTCATGAAGAGGACTATTTCCTAGCCATTTATCCTCCCAGAATCTTATCTGGGTCCCATCCTTCATAATGAAGGTTCCAAATTTTAGGAAATCATTTTTAACCTTCATCAGACTAGCCCAAAAATGAGAATCCCCGCTTCTCCATTGGACCTGAACCAAAGGCTTAGTCCCTAGATATTTATTGCGTAAGATCTGTTGCCAAGTACCGTCTGATGTTAACAGACGATATAGCCACTTACGGAGCAAATCCATGTTTTTGAGTTCTAGATTATGTATCCCTAATCCTCCCTGATCTTTTGGTAGGCACAGAATGTTCCATCTAGCTAATCTGTATTTTCGTTTGTGTTCGTCGCTTTGCCAAAAGAATCTAGACCGATAATAATCCAACTTCTTACGAACCCCTTTCGGAATTTAGAAGAAGGACATCATTGAAACGAACCGGATTCCCACTTACGAGAATCCGACTCCCTGTACCCTTGTGATAGTCCCAGGAACAACAGCTATCACGTACAGAACTCATTTCAACGGAAATCACATCCATACATTGATCAAGGTCCTCAAACATGACATAAATACATAGCGATATGGTACAAGCCCTCTGGGCTAAACGACAGAAGGAAAACAGCTACGCAGCTATAAGCCTCTGGATCTTCGGGGCTTCATCTCCACAGGCATCCTTGAGCGCAGCGCACAACCCTATTTTGCAACATCCGTCGTGGTTGATCTTGTACTCGGAGTCTTCTCCTGTGTACCCAAAGACTGTCCCCAAGGAAATGAGACAGGTCCACGTCACCAACCATAATATGCAGCAAAGCTTTATAATGGCCTAAACTAGTAGTAAAATATTCAAGGAGTATAAGCTGGGGTTTTCTTATGCGCGCAGCAACATTATAACCAAGTTCATCTCATCTCCAAACACCTTTCCTCACAAGCTCGATCACACTCCCCAAATCCAACCATCAATCTCACATCCACATCGGGCTCGTCCTGCCGCGGCAGGTTCCCGCAGTAATCATCCGCCAACACGTTTCACTCACTAGTCGACTCGGTGAGCTCCCTCCCCACCTTGTCTCAACAGCCTCAGCTGATCCAACCTCTCATAACCCAAAACAAGGATGAGGTAAGAAAGCAGAATCCCATGCTAACCAGGAAAAGCCAGATGAAGGATGCGCTCCAGGAACCACCCGGGCTGCAGACGGTAGCATGCCGTCTTGAGACACAGCCCACAACAAAGACCCTAAACAGTAACGGTGCCATACTGTCTCCCTGGGCTCGGGAAACAATCTGAGCTAACAGCTGCCCCAGGGTCGTGAAACCTTTCCACCGGGGCCAGTCGGGGGCCGTGGTAAATCAGGGAGAGTACGCCGCAACGAGTCCCCCTTACACATATCAAACTCGAATCTCCTACAGGTCTGGCACCGCACTAAGTAGGTTTGCTGGAATCCTCCCCATTCTGGGTAGATGGTGAGCACTGTAAATTCCAACGTCCGGGTCATCCCGATACGGCCCTTAATTGTCGGTAAGGCGAGTATCAGCGTCAAAGCGATCCGCCGCAACGGTCCGCAATCGGCACCCATTACAGGTATGGCCGCCCAAACTCCTCAAAAGTATCCAAAGTAACCATGTACCCGCAACAGGTACTCCGCAGGAACTGTTCGAGTGCAGTTCCCAAGCACCCCGATCAAACGACCGGGTTGTTATCACTCGCCTCCACCGCCTAGCTGCACTACTCCTCCCAAGCCACCCAACTCACGCCAAGAAGATCAATCACAACCATCCCAACACATGCAAGCATAGCATTCTCATAAAGTGGATAATAGGTAGCAAGGAAACAGGGTAGATAAATGACAGTGCAGGCATATCATCATCATGCGAATAAAGTAAAGCGCTAGCATACTAGTTGCATGTCTACTAGGTATTTCAAAGAATGGCTGGGCGTGAACCTGGGACTTGCTCTTCCACTTCGTTGAGGTAGTTGAGGTAGTAGACGTCCTCCTCTTGACTCTCCAGACCTCCTAAGATCGCGGAAAAAGAAATAAAGATGCAACTACTAGCAAGAAGACCCAAACAACACCAAACTCTACACTAACGTGTAGGTCATGATTTTAGAAAAATATAGAAACTAGTTTCATATTTTTCTGAGCTACGGTTGATTTATTATGAATTTTCTAAGTTAAAATCATTTTCTGAAAATATTAAATAATTTCTGAAAAAGAAAAACAGACAGAAAATCAGCCTGCTGATGTCAGCATGACGTCTGACGTCATCAGTGGGGTCAGCCTAGGCTGACGTCAGCGTGGGCCCTGCTGACGTCAGCGTTGACTTGGTCAACGTTGACCAGTCAACGGTCAGCGGGGTCAGAGGGGCCCACTGGTCACTCTAATACAGCCTAAGGCAGGTGGGGCCGGCTTGTCAGTTGGCTGAGAAAAAGAAAAAGGGTTAATGGTTTCGCGGGCTGGTTATTATTGGGCCGGCCCATGGAGCTGGACTGGCGGCCCAAGAGGCTGAGTGGTTTCCCCCCGACGTGGTGCACCAGGTCCACCGTAGACCGAGAGAGGGGTGCTCAAGAGCCGGGTTCATGGGATCAAGATATGGCCGAAACGGGATCTTCTGCGGCTGCGGCTGGGACTCGGTGGTGTGGTCCTCGGTGTGGCTCAGCCACGCGTGGCCGTCGGCGGCGGCCTTTGACGGCGATCGCCGGGAAGTGGTTAGCGAGGCTCGGGTTGACAGGGAGTGGCTCGGCTCGGTTCTCGCGGACGTGATTAGCAAGGTGGAGAGGGGGTTCAGTCGGCGAAGCGGCTTCCCGACGTGGGCGTGCGGCGGCGCGGCCATGGCGTCAAGCCAGGGACGGCGGCGACGGAGGAACGTAGTGGTTTTGCGATGACTCAGCAAGGGGAAAGGGCACGCTCGCATGCGCGGCTCCAGCTGCTGCTAGACCACCAAACTGCGGCCTTGGGTAGGTACGCGTGCGCGGCGTCACAGCCGCCCGTGGCCGCGCACGGCCTCGGCGTGCACGCGGTGACCGGCGTTCCGGGCCTCGGCAGCCTCGGCTGCAGAGCTTTGTCGACGGCGGTTTGCAAAGGATGGGAGGCGAGGCGATGGGTCCCTGCACAAGATGCTCAGCACGAAGGCTGGCACACAGAAGAGGATGGCTGCGCGGCGGAGCAACGGGACGGTGGCGCCACGGCCAGAACAGGGGAAAGAAGGGGGAGCATCGTCGGCAGCTTACCACAGGGCACGTCGTCGTACGCGGCAGCTCGGGGAAGACTCGCAGTGCTCCGGCGGTCCTCGTGCTCCCTTGATCAGCTCCGGCCTGGTCCTCCTCCGGCGTTCCCCGCGGCGGCGGCGGCGCCCGCGGCTCTCGGCGCGACGGCGGGGACGCGCTCCCGCTTCCCTTCTCTCCTTCCTTGGCTCGCCTTCTTCTTTCCCACCTCCCACTGCTCCTTCCCCTCCCCTCTCTCTCTCAGATTGAAGGCTGAAGAACCCCAATGGGGCGGCGGCGCTTGGAAAGGAAGAGGTGGCCGACGGGTGGTTTTATAGGAGGGGAGCTAGGGTTACAAGGGCACGGACGACGAGATTTAGGTGCTCAAGCCCGCGGACTCGCGTCACCATCGCGACGGGCCGCCAAGGCTGCTGACTGGGGCGGCTGCTCACGGGCACATGCGAGGGAGGCGAGCGGCGCCGAGCGTGAAGGAGAAGAAAGAAGGGGGAGAAGAAGCACTGTGCGGTGCGGGGTCCACCGGCCAGCGACAGAAAGAAGAGCGGGGCGCGCGGCTAACTGGGCTGGTGCGGTGTTGGGTTAGCGGCTGCTGCTGGGCCGGCTGCTGGGCCGCGTGGGGGAAAAGGAAAGGGAAGCTGGGCTCTGGTGGGCTGGACCGGCTGGGCTGAGGTTGGTTGCGAACCGGAAGATAAGCTTAGGGGGGTTAAGCAGACTTGGGAAAGGGATTCAGCCCAAGAACAGTTAGCTGGTTTGGGCGGGATTAGGAATTAGTTGGTCAATTGATTTGAATTCAAATTTAAGATGTGAATTCAAATCCAAACAAAGAACCAAAAAGCCCAACAAAAACCAAATCACATCTAATTTATTCCTTAGCACTTCAACTCAAATTTTAAATTTAGATTTAAATTCGCCTAGGAATAAAGGGAGCAAAATAGAAGACAACCTTATATGTTTGTTGGCATGCACAACAATTCACCAAAAATTTTGAAATTCACATTTTTGCATTCAACAAATCCTACATAATTTTTCGGGATGTTACAGTCTTCCCCCCTCACGAGAATCTCGTCCTCGAGATTTGGGTATACCTAGGGCTTAAACAGGTGTGGGTACTTCTCTCTCAGGACTGACTCTTTCTCCCAAGTTGCTTCTCTCTGTGTGTGGTTACTCCACTGAACTTTGCAAAACGGAATGGATGTGCTCATTGTCTCTTTAACTGCTCTATCCAAGATCTTCTCTGGATACTCCAGGTACTCAAGTGTGTCTTGCAAATCCAAAGCTTCTGTCCTGACTTCCTGCTCTAGCACTCTCAAGCACTGTCTCAGCTGTGATACGTGGAACACTGGGTGTACTCCCGCTAGGTCTTCTGGTAGCTCTAGCCTGTAGGCTAGCTTGCCTATCCTTTGCAGTATCTTGTAGGGTCCCACAAATCTAGGGCTAGTTTCCCTTTAACATGGAACCTCTTGGTGCCTCTGAGCGGTGACACTTTCAGGTATACGAAGTCTCCCTCTTTGAACTCGAGGTCTCTCTTTCTCTTATCTGCATAGCTTTTCTGCCTGCTTTGGGCAATCTTCAAGTTTTCTCTGATCTTGGCCACATTCTCTTCTGCTTCCACAATTGAGTCAGGGCCAAAGAACGTTCTTTCTCCCACCTCAGACCACATCAGAGGTGTTCTGCATTTCCTTCCGTACAAGGCTTCAAATGAGGACATTTTTAGACTAGCCTGGTAGCCATTGTTGTACGGAAACTCTGCATAGGACAGACTCTTTTCCCAGTCTTTACTGTAGGTCAACACACATGCCCTCAACAAGTCTTCTAGTATCTGGTTCACTCTTTCTGTTTGACCATCTGTTTGTGGGTGAAAGGTAGTGCTGTACTCTAGAGTGGTTCCGATTGCTTTATGCAGGCTTTTCCAGAACTGAGTTGTGAACTGAGGGCCTCTGTCGGAAACTATGCTTCTCAGTGCCCAATGCAGCTTGAGAATGTTGTCTATGTAAAGCTCTGCTAGCTTATCCACTCTGAAGGTTTCCTTGACTGGTATGAAATGTGCCACCTTGGTCAAGCGATCAACTATGACCCATATGACATCGTTTCCTTTCTAGGTAGTGGGCAATCCCACCACGAAGTCCATACTAATGTCTTCCCACTTCCACATTGGAATCTCTAGTGGTTTCAGCAGTCCTGCTGGTCTTTGATGTTCTGCCTTGATTTTTCGGCAAGAGTCGCACTTGGCAACACACTCAGCTATGTCTTCTCTCATCTTCTTCCAGCAGAAAGGATCCTTTAAATCTTGGTACATCTTGGTGCACCCTGGGTGAATTGAATACTTAGAGTCGTGAGCTTCTGCAAGAATGGTCTTTCGGATATCTCCATCTTGCGGCACGCAAATGCGTTGCTTGAGCCATACTGTTCCTTGATCATCGATACAAAAGTCTGGGGCTACACCACGTTGTATATCCTGAATCACTTCTTGAATTTCCGGGCAGTTCTTCTGAGCATTCTTGATGCGTTCTTCCAGGTTGTATTTCACTCTCAACTCCTTTGGCTGGCCTTCATCTACCACCTCTAGTCTGAGTAGGTTCAGTTCTCTGATCAGCTCTGCATGGCTCTCATCCATCATCAAGTTGTTGCAATAGCTTTTACGGCTCAGGGCATCTACCACTACATTGGCTTTCCCTGGGTGGTAGTGTATCTCCAGGTCGTAATCCTTGATCAGTTCCAACCACCTTCTCTGCCTTATGTTCAGCTCTGTCTTTGTGAAGAAGTACTTCAGACTCTTGTGATCAGTGTAGATGTCACACTTGTTCCCAATCAGATAGTGTCTCCAAATCTTTAAGGCATGTACCACTGCTGCTAGTTCTAAGTTGTGGGTGGGGTAGTTTTCTTCATGCTTTCTCAACTGCCTTGAAGCGTACGCAACCTGAAAGGACCTTGATGTCGCCTAGAGGGGGGGGGGGTGAATAGGCGGTTTCTGAAAAATAAAACTTAGCAGCGGATTAGATCGCCGGATATTCCGACACTTCGTCGGATATTCCGACACTGACAGTAAAGAATGAGCACGTGATGCAAAGATTTAGAGCAACTTAGCTAATTCCCTTTGAATAGAAAGGTGGGAAATCGTCCAAGGATTCTTTTCCACCTAAGAGCTGCACCACAAACTTCACACACGAGTAGATCAGAGCAAATCTATGAAAGTCAACTATGAACTACCAAGAACATATGAACTCGAAGATGAACACGAAGAACAACAAACACAAGGGAGACAAGTGATTTGTTTACCGAAGTTCACTTCCCAAAAGAAGCTAGTCTCCGTTGAGGTGCCTCCAAAGAGACCGAGTTGAGCCACAACTCTACCCTCCCCCTAGGGCCCAAAAGCCAAGCTAGGGTTGCTTACTATGATATCCCCAAAGGGATTGGCTTTACAAACTTTCCGGGGCAAGCTCACACGAGTTGAGCGCTCGCCGGAGACGCCTAGCCGTCTAGGAGCAAAAACTCCAAGAGTAACAAACGCGAGTAGATGGCCGAGGATGCTTCAAATGCTCAAGAGTTGGAGTTGATGCTCACCCACATACAAATCCAAGAACTCACTCAAATCCCTTCTCAAATCTTGCAAGGATTGGCTCTAGGGAGTTGAGGGAGTGAAGGGGATGCTCAAGAGAGTGTTCTATGCAAGTGTGGTCGGCAGCCAAGTGAGGAGGGGGCGAAGGGGTATATATACTCGGGCCCCCAAAACTAGCCGTTGTGCTGTCTGCGAGATCTGACCCGGATACTCCGACCCCTGGCCGGAATACCTTGCTCTAGAAATGAACGTGACACTTGACTCTAATTCTGTATCAGGCTACTCCGGGACGACCTTGGATACTCCGAGAACCCCCAAACCCGAAGGGGTACCTGGAATAAAAATGTTCTGGCCCTGTCCCGGATATTCTTGCTCCAGAAAAACAACAAGAATAAAGTGTGTTCGTGAGTGCACTTGTGTCTCTCATAGGTACTTGGTTGGATCTCTTTGAGCATTAAAACATCCATGGCTTGATCAACACACATCCCCCTTGATAGTACGACGTTACCTATATACTCAAGATCAAAGATAAAAACTATATCAACCCTTGAGCTTCAATGTCTTCATCATGTTGCTTTTCTTCAATATGACACCTTGAGGGTTTGCTAGCATTCTTGTCTCTTGAGCATACCATCCAAGAACTAGTGACTTTGGATTCATCGACCAATATGGTGAACACTCAACTTCATATCCATTTATAAGTCACTTCAATATATGATTCATCAAAGATTCGATGCATTGCATAACTTCACTTGGTGAGGCTTGATTTGTGCCTCGGAATCAAACCAAGTACTAGCTTCCTTCACCCTACCAAAGTCCTTCGGTTACAAGACAATTCTTGCCCTTCTCCTTGCTTAGTTCCTTGTCACTAGTCCTAGCTTGACCCCTTCACCCTATCTTGCCAACTTTAAGTTTAGCTTTGCCTTGCATCTAAATGAGCACCTCAACTAATTCCTTTTCTTTAATACCATAATCTTTCCTTTGCATATTTGCCTTTTCTTTCATACCAATATTATGACCAAGTAATTTTTTATCTTGATTTCCCTTGAAATACCAAGTACTTGGTCAACTATCTTCCTTCTTGATTAAGAATACTATCCATGTGACCAAGCAACCTACCATTCCAAATTCCTTTGATTCCCATTGCTCTTGGTCACTCATCTCATTTTATCAACATGCACTTATGCATTCTATTTCCTCATCGTGATCTTTCTTTCACTATCTTTCTCCATATTGATGTTGTGACCAAATAAGCTTCCATATGAACTTCTTCTTGGACAATAAATAAATCCCTTGATCACCATTCTTCACAATGTCATAATCTTGATCATCATGCAATTGTCATCATGCAATTTTCACCTTTCTTTGATTATATGAGCAAACAACCAATGAGGCCATATAATTCATTTGCCTCTTGTCTCTTTTCTATATTTCCATCTTTGCTTGTCATTTCTTTACTTTTGCATGCTTCATATAATATGAGCTTGACTTTGTTATTTGCAATAAAATCCTTGTCAAAACTTAACAAGCTCATTAGTCCTTTAATTGTTTGTGTCATTCAATCACCAAAACCCACAAGGGGCTAGATGCACTTTCAATTTCCCCCTTTTTGGTGATTGATGACAACACAATTAAAGCTTACAAATGATTGGTAAAAATAAGATTTTGAAACTTAAGATATATTGAGTTCCCCTTAAATATCTGCCTTGAATGAATTACAAATTTTGGCCTCATATGCTAAATGCACATATTTAAGGTCAAGTGTCGGAACTCCCATATATTTTAGCATTCGTGGAGTGCAAGGTGTCAACATAGTATCCATGATGCGCATGACATGTGATGTCACCCAACGAACTAGAGATCAACAATATACCATTAAAGGCATGAATATCACACACTATCATGAGTGGTCCTTAACAAGATACGAACGTGAAATCTATCCTCGCACACATCACACAAATGAGAAATCTTATATGCCTCCCCTTACCCCCCATTAAAACAACAAGTCACAAACATATCTTTCACTTACACTCTCCACCAAAATCTCTCCCCCTTTGGCATCAATCTCCAAAAAGGTCTCTCTCCACCAAAGGAAGAAATTTAAGGTAGAGAAGTGGAGGCAAGAGTGGGGTAATGGTTCATCACATAGGATTTCTCCCCTATTCATTTTACCAAACAAAGTATGTAATTCCTCAAGTCAAGATTTTGATAAAATAGAATATTTAGCTCATACCTCATTGAGATGTTATTTCAACACGAGACAAATCCATGTCATCACTATTACAAGAGGTATCAACCAAATATCTATATAATTCCCTAATCTCCACCAAAAGACAAACTTGTGGTGTGACTCAAGGTTTTACATACACATGCACACATTAGCATATTAGGGCCTAGATGTGCAAAGATAATACAAAAGTTTCATGGAGCAATATACCTTTGCACTAAACCTCACAATATTCATCAAGCTCAAGATGTGCATTAGTTAGAATTGCTGTCTTGATAGGATTTGCATACTTTATGTCAAACTTATTGAACATGTCCTTGGTATATGAATTGGAAAGACCATGAAATGACCTTGATGTACTTGGTTTGACACATATGATCATCTATATCTTGAGTTGCTAGATTTTTGAATCCAATAGAAAACATCAACTCAAGAGATACCAATTGGAATGACCAAGATATCCATTGAAAGAACCATTACTTGTCTTGGTTTCACACATATGGTCATGAATGTCCCATCCTCTATGAATTTGTTGAAGCCCATTTCAAGCTTGATCTTGGGTCTTTTGAGGTTTGATTTCATCAATGGCCAATTTATTCATCAAGATCTCCCAAGGCTTGTGCTTGATTAATTTGAAATCCAATTGCTATTCCTTGTTGTCATCAGCTTGATGCACTCACAAAGACAAGAAATGACATCAATTTGCACAAGCTCTAGTTTCACATTTAGTGACCCTTGAATGTGGAAGCCAAGTGAGTCACTAAATGGTGAAACCTCATAATATAGAATAAATCCCCCTTTTTTCATAGTGCATACATATGTATGTAGATGGCCGGCATACATGCACTTCTTGGTCAAACAAGGGAATTTAAGCTATATTATTGAGAGTAGCTACACAATAATTAAGATTGCAATCCAATTGAAACCGAGGGATATTTTTACCAATTTGGATTGAATTGGGGTAGCATACTCTTGAGAAACCCATTCTCACTAGGAGACTACAAGCACTATCATTTCAAGAAAATGTTAGTATCAAAGACACAAGACATAGGATATACTCCCCCTTAATATATGCAACAAGTACTTGAATTACTTTCGACATGCATTAGTACAATTAAGAAGTTTGGAGGAGTTTACTCTATATCTTGGTAAAGGCACAATAAATTGAAATGCATGAAAATTATGCCAAGAATACTCACAAACAAACTTTGTTTCATTTTCTCCCAAGTGAAGCCATGATGGATCAAGTGACAAGTATTGCTTTCAATTCACTTGATATTTCCATCCTCATTGTTTGATTGGGATCAGCAAATCAAATCTTCCCTTGATCTACTATTATCTCTTTTCTTAACACATTGTTTCATACAATCAAGTGAGCTTGTTCTTATTTCAAGTTTACTTCATTTGGTCCAAAACTTGATTTCAATTGAGATGATACCAATTGGACAAGAATCAAGCTTTGAACCTTGAATCAATTGTTATAACTTGAACCTAATCTTGAAATAACCTTCATGCATCACTTCAAAAAGAGAGAGCAATTAAAACCACAAGGGGTAGTTTCACAAATAATGATCCTTTGGATACAGAAGGCAATTGGATCACTTATTCATGAAACCTCATAATTTAGACTAAATTCCCCCAAAAGATAGCATGCACACACATAGATGGTGGAAACAAAATTATGTGCACTATTTGACATTTAAGTCACAAGGGGAATTTAAGCTATGTCATGAAAGATAACTAGATAAACATGAGGCATCAAACTAATTGAAATAGAGGGAGAATGACATACCTTCGAGGATGTTTTAATCTTTCCATGAGACTAAATGCACATTCCACTTGAAAACAAGTTAGTCTTGAAAACACAAAACATAAGACAAGCTCCCCCTAAATGTGTGCATCCAAGTATTTGAATTACAAGAGACATGCACAAGTTCATTTAAGACTCAAGAGGAGTCTATCCTATATTTTGGGTCATGCCACAAAATATGGAATGTAAAGAAAAATACTAGTGCCAAGAAATACTTACAACCATGATATCATGTAGATTGCTACTTTATTGAGAATGAAAACCTTGCAATCTACCATATGTAAGTTGTTCTTATGTTGAGGCTTCTAGAACGTGAATAATGAATGACTCCAATAGAGTTGAGTTTATTCTTCACACTTGGCTCTTGAAATTCACTAATATCTTCATTTGTGAGCCAAATCTTCAATTCCCTCAAACCAACTCTTCACATGAATGAATATCCATTGAATAGTTCCAAATTGACTTGCTTGGTTTGAAGTTCACAAGAATATCTCAATTCACCAAGAGAAAGATCCAATTGATATCCATCACATTTCTTATCTTTTTGTTAATAACCAATAACCACAATCCAAAACATTTGAAGAGGTAAAGATTTTTATTGCATGGATATCACCCGAATATACATCCTCAAGTTCTTATTTTACCTTAAGTGGCTACAAAAGGCACAAAAGAGTAAATTGAAAAAGAACTTGAGATTTGAGATTTTGTGATTACCATTCCATTTGCATATCATCATGACTAATGTTGATGGAGTGATCTCTTATACACTTGATACTTCATGGATAAAGTACTTGGTGTGGATATCTAAATTTAAGCCAATATAGATACCGAAGGGTTTGGTTTACCACCATACCTCCGACCAAGCAACCATTTTCTTGATGGCTTGTGATAAATTGAAGCATTGCACATTCAAGATTCATCTTGCATTCCTAGTCCTTTGTTTACCTAGAGAAACTCACAAAGAGACCAAAAAGTAATGTTCATAAATTTTGCAAATTCTGAACTACGTGTAACAACCCTAATTTTCCCATAGGATTTGATGAATGCAAAAATGAGGATTTAAAATTTTTTGGTGAATTGTTGTGCATGCAAACCAACATATAAGGTTGCTCTCTATTTGCTCCCTTTGCTCTTAGGAAAAATTTAAATTAATTAAAAAAAATAATTTGAAGTGCTAAGGACCAAATAGTAGTGATTTGATTTTTATTTGGTTTTGTTGGATTTTTATTTGGTTTGAATTCAAAACCTAGATTTGAATTCAAACACTAATTTCTAACCAAACTAATTCAAAACCAGCCTAGCATGCGTGGGCCCAATCTTCTTCGAGAAGTCTGTTTTCACCCCTCAAGCTTTCCGTCAAGTCAGCCAGCCAACCTAGCCCAGCCGGCCATCCGGCCCAGTAGCGGCCCAGCATCACCACCCAGCGCCCCCTTCCTTTTTCTATCACCGAAAGGCAGGCCCCGCCCGTCAGCTTTCTCCTTCCCCCTTTTCTTCCCCGAGCGCGGCGCTCTGCCCTCCGCCGAGCTTGCCCGTGACCTTGAGCCGGTCCTATCGCCCCTCCTCGCGGCCTGTTGCGATGGTGACGCGTGTCCGCGGGCGCGAAGCATCTCCATCTCGGCGTCCGCGCCCCAACCGAACCCTAGCCGCGCCGCCCTACAAGTACCCCTGCCGCGGAAACTCCCTACTCCAGCCACCACACCCTTCGGGGTTTTCTTCGCCACCAAGTTTAAGCCGGGTGAGAGAGGAAGGGGAAGAAATCGGAGGTGGGGAGGGAAGCAGAGGTGAGCGGAAGAGAAGAGGACGACGCCGGGCACCGCGCCGCAGCGGCGCCGCCGTCCGTGGAGCCGACGAGCGGGAGCCGGACCAGGGACGCCATCAAGCCGCCACCGAACCGCGAGCCTTCGTCGAGCTGCTGCGAACGTCTTCTTGACCCAAGGTGAGCCGGCACCGCCGCTCCCCTTTCTTCCTCTGTTCCGGCCGAGCGCCGCCGCTCCTTGTGCTCGCCGTCGCCAAGCTGTCTCTGGGACCCAGCCTTCGAGCTGTGGCCGTTCTTCTGCAGGACCCCGCCGCCGAGCCGCTGAACCTTGCCGCAAAACCACCGTCGACGCGTCTCGCAGCCAACGCCGCCGCGGACTGGGAGGCCGGTCACCGCGCGCGAGCCGCGGCCGTGTCGCGGCCACGGGCAACCGTGTGCCCGCGCACGCGCACCCAGCCAGTCGCGTTCCAGCACTCGCTGGCATTGCGCACGCGCGTGCTTTTCCCAGCCGAGCCGCAACTTGAGCCTTTTGCCGCCCGAGCGCCACCGGTCTGCCATGCCATGGCCGCGCCGCTGCCGCTCTCGTCGGGGAGCCGCCTCATCGGCCAAGTTCCCTCTCTTTCTTACCGTTCGTGTTCGCAAAACCCTAGCCGAGCTTTTTCCTGAGAACCCGAGCCTCGCCGACATCCTTTTCCGTCGATCGCCGTCGACGACGTCGCCGCCGGCCGCGCGCCAGACCGCGCCGCGCGCGTCCGCGTCGCTCCGTGGCCAAGCCACACCTTTGACCACACCAAGCCGGCCACACCACAACCACAAAAGATCCCGTGGCGGCCACAAAGCGATCCCGTGCACCCGATGCACGTAAACCACCCACACGGCGCACGGTGGACCAAGTCCACAGCGCCGGATCCAGCCGCGTCCCCTTCGTGGGCCAAAAGTTCGCGCTAAAGTCCAGTTTACCCCCCTGGACTTTTCTTTCGGCCCAACTCCGGCCCAGTAGCGCCTTTCGTCTTTTTCTTTTTCTTTTAAATAGCGCTGACGCTTGGGGCTCACCTGTCATACTCTGGCAGTCACTGACATGCGGGGCCCACTGACTGACTTGACCCGTTGACCGTTGACCAAGTCAACGCTGACGTCAGCAGGGCCGCTGCTGACATCACCCTAGGCGGACCCCACTGCTGTCGTCAGCATGACGTCATGATGACGTCAGCAGGCTGATTTTCTGCTGTTTTCCTTTTTCGGAAATTATTTAATATTTTCAGAAAATGATTTAAACTTTGAAAATTAATAATAAATCAACCGTAGCTCAGAAAAATATGAAATCAGTTTCTATATTTTTCTAAAAACATGACCTACGCGTTAGTGTAGAGTTTGGTGTTTCTTGGGTCTTCTTTCATCACTGTTTTGGTGTTTCTTTGCTTGTAGCCGCGTCTTATTTTCTTTCCCGCGACTCTAGGAGCCCCGGAGAACCTGGAGGAGCCGGACTACCCCGACAACTGCTTTGAAGAGGAGGAAGAAGCTTACCCAGGTTCATACCCGACCAATCTCTGAAATACTTATTAGACATGCAAACTAGTATGCTAGCGCTTTACTTTACTCGCATGATAAACCTGCACTGCCTTTGTTATTATCCTGTTACCTTGCTACCTACTACTCACTTTATGGAATATGCTATGCTATGCATGTGTTGGGATGGTTGTGATTTGATCCTCTTGGTGTGAGTTGTGGGTGGTATGGGAGGTGTAGTGTAGCTAGGTGGTGTAAGCGAGTCATAACAACTCGATCGTTTGATCGGGGTGCTTGGGGACTGCACTCGGACAGTCCCTACGGAATACCTGTTGCGGGTACATGGTTATTTTGGATACTTGGTTACTTGAGGAGTTTGGGCGGCAATACCTGTTATGGGTGCCGATTGTGGACCGTTGCGGCGGATCGCTTATGACGCTGATACTCGCTTTACCGACAATTAAGGACCGAGTCAAGTTCCACCTTTGGACGTGGGAATACCGTGCTCACCATCTACCCAGAATGGGGAGGGTTCCAGCAAGCTTACTCTAGTGCGGCGCCAAGACTGTAGGAGATTCGAGCTTGATATGTGTAAGGGGGACTCGTTGCGGCATACTCTCCCTGATTTACCACAGCCCCCGACTGGCCCCGGTGGGAAGGTTTCACACCCCTGGGGCAGATGTTAGATCAGATGTTTCCCTAGCCCAGGGAGACAGGATTTGTGCCGTTACTGTTTAGGGTCTTTGCTGTGGGCTGTGTCTCAGGTTGGTTGCGGACTAGCCTTGCAGCCCGGATGGATTCCTGGAGTGCCACCTCTGTAGAGTATAAACTATACGTATAGCCGTGTCCACGATTACGGACGACCCGCTTCTGATAAGTTCCGACTAACATGGGAATCTGCTTTCTTACCTCATCCTTGATTTGGGTTATGAGCGATTGGTCCAGCGTTGCTGATGAGACAAGGTGGGGAGGGAGCTCACCGAGTCGACTAGTGAGCGAAAGGTGTTGGTGGATGATGTTTGCGGGAACCTGCTGTGGCAGGACGAGCCCGATGTGAATGTGAGGCTGATGGTTGGATCTGGGGAGTGGATGTGCTTGTGAGGAAAGGAGTTGGTGATGAGATGAATTTGGGTTATTGCTGTTGCTCGCATAGGAAAACCCTAGCTTAAACCTTGATTATTTCTATACCTTAGAATAGGCCACTTTAAAGCTTGCTACATATTATGGTTGGTGACGTGAACCTGTCCCATTTCCTTGGGGACAGACTTTGGGTTCTCAGGTGAAGACCCCGACCACGAGTTCAACCAGGACGGGTGGTACGATTGAAGGGTGCGCGCTATGCTCAAGGATGCTTGCGGGAAGTGGACCCAGAAGATTTAGCTACCGCTTTGTAGCTGTTCCTTATTGTCGATTTAGCCCATAGGGCTTGTACCAGTCCACTATGTTTTATATATGTCATGTGTTGGATCTTTTGTCGTTCTATGGATGTGATATTCGACTGAGATGAGTTCTGTACGAGATAGCTACTTTTCCTGGGACTATCTCGAGGGTACAGGGAGTCGGATTCTCGTCGTTGAGAATCCGGTTCGTTTCAATTGGTATCAGAGCCATACTTGACCGTAGCGCGTAACCCTTAGACCGGAAACTTAGGACAGAAGCTCTAACTGAGTCCTCTATTATATATGAAACTCCTTGGACTATTTGAAAACTATATATATGTACATCTCAACTATTACAAAAATTTTTACCCTTACCTTACCTTACTGACTTGCTAACTTACTAACAACCCACTAACTGTCTGGCAGATGAACGACGGGAGATCAGGACCACTGGTGCAGACTGTGGAGGTTTGGCAGTGCTACTGAGGGAGGTGCTGCGTATAGTGGGGATAGACGTGGACAACGTCTTCTACGAGGGCTGGACCTACGGTCCTGGCGAGGGAGTACACACCCGGTTGCATATGGAAGTACCCAATATCCTTGGACGACCAAGGTCACTGATGCTACGGGCAGCAACCAGCGAGAGCACCTTCAGTCGGGCAGTGCAGACTATTGCCGTGAGGATACTCCGTCTTGCCACACTTGTGTACCAGAACCAGCTCAGTCACACCCGCTTCCGGTACCTGCCACGGGCTCTTGAAGAGCCAGCTGACAGAGACGCAGTCAGCCTGCTGGCTCACGCAACTGACCGAGAGCAGAACGTGACCCTGCGAACCTCAGTTCAGTGCATGATCGAGCTGATGAAGCACTTGAGTCTTCAACAGATTATGGCAAAGGATGAAGCTCGAAGGACCCTTAGTAGTTGGGTGAGGTCAGACAGGAAGAGGGTGGCAGAGGTGATCACATTGAACCAAGGACTTCCAGAGGAACGCAGAGTTGAACCCAAAACAGAGCACTACAGGGTCTCACCAAGCCGGGTTGAGCCAATACCACTACCTGAGGCTCGAACCCTTACCCCCGAGATGGCAAGACTGAGACAAGAACTGGCACCCCTAGAGAAGCCGTTGGCAAGACCTGAGGTGGACACAGTGAGGTTGGCAGCGCGCCTCACGGACACTCTCCACGACGACATGCAGTGATCGAAGCAGCAGACAGAGACTGAGGCTGTGAGGTTGGCAGCGCGCCTCACAGGCACTTCCAGCAGCATGAGATAGATGTAGTAGACAGTATCAGCAGATGTCAGCAATAGTGATGAGACTTGTATCTATCTTTATGAGTAGATGTTTAGACTTAGTAGATCATGACCACCTTTTGGCTCAGCCGCGATGTAGCATCCGCTTAGATGTACTAATCCTCAAGGTTCCAGGAGCTGGCCTCGGGATAGTACTCATGTCTAGGGTGTAATGCTGTTATGAGTGATCGGTCTTTGTGGCTGTTCTTGCGGTTTTATTGATGTTCATCTTGAGTGTACTCTAGTGTTGAGTCTATTTCATGTGTGCAGCTCCTACTCTAGTTTTCGCTAACCTAACCATTACCTGACCGCCACTATACCTGCTCTATGAAAAATGCAGCAAGATGTCGATCCGAAGATCCAACCGACTGCTTGCACGTTTTGAGGAAGCTGAGCAAGAAGAGGCAGCAGTGGCAGCTAGGGGCAGAGGACATGGCAGAGGTCGTGGTCGCAGAAGAGCAGCAGCTGCAGTTGGAGGCAGGGGCCGTGGACGCGCAGCAGGCGTGCTCCAGCCCGAGAACAACGCACCAGGTGGGGAACAGGAAGTGGAGATGGAAGAGCCAGCAGTGGAGCCTCAGCAGAACCAGCAGAACGACCAGCAACCACCGCCACCGCCTAACTTGGCAGAAGTAATGACTACTCAAACACAGCTGATGCAACAGATGGCACAGGCCAACACTCAGATGATGCAAGCTATGCAACAGATCCAGGGAAACTAGAACCAGAACCGTCAGGGACACCGTGAAGAAGTCCTACAAAGGAAGATTGAAAGGTTCATCAGGCTGAAAGCACCCACCTTCGACTACTCGGATGAGCCACTCGACGCGCACGACTGGCTGCGTACCATCGAGACGAAGCTGGACCTGACAGACTACACTGAAGAGGAGTGTGTGGCCCTTGCGGCGCACCAGCTTGAAGGCGCAGCGAAGGCGTGGTGGGAGAGCTACTGTGACTCTCACGCAAACCCTGCTCAGATCACCTGGCTAGAGTTTTGTGAAGCTTTCAAAGAGTACCACATCCCAGAACAAGTCATGGTGCACAAGGCAATGGAGTTCAGGACAATGACCCAAGGTGGTTTGTCTGTAGCTGAGTACGCTCGACACTTTGCTAAGATGTCGAGGTACGCTCCTGAAGACGTCAACACCGAAAAGAAGAAACAGTTTTGGTTCCAGCATGGCTTGCACAGAGGTCTGAGGACAGCACTCGCAGCGAGTTCACACATGTCACTCAGAGAGCTGATCGACAGGGCTATCGCAGTTGAGAAGGAAAGAGTGGGTCTTGAAGATACTTGGCGAGAGAAGAAAAGAAAGGCTGAACAGTTGCACAACCACAGACTGAGTCAGAGGCCGAGGAGTGGCCAGAGCAACATGCTCAGGAGAGGCTTTCAGCAGAGCAACAGCCAAGGAGGCTTAGGGTTCAACAGAAACAACCACCAGGGTAACCGAGGCAGTAACAACAACAGCTTTGGCACCAGAGGCAACAACTACAGCAGTTTTGGCAAAAGAAACAACAGATACTCAGGTCAGGGAAACCCCAACTGGAAGCCAAACAACACGCCCAGAGTTGGCGGAGGGACCTCAGTAGTCTGCTTTGCTTGTGGGAAGCCCGGTCATAAGTCCTTTGACTGTTCGGAGAAGAAGAAAAAACAGACCCCAGCCAAGGCACCGGCACCTGGAGGACAAGACAGGCAGCCAGCTTCAGCGCAGAGGGGACGCCTCAACCACCTGACAGAGGAAGAAGCCGAGGACGCTCCCGACGTTGTGCTCGGTGAGTTTTTAGTAAATGGCATTCCAGCTTTGATACTATTTGACTCTGGTGCAACTGGATCTTATATCTCGTCAAAGTTTTTGAAAGAGCAGTCTCCCCCGACAATACCTAAGGCTAGACCTATAGTCACTACTTCTCCCTTAGGAGAGCTTAGGTGCACCTTAGAGTGCCCATCAGTTAGTCTGATGATAGGTGAGTAGGAGTTCGTAGGAGACCTGACAGTCCTGAAGTCAGACGGAATTGACGTGATACTGGGAATGGATTGGCTGACAGAGCACAAAGGGGTAATCAGTTGCTCGCTCAGAACAGTTGAGTTGACACACCCTAGCGGAGTCAAAGTAACGGTAGAGCCACAAAGAAGAAGAACAGGGAAGGAGTCTAGAACATCTATTCTGAGACAGTTGGTATACTCTATCGAGAAAAAGACGATCAAAGAAGTGCCTGTTGTGTGTGAGTACCCTGACGTGTTTCCCGAAGAGCTACCAGGACTACCACCTGACCGAGACGTAGAGTTCATAATCGAGCTGTAACCAGGCACAGGGCCCATTGCCAAGAGACCGTACAAAATGTCAGTGGAAGAGCTGGAGGAACTCAAGAAGCAGCTGAAAGAGATGCTAGAAAGTGGGGTGATTCGACCAAGTGCATCCCCAAGGGGATCGCCAGTGTTGTTTGTGAAGAAGAAAGATGGGTCAATGCGCATGTGCGTAGACTATCGATCCCTGAACGCAGTGACAATCAAGAACAAATACCCGCTACCATGAATTGATGATTTGCTAGATCAATTGAAGAAAGCCAAGTACTTCAGTAAGATTGATCTGAGATCGGGATACCACTAGATGAAGATTAGAGAAGGCGACATTCCCAAGACAGCCTTTGTGACTCGGTACGGGCAGTATGAGTTCACCGTTGTGTCCTTCGGTTTGACCAACGCACCCGCTTACTTCATGAACATGATGAACAAGGTATTCATGGAGGAACTAGACAAGTTCGTGGTGATGTTCATTGACGACATACTGATCTACTCAGAAACAGCCGAAGAATATAAGGAGCACTTAAGGATTGTGCTAGAGAAGCTGAGGCAGCACCAACTCTACGGGAAGTTCAGCAAGTGTGAATTTTGGCTGGAGAAAGTAGCCTTTTTGGGCCACGTGCTGACAGCTGAGGGCGTAGCAGTAGACCCAGAAAAGATTGAGGCAGTAGTAGAATGGAAGCAGCCGAAGAGTGTCAACGAAATCCGAAGCTTTCTGGGTTTGGCAGGTTACTACAGAAGGTTCATTGAGAACTTCTCCAAGATTGCCAAGCCAATGACCGAACTACTCAAGAACAACGTCCCGTTTGAGTGGACAGACAAGTGTGATAGAAGTTTCCAAGAGCTCAAGCACAAACTCACTACAACGCCAGTATTGACCCTTCCAGATATTCGCAAGGATTTCGTAGTCTATTGCGATGCTTCGAGACAAGGTTTGGGATGTGTCCTAATGCAAGAGGGCAAGGTTGTTGCTTATGCATCAAGGCAGCTGAGGAAACATGAGGAAAACTACCCCACACATGATTTAGAACTGGCAGCAGTGGTACATGCTTTGAAGATCTGGAGGCACTATCTGATTGGCAACAAGTGCGATATCTACACAGATCACAAGAGTTTGAAGTACTTCTTTACACAGTCTGAGCTGAACATGAGGCAGAGGAGGTGGTTAGAACTGATCAAAGATTACGACTTGGAGATACACTACCATCCTGGCAAAGCAAACGTAGTGGCAGATGCCTTGAGCCGAAAGAGTTATTGCAACAACTTGATGATAGAAGAAAGTCGGCCAGAACTAGCAAAGGAATTGTACTTTCTGAAACTCGAGCTAGTAGAAGAAGGAAAACCCAAGGAAATGAGGGTGAAGTACAACCTAGAAGACCGAATCAAAGAAGCTCAAGGAAAGTGTCCAGAAATCCAAGAAGTAAAAGAGGATATCCAGCGAGGAGTGGCACCTGACTTCTGGGTAGATGAAGCAGGGACAGTATGGCTGAAAGACCATATTTGTGTACCGCAGGACAAGGAAATCAGGAGAACAATTCTCTCAGAGGCTCACAAGTCCAAGTACTCGATACACCCAGGATGCACCAAGATGTATCAAGATCTGAAGGATAAGTTCTGGTGGAAGAAAATGAGAGAGGACATAGCAGAGTATGTAGCCAAGTGCGACTCTTGTCGAAGAATCAAGGCAGAACATCAAAGGCCAGCAGGACTGCTGAAACCACTGGAAATTCCAATGTGGAAGTGGGAAGATATCAGCATGGACTTCGTGGTTGGCTTACCTCGCACTCAGATAGGGAATGATGCCGTTTGGGTCATAGTTGATCGGCTTACAAAGGTAGCCCACTTCATACCAGTCAAAGGCACATACCCAGTGAGCAAACTAGCAGAACTATATATAGACAACATTCTCAAGCTGCATGGGGCACCAAAAAGTATTGTGTCAGGCAGAGGACCACAATTCACAGCTCAGTTCTGAAAAAGCATACATCAAGCCACCGGGACAACCTTGGAGTATAGCACAGCTTACCACCCCCAGACAGATGGGCAGACCGAAAGAGTGAACCAGATTCTGGAAGACTTGTTGAGGGCATGTGTTCTGGCTTACAGCACAGACTGGGAGAAGAGTCTATCTTATATAGAATTTTCCTACAACAACAGCTACCAGGCCAGCCTGCAGATGTCACCCTTTGAGGCACTATATGGCAGAAAATGCAGAACGCCTCTAATGTGGTAAGAGGTGGGAGAACGAACGTTCTTTGGTCCTGATATGATAGTGGAGGCAGAAGAAAATGTGGCCAAGATCCGAGAGCACCTGAAGGTAGTTCAGAGCCGACAAAAGAGCTATGCGGATAAAAGGAGTCGAGATCTAGAGTTTGAAGTAGGGGACTTCATCTACCTAAAAGTGTCACCCCTCAGAGGGCATAAGAGATTCCAAGTGAAAGGGAAGCTAGCACACCGTTTTGTGGTACTGTATCAGATACTGAAGAGAATAGGAAAGCTAGCCTACAGGCTAGACCTACCAGAGGACTTAGCTAGAGTACACCCAGTGTTCCATGTATCCCAGCTGAGAAAGTGTCTAAGAGTACCAGAACATGAGGTCAAGACAGAGGCATTAGACCTACAAGACACCTTGGAGTACCTGGAGTACCCAGAGAGGATTCTAGACAGAGCAGTCAAAGAGACCAGAAGCACAGCTATCCCATTTTGCAAAGTGCAGTGGAGCAATCATTCAGAAAGGGAGGCTACTTGGGAGAAGGAGTCAGTACTAAAAGAGAGATACCCCCACTTGTTTAAACCATAGGTAACCACAAATCTCGAGAACGATATTGTTGTGAGGGGGGAGACTGTAACAACCCTAATTTTCCCATAGGATTTGATGAATGCAAAAATGAGGATTTAAAATTTTTTGGTGAATTGTTGTGCATGCAAACCAACATATAAGGTTCCTCTCTATTTGCTCCCTTTGCTCTTAGGCAAAATTTAAATTAATTAAAAAAATAATTTGAAGTGCTAAGGACCAAATAGTAGTGATTTGGTTTTTATTTGGTTTTGTTGGATTTTTGTTTGGTTTGAATTCAAAACCTAGATTTGAATTCAAACACTAATTTCTAACCAAACTAATTCAAAACCAGCCTAGCATGCGTGGGCCCAATCTTCTTCGAGAAGTCTGTTTTCGCCCCTCAAGCTTTCCCTCAAGTCAGCCAGCCAACCTAGCCCAGCCGGCCATCCGGCCCAGTAGCGGCCAAGCATCACCACCCAGCGCCCCCTTCCTTTTTCTATCGCCGACAGGAGGGCCCCGCCTGTCAGCTTTCTCCTTCCCCCTTTTCTTCCCTGAGCGCGGCGCTCTGCCCTCCGCCGAGCTCGCCCGTGACCTTGAGCCGGTCCCATCGCCCGTCCTCGCGTCCCGTTGCGATGGTGACGCGTGTCTGCGGGCGCGAAGCATCTCCATCTCGCCGTCCGTGCCCCAACCGAACCCTAGCCGCGCCGCCCTACAAGTACCCCCGTCGCGGAAACTCCCTACTCCAGTCGCCACACCCTTCGGGGTTTTCTTCGCCACCAAGTTGAAGCCGGGTGAGAGAGGAAGGGGAAGAAATCAGAGGTGGGGAGGGAAGCGGAGGTGAGCGGAAGAGAAGAGGACGACGCCGCGCACCGCAGCGGCGCCGCCGTCCGTGGAGCCGACGTGCGGGAGCCGGACCAGGGACGCCATCAAGCCACCGCCGAACCGCGAGCCTTCGTCGAGCTGCTGCGAACGTCTTCTTGACCCAAGGTGAGCCGGCACCGCCGCTCCCCTTTCTTCCTCTGTTCCGGCCGAGCGCCGCCGCTCCTTGTGCTCGCCGTCACCAAGCTGTCTCTGGGACCCAGCCTTCGAGCTGTGGCCGTTCTTCTGCAGGACCCCGCCGCCGAGCCGCTGAACCTTGCCGCAAAACTGCCGTCGACGCGTCTCGCAGCCAACGCCGTCGCGGACTGGGAGGCCGGTCACCGCGCACGAGCCGCGGCCGTGTCGCGGCCACGGGCAACCGTGTGCCCGCGCACGCGCACCCAGCCAGTCGCGTTCCAGCACTCGCTGGCGTTGCGCACGCGCGTGCTTTTCCCAGCCGAGCCGCAACTTGAGCCTTTTGCTGCCCGAGCACCGCCGGTCCGCCATGCCATGGCCGCGCCGCCGCCGCTCTCGTCGGGGAGCCGCCTCATCGGCCAAGTTCCCTCTCTTTCTTACCATTCGTGTTCGCAAAACCCTAGCCGAGCTTTTTCCTGAGAACCCGAGCCTCGCCGACCTCCTTTTCCGTCGATCACCGTCGACGACGTCGCCGCCGGCCGCGCGCCAGAGCACGCCACGCGCGTCCGCGTCGCGCCGTGGCCAAGCCACACCTTCGACCACACCAAGCCGGCCACACCACAGCCACAAAAGATCCCGTGGCGGCCACAAAGCGATCCCGTGCACCCGGTGCACGTGAACTACCCACACGGCTCATGGTGGACCAAGTCCACAGCGCCGGATCCAGCCGTGTCCCCGCCTAAAGTTCGCGCTAAAGTCCAGTTTACCCCCCTGGACTTTTCTTTCGGCCCAACTCCGGCCCAGTAGCGCTTTTCGTCTTTTTCTTTTTCTTTTAAACAGCGCTGACGCTTGGGGCCCACCTGTCATACTCTGGCAGTCACTGACATGCGGGGCCCACTGACTGACTTGACCCGTTGACTCGTTGACAGGTGGGCCCCTGTCAACCGTAGCTCAGAAAAATATGAAACCAGTTTCTATATTTTTCTAAAAACATGACCTACGCGTTAGTGTAGAGTTTGGTGTTTCTTGGCTCTTTTTTACTCGCTGTTTTGGTGTTTCTTTGCTTGTAGCCGCGTCTTATTTTCTTTCCCGTGACTCTAGGAGCCCCGGAGAACCTGGAGGAGCCGGACTACCCCGACAACTGTTTTGAAGAGGAGTAAGAAGCTTACCCAGGTTCATGCCCGACCAATCTCTGAAATACCCATTAGACATGCAAACTAGTATGCTAGCGCTTTACTTTACTCGCATCATAAACTTGCACTGCCTTTGTTATTATCCTGTTACCTTGCTACCTACTACTCACTTTATGGAATATGCTATGCTATGCATGTGTTGGGATGGTTGTGATTTGATCCTCTTGGCGTGAGTTGTGGGTGGTATGGGAGGTGTAGTGTAGCTAGTCGGTGTAAGCGAGTAATAACAACTCGATCGTTTGATCGGGGTGCTTGGGGACTGCACTCGGACAGTCCCTACGGAATACCTGTTGCGGGTACATGGTTATTTTGGATACTTGGTTACTTGAGGAGTTTGGGCGTCAATACCTGTTATGGGTGCCGATTGTGGACCGTTGCGGCGGATCGCTTATGACGCTGATTCTCGCTTTACCGACAATTAAGGACCGAGTCGAGTTCCACCTTTGGACGTGGGAATACCGTGCTCACCATCTACCCGGAATGGGGAGGATTCCAGCAAGCCTACTCTAGTGCAGCGCCAAGACTGTAGGAGATTTGAGCTTGATATGTGTAAGGGGGACTCGTTGCGGCGTACTCTCCCTGATTTACCACAGCCCCCGACTGGCCCCGGTGGGAAGGTTTCACACCCCTGGGGCAGATGTTAGATCAGATGTTTCCCGAGCCCAGGGAGACAGGATTGGCGCCGTTACTGTTTAGGGTCTTTGCTGTGGGTTGTGTCTCAGGTTGGTTGCGGACTAGCCTTGCAGCCCGGATGGATTCCTGGAGTGCCACCTCTGCAGAGTATAAACTATATGTATAGCCGTGTCCATGATTACGGACGACCCGCTTCTGATAAGTTCCGACTAGCATGGGAATCTGCTTTCTTACCTTATCCTTGATTTGGGTTATGAGCGATTGGTCCAACGTTGCTGATGAGACAAGGTGGGGAGGGAGCTCAGCGAGTCGACTAGTGAGCGAAAGGTGTTGGTGGATGATGTTTGCGGGAACCTGCTGTGGCAGGACGAGCCCGATGTGAATGTGAGGCTGATGGTTGGATCTGGGGAGTGGATGTGCTTGTGAGGAAAGGAGTTGGTGATGAGATGAATTTGGGTTATTGCTGCTGCTCGCATAGGAAAACCCTAGCTTAAACCTTGATTATTTCTATACCTTAGAATAGGCCACTTTAAAGCTTGCTACATATTATGGTTGGTGACGTGAACCTGTCCCATTTCCTTGGGGACAGACTTTGGGTTCTCAGGTGAAGACCCCGACCACGAGTTCAACCAGGACGGGTGGTACGATTGAAGGGTGCGCGCTATGCTCAAGGATGCCTGCGGGAAGTGGACCCAGAAGATTTAGCTACCGCTTTGTAGCTGTTCCTTATTGTCGATTTAGCCCAGAGGGCTTGTACCAGTCCGCTATATTTTATATATGTCATGTGTTGGATCTTTTGTCGTTGTATGGATGTGATATTCGACTGAGATGAGTTTTGTACGAGATAGCTGCTTTTCCTGGGACTATCTCGAGGGTACAGGGAGTCGGATTCTGGTCGTTGAGAATCTGGTTCGTTTCACTAGGAGTTACTACCCTTTGTTGATATGATCATTGATGGTCAATGAGTTGGTTTTGGATGATCCTTATGTGCTGCCCTTGATCAAGTGAAGATTTCATGATGTTGATGAAATTTACTTCGACTTGATATTTTGGGTCAATTTTTGAACTCTTCTTATATGTCCAAGATCCATCTTAAGCCTCCATTTATTTTATCATTGGAGAGACTTCTTGCATAATTGTTGACCTCTTGAGTTGAAGATTTGCAATGAAAACCCATCTTTGATTTCTTTTCTTCAACTCAAATCACTCTCAGCTTCAATGTTGGAATTGGAATATTCAATGAATCACTCAATGTTCCGATAGGAAATAATTTAAAAGACTGAGAAGGGTTCATTGGAGGAAATCAAGGAATTCTGGCTGTTGTGACAGTTGTCGGAGGTTCCGACGACATGTCGGAAGTTTTGACAAACCCAAAAACAGCAATTGTAACCCTCCCCTTTTTTATGTGTGGATCATATGGTTACTTCTCCTACAATAAACATAAGATAATGCTCTACTAGAGAGCCATTAAAAGAATCATAAGCATCTAGTTTTCTCAAATTAATCTAGCCATGCTCAAGTGCTCACAATTACCAAAATTGTGAACAACAAATGTCTACCCAAGGCTACTATTGGCTAGATTGCACAAGATAGGATACTTGTTATCGAGATGTCATTGAAGATTGAGACATGTCAAGAATTTACAAACATGGCATGAAACGAACCGGATTCCCAATTACGAGAATCCGACTCCCTGTACCCTTGTGATAGTCCCAGGAACAACAGCTATCACGTACAGAACTCATTTCAGCGGAAATCACATCCATACAACGATTAAGACCATCAAACATGTTATAGATACAAAACGGTATGGTACAAGCCCTCTGGGCTAAACGAAAAAAGGGAAACAACTTCGCAACGGATAGCTATAAACTTCTGGTGCTTCGGAACTTCACCTCCACAGGCATCCTTGAGCACAGCGCACAGCCCTCATTTGCATCATCCGTCGTGGTTAATCCTGTACTCGGAGTCTTCTCCTGTGCACCCAAAGACTGTCCCCAAGGAAATGGGACAGGTCCACGTCACCAACCATAATATGCAGCAAAGCTTTATAGTGGCCTATACTAGTAATAAAATATTCAAGGAGTGTAAGCTGGGGGTTTTTCCCTATGCGCGCAGCAGCAACATAACCAAGTTCATCTCATCTCCAAACACCATTTCTCGTAAGCACATACTCTCCCCAAAACCACCCATCAATCTCACAACCACATCGGGCTCGTCCTGCCTCAACAGGTTCCCGCAATAAACATCCGCCAACTCCTTTCACTCACTAGTCGACTCGGTGAGCTCCCTCCCCACCTTGTCTCAACAGCCTCAGCTGGTCCAACCTCTCATAACCCAAATTCAAGGATAAGGTAAGAAAGCAGAATCCCATGCTAATCTGGATGGATCAGATGCGAGATCGTCCATGACCGTGGACACGGCTATACGTATAGTTTTCACTCTGCAGAGGTTGTACTCCAGGAACCACCCGGGCAGCGAGCTGGTGCCCCAGCTCGAGACGCAGCCCACAGCAAAGACCCTATAAAGTAACGGTACCATCCTGCTTCCCTGGGCTCGGGAAACATCCGCACGCTAACAACTGCCCCAGGGATGTGAAACCTTCCCACCGGGGCCAGTCGGGGGCAGTGGTAGATCAGGGAGAGTACGCCGCAAGGAGTCCCCCTTACACATATCAAGCTCGATCCTCCTACAGTCCTGGTACCGCACTAGATAGGCTTGCTGGAACCCTCCCCATTCTGGGTAGATGGTGAGCACTGTAATTCCCACTTCCGAAAGGCATCCTGATGCGGTCCTTAATTGTCGGCAAGGCGAGTATCATCATCAAAAGCGATCCGCCGCAACGGTCCGCAATCGGCACCCATTACAGGTATGGCCTCCCAAACTCCTCAAAAGTAACCAAGTAACCATGTACCCGCAACAGGTACTCCGTAGGAACTGTCCGAGTTCAGTTCCCAAGCACCCCGGTCAAACGAGCGAGTTGTTATCACTCGCCTCCACCGCCTAGCTGCACTACTCCTCCCAAGCCACCCAACTCACGCCAAGAAGTTCAATCACAACCATCCCAACAAGTGCAAGCATAGCATTCTCATAAAGTGGATAAAAGGTAGCAAGGAAACAGGGTAGATAAAAGACAGTGCAGGCATATCATCATCATGCGAGTAAAGTGAAGCGCTAGCATACTAGTTGCATGTCTACTAGGTAATTCAGAGAATGGCTGGGCGTGAACCTGGGCATTGCTTGTCCTCTTCGTTCCGGTAGTTGGTGTAGTCGTCAGCATCCTTCCGCGACTCCGGAGCTCCTAATTACGCGGAAATAAAATAAAGGCGGGAGCTACTAGCAAAGAAACACCAAAACAACGAAGCAAGAAGACCCAAATAACGCCAAACTCTACAGTAACGCGTAGGTCATGATTTTAGAAAAATATAGAAACTGGTTTCATATTTTTCTGAGCTATGGTTGATTTATTATGAATTTTCTAAGTTTAAATCATTTTCTGAAAATATTGAATAATTACGAAAAAGAAAAGCAGACACACTGGGGCACGTGGCAGCACCAGGGCGTGCCACGTCATCACTGCTGACGTCAGCATGACGTCATCAGCGGGGCCGGCTTTGCTGACGTCATCGTGGGCCCTAATGACGTCAGCGTTGACTTGGTCAACATTGACGAGTCAACGGTCAATGGTCAGCGGGTCAGCGGGGTCAGTGGGGCCCACTGGTCAGTCCCTGTTAGTCTATGACACGTGGGTCCGGGCTGTCAGCAGTTAAAAGAAAAAGAAAAGGAGAAGGAAGCTGGGCTGGAATTGGGCCGGAAGCAGCAGGCCGGCCCAACAAGGATGACCCTTCGGCCCAAGAGGGTGAGTTGGTTCGGCTGGGAAAGGTGGACGCGGTCTACCATAGACCGTGTGGTCGGTCCACGAAGGCCGGGTTCATGGGATCAGTTGTGGCCGCAGCTGGATCCTCTGTGGTTGGCCGTGTGTGGTGGTGGTGTGGGTCACGGTGTGGCCTGGCCAGCGCATCGCGAGAGCGCGACGGCGCGTTCGGGTGCACGGCGCCGGCGGCAACGACGACGGCGGAAAGGGGGAAAAACAGAGGAGAACGGCGGATCACGGCGGCGGCTCACCACGGTGGTCGTAGAGGTACGCAGCAGCTTGGTGAAGGCTAGTGGGGTTCCGGCGGTCGTCCTCCACTGGACGACGTCCCTGGTCTGGCCCCACTCCGGTGGCTTCACGAACGGCGGCGTGCTCCAGCTTTTGCTCGTCGACGGGGAGGTGCTCCGGCCCCTCCCCGCTGCTCCCCTGGATCGTCTCCCTCTCCACCACACTCCTCTGCTTCCACTCCTCCACTCTCCCTCTCGGATTGTTGGCTGAGAAACCCCAACGGGGGTGGCGGCGGCTCGAGGGAAAGAGATGGTCGGCGGGTGGTTTTATAGCCCAGGGGCTAGGGTTCCGCGAGCACGGACGGCTGATGGCGCAGGGGCTCGCTCTCCCTTTCCACGCGGCGCGATCAGGACGCCCGGCCGGCGCGGAGCAGGTGAGCAGAGGGGTTCATGCGCGGCACGCGGGCGGCTACGCGAGGAACAAAGGGGGAAAGGAGAAGAACAGTGCTCGGCGGGACCCGCACGGCAGTGAGAGAAGAAGGTGGGGAGTGCGGGGTGAGGCCGGGCCGAAAGATGGGCCGGATGGCCGGCTGGGCTGGATTGGTTGCTGGCTCGGGAAGAAGAGTTTAGGGTGGTCAAGCGGACTTGGGTTCTGGGATTTGGCCCACGAGCAGTTAGTAGGGTTTGACAAATAGTTAGGCTAGTTAGTGTTTGATTTCAAATCCAAAATTTGAATTCAAACCAACCAAAAATCCAACAAAACCCAAACAACTCCAAATCACAACTATTTCATCCTTAGCACTTCAAATTGATTTTTAATTTAAATTTAAATTGCCTAGGAATTTAGGGAGCAACAAGAGAATAACCTTATATGTTTGTTTGCATGGACACAATTTCACCAAAAATTTTTAAAATCCACATTTTTTTGCATTCAACAAAACCTACGAAAATTTCGGGATGTTACAATCTTCCCCCCCTCACGAGAATCTCGTCCTCGAGATTTAGGTATACCTAGGGCTCAAACAGGTGTGGGTATTTCTCTCTCAAAACTGACTCTTTCTCCCAAGTTGCTTCCCTCTCTGTGTGGTTACTCCACTGAACCTTGCAGAATGGAATAGAGGTGCTTCTTGTCTCTTTAACTGCTCTGTCCAAGATCTTCTCTGGGTACTCCAAGTACTCTAGCGTATCTTGCAAATCCAATGCTTCTGTCCTGACTTCTTGCTTTGGCATTCTCAAGCATTTGCGTAGTTGCGACACATGAAATACTGGGTGCACTCCGGCTAGCTCTTCAGGTAGCTCTAGCTCGTAAGCCAATTTCCCCACTCTGGTCAGAATCTTGTAGGGTCCTACAAATCTGGGTGCTAGTTTCCCTTTCACAAGGAATCTCTTACTTCCCCTGAGGGGCGACACTTTCAGGTACACGTGATCTCCCACCTCGAACTCGAGGTCCCTTCTTCTCTTGTCAGCGTAGCTTTTCTGCCTACTCTGTGCAATCTTCAAGTTCTCTCTGACCTTAGCCACATTCTCTTCTGCCTCCACAATTGAGTCAGGGCCAAAGAAGGTTCTCTCTCCCACCTCTAACCACATAAGAGGTGTTCTGCATTTTCTTCTATATAGGGCTTCAAATGGGGACATTTTCAGACTTGCTTGGTAACTGTTGTTGTACGAGAATTCTGCATAGGAGAGGCTCTTCTCCCAATCCTTGCTATAGCTTAACACACATGCTCTCAGCAGGTCTTCTAGAATCTGATTCACTCGTTCTGTCTGACCATCCGTCTGTGGGTGGTACGCTGTACTGTAGTCCAGTCTGGTCCCAATCGCCTTATGCAAGCTCTTCCAGAACTGAGCTGTGAATTGCGGTCCTCTATCGGATACGATACTCCTTGGTGCCCCGTGCAACTTGAGAATGTTATCCACATATAGTTCTGCTAGTCTGTCGAGAACCGGTCCTTGACTGGTATGAAGTGAGCCACTTTGTTCAGTCGATCCACTATCACCCAAATAGCATTATTTCCTTTCTGAGTGCGGGGTAGTCCGACTATAAAGTCCATACTGATGTCCTCCCACTTCCACTCTGGAATTTCTAGAGGTTTCAACAGTCCTGCTGGCCTTTGGTGTTCTGCCTTGATTCTTCGACATGAATCGCACTTGGCGACATATTCAGCTATATCCTCTCGCATCTTTTTCCACCAGAATCGGTCTTTAAGGTCTAGATACATCTTGGTGCATCCTGGGTGGATCGAGTACTTGGACTCATGAGCTTCTGCTAGTACGGTCTTCTGGATATCATCATCTTGCGGTACGCAGATGCGTTGCTTAAGCCATACTGTTCCTTGAGCATCAATATGGAAGTCTGGGGCTACTCCACGTTGAACATCCTGAATCGGCTCTTGAATTTCTGGGCAGTCTTTGTGAGCAGTCTTGATGCGTTCTTCCAGGTTGTATTTCACGCTCAACTCTTCCGGTTGTCCTTCTTCTGCTACCTCAAGCCTGAGCTTGTTCAGCTCCCTAATCAACTCCGGTTGTCCCTCCTCCATCCTCAAGTTGTTATGGTAGCTCTTACGACTTAGGGCATCTGCTACTACGTTGGCTTTCCCTGGATGGTAGTGTATCTCCAGGTCGTAGTCCTTGATCAGTTCCAACCATCGTCTCTGTCTCATGTTCAGTTCTGTTTGGGTGAAGAAGTACTTCAGACTCTTGTGATCAGTGTAGATATCACACTTGTTGCCAATCAGATAGTGCCTCCAGATCTTTAAGGCATGTACCACTGCTGCTAGTTCTAAGTCGTGGGTGGGGTAGTTTTCTTCATGCTTTCTCAACTGCCTCGAAGCGTATGCAACCACTTTGCCTTCTTGCATCAGTACACATCCCAGACCTTGTCTTGAGGCATCACAATATACCACAAAGTCTTTCCGGATATCTGGCAGAGTCAACACTGGGGTAGTGGTAAGCTTATGTTTGAGCTCTTGGAAGCTTTCTTCACACTTTTCTGTCTAGTTGAAGGGTACATTGTTCTTGAGCAACTCTGTCATTGGCTTGGCAATTTTGGAGAAGTTTTCAATGAATCTTCGGTAGTAGCCTGCCAAACCCAAGAAGCTTCGAATTTCTGTGACACTCTTTGGCTGCTGCCACTCGGAGACTGCTTCAATCTTTTCAGGGTCTACTGCTACGCCCTCGGCTGTCAACACATGGCCCAAAAAGGCAACTTTCTCCAACCAGAACTCGCACTTGCGGAACTTCCCAAAGAGTTTGTGCTGTCTCAACTTCTCTAGCACTATACGTAGGTGCTCCTCATGCTCTTCTGCTGTTTCAGAATAGATTAGGATGTCATCAATGAATACCATGACAAACTTGTCTAGCTCTTCCATGAATACCTTGTTCATCATGTTCATGAAGTAGGCAGGTGCGTTTGTCAGCCCGAAAGACACTACGGTGAACTCATATTGCCCGTATCGAGTCACGAAAGTTGTCTTGGGAATGTCTCCTTCCCTAATCTTCATCTGGTGGTATCCTGATCTCAGGTCTATCTTGCTGAAGTACTTTGCCTTCTTCAACTGATCTAGCAAATCATCAATTCGAGGTAGCGGGTACTTGTTCTTGATAGTCACTGCGTTCAGAGGTCGATAGTCTACGCACATGCGCATAGAACCATCCTTCTTCTTCACGAATAGTACTGGCGATCCCCATGGAGACGCGCTGGGTCTGATCACTCCACTGTCCAGCATATCCTTCAATTGCTTCTTCAATTCCTCGAGTTCTTCCACAGACATTCTGTACGGTCTCTTGGCAATTGGCCCTGTCCCTGGTTGCAACTCGATTATGAACTCCACATCACGGTCAGGTGGTAAGCCTGGTAGTTCTTCTGGAAAAACATCTGGGTACTCACAGACTACTGGCACCTCCTCAATGGTCTTTTCCTTGATATTGTACGCAAACTTTCTCATGGAAGGCTTCCTGGGTCCTTCTTTTGCTTTCTGCGGCTTAACTGACACCTTCAGACCACTCAGGTGTGTCAACACTACTGACCTGGGTGAGCAACTGATCACTCCCCTGTGAGCTGTCAACCAATCCATACCTAGGATCACGTCAATGCCATCTGACTTCAGCACTGTCAGGTCTGCAGAGAATCCGAATCCTCCTAGTTCCATGCCAACTGCTGGGCACACTTGGGTGCATCTGAGCTCTCCTAACGGTGAAGTTGTGATTACAGGTCTAGCTCTAGGCTCTGTATGGAGTGACTGTTCCGTAACAAACTTCGACGAAACGAACGAACCAGTTGCACCAGAATCAAATAGTACCGAAGCTTTTGTGCCATTTACCAAGAATTCTCCGAGTACTACTTCAGGAGCATCCTCGGCATCCTTCTCAGTCAGGTGGTTAAGTCGGCCTCTGATGGCTGAAGATTGCGGTTGGTTCTTTCTGTCTGGGCACTCAAACGACTTGTGACCTGGTTTTCCACAACCAAAGCAAACAAGAGATGTCTTGTCACCAACTTCTGGGGTGCTGAGCTGTTTCTGGCCTGAACTTTCGTAAGCAGGGTCGTTGTTGGTCTTGTTCTCAAAGCTGGTCTTGTTCTCAAAGCTGTTGTTGTCACCAGTCTTGTTCTTAGTGTTTAGGATTGCACTCCTGACAAATCCTATTCCTCCTCGGCTTAAGCTTTGCTGGAATCCCCTGCGGAGCATATTGCTCTGGCCACTCCTCGGTATTTGACTCAACCTGAGGTGGTGCTGTTGCTCGGCTTTTCTTTTCCTGGCTCTCCAAGTGTCTTCTAAGTCAACCCTTTCCTTTTCCACTGCTATAGCTCTGTCAATCATCTCTCGGAGTGAGTCGTGACTGCTGGAAGCGAGTGCCATTCTAAGTCCCCTGTGTAAGCCTCTTTGAAACCAGACTTGCTTCTTCTTTTCGGTGGTGATTTCTTCCGGGGCATACCTCAACATCTTAGCAAAGTGTCGGGCGTACTCTGTCACTGACATGCTTCCTTGCTTCATGGTTCTGAATTCCATAGCCTTGTATGACATTACTTGTTCAGGAATGTGATATTCCTTGAACGCTTCGCAGAACTCCAGCCAGGTGATTTGTGCTGGGTTCTCATGAGAGTCACAGTAGCTCTCCCACCAAGCTTTAGCTGCTCCTTCAAGCTGGTGTGCCGCTAGGGCTACACATTCTTCATCTGTGTAATCTGTCAAGTCCAGCTTGGCCTCGATAGCTCTGAGCCAGTCATAAGCATCTAGTGGCTCGTCTGAGTAGTCAAATGTGGGTGCCGTCAATCTGATGAACCTTTCAATCTTCATCTGGAGGTCTTCCTCACAGTGACCCTGTTGGTTCTGGTTCAGATCTTCCTGGAGTTGTTGTATTGCATGTGCCATCTAGGTATTGGCCTGTGCCATCTGTTGCATCAACTGGGTCTGAACAGTCATCACTTCTTCTAGGTTGGGCGGTGTGTTAGGATGTGGCGCATCTCTGCCCCTAAGATGGTTCTGCTGGGGTTCTTCTGCTTGTTCTTCCATTGCAACTTCTTGTTCTTCGCCTCTTGCTGTGTTGTTCTCAGGCTGGAACACGCCTGCTGCGTGTCCATGGCCCCTGCCTCTGCTTGTGGTAGGTGTTCTCCCGCGTCCTCTACCACGACCTCTGCCTCTGTCTGTCATCACTGTGTCCTCTTGCTCAGTTTCCTCTGAACAGACTAGCAGTCGGTTCGACCTTCTGGTTGACATTTTCTGCATTTCACGAAGCAGGTAAGTGGTGGTCAGGTAGGGTTATAGGCACTGGTAATCTAGTTGTAGGAGTTGCACACATGAAAGCTCGAACACTAACTACACTCAAGGTGAACAGCAAGAAAGCTGCAAGAACAGCCACAAGAACCGATCACACAATCAAAGCATTACACCTTAGACACTTGTGTTATCTTGAGGCCAACTCCCGAAGCCTCGAAGATTAACACTTCTACTTGGCTTAAGATCGTGGCTGATCCTGTGGTGGTCGTGGACTACATCTACCTTGGCTCGACGACAAGCACGAGACCATCGTCAGCCACTTGGTTACATGGGTTGTTAGCAGCAAGAGTTAGCAAGGTTAGAAAAGTGAACAATAGCACAAGGTGTGATAAGGAGTAGTTCAAGGGATTTCTTATATCGCAACAGACTTAGTTGGAGCCTCTGTCCTAGTCTTCAAGTCTAGGGCTGCGCACTGCGGTCAAGTATGGCTCTGATACCAACTGAAACGAACCGGATTCCCAATTACGAGAATCCGACTCCCTGTACCCTTGTGATAGTCCCAGGAACAACAGCTATCACGTACAGAACTCATTTCAGCGGAAATCACATCCATACAATGATTAAGACCATCAAACATGTTATAGATACAGAACGGTATGGTACAAGCCTCTGGGCTAAACGACAAAAGGGAAACAACTTCGCAGCGGATAGCTATAAACTTCTGGTGCTTCGGGCCTTCACCTCCACAGGCATCCTTGAGCGCAGCGCACAGCCCTCATTTGCATCATCCGTCGTGGTTAATCTTGTACTCGGAGTCTTCTCCTGTGCACCCAAAGACTGTCCCCAAGGAAATGGGACAGGTCCACGTCACCAACCATAATATGCAGCAAAGCTTTATAGTGGCCTTTATTAGTAATAAAATATTCAAGGAGTGTAAGCTGGGGGTTTTTCCCTATGCGCGCAGCAGCAACATAACCAAGTTCATCTCATCTCCAAACACCATTTCTCGCAAGCACATACTCTCCCCAAAACCACCCATCAATCTCACAACCACATCGGGCTCGTCCTGCCTCAATAGGTTCCCGCAATAAACATCCGCCAACTCCTTTCACTCACTAGTCGACTCGGTGAGCTCCCTCCCCACCTTGTCTCAACAGCCTCAGCTGGTCCAACCTCTCATAACCCAAATTCAAGGATAAGGTAAGAAAGCAGAATCCCATGCTAATCTGGATGGATCAGATGCAAGATTGTCCTTGACCGTGGACACGGCTATACGTATAGTTTTCACTCTGCAGAGGTTGTACTCCAGGAACCACCCGGGCTGCGAGCTGGTGCCCCAGCTCGAGACGCAGCCCACAGCAAAGACCCTATAAAGTAACGGTACCATCCTGCTTCCCTGGACTCGGGAAACATCCGCACGCTAACATCTGCCCCAGGGATGTGAAACCTTCCCACTGGGGCCAGTCGGGGGCAGTGGTAGATCAGGGAGAGTACGCCGCAACGAGTCCCCCTTACACATATCAAGCTCGATCCTCCTACAGTCCTGGTACCGCACTAGATAGGCTTGCTGGAACCCTCCCCATTCTGGGTAGATGGTGAGCACTGTAATTCCCACTTCCGAAAGGCATCCTGATGCGGTCCTTAATTGTCGGCAAGACGAGTATCAGCATCAAAAGCGATCCGCCGCAACGGTCCGCAATCGGCACCCATTACAGGTATGGCCGCCCAAACTCCTCAAAAGTAACCAAGTAACCATGTACCCGCAACAAGTACTCCGTAGGAACTGTCCGAGTTCAGTTCCCAAGCACCCCGGTCAAACGACCGAGTTGTTATCACTCGCCTCCACCGCCTAGCTGCACTACTCCTCCAAAGCCACCCAACTCACGCCAAGAAGTTCAATCACAACCATCCCAACACATGCAAGCATAGAATTCTCATAAAGTGGATAAAAGGTAGCAAGGAAACAGGGTAGATAAATGGCAGTGCAGGCATATCATCATCATGCGAGTAAAGTAAAGCGCTAGCATACTAGTTGCATGTCTACTAGGTATTTCAGAGAATGGCTGGGCGTGAACCTGGGCATTGCTTGTCCTCTTCGTTCTGGTAGTTGGTGTAGTCGTCAGCATCCTTCCACGACTCCGGAGCTCCTAATTACGCGGAAATAAAATAAAGGCGGGAGCTACTAGCAAAGAAACACCAAAACAACGAAGCAAGAAGACCCAAATAACGCAAAACTCTACACTAACACGTAGGTCATGATTTTAGAAAAATATAGAAACTGGTTTCATATTTTTCTAAGCCATGGTTGATTTATTATGAATTTTCTAAGTTTAAATCATTTTCTGAAAATATTGAATAACTACGAAAAAGAAAAGCAGACACACTGGGACACGTGGCAGCACCAGGGCGTGCCATGTCATCACTGCTGACGTCAGCATGACGTCATCAGCGGGGCCGGCTTTGCTGACGTCATCGGGGGCCCTAATGACGTCAGCGTTGACTTGGTCAACGTTGACCAGTCAACGGTCAATGGTCAGCGGGTCAGCGGAGTCAGTGGGGCCCACTGGTCAGTCCCTGTTAGTCTATGACACGTGGGTCCGGGCTGTCAGCAGTTGAAAGAAAAAGAAAAGGAGAAGGAAGCTGGGCTGGAATTGGGCCGGAAGCAGCAGGCCGGCCCAACAAGGATGACCCTTCGGCCCAAGAGGGTGAGTCGGTTCGGCTGGGAAAGGTGGACGCGGTCTACCATAGACCGTGTGGTCGGTCCACGAAAGCCGGGTTCATAGGATCAGTTGTGGCCGCAGCTGGATCCGCTGTGGTTGGCCGTGTGTGGTGGTGGTGTGGGTCACGGTGTGGCCTGGCCAGCGCGTCGCGAGAGCGCGACGGCGCGTTCGGGTGCGCGGCGCCGGCGGCAACGACGACGGCGGAAAGGGGGAAAAACAGAGGAGGACGACGGATCACGGCGGCGGCTCACCACGGTGGTCGTAGAGGTACGCAGCAGCTTGGTGAAGGCTAGTGGGGTTCCGGCGGTCGTCCTCCGCTGCACGGCGTCCCTGGTCTGGCCCCACTCCGGTGGCTTCACGAACGGCGGCGTGCTCCGGCTTCTGCTCGCCGACGGGGAGGTGCTCCGGCCCCTCCCCGCTGCTCCCCTGGATCGTCTCCCTCTCCACCACACTCCTCTGCTTCCACTCCTCCACTCTCCCTCTCGGATTGCTGGCTGAGAAACCCCAACGGGGGTGGCGGCGGCTCGAGGGAAAGAGATGGTCGGCGGGTGGTTTTATAGCCCAGGGGCTAGGGTTCCGCGAGCACGGACGGCTGATGGCGCAGGGGCTCGCTCTCCCTTTCCACGCGGCGCGATCAGGACGGCCGGCCGGCGCGGAGCAGGTGAGCAGAGGGGTTCATGCGCGGCACGCGGGCGGCTACGCGAGGAAGAAAGGGGGAAAGGAGAAGAACAGTGCTCGGCGGGACCCGCACGGCAGTGAGAGAAGAAGGTGGGGAGTGCGGGGTGAGGCCGGGCCGAAAGATGGGCCGGATGGCCGGCTGGGCTGGATTGGCTGCTGGCTCGGGAAGAAGAGTTTAGGGTGGTCAAGCGGACTTGGGTTCTGGGATTTGGCCCACGAACAGTTAGTAGGGTTTGACAAATAGTTAGGCTAGTTAGTGTTTGATTTCAAATCCAAAATTTGAATTCAAACCAACCAAAAATCCGACAAAACCCAAACAACTCCAAATCACAATTATTTCATCCTTAGCACTTCAAATTGATTTTTAATTTAAATTTAAATTGCCTAGGAATTTAGGGAGCAACAAGAGAACAACCTTATATGTTTGTTTGCATGCACACAATTTCACCAAAATTTTTTAAAATCCACATTTTTTTGCATTCAACAAAACCTACGAAAATTTCAGGATGTTACATGGCACTTAATTCAATTCATCATGAGAAAACCCAATATGATAGAATTTTGAGATGATATATGTAATGAGTTTCCTCTTAAGCAAGCCAAGTTCTTCAATACATCTCCAAGGACCTAATTAGCTTATCAAGCACATTTTGGTACCCAAACCATGTTGGGTCCATGAAGGTTAGTCACACATGATTTAGTCACCCAAGTGGCCTTTGTGCTAGCAAGAGATGAACTAACCACCATAGTAGCACAACTACCATTCTTGGGATTCCTAAGCAAAACATGGTCAATTGAAGAGTTAAGCTTAGAAATGTTACCCATGGGACAATTCTTACCAATATGCCCCTTTATCCGGCAAGTATAGCAAATACGGTGCTTGTCCTTGCATGATGTCTTCTCATCTTGATTCTTGCTTGATTTCTTGTCGGTGAGCCTCTTACTTGATGACATGAGACCTTCATTCTTCATGATGTGGCATGACACAACCTTATGACCCTTTGCATTGTGACCATGACACTTCCTCTTGCTTCTTCTCGTTCTCTTCTTTGGAAGTGTGGACTTGTCATCAACTTTGTTGGGACACATAGAGGCATAGTGTCCCAAGTCGAAACACTTGTAGCACTTGACATGAGCCATCTTGTTTTTCATTTGTTGATTCTTGCTCATATTAGTTGCTTCTTTCTCAAAGGAGCAATCTCTCATACGGTGACCCTCTTTCTTGCACATGAAGCAAGTAATGGAGAGCTTGCTCTTCTTGTCACTTTGTCCCTTTATGTTGTCATTGTTGAACTTGTGATCTTTTTGATTGCACAAGATGCTTCGCACGGTTGACCACTTCTCAAGCTTGTTCACCATGTTTTCATGGTTATCTTGAGAAGGTTGTGAATTGCATTTGTCCTTCAATCGGATCAACTCCTTATTGAGCCTCTCAACTTCTTGCTTGAGCTCATCATTTTGTTTGGCAATAAGATCATCACAAGTTTCTACAAGAACATGCTCAACACAAAAACTATTTGCTTGAGAGCAACATAGGTTAGTACAAGGTAATTTATTTTGAACATGTGAGCATGTGAACTTGTGCATTTGAGGTTGGTAGGATTTTACCGTTGTCACTATTACCTCATGAGCCACTTCTAGCATGGCATGCAAGTCTACAAGCTTTTCATGATGACACATGAGGCCATCATGATTTTCTTGCAAAGATGCATACTTGCTAATGAGCTTCTCGAGTTGAACTTTGAGCTCATGGTTTGACTTCTCTAATTGAGCCACATAAGAGGTAGAGTTAGTCACACATGTTTGCTCAATTGACAACTTTTCATACCTTTCTACTAAAGTCACATGAGAACTCCTTAGTTTCTCATGCTCTTTGGTTAAAACATTTAACTCTTTTATCTTCTCGATGAGGAGTTCTTCTTGCAGCTCATGAGTTCCTTCTAGATCATCATAATCAACCACTCTTGTCGACTTCATTTTGCTTTCAGCCATGAGACACTCATTGGCTTTAGCACAAGAAAATGAGCAACGTGGTGAGGTTGATTCTTCATTTGGTCGGCATCGGTCACATGTTTCTTCTTCCTTCAAAATGTTAGTCTCACAAGTACAAAGTGAAGTAGAAGCATAACATGAGTGGCCATCTAACCTACTCACCATTTCATTACCTTCTATTGACACAAGTGTTGGTGAGGAGGTTGATGCGAAAATATCATCTTGACCATTTGAAAAAATCATCACTTGATGCTCTTTATTGATTCTTGATGATGTTGAGCACTTCTCAAATGATTCCTCCAATGTGAGATCTTCATCATCACACTTGTACTTTTCATATCTTTCTTTGAGTGTGGTCCAAATGAGATGAGCATCCATAGCCATATCATTGTCACCATCATAATCAATGATGGAATCTAATACATCTCTACTCAAAGTACGAAATAAGACATTAGTAGCTTGGGCATTGAGTTGCAAGCATTTCTCTTCCTCTTTAGATAAGTTTGACCAATCAACACTTGGAGGAGAAATACTAACATCAACGATCCGCTCGATTTGAGGACCCATGGCCCTAAAAACATTAAGCACACTAGTGGACCAAGATGCATAATTTGAACCATCAAGCAAGAGAAGTTCTAGATACATTTCAGCTTTAGTCGACATCTTCTCTCAAGGCGGTTAAGCCCGGAATTGAGAGCCTCGGCTCTGATGCCAATTGAAAGGACCTTGATGTCGCCTAGAGGGGGGTGAATAGGCGGTTTCTGATAAATAAAACTTAGCAGCGGATTAGATCGCCGGATATTCTGACACTTCGTCGGATATTCCGACACTGACAGTAAAGAATGAGCACGTGATGCAAAGATTTAGAGCAACTTAGCTAATTCCCTTTGAATAGAAAGGTGGGAAATCGTCCAAGGATTCTTTTCCACCCAAGAGCTGCACCATAAACTTCACACACGAGTAGATCAGAGCAAATCTATGAAAGTCAACTATGAACTACCAAGAACATATGAACTCAAAGATGAACACGAAAAACAACAAACACAAGGGAGACAAGTGATTTGTTTACTAAAGTTCACTTCCCAAAAGAAGCTAGTCTCCGTTGAGGTGCCTCCAAAGAGACCGAGTTGAGCCACAACTCTACCCTCCCCCTAGGGCCCAAAAGCCAAGCTAGGGTTACTTACTATGATATCCCCAAAGGGATTGGCTTTACAAACTTTCTGGGGCAAGCTCACACGAGTTGAGCGCTCGCCGGAGACGCCTAGCCGTCTAGGAGCAAAAACTCCAAGAGTAACAAACGCGAGTAGATGGCCGAGGATTCTTCAAATGCTCAAGAGTTGGAGTTGATGCTCACCCACACACAAATCCAAGAACTCACTCAAATCCCTTCTCAAATCTTGAAAGGATTGGCTCTAGGGAGTTGAGGGAGTGAAGGGGATGCTCAAGAGAGTGTTCTATGCACGTGTGGTCGGCAGCCAAGTGAGGAGGGGGCGAAGGGGTATATATACTCGGGCCCCCAAAACTAGCCGTTGTGCTGTCTGCGAGATCTGACCCGGATACTCCGACCCCTGGCCGGAATATCTTGCTCTAGAAATGAACGTGACACTTGACTCTAATTCTGTACCAGGCTACTCCGGGACGACATTGGATACTCCGAGAACCCCCAAACCCGAAGGGGTACCTGGAATAAAAATGTTCTGGCCCTGTCCCGGATATTCTTGCTCCAGAAAAACAGCAAGAATAAAGTGTGTTCGTGAGTGCACTTGTGTCTCTCATAGGTACTTGGTTGGATCTCTTTGAGCATTAAAACATCCATGGCTTGATCAACACGCATCCCCCTTGATAGTACGACGTTACCTATATACTCAAGATCAAAGATAAAAACTATATCAACCCTTGAGCTTCAATGTCTTCATCATGTTGCTTTTCTTCAATATGACACCTTGAGGGTTTGCTAGCATTCTTGTCTCTTGAGCATACCATCCAAGAACTAGTGACTTTGGATTCATCGACCAATATGGTGAACACTCAACTTCATATCCATTTATAAGTCACTTCAATATATGATTCATCAAAGATTCGATGCATTGCATAGCTTCACTTGGTGAGGCTTGATTTGTGCCTCGGAATCAAACCAAGTACTAGCTTCCTTCACCCTACCAAAGTCCTTCGGTTACAAGACAATTCTTGCCCTTCTCCTTGCTTAGTTCCTTGTCACTAGTCCTAGCTTGACCCCTTCACCCTATCTTGCCAACTTTAAGTTTAGCTTTGCCTTGCATCTAAATGAGCACCTCAACTAATTCCTTTTCTTTAATACCATAATCTTTCCTTTGCATATTTGCCTTTTCTTTCATACCAATATTATGACCAAGTAATTTTTTATCTTGATTTCCCTTGAAATACCAAGTACTTGGTCAACTATCTTCCTTCTTGATTAAGAATACTATCCATGTGACCAAGCAACCTACCATTCCAAATTCCTTTGATTCCCATTGCTCTTGGTCACTCATCTCATTTTATCAACATGCACTTATGCATTCTATTTCCTCATCGTGATCTTTCTTTCACTATCTTTCTCCATATTGATGTTGTGACCAAATAAGCTTCCATATGAACTTCTTCTTGGACAATAAATAAATCCCTTGATCACCATTCTTCACAATGTCATAATCTTGATCATCATGCAATTGTCATCATGCAATTTTCACCTTTCTTTGATTATATGAGCAAACAACCAATGAGGCCATATAATTCATTTGCCTCTTGTCTCTTTTCTATATTTCCATCTTTGCTTGTCATTTCTTTACTTTTGCATGCTTCATATAATATGAGCTTGACTTTGTTATTTGCAATAAAATCCTTGTCAAAACTTAACAAGCTCATTAGTCCTTTAATTGTTTGTGTCATTCAATCACCAAAACCCACAAGGGGCTAGATGCACATTCAATCACCAAAAGCTCGGCTTTTCTCTTCTTGGCTCTCCAAGTGTCTTCTAAGTCAATTCTTTCCTTCTCCACTGCTATAGCTCTGTCAATCATCTCTCGAAGCGAGCTGTGACTGCTGGAAGCAAGTGTCATTCTAAGTCCCCTGTGTAAGCCTCTCTGAAACCAGAATTGCTTCTTCTTTTCAGTGGTGATTTCTTCCGGGGCATACCTCGACATTTTAGCAAAGTGTCGGGCGTACTCTGTCACTGACATGCTTCCTTGTCTCATGGTTCTGAACTCAATGGCTTTGTGTGCCATTACTTGTTCAGGAATGTGATATTCCTTGAACGCTTCGCAGAACTCCAGCCAAGTGATTTGTGCTGGGCTCTCGTGAGAGTCACAGTAGCTCTCCCACCAAGCTTTAGCTGCTCCTTCAAGCTGGTGTGCCGCTAGGGCTACACATTCTTCATTGGTGTAATCTGTCAAGTCTAGTTTGGCCTCGATAGTTCTGAGCCAGTCATGAGCATCTAGTGGCTCGTCTGAGTAGTCAAACGTGGGTGCCTTCAATCTGATGAACCTTTCAATCTTCATCTGGAGCACGCCTGTCGCGCGTCCTCGGCCCCTGTCTCTGCCTGCGGTGGGTGTTCTCCCGCGCCCTCTACCATGACCTATGCCTCTATCTGTCATAGCCGTCTCCTCTTGCTCAGCTTCCTCAGAACGGGCTAGCAGACGGTTCGACCTTCTGGTTGTCATTTTCTGAAATTCTCGAAGCAGGTAAGTGGTGGTCAGGTAGGGTTAAAGGCACTGGAAATCTAATTGTAGGAGTTGCACACATGAAAACTTAAACACTAAACTACACTCAAGGTGAACAGCAAGAAAACAACAAGAACAGCCACAAGGACCGAGCATTCAATCAAAGCATTACACCTTAGACACTTGTGTCATCCCGAGGCCAACTCCTGGAACCTCGACGATCAACACATCTACTCGGCTTAAGATTGTGGCTAATCTAGTGGTGGTCATGGGCTACACCTACTATGGCACGACGATGAGCACAGGACTATCATCTACCACTTAGTTAGAGGGGTTGTTAGCAGCAAGAATTAGCAAGGTTAGAAGAGCGAACAATAGCACAAGGTGTGATAGGAAGTAGTTCAAGAAGTTTCTTGTATAACAACAGACTTAGTTAGAGCTTCTGTTCTAGTTTTCAAGTCTAGGACTGCGCACTACGGTCAAGTATGGCTCTGATACCAACTGAAACGAACCGGATTCCCACTTACGAGAATCCGACTCCCTGTACCCTTTTGATAGTCCCAGGAACAACAGCTATCACGTACAGAACTCATTTCAGCGGAAATCGCATCCATACATTGATCAAGGTCCTTCAACATGACATAAATACATAGCGATATGATACAAGCCCTCTGGGCTAAATGACAGAAGGAAAACAGCTACGCAACATTTAGCTATAAGCCTCTGGATCTTCGGGGCTTCATCTCCACATGCATCCTTGAGCGCAGCGCACAGCCCTCTTTTGCAACATCCGTCGTGGTTGATCTTGTACTCGGAGTCTTCTCCTGTGTACCCAAAGACTGTCCCCAAGGACATGGGACAGGTCCACGTCACCAACCATAATATGCAGCAAAGCTTTATAGTGGCCTAAACTAGTAGTAAAATATTCAAGGAGTATAAGCTGGGGTTTTCTTATGCGTGCAGCAGCATTATAACCAAGTTCATCTCATCTCCAAACACCTTTCCTCACAAGCTCGATCACACTCCCCAAATCCAACCATCAATCTCACATCCACATCGGGCTCGTCCTGCCGCGGCAGGTTCCCGCAGTAATTATCCGCCAACAACTTTCACTCACTAGTCGACTCGGTGAGCTCCCTCCCCACCTTGTCTTAACAGCCTCAGCTGGTCCAACCTCTCATAACCCAAAACAAGGATGAGGTAAGAAAGCAGAATCCCATGCTAACCAGGAAAAGCCAGATGAAGTGTCACACCCCAAAATTTTCGAATTTTGGGATGTGAATTTTTAACGTAATTAATACAATAATTTTCTCAATTTTCTAAAATTTTCTAGGGTTTATATAATTAACAGGGAATTTAGTATAGGAAAATTCAATTTTCTAAATTAAATTAAAACAATATAGGTTTAATATTGAGTGCCTTGCATTCATGCCGGCTGCATTGAGTTTTGCTTGTGTGTGGTTCAAATAAGGATTTAAATCTAGTTTAAATTCGAGTTTGAATTGCTTTGTTTTGAGCCCTGGAAAAGTTGTTTGGCCTAGAGTTCGTTTTCGCCCCTTCAACTTTCCCCTGGCCCACTTTTCCTCCCTCCTCTCTTTTTCCCGCGCCAGCCTACCTCCCTCCGTTCTTTCATCCAAGCTGGCCCAGCTCGTCCCATCACACGCTCCCTCCGCCACCCTCTCGGCCCACCCCCATCTCTCTCTCGCGGCCCAGCCCGCCACCCCGGCCGCCTTCCTTTCCTCCCTGCCGCTTGGGCCGCCTGCCCCCGCAAGGCCCACCCAACCTCCGCTCGGCCCAATCCCTCAGCACCGGCCCACCAGCGCAGCCCACCAGCGCCGTTCCGGCCCATCACGGCCCAGGCGCCAGCGCCCGCGCCCCCTTCCCCTCGCTCTCTCACTGTCAGCCCGGGCCCGCGCGTCAGGTCGCCGACATCATGCTGACGTCACTTACCTTCTTCCTCCGCCCCGGCTTTCCTTTCCCCGGTCGCGCTAATGGCAGCCCCGCCGCGGCTTGCCAAGGGAGGCCCGCACGCCGAGGCTGCCCTGCCCCCGCGCCTACTTAAATCGCAGCACCACAGCCCCCTCACCCCCATCGCCCAACCCTAGCAGCGCCGCCACGTCTCCACCCGAGCCACTGCACCAGAGCTCCGCCGGCCGCCGACGACTCGCCGCCCCAGAGCATCTCCGCCCCGGACGACCCGAGCCGCCCCACGCCCGTCCCCGCGCCCCGGAGCGCCGACGCCAATGCATCCGACGCCGCCTCTCCGCTGCTCACCGTCGACGCGCCCCATCGCCGCCTCTTCCTCGACTTGATCATCGCAGGTAGTCTCGCCGTGCTTCCCTGGTCCTCTAGCGCCAAACCGCGTTGCATTCCAAGCCCCAACACGCGCGCACCACCTCGCCAGAGTTGGCCGCCCGCCGGCCATCACCACGCGCCCCCTAGACTGCCCACCCCCGACTTGGACCCCCCGAGTAGACTCGCCGTCTTCCCCTGAGGCCATAGCACCAAACCCCATCCCATATGGCGCACCCGAGCCCCAGATCGGCCCTGGTTCGGCGATCCTCTGCCGCGGGAGCCGGCGGCGCCGCCATCCCCATCCTCGCCGGCGACCTCCATCTTCCCCTTTCACCCCTGGCCATCGGATCCCAATCGAACGGCCCAGATCTGGCCATGCCCCGAGTCAAACCAGGGGGATACCGGTCAGCGCTTGGAGCTTTTGCAAAAGAGCCCCTGCAAGATCCGGAATCAACCCGCAGTCGAGCCCTTTCCAAAAATATTTAAACTTAGGCCCCTGGTTTACGAAAAAGTCCCTGATCTTTCCAGTTTTTGCACCCCGAAGCCCAGCCCCTGTTCTTTTATGGTTTAACCCTCCTGTTTTTACATAAATTATGTTTAGGTCCCTGTAATTTTGCAGAAAAGCCTCTGAAACTTTTAAACTTTGCCAGCAAGTCCCTGGACCTTAGAAAAGTCGTATTTTCCTCGTTTTAGCTACGATTAGAGTGATTCTTGCGCTCACGTGTTTGTGGCGAAGCGTAGATTAGCTTTAAAGCCTCCTTTTGTTCTGTTTATATTGTTTGGTGTACTGTTCTTAGTTATTCTTGTTTGTTTGCTTGTATGTTTGTGCCGATGATTGCTGCGACTAGAAGGAACACGCTTCGAGTGCCTTCACGGAGAAGAGTTGAAGATCAAAGAGTTGAAGACTATGAGTGCAAGTATATTGGATTTAAGGCATGTTATAGCACGGACAATCCTTGCTACCTAAACACATCTTTTACGTATTATTTACTACATACGCATGTGTCTAAATTGTTACCCCTTTAAGGTTGTACCTAGCTTTGTTTATCCTATACCTTGTTTACCTTGGGTTTTGCATATGGGTAGTATTTTGCTAGGCGCAGCTACTGTCACCTTTGCTCAACTGTTAACCTTGATATAATGGTCCACTTCAACTTTAATGTTAAAAGATTGCTTTTTAGCAACATGAATCAGGGAGCTAGGGTGTATGCTTCGTGCTTGGCCCTAGTGTCTCTCCGTAAGGACTGGTTCTTAAAGTGGCAACCTAGGAACCTGTCGCCACCGCTGGAACTATAATGGCTCTGGTCTTGGAAGAGTAGCTTGAACGTCTCTAGCTTGCCAGTGGTTACCGACGGGCCGACGGCGTTATGGGAAGTAAGGTGCTGGGTATGGTTTTTGATCCACCGGGGACGGTAGCCCCGTCGGCTATGTCTCGTTAGACAAAGTCTCGTGTTGGTTGCCTCAGGGGGGGAGAGCTCCACATGTTGCGCCTGTTCGGCCGCGTTGCCCCGTGCTCTGGATTGCCATTGACCCTCCTACCGGTGTGCCCTTGGGGTCAGTCAATCTCGGTGCCTCAGACCTTACCGCCTTATTGTACTGTAGCGGCCACTGTCTTGTTAGGGTGTCTTGTGAAAAGCCTCGTAGCATCCCTATGCAGTCACACCTTGGAAGTGTTGATGTGCGTGGTTGGGTGCAAAGCTCCATGAGCTTTTACGCGACCGGTGGGTAAAGGGTGAAACCTCTGCAGAGTGTAAATCTATCATGATAGCCTTGCTCAGGGTCACGAGCGGCCTGGATCCTTTTTTATTAGAAGATGGAGTTATTTATGTTAATGTTCACTTATACTTATTTAATTGGGTTCATCCACTGGGATTCATTTAATGGTAGTAATCTTGGTCTATGATAAAATGAACCAACTAAAAAGTGCTATTGCAGTCGAGCCGTGTCAAGCCTTTTTGAGCCTTCATACACCCGTGCTATACTTGCTAAGTAAGACAATTACTTACGCTTGCCTTTATTCAACAAAATCCCGGATGGGTACCAGATGGAGTGAATGAGACAGCTACTGAGTTTCCTGAGGATTTCCATACTTCTGAGCTGAGGTCAACCAGTCGGCGTCCCTGTGGACTTGAGGCTCTACCTGTCAAGTTATTAAATAGACTTCCGATGTGTATGTGCTAAACTCTGATGTAAACTTACTTTATTCGAGCATATGTACTCTGTTTTACCATATTTGTAAGTTGTATGTGTTCTGTGGACATCCTGGGCACACATACAGTAGCATTCGGGTTTCTGTGTAAATCCGGGTGTGACATGAAGGATCGTCCGTGACCGTGGACACGGCTATACGTATAGTTTTCACTCTGCGAGGCTTTTCACAAGACACCCTAACAAGTCAGTAGCCACTATGGTAACAAGGGTGCATTAGTTCCGAGGCACCAAGATTGACTGACGCTCATGTCGCAACATAAGGGGGTCAATGGCGTCCGGAGCACGGGCACGCATGCAAGCAAGGCGCAACGTGTGGAACTCCCGCCTGGGGCTCCCAACATGGGACTGTGTCTAACGAGACATAGCCAACGGGTCTACCGTCCTCGGTGGATCAAAAACCATGCCTAGCGCCTTGTTCCCATAGCGCCGTGTTGACACTTCTTACGGTCCACTATTAGGATTGCCAATCCCAGTAATGGTGCAAGTAGTGTTCATTGGTATTCTTACGATACAGATATAAATCCGCAAGTGCACGGATACCGATGTAGCATTTCACCCGGGAGTATTCCTAGGTATCGTATTTATATTTCCGTAGGGAAGCATTGGATAAAGAGTATCGACTATTGACAAGGATGTAACTACTAATTAAAGTACCGGCTAACAAGGCGGGGGTAAAGGATAGGATAGGAGTGATATTCAGTTGACACACACAAGGAGAAGTTCAGGATAGAGATAGAAGAGCGGTCTAGCTAGTGGAAGAACAACGAGACAGGAAAGGATTCCTATATACTTCCACTGGCCTTGAGATATCTCTAGCAAAGATTACGGCTAGCATGAAGAATGACTTCTATGGTTCTTTTCCTAGTTCTATTGTCTTAGCTTCGGGACAAGGGAACCGGTGAACACACAGAAAGGGATGAGAAGGGGTGCCACTATTTCCTAACTGGGGAATCCTACGGACCGGAACTAACGTGATGGGCTACGAAGACCGAAAGGGCTGTCACCACCTCACGGCTACCACCTCCGTTGCGACGGGAATAAACCAAGGTTACCATCCAGGCTAGGTACCACACCTACACTAGACAATAACTACTCACTCTTTTAGAAAGAGCAAGCAATCCTGTCAATACCCCAGTGACAATTCACCGCAAGTATTGAGCAGAAACGAGGAATCAGCTAAGACAAAGGACTAAGAGAGAACTTATAGAACCAGACTACAACAGCTTATAACCAAGGCTAGACATTCCACAATTACTCGCGAAATAAATGCAAAACAAATAGCTCAAGTAAATGCAGAGGAGATATATTGATTACTCAGAGTCGAACATAAAGAAAAGGAAAAGATACAAGAGCTTTACCAGAACTCCAGAAGACGACTCCGGAACCCCGAGCGAAGCTCGACCCTGACTCTAACTCCCAACTGGACTAGCCTAACTCTACATCTTGAAAGTGGAGAATTGGAGACTTGCTCCCAAGTGGTGTGTGTTTACAAGTGAAGTGCGACCCTCTATTTATAGCTCCAAAGGTCGGTTGTAGGTAGGGTAGCCGCCAAGGCAACCAGAGGCGGCAGAGAGGCGGTTCGGCCGAATTCCCCGGTTCAGCCGAACTACCCAGTTCGCCCGAACCGAGGGATGCACCGCCTCGGCCACCAAGGGCCAGGATGCAGCCCCAGGGTCGGTTTGGCAGCTGGGGGCGGTTTGGCCGAACCCCCCAGTTCGCCCGAACTGGGCCGGAGGCCTAGGCCCGCCCCCTGCACCGCCTCTGCTCTGTGGACTCCCTAGGCCAGCCTCTGGTGGTGTACTTCATGCTGTGTGGGCCCAGGTTGATGTGGCGGTGCTCCGGGATGAGTTGGTGTCGTCCATGTATCGTTTGTCGTGTTCATTTGGTGCTCGTTGATGTGGACGACTCCCGGTGGCATGCACGGCTAAGGGGGATAACCGGTCGAACGGAGTCGTTCGGCCGATTCGGTCATTTTCGGCCCCAATAGCGCGTATTTGTCGTAGTTGTACCTGCACAAGTGTCGGGGACAAACCCAGGGGGTCCCCTAATCATCGGGGTGAACACCCTCAAAAAACGATATGCCACGAAAGGCCGAATCACCGACAGCCCGGAAGGGCCGCCAAGGCAGCTCGGCCCGTCATAGCCTATCGCGGCCCAAGAACGGCCGTCCGACCTCGCCTGTCGAGGGGACCCGAGTCGCTACCCCTGTCTCCGCCTCGCCCGACAACGGCATTTAATGCCTGCCCCATCAGGCGGGCGTCAAAGTCAAAAGGCGATCTTTCCCCACGCCGCGCCGCTGACACCAACAGAGCTCGCTGTTACACCTGCTCCGGTCACTGTGCGTCCTCACCGGCGCTGTGCGGACGCACGGGGCACTGCGCAAGGCCCTGTGCAGGCCGGCAGGCATCATTCTGCACCACTATTCCACTCACTCCCGTCCTTTCCCCCCAGGGACACCCCTCGAATGGGCATGGGGAACCCTCGAACGAATATATGAATAGCAGCTGAGTACAGACTCCGATCAGGCGCGACCTGGCGATGACGAACGCCGGGTCAAATCCACCAACTCTCGGCCATCCCCTGGTGAGTCGGGCACATCGCGCACCGTGGTCAACAGCAACCACCATGCCGACCCTTGCTGCCAACTCCCGTCCTTCTTCACCTGCCCCGCCCTCGAAGTCAACCAGCGACGGGCAGCAGAACACGGACTACGGCAACGACACCCCTCGAAACCGCTCCAGGACAAGCACAGGGACGGCCATGACACCCGCAGAAGCCGGAGCTCGCCATAAATCCTCCGCTAGGGGTGAGGACGATGGCACGCCCGACGCCATGCTCTCCAGTACATATCCCTGTAGCACATGTCATGCTTGTACTTGTAAACCCTTCCCCCTCCTTTCTCTCCTTGACCTATAAAAGGAGGTAGGAGGAGAAAGAAGAGGAGGACGAACAATCGCACACACCGCCACACGCAATATTGGCACTCGCCTCAATCACACTCGCTTTCAGGGACTTGGAGACTCCTCCTCCTCTCCCGCCTTGCTTGTAGCCCCCCACTGCAAGCACCCCGGTGCAAGATAGTGCAGCGCCCCGAGCGCACCCTGCTAGACGTACGACCTCACGGTCGGAACCAGGATAAATCCTCGCCTCATTGTGCTAACTCTTGCATCAACCGTCAGGGGACGGGACACAGCGCATTCTATGTGGCGCTGGGGATTGGCCGACCGATCCCAGCACCGACAACAAGTGACACTCACCAAAACTCGTGGAACTTTATTAGAAATAAAACCTAAGTACATGGAATGTTGCATAAAACCTCATTTATTCCCGAGTATTGGTGGTCGGATTTGGGCTGTAACGACCGCCAACACGCCGTCGGCCCCACTGACAAGCTAGAGAAGTACAAGTTACTATTCCAAGACCAGAGCCATTATAGTTCCAGCGGTGGCGACAGGTTCCTGGGTTGCCGCTTTAAGAACCAGTCCTTACGGAGAGACACTAGGGCCAAGCACGAAGCGTATGCCCTAGCTCCCTGATCCATGTTGCTAAAAAGCAAATTTTAATCATTAACATTGAAGTGAACCATTAAGTCAAGATTAACAGTTAAGCAAAGGTGACAGTAGCTGCGCCTAGCAAATATCTACCCATATGCATAAACCTAGGTGATCAAGGTATAGGATAAACAATGCTAGGTACATCCTTAATGGGGAACAAATTAGACACATGCGTATGCAGTAAATAATGTAAAGGTGGTGTTTAGGTAGCAAGGATTGTCCGTTCTATACTTGCCTTTATCCAACAGAGATACCGCTACTAAGAGTCTTCAATCTTGCTCTTGCAATCACTTGATGACGTTCCTCTACTCGCAACAATCACCGAGCATAACAAGCAGCTAAACAAGCAAACAAACAATATACTAAGAACAATACACCAATCATAAGACAAGGCTTTTAAAAGAATGCGCGAAAGGATAGGGCTTGGTTCTATGGTCACGGGAGCACAAGAAACGCTAAAAACAGAGTTACGGTTGAAAAGATACAACTATCGAAAGATTTGTATTTTAAAAGAAAACTATATGCTTGATTAATGTTAATTACATAAAATAATATAAAAGATATTTCAGAGAAACATCTTATATTGGAATTAATTCAATTATGTTTGAATTTATAAAACGGGGTAATGCTTAATCAAGTTTTATTCACGATTGTTTATATAAAACAATATCAATTAAACATTTATTTGAAATAAAGCATGAGAGATCATCTAAACGCATATCTTTATACCCCGAGTTGAGCTAGTCATATTATTAGTCAAAACACATTTTTATTGTTATTAATTAAATTAACATTTAATTATGAAAACTCGAAGTGAACTCTAATTTGCTTTTAATTAGAAAAAAGCTAGTTAATAAACATTAATCTAATAGGCATTAATTTGCGAAAACCGAGATGAATCTTTATTAGTTTTATTTAGAAACCCATTAAATTATTACATTAGCCGATTAACATTTATTTATGATGAAAAGCCGGAGTATAAAACCTTAATTAGATTTTAATTAGGAAAGCATATTCAGATAACCTTTAATCAATTAAATACGAAATAAAATTCAGAAACATGAAACATGATAATTGACAGTTCTAGATCGTAGTTTTGATTGATATGAGTCTAATGCAACAAGAACGGATTAAAACGGAGTTAAAACGTGTAATCTATGGGTTAAACAGGATTTCAGGGACTTAATTGCAAATACTCAGGGGCTAAAACATAAATACGCATTAAAACCCGAGGGCTAACACGCAAAATGTTCAGGGCTGGACTTCGGGCTGCGAAAACATGAAAAGTCAGGGGGGTTTTCGTAAACCAGTGGCATAACTCTAATTATTTTTGTATAGGACAGGACGACGGGTTGATTTTAGACAAGTGGAGGGGCTCTTTTGCAAAATGTGCGGCCGCTGACCGGTAAGGGAGGTTTGACTCGGGCGGGGACTCGATCCGGGCCGTTGGATGGAGATCCATTGGTCCAGATTGGAAATGGGGGTGCGGGGTCACCAGCGACGGCGGCCATCGGCGGCGCTGCCACGCACGACGGCGGCAAGCTTGCCGGAGAAGTGGGAAAACGAGCTAGGGTGCTCCGTTTTCTATGCGGGAAGGACCTGCGGAACCGGGGCGGCGCGGAGAACTCATCTATGGGGTTCTTGACGACGTCGAGGTAGAGGAGGCGGCCTGCAACGACGAATGGCGGAGGCGGAGCTCCGGCAGAGATGCGCGACGGCGGCGGCGGTCCTGCGCGGCACGAGGGAGAGCGGGAAGAGGCTTGGGGGCATCCTTACCGCGCGGTGAAGATCTTGCCAGGGTAGAGTGGGACGGAGCGGCGTCGGCGAGGTGCATCGGTGGCGCGGCGGCGCTCGAAGATGGCGGCGGCGGCGCTGAACTTGGGTGGCGGCTAGGGTTCACGCGAGGGAGGAAAAAGGGCCAAGGCAGGGGCGGCGGCGAGTGCTAAATAGGCGCGGGGGATGCCCTAGGCGTGCGGGCCACGGGATGGCCCGGCGGCGGTGCTCCGAGATCTCCGGCGGGAGGTTGGGGTGGCTCCGACGCGTGGGCCCGGCGTGCCGGTGACAGGGGCGAGGGGAGCGGGCTGCGGGAAGCTGGGCCGGCCCACGGTGCGGCGGAGGGAGAGAGGGCCGCAACAGGCCGCGGCCGTTCCTTGGGCCTGAATCGGGCCGAGCCCGGTGGGAGAGGGAGTTAGGCCGCGGGAGAGGGGGAAGCGAAGTGGGCCGCGACGCGCGCTGGGCTGGAGCTGGGGTGGAGGAGGTGGTGGGCCGAGCTGGGCCGCGGGTGAAGCTGCGCTGCGAGGGAAGAAGAAAAGAGGGAGGGGAGTCGGCCGGGAGGAAATGTTCAGGGGGCACAAGTGGACTCCTTCTGCAGCAACTTTTCTAGGGCTCCAAACAAAGCAATTCAAACTTGAATTTAAATTAAATTTAAATTTCAATTGAACTGCACACAAACAAAACTCAATGCAGCCAACATGAATGCAACAAAAATGTTTCTAAACTTATATTTGATTTTAATTTCCTCAAAAATAGTTTATTTTCCCTATATTAATTATGAGCACTTTAATAAAAAGCATATTAATTACTTAAAATTTTAAATCGGCATTTTTAGGGTGTTACAAACCTACCCCCCTTAAGATGAATCTCGTCCTCGAGATTCGGATGTGGATGAGAACAACTGTGGATATTCAGCCCTGAGATCCTCTTCTCTTTCTCAAGTCGCTTCATCCTCTGAATAACGGCTCCATTGAACCTTGCACATCCGGATTACTTTGTTTCCGGTGACTCTTTTAGACTCCTATAGAATCCTGACAGGGTGCTCTATGTAGGTAAGATCTTCTTGCACATTCAAATCATCTATCGGGATCTGCTCCTCAGGTACCCGCAAACATTTCTTTAGCTAGGACACATGAAACACATCGTGTACTCTTGCCAACTTCTTGGGTAGCTCTAGCTGGTATGCTACCTCACCCTTCCATCCCAACACCTTGAAAGGTCTAATGTAACCAGGCGCTAATTTGCCCTTGACCTTAAACCTTTTTCACGCCACTCTCATTGGGTGACACTGTGAGGTACACAAAATCAACGGTTCCGAAACTAAGATCTCTCCGCCTGACATCTGCATAACTCTTCTGTCGGGATTGTGCCACCCTCAAGTTCTTCCTGATTGTCTGCACTTGTTGCTCTGCTTCTCTTAGTATCTCGGGCCCAAATACCTGACTCTCTCCGATTTGATTCCACAACAGAGATGTCCTACACTTTCTGCCATACAGAGCCTCGAATGGTGTCATCTGCAGATTCTTCTAATAACTGTTGTCATACGAGAATTTTGCGGAGAGCAAACTCCTGTCCTAACTGGTCCCATACTGTAGAGCACATGTTCCCAACATATCTTCCAGAATCTGATTCGTTCGCTCTGTTTGTCCATCTGTCTGTGGGTGATCAGAGGAACTGAAATACAGCTTTGTGTCCGTAGACTCATGTAACTACTGCTAGAAGTGTGATCTAAACTGGGCACCTCGATCTGACACTATCCTTTTTGGTACACCGCGCAAACATACGATCCTTTCCATATATAACTCTGCTAGTTTGGCCCCTGTTTAAGTGGTCTTGACTGGAAGAAAATGAGCCACCTTAGTCAAACGGTCCACGATTACCCATATGGAATCGAACCCTCTCTGGGTACATGGCAACCCAGTGGTGAAATCCATTCCAACTTCTTCCCACTTCCATTCAGGTATCTTCAGGGGTTGTAGCAAACCTGCTGGCCTCTGATGTTCAACTTTGACTCTCTGGCACGTGTCACACAAGGCTACATAAGTAGCAACATCACGCTTCAATCTGTGTAACACCCTAAAAATGCCCATTTTGAAATTTAGTAATTAAATCGCTTTTATTTAATTTATGCTCATATTTATCTAGTGAAAACAATTATTAATGAGAAATAAAATCAAAGATAAGGCTAGAAACACTTTTGATGCATTCATGCTGGCTGCATTGAGTTTCGTTTGTTTGAAGTTCAAATCGGATTTTAAAATCCAATTCAAATTTCGCTTTTAGGCTTGCCTTCTATTTTCTTCTCTGGCGCTGAACCGTTTCCTTTCTAGACCCTCAACTTCGACTAGGACTCTGTCTCGAGACCGACTCCGACGCTGCCGCCGTCGCCGAATCCTTCTATGACACGAACGCCAAGACTTGGACCTGAGGCCGGACTCTGTTCTATTTATAGTCGCCGCCTTGATCTTCTTTTTCAATCTTTCCAAACGAGCCGCAACCCTAGCTGCCGTTCTCGTCGGAAGAAGTTCCGTCTCGCTCGAGACCCACCCTCGACCTTCGCCGCCGGAGCTTCGCACTTGTCGGGAAGCACTCCAGGAGGTTCGCCTTGAAAACCCGAAGCTCTCCATAGCATTCTTGCTCCGATTCTTGCCGTGCTCTGCGCTAATTTTGATCTGCCGTCGACCCAGTAGTTCTCCGCCGCTGTGTTCGAGCGTCGCTAGCGTCAAGCCTCGAAGCCGGCATACCCCTCGAAAAGCCGTTTTGTTTTGAGCCATTAGATCTAGATCCAATGCCGCCGCGTCAGTTCGAGGCCCTGCTTGAACCGGAGGATGCCTTCGAAGCTGACTGTTTTGCCAAAGAAGCCTTCACGTTTTCAAAATCAACCCGCAGTCCAACCTAGTTCAAAAGTATTTTCGAATGAATCCTTTTTCTTTTGTTTTAAACCCTGCAAGCTTCTAAAAGTTGCGCCCGAGGCTCGGTTTTGTCTTTTAACAAGTAAAACCCTCGAATCTTCAAAATAAAATTATGTTTTGACCCTCGAAACTTCCGCAGTTTAGCCCCGAACCGTAGAAACGCCATATTTTCCCCGTCTTAGCTTCGATTTGAGTGATTTTCGCGTTCTTGTGTTCGTAGCGAAGCGTAGAATAGTTCCGAAGCTTTCTTTTGTTCTTTATTGTTTGGTGTACTGTTCTAATAGATTAATATTGTTTGCATGTACTGGCTTGCTCGGTTGCTAGTGTGTTTCTTCGAGAGTCTAGTTGGTGAGCAGTGCGCGTTCGAGTTCGAGGGGTACCAGGACCAGCAGTATCAGGAACAGCAGCAGCAGCAGCACTTTGTAGAAGGCAAGTACAGCACGGACAATCCTTGCTACCTAAACACCTTTACCCATTAATTACGGCATATGCATGTGTCTAATTTTGATCCTATTAAGGTTGTACCTAGTCTGTTTATCCTTTACCTTGATTACCTTGGGTTTATTTGCATTTGGGTAGAAATTTGCTAGGCGCAGCTACTGTCACAATTATTTTACTATTAATCATGACTTATTGGTACACTTCAATGTTAATGGTAAAACTTGCTTTTTAGCAACTTAGATCAGGGAGCTAGGGCGTATGCTTCGAGCCTGGCCCTAGTGTCTCTCCGTAAGGACTGGTTCTTAAAGCGGCAACCCAGGAGCCTGTCGTCACCGCCGGAACTATAATGGCTCTGGTCTTGGACAAGTAACTTGTACGGCTTTAATTTAACAGTAGTTACCGAGGGGCCACCGGCGTTATGAGAAGCTTGGGTGAGAGTATGGTTTGATCCACCGAGGACGGAGTAGCCGTTGGCTTTGCCCTCGTGAGGCACAGTCCCGTGTGGGAACTTCCGTATGGCGGGGGTTCTACACGTTGCGCTATTTAATTCTGCTTTTGCATTACTTTTCTGCGATTGGACGCCATTGACCCCCTCGTGCTGCGGCACGGGCGTAAGTCAGTCTCGGTGCCTCGGGTCATGCTGCCTAGGTTGTACCATAACGGCTGCTGTTTTGTTAAAGTGTCTTGTGAAAAGCCTCGTAGCGTCCCTATGCAGTCACACCTCGGAAGTGTTGATGTGCGTGGTTGGGTGCAAAGTTCCTTTGAACTTTTACACGACTGGTGGGTAAAGGGCGAAACCTCTGCAGAGTGTAAATCTATCTTGATAGCCTTGCTCAGGGTCAAAGAGCGGCCTGGATCCTTTTTGATTAGAAGATGCTGTTTGTTATTTCTGTTTAATGTCTACTTCTACTTTATTAATTGGGAAAATTCAACCGGGATTCACTTAAATGTTATACCCTCGAGTTATCTCCGACTACCTTCGAGACTCCCTCGAATACCCTCGAAGAGACCCTCGGAATCACTTTCGATGCTACCCTCGAGATCATCCTTCGATGGTATCCTCGAAACAGACTAAAATCAGCCAACTAAAATTTGCTAATGCAGTTCAGCCGAGTCAAACCTTACTTTTTAGCCTTCATTAACTGTGCTGTATTTGCTAAGTAACTTTGTTACTTACACTTGCTGTTGTTATTATTATTTTTTTTGGGCAAAATCCCGGATGGGTAACAGAAGGATTAGAAGGTACTGCTGCCGTCGAATTTCCTGAAGATCTGCCTTTCTACTAGCTGTGCTCAACCAGTCAGTGTCCCTGTGGAGTTGTGGACTTCGGCCTCGTTTCGTTTGGATTAGAGAGAGTTCTGTTTAAAGTCTTCCGCTGTAATTTCCCTTTTAGTTCGAGTCAACTCTGGTGTAAAACATTCTATGTTATTCGAGCATTGTGTTCTATTATCAATATTGTTTGCTATATGTGTAATGACATCCTGGGAACACATATGGCCACATCTCGGAATTCGGTGTAATCCCGGGTGTGACAATCTGTACCACCAGAATCATTCTTTGATATCTTGATACATCTTGATACTTCCATGATGTATCGAGTAAGCTGACTCATGGGCTTCTCTCAGGATTGCATCCTTGATCTGCGCTATGTCGGGTACACAGATCCTCTTTCCATACCATAACGTCCCTTGGTCCTCCACTCTGAATCCAAGTGCCTTTCCTAGTGCAATCTGCTCCAGGATCTCTCTGATCCTCTCATCTCAAAGCTGACCTTTTTGGATCTCTTGCTCCAGAGTTGGTTTTACTGTCGTCTCTGTGATGCTGGCCACAAATCCTAGACTCATCCTTTCAAACTCTAGGCTGAGCTCTTCTAGCAAACAATGTCCAGTGATCTTATTCCCATAACTCCTCCTACTCAAAGCATCTGCCACCAAGTTGGCCTTCCCTGGATGATAGCGAATCTCCAGGTCATGATCCTTGATTAACTCCAACCATCTGCGTTGTCTCATATTCGGATCCGACTGAGTGTAAACATACTTGAGTCTCTTATGATCGGTGTAGATGTCACACTTGTGTCCAATCAAGTAGTGCCTCCAAATCTTCAATGCATGTACCACAGCTGCCAACTCCAGATCATGCGTTGGGTAGTTTTGCTCATTTTTCCTCAACTGCCTTGATGCATATGCCACAATTCTTCCTTCCTGCATGCGTACACATCCCAGTCCTAGACGGGACGCATCGCAGTAGATAGAGAAGCTCTTGGCTATGTCAGGCAAAACCGGCACATGGGTTGTTGTTAGTTTCTTCTTCAACTCCTCAAAGCTGACTTGACACTCCTCGGTCCAGACAAACTTGGAGAATCCTTCAATAATGCTGTCATGGGCTTAGCAATCTTGGAGAATCCTTCATTGAACCTCCGATAATATTCGGCCGTCCCAAGGAAACTCCTGATTTCACTCACATCCTGCGGTGGATTCCAACTCAACACATCGCTAACCTTCTTCGGATCGACTGCCACTCCTCCACTGGACAACACAAGTCCCAAGATTCACACTTGCTCAGCTTAGCATACAGCTGATGTTCTCGGAGTCTTTGCAACACCAATCTCAAGTGTTCCTCGTGCTCTTCCTCATTCTTGGAGAAACCAAAATATCATCAATGGATACCATGACAAACTTGTCAAGGTAGTCCATGAAGACACTATTCATCAAGTACATGAAGTAGGCAGGAGAGTTGGTCAATCCAAAGGACATGACTGTGAACTTATATAACCCATATCGAGTGGTAAAGGTCGTCCCGGGTGTGTCCGACGGTCGGATCCTCATCTGTGATCGAAGATCAATCTTGGAGAACACGCAAGCTCCCTTCAGCTGGTCGAACAGGTCATCAATCCTTGGCAACAAATACTTGTTCTTGATGGTCACCTCATTGAGTGCTCTGGTAATTCGTCTGGGAACACATCCGGAAATTCACACACCACTCCGATGTCCTCCAGTGCTGCACCTTCGGCTTGATTGACTTGATACTGTCTCTTAGGAATTGACCGCCTGGTATTCCACCTTATCACTGGTCTTTGCTGTCAGTTGTACTATTCTCCTGGTGCATTGGATCACTACGTCATATCTGGCTAACCAGGTCATTTGCAGGGTTAGGTCGAAACGAATGGAATCTAGGACTATTGGGCTCACACCAAGGTCTACCCCCCTTATTGTGATGACAGTTGTGGGGCAGCGTAAATTGGCTCATTTTTTTCCTCCTTGTGTCAACCATCTGCTATCAACAAACAGTGCCCACCGATACTCCATCGGACATAACTAAGTAACTCTGATTTCGTGCAAAAGAAACTTAGGGAGATTACGAAACTGGATGGGATAAGAACTAAAGATGTAGAGGATTTGATAGATGAAGTGCAAGAGATATAGACAACCCAACTATTTATTCATTAATATCCTTAAACCTTAATCCAAAATCTAGATGGTGGTAGACTTGCGTCTACGCCCATCACATTCATTACAAAGATCCAAATCACACATAGGCATAATAATAACCAAATCAAGCACCTAAGAACAAGGTTCACACAAGATTTGTCACACTAGGTTTTGACTCGACTAAAAAGCTTATACTACTCGATCCCTATTACAGACTCATGGTAGATTCCTAAGGATCGACGACGATAGAAGCCAACGGCCTTGACATGATCTCTCCTGGCAACGGGAGCCTCTTAACTTAAGCACCCCCGTTCATTTCTCTGAAGAAGAAGAGGGCATGGTCTGCAGCATCGCGGATCCCTTCATCAAATGTTGACCATGGGGCTATGGCATGGTAAACTCTCTCCACATGGTACATTCCGTTGGCATCCGGAGTCTTCTGGTAAACGGTGACGGCTGACCACCAGTTGTAGGTATGCTCTCCAAGCTGCGAGCATTCTCCCGTATAGAGTGGTTCTTTCTGATAGCCTCGTCCACTAAGCAGTGCCCAAAGCTGGCGAGCGAACTCTTCATGTTGCCCCAAGGAGTAGAACATGGCTGTCGCGGGTTCTGCCCAATCCGGCGTTATTGGTCTACTGTTGGCACTTCTTACGATCCAATATCAGAATTAAGAATCCTGGTACTGGGGTAAGGAGTGTTTGAGTGGTTTTCCTCATGGCTAGTAAAATATGTGAATATTCTGCAAGCGCACAGAATCACCGCTGTAGCACTTCACCTGGGAGTATCCCGAGGTATCGTAATTTATATTTCCGCAGGGAAGCTTTGGCAAGATTACTAGTGAACAGATATTCGAGACTATCAGAGAATGGTACACGACTAGACAAGACAGGGGATAACGGTATTGGATAGGAGTGGATATACCGGACACACAGCTCAAGGGATACTCAGGTAAGGGAGAGAAGAGATAGATAGCTGGGAGGACAACGAGAAGAGATAGAGGACTCCTGGATACTTTATCTACATATGTCACTCTAGCTTAGAGATACAGCGGCTATAGAGCCAGCACTAGGAGGTCTGGGATAACTCTAATGTCTTAGCATCGGGACAAGGGAACCGGCGGACACGCAGAAAGGGATGAGAAGGGGTGCCGCTATTTCCCCACTGGGGGATCCTACGGGCCGGAACTAACGTGATGGACTACAAAGACCGAAAGGGCTGCCACCACCTCCCGGCTACCACCTCCGTTGCGACGGGAGCAAACTAAGGCCACCGACTAGTCTAGGAACCACTCTTACACTAGGCAACGACTACTTACTCTGCTAGCAAGAGCAAGCAACATTGTCAATACTCTTGGTGACAATTCACCTCCAGTATCAAGCAAGATCGAAGAACCAACCAAGATAAAGACTTAAACAAGACTACTAGCACGAGAACTATAACTGACTATAGTCTAAACAAGATATATACTGCAACTAGGATAAAGTAGAAGCAAGATATAAATGACAAAGGCAACGTGATAAAGATAACTATATTGATAACTCAAAGTCTTGCAAAAGGGAAAAGGTAAAAGATACAAGAGCTTATACCAGAGCTTCTGAAGACGACTCCGGAACCTCCGAGGCACAGCTCGACTCAACTCTAACTCCCAACTACACTATCCTAACTCTACTAGAATGAAAGTGGAAATGAGCTCCTTGGCTTGGTGTGTGTTACAAGAGGGGGTATGGGGTCCTATTTATAGTGCTCCAGGGTCGGTTGAGGTAGGGTAGCGGCCAAGGGAGCCAGGGGGGTACCCCCTGGGATTTCGGCCGGGGACGTCGGTTCGGCCGAACCCTGGCGTTCGGCCAAATGCAGGATCCACCGCCATCTGCACCAAGGGCTGAGATGCGCTCCTGTGAGGCGGTTTGGCGACTGGGGGCGGTTCGGGCGAACCCCCCCAGTTCGGCCGAACTGGGCTGGGAGCCCAGGCCCACCCCCCAGCACCGCCTCTGCTGTGTGGTGCTCCTGGACCGGCCTCTGATGCGTGGGATTGAGTTGTGTGGGCCCAGGATGACTTGGCATGGGTCCGGGTTGAGTTGGCGGTCACCCACGTGTCATGTGATGTGTTCGCTTGGTCATTGTTGACGTGGACGACTCCTGGTGGTCTGCTCGGCTAAGGGGGGTAACCGGCCGAACAGAGTCGTTCGGCCGATTTGGTCATTTCCGACCCCAATAGCGCATATTTGTCGTAGTTGTACCTGCACAAGTGACACTCACCCAAACTCGTGGAACTTTATTAGAAATAAAACCTAAGTGCATGGAATGTTGCATATAACATTATTTATTCCCAAGTATTGGTGGTCGAATTTGGGCTGTAACGACCGCCAACATCTACCACGAGCAACGGGGCGACCCTCTGATCTTCTAGCGGTCCTCTTTGCACGAGCCATCTACTGAAGAAAGGAGACAAGGCCAAAAGGAGAAAAAGGAAACTTTAAAATCTTTGCAATAGACAGAGGTTGAGAAACATAGAACACCATTTTATAAATAGAACTCAACACTTTTTATAAATAAAAGAGCAAGGATAAAACAAAATCTAATCGGCCATTCTAACTAGGCTGCGATCCTATAGTCAGCACGGCTCTGATACCAATCTGTCACACCCGGATTTACACAGAAACCCGAATGCTGTCATATGTGTGCCCAGGAAGTCCACAGAACACATACAACTTACAAATATGGAAATCAGAGTACATATGCTCGAATAAAATAGTTTTACATCAGAGTTTACCTAAATAAAACACAGCGGAAGACTAATTATTATCTCTCAACTAGCGGAGCCGCAGTCCACATGGACACCGACTGGTTGACCACAGCTTAGTAGTAAGGCAGATCTTCAGGGAATTCAATAGTAGCAGTCTCATTCATTCCATCTGTTACCCGTCCGGGTTTTTGTTGAATAATGGCAAGCGTAAGTAAATGTCTTACTTAGCAAGTATAACACGGGTATATGTCGTTCGGCCGATTTGGTCATTTCCGACCCCAATAGCGCTGTCGTAGTTGTACCTGCATAAGTGACACTCACCAAAACTCGTGGAACTTTATTAGAAATAAAACCTAAGTGCATGGAATGTTGCATATAACCTTATTTATTCCCGAGTATTGGTGGTCGAATTTGGGCTGTAACGACCGCCAACAAGCTCCCCCAAGCTTAGCTCTTTGCTCGTCCTCGAGCAAAGATATAAACTGAGGCTCGGTGGATCAGGAGTTGCTACAATGTCATTTCTTTTGCAGGTAACTTTATAAACAACTAGTCTTCAAAAATACTTGAATCATAGGCAAAGTTTCAAATCACCTTTTTACCTATGGGGTTTATAGCAATCTCCTTATCTTGGGCGGTTGAAAGGATGAACAGTTTAAACTTAGTTTTATTCTACTCTACTCTTTTCAGGATCCTATCTCGGAGTTTTTCATAAGTTTTGAAAACTATAAATTGTTCCTCATTGGCACACTCAATCACTCAAGTGTATTTGAATCCTCACCAAAGGCTTGTGCCTTCTTTTTCATCCTAACATCTAATATGGCTTTTTGTGTGGCTCAGGGACAAAGGATGAAGGCATGCATGCATCTTATATTTTGCTAAGTCAAAGACCGGATCTCTGAGGAAACAAATCACATCTTAAGATCGAAATGTGCAACTGTGTGGATATGAATGGAGTGGCATATGGTGGAATGGTGGAATGGAATGGGATATGGTGGAATGGAATATGGTGGAACTCCTTGGATGAATTTCCCTCTCCTTGATTTATTTTCGAGAACATGGGCTATCTTTTTCTCTCATATTTTTGCCATGCCACTTGGCATGCTTTTCTTTTTCTCTTTCTTTTTTCCATGCTCTTTGGCATGCTTTTCTTTTTTTTCTCTTATTTTTGCCATGCTTCTTTGGCATGCTTTTCTTTTTGTATAGCCCATGTCTCTATCAAGAATATTTGTAGAGGGAAATCATAGAACATGGAGCATTTATTTTTGTGGATGGATGATGGAAAATATTTGCTAACTCCCAGTGTAGGAATTGCAAGTGAGAGGTGGTGAGTGTACGTGGGTCTCGATCTTTAAGAGTATGAAAGCTTCACTCAAAGGTCACAACAATTTGACAAAGCTCACTAAGATAACAAGCAGCATATGAGTAGAAATTTTTCAACTAAGCTTATCATATGGCTCTGGTAGGTATTTTGACCAATGAGGAACTTGTTTTATTTTGAAAGCATAAATCTCTGAGATTTTCCCCGTACTAAGAGCAGAATAGAACTTAACCAAATTCTCACTATCCAATTCCCACAACAACTTAGACTTGGAATAAAGCATGTGCTCCCACAAGGTTTTCAGGATCCTTTTTACTCATGCCACATAACTCAAGCACAATCTAGCAACTAGTTGAGACAAAGTACTTGCAAAATTAATGACAAAGCAACTATTCATCATTTCCAAGGTGAGAGGCATATGATTCATTCCATGCATAGTTGGGAGTTATTTAATTAAAAGGAAATTTTATTTAAGGGAAATATTTTTGGTATTTTCATTTTAAATGCAAACTATCATGAAGGGAAATGAAAGGGAAATTAAATGATCAAAGTGCTGGGTAAATCGGGACATACCTGGTGGGGGTCCTCCCCCAAGCTTGGACTCTTCACTGGTAGGGGTTCAGCCTTGAGAGGTACTGGCTCAGCTGTTCCGCTTGTTCATGGACGTCGTGCTGGATAGATGACACCATCCCGCTATTCTCTTGATGGTACTGAGAATGGCGGGCTAGTGTGTCCTGAATCTCTCGGGTACGGTCGTCGATGAGCTCGACTCGGTCGGAGATGTAAGACAACTCCCGGCCGTAGTCGAAGCGTGCGGACTGTGAGTATCCGGGGTAGTATGGCTGGGAGGCACTGTCGTATCCTCCTCCATACCGACTCCCGGACCACTCAAAGTCCATGTCCTGGCCGTGGTCCCAGCGTCCTAAGGTGAAGTAGTACGGCTCCTGGTGTTGCCCGGAGCCTCCTGCTCCAGACGTCCCAGCGCCGGTGTACATGTCGTAGGTGGCCTCAAAAGCGGAAGTATGTCGATGCGGCATTTGTGGTGCATCTTCCGGCTCCTGTGAGGTGGCGAGCCCAGCATCACGCCTGGCTCGTCCCCTCGTGACAGGTCCGTCACCTGCAACGCTGTGCCGAGCGGGCTCTCTCCAAGGTGGAGAGTCGTCCGACTCGGTCCTCAACTGAAGAGTTAGTTTCGGCGTGGTATACAACCTTAGTGCTGCACAAGGCAAAGGCACTTCAGTTGTATATCCACGGTAGATCATTGCCAGTGTTGTGTCAGGCGTCCGCCGTATCATGTGGGCTTGCACAAAGTGCTCGGCATCCACGACGGAACGCGCTGTCTCGATGTACGTAAGCCGGGCGCCTTGAAGGACGCCCAGGTGGTTAGCGAGGCGAGTGACTAGAGAAGTCATCGCCATGCCACCCGTACGAGAAATATGAGACAGCCAGTGACCAACCATGTCTTTCACAGGAGAATAGGGAATCTGCTTGACCATGGCAAAAAGAACCCGCAACTCGATGGTGTTGACAGGGCGCAAATTTGCCCGGGGGAATACCGTCATAGACACCCAACGATGCATGAAACGCAAAGTGGGGTTATGAATGCTGTTCGTGCGTGGCGCATGACAGTTGGTATCCCCCGAAATCTTTTTCCAAAATGCCACCCGGTCAAATCTTTTAAGCACTTTGTTCGGGTCTAAAGAACAACGACTTGAAAATCCGAGACCCGAACTAAAATCCCTCCAAGAGCAGAAGAACTCTTGGTTGAAGAACCGAAAATGAATCCCCCCAGTTTCAGAAACCAAAGTCGAGAGAAATTCAAGGGTGAGTAGGTACGAACCTTCTTCGTTGATGTGCCAGAAATTCTCCCAGCCAATGGCCTGGAAAATTTCCATGAACTCTACGTCCATCCCCGTGTCCCTGAGCAAATCTTGCTCAAACACACGGGTATGCTCGAACTCCTTCAGTCGAAGCTCGTTGAAGGTGTTCCGCTCCCTTTCTGTTCTAAGGTTGATGTCACTCTCGCTCAGGAGCTGCCTGGCTGGGGGCGTGGCATGGCCCCATCCCGAGCCGGCTGCTCCGTGCTCGTCTGTGTCCATCCGGCTCGAACCTCGGGACGAAGCTGGGAAACTCCCAGCATCGTCCGATCGTCGGCCTAGCCGGGCGGAACGACGGAGCGAAGTGAAGAACTTCGACATGATTCCTGCAAAAGGTTAGTGCAACGACAACTACCCGAAGGACTGAATATATATGGTTAGCACAAGAAAATCAAGTCAGTCGTTCGAGATAGTTAGTCGTTCTTGCGGGGATGAAAACCACCACAAAAGGTTAGTCGTTCTTGTGGGTGTCGGTGACCACCACAAAATTGTCCAAAAATTCAGCACAAAGATCACAACAAGCAAAATATTTTTGGGATTTTCTAGTGATGCAAGTGAACCAAAACTTAAGCAAGAACTTGGGGAGAACTTGAGCAAGCACTAGAGCAAAGAATTTGAGAGAGAGAGAGAGCTTCCTAGCAGATTTTTCAGAATGTATGAGTGTGTGAGGAGCTCTCAAGCCTGCACCAGCATTTATAGGCCGAGGGGAGGCAGGTCCCTGGTTCGGCCGAACTGGGTGGTTCGGGCGAACCAGGCCCTGGTGGCCAGGCCACTCCTCCCTGAGTGGAGCACCTCCCCTTGCTTTGATTCCATGAAATTTGGGGGGGCAACAATTTCCAAGGTCATGTGAGTGGTTTTTAGTGGTAGGTAAGATGTAAACTTGACATGACCAAAGTTGGTTTTAGTGGAGTCATCCCCATGCTGCCATGTTTGTGATAATTGGTGAGTGTGCAGCCATTTTTAGTGGGGTAGACATGTTTGTTGCTGGTTGGTGGTGATGGTAAATAATTGGAGATGTTCTAGAAGGGATGAAAATGATAAAAATTACCAATTACATCCACCCTAGTTAAAATTTCAGCATGTGACCAATTATTTAAACCAAGCTTTTAAAATTTTCTACTCTTTCTCAAATTAATTACTCAAGTGGTTCAGTATTTTGAAAAGGGAAACATGCAAATGCAATGAAGGAAATAAATTTGGAAGGGAAATATGAGATACATACCGGTTTTCCTCGCGGCGAGAGCTCAGCTTTTAAGTCCGCGAGCGGGACTTCTCCTGTCTTCAGTTATTCTTGTCATCGTCCGGTCCCGGAGTGGATGACTCGGACGATGCAACCTTCTTCCGCCACATTTTCTTGTTCTTCTTCTTCGGTGTTGGTGGCGGTGGGATCGGCGTCTCTGGAGAATTCCAGAGGGCTTGTTCTTCGAGGAAATCCATTTCTTCTGCACTTGTCGGTTTTGTCAGCTCGTTCCACTTGAGCTGCTCACCACCGAGTATTTCCAGCTCTCCATTAATGAGAGCCTTAAGGAAACACTCGGCGCTCCTCTGTTCCGGTGTGAGTGGCTCTGCCTTCTTCTCTTCCCGGGGTTGAAACTTGAAGTGAGTCAACCTTCCATCGATACGGAACGAGATTTCTATCGCATCCATATCGATCCTAGCCCGGGTGGTGTTCAAGAATGGTCGGCCCAACACAAGGGGAAACAAATGCTCGTTCCCCGTGTCGAGGACAACAAAGTCCACAGGGACATATCGTCCCCAAATTCGGACCGGTACATTCTCGATCACCCCCTCGGGGTAGCGGATGGTTGAGTCCGCAAGCTGTACCTGGGCAGTAGTAGGTGACAAAGTAGGGTAGCGTAATTCCTTAAATAATACCCTAGACATGATGTTGATGCTTGCCCCTAGATCGCAGAGTGCATCATCAATACGACGATTCCAGATCGTGCACTGAATGATGGGCACTCCGGGATCTTCCTTCCTGTCCGGAGAGGTCTTGATGATCGCCCTTTTTGCAGCTCTCGGCAGGTAGGTCCATCTTGGTGTCGGCACTTGGATGCGTGCGACCTTCCCTGCGTGGTTAGTTCGGAATATACTACGAGACATCTTACCATGCCTGGTAGTGATGGAATTCACTGTCTCGATGGAAGGCTCGGGTTGCCCCAGAATCTTCCCCGATTCAGTGATAGGAACAGCAGCAGCTAACTGAGCAACTTGAGTTTCTATCATTTTATTAAAGCTCAGTTGACTTTTCATAGCAGAAGAAAATGATTCCATCCTAGAGTCTATGCTTTCCAGAGTTTTATCATTAGCAGCAAGCTTTTTATTGATGTTTTCAGTTATTTTCATCTGGCCAAACACAAGATCTCTAAGAGACGGCTGATTATTGAAATTGCTGGAATTGAAATTGTTACCTTGTTGAGGCCTCTCAAAAGGAAGGTTTGGGCGCGGATTCCAGCCTTGGTTGCCGTAGTTGTTCGGTCGGTACCCGTTGTTGTTGGAGTTGTTGACGTAGTGGGCATCTTCTCGTGTTTCGGGACAGTCATTCCCCGAATGGCCAGTGTTTCCATAGACTTCGCAGGTCATGCGAGCGTCCATGGCTTGCACTGTTTCTTGAGCAGGGGCCTCCAGTTTCTTCATCAGGAGGTCCATCTTGGCAGCGAGCATGTCCAGAGCTTCAACTTGGTGAACTCCTCGGGTCTTTGGTTGAGTCCGGTCGTCAGTCCAACCTTGGTTCTCGACCATCTTCTCTATGAGGGCCTTCGCATGACTCTCCTCAAGAGAGAAGAACGAGCCTCCAGCAGCAGCATCCAGGTATTCACGGGCAGAATTTCTCAGCCCGTGATAGAAAGTTTGGATTATGAACCAACTCTGCATACCATGGTGAGGACAAGCAGAAATATAGTCCTGGAGGCGATCCCATGCCTCCGGGACTATTTCATCTCTTAGCTGCTGGAAACTAGCTATTTTATTCCGGAGGGCGTTGGTTTTCCCAACCGGAAAGAATTTTAGCAAGAAAGCGCTAGTGCATTTATCCGAGGTATTTATGGCTTCGCGGTTAGCATAAAACCATTGTTTCACCTTGCCTAATAATGAGAATGGAAATAAACGAAGGCGAATGGCATCGATACTTACTCCGCGGATGGTGAAGGTGTTGCAAATCTCCAGGAAATGCTGGAGATGAGCATTGGCATCTTCGTGTGGCTTGCCGCAGAATGGGCTAGCCTGTACCATGTTGATGAGGGCTGGCTTCAGCTCGAAGCTACCATCTCTGACTGGCGGAGCTGGTCCGATACGTACGTTCTCGCTCGATGGAGCGGAGAACTCACGGATCGTCTTGGTTGCCATCCTCGATGTAGCCTGGTCAACGACGGGAAGGACTGGGTTCGTCGGAAGGAGTTGCTTCTGAGGAGGTACAACACGGGGTCGTACTTTCCTCACAAGTGACTCCGGATTTTCTTGGAAGTTTGACGGTAGTTGGAAACCAGTCATGCACTGCTCTGTTCCACAAGGACCAACGAACAGAGCAAGGATAAACCCGCTTGAGCAGCGGTACTCAACTAAGATAGCTCAAGATAAAAGTTCAAAAATAATCTAGCCAAAGACTTCCCCGGCAACGGCGCCAGAAATGCTTGTTGGCACTTCTTACGATCCAATGTCAGAATTAAGAATCCTGGTACTGGGGTAAGGAGTGTTTTAGTGGTTTTCCTTATGGCTAGTAAAATATATGAATATTCTGCAAGCGCACAGAATCACCGCTGTAGCACTTCACCTGGGAGTATCCCGAGGTATCGTAATTTATATTTCCGCAGGGAAGCTTTGGCAAGATTACTAGTGAACAGATATTCGAGACTATCAGAAAAGGGTACACGACTAGACAAGACAGGGGATAACGGTATTGGATAGGAGTGGATATACTGGACACACAGCTCAAGGGATACTTAGGTAAGGGAGAGAAGAGATAGATAGCTGGGAGGACAACGAGAAAAGATAGAGAACTCCTGGATACTTTATCTACCTATGTCACTCTAGCTTAGAGATACAGCGGCTATAGAGCCATCACTAGGAGGTCTGGGATAACTCTAATGTCTTAGCATCGGGACAAGGGAACCGGCGGACACGCAGAAAGGGATGAGAAGGGGTGCCGCTATTTCCCCACTGGGGGATCCTACGGGCCGGAACTAATGTGATGGACTACAAAGACCGAAAGGGCTGCCACCACCTCCCGGCTACCACCTCCGTTGCGACGGGAGCAAACTAAGGCCACCGACTAGTCTAGGAACCACTCCTACACTAGGCAACGACTACTTACTCTGCTAGCAAGAGCAAGCAACCTTGTCAATACTCTTGGTGACAATTCACCTCCAGTATCAAGCAAGATCGAAGAACCAACCAAGACAAAGACTTAAACAAGACTACTAGCACGAGAACTATAACTGACTATAGTCTAAACAAGATATATACTGCAACTAGGATAAAGTAGAAGCAAGATATAAATGACAAAGGCAACGTGATAAAGATAACTATATTGATAACTCAAAGTCTTGCAAAAGGGAAAAGGTAAAAGATACAAGAGCTTATACCAGAGCTTCTGAAGACGACTCCGGAACCTCCGAGGCACAGCTCGACTCAACTCTAACTCCCAACTACACTATCCTAACTCTACTAGAATGAAAGTGGAAATGAGCTCCTTGGCTTGGTGTGTGTTACAAGAGGGGGTATGGGGTCCTATTTATAGTGCTCCAGGGTCGGTTGAGGTAGGGTAGCGGCCAAGGGAGCCAGGGGGGTACCCCCTGGGATTTCGGCCGGGGACGTCGGTTCGGCCGAACCCTGGCGTTCGGCCAAACGCAGGATCCACCGCCATCTGCACCAAGGGCTGAGATGCGCTCCTGTGAGGCGGTTTGGCGACTGGGGGCGGTTCGGGCGAACCCCCCAGTTCGGCCGAACTGGGCTGGGAGCCCAGGCCCACCCCCCAGCACCGCCTCTGCTGTGTGGTGCTCCTGGACCGGCCTCTGATGCGTGGGATTGAGTTGTGTGGGCCCAGGATGACTTGGCATGGGTCCGGGTTGAGTTGGCGGTCACCCACGTGTCATGTGATGTGTTCGCTTGGTCATTGTTGACGTGGACGACTCCCGGTGGTCTGCTTGGCTAAGGGGGGTAACCGGCCGAACGGAGTCGTTCGGCCGATTTGGTCATTTCCGACCCCAATAGCGCATATTTGTCGTAGTTGTACCTGCACAAGTGACACTCACCCAAACTCGTGGAACTTTATTAGAAATAAAACCTAAGTGCATGGAATGTTGCATATAACCTTATTTATTCCCGAGTATTGGTGGTCGAATTTGGGCTGTAACGACCGCCAACATCTACCACGAGCAACGGGGCGACCCTCTGATCTTCTAGCGGTCCTCTTTGCATGAGCCATCTACTGAAGAAAGGAGACAAGGCCAAAAGGAGAAAAAGGAAACTTTAAAATCTTTGCAATAGACAGAGGTTGAGAAACATAGAACACCATTTTATAAATAGAACTCAACACTTTTTATAAATAAAAGAGCAAGGATAAAACAAAATCTAATCGACCATTCTAACTAGGCTGCGATCCTACAGTCAGCACGGCTCTGATACCAATCTGTCACACCCGGATTTACACAGAAACCCGAATGCTGTCATATGTGTGCCCAGGAAGTCCACAGAACACATACAACTTACAAATATGGAAATCAGAGTACATATGTGTTGACGTAAAATCCGCACTCCACGCCAAGCACACAGCAAGCCGAATTAGCTGGCTTCACACGTGGCCCGGGCTTTTGAATCCGGAAACGTGCCAGTCAGTTTGCCTGAAAACTAACAAAGGGACAAAAACGTTTAGATCAAAACCTGGAACGTGCCGGGTGAGACCAGACAGTTCCATATTTGCGGCATTGAAGCCAATCTCGAGAGACATATAGCTACGGACAAGCTATCTGTCGTTACTCAGAATATCATTCGGCAGTCGGTAGAAGCATGTAAGAATCACACTGCCGAACGCACAACATCAGCATGACGTAAGATCAGTAGAAGCATGTAAGCTATCTGTCGGCAGTTAAAGCCTCATTCGGCAATCGGCAAGGCACGCAGGGAGCGCACTGCCGAATGCGTGACGTAAGCATGACGAAAAAATCGGCTTTCAACCGAATGAACATTGTAACGCATACTCATAGCCGATTAACGAGGAACAAAGCATAATAAATAAATAAAAGGGTGAGGCATGACCATAAATCCGCAGTAAACAAAAATGCATAGGCCGAAAGCAGCACCCGTCAAGCATGGCAACAAACAAGTTAATCCACCGCATGATACAACTCGTTTGAGGCCACACCACCAATCAGATTAGATCAATCCACCGCATGATACAATCTAATCGTGAAAGGCTAAAAGCATTCATTGTTCACTGCAAACCCACGAACACGTTCACTCGTGAGAGCACTGCCGAATGCGGCTGCTTAGCCGAATCGGGGTCCGCGGCGAAGGAACAAACTTAATCGATAAAGATAAATCTATCAGATCGAATCGAATTCTAATCCACCGGATGATTAGCTCTAAGACAACCCAAAAACCTGCATCTACCGCATGATACCCGGTTCTGTCAAGATCTACACGATACCAACAAGTTCGAACCCGCGACACGTGACAACCTAGATCGGTTTCGGACTCGGCTATGAGGGGATAAGTCATCGCATCGTGAAGTAGAGCCGATTCTAACCGACCTAGATTGGGCAAAGGAGTGTTACATGAATTAAGCACGGAGTAAAAACAAAGCAACACGGGGTAACTTAATGAATCTGTTAGATCTTGCCGAAATCTAACAGAGCCGATAACTTGGTCCATACTAGATCTTAGCCCACCGCATGGCTCATGACCTAACAGAGGAACCTTCTTGAGACCACAACTTAAATCCACCGGATGATACTAAGCATGGTAACAAGACTACCTGCATCAAAGCTTAAATCCACCGCATGATACTAAGCATGATACAAGGTTGCCGGTACTTACGGAGGTCGACGGATCGATGACTCCTCTCGAAGAACTCGACGACTCGACTAAAGGACTCGATGTTGGCACGGGGCCGGTTTGTTGTATGATTGATTGATTGTGATTCTTTTTTACAGCTGCCATGGGTTTATATTTATACCCAGGTCTTGATACAACTCCTAGTCGGACACGACTACAATACTTGTTTCTAAAAATAAATGACGAATCTTCGTGCCCATATTGCGTTCCTTGTTCGAACCGGCCTTTTCCTTATGTTTTTCCACGTCATCACGCCTTCCCGAATGCTACCGCTTTTGCCTGCGGAACTATGCCTCTGCCGAATGACGACGCGTTCCCGACCGCAGAGCATTATTGCCGAATACTTCAGAGAAAGCCCCTTAGCCGAATGATATCCTTCCACCAAATCCGGCCCACACGTCAGCCTCTTCCTGGTGCTAAATTTTGGTGTTAACACATGCTCCTTCAATTTCGGGATAAAAGATGCTTTTATCTCGGAATTGACCAGGAATCCCCAACATCTCCAGGCTGAATCCGCTTTGACATCCGTTTTCCGCTTCCAAATCCTCAGAGTGCGTTTCCAAACTCAAAACCCTAGTTCGTCGAATCTCTCAAGCTCCAATCTTCAAATGGCGAACCAGGATCAGATTCTTCAAGTAAGTTTTGTTTCCCTCAATCACATTCGGCATTACTCTTTTCGAGCTGCATTTTGAATCTCCGATTTGCTCTTCCTCTGCCCTTGATAGGCTCTGGCCACCGAAATCTTGACCCCCACTGAAGAACAATCCGCATCTTTCTTCCTCGGCCCCTCAGGGAATCCAGATCCCTCCGAAATTATTGCGGCCGAGTCTCAGAGGATTCCTTTCAAAACTTCTCTGATGAGACCTCACGAATGGCAAGATGCATTCAAGAACTGGCCTCTGCCCTCAATCGCCGGCTGGAGAAACTGGTACAAAAGGATTCTTGAAGATAAAAGCCCCAAGACGCAGAATTCGGACAGTCTTCGTATTTCTCATTGCTTGGAGCTATCTCTAGCCGAAACACCCAAGAATGAAAATCTCCTGATTGCAGCTTGTCACTTCTGGTCCAATGGCATGAATGCTTTTCTCTTTGGTCACGGACCAATGACTCCAACCCTGGCCGATGTCTACATGATAACCGGCCTGAACATCACAGGGATAACACACCCATACAGGTACAAAGGTTCTTCCAAACAGACAGGGGTGAAGACTGGAGTCGGCTATAAGAAATACATCCAGACTTACATGCATGATGGTCCTCTGACTGACGTTGAATACAGGGCCTTTCTGAATATGTGGCTGTGCAGATTTGTTTTCTGTGGTAAAGCCAATGAGCCAACTCTGAATCACATAGTAATGGCCGAAGACCTGGCTGCAGGCACACTTATCCCTCTCGGGAAATATCTCCTGGGAAGTGTCTATCACATGCTCCATCAGACCATTTATCAGATGCACACCAACAAGAAAATTTCCTGCGTTAATGGTCCCTGGTGGTTCGTCCAGATGTGGCTGCAATTGTACATGCACCAAATTGTCTCCATTGACCTCAACAGCCGACATTTCCCCTCGGTCAATTACCAGGAAGCAGAAGCCCAGAGCACCAAAGGCTGTCAAACCTATGGGGAAGCAGCCTCCACTATTGCTATCAACAAGAGCATTGGAGAACTGTTTGAACTTTTCTTCAAAGGCTTTGCCAATCCCCTCTGGTTCCCATACATGGACAATGACAATCTCACTTTCCCTTGTGAATTCAGCTTCGAGACTGGATGCATAGATGCAGAGTCCACAGCAATTTTTAACACTTTCATTCGGCCTTGCATCTTACCAACCGAATTTTTAACACTTTCATTCAAAGTTCATATGAATATTACCAGCCGAATACAGTAGCCAGGCAATTAGGATGTGGCCAAGTGCCCCCAAGATTATTTCTCCATGAATTCCTCAAGCCTAGGCAGATCATCAAAGACTCCACAGAAACAAGAAGAATTTTTTGACTACAAGTGTTGTGCAGCCATCTACCAGATCGAACCTTTTGTGCCAACAGCACTTGCTCATCCTTCTTTTATTCTTTGGTGGCAAGAACTCCATGATCATATCTTCAATGTGCCAGTTCACCCTCTCTGCCTTGATTTGATGCCTGACTATCAGCCGAATTCAGAGGTAAATATGCTTATAATCCATCCGTTTTTCCAATAACATCCTCTTTCATCGACTTTTAACTCTGTTATCCTGCAGGACATAGTCCCTGCCCCTCTGGCCAGAGCAATTGCATATAACACTGCAGGCCCAATATCTATTCTGGGGCATCTCTCTCCTTCTTTGGCTCAAATAATGTCCAGGCCTGCCAGTCTGGATCCAACTCTTGTCGCACCACCTTCTTCCAAGAGAAAGATTTCTTCTCTAACTGCCCCTTCAGCTATAAAGAAGAAAAGAATGAGCAGCAAAAGAATTGCACAGGTCAAATTTCTCCTTCCTCGAGTAAAAATGCTAATTTCATTCTGCTCATTTCTGTTCCTTTATGATTTCAGGCCAAATCACAGCAATTGGCCATTAGCACAGAACCTGCCGATGCTTCAGTGATTAGTAAAATTTCTCACCATCTTGTCCTTTAAAACTCTTTTTCATCGGCACTAACTTTCTTTCAGTCACAGAGCAAGCTTTAATGGATCCAATTTCGGAGAGCTCCTCTTTTCATCAAGAACCAGCTTCAGCTTCACCTGATGTTCCTCAACCAGAAGCCTCTTCCCCACCAAAAGATCTTCCAAGCTCTCCTCAGCATGTCACACAAGAATCTTTGCCTGAGCTTGAGCTGCCCTCTCTCTCCATCCAAGAGATCAGGAATGAGGTAGAGATAATTACCCAGTCTTCCCAGTTCTTTATTCAATGGATCATCAATAATTCGGCATAATCTTCTTTCAGGAGAAAACCACTTCTTCATCCAGCTATTCATTTGCTGTGGATGATCTAGTTGCCGAACAAGGAGAAGAAACTTCTTCTGGTCAAGCTTCATCAGAGGAGAACCAAGCAAAACTGAAGGAAATCCTCTCTTTTCTGCATAAGGACACTCGAGATCAAGTTACCAATGCTGATCTTTTAAGAGACTTGCTTGAATCATTTGATCAAGATCTTCCTGCCGATATCAAGACTTCTTTAGATCCAATTTCCAGATTGGATGATCATTTTATCGCAGTGAAGCAAGCTCTGAAGAATCAATCTGCTCAACCAGCCTTGGAGCAAAGGAGAACTTTGGCCAAGCAATCTGTAAAAGACCTGCATACTCAAGCTCAGAACAGCAAGGAATTACTGACCAAATTGGAATCTGAACTTGAAATGAAGAAGGTCAGAAAAGCTGCACTTGAAGCCGAATTGAGAGATCTATCGGCCGAAATTGAAGCTGATGAGAAGAAGATAGTTGAGCTTCCCAAATTAACAGAGAAGATGCGAAAGGAAGCTTCAGCAGCTCTGAACGAAGAAAAACAACTCAAGGCAAAGCTTGCTGCTCTGGCTAAAACCCAAGAAGCTGACAAAAATCTTTTGGAGACCATTAATAGAATGATATCTGATGCTAAAGATGTAATCTCCAAGTACTTGGGTGTGTAGTTGTATCGAACATTTAATTAGCCGAATGTCTTACCAACTTTGTAGTTTCACCAATCTTTGCCTTCTTCCTCGCTTTATTGTGAACAACACATTCGGCAAAGCTTAGTCGTAACATCGTCAGACCCGAAAAACGACCTAACACAACACAGCCGAATCCAATTCAGTAGAACCGAACCCGATTCGGCATGAATCCCAAACGACACGGCAACTGCTCGGTTCGTGGGGCTTTCTACCTTCCGAAATTTTGGGATGCGCGCCACGATCTCCGACCACGATCTCCTCTGCGGGTTCTATAAACAAACACCCAGGTAGCCCACAGTTTTCACCAAGTTCTTCGTCTTCCAAGTTCTTGCCGGCCCAAGTCATTCTTTTCCCCATCCACAGTAACTCCGAGGAACTTCCAATGGCCGACAACAACAGGAGGCGCCCGGCCGCCGATGAGGCCGAAGGAAGCCGCGCCGGCGCTCGCCGCAGGTGATTGGCTGCTTACCTCTCTCTGTTCTTCTCAAGATTTCCTTTCTCTTTCTTGACGAATCTCTTTGTTCTTTCAGGGTAATCCAATGGGTTGCCGCCGCTGGTGCGCCAGTTGCGGCTCCAGCCGCTGCTCCTGCGGCGTCCAGCTCTTCGAGTTCGTCCAATCGGACTCTCTCATCGGACGACTCCCGCTACTCAGACGGCGATGCTCGCCGATTCAAGGCGGAGCGCGACGACTCTCGTCGCGAACTGGAGGTCATTTCCAAGCAAGCCGGGATTGCGGACCTCGAATGGCAGGCTGAGCGCAAGCAACTGCTCGAAGTCATCGATGGTAATTTCCATAACTTGTTCAATCCTAATCCCATCTCTAGTCATTATTGATCTACCTCCATTTTGTAATCTTGCAGAACGCGATGACGAGCTCAATCGGCTGAAGGCGCTGGTAGATGAGCTGGCGAACAAAGTGAACGCCCAAGGAGACATACCCGAGGCTCGCCTTGGCGCGGTGGCAGGCCGCGTCGACGAGGTGGCTCTCCATGGCGTTCGCCTAGGCGTCACTGTGGGTCTCGTTGCCATGTCGACACACACCGGCACTGACTATTCCAGGATGCCGGTTGGTTTCGCCAACAGCAACCCAGAAGACATCGATGACATTGATGCCTCCATTGATCGTCTCGACGGCCATGGTGCTGCCATTGCCGATTCCATTCATCCCCAGTCTGTTTTGAACAGGCTCTTCCAGTAGCTTGTACTAGGGATTTATGGAATTTCGGCAATAAAACTTATCTTTTGTGGTCCTTTTTGTGATAACCTGGTCAAATTCATGACGCAAAATATTTGTACTAAGGGCAATACACTCTGGTATTGGTCATTTCTTCTTCTGTCAATCATTTGTTCTGAAGACGGCTCCTTCCCGAATGCCGGCTGTCTCAATTGTTCTGACATTGAATACTTCAATCAACGATCAATCTCAACACTAGGATAGTATTTCTTCAAGTATCTCCCATTGATGGCAGCAGTAAACTCCTCTCCTAGCAAAGTTTTCAGGATATATGCATTTCCAGGCACGCATCTGATCACTCTGAAAGGGCCTTCCCAGTTTGGAGACCACTTACCGAATGCACTGTATTTAGTCCCAATCGGCAATATTGCTTTCCAAACCAAATCTCCTTCTGCAAATTGCTTGACTTTCACCTTCTTGTTGTAATATTTAGCAACTCGCATTTTATTTTTTTCAACATTTTCCAAGGCCCTGAGACGAATCATATGCAAATCTTCTAATTCGTCCATCATTAAATCATTATAATCTTTAGAACTTAAATCCTTTTGCAACTTTATTCTCCTTGAGTCTAATTGTATTTCCCATGGCAAGATAGCATGATGCCCATACACCAACTCATAAGGAGACGTCTGTGTAGCCCCATGTGGAGCCATTCGGTAAGCCCATAAAGCCTCATTGAGTACCGAATGCCACTTTCTCGGCTTCTGGTCAATCTTCTTCTGTATGATTTTGATCATAATTTTGTTAGAAGCCTCTGCCTGACCATTAGCTTGGGCATAATAAGGAGAAGAATTCAGTAATTTTATCCCCATACTTTCAGCAAAATCTCTGAACTCTGAAGATGTAAATTGAGACCCTTGATCTGTGGTAATTGTCTGAGGAATTCCAAATCTGTAAATGATGTGCTCTTTGACAAATTCAATCATATCTTCTGATGCTACCTTTTTCAATGGAATTGCCTCAACCCATTTGGTAAAATAATCGGTTGCCAAAAGCACAAACTTATGCCCCTTGCTAGATGGAGGATTTATTTGGCCAATCAAATCTATTCCCCATCCTCTGAATGGCCACGGCTTGATAATAGGATTCAGAACTGATGCTGGAACTCTCTGAACGTTTCCAAATCTCTGGCAATCTTGGCATCCCTTATAATATTCAAAGCAGTCTTCTAGCATTGTAGGCCAATAGTATCCAGATCTCCTAATAACCCATTTCATTCGGTAGGCCGATTGATGTGCTCCACACAACCCATCATGTACTTCACTCATCAGTCTTTTTGCTTCTTCATGATTTAAGCAATGTAACAGCACCCCATCCAAGGATTTATAATATAAATTATCATCAAGAAGAACAAACTTTAAAGCTTTATACCTGAGCTTTCTAGAAACCTTTCGGGATGGATTCTCCAGATAATCGGCAATCTCTTTTCTCCAATCATCTTCTGCCAGATTACTCCCGAAAGCATGTACATCATTAGCAAAAACTTCTCGAAGCTCTTTATAACCCGAAGCACTTTGAGCTAATCTGTTTGCCTCTTCATTGTCTCTCCTAGGAATATGCTGCAGAATTACTGACTGAAATTCCTTTAAGATTTGCTTGCATTCCTCATAGTAATTCCTCAAGACATCATTTCTGCACTCATACTCGCCATCTAGTTGCCTTATGACTAATTCTGAATCTCCAAAAATTTCAACTGCAATGGCCTTTGCTTCTCTCAAGTATTGAAGTCCTCTGAGCAACGCTTCATACTCAGCTTGATTATTAGTGACAGTAGGTTGAATAGGAATAGCAAATTCAAATACCTCTCCTCTTGGTGAAATTAACAAAATGCCTACTCCACCACCTTTGTCACATGAAGAGCCATCGAAGAATAATACCCAAGGAGCAATTTCAAGCGAATTAACTGATAAATCGCGATGCTCAGTAATGAAATCAGCAATAATCTGTCCTTTAACAGCCTTTGCCGATTCAAACCTTAACTCAAATTCAGACAAAACTAAAATCCATTTGCCAATCCTTCCGTTCAAAATCGGCATAGACAACATGTGTTTTATCACATCAAACTTTGAATACACAATGCATTCGGCATGTAGTAAGTAGTGCCGAAATTTTGTACAGGAGTAGTAAACACATAAACAAAGCTTCTCAGTAGCCGAATACCTCGTTTCGGGATCAAGCAACTTTCGGCTAAGGTATGCAACTACCCTTTCCTTTCCCTCGAATTCTTGTATGAGGGCCGATCCAATAGTTTGGGCATCGGCCGCCACGTACAACTTAAAAGGCTTGTTTAGCTGTGGAGGTACCAATACTGGTGGTTCTTTCATGTATTCCTTGATCTCATCGAAAGCCTTCTGTTGTTCGTCGCCCCATACAAACTTCTGATCCTTCTTGACCTTTAACAATGAAGAGAAAGGCAACATCTTTTGTGATAAGTTTGATATGAATCTTCTTACGAAATTGATCTTACCAAGCAGTGACTGTAATTCCTTAAGATTAGTTGGAGGAACAACTTCATCAATGGCTTTCATACTTTTCCTGCCAACTCCTATTCCTCCTTCATGCACCAGAAATCCCAGAAATTCTCCTGCCGAAACTCCAAAAGCACATTTATTTGGGTTCATTTTGAGCCCATGTTTCCTAGTGCATTCTAGAGTTTTCCTTATGTCGGCCAAATGTGCTTCATGATCCAATGACTTAATCACGATATCATCGATATATATCTCCACAATCTTGCCGATCAACTCATGAAAAATATAATTCATAGCTCTATGATAAGTTGCACCAGCATTCTTCAAACCAAACGTCATGACAACCCATTCAAACAACCCTATATGTCCTGGACATCTGAAAGCCGTTTTCGCTATATCTTCCAATGCCATAAAAATTTGATTGTACCCTGCGTTACCATCCATGAAACTAATCACTTTATATCTAGCAGCAGCATCAACCAACGAGTCAACAACAGGCATTGGATATCCATCCATGGGTGTAGCTCTGTTCAGATCTCTAAAATCTATGCAAACTCTCATCTTCCCATTTTTCTTGTACACAGGAACAATATTAGAGATCCATTCTGCATATCTGCATGGCCGAATAAAATTTGCTGCTATTAATCTTTCCACTTCCTTCTTCACATCGGCCAACACTTCATCTTTGTAGATTTTCCGGGGTGGTTGCTTGTAAGGTTTATAACCAGGCTTGATCGGCAATCGATGCTCAACAATGGAACGATCTAAACCAGGCATCTCCGAATAATCCCAAGCAAAGCAATCTTTGTATTCTTTTAACAACTCAATCAACTTCTCCCTGAAAACCGAATTCAAGCTAGCACTGATGAATATCGGCCTTGGTTTGTCACCGTCTCCAATGTCTACTTCTTCTAATTTATCAGCCGACACAAATCCATATCCTAGCTTCCCGTCAGTTCCATCGATTGGATTATCCATTAAAAATTGCTAAAAGAGCCGACTGCTTTGATCGGCTGTTGATCACTGCTGACTGGCTCAATAGGACCTTCTCCCCAGTCCTTACCTGAGAAGCAATCTATGCCTTGATATTCCCAGAAGGCCGGTTCCACATTAGCCACGCTAATTGAATCATCTGCTGGGACAATTTCCACTTCATCATCTATCCACTGAATAAGCTGTTGATGCATAGTAGATGGAATACAACAATTCGCATGAATCCAATCCCTTCCAAGTAGCAAGCTGTATGCCCCTTTGCCTTCAATAACAAAGAAGGTTGTAAGCAGAATCTTGGACCCAATCATCAGATCTACATGTACACATCCTTTGGTGTCCGAAGGATTTCCAGCAAAATCATTCAACACTATGCTTGTTGGCGTTAAATCTCCAGGGCTCATGCCAAGTTTCCTGAATGTATTGTATGGCATCACATTAACAGCAGCTCCACCATCAACAAACATCTTCGTTAGTGGCTTCCCGTTGACATATCCTCTTAAGTACAGTGGCTTCATGTGCCGATTCTGGACTGGCTTCTCGAAAATAGCTTGTTTATTCAATACTAATTGTGTCATTAACCTATATTGTTCGGCTTCATCCACTTCTGACAATATCTCTTCCTGTACAATTTGATTAGCTGGAGCCATGAATTCATTCGGCAAGAAACATACCATGCATGTAGGAGCCGAATGACCCGATTCGTCAGGCCTGTCTTTTGGACGCCATATCGATTTCATCCTGGTTCCTGCTTGCTTCAATTCTTGATTCCTCAGGCGTTGGACTCTTCTCTTCTAGCTCCTTCTTAAACCAGGTGGACACCACTGTCCTTTCTGCCAAACATACTCACGATCTTCTTCCTCATGATCAACCCATCTATAATCAGCATGTCTTTTCATTGGTTGATCATCATTCTTATATATTTTTAGACGCCGATCATCACTAGGATGTACCCTTCCAATTCTTTCGTGGACGGATCGGCGAATGGCAACATTTTGCCTATGTTCGACATACCCATTATTGCACTCAGGACAGTTATTCCACGTAGGCAGCTTTAAACCCTCGTTCCAACAGTGTCTGAAGAAAATACAATCCCAATGTGCACGTTCTTGTTCTCGGACATATTCTTCTTGTTCTTCCTCAAACCTTTCTTCTTCGCGCCTTCTTTTCTCCTCCTCGTATTCACGTCTCTGGTAATGCTCTTTTTCTTGCTGACGCTGCCACTTATTGAGGAGAATACGCGATGTGACTCTGGGTTTAGAAGAATTCCCAATTTCAAATTGGCTATTCGGGAAGCGAGGTCTCTCCTCGCGAATCTGTTCGATCGTGATTTGCCGATTAGGATCTACTGAGCCACTCTGCTTCGCTTTCTTTGACGTCAGGACTCTCATTTTTTCCTTTTCTCCAGATTCGGCAGTACTCACCATATTGATTGAGAACCCAACCATGTTCTGAGGAAACGGGTTACTGTCCAACTTCATCTTATTGTCGAATTTCAAATGCCCTTCTTGGATAGCTTTCTGAATCCTCACTCTAAAAACCCTGCATTCATTGATGGAATGAGAATTTCTATCATGGAATCCACAGTACCTTTTATCTTTCACTCCATCAGGCCGAAGCATAGAATGCCCCTCTGGTAGCTTGATTCGGCCTTCCTTTACAAGATAATCAAATAATTTATCTGCCTTAGTTACATCAAAATCATAGGTACCCTTATTCTGTTTAATCCACCTCTGATTCACCATGACTGGTTCTTTACTCCACACTATCTCTGCTGCAGCTATCTCCTCGCTATCTTCATACTCATCTTCTTGATCTGCTCTTTCAAGGAATTGGTTATAGATGTCAGCTACATCATTATTTTTAGCAAATCTGGCATCTTTCTTAAAACCATATGCCTGGTTACTCATCAAGGCCAATCTGTGTGACAACTGGCCCAGATCATCAAACTCCATCCCGAATGGCAGGCAGCATGCCAGCTACAGCCATACCAGCCAGCTGGTCATCAGGTATGTTCAGAGAAAAGCACATGCTCTTTGTTTCCCTAAATCTCCTGAGGAACTCCGTAGGTGTTTCATTATTCCTCTGCCTTAAGCTGGTCAAATCAACCAACTTTTTCTCGGTACTGCCAATGTAGTAATGAGCATGGAATTTCTGCTCCAGGTCTTTCCAAGTACAAATCGACTGAGCAGGCAAAGAAGCAAACCATGTAAAAGCTGGACCCGTCAGTGATAAAGGAAAGTATCTGATTCTGAAAGCCTCATCTGCCGAAGCTTCTCCAAGCTGCATCAGATATCGAGCTATATGCTCCACAGTGCTAGTATCATCTTGTCCCGAGAATTTGGTGAATTCTGTAGGAACCTTGACTCTATTCGGCAATGATACCCTTTGGTACCATTCTGGGAAAGGAGATGAGTACATGTACCCCTGATTTTTAGGCTTCAGACCGAATTGATTTTGCAATACATCGGTCATTTTTTGCACCATGAGGTCAATACTGGTATCTTGATTCCCTGGTCTCCCAGCAAGCATGCCTGCAGTACCAACATACCCAGGATTCGGGAGAGCGTCGATAGCATTGTAATCCATAAACTCTGAATATCCGTTTCCATACATGTCCCTTTGCAGTCTATTGTTCAAGGGAGATATCTTGTAAGCAGAAGCAGGCGGATTCCCTGTGGTGCCGAATGCCATATCACCGTATGTGCGAGTTTTCGGCAGTTCAGGCTGAGGATCTTGCCGAATCGGTTGTCCATTTGTATCTTTAGTACCAGAACCTCCAGTTTCATCAGCATTTCCTTTACCATGTGGCCTCTGAGCTTGTGCTTGAACATTGAAGTATGTCGGGCCGCCCAATTGCCCATGTATCTGCTCGAAGGGTTTATCCACATGCTGACCAAAAATGCTTACCATTATATGCCGAAAGCTGTTCAAGAACGCAGCATTGTGATTGGTCATTGCTTCCCCCAAAGCTTTGTATAACAAGCCCGAGAATCTCTCCCTCTCTTCTTCTTCAGTAAAATCAGACTGCCCAGGAAGGAGAACTCTTGGCAAATCGGACTTGAGAAACGGTGCACCACTCCTGTTCTTGGCGAAAGACAGCAAGCACTTCTTGATGAACTGATCTGCAGCAATCTTCACCATCTGTTGATGTTCATCAGATAATTCTTCGAAAGTGACATCCAGAATGACTTTTAATTCAGGCATCTTCGAAACTTGTCGTGTCCCACCAGGCGTGCCAAAAAGTGTGTTGACGTAAAATCCGCACTCCACGCCAAGCACACAGCAAGCCGAATTAGCTGGCTTCACACGTGGCCCGGGCTTTTGAATCCGGAAACGTGCCAGTCAGTTTGCCTGAAAACTAACAAAGGGACAAAAACGTTTAGATCAAAACCTGGAAAATGCCGGGTGAGACCAGACAGTTCCATATTTGCGGCATTGAAGCCAATCTCGAGAGACATATAGCTACGGACAAGCTATCTGTCGTTACTCAGAATATCATTCGGCAGTCGGTAGAAGCATGTAAGAATCACACTGCCGAACGCACAACATCAGCATGACGTAAGATCAGTAGAAGCATGTAAGCTATCTGTCGGCAGTTAAAGCCTCATTCGGCAATCGGCAAGGCACGCAGGGAGCGCACTGCCGAATGCGTGACGTAAGCATGACGAAAAAATCGGCTTTCAACCGAATGAACATTGTAACGCATACTCATAGCCGATTAACGAGGAACAAAGCATAATAAATAAATAAAAGGGTGAGGCATGACCATAAATCCGCAGTAAACAAAAATGCATAGGCCGAAAGCAGCACCCGTCAAGCATGGCAACAAACAAGTTAATCCACCGCATGATACAACTCGTTTGAGGCCACACCACCAATCAGATTAGATCAATCCACCGCATGATACAATCTAATCGTGAAAGGCTAAAAGCATTCATTGTTCACTGCAAACCCACGAACACGTTCACTCGTGAGAGCACTGCCGAATGCGGCTGCTTAGCCGAATCGGGGTCCGCGGCGAAGGAACAAACTTAATCGATAAAGATAAATCTATCAGATCGAATCGAATTCTAATCCACCGGATGATTAGCTCTAAGACAACCCAAAAACCTGCATCTACCGCATGATACCCGGTTCTGTCAAGATCTACACGATACCAACAAGTTCGAACCCGCGACACGTGACAACCTAGATCGGTTTCGGACTCGGCTATGAGGGGATAAGTCATCGCATCGTGAAGTAGAGCCGATTCTAACCGACCTAGATTGGGCAAAGGAGTGTTACATGAATTAAGCACGGAGTAAAAACAAAGCAACACGGGGTAACTTAATGAATCTGTTAGATCTTGCCGAAATCTAACAGAGCCGATAACTTGGTCCATACTAGATCTTAGCCCACCGCATGGCTCATGACCTAACAGAGGAACCTTCTTGAGACCACAACTTAAATCCACCGGATGATACTAAGCATGGTAACAAGACTACCTGCATCAAAGCTTAAATCCACCGCATGATACTAAGCATGATACAAGGTTGCCGGTACTTACGGAGGTCGACGGATCGATGACTCCTCTCGAAGAACTCGACGACTCGACTAAAGGACTCGATGTTGGCACGGGGCCGGTTTGTTGTATGATTGATTGATTGTGATTCTTTTTTACAGCTGCCATGGGTTTATATTTATACCCAGGTCTTGATACAACTCCTAGTCGGACACGACTACAATACTTGTTTCTAAAAATAAATGACGAATCTTCGTGCCCATATTGCGTTCCTTGTTCGAACCGGCCTTTTCCTTATGTTTTTCCACGTCATCACGCCTTCCCGAATGCTACCGCTTTTGCCTGCGGAACTATGCCTCTGCCGAATGACGACGCATTCCCGACCGCAGAGCATTATTGCCGAATACTTCAGAGAAAGCCCCTTAGCCGAATGATATCCTTCCACCAAATCCGGCCCACACGTCAGCCTCTTCCTGGTGCTAAATTTTGGTGTTAACAATATGCTCGAATAAAATAGTTTTACATCAGAGTTTACCTAAATAAAACACAGCGGAAGACTAATTATTATCTCTCAACTAGCAGAGCCGCAGTCCACATGGACACCGACTGGTTGACCACAGCTTAGTAGTAAGGCAGATCTTCAGTGAATTCAATAGTAGCAGTCTCATTCATTCCATCTGTTACTCGTCCAGGTTTTTGTTGAATAATGGCAAGCGTAAGTAAATGTCTTACTTAGCAAGTATAACACGGGTATATGTAGGCTTAAAAGAAAGGCTTGACATGGCTGAACTGCATTGGCAATTTTAGTTGATTCATTTTATCATAATCCAAATTACTACAATTATATGAATCCCAGTTGTAACCCAATTAATAAAGCAGAAGTGAACATTAATCATAAATAACATCAACTTCTAATCAAAAAGGATCCAGGCCGCTCGTAACCCTGAGCAAGGCTATCATGATAGATTGTACACTCTGCAGAGGTTTCACCCTTTACCCACCGGTCGCGTAAAAGCTCATGGAGCTTTGCACCCAACCACGCACATCAACACTTCCGAGGTGTGACTGCATAGGGACGCTACGAGGCTTTTCACAAGACACCCTAACAAGTCAGTAGCCACTATGGTAACAAGGGTGCATTAGTTCCGAGGCACCGAGATTGACTGACGCTCATGTCGCAACATAAGGGGGTCAATGGCGTCCGGAGCACGGGCACGCATGCCAAGCAAGGCGCAACATGTGGAGCTCCCGCCTGGGGCTCCCAACACGGGACTGTGTCTAACGAGACATAGCCAACGGGTCTACCGTCCTCGGTGGATCAAAAACCATGCCTAGCGCCTTGTTCCCATAGCGCCGTCGGCCCCATCGGTAACCACTGACAAGCTAGAGAAGTACAAGTTACTATTCCAAGACCAGAGCCATTATAGTTCCAGCGGTGGCGACAGGTTCCTGGGTTGCCGCTTTAAGAACCAGTCCTTACGGAGAGACACTAGGGCCAAGCACGAAGCGTACGCCCTAGCTCCCTGATCCATGTTGCTAAAAAGCAAATTTTAATCATTAACATTGAAGTGAACCATTAAGACAAGATTAACAGTTAAGCAAAGGTGACAGTAGTTGTGCCTAGCAAATATCTACCCATATGCATAAACCTAGGTGATCAAGGTATAGGATAAACAATGCTAGGTACATCCTTAATGGGGAACAAATTAGACACATGCATATGCAGTAAATAATGTAAAGGTGGTTTTTAGGTAGCAAGGATTGTCCGTGCTATACTTGCCTTTATCCAACAGAGATACCGCTACTAAGAGTCTTCAATCTTGCTCTTGCAATCACTTGATGATGTTCCTCTACTCGCAACAATCACCAAGCACAACAAGCAGCTAAACAAGCAAACAAACAATATATTAAGAACAATACACCAATCATAAGACAAGGCTTTTAAAAGAACGCGCGAAAGGATAGGGCTTGGTTCTATGGTCACGGGAGCATAAGAAACGCTAAAAACAGAGTTACGGTTGAAAAGATACAACTATCGAAAGATTTGTATTTTAAAAGAAAACTATATGCTTGATTAATGTTAATTACATAAAATAATATAAAAGATATTTCAGAGAAACATATTATATTGGAATTAATTCAATTATGTTTGAATTTATAAATCGGGGTAATGCTTAATCAAGTTTTATTCAGGATTGTTTATATAAAACAATATCAATTAAACATTTATTTGAAATAAAGCATGAGAGATCATCTAAACGCATATCTTTATACCCCGAGTTGAGCTAGTCATATTATGAGTCAAAACACATTTTTATTGTTATTAATTAAATTAACATTTAATTATGAAAACTCGAAGTGAACTCTAATTTGCTTTTAATTAGAAAAAGGCTAGTTAATAAACATTAATCTAATAGGCATTAATTTGCGAAAACTGAGATGAATCTTTATTAGTTTTATTAAGAAACCCATTAAATTGTTACATTAGCCGATTAACATTTATTTATGATGAAAAGCCGGAGTATAAAACCTTAATTAGATTTTAATTAGGAAAGCATATTCAGATAGCCTTTAATCAATTAAATACGAAATAAAATTCAGAAACATGAAACATGATAATTGACAGTTCTAGATCGTAGTTTTGATTGATATGAGTCTAATGCAACAAGAACGGATTAAAACGGAGTTAAAACGTGTAATCTATGGATTAAACAGGATTTCAGGGACTTAATTGCAAATACTCAGGGGCTAAAACATAAATACGCATTAAAACCCGAGGGCTAACACGCAAAATGTTCAGGGCTGGACTTCGGGCTGCGAAAACATGAAAAGTCAGGGGGTTTTTCGTAAACCACGGGCATAACTCTAATTATTTTTGTATAGGATAGGACGGCGGGTTGATTTTAGACAAGTGGAGGGGCTCTTTTGCAAAATGAGCAGGCGCTGACCGGTAAGGGAGGTTTGACTCGGGCGGGGACTCGATCTGGGCCGTTGGATGGAGATCCATCGGTCCAAATTGGATCGGGGGTGCGGGGTCACCAGCGACGGCGGCGCCGCCACGCACGACGGCGGCAGGCTCGCCGGAGAAGTGGGAAAACGAGCTAGGGTGCTCCGTTTTCTACGCGGGAAGGACCTGCGGCACCGGGGCGGCGTGGAGAACTCATCTACGGGGTTCTTGACGACGTCGAGGCAGAGGAGGCGGCCTGCGACGGCGAATGGCGGAGGCGGAGCTCCGGCAGAGACGCGCGACGGTGGCGGCGGTCCTGCGCGGCACGAGGGAGACCGGGAAGAGGCTTGGGGGCATCCTTACCGCGCGGTGAAGATCTTTCCGGGGTAGAGTGGGACGGAGCGCGCGCGAGGTGGATCGGCGGCGCGGCGGCGCTCGAAGATGGCAGCGGCAGCGCTGAACTTGGGTGGCGGCTAGGGTTCGCGCGAGGGAGGAAAAATGGCCAAGGCAGGGGCGGCGGCGAGTGCTAAATAGGCGCGGGGGATGCCCTAGGCGTACGGACCACGGGATGGCCCGGCGGCGGCGCTCCGAGATCTCCGGCGGGAGGTTGGGGGTGGCTCCGACGCGTGGGCCCGGCGTGCCGGTGACAGGGGCGAGGGAAGCGGGCTGCGGGAAGCTGGGCCGGCCCACGGTGCTGCGGAGGGAGAGAGGGCCGCAACAGGCCACGGCCGTTCCTTGGGCCTGAATCGGGCCGAGCCCGATGAGAGAGGGAGTTGGGCCGCGGGAGAGGGGGAAGTGAAGTGGGCCGCGACGCGCGCTGGGCTGGAGCTGGGGTGGAGGAGGCGGTGGGCCGAGCTGGGCCGCGGGTGAAGCTGCGCTGCGAGGGAAGAAGGAAAGAGGGAGGGGAGTCGGCCGGGAGGAAAAGTTCAGGGGGCACAAGTGGACTCCTTCCGCAGCAACTTTTCTAGGGATCCAAACAAAGCAATTCAAACTTGAATTTAAATTAGATTTAAATTCCAATTGAACTGCACGCAAACAAAACTCAATGCAGCTAGCATGAATGCAACAAAAATGTTTCTAACCTTATATTTGATTTTAATTTCCTCAAAAATAGTTTATTTTCCCTATATTAATTATGAGCACTTTAATAAAAAGCATATTAATTACTAAAAATTTTAAATCGGCATTTTTAGGGTGTTAGACATATCAAACTCGAATCTCCTACAGGTCTGGCACCACACTAAGTAGGCTTGCTGGAACCCTTCCCATTCTAGGTAGATGGTGAGCACTGTAAATTCCAACGTCCGGGTCATCCCGATATGGCCCTTAATTGTCAGTAAGGCAAGTATCAGCGTTAAAGCGATCCGCCGCAACGGTCCGCAATCGGCACCCATTACAGGTATGGCCGCCCAAACTCCTCAAAAGTATCCAAAGTAACCATGTACCCGAAACAGGTACTCCGCAGGAACTGTCCGAGTGCAGTTCCCAAGCACCCCGATCAAACGACCGGGTTGTTATCACTCGCCTCCACCACCTAGCTGCACTACTCCTCCCAAGCCACCCAACTCACGCCAAGAAGATCAATCACAACCATCCCAACACATGCATAGCATTCTCATAAAGTGGATAATAGGTAGCAAGGAAATAGGGTAGATAAATGGCAGTGCAGGCATATCATCATCATGTGAATAAAGTAAAGCGCTAGCATACTAGTTGCATGTCTACTAGGTATTTCAAAGAATGCCTGGGCGTGAACCTGGGACTTGCTCTTCCACTTCATTGAGGTAGTTGAGGTAGTAGACGTCCTCCTCTTGACTCTCCGGACCTCCTAAGATCGCGGAAAAACAAATAAAGACGCAGCTACTAGCAAAGAAACACCAAAACAACGAAAAAGAAATAAAGACCCATTTAACTTTATCATACGCCTTTTCGAAATCGATTTTAAATATGACCCCATTAAGATTTTTCCTATGTATTTCGTGAATAGTTTCATGCAAGATTATGACCCCTTTCAGGATGTTCCTCCCTCGCATAAAAGCCGTCTGATTGGGGCTAATAATATTATCTGCCATGGAGTTGATTCTAGTCGTTGCCACTTTTGTGAAGATCTTGAAACTAACATTCAGTAAACAGATGGGTCTATATTGCTGAATTTTGTTGGCCTCTTTGATTTTGGGTAGCAATGTTATCACTCCAAAATTGAGACTAAACAGCGGAAGGCCCCAAGTGTGTAACTCATGGAACATATCCATCAAGTCCCCTTTAATTGTTTCCCAACAATGCTGATAAAACCGAACAACCCTTTATAAAATGGAAGAAGTCTACATAACCCCCCAACCTATTGAGCTTGGTACACTTCACTCCCCAAACTACAAAACCGGGTAACCAGCCCCCCAAAGTTTAGAAACCGGTGCACATACCCCCGTAGGGTGGTTTTCTTGAGCGGTTTTACAGACATTTTTACACAAAACCCCCTAAAAAGATTAGACTCTCGCAAACAGGTCCTCATCTTTTCCCTTCTCTGCCTTTCGCACATCGACGGCGCCGTCGCCGCCAATTCGTCGCCGTCGATCCACCGCCGCCCGATTCCTCTCGCCCACGCCTTCACCACCTCCCCAGCTACGCCCCTGACCACTTCACGTCCAGCCTTGAGCCTCGCCGTCGCCACACGCCATCGACTTCAACCTCCAGCCGCCGCCGACCGTTCAAGCTCACGATCGCCATCGCCGCCGATTCGTCGTCATCGACCCACTGCTGCCCGATCCCTCTCGCCCATGGCTTTACCACCACCCCAGATACGCCCTTGACCACTTCATGTCCATCCCTGAACCTCGCCATCGCTGCACGGCATCGTCTTCAACCTCCAGCCACCGCCGACTGCTTCAAGGTGAGCTCTCGAGGGGAGCTAGGTGAGAGCGCCCTAGGGGCCGAGATATAATTTCTTCCAGGTTCGCTAGGTCCAAAAGGTGCTCACTGGTTTGTTCGTGGTCCGGGTGCAAGCGCCGCCGAGCCGAAATGCTGGCGCCGCCGCAGAGCGCGGCCGCGCCATAGCGGTCACCGAGGGGAGCTATGCTCCGACCTTGGCGGTCTTCTTCTTGCTAGAGCGCCGCGGAGAGGAAGGTCTGATGGTGCTTTAGAACCGCTTTGAGTCGCTTGGGTCGGCACCGTTGCGCCGGCAAAAATCTCGGCGCGCGCGCAGCCGCCGTGCACAGCTGCACCATGGCCGCTGTCGAGGGGAGCTATGCTCCGGCCATAGGGCACAGCTTGCTGGTATCCCATCATGTAGAGTAAGTTCTAGGGAAGCTTTTGGGCCACTTCAAGTCGCCGGACTCGCCGCCGTTTAGCCGGCCGACGAGCCCAAGCAGAGCGCCGCCGCCGTTGTCGTATGTCGCCGTCCAGGGACCAATAGTAGGGGTTTGACAAATGGGAGTACTGTTTGTGTCGAGATGATATCTTTGCTCTTTGGGGTATCTCCCGTCGCCGGATACCTCGCCGCCGGCGGGATCGAGCCGGCCGGCCGCCGCCAGGATCGGTTTAAGGTCGGAGGGGCATATTTGTAAGGTTTTATAAATGTTCAGGGGGTTTTGTGTAAAAATGTCTGCAAAACCGCCCAAGAAAACCACCCTAGGGGGGTATGTGCACCGGTTTCTAAACTTTGGGGGCTGGTTACCCGGTTTTGTAGTTTGGGGGGTGAAGTGTTCCAAGCCCAATAGGTTGGGGGTTTACGTAGACTTCTTCCTTTGCAAAATTGAGTGATATAATCTTTGAGGTGTTGTTGTCCTTCTATTTTGACCCCTTCATGTTCTAGAGAAAAAATTCGTTTTTTCCGATGTTTGCCATTGGCTACCATTTGGAAATATTTAGTATTGTTATCACCGAGAATGACATTGTTTACTTTGGCTCGTTGATAATATCTCAGTTCCTCCTCTCTTAAGAGCTTTATGAGATCATCCCGAGTTCTTTCGAGTTGTTCTCTCTCCCCGTCGGATAGATTTCTATGTTCGGCTTGAATGTCTAGCGATGACACAACATTTTGGAGATTCTATTTTTGAGCTTTATACACTCCATGGTGATGGCGAGCCCACCCCCGAAGATATTTTCTTAATGCTCCTATTTTCCTATTCCAACGTTGGACTGTGTTCCGACCATTGACTGGGTGATTCCATATCTCTATGATTTTTTCTTTAAAGTCTTCATGAGCCAGCCAGCTAAGTTCCATCTTAAACTGCTTAGGCTGACCCAAAAAGGCTGCATCACCCATCTCTAGAACTAATGGTGTATGATCCGAGATCCTTCGATCTAGCACTCGGACCGTAACAAGAGGATATTTTAATTCCCATTCAGTACTCATCAATACCCTGTCTAGTTTTTCATAAGTCGGATCTGGGAGAGAATTTGCCCTGGTGAATTGTCTACCCGACAACTCAATCTCCCTAAGATCAAAACTGTCAATGACAACATTGAAGAGGAAAGGTCATCTGGGATTAAAATTATTTTTGTTTTTTCCCTATTGTGACGCATTATGTTGAAATCTCCCCCTATTAAAACAGGCAATGGATTCTGTTGGCAAGTCCATATTAATTCCGCTAAGAAAGCAGACTTGAAATCATCTTGAGTCGGGCCATACACTGCCATCAAAATCTATTTGAAATCATCTTGTCTATTTCGCAGATGAAATTTAACAAAAAATTCCCCTTCAACGATAATAGAAATATCGAGAACTAGCGAATTGATCCCTAAGAGGATTCCACCGGATCGTCCTCTAGGTGGCAAGCAATGCCAGACAAAATCCGCGTCCCCAGATAACCGGTTAAGGTTGGCACGGGACATGTCTTGCCTACCAGTTTCCATTATTGCGACAAAATCTAAACTATGCTCCCTGATTGCCTCTGAAATGTACCGGTATTTAGCCAAGTTTGAGAGACCTCTGCTATTCCAGTAAAAACCTTTCATGGAGAAACCCTGCTATTTTGTTTTTGCTGCTTATGACGCCCCTTGTTTTTCCTAGATGAGGATTTAGTTCTTTGACCCGATACCTGTAAGTCACATATTTTTGTGTCCAGGTCAAGGTCATCTAGATCCACATCCGTTAAGTCCTTTACTAAGTGCGATAGAAGGTCGTTGTTAGATTCAAGATCTTCTCCGTCACTATATTCAAAAGGGTTATCCTCTAAATTTAATTTTTCCCATACTCTGAGTTTTAGGTTGTACCACAGTTTTGTCAATCTCTATTCGCTTAAGTGCACTGTATGATAAATTGATAGCATCCGTATTACACCCTAGTGAAACTCTAATGGAATTTAAATTGGCAATACACGTGTCCTTAGGTGTCTTACCTCTGCTGGAGTGAGTCGGAGTTGCCGAAGTTTGTGATGCTCGGGTACCTTCCAGATTCCTGGCCGCTACACGCTTCATAGCTCTCTCCAACACCATCTCATCTGCAATAGGTAATCCATCCACAAACAATGTATAATTAGCTCTCACACTGCGTCGTTTGCCATCAATGAGAATGGAGCCACTAACTGAATTATCAAATCCCGAACCTGTATTGGTCGATTCCAATGCACTCCCACTTCTAGGTGTTGACTAGCGCGACTCCATTGGGCCATCTGAAAACGAAACAGGTTGTGATGAGGGAAATTGATGAAAGAGACTCGTATCATAATTATTTTGTACTGGAGTTGGAGTAACTGCATTAGTTACTAGTAATTCATTTGATGCTAACTCGTTGGTCATCTCACCTGAAGTAGTCGAGTCTGGAGATGCCGACGAAGACGTGACCAACCCATTCCCTGTCCCCTCTCCTGCGTCGTTCGTCGCCAGACGCTCAAAACACTCCTCAGCAGCACCAGCATCATGAGTGGCAACAGCCAGGGATGTATCTACCGCCAGCCGCCCGCCAGCAGCAGCGCCAGCATCAGCGCCAGCATCAGCGCCAGCAGCCTGAGCGCCAACATCAGGGCCAGCACTCATTGGGTCAGCAACTTGAGCACCAGAATCAGCATCAACAGCCTGGCAATACTACTGCCAGATCCTGCCACCATCATCCCATCTGGCATCCGGGGATGAGAATCCTCATCTCGAGTACCTGAAATTCCAAATTCACAACGTGAACTTCTATCGTATAAATTGGAATGACATGGAGGTGACAGGTACTCAAAATACTTACTTCTATTTTTATCACTGTCGATGTGAAACCCACCCTTCGGTGGAGTCACTGCAACGGTAGGTAATTTTTCTCCTTCTTTCATCATCACCAGAGGCTTCCATGATGGGCATGGTCTATTTTTCTCTAGCGGTGTAAGAGCCAACTGCATAGGTACTGGGCCATTCCCAGCCTGGTTATTTTTCCCCCCGCTAGCTAAACCGTTCTGCGCCCCATCACCTCTCCTTTTCTTTGTAGCCGAGGACTCACTGTCATTCTCCCCACCTCCTTTGTCTGCACCGGTGCCATCCTGATCCATATAATCAGTAGAATCTATCAGAGCAACTGCTGGCTAAAATCCCTCGCCCTCTAGGGTGTAAGTAATAATGTAACCGATGTTACCAAATACTAGATCGGTGGTGATTGGCAGGAGTTTTTTGGCCACAACAGCAAACTTTACCCTGATAATTCCTTTCTTTCCGTATGTTAACATATCGACCTCTCTAGTACTCCCAATTTCTTTGCCCAATGCCCAAAAAACTAGGAAGTGCCTGTATTTATGTGGAACATTGGTAATATGCAACCACACTTCTTCTAACTCATAGGCTGACATAATGTCGTGGTCGATCTGCCATTCAGAAACTGTAATGGTGACACGATGGTTCTTCAGGTGATACCCGATATCAACCATACTTCGCAAAGTCTCATCATTAGGAAAGGCCACCAAAAATGAGTTCTCGCCATGTGGCAAGGCTTCCCAACCCCACTCCATCCGTGGAATTCTATCAATTTTAGTTTGTATCACTTCTGCAGTAATCGGTGGTCCAGTCACAGTCACCAACCCTGTGGGGGCTTGATCTGGCGTCTCCAATTTATAATCAACATCAGTCACTTGAACGAAAGCTAGTTCCTTCTTAACCGACCAATAAAAGGACGTGATGTCTCTAGGCCACTTCAGAATTGGGCATTTGGCAGACAAGTGCGAATTTTTCTTGTTACAAATAACACAATCTAAGTCAGCCCGGCATTCATCATTAACATGACCATTGCACTAACATCTGAAGCAGAAGGCCCGTTTCTTCTTCAATAATTGATCAGCCCCCTGCTGCTCATTGAGTTGATGCCTTGCCTCCCCCATTGCACTAGTCTCGGCGTGTGGAGCCAGTGCGGACCCTGTACTAGCTGCCATATTCGTCGATTATCTCCACGGCCTGTAGCACCTCCATCACCATGCCCCCGAGTCTGTACATCTTGACTGCCACCATCGCCTTGCCCGGCCTGGCCGTGTCCCGAGCCATCGCCGCGCCCTGCTAGCCCTCGGCCATCATGCTCCTGGCCATGCCTAGGATCGCCGCGACCCGCCGGTCCTCGGCCATGGCCATCACTGCGGCCGCCCCTGCCCACGGCCTTAAGCATCGCCTCGGCCAGCCAAGCCACGCCCGGCCTGCCAACACCCAGTATCAGACCGATCTGCTCGGCCGATAGGGCGACGACCATAGGGCGGGGCCTTCAGGTGATTCTGAGGCATTACCGCAGCCCTAGCAACCTCGACGAAGGAGCGACGCACAACACCGTCGCCCGTGCCAGATGGATGCGGCGCCGAGTTGGAGTCCTCGACAGAAGACCTTGGTCGCGGCGTAGGGAAAGATTTTTTTTGTTGGTTTGATGGGCCGATCTATGAATACCGCCACCAAGGCTCACGCCCACGATCATGGGCCCGCAAATTCAGTTTCCCAGTAGGTTGCGTGGGCGTAATCATAGTAGATTCCAAACTGTCTCGCAATTGCTTTGGAAAGACTGCGTTTAGGGTGATTTGAGATGGTTTTCTTTTTGGCAATGGACCCTTCCATGATTTCATAACAAAACCTTTTGGTTTCGCTACATGATCAGTGGTGTCAGCACGGTGGTTTGCATGAACTTGATCAAAATACGTCGATTTTTCATCGATCGTCTGATCATGCTCCCACCACCTTGTTCCCTTCGGAAAGCCAACTTGATCCCAAAAACTTTCGATTATCATCTCATCGCTCTCTCGATTGGAATCTTTTATTGCTTCCTTTTTCAATTTGACATGTTCATTTGCTTCTTCTAGAGTAAATCCTGCCATAATACATTCATGGTAGGCCTCCTCAAATTGGCAAGAATGTTCAGCATCATGGCTGGCGGAATTACAACTTTTTTGTAGGAGAGAAATCCACCATGAAACACTCATGAGAGGCTACTTCCTGAGCTGTATCAAAATCTTTTGCACGTGCTGATGCTGACCCTGAAACGATGCCATCCTCCTGACCCTTAGCATGGTTCATGTTCATCGTATATGTAAATAAAGTGCGTACCTGCGTCGGAGCCATGGTGAGTCGTCGTCGACGCCTAGTGATTGCGCACTCCTTGTGCGAAGGAGAGGCAGCCAACACCGGGGGTCTGCTGTTTTCGGCCCGGCTACAGTGCGCGGGAGATGCGCTGACCGCCGATCCACCAACAGTCGACGAAGCGCCCCTTTCCTCTGATGCAGCATCCTCCGTCGCATTCCGATCTTCATCGTGGCACCAAAACTTTGACAAGACGCGCTTGTCAGCAAGGGGATCGGAGCCCCCCGCCGTCGACGAGCCCTCGTCACCACCGGAGTCCAGTCTTCTTCCATCAGTGATCCATGGGCGAAGACGGAACGAGATCCGGGGGGAGTGAGCGCGCACTGGGAGGGCGGGCAGAGCCTTGCTGCAGCCGGCAGAACCCGCCGGCAATGGACCAGCATCTCTGATGGAGCACAAGCCAGCCAAAGTATTTGCAACGGTTGGGTGCTCTGGTCTTCCACAACACCTTCGCCCCAAGGAGGTGTGTTTGGCCGGTGAAGAAAGCTTGGTATGCAGAAGCGGCGGTACAGTCATGGCCAGGGGTCCATCGCCAAACTAGCTGATCTGGCGTTGCAGATAGCTGTATTTCCTCCAGTCAGTCCCAGAGGCTCAGATATTCGATGATGACCTGCACGGTTAGTGCCCAGTGATGTCCCTAACCCAAGATCAGTTGTTCAGAGCTTCAACCACCGTTCTTGAATTGTGCGCACGCGAACGGACCGCGTTCACCAAGCAAGGGGCGATTTGTTGCAACGACTTCCCCTCTAACCACTTGTCCTCCCAAAAGAGCGCGAAGCGACCGTCCCCCAGTAGCCAATACTCCCTCCGTCCCAAAATAAGTGTTCATATAGCATTCAAATTTTGTCCCACAAAGAGTGTTCATTTAGCTTGTAGGGTGCACACATTAATACAAAAGTGCATAGAAAAAATATAAAAGTGCATAGAGTAACGCATAGAGCCAATCAAATAGTTAGTTAATGCTACTTTTATAGTTCCAATGAGGGGTAACATGGTCATTTGCTATGACTACTAATCTGTCTGAAAATCTCTAAACGAACAGAGTTTTTGGGACGGAGGGAGTAATTATGAAATTAATTAATCATGTAACAAACATAAAGTAAAGCACAAATAATAATTTAAATAAGTAAGAGAAACTCCAACATATCCCCTTTTCCCTTTCTCTTTTTTCGTGCTATAGAGGAATCTCCTATCAGATTTTAAGGATTCGCGGGAGAGGTGCTCCAGCAGATCCCCTATCTCTTCTCCCTTTCCATCTCCCTGTCAAGGTGGGACCTACTTGTCACTGGCTAAACTAGTTCTCTCTCTCTCTCTCTCCTCCAAGCACCTCCCATGCCGGCGACCACCATGGCGCAGCCCCAAGCGGCCTCGTGTGAAGGACGGTGGCGCGGTCCCATGTGGCTCCTCGTGGAGGAAGGCGTGCAACCGGCGCGGCGACATTTCGTGGTCATTGGAGCTGTACATTGGGAGTTATGGATTATACTTTAAAGTGTACAGAATCTGCCACAAAAGTGACAATTATTGGATAAATCAAAAGTCACTTTAATTGAAAGGTCCTCAAGTTGGAACCGTGCTTATAAGAAATTGAGGTACCTGAGTTTGGTTTTGGATTAAATGAAATGCTTGACAAGCAAAGAGTACAAGGTCATTTGATTGTGGAAGTGTGCGTAACACATATTTGGTACTTAATCTAGAGATCAAGACCAAGCTCAAGATTAGAATGAAGTTTATGTTCTAATGATTATTGGAGATCTTTTGGTAGAAAGAAAAATACTCAATGAAGAATTCAAAGTTGTTCATCAAGATAAGTCAATCATATGGATCAATCAAACAAAGACATTTCAAGTGAGTGTCAAGAATAGTTCCTTAGAGAGATGTCACTTCTCCCTAGTGTAGGGGCTTGCCGCCTTTTGGAGGTAAACCAAGCTTGGGGCTTGGAAGGCTAACATGGAAGTGATGATCCAAGGAACACTTGAGATGCTTAGTTGAAGAAATCAAAAGAGTTGATCAAGAAAGCAAGCAACACCCAAAAGAGAGCTAGTAATGGGATTTCAAGTGGTATTCTAAATAGTTCTCTCATGCAAACATTCATCAAAAGAAGAAGCAAGCCAACCACAACATGAAGAATGCACTTAATCATTAGTGGTTCTCAATTCATATGGGTGAATGATGGAATTCAACTTGGTATTCATTGATCTTCACCAAGCTATTAATTGGACTTCATATTGCTATTATGGAGATAAATTGGAATCTTATTGACTATCCTCTACTCCAATATAGCAAAGGTATCATTGTAATGTGTATTGATCATTTTTCATCCCTTACTAGTATGTGGTTAGTGCATATAAGTACATGCTTATAGGATCATGCATTACAAATGAAGTTTTGACATTCATAGCCTACCACTATTGCTTGAATGATTATTTGATCTAGTGGTAAGTGTATGAGTTTGTTCATGAGCTAGTAAACCCAAGTACTTGATATATTTTGGATTGCCTATGAGTGACAAGCATAACCTTGATAAGATAATCACTTCATGCTTGTCGGGAGCTTAGAAAGGTTTTGAACCAAATTTGAAAAGCTTAGGCAAATCAATTTGTTCAAGTCCAAGTTAAGAAGATCATGGGAACAATCTAGTTCAAGAACAAGACAACAATGCAAATGGTTATTAAGTTTCATCCTACTAGTGGTTTCATAAAAAATGCTCTCCTTGGTCACTTGGTTGATTGCACTATCTTTCCTTACAAGAGAATTGATGTTCCATATCTTGCATCTAAGGAAGTGTTAGAGGGAGTTGCAATCAAGTTTTAAAAAAACCTTAGACTTACACCTTTCCTAGAGCATAGATGTGATTGGAATGAGATCATTATTAGTCAATTCTATGCCACCTATGAGATTGATCTTGATGAAAGAAAGATAGATTGGATGAAAGGGAAAAGCTAGCTGATGCCATTGGAGTGTCATCATTTATATTATGAATGGAACACGGTTTAATGTGATCAAGATAATATTTGAGGACATTGGTTAGTCACTTAGAGCATAGATGAATCAACTTTAGGGGATGCAACAAAGCTTTCATTGACTTCAGTGGTATCTCTTCAAGTGGTATCAATTGGTATTTCGTCAAGTGGTATATTTTCAATGGTTATATCAAGATTTCAAGTGATATCATACAAGATTACAAGTGGTCCTCAACTTTAAGTGATCATCAAAAGAAGAATGCATCCCTCACATATAAGAGCTCAAGTTGATCAAGTTGAATGACCAAATATTTGACATGGGAAGATGTCCCACATACCGGTATCAAGGTAAAAAGATCATTCATGAGGCATTCCAAGTAACCTATAAGTGGTATCTTTTGGCATCCCATAAATGACATCACTTCTACATATGTGATAGTGTCCATCAAAAAAAATTGAGATTCAAGTATCACATAAAGGTGAGAAAGAGTATCACCTAACCCTTACTATCAAATGAGCATACCTTTATGGAAATTGATGACAAAGGGGGAGAGAGTGGTACAAAGATATGAAATATTGAAGATGGAATGAGAATGAGAGTGGTACAAAGAAAGTGGAAAATATGAAATATTGGAGCCACTATGGTATAGGAAGCTCTTGAACAAAGAGAAGCACACAAGTAGGGGGAGCAAGCTCATGAACGTAATTGACTGCATTTGATATGTGCATATTCATGTGCTTGCTTGCATTTTTTCATAAGTTCTAAATTCAATATGCATGCTTGAATTGTGAATGCTAGTTATAGGATTTGGATGATGAAATGTCAACTAGCATTCATATGTTGGAAGCTAGATATGCTTTATTCTTTCATGAACATCTAGAACTGTGCCTATAATGTTGATGTCATGAGGTATCTAGTGTGTTTCTTGTGATATCTAGCTAACCATGATGCTAAGGATAGACTTCAATGTGCAAGCTTAAATGGTATCACGCTACAAAGGTTTATCATATATACCTTAGCATCACCTAATAGTGTTAACACTCCCAAAATTTCATATCTATGCATATGTGTAAGCTTGAAAACAAAACATTTGAGCACATATGTAGGGGGAGTTATCACTACATATTCGGATTTTATGATGCTTATCCAAATTCTAACATAGAGCTAAAATGTTGGATAAGGAGCATAAAATCCAAACAAACTTAATTTCCATATCTTTGTAGAGTTGTCATCAATTACCAAAAAGGGGGAGATTGAAGGTCCTTGTTTGGTTTTGGTAATTGAGTGACAACTTAGGTGGACTAATATGTGTTTAAGTGAAATCACAGGTGATTAGTCCACAGGTGATTATGTGATGAAGGAGCTCATTGCATATGGGACATGACATGGAGTCATGTGACTAAGTGGAGAAGATCAAGACAAGACTTGGTTTGATGGACCGGTTGCAAGTGTGAAGGGCAAGTTAGAGGCTAAGCGCTGGACCGCGTGGCGGGATGCTTGAGCAATGACTTGGCGTCGATGGATCGTTGCAACGGTGAAGAGCAAGTGGAGTCAAGATCGATGAACCAATGAGTCGCATGATGATATGAAATGGATCATATCATTTTTGATGATGTTGGTGCATGTGTTGCATCAACAATGGAGAGGATGGAATGGAATGCGCAAGGCAAAGGTATAACCAATAGACATTTCATTTAACCGGTCATAGGTGAGTAGAGAAGTTTATGACCGGATTTAGGATAGATGGTCGTACTATCAAGAGGGGCAAACTTGTTTGCATATCGGTCATCTAGTGCCACTTGAGCGATCTAACATTGCGATGTTGCTAGCATCGAGTGGCGACTAACTTTGAGAAAGAGCGTTGTTGAAAATCTTGTGAAAATCCAGTTCTGTCGAGACTGGTCGGACAGTCCGTGGCATTGGCTCGGACAGTCCGAGAAATGTGAGTTGGAAAAATAATTGAATATCTATGAATATTCCGTTCGGGTGTCCGAGCGGCTTGTCCGATCGTCGCTCGGATAGTCCGTGATGAGGTCTCGGACTGTCCGTAGTGAGTGTTGACCTGTGAGCCCATGGGCGCTGACTTCCGAGCTATTGCGATGTCCTCCGAGTGGTTTGATGAAAGGTCGGACAGTCCGTGGAGGCGGTCGGACAGTCCGTGTCCTATGTTATGTGAGAGGACCCACTCTGTTGATCTCTTGAGCAATCTAACTTTGTGATGTTGCTAAGATCGAGTGGCGTGGTGAAGAGAGTGAAAAACCCTTTGAGAAATGTTTGTGAAAATGCTAACTCACTCACACATAAGATGGTACACTTATGGAGTTGGCACATTTGCAAAGGGGTTGAAGTTTAGATGTTGGTTATGGCTTAGTGTGACCTTTGTTTGCAATTCTGCTTTGATCCAAAGTGTTTTGGGTCAAGAATTCAGTTGGGTTGGATAGCCCTCTGAATGAGCTTTCCATAGAGTCCAAGATCACCTAATTTGGACATCGGAGCTAAAAGTTATGGGCGTTTTACCGAGTGCCGGCTGTGCTGAAAATAGTGTGGCGGACAGTCCGCGGATGGGTCGGACGGTCCGCGGAAATGGGTCGGACAGTCCGTAAATTCATCTGGTTTTACCAGAAGGTTCAGGGGTTCAAGATCTAGGGGGTCGGACGGTCCGCGGATGACGAGTATTTGACCGTTTGGATCTCAACGGCTAGTTTTTTGAATGGCGTGCAGTCCGAGGATGGTCCGCGGACAGTCCAAGGTAGCCGTTAGAGCTCGGGAAAAGTGTGTAACGGCTAGTTTTCCCCTCCCCTCTATAAATAGATGGGTGCCCGGGGGTTGGAGAAGGTTGAGCACCTTGGGAATGTGTTTCCCATGGTTGTGCTTGCCTTGGGAGTCCACTAACTCACTTCTTGTTGCAAGATTGCGAATCCATTGCGAGTGAGTGCGAATCTAGTGCATTGTTTTGAGAGATTGTATCGAGTGGCACTAGGTGTTCATGTTGCAAGTCGGTTTGCTTGTTACTCTTGGAGGTTGCCACCTCCTAGACGGCTTGGTGGATTGGGGCTCCATTGAAGCACGCAAGGAGATTGTGCGGTGCTCCGGAGAAGGATTTGTGAGGGGGATTGTGCTCACCCCATGGGGATCACGAAGAGCAACTCTAGTGGAGCGTGTCATTGAGTTACCTCACTTGCGAGTGGTGTCTTGGAGTGCCCGGAGTGGCCAGCGGCTTGAGAGCTTTGCCCAAGAACCATCGAGGTGTTCGTCGACACAACGAGGACTAGCTTGGTGGCAAACAAGTGAACCTCGGGATAAAAATCACCGTGTCAACATTATCTACTCTTCTCGGTGGTTTGCATTTCTCGATCACAAGCATTGTATTTACATCCTTATATATCTTGTGCTTGTGAGGTTGCTCTTATAATTAGTTGGCTTGTGTAGCTTGATAGTTGTCTTCTTGCTTGTGTAGCTAGAAGTAGTGATCTTGTGACTAATTAGCTTGTGTAGCTTAATTAGTCTCTTTGCTTAGTTTGTGTAGCTAAGTAAATTGAGCCTTTGGATTAGACTTGTGTAGTCTTGTCCATTGAGCATTGCTAGTGAGCTTAGGTGCTTTGTGCTTTTGCTTACTAGTTGTTTAGAAGCTCCCCGGTGTGTGAAGTACTAGAGGCATATGTTTGTGTGACCTTGCTCCTAAAAATAATTAGGTGAGCTCGTGCTAGCTTGGCACCTTATTTGCTTAATTAGGATCTTGTATAAGGTGCTAGTGAACATAGATAGAGGGGTAGAGTCTTGGTTAGACCGATAGTTTTAATTTCGTTGTTGTTTCGGTTAGCCGACGTGTTATTTTTTAGAAATGACTATTCACCCCCCTCTAGTCCGCCATCTCGACCCTACAAGTGGTATCAGAGCCGAGGTCTCTCTTTTGTGGTCTTTACCGACCCAAGAGGATGGCGAACTACGGGCTAGATGTTGATTGTCCACACATTTTTTATGGCACGCACTTTACACGGTAGAAAAATTGGATGATATGCAATTTTAAGTTCATTAGTCCTCAAATGTGGTGGATTGTAGATGTGGGCCTTTCTCATGCAATTGATGAAAATAATGCAACTCAAGCGCAAGAGAAAAGCCTACAACTCAATTATCTTGCTATTGATATCATGCATACATCTTTAGATAAGTGCATATTTTGGGAGATTGCTAACATGCAAAATGCTCATGAGATTTGGATTTATCTCAATGAGAAGTATGGGACAATCTCCGGTGACGATGATGATGAGCCCAAGGAAGAGGCTCATGAGGATGTTGAGCATGACCACAACTTGGTGATTGTGGAAGATTGCTCCACCTCATGGTCAAGTGATGGTGATAATAGTTATTCTACCACAAGATCACTTGCCAAGATTGTTGAAGGCCAGAGCTCAAGTGATGCAAGTGATATTTCTACTCCAAGCACACTTGATGTTGATGAGGATGATTCATGCTCGAGCTATGAGAGTGATAATGCTACCACAAGCTCTCCAACACCACTACATTGCCTCATGTCACAAAGTAACACAAATGTATCAAGTTGCAATGTAATTGGTCATGATTCATATGATGAGCTTGTTAGTAGACTTGCTAGCATGAATATTGCTTTAGAAAATGAGATGGCTAAAACAAGTAAATTGTAAAATGAAAACTCATTTCTAAAGACCACATGTGAACAACAAAAGCATCTACTTCATGTCATTACTTGTTCACATGATGAGTTAAAAATGGCTCATGAGAAACTTAGTGTTGCTCATGTTAACTATTAAAATAAATAAGATCCAAATAATTCTAAATAGCCTATCAATTAAATAAGATCTAAATAATTCTAAATAGCCTATCAATAGATAGGCTCTATTTTTAAAAAAAAATAGTGCTAGCTTTGTTATTTTTTGAATTAATTATAAATTTTGAAAATTAAATTAGGTTTTTCAAAATGTATCTGGTTTTTGAGTTTGATGGCTAAACTGAGATTCCGGTGATAATTCGATGGTAAAAAAGTACTTTTTTTATAAAAAACAAAAAGTTTGCACGAAAATCAAAGACCCTGAGTATCACCTGCATAATGAAAGTAAATCTTAGAAGTAGTAACAATCTGTGCACGGTTCAAACTACATAAGCTAGCTACCGCACAGGACACGTTAGATGGAACCTCAACTCGATTGATCTGTCTCCTTAACTCTCCAAGCAACACCAACAAGATTGTAAGGAAAATTATGTTCTTCCCGTGGCAGTTTAGAGCATGCATCTTAATTATGTCCTTTGGTGGCAGTTTAGACGTATGTATTTTGTGGAATCTTTGACTAATCAGACATATATTTTAGAAGAAAAGATATTTTATTTAACACAGTACATCTGTTTGAACGCGTGCTACCAAAGGACATAAGATGCATGGCACCAAAGCAACCTAGGGTTTAATTTGATCTCTGATATATATGGGTACATGGTATAACCACCCAAGCATGCTCTTGCTTGGTTATCAAGGAGCTTCATACTAGTTATTATCATTCCTTGAGGTATTATTCTCTAGGCCGATCGACTCGTTAGCCAGCGATAATATAATATTCACGACCAGCTTATTGCACTAGCTCACGACTCACATACACTTCTTAGCTACAGCTTTCAGTGGAGTAGCCATGGAAACGACCGCCCCGAACTTTTCACTCATGTCAATGCCCTTTTCCTTGGCCTCTTCAGGAAGCGTCCAATCGAAATGGTACAACAATGAACCAAGCATCAAGTGCACCATTCTATACGCTAGTGGCAGTCCAAGGCACAATCGGCGTCCAGCACCGAACGGGATCAGCTCGAAGTTTTTGCCCCAAAAGCTAATGTCTTTGCCTATGAACCTCTCGGGGATAAACTTATCTGGATCAGTCCATACATCGGCATTTCGATGGATAGCCCATATGTTCAGTAGGATGTTTGTTCCTCTGGGAATGGTGTAGCCTCCTACTTGTACCGTAGCCATTGCTCGATAGAATGACAGTGAAAGTGGCCTGTAGATATGGGAGTTGGGCGATATCAGACTCTTCTACTTCCGTTTTAGTGCCGATGACGGTTTTAAGCTCCTCCCGTGCCTTGTTCATTGCTTCTGGACATTGCAGTAGCTCTGCCATTGCCCACTCAACTGTAGTTGAAACCGTATCAGTTCCAGCAAACAGTAAATCCTGAAATATACACGCTGGTGGTTAGATCAAATCAAAGCAGCGATACAGATACCGCTCCAACTTATACTTCATTTCATCATCGTATTAAGCTAAATTACTTTAACTTTGACCATATTTGTTATGGAAAAAAATATTAGCATTAACAACATCTAATTAGTTTCATAAAATCAGACATAAACTATATGTTTATAGTGCAGTTATTTGGTATAATATACTCCCTCCGGTTTGGTATTAGAAGTACAGCAACACGGTCACCAAAGCACAACTTTGACTTCTCTTTTCTATAAAAATATTTATTGAAAAGTTATATATGTATATTTTTATAAAAGTGATTTTTAAGACCAATCTATTTATATAATTTTCACATTTCCAATCAACGACTTAAATTTTATTAATGATTTATATTTCTAATGTTTAATTCAAACATTGTCCAAAACAACTTCTAATACCAAACTAGAGGGAGTACATGTTACTATATTTTTTCTATAACTCAATCAAGTTAGGACAGTTTGATTTAGAACAAAAAGGGCACTACCTTTGTTCCAAAATATTATTTACTGATAACTTTACTCACAATGTTTTATCATTTATTTTATTAAAAAAATTAGTCCAAATAGATAAAACAATAAGTCATGTTTATAGTACTTTTTTATACGATAAATAAGTCATAACTAAAATAAATTATACTTGCGTAATTTTTTGAATAGATCATACGTTCTAAGAAAAAGTAGACAACGAATCTATCTATACTAAAAGGATTCAGTAGAATTAAAATCATTTTTCACCTAAAACATTTCTACCCACACCTAATAGAGGACCCACCTGTCACATCTGGCAGGAAAAAAGAGGCGAAAGTTTTGTGGTACGTCAAGTATAACCACATTTTCTAGAGGATTTTCCCGTTTTGGATTTTATTTTCTCACCGCAATTCATGTTACCCACCTCTGTACCCACCTATTTTTTTTGGAAAGGAAACAACTTTTTTGTAAGAAAGGAATCGAGCCTTTTTCCACGTTGAGGCAGCAGCCACCTCGCCGACGGGGGCATGTATTTTTTTTATTCTTCTATTTTTTAATAGTATAAATGAAAAATCAAAATTGATAGTATAGATATGTGTCTATTATTCCGTATTGCTAATAGATAGTAGATTAGAGAGGTTTTCTCCATATAAATAAAGACCAACTATCTCGAAAATAATGTGTCTCTGGATTTAAGAATACCTAAAGCTCTCTATACACGAGACATGAGAGAGCGAATATAAAGTATTTTTAAAAACGTTTCGCACGATTGGTCTCTTTACTATAGCCCACTACAGTGTTTTAGTACCTACGTGTCATCAATAAACGTGTGTGTCGCGTGAGTTTTTGCTAATAATATTTTAGAGCGAAGAAAAAAGTTGTCCCGCGTGCATGCGCATACCGCGAACAAGCCTTTGACGGCGTCGTAGCTCATCTCATTGCTGCCCTCTTCTTCCCATTCATGCTCCTTGTCTATCGCCACGTCCATCAAGTCATCCTTGCGCGGCTCACCGGCGTCCCGGCCTCGCCTCCGCCGCGAGAACTGCTCGTCGATTATCCGGTACACGACCCTCAGCAGTGCACCCCCCCAGCGCCGCACACCCTGGACGTCGGCGGCCGCGACGGCCGGCAAGAGGTCGGAGACCGTCGGCGTCGCGGTCAGCTCCGCCGCCGCCTTCACCACGCGCCGCAGCCCGCGGTGGCCGAGGTCGACGGAGAACATGGTGCGCGACATCATGTCCATGGACGCCGCGAACGCGGCCTCCACGACGTCGACGGGCTCCCCGCGCGCCGCCCGCGCCGCGACGTGGCCGGCCAGCTCCCGCGCCTTCTCCTCCCGCAGCGGCCGCCGCGCGTCGAGGCGGCGCTGCGCGAACAGCTCCGACGAGGCGAACCGCCGCATCGCGCGCCACCTGCCGCCGGGCGGGAGGAAGAGGACGGACCTGGCGGCGTGGCCCTCGGCGCGCCAGGCGTCAAGGACGGTGCGGCCGGCCAGGTCGGCGTTGGGCCTCGCGAGCACCTCGCGCGCGGCGGCCGGCGTGGAGACCACCACGGCGGGGAACGGGCCGTACCAGACGGACATGAGGGGCCCGTAGCGCTCGGCGAGGCGCGCGAGCACACGGTGCGGCCTGCTGCTGAACGCGACGGCGGGGAAGCTGCCGACGATCGGGAAGGGCCAAGGGCCCGGAGGAAGATGACGACGGCGTCGGCCGGCGCCGGCGATCAGGTGGAAAGAGAAGATGAGCACGAGGACGACTACCACGGCTACGAAGAAGTGAACCATGGCGTTGAACATGGAGCTAGCTAGCTAGCTGCCCAACCTGGAATGGGAATGCTGAGGTACGTGGTCTTTCACTCCTCCAATCTATTTATACACGAAGCACGCAGCTGCACTTCTCCGGTAGAAATCAAGCTAGCTAGCACGAACTGACATCGTGTTAAAGATTTGCGTCACATCTAGTTTGCTGGAGTGTGTTGTCGACTTTATTACTAATTTATTACGGGCTGGTACATTGCAAATGCGAAATATGTTGCATGCGTCTTTTGGATCGGGATGTTCCATGCGTACGTGTCTGCGTTGCGGAGCTGTAGCAGGGCATGAAACATATGCAAGCGACACCGACATTTAGATAAGAATATCGTCCATAACGCGCATTGTAGCTTTTGTCTAATTTTCTACTTCCTTCATCCTAAGTTATAAGTCAATTTACGTTCATTCTTCTAGTCTATTCATCCTAAATTATAATCAATGTAGTTGTTGTACACACGTAAGTTTTATAATATATCTAGATATACGTCATATTTCTATAAAATCTATCTATATATTTAGAAAAGCTAAAATAAACTACAATTTAGACAGAAGAGAATAAATAATTTATTATATAAATAATCTTTGCACTACTATAAAAAAGATTTGTAGGCATGAGCTAAGGGCAGCTCTAGTGTCTCGGCTGATTTTTCTCTCCAAAATCATCATATAGTGTGTCAGATAGTTCGATGTTCAAAGCGTTTGCATCGATTTATGGGACCTACCATCTGCATTTCAAATACCATCTCTTTGTACACGTCTCAGCTTAAGTGATGGCTCGTGAAGCTGGCTCTTGACTTGTCTCTGTTATTATGCTGCACGGTCATGACTTTTTTTATTCGGTTCAGTTCGATCCATCTGCAGCATCCGATTTTTATTTGAGTAAATTACATACACCATACAACAACTTGTAAGGTTGTATCACTTTAGTCTATAAAGTTGTAAAACATGCAATTACATACTAGAAGTAGTTTGTTGTGTGCATGTACGGTCTCAAATGCACCACATCAACGTATTTCGCCACGGTGGCAGTATGAGGTGGATTGACAAATGGTTCAATTGCAATTTAGTTGGTGACATGTGAGCTGCCTTTTGCTATTTTAGTAATAAATTCCTCTAGTTCCTTATTCCGTTGTTTCATTGGATGGTGTAGGTGTTCTTCCCGTACATGAGCAGCTAATTGGACGTACAAATTACTGAGCAACTAACTAGACGTACAAAGGAACTAAATAATTATTGTGTAATCCAGCGACAATACTTTCAAACAAATATTGGAACAAGAATTGAATAAAAATACAAGAAAACATAACAAAATGCAGTAGTGATACAAACTTATTGATAGTAATTACATGCTCATATATAAGCAGGTATCTGTTATGTTCCAGTGGTCGATCGCTCTGAACGTTTTGCCGCCGCTTTCGCCTATATTAGTGTGATCAAAACGATTGGATAAGGTTTTATGCAAAGCGACAGAACACATTGTAGGGGTTATGCGCATAAAACTATTCGCAACTGGTACAATTTACTTCTACAAGATTTTTGGATTGCAATGGCAATTTTCTAATTTTTTATATACTAGTTAATTGAAGAATTTGGTGGTGAAACCAAATAGCAAAAAAGATAAAATTACTAAGAAACAACTACAAATGGGGGAAAAGAAGGAAACTCGGAATTGGCCGGAAATGATTGAGCCGTAGGAGTTGTGTCCTGTGTGGACAAAAAGGATAGGAGAGAGAAATGGCAAAAAAGATAGCGCATGTACGTATTGTTTGAAAAAAAAAAGCCTAATAGTATATGCATATATAGCAATTAAATCATCGGTAATCCATGTTATCACTCTGCCACCATGGCAAAATACGGTGATGTGGCATACTTGAGACTGTATGTGCACAGCGCAAACTAGTTATAGTATGTGATTGTACATTTTGCAACTTGATGGATTAAAGTGATACAACGTTACAAGTTATTGTATGGTGGATGCAATTTACTCTTTTTATTTTGACTCATAAACTTCGACCTCCACTGTGTTTACTGTTTGATTTTTTCGATGCAAAGATTGATTTAGACAGGGGCGGACAGGATTTGACCCAAGGCCTAGGGCCACTCCATGAGCCAGTTTGTGAATAAATGTTGGGCTTATTTGCAGTGATCTACAGTGTGGAGAATTCCGGCCCACGCCTAGGGCCATGGCCCAAGTGGCCCTGGGCCTCTATCCGCCACTGGATTTAGACATACAATAGCGCTGGCCTAAAACATATTTATAGAGGCATAAGGAAAAATAACTTATCTAACTAGCCACCACATTCATTTGGGGTTTGAACTTCTTACCTCTGACCTAATGAATAGCCTCCTCTCCAACACATCACAAACTCACTTATGACTTCATGAGATATGCTTTGTTTTTGTATTAAATTGAAAGGATTTCCAGGGGCAGGTCACCCCATCACCCGCCCCTATAAATATTTCTCTATTTTTAGTTTTTGTTTTTCTTTTAAAATATAGATATATATTTATATATACTCATGCAAGACATATTTTTCACATATATTATGTGTTTTTTTAATGGTCAAAACATTACAATCACAACACATATGTTCAAATTGCATCCAAATTCACATTCATATATACTACATTCAGTGGCGAAGCTAGAGCAAATTAGAAGGTGGTGCATCTACCTTGTGGGTGCAAAAACTTGAGCTCTGTGTGTGTGGGGGGGGTGCATATATGGTGAAATTTTGATCCAAATCACTAGTTTTTCAATTTTCTTGTGGGTGCATTTGCATCCCCTAAAACCTACATAGCTTTGCCCCTGACTACATTCATTCTATAGAATCCATAGTTATAGTTGTGTATGGCACAACTAATGTCTAAATAATCTTGTGATTTTAAATCATCTTAAATAAAAAATGTATAAGCTATAAAATTTTAGATCTCATTGATCACTACAACTATGACATAGAGCTGCTCTACACTCAAGGTTGTTTGGAAAACTCAAAAATCCTAGATTTCAATACTAGATACATTATATTCATTTTTTAGAGTATTAAATGTTCTTAAATGAAAAAAAAATATCAACTAAAACGTTTTAGATCTCGTCGAGCTTCTTTATATAAATTTTGTATGGCCATTTCCAGAGCGGGCCATGCCATCACGCCCCTAGAATTCGCAGGGGCGGATGTTGGGGTGACCCTTCCAAGAAATAGGGTCATTTCTAGGGACGGGTCACCTCATGGCCCGGGCATCAAATGCTTCTCCAAGGGCGGGCCATAAGCTACGGTAACATGTTCGTTTTGTAGGAACGGATGACCTTTTGTGCAGCTCATAGAAAAAATCAGGGAGGCTCTACAAAATATTTTTAAGTAGTGCTGTGAATGGCGAGCCTCGAGATTCTTTCTTTCTTGGCCATGGTCTCAATGAGGGGATCTCCTCTCTCCAATGTTATTGATCTAGTAATAGATGTTCTAAATTTCTTAGTCAGATATGCGACCAGTGAACATCTACAACCACTAGCTACTCGAAAAGTCACCCATCGGGTCTCTTTTAAGAGAACGTACCCACCCATTCATACGAAAAAGGTTACAACTTTTTCATATGAAATTGGATGAAGATAGACCTTATATGATTATATCAATGTTATAGAGCATGACAAGATCTAAAACTTTGTAGTTGATAATTTTTTATTTGAGGTTTTGTTATATGTCCAAATATTCAATATAAATTCTAAGGCCTACCAAACGACCTCAGGTGGAAACATGTTGTATAACAAAATTGTATTGCTAGGCAAGATTTAAAACTTTATAGTGGACAACTTTAATTTCCGTTCAGATCATTTTGGTGTCTAAATACTTAATATATGATTCAGAGAAGTTAATATAAAAAATAGCATTCCTTCGTTAGTCACAAGTGACTGTATGGTGTAGCGGTATGGAGGGCTCAAGTGGACCATGAAGTCATGGGCTGGAAACCTAGCTAGAGAATGTATACTTTGGGTCTTATAAAAAAAGAACTTTTTGCCACCATTACTTATTTTGACATCATTTTCTAAAGCTATCACACCGTCAATTTGTGGCCCGAATTGGTGGTGATGCTCCATATATTTTACTCCCGGTTCCACAACGGGCAGTGATGGGTTGAATCGGTGGTGATAATCATCCTATAGTAGTGTATATGTTTAACTATATGTTTGCCCATAGTTTTGGATAATATATATATATACGTTCATTAAGAATTTAAGGCATTTCTGTATTGTGTTACGTCTCACATTTAATTTACCACTTGTTCATTGCTTTGAATAAAAAGAAACGTTGGGATCATGTTGTTTAATATGGGCCGGGGCATGGATGAGCATTTCATGCATATTGGTTTTTATCAAACTGTTTTTTTTTTGTTTCTGTGCATGGTGTGCTATGAATCAACATGGATGAAGTGAAACCAAGGGAGTACCATTAACATATCATCGTTGACCCCCAACGTCTCTAAAATACTATTGGATTGAATATTCTGTCTTCTAAGTTGCTATCCATAATAATCTCCTGTCTGTTACATTCGGTCCAAACCACACGCGTCATTTGACTTTGATCCTGTCCTTCTCACTTACCTAGTTCCTACAAAACTTCAAGGGATGTCTTGCTCTGCATGCGTGAGCACACATACACATGGGATTTTAATGCAAATACCCGATATATAAAATTTTGCACCATAGGCAATGACCCGTGGGTGCATCCCTGCATAATCAAAGTAAACCTTAGAAGCAACGACTTGAGTTTGCGTACTTGTTCAACCCACAAAGGCACCCATAGAAAACCTCACAAGGAACAACCTCGACTCCTTCTCCCTCCTTGCACTCCAAGCAACACACCACTCTCTCTCTCTCTCTCTCTACATATATGTAGCATTGAACTCCCTTTATATAAAAACTTAGTACTAAGCATTAGCATATTTAGTTTCCATGGCACTCGGTGCACTGGTGAATCTAGCGCTATGTCTCCTATGCTCATCCGTGGAGCTCATCACCGTGCTGCTCCTCCGCGGCCTCGCCCTCCTGGCCGTCGCCGTCGTGCAGCTCCTCAGGCTCCCCGGCCAGGCGGGCAACGCGGTGCTCGAGGCGACCAAGGGTGCCATCGAAGCGGCGGTGGAGCTCGTCCTCGACGTGGCCTGGGACGTGATCGTGGCCGTGGTGTCGGCGTTCCTTGACTTCCTGTGGAGCGTGGCCACCGGCGCCGTCGAGCTCGCGGCGACAGCGGCGGCGGAGCTCCTAGAGGCGGCGCGGGACGGCAGCGAGGAGGCCGCCAAGGCCCTCGCGGCGGCGCTGGAGGGCGCGGTGGACGCCGCGGTGGCGGTGGCAACCAAGCTCGTGGAGAGCTACGTGGGTGCGCTTGGGCAAGTCGTTCACAGCCTCAACTGAAAGCGTTTTGACGTATGTGCATATGCAGGCGACGGCATGCGCGTCCATGCATGCTTCGTGGCCTAGGTACACACGAGTTTTGTTTTGACTTGGTATACGGTTAATGACCATCCTAGCTCCTAGAGCATTTCAGGTAGTTTCAGGCGGTGTTTGTACTTATTAACTCAAAAGTATACATCATTAATCATATAGCTATTAGTTATACAACAATTGTCATATTGATTGTAAATGATTAGTAATATTAATTATTGAAATAATTTTTTTGAAAACGTTAAACAGGTATACTTGGTCATAGAGATAACGGTATAAAAGTTTCAAGATAATTAGTCTTGTTATATGGCTTAATTAAAATAGTACAAATTTGAAAATTTCGATGTAGTGGGCTATATGTAAAAGTTCGGGCTTGTTTGGTTGCCTGCCATAATCTGCCACGCCTAAGGTTAGTAACTAGCCACATACTCCTATATGGCAAGCCATGTTCTATGGCAAAAATAGACTGTTTGTAAGGTGAGGCAAAATTATTATGGCTGCCGTTTGGATTGCTGCCACAAATGTTTGGCTAAAAGTTGTGGCACTTGTTTGGTTGCCAGCCATATGCCCATATGTTGGTAAAAACATTTCAATATCATAGTGGTAAGATTCTTACAAGCACAAAACATAACCCTGATGTTTAGGGAGACAATAAACATTCCAGTAGTGAAACATGTCAAAGACAACTTTCCTCTCATTTATGAGATGGACCTCAAATCTCATTTATGAGATGGACCTCAAATCAATAATGTAATCGATTTAGACGTGTCAATCTTTGAACATGTAATGACAGTAGTTAAGTAATACTAATACTTATTGTAGATATATTTTTCTTTTATACATCTAAAATACTGTAAACACATTTCTAAAAATAAGATGGCATTAGTAAAAGGACTGAAGCGGTATATGTTGAAATCTTAAAAGCAGTAGCACATATAAATATCTAGCAACTGGTAGCCAATATAATCTCACAATTCAACATATATTAGTCAAGTATAAATATATATTTTATCAAAATTAATCCTCATATTATCCAGATTGTGGCCATCTAATTAAAATGATGACCGAATTAAACTTAATAGTGCTAACAAAACCCCAAACAGAAAAACATCATATCCCCTGTTGTTGGAAGAGCTAGAGGGGGATTGCAAACTTGCATACCAACATTTAGGCTCCTTCAGGCAGCATGCTGCTCCATCTGACGCGCGGCAAATGAATCCATAAAAAAACTGATGGCCGCATCTCATGTTGCGCATCCTAGAAGAAACCGATGGCCGAGTATTAGAAAAAAGAGAAATCATTCCTCAAAAAAAAAGAAAAAAGAGAAATCAATGGCAAGGCAAAACAACGAAAAGATCGAAGAATTACCTTCTCTCTGATTGTAGCGACACGGACTCCGATTCCACTGCTCGGCATTCGTCTGCGGTAAACGGAGGATGAAGGAGTGTGTTTTAAGACGGTAGGTGGCAGCTCTCGGCGGGTTTGGCGCGCCACGGGCGATGTGGCGCCGAAAACGGCCGCCACACTTTTGCTTAAGAAATCTGTGCCGCCAGAGTTTGGCAGCTGTGGCAAGTCTAAACATATTTTTGAACCAAACACTTACTAAACTAGTTGTAGCAAGCCTAACCTTAGATGTGGCAACTTATGGCCGGGAACCAAACACATTCGAATTATGTATTGTTATTCATGTTAAAAAAATTAATATCGTTAATCATACCAAATTAATACAATTACTCATGTTAAGTTAATATTTTGTCATTAGTCATTAAATTTAGTATCAGTCAACTTTTAAATATAGTTTCAACTTTTAAAGCTGAATACAAACTAGTTTTGAGTAGTTTATAATATACAGAGTGTACGAGTAGTAGCATACGGAGTACTGTTTAGATACACATTCAAGAGATTAAAACCAAGTCTAGAGGCCAGTCTAAAAATGTACTCTTTTGTATGCATAGGTATCGAATTCAATTCGAATCCGGATACTACAAATAATAAAAAATAAATTCGGACACCTCCATTTGAGAACCCGATACGAATATCGTCCATATTCACTTATTTAGCATCCATATCTTTGCTATCCATTTTGCAACCGATCTCACTGTGTAGAGCAATATCCATTTTCCAACCGATCTCACTGTGGAGTAGAGCAAGATTACACAGGCTTCGGATGAAGCAGAGGATGTCAGTGGAGCAACAGGACGTGTAGTGTAGCTAATTAAGCATGTAAACGCAGTTTTGAAAAGCATATATCTTGTACTTAGGCCTGTTTGGATCCACCAGCTAAACTTTAGCAGCTAAAGTTTAGCTGTTAGGGATCCAAACGGGGTCAGTTAAAACTCAGCTAAACTTTAGTTGCATGCCAAAATGTACACGATTTCTTTAGCTGATTGAGCCTAGCTAAACGTAGCTAAACGAGTTTAACGACCAAAATACCCCCACATAGTTATGGAAATTTTCCACCGTCACATGATTCTGTCCATAATTAATAAAGGTTAGGATAGTCTAATTAATTCAATTAGCTGATGGATCCAAACACCCTCAGCTAAAGTTTAGGTAGGTACTCTTTAGCTAGCTAAAATAAACCATTATAAATTAGCTGGCTAAATTTTAGTTGGGGTGGATCCAAACAGGGCCTTATGCTAGAGTGGTCTTTGCTCCTTCCAGCTGCGACCATCTCCATCCTTGGCCGTGATTCCTTGGTACCAGACGGCCAGACGCTCCTTGATTGTCCAGTGCCAACTAACTGTGTTCCAGTTTATTGTCCCTAGATCACGTCGTTTTAACGGAGTTCCAAAGCACCATAGGTTTTTTTATTTAATCATAGGTTTTTTAATTATGGAAGATATATTTCCGACTTAAGACATTCCTTTATTAGAATGCATCAATAACAAACCAATGCTACAGGTTATGCACACATTCTTAGAAACATATACCCAAGAGATAAGAAACCTCCAATCTACACTTAAAAGCAAATAAAAGGAGAAGAAAATAATCCAAAATCCTCAGCACAGACATTGAATAATCTTTCTTTTGCGGCTCTGTAAAGTCGACTCCAAAGAACCATCATCTCCATATCAGGACGGACTGACCCTTGAGCCAACTCAACATTGATGAAGAGTAAACACATCTCCATTTGCTGATTGAAGCTTTGACCACCAAACTAAAACCTCAACTGATAACAGCCTCACGTCCATCCACAGAGGATGGTGTGAATAAGCTAGATGTCAATACCCGCCAAAGACTGAATTGGGTAACAACAGTACATCACCATCCAAAAAGCCTCTAAGGTGACATATTCACTAAAAGAATGACGATAGCCTTCTCCGTCGCCCACCTGAAAATCGGAACAAATTTTCACTTGAAAACAGAATGATGGTGGAATATGGACATAATAATGGCGCCTCAGAGGAGGAGAATGACGCCCAAACATGTCGGCGCTGAACCCAGCACTAAGACCGACATGGCTTTCGCCAATGTCGATCCCCCTGCCCACTGCAACGAGGCCCTAAGAGACGACCAAGCGTGTCATCAAACACTAAAACGCCATAGCACCTGATGCCCGAAATCGACAAAACAGTTCCATACCACACCGTCATCATACACGAAGACACTGAATGCTTGTTACAGACCTGAAGTCACCCGCATGCGCCAGACCAGCAGTAGCGGCGCTAGGATTGAAATCTAGCTATGGCGAATCTATGGTGAAAATCTCGCTGTTTTGCTTCTCCATCCGCTGCCATCACTTGTTCAAAGAGGAACTTACCGGCGGCAGGCATGGCGACCGCCATGGCTCGCCAGATAGCTGGCTCCGCCACTACAGACCAGCACACCACCTGCAAGCACCACCGTGACCACCAATGACTGCACTGGCCCCAAGCCGCCTAAGCTCCACAGACGAACATCGTTGTCCAGAGTCGCGAGCCATGGCTGTAACATCCCGAAAATTCCGTAGGAGAATGTTGAATGCAAAAATCCGAGTTTAAAAATTTTTGGTGAATTGTTGTGCATGCCAACAAACATATAAGGTTGTCTTCTATTTTGCTCCCTTTATTCCTAGGCGATTTAAATTTAAAACTAAAATTTAATTGAAGTGCTAAGGATTAAATAGGCTTGATTTGGTTTTCTTTGGGCTTTTTGTTCTTTGTTTGAATTTGAATTCAAATCTGGTATTTGAATTCAAATTGAAGCTAACCTAAAATAACCAAACTAACCTAACTCCTCGTGGGCCTAAACTAACCGAGCAGCCCAGCCCGCTAACCTAACTTCCCTAACCTACCTCGACCTAGCCGGCCCAGCTGAACTGCAGCCCAGCTGGCCCAGCGGCCCAGCCGCGCCCCTTCCTTCCTCCCGTCGCTGACGAGCGGACCCCACGTGCACTATTCCCCTTTCTTCTTCCCGAGCGCGCACGCTCGCCGCACGTGAGCTCTCCGAGCTCACCTGCTCCAGCCGACCCCAGCCGCTCCGATCCTGCCGCGTGGAAAGGTGGAGGGCGCCGTGCATCTCTAGCCGCTCGCTCTCAACAAACCCTAGGGCGCCCACCTATTTAATCCCCCTCGGCGCCGCTTCTCCCTGCTCGAGCCACCGCCGCCCCCATTGGGGTTTCTTCTCCAAGCAATTCGAGTGGGGGAGAGAGGGAGAAGGTGCTGGGGAAGAAGAGGAGGCGAGTCGAAGAGGAGCCGGAGCACCGCATCGCCTCGACGACGAGGTACCGCGCGCCACCGACGCCGAGAAGCTGCCACGGGAGGAGGAGGAGCCGCCGCCGGAGCGGAGCGCAAGGAGGAGCTGGACATCAACGAGCCGCGCGTCTTCGTCAGGCTGCTGCGTACCCCTACGTCCACCTCGGTGAGCTGCCCGCCGCCGCTCCCCTGTTTCCTCTCTTCATCGCCAAATCGAGCCGCCGGCCGTCGAGCTGCGAACGCTGTGCGCCGCCCTAGTTTTGTGTGGACGTGCCTTCGCGCCGTCGTGCAGGTACCGCCGCTTAGGTCATCCTTGCGCAGCCGCCATTGCTCTTCAAGCAGTCGGGGCCGCCGCGGTCCGGGATGCCGGTTGCCGCGTGCTCGCCACGGCCGTGTCGCGGTCGCGGGACACCGCGAACCCGCACACGCGCATCCAACCATGCACCGCGTCGTCGCCTTGTCATCCACAGTTAACCTCGCTAACCCAACGCCTTCCCTTCGGACGTCGTCACCGCCGGCTGCGCCGCCGTGTGCTCGCGTCGGGAGCCCGCCCCGCCGGCCGAGCCCTTCCCTTGTTCTTGTCGATCACCTTCGCAAAACCTAGCTCCAGCTTTTCCCCCGCTTCCTGAGCCTCGCCGATCATCCTTTGACCCTCGCCGTCGTTGGCTGCCGCCGCCGGCCGCGCGCCAGTGCGCGCCACCGCGCATGCGCGTTCACGCCGGCCAAGGCCACACCGAGGACCACACCAACTCCAGCAAACCGAGACGCAGAAGATCCAGTCGAGCCGCACCTGATCCTGTGAACCCGGCGAATGTGGACTCGTCTCACGGTCCACGGTGGACTACGTCCACCGCGCCACAGCCAACGTCTCAGCGTTTGTGGGCCGCCAGCCCAGCTTCGTGGGCCGGCCCAGCGACTTTTGGGCCCAGAGCCGGCCCATCTAACTTGAACCCTTTTTCTTTTTCTTTTAAACCGCTGACATCCGGGCCCCACCTTCCATAGAATGGTTAGACACTAACCAGTGGGCCCAAGTTGACCTTGCTGACCATGCTGACCATTGACTGGTCAACGTTGACCAAGTCAACGCTGACGTCATCAGGGCCCACGATGACGTCAGCAAACCCCGGCCCCACTGATGACGTCATGCTGACGTCAGCAGTGATGACGTGGCGCCACCAGAGGCTGCCACGTGTCCCTGAGTGATTGTTTTTCTTTTTCGGAATTGTTTTAATATTTTTAGAAAATGATTTAAACTTAGAAAATTCATAATAAATCACCCGTAGCTCAGAAAAATATGAAACCAGTTTCTATATTTTTCTAAAATCATGACCTACGCGTTAGTGTAGAGTTTGGTGTTGTTTGGGTCTTCTTGCTTCATTGTTTTGGTGTTTCTTTGCTAGTAGTCCCCGTCTTTATTTTATTTCCGCGAATCTAGGAGTTCCGGAGGACCAAGAGGAGGACAACCACTACGACAACTGCTTTGGTGAAGAGGACGAGCAATATCCAGGTTCACGCCCAGCCATTCTCTGAAATACCTATTAGACATGCAAACTAGTATGCTAGCGCTTTACTTTACTTGCATGATGATGATATGCCTGCACTGCCTTTTATCTATCATGTATCCTTGCCACCTATTATCCACTATATGAGAATGCTATGCTTGCATGTGTTGGGATGGTTGTGATTGAACTTCTTGGCGTGAGTTGGGTGGCTTAGGAGGAGTAGTGCAGCTAGGCGGTGGAGGCGAGTGATAACAACCCGGTCGTTTGACCGGGGTGCTTGGGAACTGAACTCGGACAGTTTCTACGGAGTACCTGTTGCGGGTACATGGTTACTTGGTTACTTTTGAGGAGTTTGGGTGGCCATACCTGTAATGGGTGCCGATTGCGGACCGTTGCGGCGGATCGCTTTTGATGCTGATACTCGCTTTGCCGACAATTAAGGACCGCATCAGGATGCCTTTCGGAAGTGGGAATTATAGTGCTCACCATCTACCCAGAATGGGGAGGGTTCCAGCAAGCCTATCTAGTGCGGTACCAGGACTGTAGGAGGATCGAGCTTGATATGTGTAAGGGGGACTCGTTGCGGCGTACTCTCCCTGATCTACCACTGCCCCCGACTGGCCCCGGTGGGAAGGTTTCACATCCCTGGGGCAGATGTTAGCGTGCGGATGTTTCCCGAGCCCAGGGAAGCAGGATGGTACCGTTGCTTTATAGGGTCTTTGTTGTGGGCTGCGTCTCGAGCTAGGGCACCAGCTCGCAGTCCGGGTGGTTCCTGGAGTACAACCTCTGCAGAGTGAAAACTATACGTATAGCCGTGTCCATGGTCACGGACGATCCTTCATCTGATCCATCCAGATTAGCATGGGATTCTGCTTTCTTACCTCATCCTTGATATGGGTTATGAGAGGTTGGACCAGCTGAGGCTGTTGAGACAAGGTGGGGAGGGAGCTCACCGAGTCGACTAGCGAGTGAAAGGAGTTGGTGGATGTTTATTGTGGGAACCTGTTGAGGCAGGACAAGCCCGATGTGGTTGTGAGATTGATGGGTGGTTTTGGGAAGAGTATATGCTTGTGAGGAATGGTGTTTGGAGATGAGATGAACTGGGTTTTTGCTGCTGCTTGCGCATAGGAAACCCCAACTTAATCTCCTTGAATATTTATTTACTAGTTTAGTCCACTATAAAGCTTTGCTGCATATTATGGTTGGTGACGTGGACCTGTCCCATTTCCTTGGGGACAGTCTTTGGGTACACAGGAGAAGACTCCGAGTACAAGGTCAACCACGACGGGTGATGCAAATGAGGGTTGTGCGCTGCGCTCAAGGATGCCTGTGGAGGTGAAGCCCCGAAGTACCAGAAGCATATAGCTATCCGCTGCGTAGCTGTTTTCCTTTTGTCGTTTAGCCCAGAGGGCTTGTATCATATCGCTATGTATTTATGTCATGTTTGAGGACCTTAATCAATGTATGGATGTGATTTCCGCTGAAATGAGTTCTGTACATGATAGCTGTTGATCCTGGGACTATCACAAGGATACATGAAGTCGGATTCTCGTAATTGGGAATCCGGTTCGTTTCAATGGCCGCCACACGCAAGGTCCCAAACACCATAGGTACACGAGCAACATTGAATTTAGAGGGGGGAAGGAACATTTTACTACTCTGAACAATTCAATTTGTCCACTACACTCACTGAGCAAAAAATTATCCGATTGCTTCCCCATACTATTTCGATTAGTTCAATCTACCATCTAATGATATTTTTTTCTCTTCTGTCATACAGATTGAATGTGTTACATTTTTTGAGGTTGGACCTCAACATGCTCAGAAAAACAATGATGGGAACCAATGTCAATGGACCATGCAGAAAGATAGAAGAGATTGCACAATTATGGGAATTAGATTGAAACTTTAGAAATTTCCATCGTCATGGAAAGGTAACGGATGAGAACCGAACCAAGGAAAATTCTCTGTTTCCTCGGTAGGGGTGCTCACCCCTCCTGTTTCCAAATTCTATGCGGCGGTGCCGCACCGCGCCCCGACACCGCCCAGGATCATGACGCGTGGCAATCAACAGGAGCAAACCATCTGCGGGAGTCAGGAGCCTGTTCCACTGGCCACTGCCGAGCGCCCGAGCCGGTGCGATAAGCCTGAGCTGAGCACCCGAGTCGGCGCGATAAGCCGCTCCTTCCGTTGTTCGTCCGCGACTCCGCGAAGTCCGAGCCCTAGGCAATTAAGCTGACGGCTGCTATTGCGCGGATTTTTAAGGCCGGCTGCCCTATCAAAAATGGATCGAGCCTCCGCCTCCCCACATCACGTTGTGGATAATGGCTGGGCTGTACAGTTCGGCGATCCGCGCCAAGCTGCCTCTCTCCCTTGCTGTACGTGGTTACTCCTTTCGATTCAGTAGAAGCAGCCTCCTCTCCGCGACCGCGAGAGACAGGGCACAAAATATTCTGTTGTGTTTGTAGATGTCTGGCAGAATGGAATATTAGAGCATCCAATCATGCGGCGGCGGCGGCGGCCATTCTCCACACGACGAGATGCCAGGCGACCCGATCCTTTTTCCACGGAGCTGTTTTGAGTCTACGGAACGGCTTGATTGGAACGGCTCGGCTCTCCTCGTGCAGCCTGGGCGGCAACTCACCTACAGCTACAGAACGGCATCTCCGCATCTGGCTCGAAAAAAGCGGGTGGTCTGCATTTAGATTGGCTAGTTTGCCACGCGTCATGATACTGGGCGGTGTCGTACAGGGGCGCGGTAAATAGGACTTTTTCCTTACAGTAACTCACGCAACACATTAGCCCATGCGATTAGGCCATTCGCTTCCTGTGGTCCTGGAGTTGGGCCGACGAAGCCTGGTTCCCCTTCTCGACCCAGCTACTGGTGCAGACATAGCAGAGTCCGCCGTGCTGACACCGCGCCGCAACACCCCCCGTCGCCCCCGCGCGGCCCCGCCCCCTCCGCCCTTCCCCTCCACCGCGCCGCCGCCCTTCCCCTCCCGGCCGGCGCCCTTCTCCTCCGGCCGAGCGGTTGGCCTCGCGGCTCTCCACGGGGGAGCGTACAATTGTCACTGCGGAGCAAGTCCGTCGGCAGGCGTCGGATCGAAGGCTAAAATTTCTTATTTTTCTTCGCCTAGGGCTTTGTTCCCCTGTTTCCTGACGCCACACCCTGGCCTGCTACGCTCACTATGGCCGCCGCCTACCGCCGTCTCCTCCTCCTTCGCCGCACCCCCAACCCCCACCTCCAGCCTGCCGCAGCCACTCACTGCCTGTCCCCAACCGCCGCGGCGTCTCTGGTCAAACCGCCGAGCCCATCCGCCGCCGAGCGCGTCGAGATACCGCTCAGCACCCTCCGACCCGGTGAGTGTCGATTCCATCTCGACGAGCGCACGGAATCCGATTTCCAATGGCAGTTTGCTTGAGCACGGTTCACGGCTTCAGCAGCGTTCAATGCTGTGTGTATTGATCTCAATTTGAAATGGAGAGCAGACGACCAGCTTGTACCCATGGTTGGGGGCGACCTGCTGCAGACGGTTTTGCCCCCACATCAGGCTGTTTAATTTGCTTTAAGACGGCTGTTGCTTTCTTGGCTAAGTAATTTGACATCAGACCATTGCAATTTTCTGCAATCCGTTGTCCGTTGTCCTGCATTTAATTTCACGGACCATGTTCTCAAATCAAACATAGTTATTGCTTGTTCTTTGCAAATTCGTTACTGGGCTGCCAAAAAAGTCGTTGATCAAGCTTTTCCCCTTTCACTTCTGAAATTCTTATTGTTTAAATTTTCCAGTGCAGTTAAGAGTGACACTGCTTCATTTTCCATTGCGAATCACTCATACAAAGCATACCTTTTCGGCTCAGGGTTTACAAGTGACGGTAACTTCAAACGTAGTTGGCATTGCAAGTTGGGTTCGTCAGTTGGTGCTGTACTGATTGGACAAGCAGGTATATTTTCTGCACCAGTTCTGGTTAGATATCTGATATTCCATATTTTCGTTCTCCAAGTCTGTTTGCACTCTGTTGTGCCTCACGTGCGGATTGTAGCACAATTTTAAAAGTTTGATTACAAAGGTAATTGCTGATGAGGGCAGTTTTGATTTGTGTCAGTTATTTTATTGTATGGCAATTCTGGGTGTGGTAAGAACTTAAATGTGATTTGACACCTAATTTGGGCAACGAAATTAAGATGCGTCTAGTTTCTTCCTCTCTAGGAGACCCAAATCTTCCTTGAATCTTATATTCTTATGTTAGAATTAATGAATGAGATAATACAATATCCTTTACGCATAGTCATATGTGATAGCTGTGGACATTCATTAAGCTATATTCACTATACTGATCTTAAGGACCTCCCCTAGGTCCAGCCTCTACCACTAATTAGCACTGCTACCACCTTGGTACATATGTGTGACAACCTTACACTGATATAAGTTGATTTACCTGCATGTATTCTGCTTGATGTTTTTGATATTTTAAAGCACATTTGGGAAATTATGAAGTTAATTTCACATTTTGTGCCTGGCAGTACTGAGTTCAATCTTGTTGCAGCCTTTTTTCTTGGTCTGAGCAATGGCGATGCATTCGCCCAGGAGGACTCAGTTAGCCCAGCTGCAACTAGTGAGCAAGCTGAGGTAAATGCTACTGGTCTACAACGAATTGAAGATGGATCAGTGGTCTCAAATGAACACACGGTCAAATGGAGAATTTTCACGGATAATGGGCGGCAATTTTTCCAGAAAGCAAGTAACTGCATTATCCCTAGCTTTACTTGAGATAAGTTTTGGATCTGTCAAGTTTCTGAGAGGACCTACGTTCTTTAAGTTCCACATTTCTTCTTAAAATGCCTTACATTTGAACAATTCAGAATTCGTACTATGGAACACTACTCTAGTTTTCCTGTACTCATTTGGTGTTTGAAACTGTTATGCCTTTAATTTCACCATTAGTCATCTACTGTTTTGATGTGATATATTTACTGAAATATCTGGTCATCTAGCATATTGCTATGGACAGATATTTATATAAAGCTTCATTTCAATAAATTTTAATAAGTAAATATTCCAAAATTTGATGCATCTATGAAGCTGTGACGTGGGATGTGAAGTTCACAATGACCTTTCTAGCTCTCCAAATGAACTCCAGAATTCGGCTTGCTATCCTTACTACAAATATCATTTGGTCCACAAGACAAATTTGTTTCAGCATGTTCCATTGAAAGAACTATTATACACTGCTTTTCCTTGTTTTTTCTGCACACAGTTATTATCTTGGAGTTGTGCTGTGGAAATAAAATTTGGATCATGTTTCTGTATCGAACACCTATGGGAGGTTGAGGAGGGGATGTGTGAATCTTGATTCTTCTTTACTCTTGAAGTCTTGACTTTGATGTTCACATTGTCTGTCCATTCTGTAGAGACAATTGGATGAGGCTGGGAAGTTATTCAAGGCAGCCCTGCTAGAAGCTAAAGAAGGATTTGGACCGAGAGATCCACATGTTGCGTCAGCCCTTAACAATCTGGTAATTGTTAGGTTGATTATGTGTTGAAAACTGAAGTGGACTCTGCTGTTATTTCTCTTTCGAATTGATCAGCAGTATTTACGTTGAGTCATTAATTAAAACAACACCCTAAACTATAAGAAGTCCAATTTACTACCCCGGAGTATTGGCTAGGTCTAATTAACACCCTAAACTATAAGAGTGTTTATTTAAACCCCTGTTTTTGCTAAACCAGATGGAAACACACCTTTTAACATGTTTCTAAAACCGGATTTGCTGATTTAGCGGTTTTACAAAACGGATTTGCTGATTTTGCTGTTCTACAAATCAGTTTTGATTATTAAGAGTTCGCTTACGATCCTACATGGCAAATATGTTTAGGTAACACCCCTACCCAGCGTTTAGCTCGTGTCTCTCCCTATCTCTTTGATTTTGCAGGTGGCTAGCTCTGCCGCCCCATGCCGGTGCTACCAGCATCGGGTGCCCTGTGCGCTACCTGGCCCTGTCCTGCCGTCATCCTGCCATGCAACACTTGGCCGCTTGTACTTCTGGCAGCCTGTATCCTTGGGTGACTTATGTGGGTCTGCCCCCCTGCCGCCTGCTATGGTGCACAGGCCACATGGTTTCCACACGGAGGACGGGGAGACGCAGATGTGTTGGACCATGGCTGATTAAGTTGGGTGGTGCCACCGTCAGCTGCAAGCATTAGGCGATGCAATGTCTCTGCCATAAGCCATTAGGTGTACGTGTTTGTTTTCTCCACATGATGGTTGCTAGGTGTTGAATTTTTCATTTAGTTAATAGTTGGCTCCAACGGAACAATTTGTACCACTTGAGATTGAATTGGCTAGTATGTATATAGGAGTGATGACACATGAATCCAAGAGACTATTGCTGCGATATATCCGGTAAAGCACTCTTGTACCTGAAATATCTGAACTGAAGGTCAAAATGCAGGGAGCTGTCTTCATGTATCTCCTGGATAGCTGTGATTAGCCGCCAAATTAACAGTGAAAACACACAGACACACACACATGAGGTAGTGGCCACCGCCTAGAGGCAGAAACTCAATGACAGAGACAGGCAAGTGTAGGGCGACAAACCGGTTTCAAGTATGTGTTAAAGGTGTATTTTGATCTGTTTAGCAAAAGCAAGGGGTTAAATGAACTCTTTAGATTAGGGGGTTATTTGCCCATACTTGGAGGTAGTAAATTGGACTTTTTCGTAATCAAAATGATCACCTTGAGTTTCCATCTTCTTGTTCATCTACCTGACAAATTGACTTCTTGTTGCCACGAACAGTGATTTAGCTGTTTTGATAATTTCTGAGTCTATATGCCAAATCATGGTTTTGTTTTTCAGTTTTTATGTCACGAGTTTCATTTTTCTTCTTGTCTGTTGTTCTATTCAATCAAGCCCTTGAATTATTTTTTATTATTCCAGCCTTTGTTTTACCCACTGCATCATATGGGTCACACAATTGGGCAAGCTTGCAAACTTACAGGATTAGACTATGAGTTTAACTTGGTTTTGTTTTCTGTTCATTTGCTCTGAACACTAATATTGGATTAAATGCCATTCATTTAACATTTTTTGTTCCTGAATTTTTCAGGCCGAGTTTTATAGGTTAAAGAAAGAGTACGAGAAAGCTGAACTACTATATCTGGAAGCAATTGAGATCCTAGAGGAATCATATGGATCTGATGATATACGGTACATTACAGACCTAATTTTTTTTCTACTATATCTGTTTGTTACATACTTTACAACTCTACTGGAGCGTAGTGCCATTACAGTTGTAGATCTATAACACACTAACACTAGTGGATTGAAGCACAATGTTGCAGTTGTAGGCTTGACAACTTACGGCATGTAACATGATATTGGTGATATTCCAACTGAAAATTTGTAGTCCTTTGATATGGATTGACTTGGGATAGATGGAATAGCAGGAAGAACTGGCTAGTCATGGTCCCTCTGGAGTTTGCAATATGCATTTTTTTTAGGCTCCTGCTTGAACCTAGAGCTTGCCATATGCCTTTCTTTTATAGGCTGGCTCCTAACAAACTAGCTAACAGATCCAACTAAATGACCAACAAACCAATCAATACTAATCCTATCTTCAATGTATACTTGCTGGCCACACAGCTAGTTTGTTCTGTTGATGTGCAGCTATTGCTTTGCCTTGAACTGCCGAACCCATACCCCAGGCCAATGCCCAGTCCATAACATCCTTATTTCAGGGAGAAAGTGAATGTACGACATTGGCTACAGGCGGAATGCTTGTTTTCTCTTAATTTTCATTCAAATTCCTATCTCTCCATGTGTTGATTGATCACATATGGTGAAACAGAAAATGCATGATGTCTTATCTATTTTTTCTATGATGAATCATTATGTTAATTTGTTCATTCTTCAAATATATTTCACTAGGGTTGGAACAGCTCTGCATAGTCTTGGAATGTGCTATCATCATCAACTCAAGTATGCTCAAGCCCAGGCATGTTATGAGGTAGCTTTTTGTTGTCTCATGAGTTACTTTTTGGTCATTTTATGTAGTTCTGCTATTTTGCTGTGCAACACAGTTTGAAAAGTAAGTTTTTTGGGGTGAATTTCATGAAACAGATTGCAGGCAATAGTTTGTAGGAATGATAATATCTGTAATGGTAATCATGCATATAAACCAATAAATTCTTTAATCTGTTGCAAACATTTCATGCTAATACTCTGTTTAAGCTGCAGGGTAGTATGCAAAATATTCAATTGGACCTTTCTCTATAAACATTTTGTTTGAGCTGTGCTCGTCCTGATTGTGTGCAGAAATAACATGAAGTGCGTGTAATGAAATTTAGTAACAAAGTCACATTAGCAGCATTTTCCTCAAAAGAGAAATCAGTAAAAAACTCGTGATTCGTGAAAGGGTAAATGAACTGCAGTCATTGTAACTCTGTAAATCTTTTCTGTCAAATGTCAACCCATTTTATTCTTTCTGCACTTAATATTTTCATTCGAACTTGCTTCTTATGCCCTTTTTTGTTTCTGTTGTTGTGTTCTTTTTGCAGCGCGCTTTGAAGGTACGGTACCTCAACCTTTTGCGCTGTTGTTTTTCCATATTTAACATCTATTCTCAGAAAGTGTGTGCTCTATATGAATCATAACTGATACCAATATACTACTCCACATTAACAACACTTGAGTTAAGCTTACACATCCTAGTTGACCACACATGTAATTGTTCTTTATCGTATAAGTAGGTTTATCTTCTTAATATAATGATGTGCAGCTCTCCTGCTTGTTCGAGAAAAAAAAGCATATAAGTAGGTTAAATATAATCTGTTAGAACTCAGAACTGTATGAATGCTTGTTATCTATCATTGTCACCATGTCTTCCACATGCACCTGTTCGATGAAAGAATGATAGCAAAACTATGGAAATGCCAATATGCTCTCATTGACCTTTGAAGTATATAATTTATCCTTTATAATTGCCATCTATAGATAGAAGGACGTGTTATGGGGGCAGGTCACCCAGAGTATGCAAGTACAATGTACCTTCTAGCCAAGGTACCAATGCTGTTTTGCTCTTAAATTTTCTGTTGTGTATTCTCATTATTTTCTTGAGATTAATCCTCCATATGTGATATATAGCCTCCCCAACACAGTGGCATTCAACAAGGGTACTGCTACTGTCCTGTTGCTGTTTAAGCTATTGTTCTGTGTTCCAGATTATGTTCTCATCTATAATCTTTCTCCTGAAATCACTTTGTCTTATACATAACATGTAAGAACTCAGCTGGATACAGAAGCAACAGTTATTTGCACTTGATATAGAATGTGTGACTCCATGTCACAATATAATGAACTGTGGTTCATCAATTGTAAACATCCCCTGTAAGATAGCCAGCTGGCGTCGGCTTGGAGGGAGACTAAACTATCGATTCTAAATGGATTTCATTACTTCTTGCTTAATTTGAAATGGATTCCCCTTACCCTAACAACATTAATCTTATCCCTATTAACCTGAGGGCTGGCGGCACATGCTATACCGTGCCATGCTGGCATGTCCGTAACGGAATACAGAGGGCTGGCGGCACATGCTATACCGTGCCATGCTGGCATGTCCGTAACGGAATACAGAGTATTTGTGACTATGTTACGCTATCATGTGATGTAGTATTTGTGACTTTTACTGTGTCTGAATTTATTCATAGCCAGACAGTATGATTACCATCTGGCCATTTCCTAGTTCCTTCTCGTAGTAGAAGAAAAGATTCAAAATAACAATCAGATGGAGTTTATTTTTGAACTATGACTTAAAATTGGTCCCTTTCTAACTTTGAATTTGGGTCTGGTCCCATATCTAAATTGTTTATGTACTTAGGTGCTAAGTCTACAAGGAAAAAAAAGAAGTGCAGAATCCCTTATCGAAGAGTCTATTAGGATACTGGAGGTATGTTTACATTGCAGTTTATAGGTTTGAATCTGCAAAATGTGCATGCTAGTGTTTCATGAAGATTATGGCATCGACTTAGGAAGCTGGGCTTGGCGAGTCAATAACTTGCGTACAAAGAATGAGATATCTCTCTACAGTAAGCACCTATTCTGAATTGTCCCTGGAAGTTACTAATTTATTATTATTTGGAAATTTATGCATTCATTAATGTCAGTGGACATATCATTAAAATCCACTTGGTTCTTATATCCGTAATTCATAGTTCTGTCAGATGGAATAAGAAGTGTTTAAAAGCATTTTTAACAAATTATCTCTTTATTGGATATGCATTTTTAGGAAATTTTCCTGAGGAACTAGATGTGTAAATATAGGTGGGACAGATCGTTCTTGTGAGATTAGTTGCCATGATATGGAAAGTCCAATGTGCATTTAACATTAACCAAATATGATCTATTAAAAACATCTGTTTTCTCTAAATCAATATGATGTGATCTGTTTCACTTAAAGTATGGTTTATGTTATTGTGGTCCTAGCAGGTCAGTCCATACCAACTGCACTAATTTTGTTCTAATTTTTTGTTTGAGGAGATACGTTTATTGGTTGATACTCTTTTGAAGAGAACTGTGGCTTGATGCTTCATTGCAGGAGTTAATAAAATCAAAACGATTTGCTGAAGCTGAAATCTGGCAAAGGAAGATATTACATACTCTGGAGCTTTCAAAGGTATGTCAATATGCCTTGCACTTTTATGTTTCGTTTGTTCAACTTCTTGTGTCATCAATATTTAGTGTGACTTGTAATTGCCAAGGGATTTGGCCAGGTAACAGGTGACAGAGGAGAGGGATCAAGTCCCTCCTGCTCTGCGCTTAAGAGAATATATATAGGTGGAGGAAAACTTAACTCAATTGCTTGATATTCCAATTGCAAGGTCTACGTATATATAGACCAATGCTTGCCCCTCTCTCAAGCATCTAACTTATCTCACGACTTATCTTAATGCTAACAAACTCAATCTCTAATAACCGAAGTCCTCTGCTAACAACCAAACTCGTAAAAAGCCAAACTAACTAAATCTTACGATAACTAGGACATAGTATCTGCGGCTTCCTGCACCTGGGGCTTCTTGGAATGCCTGGAGTATTGATGTCCCCACGTAACATGACTGTAGTCTGGAATATGTTGCATATGCCTTAAGTTGGTGTTGAGTTCACATATGTTATTAATAGGCTTCCCTGACTTCACTGACTTTTGCACTATCCTTGCTTCTAAACACAATATTGCAAGTTTCTTTTGTCCATTCATTCCATCTATCATATTCATTCATGTGTCTTGGATATATATAACTGTGTTACATGGTAAATGCCAGGCTAAGTCTTTGCTTCAGCTCTTACCCTTCTATCTGCATAGCCAGGATTGTAGCAATGTAGTTACAGGACCAAAGGGATGATTGAACTTCCCTAGCAAATTGCTTTTCTAATTCTCTGGTTGAACTACATGTTCACTGGTTGAGCAGTGGTAATATTAATATTTCAACATAATAGTATTAATTGTTGTCCCAATTAGGATTTTCACTATTTCTCAAGCCCAATAGATGGCAGTTTGGATACATATATAGTTGGGATACATAAGGGTAAAATAGAAAATATGGGTATGTAAGGGTAAAATAGGAAATGTAGATAACTAGGTGCTCATAGACACCATTAACCACTAAGACTTACCCTATCATTAATTTGTTCTCAAACTTAAGTGTGCACACTATTTTCAGTGCCAGAACAGCTGATTCATAATTCAGAGTTCTGTATCATGGATTAACTAACTGCATAAGTATTCTAGCTCCAGTGGTTTAGAATGTAAATTCTGGGGCATTTGTGAAATAGATTTTAGTCAAGTAAATTCCTTTTGGCTTTTTGCCAAGAAGTTTACTACAACAATAAGTATTGGCGGCTTTGACAGGATTTGGTGACAAATATGCATGTTAATTTACTTGACAATTAAAAGAAACTCACATTTTACTTGAAAAACAATCCCACATTCTTAATCCCGTTGATTTTACAAAAAACTTCAACAAACTTCTTTGACTAGCCATTTTTTTTTAAATCTCTAGTCACTCCATTGATAACTTCAGTGCATACATATCTCCACTGAAAACATGAAAGATGATTCAAATTGAATATTTAACCTTCTATGGACATGAAAAGTTTAAATTGGGGACACAATAAGGAAGTTGGATAGGAAAAGGTAAAGAATGAGGTGCAGAGCTCTCTTGATGATGTCTTATCATTAGTCATCCCTGCAAAGCCTTCTGAAGTTCATCTGTTGAATTCTTGACAGGGATGGGATTCATTGTTTGCTGCAGATGCTGCTGAAGTCCTAAGTTTAAATCTTCAAACCTTGGGAAAGTTTAAGGAGTCTGAAGAGCTACTGGAAAGGTGAAGCTCGACACTTAAAAGCTGTCTGTATGTCCATCTTGATCATTTTATTTTTTAATCTTTTCAATTTGTTAATTTCTAGAAGCCTTGCAACCAAGAAAAAGATTCTGCCTGAAGGCCATTTTCTGGTTTGTTCTTTGCCTCATACCTAACTCTTGAGCTTATCCTAGTTAGAATTTTATGTAAGATATATTCTTGAGTTACCAAATGAAAGTCCAGTAACAGCCTCCCTTGCATGGTTATCGCTCCATGTTTAAAATTGCTTCAAAATATGATTCTTTAGACCACTTGTATTTTGAGTTTTTCTACCTTGGGACATGTACAATGGTGTCGTCTGTTAGCCTCCATATAATCTTGAGACGACTTATTACTTAACTCACAATTCCTGCAATGGGCTATTCTGTAGTTGTCTTTGGGAACCGAGGGCTTATTTGGCAGAGCTCTCTGCCAAACAGTTTCTTTGATAGAAGTGATTCTATGCTGATTTTTTTTCTCGAACATGCAGGAGAGCCTGTGTATCATTTATTAATAGGAGAAGAAAGAGTTGTAAAGACACACACACAAGCACTCAATGCAACTGATCACCTGTTACCGAATTCTATGCTGATTTTGTTAAGTGATTCTCTGAAATGAACTAAGAAGCTGGGTGCTGAAAAAAGGAGCTTCTCCTGTTTAACTTCTCGCGCAAAATCACTTTCTCCACAAAGTTTATCATAGGGAATCACTTTCAGCCATAGAATCACTTTTTTCAGAGAATCACTTCTCTTAGAGCAACTCCAGCAATAGCCCCCAAATCAGGCCCTCCAAATACTAAATGGGGGCTGCCTCTATTTTCTGAGGGCCTCATAACTTGTTCCAACTCCAGCAATAGCCCCTAAGAATAGAGGCCTCCCTAGAGACCCCTAGGAATGCAGGGTGGGGGATGAATTTGGAGGCCTCTCCAAAATAGGAGGCCAAGTAGAGGGCCTGCTGGAGTGCAACTTTTTTGTTTAGCTCTCCAAATTTGGGTTGGGGGCCTGTTTAGAGGGTCCGCTGGAGTTGCTCTTAGAGAATTAGAATCAGGTGGAGCTCTACCAAAAAAGCTCTGAGCCTAGCTCAGTTGTCGAGGGCGTGGAACCATCCAAGGTTCAAGTCCTTATGGAGGCAAATTTGGACGCCTATTTCTCACCTACTTCTTCCTAGATTGGTTGAGTCTTTATTTTTGTATATAGTTGTGTTTAAGTATGTCATGGTCAAGGAGTCTGCAGCTGCTACGGCTTAGTTATCTACATACAGGTCTAGAGTTCGGTTTGGAGTTTGGTCAGATTATGTTAGTTTACGTTAGTTCAGTTAAGATCAGTTGGAGTTTGTTTGGGATACGATTGCCTAGCTGAGTCGGTTTGTAAATTGGACGTCTATTTAATGCTTGTTATATCAATGTTATGGGGACAAGCAATACAATAAGTCTAGTTTCTCATCTAGCTTCTTCATTGTCTCATCTACTTTCTCTGAATCTCATCTCCTTGCTGATCTAGTCGCTGTTCTGGCGACCTTACCTGCAACACGGGCAGGAAACCGGCCAAGGAGAGGCCGGCGACTTCCCACACCTATCCTGTCCGGTCACTTCCGCACGGATGTGACAAAGTAACTCAACAATCGCTTAATTTGTTGATCAATGGAGGAAGGAAACCAGAAACACCTACATTGCAATAAGAACATCTCAATCTTGCTTATACGACACTTGATTTTCTCACCACCCTTTCTCCGTTACATGACCTAAAATCCTATGCAACAATGCATGAGGCGACTTATAGGGTGGCTGGCATTGATCATTGTAAGTTCCCTTAGGCATCTTCATTTGTACTACATCTGTTCCAAAATGTAGGTTGTTACCACAAGTTTGACCGTTCGTCTTACTCAAAAAAATTGTGGAAATATAGTCAAATTTAAGGCAGTTTTGAAGATTTTTTATTAATAAAGCAATCCACCACAAAAAATATGATAATTTACATAAAATTTTGAATAAGACGAGCGGTCAAACTTAGAGTCAAGAAAGTCAAACGAACTATAATTTGAAACGGAGGGAGTAGTAGACTGTAGATGATTGTGTGTAATGAATGTGTCCTCGTCAGCAATGGTTTTGTACCATTAGTCTTCAGCAATAGCATCATCTCCAATAATGTTCTTCCTTCTTAATCTTTATATGAGATCAATGATGACTTTTGTGCATCTATACTTTTTTGTGTTTCTTGTCAAATGCTCAGTAGCATCAGATGATCAGAACCATGCATAGATTCATTGTCACTACTCACTACAAAACCTAGACACTTAACTATTCTCCTTGGCAACATACTTAGATTTTCTCCATGACGCAGTCAAAAGATCAGGTAAAACAACAGAACCTTTTAATACCGAGCAAGTTAGGGGTAGGCTAGAGATTAAACTCAATAAAGAGAACTAAAAAAAGGAGAAATGCATTAGCAATAGTAATATTATCATAATAGTAACTACGAAAAAATTGGAATAAATTGATCATCTAACAAAAAGCTCAGCTACAAGATCTAAAAAGGAAAGCTTACCTACATGGCTCCTTGCGATCTTGGCTCTATCAACCAGCATGTGGCCTCCTGAATAAATTAATTTGAGTAAAATACACCACAGGTCCATTAACTTGTGGGGTGTGTCACTTAGGTCCATCAACTCCGAAAGTGAATTTTTAGGTCCATAAACTTTTTAACTTGTGTCATTTAGGTCCATACCGCTCCACATGGACTCTTAGCGCTGACGTCGCATGCTGACTGGGTGTCTCCTCTGATCCATCGCCAGAGCATCCCGTCGTGGGAGACGATAAAGTCGGGGAGCCAGTCCTTGGGGAGCGGCGACGCGCCGGCAGTGAGCTCCTTCTCGCACCAGTTGTGGCAGTCACCCAACTTGTAGCTGAGCAACACGACTTCGTCAACGCCGTCGGAGGATCCGGACCGCACCCCAGCGACCATCATAGAGCCGTCGTCGCCGTTCACGATGAGGCCAATGTTGCCTTCGTGGAAGGCCATGCCGCAGGCTTCGGGAAGGAGACGGCCTCGCCGGTGTGTGTGTCGCGCACTCGCGCGGCACCGGCGCAACAGCCACCGGCATATGGGTGGACGTGTGTGCGGCGACGGTGTCACGTCGACAGAGGACGACAGAGCTTGAGCAGGTGGACGACAAACTAAGTGGCGTTGAGGAAGCTCACAGCGCTCCTAATTCGCTCGACAAAATGCCTGAAAGGGACCTAGTTCATCCTATCCATGCTAGAGATGGATCAGAGAAGGAGACACCCAGTCAGCATGCCACGTCAGCGCTAAGAGTCCATATGGAGCGGTATGGATCTAAATGACACAAGTTAAAAAGTTTATGGACCTAGAAATTCATTTTCAAAGTTGATGGACCTAAGTGACACACCCTAACAAGTTAATGGATCTGTAGTGCATTTTACTCAATTAATTTCCTGCTCCCGCCGTTGTGCTCACACGCTTTCTTCCTCAGTGGTGGTTCCATGGTCAGGTTGCCGCGATAATGTGATAAACAAAATTTAATGGTTTGAATTGTGCCTTATAGAGAAACTTCAAGTACCATGTTTCTTGAAGGTTCATCTAGTAAAATTTATCCTGGGCCAGAATCTGGTATGCACCTTTCACCAGGGGGAAAGTCATGACTTGGAACGATAGGTGTTGGATATCGGACACCTCTGTGACCAGGACGACGAAACAATCCAGCATATACTCATTTCTTGCATGTTTGCCAGCGAAATTTGGACGGGTTCTCAGGAAGCTAAATCTAGTTGCAGTAACACCCCCAACCACCAGAAGTCATTTCCAGGGATCGGTCATCAAAGAGTTGCGCAAGGGTTTCAACTCCCCAGTGATTCTTGTTGCATGGGAACTTTGGAAACACAGAAATGTTGCTGTCTTAAAAGGAGCCAGTCCAAATGTCTAGGTAGTCCTTCAAGTGGTGGAACAAGAGTGTCATCTCTGGTGCGTGCCTAGCCTGTGCTTCTACTCTTCAGGAGCTTATCCTAAGGTCATCAGCCCCAGGCCCTTAGTGGTCTCCTTAGGCTAGCGTTGGTTTTTCTCACTGGCGATTTTTCTTTAAATTGTGAATTAGTGTGTGGGGGATGTGTCGGGAAGGGTTTTTTTTAGGAGAATAGAATTGGTTAATGTGGATCGTATTGCATTGAGGCTCTCGGCTGGTACATATAGGGTGCAGAGACTTGGGGGGCAAGATAGCTTCCGGATGCATATGGCAGTCTACGATACGTATATCTAAACATCCCCCCGCAATCATAGCGGAAGCACCGTAGACGGTGAGACTAGAGAAGAAGCCGAAGGTACAAGCCTACGGACTAACATCCCCCACTGTTATAACGTAAGCGTAGTGCAAACGCTGGGACTGGAGGTGAAACCACCGAGCAACTAGTGCAGATGATAGCCCTTTGTCCCAATGTCGAGGTAGCCGAGGCGTGGGTAAATGGCCATGGTCGAGGATGCCGTGGTTGGGGTAGTTGCTGTCGATGAGGTAGTCAAGGGTGAGGACGCAGAAGTCACAATGCTGCAGACGTCGGGGAGTGCGCCAATGATGGTGATGGCGCAAAGAAGGCGCTAGAGACGAAGGCGGCGATGCAATCGAGGCAGTCGTCAGGGTAGAAGGTCGATGTCAAAGTCAATGCAGTCGAGCCGCCAGAGACGAGGTGTGCCTCGGAGTTGCTAGCCACGGGAATGCGTCGTGAGCGAAGGCACGCACTGGTGTTGCCAATACCAGACGTACAAGGGAGAGTGCACAACCAGACGTCATTGTCTGAGGGACCAGCAGAGAAGGTCTCAACGTCGGTCGCAGGCGCAGAAGAACGACGAGGTAGAAGATACCGATGCTTTTGCCCAAATAGGCGAAGTAATCGGGGAAGAGATGACGACGTTGGCGGTGAGGTTGTGCTGAATGAAGCGTGGAGGAGGTAGTGCAGCCGAGCGCTAGCGCAGAGGCCCAGACAGCTTGGCGCGGTGGTTGCGGTAGGACGCTCGAAGAAGACAACGCAGAACTCGAATAGCTTGATGAAGAGCATGCACGGAGGGGTGTAGCGACACATAGACGATGAGGTCGTGGATGCGGTTGACGGTGATGGTGCAACGGCGATGAAGGCCACGGGTGGCAGCGCTGCTGCCCGAAGAGGTGATGCAGCTGCAACCCATGCGCTTAGAGAAGGTGCACAATACTCGGCGACGACCAGCACGGGATCCTGAAAATGCGCACATAAAGTTGATCAGACCGGCCATACGCAATGTTGAAGAAGTCGCAGGTGACGAGCCAGAAAAGGATGATGTGTGGACGAAACGGCGAGGGAGCGGACGGTGCTGACGGGCGTCCCCTAGAGTGATGTCCACTTCACTATGTCGCAAGGTCGTAGATGAAGAAGCCAGTGGAGTCAACGCCGAAGTCGGGGTAGAGGCGTGAAATCGACGGGCAGTGGGCAACACAAATCCAATCTCTGATCGGGAGAAACAAAAAAAAAGGTACACAGCAGCAATATCGTGTAGAATCTTGGGTGTGAGAGATGGCGTGGTAGGGTTGAGCGAAGGAAGGGGGCGCAAGGGAAGTCGCCTGACCGCAGGGCGGAGGCAAGCAGGGTCGGACAGCCAGCAGTGGAGTAGCGGGGCCATCGACGACGAGCGCCAGGGCGGGGCGGATCCCACCGGGATTGCCCGTCACCGGGCGGCGCAGAGCTCGGACCACTGGCGCCTGAGGGCGGAGACATTGCGGGCCAAGGCGAGCGAGGCGGACCCGGACGGCTTTTCCTAGCGCACGTGCGGGTGGAGCCCTCTGACGGCGGCACCTAGGTGAGATCCATCACGATTTGTTGCTGCTTGACGACGAGGGCGGCGGCGGATCAGACGAGTCCACCGCGGAGGCAGGGGAGGGTGCAGCCCCCGGAAGAGATCGACATGGGCGACCTCACTGGGGGCGCGCTACGAGGGCGTCGAAGGAGGTCGAGGGAGTGCGCTGGATGCACGTTGTGGAGAACAGCCGGTGGCGCTCAAAGAACAGGGGCGCGTCGAGCAGCGGAAGACTAAGGTTTTAGGCCTAGGATTAGAACCTAACTTTTGATACCATGTAGGAGAATAGAATTGGTTAATTTGGATTGTATTGCATTGAGGCTCTCGGCCGGTATATATAGGGTACAGAGACTTGGGGGAGCAAGACACCTCCCGGATACATATGGCAGTCTACGATTCGTATATCTATAACTACCAAATATACTCTTAACATTTTTATTAGCCTTTCCCTTTATTTGCACATTTTGTACGTCTCTCTTTCCTAATGAAATGACACATAGCTCTCCTGCGTCGTTCGAGAAAAAAAATCCTTCTTAACATTTGCATGTATTTAATGTTTACATTGATCAGTGGTTGCTTTCTTGTTTTCATTGCAGGTAGCCGTTACATTGGTAAACATGGCAAGGTTAACACTGCACAAATTTGCTAGTGATCTGAAGAATGTAAACAGAGATGTAGCGACATATTACCTTGCTAGGGCACAACAGCTCAGCAATGATTCGATCAGGTTTTTCATTTCGCTTCATTTTTCTTCTCTTTCAGAATTATTGGTCTCTGATTCTCAATAACTTTGTTTACAAAGTTCTTGTATTTTGACATGTTGGTTATATTGAGTCCAGTGGCTGCTCTAAGTGCAGCAGTGTAGCCAAAGAAACTGTAGTACCTTAAGTTTTGACGAGAATCTACTGGAAACACACCTAATAAGCTGGACACAAATTCAATTGGTCAGGTGATGCCTTTTCCAGATGGAAGCTTCCTGGTTAGTTGTCTTTGATACGAATATCATAGTGAACCAGTTGTTGACTATGCTACTGTAGTCCAGTTGCTACAAGACAAAATGTGTGCATTTGTTGACAACTTATATCTCTTATACTGTTCAAGAGGCACCTTTGATAGTATCTTGTTAAAATATGAGTCTTGTTTATACTATTGTATGCACATGCATGAAAGCTGACAATCTAAACTGTTTCCAGAATTTCAATTCAATTTTCCTAATATTTTTTGATATTGGTATTTCATTTCCCTATTTTCTACTGGAATCTGGTTACTGTCAGGATTTCAAAGACTGGCCATGAGGTCTATTTTACTGATGGCTAGCTAGTTAGCTATATAGTACTGTTGTACACCAGCGGCCTTTTCTTTTATCATGTATCATCATTATTTATGATTGCCTACAAAACTAAATTGGCATGCATGAATGCTCCACCTGATAACTGATGGGCCTTGCATATTTTGTATTATAGGATTACAGAAAGAATATTAAATTCTTCAAGTAAAGATCAGAATGAACTAAGCAGCACATCTGCTACATATGGAGATAAGATTGCAGCAACATATACTCTTGTATGTCCACTCATGCTAAGTAGTCTGAGTATCTTTTCTTTACTCTATTTAATTTCTTTTCAACACCTTTTCTTGCCATTCTCATCTTCTTGCTCCTGTTTTAATTGTATTTAGTCAGCATGAACCACACTTTTGGGTACAACCAAATAGATAGCCTCTTGCCATGCCCAACACAGGGGTTTTAAACATTTGGTATAAAAAAGTTGGATAACCTAGTTAGTCCTGCCGTGGTCAAAATTGTCGAAGAGCTTATCAGTAGAGAGAAAACTCCCTATGTTCCACAAAAAGTACCGGAAGCTCAAAGCCCATTGTTTGCATTGGCAAATGACGCACTAGGTCAAAAAAGTTTGATGAGATTACATGTTAACAGGGATGGTAAAAAATTACTCATTAGGGTTATGTTGTGGATAATTTGATTATACCTCTGATCCTACATATAATGCAGATATATATAAATGATGCAGAACATAGTGGACTCTTGCGACCAAGGGTTTCCTCATTGGACCCAGTGTCAGAGCTGCAGAGCTAATGGTTTTCCTAGGTGGTGTTGTACATGGCGTGACTAACTAGGCAGGGTGATGATAACTGTTATGGGCTAGGCCCTTTGGGCCAGATCGGCCTGGTCGCAAGCCCACTACAGTAACTCGTGAACTGTAGCATTGCTAGTTAGGGTTAGTTAGAGATAAGAGTAATAGATTATGACTTTTGCTTAGGGGTCAAGTAAACCTCTCTATATAATGAGAGGAGTTGTATCAATCAAAAGGCAAGCAAGAAACAATCAATCGAGTTTCCTTTCATCTATGATCTAGCCCTCAACCCTAATAGCCGACTCCATCCGGCTATCCTCCTGGTGGTGTTTACCCTGTCATTGACAAGGACCATGACATAACTGGGAGTTGACTTGTGGCTGACTTGTGAAGTGAAATCTGGGGTGACTTATAGAAGGTCTGAGTAGTTATTACCATGCACTAATATGTATACCCCTGGAACGAAAAATAAAAAATGGTAGTGGAAATAAGTACCATGTTGCTTTGTTTGTGCTAACCATTTCCACCTTTTTCTGTTTGTATTATAATGGATTTTAATTGATAATACTGTGTTATTCATGCAGTTGAACGCACTTGATGTTGTTGGACTTACTGATATGGCAGCAAAGCGTGTGCTAGCGCCAGGGGTAATTTTCTATCTATAGACTTCATTTTTGCATTGGCAACTACTGAGTTATATATATCTGTTATATGCAATTTAATTTCTTTCTAATATACCGTGTTCTCTTTACTAGTTGGTACTCTTTCTAAGGCTTCCACTGGAACATTTGAAGCATGGATTCTTCAAAATTGATGCTGTACACATGTCAGACACATCTTGGCCATTTGTATGGCCCGGCACGAAACTCATATATATCCGATATACCACACTTCGTATCCATTTTAAAAATAATTTCAGAAAGGTCTGGCACACTATTAAATGTTTTGTAGCTTGACTAGATATATGTTTGCTTGATTTAACTATTGTTCTAATAATAGATGCCATATTAATCATACAAAATAGTTGTGTTTGAATGGTACTATTATGCTCCATGGAATGGAACAAATTCTTCAGGACTTAAATGCTCATTGAAGCTTGCAACTTGACCAAATTTTGTTCCATTTCAGGAGCAAGATTATAGATCTATTGAAGATGCTCTGCACAAGTGTATTTCACTTTACAGAGAGGTATGAATTATCCTTGTTTGATCCATGCTTATTTGAGCCCCCTGCCAAGCGTGAGTTTCATTATGAAATGATCGTTTTAATATGATATTTGTTCTTGCAGCCTGATACACGGAGGTTAGTGACAAAGGTTCTCAAGCAGAAGTACGTGACGTGCCTAAGGTTGCTCATCGAGTACCATTTGCTCGAGCAGCCGGAGTCGCAGGAGTTGCTTAGTGAGGCGCAACAAATAATAGAAGAGTTGGGAGAAGAGAGTAATGGGATGTAATAAGTAATGATATGTAGGAAAACCATCTACTTGCGGACATTAGGAAAATCAGATTAAAATTTGAAAGCTAGCTTCCATGACATTTTGCTTATATATTCTAGTATCTAGCGCGGCGCACATTCTCAAGAATGCAGTGTGTCCGGCAAGGTGTCGTCTTCAGATTCGCCCATCAAAGGGGCTTGTTAGAGCCCAATGGCACGTGCGTGTGATGTTTGAAGGTTGCAAGAGATAATCACTTGCCCATTGATACGCAAAACATCGAGCCATTTTTCATGCAAGATGAGAACTGTAGCAGGAAATGTTTTGCTTGGTAATTTTTGTGCATTTTGCAGTTATACTTCAATGTATTCTGTTTTAAAAGATGGGGTACTTGTAAAGTTAGATGCATGTATTCCTCATGGTACACTGCAGGGAGAACACATGATTATAATGTGAAGTTAGAATGAAAATTACTCTGCCTAAATAAGGTTCCCGGTTCCTTGCCCTAACTATGACCCACGTGGCCATGTCAATCTCCTTGGTCTTAACGAAGAATCGTGTTATGGTGATGGGACTGGGTTCTAGGCCTGGGCCCACTAATCTAGTGCAGTGCAGGAGTAGTGTGTAGCGTGTGAACAGGACCTCGGGACACCTTTGCATAAGTTAAAGGTAAGAAGAACTCAAAAAATAGTCAGAGCCTCCAGAAAGAGGCGACGTATAGGCCTACTTATCGGGAATACGATGTTAGATTGATCTGCCATCGAGCCTGCTCTGGAAAACCCTACCTGGCGCGGCAACTGTCGGACCTTAAGACAGGCAATCCATCTTGGGGTTCCCTGACTGGTAGATTTGTAGGAGGGGATCATCAAGATAGTAAGCTTGATGGTAACACGACACACAAAGCTTAGATAGGTTCGGGCCCTTACCTCCTATGTTAGGTGATTTTTGTACTGATGCCTTGCTGGTGCTCGACAAAGATTTGGGAAGTTGTGGCGAGCTTTGTGGTTACAATAGTTGGGATATCCCTCGAGGAACGACCTATGCCACCTTATATAGGTCGATAGCCTAGAATTTACAAGTTGACTTCAGTCTAATCCTGACAATATTTCTACTTTCATTTCGGGATACCTGGACTCGATCCACCAGACAGACCATGATTCTTACTCGTCGCGTCTTCACCAAACTTGTCCAGCAAGCCGGCGGTTCCTTATGGGACACCTCAGAACGGCCCACAATCTTGTCAGATATAGACCCGAGCCGACTATCTTCTCTACTGATGGTGGGTCCAGGAGAACCCATATCCAACACGGGAGGCTTCTAGGCAAGCCAGTGAGCCAATTGGGGCTTGGGGCAACGCCATGGCATTGGGGAAGAAGGAGCGGTGATGGCGGCCATTGCCAACCATTGTCAGCCGCGTGGAGGCGCTGTGGTGGCTGCGGAGCTTTGGTGTAAGTGAGGAGGATGCGCTTGCGTGGGGGCTGAGCGAAGCTGCAGCGGCTGCGCGCTCTTGCAAGCATTGGCTTGGCGCCTAGCCCGGCGGGGCATCGGTTGCGGCAAGCGTGCCAGTGAGCGTGGCGGCTATTGAGCGCCGGTGATGTGCGTAGAGAGGGAATCATGAGTGGGCGAGCGTGGAGAAGGGAGGGCCGTGCGGTCGTGTCCTTGCGCGGCACTGGCTTGGCGAAGATTTTAACAAAATTTTCTGTTGAAACTTAAAATTGGCCGAAACAAAAGTTGTAGAAAATTTTATGGTGCACATTTTTCATGTTGCGCGATTTTAAATTTGGAAGAAAGTTGATTTTCTTTTGAACCTCTTTAAATGAGTTTGAATTTGAATTTTAAATTAGAGTTTTAATGGATTTTGCTATCCTAGTTTTGAATTCTTTATCTGAGTTGAGGTGCTTACCCATGATCAATATCATTTTTCTTGAAGTGACTTCAAACTTTTGAATTGGCCCAAGTTTAAGTATATGCTTGAAATTTGACTTCACTTAAGAGACTTGTCATTTCATGTGATTTAAAACCTAAATTAGCCCCTAATGACTTGGTTTAGGTTTTAATTAACTTGAGTTATCACATCCGTGCTACTAAATATTTCTTTCCGGTGATCTCTCATAGGAGCGAAGTTAGTGGGCATGTAATGAGCTGGTTGAGAGAATAAAAATTATACATTTAATAAATAAACCTAATGCCTTTATACTGTTCCCATTTGGACATGACATGGTAAAATGTGAGCGCTAGTGACAGTCAACAATATGTTACAACGATTGTCTCGTATCCTAAGTTCGGAAGAGTAAAAGGATATAAACGGATCAAATATGGATACGAATGTGTAAAGTTTTTCGGTTTGATTCGAATCGGGTAGACATAGTGTCATTTTTATATAGAAATGGATAATATTCTGATTCAGATATTGACACCTTTTATGCTGTCCAACAAAAGGCAGGCACAATCTTCACCGTTCATCTTAGATCGGGCGTTGGCACTGACCGAACCGCCGCCGCCGCCACTCACCACCGGCAAAAAGCCGCGACCGTATCCCCAGCAGAGGTGGCGGCCGCCGCACTCGGAAGCCGGGGCTGCTCGGTACGACCATGGCGATGCGGTCCGCCGCGAGGCACGCCCTGCTCACACCACCGGTGGCGCCCGGCAGCCCCGGCGCCTTACTTCGGAGAAGGTTCTCGCCGCGCGCCCCCGGGGTGCGGCCGTGCCGAGCGGCGAGCTCCGCCTCCGCCGCGCCGGCAGCGGGAAAGCACCTCCCTCCATTTTTCAGGTGAGCGGAGTCAGATAGGCAAGCTGTGGGGTACTTCTTGGGTATGGTATGTAGGGGGGCGCTGACTGATTTGGTGCGTGGTGTCGTGTCCCACGCTCGATTCCCCCTGCAGCGTCGCGCCGATGATGGACTGGACGGACAACCACTACCGGACACTCGCGCGGCTCATCTCGCGGCACGCGTGGCTCTACACAGAGATGGTCGTTGCCGAGACTATTGTGCACCAGAAGGATAACTTAGTAAGCGTCCTCCCCTTGCAACCTTTCAAGAATTCATCGAGCCTGAAAATGTCGATGGCATACGTGTCAGGTTATATAAACGTAATTATGTGTATGGGTGGAGCTGATGGATTCAAATACTTATTGGCGAAATTTGCAGGATAGGTTTCTAGCATTTCCCGAGGAACAACATCCTATTGTGCTGCAAATTGGTGGAAGTAATCTGGAAAATTTGTCGAAGGCAACTGAACTGGCAAATGCTTATTCATATGATGAGATCAACCTAAAGTAACAATCTCTGTTGTTTTATCTTGTACAGTCATGCACATTTTTTTTATTCATATAATTTGTGCATAACTTTTGTGTGTTAGCTGTGGCTGCCCCAGCGGCAAAGTTGCTGGTCACGGTTGCTTTGGTGCTCGATTAATGTTCGATCCAGAGGTTTGCTCCATGAGTTACACAGCAAAACCATAATTTGATGTGTTCTGTTTTCTCTCTGTCCTTGTTTGATGTTTGATTCAGTTTTCTGAAGTTCGTAGGGGATGCTATGTCAGCTATTGCAGCCAACTGTGATGTCCCTGTCAGTGTTAAATGCAGAATTGGTGTTGATGATCGTGACTCTTATGAAGAACTCTGTGAGTCTTCTTCAGACACATTAGACTACCTAATATCTACAGTAGGCTTTTCAAAGATTATAAAGAGATCCTTGTGTTTAGATTACGCTGTACTCGATCATACGCATTTTGACGTGAGGTTACACCCTTTGGGATCATGTATGTGCACAAAGAAAGTGAGCGACATGGATAAGATGCAAAAAGCAAACGTTTTTCATGTGGGGAGAATAGGTTAACCTGTACCAAGAATTTAAAAAAAATGTAGTACATCGACTGAGAGTAGCTGCAGATTGTGGTTGATTAATGTCTGAGAAGCGTTTGGTATGACCTATGAATCATGCTTTTCACAATTGTTTGGTAAAATAGTTGCAGTTAGAACAAACTTTGTATTATATTAACATGAAACAATATCATAGCAGGTGGTGGCACCTTGCTATTCAAGTTTGATAAAACAGTCTTGTGCCACATGGTTCAAGCGTCATATCATACTGAAGCAACAAAGATTTGATGATTTCCTCGTCCCATTTCTTTTCATCCCGTCAGCATCTGATATATTTGATTTGAACAATATGTTCTCGGTATGGTATGTTTGAATGTTTTCCAATCTGTAGTTTGATTGCATATTTTTAGAAACAAAGTCATTTTTCCTTGAAGCTAGATTCACTATTGTTTTTTAGTTTTAGATCCTTCTAATGGATATTTATCTTTCTTGATGGTTACTTTTGCCATAATATATGCTATACTGTTGATTAACATTTAGCTGCATTGATTTGTTTTCACCAGGTGAGTTTGTAGATAAAGTTGTGTCAAAATCACCAACTAGGCATTTCATCATTCATTCTCGGAAGGCATTGCTTAGTGGCCTCAGTCCTGCAGAGAATCGAAAAGTTCCTCCATTGAAGTATGTTTCCCTATCCATTTGCATGGAACTATTCATGATTTGCACAAGGGCACACTAATATCTCTAGATACTTAATCTGTGGAGGCCATTGTGCGGCTCTTTTCATCTATTTTCTTCAGCCTTTTTATTGAACATTAATAATCCTAGCAATGATACCTAAATAGAGAAGAAATGCTATGATAGAATATATCCTAACATGCCAGCGTCGAATGCTAAGCTTGGTTGCTTGGTTTCTCAACATTATTGCAGATACGAGTACTATTTCGCTTTGTTGCGGGACTTCCCAGAAGTAAAGTTTACACTTAATGGAGGCATAACTACTGTCGATCAAGTAAGAGTTTGTCAACCATGGAATGCTCCTTTTAGCTGTGGAAGAGTAGGTCACCGGTGAAATTCACTCTCTGGTGTTGCTTCAATTCATTGAAGTTACTACTTCCACGAGCTCATTGAACAGTGTGGTATCCATGCCAGTATAGGTTTATCTTGATGTTAATAGTAGTTACATTTTGTGCTACCTCTAAATTGGGACAGTTCTCTTGTGGCTAGAAAATCCAGCTGATTTTTTTAATTCAATAAACTCATGTTACAATTTTGCATAACAAATTTTCTCTTAACAATTATTGACTTGTGAGTTTTGTCTATCACTAATGACTCTAGGCACACATCAATTATTTTTGAACTGGTTTAGACCCTGAAAATTATGCAGAGAACTAGAACCTGTCATGTACTCAATATAAAGATATTGGATCCGAGTCTTTCTCTGTTAGGATCCGGCCTCCTGAGATTGTAGTCGTGAGATGTAGGAGGGCGAGGGCTGGGTTGCCGGCGGCGGCGAGCGTGTGACGCCGTGCTGGCACCGGCGTCGAACGGTGAGCGCAAGGAGACAGGGAAATGTTGGCACACAAAGGCCCCAAGATCGAACTGATCTCAAAGCTTACCTCCTTACTTCAGTACAATAGTTATGGATCCTTAGATTACAACTGAACACACACACACAATTTGAAAAGAGCCTAACTGCTAGAACGTGGGAGTGTTGCCCCGTTGCCGGGCGCTCCTGCTGTTGCCCTGTCCGCATTATCTTCAGGCCAATGGCTTCCTTCTTCTGCTGTATGATATGCCGGTCATAACATTCTCCTATTAGACACATTTTTCTCCCTTGTCAGGAATCAGGATTATGCAATGCTGACATTTCAGCCTTTCAAAACTTTTAAGCTTGTGGTGGTTTGATTGAAACTCTGTTGATCCATTGCAGGTTAGTGCATCCATAAGACAAGGTGCACATGGAGTTATGGTTGGCCGGGCTGCTTATAATAAGTATGAAACTTGTTTTTTTACACTAGATAAGCATAAAAAATATAGTGAAATATTATGTTTTCAGCTAAATGTTTTGGGTGCCCTTTGTCAGCTAATTTGGTTCGACACGACAATATTTTTAACAGTGCCACCACGCATAAATCTTCATAAACCAACTTTGCTAAAAACATAAATATAGATTTTTGGGTGAATATTTATTTCAAATGTAGAATTGCTATGATGCTAGAGCCAAACAAAAAATGGATTGGAAACCATCGAGAGAGTAAACCGCTTAACAACTCAAATATAGTTTTATAAAGAATCCTCATTTCGAACCTACAGTAGGTGCCATGGTACCAGATGCATGCAAAATGGATCACTACTTATTTATAGCATCCACTCAAAACGTTTTATGGTTAAACAGCCTAGGTGAGAACTCAAATATACCTTTTTGGAAAGAATTTCTATTTCAAATCTACCGTAGCTATAATGCCAGATCCAAGCAAAATGGGTTTCTATTGATTTATACCATCTACTCAGAAAATTTCAAGATTTTTTGAAACCACCGTAAGGTAAAAACCTCATGTGATGACTCAAATATGGATTTTTAGAAAAAAAAAATCTTTATTCCATATCCACAATTGCTATGATAAATATCTATGCAAAATAGTTTGCAATTTCTATGATTCGTGTAAAATGAAAAAATAAAAAAAATAAAAGAAATTAGAACAGGATGGTGGTTGTCAAGCAGGGTGGGGAAAAAAAGAGAGAAAAAGGAATGGAGGAGGGGCGAACTGTTGGGGGAGGGAGCGCACGTAGAAGAGAAAAGGAACGTAGGGAGGCAGTTTCAGAGGAAAAAGAAAAGGGCGGCAGAACTTGGGGTGGGAATATGGGAGGGAGAACGGACCAATCGGGTGGCAGAACGGGGACCTTACATATTTTTTAGGTAGTATAAGTACAGATTTGAATGTTGTTCTCCAACTTGCAAACTAAACCTACTTACTACCTAAAAAAATATGTATTTAGATCTGCTCTTAGGCTTGAGATTGCAAATGATTTCGATATTTTTTCCCCTTTTCTGAAAGGATTTGCTTTCTCTACTAATTTCAATGTTAATTATCATATTTGATGATTTATTTTTTGGTGGATTTTTCAGTCCATGGAACATGCTAGGCCATGTGGATAGCGAAATATATGGCAAGCCAACAAGATGCATTTCTCGTCGCCAGGTTTAGCATTAGACATACTTATTTTGAGCTATTAGCTATTTCTTTCTTTGGCTTGAGCTATTATCTTTGTCTTCTTTTGGTTGAATTCTCTCCTTTAGATCCTCGAGAGCTACCAGGTTTACAGTGATTCGATAATTGGACAATATGGCCCCAGTAGGCCAAACGTCAGACAACTTGTCAAGGTAGGAGTTCCATTTTGATGACAAAAATAGCTAACATGGATTTTCTTATAAAATGGAGCATTGGAACTTTGACCTGTGGAGAACTGGGATCCAAGTATACCATTTACACGAATCAGCTGTATTTCCTGTTCCCATCTAGATACATGCTATTTTATTTTATCATGTAACAGAACTTTACGTGCATTTGGCACCATAGTGTATTGCAGCTTTTAGTTTGTAATAAGAATTGTTAGCAAAATTTTGTTGCTAGATCAGGAATGAGTATTGTGTATGCCTGAATATGAATTCAAAACGTGGGACACTGACAAATGATTTTCAGTGATATACCACATTCATAAATTCTGCAGGGTATTATCATTCAATTGATCAAGTAGCAGACTAGCAGTTGTAAGATTGCATATTGTATTTTATCATAATACAAAGCTTAATGCTAGTGCTACTTGTATTAGCCTTTTCCAATTTTACATGCATATGAGCTCACTTCCTTTTATCTTTATTTTTTTGAGGGGGCACTTCCTTTTATCCTTGATAATGGCTAAGAGATTCACTTGATTTTGACACAGCCATTGTTACACTTGTTCCACTCAGAACCTGGCAACAACCTATGGAAACGCAAAGCTGACTCTGCTTTGCGCTATTGCAAGGTAAGATAACAAAATTATAGCACTCATTCCCGCCATATTGCTTCTTCCAAAAGATAAATGACAAAATGAAGATGCATTACTTCAAAATTTTTGACATAATACCAGTTGTAAGGCAAATTTTGGTGTCGTAAATTAAAATGAGAGTGCTAGTCTGTTTGATCTTAATTTTCTTTTCCAAACTTAAATGGCAAAGCCACTAATTGTGAGATGTTTTTTGCTGCAGACAGTCAAATCATTCTTTGAGGAGACTCTTGACGCAATACCGGACGCTGTTCTTGACAAGCCAGTAACCAGGGAACCATCCATAGAGGAAAGGTATTTTGCTGGTATTGATTCTCTGTTGCCACCAAGATATAAGGCATTGACCAACTGTAGCTACGGAAGTACAGAACTTGTAACCGCATCCAATTGAGCAACCAGATGTTTGAGGGTAGATGATGGACAAGGTAGAAACCTGCAAGCCTGCAACATTTTTGTTAGCACAGATACCTCATCGTCGTAGCTATACCATCAGTTGTAACTGTAACCACTTCAACTACGAAATATATGTCAATTGTGATAGACGTTCCCATCGTCATATCAGCTAACCAGAGAGCTCGGAAGACTTGGAGTTTGGGAAGTTGTACACGAAGTATGATACGACACTACTGAGCACATACACGGCGTAATATCTGTGTTGAGCTGAAGTACATTAGCATAGAATGACATTACTATTTCTCGGTCTTGAATTAGACAGAGGAAGAAAAAAAATTGAGTGTGAGAAAAAAGAACAACGAATACCATATAGCTTTCCCGTTAGACAATATGGATCATAGCAACGTACCCGCGGGGTTTATATGCAAGTATACACTGGTTTTATCTAGTTCCTCTCTACCATAAAAAAGGGACTTACAACTTATTTTCATCGTTCCAAATTGTAATTTGTTTTAATTGTCCTGTATCAAAATTCTCTTAACTTAATTTATAAAAAGTATAATAAAAATCTACAACGTCAAATAAGTGCACTATTAATATATATTACAAGGTGTATCTACACATAGCTAGTTTGATGTCGTGGATATATTTGCGCATGGAGTAATAATTAGAGAAGATTGGTGTGGAAATCTAAATGTATAGACAGAGACTCAAATTCTTTACATGGCTACTGCTTCTTGATCGGTTGAACACAAAGGATATGTTGAGTCGATGACACTCCAATGTTCCAACCTAATGCCAATGTGTGCTGTGTAACAATGCCAACATGGAAGATATTGAAGATCCGTTTTTTGCCTGTCCCTTTGCAGCTGCATGTTGGTCTAAGATTGGGCCATGCGTGGATATCAGCCACGAGGCAGGCCATCACTGCTACAGGAATCTTCGTCACAAACGGTTTTAAAGGCTCATCACAAACGGTTTTGGAGGTCGTTTGTGATATATGTCGTTTGAAGGCTCATCACAGACGGTTTTAAAGGTCGTTTGTGATATATGTCGTTTGTGATACCTCCTTGCATCTGATGATGAGTATCACAAACGGTTCGTACTACAAACCGTTTTTGATCATGTCCACCGAAAAACCTCAAAAAATATGAAAACAACAGGGAAAAAGTTTAATTTAACGTGAGAAGGCTACCAGCAACCGCAAGTCGTAAGTCGCGCTATTTTTCACACATAAGTCGCGCGCTACGCGACCAGCGGGATTCAAACCCACGACCTCTCTCACGCGTGACCTCCTCTGCCACTGCGAAAAAAATTGGGTGTGCACCGGGCGCATGGGAGCACTAGTGCGCACCCCCTCGCGATGTCGCACGCGCGGGATCCGACGATGCAGCGATTCCTTTCCTCACGACCATCGGCTCTCGCGTTGCGCGCGTCCCGGCTCCCGCTCCCGCTCACATAGGCTTGCCGGCAGGGTAGTCCACTGCAAGCAGCGAGAGCACGTCGCTTGCCATCAACACCGGCGAATCCATCGTCGGGTCCGCTGCTGCCACGAACATGTCCACCGCCGACAGCTCGTCGGATCTGGTCCTTCCTCCGGCGAGGTGTTCGGGGTGCGTGTTTAACAGGACTTGCCGCTCATGTGGAGGAGCCACACGGCGGCGAACCACGTGCCCGCCGGCGATAGACAAAGCTCGAGGAAGACGACCGACGAGCGGCGACCAGAGGCGATATATAGATGCGCGCACAGGCACAGTGAAATCGAAGAGGAAAAATTTCCCCCAAAAATCGAAAGGGAAAAACAAAATTCCGGGGATGCCGAAGACCACCTCGTTGCCGTCACTCGCCATCTCCGCCATGAATCCCCTCCTCCGCCTTCCCCAAATCGCCCCCTTCAGCTACCTCCTCCAAGCCGACGCCGACGACGAGGCGCTGATCCAAATCCCCGGCCAAAACCCTAGCCTGGTGTGCGCCTCCGCCCCCTTCACGCTGCTGCCGACCATCGACCCGGCCCCGCACATCTCCTCGCAGTTCTACACCTTCAGCCCCGCCTCGTACGGCCTCATGCTGCGCTGCATACTTGCCGGCCGCCCCGCCTCCTCCGACGAGCGGGAGCGGGAGCCGGAGCCGAGACGCGTGCAACGCGAGAGCCGAGGGAGCCGATGGTCGTGAGGAAAGGAATCGCTGCATCGTCGGATCCCGCGTGTGCGGCATTGCGAGGGGGTGCGCACCGTGGCTCGTGTGCCCGATGCGCACCCAATTTTTTTTCCACCACTGCACCACTCTATCGCATGTGTAAATTGCTTGTTTGAGGCCTAAATGATTCTAAATTAAAAAGTTGTCAACTATAAAGTTTCATAGCTTTTTGAATCTACAACTCTTGTTTCGGTAGTTTCTCCATCCGAGGTCGTTTATAAAATTTGAATTTCAAATTTAAGAACATTCAAACTTAGATCTCGTTAACTAGATGGTTTTAAATGAGAAAGTTATCAACTATAAAGTTTCATAACTTTTTGAAATCTACAACTCTTGTTTTGGTAGTTTCTCCATCCGAGGTCATTTATAAAATTTGAATTTCAAATTTGAGAACATTCAAATTTAGTTTTCGTTGACCAGATGATTTCAAATGGAAATGTTATCACCTACAAAGTTTCATAACTTTTTGAAATCTACAACTTTTATTTTGACTGTTTCTTTATCCGAGGTCATTTGAAAAAAAATCAAATTTTAAATTTTGAGATATGAACCATCACAAAGGGTTTGTAAGAAAAATCCTTTATGATATAGTAGCATCACAAAGGGTTTTACCAAGGTCATTTATGTGGGGCATCACAAAAGGTTTGTATTGTAAGAAAAATTGTTTGTGATGATGTACCATCACAAAGGGTTTGTAATACAAACCGTTTGTGACGTGGGGCATCACAAACAGTTTGTAAACTGTTTTTGCAAAATCTTTTGTGATGCTAGTACCATCAATTTCTAGCACAATCCTATGAGATCTATCGCATTTTATCCTAGTCGATTGCAATCGGACAAGAAAAGGAAAGGTTTCGAGATCTTACCCGCCGGGGACCCATTTCAAACTCATGGCATTCGACGGAGATTCGCCACTTTATAGGCGACTCCTCCTGGATGACATCATCTTGCATCTATCGGCTTCTCATCTGGTTGCTGGAGTCGCTCGAGCTCAGCGATGGAGGACCAGAGTTGGGGATTGAGGAGGAGAGGCGGCGGTGAAAGTCCTGACCTAACTAGGTTGAGGTTGCTGGTGGGATGGGGACGACCGTTCGGGTCTATGAGTGGGTTGGCGACGGCCTGTCCAGTTCAACCGTGTTTCATCCGGTCAGTCCAAGAGCACCAGTTGTCATTTCTAATATTCTCTCTCTCCTCCACGGTTAGGAAATGATATTTTACTACGTGATGTGTGTTCCAGTAAATTGGTACAAAATTGCAGTGTCGCGCAGTCTATTATGCGGTCAACGACATGTCTCATCAAATGAGCGCCATTTTGTGTGTCCTATAGCAAATTTTGCCTTTTATTAATATCAACATATGTCGGTAGAACGTGTCAGAGATGCTCATAGAAGTTAGTGTGCATGTGTCATAAGTGTGTGAACCCTATCCACATGAAATAATATAGAGAAAATTCCTTATTTGAAAATGACTCGTTCTTTCCTTGGCCCTCAACATAATTTCCTTCCCTATTTACACTGAACTTAACTTTCGTTCTCTTTTTTGACACTGCCGTGAGATGTGAGTGCTAACACCGTTAGAAGTGACGTGAAAAGACGATTTTGCCCCTCATACAGTTTTATGTGTAACTCTGTAACTTTTATTGTATCATTTGGATCATTTAGACTAAGATTTTTCTTCAATTATGTGGACATCATTGTGTTCAAAGTACAACAACATATTGTGAACATGTACAACAAAAAATCTCAGTCTAAATGATCCAAATGATGCAATAAAAGCTACAGAGTTACACATAAAACTGTATGAGGAGCAAAATCGTCTTTGCACGTCACTTCTAACTGTGTTAGCATTCACATCTCATGGAAGTGTCAAAAAGGGAATGAAAGTCAAGTTCGGTGTCAAATAGGCAAAGAAATTTTGTTGAGGACGAAGGAAGAACGAGATATTTTTTAGTGTCAAATAAGAAATTTTCTCAATAATAGAAGCTTATGCATCTTTCACGTCAGAGATCCGTGCATCCATGCGGAGAAACCGAAAAAACAATTATCGAATTTAGCAATTTGTCACCTCATTCCTTGTCATTTTGGCCCGTATGTCCAGCTCGGCCCAACCCCGCCCCAGGCCGAGCCCAGTGTCCCACACGCCAAGCCGCAGCAGCAGCGGCAGTTCCAACAACTTTACAAGCAACAAACACTTCTTTCACCCTTTCTTTCTCCGCACTCCACCTCCGCCGGCGTCGCCATGGACGCCGACCTCGTGCAGCGCTGCCTCGAGGCCGGCGGCCGCGACCTCCTACTCCACCACCCCTCCTCCCCTCCTTCCCCGACCTCCGCCTCCTCCGCCGCCGCCTCATCCATCCTGCAGTCCCTCCCGCTCCACGTGGTAATCCCTCTCCCCCTCGTCTCCCCCTTTCCCCCTCTCCTTATCCATTCCTCGCTCTAATCATTTCTTCCGTCGTTTTTCCTAGTCATTCGACCGCGGGTACTACCTCCTCGTGAAGGCGATCCAGGAGCTGCGCGCGCGCAAGGACGGCCACGTCGTCACCGTTGGCATCGGCGGACCCACAGGTTCCGGCAAGACTAGGTACGACGGCGGCATCATCTGCTCCCTTCGATCAATCTCGCCAATTTTTGGGGAGAGGTCGTGATTTCGTGGTGCTGTTTGGTGGGTTGTGCTGCGCAGCTTGGCGGAGAAGGTGGCGTCAGTCCTTGGGTGCGTCGTGATTGTCTCCATGGAGGACTACCGCACGGGAGCTGGCGGCGACGACGGCAGCAGCGACATCGACTCCATCGATTTCGACGCACTCGCACACAACCTCCAGGTGTGGGTCTGGGTTTTCCTCCTCTCGACCCGTTGGGGTTTTGGGTCGGATTGGTTGGATGCGCACCAGCTGCTTGCTTCAATGACGGGCCAGGGTGTAGTGAAAAATGGCAGGCTTCAATGCCCTTGTCGATTGTACCGTTTGGTAGGGCTGCCCTTGTGGTCGTTGTTTAAGGAAAATTGAATTAATGGGTGACGCATGGATACATGAAGTTGTTTTCAGAAAGAGAAGTGTCCAGTGTTTTCTTTTTGCTGTCACATTCTCTTGCAGTCCTCTATGGGATTGAATGATGGTTGTATGCGGTTCAATATTTATTTAGCAATTTTGGTTGTATGTGGTTTGTTTGTTTCAGGTGCTAATTGCACAAATTTTATTGATAACTTTCTACCTATTTTGATGTTGCCTCATACCCTTATGTTCATGTCTACTAAGCAGGATCTTGTAAAGGGTAAAGATACGATGGTGCCACTAGTTGATTTTCAAGAGAAGAAACGCACAGGATGGAGGCAACTGAAGATTTCTTCATCTGGAGTGGTGCAATGTCTCAGCAATACAGGCCATACTTCTATAAAATCTTTACCAATTTTATGTATTCTGATACAAGTTATCCTTCTAGGTGATTGTTGATGGTGCGTATGCTCTGCATTCAACATTAAGATCATTGCTTGATATCCGGGTTGCTGTGGTAAACATGACAACTCCCTACTTTCTGTAAGTTGTATTTGTTAAGACTTATTCGCAGAGCATTAATCTTACCTGTTGAGTAACCTTGCAAATTAGGTTGGTGGCGTTCATTTTAGCCTGCTTTCTAAAGTTCAGCATGATATTGGAGATTCTTGCTCATTGGACTATCTGATCGACAGCATATTTCCATTGTTTAGAAGGCATATTGAGCCAGACCTGCATCATGCGCAAGTACACCCTTTGTCTATCGATAGCTGTTGTCTTCTTTTGGTTTCTGGCATTCATTCAGTTCTTTGGTCATGATGTTTCCGAGTGATTTACTGTGCAGATTAGGATTGATAACAGCTTTGTCTGCTCATTCCGAGAACCATACTACAAGCTGAAGTGCAAAAATGAGGTCAGCAAAGGATTACTGTTGACTAATACTATTTTTAATATCAATGTTGCTGTTTATTTCATGCAGGTTTCGGTTATTTCAATCTTGATGTTTTTATTAATCTAGTAGTCTTGACTGGATGAAAGTTCTTTTCTTTTTTTTCCTATGTAGTGGTATTTTTGTTTTGTTGTGATTATTGATGAATAATCATATTGTTCCGGAATCAATAATATTGTGCCAGCATCCTCAGTCAGTCCTTGCATCATTAAAATCTGATAACACCTCCTGCTATAAGGTCGGTAGCGCTTAGTTCTGAACATATAGTATTGGGCTACGAACTTCAGTGAGTCTAGCACAACAAGCAGCAATACTGGCCAATGTGGAGCTGCACCTATGCCAGGTGCTGGCATCAGCCAGTCTACCAGCCAGTCTTATATATCCAGTCACATCTTCACATGATCACAGCAATCAGCAGATAGTTAAGAATTTGCTTGCTTTCCCAGTTTGTTGGGATTATTGAAGGGTGTTGAGGTTTATGTATCCTATTCTTCAGACATTGCTGTGAGTAGCTGCCATTTGATAGGGCCTTATCACGATTTTGAGGAGTGGAGGCATATTAATTGCGATTATGGAAGAATATTATATTGAACATGTTCTTATACCTTGCCCTGGATTCTAGACGTACCTTGTCCTGACTTGGCATATCCTGCCCCCAGACAGCTCTAGGGTCACACACCCTGCGCCTCCCAATTTCTGTTCCCGCTCCAGTTCCGTGTCAGCCTATGACAACTAGTCAGCCAGAAACCGTCTTGCACTTTGAAGTATTCCACCTAAGATTCCTTAAATTTCTGTGCTTACCTGGAAAACCCTTCAGTCATTTCAAGAATGATATTTGTTCACTCCCTTCTTCACTAGTTAACAAAAATACTGCTGTTTAAATTCAGTGTAATGTTCATATTTGAATGTTAATTTGACAGCTGCTTTTGCAAACAGATGCATTTCAATCTTGTTTTTTTTTCGTTTATGGCCCTGTTTGTTTCAGCTTCGGGCTGATTTTGAATGCTCGATTTTGGAGAATCGAAAAGTCAAATGACTCTTAGAATCCATAATGGTCATCTGACTTTTGGATTTTTCAAAATCGAGTCTTGAAAATCTGCCAGAAGATGAAGCAAATGTGGCCTGTGCGTGATCAAATTGGCTAGAACTGTAATTAAATTGCAAAATGCTAATTGAGAAAAACTTGGGACTTGGAGAGCACACTGCTTTCAGAAAGTTCAACATGTAACCAATTCTATATCATAAATGCCATAGTTATGGACCTATGTTACATTTGAATATTGAATTTGAAGACCTTGACTGAAATGTGTCATTTTACTCATGCTCATTTTCAACTCATTTCATTTGAAGTGGGCTTTCTTTTTATGCTTACATTTAATATCCAAAGAAATTTATCTCTGGTACACAATCACAATGTTCTTACTAATTGCTTGCTTGTAGTTATGCTTATTCTTTCCACTTACGACATGCTTAACTTTTCTTATTTTATTGTAGTCACCAGATGGCACAAAGTTTTATTCTTTTGATCAAAATAAAGCAGAAACTGAGAAGTGAGTGCATCTATCCTATTCACCCTCTTAATTTATTTGCACACTCAGCTGGAGTAGTTATGACTTGTGAGAGTTTAAGGTTGTCAAAATCATGATATAGATCGTAGGAGTGTCCGCTCCCACAATCGCATGCTCGGACTTCACCTAGATTGATTCATGGATAGGAACTTAATAAAATCATTTGTGTTTGTGCTCAGGATTGGTTAATCCTGACTCCAAACTATGTCAGCATTAATATAAATTTGTTGACACTTCCATTACTTCTAGTTCTATAACTTCTATTAGTTTTTTTTTTCATTTTCACTCTGCATATCTCAAAAGTATTTTGCTTTATTCAACAGAAAAAAATGAGTTAAATGAATTTGTTCAATACATATTACCGAATATCTTTATCCTGTGAATAAATTCATCCTTTGAACATGGGCAGCATACACATACCATATCCTACAACATTTATTATACATGAGACTATGTAAACAATTTAATTTTTTTGGTAAATACATGAGGTAGCATGTATTCACAATCAATGTGGTAGACTTTGCATCTGCACAAATCCCTGTCATCGGTTTTTCTTTTAAATACATGTGATTTTATAAATCTGGCAGGATCGTAATTTTACGATTGATTCCTGTCAAATGTTCAAGATACTATTTGTAAACATTTATCAGGCTTATGTGTGTTCATTTTAGTTTGTGACAATTGGTTTGTTAATTATTCCAGCTTTATTGAGATGTACCTTAGGCCACCTTTTGCTTCTGAAGAAATGAAGATCGATGATTGGATTAAAGTTAGGCAATGTGGAATAAGATACTACTTATCTCTTGGAGACCAGAGGATTGTTGACAAGTACTTTATAATCCGTCCAAAAGCTGAGTTTGAGGTATGCATTGATCTTAAATGCATCTGTTTTATTTTTCCTTAAGTTGCTGAACAAGAAGTGAAAACTTGCATTGGTTTATCATTCTGAGAAGAGAATTGGTTCTGGTTTGCTGAAGTGAAATCGTATGTGTTTGCCAGTGTTTAGAAAACATATATCACTGCCTTCTTTTCACATAGACCAAGCTCCCAGAGTAACCAGTGAGTTGAATCTCTTTCTGAACAATTTGTCCACCCTTTTACTTTCCGTCATGCACCAATAAGAGAAGGATATTTCAGCCTCTTGTGGTGAAACCTTGGAAGAGAATCTGGAAAGCTTGGGCTCCAAATCAGTGCAAGGTTTTCCTATGGTTGGCAGTCCGAAACAGGTGCTGGACAGCTGACAGATTAGAGAAAAGAGGGTTGCCTCACCCAGATCAATGCCCTTTGTGTGACCAACAAAATGAAACTTTACAACATCTGTTGGTAAATTGTGTAGTGGCGAGACAGGTGTGGTTCAATTTGTTAGCATCTTTAAACCTTGGTGAGCACATTCCTAGACAGCGAGAGCGTGATTTTGCTGGCTGGTGGAGGAAGCTCACGAAGAAGGTGACCAAGGAACAAAGGAAGGGGGTTAATTCCCTGGTAATCCTGGGTGCATGGATGATTTGGAAGCATAGGAATGCCTGTGTGTTTGTGGGGGGTGTTCCCTTAGTCAATTCTATAATGAGGGAACTCAAGGATGAACATAGCCTATGGTGTCTGGCTGAAGCCAAGAGGCTGCAAGGCCTGGGCTTAGCTGGGTGAATTTAGGTCGTTGGTATTAGGTGTTGGTCATGTTCTTGTGTGTTTTTTGGGTTTAGACGGTCAAGGTGTTTGTGAAATTTTTCTTCTCTCTAATACAATGAAACACAGCTCTCCTGCGTTTTCAAAAAAAAAAGATAGGTAAGGCAGTAAGTCATTAGTTCTTGCGATGTTAGGGTTTGAAAGCAAATGAGAATGCTTGGTACTATTAGTGTTTTCTTAATGTATTTCAGAGCCCCTCCATAGCACGGCCCGGAGTGGAGATACGCAGCTCTCCTGCGCATTCGAGAAAAAAATAGTAGATTGATTAATTAGGATGAGAGTTACATGCATATATAGCCAAGGAACTCGAGGGCAAGGTTTATAGAAACAGAACCGTCCTGAGATCCTTGCCTAATACTAATCAATCAAGGCCTAATCGGCAATGTTATCTAGTCGTCCGACTAATCACGATTTGACGTCCTAGTCGGTACCGAGGTGACTAGGTAAAACCCCAATTAAATCCGCTAGAGTTTTTGGTCAAGTCCTACTATTAGTGTTTTCTTAGTTCCACAACTCATAATGTATTTCAGAGCCCCTCCATAGCTCGGTCCGGAGTGGAGGGGACTTCACTTGTAAGGGACCAATTCTCCTCTCTTAATACTCCTAATACTCTTAGTTTAGGGATAAGATAGATCTCTTTCTTAGATGTCATGTAAACCTCTATATAATGAGGGGAGATGTACCCATTGAAGGCAAGCAATGAGAATATCAATTTGTTAGGGTTAGCCCCTGTTGGAGTATGTGTGTGTTGGCCCATATAGGAGGCCCAGGCCCATCTATGAGGCCCATGTACTGAATACTATATATCCCACCCTTCTAGGGTTTGGAGGAATCAACTGAGTTTATTCTTTCTAGCATGGTATCAGACTAGGTTTTCTCTCCCTCTCCCTCTCCCTCTCCTTCCACTTACGCCGCCGCCGCCGCCATGGCTGGCCGGCTGCCGGCCCCTCCCCTCTCCTCCTTCCCTCCCCTTTCGTCCTCTTCCCTCGGCCCTGCTGCTGCCGCGTGGCGGCCCGTCGCCGCCGCCGGTCTCGCGGCGCCAGCTGCAGCTCTGGCCGCAGCCGCCGCGGGCGCCACTGCCGCTGTTTCCTCCAATACGTCCGTGGCACTGTCGTCCACGGCCTGGTTCTTCATCGGACTCCCTCCGCTGAGCTCGTTGTCTACACCGACGCTGACTGAGCTGGTTGTCCGGACACTCGCTGGTCCACTTCCGGCTATACCGTCTTCCTAGGTGGCACCCTTGTCTCCTGGTCATCCAAGCGGCAGCCGGTTGTCTCCCGCTCCAGTGCAGAGGCGGAGTACCGGGCTGTCGCTAACGGGGTGGCGGAAGCGTCCTGGCTCCGACAGCTCTTGGCTGAGCTTCACAGCCCGCTTGCCAAGAGCATTCTCGTCTATTGCGTCAACGTCAGCGCCGTGTACCTCTCCACCAACCCAGTTCGGCATCAGCGGACGAAGATATGGAGATCGACTTGCACTTCGTTCGTGACCGGGTTGCTGTCGGAGAACGGAGATGTTCAGGTTCTCCATGTCCCGACCACCTCCCAGTTTGCCGACATCTTCACCAAGGGTCTCCCCTCCTCGACCTTCACCGAGTTTCGCTCCATCCTTAACGTCATTGCCGACATCTTCACCAAGTGTACTTTCTTTCTTGTCCAGTCTTGAACTCCGCTGCGCCGGCAGTTCAAACTGCTGGGGGGTGTTGGAGTATTTTTTTGGCCCATATAGGAGGCCCAGGCCCATCTATGAGGCCATATATCCCACCCTTCTAGGGTTTGGAGGAATCGACTGAGTTTATTCCCTCTAGCAGCCCCTTCTATTCCTGCCCTTGTAGCCCGGCTGCCGCCGTCGGCGAGGTCGGACTGCTAGGGTTCAGTATCAATTGGATCTCTGTACGTGACAGGATCACACTCTCTAAAATATGTTATTATTTTATTGCATTTAAGTCAGTCACAACTAACAAGTGTTTTTTATTGTCAATCTGGGTGAAGCCCTCCTTAAATAAAGAACTTAATTGTTTCATGGGAGCACCTTGTACCACTACAAATTATAGCAATGTGGGTGGACATTCTGACTGTTCTGCATGTTTATGAATTATCTCAGGTTGGACGGACAACTCTTGGAGGATTGTTGGCCTTGGGATACAGCGTTGTTGTTAGCTTTAAGCGTACAAGCACATCTGTCAATAGTGATCAATTACAGATAGCAGCAGAGACCATCGACACCCTAAATGAAACCTTTTTGGTGTTAAAAGGTCCAAGTAGAAAGGTATACATTCTTCAATACTAGGTGATGAGTTATGACTCAGTTGTGCTCTGTGGTGCACTCAACTTTTCCCTGAATCTCAGGAATTTCTAAATTAATCAAACATGATGTCCGTTTCCGGGTTTTGCCAACTACTATTTTATGGTTATCCTTGAATCCGATAAATGCCAGTACCTTTTATCGTGTGCTAAAATTGATTTATTGCATCTTCTTGTTGACTTTCAGTTATGCCAGCTATTTTGCTTAAAATATTTACTGTGGCTTTTGTTGCATGTGGTCTGATGACCCATCGGTATTTCCTTTAATGCTCATTATCACTTATTCATATAAAATATTATAGAGGATTGAGTTTTTCACTTCTATATTATATTTTCCTACTAGGTCATTAAAAAGAGATGCCTTTTTTTTCTTGAACCCGCAATATCACTATATTAAGAAGAAAACACGCCGAATAAAATTGAGACACGACCATCGACCAGATAAACTCTCACGGCCACCTGCTATTAAGGCCTTTGTCCCCTGCCATACACCACAATTTAGCCTCATCTCTAATGTCTTGCATGACAATGCTAAAATCAGGCGAAGCACCCTCAAAAACACAATTATTCCTGAATAAGATATGTCATTAGCATACATCAACTGTTTGTTGCACTTGTTTACTTCTAGGAAGCTTATGAATTGCAACTATTCGGGTACCTGGAGTTCACAACATCCATTTTCTTCTTGTTAGACTTTTATGTCGTGAATGTTATAGAGTAATTGAAATATTGATGTTCTTAATTGCTACTGCTGTCATTGTGCTGTGAAATTTCTTTTCCAAGCAGAGAAATATCTATGATTATGAATTCTTAATGATCACTTATTAATTTATTTGCATGTTTATTGTGATTTAACCTTGGATAAAGTTTGAAAAAATTTAACTGACTTACATAATTTAGATTGTTGCAGCAGAAGCTTCTAAGCTTGGTATAAAGGGACCATGGATCACAAAGTCATACTTAGAAATGATCCTGGATAGCAAAGGTATAAATATTTAATATTCCCTTAGTTTGCAACCAGATCAGTTTGCTAATAAGTTTTTTATTAATCTTAGGGGTTCCGCGACTTAATACACCACCACCAGTCTCTAGCACACTTCTAACTGAAAGCCAAGAAAAGAAAATTGCTGCACCTAAACCAATTCGTGTTTCTGCTGAAAACATCACAAATCTTGATGACTTGATGCAACCGTGGACGAGATCTCCACCAAAAAAGTTGGAGCAGGAACATGTTCTTGCAAAATGGCAGTTTATATCAGGTTGTTAACTTCAACTTTGCATAGAAATTTATGATACTGTTTCCATGGACTATTTTGGAAACAAAACGAGAAGGCTTAGGACCGCAGGGTCCGATGAAATAGCATGTTGTAACATCCCGTAATTTTACGCAGGATTGTTGAATGCAAAAATCCGAATTTCAAAAATTTTTGGTGAATTGTTGTGCATGTGAACAAACATATAAGAATGTCTTCTATTTTGCCCCCTATATTCCTAGGCAATATAAATTTAATTTAAAATTTGGATTGAAGTGCTAAGGACAAATTTAGATGTGATTTGGGTTTTGTTGGGCTTCTTGGTTCTTTGTTTGGAGATTTGAATTCAAATCACTAACCAAACTAACCCCTAAACCTTTTCAAGCCAGCTAACTGTTCTTGGGCCGAAACAACTTCTTAAGTCTGTTAAACCACCCTTAACTTCTAACCCAACAATCTAACCTTTTGGCCCAGCCTCCCTAACCTATCTAATTTCCTGAAGTCTGCTTAATCTCCCTGATCTTTTCCCTCGGTTCGCAAACCAACCCAGCCTGCCAGTCTTCGGCCCAGCACCGGCCCAGCTTTCCACCGCACACCCTTTTCCCCTCTTCCCATCGCTGACGTGCGGGCCCCACCACACTATTCCCCTTTCTCCTACCTCCCACCTCTCTTCTCCGCGCACGGCAGGCGCAGAGCTCCCGGCCAATCCTGGCGCGGGGCTTGTGCGGCCCGTTGCGATGCCGCCGCGTGGCAAGGCGCGGACGCCAAGCATCATCAGCCGTTCACGCCCCAAGAACCCTAGCCTTTTCCGTATAAAACCAACCCCGGGGCTTCTTCCTGCCCAAGCCGCCGCCGCCCCAATTGGGGTTTCCACTCCAGGAATTCGAGAGGGGGAGAGAGGGAGAAGGTGCCGGTAAGGGAGGAGGAGAAGAGAGGAGCTCGGGAGAAGTCGTGGCGTTACCTCCCCACGACGACGCCGAAGCCGACACGCCGCCGTGGCGCCAAGAACTGCGAGCCGCCGCCGAGAAGCCGGAACCGGAGCCGAAGAGCACGACGACGCGAACCACAAGTGTTCGACGAGCTGATGCGTACAACTACTCGCCCACGGTGAGCTGCCCGCCGCCGCTCCCCTGTTTCCATCCCCTTTCCACCGTCGCTGTTGATCCGCCGCCGTGCTTGCTCCTCTGTCCCGGCCTTCGAGTCGATGAACCTCTGCAGGACCCCGTCGCCGCCGCTCCCTTCCTTGCAAACCGCCAACGCCTATCTCCGCAGCCGAGGCTGCCGCGGCCCGGAACACCGGTCACCGCGTGCACGCCGAGGCCGTGCGCGGCCACGGGCGGCTGTGTCGCTGCGCACGCGTACCTACCCAGGACCGCAGCTTCGCGGTCTAGCAGCATTAGGAGCCTGCGCTTGCGAGCGAGCCCTTTTCCCTTGCCGAGCCGTCGCAAACCACCGCGTTCCGCCGTCGCCGCCAGCCCTGCCTTGTCGCCATGACCGCGCCGCCGCACGCCAACGTCGGGGAGCCGTTCCGCCGGCCAATCCTTTTCCCCTTTCTTGCCATTCGCCTCCGCGAGAACCAAGCCGAGCCACTCCCTGTCAAACCAAGCCTCGCCGGCTTTCCTTCGAGCCAAAACTGCCGCCGCCGTCGCCGCCGGCCGCGCACCAGAGCGCGCGCGCGTTCGCGCCGGCCGCGGCCATACGACAGACCACACCGAGATCACCCAGCCGAGCCGCAGAAGATCCTGTCGCAGCCGCAGATCGATCCCGTGAACCCGGTGCTCGTGGACTCGTCTCACGGTCCACGGTGGACTGCGTCCACCGCACCGCTGCCAAGCCGAGCCGTGCAACCTGACCTTCGTGGGCCGCCAGCCCAGCGCTGTTGGGCCAAGCCGACCACTTCCGGCCCATGACCAGCCCGTTAACCTTTAACTGTTTTTCTTTTTCATAAACGCTGACCAGCCGGCCCCACCTGCCATAGACGGTATTAGACTGACATGTGGGCCCAATTGACCCTGCTGACCCGCTGACCATTGACCGTTGACTGGTCAACGTTGACCAAGTCAACGATGTCGTCATCAGGGCCCATGATGACGTCAGCAAAGCCGGCCCCACTGATGACGTCATGCTGATGTCAGCAGTGATGACGTGGCACGCCCTGGTGCTGCCACGTGTCCCTGTCCGATTGATTTTCATTTTCGAAATTATTTAATATTTTCAGAAAATGATTTAAACTTAGAAAATTCATAATAAATCAACCGTAGCTCAGAAAAATATGAAACCAGTTTCTATATTTTTCTAAAATCATGACCTACGCGTTAGTGTAGAGTTTGGTGTTGTTTGGGTCTTCTTGCTTCGCTGTTTTGGTGTTTCTTTGCTAGTAGCTCCCGCCTTTATTTTATTTCCGCGTAATTAGGAGCTCCGGAGTCGCGGAAGGATGCTGACGACTACACCAACTACCGGAACGAAGAGGACAAGCAATACCTAGGTTCACGCCCAGCCATTCTCTGAAATACCTAGTAGACATGCAACTAGTATGCTAGCGCTTTACTTTACTCGCATGATGATGATATGCCTGCACTGCCTTTTATCTACCCTGTTTCCTTGCTACCTATTATCCACTTTATGAGGATGCTATGCTTGCATGTGTTGGGATGGTTGTGATTGATCTTCTTGGCGTGAGTTGGGTGGCTTGGGAGTAGTGCAGTTAGGCGGTGGAGGCGAGTGATAACAACCCGGTCGTTTGATCGGGGTGCTTTGGAACTGCACTCGGACAGTTCCTATGGAGTACCTGTTGCGGGTACATGGTTACTTTGGATACTTTTGAGGAGTTTGGGCGGCCATACCTGTAATGGGTGCCGATTGCGGACCGTTGCGGCGGATCGACGCTGATACTCGCCTTACCGACAATTAAGGGCCGTATCGGGATGACCCGGACGTTGGAATTTACAGTGCTCACTATCTACCCAGAATGGGGAGGGTTCCAGCAAGCCTACTTAGTGCGGTGCCAGACCTGTAGGAGATTCGAGTTTGATATGTGTAGGGGGGACTCGTTGCGGCGTACTCTCCCTGATTTACCACGGCCCCCGACTGGCCCCGGTGGGAAGGTTTCACGACCCTGGGGCAGCTGTTAGCTCAGATTGTTTCCCGAGCCCAGGGAGACAGTATGGCACCGTTACTGTTTAGGGTCTTTGCTGTGGGCTGTGTCTCAAGACGGCGTGCTACCGTCTGCAGCCTGGATGGTTCCTGGAGCGCAACCTCTGCAGAGTGAAAACTATACGTATAGCCGTGTCCACGGTCACGGACGATCCTTCATCTGGCTTATTCTGATTAGCATGGGATTCTGCTTTCTTACCTCATCCTTGATTTGGGTTATGAGAGGTTGGACCAGCTGAGGCTGTTGAGACAAGGTGGGGAGGGAGCTCACCGAGTCGACTAGCGAGTGAAAGGAGTTGGCGGATGTTTATTGCGGGAACCTGTTGAGGCAGGACGAGCCCGATGTGGTTGTGAGATTGGTGGATGGTTTGGGGAGAGTATGTGCTTGTGAGGAATGGTGTTTGGAGATGAGATGAACTTGGTTATGTTGCTGCTGCGCGCATAGGAAAAACCCCAGCTTACACTCCTTGAATATTTTATTACTAGTATAGGCCACTATAAAGCTTTGCTGCATATTATGGTTGGTGACGTGGACCTGTCACAATTCCTTGGGGACAGTCTTTGGGTACACAGGAGAAGACTCCGAGTACAAGATCAACCACGATGGATGATGCAAATGAGGGTTGTGCGCTGCGCTCAAGGATGCCTGTGGAGGTGAAGCCCCGAAGTACCAGAAGCTTATAACTATCCGCTGCGTAGCTGTTTTCTCTGTCGTTTAGCCTATAGGGCTTGTACCATACCGCTATGTATTTATGTCATGTTTGGGGATCCTAATCAATGTATGGATGTGATTTCCGCTGAAATGAGTTCTATACGTGATAGCTGTTGTTCCTGGGACTATCACAAGGGTACAGGGAGTCGGATTCTCGTAATTGGGAATCCGGTTCGTTTCACATGTAATGATTATCTGCATGTTTTCAGATGCTTCTTCTAGAAGTAACATCCAGCTAGCTCCTCTGCCAGATCCTTATGACTTAGATAGGGGTCTCCTCCTATCAGTTCAAGCAATTCAGGTAAATGGAGCCTTATGTCTATGTGTGTCAATTATTAATTTACATACATATTTAACAGATATCACATAATTGTGTATTATGTTATCTGTCAGGCATTGTTGGAGAACAAAGGATATCCTGTCATTGTTGGGATTGGTAATGTCTCCACCTTTTCTTTTTCCAACTTAGTGGAATTGTGTTTTGTGTTTAGACTCAAAGTTGTAGACGGAACATTTGCTTCTTGATACTTTATAGCTAAAAAGGGTACACATGATTGCATATTTGCATCTGGCTCGGAAACCATTCAATTTGCCTTGCAAATCCAAATATCGTACTAGCAATTGTAGATTCTAATATTCCCTTGCAAGAGTTCTCCCACACTGAAGTATATTAAAACTATTGGTTCCTACTGGTTTGTCAGGATACTAATTGAATAGATTTCCAGTGACCATAAGCGTCTATGACTGACAAACACCAAAAGTTGGATATATGCTTGTTCTGAGTGGGAATGGTGTATTTTGTGATGGATGCTAAGATCTATGCATAATTTCATTTCGTCACTTTATAATTTTGTGAATCTGGTTGTCCAACTATTACTATTGTAGTATGGTTGGTGGGCTTATCACTTGTATGTTTCTCCACTGGTTACATGCTATCCTGGTGTTGATTTAAATGTCAGTACATCCATTGATTCTGATCAGTGATATTAACTACTTAGGGCACCCCTATTGTTGTGACAAAGGAGACCTTAAGGATAAGCTAGCACCGTAGGCCCGTAGGGTATACCTTATACACTAGACATTGGTCTTCGCCAGTGTTGGAATAGCAGCAGCTATAGGATGAGCAGTAGGTGAAACAGGAGAGGTCAAAGAAGCACACAATAGTGTTTTTCTGAAGCACTGGCTTGCTCCTTTAGATTGCATATAGGTACATATATATAGTACAGACCAAGTCAGTTTGTAAACCGACGACCACTACTGCTGCTGGGCAGCAAAACTCAATTTGATCACTAGTACTTGCTGTCAGAGACAGCCTGCTAGACTTACTGACCAAGGAAACTACGATGACACATGGATTACTACTAACATTCTCCCCCTAATCCTTGTGTTCATCTTGGATATTGACCATTCCAATCCTTGCACTGAGCTCATGGAAGGTACTCGCCCTAGTGCCTTCGTTAGGATGTCTGCGAGTTGGTCTTTGGTGCTGACAAATTCAGCACAGATGCTCCCATTCTCCAGGCACTAGCGGATGAAGTGATACGGGACGTCGCCGCGGATGAAGAGATGGAATTGGTATAATGGATTGATTGTACAAGACTTGGGGTGCAAGGCAACCCCGGATACATATGGCAGTCTACGATACATATCTACAACTACCAAATATACTCTAACATCCCCCCGCAGTCACAGCGGGAGCACCGCGGACGGTGAGACTGGAGGAGAAGCCGAAGGTAGGAACCGACGGACTGACACTCATCACCACTTCTTAAAGGCCCATGATGACCTTATACATTAGTGATGCCCTCGGGCAAAATATTGGGGAAGATGTTCCCAAATCACACTACAAGATCTAATACTTTTTCAAAAGGAGAAATAAGAACTAGTATATTGCTATTGAGGCATGAGAATTACTTGGTTGGTCAAATGCATTATAATTGCAGTATATGTTTTATGTTTTTTGGTGTTTCTGCTATACTTGCATATCAAGGATCTATGTTTCTATTTCGCACCACATTTCATTAACAAATTTCGTTTTATAGTTTTGGTATAAGTGCTCAAGTTTGTACTATTTGTCCTGCTATTTGTAGGTGGTCCTAGTGGATCGGGAAAGACAAGTTTAGCTCAGAAGATGGCAAATATAATTGGCTGTGAAGTTGTAAGCTTGGAAAGTTATTACAAGCCTGAACAAGTGAGAGATTATAAGTATGATGATTACAGCTCATTGGACATAGCTTTGCTGACTAAGGTGACTTACCATTTTCATTTCCTATGATAACCTATGCTTCAAATGCTTCCAAATTTCTGAACATGAGCAGTTAATCAAAACTAGTATATCAAATACGGATGGCTAGACAGTTACCAAATTTCCTTCTCTTGGTATCAATGCAACTGGCATACTTACCATTGAGGCACTATGGTATTTTGAAGGTGTGGCAATCAATTGCAACCCCCTAGTTACAGTGCTTGTGGCATATTATATTCTGGTTCCAGTATAGGTCTCTGCAGCTTTATGGCTTAACCTAGTGGCTCACTGTTTGATTTGCACCTTTCTGTTTCACAACATGGGTCTTCTTACATAGGATTCACGACTCCAAAATGTCTATTGAGGAGATCAAGACTGTTGTTATTGCAAGTTTCCATCTCCAACCCTAACTTCATGCTATGAGAAGGGAGTTTAGTGGTTGTAGCAAATAATTTTGAGAGAATCTAATTATTTAATAAGGGGATTTATTGTCAATTTTCTTTTGATGTAGGCCTCTACGCTGATGGCTTTGCACTTATATTATGAAAATTTTGTATAGTTTAAGTTGTTAACTCGCGATCTGAGAAACTATATTGTTGATTAGTTAATGTCTGTAACTATTATTGTAACACAGAACATTATGGAAATCAGAAATAATCATAAGGCGGAAGTTCCTTGCTTCGATTTTGAAAATTTCAGCAGAAAGGGGTTCAAGGAACTTCAAGTCTCTGAGGAAAGTGGAGTGGTAAAGTATATATCCATCCAACCTTCTCATTGAGTAAATTTTGCTATGTTTCAACTGGGTTGGTTTTCTAATCCTGCATGGTACTCTTTTTGAAAATTGTCAATAATCATATTTGAAGTATAGGGTATTCATCTCTGGAGAATTACATCATCTGGTTCAATGTAATATCATCTGAATATTCGATGTTATATCTTTGTTTGAATGGTTGTCTGTTTATGTTTATGGTATGCTTGTTAGATAGATTGATGAAATGAAAGTCTGAGAGAAAATATACATATTTGTATTTAAATGAATGGAGGCGCTGGTGTAGAATACGATTGAATTTTGATAATAATATTGTTTTCCAGATATTTTATATGCAATTTTTTTTGGGATTTATTACATTCTCCAACGATTAGATCTCATGGATAAGGTGTGATCCTTTCTTGATGTACCTTTGGATACCAGGTGATCTTTGAAGGCGTCTATACTTTACATCCTGCTATAAGGAAATTGCTGGATTTGTGGATTGCAGTTGTAAGATCCTTCGTTACAAATCTTCAAAGATTTCTAGTCTGGTTCCATCCTCGTCCTACTTCATCGGAAACATTTGTTTGGAGATTAACATGTTCCCTTGCATTAGGTTGGTGGAGTTCATTCACACCTTATCGCAAGAATACAGAGAGACAAGAATCGTTCTGGCTTTTCTATTTCCCAAACTGAAATCATGACCACTGTGTTTCCACTGTTTCAACAATACATTGAACCACATCTTGTCCATGCTCATGTTGGTACAGAAAACATATTGTTGACCTACTTGATTATTTTCCCTTATATAACTGTCCATTGTTTTGTTTTTATTATGTATTCAGTAAGTAATATATACTTATGCATCGTTCCTTCTGTACTTGTTGACAGCTTAAGATTCAGAATGATTTTGATCCAGTGCTCTCTCCTGAAAGCTCGCTCTTTGTGTTAAAAAGTAAAAAACAGGTAAACATATAACTACATATTCCCACATTTCTAGTGTTCACACCTGCTCAATTGGTGGATTGTTGGGAGGCAGATCAATGCCTTGTACCTAATAGGTGATTTGGTACGCAGGGGGTGACTGTCTTGTACCTAACCTAATAGCTACCTGCCTAGGATGGATAAATTGGCTAGGGGCTTTGTCACCAAGCACGTTAGCAGTCGCCTAGGGGAACACTGTACATTCCATGTTTTGGGTGGTGTTGAGTTTTTGCTCCATTTGTCAGGTGTCCTACCAAGACATACTGAAGGTACTAGATACTAGTAAAGTCTGCAGTTCTGTCCAGAACTTTACTGATGTGTACTTAAGGCTTCCTGGCGTACCATCAAATGGACAGCTCACAGAAGGCGAGTGTATACGGGTCAGAATTTGTGAAGGAAGATTTGCATTGTTAATACGAGAGGTATGCAGACTTATCATCTTATTTCATTTATATTTCTTTGATATGAGGCAGTAACATGTCAGCTCTCTCTTCTCTTCAATATATGCTAGCCTATACGGGAAGGAAATTTTATTATCCAGCCAAAGGTTGATTTTGATATCAGTGCCAGCACTGTTGCAGGGCTCCTTAAGCTTGGGTAAGTGGTGCACTGTTTGCCTGTTCGGTGTTATCTATCTTTTCACATGTTTCGAGAAAAATGTACTGGCCATTCCTTCATCTTAGTGCTGGTGCAATAGGTGTAAACATCAAAATCTCGAGTTCTTTTCTTCCTCAAACACGCAGGAGATCTGTGTATCATAACATTAATAAGGAAAAGAGTTCAAGATTCTCATATTACACACACCCACACCCCACAGCACACCAGCACCACACAACATCTTGAGCTGTTGACTAATGTGTCTCTTGTTGGAATTAATTGCCATTTTAGTATGATGTGTTAGATGTCACATGATGGCACTATTGCCTACGAACGATATTAACGTCAAGGGCGTCAAGCCCTAAGACAGCAGGTCCCCGACTACGTAGCTCGTAGCCGGAGTTGATACCGTCGCCGGAGTTCTTTCCCGGACGACCAGTGTTGAAGGAGGTGAGATTGAGAGTAGAGAGGGGCTTAGGAGATTGATAATTCTTTCTTAATTTCTAAAGTCTTGAGTACAAAGCTTTAAATAGCAGATGAACTAGCAAATTGTAAAGGAAACAAACTATTCTATTTCCTAAAATCTAGCCATGAGCAGTTGGAGTCTCCCTTGGTGCGCCGTCGGCGTCCCGAACCGCGTCGTGTGCACGTCCCCGGCGCTGGTATTGGAGACCCCACATGACAATTAATGTTCAATTAATGGCGCAGCAGAACTTATGACCCCTGGTGAACTGTGCTATTACTAGAAGAGCTTTATTACACAAAAATTTAGGATTGTATTCTAGTAAACTTTTGGTTGATATGCTAAAAAAAATCCATCTAGATATTTCCTAACTTATCTGAGTCTCTCTGAAGTTCCTTTGACTTCTATGTCTTAATTTCTTCCCATTCCTGTTTTGTAGTTACCAAGCTGTTGCATATATTGAAGCTTCTGCCGTGATTTACCAAGATGGAAAGGTTGCTGTCTTCTTTTATGAACTGTAACTCTTCTATTTTTTGGAGAAAAATCTGCATACTAGCCTGTCACAAATGGGACCAAAGGCTTTAGTGTTTTTTGTTATTGTAAAAATCTGCCTGCTTCAGTGCAATTGAGCCATTATGACATGCTTGTACAGTGACCTGTGGTGGGCAGGCTCTTGTGTAAGAGGCTGGTTGTGGGGTGGGCCTCATCAAAGCACAGGTTAATGCCTGAACCACAGGGGGTGGCATCCCCACATATGAGGCTGGTTGTGGGGTGGGCCTCATCAAAGCACAGGTTAATGCCTGAACCACAGGGGGTGGCATCCCCACATATGAGGGGGCCTAGCTTTTGTGACCTTTGTCAGCAGGGCTCCAGTTGAGCTTTTATTAGTCAAATATTGTGGGGGCAGTCTTTCCCCCACTGGCTGAGTTTTTTATCCTTAATGCTTCATTGGTGTGCTATGCATGATTAAGGATTAAATGACATAGGTTTGAAAATATGAACAAGTTAAATTCTTACCAGTCATACTATTTGATGGTTAGTAATTTTAATTGTAGCTTTTGTACGGATCTGTAATATTTATATAGCTATACAGGAAGCAAATGTTGTATTGATGGAAAGGAGGAACTGTAAGCGCATGCACTGTAGATGAACAGTCTTGTTACAGGGACTATTGCGTACTTCTGTTACTATGCCTCACATGAACATATGAATCTGGCACTTTTCTTGCACTCATCTGTTATTTTATATAGCATTATTGTGTAATGTTATGATGGAAGCAAAATTAGTTTTATCTGTTCAAATTACATTGGTCTAAGTACCAGTATATTCTGATGCATTTTTCACTCCATTGAAGATTTTAATAGAAGTTGACCATCTACAAGGTGCGGCAACTCCATATCTTCAAATTAAAGGGATAAATAAAGATATAGTTTCCTCTGCTGGTTCTGCACTCAGCTTGGATGGTTCATACACAACAAAGGTTTGGTTAGGGGTCCTCAGCCAATCCATGAGAAGTATAGGCATATATATAGCTCATTTCCTGTATTTATTCAGTTTCACGATTCCTTGCTGCTATGCAGAGCTATCTTCAAATTATTTTGGAGAGCTTACCAGCTGATGATAATGTTTGTGTTGGTGTTCACAATCAACAAGCTGCGAGGCTGCAGGAATTGGTTGAGTTCATCCAGTCACAGGTATGTTTGCTGTAGATGCCTATGTAAGCACATTTTTTGTACACCATACTTGGAACTTTTCTTGGTAAGCTATTTGTGAGGGCGGTAATAATATTGTGACAGAGAATACTCGTTTGTCTGCGTTCAGCAACCATATTGTTTCAATTAGAATACAAGGAACGACATTAGAAAACAGAAGTTAATTTGGAGCTCTCAAACTCGTGGGATTATACTACTACCTCTAGTCAAACTGGAGGGAGTACTAGTTTAGGAAGCCAAAAATAGAGTAAGTTTGGGGAGCTAACTACTATTATAAATTTGCAAGCTGAACAATTTTGGGAGCTCCTATGCAATTTTCTCTGAGTAAAATGTTCTTTTTGAAATGTGGCATATTTGTAAAGTGTCAGATTACTTCATTTTGGGCCTTTCCAATATTCTTACACACCAATAATATGTGTTAGAGTATATTTGGTAGTTATAGATATACGTATCGTAGACTGCCATATGTATCCGGGAGGTGTCTTGCCCCCCAAGTCTCTGTACTCTATATATACCGGCCGAGGCCTCAATGCAATACAATAAATCCAGTATACCAATTCCACCTTCCTACAATATTGTGGCCTTTTGGTTAAGTCTAGATTATCGGGCATGTCTTTTTGTTGTTCGAATCCATTTAGCATAACCAAGCTTGTCGCAGTGGATTGGTTAGAGCACTGAACTCTGAGAGGCGTTAAGACTCCTGTCCCAACTTCGGTTCGAAGCACGGCATGTTATTAGAACAAAGCCCCAGAAGGAAATCCCCACCACCCCCACCCCCCACCATGGTCTATGTTTTTATTTTTAATCTATGTAGCATTATTTCTAGTTGTTACTGCTAGAATTAGCCGGTTTTCTGCAACCCCTCCCCAAGGAAAAACATATCTTAGCTCCTTAAAACTCATCGTTGTAGGTTTGTTATAAATTACAGATACGAATTAGTCTGAATTTATTATCCTGCGAATGACTAGTTTAAGAATCGGATATTTCCTGCCAGTTCTTGGATGCTGAAACCATAGTCACAACTGAGAAGATAGCAGACAACACAATTATGTTTGTTCTCTTTAGTGTATATTAACAGGTAATGGGTGGCCTCATATGGGCCTCAAAAGTGTACAAGGCTATTTAGCTCTTCAACAACTGAACGATAGCAGATAACTCAGTTATATTTCTCTTGTTATATGTACACAAGGGTGAATGGGTGGCCTCATATGGGCCTCAAAAGTACACAAGGGTGAATGGGCCGCCTCATCTGGGCCTCTGGAATTTGCAAGGGCTATTTAGCTATTCAACAATTATTTGTCTGATAAAAATCATGCCTTCTTGTCAACTTATTCCGATATATTGAAATTATCATAATACAGGGAGGGAGCTTCAATTCAGATTCATCTTCACCTATGCGAGAAAATTCTTCTACAGATGGTGTTCTTGATGATATACAATCCAGGATAAGGAAGCTTGAGAGATGGAATACAATAAATATGGTAATTTTTATATTTTGAGCGCTAGTGTTCATATGCTGAAATTTAACTCCATACAATCAACTTATTTGGGGTTGATACTTTTACATATAACTTTAGATGCAAAGCGATGGTTCAACTGTTGATCTAGTTACTTTTCTTGTGCAGGTTTTGTGGACTATATTACTGTCTGCTCTTGTTGGATATTCGCTTTACCAAAAAAGACGTCACTAAGTGATCCGGTTGACCTTGACTGGAGTGATTAATTTTGTTTTGAGCAGTGATCAAATTTTCAGGGTTCTTTTTGTTAAACATTGTGATGTTTCCGTGCTGATGATACAGATCCTTTGACAATTTTACTGATAGGGTAGGCCATAATTCATGGTGTTTACAGTACTGACGTAAATCATGCACACCACAGGCACAAAGTAGTTAGGTGCAGGTCCTAAAACAAATAACAACGGTTGTTATCCATTCCTAATTGATTGTAAATACACACCTGAGACGAGGTGATGGCTAGCCTACATACCGTCCCAAATGCCTTATGTTTGATCGCTCCTTATCTGAAATAACGGCTGGAGAGATGGAAAATCATCATGCTGAATGTTTTTTCGTGTGTCCTCTTTCATGCTCGTCTTTGCTAAGAGCACTGTCTTTTGTTTGTTTTTGAAATATGTATTTTTTTTTTTGCATGTTGTGTAGGTTTGCTTGGAATGTGAGTAGTGTTTTGTCCTATGGGCCATTGCCTACGAGATTTCTGAGGTTTTTTTGTATGATTATTGATTGTAGATGACTATATGGAGAACACTCTCCGATTAGTGCTACCTGGAGAGCCCTCCATAGTTGCCTTATATATGATGCATGTACTAGTAGAGGGACCAAAAAAGGAAAGACGTGGGTGGATCCTTGTCTCCCTGCGTGAAGTGCAGCAACTGGGGCACACATGGAGTGCACCACCAGCCTGCAGGAAAATAGCACGGTAAACAAGTGATTCTGCTCAATAAAACACAGGACCCACGGGAAAACAATACTACCTTAATCAAATCCACCGGCGTCTGGCCTGCTGCAACACCGTCATTCTAAGACGCCGCTGCTGCAGAGCAGATGGCACCTTCAGAATCTAAGACAAAAACGAGAGAAATAAAGAGCTAACAGAATGAAGAACACCATAGACACAGAAGAATCAGCCATGAGAAGTAGGCAAATCCAGGATGTAGATTCAGGATGTTGAACTAGTGCATTCATCAAGAGAATGAGTATTTTATATCCTAGAGGCGTATCTTATAACACGTTATGTACATGTTTGTTTTCCCCTTAAATGCGCCCTCATTATTTGCATCTTCACCTAGAAAAAATGAGTGCTGTAAAGATCATGTGTCATTCCCTCTCCTCGAAAAAACCTTGGTCTTAGATTGAGATCAGTACCTAATGGAAGACAACATGGAGTCATAGTTACAAACTCGTTTCATGAGATTGTAAAAGGAAAAAATTAGTAACTTGAAAGGGATAACACAATCGAAAGAAAAAGCGAAAAATTCACAGCTACATTGCACAAAAAAGTTTTATAAAAAATCAAACATGTTAGTTGATCAAACAACATAACATCAATCTTTGAAAGTACATCTAGCCCCTTGTGGGTTTTGGTGATTGAATGAGACAAACAATTAAAGGACTAATGAGCTTGTTAAGTTTTGACAGGATTTTATTGCAAATAACAAAATCAAGCTTATATTATATGAAGCATGCAAAAGTAAAGAAATGACAAGCAAAGATGGAAATATAGAAAAGAGACAAGAGGCAAATGAATTATATGGCCTCATTGGTTGTTTGCTCATATAATCAAAGAAAGGTGAAAATTGCATGATGACAATTGCATAATGATCAAGATTATGACATTGTGAAGAATGGTGATCAAGGGATTTATTTATTGTCCAAGAAGAAGTTCATATGGAAGCTTATTTGGTCACAACATCAATATAGAGAAAGATAGTGAAAGAAAGATCACGATGAGGAAATAGAATGCATAAGTGCATGTTGATAAAATGAGATGAGTGACCAAGAGCAATGGGAATCAAAGGAATTTGGAATGGTAGGTTCCTTGGTCACATGGATAGTATTCTTAATCAAGAAGGAAGATAGTTGACCAAGTACTTGGTATTTCAAGGGAAATCAAGATAGAAAATTACTTGGTCATAATATTGGTATGAAAGAAAAGGCAAATATGCAAAGAAAAGATTATGGTATTAAAGAAAAGGAATTAGTTGAGGTGCTCATTTAGATGCAAGGCAAAGCTAAACTTAAAGTTGGCAAGATAGGGTGAAGGGGTCAAGCTAGGACTAGTGACGAGGAACTAAGCAAGTAGAAGGGCAAGAATTGTCTTGTAACCGAAGGACTTTGCTAGGGTGAAGGAAGCTAGTACTGATTCCGAGGCACAAATCAAGCCTCACCAAGTGAAGCTATAATGCATCTAATCTTTGATGAATCATATATTGAAGTGACTTATAAATGGATATGAAGTTGAGTGTTCACCATATTGGTCGATGAATCCAAAGTCACTAGTTCTTGGATGGTATGCTCAAGAGACAAGAATGCTAGCAAACCCTCAAGGTGTCATATTGAAGAAAAGCAACATGATGAAGACATTGAAGCTCAAGGGTTGATATAGTTTTTATCTTTAATCTTGAGTATATAGGTAACGTCGTACTATCAAGGGGGATGCGTGTTGATCAAGCCATGGATGTTTTAATGCTCCAAGAGATCCAACCAAGTACCTATGAGAGATACAAGTGCACTCACGAACACACTTTATTCTTGCTGTTTTTCTGGAGCAAGAATATCCGGGACAGGGCCAAAAAATTTTTATTCCAGGTACCCCTTCGGGTTTGGGGGTTCTCGGAGTATCCAGGGTCGTCCCGGAGTAGCCTGGTACAGAATTAGAGTCAAGTGTCACGTTCATTTCTGGAGCAAGGTATTCCGGCCAGGGGTCGGAGTATCCGGGTCAGATCTCGCACACAGCACAACGTCTAGTTTTGGGGGCCCGAGTATATATACCCCTTCGCCCCCTCCTCACTTGGCTGCCGACCACACTTGCATAGAACACTCTCTTGAGCATCCCCTTCACTCCCTCAACTCCCTAGAGCCAATCCTTGCAAGATTTGAGAAGGGATTTGAGTGAGTTCTTGGATTTGTGTGTGGGTGAGCATCAACTCCAACTCTTGAGCATTTGAAGCATCCTCGGCCATCTACTCGCGTTTGTTACTCTTGGAGTTTTTGCTCCTAGACGGCTAGGCGTCTCCGGCGAGCGCTCAACTCGTGTGAGCTTGCCCCGGAAAGTTTGTAAAGCCAATCCCTTTGGGGATATCATAGTAAGTAACCCTAGCTTGGCTTTTGGGCCCTAGGGGGAGGGTAGAGTTGTGGCTCAACTCGGTCTCTTTGGAGGCACCTCAACGGAGACTAGCTTCTTTTGGGAAGTGAACTTCGGTAAACAAATCACTTGTCTCCCTTGTGTTTGTTGTTCTTCGTGTTCATCTTCGAGTTCATATGTTCTTGGTAGTTCATAGTTGACTTTCATAGATTTGCTCCGATCTACTCGTGTGTGAAGTTTGTGGTGCAGCTCTTAGGTGGAAAAGAATCCTTAGACGATTTCCCACCTTTCTATTCAAAGGGAATTAGCTAAGTTGCTCTAAATCTTTGCATCACGTGCTCATTCTTTACTGTCAGTGTCGGAATATCCGACGAAGTGTCGGAATATCCGGCGATCTAATCCGCTGCTAAGTTTTATTTTTCAGAAACCGCCTATTCACCCCCCCTCTAGGCGACATCAAGGTCCTTTGAATCTTGAAAACAGGCATGCTAAATAAAATAACAAAATCAGATTATTTTCTCCAAAAGACCGAATTTCTCACAAGGAAAGCCAAATTCTTCTGATAAGACATATCATTAAAAAAACCATGATTAGAGGTGGATCATTAGCAAGTTACTTACTATATGATGTAAATTTATTTCAGGAAAGACCGTAGCCAGCTTTATATATAAAGCATCCCTCAAAGGATACTGGGATTACCAGTTTACAATGAAGCACATGTCCACTAACAACACCTTACAACTTACAAGCCCTAACAGAACCTCTCGGCGATAGGCCCGAGACAACACAGGGTCACTCACGACACACCACCTAAAGGCTGAAAACCTATTAGAGACCTGCAAGACAGGACCGCCGGCGGGTCCATAACTTCAGCAATGCGGCAGCAAGGGCAGCTCCCAATAACGCCTTCAGGAAGGCAAAGGCGCCGAGCCGGCGCCGACGATAGGTTTTCACCATGGAGACCACTGCAACCGCTAGAGAAGGTGATCGCAAAGCAACGCCCCAGCAGGGAAACACCGTTGCCCAATCCAGCCCGCCGGACCGCAGCTTGCGCTAGCAGAACACCACCCGACCCCGAGGAGACAAGCCCCGACTCGAACGCCATCGAACATCACCTACGCATCGAGGCCGCCGACCCTTCCCGCACGATCCCATAAGAACTAAGGCCGCCATCAATTCCGCTGAACTGGGGGACACGAGCTCGGCGCCCAACCTAAGTCACCCACCTCGATTGCGGGTGACCCCGATCGAACCACCAGCACCGGATCCCGGATTCGCCCCCATCTTGGGGCAACACCCATCAGGCCCAGTCGAAGCATCCGTGTATCGAGCAGTGCGAGATCAGAAGCTCAATGGAGATGGCAAGATGACGTCACCAGAGGGCTGGATCACCGGGGAAGCCAAAGCCGGACAGCTCCCCCTTCTCCCTCCCGTAACCGCTGAAGAGGAGAAGTCCGACCGGCGACGACACAGGGACGCCACCAAGCAAGCCCCATGCCGGACGACAGGCCCCAACATGAGACCAGCCGCCAGGCCGGCGACGAAGACGAGGAGGTGAGCCCACCTTCCCGTCGCAGAGGCCGAAGACGCCGTGGAGTCGACGCCCTCAGAGCCGCGGCGGCGCCACCCCCCGCGGGATCCACCGAAGAGCACTCCACAGCCCTGAACAGGGGGGCCGAGACGACCACTGGACTCCCTCGATGGCGTGGGTAGGGGGCGCGTCGGGCCTTGACCGCTGGACCACGCCGAGCGGACCGTGCGGAGCCGAACCGCCCATGGATGCAGATCGGAGAGGAGGGTCGGCCGGAGGACTCCCCGCCAGATCTGCGGAGGAGGAGGGAAGCCCCGCCGCCGTCGTCACCGCGGCTGCGCGGCGTAGCCGGCGGGCCGCTCGGCCAGTGGCGGAGCGGAGGGGCGCGGTGGAGAAGGCCCGGGCGGCGCGGGTTTCGCCCCGTCGCCTCTTGGGAGAGAGAGGCGCGGGCGTCCCCCGACGTTTTTTAGGGTTAATTGGATATATGACATTACAATTTTCATTTTTCGGACATTTGCCATTATAATTCGCGTATTCGTAAATATGCCATTACAATTCTTACATACTTTGAACCGTGCCACTATATACGTCTTTGAATCTTTTGGATCCGTCTTTGATTCCCTTGGACACACCTGAAAACCTTGTATTATCGTATGGTCTAAGATACCCCTGCAACTTCTCTCCTCTCTCTCACTGACGCGTAGGCCCCCACCTATCTACTTCATCTTCTCCATCTCGTCCACCTCTTCGGCAGCACGCGACGGCGGGACAGTGCGCCCGTGCCGGCGGCGGGGCAGCTCGGCCCCGACGGAGCTCGCGCCTGCGGTGGCGGAGCAGCGCGCCTGCGCCGGCGACGGGGCTGCTCCGCCCGGCGGAGCTCATGACCGCGACGGCGAGGCGGCGCGGCAGTGGAGCTCATGGCCGCGGCGGCGGGGCGGCGCGGCGGCGGAGCAGTGCGGTAGCGGCGCACGCGCAAGGTCGGGCCGGGGTGCCTCGGCGACGCACATGAGCGGCCGGGACTGGGGAAGAAAGGAGGAAGAAGATGGTTCGGTGGGGGTATTTTGGTCCATACGAAAATACTAGAGCCTGCATGTGGGTCCGAGAGTATCAACTACGTATAAAATGGCATATGTCAAACAAACAACGAATTGTAATGGCATATTTACGAATACGCGAATTGTAATGGCATATGTCCGAAAAGTGAAAATTATAATGGCATATATCCAATTAACCCTTTTTTTTAAAATTATCGTGTGTTATGTCCAGCACCATGATGTAAATTTATTGATTAGTTACTTCCCATTTTAAGTAAATTAGTGAAAAATTTGCCACATCAAGTATGCCAAAATGATTGGATTCCCTACTAAGACTAGAAAACATGGGGCGCGGCAACTCAGCGCCATGCTTGAGATATCCAGCTGTAATTTTGCGAATTAGTTGAGCTTTGGAACTATACCGATGGGAAAAATGACACTGCAACAGTAATAGAATCTGTATTGGTTCTGTTACAGGCAACATGTCAATTTGGGAAAGGCTAGTTGAATTCATGCCATTATAATTTTGATGCTTCGGAACTTGTAAGACCTGTAGGCTTGCTGATCTATTTGACGAACAAACAACAATGTCTTCATCAGGAGATTATTACTTGGCTTAGTGCAGGTTGAAGTGTTGTCTGTGCATAGGCTCTATATGTCTCAGCATCAGCTTGAAGATGAAGTGCTCAGCTTGAAGAACAAGTGCAACTGACCTGAAGAAACATAAAGATATCAGTAATAATGGCTTGTTTAGGAACATATTTGGTACATAACTCTAAACTTACACATTACGGAATCGACATAAATAATATGGAGACAGCTTAGGCATATAGTTAGAGATGTGAACCTCCATTTGCTATTTATTGATGCTGCTAATATATATTTATTATTTTGTGACATGTTAAAAATAAAAAAACAATGAATGGTATAATATATTTTTGGAACATGGCACAACTAAGAATTTAGGCATTTGTGTTCTTGATATTCTAAAAGGCCAAAAGGTTTTTAGCAGAAGACATGATAAAATGCAGGGGCTGACCTACATAGAGGTGAGTGGCCCTCACTCAATTTTTTTTGTGTTGTAGTAATTAGCAATTTTCACCATGTTAAATCTGTCTTAATCAAAGTGTTGTTAAGGTGTGCCCTCCCTCAATATCTTGCCTAGGTCCCCTGATACAATGAAGTTTATAAATTATCTCATAAGGCAAGCAATAATTGTAGGCCTAGTAAAGGACAATAAGCAGATGAAGATTATTTTTGTCATGAATTTTATACATTTAAGGTGAGCAAGTTGTTTGTGTATAGATACCTATACTAAACAAAGTACAATTGTACATAGGAATTTAGGTTTATCATCAACTTCAAAACCAGCAACTGTCACTATAATCCAGTAATAACATAAGAGTTCAGCTCTGCATAGTGCTATCAATAAATTAAGGTGATCTCTTTTGTCTGCCTTCTAGTTTGAATTACCTAGATATGCATTTTTTTTGTGCAAATACAACATCCTACCATAACAGTAGGTAACAGTCTGTGTTTCACGTACTGTTACCCTAACATAATGCTCTAAATATATATCTGAGCAAATAATTTACAAATGTTTCACGGATGCTATGTCTTTGTCCAAAGAAAATGGAGCTAAGATGCTAGCAGCTCAAACGCGCGCGCGCGCGCGCGCACACACACACACACATATATATATATATATATATATATATATATATATATATATATATATATATATCAGAGCCTACGAATCAATACTTTGCCCCATTTGCGAATTGGCTTGTAGTCCAATGATAGGACGGTCCAGTGGGACGCTACCCACCAGGGTTCAAATCCTGGTGCTTGCACCTTTTCCTAGAATTTTCTCAGGATATACCGGCGCTATGCGTTAAGTGGTAAGCGGCGTTCCCGTCGATAACGAGCTATGCGTTAAGTGGTAAGCAGCGTTCCCGTCGACAACGAGGTGCCAATGTGACTTCGGGAATCTCCAGATATGTCGGGTGCTCAGTTCTTCGGAGGTGCTCATAGGGGTAGGGTTTGCGTACGTGTATTCATAGGGGTGAGTGTACGTGCGTGTATGAGCGTCTACGTTGTACTGTGTTATTTAAAAAAAACTTTGCCCCATTCCAAATTTCTAAATTTAATGGTCTTAATGTAATACAATATTCACAGACCTATTTCCTAAGAGGCATTTTAACAAACAGTGAGAGGGTTAGTGTACTATGTTTATGGAGAAGGCCAATGTAACTCAGACACATGCATTGATGTTTTTTTTTTTCTGTTGCTCCGTCAGAGATCTCCATCCATCAAATGACTATTTTTCAATCCGATTCTTGGTAAAGTTTAATAAAACAAAGCTAAGATGCACTTACATGCATCTTGCAGTGTCTCGTAGCTTTGCAGGTGAAATACTTTTTGTCATATTCCACAAGCAAACAGTTAGAACGGCGTCGCCATAGTTAGCGCCGTAATTATGAAGCATGGCACCATGGGCTTTGGCGCCGTCTGTTCCCACGTGGCGCTTACGTGTCAAGGAAGGGTGCCGAACTTCCTGACGTCGTGGCGTCTAACTACGGCGCCGCGAAGACTAGCGCCGTGTACTGGGTCCAAATCTGAGATTCTTTCCGTTAGGGATCATCGTCCATCGCCACCAAGAGCAGAAGCCGGTCAGCTCTTGGTGCATCAAAGATGACGATCATCTCATCTTCGAGCCAGCTGTGTAGGCACTGAAGACACCGCTAAAGATGACAATGGTGACCCGACGTTGCCCAAGACACACGATGGGCTACCCGGGCTGGAGAACACGTTCAGTCAGAAGATGCATTCCTGCAGTGCTACACTGTTATGTATGCACGTGTACATGCTTTGCGTGGACTAAGGGTGAGCTACCGTTTTTCAAACTTTTTGTAGGCTTTTGATTCTAAGGCCTTCCAAAATTTCACTCCCAAATTTACTATGCAAAAAGAAGATTCCCCATCACATTAAAATGTCATAACATGCATGGAGTACTAAATGTAGATGAAATCAAAAACTAATTGCACCGTTTTGTTGTACTCTACGAGACGAATATTTTAAGCCTAATTAATCAATTTTTGGACAATTTTTCACAAATACAAACGAAATGCTACAGTGACGCAATAATTACGAAGTGACATCATACTCTCAAATTCACCCTCTCAAATTCAACATCTAAACACCACCTAAAAGGCTAATATTCTTTTACAAAATATTTTTAGCTTTCTGAGCTCACCTTTATAATGATGAAAGAAACAATTTGGATCGTCACGAAAAGGTACGGTTTGTGACTACGTTTCTGGATTATCAATCCAGGCATTATATGTTTTTTCTCACCAAGGTTCATTTTCATCCTAGATTAAAGCCGCATGAATATTTGGGAACGGGGGGGAGAACTACACTTGGTCTTGTGACGTACATGGATGATGGATCTGTCTTCTAAAGAGGCAACTAGCTAGATGACCAATCAACGCGTGTAATAGAAACAAAAAAGAGAGGGAAAGCTCCAGCGCGTGTAGCATCAAGTCGTCGCTTTCTTCTCTCTTATCATAGAATCAGCATGTACATGCACAGGCTTCAAACTAGAAAGGCTCTGACCGAATTACTCGTCACATCTACAAGAAAAAGGATAGACACATTAAATTGCTATGTTCTTAAATGGTGCGGCACTTGTAAGCAGCAGCACTCGGTGCATAAAGTCCATCCTCTACCTAGATTATATACAATAAAGGACAGGCTTCACGCCGCCAGACTAGCAAGTTGATTGTCACAGCCTAAAACTCGTTGATTCTCTATTCTTAGCCTTGTTTTGGCACCAATCCTTGGCATAAATTAACTGCACTGGGTTGGAAATATATGTACTCCATACGCCTCCAAGAATCAGCTTCAGTCAAATATCTCTTGGGCTTCAATTATGCTGTGCTGGCTGCATGGTTTGGTCAAACGTGGAATCAGTTTTTGTATTGTATGTTTCCACATCAACTATTTGTTCCCATTATCAAATTATTAGGAAAGCTGATGGTTCGACAACACAACTGTTATGGGCTAGGCCTTTGGGCCAGATGGGCCTTTGGTGGCCCATGGAGATCCAAAGGTCTAGCCCATAACACAACAATGTAGGGCTTGAAGTATCAAGAAAAACAGATGCTCTACTTACTTTTCATCCTTGGAGACTCGATAGTACTTCTCCGCAAGCTGCCTTTGACCAATAAGATGGGCAAACCTCTCATCATGAGTGATTACAATCAGCTGGAAGTTCTCCTGCCCTTTCCTGGCCTCCATTATTCTGAGAGAGATTCAGTTCAGTTAGAAACTCCACCTGATGGTGATAATAAGATATTGTTGCCTAAAGCAGTACCTCAACAGTGCAGCAGCAAGGCTCTCTGCATTTGGGCCATCTAGATTCGTAGTTGGCTCATCCAAAGCCAATATGCCACAGTTCAGACAGAATGTTTCTGCCAGTGCTAGTCTGATTATAAGAGAAGCAAGCACCTGAAGATGAGTGCAGATAACAATGTAAGTTGTGGCTCTGTTTACTGAAAAAGGTTAGGAGAATATACAACAAAGCCTTTTGATCAAAACATGACAACAAATCAGATGATACAGAGTTGAAGTTCATTAAGACTTATAAAATTTTACCTTCTGACCAGCACTGCACCGCCCTCGCATTTCTAACTCAGCATCACCCGTTTGCATAACCACCTAAGATAGTGCAGGAATAAGAAACAGAAATTCAAGAACGTGATTTTACTTGAGGAGTAACTAATTTAACATACACGGTAGCTGTATGATCGAGTGCCAGCACCCTCAGAATCAGAATTGATGCTTATGTAATCAATATCTTGCCCTCTATATGTCTGCTGCCACAGTTCCTTGATTATTTTGTTTATCTCCTCCATCTTCATAGTGTGGAACCGCATGAGAGCCCTGGCAGAAAATGTGAGCATGTTGTTATGAAAATTTTCAGCTAACTGCTAAAAGAGGATTTGCAAGGGGAACAACACGCATCTGTATATCTAATAATTGTAAATGTACCCTTATTGATGAAGCATTGAGGAAACTAAATCTACCATTTGATTTCAACAGTTATTAATCAGCCTGCGCCAATATGGCCCTACATTTGAATATTTGATACATCGGGACTCAAACTTAATATATTATAACAGGGGGATATATCCAGTGCAAACCAACCACTCCGTGCAAACTTTGGAAACCAACATGCATGGGGGCATGCATGGGGGCATGCATGGGAGGTGGGAGGGGGAATTTACAAAATCATAGGGAAGGTGGGAGGGGGGATTGGCAAAACCAGCATGCATGGGGACATGCGTGGGAGGTGGGAGGCTCATTGGATCACCATCGTGTGGATGAGATTGTGGTTTACAAAGTTTGCACGGAGGGGTTGGTTTTCACCTGATACGTTGCCTTATAACAGATATTGGACAAATGAAATGTGAAACAATTGGCTTCAAGAGACGCAAGAAAAAGAGTGAAGGGTTCACTTTCCGAGTGGTACAAGTCAAACCATATAATGGTTGATTACCACCGGGTCACTGATCAGGGGCCCATGTTAGTACAAGCAATTGTGGAATATCTGCAAATATGGGGTTTATTGGAAGGAGAAACCCTTGTATATGCAAGATCACCATGTGTGGAAGTTATCTGCATCTGAGACTTACTACTGCAAGCCGGCATACAAGGTGTTATTTGTGGGCAAAATTGGTTTGCTCCTTGTAAAAGGATTTCAAAATTGCGGGTACCTTTGTGCTGCAAGTCATTTGGATGGTTGGCTATTCTCAACAGGTGCTGCACAGCTAATAGGCTTGCCAGGTGTGGGTACACCCTGCTTGTTCTCCACAATGTGATCAATCCGATAAGACCATATAGCACTCGTTAATCTCTAGTGTATTCTCCAGACAAAGTTCCGTTAATTCAGCGGGACGGAATTTCAAGGGTGGTACCACTGCCTGGCACGTAGGGCAAATGGATACCTCAAACACTATAGGTGGGCCAAAAGCCAAAGTTGGTAGTACATCATCCACCTCAAGTACTTAGTACCATAATTCTACATCCATATTCTGTTTGCCTTATATCAAATCTAGCACACAGGGCAACAGGACTATCAATTGTCTTTCATGTGTTCCAAATATGTAGTTAGGTGTTTCAGTTAGCATGAAATGTTAATAAGACCGCACTGTTTTAGATTTTCATCACGTTTCAACATACACAAGCCATGACTAGTATGGCAATTGGCAACCATGAATTTTCCAACAATAGAACATTGATTTATTTTTAGGCAATAGGACTGTTGGTGTAAATTACATATTGAAGCCTATTGCTACTACGAAAGAAAAACAAGATTATCTATGCTTTGGGGAATAAGACTTAGTGTAATTGGTGTAAATTATACACTTTCCACCTATCGCTACTTAGAAGGAAAGCATGCTAATCTTCAACGCAAGGAGCAAAAATAAAGATCTTATTTAAGTGAAGCAAACAATGTTCAGGAAATCAGTGAAATTATTGGAGAAATATATAGGATGTAATGATGCCACAAGGTACTTACTTGTCTAAAGCAGCATAATATCTGTCCAAGTCCTTGTTTGCCATTTCAGTTGTCTGTGATCACAGCAGCTTTTAGATCAATAAAAAATATTGGAGCCACAGAAACATAAACTCAAATACTATGCCATCTACCTTAAGTTGGAGAAGTTGATTAGTATATCGCTTCTCGATATCTTTGTACTGTGTCTGTTTAAGCTCTTGCTTGTGCTTTGAAATATTACTTTGATAAACCGAAAGGGTTCCTTGGCACCTGTTAAACTACAAACATACATGCATAACGATTTCATGGTGTCCAGTTTAAACAAGTAAATCATAATCAAATTTTTTTACTCCACAGTCCACATACCAAATAGCATGCTTTACAGAAGTATAGCAAGACGATTATGCATCATATCAAAGGCAACAACTTTTCTTAATTATTACTGTAAATAGACAATACCTCTGAATTAAGCCTCTCTCTTTCTTGAGAATGCCGCTTCAGATCAGCTTCTATAGTAGACGAGCTGCCTATTGAAAGCATTCTCTCTTCAAGTGACTCTATATCACGAGTAAGTCGATCCACTTCAACCTTTGTTTTCCTGTAGTTGAGATTGTCATCAATGTTTCTTTTCAACTGGCCCTGACCCTGCAGTAGTTCTTTGCTCTTGTTTAACTCAGCTGATATGTCTTGCTTTCTTGCGTCACAATCTATTAACTGAGATTGGAAAAGAGAATTCTTTTCATGCAAGTCATGAAGCTTTTCCGCTTTCTTGGAATCCAAGTACCTGAGGAAATTTTGGGTTACAGCTAAGCAGTAAAAGATGGATAAGTGAAAAGCAGAATCGAAAGAGATAGTACTCTTTGATCTTCATATTCAGTCTTCCGAGTGCATCAAGTTCTTGCTGGAAGTCCCTTTTTTTTTCTGCCAGACGATGATATTCTTCATCAAACCGTTGCTTCAAAGCATTATACTCTTGCAACAAGCTCTCTTTCTCTTTAGACAATGGACCAAGAGACTCTTCTAAAAGCTGAATCAACAAGAAATAAAACAGATGACATGTATTATACAAACATGTGCAAGGACAAGAACTACAATGGTATTGATGCAAAAACGACAGAACAAAGGTGTACTACAGGAAACGATGAGATTAATAAGAACATGCAATCAAAACTGACAGTAACAAATGTGACAAAAAAAGTCATGGCACAAAGTGACCTCAAGTATTAGTCATGACATTCAGTGGACAAGACAAAGTCAGATCACCACATCCCAATGCTACGGAAAGGGTGTGTCAGAGATGCATAAGGAAAAAAGTTTGGCCACATAATCATATGCTAGACAGACAGAAAGAGGTCTAACTGTAAAAAATGGACCCTATCATAATATAGGACATGACACACCTTTGCTGTTAATTACAGCATCATGCAGTAGTGCCCAAGATTATCTCAGAGATAAGGCTCCAACATTACTGTTTGCGTAATATCAAGTTAGCTTCAAGTTGTTAGGGTCGAATATATTAAGAGAGCTTCACATGGTTTTATTAAAGAAAGAAACCAATCTAGTCCCATGTTCTTCCCAGCCCCTTGGTGTGGCTACTAGTCAGCTCGGTATAACTGCAGTGGTCAACGGGCAACCTTGTCTAAGCTTGCCCACATGGTAACTCTAAGAATTAAGGAACCAAACTTGAACAGAGCAAATAGTAGTCAAACCCATACCGACATTGCACATAAAAAGAATCAGTCAGTACCTTCTTTTCTATGCTCAGTTGTTCTTTTTCCTCAGCTAGATGCAACAATTCTTTTTCAGCTTTTTTGAATCCATCCAATATGTTTGAAGCTTTTATCTTCTCTTCTCGAGCAGTGTGCCATCTCACCTGAGCACTTGCAAAATCCTCATTTAGCACTCTGTGCTGATCCCTAAGATCATCCACTTCAATACTCAATGTGTCCCTGCCAAACAGATGGCCGCATCAGACATATTGGAGCTTTCAAGTTCCAAGCAAAAGTCAAAAAGGAAAATCATGGTTCTAAAAATTGTAACATAAGAAAGGATATATTGAAGAATTATAATAATAGTATCTAACACCCACATACAATCAGTGCAATTTGGTGCCAATATGGGCACACACACCTTAAACATTGTACCCACCCATGGCATTGCTCTGTGACCCATGATTAACAGCCATTAGAACAAAGCCGTCAGCTCGCATTGAATCCAGCGGTCCTAGCCCTACCTCCACGTGACTACAGCGCATCGTCGCCCTCCCCTCCCACTGCGTCCACCTCCACAAACGCAGCACCGCTGCCCTCCTGTCCCTCTGCCTCGCGGGAACATTCCTGGCACCGGAGCGGCATGCCGGAGCTGCCCCCCGCTCCCAGGCAGAGCCACCATGCACCTCTTCTTCCAATCCAGCCCAAGCTCTGCCACCTCCGCTGCCTCCCATCCAGCTCCAGCGACACATTGCCACCTTTGCTACCACCAGGGTAATCACTTCGACCATGCAATCCCCGCCGCCAACTCTTCCCACCGTCCACCCGCCACCCCGCAATGTGGCCACCTCCTGTGGCCAGAGCTTTAGGGTCACCGGCCCCCAGCTAACATTAACCCTAACCCTAGCCACTCTGGGCAGCACAGGCATCAGAAGTTAAGGCAATGGTAGGTCCCTTCTCACGACGTTGTCTATAGGCATGACCTTGCGTTCCGTCCTACAATGTTGAGGGCACGCGAGACACTGGATACCGTATGATTTTACGAATGTCTCAGAGTTTATGTGATCATTTGTGTCTGTATCCGGAGGAAATATTGATAGATAAATATGTAATGGAGATGGAGGCATAGCACTCTTTAGTTGTTGGTGGCCAGATTCATGGCGTCCTCCAGAGTCTTGGCGTTGTGCATCTCGACGTCCACGCTCAGCGGGGGAAGCAGGCCCGCCGTGAACAAGGCGATCTGGTGCTTCTCCGCGACATCCTCACAGCGCGCCAGGAGGTTCAAGAACGCCTCCTGATATTCGTCAACGGTCCCCGTGCGACGCAGCTGTGATAGTTCCCCCAAAGGGTTACTGCGAAGAGGAGGCCCAAAACGCCGATTGACGCCGGCGGCGAAGTCCTCCCAGGACGGCGCGGCGCCTAAGTTCTTCTTCCAGCGATAATACCACTGGCTAGCGGATCCCTCCATGTAGAAGGCGGCCGTCCACACTTTCATGGATTCCGTCGTCTCGTACAGCTCGAAAAATTGTTCTCCCTTCTGGAGCAAAACCAAGGGATCCGTGGAACCGTCGAACTTGGGAAAACGGAGCTTGGGGGTTTGCGGCGGCTCTGGAACAACAGACGTGCCACTGAAACTAGGATCAAAACGACCCTTGCTGGTGAGGACTTGAGTCTGGACGTTCTTGAGCGACGTCCACAGGGCACCCTGCTCGCTCTTGCGTTCGGCAACCTCAGCTTCGATCGTCTTCTTCAGGTCGCCCATCATGGTGACCAGCGTATCCATGGCCTCGGAGAAAGCCGAGTAGGGCACAGGTGCGGCGGCGGCCTGAGCGTCGGCGGCCTTGGCGTCAGCGGTCTTGGCGTCGCCGGTCCCTGATCCATCGGCTTTGGTGTCTGTCATGGCGGCGGTGGCAGTGGTGGTTAGCGGCGCGCAGGGGTAGGGGAAACGTGGTGGAGAGCGACGATCAAACCAGGGAACGATTCCTAGTCTGATACCAGAGATGTTATGGCTGGATTGCTGGGGAATAGATGAGCACGATACAGGTAGATAAACCCTAGTCGCCCTCCCTAGGAGGCAATGACTCAAAGGGCTATCTTCTGCTTAATGTTTCCACGAGTACATGACTGCCTTTAAATAGGACAAACTCCTAACAAACCTTCCAAATCTCCTAACTAACAAACCAAGCAAATAACTAGGATTGATTACATAATAATTATTTCCTAAACTAGCCACTATTTCCTGCCGCCGTTCTCTTATTCCTGCATTGGTATGTTTTACCAAATATAGAGTCCATAACACGTGCACATGCACGATGCCTCATTCTTTATCAAAATTCTATTCTATATAAAACACAAACTGATGGACATAACTAGTTCAATGAAATATTGTGTCGAGTATGTCAATACTGATGCCAGCAGTCACTTCAAGCCAATCATGCAACAATATCCCCCATTATCTGGCAAAAAAGGGGTGTCTCTGTAACAACATTAGGCCATTTACAATAAGTGTTATATGTCTCTATGCGCCAGCGTAGTCTAAGAGATGACTTAACAGACAAACCTAACATTGTGTTGCCTATTAAGTTGTACCTTACTGTGAACACAATTCATTAACTTTAGCATGCACCACCCCATGGCTAACCTCCAATAGAGACATCTGCTACAATGGTGTGTTTTGTTGTTCAGTGCTAAATATTCGCTCCAAAAGCAACTATCCCGCTAGACAGCAAACCTCTACCCCCCCCCCCCCCCCCCCAACACTCTTCCGCTTACACGTCACCTAAAATCCTATGTGGCAATCCCATGAGGGGGCCTACAACTAAAAGATGGCTGACATAAACCATAATATGCCTTATGATGGTTAGGTTTTAGAGATTGCCCACTTGTTTCAATGATTAAAAAGAATTGATTTGCTCTCTTATTTGTCAATGCCAACAAGGATAAGCTATAAATGTTTCATTTTGCATGGCCAGCTAGTGGGAATGAATTCGAATCACTGAGCATAACATGATATCATTTATATAGATATAAACAATATGAACCATTTTGTGCTTTATTAAAAGGATTTTAGAAATGAGAAGGCTGGCAAAGCAAGAATCAAGTTACATACAATGTGCCATATACCCAAATGGAAAGAGAGCAAACAAGAACTTGGAGTTTGTATTTAGATCAAGATGACTTTTTTTGAAAAACTTAGATCAAGTTGACTTGACCTGCCAAGTCTTGCCCATAGAATTAATATGCTCAATTATATTGAATCTGAATAACCCATCCTCTACTTCTTTATCTTTTGTGTTCCATAATTAGTTAAGCTACAAGGGGCTGATAAGTTGGCATATGTCACTTTTCTAACACCCATGAGCCATGATTGGATGCGCACCAAAATACCTTACTCACATAGCACCTTTAACTACAATTTTCTAATTAGCGAACAGGATTGCATAATGAAGTCCTATTGAATACTGCAGACATGCCCTAAATCAAGATACCTTGTCCTCTGCACAGAGTTCAGCTCCAGTTGAATTTCCTCCACAGATTTAACACCTTGGCCACAAGAATCAAGTTTATATTCAAGATCTTGTACTTCTTCTTTAAGCTGTTGTATTTCAAGTACATGCCTGTCAATAGTATCAGTTGGTTTTAACAAGGCTTCCACTGCATCCCTGTCCATTTTAACTTGGGCAAGAACACCCAAAAGCTGCAACAGGGACCACATTATAGATATGTAAGCAAAACTACCTTTCTCGAAAGATGGAACTACTGGAACAAAACTGAAATCAGGGCAAAATAGAAAAAATACCACAAATTTTAAATATATTATATAAAGCACTCTTAGTAAAATAACACTACAACTGATGATGTCTCTGCAAGAGCTACTTAAGTAAGAGGGACTAATTTGTCAGGAAGCAGTGCGGCTGTAATGTGGTCACAGAAGACTCAGCTCATGTTTTCGCAAATAGTAGTGATCTCAAAAATACCAAGCAAATTAGTATGACATCAGCTAACAACAGGCAGCAGCATACAGATTTTAAATTCAAGCTTGATGCAAAGGTATAAAGAAAATGGCAAAGGCAAGATAAATTAGTCAGTTTTTTTCAATGAAAATGACTGATACATGGCCTGATTAACACCATTGTGTCCCATCTTTTTGAAGAAAATATGTACTTTTTACTTTAGAGCATGATCAGAATATCAAATCTTGAAAGTTTTTTTCCCCAAATTGTGAAATGGAAAACTGGGTGCATAAACAATCCATGTCAAACAGCAGCTTTTTTTAAAAATGGTCAATTAAATAATGACCATTTCATAGACCCGTTTGAAAGAGCATTAAATACTTAAAAAACAGCTATTCATTATGAAGATCCATAACAGAGCCCGAAGATAATTCAGTTTCGAGTTGTATTGATAAGAGAAAATTAGCCATGAAAGCGGATAGCGTCAATAACAGAAAACTAACATCATCAAATGTTTGTGCCTTCTGACTTTCATCTGCCAAACGTTGGTTCAAGTTCTTCTCTGCTAGAGGTATAGTCTCTTGTACCAACTTCATATAATCATCATATACAGTACGAAGTCTATCCAGTTGCTGAAAAAAGGTTTCAGCATCTGAGTATTCCATTGCCAGAGCTTTAACTCTTTCTGCAGTACTTGCGTTCTGCATCCTTTGCTGAAATGGACAGAAGAAAGCAACATCAGTGAACAAGGCCAACATTTTTTTTCCTCGAACAACAGGAAAGCTGCATGCCATTTCATTAAGAGAAAAAAAGTAGTGGGAGAAGCAACATGTCCCCTACCCAACACAGCCCACACACGCACAAGAGTTTTAACATGCAGCAAACAAGTCCAACATTTACTTTGTAACGTAAAAACAGCCTTTAGTTACTTCATCGCATACCTTCTTTACGAATTCATCCTCCTCATCAGGTGTAAAAGCACGTTCACAGCATGGGCATACATGACGATTACGAGCCACTTGTTCAAAAGGTACAAACATCTGCCGCATTCCATTTGCATAAATCTCAAATCTGTGCATGGAATATGAAATAAATCATTTAATTTAAGTATCTACAGACAAAACAGCTTCAACAGAATAGTATGAACTTAGATATCAACCTTTTCTGTTCATCTCTTTTGTTCTTGGCATCTTGCAGTACTTGGGGAAACATGTCAATGTTAGCAGAAATCTGTGAAATAGATTTAAGCTTCGAATCCAGGAATCTTCTCTTTGCTGTATAAAAATGTCAAATACGAATGGCAATACATGTTGGTCAATGGAATAATATGGTATTTAAGTAATAAACAAATGAACCAGCATGCAGTTTCAAACCGAACTATATTTGCCACAAAGAACAATTTGCATATATAAGTTGTTGGAGTATAGTGGTATATTAGGCCCATCTAGGCCCATGTACTATTAACTATATACCCACCCTTCTAGGGTTGGAGGAATAGAGACTGAATTATTCCTCTAGCATGGTATCAGCTAAGTCTTCCTGGTCCTTCTCCTCTTTACTATAGCGCCGCCGCCGCCGCCGGCACCATGGCCGGCCGGCCGCCGCTGTTAGAATCTGAATTGTTACTCTCATCTAGAGAGGATCACACTAGGAGAGTTGGGGCAAATTTTCTGTTTTTCTCTTCACAATGCGATGCCAACCCAAGGGGTTGGGGATACATATTTATAGGCTGAACCAGCCCCTAGCATATTCTAATATGCTAGTCCAAGATGCTGCCCAAGTGAGCAGCAAAAACTACCAGCATGTGCTGTCCTTAGAGGGCAGCAAACTACCACCATGTGCTGCTGTCCTAGTCCTACTATTGACCAGCCAGAACAGCCCACAAAGACCAAGGACAAAGATGCTAACTGCTGTCCTACACAAAGACCAGCAGCAGCCCCAAAAGAGAGCAAGGACAAAGATGCTAACTGCTGTCCTACACGCAGGACCAGCAGCCCCACAAAGACCAAAGTACAGGACTTATCCAACATTCTCCCCCTAAGTCTTGTGCGTCGTCTTGTGGGAGGGTTGAGACATCCCGATCCTGGAACAGAGCTCAAGGAACCTGAGCCTCCCAAGAGGCTTGGTGAGCTGGTCCGCAAGCTGATCCTTGGTGTTGATGTAGCTCGCCTTGATGCTCCCTTCTTCCAAGCAGCCTCGGATGAAGTGGTACCTCCCCCGGATGTGCTTGCTCCGTTCATGGAAAACTGGGTTCTTCGCCAGGGCGAGGGCAGACTTGCTGTCCACCATGAGCTCCACCGCTTCAGTGTCTCTGCCGAGGAGATCACCAAGCAGTCGAGCAAGCCAGAGTGCCTGTGTCGAAGCGGTGGAGGCCGCAATGTACTCGGCCTCGCAGCTGGACAGTGCGACCACCTGCTGCTTGACCGACTGCCAGCTCACGAGACTCTCGCCGAGGAAGAAGAGAATCCCGCTTGTGCTCTTGCTGGTGTCGATGTCGCCGGCGTGGTCGCTGTCGCTGTACCCGACGAAGTGCGCCTCCCCAGGGCACCTCGGGTAGAAGAGACCGTGATCGAGGGTCCCCGCAACATAGCGGACGATCCTCTTCACAGCCTGCTGGTGCTCCGTCGTCGGTCGCTGCATGAACCGACTAACGTAGCCGACGGAGAACGCCAAGTCCGGACGTGTGGGCGAGGTAGCGAAGGCTCCCCACAAGACGCCGGTACTGCGTAGCGTCCACCTCCTCCGCCGTGCTGTCACGACTCAGCTTCAGGCGCTCCTCCATCGGAGTGAGAGCCGGGTTGCAGTCGGTGAGCCCAGCTAGCTCAACGACGCGCTTGGCGTAGGCGGTTTGTCGAAGCATGATCCCGGAGGCATCCTGGTGCACCTCGATCCCCAGGTAGAAGGAGAGGGGCCCAAGATCACTCATCTGGAAGGTGGCCTTCATCTCCTCCTTGAATGCCGCCACCTCCGCATCCTTGGTGCCGGTGATCACCAAGTCGTCGACGTAGACGCCCACCAGCAAGGCATGTCCTCCACTGCCCCGCCGGTAGACGGCCGCCTCGTGCGGGCTTTGCTCGAAACCCATCTTCTTGAGCGTGGAATCCAACTTGGCATTCCACGCCCTCGGTGCCTGCCGCAAGCCATAGAGGGCCTTGCGCAGACGAAGCACCTTGCCCTCCTTGCCGGGGATCACAAACCCCGGCGGCTGGTGCACGTAGACCTCCTCCTTCAAGTCGCCGTTAAGGAACGCCGACTTGACGTCCATGTGATGAACGCTCCAGCCCTCTCGGGCAGCCAGTGCAAGGAGGAGTCGCACGGACTCCATCCGTGCCACGGGGGCGAAGGCATCGTCGAAGTCGACCCCCTCCTGCTGCAAGAACCCGCGCGCTACCAGGCGGGCCTTGTGCTTGACGACGACACCGGCTTCATCCCGCTTCAGCTTGAACACCCACTTAAGGGTGATCGCGCGGTGACCACGAGGGAGATCAGCAAGCTCCCAAGTGCGGTTCTCCACAACCGCGTCCATCTCCGACTGCATCGCGGCACGCCATGCCGCCTGTCCCTCGGCCTCTGCGAAAGACCGAGGCTCGCCGTCGTCGCACGCAAGGTGCAACTGCGCCTCCAAGTCGTGAGGCACCAGTCCCGGCACCGGCTGGTCGCCGAGGATGTCCTCCATCGTACGGTACCGCAACGGCTCGCCGTCGTAGTACGCGTCGATGCGCTCCTCGTCGCGGGAGAGCGGGGTAGCGAACTCCACCGGACTGTGCTCGAGATGAGCTGGTGCTGATGTAGACGTGCCTGGCGGGATGGCTGTCGACGCTGGAGTGCGCGGTGTTGCCGGCTGTGGCGAAGCCGGCGAAGGGCTCACAGCAGCCGGAGTCGAGGCTGGGTAGCGCGGTGCTGCCGGAGTGGCAGGAGTCGGAGTCGGTGAAGTCGACGAAGAGCTCGGCGCAACTGGAGTTGTGGCCGAGGAGCGTGGTGCTGCCGGAGTCGGTGGAGATTCGGGGACTGGGGTAGGCACGCTCGGCGAAGGAGAGCTGCCTACTCCCCCAGCTCCCTCGAAGTGGACGTACTCGACGATGAAGTCGTCGTACGTCGGAGTCGAGCCATCGTCCACCGCCTTGTCCCACGCCCATCCCCGGCCCTCGTCGAACACAACGTCGCGCGAGGTGCGCACACGCTGGGTCGTCGGGTCGAGAATACGGTAGGCCTTCGAGCCCTCCGCGTAGCCGATGAACACTCCCGGAGTGCTCCTGTCGTCGAGCTTACCGACGTGGCCAAGCTCCTTGGCGAAAGCGAGGCAGCCGAAGACCCGCAAGTGGGAGACCGCCGGCTTGCGCTCATGCCAAGCCTCGTACGGCGTCCTGCCGTCGAGCGCCTTGGTCGGCGAGCGGTTGAGGATGTAGACGGCCGTCACCACGGCCTCTCCCCAGAAGACAACCGGCATCCCCCTCTGCTTGAGGAGGGCCCGAGCCATCCCCACAACCGTCTGGTTGCGCCGCTCAACGACGCCGTTCTGCTGCGGGCTGTACGGCGCGGAGTAGTGGCGCTGGATGCCGTCGTCGGCGCAGTACGCGGCAAACTCGGCCGCCGTGAACTCGCCGCCGTTGTCCGTGCGTAGCACACGGAGCTTGCGGCCACACTCCTTCTCCGCAGCAGCTTGATGACGCTTGACAGCGTCTGCAGCAGCTGCCTTGGAGTCGAGGAGGACTACCCACATGTAGCGGGAGACGTCGTCGACAAGTAGAAGGAAGTAGCGCCGGCCTCCAGGAGTAGCCGGTGTAACGGGACCGCACAAGTCACCGTGCACCAGCTCCAGCTTCTCCTCGGCGCGGTAGCTGGCCTGGTGCGGGAAGGGGAGTCGCCGCTGCTTCGTCAGCACACATGTGTCGCAGAGCTGCTCCACGTGGTCGATGTGCGGCATGCCCCGCACCATCTCCTTGGCACTGAGCTGCCTCAGGGCCTCAAAGTTGAGGTGCCCAAAGCGCTCATGCCACTGCCACGCGTCGTCCTCCCGTCGAGCTGCAAGGCAGAGAGGCTGCACCACATGTGTATGGATCACATAGAGGCGGTTGCTCCCTCTGCTCACCTTGGCGAGAAGTCGACGACGAGGATCCCAGATCCGCAACATCCCGTGCTCGATCTCCACGCGCGACCCGATCTCATCCAGCTGTCCCAAGCTGATGATCGAGTTGCGCAGAGCCGGGATGTAGTAGACTCCGGTGAGCACACGATGCTCACCGGTCCTTGCTTCGAAGATGACGGAACCTGCACCCTCGATCTTCACGGCGGAGGCGTCCCCGAACTTGACGGAGCCCGTCACGGTGGTGTCGAGGTCGGAGAAGTACTCGCGCCGCCCGGTCATGTGGTGGGTGGCACCGGTGTCGAGGTACCAGCCGTCGAGGTACCAGCCGTCGATCTTCTCCTCGCTCACGTCCTTCCCAAGGAAGACGTGAGCACGCGACTCGTCGAGGTGGAGAAGCGCGGTGGCGTCCGGCACGGGAGAGGAGTGTAGCTCAACACTCCCGTGCATCAGGAACAGGGCCGGCTCGTCGGTGGCCTGAGCCTGCGCGACATGGGCCTGTCCTTCGACCTTGCGCTTCGGATGCTTGCAGTCCCTGGCCCAATGGCCAGTTCTGCCACAGTTGTGGCAGGAGTCGTCGCGGGAGTCCTTGCGCTTGCCAGCGCCGCCCTGTCCGCCTCGGCGAACCTTGCGAGGCTTGCCGACCTTGTGCCCTCGAGTCGAGGAAGAAGACTCCCCCTTCTTCCTGTCACCTTGGCCGGCTTCCCACTGCTCCCGAGTGAGATGAAGCTTGCCGCCAATGGTGACAGGCCCCAAGGGAGCCTTTGGCTCGTCGACGTCGATGACCTTGAGGCGACCAATCGCGTCCAAGACCGGCATCGTCGAGAGGTCCAGCAGGGACTCGATCGAGCGAGCCATGTGCTTGTACTTTTCGGGGACACAGCGGAAAAGCTTCTCAACAGCTCTCTCCTCGCCGTAGGTGTCGTCCCCGAACTGCACAATCTTCCTCTGCAGAGAGTCGAGACGAATAGCAAAGTCATCAAGATCCTCACCTGGCTTGAAGGCCAGGCTCTCCCACTCCTTGCGGAGTGCTTGCAGGGTGGACTTGCGGGCGCGGTCGCTGCCAATGCGAGCCGCCGCAATGGCGTCCCAAACCTCCTTGGCAGTCTTCTTGTGGGAAAGCGAGAACTGCATCTCGTCCGGAACTGCGTTGAGGAGAGCTTCAAACGCCCGTCGATCCTCATCGAAGTCGACGTCGTTGGACTGGACCGCCTCCCACATGTGCCGCACTTGAAGCTTGATCTTCATGAGTGCAGCCCACTCGACGTAGTTGGTCTTGGTGAGGGTGGGCCACTTGGTGCCGGAACTAAAGTCCCGCACCAAGTAGTGGGCGCCGCCGCCGGGCGCGCCTCCCACAAGAGCGCCGCCATCGGGCGCGCCTCTCACGGGAGCACCGCCTCCGGGCACGCCTCCCGCGCGAGCGCCGCCATCGGGCGCGCCTCTCACGGGAGCGCCGCCGCCGGGCGCGCCTCCCGCGGGAGCGCCGCCGTCGAGCGCGCCTTCTGCAGGAGCACTGCTGTCTTGCGCGGCTATCCACCGCTCCACCCGCGCTCGCGCTGCACCACCTGCCAACACCTCGAGGTCTGCGTCGGCGGTATCCTCAGCCGAGACGGAGCTGCCGGCGCCGCTGCGCAGCAGCTCGACCTCCGCTGCCGCCGCACGCACCGCGTCGGCCGCCGCCGCCGCATCCACCTCCGCCCTAGCTGCTGCCAGCTCCGCTGCTGCCAGCCTCGACGCCCTTGCCGCCGCCGCCGCTGTCTCCATCGCCACTCGCTCGCGCTCCTCTGCTGCAGCGAGCTCGGCTGACTGCCGGCTCCGCAAGCTCGAGGCGACCGAGTGCAGAGAGGGTCCTGCGGACCTGGCGCGCTGCATGGGGGCTGCTGCTGCACCTGGAGGAACCTCCATCAGACGAGCTGCTGCTCGCCTGCACGGAGGAGGGAGGAGAGTGGGCTGGGACAGCCGGTGCTGCTGCTACCGGCTGGGGCTGTTGGTGGACTGGGGAGGGAGTAGAACAAGAAATCTTTAGGCTGCAGGAAAGAACGGCTCTGATACCAGTTGTTAGAATCTGAATTGTTACTCTCATCTAGAGAGGATCACACTAGGAGAGTTGGGGCAAATTTTCTGTTTTTCTCTTCACAATGCGATGCCAACCCAAGGGGTTGGGGATACATATTTATAGGCTGAACCAGCCCCTAGCATATTCTAATATGCTAGTCCAAGATGCTGCCCAAGTGAGCAGCAAAAACTACCAGCATGTGCTGTCCTTAGAGGGCAGCAAACTACCACCATGTGCTGCTGTCCTAGTCCTACTATTGACCAGCCAGAACAGCCCACAAAGACCAAGGACAAAGATGCTAACTGCTGTCCTACACAAAGACCAGCAGCAGCCCCAAAAGAGAGCAAGGACAAAGATGCTAACTGCTGTCCTACACGCAGGACCAGCAGCCCCACAAAGACCAAAGTACAGGACTTATCCAACAGCCGCCGCCCCCTCCCCTCTCTACCTACTTCCCTCCTCTCTTCTCCTATGCCGCCGCCGTCGCGCCCTCTTCCTCTGCTGGCGCGGGCGCGCGCCATGGTCGCGGCCGCGGCCGCCGCACCAGAGGTCGCCGACGACGCGCCGCTCCCGCCGGTGCTTCCTCTCCCGCCGGCGCCTCCTCTCCCAGATCCGTCGCTCCCGCCGCCGTCCTCCCTTGGCGCCGCCGCCCTCTCTGGCGCGGGGACGCGCGTCCCGGACGCCGCCGCTGCCGCTCTGCGCGCGGGCGGCCCTCTCCTCGGCGCAAACGCCGACGCCGCTGTCGTCCCTGTCTCCCTCCCAGCGGCGCCGATTCCTCCTGGATTCGACGCAGCCGCTGCTGCCGCCGCGGGCAAGGGGAAGGGCCTCGCCGTGGGCACCTCCACTAGTCCGTGGTGCGGCCTAGGGATGCCGCCGGCAGACGCGCCCCTCACCGCTGCTGTATTTCGCCCGCAGCAGGGACTCCTCCCCGGCGCGCCACCGGCTGCTGCGGCCCTCGCTGCCGCCCTCCTCGCTGCCAAGACGGAGGCCGCCGCCGCTCAGTCACGTGCCCGCGAGGCTGCCCTGGCCTGGGAACGGGAGCAGCTCGCGGCCGATGCGCTTGCGCATCAGGTGGCCGAGGCGGAGCACTTCCTGCTCGCTTCCATGGGACAGCAGCCACCTCCTCCTGCTGCTGCTATCCCCGTGGTTGAGCGGGCAGCTTCTTCCTCTCGTCAGGCGCCGCCCACTGGGTCTCAGCTGGCTCTGACCGATCCCTCGGTCGCCCAGCTGCACAGCCAGGCCTCCGGTGTCCTCCACATCAAGCACCTCGTCTCGGTCGTCCTCGACCCGACGTCCGCCTCCTACGCCCGCTGGCGTGATCAGGTCCTCATCGCCCTCCGTCGCTACGTCCTCGACGACCACGTCCTCCTCGACACGCCAGTCGAGGCGCGTGACATGACGTGCCAGCGTCTTGACTGCGTCGTCATGTCCTGGATCAACGGGACCATATCCCTTGATCTCCAGGACCTCGTCAGGACCCGTGGCGGCACGGCTCGCCATGGGTGGCTGGCCCTCGAGGGGCAGTTCCTCGGCAATGCCGAGGCTCGTGCCCTCCAGCTCGATGCGTCCTTCTGGACATTCGAGCAGGGGGACCTGTCGGTGGGCGAGTTCTGCCGACAGATGAAGACCAAGGCGGATGCTCTCCGTGATCTTGGGCACCCGGTGCCTGAGCCCACCTTGGTGCTCAATGTGCTGCGGGGTCTCAACAGATCCTTCGACCACCTGCGCACATGGATCACCTGCCAGAGGCCGTTCCCCACCTTCCTGCAGGTCTGGGATGACTTGGTCTTGGAAGAGCTCACTCGGGGCACCGTGGTTCTACCGGTGATGGTGGTGGCACCGGTGGGGGACGTCGGGGCTCGGCGCTCACACCTGTCTCCACTCCTGCCCCTGGCGGTATGCCCTGGCCATCCTTCGCCAACCCATGGTCAGGGCGTATCTCCATGTGGCCCTTTCAGGGTCAGGCGCCTGCTATGCTCGCTGGTGCTCCTTCATTCGGGCCGACCTGGACTCCCCATCCTGGCCAGTACCAGTCCTACCCGGGAGGATGGGATCAGGCCGCCCTGGCGCAGTCCTTCAGCACCATGGGCCTGACTCCGCCGGTTGGTACCGAGTGGATCGCCGACTCAGGTGCCTCCTTCCACACTACACCTAACGCCGGTATTCTTTCTTCTGTCCATCCCCCACATCCCTCCTATCCCTCTTCTATCATGGTTGGTGACGGCTCTTGTCTTCCCGTCATCTCCGTGGGGTCGGCTCCTGGTCCCTTCCGTCTTCCGAGGGTCCTTGGTTCTCCTCAGATGGTTCATAATCTCCTTTCTATTCGCCAATTTACAGCTGACAATTCTTGTTCTATCGAATTTGACACTTCTGGTCTTACTGTGAAGGATTTGGCCACCCGACGTCCTCTTCTCCGAAGTGACAGCGTCGGACCCCTTTACACTCTTCGACTCCCGTCTTCCGCTGCCCCTCCTGCCTCATATTCGCCTTCTCCATCGTCGGCTGCGTTGGCGACGACTCCTTCCACGACTTGGCACCGCGATGTTTTGGCTCGGCTTAGTCGTAGTGCAGACATCTCTTGTACTATGACCTCTGCTGAGCACTTTTGTCATGCTTGTCAGCTCGATCGCCATGTTAGACTTCCTTTTTCTTCTTTTTCGCATGCTTCGCATGCCTTTGATCTTGTTCACTGTGATCTGTGGACATCTCCTGTATCCAGCATTTCAGGCTATAAATACTATCTTGTGGTTGTTGATGATTTCTCCCATTACTCCTGGACTTTTCATTTACGCGCGAAGTCCGAGACTTTTCCCACCCTCCTCCACTTCTTTGCCTGGGTGTCCACTCTGTTCGGTCTCACTGTCAAGGCCGTTCAGTGCGACAACGGGCGTGAGTTCGACAACCACACCTCTCGTTCTTTCTTCCTCTCTCGGGGTGTTTAGCTACGCATGTCTTGTCCGTACACTTCCGCTCAGAACGGCAAGGCTGAGCGCATGCTTCGCACCACGAACGATGTCATGCGGACCCTTCTGATCCAGGTCTCTCTGTCCCCGCGCTTCTGGGCTGAGAGCCTCCACACCGCCACCTACCTTCTCAACCGCCTCTCTTCCACCGCTTGTCCTGCTCCTACTCCCCACACCACGCTCTCTTCGGTACCCCTCCTACCTACGATCACATTCGTGTCTTCGGTTGTGCATGTTACCTTAACATCACCGCCACTGCTGCTCATAAGCTGGCGCCCCGTTCGACACGTTGTGTGTTCCTTGGTTACTCCCATGACCACAGGGGTACCGCTGCTATGACCTCACCTCTCATCGGGTCATTATCTCTCGACACGTTGTCTACAACGAGTCGGATTTTCCTTACTCCACCTCCCCCTCACATTCTCCTGAGCCTGAGCTGGAGTCCATGTTTTCTGACCCGGTGGTTCAGCCACCATTTCCTTTTTTTCCTTCTCCTGCAGGTTTTCGTGATGCGGCATCGGCACCTCCTCCCGCGCCGTCGTGCGTGGCCCCGGTGCCGCCCGCAGCGCCGCCGTGCGTGGCCCCAGCGCCTCCCGCCGCGCCGTGCGCGGCCCCGGGGACACCTGCAGCGCCGCCGTGCGTGGCCCCGGCGCATCCCGCCGCGCCGTGCGCGGCCTCGGCGCCCCCCACCTCTCCGCCGCGCTTCGCCGAGCCGGTCCAGATGTACCAGCGTCGCTCAGTACTGGGACCGGCGCCCGGCTCTCCGGTTTCGGGCCCCGGCGCCCCGGCGCGCTTCGCCGAGCCGGTCCGAGTGTACCAACGTCGCTCGGTACTCGGACCGGCGCCCGGCCCTCCGGCTCCGGGCTCGGAGCCTCCTGCTCGATACGCGCACCCTGTGCGCGTCTTCGAGCGTCGTCCGACGGCCCCGTCTCCACCGACACCTCCAACCAGCAGGGTTTGTGGACTCCAGTCGTCCGGATCTGGTCTGTGGGCTCAACAAGTCTCTCTATGGTCTGAAGCAGGCTCCTCGGGCTTGGTACTCTCGATTTGCCACATTCTTGGTGACATTGGGATTCACGGAGGCCAAGTCCGACACTTCTCTATTTGTCTATCAACATGGTGATGAGATTGCTTATCTGCTGCTTTATGTTGATGATATTGTTCTCACCGCCTCCAGTCAGCAGTTCCTTCGGCGCACCATCTCCTCTCTGCAGCAGGAGTTTGCTATGAAGGATTTGGGTCAGCTTCACCACTTCTTGGGTGTCACTGTGGAGACTCGGCCTTCTGGCCTCTTCCTTCACCAGCGACAGTACGCTCTTCATATCCTGGAGCGGGCTGGCATGTTAGATTGCAAGCCCTGTTCTACTCCTGTTGATACTCAGTCAAAGCTGTCTGCGGATTCGGGTGCTCCTGTAGCTGATCCAACTGCCTTCCGGAGTCTTGCGGGGGCCTTGCAGTACCTCACCTTCACCAGGCCGGACCTTGCATATGCTGTTCAGCAGGTTTGCCTCCACATGCATGATCCCCGGTCGTCTCACCTTACTGCCTTGAAGCGCCTTCTTCGGTATGTCCGTGGCACGGTTGACTTCGGGCTGGTCCTCCACCGGTCTCCTGCTGAGCTGGTCGTCTACACCGACGCTGACTGGGCTGGGTGCCCGGACACTCGCCGCTCTACCTCAGGGTATGCCGTCTTCCTAGGCGGCAACCTGGTCTCCTGGTCGTCCAAGCGGCAGCCGGTTGTCTCCCGCTCCAGTGCCGAGGCGGAGTACCGGGCTGTCGCTAACGGCGTGGCCGAGGCGTCCTGGCTTCGACAGCTCTTGCCGGAGCTTCACAACCCGCTCCCCAAGAGTACGCTCGTCTACTGCGACAACGTCAGCGCCGTGTACCTCTCCACCAACCCGGTTCAGCATCAGCGGACGAAGCATGTCGAGATTGACTTGCACTTCGTTCACGACCGGGTTGCCATCGGCGATGTTCGGGTCCTCCATGTACCGACCACCTCCCAGTTTGCCGACATCTTCACGAAGGGTCTGCCCTCCTCGACATTCTCGGAGTTTCGCTCCAGCCTCAACATAGCGAGTGGCTAGTTGTGGCTGTGGGGGGGCATGTTGTGTGATGTTGTTTCTTTGTTGTCCAGTCTTGAACACCGCTGCGCCGGTAGTTCAGACTGCGGGGGAGTGGAGTATAGTGGTATATTAGGCCCATCTAGGCCCATGTACTATTAACTATATAACCACCCTTCTAGGGTTGGAGGAATAGAGACTGAATTATTCCTCTAGCATAAGTGTTACACAAAATATGTTATCATAGTTTTAATACTTCACGCCGATTTTTCATGGCCTTCAAGGTTCATATCCATTATCTTTTATTAGAACATATCCACTCCCTCTAATAAATTTTCCAAATCAAAACGTAGTGGACCTTTTCATATTTGCCAACTTGGTATAAGAAATTACCATCCAAATCTTTGCGAAGCTTTGCTAATTGTTCTCTGGCATCAGATACCTTGCTCTGAGCCAATTTAAACTCCTGCTCTGCTTCCTGGGATTTTGATTTTAACTCATTGTATTCCTTGTCCACAGGCCTGAATAAGCAGAATCAATGGTGTCATTATTCATTAGTGGATGCAGAAATAGAAAATACCATAAGAGTATATGTTATATCAATACCTTGCCATGGGCTTTTAGGTCTATTTGCCTAAAAGGATAGGTTGAATCCATGCAAGCCTAGACTCTAAAGCAAGCATCTATTGGGTAGACTACAGATATGCTAATGCACTGTTATGGTGCAACATTGAGTTCATATTCATGATACACACAATTAATTGAAGTGCAACTGAAGACACTAGTCTAGCCCATCTAGTAGTCCAATTAAAGCTGTTACCTTAGTTACATCATCGCATAGGTAAATATAATTAAGATTGATAACAAGACTATGTCAAGGTAGTACTTGAAAAATATAGACTACACAGCTAATATAATCAATTACATAGGGTAATTAGGACGAACCAAAAGGCTTGATTGATCTCCTTCTTCATATCCTTCTCAGGAGGACACCACCCCCTGAGAACATTTTTTATTTTGTCCTCGTACTCATTAACCCTGCATTTTACAATCCAAGTGTTATATGATTTTTTATAATATGAAGAGTTCAATAATCTTCATCTTCTTAATATAACGAAGCGCAGCTCACCTGCGTCTTTCGAGAAAAAGAGTTCAATAATCTTAGAATATATTAATGCTTTTATGCACTGCCATTTTGATATGGCTAGAATACTGGAGATTGGATCACACAATACGGCAGAAGCAGACCTAGTTCGCCCTCCCTTGGAGGCTCTGAACTCTTAGGTTTTACTTCTGCTTAATCTCTCTCAAGATTACAATGCCCCTTTAAATAGACTTGACTCCTAACCGACTAGCTAACAAAGGAAATCTCCTAGCCGACTAACTAACAAAGGAAATTACAAGATACATATTCCTTAAATCTAGCAACTTGTTGCCGCCGCCGTCCCTCTAGTCCTGCGCCTATACTGCTTGCCAAATATAGAGTCCATAACACATTTCAAGTATTGCTCCTATTGGTTTTCTCATGGTGGGATATAGCTCACATAGCAAGTACTCCTTTTTAGCCAATCTATTAGCAGGGGCGGAGGTACGTACTGGTGCTGGGTGTGGCTGCACCCAGAGAAAATCCGAAGTCCCTTATCATCTCTAGAATTTCATCATGGTTGCATGAACATCATATACATCTAATAAAGTGTCGCACCCATCCCCCCCCCCAAATCCTTCTCTAGCTTCGCCTCTGTCTACTAGTCAATGTATTAGTTGTCAAATACCATTAACTTTTTGTGTGCTAGCAATATCTCCTTGTGTGATTCGTTAAAATAGGATCTTTTTCCTCTAAAATACATTGAATGTGTATCTTCCTTTGCTTATTCTGTATTCAAGTCGGTAAGTTATACTAGATAGCTACATGAGTGAAACAACATTTCAAAGCATTTGTTCGCCATACATACCAAGGTGGCACAATAACGCAATATTTAGTTGAATCAGATCATGCTTGCACCTAGTCGATAGATGAAGCACTAATCTATCAAGCCGGTGCAAGTATGATGCAATCTCATTCAATTATTTACCTCCTTGTATATGTACCCAACAAATATTGTGAAGGGGAAAGGAGTAACTGTTGGAGTATGGAGTTGTAATAGGCCCATCTACGCCCATGTATGGATAACTATATACCCACCCATTAGGGTTGGAGGAATACAAGGGAAAAAAATCCTTCTAGCATGGTATCAGTCTAGGCTTCTTCCCCTCCCCTACAGCCGCCGCCGCCGCCATGGACGGCCGGCCGCCGTCGCCGTCGCCCCCTCCCCTCTCTGCTTACTTCCCTCCTCTCCTTTCTTACGCCGCCGCCGTCGCGCCCTCCTCTCCTGCTGGCGCTGGCGCGCGCGCGCGCGCCCTGGTCGTCGGCGCGGGCGACGCCGCCGTGGCCGCCCCTGCTCCGCCCGCCCCTGCTCCGCCCGCCGTCGCTGCTCCTCCCGCGCGCGCGGGCGACGCCGCTGCAGCCGCCCCTGCTCCGCCCGCCCCTGCTCCGCCCGCCGTCGCCGCTCCACCCACGCGCGCGGGCGCCGCCGCTCCTCCCGCGCGCCCGGGGGACGCCGCCGCCGCCGCCCCTGCTCTGCCCGCACAGACAGGGGTCCTTCCTCCCTCATGGAACGGCCTGGGGATGCATTCCTCTGCTGTGCCCCTCTCCTCGGCGACCTTCCTCGGCGGGCAGCAGCTTCACCTCGCCGGCGCCCCTCCGGCTGCTGCGGCACTGGCTGCTGCCCTCCTCGCCGCCAAGACGGAGGCCGCCGCTGCCCAGTCGCGCGCCCGCGAGGCTGCCTTGGCCTGGGAGCGGGAGCAGCTCGCGGCCGATGCGCTTGCGCGTCAGGTGGCCGAGGCCGAGCACTTCCTGCTCGCTTCCATGGGCCAGCAGCCACCTTCTCCTGTTGCTGTTCCCGTGGTCGCGCAGGCAGCCTCTTCCTCTCACCAGGCGCCGTCCACTGGTTCTCAGCTGGCTCTGACCGATCCTTCGGTCGCCCAGCTGCACAGCCAGGCTTCCGGCGTGCTCCACATCAAGCACCTCGTCTCGGTCGTCCTCGACCCGACGTCCGCCTCCTACGCCCGCTGGCGCGATCAGGTCCTCATCGCCCTCCGCCGCTACGTCCTCGACGACCACGTCCTCCTCGACACGCCGGTCGAGGCGCGTGACATGACATGGCAGCGTCTTGACTGCGTCGTCATGTCCTGGATCAACGGGACCATATCCCTTGATCTCCAGGACCTCGTCAGGACTCGTGGCGGCACGGCTCGCCATGCGTGGCTGGCACTCGAGGGGCAGTTCCTCGGCAATGCCGAGGCTCGTGCCCTCCAGCTCGATGCATCCTTCCGGACATTCGAGCAGGGGGACCTGTCGGTGGGCGAGTTCTGCCGACAGATGAAGACCAAGGCGGATGCTCTCCGTGATCTTGGGCACCCAGTGCCTGAGCCCACCTTGGTGCTCAATGTGCTGCGGGGTCTCAACAGCTCCTTCGACCACCTGCGCACATGGATCACCCGCCAGAGGCCGTTCCCCACCTTCCTGCAGGTCTGGGATGACTTGGTCTTGGAGGAGCTCACTCGGGGCACCGTGGTGGCCGCCCCCCGCCTTCGTCCGTTTCCACGACCACCAAGGCGATGGTGGCTACACCGCCGGCCTCCAACTCTCACTCGGGTTCTCTTCTTGGCCCTCCTCCCTCCAGGCCGAGCGGAGCTGGAGGGGGCAAGGGAGAGAAGAGTGGGCGTCGTCGCCGTGACCGGCACCGTGGTGGTGCCCTTACCAACACCACTGGTACTACCGGTGGTGGTGGTGGCACCGGTGGGGGACGACGGGGCCCGACGCCCACTCCTGCCCCTGGCGGTATGCCCTGGCCATCCTTCGCCAACCCATGGTCAGGGCGTATCTCCATGTGGCCCTTTCAGGATCAGGCACCTACTATGCTCGCCGGTGCTCCTCCGTTCGGGTCGACCTGGACCCCCCAGCCTGGCCAGTACCAGTCCTACCCGGGTGGTTGGGATCAGGCCGCCCTGGCGCAGTCCTTCAGCACCATGGGCCTGACTCCGCCGGTTGGTACCGAGTGGATCGCCGACTCAGGTGCCTCCTTCCACACTACACCTGATGCCGGTATTCTTTCTTCTGTCCATCCCCCACATCCCTCCTATCCCTCTTCTATCATGGTTGGTGACGGTTCTTGTCTTCCCGTCACCTCCGTGGGGTCGGCTCCTGGTCCCTTCCGCCTTCCGAGGGTCCTTGTTGCTCCTCAGATGGTTCATAATCTCCTTTCTATTCGCCAATTTACAGCTGACAATTCTTGTTCTATCGAATTTGACACTTCTGGTCTTACTGTGAAGGATTTGGCCACCCGACGTCCTCTTCTCCGAAGTGACAGCGTCGGGCCCCTTTACACTCTTCGGCTCCCGTCTTCCGCTGCCCCTCCTGCCTCATATTCGTCTTCTCCATCGTCGGCTGCGTTGGCGACGACTCCTTCCACGACTTGGCACCGCCGTCTTGGTCATCCTGGCCGAGATGTTTTGGCTCGGCTTAGTCGTAGTGCAGACATCTCTTGTACTATGACCTCTGCTGAGCACTTATGTCATGCTTGTCAGCTCGGTCGCCATGTTAGACTTCCTTTTTCTTCTTCTTCTTCGCATGCTTCGCATGCCTTTGATCTTGTTCACTGTGATCTGTGGACATCTCCTGTATCCAGCATTTCTGGCTATAAATACTACCTTGTGGTTGTTGATGATTTCTCCCATTACTCCTAGACTTTTCCTTTACGCGCGAAGTCCGAGACTTTTCCCACCCTCCTCCACTTCTTTGCTTGGGTGTCCACTCAGTTCGGTCTCACTGTCAAGGCCGTTCAGTGCGACAACGGGCGTGAGTTCGACAACCACACCTCTCGTTCTTTCTTCCTCTCTCGCGGGGTTCAGCTACGCATGTCTTGTCCGTACACTTCCGCTCAGAACGGCAGGGCTGAGCGCATGCTTCGCACCACGAACGATGTCATGCGGACCCTTCTCATCCAGGCCTCTCTGCCCCCGCGCTTCTGGGCTGAGAGCCTCCACACCGCCACCTACCTTCTCAACCGCCTCCCTTCCACTGCTTGTCCTGCTCCTACTCCCCACCACGCTCTCTTCGGTACCCCTCCTACCTACGATCACCTTCGTGTCTTCGGTTGTGCATGTTACCCTAACATCACCGCCACTGCTGCTCATAAGCTGGCGCCCCGTTCGACACGTTGTGTGTTCCTTGGTTACTCCCCTGACCACAAGGGGTACCGCTGCTATGACCTTACCTCTCACCGGGTCATTATCTCTCGACACGTTGTCTTCAACGAGTCGGATTTTCCTTACTCCACCTCCCCCTCACCTTCTCCTGAGCCTGAGCTGGAGTCCATGTTTTCTGACCCGGTGGTTCAGCCACCATTTCCTTCTTTTCCTTCTCCTGCAGGTTTTCGTGGTGCGGCATTGGCACCTCCTCCCGTGCCGCCGTTCGTGGCCCCGGTGCCGCCGTGCGCAGCCCCGGTGCCGCCGTGCGTGGCCCCGGTGCCGCCGTGCGTGGCACCGGCACCTCCCGCCGCGCCGTGCGCGGCCTCGGCACCCCCCACCTCTCCGTCGCGCTTCGCCGAGCCGGTCCAGGTGTACCAGCGTCGCTCGGTACTAGGACCGGCGCCCGGTTCTCCGGCTCCGGGCCCCGGCGCGCTTCGCCGAGCCGGTCCGCGTGTACCAGCGTCGCTCGGTACTAGGACCGGCGCCCGGTCCTCCAGCTCCGGGCTCGGAGGCTCCTGCTCGATACGCGCACCCTGTGCGCGTCTACGAGCGTCGTCCGACGGCCCCGTCTCCACCGACACCTCCACCGGGGCCGTCACCGCCTCCACCACCGCCTCCACCACCGCCACCACCGCCGCCTCGCTCCCGTGTCGAGCCGACCGTGTACCACCCGCCGATTCTCCATCGGGACCCTCGCCATGTGCACCCCATGGTGACTCGGCAGGCGGCTGGTGTTCTCCGACCCGCGGCTCTCTCTGTCACCGAGAGTGAGCCGCGGATCTCCCCGGTGCCCTCCTCTGTCCGCGACGCCCTGGCGGATCCCAACTGGCGTCGCGCGATGGAAGAGGAGTACGAGGCGCTCCTTGCCAACCAGACGTGGGACCTCGTACCGCGTCCGTCTGGTTGCAATGTGGTGACGGGCAAGTGGATCTGGACGCACAAGCGTCGGGCTGATGGTACTCTCGAGCGCTACAAGGCTCGTTGGGTTCTCCGGGGTTTCACTCAGCGGCCTGGAGTGGATTATGATGAGACATTCAGTCCAGTGGTGAAGCCTGCTACAGTGCGCACGGTCCTCTCGATTGCTCTCTCTCGTTCGTGGCTTGTGCACCAGCTCGACGTCAAGAATGCCTTCCTCCATGGCACTCTGTCCGAGACTGTCTACTGTAGCCAGCCAGCAGGGTTCGTGGACTCCAGTCGTCCGGACCTGGTCTGCCGGCTCAACAAGTCTCTCTATGGTCTGAAGCAGGCTCCTCGGGCTTGGTATTCTCGGTTTGCCACATTCTTGGTGACATTGGGGTTCACGGAGGCTAAGTCCGATACTTCTCTGTTTGTCTATCGACATAGTGATGAGACTGCATATCTGCTGCTCTATGTTGATGATATTGTTCTCACTGCCTCCAGTCAGCAGTTGCTTCGGCGCATCATCTCCTCTCTGCAGCAGGAGTTTGCCATGAAAGATTTGGGTCAGCTCCACCACTTCTTGGGTGTCACTGTGGAGACTCGCCCTTCTGGCCTTTAGGCCCATCTAGGCCCATGTATGACGTTGTAATACATGGAGTTGACATCTCCCAGTTTGCAGACATCTTCACGAAGGGTCTTCCCTCCTCGACGTTCTCGGAGTTTCGCACCAGCCTCAACATAGCGGGTGGCTAGTTGTGGCTGCGGGGGCCCTGTTGTGTGGTGTCTTTCTTTGTTGTTCAGTCTTGAACACCGCTGCGTCGGTAGTTCAGACTGCGGGGGGTGTTGGAGTATGGAGTTGTAATAGGCCCATCTAGGCCCATGTATGGATAACTATATACCCACCCATTAGGGTTGGAGGAATACAAGGGAAAAAAATCCTTCTAGCAGTAACGAGCATACACATAATACACAGAACATCAAGAGAAAGGGGAAAAAAACATACATATCCTTGAGCTTCTCGTTGCTGCTTTCCAATGCATCCTTCTTCAAACCAAGTTTTACTCTGTCATCAGCATCTCTATTTATGTTATCTTTCTCCCGTTGAAGTGCTTTAATTCTCTGATCCAAACCAAATATTTCTGTCCGCTTCTGATTTATAATTGAATCATAGTCTCTTTCTCCAAGGGCAAGTGTCTTCCTCTCAACTTCAATTTGCTATTTGAAATGATGATATAACAAATTACTTACTTAAAATTAAGAATCCCATACTTTATAGAGAAAGCAAAAGAATGTAAAGAAATACAGGTGGCAGGGGTGCAAGAGCCATTAAACTACACATCTTTGGGCAGTTGCAAAGGAACAGAGGGTTTCAAATGATCAAATGCCAGTGTTTGCTGGCCAGTTACTGCAGCAGCAGGTCTTCCCAGAGGGAACCAGGAGAACAAATCTCAGCCCAGGAAGATAGTAATTTTGAACTAAATTTTACAGATCAGTGATTCAAGATGGGGACTCGTTGCATATCAGCAATCCCAGGTAGGAGCTGGCTGCAGACCAGAGATTCAAAATATGCGTATTAACTGCACAAATCAAAACCACTCAGAAAAATCACCAGACACTGACTAAGAAACAGTACCACCTGGGTCTGAGATTCAAATTTATGAAATGCTGATAAACTTTTCAATTTTTGCATAAAACTGACAGCAATGTGCAAACAATGAACCTATCAAGACAGCCAAGGTGGCAAGGTGCATCTGTGTGCGGTGAACATTGCCAACAGTCAGGAGGCCGATAACAGAAATTCATTGCCGCCTTGGGCTTCGGGTGTCCCTTTTAGCATTAATATAGGAAACCTTGTTGCAATGTTTCAAAAAAAAGCATCACAAAAATCATGCATGGAGCATACACAAACATGCATAGCTGTACAAAAATTCGATATCAAACTAATCTTTGATGTTGATTAAAAAATTTGAAGTGTTAAAGTCAGCACATGATGAAAAGTGCGGGATTGACTACTTGGGTGCTTGTCTATTTTATTTCTTGACATCTAGGACAAATTTGAAACTGAATGGTTGCAGCTGTACTAGATAACATTATGTGTACTACAAGCATGACATTTTGACATTTTTTTAAAACATTGCAACATGATAAGTTCACAATTGGGGACACCCATAACCCTTGACAAAAATCTGCATTAGTCGAATAAATACCATATGTCTCTCCCTTTCGTCAATACGGGAGAGATTAAGTTTTGAAAGTTCCACTTCTGCAGCATCACGTTCTCTCTCTTTATCTTTGGTGCGCCTTGAAATACCTGACTGAAAAGTACATCATTTAATAGGAAATGGTACCTGAAAAAAACTTGAGGAAAACCATAGTATAGGTAACTCCAGTGTTTATCTCCACTAACCATGGACTCAATCTTTGACTGTATCTGGCCATCAACTTCAGAGTAGCGAGCATTCACTTTAAGATAGTTTTTCCACAAAACATCTAACTGGTCGTCATTGGATTTCTGCTCAAGAAAAGAAACAACATATTTAGTACGTAGCTAATGATGAAGCGCCTACCTGTACAAGGCAGATGCTTTTAATGAAATATATAACATCCTTCCTCAGCAAAAAATATTTTGAACATGGCATTCATTCATGAATCCATCCAATGAGATGACAAGCCAAAAGAACTAAAACTGCAAACTAAAAAGGATGCAGGATAAAACAAGCTCACAATGTGGCGAACTCTATATATATTTTAATTTTGAAAACGATTTGGTAAAAGCATACACCCAGAAGCAATTCCAAAAGAGAGAAAAGAAACCTTCTTCTCCTGCAAATCATTCTCAAGATCTGAGACTCTCGCTTTAATTCTGTTTGTAAGGTTCATAGCAACATCATTTGCGAAGGGAAAATCAGGAATTGGCCCAAAATTATGTTTGGTGAATATCTTTTTGATGGCAGAGTCTCGTTCTTGCTTCATAGACATGTGAGCCTGAAAACCATAAACACAGAATTAAACTCCACTATGTAATGACTAAAAAAGAGAGGAAATGACCAGCAGTAAAAATAGAAGACAGGATTACATCAGCTTCCGCCTGGAGCTTTCCTATTTCACGTGCTAAATCAGAGATTGCCTGGGTCAGCGAGGAGCTCTTTGTTGCTTCATCATCCATATCTCTTCCTAGTTTACTGATTTTAGTTTCTAGTAGTGCAATCCTTTCTTCAAATTTTGTTTGCCATTCCATTAGTTCCTCATCAGTATCTGAACAAAACAATGGTAGACTGCTGTCATGTTGGGGAAAATCAGTAGGGAGAGGGGCATACTACCAGTGAGAACTTTACCTTCATTGTCCTCAGAAAGTGCAGCATACTGTTGCTGCTGAAGTGTAAATAATGTACTTCTCTCCGTTGATTTGGTGCTAATTTGCCCTTGAAGTCTTCTCAATTCATCCAAACTTTTTTTCAGATGCATGATTTCATTCTCAATACCTTGGATCTTTGCCTTCAGTTGCTCCATTTGAGATTTTGAGGCATCTGACTTCTCTTGATCTTGAGCAATATTTTCACGGAGCTGCAAAAGTGATTGGAATGAATGTAAAAGTTTTCCCTCTGAACCAAATTCCACAGTACAAGTGTGAAGTGTGTGCAGTTTTGCTGTAAACATCTGCTATTATACAACAGCATTTTACCCAAACAGCTACCTTGAAACAGAACTGGACTGAAATAAGAATCTGCTATTCTGCTGTCTAAAGTATTCCAATTTTTTTCCATTGCCATTCTCAAATGTGCATATTGTTTTAAAATTTCCAAACACTATCATTTTTCACCAGTACAACAAATTAGAATCTGCACAGCATAAACATTTCATAAATCAAATAACTTCCAAATTTGATCAAGCTTTAAAGGTAAAACTGAACAATGTTGGCCCTAGAGGTAGAAAGATATGTGCAGGAGAACTGTGCAATTCATGTGACCAACTTTTTGTACTTAACAATTCATCTTTTAAAAAAAATGTAATTGTTCTAGGTCATATAAAAAATCACAAGATCAATCTTCACAAATAGCAAGTTCATAGATGGCACAATCAAATACTTATGTGGTAAAATATGCATATGCTAAAGTGGCCAAAAGATATATATATATATATATACATCCTTTGTCGATACTAGTTTAGTAACATACAAACCAGAAAAAGGGAGGACGGGTTGTAAATCTGGACTGGTAAAATAATAGAGTACCTTATATGCTTGGTCTTTTACAGTCTGAAGGTTCTCCAGCTTCAACCTGAAAGTCTTGATCTCTTGAACTTGATCCTTGTGAAGTTTCTTTATGACTTCAAGAGCTTTGGTATAGCTTCATTTGAATTGGGAAATTAAGGAATTTAGGTGGTAGTAATGAAAAATGGCATCAACTCATTGTCCTTGAAGCAAGCACTATTTAAAGTGCATGCTATTTCAAACAGGTAATTGTTGGAGTATAGTGGTATATTAGGCCCATCTAGGCCCATGTACTATTAACAATATACCCACCCATCTAGGGTTCGAGGAATAGAGAAAGGATTCCCAAATAGCATGGTATCAGACTAGGTTTTCTCTCCTCTCCTCCACAGCCGCGTCGCCGTCGCCGCCGCCGCCGTCGCCATGGACGGCCGGCCGCCGCTGCCGCCCCCTCCCCTCTCTGACTACTTCCCTCATCTCCTCTCCTACGCCGCCATCGTCGCGCCCCCCTCCTCTGCTGGCGCGGCCGCGCGCGCGCGAGCCTTGGTCGCCGCCGCCGCGGTTCCGGCTCCCGAGGAGGAACACGCGCCCGACCCGCGCGTGCTTGCCGCGCCCGCGGCCGTCGCGGCCTCCTCCGCCGCCGCCCCGGGCCCCGGCGCCGGCCCCGGCAACGCCTCCCCCCGCGCAAGCCCCGGCGACGCCTCCACCGGCCTCCGCCCCCGCGCCGTCCCTGACCCAGAAGGCCCCCGCTCCTTTCCCCAAGGCCGCGGCGCCCGCCCCGGCGAGCGCGTCCCCGACGCCCGCGCCCAGGTCGCAGCCCCCGGTGACAACCCCGCCGCTGCTGCTGTTGCTGCTGTCGCAGGCAGGGGGCAGGGCCTCGCCGTGGGCTCCTCCACCAGTCCGTGGCGCGGCCTGGGGATGTCGCCGGCAGACGGGCTCCTCCTTCCCGGCGCGCCACCGGCTGCCGCAGCTCTCGCTGCCGCCCTCCTCGCCGCCAAGACGGAGGCCGCTGCCGCCGCGGGCAGGGGGAAGGGCCTCGCCGTGGGCACCTCCACTAGTCCGTGGTGCGGCCTAGGGATGCCGCCGGCAGACGCGCCCCTCACCGCTGCTGTATTTCGCCCGCAGCAGGGACTCCTCCCCGGCGCGCCACCGGCTGCTGCGGCCCTCGCTGCCGCCCTCCTCGCTGCCAAGACGGAGGCCGCCGCCGCTCAGTCACGTGCCCGCGAGGCTGCCCTGGCCTGGGAACGGGAGCAGCTCGCGGCCGATGCGCTTGCGCATCAGGTGGCCGAGGCGGAGCACTTCCTGCTCGCTTCCATAGGACAGCAGCCACCTCCTCCTGCTGCTGCTATCCCCGTGGTTGAGCGGGCAGCTTCTTCCTCTCGTCAGGCGCCGCCCACTGGGTCTCAGCTGGCTCTGACCGATCCCTCGGTCGCCCAGCTGCACAGCCAGGCCTCCGGTGTCCTCCACATCAAGCACCTCGTCTCGGTCGTCCTCGACCCGACGTCCGCCTCCTACGCCCGCTGGCGTGATCAGGTCCTCATCGCCCTCCGTCGCTACGTCCTCGACGACCACGTCCTCCTCGACACGCCGGTCGAGGCGCGTGACATGACGTGCCAGCGTCTTGACTGCGTTGTCATGTCCTGGATCAACGGGACCATATCCCTTGATCTCCAGGACCTCGTCAGGACCCGTGGCGGCACGGCTCGCCATGCGTGGCTGGCCCTCGAGGGGCAGTTCCTCGGCAATGCCGAGGCTCATGCCCTCCAGCTCGATGCGTCCTTCCGGACATTCGAGCAGGGGGACCTGTCGGTGGGCGAGTTCTGCCGACAGATGAAGACCAAGGCGGATGCTCTCCATGATCTTGGGCACCCGGTGCCTGAGCCCACCTTGGTGCTCAATGTGCTGCGGGGTCTCAACAGCTCCTTCGACCACCTGCGCACATGGATCACCCGCCAGAGGCCGTTCCCCACCTTCCTGCAGGTCTGGGATGACATGGTCTTGGAGGAGATCACTCGGGGCACCGTGGTGGGGCCCTTGGAGGTACTGGTGGTGGCGGTACCAACACAACTGGTACTACCGGTGGTGGTGGTGGCACCGGTGGGGGACGTCGGGGCTCGGCGCTCACACTTGTCTCCACTCCTGCCCCTGGCGGTATGCCCTGGCCATCCTTCGCCAACCCATGGTCAGGGCGTATCTCCATGTGGCCCTTTCAGGGTCAGGCGCCTGCTATGCTCGTCGGTGCTCCTCCGTTCGGGCCGACCTGGACTCCCCAGCCTGGCCAGTACCAGTCCTACTCGGGAGGGTGGGATCAGGCCGCCCTGGCGCAGTCCTTCAGCACCATGGGCCTGACTCCGCCGGTTGGTACCGAGTGGATCGCCGACTCGGGTGCCTCTTTCCACACTACACCTGACGCCGGTATTCTTTCTTCTGTCCATCCCCCACATCCCTCCTATCCCTCTTCTATCATGGTTGGTGACGGCTCTTGTCTTCCCGTCACCTCCGTGGGGTCGGCTCCTGGTCCCTTCCGTCTTCCGAGGGTCCTTGTTCCTCCTCAGATGGTTCATAATCTCCTTTCTATTCGCCAATTTACTGCTGACAATTCTTGTTCTATCGAATTTGACACTTCTGATCTTACTGTGAAGGATTTGGCCACCCGACGTCCTCTTCTCCGAAGTGACAGCGTCGGACCCCTTTACACCCTTCGACTCCCGTCTTTCGCTGCCCCTCCTGCCTCATATTCGCCTTCTCCATCGTCGGCTGCGTTGGCGACGACTCCTTCCACGACTTGGCATCGCCGTCTTGGTCATCCTGGCCGCGATGTTTTGGCTCGGCTTAGTCGTAGTGCAGACATCTCTTGTACTATGACCTCTGCTGAGCACTTCTGTCATGCTTGTCAGCTCGGTCGTCATGTTAGACTTCCTTTTTCTTCTTCTTCTTCGCATGCTTCGCATGCCTTTGATCTTGTTCACTATGATCTGTGGGCATCTCCTGTATCCAGCATTTCAGGCTATAAATACTATCTTGTGGTTGTTGATGATTTCTCCCATTACTCCTAGACTTTTCCTTTACGCGCGAAGTCCGAGACTTTTCCCACCCTCCTCCACTTCTTTGCCTGGGTGTCCACTCAGTTCGGTCTCACTGTCAAGGTCGTTCAGTGCGACAACGGGCGTGAGTTCGACAACCACACCTCTCGTTCTTTCTTCCTCTCTCGGGGTGTTCAGCTACGCATGTCTTGTCCGTACACTTCCGCTCAGAACGGCAAGGCTGAGCGCATGCTTCACACCACGAACGATGTCATGCGGACCCTTCTGATCCAGGCCTCTCTGCCCCCGCGCTTCTGGGCTGGGAGCCTCCACACCGCCACCTACCTTCTCAACCGCCTCCATTCCACCGCTTGTCCTGCTCCTACTCCCCACCACGCTCTCTTCGGTACCCCTCCTACCTACGATCACCTTCGTGTCTTCGGTTGTGCATGTTACCCTAACATCATCGCCACTGCTGCTCATAAGCTGGCGCCCCGTTCGACACGTTGTGTGTTCCTTGGTTACTCCCCTGACCACTAGGGGTACCGCTGCTATGACCTCACCTCTCACCGGGTCATTATCTCTCGACACGTTGTCTTCAACGAGTCGGATTTTCCTTACTCCACCTCCCCTCACCTTCTCCTGAGTCTGAGCTGGAGTCCATGTTTTCTGACCCGGTGGTTCAGCCACCATTTCCTTCTTTTCCTTCTCCTGCAGGTTTTCGTGGTGCGGCATCGGCACCTCCTCCCGCGCCGCCGTGCGTGGCCCCGGTGCCGCCTGCAGCGCCGCCGTGCGTGGCCCCGGCACCTCCCGCCGCGCCGTGCACGGCCCCGGTGACGCCCGCAGCGCCGCCGTGCGTGACCCCGGCGCCTCCCGCCGCGCCGTGCGCGGCCTCGGCGCCCCCCACCTCTCCGTCGCGCTTCGCCGAGCCGGTCTGAGTGTACCAGCGTCGCTCGGTACTAGGACCGGCGCTCGGCCCTCCGGCTCTGGGCTCGGAGGCTCCTGCTCGATACGCGCACCCTGTGCGCGTCTTCGAGCGTCGTCCGACGGCCCCGTCTCCACCGACACCTCGAACGGGGCCGTCACCACCACCTCCACCACCGCCACCGCCGCCGCCCCGCTCCCGTGTTGAGCCGGCCGTGTACCACCCGCCGATTCTCCATCGGGACCCTCGCCATGTACACCCCATGGTGACTCGGCAGGCGGCTGGAGTTCTTCGACCCGCAGCTCTCTCCGTCACCGAGAGTGAGCCGCGGCTCTCTCCGGTGCCCTCCTCTGTCCGCGACGCCCTGGCGGATCCCAACTGGCGTCGCGCGATGGAAGAGGAGTACGAGGCGCTCCTTGCCAACCAGACGTGGGACCTCGTGCCGCGTCCGTCTGGTTGCAATGTGGTGACGGGCAAGTGGATTTGGACGCACAAGCGTCGGGCTGATGGTACTCTCGAGCGCTACAAGGCTCGTTGGGTCCTCCGGGGTTTCACTCAGCGGCCTGGAGTGGATTATGATGAGACTTTCAGTCCAGTGGTGAAGCCTGCTACAGTGCGCACAGTCCTCTCGATTGCTCTCTCTCGCTCGTGGCCTGTGCACCAGCTCGACGTCAAGAATGCCTTCCTACATGGCACTCTGTCCGAGACTGTCTACTGCAGCCAACCAGCAGGGTTTGTGGACTCCTGTCGTCCGGATCTGGTCTGTCGGCTCAACAAGTCTCTCTATGGTCTGAAGCAGGCTCCTCGGGGTTGGTACTCTCGATTTGCCACATTCTTGGTGACATTGGGATTCACGGAGGCCAAGTCCGACACTTCTCTATTTGTCTATCGACATGGTGATGAGATTGCTTATCTGCTGCTCTATGTTGATGATATTGTTCTCACCGCCTCCAGTCAGCAGTTGCTTCGGCGCATCATCTCCTCTCTACAGCAGGAGTTTGCTATGAAGGATTTGGGTCAGCTCCACCACTTCTTGGGTGTCACTGTGGAGACTCGGCCTTCTGGCCTCTTCCTTCACCAGCGACAATACGCTCTTGATATCCTGGAGCGGGCTGGCATGTCAGATTGCAAGCCCTGTTCTACTCCTGTTGATACTCAGTCAAAGCTGTCCGCGGATTCAGGAGCTCCTGTAGCTGATCCAACTGCCTTCCGGAGTCTTGCGGGAGCCTTGCGGTACCTCACCTTCACCAGGCCGGACCTTGCATATGCTGTTCAGCAGGTTTGCCTCCACATGCATGATCCCCGGGAGTCTCACCTTACTGCCTTGAAGCGCCTTCTTCGGTATGTCCGTGGCACAGTTGACTTCGGGCTGGTCCTCCACCGGTCTCCTCCTGCTGAGCTGGTCGTCTACACCGACGCTGACTGGGCTGGGTGCCCGGACACTCGCCGCTCTACCTCAGGGTATGCCGTCTTCCTAGGCGGCAACCTGGTCTCCTGGTCGTCCAAGCGGCAGCCGGTTGTCTCCCGCTCCAGTGCTGAGGCGGAGTACCGAGCTGTCGCTAACGGCGTGGCCGAGGTGTCCTGGCTTCGACAGCTCTTGGCGGAGCTTCACAGCCCGCTCCCCAAGAGTACGCTCATCTACTGCGACAACGTCAGCGCCATGTACCTCTCCACCAACCCGGTTCAACATCAGCGGACGAAGCATGTCGAGATTGACTTGCACTTCGTTCGCGACCGGGTTGCCATCGGCGATGTTCGGGTCCTCCATGTACCGACCACCTCCCAGTTTGCCGACATCTTCACGAAGGGTCTGCCCTCCTCGACGTTCTCGGAGTTTCGCTCCAGCCTCAACATAGCGGGTGGCTAGTTGTGGCTGCGGGGGGCATGTTGTGTGATGTTGTGTTTCTTTGTTGTCCAGTCTTGAACACCGCTGCGCCGGTAGTTCAGACTGCAGGGGAGTGTTGGAGTATAGTGGTATATTAGGCCCATCTAGGCCCATGTATTATTAACAATATACCCACCCATCTAGGGTTTGAGGAATAGAGAAAGGATTCCCAAATAGCAGTAATGATAGTTTCAAAAAAATAAATAATTTGGTGTTGCTCAAAGCTTCTTAAGTAATGTTTTTAAAATTAGTTCTTTCAAGTACCGGGTGGCAGAGAAAATGTCATCAAACTTCTTCTTGAGCGTTGACGGGTCCTGCAATGGCCAATGGGATTCATCCTGGTGGACAAATATAACATTCTCCAGTACAGCCTTTGAAACACCCATTAAGGCTGGAATCTCCCTATCCATGTCAGCACATCTGTAGCTGAGACAGACCTTCTGTACTAAGATATAACCAATTAAAGTGAATGTGTCAATGAATAAACTTATTTGGCCCCGAAGTAGGAAACATCAGTACCCTGTTAGTGCGACACAGTTCCTAGCATAACACTTATGATCAACAAAAGTATCAAATAACAGGTGTCAAAATTCCATTGCCTGATGACATCGATTTCATGTGCAAACACAATAGTTCTGTCTGAATACAAAGATATCATAGGCTGAGAAGTGTTCTGGATAGAAAAAAAAATTATAACAAGGAACACGAACACAAAGGAATGGGGGACATTATATGTCCTTCTAGATTACTAGAAGCTTAAGCGAGTCACAAGATATTGAATACCTTTTATATGTACCAATGCGATGGGAGTAAAAGAGCACTTGATTACCTTTTGAGTTTTTACATAGAAAAAATTGAAATCTAACACATTGCATAACACTGTGCACGCTAGCAGCAACTGCAATCTATACTGAGCAAATGGGTGCAGTAGCGTAATGGCATACATATATACCTTTCATAACTGATAATATTTTTATGAGACTGTAGTTAGGAACAGAAATTGATGCAATAGATTGCTTTCGGGGTTCAATTTAGTGTCATGAGAAACTTCAGTTACTTCCCAGACACCACAAACAAAGCAAGTTTTTTAGTCACAAAGAATAAAGCAAGTTAAACAGTACACATTAAAATATGTCGCTGTTTTAGTAAGAGTTGTTCAGCATTTTTTTGCCCTGGGTTTTTCAAAGCACTGCCATTATAAATGCTGCTACCACATAACACTATAATAGGCTTTAATTTATATGCTCGTAATGAAATGATCAAATGGGTTCAACAACTTCAAATCTGAATGGAAAAAAAATAAGAAGAATGTGTGGACCTCGCCAGTATGTGGATTTATACTCTGGAGAACGCTTTCAATTGCCTTAAACTCCATCTTTGATGCCTTTTGGGTAAGTTGGAAGGATCGGATGCACACCACATCCTTTCCTGCCGCTGTCTTAAACCGTAGCTTAATCTGCCCTTTTGTTTCCGTCTCGCCAGCTACCTACATTTTACAATACAACACAGAGTAAGCTTCAAAGATATCACAGAGTTGCAATTCATCCCGTATTAGCCGCACGTCATTCTCAATTTCTCCTAAGCCGATTGGAACATTCTAATATTCACAATACAGACCCGCACGCACCCCACTACTCCCAAATCCAGTACAAGGCACCCATCACTGCTGGCCACACAAGACTGCAAGAGCACCAAGACCCTGGACGGGCAATGAACATTGCTCAGGAAACGACATATCACCTTGGGGTCGTGGATGAAGGTGTGGCCGGAGCGCGAGTTTGGGGGCAGCTCGCCGGTGCAGGACAGCTTCAGGCACTCGATGATAGTCTGCAAGAGCAACAAAACAGAGCATCCAAAAATCAATCCGGGAAACACTAATCTGCTGGGTGCACGGGCGGGGATTGGTTGGGAGCGAGGAACCAAACACATACGGTCTTGCCGGCGCCGTTGGGCCCGACGATGAGGGTGAGCGGCTTGAAGAAGGTGATGACGTTCTTGTTGTCCGGGTCGAAGCTCCGGATCCCCTTGATGAGCATCTTGTCCACCGTACTCATCTTGGCCCGCGACCGCTCGGTCCCTCCTCCTCTCCGGCTTCGGCTGCTACTTCTCCGGTGCCGGCGCGATTGCACGTAATCTAGATTGCGGATGCTATTCCGGTATACATTTATTGATTTGGCTCCGCCATGGATGATTGATGGAAGCAGATTGAAAAGAGGAAGGAGGGGAAATGGGGGGCGAGGAAATCGCTTCCTCGCCTTCTCGGTTTTTAGTGGGGTTTGGCCTCTTCGTGGGGGGTTTAGGGTTTTGTTGGACTTTTGGTTGACCACACCTCCTGGAGGCGTCCGGCGGAAGACTCAGTTCACGGGCTCACGACTTCTGCCATCAGAAAATCCGAATTGAACTTTTGAGTTCTTTTTCAGGATGACAAAGAAACAAACGCTGGCATATATAGGCTACTAGAAAGCAGGGTATATTTTCTAGTTTTATTTCCTTCTAGACCCTTTCTTGGTATATACACAGAACACGGCCATCATTAGCTACTCATTGATCTGGTGCAAATTCGTGCAAAAAAGATACTTTATTGTTCTGAAAAAAAAATAAAACCTGGCACGTCCATACTCATTACATTATATGTACTTTGGCCTTATTTAGTCCAAACTTTGGAATGCCAAAATTTAGAAAGTGCCATAAATATGACCCTGTAGCATGTCGTTTGTATATTTATGAATAATTGTTCAAACATTGATTAATTAGGTTTAAAATGTTCGTCTCGCAAAGTACAACGAAACTGTTCAATTAATTTTTGATTTTATCTACATTTAGGACATATACCGATATTTTGATGTGATGGAAATCTTTTTTTACATAGTGGAATTTGGGAACTAAACAAGGCCTTTATCACAAAATGTTTGTCATATAGATTAAATTGAAACCGGTTTGAACCTTAACTTTGGTGAGAATAATACATCACACAATGAACTATGCATGTGCAAGTTTAACCAGTACAGAAACGCATTGAACCTATATAGAATTATAGGATCTAAAGAGATTTCGGTGAAAAAACATCCTTCAATTAGATATCCAAATATAGATATCATTTGTTCCAGATTTCTCGCTAGCCAAAGATAGAGAGCGAGATGACTCTCTAGACTGCGCAAAATATAGAAAAGTTGTTGAAAAGTATAATGAAATAGAAAATAACTTTTACTCAAATGACTCTCCAAATGATGATTTAGAGAGTATATTTTAAATAGGCTTTTAGAGATGCTCTTAGAGAGTATATTTTAGAGCATCTCTAAGAGACTAGCCAAATCATTTTTTAAAGTTAAATTTAGCTATTGTTAGAGAAAAAACGTTTCCAACTGACTCTATAACTCTCTAAGTTTAGTGGCTCTCTATCACACCTTATTCGCTACCTATTTCTAGCTAACCTATCTCACTAGCCATCTTTACAAAATATGTTGGATTACCCATTGAATTAGATGACTTTCTATTTTTACAAAGAGACTATAATCTTCATATTTAGCTAACATAACACGGAGTCTCTTGAGATGCTCTTGGATAGGCTATATACAATCATTGGTAGCAGGGGGATTTGTTCCAAATTAGGTGATGTTTGGTTTGACGATTTTAGTCGGTAATCCGTTTACAACGTGATCTGTTACCCTTATTTCATGTTTGGTTAGGATAGTCGGTAATCAGGTCACGACGGTATCCGATATGGCTAGGGTTGGATGTCGAGCCAGCTCGGCTCGTTCGAGCTCGTTAGCCAAACGAGCCAGCTCGGCTCGGCTCGTTAAGGAAACGAGCAAAAATCCTAGCTCGGCTCGGCTCATGAAGCTCACGAGCTGGCTCGTTAAGCTTGTTGAGCTAGAGTTAAATTTAAAATTGCCACAATAATATATATAATATAAAAATTATAGTATTTATATGGTCTTAATATCTCTAAAATCTACTCTACCATACTATAATAATAGAATATAACTACGCATATAGTATACATATATTATTATTAATTAATAATTTGCTCATTAGTTTATTAAACCTTCTAGCTCGTTTGGCTCGCGAGCCGGCTCGAACTCGCTCGTTATACTAACGAGCAGAAACTCTTACTCGGCTCGTTAGAAATATGCACCGAACCGAGCCGGCTGCGATCCGAGCGAGCTAGCGAGTTTCGAGCATTTTGTCCAGCCCTAGATACGGCCTATATAAGATCGTTACCGCTCAATTTGTGAGATTATCCGTTACCGGAGGTGCCCATCCCTGTCCTCGCTGGAGTATCCGCCGCCGCTCCTCACTTGTGCCTGCCTCCACCCCGGCCGCCGCCGCTCGCCACTCGTGCCCGTCTCCACCGCTGCCATTTCCCACCCCGGCCGCCTTGTGCATGCCTCGAACCCCACCCGCGCTTCCCCTACCATCCGCACCATGGAGAATCCCTTTGCGAGCTTCTTCCCCGGCTGTGGTGGTTGTTACCGCTCACGACGGGTGCCTCCTCCACCTCCTCTCGCCCTAGATACTATTAACTACTCTAAATTGTTCTTATTCCAACAGTCCGCAAAAAAACTATTAACTCAAATGGACACAACAAATGAATAGGGGTAACAAAAACCTAGATGCTCCAGGACCTGGATTAACACTAGAAGGGGGCAAAAATGACAAAAAGGCACATCAGCCGGCGACCAAAACTAGAACTACATCTGAATAGGTGTATATTCTACAATTAGTAATCACTTCTTTTTCCGCTTTTGTTGCCTGCAAAAATAGTGGTCAAGAATAGGAACCCGCATAAATTATCTGGGCTTTCTGGTGATCCTGAACTCAACCAATTGATGCTCTATGTCAACTTCGGAACAATCTGAGGACCATGGAACAATTCCAAGAGACACGCAGCTATGTTGTCATTCATTTCGCAGGAGCACCAGCGACTGCTGTGCGACCACCACGACCACCTGTGTATTCAACCCTCTGGTAGCCAACATCAGCTCCACGCGCCGCACCACTTCGACCACCACTTCTGCCCCCGTAATCGGACCTGTAACTGAATTCACCCCTTCCATAGCCCCTTCCTCCACTGTAGTTACCACGGCCTCTGGCACCTTCATTTCTGAAGTTGTTACCCCTGCCTGGTGCAAACCTGCCACCTCTGCTGGAGCCTGAGAAAGGAAGAAATATTTCAATTGAAATGGGAAGTCAAACAATTTAACAAAATCCAACAAGAGTTAAACTTAACACAGCATGTGTAGAAATAGGTACCAAAATTCCCATTAATTATGTCAAGAGAAACACTCAATGAGATTTATTAGAGGGAGAAAATTTGGGTGTACTGAGACTCTGAGAGTTATGCGCACCCATGACCAATATTTAGACCCACATAAATCTAGCTCCATGCAAGCTATATGCCCATAGTTAGCAAGTTAGTACCAAAAGGTGGACTCATGTTTAATACTTCCCTAGATCATGGTTCAACAAAATGACCGAATGCCTCTGTAAATATAATAAGAGAAATTAAGGCATACTGTATCTGCCTATTCAAATCATGGATCTACAGATATAATATAAATTACCGGCGTCATTCATTCATCTTCCTATGATTCATAAGCTAAAAAAGTAGGATAATGTGTCATTTAAAGTCAGTCATACTGGTGTCTGAATCAGTCATCTGATGCATATGGTCCAATGATATAATTGGCATAGGTACTCATGAAGTATTAATTTATACATAAATTTACCTCGTGAACCAGGTGTCCTCTTTTCCTCAACGTAACATTGACGACCACCAATTGTTACAGGAGAACCCTGCAAATTGAAAACATAATCAGTTAAACACAGCTAATCAATCGTCACAACTACCATTAAACTCCACCTCTCAAGGGCACCACTTAATGATACCAAATACCAGTAGCAGAACAAGACAGGGCATTCATTTGTTTAGTACTACTATATTACACCTCAACACATACAAGGAACCGATCATCCATACCATTTGAATAGTTAAAGAATACAAAGTAAATCATGGGTGCAAGCAATATGAACAGATATCAGAATTTAGAAACAGCATATCCTATATACCACAGGGAACAGCAAGCAAAATTCACAATGAAACAAATCAGCCCTTTCTCTGATATTGGGACTTTGGACACAAACCAAAAGAATCTTAATACGTGAACACTTGCAAGAGGAAATCTTCAGGTTCATCCATTACTAATCAGTAGGTAAACCACAAATAAACCAATTCAGGATGTGCCCATCTAGGCACCTACATGTGTTTGCCTAGTTGTCACACAGAAAATTCTGCACAAAATTTCCAATTAATGCATGTGACTTTTGCTATTTACTACAAAGGTCCTAAATTCAAAACCATATCCAAGAAGCTCATTCAACGAAAAGATTAGAAAATAAATCCAGAGTTCACCCATCTAGGCATCTACATGTGTTTGCCTATTTGTCATACAATTCTGCACAAAAATTTCCAAGTAATTTTCCAATTCAGAGGTCCAAGAAGCTTATTCAAAGAAAAGAAGTAATCATTTTTAATAAAATCAATTAGACAATCTGGATGGCACTAAAATGGGCAATAGCCACATAATCAAGACAAATAACAGTAACTCATTATATTCGGCCAAATCTAACTCGATACAGAAATCAAGCTCCAAGATAATGAACATCATGTACGGTTCCCATAATGATATGAAATAAGAAGTGCTTTAATCAATCTATACTAACATTTTCTGCACTAGTGAACCCGATAATATCCATAGTGTGCATTGAAGTTAAAAATACAAAGAACAAGCTAATACCACAGTAAAAACAAAATGGTTTGATCGGTCAATTACCTCTATAGCACTCTGGACAGAAGTAGCATCCTCGAATTCAACAAAACCATAACAGAACCCTTGAATCTACATTTACATATGAAAACATTGATGTCAGCTTATGACGTCAAAATATCACAGAGAATCTCCTAAGGGCAGTGCAAGAGGTGGGGAGAAAAAGAGAGGGGGGTACCTTGTTGCTTCTGACTTGAATACCATTTTGCTTAATAGCACCAAATTTCTTGAACTCATCCTCCAGTTGAGTCTCCGTGGCATTTAAAGGTAAATTCCTCACATATATCGCATGCGCATCGACTTCAAAAACAGATTGCGAAGTTAAGCGAGGACAGTGCAACTAACACAATTCAACTGATATCTTAGATTTAAGAAGCACCTTCTGGCTCTTGGATATTGCTGTTCTCAGAGTTAGAACTGAAAGGCGGTACGTCTGTGACAGGGGCAGGAGCAGGAGCCTGCTTCTCTGGTTTGGGTGGTGCAGGCCTAGTAGGAGGTACAGGAGCAGGCAATGGAACTTCTTTCATGACTTTGACCTGCAACAGAGAGAAATTGTAATATTGTTATTAAATAATGTAGCAAAATAAACCTGATGTTTCACAGTGGAGTAAATAAATCACCAGGTACCAAACAGGCAACATGCTATTCAGTTATTTCAATGCAGACAATACCATCTTCACAAGCATTGTACAAATAAAATAGTATAACAATTTTAGTGCAATCATTTCCTTGTCAGCAGATTAATTCTGAAACTTCATGACACCAGAGACATATACCATCCCAAAAAAAACTAGTATATACTGTGGATGATATAACATCAACGGTTTCCAGAGTCAACCTGCAGGATAAGGTGTCCAAATTACCTGAGTTCATATGTGACAGTAAAGTTTTGTATGGACTAACAAACAGATTTAAACAGCACACATGCACAAAATTGAAAAGCATATAGAATAAACAAGATAAAGCATATAGAATAAACAAGATAATTACTGAAACTGCATCATAGTTGAGCAGGTTTAAATGCATGAACAGCAAATGTAGTTCAAAATTTGAGGAAGTTGCTTTTGAAAACCTACAATTGAGGCATATGACTTCTTTGGAGCCTCCTCCTGCGACACTGGGGAAACTGTAGTTACCACCACTGGTGCCACATTGTTTGGAACTTCATTTATTACTTCAGGAACAGGTTGCTCCTCATCCACGACTCCTTCTGGTGGCGGATTGTAAACCTCCGCCTCCTCCTCCTCCTCAGGCTGAGGCGCTGCACGCTCCACAACATGGTGTTCCTGCTGCGGCACTGCATCTACAATCAGTGAAATACAAGCGATTTTATCATCTGCCTCATGAAAAATGAAACAGAAAACCGGCAGGCTCCACTTTACACACCATGTTCAGGAACAGCTGGCTCCACTGCTGGAGTAGCTGTGCCGTTGGGGAGTGCAGCAGCCACAGGCGGGACTACAGTGTCCGCCTCCGGCTGCGCCTCCACAGCAGCAGGGGCAGGGCCGTCCCCGACGAAGCGGAACATGTCGTTGAGCACGAAGTAGCCCTTCTCCTGCGGGGCGAGGAAGAAGGACTGCGAGAACTCGCGGCGCACGCCTTCGCGGCCGGTGATGTGACCCGTAACGAGCACCGTGACGCCGCCGCCGAGCGACTCCTGCGAGTCCACCGTCCTGATCTCCGCCTTCGCCACGTCCATCTCCATGATCTTCTCGTTGATCGCCTGCGTAGGCGCACCAGACACACACCCGGGTCCCAAAACCTCAGCACCCCGACACAAATGAAATCAGAGCACCAGATCTGGGGGCGCGGGGGCAGTGGCTCACCTCCATGGTGGTGACGGAGTCCATGCCGGCGGCGCCGGCGGCGGAGGCGGGGCGGGCGAGGCGGCTGGCGTCCTGGTAGAAGCGGTACACCAGATCCGGCGACTGGTGCAGCACGAGGTAGTACTGTTGCACGAACGCGTTGCCCACCTGCGGCGCGCACAGAAAACACCAGATCAGCTTCCCGAAGACGGCGAGAACCCCGCCGAAATCTCGGCCTGGGAGCGGCGAGGCTGCTTACCACTTGCGCGGAGGGCGGCGCCTCGGGCGCGGGGGCGGCGGGCTGCGGCGCGGCCATGGGGGACTGGATCGGGCGAGTGGGGGAGCTAGGGTTTAGGGGAGGCGCGGCGGCGGCGGATGCGGCGCGCGGCTCCCGTGCGACGGCGGCGTGTGGGGGCAGCGCTTGGGGTCTCGTGGCGAGGAGATGGAGGCGGGGCGAGGAGGGAGAGAGGTGTAGAGGCGAGTGTGTAGGCAGGGCACGGCGACTGGAGGCGCTGGGCTTATGTGTACGGCGGATCTGGAGCCGTGATATGATGGTGTAAATCTGTGATGTAGCGGGATGATTGATTGCAATTCACTGTTAGAAATACTGTTCACGTGAGTGTTTTATGTTGGAAAATAATATTTTCTGTTTTGTGTCTTAATAAATAACTAAATTACATCTAACTTATGACATTGTATCATTTTGGTCTAACTAACAAACCACACAACATATGTACGAACTTGTCAAATATTTATATATGCAATCACGGATGTGTTTAGTTCTAAAAAGAGGAAGAGAAAGTTTGGTGAAAATGTCACATCGGACACTGTAGCGCACTGTAGCAATTTTCGTTTGTTTGTGGTAAACATTGTCCTACCATAACCTATCTAGGCTCAAAAGATTCGTCTCGTCGTGTACAATAAAACCATGTAATTAGTTTTTTTATTTATCCACGTTTAGTGCTCCATACATGAAGAGAGAGATTTGATGTGATAGGTGAATAGTGAAGTTTGGAGAGAGAATTTTTGGGAAGTTTGTGAACTAAACACAGCCCACATATAATCCACATAATTTTATTTTTTTCACCGTAGCAAGCCCATGGAAGATTTTATTCATTTAACACCAAACATGTTCATTTGCATGTTCAGCCATCGTTTCTTTACCGCCACTCCATCGGATCCTCTATTGGTGCTGCTTTTCTTGCTGCTGCAATTACACAATTGAACAGAGATGGAGTTAAACTGAAACCACGCATGATTTATCAACCAATTTATCGTTTTTACGTTCCTTAAATCACCATATTTGTTCCATGACTTTTTTTAATAAATACAGATTATGCAGCTTTGTTTCTCAGGTAAATAGGTCTTCTTTTAATCTGTGTTAGGCAGCAACACCATGGAACACCAGCTTTGTGATGCGTGTTAGGAAGCTCGATATCACCTATTCATCGACCACGATGTCGTTGGCCTCTCGTTAGGAGCCAATGCCCATGCTCTATCGGTGGGAGATCAATAGCGAGGCAATACATGTTGTTTTAGTCAAAGTAATACCCAAAACTTATAGACCAGAGTTATTTCTAAGTTGGGTCAACCTATTCATGCCACCTACCATACATCTACCATGGTATCAAAATACATTTATGTGGCTTATGTGTGACCGTATGTACACCTATTTTATGAATTTATGCATCTGTATATACATTTTTGTTATTTATTGAAACAAAGTTATATAACCACACAAATTGTTGTACAATTTAGACTTACATGAAAATAATAAAGGGAGTTGAACATCATTTTCTTGTCTAGGCTAAGTATCTAGGAGGGTTTAGATTTGAAATTACAATGAAGTGATAAACAACCCAGGATGAATGCTGCTAATAGGTCATGGAGGGAGCATAAAGGTCAAAAACAACATTGGTGTAAGAGAGAAGATATACACTCATATGTATGGATGCACAACAATTGATCATAAAAAAACACCACTATTTTAACATTTTGTTGCATAAAAGCTAGAAATTTTCTCAACATGGACCCCACCCGTCAACCTCTATGGTATGCATCATGTGGGCTTAAATGCAGTGGCGGAGCGTGAAGACAAGTATGGGGGAGGGGGCATTTTGCCAAATCTATACGACTGTACACAAAGTTGTGCTGCTAGGCGACCGTCTAATGATTTCACAACCATCGGGCGCCAACCCTTGCTAGACCTCGGCTGATGGGCGAGGCTGTTATTGAGCCTCATCGGTGGTTTATTCTGCTTGTTCTTCACCAATCTGCTGGCTGAGCTGAGTTTTCTTCTAGGTTTGCTCATTAGATAACTTGCTTGTTCGTTGAATTGACTATACACGTTGACTTTGTACAGACTGCACCACATAGCTCTTCAAAACTTTTTGCATGGGCAAGGGGGGGCATAGCCCTCTATGGCCCAATGAGGCTCCACCAATGCTTAAATGTTAGCTTTTGAGAAAGTTGTGTCCTAAAATAAGTGGCAGAATAATTGTAGATTTGTGCAATGAGTATGAAATGTGAATTTTTTGTATCATGTGTTAACACATTGTAGGATTTTATTCTATTTATTCTATTTATTTTTAAACTTTTACCCAATGTCTAATTTTCTCTAGACATTTAAATGGGCCATTTTCTTCCTTGATGGGCTATGACCTGCGAGTATGTTCAATACATCAGTGTATGCTCTCTTCAACCTCATCCCCTTGTTGCCTCTAAAGATATAGAGGTGAATAATGAAGATAGCCAATGTTTGTACAGTTTCTACTTTAGTGTTTTTATTAAATTTTACATAATAGGGGCCTCCTTTGTTATATTTACATAAAAAAAGGAAGATTGCTAATAGAGCAGCCTCAACCTGCTAGGCTGCTATAGATGTACTTCAATTGTGAACATGTAGTTTAGTTGCAATGCATGCTTCTTTCATATCATGTGACCAAGAGGTAAGAAACAACCAATTCCGAAGCTTAGCTCCTTAAGCATGAAGTGAACCACAATCTACCTAGAGTTTTGTTTATCGCTTTAGGGAAAAAAGTAAAGTATTCATATGAGACGATCCTTTGCCAACTCGAAGCAAAGGGTAGATACCTAAAAGGAGGTACTACATGAAGAAGATATGCCCGTTGTCATAATATTTATGGTTTTTAGTGATATATGAAACACAAGTAGGTATTTTCTTATGACTAACTTTGTTTTGTAAGAAAATATCATTCTAGGTCACTCAGATACAAATGAATTGAGAATGAATAGAGGCTTTCAATGCTCTTCAAGATATCAAATGGTCAAATTATGAAGGTTAACAATTTATCTAATCCAAGTGTAATGAAAAGATGAAGGACACTTGGTTTATAATAAGACAATAAGTTTATAGCTTTCATGCCGGTACTATAAAGAGAGGAGTATGAGCTAAGTAGCTTGACCATGCAAATTGTCTAGCTTCATGCACACACAAGTCAAGAAGCAGCTCAAGATATAAATTATTTATCCGTCATGTTTAAGATTTTGTTTATAAAGGGAACAAAATGATCCATATGTAAACAAATTATTCTATATAGAGAACAAACATGTCCACATTATAAATAAAATATATGCAATTGGTAAACAGATTCAGTAAAAAAATTAAAAGACAAGGGAAAGAAAAAAGTTGAAAAAAGAAATAAAATAGTAATAAAAGGAAGAAAGGTAAGAAAAAATAAAGAGAGAATATAGGCATATACATACACAAATAAATAAATATAAAAAATGAAAACAAAAATAAATAAAAATAAAAATAATAAATAAATAAAAACACAAAAAGAAGCAACAAATAGAGCGAATATAGGAATAAAATAATAGAACAAAGCATACAAGAAAGAAAACGTAAAAGAAAAAGGAAATAAACCATCACACAGGGTGTAGCTATTCCATGTCACTCGCCCATAGCAAGCCGAAAGAGTGCTTTACAAGCCGAATTGGCACCACGCCAGAAGCGATGCCAAAGTGGAGGGGGATAAGGTAGCTACGACAAGGGTGAAGAATGAAACATATTTGTACCAAACCAAACACATACCAAGTCACGATCCTGGGTTGGCACTTGGTGACAATATGGTCGGGGACTTGGCATCATCACGAAAGGGAGTGAGACAGAGGCTGAGGCCAATCACACTCCTCGAAAGAAACTACGTAATACGATATCCGTTTATTTTATCTTCACTTGCAAACTTCCTGTTAGTTTAACAACCTACACAATAACACTTGGTGCACTAGTCAAACATAGTTAGATCAATATTGTTCTTTATGGAATTTAATTTATACCTGTGACCGAAACTTAGGCCTAGTTTGGAACGGAGGATAGCCGAAGGAATTTCACAGGAATCCAATTCCTTTACTTTGCTGACGTCATGTGGCGTTTGGATCAAAGGAATGAGATTTGCCGTTCCTATGGAATGGCTTGTTTTCCTCCGCAAAACGTAGGAATCAGAACATCCACTCCCACTCGATTGTTTCGCGGAAGCCCGAGGCACGCACGCACGCGAACGAGAGAAAATAGATGAGACAAAAGAAAGACAACCGTCCTGCCGGCGTCGAAGTTGAAACCGTCGCCTTCCTCAAGCTGGCTGCTGCATCGAGTGGAGCGGAACCTCCTCCCGCCTGTCGACCTCGAGTTCGAGAAGGACCCGTGCCTCGTGCTCCTCTACGGTGCCTCCTCGCCCGTTGTCCCCGTCGACTATCTTCCTCCATGAACGGCTGTTGAGGTCTCAGAGATGTTGCTGATGGAGCCGGAGTCACCGAAGAACGAGAACTCGCGAGGGAGAGACAGGCAGAGAACTACCGAAGGGATAAGAACTGGGAGTCCATGAACGGGAAGGATAAGATCAAATTAAAAGGAGCATGTTGTGCCTTACAGGTGGGACCATGACACTTTTGGCCCACTCGTCATTTGATATAATTGATCTTAATTAGTTGTTTAATGGATTTACTTAGTTAATTTTTTGTTACTGTGTTTTAACCCCCACATATCTTCAATTCATACATTTCTATTCCTGTGTTCCAAACACAGGTTTCTAAAACTTTCATGTGTTTTCCATTCCTCTGTTTTGGCAATACATTCTTTCTTCATTCCTGTGTTTCCTGTCATTCCTGTGGTTTTAATTCCTCCGTTCCAAACGAGCCCTTAACATGTGCGTGCCAACAATTTTTAGATGACAGATAGCCAGATGGACATGGAGCCCATTTTGCAAGTTGCAACATAAAACGAGGACCTCAAAGGAACAAGAATGCAGCCCTAGGATGTTTTCTTTTTGTTAAGATGCGTGTATTTGCCACTGTTGTACTAATGGTTGTATAGCTAAAACTCCATGTGTACTCTGATTGTTCTGTATTCTAGTTGTACGATTGTCTCCTATTATGTTATTTTGTCACCCAAAGTCTGAAAGTCGGAATTAATACAATTAGCAAACTGTCGATTGGTTTTGACTTGTGCATGCTGATGATGGATTTTGAAAGTTTGAAACTTTATGATTGCTATATTTTTTTTGTGTATCATGTTGATAAACCCAAAATTTACATCCTACTCGAGTTAGTTTGAGATATTAACGATCCAAGTCAAGCCGACTTTTTGCTTATTTTTTTTAACGAGCCGAGTCGAGTAGGCTTGTCGTTGAGACTCGAGACCTAAAAATAACACATGAGAATACATATGCATGCATCTATTTGTCACCGCTATATGTACATACTAAGTAGCTAGATTATTCTACTGCTGTTGTTTCGATTAGGTTTGATCGAGGGTTTACTAATTATATAATTAGGCCCGTTTCAATTAGATTTTGGATCTGAAAATCTAGATTGTGAATGGATTACCATAATCTGTATTCTTGCTAATATCTGGATAGTACCATTTGGATGCAATGATTCCAATACCTAATACATGCCGAGGCATCTCATTTTTGCTTGAATATGTCCTCAGTTTTCAATCTTTTTACAAATATCCTTCTCTGAAAGATGCTGACTGTATTTTCTACTCTTTTCTAGTCAAATTCTTGTAGATACACTTGTCAACGTGTCAAAACAACTCACAAGCTGCTTGTCGACTAATGAATCACTCCCAAAATATACGCGCAGCCGTCACTGAGCTGTGCTCAGACCATGCCGAAGAATGACAAATCGGTTTTGGGCTCAAACAGCCTCGGGCCAGCCGGCCAGGCTCGCTCATCTCATCATGAAGGCGCGAAATGGAGATCAAAGTTTGGGCCCACTGGCCTGCCGAGCAAGCCCGCCCATCCAACCATCTGGCCCTCATGAGATCCATCCAGGTCGCCATCCTTTGGCACTTGCATTGCAACCTGGTTGGGCACTTGGCAGTACAGAGAGCGTGTGTGAGAGAGAGGAGAGGTCGAGCACTCCTGGGCGGCGCGGGAACAAGCCCACGAACTCGGGGTCTATTGGCCGCCACGTCCCGCGCTCGGGGAAAGCGTAGTCCAGCCCACGTTTCGCCCGTGCCAAGTCGGACCCCACTCCCCACCCCTGCCACGTGTACCCACCACCACGCAAAAGCCGTTACCACCTCCCTCCCCTCCTCTCTCAAAAGATCACATCACATCACCCAGCCAGAGAGAAACCGGAGCGAAACGCCGTTGCCTCCTCCTCTCCCCTCCCTCCCTCCCTCACACGAATCTCCCCGCCCCGCCATCTCCTTCCGGGTGCCCGTCACGTCCTCCGCGGCGCCCCCCGCGTTCACCCCTTCGCCGCCGCCGGCGTCGCCCGGGCCTCCCCGCTGCGCTTGGTCGGTCGGTCGCCAACGGAGGCAGGCAAGGTAACCGGCGCCTTTCTCCCGATCGATCGCCTGCCCCGCGCCGATCGGCAGGGCACGCCATTGCGCCCCGGCGCGGCGCTTTTCCCCTTCCTCTTCCGTCGGGTTAGGCGGCGACCACACGAACATGCGCTTTGCTTTTTTTGTTTCAATTTTCTCCTCTTTTTCGGGGGACGGGAATTCCTGAAAAATCCCCTCGATTTTCCGTGGCCGCGCGATTGGGTTTCGCTGTCCGAGTTTCCGCCGCGTCAGTTTGGCTAGACGCGGTTTTGCGCCCGCGCTTCACGGGGTTGTTCGGCGACCCACGTCCGGGCGGGCGACGGTTCTCGTTCCGAGATCGCAGTCTGGTTCTGGTTCTCAACGACTGAATTGCTACTCCATCCATCCATATTTGTTTTTTTCTCGTCGACTCGAATGAATTGGTGTTGCTGGCTGGCTGGCCAGATAAATCACTGCTGTAGCCTGTAGTGGACAGTTATTGCTATTTATTGTTCTTGCTCACTGTTCCATACGTACTTTCCTTTTTCTCCTCTCCTCCGTTCCGTCCGTAGTGGAGGTTCCTGGCGTATATCTGAGGCTTTCGGCTGCTCTCTGGTGGCGTGTTCAAAGGTTTCCTTTCCTTTCACGGGTCAAAACCCAAAATGTGCTGGAGAGATTAATGCGTCCAGCGACATTGTGAATCCGGTACCTTTCTCATCTGCTATATCTCTGTTGATCTTCCGGTACCTTTCTCATCTGCTATATCTCTGTTGATCTTGCGGGAACGGGGGGAATCATATATTCTTCCTCAACTTGGAGGTCTGGATTTTGGACATCTCTCTCCCATGTTGTAGGGGAACGGGGGGAATCATTCTTCTTCAACTTGGAGGCCTGGATTTTAGATTGGGTAGTCAAGTAGACTTGTTCGTTATGGATTCTTTATCCACCTTTTCAGTTACCTCGTATGGAGCGTTTTTATTCCCCTGTTCAGTTATGTTTTACGAAACAGCTAGAGGATTCATGTCTCTTCCACTTTGCTTTGTTAGATTGGATCTGCCATGTTCTTTGCAATCTGTTTTCTTCGTTCTGCTCTTTTGATACTTTTCTTGAGGATGAATAAATCCTTATGTGTGTCCTGAATGCTTTGTTCGATGTTCATCCAGAGCTATCTTACATGCACCACCCATGAAGTTGAATAAATCAAATCTCTTCCCTGAAAATCATGGAAAGGTTTAGTTTGAGTTGCGGCAAGTTAAGTGCTGAACGTTAGAAGCAATCTTACTCTGGGAGCTTTATCCAGCTCTTATCCTACTCCTTTCAGTAGTTAGTTCCAGCAGTTTAGCATTCCTTGGCTGTTTTTGGTGGCTTCTTGTCAATTGTCATATCTATGATCATTTTTCTTTATGCAAATTTAAGCTATTGCTCTAAGGGCTTTCCCTCCTGCATGCAGGCTATGAGTTGTGAAGGTCTGAAGTTTGGTATTGTCTTTAGCAAGGACGTGAAGTAAAAGTATAATACCAAAGTGTTCGTCGTGATTCCGATCAGTGTGTTTCTGTACTGGATTAGACAAAGAAAACCGAAACCCCAATCAATCAAAGGTTTCATTGATCACATCTTCAGGTGAATGAATAAAAATAACTTTTATTATAATTAATATCCAGTTTTCTTTCACCTTATGTGATTTATAAGGAACCACGGTAGATATTGGTTCTTTATTAGTTCTCTGTATGGTTTGGCTTCTGTTCTATTTCTTTTTCATCTATTCTTATCACTTGTATTGCAGGAATTGGTTCATATAGTTCTTGACAGAAGAATCCCACCAGACATGGTGGCATCTTTGGACAATGTGAGAGGCTTGACTTTGGCCATGTCATCTAGTGCATTCATTGGTTCAAGTTTTGTGATCAAGAAAGTTGGGTTGAAGAAGGCTGGGGATAATGGGGTGCGAGCAGGTTGTGCCTCTTCTAGCAGCTTCATTTAATTGTGAAATATTAACAACTGTTTAATCAGGAGGATGAACCCTCAATATTGTGTTATGTTCAAGCTAAGCTTCATATGAATATTACTCTTCACTCTTAATCCTTACTTAATTATGCGTTAATCTTCTGTCCTTTTATGTATATCCTGTCACTACTTCTGAATTCTGATTCATTTTGCTGTGCGCTGATTCACTGCAGCTTCTGGAGGTTTCTCATATCTATATGAACCGCTATGGTGGTTGGGAATGATAACTAGTAAGTGTTGATTAAGATCATGCTTTGCAGGGATTAAACAATTTTATGATCTTACTAACTTCTAGTTAGTTGTCTACTTCTACTCGTGTTTGTGCTCCCGTGTTGATTCTGTATCTGATTTATATGTCTTTTATGATGGTTGATTTCATAATTTGCTCTGTTGTACCACAAATTGACTAAGGAACATTTAATTGTAGTTATTCACTCTCCACTTGTTCACTTACCTCCACTCAATTCTTGGAACAGTGAATTTAAGTCCACATTGATTTATTGGACATCTATAGTACCAGTGAAGTATAAAATGATATTTCTGACAGCTATAGCTACATGTATAACAACATTATATAATGATGGATCTTAAGCTACACTGGATCAAGCTACAGTCTTCCTAATCATTTTCTTTTACCATGCAGTGATTCTGGGTGAGGTAGCCAACTTCGCGGCATATGCATTTGCCCCTGCCGTACTTGTTACTCCTCTAGGAGCTCTAAGCATCATATTTAGGTAGAAGCATTGCCACTTTCACAAATTTCCTTAGCTTGATAGTATCGCGTTCCTGTTTAATGTTTTGCTCATGCAGTGCAGTGCTCGCACACTTTGTTCTAAAAGAGAATCTGCACATGTTTGGTGTTGTTGGTTGCATACTATGTGTTGTTGGTTCCATTGGTATAGTTCTGCATGCCCCAAAGGAGAGAAAGATTGATTCAATGAAGGAAATATGGCATCTTGCCACACAGCCAGGTAGCTAATTCATCACCTACTCCTTTCACCCCTGGAGTTTTTTCCCCTCGAACGACGCAGAAGAGTTGCGTGTCATTTCATTAAGAAAGTCACTGTGGAGTTCACTGACCGTTCAACTTCTTCCTGTCTGTACTTGTTCCATTTACTGGACACTTCATATTGACGTGCACACGGCATTTCTGATTTACAGGTTTTATTGTTTATTCATGCGTCGCGGTGGCTTGTGTTCTTTTTTTGATATTCCGGGTTGTTGAACGCTCTGGACACAGATTGATGCTTGTTTATATAGCAATCTGTTCATTAATGGGATCTCTTACGGTACATGAGAACCACATCACCTTCAGATTAAATTATTAATAAAATCAATCATTGATCTTTTATTAACAGAACTTTATGATTGGGACAGGTTATCAGTGTAAAAGCAGTTGCCATTGCTTTAAAGCTAACATTTAGTGGATCAAATCAATTCATCTATGTTCAGACATGGTTCTTCATAGTTGTTGTCACTATTTGCTGTTTGGTGCAGTTAAACTACTTAAACAAGGTATAGAAGTGTTCTTGTGAATTGGGTATTGGAATTATTGCAATATCACATATTATCTTTGTCATGCTGGACATTTTTATAGTAATGTCATTGTGAGCTATGAATGAGTTTGCTCACTTTATTTCACTATACATATGGCCATGCCTTATGCATTGATAGGTGCATCATTAAGCTTGGTTTACTTGTCTAATTTCATTCACGTACACTGTAAGTCTTGTTTTTGCATATTTCCTGATCCAGGCCTTAGCTTCCAAACATATATAACCCTCGAGTATTTTTTTAGCCGATACTCTAGGCAAGCACACTTCAAACAAATATTTAGTTGTAAGCATAGCTGGTTCAGATGGAAGTGCTGCAGAGGTTTTTCTTTGCGCATTTGGAAATAATGCAATGTTTGCTAGTTAGTTCAACCATGGTAGCGCATTATTCATTTTTTTTAAGATAGTTTAAATCAGATATTTCAAGTTAATAGCCAAGATGGTGTAAAATGCAGAGAGAAATCTATCTTAAACTCTTGTGGCAACTCTTTATTGTGTTTTTTTCACCCCTCATGTTGCTTTGTAGGCTTTGGACTCATTCAACACGGCTGTGGTTTCTCCTGTATACTACGTGATGTTCACCATTCTTACCATTGTTGCTAACATGATCATGTACAAGGTGATCTCATTGTCCACTTGCACATAAGTCTTGGTATATGGGTCATTATGTCTTTTTCATCATTATTTCTGCTCACTGCGAATTGCATACCATAGTAAGTATTGACTGGTACAGGATAACTAGTTTGATGAATCCATGAAGTGGTGGTTTATTGCTGGATAATGATTTGTTTCTGAAGTATCGCGTATGATATATATATATGAAATGGAATGCCTGATATTAACTTTTATCTTGCAAATCATGAGAAGGAACCCACCTGCTAATATATTTGAAAGACTCAAAAGTTCGTATTTCTGCAACCACTAGCACTAAACATGTGACCAAAGGGTGAATTGCGATTTTTCTGATATGCGATGGAGAAATTCCAACAAAAAACTATTTAACAGCATAGCTTGTGTTTTGTTTTTTAGCATTGCTACAATTCTATCCATGATGGTGGCTTATCCAGTATTCTGGTGGAAATGCGAATCTGCGCAAAAAACTGATATCTGTCTGTCATGGTTTTCCATTCCAGGACTGGGCTACGCAGACCGCAACACAGATTGCGACACAGCTATGTGGGTTTGTGACCATTGTCGCAGGGACCTTTCTACTTCACAAGACTAGGGATATGGGGAATCCACCACCTCCTGACCAAGTTTGCCTGGAAGAAGCAAGAGAATGTTCTCCGCGATCAATGAACAGCTCTAGCTGAAATTATAACATGTACTGAACATGATGTTTGTCTCAGAACCTCCATAGACTCTGGTGGAGTTTTGCGCTGTATGGTCAACTTTTGTAGATATATTAGGAAAGAGTGAAGATTGGGGTGCCATAGAAGAATGATTAATGCCTTTTGCCTAGTAGTAGGACATACCGATGAAATTTTATCTTTTCTGCACCAACGAAGTGTATGAAAGCAGCAAAATCTTGTCGACATAGGATTACAGAAATCTATGTAGATGCATAGTTAACCTTTGCTCAATAGTGTCATTTGTTTTCAAAATTTTTATTGGTACCCTCTCTGATTTAAGCTATTTCATCCTGCTTTGTGGCCCAGAAGAAGTATTCTAGTTGCTTTGCATTAGGCAGCACAGTGAAATTTAGCCCTTGTTTAGAATGCAAAAGTTTCATTGTATTCCTTAGATGACTAGACTGTACGTTGCAACCATGCTGCTATGGATCGGTTTAAGACTCCGTCGCATCGTGACAAACTGCGTAAGAATAGACTAGCAAAACCAAAATTTATACAATCTTGGTTTAAGACTCCGTCGCATCGTGACAAACTGCGTAAATATAGACTAGCAAAACCAAAATTTATACAATCTTTGAAAGTACAGTACTAGCCTAGGCTAGACGGCTAGTACCATAGTTCCGGCCTCCTCGAGTCCTCGTGGTCTTCATCGGCTGGTACGAAAGCGTTAGCTTACATCATTTCTGCAGGGATCTTTATTTTGCCCATTGCCACGAGGTATAAAATCCGAATCTTGCTTGTCGGGATCGATACTCTGATAGTCTGATCCATCCAAAATGCTGCGGGTTGGTTTTGGGTGGGTTTGGGGGTGTAGCCGTGTAGGAATACCAGTTCTTTTTCGCATATATTTTGCTGGTTCAATTGAACATTCACATGTATGATAACAACAGTCTCAATTAAAAAAGTATGATAACAACATGTAGGATTTGATATTTCTCTTGGACAATAAACCTCTTATTATCGTATTGTTGATGTCGATGGTGACGGTGATGACGCGGGGTCGACGGCGAGACTGTCAGCGGCGTGGTGGAGCATCTCGTCGCTGGCAGCGCGTCCCTCGATCGGTAGGATCTGGTGAAGGTGGCGGCGGCAGGAACTTAACCTCGTAACCCTAAACGCTGCCCCCACCTCCTCTTTTGTATGCACTACGCGACAGGGCCCACCAGCCTAACTGGGATGGACGCCCCCGATCAGGGCGTGAGTCAAGGGCCCAATGGGCCTTTGTGTCCATTGGTAAAGAGATCAACCATACAATCTCCCCCTTGATCTCATTGTTAACTTTTAACTTCTGTAATAGAGATAACACTTTTCAAAGTTCTAGTTCCATCACAGATTTGTACATGTCTCACCGTCACGGTCCAATCGCCGATAGAATCAACAGCTAGAACATTTTCCTCTGTTATGAAAGAATCCAGTTTCCTTTGGGCCTTTCAACGTCCAGAAATCACAGATCATACCATAAATCCATGTCGACAGTGTGCTCTCTTAACATGTCGACTGTGTGCTCTCTTAACACACTGGGCGATAAGCCTTTAATAAGCGGATCCGCAAGCACTTGTCTATAACTTTTATGCTCCAAGCATTACAACATGATTCTGGACTTTCTCCTTTGCAACGTACAACTCTGGGTCAAGTGAGAAGCACCGGAATTCATTCAGTAACAGGCAGCAAAGGTGAAATAGAAAGGAGAAGGAAACATGAAGATAAAATGTGTCGGTATAAAAAAAAGATACAACATATGGATAAAATGTGCTGCTCGGTTGACAGTCAACAGTAGCAATCAATTTTGCTAGTATGGTGGGAATGTGACACATACAAATATGCAAATGGCATTGCAGAAATTTAAACGCATTTTGGTACATTGAATCCACAAGTATTTAGATCTTTAAAGTCTCTTCTAAATGCATTGAGTAATGGGTGAGATACATGATAGACAGTTTAGTTCTTGGGTCCATATAAACATCATATATCTGACTTTGGCATACACGTGCTATCGTGGACATAACATTATTACAAACACAATGGAAATAATGTTCATGTGGCGAACATTTTTTCCATCATAACTTAATCAGTGGCATACATTATAAGCCAGAAAGAATTGTGGTCCCTTCGGTTGTACTTGACACACCTTGGATCTCTACAGAAAATGTGTGTTTACAGCATATATAACCTTCAGTGGCAGTCTCTAGTTCTAATTGCCAAATTTCTTGGTGCTCCGTATTCTAATTGCCAAACTTGGTTTCCCATCGCAGAATGGATCCGTAGATAATTAAGCCTTCTATGGTGGAGCAAAATTGCATTGACGAATATAAGAGTCATCGTAGTCCACATACTTTGTCCAAAGGTGCCTGAACTGGTTCATACCGATGTCCAGCCAAGGCTTCATGTTACCGTTGAAATGCACAACAGCGGCATTCCTGATCTCCTCCATGCTGATGCTTGGATTGTATCCAAGCCCAAGAACATGCCAGGATTTGTCCAAAGGTTTCGTGGTGGAGTAGAATGTGATTAAGCCTGGGGGCAAGGTTCCAAGCTTCCATAATGTCCGGTTCTCGTTCTGAAAATGGAAACAAGGAAATCACCAATGGTAAGTAGTCAACAGAAGAAGAAAAAACTGAGTATTGGCTAAAAGTTCCTCGAGTCACAGCAAAATAGGATGTAACACATTTCAGGGGACATGGGAATGCTAACTTTAGTAGTTTTAACTTGCTGTCCTACTAGACAGTAACAATTGACTTTACTCTTGGGAAAGCATACGTTAAGTCAAGCAAGATTGACAAAACCGTTTGAGAATATTTAATCAGTAGTACAACAGATTTTAGCTAGTCATCTAGCACTGACAGAGTTACTCAAATATGGTGCAGCAGAGATACGCAGATCGCCTTATCATACAGAACAGCTTGCTCATTTAACAACTGAGAATATAAATTCTAAATTTTGACAACAGAATCTATATTTAAATGGTTACCTGATTCTGCCAGTAATGGTACTGCTCAGTACACTTTTCTCTCCTCCAAGAATCAAGATCAAAGAAGTTCATGCCATATGCCCATCCACAGGCATTAGGATTAAACTTCTCTTTGATAAGGGGATGTGAGAAGTTCATATACTGCCAATACCGATGGAAAGATCCAAAGCATGTTTCTACTGCTCCATTCACCTTCCCATCCATGTCAATCTTCCACAGTCCAGTAAGATCCCTCTGTACCACAACATCATCATCCAAGAAAAGAATCCGATGTAGCTTTGGGTACATCTCCGGCAAATAGAATCGCAAGTGATTCAGCATAGACAGGTACTTGGGATTCCTAAACTTCATATTGCTAGCATCTTTGGTGGCGTTCTCAAGTTTGTTCTCGAAATAGAATTTCTGGAGGTTTGCTGACTCCAGTTGCCGGAGCACAGGAACATAAGAGGAGTTCAGAAATTTGTAATCCTCAAATGCTTTGACCTCATAGTGTGCACCTTTTAAGTCCATTCGGTGAATTATCACCTGCAAAAGCATGACATATAACTTTTAATCCACTTCTAGCAGAAACTACGATGGACCAATGACCATGTGAATCAAATTTAACAAGCAGACAACACCATGTCAATATCCAAAAGATTTAGACAAATAGGAGTCAGCATAGTGATTCTAAGTCCACTTGAGTGATCCCGACTTGCCAGCTCTAAAAACTTAGACAGGCTAAAAGTCTGTACTCAACCAACCAGTTGTTAGTCAACTGTTCTAACGTGCTCAGACATGGTATCTAACAAAAGCTGCCATTTCACAAGATTTCGTGAGCTAGGACTTCCTTAAGGTCTGACACAGAGAGGGTATGACAGATTTCTTCCAAATTCGCAATATAGAAGATATCGCCACATCCACAGAACACAATCTCAAATGTGCACTAATAATAATTCTACAATATCACTAAAGTAACCATTAATACAAGTTTGGAACAAAATGCTGTACAAAAACAAAATCAGACAATAAAACAGAAAGGAGCAAACCTGCATGGCGCCGAGGTTCATCCGGTCGGTGACAACATGGAAGACGTGCTTGGAGGGGTCGTTGGAGTTGGCGACGGCGGAGCGCACGACGCATGAGGCCGCGAGCACGTTGTCGGAGAAGATGGCGTAGTGGAAGAGCGCGGGGTCCTCAAGCGCCCGCGGGGGCGGCACCGGGTCCGCGTACTCGTCGGGCCTGGCGATCCGCTCGGCGGTGAGGCGGACGGCGAGGCAGTGGAGCGGCTTGGGGATGGACTTGGCGGCGATGAGCGATGCGAAGGCTCCGCGCTTCTTGGCGCGAGCGAGCAGCTCGTTCTGCGCGAAGATGGCGTCCTTGAGGCGCTGGATCTTGAGCTGCGGGTCGAAGAGCGGCTTGGAATCTGCGATGGCGGCGCGCGCGGCGCGGATCAGGTCCTTGGCCTGGAGGTCGAGCTGGCGGGAGGAGGAGGCGTTGGCGTTGGCGGCGGCGGCGGCGGGGTCGGGGGCGGCCTCGACGGCGTCGGCGGCGAGGGAGAGCGCGCGGAGCGTGTTGGTGAGGTTGCGGTGGAGCGAGGAGAGGAGGCGGAGGTGGCGGGCGCGGTCGAGGTGGAGGCGGCGCGACGCCGCGGCGAGCGCGGCGGCCGAGGCGGCCGCGTCGGAGGCCTGCTTCCGGATCTGCTCCGCCCGGACGCGGTCCCCGTTCACGGCCGCGGACCCGCCGGCGGAGGCCGCGGGCGCGGCGGCTGCGGCGACGAGGAGGAGGAGGGCGAGGACCGCGGCGGGGCGGGCGCCGGGCCAAGCGCTCCCGGCCGAGGCTGCCATGGGTCTCAGAGCTCGCGCGCCACGGGAGCCTCTCGCATTGGAGGGGAGGGAGTAGGGAGTAGTGGTGGTGTGTACTGTGCAGTGGTGGTGGGCTTGGGGAAGAAGAGGAGGAGGTGGGGATTTAATTAATCCGGGAATGGAATTAGTGTTTGGGACAGCGGCAGGCGGGTTAACGCCTTAATGGCGGTGGGTGGGTCCCACCGAGTCGCCGACAGCTTGGGTTGGTCACTGGCAAGTGGGGCGCCAGGGGCTGGGTCCCACATGTCGGTCTAACCGGTTAAGACCTTGGGGATCCATCCGGTTTGTGGGCCGGGGTTCGTGGCCAGCCTCGTGCTCTACCGATGGGCCCACACGTCAGTGACGGGGAAGCTCTCGTCGTTGATTTCGGTGGTGAACCACCACCGGACCCGATGGGAATGTCGGGTCGTGGTGCGGGTGGTGCGCGGTGGCCGGAATTCTGGTATCGGCCCGCCGATGGGTTGGGTCTTGGAGCACGGATCTTCTGCGCCGCGCACCATTCCCTCCCGTTGACCGGTAGGTCCAACCAATATGCCGCTGGATTCGCTCCTGCCGGCTGCCGGCTGCCGAGTGCCGAGATAGCCACTTTGGCAACACGACGCGGACGCTGAGCACTTTGGTTCAGTGGCACTTTTGTTTGTGTAAGCACATCCCATCTCAATCAATTCTATGACGAGGTATCTTTTTTTCGGATCATTGCGAGGAACTCCCTCCGTATTGATATTAGATGACGTTTTGCACAAAATTTTAGTCAAATATTAGGAATATAAAATCATAAATAATTTTTAAGTTGTTGAGTTTGAAAATATGAAAACCATATGAACAGAATTATTTAAAAAATTATAAAAGTATACATATATTATTTTTTAATAAATATTTTTATAAAAATAAGAAATCAAAGTTACAATTTGTAGACCGCGTCGTTGTACTGAACATTATCTGATACTAATGTGGAGGGAGTACTTGTTGCTCTCTATCGAGCTCATTCTATTTTGTTTAAAGGAGCAAATGCAGTGCATAGTTTAACGGTTTTAACCTAACCTCACTCCAACTTAATTGGTTTTTATCATCAATTCATCTATGTATAGATATGTATAAAAGGCAAATGTGTGTCCCCTCCAATCACTTTTCTTTCTCACCAGTATTATTAGCACCATCGTATGCTATTGGATATGGAAATCATGTAGATTCAACGTCCTTATTATATTGGTTCGTGTATATGATTACTAGTTGAGAAAGATTCAGATATGGCTAATGCTTTACATGCAGAGTATAGATGTAAATAAAAGATAAACAAATTATTATCCTCAAGTATGGACAAAGTTCAGATAACTTCTAAAATATGTTTTGGTCCGTTTTACACCCTCAACTATCTCAATCGGTCCAGTTTACCCCTTTTTAACATTTCTCCTTTTTGTTTCTCCATACACACATGCTATTTTGAGTTGAAATTTTGTGGTGTAATAGAGCGGATCATAAATTATATTTTAAAAATATATTATGATTTTTCATCATTATTTTGAAAGACTATGATATGTAATATTAAATTAACTATATCAAAACAAAATTTTATGAGAAATAATGACGGAAAATTTGTATTATATTTTTGAAAAAAATACTATATATGTGTCTCTATCATCTTACAGAATTTTAACTTAAAACACCACTTGTGTATATAAAAATAAAAAATAAAAATTTTACAAAGGGCTAAACAGATTGAGATAGTTATGGGTGTAAAATAAACTAAAACGGAGTTATGCAAACTTTGTTTATACTTGAGATAGTAATTTAGTTTTTATAAATAAAATGAGATATCATCACGAAGGGGCATTGGCCTTGTTCGCTTGACTTATGCTAATGGCTTATGCTGATTTATTGTAAGAGAAAAATACTATTGACCGATGGCTTATGCTGATTTATTGTTAGAGAAAAATACCGTTGGCTGATGAGCATAAGTTAAACGAAGATGGCCATTAATTATTCCTTTGTCTGTTATATATATAATATATAATATAATATTTCTCTTTTAAAAATTGTGAGGAGGCACGCGGAGGACGCTGCATTGGTTTGCTCGCTGTTTCGTTTTCTCTGACAGGGTCTTGAGTTTTAGCTATCCATCCAATCGATCTATCGAAACACGCTGTATCACAGTCGTCCGGCTCTTTAATCTCTCCATCACTAGTTCATCACAGCTACGTCAAACTGCCTATTAGGCTTGATACATATTTACTTAGTTTGTCCTAAATTATATACTATCTTTTGATTTTTATGTATACATAATTTTTAAAATGTATTTATATATAAGCTATATCTAGATTTGCTATGTATCTATAAGAGTAAGAAAAAGACACATAATTTAAAATAAAGGAAGCAGTAATCTTTTTGCATAAGCATGAAATATAATAACTAATGAATCCACATTTATAGTTGTAGTGACGATTTACAGAGTTACAAGAAACGAAAGCAAGGAGCAATTGAGAATCATAATCATAACAGTCTTTGTTTCATTGTAAGGGCAAATACAACCGTGTAGACAGCTTGCTGTCTTTTTACACAAACAGACAGCTTAAACAGACAGGTTGTACAATGGGTTGTCTGTTTGGCTGTTTGCAGGGTGTTTAATTCATCCTTTGACACGTAAATCATGATGATCTAGTGCATACTTGATCTTTATGGTCATTTTGTTGCATACATAAGACAATTCACGATACATTCAAATATTCCGCATGATTCGTAAAATAAACATGTATATAATAATTATCTAATCATTTCAGGGGTTAAATATAAAATACACAAGACACATAAAATCTTATAAATATTACACTTTTCTTTGGGGTTCGTTTTACAAAAACATCAACCTTATCCACCCAAGCTCCATCCATTCCCTCTTCCCCGTGATCGCTTAGGCTGCCGGCACTGGGATTTGCTAAACGCTCCCCAGGAGCCTTTAGCGGAACGGACGCCCGCAGCGGCGTTTGCTAAACGCTCCGCAACGACAGCGGAGGGCCTCGGCTCCCCCAATTCCAGGGGAGGTGCCGGAGCTCCGTCACGCCGCCACCGTGGCAGCGGGCCCACACGGCTTCAACTGCTCCGTCTCGCTCCGCCCCGCCCCGCCCACTTCGCCCCCACCACCGCGCTCCGCCTGCCGCAACACGGCCGGAACCTCGCGACGGCTCGAGAACTCGCCGTCGGGAAGCGCACCTCCAGCTCCAGCACGCGCCGCCGCGCTCCGCCCGCCGCAGCACGGCCGAAAGCTCGCGAGGGAGGGAGGCCGTCGTCCGCGCTACGCCGCCCGCCGTCCGCGAAGGCCACCATCCACGACTCATTCCTCTCCATCTCCGACCCGTCGCCGCCGCGCTCGGCCCGCTCCACCGTCCGCGCGCACCGCTCGCTCCACCGGCAGGGAGGGAGGGCGGCGGCCGGGAGAGCTCGCGCGCGCCCGCGGGGCCGCCGCCGCCGGCCACCGCGTCGTCGGCTGCCGCCCGCACGCGGAGCCACCGGCCACCGCGTCGTCGGCCGCCGCCCGCACACGGAGCCGCCGGCCACCGCGCCGTCGCCGCGGAGGAGAGGGAGAGGGAGGGGCGGCGCGGAGGAGAGGAAGAGGGAGCCGAGGACGGCGAGGAAGAGGAGCCCCGCTCGGCCGCCGTCTCGCAGCTCGGCCGCCGTCGCGCCGCCTTGGAGTCCATCTGAGGCCCCGACGAGCATGGACACCCGTGCTCGCGCCGCGAGACGAGGACGGGGCCGCCGCCGTGGGAGCAGGGGAGGGGGCGCGCGAAGGAGCGGGAGAGAGAGGCAGCAGCGGCGGACGGCGCCCGCCCGGCCCGAGCAGCGGCTGGGACGGCCCGAGCAGCGGCCCGCGCGGCGGGCGCGACCCGCACCAGCCCGCGGTTTGCGGCGGCGGCGGCGGCGGCCTGAGTCGGGAGCGGACAGCGGCCTGAGTAGGGAAGGGGAGCGGCGGCAGAGGGGGCTGGGGAGCGACGGCGTAGGGGTGGCGGGGGGACGGGACCGGGAGGCTGGGGACCGGCGGCGGAGGGTGCGGCGCGTGGGGATGCGTAGCGAGAGAGAGCGGCGGCCGCCGGCGGGAGGGAGGGGATTGGGCGGCGCGTGGGGACTGGGGAGGGAGGGGAGTGAACGAGAAAGAGTAGAAGGGAAAGCAAAAGAGAGAAAAACAAAAGGGAAAAAGGAAAAAAATAAGAAAAAGGAAAGGAAAAAGAGAGAGAACAAAATAAATGTGAAGTTTTTTAATTAAATAATATTACTAAGTGTTGACACCAAAAATTGGCACCAGGAAGAGGCTGACGTGTGGGCCGGATTCGTTGAAAAAGATATCATTCGGCAAAGGAGTTTTTTCCCAGAGCATTCGGTAAAGACGTTCTGCGGTCGGGAACGCATTGTCATTCGGCAAGAAAACTATTCCGCAGGAGGAATTCGGGAGTGCGTGATGACGTGGATCAAGTATAAGGAAAAGGCTGGTTTAACTTGGAATGCAAGACGGACACGGTGCCCCGACGTTTATCTTTTTTAGGAAATAAATAATGTAATCGTAATCGATTAGGAGTCGTGTCGAAACCTAGGTATAAATATAAACCCGTGGTAATTGTAAAGAGTACAATCAATCATACAACAAACCGGCCCCGTGCCAACTTCGAGTCCTTTAGTCGAGTCGTCGAGTTCTTCGAGAGGAATCATCGATCCGTCGACCTCCGTAAGTACCGGCAACCCTGCACCATGCCTAGTATCATGCGGTGGATTTAGGCTTTGGTTTAGGAAGGTTCCATTGTTAGATCATGAGCCATGCGGTGGGCTAAGTTTTAGCTTGGAACAAGTTATCGGTTCTGTTGGATTTTGGCAAGATCTGATAGATCCATTAAGTTACCACGTGTTGCTCTGGATTTTACCTTTATGTTTAATTCATTACAACACTCTTTTGCCCAGTCTAGGTTGATTAGATTCGGTTTTAGCTCATAATGCACTGCGTTTCCATAGCCGAATTCGAAGTCAATCTAGATTGCCACGTGTTGCGGGTCCAAGCTCGTTGGTCTTGTGTAGATCTTGACAGAACCGGGCATCATGCGGTGGATGCAGGTTTTTGGGTCGTCTTAGAGCTAATCATCCGGTGGATTAGAATTCGATTCGATCTGATAGACCTATCATCATCAACGAAGCGTGTTCCTTCTTCATGGAACCCGATTCGGCTATATGGCTGTATTCGGCAGTATCGCCACGAGCGAAACATGTTCACGGTTTTGTTTTAAATAAAGAATGCTTTTAGCCTTCCACGATTAGAGTATATCATGCGGTGGATTGATCTATTCTTGGTTGGTGGTGTGATTCCAAGCAAGTCGCATCATGCGGTGGATTAACTTGCTTGTTTCATGCTCGACGGGTTGAAAAGTACCTAGACATGCGGTAGACTAGTGCTTTTAGTCTATGCATTCTTGTTTATTATGAAATTATGGTCATGTTTTTGCCCTTTTATTTATCTATCATGCTCTGTTCCCCGTTAATCGGTTATGAATATACGTTACAATGTTTATTCAGTCAATTACCGATCTTTCGTCATGCTTACGTCACGCATTCGGCAGTGCGCTTCCTGCGTGCTTTGCCGATTGCCGAATGATGCTTTAACTGCTGACAGATAGCTTCTCTGTAGCTATATGTCGTTCGAAACTGGCTCCGTAGCCACAAATATGGAACTGACTGGTATCACCCGGTACGTTCCAGGTGTTATCTAAACATCTTTTCTCCCTTTGTCAGTTTCAGGAAAATTGACTGGCACGCTTTCGGATTCAAACGCTCGGGCCACGTGTAAAGCTAGCTAATTCGGCTTGCTGTATGCTTGGCGTGAAGTGCAGATTTTACGTCAACACTAAGAATTATTATTTAATTTAAAAGTTGTATTACTAATTATTTTGGATTTCATAATTTAAGAATCATTATTTGAAATGCTTATATTATGAAAGAATGTGTTTGTTAAAATAAGATAGTAGTCGGAGATGGTGGAATAAAATATGTGGTAGATGAGATAGGGGAAGTGTATAGAGGAGAGATGGGTGCGGAGGAAATTGGGATAGAGGAAAGAATCTCGATGACTAGGATAGAATATTCTTTTTAGAGGAGAGAAATAGGGGAATACCCGTGCTAGCAGCCTTAGGCTGTTGGCACTGGTGTCCTGGACAGCTTCCTGGAGGAGTGTTTAGGGGAAGAAAGTGCTGCAGCGGGCTCCTGTAAAGTTTCCCCAACCGTTGCGGACTTGAAGAAACAAATGGTGAACATCAACAAATGGTGAAGACTGCTGCAGATCAGTTCATCAAGAAATGCTTGCTGTCTTTTGCTAAGAACAGGAGTGGTACACCGTTTCTCAAGTCAGATCTGCCAAGAGTTCTTTTGCCGGGACAATCTAATCTTACTGAAGATGAAGAAAGGGAGAAGTTCTCTAGCTTGTTGTACAAGGCTTTTGGAGAAACAATGACCAATCATAATGCTGCATTCCTGAACAGTTTTCGGCTCATACTGGTCAACATCTTTGGTCAACACGTGGATAAACCTTTTGAGCAAGCGCATGGACAACTTGGTGGACCAACATATTTCAATATTCAAGCATCGGTCCCAAAACGTCATGGTAAAGGTATTGAAGAAACTGAAGTTTCTGGAACCAAAGACGCGAGTGGACAGCCAATTCAACAAGAGCTTCAGCACGCATTGCCGAAACCTCGTACATATGGTGATATTGCATTTGGCACCACAGGAAATCCACCTGCTTCTGCTTACAAGATATCCCCTCTGAACAACAGGCTACAAAGGGATGTGTATGGAAACGGATATTCAGAGTTCATGGATTACAATACTATTGATGCTCTCCCGAATCCCGGGTATGTTGGTACTACAGGGATGCCTGCTGGAAGACCAGGGAATCAAGATACCAATATTGACCTCATGGTGCAAAAGATGACCGATGTATTGCAAAATCAATTCGGTCTGAAGACTAAAAATCAGGGGTACATGTACTCGTCTCCTTTCCCAGAATGGTACCAAAGGGTATCATTGCCGAATAGAGTCAAGGTGCCTACAGAGTTCACTAAGTTCTCAGGACAAGATGATACTAGCACTGTAGAACATATAGCTCGATATCTGATGCAGCTTGGAGAAGCTTCAGCAGATGAGGCTTTCAGAATCAGATACTTTCCTTTGTCGCTGACGGGTCCAGCTTTTACATGGTTTGCTTCTTTGCCTGCTCAGTCAATTTGTACTTGGAAAGACCTGGAGCAGAAATTCCATGCTCATTACTACATTGGCAGTACCGAGAAAAAGTTGGTTGATTTGACCAGCTTAAGGCAGAGGAATAATGAGACACCTACGGAGTTCCTCAGGAGATTTAGGGAAACAAAGAGCATGTGCTTTTCTCTGAACATACCTGATGACCAGCTAGCTGGTATGGCTGTAACTGGCATGCTGCCTACCATTCGGGAAAAGCTATTCGGAATGGAGTTCGATGATCTGGGCCAGTTGTCACACAGATTGGCCTTAATGAGTAACCAGGCATATGGTTTCAAGAAAGATGCCAGATTTGCTAAACATAATGATGTAGCTGACATCTATAACCAATTCCTTGAAAGAGCAGATCAAGGAGATGAGTATGAAGATAGTGAGGAGATAGTTGCAGCAGAGATAGTGTGGGGCAAAGAACCAGTCATGGTGAATCAGAGGTGGATTAAACAGAATAAGGGCACCTATGATTTTGATGTAACTAAGGCAGATAAATTGTTTGACTATCTTGTAAAAGAAGGCCGGATCAAGCTACCAGAGGGGCATTCTATGCTTCGGCCTGATGAAGTGAAAGATAAAAGGTACTGTGGATTCCATGATAGAAATTCTCATTCCATCAATGAATGCAGGGTTTTTAGAGTGAGGATTCAGAAAGCTATCCAAGAAGGGCATCTGAAATTCGACAATAAGATGAAGTTGGACAATAACCCGTTTCCTCAGAACATGATTGGGTTCTCAATCAATATGGTGAGTGTTGCCGAATCTGGAGAAAAGGGAAAGATGAAAGTCCTGACGTCGAAGGAAGCGAAGCAGAATGGCTCAGTCGATCCTAATCGGCAAATCACGATCGAACAGATTCGCGAGGAAAAGCCTCGCTTCCCGAATAGTCGATGTGAAATTGGGGAATCTTCTAGACCCAGAATCACATCGCGCATTCTCCTCAATAAGTGGCAGCGTCAGCAAGAAAAAGAACGCTACCAGAGACGTGAGTATGAGGAGGAGAAGAGGAGGTGCGAAGAAAAAAGGTATGAGGAAGAACAAGAGGAATATGTCCGAGAACAAGAACGTGCACATTGGGATTGTGTCTTCTTCAGACACTGTTGGAACGAGGGTTTAAAGCTGCCTACATGGAACAACTGTCCTGAATGCAATAATGGATATGTCGAACATAGGCAAAATGTTGCCAGTCGCCGATCCGTCCACGAAAGAATTGGAAGGGTACATCCTAGTGATGATCGGCGTTTAAAAATATATAAGAATGATGATCAACCAAGGAAAAGACGTATTGATCATAGATGGATTGATCATGAAGAAGAAGATCGTGAGTATGTCTGGCAGAAAGGACAGTGGTGTCCACCTGGTCTAAGAAAGAGCCAGAAGAGAAGAGTCCAACGCCTGAGGAATCAAGAGTTGAAACGAGCAGGAATCAGGATGAGATCGATATGGCGTCCAAAAGACAAACCTGACGAATCGGGTCATTCGGCTCCTACATGCATGGTATGTTTCTTGCCGAATAAATTTATGGCTCCAGCTAATCAAATTGTACAGGAAGAGATATTGTCAGAAGTGGATGAAGCCGAGCAATGTGGGTTAATGGCACAATTGGTATTGAATAAGCAAGCTATTTTCGAGAAGCCAGTCCAGAATCGGCACATGAAGCCACTGTACTTAAGAGGATATGTCAACGGAAAGCCACTGACGAAGATGTTTGTTGATGGTGGAGCTGCTGTTAATGTGATGCCATACAATACATTCAGGAAACTTGGCATGAGCCCTGGAGATTTAACGCCAACAAGCATAGTTTTGAATGATTTTGCTGGAAATCCTTCGGACACCAAAGGATGTGTACATGTAGATCTGATGATTGGATCTAAGATTCTGCTTACAACCTTCTTTGTTATTGAAGGCAAAGGGGCATACAGCTTGCTACTTGGAAGGGATTGGATCCATGCGAATTGCTGTATTCCATCTACTATGCATCAATAGCTTATTCAGTGGATAGATGATGAAGTGGAAATTGTCCCAGCAGATGATTCAATTAGCGTGGCTAATGTGGAACCAGCCTTCTGGGAATATCAAGGCATAGATTGTTTCTCAGGTAAGGACTGGGGAGAAGGTCCTGTTGAGCCAGTCAGCAGTGATCAACAGCCGATCGAAGCAGTCGGCTCTTTTAGTAATTTTTAATGGATAATCCAATCGATGGGACTGACGGGAAGCTAGGACATGGATTTGTGTCGGCTGATAAATTAGAAGAAGTAGACATTGGAGATGGTGACAAACCAAGGCCGATATTCATCAGTGCTAGCTTGGATTCAGTTTTCAGAGAAAAGTTGATTGAGTTGTTAAAAGAATACAAAGATTGCTTTGCTTGGGATTATTCAGAGATGCCTGGTTTAGATCGTTCCGTTGTTGAGCATCGATTGCCGATCAAGCCTGGTTATAAACCTTACAAGCAACCACCCCGAAAAATCTACAAAGATGAAGTGTTGACCGATGTAAAGAAAGAAGTGGAAAGATTAATAGCAGCAAATTTTATTCGGCCATGCAGATATGCAGAATGGATCTCTAATATTGTTCCTGTGTACAAGAAAAATGGGAAGATGAGAGTTTGCATAGACTTTAGAGATCTGAACAGAGCTACACCCATGGATGGATATCCAATGTCTATTGCTGACTCGTTGGTTGATGCTGCTGCTGGATATAAAGTGATTAGTTTCATGGATGGTAATGCAGGGTACAATCAAATTTTTATGGCATTGGAAGATATAGCGAAAACAGCTTTCAGATGTCCAGGACATATAGGGTTGTTTGAATGGGTTGTCATGACGTTTGGTTTGAAGAATGCTGGTGCAACTTATCAGAGAGCCATGAATTCTATTTTTCATGAGTTGATCGGCAAGATTGTGGAGATATATATTGATGACGTTGTGATTAAGTCATTGGATCATGAAGCACATTTGGCCGACATAAGGAAAACTCTAGAGTGCACTAGGAAACATGGGCTCAAGATGAACCCAAATAAATGTGCTTTTGGAGTTTCGGCAGGAGAATTTCTGGGATTTCTGGTGCATGAAGGAGGAATAGGAGTTGACAAGAAAAGTATGAAAACCATTGATGAAGTTGTTCCTCCAACTAATCTTAAGGAATTACAGTCATTACTTGGCAAGATTAATTTCGTGAGAAGATTCATATCAAACTTATCACAAAAGGTGTTACCTTTCTCTTCGCTGCTAAAAGTCAAGAAGGATCAGAAATTTGTATGGGGTGACGAGCAACAAAAGGCTTTTGATGAGATCAAGGAATACATGAAAGAACCACCAGTATTGGTACCTCCACAGCTAAACAAGCCTTTTAAGTTGTACGTGGCGGCCGATGCCCAAACTATTGGATCGGCCCTCATACAAGAATTTGAGGGAAAGGAAAGGGTAGTTGCATACCTTAGTCGGAAATTGCTTGATCCCGAGACGAGGTATTCGGCTACCGAAAAACTTTGTTTATGTGTTTATTATTCCTGTACAAAATTTCGGCACTATTTGCTACATGCCGAATGCATTGTGTATTCAAAATTTGATGTGATAAAGCACATGTTGTCTATGCCAATTTTGAACGGAAGGATTGGCAAATGGATTTTAGCTTTGTCTGAATTTGAGTTAAGGTTTGAATCGGCAAAAGCTATTAAAGGGCAGATTATTGCTGACTTCATTACTGAACATCGTGATTCATCAACTAATTTGTTTGAAATTACTCCTTGGGTATTATTCTTCGATGGATCTTCATGTGACAAAGGTGGTGGAGTAGGTATTTTGTTAGTTTCACCAAGAGGAGAGGTATTTGAATTTGCTATTCCTATTCAACCTACTGTCACTAATAATCAAGTCGAGTATGAAGCGTTGCTCAGAGGACTTCGATACTTGAGAGAAGCAAAGGCCATTGCAGTTGAAATTTTTGGAGATTCAGAATTAGTCGTAAGGCAACTAAATGGCGAATATGAGTGCAGAAACGATATCTTAAGGAATTACTATGAGGAATGCAAGCAAATCTTAAAGGAGTTTCAGTCAGTAATTCTACGGCATATTCCTAGGAAAGACAATGAAGAGGCAAACAGATTAGCTCAAAGTGCTTCGGGTTATAAAAGGCTTCAAGAAGTTTTTGCTAATGATGTATATGCTTTCGGGAGTAATCTGGCAGAAGATGATTGGAGAAAAGAAATTGTTGATTATCTGGAGAATCCATCCCGAAAAGTTTCTGGAAAGCTCAGGTATAAAGCTTTAAAGTTTGTTCTTCTTGATGATAATTTATATTATAAATCCTTGGATGGGGTGCTGTTACATTGCTTAAGTCAAGAAGAAGCAAAAAGGCTGATAAGTGAAGTGCATGATGGGCTGTGTGGAGCACATCAATCGGCTTACCGAATGAAATGGGTTATTAGGAGAACTGGGTACTATTGGCCCACAATGCTAGAAGACTGCTTTGAATATTACAAAGGATGCCAAGATTGCCAGAGATTTGGAAACATTCAAAGAGTTCCAGCATCGGTCCTGAATCCTATTATCAAGCCATGGCCATTCAGAGGATGGGGAATAGATTTGATTGGCCAAATAAATCCTCCATCTAGCAAGGGGCATAAGTTTGTGCTTTTAGCAACCGATTATTTTACTAAGTGGGTTGAGGCGATTCCATTAAAGAAGGTGACATCAGAGAATATGGTTGAATTTGTTAAAGAACATATCATTTACAGATTTGGAATTCCTCAAACAATCACCACAGATCAAGGAACTCAGTTTACATCTTCAGAGTTCAGAAATTTTGCTGAAAGTATGGGCATCAAATTGTTGAATTCTTCTCCTTATTATGCCCAAGCTAATGGTCAGGCAGAGGCTTCTAACAAGATTATGATTAAAATTATACAGAAGAAGATTGATCAGAAGCCAAGAAAGTGGCATTCGGTACTCAATGAGGCTTTATGGGCTTACCGAATGGCTCCACATGGGGCTACACAGACGTCTCCTTATGAATTGGTATATGGACATCATGCTATCTTGCCATGGGAGATGCGGTCAGACTCAAGGAGGATAAAGTTGCAAAATGATTTAAGTTCTAAAGATTATAATGATTTAATGATGGATGAATTAGAAGATTTGCATATGATTCGTCTCAGGGCCTTGGAAAATGTTGAGAAAAAATAAAATGCGAGTTGCTAAATATTACAACAAGAAGGTGAAAGTCAAGCAATTTGCAGAAGGAGATTTAGTTTGGAAAGCAATATTACCGATTGGAACTAAATACAGTGCATTCGGTAAATGGTCTCCAAATTGGGAAGGTCCTTTCAGAGTGGTCAGATGCGTGCCTGGAAATGCATATGTCCTGAAAACTTTGCTGGGAGAAGAGTTTACTGCTGCTATCAATGGGAGATACTTGAAGAAATATTATCCTAGTGTTGAGGTTGATCGCTGATTGAAATATTCAATGCCAGGACAACTGAAAACAGCCGGCATTCGGGAAGGAGCCGCCTTCAGAACAAATGCCAACAGAGGGAAAATGGCCAATACCAGAATGTATTGCCCTTAGTACAAATATTTTGCATCATGAGTTTGACCAAGTTATCACAAAAAAGACTGCAAAAGATAAGTTTTATTGCCGAAATTCCATAATCCCTAGTACAAACTAATGGAACAACCTGTTTAGAACAGACTGGGGATGAATGGAATCGGCAATGGCGACGCCATGAGCATCAAGGCGATCTATGGAGGCCTCAATATCGTCGATCTCCTCCGGATTGCCATTGGCAAAGCCGGGCGGTAGCCTGGAATAGTCAGTGCCAGTGTGCGTCGACATGGCGACTAGGCCTGCGGCAGTGGCCAGACGGACGCCGTGTAAGGCCACCTCATCAATACGGCCTGCCACTGCACCGAGGCGAGCTTCTGGCGTGTCCCCAGGAGCATTCACCTTGTTTGCCAAAGAATCAACCAATGTCTTCAGCTGATCGAGTTCGGCGTCGCGATCTGTAGGATTACGAAGCAACGGCGGGTTAGTCCAAGGTCAGATTGAAGTTAAGCGAACCGCAGAAATTACCGTCGATGGTCTCGAGCAGCTGCTTGCGCTGGTGTTGCCACTCTAGATCTGCGATCCCGGCTTGTTTGGAGATGACCTCCAGCTCATGCCGAGTGTCGTCACGTTCCTGCTTGAATCGGCGGGCATCGCTATCTGAGTAGCGCAGATCCCAGTTGGGCCTGGGGGATCGGCTAGATGACTCCGAAGAATCACCCGCTGCAGCTGGAGCCGCAGTCGAGGCAGTAACGGGGTTCCATTGGATGAGCCTGAAAGCACAAAAAAAGTTGAGAATAATGCAAAATCTGGAGGAAAGGATAAGGAGAGGCAGACAGTCATCACCTCCGACGAGCACTAGCGCGGCTCCCTTCAGCTTCGTCGACGGCCGGGCGTCTTCCGCTGTTGTTGGTCATTGGGGTTTTCTGAAGATTACTGTGCTCGAAGAAGAGGGGGCTCAGGCTAGCAGAAAGCTTGGAAGACGGAGGATTTGATAAAATGATTAGGAGCGCTCAAGGTTCTTATTTATGGAATTAACGAAGAGATCGTGGCCGAAGATTGTGGTGCATATCCCAAGGAGTTCGGAAGGTGGAAAGGATTTTCCAACCGATCGATTTCCATGTCGTTTGGGATTCTTACCGAGTCGTATTCAGTTTTGACTGGATGAGATTCGGCTATGTTGTGTTTGAGGCGTTTTCGGGTCTGACACTGTTACAATCAGCTTTGCCAAATGAGTTATCCACAATGAAAAAAAAACAGAGTTAAGAAATGACAAAGTTGCAGGATTGATAGAGCATTCGGTTATTAATTATTTGTTACAATTACAAGCCCAAGTACTTTGAGATTACATTTTTAGCATCTGATATCATATTGCTAATACTCTCTAATAAGTTTTTGTCAGCCTCTTGGGTTCTAGCCAGAGCAGCAAGCTTTGCCTTGAGTTGTTTTTCTTCGTTCAGAGCTGCTGAAGCTTCCTTTCGCATCTTCTCTGTTAATTTGGGAAGCTCAACTATCTTCTTCTCATCAGCTTCAATTTCGGCCGATAGATCTCTCAATTCGGCTTCAAGTGCAGCTTTTCTGGCCTTCTTCTTTTCAAGTTCAGATTCCAATTTGGTCAGTAATTCTTTGCTGTTCTGAGCTTGAGTATGCAGGTCTTTCACAGATTGTTTGGCTGTGGATCTCTTCTGTTCCAGAGCTGGTTGAGAAGATTGGTTTTTTAGAGCCTGCTTTACTGCGGCGTATTGTTGATCCAAATGAGAAACTGGTTCCAAAGAAGTTTTGATATCATCAGGGAGTTCTTGGTCAATGGATTCCAGTACATCCCTTAAGAGATCAGCATCTTTGACTTGATCTTGGATACTCTTGTGCAGCAAAGCAAGGATATCTTTCAGCTTTGTTTGATTTTCTTCTGATAGAGTTTGGCCAGAAGATGTTTCTTCCCCTTGTTCGGCAACCAAGTCGTCCACAGCAAAAGAATAGCTGGATGATGAAATGGATTTCTCCTGAAAGAAAGTCTTGCCGAATTAGTAATAATCCGCTGAGTAAAAGGGTAGAGAAAGTTGAATGATTTTGTTTACCTCGTTCCTGACTTCCTGAATGGGGGAAGGAAGCCTCTCAGGCTCAATGGAAAGATTCTGTGTATCTTGCTGAGGAGAAGCTGGAAGATTTCTTGGTGAAGATAGTGCTTCTGATTGAGGAAGAAGTTGCAAAGCTAAAGATGAATCGTGATGAGGAGAAGAGCTCTCCAAGATTGGATCCATTGAGGATTGTTCTGCAGTTAACAAAGAATGAGTGCCGATGAAAAAGAGGTTAAGAGGATAAAGTAGTAGAATTTTACCAGTCAATGAAGCATCGGCAAGATCTGTACTGATTGCTAGTTGCTGTTCTCTGATCTGAAACCAAGAAGAGATAAAGCTGAGCAAAATACCAATGGCATTATGGTCAAAGGAAGAAGGCTCTGACCTTGATAACTTTTTTGCTGCTTGTTCTTTTCTTCTTTACAACTAAGGGAGCAGTTAAAGGAAGGGTTTTCCTCTTGACAGATGATGGTCTAGTAAGTATTGGATCTAGAGAAGCCTGTCTAGCCATCAATTGAGCCAAGGTAGGAGATTGGTGCCCCAAAGCAGATATTGGGCCTGCAGCTTTGTACAAGATCGCCCTGGCAAGAGGGGCAGGTGTTATATCCTGCAAGATGACAGAATCAGAATCAATCGGGGTTGATATTATTGAGACAGATGAAGGGATAAGCGTATTACCTCTGAAGTTGGCTAATAATCGGGCATTAACTCGAAGCAAAAGGGATGGATTGGCATGTTGAAGATATGATTATGAAGTTCTTGCCACCAGAGAGTGAAAGAAGGATGGGCAGATATTATTGGCACAAAAGGATCAGGAGCATAGATAGTTCCACAACATTTATAAGTAAAAATCCTTCTTGTCTCTGTGGAATCCTTGACAATCTCCCTAGGCTTGAGAAATTCGTGAAGAAATAGCCTAGGGGGCACTTGGCCACATCCCAACTGTCTAGCCATCATATTTGGCTGATAATATTCGTAAGTGCTTTGAACCAGCCTTCCTCCACAGAATTCGGCTGGCAGGATGCAGGGCTGGATGAAGGCATTGAAAATCGCTATAGATTGTACATCAGTGCATCTAGTTTCAAAGCTGAATTCGCAAGGGAGAGTGAGGTTGTCATTGTCCAGATATGGAAACCAAAGAGGATGAGGAAAGCCTTTGAAGAAGAGCTCGAACAGTTCACCGATGTTCTTGTTGATAGATACAGTGGAGGCAGCTTCTCCATAGGTTTGACAACCTTTGGTTCTCCGGGTTTCTCCTTCTTTGTAATTGGTTGAAGGAAAGTCTCGGCTGTTGAGATCAATAGCGACGATTTGATGCATGTACAACTGCAGCCACATTTGGACAAACCACCAAGGACCGTTGACACAGGGGATTTTCTTGCTGGTATACATCAGGTGGGTGGATTGATTGAGCATATGGTAGACACTTCCCAGGAGGTATTTCCCAAGTGGAATGAGTTTTCCGGCAGCCAGCTCTTCAGCCATCACGATATGATTCAGGGTTGGCTCATTGGCTTTGCCACAGAAGACTGATCTGCATAGCCACATGTTCAGGAAGGCTCTATATTCGACATCGGTCAGGGGGCCATCAGACATATGGTTCTGGATGTATCTCTTGTATCCAACCCCTGTTTTTACTCCTGTCTGCTTGGAGGAACCTTTGTGGTCATATGGATATACGGTTCCTGTAACGTTCAGGCCGGTCATCATGTAGACATCGGCCAAAGTGGGAGACATTGGGCCATGACCGAAGAGAAAAGCATTTGCACCATTGGACCAAAAATGGCAAGCTGCAATCAGAAGGTTCTCGTTCTTTGGTGTTTCGGCTAGTGACAGCTCCAGGCAATGAGAAATGCGCAGATGGTCGCAGTTCTGTGTTTGGGGGCTTTTGTCATCAGATATCCTTTTGTACCAATTTCTCCAGCCGGCAATTGGGGGCAAAGGCCAGTTCTTGAAGGCGTCTTGCCACTCATGAGATTTTGTCAATGAAATCTTGAAAGGAACCCTCTGAGATTCATCCGCGATGAGTTCGGAAGGATCTGAATTCCCTACAGGGCCGAGGAAGTAGGATGGAGCTTTTTCCTCGACGGGGATAAGGATTTCGGCAACTAGTGCCTATCAAGAATGGAAAGAGATGAGAGGAAATTTAAAATGCAAATCGAAAGAAGAATACCGAATGTGCTTGAGGGGATTGAAGTTTACCTGGAGGGCAAAATCTTGGTCCGCCATTTGAAGATTGAATCTTGGAAGTCGATAACCTAGGGTTCGAATCTGGACGAGAGCTCTAAAGATTCAAAAGGAGAAGCGGGTGTCGAGCAGAACTAACTTGGGAATGTTGAGTGCTTCTGGTCAATTCCGAGATAAAATTATCTTTTATCCCGAAATTGAAGGGGCATGTGTTGACACCAAAAATTGGCACCAGGAAGAGGCTGACGTGTGGGCCGGATTCGTTGAAAAAGATATCATTCGGCAAAGGAGTTTTTTCCCAGAGCATTCGGTAAAGACGTTCTGCGGTCGGGAACGCATTGTCATTCGGCAAGAAAACTATTCCGCAGGAGGAATTCGGGAGTGCGTGATGACGTGGATCAAGTATAAGGAAAAGGCTGGTTTAACTTGGAATGCAAGACGGACACGGTGCCCCGGCGTTTATCTTTTTTAGGAAATAAATAATGTAATCGTAATCGATTAGGAGTCGTGTCGAAACCTGGGTATAAATATAAACCCGTGGTAATTGTAAAGAGTACAATCAATCATACAACAAACCGGCCCCGTGCCAACTTCGAGTCCTTTAGTCGAGTCGTCGAGTTCTTCGAGAGGAATCATCGATCCGTCGACCTCCGTAAGTACCGGCAACCCTGCACCATGCCTAGTATCATGCGGTGGATTTAGGCTTTGGTTCAGGAAGGTTCCATTGTTAGATCATGAGCCATGCGGTGGGCTAAGTTTTAGCTTGGAACAAGTTATCGGTTCTGTTGGATTTTGGCAAGATCTGATAGATCCATTAAGTTACCACGTGTTGCTCTGGATTTTACCTTTATGTTTAATTCATTACAACACTCTTTTGCCCAGTCTAGGTTGATTAGATTCGGTTTTAGCTCATAATGCACTGCGTTTCCATAGCCGAATTCGAAGTCAATCTAGATTGCCACGTGTTGCGGGTCCAAGCTCGTTGGTCTTGTGTAGATCTTGACAGAACCGGGCATCATACGGTGGATGCAGGTTTTTGGGTCGTCTTAGAGCTAATTATCCGGTGGATTAGAATTCGATTCGATCTGATAGACCTATCATCATCAACGAAGCGTGTTCCTTCTTCATGGAACCCGATTCGGCTATATGGCTGTATTCGGCAGTATCGCCACGAGCGAAACATGTTCACGGTTTTGTTTTAAATAAAGAATGCTTTTAGCCTTCCACGATTAGAGTATATCATGCGGTGGATTGATCTATTCTTGGTTGGTGGTGTGATTCCAAGCAAGTCGTATCATGCGGTGGATTAACTTGCTTGTTTCATGCTCGACGGGTTGAAAAGTACCTAGACATGCGGTAGACTAGTGCTTTTAGTCTATGCATTCTTGTTTATTATGAAATTATGGTCATGTTTTCGCCCTTTTATTTATCTATCATGCTCTGTTCCCCGTTAATCGGTTATGAATATACGTTACAATGTTTATTCAGTCAATTACCGATCTTTCGTCATGCTTACGTCACGCATTCGGCAGTGCGCTTCCTGCGTGCTTTGCCGATTGCCGAATGATGCTTTAACTGCTGACAGATAGCTTCTCTATAGCTATATGTCGTTCGAAACTGGCTCCGTAGCCACAAATATGGAACTGACTGGTATCACCCGGTACGTTCCAGGTGTTATCTAAACATCTTTTCTCCCTTTGTCAGTTTCAGGAAAATTGACTGGCACGCTTTCGGATTCAAACGCTCGGGCCACGTGTAAAGCTAGCTAATTCGGCTTGCTGTGTGCTTGGCGTGAAGTGCGGATTTTACGTCAACACTAAGAATTATTATTTAATTTAAAAGTTGTATTACTAATTATTTTGGATTTCATAATTTAAGAATCATTATTTGAAATGCTTATATTATGAAAGAATGTGTTTGTTAAAATAAGATAGTAGTCGGAGATGGTGGAATAAAATATGTGGTAGATGAGATAGGGGAAGTGTATAGAGGAGAGATGGGTGCGGAGGAAATTGGGATAGAGGAAAGAATCTCGATGACTAGGATAGAATATTCTTTTTAGAGGAGAGAAATAGGGGAATACCCGTGCTAGCAGCCTTAGGCTGTTGGCACTGGTGTCCTGGACAGCTTCCTGGAGGAGTGTTTAGGGGAAGAAAGTGCTGCAGCGGGCTCCTGTAAAGTTTCCCCAACCGTTGCGGAAGGCCTCGCCTCTGCCAAATCCAGGGGAAGCAGCGCACTCCCGCTACGCTGCCACGGTGGCCGTGGGGCCCGCGCGGCCCAACCGCCTCGCTCCGCAACGCCCCGCTCCGCTCCGCCCGTCGCCTGGGCCGCTTGCCGCTCCTGCTCCTCCTCCGCCGCCGCCACAATGGGCGGGTCGCCTTCGTCGCCATCGTCGCGTGCGCTGCTCCGCCTGGCTCCGCTTCACCGCGCTTGGCCGCTCTGCGCACCGCTAGAGCTCCGCCGCCCCACACGGCCGTCGCGGCGCAGCCAAGCAGCGCGCTCCCCGCCAAGCGGGCCCTCTTCGACGCCGGACAAGCGCGCTGCCGGCCACCGCGTGGGGAACGGGGAAGACGAGGCGACCCGCCGGATCTCGTCGCCGCCGGAGCCCGGAGAGAGAGACGAAGCTTGACGGCCGTGGAGGGCGAGTCCGGCGGCGCGTGGAGGGGGCGGAGGGAGGCGCGGAAGGCAGCGAAGAGGGCGCCGTCGTCGGGAACGGAGAGGAAGCTGCAGGTGCAAGGCCTCTCCTCATGCCCACCGCCGGCTCCGGCCGTTGACTTGCAGCGGCGGCGAGATGGGCGCCGATGCGACGGAGCGGGGCGAAGCGCGGAAGGGAGGGGTGGGAAGGGAATAGAATAGAGCGTCGGAGTGTAGTAGAAGGGGTGGCGCGAGTCAAATCGCAGGTGCGGCGGCGCGGAGCGTGGGGAGGGAGGGGAGGGAATGAAAAAAGAAAGGGAGGGGGTGGAATAAAAAAAGGAGAATAAAATAATGTGGTAGTTGGGATAGGGGAAGAGTATAGGGGAAAGATGAGTGCGGAAGAAATTAGGTTAGGGGAAATAATCTTGATGACTAGGATAGAATATTCTCTTTAGGGGAAGAAAATAGAGAACTATGAGTGCGAACAGCCTTATCCTTGTCCCCACCCAACCGAGAGGAGCTGCAGCTCAAGCTCCACTCATCTACACCAACCGAGAGAAGCTGTAGCGGGAGGAGCGTGCGGGAGGAGCTGCGCGGGAGGGGCTGCAGCTCCATGCGGCGGCCGCGGCGGGGCTGCGGCGAGCGGCGGCCGGCATCCGGGGCCCCCGCGCGCGGTTGGCGAGCGCGCCAGGGCAGGGATGCGGCGTGCGGCGGCCGGTGAGGCCCCGCGGCGAGCGGCGGCCGGTGGCCCATGCGGCTTACGCGGCGGCCGGCGTCCGAGCTCTTCTCCGCCAAAGTGGAAGTCCGCCGGCGTCGAGCGCCTTGCTGCCCTTGGCACGAGCCTTGGCGCCAAACGAATCCCGTCGCGCGCAGCTGATCCAGCGCTGCCGTCGTCTCCCGCAACCAGCCGTACAACGCGGTTTCTCTTCGTCGCGTGGCCTGGGAGCACGCGCTCGGCTCGTAGACGAACGAGACGACGGCCTCGCCTCGATCCATTCGCGCGGGGGCGTTTCTGCAAAAAAGCATTCCATGTCGACGGCTGTCTACGCCCGTTGTACCTGCCCTAATGTCATCACTGTTTTACTGTTTAACAAGGAAAAATCAGAAAAGGCCGATTAACTTGAGCCCAGCCCAAGAAATAGGTTACCTCATCATCTCTGGGATGACTACTATTTGAGCCCATCTAGGTCTGATTTAGTCTAGGCTCAGCCCAATCATCAAAAGCCCGCTTCTACGCATTGTGCTACTCTCAGTACGCCACTACATTCGTGTAGAAAGCGCACGCATAACAACAGTCAAGTGTATAATATCTCTGGGCTCTGGCTTCACTGCAGTCTGATTTGCTTTTTGTTCAGGACATGATTGTCGATTCATAATATTTTCGACAACGCATTATATAAAACAAAAACTTTAAATCCATTAATCTTTTTTATGATGGACAAGATTGAATACACTGCTGCAATACATATTATCAATCTATCACCACGACAAATCTGCCATTTTACCATTAAAGTTATTGTGACGAAAGGCTAATACATCATACATTGGAGAAAAAGTAATAACCATCCTTGAAAAAATAAAGTTCCTTAACAGTTTTTGTTAAGCCACAGCGTACCAAGTTTCTTGTAGTGATACAGCTTTGTGATGATGATAGCCATTTGAAGCTAGACTAGAGAGCGTAATAATAATAATTTACCATCTAGACCGGCAATCTCGCTGCCACTGGTCGCCACGATATATCATATCCATCCAATGATAGAAAGGGAAAAAAAAGAAAAACAATTTGCATATGGCACGATCCTAGCTCGACAAGGGCACACACACATGCTAATGCTAAAACAAAAGCGCGCATGAACAAGATTTTATATATGCTCGGCACGTGTGTGCTTGGGATTCACCTAGAAAAACAAATGAAGTTCCACATCGTCATCGTCACAAGCATTCATCTATCTTTGTATGCACCATCCGCTACGGGTTTTTATTGTGGAGGAGGAGGCACGTCGCCCCCTGCTTGCTGAAAGCAAACGCGGGGAGCGGACGACGCTGTCGGCGTCTCGTCGGACGTCGCCACCGAGAAGGCCCACCGTACCCTCCTCGGCGGCGTTTCCATCCCAACGATCGCCTCCATGACCATTCTACCCCTCCACACGTGTGACGTGCCATGCCGCCATTTCTTGGCTTGCTCGCTGCTTCCTTCTTCTCTGATAATCGCTGGTCTCGAGCTCTATCCTATCTATCCACGCACGTGTGTGTCCACTTGTATTACCGTCGTCACCCATGGGCTGCATATATTTAATGTTGGTAAGATCTGATACTTCCTCTGTGTTTCTTTGCATGAAATTTTTTGGCATGCCCTCCAAAGATATCTTATTGGTAACATTAATTATTGGTAAATGTGAATGGATTTAGTATGTGTAGTAGATATTGATGCATTTGTTTGATATTCCAAAGGAAAATAAGAATTTAAGGGTTTGATATGCATTAATTATTTGGTGGTGGTGTTGGAATCCAAATTAGACAGAGTGGACCTAAAAATAAATGCATTGGAGGTGGGACTATGTGGTGTCATTGGGTGTGGCAATGGACTCATAGTGGGAAGGTTCAATGCTGGGACAAAGGAAGCCGGGTATGCCCCATAGGTTAGGAAGACGGTTAGCGCAATGGTGACGAATTGAGCCAAGTAATATGATATTTGCCTGCTTTCGGCCATTTAAAACTCACTAGTAGGAATAAACCAATAAATCATACCGTTACTGGCGGCAGCGTTAACCGTTAGGATAGGCAAGTCGTACGCACGGCAAAAAGAGATAGGATGGTTGGACATGGTCTAGTTGTCGCTGCGGAAGGAAGAAAAGAAAAGAAAGAAGACGACAAATTAAATGAAAAAGGCAAAATGCGGATTTTATCCACTCAATCCCGCAACGCCCGTCTGCTAAGAAACGGCCGTATCAGTTGGCTTTGTCGCGATATAGAATTTATTATTGGCAATGTTAGACTTGCGAGCTCAATGTACCACATAAAATTTGACTTCACACATACTAGATACATTGAAAACTAGCAAAATTGAGCGGAGGTTTTCTACTATACTTGTACTATGTACGCTCAAATTCCGGTACCTCTATCTATGGCGCACCAATGGGCAACATGTGCGATTTTTTTCTCGAGAAGAAGCCCGACGTTTTAATATTTACGTAAAGGTCCCTGTCAGCGTCTCCCTTGACCTCGAAAAGTCCACGGGTGTACCGAGCGAGTCCTCCCCGGCCGCAGAGGGTAAACCCGTCAATCCTCCCAACCCCCGCCCACCAGCAGCCAAGACGAGGCGAGCCCGCTCCGCTACGGCGAGACGTCACCGATGCCCTTCACAAAAAATAAAAAAACAAATAAAGAAACGGAACGGATGGAAGGAAATCTCCTCCAAGGACTCCAAGTAATTAACGGGAGGAGATAGAGAGAGAAAGAGAGCCACGGCCCCCGAGCAGGAGAGAGGAGAGGCGGCGGTAGAGGGAGAGAGGGATAAGAGTCGTCTCTCGCCTCGTCGTCGCGGAGAGAGAGAGAGGAGCTAGAGAGAGAAACAAAGGTGGTAGATGTGAGCCACCCTCTTTGTATCCCTCGCCAACTTCTTCTCCCACCAACTTCTTTTCCTCACCCCTCCTCTCCTCTCCCCTTGCCGTCTCTCGCCCGCTCCGCTCCGCAGCCGCGCTCCGCCGCCGGCACGCCACGCCGCGCCCGGTACGTGCCTTTCTCGCTGCCATCTACGCCTTTGCGTGTCTCCGGGACGTCGCGGCGGCATTGATGACCGATTCCCCACCGGCCGGCCGGCCGTCCCGGCTGGCCATCGCGCGCCTGAATTCCGGCCGGCCCGGCGGCGCTCTCGCCGTCCTTCGAATTCCGCGCCGCCCTTTGCCGTGGCGGCGGTTGCTTTGCGCTGCGTTCGTGTGTTTTTTTTTGCGTCTCGCGTTGCGGCGGATTGATTGGAAGGCGGCGGTGGTTGGGGACGGGCCTTGCGGCGGAATTCTCGCGTTCTCGAGCGGTTCTTTCTTCTTCGGATTGCTTGGTTGGTTTCGTCGGGGGTGGCGAGGGTTGGGTGGCTGGAGGGGGTGGTTGGGCGAGGCGTCTCGCCACCCACTCTGTGTTTGTGATTGATTCGTGTTTTTTCTGTTAGGTTGATGATGGTGGCCGTAATAATCATATAATATGTTGGTTGTTATGATGAGAAATTACGCCTAAAAATTGGTCTTTGAGGAGCAAGTTTTGGTCTTTGTAGTTCTTAGTTTGGTGTCAGATGATTGTGGGCTCTGTAATTCTCTGTAGCCGTATCAGCGTTTGAAGTATCATCGCAGGATGAGATGTGTTTTTGTGGGTACAATTCACTGTTGAAAGGGAAACCCCCTGTCTTCAGTACTTAACTCTGGGATGTATAGCAGGATTCTGTAGGCCCTGGGCTTTGCCTGCTCACTTCTGGTAACTGGAAGTGCTGTCAAGTACACTGCCATAATTCTTGTTTCTATTTTTAGGGAGATGTTTATTCGATGGACTGTACTGAATTTCAGTTGCTCTCCCATTAAGCTTTGCTTAACCTGACTAGTGCCGCCACGTGATAGGAATGAGACTTTGTCAGAAATGCAGCTGGATATGATGTTGTTGGAAAATTGATCTATGTTGTTCATTTATTGTCCTTCTGGGTCTGCATTATCTGTGAAGTTCCTTTCAGAATGTCCCGATGGAAGTTAGGATTTGTAACTGTGGATACATGTTGGTTACTGTGGCTACACGTTTTTTATGCTCAGGGGTTGCAGATAATCCATTTGACTTGATGGATTATATGCCTCCTGTTTGTTCAAGGTGATTCAAATATCAGTTGAGATGGTAGAATGCTCATTGGATGGACTGTGGGATACCGGTGTGGTTACCATTCTGTGCAAGTAGTAAATAAATCCATTTTATTTCTTTGTTATGATACCCTTTGCATTTTTTAAGTTCTGTGATTTTGTCAAGAAGGTTCTTTATCCTCCTTTTTGTAAACACGTGTGGATTAGTTGAAGATTTTATGTAGTCTCTCCTTCCTGGGCACAAAACTTAAGAAACTGACACTGTCAAGCTACTCGGCACCTTATATGTTCATTTGAATGTGAATTGGGCTACACTCTATGTTACATGTAATGATTAGGCATGTATGTATGGCAAGTCTTAAAAGTAATCAAACATCATCGTGCTGCTTCTCAGAACAATGTGGGTGCTAGTGTGTGCTCTAGTTCACATGTAATTTTTAGCGCCATGAAAAAAACATAGAGTATTTTCATGTTTATTTTCTTATTCTAATTTTAATCTCGAATTTTACAATTTGCTTATCGTTTCATATTTCTGACTCTGCTGCAGGTGGCATTTCAAGTATGGTTAGCTTGAGGCGACGTCGACTATTGGGGCTTTGTTCTGGTAAGAGGAACTCATTTCAGTACCTTGAAACATCTTGCCGAGATGTAGAAATTTGCTCAGAGGATTTATGTTAAGAAACACAGATATATTGGTTTTCAATGTATGAAGTGGCATTTCATATCAGTCATTTATACTTATTGACCTGATTTTCTGTTAGAAATAGAAACTTTATTTACCTTGCTATTCAGTCATATACTCATATCTTTCTATACGAAACAAAGAAATCTTGTTGTGTGCATTCTGATTTATTGGAGTTATTTGTTCATGCTTAATTGCTTAGTCTAATTTCTGTACGAAAGATTCACTACTCATTTCCCACATACATGTTAGTGCTTAGTCGAATTAGGTAATTGTTTGACTATTAGAAATGAGGGCCATGGGAAATTATGAGGGATGGGTTTCTTTGAGTGGGATATTGGGATGTTTGGTTGTAATTGTTGCCAGTACCAGATCGGTGCTTTAGTCATGCTTTTGATAATTCTTCAGCTGTTAGTTTGAATATCTTTTTTTTCTTTCAGACAAGTAATAAATTACTTTTCCTTTTACAATTTGTGAGCACTGTTCTTTTCATTAGTGGGGCCATATTAATTATTCCGAAATCCTGCTATGACCTTTTTTATATGGTCAAACAGAAATTAACTCTAAATGAAGTTTGCCAGAATAGATTATGATATATTTGAACCATCATATGTGTGGATACAACTATGCAACAAATGTTCTCAGAATAGGCAGCTATATGGATCCCTAATAATATAAAAAAGGACGACCCAGTGCAGAATCCTTATATATTTGGAAATAAATCCTTATAACTACATGTGCCCTAATAAGTTACTCATGGAAGCTACATGACTTCTACTGTTGTATATAGTTGGTTCGATCACTGATAATTTACAAATTTCGGGTACTTATTGTGGCAGTATTCCTTTTCTCTAAAATTAGAACCTATGTAAGATAGAACGTTGAAGTGAGCGAAAGTATTAAGCCCTTTTTGGGACCATCTGCATATCTATATCAATAAAACAATATAGCTATATATTTGAATAACAACATGAGTTTAGTTTTTGTTTCAGGGAAAGATTCATTGCCAGTTGATCTTCCTAAGCCCATGGAGAATGAAAAACCTGTGGAAGTTGCGCATTCCAACGTGAAGCCATTCAGTGTACACCCACTGCCTATGGTATGCATAATTACTTTTGTGTGTTGAAGAATCATCAGGTGCACATGTGCACAAATTAAAATATTTTTTAGATAATGAAATAGAAAAATATACTAATTTGTGCCCGAAATTTACCTTGCTTGTGTATCCTTTTATTTGTTTGATAGCCTAATGCATTTTGGAGTGACATTCTGCTTCAAGCATTACTGAAAAATTGGAAAGTATGATTTTTTAAAACAAAATCTACCTTTTCGTCGCAGACAAAGACTTCTGAAGTGCTCACAAAATCCTCGAATGGTTCTGATGATTCGAAGGAAGAGAAAACACAGTACTATCCAGGTCCATACTTCATTTCTATTCTGTAATATTAGCATCTATTTCTCCATATAAAGAGCTCAGGTTACTTGTGGTTGTGTTACTTCTTACATGGAAGATAATATTTTAGAATTCTATATTGGAAATCTTCTAAAGAACTTGTATTTTTCCATTGTGATAGTTTCCTTGAAGAATATATTTTACAATAGAGTGTTTATGTGACAAAATTTTCTTATATAGCTGTCTAGGGACGTTTGATTAAAGCCTCTGGCTTTTCCTTAGAGGGCACCTGTTCCTTCTCTTTTGAGAGTTGAACTTGAGAATTTATATTCTATAGCTGATCAGAACATTGTATTTTCTTTCCTTATCACTTCAGGCAAGGAAATCAAGCGCAGAAAACGACATAGAAGAAAGCAGTATGTGGATCAAGAGCCATGCATTATGAGGGGGGTTTATTTCAAAAATATGAAATGGCAGGCTGCCATAAAAGTTGACAAGAAACAGATTCACTTGGGTACTGTTGGGACACAGGATGAGGCAGCCCGGCTTTATGATAGGTATTAGCTTGACTAGGCTTAACTGCACAAGTTTGACCATAAGATTTCCATCTTATTATTCTTAGATAATCTTTTACCTTTTACCAACACAAGCTAGCCCACAGCATATTGAAGACATGATACGTGCCCATAGCATATTTTGCCTAGCTTTTAATAAGATTATAAGAATACTGTTAATATCATTAGTGTCCAACTGTCCATGTTCCTTTGTTCAATGTGAACTCTAGCTCATCTTTGTATGGCATACATATGTTATCTATATGCATGCATTCACTATAGTTTAAGTCTGCACAGGCGCAAGCTTATTTCGATAATGTTTCCTGTAACTACAGTGTTTACATGATGTTTTCACCAAGCTGTGTTGTACTCTTTTGTGACTACAGAAGCACATTTTATTAAACAGCTCTGAGATAATATCTGCAGCCCACCAAGGCTGCTACTTGATTTTGCAGCCAGAGGCGATTCCATTAACATTATATGTTATGTTTTCCTCAACTAACGGAAAGAGTGGTAGACCTTCCTTAGTAATCTGGCACTGTGAAAAACACTTGTATGTGTATAAAAGCTATCTATTTCACATGTAAAGTTAGCTCTTCTTATTCCCTAGGTAAACATGCTTCAACATGTCAGTACGTCACACTGTCCTGTGGTTTGGCTTCTTACCAAGACTACCGATTCTTATTGTGCCGCCTAGTTTTGTTTAGTTTGATGGCATTCTTTTTTATGCTGTCTCATTGGCTGAAATTAATTTTTGCCATCTGTTGTTCTGTTCTGCCCTTGTATCTATGTTAAGATCAAATGATGTTGTTTTGATAAATGTGGCTGCCTAATTTGTTGCATATCTATTCACCAACTACCATGAATCATCAAAATCTGACGAAGTCAGGATTTTGCTCTATGTGCAGGGCTGCTTTTATGTGTGGAAGGGAGCCAAACTTTGAGCTTTCTGAGGCAGAGAAGCAAGAACTGCAGAAGTACACCTGGGAGGACTTCTTAGCAGTAACCCGCAACACAATAACCAGCAAAAGTAAGACCCAAATTTTGATCCCCCCCCCCCCCCCCCACCACCACCACAAAAAAAAAGGCATCAATGTCGCTCATGGCATATTCATTTCTTTTACTGTAGAACAAAGGAAGGTTGGATTGCTAAGGCGTAGCAAGGCGGACTTGTTCATGGGACAGAGTGATGGTGATACTGAGATGGTCAATGGCGGTGGCTCATCAAATTCTGATAATGGAGACGCTGATGTCTCAGCATCTTAGATTGCTCCCAGAGGTCATGGCAACCCTAGTGGAGTCCTCCAAATATTCATCCCGATCATGATATGATCTCTGTTTAGGATTTTGTTCTCTCAATAATTAATTTCATGTGCATAAGGCCCCCGCTGGTCTGATCAAAGGTTAGGGAAATCATGCCATCTCAAATAAGAATTGGAGGTGGTCCATTGTAGAAACAATTCATCTGAACAATATGTATACCGGTTCCGAAATTGTGTATATCTACCAATAGGTTCACCACAATTTTTACTCAATGTAATTAGTTTACATTACCATTTATCCAAAAGAAATCTTTTCCCTTCCGATATCTTATCCAAGCAACATCATATTAGTGGAGATCATCCTATGTGTCATTTAGTTGTGTTTACAGCCGACCATGTTTGAATTTTGTGCTGCATCTTTTGGGTTTATAAGTTTTGGAAGCTGAATCTGTTGCGTTTGTGACATTTTGATCCAACATGTGGACTTGTGGTATACTTGATCTTTGAACGAAGGCATGCATAATCCAAAGTATTGCGCCTTGTGCAGTAGGGACAATTATTTCACATAATTCAGTTGGCTGTATAATCGATATACTCTTTGTTTCAGATTATAATTCATCTAGATTATATAAGCTAGATTATAATTTTATAATTTAAGGGTAGCATAATAAAAATCAATTCTAGGATCACCTTGGGACCACAAATAATTTGAAATAACCTCTGCTCCCTCCATTTCAAAATGTAGGTTGTTTGACTTTTTTGACTCTAAATTTGACTGCTCGTCTTATTCAAAATTTTGTACAAATTATCATATTTTTTATGATGGCTTGCTTTATTAATAAAAGATCTTCAAAAATACCTTAAATTTGACTATATTTTCTCAAATTTTTTGAATAAGACGAGCGGTCAAACTTATGATAAAAAAGTCAAACAACCTATATTTTGGAACAGAGGGAGTACATGGATAAATTATTCAAGATTATTTGTACTTCTTTTACTATACTAATAATCTAGATATTTGGTCTTGTTTTCTGACCAAATGCAAGCAAAAGCAATATTAATCTGTCTTGTTCTTGTTCATTACTCCATCCATCCCACAATATAAGTATTTTTTGATTTTCGTGTACCACGTTTGATCATCCATCTTATTCAAAAATTTTGTGAATATATTATTTATTTTGCTATGACTTGGTTTATCATTAGGTATACTTCAAATGTGACTTATTTGTTTTATATTTTTATAAATTTTTTTGAATAAGACGGATGGTCGAATGTGATGTCTGAAAGTCAACAAATGTTTATATTGTGGGACGGAGGGAGTACATGATCCAAACAAGTGGTATTGTCTCCATAATACCTTCACGCTGTTCTTGAAAGATTTCAAGGCATTTTTGATGGAGGAGAAATAGATAAGTATGTCCAGTTCCTTACCAAAAGGCCTTTTTTGCATTAATTATAGAGCCTCAATTAAAGGGATTCCCTGCTATCTGTCTAGAGTTGGTTATGTAGAGCAATGTGAGAAATTTACTCTTAAGATATCCCTTGATGATGAGCTAAATGTTTTCAGTTCAGGATATACTTAAATTTCACTGAAGATGATGAGAACCAAAAGACATGCATGTGGGGATCAGAGTCTTCTGAAGAACAGTGGCAGATATGGGCTATTTTCTAGGAAAACAAATATAAATTACTTCTCTTAGATATGACCAAAGTCTGTATGACCCCCCCCCCCCCCCCCCTAAACAACTGTTTGATTCAAATAATTCCCAAAACTATGTCGATTAGTGAAAGATGATCATTAATAGGATTTCTATTTTTTATTTTTCCATAAATAAGTGGAGTTTTAAATTGAAACTTTGCCATTGATAGAGGATATCATAAATTAATTTTAAAAAATATATATTGTGATTTTTATCGCTATATTTTTATAGGCTATGATATCAAATAAAAATTAACCGTATTATACAAAATTGTATGAAATTAATGATGAAAAGTTTGTAATATGATTTTTTAAATTAAGTTATGGTGTTTACAGCCATATCATAAAATTTTAAGTTGAAACTGCACAAGAGATGAAAAAGACAAATTTTATGAACGGATAGGTAGTTACTCTCTAAACAGCTAGTTGATATAGTTGGGGGAGTAATTTGAACTAAAACATAGTTTATAGTGTTATCTGGATTTTGGTAATACCTAGGGAGTAATTTGGATATTTTTAATACAAGAAGGATACATTTGACTAACATGTCTGGTGTTCGTTTTGAACAAGCCGGTCTTATAAAAATTGACCTCAGCTTTAAAAAAAGAAAAAAAAAGAAAATCAACCTCAAGGTGGAGTTATGCAGCATGATGTATTGCATGATGAGAAAAGCTTCCGTGAGGTTCTGCAAAAGAAATATTTGATTCTATAAGATTATGTATTTGGCATGCTCTCGTTCTCGTCGTCTATCCCGAAGCCACGCCATGGAGGAGGTCGGCCACGAGCTGCGATGGCAGGCCGGTGGCCGGGACGCGGCCGTTCGAAGGCCGGCGGTTGGATCCGGCGTCTCCGGGGCCGGATCTGCCGCCCCCTGGACGGACCCGGCGGTGTGAGGCGAGGCCGGCCGGATCCACGGCGCCGGCGTTTTGGAGGTAATAGATCCAACGCCTTCAACGCTCCACGTCGCCCCCACGGGGGTAATCTGGACGGATTTCGCTAGCTGTTGTGCAGCCGCCTTCCTCACGGGTTGGTGTCGTCCCTTTGCCGGCGGAACCTTGCTCCGGGTGGTGGTGTTCGTCGATGGCGGCCAGAATACGTCTTGTCGGGGACAAACCCAGGGGGTCCCCTAATCATCGGGGTAATCACCCTCAAAAAACGATATGCCACGAAAGACCGAATCACCGACAGCCAGGAGGGGCCGCCAAGGCAGCTCGGCCCGTCACAACCTATCGCGGCCCAAGAACGGCCGTCCGAGCTCGGCTGTCGAGGGGACCCGAGTCGCTACCCCCGTCTCCGCCTCGCTCGAGGGCCGCGCACCCTCGAGCAGGCACAACGCAAACCCTGCCTCGCTCGAGGGCCGCGCACCCCCTCGAGCGGGCGAGCCGACTCCGCCTCGCTCGAGGCCAACTCTCTACTCAACGCGGCGCACTTCGGCGCCCCGCCCGACAACGACATTTAATGCCCGCCCCATTAGGCGGGCGCCAAAGTCAAAAGGCGATCTTTCCCCACGCCGCGCCGCTGACACCAACAGAGCTCGCTGTTCCGCCTGCTCTGGTCACTGTGCGTCCTCACCGGCGCTGTGCGGACGCACGGGGCACTGCGCAAGGCCCTGTGCAGGCCGGCAGGCGTCATTCCGCACCACTATTCCACTCACTCCCGTCCTTTCCCCCCAGGGACACCCCTCGAATGGGCATGGGGAACCCTCGAACGAATATATGAATAGCGGCCGAGTACAGACTCCGATCAGGCGCGACCTAGCGATGATGAACGCCGGGTCAAATCCACCAACTCTCGGCCATCCCCTGGTGAACCGGGCACATCGCGCACTATGGTCAACAGCAACCACCATGCCGACCCTTGCTGCCAACTCCCGTCCTTCTTCACCTGCCCCGCCCTCGAAGTCAACCAGCGACGGGCAGCAGAACACGGACTACGACAACGACACCCCTCGAAACCGCTCCAGGACAAGCACAGGGACGGCCATGACGCCCGCGGAAGCCGGAGCTCGCCATAAATCCTCCGCCAGGGGTAAGGACGATGGCACGCCCGACGCCATGCTCTCCAGTACATATCCCTGTAGCACATGTCACGCTTGTACTTGTGAACCCTTCCCCCTCCTTTCTCTCCTTGACCTATAAAAGGAGGTAGGAGGAGAAAGAAGAAGGGGGAACAACCGCGCACGCCGCCACACGCAATATTGGCACTCGCCTCAATCACACTCGCTTTCAGGGACTTGGAGACTCCTCCTCTCCCGTCTTGCTTGTAGCCCCCCTCTGCAAGCACTCCGGTGCAAGATAGTACAGCGCCCCGAGCGCACCCTGCTGGACGTACGACCTCACGGTCGGAACCAGGATAAACGCTTGTCTCATTGTGCTAGCTCTTGCATCAACCGTGAAGGGACGGGACACAACGCATTCTGTTTGGCGCTGGGGATTGGCCGACCAATCCCAGCACCGACAGTGGCGCGCCAGGTAGGGGGCTGCGCTGTGGTCGATCACACCCGATCAGTTCCCTTGACGGCAGGCCGCGCCAAGGCCATGTCGCCACGATCCGCCCCGGGGTCCCCCGGTCCACTTCCGCGCGGGTACCGGATCATGTTCGGGAGCCTGGATTTCGAAGCGACCGGTGAGGGCTTCCTCATGCGGCTCGCGTCCAGCTCAGGAGACGACGAAGACTGCGCGAGTTGCAGATTCGTGTGGAGCGGCGCGTTGCCCCGCGCATCGTCCTCCCTGATTGGGACGCACACCTGCTGCTCCAGCCCGCTGCCACATTACAGGGGGGCGGACCCCCGCCGGTGGCTCCCGCGGAGGGAGCGCGCTGGGAAAATGTGGACGGGCTGGCGCAGCTCCCACACGGGATGAGCAACGCGGCCGCAAGCTACTCCGCGGCAATCAGCGCCAACCCGAACGCGCACAAGGATTCGCCGGGACACCAGCTGGTTTCGATCCGCGGCCTCAGCATTTCCTCGCCCGGCGGGCCCCAGTCCGAGTCGGATGACGGAGAAAGTGTGCGCGGGCAGGAGCACCCGGACTTGGACTACTCCGGGTTGCGCGACCGCGAAGGCCTTATCTCCTTCCAGGCCGTCGCGGACTTCTGCCTCACCTGCTCCGACGATTCCAGCGAGGGGGAATACGACCCCACGCGGGAATGCTTCGTCCTCGACGGCGAAGTAGAGTCCGTGGGACAGGATGAAGAAACGCGCGACGGGGCCGGGCACGACGAACCGCCACCGGCGCCCGCCGAGCCAGCGAGCGAAGCCGCACTAGCGCAGGCACAGCTTGCGCAGGTGCAAGAGCTGGAAGCCAAGCTCCAACAGGAGCGCCAGCAGGTACAGGAGCTGCGCGCAGCCCTGGAAGCCCGGCAGCCCAAGCGCGGCGAACGCGCGCGAGCTGCCGGGCGTATTGCTCAAGCACGCATCATGGGTGACGGCGACGACGTCGGCCCTGCCATGCCGCCACGAGCAAGCCAGAAGCTCGTCGCCGCAGCAACCCTGATTCGGGCCATGCCCGAACCATCGACACCAGAAGCGCGCAGCATGCGGCGCCAGGTGCAGGCCCTTGTCGAAGAAGCGGCCGTTCAACAAGCGGAAAGTTCCGCCTCCCGCATGCGCCACTAGGCCAGTTCGAGAGCCGGAGGAAGCAAGTGGGATAAGGAACAATCCATCCATACCACACCCAGGGGCGCGTGGACGCCTCACCGTCCAACAAACGACGGAAGGGCGCTCGTGACCGGCGACCGCGAAACGAGGAGGTCCGCGAAAGACCGACTCGTAGACACGCGGGGCGCCGTCGACGATGGCGATGCGCGCAACGTCTTGAACAAGAAGAGGCAGGACGCGGCGCCTCCTCGCAGCAGGCACCCCCGGCAGGGAGGTCGCTATGACAGCGAGGAGGACAGAAGCCCGACGCCGGAACCCCCGGGAACCCCTGTGTCCAACCGGAAGATCCGTTCGGCCGCCATCCCGCCGCGCTTTCGTCAGCCGACCACCATCACCAAGTATTCGGGTGAGACAAAACCCGAGACAAGGCTCAACGACTATCGCCTGGCTTGCCAGTTGGGCGGGGCCACCGATGATGCCATGATCATCCGCAACCTTCCGCTTCATCTCGCGGACTCGGCGCGGACATGGCTCGAACACCTACCCGCGAACCAAATCCACGACTGGGACGACCTGGTCAAGATGTTCGTGGGTAACTTCCAGGGCACATACGTGCGCCCCGGAAACTCCTGGGACCTGCGCAGGTGCCGGCAGGAAGCCGACGAGCCGCTGAGGGACTTCATCCGCCGCTTCTCCAAGCGCTGCACCGAGCTCCCGAGCGTGGGTGACTCCGAAATCATCCACACCTTCCTCGAAGGCACGACCTGTCGAGAGCTGGTGCGCGAGCTGGGGCGAAACCATCCCACCAGCGTCAACGCTCTGTTTGACATCGCCACCAACTTCGCCTCTGGAGAGGAGGCTGTCGGGGCAATCTTCGACGGCAAGACCAAGGGGAAGCGCGCGGAGGAGCTGCCCGCGGAGGGCAGCAAACCCACGGCAAAGGCAAAAAAGCAGCAAGAAGCCTCAGCAAGCCGCGCAGCAGCAGCAGCAGGGTGAGGACTCTGACGACGCCCTCGTGGTCGAGCGAGGCCGCAAAGGCCCTCGAGGCCCCCCTTAGGGGGGAGGCCTGTTCGACGAGATGCTGAAGAAGCCATGCCCGTACCATAAGGGCCCTGTCACCCACACCCTCGAACAGTGTGGGATGATCAAGGGTTACTTCAGGCGCACCTCCGCGAAGGAGGATGGCCCGAAGAAGGATACGGGCGATGGCGGCAACGACGAGTTCCCCCATGTGGAGAATGGATTCTTCATCGTAGGGGGGCCCACAGTGAACGCGACGTCCCGGGAGCAAAGACGTGAACGCCGAGAGGTCTTCTCCTTTCACCCCGCGACACCAACTTACCTCGCCTGGTCGGACGAGACCATCTCCTTCGGCCGCGAGGACCATCCGGACTATGTCCCGAATCCGGGGCGCTATCCGCTTGTCGTCGATCCCGTCATCGGCAACACACGATTCTCCAAGGTGCTGATGGACGGGGGCAGCAGCCTCAACATCCTCTACGTCCACACCTTAGAGCTCATGGGCATCGGCACGAACCAGCTGAGGCCAAGCAAGGCGCCGTTCCACGGCATCGCGCCGGGAAAACGGGTCCAACCCCTCGGGCAGATCAATCTGCCCGTTTGCTTCGGTACTCCCGATAACTTTCGGAGGGAGACCCTCACCTTCGAGGTGGTGGGATTCCTAGGAGCGTACCACGCTATTTTCGGGCGCCCGTGCTATGCCAAGTTCATGGCGGTCCCCAACTACGCCTACCTCAAGATGAAGATGCCAGGGCCAAAGGGCGTCATCACCGTGGGATCGTTGTACGAGCACGCTTACGCGTGCGACATCGAGTGTGTCGAGGGCGTGGAAGCGCTCGCCTACAGCGAGACCCTGGTGGTGGACTTGGAGAAGATGGCGAACGAGGCCGTCGACTCCACCAAAAGGCACGCGGGCACCTTCGAGGCTGCAGAGCATTCCAAGGCGGTGCCCCTCGACCCTAATGCCCCCGAGGGCAAGGCGTTGAGGGTCAGCACCACCCTCGACCCCAAATAGGAAGCAGTGCTCGTCGACTTTCTCCGCGCCAACGCCGACATCTTCGCGTGGAAACCCTCGGACATGCCGGGGATCCCGAGGGAGGTCGCCGAGCACAGCCTCGACATCAAGCCTCACTCCAAGCCGGTGGTACAGCGACTGCGGCGGTTCGACGAGGAAAAGCGCCGCGCCATCGGGGAGGAGGTGCACAAGCTCCTGCAAGCCGGATTCATCAAAGAGGTATTTCACCCGACCTGGCTTGCCAATCCTGTTCTAGTTAAGAAGAAAAACGGAAAATGGCGCATGTGCGTAGATTATACCGGTTTAAACAAAGCATGCCCTAAGGTTCCATTTCCTCTGCCTAGAATAGATCAGATAGTAGACTCCACCGCTGGGTGTGAATTGCTATGCTTTCTTGATGCTTATTTCGGTTATCATCAAATCAAGATGAAAGAGTCCGACCAGCTCGCGACTTCTTTCATCACCCCGTTTGGCATGTTTTGCTACGTCACTATGCCGTTCGGCCTCCGAAACGCTGGAGCTACATACCAACGATGTATGCAACACGTTTTCGGAAGCCACATCGGGCGGACCGTTGAGGCATATGTCGACGATATCGTTGTAAAAACCAGAAAGGCGAACGATCTGATCAACGATTTGCAAATCACATTCGGTTGCCTCCGGACGAACGGGGTAAAGTTGAATCCGGAAAAATGCGTATTTGGGGTGCCGCGAGGCATGCTATTGGGTTTCATCGTCTCCCAACGAGGCATCGAACCCAACCCCGAAAAAGTCGCGGCCCTGGAACGAATTGGGCCAATACGGGACCTCAAGGGGGTGCAAAGGATACTGGGCTGCCTCGCAGCTCTCAGCCGCTTCATCTCTTGACTTGGTGAAAAGGGCTTACCTTTGTACCGGCTCCTAAAAAAGCACGAACGCTTTTCATGGACCCCCGAAGCCCAAAGAGCCCTCGACGGGCTAAAAGCGTTGCTCGCGCGCGCACCCATCCTCACGCCGCCGCAGAACGGCGAGCCCCTCTACCTATATGTGGCTGCGACAACGCAAGTTGTCAGCGCCGTCATCGTTGTGGAAGAGACAGAGGAGGGCCACGCCCTGCCGGTCCAGAGGCCGGTGTACTATGTCAGCGAGGTGCTGACCGAAACCAAGATGCAGTATCCACAAATCCAGAAGCTAATCTACGCTGTAGTGCTCGCGCGTCGAAAGCTGCGACACTACTTCGAGGCCCACCCGGTCACCGTGGTCTCATCTTTCCCTTTGGGGGAGATAGTCCGCAACCCGGACGTCTCGGGTAGAATAGCGAAGTGGTCTATGGAGCTCGTAGGGGAGACTCTCTCCTACGCACCGCGAAAGGCGATAAAATCACAAACCTTAGCGGATTTCGTCGCTGAGTGGACCGACGTCCAACTTCCACCGCCGCAGATCCAAGCCGAATGCTGGACCATGTACTTCGACGGGTCGGTGATGAAAACCGGGGCAGGCGCAGGCCTCCTCTTCGTCTCACTCCTCGGAGAACATATCCGGTACGTGGTTCGCTTGCACTTCCCAGCGTCGAACAACATGGTGGAGTACGAAGCCCTCCTCGCTGGGCTCCGCATCGCCATCGACCTCGGCGTCAAACGCCTCGATGTCCGGGGAGATTCTCAGTTGGCCATCGACCAAGTGATGAAGAATGCAAGCTGCCGCGACGAAAAGATGGAGGCGTATTGCAACGAGGTTCATCGTCTCGAGGACAAATTCTATGGCCTCGAGCTGAACCACATCGTGCGCAAATACAACGAGGAAGCGGATCAGCTGGCCAAGATCGCGTCAGAGCGAATCACCGTTCCTCCGAACGTCTTCGCCTGCGACCTCGATCAACCCTCCGTCAACTTTGAGCGAAGGGGCGGAACCCTCAAGACACCCTCGGGGGCTACACCCGCGGGTGTCGAGCCCATGGAAGAGGACCCCTCGAAAGAGGGGCTCGAAGCCCTTGACGCTGAAATCTCTTCGGCCGAGGCCATGGAAATCGACGTAGACATGCGACCACAAGACTGGCGTGATCCGTACCTCGCGTGGATCGACCGCGGGGAGCTGCCCTCGGACCGAACCGAGGGGCGCCGCATCGCCAGAAGGGCCAAGACCTTTGTCTCGGTCGGCGGCGAGCTGTACAAGCGCAGCGCCTCGGGGATCTTGTAGCGATGCATCCCCATCCCCGAGGGAAGGCAGTTGATCCGCGACATCCACGCCGGGGCATGCGGACACTACGCGGCGCCGCGTACCCTCGTGGGTAACGCATTCCGGCAAGGCTTTTACTGGCCCACCGCTGTATCCGACGCGAACGAGGCCGTGCGCACCTGCGAAGGGTGCCAATTCTACGCGCGAAAGACGCATCTCCCGGCGCACGCCCTGCAGACCATCCCTGTAACATGGCCTTTCGCGGTCTGGGGGTTGGATCTCGTGGGGCCCTTCCGCCCAGCGTCCGGAGGATTCACCCACTTGTTGGTAGCCATCGACAAGTTCTCGAAGTGGATCGAGGTCCGGGCCATCACCAGCATCAGATCTGAGCAGGCCGTGTTGTTCTTCACCGACATCATCCACCGATTCGGGGTACCCAACTCGATCATCACCGACAATGGCACCCAATTCACCGGCAAGAAGTTCTTGGAGTTCTGCGACGACCATCACATTCGCGTTGATTGGTCGGCCGTGGCACATCCACAAACGAACGGCTAAGTAGAACGTGCCAACGGCATGATACTACAAGGCCTGAAGCCAAGAATCTTCAACAAGCTGAACAAGTTTGGCCGGAAGTGGGTTGCTGAGCTGCCATCGGTGATCTGGAGTCTCAGGACAACCCCAAGCAAGGCCACAGGCTTCAGCCCGTTCTTCCTCGTCTATGGCGCCGAAGCCGTCCTCCCAACAGACTTGGAGTACGGGTCTCCGAGGCTCAAGGCCTACCAGGAAGACCAAAACCAGCGGGACCGCGAGAATTCGCTGGACCAGGTGGACGAGGCTCGCGACGTAGCGTTGCTTCACTCAGCACGCAACCAACAAACGCTCCGGCGATACCAAGCTCAGAGGGTGCAGCGTCGAGACCTCCACGAAGGTGACCTGGTACTGAGGTTGCGCCAGGACAATCGAGAGCGTCACAAGCTCACTCCGCCATGGGAAGGACCATTCATCATCGCCAAAGTCCTCAAGCCTGGCACCTACAAGCTGGCGAACGAGAAGGGCGAGGTCTTCACCAACGCCTGGAACATCCAACAGCTACATCGCTTCTATCCTTAAAACTCCCAGTATTTCTTGTAAATACTTCATGTTCTTAGTTAACAACGATGAAAAGTTTGCGAAAAACATGAAAACATTGTTACTAACAGCATGAACAAGGGGGACTTGGTTCTATTCTCAATAGAGCCAAGCCCCCCTCGGGGGCTGCAGGGGGGTTTACCCCCCTAATCGTCTCAATTTTCAAAAATTGTGCTGAAACTCGAGGCGCTTAGAGAGATGCGGGGCGCGAGCTAACTAAAGCTGGAGCCGGTTGAGCCGTGAGACAGCCTATGCCCGCGAAGGGATAAGGCACCTCCCTCTCCACTCCACGCCTTAATTACTCGCGGATTCGAAATACCCGGCCAAAATCTCTCCAAGCCAAGAGTAGCACAATAGAACAATCGAACAAGTTTGAAACGCACAATCGACTTTCAATCTTAGTTTATGTACAGAGCTAGTCTCCTAAAAACTAAGATACATCTAGATACTAAGCCTGAACCCTTCAGGCTCCACCTTCCTGCGGGGGCGCGGTGGCCTCGGCGGCAACGGTCGAGGGAACCGACGCAAGGGCCCCAGGACCATCGTCATCGCGGCACACCGAGGCGATGTCCTCCTCAAGGGACGCCACGGCGTCGGCCTCAGGATCAACCTCGGCTTCGGTGGCGGTCGCAGCCTCAGGCCCAACGTCGGCGCGCGCATCTTCATCCTCCTCGGGGAAAAGATCGCGCCCGAACTTGGCGGCAAGCGCCGTGGCGGCATCCTCGGCGCCGTCATCGGCCTCGTCGAGAGCAGCAAGGGCGGCGTCGTCGTCCAGGTCTGCGTCGATGAAGTAGCCACGCGCCACCGCCGCGAGGTCGATGTTGTAATGCGTCGACACCACGCCGAGTGCCTTCTTCACTCCAAGGTGAAGCGCGCTCTCGAGGCGCTCCGCCACGCAGCTCTTCAGAGACCTCAGGCGGCTGGGCAACGACGACCCCGACTGCACGTCGACGCACTGGACGTCCCGACACGCCGCATCGGCGGCGACCTTCAGCGCCTCGAGCTCCCCCTGGGCCTCGGAGTAGGCGGCCTGAACAGCCATCACCTCATCCGCCTTCTCTGCCTCGGCCCTCCGCAGCCCTAACAAAGCTCAAGCACGTCAAGACGAACTCCAACACAGAAAGCCAGGAAAGCGTAAAGCCATACCGTCCACCAAGGCCCTGGCCTCGGTAAGCGCTGTGCGTTCTTGCTGGAGCAGGCCCTCCGCGGTCGCCAGCGCACCCTCCTTCTCTCGAAGCGCGCGGCCCAGCTGTTCGGCCTCCTGGGCCTTTTGCCCTGCCCGGGCCGCCGCCTCCGCGAGCTGGGACTGCGCGGCCTCGCGCGCCGTGCGCTCAAGCTCGAGCCGCTCCAACGCCGCGGCCGAGGCTCGGGCCTCCCGCTCCGCCGTGCCTCTCTCAGCGTTGCGCTCCCGCTCCGCGCGAGCCTTGGCTTCTTCGTGTGCGCAGGCGGCCGTCTCCGCCTCCCTCACCCGGACGGTGAGCTGGGTCACTTCCGTGCCCAGGTCCGCGTTCGCCTGGCGGAACCGGCGAAGATCGGCGTACAAGTCCGCGATGCACGCGGTCTTGTCTGCCGCCTCCTGCCGCAGAAGCTGCACGAAGAGCCATCAAGAATGAGACACAAACTGAAAACAATCACGAAGTGCTAAGATGAGCGCGGGGATACCTCGAAGAGCTCCAGCGCCTGCCTGGAATGGAGATCGGCGGCGGCTGAGATGGCCCGCTCCAGGTCCGTCCCGACCCGTTCGGCCTGAGCCCACAGCTCGTTCTCCTCCGCCATGCCCTGCCAGACCCGGGCGGAGACGCCAGGCTCCTCCGGCCACGCGCTCGGGCCGCGACGACCCTGAAGCAGCGCCATCGCGGCCGCATCCCACTCAGCTGCTCCCCTGGCCACGGGCATCTGCGGCGGCCCCTGAGACAAGAAGCGCGCCGCCGACACCTCGGCCGCAGTCACCCCAGCGGGGGGAACGCGCCCGCCATCGCCACCCTGGGCCACGCCTTGTGCGCGACCCAAAGCCGGCAGGATGACCGTGCCGCCGACCGGCACGACCGCCTCCTGCCTCCCTCCAGTACGGGCCGCGGCGGTGGCGTGGCCTCCCTGCTCGCTCGCTTCCGTCGCCGGGGCGCCATGCCCCGGCTCCACCTCAACCACCGGGGCGTCCTGCCCCGGCTCCGCCACCAGGGGCGTCCTCTCCCGCTCCTCCTCCGCCGACCCGGAATCTCGCGCCCCCGGCGCCGGCTCCACCGGCGTCGCTGCGGACATCGCTGCGGGACGTGGAGTCCCGCGCGAACGCGATCCCCCGGCGTGAGGGGAATCCGACGCCCCAACCTTCAACGCCTTCTTAGGCGCGAGGCTGGGGTCGGCCTTGGCGGCACCCCGCGTGCTAAATCAAAAAGAAAGTGCGGAAATCACGAAACGAAAAACCAAACAAGGATGGAAAGCTACGAAAAAGTTCGAGGCAGAACTTACCGGACGCAATCCTGCAGCACCTGCAGCTTCCGCTTCGAGCCACCCGTTCAGGGAGCCCTCCTCGAACTCGAGGACCCCCTTAAACCGCTTGGGGGCTGCGAACCCCCCGAGCCCTCGGCACTCAATCCGCTGCGGCGCGGTGCGCCCGCAGCAGAGGAGAAAGTCGCTTGTGCCCGCGGCGCCGCGGGTCGAGCAGGCGCGACCGCCGTCCGCGCCGCCACCGGCGCAATATCGCCCGGGGCCACCGCGCCCGCCCCGGGCAGCAGCGCGGCCATCTCCTCCTCCTCACCGGCGGGCGGAACCCCGCCGGCATCGATCTCCTCCTTATCCTCTCCCTCGCTGGGAGGGTCCGGGGAGTCCTCGGGGGACGACGGCGGTGACCCGCCGTCCCTCCTCCACCGGCGAAGCGCCGCCTGGTGCGCGTCCCGCCGGGCTTGCCTCCTCCGGCTGCTGGCTCTCTTCGCCTCCTTCGCGTCCCTCTCGCGGTCACGGTGAGCGCGGTTCGAAGCGCGCACCTCCGGAGTCGGCGCGAGGGAGCGGTAGAGGCCGCAGTTCACCTCCTGAAATCACGATAAATTGAGGAAGGGAATTCTAAATTAATCAATCCGACAGCCCGGAGAGGGAGAATGACGACTCACCGACAAAACATGGCCCTCGTCGGGGCGCAGCCGGAACGACCGGAGGTCGCTCGGCATGGTGTCGGGATGCACCGCCGTTCGCACCCTCGTAACGACGTACTCTTCAAGCAGCGGCTCCGACAACATGCGCGAAGCCGCCAGTGCCGCCGGGTCGGCACCCTCCGTCATCCGGAACAGAGGGAGCTGCCTCTCCATGAAGGGAACCACCCGGCGGCGATGACAGTGCGCGAGCACGTGCGCCACGGTCAGGCCCGACCCCTCCAGGGTACGAAGGGCGTCGACGACAGGGCAGAGCCTCTTCCGCTGACCTTCACCGGAAACGCCGTAGCTCCAGGAGTCGGCCTTCTCCGTCAAGACCTTGCCAGTGTACTCCGGCAACCCCAGGCCGTCGTTGCGCAGGTAAAACCATCCCTTGGCCCAGCCGCTGTTGTTGGTAGTCATCCTGCAGGCCGGGTACAAGTGCTTCCTGGACTCGACCGGCGCGAGCGTAAGACCGCCGGCACACGAAGAACGGCGCACCCCCTCCCCGCGCCGGACGTGCTGAGCTCGGCGCGGAAGTGGTGGACCCACAGGTCCCAGTGTGCCTCGATCCCCAGCACAGCCTCGCAGACGCCGACGAAGGCCGCCGCCTGCGAGATGGCGTTGGGGGAGAAGTTGTGGAGCTCCACGCCATAGTAGTGGCAGAGGCCCCGCATGAACTGGCTGGCGGGCGCGTTGAAGCCCCGCTCGTGGAAGCAGATGAAGCTCACCACGTACCCCGCCGGCGGGTTCGGCACCCTGGCCGCCAGCGCCGGGACAATCCACGCCGACCGCGCCGAATCGCCCCGGGGCGAAAGCTGCCCGCCGTTCACCAGGCCCTCCAGGAGGTGCTCGGTAGCGGTGGACGGAGTCCACTCGGTGACGCCTTCGATGATCACCATGCCGGACGGCGGAGCAGGGAGCGCGAAGCAAAGGCGACGAAGGCGATAGGGACGAACAGAGTGAGACTAGCGGGCTCGGAGGCAAGCGAAAGGCAGAGGCGAGAACTGGTGCAAGGAATGGCGAAGGTAAGGAATCCCCTTCCTCCCCCGCTTTACTTTTATAAGGGAGCAGGCTCGTCCCTGCCGCGACACGCTAACCCGCTGGCAACGAGCCGGACGCGCGCGCGTGGCACATCGCTGACAACCGGGGGCCCCCTCCCCCTTTTTCCCGCGGAACGGCACGCGTGAGCGGTGGCCTTTACTGCGGCACGGTAAAACGAAACGACGCGGCAGCGGCGCCTGACCGCCCGTCGCCTCGCCTCTCCCCGGCGCACGCCAACTCTACCTAAAAAGGCGCGCCCACTACGCCCATCTCGCCCACTCCGTGCCACGTCAGCCACGACCACGCTCGCCAGCGGTCGTGCGCGGGCCCGCAAAGCCGAAACGACCTAACCGTTGGATTCCTTCCAAGGTAAGACAACGACCCCTCTCCGCCTCGAGGCGCAGGGTGTTACTAATCAGGGGCTCGAAACCCGGGCCTCGAAAAGGTTCGACGGACACCCCAGATTAAGCGATGCGAAGGCTGCCGGTCACGCTCGACCAACCCTCGAGCCCGCTGCTCGAGGGTGACCTGCACCTTTCGCAAGGCCCTACTGATCAGGAGTACGAAGCTTGGCCCGCGAAAGGGTTCGACAGGCGCTCCAGATCAACAGAGTCAGGGACGATTCGGGCGTGTGCAACGGACTTTACCCCGAACGCAAAGTTTGGGGATGCCCCTGTTGTGTTCGAGGCCGGACAAAGGCAGCTAGTGGGGGGATCCCAACGAGGGAGAGCTTTCGCGCCCTCGGTCTCTGCGAAAGGGACCGAGCCCCACCTAGCAAACCTTTGCAAGCGCTACATGGACGCGTCTCCGGACCACGAGCCGACCCCCAGCGAACGGGGCACGGGCGTCCACTTGAACTACCCGTTAACAGCTCACCGAGGCATCCGTGTACGCTGCCCGATTCGAGGGTTGCACGAATGACCTCACCCCTCTCCCCCGCGAAGGGGAAGCGAGGGTCGCAACTCAAAGACAAGAAGCCCCTCCGATCGCCTCCGCTCGGGCCAGGAGCTCGGGGGCTCCTTGCAGCATGTCCTCCTCCTCTTATGCACAAAACACGTCGAAGCCGTGCAGGGTCCGCCCCCCGAATTCCGTGTAACTCGGTCTCACCCCCACCACGTCGAAAGGGGAGCGACTGACACAACCCTTGAAAGTCAAAGCCCTTGCACGAGTGAATTCACTCCTCCAAGGGCCCTTGCACCATCAGGCGGGCGCCAAAGTCAAAAGGCGATCTTTCCCCACGCCGCGCCGCTGACACCAACAGAGCTCGCTGTAGGTTGTTTGACACCAACAGAGCTCGCTGTAGCATAATAAAAATCAATTCTAGGATCACCTTGGGACCACAAATAATTTGAAATAACCTCTACTCCCTCCATTTCAAAATGTAGGTTGTTTGACTTTTTTGACTCTAAATTTGACTGCTCGTCTTATTCAAAATTTTGTGCAAATTATCATATTTTTTATGATGGCTTGCTTTATTAATAAAAGATCTTCAAAAATACCTTAAATTTGACTATATTTTCTCAAATTTTTTGAATAAGACGAGCGGTCAAACTTATGATAAAAAAGTCAAACGACCTATATTTTGGAACAGAGGGGGTACATGGATAAATTATTCAATATTATTTGTACTTCTTTTACTATACTAATAATCTAGATATTTGGTCTTGTTTTCTGACCAAATGCAAGCAAAAGCAATATTAATCTGTCTTGTTCTTGTTCATTACTCCATCCATCCCACAATATAAGTATTTTTTGATTTTCGTGTACCACGTTTGATCATCCATCTTATTCAAAAATTTTGTGAATATATTATTTATTTTGCTATGACTTGGTTTATCATTAGGTATACTTCAAATGTGACTTATTTGTTTTATATTTTTATAAATTTTTTTGAATAAGACGGATGGTCGAATGTGATGTCTGAAAGTCAACAAATGTTTATATTGTGGGACGGAGGGAGTACATGATCCAAACAAGTGGTATTGTCTCCATAATACCTTCACGCTGTTCTTGAAAGATTTCAAGGCATTTTTGATGGAGGAGAAATAGATAAGTATGTCCAGTTCCTTACCAAAAGGCCTTTTTTGCATTAATTATAGAGCCTCAATTAAAGGGATTCCCTGCTATCTGTCTAGAGTTGGTTATGTAGAGCAATGTGAGAAATTTACTCTTAAGATATCCCTTGATGATGAGCTAAATGTTTTCAGTTCAGGATATATTTAAATTTCACTGAAGATGATGAGAACCAAAAGACATGCATGTGGGGATCAGAGTCTTCTGAAGAACAGTGGCAGATATGGGCTATTTTCTAGGAAAACAAATATAAATTACTTCTCTTAGATATGACCAAAGTCTGTATGACCCCCCCCCCCCCTAAACAACTGTTTGATTCAAATAATTCCCAAAACTATGTCGATTAGTGAAAGATGATCATTAATAGGATTTCTATTTTTTATTTTTCCATAAATAAGTGGAGTTTTAAATTGAAACTTTGCCATTGATAGAGGATATCATAAATTAATTTTAAAAAATATATATTGTGATTTTTATCGCTATATTTTTATAGGCTATGATATCAAATAAAAATTAACCGTATTATACAAAATTGTATGAAATTAATGATGAAAAGTTTGTAATATGATTTTTTAAATTAAGTTATGGTGTTTACAGCCATATCATAAAATTTTAAGTTGAAACTGCACAAGAGATGAAAAAGACAAATTTTATGAACGGATAGGTAGTTACTCTCTAAACAGCTAGTTGATATAGTTGGGGGAGTAATTTGAACTAAAACATAGTTTATAGTGTTATCTGGATTTTGGTAATACCTAGGGAGTAATTTGGATATTTTTAATACAAGAAGGATACATTTGACTAACATGTCTGGTGTTCGTTTTGAACAAGCCGGTCTTATAAAAATTGACCTCAGCTTTAAAAAAAGAAAAAAAAAGAAAATCAACCTCAAGGTGGAGTTATGCAGCATGATGTATTGCATGATGAGAAAAGCTTCCGTGAGGTTCTGCAAAAGAAATATTTGATTCTATAAGATTATGTATTTGGCATGCTCTCGTTCTCGTCGTCTATCCCGAAGCCACGCCATGGAGGAGGTCGGCCACGAGCTGCGATGGCAGGCCGGTGGCCGGGACGCGGCCGTTCGAAGGCCGGCGGTTGGATCCGGCGTCTCCGGGGCCGGATCTGCCGCCCCCTGGACGGACCCGGCGGTGTGAGGCGAGGCCGGCCGGATCCACGGCGCCGGCGTTTTGGAGGTAATAGATCCAACGCCTTCAACGCTCCACGTCGCCCCCACGGGGGTAATCTGGACGGATTTCGCTAGCTGTTGTGCAGCCGCCTTCCTCACGGGTTGGTGTCGTCCCTTTGCCGGCGGAACCTTGCTCCGGGTGGTGGTGTTCGTCGATGGCGGCCAGAATACGTCTTGTCGGGGACAAACCCAGGGGGTCCCCTAATCATCGGGGTAATCACCCTCAAAAAACGATATGCCACGAAAGACCGAATCACCGACAGCCAGGAGGGGCCGCCAAGGCAGCTCGGCCCGTCACAACCTATCGCGGCCCAAGAACGGCCGTCCGAGCTCGGCTGTCGAGGGGACCCGAGTCGCTACCCCCGTCTCCGCCTCGCTCGAGGGCCGCGCACCCTCGAGCAGGCACAATGCAAACCCTGCCTCGCTCGAGGGCCGCGCACCCCCTCGAGCGGGCGAGCCGACTCCGCCTCGCTCGAGGCCAACTCTCTACTCAACGCGGCGCACTTCGGCGCCCCGCCCGACAACGACATTTAATGCCCGCCCCATTAGGCGGGCGCCAAAGTCAAAAGGCGATCTTTCCCCACGCCGCGCCGCTGACACCAACAGAGCTCGCTGTTCCGCCTGCTCTGGTCACTGTGCGTCCTCACCGGCGCTGTGCGGACGCACGGGGCACTGCGCAAGGCCCTGTGCAGGCCGGCAGGCGTCATTCCGCACCACTATTCCACTCACTCCCGTCCTTTCCCCCCAGGGACACCCCTCGAATGGGCATGGGGAACCCTCGAACGAATATATGAATAGCGGCCGAGTACAGACTCCGATCAGGCGCGACCTAGCGATGATGAACGCCGGGTCAAATCCACCAACTCTCGGCCATCCCCTGGTGAACCGGGCACATCGCGCACTATGGTCAACAGCAACCACCATGCCGACCCTTGCTGCCAACTCCCGTCCTTCTTCACCTGCCCCGCCCTCGAAGTCAACCAGCGACGGGCAGCAGAACACGGACTACGGCAACGACACCCCTCGAAACCGCTCCAGGACAAGCACAGGGACGGCCATGACGCCCGCGGAAGCCGGAGCTCGCCATAAATCCTCCGCCAGGGGTAAGGACGATGGCACGCCCGACGCCATGCTCTCCAGTACATATCCCTGTAGCACATGTCACGCTTGTACTTGTGAACCCTTCCCCCTCCTTTCTCTCCTTGACCTATAAAAGAAGGTAGGAGGAGAAAGAAGAAGGGGGAACAACCGCGCACGCCGCCACACGCAATATTGGCACTCGCCTCAATCACACTCGCTTTCAGGGACTTGGAGACTCCTCCTCTCCCGTCTTGCTTGTAGCCCCCCTCTGCAAGCACTCCGGTGCAAGATAGTACAGCGCCCCGAGCGCACCCTGCTGGATGTACGACCTCACGGTCGGAACCAGGATAAACGCTTGTCTCATTGTGCTAGCTCTTGCATCAACCGTGAAGGGACGGGACACAACGCATTCTGTTTGGCGCTGGGGATTGGCCGACCAATCCCAGCACCGACAGTGGCGCGCCAGGTAGGGGGCTGCGCTGTGGTCGATCACACCCGATCAGTTCCCTTGACGGCAGGCCGCGCCAAGGCCATGTCGCCACGATCCGCCCCGGGGTCCCCCGGTCCACTTCCGCGCGGGTACCGGATCATGTTCGGGAGCCTGGAGTTCGAAGCGACCGGTGAGGGCTTCCTCATGCGGCTCGCGTCCAGCTCAGGAGACGACGAAGACTGCGTGAGTTGCAGATTCGTGTGGAGCGGCGCGTTGCCCCGCGCATCGTCCTCCCTGATTGGGACGCACACCTGCTGCTCCAGCCCGCTGCCACATTACAGGGGGGCGGACCCCCGCCGGCGGCTCCCGCGGAGGGAGCGCGCTGGGAAAATGTGGACGGGCCGGCGCAGCTCCCACACGGGATGAACAACGCCCCGAGCGCACCCTGCTGGACGTACGACCTCACGGTCGGAACCAGGATAAACGCTTGTCTCATTGTGCTAACTCTTGCATCAACCGTCAAGGGACGTGACACAGCGCATTTTGTTTGGCGCTGGGGATTGGCCGACCAATCCCAGCACCGACACGTCTTGTCTTGCGGTGGCGGCGTCCTGTGCAAAGATGCTGGTGTCCTTCCGTTGAAGGCGACCTCTTGGCCGGGCGCAGTGGTGACGGTGGTACCGGCGATTTGGGCGAAATCCTTGTCTGGCATTTCTGCCGGACCGACGGCGGTGAAGTGTCCGTGACACACACCTTGTTGAAGGCGCTGCTGAAGTCGTTGGTCGGACCGTCCACTGGCGTCTGTGGATGATTAATAACTGGGTGAAAACCTAGCCTGGTTTCTATAGGCCGGCGGCGGCAGTACAGGCGCGTCGTCGAAGTTCTTGTTCGCCAAGGCCGGGTAGTTTTCCAGTGTGGACACTATGTTTGGTATTCAGCTAAGGGCGGGGGAGGCATTGGATGGCGTAACAGTTCGGATGTTGGTTGGCATTATCTGCACCAAGTCTTCGTGCTGTTGCCTTGGAAGAAGCATCAATGGTGGTTGGTGTCCACCGTTTTCAGTTCTCTATAAGGTCTGACAAACGCGCTATAGCGATCTTGGTGGTCGCGTAGGACTGCTAGAGCCCCTTAATGGGATGTAATTTTTATGTTTTTGTTTGGCCGTAGCCTGTTTTTGGTCAAGGCCGGGTAATATATTATCCATTATCTAAAAAACAAAAGAAAAGGAAAAAAAACATTTCTGGTGGTGATGCGGCAACCTTAAGGCTTTGTTGGAGTGGATTGGAGGTGTTTGAAGTGGAGCAATTTCTCCTATAAGTTAGAATTTCTCTCAATCCCTTCCAATCCCCTTCAATATTCTTCAACTCTCTATTTTCCAAACAAAAGCTAAGGATGGAAAATTATCGCCTTGTGAAGTTGTGAACGTGGCGGTGATCAGCGTGTAGCTTGTGAGCCTGGGCATTGAGAGCATGGCTAATAAAATCGCCGGCTGCCGGCTGCGTCCATGGTGATCTGGCGCGCGCATGACAGGGGCCCTACTAACATTTATTGCTCAGCCGGGAGTTCAACCAATAGCAGCTGGCGTAGCACCTCCTCGCCGACTCAAGCGGGCGTACCGCGAGTCGCCCGTTCTCTTCTCTCACCTTGTTTCTCTATGCTCCACGTAGACATCAGCATGCTTACAACCCACTATTATACTCCCTCCGTCTCATAATATAAACATTTGTTGACTTTTAGACATCATGTTTGGCCATCCATCTTATTCAAAAAATTTATAAAAATATAAAACAAATAAGTCACAATTGAAGTATACCTAGTGATAAACCAAGTCATAGTAAAATAAATAATATATTTACAAAATTTTTGAATAAGACATATGGTCAAACGTGATATACGAAAATCAAAAAATGCTTATATTTTGGGACGGATGGAGTACTTGCTCTGATGGGGTGAGTTTTCTATGCAGCACTGTAGGGGGACTCATGCCACTGACGTGTGGGTCCTACTGATGCCACGGCCCGTTGGTGCGGGAGAGGCCGTTCCCCTCTGACTGACCGGGTTGCATCACCCAACCCAACTGACCGAGTAAAATGCACGGACGGTACATCAACTTGGCAGCAGGTGTCATCTAGGTCCCTCTACTCCCAAAATGCACATCTAGATACATAAACTTGGCAACAAGTGTCATCTAGGTCCCTCTACTCCCAAAATGCACATCTAGATATATAAACTTGGCAGCTGGTATCATATAGGTCCTAACGGGCGTCGCACAGACCCGCGTGCCTACGTGGCCTCCTATATGGGCCGAAAGTTGGCCGGCCCAGTCCAACCTCTCCCCTCCAACTTTTTCTCCGGTCCACATCTGCCCCTTTAACTGTTTCTCCCAACTCAACTCCCCACCTTCTTCCTCCTCTGCTGCTGCAACGCACCTTGTCTGTTGGACTTCGCCGCGAGCAGGTGCAGGCGAGCTGCGGCGGCGCAGCGCGGCGCGCGCAGGCGGGAGGCGGCGCCGCGGCTCGGCGCGCGCAGGAGGGCGGGTGACGGCGGGAGGCGGCGGTGCGGCGTGGCGCGAGCACGGGTGGCGGCGGTGCGGCGCAGCGCGTGCAGGCGGGCGGCGGCGGCGGCCACCACCGCGCAGCAGGAGGAAGAAGGTGGGGAGTTGACTGGGAGAAAGAGTTGAAGGGGCAGATGTGGACCGTAGAAGAAGTTGGAGGGGAGAGGTTTGACTGGGCCGACCAACTTTCGGCCCATATAGGTTGCCACGTAGTCACGCGGGTCCGTGCGACGCCCGTTAGGACCTACATGACACCAGCTGCCAAGTCTATGTATCTAGACGTGCATTTTGAGAGTAGACGGACCTAGATGACACCTGCTGCCAAGTTGATGGAGCGCCCGTGCATTTTACTCCAACTGACCCCTCCTCCATCCATCCGTTTCCTCCAGCTTTCCCGGCGCGGCGCATCCCAGCGTCCCCCCCGGCTCACTCTCCCCGCGCCGCCCCGCTTCTGCCTGACCACAATGGCCGCCATCTCCGCGCCACCGCGGCCTTCTTCCCGCCTCGCCCTCAACCTCCACCCCTCCCCCTCCTCCTGCTCCCGCGCCGCCCCTCTCCCGATGCGCGCGCTCCCCATCCTCCGCAGCCGCCGCGTCCGCCCGCTCACCACCGCCGTCCACGCCGTCAAGCAGGACGCGGCCGTCTGGACGCCCGCGCCCGTCTCCGCGGTCGGCGCGGCCACCGCCGACGGCTCCATCTTCCACGTCGCCGTTGACCTCTCCGACGCCGCTGACCTCGCGGATTCCTACACCTCACCCGGGCAGTACCTCCAAATCCGCGTGCCCTCCGGCGGCGTCGGCGGGGAGGAGCCCAAGCCGGCGTTCATGGCCGTCGCCTCGCCGCCAGGCGCCGGGGCACGGTTCGAGTTCCTCGTCAAGTCCGTGCCGGGGACCACCGCCGAGCGCCTGTGCGGGCTCCGCGACGGGGATGTGGTGGAGCTCGGTGCCGTCATGGGGAAGGGGTTCCCCCTCGACAGGATAACGCCACCGGACGCCGCGCAGACCGTGCTCATCTTCGCTGCCGGGACGGGGATCAGGTAACTTCTTGCTCCTCTAGTCAACGGCCCGTCGACTTCGACCTCAGGTTGCTTTTGTGATGGCACATGAGGTTGTCATCTAATGTTACTTTTCTTCGGCCGTTGTTCCACCCGTGCAGTATCAGTTTATCACACAAATATACTTAAAAAATGTTTATCAACCCTGATCATACCATTCAGGGTCGATCTACCATAAATTTTAAGGGTATAAATTTTATCACAACATTTTAATCCAATCCTATAAATTCATAAACCATCTACCATACCATTCAGCCTTCAAATGTTCAAACCCTTGCAATTAAATGATCCAATGTTGTTTGATGCAATCTTATTGATTCCATTCCGGTACCGGTGGAATGTGCCGTATATCTCATTCGATGATCTCAACCTGCACATCAGAGCCTTCATCCCTTATGGCCTTACTGGCTTCAGCACCTGTCAGTTCCAGATAATATGGTCAATCTTGCCTATTCTGGTTGGAATTGATGTTACCATCTGTCCCGGTACCAGGCGCACATGAGAATTGCTTGGGGTTATCCTCAGCTTTGGAGTCGAGGGGGTGTGAAATAGATGGTTTCATAGTTTCGGGTCAATTTTGAGTGTCCAGGAGAGTACGAGAGCCAAAGAATAATCAAGGGTAAACTCAGGAGAAAATTAGAGAGATTAAAAAAAAGATTCAATCCCATGTGTTTGATTTGTTATGGAAAACAGTTGAATCAACGCATCAAAGGCACATGTTTTCCTATCATCATGAAAAATTAAATAGCATTGGATTAGTAGTGTGTAAATTACTAGCCACCAGATATAGTCACAATTAAATCATATCATCAAAGGCATACCCTTTCCCACTCAGTTCATGGATTCAAACTTGTCATCTCCTCGTGTTGAGACACATGATTTTTGTTGTTGATTATATCTACACAACAGCACCGTTTGGTGACGGTGAAGTATTCTCCTTGCCCTTTTCTACTTTTACGAGAAATCTGTGCTTGTCCTTCCTGGATCAAAATTTTGACCACATCGATGCATATTGGTTCTGTGATGAAATAACACATGAAACAAAACTATGTGTATCAATAGGTACTGCTTATAATTCTCTTAGAGGGCTGAACCTAGACAACAAAGAATCACTTCAGTTTGATGTTCTATTTATGGGTTGGGTGGCTTGGGTAGATATGCCCCTTTAGACACTTTGTTACCTAGAACTTGTTTTACTCCCCATCCATTGCCCACAACGCAATGACCTTTCTGGCTTTCTCCTGGCACCAGCTTCCTTCCAACTGCTGGCTACCAGATCTACCAAACTACCAAAGCCTCCTAATAGTGGTTGCTAACAGCTTAGAGCTTGCCATGCTGTTCCACCTCCTATACCGCGGCACCAACCCTGCTAACGGTGCTACCTCATCTACTGTTCGGCCACCAAGTACTCATTGAGTCATTGGATCTTGACTATGTTTGGGTCATGATCCTCAAGACAATCCGATTGTTTTGGAACCATGAACTGTACTATTTCAATTTTTGTCCATATTGTTACTGATGAATGATGATCTACTTCCGCATCTACTCTGATTTCCTGTCCTTTGATGGGATCCTATTCCTGCCCAAATTAATCCAGTCTATTTTGATGCAGTACAATTCGTTCACTTATCGAGTTTGGTTTTGGTGCCAATGAAAGAACTGATGTGAGACTTTATTATGGTGCCAGAAGTCTAAAAACTATGGCATATCAGGTTGGTGAATTTCCCCTCATTGAGTCATTGTGCTGTCAGAAAATCATCTATTGACCATATAGGGCCTTCAGCTCACAAGAAGCATTTATAATTTTGTCTGACAGGATAGATTTAAGAACTGGGAGTTAGCAGGACTTAAAATAATTCCGGTCCTATCACAGCCAGATGATAGTTGGAAAGGTGAACATGGATACGCTCAGGTAATATAAGAAATGCTCCACCAATTTTCTTTGTCTTATTACTGATTTGCTGTTGCACACATCCTTCTAATGACACTAATTTTGCAGCATGCTTTCTTGAGAGCCAAGAACATAGTAAATCCATCTTCTACGGGAGCAGTGCTATGTGGACAGAGACAAATGCAAGAGGTGCGCATATTTGCTGTTTCAGGATCGCTGTCATGTGTGCTGCAACCTATGAAAGATTATGCTCAATACTTGTTAGTCATGCAACTACTGCCTTGAATTATAGGCTCGAATTTAGACGAATATACTTTACCAAAATATTTTCGAAAAACAGAAAGTTCCACTTATTCCCAGACCTTGACCCACTAAAGTTATTTGACGGTACATTCCCCTTTTTGGCTCTGTCAGAGAGATACCAAATGTTGCACTTGACTTTCTAGAGTTGGCTATCCTCACCAGTCACCACTTGGTGCTGATCTTTTTTTATGGTCTCAATAATGTTTACCTAGTATCTTGTGGAGAATTACCGTATGCTTGGTAGGATGGGCAGGACAAAAGTGCAAGAGTTTTTCCTTTGGAAGTTTTCCACTGTTCGTGCGACCCTACTTCTAACTTGATCTGGTGGACTTCAGACACTGAAACCTGGGCCGCTGGTCAATGCATGCTATTTGTGCCGTGCAGATCAGTTACATTGATATGCATGCATTGTAGCCCACTTGTCTGGATCCAGTTGCTTGGATCATCTTAAAACACAATTTTATTTTGTATACATTTCTGCACCATAGGATACTCTAGTCTACCTTGGCTTCTCATGAGAGATGAGACCATACTTCTGCTCTGGCAGATGCACGACAGTTGCATGTTTAATTTATTAACCATCAACAATGCCAGATAAGGTAGATAGGCATGCGGTTTGAAGATTATAATTAGGTGTCTGGTGCAAATCTGCCTTTGTTTCTTGAATTATGGAAATCTTTATTGCACCTTAACAATTAGATAAGTTTGATATCTTCTATACCTTGTTCTTCTGATTCTCCTGACCATGTCGAATGCGCTGAATGGGTGTTTTGTTTAACTTGTTTTGAGTAAAATTAGGTTCATGTTTTTATCGACACGATGATGATACTTATGATGTTTCTGCTTTACAGGAAGTCACCTCAGCCCTCGTTGCGGATGGTGTATCACAGGATAAAATTTTGACCAACTTCTAGAAACGATTTCTGGCCTCCTGTATTGTACTACGATTCATTTGGGCTGGGTTTTGTATATTTTATTCTTGGACCTCACTGCCATGTTGCATGATATATCCGCCGGACTTAAGCGAGGAACAAGGCCCCACTGTTTTGTTATTTCTCGTGGCACGTAGCCACGTACAAGCAGAGTACTTCTCAGGCGATGCCTTGTTTCAAAATCTCTGCTTTGTCCTTAAATTCATACGTCACAGGCTCAGCCCAGCAAACAGCCAGGGGCAACCCAAATCACCAAAACTTCATCTAGCTGATTTCCTTTTTCTTTTTTTATAGAATTACAAATGGCACGTATAGATATAATCGTTGAAATTGAGAAATTACGTCTATAAAACTTGTATAGTAGCGCTAGAGAAAATCTGGCATGCTAATAAACAGTAAGCAATCGTTTGTCACTCTGCGATTATTTGTTATCAGACACTCAAGAATGCCAAATTTGCTTTGGCACTCATGCTTAACGAACATTAAATTAGCCGGACTGAGAAAAATGGGACACATCAAACGTGAAGACGAAATTTGAAATGCCACGCTCCTAGGAACCAAATCGAATTATCTGCCCAAGTCTTAGGTGGTGTTTAGATGTTAGAATTGGGAGGTTGAATTTGGGAGTAAGATGTCACTTCGTAATCATTGCGCTACTGTAGCATTTCGTTTGTATTTATAAAAAATTATCCAAAAATTGATTAATTAGGCTCAAAATGTTCGTCTCGCAGAGTACAACAAAACTGTGCAATTAGTTTTTGATTTCATCTACATTTAGTACTCCATGCATGTTATGACATTTTGATGTGATGAAGAATTTTCTTTTTCCATAGTGTATTTGGGAGTTGCTTTTTGAAACTAAACATGGCCTTAGCTTCCATTGGCTTCATTTAATCAAGTAGTAAGAAATCTATCAGAAGTTCAGTATACAGTGGAAGTTTCCGACTTTATTTTGATAGGAAAACGACCAAAAGGTTTACCTGATCTGTGCTGCCATCAAATTGAACAAAAAAGATGCTTTATTCATGTAAAAAAGAAACAGATGCTTTATTGCTTGAGATTGAGAAGCGGCCCAACGAGAAGCCTATCCTCGAGTTGTTGTTGTTAAAGCCCGAGACTAGAACCTGCCAACTTTTAGTTTGGGCTGGTCTGAATCGATGAAGGCTCATGTCTATTTCGCGCCCTTCTCTCTCTGCAGGGCCTGCTGCCCTGCTCGTCTCCGACGGTCCGACCTAACCCACCTCGTCGCGGACGGGGCTCAGCCCGAGGATGAATTTGGACCGTTAACTATGGGCCGAAAAACAAAAGGCTGAATTTGATCGAATTGCGGCTAACATTCTATGGCCCACACATGCCATTCTATGGCCATATATTTTTCTTTTTCATTTTTTAGCAGTGGTATTTATAATTTCTAAAAAAGTATAGGTGTACCTTTGGCTATGTTTGTTTATTTTTAATTCCAAATTTAGCTATTTTTTTAAAAATTCCGTATAGGGGCACCTTTGGCTATTGGCAAGAGTACATTATATTTTTTCCATTTCGTTGAAGTTAGTTTTGTCTATGATGGCACATATTATCGTGGCAGACATATCTAATTTTTCTAATACATAGCATATACATCAGTTGAATGTGGGAATCTTCTACGGAGCAAAAGCAAAATCTTGGACTAGTGGTTGATTGTGATTGCAAAAGTCACCGGCTAGCTAGTCTTGCGTGGCGCGCCCTACATGTTGGCTTTACTACCAATGGGAGGCTGAGTTTGAGCTGATATCAATTATTCGTATGGTAAGTTCAAAGATGGAGAGCGCCGAGGTCGTCGTCGTCGTCTGACTCGCGTCACCCGTCAACGTCTCGACGTGCTGCCACCGGCACTAGCCAGCTACTGGCAGCAGCCAACGTGTCGCATCACAGTGGCAACAACTAGTAGCTCCTTGTCAGCGATGGAGTCCGGCGTGATTAGGATGAGGGAGAGACCTTGGAATTGTATCATGAGTGAACTGGACGTTAAGTCCACTGGATCTCTCCCTCTGCTGTTGGCACAATGCCTTCAAGTAGTAGTCCTTCTCGATCTCCTCCTTAATCCTGATACGTTGCCCAAATATATTGGTATCAGGATTTTTAAACACGTGGTGTGCATTCCTCATGGCACTTGTGCCTTGTGGGAAGCAAGGGACTATACTCGATCAGAGCAGATGCCGCTGCTGGCCTTGCCGAGTGCCACGAGCTGGCAGTTGGGGTTCATTTGGTTGCTGCCAGGCAGCACTATTTAGACCACCAAAATCTAATGTGTGAGGTTGTTGTCTAGGCTAGATAGCTTTCTCAAGATCCAGACCAAACAGGCCCTTGCACTACCAGAGACCTCACCTTTGCCGTCGCCTACAACGCACGACAAAACCCCTAATACGTACGGTAAAAGCTTTGCCGTGCGTTTTTTGTCGTGACGCACGGCAAAGCTAGCACGGCATATCTTGGCACGGCAAAACCTCTTTGCCGTGCGTTTTTGACAGCATACGGTAAAAAAAAGTAAGACGGAGATGACTATTGTAAACGGCGCAGCGACGGCACCTTCGCCGTGCGTCACCACACACGCACGGCAAACATTTTTGTAACACCCTAAAAATGCCCATTTTAAAATTTGATAATTAAATCGCTTTTATTTAATTTATGCTCATATTTATCTAGTGAAAACAATTATTTATGAGAAATAAAATCAAAGATAAGGCTAGAAACACTTTTGATGCATTCATGCTGGCTGCATTAAGTTTCGTTTGTTTGAAGTTCAAATCAGATTTTAAAATCCAAATTTCAAATTTCGCTTTTAGGCTTTGCCTTCTATTTCCTTTTCTGGCGCTGGGCCGTTTCCCTTTCAAGACCGTCGTCTTCGACAAGGATTCTAGCTCGAGACCGACTCCGACGCTGCCGCCTTCGCCGAATCTTTCCCTGACGCGCACGCCAAGACTTGGACTCGAGATCGGACTTTGCTCTATTTATAGTCGCCTTTAGTCGCCGCCTTGATTCTCTTTTCAATTCCTCCCAATCGTGCCGCAACCCTACTTGTCGTTCTCGCCGAGAAGTTCCGCCTCGCTCGAGACTGTTCTCGTCGGAAGAAGTTCCGCCTCGCTCGAGACCCCCCCTCGATCTTTGCCGTCGAAGCTTCGTACTCGTCGGAAAGCACTCCAGGAGGTTCGCCTTGAAAACCCGAAGCTCTCCATAGCGTTCTTGCTCTGATTCTTGCCGTGCTTTGCGCTAATTTTGGTCCGCTGTCGACCCAGTAGTTTCTCCGCCGCTGTGTTCGAGCGTCGCTAGCGTCAAGCCTCGAAGCCAGCATGCCCCTCGAAAAGCCGTTTTGTTTTGAGCCATTAGATCTAGATCCAACGCCGCCGCGTCAGTTCGAGGCCCTACTCGAACCGGAGGGTGCCTTCGAAGCTGACTGTTTTGCAAAACAAGCCCTTCCCGTTTTTTGAAATCAACCCGCAGTCCAACTTAGTTCAAAAGAATTTTCAAATGAGTCATTATTTCTTTTGTTTTAACCCCTGCAAGTTTTTAAAGTTTCGCCCGAGGCCCAGTTTTGTCTTTTAACAGGAAAATCCTCGATTCTTCAAATAAAATTTTGTTTTGACCCTCGAACTTTCGCAGTTTAGCCTCGAACCGTAGAGACGCCATAGCTTCTCTGTTTTAGCTCCAATTAGAGTGATTTTTGCGCTCTTGTGCTCGTAGCAAAGCGTAAATTAGTTTCGAAGCTTTCTTTCTTCTGTTCTTTATTGTTTGGTGTACTGTTCTAATAGATTAATATTGTTTGTATGTACTGGCTTGTTCGGTTGCTTGTGTGTTCCTTCGAGAGTCCAGTTGGTGAGCCGTTCGCGTTCGAGTTCGAGGGGTACCAGGACCAGCAGTCTCAGGAACGGCAGCAGCAGCAGCACTTTGTAGAAGGCAAGTATAGCACGGACAATCCTTGCTACCTAAACACCTTTACCCATTAATTACGGCATATGCATGTGTCTAATTTTGATCCTATTAAGGTTGTACCTAGTCTGTTTATCCATTACCTTGATTACCTTGGGTTTATTTGCATTTGGGAAGAAATTTGCTAGGCGCAGCTACTGTCACAATTATTTTACTATTAATCATGACTTAATGGTTCACTTCAATGTTAATGGTAAAATTTGCTTTTTAGCAACTTGGATCAGGGAGCTAGGGCGTATGCTTCGAGCCTGGCCCTAGTGTCTCTCCGTAAGGACTGGTTCTTAAAGCGGCAACCCAGGAGCCTGTCGCCACCGCCGGAACTATAATGGCTCTGGTCTTGGACAAGTAACTTGTACGGCTCTAATTCAACAGTGGTTACCGGTGGGCCACCGGCGTTATGGGAAGCATGGGTGAGAGTATGGTTTGATCCACCGAGGACGGGTTTCCGTTGGCTCTGCCCTAGTGAGGCACAGTCCCGTGTGGGAACTTCCGTATGGCGGGGGTTCTACACGTTGCGCTATTTAATTTCTGCTTTTGCATTACTTTTCTACGATTGGACGCCATTGACCCCCTCGTGCTGCGGCACGGGCGTAAGTCAGTCTCGGTGCCTTGGGTCATGCTGCCTAGGTTGTACCATAACGGCTACTGTTTTGTTAAAGTGTCTTGTGAAAAGCCTCGTAGCGTCCCTATGCAGTCACACCTCGGAAGTGTTGATGTGCGTGGATGGGTGCAAAGTTCTTCTGAACTTTTACGCGACTGGTGGGTAAAGGGCGAAACCTCTGCAGAGTGTACAAACTATCATGATAGCCTTGCTCAGGGTCAAGAGCGGCCTGGATCCTTTTTGATTAGAAGATGATGTTTATTATTACTGTTTAATGCCTACTTCTACTTAATTAATTGGGGAAATTCAACCGGGATTCACATAAATGATGTATCCTCGAGATACCCTCGAATACCTTCGAGACTCCCTCGAATACCCTCGAGAGACCCTCGAATCAAACTAAAATCAGCCAACTAAAAATGCGAATGCAGTTCAGCCGAGTCAAACCTTACTTTTAGCCTTCATTAACTGTGCTGTATTTGCTAAGTAACTTTGTTACTTACACTTGCTGTTGTTATTATTTTTTTTTGGGCAAAATCCCGGATGGGTAACAGATGGATTAGAAGGTACTGCTGCCGTCGAGTTTCCTGAAGATCTGCCTTTCTACTAGCTGTGTTCAACCAGTCAGTGTCCCTGTGGATTATGGACTTCGGCTTCGTTTAGATTAGAGAGTGTTTGCTTAAGAGTCTTCCGCTGTAATCTTCTTTAAGTTTGAGTCAAACTCTGATGTAAAAACCTTTTATATTATTCGAGCATTGTGTTCTATTATCATATTTGTTTGCTATATGTGTAATGACTTACTGGGAACACATATGGCCGCATCTCGGAATTCGGTGTAATTCCGGGTGTGACAATTTTTGAAAAAGAATAAAAAAAAGAAGCGCCTTCACCGCCGGGGAGGGAGAGGCCGCCGCTCGACCAACCGGCCGTGCCGCCCGGCTGCCGCTCCCCGCTCGGCCACGCCGCGGCCGCGCCGCCCAACCGCAGCTTGCCCCACGCCGCCCGGCCGCCGGAGCACCCGGCCGCCGCTCGCCTCGCGCCGCTCGACGGCCGGAGCGCCCGGCCGCGCCGCGCTGCCCGGCTGACAATCCCCACTAGGCCGGGCCGCCCGCGGGTCGCCCCGCGCCGCAACGCCCGGCCGCAGCTCGCCCCAGCCGCGCCCGCGCCATGCCGCCTGCTCGGCCGGGCCTCCGTGGGGAGGTCGCCGCCCGCCGTAGGGCTCCTCCTCGATGCGGCGCAGATCGACGCGGCCGCTATTGCGCCGACAGATCTGAGGGAGGGGTGGCGGCGGCGGCGGCGCAGATGAGGCAGAGAGGAGGGCGGCGACGGAGGCGGTGCAGAGGAGGGAGAGAGGAGGATGGTAGCGGTTGTGTGGAGGGAGTGAGGGGCGCCGGGAAGGAGAGAAGGGGAGGAGGTAGGGAGGCGGCGGATCAGGGAGGGAGCTGAGGGAGGCGGAGGTAGTGCGAGTCAGGGAGGAGGGAGGGAGGCGGCACACGGGGCGGAGGAATGGAGGGAGGGGGCGGTGGGGGCCTTTTATATGCTAGGGTTTCGCAGGGGAGGGGTGGCGGGCTTAATTAACGGGCCGGAGGAGTAATGGGCCGTGCGCCCATGCTTTCCCGTGCGAGGAAGGAATGACGCGCGGCAAAGACGCTTTTTGCCATGCGTCTAGCCAAGATGCACGACAATGACACCTTTTTGCCGTGCGTAAGATACAAAACACACGGCAAATACATCTTTTTGTGTGTTTGTATTAAATATTTAAATGGCTAAACAATCTCAAATAAAAAAGTTGTAAACTACAAAGTTTTATATTTTGTCGAGTTGTACGACTTTCGTATAATGTGTTTTTTCATATGAGATCATATAAAAAAAGTTTGTATTCAAAACATACATCCACTAACCCTCTCAGATACAATCACACATACACTTCTTTTAAGATGTTTGGATTTTGTAAACATCGTTATGACAAAATGTGTAAAATCTTCTCAACTTTTTTTACAGCCTCTATATGTGATACCATCACTTCATGACAAATTTCATGATTTGTAGACTTAATTTTCTATTTTTAGAATTTAAAAATCATTTAGACACACGTTAGTGATCATATTTATTGACATAAGATGTTTAATATTTCTTTTCATCTCATGGATATGGACTCAAATTGGGCTAAATAACACGAATATAATTTTTTTACTCATTATATTCTATTATTTAAATCTGACTTTATTTGAAAAATTGCTTGAAATATAATTAATTAATTAATTATAGCAAACAAATATAAAAAGTGTATCAAATGTTGGATGTGGAGAGTAGAAAAAAGTTTAGAGTATAGAAGATAAATATATGTATGAGTTGCTTCACAAGTGTCCCTTTCTATATTAAACACGTATTCAGAGCTTTGCCGTGCGCAAAAAAAAAAAACGCACGACAGAGACACATCTTTGCCGTGCGTCTAGTGGAGGCGCATGGCAAAGGGGACAAAAAAACGGCTGCCGACGGCCTAGCTGCTAACGGTTGCTAACGGCCGGTTAGAAAAAAAACGTTTGCCGTGCGTAAAAAAGAAACACACGGCAAAGTCAAGAGTTTACCATGCGTCGCAAAAAAACGCATGGCAAAGATTGAGTTTGCCGTGCGCTATAAAAAAACGCACGGCAAATAACAAGTTTACCGTGTGTTTTTTCTTTGCCGTGTGCCCTGTAAAATACGTACGGCAAAGGAGTTGTTTGCCGTGCGCCCGATATAAGACGCACGGCAAACCGCAGGACGCACGACAATTGATGTCTTTCTGGTAGTGTTGGTGCCGGCAGCCGCTACGGCGCGCGCTTGCGCTGCCCGTGATGGTACGCCCACCGAGTCACTTGCACTGTTGCGCGTTCAGAGTACTAGTGATTGGAGCCGCCACGACAGCGGCGATGCGATGCCATGGAGGGAGGGAAAGCGTCGAGCATAGGCGAGCAAGGACGAAGCGCCTCACTCTTGCATCCAGCCAACAACGGTGTGGGGAAGAAGCCAAGAGCGAGAGAGGAGGGAGGCGAAAGGGGGGCGTTGGGGATGGTAGAGATTGTTAGATAAAATCGGTACTAGCGTCGAGATCCTGACCAGATCAACCAATACCATCACAGCGTAAGCAACAAGATCACATATGCCATCGCTAGGATCAACACGAGAACTGATACCAAGGCATTATATTTTTTTATGAGGTTCGGTCACGTGCCTACATTCTTGGGGCATGACTATGGGGCCTCCTCCCTATAAACAATGGCTATATCAATATTCGGACACCGCCGCAGCCACGCCGCCGCCCACACCAGCCGCCAAGTTTTCTGGCGGTTACAATGAGAGTGCCCCATATTTATGGTCCTTGTGGATATAATGTACGACTCAAAGTCTATCCTTAACCTACCAATTACAACTTAGGTCCACGTCGAAAAGAAAACACAAACATATTCCACAAAGCTCTAACAAACACCAGCTTGGTGAATATGCTCACCACACGTTGAAATTGTTGATGTCGAACCTCCGTGATCAAACTTCAGTTGACTAATTTGGCTGCTCATTCGAAACAGCCAGGTGAGGCCTCCTCCTCATCATCGGGACTAGACATCACTAAATTGCTCTTTCGTCGGTGACTCCACCTTCAATAATGCTTCCTTGCAGCTTATACTGGTGTGTAGCTACTGACTTCTCACCAATCATAACAGTCTTGCCACCTCGCATAACTCTCAAGGTCTACTTATCAGGAGCTGCCTGATATAACCATCCTTTATTATGCATGTTTTCAAACTATATTAGATACCTCTGCATCCTCGACACGTGTTTCACACCCACTATCGGTATCTTTTGATCACCATACATCTTAACTTGATGTCATCTAAACCAATGACCCGATAGCATGAGTCATCTATAAATAGACCCACATTTATCTTCTTCAATATATATGACGAGTACCACTCCTTGGATGTCACATAAAATGAGCTAGATAAATCCAACAACCACGCACCACAAGACCTTTCACTTGTCACATGAGAATGTCACAATCACTACTATACGATTCATATTTCTTCCTTGAGAATATAACACTAGCAGTTCCTTCCTTTTTTAGCTCTGGGCAATCCCTCCTTAGATGTCCATACTCCTTGCATCTATAGAACCGTGTCCCCTTCTTCTTATTCCCAGTCTCTCCACTTCGATCACCTTTGATCAGCAAAGCATCTTCCGAAGACTTCTCATTTGCATTGTTCTTTCTCCTTTATACATGATCAAATCGTTTCTTGGACATAAACTGCGTCCCCTTCTTCTTCTTCCCGGTTTCTCATTTGACCCCTACCTCTTGGACATAAACTGTTCCAAATCTTTTCAGGATCAGACTCTTTCATGATAGCGTACATGATATGATTGGAGAGACATAACCTTGTTGTCACCATCGCTTGCTGTTGCATCTCCTGCAACTTATCATCATCCACCTTCGATGGCTGCTTCCCGATGAGTATCTTAAGGATCCCCTACCAAGCTAGCAGATCCTTAACCGTTATTTACCACATCCCATAGTTGTTGTTCCCTTTAAACTTTGTCACCTCGAACTTGGAAGCCATTGATATAATGTCAACCTGCGATTAGATCAGCTGAAGAGCCTATTCAAACTGCAACACCCTTGGCCGTCGTGCACGTCCTCGCTGACGAACGGTGCCGCACCTTGCCGTGCATAGCATGTGCTCCACAAAACCCTTTCTTTGGAGCTCCGCATACGCAGCCTCTGAGACACCTACCAAACTCCATGCCATCACATGTCAATGATGCTGACCTGCTTGAACGCTGCCTGCTGTTCGCTATCCATTGTCGCAGGCTCTCAGTTCACGAGCAACTTGATTGCATTTATTTCAATCTCGTGGTCACCTTTGTTTGTTATATGGGGGAAAACTACAGGACAACGTGGATCCACATCAGACTCCTCCTGTCGTCCATTCCTTTTATAGTTACTTGATTTTTCCATGACTTGCATGGTTTCGTATCTGGAATTTCTAATCTAGAGCCTTGCATTCACACCGAAGAAAAAACACCTATATGCACACATGTTTCCATTTTTTTCTTTCCTTACATGCCTTCTCAGGTCCTTTTGGAACGCCAACACCACATGTGCACGACACATATTAAACCAGCAGAATGGGTCAACCAAGGTGAGCTATCTTCGTAGCAACAAAATCTCATAGACTTAATTTTAATCACTGTTGGGGTCATGTTTTCAACAGGTCCAACCTCCGGAGTTGTTAGCCAAGTAAAAACAAGAGGGTTCAAGAGCTAAAAGCTAAACTATAAAGGGAAGAGTCCGAAGGTCATCACTGCGGTGAGTAGACAACGACCTACACACAATGACCTTCGAATCGCGAAATCTTGCAAATGGGCAGACTTGTTATGAATAAAGGTGGGAATCGAAGGTCAGGAGGAGCTATTTGATCAAGGTGTGGGTCGGAGTGCACCATGGACATTCACTTAAGGTAGGAAGCCCAATGTTTCACGGATTTCAAGGTCAAGTGGGCGAAGCAACCTTCGGACGAAGGTGTGGCGAAGCTAGCAAGAAGCTCGGCGTGTATGGCATGACAAGTAGCGAAATCCAAATTGTACACGATATAATTAAAGTTAACAAAATGTCCCCCTGAGGTTAATGTTGTTTAAATGTAAAGTAGAGGTAAAGTGGGGTCTGGGGACAGGGGTAACATTGTAAACAAAAAGTGTTGAGCCCCCCTGTAAAAGAGGAGCGCAAACTCCTCTAGGGGGATTCTTTTTGAGAGAGAATTGAGGTCTGTAAACATTGAAATGAAATCTGCTGGTTTATTTATATCTCTCATAAAATAAACCAACATAAGCAAAAAATAAAAATAGAAATGCACGCAACAAATCCACATGCATAGTTTTCGGCATTGGATCCTCTAGTGCCTCGTCTGACTCCCACTTGTTTACGAATCACCTTCGAATCCAGCTGCTGCACTAAACACATATTGCTCTTCACCATGCCCTAGCTCGTGAAGCCCGCCGACGCCAGCACCCATCACATCGATTGAACCCTTGAAATAAGAAACACCTCCATTAATAATTTCCGAGTCCATCGTGGCTTTCGCCACCGAAGTCTTGGTCATCGTCCACGACGTCTTCAGTTGGCCACACGGTTGAACTTGGCAGTCATGTCTGATCTACCCAAACAGATCTATCAGCAACAATCTCCATGTCTAGACACCCCGTTGATGTCTTGCTCATTGGATGGTTCGAGCCTCCTACCCGAAGTGTCCAACTCCACCGATCAAATAATTGTCGATCACCACCAAGATCCACCTTGCACCATGTCCTTCCTTGGATATTGTGTGACTTTAGCGTGATGCAGAAACATACTCATCGCACCTCTCCGAAGTTCTTCATGATTTTTTTTGATAGCGCGTGTTAGATAAGACCGATACTAGCGTCGAGATCCGACCATATCAACTTGCATCATCGCAACAGAAGCAACAAGATCACATATTCCATTGCCAAGATCAATATGAGAACAACACCGAGGCACAGTATTTTCTTAACAAGGTTCAACCATGTGTCTACATCCCTAGGGCTTGACTATGGATGCTCCTCACCATAAGCAGCTGCTACACTAGCATTCAGGCACCACCACGGCCACGCCGCCGCCCACACCAGCAGTCAAGTCATCTCACTCTCAAGGTTACAATGGTTGTTTCCTCATATTTATGGATATAATGTATGACTCAAACTCTATTCCTAGCCTACTAATTATAACTCAAGTCCATGTCGAACATACACATATTCAATACAAGTCTAACAAAGATATTATTTGCCCTAGATGCATAGCTCAGCCAGGATCACGAAGGTTCTTGCGGGAACAAGAAATAGTAAATCACTTGCAGATAAAAATGGAGCTATTAATCTCAGACCTAACGCCGTAAATTGATTTTTTTTGCTAACGAGGCCTAGCTTTGGCATCGGAGGCCGCCTTGTTTCTTGACAAGAAAAACGAGTTAATTTATGTTATATGGGTTAAAATGTACACAAGTTAATATGATATGGTATATGGACTAAAGTCACCTTATGCTTTTTTCTGTCCTTTTGGTCACCATGTTGTCCACTAGGGCGAACCAAATGGGAGCTGACTCAACCATCGACCATCTTCCTTCCTCCTTGTCACACCCTCGCCACTGCATGAGCGCGTTGCCAGAAACCCATGTAGCAGAATCTGCAGGGCGGTGGCCTGCCATTCTATAGAGCAATGGCGGAGATTGGTTGTGTGCTGCGACGACAGCGAGCGACTAGGCCTCCATCATGATGGCGGTGGGGACTGTATTGTGCTATGCTGACAGGTGGTTGAGGCCTACTGCATAATGGCGGAGGAGTGGGGTAGTACGATGGTGGTGGGCAGCCGAGCCCTACCACAGATGATTGAACCATGTGGTCCCATAGTGTTAATATTTTAGCGGCTGACTGTTGACTCATGTAGCATGTTGGCAGAGGGTGGCCGCATGGTGTGACGAGGACGGGTAGCTGGGCCTGCCGCGTAATAGCTTAGGCCTTAGGGTCACCGCATGGCATGACGGAGGTGGAGCGACCAAGCAAGTTAGAGATGCGGCAAAAGAGAGGGGGCATATCATGTGATGGCTTTGGTTGATGCAACATCAAACAAAAAATCTTCTTAAAAGTAAATTTGCTTCTAGCAGGACTTGGATCAATATTCTTGAAAATGAGATCGTTCCGAGATAAGCAAATGGTTCGGCTGCTGAGGATCACTAACAGAATGATCGACATCTGCACCGGGTGGGAAATGCCTTTAGCACCGGGTTTCCCACCCGGTGCAACTAATCCGAGGCTAAAGGGGTACCCCTTTAGCACCGGGTCGAATAACCAGTGCTAAAGGGCCCCTTTAGCACCGGGTGCAGCCACGACCCGGTGCTAAAGGGCCTGCCCCGTAGCGCCGTTAGCAGGGCCTTTAGCACCGGGTCGTGGCTGCACCCGGTGCTAAAGGGCCTGCCTTTAGCACCGGTTGCTGCCTGAAACCGGTGCTAAAGACCCCGGATTTCTTTTTTTTTTGCTTTTTTCAGTAGCCATGCGTGCACGTCTATATACGTATATATTCTAATACGTGTATTCTAATGCGTATTCGGCCGACTCTATATTCATACTAGCTGACATTTCATCAAAATAGAAGACATATATTACAAAAGTAGATATTCATGCATCTCAACTCGAGTTATATATATTTAAACTGTATTTTCTACTTAATTAAGATTGACGACTATCTTGTTGGACTGTCCGGCACGTCCTCCAGTACTGGCGAGAAGTATTCTCCTCGGGGATTGACGACCTCGTCCCAGATCCATCCGACGAGCTGTTCTGCAATTGCGTCAATTCTTTCTAGCTCCAGGGACTCTTCCTTCAGCCTGAACATCTATAATTTACAAATAATTGAAAGATATTTAATCCGCCGAGTTGGAGACAATAATTGTGCACTTAATAATAATGGAAATATTGTTTATTATTACGTACCATAATATCGTGTTGTGTAAGCTTTTTATGTCCCCAATTCCACATGAAATCGCAAACATAGTATGCACATAAATTATTTCCCGGCCCCTGTTTGGCACACTGTCGACCAAAAGAAATTAAGTAAAATTCATATAATATATTAGCCGAGGCCTACATGTACAAATTACTTGCTTACCGGAAAGCCAATGTTCCATTTTAGTGTTTCATGTTGAATTCCCGGGTGTTCTTGACGAAATTGAATCCAGGCCCTGCGAACAAAAAAATTGAGTTAAGTCATTGCGAGTGTAAGGGGTGAATTAAGTAGGGGAAAATATACATCACCTTGTCATCATGTCCATGATGTTCTGTAGTTTTTCTTTTGGAGTGTGCAACGAATCAAAGACGTTCACGACACCCCGGTCAGGACACAATATTATTAGGAACCAGTGGAATCTGTGCACATGTATATATTATAATCAGAAATGAATTAGTACACAGACAGTATAAGAAGAAGAAGCCTGTGTATGTACTCACTCGATGTTGTACAGGATTAGTATTGTTGACACCAAAAATTGGCACCGGGAAGAAGCTGACATGTGGGCCAGATTTGGTGGAAAGATACCATTCGGCTAGGAGGCTTTGCTGGAGCATTCGGCAGGAGACGCTCTGCGGTCGGGAGCGCGTTATCATTCGGCAAAGGTGAAGCATTCGGCAGGAGACGCTCTGCGGTCGGGAGCGTGTCATCATTCGGCAGAGGCATTGTTCCGCAAGCAAAGAGTGGTAGCATTCGGGAATACATGATGACGTGGATCAACATAAGGAAAAGGCCGGTTCGAACATGGAAAGCAATATGGGCACGAAGATTCGTCATTTATTTTTAGAAACAAGTGTTGAAGTCGTGTCCGACTAGGAGTTGTATCAAGACCTGGGTATAAATATAAACCCATGGCAATTGTAGAGAGAATCATCGAATCAATCATACAACAAACCGGCCCCGTGCCAACATCGAGTCCTTTAGTCGAGTCGTCGAGTTCTTCGAGAGGAGTCATCGATCCGTCGACCTCCGTAAGTACCGGCAACCTTGTATCATGCTTAGTATCATGCGGTGGATTTAAGCTTTGATGCAAGTAGTCTTGTTACCATGCTTAGTATCATCCGGTGGATTTAAGTTGTGGTCTCAAGAAGGTTCCTCTGTTAGGTCATGAGCCATGCGGTGGGCTAAGATCTAGTATGGACCAAGTTATCGGCTCTGTTAGATTTCGGCAAGATCTAGCAGATTCATTAAGTTACCCCGTGTTGCTCCGTTTTTACTATGTGCTTAATTCATGCAACACACCTTTGCCCAATCTAGATCGGCTAGGATCGGCTTTGCTTTACAGTGCAACGGCTTATCCCCTCACAGCCGAATCCGAAACCGATCTAGGTTGCTACGTGTCGCGGGTTCAAGCTTGTCGGCATCGTGTAGATCTTGACAGAACCGGGTATCATGCGGTAGATGCAGGTTTTTGGGTCGTCTTAGAGCTAATCATCCGGTGGATTAGAATTCGATTCGATCTGATAGATTTATCTTTACCGATTAGGCTTGTTCCTTCGCCATGGACCCCGATTCGGCTAAATAGCCGTATTCGGCAGTGCTCTCACGAGTGAACGTGTGTTCGTGGGTTTGCATTGGGCAATGAATGCTTTTAGCCTTTCACGATTAGATTGTATCATGCGGTGGATTGATCTAATCTGATTGGTGGTGTGGCCTCAAACGGGTTAGGTGCTGCTTTCGGCCTAACATCGTTTGTTGCCATACCTGACGGGTGCTGCTTTCGGCCTATGCATTCTTGTTTTCAATGTAAATTCGTGACCGTGTTGTGGGTTCGTAACTAAACAATGAGTGCTTTTAGCCTTTCATGATTAGATTGTATCATGCGGTGGATTGATTTAATCTGATTGGTGGTGTGGCTTCAAACGAGTCGTATCATGCGGTGGATTAACTCGTTCGTTGCCATGCTTGACGGGTGCTGCTTTCGGCCTATGCATTCTTTGTTTACTGCGAATTTATGATCATGTTCACCCTTTTATTTATCCATCATGCTCTGTTTCTCGTTAATCGGCTATGAGTATGTGTTGTAATGTTCATTCTGTTGAAAGCCGATCTCTCATCATGCTTACGTCACGCATTCGGCAGTACGCTCACTGCGTGCCTTGCCGATTGCCGAATGAGGTTTTAACTGCCGACAGATAGCTTCCCTGTAGCTATATGTCTTTCGAGATTGGCTTCAACGCCGCAAATATGGAACTGTCTGGTCTCATCCGGCACGTTCCAGGTTTTGATCTAAAGTGTGTTGACGTAAAATCCGCACCTCACGCCAAGCACACAGCAAGCCGAACAAGCTGGCTTCAAACGTGGCCCGGGCTTTTTGAATCCGGAAGCGTGCCAGTCAGTTTGCCTGAAAACTAACAAAGGGATAAAAACGTTTAGATCAAAACCTGGAACGTGCCGGATGAGACCAGACAGTTCCATATTTGCGGCGTTGAAGCCAATCTCGAAAGACATATAGCTACAGGGAAGCTATCTGTCGGCAGTTAAAACCTCATTCGGCAATCGGCAAGGCACGCAGTGAGCGTACTGCCGAATGCGTGACGTAAGCATGATGAGAGATCGGCTTTCAACAGAATGAACATTACAACACATACTCATAGCCGATTAACGAGAAACAGAGCATGATGGATAAATAAAAGGGTGAACATGATCATAAATTCGCAGTAAACAAAGAATGCATAGGCCGAAAGCAGCACCCGTCAAGCATGGCAACGAACGAGTTAATCCACCGCATGATACGACTCGTTTGAAGCCACACCACCAATCAGATTAAATCAATCCACCGCATGATACAATCTAATCATGAAAGGCTAAAAGCACTCATTGTTTAGTTACGAACCCACAACACGGTCACGAATTTACATTGAAAACAAGAATGCATAGGCCGAAAGCAGCACCCGTCAGGTATGGCAACAAACGATGTTAGGCCGAAAGCAGCACCTAACCCGTTTGAGGCCACACCACCAATCAGATTAGATCAATCCACCGCATGATACAATCTAATCGTGAAAGGCTAAAAGCATTCATTGCCCAATGCAAACCCACGAACACACGTTCACTCGTGAGAGCACTGCCGAATACGGCTATTTAGCCGAATCGGGGTCCATGGCGAAGGAACAAGCCTAATCGGTAAAGATAAATCTATCAGATCGAATCGAATTCTAATCCACCGGATGATTAGCTCTAAGACGACCCAAAAACCTGCATCTACCGCATGATACCCGGTTCTGTCAAGATCTACACGATGCCGACAAGCTTGAACCCGCGACACGTAGCAACCTAGATCGGTTTCGGATTCGGCTGTGAGGGGATAAGCCGTTGCACTGTAAAGCAAAGCCGATCCTAGCCGATCTAGATTGGGCAAAGGTGTGTTGCATGAATTAAGCACATAGTAAAAACGGAGCAACACGGGGTAACTTAATGAATCTGCTAGATCTTGCCGAAATCTAACAGAGCCGATAACTTGGTCCATACTAGATCTTAGCCCACCGCATGGCTCATGACCTAACAGAGGAACCTTCTTGAGACCACAACTTAAATCCACCGGATGATACTAAGCATGGTAACAAGACTACTTGCATCAAAGCTTAAATCCACCGCATGATACTAAGCATGATACAAGGTTGCCGGTACTTACGGAGGTCGACGGATCGATGACTCCTCTCGAAGAACTCGACGACTCGACTAAAGGACTCGATGTTGGCACGGGGCCGGTTTGTTGTATGATTGATTCGATGATTCTCTCTACAATTGCCATGGGTTTATATTTATACCCAGGTCTTGATACAACTCCTAGTCGGACACGACTTCAACACTTGTTTCTAAAAATAAATGACGAATCTTCGTGCCCATATTGCTTTCCATGTTCGAACCGGCCTTTTCCTTATGTTGATCCACGTCATCATGTCTTCCCGAATGCTACCACTCTTTGCTTGCGGAACAATGCCTCTGCCGAATGATGACACGCTCCCGACCGCAGAGCGTCTCCTGCCGAATGCTTCACCTTTGCCGAATGATAACGCGCTCCCGACCGCAGAGCGTCTCCTGCCGAATGCTCCAGCAAAGCCTCCTAGCCGAATGGTATCTTTCCACCAAATCTGGCCCACATGTCAGCTTCTTCCCGGTGCCAATTTTTGGTGTCAACACATGCCCCTTCGATTTCGGGATAAAGGTGATCTTTATTTCGGAATCGACCACAAGCACCAAACATTCTCAAGCCAACTCTACTCGACATCCGCCATTCTCCTTTGAATCCACGAGGCTTCCGCTCAGATCCGCACTCTAGGTCATCAGCGTTTCAAGACTCAACCTCTTCATGGCGAATCAAGATTTCGCACTTCAGGTAAACTTTAATCTCTCCAAGCTCATTCGACAATCTTTTCTTGATTCCTGTCTCAAATCTCTTTATCCTTTTCCATGCTTGACAGGCCCTAGCTGCCGAAATCCTCATTCCTGTTGAAGAGAAATCTCCATCGTATTTTCTCGGCCCTGTAGGGAACTCAGATCCCTCTGAATTCATCGCAGCCGAATCCCAAAGGATCCCGTTCAAGATCTCTCTGGCCAATCCTCACAAGTGGCAAGACACTTTCAAGAACTGGCCTCTGCCCCCGATTGCAGGCTGGAGGAATTGGTACAAGAGAATATCAGATGATAAAAGCCCCCAAACACAGAACTGGGATCGTCTGCGCATATCTCACTGCTTGGAGTTGTCATTGGCTGAAACACCCAAGAATGAGAACCTTCTGATTGCAGCTTGCCACTTCTGGTCCAATGGTGCCAACGCCTTTTTATTCGGTCATGGTCCAATGTCTCCCACCTTGGCCGATGTATATATGATGACTGGTCTGAACATAACAGAAACTGTTCGACCATATGACCACAAGGGCTCCTCCAAGCAGACAGGAGTCAAAACAGGGGTTGGATATAAAAGATACATCCAAAACTATATGTCCGATGGCCCCTTGACCGATGTAGAGTACAGGGCTTTCCTGAATATGTGGCTGTGCAGGTATGTCTTCTGTGGCAAAGCCAATGAGCCAACTCTGAACCACATCGTGATGGCTGAAGAACTGGCTGCTGGTAAACTCATCCCATTGGGAAAATACCTCCTGGGCAGCGTCTATCACATGCTTAATCAAACTACCCAATTGATGCACACCAACAAGAAAATACCTTGTGTGAATGGTCCCTGGTGGTTTGTCCAGATGTGGCTACAACTGTACATGCATCAGATTATTGCCATTGATCTCAACAGCAGAGAATTCCCTTCCATCAACTATGCGGAGGGAGAGATCAAGAAGACCAAAGGTTGTCAAACTTATGGAGAAGCTGCTTCTACTGTATCCATCAACAAAAATATCTGTGAATTATTTGAGCTCTTCTTCAAAGGCTTTGATCATCCTCTCTGGTTTCCATATCTGGACAATGACAACCTCATCTTCCCCTGTGAATTCGGCTTTGAATCTGGATGCACTGACGTACATTCTATAGCAATTTTCAATGCTTTCATCCATCCTTGTATCCTGCCAGCCGAATTTCATGGGGGAAGACTAGTTCAGAGCACATATGAATACTATCAGCCGAACATAGCAGCCAGGCAATTGGGATGTGGCCAGGTGCCCCCAAGACTATTCCTTCATGAATTTCTCAAGCCTAGGGAAATCATCAAAGATGCCACAGAAACAAGAAGAATCTTCCCTTATAGATGCTGTGACACAATCTATGCACCTGAGCCCTTTGTGCCAATAATATTTGCACACCCTAGCTTCATAATCTGGTGGCAAGAACTTCATGATCATATCTTCAATGTGCCAATTCATCCTCTCTGTCTCGAGTTGATGTCAGACTACCAACCAAGCTCAGAGGTAATATGTTCAGCTTTTATTCACTTTCAATCAAATAAAGATCCAACTTGACCTTGACTTTACCATCTTTGCAGGACATTATACCTGCCCCTCTTGCCAGGGCAATTGTATACAAGGCAGCAGGCCCAATCTCAGCTCTGGGATATCAATCCCCAACTTTAGCTCAAATAATGGCCAGACGAGCTATCCTGGATCCAAAAATCACCAGGCCATCATCTGTCAAAAGGAAGACCCTTGCCCTGGCAGCCTCCTCAGGCACAAAGAAAAGAAAAGTGGTTCCCAAGAAAATCATCCAGGTCAGATCTCTCTTTCTTTGGCCATGATGTCAATAATATTCTGCTCAACTTCATCTTTCCTTGTTTTTTCAGGCCAAAGCTCAGCAATGGTTGGCTAGCACAGAAATTGCCGATGCCTCATTGAACGGTAAAAAATATACCACTTCATTTTTCTTAATTTCTTGTCATCGGCATTTACTCTCTTGTCAACTGCAGAACAAGCTTCAACAGATCCTGCCTTGGAAAGCTCTTCCCTTCCTCATGATTCGTCTTCAGCTTTGCTGCCCCTTCCAGAAACAGGAATAGAATCCTCTTCAATTGACACTCCGGTTTCTCCTCAGCCAGATACACAAACTCCCATCATGGAACTCAAAACACTTCCATCTCCCACTCGGGAAGCCAGGGCCGAGGTAAACATAATCATTCAATTCTCTTGACTCTCCCTCATTCGGCAATTCTTTTACTAATTCGGCAAGAACCCTTTTCAGGAGAAATCCACTTCATCACCCAGCTATTCCTTTGCTGTGGATGACTGGGTTACCGAACAAGGAGAAGAGATTACTTCTAGCCAAGATTTATCAGAAGAAACCAAAGCAAAGCTGAAAGACATCTTAGCCTTACTGAATAAGAGCATCCAAGACCAGGCTACACATGCTGTTTCATTAAGAGACGTACTGGACTCCATTGATCAAGAACTCCCAGCTGACATCAAGACCGCATTGGAGCCAGTCTCTCAATTGGATCAGCAATTCGCAGCAGTGATGCAAGCCTTGAGCAATCAATCTTCTCTGCCAGCCTTAGAGCAAAAAAGATCTCTGATCAAGCAGTCAGTAAAAACTCTGCACTCTCAAGATCAAGAGAATAATGAGCTGTTGACCAAGCTGGTATCTGATCTTGAGAGCAAAAAGGCCAGGAAAGCTGCACTTGAAGCCGAATTGCAACGCTTATCGGCCGAAATTGAAGCTGACGAGAAGAATATTGCTGAGCTTCCCAAGTTATCAGAAAGAATACGAAAAGAAGCTTCAGCCACTCTGAACAAGGATAAACAACTCAAGGCAAAGCTCAAGGCTCTGGCTAAAACCCAAGAAGCTGACAAAAACTTGTTAGACAACATTAGCAATATGATTTCCAATGCCACAAATGTAATTTCAAAATACTTGGGTTTGTAACTTGTAACCAATAACCTGTAGCCGAATAATTGCCTCATCTTGTGAATTCGTAGCTGTTAACTCTTCTTCTCCATCATTGTGAACAACTCACTCGGCAAGATCATCTACAAATAATATTAAGCTAAAAAATGCTTTTAACTTAACGCAGCCGAATCTTACCCAGTCAAAGCCGAATACGATTCGGCAAGGATCCCAAGCGACATGGGAGCCATTCGGCTAGGAAAATCCTTTCCACCTTCCGAACTCTTCGGAATACGCGCCACGATCTTTGGCCACGATTTCCTCTGCGGGTTTTATAAATAAACACCCAGGCAGCCCACGGTTTCTTCATCAAGTTCTTCGCCTTCCAAGTTCTTGCCGGCCCAAGCCATTCTTTTCCCCATCCACAGTAATTCCGAGGAACCTCCAATGGCCGACAACAACAGGAGGCGCCCGGCCGCTGATGAGGCCGAAGGAAGTCGCGCCGGTGCTCGCCGCAGGTGAGTAGCTACTCGCTTCTCTCTGTTCTCCTCGAGATTTCCTCCCTCTTTCTTGACGAATCTTTTCGCTCTTCCAGGGTAATCCAATGGATTGCTGGCGCTGGTGCGCCAGTTGCAGCTCCAGCCGCTGCTCCTGCGGCATCTTCGAGTTCGTCTGATCGATCTCTCGAATCGGACGACTACCGCTACACGGACGGCGATGCCCGCCGATTCAAGGCGGAGCGCGACGACTCTCGTCGCGAACTGGAGGCTATCTCCAAGCAAGCCGGGATTGCTGACCTCGAATGGCAGCACGAGCGCAAGCAACTGCTCGAAGTCATCGATGGTGAGTTCTGCAATCTGCTCAATCTTAATCTCATCCCCCGAATGATATTAATCTGTTGCCCCTTTTGTAAACTTGCAGCGCGTGATGCCGAACTCGATCGGCTGAAGGTGCTGATGAATGAGCTGGCGAACAAGGTGAATGCTCCTGGGGACACACCAGAAGCTCGCCTCGGCGCGGTGGCGGGCCGTATCGATGAGGTGGCCTCGCACGGCATCCGTCTGGGCACTGCCGCAGGCCTAGTCGCCATGTCGACGCACACCAACACCGACTACTCCAGGCTACCAACCGGCTTCACTAATGGTAACCCGGAGGAGATCGACGACATCGAGACTTCCATAGATCGCCTTGACGCTCATGGCGCCGCCATTGCCGATTCCATTCATCCTCAGTCCGTCTTGAACAAGCTATTCCATTAGTTTGTACTAGGGATTTATGGAATTTCGGCAATAAAACTTATCTTTTGTGATCTTGCATGAATCATCTGGTGTAGTATATTTTGTGCTAAGGGCAATACATTCAGTACTGGCCATTTTCCTTTTCTGTTAACATTTGTTCTGAAGGCGATTTCTTCCCGAATATCGGCTGTTTGGCAAATTAATATATCAATCACCGATCGATTTCAACACTGGGATAATACCTCTTCAAATATCTTCCATTTATAGCAGAAGCAAATCCTTCTCCCAATAATGTCTTCAAAATATATGCATTTCCAGGCATGCATCTAACCACTCTAAAAGGACCTTCCCAATTTGGGGACCACTTGCCGAATGCTGCATATTTGGTTCCAATCGGCAATATTGCTTTCCAAACTAGATCACCTTCTGTGAATTGCTTAACTTTCACCTTCTTGTTGTAGTACTTAGCAACTCGCACTTTATTCTTCTCAATATTCTCCAAGGCCCTGAGACGAATCATATGCAAATCTTCTAATTCGTCCATCATTAAATCTTTGTAATCTTTAGAACTTAAATCCTTTTGCAACTTTATTCTCCTTGAGTCTAATTGTATCTCCCATGGCAAAATAGCATGATGCCCATACACCAACTCATAGGGAGACGTCTGTGTAGCCCCATGTGGAGCCATTCGGTAAGCCCATAAAGCCTCATTGAGTACCGAATGCCACTTTCTCGGCTTCTGATCAATCTTTTTCTGTATAATTTTAATCATAATCTTGTTAGAAGCCTCTGCCTGACCATTAGCTTGGGCATAATAAGGAGAAGAATTTAACAATTTGATGCCCATACTTTCAGCAAAATTTCTGAATTCTGAAGATGTAAATTGAGTCCCTTGATCAGTGGTGATTGTCTGAGGAATCCCGAATCTGTAAATGATGTGTTCTTTAACAAATTCAACCATATTCTCCGACGTCACTTTCTTTAATGGAATTGCCTCAACCCATTTGGTAAAATAATCAGTTGCCAAAAGTACAAACTTATGCCCCTTGCTAGATGGAGGATTTATTTGGCCAATCAAATCCATTCCCCATCCCCTGAATGGCCATGGCTTGACAATGGGATTCAAAGCTGATGCCGGAACTCTCTGAATGTTTCCAAATTTCTGACAGTCCTGACATCCTTTATAATATTCAAAACAATCTTCCAACATTGTCGGCCAGTAATATCCAGTTCTTCTAATAACCCACTTCATTCGGTAGGCCGATTGATGTGCTCCACACAACCCATCATGTACTTCACTCATCAGCCTTTTTGCTTCTTCATGATTTAAGCAATGTAACAGCACTCCATCCAGGGATTTATAATACAAATTATCATCAAGAAGAACAAACTTTAAAGCTTTATACCTGAGCTTTCTAGAAACTTTTCGGGATGGATTCTCCAGATAATCGGCAATCTCTTTTCTCCAATCACCTTCTGCCAGATTACTCCCGAATGCATATACATCATCAGCAAAAACTTCTCGAAGCTCTTTATAACCTGATGCACTTTGGGCCAATCTATTTGCCTCTCCATTATCCCCTCTAGGAATGTGTTGTAGAATTACTGACCGAAAGCTCTTCAATATTTCTTTGCATTCTTCATAATAATTCCTCAAGGTATCACTTTTGCACTCATATTCACCATTCAATTGCTTTATGACCAATTCTGAATCTCCAAAAATTTCAACCGCAATGGCATCTGCTTCTTTCAAATATTGGAGCCCTTTGAGCAATGCCTCATACTCAGCTTGATTGTTAGTAACAGCAGATTGAATGGGAACAGCAAACTCAAATGTTTCCCCTTTGGGTGAAATTAATAAGATACCTGCTCCACCACCTTTGTTGCATGAAGATCCATCGAAGAATAACACCCAAGGAACAATGTTAAGCAAATTTATCGATGTATCATGATGTTCAGTAATGAAATCGGCAATAATCTGTCCCTTAACAGCTTTTGCCGATTCAAACCTTAACTCAAATTCAGACAAAGCTAAAATCCATTTGCCAATCCTTCCGTTCAAAATTGGCATAGACAACATGTGTTTTATCACATCAAACTTTGAATACACAATGCATTCGGCATGTAGTAAGTAATGCCGAAATTTCGTACAGGAGTAGTAAACACATAAGCAAAGTTTCTCTATAGCCGAATACCTTGTCTCTGGATCCAGTAACTTTCGGCTAAGGTATGCAACCACTCTTTCCTTCCCTTCAAATTCTTGAATGAGGGCCGATCCAATAGTTTGGGCATCGGCCGCCACGTACAACTTGAAAGGCTTGTTCAATTGTGGAGGCACCAATACTGGTGGCTTCTTCATGTACTCCTTTATTTCATCAAAAGCCTTCTGTTGTTCGTCACCCCATACAAACTTTTGATCCTTCTTTATTTTTAATAGTGAGGAAAAGGGCAACACCTTTTGTGACAAGTTCGATATGAACCTTCTCACAAAATTTATCTTGCCAAGCAGCGATTGTAGCTCTTTAAGATTAGTTGGAGGAACAATTTCATCAATTGCCTTCATGCTTTTCTTACCAACTCCTATTCCTCCTTCATGTATCAAAAATCCCAGAAACTCTCCAGCCGAAACTCCAAAAGCACACTTATTCGGGTTCATCTTAAGCCCATGCTTCCTGGTGCATTCTAGAGTTTTCCTTATGTCGGCCAAATGAGACTCATGATCCAATGACTTGATCACTACATCATCAATATATATTTCCACAATCTTGCCGATTAACTCATGAAAAATATAATTCATAGCCCTTTGATAAGTTGCACCGGCATTCTTTAATCCAAAGGTCATGACGACCCATTCAAACAACCCTATGTGTCCAGGACACCTGAAAGCTGTCTTTACTATATCTTCCAATGCCATATAAATCTGATTGTATCCTGCATTACCGTCCATGAAACTGAGCACTTTGTATCCAGCAGCAGCATCAACCAATGAATCAGCAACAGGCATTGGATATCCATCCATGGGTGTAGCCTTGTTTAAGTCTCTAAAGTCTATGCAAACCCTCATCTTTCCATTTTTCTTATAGACAGGAACAATATTAGAGATCCAATCCGCATATTTACATGGCCGAATGAAATTTGCATCTAGTAATCTTTCAATCTCCTTTTTCACATCGGCCAACACTTCTTCCTTGTAGATTTTTCGGGGTGGTTGCTTGTAAGGCCTATATCCAGGTTTGATTGGCAACCGATGCTCAACAATAGAACGGTCTAGACCGGGCATCTCCGAATAATCCCAAGCAAAGCAGTCCTTGTATTCCTTTAACAATGTCACCAACTTTTCTTTGAAAACCGAATCCAAATTAGCACTGATAAATGTCGGCCTTGGCTTATCACCATCTCCAATGTCCACTTCTTCTAATTTATCGGCCGACACAAATCCACGTCCTAATTTTCCATCAGTTCCATCAATTGGATTTTCCATCAAAAATTACTATGAGAGCCGACTGCTTCGATCGGCTGCTGATCACTGCTGGCTGGTGCCACAGGACCTTCTCCCCAGTCTTTACCTGAGAAACAATCTATGCCTTGATACTCCCAAAAAGCTGGTTCCATGTTTGCCACGCTTATTGAATCATCTGCTTGGACAATCTCCACCTCATCATCTATCCACTGAATAAGCTGTTGATGCATAGTAGATGGAATACAACAATTTGCATGAATCCAATCTCTTCCAAGCAGCAAGCTATATGCCCCTTTGCCCTCAATGACAAAGAAAGTCGTAAGCAGAGTCTTGGACCCAATCATCAGATCAACATGCACGCATCCCTTGGTGTCCGAAGGATTTCCAGCAAAATCATTTAGAATTATGCTTGTTGGTGTCAAATCTCTAGGGCCCATACCAAGTTTCCTGAATGTGGTATATGGCATTACATTGACAGCAGCTCCTCCATCGACAAACATCTTGGTCAATGGTTTGCCATTAACATATCCCTTCAAGTACAGTGGCTTCATGTGCCGATTCTGGGCTGGCTTCTCAAAAACAGCTTGTTTGTTCAACATCAATTGTGCCATTAACCCAAATTGCTCGGCATCATCTATATCGGGCAATATTTCTTCCTGTACAATTTGATTAGCTGGAGCCATGAATTCATTCGGCAGAAAACATACCATACATGTAGGAGCCGAATGACCACGTTCGTCAGGCCTGTCTTTTGGGAGCCATATCGATTTCATCCTAGGCCTTGCTTGCTTTAATTCTTGATTCCTCAGGCGTTGGACTCTTCTCTTCTGACTTCTTCTTAAACCAGGTGGGCACCATTGTCCTTTTTGCCAAACATAAGCATGATCCTCTTCTTCCTCGCGATCAACCCATTTGTGATCAGCATGTCTCTTTCTTGGTTGATCATTAAAACGCCGATCATCACTAGGATGCACCCTGCCAATTCTTTCATGGACAGATCGGCGATTGACAGTTCCCTGCCTATATTCATCATATCTACTATTGCATTCAGGACAATTATTCCATGTAGGAAGCTTCAAACCTTCGTTCCAACAGTGTCTGAAGAATGCACACCCCCAATGCGCACGCTCCTGCTCTCGAGCATACTCTTCCTGTTCTTCCTCAAGCCTTTCTTCTTCGCGTCTTCTTTTCTCCTCCTCGTATTCACGCCTTTGAAAACGCTCTTTTTCTTGCTGACGCTGCTCAATTGTGATCTGCCGAGTGGGATCAACTGAACCATCCTGTCTTGCCTTCTTTGAGGTTAAGACTTTCAATCTTCCCTTTTCTCCAGATGGAACAGCATTCACCATATTAACCGAGAACCCGATCATATTCTGAGGGAAAGGGTTACTGTCCAGTTTCATCTTGTTGTCGAATTTCAAATGTCCTTCCTGGATAGCTTTCTGAATCTTCATCCTAAAGACTCTGCATTCATTAATGGAATGAGAATTTCTATCATGAAACCCACAGTACCTCTTATCTTTCACTCCATCGGGCCGAAGCATAGAATGCCCCTCTGGCAATTTGATTCGGCCTTCTTTCACCAGGAATTCAAATAATTTGTCTGCCTTAGTCACATCAAAATCATATGTTCCCTTCATCTGTTTGATCCATCTTTGAGTCATTGTAACTGGTTCTTTGCTCCACACTATCTCTGCTGCAGCTATTTCCTCGCTATCTTCATATTCATCTTCTTGGTCTGCCCTTTCAAGGAATTGGTTATAGATGTCAGCCACATCATTATTTTTAGCAAATCTGACATCTTTCTTGAAACCATACGCCTGGTTACTCATCAAGGCCAATCTGTGCGACAACTGGCCTAGATCATCAAACTCCATCCCGAATAGCTTCTCCCGAATAGCAGGCAGCATTCCAGCTACAGCCATACCAGCTAGTTGATCATCAGGTATGTTCAGAGAAAAGCACATGCTCTTAGTTTCCCTAAATCTCCTGAGAAACTCTGTAGGTGTTTCATTATTCCTCTGCCTTAAGCTGGTCAAATCAACCAACTTTTTCTCGGTACTGCCAATGCAGTAATGAGCATGGAATTTCTGTTCCAGGTCTTTCCAGGTGCAAATCGACTGGGCAGGCAAAGAAGCAAACCATGTAAAAGCTGGACCCGTTAGTGACAAAGGAAAGTATCTGATTCTGAAAGCCTCGTCTGCCGAAGCCTCTCCAAGCTGCATCAGATATCGAGCTATATGTTCCACAGTGCTAGTATCATCTTGTCCTGAGAATTTAGTAAACTCTGTAGGCACCTTGACTCTATTCGGCAATGATACCCTTTGGTACCATTCAGGGAAAGGAGACGAGTACATGTATCCCTGATTTTTAGGCTTCAGACCGAATTGATTTTGCAATACATCGGTCATTTTTTGCACCATGAGGTCAATACTGGTATCTTGATTCCCTGGTCTCCCAGCAAACACGCCTGCATTACCAACATATCCAGGATTCGGGAGAGCGTCGATAGCATTGTAATCCATGAACTCTGAATATCCGTTTCCATACAAATCCCTCTGCAGTCTGTTGTTCAAGGGAGATATCTTGTAAGCAGAAGCAGGCGGATTCCCTGTGGTGCCGAATGCCATATCACCGTATGTGCGAGTTTTCGGCAATGCAAGCTGAGGGTCTTGCCGAATCGGTTGTCCATTTATATCTTTAGCACCAGAACCTCCAGTTTCATCAGCATTCCCTTTACCATGTGGTTTCTGAACTGGTGCTTGAACATTGAAGTATGTCGGGCCACCCAATTGCCCATGTATCTGCTCAAAGGGTTTATCCACTTGCTGACCAAAAATGCTTATCATTATATGCCGAAAACTGTTTAAGAACGCAGCATTGTGATTGGTCATTGTCTCTCCCAAAGCTTTGTATAACAAGCCCGAGAATCTCTCCTTCTCTTCTTCTTCAGTAAGATCAGATTGCCCAGGAAGGAGAACTCTTGGCAGATCGGACTTGAGAAAAGGTGCACCACTCCTGTTCTTGGCGAAAGACAGCAAACATTTGTTAATGAATTGGTTAGCAGCAACCTTTACCATCTGTTGATGTTCTTCAGACAACTCTTCCAAAGTGACATCCATGATGTCGCTCAACTCAGGCATCTTGAAAACTTGCGTGTGTCCCACCGGGCGTGCCAAAAAGTGTGTTGACGTAAAATCCGCACCTCACGCCAAGCACACAGCAAGCCGAACAAGCTGGCTTCAAACGTGGCCCGGGCTTTTTGAATCCGGAAGCGTGCCAGTCAGTTTGCCTGAAAACTAACAAAGGGATAAAAACGTTTAGATCAAAACCTGGAACGTGCCGGATGAGACCAGACAGTTCCATATTTGCGGCGTTGAAGCCAATCTCGAAAGACATATAGCTACAGGGAAGCTATCTGTCGGCAGTTAAAACCTCATTCGGCAATCGGCAAGGCACGCAGTGAGCGTACTGCCGAATGCGTGACGTAAGCATGATGAGAGATCGGCTTTCAACAGAATGAACATTACAACACATACTCATAGCCGATTAACGAGAAACAGAGCATGATGGATAAATAAAAGGGTGAACATGATCATAAATTCGCAGTAAACAAAGAATGCATAGGCCGAAAGCAGCACCCGTCAAGCATGGCAACGAACGAGTTAATCCACCGCATGATACGACTCGTTTGAAGCCACACCACCAATCAGATTAAATCAATCCACCGCATGATACAATCTAATCATGAAAGGCTAAAAGCACTCATTGTTTAGTTACGAACCCACAACACGGTCACGAATTTACATTGAAAACAAGAATGCATAGGCCGAAAGCAGCACCCGTCAGGTATGGCAACAAACGATGTTAGGCCGAAAGCAGCACCTAACCCGTTTGAGGCCACACCACCAATCAGATTAGATCAATCCACCGCATGATACAATCTAATCGTGAAAGGCTAAAAGCATTCATTGCCCAATGCAAACCCACGAACACACGTTCACTCGTGAGAGCACTGCCGAATACGGCTATTTAGCCGAATCGGGGTCCATGGCGAAGGAACAAGCCTAATCGGTAAAGATAAATCTATCAGATCGAATCGAATTCTAATCCACCGGATGATTAGCTCTAAGACGACCCAAAAACCTGCATCTACCGCATGATACCCGGTTCTGTCAAGATCTACACGATGCCGACAAGCTTGAACCCGCGACACGTAGCAACCTAGATCGGTTTCGGATTCGGCTGTGAGGGGATAAGCCGTTGCACTGTAAAGCAAAGCCGATCCTAGCCGATCTAGATTGGGCAAAGGTGTGTTGCATGAATTAAGCACATAGTAAAAACGGAGCAACACGGGGTAACTTAATGAATCTGCTAGATCTTGCCGAAATCTAACAGAGCCGATAACTTGGTCCATACTAGATCTTAGCCCACCGCATGGCTCATGACCTAACAGAGGAACCTTCTTGAGACCACAACTTAAATCCACCGGATGATACTAAGCATGGTAACAAGACTACTTGCATCAAAGCTTAAATCCACCGCATGATACTAAGCATGATACAAGGTTGCCGGTACTTACGGAGGTCGACGGATCGATGACTCCTCTCGAAGAACTCGACGACTCGACTAAAGGACTCGATGTTGGCACGGGGCCGGTTTGTTGTATGATTGATTCGATGATTCTCTCTACAATTGCCATGGGTTTATATTTATACCCAGGTCTTGATACAACTCCTAGTCGGACACGACTTCAACACTTGTTTCTAAAAATAAATGACGAATCTTCGTGCCCATATTGCTTTCCATGTTCGAACCGGCCTTTTCCTTATGTTGATCCACGTCATCATGTCTTCCCGAATGCTACCACTCTTTGCTTGCGGAACAATGCCTCTGCCGAATGATGACACGCTCCCGACCGCAGAGCGTCTCCTGCCGAATGCTTCACCTTTGCCGAATGATAACGCGCTCCCGACCGCAGAGCGTCTCCTGCCGAATGCTCCAGCAAAGCCTCCTAGCCGAATGGTATCTTTCCACCAAATCTGGCCCACATGTCAGCTTCTTCCCGGTGCCAATTTTTGGTGTCAACAAGTATGGAGTCGCAGTAATTTTGTTTCTTAATATATTTGTATAGGTTTCCATATGGTTCCTCAGGATTCATCAATATCATTTCTTCACTTATCCTTCGAGGATCCACGAAACCAACGTCATATATCCCGGATCTGCGACATTTTTGAATCTCCATTCTGCATATGTTAAGCAATAAATAAAGCCCGCGTCAGCATAGATTGGAATTATTGTTTTCAAACTGTGAATTATAAGCAACAACAAAGTACTTACAGTGTCCAACAGGTGATCAAATCCACGTCCATGGCGTCGCGGTGGTACAGCTCATATATATCCTTAAACCTCAGCCACACCCAATCCTCGTCACCATTGTAGAAATCATGGTCCTTCACGCCTACTTTGATCATGCGCCGTTTATTCCTTCTTGATTCTTCCAAGTACCACTCATGGAATCGGCGCATCTTCGTCTGTAGCTTGCTCTCCATTTCAGGAGGGACCATAGGCTCGCCAAGATTAAACGGCCACCTCAGCGTTGTGTTTACAGGCACCTCTTCTTCCCCCAGGACTTGCGCTCTGGTTAGTCCAGTCTCGGCCATTACTCGTTGCACGTTAAGCTCGTCCAGAGATGGCAATGGACCCAAGGGCCACTGAGGTTGCTGGCCGAGCTGAGGAACCTTTTTGGATGGGCCCGCCTCCTTATCTGCAGCCTTCCGCTTCCGGCGAGATTTCAGTAATGAGCGGTCATAGTCTGTTACTATTACTTCCTTCTGTTGACCCTTGCCCAAATTACCGAGGAATGACTTGACGACGGTGGGATCAAGCTTCGGCTCCGGCTCAGGTTTTTTCCTCCACTCGGCCATTTGCCTCTTTGTGTCTGCTTTGACCGAGGCTTCGAGCTCCTCTAGAGTCTCACCCGCTCTTTTCTCTGGTGCGGGCTTCTCTTTGGTTTTCCGCGCCTTCTTCGCTGGTGGAGTGGGGGCAGAGGCTTTAGTGCGGCGTCCCCTCTTTGGCGGAGGGGGCGGAGACCTCTTCGGCGGAGGAGACGGAGACCTCTTCGGTGGAGGAGACGGAGACCTCTTCGGTGGAGGAGACGGAGACCTCTTTGGCGGAGGAGACGGGCTTGCATCAGGAGCTCCCGGAGAATCGTCATGATCCTGTGGATCTCTTGGAGGTGACGGGGGCTTGTTGGTAGCCGCAGGTGTACCGGGTATGACGACGTCTGCCTTGCTCCATAGAATGATGCAGTGAGAACACTGACCGAGTTTTGTTTCTCCGTCACCTCCGGGGATGTCAAGTTCCAAGTCTTCCCAGCTGGTGACGACTTGCTCCACCTCAACAGGTACGTAACCATGTGGAATGTCATTGCAGTGCCATTTTTGCCCTTCTTCCACACGTTTGGTCATACCGTATGCGACCTGATAAGTTAGTAGTCACAAAGAAAGTTAGTAAATGAATGGTATTTACGGTGAAATGTATGCAGTATGAACTAAGGTCGCATACGTACCACCACAGCTAAGTTCTTCTGCCTGACGACAAGCTCGCACGCGGTCCGTTGAGTTATTTCATCCACGGTGTAACGGACCGCTTCGGCGGCCTGTGTGGAAGCGTGACTGCTTTGATATTGCTGTGGAGGGCTAATAAGGGCCGCATCTTGGAGAGGTGCATGCTCTGTGGAACCGGTCCCGCCTGTGGCTTGTTGGAGAGGTGCAGGCTCTGTGGAACCGGTCCCGCTTGTGGCTTGTTGTATCTGCAGCCATGCTACCTTCATCCGTCGCTCCATCTCTGACTCCATTTCTTGGAGCTTTGAGCCCTGTGCGGCAACCGTTTGCTCTAGGTCCCTCACCCTCTGCTCATATTCAGCCTTCTTCCTCGAACGGCTCCTATAGGTGGCGGCGTGCTCTTGGAAACCTTTCTTCCATGAGATGCTTGTGCCTACGCCGCGCGTCCGTCCAGGATGCTCCTTGTTCCCTAAGGCATAGGTTAGCTCATCTCTGTCTCTATCGGCAACAAATTCTCCCCTATCAGATGCCCTGAGGATATCGAGGAGACGATGAGCTAGTTCTCGCAAGTCCTCGGGAAAAACTAAGGAGCCATCGATTGGGCTTAGGGTGCCTCCATGACCATAGTACCAATGCTTGGTCCTTGTGGGCCAGTCATGTGTCGCTGGAGTGATGCCTCTAGCATATAGATCTTCTTCCATCTTCTCCCATTTAGCGATGCTTGCCTTGTAACCTCCCGAACCCATCTTATGAGAGTACTTCTTATTTGCGGCGTTTCCAGCGTTTCTAGCGCTAGCCGTTGCACCCTCTTCGGAGGTTTTGTACTCAATGAATGCTTCCCACTCGTCATTGGTGATCTTCTTATACTTCTCAGGATCCGGGGCCTCTCCGGTTTTGAGAAATTGCGAGTACAACTTCTTCTTGAAATCCTGAAACAGAACTGCCATCTTCTTCATTGTCCAATCCCTCAGTTCTGCTTCATGAGTGCTAGGCCAGTCGAATATTGCCTTTAATTCCCTCCATAACATCTCCTTCTCTGTATCGGGGAGCACGTACTCCTCAGTGGGGTCCGTGGACTTCCATTTTCTGATACTAATGGGCACATTGTCCCGTACAATTACCCCGCACTGAGATACAAATTTCTTGGCCACTTTTGGGGGCTCAACTGGCTCCCCATCATCCTCCACTCGGGTGATGTGTAACTTGACATCCTTCAGCTTCTTCGTGGTCGATCGTTTTGATTTCTTAGCAGAGACGGCCTACACAAATTACATATATACGAGATGATATAGAGATGGTATACATAATTGACATGTACAGTACAAATTTATGTTATCTATATACACACCTGACTAGACGAGGGCGCGCTACCGGCTCCTTCAATAGTTTCGGCCCTTGCAACATTGTCGCCCTGAACATTTGCGGCCCCTTCAACATCTTCGGCCCTTGCAACATTGTCGCCCTGGACATTGTCGTCCCTTCCAATGATGCCCAACACATCATCCATGGACATTGGTTGGGTTACAATATTGAAAAGTTGATTCGCAAAGAACGTGTCGTTGTCCTCTTGCATGGGTGGGACAGTGGTGTTGTTGTCCTCTTGCATGGGTGGGACAGGGGTGTTGTTGTCCTCTTGCATGGGTGGGACAGGGGTGTTGTTGTCCTCTTGCATGGGTGGGATGTTGTTGTTGTTGTCCGCCATCTATAGAATTGAAAATAATTGATAAGAAATATATACAAAGCATACATATTCCCAATATTTCTAACATTTTTCCTAAGGGTGTCGGTGCGTGAAAAACGGATTCGCCAAGGGGTTCGGGTGCGCGGTGTGAATTGATTCGCTAAGGGTTCGCTAAGGGGGTCGGTGCGCGAAAAACGGATTCGCTAAGGGGTTCGGGTGCGCGATGGGTTCGGGTACGCCATAGAATTTCCGATAATAAACATTTTCGATAGTATACATTATACAAACATATAACATTTCCAATATACATTTAAATGAAGCACATATATTTCTAATATACATAAAATTTCCAATATACATTTAAATGAAGCATTTTCCAATATACATTTCAAACATATAACATTTCCAATATACATTTCAATGTAAATATCTCCAATACATTTAAATGAAGCATTTTCCAATATACATTTCAAACATATAACATTTCCAATATACATTTCAATGTAAATATCTCCAATACATTTAAATGAAGCATTTTCCAATATACATTTCAAACATATAACGTTTCCAATATACATTTCAATGTAAATATCTCCAATACATTTAAATGAAGCATTTTCCAATATACATTTCAAACATATAACATTTCCAATATACATTTCAATGTAAATATCTCCAATACATTTAAATGAAGCATTTTCCCATATACATTTCAAACATATAACATTTCCAATATACATTTCAATGTAAATGTCTCCAATACATTTAAATGAAGCATTTTCCAATATACATTTCAAACATATAACATTTCCAATATACATTTCAATGTAAATATCTCCAATACATTTAAATGAAGCATTTTCCCATATACATTTCAAACATATAACATTTCCAATATACATTTCAATGTAAATATCTCCAATACATTTAAATGAAGCATTTTCCAATATACATTTCAAACATATAACATTTCCAATATACATTTCCAATATAACATTTCCAATATACATTTCAATGTAATTTCTAATATTTTCAATGTATGTGCTTAGCGAACGTGTTCGGCCATGCGCACGCGTTCGCTAACCAAATGCGCATGGCCGAACACGTTCGCTAAGCAAATGTGCATGGACGAACGTGTTCGGCCATGCAACGGGTACCTGCACACACAAACACGTGCACGGCACGAAGGCCGGCTCACAAACATTTCACAGAGGCTCACCGTGCAGTGACGGGCGCGGCGGGCGACGGCGGCGAGGGGACGAGGAGCGGCGCGGGGACGACGTGCGGCATGGGGATGAGGGGCGCCGGCGCGGGGACGACGGGCGCGGGGACGACAGGCGCGCGCGGGGACGACGACGGCGGCGGGGATGACGACGGCGGCGCGGCGTGGGCGCAGGGACGACAGGTGGCGGCGGCGTGGGCGCGGGGACCACGGGCGGCGGCGGCGACGGGCGACGGCGACGGGCGGCGGCTGAGGAGACGAGGGGGCACCGGCGGCGGTTTCGATCTGTGACGAGTGAGGGCGAAGTGAGGGAGGGGAGAGAAGTCCCCGGCCTATATAGGTCCGGGGCATTTAGCACCGGGTGCAGCCACGACCCGGTGCTAAAGGGCCTTTCGCACCGGGTGGTGGGAAGACCCGGTGCTAAAGGCCCCCCCTTTAGCACCGGGTCTTCCCACCACCCGGTGCGAAAGGCCCTTTAGCACCGGGTCTTCTACACCCGGTGCTAAAGGCCGTAACTGTGCGCTAGACGAAGGCCTTTAGCACCGGGTGCAGCCACGACCCGGTGCTAAAGGCCCCCCTTTCGCACCGGGTCTTCTACACCCGGTGCTAAAGGCCCCGTAACTGGCGCCAAACGAAAATTGGGGGCCTTTAGCACCGGATTTTAGATCAACCCGGTGCTAAAGGCCCCAACTTTTCGTTTGGCGCCCAGTTTCCAAACGGGCCTTTAGCACCGGGGGCTACTATTTGGGAATCTTATAAATATAGTTTTTAATGTATAGTTATTAATACTTGTTTTAATTCAGTTATTAATACATGTTAAAAATATATATTAAATAAGAAAATCTTATAAATTACTAGAAAATCAATATAAAATGCTAGAAAATCTTATAAATTACTAGAAAATCTTATAAATTAATAGAAAATCTTGTAAATTACTAGAAAATCCTGTAAATTAATAGAAAATCTTATAAATTAATAGAAAATCTTATAAATTACTAGAAAATCTTATAACTTACTAGAAAATCTTATAAATTACTAGAAAATCTTATAAATTACTAGAAAATCTTATAAATTACAAAAATTGATAACTAAATGAAAGATTTTGGAACATTAAACGGTCTCAGATGAAAAAGTCATGAATACCAAAATTTCATATCTCATCAAGATCTCCAATCTTTATTTAAGTCATTTTTGCATTTGAGAAAGTGGTAGTATACATTGTTCATTAATCCTAGATTCACTCGCATAGTTTCCAAAACTTTGTTAGAGACTTGTCAAATTTCTACTACATGTTATTACCCATTTTGAAAATGACAAAATGACCTAAATAAAGATTGTAGATCATGATGAAATATGAAACTTTGGTATTCATCACTTTTTCATTTGACATCACCTAGTGTGAAAAAAACCTTGGTTGTAGTTGTCATTTTTAATTCAAAATTTGGATTGTTCAAACACGAGAAGATTTTTCAAAATAATAACATTAATAAGTTTCATAACTTGATAGAGTATGATTTTAGGAATTTTTAGGAAGAAAAATGATCTTTTTTGAAGTTTGTACGAGGGAGAACGACTAGTTACAACTTTTATACAGAGATTAAAAAGAAAAATTGTTTTTGTTCATCCAGTGACGTGGCCAGCTCTCGCACGGCCTCCGTGGCCAGGCCGGTCTTTGGCCCCGCCGCAGCGTGGCCTTTAGCACCGGGTGCAGCCACGACCCGGTGCTAAAGGCCACGACCGGGCCAGTGACGTGGCTCGCGTGCGCCCGGTGACGTGGCCGGCCGCCGCACGGCCCCCGCGGCCCGGTCGTGGCCTTTAGCACCGGGTGCAGCCACGACCCGGTGCTAAAGGCCACGACCGGGCCAGCGACGTGGCTCGTGTGCGCCCGGTGACGTGGCCAGCCGCGGTCGTGGCCTTTAGCACCGGGTGCAGCCACGACCCGGTGCTAAAGGCCCCCCTTTCGCACCGGGTCTTCTACACCCGGTGCTAAAGGCCCCGTAACTGGCGCCAAACGAAAATTGGGGGCCTTTAGCACCGGATTTTAGATCAACCCGGTGCTAAAGGCCCCAACTTTTCGTTTGGCGCCCAGTTTCCAAACGGGCCTTTAGCACCGGGGGCTACTATTTGGGAATCTTATAAATATAGTTTTTAATGTATAGTTATTAATACTTGTTTTAATTCAGTTATTAATACATGTTAAAAATATATATTAAATAAGAAAATCTTATAAATTACTAGAAAATCAATATAAAATGCTAGAAAATCTTATAAATTACTAGAAAATCTTATAAATTAATAGAAAATCTTGTAAATTACTAGAAAATCCTGTAAATTAATAGAAAATCTTATAAATTAATAGAAAATCTTATAAATTACTAGAAAATCTTATAACTTACTAGAAAATCTTATAAATTACTAGAAAATCTTATAAATTACTAGAAAATCTTATAAATTACAAAAATTGATAACTAAATGAAAGATTTTGGAACATTAAACGGTCTCAGATGAAAAAGTCATGAATACCAAAATTTCATATCTCATCAAGATCTCCAATCTTTATTTAAGTCATTTTTGCATTTGAGAAAGTGGTAGTATACATTGTTCATTAATCCTAGATTCACTCGCATAGTTTCCAAAACTTTGTTAGAGACTTGTCAAATTTCTACTACATGTTATTACCCATTTTGAAAATGACAAAATGACCTAAATAAAGATTGTAGATCATGATGAAATATGAAACTTTGGTATTCATCACTTTTTCATTTGACATCACCTAGTGTGAAAAAAACCTTGGTTGTAGTTGTCATTTTTAATTCAAAATTTGGATTGTTCAAACACGAGAAGATTTTTCAAAATAATAACATTAATAAGTTTCATAACTTGATAGAGTATGATTTTAGGAATTTTTAGGAAGAAAAATGATCTTTTTTGAAGTTTGTACGAGGGAGAACGACTAGTTACAACTTTTATACAGAGATTAAAAAGAAAAATTGTTTTTGTTCATCCAGTGACGTGGCCCGGTGACGTGGCCAGCTCTCGCACGGCCTCCGTGGCCAGGCCGGTCTTTGGCCCCGCCGCAGCGTGGCCTTTAGCACCGGGTGCAGCCACGACCCGGTGCTAAAGGCCACGACCGGGCCAGTGACGTGGCTCGCGTGCGCCCGGTGACGTGGCCGGCCGCCGCACGGCCCCCGCGGCCCGGTCGTGGCCTTTAGCACCGGGTGCAGCCACGACCCGGTGCTAAAGGCCACGACCGGGCCAGCGACGTGGCTCGTGTGCGCCCGGTGACGTGGCCAGCCGCGGTCGTGGCCTTTAGCACCGGGTGCAGCCACGACCCGGTGCTAAAGGCCCTTAGGCCCGGTTAGTGCTAGAAAATCTTATAAATTATTAGAAACTCTTATAAATTAATAGAAAATCAATATAAAATGCTAGAAAATCAATATAAAATGCTAGAAAATCTTATAAATTACTAGAAAATCAATATAAAATGCTAGAAAATCAATATAAAATGCTAGAAAATCTTATAAATTACTAGAAAATCTTATAAATTACTAGAAAATCAATATAAAATGCTAGAAAATCTTATAAATTAATAGAAAATCTTATAAATTACTAGAAAATCTTATAAATTACTAGAAAATCAATATAAAATGCTAGAATTAATAAAAACAATCCTATAAATCAATAGAAATTACATGGCATCATCGGTTACTCGGACACTAATAAACTTCCTCTTTACAAATGTTCCTTGATTGTGATCACGCCGTAGATACGGTGTCTCCTCCGCCGCTAACAGGATGCTTGGGTCATCAGCCACTGAGAATGGAGGCCGGCCATCGAGCATATCATAATCTTCATCCGTCTTGTCCTCAACTCCTACGATTTTTCTCTTTCCAGGAAGAACTATATGACGCTTTGGCTCGTCTTGTGATGGGTCCAATTGCTTACCCCCACCTTTCTTATCCGCCCCTTTCTTCGGTCTGCTAGCCATGTCCTTCACATAAAAAACTTGTGTGACAGCTTTGGCCAGGACGAACGGTTCGTCTAGAAAGCCAATCTTGCTTAGGTCCACTAACGTCATTCCATAGTCCGCTTCAACTTTAACACCTCCTCCAGTCAGCTTCACCCATTGGCACTTGAACAGTGGGATCTTCAAAGGTCCGTACTCTAGTTCCCATATCTCCTCTATGATTCCATAGTATGAGTTTGTATTGCCATTGGTGTCTGTCGCGTCGATCCGGACACCACTGTTTTGGTTGGTGCTTTTCTTGTCCTGGGCTCTTGTGCAAAATGTATACCCATTGATGTCGTATCCTTGGAATGTCAAGATCGTGCTCGATGGACCTCTAGCTACAAAAGCTAGCTGCGCATCAATGCCCTCGACACCCATAAGACGTCTTCGCAACCAATCGGCGAAAGTACTATTGTGCAGACGCTGAATGAAGGCCGCAGACTTTGTTGAGTTTTCGTCCCTGAGAATCTGCATGTGCTCCTCGATGTACGGAGCAACTAAGGTTAATTGTTGCAAAACTGTGAGGTGCGCTTTACGAAATGTCTCAACGTCCTTGATCACCATCGATCTTCTCCCTAGTGTGCCCTTTCCACCAAGTCTCCCCTCGTGATGGGATTCGGGCACACCAATCGGCATAAGATCGTCGACAAAGTCAACACAGAATTCAATGACCTCCTCCGTTTCGTATCCCTTAGCAATGCATCCTTCTGGACGAGAACGATTACGGACATACTTCTTTAGGACAGCGAAGAACCTCTCAAATGGGAACATGTTGTGTAGAAATACTGGGCCCAATATACGAATCTCTTTGACGAGGTGAACCAATAGATGTGTCATGATATTGAAGAAGGATGGTGGAAATATCATCTCAAAGCTGACAAGACATTGCACCACGTCGTTCTGTAGCTGATCTAAGTGGTCTGGATTGATCACCTTCTGAGAAATTGCATTGAGGAATGCACATAGCTTCACAATGGCTTTCCGCACGTTAACTGGTAGCACACCCCTGAGTATGACGGGAAGCAGCTGTGTCATCAACACATGGCAGTCGTGAGACTTCAGGTTTGTAAACTTCTTCTCTTTCATATTTATTATTCCCTTAATATTGGAGGAGTAGCCAGACGGAACCTTGATACTGTTCAAGCATTCAAACATGCTTGCCTTCTCTTCTTTGCTGAGAGTGAAGCTGGCAGGACGCAAGTACTGGCGTCCTTTGTCTCTCTTTTCTGGATGTAGATCAGTCCGTTGCTTCAATCGTTTCAGATCCTGACGTGCTTCCAGTGTATCTTTTGGCTTCCCATAAGTACCCAGGAAGCTTATCAAGTTCACGCAAAGATTCTTCGTCAGATGCATCACATCAATCGCGTTACGGACCTCTAAACGTTGCCAATAAGGTAGCTCCCAAAAGATAGACTTCTTCTTCCACATCGCGGCACGACCATCCTCGCCCGTCGGAGCAGCCTGGCTTCCGTCTCCCTTGCCAAACACCACGTGTAGGTCCTTCACCATATCAAATAGCTCTTCTCCACTCCGGTGTCTCGGCTTTGTACGACGGTCAGCATTCCCGCCAAAATGCGCACATTTCTTTCGTAGCTCATGCTTCGCCGGAAGGAATCGACGGTGACCCATGTACACAACTTTACGACAATGTTTCAAATACATGCTTTCGGTTTCCTCTAAACAGTGAGTGCATGCTTTATATCCTTTGTTTGATTGTCCTGATAGGTTACTTAGTGCAGGCCAGTCGTTGATGCTTATGAAAAGCAGTGCTCGAAGGTCAAACTGCTCCTGCTTGTCCTCATCCCACACGCTAACACCTTCATTCTTCCATAGCTGCAAAAGTTCGTCAACCAATGGTCTTAGGTACACATCAATGTCGTTGCCAGGTTGCTTTGGGCCTTCGATGAGCACTGGCATCATAATGAACTTCCGCTTCATGTAGAGCCAGGGGGGTAGGTTGTAGATACAAACAGTCACGGGCCAAGTGCTATGACTACTGCTCATTTCAACGAAAGGGTTCATGCCATCGGTACTTAAACCAAGCCTAACATTCCTCGCATCAGCATCAAACTCTGGGAATGCTCTGTCGATGTTCCTCCACTGGGATCCATCGGCGGGGTGTCTCAACATGCCATCCTGCTTACGTTCTTCTTTGTGCCAGCGCATCAGTTTGGCATGGTCTTTGTTCCTGAACAAACGCTTCAGACGGGGTATCAGAGGGAAATACCACATCACCTTCGCAGGGATTTTTTTCTTAGAACGCTCTCCCCCAACATCACCAGGGTCGTCCCGCCTGATCTTGTATCACGCGCAGGTGCAAACCGGACAACGATCCAAGTGTTCGTACTGTCCGCGATAGAGGATACAGTCATTAGGACACGCATGTATCTTCTGCACCTCCAAACCGAGAGGGCAAACAACACGTTTTGCTTGATACGTCGTCGATGGCAATGTGTTACCCTCTGGAAGAATCTTCTTTACGAGTTTCAGTAGCTCCTCGAAACCCTTATCAGTAACACCATTTGCTGCCTTCCACTGCAGAAGTTCAAGTGTGCTACCCAACTTCTTTAGCCCCTCTTTGCAATCTGGGTACAGGTCAGTCTTGTGGTCCTGCAACATGCGCTGTATCTTTTTCAGTTCCTTATCATTGCCGCAGTCTTTCTCGGCATCACGCAACATTTGCCCGAGCCCATCAGTAGGTTCATTTTCCTGAGCAACATCTTCCTGAGCATCGCCTTCCCGAGCAACATCTTCCTCATCGGCATCACCCATTGCAGCATATGCAAAGGAACCGTAGTATTGAGCCAATAACGGAATGTCGTCATCGGCCTCGTCTTCTTCATCTTCATCCATTAGAATTCCTCTTTCACCGTGCTTCGTCCAAACAGAATAATTCCTCATGAAACCGTGCCTCATCAAATGCACTTGAAGACAACCTCTTTGTTTGTACGATTGTATATTTTTACAATGGGTGCATGGGCAGAACATGAAACCGGACGGCGTCCTGTTAGCCTCGGCGGCATCGAGAAACGTCCTAAGGCCATCACGGAACGCCTGAGCGTGGGAGTCCCCGTACATCCATTGTCTATTCATCTGCATTATTAACCAATAACAAATATACAATACAATTTAAAGATAAAAAAATTTAATATATAAATAAATACAAATTATAATATATATTCCATTATATAAATAAATTTCTAAAACTACATTACTATATTCATTAAATATAACATTACTATAAGCCTTATAAGATTTATAAGATTTTCTATTAATTTATAAGATTTTCTAGCATTTTATATTGATTTTCTAGTAATTTATAAGATTTTCTAGCATTTTATATTGATTTTCTAGTAATTTATAAGATTTTCTAGTAATTTATAAGATTTTCTAGTAATTTATAAGATTTTCTAGCATTTTATATTGATTTTCTAGTAATTTCTAAAACCACATTACTATAAGCCTTATAACTATTCACAAGTCATACAAAACAAAATACTAACTAGCTTGCCTTCTCTCTCCATTTAAAACACAACATGAACACTCTCTCCACCATGAACTCAAGCTCTCTCCTCTCTCTCCTCCAAGAACACAAGCTCTCTCCTCTCTCTCCTCCAAGAACACAAGCTCTCTCTAGCTAGCTTTACTTTGATTCACAAATCCCTCTATTTCTAAATCATAGAAGGATTACAAGCTAAATAAAACATTAGAGAATGAAAGAGTGTACCTTGTAGTGCTCCTTAGATGAGTAGATTCTTCACAAATTTTGAAAAAAAATTGGGCAGCACCTCCCCTCCCACGGCCGAGCAGCATGAACACAGCGCCTAAGTGTTCAGCTGGCTCGGGCGGGGGAGGAGGAAGCCCCTATATTCAAACACATTAGCACCAGGTCGTGGCAAGACCCGGTGCTAATGTTCACCCTTTAGCACCGGGTGCAGCCACGACCCGGTGCTAAAGGCCTCGGGCACATTAGCACCGGGTCGTGGCTGCACCCGGTGCTAAAGGCCAAACATTAGCACCGGGTCTTGCCACGACCCGGTGCTAATGTGTCCGCCCTGACACACCTCCGCGCCGCCCCCGCTCCTAGCCGTTGGACCCGGTGCTGAAGCCCCATCAGCACCGGGTCCAAAAATGGCCGAGGCGGAGGAGGCGGGCGGATGTGAAGGATTCTGGTAGTGGATTATAATAATTTCCATAAAGAATGGGACTGCCAACTGTAGTCTAAATCTCTTGAGAGACCGGTAAGGATCCATTGCATCCAAAATATCTACCTGCGGAGAAGCCCAACCCTCTCTTGCATGGTGCTGCCATATATGTCTCCCCAATCCCATCAAGCCATCAACACAATGAACACAATCATATGAAGAGCTTATTATTATTATTATTATTATTATTTACGTCAATAATCTATAGCGGCGTTTTTTAGATTTTCAAACCTTTGAAAAGTAATGTACTGAAGCAAGTCCTGCTTCCCGTGTGCCCATTTCACATCTCGGGGTCGGGGCCAGCTCTTTTTTTGAACGGAATGGCAAGAGCTTTGCCCTAATTTTTATTAGAAGAAGAAAAAGCAAGAACAACAATGCCACTCCAACCCTTAACACAACTAGAGAAGAAAGAAAACAACTAGATTTAAAATAAAATAAAAACCACTACCGACCGGTACATGGCACGACACTTAACCAAAAACAACCAAAACAACTAGAAACAGCCCCGACAACCTAAGCAACTATCCTGTTGCACTGAAGAACTTGACGTCAGTGACATTGTTGTCTTGTCCATTTGCTGGGCGGTTTCGTATACTTGAACATCCTCATTCATCAAATAACCCATCTCTATCGCTTCTTTGGATTCTTGTTAAAAAAACTAGCATGTTGGGTTCCTTCAACCAAAAATACACCACTAGTCCATCGAACTAGGATTTGTGTTCTTTGTCCAACAAATGGTTGCATCGCTTCCACCAATTGTATATTGAAATGGATGAGCTTGATGAAAACAAATCTATTGATCCGAGTAAAAGTTGTGATGTCTTGCTCATTACTCCATGTGAACTTTCTACCCGCGGATCAATCTCTAAGAGTTGGGCCTCACCTAATGCTACCCTGAAGTTATTCATCATTCTCTTGTCTAGCCTATTGTTGTTCTTGTCGTGGGCTTTGTAAATGAGATTGAAATCTCCGGCATCAGCTACTCAGCCTGTACAGAGGCTTTCAGACTCTTGATTTCTGTAGAAAAATTAACTTGTTTTGATCATCTTGAGGCCCATAAACTCCCATGATTGTCCATGTCATGTTATCCACTTCCATGGTGATACTTGTGGACACAATATTCAAACTGAAGCTTGGACTGTGCTGCACACACTAGCTCGCCTCGCCACAGCACTAAGTCCTCGAGTATTCCAGCACAACAAATTACAATTTCTTGTGGCATAGGGTTGCCATACACAACTCAAAAAGCTGCATCTAATTAAAAATGGTGGTGGGGGGGGGGGGGGGGGTGATCTACAAGGCTTGGCGCGATGGTCCAATACAAAGCCAAAGGGTGACGAGTTCTGCTTGGCGGACTTTGTGGACGTCGGTGCTGGGCTGCCGCCCCCAAACAAAGCACCGCTGAAGCCGGTAGGCGAAATTGTCGGGTCCAATCATAGGGTTTAAACCATGATAAGTTTAGTAGTCTCTTGCTTAACATATCTTAGAAAAAAAGAGGACTAAGAAACTGACGACATGTCACCATCTTGGCATGCTAAACTGCTAGGCTCCCATCTCCTCCACCTCACAGGCCCATGTTGGGGTGATCTTATTTTTCTTCTTATTGTTGGGCTGGTTCCCCTGCTCCACCAGTACCTTGATGGCCTCCAAAAACTTACAGGTTGGTCAGAGACTGTTGAAGGTGTTGCGCATAAAAGTTAAAAATTTGTATTGGCTTTTCCTTTCACGTTTGGGGATAACTCACCCAACCTGTTGATCAGAATTTTCTGTGCTAGTTGTAAGCTATCTTTCCCCTGATTAAGCTTTGCCTTGTCTGCTAAACGTGTACTCTTTCTTTGGGTTGTGGTTGTTTTATTGGGGCATACTATGGACCTGTTTGGTAAAGCTCCACCTGATTCTCTAAGAGAAGTGATTCTGTGACTGAAAGTGATTCTCTTTGATTCTCTATCATAAACTTTCCAAATCAGGATAGAGAATCACTTCATAGAATCAGGAGAAGCTACATTTTTCAGCTCTCAGCCCCTTAGTTCATTTGAAAGAATCATTTCACAGAATCAGCAAAGAATCACTTCTCTGTGAAAAATTGTTTGACAGAGCTCCTCCTAGATTCACCAGATAATCAGCTCTGGAGCTCTGCCAAACAGAACCATATTATGTGAATGGGTACTATTGGGTTGGAGCTGGTTTACTCGTGGAGGGGTATGTAGTAATGGTGCTGGCGGTTTGCAAGAGATAAACTCCAGGAACACTGACATGTCATCGATCCTACTGCTCTCCCTATCAAAATTTCGTGGATTCCGTGCTGTAACAGACACTACATTGGTCCGTTGTTCCTCGGTGTAAATCTTACTATTACTAATTGGAGGCTCCTTTTGAGCCCCTCACGTTAATCCTCACGAGACGCGTTATAAAAATAGATAAATCCTAGAAATTCTCACAATAATCAGAAACATCCGTCCATCAATTAAGTAAACTCAAATTATCGTAGCCCTTAGATCTATAATGCCTTCTAAGAAATTACCCACCTTTGCCATTATAAAGATAACCCCCTGCATCTATGTATGAATTACACACATCTGCCACCGTAACAAAAATATAAATAAACTGTAAATTATCCATCTATGCTATTAATCGTATATATGGATTCTACTATGCATCTAGCATATATCCAATTCAAAGGTTCGCATGATATTGATGATCAACCACGATTCGCTCATGTAATCTCATCTGAAGCTCGCGACCTTCCTAACCCTAAACCGGTCTGTCTCTTGGATGAGCTCGGAAGAAGCAGCAGGAGCCCGCACGCAGCGGCGATCTAGCTAGGACAGCTGCCGTATGCGGAAGCCCGGAGCAAGAGCCGAGCCTAGGGCAGCACGTTTGGAAGTGGGCAGCAGGCCGGCCGGCCGAGAGCAAAAAAAAAAGGCAGCGATGCACCACGAGTGTGGTGATGTGATCAAAGCAACATGCAGGGTCTTGATTGCTGGGGAATGGTACACACAATCGAAGGCTGTGGGTTCAGAGATTATTTTTAATTGTGTTCGATGCTCCATCGGCTCTGACTTGATGACATATGCACTGGTGACCATATAAAACTTGTTGACACGAATTCACGACCAACAGAACGCAAACGCAGGAACCGGTCAGACCGGTTTCTGTAACCGGTCAGAACGGTTTGCCAGATAGGGCTGGCGGTAGACCTTCGAGCGTCGTCCGGGCAGGATCCCGTCGGGGCAACGCACGTAGGGTTGTCCTAGAGTCGGCAGGCCACCTAGGACGCCCTCAATCGACGTAGAGACGAAGGAGGAACAGCAAATAGTAGATTGGAAAAGTAGGGAAAAGAGAAAAAGTAAAAAGATAAAAGATAGATATATTTGTTCGATTGGATGATGATCCTCAATCGGCCATGACCCTTTATATTTATAGGGTGGGGAAGTCGTACCCCTTTAGGTTGGTTTACAATACGGGATAAAACTCTAAAGTCCTAAACCTACTCCAACACGGGAGAAACCGGTCAAACCGGATAGGGAAACCGGTCAGACCGGTTTGGCCGTTGCCAGATCGGCTACAGTAAAACCGGTCTGACCGCTTCCTAGAACCGGTCTGACCGGTTGCCCTTGGCTTGATAGGCAACTGCCAATTTTGGGTGCGAACATATGCCCCCCTGTTTTCTGGTAAAGCTTGCGTGTCAGAAAACATCTATAATGATCAAAATTGGTTAAAGACGATGATTAACAATACATCGCCCATATATTGCTCTAAGGGCGATATTTGTTTTATCGGCCATAAACTTGCCCTTTACTTCAAGGAACGACTTGCTTTGGCCTCCATACTTGCTTGGTAGTTGCTAACCTTGTTGGCGTGACCTTTGCTTGTTGCTCCATTGATTCTTGCTTACGTATCCGTTGCAATCTTCTCTTTTGAGTATGAGATAAGCCTAAGGGACACCACCTCGGCTGTGAGTATTTTGAATCTCTCTTGCCGTCCTTCTCATCTCCTTTAGAAATAGGTGTACATCTGACCAGATTATTGTTAACAACAAACGGTCTTTGTGTTGGACCATAACTTTCATATGTAGGAGCAAATTGAATCATATATGAACGCATATGTAAATTGCTATAATCTAAAGGTGAATAATAATAAGGATAGAACCAGGACCATGGTGAGGTCGGTCCAACATATGAACAAGGTGCAGCAGCATAATTTACTCGAGATTTGCAAGAATAAGATTCATTTTGATTTTCTGATGGAGGTTTTGATTTTTTACCTTTACTAGGCCGATTTCCTCGCTTTTGACTTGATCTTTTCTTCTTGTACTTGGCCAAAAGCTCCTCGAAGGTCGGCTTCACCTTTTTCTTGTGCTTGGGACACTCCCAGTTTTCCTGGAGAAACCGGTCAGACCGGTTTGAAGAACCGGTCAGACCGGTTTGCGCGTTGTCTGTCTTCTTTGTCTTTTGTTGCCCCCCGCAAGCACTTGAGGGACCTCCTTCTGCACCTTTATCACTTCTGGATCAGAAAGCTTGTCATCTCCAATGATTACATTTTTTCCAACGGCTTTTTCGGCTTGATGTGGCCGAATTAGCACTTTAGGATTTCGTATCTCAATGGTATTCATAGGAAAAGGATTAGTGTCAACTTGCATAGGATGAAATGTCAAACGACCTTCATCAATGGCCGATTGCACTTGCCGCCGAAATACATTGCAATCATTTGTTGCATGAGAATAAGAATTATGAAATTTACAATAAGTACGTTTTTTCAACTCTTCTAATGGCGGCATAGTATGAGTTATTCTAATTTTTTCAGCTTTCAACAACTCATCGAAAATTCTATCCCACTTAGCCACATCAAAAGTATATTTAACTTCGTCCTGCCGATTTTTGCGGATCGACTTTAAGGAATCACAAGTGGTAGGTTTATCTTTGGCTGACCACACAAATTCAGTGCTATAAACATTATTGCTCTCATCGTCTGAATTATCAGATGCATAATAAATAGGACGATTATTTTTGTCATTGGTTTTTTGTGAACTCCTAGATTCTTTAAGTCAATTTTCATTAGCTAAAGCTTTTTGCAACAACCGACTCACATCTAGAAATTCTTGACCATCTAGCTTATCTTTATGAATATCAAGCAAACCAGCATAAGCAAGATGAGCTAGATCTCTATCTGAAATTGTCAAACTATAGCGTCGGTTTCTAGTATCTCTAAATCTTCTAATATATTCGGAGACAGATTCATTAGGTTTTTGCTTAACCGATACAAGATTTGACAATTTTAACTCAGTTTCACCATTAAAGAAATAATCATGGAATTTTTCTTCTATGTTAGCGAAAGAATAAACTGAGTTGGGTGGCAAAGAAATAAACCAATTAAATGCAGCACCTGATAGAGATAAAGGAAATAATCTCATTTTACAAATATCTTTAGAAGCAGCTTCACCACATTGTATAGTAAATTGGCCTATGTGCTCTAAAGTACTTCTACCATCATCCCCACTGAATTTAGTAAACTCTGGTATTTTAAAGCCTGGTGGGTATGCGACATATTCATAATTCTCAGGATACGGTCTTTGATACGACCGATTCTTAGTTTTAGGCTCTATACCAAAAGTTTGTCTAAACATTTCGAGTATTTCCTCTCTAAATCCCTCCATCCCCGGAACGGTTCTAGGTCTAGCAGATCCAGAATGTGGTACTCGATTTATAGTGGGCTGTGATGTTGCTGTTTGATTCGGCAATGCGTTAGGAACATGATGCGGCGAACTATTAGAAACATATGCACCTATAGATGGTTCGTAATACACGGCTGTATGTGGTGTCATAGCATTAGTAGCAATCATCGTACTCCCTCCACCAGCCGAAGTACCAATGGTAGTTCGGCTATGTATGTGGTTGATTGGTGGTGAACCAATGGGAGCCTTTGGAATATGCAAATTTGATAAATCCTCTAGTGCACTATCTATACAATTTTCGGTATTAGAAGTAGAACCATTAACATCTTTACCAGAAAATTGTTTATTAATTTTGGATTCTATGTTTTCAAAACGAGAATTAATCATTGATTCAAACTTTCCATTCATAGCATCAAATTTATTATTAAAACTCGCACTAACAGCTCCATCAATAAAATTTGCAATTTCTAAATTAATTTCAGGAGAAGCATTGGATTGTACCTTTAGCGCGGGAATATCAATGACGACATCCTTGTCTTTCTTGACGTTCCCTTGTCGATCTACGGAGAAGTGCGATATGTATTGCTTCACGACTTCTTCTTCCAACTCCTGGATCTCCCGCTCTTTATGCTCACGGATCTTTCTTCGGATTTCCGCAAGCGCTTTCTGCTCCTCAGCCGCCGTTTGATCAACGTTCGGCCTTTGAATGTTTGCAGCATCGACATCAGCTGGTTTAGGCAATTTACCGGCCATGGCAGCCGATTGATTTACCTAAGGATTGATAAAACGGTTTGAGCAACCAGATTTTCGATCCCCAGCGGAGTCGCCAAATCTGTTGGCACGAATTCACAGCCAACAGAATGCAAACGCAGGAACCGGTCAGACCGGTTTCTGTAACCGGTCAGACCGGTTTGCCAGACAGGGCTGGCGGTAGACCTTCGAGCGTCGTCCGGGCAGGATCCCGTCGGGGCAACGCACGTAGGGTTGTCCTAGAGTCGGCAGGCCACCTAGGACGCCCTCAATCGATGTAGAGACGAAGGAGGAACAGCAAATAGTAGATTGGAAAAGTAGGGAAAAGAGAAAAAGTAAAAAGATAAAAGATAGATATATTTGTTCGATTGGATGATGATCCTCAATCGGCCATGACCCTTTATATTTATAGGGTGGAGAAGTCGTACCCCTTTAGGTTGGTTTACAATACGGGATAAAACTCTAAAGTCCTAAACCTACTCCAACACGGGAGAAACCGGTTAGACCGGATAGGGAAACCGGTCAGACCGGTTTGGCCGTTGCCAGATCGGCTACAGTAAAACCGGTCTGACCGCTTCCTAGAACCGGTCTGACCGGTTGCCCTTGGCCTGATAAGCAACTGCCAATTTTGGGTGCGAACAAAACTATTTTGGATGCACCAAGATGGCAGTGTTTATGCCCTAAGGTGATTCAAAGTTTTAGTAGGATGCAACCGGAAGATACATGGGCTCTGCTACTCCGTACGTAACTCTACTCAATTCTATCTCCTTTCTATTCACGTTTTTTATCTTAAATTGAAATTGGAGTAGGCGATAATGTATAAACATTTTTGTGTGGTTGATTTATTTTTAATTAGAGACAAAAGAAAAAGGAGAGTTGAGTATCTATAAAGAAGGTAAGACATAAATAGGAGTTAACGGATCATGTCTAACTATAAATAAACTTTAACTGTTGAACTGCGAAAGGGACTATATAGTAAGTAATCTTCAATAGAAAAGAGCTTGCAGGAGGTATCTGATTTGAGATTTGTAGGACAGTTTAAGCCAATTATCAGAAGACACCATAACAGAAGTTTTTAGGGAATTAATGTGTAGCTTCTTATATTTATATAGACAAAATTTTAACACCAAAATCTATTAAATGATGGATGAAATGAGTATTTGTTTACATTTTAAAACTGCTAGCCCGTGCGGATGCACGGGTTGATAGGCTAGTAACCTCTAATGCATGAGTAGGCTGAGGTGTGCTTAAACTGGGTGGCTGGATAAGTTCAGAGTCATTTGTTGCTGAAAAAACCTGAGGTAATTGAGAGTGGTTCTGGTTATGATCACTTGGGGAATGTACTGCAGGTATTGAGCTATCTATCGGTGTGGCCGTGTGGGTAGTGAGTTACTTTCAACGACACAGGGTGTAGATTGTTCAAGTAGGTCTAAGCATTCATGAAGAACCCCCCTCTCCAAATAACTCTCAGCTTCAGTTTCGTGACCAGCCTGTGTACCTTAACCCCGTAATTCTTCCACAACGCGCCATGGCGCAGCACCTCATCATCATCCTCGCTGCCGTGGTCCTGCTCGCAGCCGGCGCAGCAGGCCAGGATTACCCGATGATAGCGTGCGACTACACGGCCGGCAACTTCACCCCCAGCAGCAGGTACCTCGGCAACATCAACCTCATCGGCGCCGCCCTGCCCAAGAACGCCTCCGCGTCCCCGGACCTCTTCGCCACCGCCGCGGCCGGCGCCGCCCCGGACAAGGTCTGGGCCCTCGCCCTCTGCCGCGGCGACGCCAACGCCAGCTACTGCCTCGGCTGCCTCGCCCAGGCCTCCCAGGACCTACCCAACTCGTGCGCCTACAACAAGGACGCCGCCATCTACTACAACAAGTGCATGCTCCACTACTCCCCCACCGGCTTCCCCGCCACCGCCGCCGTCGCCGGCGCCGGCACGACCTACGAGTCCGTCGACTACGAGGACGTCCCGACGGAGGAGAGCCCGCGGTTCAACCGCTACCGGGCGGTGCTCATGAACGCCACCGCCGACCACGCCGCGCACAACTCCACGCGGCGGTACGCCGCCGGCGAGGCCGACATGGACCTGCCGGATTACCCGAAGCTGTACAGCTGGGCGCAGTGCACGCCGGACCTGACGCCGGCGCGGTGCCGGCGGTGCCTGGCCGGGGCGATATCGCTGCTGCCGCAGCTGTACACGAACAGTAGCGTGGGCATGGTTCTTGGGGTCAGATGCAGCATCCGGTATCAGACGGACTCCTTCATGGATGGTCCGGTGATGGTTCGGCTAGGGGCAGCGCACTCACCAAAGTCTGCAGCACCGGCGCCGGCACCCACACCGGCGGCGGCTACGGGTCCGACAGTTGCCACAACGGCGGCGGTGGGCGGAGCAGGTGAATCATGGCTTCAAAGTATTTACTTCGTCTTTAATTTGGGCGAAATGCTTAACATGATAGCATGTGCGCATTACGTTGAAAGAAATTGACCGGTGTCTCCTTTTGCAGAAAAAGGTTTATACAATCATATATAATCATATTTTACATTTATCTTGCCACAGGGAGAAAGTACAGTGTTCCTGGATTGGTTCTTATAGCTGTGCTGCCTATTTTAGCAGCCATAAACATCATCATTTTCCTCTGTTTCTGGAGGAGGAGAAAGCCATCAACAAAAGCAAAGCAGTCGGGTATGCCCTGCAGAATTATTATCGGCTTTTCAGCGTTCAGCATTTCATTCATTGGATTGGACCAAAAAATAAAAATAATCCACGTGTGTGCTGATTGCTGAACAGATCCGGATTATACCAACGAAGCAGAGGACATGCAGAGTGTAGACTCCATGCTAATTGACTTATCTACCCTGCGAACTGCAACCGGAGATTTTGCAGAAAGCAACAAGCTTGGCGAGGGTGGATTTGGCGCCGTGTATAAGGTAGTACTGAAACTGAATAATCAAGCGTCTTTACCTAAAGTAAAAACACGATCGACTTCTTATAACTGAGCCTAGCGTTGGCTATTAACTTGAGCAGGGTGTTCTTCCAAACGGTGATGAAATAGCTGTGAAGAGGATGTCCCAGAGCTCATCACAGGGAGTAGACGACCTGAAGAATGAGCTCGCTTTGGTTGTGAAGCTTAAGCACAAGAATCTTCTCAGCATTGTTGGCGTCTGCTTAGAGCAACAGGAGAGGCTGCTCGTCTACGAGTTTGTTCCTAACAGGAGCCTCGACCTCATCATTTTCGGTACTGATCTTGTCGTTCTCGGTTCCATTATCCTCTGCTCCTCTGTTTCATCTGCATAGTTTGGCATCATCGTATCACATAGGTATCTCCTTCATTCTGTTCTGATCAATCCATCAATGTTAGACGCTGAGAAACGCGAGCAACTGGACTGGGAAAAGAGGTACAATATCATCAACGGGGTCGCTCGAGGCCTCCAGTATCTCCACGAAGACTCCCAGCTGAAAGTTGTCCACCGCGATCTCAAGGCGAGCAACATCTTGCTAGATACCAACATGAACCCCAAGATATCAGATTTTGGCCTCGCGAGAATTTTCAGTCGAGAGCAAACCCAGGCGGTCACAAACAGTGTCGTCGGCACACAGTCAGTACCACAATTTGATACAATATAAAATAGTAGCCCAGTTCAAGAAATAGCTGTTTGATACAATTATGACCGACGGGCGAGGCCCCAACCATCTTCCTGTTCCAGTGAATACATGGCGCCGGAGTACGTGATGCGCGGGAACTACTCTGTCAAGTCAGACGTTTTCAGCTTCGGCGTCATTGTCCTCGAGATCGTGACGGGAAGAAAGAGCAGGGGCTGCTCCGACTCACAGCCATCTGAAGATCTCTTGACTTCGGTAAGTAAACATCTGAATATCTAGTCGCCATTACACTTGCAGAGATGAAAAACTTTGCAGGGCTGTCGTCTGACTGTGCGCGTGTACACTGCATGCAAACGTTTGCAGATATGGGAGCATTGGATGGCCGGAACAGTGCTGGAGATGGTAGACCCGGCCATGAACGGCCGCTTCTCGGAGGGCGACGTGCGGAGATGCATCCAAATCGGGCTGCTCTGCGTGCAGCAGAGCCCTGGTGACCGGCCGGTGATGTCAGCGGTGGTGGTGATGCTTGGCAGTGACACGGTATCTCTCCAGGCGCCAGCCAAGCCGGCGTCCTTCGCCAGAAACGGGGGCGCTAAACCTGGCGCCGCGTCAGGGTAGGAGTGTAGGACCGCCACTCGTCAGAATGTAATACCATATGCCCTGTTTGCGTTGTCTGATTGGAAGAACAAAAGAGGTAGAAGTAAAATAAAGTTTTTCTCCTAAGAGCGGCTTCACTGTAAAGATAAATCAAACCGTGAATCAAAAAAACACTAGAGGTTCTCTAAGGCTCTGGGGCCAAAAGTGTGGACCCCTTGCTAAGTCTTCCTTCTCTCCATTTACCGCTCCCAGGTGTCCTTTGTCTACCCAAACCGCTTTAGTGTGAATGCTCGGGCCTGTTTCTGTTGTGATATGATCCAAATTTACTGACAGAGCGAAGGGGTACTGTGTTTTCCTCTCATGAGCGCACAGTTTAGTCCCACATCGGCAACGCAACCAAGCACGGTCACGTGAGCTGCCTATATAATAGTGCTTTACCCTTGATGAAAAATCATCCTCTTGTAAGCCGCCATTAGGTGTTGTAAACACACATCTGATATAGTAATGTTTTGTTGGCTGGCGCCCGTGGTTTTTCCCTTCTACATTGGGAGGGTTTTCCACGTTAAAAATCTCGTGTCTCCTGCGGTTTGATTCTCTTACTTGTCGTCGTTTATTCGTCATCATTTATAACAAGTGGTACCAGAGCCGGTTTCAGATTCGGTTTCCTTGATGTCGACGACCATGAAGTTTGATCTACCGCTGTTGGATTACAAGACGAGGTTCGCGCTGTGGCAAGTCAAGATGCGGGCTGTTCTGGCGCAAACTCATGATCTTGATGAGGCGTTGGATAAGTTTGGTGGCAAGTCGTCCAACGAATGGTCTGATGAGGAGAAGCGCAAGGATCGTAAGGCTCTATCTTTAATTTAGCTTTATCTGTCTAATGATATTCTGCAAGAATGTCTGCAGGAAGAGACTGCTGCAGCACTCTGGCTGAAACTGGAATCGATCTGCATGTCGAAGGATCTAACCAGTAAAATGCATATGAAGTTGAAGCTGTTCACGCTCAAGATGAAGGAGGGTGATTCAGTGATGAGCCATATATCTGTGTTCAAGGAGATCATTTTTGACCTAGCGTCGATGGGGGTTAAGTATGATGATGAGGACTTAGGTCTCCTATTGTTATGTTCTCTGCCAAACTCTTTTGCAAATTTCCGTGACACCTTGTTGATTAGCCGTGATGAACTAACCGTTTCGGAAGTTTACGAGGCACTCCAATCAAGGGAAAAGATGAAAGGCATGGTGCAGCCTGACGAATCGTCGTCGTCCAAGGGCGATGCTTTGCAAGTGAGAGGCAGACCGGAGCACAGATCTTCCAATGAAAGTAATGATCGTTACAAGAGCCAAGAAAGTAGAGGTCGTTCTAAGTCCAGACCACCCAAGAAGTTCTGTAAGTATTGCAAGAAGAAATCACATTTTATTGAGGAGTGTTGAAAGCTTAAGAACAAAGAGAACAGAAAAAAATAATTCGGATGGTAATGCCTCTGTTGTTTCTGGTGCTGGGAATACTTCTGATTCAGGAGATTGTCTGATTGTTCTTGCTGGTTGAGTTTCTGGTCATGATGAATGGATACTTGATTCTGCATGTTCGTTTCATATCTGCACTAACAGAAATTGGTTTAGTTCGTTTAAGCCTGTGCAGAAAGGAGATGTTGTGCGTATGGGAGACGATAATCCGTGTGACATTGTGGGGATCGGCTCAGTTCAGATCAAGGCTCATGATGGCATGACACGCACGCTACAGAATGTGAGATATATACCAGGGATGACTAGAAATCTGATTTCGCTCAGCACACTTGATGCAGAAGGATTCAAGTACTCCGGTTCAGGCGGAGTTTTAAAGGTATCAAAAGGTTCTCTTGTTTGTTTAGCAGGTGATCTGAATTCTGCAAAGTTATATGTCCTAAGAGGAAGTACTTTACATGGTTCTGTTTCCGCTGCTGCTATTAGTAATGCTGAACCTAGTAAGACTAACCTTTGGCATATGCGTCTTGGACATATGAGTGAACTTGGTATGGCAGAATTGATGAAGAGAAACCTACTGGATGGTTGTATTTTGAGTAGCAAGAAGTTCTGTGAGCATTGTATTTTCGGGAAGCATAAAAGGGTAAAGTTCAACACTGCTGTTTATACCACCAAAGGTACTCTTGATTATGTACATGCTGACTTATGGGGTCCTTCTCGTAAGCCTTCTTATGGTGGTGCTCGTTACATGCTTACTATTATTGATGACTACTCTAGAAAAGTATGACCTTATTTTCTGAAAAATAAAGATGATACTTTTGCTGCTTTTAAAGATTGGAAAGTGATGATAGAAAGACAAACCGATAGGAAGGTGAAGGTGCTTCGTACTGATAATGGTGGAGAGTTTTGTTCTGCTGCATTTAATGATTATTGCAGGCAGGAAGACATTGTCAGGCACCACACCATACTGTATACTCCGCAGCAAAACGGTGTGGCTGAACGCATGAATAGGACCATCATCTCGAAGGCTCGTTGCATGTTGTCTAATGCACGAATGAGCAAGCGTTTTTGGGCAGAAGCAGCTAACACCGCATGCTACTTGATAAATAGGTCGCCTTCTATTCCACTTAATAAAAAAACACCTATTGAGGTATGGTCTGGCACACCCGCTGATTATTCACAGTTGAAAGTTTTTGGCTGCACTGCTTATGCTCATGTTGATAAAGGAAAATTGGAGCCTAGAGCTATTAAATGTATTTTTCTTGGTTATGGTTCGGGAGTTAAATGATATAAGTTGTGGAATCCCGAAACAAAAAAAACTTTCATAAGCAGGAGTGTTGTTTTCAATGAATATGTGATGTTTAATGATAGTTTGTCCTCAGATCATGTTCCAGATAATTTTGATAAAGGGCTGCAGCATATGAGCGCGCAGTTGGAGCATGTGGGTGATGAGAAAAGTGTGCATGTACAGCAACATGTGCATGATGATATAGATAAGCAGGAGGAGCCGCCTGTGGATGATCAGGAAAATCAGGCTGTTGATGATGAGGCTCATGATGATGTTCAACACTTACCACCTGATTTGCAGCTAGAGGAGGATTTACCTATTGCTCAGCGCAAGTCAAAGAGAAATTGTGGACCTCCTAAACGTCTCATTGATGAGTGTAATCTAACCCATTATGCTTTGAGTTGTGCTGAACAGGTGGAGAATTCACATGAGCCGGCCAGATATGTTGAGGCCATTGATTGTGCTGGTAATGAGAAGTGGATTTCTGCTATGCATGAGGAGATGCAGTCACTTGAGAAGAATCACACATGGGATGTTGTACCATTGCCAAAGAAGAAGAAGATAGTCCGCTGCAAGTGGATCTTTAAGAGAAAGGAGGGTTTATCTCCAAGCGAGCCTCCAAGGTATAAGGCAAGGTTAGTAGCGAAAGGCTACAGTCAAATTCCTGGTGTTGATTATAATGATGTTTTGTCTCCTGTGGTAAAGCATAGTTCCATTCGCACATTCTTTAGTATTGTTGCTGCACATGATCTTGAGCTCGAGCAGTTAGATGTGAAGACTGCATTTCTGCATGGTGAACTTGAGGAGGATATATACATGGACCAACCATAAGGGTTCATAGTGCCAGGCAAGGAGAATTTTGTGTGCAAGTTGAAGAGATCCTTGTATGGTTTGAAACAGTCCCCTCGTTAGTGAAATAAAAGGTTCGATTCATTTAGGCTATCGCACGACTTTAAGAGGTCTAAATTTGATAGCTGTGTCTACGTCATGCATGTTAATGGATCACCTATTTATTTGTTCATTTATGTTGATGATATATTGATTGCTGCCAAGAGTAAAGTCGAAATTGCTAAGTTAAAGAAATTATTGAGTAGCGAATTTGACATGAAAGATCTTGGTGCTGCTAAGAAAATTTTGGGTATGGAAATTACTAGAGATAGAAAATCTGGTGTGCTATTTCTTAGTCAGCAGAATTATATTCAGAAAAATTCTTCAGCGTTTCAACATGGATGATGCTAAGCCTGTCAGTACTCCTATTGCACCTCATTTTAAATTGTCAGCTGCTCAGTGTGCTAGTACAGATCAGGATATTGAGTACATGTCCAGAGTTCCTTATTCTAGTGCTGTTGGTTCTTTGATGTATGCCATGGTCTGTTCTCGTCCGGATTTATCTTATTCTATGAGTCTAGTTAGTAGATATATGACTAATCCTGGTAAAGAACATTGGAAGGCTGTTCAGTGGATTTTCAGGTACCTCAGAAGCACTGCAGATTTCTGTCTGAAGTTTGGCAGAACTGATAAGGGACTTATTGGCTATGTTGATTCAGATTTTGCTGCTGATATTGATAGGCGAAGGTCGCTCACAAGTTATGTGTTCACTATTGACAGTTGTGCTGTGAGCTGGAAGGCTACTTTGTAGTCTGTTGTGGCTTTGTCTACTACTGAGGCAGAATATATGGCTATTGCTGAGGCGTGCAAAGAATTAATTTGGCTGAGCGAATTGTACTCTGAGCTGGTTGGGGCTGATTCTTGCATTGATTTATGTTGTGACAGTCAAAGTGCTATTTACCTTACCAAAGATCAGATGTTCCATGAGAGGACAAAGTATATTGACATCAAATATCATTATGTACGAGATGTGGTTGAGGAAGGTAAGCTGAAGGTACGAAAGATCAACACTCATGATAATCCAGCTGATATGATGACTAAACCTATTCCTGTTGCTAAGTTTAAGCTGTGCTCAAGCTTAGTTGGTTTAGTTAATTAGCCCAAGATGCTATTTGACGCCAATTGTATTTTCTTCATGATGATTCAGGATGAAGTGAAAATGCTGCAAGAGAATTTGTCTCAAGGTGGAGTTTGTTGTGATATGATCCAAATTTACCCACGGAGCGAAGCGGAGACCCATCACCAGAGGTTTGGGCCGGAGCGAAGGGGTACTGTGTTTTCCTCTCATGAGCGCACAGTTTAGTCCCACATCGGCAACGCAACCAAGCACGGTCACGTGAGCTGCCTATATAATAGAGCTTTACCCTTGATGAAAAATCATCCTCTTGTAAGCCGCCAATAGGCATTATAAACACACATCTGATATAGTAAAGTTATGCTGGCTGACGCCCGTGGTTTTTTCCTTCTACATTGGGAGGGTTTTCCACGTTAAAAATCTTGTGTCTCCTGCGGTTTAATTCTCTTACTTGTCGTCGTTTATTCGTCATCATTTATAACAGTTTCCAGCTTTCCTTGCTTGTTATAGTGCCTGTTTCCAACTAGAATGCTCGGAGGGATGGACTACCTCACATCATCGGTCATGGTGTCCACGTTGACAACTCATGCTGTCGGCGAGGGAGAGAGAGACCATCTTGTTCACCCTATCTTCTAGGTGATCTCACTACTCCTCTGACAGCCTGACCATTGTGCCGACTTAGGTGGAGCGGGAAAATATCTTGGGGATAATGAGGATTGAAGGTTATTTAGCCCTTACTGCTACCCTAGGTACGTGGGTCCAGGACCTCACCAACTTGGTGGACAAGGCTCAATGGAAAATGGCAGTGGGGAGCTTTTGTGCCTCCCGATAGGGGACCTTCATAGTCCGCACCCAATGCTCGTCTATCCCTTCATGAGGTAGTCGCTCACGGTGATAAGTTGTCTCTCCTCCCTCCCTCCCCCCGTCCCCCAATTGCTAGAGACCGCGACTTGTGCACCGCATAAACAATAGCGGGCACATGAGGATGCCAAGGTTATTCTAGAGCACAACTACCAAAGAGGAGTAGGCCTTCTCTGGTTCAGTCGTGGGGTACATCCCGCCTCGGGCTCTCGGCGCAGGATGTCGCGTGTTCACCATGGTGCTCTGGCGGTGAACTAGCCAACTAAGATCCATCCCTACCTCCCGGAGAAATATGATGAACCGATCCACCGGGAAGGGTTCCTCAAGATCTATACTACTATCTCCGTCATTTAGGTGGCAAGAGAAAAGCCAGATAGGTGATGATCAATTAATTACTTCCACATCTCCTCGAAGGGCTCTGCCTAGTCTTGGCTAAAGAACTTCCCCTTGAGGTCCATCCATTCATGGGAGGACTTTGTATCGGCAGCTCGTGGCCAACTTTTCGGGTTCGTTCGCACGCCCGGGGTTGGAGAGTGACCTTCTCACTGTGCGGTAGCACTAGGATGAAATGCTAAGACATTATATCCATTGCTACAGTATGATTGAGAACATTGTCCCCCATATGTTCTCCACCACTATCATATTCGGCTTCCATTAGTGGGTCAGTTACCAACAACTCAGAGGAAGTTGCGGATGCATAACATCAAATCTCTCATGGAGCTGTTTTGTTGGCTGATTGGTGCACTCGAGAAGCTGAGGCCCAAGTGGCGACAAGGGAAACCCCTGGCACACCCAGGAGAAGCCGGGGAAGAAGAAAAACAAGCATGAGATGGCCATCATTCTTGTGGCATGCAGAAGGCAAGACCTGCGACCCGTCCTGGAAAAACTCGGGTGGAGACAATAAAAGACCAACGCCATCCCGCCATGGCACCGAAAAGTGGTGTCAAATCCATAAGATCAACCGATTACGGAGAGCTTAAGGAAAAAGTAGGTCTCTGCCCAATGGTGGTTGACTAGTTGGCGTGATTTGAAGTGACTAAAGGATCGTTTTCTCTATTTTTTTCTCATTTAAAAATGAAGAGCTAAAATATATTTTACCTTGTATCTCCTAGATGGTAACATGGAATATCATAAAAGGGCCCTTTCTGAGATTTATGAATTATGATACTAATACAAAGAATAAATACTGCAGAGTTCATAAGTCGCACAGTCATTTTTTTTTTGTGCTGAAGTTGCATGGAAAATTTTAGAAGTTCCGGAAGCATGCTATGCAGAAAGCACAAACCATAAACTAAAAGTAAAAGGGGGCACTATGCTCTGCATTCTCTCCTCCCGCATGAATAATCTACTGCATAAGTTGCAGGGACACTACGCATGAATATTTCCAAATTAAATTGCCATGTAGGTTATTTCTTAAATTTTATGAATTCAGGGTTTATTCCGATAAAGCAGGTGAACTGGTTTTTTTAGAAAAAAATAAAGCAATATCCAATAAAATAAAAATCACGAACTTCACCCCCTACGCGATCAGCACTCAAGTTCTTGTCTTGTCCCAGTAGGTGGGACATTGGCCAATGCTTTAGTACTAGCCCGGGTCCATTGTGCCTAACTAGCAATTTAATTTGGAAATATCTATGGACCCCGCATATATAGAGTGCAATCAGTACCATGCTGATGTTGACATTGTCTTCTCATGCATGCATGGACTCGAGAAAATGATAGTCGTTGTCATGTATGGCCGCGCGATGCACTTACAATATATCATGCTGTTATTCGCCATGCAAATCGTTTAAGTACGACTGAGGATTATTCAAGTGTACCTACGTTACTGATAATGTTCTAGAAGTTGATTTAGGCGATGATTACGAATGCTTGGTTAATGAATGATGTTATTTTTCATTGATACGAGAAATTAATGTTAATTTGTCTTCTTGTGCCAATTTATAATTATGCTATTTGTGACTCATACTTTGAAATGTAAATATTAAGGCTAGTCTCAACAAGATGGAGAACTTCAATTCGTAACTGAGCCATTTGAGTGTAAGGGGATGAAACTCCTCTTCCATCTTATGAAAAGCTCCTTATGAAATCGTACGTCCACTGAGACCGGCAATAACTGAGTATGAAGAGTTTAAACTTCTATTATTTTTTTGTGAAAGGTCAATACGACGCATACACACTCACCCCTATGAATATACACGTACGCAAACCTTACCCCTACGAGGACCTCTGAGAGACTGGATCGTTAGATCGGATCTTGAGATTCACAAAGTCATGACAACCTCCCGACTGTCGATGGACATGTCACCTATCATTGAAAGAATAGCGCTGATTAATTTCTAAAATAAATTCAGGGAAATACGACACTTATGCCGAGTCGATGACTCCAACCCTAATGGACATGTTCCACCATATAAGGAATCTTACTGATTGATATATGATCAATTTGCTAAACTTCTATTATCCGGTAAATGTATTGTTAGCATTGATATATGTTCCAAATTCATGTTTAGTTTATAATTTCCATTATTGGGACGACTAAAAGCCCGCACTTGCCAAAATCGAGGCACTAAACCACTACCAGTAGTCACTGTCCACTTGCTCTTGACTGGGACTATATGTCACGTAATTAAAATGAAGGAAATTGCACAGTGCGTGGCTTGGAAATATCGTAGTCGTCGTTGCTTGACCTATCCATCGACTTCTATCTTTCCACACGAGTGGACAAACCATGGAAAACAGCAACAAATTTGGAGCGCGCTGGCAAGTGGTTCCCATAGAAAACTACGAAGCTAGACAGCTAGTTATTGTGAAGTTGTCGTCAATGGTTTTCCCCCCCTCTTTTCTCCAAGTCGCTGGATTTTGTCCCTAGGAAGACCTGCACTGTACGTTCACACGGCAATATGGTCAAGATATTCAATTAAAAAAGAAGGAAGGAGGAGGAGGCAAACAATGAATATGATCGACTACAACATACAAGTGGGCATATGGGAAAAAAGGTATGGTACGGGAGATAAGTATATAGTCGGCAGATATGTACACTCACGAGAGGCATAGAAAAGAGCACAAACGAGCCTGTGGACGATAGACATGGTGTCGTACTGCGTCGCTAGCCGTGGACTGATTTTCTGCAGTCCGCGCACCCCCAGCTGGCCGATCGAAACGTGTGGAATGGGGAATCGCCAAAGACCGCTAGCTGGACAAAGAACTCGACTTGCTAGCTCGCTCAACTCGGCTAGATAGTGGCTCGGTTTGTTGGAATATTATAACGAGCTGAGGCAATATTTTAGCTTGGTAGTATGATGAGCCAACTCGAGCTAGCCTGCGAGTTAAAACAAGCCATAGTAGCCCAACATCTCAGCCCGAGTCCAATAAAAAATATGCAACATTAGACCCATCTAACAATACCTCGATTCAAAAATATGTAAATTATAAGCAACTAACTCAAACCCTAATAATTCGATTCTCTTCCTGTCCAATTGCACATATGTCACCACCATCGGTTGGCCGGTCTCGCTCACCAGTGAAGTAAATAGTGTGTGTGATGATATAGTTCTGTAGTTTTTTTATTTATTATCTTGATTACTCTCTTTTTTTTTGCTTCTATTTCTCCTATGAGAGTGATTTAGGATCTGATGTGATATAATTAATGGTTTGTGATTCGTAAATTTGAAACGATCAGTGGTGTACCGATTACTTCTTTAAATACAATGCCTGATGTACAAATTTTGGAGTTTTTACATTGATTTTACCTGACACTTATTTTTTTATCGAGCTAGCTCACGAGCCAAACAAGTCAACTCGAGCTGGCAAACAAGCCAAGCCCAGCCGGACCTATAGCTCGTTGAAATAACGAGCCGAGCCAAGCCAAGCCAGCTCGTTATCTCAATGAGCCACCTCGAGCTGGGCCAAGCCAAGCGAAGCCGGCTCGATATCCACCCCTGTATAGGGGTGTGTTTAGTTGTAAAAAAGGTGGGTAAAATTTGGTCAAAAAGTCACATCGGACAATATAGCGCACTGTAGCACTTTTCGTTTGTTTGTGGTAATCGTTGTCCTACTATGACCTAACTAGGCTCAAAAGATTCGTCTCGTCGTGTACATCAAAACCATATACTTAGTTTTTTTATTTACCTACATTCAATAATGCTCCACGTATGAGGAGAGAGATTTGATGTGATAGGTGAATAGTGAAGTTTGAAGAGATATTTTAGAAAGTTTGTGGGAACTAAACATGACGAGAGAAGCACGAAGTGGGTTCAGGCCGCGGAAATTCCATGGGACAAGGCTGCCAGCCTGCCACCCCGCATGCAGGTCAAGTCGGTGTGACTTTGACCTGTACAGGTGAAGGATCGAAATGGCGACCAGAGGGGGGGGGGGTGAATGGGAGCCGATAAAAATTTCTCACTCGAGAGCAAATCTGGCCTATATCCCAAAATCACTACCAATCGAGTCCAACTCCCTTTTTGCCAAAACCACGAAGCCACTGGAGTGCTTCTGGTCCTAGGAACAGGAATCAACCAACACAACTCAAAGAACACAGCAGAAACAAATGAAACTGAACTCGGCTCACCACACAGGATAAAACCGGAACATCTGGTTTCGTGAAACCGGAACCTCCAGCTACAACCCGGAACTTCCGGTTTCCCAAATCCGGAACTTCCGGTTTCACGGACAGACACGGGAACAAGTCAGCCCACGGGAAGAACTCGATCTAAACCTCAATCGATCTCCCGATTCGCTCCATGGATTCAAGTGAAACTTTGGGGAAAGGTGGGATACATCATGAACTAGTCATGGCTCCGAAATCGTCCCAAATCTCGCACTAAATCAAGAGTAATCGAAGATCTAACCGAAGAACACCACAACCAAGAGTTCATCCAAAGTTCATCAAATCGAGAGAGATTCAAGAGGTTTCGGAGGGAGAGATCACCAAGCAAAGGGTCACTAGGAACCCTGTTGGCGGTCGTTACAACCCAATTTCGACCACCAATACTCGGGAATAATTGAGGACATATGTGACAATCCATGTACCTAGGTTTCATTTCTAATAAAGTTCCACGAGTTTTGGTGAGTGTCGCTTGTGCAGGTACAACTACAACAAATACATGCTATAGGGGTCGGAATTGACCGATTCGGCCGAACGACTCCTTTCGGCCGGTTACCCCCTTAGCCGAACATGACGAGACGCACAACCGGAGGCCATCCACGTCAGCGATGACTAAGCGGACGACCGTGCAAGCCATGTAGATCACTGCCACGTCACTTCTGGGCCAAATCAGAAGAAGTCCACCATGAACAAGTAATCCAGGATGGCCCAGGACCTAAGGCGGTGCATGTGAGGCGTGCTGGGCCGAAAGCCCAGTTCGGCCGAACGCCTCAGTTTGGCCGAACCGCCCCCAAGCTAGATACCGCCTCCAGGGGAGCAATCCAGGCCGTGGGAGCAAAGGCGGTGGAGATCCACGGTTCGGCCGAACTCTAGGATTCGGCCGAACCAGGATATTCGGCCGAATCAGCCGGAGATGCTCCCTGGCTTCCTTGGCGGTTACCCAAGCTCAACCGCCATGTACCACTATAAATAGAGGCATCCACTTCACTTGTAACACACACCACTTGGGAGCAAGTCTCCATTCTCCACTTTCAAGATGTAGAGTAGGCTAGTCCTGTTGGGAGTTAGAGTCAGGGTCGAGCTTCGTTCGGGGTTCCGGAGTCGTCTTCTGGAGTTCTGGTAAAGCTCTTGTATCTTTTCCTTTTCTTTATGTTCGACTCTGAGTAGTCAATATATTTCCTCTGCATTTACTTGAGCTATTTGTTCTGCATTTATTTCGCGAGTAATTGTGGAATGTCTAGCCTTGGTTATAAGCTGTTGTAGTCTGGTTCTATAAGTTCTCTCTTAGTCCTTTGTCTTAGCTGGTTCCTCGTTTCTGCTCAATACTTGCGGTGAATTGTCACTGGGGTATTGACAGGATTGCTTGCTCTTTCTAGAAGAGTGAGTAGTTACTGCCTAGCGTAGGTGTGGTACCTAGTCTAGATGGTAACCTTGGTTTGTCCCCGTCGCAACGGAGGTGGTAGCCGTGAGGTGGTGACAGCCCTTTCGGTCTTCGTAGTCCATCACGTTAGTTCCGGTCTGCAGGCACCCCGTAAGAGCACGAAGTTTGTGGCACCCCTTCTCATCCCTTTCTGTGTGTCACGGGCTCCGTCCCCGATGTTGAGATAATAGAACTAGGAAGAGAACCATAGATGCCATTCTTCATGCTAGCCGTAACCCTTGCCAGAGGTATCTCAAGGCCAGTGGAAGTATATAGGAATCCTTTCCTATCTCGTTGTTCTCCCACTAGCTAGACCGCTCTTCTATCTCTATCCTGAACTTCTCCTTGTGTGTGTCAACTGAATATCACTCCTATCCTATCCTTTACCCCCGCCTTGTTAGCCGGTACTTTAATTAGTAGTTACATCCTTGTCAATAGTCGATACTCTTTATCCAATGCTTCCCTGCGGAAATATAAATACGATACCTAGGAATACTCCCGGGTGAAATGATACATCGGTATCCGTGCGCTTGCGGATTTATATCTGTATCGTAAGAATACCAATGAACACTACTTGCACCATTACTGGGATTGACAATCCTAATAGTGGACCGTAAGAAGTGTCAACAAACCCATACATGATTCCCTCAAAGAAATCCCGGAGAAAACCCTCTCAAATTCGACGAACGAAAATCCCACAAAAAAGGCTCCGAAAACCCTGAAAAAGATAAATTTCAGATCTTGCAAGGGACACAAACTTGAGCACGAAATTGATCTTTGGATTACCACATGAGGTTCGGTTACAAGCCACTCCTAGCAACAAACAAAGCTAAGATGGCAAAAAGATCACTCAAAGATCCAACTCTCTCCTCTCTACCTCTCACCAAGAGAACCAAAGAAGAAAGAGCACTCCCACCCAACTAGCCAAAGAGTTAGCTGCCCAACCAGCCACTCCTCCTATATATAGAGACCTCCGGAAAAATGACCGAAGTGCCCCTACACTAGGAGTTACAACTCAAGCCCACGCAGGGGCATTTTGGTCAATACATGAATAGACCCACCGAGCGGACACGCATCCATCGGGCCTTGCTTACCTCCGACGCAAGCTCCTCGATCACGCCGCGTGTCCTCCGCTTCGAAGCTTCCCGACGCGCACGACCGAAACCATAACTTTTGGTTTTCCAAATCCGAAGTTTCCGGTTTTTCCAAACCAGAACTTCCGGATCCACCACGCCAGGTCCTCGGACTTGGTTTTGAGGCCCAAACCAAGAAACCCTCCTCTGATGTTTTGTGGCCAAACCAACAAACCCCGCGCACTTGGTCCAGCCTCCACGCCAAGCTTCGAGCACGCCAAGCCTTTCACCTCTGGCGCCCGGACGGTCTACTCGGTCTTGCCTCATTCCTTGACTCGGCCGCGCCCAATGTACCGGCTCGTATCACCTTCATCCACGTTGCCTTGCTTGTTCTTGCACCATGTGAATCGCACTTGATCCCATCGGCCACCGAGTCCCTCGAACCAAGCCTACTTGTCTCTCCACTCCTGGGAGGCTACTCTGGCTAAGACCTTTCATGCTTGTTCTTCACCTGCACCAATGCAAACCAAGCCGCATCCTACACCTGCAATACTTGAGCCAAGGCGAACGTCAATCCACACCACGTTGTCAATCACTCATCACAAGGAAAGCGACCATCCACTCGGTCCCTCTGACGCACATGGTCCTCAACAGGATAACTATTCATTTTTTTCATAATATTTGTCTGTTTGTTATATTTAAAAATTTATTCTAAATACATGAAAAAGCAAGTCATAATATGATGATAATGTAGTCAACAAACAAAATAAATAATATTTGTATAATTTTTAAAATAAGACGAATGATCGAACATCGTGAGGAAAAGTCAACAATGAATATTAATTGGAAACATAGGTGGTACTTTTGTCCTTCAAAAAAGTCAAGAATTGTTTGAATGTTGTAATTTTGAAAAAAAACCGCTGTATCAACAAACTCCAATGAAGCTAGAGACGTACAAAACCATACTTTAGACAAAAAGATGTATTGATTGGAGTTTCTAAGACTCTAAAAGATTAATGCCATGGTTTCAAAACTACAATACAAAGTTATTTGTACCATCCAAACACCCTACAATTTTCCAAAACCAAAGTATTTTAGAAAACTAGGCTATTTTTCTATAACTCCAAATATATTTTGAATCATCCAAACAGGTTTAAACTATCTTAATATTGTCCACCTTTGTTGAGAAGAATACCAACAGCTATGATGCCAAAATAACTGTATTATAAAAAATATATTTCATGATAAATATAATATAGTTGACTTAGAAGCAAACGTAGTTATACATATTGTCACACCCGGATTTACACAAAACCCGAATGTGGCCATATGTGTGCCCAGGAAGTCCACCGACACATATAGCGAACAAATATGGTAAAAATCAGAGTACAATGCTTCATTATTCAACATAAAGTAGCGATTACATCAGAGTTTGGCATAAATGAAATACATGGACAGCGGAAGACTGATAAACTCTCTCTAAGTGTAGCCGCAATCCCACAGGGACTCTGACTGGGAGAACGCCAACTTAGAAGTACGGCAAATCCTCCGGAAACTCCACCTCGTAATCAGCCTGACTCCAATCTGTTACCCGTCCGGGATTTTGCCCAAAAATAGTAATAGCAGCAAGTGTAAGTAATGGAAATTACTTAGCAAGTATAGCACGGGTTATGAAGGCTCAAAAAGGCTAGACACTGGCTTAACTGCATTAGCACTTTTAGTTGGTTCGTTTTAACTTTAACCAAGTTACTACAAGTGAATGAGAATCCCAGTTGTAACCCAATTAATGATGTAAGTGACATTAAACAGGAATAAATACCATATTCTAATCAAAAAGGATCCAGGCCGCTCGTGACCCTGAGCAAGGCTATCATGATAGATCGTACACTCTGCAGAGGTTTCGCCCTTTACCCACCAGTCGCGTAAAAGTTCAAAGGAACTTTGCACCCAACCACGCACATCAACACTTCCGAGGTGTGACTGCATAGGGACGCTACGAGGCTTTCACAAGACACCCTAACAAGTCAGTAGCCGCTGGAGTACTATACGGCGGTGAAAACTTAGGCACCGAGATCGACGTACGCCCACGGAGTCACACCGTGAGGGGGTCGATGGCGTCCGGAGCGCGGGTATCCCACCCATACTGCGCAACGTGCAGAGTTCTCAATCGCTGAGACTCCTACACGGGACTGGGTCTAACGTGACCTAGCCGACGGGGCTACCGTCCTCGGTGGAATCGGAGAACACCCAGCACCGTACCTCCCACAACGCCGTTGGCCCCTCGGTAACTACTGCCAAGCTAGAGACGTACAAGCTACTTGACCAAGACCAGAGCCCATATAGTTCCGGCGGTGGCGACAGGCTCCTGGGTTGCCGCTTTAAGAACCGGTCCTTATAGGGATACACTAGAGCAAAGCACACAGCACATGCTCTAGCCCCCTAATCCATGTTGCTAAAAAGCAAGTTTTATCATTAATGTTGAAGTGGACCATTAAGTAAATATTAACAATTAAGTAAAGGTGACAGTAATTGCGCCTAGCAAAATACTACCCATATGCAAAGACCCTTAGGATAAACAAGGATAGGGAATTAAAAACTAGGTACAACCTTAATGGATAACAGTATTAGACACATGCGTATGTAAAGAACAGTGTATTAAAGAGTGAGTAGGTAGCAAGGATTGTCCGTGCTATAACTTGCCTTCCTCGGGGTAAGGCTGCTGCTGAAACTCCTGCTCCGGCACGTCCTCAACGTACTCGAAGTCCAACGCTACGGGCTCACCGACTGGACACGATCATCAAGCACGCATTCCAAGGCAAACATTACATGCAAACAAATTAAATCTATTAGAACAGTACACCAAACAGTAAAAACAGTACAAACACAGGAGCTAGAAATATTCTACACGTCGCTACGAACACATGAGCGTGAAAATCACGCAAATCGGAGCTAAAACGAGAAAGTTATAGCGTTTCTAAGATTCGGGGGCTTGCTGGCAAAGTTTTAAAATTTCCAGGGGCCTAAACGAATAAAACATGACCTATTTGTAATTATTTTCGAATTAAAAAGGACCGCGGGTTAATTTTGGAGAAACTGAGGGGCTCTTTAACAACTTTACCGGCGCTGACCGGTACGCGCCGGGTTGACCCGCGACGTGGCTCAACTTGGGCCGTCAGATCTAGATCAGGCGGCTCAAAACAGAACGGCTCGCCGGGGAAGACGAGCGCGCGGCGGCGCCGGCCCGGCCGACGGCGAACTTCGCCGGACTTGGCAATATCTCGCGCTACGAGGCTCGGTTTTGAACAAGATTTAGCCCTATGGCTTCAGGGGATCAAGGCGAGTCGGCCTGGGGGGTTTAAGACGCGGGTTGGCCGACGAGATGGCCGGACGGCGGCGGGCGGCGGAGCGGAGCTCCGGTGAGCCGTGGGGAGGGGTTTCTGGGGGGTATTGGGGTCGGGTTTTTGGCTCTGGAGCTTCCTGGCGAGGTAGTGAGCATGCCTGGGTAGGTCTAGGTGAGCTTCGAGCAACGCACAGAGGGGGACGACGGCGACCGGCGGACGACCGACGGCGGCGATCGTCGGGAGCTAGCTACGGTGCGTGAGGGATGAAATTAGGGGGTTGGGTGGACTCGTTACCTCCCGGAGACGCTCCTGGTGCAGGGAATCGGGCGGAGGTGGTTCGGTCGACGGGGAACGCCGGCGATCTCTCCGCGGCGATGCTGAGTACAACGAGGTGAAATTAGCCGCGGTCAAAGCAGGAGAAAGGACGAGAGGTGCTCAGGGAGCTTCAGTACCTCCCGACGAGCAGATGGGTGGTGATGGCGGGCCGGGAGGTGCACCGTGGCGGCCTGGCGGCGGAGCTCGAGCCCGGCGGCTCTGGAGCGGCGAGATCGGGACGGTGGCGGCGCTAGGGTTGGCGCGATGGGGGTGAGGGGAGCGGAGCAGCGGCACGGGCTGGATTAAGTAAGGCGAGGGCGAGGCGGCCTCGGCGTGCGGGCCGGCCACAGTGGGCCGCGCCATTAGCGCAGTCGGGGAAGGAAAGTCGGGGGAGGAAGAAGGGGAAGTGACGTCGGCACGACGTCATCGACTGACGTGCGGGCCCGGGCTGCCAGCGAGTGGAGGAGGGGAGAGGGTGGCGCGGGCGCGGGCGGTTGCTGGGCCGAAACGGCGCTTGGCCCGGAAGGAAAAGAAGAAAAGAGAGAGGAGGGAAGTTGGGCCGGGAAGAGTTGCGCCGGCTCGGGAAATAGAAAAAGGAAAGGGGAGCTGGGCCGGACTGAAAGAAAAGAAAGGGGAGCAGAGTTGGACTTGAGAAAAAGTTCAGGGTGGGAAAGTGGACCATGGGCCTAGCAACTTTTCTAGAGCTCCAAACAAAGTGATTCAAATTTGAATTTATATATATTTAAATTCTCGTTTGAATCACACGCAATACAAAAATAAATGCACCAGCATGAATGCAATAATAAATGTTTCTATCACCTATATTTGATTTTAAATTTGTGAAAATTATTATTTAGCCTTTATAAAATAGGTGAAAGCATTAAATAATTAATTAAATGCCAAAAATTTTAAATTTGAGTATTTTGGGTGTTACAAACCTACCCCCCTTAAGATGAATCTCGTCCTCGAGATTCGGATGTAGAAGCGAAGAGCTGTGGGTACTCGGACTTGAGGTCTTCTTCCCGCTCCCAAGTCGCTTCATCTTCTGAATGCCGGCTCCACTGCACCTTGCACATCCGAATGGTCTTGTTCCTCAGCACTCTCTCTGACACCTCCAGGATCCTGATCGGATACTCCTCGTATGTGAGGTCCTCCTGAACATTCAATTCATCAATCGGGATCTGCTCTTCTGGCACCCGCAAGCATTTCTTCAACTGGGACACATGGAACACATCATGTACCCCGGCTAGTCTCTCAGGCAGATCTAGCCGATATGCCACTTCGCCCATCCGTTCCTGTATCCTGAACGGTCCGATGTAACGAGGTGCCAACTTGCCTTTGACATTGAACCGCTTTACACCTCTCATGGGTGACACCTTCAGGTACACAAAATCATCAACTCTGAAGCTGAGGTCCCTCCGTCTAACATCGGCATAACTCTTCTGTCTGGACTGGGCCACCTTCAGGTTTTCTCTGATCACCTGCACCTGCCGCTCTGCATCTCTGAGTATCTCCGGACCAAAGACCTGACTCTCTCCAGTCTGATTCCAGAACAATGGGGTCCTGCACTTCCTGCCATACAATGCCTCGAACGGTGCCATCTGCAGACTCTTCTGATAGCTGTTGTTGTAGGAGAACTCTGCATACGGCAAACTCTTATCCCAGCTGACACCATACTGCAATGCACAAGCCCTCAACATATCCTCCAGTATCTGGTTGGTCCGCTCTGTCTGACCATCTGTCTGCGGGTGATAAGCTGAGCTGAAGTGCAGCTTCGGGTCCATGGACTCATGTAACTTCCGCCAGAAGTGTGAGGTGAACTGAGTACCACGATCTGACACAATCTTCTTCGGCACCCCGTGTAAGCACACAATCCTCTCCATGTACAACTCTGCTAGTCTGGCGCCTGTGTAGGTGGTCTTCACTGGCAGAAAGTGAGCCACCTTGGTCAGACGATCAACAATCACCCAAATGGAGTCGAATCCCCTCTGCGTGCGGGGCAGACCAGTGATGAAGTCCATACCAACTTCTTCCCATTTCCACTCCGGGATCTTCAATGGCTGAAGCAATCCAGCTGGCCTCTGATGTTCTGCCTTGACTCGCTGACATGTGTCGCACAATGCCACATGAGTCGCCACATCACGCTTCAATCCGTACCACCAGAATCTCTCCTTGATGTCCTGATACATCTTAGTGCTGCCCGGGTGGATCGAATAAGCTGAGTCATGTGCCTCCCTCAGAATCATCTCTCTGATCTGCGCTATGTCTGGCACACATATCCTCTTTCCATGCCACAGAGTTCCCTGATCATCAACTCTGAATCCAGGGGCCTTTCCCAATGCAACATTTCCCACAATCTCTCGGATCTTCTCATCCTGCAGCTGACCTCTCCGGATCTCCTGCTCGAGTGTGGGCTCTACTGCCATCTCGGTGATGCTGGTGACGAATCCCAGACTCATCCTCTCAAACTCTCGGCTGAGCTCCTCAGGCAAACAGTGTCCAGTGATCCTGTTCACATAACTCCTCCTGCTCAGAGCATCTGCCACCAAGTTGGCCTTCCCTGGGTGATAATGAATCTCCAGGTCATAATCCTTGATCAGCTCTAACCATCTGCGCTGTCTCATATTCAGATCCGACTGAGTGAAGACATACTTGAGGCTCTTATGATCAGTGTAGATGTCACATCTGTGCCCAATCAAGTAGTGTCTCCAGATCTTCAGGGCATGTACAACAGCTGCCAACTCCAAGTCATGCGTCGGATAGTTCTGCTCATGCTTCCTCAGCTGCCTGGACGCATAAGACACGACTCTGCCCTCCTGCATAAGGACACAACCCAGTCCTAGATGGGATGCATCACAGTAGATGGAGAAACTCTTAGCCAAATCTGGCAATACAAGCACTGGGGCTGTAGTCAACCTCTTCTTCAACTCTTCGAAGCTGACCTGGCAAGCCTCTGTCCACACGAACGGGGCATTCTTCTCTAGCAAAGCAGTCAGCAGCTTAGCGATCTTGGAGAAACCTTCAATGAACCGTCTGTAATAACCGGCCATCCCAAGGAAACTCCTGATCTCGCTCACATGCCGTGGCGGATTCCAGCTCAACACATCGCTGACTTTCTTCGGATCAACTGCCACTCCTCCATTGGACAACACATGTCCCAGAAACGCTACCTCCTTCAGCCAGAACTCACACTTGCTCAGCTTGGCATACAACTGATGCTCTCGGAGTCTCTGCAACACCAATCTCAAGTGTTCTTCATGTTCTTCCTCATTCTTGGAGAAGACCAGGATGTCGTCAATAAATACCACCACGAACTTGTCCAGATAGTCCATGAACACGCTGTTCATCAAGTACATGAAGTATGCAGGAGCGTTGGTCAATCCAAAAGACATGACCAAGAACTCATACAACCCGTACCGAGTGGTGAAAGCGGTCTTAGGCACATCTGACGGGCGGATCCTCATCTGATAGTAGCCCGAACGGAGATCAATCTTGGAGAACACACAAGCTCCCCTCAACTGATCGAACAGATCATCAATCCTCGGCAGCGGGTACTTGTTCTTGATGGTTACTTCGTTGAGGGCTCGGTAGTCCACACACAACCTCTGAGTACCATCCTTCTTGTCGACGAACAGTACTGGTGCTCCCCATGGTGAAGCACTCGGACGAATGTACCCCTTGGCCAACAACTCGTCCAACTCCTTCTTGAGCTGCTCCAGCTCCTTCGCTCCCATCCTATACGACCTCTTGGCTATAGGTGCAGTGCCAGGTTTTAGTTCAATAACGAATTCAACATCTCGTTCTGGAGGCATACCTGGCAACTCGTCTGGGAACACATCCGGGAACTGGCTCACCACCCTGATATCTTTCGATGTCGTCCCTTCAGCTTGATTGGCTTGGCCTTGCTCTGAGGAACTGGCTGCCTGATACTCCACCTTGTCACCGGACTCTGCTGTCAGCTGGATGGTCCTCGTAGCACACCTGATCACTGCATCATATCTGGTCATCCAGCTCATACCCAAGATCAGATCAAATCCCAGGGTCTCCAGGACTATCGGTCCTGCCTTGAACTCTACCCCCCTTATTATGATGGGAACATGGGGGCATCGTAGAGTAGCCCGCTGTTCACCTCCTGGTGAGCTTACTAGCATAGTGTTCATCATGGGTTTCAGAGCTAATAAATTCTTCTTTACAAAAGCAGCGGAAATGAAAGCATGCGAAGCTCCAGAATCAAATAAAACAGTGGCGGGGGTCGAATTGACGAGGAACATACCCACGACCACATCTGTAGAGGCCTCTGCTGTCTCTGCACCCGTGTGGTTGAGCTTGCCCCGAACTGGAGCCTGCGGTGCACGATCACCCTGCTGCTGACTCTGCGGCTGCCCAACTCTCTGAGTACTGCCCTGCTGCTGCTGTCCGGCGGCGTTCTGAGTCTTCTTGGGGCAGACATTGGCGAAGTGTCCCTGCTCGCCACAGTGGTAGCACACCCTCGGACCCACCGGTGTAGTGTTAACTGGGCTGATACGCTGGACTGGACTCGGCTGCACCTTGCTGCGCTGAACTGGACCCATCTGTGGCTGACCCTGAGGACGCTGCTGCTGTGGCGCCCGAGGAAACTGAGGACGCTGCTGCTGGTACTGGCCACGACTGAGCAAACTGGACTGACCCTGGAAACGCTGCTGGCCTCCCACCTGCTGACTCTGGGGAGGTGTGAAGCGTGGACGACTGTTGCTGCCCACCTGCTGTCCCTGGAGCTTCCTCTTCTTGTCCTCCATCTCACGGCGCTTGTGCTCCAACATCAGAGCGCCGTCCACCAGCTCGTGAAAGGTCGGGAACTTGGTGCACATGAGCTGGTGTTGACGTAAAATCCGCACCTCACGCCAAGCACACAGCAAGCCGAATTACCTAGCTTCACACGTGACCCGGGCTTTTGAATCCGGAAGCGTGCCAGTCAGTTTGCCTGAAAACTAACAAAGGGACAAAAACGTTTAGATCAAAAACCTGGAACGTGCCGGGTGAGACCAGACAGTTCCATATTTGCGGCATTGAAGCCAATCTCGAGAGACATATAGCTACGGACAAGCTATCTGTCGTTACTCAGAACATCATTCGGCAATCGGTAGAAGCATATAAGAATCATACTGCCGAACGCACAACATCAGCATGACGTAAGATCGGTCTTTAAGTAAGCAAAGAAAGCAAAGTATATCCGTGACCGATTAACGAGGACATATGTAGTATGAAAATAAAGGGTGAAACATGATCATAAATTCGCAGTAAACAAGGAATGCATAGGCCGAAAGCAGCACCCGTCAAGCATGATAACAAACAAGTTAATCCACCGCATGATACGACTTGTTTGTGACCACGCCACTAATCAGATTAGACCAATCCACCGCATGATACAATCTAACCGTGAAAAGCTAAAAGCATTCAATGTTTAATTACGAACCCACAACACAGTCACAAATTTACATTGAAAACAAGAATGCATAGGCCGAAAGCAGCACCCGTCAAGCATGGCAACAAACAAGTTAATCCACCGCATGATACAACTCGTTTGAGGCCACACCACCAATCAGATTAGATCAATCCACCGCATGATACAATCTAATCGTGAAAGGCTAAAAGCATTCATTGTCCAATGCAAACCCACGAACACACGTTCACTCGTGAGAGCACTACCGAATGCGGCTATTTAGCCGAATCGGGGTCCATGGCGAAGGAACAAGCCTAATCGGTAAAGATAAATCTATCAGATCGAATCGAATTCTAATCCACCGGATGATTAGCTCTAAGACGACCCAAAAACCTGCATCTACCGCATGATACCCGGTTCTGTCAAGATCTACACGAAACCGACAAGCTCGATCCCGCGACATGTAGCAACCTAGATCGGTTTCGGACTCGGCTGTGAGGGGATAAGTCGTCACATCGTGAAGTAGAGCCGATTCTAGCCGATCTAGATTGGGCAAAGGTGTGTTGCATGAGTTAAGCACAGAGTAAAAACGAAGCAACACGAGGTAACTTAATGAATCTGTTAGATCTTGCCGAAATCTAACAGAGCCGATAACTTGGTCCATACTAGATCTTAGCCCACCGCATGGCTCATGACCTAACAGAGGAACCTTCTTGAAACCACAACTTAAATCCACCGGATGATACTAAGCATGGTAACAAGACTACTTGCATCAAAGCTTAAATCCACCGCATGATACTAAGCATGATACAAGATTGCCGGTACTTACGGAGGTCGACGGATCGATGATTCCTCTCGAAGAACTCGACGACTCGACTAAAGGACTCGATGTTGGCACGGGGCCGGTTTGTTGTATGATTGATTGTCTCCTCTCATATACAATTGCCATGGGTTTATATTTATACCCAGGTCTTGATACAACTCCTAGTCGGACACGACTACAATACTTGTTTCTAAAAATAAATGACGAATCTTCGTGCCCATATTGCGTTCCTTGTTCGAACCGGCCTTTTCCTTATATTGATCCACGTCATCATGTCTTCCCGAACGCTACCACTCTTCGCCTGCGGAACAATGCCTCTGTCGAATGATGACGCATTCCCGACCGCAGAGTATCTCTGCCGAACGTTTCAGAGAAAACCCCTTAGCCGAATGGCGACGCGTTCCCGACCGCAGAGCATCTTTGCCGAATGCTTCAGAGAAAGCCCTTTAGCCGAATGGCATCCTTCCACCAAATCCGGCCCACATGTCAGCCTCTTCCTGGTGCTAATTTTTGGTGTCAACACATGCCCCTTCAATTTCGGGATAAAGGATACTTTTATCTCGGAATTGACCAGGAATCCCCAACATTTCCAGGCTGAGCCCGCTCGACATCCGTTTTATCTCTTGAATCTTCAGAGCTCTCATCCGGATCCGAACCCTAAGTCATCGACTTCCAGGATTCAATCTTCAAATGGCGAATCAAGATTTTGCCCTCCAGGTAAGCTTCAATCCCTTCAAGCATATTCGGCATTCTTCTTTCGATTCGCATCTTAAATTTCTTCTCATCTCCTTCCACTCCTGATAGGCCCTGGCTGCCGAAATCCTTATCCCTGTTGAGGAAAAAGCTCCATCCTATTTCCTCGGCCCTGTAGGGGATTCATACCCTTCCGAAATCATTGCGGCCGAATCTCAGAGGATTCCTTTCAAGATTTCGCTGACAAAACCTCATGAGTGGCAAGACGCCTTCAAGAACTGGCCCTTGCCCCCAATTGCCGGCTGGAGAAATTGGTATAAAAGGATGTCTGATGATAAAAGCCCCCAAACACAGAACTGGGATCATCTGTGTATTTCTCATTGCCTGGAGCTGTCATTAGCCGAAACACCAAAGAATGAGAACCTCCTGATTGCAGCTTGCCACTTTTGGTCCAATGGTACAAATACCTTTCTTTTTGGTCATGGCCCAATGTCTCCTACTTTGGCCGATGTCTACATGATGACCGGCCTGAATGTTACAGGAACTGTACACCCATATGATCACAAAGGTTCCTCCAAGCAGACAGGAGTAAAAACAGGGGTTGGATATAAGAGATACATTCAGAATCATATGTCTGATGGCCCTCTGACCGATGTCGAATACAGGGCCTTCCTGAATATGTGGCTATGCAGATCAGTCTTTTGTGGCAAAGCCAATGAGCCAACCTTGAATCACATCGTGATGGCTGAAGAGCTGGCTGCTGGAAAAGTCATCCCACTTGGGAAATACCTCCTGGGAAGCGTCTATCATATGCTCAATCAAACCACCCACCTGATGCATACTAGTAAGAAAATTCCCTGTGTAAATGGTCCCTGGTGGTTTGTCCAAATGTGGCTGCAGTTATACATGCATCAAATCGTTGCTATTGACCTCAACAGCCGAGACTTCCCTTCAATCAATTACAAAGAAGGAGAAGCCCGGAGAACCAAAGGTTGTCAAACCTATGGAGAAGCTGCTTCCACTGTATCTATCAACAAGAACATTGGTGAACTGTTTGAGCTCTTCTTCAGAGGCTTTGCTCATCCTCTTTGGTTCCCATATTTGGATAATGACAATCTTACTCTCCCTTGCGAATTCAGCTTTGAGACTGGATGCACTGATGTACGATCTGTAGCAATTTTCAATGCCTTCATCCAGCCCTGCATCCTGCCAGCCGAATTCTGTGGAGGGAGGCTGGTTCAAAGCACTTATGAATATTATCAGCCAAACATGATGGCTAGACAGTTGGGATGTGGCCAAGTGCCCCCCAGGCTATTCTTCCATGAATTCCTCAGGCCTAGGGAGATTGTCAAGGATTTCACAGAGACAAGAAGGATTTTTACTTATAAATGCTGTGGAACTATTTATGCACCTGATCCTTTTGTGCCAATAATATCTGCCCATCCTTCCTTCACTCTCTGGTGGCAAGAATTCCATGATCATATCTTCAACATGCCAATCCATCCCTTCTGCCTTGAATTAATGCCTGATTATCAGCCAACTGCAGAGGTAATATGCTTATTCCTTCATCTGTCTTAATAACATTAACCCCAATCGATTCTGACTCTATTATTTTGCAGGACATAACACCTGCCCCTCTTGCCAGGGTAATTTTATACAAAACTGCAGGCCCAATCTCTGCTTTGGGGCACCAATCTCCTACCTTGGCTCAGCTGATGGCTAGACAAGCTTCTTCAGATCCAATACTTACTAGACCATCATCTGTCAAGAGGAAAACTCTTTCTTTAACTGCCCCTTCAGTTGTAAAGAAGAAAAGAACAAGCAGCAAAATAATTGCACAGGTCAAATTTCTCCTTCCTCGAGTAAAAATGCTAATTTCATTCTGCTCATTTCTGTTCCTTTATGATTTCAGGCCAAATCACAACAATTGGCCATTAGCACAGAACCTGCCGATGCTTCTGTGATTGGTAAAATTTCTCACTATTTTGTCTCTAAAGTTCCTCTCCATCGGCATTGATTCTTTTTTCAGTTTCAGAGCAAATCTCAATGGACCCAATCTTGGAGAGTTCTTCTTCTCATCAAGAACCAGCTTCAGCTTCATCTGATGTTCCTCAGCCAGAAGCCTCTTCCCCATCAAAAGATCTTCTAAGCTCTCCTCAGCACGACATACAAGAATCTTTGCCTGAGCTTGAGCCGCCCTCTCTCTCCATCCAAGAGATCAGGAATGAGGTAGAGATAATTACCCAGTCTCCCCAGTTCTTTATTCAATGGATAATCATTAATTCGGCAATATCTTTTTCCAGGAGAAAATAACTTCATCACCCAGCTACTCATTTCCCTTGGATGATCTTGTTGCCGAACAAGCAGAGGAAATTTCTTCTAGTCAGACTTTATCAGAAGAAACCCAGGCAAAACTAAAGGAAATCTTCTCCTTTCTGCACAAAGACATCCAGGATCAAGTCAAGGATGCTGATCTTCTGAGAGATATGCTTGAGCCCATTGAACAAAACCTTCCTGTTGATATTCAAGCTTCTTTGGAACCAATCTCTCAATTGGATCAACAATTTGCTGCAGTCAGACAGGTTCTGAAAAGTCAATCTTTACAACCAGCTTTAGAACAAAGAAGAGCCATAGCTAAGCAATCCTTGAAAGATCTGTATATTCAAGCTCAGAGTAATAAAGAATTGTCAGCTAGACTGCAGCCAGCACTTGATCTGAAGAAGACCAGAAAAGCCGAATTGAGGACTCTGTCAACCGAAATCGAAGCTGACGAGAAAAAGTTAGCCGAACTCCCTGGTCTGACAGAGAGGATACGAAAGGAAGCATCGGCAATTCTAACTGAAGATAAACAGCTCAAAACGAAGCTCTCTGCTCTGATAAAAACCCAAGAAGCAGGCAAAAATCTTTTGGAGACCATTAATAGAATGATATCTGATGCTAAAGATGTAATCTCCAAGTACTTGGGTGTGTAGTTGTATTGAATACTTTAATTAGCCGAATGTCTTACCAACTTTGTAGTTTCACCAATCTTTTGCTTTCTTCCTCGCTTTATTGTGAACAGCACATTCGGCAAAGCTTAGTCGTAAACAGCGTTAGACCCGAAAAACGACCTAACACAACACAGCCGAATCCAATTCAGTAGAACTGAACCCGATTCGGCATGAATCCCAAACGACACCGAAACTGCTCGGTTCGTGGGGCTTTCCACCTTCCGAAATTTTGGGATGTGCGCCACGATCTCCTCTGCGGGTTCTATAAATAAACACCCAGGCAGCCCACAGTTTTTTTTTACCAAGTTCTTCGTCTTCCAATTTCTTGCCGGCCCAAGCCATTCTTTTCCCCATCCACAGTAACTCCGAGGAACTTCCAATGGCCGACAACAACAGGAGGCGCCCGGCCGCCGATGAGGCCGAAGGAAGCCGCGCCGGCGCTCGCCGCAGGTGATTGGCTGCTTACTTCTCTCCATTCTTTTCGAGATTTGCCCTCTCCTTGACAAATCCCTTTGTTTCTTCAGGGTAATCCAATGGATTGCCGCCGCTGGTGCGCCAGTTGCGGCTCCAGCCGCTGCTCCTGCGGCGTCCAACTCCTCGAGTTCGTCCAATCGGACTCGTTCATCGGACGACTCCCGCTACTCAGACGGCGATGCTCGCCGATTCAAGGCGGAGCGCGACGACTCTCGTCGCGAACTGGAGATCATCTCCAAGCAAGCCGGGATTGCTGACCTTGAATGGCAGCACGAGCGCAAGCAGCTGCTTGAAGTCATTGATGGTGAGTCCTGCAATCTGCTCAATCTCAATTCTCGTCCTCCAAATGATATTAATCTGTTATCCCCTTGTAACCTTGCAGCGCGTGATACTGAACTTGATCGACTGAAGGTGCTGGTGGAGGAGCTGGCGGACAAAGTGAACGCCCAAGGGGACACACCCGAGGCACGCCTTGGTGCGGTGGCAGACCGTGTCGACGAAGTGGCCTCCCATGGCGTTCGCTTGGGCGTCGCTACGGGTCTCGTCGCTATGTCGACACACACCGGCACTGACTATTCCAGGATGCCGGTTGGTTTTGCCAACAGCAACCCAGAATTCATCGATGATATTGACGCCTCCATTGATCGTCTTGATGGCCATGGTGCTGCCATTGCCGATTCCATTCATCCCCAGTCTGTTTTGAACAGGCTCTTCCAGTAGTTTGTACTAGGGATTTATGGAATTTCGGCAATAAAACTTATCTTTTGTGATCTTGCATGAACTCTTGATGTAATATATTTTGTGCTAAGGGCAATACATTCAGTACTGGCCATTTTTCTTTTTCTCCAACGTCTCTGTCAATTTCCTTCTAAAGACGATTTCTTCCCGAACATCGGCTGTTTAGCAATTTAATATATCAATCACCGATCGATTTCAATACTGGGATAATACTTCTTCAAATATCTTCCATTTATAGCAGAAGCAAATTCTTCTCCCAATAATGTCTTCAAAATATATGCATTTCCAGGCACGCATCTAACCACTCTGAAAGGACCTTCCCAATTTGGAGACCATTTGCCGAATGCTGCATATTTGGTTCCAATCGGCAATATCGCTTTCCAAACTAGATCACCTTCTGTAAATTGCTTAACCTTCACCTTCTTGTTGTAATATTTAGCAACTCGCATTTTGTTCTTCTCAATATTCTCCAAGGCTCTGAGACGAATCATATGTAAATCTTCTAATTCATCCATCATCAGATCATTGTAATCTTTAGAACACAAATCTTTTTGTAATTTAACCCTTCTCGAATCTGATTGCATCTCCCATGGCAAGATAGCATGGTGTCCATACACTAATTCATAAGGAGATGTTTTTGTAGCCCCATGAGGAGCCATTCGGTAAGCCCACAACGCTTCATTGAGTACCGAATGCCACCTTCTTGGCTTTTGATCAATCTTCTTCTGTATGATTTTGATCATAATTTTGTTAGAAGCCTCTGCTTGACCATTAGCTTGAGCATAATAAGGAGAAGAATTCAGTAATTTTATTCCCGTGCTTTCAGCAAAATCTCTGAATTCTGAAGATGTAAACTGAGTCCCTTGATCAGTGGTAATTGTCTGAGGAATCCCGAATCTGTAAATGATATGTTCCTTGACAAACTCAACCATATTTTCTGATGTCACTTTCCTCAACGGAACTGCCTCAACCCACTTAGTAAAATAATCAGTTGCCAAAAGTACGAACTTATGCCCCTTACTCGATGGAGGATTTATTTGGCCAATCAAATCTATTCCCCATCCTCTGAATGGCCATGGCTTGATAATGGGATTCAAAGCCGATGCTGGACAATCTTGACATCCCTTATAATATTCAAAACAATCTTCCAACATTGTCGGCCAGTAATATCCAGTTCTTCTAATAACCCACTTCATTCGGTAAGCTGACTGATGTGCTCCACATAATCCGTCATGCACCTCACTCATCAACCTCTTTGCTTCTTCTTGATTTAAGCAACGTAATAATATCCCGTCCAAGGATTTATAATATAAATCTTTATCAAGAAGAACAAACTTTATAGCTTTATACCTGAGTCTTCTCGAAACTTTCTGGGATGGATTCTCCAAATAATCGGCAATTTCTTTCCTCCAATCATCTTCTGCCAGATTACTCCCGAAAGCATATACATCATTAGCAAACACTTCTTGAAGCTCTCTATAACCTGATGCACTTTGGGCCAATCTATTTGCCTCTCCATTATCCCCTCTAGGAATGTGTTGTAGAATTACTGACCGAAAGCTCTTCAATATTTCTTTGCATTCTTCATAGTAATTCCTCAAGGTATCACTTTTGCACTCATATTCACCATTCAATTGTTTTATGACCAATTCTGAATCTCCAAAAATTTCAACTGCAATGGCTTTTGCTTCTTTCAAATATTGGAGCCCTTTGAGCAATGCCTCATACTCAGCCTGATTGTTAGTAACAGCAGATTGAATGGGAACAGCAAACTCAAATGTTTCTCCTTTGGGTGAAATTAATAAGATACCTGCTCCACCACCTTTGTTGCATGAAGATCCATCGAAGAATAATACCCAAGGAATAATGTTAAGCAATTTTATCGATGTATCATGATGTTCAGTAATGAAGTCAGCAATAATCTGCCTCTTGACAGCCTTTGCCGACTCAAACCTTAATTCGAATTCAGATAAAGCCAAAATCCATTTGCCAATCCTTCCATTCAAAATTGGCATTGACAACATGTGCTTAATCACATCAAATTTTGAATGTACAACGCATTCGGCATTTAGCAAATAGTGCCGAAATTTTGTACATGAGTAATAAACACATAAGCAAAGCTTCTCTATAGCCGAATACCTTGTCTCTGGATCTAGTAACTTTCGGCTAAGGTATGCAACTACTCTTTCCTTCCCTTCAAATTCTTGAATAAGGGCCGATCCAATAGTTTGGGCATCGGCCGCCACGTACAACTTGAAAGGCTTGTTCAATTGTGGAGGCACCAATACTGGTGGCTTCTTCATGTACTCCTTTATTTCATCAAAAGCCTTCTGTTGTTTGTCACCCCATACAAACTTTTGATCCTTTTTTATTTTCAACAGTGAGGAAAAGGGCAACACCTTTTGTGACAAGTTTGATATGAATCTTCTCACAAAATTTATCTTGCCAAGTAGCGATTGTAACTCTTTAAGATTAGTTGGAGGAACAATTTCATCAATTGCCTTCATGCTTTTCTTACCAACTCCTATTCCTCCTTCATGTATCAAAAATCCCAGAAACTCTCCAGCCGAAACTCCAAAAGCACACTTGTTCGGGTTCATCTTAAGCCCATGTTTCCTGGTGCATTCTAGAGTTTTCCTTATGTCGGCCAAATGGGACTCATGATCCAATGACTTGATCACCACATCATCAATATATATTTCCACAATCTTGCCGATCAACTCATGAAAAATATAATTCATAGCCCTTTGATAAGTTGCACCAGCATTTTTCAATCCAAAAGTCATGACAACCCACTCAAACAACCCTATGTGTCCAGGACACCTGAAAGCTGTCTTTACTATATCTTCCAATGCCATAAAAATCTGATTGTATCCTGCATTACCATCCATGAAACTGAGCACTTTGTATCCAGCAGCAGCATCAACCAACGAATCAGCAATAGGCATTGGATATCCATCCATGGGTGTAGCCTTGTTTAGGTCTCTAAAATCTATGCAAACCCTCATTTTTCCATTTTTCTTATAGACAGGAACGATATTAGAGATCCAATCCGCGTATTTACATGGCCGAATGAAATTTGCATCTAGTAATCTTTCAATCTCCTTTTTCACATCGGCCAACACTTCTTCCTTGTAGATTTTTCGGGGTGGTTGCTTGTAAGGCCTGTAACCAGGTTTGATTGGCAACCGATGCTCAACAATAGAACGGTCTAGACCGGGCATCTCCGAATAATCCCAAGCAAAGCAGTCCTTGTATTCTTTTAACAATATCACCAACTTTTCTTTGAAAACCGAATCCAAGTTAGCACTGATAAATGTCGGCCTTGGCTTGTCACCATCTCCAATGTCCACTTCTTCCAATTTATCGGCCGACACAAATCCACGTCCTAATTTTCCATCAGTTCCATCAATTGGATTTTCCATCAAAAATTACTATGAGAGCCGACTGCTTCGATCGGCTGCTGATCACTGCTGGCTGGTGCCACAGGTCCCTCTCCCCAGTCTTTGCCTGAGAAACAATCTATGCCTTGATATTCCCAGAAAGCTGGTTCCATATTTGCCACGCTTATTGAATCATCTGCTTGTACAATCTCCACCTCATCATCTATCCACTGAATCAGCTGTTGATGCATAGTAGATGGAATACAACAATTTGCATGAATCCAATCTCTTCCAAGCAGCAAGCTATATGCCCCTTTGCCCTCAATGACAAAGAAAGTCGTAAGCAGAGTCTTGGACCCAATCATCAGATCAACGTGCACGCATCCCTTGGTGTCCGAAGGATTTCCAGCAAAATCATTTAGAATTATGCTCGTTGGTGTCAAATCTCTAGGGCCCATACCAAGCTTCCTGAATGTGGTATATGGCATTACATTGACAGCAGCTCCTCCATCGACAAACATCTTGGTCAATGGCTTGCCATTAACATATCCCTTCAAGTACAGTGGCTTCATGTGCCGATTCTGGGCTGGCTTCTCGAAAACAGCTTGTTTGCTCAACATCAATTGTGCCATTAACCCAAATCGTTCGGCATCATCTATATCGGGCAATATCTCTTCCTGTACAATTTGTTTATCTGGAGCCATGAATTCATTCGGCAGAAAACATACCATACATGTAGGAGCCGAATGACCATGTTCGTCAGGCCTGTCTTTTGGGAGCCATATTGATTTCACCTTGACCTTTGCTTGCTTCAATTCCCGATTCCTCAGGCGCTGTACTCTTCTCTTCTGGCTCTTCCTCAAACCAGGTGGGCACCATTGTCCTTCTTGCCAAACATAAGCATGATCTTCTTCTTCTTCACGATCAACCCACTTGTAATCAGCATGTCTCTTTCTTGGTTGATCATCAAAACGCCGATCATCACTAGGATGCACCCTGCCAATTCTTTCATGGACAGATCGGCGATTGACAGTTCCCTGCCTATATTCATCATACCTATTATTGCATTCAGGACAACTATTCCATGTGGGAAGCTTCAAACCTTCGTTCCAACAGTGTCTGAAGAATGCACACCCCCAATGCGCACGTTCCTGCTCTCGAGCATACTCTTCTTGTTCTTCCTCAAACCTTTCTTCTTCGCGCCTTCTTTTCTCCTCCTCGTATTCACGCCTTTGAAAACGCTCCTTTTCTTGCTGACGCTGCCATTTGTTGAGGAGAATACGTGTAGTAACTCTAGGTTTAAAGGATTCTCCCACTTCAAATCGGCTATTCGGGAACCGAAGATCTTTCTGGCGAATCTGTTCAATTGTGATCTGCCGAGTGGGATCAACTGAACCATCCTGTCTTGCCTTCTTTGAGGTTAAAACTTTCAATCTTCCCTTTTCTCCAGATGGAACAGCATTCACCATATTAACCGAGAACCCGATCATATTCTGAGGGAAAGGGTTACTGTCCAGTTTCATCTTGTTGTCGAATTTCAGATGTCCTTCCTGGATAGCTTTCTGAATCTTCATCCTAAAGACTCTGCATTCATTAATGGAATGAGAATTTCTATCATGAAACCCACAGTACCTCTTATCTTTCACTCCATCGGGCCGAAGCATAGAATGCCCCTCTGGCAATTTGATTCGGCCTTCTTTCACCAGGAACTCAAACAATTTATCCGCCTTAGTCACATCAAAATCATATGTTCCCTTCATCTGTTTGATCCATCTTTGAGCCATTGTAACTGGTTCTTTGCTTCACACTATCTCTGCTGCGGCTATCTCCTCGCTATCTTCATACTCATCTTCTTGATCTGCTCTTTCAAGGAATTGGTTATAGATGTCAGCTACATCATTATTTTTAGCAAATCTGGCATCTTTCTTGAAACCATATGCCTGGTTACTCATCAAGGCCAATCTGTGCGACAACTGGCCCAGATCATCAAACTCCATCCCGAATAGCTTCTCCCGAATGGCAGGCAGCATGCCAGCTACAGCCATACCAGCCAGCTGATCATCAGGTATGTTCAGAGAAAAGCACATGCTCTTTGTTTCCCTAAATCTCCTGAGGAACTCCGTAGGTGTTTCATTATTCCTCTGCCTCAAGCTGGTCAGATCAACCAACTTTTTCTCGGTACTGCCAATGTAGTAATGAGCATGGAATTTCTGCTCCAGGTCTTTCCAAGTACAAATCGACTGAGCAGGCAAAGAAGCAAACCATGTAAAAGCTGGACCTGTTAATGACAAAGGAAAGTATCTGATTCTAAAGGCCTCATCTGCCGAAGCTTCTCCAAGCTGCATCAAATATCGAGCTATATGTTCCACAGTACTTGTATCATCTTGTCCTGAGAATTTAGTAAACTCTGTAGGCACCTTGACTCTATTCGGCAATGATACCCTTTGGTACCATTCTGGGAAAGGAGACGAGTACATGTACCCCTGATTTTTAGGCTTCAGACCGAATTGATTTTGCAATACATCGGTCATTTTTTGCACCATGAGGTCAATACTGGTATCTTGATTCCCTGGTCTTCCAGCAAGCATGCCTGCAGTACCAACATACCCAGGATTCGGGAGGGCGTCGATAGCATTGTAATCCATAAACTCTGAATATCCGTTTCCATACATGTCCCTTTGCAGCCTATTGTTCAAGGGAGATATCTTGTAAGCAGAAGCAGGCGGATTCCCTGTGGTGCCGAATGCCATATCACCGTATGTGCGAGTTTTCGGCAGTGCAGGCTGAGGATCTTGCCGAATTGGTTGTCCATTTGTATCTTTAGTACCAGAACCTCCAGCTTCATCAGCATTTCCTTTACCATATGGTTTCTGAACTGGTGCTTGAACATTGAAGTATGTCGGGCCACCCAATTGCCCATGTATCTGCTCGAAGGGTTTATCCACATGCTGACCAAAAATGCTTACCATTATATGCCGAAAACTGTTCAAGAACGCAGCATTGTGATTGGTCATTGCTTCCCCCAAAGCTTTGTATAACAAGCCCGAGAATCTCTCCCTCTCTTCTTCTTCAGTAAAATCAGACTGCCCAGGAAGGAGAACTCTTGGCAAGTCGGACTTGAGAAACGGTGCACCACTCCTGTTCTTGGCGAAAGACAGTAAACATTTGTTAATGAATTGGCCAGCAGCAGCCTTTACCATCTGTTGATGTTCTTCAGACAATTCTTCCAAAGTGACATCCATGATGTCGCTCAACTCAGGCATCTTGAAAACTTGTGTGTGTCCCACCGGGCGTGCCAAAAAGTGTGTTGACGTAAAATCCGCACCTCACGCCAAGCACACAGCAAGCCGAATTAGCTAGCTTCACACGTGACCCGGGCTTTTGAATCCGGAAGCGTGCCAGTCAGTTTGCCTGAAAACTAACAAAGGGACAAAAACGTTTAGATCAAAAACCTGGAACGTGCCGGGTGAGACCAGACAGTTCCATATTTGCGGCATTGAAGCCAATCTCGAGAGACATATAGCTACGGACAAGCTATCTGTCGTTACTCAGAACATCATTCGGCAATCGGTAGAAGCATATAAGAATCATACTGCCGAACGCACAACATCAGCATGACGTAAGATCGGTCTTTAAGTAAGCAAAGAAAGCAAAGTATATCCGTGACCGATTAACGAGGACATATGTAGTATAAAAATAAAGGGTGAAACATGATCATAAATTCGCAGTAAACAAGGAATGCATAGGCCGAAAGCAGCACCCGTCAAGCATGATAACAAACAAGTTAATCCACCGCATGATACGACTTGTTTGTGACCACGCCACTAATCAGATTAGACCAATCCACCGCATGATACAATCTAACCGTGAAAAGCTAAAAGCATTCAATGTTTAATTACGAACCCACAACACAGTCACGAATTTACATTGAAAACAAGAATGCATAGGCCGAAAGCAGCACCCGTCAAGCATGGCAACAAACAAGTTAATCCACCGCATGATACAACTCGTTTGAGGCCACACCACCAATCAGATTAGATCAATCCACCGCATGATACAATCTAATCGTGAAAGGCTAAAAGCATTCATTGTCCAATGCAAACCCACGAACACACGTTCACTCGTGAGAGCACTACCGAATGCGGCTATTTAGCCGAATCGGGGTCCATGGCGAAGGAACAAGCCTAATCGGTAAAGATAAATCTATCAGATCGAATCGAATTCTAATCCACCGGATGATTAGCTCTAAGACGACCCAAAAACCTGCATCTACCGCATGATACCCGGTTCTGTCAAGATCTACACGAAACCGACAAGCTCGATCCCGCGACATGTAGCAACCTAGATCGGTTTCGGACTCGGCTGTGAGGGGATAAGTCGTCACATCGTGAAGTAGAGCCGATTCTAGCCGATCTAGATTGGGCAAAGGTGTGTTGCATGAGTTAAGCACAGAGTAAAAATGAAGCAACACGAGGTAACTTAATGAATCTGTTAGATCTTGCCGAAATCTAACAGAGCCGATAACTTGGTCCATACTAGATCTTAGCCCACCGCATGGCTCATGACCTAACAGAGGAACCTTCTTGAAACCACAACTTAAATCCACCGGATGATACTAAGCATGGTAACAAGACTACTTGCATCAAAGCTTAAATCCACCGCATGATACTAAGCATGATACAAGATTGCCGGTACTTACGGAGGTCGACGGATCGATGATTCCTCTCGAAGAACTCGACGACTCGACTAAAGGACTCGATGTTGGCACGGGGCCGGTTTGTTGTATGATTGATTGTCTCCTCTCATATACAATTGCCATGGGTTTATATTTATACCCAGGTCTTGATACAACTCCTAGTCGGACACGACTACAATACTTGTTTCTAAAAATAAATGACGAATCTTCGTGCCCATATTGCGTTCCTTGTTCGAACCGGCCTTTTCCTTATATTGATCCACGTCATCATGTCTTCCCGAACGCTACCACTCTTCGCCTGCGGAACAATGCCTCTGCCGAATGATGACGCATTCCCGACCGCAGAGTATCTCTGCCGAACGTTTCAGAGAAAACCCCTTAGCCGAATGGCGACGCGTTCCCGACCGCAGAGCATCTTTGCCGAATGCTTCAGAGAAAGCCCTTTAGCCGAATGGCATCCTTCCACCAAATCCGGCCCACATGTCAGCCTCTTCCTGGTGCTAATTTTTGGTGTCAACAGCTGGTACTGGAGAGCATCCTGCAGACCGTCACGGAACCTGGCCTGCTTCTTCTGATCAGTGGCCACGTCCTCTGGAGCGTAACGGGCCAACGAGACGAACTTGTCACGATAAGCCGTGACACTCATCCCTTCCTGCTTCAGAGCCAGGAACTCCTTCTTCTTCAGGACCATCAAGGCCTCCAGCACGTGGTGTGCACAAAAGCTGCTGCAGAACTGCTGCCAAGTGATCTGAGTACCGGCCGGGCGTGAGGACTGGTATGAATCCCACCAATCCAACGCCGGCCCCTGAAGCTGTCCTCCGGCGTACAGTACCTTCTCTCTGTCATCGCACTGGGCGATGTCCAACTGCCTCTCAACTGCCTTGAGCCAGTCATCTGCCTCAAGAGGGTCGCTGGCCTTGCTGAAGGTCGGCGGGCGTCCCTTCAGAAACTCGCCCCTCTTGTCTCTGGGCGGTGCAGCTGCTTGGGGGTGATGCTGGTTCTGCTGGATCAACCTCATGGTCTCTGCCATCTGGTGCATCATCTGAACTTGAGCATACATCAGCTGCTCAATGGTGGGGATCTGATGGTTCGGATTCAGGTTCGGGGGCGGATTCTGGTGCGGCGGCTGTCCGCCCGCATTGCCCCCGGGGTGAGCCATCTATAATCACAAAGGTTAGATATTAGAGGATTAGTGCAAGAGAAAATATATATAAACCCCTGCTATCTAAACAATAAAGTCCTTAAGCCTTATACCTATATCTAGATGGTTGCAGACAGGTGTCTACGCCCATCACAATCATTACAAAGAACCAAATCAAACATAAGCATAATAACAATAAATACAAGCAGGTAAAGGCATAAATTCACGCAAGACTCGACTGTTAGCTTTTTAAGATTTAAAAAATTTTTAAAACATGGGGGTCTCCTAGTAATTTGTCAACCGTACTATCTAGGCTGCGTTCCTACAGTCAGCACGGCTCTGATACCAATCTGTCACACCCGGATTGACACAAAACCCGAATGTGGCCATATGTGTGCCCAGGAAGTCCACCGACACATATAGCGAACAAATATGGTAAAAATCAGAGTACAATGCTTCATTATTCAACATAAAGTAGCGATTACATCAGAGTTTGGCATAAATGAAATACATGGACAGCGGAAGACTGATAAACTCTCTCTAAGTGTAGCCGCAATCCCACAGGGACTCTGACTGGGAGAACGCCAACTCAGAAGTACGGCAAATCCTCCGGAAACTCCACCTCGTAATCAGCCTGACTCCAATCTATTACCCGTCCGGGATTTTGCCCAAAAATAGTAATAGCAGCAAGTGTAAGTAATGGAAATTACTTAGCAAGTATAGCACGGGTTATGAAGGCTCAAAAAGGCTAGACACTGGCTTAACTGCATTAGCACTTTTAGTTGGTTCGTTTTAACTTTAACCAAGTTACTACAAGTGAATGAGAATCCCAGTTGTAACCCAATTAATGATGTAAGTGACATTAAACAGGAATAAATACCATATTCTAATCAAAAAGGATCCAGGCCGCTCGTGACCCTGAGCAAGGCTATCATGATAGATCGTACACTCTGCAGAGGTTTCGCCCTTTACCCACCAGTCGCGTAAAAGTTCAAAGGAACTTTGCACCCAACCACGCACATCAACACTTCCGAGGTGTGACTGCATAGGGACGCTACGAGGCTTTCACAAGACACCCTAACAAGTCAGTAGCCGCTGGAGTACTATACGGCGGTGAAAACTTAGGCACCGAGATCGACGTACGCCCACGGAGTCACACCCTGAGGGGGTCGATGGCGTCCGGAGCGCGGGTATCCCACCCATACTGCGCAACGTGCAGAGTTCTCAATCGCTGAGACTCCTACACGGGACTGGGTCTAACGTGACCTAGCCGACGGGGCTACCGTCCTCGGTGGAATCGGAGAACACCCAGCACCGTACCTCCCACAACGCCGTTGGCCCCTCGGTAACTACTGCCAAGCTAGAGACGTACAAGCTACTTGACCAAGACCAGAGCCCATATAGTTCCGGCGGTGGCGACAGGCTCCTGGGTTGCCGCTTTAAGAACCGGTCCTTATAGGGAGACACTAGAGCAAAGCACACAGCACATGCTCTAGCCCCCTAATCCATGTTGCTAAAAAGCAAGTTTTATCATTAATGTTGAAGTGGACCATTAAGTCAATATTAACAATTAAGTAAAGGTGACAGTAATTGCGCCTAGCAAAATACTACCCATATGCAAAGACCCTTAGGATAAACAAGGACAGGGAATTAAAAACTAGGTACAACCTTAATGGATAACAGTATTAGACACATGCGTATGTAAAGAACAGTGTATTAAAGAGTGAGTAGGTAGCAAGGATTGTCCGTGCTATAACTTGCCTTCCTCGGGGTAAGGCTGCTGCTGAAACTCCTGCTCCGGCACGTCCTCAACGTACTCGAAGTCCAACGCTACGGGCTCACCGACTGGACACGATCATCAAGCACGCATTCCAAGGCAAACATTACATGCAAACAAATTAAATCTATTAGAACAGTACACCAAACAGTAAAAACAGTACAAACACAGGAGCTAGAAATATTCTACACGTCGCTACGAACACATGAGCGCGAAAATCACGCAAATCGGAGCTAAAATGAGAAAGTTATAGCGTTTCTAAGATTCGGGGGCTTGCTGGCAAAGTTTTAAAATTTCCAGGGGCCTAAACGAATAAAACATGACCTATTTGTAATTATTTTCGAATTAAAAAGGACCGCGGGTTAATTTTGGAGAAACTGAGGGGCTCTTTAACAACTTTACCGGCGCTGACCGGTACGCGCCGGGTTGACCCGCGACGTGGCTCAACTTGGGCCGTCAGATCTAGATCAGGCGGCTCAAAACAGAACGGCTCGCCGGGGAAGACGAGCGCGCGGCGGCGCCGGCCCGGCCGACGGCGAACTTCGCCGGACTTGGCAATATCTCGCGCTACAAGGCTCGGTTTTGAACAAGATTTAGCCCTATGGCTTCAGGGGATCAAGGCGAGTCGGCCTGGGGGGTTTAAGACGCGGGTTGGCCGACGAGATGGCCGGACGGCGGCGGGCGGCGGAGCGGAGCTCCGGTGAGCCGTGGGGAGGGGTTTCTGGGGGGTATTGGGGTCGGGTTTTTGGCTCTGGAGCTTCCTGGCGAGGTGGTGAGCATGCCTGGGTAGGTCTAGGTGAGCTTCGAGCAACGCACAGAGGGGGACGACGGCGACCGGCGGACGACCGACGGCGGCGATCGTCGGGAGCTAGCTACGGTGCGTGAGGGATGAAATTAGGGGGTTGGGTGGACTCGTTACCTCCCGGAGACGCTCCTGGTGCAGGGAATCGGGCGGAGGTTGTTCGGTCGACGGGGAACGCCGGCGATCTCTCCGCGGCGATGCTGAGTACAACGAGGTGAAATTAGCCGCGGTCAAAGCAGGAGAAAGGACGAGAGGTGCTCAGGGAGCTTCAGTACCTCCCGACGAGCAGATGGGTGGTGATGGCGGGCCGGGAGGTGCACCATGGCGGCCTGGCGGCGGAGCTCGAGCCCGGCGGCTCTGGAGCGGCGAGATCGGGACGGTGGCGGCGCTAGGGTTGGCGCGATGGGGGTGAGGGGATCGGAGCAGCGGCACGGGCTGGATTAAGTAAGGCGAGGGCGAGGCGGCCTCGGCGTGCGGGCCGGCCGCAGTGGGCCGCGCCATTAGCGCAGTCGGGGAAGGAAAGTCGGGGGAGGAAGAAGGGGAAGTGACGTCGGCACGACGTCATCGACTGACGTGCGGGCCCGGGCTGCCAGCGAGTGGAGGAGGGGAGAGGGTGGCGCGGGCGCGGGCGGTTGCTGGGCCGAAACGGCGCTGGGCCCGGAAGGAAAAGAAGAAAAGAGAGAGGAGGGAAGTTGGGCCGGGAAGAGTTGCGCCGGCTCGGGAAATAGAAAAAGGAAAGGGGAGCTGGGCCGGACTGAAAGAAAAGAAAGGGGAGCAGAGTTGGACTTGAGAAAAAGTTCAGGGTGGGAAAGTGGACCATGGGCCTAGCAACTTTTCTAGAGCTCCAAACAAAGTGATTCAAATTTGAATTTATATATATTTAAATTCTCGTTTGAATCACAGGCAATACAAAAATAAATGCACCCGCATGAATGCAACAATAAATGTTTCTATCACCTATATTTGATTTTAAATTTGTGAAAATTATTATTTAGCCTTTATAAAATAGGTGAAAGCATTAAATAATTAATTAAATGCCAAAAATTTTAAATTTGAGTATTTTGGGTGTTACACATATAAATATTTATCTTTTTATAGATTTGGTTAAACGTAACATAGTTTGACTTATGAGATAACTAGAAATAAACTTATTTTCGAGCATAACCTAATTTAGTTGATGGCATACTTCATTAATTATTTCGAAGCTTAGCAGAATTAAAAGATTACGGATGGCTAGAAGAATGAAACTTAATATAAAGCAAAAATATGCCTAGAAGTGATTTCAAGTGTGGCATGTGCATCAATGCTAGCTACTTTAGATGTAGATATGATTTATATTGTTTTTTTCATAATAGCATGTGCGAGTAATTATGCAAACTATAATGGTTATTTGCGATTTTTTGTATAATAGCATGCACATGTAATTTGGGAGTAAACATAGCGGGTATTTTGGTTTAATTTTTTGTTAGGGCAGTGGTAGATAATTAAATGCATAATGGATCGACTTTAGCAAATGGATGGCTAGATGTTTTAATCTTTAGTAGGCTAATCCTAATCCATAATACATGATCATTGCTCATTGCTCAATATCAAAAGGTAGTGCACGCATGCATGATCATTTAATGGAACGGTCTCGAAGAAATTCCAAGCGCACGTTGGCTACTATTTGTTGCCACGGTGATGCGGTGCGACTAGAGCTGAGACTTATACCGTGTTATTTATGGGGCACCCGAAGCACGACGTTTTGGCACGACTCAAAGCACGGCACGAGTTTTGGGCCATGCTTGGACCGTCACAAAGATGACCCACTGCAGTAACATGTATGGTTATCCATATATTTTTTATTTGACTTTTTAAAAACCTCAAATAACTACTACTATATAAAAAATCATAAAAATAATACATAAATTCATATAAATAATTATTTATAAATGATAATATTGGCAACATTTTCTATGACCACATGACAATCCTAATGTTCACCAACAAAATCTAACGGCAAGATTCATTTATTCTATTAATTTTATAAATTCTTACATCATATGAAATAATAGTATATATAAATATATGAACGATCGTAAAATACAAACACATGTATTTTGAGGGCCCTGTTTGGACCGGCACGACACGAACGTGGGCCACCGTTCCGTGGGCCGTGCTTGTGCCTAGGTAAAAGCTTGTCGTGCAGGCACGGCACGGCACGACGTGCCTCACGTGCCTAAAAGTTTAGGCACGAAGCGGCACGCGGACCACGAGGTCCGGGCCTTGCTGGCACGGCATGGCCCAAGTCCCACCTCTCGGTGCGACACGTTGGCTGCTCCCACTTGCTGGCTGATGCCGGCGGCGGCACGTCGAGACGTCGACCGTTGACGCGAGTCGACGCCGACGACCTCGATTGGTGCTCTCCTCCGGTACTCCATCTTTGAACTTAGTACATGCAAGTACGTACGAGTAATTAATTTCTGGCCAGCAATTTCAATAAGCTCTCCCTTTCAGGTCACCATCAGCCTATGGTTGTAGGAAAAGCTAAGAGGTACTACTGTACTCCATTCTACTACTTGCGCAAGATGGCTTGGAATTCAATAGGTGAAGAATCAATGTTTATTCGCGAACTGATCATATGTTAGCTGGTAATATTCTTTGTGATGGAACCTGTCCATCTACATTCGAGTCCTCGACATTTTCCTAGTCAACATCATTGTCGACAGCGAGGCGTATATGGTAATTTCATTATTATGGTCTTTTGAAGGAAAGAATCAAGTTCCACAACAAACAATAACTCGCGAGCGACTTTCACAACTGACACACCCGAAAATTTTCAAATTTTAGGATGTAAATAGTAAACTTAATTATACAATAATTTTCTAAAATTTCCCAAGCTTTATATAATTAACATGGAATTTAGAATAAATATTTTATAAATTAAAATAAAACAACATAGGTTTAATGTTGTGTGCTTCGCATTCATGCTGGCTGCATTTAATATTTTCATGTGTGCAAAGTCTTCAAAATGTGTTTAGAAGCCTAATAGATTTTTCTAGGATTTTTTTCCTTATATTTCTGGAATTAATTCCTATTTCCCTACAGCATATTCTAATTTTTGGAAGCTGCTATAATGCTTTTCATGAGCTTCAAATGTTTTATTTGAGTTTCTCATATCTAACTCTATCTCTATGATTTTTTTCTGAGACTTTTGATTTTGAGATATTTTCCGAGGCTTAAATGATTTATGTTTCTAGATTTTTCTTTGCTCTTGAAAATGTTTTTCAAAAATGAAAAGGAAAAATAAATCCTAAATCCCTAACGGGCTAAGCCCAGCCTAACCAGCCCATCACCCTAACTCAGTCCCCCGAATCTCCCTCCTCTTCCCCCTCCCTGAACCCTTACATGATAATCAAACTTGAATAAGAAGTTAAACTAGTCCATTCACGTTTATGTTTATGTTTATGTATCTATTAATTTTGAATGGTATAAACTTATATTTAGTAATGGAAAAAGTCCAAATCACTCCCCTCAAGTATAGCCAAAGTTTGGATAACCCCCTAAAGTAATTCTTGATTCAGTTTACCCCCTAAACTATGTCATTTGGTTCAATTTGCCCCTTAACACAATTTGTGTTTTTTGTTTCTCCATGCACAAGTGGAATTTAAAGTTTAACTTTTGCAAAATTATAGCAGACAATACAAGCCATGATGCTGTTAATTTCTAGCCTATTCTTTGATTTAGCCTTGCATGTCATTTGTTTTGCTCTATACTTGTTAAGTACAACATATGCTCTCCCGTACTATTTCCAAATTATTTTTGTTCCATATAAATGGATGCTGCTCAGAGAGAAAAGATGTTGTGAAGATTCATGAAGATGGTGCTGAAGTTTAGGCATACACAACCCTAGTCGATTGCCTATGAAGTTTGAAACTTTCGTTTTCAGGGTACGTTGTATAACTCTGATAGACTCGTAAATCATTTATATTTTATTTACATAATATTGCATCTGTTATTCACGATTGGTTTACTATATGTATGAAAATCAATACTAATATACATATGGTATGTTTCTGATTTTGTTTCTAAAATTGGGTGTGATAACAACCAACCACAGGATAGTTCAAGATTTCAATTTTTGCTCCGTAAAAGATCCCCACACTCCACAAATAGTATATCATAGAAATGTGTATGATGTCCTCAATGGTAAATGACGATGCAAGTTTGATGATGTGTGTATGCTGAATAAGGATGCAAGTTTGATGATGTATTGTCAGGGGCGGAGCCGGGGGGCCAGCAGGGGTCATGGCAATTCCCAAGCAAAAGGAAGCAGCAAAAACAATTTTAACTACTATGTGTTTTAATTGCTCAAAAAGACTCCTTTGTATTGTACATTGTAGCTTCAGTGCTGTTGGTCAATACAATTAAGTCTTTGCTTACTCCTCATCATGGCATAGGTTCTGCCCTTTTTGTTTAAGCACGGCAGGACCCTCCATCCGTGGGGCCTCCGGCCACTCTATGCTCGCCGTGATGCAGCCCTCTTGTCCTTCACAAATCCCCATCCTGTAGGGAAATGGGGAGGCTACGCTAGCACAATTCAAATAAAGTGCCACGAGTTTTGGCGGTCGTTACAACCCAATTTCGACCACCAATACTCGGGAATAAATGAGGCTTTATGCAACATTCCATGTACTTAGGTTTTATTTCTAATAAAGTGTCACGAGTTTTGGTGAGTGTCACTTGTGCAGGTACAACTACAACAAATACACGCTATTGGGACCGAAAATGACCGAATCGGCTGAACGACTCCGTTCGGCCGGTTACCCCCCTTAGCCGTACAAAGCAACTGGGAGCCATCCACGACAATGATGACCAAACGACAGCAACATACGACACGTGGACGACCACCAACTCATCCCGAAGGACCGACACATCATCCTAGACCCACACAGCACGAAGTACATCACCAGAGGCCGGCCCAGGGAGTCCACAGAGTAGAGGCGGTGCAGGGGGCAGGCCTGGGCCTCCAGGCCCATTCGGCCGAACAAGGCGGTTCGGCCGAACCACCCCCACTGCCCAAACCGCTTCCAGGGGTTACATCCTGGCCCTTGGAGGCCAAGGCGGTGCATCCTGTGGTTCGGCCGAACCAGGCAGTTAGTTCGACCGAACCCAGGCACTTTGGCCGGCCTGGCCCCCAACCGTCTTAGGTGTCTTGGCAGTTACCCAACTGCCAAACAGACCTGTGGAGCTATAAATAGGACATCACACTTCACTTGTAAACACACACCAAGCCAAGGAGCCCATTTCCACTTTCATTCTAGTCGAGTTAGGATAGTTTTGTTGGGAGTTAGAGTTGAGTCGAGCTGTGCCTCGGAGGTTCCGGAGTCGTCTTCAGAAGCTCTAGTATAAGCTCTTGTATCTTTTCCTTTTCCTTTTGTAAGACTTGAGTTATCAATATAGTTATCTTTATCACTTTTCCTTTGTCATTTATAGCTTGCCTCTACTTTATTCTAGTTGCATCTATATCATGTTTAGACTATAGTCAACTCTAGTTCCAGTACTTCTAGTTCTTGTTTATGTTGACACCAAAAATTAGCACCAGGAAGAGGCTGACATGTGAGCCGGATTTGGTGGAAGGATGCCATTCGGCTAAAGGGTTTTCTCTGAAGCATTCGGCAAAGATGCTCTGCGGTCGGGAACGCGTCGTCATTCGGCTAAGGGGTGTTCTCTGAAGCATTCGGCAGAGATACTCTGCAGTCGGGAATGCGTCATCATTCGGCAGAGGCATTGTTCCGCAGGCGAAGAGTGGTAGCGTTCGGGAAGACATGATGACGTGGTTCAATATAAGGAAAAGGCCGGTTCGAACAAGGAACGCAATATGGGCACGAAGATTCGTCATTTATTTTTAGAAACAAGTGTTGTAGTCGTGTCCGACTAGGAGTTGTATCAAGACCTGGGTATAAATATAAACCCATGGCAGCTGTAGAGAACAATAGAATACAATCAATCATACAACAAACCGGCCCCGTGCCAACATCGAGTCCTTTAGTCGAGTCGTCGAGTTCTTCGAGAGGAGTCATCGATCCGTCGACCTCCGTAAGTACCGGCAACCTTGTATCATGCTTAGTATCATGCGGTGGATTTAAGCTTTGATGCAAGTAGTCTTGTTACCATGCTTAGTATCATCCGGTGGATTTAAGTTGTGGTCTCAAGAAGGTTCCTCTGTTAGGTCATGAGCCATGCGGTGGGCTAAGATCTAGTATGGACCAAGTTATCGGCTCTGTTGGATTTCGGCAAGATCTAACAGATTCATTAAGTTACCCCGTGTTGCTTCGTTTTTACTATGTGCTTAATTCATGCAACACACCTTTGCCCAATCTAGATCGGCTAGAATCGGCTTTGCTTTACGGTGCGACGACTTATCCCCTCATAGCCGAATCTGAAACCGATCTAGGTTGCCACGTGTCGCGGGTTCAAGCTTGTCGGTATCCTGTAGGTCTTGACAGAACCGGGTATCATGCGGTAGATGCAGGTTTTTGGGTCGTCTTAGAGCTAATCATCCGGTGGATTAGAATTCGATTCGATCTGATAGATTTATCTTTACCGATTAGGCTTGTTCCTTCGCCATGGACCCCGATTCGGCTAAATAGCCGTATTCGGCAGTGCTCTCACGAGTGAACGTGTGTTCGTGGGTTTGCATTGGACAATGAATGCTTTTAGCCTTTCACGATTAGATTGTATCATGCGGTGGATTGATCTAATCTGATTGGTGGTGTGGCCCCAAACGAGTTGTATCATGCGGTGGATTAACTCGTTTGTTGCCATGCTTGACGGGTGCTGCTTTCGGCCTATGCATTCTTGTTTTCAATGTAAATTCGTGACTGTGTTGTGGGTTCGTAATTAAACACTGAATGCTTTTAGCTTTTCATGGTTAGATTGTATCATGCGGTGGATTGGTCTAATCTGATTAGTGGTGTGGTCACAAACAAGTCGTATCATGCGGTGGATTAACTTGTTTGTTATCATGCTTGACGGGTGCTGCTTTCGGCCTATGCATTCTTTGTTTACTGCGAATTTATGATCATGTTTCACCCTTTTATTTATCCATCATGCTCTGTTTTTCGTTAATCGGCTATGAGTATGTGTTATAATGTTCATTCGGTTGAAAGCCGATCTTTCGTCATGCTTACGTCACGCATTCGGCAGTACGCTCCTTGCGTGCCTTGTCGATTGCCGAATGAGGTTTTAACTGCCGACAGATAGCTTCCCTGTAGCTATATGTCGTTCGAAATTGGCTCCATAGCCGCAAATATGGAACTGTCTGGTCTCACCCGGCACGTTCCAGGTTTTGATCTAAACCTTTTTGTCCCTTTGTTAGTTTTCAGGCAAACTGACTGGCACGCTTCCGGATTCAAAAGCCCGGACCACGTGTGAAGCCAGCTAATTCGGCTTGCTGTGTGCTTGGCGTGAGGTGCGGATTTTACGTCAACACACCTTTTTGGCACGCCCGATGGGACACACACAAGTTTTCAAGATGCCTGAGTTGATCGACATCATGGATGTCACTTTGGAAGAATTGTCTGAAGAACATCAACAGATGGTAAAGGTTGCTGCCAACCAATTCATTAACAAATGTTTACTGTCTTTCGCCAAGAACAGGAGTGGTGCACCTTTTCTCAAGTCCGATCTGCCAAGAGTTCTCCTTCCTGGGCAATCTGATCTTACTGAAGAAGAAGAGAGGGAGAGATTCTCGGGCTTGTTATACAAAGCTTTGGGGGAAGCAATGACCAATCACAATGCTGCGTTCTTGAACAGCTTTCGGCATATAATGGTAAGCATTTTTGGTCAGCATGTGGATAAACCCTTCGAACAGATACATGGGCAATTGGGTGGTCCGACATACTTCAATGTTCAAGCACCAGTTCAGAAACCACATGGTAAAGGAAATGCTGATGAAACTGGAGGTTCTGGTGCTAAAGATACAAATGGACAACCGATTCGGCAAGATCCTCAGCCTGCACTGCCGAAAACTCGCACATATGGTGATATGGCATTCGGCACCACAGGGAATCCGCCTGCTTCTGCTTACAAGATATCTCCCTTGAACAACAGACTGCAGAGGGATTTGTATGGAAACGGATATTCAGAGTTTATGGATTACAATGCTATCAACGCTCTCCCGAACCCTGGATATGTTGGTACTGCAGGTATGCTTGCTGGAAGACCAGGGAATCAAGATACCAGTATTGATCTCATGGTGCAAAAAATGACCGATGTATTGCAAAATCAATTCGGTCTGAAGCCTAAAAGTCAGGGGTACATGTACTCGTCTCCTTTCCCGGAATGGTACCAAAGGGTATCATTGCCGAATAGAGTCAAGGTGCCTACAGAGTTTACTAAATTCTCAGGACAAGATGATACTAGCACTGTGGAACACATAGCTCGATATCTGATGCAGCTTGGAGAAGCTTCGGCAGATGAGGCTTTCAGAATCAGATACTTTCCTTTGTCACTGACGGGTCCAGCTTTTACATGGTTTGCTTCTTTGCCTGCTCAGTCGATTTGCACCTGGAAAGACCTGGAACAGAAATTCCATGCTCATTACTACATTGGCAGTACCGAGAAAAAGTTGGTTGATTTGACCAGCTTAAGGCAGAGGAATAATGAAACACCTACAGAGTTCCTCAGGAGATTTAGGGAAACAAAGAGTATGTGCTTTTCTCTGAACATACCTGATGATCAACTGGCTGGTATGGCTGTAGCTGGCATGTTGCCTGCCATTAGGGAGAAGCTATTCGGGATGGAGTTTGATGATCTGGGCCAATTGTCGCACAGATTGGCCTTGATGAGTAACCAGGCATATGGTTTCAAGAAAGATGTCAGATTTGCTAAAAATAATGATGTAGCTGACATCTATAACCAATTCCTTGAAAGAGCAGATCAAGAAGATGAGTATGAAGATAGCGAGGAGATAGCCGCAGCAGAGATAGTGTGGAGCAAAGAACCAGTTACAATGACTCAAAGATGGATCAAACAGATGAAGGGAACATATGATTTTGATGTGACTAAGGCAGACAAATTGTTTGAGTTCCTGGTGAAAGAAGGCCGAATCAAATTGCCAGAGGGGCATTCTATGCTTCGGCCTGATGGAGTGAAAGATAAGAGGTACTGTGGGTTTCATGATAGAAATTCTCATTCCATTAATGAATGCAGAGTCTTTAGGATGAAGATTCAGAAAGCTATCCAGGAAGGACATCTGAAATTCGACAACAAGATGAAACTGGACAGTAACCCTTTCCCTCAGAATATGATCGGGTTCTCGGTTAATATGGTGAATGCTGTTCCATCTGGAGAAAAGGGAAAATTGAAAGTTTTAACCTCAAAAAAGGCAAGACAGGATGGTTCAGTTGATCCCACTCGGCAGATTACAATTGAACAGATTCGCCAGAAAAATCTTCGGTTCCCGAATAGCCGATTTGAAGTGGGAGAATCCTTTAAACCTAGAGTTACTACACGTATTCTCCTCAACAAATGGCAGCGTCAGCAAGAAAAGGAGCGTTTTCAAAAACGTGAATACGAGGAGGAGAAAAGAAGGCGCGAAGAAGAAAGGTTTGAGGAAGAACAAGAAGAATATATCCGAGAACAGGAACGTGCGCATTGGGGGTGTGCATTCTTCAGACACTGTTGGAACGAGGGTTTGAAGCTTCCCACATGGAATAGTTGTCCTGAATGCAATAATGGGTATGATGAATATAGGCAGGGAACTGTCAATCGCCGATCTGTCCATGAAAGAATTGGCAGGGTGCATCCTAGTGATGATCGGCGTTTTAATGATCAACCAAGAAAGAGACATGCTGATTACAAGTGGGTTGATCGTGAAGAAGAAAAAGATCATGCTTATGTTTGGCAAGAAGGACAATGGTGCCCACCTGGTTTAAGAAGGAGTCAGAAGAGAAGAGTCCAACGCCTGAGGAATCAAGAATTAAAGCAGGCAAGGCCTAGGATGAAATCAATATGGCTCCCAAAAGACAGGCCCGATGAATCGGGTCATTCGGCTCCTACATGCATGGTATGTTTCTTGCCGAATGAATTCATGGCTCCAGCTAACCAAATTGTACAGGAAGAAATATTGCCCGATATAGATGATGCCGAACAATTTGGGTTAATGGCACAATTGATGTTGAACAAACAAGCTGTTTTTGAGAAGCCAACCCAGAATCGGCACATGAAGCCACTGTACTTGAAGGGATATGTTAATGGCAAACCATTGACCAAGATGTTTGTCGATGGAGGAGCTGCTGTCAATGTAATGCCATATACCACATTCAGGAAGCTTGGTATGGGCCTTAGAGATTTGACACCAACGAGTATAATTCTAAATGATTTTGCTGGAAATCCTTCGGACACCAAGGGATGCGTGCACGTTGATCTGATGATTGGGTCCAAGACTCTGCTTACGACTTTCTTTGTCATTGAGGGCAAAGGGGCATATAGCTTGCTGCTTGGAAGAGATTGGATTCATGCAAATTGTTGTATTCCATCTACTATGCATCAACAGCTTATTCAGTGGATAGATGATGAGGTGGAGATTGTCCAAGCGGATGATTCAATAAGCGTGGCAAATATGGAACCAGCTTTCTGGGAGTATCAAGGCATAGATTGTTTTTCAGGTAAAGACTGGGGAAAAGGTCCTGTGGCACCAGCCAGCAGTGATCAGCAGCCGATCGAAGCAGTCGGCTCTCATAGTAATTTTTGATGGAAAATCCAATCGATGGAACTGATGGAAAATTAGGACGTGGATTTGTGTCGGCCGATAAATTAGAAGAAGTGGACATTGGAGATGGTGACAAGCCAAGGCCGACATTTATCAGTGCTAACTTGGATTCGGTTTTCAAAGGAAAGCTGGTGACATTGTTAAAAGAATACAAGGACTGCTTTGCTTGGGATTATTCGGAGATGCCCGGTCTAGACCGTTCTATTGTTGAGCATCGGTTGCCAATCAAACCTGGATACAGGCCTTACAAGCAACCACCCCGAAAAATCTACAAGGAAGAAGTGTTGGCCGATGTGAAAAAGGAGATTGAAAGATTACTAGATGCAAATTTCATTCGGCCATGTAAATACGCGGATTGGATCTCTAATATCGTTCCTGTCTATAAGAAAAATGGAAAGATGAGGGTTTGCATAGATTTTAGAGACCTAAACAAGGCTACACCCATGGATGGATATCCAATGCCTATTGCTGATTCATTGGTTGATGCTGCTGCTGGATACAAAGTGCTCAGTTTCATGGATGGTAACGCAGGATACAATCAGATTTATATGGCATTGGAAGATATAGTAAAGACAGCTTTCAGGTGTCCTGGGCACATAGGGTTGTTTGAGTGGGTTGTCATGACCTTTGGATTGAAAAATGCTGGTGCAACTTATCAAAGGGCTATGAATTATATTTTTCATGAGTTGATCGGCAAGATTGTGGAAATATATATTGATGATGTGGTGATCAAGTCTTTGGATCATGAGTCTCATTTGGCCGACATAAGGAAAACTCTAGAATGCACCAGGAAACATGGGCTTAAGATGAACCCGAATAAGTGTGCTTTTGGAGTTTCGGCTGGAGAGTTTCTGGGATTTTTGATACATGAAGGAGGAATAGGAGTTGGTAAGAAAAGCATGAAGGCAATTGATGAAATTGTTCCTCCAACTAATCTTAAAGAGCTACAATCGCTGCTTGGCAAGATAAATTTTGTGAGAAGATTCATATCAAACTTGTCACAAAAGGTGTTGCCCTTTTCCTCACTGTTGAAAATAAAAAAGGATCAAAAGTTTGTATGGGGTGACGAACAACAGAAGGCTTTTAATGAAATAAAGGAGTACATGAAGAAGCCACCAGTATTGGTGCCTCCACAATTGAACAAGCCTTTCAAGTTGTACGTGGCGGCCGATGCCCAAACTATTGGATCGGCCCTCATTCAAGAATTTGAAGGGAAGGAAAGAGTAGTTGCATACCTTAGCCGAAAGTTACTAGATCCAGAAACGAGGTATTCGGCTATAGAGAAGCTTTGCTTATGTGTTTACTACTCCTGTACAAAATTTCGGCACTATTTACTACATGCCGAATGCATTGTGTATTCAAAGTTTGATGTGATAAAACACATGTTGTCTATGCCAATTTTGAACGGAAGGATTGGCAAATGGATTTTAGCTTTGTCTGAATTTGAGTTAAGATTTGAATCGGCAAAGGCTGTTAAGGGACAGATTATTGCCGACTTCATTACTGAACATCATGATACATCGATAAATTTGCTCAACATTGTTCCTTGGGTGTTATTCTTCGATGGATCTTCATGCAACAAAGGTGGTGGAGCAGGTATCTTATTAATTTCACCAAAGGGAGAAACATTTGAGTTTGCTGTTCCCATTCAATCTGCTGTTACTAACAATCAAGCTGAGTATGAGGCATTGCTCAAAGGGCTCCAATATTTGAAAGAAGCAGAGGCCATTGCGGTTGAAATTTTTGGAGATTCAGAATTGGTTATAAAACAATTGAATGGTGAATATGAGTGCAAAAGTGATACCTTGAAGAATTACTATGAAGAATGCAAAGAAATATTGAAGAGCTTTCGGTCAGTAATTCTACAACACATTCCTAGAGGGGATAATGGAGAGGCAAATAGATTGGCCCAAAGTGCATCAGGTTATAAAGAGCTTCGAGAAGTTTTTGCTAATGATGTATATGCATTCGGGAATAATCTGGCAGAGGATGATTGGAGAAAAGAGATTGCCGATTATCTGGAGAATCCATCCCGAAAGGTTTCTAGAAAGCTCAGGTATAAAGCTTTAAAATTTGTTCTTCTTGATGATAATTTGTATTATAAATCCCTGGATGGAGTGCTGTTACATTGCTTAAATCATGAAGAAGCAAAAAGGCTGATGAGTGAAGTACATGATGGGTTGTGTGGAGCACATCAATCGGCCTATCGAATGAAATGGATTATTAGAAGAACTGGATATTACTGGCCGACAATGTTGGAAGATTGTTTTGAATATTATAAGGGATGTCAAGACTGTCAGAGATTTGGAAACATTCAGAGAGTTCCGGCATCGGCTTTGAATCCCATTATCAAGCCATGGCCATTCAGAGGATGGGGAATAGATTTGATTGGCCAAATAAACCCTCCATCTAGCAAGGGGCATAAGTTTGTGCTTTTGGCAACCGATTATTTTACCAAGTGGGTTGAGGCAATTCCATTAAAGAAGGTGACGTCGGAGAATATGGTTGAATTTGTTAAAGAACATATCATTTACAGATTTGGGATTCCTCAAACAATCACCACAGATCAAGGGGCTCAATTTACATCTTCAGAGTTCAAAGATTTTGCTGAGAGTATGGGCATCAAATTGTTAAATTCTTCTCCTTATTATGCCCAAGCTAATGGTCAGGCAGAGGCTTCTAACAAGATTATGATTAAAATTATACAGAAGAAGATTGATCAGAAGCCGAAAAAGTGGCATTCGGTACTCAATGAGGCTTTATGGGCTTACCGAATGGCTCCACATGGGGCTACACAGATGTCTCCTTATGAGTTGGTGTATGGGCATCATGCTATCTTGCCATGGGAAATACAATTAGACTCAAGGAGAATAAAGTTGCAAAAGGATTTGAGTTCTAAAGATTATAATGATTTAATGATGGACGAATTAGAAGATTTGCATATGATTCGTCTCAGGGCCTTGGAGAATATTGAGAAGAACAAAATGCGAATTGCTAAGTATTACAACAAGAAGGTGAAGGTTAAGCAATTTACAGAAGGTGATCTAGTTTGGAAAGCAATATTGCCGATTGGAACCAAATATGCAGCATTCGGCAAATGGTCTCCAAATTGGGAAGGTCCTTTCAGAGTGGTTAGATGTGTGCCTGGAAATGCATATATTTTGAAGACATTATTGGGAGAAGAATTTGCTTCTGCTATAAATGGAAGATATTTGAAGAGATATTATCCTAGTATTGAGATCGATCGATGATTGATATATCGAATTGCCGAACAGCCGATTTTCGAGAAGAAATCGCCTTCAGAACAAATGTTGACAGAAAAGGAAAATGGCCAGTACTGAATGTATTGCCCTTAGCACAAAATATATTACATCAGATGTTCATGCAAGATCACAAAAGATAAGTTTTATTGCCGAAATTCCATAAATCCCTAGTACAAACTAATGGAATAGCTTGTTCAAAACGGACTGGGGATGAATAGAATCGGCAATGGCGGCGCCATGAGCATCAAGGCGATCTATGGAGGCCTCGATGTCGTCGATCTCCTCCGGGTTATCGTTAGCGAAGCCGGTCGGTAGCCTGGAGTAGTCGGTATTGGTGTGCGTCGACATGGCGACTAGGCCTGCGGCAGTGCCCAGACGGATGCCGTGCGAGGCCACCTCATCGATGCGGCCCGCCACCGCACCGAGGCGAGCTTCTGGTGTGTCCCCAGGAGCATTCACCTTGTTCGCCAGCTCATCCACCAGCACCTTCAGTCGATCAAGTTCAGCATCACGCGCTGCAAGTTTACAAAAGGGGCAGCAGAATAATATCAGTTGGGGGACGAGATTGAGATTGAGCAGATTGCAGGACTCACCATCAATGACTTCGAGCAGCTGCTTGCGCTCGTGCTGCCATTCGAGGTCAGCAATCCCGGCTTGCTTGGAGATAGCCTCCAACTCGCGGCGAGTATCGTCACGCTCCGCTTTGAATCGGCGGGCATCGCCGTCCGTGTAGCGGTAGTCGTCCGATTCGAGAGATCGATTGGACGAACTCGAAGATGCCGCAGGAGCAGCGGCTGGAGCTGCAATTGGCGCCCCAGCGCCGGCAGTCCATTGGATTACCCTGAAAGAACAGAGAGATTCGTCAAGAAAGAGGGGGGAAATCTCGAGAAGAACAGAGAGAAGCAAAGCAACCAATCACCTGCGGCGAGCGCCGGCGCGACTTCCCTCGGCCTCATCGACGGCCGGGCGCCTCCTGTTGTTGTCGGCCATTAGAAGTTCCTCGGAGTTACTGTGGATGGGAAAAGAATGACTTGAGCCGGCAAGAACTTGGAAGATGAAGAACTTGGTGAAAACTGTGGGCTGCCTGGATGTTTATTTATAGGACTCGCAGAGGAAATCGTGGCCAAAGATCGTGGCGCATATTCCGAAGAGTTAGGAAGGTGGAAAGGATTTTCCAGCCGATCGGTTCTCATGTCGCTTGGGATTCTTATCGAGTCATATTCGGCTTTGACTGGATGAGATTCGGCTATGTCATAGTTGAAGCGTTTTCGGGTCTGATGCTATTAAAATCAGCTTTGCCGAATGAGTTACCCACAATGGAGAGAAAGCAAAGATTGGTGAAACTACAAAGTTGGTAAGACATTCGGCTAATTAAATATTCAATACAACTACACACCCAAGTACTTGGAGATTACATCTTTGGCATCAGATATCATTCTACTAATGGTCTCCAAAAGATTTTTGCCTGCTTCTTGGGTTTTTTCCAGAGCAGAGAGCTTCACTTTGAGTTGTTTATCTTCAGTTAGAATTGCCGATGCTTCCTTTCGTATCCTCTCTGTCAGATCAGGGAGTTCGGCTAATTTCTTCTCGTCAGCTTCAATTTCGGTTGCCAGAGTCCTCAATTCGGCTTCTAGTTCAGCTTTTCTGGCCTTCTTCAGATCAAGTGCTGGCTGCAGTCTAGCTGATAATTCTTTGTTACTCTGAGCTTGAAAATACAGATCTTTCAAGGATTGCTTAGCCATGGCTCTTCTTTGTTCTAAAGCTGGTTGTAAGGATTGACTTTTCAGAACCTGTCTGACTGCAGCAAATTGTTGATCCAATTGAGAGATTGGTTCCAAAGAAGCTTGAATATCAACAGGAAGATTTTGTTCAATGGGCTCGAGCATATCTCTCAGAAGATCAGCATCCTTGACTTGATCCTGGATGTCTTTGTGCAGAAAGGAGAAAATTTCCTTTAATTTTGCCTGGGTTTCTTCTGATAAAGTCTGACTAGAAGAAATTTCCTCTGCTTGTTCGGTAACAAGATCATCCAAGGGAAATGAGTAACTGGGTGATGAAGTTATTTTCTCCTGGAAAAAGATATTGCCGAATTAGTGATTATCCATTGAATAAAGAACTGAGGAGACTGGGAAATTATCTTTACCTCATTTCTGATCTCTTGGATGGAGAGAGAGGGTGGCTCAAGCTCAGGTAAAGGTTCTTGTGTATCATGCTGAGGAAAGCTTGGAAGGTTCTTTGATGGAGATGAGGCTTCTAGCTGAGATACATCAGGTAAAGCTGAAGCTGGTTCTTGATGAAAAGAGGAGCTCTCCGAGATTGGATCCATTGAAGTTTGCTCTGTGACTGAAAGAAAGTTAGTGCCGATGAAAAAGAATTTTAAAAGACAAGATGGTGAAAATTTTACTGATCGCTGAAGCATCGGCAGGGCCTGTGCTAGTGGCCAATTGTTGTGATTTGGCCTGAAATCATAAAGGAGTAGAAAATGAGCAGAATGAAATTAGCATTTTTTACTCGAAGAAGGAGAAATTTGACCTGTGCAATTGTTTTGCTGCTTGTTCTTTTCTTCTTTATAGATAAAGGGGCAGTTAGAGAAGAATTTTTTCTCTTGGCGGCAGGTGGTGCAGCAAGAGTTGGATCCAGGTTGGCAGGCCTAGATATTATTTGAGCCAAAGAAGGAGAGTGATGCCCCAGAATAGATATTGGGCCTGCAGTGTTATATGCAATTGCTCTGGCCAGAGGGGCAGGGACTATGTCCTGCAAGATAACAGAGTTAAAAGTCGATGAAAGAGGATGTCAGTGGAAAAACAAATGGATTATAAGCGTGTTTACCTCTGAATTCGGCTGATAGTCAGGCATCAAATCGAGGCAGAGAGGGTGGACTGGTACATTAAAAATGTGATCATGGACTTCTTGCCACCAAAGAATAAAAGAAGGATGAGCAAGTGCTGTTGGCACAAAAGGTTCGATCTGATAGATGGCTGCACAACACTTATAATCAAAGATTCTTCTTGTTTCTGTGGAGTCTTTGATGATTTGCCTAGGCTTGAGGAATTCATGAAAGAATAATCTTGGGGGCACTTGGCCACATCCTAATTGCCTGGCTACTATATTCGGCTGGTAATATTCATATGAACTTTGAACCAGCCTTCCTCCACAAAATTCGGCTGGTAAGATGCAAGGCCGAATAAAAGTATTAAAAATTGCTGTGGACTCTACATCTATGCATCCAGTTTCGAAGCTGAATTCACAAGGAAAAGTGAGGCTGTCATTGTCCATGTATGGGAACCAGAGGGGATTGGCAAAGCCTTTGAAGAAAAGTTCAAACAGTTCCCCAATGTTCTTGTTGATAACAATAGTGGAGGCTGCTTCCCCATAGGTTTGACAGCCTTTGGTGCTCTGGGCTTCTGCTTCCTGGTAATTGACCGAGGGGAAGTGTCGGCTGTTGAGGTCAATGGAGACAATTTGGTGCATGTACAATTGCAGCCACATCTGGGTGAACCACCAGGGACCATTGACGCAGGAAATTTTCTTGTTGGTGTGCATCTGATAAATGGTTTGATGGAGCATGTGATAGACACTTCCCAAGAGATATTTCCCGAGAGGGATAAGTGTGCCTGCAGCCAAGTCTTCAGCCATTACTATGTGATTCAGAGTTGGCTCATTGGCTTTACCACAGAAGACAAATTTGCACAGCCACATATTCAGGAAGGCCCTGTATTCAACATCAGACAGAGGACCATCGTGCATGTAAGTCTGGATGTATTTCTTATATCCAACTCCAGTTTTCACCCCTGTCTGTTTGGAAGAACCCTTGTATCTGTATGGGTGTGTTATCACTGTGATGTTCAGGCCGGTTATCATGTAGACATCGGCCAGGGTTGGGGTCATTGGTCCGTGACCAAAGAGAAAAGCATTCATGCCATTGGACCAGAAGTGACAAGCTGCAATCAGGAGATTTTCATTCTTGGGTGTTTCGGCTAGAGATAGCTCCAAGCAATGAGAGATACGAAGACTGTCTCAATTTTGCGTCTGGGGGCTTTTATCTTCAAGAATCCTTTTGTACCAGTTTCTCCAACCGGCGATTGGGGGCAGAGGCCAGTTCTTGAATGAATCTTGCCATTCGTGAGGTCCCGTCAGTGAAGTTTTGAAAGGGATCCTTTGAGACTCGGCCGCAATAATTTCGGAGGGATCTGGATTCCCTGAAGGGCCGAGGAAGAAAGATGCGGATTGCTCCTCCGTAGGGGTCAGGATTTCAGTGGTCAGAGCCTATTGAGGACGGAAGAAGAGCGATTCGGGGATTCAAAATGCAGCTTGAAGAGAGTAATGCCGAATATGATTGAAGAAAACGGAACTTACTTGAAGAATTTGATCCTGGTTCGCCATTTGAAGATCGGAGCTTGAAAGATTCGACGAACTAGGGTTTGAGTTTGAGAACGCACTCTGAGGATTTGGGAGCAGAAAATGGATGTCGAACGGGCTCAGCCTGGAAATGTTGGGGATTCCTGGTCAATTCCGAGATAAAAGTATCCTTTATCCCGAAATTGAAGGGGCATGTGTTGACACCAAAAATTAGCACCAGGAAGAGGCTGACATGTGAGCCGGATTTGGTGGAAGGATGCCATTCGGCTAAAGGGTTTTCTCTGAAGCATTCGGCAAAGATTCTCTGCGGTCGGGAACGCGTCGTCATTCGGCTAAGGGGTGTTCTCTGAAGCATTCGGCAGAGATACTCTGCAGTCGGGAATGCGTCATCATTCGGCAGAGGCATTGTTCCGCAGGCGAAGAGTGGTAGCGTTCGGGAAGACATGATGACGTGGTTCAATATAAGGAAAAGGCCGGTTCGAACAAGGAACGCAATATGGGCACGAAGATTCGTCATTTATTTTTAGAAACAAGTGTTGTAGTCGTGTCCGACTAGGAGTTGTATCAAGACCTGGGTATAAATATAAACCCATGGCAGCTGTAGAGAACAATAGAATACAATCAATCATACAACAAACCGGCCCCGTGCCAACATCGAGTCCTTTAGTCGAGTCGTCGAGTTCTTCGAGAGGAGTCATCGATCCGTCGACCTCCGTAAGTACCGGCAACCTTGTATCATGCTTAGTATCATGCGGTGGATTTAAGCTTTGATGCAAGTAGTCTTGTTACCATGCTTAGTATCATCCGGTGGATTTAAGTTGTGGTCTCAAGAAGGTTCCTCTGTTAGGTCATGAGCCATGCGGTGGGCTAAGATCTAGTATGGACCAAGTTATCGGCTCTGTTGGATTTCGGCAAGATCTAACAGATTCATTAAGTTACCCCGTGTTGCTTCGTTTTTACTATGTGCTTAATTCATGCAACACACCTTTGCCCAATCTAGATCGGCTAGAATCGGCTTTGCTTTACGGTGCGACGACTTATCCCCTCATAGCCGAATCTGAAACCGATCTAGGTTGCCACGTGTCGCGGGTTCAAGCTTGTCGGTATCGTGTAGGTCTTGACAGAACCGGGTATCATGCGGTAGATGCAAGTTTTTGGGTCGTCTTAGAGCTAATCATCCGGTGGATTAGAATTCGATTCGATCTGATAGATTTATCTTTACCGATTAGGTTTGTTCCTTCGCCATGGACCCCGATTCGGCTAAATAGCCGTATTCGGCAGTGCTCTCACGAGTGAACGTGTGTTCGTGGGTTTGCATTGGACAATGAATGCTTTTAGCCTTTCACGATTAGATTGTATCATGCGGTGGATTGATCTAATCTGATTGGTGGTGTGGCCCCAAACGAGTTGTATCATGCGGTGGATTAACTCGTTTGTTGCCATGCTTGACGGGTGCTGCTTTCGGCCTATGCATTCTTGTTTTCAATGTAAATTCGTGATTGTGTTGTGGGTTCGTAATTAAACACTGAATGCTTTTAGCTTTTCATGGTTAGATTGTATCATGCGGTGGATTGGTCTAATCTGATTAGTGGTGTGGTCACAAACAAGTCGTATCATGCGGTGGATTAACTTGTTTGTTATCATGCTTGACGGGTGCTGCTTTCGGCCTATGCATTCTTTGTTTACTGCGAATTTATGATCATGTTTCACCCTTTTATTTATCCATCATGCTCTGTTTTTCGTTAATCGGCTATGAGTATGTGTTATAATGTTCATTCGGTTGAAAGCCGATCTTTCGTCATGCTTACGTCACGCATTCGGCAGTACGCTCCTTGCGTGCCTTGTCGATTGCCGAATGAGGTTTTAACTGCCGACAGATAGCTTCCCTGTAGCTATATGTCGTTCGAAATTGGCTCCATAGCCGCAAATATGGAACTGTCTGGTCTCACCCGGCACGTTCCAGGTTTTGATCTAAACCTTTTTGTCCCTTTGTTAGTTTTCAGGCAAACTGACTGGCACGCTTCCGGATTCAAAAGCCCGGACCACGTGTGAAGCCAGCTAATTCGGCTTGCTGTGTGCTTGGCGTGAGGTGCGGATTTTACGTCAACAGTTTAAGTCTTTGTCTTAGTTGGTTCTTCGATCTTGCTTGATACTGGAGGTGAATTGTCACCAAGAGCATTGACAAGGTTGCTTGCTCTTGCTAGCGGAGTAAGTAGTTGTTGACTAGTGTAGGAGTGGTTCCTAGACTAGCCAGTGGCCTTAGTTTGCCGCTGAGTCCACGGAGGTGGTAGCCGTTAGGTGGTGACAGCCCTACCGGTCTTCGTATTCCATCACGTCCGGCTTGGCCTGCAGGATTCCCCAGTTAGGAGTTGGTGACACCCCTTCTCATCCCTTTCTGCGTGTCACAGGTTCCTTTGTCTCGATGCTAAGACAATAGAGTTAACCCAGATCTTCTAGTGCTAGTTCCTTAGCTGCTATATCTCTAAATCCGAGTGACATAAACAGATAAAGTATCCAGGAGTCCTCTATCTTATCTCGTTGTCCTCCCAGCTATCTATTCCTTCTCGTTCCTATCCGAGCCTCCCTTGAGCTGTGTGTCGCGGTATATCCACTCCTATCCAATACCGTTATCCCCTCGTCTTGTCTAAACGTGTACCCTTCTCTAATAGTCTCGAATATCTATTTGGTAGTATTCTTGCCAAAGCTTCCATGCGGAAATATAAGTTACGATACCTCGGGATACTCCCAGGTGAAGTGCTATAGCGGTGATTCTGTGCGCTTGCAGAATATTTATATATTTTACTAAGCCATAAGGAAAACCACTGAAACATTCCTTACCCCAGTATCAGGATTCCCAATTCTGATATTGGATCGTAGGAAGTGTCAACAAGCATTTCTGGCGCCGTTGCCGGGGAAGTATTTGGCTAGATACTTTCAAAAATATTTATCTCAAACTATCTTAGTTGAGTACCGCTACTCAAGCGGGTTTATCTTTGCTCTGTTTCGTTGGTCTCTGTGGAGCAGAGCAGTGCATGACTGGTTTCCAACTACCGTCAAACTTCCAAGAAAATCTGGAGTCACTTGTGAGGAAAGTGCGACCCCGTGTTGTACCTCCTCAGAAGCAACTCCTTCCGACGAGCCCAGTCTTTCCCCTCGTTTACCAGGCTACATCGAGGATGGCAACCAAGACAATCCGTGAGTTCTCCGCTCCATCGAGCGAGAACGTGCGTGTCGGACCAGCTCCGCCAGTCGGAGATGGCAACTTCGAGCTCAAGCCAGCCCTCATCAACATGGTTCAGGCTAGTCCGTTCTGTGGCAAGCCGCACGAAGATGCCAATGCCCATCTCCAGCATTTCTTGGAGATTTGCAACACCTTCACCATTCGTGGGGTAAGTATTGATGCCATTCGCCTTCGTTTGTTCCCATTTTCATTATTAGGCAAGGCGAAACAATGGTTTTATGCTAACCGCGAAGCTATAGACACTTGGGAAAAATGCACTAGTGCTTTCTTGCTAAAATTCTTTCCGGTTGGGAAAACCAACGCCCTCCGGAATAAAATTGCTAGTTTCCAGCAGTTAAAAGATGAAACAGTCCTAGAGTCGGTTCATAATTCAAACTTTCTATCACGGGCTAAGAAGCTCTTCCCGTGAGTATTTGGATGCTGCTGCTGGAGGCTCGTTCTTCTCTCTTGAGGAGAGTCGTGCGAAGACCCTCATAGAGAAGATGGTCGAGAATCAAGGTTGGTTCGACGATCGGACTCAACAAAAGACCCGAGGAGTTCACCAAGTTGAAGCTCTGGACATGCTCGCTGCCAAGATGGACCTCCTGATGAAGAAGCTGGAGGCCCCTGCTCAAGAAACGGTGCAAGCCATGGACGCTCGCATGACCTGCGAAGTATGCGGTAACACTGGCCATTCGGGGAATGACTGCCCCGAAACGCGAGAAGATGCCCACTACATCAACAACTCCAACAACAACGGGTATCGACCGAACAACTATGGCAATCGAGGCTGGAATTCGCGCCCAAACCTCCCGTTTGAGAGGACACAACAAGGTAATAATTTCAATTCCAGCAATTTCAATAATCAGCCGTCACTTAGAGATCTTGTGTTTAGCCAGATAAAAATAACTAAAAATTTCAATAAAAAGCTTGCTGCTAATGATAAAACTCTGGAAAACATAGACTCTAGGCTAGAATCGTTCTCTTCTGCCGCTGTTCCTGTCACTGAATCGGGGAAGATTCCGGGGCAACCCGAACCTTCCATTGAAACAGTAAATCCTGTCACTACGAGGTAGTGTAAGATGTCTCGTAGTGTGCTCCGTACTAACCATGCAGGGAGAGTCGCACACATCCTAGTGCAGACGCCAAAATGGACTTACGTGCCAAGAGCTGCTAAAAAGGCGATCATAAAGACCTCTCCGGAAAGGAAGGAAGATCCAGGAGTGCCCATCATTCAGTGCGCAATCTGGAATCGTCGCATTGATGATGCGCTCTGTGATCCAGGGGCCAGCGTAAAAATCATGTCCAAGGTACTATTTAAGAAATTACGCTACCCTACTTTGTCATCTACCACTGCCCAGGTACAGCTTGCGGACTCAACAATCCGCTACCCCGAGGGGGCGATTGAGAATGTTCCGGTCCGAATTTGGGGACACTATGTCCATATAGACTTCGTTGTCCTTGACACGGGGAACGACTGTTCATTTCCCCTTGTGTTGGGCCGACCATTTTGGAACACCGCCCGGGCTAGAATCGATATGGATGCGAGAGAAATCTCGTTCCGTATCGACGAAAGGTTGATCTACTTCAAGTTTCAACCTCGGGAAGAGCAGAAGATGAAGCCACTCACACCGGAACAGAGGAGCGCCGAGTGTTTTCTAAAGGCACTCATTAATGGAGAGCTGGAAATACTCGGTGGAGAGAAGTCCAAGTGGAGCGAGCCGACAAGTGCAGAAGAAATAGACTTCCTCGTAAAGAAATACGAGGAAGAATTCTCCGGAGAAGCCGATCCCACCGCCACCGACACCGAAGAAGAACAAAAAGATGTGGCGGAAGAAGGTTGCATCGTCCGAGTCATCCACTCCGGGACCGGACGATGACAAAAGCAACTGAAGACAGGAGAAGTCCCACTCGCGGACTTAAAAGCTGAGCTCTCGCCGCGAGGAAAACCGGTATGTATCTCATATTTCCCTTTCAAATTTTAAATTTCCTATTGCATTTACATGTTTCCCTTTCCAAAATAAATGAACCACTTGAGTAATTAATTTGAGAGAGAGTAGAAAATTTTTCAAGCTTGGTTAAAAATAAATGGACACATGCTGAAATTTAATTAGAGAGGGTGTAATTTGGTAATTCCTATCACTTTTAACCCTTCTAGAACATCTCCATTTATTTACCATCACCACCAACCAGCACCAAACATGTCTACCCCACTAAAAATGGCTGCACACTCACCAATTATCACAAACATGGCAGCATAGGGGTGACTCCACTAAAATCCACTTTAGTCATGTCATATTTCCATTTCACCTACCACTAAAAACCACTCACATGACCTAGAGAATTTTTGGCCACACATTTTGGCGTGGAAACAAAGCAAAGGAGGGGGCTGCACTCATATGGAGTGGCCAGGCCACACCTGCCCGGTTCGGCCGAACTAGGGACCTGCCCCCCCTCGGCCTATAAATGCTGGTGCAAGCTTGCTTGCTTCTCTCACACATTCACACTCAGAAAAATTTTGCCAGAAGATCTCTCTCTCTCTCTCTCATTTTCTTGCTCAAGTTCTTGTCCAAGTCCTTCCCAAAGTTCTTGTTCAAATTCGGTTCGTTTGCATCACTAAGAAAACCCCAAAAATATTTTGCCTTTGCTTTGATCTCTGTGCTGAAATTTTGGACGTGCTTGTGGTGGTTACCGACACCCACAAGAACGACTAACCTTTTGTGGTGGTTTTCATCCCCGCAAGAACGACTAACTATCTCGGACGACTGACTTTTTCTTGTGCTAACATCATATATTCAGTCCTTCGGGTAGTCGTTGTTGTACTAACCTTTTGCAGGAACCATGTCGAAGTTCCTCTCTGCACTCCGTTGTTCCACCCAGCTTAGCCGCCGCACGGACGATGCTGGGAGCTCCCCAGCCCCGTCCCGTGGCTCGAGCCGGATGGATGAAGATGAACACGAAGCAGCCGACTCGGGATGGGGTAATGCCACGCCCCAGGCCAGGCAGCTCCTAAGCGTAAACGACATCAACCTCAGGACGGAGCGGGTGCAGAACACCTTCAACGAGTTACGGTTGCAGGAGTTCGAACACACCCGTGTTTTTGAGCAAGACTTGCTCAGGAAAACGGGTATGGATGAGGAGTTCCCAGAGATTTTCCAGTCCATTGGCTGGGAAAATTTCTGGCACATCAACGAGCGAGGTTCGTACTTACTCACCCTCGAATTTCTTTCGACTTTGGTTCCGGAAAGTGGGGGGATTCGCTTTCGATTTTTCAACCAAGAGTTCTTTTGCTCTTGGAGGGATTTTAGCTTGGCTCTCGGTTTTGCAAGTCGTTGTTCTTCAGAGCCAAGCAGAGCTTTGAAAAGGTTTGATCGGGCTTCATTTTGGAAAAAGATTTCGGGGAACACCAGCTGTCGTGCACCTCGCACAAACGGCATTCATAACCCCACTTTGCGTTTCATGCATCGATGGGTAGCCATGACAGTGTTCCCCTAGGCAGATTTGCATCCGGTAAATACAATTGAGTTGCGGATTCTTTATGCTATGGTCAAGAAAATTCCTTATTGGCCTGTGAAGGATATGGTTAGTCACTGGTTGTCTCACATATCTCGTGTGGGTAGCATGGCGATGACTTCTTTAGTCACTCGCCTCGCTAACCATCTGGGCGTTCTTCAGGGCGCCCGGCTCACGTACATTGAGACATCGCGTTCCATCGTGGATGCAACTATGCTGGATTGCGGGTTGATTAGAAGAAAATAGGAGGGTTCTTTAGCAAAAAGGCCACAGCTGACCGCGGTTGACCGGTACGGGTCAATCTTTGACCTGAGCTGGGGCTGGCGTGGCTCGTTGGATCTGGATCCAACGATCCAAATCAGATCAGGGGATCGGCTGCCGGCGGCGGTCAGGAGTGTGGCGGCGCCGCCCGCGGGAGCGGTGGCGGCTCGCCAGAGTTAGCTCGAAATCGAGCTACAAGGCTTGGTTTGAGTAGGGAGTGGGTGCTATAGGTGCGGGACGACAAGGCGAGTTCAACTATGGGGTTCATGTCGAGGAGAAGGCGACGTGGGTGGTGTGCGGTGGCGGCCGGCAGACGGCCATCTCCGGAGAGGTGGGGATGCGCACGTCGGGGCGAAAGAGGAGGGGGAAAACAGTTCTGGAGTTGGCTCACCTTACGGGGAAACTGCACCGGTGGTTCACGACGAGCTTGGGGGCGTGGTGAGGGAGGTCGACGACGGCGGAGGAGCTGCAGTTGGCCGGTGAGTCAGTTAGATCGGCATGGGTGAAGCTTGAGAGAAAACACGAAGGGCAAAGGCTTCCCTACCACGAGGCGACGCTAACTGGTGTGTCGAAGGGACGGAGTCGCGCCGGAGCGGCGAATCAACGACGACGGCGTGAGCTCGGGAGGCGGCGGCGCGAGTGCGAGGAGAGATTGCTGCGGCTAGGGAGCTCGAGGCGGGGATGGACGAGGGTTCGGAGTGAGGGGCGCGACTTTAATAGTGCCCAAGGGAGGGTCTTGGCGTGCGAGCCACGCGGAATCGGGGCGGCGGCCGGCGGCGCTCCCCTTCTAGGTGCGAGGATAGGTTTCCTTGTGGAGGGCGCCCGTCTATGGTAGGATGGCGGCGCGGAAGCTTCGTGGATGGTCTAGGAGGGGTCCACGAGCGTCTGGTCGAGCAGAGGATGGAAACCCCGGCGCGCGCGCTGTCCGCAATCTCCGGCGAGTCCTGTCGCCGCGAGGAAGACGGTGCAGACGGCTGGGCCCCATGCGGCAGAGAGAGAGAGGGGAAACGGTAGTGGGCCGGCGGTGCGGCAGGTCGTAGTGCGGTGGCGCATTGGGCCGAGTCGGCTGTAAGGGCCTAAGGGCGAGGCGTGGAGCGCGGGGGCTGGCGGGCCAGGCTGAGCGGTGCTGGTGGGCCGAGGTGGAGGCGCGCGGGAACTGGGCTGAAGCGGAGACGTGGGCGCGTGCTGGGCTGCAGGGCCGGCAGCTGGTTGCTGGGCCGCGCGAGGGAAGAAGAGCTGGGCTGAGCTGGGTCGGGGGAAAGAGTAGAGGGAGCAGAAGTAGATCGAGGGAGAATTAAGGGAGCAGAAGTGAACTCGACAGGAAATAGCTTTTCTAGGGCTCAAACAAAGGTGATTCAAATTCGAGTTTAAATAAATTTAAACTCTCATTTGAACCACAAGCAGTACAAAACTCAATGCAGCAGCATGAATGCAACAAAAATGTTTCTACACCTTATATTTGATTTTAATTCTCAAAAATTATTTATTTAACCTATAATAATTATGAACAAGACATTAAAGAATCAATTAATTACTGAAAATTTTAAATAGGGCTATTTTAGCGTGTTACAAGTACCTAGGAATCCTCTATCTCTTCTCGTTATCCTCCCAGCTATCTATTCCTTCTCTTTCCTATCCGAGCCTCCCTTGAGCTGTGTGTCACGGTATATCCACTCCTATTCAATACCGTTATCCCCTGTCTTGTCTAGTAGTGTACCCTTCTCTGATAGTCTCGATTATTTATTTGCTAGTAATCTTGCCAAAGCTTCCCTGCAGAAATATAAATTACGATACCTCGGGATACTCCCAGGTGAAGTGCTACAGCGGTGATTCTGTGCACTTGCAGAATATTTCTATATTTTACTAAGCCATAAGGAAAACCACTGAAACACTCCTTACACCAGTACCAGGATTCTCAATTCTGATATTGGACCGTAAGAAGTGCCAACACCAGGCCGTTCGGCCGAACGGCCATGGCTGCCCCCTCGGCCTATAAATGCTGGCCTTGCTTGCTTGCTTCTCCCACACTTGCTCACTCAGAAATTTTTCGTCAGAAGCTCTCTCTCTCTCTCTCCCAAGTTCTTTGCTCTAGTGCTTGTCAAGTTCTTCTAGTTCTTGTTCAAGTTTTGGTTCCCTTGCATTGCTAGAAAATCCCAAAAATATTTTGCCTTTGTTGTGATCTTTGTGCTGAAATTCTGGATGTGTTTGTGGTGGTCACCGACACCCACAAGAACAACTAACCTTTTGTGGTGGTTCTCATCCCCGCAAGAACGACTAACTATCTCGGACGACTGACTTGATTTTCTTATGTTAACCCCTTGTATTCAGTCCTTCGGGTAGTTGTCGTGCACTAACCTTTTGCAGAGCCATGTCGAAGTTCTTCACCTCACTCCGTCGTTCCGCCCGGCTATGCCGACGTTCGGACGATGCTTGGAGTTCCCCAGCTCCGTCCCGTGGCTCGAGCCGTATGGACAATGAGGAGCAAGGAGCAGCTGGTTCGGAATTGGGCTATGCCACACCACCAGCCAGGCAGCTCCTCAGTGAGAACGACATCATCATACGGACAGAGCGGGAGCGGAACACCTTCAACGAGTTACGGTTGAAGGAGTTCGAACACACCCGTGTCTTCGAGCAAGACTTGCTCAGGAGAACGGGTATGAACGAGAGTTCCCAGAGATTTTCTAGGCCATTGGCTGGGAAAACTTCTGGCACATCAATAAGGAAGGTTCGTACTTACTCACCGTCGAATTCCTTTCGACTTTGGTTCCGGAAAATGGGGGGATTCGCTTTCGGTTCATCAACCAAGAGTTCTTTTGCTCTTGGAGGGATTTCAGCTTGGCTCTTGGTTTTGCAAGTCGTTGTTCTTTAGAGCCAAGCAAGGTTTTGAAAAGGTTCGATCGGGTCGCGTTTTGGAAAAAAGATTTCGGGGTACACCAGCTGTCATGCACCTCGCACGAACGGCATTCATTACCCCACTTTGCGTTTCATGCATCGATAGGTAGCCATGATGGTGTTCCCCTAGGCAGATTTGCGCCCGGTGAACACATCTGAGTTGCGGATTCTTTATGCCATGGTTAAGAAAATTCCCTTTTCTCCTGTAAAGGATATGGTTAATCACTGGTTGTCTCACATTTCTCGTGTGGGTAGCATGGCGATGACTTCTTTAGTCACTCGCCTTGCTAACCATCTGGGCATTCTCCAGGGCGCCCAGCTCACGTACATTGAGACAGCGCGTTCCATCGCGGATGCCGAGCACTTTGTGCAAGCCCACATAATACGGCGGACACCGGATGCAACGTTGGTTATGATTTATCGCGGTTATACAACCGAAGTGTCTCTGCCTTGCGCAACACTGAGGTTGTATACTGCCAATAAACTGACCCTTCATGAGTACCGAGTCGGACGATTCTCCACCTCGGAGAGAGCCCGCTAGGCACAGCGTTGCAGGTGAAGGACCGGTCACGAGGGGACGAGCCAGGCGTGACGCCGGACTCGCCACTTCATAGGAGCCAAAGGATGCACCACCGATGCCGCACCGACACACGTACACCGGTGCTGGGACGTCCGGAGCAGGAGGCTCTGGACAACACTAGGAACCGAACTACTTTGCCTCTGGACGCTGGGACTACTTTGCCTCTAGACTATAGTCGGTTCTAGTTCTAGTGCTTTTAGTTCTTGATTAAGTCTTTGTCTTAGCTGGTTCTTCAATCTTGCTTGATACTGGAGGTGAATTGTCACCAAGAGTATTGACAAGGTTGCTTGCTCTTGCTAGCGGAGTAAGTAGTTGTTGACTAGTGTAGGAGTGGTTCCTAGACTAGCCAGTGGCCTTAGTTTGCCCCCGTCGCAACGGAGGTGGTAGCCGTGAGGTGGTGACAACCCTTTCGGTCTTTGTAGTCCATCACGTTAGTTCCGGCCTGTAGGATCCCCTAGTGCAGGGTAGACGGCACCCCTTCTCATCCCTTTCTGTGTGTCGTAGGCTCTGTTGTCCCGAAGCTAAGACTTAGGTTTACCCTTGACCTCTGAGTACTGGCTCTTTAGCCTCTGTATCTCTAAGCCCGAGTGACATAGACAGATAAAGTATTCAGGAGTCCTCTATCTCTCCTCATTGTCCTCCCAGCTATCTATTCCTTCTCTCCCTTACCTGAGCATCCCTTGAGCTGTGTGTCACGGTATATCCACTCCTATCCAATACCGTTATCCCCCATCTTGTCTAGTCGTGTATCCTTCTTTGATAGTCTTGAATATCTATTTGTTAGTCGTGTATCCTTCTTTGATAGTCGTGTATCCCTTGAGCTGTTTGTTTGCTTTTCTAGGGCTCAAACAAAGGTGATTCAAATTCGAGTTTAAATAAATTTAAACTCTCATTTGAACCACAAGCAGTACAAAACTCAATGCAGCAGCATGAATGCAACAAAAATGTTTCTACACCTTATATTTGATTTTAATTATCAGAAATTATTTATTTAACCTATAATAATTATGAACAAGACATTAAAGAATCAATTAATTACTGAAAATTTTAAATAGGGCTATTTTAGGGTGTTACAAGTACCCAGGAATCCTCTATCTCTTCTCGTTATCCTCCCAGCTATCTATTCCTTCTCTTTCCTATCCGAGCCTCCCTTGAGCTGTGTGTCACGGTATATCCACTCCTATTCAATACCGTTATCCCCTGTCTTGTCTAATAGTGTACCATTCTCTGATAGTCTCGATTATTTATTTGCTAGTAATCTTGCCAAAGCTTCCCTGCGGAAATATAAATTACGATACCTTGGGATACGCCCAGGTGAAGTGCTACAGCGGTGATTCTGTGCGCTTGCAGAATATTTCTATATTTTACTAAGCCATAAGGAAAACCACTGAAACACTCCTTACACCAGTACCAGGATTCTCAATTCTGATATTGGACCGTAAGAAGTGCCGACACTCTCCTAGAAAGAGCAAGCACTCCTGTCAATACCCCAGTGACAATTCACCGGAAGCATTGAGCAGAAACGAGGAACCAGCTGAGACAAAGAACTAACAGAGAACTTATAGAACCAGACTACAACTGCTATAACCAAGACTAGACATTCTACACTTATCCTAGAATAAATGCAGAACAAATAACTCAAGTAAATGTAGAAGATAATATATTGAGTGCTCAGAGTCTTACATAAAGAAAAGGAAAAGATACAAGAGCTTTACCAGAACTCCGGAACCTCGAGCGAAGCTCGACTCTGACTCTAACTCCCAACTGGACTAGCCTAACTCTACATCTTGAAAGAGATGAATGGAGACTTGCTCCCAAGTGGTGTGTGTGAAACCGGTCATGGGACACCTCCTTTTATAGCAAGTGATGGCGGTTGAGCTTGGGTAACCGCCAAGGCACCCAGGGGGATATGACATGTCGTGCATCATCATTGCTTGGTCGTTGCTGACGTGGATGCCTCCCGGTTGTGCTTCACGTTGTGTACGGCTAAGGGGGGTAACCGGCCGAATCGTGTCGTTCGGCCGAATCGGTCAATTCCGCCCACTATAGTTGCGGAATGTTGCATAAAGCCTCATTTATTCCCGAGTATTGGTGGTCGAAATTGGGTTGTAACGGCCGCCAATAGTCTTGATGACCCAATCCAACCCGCCGGCTCTTCTACCCCTCGAGTTGTGCGGTCGATGGACCGGAGTTGTGCTCGGCCCGCGTTGATGACCCAATCCAACCGGCCGATGCGTTGAGTTGTGTTGAGTGTAATGATGTCGTACGGTATGTGTTGATGACCCAATCCAATCCACCAGTCTAGTTTGAGTGGGGTGGCCGTGTTGATGACCCAATCCAACCGGTTTGTTTTCTACCCCCTCGAGTTGTGCGGTCAATGGACCGGAGTTGTAAGAGATGGTAGGATACCTCTCTAGTAAATGTATAGTCAGTCTTTGGACTGAAGTTGTATGGTTTTCGGGCCTGGTTTTCCTTATAAACAGGGTCAACTCTTATTTTCTTCTAATAAAAATTCGGGAAAGCGTAAGCTTTCGTCGTCCGTTCAAAAAAAACGTGTACTATACACATCATCACAAACGGTTTTTGCTACAAACCGTTTGTGATGTGGGCATCACAAATGGTTCGTATTGTAAGAAAAACCGTTTGTGATGCCATCACAAATGGTTTTGTTAAAACCCTTTGTGATGAGGGTATCACAAACGGTTTGTGGTTGGCCGTTTGTGATGTCGTTTTCTGTAGTAGTGTAGCTGTGATCTTACGATCAAAATGTAGCTCAACAAGACTCCAAGATCCATGAAATGTTTGAAACACCTCAGATTTATATCTAGAAAGATAGATCCAAGTAAATTTGCTAAAATCATTGATAGATCTCATATACATCATATTTATGAGCATGACCATACGTCATAGAAATTAAAATTAAATCTAAAGAAATTGAGATTCTGATCCATAGAGTTACTTGATTGTAATATTGGCCCTTGCGTGGGTAATTCTTGCATGGGGCTCCAACAAGCATTAGGGGAAGACATGTGCTTTCCTGTCGACACAAAAAGTATTTGATAGGCGCCATCGGTCCCACACACTATTGTTTCTCGTGCATCCTTTTCTTTCCTCGCTCTCCTTATCTCGGAAATACGACCGCTGCTCTACGGTGCGGCTGTGTTCTCCCATCTCTATTTCCTCACTCTTTTGTCCCTTCTCCCTTGGCGCGAGGACTACTCATGCAAGCAGCAATTGGTCCTCTCGTCCGCTGAGGACCGAGCAGAGAATTAAATAGTGCTGGTAAAATTCTATAATTAATTGAGAAAAATGCAAGTACACATGTCGAGTCGAGGACTCAAATCCGCGTAGTAGGTTCCACGACGACGAATCTTACCAGCTGAGCTACGCTAGTTCGCTTATTGTGGTATTAGAACCAAAGTAGATGGATCCGGCAGAAACAAAAAATGACGATAATAAAGTCCATGAGCAGAGACAAAACATTTTATTTGCGAGGAGAGAAAAACATTGCTTAATGCGATTGGAAATTTCTTTTAAGCAAGATATTTTAAATGTACCACAGGCTATATATTATTCTAACGACACTTGTCGAACCTCATCAAAACACAACTATATTTTCGATACACTCAGTTGACATATTGTATTTTTTGGACTTATAAGTATTATTATCACATCAATTTATTTTTTTCTCCTTCTGCAGCAAACGGTGGAATAAGTTGTACTGTGCTCCTTATTCTCAGACAATAAGACACATGTTTCTTTATTCTTTCCATATATCTCATCGATGATCTAGCAAGCTGCGGGTGGCATATAGTCTTGATCACTATCCGCTATCATTCCTTGAGATCATGCCTTAGATTGAAGCTGGCAGTTGCCTATCTCTGTAGACAGTAAGAGAAACGCGAGTAAGCTCACTATAATTTAATTACCATCACAAATCTTATCCGATTCTCCATTTGTTCCCAATTAGGGATGTCAAAGAGAAAATTAAATTTGCCACTTGACATCCCTGTTCCTAACTTTCAGAAGTGGGGTGTGTTATATATACTTGAAGCTTGAGGGCATGCAAGATGATGATCGAGCGTGAACAAACTCACTTGGTGCTTGGTAGACGATGGTGCCGGCGCCGTTGAAGTCGCACGCGCTGCCCGCTCGCCCGTTGCGCTGGTAGTAGTCGTTGAACGCGTAGGACGCATGCGACACCTTGGTGTCCGGGCTGAAGCAGCGGGCGCCTGGCTGGATGGCGCTGCAGTCGGCGCCGTGGCTGCAAGCCCAGTCGAGCGCCGCCTGCAGCCGCGCGTCCCCGACGTCCCCGTTCGCCACGCACCAGCTCGCCTGGTTCGGGTCGCATATGCCTGTCGTTCTCGGATGTGCAATGGAATGTAAGTAATACGATGGTGATCGGCGAGCTTACGTTAATATATATGTATATATATAACTCACTTGGCTGCTGGTAGACAATGGAGGCGGCCCCGGCGAAGTCGCAGGCGCTGCTGGCTCGGCCATTGCGTTGGTAGTAGTCGTTGAACGCGTAGGTCGCGTGCGCCACCTTGGTGTCCGGGCTGAAGCAGCGCGCGCCGGGCTGGATGGCGCTGCAGTCCGCGCCGTGGCCGCACGCGTAGTCCAGAGCCGCCTGCAGCCGCGAGTCCCCGACGCCCCCGTTCGCCACGCACCAGCTGCTCGCCGGCGGCGGCGTCGGGGCCGGGGGCCCGCTGCCGTGGACGAAGTCGACGTCGTACACCGGCTGCATGTTGTGGTCGAACAGCCCGAAGTTGCGCTCCGACTCATCGCTCTTGCCGTCCTCGTCGAAGAGGGCGAAGATGTACGCGGAGCTGGCGGCGGCGCCGCCCGCACCGCCGCCGCCAGTGCTGTCGATGAGGCTAGCGGCGGAGCTGGCGGCCAGCGTCTGAGCGATGAGGCCGTTGGCGAAGTCCTGGCACTGTTTCTTTGGGATGTTCCAATGAGAGCACCCCACTTCTGAGCTAGTCACCAACATGTCGGCTTCTTGGTCTTGGGTTGCCGCCGACGAGGCCCGGGCGGCGGCGCTGCCAGCAGCAGGCGACACCGTCCGTATCGCGTAGCGGACAGCATCGATTTGGGCGTCGTAGAGGCTGTAGTACCTGCGGCCGCTGCCGGTGTCGACGGCGCCGTCGTTGGGCTGGAACGTCCAGTACGCGACGCTGATGTGCTCCCGGTCGGCCAGGTACGCCGTGAACGGGTAAACGTTGATCATGAAGTGCGACCCCGTCTGCTTGAGGAAGCCGACCAGGGGCGCCATCACCGACTGCGCGAGGTCGTCCCGGAACGTGGCGGCAGACGGCGGCCACGACGGCGCCTTGAGCGCGGTGAAGGCGACCGGCGTGGACACCTTGATGGCGCCGTCGAGGCTCAGGCTGGCCAGCGCCGCCTGCACGTTCTTCATGGCCGGGACGAGCTGATTGGTCAGGCCGCTGGCCTGGTCGAACACCTCGTTACCGACGGCGACGCCGTTGATCAGCGTGGCGGGGTAGTACGCCGCCACGTTCTTCCGCGCCCAGTCCAGCGCGTACGACTGGCTCTGGGCAGCGGAGGCCAGCAGCTCGTTGGGCAGCGACACCATGAGCTTGATGCCGGTGCTGGCCAGAGCGTTGATCACACTTTGGTTGGTGTCGTAGATCCTCACCATCGTGATGCTTTGACTCTTCAGCAGCTGCACCACCTTCGCCGGGTCAGGCAGGTTGTCTGCCACCGTACCCCAGCACACGCCCACCTCGCCCGCTTCTGCAATCAGCCAATCATGTACATCGTTAAGTCTAAAGGACGACTGGTCTAGCAGCCCGGGGACCTTCTTCTCCAGCACTGGTGCCGCTGGGTTAGGGGACCGAAGCTGTCGAGGTCTGGAGTTCCCCGGCGGACCTAGAAGAGGTGCTCGGGGCGGCGGCCGAGCAGTGGGGGACCCCCGGTGAGTGGTGCGAGCAGCGGGGCTTAGAAGGAGGAGGAGAAACGGCAGCCAATGAGGTTAGCGGTGGTAGCGGCAGTGGACGGTGGTGGAGGCCGCTGGAGGAGTGGGAGGTGCGAGCGGCTGGGGCGAAGTTGGGCGGCGGCGGTCGCCGGAGCCGGAGGAGGTGACGGCGGCGGGGGCTTGCGGCTGCGGCGGCGGGTCGCGTGCTTCCCTAACGCGTGACACGTCCCATGTACATAACACCGTTTAAACCAGCTAAATTAAACTACTGTATTTAGGTAAATAGCTATTTATAAGAAGATTAAATTTAGTATACGGCCGTTTTTAAACCGGCTAATCAGCTCGGCTCTGATAAGTCAAAATAACTCGTTTGACCCAACGAGGCTAACTAACTAGCTGAGCCGGCCAGTATCCATCGCTCTACGCGTGTACTAGTTATCACCGATTTGGAACAGCAGTGGATAGCTCTATATTATTCGTTGCCGATTGAGACCCATTACCTGCACCGGGGATGAAGAGCAGTGGCAATGTCACGCCGAGGAGGACGACGACGAGGAGAGAAGCGTGCGCGGCCATGATCGAAGCCCTGCCTCTTCTGGTGTGTGTGGGCGATGGGTGGAGCAAAGACGAGGCGAGGTGTGGGAAACCAGCGGCGGATCGGGTGGGAATTTATAGCCAGGAAAATCTTACAGGTCAAATTGCTGCATCTAAGACTAACATAAGTTATTAGCACATAAATACAGTACCGATACAACTGAAATCTTGACTCGGAGCATATATACTCTGAAGAAACAAACGGGTGATGGTACAAGTACAACCGATCGGTCACTGCTGGAAATTTTATAAAAGAAATAGAATAATAACAACTCAATAAATCAAAATTAGCTAAAAAGGATATATATATATATATGTATATATACAGAGAGAGAGACTACCAAGCAACATCAGAGGATACAAATCACAAAAAACAACAAAATAGGAGACTCTCCAGCGACTTCCTCAATTCAAAAGAAAAGGTCTTAAGCAACCCTAAATCTGAAATCCTGATGAACCCCAAACACCAGGGTTGAATCTATATCATAAACCGTAAATCCAAACTTCCACTAGTAAATTCTAAATACAAAACCCTAGTAACCAAATTTTTTTAAAAAAGCATGTCAGCCCAAAATCCCAAAAATTATATCGACCCTAGATTGAAAACATTGACAAATGGCATCCCAATTTTTTCGGTACAGTGAGGAATAGGGACAAGAAATGGCATCCAAAATTTTGGTTGCCCGGTTGGAATAAAACACCAAATTAGAAGGAAAAATATAATTTTTAAAAAATTGCAGACACGGGGAACTATATTCATGCACTACTACAGAAACCAACATCACAAACGGTCAACCAAAAACCATTTGTGATACCCCTCATCACAAACGGTTTGTAATGTGGGGCATCAAAAACCGTTTGTGATGTGGGGGCATAGCTGACTGGACAGGGATCAAATTGAGCCGATTGCGAAAATTTGAGGACGAGGACGGTCGTTTTCGTAGTTCAGGGACGGAATTGAGCCGGTTGTGAAAGTTTGAGGACGAGAACGACCGTTTTCGTAGTTTAGGGACGAAATTGAGCTTTCGATGATTGTTCAGGGACGGATTTTATGATGTTTTCTATGCCTCTCGTGGCTATACATGCATGCAGTAGTGGAAAATGGGGCTTTAGTCCTGATTGGGCAGATGCTTTAGTCCCGATTTTCTAACCAGGACTACGGTTCCGAGACTAATAGGGACATTTAGATTGTGTTACCAACAGGAACTAAATGTCTCAAAAAAATTAGAAAAAAGTTAGTCCAAGCCATCAAGTCGCAAGTCGCGCATAAATCGCGCGCTACGCGGCCAGCGGGATTCGAACCGGCGACCTCTCCCTCGCGCGTGAGCTCCTCTACCACTGCACCACTTCGTCACCTGTGACTAGATACCGTTCCAACTCTTATCATATTATACCAAACCGAGTTTAAATTGCTTGTTTGAGGCTCTAAACGACTTCAAATCAAAAAGTGTTGAACTACAACGTTTCCTAACTTTTCAAAACCTACAACTTTCATGTTGACCGTTTTTTCATCCGAGGCGGTTTACAGAATTTGAATTTCACAAACATAGATGACTGGACAGGGATCAAATTAAGCCGATTGCAAAAATTTGAGGACGAGGACGGTCATTTTCGTAGTTCAGGGACGGAATTGAGCCGGTTGCGAAAGTTTGAGGACGAGAACGAACGTTTTCGTAGTTTAGGGACGAAATTGAGCTTTCGATGATAGTTCAGGGCCGAATTTTATGATGTTTTCTATGCCTCTCGTGGCTATACATGCATGCAGTAGCGGAAAATGGCGCTTTAGTCCTGATTGGGCAGGTGCTATTGTCCCTATTTTCTAACCAGGACTACGGTTCCGAGACTAATAGGGACATTTAGATTGTGTTACCAACAGGAACTAAATGTCTCAAAAAAATTAGAAAAAAGTTAGTCCTGGATGATAAGTTAGTCCAAGCCATCAAGTCGCAAGTCGCGCCATTTTTTTGTGCATAAATCGCGCGCTACGCGGCCAGCGGGATTCGAACCGGCGACCTCTCCCTCGCGCGTGAGCTCCTCTACCACTGCACCACTTCGTCACCTGTGACTAGATACCGTTCTGACTCCTATCATATTATACCAAACTGAGTCTAAATTGCTTGTTTGAGGCCGTAAACGACTTCAAATCAAAAAGTGTTGAACTACAACGTTTCCTAACTTTTCAAAACCTACAACTTTCATGTTGACCGTTTTTTCATCCGAGGCCGTTTACAGAATTTGAATTTCAAATTTGAGAACATTCAAACTTAGATCTAGCTAACTAGATGACTTCAAATGACAATGTTGTCAACTACAAAGTTTCATAACTTCTGAAGATCTACAACTTTGATATTGACCATTTTTCCATACGATGTAGTGAGGGTAACATTATTCACAAATCTTATAGGTCTCTTATAGTTTTAGGAAACTAGAACTCTATGAGAGAGATGGATTTTATGAATAATATTCATATGAGTTTGTCAAATGAAGAAATGACCAAAGTAAAAGTTCTACATCTTGAGAAGCCATAAAACTTTGTAGTTCAACACTTTTTGATTTGAAGTGATTTACTAGTTCAAAATGTGGTTTGAACGTGTATCATACACATCATCACAAAGGGTTTAAAAAACCGTTTGTGATGAGGGCCATCACAAAGGGTTCGTATTACGAACCGTTTGTGTTGTGGACCATCACAAACGGTTTGTAATACGAACCGTTTGTGATGCCATCACAAGCGGTTTTTGCTACAAACCAATTGTGATGGCCTCACATCACAAACGGTTTTTAAGGAACCGTTTGTGATGGCCCCCATCACAAACGGTTTTTGTTTTGAAAAACCGTTTGTGATGGGGGTATCACAAACGGTTATTGATGAGGCCGTTTGTGATGTCGCTTTCTGTAGTAGTGGTCGTGTACATCAAGACCATGTAATTAGTTTTTTATTTACTCACGTTTAGTCTTCCATGCATGAGGAGATAGATTTGATGTGATAGGTGAATAGTAATGTTTGGAGAGAGAATTTTGGGAAGTTTGGTGATTTAATGTGGAACTAAACACACCCAGTGTCTTCACTATGAGTCCCACGGCACGAGCGAGCTAGCATGACACCACAAGCTTGTTCATTAATTATGGGCTGGATATATATATGGCGGAATAGCCAAATCCGTCCCTAAACTACTGCCGAAAGCTCAATATCGTCCCTGAGCTACGAAAACGGCCGTTCTCGTCCTCAAACTTTCGCAACTGGCTCAATTTCGTTCCTAAACTATGAAAACGACCGTTCTCGTCCTCAAATTTTCGCAAGCAGCTCAATTTCGTCCCTGCCTAGTCAGCTATGGTTGTGAATTACCGATTCTACCCCTTTGCTCATCTTTTTCCCCAACCCTGAAGTCCACCTGATTCATTTTAAATAAACCATAGAAGCTCGTTGATCTGCCCTCCTCTCATCGAAATGAATTTTTTTATCTTCTATTTCTGATTGCTCCATGTTTCTTCCTGTCCTTATGCATCACATATTTTCTAAAAGAGATGGCCAAGGGGGTAGAATCGGTAATTCACAAACATAGCTGACTGGACAGGGATCAAATGTAGCCGAATGCGAAAATTTGAGGACGAGGACGGTCATTTTCATAGTTCAGGGACGGAATTGAGCCGGTTGCGAAAGTTTGAGGACGAGAACGAACATTTTCGTAGTTTAGGGACGAAATTGAGCTTTCGATGATAGTTCAGGGCCGAATTTTATGATGTTTTCTATGCCTCTCGTGGCTATACATGCATGCAGTAGTGGAAAATGGCGCTTTAGTCCTGATTGGGCAGGTGCTATAGTCCCGATTTTCTAACCAGGACTACGGTTCTGAGACTAAGAGGGACATTTAGATTGTGTTACCAACAGGAACTAAATGTCTTTAGTCCTGATTAGGCAGGTGCTATAGTCCCGATTTTCTAACCAGGACTACGGTTCTGAGACTAAGAGGGACATTTAGATTGTGTTACCAACAGGAACTAAATGTCTCAAAAAAATTAGAAAAAAGTTAGTCCCGGGTGATAAGTTAGTCCAAGCCATCAAGTCGCAAGTCGCGCCATTTTTTCGTGCATAAATCGCGCGCTACGCAGCCGGCGGGATTCGAACCGGCGACCTCTCCCTCGCACGTGAGCTCCTCTACCACTACACCACTTCGTCACCTGTGACTAGATACCATTCCGACTCCTATCATATTATACCAAACCGAGTTTAAATTGCTTGTTTGAGGCCGTAAACGACTTCAAATCAAAGAGTGTTGAACTACAACATTTCCTAACTTTTCAAATCCTACAACTTTCATGTTGACCGTTTTTTCATCCGAGGCCATTTACAGAATTTGAATTTCAAATTTGAGAACATTCAAACTTAGATCTAGCTAACTAGATGACTTCAAATGACAAAGTTGTCAACTATAAAGTTTCATAACTTCTGAAGATCTACAACTTTGATATTGACCGTTTTTCCATACGATGTAGTGAGGGTAACATTGTTCATAAATCTTATAGGTCTCTTATAGTTTTAGGAAACTAGAACTCTATGAGAGAGATGGATTTTATGAACAATATTCATATGAGTTTGTCAAATGAAGAAATGACCAAAGTAAAAGTTCTACATCTTGAGAAGCCATACTTTGTAGTTCAACACTTTTTGATTTGAAGTGATTTACTAGTTCAAAATGTGGTTTGAACGTGTACCATACACATCATCACAAAGGGTTTAAAAAACAATTTGTGATGAGGGCCATCACAAAGGGTTCGTATTACGAACCATTTGTGATGTGGACCATCACAAACGGTTTGTAATACGAACCGTTTGTGATGCCATCACAAACGGTTTTTTCTACAAACCGATTGTGATGGCCTCACATCACAAACGGTTTTTAAAGAACGCCTCGATCACAAACAGTTTTTGATGAGGCCGTTTGTGATGTCGCTTTCTGTAGTAGTGGTCGTGTACATCAAAACCATGTAATTAGTTTTTTATTTACTCACGTTTAGTGTTCCATGCACGAGGAGAGAGATTTGATGTGATAGGTGAATAGTAATGTTTGGAGAGAGAATTTTGGGAAGTTTGGTGATTTAATGTGGAACTAAACACACCCAGTGTCTTCTCTATGAGTCCCACGGCACGAGCGACCTAGCATGACACCACATGCTCGTTCATTAATTATGGGCTGGATATATATATGGCGCAATAGCCAAATCCATCCCTAAACTACTGCCGAAAGCTCAATATCGTCCCTGAACTACGAAAACGGCCGTTCTCGTCCTCAAACTTTCACAACTGGCTCAATTTCGTTCCTAAACTATGAAAACGACCGTTCTCGTCCTCAAATTTTCGCAATCAGCTCAATTTTGTCCCTGCCTAGTCAGCTATGGTTGTGAATTACCGATTCTACCCCTTTGCTCATCTTTTTCCCCAACCCTGAAGTCCACCTGATTCATTTTAAATAAACCATATAAGCTCGTTGATCTGCCCTCCTCTCATCGAAATGAATTTTTTTATCTTCTATTTCTGATTGCTCCATATTTCTTCCTGTCCTTATGCATCACATATTTTCTGAAAGAGATGGCCAAGGGGGTAGAATCGGTAATTCACAAACATAGCTGACTGGACAGGGATCAAATTGAGCCGATTGCGAAAATTTGAGGACGAGGACGGTCATTTTCGTAGTTCAGGGACGGAATTGAGCCGGTTGCGAAAGTTTGAGGACGAGAACGAACGTTTTCGTAGTTTAGGGACGAAATTGAGCTTTCGATGATAGTTCAGGGCCGAATTTTATGATGTTTTCTATGCCTCTCGTGGCTATACATGCATGCAGTAGCGGAAAATGGCGCTTTAGTCCTGATTGGGCAGGTGCTATAGTCCCAATTTTCTAACCAGGACTACGGTTCCGAGACTAATAGGGACATTTAGATTGTGTTACCAACAGGAACTAAATGTCTCAAAAAAATTAGAAAAAAGTTAGTCCCGGGTGATAAGTTAGTCCAAGCCATCAAGTCGCAAGTCGCGCCATTTTTTCGTGCATAAATCGCACGCTACGCGGCCAGCGGGATTCGAACCGGCGACCTCTCCCTCGCGCGTGAGCTCCTCTACCACTGCACCACTTCGTCACCTGTGACTAGATACCGTTCCGACTCCTATCATATTATACCAAACTGAGTATAAATTGCTTGTTTGAGGCCGTAAACGACTTCAAATCAAAAAGTGTTGAACTACAACGTTTCCTAACTTTTCAAAACCTACAACTTTCATGTTGACCGTTTTTTCATCCGAGGCCATTTACAGAATTTGAATTTCAAATTTGAGAACATTCAAACTTAGATCTAGCTAACTAGATGACTTCAAATGACAAAGCTGTCAACTACAAAGTTTCATAACTTCTGAAGATCTACAACTTTGATATTGACCATTTTTCCATACGATGTAGTGAGGGTAACATTATTCTAAAATCTTATAGGTCTCTTATAGTTTTAGGAAACTAGAACTCTATGAGAGAGATGGATTTTATGAACAATATTCATATAAGTTTGTCAAATGAAGAAATGACCAAAGTTAAAGTTCTACATATTGAGAAGCCATACTTTGTAGTTCAACACTTTTTGATTTGAAGTGATTTACTAGTTCAAAATGTGGTTTGAACGTGTACCATACACATCATCACAAAGGGTTTAAAAAACCGTTTGTGATGAGGGCCATCACAAAGGGTTCGTATTACGAACCGTTTGTGATGTGGACCATCACATACGGTTTGTAATACGAACCGTTTGTGATGCCATCACAAGCGGTTTTTGCTACAAACCAATTGTGATGGCTTCACATCACAAACGGTTTTTAAGGAACCATTTGTGATGGCCCCCATCACAAACGGTTTTTGTTTTGAAAAACCGTTTGTGATGGGGGTATCACAAACGGTTTTTGATGAGGCCGTTTGTGATGTCGCTTTCTGTAGTAGTGGTCGTGTACATCAAGACCATGTAATTAGTTTTTTATTTACTCACGTTTAGTCTTCCATGCATGAGGAGATAGATTTGATGTGATAGGTGAATAGTAATGTTTGGAGAGAGAATTTTGGGAAGTTTGGTGATTTAATGTGGAACTAAACACACCCAGTGTCTTCACTATGAGTCCCACGGCACGAGCGAGCTAGCATGACACCACAAGCTTGTTCATTAATTATGGGCTGGATATATATATGGCGGAATAGCCAAATCCGTCCCTAAACTACTGCCGAAAGCTCAATATCGTCCCTGAACTACGAAAACGGCCGTTCTCGTCCTCAAACTTTCGCAACTGGCTCAATTTCGTTCCTAAACTATGAAAACGACCGTTCTCGTCCTCAAATTTTCACAAGCAGCTCAATTTCGTCCCTGCCTAGTCAGCTATGGTTGTGAATTACCGATTCTACCCCTTTGCTCATCTTTTTCCCCAACCCTGAAGTCCACCTGATTCATTTTAAATAAACCATAGAAGCTCGTTGATCTGCCCTCCTCTCATCGAAATGAATTTTTTTATCTTCTATTTCTGATTGCTCCATGTTTCTTCCTGTCCTTATGCATCACATATTTTCTAAAAGAGATGGCCAAGGGGGTAGAATCGGTAATTCACAAACATAGCTGACTGGACAGGGATCAAATTGAGCCGATTGCGAAAATTTGTGGACGAGGACGGTCATTTTCGTAGTTCAGGGACGGAATTGAGCCGGTTGCGAAAGTTTGAGGACGAGAACGAACGTTTTCGTAGTTTAGGGACGAAATTGAGCTTTCGATGATAGTTCAGGGCCGAATTTTATGATGTTTTCTATGCCTCTCGTGGCTATACATGCATGCAGTAGTGGAAAATGGGGCTTTAGTCCTGATTGGGCAGGTGCTATAGTCCCGATTTTCTAACCAGGACTACGATTCCGAGACTAATAGGGACATTTAGATTGTGTTACCAACAGGAACTAAATGTCTCAAAAAAATTAGAAAAAAGTTAGTCCCGGGTGATAAGTTAGTCCAAGCCATCAAGTCGCAAGTCGCGCCATTTTTTCGTGCATAAATCGCACGCTACGCGGCCGGCGGGATTCGAACCGGCGACCTCTCCCTCGCGCGTGAGCTCCTCTACCACTGCACCACTTCGTCACCTGTGACTAGATACCGTTCCGACTCCTATCATATTATACCTAACCAAGTTTAAATTGCTTGGTTGAGGCTGTAAATGACTTCAAATCAAAGAGTGTTGAACTACAACGTTTCCTAACTTTTCAAAACCTACAACTTTCATGTTGACCGTTTTTTCATCCGAGGCCATTTACAGAATTTGAATTTCAAATTTGAGAACATTCAAACTTAGATCTAGCTAACTAGATGACTTCAAATGACAAAGTTGTCAACTACAAAGTTTCATAACTTCTGAGGATCTACAACTTTGATATTGACCGTTTTTCCATACGATGTAGTGAGGGTAACATTGTTCACAAATCTTATAGGTCTCTTATAGTTTTAGGAAACTAGAACTCTATGAGAGAGATGGATTTTATGAACAATATTCATATGAGTTTTTCAAATGAAGAAATGACCAAAGTAAAAGTTCTACATCTTGAGAAGCCATACTTTGTAGTTCAACACGTTTTGATTTGAAATGATTTACTAGTTCAAAATGTGGTTTGAACGTGTACCATACACATCATCACAAATGGTTTAAAAACAGTTTGTGATGAGGGCCATCACAAAGGGTTCGTATTACGAACCATTTGTGATGTGGACCATCACAAACGGTTTGTAATACGAACCGTTTGTGATGCCATCACAAACGGTGTTTGCTACAAACCGATTGTGATGGCCTCACATCACAAACGGTTTTTAAAGAACGCCCCGATCACAAACGGTTTTTGATGAGGCCGTTTGTGATGTCGCTTTCTGTAGTAGTGGTCGTGTACATCAAAACCATGTAATTAGTTTTTTATTTACTCACGTTTAGTGTTCCATGCACGAGGAGAGAGATTTGATGTGATAGGTGAATAGTAATGTTTGGAGAGAGAATTTTGGGAAGTTTGGTGATTTAATATGGAACTAAACACACCCAGTGTCTTCTCTATGAGTCCCACGGCACGAGCGACCTAGCATGACACCACATGCTCGTTCATTAATTATGGGCTGGATATATATATGGCGCAATAGCCAAATCCATCCCTAAACTACTGCCGAAAGCTCAATATCGTCCCTGAACTACGAAAACGGCCGTTCTCGTCCTCAAACTTTCACAACTGGCTCAATTTCGTTCCTAAACTATGAAAACGACCATTCTCGTCCTCAAATTTTCGCAAGCAGCTCAATTTTGTCCCTGCCTAGTCAGCTATGGTTGTGAATTACCGATTCTACCCCTTTGCTCATCTTTTTCCCCAACCCTGAAGTCCACCTGATTCATTTTAAATAAACCATATAAGCTCGTTGATCTGCCCTCCTTTCATCGAAATGAATTTTTTTATGTTCTATTTCTGATTGCTCCATGTTTCTTCCTGTCCTTATGCATCACATATTTTCTGAAAGAGATGGCCAAGGGGGTAGAATCGGTAATTCACAAACATAGCTGACTGGACAGGGATCAAATTGAGCCGGTTGCGAAAATTTGAGGACGAGGACGGTCATTTTCGTAGTTTAGGGACGGAATTGAGCCGGTTGCGAAAGTTTGAGGACGAGAACAAACGTTTTCGTAGTTTAGGGACGAAATTGAGCTTTCGATGATAGTTCAGGGCCGGATTTTATGATGTTTTCTATGCCTCTCGTTGCTATAGATGCATGGAGTAGTGGAGAATGGGGCTTTAGTCTTGATTGAGCAGGTGCTTTAGTCCCGATTTTCTAACCAGGACTACGGTTCCGAGCCTAATAGGGACATTTAGATTGTGTTACCAACATGAACTAAATGTCTCAAAAAAATTAGAAAAAAGTTAGTCCCGGGTGATAAGTTAGTCCAAGCCATCAAGTCGCAAGTCGCGCCATTTTTTCGTGCATAAATCGCGCGCTACGCGGCCGGCGGGATTCGAACCGGCGACCTCTCCCTCGCACGTGAGCTCCTCTACCACTGCACCACTTCGTCACCTGTGACTAGATACCGTTCCGACTCCTATCATATTATACCAAACTGAGTATAAATTGCTTGTTTGAGGCCGTAAACGACTTCAAATCAAAAAGTGTTGAACTACAACGTTTCCTAACTTTTCAAAATCTACAACTTTCATGTTGACCGTTTTTTCATCCGAGGCCATTTACAGAATTTGAATTTCAAATTTGAGAACATTCAAACTTAGATCTAGCTAACTAGATGACTTCAAATGACAAAGTTGTCAACTACAAAGTTTCATAACTTCTGAAGATCTACAACTTTGATATTGACCATTTTTCCATACGATGTAGTGAGGGTAACATTATTCTAAAATCTTATAGGTCTCTTATAGTTTTAGGAAACTAGAACTCTATGAGAGAGATGGATTTTATGAACAATATTCATATGAGTTTGTCAAATGAAGAAATGACCAAAGTTAAAGTTCTACATATTGAGAAGCCATACTTTGTAGTTCAACACTTTTTGATTTGAAGTGATTTACTAGTTCAAAATGTGGTTTGAACGTGTACCATACACATCATCACAAAGGGTTTAAAAAACCGTTTGTGATGAGGGCCATCACAAAGGGTTCGTATTACGAACCGTTTTTGATGTGGACCATCACATACGGTTTGTAATACGAACCGTTTGTGATGCCATCACAAGCGGTTTTTGCTACAAACCAATTGTGATGGCTTCACATCACAAACGGTTTTTAAGGAACCGTTTGTGATGGCCCCCATCACAAACGGTTTTTGTTTTGAAAAACCGTTTGTGATGGGGGTATCACAAACGGTTTTTGATGAGGCCGTTTGTGATGTCGCTTTCTGTAGTAGTGGTCGTGTACATCAAGACCATGTAATTAGTTTTTTATTTACTCACGTTTAGTCTTCCATGCATGAGGAGATAGATTTGATGTGATAGGTGAATAGTAATGTTTGGAGAGAGAATTTTGGGAAGTTTGGTGATTTAATGTGGAACTAAACACACCAGTGTCTTCACTATGAGTCCCACGGCACGAGCGAGCTAGCATGACACCACAAGCTTGTTCATTAATTATGGGCTGGATATATATATGGCGGAATAGCCAAATCCGTCCCTAAACTACTGCCGAAAGCTCAATATCGTCCCTGAACTACGAAAACGGCCGTTCTCGTCCTCAAACTTTCGCAACTGGCTCAATTTCGTTCCTAAACTATGAAAACGACCGTTCTCGTCCTCAAATTTTCACAAGCAGCTCAATTTCGTCCCTGCCTAGTCAGCTATGGTTGTGAATTACCGATTCTACCCCTTTGCTCATCTTTTTCCCCAACCCTGAAGTCCACCTGATTCATTTTAAATAAACCATAGAAGCTCGTTGATCTGCCCTCCTCTCATCGAAATGAATTTTTTTATCTTCTATTTCTGATTGCTCCATGTTTCTTCCTGTCCTTATGCATCACATATTTTCTAAAAGAGATGGCCAAGGGGGTAGAATCGGTAATTCACAAACATAGCTGACTGGACAGGGATCAAATTGAGCCGGTTGTGAAAATTTGAGGACGAGGACGGTCATTTTCGTAGTTTAGGGACGGAATTGAGCCGGTTGCGAAAGTTTGAGGACGAGAACGAACGTTTTCGTAGTTTAGGGACGAAATTGAGCTTTCGATGATAGTTCAGGGCCGGATTTTATGATGTTTTCTATGCCTCTCGTGGCTATAGATGCATGGAGTAGTGGAAAATGGGGCTTTAGTCTTGATTGAGCAGGTGCTTTAGTCCCGATTTTCTAACCAGGACTACGGTTCCGAGCCTAATAGGGACATTTAGATTGTGTTACCAACATGAACTAAATGTCTCAAAAAAATTAGAAAAAAGTTAGTCCCGGGTGATAAGTTAGTCCAAGCCATCAAGTCGCAAGTCGCGCCATTTTTTCGTGCATAAATCGCGCGCTACGCGGCCGGCGGGATTCGAACCGGCGACCTCTCCCTCGCGCGTGAGCTCCTCTACCACTGCACAACTTCGTCACCTGTGACTAGATACCGTTCCGACTCCTATCATATTATACCAAACCGAGTTTAAATTGCTTGTTTGAGGCTCTAAACGACTTCAAATCAAAAAGTGTTGAACTACAACGTTTCCTAACTTTTCAAAACCTACAACTTTCATGTTGACCATTTTTTCATCCGAGGCCGTTTACAGAATTTCAATTTCAAATTTGAGAACATTCAAACTTAGATCTAGCTAACTAGATGACTTCAAATGACAAAGTTGTCAACTACAAAGTTTCATAACTTCTGAAGATCTACAACTTTGATATTGACCGTTTTTCCATACGATGTAGTGAGGGTAAGATTGTTCACAAATCTTATAGGTCTCTTATAGTTTTAGGAAACTCGAACTCTATGAGAGAGATGGATTTTATGAACAATATTCATATGAATTTGTTAAATAAAGAAATGACCAAAGTAAAAGTTCTACATCTTGAGAAGCCCAAAGGGTTTAAAAAACCGTTTGTGATGAGGGCCATCACAAAGGGTTCGTATTACTAACCATTTGTGATGTGGACCATCACAAACAGTTTGTAATACGAACCGTTTGTGATGCCATCACAAACGGTTTTTGCTACAAACTGTTTGTGATGGCCTCACATCACAAACGGTTTTTAAAGAACCGTTTGTGATGGCCACCATCACAAACGGTTTTTGAAAAAAAAAACCGTTTGTGATGGGTGTTGGCACTTCTTACGATCCAATATCAGAATTGAGAATCCTGGTACTGGGGTAAGGAGTGTTTCAGTGGTTTTTCTTATGGCTTAGTAAAATATAGAAATATTCTGCAAGCGCACAGAATCACCGCTGTAGCACTTCACCTGGGAGTATCCCGGGGTATCGTAATTTATATTTCCGCAGGGAAGCTTTGGCAAGATTACTAGTGAACAGATATTCGAGACTATCAGAGAAGGGTACACAGCTAAACAAGACAGGGGATAACGGTATTGGATAGGAGTGGATATACCGGACACACAGCTCAAGGGAGAGAAGAGATAAATAGCTGGGAGGACAACGAGAAGAGATAGAGGACTCCTGGATTCTTTATCTACCTATGTCACTCTAGTTTAGAGATACAGATGCTACAGAGCCAGCATTAGGAGATCTGGGATAACTCTAATGTCTTAGCATCGGGACAAGGGAACCGGTGAACACACAGAAAGGGATGAGAAGGGGTGCCACTATTTCCCAACTAGGGAATCCTACGGACCGGAACTAACGTGATGGGCTACGAAGACTGAAAGGGCTGTCACCACCTCCCGGCTACCACCTCCGTTGCGACGGGAATAAACTAAGGCCACCGATGAAGCGTCCCCTCGAAAGAGAGAACTTAATGTGATACAAATACCAGTCCTAGGATGCTGGTTCACATTAATACAACAGATAGTTCAGTACAAGAACAACATTACGGGAGACGGTGGCATTGCAGGGCCACGACAAACAGAACTAACACTAAGCTCCAGATAAAAAGGTTGATAACATAGAGGTCTTCATCAGAGTGGCAACGCATGCGGCTTCCAGCGGGTGACCCTAACACACAGGCAAAGGTTGGGTGCAGAACGAACCCCTCTAAACGACGTCCTCAGGCACAAAGTCCGGGTCTGCTTCTGCAACAGATTAAGCAAGGGTGAGTACATACGTACTCAGCAAGCACAACCACACCCACGGAGGGGTATAACAGAAGTATGCACAGGATAGCAACAAGGAAGGTTTATGGTTTATTTAGCAGCAAAGCAATTTTTATTATACATGCAAGGGGGTTGGTTTTCGCAATGCGTTTTCACAAATATTATTTTTAAAAGGAACAGTAAGAGTAATACTTTTTCGTACAAGATTTTGTTGCTACCAGATTCCCCATCTGTCGTAGCCCATGTCAAAACATTTCTCAGCTCAACCAAACACCAACTCTTTCTTACGCCAAAACAGGGGACTAGTGAAGTGACCAAGCCGTAACTCGCCCAATACCGTGGACACGGCTATCCGGATAGGTTTTAACTCTGCAGAGGTGTACACAACCACAAGTAGGCTACCACAACAAGAACACCTTAGTGCCAGTGCAGCTCCTATCAAAGCCATTACCCACCATAGCTAAACTGACAAGTTATCACAGACGCGACCAGGGGTTAGCAACCTACCAACGAGGTTCTAACCAGGGGCATACCTCACATAGACCGTATCCCCGGCTCCATGGCCCTCTGTTGCTCACCAGCACACCACATAACCAGCAGCTCAACTAGTGGGATTTATGCTAGGCCGTTGCCACATACAACGGTCGAGTGGTGGTACAGAAAAATGGGTTAGGCTAGATGACACATCAACATCATCCCAAAATTTGTGATAGGATAGACAACTCCCACCATGCTCAACCATACCAGTTCGAGCTCACCTCGGTATTTCACACGGAAATACCGTCTGTCTCATCCCACACGGGTACTCATTTTATTCACACAAATCATCTCTTTTATTTTAAAGCACGCACGCGGTTGCTTTTGCAAACACCAAGTATTTGTCATGGGGGTATAATGGCAAAATGTTCCTAAGCATTTCTAGCAGTGACTAATATTCAAATAGAACATTGTCATATTTAAACATTAATCTAGGTTGTCAAGGAATTAGTCATAGCAATCAAGGTATGGCTATCCAACCGGGTTTAGCAGTAAAATCATGCAAGTTTTATAAATCAGGCCATGGGTTGTGTTTATAAAAACTGGGACAACAGTATGCATCAAAGGGTGGGGTTGCACTTGCCGTTCTCCCAACCCTCAGGGGATTCCTGCCCGGGGTCTTGGTCTCCAAGCTCCTGCTCGTAGCACTGCTCCTCCTCGAGTCCTTCCTCGTTCACAGCGGAGTCTACGGCACACACAAACAAACACCCAATAAATAAAAGAAAAAGTTTTTATTGAGCTCAGAAGGAAAGAGCGGAAAACGAGAGCGAATGATGATGACACGATCATTTTTGAGTAGGGACTGGTTGGATTTGGCGAAAATATATTGGTGAATATTGTGGTGGAGTTTGGGGTCAAACGGGATTAATTTGGCGCATGAAATGACGAGTTTAGTGGAGTTTAGGGGCTGTTTATAAAGAATAAGGACCTTTTTGTAATTACTATAAAGCTCAGGGGGCTCCGGGTGAACAACCAGAGAGAGGGTGAATAGTGCATAGGACGGCGGGTTAGTTTGGGAAAAGTGCAGGGGGTTTTGTGCAAAGCGCTAGAGAGAGGGGGGTTTTAATTATTTCGACCGCGGGTTCGAATAGGAGGAACTTCAGGGGGTTACGGGCAAAACTGCCCTTCTTCTTTCTCGCGAAACAGTGCCAGGGGGGAGAGCGACGGCGGCGGTGCTGTCCGGCCAAATCGCCGGCGATTGGGGCGACGGCGATGGACGGGAACAGGGGGAAAAGATTGTGCGGGACATGACGAGTCCACACGTGGTCCTACCTCGGGCGGAGGTGGTCGGCAGCGAGCTGCCCACGAGAGCAGGCGGCGGCGGCGGCTCTGGAGGTGGTGGCGGCGACGCTGCAGTGGTGGAGGGGGCGAATTGGGCGGCTCAAGAGCTGGCGGAGGTGGAGGTGGTGCCCGAGGCCCTTTTTATAGGCGCGGAGGAGGGTTGGGGAGGCGGGCCGACGAGCGGATGGGGAGGAGGCGTTCGGCGAGCGGTGGGAGCGGCCGGCGGCGGAATTAATGGTGGCCGGGGCCCGTGATTGGTACGGCGGCGATGTGCTAGTCGTGTGCGTGCGTCGTGACGCTGTTGCGGAGCTGCGCGTGCGCGTACGGTGGTGCTGTTGCGCTTGGCGACGGGACGGCGGCGGGGCCGGGCGGTCGGAGCGGCGTTGGCCGGGGTGGCGTGCTCGATGGGCAGTGTGCCTCGGCGACGACGGTGGTAGGGACACGGTGGAGGTCGGCACGGCTGCCAGTACGGCTGTTGGGTGGTCGGTGGCGGGGCAGCGTTGCGGCGGGGCCGGCCCGGGAGCGTGTGCGCGGCGAGCACGTGGGGCGGCGGCGGTGGCGTGCGCAAGGTGGCTGTCGCGGTGGAGCGAGAGGGTCGGCGGTGATGGCGTGAGGGCGGGGTTGTGGTCGGTGATGCGTCGACGAGGAGGGCGGCCGGCCGACGAAGGGCAGCGTGGTGGCGTGCACGCTGGGCGGGGTGGCTTGGCGGGAGAGGCTCGGGTGGGCGGTACGGCAGCTCAGCGGCTGGACCCGGCGGTGGACTCGGTGGCGTGCTGGTGCGGTGCGAAGCAGGGGAGTGGAGTGGCGCCGACGAGCAGAGCAGAGGGGAGGGGTGTGGCCGGCGGCGGGCAGGGCAGGGGAGAGCAGAGCGGCAGCGCCGGTGTCAGCGAGGAGAAGCAGAGGAAACAGAGGAGGGAGGGAAAGAGAGGGGAAAAAGAAGAAAATGGGAAAAAGAAAAGAGGGGAAAAAGGGAGAGGGGAAAAGAAAGGGGAGGGGACGGCGGGATTCGCGGCGGAAAGACAGGCGCCGACGGCGGTCGGCCAGAGATGGTCGGCCCAGCGGTCGACACGAGGGTGGGTGAGACGGGACGGAAAGAGGATGGCGACGATGAAGCGAACTGGAAAAGGAGGGGGGGAAACACAAGGCGAATAGGATTGGCGGAAGAGGGAGCTCGGGCGGAAAACAATTTTGAAGATGGTTTTGAATGGTGATTTATTTAGGTGTCTTTCCCTGAGATTAAAACGCGGGCGTTACAAACCTACCCCACTTAAAAGGAATCTCGTCCTCGAGATTTGGCTGGCTCTTAAAAAGGTGGGGGAACTCTTTCTTCAGGGCATCTTCTCTTTCCCACGTAGCTTCCTTTACACTGTGTCTGCTCCACTGTACTCTGCATATTCGCACTTCGGAGTTTCTGGTTCTCTTGGTGACGGTGTCCAAAATTTTGACTAGCACTTCCTGGTACCGCAAGTCCGTTTGTAGGTCTATTTCTTCCTCGGGTATATGTTCTTCCTCAGGTACCCTCAGGCATTTCCTCAACTGTGAGACATGGAATACTGGGTGTATATCTGACATTGCTTCGGTAACTCCAATCGGTAAGCTACCTTTCCAACTTTCTTTTTCACCGGGTATGGTCCGATATACCGAGGGGCTAACTTCCCATGGACTTGAAATCTACGGGTTCCCCGGATGGGTGAAACTTTGAGATAAACAAAATCTCCTGGATTAAACTCCAGTTCTCGTCTCTTCTTATCTGCGTAGCTTTTCTGTCTGGACTGGGCTGCTCTCAACTTTTCCCTAATTTCAGCTACTTTCTCTTCGGCTTCTTTTATGAGCGCGGGTCCCACCAGTGTACGCTCTCCTACTTCTGACCACATTAGAGGAGTTCTGCACTTTCTCCCGTAGAGGGCTTCAAACGGTGACATACCCAGACTTGCCTGGTAACCATTGTTGTAGGAGAACTCTGCGTAGGGTAAACTCTGTTCCCAATCTTTACCATAGGTAAAGACACACGCTCTCAGCATATCTTCCATAATCTGATTTACTCTTTCAGTCTGGCCATCGGTCTGAGGGTGATACGCGGAGCTAAAGTCCAATTTGGTGCCCATAGCTTTATGCAAACTTTTCCAAAATCTCGAGGTGAACTGGGTCCCTCGGTCTGAAACAATTCTACTGGGCACTCCATGCAACTTTACTATGTTTTCCACATACAGTTTGGCTAGTTTCTCTCCACCATAATTCGTCCGTACTGGTAAAAAGTGAGCGACTTTAGTGAGTCGGTCCACTATTAGCCATATAGAATCATGTCCCTTCTGTGTTCTGGGCAACCCCACTACAAAGTCCATTCCTATCTCATCCCATTTCCAAACTGGAATAGGCAAGGATTGTAATAAACCTGTGGGTTTCTGGTGTTTGGCCTTAATTCTTTGGCAGGTGTCACAATGGGCGACAAATTGAGCTACGTCAGCTTTCATTCCTTTCCACCAATAGTTCTGCTTTAAGTCCAAATACATTTTGCTTGATCCGGGGTGAATGGAATATGGCGAGTTGTGAGCCTCGTTCATGATTATCTGTCTAAAGTCTCCTTCCTTAGGCACACAGATCCTATCTTTGTACCACAACGTTCCTTTGCTGTCGACTCTAAAGTCTGGTGCCTTATTTTCTCTGGTATGCGTGCAGATCTGTACTAGATCCTTGTCTGTTCCCTGGGCTTCTCTGTTCCGATCCTCCAGAGTGGGCTGGATTGTCAGTTGGTGGCTATTATTCCGGGGGACGATGTGTACATTTAATCGTGCCATTTCTTCTTGCAGGTGGGCACTCTTGGGTCTGTAAGACTTTCGGCTCAGGGCATCTGCCACTACATTAGCCTTGCCAGGGTGGTAATGAATTTCCACATTATAATCTTTAACCAATTCTAACCATCTTCTCTGTCTGAGGTTCAGGTCTGGTTGGGTGAAAATATACTTTAAGCTCTTATGATCCGTGTATATTTCACACTTGTTCCCAATTAGGTAGTGTCTCCAGATCTTGAGTGCGTGCACTACGGCTGCAAATTCCAAATCATGCGTTGGATAATTCTGCTCATGAGGTCTTAAGTTGTCGGGAGGCATATGCCACAACCTTCCCATCTTGCATGAGGACACACCCTAATCCTTGGCGGGATGCGTCGCAGTAGACGACAAAATCCCTGTGAATATCTGGTAGGGTTAAAACTAGGGCAGCGGTCAGCCTTTTCTTCAACTCTTGGAAACTCTTTTCACACGACTCAGTCCAATTAAATTTCTTCTCTTTCTTGAGTAATTCTGTCATGGGTCTAGCTATCTTGGAAAATCCTTCAATAAACCTCCGATAGTATCCGGCTAAGCCAAGGAAACTCCTGATCTCACTCACATTGGTTGGTTGCTGCCAGTTTGAGACTGCCTCTACCTTCTCAGGGTCTACTGCTACCCCTTCAGCGGTCAAGATGTGGCCAAGGAAGGCTACTTTTTCCAGCCAAAATTCACACTTGCTAAATTTGGCGTAGAGCTGGTGTGATCTCAACTTTTCCAACACTACCCGCAGGTGCTGCTCATGCTCTTCGGCACTCTTGGAGTAGATAACTATATCATCAATGAAAACTACGACAAACTTGTCTAACTCATCCATAAATACTTTGTTCATAAGGTTCATGAAGTAAGCCGGTGCATTGGTGAGTCCGAATGGCATTACTGTGAACTCGTACCGTCCGTAACGGGTGACAAAAGTGGTCTTTGAGGTGTCACTCCCCTTAATCTTCAGTTGGTGATACCCGGTCCTTAAGTCAATCTTGGAGAAATATTTGGCTCCTTTCAACTGATCAAAGAGATCATCAACTCTAGGAAGTGGGTATTTATTCTTGATAGTGACATCATTTAGTGCCCGATAGTCGATGCACAACCTCATGCTCCCATCTTTCTTTCTTACAAAGAGTACCGGGGCTCCCCAAGGGGATGTGCTGGGTCTGATAAATCCCATCTGTTGCAACTCTTCTAGTTGTTTTTTTAACTCTGCTAACTCTGAAGCTGCCATCCTATATGGTCTCTTGGCTATAGGAGAGGTTCCAGGGACAAGTTCAATAGCAAACTCTATGTCCCTATCCGGTGGCATTCCGGATAGAACTTCAGGGAAAACATCAGGATATTCTCTGATTACCGGGACTTCTTCTATGGCTTTTGTTTCCATACTAAAGATCATAGGGTCTGGTCCACTTCCTTTGGTGTGACAGGCTACTTGTATTCCATCTGGGTTGGTTAGGTGCACTACCTTGTCAACACAACCTATGAGACCATTGTGTTTGCCTAACCAATCCATTCCAAGGATCACATCAATTCCTTTGGACTCTAGTACTACTAGGTCTGCTAGAAACTCTACCCCACTTAAAAGAATCCGTACCCGCGAACAACCCAATTGGCACTTAATATCACCTCCAGGTGTTCGGGTTAGTAGGGGTGTCTTTAGTAGTACTGTGGGTATTTTGTGCTTTTCCACAAAACTTGATGATATGAAAGAATGCGATGCCCCGGAATCAAATAATATTGTTGCCAAAACTGAACTGACTAGGTACTCACCGAGTACTACTCCTTGTGCTCCTTGAGCTTCCTGCGCGTCGATGTGGTTGACGCGGGCTCGTCCATATGACTGCTTGGTGTTGTTGTTGTTGTTGCTGCCGGTGTTGGTGCTGCGGACGGGTACACGGTTGGCTCCAGACACTGGTGGCTTGGGTCCATTCACTGAGTTGGAGTAGACTGATATCGCAGGCTTGCTCCTAGGATATGGGCAGTCGGCGATGTAGTGCCCGGTCTCACGGTAGTTGAAACAGGCTCTCGCATTGCTGTTGCTGGCTGTGGCCTGACTGACTTTGCTCTGTGGTGGCTTCGAGGTGTTCTGGCTCTTGAATTGGTTGTTGGCAGCCTGGGAGCTTGTAGCCCGAAACTGGGTTCTGTATTGCATGGGAGCCTGGGGTCTAGGTGCAGCATAACCGGAGCTCCTGGGTTTCTGCGAGCGGTCCATCTGACGGTTCTTGCTTTCCAAGAACTTGCGCTTGTTCTCTTGCCTTGCCTCCATTCTGGCCTTTTCTGTGACAATGGCCTTGTTCATCAGGGTATTGAAGTCAGGGAAACTGTGGGTGACTATCAGGGCTCGAAGATCTGGGTGCAACCCTCGGATGAACGCGTCCTGTCTCTTTGCATCTGTCTTCACTTCATCTGGTGCATAACGGGCTAGTTCAGTGAACTCATGGGTGTACTCTTCCACAGTCTTGTTTCCCTGCTTCAGTGCACGAACTCATCTGCCTTGCGCCTCATGGTGGCGTCGGGAATGTGGTAGCGACGAAACTCTTCTTCAAACTCTTTCCAGGTGATTGCGGACTCATTCGGGGAAGCTGCACAATAAGCATCCCACCAAGCTAAGGCAGTTCCAGTGAGCTGGTGGGAGGTCAGAAGAACTTTGTCACGGTCTCCACATCAAAATGGTTCCAGCTTTCTCTTGATAGTTCTCAGCCAGTCATCTGCTTCCAAGGGGTTGCTGGACCCTCCAAAGGTGGGCGGCCTGGTTCTCAGAAAGTTGGTCAGCTTATCACCCGCATTGGGTCTACGGGCTGTCTCCTGACGGCGGCTGGCATTCCACACATTTTGCATGAACAGGGTGTGGTGGTTCAAAGCTTGTGCCAGGTTGAAATCTGGTGGGAGTGGGGCACAACAAAAGATCCCTCATTCTGACTTCTGGGATGGCTTGCCTCTGGTCCGCCTCTTACAGGCGCTTGTCCTTCGGGCTGGTTCTCTCCCATAGGATCCTGCTGATCCACTTCCTGGTTCTCAGGGTTCTCTCTCCTTCCTTCTGGTTGTTCTCCCCCAGCAGGAGGGACGCGTCTCTGAGAGGCGCTAGCACGAGTGTTCACCATCTGCAGGTGGAGCAAGGCCTTCGTGAGATTGGGTTAAATGATGTTTAAGTTGATTAGTTCGCATTTTAAAAAGGCAGAACAGCACACAAGCTAACAAACAAACACACAAGGTTTCATTGCAACAGCTGAGGGCTACAACACTTGGGGGGGGGTTACAACAAGGCTCGCACTTCGGGGCGGGGTACAGGACAAGGTAGGGAAACTACTGCTAGGGGTACAAGGGTTCTCCGGACCAAGCTGGCTTCATTCCCATCTGAGCGCTTGACTCTGGGCCTACTCGCGAGGCGAGCTCTCCTCTGGGTTGGTGTGCTCCTCTGGCGGTGCAAGTCATGCTCGCTCAGCCTCGGTCAAGGTCCCATTCTCCCGAGGCGGCTCAGACGGTCCTTCTTCAACGGGCGGTGATCCTGCTGAAGTTCCTGACAGTGCCTGTGGGTTTCCCACAATTTCTCCCCATGCCAGGATCGGTGTCCCAAGTAGGACATGGGGTTCTCCAATTGCCGGAACAGGCGTTCCACTTCTGGTCCAATCCTGGATACGCAGGTCCCGAGCCTGCCGGAGGCTTTCTTGGGCGACTGCCTCATTGCTGATGGCAGCAGCAGCTCTTGCTTCGGCTTGGGCCACCTGGACTTGATGTATGCGGACCGAGAATTCTGCTTGTTCAGCCCGGGCGGTTTGTTCCCTCAGGCGCTCAGCCTGCTCGTCAAAGAGTTGGTCCAAGGAATTGAGGTAGGTGACCACTTGGTACAGGATGGGTTCCTCTTGACGGCGCTGCTCCAAATTCCTTATGCGGGCTCGCCAGACTGCACTTCTGACGACTGGCGGGAAGTACCTCATTGGAGTGGGGACCAGGTGCCTTTCAAAGATTCCGCACATGAAGCGGAGGGCTTTCCTGAGAGCCAAGGGGTAGGTGTCCTGGTGCCTGAATCCTGTGGTGGTCGTACGCCATGCTTCGACAGGGTGGAGGTCACTCTTGGCGACAACTATGATCACTCTGCAGCGTTGGGTCCCATGGTGCTCATACTCCCTGTTGTAGTACCTCGGGCGTTCTGGTACACCGAGGCGTTCCAGTGCGGGGATCAACAGGCTAGCGAAGCACGGTGTGACTGGGCAAACTCCCTGGGTCCATCCTTGTTCCGCCATCTGAAATCAGGGGAAAACAAAAACTGAACAGGTGCAGGATAAAAGATGACCTTTATTGCATAACAGGGTGGGGTACAAAGATCATGGATACATCGAGGCTAAGCTGGTAGTGCTACTGGAAACAACAGACCCTACTCTAGGAGAGGCTAGGCTAAGTGCTAATCTACTCTAAACAGACTCGGCGCTTCTTCAGGGGGAGCTGATACTCTGGCACTTCATCTTCGGTCTGTGTGCCTGTATCCATGTGGGTCATCTCGGGCTCTCCTTCTAACAGCCCATTCTCCCTTCTGTAGGCTTCAAGCCTATCCATGTACTCAGAGTAAGCCTGGCATCTGGCCTGTTGAGCAGCTAGGGAGCTGACAGCCTGAGTAGCTGTCACCTTCTGAATCTCCAACTCTCTCTTCACTTCTTCCAACTCCTTCTCCGCTTTCTCGGCTCTGCGGATCTGGTGCCTCAGCTGTCTCGATGTCTCTCGGTACAGCTTGTCCAAACCAGTGAGGTAAATGGACATGTGGGATACAGTGTCCTCCATATCTTCATCTCTCCCAAGGTTCCTCATATGGGAAATCCACTCACGTCCTCCACTTTCCAGGGGTGGGGTAAAACCTAGTGCTGTTCCCACGAGGTACTGTCTGTAGAGTGTGCGGAGGCACATCAGGGCTCTTCTTGCGGCTTTGCGGTAGGCATTGGGGCGGTCGTAGCCGGTGGCGTGGACAAACCAAGGTGCCACTACCTTGTACAGTGAGCTCTTCCCCACAAAGATGAACATCCGGCACCGACGGGTACCATTGGTGGTGAACTCCCGGCAAAAGTACTCGGGGATCTCTGTGACTCCAACGTGCTCCAGGCTGAGCAGCAGCAACTTGGGGAGGCCAGGTTCTGCGGGGCAGACTCCTTCGCCCCAACCCTCGTCAGCCGGCTGGGCCATCTGGAACAAGTCAAAAAGCCGTCGGTGAGTACTTGTGTGGGGGAAAGGATTAGGCAAGAACACACTAGGGTCAAGATCCTAAGGGTACGTCCTACGGCCAACCTATCGGCTCTGATACCACCTGAAGCGTCCCCTCGAAAGAGAGAACTTAATGTGATACAAATACCAGTCCCAGGATGCTGGTTCACATTAATACAACAGATAGTTCAGTACAAGAACAACATTACGGGAGACGGTGGCATTGCAGGGCCACGACAAACAGAACTAACACTAAGCTCCAGATAAAAAGGTTGATAACATAGAGGTCTTCATCAGAGTGGCAACGCATGCGGCTTCCAGCGGGTCACCCTAACACACAGGCAAAGGTTGGGTGCAGAACGAACCCCTCTAAACGACGTCCTCAGGCACAAAGTCCGGGTCTGCTTCTGCGGAGTCTACGGCACACACAAACAAACACCCAATAAATAAAAGAAAAAGTTTTTATTGAGCTCAGAAGGAAAGAGCGGAAAACGAGAGCGAATGATGATGACACGATCATTTTTGAGTAGGGACTGGTTGGATTTGGCGAAAATATATTGGTGAATATTGTGGTGGAGTTTGGGGTCAAACGGGATTAATTTGGCGCATGAAATGACGAGTTTAGTGGAGTTTAGGGGCTGTTTATAAAGAATAAGGACCTTTTTGTAATTACTATAAAGCTCAGGGGGCTCCGGGTGAACAACCAGAGAGAGGGTGAATAGTGCATAGGACGGCGGGTTAATTTGGGAAAAGTGCAGGGGGTTTTGTGCAAAGCTCTAGAGAGAGGGGGGTTTTAATTATTTGGACCGCGGGTTCGAATAGGAGGAACTTCAGGGGGTTACGGGCAAAACTGCCCTTCTTCTTTCTCGTGAAACAGTGCCAGGGGGGAGAGCGACGGCGGCGGTGCTGTCCGGCCAAATCGCCGGCGATTGGGGCGGCGGCGATGGACGGGAACAGGGGGAAAAGATTGTGCGGGACATGACGAGTCCACACGTGGTCCTACCTCGGGCGGAGGTGGTCGGCAGCGAGCTGCCCACGAGAGCAGGCGGCGGCGGCGGCTCTGGAGGTGGTGGCGGCGACGCTGCAGTGGTGGAGGGGGCGAATTGGGAGGCTCAAGAGCTGGCGGAGGTGGAGGTGGTGCCCGAGGCCCTTTTTATAGGTGCGGAGGAGGGTTGGGGAGGCGGGCCGACGAGCGGATGGGGAGGAGGCGTTCGGCGAGTGGTGGGAGCGGCCGGCGGCGGAATTAATGGTGGCCGGGGCCCGTGATTGGTACGGCGGCGATGTGCTAGTCGTGTGCGTGCATCGCGACGCTGTTGCGGAGCTGCGCGTGCGCGTACGGTGGTGCTGTTGCGCTTGGCGACGGGACGGCGGCGGGGCCGGGCGGTCGGAGCGGCGTTGGCCGGGGTGGCGTGCTCGATGGGCAGTGTGCCTCGGCGACGACGGTGGTAGGGACACGGTGGAGGTCGATACGGCTGCCAGTACGGCTGTTGGGTGGTCGGTGGCGGGGCAGCGTTGCGGCGGGGCCGGCCCGGGAGCGTGTGCGCGGCGAGCACGTGGGGCGGCGGCGGTGGCGTGCGCAAGGTGGCTGTCGCGGTGGAGCGAGAGGGTCGGCGGTGATGGCGTGAGGGCGGGGTTGTGGTCGGTGATGCGTCGACGAGGAGGGCGGCCGGCCGACGAAGGGCAGCGTGGTGGCGTGCACGCTGGGCGGGGTGGCTTGGCGGTAGAGGCTCGGGTGGGCGGCACGGCAGCTCAGCGGCTGGACCTGGCGGTGGACTCGGTGGCGTGCTGGTGCGGTGCGAAGCAGGGGAGTGGAGTGGCGCCGACGAGTAGAGCAGAGGGGAGGGGTGTGGCCGGCGGCGGGCAGGGCAGGGGAGAGCAGAGCGGCAGCGCCGGTGTCGGGGAGGAGAAGCAGAGGAAACAGAGGAGGGAGGGAAAGAGAGGGGAAAAAGAAGAAAATGGGAAAAAGAAAAGAGGGGAAAAAGGGAGAGGGGAAAAGAAAGGGGAGGGGACGGCGGGATTCGCGGCGGAAAGACAGGCGCCGACGGCGGTCGGCCAGAGACGGTCGGCCCAGCGGTCGACACGAGGGTGGGTGAGACGGGACGGAAAGAGGATGGCGACGATGAAGCGAACAGGAAAAGGAGGGGGGGGGGAAACACAAGGCGAACAGGATTGGCGGAAGAGGGAGCTCGGGCGGAAAACAATTTTGAAGATGGTTTGTAACGGTGATTTATTTAGGTGTCTTTCCCTGAGATTAAAACGCAGGCGTTACAACCGACTAGTCTAGGAACCACTCCTACACTAGGCAACGACTACTTCCTCTGCTAGCAAGAGCAAGCAACCTTGTCAATACTCTTGGTGACAATTCACCTCCAGTATCAAGCAAGATCGAAGAACCAGCTAGGACAAAGACTTAAACAAGACTACAAGCACTATTACTATAACTGACTATAGTGTAAACAAGATATATTTGCTACTAGAATAAAGTAGAAGCAAGATATAAATGACAAAGCCAAAGTGATAAAGATAACTATATTGATACTTAATGTCTTACAAAAGGAAAAGTAAAAGATACAAGAGCTATTACCAGAGCTTCTGAAGACGACTCCGGAACCTCCAAGGCAAAGATCGACTCAACTCTAACTCCCAACTAAACTATCCTAACTCTACTAGAATGAAAGTGGAAATGAGCTCCTAGGCTTGGTGTGTCTTTACAAGTGAAAGTGACCCTTTATTTATAGGAGTCCAAGGAGGTTGAGGTAGGGTAGCGGCCAAGGGAGCCAGGGGGGTACCCCTTGGGATTTCGGGCGAGGGGAGGCGGTTCGGCCGAACAGGTCGGTTCGGCCGAACCGACCATCCCACCGTCCTTGCATCCAACAGCTGTGGGCAACTCCCTGGAGGCGGTTACGTGCTGGGGGCGGTTTGGCCGAAGGCCCCAGTTCGGCCGAACTGGGCCTGGCCCGTGGCCGGCCTCCCCAGCACCACCTCTGCTCTGTAGGCCTTCTGGGCTGCCTCCTGGTGGTTGGCTTCGCGTTGTTCTGGCCCAGGGTGACGTGTTGATCCTTCGGGGTGAGTTGGCGGTCGCCCACGTGTCATGTGATGTGTTCGCTTGGTCATTGTTGACGTGGACGACTCCCGGTGGTCTGCTTGGCTAAGGGGGGTAACCGGCCGAACGGAGTCGTTCGGCCGATTTGGTCATTTCCAGCCCCAATAGCACATATTTGTCGTAGTTGTACCTGCACAAGTGACACTCACCAAAACTCGTGGAACTTTATTAGAAATAAAACCTAAGTGCATGGAATGTTGCATATAACCTCATTTATTCCCGAGTATTGGTGGTCGGATTTGGGCTGTAACGACCGCCAACAAGCTCCCCCAAGCTTAGCTCTTTGCTCGTCCTTGAGCAAAGATATAAACTTAGGCTCGGTGGATCAGGAGTTGCTACAATGTCATTTCTTTTGCAGGTAACTTTATAAACAACTAGTGCTCAAAAATACTTGAATCATAGGCAAAGTTTCAAATCACCTTTTTACCTATGGGGCTTATAGCAATCACCTTATCTTGGGCGGTTGAAAGGACGAACAGTTTAAACTCAGTTATATTCCACTCTACTCTTTTCGGGATCCCATCTCGGAGTTTTTCATAAGTTTTGAAAATTACAAATTGTTCCTCATTGGCACACTCAATCACTCGAGTGTATTTGAATCCTCACCAAAGGCTTGTGCCTTCTTTTCATCCTGACATCTAATATGGCTTTTTGTGTGGCTCAGGGACAAAGGATGAAGGCATGCATGCATCTTATATTTTGCTAAGTCAAAGACCGGATCTCAGAGGAGACAAATCACATCTTAAGATCGAGACGTGCAAGTGTGTGGATATGAGTGGAGTGGCATATGGTGGAGTGGTGGAATGGAAAATGGTGGAATGGTGGAATGGAATATGGTGGAACTCCTTGGATGAATTTCCCTCTGCTTGATTTATTTTCAAGAACATGGGCTATCTTTTATTCTCATATTTTTGCCATGCCACTTGGCATGCTTTTCTTTTTTTTCTTTTTGCCATGCTCTTTGACATGCTTTTCTTTTTCTCTTATTTTTGCCATGCTTCTTTGGCATGCTTTTCTTTTTGCATAGCCCATGTCTCTATCAAGAATATTTGGAGAGGAAAATCATAGAACATGGAGCATTTATTTTTGTGGATGGATGATGGAAAATGTTTGCTAACTCCTAGTGTAGGAATTACAAGTGAGAGGTGGTGTGTGTACGTTGGTCTCGATCTTTAAGAATATGAAAGCTTCACTCAAAGGTCACAACAATTTGACAAAGCTCACTAAGATAACAAGCAGCATATGAGTAGAAATTTTCAACTAAGCTTATCATATGGCTCTGGTAGGTATTTTGACCAATGAGGAACTTGTTTTATTTTGAAAGCATAAATTTCCGAGATTTTCCCCGTACTAAAAGTAGAATAGAATTTAACCAAACTCTCACTACATCAATCCCCACAACAACTTAGACCTGGTGTTGCCCGGAGCCTCCTGCTCCGGATGTCCCAGCGCTGGTGTACATGTCGTAGGTGGCCTCAAAAGCGGAAGTGTGTCGGTGCGGCATTTGTGGTACATCTTCCGGCTCCTGTGAGGTGGCGAGCCCAGCATCACGCCTAGCTCGTCCCCTCGTGACGGGTCCGTCACCTGCAACGCTGTGCCGAGCGGCCTCTCTCCAAGGTGGAGAATCGTCTGACTCGGTCCTCAACTGAAGAGTTAGTTTCGGCGTGGTATACAACCTTAGTGCTGCACAAGGCAAGGGCACTTCAGTTGTATAGCCACGGTAAATCATTGCCAGCGTTGCGTCAGGCGTCCACCGTATCATGTGGGCTTTCACGAAGTGCTCGGCATCCACGACTGAACGCGTTGTCTCGATGTACGTGAGCCGGGCACCTTGAAGGACGCCTAGGTGTTTAGCGAGGCGAGTGACTAGAGAAGTCGTCGCCATGCTACCCGTACGAGAAATATGAGACAGCTAGTGACCAACCATGTCTTTCACAGGTGAATAGGGAATCTGCTTGACCATGGCAAAAAGAACCCGCAACTCGATGGTGTTGACAGGGCGCAAATCTGCCCGGGGGAATACCGTCATAGACACCCAACGATTCATGAAACGCAAAGTGGGGTTATGTATGCTGTTCGTGCGTGGCGCATGACAGTTGGTATCGCCCAAAATCTTTTTCCAAAATGCCACCCGGTCAAATCATTTAAGCACTTTGTTCGAGTCTAATGAACAACGGTTTGAAAATCCGAGACCCGAACTAAAATCCCTCCAAGAGCAGAAGAACTCTTGGTTGAAGAAACGAAAACGAATCCCCCCAGTTTCAGGAACCAAAGTCGAGAGGAATTCAAGGGTGAGCAGGTACGAACCTTCTTCGTTGATGTGCCAGAAATTCTCCCAGCCAATGGCCTGGAAAATTTCTGTGAACTCTACGTCCATCCCCGTGTCCCTGAGCAAATCTTGCTCAAACACACGGGTGTGCTCGAACTTCTTCAGCCGAAGCTCGTTGAAGGTGTTCCGCTCCCTTTCTGTTCTAAGGTTGATGTCACTCTCGCTCAGGAGCTGCCTGGCCGGGGGCGTGGCATGGCCCCATCCCGAGCCGGCTGCTTCGTGCTCGTCCGTGTCCATCCGACTCGAGCCTCGGGACGGGGCTGGGGAACTCCCAGCATCGTCCGATCGTCGGCCTAGCCGGGCGGAACGACGGAGCGAAGTGAAGAACTTCGACATGATTCCTGCAAAAAGTTAGTGCAACAACAACTACCCGAAGGACTAAATATATATATGGTTAGCACAAGAAAATCAAGTCAGTCGTTCGAGATAGTTAGTCATTCTTGCGGGGATGAAAACCACCACAAAAGGTTAGTCGTTCTTGTGGGTGTCGGTGACCACCACAAAATTGTCCAAAATTTCAGCACAAAGATCACCACAAGAGCAAAATATTTTTGGGATTTTCTAGTGATGCAAGCGAACCAAAACTTGAACAGGATCTTGGGAAGAACTTGAGCAAGCACTAGAGCAAAGGACTTGGGAAAGAGAGAGAGCTCCTAGCATAAATTTTCAGAATGGGAGAATGAGTGAATGGTGCAAGGAGAAGCAAGCAGCAAGGGCAGCATTTATAGGCCGAGGGGAGGGCCTTGGCCAGTTCGCCCGAAGGCTCTGGTTCGCCCGAACCAGGCCTAGTGGCCAGGGCACTCCCATGTGAGTGCAGCACTCACATGCCTTTGTTTCCACTCCAAGTTTGTGTGGTCATCAATTCCCAAGGACATTTTTAGTGGTTTTTAGTGGTAGGTGAGATGGAAATGTGACATAACCAAAGTGGAACTTAGTGGAGTCACCCCCATGCTGCCATGTTTGTGATAATTAGTGAGTGCACAGCCAATTTTAGTGGGGTAGACATGTTTGGTGCTGGTTGGTGGTGATGGTAAATAATTGGAGATGTTCTAGAAGGGATGAAAATGATAAAAGTTACCAATTACACCCTCTCTAATTAAATTTCAGCATGTGTCCAATTATTTCTAACCAAGCTTGCAAAATTTTCTACTCTTTCTCAAATTAATTTCTCAAGTGGTTCATTTATTTTGAAAAGGGAAACATGCAAATGCAATTGAGAATTTAAAATTGGAAGGGAAATATGGGATACATACCGGTTTTTCTCGCGGCGAGAGCTCAGCTTTTAAGTCCGCGAGCGGGACTTCTCCTGTCTTCAGTTGCTCTTGTCATCGTCCGGTCCCGGAGTGGATGACTCGGACGATGCAACCTTCTTCCGCCACATTTTCTTGTTCTTCTTCTTCGGTGTTGGTGGCGGTGGGATCAGCGTCTCTGGGGAATTCCAGAGGGCTTGCTCTTCCTCGTATTTCTTTACGAGGAAATCCATTTCTTCTGCACTTGTCGGTTTTGTTGGCTCGTTCCACTTGAGCTGCTCACCACCGAGTATTTCTAGCTCTCCATTAATGAGAGCCTTAAGGAAATACTCGGCGCTCCTCTGCTCCGGTGTGAGTGGCTCTGCCTTCTTCTCTTCCCGGGGTTGAAACTTGAAGTATGTCAACCTCCCGTCGATACGGAACGAGATTTCTCTCGCATCCATATCGATCCTAGCCCGGGTGGTGTTCAAGAATGGTCAGCCCAACACAAGGGGAAACGAATGCTCATTCCCCGTGTCGAGGACAACAAAGTCCACAGGGACATATCGTCCCCAGATCCGGACCGGTACATTCTCGATCACCCCCTCGGGGTAGCGGATGGTTGAGTCCGCAAGTTGTACCTGGGCAGTAGTAGGTCACAAAGTAGGGTAGCATAATTTCTTAAATAATACCTTAGACATGATGTTGACGCTTGCCCCCAGATCATAGAGTGCATCATCAATGCGACGATTCCAGATCGTGCACCGAATGATGGGCACTTCGGGATCTTCCTTCCTGTCCGAAGAGGTCTTGATGATCGCCCTTTTTGCAGCTCTCAGCAGGTAGGTCCATCTTGGTGTCAACACTTGGATACGTGCGACCTTCCCTGCGTGGTTAGTTCGGAAGACACTACGAGGCATCTTACCCTGCCTTGTAGTGACGGCTTTCACTGTCTCGATGGAAGGTTCGAGCTGCCCCGGAATCTTCCCCGATTCAGTGATAGGAACCGCAGCAGCTAACTGAGCGACTTGAGTTTCTATCATTTTATTAAAGCTCAGTTGACTTTTCATAGCAGAAGAAAATGATTCCATCCTATAGTCTATGCTTTCCAGAGTTTTATCATTAGCAGCAAGCCTTTTATTGATGTTTTCAGTTATTTTCATCTGGCCAAGCACAAGATCTCTAAGAGACGGCTGATTATTGAAATTGCTGGAATTGAAGTTGTTACCTTGTTGAGGCCTCTCAAAAGGGAGGTTTGGGCACGGATTCCAGCCTTGGTTGCCGTAGTTGTTCGGTCGGTGCCCGTTGTTGTTGGAGTTGTTGACGTAGTGGGCATCTTCTCGCGTTTCGGGGCAGTCATTCCCCGAATGGCCAGTGTTGCCACAGACTTCGCAGGTCATGCTAGCGTCCATGGCTTGCACCGTTTCTTGAGCAGGGGCCTCCAGTTTCTTCATCAGGAGGTCCATCTTGGCAGCGAGCATGTCCAGAGCTTCAACTTGGTGGACTCCTCGGGTCTTTGGTTGAGTCCGGTCGTCGGACCAACCTTGGTTCTCGACCATCTTCTCTATGAGGGCCTTCGCACGACTCTCCTCAAGAGAGAAGAACGAGCCTCCAACAGCAGCATCCAGGTACTCACGGGCAGAATTTCTCAGCCCGTGATAGAAAGTTTGGATTATGAACCAACTCTGCATACCATGGTGAGGACAAGTAGAAATATAGTCCTGGAGGCGATCCCATCCCTCCGGGACTGTTTCATCTTTTAACTGCTGGAAACTAGCTATTTTGTTCCAGAGGGCGTTGGTCTTCCCAACCGGAAAGAACTTTAGCAAGAAAGCACTAGTGCATTTATCCCAGGTATCTATTGCTTCGCGGTTAGCATAAAACCATTGTTTCGCCTTGCCTAATAATGAGAATGGGAATAAACGAAGGCGAATGGCATCGATACTTACTCCGCGGATGGTGAAGGTGTTGCAAATCTCCAGGAAATGCTGGAGATGAGCATTGGCATCTTCGTGTGGCTTGCCGCAGAATGGGCTAGCCTGTACCATGTTGATGAGGGCTGGCTTCAGCTCGAAGTTACCATCTCCGACTGGTGGAGCTGATCCGACATGCACGTTCTCGCTTGATGGAGCGGAGAACTCACGGATCGTCTTGGTTGCCATCCTCGATGTAGCCTGGTCAACGACAGGAAGGACTGGGTTCGTCGGAAGGAGTTGCTTCTAAGGAGGTACAACACGGGGTCGTACTTTCCTCACAAGTGACTCCGGATTTTCTTGGAGGTTTGACGGTAGTTGGAAACCAGTCATGCACTGCTCTGTTCCACAAAGACCAACGGACAGAGCAAGGATAAAGCCGCTTGAGTAGCGGTACTCAACTAAGATAGCTCAAGATAAAAGTTCAAAAGTAATCTAGCCAAAGACTTCCCCGGCAACGGCGCCAGAAATGCTTGTTGGCACTTCTTACGATCCAATATCAGAATTGAGAATCCTGGTACTGGGGTAAGGAGTGTTTCAGTGGTTTTTCTTATGGCTTAGTAAAATATAGAAATATTCTTCAAGCGCACAGAATCACCGCTGTAGCACTTCACCTGGGAGTATCCCGAGGTATCGTAATTTATATTTCCGCAGGGAAGCTTTGGCAAGATTACTAGTGAACAGATATTCAAGACTATCAGAGAAGGGTACACAGTTAAACAAGACAGGGGATAACGGTATTGGATAGGAGTGGATATACCGGACACACAGCTCAAGGGATACTCAGGTAAGGGAGAGAAGAGATAGATAGCTGGGAGGACAACGAGAAGAGATAGAGGACTCCTGGATTCTTTATCTACCTATGTCACTCTAGCTTAGAGATACAGCGGCTACAGAGCCAGCACTAGGAGATCTGGGATAACTCTAATGTCTTAGCATCGGGACAAGGAAACTGGTGAACACACAAAAAGGGATGAGAAGGGGTGCCACTATTTCCCAACTGGGGAATCCTATGGACCGGAACTAACGTGATGGGCTACGAAGACCGAAAGGGCTGTCACCACCTCCCGGCTACCACCTCCGTTGCGACGGGAATAAACTAAGGCCACCGACTAGTCTAGGAACCACTCCTACACTAGGCAACGACTACTTACTCTGCTAGCAAGAGCAAACAACCTTGTCAATACTCTTGGTGAAAATTCACCTCCAGTATCAAGCAAGATCGAAGGACCAGCCAAGACAAAGACTTAAACAAGACTACAAGCACTAGAACTATAACTGACTATAGTCTAAACAAGATATATTTGCTACTAGAATAAAGTAGAAGCAAGATATAAATGACAAAGCCAAAGTGATAAAGATAACTATATTGATACTTAATGTCTTAAAAAAGGAAAAGTAAAAGATACAAGAGCTATTACCAGAGCTTCTGAAGACGACTCCGGAACCTCTGAGGCAAAGCTCGACTCAACTCTAACTCCCAACTAAACTATCCTAACTCTACTAGAATGAAAGTGGAAATGAGCTCCTTGGCTTGGTGTGTGTTTACAAGTGAAAGTAACCCTCTATTTATAGGAGTCCAAGGCGGTTGAGGTAGGGTAGCGGCCAAGGGAGCCAGGGGGGTACCCCCTGGGATTCCGGGCGAGGGGAGGCGGTTCGGCCGAACAGGTCGGTTTGGCCGAACCGACCATCCCACCGTCCTTGCATCCAACGGCTGTGGGCAGCTCCCTGGAGGCGGTTACGTGCTGGGGGCGGTTCGGCCGAAGGCCCCAGTTTGGCCGAACTGGGCCTGGCCCGTGGCCGGCCTCCCCAGCACCGCCTCTGCTCTGTGGGCCTTCTGGGCTGCCTCCTGGTGGTTGGCTTCGCGTTGTTCTGGCCCAGGGTGATGTGTTGATCCTTCGGGGTGAGTTAGCGGTCGCCCATGTGTCATGTGATGTGTTCGCTTGGTCATTGTTGACCTGGACGACTCCCGGTGGTCTGCCTGGCTAAGGGGGGTAACCGGCCGAACGGAGTCGTTCGACCGATTTGGTCATTTCCGGCCCCAATAGCACATATTTGTCGTAGTTGTACCTGCACAAGTGACACTCACCAAAACTCGTGGAACTTTATTAGAAATAAAACCTAAGTGCATGGAATGTTGCATATAACCTCATTTATTCCCGAGTATTGGTGGTCGGATTTGGGCTGTAACGACCGCCAACAATGGGGGTATCACAAACGGTTTTTGATGAGGCCGTTTGTGATGCCGCTTTCTGTAGTAGTGGTCATGTACATCAAAACCATGTAATTATTTTTTTTATTTACTCACGTTTAGTGTTCCATGCACGAGGAGAGAGATTTGATGTGATAGGTGAATAGTAATGTTTGGAGAGAGAATTTTGGGAAGTTTGGTGATTTAATGTGGAACTAAACACACCCAGTGTTTTCTCTATGAGTCCCACGACACGAGCGACCTAGCATGACACCACAAGCTCGTTCCTTAATTATGGGCTGGATATATATATGGCGAAATAGCCAAATCCATCCCTAAACTACTGCCAAAAGCTCAATATCGTCCCTGAACTACGAAAACGGCCGTTCTCGTCCTCAAACTTTCGCAACTGGCTCAATTTCGTTCCTAAACTATGAAAACGACCGCTCTCATCCTCAAATTTTTGCAATCAGCTAAATTTCGTCCCTGCCTAGTCAGCTATGGTTGTGAATTACCGATTCTACCCCTTTGCTCATCTTTTTCCCCAACCCTGAAGTCCACCTGATTCATTTTAAATAAACCATAGAAGCTCGTTGATCTACCCTCCTCTCATCGAAATGAATTTTTTTATCTTCTATTTCTGATTGCTCCATGTTTCCTCCTGTCCTTGTGCATCACATATTTTCTGAACGAGATGGCCAAGGGGGTAGAATCGGTAATTCACAACCATAGCTGACTGGACAGGGATCAAATTGAGCCGATTGCAAAAATTTGAGGACGAGGACGGAATTGAGCCGGTTGCGAAAGTTTGAGGACGAGAACGACCGTTTTCGTAGTTTAGGGACGAAATTGAGCTTTCGATGATAGTTCAGGGCCGGATTTTATGATGTTTTCTATGCCTCTCGTAGCTATACATGCATGCAGTAGCGGAAAATGGGGCTTTAGTCCTGATTGGGCAGGTGCTTTAGTCCCGATTTTCTAACCAGGACTACGGTTCCAAGACTAATAGGGACATTTAGATTGTGTTACCAACAGGAACTAAATGTCTCAAAAAAAATTAGAAAAAAGTTAGTCCCGGGTGATAAGTTAGTCCAAGCCATCAAGTCCCAAGTCGCGCCATTTTTTCGCGCATAAATCGCGCGCTACGCGGCCGGCGGGATTCGAACTGGCGACCTCTCCCTCGCGCGTGAGCTCCTCTACCACTGCACCACTTCGTCACCTGTGACAAGATACCGTTCCGACTCCTATCATATTATACCAAACCGAGTTTAAATTGCTTGTTTGAGGCCCTAAACGACTTCAAATCAAAAAGTGTTGAACTAAAACGTTTCCTAACTTTTTAAAACCTACAACTTTCATGTTGACCGTTTTTTCATCCGAGGCCATTTACAGAATTTGAATTTCAAATTTGAGAACATTCAAACTTAGATCTAGCTAACTAGATGACTTCAAATGACAAAGTTGTCAACTACAAAGTTTCATAACTTCTGAAGATCTACAACTTTGATATTGATCATTTTTCCATACGATGTAGCGAGGGTAACATTATTCTCAAATCTTATAGGTCTCTTATAGTTTTAGGAAACTAGAACTCTATGAGAGAGATGGATTTTATGAACAATATTCATATGAGTTTGTCAAATGAAGAAATGACCAAAGTAAAAGTTCTACATATTGAGAAGCCATAAAACTTTGTAGTTCAACACTTTTTGATTTGAAGTGATTTACTAGTTCAAAATGTGGTTTGAACGTGTATCATACACATCATCACAAAGGGTTTAAAAAACCGTTTGTGATGAGGGCCATCACAAAGGGTTCGTATTAAGAACCATTTGTGATGTGGACCATCACAAACGGTTTGTAATACGAACCGTTTGTGATGCCATCACAAACGGTTTTTGCTACAAACCGATTGTGATGGCCTCACATCACAAACGGTTTTTAAAGAACCGTTTGTGATGGGGCTATCACAAACGGTTTTTCTTGTGATGAGGCCGTTTGTGATGCCGCTTTCTGTAGTAGTGGTCGTGTACATCAAAACCATGTAATTAGTTTTTTTATTTACTCACATTTAGTGTTCCATGCACGAGGAGAGAGATTTGATGTGATAGGTGAATAGTAATGTTTGGAGAGAGAATTGTGGGAAGTTTGGTGATTTAATGTGGAACTAAACACACCCAGTGTCTTCTCTATGAGTCCCACGGCACGAGCGACCTAGCATGACACCACAATCTCGTTCATTAATTATGGGCTGGATATATATATGGCGGAATAGCCAAATCCATCCATAAACTACCGCCGAAAGCTCAATATCGTCCCTGAACTACGAAAACGGCCGTTCTCGTCCTCAAACTTTCACAAGTGGCTCAATTTCGTTCCTAAACTATGAAAACGACCGTTCTCGTCCTCAAATTTTCGCAATCAGCTCAATTTCGTCCCTGCCTAGTCAGCTATGGTTGTGAATTACCGATTCTACCCCTTTGCTCATCTTTTTCCCCAACCCTGAAGTCCACCTGATTCATTTTAAATAAACCATAGAAGCTCGTTGATCTACTCTCCTCTCATCGAAATGAATTTTTTTATCTTCTATTTCTGAATGCTCCATGTTTCTTCCTGTCCTTGTGCATCACATATTTTCTGAAAGAGATGGCCAAGGGGGTAGAATCGGTAATTCACAACCATAGCTGACTGGACAGGGATCAAATTGAGCCGATTGCGAAAATTTGAGGACGAGGACGGTCATTTTCGTAGTTCAAGGACGGAATTGAGCCGGTTGCGAAAGTTTGAGGACGAGAACGACCATTTTCGTAGTTTAGGGACAAAATTGAGCTTTCGATGATAGTTCAGGGCCAGATTTTATGATGTTTTCTATGCCTCTCGTGGCTATATTTGCATGCAGTAGTGGAAACTGCGGCTTTAGTCCTGATTGGGCAGGTGCTTTAGTCCCGATTTTCTAACCAGGACTACGGTTCCGAGACTAATAGGGACATTTAGAATGTGTTACCAACAGGAACTAAATGTCTCAAAAAATTAGAAAAAAGTTAGTCCCGGGTGATAAGTTAGTCCAAGCCATCAAGTCCCAAGTCACGCCATTTTTTCGCGCATAAATCGCGCGCTACGCGGCCGGCGGGATTCGAACCGGCGACCTCTCTCTCGCGCGTGAGCTCCTCTACCACTGCACCACTTCGTCACCTGTGACAAGATACCGTTGCGACTCCTATCATATTATACCAAACCGAGTTTAAATTGCTTGTTTGAGGCCCTATACGACTTCAAATCAAAAAGTGTTGAACTACAACATTTCCTAACTTTTCAAAACCTACAACTTTCATGTTGACCGTTTTTTCATCCGAAGCCGTTTACAAAATTTGAATTTCAAATTTGAGAACATTCAAACTTAGATCTAGCTAACTAGATGACTTCAAATGACAAAGTTGTCAACTACAAAGTTTCATAACTTCTGAAGATCTACAACTTTGATATTGACCGTTTTTCCATACGATTTAGTGAGGGTAACATTGTTCACAAATCTTATAGGTCTCTTATAGTTTTAGGAAACTAGAACTCTATGAGAGAGATGGATTTTATGAACAATATTCATATGAATTTTTCAAATGAAGAAATGACCAAAGTAAAAGTTCTACATCTTGAGAAGCCATAAAACTTTGTAGTTCAACACTTTTTGATTTGAAGTGATTTACTAGTTCAAAATGTGGTTTGAACGTGTATCATACAGATCATCACAAAGGGTTTAAAAAACCGTTTGTGATGAGGGCCATCACAAACGGTTCGTATTACGAACCATTTGTGATGTGGACCATCACAAACGGTTTGTAATACGAACCGTTTGTGATGCCATCTGTTGGCACTCCTTACGGCCTACACATAAATCCGCAAGCGGACGGATACCGATGTAGCTTTCACCCGGAAGTATTCCAATGTATCGATTTCCACGGGGAACGAGAAGTGTACTAATCATAAACTAAGTTGTCCTAGGTAGATGGAGTGGATGAATGAAATGGATGAGGTGGATGACGACAACAAGGAGAGAAGAGAAGAGGTAGGAGGGTACAGGTCTGGTAAGGGTATTCTACCGATTGACTGAGCAGAGCAGAAGATACAGATAGATACTTGCTTCGGGACTACAGAGCCTCCGACACATAGAAAGGGATGAGAAGGGGTGCTGGTTACCCTGAACCTTGGGTCCTAGGACACCGGAACTAACGTGATGGACTACGAAGACCGAAAGGGCTGTCACCACCTTACGGCTACCACCTCCGTTGCGACGGGCAGAAACTAAGGTTACTTGCAAGTCTAGGAACCACTCCTACACTAGTCAATAACTACTTATCTCCTATAGCAAGATAAGCACCCAAGCTAAGCAACCAGTATACAGTTATACAATTCAACTAAGCATTGAACGAAGAACGAGACAAGTATATAGATGTAAGAACTGAATCTTCAATTAATCAGAAAGAGATACAAGAGTTACCAGACATGACCCGGATGTCACTCGAAGCAGAGCCGCATCCGTAGAGGTACAGCGGGAAGAGGGGCCGACACTCCGACTCCTCTCCGGGACGCTCACCTCTCCTCTCTCCCTATTCTACTGATACAAGTGGCGGAACTTGGCAACGCTCACTCTACTATTGTGTTGTGTGTTGATGCAGGTGAAGGAGGGCTCTATTTATAGTGGAGCCAAGGCGGTGGAGCTAGAGCAGGCGCCAAGGAAGCTCAAGGCGGTGCCCGGCTCGTTTGGCCGAATATGCCGGTTCGGGTGAACCGAGCAGTTCGGGCGAACTGCCAAGTGGCACCGCCTTGGTGCTGAGGCGGCTCAGGGTCGGTGCAGCACTTGGGGGCGGTTCGGACGATTTGGTGGGTTTGGCCGAACTCATGGATTCGGCCACACTGGGCTTTTGGCCCAGTAGTGCTCCCCTGCACCCCCTCTCCCTCCTAGACCTTCTGGGTTGCTTCATCTTGATGGGCTTCGTGTAGTTTTGGGCCTAGAGGTGATGTGGCGGTGGTTCACTTGTCGTTCTTGGTCACTGCTTGGTTGTCGGTGATGTGGACGGCCTCCCGATCGTGCTCTGCATTGGGTACGACTAAGGGGGGTACTCGGCCGAACGGAGTCGTTCGGCCGAATTGGTCAATTCCGACCCTTATAGTACGTTTCTCCCGTTGTTGTACCTGCACAATGGACAATCACCAAAACTTGTGGAAATAGTCAGTATTAAGCCCTATAGCTATGGTGTGTGGTTCCATTGTGTTCATTTTATACTTGGTTGGAGGTCGGAAATCGGGTTGTAACGACCGCCAACAAGCTCCCCCAAGCTTAGCTCTTTGCTCGTCCTCGAGCAAAGATAAAAACTTAGGCTCGGTGGATCAGGAGTTGCTACAATGTAATTTCTCTTGCAGGTAACTTTATAAACAACTAGTACTTAAATTTTTACTTGAATTACTAGCAAGGTATAATTCACCATTTTACCTATGGGGCTTATAGCAATCTCCTTATCTTGGGCGGTTGAAAGGATGAACATGTTAACTTAGTTTTATTCCACTCTACTCTTTTCCGGATCCTATCTCGGCGTTTTTCACCCTTTTGTGAAAAGATAAATTGTTCCTCATTGGCTCACTCAATCGCTCAAGTGTATTTGAATCCTTACCAAAGGCTTTGCCTTCTTTTCATCCTAACATCTAATTTGGCTTTTTGTGTGGCTCAGGGACAAAGAATGAAGGCATACAAGCATCTTATATTTTGCTAAGTCAAAAACCGGACCTTAGGAGAATCAAATCACACTCTTAGATCGAGAAGTGCAAGTGTGTGGAGTATGCAGAGTAGAATTTGGTGGAACTTCATGGAGTGATTCTTCCTCTCCTTTATTTATTTTTTCGAGAGCATGGGCTATCTTTTATTCTTCATTTTTTTTGCCATGCCTTTTTGGCATGCTTTTCTTTTTTTCTCATATTTTTGCCATGCCACTTGGCATGCTTTTCTTTTTCTTTTTGCATAGCCCATGCCTCTACTTCAAATATATTTGGAGAGGGAATCAAAGAACATGAAATTTATTTTGTCGAATGGATGATGGCATGGTTTTACTAACTCCCAGTCTAGGAATTGCAAGTGAGAGGTGGAGTGTATTTGAATCTCGATCTTGAAAGTATGACATATTCCTCACAAAGGTCACAACAATTTGACAAAGCTCACTAAGATGACAAGCAGCATATGGTAGACAGTTTAGAACTAATCCTATCATATGGCTCTGGTAGGTATTATGACCAATTAGGAACTTTGTTTTATTTTTGAAAGCATAAACATTCGAGATTTTCACCATACTAAGAGCAGAATTAGAGTTCAACCAAAGTCTCACTATATCAATCCCCACAACAACCTAAACTTGGAATAAAGCATGTGCTCCCACAAGGTTTTCAGGTTCATTTTTACTCGTGCCAAATAACTCAAGCATAATCAAGCAACTAGTTGCAATAAAGTACTGGCAAAATTAATGACAAGGCAACTATTCATCATTTCCAAAATGAGAGGCATATGATTCATTCCATGCATAGTTGGGAGTTAATTTTATTCAAGGGAAATATTTTTGGTATTTTCAATTGAATGTCCAAAGTGCTGAGTAATTCGGAACGTACTTCATGGGGGTCCTCCCCCAAGCTTGGACTCTTCACTGGTAGGGATTCAGCCTTGAAAGGTACTGAGTCAGCTGGTCGGCCTGCTCTCGGATGTCGTGCAAGGCATTATACAGCGTGCGTGCGTGCGAAGTGGTTGAGTCTGGCTGGTTTGCCTGAACCAAAAAGGTCGCCTAGACAAGCCAATTCGTCCAAACCAAATGGTTCAGCTGAACGGGTTGTCCTGCATGTTCTTGTCATGGTCCTCCACTGTGTCATGCCTGTACTCATGTATCTTTCTGTTAGACAGGGCAATCTCCGGTTGGCTCAAATGCACCAACCGGAGCGACAATTTTATTCCTTTTGCATTCAACTCTAATTTTATTTATTCATCAAGCTAAGATTTGGAAAAGCAAATATTGGAAGGGAAAGAGAGCACCTCCTAAACAAAGATTTAAGCAAAGGGAAATTGAATTGGGAAATAAATTGAAACTAATGGTGCTCTATAGGATACAACCACGTGACATCTACTCTATAGATGGATCGTGGAGGTCTAGATGTTACGTGGCTTTGGCGAGCCTCTCTGATTTGGCTGTGAATGCTTGGTACAGGACATTGTTCTTGTCCATCTACCAAGGCTCACCTTCAGTGACCTTCTCATCTTGGTTGCTCAACTTCTGGCATGTTTGTGCCAGTTCTTTTTCAGGCTCTTTAACCATGGGTTTCTCTTCTCCCTCCTCCATGGCTTTCTTCATTGGTGGACTTGTCGTACTCATGGAGAGAGAACCATTGGGTGAGGAAAGCTCTTTGGACAAGGATTGGGTGGCAATGGCGACTAGGAAATGTGAACACTCGGTTGTGCTCGGGAAAGTAATGGAGGATGGTTTCTGACTTGAGATTGACAAGCAACTTTCCCAACATTTTGTAGTGACTTCGAGACAAGATGGGATAGAGATAGGCTCTAGGGTCCAAATGGATGCTCAAGGGGCAGAAGAGGGGTCCTTCGGTCGAACCAACATGGTTCGGCCGAATTGTCCTAGAGTGGTCTAGTATGCCCAGTGAGCCTATTTCTCTAGTGCCTACACATCTCCTTGACGGTCTTTGCAGAGTGTTCTTGTTCTTCACGCTGGATGTTCTGCTTGACCACTAGTTTGGGGGTGATAAGGTGTGGCTATCATATGAGGCTCCCCAAACTTAGATATTTCCGGGAGGTGGAGTCAATGAGATGAGAGTCTCTACGACTAGCCCAGGACGCCAAAGCGGGGAAAGATGTTTTCATGGGACATTTGCTTACCGTGCCTAGTGGCTGCGGGTCGATAGGGCTTGGCTTCTACCCAGTTAGAGACGGGATCTATGGCTACCAGAATAAACTCGTAGTTCTCTGAGTTAGGGAAAGGACCCATGGGGTCTATTCCCCTTACATCAAAGATTTCTACTGAAGATTACTGGTGAGTGGCTTTGCGTCTCCTTCCCGTGTTTCTGGCAGTGTGGGCATCTCTTGCTAAATTTCTTAGCATTTCCATATTGCCAGTCCTTTGTTCTAAATGCTCCATAATGTCGTTCACAAGGTGCTGCATGATATCTCTCCCAGGTTTTATGTGCCTCAGGTGTAGGTATGCATCGTCTGAGTCCATCTTGTATCCAGAAGAGATACGGATCGTCCCATAGGTGAAGTCTGCTCTCATAAACCAATCTTTTCCTATTTTCACCTGGTAGGACGCACCCTGACACCTTGATGTTGACTATGCTGGCATACCACGGATCTAATGTTGTGACCTTGAGGAGCGTATCACCTCGTAAGAAAATCGCTGATGAGAAGATCAAACGGGACTTGTACCCGAGACAGACCCAACGGATGAGTCTTGGGTTCGCATCCTTTTTGGTCAAAAGGTACTTCAAAGTAGCATGGTCTGAATAGACTATGACCTTTGCCCCAACTAGGTAGGACCGGAATTTGTCTATAACAAACACAAATGCTAAGAGTTCCTTTCCCGTGGTTGCGTAGTTGAGCTGGGGCCAGTGAGCATAATGCTTCTTGTCCTTGGTTTGACCCACAACAGCTCGAACAGCATAATTGCTTGCATCACACATGATTTCTAATGGGATGCTCTAGTCGCGAGACCGGATGATGGGAGCAGAATTGAGTGCTTTCTTAGGGTGTGAAAGGAAGCATAGCACTCTTGATTAGAGACGAGAGGGGTTTCCTTGGCCAAGAGATTGGTCAACGACTGGGCTATTTGAGAGAAATTTTTGATGAGACACCTATAAAGCCCAGTGTGGCATGGGAACTATGAATCCCCTTAACTCGTGGGAGGTGTACGCATAGGGTCGTATTTGGGAGTATGACAGGAGAAGATGATGGCTTTAGGCTTTGAATCTAGTCTTTCCCCGATCAAATACGAATCTTCGTGACAATTGTCTTATGACCCCAAGGTAAGATAAGATAGGGATATGATGAGTATGAAGGTTAGGAGCAATCCCTTTTGAGTCTTGGACCGAATATCCATAGACTGATCGATTTTCCTCCAGAACAGTGAAAGTCGGTTGGGTTCCAGGGGGTTTGTCATTGATGGTCACTGGAGTTTGTCCGTCCTTAAAGAGGGAAGCACACTTCAATCCAGAGGGAAGAGGCATAGGCTCGATTAGAGGATGAATTTCTTCTTCCTCTATAACGAATTGGGCATATTCTTCTAGGAAAGGTTGCTCTAAGTCTGCCAGAGTTGTTGACATGACCTCCTGTATTGGATCAGAATCGGGGTCTGTCTCTATTAGGGTATTCAAGGAATAGGAATAAGAGACTGGGACGAGTTCTTCTCCGATCCTAAGCTCTAGCTGGATTATTGGTGAATTTTCTAGGATTTTCATGATCGGCCTACCAATAAAGATGGAATGAGTGGAGTTTGTGGGTAGGTCAAAGATATGGAAATCCAAGAAAAGTTGGACTATCCTCGCTTCACTGGGAGTCAAATGAAAAAACGACCCTTTGGTGTGACCCGCAAGATCCCTAAACAGTCGAGGATCCTTCCCGATGTGAACCTTAAACGTTTCTGAGATGATGACCATGGTTCATCGGGGAGTTGCGCTCGCACCAAAGAGCTAGAGATTATGTTGATTCCGAGGCTTGGGTCGTACCCGATTTCTCTATCATTGCCCATAACTTCATAGAATATGCTTCTGATCCTTTTGGGCATTTTGACAACCTCGGTCGAGGCTTCGGCCTCGTCTAGCCATTCCCGACTCTTGATGGCAGAGAGATGGCCTAAGTACCCTCTCTGATATTCTAGTGCTTCCTTGTCGGGTGGTGGATCCTTTTGCTCTACACATTGTTCCAATGGGAAACTTGTTGCACTCCCTACGTTATCGAATAGATCGTCATCAAAATCGTAGGGAGTGGTGTAGAGTGGATGATAATAATCCAGGCTAGAATATGGTTGTGGTTCGTAATGAGCATCGGGTTCTGATGGAATGGAAGAGCAAATTGGTTTGGATTGGGACTGTATTGGCTCTTTAGGTTTAGGCTGCTTCTCTTCTTCATCGGGGAGTTCGTCATAGACTCCAGTGTAGGGAGTGTCGTCCAGGATACGCTCCAGGACTATCCTCGCTTCACTGGGAGTCAAATGAAAAAACGACCCTTTTGAAGCAGAGTCCAAGAAAGTGGTAGCTACGAGACAGAGGCCAAGGCTGAAATGTTGGAGAATGATAGGTTCAGATAGGCCTAGGTCTGGTCCGGATGCCAAGATTTGCTTGAAACGAGCCCAGGCAGCTCCTAACGACTCTCCCTCTAATTGCTTAAAGGTAAGAACTTCGATTCGGAGGCTGGTGTTGGCACTTCTTACGATCCAATATCAGAATTGAGAATCCTGGTACTAGGGTAAGGAGTGTTTCAGTGGTTTTCCTTATGGCTTAGTAAAATATAGAAATATTCTGCAAGCGCACGGAATCACCGCTGTAGCACTTCACCTAGGAGTATTCCGAGGTATCGTAATTTATATTTCCGCAGGGAAGCTTTGGCAAGATTACTAGTGAACAGATATTCGAGACTATCCGAGAAGGGTACACGACTAGACAAGACAGGGGATAACGGTATTGGATAGGAGTGGATATACCGGACACACAGCTCAAGGGATACTCAGGTAAGGGAGAGAAGAGATAGATAGCTGGGAGGACAACGAGAAGAGATTAAGGACTCCTGGATACTTTATCTACCTATGTCACTCTAGCTTAGAGATACAGCGGCTACAGAGCCAGCACTAGGAGATCTGGGATAACTCTAATGTCTTAGCATCGGGACAAGGGAACCGGTGAACACACAGAAAGAGATAAGAAGGGGTTCCACTATTTCCCAACTGGGGAATCCTACGGACCGGACCTAACGTGATGGGCTACGAAGACCGAAAGGGCTGTCACCATCTCCCGGCTACAACCTCTGTTGCGACGGGAATAAACTAAGGCCACCGACTAGTCTAGGAACCACTCCTACACTAGGCAACGACTACTTACTCTGCTAGCAAGAGCAAGCAACCTTGTCAATACTCTTGGTGACAATTCACCTCCAGTATCAAGCAAGATCGAAGAACCAGCCAAGACAAAGACTTAAACAAGACTACAAGCACTAGAACTATAACTGACTATAGTGTAAACAAGATATATTTGCTACTAGAATAAAGTAGAAGCAAGATATAAATGACAAAGGCAAAGTGATAAAGATAACTCTATTGATAACTCGAAGTCTTACAAAAGGAAAAGTAAAAGATACAAGAGCTAATACCAGTACTTCTGAAGACGACTCCGGAACCTCGGAGGCAAAGCTCGACTCAACTCTAACTCCCAACTAAACTATCCTAACTCTGCTAGAACGAAAGTGGAAATGAGCTCCTTGGGTTGGTGTGTGTTTACAAGTGAAGTGCGACCCTCTATTTATAGCTCCAAAGGTCGGTTGAGGCAGGGTAGCGGCCAAGGCAACCAGGGGCGGCAGAGAGGCGGTTCGGCCGAACTGCCCAGTTCGCCCGAACCGAGGGATGCACCGCCTCGGCCACCAAGGGCCAGGATGCAGCCCCAGGGTCGGTTTGGCAGCTGGGGGCGGTTCGGCCGAACCCTCCAGTTCGCCTGAACTGGGCCGGAGGCCCAGGCCCGCCCCCCTGCACCGCCTCTACTCTGTGGACTCCCTGGGCCGGCCGCTGGTGGTGTACTTCATGCTGTGTGGGCCCAGGTTGATGTGGCGGTGCTCCGGGATGAGTTGGTGTCGTCCATGTATCGTTTGTCGTGTTCATTTGGTGCTCGTTGATGTGGACGACTCCCGGTGGCATGCACGGCTAAGGGGGATAACCGGCCGAACGGAGTCGTTCGGCCGATTCGGTCATTTTCGGCCCCAATAGCGCGTATTTGTCGTAGTTGTACCTGCACAAGTGACACTCACCAAAACTCGTGGAACTTTATTAGAAATAAAACCTAAGTACATGGAATGTTGCATATAACCTCATTTATTCCCGAGTATTGGTGGTCGGATTTAGGCTGTAACGACCGCCAACAAGCTCCCCCAAGCTTAGCTCTTTGCTCGTCCTCGAGCAAAGATATAAACTTAGGCTCGGTGGATCAGGAGTTGCTACTATGTCATTTCTTTTGTAGGTAACTTTTAAACAACTAGTATTTAGAAATACTTGAATTATAGGCAAAGTTTCAAATCACCTTTTTACCTATGGGGCTTATAGCAATCTCCTTATCTTGGGAGGTTGAAAGGATGAACAGTTTAAACTCAGTCTTATTCCACTCTACTCTTTTCAGGATCCCATCTCGGAGTTTTTCATAAGTTTTGAAAACTACAAATTGTTCCTCATTGGCACACTCAATCACTCAAGTGTATTTGAATCCTCACCAAAGGCTTGTGCCTTCTTTTCATCCTAACATCTAATATGGCTTTTTGTGTGGCTCAGGGACAAAGGATGAAGGCATGCATGCATCTTATATTTTGCTAAGTCAAAGACCGGATCTCAGAGGAGACAAATCACATCTTAAGATCGAGACGTGCAAGTGTGTGGATACGAATGGAGTGGAATATGGTGGAGTGGTGGAATGGAATATGGTGGAATGGTGGAATGGAATATGGAGGAACTCCTTGGATGAATTTCCCTCTCCTTGATTTATTTTCGAGAACATGGGCTATCTTTTATTCTCATATTTTTGCCATGCCACTTGGCATGCTTTTCTTTTTCTCTTTCTTTTTGCCATGCTCTTTGGCATGCTTTTCTTTTTCTCTTATTTTTGCCATGCTTCTTTGGCATGCTTTTCTTTTTGCATAGCCCATGTCTCTATCAAGAATATTTGGAGAGGGAGATCATAGAACATGGAGCATTTATTTTTGTGGATGGATGATGGAAAATGTTTGCTAACTCCCAGTGTACGAATTGCAAGTGAGAGGTGGTGTGTACGTGGGTCTCGATCTTTAAGAATATGAAAGCTTCACTCAAAGGTCACAACAATTTGACAAAGCTCACTAAGATAACAAGCAGCATATGAGTAGAAATTTTCAACTAAGCTTATCATATGGCTCTGGTAGGTATTTTGACCAATGAGGAACTTGTTTTATTTTGAAAGCATAAATTTCCGAGATTTTCCCCGTACTAAAAGCAGAATAAAATTTAACCAAATTCTCACTATATCAATCCCCACAACAACTTAGACTTGGAATAAAGCATGTGCTCCCACAAGGTTTTCAGGATCATTTTTTACTCATGCCAAATAACTCAAGCACAATCTAGAACTAGTTGAAACAAAGTACTTGCAAAATTAATGATAGAGCAACTATTCATCATTTCCAAGGTGAGAGGCATATGATTCATTCCATGCATAGTTGGGAGTTATTTTATTCAAGGGAAATATTGTTTAAGGGAAATATTTTTGTTATTTTCATTTTTTTTAAATGCAAGCTAACATGAAGGGAAATGAAAGGGAAATTAAATGATCAAAGTGCTGGATAAATCGGGACATACCTGGTGGGGGTCCTCCCCCAAGCTTGGACTTTCACTGGTAGGGGTTGAGCCTTGAAAGGTACTGGCTCAGCTGTTCCGCTTGTTCGTGGACGTCGTGCTGGATAGACGCCACCATCCCGCTATTCTCTTGATGGTACTGAGAATGGCGGGCTAGTGTGTCCTAGATCTCTCGGGTACGGTCGTCGATGAGCTCGACTCGGTCGGAGATGTAGGATAGCTCCCGGCCGTAGTCGAAGCGTGCGGACTGTGAGTATCCGGTGTAGTATGGCTGGGAGGCACTGTCGTATCCCCCTCCATACCGGCTCCCGGACCACTCAGAGTCCGTGTCCTAGCCGTGGTCCCAGCGTCCTGAGGTGAAGTAGTTCGGCTCCTGATGCTGCCTGGAGCCTCCTGCTCCGGACGTCCCAGCGTCGGTGTACATGTCGTAGGTGGCCTCAAAAGCGGAAGTGTGTCGGTGCGGCATTTGTGGTGCATCTTCCGGCTCCTGTGAGGTGGCGAGCCCAGCATCACGCCTGGCTCATCCCCTCGTGATGGGTCCGTCACCTGCAACGCTGTGCCGAGCGGGCTCTCTCCAAGGTGGAGAATCGTCCGACTCGGTCCTCAACTGAAGAGTTAGTTTCGGCGTGGTATACAACCTTAGTGCTGCACAAGGCAAGGGCACTTCAGTTGTATAGCCACGGTAAATCATTGCCAGCGTTGCGTCAGACGTCTGCCGTATCATGTGGGCTTGCACGAAGTACTCGGCATCCACGACGGAACGCACTATCTCGATGTACGTGAGCCGGACGCCTTGAAGGACGCCCAGGTGGTTAGCGAGGCAAGTGACTAGAGAAGTCATCGCCATGCCACCCGTACGAGAAATATGAGACAGCCAGTGACCAACCATGTCTTTCACAGGTGAATAGGGAATCTGCTTGACCATGGCAAAAAGAACCCGCAACTCGATGGTGTTGACAGGGCGCAAATCTGCCCGGGGGAATACCGTCATAGACACCCAACGATGCATGAAACGCAAAGTGGGGTTATATATGCTATTCGTGCGTGGCGCATGACAGTTGGTATCCCCCGAAATCTTTTTCCAAAATGCCACCCGGTCAAATCTTTTAAGCGCTTTGTTCGGGTCTAATGAACAACGGCTTGAAAATCCGAGACCCGAACTAAAATCCCTCCAAGAGAAGAAGAACTCTTGGTTGAAGAACCGAAAATGAATCCCCCCAGTTTCAGGAACCAAAGTCGAGAGGAATTCAAGGGTGAGCAGGTACGAACCTTCTTCGTTGATGTGCCAGAAATTCTCCCAGCCAATGGCCTGGAAGATTTCAGTAAACTCGACGTCCATCCCCGTGTCCCTGAGCAAATCTTGCTCAAACACACGGGTGTGCTCGAACTCCTTCAGCCGAAGCTTGTTGAAGGTGTTCCGCTCCCTTTCTGTTCTAAGGTTGATGTCACTCTCGCTCAGGAGCTGCCTGGCCGGGGGCGTGGCATGGCCCCATCCCGAGCCGGCTGCTCCGTACTCGTCCGTGTCCATCCGGCTCGAGCCTCGAGACGGAGCTGGGGAACTCCCAGCATCGTCCGATCGTCGGCCTAGCCGGGCGAAACGACGGAGTGACGTGAAGAACTTCGACATGATTCCTGCAAAAGGTTAGTGCAACAACAACTACCCGAAGGACTGAATATATATATGGTTAGCACAAGAAAATCAAGTCAGTCGTTCAAGATAGTTAGTCGTTCTTGCGGGGATGAAAACCACCACAAAAGGTTAGTCGTTCTTGTGGGTGTCGGTGACCACCACAAAATCGTCTAGAATTTCAGCACAAAGGTCACAACAAAAGCAAAATATTTTTTTGGGATTTTCTAGTGATGCAAGTGAACCAAAACTTGAGCAAGAACTTGGGGAAGAACTTGAGCAAGCACTTGAACAAAGAACTTGACAGGGAGAGAGCTCCTAGCAGAATTTTTTCAGAGTGTAAGAGTGAGTGAATGGTGCAAGGAGAAGCAAGCAGCAAGGGCGGCATTTATAGGCCGAGGGGAGGGCCTTGGCCAGTTCGCCCGAAGGCTCTGGTTCGCCCGAACCAGGCCTGGTGGCCAAGGCACTCCCATGTGAGTGCAGCACTCACATGCCTTTGTTTCCACTCCAAGTTTGTGCGGCCATCAATTCCCAAGGACATTTTTAGTGGATTTTAGTGGTAGGTGAGATGGAAATGTGACATGACCAAAGTGGAAATTAGTGGAGTCACCCCCATGCTGCCATGTTTGTGATAATTGGTGTGTGTGCTGCCATTTTTAGTGGGGTAGACATGTTTGTTGCTGGTTGGTGGTGATGGTAAATAATTGGAGATGTTCTAGAAGGGATGAAAATGATAAAAGTTACCAATTACATCCACCCTAGGTAAAATTTCAGCATGTTGTCCAATTATTTCTAACCAAGCTTGCAAAATTTTCTACTCTCTCTCAAATTAATTACTCAAGTGGTTCATTTATTTTGAAAAGGGAAACATGCAAATGCAATTGGAAATTTAAAAATTGGAAGGGAAATATGGGATACATACCGGTTTTCCTCGCGGCGAGAGCTCAGCTTTTAAGTCCGCGAGCGGGACTTCTCCTGTCTTCAGTTGCTCTTGTCATCGTCCGGTCCCGGAGTGGATGACTCGGACGATGCAACCTTCTTCCGCCACATCTTCTTATTCTTCTTCTTCGGTGTTGGTGGCGGTGGGATCGGCGTTTCTGAAGATTGTGGTTCGGATGCAACCACGTTGACCTGCTCCAGGTTATTGGAATTTTGAATTAAATCAGTGCATACCTGAGAGCATTTCTCCACCCTGTGCTTGAACGCGAACTTTTCTTCCTTGCCGTTGATGTTCAGGCTGATTTCTCCGGCTCCTACGTCGATGTTTGCATTGGCGGTGCTCAGAAATGGTCTCCCGAGGATGAGAGGTGTCTTTGTGTCGACCTCCATGTCGAGCACCACGAAGTCCACGGATACGAAAAATTCCCGGATTTTCACCGGAATATCTTCGGCTATTCCCGCGGGATAGCGAATCGATTGATCCACTAGCTGCAAATACATGGTTGTAGGGGACAAATAAGAATAGTTCAGTTTGTCAAACACTACCTTGGGCATGACGCTGACACTTGCTCCAAGATCGCACAGGCATGGTTGAAGTGCTGCTCCCCGATCGAGCATGTGATGGTAGGGCATCCTGGGTCCTTCTTCTTTTCTGGGAGATTGTTCAAGATAGCCGCACTACATGCTTCGGTTAGTTTAATTACCTCGGTGGTTGGCAGCGCCCTTTTGTTGTTGAGGATGTCCTTCAGATACTTGGCATATGTGGGAACCTGCATAGCTTCAAGCAATGGGATGCTGAATTGTTCGTCCACCGTTGGCTTATGGCATCTTCTGGGGAATGGCAACATATTTGGTTCGTAAAACTCGTGAGGGGCCGCCTTTGCTTCCTTCTGCGGACTTGTCTTCTGTGGTTCTGCTGCGGCCTCCTCTTCTTCGCTATCACTTTCTGTAGTGGCTGCCTTTTTACCTGCACTGTCAGGATATGGCGGGCCCCGAGTGGTCTTATCCCCTCTCGTGGTGACCGCTTTAACCTTTTCACGGGGGCAATTGTCTGGTTGCCCAGAGAATTTCCTCGCTATGGGTGAGGGCAAAGAAACAACTAACTGAGCAATTTGAGTTTCTATCATTTTATTAAAGCTCAGTTGACTTTTCATAGTAGAAGAAAATGATTCCATCCTAGAGTCTATGCTTTCCAGAGTTTTATCATTAGCAGCAAGCCTTTTATTGATGTTTTCAGTTATTTTCATCTGGCCAAACACAAGATCTCTAAGAGACGGCTGATTATTGAAATTGCTGGAATTGAAATTGTTACCTTGTTGAGGCCTCTCGAAAGGGAGGTTTGGGTGCGGATTCCAGCCTAGGTTGCCGTAGTTGTTCGGTTGGTACCCGTTGTTGTTGGAGTTGTTGACGTAGTGGGCATCTTCTCGCGTTTCAGGGCAGTCATTCCCCGAATGGCCAGTGTTGCCACAGACTTCGCAGGTCATGCGAGCGTCCATGGCTTTCACCGTTTCTTGAGCAGGGGCCTCCAGTTTCTTCATCAGGAGGTCCATCTTGGCAGCGAGCATGTCCAGAGCTTCAACATGGTGAACTCCTCGGGTCTTTGGTTGAGTCCGGTCGTCGGACCAACCTTGGTTCTCGACAATCTTCTCTATGAGGGCCTTCGCACGACTCTCCTCAAGAGAGAAGAATGAGCCTCCAGCAGCAGCATCCAGGTACTCATGGGCAGAATTTCTCAGCCCGTGATAGAAAGTTTGGATTATGAACCAACTTTGCATACCATGGTAAGGACAAGCAGAAATATAGTCCTAGAGGCGATCCCATGCCTCCGGGACTGTTTCATCTTTTAACTGCTGGAAACTAGCTATTTTGCTCCGGAGGGCGTTGGTTTTCCCAACCGGAAAGAATTTTAGCAAGAAAGCGCTAGTGCATTTATCCCAGGTATCTATTGCTTCGCGGTTAGCATAAAACCATTGTTTCGCCTTGCCTAATAATGAGAATGGGAATAAACGAAGGCGAATGGCATCGATACTTACTCCGCGGATGGTGAAGGTGTTGCAAATCTCCAGGAAATGCTGGAGATGAGCATTGGCATCTTCGTGTGGCTTGCCGTAGAATGGGCTAGCCTGTACCATGTTGATGAGGGCTGGCTTCAGCTCGAAGTTACCATCTCCGACTGGCGGAGCTGGTCTGACACGTACGTTCTCGCTTGACGGAGCGGAGAACTCACGGATCGTCTTGGTTGCCATCCTCGATGTAGCCCGGTCAACGACGGGAAGGACTGGGTTCGTCGGAAGGAGTTGCTTCTGAGGAGGTACAGCACGGGGTCGTACTTTCCTCACAAATGACTCTAGATTTTCTTGGAAGTTTGACGGTAGTTCGAAACCAGTCATGCACTGCTCTGTTCCACAAAGACCAACGAACAGAGCAAGGATAAACCCGCTTGAGTAGCGGTACTCAACTAAGATAGCTCAAGATAAAAGTTCAAAAATAATCTAGCCAAAGACTTCCCCAGCAACGACGCCAGAAATGCTTGTTGGCACTTCTTACGATCCAATATCAGAATTGAGAATCCTGGTACTGGGGTAAGGAGTGTTTTAGTGGTTTTCCTTATGGCTTATTAAAATATAGAAATATTCTGCAAGCCCACAGAATCACCACTGTAGCACTTCACCTGGGAGTATTCCGAGGTATCGTAATTTATATTTTCGCAGGGAAGCTTTGGCAAGATTACTAGTGAACAGATATTCGAGACTATCAGAGAAGGGTATACGACTAGACAAGACAGGGGATAACAGTATTGGATAGGAGTGGATATACCGGACACACAGCTCAAGGGATACTCAGGTAAGGGAGAGAAGAGATAAATAGCTGGGAGGACAACGAGAAGAGATTAAGGACTCCTGGATACTTTATCTGCCTATGTCACTCTAGCTTAGAAATACAGCGGCTACAGAGCCAGCACTAGGAGATCTGGGATAACTCTAATGTCTTAGCATCGGGACAAGGGAACCGGTGAACACACAGAAAGGGATGAGAAGGGGTGCCACTATTTCCCAACTGGGGAATCCTACGGACCGGAACTAACGTGATGGGCAACGATGACCGAAAGGGCTGTCACCACCTCCCGGCTACCACCTCCGTTGCGACGGGAATAAACTAAGGCCACCGACTAGTCTAGGAACCACTCCTACACTAGGCAACGACTACTTACTCTGCTAGCAAGAGCAAGCAACCTTGTCAATACTCTTGGTGACAATTCACCTCCAGTATCAAGCAAGATCGAAGAACCAGCCAAGACAAAGACTTAAACAAGACTACAAGCACTAGAACTATAACTGACTATAGTCTAAACAAGATATATTTGCTACTAGAATAAAGTAGAAGCAAGATATAAATGACAAAGGCAAAGTGATAAAGATAACTCTATTGATAACTCGAAGTCTTACAAAAGGAAAAGTAAAAGATACAAGAGCTAATACCAGTACTTCTGAAGACGACTCCGGAACCTCGGAGGCAAAGCTCGACTCAACTCTAACTCCCAACTAAACTATCCTAACTCTGCTAGAACGAAAGTGGAAATGAGCTCCTTGGGTTGGTGTGTGTTTACAAGTGAAGTACGACCCTCTATTTATAGCTCCAAAGGTCGGTTGAGGCAGGGTAGCGGCCAAGGCAACCAGGGGCGGCAGAGAGGCGGTTTGGCCGAATTCCTCGGTTCGGCCGAACTGCCCAGTTCGCCCGAACCGAGGGATGCACCGCCTCGGCCACCAAGGGCCAGGATGCAGCCCCAAGGTCGGTTTGGCAGCTGGGGGCGGTTTGGCCGAACCCCCCAGTTCGCCCGAACTGGGCCGGAGGCCCAGGCCCGCCCCCCCTGCACCGCCTCTGCTCTGTGGACTCCCTGGGCCGGCCTCTGGTGGTGTACTTCATGTTGTGTGGGCCCAGGTTGATGTGGCGGTGCTCCGGGATGAGTTGGTGTCGTCCATGTATCGTTTGTCGTGTTCATTTGGTGCTCGTTGATGTGGACGACTCCCAGTGGCATGCACGGCTAAGCGGGATAACCGGCCGAACTGAGTCGTTCAGCCGATTCGGTCATTTTCGGCCCCAATAGCGTGTATTTGTCGTAGTTGTACCTGCACAAGTGACACTCACCAAAACTCGTGGAACTTTATTAGAAATGAAACCTAAGTACATGGAATGTTGCATATAACCTCATTTATTCCCGAGTATTGGTGGTCGGATTTGGGCTGTAACGATCGCCAACAGCTGGCTACCTTGGAAATTGGGAAGAAATTTAGGCAGAATTTCTCTCTAAGAGTTTCCCAACTCCCTTCCATAGTACCGACAGCCAGAGAGTACCAATTCTTTGCTCCTCCCGTCAATGAGAACGGGAATAGCTTCCATTTGAGTGTCTCTTGTGACATGCCCGCAATGACGAGACACGAACATAGTTGCTCAAACTCGCGCAAATGTGCGTATGGACTCTCGTCACGCGTTCCTGAGAACGATTGCTCACGAACCATGGCTATGAAGCCGGGACGTAGCTCATAGCCGGGTGTGGATATGGGATGTGATGATGGTGGTGGCTCCAAACAAGCGCCCTTTGGAGCCGAGTGTTGACGTAAGGTGAGAGTGGAATCCATGTGGTTGGTGGATGGTGGTGGGATACACGGACAACTTGGGTTCGGAATCAGAACAGCTACCGCTCCCCGGCAACGGCGCCAGAAAGCTTGTTGGCACTCCTTACGGCCTACAGATAAATCCGCAAGCGGACGGATACCGATGTAGCTTTCACCCGGGAGTATTCCAAGGTATCGATTTCCACGGGGAATGAGAAGTGTACTAATCCTAAACTAAGTTGTCCTAGGTAGATGGAGTGGATGAATGAAATGGATGAGGTGGATGATGACAACAAGGAGAGAAGAGAAGAGGTAGGAGGGTAGAGAGGGTACAGGTCTAGTAAGGGTATTCTACCGATTGACTGAGCAGAGCAGAAGATACAGATAGATACTTGCTTCGGGACTACAGAGCCTCCGACACATAGAAAGGGATGAGAAGGGGTGCCGGTTACCCTTAACCTTGGGTCCTAGGACACCGGAACTAACATGATGGACTACGAAGACCGCAAGGGCTGTCACCACCTTACGGCTACCACCTCCGTTGCGACGGGCAGAAACTAAGGTTACTGGCAAGTCTAGGAACCACTCCTACACTAGTCAATAACTACTTATCTCCTATAGCAAGATAAGCACCCAAGCTAAGCAACCAGTATACAGTTATACCAATCAACTAAGCATTGAACGAAGAACGAGACAAGTATATAGATGTAAGAACTGAATGCTCAATTAATCAGAAAGAGATACAAGAGTTACCAGACATGACCCGGATGTCACTCGAAGCAGAGCCGCATCCGTAGAGGTACAGCGGGAAGAGGGGCCGACACTCCGGCTCCTCTCCGGGACGCTCACCTCTCCTCTCTCCCTATTCTACTGATACAAGTGGCGGAACTTGGCAACGCTCACTCTACTATTGTGTTGTGTGTTGATGCAGGCGAAGGAGGGCTCTATTTATAGTGGAGCCAAGGCGGTGGAGCTAGAGTAGGCGCCAAGGAAGCTCAAGGCGGTGCCCGGCTCGTTCGGCCGAATATGACGGTTCGGGCAAACCGAGCAGTTCGGGCGAACTGCCAAGTGGCACCGCCTTGGTGCTGAGGCGGCTCAGGGTCGGTGCAGTACTTGGGGGCGGTTCGGCCGATTTGGTGGGTTCGGCCGAACTCATGGATTCGGCCACACCGGGCTTTTGGCCCAGTAGTGCTCCCCTGCACCCCCTCTCCCTCCTAGACCTTCTGGGTTGCTTCATCTTGATGGGCTTCGTGTAGTTTTGGGCCTAGAGGTGATGTGGCGGTGGTTCACTTGACGTTCTTGGTCACTTCTTGGTTGTCGGTGATGTGGACGGCCTCCCGATCATGCTCTGCATTGGGTACGACTAAGGGGGGTACTCGGCCGAACGGAGTCGTTCGGCCGAATTGGTCAATTCCGACCCTTATAGTACGTTTCTCCCGTTGTTGTACATGCACAATGGACAATCACCAAAACTTGTGGAAATAGTCAGTAGTAAGCCCTATAGCTATGGTGTGTGGTTCCGTTGTGTTCATTTTATACTTGGTTGGAGGTCGGAAATCGGGTTGTAACGACCGCCAACACCATCACAAACGGTTTTTGCTACAAACCGTTTGTGATGGCCTCAACCGTTTGTGATGGCCCCCATCACAAACACCGTTTGTGATGAGGCCGTTTGTGATGCTGCTTTCTGTAGTAGTGGTCGTGTACATCAAAACCATGTAATTAGTTTTTTTATTTACTCACGTTTAGTGTTCCATGCACGAGGAGAGAGATTTGATGTGATAAGTGAATAGTAATGTTTGGAGAGAGAATTTTGGGAAGTTTGGTGATTTAATGTGAACTAAACACACCCAGTGTCTTCTCTATGAGTCCCACGGCACGAGCGACCTAGCATGACACCACAAGCTCGTTCATTAATTATGGGCTGGTTAGCTATGGTTAGCTATGGTTAGCTATGGTTGTGAATTACCGATTCTACCCCTTTGCTCATCTTTTTCCCCAACCCTGAAGTCCACGTGATTCATTTCAAATAAACCATAGAAGCTCGTCGATCTACCCTCCTCTCATCGAAATGAATTTTTTTATCTTCTATTTCTGATTGCTCCATGTTTCTTCCTGTCCTTGTGCATCACATATTTTCTAAAAGAGATGGCCAAGGGGGTAGAATCGGTAATTCACAACCATAGCTGACTGGACAGGGATCAAATTGAGCCGATTGCGAAAATTTGAGGACGAGGACGGTCATTTTCGTAGTTCAGGGACGGAATTGAGCCGGTTGCTTTGAGGACGAGAACGGCCGTTTTCGTAGTTTAGGGACGAAATTGAGCTTTCGATGATAGTTCAGGGCCGGATTTTATGATGTTTTCTATGCCTCTCGTGGCTATACATGCATGCAGTAGTGGAAAATAGGGCTTTAGTCCTGATTGGGCAGGTGCTTTAGTCCCAATTTTCTAACCAGGACTACGGTTCCGAGACTAATAGAGACATTTAGATTGTGTTACTAACAGGAACTAAATGTCTCAAAAAAATTAGAAAAAAGTTAGTCCCGGGTGATAAGTTAGTCCAAATCGCCAAGTCGCAAGTCGCGCCATTTTTTCGCGCATAAATCACGCGCTACGCGGCCGGCGGGATTCAAACCGGCGACCTCTTCCTCGCGCGTGAGCTCCTCTACCACTGCACCACTTCGTCACCTCTGACTAGATACCGTTCCGACTCCTATCATAGTATACCAAACCAAGTTTAAATTGCTTGTTTGAGGCCCTAAACGACTTCAAATCAAAAAGTGTTGAACCACAACATTCCCTAACTTTTCAAAACCTACAACTTTCATGTTGACCGTTTTTTCATCCGAGGCCGTTTACAAAATTTGAATTTCAAATTTGAGAACATTCAAACTTAGATCTAGCTAACTAGATGACTTCAAATGACAAAGTTGTCAACTACAAAGTTTCATAACTTCTGAAGATCTACAACTTTGATATTGATCGTTTTTCCATACGATGTAGTGAGGGTAACATTGTTCACAAATCATATAGGTCTCTTATAGTTTTAGGAAACTAGAACTCTATGAGAGAGATGGATTTTATGAACAATATTTATATGAATTTGTCAAATGAAGAAATGACCAAAGTAAAAGTTCTACATCTTAAGAAGCCATAAAACTTTGTAGTTCAACACTTTTTGATTTGAAGTGATTTACTAGTTCAAAATGTGGTTTGAACGTGTACCATACACATCATCACAAAGGGTTTAAAAAACCGTTTGTGATGAGGGCCATCACAAAGGGTTCGTATTACGAACAGTTTGTGATGTGGACCATCACAAACGGTTTTTGCTACGAACCGTTTGTGATGTCCTCACATCACAAACGGTTTTTAAAGAACCGTTTGTGATGGCCCTCATCACATTGTGATGGGGGTATCACAAACGGTTTTTCAAAACCGTTTGTGATGAGGCCTTTTGTGATGCCGCTTTCTGTAATAGTGGCCATGTACATCAAAACCATGTAATTAGTTTTTTTATTTACTCACGTTTAGTGTTCCATGCACGAGGAGAGAGATTTGATGTGATAGGTGAATAGTAATGTTTGGAGAGAGAATTTTGGGAAGTTTGGTGATTTAATGTGGATCTAAACACACCCAGTGTCTTCTCTATGAGTCCCACGTCACGAGCGACCTAGCATGACACCACAAGCTCGTTCATTAATTATGGGTTGGATATATATATGGCGGAATAGTCAAATCCATCCCTAAACTACGGCCGAAAGCTCAATATCGTCCCTGTACTACGAAAACGGCCGTTCTCGTCCTCAAACTTTCGCAACTGGCTCAAATTCGTTCCTAAACTATGAAAACGACCGTTCTCGTCCTCAAATTTTTGCAATCAGCTCAATTTCGTCCCTGCCTAGTCAGCTATGGTTGTGAATTACCGATTCTACCCCTTTGCTCATCTTTTTCCCCAACCCTGAAGTCCACCTGATTCATTTTAAATAAACCATAGGAGCTCGTTGATCTACCCTCCTCTCATCGAAATGGATTTTTTTTATCTTCTATTTCTGATTGCTCCATGTTTCTTCCTGTCCTTGTGCATCACATATTTTCTGAAAGAGATGGCCAAGGGGGTAGAATCGGTAATTCACAACCATAGCTGACTGGACAGGGATCAAATTGAGCCGATTGCGAAAATTTGAGGACGAGGACGGTCATTTTCGTAGTTCAGGGACGGAATTGAGCCGGTTGCGAAAGTTTGAGGACGAGAACGACCATTTTCGTAGTTTAGGGACGAAATTGAGCTTTCGATGATAGTTCAGGGCCGGATTTTATGATGTTTTCTATGCCTCTCGTGGCTATACATGCATGCAGTAGTGGAAAATGGGGCTTTAGTCCTGATTGGGCAGGTGCTTTAGTCCCGATTTTCTAACCAGGACTATGGTTCTGAGACTAATAGGGACATTTAGATTGTGTTACCAACAGGAACTAAATGTCTCAAAAAAATTAGAAAAAAGTTAGTCCCGGGTGATAACACCAAGATGGACTAAAAGTTAGTCCCTGATAGTGTTACCACCCGGGATTAAATGTCTTGGGTGTTACCAATGGGTTCTAAAGGTCCTTTGGGACCACGAAAATTAGGAACCGAGATTGGAGGGTACATCAGTCTCAGAGCAAAACGTAACCGGAACACGGGATGCCCGTGCCACACCTTTCTCCCATATTCATTCTTGCCTCCTTCCTTCGTTCTTCTTTTTGGCGTCTTGCGCAAGTAGTGGTAGTAGAGTACAGTACTACCTGTTGGCATTTCTACCTACCAAGGTAGACCGATGCTGACCTGAAATGGGAGGGCGTCTTGCAACTTGCATCTGCTGGCCGGATATTAAGTTCAAAGATATATGGAGGACTGGAGGAGACGGAGCACCGAGGTCGTCGGGCGTCGACTCGCTTCAACGGTAAACGTCTGAATGTACCGGTGATGGCGGCGTCAGACAGCTAGTGCGTGCAGCCAACCGTGCATGCCCAAGTTCTTCGCAGCGTTTGCTAACTCGCTTTGCAGATTTCTTCGGCACTGTTCCATTAATAATTGATCATGCATGCGCGCACTACCTTCTGATATGCATTGGTGGATGGCTGTTTGCTAACTCACTTTGCAAATTTATTTTTTTAGATAATGGATTTAAAATAAATCCGGCCTTGACCCAAGGGCTACGGCCACCGTTTAGAAATTAGCAGCACATCCGTCTGCCCTCACAAAGTGAAACAAAGAAGTAAAACACTATAAACGATGAGACAGTTACAAAGCAATCCTATTGCTAAATCTCCACCCATGGTGAGCAAAAATACGCATTGCCAAAACCTCCAAAGTTTGGCATGCCTCCTTTATTGCATCTCTATCTTGTTCACGCCTGTGTAGCTGCGCCCAAAACCGAAGCTCCCTCTGAATAGTACCTGCAAATCAGTTTTGTTTATTTGTCGCATCGTTTTGTTTTGCTTGCCCATCAGTTTTGTTTGTCACTGCTTTTTATAGTTTGTGAACCTCGGTGTAGTAGCGCAAGAGAGAAATCTGGCATGCCAATAAAAGTAAGCAATTGTTTGTCACTCTGTGATTATTTGTTCTTACACATTGAGAATACCAAATCTCTGTACATTATTATATGCTTAACGAACATTAAAACAAGATGAATGAAGTGTTTTTTAATTAAAGATTAAAATCCGGCCTCTATATCCACAAGTGAATATATGCAGCCAAAGGTTACAAACATACACGAGTTCTTGAACTCAACCTCCACACTGAGGAATACAAAGAAACAAGAAACAAAGCTCTAATACTGGAAAAAAAAGAGAAAGCTAAGCTTCATTCTTCTTCTCCATCCAGGCTTCAAACTTGCGGTCTCATTATGTAGCGTCAATCCATCCATCTTTCGTTTCCTTAGAAACTCGATATCGGATTTGAACACTTGCCTTCTATCGCTCGCCTAGCAGTTCCACCACAGGTGAAGAAGGTCAACATGCCTTTCAAAGCGACGCCTCTAAGAAGGATACAACGTCGAAGCCGCCGTCGCCGTCCCTCCGGAAAGCCGGAAGATGGTTCTCACCAGGAAAATCAATGACCAAGCAGGAGGCATCCCAACAAACGCTTCCAAGGAGGTTAAACGACGTCCGATGACGCTGTCGTTGATGAATGAAATGTGACACGTGAAGTCAAAATTTCTTGTTATTTTGAGAAAAATGAAACACGTGAAAGGGGAAGAAAATTTTTGAAACGCCAAGCTCCATCTGCCCTAGTGTTAACTGCCATTGGCTTCATTCAATCAAATAATAAAAAATCTATCAAAAGTTCAGTATACAGAGGACATGTCACTATGGACATATTTGATCAGAATGGTTGGAGATTTAGTAAAAGATTAGAGTTCTAAAACTTTATTTATCTTCTCTGCCATTTTAATTGGTACGATGGTGCACATCCTATGTAGTAGACAGAATCTACGCCATAGTGACTTTATTGTTCTACCTCATAACCAAACCATATAATAATTAAACGGTCAAATTCTTTGAAAGACGAAGAGACCAGGATACTTTCATTTGCTTGATGAAATAAAATTTTCTTTTATTTAACAAACAATGGAAGTGTAGACAAATATCCTGACTTTTAATTTTTATAGGAAAAAAGCGAAAAAGCAACCAAAACATATGCTTTATTGCTTTAGAATCCGCCTGACGGTGGGTGAGTACCGCGAGTAGGGATTCGAGGAACCCTCGTTTAGAGATCCCGCCAGGGGTGTAGAACCCAATGAACCTTGGTTCTACTTCTAGTGCCAAGTGGATTGAAGCTCAGCCTTTGATAAATCCACGGGCTGACAATTTGATCAAATTATTTGACGGAATTATTCAAATATTTGGCATACCCCATAAAATCATTACTGACTTGGGGTCAGTTTTTACAAGTGAATCATTCCAAGACTATTGTGAGAAGTACTCGATCGAGACACATTATGCCTCTGTTGCTCATCCATGCGCCAATGGACAAGGCGAAAAGGCCAATGGCTTGTTACTGCAAGGGTACCCATGCTCTACGATCCTCTGAAGAAGTACGGCGGCAAGTGGGCTCAAGAAATTCCAGCGGTACTTTGGGGGCTTCGAACACAGCCAAGCCATGCAACTAGGCAACCGCCTTACTTTCTCGTCTATGGGTCTGAAGCAGTATTACCTGCTGACCTCTTGTGGAGTGCTCCGCGATTGGAAAATTATGATGAATAAATTGCTCAACAAGAAAGATTCCAAGATGTCGACGGTGTAGAAGAAGCTCGAGTAGCAGCTCTTAACCAGAATACACGCTATCTCGAAGGCCTACAGCGTTACCACCAACGTTCCGTCCAGCCTCGTTCCTTCGTCATAGGAGACTTGGTGTTACGGCGTATACAGAAAACTGATGGCTTACACAAGCACTACCAGAATCATCAATATCTGCACCGGGTGGGAAAGCCCTTTAGCACCGGGTTTCCCACCCGGTGCAACTAAATCGAGGCTAAAGGGGTACCCCTTTAGCACCGGGTTGAATAACCGGTGCTAAAGGGTCCCTTTAGCACCGGGTGCAGCCACGACCCGGTGCTAAAGGGCCTGCCCTGCAGCGCCTTTAGCAGGGCCTTTAGCACCGGGTCGTGGCTGCACCCGGTGCTAAAGGGCTTAGATTTTTTTTTTATTTTTTTCCAGACGCCATGAATGTACTTTTGTTTTTGTTCTTGTTCTTCAAGAACAGAAAAGGAAAGAAGATGATGACCGATAAATAAGAGGAGAAAGAAAGAGATGAGTAGATAGCTCAAATTATATTACAATATCCAAGATCTAATAGGGATTGGATTACAACGTTAGAGATCCAACAGAGAAATTTAATTACAAGACTCAAGATTCAACACTCAGCATTTCAATTTCAACCACGAGCACCTTCATTACAAGACTCAAGATTCAACACTCAGCATTTCAATTTCAACCACGAGCACCTTCATTACAAGACTCAAGATTCAACACTCAGCATTTCAATTTCAACCACGAGCACAAGACCCACCAGCACGAGCGCGGCTTCTTGCGCCGCCCAGCAGCCAGCGCGCCAACCAGCCTGCCTTCTTGCGTGCCTGCAGGGAACCAAGAAACGAAGTGAGAAGAGGAAGGGAGAAGAAAAGAAGAGAAGGGGGCGAGGCGAGGAGGAGGGCCGGCGGTTTGGGGGAAGACGAAGTGCTGCGGGAGCGGGGGCCGGCGCGAGGCTATATAGAGCCGGGGCATTTAGCACCGGGTGCAGCCACGACCCGGTGCTAAAGGCCCCCCTTTAGCACCGGGCCTTCCCACCACCCGGTGCTAAAGGCCCTTTAGCACCGGGTCTGGCACACCCGGTGCTAAAAGGCCGTAACTGGCGCCAAATGAAAATTGGGGGCCTTTAGCACCGGATTTTAGATCAACCCGGTGCTAAAGGCCCCAAATTTTCGTTTGGCGCCAGTTTCCAAACCGGCCTTTAGCACCGGTGGCTACTATTTGGGAATCTTATAAATATAGTTTTTAATATATAGTTATTAATACTTGTTTTAATTCAGTTATTAATACCTATTAAAAATATATATTAAATAAGAAAATCTTATAAATTACTAGAAAATCTTATAACTTACTAGAAAATCTTATAACTTACTAGAAAATCTTATAAATTAATAGAAAATCTTATAAATTACTAGAAAATCTTATAAATTAATAGAAAATCTTATAACTTACTAGCAATCTTATAACTTACTAGAAAATCTTATAACTTATTAGAAAATCTTATAAATTACTAGAAAATCTTATAAATTACAAAAATTGATAACTAAATCAAAGATTTTGGAACATTAAATGGTCTCAGATGAAAAAGTCATGAATAGTAAAATTTCATATCTCATCAAGATCTACAATCTTTATTTAAGTCATTTTTGCATTTGAGAAAGTGGTAGTATACATTGTTCATTAATCCTAGATTCACTCACATAGTTTCTAAAACTTTGTTAGAGACTTGTCAAATGTGTACTACATGTTATGACCCATTTTGAAAATGACAAAATGACCTAAATAAAGATTGTAGATCATGATGAAATATGAAACTTTGGTATTCATCACTTTTTCATTTGACATCACCTAGTGTGAAAAAAACCTTGGTTGTAGTTCTCATTTTTAATTCAAAATTTGGATTGTTCAAACACGAGAAGATTTTTCAAAATAATAACATTAATAAGTTTCATAACTTGATAGAGTATGATTTTAGGAATTTTTAGGAAGAAAAATGATCTTTTTTGAAGTTTGTACGAGGGAGAACGACTAGTTACAACTTTTATACAGAGATTAAAAAGAAAAATTGTTCTTGTTCATCCAGTGACGTGGCTCGTGTGCGCCCGGTGACGGCCGAGCAGCATGAACACAGCGCCTAAGTGTTCAGCTGGCTCGGCCGGGGGAGACATTAGCACCGGGCCGTGGCAAGACCCGGTGCTAATGTGCACACTTTAGCACCGGGTGCAGCCAGCAACCGGTGCGAAATGGCCTCGACACATTAGCACCGGTTGCTGGCTGCACCCGGTGCTAAAGGGGGCGCATTAGCACCGGGTCTTGCCACGACCCGGTGCTAATGTGTCCGCCATGACACCCCGCAGCGCCGCCCCCCGCTCCTAGCCGTTAGACCCGGTGCTGAAGCCCCATCAGCACCGGGTCCAAAAATGGCCGAGGCGGAGGAGGCGGGCGGATGTGAAGGATTCTGGTAGTGAAGCCTAATGTCAAGATGGGAAGGCTCGTTTCTTGTAAAACAAGTCATTGGGGCTGGAACTTATCGCCTCCAATCTCAAGAAGGCGAAGACTTGCCGAATGTGTGGAACGTCGAACATCTGAGGAAATTTTACCTGTAAAACAGGTCTCAGAGCAATGTCAATGTACTTTTGATGATTAAAGATCATTAAAGTTGTTGCCTATCTGTCAATTACAAATTGCAGTTTCTAAATTTTGTTCTCATCAGAGATCTCTGAGTATAGCTTGGTGCTTAAACAGCTCAAGCCCAGAGTAGTTGTTTACAACTAGTCAAAAGAAGCCAAGACCGCTTTTGATAAAAAGCGGCACTAAGCCTTATAAGTCTTGGTAGAGCTACACCAATCTATACATGGTTGTAGATGTTAGCATCGTTTCTTTCGACAGATCAAAGGTGGTTCTGCTCTGTGTCTTGTGCTGACTACATCAGACTCCTTATTCATGCATTGCAGGAACTCACCAGAGTTTTTTCCTCGCTTTTTGCATAGCATACGATAGTATTGCTCTTCTTTTTCATGTGATTGAAAGTACAGACTACTCTCAGTAGTATTATGGCTCTGCACTAGCAACCACACGAGTCTTAACAAGGCTCGTATAGGCAAAATTCTGTTGTCATGGATACTGTCCTATTATATTCAGACCTTGTGTCTACGCACATAATGTACTTGCGCATGATGTTTTATTAGCCTATCAGGTCTTTAGATGACCAGTAAACTAGTCGAAGATTTATCACGACTAAGGGCTATAGTACTACAAGTACTCACATCTACTCACAAAGTAGTATCATACTGCAATAGTATATTGTGACGACTACCTTATAAAGTAATGTCGTAAAGCATGACTACTTTAACAAAGTAGACGAATTCAAACAAACTATTCATACAGTAGCATATTACAACTCAAGCATCTAGCACTTCATTCTACTCTAAAGAGTTGACGAACTCTTCCGCCAATGCCTCCGTTTCCACCACCAGTGCCTGATACTGCTCTTCTGTTACCCCAAATGGCAGATACTTTAATTCTAGCTTTGCACTTGGGTTATGTGCCTTGAACAGAGCTAACACCTTGTCTGTGCAATCCTTCGTAGTGGACTTACAAAAGTCCATTATCTGTTCTGGCACTTGACGCAGGCAGTCAAGGAATGATACATTGCTGGTTTTGGCACCTTCAGGAGTCAACATCTCCAGTATTGGATTGATAGCTTCTTCAAGTTCCTTCTTCTCAGCTAACATATTGTTGACTTCTTGCTGCTTAAGTTGAGTTGTCTTCAGGCAATCTCCGATTTGTTTCTCCCAGTCCGTGCGGATCTGATGCTCTTTGGCAAATGGCTCATCTTTCTTGGTGATGGTGTCTTTGAGCTGCGCAATATCTTCAGCATAGTGTTGCGCAAGGTTATATCAGCTGGTTGAGTTGCCTTCTTCTTCTTGCAGTACTTTGTTCAGTTCTTCATAAGTTATATATTGTTAACACATATAGCTTACAAAGCAAACAACTTTAAGATTATCTGCAGTTACTTACTGTTATTTTCTTTCACCAAATTGGTGACTGTAACACCCAAAAATAGCTCCATTTAAAATTTTTAGTAATTAACTTGCTCTTTAATGAAATGCTCAAAATTAATGTAGGTTAAATAAATAATTTAGGGGAATTAAAATTTAATATAAGGCTTAGAAACATTTTTGTTGCATTCATGCTGCTGCATTTAGTTTTGTATTGCTGGTGGTTCAAATGATAATTTAAATCAAATTTAAATTTGAATTTGAATCACTTTGTTTTAAGCGGTAGAAAAGTTGTTTGGCCCATAGTTCGTTTTCGCCCCCTGATCTCTTTCTACTACCGCTCTCACTCCCTCCTCTTACACCACCGCTCAACTCCGTAGCCCAGCCCAGCTACTCGGCCCAACCGCCGACTCCACCCCGCGCCAACCGCCCAGTCCAGCTCGTTTCGTCCCCAGCCAAGCCGGCCCTGTTCGCCTCTACCTCGGCCCAGCAGCAACGCTTCAGCCCGCACCGCGCACGCGGCCCAGCTTAGCCTTCCTTTTCCCCCTCTCCCTCACGCTGCCTTGCGAACCCCACACGTCAACTCCGTCTCTCACCTCGCGCCGGACCCGGACTCGAGCCCGAGTCAAGCTTGAACTGCGACGCGTCGTGCCCTCCCGCCTTTCCGCGACATGCTGTGGACCCTCCCCGAGCTTCCTTGAAGTTTCCGCCGCACCCCCTTCCTTTTTGGCGCCGCACTCCCACAAGGAAAGCGAGCCCTGCCGTCCGCCACGGCCTCCCCTTGGCGATAGTGCCACCTCGGCCTCCAACCTCTCCTATCTCTCCCTCAGATCTATATAAGCAGGCCGGCTCAGCCCCAAGATCATCACCAAGCTTTCCTCGAGCATCCAACGCCTCCACCCGCCTAGCGCTGCCGCCGTCTTCCAGAGCGCGCTGCCGCCTTCGATTCCCGCTGGTCACCGCCCTCTGCTCGAAGAGAAGCCCTCCAGGAGCTCCGCCAGGAGGTAACGAAGCGATCCACGCAATCCAGCCCCCTTGTTCCCTTGATCCAAGGCTAATCGCCGTCGTTCCCTTTTCCAGACTCGCCAGAGCCATCCCTCACCGTCGGTCCGCTACTCCGACGCTGCTCCCAGCATCCCGACCGCACCTGAAGTCTCGCGCTAAGGTAAAGCAGCCTCCGCGCCTCCTCTTGCTTGTTTTCTCGTTCCGTAGCTCGTGCGCTGCTTCGCCGGAGATCCGCCGCCGCTGCTCGTGATCGCGCGCCGCCTCCGTCGCGTCTTCATCGACTTGACCCTCCCTATTGCGTTCGCCATCGCACCCGAACCCGTAGAACCAAACCGCACAGCAAACCAAGGCAAGCTCCGTCGCCGCACGCAGCAGCGCTAGCGTGTCCCTGACCGCCGCCGGCAGCTCCAACTCCCCTGCGTAATCCTAGCCGCCGGATCCAAACCCAAGGGCCCAGATTTGCTCTGACTCCTGGGTCAAAGTTGACCATACTTGTCAACTGGGGTCTTCTTTCTAAAGAGCCCCTTGGTTTCTTTTAAATCAACCCTCCGTCCATCGTAATTCAAAAATATTTACGGCTAGGTCCTGTTTTGTTTGTTTGGGCCCCTGAGTTTTTGATTATTTTAACTCGCGGTCAAAGTCCTTTAAAATTGCACGTTAGCCCTCGCGTTTTTTACGAAATTATGTATAGGTCCTCGGTTTTTCACAAATAAGCCCCCGAAACTTAGAAACGACATAACTTTCTCGTTTTAGCTCCGATTAGTGTGATTCTTGCGCTCACGTGTTCGTAGCGACGTGTATATTATTTCTAAAGCCTTATTTTGTACTGTTTATACTGTTTGGTATACTGTTCTAACTAAATATTTTTGTTTGCATGTATTGACTTATGTGGATGTTTGTGTGGTGATTCGTGTCTAGTCGGTGAGCCGTTAGCTTTGGAGTTCGAGTACGAGGAGGACTATCAGGAGCAGGACTCGCAGCAGCAGCACCACCACCACCACCTTGAGCAAGGCAAGTTATAGCACGGACAATCCTTGCTACCTACCTACTCTATAATAATTTATTTCATACATGCATGTGTCTAAATTGATGCACCTTTAAGGTTGTACCTAGCTTTGTTTATCATGTCCTTTGATTACCTTGGGTTTATTGCATATGGGTAGATTTATGCTATGCGCGGCTACTATCACCATTGTATAACTACTAATTTTGACTTAATGGTTCACTTCAACACAATGATAAAACTTGCTTTTTCGCAACATGGTTTAGGGAGCTAGAGCATGTGCTTCGTGCTTTGTTCTAGTGTCTCTCCATAAGGTCCGATTCTTAAAGTGGCAACCTAGGAGCCTGTCGAAACCGCTAGAACTATTATGGCTCTGGTCTTGGACAAGTAGCATGTACGGCTCTAGCTCGTCAGTGGTTACCGAGAGGCCAACGACGTTAAGGGAAGCAAGACACGGGGTGTTTTCCCGATTCCACCGAGGACGGTAGCCCCGTCGGCTAGGTCTCGTTAGACCCAGTTGATGAGGACATCCTAGGTCACGATTTGGCCAGGCGCACGACAGTGTAGGCGGCAGCCGTGAAACGGTTTGGCCAGGCGCACGACAGTGTAGGAGGCGTGTTGTGATCCACGGGAGCATGGTTTGGCCAGGCGCACGACAGTGTAGGCGGCAGCCGTGTGCACGCGGTTTGGCCAGTCGCACGACAGTGTAGGCGGTAGCTGTGCGCGTCCAAATTATCCCACATTGCTTAGCGAAGGAGGAGGAAGCCACCTTAAAAGAGAGAGCCACCCTTCCCTATCAGACTAGTCTTTTGGGGCGATTGGGCCTTTCCCCGAGTTGGGTGTGCCTAAGAACTGTTAGGGTCCGGGCAACCTTAATTTGTTGGGCCTCGGCCGACCCCATGTCTGGGCCGGATGCATCATTTGGTATCAGAGCTGGGCCTTCATTTAAGGGGGTGAGAATGATGAGGACATCCTAGGTCACGATTTGGCCAGGCGCACGACAGTGTAGGCGGCAGCCGTGAAACGGTTTGGCCAGGCGCACGACAGTGTAGGCGGCGTGTCGTGATCCACGGGAGCATGGTTTGGCCAGGCGCACGACAGTGTAGGCGGCAGCCGTGTGCACGCGGTTTGGCCAGGCGCACGACAGTGTTGGCGGCAGCTGTGCGCGTCCGAATTATCCCACTTTGCTTAGCGAAGGAGGAGGAAGCCACCTTAAAAGGGAGAGCCACCCTTCCCTATCAGACTAGTCTTTTTGGGCGATTGGGCCTTTCCCCGAGTTGGGTGTGGCTAAGAACTGTTGGGGTCCAAGCAACCTTAATTTGTTGGGCCTCAGCCGACCCCATGCGTGGGTCGGATGCATCATTTGGGGGTTTTGCTTAGATTATTCTGTCGAGAACAGTTTCGCCGTCTATCGGTGTGTAGAACCCCAACTTTCGATCTTAATCATACATCTACAGAGTCAGTTCAATTTGAGCTGCGTTCTTTCGAGTTTTTGCTTGTGTTCTTCGTTTCGCAGGCCTGGATTAGCCTTCTCGGCGAGGTCAACCGGGTTGTGACACGGTTGATAACCAGAGGAGTCGTGGTGCTAAGATTGCGGGGTTCGAGTTGTTGACTTGAAGCCGGATCGGTGTGTTGCGCTCCACCGAAAAACGAGTCATCCATCACCTGACGGAAGATCGGGCACCCCAAGGACATCACCATGATGGACATACACAAGACGGACTCATCTTCAAGCTACAAGTCGTCGCCACGATTTCAGCCGACATGTCTGCGGTCAAACTGCGATATCTCCTTCATACGGCGTCCAATCGAGGAGTTCTTAGATGCGTTGGAACCATGACGACGAGACGCTTCTTTTGGTTCTGGTACTAGCTCTAGAAGGTTCGTGGATCATGCTGTATGACCACGAAAATGTGCTACGACACCTGTTTTGGGCCTTTTTCAGGCTTTGTATCGTGTTGGGCCTTCGGCCCATGCCGTGGGGGCGGCGCCCCAAACCCTAGCTCACTCCTATGACATTAAATTCAGTAGCCGCCATCGTTTAGACTTGGGTTTTGCTTAGATTATTCTGTCGAGAACAGTTTCGCCGCCTATCGGTTTGTAGAACCCCAACTTTCGATCTTAATCATACATCTGGAGAGTCACTTCAATTTGAGTTGCATTCTTTCGAGTTCTTGCTTGTGTTCTTCGTTTCGCAGGCAGGGATTAGCCTTCTCGGCGAGGTCAACTGGGTTGTGACACGGTTGATAACCAGAGGACTCGTGGTGCTAAGATTGCGGGGTTCGAGTTGTTGACTTGAAGCCGGATCAGTGTGTTGCGCTCCGCCGAAAAACGAGTTATCCATCACCTGACGGAAGATCAGGCACCCCAGTTCCCATCAATGATGCATCCGTCCCAGGCGTGGGGTCGGCCGAGGCCCAACAAATTAAGGTTGCCCAGACCCCAACAGTTCTTAGGCACACCCGCTTGAGGAAAAGGCCCAATCGCCCCAAAAGACTAGTCTGATAGGGGAAGGGTGGCTCTCCCTTTTAAGGTGGCTTCCTTCTCCTTCGCTAAGCAAGGTGGTATAATTCGGACGTGCACAGATGCCGCCTACACTGTCGTGCGCCTGGCCAAACCATGTGCACACGGCTGCCACTTATACTGACGTGCACCTGGCCAAACCATGCTCCCGTGGATCACGACACGCCGCCTACACTGTCGTGTGCCTGGCCAAGCCGTTTCACAGCTGCCGCCTACACTGTCGTGCGCCTGGCCAAATCGTGACCTAGGATGTCCTCATCATTCCCACCCTCTTAAACGAACATTGTCAGGATTTTTCAGATTAAATGCATATGTGATCTTAGCAACTCTGCAATGGAGCAAATACTGTTCTTATTCTCTATGGTACTACCCGAAGGGCATTGTCTCCCAAATACCATGGATAAACTTTGAAAGGTGGTTCGAGACCTTGGCTTGGTCTACCAAAAGATTCATGCATGTATCAATGACTGTGTGTTATTCCCTGGAGTTTACGAAAACATGGACAAATTGTCCAACATGTAAAGAGAGTAGGTGGAAATTTACAGATTCACATGGGACTAGCGAGGTTGGCATTGCTCAAGCAAAGAAGAAGCGGTTACCTCGTAAAATACTGAGGTATTTTCCACTGATTGCTCGACTTCAAAGACTATATATGAACGTGACCAAATCGACGTATATGCGTTGGCACGAGGAAGAATTGGTTAAAGATGGGAAAGCGCGGCACCCAGCTAACTCAAAGGCATGGAATTACGTGAATGACAAGTTCCATAACGAATTTTCATATGATCCACGTAATGTCAAGCTGGGACTTGCATCAGATGGCTTCACTGGTCGCTATTGCGACCCACAGAATTGCGACGCACGGCGACGGAATCCACTGGTCGCTATACGTGGCTATTGTGACCAAATTCCCCATACAGCGACCATTTTGAGGTGTCGCGCAAAGTCCAAAAGGATGTAGTGACTTCGAGTGACGTCGGGTCATGTCTGGTAGCTCTTGTATCTTTCTGATTAGTTGAGCATCAGTTCTTACTTTTATATTCTCGTCGGTTCATCGTTTATTGCTTAGTGGATTGGTACAATTGAATACTGGTTGCTTTGTTTGGATGCTTATCTTTCTATAGGAGATAAGTATTAGCTTACTAGTGTATGTGTGGTGCCTAGACTTGTGATTAACTTGGTTTGCACCCGATTCAACGTACGTGTGGTAGCTACTAGGAGGTGATAGCCCTATCGGCCTATGTAATCCACCATGTTAGTGTTGGCATTGTAGGATTACCCCATCGGTTATGGGCAATTCCCCTTCTCATCCCTTCGCCGGGTTGCTGGTTCCGCGTCCCGACGCAAGCAAATATGTATATCACCTGACCTGCTCAGTTATTCAAGAGGACATGATCATGAGACTCTTGCCCTCTCTAGCCTCCTATCGCTTTTGTTTCATTCTCTTTGTCATCGTACATTCCATTTTACCACCACAGGGAATTTTACCGCTTCATCTATGATCAATTATCTAAACTTCCATTACGTAGTAAATGCATTGTTTAGGATTGATATATGTTCAAAATTCATGATTAGTTTATCATTTCCACTATTGGGACTAAACGCCCGCAATTGCACTTGTCCACCCGGCCTCAATTATCGAGTCACTAAACCACTACCAGTAGTCACAGTCCACTTTTTATTGCCTTGCTCTTGACTGAGACTATATGTCACGTAATTAAAATGAAGGAAATTGCACGGTACGTGGCTTGGAAATATCGTAGTCGTTGCTTGACCTATCTACCGACTTCTTTCTTTCCACACGAGTGGACAAACAATGGAAACCAGTAGCGAATTTGCATTGGCTGCAGAGCGCGCTGGCTAGTAGTTCTCGTAGAAAACAATATATGAAGCTACAGAGCTAGTTATTCTGAAGTCGTCGTCAATGCGTTTTTTCCCCTCTTTTTCTCCAAGTCGCTGGATTTTGTCTCAAGGAAGACCTGCACTGTACTGGATTTTGGCTGTGTTTAGTTTCCGAAAAGGGAATGTGAAGTTTGGTGAAAATGTCGCATCGGATACTGTAACGCACTGTAACATTTTGTGTTTGTTTGTGGTAATCGTTGTCCTACCATGACCTAACTAGGCTCAAAAGATTCGTCTCGTCGTGTACATCAAAATCATGTAATTAGTTTTTTTTATTTACCACGTTTAGTGTTCCATGGATGAGGAGAGATGTTCGATGTGATTTGATGTGACATATGAATATTGAAGTGAGGGAGAATTTATGGCTTTCAAACTCAAGGAAGACCTGAACTGTATGTTCACACGGCAACATGGTCACGATATTCGATTAAAAAAGAAGGAAGGAGGAGGCAAACAATGAATATGGTCGACTACAAAACGTACAAGTGGGCATATGGGAAAAAGGTATGGTACAGGAGATATGTATAGTCGGCAGATAGATATGTACACTCACGAGAGGCATAGAAAAGAGCACATAAGAACAAACGACTGTGGACGATAGACAAGGATGTCGTACTACGTCGCTAGCAGTGGACTGATTTTCTGCAGTCCGCGCACACCCAGCTGGCCGATCGAAACGTGTGGATTGGGGAATCGCCAACGGATAGAGAAGCACGAAGTGGGTTCAGGCCGCGGAAATTCCATGGGACAAGGCTGCCACCCTGCATGGACTTTGACCTGTACCGGATATCTACGCTACTAGAGAAAGCATCATCTGCACCGGTCAGAAACCTCTTAAGATTTTAGCACCGTATTTTCAAACGGTACTAAACTTTCGATGCTAAAAGGTAGGACCTTTAGCACCGGTTGAGATACAGTTGCTAAAGAGCTCCTGTAACACCGGGTTGGGGGTCTTTAACACCGGTTATAAACATCAATCAGTGCTAAAGGCCCACCACCTCAGCGTGTAGGCGTGGCACCTAATCGGTACTAAAGAGCCGGGCTTTTTTTTTCTTTTTTTCAGCCGCCATGTATTTATGCTAATACATATTTTGCCTACGTATTTGTTCTAATACGGACGTCATACTATATTACTATTCATTCTAATACGGACGTCGTACAATACTACAATTCATAGAAGACTCGTATAATCAAACTAAAATACATATATATTACAAATTAGTGTCCAATAATCTACTTTATATTACAACTTAAGTTATCCGACTAGAGGACCGAGTTGAGTTATCCGGATGATCTCATGAGTCGTCACGATGGAATTCTCCTCAGGGATTTATGACCTCATCCCAAATAAATCCAATGAGTTGTTGTTTAATTTGCGTCAATTCTATTTTGCTCGAGACATTTTTCCTACAGCTTCATCATCTATAATTGGCAAATAATTAAAAATATTAAATCAGCAGAATTCAAGAAAATAATTGTGCACTAAACCTATGATGTGTTTATTATTACGTACCATAATATGATGGCGAGTCACTTTTTTGTGCCCCCAACTGTGCATGTTATCGCAGACGTAGTATCCACATAAATTATTTCTCAGCCCCTGTCTTAGACACCGTCGCCCAAAACATAAAGTTAAGTAAAATTTGTTTAATTAGCCGAGAAGTAGATATATAAATTACAGACATACCGGAAAGTCAGTCCTCCTTATGAGTTCGTCATGGATATGATACCACGGTGACTTTGACGAAATTGTTTCCACACCCTGCGAACCAAAAATATTGTTGTACTTTCAAATTTTTGAGTTAAAATAAGTCTTTGTAAGTCTAAAGGTACAATTAGTTAGTGAAAAATATATGCCACTTTGTAAACATGTCAATGATGTTTATAAATTACTTGAAGTATATGGTATGGGTATTTGGATTAAAAAAATTGGGTTGAAGAAATAAAGAATCTTGCAATAAAATAAGTTGTGAAGACTCAAAATATGTCCATAAAACAGGGGGAGAACACCATAAACAAGTAGGTATGTAGAACATACTAAATTGCACGCTAAACATATGAAGTTATGTAGTTTTTCATGCCACTACAACAATATATCTAGATAACTGCATATATGAATGTCACTATTTGAAAATGTGCGTGAAACATTTATGAAATAATTTCACCAATTTAGCGTACATGAATGGGCATCCACTTGAAGTTGGAGAAATATGGATCTAAATTTCAATTAACATAAGCATACTTTTAAGAAAAGTATGCTACTAAGAATATCTAATATTGGCATTAGGGGGAGAGAAAGTCCATACCTATCGAATGCCTTATATTAGAATTTAAATATTCCTAGAAAGCTTGAAATAGGAATATAATCACATACTATAATGCCAGAAAATTAACTGTGGGGAAGTCCTAGAATATGACATCACCCGAAGTGTAAACACACTAGAAGTGAAACTCCTTGAAGGACTTGACCCAGCAAGAATGTGTACATAACGAATACTCACGAATGGAAAAACCGGAATCAGGAGAAACAACATGAAGTTATTAACTAGAAGTTAAGTTTACTCGCAGTAAACATAATGCTATGTATGGAAGTATACCCGGGTATCTAAATAGTATGCTCACCATGGAAAATGACTTGATTATTAATTTAAAATCTATGGGGACGCCTATTGGTTTTGGATGAAATAAACTTGTCGAACAATCTCAATGGAATCCAAAAAGAATATTTTACCTCGCATACTAAGAAATAATCATCATGAAGATGAATGACTAACACTTTCTGCGTGCAATATTTTGTGTTGGCATAGCAGATACTAGTTGACTATATAATAGTCTTATCGTAAAGATGTGGGAGAGAAGAATGAATGTCGACAACATTACCTCTATTATTCCAAATGTTTTGCTAATGAAAAATTGAATCCATTAACAAAGTCCATGGCAGAGTCGTATGAAGCGCTCATATCGGGTCAATAAAAGAATGCAATTAAGGTCGAACCATAAAGGGAATATTTGAACCTATAAGTTCCAATTTGATGAGTCATTGTCAAATAGTGATATGGTGAAATGAAATGGTTCATAAGTATTTTAGGAAAGTCTAGTAAACTCCCATTATATATGAATGAATAAGGCAAATGGAATGAATGAATAAAATAAACCCAGATTACAAGTTTATGGTCCCAGAAAAGTACTTTCATAGTATGTGGGCCTAATCGACATAAATTACAAGTTTATGGACCTAGAAACACAGTTTCAAAGTTTATGGACCCAAGTGACAGTTGCTTACAAGTTAATGACCTTTGGTGCATTTTAATCAAAAAAAGAATGATCTAGGCTCAAGGGAGAGAAAAAAGAGTAAAATCCGTAATCAGTCGTCGAACTTGCGTTCTTGTGTCATGCTGGTCCACAACCTCACAAATCGTGTCGTTACGATCCCTATCTCTGTTTGGGTCTCATTAACCATCCAATCAGATATGGACCCATGCCCGGTCATTGACATGGCATGTCGATGTGGCTGTAAATTTACACATTAAACCAAAACAATATAAGAAGTGTCTGGCTAAACCGTGCTCGCGGCGGTGGCTCGGAGACGAATACCGCCTCACGGCTGCTCGCGTGCCACGCCGCCGTGGAAGAGGACGTGGCGCCGGGGTCACGGTCGCGGCGCTCGACGCACTTGATGGCGACCTCGCGTCCGTCGGGGAGGAACACGCGGTACACGGTGCCGAACCCGCCGGAGCCGATACGGTGGGACAACGCGAATTCGGTCGTGGCGACGTGGTGGACGGCCAGCGGTAACTGCTCCACCGTCGTGTTGGGGCCCTTGGAGAGCAGCGCACTGACGAGTTGGTTCCCGCCCGAGGGAGAGCTCGACATCGACGATGGTGGTGGGCGCCAGCGCCCTCATCAGCAGGGAGTAGGCGCAGGGGTAGCAGACGGCGGCACCGGCCGCCGCCGTAGAGCAGCCCGACGACCGACCGCTGCACAGGCACGACGCCCATAGCGCGCACAGGCCCGGCAGAAGGCGGTAGAACACCTTGCTCACTCCACCCCCGGCCGCCACCGCGCCGGCGCCGGGGCCCCAGCACACGAGCGAGTAGTTGGACATGAGCACCACGCACACCACCTTCCCCTTGCCTCCAGCGCCATGAACTGCTGCCGTGCCACCGCCCACAGCGGCGCCGCCTCCTTCGTTGGCCAGAACGCAACCGTCCAATTCCCCCACATCACGCATGTGACGCCGTCGCCCACCGCCAGCGACAACACCACGCGCCCTGCAGCGACCCCTGGCGGCGGCGACGCGGCCGCCATCGCCGCCGCCTCGCCCGAGCATACCACCTCACTACTCTCCGCCTTCACCGCACACGCGTGCCGCTTCCCCGCCGCGAGCATGGCATGGCTCCCCTTCGGCTTCCGCCCTACTGGGCAGCCCCCACCGCTGAAACACCTCACCTCGCCGGAGCCCTTCACCAGCCGCACACGACAGCTCCTCGCTGTCTTCCATTTTCCACCATTGCATGGTCATGGGCCGCGATACCGTCGGGCTGGCGGAGCAAAGGTACCCATCGCCGGCGATGAGGGTGGAGAACGGTGTTGTGTGTTGCAGCTGCCGTAGGTGTAGTTGCCAGGCTGAGTGGAGCGGTTGGTGACGCTAGCGCAGGAGATCTGGTAATCGGTGCTGGTGCCGCTGGGGACGAGCACGCACGCGAGGTATTGCGGGGAGGCGGTGGCGTTGGTTCTGACGACGGCGATTGCGATGATGGATAGTGGGAAGGAGGGGTCTTTTACAATTCTGATGGCCGATTTGGCTTCACTTGCCATGTCATTCGTCCATGCTGACATGCCACGCCGGCACTAATCCCTTATTGGCATCTGATTGGACGGTTAATGAGACCCAAAGAGAGATTAGTGACCGTAGCGGCACGATTTATGAGTTTGTGGACCGCCATGACACAGCAGCGTAAGTTCGAGAACCGCTCGCGCATTTTACTTGAAAAAAAGAGAACTCAGTGCTACAATCAAATTTGCCACACAACACTTTCCGAGGTCTAGAATTTCCCGATCCCAAATCTAGAATCAGCTGCTTCAATAATTCATTTTGCGGCCTTCAAGGCCTTCTCGTGTGAACATTATTAAAATTTATTTTTCGTTACCTAAGAGAGTAAGAGCATCTATCTTTAAGAGACTCTTTATATCGTTTCTAACTTACAGAAAAAGAGATTTTTAGTGTAAAAACACCCTTCAACACCCTCTTCAATTGGATATAATATAGATATTCTCTATTCTAGATTTCTCGCTAGCCAAAAATATAGAGTGAGATGACTCTCTAGGATGCGCACAAGATAAAAAAAGCTGTTGGAAAGTATAAATACACACTATGTAAAAACTCGTTAAAGAAGACACACTATTAGGAGACACTTAATTAAAACCCGTCACCAATAAGTCATTGGAGACACGGCTTTACCAGACGTGTCACCAATAAGTCTGCAGAGACAATACAAGTCTCATATGTACTTTAATAGGTGACACTTCTTAATGAGCCGCGTCCCTTATGACGGCCTTAGATATAGGCGACACATCTTTAGTGACGAGTAAAAAACGCGTCTCCGATGACTCTCTAGACCCGTCGCCAATAAGGTTTCCTTACATAGTGACATAGAAAAATTACTTTATACTCAAATAACTCTCCAGATGATGATTTAGAGAGTATAATTTATATAGACTTTTAGAGATGGTCTAAGAGGGCTAATACTCGTCCTGCAGTGACACAATTGATGCATCAGACGCGATGCCGAGTTTGGCGCCACCGTTCTGGCCGAAGAAGAACTCCGGCTTGGAGGGGATATGTAGGGAGACCGTGTCGCTCCCTAGCATCATGACCACAGACGACATCATCGGCCGGTCTACCGGGTTTCCCTGCACGCATAGGAGCCCTATCTGAATGCACCTCCGCGCGTCATGCTCCGAGAAAATGCCGTTCATTGCCGGGTCAATAATCTCCGACACTCTTCCCGCCTTCCAATGTTCCCATATCTGCACCAGCCGTGCTTGATCATGACACAATATAACAATAAACTGCACCTGATTTTTTTTGAGAAATAAACTGCACCTGAATTGACGTGCTCTTCAAGCACTATACATGTAGTAGTGATCGCAAATTAAGATACAGTTCTTACGACATATCAAGATACACTTACCATGGCCAATAAATCTTCGGATTGCTGAGAGTTGGAGCTGCTGCCTTTGTTCTTCCTCCCCGTTAGGATCTCAAGGACCATGACACCGAAGCTGAACACATCTGATTTGACAGAGTAGTTCCCGCGCATCAGGTACTCAGGCGCCATGTATCCACTGAAACGGCAAGATACATATATAGTTTTAGGTCATGCTTGCTTGGTCACAGACCGGATGATTGTACAGCTCGTATTATTTGAACAAGATTATTTGTTTTGTTGTACTGACTATGTGCCCACGACATGGTTGGTGACGGCCTGTGTCTGGTCTCGACGGAAAATTCTCGCAAGGCCGAAGTCTGAAATCTTGGGGTTCATGTTGGCGTCCAGCAAAATGTTGCTCGCCTTGAGATCCCGATGCACTACTTTCAGATGAGAATCTTCATGGAGATATTGTAGGACCCGGGCGATCCCGCTGATGATCTTGTACCTCGTTTCCCAGTCTAGTTGTTTACCTTTAACGGTGTCTGACATTTATCGAAAGCCAAGAGCGTGAGTGATCAGTGTGTGTTTCTTTTAGATAATTTGCAATATATGTGTGATACCAAACTCTGAAGAGCAAAGTCGAAAGCTTTTCCGAATCAGTACCGAAAAGTATGAGGTCGAGGCTCCTGTTAGGAACGAACTCGTAGATGAGCAGCCTCTCCTGTTGCTCCAAGCAGACACCCACAAGGCTGACGAGATTTTTGTGCTTAAGCTTCGCAACCAAAGACAGCTCATTCTTCAGCTCTTCCACTCCATGCGTTGAGGACTTTGACAGTCTCTTCACGGCAATTTCAGAGCCATCTGGTAGAGTACCCTGTAAAGATCAAGCAGACCGAGTAACATTAACGAACATTTAATTTGATGTTAATTCAGAGAGACACACAGATACTATATCTGCCTTTTGTTTTACTCAGTACCTTGTACACGGTACCAAATCCTCCTTCCCCAAGCTTGTTCCTTTCTGCGAAATCCCCAGTTGCATATCGCAAGGCTGAAATGTCCATCAGCATGGAGTCTACACTGTCCATGCCCTCTGCTCCGGTTGAATAACTTTCATCTGTTAAAATATCAACATCACCGCAAGTTGATTAGTCATTTACTTTTGATTGGTTCCATGAAACTAGCACATGCCTAATAAATTGGAGAATTTGCTGCACTGCACATACATGTCTGCTTTCCTTTTGTTATTGGACGCCTCCTCCCCCTCCTCCAGAGACACAGGCAAGCCACAAGGTTTATGGCTGCTAAAATAGGCAGCAAAATCACAGGAACCATGACAGGAACGCTGTACTTTCGGCCTGTGTATCAACCAATATAAGCAGATAATCTCAGTTCAATAAATGATTCTCAATATCATGTCTAATAATATGCCACTCGAAGATGAAGATTTTTTGTCGACGAAGTTTTTACCAACTTCGGTTATCACAGTACCGTACCACTAGATGTGCAGTGAACTGAAATAATCTGATGTGCTTGCTGTGTTGTTCACACTAATAATCTCAAACAAAAAGGTAATAAGTAATCCGAGGGAAATGGCCGGGTCTAATACCTCTGGTCGCCGCCGGGGTCATATTTACCACTCCCACCGGCGCCGGCGCCGGTGCTCCGGCGATCGCCGGCGTTCCTCGTAGCGACACCACCAGCGGCCCGGTGATGAAGGGCGCGGTCTCGTACCGGAACGTGCACCTGACCGCGAGGGTCCTGGCTCCGTTGGCGGCCTGGCTTGCGAACCAACCAAGGCTTCCCGCTATGATGTAGGCGAGGCAACTCCGGCACCTCGCCGGCGTCAGGTCCGGCGTGCACTGCGCCATGCTGTACACCTTGGGGTACTCCTGGTTGAATTCCGCCTCCCCGGCGGCGTACCGCCGGGTGGAGTTGTACGCGGCATAGTCGGCGGTGGCGTTCACGAGTGCGGCGACGACCTGGTTGAACCTGGCCGGCTCCGACCTGACGCTGACGCTGCTCGCTTCCAACAGAGACGGGATCGGCCACGAGTCGTCGTCGGTGAGGAAGTGGATATTGGAGTAGCGGAGCGTGCAGGCGTCGTAGAAGATGGTGGCGTCCTTGGCGTTGGGGCACGCGTCCGGCAGGGTGCTGAAGGCCTGGGCGAGGCAGCTGCGGCAGGACGCGGCGGATGCGTCGCCGCGGCAGAGCGCGAGGGCGGAGACCTGCTCCGGGATGGCGCCGACGTCGGCGGCGGTGGCGAAGAGGTCTGGCGACGCGGAGGCGTTGCCGGGCAGGGTGGCGGCGATGGATTGGATGTTGGCGAGGTAGCTGCTGTTGGCCGCGAAGGTGCCGGTGTCGCCGCACCCTTGCCAAGGTTCCCCTGCAACGAGGGGTGAGAGGGCGACGATGGCCACCACGGACAGGACGACACGGTGGTGAGCCATCTCGTATTCTCGTGTGGTGTGGCAGAAAGGGTAAGAGGCGGCGTTAGGAGGTTCCACCGCATTTTCATTTTGTAGAGCGAAACTAAACAGAATTAGACCGTCTGCTACGGCAAACCATGTGTCCCATCAAGTTCCCAAACAAGTATCTCTGCACAGCACTAAAAGCCTTATCAGTCGTAGAATGAAAAGAAAAGCAACATCATGCCTTGGTAAAGAATTATATACGATGAGAGATTCGGGAGTCCATTTTTGAGGAATTTGGTTTTATTTCTAAATTTTATAAAACCTTTGGAAACATGGTGAAATAAGAACGATTTCATGATACTCAAGGTGTGTTTGGTTGGGTTGTGGCTTTTGGAAAAGCTACTGTGAGCTGTGGGCAGTGGGCTGTGGAAAGCAGCTGTGGAAAAAAGCAGAAGACCGGTGATGTCAAACTGTAGGTTGTATATGAAGTATCCGTAATGCCCTCGAAGAACCAGGGACATGTTTATATGAAAATTGCTCGTAACAAAATAATTTGTTCACTAGTTCACATAAATATGGCTATTTAAGCAAAGTAATTTTTTTAAGTTTTCATCCTTAACAAAATGATTGACCCACATAAATAGAATAATATCCATCAAATTGTTAGATGGTATTGGAGTACCCTAATGATATATTTGATCAAGACCATCATCGTTTCCTAGCGCAGAACATTTTGGAGTTGAAAAAACAGAAAATAATTCCCTTTCCCCTCCAATGGAGCCCAGCCCGTCCTGCTCTGCACCAGCATCCTGCTCCGCAACGCCGTCCTGCTCTCCAACGCCGTCCTGCTCCGTCTTTGCCGTGTGCCTCACGGCTGGCACACGGCAAAGCTCCACGACGTGGGCTTTTTGCCGTGTGCCGGCCCAGGTAGGTCCACGGCAACAACAAAGTACACGGCAAAGTTTCTGTTTGCCGTGTGCCACACCCACGGCACACGGCAAACAGAAACTTTGCCATGCGTTTTTTGCAGGCACACGGTAAATGTATTAAAAAAATTGTTTTTTCCCTTCCTAAATTTTTCTGGTATATACGTACTTAATGGTTAACTCAATGTTTGAATTTGGTGTATTTTTGGATTCTTTTTCTATATTTAGTTATTTTATTTTCTTTACATAAATTTCTTAGAAATAATTCAAATTTGAACTACAAGTGTCTCGAATCTTCGAATATAATGGAACGAAAAATGATATTCACGTTATCTATCACGATGTGAAGACGTATCTAGGAAATGCGAAGAAAGTTTGATCAATTTAGCCACGAACCATAGTCGCGAACGTGCGGTCGCATAGTTTTAAAATTATATAAAAAGAAAACGGAGTCCATAAATCTCAAGATTTGTCGTCAACCCATGATTTCATTCATACTAGCCGTGGTACAATGTTGAGAAGCGTTCGTAAATGTTTTATTGTACGCTGCATAGAATCCAAACAACTACGGAGAAGATTCAGAGAGTTGACAAGGAATCTTCACATTTCGAAGCAAATGTAAGTTTGAGTTTGGATTTTGCTTCAACACTTTTTGTATATGCAGTAGACAGGTGAGATTGCCTCGTGCCAAATTTTGGTTATTTTTCGAATCAGTTTGATATTTTTTAATTTTTTTGTCGTAAAAGAATTTCGTGTTATAATAATTGAAACACATGAAATAACAGTGCTTTTTGCATAAATTTATAAAGCATGATATGTTGATCAACTTTGGGAAGGTAATCAATTAGACAAACTTAATGAAACATGAAATAGTGGAGTAGTTTAGGTAAAAAATTGGAAAAATGAAATTTTTGAACTTTGCCGTGGGCCGGATCTGGCACACGGCAAAGTCCATGTGTCTTAGCCGTTACCGGCCCACACGCACACACAACACACGCACACAACACACGGCGCGCACACAAACAGCCCCCGTGTCCGCCTCCCGCCCGACGCGCCGCCGCCTCCCGCTCCTCGCCCCTCGCTGCCGGCGCCGCCTCCTCCTCCCGCCCCTCGCCGCCGGCGCCACCTCCTCCTCCCGCCCCTCGCCGCCGGCGCCGCCGCGTCGGCCTCCCACCCCTCGCCGCCGACGCCTCCACGCCGGCGTCGCCCCCTCTGCCGGCGCCGCCCCGCCTCGGTCCCCCGACGCGGCCCGGCGTCCGCGCGGCCTCGGTCCGGCGCCCGGCGGCCCCGGCGCTCAACGGCCCCGCCGTCCCGACGCTAGCCCCGGACGGCGACGCCAGTCACGACGCGCCCCGACTGAACCCCGCGCCCCCGACGCCCCCCGACCGGCCCGACGACTCCCCGGCCAAACTTTCGCGCGTCCTGCCGCGCGTTCGGCCACCTTCGGCTGCCACCGCTCCGTCCTCAACCGTAGGTGAGCTCAATAAACGTACATGTATGTCCGGCCATCGAGCCGCTGTGTCTGTCCGGCCATCGAGCCGTTGTGCATGTCCGTCCTTCGTGCCGTTGTTGTTGTCCGGCCTTCGTGCCGTTGTGTATGTCCGGCCTTCGTGCCGATGTTTTCTTGCAGGTTGGGGTTTTGGTTACCTCCCATTATAGGGGTGCTGCCGAAATTTTGAAGTGACACCACTGTTTTCTTGTTTTTTTATGCAGGACAGTCTTTCTCCCTCCGCCGTCCCAGCCCTGACCGCCCCGTGACTCGATTTTCACGTCGTCTGCACCGCCACGAGCTTCACCGCCTCGTCCGCCGTCAAGCCCTAGGTGAGCACATGCAAAACCCAATGCCCTCCGTATTTAATCCGTAGCATATGTAAGTTGTTGCACGCAACCTATTTAGATGTCTCCCGTTCGAAAGAGATACGATGGTGGTACAACTCAATGGTTACATTCTCAGCATATTACTTGGTAGTTCTGAAATCTCCCCAGGGTGACGTACATCATCTCCAGATGATGCTTGTTAGGGATATACCGAGCGACTCCTCTATGACCCTAGAATAGTCTTCTAGCCTTCTAGGTCTTCGTCAAGAGCCTTTGGGCCCTTGGACCACTTGTTGCTCCTATTATCTCAGCAACATAAAGGGGATAGTTGTTAAACTCTGGGCCTTCAACATATTCAAGGATGTTTAACCTGCTTCAAGATTATCCCCAAGACCACTCCCCCAGTAGTTAATCCAACTTGCTGCAAACTAAGGGTCAAATCACTTCTACAAATAAAAAAGGTAGGATCAGATCGATCAAGACACCACACAAGACAATGGAAATTTCACATGAATATAGATTGAGAAGGATCCGCTTCAGAGGGTAGTGCAGCCGGGAGTAGTCGGTGTTGATGGGTCGCATCAAACAACAGAGGAACGAACCCATAGTGCCTATGTGGCTACATTTGCAAATTTAGGGGCTGGTTGTGGAGAACTATTAAAATGAGGAGAAAATTTATTCAAGAGCAATTTGAGTGGGACTCTTAAACAATACTCCAACTTGAGAAATGACCAGACAAAAAAAACACTCTCTTTCTAGTCCTTTCTCTTTTGGTTTGGTAGTCTTCTTTTCCTTCCATGCCCATGCTCATTCTCGTGCTCTAGCCTCTAGCTACCATCTCCTCTGGCGGGCACTCCCTTGATTACCGTCCTTCTTCCCCGTCGGAGTGGTGTTTGACCCCACTGACTTGACCCTACCCTACTTATGCCTAACCCATGCTGACACTAGAGGGGTAGTTCTACCATCGCTTGACCCCATAGCCACATACGTCCCTCCGAGCGTTCAACCTTGCTGACCGTTTCCCCACTAGTGCTAGCAAGGCATGTTTTTTTTTCACATTACACGTGCAGTGGACTTTTGAATTTGAAGGATTAGATTCAAACAGTGATGAAAGTTTCATTGCGATTCTTATATGCAAATGATTTTTGTTTGAATTGCTGTGGTGTCAAATAGTGAAAATATACATAGAGAATGAAGAAAAAAGTCCAAATTATTACCCTCAAGTATGGACAAAGCCTTGATAACCCCATAAAATATGTTTTGGTTCATATTACACCCACAACTATCTCAATTGGTTCAATCTACCACTTTGCAAGATCTATTTTTTTGTTTCTCTATACATAAGCTGTGTTTTAAGTTAAAACTTTGTGGGGGTGATAGAGAGTTGCATAAAGTATTTTTAGAAAATATAATATGATTTTTTCATCATTATTTCTCATAAAATTTTATATCACTATAGTTAATTAATTATTACATATTATAGCCTTTTAAAATAATGATGAAAATTTATATTATATTTTTTAAAAATACTTTATATGTTCCTCTCTCATTCCACAAAATTTTAACCTTAAAAGCCACTTCTACATGGAGAAATAAAAAGGCAAATCTGACGAAGTGGTAGATTAGATCGATTGAGATACCTGTGGGTGTGAAATGAACAAAGTATCGTTTAGGGGTTATCCGGACTTCGTTCATATATGAGGGTAGTAATTTATACTTTTTGCAAGAATAGATATGAGAGAAAATAAATACGAGCTGAGATTTAGGGCTAGCTGCCGTTAAAGTTGGAGGCTGATGAACTGTCAGGCTTAGTAGTGGAATTAGAACTGTCGCTATTGTGATAAGAAAAGTTCGCACAGGAAGATTGACTGATCTATCTCCATGATCGAATGAATATGTCCTAATCTAATTGAAAATCTTTAGGGCAAAAGCATACGTTACACGGTCAAAATTAGAAATTGTGCGGTGCAGCAAGCGCCTGGAAAGTTTGACTCTCAAGTCCTCATGTTATCAAGGTCGCCACTTGGTCAAAATCTATCCACAAAGTGACAAAAATCAATTATGCATCGCACCAAGTTGCTCTGGTCGCTGCGCCAGGGTAGGGGGCGTTCCGAATTATAGGAAGGAAAAAAAAAGAATAATAAATAAAGAAAAGAAAATCTCCCTCTCCGGCGCAGCGATGCACGACGGCCATGGCATCCTCGCCGCCGTTGTCCTTGTCCTCGTGCTTCCGCAGGCTACCTTGTCCAAGTTCGTTCGGTGCGACTTCGGCAGCGAAGTCGGGTCCTACGCGGCCAACAGCACCTTCCAAAGGAACCTGGACCTCCTCGCCGCGGCGCTCCCCGGCAACGCCTCCGCCACGCCGTCCGGCTTCGCGAGCGCCACCGCCGGCGCATCGCCCGGGGACCAGGTCTACGCGCTGGCGCTGTGCCGGGGCGACCTCAACGCCTCCTCGTGCCGCGCCTGCGTGGCCGCGGCGTTCCCTGACGCGGAGCAAAGCTGCCCCGGCAACAGGGGCGTCTCCATGTACGAGGACGCCTGCATCCTCCGCTTCTCCGGCCAAAGGTTCACGGACTTCCTCAGGGAAGACCAGTGGAAGGTCTCCGCAATCCTGTACGTGCGTGCTATCTAATCCGACCATTACCTTGTTTGATGAAGCATTAAGCATCCATGTAATAATGTATATATAGAATGCAACGGAAAACTGATTATGCAACTCGATCGTTACAATAATATGCAAGCAGCTGGGAATCTGAGCTGGCTACTACGGCGAGCGTCGATGTCCCGGCTGACTGGTTCAGCGCCGCCGTCACGAAGATGCTCGCCGCCGTGATCGACGCCGCGGCGGGCAAGGACAACTCGACTACGGCCACCGGCAGCAAGTACTTCGCCACGGGCGAAGAGGACTTCGAGCCCAGGATGTACGGGCTGGCGCAGTGCCTGCCGATCACGACGCCGGCGCAGTGCCAGGGCTGCCTTGGCAACTTCCTCACGATTGTGGCAACGCAGTACTTGGGCAAGAGGCTCCCGTGGGTCAGGCTTCTTTCGGTGTGGTGCAGCCTGACGTACAGCGTGTCGCGGCCGTTCTACGAGGGCCGGGCGATGCTGCAGCTCTCCGCACCACCACCACCGGCAGTCATGCCTCCATTTGCCAACCCAAAGCCTAGAGCAGGTAGTTAGTGCAGCATCTTGTACTGTATTGGGTATTCCTGAAATCAAATATGTTCTGCTCAACTGAATGAAGTTTGTATGCAGAGAAGAAGAAAACAAGTGCGGCAGGAATCATTGCAGGCGTCGCGTGTAGTGTTGTCCTAATATTGATCCTATCAGTTTTTGTGTTCGTTCGGCGCAGGAGAAGGGCCAAGCCAGCCGAGATGGACCACCGTGAGTAATACAGTAGTATATGAAGTCTCTTCAACAGTTTGTGAATATTATCTGTTTCCTGACATCATTCTTGTCATACTCGGCAACAGCGTTGAAGAAAATAACGAGGGCACAATGCATGATTTTCGATTTGCCAGCACTGCAAGAGGCAACTGAAAACTTCTCAGAGAACAACAAGCTCGGAGAAGGTGGTTTTGGTACTGTATACAAGGTAAAAAAGCAGGGGAAATGCCTATGAAAGGTGCCGCGCCTTAGTTTTCAAAAGAGAATTTATTGTGTATTGTCTGACAAATGACCTGCCGCAGGGAATACTCTCCGATGGGCAAGAAATTGCAGTGAAGAAACTTCTGGGAAGAACTGGGCATGGATTGCATCAGCTCCACAATGAAGTTCTGCTATTGGCAGAGCTTCAACACAAGAACCTTGTTAGGTTACAGGGGTTCTGCTTGCATCGGGAAGAGACACTTCTTGTTTATGAACACATTAAGAACGGGAGCTTGGACAACTTTTTATTCGGTATTCTCTTTCTCATTGACATCTTCAGAAGCATATCCAGAACTTTCTTGTCAGTTGTCACCGTAGGAAAAGAACTTGCTGTCTCGACGTATATTCGGTATTAATGGAGTTTTCAGTACCTGATGATTGAATAGAGATGTAGACCAAGATCACAAATAAGAATAAAAGGAGAAATGCAAATATTCCATTGAATGTTTAATAGGTTTACCCTAGCATTTCTGGGCAAACTGGTTGTCATACCTAATAGTCGAATTTACATTTTCTGAATTTCGTTTGATAGGTGTGCCGGTATGATTAAGTTGCGTATTTTGTTCCAATAGATGACAGTAGGGAAAATGCACTCAATTGGGAGCAACGGTACAACATCATTCTTGGAATTGCCAAGGGTATACTGTATCTTCATGAGGACTCAAGCACGAGGATTATCCACCGTGACCTGAAAGCAAATAATATTCTACTTGATGAAGACATGGATCCGAAAATTGCAGACTTTGGATTGGCGAGGCTGCTAGGAGAAGGCCATTCACATACTAAGACAACTAGAGTTGTTGGAACATTGTAAGCTCATTACTATAGAAACTAAAAGTTTCATACACAGCAGATATATATCTAAAAAAACGAAGCAGATATTTCAAATGGCTAACGTACTGCTCATTCTCTGCAGCGGTTATATGGCACCAGAGTACGTAATAGATGGAAGTGTGTCAGCTAAGATCGATATTTTCAGCTTTGGTGTCTTGATCCTTGAAATTGTGACTAGGAGAAAGAACAGCAGTTCGGAAGATCACGACGCGGTGAATCTCCTTAGCGATGTAAGTGTTGGACATACTCGACTATACTTCTCTATGTGCATTTTGTATACTCAAATATACATGATATCACTAAATTCTTCATTAATTGGGCATAGCTAAGTACTGTCATAATAAGGTTCGGAAAATAAAATATCATATCTGAATTTTAAATGTGTTGTGCAGGTTTGGAATCGCTGGACAAAAGGGACAGTTTCACAAATGGTGGACCAATCCCTCGATGGATACTTTCGACGACAAGCGTTACGATGCATTCACATCGGCTTACTATGCGTCCAGCCGGACCCTGACGACAGGCCTCGCATATCATCCGTAGTTCTCATGTTAACCAGGGGACACATGGAGCTTCCGCCACCGGCACAGCCTGCATTCTACTTTGGAAGAGAATCGAATTTACTTTCTCCATCAAGTATGCAACGCAACTGTGTTCATGATCGATGTAGTATAGCGGACATTTCTGTAAATGAGCTTACATTTACTGACCCTTACCCTAGATAGCCGTTGGGTATTGGGTTATTTTGTCAAAATCTATTACAGCTCTTTAATTCGAGTATACGAACAATTGCCAAACACTACCAAAAAATGATTTGTGGGTGCGCTTTAGGGGCGGAGGAAAAGTACCCCCGCTCCTAAAAATACTTGGCCGTAACGTAGCTTCTGGGTCCGCATCTACAAATATATTTATAGATGCGGACCATGGGATGATCCGCCTCCAAAATAGCACTTATTTCTAGGGCAAACAGAAATCCTAGAAATAAGCATTTCTAGGGGCAAATCAAGAGATGGTCCGTACATGGAAATAGGAATAATTTCTTGGGTGATGGCATCACCCGCTCGTAAAAATGATTTCTACGGGGCGGGTGATGATATGGCATGCCTCTAGAAATACTCTGAACAAAAATACTCCTAACTATTTCATTCAATATCAGATTAAGATAAACTTTATATTAAAATTATAGAGCTCAACGAGATATACTTTGTAGTTGATAACTTTTTTATTTGTGGCTATTTAGTAGTCTAAAAATCATTATAAGTTATATAATTTTGTAATCTATGATTTTTGAATTTCTCAAATGACTAATGATACATGGAAGCTCTATATAAAAACTGTAGTGCTCAACAAGAACTTGTATAAAACTTTCAAATATACATACGTATGATTGAAGTTGAACTATTCAGTATGTGTGTTAAAACAGTATATGACATGTACAAGTATATGTGAATGTTAATACAATTTAGGCTTATGTATTGGAATTGTAATGTTTTGATTATTTAAAAAACACTCAAGAAATACAAACTACATTATATAAATATATTTTATGTGAGTATAGATACATATATATCTATATTTTGAAAGAAAAAAGTAAAACAAAAAATGAGACAATTCTAGGATCGGGTAATGGCGTCACCCACCCCCAACAAATCATTTCTATGGGCGGGTGCCCTTAGAAATTATTTTTGAAATTTATATAAAAGAATAGAATACCTCATATGGTCACAATTGACCTTGTGATGTAGTGGAAAGGAAAGCTTCAGCAATGCTGGAGGTTGTGGGTTTGAATATTGTTAGCCGCATGATGGCAAAAAAAATACCCAACTTCGTGGATGAGTACCATTTGAAATTTTTGGAGGCTGTGGGTTCGAATCTTGTTACCCGTATGATGGCAAAAAAATGCTCAACTTCGTGGATGAGTACCATTTGAAATTTTAAAAACTGTTTGATTTGTAGTGGCGGCATTGCTAGGAGCAGGTGAGGCGGCTGTCTGTCCCTGCAAATGGCATTTGTGGGAGCGACTCAAGGCCCGGTCCTACTATCATCAATTTTTATGTGCGGAAGCACGGGAGCGGGGCCGAGTCCGCTCCTACAAATTTCGTTTCAACCGACCCTAAAAACCGTTCCGAAGTAGTGAAACTTTTAGGGTTTGTTCGGTTGCTGCCATGGCAGGCAGGTTACCACCACGTAGCCGAAATTGACGACCTTGGGCAGCCAGGCGCATGCAGCTTTAATACGGTTGCATCCAAACATGTCCCTATCGTGGTATCCAATTGTCAGATTGCGGTTAAAAAAGCCTTATTCCTCCGGTGCCCATAGAATTGATGGAAGCACAGCAGCCCTATTCTGTTGGTGTGCGTGAGGATAAGAAACAAGGTGGGTAATAGTGATTTGCTGAAAAAAATTAAGTTTCTCCTATTTACTATCACAATAAGTTTGTGTAGCTGTGATATTACGATCAAAACGTAGCTCAACAAAACTCCATGATCCATGAAATGTTTGAAACACCTTAGATTTATATTTAGGAAGATAGATCCAAGTAGATTTGCAAAAATCATCAATAGATCTTATATACAAAAAATTTATGAGGATGACCGTACGTCATAGACATTAAAATTAGACCTAAAGAAAATTGAAATTGTGATCCATAGAGTTACTTGACTGGAATCTTGGCCCGTGCGTGGGCATTCTCTTGCAAGGGGCTCCAACGAGTATTAGGGGAAGACATGTGCTTTCCCGTCAACACAAAAAGGTAATAATCGACAAATGCAAGGGAAAATTGAATAAATTTGACTAGAAATTTCCTCAAGCACAACATCTAAAGAGTAAAATTATTGCCACACTTGAAATCACTCCTAGGGACGTTTTGCTTTATTTTAAGTATCGTTCTTCCAACAATTCCTACTCATTTAATCCCACTGAAGTTGGACAATCTTAAGATAGCTTGAATTAGAATGGAAATAGAAATTATTAACACAAATGGGGACAGAAATAGTACTTAGTATTGTCTATAGTATGATTATTGTCTCATACTCCCATTATATGATACACACACTACTCTAGAAACGGTTTTTAAGAACACCTGGTTTTATTTTTGGAACTGGTCGTAGTTTCGAACCAGTCCTAAATATAACTGGTGGGCCTAGGATACGGACTTGTCATAGAAGTAGATAACTAGGACTGGTCTACCCCACCTAATGAAACTGGTCACTGGACTCTTAGGACCAATGGTCCTAGAAAGAGTTAAATACATGAGCGGTCCTTAATTAAACTTGTCGTGTTGTGTCTCCCTGAACTCTTAAAATACATATTTGAGTTTATGAATTTAGTAAAATGTGTCATCGCTCCAAAGTTTTAAAAATACTCCTATGCACGATGACATGGCCGCTAATTGAGCATGATTTTTCGTACTATTTCTGCCACCAAATCAGTTGTTTCCATCACAATACTTAGAGAACTTTATTTGATTGTACCATAGCGCAACTATAGATTAAGAGATGTACAAACATCAGCAACATAAGGGTATTTTTGGATTTTTAGACCTAAATGGCATACTTTAGCAAGTTTAGGGATGCTAATGTATATTTTGAGAATTTCAGGACCTAGGTGACACCTCGAGACAAGTTTGATGACCACTGGTGTATTTTACTCTCTTAGAAATGACATTTTGAGTTCGGACTGCTAGAATTAATGGTCCTACAAATCTTTTTTGCGGAGAAAAGTCAGGAATTCAAAAGGAAGAGTCGAGGAAAGAAGGACCACGCATTGTTGTTTCTCGTGCGTCCTTTTCTTCCTCCAAAATCCTTATATCGGAAATATGTCCGCTGCTCTACCGTGCGGTTGTGTGTTCCCATCTCTATTTCCTCACTCTTTGTCTCTTCTGCCTTCGCGCAAGGACTCAAGCAAGCAGCAACCGGTCCTCTCGTCCTCCGAGGACCGAGCGGAGAATTAAATAGCGCTGGTAAAATTCTATAATAAATTGAGAAAAATGCAAGTACTCATGTCGAGTCGAGGACTCAAACTCGCATAGTAGGTTCCGCCACAAGAAATCTTTCCGGCTGAGCTACGCTAGTTCGCCTATTATGGTATTAGAACCAAAGTAGATGAATCCCGTAGAAACAAAAAATGACGATAATAAACAGTCCATGAGCAGAGAAAAAACATTATTTTGCGAGGAGAGATAAAACATTGCTTAATGCGATTGGAAATTTCTTTAAGCAAGATATTTCAAAACTACCACGGGCTATTATTCTGATGACACTTGTTGAACCTCATCAAAACACCACTATATTTGTCGATACCCTCAGTTGACATCTATTATTTTTGGGATTTATAGGTATCGTTAGATCAATTATTTTTTTTATCATTCAGCAGCAAACCGTGGAAGTTATTGTACTGCTTATTGTCAGACAATAATACGTGCACATGTTTCTTTATTCTTTCCATATTATCTCAATATCTCATCAATCTAGCAAGCTGCGGGTTTCATATAGTCTTGATCACTATCCGCTATCATCATTCCTTGAGATCATGCCTTGGATTGAAGCTGGCAGTTGCCTATCTCTGTAGACAGTAAAAGAAACACGAGTAAGATCATTGTTATTTGTCATCACACATATCTTATCCGTTTCTCCATTTGTTCCCAATTAAGGATGTCAAAGAGAAAATTAAATTTGCCATTGTCATTATCCCTGTTCTTACTTTCCAGAGGCGCGGTGTACGTGCTATATGTATACTTAAGCTTGAGGGCATGCATGCAAGATGATGATGATCGAGCGTGAACAAACTCACTTGGTGCTTGGTAGACGATGGTGCCGGCGCCGTTGAAGTTACACGCGCTTCCCGCTCGCCCGTTGCGCTGGTAGTAGTCGTTGAAGGCGTAGGACGCGTGCGACACCTTTGTGTCCGGGCTGAAGCACCGCGCGCCTGGCTGGATGGCACTGCAGTCCGCGCCGTGGCCGCACGCCCAGTCCAGCGCCGCCTGCAGCCGTGCGTCCCCGACGCCCCCGTTCGCCACGCACCAGCTCGACTTGTTCGGGTCGCAGATGCCTGTCGTTCTCGGATGCTGATCGGCGAGCTAGCGTTAATATATATGTATGTTTATATATATATATATATTTATATATATATATATATATAACTCACTTGGCTGCTGATAGACGATGGAGGCGGCGCCGGCGAAGTTGCAGGCGCTGCTGGCTCGGCCATTGCGCTGGTAGTAGTCGTTGAACGCGTAGGTCGCGTGCGCCACCTTGGTGTCCGGGCTGAAGCAGCGCGCGCCGGGCTGGATGGCGCTGCAGTCCGCGCCGTGGCCGCACGCGTAGTCCAGCGCCGCCTGCAGCCGCGCGTCCCCGACACCCCCGTTCGCCACGCACCAGCTGCTCGCCGCCGCCGGCGTTGGGGCCGGGGGCCCTCTGCCGTGGACGAAGTCGACGTCGTACACCGGCTGCATGTTGTGGTCGAACAGCCCGAAGTTGCGCTCCGACTCGTCGCTCTTGCCGTCCTCGTCGAAGAGGGCGAAGATGTACGCGGAGCTGGCGGCGCGCTGCCGCCGCCCGTGCTGTCGAGGAGGCTGGCGGCGGAGCTGGGGGCCACCGTCTGAGCTATGAGGCCGTTGGAGAAGTCCTGGCACTGTTTCTTTGGGATCGTCCAATGAGAGCACCCTATTTCGGAGGGTACTACTTTTTGTTTGGTTGCTGCCGCCAACGAGACCCTGGCGGCGGCGCTGCCAGCAGCAGGCGACACCCTCTGTATCGCGTGGCGGACAGCATCCATCTGGGCGTCGTAGAGGCTGTAGTACCTAGCCTGCGGCCACTGCCGGGGTCGACGGCGCCGTCGTTCGGCTGGAACGTCCAGTACGCGACGCTGATGTGCTCCGGGTCGGCCAGGTACGCCTCGAACGGGTAGACGTTGATCATGAAATCCGACCCCGTCTGCTTGAGGAAGCCGACCAGGGGCGCCATCACCGACTGCGCGAGGTCGTCCCGCAACGCGGCGGCCGACGGCGGCCACGACGGCGCCTTGAGCGCGGTGAAGGCGACCGGCGTGGACACCTTGATGGCGCCGTCGAGGCGTAGGCTGGCCAGCGCCGCCTGCACGTTCCTCATGGCCTGGACGAGCTGATTGGTCAGGCCGCTGGCCTGGTCGAACACCTCGTTACCGACGGCGACGCCGTTGATCAGCGTGGCGGGGTAGTACGCCACCACGTTCTTCCGCGCCCAGTCCAGCGCGTACGACCGGCTATGGGCAGCGGAGGCCAGCAGCTCGTTCGGCAGCGACACCATGAGCTTGATGCCAGTGTTGGCCAGAGCGCTGATCACCGTTTGGTTGGTGTCGTAGATCCTCACCATCGTGATGCTTTTACTCTTCAGCAGCTGCACCACCTTTGCAGGGTCAGGCAGGTTGTCTGCAACCCTCCCCCAGCACAGCCCACCTCGCCCGCTTCTGCAATCATATACATACAGTATGTCACTACCGAAATCCGCATAGTTGCGACGTGCCAGAGGCACACGGCAAAGGTTTTGCCGTGTGCCGCACACGGTGCCTACACGGCAAACAGCGGCCAACAAAGCCAGTTTAGCCGTGGGCCAAATGTCGGGCACACGGTAAAGCTTCACCGAGTGTCCAAAACAAATCACGGTAAACAAGTTTTTAAAAAATAAAAAAAATCCACAAGCCGCACGGCCAGGCAGCCCTGCCGCGCCGCCTACCCACGCCGCCGCATGCCCACGCCGCCTGACCGCGTGACCCCGAAAAAAACCGCCGGCCGGAGTCGCAGCCTCGCTCGTCGCCGGCCACCCGCGCCAGCCGTCGCAACGCCCGACCATGTTCCCCGCGCCGCGCCGGGCCAAGCCGCCGCCGGATGGTGAGGTGAGAGGGAGAGAGATAGGAGAGAAAGAGATAGGGGAGAGAGAGAGGGTTTTTTTTATTTGGAAGGCGAGGTGGATCGGGGGAGCAGGGTTGGACCAATAGGAAGACTCCATTTCTAAGGGATGGATCGTTGACGTGACGAGGTGTGTTTTCTCTCTGTGCTTGTAACGAAATTTTGGATGTTAAACAACTTCAAATTAAAAAATTGTAAACTACAAACTTTTACATCTCTTCGAGACCAACAACTTTGATATAGAACATATTTACATCCGAGGTCATTTGAAAATTTTAAAATTTTAAATTAGTTACATTATAAGAATATTTTAAAGTATTAAACAATCTCAAATTAAAATGTTGTCAACTACAAAGTTTTATATTTAATGTATATGTACAACTTTGATACATAACTTATTAACATTCGAGATCATTTGAAAGTTTTAAAATTTCAAATTTCAAACTAGATAAATTATAATAATATTTTAAGTTTTCAAAAATTCTCAAATACAAAAGTTGTCAACTACAAAGTTTCATAACTTTTAAAGATTTACAACTTTTATTTAGAGTATTTCTCCATCCGAGGTCATTTAAAAATTTCGAATTTGAAATCTCATCTCTCTAGTAGTATCTACCGCTACTAGAGAGAAACTTCTATAGAGACATGTAAGATTTATTAACAAACTTACTTTAACATTCTCAAATGAAAAACCGCCAGCAACAAAAATTGTTCATCTTGATGAGTTATACAATTTTGTAGTTCAAAATATTTTCATTTGAATTTGTTTAAGGGTTCAAAATGTGCTTTTAAACACTCTTTACCGTGTGCCAAAAAACACACCTATTCGTTTGGATTGTTTCCAGCGAGCCAACGGTGTTTTTCTCTCAGCGAAAACCAGCGCCAGCCACCAACCAGTCAGTAGTGTTTTTCTCTCAGCAAAAACCAGCGCCAGCCACCAGCCACCAGCCAAACGAACAGGGCGGTGTGCGATGAAAAAGCACACGTCAAAGTATGAATTTGCCGAGTGTTTTTTTTTTTGCTGAGTGTTTTTTGGGAACACACGGCAAACTCCTTCTTTGCCATGTGCCCGAGGGAATGCACACGGTAAACCAAGGCACACGGTAAACATGGATTTTTCGGTAGTGTGTGTTTATTAAAAGAAAATTACATCTGATTGGATCAAACTCCACCTTCAAAGCTCGTTAGCTCTCGCTCATCAGCTCGTCAGCCACAAGCGTATAGGTTGACTCAGACCATTAAATGATAAGCAGTGTTATGGTAAACGCTAAATGATAAACAACTGGTCACTCATTAAATGGGCGAATAACAGTAGCCTATTAAAGAGAATAAACAGACGACGATTGAACCAAAATGACCGTCTAAATGACCGTTTAGGTGAATAGCGATTAATAATAAGAAAATAAATTTTAGTAAATAATGGTCAATGTGCAGGTGCTCTCACGAACGACTGGTTACCGGTGCTTGCTCTGGGGGCGGAGACCCAGATTTAAGTCTTGCATCCTCTTAATAAAAAGCGGCCCCCGCCGCCGTCTCCTCCACCGGCTCCGGCAACATCCGCCGCCTCCGTCGCCGCCCACCACCGCGGCTGACGCTAACCCGTCGGCCTCCGCCGCCTTCGCCGCCGCCCACTGCCGCGGCCCCGTGCTAACCTCGTCGGCGCCGTTTCTCCTCCGTCTTCTCCGCCCCCGCCTCCCGCACCGCCCACCGGGGGTCCCCCACCGCCCGGCTGGCGGCGCCATCGCCGCCCGGCCCTCCGCCCGTCGCCCCCGCCGGCCGGCCGCCGCCCCAACCACCCTTTCTATGTCCGCCGGCGACTGGAGCCCCCCAGGTAACCCTGGAACCCTAACCCCGGCGCCGCCCTAGCCTTCTTCTCCGCCTCCAGCAGCGCCGCGCGGCGGCGCGAGTGGGTCGCACGCAAGCGCGTCCGCGCGACCCGCGCGCGTCCGCGCGACCCATCGCTCCATAAACTTAACGATAAAACAAATTGACCGTACGAATATATATATCTCTAGTTTTTTTCTCGAATCACGTAGGAGAACTGCGCGTCATTTCATTAAGGTAGAAAGAAAGTACACGAGTCCGGAGGGACCCAACCCGAGTACCAAACACCACACACACCCCAATCACTCCCAGACTATACTAAAAAAACTCGCCACAAACCACTAGAGAAACGATCAACATACCACCTGTGAATTAGAAACCCTGGTGTGGTGACATGGTAACTAGCTGCAGAGCTTAGAAGCTCCAGCCATACACCAGCTGCCACCCTCTGTACTCACTGCCCTGAGGACCTCCTGAATGCTTGGTCTCAAATTTTCAAAGACACACCCGTTGCGATGCTTCCAGACCTCCCAAGCCACTAGAATGATCAAAGAATTAAGTCCTTTTCTGATTTCCTTTGGAACAGATGACGGAAACATTTCACCTTGCAGTTAACTTTTGTTTCATATATATATATATAATAATGCATAGACACATAATATGTAGTAGAATTTATGGTTTGTTTGGATGAACTAAAGTGCTAGTGTTAGAGTTTAGCACCTACGTATTGATACTTATGTGTCCCAGCTAATACTTTTGAGACTTGGCTAATATAGGAAGTGTCTGCGTACAACAATCGCGTTATTTTTGTCATTCAATCGGTCGATTTGTTTACCAATGAAATGATGCCACGTGGCAGTGGAGGGTCAACAAAAAATGGGTGAAAAGGAAAAGAAAAACAAGAAACTACTAGGCAACATATACCATAAAAATCACAAAAAACAACAAAATAGGGGACAACTATATATGTACCCTTTTTAGGTAAACAAATGGTAGGAGACTCTCCAGCGACTTCCTTAGTTCAAATGAAAAGGTCTTAAGGAACCCAAAATCCGAAACCCTGATGAATCCTAAACACCAAGGTTGAATCTCATAAACCCTAAATCCAAAGCTCCAATAAATTCTAAATATAAAACCCTAGTAACCCAAGAGAATCCCGTTGGGGCGTAACCCTCTTAGCGACGCGCCATATCGGAACCCGGGTATGGTGTTAAATGAGCAAGGGCCGGGTCGTCTCCCCCGAGACGCGCCGTGTCGTGGTCTGGGCACGGTGTCAAGTGAGCAAGGACCGGGTCGTCATTTCCTTAGTGGCGCGCTACATCGGCGCCCGGGTGTAGTGAAAAATGAGCAAGGGTCTTTGCACTTCCCTCGACGGGTGCGAAGGGCAAGGAAGCTAGCCGAGCCAACTAGGTTTCGGGTGGGTAGTTGGAACGTAGGGTCTCTAACGGGTAAGTTACGAGAGATAGTCGAGGTAGCAATTAGGAGGCGTGTAAATATTCTATGCGTTCAGGAGACTAAATGGAAGGGCCAGAAGGCGAGGAAAGTAGAGGGTACTGGCTTCAAGCTTTGGTATACGGGGGCAACTTCGGGAAGGAATGGTGTAGGCATCTTGATCGATAAGAGCCTTAAGAATGGAGTTGTTGATGTTAGGAGGCAAGGCGACCGAATTATCCTAGTTCGGTTGGTAGTTGGAGATTTGGCTCTGAATGTGATCAGTGCCTATGCCCCTCAGGTAGGTCTTAGTGAGAGCACCAAGATGCAGTTTTGGGAAGATTTGGATAGCATGGTTAGTACCGTGCCTATCAGCGAGAAACTCTTCATAGGAGGAGATCTCAACGGCCATGTAGGTGCGTCTAATGTAGGTTTCGAGCGAGTGCATGGGGGGTTCGGATATGGTAATAGGAATCAAGAGGGGGAGGATGTTTTGAGCTTCGCGTTGGTCTACGACTTGTTGTTAGCAAATACCCTCTTTAGGAAGAGGGAATCTCATCTGGTGACCTTTCAGAGTGGACAACACTCGAGCCAGATTGACTTTATCCTTGCAAGGAGGGAGGATAGACGTGCGTGCTTAGATTGTAAGGTGATACCTGGGGAGTGTGTTGTCCCTCAACACAAGTTGATGGTGGTGGACTTCGGATTTCGGGTACGTGTCCAGCGGGACAAACGTGCCAAGATAGCGAGAACGAAGTGGTGGAAGCTTAGAGGGGAAGCAGCGCAAACTTTTAAGGACATGATGTTAGGCGAGGGGCCTTGGGAGGACGGAGAAGATGCAGACAACATGTGGCTAAAGATGGCAACATGTGTTCGAAAGGTGGCTTCAGAAGTGTTTGGCGTGAGTAGGGGAGGAAAACAAGAAGCGAAAGACATTTGGTGGTGGAATGACGAGGTGCAAAGGGCTATTAAGGAGAAAAAGGAATGTTTCAAGCGCCTTCACCTTGATCGGAGTGCAGCCAATATCGAGGGCTATAAATTAGCAAAGAGGGCTGCAAAGAGAGCTGTGAGTGTAGCAAAGGGTCAGGCATATGATAACCTTTATCAGCGGCTAAGCACGAAGGAAGGGGAGAAGGATATTTATAGGATGGCGAGGATCCGCGAGAGGAAGACAAGGGACATCAACCAAATCAAAGGCATCAAGGATGGGACAGATCGACTTCTGGTGAAGGATGAGGAGATCAAGAACAGATGGCGAGAGTACTTCGATAAGTTATTTAATGAGGAGAATGACAGTTCGACACTTGAGTTGGATGACTCATTTGACGATGCCAATAGGCGTTTTGTGAGGAGAATTCAGGAGGCAGAGATTGAGGAGGCTTTGAAGAGGATGAAGGGAGGTAAAGCGATGGGTCCTGATGGTATCCCCATTGAGGTGTGGAGATGCTTGGGTGCCAGGGCAATAGTATGGCTGACTAAGCTTTTTAACCTCATTTTTAGGTCAAACAAGATGCCTGAAGAATGGAGAAGAAGTATATTAGTACCGATCTTCAAGAACAAGGGAGATGTTCAAAGTTGTACTAACTACCATGGGATTAAGCTGATGAGCCATACGATGAAGCTTTGGGAGAGGGTTATCGAGCATCGCCTTAGGAGAGTGACAAGTGTGACCCAAAACCAGTTTGGGTTCATGCCTGGAAGGTCGACCATGGAGGCGATTTTTATAATACGACAAATCATGGAGAGACATAGGGAGCAAAAGAAGGACTTGCACGTGGTCTTTATTGACCTCGAGAAGGCATATGATAAAGTACCAAGAAATGTCATGTGGTGGGCTTTGGAGAAGCACAAAGTCCCAACTAAGTACATTACCCTTATCAAGGATATGTACAAGGATGCGATGACGGTTGTCCGCACTTGTGGTGGAGACAGTCGTGATTTTCCAATTAAAATAGGTCTGCATCAGGGGTCAGCATTGAGCCCTTATTTATTCGCTCTGGTGATGGATGAGGTCACAAGGGATATACAAGGTGATATCCCTTGGTGTATGCTCTTTGCTGATGATGTGGTGCTAGTTGATGAGAGTAGGACAGGTGTTAATAGGAAGTTAGAGTTGTGGAGGCATACGTTAGAGTCGAAAGGTTTCAGACTTAGCAGGACCAAGACCGAGTACATGATGTGCGATTTCAGTGGGACTAGAAATGAAGATGGAGATGTCAGGCTTGATGGGCAAGTGGTGGCCAAGAAAGATACTTTTAGGTATTTAGGATCGATGCTGCAAAAGGATGGTGACATAGATGAAGATGTTAGGCATAGAATTTCAACCGGTTGGTTGAAATGGCGTCAAGCTTCTGGTGTCCTCTGTGACAAGAGGGTACCACAAAAGCTAAAAGGTAAGTTCTATAGGACGGCGATTCGCCCGGCGATGCTATACGGTGCTGAATGTTGACCTACAAAAAGGCGACATATACAGCAACTGAGTGTAGCAGAGATGCGTATGTTGCGTTGGTTTTGTGGTCACACAAGAAGGGATAGGATACGGAATGAAGATATTCGAGATAGGGTCGGAGTTGCACCAATTGAGGAGAAATTGACGCAACATCGGTTGAGATGGTTCGGACATGTCCAACGGAGGCCTCCTGAGGCGCCGGTGCATAGTGGGGTTCTACAGCGGGTCGATAATGTTAACAGAGGTAGAGGTCGGCTTAAACTAACTTGGAACGAGTCGGTTAATAGAGACCTTAAAGAGTGGAATATCTCTAAGGATTTAGCTATGGATAGGAGCGCTTGGAGACTAGCAATTAATGTGCCTGAGCCGTGATCTTTGCTTTCTTTTCTGCTTTCCTCTAACTCTTTTTCTGTTTTTTGACTTTTTTGGGTTTCACCTCTAGCCTACCCCAACTAGCTTGGGACAAAAGGCTATGTTGTTGTTGATGTTGTTAGTAACCCAAAATTAGGAAAAAAACATGTCAGCCCTAAATCCCAAAAATTATATTGATCCTAGATTGAAAACATTGACAAATGGCATCCCAATTTTTTTCGGTTATACAGTGAGGAATAGGGACAAAAAATGGCATCCCAAATTTTAGTTGCCTGGTTGGAATAAAACACACAAATTAGAAGGAAAAATATAATATTGGAAAATTACACACAAGGGGAAATATATTCATGTCCGTAAGCCTGCATAGAATACTCCTGCAATATTGAAAAAACCAATAAAAACAATCGCAACTTATGAGGCGGGCTAAGTAAACACGGTGACAAGCATGCATGAACACTAGAAAAAATAGAGTGATGAAAAAATGAAAATAAATCGAGTAATGTTTAGTAATACCATATAATGGATGGCCTATAATTTTTGACAAACGTTCCAATAGGTAAAACTTACACACTGGGATTTTTTTAAATGCTAGTCGATCGCCATTTTACCCCTCGACTAGTCTTACCATTACTAACTAGAAAGTGGTTTTAAAGCCTCACATCACGAAACGGGTCAAAAAATAGAGAAATCTTACAAATTCTAACAAATATTATAACATCTAACCATCGATTTGTTAAAGCTGATCTAACATGCATCTAATCATCTATCATTGCCCTAACAAAAAATTGAACCAAAATACCCACTAAATTTACTTCCAAATTACAATTATAAATTTATTATATCCCAAATAACTTATATATTTTTTAAATCACTCACACATGGTAATATGAAAATAATAATAATAATAATAATAATACAAATCATATCTTCCCGTCAAAAAAATAATACAAAGCATATCTACTTCAAAAGTAGCCATGCATCCAGTGTCATTGTTATAGCTAGAACAGATGCATGTGCCATACTTGAAATCACTTCTAGGCACATTTTGCTTTACATTAAGTTTCATTCTTCTAAGTTCTAACCATTTGTAATCTTTTAATCACACAAAACTTCCAAATATTAATAAAGCATGCCCTCAACTACTTAGTTTTTGTCCCAAATAAGTTGATTTCTAGTTATGTTCTAAGTCAAACTATTTCAAGTTTAACGAAAATAATGAAAAAGAGCAAATATTTATAAGTACATTCTAAGCCAAACTAAATATATCATGAAATATATGTTTATAACACACTTATTTTTGCATCATAGGCGTTGGTATTCTTCTCAATAAAGTTGGGCGATGTTAGAATAGATTGAATTAGAACAAAAGTAGAAATTAAGGCTATGTTGGGTTCAAAATATTTTTTTTAGTATTAGAAAAATACCATCCTTTTGGTAAGTTTTAGAGTATTTGGATGCTACAAACTTTGTCCGTTTTATACATATTTTTCCCTAAAACCGTGGTTTTGCAAGTATGTATAGTTTGTAAACAGACTTGTAAAACTACAGTTGTTGTGATACTATGGTTTTTCAAAATTACAACATCCAAACAGTACCTAACTTCTTCGGTGAACAGAAGTACTTTGTAGAAATATGTCGTATCCAGTACATATGTAGGTCAAAGTCAAACCGATTTGACCTGCATATGTAGGTTGTGCCAGCCTGTCCAACGGATTTTCCGCCGAACCCACTTCGCTAGCTTCTCTATAGTGTAGTCTTCTCTATCAGTCCCACGGCATGTGCGACGTAGCACGATAACTTGTCTATCGTCCACAAGCTCGTTCATTAATTGGTATATATTTTATTCTCTTTTCTATGCCTCTCGTGACTATACATGCATATCTCCCGTACCACACCTTTCTCCCATATGGCCATATATGGCGCACTTGTAAGTTAGCTACTACTAGTTTCCATCATATTCATTCTTGCCTCTTTCCTTCCTTCCTTCCTTCTTTTTTCCTTAATGAATAATGTCCTCAGCTTGTTATACATACCGTGCAGGTCTTCCTTGAGAGAAAATCCGGCGACTTGGAGAAAAGGAAAAAAATCCACAGACGACGACGGCTTCACAATAACTCTAGCTAGCTGTGTAGCTTCGTTGTTTTCTATGAGAAATCCACTTGCTATTTTCCATGGTTCGTCAACTCGTGTGGAAACAAGTCTAGAAAAGGTCAGGTCAAGCGATGACTACGATATTTCTAAGCCACGTACTATGCCATTTTCTTCATTTTACGTGACATATAGTTTCAGTCTAGAGCATGATAATAAAAGATGTGCGTTATTTGTATTTACCACATGTAATGCAAAGAAGAAAATAAATTAGTAACACGTAAAAGACAAAACTACAAATTTGAGTGGATTTATGCTTTTGGTTTCCTTTTTAAGTTAGTCTTTTTAACGATAGTACTTATTATGATGACGGATATCTCTAATGTCTGTAATCCATAACCATACATATTTCTATGATACAGTATGTGCAGAGTGTGGGCATCTTTTACAGGAAAAACAAAATCTTGGATTATCATGTGGTTGGTTTCCGAAAATCGCCACTGGCGTGCGTGCGTCAATGTCAGTGCACACTATTCTTCAAACTATCCTGCACTAATGCATGTTGGGTCTTGTTTAGATGTTAGAATTAGGAGGTTGAATTTAGAAGTAAGATGTCACTTCGTAATCATTACGCTACTGTAGCATTTCGTTTGTATTTGTGAAAAAATATCCAAAAATTGATTAATTAGGCTCAAAATGTTCGTCTCGCAGAGTACAACAAAACTGGACAATTAGTTTTTTATTTCATCTACATTTAGTATTTCATGCATGTCATGACATTTTAATGTGATGGAGAATCTTTTTTACATAGTATATTTGGGAGTTGTTTTTTGAACTGAACAAAGCATTGGCTTTTCTAGCTACCAGGCTTCAGATGCTGACCTGAAATGGGAGGGCGTGTTGCAACTTGCATCTGCCAGTGGGAGGACTGGAAGAGAGAGAGAGCAACGAGGTCGTCGGGCGTCGACTCGCTTCGACGGTAACGTCTCGATGTGCCGGTGTGGCGGCGTCTGCCAGCTAGCTAGTGGGAGCAGCCAACCGTGTATACCCAATTTCTTCGCTTTGCAAATTTCTTCGGCACTGTTCCACTAAATGATCATGCATGCGCGCACTACCTTCTGATATGCATTGGTGGATATATGGCTGTTTGCTAACTCGCTTTGCAAATTTATTTGTCGCAGCGTTTTGTTTTGCCTGCCCATCAGTTTTGTTTGTCACTGCTTTTTATAGTTTGTGAACCTCGGTGTAATAGCGCAAGAGAGAAATCTGGCATGCCAATAACATTAAGCAATCGTTTTTCACTCTGTGATTATTTGTTATCACACATTCAGAATACCAAATCTGTGTACATTATTATGCTTAACGAACATTAAATTAGCTGGATTATGAGAAAAATGGAACAATCAAAGGTTAAGACAAAATTTGAATGCCAAGCTCCATCTCCCCAATAAGTGCTAGCTTCCATTAGCTTCATTTAATCAAATAATAAGAAATCTATCAAAAGTTCAGTATAGTGGAAAACTGGAAATGTAGCTGACTTTTATTTTTGATAGGAAAAAGACGAAAACGCAACCAAAACAGATGCTTTATTGCTTCAGAAGCGGCCCAACGAGAAGCCCATCCTTGAATTATTGTTGTTAAAGCCCAACACAACACTAGAACATGCCAAAGGGAAAAGTCCATTCCACAACCCTCATCTATCACCGTCGTCTGATTTTAGACCCTCAACCGCGAAACCAGGTGTTCAGGACACCCGAACTATTGAAACCGTCCATTTTTCAACCCTCGGTGGTTTTGATGGTTGTTTTGGCCTACGTGGCGCCACATAGGCACGTCTGACGTGGAGTTGGGTTTGACGTGGAGTCGGGTCTGAGGGGGAACGCGACAGGCTATAGCGCATACGCCCATCGCCGCCGTCCGCCGGTCGTTCGTCCTGGGGCTCCTCACGCTCCCGCACTGGCGTCCGCCGCCGATGCCACGCGCTCGCAGCCACAGCCTCCGTGCACCGCGGAGGTGGGCGGCTCACCCCGTGCCACTGCTACACCCACGCGCCCGTACATATCCACGCGGGGGAGGGCTCCCCGTGCTCGCCCGCTGTGTAGGAGCCGCCGGACGTCGCCGTAGCGATGTCGTCCACGAGCCAGATTCGGCATGGCGGCCGCCCCTGCTCGCCGCCGCCAGGGAGTTCCGCCAAAATCTGCTGCCGGCGTGCCTCCTCGCCTGCGCGCCATGGGAGCCTAGTCCTCAAGCTCCGCCACCGGGGCCGCCTCGCCGACGTCCTCGAGCTTCGCCGCCAGAGCCAGCTGTAGTCGTCGCCATTATGGGAGAGGGTGGGCGGAGCTCGAGGCCGCGGGAAGCTTCGCCGTCGCCGGCCCGAGCTCGAGGCCGCGGGAAGCCAGCCGCCGATGCCCTGGGCCCACGCAGGCCGACCGACGCTCGTCCTGGCCGCCGCTGGCCGACGGAGAGGGCAGAGCACAGGAGGAGCAGGGGGAGGGTAGAGCAGGAGGCGGGGAGGGAGGGAGGGGTCCAGTGGAGAGAGAGGGGGGATACCGCCCGCTCGAGCTCCTTGGATGCCGGATCCATGTTGGCGGTGGCGAGGACGGGGGCGGGGCCGTCCCGGGCTGGGCGGCTCACCTCGCCTCACCCGCGGCGGCGGGCGAGCATGGTTTTGGCGCAGTGGCCTGGGGTGGCGTCGGGGCCGCGACGGGGCTGCGGCACGCGGGGAAGGATGGGAGGGGCTGCGGCACGGGGGATGTGGAGGGCGGCGACGGGGGAGGGGAGGGGGGCGGCGGCGCCGGTGGAGTGGGGGAGGGGCGGCAGCGCCGGTGAGGTAGGGGATGGGGAGCGAGTGCGGGCGAGGCGGAGGGAGGCGGAGGGAGAGAGTGAGGAGGGAGGGAGGAGAAAACGTAAATAAATATGACATGTGGACTCCACTTAACTCCAGGTCAGACATGCCTATATGACGCCACGTAGGTCAAAATAGCCATAAAAAACCACCGAGGGTTGAAAAATGGACGGTTTCAATAGTTCGGGTGCCGTGAACATCTGGTTTCGCGGTAAATCAGACGACGACGATAGATGAGGGCTGTGGAATGGACTTTTTCCCATGCCAAATTTTAGTTTGGGTCGGAGTGAATAGATGACAGCCCATGTCTATTTCCCGCCCAAGCGCGTCCTTTTTCTCTTCCCCCTCCCAAATATTCAAATTTCAAACCCTCTGTTACCAACTAGTAGTAGGCTAGTACTACTCGCATCGGCAATTCGGCATCTCTCCTCCTCTCCTGTCCCCAATCAATCACCCAAGCAGTGAACAACCAGCTCCGCTTCCTCTATCCCAACTCAAAATCGCCTCCTCAGCCAGGACCAGGAACCTTCCACAAGGCTCTCCCGCGCAGCATGGAGGTGGACCTGTCGCGCGGTGCGGTGGCAGCCATGACGGGGCGGCCGCCGGCGCCGGCGCTGGGGCTGCTGCGCCCGGTGCTGCAGGTGGTGGACGTGCAGCTGTTGCAGGTGACAGCAACCTCCACACCGCGGTATGGTCTGACGCTGTCCGACGGCGTCCACTGCCTGCAGGGCCTGCTCGTCTCCGCGCTGGCCCACTTCGTCGCCGACGGGGCGCTCCGCCGCCGCACCGTGCTCCTGCTCCTCGAGTACCTCTGCAACAACGTACGGGGCCGCAGGTGAAGCACCACTCGCTGCCCCTTGTCCTTCTTTCTTTTCGCTTCCCGCTGCGTTAGTTGCCTGCTCGGCTGAGGGTGCGTGCGTCAGACATCATTTACAATTTTGAAGTTAGGTAACCTATTACCAATTTGTGATACCGTTTAAGACTAGGATTAGTTTAGCACTGTGAAGTGTGAACTGTAGTATTGCACATGATTAATTTAGTACCACTTGTACTTTTTTGACAAGAAAAATATCTTTGTTTTTTAGAAAAGAGAAGCTTTATTGATCTTAGACAATTACATCGGGACGATACAATTATATAAGATCCAACCCGGGCTCTGCATAACTAAGATGCACACAGCCAATGAAAAAGAAACAAAAAATGAGAGCACCATGACCTAGCAAACTACCACAAGCGCCTTTATCTTTATCCGCTTCACAGACCAAAACAACTCTTGGACTATGAAGTAGGCTCCCGATACAACGCCTCCAACGAGGAAACGACACGCGCACGTGCCGACGCTGTAATGACTCAACCAATTAAAACCAGCTCAAATGTTTTCACGAGGGAGTAATTCATCTTAATCCAAGCAATAATGCCTTCAACAAGGTCACTGCCAGGCTCAACCAATTAAGGTCAGACCTAGGAATTTCTTCCCAGAACCGATGAATCAGTAGCAATTACCACCACGACCAAGTCACACTGTGTTGCTTCCCCCTTCTTACCAGGCCAATGCTTCCATATAGACTAGCGCTAACCCACTTTAAACGGGTACGAACTCCAAATCCGGCAGACCATCTGAATTCATAACCTGAGATACCATGCTACAAAGTAACCGCTGAGTACCCGTGCATAATCCACCAGGAATAAATTGCAGATGAAATCCGTCTTTGAGTAGGAGAATCTGTGAATGAAGCCAAGGTGACTCATGTCTCTTGATCTATATGAAAAGAAAAGGCAAAATTGAAGATGTCATCACCAGATGTAGTTGCAAAATCCGGAGCTAGCCTTCCAACACGAGGGCCGAATCCGTCGCGCAAGATCCGCCGCTGGCCGCACCGGCGACCAAGCGCCGCCGCCATGCCGCGGGCCGTCACTGCGCCTGGCCTCTGCCTCCGCGCCGCGTGCAGTCGTCTCGTCGCGCCCCTGTGCTGGTCGTCCACGCGCGGCCGTCCCGTCGCGCCGACCGCCCGCGCCGGCCATCCCCCAGGCCGAGCTGCCGTGGCCCTGGCCGGATCCGATCCGTAGGGACCCGGATCTCGCCGTCGCCGCCAGCAGTCTCGCGCCGCCGGCCGGGAATCGCGGACTGCCGAAGGAAGAGAGCCTCGTCGTCACCTTCCTAGCAGGTTCACAGGCTTCCGAGGCCCTGCTCCGGCGACGGCGAGGATGGTCAGAGGGTGGGGAGGGGGCGGGCCGCCCGAGTCGCCCCCTGGGAGACGACGCGGGTTTTCAGCAAATCTTAATGGAACATGTTACCTTTATGCCAGATACTGTTGATATTTTGGGTATTCAGGACAAGTTTGTTTCAGGCTTGCATATACTCTCATTATTTCTGTTGATTCTGATGGTGTTTTCTGTTCCTGATTATTGCCATGGTTCCAAGGACATGAAAGCTCTCAGTATTACCACTAACTTGTGATGTACCTATGCCTCTGTTGAACAAATAGCAGCAGCTCTGCAATTTTGGCAATCAGAGATAACGCTAGGCAACTTTTCCACTGATTGGTTTTATTGTTTCATGTCATCATTGATGCTGTTTGGCAGTGCAGGAGGAACTGTGTACTTATTTACATGCTTGCAACTTTATGATTTTATTAGTATTGACTTAATGGTGCTTTAAGTTTTGGCGCATCTTGTCATAAACTATGTTTTTATGGAAGTACCTCAAATAAATCCAGACCAGTGCAGAAATAAAATCCCTGTACTTTGGCTAGGTAGTTGCAATTGCTTGTTTTGTGTTTCTTCCTTGGATTTCTCTTTTCTGTATTTAAGTATTTAGCTTTGCTGTGGTCATCATTTGAAAAAAAAAACTCATTTCCACTCCCAATACATTGAAATTCAACTCTCCCAGATATTCCCAAAACCTGTTTATTGCTTACTTTAATGTTTAAGCTTATCTTCCTTGTTTGTTTCAGATTTAACATGTATTGAAAGCCAGGTGTTGGTAAAAGCTAGAAAATGGTTGTGTGGTCGTGTTACATGGGCTACTGTGCCACTGTTTAGGGGTGGGGCAGGGTTCGGTGGTTTTTTTTTACCTGCGTGAGAAGGTCTTCTTCTTAGCAAAATACCCGGGGTCGTCTTACCCTCCGCAGGTTGAGTTTTTTTTGGTCCTCAGTTCAGTACCATTTGAACAGAAAGGGCTACTTTTTTCATCTTCTTGTTGCTCTTTCCATTAGCTATTTGATTCTTCACATTGTGTTTTCATCTTCTTGTTGCTCTTTCCATTAGCTGTTTGATTCCTCACATTGTGTTTATTCCTTGAAACATGTCTGATAATAGAGGTAACTGCATATGTGCTAGCATTACATTTTGTGTTTCCTTTCTTCTCCTTTTGGGAAGGACTTTTCACGGATTACAGCTTAAACATTGAACTGACCGTTCCTTTTCCTCCTGTTGTTTTCTTGAAATCTTTATTCAAGGTCTTCATATTTATCCAAATCGAAATATTGCAAACTGAGAGTGCAGTGATTGGAATTGGAAGTCCCAAACTCTATGAGTGTGGACAAGGTGTTTTGTGGTCTTGCATATCCTTGAGTCCTGCAGAGAAAGGTGCTAATACTAATAACTTAACATCTGGTCAGGGTCAGGGTATGTACATGGTAGGTCATTGTCTTGCTTCAGAGGCAGAAGATGCTAGGAAAATGATTGCTCAAATCAACGATGAAAACTTGGGATGCCCAGGTAATCAGGACCTAGCCACTGTTAAAGCTACCCTGTCATATATAAACACCAAAAGTTTCTGTTCTACTGTTTGCCCTCTGGTAGTAAATGGTAGTCAGTGCAACATGAAGGTTGGCAGTAATGGCCATGGGTGGTGGCACTGCGATAGATGCAACCAGACCTTTGTCAATTGTGATTATAAGTACTCGGTTCTTGTTCAGCTACAAGATTCAACAGGTGTGACCTATGCTGCTCTGTCGCAAGAGGCTGGTGAAGCGATATTTGGTTGCAAAGCAAAGGAGCTCTACTTACTGAAAAATGAAAAACAAGATCCTGCACAATTTGATGATATCTTTCAGAGGGCGTTGTTTCATGAATATATCTTGAAGTTGAAGGCCAAAACAGAGACATTCAATCATGAACAGCTCACCAAATGCACGATCATCAAGGCTGAAAAGGTCAATCCTTCAACTGAAAGTCATCGTCTTCTGAGGGTGATAGGCATGCTTGTGCCACAGGGTTCAGGTTCAACCTCTGCTAGTCAAGGTATGATAGCAAAACTTGCCTGGAAAACAGTTGCGGAAATCACTGATGTTTTGGGATACTTGGTTCAGCCAGAGCTGGCCACTGTTAAAGCTACTCTCTCAATTATAAACACTCAGAGTTTCTGTTACCCGGCATGCCCGTTGGTGGTGAATGGCAGGCAATGCATCAGGGAGGTTGCTTGTAACAGTGATAGGTTGTGGCACTGCAATGCATGCAACCAGACCTTTGTAACCTGTGATTACAGGTACAGGATTTTGGTTCAGCTAGAGGATCCAACGGGTAAGATTTATGCCCCTGTGTCGCAGAAGGCTGGGGAGGATATATTTGGCTTAACAGCAGAAGAGGTCTACTCAATGGAATATGAGAAGCAGGATCATGCTCAGTTTGGCAATATGATAGAGCGTGTTCTGTTTCGTGACTGTGTATTACGGGTGAAGTTGAACCCAGAGGCATTCCGTGACAAAAAACTTCCGAAGTGCACAATCTTGAATGTTGAAGAGGTGAATCCATCGACTGAAAGTCTTGGGCTTCTCAGCGTGATCAGCAAGATTTTACTGGAGAATCCAGGCTTAGCCTCGGTGCCCCACAGCTCCATGGGCACTAGAACTGTTTCCTCAGATTTGGAAGCCTGACTCCATCAGAGGGTGCAGAGCTACAGCTATGCTTATTGTTGACACGAAAGTGTGCCAACAAACTCGAGATCGATCGAACGCGCAGCACGGCCGTCACAACGGCCAACTCCTGAGCTTCTCGGGCAAACCTGTCGGACCGGTTCCTGAAACCGGTCAGACCGCTTTCAGGCGGGAGATCGTGAAAACCTAGAAACTCAAGCTCGGGAAGGACCCCGTCGGAGCTCAAGCAAGCTAGGGTTGCTCTAGGGTCGGCAGTCACCTAGAACGCCCTTGAACGCAGTAGAGACGAGCAAAGAACAGAATATGGGGGTTGGAAAAGTTTAGGGTTTGAGAGATAAAAAAGTAAAGGATAAATGTGTTTGATTCGATTGGAATACCTCAATCGGCCTTCTAGCCTTTATATTTATAGGCCGGGGAAGTCTTACCCCTTTCGAATAGGTTACAATATGGGATTAAACTCGGAATCCTAATCCTACTTGAATTACAGAACCTAAACCGGTCTGACCGGATTGGCAAACCGGTCAGACCGGTTTGACTGGGCCAAAGCCAATTTTGACTGTCAACACATGCCCCCCTGCGTTTTTAGTGAACTTGAGAACTAAAAAGCAAGTAATTTACAATTCAGAAACTAAAATTTATGCTAAGGACGATATCAACAATATACCGGCCATTGATCTTCATGTGTCTTGCCAAACACTTGGATAGAATTTCTTCAAACACCTTCCATTGATAGCTTTAGGTAAATGATCTCCCTTCAGTGTCTCTAGCATGTAAGAATTCCTAAAAATGACTTTGACAACCCTATAGGGCCCTTCCCAACTTGGTGACCATTTATCAAACTTGTTGTTTTTCGTCCCAATAGGCAAGATCGTCTTCCAAACAAGTTCACCTATCTGAAAATATCTTCCTCGTACCTTCTTGTTGTAAGCTTTAGCAATCCGAAACTTATCTTTCTCAATCTCCTTCAAAGCTTTCAATCGTTTGTCGGTTACCTCATCAATATTGTCCAACATCAAATTGTGGTAATCAACAGCATCAAGGTCATTTTGTTTAGCCAATCTATAAGCGTCTAGATTTACCTCAACGGGCAAAATGGCTTCCTGACCATACACAATCTCAAAAGGAGTAACTTTAGTAGCACCATGTCTAGATATACGATGAGCCCATAATGCTTCGGATAAAACTTCATGCCATCTCTTAGGACTTTCTTCTATCTTTTTCTTGATTAATTTGATCAAAGTTTTATTACTTGACTCGGCTTGTCCATTAGCCTGAGCGTAATATGGAGATGAATTGAGCAACTTAATTCTATAGGATTCGGCGAATTCACGTACCTCTTTAGACATAAACGAAGTACCTTGATCCGTTGTCAAAGTTTGAGGAATACTGAATCTATGAATAATATTTTGCGTAACAAACTCAATCACCTCTCGATGTGTCATATTCTTCAATGGAATCGTTTCGGTCCACTTAGTAAAATAATCCGTAGCAACCAACACGAAACGATGTCCTTTTGATGATGGAGGATTAATTTGTCCAATAAAATCCAATCCCCAACCTCGGAACGGCCATGGCTTAATAATAGGATGCATCAATGCAGTAGGAACAAGTTGTAAATTTCCAAACTTCTGACATTTCTCACATCCTTTGTAATATTTGAAACAATCCGCAATCATAGTAGGCCAATAGAAACCGGCTCGTCTAAGTAACCACTTCATCTTTGGAGCCGATTGATGTGTACCACAAATACCTTCATGGACCTCACCCATGGCAACTTTGGCCTGATCTGAATTAAGACATTTCAACAGCAAATCTTCGGCGTTTCGGAGTTCATCGTCAAGCAAAACGTATTTAAACGATATTCGCCGAATATTTTCTTTCTGCACCACGACCAAGATATCTCAAATAAGTAATAATAGGCATCCTCCAATCCTGATCTTCAACTTTGGATTGATTAGCATCATCCAAAGGATTTTTGCTTCTGTCAGGGGACGAAGCGGTCAGACCGATTTCAGAACCGGTTCTGGCCGTCAAACCGGTCTGACCGGTTTCTGAAACCGGTGTGACCGGTTCGTCTAGAACCAGAACCTCGGCTTTCGTTTGCATCGGTTTTTGGAGATAGAAATACTTCTTTGCAACCATATAACCAGATGCTTTCTGAGCCAGAGTATTTGCCTTGTCATTCTCTTCTCTTGGAATATGTTTGATAGTAAATTCATCAAAAGAAGCAATGATATCAAGATATCTATCAAGATATGCATTTAATAAACCATTATAACATTGGCATACCTTTGACACTTGTTGTACCACCAGGAGCGAATCACCAAAAGCCTCAACATGCTTTATTCCCATGTCTTGCAAAAATTCCAAGCCAAATAGAAGAGCTTCATATTCAACTTGATTATTGGTTCGTTTTTCTTCCAATCGGTTTGAAAACTCAAAGACGGCACCACTTGGAGAGATCAAAACAACACCAATTCCTTGCCCATCATTGCAAACCGATCCATCAAAGTATAACTTCCATGGTGTACAAGCAACATAGCCGACGTTGAATTCACAAGTATCATCAATTCGATGCTCAACAATAAAATCAGCTACAATTTGGCCTTTCATTGATTTTAAAGGTTCACAAGCCAAATCATACTCAACTAAAGCATAAGCCCATTTACCGACTCTTCCACTAGAAATCGGCTTTTGCAACATATGTTTAATTACATCGGTTTGACACAACACGATACAAGTGCTAGATAATAAATAATGCCTCAATTGAGTACAAGCATGATACAAGGATAAACACAACTTCTCAATGAAAGTATACCTTGTTTCTGCATCGATGAGCCGTCGACTCACATAAGCAATCACATACTCCTTGTTGCCGATTTCTTGAGTCAAAACAACCCCAATAGTTCTATCTTCAGCCGCCACATAAAGTCTAAATGGAACCCCTCTCTTAGGCGCTCTAAGCACCGGTGGTGAAGACAAGTACCCTTTGATCTTCTCAAAAGCTTCTTGCTGTTTTGCCCCCCAAGTAAAATCGGCTTCATTCTTTAACCGAAGTAAAGGAGTAAAAGCATCAACCTTTCCAGACAAGTTAATTATAAATCTTCTCAAGAAATTTACCTTGCCTAGAAACTTTTGCAAATCTTTCTTGCAAGTAGGAGCTTCGACTTTCTTCATAGCTTCAATTCTCTTGGGATCAACTTCTATGCCATTCTCATGAATAATAAACCCAAGAAACTTCCCAGCCGAAACACCAAAAGCACATTTGAGTGGATTCATCTTCAAACCATACCGTCGCATCCTCTCAAGAGCAAGTCTTAAATCGGCTAAATGAGAATCCAAGCCATCCGATTTAACTACGATATCATCAATATACACTTCCACAATAACACCAAGTAAATCATGAAAGATTAAATTCATAGCCCTTTGATAAGTTGCGCCAGCATTCTTCAATCCAAAAGTCATAACCACCCACTCAAACAAACCAATAAATCCTGGACATTGAAAGGCCGTTTTGTGCATATCTTCTTCGGCCATGAAGATTTGATTATATCCAGCATTACCATCAAGGAAACTAACAACACGATGCCCAGAAGCTTCATTGATTAAGACATCGGCTATAGGCATAGGATATGAATCTTTTGGAGTGGCTTTATTAAGATCTCTAAAATCAATGCAAACTCTAAGTTTTCCCGAATCTATCTTTTCAACAGGAACAATATTAGAAATCCACTCCGCATAGCGACAAGTCCGAATAAAACCAGCATCTAGCAAACGATTAACTTCTTCTTTTATTCGGTCATAAATAGCGGGATTAAAACGTCTAGCTGATTGTTTAAAAGGTCTAAAACCGGCTTTTATTGGTAAACGATGCTCAACTAAATCACGACTCAAACCGGGCATCTCACGATACTCCCAAGCAAAACAATCGACATACTCTTTCAACAAATTTATTAACTCGGCTTTAAACTCAGCCGATAAATTTTTGTTTACAAAAGTTGGCCTAGGAATAGTACCATCACCAATATCTATTTTTTCTAAAGGGTCGGCTGATGTAAAACCTTGACCCAGTTTATCCATATCACTGAGATCTTCAATAGCTTCAAACATATCGGCCGAATGAGCTCGATGATGATCAATTCGGTCTTGAAGCCACTGTCCAGACGTAAACCGGTCTGACCGGTTCCCAGAAGCGGTCTGACCGGTTTGGCCTGACTGGCACTGTTCAGGTCTAAACCGGTCTGACTGGTTTCCAGAAGCGGTCTGACCGGTTTGTCTCTGTTGATTTGTTTGCTCCATTAATTACAGCAAGTAATTCAATTGATTCTCCATCGGCTTTAATGTAGCAGGAACAAAACCATCCTTGGTGCAACTGATCAGCTCATAGTCAGTCAAATCCATACCCGAAAAACATTTGACTTTCTCATATGCACTAAGAGAATCGGAATCGGCTGTTGCAACGAAGGAAGAAGTATCACCATGTACAACTTCAACTTCATCGCTGATCCACTGAATAAGATATTGATGCAAGGTAGATGGAATACATTTATTTGCATGAATCCAATCTCGACCAAGGATTAAACTGAAGTTACCTTGCACATCGGAGACGAAGAAAGCTGTAGCAATAGTCTTGCTCCCGACAGTCAACTCCATAGAAGCCACCCCCTTGGCACCAATGGGATCACCTCCACCAACTCCACTGACCGTCATGTTCGTCTTGATCAATTCTTCGTCCTTCCCGCCAATCTTCTTGTAGAGAGAGTATGGCATAAGATTTACAATAGCTCCACCATCAACCAACATACGAGAAATTGGCTTCCCGTTGATGTGCCCTCTCATATATAAAGCCTTGAGATGATTCTCTGATTCACTAGGCTTCTGAAATACGGCATCTCGAGGCCCAAGTTGAAGATGAGAGATTTCCTCCTCCGGTACCACATAATAATCAGAAGATAAATATACAACATTGATTTCCATGTTGTCACGCTCTGGAGAAGGCTCAAAATCAACCAATTCTTCATCTTCAACCACTGGAGGAACTGGCGGAGTAGTATCGATGATTGAAGTAGCTTCAGTCCCTGCCTTTGTCGACAAACCGGTCTGACCGGTTCCAGAAACCGGTCTGACCGCTTCTGCAGCGGGCCGACCAAAACCTGTCTAACCGGATTCTGAAACTGGTCTAACCGGTTGTGCTACTGATTGCACAACTCGCCAGGTTTTGGTCTGAGGAATCATGGACCTGTAATTATTGAAGTATTCATCCCTCAACTTCTCAGCTTCCTGTTCCCTTTTTTCTTTGTTCCTTAGGCATTGTAACTTTCGCTTCTGCGTATGAGTCAATCCAGAAGGACACCACCTTGGTTGGAAGACCTTCTTCACGCCCTTGCTACTGCTAGCCTCATGATCATTAGCTATGACCGGCTTTTTGACTGGAACATGAGCCGAATTTCCAATGACTATCGGCTTTCTACCCAAGTCTTGCATAGCCACTGGAATACTGCCAATTTTAACAAACCCACTGGCTTTGGCTTGCACATCCTTCTTTTTCTCCTTGACACGGTATTCTTGCTTAGGAGGAGCTTGGAACTTCTGCTCAGACCGAAACCGGTCTGGCCGGTTTACAAAACCGGTCTGACCACTTTTGGGATTAGCTGAAGGACCTGATTGGCACGAGCCCAATTGGTCATGTACCAAAGTCCTAGTAACATCACCACGGCGTTTATAAGCTGTAGAACTGATCCAACGCTGTGGTGACCTCTGTCTCTTTTTTGTTGGCCGATCAACTTGAACGGCCTTTGTGTACTTGTTCATGAGCTGAGAGAAAGTAGGTCCTTGCTTCAGAACCCTTCCTTGAACCTTTGGCTCATTAAACTTCCAAGTACCCACTTCCGGGCGCTTAGGCTTGAAAGTCCTTGGACGGTCTGGAGACACCGGTTTGGGAAACCGGTCTGACCGGTTTCGCCTGACTAGCGAACCGATTTTCTTCCAAGGAACTTCCTTGCCCCCCGGGCCTTGATGTGTTAATTGTAATCTTCAGAGACTCTTTTCCATCCAGAGTCTTCCCAATCATCACTGTTCTGGCCGGAACTTTATCATCAACTTTTTCCGGCCTTGGGTCTCCAATCACCACATTCTTACCTTTAGCTCCATCGGCTTGAGATGGCCGAATCAACACCTTAGTATTCAGATCCAAGGTATGAACAGGGAAAGGAGCCTTATCAACTTGCATTTCAGCTAGCACTAATCGACCTTCATTAAGGGCCGATTGTACCTGTCGTCGAAAAACATTGCAATCGTTGGTCGCATGAGAAAAAGAATTATGCCACTTACAATATGCACGATTTTTCAATTGATCGGCTGGTGGAATTGCATGAGAAAGTTTAATAAAGTCATTCTTAAGCAATTCATCAAAAACACGATCACATTTGGCTACATCAAAAGTAAACTTAATTTCGTCTTGCCGATTTTTCTGAATCGGCTTCAACGAGGGACAAGAACCCGGTTTACTTTTCGATGACCAAACAAATTCAGCAGCATAAATTTCTTTATCATCGTCCGAACTATCAGAATCATTATCAACGGTTTAGCATATTCTTTTGAATTTTTAAACATAAGTTCTAGACTCATAGCCTTCATTTGCAAGTGATTAATAGTAAGGAAATCAGAACCCTCTAGCTTTTCCTTAAAATGAGACCGTAAGCCCGCAAGAGCTAAATCTGCTAAATCCTTTTCAGAAATAGTTATGTTAAAACATCGGTTCTTAACATCTTTAAATCTTTTTAAGTAATCAAGAACCGATTCCTCTCGGCTTTGCCTAACCGATGTTAAATCAGACAATTTAGCTTCGTTTTCTCCGCTAAAGAAATGATCATGAAATTTACGCTCCAATTGAGTCCAATTTTGAATAGAATTAGGAGCAAGCGAAGACAACCATGAAAAAGCAGTTCCAGTTAAAGATAATGAGAACAACCATACACGCAATGGTTCATAATATGATGCTTCTCCTAATTGCAAGACATTATGACTAATATGTTCCCAAGGAGTTCTATTATCTTTGCCACTGAATTTAATAAAATCAGGAACACGCCAACCATTAGGATAAGCAACTAAATCAAATTCGGGCGGATACGGTTTTTGATATAAGCGTGAAGTACCCAATTCAAGCCCGAGTCTTGTTCTAAGTATATTAGCTATATCTTCTTTAAACTTAGCTAACTCGGCTTGATAATTCCCATCACCTCTATTTTGTAGAAAACGAGGAACATTATACGTCGCACTTTGAGAAGTACTCGGAATCGGCCCGTGAGACGCGCCAGATCCGTGGGGTATACTTCCCACAACCGTAGTGCATGGGGTAGCGTAAACAGGACCAGAAGCAACCGTATTAGATAAAACCATCGCACCCGGCGCCCCTGCACCCATGGAACCGATCTGACCACCAGAGGGGGCCAAACCGGTCTGACCGGTTGTGAAAACCGGTCTGACCAGTTCGTGGACCGAACCAGGATGAAGTGATTGTCCCGCATAGAAATTCATCGGCATGCCTAAATTAGAATCTAAAACATGTTCTGGCACGCCTGATGAGCTAGGAGTTGGGTTAGATAATTCATTAGATTCTACGGTATTTTTACCTTTATCAGAATTACCCGACATATTAGCAATCAATTCACTAGTAACAGTTTGTGCAGCAAGCAATTTATCATCCATCATGCGAGTAATTTGCTGCATCAAATCAGAGGATTCGCCAGTTACCTTTGGAAGTTCTTCAACTTGGTCGTTTGCCAGATTGAAAGCCGGCATGACGAATTCCTCTACTCTCTTGACAAGACCACCACAATCTTTCTTGAAGCCCTTCAAGAATTGCGCCCTGAAGTGCTCCTCAGCAATCAGGTACCGCTTCCGCTCCTCGTCCGTGAGCTCTTCCATCGTCGCGGTGATGATGTTGTCTTTGTCAAGGTCGCACGTTGATCCAGACATTATTGAGGTAGATTAGATAGGTCTTGAAACCAGATTAATCTTTTCCCAGCGGAGTCGCCAAAAAGTATGTTGACACGAAAGTGCGCCAACAAACTCGAGATCGATCGAACGTGCAGCACGGCCGTCACAACGGCCAACTCCTGAGCTCCTCGGGCAAACCGGTCAGACCGGTTCCTGAAACCGGTCAGACCGCTTTCAGGCGGGAGATCGTGAAAACCTAGAAACTCAAGCTCGGGAGGGACCCCGTCGGAGCTCAAGCAAGCTAGGGTTGTTCTAGGGTCGGCAGGCCACCTAGAATGCCCTTGAACGCCGTAGAGACGAGCAAAGAACAGAATATGGGGGTTGGAAAAGTTTAGGGTTTGAGAGATAAAAAAGTAAAGGATAAATGTGTTTGATTCGATTGGAATACCTCAATCGGCCTTCTAGCCTTTATATTTATAGGTCGGGGAAGTCTTACCCCTTTCGAATAGGTTACAATATGGGATTAAACTCGGAATCCTAATCCTACTCGAATTACAGAACCTAAACCGGTCTGACCGGATTGCATTCGCAGTGAATCTGTTGGCAAGACATAGTGCTGCTCCAACTAAACGTCATTGGACCGGAGGAAAACAAATCCTTAGGTACTTAAATGGCACTAGAGATCTTGGGTTATTCTTTCAGAAAACTAATGATCCTAGCTTAATTGGATACACTGATGCTGGCTATATGTCTGATCCCCACAATGCCAGATCACAAACAGGTTTTGTATTCCCTCATGGAGGAACAACCATATCATGGAAGTCATCTAAACAGACATTAGTGGCTACCACCACAAATCATTCTGAGATAATTGCACTATTTGAGGCATCACGTGAATGCATGTGGCTCCGCAGAATGATAAACCACATTGAGCAATCATGTGGCATTGGTTCATCAGAATCACATACCATTATCTATGAAGATAATGCTGCTTGTATTACACAGATGCAAACGGGCTACATCAAGAGCAATATCACCAAACACATTGCTCCTAAGTTGTTTTATCCCCATCAGCTTCAGCAAAGTGGAGAAATAAACATCTTACAAACAAAGTCATGCGATAAACTGGCAGATCTCTTTACTAAGTCCCTACCTACATCCTCATTTGAGAAATGTGTTAAGGGAATTGGTACGAGACAGTTTAAAGACTTGCAAGATTTAGGGGGAGAATCTCTGAATGATGAGTCCTGTTAAACGCATCACGTTGTGTCACTTTTCTTTTATGAGTTTTGCCCTCAGGTTTTCTCATACAAAGTTTTTATGATACAATGATTAATCCAAGCATATGCCTCATCTTGTGTTTTCCCCACCGGGGTTTTTCTAAGAGATGAAACAAGGCATAGTTGAACCTAACAGGTTTATCATCAATCAAATTATTCCTATTTTTTGCCACAGGGTTTTTAAAGGAACTAAATAACATATTGATCTCAAGACGGACTCGATCAAAAGGGGGAGTGTTAAGAAGCCCAAAGGTATGTAATATTTGATCTCATCAAATGCAGCCACAGCTGCCCAAGTTATGGCAATAATCTCCATAGTGGCAGCCACAATTATCACTAGTGGGAGAAACTGAAGAAACTGAAGAAACTCCACTAGCTATGCAATGAATCAGATTGTGTAGTGCTTTGTACATTCATGTTGATGATATTGAGCTACCCTGTAAATGTCTCTATAAATAGAGAACTGAGATCAATGGAAAGGATAACCCAATTCACCTATCTACTGTGTCCTTGTTACATTTCCAAACAATGGAGTTGCATACCCACGACGGTAGGATCTTTGTTGTGTCTGGCGATATATATACTTTGCTTGCGTATGTTCAGTGGATTCAGCACCAGATGTTGCTGCTTCAAAAGATGTGATGAAGGCAGTCACACAATCATCACCATCCCAGCCTCGAGTCTCTGCCCAACATGGTAAATTTATCAGAAAGACATGGATGTCTGCAGAAAGACAACGCAGAATCAAGAAGCAATGTACGTGTCAACGATCGTGCTCCCTTCCTGCCGTATGGGTTAATTAACTTCAGGGCCAACCTATCTAGAGAATTGGTGTCTGCTGCATCATCCTCTAGGATCAATGTTTCGATCGCCATCCTTGTTGATGATGCACGCAACGGACTTGCGGTTCCCCTTCCAGTCTTCCACAACCGATGCTAGGACCTCAAGCTCGTGGTAACCATCCAGGATCATATCCGCGGGCTGCCGCTGATATAAAAGGAGTCCCACGACTGCTTGTTGATGCAAGCCTTTGACGTCTAGGGTTTTGAACAGGTTCAGGAAGGCTAAAGCCTATAGGGGGTCAAAGGAGGACGAGTTAAATCCAATACGTGAAGGTCTCCACGTACATGTTTTCCAATTAATAATAGTAATTAGCCAAGAAGTAATATTTTCATTGAATATCATACAAAACTTAGTTTTAGCTCCCCACTAAGGAATTCTCTGATCTCTGAGCTCTGCCACGTCATCCCCTCACCCCCGAAGCCCGCTCGGCGCTCGCCTCCCCCACCCGCGCCACCCCATCGCCTTCGCCTCCCACCACACCTCGCACCGCCTCGGCTCCCCACTGCTCCGCAGACTCACCACCTCATGCCTCCATAAATCACCCGCGTCCGGCGCTGGGCTCATCCACATCGTGGGACGTGCGGACGGCAACCTCGACGGCCGGCAGGAGGTGACCATCCTGAAGGGCGAGCTCAGCGGCCAGTGGTGCGGCGTGGAGGGCGACGACCCGGACCTCATGGGCATGCGCGACGGTCGCGGCGCGGGCCACCCGCGGCGGATCCACCGGCCAGCCACGCCCTCCTCTTCCTCATCGCCGTCGTGCACCTCGCGACTCCAAGATCCCGGGCCGAGAAGCTCCTCCGTAAGCTCCCTTCCCCTCCGCTGAAGCTCCCCATCGGCTTCCTCCCGCACTGCTCCCTCTGCGACCTCGCCCGGTGTTGGCACTCCTTATGGCCTACAGATAAATCCGCAAGCGGACGGATACCGATGTAGCTTTCACCTGGGAGTATTCCAAGGTATCGATTTCCACGGAGAACGAGAAGTGGACTGATTCTAAACTAAGTTGTCCTAGGTAGATGGAATGGAGTGAATGGTATGGATGAGGTGGATGACAACAACAAAGAGAGAAGAGGAGTGATAGGAGGGTAGAGAGGGTACGAGTCTGGTAGAGGTATTCTACTGATTGATTGAGCAGATCAGAGGATACAGATAGATACTTGCTTCGGGACAAGGGAACCGGTGGACACACAGAAAGGGATGAGAAGGGGTGCCACTATTTCCCAACTGGGGAATCCTACGGACCGGAACTAATGTGATGGGCTACAAAGACCGGAAGGGTTGTCACCACCTTACGGCTACCACCTTCGTTGCGACGGGAATAAACTAAGTTAGTCTCAAGTATTGGCACCACGCCTACACTAGTCAACTAATACTTATCTCCTATAGAAAGATAAGCACCCAAGCTAAGCAACTAGTATACAGTTATACCAATCAACTAAGCATTGAATGAAGAACCAGCAAGCATATAAAAGTAAGAACTGAATGCTCAATTAATTAGAGAGAGATACAAGAGTTACCAGACACGACCCGGATGTTACTCGAAGTGAAGCCGCATCCGTAGAGGTACAGCGGGAAGAGGGGCCGACACTTCGGCTCCTCTCCGGGACGCTCACCTCACCTCTCTCCCTATCTCTACTAATATAAGTGGAAAACTAACAGTGCTTCGCCTGCACTCTACTCTTGTGTTGTGTGTTTTGCAGGTGAAACCGGGCCTCTATTTATAGCAAGGAAGGACGGTGGAGGCAGAGTAGCAGCCAAGGCAGCTGGGAGGCGGTGTCGGGCCGTTCGGGCGAAATCCCCGGTTCGGGCGAACTGGGCAGTTCGGCCGAACTGGTGGATCCACCGACTCAAGCCCCTACGGTCTGGATTGCTGCCTGGGAGGCGGTTTCCAGCCGGGGTCGGTTCGGCCGAAGGCCAGAATTCGGCCGAACTGGGCCGAAGGCCCAGGCCTGCCCCTGCTGCACCGCCTTATCCTCTGGACCTCTTGGGCTGGGTTCTGGTGCTTGGCGTTCGTGTCGAATTGGACCAGGGTGACTTGTCGGTCCTTCGGGATGAGTTAGCGGTCGTCCACGTGTCGTATGTTGTCGTTTGGTTGACGTGGACGGCTCCCGGTGGCTTTGTAACACCCCGCCTTCCACGAGCCGTCCCGCACAGCCCTTCCTAGGGGCGCGCACGCGTACACATAGCACCCTACTTACACTTCCGTCCTCGCTTCGTGTAAAAGGGTTAACCCGAAGGTGCTATGGCTGGAAGACAAAGGCTTATAAGTTGCCTCCACCCTTGCTCAACTAGCAATGTGGCACTAAACATGTGCATCCCGCACTAATGGGCCACTACCGGGCCATACAAACTGGGCCGGGTGTGACATACACCCCCCTCAAAGAACCCGACGTCCTCGTCGGCGCACGACCGTACGTCCAGTGCCGGCGCCATAGTCCATGCCGTATGCCCTCCCCGGGCCATACGCGTCATGCGCCCTATGCCCGCACACTGCGCCCGTACGCGCAACCGCGAGGGTCGGCTCTGATACCATCTGTAACACCTCGCCTTCCACGAGCCGTCCCGCACAGCCCTTCCGAGGGGCGCGCACGCGTACACATAGCACCCTACTTACACTTTCGTCCTCGTTTCGTGTAAAAGGGTTAACCCGAAGGTGCTATGGCTGGAAGACAAAGGCTTATAAGTTGCCTCCACCCTTGCTCAACTAGCAATGTGGCACTAAACATGTGCATCCCGCACTAATGGGCCACTACCGGGCCATACAAACCGGGCCGGGTGTGACAGGCTTGCTCAGCTAAGGGGGGTAACCGGCCGAACGGAGTCGTTCGGCTGAAAAGGTCATTTCTGACCCTTATAGCACGTGTTTCTCCATTTTGTACCTGCACAGAGGACAATCACCAAAACTTGTGGAAATAGTCAATGATAAGCCCTATAGCTATGGTGTGTGTCTCCATTGTGTTTGTTTTATACTCGGTTGGAGGTCGGAAATCAGTCTGTAACGACCGCCAACAAGCTCCCCCAAAGTTAGATCTTTGCTCGTCCCGAGTAAAGAATTTAAAACATGAGCAAGACTAAAGTAAGGGTTCTTTTATAATCATGAATACTTGCATATTGAATATTCAAACCTTTGTCATACCTGTGAATTTGTGGTGGCTACTTCCCGGATCTTGGGCGGTTGATGAATGGAACGACTCTTACAACAAGGTCCTCTTGCTCATCCTGCATTCGGGGTTTTCTGGTTTTCGCAGTTAAATGGCTCGTCTCCCTTCATCCCTGACACTCAGTTCTCTGGAGCTCTCTCCTTTCACTCATTCTCTTTTGTATTTCTCTTTGTCTCTCAGGTGGTGGCCTTGTCATGTCGAGTATTTCGGTCAAGCCAAAGATTGGCTCCTGGAGCTTCTCATCACTGCCCTTGGTCATGTTGCAAGTTAACGATAGAGAGTTCATGTTGTTCCTCAGCCTTTTTGACCCCTTTTTCTTTTCTTTTCCCCTTTTGGGATTTTTTTTCTTGGACTTTCATGAGTCCTTTATTTCTCTCTCTCTTTTTTTTAGGGTATCATCGAGGCATGAGGGCTTCTACTACACTCTGATGATAGATTTGTTTGCAACAGACCTCAGACAATGTGATCCATTCCAAGAACACAACTTTCAACAAGACTTCATACAAAATATGACAGGTTTCAGGAATAAACTCTCAATCATATGTGGTATTTGTGGACAGGATGAAGGGATAGAGCAGGATTTTCATCTTTTCACAAATTAGATTCTCCCGAATGTTGGTGTGAACAAGTGGTTCATTTTATCGAGTCATATCACAAACATCAACAACTTAGATCAGGGGGGTCCTATCACGATGAATTTTTTTTCACAAGTACTAGATATTGGGTTTGAAATAAACAACATGCAGCAATCATGATATAAAAGAGAGACTGAGTTCGTTTCGTTTATGTCAGGCATGCATTTTCAATTTTTCGAAACGAGACAACTCAGGAAAGTAAACAGGGGGAAGAAGGTGCAAACCCACGTGCAGGTGCGCGAGAGGGAGCAGCCGGGCTGGTTCGGCCGAACCGGTCAGTTCGCCCGAACTGGCCAGTTCGCCCGAACTGCCTGGTTCGGCCGAACTGGCCCCCGGGGCTCGGTCCGTCGTGCCATGCGTTCCTGTGTCGTTCCTGTACTCGTGCAACTCTCTGTTAGATAGGGCATTCTCCGGTTGGCTGGGATGAGTTTGCCAGCCCCAGCTCGTTCCGGTTGAGCGGCGGGACGAGGACTTTTCCGTACCCTCCTCCCGGGATGCGTTCTCCCTTGATGACGAAACGCGGTGGGCTTTCCGGTGTGTAGTCCGGCTCCTCTCCGGCCTTCTCCTTGGGCAGCAACAACGCCAAATCTGACACCCTCGAGGAGGATATTGACCTTGGGTGTAGCTGCCCTTCGTTCGGCCTTGGTGATGGCGAACGAGACGGTTTCTTGATGCCTTTTAGTGGGCGAGGAGCTCGTTGAGTGCTGAGCGGTGAGGGGAGTTGCCGCGCCTCACCGGGCTACGTCCCGGCGTCCTCCCCCGGTGCACGTCTCCCGCTGCATCGACGTCGGAGATGCGGAAGGCGTGCTCCAGCCGGGAGGAGTTGCCGTTCCGGCTACTGCTGCTCGAGCCCTGAGCCGATGATGCGCCCTTGGAGGAAAAGGAGGCCATGGTGGCTATGTTCTATGGGATGGAGTTGGCTTAGATGAGATGGGAAACGTCAACAAAAAGTCTCTGTTTTTATCGGGGATTTTAGATCGGAAAAACGGAGTTTCCCGGCGATTCCCTCGCGACTCTCTGGATATCTCTAACTGCAGATGTATCTGGACGAGCATATCTGTTCCTGGGGCCTGGGAGGCCAATTCGCCCGAACCAGCTGGTTCGGCCGAACTGGGCCTGTTCGCCCGAACAGATCCCTGGGCCCCCAGGTGCGTGGCCCGTGCCGTGGTTCGAGGTTTTGGTCATGGGAGATTCGGGTCAAGGAGGTTTTCAAGGTTCAGGAGGTTTTGGCCCAGAAGGATTTGAAGATGACGGATTCGGGTCGGGGTTCTATGGACGGGGTTCAGAGTTCTATGAACTTGACGACGTCTAATTCGTCGAGTGTCGGAGGTTCTAGTTCTAGGAAAATCTTCAACCGCAGTCCGTTAACCTTGAAGGTGTTTTCATCCTCGCTTTGCAAAGTGACGGCCCTATGAGATGCATCATTGATTACTGTGAATGGGCCGTCCCACTTGCTCCTCAATTTCCCGTGACCGAAAAGTTTGACACGGGAGTTGAAGACGAGAACCTTGTCTCCCGGCTTGAACGTTTTGACCTTGATTCTCTTATCATGTCATCTCTTGGTCCGTTCTTTGTATAGCCGGGAGCTGTGGTATGCTCTCTCCCTCATCTCATCTAGCTCGGCCAGCTGGATCTTCCGTTTGAGGCCGGCAGCTGGAAGGTCCATACCCCACTTCCTAATGGCCCAGTGAGCTCTAAACTCCATTTCTACAGGTAAATGACAGGTTTTGCCATAGACTAGTTGATATGGGGTCATGCCTATGGGCGTCTTATAGGCCGTGCGGTAAGCCCAGAGTGCATCTGGAAGTTTATCCTTCCATTGCTTGCCCATCTCATTTATGGTCTTTTGCAGAATGTTTTTTATTTGCTTATTAGAAGTTTCTGCTTCACCGCTAGTTTGGGGGTGATAGGGTGTGGCTACGTTATGCTGCACCCCCAAACTTGAGAGATACTTACGGAAGGTTGAATCTATGAAGTGGGAGCCGCCATCACTAATGACTATTCTAGGAACGCCAAAACGGGGGAATATAACCTCATGAAACATTCGTCTTGCGTTCTTAGAGTCAACAGCTAAGCAAGGCAAGGCTTCTACCCACTTAGAGACGTAGTCCACTGCTACTAGGATGAATTGACAACCCTCGGAGTTTGGGAAGGGACCCATGAAGTCTACCCCCAGACATCGAAGATTTCTACTTGAAGATTGCTAGTGAGTGGCATTGCGTCTCTAGTATTGATGTTCTTGTGTTTCTGGCAGCGGGGGCACCGCATGACAAATGCTCTCGCATCCTCATACATGCTGGGCCAGTAAAAACCACACTGCCAGACTTTATCATTGGTCCAGAATGCACCGTAGTGTCCTCCGTACGGGGTTGCGTGTTATCTCTCCAGGATTTTATAAGCCTCATGTGCGGGTAGGCACCTTCTGAGGAGTCCGTCGCTACAAATCCTAAAGAGGTACGGGTCGTCCCAAAGGTGAAGTCGGCTCTCATAGGCTAGCCGTTTCCTATTCTCTCCAGGGGGACATAACCCGTTACCATGTAGTTTACTATGTTGGCATACCACGGATCACCAGTGGTGACCTTAAGGAGGGTGTCATCCCGTAAGTAGTCGTCGATTGGGAGATCAGACGGGACTTGCATCCTGGACAAATGGTCAGCCACTGAGTTCTCTACTCCTTTCTTATCTTTTATCTCAATGTCAAATTCTTGGAGTAGAAGAATCCAGCGGATGAGTCTCGGTTTTGCATCCTTTTTGGTCAGAAGGTACTTCAGAGCAGCGTGATCTGAATAGACTATAACCTTGGCCCCGACTAGGTAGGACCGGAATTTGTCTATAGCAAATACGACTGCTAAGAGCTCCTTCTCCGTGGTTGCGTAGTTGAGTTGGGGGCCAGTGAGCGTTTTGCTAGCATACGAGATAGCATAATGCTTCTTGTCCTTAGTTTGGCCCAACACAGCTCCTAAGCATAGTCGCTCGCATCGCACATGATTTCGAATGGGATGCTCCAATCGGGAGGCTGGATGATGGGAGCGGAGATGAGTGCCTTTTTGAGGGTGTGAAATGCGGCATAGCACTCCTCATCGAAAACAAAGGGGGCATCTTTGGCTAAGAGATTGGTCAAGGGCTGAGATATCTGGGAGAAGTTTTTGATGAAAAGCCTATAGAATCCGGCATGGCCAAGGAAGCTGCGGATCCCCTTAACGTCGTTTGTGGGAGGTGGAAGTTGCTCGATCACTTCTATCTTCGCTTTGTCTACCTCGATCCCACGTTCTGACACCCTATGTCCTAGGACAATCCCCTCTCGCACCATAAAATGGCACTTTTCCCAGTTCAAAACAAGGTGTTTCTCTTCACACCTCTGGAGGACCTTGTCCATATTTTTCAGACATTCGGTAAAGGTCTTTCCGTAAACTGAGAAATCATCCATGAACACTTCCATAATCTCCTCAATCATATCGGAGAAGATAGACATCATGCAACATTGAAAAGAGGCAGGTGCGTTACATAGCCCGAAAGACATTCGCCGGTAGGCGTATGTCCCATAGGGGCATGTGAACGTGGTTTTACTCTGGTCTTCTGGGTGGATAGGGATTTGGTGGTACCCAGAGTAACCGACAAGCAAGCAGAAGAGTGTTTGGCTAACCGTTCAAGCATTTCGTCTATGAACGGAAGGGGGAAATGGTCTTTCTTGGTGGCCTTATTGAGTCGACGATAGTCAATGCACATACGCCAACCAGTAACAGTGCGCTGAGGGATGAGCTCATTTTTGTCATTGCGCACTACCGCCATTCCTCCCTTCTTAGGAACGACTTGAACGGGACTAACTCATTCACTATTGGGGACAGGTTAGATGATCCCCACGTGAAGGAGTTTGAGAACTTCCTTTTTCACGACCTCTCTCATGGCATTTTTAACCGTCGTTGAGGTTCCCGAGACGGTGTTGCTTCAGAATCGATCGGGATGCGAAGAGTGCAAAGATTTGGGCTAATCCCTTTCAGGTCTTGGAGAGAATATCCTAAGACCGATCGATTTTTCTCCAGGATAGTGATGAGTTGCTGGGTTTCTACCTCGGAGAGTTTATCACTAATGATCATTGGAGTTTGCTTATCCCCAAAGAGGAAAGCATACCTAAGTCCAGGCGGAATAGGTTTGAGCTCGATTGGAGATAGTTTTGGACTTTCGTTTGTATCAAGCTCAATCGGAGGATGAGTTTCTTCCTCCTCCGTAAAGAATGGAATATCCTCTTCTGGAATAGGTTGTTCGAGGTCTAGCACAGAAGCTGACCTGACTTCCTCTAACGGGTCAGGATCGGGGTCTGCGTCTATTGGAGTATTCAAAGATTGGGCATAGGAGACAGGGATAAGTTCTTTACCGATCCTAAGCTCTACTAGCTGGTTTATTGGTGCTTTTTCCAGAATCTTCAAGATTGGCCTGCCTATGAAGATGGGATGTGTGGTAGTGCTAGGTAGGTCGAAGATGTGAAAATCCATGAAGAGTTCAGGATCGTTGACCTTAACGGGTGTGACCCGTAAGATCCCCAAACAGTCCAGGATTCTTCCTAAAGTAAACTTAAGTCGTTTTTCAGAAAACGACCATGAGTTATCAGGGAATTCGGTTCGCACCAAAGAGCTAGAGATTATGTTGATTCCGAAGCTCGGGTCATACCCAATTTCTCGGTCAAGGCCCATGATCTCATAGAATATCCTTTTGGTTTTTCTGGGCATCTTGACCACCTCGGTCGAGGCTTCGGCCTCATCTAGCCACTCCCGACTCATGATAGCAGAGAGACGTCCCATGTACTCCCGCTGGTATTCCAGTTCTTCTTTGTCGGGGGCCTGATCCTTTTGCTCTACACATCGTTCCCGTGGGAAACTTGTTGCACTCCCGATGTCTTCGAATAGATCATCGTCAAAATCATAAAGAGTGGTGTAGAGTGAATCATAATGGTCTGGGCTAGAATATGGTTGTGGTTCGAAATAAGCTTCAAGTTCTGATGGACTGGAAGAGCTAATGGATTTGGATTGGACTGGTATTGGCTCTTTAGGTTCAGGTTCAGGCTGCTTCTCTTCTTCATCGGGGAGTTCATCATAGATTCCAGTGTAAGGGGTGTTGTCTAAGATACGGTCCAGGACTACCCTCGCTTCACTAGGAACCAAATGAAAGAACGACCCTCCAGAAGCAGAGTCCAAGAAAGTGGTGGCTACGGGACAGAGGCCAAGGCTGAAGTGTTGTAAAACAACAGGTTCTGGTAGGCTTAGGTCCGGTCCTGAGGCCAGTATTTGCTTGAAACGAGCCCAGGAAGCTCCTAACGATTCTCCCTTTAATTGCTTAAAGTTAATGATTTCCGCTCGGAGACTGGCTACCTTGGAGACTGGGAAGAAGTTTAGGCAGAATGTTTCCTTGAGAACTTCCCAGCTCCCGTCCATAGTACTGACAGCCAGAGAGTACTATTTCTTTGCTCCTCCCGCTAGTGAAAACGGGAATAGCTTCCATTTGAGTGTATCTTGTGTCATGCCCGCAATGGTCAGGCATGAGCAGAGTTGCTCAAACTCGCGCAAATGCGCGTATGGACTCTCGGCCTTCGTTCCTGAGAACGATTGCTCACGAACCATGGCTATGAAGCCGGGACGTAGCTCATAGCCCGGTGTGGATATGGGATGTGATGATGGTGGTGGCTCCAAACAATCGCCCGTTGGAGCCGAGTGTTGGCGTAAGGTAAGAGTGGAATCCATATGGATGGTGGATGGTGGTGGGATACACGGACAACTTGGGTTCGGAATCAGAACAGCTACCGTTCCCCGGCAACGGCGCCAGAAACGCTTTTGGCACTCCTTACGGCCTACAGATAAATCCGCAAGCGGACGAATACCGATGTAGCTTTCACCCGGGAGTATTCCAAGGTATCGATTTCCACGGAGAACGAGAAGTGTACTGATTCTAAACTAAGTTGTCCTAGGTAGATGGAATGGAGTGAATGGTATGGATGAGGTGGATGACAACAACAAAGAGAGAAGAGGAGTGATAGGAGGGTAGAGAGGGTACGAGTCTAGTAGAGGTATTCTACTGATTGATCGAGCAGATTAGAGGATACAGATAGATACTTGCTTCGGGATAAGGGAACCGGTGGACACACAGAAAGGGGTGAGAAGGGGTGCCACTATTTCCCAACTGGGGAATCCTACGGACCGGAACTAACGTGATGAGCTACAAAGACCGGAAGGGCTATCACCACCTTACGGCTACCACCTCCGTTGTGACGGGAATAAACTAAGTTAGTCTCAAGTATAGGCACCACGCCTACACTAGTCAACTAATACTTATCTCCTATAGAAAGACAAGCACCCAAGCTAAGCAACCAGTATACAGTTATACCAATCAACTAAGCATTGAACGAAGAACCAGCAAGCATATAAAAGTAAGAACTAAATGCTCAATTAATCAGAGATAGATACAAGAGTTACCAGACACGACCCGGATGTTACTCAAAGTGAAGCCGCATCCGTAGAGGTACAGCGGGAAGAGGGGCCGACACTTCGGCTCCTCTCCGGGACGCTCACCTCACCTCTCTCCCTATCTCTACTGATATAAGTGGAAAACTAGCAGTGCTTCGCCTGCACTCTACTCTTGTGTTGTGTGTTTTGCAGGTGAAACCGGGCCTCTATTTATAGCAAGGAAGGACGGTGGAGGCAGAGTAGCAGCCAAGGCAGCTGGGAGGCGGTGCCGGGCCGTTCAGGCGAAATCCCCGGTTCGGGCGAACTGGGCAGTTCGGCCGAACCGGTGGATCCACCGACTCAAGCCCCTACGGTCTGGATTGCTCCCTAGGAGGCGGTTTCGAGCCGGGGTCGGTTCGGCCGAAGGCCAGAATTCGGGCGAACTTGGCCGAAGGCCCAGGCCTGCCCCTGCTGCACCGCCTTATCCTCTGGACCTCCTGGGATGGGTTCTGTTGCTTGGCGTTCGTGTCGAATTGGCCCAGGGTGACTTGTCGGTCCTTCTGGATGAGTTGGTGGTCGTCCACGTGTCGTATGTTGTCGTTTGGTTGACGTGGACGGCTCCCGGTGGCTTGCTCGGCTAAGGGGGGTAACCGGCCGAACGGAGTCGTTCGGCTGAAACGGTCATTTCGGACCCTTATAGCACGTGTTTCTCAATTTTGTACCTGCACAGAGGACAATCACCAAAACTTGTGGAAATAGTCAGTGATAAGCACTATAGCTATGGTGTGTGTCCCTATTGTGTTTGTTTTATACTCGGTTGGAGGTCGGAAATCGGTCAGTAACGACCGCCAACACCCGGAAGCACGGCCCCGACGTGCTGCTCCTCCGCCTAGGCGCCGTCCTGATGCTGGTCGTCTCCTCCCCGAGCGCATCAAGGGTCGTGCTCCACACCCACGACCTCCACTTCGCGTCCCGACCGCCACCCCAAGCAGCAGGCGCCGCATCACCGCCGCCAACCTTTGTTATTTTGCGAACAGATAAGATGCAGAGCTCCGTGCCCAAGCAGCAGCCGGTGTTGAAGAGCTCCACGAGGATAGGATCAGGAAGAGATAAGATTCCATGAGATTTTGCAAAGAGGACCTCCTATAAACATGTAATTTTTCGATTTTATTTTGTGTCATGAATTTTTTACATAGCACCTTAAAACATGAGTTTTTATGTTATTTTGTGCAATCATCTTAATTTTCTACTTTCAAAGTTCATCTTAAACTAATTAGTTATAAATTCCCGCAGCAACGCGCGGGGTATCACCTAGTTCTTATAATGGCGGAGGTGGGTAATTTTAAAGCAACCGTTGGGGGTTACTTTAGGGCCTGTTTGGATACTAGGGACTAAAACTAGTCCCTAAGGGACTAAAATTGCTGTTTGGATCCCAGGACTAAAAGGGACTAAAGGTGCATTAATGGTTTGCGCAAAGACGACTTTGTCCCTATTCATGTACCCCTCCCGCGTGAGCCTCCCCTCCCTTCGCCGAGCTGCCCCTCCCCTCCCTCCCTTCCCTCCCTCCATCAGCGTCACCCTCCCTCCCTCCGCGCCGCCCTCCCTCCATCTGCGCCGCCCCTCCCCAGCGGCGGCCACCTGCACGGCGTCAGCGCGCGCGGACGGGCACGTGGGAGGGCGGAGCTAGCGCGGCGGGAGGCGGTGGCCAGCGCGGCGGGCGGCGGTGGCCAACGCGACGGCGGTGCTAGCGCGGCGGGCGGCGCTAGCGCGGCGGCAAGGGGCCAAGCGGCCAGCAGCGGCGGCGGACGGCGCACAGCAGGGTGGAAGCGGGAGGCTGCGGCGGCGAGGAGCAGCTCTCTGCGGCGGCGGGGCTGCGGGAGGGCGGCGGCGGGGGAGCAGGAGGCTGTGGCGGCGGGGGAGCGAGAGGGATGCGGCGGCGGGGGAGCGGGAGGCGGCGGTGAAGTGCAGCGGCGGCGCGGGAGGGGGGCCGAGAGAGAGAGGGGGGAGGGAGGGAGGGGCCGTGGGGGAGGGAGGGCATCTGGTGGAAAGTAGCAGTTTTAGTCCCTATTAGTTCCTCCCGTGGAGCTTATGGAACTAAAGGGTTTTAGTCCCTTTTAGTCCCAAAGGTTTGGATCTTTAGTCCATATTGGGACTAAATTTAGTCTCTTTTGTTTTAGTCCCTGGAACCAAACAGGCCTTATGCTATTTTTTATAATAGCATAGGTGGGTAATTTTTTAGAAAATAGAATAGATCTATGGCTATGATTATTAATAATCATCAGAATACGCCAAATTAACGGCGGGATGTTTATGATTTTTGTGAGAATTTCTAAGCTTTATCTTTTTTCCTAGCGCGTCTGGTGACAATTAACGAATAGAATACGCCAAATTAACGGCCGGATGTTTCTGATTTTTGCGAGAATTTCTAAGATTTATCTTTTTTCCTAGCGTCTGGTGACAATTAACGCTCCATTTAGTAATAGTAAGATACTATAATGGTTCTATCTACACATAGTTTTGGTTTAAAACACTCCTGCTCTGATTATGGACTAGTAAATTTTTGTCAATATAAAGAAAGCGAACACATGACCTTTCCCTCACCGGACACCGCCTGGCCACCACCGTCGCCGCCTCCTGTGCCCGTGACCCCTCTGCAGCAGCCGCCGCCGTCGCCGATGCCGGTGCCCCCTCCGCAGCTGCCGCCGCCAGCAGCAGCAGCCGTGCCACCCCCGCTGGCATTTCCGTCACCGCCGCCACCGCCGGCAGAGATCGTGTCGCCCCCACCGGCATCCGCGACACCGCCGCCTCCCGCCGACCTGCAGCCGCCGCCACCGGCGTTGCCGTCACCTGCGCCGCCGGATGCCCCCGACGCGCCCAGCCCGACGGCGTCGTGATGCTCGATGCCGCTGATTCTTGACTGGCTCAGTCTCAGAGCAGGTTCGAGCTGCACAGAAAAGTGGATTTGTTAGAGGAGCTAGCGTTGATGTATTAGCACTGATTCAGTTCGTCCTAGAATTCGGTTCCAATTTTGTTTTGCTGGATTCAATTTTCATCCTCATCTCCATCAGGATCTCATAGATTCATTCTGCATCATTGCTGCCCAATTTCTTTTCTTGATTACAGCATGTATTGTGAAAAACTGAAGTTCGTCGATCTGTTAATAATTCTGTAATCCTGTACAAAAGTTCAGTTTTTGACACAAATCAGTGGTTCTTGACATCTGGATGTCGATTGAATTGGCCATGGATTGATGCAATGCAACTATGCAAGCGTGGGTGGCCTTGACCTGTTGACCACCGTGGAATGGACGCCACCCAGCCGCCAAGTTGGCGCCCCAGCGGAGGTCGCAGCGCCTCGCCGGCGGCGGCGTGGGGTCCGCCGCCGCTTCATCCGCGCAGCCACCAGGGGCCGCGGGTCAAGCCGCGATGGGGGACTCAGGCGACGCCGTCATGGCGCGGTGGCTGCAGTCCGCGGGGCTGCAGCACCTTGCGACGTCCTCAGCCCGGCCTTGGGGGCGCCGACGCCGGAAGCATGCTGCCCGGCCTTCTCATGCAGGTGAGGTTCCTGTCTCTCGGGAGAAAATACGTGATCTAGGAGGATTGTTGGAATGCGAATCGCAAAGGTGGCGTCTTTGCTGCGCTCCAGTGCCGTGTGCTCAGGATCGGACTACGGACTGCCGTCTAGATGACGCGCTGGAATCTGTCGATTCGCTCTAGGTTTTGTTGCTTTGCTTGAAATCGATCAGATTCATCTTGGTTTGGTCTAGAATTCGTTTGTATTGTGCACCTTCGTCAGCAACTCTGCATGATCAGAATCTACAAGCCTCTGTGTTGACACGAAACCGTGCCAACGAAGTCGCCGATGCCTTGGAGCAAAACCGGTCAGACCGCCTTACGAAACCGGTCAGACCGCTTTTGGAGTCATGAAGCGAAACCGGTCAGACCGCTTGATGAAACCGGTCAGACCGCTTTTGACGGGGCGACGGTGAAAACCTAAAACCTCGAGCTCGGGAGGGACCCCGTCGGAGCTTGAGAGTCTAGGGTTGTTCTAGAGTCGGCAGGCCACCTAGAACGCCCTCAAACGTCGTCGAGACGAGAGAAGAACAGAAGATACAGAGGGTTGGAAAAGCTAGGAATTGGAGATAAAAGTAATGCAGAACATAGAAAGATAAAAGTAAAGACAAAACGATAAAAAGATAAATTTGATAGATTCGATTGGATTTGATGTTGGATGATGGATCTCAATCGGCCTTGGCCCTTTATATTTATAGGGTGGGACGATCTTACCCCGTTGAGTCGGTTTACAATATGGGATAAAACTCTTAAAGTCCTAAACCTACTCCAACACGGGAGAAACCGGTCAGACCGGTTCTGTAAAGCGGTCAGACCGGTTTGGCCGTTGCCAGACTGGCTACAGTAAAACCGGTCTGACCGCTTCCTAGAACCGGTCTGACCGGTTGCCTTCGGCTGTATAGGTAACTGCCAATTTTGGTCGTCAACACTCTGCTAGGACTTCCCACATCTGACTAGACTAATGACTAATCAGAACGGGGTTCAGGCGTTCAGCTGTAAGCCAGCAGCTCATGAGGTTTTGACATTAATTCAAGGACAAACCAACATTGTTGAATTGTGAGCTAGCTTTCAATCTTTTATTTCATTTGATTATGAACAACTGCTTATTTGGTTCCAGCATCCAGTTTGCAATGCACAGACTTTGCTGCAGTTTTAAATGGAGAGTGAAAATGCCATCATTAAAATGGAATCAAGGACTTAATCTTTGATCTATTCATGTGGTGCTTTGATTGTTGCTTTCCATTTCTTTTGGAATGTCTTTGAAGATCATACTCCTATTGGGGAAATAATCTGAGAAAAATAATAAGAGACTAATTGTTCAAGGATCGACGTGAAGTTCCAAAGATCAATCATTGAACAATTATTCTGTATCAACAAAATAAATATATTAATATCGTTTGCAAAAGAATATTACTGTTCAATCACCTTAGTTTATATTTTAAAATTTTACCTTAAAATTTTGTTTAAAAAGCCCCGCAACAACGCGCGGGATATCACCTAGTCTAATAAACAGAAAGGGTCAGGCAGAAAAATCTTAGTGCCTCGCTATACTTACACGCATTGTCTCTCAACTGCTTACGTATATATATAGTGCAAGAGGAACTCATGTGTGTTGGAACTAGAGGATCATCTAGGAGTAGAGATCTGTGGGTGAAACTCGTCGACACAATTATTGACGCCATACCGCATTAGTCTAGTGTCGACACAATTGTTGACGTCATACTGCATTAGTCGGTGTTAGCGAGATGAGGGTGGTGAAACCTTCTGAACGTCATCGACATATATTTGAAGAAACACCGATTGAGTCGGTCCCTGCAGTGACCTGAGGAAGGGAAGAAAAGCAATCACCAATTGAGCTGGTGATTCGCCGATTCATTCACCATAAGGGCCGGTGATGCATGTGGCCCCAAGCGGCAGTGAGCCAAAGACTAGCTGATGGGCATCACCGACTTACTCGGTGATACTCCTGTGGATCACCGATTAAGTCGGTAATCGGTGATACATGGAATTGTTGGATGAGTCGCAACAAGTTTTATGTGTTGAGGTGATAAATACCTCTTCACCCGACCATTTCAAGGGTGTTAGAGCTTGAAGAAATTGTCGGTGTGTCTTAGACACAAAATTAAGTGTTTTATCCATCAAAGTGACATAGATAAAATTAAGGCAATTAGCAGCAAGGCTTAAGTCTTGTTTAGTGCTAGTTTAGGCCTAGCACATTGCTATAAGAATTAGTCTAGAGTTAGGCGAGATTTGCACACCTCAGAGCATCTTTAAGCGTGCCAAAATAAATATATCCAATAACTAAATTTGACAATAAAAATAAAAAGTAGTGCTACAACAGGTATCCAATCTCGTGTCCAATATTTTAACATGCTCAAAATTAGAGACATTCTAAGCCAAATATAGCCACGGTTTTCACATTCGCAATCCTGGCCGGCAGGCCAAATGCTACTTATTTTTTCACGTAGAAGAAATAGGTGGGCCTGGACTGCTGACGTGGCCATATATAATTTTGTTTGGGAACCAACTTTTTAGGAACTGTTGGAGGATAGGTTTATTTTTAGAGTAAAATACACTCCAGGTTCTAAACTTGTCTCGTCATGTCAACTAGGTCCCTAAACTTCCAAAGTGTAGTTCAGGTCCCAAACTTGCTAATTGGTTCACGTGACAAATCTCCACTAACCTCCATCAAATCTCCCCCGGCCGGCCGGCCCCCTCCACCCCCTCACTCTGCCCTCCGCCGCCGCTCCGCGCTGGGCTCGCCGCAACCGCGCCGAGCTCCGCTGCCGCTGCTGGCCCACGCGCACCCGTCCGCCGCATGGCCACTCTGCCGCCGTCCGCCGCCCCTGTCCGCCCTGGCCCCCCGCCGCCGCTCCGCGCTGGCGCGCAGGGCTCGCCGCCGTCGCTCCTGCCCCCGACGCCAGGCCATCTTCGGGAGCGGCGCCGCGTCCCGGCCCCCGACGACCCACACGAAGCTCGCGCCGGAGCCGGCAAGGCCCATCCCGAGCTCGCGCAGGAGGTCGGTGAAGAGCGGCGCGAGAAGGTTGACAGCGACGGCGAACGGCCCGGTGAGCTCGCGGTTGGGGAGGTCGTCAACGCTCTCGTGGCCGCCCGTTAGCCCGGCGGCCTCGGCCGGCAGCGTGAGCGCGTGGATGCTGATGCGGAGGAGCCTCCGCGGCGGCCGCGCAGGCGACGGGGCCATGGCCATGGCCATGGCGACGCCGGCGCTGGTGCGGCGTCTCGGCTAGAGCTCGGCCGGCGACGCTCGCATGGCCAGTGAGCCCCCTCTGCCGTTCTTCGCGCCCTCGCATGTTCCCGCATCTCCTCGTCCTCCGCCGGCCCTCACCCCCAACCCTTCCTCACCGTGCAGTGCCGCCGTCGTCGAGCGCCTTCGCCGGCCGCTGTCGTCCGACCACCTCGCCGCCTCATCCCGCTACCGCCGTCGCCGGGTGATCTTGCCGCCCCTCCGCGCGGCCCGTGCTCGCCACGGCGCCGCCGCTCGTCGCCCTCTGCGGTCGGCGCCGCCCGTCACGCCGCCGGCACGCCATGCGCGGGTGGTCAAGGACGTCGCTCGTAGTCCGGCTGCATCGCGGTGAGCGCCAGCACGAATGCGAGGACGGCCATCTCCTCGTCTGCTGCCGAGCGGCGGCGGCGAGCCCAGGGCGGACAGCGGGGCGGCGCGGCCAGGGCGGGATGGCGGCGGCGACGAGCCCAGGGTGGGACGATGGCGGCGAGCCAAGCTGGAGCGGCGACGGGGGGCAGGACTACGCGCGAGCGGCAGGTGGGCGGCAGGACGTGGCCGCGCGAGCTGCTCTGACGGGCGACTCCGGCGGGCGAGTGCGCGAGCGGCCAGGCGGGCGAGTGGCGTGGAGGCGGGCCGACGCAGAGGAGAGAGATGAGAGGAGCTCATAATCCGGTCCAAACACATAGTTTAGTGGTGATTTGCACCTCACGTGCACCAATTAGCAAGTTTGGTGACCTGAACGTGCACTTTGGAAGTTTAGGACCTGGTTGACACAGCGGGACAAATTTAGGGACTTGGATACATTTTACTCTTATTTTTACTTCCAATAATTTTTGGTAAGGTCCTAAAACTAGTATTTTGGGTTTCTATTTTTTAGGTACACTTGGAAATGCTCTAATTGTTATCGGTGCTTGTGCACACTTTGTGTTATAAATTTAGGGCCTGTAAGTCCCGCGAGGCCCTCCAACCGCATTTGTAGAATAGTCGTCGGTAGTTCCTAGAGGGAGAAGAGTCCCTCGATGTTTAAACACCGAACCCCTGTCGAGTGGAAGCAGCAAGGAGCATCATGGAGAGGCAAGGTGGTGAGCAAGGCCCTTGCACGGGTATTCCCTTAAGAGGGGCTCCAAAAACAAGGACTAGGGAAACGTTACTCTCTGATATCTTACGATATATTGCCGCGCTTAAGTTTGCGTTCTCTACGTTCTTTGCACGTATTATTTCTTGCACTACTTTTTGCATTTAACTTTTTGAGAATTGCCTCATGTAGTTGATAGGATTGGAACCTAGGCATAGAAAAACCTAGTACACATTTCGATAGAATTTGGAATACACTTGTGTTTTCAACCTTAATTTTTAGAACACCTAATTTACCGCTCCCTTTCAGGACGTCACGGTCCCTTCATAGCTGCTAACTATTAGCTAGTTTACTGTTAGGGTAAATATATTAGTGCTAATGGTCATGTGTGTTGTAATATCGTATCTTTTAATTTGTGAAATGAATTTAGGAATTTTGTGTTGCTAATAATAACTCATACAATTGTGGGGAGTAGTATGTAATCCTAAACTTTAGCCTATAAGATAATTATTTCTTGAAACAACCATTCAGTGGACCTTCCTTTTTCTCTTCCACATTATAAAAGAAATCACTATGTGAGATGATCGTTGAGACATGTAGCAATATATCTTTCCTCCGCACTGGTCCTATTCGACATGCTAATAGGCGGTTGGATGGTTGGTTTTGAATTATTAGCACCTGTTAACATCCTCCAAGTTAAATGTGCTAGAAAGGTGGGCTGATAATAGTTGGCTTCTCTTTAGTAGGTCTATTTGAATCCCCGCCTACTAATTTTATCCGCTAACTATTAACATTAATGAATCTAAACAGGACTAAGCAGTTGCTAAAAAGTTTGATTGTTTGGCAAAAAAAATGGTTCTGCTTAGTAGCTGCTAAAATATGATAAGCTGGACATAGTACATGTGGTTCCTAAAATTTACGCTGTAAAGATTAAATTGCCTGCATTTCTGAGAATTTGTTTTTGCATCCTGTCTATTGAAGTTTTCAGAGTAGCAGCTGTCACGTATGCAATCTTTCAATATAACTGTTGGTTTATCGTACAAATACTGTGAGATCAACTGTAACGCCGCTCAACCACATAATCTACCGGTCCTGGTATTTAATGTTTCAGGAGAGTGGTGGCTGCGATCTTTTATGGAGCCAATTCGTGACGAAGATGTAATGTAACAATAGCCCTGGGTCATGGCAAGGAACTATCAAGAAAGAAACTTAGATTTTCTGAAAAAATATTAGACGTACTCCCTCTGTATATATGATTTAGAAGTTGTTTAAGATATGGTTGTGCATACCCTATCTAACCCTATTAAATAGGGTTGCGGATGCAATGGACACCAAAAATATTTGGTTTGATTGGTTATTGCAGCATGGCCTATGCGACCAAGACATGAGGTCCCAGGCCATTTTCAGTGAGGGTTTCATCAGCATTAAATACAGTGTCATGTCAGCTTTTTTGGTGATGTGGTAAAAATAAATAAAGAGAGATGAATTGAGTTTCATGATGGTGAAATCCTGTGTATACTATTTTCAAGAGAGTCTGTGCCTTACATTTAGTCTTGGAAACAACAATATCCTTGAAACATAAATATGAAATGGTAATTGAGAATGGCCTTAATACGGGTGCGCGAAGCGATGCGCAATTAAACGAGCGGCGAGGCGTGCGAACGACGACTTCCTTTTACACAGATGAGTTTTAGTCCAGAACGACTTCTAATTCGGATACAGAGGGAGAGGGAGTATGTTTGCTTGACATATTGGTCGTGTTTCTTTGGGGTTGGCAAACTTTTGTCAGCCCTGTTGATAAATAATTAAGGATATTAAATAAAGTTCGTTTACAAAACTATTTTCACAGCATTGAACTATTTCGCGAGACCTATATATCTAATGAGGCCTTTGACCGCACGATTAGAGAAGGATTACTGTAGTAAATTATGGACTAATTAGGCTCATTAGATTCGTCGCGCAAAGGTACACTTATCCCTAAAAAGGTTTCGCAAATAGACTTCATTTAATACTTCATGCATGCAAGATTTCTTTTGGCAAAAAATTGGCACCATACAAAGAAACACGGCCATTGCATTATTGTTACTTTCTGCTACCAGTGTCTTCTAGAATTGGGGCCACCCAATTAAGGCCCTGTTTAGTTCCAAAATTTCACTCTCAAATTTACTATGCAAAAAGAAGATTCTCCATCACATCAAAATGACATAACATGCATGGAGTACTAAATGTAGATAAAATCAAAAACTAATTGCACAGTTTTGTTGTACTCTGCGAGACGAACATTTTGAGCCTAATTAATCATTTTTTGGATAATTTTTCGCACATACAAACGAAATGCTACAGTGCGCACGCGTCCCAAAACATTCAAATTTGGCTCCTAAATTTGGGAACTAAACAAGGCCCTGAAGATTTAAGAAGGCCAACATCCCGTGACGTGGTGGGCTGTTGGCTTCCTCGACAAATTCAAAACTGCAAGGCCCATCGCCATTGCCTTGGGGTCGGTGCTGTTCTAGATGCTTTGATTAGTTGCTTAACGAGGGCCTGGATGGATTTAGGAGACTGTATTGTTCTACGGAGTACTACATAGTACAGTACCAGTTTGTGATGGCAGATGGACAGGGCGTGTGATCTAAGGCAAAAAACGAGAAGTAGGATTTAGCCTATTTAGGGCCCTGAGAATGTGAGATAAGCACAGCACGTTGTAGCTTCTTATTATTTTATTATTTACTACTAAAGCTTAGTTAATTAATGTATAAATTACGCTGACCATGCAACAATTTGTATACTTGTATCATTTTAGATATATGAACTTGTTAAATATATGTATATACGGTCACATACACTTTTGTAGTTGTATTTTGCCTTATAGTGAGTACTTTTGCCGCCAATCTTCTGTTTGCAAATAATTCTTTATCTTATTTTCCTTGTTGCTAGATTATCCAATATTCATAAAGATTCTTTTTTGGACCATATTTGACTGTCGACACAGAATGTGCATAACATATTATTCATGTCATCTGCCATAGCGGTAAAATACGTCTACTTAGTATATCTGTATATGTATATATTTGACAAGTTCGTATATCTACTTGCATGTTTTTCTAATTATTAGACTAAAATGATATAATCATACAAGTTGTTGTATAGTGATTATAATTTACTTTTAATTAAATTATTGTTATTTATTAATCTATTTTCTTATTTGTGATGAACTCTGATATTTCACCAGTTCTAACTACGTGTGACCAGTTCATTCCAGCTCCAGCGGTCTAAAAGTTATGAACCGGCGATTAAATCGGTTCTTAACGACTAAATCAGTAAACTAATGAACTGAGACCCTCAGCGATTTCATGACCGGCCTATATATACCAAATAAGTAAATAACTGGTTCATGAAGCTTGGTTGCATCGGGGACGTAGGAAATTACAAAGCGTGTCTTGCTTCTTTGTCATTGTTCCACTATTTCAAAAAATGATAGATGTGATCAGTGAAACTAAAACGAAAGCATGCGAGGATGCATCCGTGCGTGGTACACTGGTATGACAATGTCAGTGTCATGTATGAGGCTTTTCATTCTTTTATGCTTGTCACGTATGGAGTACCTAGTTTGAACTGAGCTACACAAATTTCTGCAATTGAACTGAATGATTCACCGCATGATCAGTGGTTCTCTGTTTGATATTTGATTGACAGACACGAGTTTGATTTTACTTTTCGGTAGCAACATACAGCCACAACAGCTAGTCGTGTCCTGTATAGCTTGGAGGCATCATGAAAGTGGCTCGCCAAGTAACGCAAATATCTTCAGAGGTAGAAGCCACTGTAAAACTGAGGGCCTGCTTGGTTTGATGCCAAAATATTGGCATGCCAAAACATGGACGTGCCAAATTTTGGAAGTCATTTGGTTTACTACCAAAAACTGCCAACGTCTCACGAGTATCTTGCCAAAACGTTGGCAAGTTTTTGACCTCCCAAAACTCAAGCACGCCAAAAAATTGGTAGCAAACCAATCAAGCTTTGATTCTTTGAATTCGCAGAAAAAGAAGAATTACAAGGTGCAGTAAGCGAACTTACAGCCTTGTTAACAAGTGCAGGAAGATATGGACACTGGCGTAGCACAAGTAACAATATATACACATACATTTTTAAAGTAGCATGACAAGATGGTGACGCAGATTTTAACTACTGTACACTACGCGTCGATTCCCTACAGCTAAACAAAATCAACATGCTGCTACCTGAGTGGCAAAGTATTCTATTAGAGCCCAGAACAGTCCCCAGCCCAATGTCCAGGCTGTTTGCATTTGAAGCAAGAACCCGGCCTGCCATTGCCAGCAGCAGAAGAGCCATAGTTGCCACCAGTGAAGCCTCCTGATTCAGCGCCTTGGCCATATGCCTGGTGCTGGGGAGCAGTAGCCTCCTCTGGGCAGTCTCTAAAATAGTGCCAGGCTTATTACACTTTAAACACAGATCCGACCTAACATTGCTAGCAGCAGAGCCATACTTGTTGCCTGTGAAGCCTCCACCTCCTGGTTGCTGTTGCCTATCCATACCTTTAGATGGAGTAGACATCCTGCCGCCTATGCTTCCTTGCTGCCCAAACTGATCGAGACCACCCATATTCATGCCAAAGGCATTATTGGAGGTAAGCAGATTGTGACGACCTGGCAAATTGCTGAAACCAGTGTTGGCGGCAATGTTGCCTTGATCTCCTGGGCTTGGGCCTGATCCACCCTGCAAAAGGCTGTCAATGGTTTTACACAGGATGCTGCTCTCTTTCGATGGATCCAATTTTTCAGCATTAGCAATGCTACATTTCACACATGACTCATCATTGAAACATTCCTCCCAGACTTTCAACTTGAACAAATTTAAATGCCAACGGGCCGCTTCTATAATCTCTGTAAATAGTGCATCATCATGGTCGACATTTCTTATTGTTCGAAGTTCTTGTGCCGATCGGCCAAATATCTGCTCACCAGCCTCCTGGAATGCGGTGGCATTGATAGTGCCAGTGTGATCTTGGATTTGAAAGGTAACAGCGTACCTGTACTCACAATTTCCGAAGGTCTTATCACACCTTTCACAAAGCCACATCCCATCACCCCTATCTATGACTTTTTTGTTGCATGGCTTCTCATTAAAAATCAAGGGGCATGCTGGATAACAAAAATTGTCAGCCTGTACATGTGAGATCACAGCCTTAACAGTGATCCAGTCTGTTTTATCATGTCCCAAGTTTTCATCCTTGATTTGTGCAATTGTTTTGTGGGCATCGGCCCAGACTGAATTGAACTGTTCCCGGGATAGAGAAACACAAGGAGTGGTCTTTCCTTCAGTTTTGTACCACTGCCTCAGCCTTTCAGCATCAGGAAGGTCTGGGTTTATTTTCAAGTGGGTTGAACTGATTGTACTCACTGATCTGCCGCTAAAGTCACTGATGCGGGCACCTATCAAAGCAAGTATAGGATTCAAACCAGAATCACACTGCAGCTGCAACTGCTGACCTTCAACATCACAGAAGTTTCCCCAAAAGGCCACTTCCACGCTCCGGCCAGACACGTCCCTCAGTTGAAGGGTTCTTTTCTGGGTTTCTATGCCATTCTTCCTCATTATTATTGCAGAACGACCAACTGATGTAACAACACCAAGTAAATCTACCACTGTATGATTATCCATGTTTTCAATTTCACTGATCTGCCGGAAATGGTACTGCACCCTAGGAATGCCGTAATCGTCATTGGAACAAATCTCTACAGATGACGTTAAGGCGTCCAGAGTTATTTCATGATCATTATTCAGATGATTAAACTGCTTCTGTGCAGGTCTCACTGTTCCTCTAGATATCAAGTAAACTTTATCGGCCTCAATCAGGTCATAAAACTGATCAACCGCTTCTCTGAAGCATATTGCACGAATTTCTCCACCTTCTCCATCAAGGAGATCAAATGAGAAAAGTTTCCCTGTACCTTTGGCATTGTTCCAGTGCTTGACAGCAGTCTTCGCAGTCACCCTAGCCTTGATTGTCCACCTAGTCTGGTACAGATTCAGTGCAGTAATTGAGACAACACAGGATGATGATTCATTCCTAGTAACTGGGGCTCTATTGATCCATCCTGGAGGCGGTTTCTGATATGAAGGCTGTTCTGGGTGCTTGTAAGTATTGACAGGAGGGGTCAAGACCTCACCTGTGCCAGTACTAGCAAACCCTTGGTTTCGATGAGGAGTCAGAGAAGGCCGCTGAGACCTTTGCTCCACCATATTTGCATTCACTGTGTTTTGTGCTGATACTGTACCATAAGAGCCTCCAACGAACACATTATTCTGATCAGGTTCCACTGTCTGGCCAATGGAAGAACCCATCATGCCTTGTGCACCATTATAGGGTCCACCATATGATAGATTGTTAGAAGTCTGCTCTGCCTTTGGTGCAACAGAAGACCCCAGCATGCCTGGTCCACCAGAATAGATTCCACTATCTTTTTGAGCAGCAAGGGCCGACAAGTTGGGATCTTGTACTTCTTCTAGACTTTGTGGCACGTAGTTGTTAGGGCTCCCGATTATAATACATTCAGTTTGCAGAATTTCTAGTTTCACGACAATGATGATCCTGATTATAGAAGGGAAGAGTTGTCAACTTACATGATATGTAGTAATCCTTTTTAAAGTCCTTTTTAAAGAACCATCAACAGTCTGGAGTTAGGATGTTCTTGCTTTTAAGAGGTATCTGATCAGTTCTAAATAGCATCAGCTAAACAAATATGTAAAATTTAGTTTACAAAACTACAAATAAACCCTAAGAAGCTGGTAATCCCTAAATCAGTACAGATTATGCAAGAGTAACAACCTTACACGCCTTCAGATACTATGATCCAGCCTATAAGTTCCATCGCAATGATAATCCATGTCCTATGCCTACAATCATACATGCTAATTCTCCAGTTCACCACATGCAAACATGTTTTGTGTCTTGTTTCATTAGTCTAATATGGCAATCAAAATGAAAACTTCCTTAGAATATACTGATATGATGAGGCTGCATGTCATAATGTACATACTTGACAAAGCATCCGCATTAAATGCTTAAAAAATCGATTAACATAGAAATGAATCTACACCAAACTCCACCATTTTACCAACGTGATTGAAAACAGGGGTGGATAACGAGCCAGCTCTATTTTTTTGGCCTTCTTCGAAATTAATTTATTCTTATAGATATAGTCTTGGTGCAGCGGTAGAGCCTAACGTCTGTAACCGGAAGGTCCCGGGTTCAAGCCCCAGCCTCTGCATATTTATGCGGGTAAGGTTTGGGCGCTATTACAACCCTTCCCCAGACCCCGCACGGTGCGGGAAGCCTACGGCACTGGGTACGCCCTTTTTTATAGATATAGTCTTCTGTATCATTTGAGACCCAACTTCAAACCGAGCTAATGAGCCAAGCCTAAATTGAATTTCATAAAAGATCAGTTAGTTTTGCTTAAAAATAACTGTGCAACGGGAGAAATTTTGAAACGCGTCACTGAGCCAGCTTAATGAGCTTTTTGTCCAGGTCTAATAATTAATATAATTAACAACAAGGATAACCAATTCAGCTGGAACATAACGAGGACTCTGAAAATGCTCTGGTAATCAAATGTCAAAGGACTACTGCATGAACAAAATGTAGAAACACAACACATAAACCCTAAAATTGAACAAACATTTAGCATGCAGATTCGTCACACGAGAATCGACTATATAATCCATCAATTTCTGCACTAGCCTGTCTCAATCCCGGTTCCAAATAACGTGAACCCAGGAACAGTACACCCTAATTCCCCACGGAACCATGATTTCCCTGTTGCGGGGAACCATCCAATCGAGCTAATAAGTTGCAAGCAGGCAGATGAGTGGTGGCAAGGACACTGGCTCACCTTTTATCATGGATGGTGTTGCAAATGAACTCGTTGAGGTGGACGATGGTGCCCACGCGGAGGGTGCCGTCCCTGACGAACGGGTTGAAGGCGGTGGCGAGAATGGCCTGGTGCGCATTGACGCCGTCGGAGAGCATCACGCGGTAACGCTCCGAGCTTGGGTTGGGGCTGGCGCTGGCGGCGCCGGCGCCGGCGCCGGCACTGTTGGGGGTGGTGACCTGGCGCACCCGCAGCACCTGCAGCACCGGCTGGATCTCCGCCGGCAGCGCCCCGTCCGCGACCGCCTTCACCCCGCCCGGCGTCAGCTGCGCCGGGGCCTCCATCGAACCCGAGGACCCGCCGCCTAGGCGAACCTTCCAGAAGCTTCCGCGCCGACGAGGCGAACCGGATTTCGAAATTGGGTGGTGAGCATAGCTCTAAACCCTGGACTAGGGAAGGTGAAATAGACTGGAAGCGGCGGTTCCTCGGATCTCGAGGCGGTTTGGAGGGTGCAGATGTGGTTTCGGTGCATAGACCAGGCGTACGTTATTCTGAAGGGTGATGTTTCAGATTTTGGGAAGCGCGCTCGGGATGGAAGGAGTGCAGAAATGAGATGCCACCGCACCTTCCACCGTGCCCTGGACCTATGTATGTTTGGTTTATACGGCTGCTCTATCAAAATTGGCAAAGTTTGATAGTGATAAGTAATAAACTTTAGCATGTCCAAGAAAATATAGCTGCAACGGATTTAAACTAGAGTGTTTCTTGACAATTGTTTAATTTTTTAATATTAGCTACTTGATATTTTATAGATTGAAATTTACAGGCAGGCTGACAATGAGTTTGATACGGACTCCCCATTCTTAATACTTTCATGTCAATTTAATTATTCATTGATTGCACTATTTGATATGGACTCTTCATTCTCAATAATTTCATGCAAATTTAATTGTTTATTGATTGTAGCATTTGATATGTACAGTTCATTTGATATTGATTCTTCATTCTTAATATTTTCATCCGAATCTATTTTATTTATTAATTGTAGCATTTGATATGGACTCTTCATTCTCAAATGTAATGTTCATGTGAGTTCAATTATTTATTCATTGTAGTATTTAGTATGGACTCTTCATTTGATATGGATTATTTAATGGTACTAGCAAGAACGCATGTGCGACACGCACGTTTAATAGAAACACACGATTAATAGAAAATAAGATTATATAACGATAGTTGGTCAGAGGCCGTATTAGTTACGAACTCGACGATTCCACGTAGGCACGTGTTTTTTTATTATGACGAGGCGTAACGTTTTATGATTTCCTCAAAAGTTTTGGATCTTTATAGTATAGATTCTACATCACGGTTAAAATGAAAATCAAACTGGTAACTTTGTTTAGTTATATATCCTAAATTTTACTTTTATCTATTCCACTATTCATTAGGCATGACATATAATTTTATAATATTCCTAATCCAAATTCAATTCTTTTGCGGATTGTGAGTGAGACAACTCTTTATTTTATAATTATCTTATGGATTCATGTCAATCAATAATGTAATAAAATTTTGTTTCTTAAAAGATGTAATAAAATTTCCTCTAATTAACATTTGCATTATTTTTCTAACCTTTAATCAAATGTGAAGGGTTATTTTGTCCGTATTTTATTTTATCTTATTTAATATGCTAGAAGCATCCATTCTGAAACTTCTCTCCGCTAGCCATTCAAATTATAGTACGATGATTTTTTTTTAGATAATGAAAAAGAGTTTTGGCTTCATCCTTAGAAAAAGAGAATCCGTCCACACATGATCATACATAGTAGGACGATACTACGCACCATGGTTTAAGATTTAACAAAATGACTATAATTTAAAAGCCAACCCGTAAACTAAACGGCCATCCATGGGAAGAAAAAGGCGAAAAGCTGATGTCTCAAGTGTTCGACATGTTTGAAATCATCATCCCCTTTATATTCTCACTAGGCTGCAACTACGCTCACAGTGGGCGCCAATGTGTCCTCTGAAACGAAACTACATAAAAGTTTTTTGTTGTCATTTGTCAAAAACACCCGCCATGTCTCATGAGCCAAATTATTCAACCTAAAGCCGCAGCCCCAGTCAATAAAACTGGGTTTGGTGTTTTGGCCCCCTATTTCAATTATTGATGGAACAAATTCTCAAAGTTCAACAGTGATGCAATTCCAAAAATGATTTGTACCGGTTGCCACAAAAATATAGCCTATGAATAATAAAAAATGTTGAATAGTCTCATCTGTACAACAAAAGCTACATGAGTTGCTACCATTCCAGTTTCTCCTAATTAGATTGTCTTTTGTAAGCACTACCCCTTTTTGAAGTAACACATGAAGATCTAATTTTAATCTTCATGGGTAACTTGGTACTATATATAGTACTCTATGCCGATTGGTCGTTTATGGTCATATTTCTCAAGCTGTTGTTGCGAGCTCATGATGTTACCTGCCACCAGCAAATGAAACATAAGCTCAAAAAGCTCCGGCAGACATCAAATCCCTCCAATGTCAAAATTCCATCTGATTACTTGTAAACTGGGCAAGAACGGGAGCCTACAGACTTGACCAGCGGATGCAATCAGTCAATCACAACAAGCTTCAGGTGCAGGTAAGCAAGTCCGGCACACACAATGCCACTTAAAAACTCATGGGATTTGGTGAGACGTATAAGTTTTCAGTAGGTGGGAAAAGCAGCCGCGTCACCACTCTAACCAAGGCGATTATCTTATTGAGAGGCCTAGACCTTCATCTGAATCAAATATTCAACTAAGCGGGTCGATTTCGACAAAATTTAACCATAAGCCTAATTGGGTAATGCCCACGCCACACCACTTAGTGTTTGGTGTTGGAAAAATAAACAATTTAGATCTCAGAAAACATGATGAAATAGTAGACGGGTGTTGATATAGCGATGTCGACGGTGCGGGACGTCGCAGTCGGCGTTGCTTTCCAAAAAGATTATTCGCCCTGAAGGCGTCGATTTCGACAAAATTTAACCATAAGCCTAATTGGGTAATGCCCACGCCACACCACTTAGTGTTGGAAAAATAAACAATTTAGATCTCAGAAAACATGATGAAATAGTAGACGGGTGTTGACATAGCGATGTCGACGGTGCGGGATGTCGCAGTCGGCGCGTGCGCTCACGCCCTTCGCCCGGTGAGGTGAGCGAGTGCGTGTGTGGAGCTTCCTTCTCTCCCCACACACACAAAGCTTGGAGGAGTGAAGACAACTTCCCTATTTAAGTTGGTCATCCCTCCTCTCAACTAGCAATGTGGGACTAAAGATTGCACCATTGCACCACTTCCTCATGCACACATGGACCTTTGAGATTTATTTAAGAATTTAGAAATTTCTTCATGGGCTCTAATGGGCCACGTACACTAAATTCCATCATTTGGTTCATGAGCGCAAATGTAAACGGTAACATAATCGAGTTATACTGGTATTGTAAATGATGTATCAGATTACCGACTTTGTTTGGACGTGGTCTGTAATAGAATCAGAAAGCGGTCACCTCCTTCGCGACAAGGCATTAGCTGCTGGTTCGTCTGCACTGCACTGCCGAGGTTGCAGAAGAGATGACGCAGGCTGGGAATCCATTACGCTGGATTGGGTGAGCGGTATCGGTCTTTCCGCTGGCTGGTATCTGATTACACGGCATTTGGTTACGGATCGGAGGCGCCGAAACAAGCATGCAACAATACCGGAGTACCGGACGTAATCAGGTTACGTTACATTCACTCCAAACACCATCTTACATTAAAAATGACATTTGTTTTGTGTTAGCATGTATTGTATGCGTGATACGGTAGTTTGTTATTTTAAAGAATCCTCAGGTACGTATGTGCATGGAACGAGCGATCTTTTGTACCAAATTAATGTATTATTCAAATCTAGGATACTTGTTGGACCTGTGTTTTATTAAACAGAAACACGCGCTTATCTTGGAGATCCCAAAAACCATGTATATACACAATTGTCTATATGACAGTGATAGAATTCATGCATGACACCCTCTAGGAGGACAGCGTAAGTGATTAAATGAAGAAGATAAAACAGGTGAAATATTTTTCTTTTTATTTGCTAACCACAAACTGCTTCCCACATTCTATATATGTGTACGAGCATTTTCATCTCTAGTGTGTTTTAGAAGGAAAAAAAGTAGTTCTGTACCTGCCCTTCAAAGGGGGATCGCGATGATGTATATATTCGAATTCGCACAAGTTCATTTTTATCCTTAGGATGGATTTCAGTTGCTGTACTCTTTTCTCATAGTAAAGTTTTGAGTCGAATCCATGACCAGCCTTATTTCCATTCCATCTAACAATAGTTGATCATAGTAATGCAATACTTCTCCCTTTTGACCTCCTTTTCTATACTAAAAGGATCCTAGAGAATTGAAAACACTTCTCACCCAATATGCCCACACCAGCCCCTCACAGAGGACCCACCTGTCGGGTTGTAGGACGTGGGAAGACGTGGGAAAATATAGGAAAACAGTGCAAAATATGAAACTTTTTTCACCTAAAACTCTATCCATACCCACGCGGACCCACCTGCTCATGATATACCCATATTTGTAACCACGTCTATAGACAATTCCCGTATTGCTAATAAACAATAGATTGGAGAGTCTTTTCCATATAAATAAAGACCAACTATCTCAGAGATGATGTGGATCTACATTTGAGAATATCTAAAGCTCTCTATATATAAGAGAGCGAATATAAGGTCCACTAAAATGATATTGTTTTAGTACATATGTGTCATCAATAAACGTGGGTGCCGCATGTGCGTTCATGCTAGTTTCCCAAAAGCTTTGGTCAATTATTGCCATCTAAACAAACTTCACGTAAAAAAATCACTACAAGTTATAGATCATCAAAATACAATTTTTCATTTAAATTGCCTCCACCCATATCCTCATAATAATTTAAAATTTTCTCCGGTAAAAAAATAATTTAAAAATTTCAAAACAACCTGCAATTCAAAGTACAGGAGCGTAAACTATATCCATGTTTATTCATAATTGGAACTAGCACAGATACTAATTTGGAACCAGAAAGGAATAATGGTCATGGAGGTATATTAGTGTGTCCTGTACAATGGGATGGCAGCTGGTTAAGTATTCATAGCGTGTGGCTCGGTGGTAGTGCTCGAGAGCTGGGAGCCTGCTGGCGGGGGTACCACCTCAGTTCTGCACGCTTTCTAGCAAAGGCTGGGACTTTGGTCCCTTTTTTTAAGTATTCGTTCGTACTGATAACACTAGAATAGTTCCTCGGTAGACGTTTCGTCCAGAGGAACATTGAGTCAATACAACAGGGATGAGGGCGACGCGTGAAGCACCCCCTCCCCTCCCAGCGATTCCGCGTCCAACGTGGAGCAACACAAATGAGAAATCATCGGTATATATCGCTCCTGGAAACAACAGAGGAGACGTGAGCGAAGTGACAGTACGAGATGACACGAGGAGATGAGGCACCGCGGGTACATTAATTTCATGTGTTGCTACGGGTCAAGGGGATTTCGCGAGTCAAAAAAACACGAGCTATGGACGACGCTGATTCTGCATCTTATGTCATACTACTACCGAGTCAATCGTTGCTTTAGTATTAGGTAGAGACTAGCAAACAGTATGTTGACGATCAAAATTGGCAGTTGCCTATCAGACCAGGGCAACCGGTCAGACCGGTTCTAGGAAGCGGTCAGACCGGTTTTACTGTAGCTGATCTGGCAACAGCCAAACCGGTCTGACCGGTTCCTAGAAGCGGTCTGACCGGTTTCTGTCGTGATGGAGTAGGTTTAGAACTTTAGAGTTTTATCCCATATTGTAAACCAACTCGACGGGGAAGACCATCCCACCCTATAAATATAAAGGGTCATGGCCGATTGAGAGAGCATCTATCCAACATCCAATCGAATTTATCTTTTTTATCTTATTTATCGTTTTCTTTACTTTTATGTTCTGCATTACTTTTATCTCCAACTCCTAGCTCTTCCAATCCCCATATCTTCTGTTCTTCTCTCGTCTCGACGACGTTTGAGGGCGTTCTAGGTGGCCTGCCGATCCTAGGACAACCCTAGACTCTCAAGCTCCGACGGGGTCCCTCCCGAGCTCGAGATTCTAGGTTTTATCGTCGCCCCATCAAAAGCGGTCTGACCGGCTTCACAAAGCGGTCTGACCGGTTTTGCTCCAGGAAAGCGGTCTGACCGGTTTCACCAAGCGGTCTGACCAGTTTCGCTCCAAGGCATCGGCGACTTCGTTGGCGCGGTTTCGTGTCAACATATTTTTGGCGACTCTGCTGGGGACGAAAGCAAAGGGATATGTTACTATGGTTAATCTACCAAAACCTAGTGACGTTGATTCTTCTAATATTGTTAAGCCGATTGTTGATGAATTATCGGCTGAGGATCGTCAAGCTTATGAGGCCTTCATGAAGGACCGTGAGGAGAAGGAAGCCCGACGCAAAGCAGCAGCAGATGAAGAGGCCACTCAGTGGTTTTTATCTCACTTCTCCAAGAATCGGAAGGGCGGCATCTCCAAGGACAAGGAGATAGTCTTCGTTTCGAGCGAAGACGAACATGACAAAGAAAGAAACACTGTGAGTACTACAGCACCACCTGTTACTTTGGAGCAAATTAATCAATTATTAGTCAATGGTCAAAAACAAATGTTTGCTACTGTCCAAAACATGATTGATAGTTCGTTAGGCAAGCAACCTTTGATCAATGATAGTAATGCTCCTAAGTTTGATGTTGCTAGTACTTCACAAAATCATGTAATGCCTCCTGGATCATCGGCAACACCCACGCCTCAATTTGGCATGCCGATGAATTATTTTGAAGGTCAAACAATTCCAGAACCACACAATGCGGCCAGACCGGTTTTACAAACCGGTCAGACCGGTTCTGGTAGACCGGTTCAAACCGGTCAGACCGGTTCTGGTCCTGTAGTTGCTTATCAATCATCTCCTGAACCAATTACTAGTATGCATCCTGTTCAGGTTGATCTTAACCGAACAAATGTATTTGCTGGTAATTTTATTCCTCCATATGCAACTACATATTATCCTATACCTCCACAGAGTTCAGGTTATTCATACGGTACAGTGCCAAACAATGTTTATTCGCAACAAGTACCGTATGTACAGCCGAACCAGGTAGCACTACATACACCGAATACTTCTAGTGTACAAAGGCCAAATGATCCTTATCATGATCAATTGCTTGAAAATTATAAAAGGGATTTGGCCATTATGTTTAAAGAAACTTTCGGTGTAGAACTTAAAGACAAAACTCTAGTATGTAGAAAACCATATCCTGAGAGTTTTGATGCTATACCATATCCTCACAATTTCAAGATGCCCGAATTTGTTAAATTCACCGGGGAGGATAGTAGAACTACATGGGAGCATGTTAGCCAATTTAATGCACAAATGGGTATTCATGGTAATCTTGATCATTTAAAAATCCGAATGTTCCCTTTGTCATTATCTGGTACTGCTTTCTCATGGTTTTCAGCATTATCCCCTAATTCCATTCATACATGGTCTCAATTAGAGAAGAAATTTCATGAACACTTTTACAATAGTGATAATGAATTGAGACTTTCTCACTTAACATCGGTTAGGCAAAAGAGTGATGAGTCTGTTTCTGAATATATTAGAAGATTTAGAGATACAAAAAACCGATGTTATAGTTTGGTTATTTCTGAAAAGGATCTTGCTGAATTATGTCTTAATGGTTTGAGATCTCATATCAAAGAAAGATTAGAAGGCTATCAGTTTCTAACCATTAATCAAGTATTGCAAAGAGCTTTGGCTCAGGAAAGCCGAAGTAAAGATGTTAAGCCTAAGCCCGATCGTTTTGGTGTGCATGTCGTCAATTATGATTCTTCAGACGATGAGGGTAAAGAGGTTTATGCTGCTGAATTTGTATGGTCATCTAAAGATAATCCTAGCACTTGTTCTTCTCTCAAGCCGATTCAGAAAAATCGGCACGAAGAAGTAAAATTTACCGTTGATTTAACCAAGTGTGATAGGATCTTTGATGAGCTTGCAAAAGCTGGGAAACTGAAATTTTCTCATACTATACCGCCGAATGATGAGTTGAAACGACGAGCTTATTGCAAGTTTCATAATCCTTATTCTCATGCTACCAATGATTGCAATGTTTTCCGTAGACAAATACAATCAGCTATAAATCAAGGACAATTAATGATGAATGTAATGAAGGTTGATGAGAACCCTTTTCCTATACACACACTTGAATTGGTGAATCCGAAAGTGTTGATTCGGCCGTATCAAGCCGAAAAAGCTAAAGGGAAAAATGTGATCATTGGTGAAGAAAGACCTACAAATTCAAAGATATCATCAGGAAAGACCCCTCGGTTCAAGTCGAAGACTCAAACACTCGGGGGGCAAAACAAGAGCGAAAACGCCGGTTCTGCGCAAACCGGTCTAACCGGTTTCAAAACCGGTCTGACCGGTTGGTACGGGAAAACCAAAGACAAGGCAAGGCCGAGCTTTGAAGAGCTCTTGGCCAAATATAAGAAGATAGGGGCTGCTCAGGAACAAAAGAAGCATCAGAACAAAGTCAAAGATGCGAAGCAATGTCAGAAGCAGTCAATGAACAAACAAGAATCAGTGAAGCAACTTGCAAAGGTGGTGCCAACAAGATCAGCGACAATCAAGCAAGTATGGAAGCCAAAACAAGTTGTTTCATCATCAACTTGAGATAAAGCAAGGTATGGCCGATAATTTATCGCCCTTAGAACTTATATATGGCCGATATATTATTCATCATCGTCCTTAGATAATTTTGGTCCAGAAGATTGTTTTCTAGCACGCAAGCTTTGCTAAAAAACAGGGGGGCATATGTTGACGACCAAAATTGGCAGTTGCCTATCAGACCAGGGCAACCGGTCAGACCGGTTCTAGGAAGCGGTCAGACCGGTTTTACTGTAGCTTATCTGGCAACAGCCAAACCGGTCTGACCGGTTCCTAGAAGCGGTCTGACCGGTTTCTGTCGTGATGGAGTAGGTTTAGAACTTTAGAGTTTTATCCCATATTGTAAACCAACTCGACGGGGAAGACCATCCCACCCTATAAATATAAAGGGTCATGGCCGATTGAGAGAGCATCTATCCAACATCCAATCGAATTTATCTTTTTTATCTTATTTATCGTTTTCTTTACTTTTATGTTCTGCATTACTTTTATCTCCAACTCCTAGCTCTTCCAATCCCCATATCTTCTGTTCTTCTCTCGTCTCGACGACGTTTGAGGGCGTTCTAGGTGGCCTGCCGATCCTAGAACAACCCTAGACTCTCAAGCTCCGACGGGGTCCCTCCCGACCTCGAGATTCTAGGTTTTATCGTCGCCCCATCAAAAGCGGTCTGACCGGCTTCACAAAGCGGTCTGACCGGTTTCGCTCCAGGAAAGCGGTCTGACCGGTTTCACCAAGCGGTCTGACCGGTTTCGCTCCAAGGCATCGGCGACTTCGTTGGCGCGGTTTCGTGTCAACAGAGTATGTCATACATCCCCGTCATGTACGAGCTAGCGCAGCAAGGCAGCCGCTACAAAGATCATACTGGACATGGAGTCAAGAAAATGCAGTCCTAGGCGTACACATGTTGGTGCGCGTAAGAGTCCTGGACGTGGATGTGAAAGTACATGTGCCCTCCCCCCAAAAAAATTACTTTACATGAAAATAACTCGTATTTTATAGTATAGATATAGATAGATTTGATAGCATTCCTCGTTGGATTAACTGTGTGATGTGGTTTTACATTTTAGTCCATAAAATAAACATCAATTACATAATCAATCCTATGTGCTTTATAACATACTAGGTAACAGACTGGACAAATAAAATTTAAATATTTTTTCCAAAAGAACAATTATATGAGAACACCTGTTGATAGGCTAGGATGGGTACAACAGCAACATGCTAACAACATATCGATGTAAATGTACAACAATAGTTGGACTATGAACTCAGAATCCTTTGTTTCAAAAAAAGAACTCAGAATCCACATTGAGCATTGATGATGAAAATACACCTTATTTAAGAGAGATATCACAAATTCTTTATCCCCAATATGGGAAATACATGCTAAACTAGTAGGAGGATATCTTATTATCCGTGACCTGATCCATCTATAGTTGATACAATATAAGACTCCACAAAATTTTCAGCCCAACAATGCACATGGTTTGTAGAACTCAAGCAACCTTTTTGCATCACAGCACACCTAGTTAGGAAGAATGATTATATTTTGCCCTAAACCTGTAATCTATCTATCTATCTTCTATATCTCTATCTAATTATAAAGCAAGAATTGTTTCTGCGGTACGTCATACATTTACACAAAACCCCCTAATATTTTTTTATTTTATATATGTTAGTTAGCACCACATCGGACTCCAATGTAGCTATCGCCCCGAACTCTCTCGTGCGTATCGGCAAACAATAGAAGTCCGTGTAGGATAGCCATACGGAGTACGCTTGGTATCTCGTTCCCGTGCTCTCTATGTAGTATGTGTTCATTTGTCCTACTAGCTGCAGTGTGTTGATCTAATGATTTTCTTGCTCGGTATGTAGTGCGTTAGCTCTTGCTACCGCTGCTCGTTGATTTTGCTTTGGGCTAGGATATGCCAGCTGCAATTAAGGTGGTGTCATTAATTAGATGACGTGGCCTTCTTCAAACAAACAACTTGTGCAATTTATTTTGTTGTACCAACTAAGTGGTATGTATTTTATTTCACAGTTAAATAACTACCTTTCAATATACATATACTATATAGACTATAGAAATGACTGAGTCGGAACCCCCGCGATAGCCGCCCCCGCATCGCTCCCGCAGGCGACTCGGGGGTGACGTCGCGTTGCCGTCGGCAAGAGAATAACTTTTAAAAACACTTCTCACCAAAATTAGGACCACCCCCACCTCACAGAGGACTCACCTGTCATGAAAAAACGTTGACGAAAGGGGGGAGACCCATTTTTTCGACGTTGTAAAGACATTTGTACCCACGTCTATACACAATTATCTCGTATTGCTAATAGACAATAAATTGGAGAGTTTTTCTCCATATAAATAAATGCCAACTATTGAGTTTTGAGAATACATAAAGCTCTCCATACATGAGAGAGCGAATATAAACTAGTTTTAAAAGCGTTTCGCTCGGCTGGTCTGTTTACCATGTCCCACTAAAGTGACACCGTTTTAGTATCTATATGTGATCAATAAACGTGCGTGACACATGAGTTGAGATAAATGTGCAGGAGAGAGTTTAGCACGCCCGCCCGCGGCAGGCGCGGGCACTGCAACTAGTAATGAAAACAACAATATTTCCATTCATGCCGAAGGCCACATATACCAATAAGCCTACATGACCCCTAGGAAATATTGTATATACTAAACGTACCGCACGACAAGAGCCTCCCCGCCGATCTATCTAGTTCGAAGGCGGCAGGAGCCGTGGCAGTGGCTGTGGCCGCACGACACGGTGTCGTCAAGGTCCAGTGGACGCCGACTACGTACAGGAGCTGCTGCAGGAACGGGTCGTGGAGAGGCAGTGATGTACACCGGCGATACACGACTGGAACCCGCTTATACCCGGGCCCGTGGATAGCTGGCGGAGATGCGGTGGGGACACCGGCCGGCCACGACGCGAGAACACCGAGTCCGCTTGAGTGTTCTACCCCTCGACGAGCGGCCGGAGCCGTTTCGTCGCCCGTCGCCGACGACGACGACGCCTGGTCAAGGCAGCACGTGGATGGATCACGGCCGTGGATGCATGATGTAGCGGCAGGGTGGATGGTAGAGCGCTGCGCGTGCGCGATTTAGGGCTGGGGAATAGGAAGGAGGCTGCGGGCGTTACGCGCTGCGAAGCGGGGCTCGGGCGTTCAGCAGGGCGGCGAAGGAAACGTGCGTTCTACAGCGCTCCTTACGAATTGGAGGACCATGGAGGCACAGTGGCAGGGCGACGAAGGAGGGCCTCGACACGGAGCGCATTCCGGTTATTGAGGTGTCCATCGAAAGCGTTAAAATTCATTTTTGACGGCCACAACGTCGCAGGACTCGCAGGCGTACGTGAGTTGCGGAGGCAGAACGATGATAGGAGGCGGTCGCGGTTAGCCTGTTCGGTTTAGTAGATTTCCTCACCTATACAAATGCCTTCGTCACCAAATATAAATTCCACGGATGCATGGCAAATAATGCGCTGCAAGATCTCGGTTAGCTGTTCTTTTTTTCCTTAAAATTGTGTGCGCACAAATTTAAAACCTATTTATAAATATAATTGATGTAGATTAAATTAAGTTATCACACGAGTTTTAGCCGTGTTTATTGAGCTAGGGTTGCGCCAAATAGTCTTTTTCTCAACGTATTTGCTAGTATTATATATTTATTATAAGAATATAATGGAGGTGGTATTCACTTGTCCAAATCATAAGTATATATATGAACTTTTAGTTCATTTTACCTAAAAACCACTACATGTCTATTTATTGCATTATTGCTACGACAACAGCTTGTCATCAGCTTGAATTTTAAAAGTTGTACTTTTAGCTCATTGGTTCTACGTGCCGGCGGAGCGGCGAAGTGGTGCATAAATAGACCAGATGGGAGCATCAGCGCAGGGCATGATCAACGAGCTAGCTGCTAGCCTAGGTATAGCCGGAACCATGGCGCCCCTCCTGCTAGCAATAGTGTTATCCTTCGTCTTCATCGTCATCTCCACGTACGCCTTCCAGCTCATCGCCGGCGCGCGCCGCCGCCTCCCCCCTGGCCCCTTGCCGCTGCCGCTCGTCGGCAACCTCCTCACCATCGGGCGCGGCGGCCCGCACCGCTCCCTGGCCCGCCTCGCCTCGCGCCACGGCCCGGTCATGTCCCTGCGGCTCGGCGTCGTCCACGCCGTCGTGGTCTCCTCCTCCGCCGCCGCGCGCGAGGTCCTCCAGCGGCACAACGCCGACCTCGCCGACCGCCCCGTCATCGATGTGTGGCTCGCCAACGGCCACCGCGCCAACTCCATCATCGCGCTCCCGCCGCACGCCAAGTGGCGCGCGCTGCGGCGGCTCTGCGCCGCGGAGCTCTTCGCGCCGGCGCGGCTGGGCGCGCTCCGGCCGCTGCGGGAGCGGAAGGTGGAGGAGATGGCGCGCCACGTCGCCGGCGAGGCGGCGCGCGGCGGCGGGGAGGTCGCCGTCCGCGGCCCGGTGTTCACCGCCGCCATGAACATCCTGTCGCGCACCATGTTCTCCGTCGACCTCGACACCGGGAGCCCGCCGGCGGCGGCGCCGCTTGGCCGTGGGCTCGGCGACACCGTGAGGGAGGCCGCGATCCTGGCCGCGACGCCGAACGTGTCGGACTTCTTCCCGGCGATCGCCGCGGCCGACCTGCAGGGTCTCCGGCGCAGGATGGTGCCGCTCGTCGCGCAGGCCCGGAAGATACTGGACGAGCTGTTCGCGCAGCGGCTGCTCGACCGGGAGGCTGGTGAGCCGCCCAAGAATGATATGCTTGACGCGGTCCTTGACAAGGAACACGAATGGCAGCAGGAGGGCTCTACGATCAATCGCTCAACAATCAAGGGACTTTTTACGGTAGGCCCATATATGCATGCTTTTCAACTCGATCTGCTCCGTTCTGCACATGCATGCATACGATGTTTTAGAGTTCTAACCGAAAAAAACGTTTGAGTTTCAAATGATCAGATTAATATGATTAATATAACTTTCAGTATTTACAAACGATCAAAATATATACAAAAGTCTATGAACGCCATATATATAAGAAAACGTTTATTAACGCATCCGAGAGAACAAATTATATATGTTATTATTATTAACTGATCATGTAAAGTTCAGTTGTTAATTTTTGCTTAATTCAAAACACTAATGCCCTTCAGTTAATCCACCATCACAGGATATGTTAGTTGCGGGATCAGATACAAGCTCAACCATAATCGAGTGGGCAATGGCCGTTTTACTAAAGAACCCTGAAGTGATGGAGAAGGCGAAGGAGGAGCTCAGCAGAGTTCTTGGCAAGAAAGCACAAGTCGAGGAGACTGATATCGCCCAACTTCCATACCTTCAAGCTGTGGTAAAAGAAGTGCTTCGACTTTACCCTTCGGTCGCGATGACGTTTTACCGGGCAGAAGCCACAGTGCAAGTACAAGGATACACCATTCCTGAAGGAACCACCATAATTCTCAACATATGGGCAGTTCACAGGAACACTGACGTGTGGTCTGACCCGGATAAATTTATGCCTGAAAGGTTCATGGACGGAGACATTGATTTTACTAGTAAGGACTGCAAACTAATTCCGTTTGGTGGTGGGCGCCGAATTTGCCTGGGGTTGCCGCTAGCATATAGAACAGTCCACTTGATTCTTGCGTCACTACTGCATCAATTTGATTGGGCACTTCCTGAAGAGACCATGGAAAAAGGTGTTGATATGACGGAAAAATTTGGAATTGTGATTTCTATGGCTACTCCGTTAAAAGCGATCGCCAAGAAACGTAACCTGTAAAAATATAATGTATCTTGCAATAGCTAGTGTCAAGCTAGATCGACATGATCGAGTGTGGTACAACAGAAATTTGAGATGTAAACTGAAATAATGGAGTAGTTGTGTATTGTAAAACTATGAATTATGTGACATAAACTATGTTTGGTATATAATAAATAAAAATGTGACAAGAGAAGTGATGCTTTGCTAGGATTACTGACCACTCTCTAAGAGAAACTATGTTTGGTATCTATCTATATCTATATATAACCTATATAATTGGTACCCACTAACATGTCATAGTTGATTTCTCTCAACATGCAAACATTCCACGTCATCATCCACTATACGACATGTCACCATCCACTAGATCATACATTTATGTCTTCAACCGATTTTTTATATATGGTTAATATCATGCCTTTGTGAGTAACATATGCTATAAAATTCCCGTAGTAGAGAAAAATATAGGATCAATAATTTAGAATGGTTCTCTCTCAACAAAATTATTATGCTTCCATGTATAATGTTGTTAACAAAAGAATGTTATCATGAAATCACTTTGATGATGTTCCTACTTTCACATTGCATCTTAAAAATTTGTTTAAAAAAATTTCCGCAGCATCAAGTGGGGTATCACCTATTTTGAAATTTCACCTTAAAATTTTGTTTAAAAATTCCCGCAGCAACGCGCGGAGTATCACCTAGTGTCTCTTTTATTAGCTAATTCAATCCAGCTAATCCGCTAATGAATTATTTGGGTGGATCCAAACAGGACCTGAATAGCAACTATGGTCCAACCTAACTAAATTTCAGCTAATCAGCTAATAAATTAATTGGATGGATTCAAACAGTGCCCTAGCTTAACTCACGAAAATGCAGGCACTCCTTCAGTTCTTCCGGGCAAGAACTTTTCTCAGCCGGTAAATGCCCTGTTCGGCTGGATGGTTTCCAGCCAACCAGCAGTGTTTTCTCTCAGCAGAAACCAACATCAGCCACCAGCCACCAACAAGCCAGCAGTGTTTTTCTCTCAGAAAAAAAACACTAGCCACCAGCCAAACGAACAGGGCCAAAGTTCTGGAAGGCCAGGGCTCGGTTTTGCCAGTGCCCAGTGTGCTTTTAGCTCAAGCTTCTTAGTAGGCCGAAACCTCACGCTAAAAGAAAAACCCAAATCGGCCCAACTACGTATTGGGCTTTGCCGCAAAGCGAAAACGGGAAAGTGCTAGAATTTCTACCGACACGGACTCGGTCCCTCGGAGTTCCGACTTCCGAAAGAGCCCAGATTCCCAAGTCGGAACAGACCCCATCCGTCTCAATCACCGTCCGCGAGCATCAATATATACCCCACCCACACGCTCAGCACGGCATCATCAAGCAAATCATCACCCACGCGCGCGTCTGCCCACCGCCGAATCCTGCGCCCACCGCCCAGATCACCGCCGTCCACCACACCACACTGCCGCCGCCGACTCCCCTGCGTCTCCCCCGCGCCGATCCCCTCCCCCCACCTCGAACCAGGGCCGCCACCCCCGCGCCGCCACCGCCGCCGCCGCCGCCACGCCCTTCTCCTCCGCCGAGATCCACGCCGCAGCTGCCGCCGCCGAGATCCACGCCGCCACGCCGCCGCCGACGCCTCGCCGGGCTTCTCCTCCGCCCACGCCGCCCTCGGCTTCCACCGCTCGCCTCGGCATCCATCACCACCTCGCGCCCCATCGCGGGGCCGTGCGCCGCTTGGCTCCGCTCCGCTCCTCGCCTTCTCCATGCTCTCCCTCGCCGCCGCGGGCACGGTCTACCTCACCGCCGACAACCTCGAGGAGACGCGGGCGAGGTCCAGGGATTCGGCGGGGCTGCTGGGTAGCGGGGGAGCGGCCATCGGCGAGGCCGAGAAGGAGGACCTCGTCCTCCAGGACACCTTCGCGCAGGAGACCGCCGTCACCATCGAGGACCCCAACATGTAACTTACTGTGCTTGTATTGTATATCAGATTCTTCTTCTTGCCAGTGTGATGCTTCATCTAGGCGCAGGAATTGACGCTGGCGAAGATGGGTAAAATGGATGATGGGGAAACGAGGACCGAGGAGACGGACCATGTGGACGAGGTGTGGACGAGCTCTGCACCGTGCCAGACCACCTCAAGGTTTGCTTGTCGCTCAACTGCATTCCTCAACCTGAAATTGCTCATGGTACTGTGGATTGTGCTGATGGTACTCTTGTATTGCTGCTTCCATATTTATATTAATCTGTCTTTCCAACTCTCCATTATTGCAGGGGATTTCACTCCGGGAATATACACTGAAGATTGCTTGTTTGAGGATCCGACAATAACGTTTCGTGGTATGTAGAGCAACTTTCTTGTGGAACATTGTTAACTTGTATAATCGATATGCCAGAGCATCAATATGAAGGGGCAACTCTCTTGTGGAACTCTCTTTTTTTTAGGTAAAAGTAGCATCAATATGCCAGAGCATCACGGTTTCAGTTTTCTTGTTGGTGAAAACATGTGAAGGGTACTGTCAAACTGTCACACCCGGTTTTAGAAAATAAACCGAGTGTACACTGTATGTATGCCAGGATCAAGTTTCATACATACAGTAAACCAGTAGTGAATAAAAGATGCAGTATCACGTGTAATAAACTATATAAATGACTTACGAGTCTATCAGAGTATACAACGTATCCTGGAAACGAAGGCTCCAAACTTCACAGGCAGTCGACTGGGGGTTGCGTACGCCTAGAACTGAGCACCATCTTCAAACAGCTTCATACAAGTTCTTCTGAGCAGCGGTTAGCAAGGATGAGTACACTTATGGTTGGTACTCAGCAAGGCCACAAGAAATAACCAGAGATCAATTTAATTTCATGTTTAAGTATATTACTCATGTGAGGATCCAGGCCGCTCTTAACCGTGAGCACGGCTGTTATAACAGTTTTACACTCTGCAGAGGTTGTACACTTTCACCATAAGCCGCGTAAAAGTTCAAAAGAACTTTAAACCCAACCACGCTGTGCTGATCAGGCACTCATCACACTACCGAGGTGTGACTGCATAGGGACGCTACGAGGCCTTTACAAAGATTCCTTAGTAAAAAGTAACCCGCTAAGGTTTCCGGTTCCGAAGCAAAGCATAACCCTCCCTAATGAGATCTGTCTCTTACCAAAGCCCACCTCTCAAGAGGACCGAGCTATACCCCGTCAACCGCCGCACCTCTTGCCCCTTTCGGGTAAGGTTATCATCCACTAAAGTATCTAATTAATTAGCCAAGACCAGAGCCATATAGTACTTATGGTTGCACTGTTTTCCTGGGTGGTTCTCCATGTTCCGATTAAAACATCTTGATATTATAAATAAAGCATAGGTAGAAGGATGGTTAGGGACACTTGCCTTTCTCCAAAGTGTAGCTGCTCAAAATATCTTCAAAAGTCTTCTTCAGTTGAACAACGTTTCGTCTACTCGTAGCAATCATCGAACACAAGCATGCAAGCATAAAACTATACAAGCAAACAAACAAGTACAACTAAGAACAATACACCAATCAAAAGAAAAGCTTTAAAAGAACGTACTAACGGATAGGACTCGTTACTATGGTTACGAGAACCTAAGGACCACGAAGATCAGAGAGAGAAAGAAAGATACGAAGGTTCTAAAGTAGAGTTTTAATTGACACAAGGAATATCACACGTACAGAGGATTTATGAATACGAGGATCTCAAACAATAATATATTACTTTAATAATTTAATTTTATATTACAATACAATGACATAGTAACTCACACCATATCATTGAAGCAATATAAAGTTAAAAATTAAAATAATATTGATTTGCAGAGAAACCACAGCATAAGAAAAGATCTATACTCAAACTTAGTGATATGGCTCAGAAAAGATGGACTAGCGTTAGGATTGCAGAAACGAGTGCTGCGGACATTGGAACACTGGCCGATGAATTTATAGGATGCGATAAATATTGGAGACAGTTGATTGGCAAAACAGAATAGGGACTAAGTGAGAAACGTAGGGTGCACTACCAGGATTGGGTTTAGAGGCATAGGAAAGGCTGAGAACAGAACCATGATTGAAAATTTAAAACTAGCGGAAGACTTTAGATAAAAGGAAACACTATACGCTTTATAAATTTTAATTTGATAAAATCATATATAAGAGACTATTTCCTGGAAATTGATTTATTTATATTTAAATATGTAAAACCAAGAATGTATTTTATTTATAACTATTTCTTTTGCAAACATTATGTAATTAAACACATAACTTTAGTATTAAAAACAGATGCGAGCATCTAGTTGATTAACTTTTATTGACCAAGTTGAACTAATCAATATTATTGATAAAACACCTTTGTGTTAACATTCACACAAATTAACACTCATTTAAGAAAGCATTAAGTTTGACGCTAATCACCTTTTAGTTTAAAATCTAGTTTAATACTCATTAATCAATTTTACATAAGCTTATTAAAATCCGAAATATAACTTAATCATATTTTATAGAGAAAACTTAATAGATAGATAATTAATAAGCAAAACGAGAACACTAGAACAAAGTCACATTGAAGGTTTATTAATCAAATTACTTGGAAGTGAAACTTCTAAGTTGGCTTTAATTAGAAACACTAGTTAATAACCATTTAAACCAAGTAACAGTGACCTATGAAAACATATGAAATCTAAATATAACCTTAATCCAAGTTACAACAAAGTTATACCTAGGTTTCCAATATTATAACTTGTTCAACTATCACTTTTAAAACTTATAATATTTTAACCACATTAATCATTAGTAAGAAAACCAAAATTTAATTCTTAATTGGCTTTTAATTAAGGGAACATGTTTATCCAATCAAATAACTTTATACCTCTAGTTAACTAGTCATATTTTTAATTGTAAATATTCAAGTACAAATTATTTTAATTAAAGTATTAACTTAAAATAGATTATGAGAACATCTAATCGAATAATTTTATGAACGGTGTTGAATTAGTCAGTATTATAACTGTAACACATTTAAGTCAATATTTATCAAAGTTAACATTTATTTATGAAAAGCCGGAGTTTAATCTCAATTAGAAAGAGCTATTTAAGTAATTATTAATCAAATTAATATCACTTTACAAAAATCAAGATGGAACTTATTTATATTTTATTCAGAAAACTAATGAATGATAATTATGTTAACATTAATCAAGATTGACAATTATTTATGAAAACTTGAAGTTTAACTCTAATTAGCTTTTAATTAGAGAACTAGTGATTATAAACATTAATCAAGTTAACATAATTTTATGAAGAAACAAGATAAAGCCTAATCAAATTTTAGTTAGAAAGATTATAAAATTAATATTAATCATGTTAATATTATTTAAAGAAACCAAGATATTATCTACTTCAATTTTATTTAGAATGCTCAAGAAATAAGTATTAATCAAGTTAATATTATTTATGAAAATCGAGATATAACCTTAGTCAACTTTTATTTGCACCACTCATGGAATAAATATTAATCAATTTAATATTTAACAAGAAAAACCGATGTGTCAAACTTAATTAGATTTTATTTAAGAAAGCACATGTAATTAGCCTCTAATTAAATTAATTAATAAATAAATTTCAGAAACCAAATATGGTGTAAATAACAGTACTAACGCGTAGTTTAAGTTGATACGAAGCTAACGCAACAAGAACGGATTAAAACGGAGTTAAAACGTGAAAGATATGATTTTTCTAAGGTTCAGGGACTTGTTGGCAAAGTTTTAAAACTTCCAGGGGCTAAAACAAAAGAAAAAGGACCTATTCGTAATTATTTTCAATTTAATTTGGACTGCGGGTTGATTTCCAAATTCCTGAAGGACTCTTAAGCAAAACTGTCGCGCTGACCGGTACGGGTCTGTTTGACTCGAGGCTAACGCGATCCTTGGCCGTTGGATTCAGATCGTGCGGCCCGGAAGGACTTGGGCGGAGGGAAAACGCCGGCGACGGCGGCGCCGCCCGACTCCACGGCGGAGGATCGCCGGAACTGCTTCGGAAACTCGCTACGGGCCTCGGTTTGGGACGCGATCAAGCGCTAAAGCACCAGGAGGAGATGGGGAACTCGTTGAGCTAGATCTCGGCGAGAGAAACACCACGACGACGACGGACTGCGACGGCGGCGCCATGGGCGGCGGTGGAGTTCTCGGGTGCAAGCGAAACCGGCGCTACGGCGCACTATGCGCGACAAGACAAGGACAGAGAGCAAGCTGGGACCAAGGCGAACTCACCGGACTAGGTCTTGGCGAGGGAGATGCAGTGACGGCGGCCGACGACGAAGGATGGCGGCGGCGGAGCTCGGCTTCTCCCGCAACAGGAGCACCAGCGGCCGGAGCTCGACGAGAAACAGCGGAATCGACGCACAAGGATGAGTAGAAGCTCCTGGCGGTCTCAGACCTTCACGACGAGCAACGATGGCGACAAATCGATGGCAATGGCGGACGACGGCGCTGAACGACGGCGAGAGTCGTCAGCACAATTGAGGCAAAATTGAACCACGATTTCAACTGGGGAAGCTACACCAGTACCTGGCGAAGCTTTGGAGGGGATCACGACGAGTGCGGGGCTACGGAGGCGAAGATCGACGGCGGCAGACTCGAGCTCGGCAACGACGGCGATGGTGGCTCGAATTGCGGCTTCGATTTGAGAGGAAAACAAGACGGCGGGGTCGGCTGCTTAAATAGGTGTGGAGCCCGGGCCTCGGGCAGGCGTACCCCGATGGGAAACGACGACGGAGACAGAATCGGAGCGGCGGCGATCGGGACTCGACCGGAGTCCGGGTTGGAGACGAAGCACCTGACGCGCGGGGCCCACTTGTCGGCGACCGGACGAGAGAGAAACGGGGAGAGGACGGACGGACCGCTGATGGGCCAAAAGAGACATGGGCCGGGAGGGAGAGAGAGGAAAAACGAATCGGCCCGGACAGAAAATAGAGGGGGCAAAGATGGACTGGGCTGAGACTTCGAGGAGCATAATCGAACTCGGCAGATTTGAACTTTTATAAAACTCAAACAAAAGCAAATCAAATTCGAATTTAAACCGAATTTAAATTCCAATTTGATTTACTAGCAACCAAAAATATATGCAACAGCATGAATGCAACAAAAACTTATTTTGGATAAAAAATAATTATTTAATGTGATATTTAAATTGATAAAAGGGCTAGAAACTCCAATTAACTCCTAGAAAATTTATTTAAGCCTTAACAAATCCTAGAAAATTCATAGGGTTGCTTCAATTTGATTGTGATGAATTTTAGGGAGTTACAAACACATATTGTTTTGAAATTAGAATACATATATTTATATTATATATATATATTATATTCCCTGTTAATTATTTAAACCTTGGAAAATTTTTATAAAATAAATGGAATCGTTCCAAATTTTATAAAATTTTATAAATATATATATTATATATGTTGTTTTAATCAATGTATTTATTTATATTATTTATTCACATCCCAAATTTAGAAAATTTGGGGTGTGACACAAACTAAGTTTTCTTTTCTCTTTGTTAGGAACAGGTTTAGGTGCGGAATCTCTCCGCTATCTTCTCAGAGAAGAACTCATTTTTTTACTCCTGAAAGGACAATATATCATCTGTTCTATTTTTTGTTGATGCTTGAGTCCTCTTTCTGATTGTTTTCTTTTCAAACTCTGTTGTTTCATGCCATAGAATTTTGTTAATAGGAGGCAGCCTCCTTTTGTTGTGCCCCAGCATTCCAATTTTTATTTCATGCTGTTTTCACATATGGATCCGTGGCATTCCAATTTTTATTTCATGCTGTTTTATCATGTGGATCCGTGGCAGAATCTGGTAAGCAGCATTTGACTGTAAGGCTGAAACTGTAGATTTGTATGTCTGCACATTATTTTGTGAGCAGTTTAGTGTCTGCCACTTCAGTTGCTAAATATTCAGTGGGCTGGGCCGTATCGGTAACGTGTCGGCAACGAGTCGACGCCGTGTCGGAAATTAAAAATAATTATTTTTATTGTTTAATTGGCCGATACGTGTCGGACACGTATCGGATACGTGTCGGTGTCGGACACGGTGTCGGACGCCGACACTCGACTTCAGCAACGTGTCCGTGCAACAGAGGCGCTGGGGACGGCGGCGCACCCGGTCGGGATGTGGCCATTGGAGGGGTGTGTGCTGCATTGTGAGATCAGAAAGAGCCAGGCTGAAACCGCTCGAACCGTAGAACCAGTCTAGCCCAGCCTACTAAAGCAATCGCTCACCAGACGGGTTGGTTTGGAAAACCAGCCGAAACCTGTGTATCCTGCCGATGAACAGGCCGACCTGCAATGTACAGAGAATGAACGTGGAGCAATTGCTAATGATGTTAGCTGATTCAATGTTTGGTCCAGTCGAGCTTTTGTTTCGGGCCAATTGAATCAGAATTTTGCTTATTGCAGGTATGACAACCATTGATGCCACCTATGTTGATGCTAGCATTAAGGGCAGGCCTTGCAGTGCACGAAGCAGATTAGATAATAGTGGATTGGGCATGTGTATTTGCAATGTATGTGATGGATAAACTTGTGTTTGTGATGTATAGAATCGATGAAATCCACATATTTGTTATGTATGTATATAGTACACAGAAATATTGTGACGTATAAAAGATATGTTTCTTGTACTATTGTTTTTTTTTGTTTTTGCTTTTAATTGATCATTTGTGATGGGGATCTCGCAAAACACGTCACCACTGAGGGATATGAATGCGGGTTGGCAAAACGTGTCGCCGACATCCCTCGTAAAGGCTCCGTGATGCGTTTTTGCCAATACCCGTCACTGGTATTATCTTATTAGTGACGGCTTTTACCGCGTCACCATATGAATCACATTAGTGACGAAAATTCAGTGTTGCCGCAGCTTAGACGTCACTACTGTTGTTGTAGAAATGTCACTAAATGCATTTTTGACATAGTGACACATCGTTAGGGATGAAAACGGATCGAATACGGATGAATATCACCGAATTCGGATCGAATATTTTTTCTCTCTCGGATAAGATAGTGTCCACTTGTGACAGATAACATAGGTATGGATATCAACATTCTAAATATCCAATCTTTTGTATTCGGATTCGGATCGGTCGCGGATACTAACTATTCGGATTCGGACGGATATAAACACCTCTAAACGAATACAAACTCGAATACAAACGGATAATATCTGTACTATTTTCACCCTTACACATTGTTGATGTAAATGAGGTAATGCGATTTTCGAAACACAATTGTGAATAAACTTCTATTTGGCTTGGTCGTGGTAATTTTTTAAGTATTTTATTGCTCCATAGCAACACACAAGCACTTCACTTATACCATATACAAAGCAACCAGACATATGACTTCCAATTGACACTTTTCCAGTTCAGTTCTTGGCGGATCCTTTTGGTTTTGTTAACATAGAGGATCGGATTGGTTGGATGTTTTAGCAATAACGTTGCCAACTATAATGCATGACTAGCGTGTCCTATCTTCTTGCACCGTTCAATTAATAGCTTGCACTATATATAAATTAATAGAGTCATAGCATATATAGCAGAATCAACCATGGTTTTGTAGCCCATAATCTATACCTTTGCGAAAACTAAAAGTACCAACTTCCATGAACTTTAGTGTGATCCTACCGCTGTTAAAATTAAATTTTCGCGTGGTCATCTATTTATCTTTGCTCCATATATCATACCCGTAGCAACGCACGGGCACTTACCTAGTCAAGGCTTAATTCCGTGCGTAGTACGCACTGTCTGTAAATTGTAATTTGTGACTAGGTTTTTTAGCAGTAATAATTTGTAACTAGTACGTTGATGCTTGGGACCATATCAGCATTCATATAATTTTTGTTATTTTCGTCAAATCAAATATGCCATATGCATTCTCGGATCTGATTTGTTTGTGTGTATGGTAATATCAATCTAGAGCACATTTACGAGTAAATTGGTACGTGACTGATGACTGATCGCGGGCCTGCTAGATCTCCTCTGTTTCTGAGCTACCAGACATGCCATTCCAAATGTCTGATGCAGCCTAATCAAGGCTTAATTATGTGCGTAATACGCACTGTTTGCAGTAATTTGTAACTAGATGCTTGAGAGTTGAGACTATACAAGCATTCATATGAATTTGTTGTGATCGTATCATCTGCATTCTCGGATCTGATTTGATTTTGTAACATATGAATTTGTTGTTTTCGTCAGGTCAACAAATCAGACCATACAAAAAGCATTCATATGAATTTGGCAAATATTTCCGATGTCTGAAAATTGTAACACTTGTTTTTGTTGAGCATATAGTTGTAGGTTTTTCAGTTGTGATTTTTTAACACGCCGGGGAAGGTTTGTTGTGCTTGGGGAGTAAGTCGGCCATTGATAGGACCGCGTTAATGTGCGACCCGTCACGTAACAGCAGTTCGCGTGACCCATCTTTCTTCCAAATAGTATGAAACTGTAGCGGCGAAGCAACATAAATAATGACATGTTATGGCGAGGCAAGTGGGTCAAGACACATACGGATATTAAGTTTGTTTATACGTACTTATCAATCAATTTCAACAAACTATTTCTCTCACGTACAGGTTCTGATTTTGATTCCGTTAGCGGCATTGTGTTCCTTGTGATGAGACCTATGAAACAAGACCCACTTCATATATATTTTTAGTTCAATTTATTTATACTATCAACTTCTATATAGTGATACTAACAACTTATATAGATATTTTATCAATCTTTACCTAATCCTATTTCCCCTCATCTATTTCCTAATTCTAATCTAAAACATAGAACAGAACCATCGTGCGATCTCGTCTGTTCAGAGTTCAGAACCATCACGGCCGTAAGAGTAGCAACCAACGTGAACTCTGCTAGCTCCCCGATTTGATCCAATATAAGCTTCCACTACTTGTAGTCATAACAGTAATGTCACGCGTTATTGTTGCAGCTGATGGTGTTCCGCAAAATGCCTCTCGCTTGCTTGTTTTTGCTTTCGCGTCAAACATCCTGCGCGCCGTGACTCTACACATCCCTCACTTTCCCCTGTCAGTTTGGTCTCGATCTTCATTATGACCGTGTTTCTTTTCTACCCGAAATTTTTTTTCCAAAGAAAATCTTGTATGCATGGAGTACTAAATGAAGTCTATTTGCAAAACTTTTTTAGGAATAAGTGCAACTTTGCGCGATGAATCTGAGCATAATTAATCCATGTTTTGCTACAGTAATGCTACAGTACCCATCCTCCAATCGTGCGGTCAAAGACCTCATTAGATAGATCTCGCGAAATGGTCTAATGTTGTAAAGATAGTTTTATAAATTGACTTTATTTAATACCCTTGATTATTAGTCAAAGGGGTGGAAAATATTTCCACCACCAAAGAAACATAGCCTATATTGCTTTTATTATTATCGTTTTTGTCTACCATGCATATCCTGCCAATATGCCATTGATCATGTTTTCTATCGAGAGAGCCGGTGAGTTCTGTTATCATCTATGGTCTGCACTCTGCAGCACTACTACAAATAAAGCATGTACCGTCGGTTCCAAAGCATCATTACTAACGGAAAAGCAACCATCGGTACTAAAGCGACGGTATAAATAGACTTTTCTACCGGTGGAACACTTCCCGACGGTACGAATCTTTTATTCGCATCGGTTCCTACATAAACCCAACATTAAAAATGGAGTTCTACTGCCGCCCCATTTACCGACTGTACAACTATTTCAAAGACCGACAGGAAAAATTAATACCAGACACTGCAGCATCACCATTGAAATTATTTCTCGGGGTGTAAGTTTGATGACCTGAGCTATTTGCCTCCATCCAGCGCGGGCCCCTCCAGGTCCCCTCTCCTACAGTATTTTTTTTTATAAGCGAACTTATGGGAATAATCATGCCCTACTCTCACCGTCTAGGCCTGGCCGCATGTCTGGACACGGCAACGAGACATGGTTAGGCTAAAAATGTTGAAATAATAGAATATAAACAATTTTTCTTTACTAACCGTGATCTACGAAGAAAACGTGTCTTTGTTGAAAGTCCATATATGAATGTGGCTTGTAGAATTTAGAATTCTTATTAAACTTAACATTTTGTATAGATTTTTCTTTTTGCTCTTGTTGTATACATGTATAGGATGTTTATTTTTTCATCATAGCAATGCACGGACATATTTACTAGTCTATGTATATGTAAGATAGCAATTTATGTGTATCAACTTGTGCCGAGGGTGATAATAATATCAACTTACGAAGAGGTTATATATCAACTTACATGTTTAAGTAAAATTTTGTAGAGATTATCTCAACTTTTAGAAAAACTAGTAGAATGCACGTAAGGTATGCACGTGTATAATTACAAATCATAGTTTAGGAAAAATTGTATTCATAAAATTTAATAACCAAGTAAACAATAATTTTATACTGCACCCCACCGCTACCTCCTCGAGTAACGCTACCTCCTCGAGTAACACCACCTCGGTCCCCTCCCTCCACCCGGTGCTCAGCGCCTGCCGCACGAGCTGCTCCGGTGAGCTCATGGCACCCGCCAGCTACTCCACATCCCTCATCTCCGCGCAGGTGAAGTTGAGCACGGCCGGCGAGGTTGTAGTACCCGGCGGTGAGCTCCGCAGCGTGGCCACCAGTGGATCTCGGAGACCTTCGCGGCGAGCTTAGCCCTGCACCCTAGGAACGCTCTGTTGGCCTCGTCGAGGACCCTGTCGCCATGCTCGTTCAGCCGGGTGGAGTACCCAGGTACTTGTTTTATTCCAGAACTGTTCAACTCTTACTATGACGTACTACTACGGAGTAGTGGTTAAATAGATGCGAGTACCTATGCATGGTTGCCATAGTATGTGTAACAACCCTAAAAATTTCTATAGGTTTTGTTGAATGCAAAAATTTCGAATTTAAAAATTTTTGGTGGAATTGTGTGCATGCAAACAAACATATAAGAGTGTCTTCTATTTGCTCCCTAAATTCTTAGGCAATTTAAATTCAAATTTAAAATCAATTTGAAGTGCTAAGGATGAAATAGTGTGATTTGGATTTATTTGGATTTATTTGGATTTTTGGTTGGTTTGAATTCAAATTCTAGATTTGAATTCAAACTCTAATTGACTAATCTAATTCAAATCTCTTCTAACTGTTCGTGGGCCGAATTTCCCAAGCCAAGTCTACTTTTCACCCTCCAACTCTTCTTTCCCGAGCCAACCGACCAGCCGGCCTGCTCGGCCTTTCGGCCCAGCTGCGGCCCATCTTCTTCCCTCGCCGCGTCGTCCTATTCTTCCACTGACAGGCGGGCCCCGCCTGTCAGCTTTCTTCTTCCTCCCCCGCGTCATCTTCCTCGCGACGCCGCTCTCTCTCTCCCGCGGCCGAGCGCCCGTGACCCAACCACCCGAGCCCCTGTGCGGCCCGTCGCGATCGCGCCGCGTGTCCGCGAGTTCCTGGCCGCCCCAATCCCGCCGTTCGTGCCCGCGGAGCCCTAGCCTAGCGCCTATTTAACCCGCCGCCGGCCTTCTTCTTCCCCAAGCCGCGCCGCCCCTTTGGGGTTCCATCCTGATCCAATTCGTGGGAGGAGAGGAGTAGGAGAGAGGTGGGGAAAGTTGTGGAGCAGCCGGAGCAAGGAGAGGAGGAACCCATCGTCTTCCCCGCGTCGCCGCCGAGAACCGGAGCGCCGCCGCTCGTGGAGCCGTCGACCCCAAGCCGAACCAGAGACGGGAGGAGGAGCACGAGGACCGCCAGACCGCGTCGAGCCTTCCCCGAGCTGCAGCGTACCTCGACCTGACCCCTAGGTGAGCCGCCGCGAGTTTCCCCCTTCTTCTCTGTCTCCGGCCGAATTCCGCCGCCGTCGTCGTGCAAGCCCCCTGTGAGCCCGACCTTCGAGTCGTGGCCGGCTTCTTGTGTAGGGACCCGTCGCCGCTGTCGCAACCACAACCCGCTGTCGCCTTTAACCCGCAGCCGAGGCCCGCCGCGGCCGAGCTCTGCTCGTCGTGCGCGCGAACGCCGAGGCCGTGTCGCGGCCACGGGCAGCCGTGGACCCGCGCACGCGCACCCCTGCAACGCCCGTGGCGTCGCGCATCAGCTCACGTTGGTGTCGCGCGTGCGAAACCCCAGCCAAGTCGAGCCGTCCGAGCCGTGTCACTCTCGCGCGTCGCTGGCCGCCATGGATCCATGGCCGCGCCGCCGCCGCTCGCGACGGGAGCCCAAGCCAAACCCTAGCAGAGCCCCTTTTCACCCTGTCCGTGACCGCCGAACCCTAGCCATGCTGTTCCGACCATCCTAGGCCCGAGCCGAACCTTTCCCGGCGATAACCGCCGTCGACCGTCGCCGCCGGCACGTTCTGGAGTGCGCCGCGCGCGCGTCGCGTCGCGCCGTGGCGTGGCCACACGCTGGACCACACCCGCATGCCACACAGCCATGCACAGAAAATCCCAGTTCGGCCACACCTGGATCCCATGCACCCGGCTCACGTGGACCCATCTCACGGTGCACTGTGGACTCAGTCCACCAGGCCAGATCCAAGAGCCACCCCCTTCGTGGGCCTATTGTGCGCGTTTAAGTCTGTTTAACCACCCTAAACTCTTCCGGCCCAGTCACTTTCGGCCCAAATCCAGCCCAGCCATCGTTTAATTCTTTTTCTTTTTCTTTTAACTGCGCTGACTTATGGGGCCCACTTGTCACACTCTGTGAGTCACTAACACATGGGACCCACTGACCAGAGCTGACCCGTTGACCGTTGACCAGTCAACACTGACGTCAGCAGGGTCCACTGCTGACGTCATCCTAGGCGGACCCCACTGCTGACGTCAGCATGACGTCATGCTGACGTCAGCAGGCTAATTATTTGTCTTTTTTCTTTTTCGAAAATTATTTAATATTTTTTAGAAAATGATTTAAACTTGTAAAATTAATAATAAATCAACCGTAGCTCAGAAAAATATGAAACCAGTTTCTATATTTTTCTAAAAACATGATCTACGCGTTAGTGTAGAGTTTGGTGTTATTTGGGTCTTCTTTCGTCGCTGTCTTAGTGTTTCTTTGCTAGTAGCCGCGTCTTATTTTATTTTCACGCAACCTTAGGAGCTCCGGAGAGTCAGGAGGAGCCGGACCACTACGACAACTGCTTTGACGAGGACGAAGACCTTTGCCCAGGTTCACGCCCGACCATCTCTGAAATACCTATTAGACATGCAACTAGTATGCTAGCGCTTTACTTTACTCGCATGTTAAACCTGCACTGCCTTTGTTATTATCCTGTTACCTTGCAACCTACTACTCACTTTATAAATATGCTATGCTATGCATGTGTTGGGATGGTTGTGATTGATCCTCTTGGCGTGAGTTGTGGGTGGTTTGGGGGGAGTAGCGCAGCTAGGCGGTGTAAGCGAGTAATAACAACTCGATCGTTGATCGAGGTGCTAAGGGACTGCACTCGGGCAGACCCTATGGGGTACCTGTTGCAGGTACATGGTTATTGGTTACTTGGGGATTGGTACTCGTGGAGTACCTGAGGAGTTTGGGCGGCTATACCTGTTATGGGTGCCGATTGCGGACCGTTGCGGCGGATCGCTTGTGATGCAGATACTCGCTTTACCGAACAATTAAGGACCGAGTCGTGCCCCCACTTTGGACTTGGGAAATACCGTGCTCACCATCTACCCAGTATGGGGAGGGTTCCAGCAAGCCTACTCTAGTGCGGCGCCGAGACTGTAGGAGAATCGAGCTTGATATGTGTAGGGGGGATTCGTTGCGGCGTAATCTCCCTGATTTACCAAGGCCCCCGACTGGCCCCGGTGGGAAGGTTTCACGACCCTGGGGCAGATGTTAGATCGGATGTTTCCCGAGCCCAGGGAGACAGGATTGGCGCCGTTACTGTGTAGGGTCTTTGTTGTGGGCTGTGTCTCAGGTTGGTTGCGGACCAGCCTTGCAGCCCGGATGGATTCCTGGAGTGCCACCTCTGCAGAGTGTAAACTATACGTATAGCCGTGTCCACGGTTACGGACGACCCATTTCTGAGAAGCCCCGGCTAGCATGGAAATCTGCTTTCTTACCTCATCCTTGAATCGGGTTATGAGAGATTGGTCCAGCTGAGGCTGTTGAGACAAGGTGGGGAGGGAGCTCATCGAGTCGAATAGTGAGTGAAAGGTGTTGGTGGAAAATAAATTGCGGGAACCTGCCATGGCAGGACGGGCCCGATGGGAAAACGTGAGGCTGATGGTTGGATTGGGAAGTGGAAGTGTGTGTGTGAGCAGGAGTTGGTGATGAGATGAAATTGGGTTATTGCTGCTGCTTGCATAAGAAAACCCTGGCTTAAACCTTGAATATTTCTATACCTTAGAATAGGCCACTTTAAAGCTTGCATCATATTATGGTTGGTGACGTGGACCTGTCCCATTTCCTTGGGGACAGACTTTGGGTTCTCAGGTGAAGACCCCGACCACGAGTTCAACCAGGATGGGTGGTACGATTGAAGTGTGTGCGCTACGCTCAAGGATGCCTGTGGAGGAGTGGACCCTGTTGTTCTAGCTACCGCTGCACAGATGTTTCTTATTGTCGATTTAGCCCAGAGGGCTTGTACCAGACGCTTTGTCTTTATATATGTCATGTAATGAATCTTTTATCGATGTATGGATGTGATATTCGACTGAGATGAGTTCTGTACGAGATAGCTGCTATTCCTGGGACTATCTCAAGGGTACAGGGAGTCGGGTTCTCGTCGGCGAGAATCCGGTTCGTCACAGTATGTTGATGTAAAACATACTTTTGTCTTGCATTAATTGGATAAAGCATTGCATACATGTTGTCATTATTTATGGTCGGTGCTCGCTATTTTATTTTCACCCTTGCCGTGAGGAGGTTTAATTTTTTTTCCTTCAAAAAGTGTGACGAAAGAGTCCGACAAAAATTGTTGGTCGAGAAAAATCTACTATGACTAATTTGTAGGTCCGTCGACCCTCGAAAGTTTTGGATCTTTATAGTATATATGGAAAAAGTGTATCAACATGGACTCACTATCGTATAGAAAGTAACTTTGAAACATGTACAATATAGATCTAATTTATTAGTGTAAATGAAAAAATAGACATATAATAACAAATTTCTATGTGCCCTTCACTATTATCATCAGTTATGTATTTATTTAGTGTTAATTATGTATAAAAAAATAACTTAGTTAGATATATTAAATTAACTTACATAAAGGTTGCACTTTGTATGCCTTGTATCAAATTATATATATAATATCTAGCAACATACATGGAGACATGTGTATCAATTTTGTAAACCCTAAATACATTTTGCACATTCTGATATCAACTTACATAGAAGTTCTATCACTATATCCACACATAAGTTGTTAGTACCATTATATATAGGTTGATACAACTAAAAAAACTTATGTCAAAATATATGCAATGTGAGTATTATTTTATAGATATAATATTAAGGAACATAATGGTGCAAATAGAATTAAAATAAGATACAAGATGTGAGAGTAATGATGATCTGAAGAATAATGGACGGACCAGTGCTGCAACTTCTTCTATCAACCTAACACGCCACCTTGAAACCACATGTTAATTTTTTATTTGAGAATTATACACACGTACGTACACTCACTCCTAAGAATACACGTACCTAAACCTAACAGACCATCTAGTTAACCCGCCCACCTAATTAATCCACAGGTCATATGGTGTCTATGCGGACCGCGTGAAGTCACGCATTCTGGTAGGAGCGTGTAACACCCCGCCATCCAAAGCCGCACCGCACAGCCCTTCCGAGGGGCGTGCACGCGTACACATAGCACCCTGCTTACACTTTCGTCCTCGCTTCGTGTAAAAGGGTTAACCCGAAGGTGCTATGGCTGGAAGACAAAGGCTTATAAGTTGCCTCCACCCTTTCTCAACTAGCAATGTGGCACTAAACATGTGCATCTCGCACTAATGGGCCACTACCGGGCCATACAAACTGGGCCGGGTGTGACATACACCCCCCCTCAAAGAACCCGACGTCCTCGTCGGCGCACGACCGTACGTCCAGTGCCGGCGCCATAGTCCATGCCGTATGCCCTACCCGGGCCATACGCGCCATGCGCCCTATGCCCGCACACTGCGCCCGTACGCGCAACCGCGAGGGTCCTCGTCGGCACAACTCACCCACACGGGCAAATGTCCAGGAACGTTCCCCCTTGGCGCACGACCGTACGTCCAGTGCCGGCGCCATAGTCCATGCCGTATGCCCTACCCGGGCCATACGCGCCATGCGCCCTATGCCCGCACACTGCGCCCGTACGCGCAACCGCGAGGGTCGGCTCTGATACCACCTGTAACACCCCGCCCTCCAAAGCCGCACCGCACAGCCCTTCCGAGGGGCGTGCACGCGTACACATAGCACCCTGCTTACACTTTCGTCCTCGCTTCGTGTAAAAGGGTTAACCCGAAGGTGCTATGGCTGGAAGACAAAGGCTTATAAGTTGCCTCCACCCTTGCTCAACTAGCAATGTGGCACTAAACATGTGCATCCCGCACTAATGGACCACTACCGGGCCATACAAACTGGACCGGGTGTGACAGAGCGCCACCGTACGCAGTGCTATCGTCGTCAACAAAAACTGAAACAGCACAGCAATGTTTTGCCAGGCCTAATTCAGCCCAACCCGACATCCATCCGTCCACGCAAAGGAAGGAAAACCAAATCAAGAAAAGAAAGAAAGCAGCTTGTGGGAGGAAGGAGCGGGAGAAGGAGATCCTCCCTGCCGCCCCACACCAAGTCTCTTTCCCATATATCCCCCCACACCCCGCATCGCCTTCCCTCCCTCCTCCCACATTCCCTTCTTCACCACCTTTCCTCTCCTCCTCCGTCCCCTCCGCTCCTCCCACCCACATGCGGCGGCGCGCGCGCGGGCTTCTCCCCGCCGCGGCGCTGTGGCTCGTCGTCGTCGCCGTGGCGTCGCTGGCGGCGCGGCCGGCGGCCGCGGCGTGGTGCATCGCGCGGAGCTTGGCGTCGGACAAGGCCCTGCAGTCGGCGCTGGACTACGCGTGCGGACCCGCCGGCGGCGCCGACTGCGCGCCCATCCAGGCCAGCGGCCTCTGCTACCTGCCCAACACCCTCGCCGCGCACGCCTCCTACGCCTTCAACTCCATCTTCCAGCGCTCCCGCGCCGCGCCGGGGGCGTGCGACTTCGCCGGCACCGCCACCGTCACTCTCACCGACCCCAGTCAGTACGCTTTCCGCCCTGTTCATGTTCTTCACTGTGCGGCGCTTCCCTTTTCCTGTTGCCGTATCTGTGCGCCTATCAATCCCGTCTCCGGCGTCCCTTTAGCTTTTTTGCTTTTGTGTTCGGTCGGTCTTGGAGTACGTCCTCTGTCTCTTTTGCTTTGGGGCGCAACCATACTCTGCTAAACAGCCGGTTGCTTTTCTTTTCAATTAGGATCTTTGAGTTAATTTATTTTCTTTCATACGAAGAATATAGTATCAATTTTGTAATAGGAAATCACGAGCGCAAAAAGAAACTGGGTAGTTGCTTCCTGTTGGTGTGAGATATTATATCAAAAGAGTGTGTTCTCTCTTGGATCCATTTTCAGGGGTGCATAAGGATACTTTTTTTTTGAACGTAAGGGGTGCATAAGGATACTTGATACAGTAATAGAGTGAGTGAAATGCATTGATAATTTGATATTGTCAATAACGTAGAGGCCTTTTTTATCTAGTCCATGTCGCGGGCGAGAGCATGCATTGCTATGAACCCAAATAAGGGCAACTTCATGCTAAACAGAGAGTGCTTTGTTTCATTTGAGATGTGTTGGGTTGAGATAATAATAGTATAACACATGCATGTGCACACTTAACGTGAGGAAACTGTAATTTGGGTCACACATGTTTATTCTCAGTTTCATCTTCACAGTTATGTTCAACTGTTGAAAGACTCACACTCACTTGCAAGGGCGTGAAAGAATCTAAGCATGCACAAGGGAGGGCAAGCCTATCTCTTACATATTGTGGTATATTTGTTAGATGGTCAGATTACGAGAGGTCCCTCGTCAGAGGACTTAAGTATACTGATTTCTATTGTCTACTCCGATCCATCTAAATGTAACTCCATCTTTCTCTGAACTACAAAATCTAGAAGATGTGGAGGAATTCAAAAAATGTCTACATGCAGGACGTGCAAAAGAGGATATGACCAATCAGACGATCAGTTAATATAGCTTGATTCTACATAAAAACGACTTTGCACACATGGCATAGGTGTCTCTATAGTATGTACATTTATTTGTCTTTATTATAACGCTGTTTTATGCTCATTTTATTCTCCTTTTGTATTGTTACTAAAGTTTATTTAGATATATTGGATGTGTGTTGTACATGGCATTGGCGTGTGCATATATAACCATTACTTGCGGTGTGACTGCACCAGCCAGAGCGCGCTAGTTGTACCCTTCTTTTGCCCCTCCCCCGTCCCATTTTTTTAGTGACACATTTTGCAAAATCTTCTCACAAGTCTTACAAGGATGTGGGGTATCAACTTATTCAATTTGTGTTTTTGCATTTCAGGTTATGGATCATGCACCTACCCTTCATCTCCAAGGTAAATGCATGATATATATAGTATTAGCCTCCATTTCAAGAAGTGCAGAAATCATGCAGGCAATGTAAACTTCTAATTATATATAACTTCATTTGTTCACTACATAACTTATTTTATCTTGTAGAAATTCAATATACCTAAAGTAAATAGGCATGTAGCATATAAAGTTACAAAAGACATGTATAGCAGCAGCCAGCAGGAAGAACCACTCATTTGTGATGGTTAGCTGCTAAGCCTTCAAAGTATTCATATTTTTTCAGCAACCAAATCTTCAACTTGTATACTTGGAAATGTCTGCTTAATTTTAAGGACAAAGTTGATCAGCAAGCATAACACTACTTCTAGTAAATAATGAATAAACATGCATTTTGGTGGAACATATGGCCATAAATTGTTAGGAGAGAATGTTTTATGTTCTTCCGTCCAATATAAATAGTGGTTATTCTATTTGTTAGTTAGTGCCTTACATATGGATACACACAATTTGTTAGGATACTGAGCAGTAAACACCATAATTCACAGTATTTTTGTCCAACGAGAACTGAATGCTGGCTCTTGCTTCCTGTAAGATCGTGTAAAAAATTTGTTTCTTGGATAGCACTAATATATCTTTTTCTATGCAAAAGAGAAATAAAAACGAAGATACTTCAGAGCATGCATCTTGTTTCCATAGTTGCTTAGGTTTCGATTGAATATCTAATTCGGTACCATGAGCATTGCACATGGGGTCATGGGTACTGTTGCTCTAAAAATGCAGTGCATTTTCAGTGGTGTTAAAAAAATAAGCTATTGAAGAAGAGGTAGTTTAGAGCCTTTCAATGAAGAGTTGATTGCGGGTGAAGCATAAACCCTTTTATCTACATTATGCTATTAATGTAGCTCTGTTTGTTTTGATTTTATTAGTCTGATGACGAAATTCTTTGTGTAGTTCTTCCAATATATAATGATTTATGCATCAGAGTTTATACCTTCATTGCTGAAACAGAATCATATTGATCATTGTAATTCTTGTTTACAGCACCGCGGGCCAATCAGGAGCACCAGGTTCAACATCCTCCATTCCGAGAACTGCGTCTAAGTCACCACCGGGCACTGGAGGATTGAGCCCACCTGATGTCGATTCGACTGACACGGACTCCAATGCCAAAGCTCCAGTTGCCGCATCCTTCTCATCCCTTGCTCTGTCCTGTTTCATGTACATGATCTTGCAGCTGTGGTGATGCGTGGACGATCTAGTTAGAGTGTTAGACTCTTTAGAGCATTGCCATGTTGCATTTGCATCATGATGTAAGAGACACCACAACAGTTTTGTTTCATGGTTGGTTGGTGGTAGCAGTTGTAACCTGCCGTTCAAGTGAAAGGCAAGAGTGCCGGTCAGTTGGATTCTCTCAACTCATTATGATTCTTTTTTATTGGGGGTTCTGATTCTGTTTTCTTGTAGCTATTGATTTCCTTTTGGTAATTTCTGGTTCAAATGCTGATTAGTTTTGTCTTCCGAAGTTTAGGAAAATAGGATTAGTAGTAGGCCACTTTGTTAGAGCCCCGTCAAAAAAAATGTTACTTCGTTAGAGATATGCAATGGACATTGGGCTAATTGACAGCCTTGTTTTACATATACAAATATTGTTTTCAAGCTCATTGCATATATCAAAAACTTATGTCGGTTTTACAGACATTAATTGATACACAAGTTTTAAATTGATCTCAAAATTTTAACCGAAGTGACAAAGTTTTATTTGAAAGTAAAGTATAGTTGATTTTTCGTTTGGCTGGTGGCTGGTGGCTTATGCTGATTTATGCTGAGAGAAAAATACTGATGGATGGTAGCTGGTGTTGCTGAGAGAAAAATACTGCTGGCTGATAATCCAAGCGAACAGGCCAACAATATAATTAAAATTTTGAATTCATACTCGCAATTTTTTTTGTTAATTTCACATGAAAGGTGTTTTTACTTTAAAAATAACTTAAATAATTTGCTATGTATAATTGAAGGTCCAATGTATTTTCAGCCGAAATCCAAATTATGCGGTAACAAATAGTTTTTTTTCGTGTTCAAATCTTAAGAATGGGGGACTGTCCGCAGACCAAAATGACAAGCTAATTTACACACCGCTGCGGCGCTGCAGCAGCCCATGGGGAACAGACTATCATACAAAAAATACCCTTACAAAGCCGAAAATTGAAGAACAAAAATCTCAAAATTAAAACAAAGAACAAATCACATAGCCCAACCACCATGCCCTCATGACCCCAACTAGGCCCAGTATCCATAAAAAAACTAGGCCCAGTCAGCCCATCCCAGTGCGGCCTAGGGTTTTGTCTCCCCACAGAGTTCTGCCCCCCGCTCCCCCTCCGTTATATAATCCTCCCCCGCCGCCGCCCGTCCTCTTTCCTTCGCGCACCGCTCCACCCCTACCCCGCCGCCGCCGCCGCTTCGCCGCAACCGCCACCGTCGCCATGGGTAAGCCCCCGCCATTGGTCCATACATCTTTGGAGTTATCCTCCTTATCTTCTTGCGGATCTGACGCCGCTGGGGTTGTGTGGCGATGAATTGCAGCCCGGATCAAGGTGCACGAGCTCCGGGGGAAGAACAAGGCGGAGCTGCAGGCGCAGCTCAAGGAGCTCAAGTCCGAGCTCTCCCTCCTCCGCGTCGCCAAGGTCACCGGCGGAGCACCCAACAAGCTCTCCAAGATGTGCGTACCTGCAATCTCTCTTCTCAATCTGCTGGGCATGTCTGTCTTTCACTTCTTGTGAACCAAATTAAATTAAACCCGGCTCGTTTGGATTCTGCAGCAAGGTGGTGCGCACCTCGATCGCGCGCGTGCTGACGGTGATCTCCCAGAAGCAGAAGTCGGCGCTCAGGGAGGCGTACAAGAAGAAGAAGCTCCTCCCCCTCGACCTCCGCCCCAAGAAGACCCGTGCCATCCGCCGCCGCCTCACTAAGCACCAGGTATACACATCGTACTACGGCACCATCATAATATAGCCATTGCCATTCCTTAGTTATACCGCCTTTGCTCTCCAGTAGTGTTAGATAGCGTTTTACATGAAATGCTTGAGATGTGCTGTTAGAACTTGCGCACTAACATCATAACGATTGAAATGGGATGGAACCAAACCTTTACTACTCGAGTGAATTATATCCATGAGATTGTTTCTGATAGTCTTGTGTTGCCAATGTCCGATTTGATTAGCTTATTTCAATATGTGATGCTATAAGTTGTGTTGTTTTCTCAACTAATGGTTGGCCTGACATCTTGGTCTGTTCAGTTTCTCAACTCATAGATGGCCTGACATTTTTGGTCTGTCTGCCCTGCAGCTTTCACTGAAGACGGAGAGGGAAAAGAAGCGTGAGAAGTACTTCCCCATGAGGAAGTATGCTATCAAGGCCTAGGTCAGAACTGTGGGATGCAGATGCTAAGCTTAGCATATCATCGGCTGTTTCTTTCCCTAGGAAGTGTTTTGAGTTTTGATTTGTATGGACATTTGCTGTGGGTTGAAAGTACGATGTATTTCTTCTGTTACCTCAAATGCCTAGATTGGTTTAAGGGGCAGTTCGTATTGGCACTTGTTTGTGTGAATCTGTCATATCTACAGTTATGCCTAGAAGACCATCGTTGCCACTTCCCAATTGTGACATCTTAAAATTTATTAGATGAGCCATACAGTGTTAAGTCATCCAGTAGAGTGGGTGCATCTCTAAAGTCACTGTGATTGCAATTGCAAGATACCGATTCTCGATGGGGATGGGATATATTCCCCAGTTGGCAGATAACTGAGCAAATGTAAACGTACATGTACACGTGGGCAACAAATTGGCAGAGTTGATAAGCAAACAATATTTCCAGTATTTTTAGTGCACGCTTTCTGTCTCATCTCGACCTCATCAATCTGAATAAAAGTACAGTTCAAATTCCTGAATAGCAAATGTTTTTTTATCACGGTTTCCGCTTCAACCTCATCGCTCTGAATAAAACTCACGGGTAGAGTTCAAATTTCAAAATATGCGCAATTCAGTTTGAACCTCATGAGTTTGAACATGGGTGGAGTTGATGAAATTTCGGAATGTGCATGATTTATTTCTAAGTTCTAACCTTATCAGTCTAAACAAAACTAGACACGGGTAGATTTCAGACGGTTTCGGTCTCATACTAACCTCATCAATCTGAATAACATTACAGTTCAAATTTCCTGAATAGCAAACGTTATTTGTTCAGATCGAACCCCTTGCACGGATTCTGTTTCAACCTCATCAGTCTGAATAAAACTCACGGGGAGAGTTCAAATTTCAAAATATGCACAATTCAATTTCAATCAAAATATGCACAATTCAATTTCAACCTCATCAGTTTGAACATGGGTAGAGTTCATGAAATTTCAAAATGTGCAAGATTCAGTTTTAGAGCCTGTTGTTTGGTTGGCCGCTGCAACTGGCCGCCAGAGAAAATATGGCAGCTTGGCAGTTGTTGACTTGTTGGCTCGTAAAACGCAGCAGCCACAGCTTTTCTTCATGTCGCATAGTTCATTTTCTCTCCACGATTGTGGCGCCTTTTTTTACGCCATACTTTGTGTGATGCCACCTCAGATGCGGCTCTGGGCAGCCTCAATCTAAATAAAACTAAACACGGGTATAGTTCAAATTTCAAAATGTGCACAAACAGAATACGGGAGGGCAAAGAGGACCGGGGCTTTAAACACGGGTAGAGTTTAAAATGTGCACAAAAAGGGAAGGGCAAAGACTATCGAACTCTTCTGGATATGAATTGAGTTATTGAAAGAGTATGACAATGTAGCTATATCAGATAGACATGGACCAGGACCAAAACATGGCTGGAAGTAATCACTCAGAAAGGAAGGGAAATGAAATATGCCTGCAAATTCCTTGCATTTCTACCTACATATTGTTCCCACTCTCCCTCTAAACTAGATACTAGAAATCACTGCAAAAAAAAAACAAACCGTCCCTTAAAATGGACACCTAAAAACGTTAGTCTTTTTTTTTCAACAAATAGTAGCCGCGAGCAAATTTGAAGCCTGATGACTAACGAGTTTGACAAAGCCTTACATTACCATCCCTCCATCGATGGTAAGGACCTGCACATGACATCACAAGTAAGGAATTCAGTAAACAGTCTTTTTTTTTGTTGTTGTGAACCAGGAAAACAAAACAGGAACACTAACTGTAACCAAACCTGTCCAGTGATGTAGCTTGCAGCAGGGCTGAGGGCTAGAAATTCCACAAGACCTCCTACATCCTCTGGCCTCCCATATCGTCCTGAGAATTTGTGCATGGCCATTAATGCCAGGAGGGTGATATAACGAGGAAATACCTCAATAATTTCCAATATTCACAAATGTACTATCCAACCCATCCATGTCCAAATTAGGCACTCAAGAATATTTTGTTACAGCTGAGGATGTCAATGCCGAAGTAACTGTATACCTAAGGGGATAGCTGACAGAATTTTCTTCTCAAGCTCTTCTCCAAGTTCGGCAGTCATATCTGATGCAATAAATCCAGGAGCAATAACATTTGCCTAAACAGAAATATCCCAAAATATTTCAGCAACTGGAAAACTGGATTAAAGCTTTTTTTTTGAAAGAAATACCCCAAGGGAGACTCCTGAAGTTTAACGTGCCTCACCCAGGATTTGAACCCTAGGTGGGAGCGTTCTAGTTAGTGGCCTTTGCCACTACACCATGAGCTCCTTGGCTGGATTAAAGCTTTTGAGTTGATAAATCAAAAGACGTGCTCACGTTGATATTCCTGCTTGCATATTCCCTAGCAACTGTTTTTGTGAACCCAATAACTCCAGCCTTAGCAGCAGCATAATTCGCCTGTCCAGCATTGCCAGTTAGACCAACAACTGATGCTATGTTGATAATTCTTCCCTGCATTATGGTATGAAAATGGGAGTCTGGCATAAGTAAACTATATGCATTCACAATGAAAGGCAGAAATAGCATATCATTTGATGAAGAAAAACTCCCATACCTTCTTTTTCTTCATCATTACTTTTGTTGCAGCCTGCAATGAATATGTTACAGTGAGACGGACAAAATAATTGTGGTAGCAAAGTGGGGAAAGAAGGGGGTCAAGTACCTGTGTGCAAAGGAAAACACCTGTAAGATTCAGATCAATCACGTCTTGCCACTGTGATTTTTTCATTCTCATCAACAATGTATCCCGTGTGATTCCTGGAATAAGTTTTGTATTCCAATTGTTCGAAGTGAAACAAATCGGATCAGTTACAGAAGGTAAAATGCAACAAGGGAGGCTTCTTAGTGGTGTGCAGCCAGAGTCCGAGCTTAAGCTGTTAGCCTTGTATTAGCTTGGCTGGGTTATGTTTGTTGTGTCTTTAATTAGTACATAATGTGCCCTATGTATTCTTGTAATGGTTCGAACTGGTCCTATACATCTTTCAAAAAAAAAAGAACTGGCCCTATACCATATTTCTTCTTGATATGGTACACTCTCTTGTGTATTTGAGAAAAAAAGGTAAAATGCATTCGTCAGTACCTGCATTATTTACCAGTACATCAATTGTTCCCCATGTGTCAACTGCCTGGAAAATTATACATGTATCTCTGTCAGAATTGAAAAGGAGAAGAACGGAAGTAAAACCTAGCAAATAGTTACTTTTTTTTCGAACGCACAGGAGAGCTGCGTGTTATTCCATTAAGAAGAAGAAAATATATAAGGTACAAGGAAGGGTGTAAACCCTACCAACACACACCCGCATACCCACACTCAGAAATAGATTACGGCAGCGCCAATTACTTAAGTATAATGACGAGGCTGCACTACAGGGATAAATACCCAATGCAACAAATCAGTTACTCATTAGTATAAGTTAACTCAACTTACTGTTTTTATCATAGATTCGACATCAGCTTCTTTGGAAACATCTCCACCAAAGGTGATGGCCTGGCCTCCAGATGCTTCAATCTGTAAAATAGAGGAATATCAGTATCTGCTTGGATAATTGGATATAGTTCCACGCAAAATAAGACAAGACATAAACAGAAAAGGCAAAATCTGAGGCCACTAAAACACCTTGAAGTGTATATTTCTTGACAAACACGACCAACAGATGTCAAGCCACAGTTTAGAATCTCAAGTCAATACTTAAAAGATATTTGGGTATGATCTACAGTGCAAACAGAAAAACTAGCCATTTCTTTCATTTGTTCTCCATAAAAGCAGTGTTCCCCCATGCACCTAGCACTAGTCTGACAGCAGCAGTACCAAGCAACTGGTCAGAGATTGCACGAGGCTAGGCAGCAAATAGCCAGGGGCTAGGTGACCACCTAGGAACACTGATTATAATAAACAACTCATAAACTACACACATCATATGTATTTCTGAAACCTAACCTTAGATGGAATGTTATTCATCGTGAAGTGGATGTTCAGGCATAAGGACTGAATAATGGTTGCGCAGATAAAATACAATTACTTAGACGGCATTTTCATCTTAAACGTATATACATTTGGAAATGGATGACCCTAAATATAACTCGTAGAATGGCAGTGGGCTTGGGCAAAATACAGTGTTTAACAGTACACAATATGCATGTTAGTGGGTTATTGCTCATCAAGTTAACTCATCTACAAATGTGATGCAAATGAACAACCATGCAGAAATAGAGAAGAATACAAGCAGTGAAATGTCCATTAGTTCATTTACCAAATTAAAATTGATAATAGTATAATCAACACATATGTATCAGATAAATTCATTTCATGATGAAAAGCTTTTAATGATTTGCTCAGGTGAAAAAATACAAAAGATGCTTCAGGATGAATAAGTAAAACTTCAATCAAAATCCACCAGCTTTGAGTGAATAGGAAGAAAAATAGCAAGAAAAGTGATTTATCAATCACATATATGGTTAATTTATATAGTCTTGCAAACTTTAACTTAAGCACAACATCATGTTATTGCTCTTTTCAATCTGTTTTCTCCATTTCATTCTTGTCTTACAGCCACTAGATATTCAAGCTTACCTCCTTGGAGACTTCTTCAGCCTCCTTTGAAGATCGAGCATAATTCACCAAGACCTGCAGAGTTTAATCAAAGTTTTTGTAAAACTCTAAAGATTAAACCTTTTTTGAAAAAAAAATTGATGATCTTGAAGCCTGCCCTAGCAGTGACAAACTGGCAATTTCGGAATCAGACGAGTTTATTTTACTTATATTAAGTTTATTAAGAGAAACACCATACGATTTCTATAGATGTATGAGCAGATTACTCAAACTGCAAACCTTGCAGCCTGCTCTTCCAAGAGCTAAAGCAGTGGCTTTTCCAATTCCCCTTGAAGCACCAGTAACAACAACCACAGGGGTTTCCAACTTTGTAGCATCTTGTACAGCAGCTTGCACAACAGCCGCAACATGAGTCCTAACACCTGTAATTTAAATACCATTTACTTTGTAAAATAAAAGAAAGTAACAGTTATTTTGTTGGTTTACAAAAGGAGTTGAAAGGCATCATAATCAATCTACAATTTTCTTTACCAACCACCAGGCGAACACATCACAAATGCCGAATTCAAATAAGTACGCCAAATATGTGCCACTTGAAGTAGCAAAAAAATGCAGACATACAGGAATCCTGAGGCATCAACATTATTATGTGCCAAATTTACTAAAATAAACTTTTAGGCGGAAAAGAGGACTGGTCGAGAAACAACGATGGGCAATTTCAAGTTCAGCCTAAACAAGGAGAGACCTGGGAAGAAGACCTCAGATATAAACCTACTGCTAAGAAACTTGGCAAATACTACCCCCTTCCCAGAAAGAATGCAACCCCCGCATCCCGAGGAGTCAAACAATCTCAAGTTTGACCAAATTTATACAAAAAATTACTAATATTTATGATAAAAATTAAGTACCATTAGATTAATTATGAAATATATTTTTGTATTAAATCTAGTTGGACACATAAATGTTAATAATTTTTTATATAAATTTGGTCAAAATCAAAATTGTTTGATTCATCAGGAAATGAGAGTTGCATTCTTTTGTGACGGAGGGAGTAACACCTAATGACAAGCTCAAAAGAACAGGGATTCCCACCATATTAGAGATTGGTTTTTGTATCACTTGAAAAGTTGACAAGATAGTAAACATAAAAACACAATTTCGGCACGCACACAGCATATGTTCGCCAATGCAATTGACTGGAGAGCACGGATTCCCACCAAAGAGTTCAAATAAGCATCAATGGCCACCCAAATTTCCAACACAGCACCTTAAGTGAAACTGGACTACCATTCCGACATTAATCGCCCGCAACCTTTCGAACGAGAACCTAAACCCCACCAAGCCGAAGCATGTTACTACCCACCACGCCACAGAGCACAGATGCGGTCAGCACGCCGTACCGGAGCGCGCGGGGGCGCGGGTGCCGAGGCCGGACCGGAGCGCGGGGGCGGCGAAGCTGACGAGGCCCCGGCGCGCCGGCGACGCGGAGAGGGCCGCCGGGGAGGCTAGCGCGGCGGTGGCGGTGCTGGCGGCGGCGGAGGCCATGAGGGATCGGAGTCGGAGGGAGGGGAGGAAGAGGAGGCGAGGCGCCAGCGAGATAGCCGTTTATAGTGGATGGCGTTGGGTTGGGGTTTGGCAGGTTTGGTGTATCCGCGTGCGGTTTTGCTTTGAGACCTCCGATGGCGACGGGGAGATTTGACTGGGTTCGGGAAGGAGGCAACGAGGTTATATATAAAAACATTTCTCACATGAATAATTTTTAGCACATCCATTTTTCACAGAGTACTCACCTATTAGGTCTAAAGATAAAAAATGTAAAAGTTTACATAAATAAGAAAAAATAATGTGACATTTTGACATTACTTCTCAAAATTTATTTATTCACCCCACATATCCACCAACATGTGACATTTTGGCATAATGTGGAAATCGGGAAACAACAGAAATTTCTCCTATTTGTACAGGGAGTTTTGTCGATATAAATTTTAGAAGTAACGTTTTATTTCCTTTTCGTGAATTATTTTATTTTGATACACAGTGTTGACACAAGCACTCACATTTGCATCGATGAAATATCTCGGGAACATTGAGGCAACAAATTCTAAGAATGGCCAAAGTCACTACAGGATACTTCCTCTCATCCCTTAGTAAATTTGTTAATGATTCTAATTCAATTATCCACTTTTCAAATGAGCTCAATGACCAATAATTGTTAAAAAGGTACATGTCAAACCAACAAGTACAACTAAAAATGTAGTTGAATTTGAATAACTTGGGTTCGTAGGCAATGATATACTTTTACTAAAACACATAATTATTGTTTAGCTATGATATAGTCTTGAAGTGTGCAACATAATTATAAAATTCAGTTATAAGATACATGGCAAATTTACACACCGGATTCCCATGATACAATATTAGTGTTAAGTCATTGCTTATTCTTTTGCAGTATCATACCCTTGCAGCCTTGTAGGTACATATAAAAATGAGAGCAGTCGCCTACTAGCACAAAAGAACAGTGAACATCATAACCCTTTTGTTCCTTGATCCCGCCTTGGAGAAAAGGAAGGCCATTGAATTGAAAGGATGTTTTTTTAGTAAATTGCATCCATCATACAATAACTTGTATGATTGTATCATTTTAGTCCAACAAATAGTAAAACATGTAAATACATACATAAAGTTGTTAAATGTGTGCATATACGGTCGCATGTAACCTATGTGGATGTATTTTGCCACCGTAGCAGCCACATGGATGGTTTTATGCATGTAGCCCCATATATTTGCCCCCCCCCCCCTTTTTTTTATATCTCAATCTTGACCAAGTCCGTAACTATGGTGGACCACATCCATGCAAGCAGTAGGTACCGTTTCTCCTATAAAAAAAAGTACCGGTTCACTGCTACTGTGCTCCTGTCAAGAGCAGCGGTGGTGGCAACGCCAATACTGTAAATATGATCGCACTCCTGATCAAGCTCATGATGAGAGGACTCAGCGGCAGCGATGCCATCAATGAGTAGGCACGGCAAACTCCTTACCACGCATCATAAGAGGATGCCGCTGCATTTGTGTTCCAAAACGCCATTGCCCATGCATCGAGGTATCTATTTCGCTTAGGAATAATAAGGTTTGATTATTCGTTTTATTAAAAATATTAAAATATACAAAATATTAAGTCATGCTTAAAGTAAATTTAATGATAAAGTCAGAAGCAAAATAGATGATACTTGTAAATTTTTTAGCAAGACGATTGATCAAATATTATGAGAAAAAAACAACAACGAATAATACTTTAAAACGGTGCTAATATTGGCAAAGATATGGGTGCAGTGGTGTACCTGTTTGAGGAACAATGCAGCTGTGATAGCACCGCCCTTGGGCTGCATAGGACCGGTGTTGAGCATATCAGCGATACCGGACTTCATGTCCTCCCAGTAGCTCTCTTCCATCGGCATCCTCCAGAACTTCTCTCCGGAGACCTCAGAGGCAGCCACAAATTCCTCGGCTAGCTCATCGTTTGGTGTAAAAATCCCTGTTTGTATATGCAAGATGTATATCGGAAACAGTGGAATCTTACCGCAGTTTGAATAGATGGTCTGGATCTTATCATAGTTGGAGGAGAGGAGCAGCAGTGAAATGAAAATATTGAGAGAATTTTTCGGTCAAGCCTGATTACCAGCAATGCTAGGCCCAAGTGCAACACGCATGGCACCAGTTAGTGTTGCCAGATCAATAATCTGCGGAATGTGGTTGCAATGAGTCATGCGCATTGATAGATCAAGCACGACAGTACACTTGCTAAATTGGAAGATTCATATGGTGCAATTACACATATAGCTCTCCTAATAAAAAAAATACAATGGCTATACAAAATCTAAAACCTAAGATAGATTAGTAAAGTGAAACTGTAACTTTGCAATACACCAATAATTCACAATGACTTGACCATCTGTTAGCATCTCATTCCTACAAACTGACAGGCGCTACTGAATCATTAAATAAAAAATTAATTCCTCATCACATAAACATTTTTTCAGACCTAATGGAATGTAGCAAACCATATTTAGTTTCTCCAAATTATTGGCCTGGAAGAAATCCATGATGCTAGAGCAAGAGGAATCGGTACCAGCAGGATTACAAATGGCAACAGGAACGCATATAGCGACTGACATGATTATATCAAATAAATAATTATATGAATCGACCATGCCATTGCCATCTGTACAAGAATAACTCATTACCTTGTCGACACCTTGGCTACAAGCATAAACCAAAGCGTCAGCAAGTGTAAGCCTTCCCTCTGCATCAGCGTTGTCTACCTGAAGAAGCATATTTACATATGAAGACAATACTACAAACCAGGAAAAAGATCAATGAACCAAAAAAAACTAGCTATCATCTTTCAAACAAGCCGGATATATGATTATCAGTATCACTATCATGCTATTCTCTTGGATCATGTAGATTCTGATATTTTAATTTGAAACATATTGCAAGAAGCATATGTACCTCTATCGTCTTCCCGTTAGAAGCAGTCACGATGTCACCAGGTCTCATGCCTGTACCACTAATCATATTTTCACAGGCAGCAGCAATAAAATGAACCTGTCAAAAGGGACTGAAATCATTAACAAACACACTAAAACATATAGAGGTAACTGAACGTGAATTAGTACCTCTACTCCAGGAGGCTTGATCTGTCCCAAGGCTTTTGCTGTACCAAACACAGCCGCAGAGCCCCCCATGTCCCATTTCATAAGCTCAATGGTGGCAACCGGCGCGGCCTTAATGTTGTAGCCACCACTGGAGCCATAGGGGATAATGTATGAGAAGCACTAAATTTTGAAGGTGTCTGTCATTTACCACAATCCACACTGTTAAAAGTACTACAAACCTGTCAAAAGTTACACCTTTCCCAACAATTGCCAGCTTTCTCTTAACGTTGCCACCAGTGGGTTTGTAACACAGGTGGATGAAGTGAGGAGGGTTTGCAGATGCCGCGGCAACCGCCAAGTATGCGCCCATCTTCAACTCCCTGCATTTCTCCGCATCTAATATTGTAGCCGTGAGGACATCACTGTACATCGAAGCGATCTTCGACGCCTCCTCAGCAGGGCCGGTCCTGTGTTTTTCGGGGCCCGGGGCCGAACAAAATTTGAGGGCCCTAATAGACATAAAAATTTGCTTCCTTCGATCAAATCAGACTGGGATAACCTGAGTTAGAGTGGTGGACGCGATGGGGAGGGGCCCCTGCGATTTGGGGGCCCTGGGCGACCGGCCTGGGTTCCTTCACTACAGGGCCGGCACTGCTCCTCAGCAAGAGCAGCTGAAATGATTCAGAACGAACGAGAATGAGAAGACTGTGAAAATCAAGTAAACACCACCACAAATGATGGACGACAGACCCTCAACGTTTAACTGAAAACTAAGGCCTGCTTGTACTGAATATATATACTGACCAGGGGTAAGGACATTGGCAGGAGAGTTCACAAGGTCTCTCCCAAACATGACGCCGGAGGAAACACGGTTAGCATATTCAAGCTTCTGATCCACCTCCGGACCACTGCCCAACCCAATGAGGTCTACTCGTTTCAGATGCACCATTTTGCATTCAGACTTGTATCTGCTGTCCTCGTGCAATCCCAGCACAGTCCCTGCACGCACCTCAAACAGGCACAAACAAATTCCAGGATTCCAGCAGCATCAAGCAGCTAATATAATGTACACTCCATACCATCACTCCACAGGAGCACTGATCAGAGTACCTGAGGCGATTGCGGCGGCAGCGTTGAGCCTGAGCTCTTCCGGGATCGCACCGGGGGAGGCAAGAACGATGGCGGCGCTGGTAGCCCGAGCGGCCTTGGCGGCCGACGCGACGGACTCGCCGAGGCCCTGCAGGCAACCGGCGCCGTGGGCGACGAAGCCGACCAGAGCCACCCGCTTGAACGCCTGCCCCTGCACGCGGAGGACCATCGACTGGCCGGGCTTGCCGGCGAAATCCTCCTCCGCCGCCGCGGCCGACAGGAGGCCGCCGAGCTGCCCGTCCAGCTTCTCCAGGACGGAGTTCTCGAAGTTGCTGGAGTCCGGGGCCCTGGGCTGCGGCAGGTCCTTGTCGGTGACCGCGACGGCGAGTATGTCCCCGCTCCAGTCGGAGAATCCGATGTCCTTAGCGGCAAAAGTAACCTGCAAGAACACAAGAACGCGCAGGTTGAGGTTACCGAATTCGCAGGAAGCGATTCGGCTAATTGATAGAAGGAAAAAGATGATCTCTGTCTCCTCGATCTAGCCGATGAGAAGTTCAGTGAAGATGCTGCGGGCGCACCTGAGGCGTGTCGACGGCGTTGGGCCTGGTGAGGGGGCGGGTGCGGCAGCGGTGGCGGTGTCGCCCATCGTCGGACTGTCAGGGACGAGCACACTGAGAGCGTAGGACTAGCGAGCACTCCGGCTTTGGGGGTGGCGAAGACGTCGTATACGAGCACTCCGTTCCTCCTGCTGCTGCTCAGTGCCTCAGTGTGGACTTGCCTCGCTACAAGACGGGGGTGGGAGGCCATTGCTTTCTTCGTTTTAGAAAAAAGATTGACGAGGAAGAGAGGCATATGGTCTCCCACAGTCCCACTATCTGGCGGGCAAATCCGTTCAACGTCGGGGGCTCGCAAAGACGGATGGTAAAGTTTCCCGTTGCGGACGAGTATATTACGAGTGTGTTGTTTACGACTTTACGGTAGTCTTTTTTTTTCTCCAACGAACCTAGTGGACAAATTAGGGGTAAACACAACACAACAGGAGAAAAGCAATCTTCAAGCGTCAGCAGTGACGACACGGCACTGGAGCTACTACGTACTATGTAGTCAAACTGAAAGCTCCAGTAGGTTGTAGACTTGTAGTGATATACGTAGTACTTTCGTTTCAAGAAAAAAGAAGAGTTGTACTGATGTGTATTATTGTAGATTTGAGGTGTTGGGTTGGTGGAGCTGGAGTTGCTCGGCTGGATGTTTGTTTGGGCCGTTTTTTGCGTGCCTCTTCGGCCTACTACTGCTAATGTGTTTCATTTCATCTCCCGCAACATATTAACTACAGCCTGTTAACAAAAAGTGTTGCTGGCAGTGTTTTTTTATTTTTACGTACACCTTTGACCACTAATTAAGGGTATCAAATAAAATCAGTTTACAAACTATCTTCGTAATCCTTGGGCTAATTCACGAGACAAATCTAATGAGGCCTTTGACCGCACGATCAGAGAATGATTACTGTAGCATTACTGTAGTAAATCATGAATTAATTAGGCTCATTAGATTCGTCGCACACTCATCCTTAAAAGGGTTTTGCAAATAGATTTCATTTAATACTCCATGCATACAAAATTCCCTGGTTGAAAATTTTCAACCCCTAAAGAAACATAGCCATTTTTTCTAAAGAAATTTAAATCTTGGATTCTGCATATGCGTTGTTTCATAATTTATGGACGTTGTTCTTTCAACAGTAGACAATATACCTGTCGATAATAAAGTGAATGGTTAAATTGCCTAGTAGTTACTAGAATATTAGAGTTATATTTTTTCTTAATTTGATGTTGCGATTGTACTTGAGAAGTGGGTTCGGGTGATATTTCTAGTTTTAACAATAATAATTTATCAGAGGAGATGGATAGATGCTATTTTTTCGATTTTCTTCTTGTCTGGTGTTACAGTTTCTATCGCTGCATCTCTAATCAGCATGTCTCTGAACTTTATGTGCATTTTCCCTCAAATACCGGCCTTCTCAAATAAAGAATTCATTGTTGTATTTTAAAAACTCTAGTCTACTTGCTGTCATTACAGTAATACTCTAGGAACATATTCTTTATTCTTTATTGCAGCGAACTATTATTGTCTCGTCTTTATTATAATTAAGATAAATTCTAAATCTTTTTGTTTCTTACTGTCCCCTGTTTATTGTGTTGTTCATACCTGTGCAGTGCCACTATGTATTATCCATATATTGATGGACGATTTTTGTATTTCTGTTCTGTTTTATCATTCATTTTTCTAATACATGATCCGAAAAAATATTTCAAATGGAACTGTAGATGAACAATAAGCGGTTACAAGAATGTAAAAGGTTCATCAGTAATGGCAAATTTGTACAGAATTTTGCCAATAAAAAAAATTGCCAATAAAGCCCAGGCGTCCTTCGTATTCCACCAACTTCCGTTTCCCCTTCTCCCCCACTCCCGCTACAAAACCTCTTCGACGGCGCCGGCGCCGCCACCGCCGGCGGCGATGGCGTACCTCCCGCCCCACAAGCGCCACTCCGGCCGCATCGCCTCCGCGCCCACCCCCAATCCGCCCCCTCCGTCCCTCTCCTCCTCCCTCGGCTCCCTTTCTCTCTCCTCCCCGCGGGGCCGCGGCCGCGGGCGCCACCCGCGCCCTTCCAACAAGATCATCCATGCCGCCGGCTGCGTATCCCGCTGGTCCCCCTACCCGACCTTCTCCCCTGGCCCCGAAGACGGCGAAGGCGACGGCGAGGAGCCCACCCTCCGCCTCGAGCCCTTCCCCTGCGAATCAATCGAGCGCAAGACCGGCGCCAAGCCACTGGCCCTCGTCGCCTCCTCCCCAGGAGAAGGATCCTCCGGCTCCTCGGCGGCCGCGTCCACCGCCATCGCCGAGAGGTTCTTGCCCGACCTCCTCGCCGCCGCGGAGAGGGCCAAGGCGGGATACGTGTCCAAGGAGGAAGAGTTGGCGAAGCTGAGTCTCGTCGCCAGGGTGGGGAAGGTGCTCTTCCAGTCCCAGCCGTGAGTCCTCTTCTTTTGCTCATCCCTCTAACCATTTCTTGGATTGGACCTGTGCTTAGCGCGATTTGTGATGAATGCTGACGACTTGCTGTTGATGATGTCTTGCAGCGGTGGATCGCCGGTATCCTTGGACACACTACGCCAGGCTGCGAAAGCAGGGGAAGATGGTTCCAATAGCAAGTTGCATAAATCTTTCTACATGAATGTGCCCAGTGAGTGTCTGGATGATATGGAACAATCCATGGTGAAGAGGATGGGACTGGAGTTTGATTCGTCCAAGGAGCACTACCATGTCAAGGTTTGCTCCTATAATGCTCCAATGCATTCTGAACTTTGATTTGTTTTGGGTTCAGATAAGTAGATGAGTGTTTGGGGTTTGCAATTTTGTGACAGGTCTTTGACAAGCACCAAAGCGATTCCACAATGTCTTGCAAATGCACCGTGGAGGAAGATGGGAGCCTTGCTATCCATAAGGTGAGTTTACCTTGTATCATGACCTTGGCATTTTCACTTTGTTTTGTTATTTTACGGCTCATTTCAACAATTTAAGCTGCTTGTTTCCTTCATCAGCTTTGAGGCAGTGTGGCATGTCTTGACTTTTGTTTTAACATAAAAATGTGTTGATTGATGTCTTGAGTTTCTTAATATAACTGCTGGAGTGCTATTATACTGTACATGTTAAATGCTTCCGTGACCGTGTCATGATTTTTGTCTAACATAAAAAAATGTGTTTGATGTATTAAATGTCTTAGTATAACTGTTGGCTCCGCAAAGTCATGAATCCCTAGGACTGTATGTGTTTAATGTTTTTAGCACTTGATGATTAGGCACGTCTATTCACATAAACAATTGGTCTGTAACATCATGAACTTTGGGGTTTTACTTCTCAAATTTTATGTTCTATATGAAAAGTTGATAGCTGACACATTATGAAATGCAAAGACATTAACATGTTTTTTTTACCTTGGACACTGCTATGGATCATTTACTTCTATAGCACTGAAAGTCTCCAAACTCCCTCATTATGTTCACTTGAATTATTTAGCTGATGTCTCCTTAATGAGCTGTGGGTCTGTCCAAGCTTGTAGACCCTTGAGTAGCAGACTGCCGTGCAATACTTTGTATTTAGATAGTTAGGCTGCTCGCACTCATATTACCCTATCTCCCTCCTCTAAAAGGAATATTCTGTCCTAGTCATCAATATTCTTTCCTCCATTCCAATTTCTTCCGCACTCGTCTCTCCTCTATCACCTTCCTCTATACCAACTAACACATATTTTATTATTTTTTCTATCACCTCCTCTCTTCTTCTCTCCCCTTCTCTCTCTTTTTCTGCTCTCTCTCTCGTTCACTCCGCCGGACCGCCCACCCCCTCCTCTCTCTCCCCCCACGCGCCGCCCGATCCCCTCCTCCCCACCGCCGCCTCCCTGCCTCCCGCCGCCGCTGCTCTGCCGCACCCCGGCCTCCCCACGCGCCGGCCCAACCCCTCCTCCCCACGCGCCGCCCCAACCCCTCTTCCCTGGCTGGCGGCTCCTCGCGACGGCCGCTGGCGGCGGCTTCTCGCGACGGCCGTCGCCGCATCCCATCCCTCCGGCACCGCCCCGTCCTCGCCTCCCCGTCCCCGTCCCCCACCTCAACCGCCGCCGGTGGGCGCAGGCGGCGACCGGATCCCGCACCTCCGCCCCCGCCTCCACGCCGCGTCACTCCCCGGCCGGCGGAGCTCCTCCACGCGGCGGACTGGCCGGAGCTCGAGGGGACGGGGAGGGCAAGGCCGCGGCGGCGACGGTTGCTCGCGGTGGCTCCGTGCGGCGGCGGCGACGGAAAGGCCGCGGCGGCGGCGACGGCGGGGCTCCGTGCGGCGACGGCAAGGCCGCGGCAGCGGGCGGCTTCCCACCGCCGCGGCGTGGGTCCGAGGCTGCCGGGCGGCGGCGCGAGCGAGGCGGCAGCGACCGGCGCGAGGTGGAAGCGGCAGCGACGACGCGAGCGGGGCGACGAGCTCCGCGCGCTCGACCTCTCCCCGTCCCCCTCCTCTGGCGCGGCGCCGCGGCGGGAGCCCAGCAGCGAGCGCGGGCAGGCCCCGGAGCTCCCCACGCGGCGGCCGGTGGTGCTACTGGGCGGCGCTTGCTCCGGTGGTGGTGGTCCAGCAGGACGGCGTGGCGGCGGCACGGGCCCAGCAGCGGAGCGCGGCGGCGGAGCGGGCCCAGCAGGCGCCGACGGCAAGCGCGGGCGGGCGGAGGAGGAGGACCGGGGCGGCTTCGGTGTGAGGCGATTGGGATTCCGCGTCGGGCCCACGGCACGTTGGCCCGTGGCGGAGCTCCGCCATCCCGCCACAGATGGCGGAGAGCTGGGGCTCCGGCACTTTTCCGGTGCTTGTCCAGGAGACCGCTGCAGCGGATTTTTCCTGGAAACGTTCCTGAAAAACGTTTCCAGGAGCCCAGTGCGAGCAGCCTTAGGTTGTGAAAGGTCTGTGGTTGTACTTTGCCTTTTGCAGTAAAGGGTTTATGCTACTTACTTTTTTGGAAGCTGCCACATCTCTTGTTACTATTTAGGATTGCCATATATCAAAGTTATCTTCATCAGACTCTGTACTCTGAATCCTGATGTTCCATTTTCTGTCAATTCAAAAACAGGAGTGGCAAATCGAATTCAACTAGCCTTGTTTATTGAAAGAACTAAGATTCCCTGTATTTTCCTCTTCTGTGTTAGTCAGATTATAGGATTGACGTACTTCACATACATGGAACTTGTTGTGTTCATCAAATGCAATTCATTTCAGTCAGTTTCTGAAACCATACTTCAGCTTGTGATTCCTCAGCGTGACACTTTTTCTGAAAATCGCATTGACTTTGTGAACAGTGAGGACAAAATCACAAAGTTAAAAAAAAGGCAAAATCACAATTATGCTTCAAAATAGGGGCAAGAACACCAATGCCCCATATCAAAAATAGAGAATTGCCTAAAACCTGGTTCTCCCGCAACTTTGACGAAATAATATAAAAAACGAGATACTTCTTAAAATTTTGTTTAGGCTCCACTAACAACACATCATCCTTGGATCTCCGTGAGCTTGATATTGGGAATCCATCACTCTAAAGGAAAGAGCCACTAGGAAACATAGCACTTAGAAGAGACTTCAAATTTCTGATGGTGGTCCTCAACTGAGACTTTTACCTGAGAAGTTGCTTCTGGGCAACAACCTGACCAAGGGCAGTACGGCACAAAACGGCGACGGGTGAAAGTGTACTGGCCAGCAGGGACAAGGCCATGCGATGAAGGCAACAGCCGGGGATTTACAATAATAAAAATGCAAGGAGACAAAGCTTAGTGCGTTTATTTCAATTTTCAAGGAGGCCGGATCAAATGTGGTGTAAATCTGCTCACATAAATTGCTCGAATCGTTAGGGTTGCCCTCAACATGTGTAATACAGTAGTTTTTCTTGAACCAACATATGCAGAATCATGACCTGCAAAGTCCTTCGATCATGTCACTGTAATAGCCCTCACCCAGCATGACAGCATCACAGGAACTGGGCTCAACAGGGAGAATATATATGATACTGGGTAGTTCACACATTACACAGGTCATGAACAGGCACTTTGAACAAGCTAATCAGTGATCGGGAAGAAGGTTGCGAAAACCATATCAAGGTGAACCAGGTCCAGCTAAATGGTAGAAACAACTGATTACTGACTCGTAAGTTGTTCTTACAGCTACAATTAAGACTGAGAAGAATCGCAGATACAAAAGACATCATCCTTGGTTGGCAGCAACGATCCTTCCCCTGATTGAGCTTTGCCTTGAATATTGCACAATATACTAGATGATACCAGATCCATCTTCAGCCAAAACCGCATGTTGATCAAAACCTGCACAAATTGACAAATATGAAAAGCACAGTAAGTTGCAAAGAGTGTGCCATATGAGAAATGAGAAAAACATGGCAAGGGAACTTGAGATATAGGAATAGGCTTCAGCCATCTGAATCACTTGACCAAACCACAGGGTGCAGAGTATCTACTTTTTCATTCAAGAGCAGGAAGGACGTTTTACCAAAGTGGACCTACAGAAGAAATCCTATCTACACCCATTCAGAAGATATGATATTTTGGACGTCTGCTGGTTTTAGTCATATAACTCCATTAGTTTGAGACCTTCTAATTGAGTACGTAAGCACAAAATCGTAAGATTATTGTATTTTGATAAATATATCTCATAACGAAAGCATACATAGATGCTGAAAGTTATAAAGTTTGGTTGCATTCTTTTTAAAATGCTATATATCTCCAATTTTTTTTCAGTAGTATAACATGACTTCACCTTCAGTGGCATCTGACCGGTTTCCACTACAAAGATCCATGACAAGAACATCAAGCTACTTATCTTGTTATGATAATCATATAAGCCCCTGTTACAGAATTTTAGCCAATGGTATGGGAGTGGAAGTCAGTGACACCAAAATGTTCTTGATTGTGATAGTGACGGAAGCCTGGAATAAGAAGAGCAACAACTAAGAACAATTCATGGAGACATAGTTCACTAGTTTTCACGGGTACAAATAGAGGATTCAAGAACAAATACAGCAATGGTAGTACACTGCTGCATATGTAACTATATATAAAAGGGCATTTGATTGCCCATACTTATAAAAGCAACATTTATCATTAGTCATATTCAGTAAGTTAACGCACTACCATTTATGATATCTAAAAATATCATTTATGATATGGTTCAGAACTATTCAGTAAGTTAACGCACTCTGTATGACTGTCCAGAACTACATCGATCTGACATCTGCACACTCTTCAGAACTAATTGGCAAGTTAAGATGTTATGTTAGAAATCATTTTAAACACTTTTGATTTTGTTCTACTATTTCCATCCACCAAAGGTAGTAAGGAGTCAAATTTCTCTCTGAGTGATCTTACTGTTTTCCAAATGAACTTAGAAAATTCTTCATTACATGCTTTCTTTCCCACATGTGAAAGCAAACTGCAGAATACAGAAAGAGTGAGCAGTGACTTACATATGCCAAGTTTACACAGGAACTTCAAAACATTGAGAACTTTCTCATCAATCACTTCATATTTGACTTCCACTATCTGAAGGCATTCTGATATAGCAGCTGATAGCTCTGTTGGATCAGGGCTTCCTTTCATTTCCTGTACAGTTTTAGGTACCTACAGTACAAGGAACCAATCTGATAAGATCAATCAACAATGCACAATGATTCTAAAAGAGTAAATACACCCACGACCCTCAAACTTGTCCCGGGGTGTCATCTAGGTCCTCAAACTCTCAAAATGCACATTAGCATACCTGAACTTGCTAAATGTGTCATTTAGGTCAAAAATTCCAAAAATACCCCTATGTTGTTGACGCTTGTCCATCTCTTAATCTATAATTGCGCTATGGTACAATCCAATAAAGTTCTCTAAGTATTGTGATGGAAACAGCTGATTTGGTGAGAGAAATAGTATGAAAGATAACACTCAATTAGCAGCCATGTCATCGTGTATAAGAGTATTTTTGGACCTAGATAACACACCTTAGCAAGTTTAGATACTCAAATATGCATTTTGAGAGTTCAGGGACCTAGATTTTTATGTGGTATTTACGAAGGGGTGTGGTGTTGACAAAAGACAACCTAGCTAAGCGCAATTGGCAAGGCAACAAAAAATGTTGTTTTTGTTCCACTGATGAGTCGATTCAACATCTGTTTTTTGATTGTCATTTTGCACATGCGGTTTGGTCAATCACACATGCGGCTTCAGGTCTTCAGCAACCTCGTAGCGTGTCACATATATTTGGGAACTGGCTATGGGGTATTAGCAAAGAAATGAAACCGCTAGCCCTGCTAGGAGCAGCCGCTACTTGTTGGTCGTTATGGCTTTGCAGGAATGGTTGTGTCTTTGAAAGAAAACTTAACCCTTCTCCTTTGCAGGTTATCTTCTCAGTTATCCATTTGCTCCGTTCATGGGTTATACTACAGAAACCAGCTTCACAGGAATTGGTTGCAGTGGCATTGCGATGCTTGGCTCAGGTGGCCAAGGACTTTTTTACCCAGGCACATGGGTGGCGGTCTAGTCTACGGATTGATAGTCATTAGCGTTTGGGCTCCTTGTTTTATGTTTTGCTTGTTTTGGGCTGTGTGCATCCTAGTAATGCAGAGGCCGGGAATTTATTTCAAGAGATTTGTATCAACTAGATGACACAACGAGACAGGTTCAGGGACCAAAAAATGCAGCAGTTGCATATTTATAAGATGCATACCTCCGAAAATAACTGAAGAGTGAGCTTCTCCAGAACTGGAGAATGTTCAAGAATACAAGCAAGAGCACGTAAATCATCAGGCTCAGACCAATAATCGTCGAGTAATAAACTCTTCAACTTGCTAAATGTAGGGCGGCATCTCAAATCCCTTTTGAAAATATACTGGACAAAGTGCAAGCAGAAAAGATGAAATAATCCTCACAGTGAGCATGGCAATTAAAGTTATAATAATACTGCTTGTTGACAAGGAATGGAAAAAAGTAAATGCCTGTCTAGGAAACATCTAACAATAACCTACAATGATATAGGTATTAGGTAATGCAGCAGATGTAATGATAACTTACAGTATATAACCATAACAAAGATAAAAGACAAAAGTGCAGATGTACCATTTCAGGGTAAGAAAGCAATTCCAACTTCTTAGCTTGTGATAAACCTTTTAGAAGCACATGACAGCCACGGCCATCGCCACTGCTATCATAGCTGTCACAAGACTTGCAATCACAATCCCAATAGTTCGTATTCCATTGCAGGCACTGGTCTACACATGCCTCAGGTATTCTGACAAATGCCTCCACTAATGATGGGATGCTCCCAAGCACGGGAGTTCCCCCGTAAACTTGATCTAAACGCAGCGAAACCAGATTTGGAGCACAAATATGAGTGCGGAAAGAATCATAAAACCCGCAAACAGAATCAGCAATGCTCAGATATTTCAGTGAATCGGATGAAATCTTCTTGACCAACTTGAATTCGCATTTGTTGAACTCTAGATGTTCCAAAGCCGGGCAGCTTGAGAAATCTGGGAAACTGCTGCAAACCCCAACACCGTGAAGCTCTAGCCTCGTCAGATGCATCGATACCAGAGGCAAGCCATCTAATAGCTCAGGTATGGTATGGTAACCCTCATAGTCATTGTGCAAACGGAGCCTGAGCACCCGAGCTTTGCGCGTCACAGCATAACGGAACCAGGTGTTCAATCGGGGCAGATCTTCACCGCTGAACCCCGAGAAATTGAGGTCACCGAAGTTACCGAACCTGAGCTCGAACGTGTCGAGAGGCGCGCCTCCGCGGGAGAGAAGCAGGCAGTCCACAAACTCCCGGAGCTCCTTCACGGACCCCAGGAACTTGCCGTCAGCGCCGGCGATGCGGAGGGCCTTGGCGGACTTCCAGAGGTGGCGCCAGCGTCGGGCCAGCACGCAGCTCCGCACGGCGTCCTGCGCCGGCAGGAAGCCGAGGATGTCCTCGAGGACGCCGTCCGGAAGGGCGCCGATGCGGTCGCCGCCCGTCCCGGGAGCAGCGACCGGCGCTTCCATGTGTTCTTTCTCCCCCCGGAGTTCGAGGATGGCTGAGTGGAGGGGGCGTGGATTAGGTGCGGCGGTCCGTCGCCGCCGAGCGCCGACGAAGTGGGAGACGCCAACCTATGGCTGATTTGGCCCGACCCAAATTATAAATGGGTCATGGATTTCAGAAAATAATAATAGAAGTAAAATTTGTCATAGAGTGTCAGGTACCTACACTCTTAAAATTGTCCTAAGCCTTGTTTAGGTGGTGGATAGATGTTAGAATTTGGAGGTTGAATTTAAGAGTAAGATGTTGCTTCGTAATCATTGCGTTACTGTAGCATTTCGTTTGTATTTGTGAAAAATTATCCAAAAATTGATTAATTAGGTTCAAAATGTTCGTCTCGCAGAGTACAACAAAACTGTGCAATTAATTTTTAATTTCATCTACATTTAATACTCCATGCATGTTATGACATTTTGATGTGATGGTAATCTTCTTTTTTCATAGTGTATTTGGGAGTTGCTTTTAGGAACTAAACAGGGCCTTGGATGTTAGAATTGGGAGATTGAATTTGAGAGTAAGATGTCACTTCGTAATCATTACGCTATTGTAGCATTTCGTTTGTATTTGTGCAAAATTATCCAAAAATTGATTAATTAGACTCAAAATGTTCGTCTCGCAGAGTACAACAAAAATGTGCAATTAGTTTTTTTATTTCATCTACATTTAATACTCCATGCATGTTATGACATTTTTATGTGATGTAGAATCTTCTTTTTGCATAGTGTATTTGGGAGTTGCTTTTTGGAACTAAACAAGGCCCTAAAAAAACCTACACTCCTAAAATAATTTTTTTGATCTTTAAATTTATCTAGGTGTGCCATTCAGATCCTCAATTTTTTAAAAGTTATTTTCAAGTCACAAAACTTATCACAACGTGTCATTCGTGTCCCCAAACTCTTAGAACACGGTGGGAAAAAAATCCAGTGGGAGTTTAAGGTGGAGCACTAGTGATGATATCTTCATTTTCAACTCGTTTTCTTAACGAGCTAGATCATGAACTACTCATGAGTTGTTTGATAAGCTTATTAGACTCGATAAATATGATAACACCAATTTTAGTTGTTATTAGCATAAAAGTATTTTTCTTATTTGGATAAAATAAACAAGTTATTCAACATGTAAGTCAAATCTAGCATTAATTTATTCTATTTCGAGTATTTAAACTTCTACATTATTCTAATTTATTATTTTTATAATATCGTCTAGAGCTATACTTTTACATGCTAAAATTATTATATTTGGGTTACTATCACATTTATTTTTTACATTAATATTGAATGATGTTTGGTTCGTGAGCCAAACGAGCCAACTCAAGATTTTAGAACGAACCGAGCCAAACTCAATTTTTAATTCATTAACCTTAATGAGTCAAGCCGAACTAGCTTGTTATTAAACGATCCATAAATGAGTCATATCTACACCTACTCTAAAACATAAAATGAATTAGAATCACATAGGCGCACTAATACGCACATTCACAATACAAAAATTCTACGATATATCAATTGCTACAAAATCAATCCAAATTCAAAGGTTTATCAAATATAAATATGTTGATTCATTTGTTATACACTAGCATTCATATAATTATCTAATTATTAGTCAAAGTTCATAAAATTTGACTTTTTTTCAAACCTAACATGAAGATTTTCCGTTCAAATGTTTGAGATGCGTAAGTCCAAGGGATTGTGTTGGTAGCAATGAAAGAAGATTATCAATAGACTTATTGTTTCCATGGTGGGCAACAAAGTTGATAACACATCAAGTATAAAACAAAAAGGAGTTGATATCACATTGTTTTTGAACCACACTTTCTAGGCCATCGAGCTCTTTATCTGTTTCGTGTTGTGTGACGCGAGGATGCCTTCTCCTCTTCCTTACAGCATCTCCAAGAGTGTCTAATATTTATACTTCCAATAATTCTAGATTGGGACCTTGCCAAAAAGTTTTAGGCCTAAAAGATACTACTTTCTCCAACAGTAGCCCTATTTTCTACTCCAACAGTAGCCAGCGCAAGAGAAAATTTGACAGAGATTGTTGGATTGGGAGTGCCAAAAGAAGGCTCATATTTGACTCAGAATAGCTCTAGTTTTGGGTACGCCAAAAAATTGGGTATGAGATTGGGCCAATGTTGAAGTACTATTTTTTCAGTTTATACCCAAAACAAATTATTGGGAATCTTTTTTGGGCACTCTTGGAGATGCTCTTCTCTCAACCATCACAAACGCTGCCTGAAACACAGGTGAACAACAGTCATCACGGTGATATGAGCTCAATTTTTCGATAGGATTTATTTATTCCGGTGGTTTAGAACGAATTTACTTAAACTTGTGCGCGATTTGCTCACTGCCAGTCTTCCAAACGGTGGCGATTTTTGTGAGCAAGTCCGATTCGTAGCACCGGTGCCACAAACCGAAGTTGCGAACCAAACCAAACCCTGTTCATCACGTCTGGAATCTTCGGAAACAAATCCGCCTCGTCATCGTCTCGTCTCCCCGTCTTCTCCCCCAACTCGTCATTAAACTCCTAATAAAAACCTCGCGAGAAGCGGCGAGAGAACCACACTTTTGTTCGCTGTTTTCGCCCCAAATCTGCTGTTGGCTCGAGCGGAATCCGAGCCAGCAATGGCGGGGCTCTCGCTCAAGTGCGGCGACTGCGGCGCGCAGCTGCGGAGCGTGGAGGAGGCGCAGGCGCACGCCGAGGCCACCAACCACGCCAACTTCGTCGAGTCCACCGAGGCCGTCCTCAACCTCGTCTGCTCCGACTGCGGCAAGCCATGCCGCTCCCAGACCGTAAGATCCAGCCCGCCCCCACCCGCAATTCTTCTCCCCGATCCCTCCGTCGGATTTGGTGGCCCGTCGATCCGGCTCACGCCGGCGGGGTTCTCGATGCGATTTCGATCGATCGCGTATGGGTTCTGTGGTAGCTGATGACGCCGGTGTGTGTGCCTGCGCAGGAGGTGGACCTTCACACGAAGCGGACGGGCCACAAGGATTTCGCGGACAAGACCGCCGAGGCGGCCAAGCCCATCGATCTCGAGACGCCGCTCAAGCCGGCCTCCACCTCGGAGGCCATGGACGTCGATGCCCCGGCCTCGGCAAGCGAGGAGCCGCAAGGTTGGGTTACTTAACAGTGTGCTAGTATTTGTGAGATGAGCGAAAGGGTTAAATTGAATCTGCTTTGGTCTTACCTTCCGTGTGTTGATTGGCGTGGTGTTTGATTGTGGCAGAGATGGTGGTGCCTGAGGTGAACAAGGAGATGCTTGCGGACCTAGAGGGCATGGGGTTTGCCACGGCGCGTGCCACTAGGGCACTTCACTTCTCTGGTATGATCAGTGATATTGTTGGCTTGTTTTGTTGATGTTATTATGACTGTAGTCTGCTTTGGCTGAAACCAGAAATTCTTAGCAATTAGGACTGAATGGATTTATTGAGAAAAAAATCATTCCATGAAGAATCATCCAATGACAGCCACTCAGATTTTTTGTCATCTACACAATCAAATATTCAAATTGGCTTTAATTTCCTTTAGGAACTTAGGCTGCCAAGCAAATAAACTCCCATGTAACCAGTATGATACTCTTTTAAAGAAGATTCAGAATGAATCAGCAACTGTCTAAGGATCTGGTTATGCTACTTCTTGTAGATGGGCATGTCAATCTACCTCCGATGACAGTGAGGATGTGTTTCTGCTCTCATGAGGAACTAAAGATCGAAATAAAATTTGTAGATTCGTTATCCAACTTAGATCTGTATTAGGTTCTGCTAGGCTACAAAGAGAGTAGAAAAGCATGATTTGTTGGATGCATTTTTGGCACTAAGTTATTTTAGACATCCGATTGGTAAGTCAAGACTATGTCTGACTTAAGGTTTCATCATAAGATGAATAAGTTGGAAGTTATGCTTGGCAATTGAATTATTTATAAAATTGAATTCTGTCCGTTTCCACTCTTGACTTCTTTGCGAAGCCTGCTATGGTAATTGGACTTACTTTCTGTAAGTCAATGCTTGTGGACTGAAATAGGTAATATGAAGGACAGAAAATATATATGCACGAGATGCTAGTATGTTTGTCATGCTCTTAATAACTCATGTTAAAATTGAGTCATTTTATTAACTCGAGTCATTTTATTAACTCGGTAGATAGATGGTAATGTTGTATAAAATTACTACAGCTTATCTGAATATACCAACACATAGCTGACTGTTTGGTGCTATTATTGATACTATCTCATCTAATTGTAAAGCAACAATACAATGATATTCATCCTTTCCTGACACATGTACTTACTATAGGTAATAGCACCATCGAAGGTGCTATCAACTGGCTTTCTGAGCACCAGGAAGATGCAGATATTGACGAAATGCCTCTGGTATGATGATATTAACTTATTTTCCCAGTTAATTAATAGTTTGTTCCTTTTGATACTCTGATGGTTCTAATTTGATCCCTCTTTGAAAAGTATGATGTTCTTGATATATCACTAGTTGCCTTGCTATTCTGTTTCCATTGGGATGCGGGCTTCGTAGTAGTTGTTTAAGTAACCTTTTTCATTAAAGTTCCTATGTTATATTCTTGATATCTCTGCAAGCAGCTATTTTTGATCCAAGAAATGGCTAATATATAATCTTGTCACATTTCTGAATCTTGGAAAAAGATATAATTTGAAGCGCATATTGTTAGTTTGAACAAGTGGATGCTCATTTATGTCGCCAATATTTGGCCATTTGTAGTTGCTTCTACATGCACAATTAGGAAGGACATTGTCATTCAAATGTTCCATCAAACTTGCACACTAGATTTCATTTCTTTCATCGAGCTTCTGATAGTTATTCTAAGTGGGGCACTGTATGTCATACTAAGTTACTAACACTAAAGCAATAAAATATCTTTTACCAGCACACTTCTACAGGTTACTTATCTTCTTTCATATTTTAGGTACCAGCTAATTCAAAAACGGAGGCTAACAAACCCAACCTGACTCCCGAGGAAATGAAGATTAAAGCACAGGAGCTAAGGTAATTTGATGAACTGTTCTTTTGTATCATGGGCTGGGTTAAATAGTTGCTTCAAATTTGGCAGAATATTTTGTTTTTAGTGCTGTTTTTTAATGTTCTGTACCAGTTCACTGTCATATGAACATTTTCTGTGTTTGGCATGGTTCAGCTAATACTCCATCTCTGTCTCTCTCTCTCTCTATATATAGCTGTTGAACAGCCAGAAACAATTCATTTTAATTTCCACTGAGATTAGAACCGTTATATTTGTTTTAATGAGCAATCTAATCTTTACTAGTGTATAATGATGACTTCTGCTGCAAATTAGTGGTGATTTGTTGCATTATGACCCTGCTGCCAGTGGTCTTTGTGATTTTTGCAGTGCTTTAAGTATCCTAACATAAGTTGTACATGTATTAGCCACACAGACATTGTACTGGGAAAATCATATTTTCGTGGAAGCAAATTCAGTATTTCTTTATAAAACTGCTATTAGAAGATAATCTGTCTTCAACTTTGTAAATGTTTGCTCCTAGTTGTAGATTTAGGAATTCAGAATGGTGTGCACAAAATGTATTATATGACCAGGATTTGACTTTCTAAAACTGTTTAATCTTGAACCTTAACTACTCGCCCTATTTTTAAATATATGACGTTCAGGACAAGATATAATTAGTAAAAACCATTCTAATTACCACATCATATATTTAAAACGGAGGGGCTGAGGTAGTATCTGGCGTACATGAAATATTGTTGTTCTTTGGAGACATCTTATATTGAATTTTTTTTCCTCCATTTGTAGGGAACGTGCTCGTAAGAAGAAAGAGGAAGAAGAGAGAAGAATGGAAAGAGAAAGGGAGAAGGTATGGTTACTCTTTTTTTTGCCTTACTAGCTGGGTGCCTGCTTGTTGCTTATGTTGATACTCATTCATTAAATATGTGAAATAAATCATTCAGTAAGCCATGATCTTCGTGAAGGCCATATACATATTTGTATACACAAATCAGTCCATAAAATCTGCAGAACTGAAGTGTAGAACCAAGCCAGCACCCATCATCACCTACTAACTTTTTATGTAGTAGAGATTGATATGTAACATATATTCATCTAGAATGGCACTTAAAATGTATGGGAAAGTACCATGAAAAAAATTAACAGGCGGTGCTTATTCAACCGCTTGGCCGTTGTTTAGGAGGTCATTAAATTGCCCTGTTTTTTTTAGTTTGCTAAATCAGAAACTACCACCTGGTGATAGATGTGTACTTCTTCGGTATCAGAATAAATAGAGCACATCATCAGTAATCTATACCATATAACATGTTTCTCCATCTGGCTTCCTTTTTGCGGATCATTCTTTACCTAGTTATTCAAACATGCCATACAACACAAACTTTTTGTAGAAAGGTCAATTTGCTTTGGCTCACATTTTCTCATTTTCAGGAAAGAATACGAATTGGTAAAGAACTTCTTGAAGCCAAAAGAATTGAGGAACAAAATGAAAGAAAACGGTTGGTTTCTTTCCTTCTGTGCCATGCGTGGGTGCTTCTGTTGATTTTCTTGTACTCACTCATGACTAATTTCTTTTCCCCCGTTGTCAGCATGATAGAGTTGCGAAGACTTGAGAAAGAAGAGGAGAAAAAAGCTAGAGAAAAAATCCGCCAGAAACTGGAAGAGGATAAGGTTTCTGGTTTCTCCACCTCATCTTTTAGAATCTTTCTAGCTTTGTCATTCAAGTTTCTAACTAATGTGAAAAATACTAGTAATTGGATCTTAAAAATAATGTTTTTTCCTTTTGCAGGCTGAAAGGAGAAGGAAACTAGGGTTGCCACCAGAAGACCCAGCAGCTTCCAAACCAAGTGCACCACCTCTGGTCGAAGAGAAGAAGGTATTTTTTTAAAAGAAATTGAATTTCATTTACCATGATTATTGAGCTGCCTGACCATTAATTTCACGGTTGAGATGAACTTGTTAAGAGTACTAAACTTCTTAGGGGAACATAACTTTGCTACAAGGTTAATCTTGAGTAACTTCTCATTTCAATTGAACTCACTGTTCAATGTGATATATGTGTATGCAGAGTGCATTGCCTATCAGGCCAGCCACAAAGGCAGAGCGGATGAGGGATTGTCTACGAAATCTTAAGCAACAGAACAAGGTAAAACCTTTTTTTTATTTTGTTTTTTACACATTTGCCTGGGAAATCCATCCATTTGCTGCCTTCTTTGTAGAACAGCTTGGCACCTTTACTTGTTCATTAGGCATGGATCTATATGATTGTAGATGAAAAACAGAGACATACTAGTTTCTGTGACAAGGTTCAAGTAATTTTTATGATCTTGCGTAAGTGGGCAAGCAGATGGTAAACCACTAGATAACCAAATTAGACTTCCAGACACAGCATGTAGGCGAAATGTAACAAAACTGTAGATGTCTGCATATGAATCCTCTCACTCCCAATTGGATTAAACGTGGAATGAAAGTTCATTGTTTTGAGGATTAATTTCCAATCATAATATTTGCAACTGCATATTCTCTGCAACCATATTTCTCTATGTGGCTATCATGCCACTGCTTGCACCACCACTCCACCTTCATCTTCAACTCCGATGCCGCACATTGCTTGCCTCCTGTGTGTCCCCATTTTGGCAGCACCTGACACCTTCATTGCCTGTCATGCAATACCCTCTGCTTTGCTGCACTCTCTCCACTCACTTCCCACTCTAGACATCGTACTTGCTAGTCCTATCGGCTTGTTGCCATGTTGCTGACTGCCCTTCAACTCATGGCAAGCAATCACAGTCTTTATGATCACATTGCCACCACTACTGGTGCTTGGCCACTGCTGCACACCTGGTTGGGTGTCCTGGTGAACCCTCACCCTGGACTGGGGTAGCCTAAACCTTAATCCTGAGCCAGCTGGTCTCAATTGTTGGAAAAAAAGCTGACCCCGAAGTTTTTTCATAACATTCAACTACTGACATCATATTTGTGTAAACCTTGCTATCATTTTGTGACAGGAGGACGATGCCAAGGTGAAGAGGGCATTTCAAACACTCCTTACTTATGTTGGGAATGTTGCTAAAAATCCCGATGAGGAGAAATTTAGAAAGATCAGACTCACCAATGCTACATTTCAGGTAAAACTGCTAGATCTTGAAATTGAAAAGGGGCTTGTTAACCTATCAGGGAATATGAGATCCTTACTGTGTTTGTTTATTCAACTCACCTTACAGGAGAGGGTTGGAAATCTGCATGGGGGCATAGAGTTCCTTGAGCTGTGTGGATTCGAGAAACTTGAAGGCAATGAATTCTTGTTTCTGGCAAGGGACAAGGTCGACAAGGCCATCCTGAACACGGCTGGAGCCGAGCTGAATTCTGCAATCACCAATCCTTTCTTTGGAGTCCTTTGAATTGTCAAAAACCTCAATGTATACTTGAAACCTTTTTTGGTTTCGCCTTTGCTTGACAGGCAATTGTGTTTAACATGGCGTTTGTAAGTTTCAGATTTCACGAATTGTTACATTTTACATCCATATTCCTTCGGTATACATACAATGCTGAGAACAATCTTCCACGCAACGTACTACCTTCTTTTGCACGGTGACTGAGAACGTTTAGTTTTCATGCTGTCTTTCTACTTCGGAAATTCTCTAGCTCCAGCTAATGCAATTACGAGCTGGGCAAGGAATGCATAAGCAGAATTCAGGGAGGAAAAACGTCAACATTTCAGAGACGGTTTACAGCTAACCATCTGATTTATGTGAACTGACTTGCACGCATTTCAGATTTCAACATGCTATAGCGTCCAAAACAAACTTCTTAACATTATCTGACGAACGATGAGCTTAGCAAATCTCTCTTCAGCTAATTAATAATCAGAGCTGAACCTGACGGTCGTAGATCCAGCTGAAAGGCGCGAACTCCGCCGCGTCCTTCGCCCTGTCCTGCGCCCTCTCCTCCAGCCTCCTGAACCTTGGCCCCAGCGAGCACACGAACTCCTGCGCGCGGCGGCCCTCCCCGGACAGCCCCGTGAGGTCGGCGACGCCCCACCGCCCGACGAGGAACTCGATGATGTCGGCGTAGTCCCTGGCCGTGTACACGCCGAGGCGCTGCGCGACGGCGCTGAAGCGCGCGAAGAGGCCGTCGTCGCGGCCGTCGTACATGAGGTGCGCCGGCATGGCCACCTTCTTGCGCATCATGTCGGCGAAGGCCCGCGCCGTGTAGTCCGGGTCCACCTCGAAGAGCTTGGCCACGATCCGCTCGTACGCCGCCTCGTGCCGCTTCTCGTCGGCGGCGATGGCGCCGCAGATCCGCGCCAGCCCCGCGTCGCCGTGCCGCCGCCCGGCCAGCCGCGCCGTGTTGCCGTGCGAGATGAAGGTCGCCCGCTCCTGGAACGACGTGTAGATGAACCCCATGTACGGGTTCGTCTCCGTCTTCGGGTCCTGCGATCGATCAAGCTCCGGCCAGGCCAGCAGAATTACATATATGTATATATACATATTTATATATATATATATATATATATTATATATGTATGTATGTAGAATTGGTAGCTTATAACCGACGTACCATTCCGGAGGCGATGAGGTACTGGATGGTCTTCTCGACCTGGCGCATGTCGACCCTGCCGGAGAGGAAGAGGTACTTGTTCATGAGGTCGCCGTGGCGGTTCTCCTCGGCGGTCCAGGCCCGGGTCCAGACGGCCCAGCTGGTGGGGCTGGCGCCGGTCTCGTCGCGGACGCCGCCGTCGAGGGTGTTGAGCATGGTCTGGTACGTGGGGAGCGCCTCCTCGGTGACCATGTCGCCGACGAGGCAGACGAAGTAGTCGTCGGGGATCTCCCGGGCGCGGGCGCGGAGCTCGCGGACCTCGTCGAAAAAGGACTCGGAGGCCGCGTCGGGGAGGAAGTCCTGCGGCTGCCACGAGCTCTCCACGGGCTTGAGCAGCGACAGGATGTTCTCCGCCGCCCACGAGTTGAGCGACTCGAAGATCTCGCGCTTCTGCGGCGGCAGCGAGTGCGTCACCGGCCGGCGCACCTCGCGAGGAGGGGCGAACGGCTTCCTCGGAGCTCGAACCCTTCATCCAACAACGCAAACAAAATTTCCTGTATATAGCATGCATCTATCACTGAAAATTTGCAGCTAAGTACAACGCAGCTAAATTTGCTGTATTATGTTGGTTCGTTCGGATGGCTTAGGCTAAAAATTTACTGAGATGATGCAGGACTGGCCGGTAAATCTTGTACTGAATCAAATAGTAAGAGATAAGCGGTGAGTAATGAGCATTACTCTTGCCGTGGTTCATGTTTTCGGTTCGCTGCCGGTTATTACTACTGTAAGCCTCACAACTACCTCAACAAACCAGTGTGTACAAGCAAACAGACAGGCCTTATATATTATACTACCGGGCAGGTTGCGAATAGCCCGACATGTCTGTCGACAGACGGGTGAACAGCACTTGCCAAGAGGGAGCATACAAATTGCATGACAATTATTTTTTTTGAAACTTGCATGACAATGCTCTTTCTTCCTTTTGTTTTGCATGGGAAAAATGACCAAATTTTGTTTGGTGGATGGATTACAACAAAAAAAAGTATCACGTATTGTGCCGCAAGATCAAATAGAGCAAAAGCTTTATTTAGTCACCGAATGAGATATGCAAAATAATAAATTAACCTACATAAATATAAATGGGAACAAAATTAAAGTGACTATCTTTGGGGTGCAAGAACCACTCAGCATTCCCTTCAAAAGTTGAATTAATTAAAAAGTGAGAACATAACCATAGATTATAATAATAGAGCCATACTCCCTCCATATATAATTTAGAAGTCATTTATGATATGATTGTGCATACCAAAGAGTAATTAATTATGACCGAAGTTTTCCTATTTACCCTTATTAAATAGGGTTGCGGGTGTATTCTGTACACTAAAATAATTCGGCTTGATTGGTTGTTGCAGCCTCTCCCGAGGTGGTGGAGACTGGATCAAGCCCCCACGAGTGTTCTTTTTTCTGTCGCGGCGATTCAAGAGTCATGGGCAAAATCGTCTGTTTTGGCCAACGCGGGGAGAAACGACTTCTATTTTACAACTTCGACCATCGTCCAGAATGACTACTAAAAGCTATATGGAGAGAGTGTTTCTAGGGCCGTAGGGGGCTCAATTAAGTCCCCTACCTCCCCACAAACAATTATTAAGCCCCTCTTCATTTTTAAGGAGAAAGAAGAAATAAGGGAGAAGAAGAGGATGGGGAAAGAGAGAGGAAGTAACAAGGAGAGGGAGAGAAGCCCAACCTCGAAGGCTAGATTATTATCGCCTACAAATTACTGAAGATGATGAATAATATTGGATCTACTTTGGAAGGCAGCACCCTAGCACTAGTTTCCACTACTTGCTTCAAAAAAAATGTGCAATACACGAATTTGGGCACGAGGTGATTCGACGTACTTCTGAAATAAGTTAACCTAAGAAAAAGAAACTAGTGGAACCATATATGGGCTAGATGAAGAAAAGAAGTCTAGCCAAGATCGTTGCCTACTTGCCTCCCCAACTGAAAACCCAGGAAACGAGCCCCTTTCTCCTTTTCTTTTTCTCTTGCTCATGTCCTAGAAATAAAGCACCCGACCAGAGTGAAAAAAATTTCCCAGCAAAAAATGAGAGAAGATAGTCTCAGGAAACGAGAGCCCAACAACTCTAACTAAGGCCGGGGCGGGAAACAAAACCCCTAGCAAATAATATTCAGAGGAAGCTCGAGAAAAGCATGATGAAGTGCTGCTTGCTGCTCACTGTGCCGCGGAAGCCATGGCCACCACCGGGGACAACGCTCTCCTCCTCCTCCCTTTGCAACAAGGAGGCGTCGCCGCCGTCGGCGCACCGAATAACACGCCGCAGGAAGGGAGTGCCGCTGCCACCGCCATCGGAGACGACATGGCCACCACCTGCATGTACGTAATCTCCGTGCGACGATGCTGGAGCCTGGAGCTCTCTACGACGGACAAGATGTAGGCGGCGAATTGAATAGAAACAATGAGCTAGCTAGCGCGCGCGGCCTGGCACTGGCAGCATGCAGTTCCGATGACGCAATAGCTGGCTAGCTATCCATGACGTAGTACTACTACCTGAATCATATCCTAGCAGCTTGTAGTGCGTGTGCTTGGTGCTCACACGCTCAGCTCGCTCACTAGTATAGCGTGGCGCGTGTTTACGGGTGCTTGCGAAGCTCAAACTCTGGCCATCACCTCGTCATCGGCATGCATGCAGGCCCAATGCCAGGTGCACGAACAACGCATGACCCTGTTGACTAGCTACATACTGTTATCGCGGCCGGCGGTTTGCCCTCTCTGGGGCAAGCAAAAATCACAATATATATGCAACTTCTTTTTAGAAAAGGAAATATATTTCAATATTTCAGCCTCTGCATCAAATTATGCATATAGCTGTTTCTTATTACAAACGGGTCCGAAAAAAAGGCTGAAAATAAATATTGTCGGGGACAACAATAAGGGGTCCCCTAACCAACGGGCTAAACACCCTTAAAAACGCAAATAAGATATCATCCATAAAACTGACGGGCCAATGAACCATGAAGGCATCACGGCCCACTACAGCCAGATGCGGCCCAAACGACTCTCCGGACCAGCCCCTCGAGGTCGCAAAGGGACCGCACCCCGTCCCCGCCTCGCTCGAGGGTCGCGCACCCCCTCGAGTAAAGCACTACGCGGGCTCCGCCTCGCTCGAGGGTACCCGCTCCCTCAAGCGAACCTCGCCGCGCTTCCGCCTCGCTCGAGGCCTCCCCGCGGCCTCTCCAACCGACAGCGGCATTTAAATGCCTGCCCCATCCGCCAGGCGCCAAAGTCAAAAGGCAAGCCCTCCCCACTCCGCACCGCTGACACCGTCAGGCCCACAGTGCCGCCTGCCCCAGGCGCTGTGCTGACACACCACCACTGTGCGGACATGCAAGGATAATTCCGCCGCGCTGTGCCAACCACCCCCGTCCTCTCCCCACGACGAGACCCTCGAACGGGCATGGGGCACCCTCGAACGGTGTACGGACGACGACCGGGGGCAAACCCCGGTCAGGCGCACCACGCGGGCCGCCCTGGCCAAGTCACCTCCGCTCAGGCCTGGTCATCTCCACCAACTCCGACCACTGTGCCACCTGCTCCCATCACCGTGCGGGCACGACAAGCCCTGTGCTGACTTGCAGGCGTCATTCCTCGCCACTATTCCACCCGCCCTCGTCCTCTCCCCACCGCGCGGCCCTCGAACAGGCATGGGAGGACCTCGAAGGGGCGTACGAGCGACGACCAGGCGCGGACCTTGGTCGGATCCGCCCGTATGGGTGACGCGAGCCAGGTCAAATCTGCCAACTCTGGTCATTCCCCGACGAAACAAGCACGCCAACGCCTGTGCTGATCAGCAAACACCATGCCGGTACCTGTGCTACCTGCTCTCGTCCTTCCTCCGCGCCCAGGCCCTCGAATGGCGAGGCAACGCCCTCGAATCAGCAGCAGACGACGACCGGGCGCTGGCCAAAGGCCACGCCACTCCTCGAAGCCACGCCAGGACAAGCACAGGGGTCGCCACTACACCCGCAGGAGCCAGGACTCGCCATTAAAGCCCGCCAGAGCCAAGGACGGCCGGACGCTCAGCGTCATACTCCCCAGTACGCATCCCTGTAGCAAGAACTGTGCTTGTACTTGTAAGCCCCTCCCCCTTGGTCTATAAAGGGGGAGACCGGCACCCGATCGGGGTTTCGGCTCTCACACCCGCACACACACCACCCGATATTGGCACTCAGCCTCAATCAAACCCGTCTTAGGGACTTGGAGACTCCTTCTCCTCTCCCGCCTTGCTTGTAGCCCCCCTCCACTGCAGGCACCCCTGGTGCCAGATCGTACAGTGCCGCGAGCACACCCTGCTGGACGTACGACCCCGTGGCCGGAACCAGGATAAACCTCGTGTCATTGTGTTAGCTCTTGCATCAACCATCGGAGGGCAGGAACACAACGCATTCTGCGCGGTGCGAGGTTGGGCGACCAATCCCGGCACCGATAGTGGCGCGCCAGGTAGGGGTAGCGCTGTGATCGACTCACTACTTCCACTAGTTCCTTCGTTGGCACCTTGCGCCGAGCGTGCGCCGCCGCGGTTCCCCGCGGCGCCCTCGGACCCACTCCCAAACGGGTATCGAATCACGTTTGGGAATCTGGAGTTTGAGGTGACCGGAGAGGGCTTCCTCATGCTGCTCGTCACCAGGACAACCACCGCAGGAGCCACAACTCTGACACCACCGACACCGTCCCAGCTCAGGGGCCGTCGAAGACTGCACGAGCTGCGGATCCGTGTGGCGCGGCGTGACGCCCCTCGCGTCATCCTTCCCGACTGGGACGCGCACTTACTGCTACAGCCAGCTGCCGCGACGCAGGAGAGCGCACCTCCGCTGGCGGCTCCCGTGGAGGGGGCACGCCAGGAGAATGCGGTGGGGCCAGCGCATTTCCCCTATGGGATACGTAACGCCGCCGCAAGCTATTCCGCGGTGGTCAGCACTGACCTGGGCGCGTGCGAGGATTTGCCGGGATACCAGTTGGTCTTGATCCGCAACCTCATCATTTCCTCGCCCGATGGGTCCCACCCCGAGTCGGACGACGGGGAAAACGTGTGCGCCCAGGAACACCCCGACTTGGACTACACCGGGCTATGCGATCGTGAGGCTTTCACATCGTTTCAGGCCGCCGCGGACTATTGTCTCACTTGCTCCGATGACTCCAGCGATGGGGAATACGACCCCACGCGGGAGTGCTTCGTCCTCGACGGGGAGGTCGGGTCTGCAAGCGAGAGCGGTGACGCGAGCCATGCGGATGGCCGTGATGAGCAGCCGCCAAACCCGGAAGTCGGCCACGGCGAGCGGTCGGCAAACGTGCAGGCGGAGGCACCTCAGGGTGAAGCCGCACTCGCACAGGCACAACTGGCGCAAATCCAAGAGCTGGAGACACAACTCCAGCAGGAGCGCTGGCAGCTGCAAGAGCTGCGGGCCACACTTGAAGCCCCGCAGCCCGCGTGCGGTGAACGCTCTAGGGCGGCAGGGCTCGTTGCTCAGGCGCGCATCATGAACGATGGCAACGCCGCCGGCCCAGCCATGCTGCCCCGCGCGAGTGAAGGTCCTTGTTTGGTTTTGGTAATTGAGTGACAACTTAGGTGGACTAATATGTGTTTAAGTGAAATACGCAGGTGATTAGTCCACAGGTGATTATGTGATGAAGGAGCTCATTGCATATGGGACATGACATGGAGTCATGTGACTAAGTGGAGAAGATCAAGACAAGACTTGGTTTGATGGACCGGTTGCATGTGCGAAGGGCAAGTTAGAGGCTAAGCGCTGGACCGCGTGGCGGGATGCTTGAGCAATGACTTGGCGCCGATGGACCGTTGCAACGGTGAAGAACAAGTGAAGTCAAGATCGATGAACCAATAAGTCACATGATGATATGAAGTGGATCATATCATTTATGATGATGTTGGTGCATGTGTTGCATCAACATAGGAGAAGATGAAATGGAATGTGAAAGGTAAAGGTATAACCAATAGGCATTTCATTTAACCGGTCATAGGAGAGTAGAGAAGTTTATGACCGGATTTAGGATAGATGGCCGTACTATCAAGAGGGGCAAACTTGTTTGCATATCGGTCATCTAGTGCCACTTGAGAGATCTAACTTTGCGATGTTACTAGGATCGAGTGGCGTGGTGAAGAGAGTGAAAAAACTCTTTGAGAAATGTTTGTGAAAATGCTAACTTACTCACACATAAGGTGGTACACTTATGGAGTTGGCACATTTGCAAAGGGGTTGAAGAATTAGATGTCGGTTATGGCTTGGTGTGATCTTGGTTTGCAATTCTGCTTTGATCCAAAGTGTTTTGGGTCAAGCATTCAGTTGGGTTGGATAGCCCTCTGAATGAGCTTTCCATAGATTCCAAGATCACCTAATTTGGACATCGGAGCTAAAAGTTATGGCCGTTTAACCGAGCTTCGGTTGTGCTGAAAAAGTAGTGGCGGACAGTCCGCCTCTATGGGGTGGCGGACCGTCCGGGGGGTCCAGACAGTCCGCGGCCTGGAGGGTGGACAGTCCGCAATTGTTTTTCAACGCGAAAAAGTTTGTGAGGCAGACTGTCCGGGCCCATGTGGCGGAGTCCACAGGCAAATTTTTGTGAGGCGGACCGTTTTCACGGACTGTTTATACAGAGACGTTTCTGAGCGTTCTAGAGCACTTTTATGAGGCGGACAGTCCGCGGTTGATGTTGGAGCTCGGAAAAAGAGTGTAACGACTAGTTTTTTGAATGGCAGACAGGTAGCCGTTGGAGCTCAGGAAAAAGAGTATAACGGCTAGTTTTTCATCCCTCTCTATAAATAGGAGGGTGACCGGGGCTTGGGTAAGGTTGAGCACCTTGGGAATGTGTTTCCCATGGTTGTGCTTGCCTTGGGAGTCCACTAACTCACTTCTTGTTGCAAGATTGCGAATCCATTGCGAGTGAGTGCGAATCTAGTGCATTGCTTTGAGAGATTGCATCGAGTGGCACTAGGTGTTCGTGTTGCAAGTTGGTTTGCTTGTTACTCTTGGAGATTGCCACCTCCTAGACGGCTTGGTGGATTGAGGCTCCGTTGAAGCACGCAAGGAGATTGTGCGGTGCTCCGGAGAAGGATTTGTGAGGGGGATTGTGCTCACCCCGCGGGGATCGCGAAGAGCAACTCTAGTGGAGCGTGTCATTGAGTTACCTCACTTGCGAGTGGTGACTTGGAGTGCCCGGAGTGGCCAGCGGCTTGAGAGCTTTGCCCAAGAACCATCGAAGTGTTGGTCGACACAACGAGGACTAGCTTGGTGGCAAACAAGTGAACCTCGGGATAAAAATCACCATGTCAACATTGTCTACTCTTCTCGGTGGTTTGCATTTCTCGATCACAAGCATTGTATTTACATCCTTATATATCTTGTGCTTGTGAGGTTGCTCTTATAATTAGTTGGCTTGTGTAGCTTGCTAATTGTCTTCTTGCTTGTGTAGCTAGAAGTTGTGATCTCGTGACTAATTAGCTTGTATAGCTTAGTTAGTCCCATTGCTTAGTTTCTGTAGCTAAGTAAATTGAGCCTTTGGATTAGACTTGTGTAGTCTTGTCCATTGAGCATTGCTAGTGAGCTTAGGAGATTTGTGCTTCTGCTTACTAGTTGTATAGGAGCTCCCCGATGTGTGAAGTACTAGTGGCATAGGTTTGTGTGACCTTGCTCCTAGAATTAATTAGGTGAGCTTGTGCTAGCCCGACACCTTATTTGCTTGTTTAAGATCTTTTATAAGGTGCAAGTAAACTTGATAGAAGGGGGTGAAGTCTCGGCTAGACCGATAGTTTTAATTCCGCATTTATTTCGGTTAGCCGGTGCGATAATTTTTAGAAAGGACTATTCACCCCCTCTAGTCCGCCATCTCGACCCTACAGTGAGCCAGAAGCTAGTCGCCGCGGTGAGCTTGATGCGGGCCATGCCTGAGCCATCAACGCCAGAGGCGCGCGACATGCGACGCCAGGTGCAAGCGCTTGTCACGCCCAGTTTTAAGGATAAACCGAACGCTAACTTTATGCATGCCCAGGATCAAATTTTCATGCATAAAGCGACTACTCAGTGAATATCACAACATATATCATTACAAGCGGTTAAATAATTACAAAATGACCAAAGGGTCTTAAAGAAAAATTACACAGCGGAAAGCTAATCGCAGCGGAGGACTCCATCTTCCACTGGATCATCGACTGGGGGCACGCCAGCCCAGAACTCCAGGTCTTCATGATCCAAGTCTTCTCTACCCTATTAAGGTCTATAGCAAGCGTAAGTGCACTTATGGTTGGCACTTAGCAAGTGGGAGGGAGAATATGACATGAAGGTTTAAACAAAGGCTCTATTTAGTGGACAGCAAAGCTCAAGTTTTAGTTGGTCAAATTTTAATTAAGCACCTAATAGAAATTATTGTTAAAAGCTTCCCAAACCACAACAAGGCACAGGCTTCCCACCTGTCCTGAACCTAGGGTTAAATTTCTCATCAACTAGCATCACTTCCAAACCATAGACACCACTTCTGTGATCCACCCAAACCATACTAACCATGTGAGGGTCCAGGCCGCTCTTAACTGTGAGCACGGCTGTTATAACAGTTTTTACACTCTGCAAAGGTCGTACAACTTTACCCATGAGTCGTGTTACCCGTTCATGCCAGGGGTTGCAAGTCCCTTTACACATTTCCGAGATGTGTCGGCTGGGTACACTATGAGGCCTTTACAAGGAGATTCCAAAAGTACTTCGCCTGCTAAGGTTTCACTTCACCGAGCTAAATGAACAGTGCGAAGACATGTACCACTTAACTGGAAGCCCCCTCCTGCAACCCACAAACAACCGAGGCTAATACAAATGAAAATCATCCAATTACTCAGCCAAGACCAGAGCCCATTAGCACTCGCGGTTGCACTGTTTTCCTGGGTGGTCGCTCCACAGACCGGTCCTTAGCTTGGGCAAGACAACCACATTCCCATGAAACCTCAACAATTCATCATTCATATCCATATCCATCATCCACCTTTCTACATCACTTTCCCAAGCCCCTAGAAGTCCATGTTGCTAAAAAGACTACCAAACCCACATTGCATAATTCCTTTAGCCAATATTATTTATGACCCAACCATCCCATGTTTGAGCAACTAAGCATGAATCTACCCTGAACCAGGTAACCTCTAAAGGCTTCAAGGAATAATCATGAAATTCTAGTAAACAACCTATCATAGGTTTCCCATCAAATTTGACAACTAATGTAAGCAAATATAAATAACAAGTGACATTGTGTTAAATAAAGTAAGCAGGTACAAGGAGAATGATCAAGGAACCACTTGCCTCAAAATAAACCAAGGTTCCCACTTGCTCAGAACGTTCCTCAGCGTAAACATTTCACTACAAACAAGCACACATGGGAAACAACTAAGAACAATACACCATACAGTAAAACAATTTTAGAAAACGAGTTGCTATTAACTAGTACTAGCTACAGCGGGCACAAGAGTGCAAGAATCGGCTAGATCGGAACTATGAGTGATAAGATATGAGTCTTCAAAAGAATTAGGGATTAAGTGATACCTGTGACATGAGATAGAACTGTTTGGGGTTATAACATCATCAGATTAAGGGCATGATGTCATAGGGAATTTCATCGTAAGAGACTAGTGGAAATTAGTATCTGTACATACAACTTAATATATCATTTTAATAACCAAAGTTCATGTGTCTAGCCAGCATACATGAATTTACTATAATAAAATAATATACTAGGATTATAGTGGTACACATTCTAAACTTTATAAAATATGAACAATGAAATGGCACACAAGGTTATATCAGATTAAATAAATTGCAGATGGAATTCAAGGTTGTAAGACAAATAAATAAGAATGTGGATGAGCTGTAGTCAAATTTTGGATGAAAAAGGGGGAAATCATTGTGTGGGCATGCTGAGGGCATAGGAACACCTTTATGATCAAATGGTGCATTGAGATAATGATGGGATCAACAGGAGACGCGGATATAGTTATAGATGCTCGTGCCAGACAAGACGGACAGCAGGGCGATGAGAACTAAGTGGATGAAAAAGTGGAGCTCTACTGCACGTATGGGAAAGATACTTTTTGGAATCATGTGCACCTACCAGAGATGCAATGGGGTTGAAGGATCTGCTGATTCATCGTCTAGGTCGATAGGGAACGTGAGCCAACTGCAGCTCACACGAATCAGGCATGACGAGAGAATAGCAGTATTGTGATCACGATAATTTCATCATTACTGAACCAAACAAAGATCTGACTTGTGAGATTTCTAAAGAATATTAGAGTTACATGCTGACCAAAAATCGTCTTGTTTGGAGCTCTAATTCACCCGGGAACGCAGAGACAACATAGGGTGGTACTGCTGTCAAAACAGCAGAAGCAGGGAGCACGGCGAAATTAATTTCTCCTGATCCATCACATATATGACCAAGCCAACTTATGGAGACGTGTACAGGTACAGGGATCACTCGCTGGTGAAAGGGTTTGACAAATGGAGTAAAGACTCAGCGGGGAACGCAGTGCCAACTGATTGCCAATGTTGTGCATGCTGCAGGAACAGAAAGCGTGACGTCTTTAAATTCTAAAGAATTGTGACTCCTATGTCTGTTTCCATCTTGCAGGGGCGTGTGTAGGTACATGAGACATGCGCTGGTCGTAGGATTTGTCAAACGGAGCGCTGGATCACCGGGAAACGCGATGCCAACGGACAGTAGAGAGGCTGCTCGCGAGGTCAGCGGCATGTTCCGTGAGGATCTATAGAACTCGGAGTACAACCTGTGGATTTTCTGTGTGAAACAATAAAGCAGTGAGGAGAAGTGATTGAGGCCTCACATTGGGTTATTTGGAGGGGTCAGTGATGGCCTCAACGGTGCCGGTGGCGATGAACTGCAGCGAGGAGGGCGTGGTGTGCATGACGACGACCGGGCGGCGGCGGCGGCGGCGAGGGGGAGGGTTGTGCGCTGATTGGCTCGGCCATAGAATAGGACGCACAGGCACGAGTCAGGGACCAACGATGATGCTACACGGGCAGAGAACAAATGGAGAGGGCGCTGCAGGTTCTCACCGTGGCAGCAGGTGGCGGTTCGGCGATCTTGCGGACAGCTACGTTCGCGTCCAGTTGTCTTCCAGCAGCAACATCAGGCAAGAGGAGACCAACATGCCTGCGGGTGGAGGAGAAAAGGTTGGGCTCACCCATGAAAACGAACGCACAGGAGAGAGGAGGAGAGCTCACCAAAGGCTGCTGGACTAGAGAGATGAGGGCGACAACAGTACTGCTCCGGCGACGAGGGATCTTCACATTCTTCATACAGAAAGACGGCAGCAGCGGCCTTCACCACATGATAGTAGCGCTCAGGTGCTCAGGATGGATTGCAAAGGGGCAAAAGGAGGAGGAGGAGGAGGTCTGAGCGTTCCATTTTGTTGGTAAAAACAGAGAGAAGAAGGTGCAGCCATGTGGGAGGGGAGAGCAGAGGACAATGCCAGCCATTGAAGACAATTAACGTGATTAATTTAGAGATTAAGGAAGGGTTATGGAGCCATGATAATTAGGGAGGAGGGCAGTTAGGGGGCTGGGTCAGTTGCTATTTTGTTTGGTGGAGGGAATTTACGTGAGGGAGAGAGAAGGGGGGAGGGGTCTGGTTCTCTTTTTTTTTTCACGTTGGGAGGAGGGTGACGTGAGGGAGAGAGGGGGTGGGGTTGGCTGCTGTTTTTTTTCTTTTCATGTGAAGGGAGAAAGGAGGAGAGAAATGTTGGGCTTGGGTTTGGATCATGTTGGATTTAGGTTGGTGTGGAAAAGAAGAAAAGATGCGGCCTGTCAATAGAGAAAGATTGAGAGACGAGATGAGCAAGATTTTGACCCAAAGATATTTTACCAATCTTTGACCAAGGTTTCAAAGATTTGATTTCGGATTTTTCGGAGATTAAACTTGAGGTCAGATTGAAACCTAATCGTGTTTTATCAAATACTTTACAAATTATTTTACACAAAATACCATGCAAGCGGCATGAATGCAGCAACCACCTTAACATTATAACCTACATTAATTATATTTGTATCTAGAAAATATTGTTTTATTTTAAATAATGTTACACACTTTCTGTTTAATCTAATAAATTTTAGAAAATTAAAAAAACTAGAAAATTTTACTAGGGTGTTACAACGCTTGTCGAAGAAGCGGCCATCCAACAGGCCGAAATTTCCGTCTCCCGTATGCGCAACCAGGCCAGCTCGAAGGCCGTATGGAGCAGACAGGATAGAGAACAATCTGTCCATACCCCGCCCAGGGGCGCATGGACGCCTCACCGTCCAACGAACGACGAAAAGGCACTCGCGGTCGGCAACCGCGAGACGAGAAGGTCCGTAAAGGACCGACTCATGGACACGCGGGGCACCGCCAACGACGGTGACGTCCGCAACGTCCTGAACAAAAAAAGGCGGGATGCTGCGCCTCCTCACAGCAGGCACCCCCGACGGGGGGGGGGGGGGGGGCGCTACGATAGTGAGGAAGACAAGAGCCCGACGCCGGAGCCTCCGGGAACACTAGTGTTCAACCGGAAGATCCGCTCGGCCGCCATCCCGTCGCGTTTTCGCCAGCCGGCCACCATCACCAAGTACTCGGGTGAAACAAACCCCGAAACGTGGCTCAACGACTACCGCCTGGCCTGCCAGCTGGGCGGGGCCACGAACGACGCCATGATCATCCGCAACCTTCCGCTCCATCTCGCGGATTCGGCACGGACATGGCTCGAGCACCTACCCGCAAACCAGATCCATGACTGGGACGATGTCGACGAATTACGCCGAGCACGTCTAACCGGGGATACCCCAGGGAGTAGATTTGTGTGGGTCTCGCCGAGTTCTAGGAACGAAAGTACACGAACAACACAATTTAGACATGTTCGGGCCACGAGTAGCGTAATACCCTACGTCCTGTATGCTTGAATGTATTGCACGTGTGGTTGTCTGTTTTGAGGGGGTCCCTGCCCCGCCTTATATAGTCCAGGAGGCAGGGTTACAAGTCGGTTTGTACAGTCCTAGTCGTATACAACATGGATAACTACAACATAATACTTTGGGGAGTTTCCTATCAGTACACGACTAGTTATTCCAATCTACTACGCCGTCTTGCACCATAGCCGACTGGTTTGGAGTAGTCGGATCAGACTCTCTCTGCCGAGTAGTTTAATCCTCTGGATAAGTGGCCCTAGGGATCCTGGTCCCACAAGCCCCCGAGCATCTTGCGCCTTCGCTTCATGTCTTGAATAACTGGAGCTAAGCTCAAGACGCTCACATCTTCTCTTGACGAGTAGTTCCATTGGAGTGCATCTACTGATGCACCCAATGGGTGTAGCCCCCGAGCCTCCGAGTACTTTTGAAGTAGTCGGAGGGTCAAAAGCAGTCTTCTATCTTTGTCTTGAGAAATTCAATGGAGTGCACCGAATAGGTGCACCCATTAGGTGTAGCCCCCGTGCTTCGAGTAGTTTGCATGAAAAAAACCAGTCAAAGGTCCTCGAATAGTTGTCCCATAATTATCGGAAAATCAAATCCCTGAATATCCCGTAACAGCCCCTGAGCTTTAAATCAAAATATTTTTGATTGAAAGGTCAGAGTAAATCTTTCTTGATCCGTTGCAATCTTGAATATCCGAAATTTGCGCCGCCATCTGTTAAGGAAAGTTATCCTAAAAAATAGGCGGGAATGTAGAATGCCATGCGCCGCCGCACTGTAGTGTACAGTAACCCTAACGAAGGGTTATATAGATCTGGCCAACATACTTGAATGAATCATTGAGCCCTTTCATAGCCGCTATCCTCAGAGCGCATTGCCACCTTGAATCCTTTGCCAACACAAAACCTGCAGCCCCCAAGCTCAAGATTTGGTTGAGGTAGCCCCCGAGCTTTGAGAGTTTAGTGAATGCGAGAGAAATCCAAAGTCACAATCCGCTCCAACATGTCTGGTTCCAAGAGAGGTGTTGGGTCGAAGAAGGGCGTGCAGAAGAAGTCACTCATCACAGAGTCATCAGCAAAACCTTCATTCGCGGATCCACCATCGCCAGCCAATGCTTGGAAGAAATGCACGGCGAATACCGACGATCTCACTGAGCTGGTGGAGCAAGGTTTGCTTCTAGATTCCGTGTCTCTTGAATGGAAGTCGTGCTGGAAGCAGCCGTTTCCCACTGAAAACAACCAGGAAATTCCTTTGTTCATTTCTTTTTGTGAGCGAGGAGTAGGATTGCCTATTTCTTCTTTTTTCAAAGAGCTCCTTGCATTCTATAGCTTGCAACTGCATCATCTCAACCCGAATGGGGTACTCAATATTTCTATCTTTGTCCACGCTTGTGAAGCGTTCTTGGGTATCAAACCCAGTCTTGCCGTGTTCCGCACCCTGTACCACATAAAGCCGCAGCCCAATAATATTCGAACAGAAGTAGTTGGTGGTGCAGGGATTCAATTCCGCCAAAATTTGAAAGCCATATGGTTTGAAATGCCCATCATGGATTCATGTGGAGATTGGAAGAACAAGTGGTTTACTATCGGTAAGTATATTCGAATATCTTGTTTATTCAAATAACTAGTCCCTTGTTGGTCATAATATTGTAACCTCTTGTTTTATATTGAAATACAGCAGGAAACCACTCGTTGAGCTGTCCGCCAAAGGATGGGTGGTTCCCCCGAGACCAGTCGAACTGGAATTCGTGTCCGACTGCCGAAGAAGCCAAAGATGTACCCGCTCTGCTGAAGCGGGTACAAGGCTTGAAGGAGAAGGGACTCACAGGGGTGGGGATCACGTTCAGCTTCATGAAGCGAAGGATCCAGCCACTTCAAGAGCATGTCCACTTGGGTTTTGACTATGAAGGTGACTCAGATTGTACCCGCACTGCACCTGAAGCCATTACTGATGAAGCAGTACTGGCACGACTGAGCCAAATGTTTACTAATGTAAACGAGAAGCCAGTCATCATCGACGAGTTGTCAAAGGATAATCCTCCCGCAGCAGTAAGTACTCTTGCTTTGGAACGTTGTTAAATAAAGTTGTATTAATGAATCATAATCATGAATTATTTTGCTGTGGATAGGCGACATCCTTAGAACCCAAAGAACTTTTTACTCAGGGTGAATGGGAAGAGCTTGCCCAGAGTTCCTCAGAGAGGACAATTACTGACAAGAACCAGGAAGCAGCTGATGATGAAGAAATCGTCGAGGACTCTGAAGTCAGTGCGCCACCTCAAGTGTTAACCGCAAGTAAGTGTCTTGATCACTCACAATTAGTTGTATTCAAATTCTGCAATTATCAATCATTCGCCTGCTTTATGTAGCAGCGCCAGATGTGCCATCATCGGCCAGGAGGAAAAGATCCAACAGAAGCCAGTTCAAGGAGGGTGACACTGTGCCGAGTGAAGATCTAACCAAGCGCATCAAACTATCACACAAGATCACCACGGTGCAAGGATCATCCTCGTCCAGTGCTTTGGTAAGCACAGCAACTGGGAGCACATCAAGCTCAAAGCGAACCAAGCCTATCTTTAAGTTGCAATTCCAGCCGTTGAAAGCTCCAGAACCGCCCAAAGAGTAAGTGAAACTACCCAATATAATGTTGACATTCTTGAAAAGTCTTGTTATTTGATAGGACACCAGAGCTGGCCGTGGAGAAAACAGTGCAACAAGTTGAAGGAGGGCAGCAGGCTGACAAGGCTGAAGAATCTGCTACGCATCAAGTTGTACAAGCTGAAGTGCCAGGGCAAGGTAATGCAGATGAAACAACAAAGGAAGTTATAGACCTGGAGCATCAAGTTACACCAAGTGTAGGTGCTAAAGACACTGCAGTGGAAAACCCACTTGGGACTAGTGTTGGCGGTCGTTACAACCCAAATCCGACCACCAATACTCGGGAATAAACGAGGTTATATGCAACATTCCATGTACTTAGGTTTTATTTCTAATAAAGTTCCACGAGTTTTGGTGAGTGACACTTGTGTAGGTACAACTACAACAAATACGTGCTTCTGGGGCCGAAAATGACCGAATCGGCCGAACGACTCCGTTCGGCCGGTTACCCCCTTAGCCGAACACAACGAGAAGCACAACCGGAGGCCGTCCAAGTCAGGGATGACCAAGCGACGACCGATCACGACACTTGGACTACTGCCACATCTCTTCTGGGCCCACACAACACGAAGAACACCACCAGGAGCCAGCCTAGGGGGTCCAGGAGCTAGAGGCGGTGCAGGGGAGCGGGCCTGGGCCGCCAGCCCAGTTCGGCCGAAGTACAGGCTTTGGCCGAACTGCCCCCACTGCGCCAAACCGACCCCAAGGTGCAATCCTGGCCCTTTGTGGCCAAGGCGGTGCATTCCTTGGTTCGGCCAAACCGCCTCCCTGCTGCCTCTGGTTGCCTTGGCGGTTACCCTGCCTACAACCGCCATCAACTGCTATAAATGCAGTGGTCCAAGCCCCGGTTTCACACACACCAAGCCAAGGAGCTCATTTCCACTTTCATTCTAGTAGAGTTAGGATAGATTAGTTGGGAGTTAGAGTTGAGTCGAGCTTTGCCTCGGAGGCTTCTGAGTCGTCTTCAGAAGCTCTGGTATTAGCTCTTGTATCTTTTACTTTTCCTTTTGTAAGACTTTCAGTTATCAACATAGTTGTCTTTATCACTTTGCCTTTGTCATTTATATCTTGCTTCTACTTTATTCTAGTAGCAAATATATCTTTGGCTAGATTACTTTTGAATTTTTATCTTGAGCTATCTTAGTTGAGTACCGCTACTCAAGCGGGTTTATCCTTGCTCTGTTCGTTGGTCTTTGTGGAACAGAGCAGTGCATGACTGGTTTCCTACTACCGTCAAACTTCCAAGAAAATCTGGAGTCACTTGTGAGGAAAGTACGACCCCGTGTTGTACCTCCTCAGAAGCAACTCCTTCCGACGAACCCAGTCCTTCCCGTTGTGACTCCAGCTTCATCGAGGATGGCCGGCGAGACGATCCGCGAGTTCTCCGCTGCATCAAGCGAGAACGTGTGTACCGGACCAGCTCCGCCAGTAGGAGATGGTAGTTTCGAGCTAAAGCCAGCCCTCATCAACATGGTACAGGCTAGCCCATTCTGCGGCAAGCCACACGAAGATGCCAATGCTCATCTCCAGCATTTCCTGGAGATTTGCAGCATCTTCACCATCCGCGGAGTAAGTATCGATGTCATTCGCCTTCGTTTATTTCCATTCTCATTATTAGGCAAGGCGAAACAATGGTTTTATGCTAACCGCGAAGCAATAGATACTTGGGATAAATGCACTAGCGCTTTCTTGCTAAAATTCTTTCCGGTTGGGAAAACCAACGGCCTCCGGAACAAAATAGCTAGTTTCCAGCAGCTAAAAGATGAAACAGTCCCGGAGGCATGGGATCGCCTCCAGGACTATATTTCTGCTTGTCCTCACCATGGTATGCAGAGTTGGTTCATAATCCAAACTTTCTATCATGGGCTGAGAAATTCTGCCCGTGAATACCTGGATGCTGCTGCTGGAGGCTCGTTCTTCTCTCTTGAGGAGAGTCGTGCGAAGGCCCTCATAGAGAAAATGGTTGAGAACCAAGGTTGGTCCGATGACCGGACTCAACCGAAGACCCGAGGAGTTCACCAAGTTGAAGCTCTGGACATGCTCACTGCCAAGATGGACCTCCTGATGAAGAAACTAGAGGCCCCTGCTCAAGAAACGGTGCAAGCCATGGACGCTCGCATGACCTGCGAAGTCTATGGCAACACTGGCCATTCGGGGAATGACTGCCCCGAAATGCGAGAAGATGCCCACTACATCAACAACTCCAACAACAACAGGTACCGACCGAACAACTACGGCAACCAAGGCAGGAATCCGCGCCCAAACCTCCCTTTTGAGAGGCCTCAACAAGGTAACAAGTTCAATTCCAGCAATTTCAATAATCAGCCGTCTCTTAGAGATCTTGTGTTTGGCCAGATGAAAATAACTGAAAACATCAATAAAAAGCTTGCTACTAATGATAAAACTATGGAAAGCATAGACTCTAGGATGGAATCATTTTCTTCTGCTATGAAAAGTCAACTGAGCTTTAATAAAATGATAGAAACTCAAATTGCTCAGTTAGCTGCTTCTTTGCCCTCACCCGTAGCGGGGAAGTTCTCTGGGCAACTAGACAATTGCCCCCGTGAAAAGGTTAAAGCGGTCACCACGAGAGGGGGTAAGACCACTCGGGACCCGCCATATCCTGACAGTGCAGGTAAAAAGGCAGCCACTACATAAAGTGATAGCGAAGAAGAGGAGACCGCAGCAGAACCACAGAAGACAAGTCCGCAGAAGGAAGCAAAGGCGGCCCCTCACAAGTTTTACGAACCAAATATGCTGCCATTCCCCAGAAGATGCCATAAGCCAACGGTGGACAAACAATTCAGCAAATTTGTTGAGGTAATTCGAAAGTTATATGTCAATATCCCATTACTTGAAGCTATGCAGGTTCCCACATATGCCAAGTATCTGAAGGACATCCTCAACAACAAAAGGGCACTGCCAACCACCGAGGTAATTAAACTAACCGAAGCATGTAGTGCGGCTATCTTGAACAATCTCCAAGAAAAGAAGGACCCAGGATGCCCTACCATCACATGCTCGATCGGGGAGCAGCACTTCAACCATGCCCTGTGCGATCTTGGAGCAAGCGTTAGCGTCATGCCCAAGGTAGTGTTCGACAAACTAAACTATTCTTCTTTGTCCCCTACAACCATGTATTTTGTCACACCCGGATTTACACAGAAACCCCAATGCTACTGTATGTGTGCCCAGGAAGTCCACAAAACACATACAGCTTACAAATGTGGTAAAACAGGGTACATATGCTCGAATAAACTAGTTTTGCATCAGAGTTTACCTAAAACACAGCGGAAGACTATTTATTAACTATCTTCATAGATAGAGCCTCAAGTCCACAGGGACACCGACTGGTTGACCATAGCTTAGAATACAGACGATCCTCAGGAATCTCGGTAGTTGTCTTTTTCACCCCATCTGTTACCCATCCGGGATTTTGTTGAATATTGGCAAGTGTAAGTAATTGTCTTACTTAGCAAGTACAACACGGGTATATGAAGGCTTAAAAGAAAGGCTTGACACGGCTGTACTGCATTAGCACTTTTAGTTGATTCATTTTAGCATAAACCAAAGTTACTACGAGTATATGAATCCCAGTTGATTTCCCCAATTAGTAAAGTAGAAGTAAACATTAGACAGTAATAAATAATAGCATCTTCTAATCAAAAAGGATCCAGGCCGCTCGTGACCTTGAGCAAGGCTATCATGATAGATCATACACTCTGCAGAGGTTTCGCCCTTTACCCACCGGTCGCGTAAAAGTTCATAGAACTTTAAACCCAGTCATGCCGAGGTGGACCAGACCTCTCAAACCACACTTCCGAGGTGTGATCGCATAGGGACGCTACGAGGCTTTTCACAAGACACCCTAAAATAACAGTAGCCGTTATGGTACAACCTAGGCAGCATGACCCAAGGCACCGAGATTGACTGACTCCCAGGGCGCTCCGAATAAGAGGGTCAATGGCGTCCGGAGCGCGGCACGTAGGCCAGCAACAAAAATAAATAGCGCAACGTGCGGAGCACGGGACTTTGCCTGACGAGGCATAGCCGACGGAAAACCCGTCCTCGGTGGATCAGACCATACTCTCACCCATGCTTTCCATAACGCCGTCGGCCTGTCGGTAACTACTGTTAAGATAGAGCCGTACATGTTACTTGTCCAAGACCAGAGCCATTATAGTTCCAGCGGTGGCGACAGGCTCCTGGGTGGCCGCTTTAAGAACCGGTCCTTACGGAGAGACTCTAGGGCCAGGCACGAAGCTTACGCCCTAGCTCCCTGTTCCATGTTGCTAAAAAGCAAGTTTTACCATTATCATTGAAGTGAACCATTAAGTCAAGATTAACAGTTAAACATTGGTGACAGCAGCTGCGCCTAGCAAAGTTCTACCCAAATGCAATAACCCAAGGTAATCAAGGTATAGGATAAACAATACTAGGTACAACCTTAATAGGAACAATTTAGACACATGCATATGCAGTAAATTATGTAAAGGTGTGTTTAGGTAGCAAGGATTGTCCATGCTGTACTTGCCTCAAATCCAGTGTATTCACTTAGTCTTTGGGTCTTGATCTTCAAACTTGACAGCACTTTGAAGGGTGTTCCCTCGCTCGATGACGTTCCTCTACTCGCGGCAATCATCGGCATAATCATACAATCAAACAATATACACTAAGAACAGTACACCAATCAAAGGAAAAAGCTTTAAAAGAACGCACTAGAGGATAGGGCTTGGTTCTATGGTCACGTGAGCGCAAGAATCGCTGAAAACGGAGTTATGGTAAAAAGATACAGCTATCGGAAGATTTGAATTATAAAAGAAAACAACTATATGCTGAATTAAATAAAATATATGAAAAGAGTATTTCAGAGAAATACCACGTATTATACTTAGTTCAAATTATAGTTGTATTTAGAAAGCTGAAGTAAGCTTATTTAAATTTTATTTATAATTGTTTATGTATAAATTATATCAATTAAAGAAATAACTTTACAAAAGAATGGCATGTGAATCACCAAATCAAGCAAATTTATTATTCGTGTTCATCTAGTCATGTTATTATTATTAGAAATAAATTATAAGAATATTAGTCATATTAATTTTATTGGTAAGCACCGAGGTATGAGCCTAAATTTCATTTTAATTAGAAAGGCTAGTTAAAGTAAGCATTAATTAAATTAGTATTAATTTATAAAGCCGAGGTATAACTCTAATTAAATGTTATGATAAAAACATGATTGAATATAATTAATCAAGTTAATAAGTAATATGGGAAACCGATATGTAAACCCTAATTTTTTTATTGGGAAAAGATAGTTTTGAATAAACATTAATCAAATTAAAATTTACTTATGAAAATTCGTGATAAAACTTAGTTATGTTTTATTCAGAAAACCAATTAAATATTTCATTATTCCATTGAACATTTAATAAGAAAACCCGAAAGATAGATCTTAATTTGCTTTTAATTAGGAAACCATGATTGAATATGCACTAATTAAATTAGTAAAATTCAGAAATAAGTTATGTGCTAAATGATAGTGCTAAAATATAGTTTACATTGACATGAATCTAACGCAACAAATACGGAGTAAATCGGAGTTGAAACGCGGGTTCTATGGTTAAAAGAAAGCTGCAAGGACCTATACGCGAACAACTATAGCCAACAGGGACTAGCTGAGAAGAACAGCAAGACACACCACATAGTGCTCGCAAATTGGTTAAGATTCAGGGTTAGATCTGTAAAAGGGATGAGGCTTGGGCTGGTTTGCTGGAATCTAACAGGTCCAGGGGGTTTTCTACAAAACCTCCAAGACACATGAATGGCTCTAAAAGATTCATGTTTCCTTGGGGGTGTTTCTGCAAAAGCACCAAGAGCATCTCGGCCATGGCCAGCGGTGGCTCTAGCAGCTAGGCTTGCCGGCGCTTGGGTGGTCAGGGGCCCTAGGCGAGGAGTGGAACGCGGAGAGGAGGTCGAGGGGAGTCCGTGGGGCTTCTCATCGGCAACGGATGTGGACGACGGTGGCCGGAATATCGCCCGCGGCGGCGAGCGGCTCATGCGGGGAAGCTCCTCCAGCGGCGATTCGTCGACACCGAGCGATGGGAAAGGTGCGTGGCAGCCTGGTGAAGCTCGTGGAAGCGACGACTTGCTCCCCTGGCGTCGGCAATCGGCGAATCAGAGCATCGACGGCCGGCGGTGAGGTCGTCTCGCGGAGGGGCTCGTCCAGCGGTGGAACCACGACGGTACACGGTGGCGGAGGTGCGACTCGGCGTGGTGATCCTCGTGGCGGTGGCGGCTCGTCCCGGCGGCCACTGGACGCGTCGAATCGCGGTCGATGAAGCCGGCGGCGGCGCTGTGCAAGGAGCTGCGGGCGGCGGCAGTTGCGGTGGTTGGGAGGCGGCGGGGTCGGCCGTTTACATAGAGGCGACCAAGGGGAGTCCCGGCGGTCCTCGGCGTCCGCGCCGTGGCCGTGCCGGACTCCGTGGCCGGGGCCGAGCCGGACTCGGCTGGAGGTAGGGGAGGGATCTGACACGCGGGTCCCGCGTGTCAGCGGCTGGGGCGGTCGTGGGGCGGGCCGGCCTGGTGGGTCGCGTCGGGGGAGAGGGGCAGAGCGGCTTGTTGGGCCAGGGAATAGAACGGGCCGGGGTGGTGGGCTCGGCTGGCCGGGCTGGCGCTGCAGCGGGTGAGGCGGAGCGGGGCTGGGCTGCGAGGCGGAAGGGAGCAGGCCGGACTGGGCTGCGGGGGAAAAAGAGAAGGGGGGGGGGAAAGGAGCTGGGCCACGACGGTTTGAGGCGGAGCGGGCCGGGCTGGAGAGAAAAGATGGAGGGGGAGAGTTCGGCCGGGGAGAAAAGTTCAAGGAGGGAAAACGAAGTATGGACAAAACAACTTTTCTAAAGCTCCAAACAATGCGAATCAAATTCGAATTTAAAAAGAATTTAAATTCCAATCTAATTCACAAGCAACCAAAACGCAATGCAGCAGCATGAATGCAACACATACAACATTTTATTTATCTTTCGCAAATATTTATTTATATATATATAATTTTCAACTACAAATTCCCTGTAAATTAAATAAAGCTTGAAAAATTTTAGAAAATTGAGAAAATTATTGTATTAATTATGTTGAAAATTCACATCCCAAAATTTGAAAATTTTGGGGTGTGACATATTTGCAGCTAGCGGATCAATCGATTCGCTACCCCGCGGGAATAGCCGAAGATATTTCGGTGAAAATCCGGGAATTCTTTGTACCCGTGGACTTCGTGGTGCTCGATATGGAGGTCGACACGAAAACACCTCTCATCCTCGGGAGGCCGTTCCTAAGCACCGCCAATGCAAACATCGACGTGGGAGCCGGAGAAATCAGCCTGAACATCAACGGCAAGGAAGAAAAGTTTGCGTTCAAGCCCAGGGTGGAGAAATGCTCTCAGGTATGCACTGATTCAATTCAAAATTCCAATAACCTGGAGCAGGTCAACGTGGTTGCATTCGAACCACAATCTCTAGAGACGCCGATCCCACCGCCACCAACACCGAAGAAGAAGAACAAGAAGATGTGGCGAAAGAAGGTTGCATCGTCCGAGTCATCCACTCCGGGACCGGACGATGACACAAGCAACTGAAGACAGGAGAAGTCCCGCTCGCAGACTTAAAAGCTGAGCTCTCGCCGCGAGGAAAACCGGTATGTATCCCATATTTCCCTTCCAATTTTTAATTTTTCAATTGCATTTGCATGTTTCCCTTTTCAAAATAAATGAACCACTTGAGTAATTAATTTGAGAGAGAGTAGAAAATTTTGCAAGCTTGGTTAGAAATAATTGGACACATGCTGAAATTTTACCTAGGGTGGATGTAATTGGTAACTTTTATCATTTTCATCCCTTCTAGAACATCTGCAATTATTTACCATCACCACCAACCAGCACCAAACATGTCTACCCCACTAAAATTAGCTGCACACTCACCAATTATCACAAACATGGCAGCATGGGGGTGACTCCACTAAAATCCACTTTGGTCATGTCAATTTTGCATCTCACCTACCACTAACTCCTCTCACATGACTTAAAAATTTTGTGGCCACACATTTTGGCGTGGAATCAAAGCAAAGGAGGGGGCTGCACTCACATGGAGTGGCCAGGCCACACCTGCCCGGTTCGGCCGAACCAGGGGCCTGCCCCCCCTCGGCCCAAAAATGCTGGTGCAAGCTTGTGAGCTCCTCACACACTCATTCACTCAGAAAAAATTCTGCTAGGAGCTCTCTCCCTCTCTCTCAAGTTCTTTGCTCTAGTGCTTGCTCAAGTTCTTCCCAAGTTCTTGCTCAAGTTTTGGTTTACTTGCATCACTAGAAAATCCCAAAAAAATATTTTGCTTTTGTTGTGATTTTTGTGCTGAATTTCTGGACGATTTTGTGGTGGTCACCGACACCCACAAGAACGACTAACCTTTTGTGGTGGTTTTCATCCCCGCAAGAACGACTAACTATCTTGAACGATTGACTTGATTTTCTTGTGCTAACCATATATATTCAGTCCTTCGGGTAGTTGTTGTTGCACTAACCTTTTGCAGGAATCATGTCGAAGTTCTTCACGTCGCGCCGTCGTTCCGCCCGGCTAGGCCGACGATCGGACGATGCTGGGAGTTCCCCAGCTCCGTCCCGAGGCTCGAGCCGGATGGACACGGACGAGTACGGAGCAGCCGGCTCGGGATGGGGCCATGCCACGCCCCCGGCCAGGCAGCTCCTGAGCGAGAGTGACATCAACCTCAGGATAGAACGGGAGCAGAACACCTTCAACGAGCTTCGGCTGAAGGAGTTCGAGCACACCTGTGTGTTTGAGCAAGATTTGCTCAGGGACACGGGGATGGACGTAGAGTTCACAGAAATCTTCCAAGCCATTGGCTGGGAGAATTTCTGGCACATCAACGAAGAAGGTTCGTACCTGCTCACCCTTGAATTCCTCTCAACTTTCGTTTCTGAAACTGGGGGGATTCGTTTCCGATTCTTCAACCAAGAGTTCTTCTACTCTTGGAGGGATTTTAGTTCGGGTGTTGGATTTTCAAGCCGTTGTTCCTTAGACCCGAACAAAGCGCTTAAAAGATTTGACCGGGTGGCATTTTGGAAAAAGATTTCGGGGAATACCAACTGCCATGCGCCACGCACGAACAACATACATAACTCCACTTTGCGTTTCATGCATCGTTGGGTGTCTATGACGGTATTCCCCTGGGCAGATTTGCGCCCTGTCAACACCATCGAGTTGCGGGTTCTTTTTGCCATGGTCAAGCAGATTCCCTATTCACCTGTGAAAGACATGGTTGGTCACTGGCTGTCTCATATTTCTCGTGCGGGTAGCATGGCGATGACTTCTCTAGTCACTCGCCTCGCTAACCATCTGGGCGTCCTCCAAGGCGCCCGACTCACGTACATCGAGACAGCGCGTTCCGTCGTGGATGCCGAGCACTTCGTGCAAGCCCACATGATACGGCGGACGCCTGACGCAACACTGGCAATGATTTACCGTGGATATACAACTGAAGTGCCTTTGCCCTGTGCAGCACTAAGGTTGTATACCACACCGAAACGAACTCTTCAGTTGAGGACCGAGTCGGACGATTCTCCACCTTGGAGAGAGCCCGCTCGGCACAGCGTTGCAGGTGACGGACCCGTCACGAGGGGACGAGCCAGGCGTGATGCTGGGCTCGCCACCTCACAGGAGCCAGAAGATGCACCACAAATGCCGCACCGACACACTTCCACTTTTGAGGCCACCTACGACATGTACACCGGTGCTGGGACATCCGGAGCAGAAGGCTCCGGGCAACACCAGGAGCCGAACTACTTCACCTCAGGACGCTAGGACTACGGCCAGGACACGGACTCTGAGTGGTTCGGGAGCCGGTATGGAGGAGGGTACGACAGTGCCTCCCAGCCATACTACCCCGGATACTCACAGTCCGCACGCTTCGACTACGGCCGGGAGTTGTCCTACATCTCCGACCGAGTCGAGCTCATCGACGACCGTACCCGAGAGATTCAAGACACGCTAGCCCGCCATTCTCAGTACCATCAAGAGAATAGCGGGATGGTAGCGTCCATCCAGCATGACGTCCACGAGCAAGCAGAACAGCTAAGCCAGTACCTTTCAAGGCTCAACCCCTACCAGTGAAAGTCCAAGCTTGGGGGAGGACCCCCACCAGGTATGTCCCGATTTATCCAGCACTTTGATCTTTTAATTTCCCTTTCATTTTCCTTCATGATAATTTGCATTTAAAAAAATGAAAATACCAAAAATATTTCCCTTAAATAATATATCCCTTGAATAAAAATAACTCGCAACTATGCATGGAATGAATCATATGCCTCTCACCTTGGAAATGATGAATAGTTGCTCTGTCATTAATTTTGCAAGTACTTTGTTTCAACTAGTTGCTAGATTGTGCTTGAGTTATTTGGCATGAGTAAAAATGATCCTGAAAACCTTGTGGGAGCACATGCTTTATTCCAAGTTTAAGTTGTTGTGGGGGTTGATATAGTGAGAATTTGGTTAAATTCTATTCTACTTTTAGTACGGGGAAAATCTCGGAAATTTATGCTTTCAAAATGAAACAAGTTCCTCATTGGTCAAAATACCTACCAGAGCCATATGATAAGCTTAGTTGAAAATTTCTACTCATATGCTGCTTGTTATCTTAGTGAGTTTTGTCAAATTGTTGTGACCTTTGAGTGAAGCTTTCATATTCTTAAAGATCGAGACCCACGTACACACACCACCTCTCACTTGCAATTCCTACACTGGGAGTTAGCAAACATTTTCCATCATCCATCCACAAAAATAAATGCTCCATGTTCTATGAGTTCCCTCTCCAAATATTCTTGATAGAGACATGGGCTATGCAAAAAGAAAAGCATGCCAAAGAAGCATGGCAAAAATAAGAGAAAAAGAAAAGCATGCCAAAGAGCATGGCAAAAGAAAAAGAAAAGCATGCCAAAGAGCATGCCAAAGTTGCAATTCCAGCCGTTGAAAGCTCCAGAACCGCCCAAAGAGTAAGTGAAACTACCCAATATAATGTTGACATTCTTGAAAATCTGGATTCTGATGCAAGTCTTGTTATTTGATAGGACACCAGAGCTGGCCGTGGAGAAAACAGTGCAACAAGTTGAAGGAGGGCAACAGGCTGACAAGGCTGAAGAATCTGCTACACATCAAGTTGTACAAGCTGAAGTGCCAGGGCAAGGTGATGCAGATGAAATAACAAAGGAAGTTATAGACCTGGAGCATCAAGTTACACCAAGTGTAGGTGCTAAAGACACTGCAGTGGAAAACCCACTTGGGACTAGTGTTGGCGGTCGTTACAACCCAAATCCGACCACCAATACTCAGGAATAAACGAGGTTATATGCAACATTCCATGTACTTAGGTTTTATTTCTAATAAAGTTCCACGAGTTTTGGTGAGTGACACTTGTGCAGGTACAACTACAACAAATACGTGCTTCTGGGGCCGAAAATGACCGAATCGGCCGAACGACTCCATTCGGCCGGTTACCCCCCTTAGCCGAACACAACGAGAAGCACAACTGTAGGCCGTCCAAGTCAGCGATGACCAAGCGACGACTGATCACGACACTTGGACTACTGCCACATCACTTCTGGGCCCACACAACACGAAGAACACCACCAGGAGCCAGCCCAGGGGGTCCAGGAGCTAGAGGCGGTGCAGGGGAGCGGGCCTGGGCCGCCAGCCCAGTTCGGCCGAACTACAGGCTTCGGCCGAACCGCCCCCACTGCGCCAAATTGACCCCAAGGTGCAATCCTGGCCCTTGGTGGCCAAGGCGGTGCATCCCTCGGTTCGGCCGAACCGGGGAGTTCGGCCGAACCGGGGAGTTCGGCCGAACCGAGGAATTCGGCCGAACCGCCTCCCTGCCGCCTCTGGTTGCCTTGGCGGTTACCCTGCCTACAACCGCCATCAACTGCTATAAATGCAGTGGTCCAAGCCTCGGTTTCACACACACCAAGCCAAGGAGCTCATTTCCACTTTCATTCTAGTAGAGTTAGGATAGATTAGTTGGGAGTTAGAGTTGAGTCGAGCTTTGCCTCGGAGGCTCCGGAGTCGTCTTCAGAAGCTCTGGTATTAGCTCTTATATCTTTTACTTTTCCTTTTGTAAGACTTTCAGTTACCAATATAGTTATCTTTATCACTTTTCCTTTGTCATTTATATCTTGCTTCTACTTTACTCTAGTAGCAAATATATCTTGTTTAGACTTTCTAGTGCTTGTAGTCTTGTTTAAGTCTTTGTCTTGGCTGGTTCTTCGATCTTGCTTGATACTGGAGGTGAACTGTCACCAAGAGTATTGACAAGGTTGCTTGCTCTTGCTAGCAGAGTAAGTAGTCGTTGTCTAGTGTAGGAGTGGTTCCTAGACTAGTCAGTGGCCTTAGTTTATTCCCGTCGCAACGGAGGTGGTAGCCGGGAGGTGGTGACAGCCTTTTCGGTCTTCGTAGCCCATCACGTTAGTTCCGGTCCGTAGGATTCCCCAGTTGGGAAATAGTGGCACCCCTTCTCATCCCTTTCTGTGTGTTCACCGGTTCCCTTATCCCGAAGCTAAGACATTAGAGTTATCCCAGATCTCCTAGTGCTGGCTCTATAGCCGCTGTATTTCTAAGCTAGAGTGACATAGGTAGATAAAGAATCCAGGGGTCCTCTATCTCTTCTCGTTGTCCTCCCAGCTATCTATCTCTTCTCTCCCTTACCTGAGTATCCCTTGAGCTGTGTGTCCGGTATATCCACTCCTATCCAATACTGTTATCCCCTGTCTTGTCTAGTCGTGTACCCTCCTCTGATAGTCTCGAATATCTGTTCACTAGTAATCTTGCCAAAGCTTCCCTGCGGAAATATAAATTACGATACCTCGGGATACTCCTAGGTGAAGTGCTACAACGGTTGGCTTGGGGAGAGTATGTGCTTGTGAGGAAAGGTGTTTGGAGATGAGAAGATCTTGGTTAATGCTGCTGCTTGCGCATAGGAAACCCCAACTTACTTTCCTTGAATATTTTATTACTAGTTTAGGCCACTATAAAGCTTTGCTGCATATTATGGTTGGTGACGTGGACCTGTCCCAATTCCTTGGGGACAGTCTTTGGGTACACATGAGAAGACTCCGAGTACAAGATCAACCTCGACGGATGATGCAATCGAGGGTTGTGCGCTGCTCTCAAGGATGCCTGTGGAGGTGAAGCCCCGAAGCACCAGAAGCTTATAGCTATCCGCTGCGTAGCTGTTTTCCTTCTGTCGTTTAGCCCAGAGGGTTTGTACCATACCGCTATGTATTTATGTCATGTTTGAGGACCTTAATCAATGTATGGATGTGATTTCCGCTGAAATGAGTTCTGTACGTGATAGCTGTTGTTCCTGGGACTATCACAAGGGTACAGGGAGTCGGATTCTCGTAATTGGGAATCTGGTTCGTTTCAAGAGCTGTCTAGTGTACCTTGAAATATCACATCAGCACAAGATTATGGAGATACTTGTTTTTAAATGCGACTTAAGCTCATGCCTTACCACTGCGCCACAGAATTACTTGTTATGGCAAGGATAATACCTTAAGGAAAAAATTATTGTGGCGCTTCATTATGGATTATATACTATTTGGAATGAGAAAACATGGGTAGTGCAGCAATAAACAGGAGCAGGAGATGTGCATGGGCTTTCTGCTGGCTTCCTGCCATGACTTGAGCGCATCACGTTGTTGGCGGTCGTTACGGCCCAATTCCGACCACCAATACTCGGGAATAAATGAGGTTATATGCAACATTCCATGCACTTAGGTTTTATTTCTAATAAAGTTCCACGAGTTTTGGTGAGTGTCACTTGTGTAGGTACAACTATGACAAATATGTGCTATTGGGGCCGGAAATGACCAAATCGGCCGAACGACTCCATTCGGCTGGTTACCCCCCTTAGCCAAGGAGACCACCGGGAGTCGTCCACGTCAACAATGACCAAGCGAACACATCACATGACACGTGGGCGACCGACAACTCATCCCGGAGCACCAACATGTCATCCTGGGCCAAATCAACGCGAAGCCAACCACCAGGAGGCAGCCCAGAAGGCCCACAGAGCAGAGGCGGTGCTGGGGAGGCCGGCCACGGGCCAGGCCCAGTTCGGCCGAACTGGGGCCTTCGGCTGAACCGCCCCCAGCACGTAACCGCCTCCAGGGAGCTGCCCACAGCCGTTGGATGCAAAGGCGGTGGGATGGTCGGTTCGGCCGAACCGACCTGTTCGGCCGAACCGCCTCCCCTCGCCCGAAATCCCAGGGGGTACCCCCTGGCTTCCTTGGTCGCTACCCTGCCTCAACCGCCTTGGACTCCTATAAATAGAGGGTCACTTTCACTTGTAAACACACAGCAAGCCAAGGAGCTCATTTCCACTTTCATTCTAGTAGAGTTAGGATAGTTTAGTTGGGAGTTAGAGTTGAGTCGAGCTTTGCCTCGGAGGTTCCGGAGTCGTCTTCAGAAGTTTTGGTAATAGCTCTTGTATCTTTTACTTTTCCTTTTGTAAGACTTTCAGTTATCAATATAGTTATCTTTATCACTTTTCCTTTGTCATTTATATCTTGCTTCTACTTTATCCTAGTTGCAAATATATCTTGTTTAGACTATAGTTAGTTATAGTTCTAGTGCTTGTAGTCTTGTTTAAGTCTTTGTCTTGGCTGGTTCTTCGATCTTGCTTGATACTGGAGGTGAAGTGTCACCAAGAGTATTGACAAGGTTGCTTGCTCTTGCTAGCAGAGTAAGTAGTCGTTGCCTAGTGTAGGAGTGGTTCCTAGACTAGTCGGTGGCCTTAGTTTATTCCCGTCGCAACGGAGGTGGTAGCCGGGAGGTGGTGACAGCCCTTTCGGTCTTCGTAGCCCATAACGTTAGTTCCGGTCCGTAGGATTCCCCAGTTGGGAAATAGTGGCACCCCTTCTCATCCCTTTCTGTGTGTTCACTGGTTCCCTTGTCCCGATGCTAAGACATTAGAGTTATCCCAGATCTCCTAGTGCTGGCTCTATAGCCGCTGTATCTCTAAGCTAGAGTGACATAGTTAGATAAAGTATCCAGGAGTCCTCTATCTCTTCTCGTTGTCCTCCCAGCTATCTATCTCTTCTCTCCCTTACCTGAGTATCCCTTGAGCCGTGTGTCCGGTATATCCACTCCTATCCAATACTGTTATCCCCTGTCTTGTCTAGTCGTGTAACCTCCTCTGATAGTCTCGAATATCTGTTCACTAGTAATCTTGCCAAAGCTTCCCTGTGGAAATATAAATTACGATACCTCGGGATACTCCCAGGTGAAGTGCTACAGCGGTGATTCTGTGCGCTTGCAGAATATTTCTATATTTTACTAAGCCATAAGGAAAACCACTGAAACACTCCATACCCCAGTACCAGGATTCTCAATTCTGATATTGGATCGTAAGAAGTGCCAACAACTACTGAAGTAGTCGTGCCTGCAGCTGAGATTGTACTAGAAAATCCACTACCAGTGCACACAACTCTTGATGTTGCTTCAACCGGTAATCAGGTACATACCACTTTATATAACTGAATGAAGTATCTTGCATGACATGTGAGTAGTTAACTTGTCGATTGTTGCAGATTGAAGACCAACACGAAACAGAGCAACCCGAAGGCCTTGGTCAAGTGGTGAAGCAGCAAATGCTGAGGAAAATCTTGAGAATGTAAGTTACTCTGCCTGCATAATAGATGTATGTGATCCTTGTATGCCAATAATAACTCTCCATTATTACAGGTTGAAGTAAAAGAATCTTCTGGTTCTGATGAGGCTGAAGAACTGCGCAAGCATCTGCGCCTTGCTATGGTGAGTCTTGTAATTGTTGGTTGATATTCATAAGAAAACATTCTGCACTGCTGATGGAAATTATCATGCAGATGCTTGTTGATGTGGTGGAGAAGCCTGGTGATGTCAAGTTATCAGCCCGTATTCGCGAACTGGAGAAAGACTTCACAGATGCCCGCGAAGAACTCGAGCGAGTGCGGGCACAACACAAGGAAGAGATCCAAGCTCTCCAAAGGCAGAATGACAGCCTTGTTGATGTGAAAGGTCGACTGGAGGTTTGCATGACCAATTTAGTCAAGGAGAACGCTGGTAAGTACTCAAAAACTTGTTCATGAAAATAAAGTTAGTTATAACAAATAATATGCTAACAATATGCACTGCAAAATTGAAGAAAAAGGTCAATGAAGAAAAAGGTAAAACCACTAGTTGGTATAACCAGACCCAGCACCAAGCTGAGGAGATCACGAAGCTCAAGGCGGCGATCGAGAAGAAAGACGCTGAGTTCGCCAAAGAGCACAAGATCCGCACCGACATGGAGAAGGAGATCACAGGAGCATTGAAGACGGCTCAACTGAAACAAGAAGAAGTCAACAACCTGCTTACTGAAAGGAAGAAGGTTAAAGAAGCCGTAGAGCCAATCATGGAGATGCTGATCCTTGAAGGTGCGGAGACGGGCAACTTATATCTAGTCGAGCGCCTTCGTCAAGTGCCAGAGCTGGTGGGGGAATTCTGTAAGGCCACCTTGAAAGACTGCACAAACAGGATTCTGGCACTCTTCAAGGCTCACAACCCAACAGCCAAGCTAGACGTGAAGTATATGCCAGTTGGGCTCACAGAGGAGCAATATGAAGCACTGGTTGCGGAAACAGAGCCTTTAGCAGAAGATGTTGTAAATTCGCTGCAATAGACAAACAATTCAACAAAATCTTGTTGTAATAACAATGCTTTTGCTTGTGATGTCGTTGTGATAAGAGTTAGTGAAACTTTTGTGACATATGATTGTGTGAAACAGAAATACTTAATTGAATGAAAAAGTAGTCGTTTGTTGAATACCGACTTGTTTATTAATATAAACTAAAAATAGTTATTTTGTTAGACCTGATGGTCTTGATGAAATCATGCAAAAGTACATAATGTGCCTAGACCCAAGGTCAAACCTGTAAAAGCAAATGTTTGTATGGAAAGATCATTGCTTAAACAGATATATAGAGTGGTTGCTGATGCAGAGCCGTAATACTACAAAAGTGGTCTGTACTTATAATTTGCATGAGTATGTGAAAACAATGTATATATAGATACACTTTTGCGAGGAGAATCTGTTGATTTCCTGTTATGCGCGATACTGAAACCTGATGCAGTCGGCACAAGACTCAGAGCAGGACTTCAATAAACAACAAAAGATGTGATACTAACAACGACCACCAGTTGAAGGCAGGTGTAGTTCGACCAGGACTTGTGAGGCTTGGCGCAGTCATGGCATCTTTTGAGTGGTTGTTAACACAACTATCCCTGATACTTGAATGAAATAAAATGAAAGATTGAAAACAGGGTTATGCGCAAGTAGAAATATAACTTTATTGATGTCTTAATAATAAGAAAAGTACATAATTTGGTTCTGTAATCCACTGCTATGGATAGAACTTTCGAAGATGCTCAATGTTCCATACATTTGGCAAATCGTCGCCTTCTTGAGTTTGTAGGCGATATGTTCCAGCCCCAATGACTTGTTTTATAAGGAATGGACCTTCCCAACGAGACATGAGCTTATGCAAGCCATTAGTCTTCTGTATGCGCCGTAATACCAAGTCTCCTATGACAAAGGAACGAGGCTGAACAGAGCGTTGATGATAACGTCGTAAGCCCTAAAGGTAACGAGTGTTCTGAATGAGAGCCGCTACCCGAGCTTCTTTAATGCCATCAACATCTTGAAAGCGCTCCTGCTGAGCGACTTGTTCATCATAATTCTCCAGTCGTGGAGCATTCCAAAGAAGATCAGCAGGTAAAACTGCTTCAGATCCATAGACTAGAAAATAAGGAGTTTGCCCTGTTGCATGACTTGGTTGCGTGCGGAGCCCCAGAGTACTGCTGGTAATTCTTGATCCCATTTTCCGCCATATTTCTTGAGTGGTTCATAGAGTCTGGGCTTCAAACCTTGCAGTAGCAAGCCGTTGGCTTTCTCGACTTGTCCGTTGGCTCGTGGATGAGCAACCGAAGCGTAATGTGTCTCGATCGAGTACTTTTCGCAATATTCTTGAAATGCTTCACTTGTGAAAACAGAGCCTAAGTCTGTAATGATCTCATGAGGTATACCAAATCGCCGAATGATTCCATCGAAAAATTTGATTAGATTCTCAGCCCTTGGATTGACTAAAGGTTGCGCTTCAATCCACTTAGTGAACTTGTCGATGGCAACAATGAGCCACTCGAAACCACCAGGAGCTTTAGCAAGAGGACCTACCAAGTCAAGACCCCAACAAGCAAAAGGCCAAGATAACGGAATCATACGAAGTTCATGTGCTGGTACATGGGCTTGACGGGCAAAAAACTAGCAGCCTTGACATCTATTGACAATTTCTTCAGCATCGTGCTTCACCGTTGGCCAGAAAAACCCAGCTCTATAGGCCTTCCCGACTAGTGTGCGCGAAGCAGCATGATTGCCACAAATACCACTATGAATTTCTGCAAGCAGAGCTTTACCTTGATCAGCTGGAATACACTTCATTAACACGTTGACAGATGCGCCGCGTCGATAGAGTGTATTATTGACTACGGCATAGTTTGCAGCCCTACGCCTAATGCGGACTTGTTCGCTCTCAAGACTTGGTAATTTATGATCTCGCAAGTACTCGATGAATGTAGTCATCCAATCAGTATCAATAATCATGACCTGGAGGTCAGGTCGTGGTGGGACCGAGGCAGAATCTGCAAGGACTGGTTCTTTGATAGATGGATGATGTAGCTCGTGAACAAAAATATCTGCTGGAACATCAGATCTCTGCGATCCCATCTTGGATAAGGCGTCAGCAGCAACGTTGTAATCACGAACGACATGATGAAATTCTAGTCCAAGGAAGTGGCATTCAAGTTTGTGAACCTCCTTGACATATGCATCCATTGTTTCCTTCGTGGCATCCCAATCCTTGTTGACTTGATTGATGGCTACTGCAGAATCTCCATATACGCAGAGGCGCTTGATGCCAAGTGATGAAGCGAGGCGAAGGCCGTGTAACATGGCCTCATACTCGGCTTCATTGTTGGTGACTGGGAAAAGAATCTGCAGGACATACTTGAGTTGTTCCCCTTTAGGGGAGATCAAAAGAACTCCTGCTCCGCCTCCTTCCAGCTTCAATGATCCATCAAAGTACATGACCCAATGCTCCGGGCGAGTAGTTGTTTTGGAGTACTGGGTTTCTAACCACACGACTGTGAAATCAGCCAAGGCTTGAGACTTGATTGCCTTTTGTGAAGTAAAGGTTGATGGGAACTAGGGTGCCCGATCTTCCATCAGGCGAAGGATAACTCGTTTTCGGCGGAGCGCAACACACCGATCCAGCTTCAAGTCAGCAAACTCGAACCCCGCAATCTTAGCACCACGACTCCTCTGGTTATCAACCGTGTCACAACCCGGTTGACCTCGCCAAGAAGGCTAATCCCTGCCTGCGAAACGAAGAACACAAGCAAGAACTCGAAAGAACACAGCTCTCAATATGAAGTGACAAACTGCAGATGTATGATTAAGCACGATAGTTGGGGTTCTACAAACCGATAACGGCGAAACTGTTCTCGACAGATTAATCTAAGCAAAACTCGAGTCTAAACGATGGCAGCTACTGAGTTTATGTAGCCTAAAGGGGCGTGCTAGGGTTGGAAGGGGCGCCCCCCTATGGGCTTCCACACGATACACGGCCCAAAGGCCAAAATACAGCGATGCAGCACCGAAACAGATTCTGGATGTCAACTTGTTTTGTCGATTTTCGATGACTCAGAACGAATTTTGAGGTGGGACTAGTGCCATTGGAAAGCTTATCTCCTTAGCTTTCCATGCATATGTAGAACGTCAAAACCGAAGCTCGTATGCGAGCTGGGCGACCGATTTAGTGCGGGCTGCTTCTGGACTACGAGGTGGACTCGAACTTGAGTTTCTTTGGGCCTCCACCTTGGCGTCTCGAACTGGATAAGCTTCGGGCCTCCTTCTTGGCTTGGACACCCTTGCTGGTCTCCTCCAACTCTATGCCATCCCCCAAGCATGGTCGTATGCATGGATGTCATGTCCTCATCATCCTCCCCTTCTTGACGAAAAGCCGTCCTCGGCGTCGTTTGTGCTCTAAGATGGCCCTGCACAACACGAAGAAACACGAGGTTGCGAAAAATATGGGCACTGAGAATATTGTGGGGAGTGATATGACCATATTTCCAATCTTCCAAAGTATCTTCTCCTATAGAGTTGTCGGCAAATACGTAGGCTCCTTGATCAAAACGCACACAATCTTTTTCAACACTAACCTGCAAAAGATTAGCACTAACAAAATGCAATGCAGGCATAGATGGTTTTATAACCGCTAGTATCTGTTCAATGGAAGAAAAATCAGCACTAGCACACATAGGTAGCAGCCAACAATGCTCCCCTCCTTGAGAGTGAACCCGATTTGTTATAATAAAACTAGAGGAACAATCTAGTTGATCACAATCTTGTACATCAAAAGGAGATTTTAGATTTGCACAAATATAGACTCGATGCACCATATACTCTCCTTTACGATTATATTTGCCAATAAAATGATATGTATAAGTAGACAACCATGGCAACTCAGCATATCTGAATTTCTCTTTCAAACTACTAAGAGCACATAAAGTATCAAACTCAACATAACATAAAGTGTTTAAAGAAGACAATAATTTCAGTTCATCAGGTGCACTAGGAATTGGAATGAACATTTTATTTTCAGCACAAGTGTGTGGCTCCCTAGTATGTGCATAATTAACATGGACTAGTGGTGGCATATGAATAAATGAATCAATTTCACACAACTCTTCTTTGTCACAAGGAGCAGCAAGAAATTCATATTTTGACAAAGGAGAAGCATTGAAAGATTCCACTAAAAGTTGCTCTACATTAGCATGATCAGTGGACAAATTTGGCTCATCAAAAGAATTCTCAACTTGTGTGAGGGTATCACATTTTTTATTACCTTTGCTCCCATTTTCAGAAATTATAGGTGCAATTAATTTTGGCACATTATCATCACCTAAAAGTTGTTTTTCAGCCATACAAGCATGTTCAAATAATTGTGAAAGAGAACTATAAGAGCGATCAACAAGAATATTCTGAATTTTAGGTCGAAGACCATGCAAGAATTTATTCTCGGTTGCTTCTACATGTTCGTTATTTCACAACATAATCTACACTTTTGAAACTCTTTATAGTATTCCTGAACAGACATTGTGCCCTGCACTAAGCGCTGCATTTTTCTAAGCAAATTACGTTTATAAGAAAGGGGAATAAAACGATCACGCATTGCTTCTTTAAGTTGTTCCCATGTACAAGGTAAAGCATTAGTTGCAGCTAGTCTGTACCACCAAATATAAGCAAAATCCTGAAACTTTTTTGTAGCCTGTTCAACTCTATGTATCTCAGGAACTATGTGGGAATTAAACACATGTTCTACAGTCATTTCCCAATCAATATATTCGTCTCCATCATAAGATCCAGAGTAGAATGGTATGTTAATGTTACCTCTCATACCTTGATGACTGTCGGCTACATGTAGTTGTGGTTTGTTCTTTTGTTCCATCCCTGCAAACATCTGTGCTATGATTTCCTGCAATTTAGACTTTAAACAGAAAATGTTGTTTGATGGATCAAAATAAATCTCTATGACCTATTATATGTGTTGGCGGATACACACTCTCACACGTCTTACCAAGCTCTTACAAGGTTCTTACCAACGCAAAGCAGTGGACAAGACAACCAGTGGCTGGTTCGTGATACCTGTAAGGAAGTAGTACCAAGATTGCAAGGGTTCTTCGCTGTACTGATATGAAGCATGTATGTGGAGTTTGGGAGGCAAATATATGGTAGCAAGGATTAGCAATAATCGAAATTAGATTTGTAAAGTTGAATAAGTGTCCAAAGTACCTATCCTAGTTGCTGACCAAAACTTGTCGTGGGACCTAGCTTAAGTAAGCAAAAATGATAGCACAACACAAAGGACCCAAAAGATGCATACAATTCTGATTTCTTTTCGTTTTCTTCTTCCTTTCTTTTTTTTCTTTTCTGATCTTTTTTTTTGGTGTGCGGCTTTTAGCACCCTTTTGCCTTTTTTCTTTCTGTCTCTTTTTTTTTCAGAACCACACCAAAAATGTTGGTCCGTACTGCATCTAACAATGGAAAGATTTTGCAGCAGGTAAAACAATAGAAGGAAATACCATGCGGCTTCCAAACAGATAAACGAGCGTGTCCTATTTTTGGTGTGCGCAATAGAGAGGAAAATAATCTGTTCTAAGGACAAAAGCACTTGAATCTAAACAACACAGCCTGACCAGCAACTAGACTTTGACGAGGACACAAACTCAACAAAACAAACTGAAATAGAAAATTGTGATGGCACAAACGGTTCTAGGACATCGGAAATTTTTTTAGGCAATTTTCTGGACTATAGGACGAAGACAAAAACACGAACCTGACGGTACCAAATGATGCATTCGGCCCAGGCATGGGGTCGGCCGAGGCCCAACAAATTAAGGTTGCCCGGACTCCAACAGTTCTTAGGCACACCCACTCGGGGAAAGGCCCAATCGCCCCAAAAGACTAGTCTGATAGGGGAAGGGTGGCTCTCCCTTTTAAGGTGGCTTCCTCCTCCTTCGCTAAGTAAGGTGGCATAATTCGGACGTGCACAGCTGCCGCCTACACTGTTGTGCGCCTGACAAACCGCGTGCACACGGCGGCCGCCTACACTGTCGTGCGCCTGGCCAAACCGTTTCACGGCTGCCGCCTACACTGTCGTGCGCCTGGCCAAATCGTGTCCTGGGATGCCCTCATCATTCTCACCCCCTTAAACGAAGGCCCAGCTCTGATACCACTTGATGGGAATTAGGGTGCCCGATCTTCCATCAGGTGAAGGATAACTCGTTTTCGGCGGAGCGCAACACACTGATCCGGCTTCAAGTCAGCAAACTCAAACCCCGCAATCTTAGCACCACGACTCCTCTGGTTATCAACCGTGTCACAACCCGGTTGACCTCGCCAAGAAGGCTAATCCCTGCCTGCGAAACGAAGAACACAAGCAAGAACTCGAAAGAACACAGCTCTCAATATGAAGTGACAAACTACAGATGTATGATTAAGCACGATAGTTGGGGTTCTACAAACCGATAACGGCGAAACTATTCTCGACAGATTAATCTAAGCAAAACCTGAGTCTAAACGATGGCAGCTGCTGAGTTTATGTAGCCTAAAGGGGCGTGCTAGGGTTGGAAGGGGTGCCCCCCTATGGGCTTCCACACGATACACGGCCCAAAGGCCAAAATACGGCGACGCAGCACCGAAATAGATTCTAGATGTCAATTTGTTTTGTCGCTTCCCGATGACTGAGAATGAATTTTGTGGTGGGACCCGGTGCAATTGGAAAGCTTATCTCCTTAGCTTTCCATGCATATGTAGAACGTCAAAATCCGAGCTCGTATGCGACCTGGGCGACCGATTTAGTGTGGGCTGCTTCTGGACTCCGAGGTGGACTCGAACTTGAGTTTCTTTGGGCCTCCACCTTGGCGTCTCGAACCGGATAAGCTTCGGGCCTCCTTCTTTGCTTGGACACCCTTGCTGGTCTCCTCCAACTCTATACCATCCCCCAATCATGGTCGTATGCATGGATGTCATGTCATCATCAAAGGTGAGGTCATATGCAGCTGTCTCCGCTTTCCACTTACTCATTCGTCCAGTTGCATCAGGATTGTGAAAAATCTCACCTAGAGGAAATTTGGTCACAACAGTAATAGGAAAAGCTTGAAAATAATGTCTTAGCTTTCTGGAGGTGATGAAAATTGCGTAGAGGAGCTTCTGGACTTGAGGGTAGCGGATCTTGGACTCAAAAAGTACTTCACTGATATAATAAACATGCCTCTGTACTGGGAAGACGTGGCCTTCTTCCTCTCGTTCGACCACAATGACTGTACTGACTACGTGTGTAGTAGCCGCAATATACAAAAGTAAATGATCATGTTTGAGAGGGGCGACAAGTACCGGAGGAGTAGTCAAGTATGTCTTGAGTTGCTCGAAGGCTTGATTTGCTTCATTCGTCCAGATAAACTTGTCTTGTTTCTTGAGTAGCTTGAAGAAAGGGAGACCCTTCTCTCCAAGTCTTGAGATAAATCTGTTAAGTGCCACAATGCACCATGTAAGCTTTTGAACTTCTTTGATGCTTGATAGGGCTTCCATATTGAGGATGGTTGTGATCTTGGAAGGATTTGCTTCGATGCCTCGATGGCTCACAATGAATCCGAGTAGTTTGCCAGCGGGGACACTGGAAACACATTTAGTTGGATTGAGCTTCCATCGATACGTCCTGAGATTGTCAAATGTGTGTTGCAGATCGGTGATGAAATTTTCCGGTTCCCGTGTCTTGACAACCACGTCATCAACATATGCCTCTACATTTTTGTCAATCTGAGAGGAAAGGCAATTCTGTATGGCTCGTTGGTACGTGGCTCCGGCATTCTTCAATCCAAATGACATGGTGGTGTAGCAGAAAGCACCGAAGGGGGTAATGAAAGAAGTCTTGATCTGATCATCTTTGTTCAGTTCTATCTGATGATAGCCTGAATAGCAATCCAGGAAACAGAGTAGCGCGCATCCAGCTGTAGAGTCCACGACTTGATCAATGCGCGGTAAACCCATGGGATCTGGAGGGCAATGCTTGTTGAGATCTGTGTAATCAACACACATGCGCCACTCGTTATTGTTCTTTTTTCTAACCAGGACTGGATTGGCCAACCACTCTGGATGAAAGACTTCTTTGATGAAGCCATCCGCGAGTAGTTTGGCTATCTCAGCCTTGATTGCATTGCGTCGTTCTTGATCGAAGCGTCGTAGTCGCTGCCTCTTGGGCTTTGCGTCTTTTTGGACATTAAGATTGTGCTCGACAAGCTCCCTAGGAACACCAGGGATATCAGATGGTTTCCAAGCAAATATATCTTTATTAGCACGAAGGAACTTGACGAGTGTGTCTTCCTATTTACAATCTAAGCTTGCCCCTATGAGGGCAGTTTTGGACGAGTCGCCTATCTCAAGGTCTACAGTCTTGAGCTGTACTTCTTCAGAGGGCTTGAAACTCGTATGCGCAGGCTTCTTGGTGGGAACTTCTGATCCTTGCTCCGCGGACTTCTTGGCCAGGGCGAGTACTTCCATCATATGAGTTGGGACTTGTGAAGCAGCAGCAAACTCAACTGCCTCTACATCGCAGTCATGGGAAATCTTGAGGTCTTCCTTGAGGGAAAGGACTCCATTGGGAGCTGGAATCTTGAGGACGAGGTAGACATAATGTGGAATTGCCATGAACTTTGCGAGGGCTGGTCGCCCGAGGATCGTGTGGTACGAAGTCTCAAAGTCTGCCACCTCAAACTTGATGTACTATGTTCTGAAATTGGCCGTTGTGCCGAAGGTGACTGGTAGCGTGACTTGTCCCAAGGGAATTGCTGCTTTGCCTGGGACAATGCCGTAGAACGGAGATTCCATGGGCTTCAGGTACTTGGTGATGTCAAGCCCCATCTTTGTGAATGTCTTGGCAAATATAATATTGAGCCCACTGCCTCCGTCGATGAGTACTTTGGTGAGTCTGGCTTGTGCCACGACTGGATCTAGTACTAGGGGGTATTTGCCTGGATTGGCAAAATTGGTCCATTGGTCTGCTCTGGAGAAAGTAATGGGGACCTCGGACCACTTGAGATACGTGGGAGTAGCTGGTTCTATCGCCATGATCTCACGGAGAGATAGCTTCTTGGAGCGCTTTGACTGAGTAAGGCTTTCACCGCTGAACAGCACTGCAATGACGTTGTCTACTTGAGGAAAACCATTATCTGGATCATCGTTGTCGTCATCTTTTTTCTTGTTCGCGGGCTTCCTTTTCTCAGGCAATTCCCGTTTGTCGAATTCCTTCTTGATGTGGATGCATTGAGCCATCGTGTGCTTGCCATGCAGATGATATGGGCAGGGGACATTCATGACTTTATCCAGATCAGGAGTGGTTTTCTTCCGCGTAGGGTGCTCGACCGCCGCGACCGTGTTGTCTGGCTTACGCTTATTATTGCGGTTGAAGTCACGCCTGTTGTTGTTGTTGCGGCGATCAGGACTACTCTTGTCGTAGTTGTTGCCGCCATTGTTGTTGGGGTTGTTGTTGTCCTTGCGTTTGTCAAATCGTTCTCGTTCACGATCATCTTGATCTGCCCAATCAGCAGCCATGCGCCTGAGCTCTGCAATGGTTTCTGGGCATCGTCTTCCGAATTCGCGATGCAGTTCGCGTGCCCACAAGCCGTCGTGAAAGCAGTCGATGATCTCTCTTCTGATACGTCCACGATGGTGGCTCTGGATTTGCGCAGGGTTTCACCCTTCTCCTGTTTGCAAGATGCTAATTCAAATCGGGTTCCGGGCCATGCCCAAGTTCCCTGAAAGTTAGCAATGAACTTGCGCGTGAGTTGTTCCCAGGTGTCAATGGATCCAGGGCAGAGGCCTTCGAGCCATGTCAGTGGAGCGGTATCCATCATGATTGGAAAATATCTGACTTTGACGTCGTTGCTGCCCCCCGCCATGGTGATTGTTGTTGAGTAGACACGCAACCACTGTTCTGGGTCTTGTTTGCCTGTGAACATCTCTATTCCAGTCGTCTTGAATTTCTGAGGTAGCATGACCTTCTTGATACGGCTGGAAAAAGCTGGGAATCCATCGTATTTGTCTGATGGAGACCGAGGTCGTCCTCCGCGGTGGCCGTCGTCCTCATCGTCATTCTGGCGGTTTGAGTGATGGCTTGGGGAACCACTCGGTTCGGGGTCTTGGCGACCCCGACCGCCTCGATAGTTGCGGTCACGACCACGCGGGGGGCGATCGCCATTGCCGTCGTCGCCTGAAGGATCATTGTCAGGTTGATTGTCTCTGCCACGGCCGTGCGATCGGTGATCGCGTCCACGATTGGTGTCGCGTGGTGGGTCCTGTTCCCGATCACACAGAGGCTGTTCTTGATCAGCTGGAATCGGGCCGTAGAGTTGTTCTAATTCAGCTCATCAACGAATCTCAGATGCGATGCGGTTGGTTCTGTTGGCTTCGATCTGGGAGCGGGCGTCATGATTGGCATTGATCGTGTTGCGAAGATCACCAGCAGGAGGGTTGTTGTTTCTGTTGCCCCCTTGTTGGCCTGCCGCTGCGTCGTGGATCACGAGTTGTCCCGCGTTTCCTTGTTGGGTCTGGCTTTGGTGAGGGGATGATACGGAGCGACTGCCTTGAGTTCTTTGGTCTGGAGTCTGCTGAGTCATCCCTGGTCCGCCATTGAGATGGGGCTGGACCGCCGCTAGCAAGGTGAGTACTTGTTGTATCTGCGGTGTGCTGGGCATAGCTCTGACTATTTCAGCAGCCACAGTCAGATTGGTGGGGGCATCAGGTAGAACGGGTTGATCCCCGACCATCTAGAAGTCATGATCGAGGTTTCGTGTAGCGGCGGCGCGCCTTGCTGCATTGACGCACCTCTACCCACGCTTCAGGTTCCTCGACTGCCTTGCCGTCTTCTGCTGATCAGTCTTATTGGCTATAGTCGGCTCTTCATCGGAGATGTCGCCCATGAGCTCTCTATCATATTGGCCGCCTTGTCCAGGTGCGCCTGCCATGTAAACCTGCCTACTGGGATCGGGCAGTTGTAGGCTAGGAGCGCTGGAGAAGTTATCCCCCATCGAGTCGGAAGAAGTGATCGAGGCGGTCCTGCCGTCTTGATAGGGCAGATCCTCCAGTATAGCAGCACTTAGCCTTGACTCGTTGCCCCAACAGGAATCGATGGGAATCGCGCCAGGCCAGTGAACAAGAAGTCCTCCTGGCGAATTGGTCACGATCAGTCCTGAAGGGAGGCGAACGAGCGGTTGCCCGAGGGTAACATCAGACTTGAAGTAAGCACTGCAATTGAATCGCGCAGTGTTATCTGGCGAGTCGCTCAGTAAGACCGTGAAATCGTCTTCGTCTTCGTCCTCTGATGGTCCAGAGACCAACTCAGAGTCCTTGCCACGAGCCACGATTTGAGTAGGCGATGAGCTTGTCTTGTTCTTTTGCTCCGTGGTATATATCTGTTGATATACAGCCGCGGAGTTGGATAGTCCAAACGGGAATCGATCTGGGTGGTTGTCCGATGGCATAGCCGGCTCGGAGTCCCAGGCTCTTTCCATGTTTAGAAAAGAGTTGTACCCAGACTCGACTTGGAGAGTCCCGATCGGAGTCCGAGTCGTTGTCGAAGTCGGGCTTGATGTTGAAGTCGAGGTTGATGGACTCGTCGAGATCTGATTCTCGACAAGGTCTTGAAGCGGCTCCAGTGGAGACGCCGGCATTGAGTAGGGCCCCGGTCGATCTGCTTGGAACGACTCGAAACCGAGCTTGCCATCGGAAACGAAAATCCATGAGCCGATGACAAACGTCGCGCCTTCCTCGATGTCGCTTGCTCTGAAGGTTGATCCCATCGCGCCTAATGTTGAGCTTCGGCGGGAGACCCCCACGGTGGGCGCCAAGTGTCGATGAATTATGCCGAGCACGTCTAACCAGGGATACCCCAGGGAGTAGATTTGTGTGGGTCTCGCCGAGTTCAGGAACGAAAGTACACAAACAACACAATTTAGACAGGTTCGGGCCGCGAGTAGCATAATACCCTACGTCCTGTATGCTTGAATGTATTGCACGTGTGGTTGTCTGTTTTGAGGGGGTCCCTGCCCCACCTTATATAGTCCGGGAGGCAGGGTTACAAGTCGGTTTGTATAGTCCTAGTCGTATACAGCATGGATAACTACACCAGAATACTTTGGGAAGTTTCCTATCAGTACACGACTAGTTATTCCAATCTACTACGCCGTCTTGCACCATAGCCAACTGGTTTGGAGTAGTCGGATCAGACTCTCTCTGCCGAGTAGTTTAATCCTCTAGATAAGTGGCCCTAGGGATCCTGGTCCCACAGACGACCTGGTCAAGATTTTCGTGGGCAACTTCCAGGGTACTTATGTGCGCCCCGGGAACTCCTGGGACCTGCGCGGGTGTCGGCAAGCCGCCAACGAACCCTTGAGATACATTATTCGTCGCTTCTCCAAGCGCTGCACCGAGCTCCCGAGTGTGGGTGATTCTGAAATCATCCACGCCTTCCACGAGGGCACGACGTGCGGTAAGCTGGTGCGCGAGCTGGGGCGGAACCACCCCTCCAGCGTCAACGCGCTGTTCGACATAGCCACCAACTTTGCCTCTGGAGAGGAAGCAGTTGGGGCTATTTTCGACGGCAAGACCCAGGAGAGACACGCGGAAGAATCGCCCGCGGAGGGCAGCAAATCCAAGGGGAAGGACAAAAAACAGAAGCGGGAAGGCAAGGGCAAGAGGCCTCAGCGAACCGTGCGGCAGCAACAGCCACAAGACGAGGACTCCGACGAGGCCCTCGCAGTCGATCGAGGACGCAAGGGCCCTCGAGGCCCGTCCCAGGGTGGAGGCCTGTTCAACGAAATGCTCAAGAAGCCATGCCCGTACCACAAGGGACCCGTCGGCCACACCCTCGAGCAGTGTGAAATGATCAAGGGCTATTACCGGCGCACCTCTGAGAAGGAGGACGGCGAGAAGAAAGGCACGGGTGACGGTGGCTACGGCGGGTTGCCCCAAGTGGAGAACGTATTCTTCATTGCCGGGGGACCCACGACGAACATGACCACACGCGAGCGAAAGCGTGAACGTCGAGAGGTCTTCTCTGTCCACCCTGTGACACCCACTTACCTCGCTTGGTCAGACGAGACCATCTCCTTCGGCCGCGAGGATCACCCGGACTACGTTCCGAATCCAGGGCATTACTCGCTTGTTGTCGACCCCGTAATCGGCAACACAAGGTTTTCCAAGGTACTGATGGACGGAGGCAGCAGCCTTAACATCCTGTACATCCGAACCTTGGAGCTGATGGGCGTCGGCGTCAACAAGCTGAGGCCCATCAAGGCACCATTCCACGGCATCGCGCCGGGGAAACGGGTCCAACCCCTCGGGCAAATCGACCTGCCCGTCTGCTTCGGCACTCCTAGCAACGTTCGCAGGGAGATCCTCACCTTCGAGGTGGTGGGGTTCCCAGGGGCCTACCACGCCATCCTCGGGCGACCATGCTACGCTAAGTTCATGGCGGTCCCAAACTACACCTATCTGAAGATGAAGATGCCGGGGCCAAAAGGCCTGATCACCGTGGGGGCGTCGTACGAGCACGCCTACGCATGCGATGTCGAGTGCGTCGAAGGCGTGGAAGCACTTGCTTACAGCGAGACTTTGATCGCGGACCTGGAGAAGATGGTGGACGAGGCTGCCGACTCCGCCAAAAAGCACGCCGGCACTTTCGAGGCTGCGGAGCATACCAAGGTGGTGCCCCTCGACCCTGCTGCCCCCGAGGGCAAGGCGCCGAGGATCAGCACCACCCTCGACCCCAAATAAGAAGCGGCGCTCGTCGACTTCCTTCGCACCAATGCCTGGAACATCAAACAGCTACGTCGTTTCTATCCTTAAAAATTTTCGCATTCCTTGTAAATATATCATGTTCGTAAATAGCAATGATGAGGACTTGCGAGAACTTGGAAACATTATCACTAATAAGGATCACAAGGGTAACTTAGCTTTCTCCTCAGTCTAGTCTCAGTAAAGCTAAATTACCCTCGGGGGCTACAGGGGGGTTTATCCCCCTAATCGTCCCAACTCTTTCGAAAATTGTGTTATACTTTGATCCCCTAGAAAGATAAACGCGGGGCGCAAACCCACCAGAGCCAGAATCGACCAAGCCACGAAGTCGCCTACGCCCTCGAAAGGCTACGGCATCCCCCTCACCGCTCTGCGCTCAAGTGGCTCGCGTACGAGATTCACCCAGCCAAAATCTCTCGGAGCAACAAGGGAGACCCAATAAGAACAACCATATAAGCACGAAACGAAGCATTCAAATCCTAGGTCCAAGTTTATTTACAAAACAACTGAGATACACCTTGGGCATCTGAGCCCAAGTCCTTCAGACGTCGCCCTCCTGTGAGAGCACGGCAGCGGCAGCGGAGCCTTCGGGAGCCGGGAACTCGACGGTGGCCGCCTCCGCGGAGGCCTCAACAGCCCCCGTGCCCGCTCCTTCAGCGGCGATGCTTGAAGGGACCGCGGCGAGGGATCCAGGGCCGTCACGTTCCTGGTTCACCGAGGCGATTTGCTCCTCAAGAGTCGTTATGGCGGCGGCCAAAGGATCGGCTTCGGCGTCCGGAGGGGCTGTGGCTTCAGGCTCGTTGTCGACGCCCTCTTCCTCGCCCTCGTCAGGAAAGAGCACGTGTCAAACCTGGCAGCAAGCGATGTCGCGGCTTCATCGACGACAACATCGGCCTGATCCAAGGCGGCAGGCACGTCGTCATCATCCAGATCTTCGTCGATGAAGTAGTCGGTCGCCACCAATGGGAGGTTGAGGTTGTAATGCGTCGACGCCATGCTGAGTGCCTTCTTAACGCCAAGGGCGAAGGCACCCCTCAGGCGCTCGGTCACGCAGCCCCTCAATGCCCCCTAGCGATTGGTCAACGTGGACCCCGACGGGATGTCAACACACCCGATGTGCTTACACACCTCGACGGCGACACTCTTCAGGTCCTCGAGCTCGCCCTGAGCCTCGAAATAAGTGGCTTGAAGAACCGCCGCCTCGTCAACCTTCTCTGCCACGGCTTTCCGCGGCTCTATAACAGGAACAAGCTTATCATGATGAGCCTCGACGGACAGCAATGCAAGCAAACGACCTAAAAAAGCAAAGGATCTTACCTTCCATCGTGGTCTGGCTCCGGCAAGCGCCGTCCGTTCCTGCTGGAACAGACCCTCCGTGGTGGCCAGCGTGCCCTCCTTCTCTTGAAGAGAGCGGCCGAGCTGCTCAGCATCTTGGGCCTTCTGCCCTGCCAGGGTCGTCGCCTCCGAGAGCTGGGACTGCGCGGCCTCACGACCTTTCCGCTCCTGCTCAAGCTGCGCCTGCGCTGCCGCAAGCGCCTCACGCTCCTTCTGGAGCAGGTCTTGCGCTTCCGCATGCCGGGCCTCCGCGTCGGCGCGCGCCTTGCACTCCGACTCAAGCCGCTCGCGCGCTGCAAGCAGCTCCCGGGTGCCTTGCTCCGCCGCGCCCCTGAGCTCGTCACGCTCTCGTTCCACGTGAACCCGAGCCTCCTCATGCGCGCGCGTTCGCCTCCGCATCCCTGGCCCGGGCGTTGAGCTGGGTCACCTCTGAACCCAAGCTCAAGTTGTCCCGCTTGTATCGGTCAAGGTCGACGTACAAGTCCATAATGCGCATGGCCTTGACCGACGCCTCTTCCCACGAGACCTGATTTAAAGGCAAAACAAGAATAAAGCGAAAGGTAGAGTACTCAACTGACTTCAAGAAAAAGCAGGATGATGGAGTTACCTCAAAAAGCTCCAGCGCTTGCCTCGAATGGAGATAGAAGACATCTGAGATGGACCGCTCCAGGTTCACCCCGATCTGCCGGGCTTGATACCACAGCCCGTTCTCCGCCTCCATGCTCCGCCACACCCCGGCAGGGACGCCGGGCTGTGCCGACCATGCGTCCCAGCCTTGCCGAGCTGGGTGTAGCCCTTGCTCGGCCGAGTCTCCTCCGGGCGCGCCGACGGTCCCGGACACTTGTGGGTGGGCCACTGGCGTCCGGATCGCGGCCATCCCCTCAGGGGGGATATGCGCGTCGCCCACCATCGGGACCGGCTGAACGGAGGCCACGCTCGACGACGGCGCCTCCTCCCGCCCTGTCGCCTCCGCGGAGGCCGCAATTACCATGCGGCTCGACGACTCCACCACCGGGGCCTCCAGCCCCCTCTCCTCGGGCACCACCACTGGAGACCTCGCGGGAAGCCCTTGCGCTTGCACCTGCCTCCCCACCACTGCCTGACGGGCAGCAATGGGTGCCGCCGCTGGGTGCGGGGTCTTGGGCGAAAGCATCTACCTCGCGTGAGGCGAGTCGCGCACGCTGACCTTCAGCGCCTTCTTTGGCGCGAGGGTAGGATCCGCACGCGACGCAGAATGACCCCTAGAAAAAAGGGGATTTCAGCAAAAAGGGCCGGCCACGAAGAAAATTGAGAAAAGAAGGGGATAGACGCGCAACCGACCGGACGGTGTACCCCTGATGACTCCGCTTCGAGCTCTTCGAAGGCGGCGCGCCCCTCGGTCCGCTTGGGGGCTGCGTCCCCCTCGAGCTCCTCGACCTCGACGGAGGCGCCGGCCCGCCAAGGAGTAGCACGCCCGTCGTAACAGATGCGGAACGCGCCTACGCCGCTACGGGCACGGCTTCCGTCTAAGTCGCTGTACCCGCCCCCGGCGGCGACGCAGCCCCTGCTCCCTCTTCCTCCACTTCGCCAGCAGGATGGTCCCCGCCGACGTCATCCTCATCACTGCTGGTGGGGTCCGGCGAATCCTATGGAGTCACCGGCTCCTCCCCACCTTCTCTCTCCCAACGAAGGAGTGCGGCCTGGTGCTCGTTCCTCCGGGTCGTCCTCCTCAGGCTCGACGCCCTCCTCCTCGCCTTCTCCGCCCGCTGACGGTTGGCACTGGCGCGATTCACCTCCCACACATCAGGGGCTGGTGCGGGAGACCGACGCACATGTCGAGCCACCCCCTGAAATCGCGAAGAACACCTATCAAACCTAGAAAAACCCGATCTAATCCATCCGAAAAGCAAGGAGAAGACGGAGACGCCTACCAGCGGAATGTAGCCCTCGTCGGGCGCAACTTCACCAACCAAATGTCGTTGGGGTTGTTCGGCAGCAAGATCAGGTGCACCACCGACCGCGCCCTCGCGAGGGAAGCACTTCAAGGAGCGGCTCCGGGGACATCCTTGAGGCCGCTAGATCCGCCGGATCCACGTCCGCCGTCATCCCGTACAGGGGAAGTGGCCCCTCCATGAGAGGGACCACCCTCCGGCGATGGCATTCTGCGAGAGCGTGGGCCACGGTGACCCCATTCGCCCTCAGCACGCCAAAGGCATCGACAAGAGGCGCAAGCTTCTCCCGCCGATTGGCGTCCTTGACACCGTACTCCCACAACTTGGACTTCTCCGACAAGGTCTTGCCGGTGTAGGGCGGGAGCCCCGGGTCGTCATTGCGGAGGTAGAACCACCCCTACGACCAGCTGCTGTTGTTCGTCGTCATCCTGGATGGGATGTATACATCCTTCCGATGGGGCTGTGGTTGGAAGGTGAGACCACCGGCGCTAAGGGCGCGCCGCGGCCCTTTCCCCACACCACCGGGGTTGAACTCGCAGCAGAAGAGGTGGACCCACAGGTCCCAGTGGGCCCTTATCCCCAGCAACCCCTCACAGACCGCGACGAAGGCTGCCGCCTGCGAGATGGCGTTGGGGGAAAAGTTGTGGAGTTCCACGCCGTAGTGGGCGCAGAGCCCGCGCATGAACTAGCTGGCAGGGGCATTGAAGCCTCACTCATGGAAGCGGACGAAGCTCACCACATACCCCGCCGGGGGGTTAGGCGCCCTGAGCGACGGTGGTGGCGCTATCCATGTCGGGCGCTCCGGATCGCCTTTCTGCGGGAGTTGCCCGGCGCCCAACAATCCCTCCAGGATGTGGTCAGTGGCGGTCGACGGACCCCACTCCGTGGCTCCCTCAGGGTGCTCCATGGCGAGAAATAGGACGAAAGACGCAAAGGCGGCGAGCTCAAGGAATGCGAGGAGCATGAAGGCAGCGGCGGGGAAAGCGCAAGTAGCAGAGGTAAAAATCCCCCCCCCATTTTCCTTTTTATAAGAGAGGAAGTGGGACAGCCCCGGCGCGGAAGACGAAGCGAATCACGGCGGGTCCCACTGCGCTATAAGCCACTGACAGCCAGACCCCACCGCATGGGAAACTGCACGCGCGTGGGCGGCGGCAATAAATGCGGCACGGCAAAACCAAACGCCGCGGCAACCGGCCTGACCGCACGTCACCTCGCCGCCTGTCGCCAGCATTACACCACCTGAAAAAGCGCGCCCACTCCCTCTGCTTCGCCTCCCTCGTGCCACGTCAGCCACGACCGCCCCGCTGAACGGTCACAACGCGGTCAAAAGACCAAAAGGCCACCGGGTAAGAAGCGGGCGGGCCTCTACAGGTAAGGCGACCGCCTCGAAACCTTTAGATCAGTGGGGACCAAAGCCCACCCCTCGCGGGGGCTCGAGGGCACCCTCCAGGTCGAACGAAAATCAAGGCGGCCTCGGCACACACCGCCATGGCTCGAAAGTACACAAACACCCGCCTAAAGGCACTACTGATAAGCGCCCCAGATCAACAGAGTCAGGGACGATTCGGGCGTGCTCAACGGACTTTACCACGAACGCGAAGTTTGGGGACGCCCTTGTTGTGTTCAAGGCCAGACAAAGGCAGCTAGTCGGGGGATCCCATCGAGGGAGTGCTTCCGCGCCCACGGTCCCCGTCGAAAGGGGCCGAGCCCCACCTAGCAAACCTTTGCGAGCGCTTGCATGGACGTGTCTCCGGACCACAAGCCGACTCCTAACGAACGGAGCACGGACGCCCACTTGAACTACCCGCTAACAGCTCACCGAAGCATCTGTGACTCGCAATCCCGCTCGAGGGAAGCACGGTATGCTTCACCCCTCATCTCTGCGAAAGAGATCCGAGGGTCGTAAAACAACGGCCAAGTAAGCCTCCCCGATCGAACCCCATGGGCCAGGGCTCGGGGGCTCCACGCATCAAGGCCAATCACATCCAAAAGGCAACCCCGCACTGTCGCATCGTATCCAAGCGACGTGAGCCATCCCGAACGAATTCGAGACTACCCTAATCCTGCAAACGGGCACGCACCCTCTGCAAAAAACATGGAAGCTCGATGCTCAGCCCTTGCGCGAGTATAACCACTCCCGCAAGAGCTCGGGGGCTACACCCGCGGGTGCGCTCGCGCGCCCCCACGGAAAATCGTACATCGCGGGAAGGCAAGCCCGGCACGTAGCGCCCGATAAACGGCACTTCGGGACCCAGCCTCTGCAACAATGGTCTCCATTCTCGCAGAGGCTCGGGGGCTACTGTCGGGGACAACAATAAGGGGTCCCCTAACCAACGGGCTAAACACCCTTAAAAACGCAAATAAGATAACATCCATAAAACTGACGGGCCAACGAACCATGAAGGCATCACGGCCCACTACAGCCAGATGCGGACGAAACGACTCTCCGGACCAGCCCCTCGAGGTCGCAAAGGGACCGCACCCCGTCTCCGCCTCGCTTGAGGGTCGCGCTCCCCCTCGAGTAAAGCACTACGCAAGCTCCGCCTCGATCGAGGGTACCCGCTCCCTCAAGCAAACCTCGCCGCACTTCCGCCTTGCTCGAGGCCTCCCCGCGGCCTCTCCAACCGACAGCGGCATTTAAATGCCTGCCCCATCCGCCAGGCGCCAATGTCAAAAGGCAAGCCCTCCCCACTCCGCGCCGCTGACACCGTCAGGCCCACAGTGCCGCCTGCGCCAGGCGCTGTGCTGACACACCACCACTGTGCGGACAGGCAAGGGTCATTCCGCCGCGCTGTGCCAACCACCCCCGTCCTCTCCCCACGACGAGACCCTCGAACTGGCATGGGGCACCCTCAAACGGTGTACGGACGACGACCGGGGGCAAACCCCGGTCAGGCGCACCATGCGGGCCGCCCAGGCCAAGTCACCTCTACTCAGGCCTGGTCATCTCCACCAACTCCGACCACTGTGCCACCTGTTCCCATCACCGTGCGGGCACGGCAAGCCCTGTGCTGACTTGCAGGCGTCATTCCTCGCCACTATTCCACCCGCCCTCGTCCTCTCCCCACCGCGCGGCCCTCGAACAGGCATGGGAGGACCTCGAAGAGGCGTACGAGCGACGACCGGGCGCGGACCTTGGTCGGATCCGCCCGTACGGGTGACGCGAGCCAGGTCAAATCTGCCAACTCCGGTCATTCCCCGACGAAATAAGGACGCCAACGCCTGTGCTGATCAGCAAACACCATGCCGGTACCTGTGCTACCTGCTCTCGTCCTTCCTCCGTGCTCAGGCCCTCGAATGGCGAGGCAATGCCCTCGAATCAGCAGCAGACGATGACCGGACGCTGGCCAAAGGCCACGCCACCCCTCAAAGCCACGCCAGGACAAGCACAAGGGTCGCCACTATACCCGCAGGAGCCGGGACTCGCCATTAAAGCCCGCCAGAGCCAAGGACGGCCGGACGCTCAGCGTCATACTCCCCAGTACGCATCCTTGTAGCAAGCACTATGCTTGTACTTGTAAGCCCCTCCCTCTTGGTCTATAAAAGGGGGAGACCGGCACCCGATCGGGGTTTCGGCTCTCATACCCGCACACACACCACCCGATATTGGCACTCAGCCTCAATCAAACCCGTCTCAGGGACTTGGAGACTACTTCTCCTCTCCCGCCTTGCTTGTAGCCCCCCCCCCACTGCAGGCACCCCTGGTGCAAGATAATACAGTGCCGCGAGCACACCCTGCTGGACGTACGGCCCCGTGGCCGGAACCAGGATAAACCTCGTGTCATTATGTTAGCTCTTGCATCAACCATCGGAGGGCAGGAACACAGCGCATTCTGCGCGGTGCGAGGTTGGGCGACCAATCCCGGCACCGACAAATGTCTGTCTCCAAAAAAAACTCGGATTAACTGAAAGCAATTCTATTGGTAAAAGGCCATCCATTGTGAGCAAAGATTTCCATCGCCACGGTCTCAAGCGCACGACACCCTCAAATAATATGCGGTCGTTCGTCCTCCTTCTGCAGCGATGCCCAAAAACGGATCCAATGTGTCCCCGGGAAAATAACCTGCATAGGAGGAACAGCTCCAGGCATGTTAAATACCATGTCATTTCTACTTAACCAGATTGCCCAGCACAATGCGGATGCTCCAACCAAGATTTTGTACTTAAGATTCTTACTACACCCACTGAGCCATGCATCAAACATATGCGCTATGCTAACAGGCGGTGCTAGGTTAAAAGAAACCTGTACAATCCTCCACAGAGTTCTAGCTAATTGACAATCAAAGAAACAACATTTTAAACTTACCTTCCAATGTCGATGAGCTAGATTATCCTTGGTTAGAACTATTCCTTTTTGCAAATACCAGGTAAAAATCTTTACTTTCAGGGACAATTTTAACTTCCATATCACATTTGTCCTCGGTGCAGGCAACTGAGCAATGAGCATTTTATACATAGATCGAACCGTAAACTGGCCATTTTGGTTTAGAGACCAAATAAACTTGTCTCTCTGATTTGTTAATTGGATGTTCACAAGTTTAGTAACAAAATGGTGCCAAGCCTATAAATTATTACCAACTAGAGATCTCCTAAAGGCCACATTCAGGGGATTCGACCTAAGAACCATTGCAACAGTCGCACTTTTCTTTCGCACTATGTTATACAAAGCTGGGTATTGATTTTTGAGGGGTGTGTCATCCAGCCAAGCGTCCTCCCAAAAATGAGTTTGTGACCCATCACCCACCTTGAATTTGCCCATCCTCAATAGGTCATCCTTGATCTTCATAAGACCGGACCAAAAATGAGAATTGCCCGGCATATATTCCACCTGGGTGATTGTTTTATGTCTCAAGTATTTATTTCTAAGGAGTCTTTGCCACATGCCATCCTCATTAATGAGTCTAAACACCCATTTACTAAGTAGACATCTATTCTGTAAGTTTAGGTCTAAGATTCCTAACCCACCATGGTCCTTCGGTGTACATAGTACTCCCCATTTAGTCAATCTATACTTTTTTTTGTGCCCATCACTCTGCCAAAAGAATCTAGATCGGTAATAATCTAATCTTTTTAAGACACCGCGAGGAATCTCAAAGAAGGATAGCATAAACATTGATAAATTGCTAAGAACCGAGTTAATAAGAACTAGCCGACCCCCAACGGAAAGCATTTTCCCTTTCCAACCACTTAATCTATTCTGAAACCTGTCCTCTACTTCTTTCCAATAAGAGTTCAAGAGCTTTCTATGATGCATCGGTATACCAAGGTATCTAAACGGTAGAGTCCCCATATCACATCCGAAGATTTCAGAATGTCCCTCCCGAGGTCCCCGGTGTTACCGTAGCAGAACAATTCACTTTTATGGAAAATTATCTTGAGGCCTAACAATTGCTCAAAAGCGCATAGCAAGAGCTTCATATTCTTGGCCTCTTCCATATCGTTTTCCATGAAAAGAATTGTGTCGGCTGCATACTGCATGATAGATAGGCCATAGTCCACAAGGTTCGGAACCAGACCTCTGAACAAACCACTATCATTCCCTCGCGCTATCAAAATAGCCAGGACATCTACCACAATATTAAAGAGAATAGGTGATAGAGGGTCTCCTTGCCTAACACCCTTCTTTGTCTGAAAGTAGTGTCCTACAGTATCATTGACCTTGATTCCTACGGATCCTTTAGACATAACTTGCTGAATCCAGGAAGCCCATTTAGGTGAAAAACCTTTCATGCGCAACACTTGTTGCACAAAAGGCCATTTTACTTTGTCATAGGCTTTTTCAAAGTCTAGTTTAAGAATAATTCCATCTTTCTTTTTGCTATGCAACTCATGAATTGTTTCATGAAGAACAACAACCCCTTTCATAATGTATCTACCTGGTAAGATTGTAAGAAGGCTGTTTGGGAGGGTCTAATTATTTTTTGAGCTACCAAATTAATTATATATATGCAACTTAGGCGTATCATGAGGTGTTGTTTCTTTTAGCTGGTAGAGAGAATAAATAATGTCATCTTCACCTGGTAGCTAGGTCGGGTCGGGCATCATTTGTAGCAATTGAATGCAGCCACATCGCGTTATCAGCAGCAACACCAAAAGTGTAATCGTGAATAGCATCACTGTGTTTTGTATAGCTAAGTTGGTTTTTGGCATTTCTGAAGATAGTGATCATGCACCGGGTTTCATGTTGGACAGTGGGGAAGCTTAACACCATCCGAAAGTATATCTACTAATTACTGACGATACGACCCGTTGATCATTGGACGGGAAATTGGCTATGATCACAAAATCAGAGGGTTCCATTTCTTGTTGCTCTTGTTATCAGATATATAGAGCAGTATACTGTAGTTGTTTGGGTACAATTACCTTACGTTATTTAGCTTGGTAGCAGAGAAACCTTGTAATATCATATATTTGGGTACACAATTTTGCACCTTATAATAGGGACTTCATGCCCTCGAATTAGTCATGGAAATATTTCAGAAAAAAATCAGAGAAATGAGCTTCCTTTTGCTCCCACATTCTTAGTTGAAACACGTGATTTAGGTCGATCTCAAAATTCAATGCTTGACCTATGAACGTCTAAAAGATCTTTAAAGGCATGGTTTTGTATCTTCCTGAAGGTAGTGTCTATTTGGTAGAGCCCCATCTGATTCTGATTCTGATTCTCTATTTTCAGCAATAGATTTTGATTTCAAGAAATTGTCTCCAAGGATCTAATTGTAAAAAGTTCACAAAAGAGCCAAAGTGAAAACATTCCACCTAATTTGGAAGCCGCAATCGCCATAGGAATCTATGCCTTGTCACTACAATGCTGTCTCTCGCATGGGGTGAGGGTTATTCTTAATGGGGGGTCGACCAATTTCTACCCTTACAACCTAATTGCCCTATCTTTATTGTCAGTGCTGGGATCGGTCGACCAATCCCCAGCGCCTAACAGAATGCGCTGTGTCCCGTCCCTTGACGGTTGATGCAAGAGCTAGCACGATGAGACGAGCGATTATCCTGGTTCCGACCGCGAGGTCGTACGTCCAGCAGGGTGCGCTCGGAGCGCTGTACTATCTTGCACCGGAGTGCTTGCAGAGGGGGGCTACAAGCAAGGCGGGAGAGGAGGAGGAGTCTCCAAGTCCCTGAAAGCGAGTGTGATTGAGGCGAGTGCCAATATCGTGTGTGGTGGTCGTCCCCCCTTTTCTTCTCCCCTTACCTCCTTTTATAGGTCAAGGAGAGAAAGGTGGGGGTAGGGTTTACAAGTACAAGCGTGACGTGCTACAGGGATATGTACTAGAGAGCATGGCGCCGGGCGTGCATCGTCCTTGACCCTAGCGGGGGATTTATGGCGAGCCCCGGCTTCTGCGAGTGTCGCGGCCGTCCCTGTGTTTGTCCTGGAGCGGCTTCGAGGGGTGTCGCTGCTGCAGCCCGCGTCCAGCTGCCCGTTCTCTGGTTGACTTCGAGGGCGGGGCAGGTGAGGAAGGACCGGAGTTGGCGGTACAGGGTCGGTATGGTGGTTGCCGTCAACCACAGTGCGCGGCGTGCTCGGTTCACCAGGGGATGGTCGAGAGTTGGCGGATTTGACCCGGCGTTCGTCATCACCTGGCCACGCCTGACCGGAGTCTGTACTTGGTCGCTGTTTAGATATTCTTTCGAGGGTTCCCCATGCTCATTCGAGGGGCGTCCCGGGGGAAAAGACGGTAGCAGGTGGAGCAGTGGTGCAGAATGGCGCCTGCCAGTCCGCACAGGGTCTTGCGCAGTGCCGCGTGCGCCTGCACAGCGTCAGTGAGGACGCATAGTGACCGGAGCAGGTGGAACAGCGAGCTCTGCAGTGTCAGCGGCGCGGCGTGGGGGAAAGATTGCCTTTTGACTTCGGCGCCCGCCTGATGGGGCGGGCACTAAGTGCCGTTGTCGGGCAGGGTGCCGGAGTGCGCCGCATTGAGTAGAGAGTTGGCCTTGAGCGAGGCGGAGTCGGCTCGCCCGCTCGAGGGAGTGCGCGACCCTCGAGCGAGGCGGGGTTTGCGTCGTGCCTGCTCGAGGGTGTGCGGCCCTCGAGCGAGACGGGGACGGGGGTAGCGACTTGGGTCTCCCCGACAGGCGAGCTTGGACGGCCGTTCTTGGGCCGCGATAGGCTGTGACGGGCCGAGCTGCCTGGCCGGGCCTTCCGGGCTGTCGGTGATTCGGCCTTTCATGGCGTATCGTTTTCTGAGGGTGATTACCCCGATGATTAGGGGACCCCCTGGGTTTGTCCACGACAGTAGCCCCCGAGCCTCTGCCGGACTAAGGATTAGTCGGGCAGAGGCTGATGGTTCGCGGGACCGTTCCCGGGCATTCTGCGGGGATTACTCTTTCTCGATTACGCACGTTCTTCCATGGGGGCGCGCGAGCGCACCCGCGGGTGTAGCCCCCGAGCCCTTGGAGGAGTGAATTCACTCATGCAAGGGCTTTAACTTTCGAGGTTTGTGTCAGTCGTTCCCCTTTCGATGCGGCGGGGGTAAGACCGAGTTATACGGAATTCAGGGGGCGGACCCTGCACGGCTTTGATGTTTTTCGCGCGTAAGAGGAGGAGGAGATGCTGCAAGGAGCCCCCGAGCTCCTGGCCCGCGCGGAGGCGATCGGAGGGGCTTCTTGTCTTTGAGTTGCGACCCTCGCCTCCCCTTCGCGGGGGAGAGGGGCGAGGTCATTCGTGCAACCCTCGAATCGGGCAGCGTACACGGATGCCTCGGTGAGCTGTTAGCGGGTAGTTCAAGTGGACGTCCGTGCCCCGTTCGCTGGGGGTCGGCTCGTGGTCCGGAGACACGTCCATGTAGCGCTTGCAAAGGTTTGCTAGGTGGGGCTCGGTCCCTTTCGCAGGGACCGAGGGCGCGAAAGCTCTCCCTCGTTGGGATCCCCCCACTAGCTGCCTCTGTCCGGCCTTGAACACAACAGGGGCGTCCCCAAACTTCGCGTTCGGGGTAAAGTCCGTTGGACATGCCTGAATCGTCCCTGACTTTGTTGATCTGGAGCGCCTGTCGAACCCTTTCGAGGGCCAAGCTTCGTACTCCTGATCAGTAGGGCCATGCGAAAGGTGCAGGTCACCCTCGAGCAGCGGGCTCGAGGGTTGGTCGAGCGTGACCGTCGGCCTTCGCATCGCTTAATCTAGGGCGCCCGTCAAACCTTTTCGAGGCCCGGGTTTTGAGTCCCTGATCAGTAGCGCCCTGCGCCTCGAGGCGGAGGGGGGTCGTTGTCTTTCCTGGGAAGGAATCCAACGGTTAAGTCGTTCGGGCCCGCGCACGACCGCTGGCGGGCGTGGTCGTGGCTGACGTGGCGCGGAGTGGGCGAGATGGACGTAGTGGGCGCGCCTTTTTAGGCGGAGTTGGCGTGCGCCGGGGAGAGGCGAGGGGACGGGCGGTCAGGCGCCACTGTTGCGTCGTTTCGTTTTGCCGTGCCGCAGTAAATGTCGCCGCCCACGCGTGCCGCTCCGCGGAAAAAAAGGGAGGGGGGTCCCCGGTTGTCAGCGTCGTGCCACGCGTGGGTTTGGCCCGTTGCCAGTGGGTTGGCGTGTCGCGGCAGGGACGAGCCCGCTCCCTTATAAAAGGAAAGCAGGGGAGGAAGGGGATTTCTTACCTTTGCCATTCCTCGCACCAGCTCTCGCCTCTGCCTTTCGCTTGCTTGCGAGCCCGCTTCTCTGTTCGTCCTCCACGCCTTCGTCGCCTTTGCTCTGCGCTCCCTGCTCCGCCGTCCACCATGGTGATCATCGAAGGCGTCACGGAGTGGACTCCGTCCACCGCTACCGAGCACCTCCTGGAGGGCTTGGTGAACGGCGGTCAGCTTTCGCCCAGGGGCGACTCGGCGCGGCTGGCATGGATTGTCCCAGCGCTGGCGGCTAGGGCGCCGAACCCGCCGGCGGGGTACGTGGTGAGCTTCATCCGCTTTCACGAGCGGGGCTTCAACGCGCCCGCCAGCCAGTTCATGCGGGGCCTCTGCCACTACTACGGCGTGGAGCTCCACAACTTCTCCCCCAACGCCGTCTCGCAGGCGGCGGCCTTCGTCGGCGTCTGCGAGGCTGTGCTGGGGATCGAGGCGCACTGGGAGCTGTGGGTCCACCTCTTCCACGCCGAGCTCAGCACGTCCGGCGCGGGGAGGGGGTGCGCCGTTCTTCGTGCGCCGGTGGTCTCACGCTCGCGCCGGTCGAGTCCAGGAAGCACTTGTACCCGGCCTGCAGGATGACCACCAACAACAGCGGCTGGGCCAAGGGGTGGTTTTACCTGCGCAACGACGGCCTGGGGTTGCCGGAGTACACCGGCAAGGTCTTGACGGAGAAGGCCGACTCCTGGAGCTACGGCGTTTCCGGCGAAGCTCAGCGGAAGAGGCTCCGCCCCGTCGTTGACGCCCTTCGTGCCTTGGAGGGGTCGGGCCTGACCGTGGTGCACGTGCTCGCGCACTGTCATCGCCGCCGGGTGGTTCCCCTTATGGAGAGGCAGCTCCCTCTGTTCCGGATGACGGAGGGTGCCGACCCGGCGGCACTGGCGGCTTCGCGCATGCTGTCGGAGCCGCTGCTTGAAGAGTACGTCGTTACGAGGGTGCGAACGGCGGTGCACCCTGACACTATGCCGAGCGACCTCCGGTCGTTCCGGCTGCGCCCCGACGCGGGCCATGTTTTGTCGGTGAGTCGTCATTCTCCCTCTCCGGGCTGTTGGATTGATTAATTTAGCATTCCCTTCCTTAATTCACCGTGATTTCAGGATGTGAACTGCGGCCTCTACCGCTCCCTCGCGCCGACTCCGGAGGTGCGCGCTTCGAACTGCGCTCGCCGTGACCGCGAGAGGGACGCGATGGGCGAAGAGAGCCAGCAGCCGGAGGAGACAAGCCCGGCGGGACGCGCACCAGGCGGCGCTTCGCCGGTGGAGGAGGGACGGCGGGGCGCAGCCGTCGTCCCCTGAGGACTCCCCGGACCCTCCCAGCGAGGGGGAGGATGAGGAGGAGATCGATGCCGGCGGGGTTCCGCCCGCCGGTCAGGAGGAGGAGATGGCCGTGCCGCTGCCCGAGGCGGGCGTGGTGGCCCCGGGCGATGTTGCGCCGGTGGCGGCGCAACATCGGTGGTTGCGCCTGATCGATCTGCGGCGCCGCGGGCGCGAGCAACTTTCTCCTCCGCTGCGGGCGCGCCGCGCCGCAGCGGAGCGAGTGTCGAGGGCTCGAGGGGTTCGCAGCCCCCGAGTGATTTGAGGGGGTCCTCGAGTTCGAGGAGGGCTCCCTCAACGGGCGGCTCGAAGCGGAAGCTGCAGGCGCTGCAGGATTGCATCCGGTAAGTTTTGCCTTGAACTCTTTCGTGGTTTTCCATCCTTGTTCGGTTTTTTGTTTCGTGATTTCTGTTCTTTCTTTTTGATTTAGCACGCGGGGTGCCACCAAGGCCTCCCTTAACCTCGCGCCCAAGAAGGCGTTGAAGGTTGGGGGGTCGGATTCCCCTCACGCCGGAGGATCGCGTTCGCGCGGGACTCCGCGTCCCGCAGCGATGTCCGCAGCGACGCCGATGGATCCGGCGCCGGGGGTGCGAGACCCCGGGTCGGTGGAGGAGGAGCGGGAGAGGACGCCCCTGGTGGCGGAGCCGAGGCAGGACGCCCCGGTGGTTGAGGTTGAGCCGGGGCACGGTGCCCCGGTGACGGAAGTGGGCGAGCAGGAGGGCCATGCCACTGCTGCGGCCCCTACTGGAAGGAGGCAGGAGGCGGTCGTGCCGGTCGGCGGCACGGTCTTCCTGCCGGCTTTGGGTCGCGCACAAGGCACGGCCTAGGGTGGCGACGGCGGGCACGTTCCCCCCGTTGGGGTGTCTGCGGCCGAGGCGTCGGCGGCGCGCTTCTTGTCTCAGGGGCCGCCGCAGATGCCCGTGGCCGGGGAAGCGGCCAAGTGGGATGCGGCCGAGGTGGCGCTGCTCCAGGGGCGTCGTGGCCCGAGCGCGTGGCCGGAGGAGCCTGGCGTCTCCGCCCGGGTCTGGCAGAGCATGGCGGAGGAGAACGAGCTGTGGGCTCAGGCCGAACGGGTCGGGACGGACCTGGAGCGGGCCATCTCGGTCGCCGCCGATCTCCATTCCAAGCAGGCGCTGGAGCCCTTCGAGGTATCCCCGCGCTCGTCCCAGTACTTCGAGATTGTTTTTAGTCTGCATCTTATTCCTGATGGCTCTTCGTGCAGCTTCTGCGGCAAGAGGCGGTAGACAAGACCACGTGTATCGCGGGCTTGTACGCCGATCTTCGCCGGTTCCGCCAGGCGAACGTGGACCTGGGCACGGAAGTGACCCAGCTCACCGTCCGGGTGAGGGAAGCAGAGACGGCCGCCCGCGCACATGAAGAAGCCAAGGCCCGCGCGGAGCGGGAGCGCGACGCTGAGAGAGGCGCGGCGGAGCGGGAGGCTCGAGCCCTGGCCGCGGCGTTGGAGCGGCTCGAGCTTGAGCGCAAGGCGCGCGAGGCCGCGCAGTCCCAGCTCGCGGAGGCGGTGGCCCGGGCGGGGCAAAAGGCCCAGGAGGCCGAGCAGCTCGGCCGCGTGCTTCGAGAGAAGGAGGGTGCGCTGGCGACCGTGGAGGGCCTGCTCCAGCAAGAGCGCACAGCGCTTACCGAGGCCAGGGCCTTGGTGGACGGTATGTCCTTACGCTTTCCTGGATTTCTGTGTTTGGAGTTCGTCTTGACGTGCTTGAGCTATGTCAGGGCTGCGGAGGGCCGAGGCGGAGAAGGCGGATGAGGTGATGGCTGTTCAGGCCGCCTACTCCGAGGCCCAGGGGGAGCTCGAGGCGCTGAAGGTTGCCGCCGATGCGGCGTGCCGGGACGTCCAGTGCGTCGACGTGCAGTCGGGGTCGTCGTTGCCCAGCCGCCTGAGGTCTCTGAAGAGCTGCGTGGCGGAGCTCCTCGAGCACGCGCTTCACCTTGGAGTGAAGAAGGCACTCGGCGTGGTGTCGACGCATTACGACATTGACCTCGCGGCGGTGGCACGCGGTTACTTCATCGACGCAGACCTGGACGACGACGCCGCCCTTGCTGCCCTCGACGAGGCTGATGACGGCGCCTAGGATGCCGCCACGGCACTTGCCGCCAAGTTTGGGCGCGATCTTTTCCCCGAGGAGGATGAAGATGCGCGCGCCGACGTTGGGCCTGAGACTGCGACCGCCACCGAAGCCGAGGTTGATCCTGAGGCCGACGCCGTGGCGTCCCTTGAGGAGGACATCGCCTCGGTGTGCCGCGATGACGATGGTCCTGGGGCGCTTGCATCGGTTCCCTCGACTGTTGCCGCCGAGGCCACCGCGCCCCCGCAGGAAGGTGGAGCCTGAAGGGTTCAGGCTTAGTATCTAGATGTATCTTAGTTTTTAGGAGATTAGCTCTGTAAATAAACTAAGATTGAAAGTCGGTTGTGCGTTTCAAACTTGTTCGATTGTTCTATTGTGCTACTCTTGGCTTGGAGAGATTTTAGCCGGGTATTTCGAATCCGCAAGCGATTAAAGCGTGGAGTGGAGAGGGAGATGTCGTATCCCTTCGCGGGCATAGGCGGTCTCACGGCTCAACCAGCTCCAGCTTTAGCTAGCTCGCGCCCCGCATCCTCTCTAAGCGCCTCGAGTTTTAACACAATTTTCGAAAATTGAGACGATTAGGGAGGGTAAACCCCCCTGTAGCCCCCGAGGGGGGCTTGGCTTTATTTGAAAAATAGAACCAAGTCCCCCTTGTTTGTGTTGTTAGCAACAATGTTTTCATGTTTTTCGCAAACTCTTTATTATTGTTAACTAAGAACACGAAGTATTTACAAGAAATACTGAGAGTTTTAAGGATAGAAGCGACGTAGCTGTTGGATGTTCCAGGCGTTGGTGAAGACCTCGCCCTTCTCGTTCGCCAGCTTGTAAGTACCGGGTTTGAGGACCTTGGCGATGATGAACGGTCCTTCCCATGGTGGAGCGAGCTTGTGGCGCTCTCGATTGTCCTGGCGTAGTCTTAGCACCAGGTCCCCTTCGTGGAGGTCTCGACGCCGCACCTTCTGAGCTTGGTATCGCCGAAGCGATTGTTGGTAGCGCGCTGAGTGAAGCAATGCTACGTCGCGAGCCTCGTCCACCTGGTCCAGCGAATTCTCGCGGTCCCGCTGGTTTCGGTCTTCCTGGTAGGCCTTAAGCCTCGGAGACCCGTACTCCAAGTCTGTTGGGAGGACGGCTTCGGCGCCATAGACGAGGAAGAACGGGCTGAAGCCTGTGGCCCTGCTTGGGGTTGTCCTGAGACTCCAGATCACCGATGGCAGCTCAGCAACCCACTTCTGGCCAAACTTGTTCAGCTTGTTGAAGATTCTTGGCTTCAGGCCTTGTAGTATCATGTCGTTGGCACGTTCTACTTGGCCGTTCGTTTGTGGATGTGCCACGGCCGACCAATCAACGTGAATGTGATGGTCGTCGCAGAACTCCAAGAACTTCTTGCCGGTGAATTGGGTGCCGTTGTCAGTGATGATCGAGTTGGGTACCCCGAATCGGTGGATGATGTCGGTGAAGAACTTCACGACCTGCTCAGATCTGATGCTGGTGATGGCCCGGACCTCGATCCACTTCGAGAACTTGTCGACGGCTACCAACAAGTGGGTGAATCCCCCGGGCGCTGGGCGGAAGGGCCCCACGAGATCCAACCCCCAGACCGCGAAAGGCCATGTTACAGGGATGGTCTGCAGGGCGTGCGCCGGGAGATGCGTCTTTCGTGCGTAGAACTGGCACCCTTCGCAGGTGCGCACGACCTCGTTTGCGTCGGACACGGCGGTGGGCCAGTAAAAGCCTTGCCGGAATGCGTTACCCACGAGGGTGCGCGGCGCTGCGTGGTGTCCGCACGCCCCGGCGTGGATGTCGCGGATCAACTGCCTTCCCTCGGGGATGGGGATGCATCGCTGCAAGATCCCTGAGGCGCTGCGCTTGTACAGCTCGCCGCCGACCGAGACAAAGGTCTTGGCCCTTCTGGCGATGCGGCGCCCCTCGGTTCGGTCCGAGGGCAGCTCTCCGCGATCGATCCATGCAAGGTACGGATCACGCCAGTCTTGTGGTCGCGTGTCTGCGTCGATTTCCATGGCCTCGGCCAAAGAGATTTCAGCGTCGAGGGCTTCGAGCCCCTCTTTCGAGGGGTCCTCTTCCATGGGCTCAACTCCCGCAGCCCCCGAGGGTATCCCGTGGGCTCCGGCCTTTGATTCGAAGCTGACGGAGGGGCGGTCGAGGTCGCGGGCGAAGATGTTCGGAGGAACGGTGATTCGCTCTGACGCGATCTTGGCCAGCTGATCCGCTTCCTCGTTGTATTTGCGCATGATATGGTTCAGCTCGAGGCCACAGAATTTGTCCTCGAGACGACGAACCTCGTTGCAATACGCCTCCATCTTTTCGTCGCGGCAGCTTGCGTTCTTCATCACTTGGTCGATGACCAACTGAGAATCTCCCCGGACATCGAGGCGTTTGACGCCGAGGTCGATGGCGATGCGGAGCCCAGCGAGGAGGGCTTCGTACTCCGCCATGTTGTTCGACGCCGGGAAGTGCAAGCGAACCACGTATCGGATATGTTCTCCGAGGGGCGAGATGAAAAGGAGGCCCGCGCCTGCCCCGGTTTTCATTACCGACCCGTCGAAGTACATGATCCAGCATTCGGCCTGGATCTGTGGCGGCGGAAGTTGGACGTCGGTCCACTCAGCGACGAAATCCGCTAAGGTTTGCGATTTTATCGCCTTACGCGGTGCGTAGGAGAGAGTTTCCCCTACGAGTTCCATAGACCATTTTGCTATTCTACCCGAGACGTCCGGGTTGCGGACTATCTCCCCCAAAGGGAAAGATGAGACCACGGTGACCGGGTGGGCCTCGAAGTAGTGTCGCAGCTTTCGACGCGCGAGCACTACGACGTAGATTAGCTTCTGGATCTGTGGATACCGCATCTTGGTTTCGGTCAGTACCTCGCTGACATAGTACACCGGCCTCTGGACCGGCAGAGCGTGGCCCTCCTCTATCCTTTCCACAATGATGATGGCGCTGACAACCTGCGTTGTCGCAGCCACATATAGGTAGAGAGGCTCACCGCTCCGCGGCGGCGTGAGGATGGGTGCGCGTGCGAGCGACGCTTTTAGCCCGTCGAGGGCTTTTTGGGCTTCGGGGGTCCATGAAAAGCGTTCGTGCTTTTTTAGGAGCCGGTACAAAGCTAAGCCCTTTTCGCCAAGTCGAGAGATGAAGCGGCTGAGAGCTGCAAGGCAGCCCAGTACTCTTTGCACCCCCTTGAGGTCCCGAATTGGCCCCATTCGTTCCAGGGCCGAGACTTTTTCGGGGTTGGGTTCGATGCCTCGTTGGGAGACGATGAAACCCAATAGCATGCCTCGCGGCACCCCGAATACGCATTTTTCCGGATTGAACTTTACCCCGTTCACCCGGAGGCAACCGAACGTGATTTGCAGATCGTTGACCAGATCGTTCGCCTTTCTGGTTTTCACAACGATATCGTCGACATATGCCTCAACGGTCCACCCGATGTGGCTTCCGAAAACGTGTTGCATACATCATTGGTATGTAGCTCCAGCGTTTCGGAGGCCGAGCGGCATAGTGACGTAGCAAAATATGCCAAACGGGGTGATGAAAGAAGTCGCGAGCTGGTCGGATTCTTTCATCTTAACTTGATGATAACCGGAATAAGCATCAAGAAAGCATAGCAACTCACATCCAGCAGTGGAGTCTATTATCTGATCTATTCTAGGCAGAGGAAATGGAACCTTAGGGCATGCTTTGTTTAAACCGGTGTAATCTACACACATGCGCCATTTTCCGTTTTTCTTCTTAACTAGAACAGGATTAGCAAGCCAGGTTGGGTGAAATACCTCTTTGATGAATCCGCCTTGCAGGAGCTTGTGCACCTCCTCCCCGATGGCGCGGCGCCTTTCCTCGTCAAACCGCCGCAGTCGCTGTACCACCGGCTTGGAGTGTGGCTTGATGTCGAGGCTGTGCTCGGCGACCTCCCTCGGGATCCCCGGCATGTCCGAGGGTCTCCACGCGAAGATGTTGGCGTTGGCGCGGAGAGTCGACGAGCACTGCTTCCTATTTGGGGTCGAGGGTGCTGCTGACCCTCAACGCTTTGCCCTCGGGGGCAGTAGGGTCGAGGGGCACCGCTTTGGTGTGTTCAGCAGCCTCGAAGGTGCCCGTGTGCCTTTTGGTGGAGTCGACGGCCTCGTTCGCCATCTTCTCCAAATCCGCCACCAGGGTTTCGCTGTAGGCGAGCGCTTCCGCGCCCTCGACGCACTCGATGTCGCACGCATAGGCGTGCTCGTACGACGATCCCACGGTGATGACGCCCTTTGGCCCTGGCATCTTCATCTTGAGGTAGGCGTAGTTGGGGACCGCCATGAACTTGGCATAGCACGGTCGCCCGAAAATAGCGTGGTACGCTCCTGGGAATCCCACCACCTCGAAGGTGAGGGTCTCCCTCCGGAAGTTCTCGAGAGTACCGAAGCAAACGGGCAGGTCGATCTGCCCGAGGGGTTGGACCCGTTTTCCCGGCGCAATGCCGTGGAACGACGCCTTGCTTGGCCTCAGCTGGTTCGTGCCGATGCCCATGAGCTCTAAGGTGTGGACATAGAGGATGTTGAGGCTGCTGCCCCCGTCCATCAGCACCTTGGAGAATCGTGTGTTGCCGATGACGGGGTCGACGACAAGCGGATAGCGCCCCGGATTCGGGACATAGTCCGGATGGTCCTCGCGGCCGAAGGAGATGGTCTCGTCCGACCAAGCGAGGTAGGTTGGCGTCGCGGGGTGAACGGAGAAGACCTCTCGGCGTTCACGTCTCTGCTCCCGGGATGTCGCGTTCACGGTGGGCCCCCCACGATGAAGAATACATTCTCCACATGGGGGAACTCGTCGTTGCCGCCATCGCCCGTATCCTTCTTCGGGCCATCCTCCTTCGCGGAGGTGCGCCTGAAGTAACCCTTGATCATCCCACACTGTTCGAGGGTGTGGGTGACAGGGCCCTTGTGGTACGGGCATGGCTTTGTTGACGTAAAATCCGCACTTCACGCCAAGCACACAGCAAGCCGAATTAGCTAGCTTCACACGTGGCCCGAGCGTTTGAATCCGAAAGCGTGCCAGTCAATTTTCCTGAAACTGACAAAGGGAGAAAAGATGTTTAGATAACACCTGGAACGTACCGGGTGATACCAGTCAGTTCCATATTTGCGGCTACAGAGCCAGTTTCAAAAGTGTGTTGACGTAAAATCCGCACTTCACGCCAAGCACACAGCAAGCCGAATTAGCTAGCTTCACACGTGGCCCGAGCGTTTGAATCCGAAAGCGTGCCAGTCAATTTTCCTGAAACTGACAAAGGGAGAAAAGATGTTTAGATAACACCTGGAACGTACCGGGTGATACCAGTCAGTTCCATATTTGCGGCTACAGAGCCAGTTTCGAACGACATATAGCTACAGAGAAGCTATCTGTCAGCGGTTAAAGCATCATTCGGCAATCGGCAAAGCACGCAGGAAGCATTCTTTATTTGAAACAAAACCGTGAGCATGTTTCGCTCGTGTCGATACTACCGAATACAGCTATATAGCCGAATCGGGTTCCATGAAGAAGGAACATGCTTCGTTGGTGATGATAGATCTATCAGATCGAATCGAATTCTAATCCACCGAATGATTAGCTCTAAGACGACCCAAAAACCTGCATCCACCGCATGATACCCGGTTCTGTCAAGATCTACACAAGACCAACGAGCCTGAACCCGCAACACGTGGCAATCTAGATTGACTTCGAATTCGGCTATGGAAACGCAGTGCATTATGAGCTAGAACCGAATCTAATCAGCCTAGACTGGGCAAAAGAGTGTTGTAATGAATTAAACATAAAGGTAAAATCCAGAGCAACACATGGTAACTTAATGGATCTATCAGATCTTGCCAAAATCCAATAGAACCGATAACTTGTTCCACGCCAAAACTTAGCCCACCGCATGGCTCATGATCTAACAATGGAACCTTCCTGAACCAAAGCCTAAATCCACCGCATGATACTAGGCATGGTGCAGGGTTGCCGGTACTTACGGAGGTCGACGGATCGATGATTCCTCTCGAAGAACTCGACGACTCGACTAAAGGACTCGAAGTTGGCACGGGGCCGGTTTGTTGTATGATTGATTGAACGATCCCTTTTACAATTACCATGGGTTTATATTTATACCCAGGTTTCGACACGACTCCTAATCGATTACGATTACATTTATTTATTTCCTAAAAAGATAAACGCCGGGGCACCGTATCCGTCTTGCATTCCAAGTTAAACCAGCCTTTTCCTTATACTTGATCCACGTCAGCACGCACTCCCAAATGCCTCCCGCGGAACAGTTCTCTTGCCGAATGACGATGCGTTCCCGACCGCAGAACGTCTTTACCGAATGCTCTGGGGAAAAACCCCTTTGCCGAATGATATCTTTTCAACGAATCCGGCCCACATGTCAGCCTCTTCCTGGTGCCAATTTTTGGTGTCAACACATGCCCCTTCAATTTCGGGATAAAAGGTAATTTTATCTCGGAATTGACCAGAAGCACTCAACATTCCCAAGTTAGTTCTGCTCAACACCCGCTTCTCCTTTTGAATCTTTAGAGCTCTCATCCAGATCCGAACCCTAGGTTATCGACTTCCAAGATTCAATCTTCAAATGGCGGACCAAGATTTTGCCCTCCAGGTAAACTTCAATCCCCTCAAGCACATTCGGTATTCTTCTTTCGATTTGCATTCTAAATTTCCTTTCATCTCTTTCCATTCTTGATAGGCACTAGCTGCCGAAATCCTCATCCCCGTTGAGGAAAAAGCTCCATCCTATTTCCTCGGCCCTGTAGGGAATTCAGATCCTTCCGAACTCATCGCGGCCGAATCTCAGAGGGTTCCTTTCAAGATTTCATTGACAAAACCTCATGAGTGGCAAGACGCCTTCAAGAACTGGCCTTTGCCCCCAATCGCCGGCTGGAGAAATTGGTACAAAAGGATATCTGATGACAAAAGCCCCCAAACACAGAACTGGGACCATCTGCGTATTTCTCATTGCCTGGAGCTGTCACTAGCCGAAACACCAAAGAACGAGAACCTTCTGATTGCAGCTTGTCATTTTTGGTCCAATGGCACAAATGCTTTTCTCTTCGGTCATGGCCCAATGTCTCCCACTTTGGCCGATGTCTACATGATGACTGGCCTGAACGTTACAGGAACTGTATATCCATATGACCACAAAGGTTCCTCCAAGCAGACAGGAGTAAAAACAGGGGTTGGATACAAGAAATATATCCAGAACCATATGTCTGATGGCCCTCTGACCGATGTCGAATATAGAGCCTTCCTGAACATGTGGCTATGCAGATCAGTCTTCTGTGGCAAAGCCAATGAGCCAACCCTGAACCATATCGTGATGGCTGAAGAGCTGGCTGCCGGAAAACTCATTCCACTTGGGAAATACCTCCTGGGAAGTGTCTATCATATGCTCAATCAAACCACCCACCTGATGCACACCAGCAAGAAAATCCCCTGTGTCAATGGTCCTTGGTGGTTTGTCCAAATGTGGCTACAGTTGTACATGCATCAAATCGTTGCCATTGATCTCAACAGCCGAGATTTTCCTTCAATCAATTACAAAGAAGGAGAAACCCGGAGAACCAAAGGTTGTCAAACCTATGGAGAAGCTGCCTCCACTGTACCTATCAACAAGAACATCGGTGAACTATTCGAGCTCTTCTTCAAAGGCTTTACTCATCCTCTTTGGTTCTCATATCTGGACAACGACAACCTCACTCTCCCTTGCGAATTCAGCTTTGAAACTGGATGCACTGATGTACAATCTATAGCGATCTTCAATGCCTTCATCAAGCCCTGCATCCTGCCAGCCGAATTCTGTGGAGGAAGGCTGGTTCAAAGCACTTATGAATACTATCAGCCAAACATGGTGGCTAGACAGTTGGGATGTGGCCAAGTGCCCCCTAGGCTATTTCTTCACGAATTTCTCAAGCCCAGGGAGATTGTCAAGGATTCCACAGAGACAAGAAGGATTTTTACTTATAAATGCTGCGGAACTATCTATGCACCTGAGCCTTTTGTGCCAATAATATCTGCCCATCCTTCTTTCACTCTCTGGTGGCAAGAACTCCATGATCATATCTTCAACATGCCAATCCATCCCTTCTGTCTCGAGTTAATGCCTGATTATCAGCCAACTTCAGAGGTAATATGCTCATCCCTCATTTGTCTCAATAACATTAACCCCAATTGATTCTGATTCTGTCATCTTGCAGGATATAACACCTGCCCCTCTTGCCAGGGCGATCTCATATAAAGCTGCAGGCCCAATATCTGCTTTGGGGCACCAATCTCCTACCTTGGCTCAACTGATGGCTAGACAGGCTTCTCTAGATCCAATACTTACTAGACCATCATCTGTCAAGAGAAAAACCCTTCCTTCAGCTGCTCCCTCAGTTGTAAAGAAGAAAAGAACAAGCAGCAAAATCAAGGTCAGAGCCTTCTTTCTTTAACCATAATGCCATTGGTATTTTGCTCAGTTTTATCTCTTCTTGGTTTCAGGCCAGAGCACAGCAACTAGCAATCAGTGCAGATCTTGCCGATGCTTCATTGACTGGTAAAATTTTACCACTTTATCCTCTTAACTTCTTTTTCATCGGCATTTTCATCCCTTGTTAACTGCAGAACAATCCTCAATGGATCCAATCTTGGAGAGCTCTTCTTCTCATCACGATTCATCTTTAGCTTTGCAACTTCTTCCTCAATCAGAAGCATTATCTTCACCAAGAAATCTTCCAGCTTCTCCTCAGCAAGATATACAGAATCCTCCCATTGAGCCTGAAAGGCTTCCTCCCCCCATTCAGGAAGTCAGGAACGAGGTAAACATAATCATTCACCTTTTCTACTCTTTTATTCAGCAGATTATTACTAATTCGGCAAGACCTTCTTTCAGGAGAAATCCATTTCATCATCCAGCTATTCTTTTGCTGTGGATGACTTGATTGCCGAACAAGGGGAAGAAACATCTTCTGGCCAAACTCTGTCAGAAGAAAATCAAACAAAGCTGAAAGATATCCTTGCTTTGCTGCATAAGAGCATCCAAGATCAAGTCAAAGATGCTGATCTCTTAAGGGATGTACTGGAATCCATTGACCAAGAACTTCCTGATGATATCAAAATCTCTTTGGAACCAGTTTCTCATTTGGATCAACAATATGCTGCAGTAAAGCAGGCTCTGAAAAACCAATCTTCTCAACCAGCTCTGGAACAGAGGAGATCCATAGCCAAACAATCTGTGAAAGACCTGCATACTCAAGCTCAGAACAGCAAAGAATTACTGACCAAACTGGAATCTGAACTTGAAAATAAGAAGGTCAGAAAAGCTGCACTTGAAGCCGAATTGAGAGATCTATCGGCCGAAATTGAAGCTGATGAGAAGAAGATAGTTGAGCTTCCCAAATTAACAGAGAAGATGCGAAGGGAAGCTTCAGCAGCTCTGAATGAAGAAAAACAACTCAAGGCAAAGCTTGCTACTCTGGCTAGAACCCAAGAAGCTGACAAAAACTTATTAGAGAGCATTAGCAATATGATATCAGATGCTAAAAATGTAATCTCAAAGCATTTGGGTTTGTAATTGTAACAAACAGTCGATAGCCGAATGCTTTATCAATCTTGCAATCTTGTCATTTCTTAACTCTGTTTTTCTCCATTGTGAATAACTCATTCGGCAAAGCTGGCTATAACAGTGTCGTACCCGAAAACGCTTCAAACACAACATAGCCGAATCTCATTCAGTCAAAACCGAATACGACTCGGCAAGAATCCCAAACGACATGGAAACCGATCGGTTGGAAAATCCTTTCCACCTTCCGAACTCCTTGGGATATGCACCACAATTTTCGGCCACGATCTCTTCATTAGTTCCATAAATAAGAACCTTGAGTACTCCTAATCTTCCACCAAATCTTTCAACTCGAGCTCTCTGCTAGCCTGAGTCTCTTCCTCTTCCAGCACAGTAACCTCCAAGAAACCCTGATGTCTAACAACAGAAGACGCCCGGCCGTCGACGAAGCCGAAGGGAGCCGCGCCGGCGCTCATCGGAGGTGATGACTGTCTGCCTCTCCTTATCCTTTCCTCCAGATTTTGCCTTATTCTCAACTTTCTTTGTATTTTCAGGCTCATCCAATGGAACCCCGCTACTGCCTTGACTGCGGCTCCGGCTGCAGCGGGTGACTCTTCGGAGTCACCTAGCCGATCCCCCAGGCCCAACTGGGATCTGCCCTACTCAGACAGCGATGCCCGCCGATTCAAGCAGGAACGTGACGACACTCGGCGTGAGCTGGAGGTCATCTCCAAACAAACCGGGATCGCAGATCTAGAGTGGCAACACCAGCGCAAGCAGCTGCTCTAGACCATCGACGGTAATTTCTATGGTTCGCTTAACTTCAATCTGACTTTGAACTAACCCGCCGTTGCTTCGTAATCCTACAGCTCGCGACGCCGAACTCGATCAGCTGAAGACATTGGTCGAGTCTTTGGCAAACAAGGTGAATGCTCCTGGGGACACGCCAGAAGCTCGCCTCGGCGCAGTAGCAAGCCGCATCGATGAGGTGGCCTCACACGGCATCCGTCTGGGCACTGCCGCAAGCCTAGTCGCCATGTCGACGCACACTGGCGCTGACTATTCCAGGCTACCGCCCCGGCTTTGCCAATGGCAATCCGGAGGAGATCGACGACATTGAGGCCTCCATAGATCGCCTTGATGCTCATGGCGTCGCCATTGCCGATTCCATTCATCCCCAGTCTGTTCTGAACAGGTTGTTCCATTAGTTTGTACTAGGGAATATGGAATTTCGGCAATAAAACTTGTCTTTTGCAGTCTTTTTGTGATGACTCTGTCAAACTCATTTTTTGTAATATATTTGCACTAAGGGCAATACGCTCTGGTATTGGCCATTTCTTCTTCTGCCAATATTTCTGTTCTGAAGACGGTTCCTTCCCGAATATCGGCTGTTTCAGTCATTCTGACATTAAATATTTCAATCAGCGATCAATCTCAACACTAGGATAATATTTCTTCAAGTATCTCCCATTGATAGCAGCAGTAAACTCCTCTCCTAGTAAAGTTTTCAAAATATATGCATTTCCAGGCACGCATCTGACCACTCTGAAAGGACCTTCCCAGTTTGGAGACCACTTACCGAATGCACTGTATTTAGTTCCAATCGGCAATATCGCTTTCCAAACTAAATCTCCTTCTGCAAATTGCTTGACTTTCACCTTCTTGTTGTAATATTTAGCAACTCGCATTTTATTTTTCTCAACATTTTCCAAGGCCCTGAGACGAATCATATGCAAATCTTCTAATTCGTCCATCATTAAATCATTATAATCTTTAAAACTTAAATCCTTTTGCAACTTAATTCTCCTTGATTCTGACTGCATCTCCCATGGCAAGATAGCATGATGTCCATATACCAATTCATAAGGAGACGTCTGTGTAGCCCCATGTGGAGCCATTCGGTAAGCCCATAAAGCCTCATTGAGTACCGAATGCCACTTTCTCGGCTTCTGATCAATCTTCTTCTGTATAACTTTAATCATAATCTTGTTAGAAGCTTCTGCCTGACCATTAGCTTGGGCATAATAAGGAGAAGAATTCAACAATTTGATGCCCATACTTTCAGCAAAATTTCTGAACTCTGAGGATGTAAACTGAGTTCCTTGATCTGTGGTGATTGTTTGAGGAATTCCAAATCTGTAAATGATATGTTCTTTAAAAAATTCGACCATATTCTCTGATGTCACCTTCTTTAACGGAATCGCCTCAACCCACTTAGTAAAATAATCGGTTGCTAAAAGCACAAACTTATGCCCCTTGCTAGATGGAGGATTTATTTGGCCAATCAAATCTATTCCCCATCCTCTGAATGGCCATGGCTTGATAATAGGATTCAGGACCGATGCTGGAACTCTTTGAATGTTTCCAAATCTCTGGCAATCTTGGCATCCTTTGTAATACTCAAAGCAATCTTCTAGCATTGTGGGCCAATAGTACCCAGTTCTCCTAATAACCCATTTCATTCGGTAAGCCGATTGATGTGCTCCACACAGCCCATCATGCACTTCACTTATCAGCCTTTTTGCTTCTTCTTGACTTAAGCAATGTAACAGCACCCCATCCAAGGATTTATAATATAAATTATCATCAAGAAGAACAAACTTTAAAGCTTTATACCTGAGCTTTCTAGAAACCTTTCGGGATGGATTCTCCAGATAATCAACAATTTCTTTTCTCCAATCATCTTCTGCCAGATTACTCCCGAAAGTATATACATCATTAGCAAAAACTTCTTGAAGCTCTCTATAACCCGAAGCACTTTGAGCTAATCTGTTTGCTTCTTCATTGTCTTTCCTAGGAATATGCCGTAAAATTACTGACTGAAACTCCTTTAAAATTTGCTTGCATTCCTCATAGTAATTCCTTAAGATATCGTTTCTGCACTCATATTCGCCATTTAGTTGCCTTATGACTAATTCTGAATCTCCAAAGATTTCAACTGCAATGGCCTTTGCTTCTCTCAAGTATTGAAGTCCTCTGAGCAACGCTTCATACTCGGCTTGATTATTAGTGACAGTAGGTTGAATAGGAATAGCAAATTCAAATACCTCTCCTTTTGGCGAAATTAACAAAATACCTACTCCACCACCTTTGTCACATGAAGATCCATCGAAGAATAATACCCACGGAGTAATTTCAAGCAAATTAGTTGATGAATCACGATGTTCAGTAATGAAGTCAGCAATAATCTGTCCTTTAACAGCTTTTGCCGATTCAAACTTTAACTCAAATTCAGACAAAGCTAAAATCCATTTGCCAATCCTTCCGTTCAAAATTGGCATAGACAACATGTGCTTTATCACATCAAATTTTGAATACACAATGCATTCCACATGTAGTAAGTAGTGCCGAAATTTTGTACAGGAGTAATAAACACATAAACAAAGTTTCTCGGTAGCCGAATACCTCGTTTCGGGATCAAGCAATTTCCGGCTAAGGTATGCAACTACCCTTTCCTTTCCCTCAAATTCTTGTATGAGGGCCGATCCAATAGTTTGGGTATCGGCCGCCACGTACAACTTAAAAGGCTTGTTTAACTGTGGAGGTACCAATACTGGTGGTTCTTTCATGTATTCCTTGATCTCATCAAAAGCCTTCTGTTGTTCGTCACCCCATACAAATTTCTGATCCTTCTTGACTTTTAGCAGTGAAGAGAAAGGCAACACCTTTTGTGATAAGTTTGATATGAATCTTCTTACGAAATTGATCTTACCAAGTAATGACTGTAATTCCTTAAGATTAGTTGGAGGAACAACTTCATCAATGGTTTTCATACTTTTCTTGCCAACTCCTATTCCTCCTTCATGCACCAAAAATCCCAGAAATTCTCCTGCCGAAACTCCAAAAGCACATTTATTTGGGTTCATCTTGAGCCCATGTTTCCTAGTGCACTCTAGAGTTTTCCTTATGTCAGCCAAATGTGCTTCATGATCCAATGACTTAATCACAACATCATCGATATATATCTCCACAATCTTGCCGATCAACTCATGAAAAATATAATTCATGGCTCTCTGATAAGTTGCACCAGCATTCTTCAAACCAAACGTCATGACAACCCACTCAAACAACCCTATATGTCCTGGACACCTGAAAGCTGTTTTCGCTATATCTTCCAATGCCATAAAAATTTGATTGTACCCTGCATTACCATCCATGAAACTAATCACTTTATATCCAGCAGCAGCATCAACCAACGAGTCAGTAATAGGCATTGGATATCCATCCATGGGCGTAGCTCTGTTCAGATCTCTAAAGTCTATGCAAACTCTCATCTTCCCATTTTTCTTGTACACAGGAACAATATTAGAGATCCATTCTGCATATCTGCATGGCCGAATAAAATTTGCTGCTATTAATCTTTCCACTTCTTTCTTCACATCGGCCAACACTTCATCTTTGTAGATTTTCCGGGGTGGTTGCTTGTAAGGTTTATAACCAGGCTTGATCGGCAATCGATGCTCAACAATGGAACGATCTAAACCAGGCATCTCCGAATAATCCCAAGCAAAGCAATCTTTGTATTCTTTTAACAACTCAATCAACTTTTCTCTGAAAACTGAATCCAAGCTAGCACTGATGAATATCGGCCTTGGTTTGTCACCATCTCCAATGTCTACTTCTTCTAATTTATCGGCCGACACAAATCCACGTCCTAGCTTCCCGTCAGTCCCATCGATTGGATTATCCATTAAAAATTACTAAAAGAGCCGACTGCTTCGATCGGCTGTTGATCTCTGCTAACTGGCTCAACAGGACCTTCTCCCCAGTCCTTACCTGAGAAACAATCTATGCCTTGATATTCCCAGAAGGCTGGTTCCACATTAGCCACGCTAATTGAATCATCTGCTGGGACAATTTCCACTTCATCATCTATCCACTGAATAAGCTGCTGATGCATAGTAGATGGAATACAACAATTCGCATGGATCCAATCCCTTCCAAGTAGCAAGCTGTATGCCCATTTGCCTTCAATAACAAAGAAGGTTGTAAGCAGAATCTTAGATCCAATCATCAGATCTACATGTACACATCCTTTGGTGTCCGAAGGATTTCCAGCAAAATCATTCAAAACTATGCTTGTTGGCGTTAAATCTCCAGGGCTCATGCCAAGTTTCCTGAATGTATTGTATGGCATCACATTAACAGCAGCTCCACCATCAACAAACATCTTCGTCAGTGGCTTTCCGTTGACATATCCTCTTAAGTACAGTGGCTTCATGTGCCGATTCTGGACTGGCTTCTCGAAAATAGCTTGCTTATTCAATACCAATTGTGCCATTAACCCACATTGCTCGGCTTCATCCACTTCTGACAATATCTCTTCCTGTACAACTTGATTAGCTGGAGCCATAAATTCATTCGGCAAGAAACATACCATGCATGTAGGAGCCGAATGACCCGATTCGTCAGGCTTGTCTTTTGGACGCCATATCGATCTCATCCTGGTTCCTGCTCGCTTCAATTCTTGATTCCTCAGGCGTTGGACTCTTCTCTTCTGGCTCTTCCTTAGACCAGGTGGACACCACTGTCCTTTTTGCCAGACATACTCACGATCTTCTTCTTCATGATCAATCCATCTATGATCAGCATGTCTTTTCCTTGGTTGATCATCATTCTTATATATTTTTAGACGCCGATCATCACGAGGATGTATCCTTCCAATTCTTTCGTGGACGGATCGACGACTAGCACCATTTTGCCTATTTTCGACATATCCACTACTGCATTCGGGACAGTTATTCCATGTAGGCAGCTTTAAACCCTCGTTCCAACAGTGTCTGAAGAAGACACAATCCCAATGTGCACGTTCTCATTCTCGGACATATTTCTCTTGTTCTTCCTCATCCCTTTTTTCTTCGCACCTCCTCTTCTCCTCCTCGTACTCACGTCTCTGATAGCGTTCTTTTTCTTGCTGATGCTGCCACTTATTGAGGAGAATGTGCGATGTGATTCTGGGTTTAGAAGATTTCCCAATTTCAAATCGGTTATTCGGGAAGCGAGGCTTTTCCTCGCGAATCTGTTCGATCGTGATTTGCCGATTAGGATCGACTGAGCCATTCTGCTTCGCTTCCTTCGACGTCAGGACTCTCATCTTTCCTTTTTCTCCAGATTCGGCAACATTCACCATGTTGATTGAGAACCCAATCATGTTCTGAGGAAACGGGTTATTGTCCAACTTCATCTTATTGTCGAATTTCAGATGCCCTTCTTGGATAGCTTTCTGAATCCTCACTCTAAAAACCCTGCATTCATTGATGGAATGAGAATTTCTATCATGGAATCCACAGTACCTTTTATCTTTCACTCCATCAGGCCGAAGCATAGAATGCGCCTCTGGTAGCTTGATCCGGCCTTCTTTTACAAGATAGTCAAACAATTTATCTGCCTTAGTTACATCAAAATCATAGGTGCCCTTATTCTGCTTAATCCACCTCTGATTCACCATGACTGGTTCTTTGCCCCACACTATCTCTGCTGCAGCTATCTCCTCACTATCTTCATACTCATCTCCTTGATCTGCTCTTTCAAGGAACTGGTTATAGATGTCAGCTACATCATTATGTTTAGCAAATCTGGCATCTTTCTTGAAACCATATGCCTGGTTACTCATTAAGGCCAATCTGTGTGACAACTGGCCCAGATCATCAAACTCCATCCCGAATAGCTTTTCCCGAATGGCAGGCAGCATGCCAGCTACAGCCATACCAGCTAGCTGGTCATCAGGTATGTTCAGAGAAAAGCACATGCTCTTTGTTTCCCTAAACCTCCTGAGGAACTCTGTAGGTGTCTCATTATTCCTCTGCCTTAAGCTGGTCAAATCAACCAACTTTTTCTCGGTACTGCCAATGTAGTAATGAGCATGGAATTTCTGCTCCAGGTCGTTCCAAGTACAAATTGACTGAGCAGGCAAAGAAGCAAACCATGTAAAAGCTGGACCCGTCAGTGACAAAGGAAAGTATCTGATTCTGAAAGCCTCATCTGCTGAAGCTTCTCCAAGCTGCATCAGATATCGAGCTATATGTTCCACAGTGCTAGTATCATCTTGTCCTGAGAACTTAGTAAACTCTGTGGGCACCTTGACTCTATTCGGCAATGATACCCTTTGGTACCATTCTGGGAAAGGAGACGAGTACATGTACCCCTGATTTTTAGGCTTCAGACCGAATTGATTTTGCAATACATCGGTCATTTTTTGCACCATGAGGTCAATATTGGTATCTTGATTCCCTGGTCTCCCAGCAGGCATCCCTGTAGTACCAACATACCCGGGATTCGGGAGAGCGTCGATAGCATTGTAATCCATGAACTCTGAACATCCGTTCCCATACACATCCTTTTGCAGCCTGTTGTTCAGAGGGGATATCTTGTAAGCAGAGGCAGGTAGATTTCCCGTGGTGCCGAATGCTATATCACCATATGTGCGAGGCTTCGGCAATGTATGCTGAAGCTCTTGTTGAATCGGCTGTCCATTCACGTCTTTGGTTCCAGAAGCTTCAGTTTCTTCAGTACCTTTACCATGACGTTTTGGAACCGATGTGTGAACATTGAAATATGTTGGTCCACCAAGTTGTCCATGCGCTTGCTCAAAAGGTTTATCCACGTGTTGACCAAAGATGTTGACCAGTATGAGCCGAAAACTGTTCAGGAATGCAGCATTATGATTGGTCATTGTTTCTCCTAAAGCCTTGTACAACAAGCTAGATAACTTCTCCCTTTCTTCGTCTTCAGTAAGATCAGATTGTCTCGGCAAAAGAACTCTTGGCAGATCTGACTTGAGAAACGGTGCACCACTCCTGTTCTTAGCAAAAGACAGCAAGCATTTCTTGATGAACTTATCTGCAGCAGTCTTCACCATTTGTTGATGTTCATCAGACAATTCTTCAAAAGTGACATCCAGAATGTCTTTTAATTCAGGCATCTTCGAAGCTTGTGGTCCCACCGGACGTGCCAAAAAGTGTGTTGACGTAAAATCCGCACTTCACGCCAAGCACACAGCAAGCCGAATTAGCTAGCTTCACACGTGGCCCGAGCGTTTGAATCCGAAAGCGTGCCAGTCAATTTTCCTGAAACTGACAAAGGGAGAAAAGATGTTTAGATAACACCTGGAACGTACCGGGTGATACCAGTCAGTTCCATATTTGCGGCTACAGAGCCAGTTTCAAAAGTGTGTTGACGTAAAATCCGCACTTCACGCCAAGCACACAGCAAGCCGAATTAGCTAGCTTCACACGTGGCCCGAGCGTTTGAATCCGAAAGCGTGCCAGTCAATTTTCCTGAAACTGACAAAGGGAGAAAAGATGTTTAGATAACACCTGGAACGTACCGGGTGATACCAGTCAGTTCCATATTTGCGGCTACAGAGCCAGTTTCGAACGACATATAGCTACAGAGAAGCTATCTGTCAGCGGTTAAAGCATCATTCGGCAATCGGCAAAGCACGCAGGAAGCGCACTGCCGAATGCATGATGTAGCAAAGCACGCAGGAAGCGCACTGCCGAATGCGTGACATAAGCATGACGAAAGATCGGTTTTTGACTGAATAAACATTGTAACGCATATTCATAACCGATTAACGGGGAGCAGAGCATGATAAATAAATAAAAGGACGAAAACATGACCATAATTTCATAATAAACAAGAATGCATAGATTAAAAGCACTAGTCTACCGCATGTCTAGGTACTTTTCAACCCGTCGAGCACGAGACAAGCAAGTTAATCCACTGCATGATACGACTTGCTTGGAATCATACCACCAACCAAGAATAGATCAATCCACCGCATGATACGACTCTAAACGTGGAAGGCCAAAAGCATTCTTTATTTGAAACAAAACCGTGAGCATGTTTCGCTCGTGTCGATACTACCGAATACAGCTATATAGCCGAATCGGGTTCCATGAAGAAGGAACATGCTTCGTTGGTGATGATAGATCTATCAGATCGAATCGAATTCTAATCCACCGAATGATTAGCTCTAAGACGACCCAAAAACCTGCATCCACCGCATGATACCCGGTTCTGTCAAGATCTACACAAGACCAACGAGCCTGAACCCGCAACACGTGGCAATCTAGATTGACTTCGAATTCGGCTATGGAAACGCAGTGCATTATGAGCTAGAACCGAATCTAATCAGCCTAGACTGGGCAAAAGAGTGTTGTAATGAATTAAACATAAAGGTAAAATCCAGAGCAACACATGGTAACTTAATGGATCTATCAGATCTTGCCAAAATCCAATAGAACCGATAACTTGTTCCACGCCAAAACTTAGCCCACCGCATGGCTCATGATCTAACAATGGAACCTTCCTGAACCAAAGCCTAAATCCACCGCATGATACTAGGCATGGTGCAGGGTTGCCGGTACTTACGGAGGTCGACGGATCGATGATTCCTCTCGAAGAACTCGACGACTCGACTAAAGGACTCGAAGTTGGCACGGGGCCGGTTTGTTGTATGATTGATTGAACGATCCCTTTTACAATTACCATGGGTTTATATTTATACCCAGGTTTCGACACGACTCCTAATCGATTACGATTACATTTATTTATTTCCTAAAAAGATAAACGCCGGGGCACCGTATCCGTCTTGCATTCCAAGTTAAACCAGCCTTTTCCTTATACTTGATCCACGTCAGCACGCACTCCCGAATGCCTCCCGCGGAACAGTTCTCTTGCCGAATGACGATGCGTTCCCGACCGCAGAACGTCTTTACCGAATGCTCTGGGGAAAAACCCCTTTGCCGAATGATATCTTTTCAACGAATCCGGCCCACATGTCAGCCTCTTCCTGGTGCCAATTTTTGGTGTCAACAGGCTTCTTCAGCATCTCGTCGAACAGGCCTCCCCCCTGAGGGGGGCCCCGAGGGCCTTTGCGGCCTCGCTCGACCACGAGGGCGTCGTCAGAGTCTTCGCCCTGCTGCTGCTGCTGCGTGGCTTGCCGAGGCCCCTTGCCTTTACTGCCCCGTTTCTGCTTTTTTGTCTTGGCCTTGGGTTTGCTGCCCTCCGCGGGTAGCTCCTCCGCGCGCTTCCCCTTGGTCTTGCCGTCGAAGATCGCCCCGACAGCCTCCTCTCCAGAGGCAAAGTTGGTGGCGATGTCGAACAGAGCGTTGACGCTGGTGGGATGGTTTCGTCCCAGCTCGCGCACCAGCTCTCGACAGGTCGTGCCTTCGAGGAAGGCGTGGATGATTTCGGAGTCACCCACGCTCGGGAGCTCGGTGCAGCGCTTGGAGAAACGGCGGATGAAGTCCCTCAGCGGCTCGTCGGCCGCCTGCCGGCACCCGCGCAGGTCCCAGGAGTTTCCGGGGCGCACGTATGTGCCCTGAAAGTTACCCACGAACATCTTGACCAGGTCGTCCCAGTCGTGGATTTGGTTCGCGGGTAGGTGTTCGAGCCACGTCCGCGAGATGAAGCGGAAGGTTGCGGATGATCATGGCATCGTCGGTGGCCCCGCCCAGCTGGCAGGCCAGGCGATAGTCGTTGAGCCACGTCTCGGGTTTCGTCTCACCCGAATACTTGGTGATGGTGGTTGGCTGACGAAAACGCGGCGGGATGGCGGCCGAACGGATCTTCCGGCTGAACACCGGGGTTCCCGGGGGTTCCGGCGTCGGGCTTCTGTCCTCCTCGCTGTCATAGCGACCTCCCCATCGGGGGTGCCTGCTGCGGTGAGGCGTCGCGTCCTGCCTCTTCTTGTTCAGGACGTTGCGCGCATCGCCATCGTCGACGGCGCCCCGCGTGTCCACAAGTCGGTCCTTCGCGGACCTCCTCGTTTCGCCATCGCCGGTCACGAGCGCCCTTCCGTCGTTCGTTGGACGGTGAGGCGTCCACGCGCCCCTGGGCGGGGTGTGGACGGATTGCTCCTTATCCCACTTGCCGCCTCCAGCTCTCGAACTGTTTTGGTGGCGCATGCGGGAGGCGGAACTTTCCGCTTGTTGAACGGCCGCTTCTTCGACAAGGGCCTACACCTGGCGCCGCATGCTGCGTGCTTCCGGTGTCGATGGTTCGGGCATGGCCTGAATCAAGGTTGCTGCGGCGACGAGCTTCTGGCTTGCTCGTGGCGGCATGGCAGGACCGGCGTCGTCGCCGTCACCCATGATGCGCGCTTGAGCAATACACCCGGCAGCTCGCGCGCGTTCGCCGCGTTTGGGCTGCCGGGCTTCCAGGGCTGCGCGCAGCTCCTGTACCTGTTGGCGCTCCTATTGGAGCTTGGCTTCCAGCTCTTGCACCTGCGCAAGCTGTGCCTGCGCGAGTGCGGCTTCACTCGCTGGCTCGGCGGGCGCCGGTGGCGGTTCGCCGTGTCCGGCCCCGTCGCGCGTCTCTTCATCCTCTCCCACGGACTCTACTTCGCCGTCGAGGACGAAGCATTCCCGCGTGGGGTCATATTCCCCCTCGCTGGAGTCGTCGGAGCAGGTGAGGCAGAAGTCCGCGATGGCCTGGAAGGAGATAAGGCCTTCGCGGTCGCGCAACCCTGAGTAGTCCAAGTTCGGGTGCTCCTGCCCGTGCGCACTCTCTCCGTCATCCGACTCGGACTGGGGTCCGCCGGGTGAGGAAATGTTGAGGCCGCGGATCGAACCCAGCTGGTGACCCGGCGAATCCTCATGCGCGTTCGGGTTGGCGCTGATTGCCGCGGAGTAGCTTGCGGCCGCGTTGTTCATCCCGTGGGGGAGCTGCGCCGGCCCGACCACATTTTCCCAGCGCGCTCCCTCCGCGGGAGCCGCCGGCGGGGGTCCGCCCCCCTGAAATGTGGCGGCGGGCTGGAGCAGCAGGTGTGCATCCCAGTCAGGGAGGACGATACGCGGAGCAACGCGCCGCTCCGCGCGGATCCGCAGCTCGCGCAGTCCCTGTCGTCTCCTGAGCTGGGCCGGCGTTGGCGGCGTCGGGGTAGCGAGCATCATGTTGGGTGGCCTGGAGGCGAGTCACATGAGGAGGCCCTCACCGGTCGCTTCGAACTCCAGGCTCCCAAACGTGATCCGGTACCCGCGCGGAAGCGGGCCGGGGGACCCCGTGGCGGATCGTGGCGACATGGCCTTGGCGTGGCCTGCCGTCAAGGGAACTGATCGGGCGAGGTTGATCACAGCGCAGCCCCCTACCTGGCGCGCCACTGTCGGTGCTGGGATCGGTCGACCAATCCCCAGCGCCTAACAGAATGCGCTGTGTCCCGTCCCTTGACGGTTGATGCAAGAGCTAGCACGATGAGACGAGCGATTATCCTGGTTCCGACCGCGAGGTCGTACGTCCAGCAGGGTGCGCTCGGAGCGCTGTACTATCTTGCACCGGAGTGCTTGCAGAGGGGGGCTACAAGCAAGGCGGGAGAGGAGGAGGAGTCTCCAAGTCCCTGAAAGCGAGTGTGATTGAGGCGAGTGCCAATATCGTGTGTGGTGGTCGTCCCCCCTTTTCTTCTCCCCTTACCTCCTTTTATAGGTCAAGGAGAGAAAGGTGGGGGTAGGGTTTACAAGTACAAGCGTGACGTGCTACAGGGATATGTACTGGAGAGCATGGCGCCGGGCGTGCATCGTCCTTGACCCTGGCGGGGGATTTATGGCGAGCCCCGGCTTCTGCGAGTGTCGCGGTCGTCCCTGTGTTTGTCCTGGAGCGGCTTCGAGGGGTGTCGCTGCCGCAGCCCGCGTCCAGCTGCCCGTTCGCTGGTTGACTTCGAGGGCGGGGCAGGTGAGGAAGGACCGGAGTTGGCGGTACAGGGTCGGTATGGTGGTTGCCGTCAACCACAGTGCGCGGCGTGCTCGGTTCACCAGGGGATGGTCGAGAGTTGGCAGATTTGACCCGACGTTCGTCATCACCTGGCCACGCCTGACCGGAGTCTGTACTTGGTCGCTGTTTAGATATTCTTTCGAGGGTTCCCCATGCTCATTCGAGGGGCGTCCCGGGGGAAAAGACGGTAGCAGGTGGAGCAGTGGTGCAGAATGGCGCCTGCCAGTCCGCACAGGGTCTTGCGCAGTGCCGCGTGCGCCTGCACAGCGTCAGTGAGGACGCATAGTGACCGGAGCAGGTGGAACAGCGAGCTCTGCGGTGTCAGCGGCGCGGCGTGGGGGAAAGATTGCCTTTTGACTTCGGCGCCCGCCTGATGGGGCGGGCATTAAGTGCCGTTGTCGGCAGGGTGCCGGAGTGCGCCGCGTTGAGTAGAGAGTTGGCCTTGAGCGAGGCGGAGTCGGCTCGCCCGCTCGAGGGAGTGCGCGATCCTCGAGCGAGGCGGGGTTTGCGTCGTGCCTGCTCGAGGGTGCGCGGCCCTCGAGCGAGACGGGGACGGGGGTAGCGACTTGGGTCTCCCCGACAGGCGAGCTGGGACGGCCGTTCTTGGGCCGCGATAGGCTGTGACGGGCCGAGCTGCCTGGCCGGGCCTTTCGGGCTGTCGGTGATTCGGCCTTTCGTGGCGTATCGTTTTCTGAGGGTGATTACCCCGATGATTAGGGGACCCCCTGGGTTTGTCCCCGACACTTATCTTCTTTCTCGCGATGTTCAACTTTCATGACTGACATTTTCTTCATTAATGTCACCGCCCTTCCGTGACCACGCTGTTGTTAAATACTCCATCCTTTTGCTTTTAGAAGGACATATGTATTTTAAGATCCAAACTTTACAAACTTTGATCAATAATTTAAACAATAAATTTTAACTTTTATAATAAAAATTTGAAATTGTTAGACTTATAATAAAAACTATTTTATAATGATTATAAATTTATAATCATAAATAATATAATATAAGATAAATGAATGGTCAAAGTATAATTTAGAAGACTGTGTCAAATAAAGTCGTACCTTATAACAAAAAGTAAAAGGAGAGAGTATAAGCAATCTCAAATTAAGGGGGTGTTTGGTTCCCCACTTTGCCACGGCCTTGTATGTGGCTGCCATAAAAAACTTATCTGTTGTTTGCTTGCTTCGTAACTCGTGGCACGCCACAAACTTTCTACTTGATTTGCATATAGATTTTCGCCACAGGTGTGGCGCCGCTACAAACGCGGTGTGGCATCACGTGGCTGGGAACCAAGTAGACCCTAATTTACAATAACAACTAATACAAGAAAAATATATAAGTCATCTCTTTTACAATCACAATGACATAGTTACTGGGACAAACTAAACGGTGCACAATACGCCTTGCTGGTTCTGCTAGAAGGTGGCCAAAGACTGGCCCAACTCTGGTAGGGTGAGGCAAAGCAAGAAGATTACGTAGGATAGGCACACTGATTTCAAATATGAAGAACCAATATTTGATGAACCATTCAAGAACAATGTACCAATGAAGGTTTGGTTATGCGATTCCAAAAGGAGTGGTAGAAGGGTAACTTGTTTAATTGCTCAGTTGGTACTTTGACTAATCGAGGCTCGCTACCACCTGAAACCTCAACCACGGGAGGAGACTCCACCCGACGGGCTTTGTTCTAATAAGGTGCCGTGCTTCGAACCCGGATCGGGACGGAAGTTTCAACAACTTTCGGAGTTCAACGCTCCAACCGATCCACCGCGAGAAGCTAGGCCTACCGCCTGAAACTTTAATGAACAGGGATGGAGAATCAGCAGAAGAAAGTTTAACGTTAGTAAAGCCATAGAAATAAATGGTGGTACATACCTAAAGCTGTACACCATAATCCTGGAAGAGAATCCAGGTACTTATTCCCGTTTATATCATAAACATTGAACCCTGAATAAGCAAATAATTAAGTTAAGAATGAGAAAATTATCCACCTATGTGAGACAGAAAATTGGTAAAAAAATAATCAGCATTCCAAACTTTTTCAGAATTTAATGCTACATTTTAAGTGGTTTAAATCAAAATAACGCTACAGTTCAGAGTCACAACATCAGATCTCTCTATAATCAACGGATGCTAGTCATTGCTCTGTCAGCCAACTGTAAACGGTGTCAACATGCCATGCCCCTTAAACCTGGAAGGATAACTTTGCACGTCAGTAATAGGCGGTAATTTAAACAGTAACCCAACTCTCCATACAAACCAATGCATGTGATAGAATACAACTCTATGACAACTCCATATTTCCAGGTGAAAAGAATTCCATACCCATTTTCTTCAGTTTTGTTTTTGACACGCATTTTCTTCAGTTGAGTCGGAAGACATTTCACTATCTGATACAGGAAGCAGCCCCGGTGCAGGAGGCAGCGGCGCGGAAGCGGCGGCGCTGGGACCGCGGGTTGATTTCTGAAAAAAATACGAGGACGTTTTTGAAAGATTTCCCGAGGTCCATCTCAACCGTTGACACACGATCCGACGCTTGAGGAAATGGATTCGATTCCGCGGTGAGGAGCGGGTAGGGTTTTAGTGCCCCCCTTTGCGCCGCCGCCTCCACACCTCTCCTGTCCTCATCTCATTCTCTCTGCTCGGATCGGGAGGCGACTCCCCCCGAACCCAAGGTAACCGATCTCCTCCTCCTTTCCTCTCCTCCCTCGCTTCGATTCATCCCCAAGGCCTCGGGTTCGAGTATGAGCTGCTGGTGTATGAGCTGCTGATTGACGCATCCGTTGTTGCTCGCGATTGGCTCCCGTAGTCCTACTAGATCCCGCTCCGCTCCGTTTTGTTATCATTTGTCTGGCGTGGGGTGTAGAGAATTTGATTCGATTGATGAGGTTTCTGATCTTCAGCTTCATTCATTAGGTGATTAGGTTTCTGATAGTTATAGCAGCGTGCGTGTCTGTGTGTGTTTAGGTCTCCTAGATTCCCATCTGATGCTTCAACTATACGCATCACTCGAAATTATCTGATGTTTCTCCTGCGTTACATCACTTTGGTTCCCGTATGGGTAATCATTTTTAGAGCTTATAGGTAAGGAGGATATTTAGCTACCTTGATCTATTGTTTTTTCGTCATCAGAGCTCAAGGAGGATATTTAGCTACCTAGATCTATTGTTTTCTGTGTTGTTTCGTGGGTTTGTGAGGCTTTTGTACCTTTCCTTTCTAAGGATATGTGTTCAGGTACTAGTCTTGTTTTGCATGTTTTAGCCCAGCGCCAATTATTTGGCTGGCTAGAATGCGCAGTTTTATGTCGCAAAATAAAAGAAATGCTCATCTTGTGTTCCATGTTTTGTTCTGTCTGCTATTACCTGATATGATTCCTGATCTGTCTGCAGTGCTGTTCAAGCTTAATTCGCACTTGTATCTGGTTGGATTCTAACTACACTTTTTTTTCTTGCAAATTAGGAATTTAAATTTGTAGTGTGATATCCAAAGACAGTCAAGATGGTGAAGTTCACAGCGGAAGAGCTCCGTGGCATTATGGACAAGAAGAATAACATCCGTAACATGTCTGTCATTGCTCATGTGGACCATGGTATGTGCCAGAAGGATCCATCTCTAAAACTCTTGATGCTTTATAGCTTGTTTGCAATGTCTATGCTGCTAATTTGATGTACTATAATATCTGTATAGATTGATTCCCTTTTTCTAGGCCCGAACTATGTCTATGTTCTATTGTTTCAGTAGAAATTAGATTTTCATCTGAAGGAATAATTACTCTTTTCTTTGTCAAACTTGTGTTTGATTACTGCTGTCCACATGATTGATGTTTACTTGGATGAAAGTAAAAAGTTGTAATCGTAGGATTTGGGTTACTCATTCTTTTTTTTTTTGTGAAAGACTACTAATTCTTTTTGACCTGCATATTTGGTAATGCTAGGATTAAAAACTAAGTACTGTTGACCTAATCCTAATATCAGAACCTATTTCATCGCCGGGGCTCTTCAGTACATGTCTACTTTTCTGTTGATGCTTCTGTACTTGTTCATGTCTATATGCTAGTTTTGTATTTATAGAATTGAATCTTTCATCTTTATAAATACTAGTCCGTTTAATTGTCAAACTAATGCTTGATTGTTGCTGCCTGTTATATGATTGGCATTTACTTGGATGAAGTAAAATCTGTAATCCTAGGATTGGGTAATGATAGGGTTAAAGCATATTTCACTTGTCTTAAAGCTAATATCACCAGTAATTTTATCAGGCAAGCTTTAAAATGCTTTTCTGCTTGTTGATGCTATTTGTTATAAATTTTATTGAATGCTCTGTGTCCTTAATCTTGTCTTTAATATTTCAATCCATTCAAGGGTAATGATGTCTTCTTGATAATTGTACTATGGTTGTTGCCTCAGCATTTTATGATTTTGTAATGAGCTGAATTTATTGTTTTTTCCCATGAGTTTCTTAACCTTTGATGTTGTCTACTCTTTGCAGGCAAGTCTACACTCACAGATTCCCTTGTGGCAGCAGCTGGGATTATTGCCCAGGAAGTTGCTGGAGATGTTCGTATGACTGATACTCGCGCAGATGAAGCGGAACGTGGTATCACAATCAAGTCCACTGGTATCTCACTTTACTATGAGATGACTGAGGAGTCACTCAAGATGTACAAGGGCGAGAGAGATGGGAATGAATATTTGATCAACCTTATTGATTCACCCGGACACGTTGATTTTTCCTCGGAAGTCACAGCTGCTCTCCGTATCACTGATGGTGCTTTGGTGGTGGTTGACTGCATTGAGGGTGTCTGTGTGCAAACTGAAACTGTGCTCCGTCAAGCCCTTGGTGAGAGGATTAGGCCTGTCCTTACTGTGAACAAGATGGACAGATGTTTCCTTGAGCTTCAAGTTGAAGGTGAGGAAGCCTACCAGACTTTCTCCCGTGTCATCGAGAACGCCAATGTCATCATGGCGACATACGAAGACAAGCTCCTTGGTGACGTCCAGGTTTACCCAGAGAAGGGAACTGTTGCTTTCTCTGCTGGTCTGCATGGCTGGGCATTTACCCTCACCAACTTTGCAAAGATGTATGCCTCCAAGTTTGGTGTTGACGAGACAAAGATGATGGAGAGGCTCTGGGGTGAGAACTTCTTTGACCCAGCCACAAAGAAATGGACCACAAAGAACACTGGTTCTGCTACATGCAAGAGAGGTTTTGTTCAGTTCTGCTATGAGCCAATCAAGCAAATCATCAACACCTGCATGAATGATCAGAAGGATAAGTTGTGGCCTATGCTGCAGAAGCTTAATGTGACAATGAAGGCTGATGAGAAGGAGCTGATTGGCAAGGCTCTCATGAAGCGTGTCATGCAAACCTGGCTGCCAGCTAGTACTGCCCTGCTTGAGATGATGATATTCCACCTTCCCTCCCCGTCGAAGGCACAAAAATATCGTGTGGAGAACTTGTACGAGGGACCCCTTGATGATGTCTATGCAACTGCTATCAGAAACTGCGATCCGGAAGGTCCCCTCATGCTCTATGTTTCTAAGATGATTCCAGCATCTGACAAGGGCAGATTCTTTGCCTTTGGTCGTGTCTTCTCAGGCAAGGTTGCAACTGGGATGAAGGTCCGGATCATGGGTCCCAACTATGTCCCTGGCCAGAAGAAGGATCTGTATGTGAAGAGTGTCCAGCGTACTGTTATCTGGATGGGAAAGAAACAAGAGTCTGTGGAGGATGTTCCTTGCGGTAACACCGTTGCTATGGTTGGTCTGGATCAGTTCATCACTAAGAATGCTACACTGACCAATGAGAAGGAGGTTGATGCCTGCCCAATCAGAGCAATGAAGTTCTCTGTGTCCCCTGTTGTGCGTGTTGCTGTTCAGTGCAAGGTTGCCTCTGATCTTCCAAAGCTTGTTGAAGGTTTGAAGCGTTTGGCAAAGTCAGATCCCATGGTTCTCTGTACCATTGAAGAGTCTGGTGAGCACATCATTGCTGGAGCTGGAGAGCTTCACCTTGAAATCTGTCTGAAGGATCTGCAGGAAGACTTCATGGGTGGTGCTGAAATCATTGTTTCTCCTCCTGTTGTCTCCTTCCGTGAGACTGTTCTTGAGAAGTCTTGCCGTACTGTTATGAGCAAGTCTCCCAACAAGCACAACCGTCTGTACATGGAAGCTCGTCCCTTGGAGGAAGGACTCGCAGAGGCCATTGACGACGGCCGCATCGGCCCACGTGACGATCCTAAGGTGCGCTCCAAGATCCTGTCTGAGGAGTTTGGCTGGGACAAGGATCTTGCCAAGAAGATTTGGTGCTTTGGTCCTGAGACCACAGGCCCCAACATGGTTGTTGATATGTGTAAGGGAGTGCAGTACCTGAATGAAATCAAGGATTCAGTTGTGGCTGGTTTCCAGTGGGCATCAAAGGAAGGAGCTTTGGCTGAGGAGAACATGCGTGGCATTTGCTTTGAGGTCTGTGATGTTGTCCTCCACGCTGATGCTATTCACAGGGGTGGTGGTCAGGTTATCCCAACTGCCAGGAGGGTCATCTATGCGTCTCAGCTCACAGCGAAGCCAAGGCTGCTGGAGCCTGTCTACCTGGTGGAGATTCAGGCTCCTGAGAATGCTCTTGGAGGTATTTATGGTGTTCTGAACCAGAAGAGGGGGCATGTTTTTGAGGAGATGCAGAGGCCTGGTACCCCGCTGTACAACATCAAGGCTTACCTCCCTGTCATCGAGTCCTTTGGGTTCTCAAGCCAGCTCAGGGCTGCAACCTCAGGACAGGCATTCCCGCAGTGTGTCTTTGACCACTGGGACATGATGTCTTCCGATCCTTTGGAAGCCGGCTCCCAGGCGGCACAGCTGGTGTTGGATATCCGCAAGAGGAAGGGGCTGAAGGAGCAGATGACCCCGCTATCTGAGTTTGAGGACAAGCTCTAAATCTATTTTTGTGTGCTGCTTTTGGAATGTTATGGCACAAAACTGTTTTCCTTTATGGTGCCGTTTATGTTTCACATGAACTGTTGTTCTCCTGGAACCATGTGGTTAAGTTGTTCGTGTAGTGTATATCATGGAGTTTTGCTGCTATGAATTACTCTGGGATATATTTTACTGCGCGTTGACTCAACTGTTTTATCGTCTGTTCTATTCTTGCTGCCAGGTCTGTGACCGTTGTCTGATGTGATGCATGTCATTGGTTGATAAACACTGTGTTTTGAGATACCAGGCCTTCTTTAGATCCTAATTTGGAAGTACGATGTTACTTCGTAATCATTGCGTCATTGTAGCATTTCGTTTGTATTTTGAAAAATTATCCAAACATTGATTAATTAGGCTGAAAATGTTCTGTCTCGCAAAACTGTGCAATTAGTTTTTGATTTCATCTACATTTAGTATTCAATGCATGTTATGATATTTTGATGTATGGGAAACTTCTTTTTACACGGTGGAACTTGGGATCTAAATAATGCCTGAAGATGAGATATTATGGTCCTATTGTTTCAAAATAAGATATTATGGTCCTACCTGAGTTGATGTGATTGCTGATGTGATTTATGGAGCGCTTTAGAATAATTTGCTCCCAAGTTCTTACTGTTAGGCATGCAACATCTATCTTCTCCACTTTAGGGTGCCATTTCTAGACACTTGTTTCTTATTTATGATATGTTTTGTTTTGTTTTAGCATTTGTGTGCTTCCTAAGCTCCTGTTTCTTATTCATGGTGTACTATTATTAAGTTTTGTTTTAGCTTTTGAATTAGTTAGTCTTTTTTTAGGATTTATTAGTTAGTCTCTTAGTCTAGGTCATTGTACATGTAGGTAAAAAGAGTACAAAGAAAAAGCATAAACTGGTGCAAAAGTTCTGATTACATAGATGCAGAAATTACATTGATGCCTAGGAATATAGTTGTTACTCGAGTTATCTGAAATTCTGAATCTTAATTTTAGGACTGGATTAGAACTCATGGCGTGCCTGTAGCCAGAAGATGTTGATATCATCTTGTCACAAAGGTGAAGTCTCCATGAGTTAAACGTTGGTGGTTAAACCCTAGTCATAAATCCTGAATTTTGTTATTCATAATTTCAGTTGTCATCTCATCTCAGGATTGCTGTTGACAGCTGCTTTTCACCTTTTCCTCCATTTCGCATTCGGTCAAAAATGCTTTTAGTCTTGCAGTGCTATTACCACTTCGTTTTCTGTATGAACGCATCTTATTTAGGTGAAATTGATACGTAGAGTAAAGGTTTGCTAGAATTATTGCGTCCTTGCTTGGCACATCAGTGTTACAGTTACAATTGACCCAATGCTGAAAATTGCAGTAGCTCCGCAGCAAATTATGATGGCATCTTTCATAACTAAACTGTCAGAGGATTGCAATGCGGAGGAACTCAATTCAAGAATATGGAATTGAAATTGTTGGTTCATCTTCGACGGACTATGTTCGTCTAAAAAAAAGCTACAGCTGGTGCATAAACACCAACATTTCATTATTAATTGATTGCCACTGTCACATCGACCGGAATGTAATCTGCAGCAAACCAGCAGCATACCTGACTGAATGCGAGGACACGGCTGACAAGAAACTCCATATGTCGCAACAAGACTGGTTGGGGCTGCTCCATGTGTTAAAGCTCTCTGTAGGGTCTCGTCTGGCAAGTGGCAACAACCCGCACTGGCTCTGCTTGGGACGAGACAACGTACAATCTTACATAAGGCTGTGATTCACGTTGACACTTGCTCAATCCCCACTGCAAGAGGTTTGAGTTAATCTGCATCACACAAGACCCTGAGTAGAGAAAAATCTTAGGACCCAATCAAGGCTTGCACGATTCAATCAGAGGACACATTAGTACGAGTTTTGCTTGTTTAATTCTCACTTTTGTCAGTCAAGAATGCAATTCAGCGGATCATCCATGCACAAAAGAAGCCCCTAGGAGTAAGCAATTGTACTGGCATGGTTTTCCTCGTCTGCTCCAGAATCATTTTTGTTTTTGACACGTCTGCTGGATCTCATGGACAAAACTTGAGCGTCTCATAATGCCCCTTGCCCCCACCGAAAGAAAATGGCACATCATCTTTAGCCAGGGCTTACGTTACAGCTGGCCCGGTTGTTTGCATATATGCCGAGCTAATAAGACGAAAGCAACATCTGAATCCTGACAAAAGCAACATTTGAAGCATGCCCAAGAACTTGGCACAAGAAATAGCGTAGACCGAAATTGTAAACTGTAAACCAGTTTGCTAGCCACAATGCAACGATGAACCATCACAACTGAGCAGCAACCACGAACACAGCTGCCTGCTGTAATGTGGGTGAACAGCAAAAATACCATATCAATTGAAGGCCCTATGGGCAGAACCAAAGTTCCATACAAGTGAAATGAGAATACATTATGGTGCATCAGAAATTCATTGAACTGGCGCATAAATGTCAATTATTATCTAAGAGTGCAACGAGCAAATGAAAGTTGTAAGCAAACAATAGTGCACATGAGCCAACCAAAGACAGGGCCTGATCTGAACTCTGAAAGAGGAAGGAAGCAGGGATCGCATCCAATAAGGATGGTAAACTGCCACGACCTGCGCCCTCTAGGCCTCTAGGGCATCATCAGGCTTTGATGGTCACACTGCACAGGCAGGACCCCGACGGCTTCAGCTTCGACGTGCACCACTCAGACCCCGTTGGCGCAGCGGGATCATACATCAGGGTCTGAAACCCGGGCTCTTCCTCCAGCGGGAAGAGCAGCAGCTTGTCCTCATATATACCGAACGAAAAACGAGTGCTTGAGCTGCCTGTGAGCGGCACTGGGATCTTCTGCCATGAGTTATCGGCTGGATTAAAGATCGACAGAGACCTCTGATTCTTCCACTCAATGCAGAAGAGCTTCTCACCAAGAACGGCATGAGCTGTGACCATCACACAGCCATTCTTGACCTCTCTCCAGGCATGGTTGGCAGGACTGTACACGTCAACAAAGCGGGAATTGCCAATTGTGAAGGTTGAGCGGCCACACATGACATAAAGCTTCCCTTCAAAGCTGCACCCGAAGCAGCCCCACCTTGGCCTGCGCAGGCTCTCAATCAGTGTCCATCTATTCTGTTCTGGGTCATAAACTTCGACGCTAGATAAATTGTCACCATTTGGACCAAATCCACCAGCAACATATATCACACCATTGACCTCTGCGCAGGCGAAGTCACATCGAGCCACATTCATCTTAGCAAGCAAAGTCCACCTGAGGAATGAGAGCTCTAAATGAATAAGTCTAATAATTTGCAATGCCGTTAACTTAACTAATAATATGCATTTGAATAATATCAGTGCTAATGAGTTTCTCTTGGGTGTATAGATTCTTTCGATTGCTGATTTTAGCCTTTGAACTTTGTAATATTAGTAAGATCATTCGATTCTACAGAATCTACCATAGTATAATAAACTTTATTGAGACATAGGAGGATCCAACCATACCTGTTGAGGCAAGAATCATACTGGTAAACCTCATCCGAAACATATTCCTTCCCATGGTCAGCAGCATAGCCAGCAATAACGAAGAGCTTCCCACCAATAACAACAACACCAAACCCAGCTTTACTTAATCCAGGCATACGTGGAAGAGAGCTTTGCTTTTGCCCTGAACACTCCAAAATCTCCCAGTGTGACCCCTTTGTGCCAACATCCGGAGTTAAGACATAAATGGACTCCTCAAGTTTCCCAACCTCCTTCCTTACAGCTGTTAATTCCTTGCTCTCAAGAAATGACATCCACCGCTTGGAAACTGCACCCATAACAGGAAAATGACTGCGAGGAACAAGGGCAAGACATATCTTTGCCAAGTCTTCAGGCAAGCCTGGAATTAGATCATGGTGTGAATCGTGTTCCTCTTGGGGCATAAGCCCTGCATAAAGTTTGGGCCTTGTAGGAGGCTTGAGCTGCATCCTAGCACGGAGGCACGTCTGTGATTGAGCAAACTGTTATTGTGACCCAACAATTGCAAGCATTATGAGATGCAGTAGGAAGCACCTCAATATTTGCCTCCCCTTGCAAACCAATAGGAATAAAAACCCTTGGCTTACTTAAAGACCTTGTCTACTATAAATGAAAATGTCTGTAAGGGAAGGATTCGTGGAATCCGTCGCCTATGGGAATGGTCAGAGACAAGGGCTTGAATGATGCCGAAATGATGTTCTTCAACTTTGATGTCTCTGTTTTCGTTACCCTTGCTGTATCAGATGCCATCCGATAGTGAGAGACTGTGGAATGGATTTTCCTGATAGAATCAGCAGTACTCTCCTTATTGGCAAGGTAGAAACAGTTTCCTCCCTCACACATGGCCCCAATACCTAAGGAAACAACATAACATATGAACATAATATGTTAGCAGGAACAAACATTCGAGTTGCCAGGCATCTTCAGAGAGCATGGGAGACACATACCTATGTCCATATAAATTCGTATCACAATTAGCCCGCAGTAGCATCCATTTCTTATATACGTCTAATCAGCTGCAGACATTAAAGAAACTTAGACCGAGAAAAAAACAGATTAACTTAGGCTGGTGAACTTGATTTCATCATGAAGCAGTTGTCCTAGGAGCACAAACATTCCAAGTAACTGCACGCTACTCTCTAGCAGAGGCTTCGAAACAAAAGAGCATGCAACTATTGATGCTATTTACGAGAGCTTGGCAGAGAAAAGTGGTATCTGACTACTCCATATCTTCAGTGGTATTAAGAGAATGGAACAGATATCTAATCATAGGAGATACCAATAATTCCTGATTCTACCCACAAGCAGAAAAGGACCGGGATCAACTCATTCGATTTTCGTTTTAGAAAAATGGTGGGAGCTCCAGGCAAAAGAAAAAAAAAACTCTCCTACGCAGGCAAAATTACGCTGCTAGGTAAAAGCGCATTAGTTGTATTAAAATCGTGGAAATAGAACAGGAAAGCACATATCAGAAACAGTTACAATCAGAACTAATAACAGCATCCGATTAGCTGAACATTCAGAAAAGGGTACGGTGGTTCAGCTGAATCCAAGATTCTGGGAAATTAAACTAGTAGCGGCACTCCCCCGCGCAGCAACCAAATCCGCAACAGACAGGAACGAGGAATTGGATTTGATTGCTCCGCAGCGAAGAAGAGACTCCCCAGGACAAAACGAGCAAATCATCCGTGCTGCAGAGCTTCCTTACCCGGCGAGAGGAGGAACCAGCCACCCAAGCCTCGATGGACCAGCGCCGTGCCGGGGATGAAGACGGCTACCGGAGGGGGAGGGGGGAGGCGAGGGTCGCCGCTGCGGCGAAATGGAGGGATCTGGATCGAGGGGAGGGCGGTGGAGGAGAGCCGACAAAAACTTGGGGGCACGGTTGGTGAGAGCGAACGGGAGGATGAACACGGCTGGGCGGGGCTGGCACGCGTTGAGCTGGATAAATTTATAGCACAGGCACACCGGGTTCCGTCTTCCCGGGATTCTTATTTGACTACTCGCAGAAATTATCATGCCACGTAGTACGGAAGTGTAGTGTATTTTGAAGCAATGTTTTGGCAAAAATACATATACTGCTAGAATATTTTGAAGTAATTCGTATTAATGCTAGAATATTTTTTACTGAAGGCTGCGTATACGATTGGTAAAAAAAATATTAAAAGTAAAAAAATGTTCAGAGAGACATGATGCTCAGTCGCATATCAACACCGCTGCAATTCGCTCTCGACACCTGCTTCCTGTTAGCCTGCTACATCTCGAGCTTGCTATCGGCTGACGACCCTGTCGTTGAGGTTGCATGCAGCATGCCCCCTGCTGTTTTCATGTCTTTTCTTTCAACCATTTAAATTTTTTGCTTTCGACAAATTTCAATTGTAATTTTTAATTTTTATCACAATCTGCATCTGCCGGTGAAAAGAGAAGAAAATGACTTGATATAATCTCACAAAGTTCATATACAGGCCACACCTTTTTCACAAAGTTAAAGACCGGATCGTAACTTGTCTTTCTATTCATTATCACAACACTCGGAATGTGTCTAAAACCATGGACAACTCCCACAGGATCATATCTTGATTTTGGTCCATTTTGTCCTTGAGTGCGTCGAGGGAAGGGATAAGGCCTATTTGTTGACGCGTTCAACTATTTGCGTGGAAGGATAAGCGCTTGCTATTATCCAAGTCACCAGCTTGATCTCCCTCGTGGCAGCTGTGTATTTGGTGATAAGTGATGCCGAGAGATAGTCTACGTAGGTTTGTTTTCAGAAGAAATTTATATTGCATTTTGTAAATATACTATATATCATGATTCAAACTATGCAACCTAGCTGGCTAGCCCTTCAAAGTTTTTTTTTTGCGGGTGCTTCAAAGTTGTTTATAGAAGTAGGGTACTGATACATGTGTATCTCTGGTTATGAATATACTATGGTCTTAGAGGTAGGGTGTGCGTACATATAAAATATCGATGTGCATGAGTATGTATTTGTAGTATTAACTATATATATAACATAGAAACGATAAGGAGTTCCGTCAAACTATCTATATATGTTAAAAGAAAAAGAAATATGCATACATGGTAAAAGTACCGAAGCTCGTGCAATTATTTGCAAGGAATGTGTCATCCTCAACAACCGCTAATCATGTATGATTGGTTGTCCTTAAGGCATGTACATTGCTACACATCAGCGGTCTCATAAGTCGTCTCATGCAGTGCCACATAGAATTTTTGCTGATGTGGAGGAGAGAGAGTGAGGTAAGAAAAAAATGGTCGTTGTTTCGCGAAACAACCGCCTCATGAGCTAAATTTTAGGACTGATACAACTCCTCCACCATTGTATGAGTTTTGTTGCCATGCAACCAATAATATTCCTTTATTTTTCCATAAATTAAGAGATATTCCATTATTACGAGACAACCAAAACAACAACCTATTGTATAGGTTGTCTGTTAAGTCGTCTCAAGATTACGTGTCATTGTATGAGACCGTCTATTAGACGACACCAATATAGCTGTCCTTAAATTCAAGTGTCGTGGAAAGCACCCTGCAGTTTCATCAGAACTAATTAAATTGAATCCCTGTTATCGTATTTTACTTGCAGAAATCTCGCACGTGCTTTACACACAGTTTGTACTACCGCGCGCGCACAACAATGACACGATCCTAGTCATTGCTACACTCACAAGCTGACGCTGAAAATTTTGTTGTATATGCAAGTAGCTGCTGGTTGCGTGTTGACGGCCGGTGTGAGCTTCCAGCATCCGGTGAAGAGATATATGCCTATCAAATGATCAAGTTGCAGTGCATTTGGTTGGGTTGTTGTGATGAGCTAATAAGCAGATGGCGCGAGAGCCGCCATATCTGAGGGAGGCCACAACCGGGGAGGGCTGGCCAAAGGGGGACATATGTCAACCGGGGATATGCATCCTAATCGCTGTTGCAATCATCAATCAATACATATATTCTTTCTATGGTTAAAACGAATGCATTCAGGTCAAAGCTAGATTTCTCTTTTTCAAAATAAGATATCTGTTTGAGCTGATTTAGGCCAGTCTCGGTGCAGAGTTTCACTACACGTTTACCTAGACCAGGAACTAGGTAATTGTGCCAAAGAAGTGTCATGGTGATTGTTGACGACCAAAATTGGCAGTTGCCTATCAGACCAGGGCAACCGGTCAGACCGGTTCTAGGAAGCGGTCAGACCGGTTTTACTGTAGCTGATCTGGCAACAGCCAAACCGGTCTGACCGGTTCCTAGAAGCGGTCTGACCGGTTTCTGTCGTGATGGAGTAGGTTTAGAACTTTAGAGTTTTATCCCATATTGTAAACCAACTCGACGGGGAAGACCATCCCACCCTATAAATATAAAGGGTCATGACCGATTGAGAGATATCCAACATCCAATCGAATCTATCTTATTTATCTTTTATCGTTTTCTTTACTTTATTGTTCTGCATTACTTTTATCTCCAACTCCTAGCTTTTCCAACCCCATATCTTCTGTTCTTCTCTCGTCTCGACGACGTTTGAGGGCGTTCTAGGTGGCCTGCCGATCCTAGAACAACCCTAGACTCTCAAGCTCCGACGGGGTCCCTCCCGAGCTCGAGGTTCTAGGTTTTATCGTCGCCCCATCAAAAAGCGGTCTGACCGGTTTCAAAAGCGGTCTGACCGGTTTAGCTCCAGGAAAGCGGTCTGACCGGTTTCACCAAGCGGTCTGACCGGTTTTGCTCCAAGGCATCGGCGACTTCGTTGGCGTGGTTTCGTGTAAACATATTTTTGGCGACTCTGCTGGGGACGAAAGCAAAGAGATCTGTTACTATGGTTAATCCACCAAAACCTAGTGACGTTGATCCTTCTAATATTGTTAAGCCGATTGTTGATGAATTATCGGCTGAGGATCGTCAAGCTTATGAAGCCTTCATGAAGGACCGTGAGGAGAAGGAAGCCCGACGCAAAGCAGCAGAAGATGAAAAAGCCACTCAGTGGTTTTTATCTCACTTCTCCAAGAATCGGAAGGGTGACATCTCCAAGGACAAGGAGATAGTCTTCGTTTCGAGCGAAGACGAACATGACGAAGAAAAAGACACTGTGAGTACTACAGCACCACCTGTTACTTTGGAGCAAATTAATCAATTATTAGTCAATGGTCAAAAACAAATGTTTGCTACTGTTCAAAACATGATTGATACTTCGTTAGGCAAGCAACCTTTGGTCAATGATAGTAATGCTCCTAAGTTTGATGTTGCTAGTACTTCGCAAAATCATGTCATGCCCCCTGGATCATCGGCAACACCCACACCTCAATTTGGCATGCCGATGAACTATTTTGAAGGTCAAACAATTCCAGAACCACATAGTCTCAATGCGGTCAGACCGGTTTTACAAACCGGTCAGACCGGTTCTGGTAGACCGGTTCAAACCGGTCAGACCGGTTCTGGTTCTGTAGTTGCTTATCAATCATCTCCTGAACCAATTACTAGTATGCATCCTGTTCAGGTTGATCTTAACCGAACAAATGTATTTGCTGGTAATTTTGTTTCTCCATATGCAACTACATATTATCCTACACCTCCCCAGAGTTCAGGTTATTCATACGGTACAGTGCCAAACAATGTTTATTCGCAACAAGTACCGTATGTACAGCCGAACCAGGTACCACTTCATACACCGAATACTTCTAGTGTACAAAGGCCAAATGATCCTTATCATGATCAATTGCTTGAAAATTATAAAAGGGATTTGGCCATTATGTTTAAAGAAACTTTCGGTGTAGAACTTAAAGACAAAACTCTAGTGTGTAGAAAACCATATCCTGAGAGTTTTGATGCTATACCATATCCTCACAATTTTAAGGTACCCGAATTTGTTAAATTCACTGGGGAGGATAGTAGAACTACATGGGAGCATGTTAGCCAATTTAATGCACAAATGGGTATTCATGGTAATCTTGATCATTTAAAAATCCGAATGTTCCCTTTGTCATTATCTGATACTGCTTTCTCATGGTTTTCAGCATTATCCCCTAATTCCATTCATACATGGTCTCAATTAGAGAAGAAATTTCATGAACACTTTTACAATAGTGATAATGAATTGAGACTTTCCCACTTAACATCGGTTAGACAAAAGAGTGATGAGCCTGTTTCTAAATATGTTAGAAGATTTAGGGATACAAAAAACCGATGTTATAGTTTGGTTATTTCTGAGAAGGATCTTGCTGAATTATGTCTTAATGGTTTGAGATCTCATATTAAAGAAAGATTAGAAGGCTATGAGTTTCTAACCATTAATCAAGTGTTGCAAAGAGCTCTGGCTCAGGAAAGCCGAAGTAAAGATGTTAAGCCTAAGCCCGATCGTTTTGGTGTGCATGTCGTCAATTATGATTCTTCAGACGACGAGGGTAAAGAGGTTTATGCTGCTGAATTTGTATGGTCATCTAAAGATAATCCTAGCACTTGCGCTTCTCTCAAGCCGATTCAGAAAAATCGGCACGAAGAAGTAAAATTTACCTTTGATTTAACCAAGTGTGATAGGATCTTTGATGAGCTTGCAAAAGCTGGGAAACTGAAATTTTCTCATACTATACTGCCGAATGATGAGTTGAAAAGGCGAGCTTATTGCAAGTTTCATAATACTTATTCTCATGCTACCAATGATTGCAATGTTTTCCGTAGACAAATACAATCGGCCATAAATCAAGGACAATTGATGATGAATGTAATGAAGGTTGATGAGAACCCTTTTCCTATACACACACTTGAATTGGTGAATCCGAAAGTGTTGATTCGGCCGCATCAAGCCGAAAAAGCTAAAGGGAAGAATGTGATCATTGGTGAAGAAAGACCTACAAGGATGCCATCAGAAAAGACCCCTCGGTTCAAGTTGAAGACTCAAACACTCGGGGGGCAAAACAAGAACAAAGACGCCGGTCCTGCACAAACCGGTCTAACCGGTTCCAGAACCGGTCTGACCGGTTTACATGGAAAAGGCAGAAACAAAGCAAGGCCGAGCTTTGAAGAGCTCTTGGCCAAATATAAGAAGATATGGGCTGCTCAGGAACAAAAGAAGTTTCAGAATAAAGTCAGAAGTGTGAAGTCATATCAGAAGCAGTCAATGAACAAACGAGAATCATTGAAGCAACTTGCAAAGGTGGTGCCAACAAGATCAGCGACAATCAAGCAAGTATGGAAGCCAAAACAAGTTGTTTCATCATCAACTTGAGATAAAGCAAGGTATGGCCGATAATTTATATATCGCCCTTAGAACTTATATATGGCCGATGTATTATTCATCATCGTCCTTAGATAATTTTGGTCCAGAAGATTGTTTTCTAGCACGCAAGCTTTGCTAAAAAACAGGGGGGCATATGTTGACGACCAAAATTGGCAGTTGCCTATCAGACCAGGGCAACCGGTCGACCGGTTCTAGGAAGCGGTCAGACCGGTTTTACTGTAGCTGATCTGGCAACAGCCAAACCAGTCTGACCGGTTCCTAGAAGCGGTCTGACCGGTTTCTGTCGTGATGGAGTAGGTTTAGAACTTTAGAGTTTTATCCCATATTGTAAACCAACTCGACGGGGAAGACCATCCCACCCTATAAATATAAAGGGTCATGGCCGATTGAGAGATATCAAACATCCAATCGAATCTATCTTTTTTATCTTATTTATCTTTTATCGTTTTCTTTACTTTATTGTTCTGCATTACTTTTATCTCCAACTCCTAGCTTTTCCAACCCCATATCTTCCGTTCTTCTCTCGTCTCGACGACGTTTGAGGGCGTTCTAGGTGGCCTGCCGATCCTAGAACAACCCTAGACTCTCAAGCTCCGACGGGGTCCCTCCCGAGCTCGAGGTTCTAGGTTTTATCGTCGCCCCATCAAAAAGCGGTCTGACCGGTTTCAAAAGCGGTCTGACCGGTTTAGCTCCAGGAAAGCGGTCTGACCGGTTTCACCAAGCGGTCTGACCGGTTTTGCTCCAAGGCATCGGCGACTTCGTTGGCGTGGTTTCGTGTAAACATATTTTTGGCGACTCTGCTGGGGACGAAAGCAAAGAGATCTGTTACTATGGTTAATCCACCAAAACCTAGTGACGTTGATCCTTCTAATATTGTTAAGCCGATTGTTGATGAATTATCTATATAGGTCAAAGTAGAAATATTTCACAGCACTATAGTATTTCTTGTTGTTAGGGTAGTGTCTCTTTGGGGTGGAAATATTTTTCAACCTCCTTTGACTAATAATTAAGGATATTAAATAAAGTCAGTTTACAAAACTACCTTCACAAAATTGAACTATTTCACAAGACCTATCTAATGAGGCCTTGACCGCACGATTAGAGGATGATTACTGTACCATCACTGTAGCAAAATATGGATTAATTAGACTCATTAGATTCGTCACGCAATGTTACACTCATCCCTAAAAGGGTTTTTGCAAATAGACTTCATTTAGTACTCTATGCATGCAGGATTCCCTTTAGAAATTTTTTTCCGGAGAGTAAAGAAACACGGCCATATAACTACCTTCGATTGGGAATGTAATTAAGGTACGTACGGTGCTTCTGGCCACAAGCTTAGATTAGCTGCAGGCTAATCCTGGAAACGTCAATGTATTTTGGAACGGACAAAGTACGTCACAAAAGAAGGCTACTACATAGCACAACTGCTAGTACGTACTCCAGTATTTAATTCCATGAAAGTTGGATACACGCCTCAACAAAAGAAATTCCTTAGGGCCAGTTTGGCAATAGCGTATTCGTTTTCACCTGTAAAACATTTTCACCTGTAATTCCTTGTGCACAAGAAATACCATCGATTTATTTTACACCTGGAAACGCTGTTTGGGTAAGCTTTCGGCTTTCCAGACCTTCCCTAGCAATATCGTGATGATTTCAGTATTCCCCCGTATCTCGACGGCCATACAATACTCGCTCCCTGGGACGTAGATGAGGGAAACAAGCAAGTGTCAGCAAATATTATTCACCAAAATTTCAGATGCAGATATCATATTTTTGATCCAAACACATCAAATTGAATCACGGAACTGAAGAAATCAGATAATTGCTCAGCTCGAGCCTCGAATTGGTGCTTCCCCAAGTCATATCAAACCATCAATTTTGAGTACCGCAGTGAATGCAGAGCTCCCTATGGGCGGCGCCGCCGCCGCCGCCGAGGCAACCGAGGCGAAGGGCGAACCAGCGCCGTGGGCCAGATAAACTTGTAGATGCCACTGAACCTGCGGATCGAGGCCGTCGCCGGGGATGAAGGCGCAGACCGAGGTCGTCAGCGACAGTTAAGTGCAGATTGAGGCTGGTACTCTGCTAGCGACGATGAGGGCACCAGAGGCAGGTCCGTCTGTTCGAGTGCTTCCCGATAGTTATCGGAAAAATAGTGTCGCCTTGTGAGGAGATATTATTTTTCCGGTTGGAATGGCCTAAACCGGCGGTAAAAAAATTTGGAATACCGAACATCCAAGCAACCTGTTCAAGGTCGCGTCGGAAAAATTGTAGGCTCCGTAATTAACAGAGGTATTGGACCAAATACCGGTCTTCCAAACATGCCCTTGGCTTTTGATCGTTTTTGGGCAGCGTGTGGTTGGTGCGTACTAGAGGAAACCAAAAGCCAGGAGTTGTTGCGAGGGAGGAGGAACCGGGGGAGGTTTTTTTTTTCCTTTTTTTTGTGTTCGGTGCGTATTGAATTTTTCAGAGCGAGACACACATGTGGAGCATGGCGGGAACGCCCTGACATTTGATGAGGGCAGTCACCACTTTGGGGAGTGATATCTATGGGGCCGGGCGGGCATATATACACATGGGGATAGCAACTAAAAGAGATAAGCTAGATAACAAAAAGTCAGAATATGTGGTGTACATTGCGTGCAAGGAGTTTGCTTGGAATATGTGGTTGTATCTGGCAATGGTCTTGTTGAAGTTATTGTCTGGGGTTTTAGAGATTACTCTATGATGAAAACCGTTGGTCTGATATTAACTTATTGGACCATGGCAATGATGGTACTTGTACCATTTTCATGTTAGAGGCATTGCTTTTAGAGAATCTTTCTCGTGGTCCGGGTGCCGATATGAATATGGATGAAATTAAAGATTAAGTCGTGTGTTGTAGCTTGTTGCGACATGGTATATCCATATATTTTTCTTTTTACCTTTTTATAGGCTGTGTGCATCGTAGTTATGCAGAGCTCGGAAATGATCATAGTATGTTTGTATCACCTTGATGTAACCGTATAAGATTAATAAATTTTCCTTTATTGAAAAAATATGAAGGAAAATGAACTCAACTCCAGAGGTGTGTGGCAGTGTCAGTGTGGGGAGGAAATCGATGGATCAAATAAATTGTATCGCCTCTATACGCAGAAAGGAAAAATTACCAGCCTGGGAAGAAAGTGGTGGGCAGAGTAAATTGACCCCCAAAAGAAAAGGACGCATTAGCCTGAACTAATTTGTATATTTTTTTTGTCATACAACAAAACGCACATTTGAGTAAAACTAGAGGAAATGGACATGCATCATGCATGGCCTTACTGACAGATTAACAAAGCGGAGGGGTGACTATATATATTAGGAAAAAGTCCAAATTACTCCCCTCAAGTATAGCCAAAGTTTGGATAACCCCTAAAGTAATTCTTGGTTTAGTTTACCCTCTAAACTATGTCATTTGGTTCAATTTACCCCTTAACACAATTTGTCTTTTTTGTTTCTCCATGCACAAGTGGAATTTAAAGTTTAACTTTTGCAAAATTATAGCAGACAATATAAGACATGTTAAAAAAATATATCATAATTTTTTTGTCACTGTTTTGATAGGGTAATATATTTAATAATAAAGTTATCCTTAAAATACAATATTATATAGAAAGTAGTGATGAAAAAATCGTAAAATATTTTCTAATATAGATTATGATGTTCACTACCTCCCTGCAAAGTCTCAAATTAAAATTCATCTTGTGCATGGAGAAATAAAAAAGACAAATTGTATTAAGAGGTAAGTTGGACCAAATAACATAGTTTATGGGGTAAATTAAACCAAAACTTAGTTTAGGGGGTTATCCGGACTTTCGCTATACTTGAGGGGAGTAATTTGGACTTTTTTCTATATTATTACATGGTGAAATGAGTGTGGTTCTACGAATAATAATGTTACTACTAGCAATATATGCCAAAAAAGAGAAGATATGCATGTAGGACTAGTATTTTGTACATACTATACTGAGGTATGCGCTAGATGTTTTTTAGGGAAAAATATGTACCGTAGTAGGTGCTAAAAGGTTGACATATTCGAAATAACCTAGCAGTGCCTGAAGTCGATGTATGTTTGTTACGTAGCTATATATACAGAGCAGGAGTAGATAATAATAAGAAGACAAATGTACGTTTTGGATACACACACATGGGTGCATTTGCATGTGACGCAGAGTAGATAAGAGAGTGCCGTCACGTTCAGTAATTGCGTGCGATTCCTACGCCCCAAATGGAAAGAAACGGGACGGCCGGATAGAGAGGAGGATTATATTACTGTGGAAGACGCCGGATGCCCGGAGGCCGCTGGGTGGGGAAAGAAAAGAACGATGGAGACAAAGCAGGCGGGAGGTGCTCTCATCACTACACCATGGGACCGACGCGGAAACCCGTCGCCATCCTCATCGGCCTCCGATCCACAGCAATAATTGTGGGGTTGGGCGGTTGGCCACGCCCGTCGCCGACGCCACCGTATCGGAGAGGCTTCCCGTTCCCGTCCTCTCCCACTTTGTCCGGGATCCGTCCGTCCGTCGGCGATTTTAAAACTCGCGATGGCTGCCTAGTGGCAACGAGATGCGGGAGAGCCAGAGATTGGCAAACTCTCTCTCCCGACTTCCTTCCTCTGTGGCATTGTTTCGGCCCATTGTTTAGGCCCATTACAACGCCTCCCGGGCCTGCCCTGGTTTTTCTTCTGAAACTAGTCTTGGAGGCCCATGTAAGCTGCTCATCTGAAAGCTGGAGGATTACCGATTGAGAATGATAGCTGGAGGCCTGGAGTAGGATTACAGTTTGCTGGTTACCAGGCAATAACGAATCGGCGAGGCGCTTCAGAATCACACACACACACCTCCTGCAAAAACCCTGACGACGTCAGCTGCGGCCACCGAAGTGACCATGCTCGTTGCCTGTAGGGGTACGAGTGTACGACCTAGCAAGTAGATATGCCATGCTATCTCTGGCCCAGCTTCAAACTAATACGCATTCAAAGATTATCATTAGGGATTGAGCACGAGGGACGCCTACTTATTATGAATTATGATTTCAGACTTCAAGTACTCCTGAACTTCAAAAGGTGGGAAAATGGGTAATCCATGTTGGTTGTGTTGCTTATGATGGAGATGTTTTTCAAGAGAAGATAATGTCAACGGCCCTGTTCGTTTGGCTGGTGGCTGGTGGCTGGCGCTGGTTTTTGCTGAGAGAAAAACACTGCTGGCTGTGAAACGAACCGAATTCTCAGCGACGAGAATCCGACTCCCTGTATCCTCGAGATAGTCCTAGGAATAGCAGCTATCTCGTACAGAACTCATCTCAGTCGAATATCACATCCATACAACGATAAAAGGTTCAATACATGACATATATAAAACATAGCATCTGGTACCAGCCCTCTGGGCTATATCGACAATAAGAAACAGCTGCGCGCGGTAGCTAGATCATCAGGGACCACTCCTCCACAGGCATCCTTGAGCATAGTGCGCACCCTTCAGTCGTACCACCCGTCCTGGTTGAACTCGTGGTCGGAGTCTTCACCTGAGAACCCAAAGTCTGTCCCCAAGGAAATGGGACAGGTCCACGTCACCAACCATAATATGAAGCAAGCTTTAAAGTGGCATATTCTAGGGTATAGAAATAATCAAGGTTTGAGCCAGGGTTTTCTTATGCGAGCAGCAGCATTAACCCAAATTCATCTCATCACCAACTCCTTCCCTCACACGCACATCCACTCCCCAAATCCAACCGTCAGCCTCACATTCCCATCGGGCTCGTCCTGCCACAGCAGGTTCCCGCAAACATCATCCACCAACGCCTTTCGCTCACTAGTCGACTCGGTGAGCTCCATCCCCACCTTGTCTCAACAGCAACGCTGGACCAATCTCTCATAACCCAAATCAAGGATGAGGTAAGAAAACAGATTCCCATGCTAGTCGGAACTTATCAGAAGCGGGTCGTCCGTAACCGTGGACACGGCTATACGTATAGTTTACACTCTGCAGAGGTGGCACTCCAGGAATCCATCCGGGCTGCAAGGCTAGTCCGCAACCAACCTGAGACACAGCCCACAGCAGAGACCCTAAACAGTAACGGCGCCAATCCTGTCTCCCTGGGCTCGGGAAACATCTGATCTAACATCTGCCCCAGGGATGTGAAACCTTCCCACCGGGGCCAGTCGGGGGCCGTAGTAAATCAGGGAGAGTACGCCGCAACGAGTCCCCCTTACACATATCAAACTCGATTCTACTGCAGTCTCGGCGCAACACTAGAGTAGGCTTGCTGGAACCCTCCCCATACTGGGTAGATGGTGAGCACGGTATTCCCACGTCCAAAGGTGGAACTCGACTCGGTCCTTAATTATCGGTAAAGCGAGTATCAGCGTCATAAGCGATCCGCCGCAACGGTCCGCATTCGGCACCCATAACAGGTATTGCCGCCCAAACTCCTCAAGTATCCCAAGTATCCACAACCATGTACCCGCAACAGGTACCCTGTAGGGACTGCCCGAGTGCAGTCCCCAAGCACCCCGATCAATCGATCGAGTTGTTATTACTCGCTGACACCGCCTAGCTGCACTACTCCTCCCATACCACCCACAACTCACGCCAAGAGGATCAAATCACAACCAACCCAACACATGCATAGCATATCATATTCTATAAAGTGAGTAGTAGGTAGCAAGGTAACAGGATATTAACAAAGGCAGTGCAGGTTTACCATGTGAGTAAAGTAAAGCGCTAGCATACTAGTTGCATGTCTAATAGGTATTTCAAAGAATGGCTGGGCGTGAACCTGGGCAAAAGTCTTCGTCTTCGTCAAAGCAGTTGTCGTAGTGGTCTGGCTCCTCCTGACTCTCCGGAACTCCTAGGGTTGCGGAAAAATAAAATAAGGCGCGGCTACTAGCAAAGAAACACCAAAACAGCGATGAAAGAAGTCCCAAAGAACACCAAACTCTACACTAACGCGTAGGTCATGATTTTAGAAAAGTATAGAAACTGGTTTCATATTTTTCTGAGCTACGGTTGATTTATTATGAATTTTACAAGTTTAAATCATTTTCTGAAAATATTAAATAATTTCCTAAAAAGAAAACAAACAGAAATTAGCCTGCATGACGTCAGTGCTGATGTCAGCAGTGGGGTCCGCCTAGGATGACGTCAGCAGTGGGCCCTGCTGACGTCAGCGTTGACTGGTCAACGGTCAACAGTCAGTGGGCCCCAGCGGTCAGTGACACACAGTGTATGACATGTGGGCCCCATACATCAGTGCAGTTATTAGAAAAGAAAAAGAAAAAGAACGCGCTGGGCTGGAACTGGGCCGAAAGAAAAGTTCAGGGGTGGATTTCAGACTTGGATGCGAACTTTCGGCCCAAGAAGGCTAGGCTGCCGGACCTGCTCGGGTGGACTCGGTTCACGGTGAGCCGAGTCACAGGTTCACGGTGCACCGGGCGCACGGATCTGGTGTGGCCGCCACGGGATCTTCTGCGGCAGGCTGAGTGGCGTGTTGCTGTGGTCCTGCGTGTGGCCTGGCCACGGCGCGACGCGACGCGCACGGCGTGCACTGGTGCGCGGCCAGCGGCTTCGGTCGACGGCGGCGATCACCGGAGATGGCTCAGCTCGGTTCAAGAAGTGGTGGAAAAGCTCGGCTAGGTGCTCACGGTCACGTCCGTCGAGAAAAAGGTGGGGGCTTGGCTGCGGCTTGGGCTTCCCGACGCGAGCGGCGGCGGCGCGGCCATGGCGCCACGGCGGCCGGCGACGCGCAGGTGGTGGCGGCTTGGAAATGGCTCGGCTGCGAGGGCTTGCGCACGCACGACACCAGCGCGTGCCGGAACGCGACGTCGCGGCCTCTGCGGGGGTGCGCATGCGCGGGCACACGGTTACCCGTGGCCGCGACACGGCCTCGGCGTGCGCGCGCGGCGAGCGGAGCTCGGCCACAGCGGCCTTGGCTGCGGCTCGGTCGACGGCGGGTTGCGGGTGCGACAGCGGCACGACGAGGTCCTGCAGAAGATCACGGCCACGACTCGAAGGTCGGGTCCCAGAGAGGCTAGCAACGGCGGTGCGGCGGCGCTCGGCCGGAGACAGGGGAGAAAGCGGAGGTCAACGACGGCGGCTCACCTAGGGGCTAGTCGGCGTACGCAGTAGCTCGGGGAAGGCTCGCGGTGCTCCTCTGGTGCTCGTGCTCCTCTTCTCGTCCTTGGTCCGGCTCGGCGTCGGCGGCTCCGCGGGCGGCGGTGATGGCTTCGGCGGCGGCGTCGTGGGGAAGAAGCTTCGGCCTCCCTCGCGTCTTCCTTGGCTCGGCTCCCTCTTCTCCTCCCTCCACTGCTCCTTCTCCTCCCTCTCCTCTCCTGGATCAGCGGCTTGGTGAACCCCAAAGGGGCGGCGGCGGCTTGGGGAAGAAGAAGGTCGGGCGGCAGCTTTATAGGGCGGCGGCTGCTAGGGTTCAGGCACGGACGGCGAGATGGGGCGGCCAGGAGCCCGCGGACACGAGGCGCGCATCTGATGGGCCGCACAAGGGCCGATGGGACCGGCTCTGCGGTCACGGGTGCGGCGGCAGAGAGGAGGGCGCCGCGCGCGGGGAAGAAGGAGAGGAGGGAGAGAAAGCTGACAGGCGGGACCCGCCTGTCAGTGAGAGAGATGAGGGGGACGCGGAGGCGACGCGGAGGAAGTTTGGGCCGACGCTGGGCCGAAAGGCCGGTTGGGCTGGTTGGCAGGCTGGCTCGGGAAAGGAAATTCGAGGATGGTTTCTGGACTTTGGCTACGGGTTTTGGCCCAACAGGGTTAGGTTTAGGTTTTAATTAGTTTAGTTAGTATTTGTTTGAATTCAAATCTAGAATTTGAATTCAAACACAACCAAAAATCCAATAAAACCAAATTAACTCCAAATCACATCTATTTGGTCCTTAGCACTTCAAATTATTTTTAATTTGAATTTAAATTGCCTAAGAATTTAGGGAGCAAATAGAATACACTCTTAAATGTTTGTTGTCTCGCACAAAATTCACCAAAAATTTTTAAATCCACATTTTTGCATTCAACAAATCCTAAGGGAATTTTTAGGGTTGTTACAGTCTCCCCCCCTCACAAGAATCTCGTCCTCGAGATTTGTGGTTACCTATGGTTTAAACAAGTGGGGGTATCTCTCTTTTAGTACTGACTCCTTCTCCCATGTAGCCTCCCTTTCTGAATGGTTGCTCCACGGCACTTTGCAAAACGGGATAGCCGTGCTTCTGGTCTCTTTGACTGCTCTGTCTAGTATCCTCTCTGGGTACTCCAGGTACTCTAATGTGTCTTGTAGGTCTAATGCCTCTGTTTTGACCTCATGTTCTGGTACTCTTAGACACTTTCTCAGCTGGGATACATGGAACACTGGGTGTACTCCAGCTAGGTCCTCTGGTAGGTCTAGCTTGTAGGCTAGCTTTCCTATTCTCTCCAGTATCTGATACGGTCCCACAAAACGGGGTGCTAGCTTCCCTTTCACTTGGAATCTCTTATGCCCTCTGAGGGGTGACACTTTTAGGTAGACAAGGTCCCCTACTTCGAACTCTAGATCTCGTCTCCTTTTATCCGCATAGCTCTTTTGTCGGCTCTGAGCTGCCTTCAGGTGCTCTTGGACCTTGGCCACATTTGCTTCTGCCTCTACAATCACGTCGGGTCCAAAGAATGTTCGTTCTCCCACCTCTGACCACATTAGAGGCGTTCTGTATTTTCTGCCATATAAAGCCTCAAAGGGGGACATCTGCAGGCTGGCCTGGTAGCTATTGTTGTAGGAAAATTCTGCATAAGATAGACTCTTCTCCCAGTCTGTGCTGTAAGCTAGAACACATGCCCTCAACAAGTCTTCAAGAACCTGTTTCGGTCTGCCCATCTGTCTGAGGGTGGTAAGCGGTGTTATACTCTAGGGTTGTCCCGATGGCTTGATGTAGGCTTTTCCAGAACTGAGCTGTGAATTGTGGTCCTCTGTCTGACACAATACTTTTTGGTGCCCCATGCAGCTTAAGAATGTTGTCTATATATAGCTCTGCTAGTTTGCTTACTGGGTATGTGCTTTTGACTGGTATGAAGTGGGCTACCTTTGTCAGCCGATCAACTATGACCCAAACGGCATCATTCCCTTTCTGAGTGCGAGGTAGGCCAACCACGGAATCCATGCTGATATCTTCCCACTTCCACATTGGAATTTCTAGTGGTTTCAGCAGTCCTGCTGGTCTTTGATGTTCTGCCTTGATTCTTCGACAAGAGTCGCACTTGGCTACATACTCTGCTATGTCCTCTCTCATTTTCTTCCACCAGAACTTATCCTTCAGATCTTGATACATCTTGGTGCATCCTGGGTGTATCGAGTACTTGGACTCGTGAGCCTCTGAGAGAATTGTTCTCCTGATTTCCTTGTCCTGCGGTACACAAATACGGTCTTTCAGCCATACTGTCCCTGCTTCATCTACTCGGAAGTCAGGTGCCACTCCTCGCTGGATATCCTCTTTTACTTATTGGATTTCTGGACACTTTCCTTGAGCTTCTTTGATTCGGTCTTCTAGGTTGTACTTCACCCTCATTTCCTGGGGTTTTCCCTCTTCTACTAGCTCGAGTTTCAGCATATACAATTCCTTTGCTAGTTCTGGCTGATTTTCTTCTATCATCAAGTTGTTGCAATAACTCTTCCGGCTCAAGGCATCTGCCACTACGTTGGCCTTGCCAGAATGGTAGTGTATCTCCAAGTCGTAATCTTTGATCAGTTCTAACCACCTTCTCTGCCTCATGTTCAGTTCTGATTGTGTAAAGAAATACTTCAAGCTTTTGTGATCCGTGTAGATATCGCACTTGTTGCCAATCAGGTAGTGCCTCCAGATCTTCAATGCATGTACCACTGCTGCCAGTTCTAAATCATGTGTGGGGTAGTTTTCCTCATGTTTCCTCAGCTGCCTTGATGCATAAGCAACAACCTTGCCCTCTTGCATTAGTACGCATCCTAAACCTTGTCTCGAAGCATCGCAATAGACTACGAAATCCTTGCGAATATCTGGCAGGGTCAATACTGGCGTTGTAGTGAGTTTGTGCTTGAGCTCTTGGAAACTTCTTTCACACTTGTCCGTCCACTCGAACGGGACATTGTTCTTGAGTAGTTCGGTCATTGGCTTGGCAATCTTGGAGAAGTTCTCAATGAACCTTCTGTAGTAACCGGCCAAACCCAGAAAGCTTCGGATTTCCATGACACTCTTCGGCTGCTTCCATTCTACTACTGCCTCAATCTTTTCTGGGTCTACTGCTACGCCCTCAGCTGTCAGCACGTGACCCAAAAAGGCTACTTTCTCCAGCCAAAATTCACACTTGCTGAACTTCCCGTAGAGTTGGTGCTGCCTCAGCTTCTCTAGCATAATCCTTAAATGCTCCTCATGTTCTTCGGCTGTTTCTGAGTAGATCAGTATGTTGTCAATGAACACCACCACGAACTTGTCTACTTCCTCCATGTATATCTTGTTCATCATGTTCATGAAGTAAGCGGGTGCGTTGGTCAAACCGAAGGACACAACGGTGAACTCGTACTGCCCGTACCAAGTCACAAAGGCTGTCTTGGAAATGTCGCCTTCTCTAATCTTCATCTGGTGGTATCCCGATCTCAGATCAATCTTACTGAAGTACTTGGCTTTCTTCAACTGATCTAGCAAATCATCAATCCGCGGTAATGGGTACTTGTTCTTGATCGTCACTGTGTTCAGGGATCGATAGTCTACGCACATGCGCATTAACCCATCTTTCTTCTTCACAAACAACACTGGCGATCCCCATGGGGATGCACTTGGTCGAATCACCCCGCTTTCAAGCATCTCTTTCAGCTGCTTCTTGAGTTTCTCCAGCTCTTCCACTGACATTCTGTACGGTCTCTTGGCAATGGGCCCTGTGCCTGGTTGCAGCTCGATTATGAACTCTACGTCTCGGTCAGGTGGTAGTCCTGGTAGCTCTTCGGGAAACACGTCGGGGTACTCACATACTACAGGCACTTCTTCGATCGTCTTTTTCTTGATAGAGTATACTAACTGTCTCAGAATACATGTTTTGGATCCCTTCCCTGTTCTTCTTCTTTGTGGCTCTACTGTTACCTTGACCCCGCTAGGGTGTGTCGACTCAACTGTTCTGGGCGAGCAACTGATTACCCCTTTGTGCTTTGTAAGCCAATCCATTCCAGTATCACGTCAATTCCGTCTGACTTCAGGACTGTCAGGTCTCCTGCGAACTCCTGCCCACCTATCATCAGACTAACTGCTGGGCACTCTAAGGTGCACCTAAGCTCTCCTAAGGGAGAAGTAGTGACTATAGGTCTAGCCTTAGGTATTGTCGGGGGTGACTGCTCTTTCACAAACTTTGTCGAGATATAAGATCCAGTTGCTCCAGAGTCAAACAGTATCAATGCTAGAATGCCATTTACTAAAAACTCACCGAGCACAACGTCGGGAGCGTCCACGGCTTCTTCCTCTGTCAGGTGGTTGAGGCGTCCCCTCTGCACTGTTGCTGGCTGCCTGTCCTGTCCTCCAGGTGCCGGTGCCTTGGCTGGGGTTTGTTTGTTCTTCTTCTCCGGACAGTCAAAGGACTTGTGACCGGGCTTCCCACAAGCAAAGCAGACTACTGAGGTCCCTCCACCAATTCTGGGCGTGTTGTTTGGCTTCCAGTTGGGGTTTCCCTGACCTGAGTAGCTATTGTTTCTGTTGCCAAAACTGCTGTAGTTGTTACCTCTGCTGCCAATGCTGTTGCTGTTACTGCCTCGGTTACCCTGGTAGCTGTTTCTGTTGAACCCTGAGCTTCCTTGGCTGTTGCTCTGCTGAAAGCCTCTCCTGAGCATGTTGCTCTGGCCACTCCTCGGCCTCTGACTTAGTCTGTGGTTGTGCAACTGTTCAGCCTTTCTTTTCTTCTCTCGCCAAGTATCTTCAATACCCAATCTTTCCTTCTCAACCGCGATAGCCCTGTCAATCAGCTCTCTGAGTGACCTGTGTGAACTCGCTGCGAGTGCTGTCCTCAGACCTCTGTGCAAGCCGCGCTGGAACCAAAACTGCTTCTTCTTTTCAGTGTTAACGCCTTCAGGAGCGTACCTCGATATCTTAGCAAAGTGTCGAGCGTACTCAGCTACAGACAAACTACCTTGGGTCATTGTCCTGAACTCCATTGCCTTGTGCACCATGACTTGTTCTGGGATGTGGTACTCTTTGAAAGCTTCAGAAAACTCTAGCCAGGTGATCTGAGCAGGGTTCACGTGAGAGTCACAGTAGCTCTCCCACCACGCCTTCGCTGCGCCTTCAAGCTGGTGCGCCGCAAGGGCCACACATTCCTCTTCAGTGTAGTATGTCAGGTCCAGCTTCGTCTCGATGGTACGCAGCCAGTCGTGCGCGTCGAGTGGCGCGTCCGAGTAGTCGAAGGTGGGTGCTTTCAGCCTGATGAACCTTTCAATCTTCCTTTGTAGGTTTTCCTCATGGTGTCCCTGACGGTTCTGGTTCTGGTTTCCCTGTATCAGTTGCATAGCTTGCATCATCTGAGTGTTGGCCTGTGCCATCTGTTGCATCAGCTGTGTTTGAGTGGTCATTACTTCTACCAAGTTAGGCGGTGGCGGTGGTTGCTGGTCGTTCTGCTGGTTCTGCTGAGGCTCCACTGCTGGTTCTTCCATCTCCACTTCCTGTTCTCCACCTGGTGCGTTGTACTCGGGCTGGAGCACGCCTGCTGCGCGTCCATGGCCCCTGCCTCTAACTGCAGTTGTTGCTCTTCCGCGACCACGACCTCTGCCACATCCTCTGTCCCTAGCTGCCACTGCTGCCTCTTCTTGCTCAGCTTCCTCAAAACGTGCAAGCAGTCGGTTGGATCTTCGGATCGACATCTTGCTGTATTTTTCATAGAGCAGATATGGTGGCGGTCAGTAATGGTTAGGTTAGCGTAACTAGAGTAGGAGCTGCACAAATGAAATAGACTCAACACTAAAGTACACTCAAGATGAACATCAATAAAACTACAAGAACATCCACAAAGACCGATCATTCATAACAGCATTACACCCTAGACATGAGTACTATCCCGAGGCCAGCTCCTGGAACCTTGAGGATTAGTACATCTAAGCGGATGCTACATCGTGGCTGAGCCAAAAGGTGGTCATGATCTACTAAGTCTAAACATCTACTCATGAAGATAGATACAAGTCTCATCACTACTGCTGACATCTGCTGATACTGCCTACTGCATCCATCTCATGCTGCTGAAAGTGCCTGTGAGGCGCGCTGCCAACCTCACAACCTCAGTCTCTGTCTGCTGCTTGATCACTGCCTGTCGTCGTGGAGAGTGTCCGTGAGGCGCGCTGCCAACCTCACTGTGTCCACCTCAGGTCTTGCCAACTGCTGCTCTAGGGGTGCCAGTTCTTGTCTCAGTCTTTTCATCTCGGGAGTAAGGGTTCGAGCCTCAGGTAGTGGTATCGGCTCAACCCGGCTTGGTGAGACCCTGTAGTGCTCTGTTCTGGGTTCAACTCGGCGTTCTTCTGGAAGTCCTTGGTTCACTGTGATCACCTCTGCTACCCTCTTCCTGTCTGACCTTACCCAACTACTAAGGGTCCTTCGAGCTTCATCCTTTGCCATAATCTGTTGAAGACTCAAGTACTTCATCAGCTGGTAATTTCGCCCACTCTTCTCCTTGTAGCTATCCACCTCTTCCTGAAGTTCTGAGTTGTGACTGTCCAACCAATATACTTCTTCCTTCAGTTCTTCTATCTCTTCTTCCTTGGCTGTCAGTGCTTTGTCTTTTTCTGTGAGGACGGATATCTCGAGCATGGTGAGTTGCTCGGATCAGCCCTGCCAACTGCCTGTTGTTGCAAGCTTCGTACTCCAGGGCTCTGACTTCCCTTGCCTTAGCTTCGAGGCGCTTCTCAAGTAAGGCGATCCTGTTGTCCTTCTCCAGCAGCTGGATGTCTTGCTTCCATACCTTCTCTCTTAGCTTGGCAACTTTCTCTTCTAGGCCAATGTTTAAGTACTCCTGCTCGATCATGCACTGAACTGAGGTTCGCAGGGTCACGTTCCGCTCTCGGTCAGCTGCGTGAGCCTGCAAGCTGACTGCGTCTCTGTCAGCTAGATTTTCAAGAGCCCCCTGTACGCAGCACCTCCCTCAGTAGCACTGCCAAACCTCCACAGTCTGCTTCTGTGGTCCTGATCTTCCGTCGTTCATCTCCTGGTCTTCTTGCTTCCATCTGCCAAACAGTTAGTGGGTTGTTTGTAAGTTAGCAAGTTAGTAAGGTAAGGTAAGGGTAAAAATTTTGTAAATAGTTGAGATGTACTTATATATAGTTTTCAAATAGTCCAAGGGGTTTCATATACAGTAGAGGACTCAGTTAGAGCTTCTGTCCTAAGTTTCCGATCTAAGGGTTACGCGCTACGGTCAAGTATGGCTCTGATACCAACTGAAACGAACCGAATTCTCAGCGACGAGAATCCGACTCCCTGTACCCTCGAGATAGTCCCAGGAATAGCAGCTATCTCGTACAGAACTCATCTCAGTCGAATATCACATCCATACAACGATAAAAGGTTCAATACATGACATATATAAAACATAGCGTCTGGTACTAGCCCTCTGGGCTATATCGACAATAAGAAACAGCTGCGCAGCGGTAGCTAGATCATCAGGGACCACTCCTCCACAGGCATCATTGAGCATAGCGTGCACCCTTCAGTCGTACCACCCGTCCTGGTTGAACTCGTGGTCGGAGTCTTCACCTGAGAACCCAAAGTCTGTCCCCAAGGAAATGGGACAGGTCCACGTCACCAACCATAATATGAAGCAAGCTTTAAAGTGGCATATTCTAGGGTATAGAAATAATCAAGGTTTGAGCCAGGGTTTTCTTATGCGAGCAGCAGCATTAACCCAAATTCATCTCATCACCAACTCCTTCCCTCACACGCACATCCACTCCCCAAATCCAACCGTCAGCCTCACATTCCCATCGGGCTTGTCCTGCCACAGCAGGTTCCCGCAAACATCATCCACCAACGCCTTTCGCTCACTAGTCAACTCGGTGAGCTCCCTCCCCACCTTGTCTCAACAGCAACGCTGGACCAATCTCTCATAACCCAAATCAAGGATGAGGTAAGAAAGCAGATTCCCATGCTAGTCGGAACTTATCAGAAGTGGGTCGTCCGTAACCATGGACACGGCTATACGTATAGTTTACACTCTGCAGAGGTGGCACTCCAGGAATCCATCCGGGCTGTAAGGCTAGTCCGCAACCAACCTGAGATACAGCCCATAGCAGAGACCCTAAACAGTAACAACGCCAATCCTATCTCCCTGGGCTCGAGAAACATCTGCCCCAGGGATGTGAAACCTTCCCACCGGGGCCAGTCGGGGGCCGTGGTAAATCAGGGAGAGTACGCTGCAATGAGTCCCCCTTACACATATCAAGCTCGATTCTCCTACAGTCTCGGCGCCGCACTAGAGTAGGCTTGCTGGAACCCTCCCCATACTGGGTAGATGGTGAGCACGGTATTCCCACGTCCAAAGGTGGAACTCGACTCGGTGCTTAATTGTCGGTAAAGCGAGTATTAGCATCATAAGCGATCCGCCGCAACGGTCCGCAATCGGCACCCATAACAGGTATTGCCGCCCAAACTCCTCAAGTATCCCAAGTATCCACAACCATGTACCCGCAACAGGTACCCCGTAAGGACTGCCCGAGTGCAGTCCCCAAGCACCCCGATCAATCGATCGAGTTGTTATTACTCGCTTGCACCGCCTAGCTGCACTACTCCTCCTATACCACCCACAACTCACGCCAAGAGGATCAAATCACAACCAACCCAACACATGCATAGCATAGCATATTCTATAAAGTGAGTAGTAGGTAGCAAGGTAACAGGATATTAACAAAGGCAGTGCAGGTTTACCATGCGAGTAAAGTAAAGCGCTAGCATACTAGTTGCATGTCTAATAGGTATTTCAGAGAATGGCTGGGCGTGAACCTGGGCAAAATTCTTCGTCTTCATCAAAGCAGTTGTCGTAGTGGTCTGGCTCCTCCTGACTCTCTGGAACTCCTAGGGTTGCGGAAAAATAAAATAAGGCGCGGCTACTAGCAAAGAAATACCAAAACAGCGATGAAAGAAGTCCCAAAGAACACCAAACTCTATACTAACGCGTAGGTCATGATTTTAGAAAAATATAGAAACTGGTTTCATATTTTTCTGAGCTACGGTTGATTTATTATGAATTTTACAAGTTTAAATCATTTTCTGAAAATATTAAATAATTTCCGAAAAAGAAAACAAACAGAAATTAGCCTGCTGATGTCAGCATGACGTCATGCTGACGTCAGCAATGGGCCCTGCTGACGTCAGCGTTGACTGGTCAACGGGTCAACGGTCAACGGTCAGCTCTGGTCAGTGGGCCCCAGCGGTCAGTGACACACAGTGTATGACATGTGGGCCCCATACGTCAACGCAGTTATTAGAAAAGAAAAAGAAAAAGAACGCGCTGGGCTGGAACTGGGCCGAAAGAAAAGTTTAGGGGTGGATTTCAGACTTGGATGCGAACTTTCGGCCCAAGAAGGCTAGGCTGCCGGACCCGCTCGGGTGGACTCGGTCCACGGTGAGCCGAGTCACAGGTTCACGGTGCACCGGGCGCACGGATCTGGTGTGGCCGCCACGGGATCTTCTGCGGCAGGCTGAGTGGCGTGTTGCTGTGGTCCAGCGTGTGGCCTGGCCACGGCTTCGGTCGACGGCGGCGATCACCGGAGATGGCTCGGCTCGGTTCAAGAAGTGGTGGAAAAGCTCAGCTAGGTGCTCGCGGTCACGTCCGGCGAGAAAAAGGTGGGGGCTTGGCTGCGGCTTGGGCTTCCCGACGCGAGCAGCGGCGGCGCAGCCATGGCGCCACGGCGGCCGGCGACGCGCAGGTGGTGGCGGCTTGGAAATGGCTCGGCTGCGAGGGCGTTCTGGAACGCGACGTCGCGGCCTCTGCGGGGGTGCGCGTGCGCGGGCACACGGTTACCCGTGGCCGCGACACGGCCTCGGCGTGCGCGCGTGGCGAGCGGAGCTCGGCCACGGCGGCCTTGGCTGCGGCTCGGTCGACGACGGGTTGCGGGTGCGACAGCGGCGCGACGAGGTCCTGTAGAAGATCACGGCCACGACTCGAAGGTCGGGTCCTAGAGAGGCTAGCAACGGCGGTGCGGCGGCGCTCGGCCGTAGAGAGGGGAGAAAGGGGAGGCCAACGACGGCGGCTCACCTAGGGGCTAGTCGGCGTACGCAGCAGCTCGGGGAAGGCTCGCGGTGCTCCTCCGGTGCTCGTGCTCCTCTTCTCGTCCTTGGTCCGGCTCGGCGTCGGTGGCTCCACGGGCGGCGGTGATGGCTTCGGCGGCGGCGTCGTGGGGAAGAAGCTTCGGCCCCCTCGCGTCTTCCTTGGCTCGGCTCCCTCTTCTCCTCCCTCCACTGCTCCTTCTCCTCCCTCTCCTCTCCTGGATCAGCGGCTTGGTGAACCCCAAAGGGGCGGCGGCGGCTTGGGGAAGAAGAAGGTCGGGCGGCGGCTTTATAGGGCGGCGGCTGCTAGGGTTCAGGCACGGACGGCGAGATGGGGCGGCCAGGAGCCCGCGGACACGCGGCGCGCATCGGACGTGCCGCACAAGGGCCGATGGGACCGGCTCCGCGGTCACGGGTGCGGCGGCAGAGAGGAGGGCGCCGCGCGCGGGGAAGAAGGAGAGGAGGGAGAGAAAGCTGACAGGCGGGACCCGCCTGTCAGTGAGAGAGATGAGGGGGACGCGGAGGCGACGCGGAGGAAGTTTGGGCCGGCGCTGGGCCGAAAGGCCGGCTGGGCTGGTTGGTAGGCTGGCTCAGGAAAGGAAATTCGAGGATGGTTTCTGGATTTTGGCTATGGGTTTCGGCCCAACAGGGTTAGGTTTAGGTTTTAATTAGTTTAGTTAGTATTTGTTTGAATTCAAATCTAGAATTTGAATTCAAACACAACCAAAAATCCAATAAAACCAAATTAACTCCAAATCACATCTATTTGGTCCTTAGCACTTCAAATTATTTTTAATTTGAATTTAAATTGCCTAAGAATTTAGGGAGCAAATAGAAGACACTCTTAAATGTTTGTTGTCTCGCACAAAATTCACCAAAAATTTTTAAATCCACATTTTTGCATTCAACAAATCCTAAGGGAATTTTTAGGGTTGTTACAGGCTGGTTGGTGGCTGGTGGCTGACGCTGGTTTTCGCTGAGAGAAAAACACTGTTGGCTCGCTGAAAACAATCCAAACGAACAGGGCCAACATAGGCACTTGCCTCGTCTCCCAAATTTTCCTAACGTCACCCTCTCTCAATCAGGTGACCTCGTCGATGGTGACGAACAGGAGCCAAGACCCCTTTTAGAGACAATAGCAGACTCCTTCTAGATATATATATATATATATATATATATATATAGCATAAGAGTACAAATTGTACTGTACAATGAACCTAAATAAATTAAATTGTCAATGAAGAAGTCATGCTTTGAGGCCTTTGTCGCCACTGTTCAAAGACGACCTCATTCCTTGAAAGGCCTGGCTCATCATGCATACAGTAGATAGACGAGATGATATGTCAAATCTATAAATGTCTTTAAAACTAGATGATTGTATTGGTATATGACAAAGTGATTACCATCTGGATAAATAACATGTTTTTTATAGTTATACAAGATATGTTTTTGACAGATTTAAAAATGTGTTTGATTTTTTTTGAGAATTTTAAAAAAATGTGTTTGAATAAAAGCCCATTTAATCATGGCCTCACAAATGCGTGTAGTGTTAACATGCTTTGTTGCCAAACTTATGATGAAGAAAAAACTTATAGCAAATTATTTTGCTTAAGACATTTTATTGCATCTCTATATTTGTGTGAGACCTCACCTAGATATGAGAAAAAATATGCCACATCTTTGTTTTGTGGCAATCTTCGAGGAAGGTGGTTTTCAACCAAATGGCTCATATTTTTGCTACCAGTCTGGCGTATTGTGTAACGTCATACTACTTTTAACGAGGAGAGTTTGACAATTTGCTAATAATCCCAGGATCCTTGAAATTTTCCTAATTAATAAGCTTGTATCGAGGGCTTTCATTTGTGGTACTCTTTTAACTAGGGATGAAAATTTCACAATCTATATAAATATATCACAGATTTGATAAATTTATTTATTTTATCAAATAAATAGATCAAAATAGAATAATATGATAAAAATAGTTAAAAATAATAAGTGATATAATACGATAAAAATCGAAAACAATGAAAACGGTTACGGTTTTCATCCCTACTCTTAACTTGTACCCAACTTCTCGTGACCATTTGCTTCTCCGCTGTTATTTAATCAAGCTATACTTTTCCTTAGCTACGACAATTCATAAAGGTAGTTGTGACAAAAAAGAGAAGGGTTATAGCATCTTATTGATGTGAACGGGGTGTCCGATCTTTCGTCACTAAAGGATAACTCATTTTGGACGGAGCGCAACACACCAATCCGGCTTTAAATCAACAAACTTGAACCCCGCAATTTTAGCATCACGACTCATCTGGTTATCAACCGTGTCACAACCCGGTTGACCTCGTCAAGAAGGCTAATCCCTGCCTGCGAAACAAATAACACAAGCAAGAACTATAAAGAACGCAGCTCTCAAAATGATGTGACACTACAGATGAAAGATTAAGCACAAAAGTTAGGGTTCTACAAACCGATGACGACGAAACTGTTCTCAACAGATTAATCTAATCAAAATCCAAATCTAAACGACGGCGGCTACTGAATTTAATGATCTAGGGGCGAGCTAGGGTTGAGGGCGTCGCGCCCACAACATGGGCAGAAGGCCCGACACGATACAAAGCCCGAAAAGGTCCAAAACATGTGACACAACACCTTTTTATAGTCACACATTGTGATCCACGAATCTTCTGGAGCTAGGACCAGAACCAAAAGAAGCGTCTCGTCGTCAGTCGTCACGGTTCCAACGCATCCAAAAACGGCCTGATTGAACGCCGTATGAGGGAGATATCGCAGTTTAACCGCAGACGTGCCGGCTGACTCCGAACTGGAGTTGCTGTCCGACGTGGCGACGACTTGTAACTTGGAGATGAGACCGGCTCGTGTATGTCTATCATGGTGATGTCCTCATCACTTATGTAACAAACCGACGGTTTTTTAACTACAAAACCTTAGATTAAAAAAAGTCACCATTGTGTAACTCTAAAATCGGCATCACCATATTATATTAAACTTTCTATTTGCTAATCAATTATCACGATTCGTAATAAACTAAAGGAGAATTATACGGAGGACGGAGTAGTTGCTAACTAATTCACGTTGAGCAAATTGAGCTTGCGCTGCCAAAAGCTCGTCCTATATAAAAAAGGAAAAAGTCCTATTGATATCCAGGACCGAGTTCGCGAAACCACCCTAGACACGAAAACCGGGTGAACTACCTCCATCAACTTTCAAAACCGTTCACTTTGGCTCCTTGCCGTGGTTTTAAGCGGTTTTCAAGGTGGTTTTGACTTTTTCAATTGAAAATAAATCTCGTAAATATTTATTAAACCACAAAAAATATTCCTAAGCTTCTAAAAATTCTGAAAAAATAGAGATGGAATGGGACGCAATAAATCTAAATAAAATATTTAAACTAGTGAAAATATCAATAAAATTTTCTAAAATTTAGATTTAGCTCCAGAAAAATAGAAAATATATAAAAAAAATAACATATATATATATTAAAATATTTAAAACCTATATCCAATTGCATCTTGAATACTTTCCACAATAAAAACATAAGATGAAGCCGAATTGAATACACTTATCGTAAATACATAAATGTATTCAACATTAATATATGTTACATTTATAATGGTTGAATGCATTTACGATGAATGTATTCATACTGGCTTCATTTCATGTTTTTATTGAGAAAAGTATTCAAGATACATTTAGAAAATTTTATGTGTGTTTAAGTTTTTGGATATATTTCCATTTTGCTAGATTTAAATTTAAATTTTAGAAAATTTTGTAGTCATTTCCACTAGTTTTAAATATTTTATTTATATTTTTTGCATCTCAATCTATCTCTATGATTTTTCTCAGAATTTTTATAGGCTTAGGAATATTTTTTGTGGTTTAATAAATATTTACGAGATTTATTTTTCAATTGAAAAAGGCAAAACCACCTTAAAAATCGCTTAAAACCACCGCAAGGAAGCAAAGTGAACGGTTTTTAAAGTTGAGGGAGGTAGTTCACCCGATTTTGGTGTCTAGGGTGGTTTCGCAAACTCGGTCTTATATTTAGGCAGGTAAATAGGACTTTTTTTCATAAAAAAAACCGAAGGAGTATTTTGCTCAATCTAGTTCCGAGAGGCAGCAGCGTCGGTCTAGAATGCCGGGAAAAAAAAGAAGAACGCCCCGTCGGCTGGTCGCCCATTGGTGGGAACTCGTGGCGTTGGCCAGTGGTGGCAGGCCGGCTGTTTTTTTAGGCCTTGTTTAGTCCAAAATTCCACTCCCAAATTTACTATGCAAAAAGAAGATTCCCCGTCACATCAAAATGTCATAACATGCATGGAGTACTAAATATAGATGAAATCAAAAACTAATTGCACAGTTTTGTTGTGCTCTGCGAGACGAACATTTTGAGCCTAATTAATTAATTTTTAGACAATTTTTCACAAATACAAACGAAATGCTACAGTGACGTAATGATTACGAAGTGACATCATACTCCCAAATTCACTCACCCAAATTCAACATCTAAACACCACCTTAAGCTCAGGATAGCAGCGCCGAGGATCCAGTCACACGCAAATCGCACTGACACACACCCTGCTGCAGCTGGGCTGGGCTTGACCTCCCCGTGACGCCGCGCCGAGCGCGCACACTCCCCCTCTGGCCTCTGCAGACTCCGCGGCGACCCAAACCCACCAACACAGCGGTCAAACAAAGCCAGCGGCGGCGTAACACCCAAGCCACCTGCCCACCTCTGTCTGCCTCTCTTCCCCCCCTCCAAAAATATCCCCGCTCCACGCCCGAGGCAGCCGCCGGTGATGTCGTCGGCGGCGCCCCCGCCGCCCCAGCCGGAGTCCCCCTCCGCCGGCGCTGGTGCCGGCGGCGGCGGCGGCGACAAGGTCCTGGCCGCCGCGCAGCACATCGTCAAGTCCCTCGCCACCTCCAAGAACGCCGCCGACGACATGATCCGCATCCTCTCCGGCTTCGACAACCGCCTCTCCTCCATCACCAACGACCACCTCTTCCCCTCCCCGGACCCTTCCTCCGCCACCGCCGCCGCCCCCGCCTCGGCCTCCGAGATCTCCGCCGCCGCCTTCGACGCCGCCGACCAGCTCATTCAGCTCTGGGACGCCACCCCGGAGGCGCTCGTCTTCGAGGCCCCCGAGGACGACGCCGCGCAGTACCTCGCCGCGGTCGACGTCGCCGTCGACCACCACGCGCGCGGCGGGCCCGGCGGCGCGCGCGCCGGCGTCGCCGTCCAGCTCGCCATGGCGCGCCTCGAGGAGGAGCTCCGGCACCTCATGGTCCGCCACGCCGTCCCCGTCGACCCCACCGGGCTCTTCTTCTCGCTCCGCCGCCTCTCGCTCGAGTCCATGTCCATGGACGACCTCGACGCCTCCTCCGAGTTCGACGCCGCCACGCCGCACAGCCTCGACGGCACCCCCGCCGGCCCGGAGACCGCGCGCGGCGCCGCGCTCGGGCCCAACCCATTCGAGGACCAGGTCTTCGACCCCGTGCGCCCCGAGGCCCTCGACGACCTGCGCGCCATCGCCGACCGGATGGCGCGCGCCGGCTACTCCCGCGAGCTCGCCGACGCCTACTGCGGCGTCCGGCGCGACCTGCTCGACGAGTACCTCTCCGTGCTCGGCGTCGAGCGCCTCAGCATCGACGACGTGCAGCGCATCGAGTGGAAGCTGCTCAACGACAAGATGAAGAAGTGGGTGCACGGGGTCAAGACGGTCGTACGCGTCCTGCTCGCTGGGGAGCGCCGCCTCTGTGACCAGGTGCTCGCCGCGTCCGATGACCTCATGGAGGAGTGCTTCCTTGAGTCCACCAAGGGATGCATTATGCAGATTCTCAGTTTTGGGGATGCTGTGGCCGTGTGTCCCCGCTCGCCGGAGAAGGTCCCCCGGATCCTTGACATGTATGAGGCGCTTGCAGAGGTGATCCCTGAGATGAAGGATTTGTGCATAGGAAGTTCTGGGGATGGTGTCATCAGTGATGTGCAGGCCATTCTTGATAGGCTTGGCGATGCCGTGAGGGGCAATCTGTTTGAGTTCGGGAAGATGTTGCAGCAGGAGACATCACGGAGGGCGATGACGGCTGGCGATATCCACCCAATGACACGCTACGTCATGAACTATTTGAGGTTGCTGGTTGTTTACAGTGAGACTCTTGATGTCCTCTTGGCTGATGACAGCGACGATCAAGATGCTTTCAGAAGTTCTGATGACCAGGATCAGGAACATTTGGAGAGCATGACCCCTCTCGGGAGGCGTCTCCTGAAGCTAATATCTTATTTGGAGGCCAACTTGGAGGAAAAATCTAAGCTCTATGAAGATGCTGCCCTCGAGTGTATATTTGCCATGAACAATTTGCTCTACATTGTTCAGAAGGTAAAGGATTCCGAGCTAGGGAAGATTTTAGGTGATCACTGGATAAAAAGGCGGAGTGGTAAGATTCGACAGTATTCAAAGAGCTATCTAAGGATTTCTTGGACCAAGGCTTTGTCTTATTTCAAGGAAGACGGACATGGGAGTGGGAGTGGGAGTGGTAGCGGCAGTGGCAGTGGACATTCAAGTTCTAGGATGTCCATCAAGGAAAGGTTTAAGAACTTCAACATGGCCTTTGAGGAAAATTACAGGAACCAGACACTCTGGAAAGTTCCAGATCCTCAGCTCCGGGAAGAACTGAAAATATCAATATCTGAAAATGTAATTCCAGCATATCGTGCTTTTCTGGGCAGATATGGTAATCAAGTGGATGGGGGAAGAAATCCAGGAAAATATATAAAATACACACCAGAGGATTTGGAGAGCCAGCTATCTGATTTATTTGAGGGGTCATCAGCGTCTGCCAACCACTCTAGGAGAAGAACATAGTTCATGGTTGACAGGATCATGTTTCAGGTATGATTTTGTTGGAAGGATCATATCTGTTGATTGGGTGCTTGTTCCCATAGTAGTCATTACGATACTGTAATTCAACATGTGGACCTTTTGGTGTGCTTACTACTGCATAGTGTGTACTAAGAAGTAAGCAATGTTGTAAATTAATGTCCTGTTGTTGATTGCTATCTGTGCTGGCAATCTCACATTAGCTGTGAAAGACCATTTGCCATTAGGTAGGGTATTGAGTGTCCAAGGGAACTTCTTCGGTTGGATTGATTGGGGTTGCCATTTTTGTCAGGAGTTGTGCAGTCATATTCTATTGATGATCATGGAAAAACATGTGATGCTAAATACAAAAGGTTTAGATTTTGCACCTTCATGTTTTGGATAATTCATCTTGTACTTGCAAAGTTAGAAAAAGAAAGTCTACCAGCCTGCCCATTTTCAACACTCTAGAGGTAGCTCTGCTTTCATTGTTTCTGTCTTGTGACCTGCGAGCGCAAAACCATCCATGTCATTGTTGATATATATTGCTCTTCTATCACGTCTTACTTTTTCAATGATTTAATTTCCATATGCCTCTGTCGTATTCAGCCTCTTTCATATATAATGGGTTGCCATTCTATTTTTGTTTATGTGGTGCATTCTGCAAGCAGTGTGCTGAAGTATGTGTGGATTTCTCACTTCCTTAAAATATTTAGCCTTTAGAAAATTGATTATGCATGGAACTCAACTTGGCATAAAAAACCAGAGGTCCTGCGTTTGAGACCTGGTTGGCCCAAATTCATGGAAACGATAATTGCAATGTTTTAGGGTGGCTCAACTGTCTAAAGTGAGACAATAGGAACCCATGGGTCGACATGGTGCCACCATTATTGAGATCAGAATGCAGTTGTAGTTCACCGCACGCTCGAAGGACAGTGTTCTAAGCTGAGTAGGTTGCAGCTTTCCTCGGCAGCTTAAACTTTGGATTGAAGTGGTTAATTCTTTAACTCGTTTCTAAGCCAATCGATCTTCCATTGCTTAGTACCTGAATGACTGTATCTCCATGTGCTTTGCCACAGGGGGCTAAACACTTAGATGGAATTATAGCTTTCCATTCAAAAGTTCTTTTACTTGATGGAACTCTCGAGCTGTTGCTTGCTTCCGCCCAAACATGGCTTTTGTAGTGGTCAACCTTACTAGTTACAATTACAACACGATCCACATATACGAATTGGAAATTATGCTATGGTAGTATGGTATTTGAAACTTGTCTTAGACAACTGAAGGATTTTGTATTATCTTGTATTTGACCAAAATTATGTTCCCACCTGTGGTAATTGGTAACTTTGACCATGCTTGAATTTGGATGCAAGAGCATCAAGCATAGTTGCATCATTAGTGGAAAGAGCGTCCTAATATCTTGATAATACATATGCACTTTACCTCTTGGTAAGGTTGTTGTGTTTTAGTATGCATTGTTAGACTTATGCATAGCATATTTGCTTGTGCCAGCAGATAGAATTCCACCCATGTTTCTCTAGACCTGTTTGACAAATGTCTGTCTTTGCTGTCACTGTCCAAGTTTGATATCAAAACCATCTCTAAATATTCTCAACATAAAAAAATGAACAATGTCATCAGACGTTGGTGCTTGAAGAAAGGAAAATCATTTGAACATTTCTGTTGATTAGGGAGATATCCTGTGAATTTGATCTTCATGTTTTGGATAATTCATCTAGTACTTGCAAAGTTAAAAGAATGTCTACCAGCTTGCTCATTTTCAACACTCTAGAGGTAGCTCTGCCTTCATTTTTTGTGTCTTGTGACTTGTGAGCACAGCCCATCCATTTAGTCATTGTTGACAAGTATTTCTCTTTCACCACATCTTACTCTTTCAATGTTTTAATTTCCATAAGCTGCTGTCTTTTTCACCCTCACTTTTTATATATAATGGATTGCCATTCTAAAATTTTTATTTATGTGGTGCACTCTGCAAGCAGTGTGCTGAAGTATCTGTGGGCTTCTCACTTCCTTAAAATTTTAAGCTTTTAGAAAATTGGTTATCCATGGAACTCAACTTGGCATAAAAAACCAGAGGTCCTGCGGTTAGGACCTGGTTAGCCCAAATTCATGGAAACCATAATTGTAATGTTTAATGGGGGCTCAACTGTTTAAAGTGATATCCATGGGTCGACATGTGCCCACAATTGTTGAGATCAGATTGCAGTTGTTGTTCACTGCACGGTCTAAGGAGAGTGTTCTAAGTTGAGTAGGTTGCATGTTTTCCTCGGCAACTTAAACTTTGTACTGAACTGGTTAATGATTTTAACTCAATTCTAAGAATGTTCCCTTGCTTAGTACCTGAATGACTGAATCTCCATGTGCTTTGCCATAGGGGGCTAAACACTTGGATGAAATTATAGCTTTCCATTCAAAAGTTCCTTTACTTGATATCTCCCAACTGTTGCTTGCTTCCACCCAAACATGAGTTTTGTAGTGGTCAGCCTTACAAGCTACAACATGATCCACTTTTTATGACTTAGAAATTATGCTATGGCAGTATGGTATTTGAATCTTGTCTTAGACAGCCAAATGATTTTGTATCATCTTCAATTTGACAAAAATTATGTTCCCGCCTGTGGTAATTGGTAACTTTGACCATGCTTGAATTTGGATGCAGGGCATCAAGCATAGTTCGTCATTAGGTGGAAAGAGTGTCCTAATGTCTTGATAATACATATGCAATTTACCTCTAGGTAAGATTGTTGAGGTTTAGTTTGCATTGTTAGACTTATGCATAGCATATTTGCATTTGTGAACACATAAAATTCCACCGATGGTTCTCTACAACTGTTTTACAAATGCCTTTCTGACTTTGCTGTCACTCTCCAAGTTTGATATCAAAAGCTGTCTAAATATTTTCAGAACAACATCATTAGACACTGCTACTTGAAGAAAGGGAAATCATTTCTGTTAATTAGAGAGATATCCTGTAAATTTTAAATCTGATACGAAAAGCGTGGATGTACGGAATCCTAATTTTCTCAAATCTGTAAAATGTTTAGGAAAGTAACTATGAATTGAAACTGAGAACATAAATATATAAAGAGGAATTGGGAAGTTTTTCTTTTCTTTTCGTTTTGGAGTTCAGGAATTGGGAGGATTTGTAGGATAATAAGTATATAAAAGAAAATTAAGGATGAACTGTGGACTTTTCTGCCCAAAGAAGCTTATTAGGACCTGGTACTGGAACAGCAATTTTGGATGGGACAGATTGCACATTTACATAAGTTATCTAAAGTACTGACATTAGTGGCATACAGGTATGCAAAGACGAAACTTAAAACTAGAGCAGGTTATTGTCAGTTTGCCATACAATTTGCAGAATGCGAATGGCTCATAGAGCTTTAATGTGTACAGGTTAAATTGTCAGCATGTTGATTGCCCAAATATCATATACATAAGCTTTTCAGGTCTGTATATGTAATTATGTATCGTCATATGATTATACTAATGTAGTCTTGACGTGTTCAAATATACATCCCATGGAATGCTTGGCATCAGCTTTCTGACACCATGTTAGGACAAAGAAAAAAAATACAAGTCCGTTTGCCACTGACTGGTTTCCAATTTTTTTTGTTCAAGCCTTCCACATGTAAGTAAGCTATAAAGCATGCCTTATGCTGCCAGACTTGTACATTCCAGAACCAAATCCGCCATCCACATTCAAAAAGGGCTGTACACTTTATATGTATGCCATCGATGGATATTTTTGTAATACAAGTTGGATGATTTTCATTTTGTGGTGCATTAGAGCTCAACCTGGAATTCAGTGCTTTATCTTTGTATTGTCAATGTCATCGGGTGTTCTCTTTGAGCTTTTTTTTTAGCAAACAATTCCTTCATTAATGTATTAATTGATTATGTCAAAAGGAAGCGAACTGTTAGTTCTGCCTTCTGCTTATTATCAGTAATTGTTTCCATCTGTTTTCGTATTGGTCAACTTCTACTGTTAATACATTTGTGGTGTTTGTTTTGGTAAACTCTGTTTTTCTGTTTTCATTTTTCAACATATTTTGTGGCAAAATGCTGTCATGTAGATTATAATGAAGTCACCAACTTTACAGTACAACTTGTTTAATGTCCAAACAGAAACAGACTTCACCAATCTGCTGAATGGATTCTAGTCTATTTTCATTACCGAGTTTATAGCAGCTCAACTTGCTGTTGAGTTAGTAAATCTTACTCCCACTCTATTTTTGTGCCCTCTGCTGTTAATTTAGCAATTCTCTTGTCTGAAATTATGGTTCATTGATTAGTGTCACCATTTAGAGAATGGGGGACATCAACCTTTGTTGTGCAGCTTATTGCAGCGAGAGAACTTTGCGCTGGTGGCTTTTGCAGAAGCTGCACTGGCTATAGCCTATAGGTGCCCTTGCATTGATTTCAGACTAAAAATGTATATAATTTGATTCTGCTGTTATTTCTGCGTCAGTTCAAGCGGTTTTTACTTTCCTAGTTTCCGTTGCTCTGAGAGACCATTGCTTTTACTAGTGATGGCAAAAGGTGAACTCAAGTTGATGTCATAAATGCAAAATAAGTTTCTGTTAACCAAAGTAGACCTGATCCTTCATGGCGAATCTATCTGACATCACAAGTGATCTACACTTTCTTGTGTAACACTACCGTTGTGCCCAGTGACCCATGCACAATGCACGTCATTCTTTTTAAATGTGGGCCTTGACTTGCTTGCTTGCAAAGAGCTTTTATCAAGGCCAGCAGATGTGAGATGCTGCACTGTTCAAATAGCATCCTTGGTACTCCGTATGATATTTTTGACGACTTTAGCGCCTCCTCTTAAAGCGTCTACCGTAGATTTCAGATGTGTTGCGGGTGCTCAGGCACTTTGTCTCTTACACGAGAAAAACTTGCTGGCACATTTTGATTTGCTAATGATAAGATGCTCATGGAGGCATGGAGGAAAATGACCTGGTAGATCAAGTATGTACAGGGCGGGCCACCCATCTACAGTACGAAGCTGTGTTTATCTGGACTTCAATACGAAATACGGTCGAATTCTGCTCTACTTTCAAAGGAGTAGGCTCAATTCTCCATTAAAAAAGAAAGAACATGAGTACATCTCTCACTCTCCAGCCCAAACACCCTACCATTTTCCACTCCAAGAAACGAGCTCGATCGATTTCTTGTCACTTATTCTACGTAATAGATATTAGATACACCCCCAGACTCTTCCCTAGTTAATTGGGTTGGATCAACCGCTGCCATGCGGTTGATTAGTTTGATCAGTAGTAGGAGTATAAGTGTGTTCAGTAGCAGGGGTCGGCCATGGTGCATGGATTGAATATCCATGCATGGATGATCATCAGGCGCCCCTCTCGAGCATCTCGCAGAACCTCTTGAAGGACTCGAGCTTCTGCAGCTTCATCTGGTCGTGGAACCGCCGGATGAACACGTCCGCCACCCGGTCGATCTCGTCCTCCAGCCGGAACTCCCCCTCCGCCGCCTGCTTCTCGGCGCCGCCGGCGCTGCCATCGTTGTACTCCACCTCCTCCCCGCCGCCGCCGGCCAGCGGCGACTGGGCCAGGCCGCCGCCGTCCCGCTCCAGCGCGAAGCTCGGCAGGCTGCTGAGCACGACGGCCCTGCTCTCCTGCTCCACCACGAAGCTCGGCAGGCTCTGCAGCACCGCGGCCTTCCTGCCGCCGCCGCCGGTGGCGGCGCTGGCTCGGAAGAGGTGTTCGCCGGCGCCGCCCTGCTCGCTGCCCTCGGCCGCCGCATTGCCGGCGTAGGCGCCCTGCAGGCCGCTGCCGCTGGCAGCGCCGCCGCCGCCGCCCATGATGGCGTGGATCTTGCTCTGGATGACGCTCAGCAGGAGCTTCTTGTTGCGCATGATGCCGAGCACGATGAGGCGCGTCCGCAGCGAGCTGGCCCTGGTGCCCACCGCCGTGGACTTCACCGCCGCCACGACGGCGGAGAAGAGCTGCTTCAGGTACCTGGCCGCCTTCTTCATCCTCGATGATCTCCAAACAAAGACCAAGAAATGCAATGCAGCTACCTTAATTGGTTGATCGACACGTACAATGCTAGCTTAGCAAATGAGAGATCAACAACTAATGACGCTGCTGATTGCTTGCTGTTAATTACTGGCCGGTAGTGTGCAATGAACTGTGTCAACTGTGCATGCAAGCAAAGAACCTGTGTGTTTTGGCATGGAGTTTGGTCAGGAGGGTTCCATGGGCATATATAGGGGTGGCGACGGTGTATGAGTATGAGATCTTGGCCATCTTCTTCTTCCAAGAAGCTTCAGGTCACATGGATGCACACTTGCATGGTCGCCAGGAATTATGGGCACTGAGAAAAAAGGAGGAGGGACAAAATTAAAGTAACCCAACATCCATCGACCAATGGATCTAAGGCTACTGATCAAAGCAAAAGGGGTAACAAAAGATGGTGTCTAGGCATGGCAAAGTAACAAAGACACCGTACCGTACCAATGTTGTATGCATCATCATCCATTTAAAAGCCGATGATTGATGGTGTTTTAGTTTGTGTCATGGTCCCAATTATGGGATTTTATGGACTCTAGCTTGCGAGCTTGATCATGGCCGGGCAACGGCTGCGCAAGTTGACATGTTGGATCGTGTCGATTTGCTGCTTCCTTTTCGAGGGTTTGGTGAAATATCTCGTGGCTTTTTGAGCTACAACTTGCAACTCTGCTAGATTGAGTTTGCCAGTTCGCGAATGCAGTTTGCTTGTCATTGTCTGATACTTTTGCGCTATTCAAAGACTGATCCCATTTTCTCCAACCCAATAGCATCCCAGAACTGAACACTGATTAAGTGCATGAAGGGGGCAGACTGGCTAATTTGCCTTAGGAACTGAATGGTTTCAAGGCTTAACTCTGAAACTAAATACTTTTCATAACTATAATCCCATGAGCTGCTGTGCTTCACATTACCAACTTATTAAGCATATATGTTCATAGTTTTGCTTGTATGAATGGTACAAGTTTAGAAAGTTATAGGGTGCATATATGTTTGCCATCTAAGAACTGATGAAAATCCATGCCCTTCTCTGTTATAGTATATACCAGATCTTCCAAAGCCTAGCTAGCTAAATGCATACTTTTTATGAGCTAACAAATGTACTCCATTTTGTAGATAAATAATTTCTGGAATAGACAAGCAATCCATCATAATTGCTCTTTTAATCCATCATAGCTAGGCCCTAAACGGAATCTCTGCAGCTAATCGTTGACGCCTTTTGGAACGAAGCCTTCGCCGCTAAGGCTCAGTTGGCCGGATCCCCTGCAGTGCAGTGAGCCAGTGATCATCATCAGGCGCCTTGCTTCCTTTTGTTCTCCTGCCCCCGTGGTGAGTGGCATCTGCATCTTGTGGCCACCCTACCCTGCCCTGCCCTACCTAGGGTGGCCTGCAACAGCACGAACACAATCTCATCAGTACAGTACTGCAACAGTTCTTCAGGGACCAAAGTTTAGCCTTTCCAAATGTAGGCCGAATCCTGCCCCTTTCTTTTTCCCTCCCAATCTCCCATATCTTTTTACACCCTGTAAATATCACTGACGCATATCACGTGTGTTGCAAATTGCCACACACAACCCAGTGGGCTTGTTTTTATTTACCTCTATCTCTCTCTTTGTGTGATACTAGGTAGGTCAGAGAGGTTGCCGATTGCCAAGGCTGCCGTGGATGATTGGCTGTAATTCTTTAACTGGCCGGCCGCCCGCCGTACGGGCCTCTGAGCTTTGCCGACTTCCGACGGCCGGCCAACCGTGCCGGCTTGGGTGCGCATCAGCTGGCAATGATCGTCTTCTTCTGAGACATGATCTGGTGACACTGAGCAAGGCTGATCTGTGATAACCATAATTGAGTTTTGTCTGAACTCGCTGTATGACCTTCTGCTGGTGATATTGGCATGACACTGGAACTCCTTCAGCTTTTTGGAGATGCATCAGGGCTGAGAACTAATGTGCAGAAGAGCAATGTCTTCCCCATACAATGCTCTGAGGAGGATAACTCCATTATAGAGGATCATCTTCCATGCCAGCTCTCGAATTTCCCGTGCAAATACCTGGGGGTGCCCCTCTCCTTGCGCAAGCTCACAAAGCAACAAATCCAACCAATCATTGATAGGATTGCAGACCAACTCCCTGGGTGGAAAGCTGATCTACTCACAAGAGCAGGAAGAAAAGTGGTGGTTCAGTTTGTGCTCACCTCCATGTTGGTGTATTTAGCCATGGCAATGGATCTTCCTCCCTGGGCTCTCAAAGCAGTTGATAAAATTAGAAGGGCTTTTCTCTGGAGAGGCAGAAAAGAAGTAAAGGGTGGGCATTGCTTGGTGGCTTGGCCTAAAGTCACCCGGCCACCAGAATTGGGTGGGCTCGGCATATCTAATTTGCAGCAGATGTTGTGGGCTCTCAGGATGCGCTGGCTGTGGCTTGAAAAAACTGAACCAGACCGCCCATGGGCGGCCTTCCAAATCCAAGTGCATCCCTTAGTAAGAGCTTTCTTCGAAATGGTCATAATCTCAGAAGTAGGCAATGGAAAGAACACACTATTCTGGACTGATAAGTGGCTGCAAGGTCAATGCCTTGCCAAGCTGGCACCTAATCTTTTCAGCTCTGTATCTACCAGGGGAAGGAAAAGGACAGTCTCTGATGCTCTTACTGGGTTGAGATGGGTTCATGATATCCAAGGGGCTACTACTGTAGCTGTTTTGGCAGAATATTTGAAAGTGTGGGATCTAACTTCTGAGGTGGCTTTGCAACCAGACGTGGAAGACTTGCATATTTGGCAATTTTCTGCATCAGGATCATACTCTGCAAAATCAGCTTACGAAGGGTTTTTCATTGGTGCTGTACAATTCAGACCATGGGAGAGGATTTGGAAATGTTGGGCGCCGGAAAAATGCAAGTTCTTTATGTGGTTGGTGGCGCATGATAGGTGTTGGACAGCAGATCGCCTCGCGAAGAGGGGTCTCCCTCACCCTGATCGTTGCCCGTTGTGTGATCAAGCTGAAGAAACAATAAACCACCTACTAGTCTCCTGCGTTTTCGCTCGCCAAGTATGGTTTAGGATTCTTCAGAAGGTTGGCCTGCAAAATCTCTCTCCCAAGCCTGAAGACACATGTTTTGATGATTGGTGGGAAAGCACTAACATTGGAGTAGATGGTCAAGTGAAGAAGGGTCTCAATTCCATCATTATCTTGGTAGCCTGGTCTATTTGGAACCATCGTAACCGGTGCGTGTTTGATGGGATCCTTCCCAGCCTTGATGGTGTCCTAGTTTCTGTTAGAGATGAACTGCACTCTTGGAGCTTGGCTGGAGCTAGAGAGGTATCACATCTCCTCGCTCTAGTGCCAGCCAATGAGTGAGTTTTGGTCTAGGGTCAAGTTCGGTTTCAGTAGAGAGAGAATTTTCCCTTGTGTAGTGGGGTGTGGTGTGGTGTTGTACGGGTTTCTGTAACCCTCTTTTATTCTTCTTAAATATAATGATACGCAGCTCTCCTGCGTGTTCGAGAAAAAAAAAAGTTTTGTCTGAACTACAAGGTTATTTCAGAAACCCTTTTCAGGTCGAGAAGGATCATCAGGCTGAGACACACCCAAAAAGATACGTACAACCATACGCTGTTTTTTCATTTGAAAAAAAACATATGCTGTTAGTGATACACAATCAGTTAAAACGAGTTTTACATTGAAAACCATTAGGATTTGACAAAACTAGAGCCTGACTCTGGTATTTAGAAAAGAGAGAAAGAAAAAATAAAAGGAGATCAAGCACATGGAGATGGAGCTTTTAATCTGATGCAAATTCCGTGGACCATCGTGTCGTATATCCATCCATGGAGGGAAGGGAAGGTACCATGAATCTGGTACACCGAGGTTCATGCACGATACTGTACAAATCACCCGAGCCAGGGCAGCCATTGCTTGTCTGTTGGCCTAGTCCGATCCCGTCAGAGATTAAAGCGTCCCTTAATCAACTATAATCCTCCATCCAATTATTAGTTTAATCCCTCTGACAATGAACCCAACCAAGCCCAGACTTAGCAAGCTCCGATCCCTTTTGCGTCCCCTGTTTGCGTCTTGACACTCGCACATGGACGCTCACCACCAAAACAGACTAATTGAACGGCCACCCAAATCATCAATCGCACGCACATCCATCGCTGATAGATTCGCGGGCGGTTTCGTTGCCTTGCCTGCTAATGTTGACAGCAGCATTCAGCTTAGCCTGGCGGAATGTTGACGGCACCCAGCCACCGGAACGAACGAGATATCTTGCTAAGATTGCGAACACCGATGCACTATTACCGGCTCGGTTGTGTTTCTTTTGCAGTTCTGCGACTTTCCGCGCCATACTGTTCTATGCGTTAGTTTTATGCAAGTTGCATTAGTCAATGCAGTTCATATTGGTTCTGTCCCTGTGTGAATGGCAGCTGGGACCCAAGGCTTTTCAATTCTAAATCTCCCCGGAAAATTTCGACCCATGATCAGTGCCACCCCTTCACGACCGGGGGAAATGGGGTTCATCGACAGGGAAGGGGAGAAAGGGGGCAAAAGCCCCTCCTCAAATGAGCTTGTTTTTCTTAAGAGAACTACCGATGATGATCCTACTAATCCAATATGATTTTGTTAGCAAAAAGCTAACACATATTAGAGTATTTTAGATGCAAGGAACACTTTATCTGTATTCATATTATACTTACATGTATTCATTCACCTTGCACTCATGAATGTCTTCCTCCTTTACTATGAAGACTTTGACTACGTTAGGGGTTCAGGATTTAGGTTCGGATTCACCGAAGTTCGCTAGAGTTAGAGGAAAGCTCGTGGTGGAAGGCCAGTCCAACGGTGTAAGAAAAATGGACGTAGCATAGACCATTAGTGATTTTGGTGATTGTGTATCAACACTAACCATAGAACTAATAATGTTTGCTAGTATACAATGACTTAACATAATAGATGCAAGGTGATAAACTTGGAGAGGGTCAAACATGGTTAAATATACGTGATAAAGACCCTACAAGACCATCAAGTAGCCCAAGACCAAAGTCAAAACTCAAAGAAATTGAATTGGACAAGTTTTGTAAAGGAATGACAATCATCGACCTATTCATTGGTTGAATCGGTAATCATCAATGTATTCAGAGGATAAATCAGTGTGAATAATAACTAAATATGGGTATGTATGTACTGCTATCAAGGGTCGGTGATCATCAACGTATTTAGATGATGAATCGCTGTGAATAGTAACTAGATTTGGGTATGTACTGCTATCACTGATTGAATTGATAATCAATAAGAGGAAGGGTTGGTGATCATCGACGTATTCAGAGGATGAATCGGTGATAGGAATTTATGATGAAAACCATCTGGAGATCATAGGATAGTCCGGTGATGCCCAAAAATTGTGTCGGTGATGCAAGTAACCCATGTACATGTGCATCGTCGATTGATACGATGATGCCCTCCATGGATCACTCGATAAATCGGTGTTTACAGTAAACAACTACTTCATGTTGGAGTTATAAATACCCCATTGGCCGGCCATTCGAAGGGTGTTAGGGCTTGGGAATGTTGTAGACTTGTGTTCCACATATATTCAAGTGTTCTATCTACCAAAGTGATCAAAAAAGATTAGGCAATTAGCAACAAGGCTCGTGTCTTGATTAGTGTTAGTTTAGTCATATTAGCGCATTGCTTTAGATATTAGCCTAAAGTTAGGCAAGGTTTGCACACGTCTTTGTTATTGGTGCTTGCACGCACCTTGTGTTGTATATCAGGGGCTTATGAGTCTTGCGAGACCCTCTAACCGAGTTTGTGTAGTGGCCGCTGGTGATTGTGAGAAGTAGGAGATGTCCTCGGTGTTTTGCCGAAAGCTCTACCGGGTGGAAGCGGCAAGGAGCATCCGGGAGAGGCAAGATGGTGACCCAGTTGAGTGTGGGGAGAGCTCATCGGCTATCCACGGAGTTACTTGACCGGAGAGCAAAGCCCTTGCACGGGCATTCCCTTGAGAGGGGCTCCAAAAACGAGGAATAGAGGAAAGTGTTGTTTTCTGATGCTTCTGAATAAGTCGTCGTGCTGGAGTTTGCGTTCTCTACTCCTTTTACATTCCGTATTTACCTTAATTAAAATTGTCATGTGTAGTTGATAGGATTGGAACTTAGAGTGCAAAACTTTTTAACGATAGAAGTAGAAACATATATAAAAACCTAGTGCACATTTACATAGATATTGAAATATGTTTTTATATGCTTGAAGAGTTAATTTTTAAAACACCTAATTCACTTCCTTTTAGGTGTCATGGTCGCTTTACGGAATGGCAAGGTCACAGCATTACCGCTAGCCGGGGTGGTCTTGGATGGGTCAAGGCGACGGCGACGTTTTTTTTTTGTTTTTTTTATACTTAAGACTCGATTATATTAAGAAATACAAACCAGAGTACAAGGATTTGAGAACATCCGTCCCAAAGAACAACAATGTAGCTTCATAGCTACTACTGAAGAGCCAACGCAGTGACTCATACAAATATGCTCAATAAAAAGAGAACAGACTAATAAAATTAATCCGAACTTCTGCTGAAGCACACACAGGTGATGTCTTCGTCGAGGACGCCGGGCCGAAAGAGAGGGTGGCCACAACGACGACACCGAGGGTCCTCATCGCACTCCGATAGCACAGTTGGCGCACCTCTGAACTGTATGATCGGGTTGTGCCTTCGAGGATTAAATGGCTTGAGCCGTAGATATCGTATAAGCTTCACCGGACTCAAGCAACTGACTCCATATGTACTGACGTTAAATCCGAGGACCGGCATCGATGGGGGTCGGTGGTCTCCTCGAACCAGCAAATGCTTTGCCACTTCTACGTGCACTGTCGAACAGATGGACGAAGCAATGGTATGCAAAGTGCTGTTCTCTTGCACCCATATTGGAGCTTCCCGGATACTTCCCTTTCTCCGTGTCCTGCAGTATGAAATGGGCCTCTGCTTGTTGATGTGGGAGAGCCATCCATCTTTGACTGCATGCAGGACTTGCATAGTAGACACGCATGCAAACACATGCCTCTCTGCCACCAAGCAGCAGGGAAGAGACGTGCTGCAGCTTGACTTCAACACCAGGTGGACCCCACACACGGGGCAATGGCGCGGGCTTCAAAGTTCGCCGGCACGACGGCGACTCAAACATCACCCGCCGGACTAAGCGCACACCAAGCTGGAGACTGAGAGCATCACAGGTTGCACCAACCACACGGCCATCGCGCCGCCGAGGACTCCCTCCAGGAGGAAGGCCGAGACGGACAGCACTGCAGCAAGCATGGCGGCCACCAGCACCGGGCGGAAGAGCACCCAGAACACCATGGAGGACGGATGGAACCACCAACGACGCAGCAGCTAGAACTGACCGATTTCCACTTTTCCAAAGCTTGAAGGATAAAGGGCGGAGTTTTATTCTATCACTCACCTCACCGCGCCGGTGTAGACCACCGTCGGCAACCACACCGACAAGAAGTCCGCCCAACACCATCAGAGCAAGGGAGAGGAGGATACCTATCCTCGACTTCACAGCCATACGGCGAACTTAGATATATTTAGCTACGTAAAGCATAAACTAAAGTCTAAAGAGCAAAACGAGGTGGATGGCGACGTTGGCTACTAGGGGAGGCGGGGCAAGGGCAGGGTAGAAGTGCGGCAACGGCTGCGAGGGAGGCTGTGGGAGGTAACTTCATTTACTAGTGACGCTGGGTACCGATTTGCTGGAGGTGGAAGATGATGAAAGATCATTGGATTTTTATTCAGTGATATAAAAATTGGATGTGGAAATGGTCACGAATCTCCTTGACTGAAACCTGGTCGCGACATTTGCAAAAGAACCCTCCACGTCGTTCTTAATGTATGAGCCGTCCGATTAAGCCAGCTCCAGCTTGAAGCGAAGGCCGTCAGATTTGCCCATTTAGACATTATCTTTTGGGTCCCTCTAGAAAATCTAATCACTATGGAGTCCTTCTTCTATTTCTCCTCCGTCCTATTCCATCCTTCCCCAGACGATCTCTCTCGATTCCGCTTGCCACCGCCTCCGCCGCTCCTCTCCCCGTTACCCCGTCACAGCGCCTCCGCCTCCCCAGAGAAAATTGCAATTTTGATACTCGAAACATCGCGCTTCGCAGTTCTGCCATTCTTAACATTGTCTTCGTAAAAATGGGCCTCAAAACGTTGTCCTCTTGTTTTCCATGCCCTTAGGTGTATTCCCCCTCTTTTTTAATTAAAATACATGTATTTGATGCAGGAATGGACTCTTTTGCCCTTATACTATTTTTCTTGTTATTAGTTGCCCCCTTAATTACGGATCGAGAACGATGCAGCTTCCATTCGCATTTGCCGACACGTCGAAGCTCCGCTCAATGGACGACGGCGCGCCGCCCGGCGCCACGCCGTCCGCCCAAGCTCCGCTCATCCCCGGCACCCAGGCCGCACCGCTCGTCGCCTCTCTGCTTGTCCCCAGCGCCCAGGCCGCGCCGCTCGTCCCCGGCGCCCAGGCCGCGCCGGCGCCGCTCGTCGCCGCTCCGCTCGTCCCCGGCGCCCAGGATGTGGCCGCGCCGGCCGCCCAAGTCCTGGCTGCGCTAGCCGCCCAGGGATTGACTGCCGAGGTGTCAGAGATGCACTCTCAAGCTGCTGTGATTCAACTTTGGCCAATGCAATCCATATGGATGAAGTGAAATGTGTTTCTTTTCCATCATTCAGTTCGTGTATTCAGATACCTGCATGTTGAAAATTCGAAAATGAATCGACTGTTTATTTATTCATTCAGATGTACATGTGATGTCTATAGAAATTTACATATCACTATATCAGCGATTGGATTTTTCCCTCTTTGTTGTTCTCGTGTCAGTTAGTTCAGTCACATGACAGAACGAGCCTGAACTGAACCATGAATGCAGAGCTGCGTGCTGATCTGTTCCTTTCGAGGGACAAAAATCAGCGCTCATCTGCACTGCAATAAGAACTCTAGTTCGCCTTCTCGGCGGCGACGAGGGACGCCGGAGCTGTCTGTTCTCAGCGTCACGCGTCTGGATCCAAAAAGAACGACGTCTCGATCCAAAAAACAGGCGAGGGCAAAAGAATAAATTCCTGCATCAAATACATGTATTTTAATTAAAAAAGAGGGGGAATACATCTAAGGGCATGGAAAACAAGAGTACAACGTTTCGAGACCTATTTTTACGAAGACGATGTTAGGAATGACAAAACTGCGAAGCGCGATGTTTCGAGTACCAAAATTGCAATTTTCTCGCCTCCCCATGCCCGTTCGTTCTTCAGCGGGTGGAGGATGTTGGTCTCCAGGGACGGCACCGCGCGGTGATATACTCGGCAGATGGACGCGCCGGAGAACACTATGAAGACGTCACCGCGCATGGCCTCATCAGATTTATCTTCGGCGCCGCAAGATGGAAGGGTCAGAGGTGAGTCGGGGCACCTCCCGCGCCAACTTGCTCCCCGATCTCTTGCTCCTATATGTTGAGAAGAGAGAGTTGGCATAAGAAAAGCGAACGGAGCTTCGCAGTCAGATCACCAGGTATATTCTTCGTCAATGCGCTGCAGAAAAAAGGTATATATATTGGAACTTCTTCCGATTTATTTATAATTGGCTTCCTGCTGCTAGAATAGATTTTGGATTGTACAACTGGTGTGCCTGCGATCTGAAAACAAACAAAAGCTACCTCTGATTCCTTTCCGAGAAACAAATGGATCTGCAAATGTAGGCTGCATAGCAACTGCTCGAGAAAATGCTTTGACGGAATATATGAATTTTAAGGCTCAGCATATTCAAGATTACATAATTATATTGTTCCTTGCAGATTCATAATGAATTTCACATTTTGTCATTGTTGAAGTAAGAAGAGATGCATATCATACACATAACAAAACTGTATTTTACAATTTATAAGTAGAAGCAATAGTGTGGTTAGGAAAAGCCACCAATAATCTGAAAATTTTTTTCAGCATCAATGATATCAAAGAATTTCTATATATCCTTCCATTACTTAAGAGACATATTGTGCTAATAGCAATGTCATTTAGCTTTGTTAATTCCTAGACGTGCCATGTTGAACTGTATATGTACAGGGGCATTCTTAATTGTTTCTTAGTGTTGGATTGATTGGGCCATTGGCCCATTTTAGTCTCAATTAAAAGGGCGTACCCAGTGCCGTAGGCTTCCCGCACCGTGCAGGGTCTGGGGAAGGGTTGTAATAGCGTCCAAACCTTACCCGCACCATTTTAGTCTCAATTAATCAAAAGAAATTAAAGGTCCACTAGGGGTCTAAATCCCGGATTGAGAGTCAACGAGAATCCTAACTAACTTAAATGGTGGACCAAATGTGGACCGCTTGTGAAGTTGGTAAAAGGAGAAGGGCGTGCCACACGCGCGTGCTCGCCTCGCCAAGCCATGGCCGAGCCGAGAGTGACTAGTAACTGACAGCCGTTACTGATTGTCTCATGAGTGACTAGTAACTGATAGCCGTTACTGATCAGGGAATCAAGGCTGGTAAAGACTGTCCAGGTGCATCCCCCCTGAGCGCCTATATAAGGAGGACCCTCCTCCATGGGCAGAGACACCCGCAAGCTGCTCTCTCTTCTCTGGTACTCCTTTCAGGTGACCACTCTCTTCTCCCTGTTGTTTGTTGCTGCTTTCTCGCATTGCATTCCCAACGCAAGCCTTGCGCGCACTCTGCTTGCGTGAGCAGTTGCCTCCAAACCCCGTCTGCCCTGAGATCCTGCTCGGGATAGGCAGGCGATAAGGTTTTTGGGGAGCGTACTCGTACGCGCCTGCTCGCTGCTGTGAACGACTACTTCGTCTACTTCCCGGCAGCCATCTTCACCAACCCGGCGACCACAAGCTGTACGACTACGTCCTTCTTCCTCGAGCCGAACGACTACTTCCAGAAGGCCGTTCGAGGGACGCCACTGCAGCAACTCGTCACTGCACCGAATCAGATCGACTACTTCAAGCAGGCTAGTCACAATGACTGGTAACGGCGATCTCGGTTCCTCCGGTTCCGGCTCCGCCTCTGGGTACACACTAAACCTCCTCTGGTTTTGCTTGTTGTTCATGTTTTATGCGAGATTTAATTTGAACACCAGCACATGCTTTGGTCTCACTGGATCACTCACATATGTCATGAATTTGTTGTTAATTTCTGGAATTAAAATGTACCGAAAATTGCCTAGATTTCTAACGCTTAGTTCAGCCAATTTTATCACACAGTACTTCTGAACTACATTTCGCTATGTCAAGGCTCTTTTCTTTAATTCTTGATAGAAATAATAAGCCCTGTTCGATGGATCAGTATGATTTATTCTAACATTTTCTCCATATACACATATTGCTGCTATAGCTGCCATTATTTCAATCCTATGATAAAGAAAAAGAAGCTATCATCAAGCATACCTCTAACTCATTCCATTGTGTTCAGCTTCAAAGCAGAAGTAATGCGATTTTTTTATGAAAAAGAAAGATAACAGACCACTGAATTGTAGCTTCTATACTCCCCAAGTTTTAACATTCATATATCTAGAAATTGATATATATTAAGTTGCTTTAACAGAAAAGATATGTATCTGTTTACAAAGCTAATTATTTTCTTTGGCAATTTAAGGATCCAACTGGCTGCAAAATAACACATTAATTTCATCATATATTATAATGTATTTCTGCATTTCATCAGCGTCTTCACTATAATATATTGCTCAGTTTTCTGGTGCCATTCCGAATGTGAGTATTTGTGTATTTATTGCTTGATGTTACTACTACATATGCTTTGTAAGAAGTGATGGGCGTGAAGTTGGTGTTAGGAAAAACGAGGTGAGATCTGGTGACTTGGTTAGATGTGTTCGCATCCAAAATTGGCAGTTGCCTATCAGGTCGAGGGCAACCGGTCAGACCGGTTCTGGAAAGCGGTCAGACCGGTTTTTCTGTAGTCGATCTGGCAACAGCCAAACCGGTCTGACCGGTTTGCCAAAGCGGTTTGACCGGTTTCACTCCGAGTTGGAGTAGAATAAGGAGTCCTAGTCGTTTCCAAATTGTAAAAGGATTCCTTGCGGGGCAAGACCTCCCCACCCTATAAATATAAAGGGCCGTGGCCGGTTGAGAGATATCATCCAATCGATCAAACATTATCTTTTACTTTTTATCTCCAAACCCTAGCTTTTCCAACCCCTTTGCTTTCCTTGTTTGTCTCGACGGCGTTCAAGGAGGTTCTGAGTGGCCTGACCGATCTCAGAGCAACCCTAGGCGCGCCATCTCCGACGGGGTCCCTCCCGAGGTGGTGATTCTAGGTTCATCCCGAGGCTCCCGAGGGAAACCGGTCTGACCGGATCTCTAAACCGGTCTGACCGGTTTGGACGGGGCTGCGGCGAGTTCATCGTTTCTTCGTTTGCGCGATCCGGCGCTCGTGTGTGTTGACCAGAAAAAGCGTCAACAAGATGGTAACGAATTCTGAAGCCCGATCAGCTAACCAAGCATGGAGGTGAGGAGTAGATTTGGTATGAGGTTAGGCATGCATCAGACTGCCGGATTCGGATTCTACTCTATTGTTTTCGTTTGGCAGACAGTGAGACGATAAAAACTCTGGAGTTGATTTGATTTTCACGTTGTAATTTCTGAACATGTAAAATGTAGGTGAGGAATATTCTCAGTTCTGATATAATTTATTTTCAGGAGTGCTGAATATGACAAGATGATAAGTGCTTAGACTATGGAATATTGCAGCATTAAACACATTTTTATGTCTTGGATACTCCCTTCGTTCCTATTTGTAGGTCGTTTTGGCTTTTCTAGGTTCATAGATATTGTTATGCATCTACACATACACTATATTTAAATACATAGTAAAAACTATGCACCTAAAAAAGCCAAAATGACCTACAAATAGGAACGGAGAGAGTACCTTTTATCAATTGGGATTGACACCCAGATGTTGAAACTTCAAACAACTTTTATTATTTTTAAGAAACAAACACATCCTGGAGGGCCATTTCGCGCGTCAACGACGCGCATTGTTCCAGTGAACAATATATTCTACGTCTCCATGCATGGTGTCATCAAAAAATAAATAGATTGATCACCCCCAGTTAGTTCCGGTACGTATATGTGAGTCCCCGTCTTCGCATTTGCGCGAGCCTGTATCGTTCGTTTCTTGCCCATGTTAGTATATCCTAGGCCCAACAAGGAGTACGTACTCCGTACGGCTCTCTCCCTCGCGGAACCGGGCATACCTATTTCGGACCTGCTACAAACTTCGGCTCGGCCCACTTCCGATAGCCGGCCTCAGACGTGAGCTTTAATTTTTTTTTCTTTCAACAATTTACCAAAGGTTGGTATCCAGAACCTGACGTTCACGTACTGCCCATTGTCGTGCATCGTCGACGCTGCCGCAACAACAGTGCAGACCACCCTCGTGCGTGTGCTTGCCTATGGCTACCAGTCTACCACCTTGTTTATGGCAGCACCCGCTCGCCATCTCATCTCCTACCAGTCTACCACCCACCCAACGTCCAATTCCTTCCGGATCTGCATTTATCGCCATGCCTCCACGATCCCAACAGTAAGTACCCAAACAAACAAACAAAGAATGCATCCAACGCCCGGCCGGGGGCCGGCCAAGCTGAATCTCCCATGCTTCTCGCAGAATCGATCGGTCAGCGCTAGCTCCTGGTCCCGGGCGGGGCGCGGCCGCGGCGACGTGCGCGGGCACCGTCACGTCGCCGTGCCGGGGCGGCCGGCATCCGCGGCGCGCGAGATGGACAGAGATCTCGGACCCCGGAGGACCCGCGCGGCTCGAGGACGACTCGTGCTCGGCGGATGCATGTCTGCTTGGTGCTTGCTCGATCGCCTCGCCTCCCCATGAGATCCTCCCGAGCTGCTTCCTTCCACCTGTGCTGTGCGCCGTGGCCGTGGCCGTGGGTGGGACACCACCAAAAGGGGTGCTGATCCGCCCTCCCATGTGAGGCTACCGCTCTCCATTGTTTTCTGCCCTCTAGCTGCATACGTGAACGTGATCCATCCGCCACGGCTGGTCGAGGATTAACGCACGCAGCGGCTAATGTCGGGGGATTGAACCTATTACTATACTACTGTTGACGTAAAATCCGCACCTCACGCCAAGCACACAGCAAGCCGAATTAGCTAGCTTCACACGTGGCCCGGGCTTTTGAATCCGGAAGCGTGCCAGTCAATTTTCCTGAAACTGACAAAGGGATAAAAGATTTTTAGATAACACCTGGAACGTACCGGGCAATACCAGTCAGTTCCATATTTGTGGCTACGGAGCCAGTTTCGAACGACATATAGCTACGGGGAAGCTATCTGTCGGCAGTTAAAGCATCATTCGGCAATCGGCAAAGCATACAGGAAGCGCACTGCCGAATGGCAGTTAAAGCATCATTCGGCAATCGGCAAAGCACGCAGGAAGCGCACTGCCGAATGCGTGACGTAAGCATGACGAAAGATCGGCATTTGACTGAATGAACATTGTAATGCATATACTCACAGCCGATTAACGAGAAACAGAGCATGATACATAAATAAAAGGGCGAAGACATGACCATAATTTCATAATAAACAAGAATGCATAGATTAAAAGCACTAGTCTACCGCATGTCTAGGTACTTTCCAATCCGTCGAGCATGAAACAAGCAAGTTAATCCACCGCATGATACGACTTGCTTGGAATCACACCACCAACCAAGAATAGATCAATCCACCGCATGATACAATCTAAACGTGGAAGGCTAAAAGCATTCTTTATTTAAAACAAAACCGTGGACGTGTTTCGCTCGTGACGATACTGCCGAATACAGCTATATGGCCGAATCGGGTTCCATGAAGAAGGAACATGCTTCGTTGATGATGATAGATCTATCAGATCGAATCGAATTCTAATCCACCGGATGATTAGCTCTAAGACGACCCAAAAACCTGCATCTACCGCATGATACCCGGTTCTGTCAAGATCTACATAAGACCAACGAGCTTGGACCCGCAACACGTGGCAATCTAGATTGACTTCGAATTCGGCTATGGAAACGCAGTGCATTACGAGCTAGAACCGAATCTAATCAACCTAGACTGGGCAAAAGAGTGTTGTAATGAATTAAACATAAAAGTAAAATCCAAAGCAACACATGGTAACTTAATGAATCTATCAGATCTTGCCAAAATCCAATAGAGCCGATAACTTGTTCCAAGCTAAAACTTAGCCCACCGCATGGCTCATGATCTAACAATGGAACCTTCATGAACCAAAGCCTAAATCCACCGCATGATACTAGGCATGGCGCAGGGTTGCCGGTACTTACGGAGGTCGACGGATCGATGATTCCTCTCGAAGAACTCGACGACTCGACTAAAGGACTCGATGTTGGCACGGGGCCGGTTTGTTGTATGATTGATTGAACGATCCTTTTACAATTACCATGGGTTTATATTTATACCCTGGTTTCGACACGACTCCTAATCGATTACGATTACATTTATTTATTTCCTAAAAAGATAAACGTCGGGGCACCGTATCCGTCTTGCATTCTAAGTTAAACCAGCCTTTTCCTTATGCTTGATCCACGTCATCACGTACTCCCGAATGCCTTCCGCGGAACAGCTCTTTTGCCGAATGACGATGCGTTCCCGACCGCAGAACGTCTTTACCGAATGCTCCGGGGAAAAAACTCCTTTGCCGAATGATACCTTTTCGACGAATCCGGCCCACATGTCAGCCTCTTCCTGGTGCCAATTTTTGGTGTCAACACATGCCCCTTCAATTTCGGGATAAGAGGTAACTTTATCTCGGAATTGACCAGAAGCACTCAACATTTCCAAGTTAGTTCTGTTCGGCACCCGCTTCTCCTTTTGAATCTTCAGAGCTCTCATCCGGATCCGAACCCTAGGTCATCGACTTCCAAGATCCAATCTTCAAATGGCGGACCAAGATCTTGCTCTCCAGGTAAATTTCAATCCCCTCAAGCACATTCGGTATTCTTCTTTCGATTTGCATCTTTAAATTTCTTCTCATCCCCTTCCGTTCTTGATAGGCCCTAGCTGCCGAAATCCTCATCCCTGTTGAGGAAAAAGCTCCATCCTACTTCCTCGGCCCTGTAGGAGATTCAGATCCTTCCGAAATCATTGCGGCCGAATCTCAGAGGATTCCTTTCAAGATTTCATTGACAAAACCTCATGAGTGGCAAGACGCCTTCAAGAACTGGCCTTTGCCCCCAATTGCCGGTTGGAGAAATTGGTACAAGAGGATATCTGATGACAAAAGCCCCCAAACACAAAACTGGGATCATCTGCGTATCTCTCATTGCCTGGAGCTGTCATTAGCTGAAACACCAAAGAACGAGAACCTTCTGATTGCAGCTTGCCATTTTTGGTCCAATGGTGCAAATGCTTTTCTCTTCGGTCATGGCCCAATGTCCCCCACTTTAGCCGATGTCTACATGATGACCGGCCTGAACATTACAGGAACTGTATACCCATATGGCCACAAAGGTTCTTCCAAGCAGACAGGAGTAAAAACAGGGGTCGGATACAAGAGATACATCCAGAATCATATGTCTGATGGTCCTCTGACTGATGTCGAATACAGAGCCTTCCTGAATATGTGGCTATGCAGATCAGTCTTCTGTGGCAAAGCCAATGAGCCAACCCTGAATCATATCGTGATGGCTGAAGAGCTGGCTGCTGGAAAACTCATTCCACTCGGGAAATACCTCCTGGGAAGCGTCTACCATATGCTCAATCAAACCACCCACCTGATGCACACCAGCAAGAAAATCCCCTGTGTCAATGGTCCCTGGTGGTTTGTCCAAATGTGGCTGCAGTTGTACATGCATCAAATTGTCGCTATTGATCTCAATAGCCGAGACTTTCCTTCAATTAATTACAAAGAAGGAGAAACCCGAAGAACCAAAGGTTGTCAAACCTACGGAGAAGCTGCCTCCACTGTATCTATCAACAAGAACATCGATGAACTGTTTGAGCTCTTCTTCAGAGGCTTTGCTCATCCTCTTTGGTTCCCATATTTGGACAATGACAACCTCACTCTCCCTTGTGAATTCAGCTTTGAAACTGGATGCACTGATGTACAATCTACAGCAATTTTCAATGCCTTCATCCAGCCCTGCATCCTGCCAGCCGAATTCTGTGGGGGAAGGCTGGTTCAAAGCACTTATGAATACTATCAGCCAAACATGATGGCTAGACAGTTGGGATGTGGCCAAGTGCCCCCAAGGCTATTTCTTCATGAATTTCTCAAGCCTAGGGAGATTATCAAAGATTCCACAGAGACAAGAAGGATTTTCACTTATAAATGCTGTGGAACTATCTATGCACCTGATCCTTTTGTGCCAATAATATCTGCCCATCCTTCTTTTACTCTCTGGTGGCAAGAACTCCATGATCATATCTTCAACATGCCAATCCATCCCTTCTGCCTTGAATTAATGCCTGATTATCAGCCAACTGCAGAGGTAATATGCTTATTCCTTCATCTGTCTTAATAACATTAACCCCAATTGATTCTAACTCTGTTATTTTGCAGGACATAACACCTGCCCCTCTTGCCAGGGCGATCTCATACAAAGCTGCAGGCCCAATATCTGCTCTGGGGCACCAATCTCCTACCTTGGCTCAACTGATGGCTAGACAGTCTTCTCTAGATCCAACACTTACCAGACCATCAGTTGTCAAAAGAAAAAACCTCCTTTTAGCTGCTCCCTCAGTTGTAAAGAAGAAAAGAACAAGTAGCAAAATCAAGGTCAGAGCCTTCTTTCTTTGACTATAATGCTTTTGGTAATTTGCTCAACTTTATCTCTTCTTGATTTCAGGCCAGAGAACAGCAGCTAGCAATCAGTACAGATCTTGCCGATACTTCATTGACTGGTAAAATTCCACCACTTCACCCTCTTAACTTCTTTTTCATCGGCATTCATTCTTTGTTAACTGCAGAACAATCCTCAATGGATCCAATCTTGGAGAGCTCTCCTTCTCATCATGACCCATCTTTAGCTTTGCAACTTCTTCCTCAATCAGAAGCATTATCTCCACCAAGGAATCTTCCGGCTTCTCCTCAGCAAGATACACAGATTCTTCCCATTGAGCCTGAGAGGCTTCTTTCCCCCATTCAGGAAGCCAGGAATGAGGTAAATATAATCATTCACTTTTTTCTACTTTTTTATTCAGCAGATTATTATTAATTCGGCAAGACCTTTTTTCAGGAGAAATCCATTTCATCATCCAGCTATTCTTTTGCTGTGGATGACTTGGTTGCCGAACAAGGGGAAGAAACATCTTCTGGCCAAACTCAAGAGCTTCCTGATGATATCAAAATCTCTTTGGAACCAGTTTCTTATTTGATTCAACAATACGCTGCAGTAAAGCAGGCTCTGAAAAACCAATCTTCTCAACCAGCTCTGGAACAGAGGAGATCCATAGCCAAACAATCCGTGAAAGACCTGCATACTCAAGCTCAGAACAGCAAAGAATTACTGACCAAACTGGAATCTGAACTTGAAAATAAGAAGGTCAGGAAAGCTGCACTTGAAGCCGAATTGAGAGATCTATCGGCCGAAATCGAAGCTGATGAGAAGAAAATGGCTGAGCTTCCCAATTTGACAGAGAAGATACGAAAGGAAGCTTCAACAGCTCTGACTGAAGAAAAACAACTCAAGGCAAAGCTTGCTGCTCTGGCTAGAACCCAAGAAGCTGACAAAAACTTATTAGAGAACATTAGCAATATGATATCGGATGCTAAAAATGTAATCTCAAAGCACTTGGGTTTGTAATTGTAACAAACAGTCGATAGCCGAATGCTTTATCAATCTTGCAATCTTGTCATTCCTTAACTCTGCTTTTCTCCATTGTGGATAACTCATTCGGCAAAGCTGGCTATAACAGTGTCAGACCCGAAAACGCTTCAAACACGACATAGCCGAATTTCACTCAGTCAAAACCGAACACGACTCGGCAAGAATCCCAAACGACATGGAAACCGATCGGTTGGAAAATCCTTTCCACCTTCCGAACTCCTTGGAATATGCACCACAATCTTCGGCCACGATCTCTTCGTTAGTTCCATAAATAAGAACCTTGAGCACTCCTAATCTTCCACCAAATCTTTCAACCCGAGCTCTCTGCTAGCCTGAGTCTCTTCCTCTTCCAGCACAGTAACCTCCAAGAAACCCTAATGTCTAACAACAGAAGACGCCCGGCTATCGACGAAGCCGAAGGGAGCCGCGCCGGCGCTCGTAGGAGGTGATGACTGTCTATCTCTCCTTATCCTTTCCTCCAGATTTTGCCTTATTCTCAATTTTCTCTGTATTTTTCAGGCTCATCCAATGGAACCCCGCTACTGTCTTGACTGCGGCTCCGGCTGCAGCGGGTGACTCTTCGGAGTCATCTAGCCGATCCTCCAGGCCCGACTGGGATCTGCGCTACTCAGATAGCGATGCCCGCCGATTCAAGCAGGAACGTGATGATACTCGGCATGAGCTGGAGGCCGTCTCCAAACAAGCCGGGATCGCAGATCTGGAGTGGCAACACCAACGCAAGCAGCTGCTCGAGACCATCGACGGTAATTTCTTCGGTTCGCTTGACTTCAATCTGACCTTGAACTAACCCGCCGTTGCTTCGTAATCTTACAGATCGCGACGCCGAACTCGATCGGCTGAAGACATTGGTCGAGTCTTTGGCAAACAAGGTGAATGTTCCTGGGGACACGCCAGAAGCTCGCCTCGGTGCAGTGGCAGGCCGTATCGATGAAGTGGCCTCACACGGCATCCGCCTGGGCGCTGCCGCAGGCCTAGTCGCCATGTCGACGCACACCGGCACCGACTACTCCAGGCTACCGCCCGGCTTTGCCAATGGCAACCCGGAGGAGATCGACGATATCGAGGCCTCCATAGATAGCCTTGATGCTCATGGCGCTGCCATTGCCGATTCCATTCATCCCCAGTCTGTTCTGAACAAGCTGTTCCATTAGTTTGTACTAGGGATCATGGAATTTCGGCAATAAAATTCATCCTTTGCAGTCCTTTTTGTGATAACTTGGTCAAACTCATGATGCGAAACATTTGTACTAAGGGCAATACACTCTGGTATTGGCCATTTTCTTCTTCCGTCAATATTTTGTTCTGAAGTCGGCTCCTTCCCGAATACCGGCTGTTTCAGTCGTTCTGACATTAAATATTTCAATCAGTGATCAATCTCAATACTAGGATAATATTTCTTCAAGTATCTCCCATTGATAGCAGCAGTAAACTCCTCTCCTAGTAAAGTTTTCAGGATATATGCATTTCCAGGCACGCATCTGGCCACTCTGAAAGGACCTTCCCAGTTTGGAGACCACTTGCCGAATGCACTGTATTTAGTTCCAATCGGCAATATTGCTTTCCAAACCAAATCTCCTTCTGCAAATTGCTTGACTTTCACCTTCTTGTTGTAATATTTAGCAACTCGCATTTTATTTTTCTCAACATTTTCCAAGGCCCTGAGACGAATCATATGCAAATCTTCTAATTCGTCCATCATTAAATCATTATAATCTTTAGAACTTAAATCCTTTTGCAACTTAATTCTCCTTGAGTCTGACTGCATTTCCCATGGCAAGATAGCATGATGTCCATATACCAATTCATAAGGAGACGTCTGTGTAGCTCCATGTGGAGCCATTCGGTAAGCCCATAAAGCCTCATTGAGTACCGAATGCCACTTTCTTGGCTTCTGATCAATCTTCTTTTGTATAATTTTAATCATAATCTTGTTAGAAGCCTCTGCCTGACCATTAGCTTGGGCATAATAAGGAGAAGAATTCAACAATTTGATGCCCATACTTTCAGCAAAATGTCTGAACTCTGAAGATGTAAACTGAGTTCCTTGATCTGTGGTGATTGTTTGAGGAATTCCAAATCTGTAAATAATATGTTCTTTAACAAATTCAACCATATTCTCTGACGTCACCTTCTTCAATGGAATCGCCTCAACCCACTTAGTAAAATAATCGGTCGCTAAAAGCACAAACTTATGCCCCTTGCTAGATGGAGGATTTATTTGGCCAATCAAATCTATTCCCCATCCTCTGAATGGCCATGGCTTGATAATAGGATTCAGGACCGATGCTGGAACTCTTTGAATGTTTCCAAATCTCTGGCAATCTTGGCATCCCTTGTAATATTCAAAGCAGTCTTCTAGCATTGTGGGCCAATAATACCCAGTTCTCCTAATAACCCATTTCATTCGGTAAGCCGATTGATGTGCTCCACACAGCCCATCATGCACTTCACTCATCAGCCTTTTTGCTTCTTCTTGATTTAAGCAATGTAACAGCACCCCATCCAAGGATTTATAATATAAATTATCATCAAGAAGAACAAACTTTAAAGCTTTATACCTGAGCTTTCTAGAAACCTTTCGGGATGGATTCTCCAGATAATCAACAATTTCTTTTCTCCAATCATCTTCTGCCAGATCACTCCCGAAAGCATATACATTATTAGCAAAAACTTCTTGAAGCTCTTTGTAACCCGAAGCACTTTGAGCCAATCTGTTTGCCCCTTCATTGTCTTTCCTAGGAATATGCCGCAGAATTACCGACTGAAACTCCTTTAAGATTTGCTTGCATTCTTCATAGTAATTCCTTAAGACATCGTTTCTGCACTCATATTCGCCATTCAGTTGCCTTATGACTAATTCTGAATCTCCAAAAATTTCAACTGCAATGGCCTTTGCTTCTCTCAAGTATTGAAGTCCTCTGAGCAACGCTTCATATTCGGCTTGATTATTAGTGACAGTAGGTTGAATAGGAATAGCAAATTCAAATACCTCTCCTTTTGGCAAAATTAACAAAATACCTACTCCACTACCCTTATCACATGAAGATCCATCGAAGAATAATACCCAAGGAGTAATTTCAAGCAGATTAGTCGATGAATCGCGATGCTCAGTAATGAAGTCAGCAATAACCTGTCCTTTAACAGCTTTTGCCGATTCAAACTTTAATTCAAACTCAGACAAGGCTAAAATCCATTTGCCAATCCTTCCGTTCAAAATTGGCATAGACAACATGTGCTTTATCACATCAAATTTTGAATACACAATGCATTCGGCATGTAGCAAATAGTGCCGAAATTTTGTACAGGAGTAGTAAACACATAAACAAAGCTTCTCGGTAGCCGAATACCTCGTTTCGGGATCAAGCAATTTTCGGCTAAGGTATGCAACTACCCTTTCCTTTCCCTCAAATTCTTGTATGAGGGCCGATCCAATAGTTTGGGTATCGGCCGCCACGTACAACTTAAAAGGCTTGTTCAGCTGTGGAGGTACCAATACTGGTGGTTCTTTCATGTATTTTTTGATCTCATCGAAAGCCTTTTGTTGTTCGTCACCCCATACAAATTTCTGATCCTTCTTGGCTTTTAGCAGTGAAGAGAAAGGTAACACCTTTTGTGATAAATTTGATATGAATCTTCTTACGAAATTGATCTTACCAAGTAATGACTGCAATTCCTTGAGATTAGTTGGAGGAACAACTTCATCAATGGTTTTCATACTTTTCTTGCCAACTCCTATTCCTCCTTCATGCACCAAAAATCCCAGAAACTCTCCTGCCGAAACTCCAAAAGCACATTTATTCGGGTTCATCTTGAGCCCATGTTTCCTAGTGCACTCTAGAGTTTTCCTTATGTCGGCCAAATGTGCTTCATGATCCAATGACTTAATCACAACATCATCAATATATATTTCCACAATCTTGCCATCAACTCATGAAAAATATAATTCATGGCTCTTTGATAAGTTGCACCAGCATTCTTCAAACCAAACGTCATGACAACCCATTCAAACAACCCTATATGTCCTGGACATCTGAAAGCTGTTTTCGCTATATCTTCCAATGCCATAAAAATTTGATTGTACCCTGCATTACCATCCATGAAACTAATCACTTTATAACCAGCAGCAGCATCAACCAACGAGTCAGCAATAGGCATTGGATATCCATCCATGGGTGTAGCTCTGTTCAGATCTCTAAAGTCTATGCAAACTCTCATCTTCCCATTTTTCTTGTACACAGGAACAATATTAGAGATCCATTCTGCATATCTGCATGGCCGAATAAAATTTGCTGCTATTAATCTTTCCACTTCTTTCTTTACATCGGCCAACACTTCATCTTTGTAGATTTTCCGGGGTGGTTGCTTGTAAGGTTTATAACCAGGCTTGATCGGCAATCGATGCTCAACAATGGAACGATCTAAACCAGGCATCTCCGAATAATCCCAAGCAAAGCAATCTTTGTATTCTTTTAACAACTCAATCATCTTTTCTCTGAAAACTGAATCCAAGCTAGCACTGATGAATATCGGCCTTGGTTTGTCACCATCTTCAATGTCTACTTCTTCTAATTTGTCAGCCGACACAAATCCATGTCCTAGCTTCCCGTCAGTCCCATCGATTGGGTTATCCATTAAAAATTACTAAAAGAGCCGACTGCTTCGATCGGCTGTTGATCACTGCTGACTGGCTCAACAGGACCTTCTCCCCAGTCCTTGCCTGAGAAACAATCTATGCCTTGATATTCCCAGAAGGCTGGTTCCACATTAGCCACGCTAATTGAATCATCTGCTGGGACAATTTCCACTTCATCATCTATCCACTGAATAAGCTGCTGATGCATAGTAGATGGAATAAAGCAATTCGCATGGATCCAATCCCTTCCAAGTAGCAAGCTGTATGCCCCTTTGCCTTCAATAACAAAGAAGGTTGTAAGCAGAATCTTAGATCCAATCATCAGATCTACATGTACACATCCTTTGGTGTCCGAAGGATTTCCAGCAAAATCATTCAAAACTATGCTTGTTGGCGTTAAATCCCCAGGGCTCATGCCAAGTTTCCTGAATGTGTTGTATGGCATCACATTAACAGCAGCTCCACCATCAACAAACATCTTCGTCAGTGGCTTTCCGTTGACATATCCTCTTAAGTACAGTGGCTTCATGTGCCGATTCTGGACTGGCTTCTCAAAAATAGCTTGCTTATTCAATACCAATTGTGCCATTAACCCACATTGCTCGGCTTCATCCACTTCTGACAATATCTCTTCCTATACAATTTGATTAGCTGGAGCCATGAATTCATTCGGCAAGAAACATACCATGCATGTAGGAGCCGAATGACCCGATTCGTCGGGTTTGTCTTTTGGACGCCATATCGATCTCAACCTGGTTCCTGCTCGTTTCAACTCTTGATTCCTCAGGCGCTGGACTCTTCTCTTCTGGCTCCTTCTTAAACCAGGTGGACACCATTGCCCTTTTTGCCAGACATACTCACGATCTTCTTCTTCGGCATGTCTTTTCCTTAGTTGATCATCGTTCTCATATATTTTTAGACGCCGATCATCACTAGGATGTATCCTTCCAATTCTTTCGTGGACGGATCGGCGACTGGCACCATTTTGCCTATATTCAATAAATCCATTATTGCATTCAGGACAGTTATTCCATGTAGGCAGCTTTAAACCTTCGTTCCAACAGTGTCTGAAGAAAGCACAATCCCAATGTGCACGTTCTTGTTCTCGGGCATATGCCTCTTGTTCTTCCTCATACCTTCTTTCTTCGCACCTCCTCTTCTCCTCCTCGTACTCACGTCTCTGGTAGTGCTCTTTTTCTTGCTGACGCTGCCACTTATTGAGGAGAATGCGCGATGTGACTCTGGGTTTAGAAGATTTCCCAATTTCAAATCGGCTATTCGGGAAGCGAGGTTTTTCCTGCCGAATCTGTTCGATCGTGATTTGCCGATTAGGATCGACTGAGCCATTCTGCTTCGCTTCTTTCGACGTCAGGACTCTCATCCTTCCCTCTTCTCCAGATTCGGCAACATTCACCATATTGATTGAGAACCCAATCATGTTCTGAGGAAACGGGTTACTGTCCAACTTCATCTTATTGTCGAATTTCAGATGCCCTTCTTGGATAGCTTTCTGAATCCTCACTCTAAAAACCCTGCATTCATTGATGGAATGAGAATTTCTATCATGGAATCCACAGTATCTTTTATCTTTCACTCCATCAGGCCGAAGCATAGAATGCCCCTCTGTTAGCTTGATTCGGCCTTCTTTTACAAGATAGTCAAACAATTTATCTGCCTTAGTTACATCAAAATCATAGGTGCCCTTATTCTGTTTAATCCACTTCTGATTCACCATGACTGGTTCTTTGCCCCACACTATCTCTGCTGTAGCTATCTCCTCACTATCTTCATACTCATCCCCTTGATCTGCTCTTTCGAGGAATTGGTTATATATGTCAGCTACATCATTATTTTTAGTAAATCTGGCATCTTTCTTGAAACCATATGCCTGGTTACTCATTAAGGCCAATCTGTGTGACAACTGGCCCAGATCATCGAACTCCATCCCGAATAGCTTTTCCCGAATGGCAGGCAGCATGCCCGCTACAGCCATACCAGCTAGCTGGTCATCAGGTATGTTCAGAGAAAAGCACATGCTCTTTGTTTCCCTAAACCTTCTGAGGAACTCCGTAGGTGTTTCATTATTCCTCTGCCTTAAGCTGGTCAAATCAACCAACTTTTTCTCGGTACTGCTGATGTAGTAATGAGCATGGAATTTCTGCTCCAGGTCTTTCCAAGTACAAATTGACTGAGCAGGCAAAGAAGCAAACCATGTAAAAGCTGGACCCGTCAGTGACAAAGGAAAGTATCTGATTCTAAAAGCCTCGTCCGCTGAAGCTTCTCCAAGCTGTATCAGATATCGAGCTATATGTTCCACAGTGCTAGTATCATCTTGTCCTGAGAATTTAGTAAATTCTGTAGGCACCTTGACTCTATTCGGCAATGATACCCTCTGGTACCATTCTGGGAAAGGAGACGAGTACATATACCCCTGATTTTTAGGCTTCAGACCGAATTGATTTTGCAACACATCGGTCATCTTTTGCACCATGAGGTCAATATTGGTATCTTGATTCCCTGGTCTTCCAGCAGGCATTCCTGCAGTACCAACATACCCGGGATTCGGGAGAGCGTCGATGGCATTGTAGTCCATAAACTCTGAATATCCGTTCCCATACATATCCCTTTGTAGCCTGTTGTTCAGAGGGGATATCTTGTAAGCAGAAGCAGGTGGATTTCCCGTGGTGCCGAATGCCATATCACCATATGTACGAGGTTTCGGCAATGCATGCTGAAGCTCTTGCTGAATCGGCTGTCCATTCGCGTCTTTGGTTCCAGAAGTTTCAGTTTCTTCAGTACCTTTACCATGACGTTTTGGGACCGATGCTTGAATATTGAAATATGTTGGTCCACCAAGTTGTCCATGCGCTTGCTCAAAAGGTTTATCCACGTGTTGACCAAAGATGTTGACCAGTATGAGCCGAAAACTGTTCAGGAATGCAGCATTATGATTGGTCATTGTTTCTCCTAAAGCCTTGTACAACAAGCTAGAGAACTTCTCCCTTTCTTCATCTTCAGTAAGATCAGATTGTCCAGGCAAAAGAACTCTTGGCAGATCTGACTTGAGAAACGGTGCACCACTCCTGTTCTTAGCAAAAGACAGTAAGCATTTCTTGATGAACTGATCTGCAGCAGTCTTCACCATTTGTTGGTGTTCATCAGACAATTCTTCAAAAGTGACATCCAGAATGTCTTTTAATTCAGGCATCTTCGAAGCTTGGTGTCCCACTGGGCGTGCCAAAAAGTGTGTTGACGTAAAATCCGCACCTCACGCCAAGCACATAGCAAGCCGAATTAGCTAGCTTCACACGTGGCCCGGGCTTTTGAATCCGGAAGCGTGCCAGTCAATTTTCCTGAAACTGACAAAGGGATAAAAGATTTTTAGATAACACCTGGAACGTACCGGGCAATACCAGTCAGTTCCATATTTGTGGCTACGGAGCCAGTTTCGAACGACATATAGCTACGGGGAAGCTATCTGTCGGCAGTTAAAGCATCATTCGGCAATCGGCAAAGCATACAGGAAGCGCACTGCCGAATGGCAGTTAAAGCATCATTCGGCAATCGGCAAAGCACGCAGGAAGCGCACTGCCGAATGCGTGACGTAAGCATGACGAAAGATCGGCATTTGACTGAATGAACATTGTAATGCATATACTCACAGCCGATTAACGAGAAACAGAGCATGATACATAAATAAAAGGGCGAAGACATGACCATAATTTCATAATAAACAAGAATGCATAGATTAAAAGCACTAGTCTACCGCATGTCTAGGTACTTTCCAATCCGTCGAGCATGAAACAAGCAAGTTAATCCACCGCATGATACGACTTGCTTGGAATCACACCACCAACCAAGAATAGATCAATCCACCGCATGATACAATCTAAACGTGGAAGGCTAAAAGCATTCTTTATTTAAAACAAAACCGTGGACGTGTTTCGCTCGTGACGATACTGCCGAATACAGCTATATGGCCGAATCGGGTTCCATGAAGAAGGAACATGCTTCGTTGATGATGATAGATCTATCAGATCGAATCGAATTCTAATCCACCGGATGATTAGCTCTAAGACGACCCAAAAACCTGCATCTACCGCATGATACCCGGTTCTGTCAAGATCTACATAAGACCAACGAGCTTGGACCCGCAACACGTGGCAATCTAGATTGACTTCGAATTCGGCTATGGAAACGCAGTGCATTACGAGCTAGAACCGAATCTAATCAACCTAGACTGGGCAAAAGAGTGTTGTAATGAATTAAACATAAAAGTAAAATCCAAAGCAACACATGGTAACTTAATGAATCTATCAGATCTTGCCAAAATCCAATAGAGCCGATAACTTGTTCCAAGCTAAAACTTAGCCCACCGCATGGCTCATGATCTAACAATGGAACCTTCATGAACCAAAGCCTAAATCCACCGCATGATACTAGGCATGGCGCAGGGTTGCCGGTACTTACGGAGGTCGACGGATCGATGATTCCTCTCGAAGAACTCGACGACTCGACTAAAGGACTCGATGTTGGCACGGGGCCGGTTTGTTGTATGATTGATTGAACGATCCTTTTACAATTACCATGGGTTTATATTTATACCCTGGTTTCGACACGACTCCTAATCGATTACGATTACATTTATTTATTTCCTAAAAAGATAAACGTCGGGGCACCGTATCCGTCTTGCATTCTAAGTTAAACCAGCCTTTTCCTTATGCTTGATCCACGTCATCACGTACTCCCGAATGCCTTCCGCGGAACAGCTCTTTTGCCGAATGACGATGCGTTCCCGACCGCAGAACGTCTTTACCGAATGCTCCGGGGAAAAAACTCCTTTGCCGAATGATACCTTTTCGACGAATCCGGCCCACATGTCAGCCTCTTCCTGGTGCCAATTTTTGGTGTCAACAACTACTAATGCTACACCCGGCAGTAGTAATGATTGTTTAATCTGACGAGATCATCGTGCTGTCAATTCGTCGATCATCTGCCTCATTGCTGCTGTCTGCTGATTTCCAGATCGTCGGGGATTGAAAATTAACCTGGCCGATTCTGGACGTACTAACTACGAAAACTCAAAGATCCTCGAGGCCTCAAATGTGGCCGCTGTCACACTGCAAGAGTACATTTGTTCGGAAAAAAAATACTGCAAGAGTACACACACATCGACAGGCTTTATGATCGAGCATCATCAATCGAGCCCAATAAAAGAATTGAAGCAGGCGCAAACCATCCAGCTGGCAGAATAAATCTGTTAATCAACCCTCTGCAAGCAATAACTTGGACGTGCTCCAAGTTGTAGTTTTGTGAAGCACACCTAACGGCAGGATTCCACATTTAGGTTGATTCAATGTATTTTCCATGCTAATCGACTGCTCCCTCGGTCCTGAAACATGGATAGTTTTTGGTTTTTATAGGCACACTACGCATCTAGTCATACACTGTGTTTATATTTATAGCAAAAACTATGTATCTAGAAAGAATAAAAAAACCTATATTTTAGGACATATAGAGTGTTTTGTGGTCCTTTTTAGCCTGTATGTACCTGCCCTTACCTAAACGGGATTACTAGTTCAATGCACCCAGTCAGCCTGGCCTCCCTCCAAATAAACCAAAGCTTTGCATTATTTGATCCATCTATCACCATGCATGGCCCATTCAGAGCTTCTCCCCCTTGGAATGAATTCCAAGGCCTGATTGCCTGAACCCGCCGCAGACAAGCGGAGGGCATCGAATCGAATCCCCCAATCATATGCAACAGCCAGACAGCTCACGCGTGCTGCTCCCAATCTGCATGCCGCCATGGAGGACACCCCCATGATATGATACAGGGCCATAGACGCGCACCCATCAGCCCATCACCTCTGTCTCCTCCGTCCTTTCCCACTCGTGTGTGCGCGCCATCGTCTCGTCTCTACACAGACAGACAGCTGCAGATTGGCCTCGACTGATCCTACTGTTGCACGCTAGCGTTTTCGCCGTCGTCCCTCCTCTTCCATGGGTACAATTCCAACCTATCCATATTCCATATTCTCATCAAGCAACAAGCATTGGTGTCCCGTTATTGGATTGCAAGCTGCTATTGTGTTCGTGGCCTTGTTCACTGCATTGCTCTGGATTGAATTTTGTCGTGCTTGTAGCTTGGCCTGTCTTGGCGTAGAGTTCCATGCAGGTTTCTTTTTTTCTTGGACATCTTGCTGAATTTTTTACGGTTCTTTGAGCTTGTTTGAACCTGTGGTGGTCCTACTCTGATCTGGTTTGTACAGACGTACGTACTAGTAGAGTACAGTATATCTCTGCTTTGTTGGTACTGTAAGAACTCGGCAACAAATCTTTTGCAGGAGTACGTCGTCTCGGTTCCTTCAATCTCGTACTTCTTGGCATCCCGGTTTCGCGTGCATTTTCGTACGTGTATATCTGAGTTTTTATCGGTATCCGGGACTCGAATCCATCGTAGCTTTCCCCTGTGGCCCCTGTTCAAAGAAGACAGACACTGAGAGAGAGAGAGAGAGATCCTCCACCACCTTCTCTCGCATGCTTCTTATTCCTTCCACCACCAAAGCTGCATCCATCCGAGTCACTGATCTCTCCACTTTTCCTTTCCGCCGGCTTTGATCCATTTAGATGGGATGTGATGGCACTGTTCATCTGAATCCTGCTGCTTGATCCCATCGAATACAAGAGCTGGCAGCTTGGCAGGGCCGTTGCTGCTGTCGCTGTTGAGCAAAAGCAGGACCCAAATCCCGACGCGAATCCGAGACCATGATGAGCCCAGCATCCTTGCCGCTCTGTTTCCCTTGCTGTTTATATTCATCGTCAGGTGGATTCGAGTTCCTGGTTTCTGATCTTTCATGTGCAAGCATCCCATTTCCATTCGTTCTTTCTTCTGTTTTCTTGTAAGCGATGTTGCTCGTGGCGAGGAGAAGCCGTCGTCTTTACCGGGTGATGTCTGAATCCAGGACTGCGATGCTGAGGGAAGCCGCCGCCGCCGCCGAGCTGACCGCGACAGGAGCTTCCACCAAGATCCGCAAGCGCTGCGCCGTGTCGCCGTCGGGCGCGTCGCCGGACCGCCAGGGGAGGGCGCTGAGGCTGAAGCGAGGCGTGCGGCTGATCGGCCACCGGAGGGGAGGAGGAGGAGGCGCGTCGCCGTGCGCGGGCAGCGGGAGGGAGCGGAGGATGTCGGAGTCGTCGTGGAGCCACCGGCATTGCCGTCGCGCCGCCGACGCCGAGGCGCGGTCCGCGGCGTCGGCGCGGAAGCTCGTGAGCGCGCTCTGGCAGCTCGACAAGGGGGACGACGACGGCGCGTTCGAGGAGGAGCAGGCCGGCTGGGACGCCGCGGCGGCGCGCCGGAGCTCCGATCACCGGCGCAGCGCGTCCCTGGAGGTGAGTCTTGTTCTTGTGTTGCCTGCCATTCGGTGCTCGTTTTCGGCGCTGATCGTTCATGCTAGTCTGAAGTCTGAACCTGACGGTGATTTCTTCGCAGCTCTCCAAGATTTCGAGGAGGAAGAGCAAGGCTTTGAAGGATGATGGAGAGCAGAGGAGCTGGCACAATGGCCATGCCCATGGCCAGTGGTTCTCAGATGTGATGAGCAACGGCGGCACACTGGAGGTGAGTTCGAACGAATCTCCTTACAAGCCCATTCAACAATGAGAATGTTTTCCCTTGCGTGCTACATTTCCCTGCCCCTTGAACAACAGTAAATCAGGACCAGGAGTGCTAAGATTCTGCTTAAAAATCAACTGTGCTTTACAAATCGAAATTAGGTGGTGGGCCGTACCACTGGGTTTTTTCATTCAATAATTCAATAGGATACTATTATTCAGACCAAGGATGTCGCTGCATCTTGACATTGTCATAGAGACTGCCATTGTCAATGGGGTTAGATAGCCGAAAATCTGCAGGTTAACTCTGAATTTTGGGTGCCAACTTCTGAAATGGCAGCCATCACCTTGCCGATTCATACCTTGTCTGATCCTTCCAGCCGCCGGCATGGTCGGTTAGGCAGGCTGTAGAGCATATCACAATGATGCATGCATCCTCTTTGTGATCGTCACATGCGATCTTTGTCCACTTGCTCCACCAACCGTGATTGTTTATTCCTTCACCCATGATCCATTCCATCTGCCGATGCGATTCGCATGCCTAGCAGCCTAGGCTGTTTGTTACGGATCCGCCGCTCCAGCAGTTAGTTACCTGCTGATGCCCTACGCGGCGCAGCGGCGCGAATGATTTGGCCGTTGTCAGAGTTGGATGGTTTGTTGAAACGTGTTTTTCAATGGGCACAGCCGGTTGAAGAAGAAGCTGATAGCCACGACAGACAGACAGCCTCAGCTGCCTTTGACTGTGTGTCTGACAGCGGCGCCCAATCATGCCACTGTTCTTGCTTGTATTTGCCCCTGGTCCCTGACAAAAGAAAAAAAAATCTGAAAAAATTACTGTCAGAATGCAATGCAACTATGCAAGTATGATTTTCAGGTACAACTATGCAAAATTACTGCCTCTAAAAAAATCTGAACAATGCATTTATAAAAAGAGAATATATTTCAATACTATTTGAACGAATGCATGAAAGGAGCTTTGTTCCATCCGTTTGATTTTCAGGTGCACACGTGTCCTCAGGGCCGCACCACGCCGGCGCGCCCGGGCGGCGACGGCGCGGCGCCGGCGCAGGACCTGTACAACAGCCTCGGCGCGTCCGCCGAGCTCGTCAGGGTCCTGGCCAACGTGCTGGGACCCGCCGGCGCGCTCGGCCCGACCGCCGCGTCGCTCCTCGCCGCGCTGCGCTCCGAGCTCGACGCCGCGCGCGCCCGCGCCCGCCGGCTCGCGAGGCACCACCACGGCCGCCACGGCGGCGAGGAGGAGGAGGAGGAGCGCCGGCTGCGGAGGCAGCTCGCGGAGGAGGCGCGCGCGTGGAAGGCCCGGCACCGGGAGAAGGCGGCGGCGGCCGCGCGGCTGGTCGCCTCGGAGCTGGACGGCGAGCGCCGGGCGCGGCGGCGCGCCGAGCGGGTGGGCAAGAAGCTGGCCGACGCGCTGGCCGGCGCCGAGGAGTCGCTGAGGGCGGCCACGCGGGAGCTCGAGCGGGAGCGGGCCGCCAGGGAGCGGCTGGAGAAGGTGTGCGACGAGCTCGCCAGGGGCGTCGCCGGCGCCGGCGCGGGGGCGGAGGAGGAGGAGGAGGAGCTCCGGCGGCGGGAGGCCGAGGCGGCCGCGCGGGAGGAGCTGGAGCGGGAGCGCGAGATGCTGCGGCTTGCCGACGAGCTCCGCGAGGAGCGCGTCCGGATGAAGCTGGCGGAGGCGAGGATCCAGTTCGAGGAGAAGAACGCCGCCGTCGACCGCCTGCGCCAGGAGCTCGAGGCCTTCCTGGGCGCCGGCGGCAAGGACCGCCACGAATCGCCTTTCCACGACGATGATGGTCACCGGTCGCTGCAACTGGCTCTCGCGTCCGAATTCGGCGTCGACGGCATCGATCGCGTCGTCACGGACAAGACCGGACAGGAAGAAGATGGCGGCGACGGCGAAGCCGACGACGATGATGTGTCGGATGGCGGTGACATCGAGCTCAACATGGACGGCAACAGCTGGAGCTACATGACCACCTCCAGGGAGACGACGGCCAAGAACGCAGGCTCGCTTTCGGACAGGGGCACGGAGTGCGGCGCCGGCGCCTTCGACGGCGGATCCCAAGGCGTGAGAGATGCGCTGGAGCTGCAGGAGTGGGAGGACGACGGGTGCAGCGACGGCAGGGCGAGCAGCAAGGACATGGACGAGGACGCGGAGAGGTACGAGGCGATCAAGAACCTCAGGGAGCAAATGCTGGCCGGCCACGGCTTCGTCTTCCTGTCGCAGGGCGAGGCGGACGCCGACAGAGATCGGCATCGCCATGGATTGATATCTCCGATTGAAGACGGGGGACTCTGGTGAGCCAAATGGATTGGTGCCGGACTGCTGACAGTAACACATACCGGGCCCTGTTTCTTCAGAATTTGTGCATACCTTTTGTTTTTGGTGTTCCAACTGCACAGTTGTAGTAGAGTTCTCTATGAGGTTTGGATCACTTATTACTGTATACCTCCATAGGAATCTTGGTTCCAATTTTCTTTTCATGTTTTCCCAGTGGCATTTTGCGCTTGGTATCATCAGGATCATAAATCACCGATGCATTGTATGTGTACATATGTGGAGTTACAGAATCGAAGTGCTTCTTTAATATTTGCTTCGATGTTCATATGGGGACTGCTTGTAGGCTTGCGAAGGAGAACACTTACGGGAAAATAAATAAAATTTGTAAGCAATCATTTCAGTAGACAATGTAAATTACATTTTGATTCTGTCACTCATGCATACGGAACATCTCATATAGGGCTGGACAAAATGCTCGAAGCTCGTTAGCTCGCTCGGATCGCAGCCGGCTCGGCTCGACTCGGTGCATATTCCTAACGAGCCGAGCAAGAGTATTTGCTCGTTAGTATAACGAGCGAGTTCGAGCCGGCTCGCGAGCTGCTCGCGAGCCAAACGAGCTAGAAGGTTTAACAGACTAGTGAGCAAATCATTAATTAATAATAATATATGTATACTATATGCGTAGTTTTAGATGATATTATGGTTATATTCTATTATTATGGTATGATATAGAGTAGATTTTAGAGATAATAAGACCATATAACTATTATAATTTTTTATGTTATATATATTATTGTGGTAAATTTAAATTTAACTCTAGCTCGCGAGCTTAACGAGCCAGCTCGCGAGCTTAATGAGCCGAGCCGAGCCAGGATTTTTGCTCGTTTCCTTAACGAGCCGAACCGAGCTGGCTCGTTTAGCTAACGAGCTCGAACGAGCCGAGCCAAAACGAGCCGAGCTGGCTCGATATCCACCTCTAATCTCATATTCGAGCTCCTTTACAGTACCCAATACCACTCCTGGGTGGTATATGGTATAGACATGGGTAATTTAGTAATTGCAACTACCCGTCGCCGGTCGCCGTACATAGATAAGCGATAGACGTCGTGCAAATGAGGAACAGAGGGAAATGAATAAGATTGGGAGGGAAATGAAACGGCAGGTCACGGTAAATTTGAATGATCGAATGAAAAAATTACTTAATTACATTAATTACAGTGATGCCATTTATATTTCTTCCAATAATACCCTTATACTACCTATATCACTCCCCATATACTACCTATACCACTGGTCCATGTTATAATGGTATATATTTTTTCTCAACTAATCAGAAGTTTATATACTACTCCTTTTTAACCAGTGGTATTGGGTACCGTAAAAGACCTCCTCATATTCACCCCTGTTGCATCTGCAAGCAAACCTCGTGGGAGTCGTCCACTGGGTTATAAAAGGGTTCACAGTTGCTATGGACTCCTTACTAAAGGTGTCCCGGCTCAATGATGGACACCATTTGTACTGATCCCTTCTTGCCTACTTCACTTCATATTACTGTATTTTGACATTCACGTATTGACTGCCTCTACTTAGGTATCATATTTGCATATCTGATCTACCAGAATGCTTCACATCCGCCCACCTCCTCCGCCTCGGCCATTTTTGGACCCGGTGCTGATGGGGCTTCAGCACCGGGTCCAATGGCTAGGAGCGGGGGCGGCGCTGCAGGGTGTCAGGGCGGATACATTAGCACCGGGTCGTGGCGAGACCCGGTGCTAATGCCCCCCCCTTTAGCACCGGTTGCAGCCAGCAACCGGTGCTAATGTGCCGAGGCCATTTAGCACCGGTTGCTGGCTGCAACCGGTGCTAATTGGTGCACATTAGCACCGGGTCTTGCCACGGCCCGGTGCTAATGTCTTTTGTATATAGCACCTTCTTCCTCCCCCGGTCGAGCCAGCTGAACACTTAGGCGCTGTGTTCATGCTGCTCAGCCGTGGGAGGGGAGGTGCTGCCCAAATTTTTTTCAAAATTTGTGAAGATTCTACTCATCTAAGGAGCACTACAAGGTACACTCTTTCATTCTCTAATGTTTTATTTAGCTTGTAATCCTTCTATGATTTAGAAATAGAGGGATTTGTGAATCAAAGTAAAGCTAGCTAGAGAGAGCTTGTGTTCTTGGAGGAGAGAGAGGAGAGAGCTTGAGTTCATGGTGGAGAGAGTGTTCATGTTGTGTTTTAAATGGAGAGAGAAGGCAAGCTAGTTAGTATTTTGTTTTGTATGACTTGTGAATAGTTATAAGGCTTATGTATTTTATTTATTAGAGAGGTTTATTTATTAAAAGTTGGAATAGTTATTTATTAATTTAATGAAATATATATTATTAGTTATTTATTAAAAGGTAGAATAGTTATTTATTTATTTAACGGAAGGTATATTTATTTATTTAATGAATATAGTAATGTAGTTTTAGAAATTTATTTATATAATGGAATATATATTATAATTTGTATTTATTTATATATTAATTTTTTTATCTTTAAATTGTATTGTATATTTGTTATTGGTTAATAATGCAGATGAATAGACAATGTATGTACGGGGACCCCCACGCTCAGGCGTTCCGTGATGGCCTTAGGACGTTTCTCGATGCCGCCGAGGCTAACAGGACGTCGTCCGGTTTCATGTTCTGCCCATGCACCCATTGTAAAAATATACAATCGTACAAACAAAGAGGTTGTCTTCAGGTGCATTTGATGAGGCACGGTTTCATGAGGAATTATTCTGTTTGGACGAAGCACGGTGAAAGAGGAATTCTAATGGATGAAGATGAAGAAGACGAGGCCGATGACGACATTCCGTTATTGGCTCAATACTACGGTTCCTTTGCATATGCTGCAATGAGTGATGCCGATGAGGAAGATGTTGCTCGGGAAGGCGATGCTCAGGAAGATGTTGCTAAGGAAAATGAACCTACTGATGGACTCAGGCAAATGTTGCGTGCTGCCGAGAAAGACTGCGGCAATGATAAGGAACTGAAAAAGATACAGCGCATGTTGCAGGACCACAAGACTGACCTGTATCCAGATTGCAAAGAGGGGCTAAAGAAGTTGGGTAGCACACTTGAACTTCTATAGTGGAAGGCAGCAAATGGTGTTACTGATAAGGGTTTCGAGGAGCTACTGAAACTCGTAAAGAAGATTCTTCCAGAGGGTAACAAATTGCCATCGACGACGTATCAAGCAAAACGTGTTGTTTGCCCTCTCGGTTTGGAGGTGCAGAAGATACATGCGTGTCCTAATGACTGTATCCTCTATCGCGGACAGTACGAACACTTGGATCGTTGTCCGGTTTGCACCTGCGCACGATACAAGATCAGGCGGGACGACCCTGGTGATGTTGGGGGAGAGCGTTCTAAGAAAAAAATCCCTGCGAAGGTGATGTGGTATTTCCCTCTGATACCCCGTCTGAAGCGTTTGTTCAGGAACAAAGACCATGCCAAACTGATGCACTGGCACAAAGAAGAACGTAAGCAGGATGGCATGTTGAGACACCCCGCCGATGGATCCCAGTGGAGGAACATCGACAGAGCATTCCCAGAGTTTGATGCTGATGCGAGGAATGTTAGGCTTGGTTTAAGTACCGATGGCATGGACCCTTTTGGTGAAATGAGCAGTAGTCATATCACTTGGCCCGTGACTGTTTGTATCTACAACCTACCCCCCTGGCTCTGCATGAAGCGGAAGTTCATTATGATGCCAGTGCTCATCGAAGGCCCAAAGCAACCTGGCAACGACATTGATGTGTACCTAAGACCATTGGTTGACGAACTTTTGCAGCTATGGAAGAATGAAGGTGTTAGCATGTGGTATGAGGATAAGCAGGAGCAGTTTGACCTTCGAGCACTGCTTTTCATAAGCATCAACGACTGGCCTGCACTAAGTAACCTATCAGGACAATCAAACAAAGGATATAAAGCATGCACTCACTGTTGAGAGGAAACCAAAAGCATGTATTTGAAACATTGTCGTAAAGTTGTTTTCATGGGTCACCGTCGATTCCTTCCGGCGAAGCATGAGCTACGAAAGAAATGTGCGCATTTTGGCGGGAATGCTGACCGCCGTACAAAGCCGAGACACCGGAGTGGAGAAGAGCTATTTGATATGGTGAAGGACCTACACGTGGTGTTTGGCAAGGGAGACGGAAGCCGGGCTGCTCCGACGGGCGAGGATGGTCGTGCCGCGATGTGGAAGAAGAAGTCTATCTTTTGGGAGCTACCTTATTGGCAACGTTTAGAGGTCCGTAACGCGATTGATGCGATGCATCTGACGAAGAATCTTTGCGTGAACTTGATAAGCTTCCTGGGTACTTATGGGAAGCCAAAAGATACACTGGAAGCACGTCAGGAGCTGAAACGATTGAAGCAACGGACTGATCTACATCCAGAAAAGAGAGACAAAGGACGCCAGTACCTGGGTCCTGCCAGCTTCACTCTCAGCAAAGAAGAGAAGGCAAGCATGTTTGAATGCTTGAACAGTATCAAGGTTCCGTCTGGCTACTCCTCCAATATTAAGGGAATAATAAATATGATAGAGAAGAAGTTCACAAACCTGAAGTCTCACGACTGCCATGTGTTGATGACACAGCTGCTTCCCGTCATACTCAGGGGTGTGCTACCAGTTAACGTGCGGAAAGCCATTGTGAAGCTATGTGCATTCCTCAATGCAATTTCTCAGAAGGTGATCAATCCAGACCATTTAGATCAGCTACAGAACGACGTGGTGCAATGTCTTGTCAGCTTTGAGATGATATTTCCACCATCCTTCTTCAATATCATGACACATCTATTGGTTCACCTCGTCAAAGAGATTCGTATATTGGGCCTAGTATTTCTACACAACATGTTCCCATTTGAGAGGTTCTTCGCTGTCGTAAAGAAGTATGTCCGTAATCATTCTCGTCCAGAAGGATGCATTGCTAAGGGATACGAAACAGAAGAGGTCATTGAATTCTGTGTTGACTTTGTCGACGATCTTATGCCGATTGGTGTGCCCGAATCACATCACGAGGGGAGACTTTGTGGAAAGGGCACACTAGGGAGAAGATTGATGGTGATCAAGGACGTTGAGACATTTCGTAAAGCGCACCTCACAGTTTTGCAACAATCAACCTTAGTTGCTCCGTACATCGAGGAGCACATGCAGATTCTCAGGGACGAAAACTCAACAAAGTCTGCGGCCTTCATTCAGCGTCTGCACAATAGTACTTTCGCCGATTGGTTGCGAAGACGTCTTATGGGTGTTGAGGGCATTGATGCGTAGCTAGCTTTTGTAGCTAGAGGTCCATCGAGCACGATCTTGACATTCCAAGGATACGACATCAATGGGTATACATTTTACACAAGAGCCCAGGACAAGAACAGCACCGACCAAAATAGTGGTGTCCGGATCGACGCGACAGACACCAATGGTAATACAAACTCATACTATGGAATCATAAAGGAGATATGGGAACTAGAGTACGGACCTTTGAAGATCCCACTTTTCAAGTGCCAACGGGTGAAGCTGACTCGAGGAGGTGTTAAAGTTGAAGCGGACTATGGAATGACGTTAGTGGACCTAAACAAGATTGGCTTTCTAGACGAACCGTTCGTCCTGGCCAAAGCTGTCACACAAGTTTTTTATGTGAAGGACATGGCTAGCAGACCGAAGAAAGGGGCGGATAAGAAAGGTGGGGGTAAGCAATTGGCCCATCACAAGACGAGCCAAAGCGTCATATAGTTCTTCCTGGAAAGAGAAAAATCGTAGGAGTTGAGGACAAGACGGATGAAGATTATGATATGCTCGATGGCCGACCTCCATTCTCAGTGGCTGATGACCCAAGCATCCTGTTAGCGGCGGAGGAGACATTTGTAAAGAGGAAGTTTATTAGTGTCCGAGTAAACGATGATGCCATATAATTTAATTGCACTATGTTCCACCCAATTTGTAATGACTATATTTGCATTTATGTTCCACCTATGTTCTAAGATTTTCTATTGATTTATAAGATTGTTTTTATTAATTCTAGCATTTTATATTGATTTTCTTGTAATTTATAATATTTTCTAGTAATTTATAAGATTTTCTAGTAATTTATAAGATTTTCTAGTAATTTATAAGATTTTCTAGTAATTTATAAGATTTTCTATTAATTTATAAGATTTTCTATTAATTTATAAGATTTTCTAGCATTTTATATTGATTTTCTAGTAATTTATAAGATTTTCTAGTAATTTATAAGATTTTCTAGTACTTTATAAGATTTTCTAGTAATTTATAAGATTTTCTAGTAATTTATAAGATTTTCTATTAATTTATAAGATTTTCTATTAATTTATAAGATTTTCTAGCATTTTATATTGATTTTCTAGTAATTTATAAGATTTTCTAGTAATTTATAAGATTTTCTAGCATTTTATATTGATTTTCTAGTAATTTATAAGATTTTCTTATTTAATATATATTTTTAATAGATATTAATAACTGAATTTAAACAAGTATTAATAACTATATATTAAAAACTATATTTATAAGATTCCCAAATAGTAGCCCCCGTGCTAAAGGCCGGTTTGGAAACTGGCGCCAAACGAAAATTTGGGGCCTTTAGCACCGGGTTGATCTAAAATCCGGTGCTAAAGGCCCCCAATTTTCGTGTGGCGCCAGTTACGGCCTTTAGCACCGGCTGTAGAAGACCAGGTGCTAAAGGGCCTTTAGCACCGGGTGGTGGGAAGACCCGGTGCTAAAGGGGGGGGGGGCCTTTAGCACCGGGTGCTGTACAGACCCGGTGCTAAAGGGCCTTTAGCACCGGGTCGTGGCTGCACCCGGTGCTAAAGGCCCCCACCAATTTTCGTTTGGCGCCAGTTACGGCCTTTAGCACCGGGTGTAGAAGACCCGGTGCTAAAGGGCCTTTAGCACCGGGTGGTGGGAAGACCCGGTGCTAAAGGGGGGGCCTTTAGCACCGGGTGCTGTACAGACCCGGTGCTAAAGGGCCTTTAGCACCGGGTCGTGGCTGCACCCGGTGCTAAAGACGGGGGACCTATATAGGCCGGGGACTTCTCTCCCCTCCCTCACTTCGCCCTCATCTCACAGATCGAAACCGCCGCCACGCGCCCCCTCGTCTCCTCAGCCGCCGCCGCCCGTCGCCGCAGCCGCCCATCGTCGTCCCCGGCCGCGCCGACGCCGCCGCCCATCGTCGTCCCCGCGCCCGGCCGTGGTCACCCGTGGTCCCCGCGCCCACGCCGCCGCCACCCGTGGTCCCCGCCGCCGTCGTCGTCCCCGCGCCCGTCGTCCCCGCGCCGACGCCCCTCGTCCCCGCGCCGCCCGTCGTCACCGCGCCGGCGCCGCTCCTCGTCCCCTCGCCGCCGCCGCCGCTCGTCCTCGCGCCGCCGTCGCCTGCCGCCCGTCACGGTGAGCCCTCTGTGAAGCCGGCCTTCGTGCCGTGCGTGCATGTTTGTGAGCCGGCCTTCGTGCCGTGTGTACGTGTTTGTGTGTGCAGGTACCCGTTGCATGGCCGAACACGTTCGACCATGCACATTTGCTTAGCGAACGTGTTCGGCCATGCGCATTTGGTTCGCTAACCCATACATTGGAAATGCATTGTATTGAAATATTAGAAATATATATGCTTCATATGTATTGAAAATATTAGAAAATATTAGAAATTTATTTTATTGGAAATGCGTTGTATTGGAAATATTAGAAATATATATGCTTTATATGTATTGGAAATTTATTTTATTGAAATGCATTGTATTGAAATATTTACATTTAAATGTATATATGCTTCATTTAAATGTATATATGCTTCATTTAAATGTATATTGGAAATTCTATGTATATTAGAAATATATGTGCTTCATTTAAATGTATATTGGAAATGTTATATGTTTGTATAATGTATGCTTCATTTAAATGTATATATGCTTCATTTAAATGTATATTGGAAATTCTATGTATATTAGAAATATATGTGCTTCATTTAAATGTATATTGGAAATGTTATATGTTTGTATAATGTATACTATCGAAAATGTTTATTATCGGAAATTCTATCGCGTACCCGAACCCACCGCGCACCCGAACCCCTTAGCGAATCCGTTTTTCGCGCACCGACCCCCTTAGCGAACCCGTTCGCGTCACGCACCCGAACCCTTAACAAACCACTTCGCGTCGCGTACCCGAACCCTTAGCGAATCAATTCACACCGCGCACCCGAACCCCTTGGCGAATACGTTTTTCACGCACCGACCCCCTTAGCGAAAATGTTAGAAATATTGGGAATATGTATGCTTTGTATATATTTCTTATCAATTATTTTTAATTCTATAGATGGCGGACAACAACAACCCCGTCCCACCCATGCAAGAGGACAACAACAGCCCTGTCCCACCCATGCAAGAGGACAACGACACGTTCTTTGCGAATCAACTTTTTAATATTGTAACCCAACCAATGTCCATGGATGATGTGTTGGGGATCATTGGAAGGGACGACAATATCCAGGGCAACAATGTTGCAAGGGCCGAAAATGTTGAAGGGGCCGCCAATGTCCAGGGCGAACGTGTCCAGGGCAGCACTATTGAAGGGGCCGGTAACGAGCCCTCGTCTAGTCAGGTGTGTATATAGATAACATAAATTTGTACTGTACATGTCAATTATGTATACCATCTCTATATCATCTCGTATATATGTAATTTGTGTAGGCCGCCTCTGCTTCTACAAGTCGAGCTAAGAAATCAAAACGATCGACCACGAAGAAGCTGAAGGATGTCAAGTTTCACATCACTCGAGTGGAGGATGACGGGGAGCCAGTTGAGCCCCCAAAAGTGGCCAAGAAATTTGTATCTTAGTGCGGGGTAATTGTACGGGACAATGTGCCCATTAGTATCAGAAAATGGAAGTCCACGGACCCCACTGAGGAGTACGTGCTCCCCGATACAGAGAAGGAGATGCTATGGAGGGAATTAAAGGCAATATTCGACTGGCCTAGCACTCATGAAGCAGAACTGAGGGATTGGACAATGAAGAAGATGACAGTTCCGTTTCAGGATTTCAAGAAGAAGTTGTACTCGCATTTTCTCAAAGCCGGAGAGGCCCCGGATCCTGAGAAGTATAAGAAGATCACTGATGACGAGTGGGAAGCATTCCTTGAGTACAAAACCTCCGAAGAGGGTGCAACGGCTAGCGCTAGAAACGCTGGAAACGCCGCAAATAAGAAGTACTCTCATAAGATGGGTTCGGGAGGTTACAAGGCAAGCATCGCTAAATGGGAGAAGATGGAAGAAGATCTATATGCTAGAGGCATCACTCTAGCGACACATGACTGGCCCACAAGGACCAAGCATTGGTACTATGGTCATGGAGGCACCCTAAGCCCAATCGACGACTCCTTAGTTTTTCCCGAGGACTTGCGAGAACTAGCTCAGCGTCTCCTCGATATCCTCAGGGCATTTGAGAGGGGAGAATTTGTTGCTGATAGAGACAGAGATGAGCTAACCTATGCCTTAGGGAACAAGGAGCATCCTGGACGGACGCGCGGCGTAGGCACATGCATCTCATGGAAGAAAGGTTTCCAAGAGCACGCCGCCGCCTATAGGAGCCGTTCGAGGAAGAAGGCCGAATATGAGCAGAGGGTGAGGGACCTAGAGCAAACGGTTGCCGCCTAGGGCTCAAAGCTCCAAGAAATGGAGTCAGAGATGGAGCGACGGATGAAGGTAGCATGGCTGCAGATACAACAAGCCACAGGAGGGACCGGTTCCACAGAGCATGCACCTCTCCAACAAGCCGCAGGCGGGACCGGTTCCACAGAGCATGCACCTCTCCAAGATGCGGCCCTTATTAGCCCTCCACAACAATATCAAAGCAGTCACGCTTCCACACAGGCCGCCGAAGCGGTCCGTTACCCTGTGGATGAAATAACTCAACGGACCGCGTGCGAGCTTGTCGTCAGGCAGAAGAACTTAGCTGTGGTGGTACGTATGCGACCTTAGTTCGTACTGCATACATTTCACCGTAAATACCATTCATTTACTAACTTTCTTTGTGACTACTAAATTATCAGGTCGCATACGGTATGACCAAACGTGTGGAAGAAGGGCAAAAATGGCACTGCAATGACATTCCACATGGTTACGTACCTGCTGAGGTGGAGCAAGTCGTCACCAACTGGGAAGACTTGGAACTTGACATCCCCGGAGGTGACGAAGAAACAAAACTCGGTCAGTGTTCTCACTGCATCATTCTATGGAGCAAGGCAGACGTCGTCATACCCGGTACACCTGCGGCTACCAACAAGCCTCCGTCACCTCCACCGTCTCCAAGAGATCCACCGGATCATGATGATTCTCCGGGAGCTCCTGATGCAAGCCCGTCTCCTCCGCTGAAGAGGTCTCCGTCTCCTCCGCCGCGGAGGTCTCCGCCCCCTCCGCCGAAGAGGGGACGCCGCACTAAAGCCTCTGCCCCCACTCCACCAGGGAAGAAGGCGTGGAAAACCAGAGAGAAGCCCGCACCAGAGAAAAGAGCGGGTGAGAAGACTCTAGAGGAGCTCGAAGCCTCGGTCAAAGCAGACACAAAGAGGCAAATGGCCGAGTGGAGGAAAAAACCGGAGCCGGAGCCGAAGCTTGATCCCACTGTCGTCAAGTCATTCCTCGGTAATTTGAGCAAGGGTCAACAGAAGGAAGTAATAGTAACAGACTATGACCGCTCATTACTGAAATCTCGCCGGAAGCGGAAGGCTGCGGATAAGGAGGCGGGCCCATCCAAAAAGGTTCCTCAGCTCGGCGAGCAACCTCAGCGGCCCTTGGGTCCATTGCCATCTCTGGACGAGATTAACGTGCAACGAGTAATGGCCGAGACTGGACTATCCTGAGCACAAGTCCTGGGGGAAGAAGAGGTGCCTGTAAACACAACGTTGAAGTGGCCGTTTAAGCTTGGCGAGCCTATGGTCCCTCCTGAAATGGAGAGCAAGCTACAGACGAAGATGCGCCGATTCCATGAGTGGTACTTGGAAGAATCAAGAAGGAATAAACGGCGCATGATCAAAGTAGGCGTGAAGGACCATGATTTCTACAATGGTGACGAGGATTGGGTCTGGCTGAGGTTTCAGGATATATATGAGCTGTACCACCGCGACGCCATGGACGTGGATTTGATCACCTGTTGGACACTGTAAGTACTTTGTTGTTGCTTATAATTCACAGTTTGAAAACAATAATTCCAATCTATGCTGATGCGGGCTTTATTTATTGCTTAACATATGCAGAATGGAGATTCAAAAATGTCGGAGATCCTCAATATATGACGTTGGTTTCGTGGATCCTCGAAGGATAAGTGAAGAAATGATATTGATGAATCCTGAGGAAACATATGGAAACCTATACAAGTATATTAAGAAACAAAATTACTGCGACTCCATACTAATCCCGTACAACATCGAGTGAGAACATACACAGGCTTCTTCTTATACTGTCTGTGTACTATTTCATTTCTGATTATAATGTATACATGTATACAGATTCCACTGGTTCCTAATAATATTGTGTCCTGACCGGGGTGTCGTGAACGTCTTTGATTCATTGCACACTCCAAAAGAAAAACTACAGAACATCATGGACATGATGACAAGATGATGTATATTTTCCCCTACTTAATTCACCCCTTACACTCGCAATGACTTAACTCAATTTTTTTGTTCGCAGGGCCTGGAATCAATTTCGTCAAGAACACCCGGGTATTCAACATGAAACACTAAAATGGAACATTGGCTTTCCGGTAAGCAAGTAATTTGTACATGTAGGCCTCGGCTAATATATTATATGAATTTTACTTAATTTCTTTTGGTCGACAGTGTGCCAAACAGGGGAAGGGAAATAATTTATGTGCATACTATGTTTGTGATTACATGTGGAATTGGGGACATAAAAAGCTTACACAACACGATATTATGGTACGTAATAATAAACGCATTTCCATTATTATTAAGTGCACAATTATTGTCTCCAACTCGGCGGATTAAATATCTTTCAATTATTTGTAAATTATAGATGTTGAGCCTGAAGGAAGAGTCTCTAGAGCTAGAAAGAATTGACGCAATTGCAGAACAGCTCGTCGGATGGATCTGGGACGAGGTCGTCAATCCCCGAGGAGAATTCCACATGCCAGTACTGGAGGACGTGCCACACAGTTCAACAAGTCGTCAATCTTAATTAAGTAGAAAATACAGTTTAAATATATATAACTCGAGTTGACATGCATGAATATCTACTTTTGTAATATATATGTCTTCTATTTTGATGAAATGTCAGCTAATATGAATATAGAGTCGGCCGAATACGCATTAGAATACACGTATTAGAATATATACGTATATACACGTATATAGACGTGCATGCATGGCTACTGAAAAAAGCAAAAAAAAAAAAGAAATCCGGGGAAGGCAGGCCCTTTAGCACCGGGTTGTGTCTGGAACCAGTGCTAAAGGCCCTGCTAAAGGCGCTGCGGGGCAGGCCCTTTAGCACCGGGTCGTGGCTGCACCCGGTGCTAAAGGGACCCTTTAGCACCGGTTATTCAACCCGGTGTTAAAGGGGTACCCCTTTAGCCTCGGTTTAGTTAGCCTCGGTTTAGTTGCACCGGGTGGGAAACCCGGTGCTAAAGGGCTTTGCCACCCGGTGCAGATATCAACTATTCTGGTAGTGTATCTTTTGCATGTATAGATTTGAGTTACTCATTGTTGGTTATCTATGCTCTTTCTAACCAAATCGGAGAGACTTATAGTTACTTATTTTTGTGAGCCTTTCATAAGCCCATAAGCCCCTAGAGAGGTGCTTTTGAGGCTTATTTGCCATGACTCCACAAGAATCACCTCACTTTACACATATAAGCCTAAAAAAATCAAACACCTCTTGAGGCTTAAGCTTCTCCATATGAGGGGCTTATAATAAGTCTCTCCAAACCAAACATAGCCTTAAAAAAGTGGCTTATTTGGCCAAACCAAATAGACCTTAGAAAGTTATGAGTGTGGAGGGGCGGAGCCAAGATAAGTTGAAAGAGAGTTCTGGGATTGCTACACTAAAAGGCTAGTATAATTTCATGGTTTATATGCAGATTCAGGATTAAAAGGCTAGTATTAGATGGACATGCATGGACTTAGGGGGTGCACCCCTACAGATCCGCCCACCGGTGACAACGATGCATGGCAGGAAGTTGGCAACGACACATGGGTGGCGATAGGATCCACGAAGATGACGCAAAGTGGTGAAGCCGAGGATCTACATTTGGCCGAGCAATGATGACAAACAAAATGTGCAAGTGTTGGCATTCCATTTTAGGGTCGGGATTTGTGGAAAATCGGTTCAAAACTATCTAAAATTATGGGCTTTTTAAGTTTTTTGAGCAAACCTAAATATTTTTCTTGATCTTTAGATAGCAAACATTTAAAATCTTTTTACTAATTATAAACCTGCATAAAATATAAACATTTGTGTTGCATATGCTTTTCTCTCTCCTCTCTTAATCTCAAAATTGCATCTCAATTAAATCAGATTTAAATCCTAGAATATCTCCCAAACATTCACGAAACTCTCTCTTAGTTAAATTTGAGTAATTACTCAAACTGAAACCCTACCATATATTTTCCTTCTCTTTACTAATATCTTCCCAACATGAAGATTCATTCGAATATAAAAATATATTTCGATTCGAATTAAATTTCCCTTTCGAATAAACACTTAAAACTAGACATTTCTGATTTAAGCTATTTTATTCTAAAAAACTTCATAAATCCGAAAGTTCAATCTAAATATTCGTATCTTATTCAAATTTGTGGTATTCGAATTTAAATAAACTTGAGCGTTCAAAACCTTTAAACCCTAGTTTTTTTTGAGATAACCTTTAAACCCTAGTTGGGCTGACTCATCCATTCCCCTCCAAACCCAGCCCGTATTTCAATTCCTTTTCCAGGCCTAATCCATTTCCTCCAAATTTGGCCCGCTCATCTTTTTGACCCAACTCCATCCTAGCCCAACATGAAACCCCATCCCAGCCCACCAACTCGCCTTCCCAACCGTGTCAAAAAAACAAAACTCGCCTTCCCAACTAGCCCACACACCGTGTTAAAGAAAAAAGGGAAAAAACTAGCCCACACACGCATCCGCCCATCACCACCTCTAGCCCATTCGGTCTGCACCACCTCGGCCTGCTGCCGCTCCAAACCGGGAATCCTATATAGCTTTCACAAGTTTTTTGGGCTACCTAGCTTCCAGTGTTTGAGATTCGTGCAGCTATTATTAACCATCCGATCCCCTCCTTCCTTCTTCTTCTTCCTCCCGATGGGTCTTCCTCCCGATGCAAGTGTGGCCGGCGGTGGCCGGCGGAGGGGCGGGAGGCGGGCGGGGGCGGACAGCGGCGAGGGCGCCGCCGGCCGTGGGCGGTGGGCGAGGCCGCCGGCGGCGGCGGCGGGATTAGGGTTAGGGTTTCTGGGGTTGCTGGCGACGAGCTTGGAGGTGCTCCAATGGCCTCCGACCATACAAAAGAAGGAGGTGGGGGCGGAGGGAAGGTCTGGCGGTGGTGGCAGTGCGGCCGGCGGCGGAGGCGAGTGTTGGCACTCCATACGGCCTACAGATAAATCCGCAAGCGGACAGATACCGATGTAGCTTTCACCCGGGAGTATTCCAAGGTATCGATTTCCATGCAGAACGAGAAGTGGACTGATTCTAAACTAAGTTGTCCTAGGTAGATGGAATGGAGTGAATGGTATGGATGAGGTGGATGACAACAACAAAGAGAAGAGGAGTGATAGGAGGGTAGAGAGGGTACGAGTCTGATAGAGGTATTCTACTGATTGATCGAGCAGATCAGAGGATACAGATAGATACTTGCTTCGGGACAAGGGAACCGGTGGACACACAGAAAGGGATGAGAAGGGGTGCCACTATTTCCCAACTGGGGAGTCCTACGGACCGGAACTAACGTGATGGGCTACGAAGACCGGAAGGGCTGTCACCACCTTACGGCTACCACCTCCGTTGCGACGGGAATAAACTAAGTTAGTCTCAAGTATAGGCACCACACCTACACTAGTCAACTAATACTTATCTCCTATAGAATGATAAGCACCCAAGCTAAGCAACCAGTATACAGTTATACCAATCAACTAAGCATTGAACGAAGAACCAGCAAGCATATAAAAGTAAGAACTGAATGCTCAATTAATCAGAGAGAGATACAAGAGTTACCAGACAAGACCCGGATGTTACTCGAAGTGAAGTCGCATCCGTAGAGGTACAGTGGGAAGAGGGGCCGACACTCCGGCTCCTCTCCGGGACGCTCACCTCTCCTCTCTCCCTATCTCTACTGATACAAGTGGAGAACTAACAGTGCTTCGCCTGCACTCTACTCTTGTGTTGTGTGTTTTGTAGGTGACCAGGGGCCTCAATTTATAGTGGCCAAGGACGGTGGAGCAGTGGAGTCGCGGCCAAGGCACCGGGAGGCGGTGCCGGGTCGTTCGGGCGAAATCCCCGGTTCGGGCGAACTGGGCAGTTCGGCCGAACCGGTGGATCCACCGACTCAAGCCCCTACGGTCTGGATTGCTCCCTGGGAGGCGGTTTCCAACCGGGGTCGGTTCGGCCGAAGGCCCAGGCCTGCCCCTGCTGCACCGCCTTATCCTCTGGACCTCCTGGGCTGGGTTCTGGTGCTTGGCGTTCATGTCGAATTGGCCCAGGGTGACTTGTCGGTCCTTCGGGATGAGTTGGCGGTCGTCCACGTGTCGTATGTTGTCGTTTGATTGACGTGGACGGCTCCCGGTGGCTTGCTCGGCTAAGGGGGGTAACCGGCCGAACGGAGTCGTTCGGCCGAAACGGTCATTTCTGACCCTTATAGCACGTGTTTCTCCATTTTGTACCTGCACAGAGGACAATCACCAAAACTTGTGGAAATAGTCAGTGATAAGCCCTATAGCTATGGTGTGTGTCCTCATTGTGTTTGTTTTATACTCGGTTGGAGGTCGGAAATCGGTCTGTAACGACCGCCAACAAGCTCCCCCAAACTTAGATCTTTGCTCGTCCCGAGTAAAGAAATTAAAACATGAGCAAAACTAAAGTAAGGGTTCTTTTATTATCATGAATACTTGCATATTGAATATTCAAACCTTTCTCATACCTGTGAATTTGTAGTAGCTACTTCCCGGATCTTGGGCGGTTGATAAATGGAACGACTCTTACAACAAGGTCCTCTTGCTCATCCTGCATTCGGGGTTTTCTGTTTTCGCAACTAAATGGCTCGTTTCCCTTCATCCCTAACACTCAGCTCTCTGGAGCTCTCTCCTTTCACTCACTCTCTTTTGTATTTCTCTTTGTCTCTCAGGTGGTGGCCTTGTCATGTCGAGTATTTCGGTCAAGCCAAAGATTGGCTCCTGGAGCTTCTCATCACTGCCCTTGGTCATGTTGCAAGTTAATGATAGAGAGTTCATGTTGTTCCTCAGCCTTTTTGATCCCTTTTTCTTTTCTTTTCCCCTTTTGGGATTTTTTTTCCTGGACTTTCATGAGTCCTTTATTTCTCTTTTTTTTTCAGGGTATCATCAAGGCATGAGGGCTTCCACTACACTCTGATGATAGATTTGCTTGCAACAGACCTCAGACAATGTGATCCATTCCAAGAACACAACTTTCAACAAGACTTCATACAAAATATGACAGGTTTCAGGAATAAACTCTCAAGCATATGTGGTATTTGTGGACAGGATGAAGGGATAGAGCAGGATTTTCATCTTTTCACAAATTAAATTCTCCCAAATGTTGGTGTGAACAAGTGGTTCATTTTATCGAGTCATATCACAAACATCAACAACTTAGATCAGGGGGGTCCTATCGTGATGAATTTTTCACAAGTACTAGATACTGAGTTTGAAATAAACAACATGCAGCAATCATGATATAAAAGAGAGACCGAGTTCGTTTCGTTTATGTGAGGCATGCATTTTCAATTTTTCGAAACGAGACAACACAGGAAAGTAAACAGGGGGAAGAAGGTGCAAACCCACGTGCAGGTGCGCGAGAGGGGGCAGTCGGGCTGGTTCGGCCGAACCGGTCAGTTCGCCCGAACTGGCCAGTTCGCCCGAACTGGCTGGTTTGGCCGAACTGGCCCCCGGGGCTCGGTCCGTCGTGCCATGCGTTCCTGTGTCGTTCCTGTACTCGTGCAACTCTCTATTAGACAGGGCATTCTCCGGTTGGCTCAAATGCACCGACCGGAGCGACAATTTTATTTTCTTTCTTGCAAACAATTCAAACTTTATTTATTCAACGAACTAAGATTGGAAACAAATATTTGAGGGGAAATAAATTCAGAGCACCCTAAACATTGATCTAAAGAAAATTAAACGAATCAAGCAACTAGCAAACCAAACTAAACTGACGGTGCTCTATCTAAAAACAGAACGACCGCGGGACACTATTCTGAAGGCGGTCCATAGAGATCTTCGTGTCCCGTGGCCTTGAAGATCCTCTTGAGCTTTGCGCACTGGGCCTTGCGGAGGAGTTCCATCTTGTCCTCCCATTCCATGCGTGCGAGCTCGCCCTCCGCCACCTTCTCGTCCAGGTGGTTGATCCTCTGCTTCGCCAGTGCCAGTTCCTCCTTCAGGCTCTCCACGGTGGGCGGCTTCTCTTCCTCTTCTTCATTGTCCTCCTCATCGGAGAACGCCATGTCCCCCGGCAGCCCTTTGATGGATGGGGGCTGCCTGTGGCGCCGGACTCTGGGGTGGCGCCGTGGCGGAGAGGACTGGGATGAGTTTGCCAGCCCCAGCTCGTTCCGGTTGAGCGGCGGGACGAGGACTTTTCCGTACCCTCCTCCCGGGATGCGTTCTCCCTTGATGATGAAACGCGGTGGGCTTTCCGGCGTGTAGTCCGGCTCCTCTCCGGCCTTCTCCTTGGGCAGCAACAACCCCAAATCCGACACCCTCGAGGAGGATATTGACCTTGGGCGTAGCTGCCCTTCGTTCGGCCTTGGTGATGGCGAACGAGGCGGTTTCTTGATCCCTTTTAGTGGGGCGAGGAGCTCGTTGAGTGCTGAGCGGTGAGGGGAGTTGCCGCGCCTCACCGGGCTACGTCCCGGTGTCCTCCCCTGGTGCACGTCTCCTGCTGCGTCGACATCGGAGATGCGGAAGGCGTGCTCCTGCCGGGAGGAGTTGCCGTTCCGGCTACTGCTGCTCGAGCCCTGAGCCGATGATGTGCCCTTGGAGGAAAAGGAGGCCATGGTGGCTGTGTTCTATGGGATGGAGTTGGCTTAGATGAGATGGGAAACGTCGACAGAGAGTCTCTGTTTTTATCGGGGATTTCAGATCGGGAAAACGGAGTTTCCCGGCGATTCCCTCGCGACTCTCGGGATATCTCTAACTGCAGATGTATCTGGACGAGCATATCTGTTCCTGGGGCCTGGGAGGCCAATTCGCCCGAACCAGCTGGTTCGGCCGAACTGGGCCTGTTCGCCCGAACAGGTCCCTGGGCCCCCAGGTGCGTGGCCCGTGCCGTGGTTCGAGGTTTTGGTCATGGGAGATTCGGGTCAAGGAGGTTTTCAAGGTTCAGGAGGTTTTGGCCCAGAAGGATTTGAAGATGACGGATTCGGGCCGGGGTTCTATGGACGGGGTTCAGAGTTCTATGAACTCGACGACGTCTAATTCGTCGAGTGTCGGAGGTTCTGGATCTAGGAAAATCTTCAACCGTTGTCCGTTAACCTTGAAGGTGTTTCCGTCCTCGCTTTGCAAAGTGACGGCCCCATGAGATGCAGCATTGATTACTGTGAATGGGCCGTCCCACTTGCTCCTCAACTTCCCGTGACCGAAAAGTTTGACACGGGAGTTGAAGACGAGAACCTTGTCTCCCGGCTTGAACGTTTTGACCTTGATTCTCTTATCATGCCATCTCTTGGTCCGTTCTTTGTATAGCCGGGAGCTGTGGTATGCTTTCTCCCTCATCTCATCTAGCTCAGCTAGCTGGATCTTCCGTTTAACGCCGGCAGTTGGAAGGTCCATACCCCACTTCCTAATGGCCCAGTGAGCTCTAAACTCCATTTCTACAGGTAAATGACAGGTTTTGCCATAGACTAGTTGATATGGGGTCATGCCTATGGGCGTCTTATAGGCCGTGCGGTAAGCCCAGAGTGCATCTGGAAGTTTATCCTTCCATTGCTTGCCCATCTCATTTATGATCTTTTGCAGAATGTTTTTGATTTGCTTATTGGAAGTTTCTGCTTGACCGCTAGTTTGGGGGTGATAGGGTGTGGCTACGTTATGCTGCACCCCCAAACTTGAGAGATACTTACGGAAGGCTGAATCTATGAAGTGGGAGCCGCCATCACTAATGACTATTCTAGGAACGCCAAAACGGGGGAATATAACCTCATGAAACATTCGTCTCGCGTTCTTAGAGTCAGCAGCTAAGCAAGGCAAGGCTTCTACCCACTTAGAGACGTAGTCCACTGCTACTAGGATGAATTGACAACCCTCGGAGTTTGGGAAGGGACCCATGAAGTCTACCCCCCAGACATCGAAGATTTCTACTTGGAGATTGCTAGTGAGTGGCATTGCGTCTCTAGTATTGATGTTCCCGTGTTTCTAGCAGCGGGGGCACCGCATGACAAATGCTCTCGCATCCTCATACATGCTGGGCCAGTAAAAACCACACTGCCAGACTTTAGCATTGGTCCGAAATGCACCGTAGTGTCCTCCGTACGGGGCTGCGTGGCATCTCTCCAGGATTTTATAAGCCTCATGTGCGGGTACACACCTTCTGAGGAGTCCGTCACTACAAATCCTAAAGAGGTACGGGTCGTCCCAAAGGTGAAGTCGGCTCTCACAGGCTAGCCGTTTCCTATTCTCTCTAGGGGGGACATAACCCGTTACCATGTAGTTTACTATATTGGCATACCACGGATCACCAGTGGTGACCTTAAGGAGGGTGTCATCCCATAAGTAGTCGTCGATTGGGAGATCGGACGGGACTTGCATCCGGGACAAATGGTCAGCCACTGAGTTCTCTACTCCTTTCTTATCTTTTATCTCAATGTCAAATTCTTGGAGTAGAAGAATCCAGCGGATGAGTCTCGGTTTTGCATCCTTTTTGGTCAGAAGGTACTTCAGAGCAGCGTGATCTGAATAGACTATAACCTTGGCCCCGACTAGGTAGGACCGGAATTTGTCTATAGCAAATACGACTGCTAAGAGCTCCTTCTCCGTAGTTGCGTAGTTGAGCTGGGGGCCAGTGAGCGTTTTGCTAGCATACGAGATAGCATAATGCTTCTTGTCCTTAGTTTGGCCCAACACAGCTCCTACAGCATAGTCGCTTGCATCGCACATGATTTCGAATGGGATCCTCCAGTCGGGAGGCTGGATGATGGGAGCGGAGATGAGTGCCTTTTTGAGGGTGTGAAATGCGGCATAGCACTCCTCATCGAAAATGAAGGGGGCATCTTTGGCTAAGAGATTGGTCAAGGGCCGAGATATCTGGGAGAAGTTTTTGATGAAATGCCTATAGAATCCGGTATGGCCAAGGAAGCTGCGGATCCCCTTAACGTTTGTGGGAGGTGGAAGTTGCTCGATCACTTCTATCTTCGCTTTGTCTACCTGGATCCCACGTTCTGACACCCTATGTCCTAGGACAATCCCCTCTCGCACCATAAAATGGCACTTTTCCCAGTTCAAAACAAGGTGTTTCTCTTCACACCTCTGGAGGACCTTGTCCAGATTTTTTAGACATTCGGTAAAGGTCTTTCCGTAAACTGAGAAATCGTCCATGAACACTTCCATAATCTCCTCAATCATATCCGAGAAGATAGACATCATGCAACGTTAAATAGAGGCGGGTGCGTTACATAGCCCGAAAGACATTCGCCGGTAGGCGTACGTCCCATAGGGGCATGTGAACGTGGTTTTACTCTGGTCTTTTGGGTGGATAGGAATTTTGTGGTACCCAGAGTAACCGTCAAGGAAGCAGAAGAAAGAGTGTTTGGCTAACCGTTCAAGCATTTCGTCTATGAACGGAAGGGGGAAATGGTCTTTCTTGGTGGCCTTATTGAGTCGACGATAGTCGATGCACATACGCCAACCAGTAATAGTGCGCTGAGGGATGAGCTCATTTTTGTCATTGCGCACTACCGTCATTCCTCCCTTCTTAGGAACGACTTGAACAGGACTAACCCATTCACTATTGGGGACAGGGTAGATGATCCCCGCGTGAAGGAGTTTGAGAACTTCCTTTTTCACCACCTCTCTCATGGCATTGTTTAACCGTTGTTGAGGTTCCCGAGACGGTGTTGCTTCAGAATCGATCGGGATGCGATGAGTGCAAATATTTGGGCTAATTCCTTTCAGGTCTTGGAGAGAATATCCTAAGACCGATCGATTTTTCTCCAGGATAGTGATGAGTTGCTGGGTTTCTACCTCGGAGAGTTTATCACTAATGATCACTGGAGTTTGCTTATCCCCAAAGAGGAAAGCATACCTAAGTCCAGGCGGAAGAGGTTTGAGCTCGATTGGAGATGGTTTTGGAGTTTCGTTTGTATCAAGCTCAATCGGAGGATGAGTTTCCTCCTCCTCCGTAAAGAATGGAATATCCTCTTCTGGAATAGGTTGTTCGAGGTCTAGCAAAGAAGCTGACCTGACTTCCTCTAATGGGTCAGGATCAGGGTCTGCCTCTATTGGAGTATTCAAAGATTGGGCATAGGAGACAGGGATAAGTTCTTTACCGATCCTAAGCTCTACTAGCTGGTTTATTGGTGCTTTTTCCAGAATCTTCAAGATTGGCCTGCCTATGAAGATGGGATGTGTGGTAGTGCTAGGTAGGTCGAAGATGTGAAAATCCATGAAGAGTTCAGGATCGTTGACCTTAACGGGTGTGACCCGTAAGATCCCCAAACAGTCCAGGATTCTTCCTGAAGTAAACTTAAGTCGTTTTTGAGAAAACGACCATGAGTTATCAGGGAATTCGGTTCGCACCAAAGAGCTAGAGATTATGTTGATTCCGAGGCTCGGGTCGTACCCAATTTCTCGGTCAAGGCCCATGATCTCACAGCATATCCTTTTGGTTTTTCTGGGCATCACCTCGGTCGAGGCTTCGGCCTCATCTAGCCACTCCCGACTCATGATAGCAGAGAGACGTCCCAGGTACTCCCGCTGGTATTCCAATTCTTCTTTGTCGGGGGCCTGATCCTTTTGCTCTACACATCGTTCCCGTGTGAAACTTGTTGCACTCCCGATGTCTTCGAATAGATCATCGTCAAAATCATAAAGAGTGGTGTAGAGTGAATCATAATGGTCTGGGCTAGAATATGGTTGTGGTTCGAAATGAGCTTCAGGTTCTGATGGACTGGAAGAGCTAATGGATTTGGATTGGACTGATATTGGCTCTTTAGGTTCAGGTTCAGGCTGCTTTTCTTCTTCATCGGGGAGTTCATCATAGATTCCAGTGTAGGGGGTGTTGTCTAGGATACGGTCCAGGACTACCCTCGCTTCACTAGGAATCAAATGAAAGAACGACCCTCCAGAAGCAGAGTCCAAGAAAGTGGTGGCTACGGGACAGAGGCTAAGGCTGAAGTGTTGTAAAACAACAGGTTCTGGTAGGCTTAGGTCCGGTCCTGAGGCCAGTATTTGCTTGAAACGAGCCCAGGCAGCTCCTAACGATTCTCCCTTTAATTGCTTAAAGTTAATGATTTCTGCTCGGAGACTGGCTACCTTGGAGACTGGGAAGAAGTTTAGGAAGAATTTTTCCTTGAGAACTTTCCAGCTCCCGTCCATAGTACTGACAGCCAGAGAGTACCATTTCTTTGCTCCTCCCGCTAGTGAAAACGGGAATAACTTCCATTTGAGTGTCTCTTGTGTCATGCCCGCAATGGTCAGGCATGAGCAGAGTTGCTCAAACTCGCGCAAATGCGCGTATGGACTCTCAGCCTTCGTTCCTAAGAACGATTGCTCATGAACCATGGCTATGAAGCCGGGACGTAGCTCATAGCCGGGTGTGGATATGGGATGTGATGATGGTGGTGGCTCCAAACAATCGCCCGTTGGAGCCGAGTGTTGGCGTAAGGTGAGGGTGGAATTCATATGGTGGATGGTGGTGGGATACACGGACAACTTGGGTTCGGAATCAGAACAGCTACCGTTCCCCGGCAACGGCGCCAGAGAGCTTGTTGGCACTCCTTACGGCCTACAGATAAATCCGCAAGCGGACGGATACCGATGTAGCTTTCACCCGGGAGTATTCCAAGGTATCAATTTCCACGGAGAACGAGAAGTGGATTGATTCTAAACTAAGTTGTCCTAGGTAGATGGAATGGAGTGAATGGTATGGATGAGGTGGATGACAACAACAAAGAGAAGAGGAGTGATAGGAGGGTAGAGAGGGTACGAGTCTGATAGAGGTATTCTACTGATTGATCGAGCAGATCAGAGGATACAGATAGATACTTGCTTCGGGACAAGGGAACCGGTGGACACACAGAAAGGGATGAGAAGGGGTGCCACTATTTCCCAACTGGGGAATCCTACGGACCGGAACTAACGTGATGGGCTACGAAGACCGGAAGGGCTGTCACCACCTTACGGCTACCACCTCCATTGCGACGGGAATAAACTAAGTTAGTCTCAAGTATAGGCACCACGCCTACACTAGTCAACTAATACTTATCTCCTATAGAAAGATAAGCACCCAAGCTAAGCAACCAGTATACAGTTATACCAATCAACTAAGCATTGGACGAAGAACTAGCAAGCATATAAAAGTAAGAACTGAATGCTCAATTAATCAGAGAGAGATACAAGAGTTACCAGACAAGACCCGGATGTTACTCGAAGTGAAGTCGCATCCGTAGAGGTACAGCGGGAAGACGGGCCGACACTCCGGCTCCTCTCCGGGACGCTCACCTCTCCTCTCTCCCTATCTCTACTGATACAAGTGGAGAACTAATAGTGCTTCGCCTGCACTCTACTCTTGTGTTGTGTGTTTTGTAGGTGACCAGGGGCCTCAATTTATAGTGGCCAAGGACGGTGGAGCAGTGGAGTCGCGGCCAAGGCACCAGGAAGCGGTGCTGGGTCGTTCGGGCGAAATCCCCGGTTCGGGCGAACTGGGCAGTTCGGCCGAACCGGTGGATCCACCGACTCAAGCCCCTACGGTCTGGATTGCTCCCTGGGAGGCGGTTTCCAGCCGGGGTTGGTTCGGCCGAAGGCCAGAATTCGGCCGAACTGGGCCGAAGGCCCAGGCCTGCCCCTGCTGCACCGCCTTAACCTCTGGACCTCCTGGGCTGGGTTCTGGTGCTTGGCGTTCATGTCGAATTGGCCCAGGGTGACTTGTCGGTCCTTCGGGATGAGTTGGCGGTCGTCCACGTGTCGTATGTTGTCGTTTGGTTGACGTGGACGGCTCCTGGTGGCTTGCACGGCTAAGGGGGGTAACCGGCCGAACGGAGTCGTTCGGCCGAAACGGTCATTTCTGACCCTTATAGCACGTGTTTCTCCATTTTGTACCTGCATAGAGGACAATCACCAAAACTTGTGGAAATAGTCAGTGATAAGCCCTATAGCTATGGTGTGTGTCCTCATTGTGTTTGTTTTATACTCGGTTGGAGGTCGGAAATCGGTCTGTAATGACCGCCAATAGCGAGGCGGCGCGGGAGCGCCGCCGACCGGGCGGGGCCAGACGGCCGGTGGGCGGGGACCCGGCGGCGGGGGCGGCGACGCCAACCGGGTTAGGAAGGGCGGGGCGGTGCGGCGGGGGCGAATGGCGGGCGGTCGGCGCGGCGGCGCGGCAGCCGCCGCCGGTCCGGGCGGAGGACGAAGGCGGCGGGGGTGGAGGTCGTGCGGCGCGCGGGGAAGAAGACGACGTCGGTGGGGTCGGCGCAGCTGGGGCGGACGGTGGGCGGGAGGCGCGGAGGCGGGAGCCACCGGCCTGGGCGGCGGAGGCGGCGGCGGGGGCGGCGGGCGGAGGAAGAAGGCGGCAGGCGGAGGAAGAAGGAGGAGATGGGCCTTATTGGGCCCTAAGCTAGGTTGGTTAAAAAGTGAATGGAAGCTACATAGGACCCCCGCTCCAAACAGTCGTCTCCCAGAGCCGTATGTCCTCCACAGGGTGGTTGTTAGGACGTCAGCCGTCGCCGCCGGCGTCCGTCCCTCCCGTGTCTCCGGCGAATCCAATCATCCATCGAGGTGTGTTTCGCTGGTGCTTCCCTTCCCTTGTTCGTTGCGGCGGGGTGGCACTCTGACGAGCTCGCAGCTGAATCCTTTTGTTTGTTTTTGGGCGCGGACAGCGATGACCTAGAGCCCGAATCGTCGGAAATGGATGCCGCGCCGCCGCTCCAGAGGCCGCGTCCTCCGTCGCCGGGCACCGCAGTGGAGGTCCTGGACTCGATCCCGCCGGAGCTGCTCAACGCCATCCTCTCCCGCCTTCCCCTCCGCGACGCCGTCTGCACCTCAGCCCTCGCTCGCGCATGGCGCCGCCGCTGGCAGTGCGTCCCCTCCCTCAAGTTCGAATGGGATGGGAGCGCGAACCCCGGTGCCGTCACCGGCGTCCTCCGGCGCTACTCACACCCCGTCCGCGAGTTCTGCCACTCAGCCGTCGGTGAGGCGTCGTTCCGCCACTCCGACCGCTGGCTCCGCCCCCTGGTGCTCAAGGGGGTACAAAACCTCTTGCTTTCAGCTTTCATTTACGGGTGAAGGTTTGGTGCACACGCTGCATCCCTCCATCTTCTCATGCCCTGAGCTCACAGTTCTTGTTCTCGGAGGCTGCGACGTCCCAGCTACGCCCCAAGGCTTTGCAGGGCTTCCAAATCTAACCATTCTACGCCTATCCTTTGTCGGGTTTCAAGAAGGCGTTAGGGAATTGGAGTTGTTAATTGCTACATCCCCATTGCTCAAATGGCTGTATCTTTCAATGTTGAGGTTTGCTTATAGCGATAATGGAAATGATCAATGGGTTATTCAGGCTCCCAAACTTCGTTGGTTTTCACTATCTGACATTTTTTATCATGGGTGGAAGATCAGTGAGCTCCCATCCCTTGAGCGAGCCCATATCGTGTGTCCCTTTGACTCGGGTCAGGGATTGGCTCAGTCTGCAAATACAGGTAAACTGTTTTCTCCATCCCCCCTCCCCCCTCTTTCTTCTTTGTTTGTATGTAGTCTGAACTGTAGAGAAGATATGATTTGTTTCCTTCTCCTAAATTTGACGAAACATAATTTCTGCTATAGTACGACACTATAAGATTACTAATCACCACTCAAATTGTGAGAGTATTGAAAAATTGATTTGGGGAAATATGTCAATGGTATGCTCGAGTTTGATACCCTTCAAATGGATTCCAACGTCAATGTAAGCATAGATGTCTTACTTTCACATGATATTTGAGTAATCTCAAGTTAGTTCTTGCTTCGATTGTCCAGAATCCATATGGACCAAAGTCCAAATAGATTCTTTTTCAAAAAAGTCCAAACAGATTTCCATGCTACAGCCTGTGCTGCTGAGCAACATAATGTATCCAACCTAGTTGTGATGACAGTTGATTTTAAACTTGTAGTCTCGATCCTAGCATACTGAATACACACGGACAAGGTCCATTAGCGTATGTATAGCGGTCAGCCGGGCACAAACCCTCTCACACTATCTTGAATGCTAGTCATTTTCAGACTCAATTAACAAAAGGAGCAGTAAAAACCAAAAATTTTCTGATTAAAGTTATTCTCCATAACAATAGACTCGTCTGATGCTGTTGTTGATTCAGTGGGCAGGAGCGGTGGTGGTTGGGAAGTTGCCGTGTTTTTAAAAAAAAATTAAAAGTGGGCCTACTGTAAGCAAGAAAACCATTTCTACACACCATGTCATTTTAAATAAGCATTGTGGGTCCCACCTTAGGATCGATGGCAGTGGCAGTCCTATACATTGGAGGCCTACATCGGTGCAGACTGCCTGGTCATCTAAAGCTGCTTATTTATATTTATATTTGGAATTTGAGAAAGATGTCTTGAGGCATCCAGTTGCATACTTGCATAAAAGAAAACCAAATATGTTAAGTTGCCATTTTGTAAGTGGTGATGATTGTCCGGTTTTGGTTGATTCCAACTTTTGCATATTAGGTCTTTTGAGTTGGATCTGTTTTCAAACTTTTATTGATTTCATAATCCAACATATTTCTTGTTATACTCCATATAAGTAAAGTCTTGTAATCTAAATGTCTCTACCAGGCCATATATACTTCGTTGGCCCAATCTGTTACCATATAATCACCTACCGTGCCATAAAATTGTAAGAACTAGGATGGCCATTGAATGTTTATTATTATATTATGTAAGTTGCTAGTATTATCTCATGAACAAAACGACTACCAAATTAAATAAGATCAAGAACAAATTACTTTCCGTCACCTATCTATTGGCCTTTCAGTCTAACAGTTTGTCTATAATTCAGATTGGAGATGATAACATTCTGGAAGGACTCTCCTGCCCCTTCAATGATCTAAAGCGTTTAACACTGGATACAAGCCTGAGCCTGAGCCTATTGTCTAGTGTTTTATCTGTATTCTGTCTGCTCAGGAATGCTCCAAAACTTTTTGTATATTGAGGTAGTTTGAAATGGTAGTTAAAAAAAGCTAACTGTGCATTTTTCTTTGTCATTTGTATGCATGCCTATATAATTCCCATCTTTGTTGCAGATCAATGATAATTATTCTCAGCATGATGAAGTTGACTTTGACTTTCTGAATGCACAATGGACTGGTGATTTGCTCTACAAACTCAGACGTGTTAGTGTGATTAGTTTGATGTGCAAGCTAAGTGTGAGATGAATTTTATCAAGTTTGTGCTGTCCAAGGCAAGACAGCTTGAAGAGTTCCGTGTTTGTCTTCATGAAGACTGTTCAAAATCCAATGAAGCTGCAGTTACAGAGTTGGTAAAGTATAGGAGAGCTTCTCCACAAGCCAATGTCTTCTTCAGGCCCTGTTTGGAACAGCTTATCTTCAGCTTATGGTCAAAATAAGCTCAAACTAGAAGCCAAACGACACGCTTTTTTTGCAGTTTTTTTTTGCCACGCTTCTCCCAACCGCCCCCATTTGTACTACAACGCAGAAGCTGGTTCAAACCCGTTTCTCAAATAAGCGCTATTTTCATATTCATACGGCTTATCTGAGAAGCGATTCTCCTGGCCGCTGTTCCAAACAGGGCCTCAGTCGCATGTCGGATAATTAAAGTTTGGAGCATTATAACTTGATGTGGTAGGTTGGACCTTCGGGGGGGGGGGGGGGATGAAGTTGGAAACTTAAGCTTATATGCTGTAGAAGGGCGCAGATGAGTAAAAGTCGTCAACTCTGTGAAAACCTAAAACAATGTAGATTTTAGTGTCTAATCTATAAATCTATAAAACCTATATAATTGGTAGCCACTAACAGGTCATGACTGATTCCTCTCAACATGCAAGATGTACATCTCACCATCCACATTTTCTCTCAACATGTAAGCTGTCCACGTCACCATTCACTAGAATTATGAATTTATGTCTTATTTTCTGTGGCTATACATTGTGTTAGTCTTTGCGAGTACCATGCTACAAATTTCTAAGTAGCTATCTCTCAATAAAATGAATGTGTTTTCCTCTACATTGCCGTTTACAAAAAAATATTGCAATGCAATTATTTTAATGTTTCTACTTAAATTGCATCTTTAAATTTTGTATAAATTCTCGCAGCAACGCGCGGGGTACCATGTAGTTTATTTAGTCTTTTGGTCGTTAGAGTCATGATGTAACTGGATCCTAATATGCTGGCCTTTTCCGTTTCTTATTTAGAGAACCTATTTTTTTAGAGTTTATGACCTGATTTTGTTTTTTGAGACAATGATTTTTCATTTCCGAATTCCATAGGAGCGATCTCAAGGTAGGTGCCAAAAGATCAGGAATTTTGTACTCACGCACATTCCTGATCGTTGGGCATTGGAATGCTTATGCAAATAGGATTTCGAGGAAAAGGGAGAGGCTCTGTCGAAATTGGTATTTTCTCATCAATTATTGGCCAATGGGGTGAGCATAGGTGATAAATTACTGTTACATTTTTATCATCAGACCGACATCCCATTTCGAATGCTTTTGGCTATGATGTTCTCTATAGCTAGCAACAGAATATTTCTTTTTTTATAATAGCTTCTTGCTCAGAAATTCAAACACTTGGAAATTTGGAATGAGATACTATACGATCATGGCATTCCATACTTTGTTATAATTTTTTTCTTTGCTCAGAACAATCTATATTTTTGACCAAAACATTTCTCTGGTGCTTAGAGCAATTTATGTTTTTTCTGGGAGTTAGAATACTTTTTTTTTCTCTCGGAACAGTTTCCTTTATGCTCAAAATATCTTTTTCCTCTGGAATATTTTTTTAAGTTATAACAATTTTTTAAGATGGAACGATCTTTCCTTACTGGATCATTTTTGAAACGTTGAATGCGTAGTTGAAAACGTCGAGTTGAAAAAATTGTCGAAAAGACCTAAACTGTAATAAACTAAAGGTTAGAGAGGAAAAATTAAAATAAAAACAAAAACGTCTGAGCAATTTTTCGTGTGCTGGGCTGGGCTGATAAAGGCCGAACTGGCTGCCATGTCACCTTATAAATCTCCATCTGGTCTGCCACGTCACGATGAACGCGTCATCGGCGCGACACCTCGGACCGGCACTCTGCTCCAAGCCTCCAACTCTACGCCCGGCGTGAGTCTGAACTGAAGTCACAAGCTCCGCTGCATCCTGTCCGTGTCACCGCCTCACCACCGGCCACCGGCGGCGGAGGAGGAGGAGAGCAGCAAGCAAGCGGCGGCGAGGTAGCCATGGAGGAGGAGCAGCTTCGCGCGCTGCTCAGCGACCTCGACGCGCTCAAGCAGCGCCCCGGCGACCCCGCCTCCATCGATCGGGTAACCCCCCTTCTCAGTTCCCACCGAGCCGCTCCCTGGATCTCGGCAGTTTGCCTCGCCATCTTCCCTCCGCCCGTGCCTTTTCCAATTCCTGATCCCTGTTCCTTGGATTGCTAGGTGCGAGAGCGGGTAGTGGCGATGTTGAACCCGGCCGGCGCCGCCGCTTCTCGATCCAAGATCAAGGTACGATCTGACTGCTGAGGGTACGGCGCACTGCGACTTGGACGGTACATCTTCGGAGAACTTGTGAATTTTACTCTGTGTTCGCGAAATTGGGGCCGCAGGACATGAGCGCGGAGGTGGTGGACAGCAATCCCTACAGCAGACTTATGGCGCTGCAGCGGATGGGCGTCGTGGAGAATTATGAGCGCATCAGGGACTACTCCATCGCCATCGTTGTAAGCATCCTTCTCACCTAGTTTGGCATTGCAACTCTTCAAACTTAGCTACCTCAGCACATAATTCCGAAATTGGCATGAACCGTACCTGTCATAGTTCCATCCTTTGGAGTAGACAAGGTCTCTCCAATGTACTAGTATGCACTGAAATGCCATGTGGGTATCGTGAAACTTGATTTTTTTTTGTGTGATCACATCAGATTTGAATTTCTCTAGAGATTGATCTAGGTGTACCATGTATCAGATGCCTAATAAGGAAAATGTAGTTATAATAGGTATTTTGAACAACCAGCTGTTGTTATTTCTGTATATCAGCGTTACTTTCAGCTTGTTTTAGTACAAAAAGGCACAGTTGCAAAACTGAAGGCAACTTGTATCTTCATTGCATGATACATGAAAAGATTAGTTTAGCACACATAAGTGGGAAATTCAACTCAGAGCAAAAGTTTGATTCATGGTCATATATTTTACAGGGCATAGGTGGTGTTGGTAGTGTTGCTGCGGAGATGCTTACTAGATGTGGAATTGGACGCCTCTTGCTGTATGACTATGACACAGTCGAGTTGGCTAACATGAATAGGCTGTTCTTTCGTCCGGAACAGGTAAGATTCCAGGATAATAGGTTGTTCGCTCTCTGCAAGAACATAAATCCAAATCAGACCGCGACTCATATTCAGTTCATATGTTTTGTTAGGTTGGAATGACCAAAACAGATGCCGCTGTACAGACACTTTCTGGAATAAATCCTGATGTTGTGTTGGAGGTGAGCAACTATGCCCAATGTCATAATTTATCTTTTACCCTTTTTTTGAGCAAATTTATCTTTTACCCTTTATCCTACTTCAATAAACCAATTGTTTCATCAAATTCAGAACATAGTTTTTGATAGAAGTGACAGAACCTATGGTGTTCAATTTTTGTTGAACTTGCCTAATGCTGCCTGCTTCCCATTACTTATTCATCTTCCACTGTACTCTATAAAACTAGAAGTTGTTTTTGCTGTATTTTCTTTTTTCCTTTTTACAGTCTTTATTGCATACCCCACATTATCATATGAAGCGCAAAATAGCAGGCATGATTTATTTTCTTGGGCTGTATTCAATGGAGTAACAATACGTATTCCTCCTGATTATAAAAAGTGACTTTAACTTATCTTCTCTGCTGCAGAGCTACTCACTGAATATTACTACAGTCAAAGGATTTGAAACATTTTTGGCAAGTCTAAAAGCCCGGAGCTCTCATGAGGGTAGCACTGGAGTTGATCTTGTCTTGAGCTGTGTCGATAACTATGAAGCTCGTATGGTTGTAAACCAGGTGATTTGTCCAGACACTTCTAAATTATTCTGACTCCTTCCCGCGCCTTATATTGACACTACATGCATATGTATTCTGGTTCCATTCATTGGTGTTCATTTGCTTATTTGTTCTTTTCAGGCATGCAATGAGCTTGGTCAGACGTGGATGGAGTCTGGTAAGTTGTAAATCACATTTATTGACAACAAAACTTTTCAGAAACTGCATTCCTGTTTTTGGATATCATGCTTATTGTCAAGTATTCTTGTGTAATTTCTCCATTGTATCTGGCTGTATACCCTAATCACATCTCAAAGGTGTCAAGCCAGCTTGGCTTATAGTTTACATTTTTTTATTGACCATGAAGGAGTATAGTTGCTTTTACTTATTTTATATCACTAGTCAATATACTTCATCCATCATAATTGGTCATAGTTAAACCTTGGGTACTGATCAAATTGTTCAAGGCACACATTTAAAAGGGAAACTTATTTTCCGTTAGGATTCTATTTTTCTGCATTACTGCTTAATTTTTTGTAAGGATGTTCAACCTAGTTATGCAGGATCATGGTATGTTTCACATAATTGGTTTGAAAAATAGTGTATGCAATTAACAGAAATACACACACAAGTTCAAGACTTGAAGCTTACTGGGTTACGTTCCATTCTTAAAAGAACTCATGATGACAGTGCAATTCTGATATAGCTGCTCATTCAATGCTAACCCTCTATTCACATCAATCTTGGAAGTAATGTGAGACATTTATGTATCAGGTGTCTCAGAAGATGCTGTCTCTGGTCATATACAACTGCTGGTTCCTGGTGAAACTGCATGTTTTGCATGTGCTCCTCCATTGGTATGTTCTTATTTTTGCTACTCTCGTTTAATGGTGTGCTTTTATGCACTTCATACTTTAGATGGTGGATGTGTGTTTCATATTGTCGTCTCAACCATTTTCAATGTTGAAATTTCAATGATTCTTCAGGCTAGACAATGATGCACCCCTATGAACTTCTGTCATATTTCATATTTGTTTCTATATCACTTCTTGCCTACTTTTTGTAATACCTTTAATTATAGGTAGTAGCATCTGGAGTGGATGAGCGTACACTTAAGAGGGAAGGTGTTTGTGCTGCCTCTTTGCCAACTACAATGGTGAGGTTTTGTTTTATCCTTTTACCATTTTATTTTGTACTACTGTTTGTCATTGTCCCGATGCCATCTGGGAGCTTGAACCATTGATAGTTCAATTATATGTGTAGTGCCTGGTAGCCTTATATGGACTAGTGTACATTTTCATTAATTTTTGAAACAGCTACAATCTTTTTCCTCTGCGCTAGTTGCTTTTCACTGTTGTAAAAGTTAAACAACTGCAATGCAAATAGAAACTATATTTTTGTAGCGGCGAGTTGCTTTTCACTTGTATGTACATTAATTTCTCTGCATTGCTGGAAACAACTGCAATGCAGTGGATCAAACATTTCATTATTGAGCACTGCCACCCGTCTCTACACTTACACAGAGATCTTCTTTACTCTTTGCCGGGAGTCTCAGATTCTAACACTTACACAGAAATCTTCTTTACTCTTTACCAGGAGTCCAGATGTCCTGTTGCAGTTTTCTTGGTTTAATAAACATGGTCTTTGCAGGGTGTTGTTGCCGGTCTCCTGGTGCAGAATACTCTGAAATTTCTGTTGAACTTTGGACAAGTTTCCCCGTACTTGGTAATTACCTTGTTCTAACTATGGCATTGATGTCCAGCAAACTTTGCTACCGTGTTTTCTTGGGTGACATAAAGTCTGGGAGTTATTTTGCACCATCAGTTGTGGATTCATCCACTCTTTAGTTTCTTAAATGTGGTGCATATGATAGTTTTTTGAGAGGAAATGCAGATAGAATTTTTAGCTTGAAAGGTGGCACCCACTCTATACATGTTGATCCAGTATATCCATCCATACGTTCCATATAAATGCTAATTTCTTAAAATCCTTTGATGTTTTCATGAATGTGCAGGGGTATAACTCCCTTAAGGATTATTTCCCAACAATGGAAATGAGGCCAAACCCACAGTGTTCAAATCCAGCATGCATTCAGAGACAGGTGTTTGCCCTTCCCATAAATTATTGTTATGGCTAAAATTAAAACGATGAAGGATTTTAGTATGATCATTGTTTTCATCATTTTCAGAAAGAATATATGGAATCCAAACCTGCTAGAGATGCAGCAGCAAAGGCTAAGATGGAAGCTGAAGCATCTGCAGCAATTGAATGTCCTGTCCACCTAGATAATGAGTGGAACATTAGGTATGCCATTCCACCTCAACTTCACTTTAGTTTCCTCAGAATGTTGATTTATTTCTGTATCCTAGACTAATGCATAGCGACTTTAGTTCAAGACATGCACATTACCTAGAAGTACTACTGATAAGAATATCAGTGATGCATCACTTAGTGTTGTCACATATTATGATGCTATCCATTTCGATTCAGTGGGTTATGCATGTAGCTAATGGAGCTAATACATTCTGGTAGACAAATAGAACACCCTACCCATTCGCAAAGTTAAAACCACATAGTTTTTCCTAGTTTTTTAGCACTCTTGCTAGCAAGACTGCACCATAGTTTGTAATATAGTTTGGAAGATTCACTTTAGAGTCTATTCGTAGCTTGAACTGATCTTTTTTCTTAGCATATATGATATAGGAACTACTCATCTAGGGCTTGCATGCTGGTGATTATCGTATTTCCAGGATTTTCTTTTCTACCACACAGTCATACAGCAAGTTGAATGCTTTGAATCATAAATATGAATACTCACTTAGAATCTTTTGTTCTTATGCAGTGTTGTTGATGATGAAGACACAGCAACATCAGCTGTTCGAAGCACTGCAGGTAAATCAAATGCCCTTTATTTTTTTATAGACAAAACAAAGTATGTTTCCTTTTATTGGTTTTCAGATCAGAACAAAGTATATTTCCTCTATCTGTCATCCTCTGGACACCCTTTTACTCTGTGAAATTCCATAGATATCCTACCAGAAGGTCTTGTCCGTGAACTTCCAGCTGCTGATCTGTATCCAGAACCACCTGCTGCGGCGAGCTCCAGTGCTATCGATGATGATCTTGAGGAGCTCCAGCGGCAACTTGATGCCCTAAACAAGTCTTAGTCCATGCTGGTTCATCTGCGTCTTACCTTTTTTCCTAAAGTCCCAACTTGGACGGGAAACAGGGTTTGCATCATTGCATGCTATTGTCTGTGTCGGTTCTAACAGAGTCGGTAAATTCACCGGATACATAGCCTTTATGCATAGCACCGAGGTACAAAAACTGATAGTGATACTGTTTTTTGGTTGACTCACAATTTTGGTTGAGAAAATATACATTTATGAGCCGGGGAGCTTCTTGGTAACTAAGGCCAGTCTCAGTGGGAGGGTCATCGACACAGTTACCTAGACTGGAATCTTAAGAACTGTGCCAGTGGAGGGTCATGGTGACGACCCTCCTCTCACATTTCATGACCCTCCTCTTTTCTCTCTCATAATATTATTGGTACATGTTATCAAATTTAATGTCTATGACACTCCCATGACCCTCCCACTGAGACTGGCCTAATACCTGCATCGTTGCCGACTGCCGATAAAAAAAGTCAAGAGCAGGTCTGATAACTGGAGATATTCAAAAGGTCTTGTCTGGCACCGTTGGAGCATATTCAGAGGTTGCTATTGCTGCCCGTGAATCAAGTGGATTTACCAGATTGTGAAGAGTTAACCCATGCAAAATCATCTGGTTTGTCCTTTCCTCATGAGAAGGATCTAGCTGTTGAAACAAAACCGCTTCAGAAGAACTCCAAGGGCTTGTTCATACAAAAATAAGTATATAAAACTAATCATCCAATACACGTTGATCGGATTGACGAATTAAATGACATGATTTCCTTGTCAATCCCCAGGACGGATGGGGAACGTGGTTATGGATTAAACCCAAGCGCCTAACTGACGAATGGCCGAATGGGGAAGGTGGTTCTGGGTCAATCAACCGCGTCTGCCGACGTCGTCCGAACCTGCCATTTCCTCCCAAGATGGCTGGATAATAAGTGCAGAAGGCCATCACCGCGTGACGGTGCCGCGGTTCATCCCCCACCTCTCGCTCCGCCGCCCAGTTCAATGCTTGGAACGTGGCAAAACTGCAAAGAGCAACATGACAGCGCCACGTGAGGAAATGAGGCCACTTGATCGGGCCGTTTCTGCTCAGATCACCTTCCTTACCGAAACGCAGCTTGCAGCAATAACAGCGATCGCCAACTTGTGGCTGCAGCTGCAAGTTCAGAGCCATTCTGCTGTCTATGCGTTGCGCTTTCAACTTTTGTTGCTCACAAGATGTGGCCTGGAGTACGTAGGACTGTAGGAGTAGTACCTACTAACAGCACCATATAATAAATGAAGAAACGGATAGGTGTTTTCGAAGCAACCGAAATGGCACATGTAAGAGTACAAGGATATGTAGTTATATACCCCTCTCTAGGAACCAGCTTAAACCTAACTTGGATCATTGGATGTATGTAGAGAATCATGCACATTGGCACCGGGTGGGAAAGCCCTTTAGCACCGGGTCAAATAACCGGTGCTAAAGGTGGGGGCACTGGCCAAAAATATTTGCATATTTGCGTGTTGCGGGATTCGAACTCAAGACCTCTTGGCTCGCGTGTGTGCACCCACCTAACCATCTCATCTACACAGTGCATGTGATAGGATTAAAGATGGGCTCTTTTTGAAGTAGCATGTGACACCTACATTAGCACCGGATCGTATTTACGAACCGGTGCTAAAGGGCCTTTAGCACCGGGTCGTAACACCACCCGGTGCTAAAGGGTGACCCTTTAGCACCGGGTCGTAATACCACCCGGTGCTAAAGGAGGGGGATCCTTTAGCACCGGGTTGTAACACCAACCGGTGCTAAAGGGGACTTTTAGCACCGGTTGATGTTACAACCCGGTGCTAAAGGGTTCCCGAGGGCGCCCCAATTTCGCACCCGGTGCTAACGTTACATTAGCACCGGATCTTAAGTGCACCGAGGCATATGAGGGGTGCGGATATGAGTTATTCTTGTAGTGCCTTACCATAAATACAGTTAACAACGAGTGTAATCGCCAATCTCCACACATTGTGCTGTGTTGCGCCTCATTCTAGAAGGTTCTAGTACTGGTTTCGTCTTGTTGCAACATTGCCAAATGTATATCCTGTATGAGGGGAAATAAGTTAGGCGAAAACCATATTTTAGAAAACGAAGAGCCTTTCGTAGCCAGCAGTTATGGATGCAAGCTAAGACGAGTTTTCTGATTGGGGGCTGCTGCCGATGCAGATGAGTTTTTTTCAGACTAACATGTGAGCCTGTTGCACCACGCGCTGTGGTTCAATTGCATCAGCAAGGCCAAATTGAGGGTGGTATTCACTGGGAAAAGTCTGCAACAATAGAAGCAACCAATCAAACAACTTTTTGGTATAAAAAATTCCCTCAAAAGGCGTTTGGAGATGAGGAGTATTAGCTCTCATTTTCCATGACCAGGATTGATGAGAACTTATTTCCAATGGAAAGGATCATCAGTATAGTTCAAAGTATTTTTTCCCCTTCTTTTCCAGGAGGTGAAATTTCAAAGTCCAAAGACAAAAAAGAATCCAACCTACAGAATTTCGACAAATAATTCAAAAATCTTTTAACCCCTTGCAGGAATTTCTATTCCATCCCCGAACAAAAATGTAAGGATTTTCAACAGTAGAGTCACTAACTTAACTCTCCATCATCCCAGGTCGTATTGCCACCATGGAAAAATACATTGGCGTGTCATGTTTTGACCGTATATGCACACAGCTACCTACTTGTTGCGTGTGATTGCTCAATTTACAACTTCATGTACTAAAATGATACAACCTTACAAGTTATTGTACGATGGATGTAATAAATTACATTGATCATACAACAAGTTGTAATGCTGTATTAGTTTAGTCCATTCAGTTGTAAATTATGCAATCACATACACGAAGTTGGCACATACGATTATATACAGTCTAAATACACTCGCGAGCCTCTTTCAAGTGACATGCTGGCATATGACGTGGAGATTGATGACATTTTTAAATAGCCTCTTAATTATGTTTGCTAATTCATTTGACCCTTCCGATCCGTCGCTAGTCATGACTCATTTAGTCATCCGTTCTCTTTATTTTGCTCACCCACGCATTAACTCCCTAGCAATCCATCGGTATTCTTTACTTTTTCCCTATTCCCAACGCTCAAAAAATCCCAAGCAGCCACCGCCCATGGATTTGGATGGGCCGGCCACGGCGAGGGCGCCGGCGGTGGCCTCCGAGCCTGCCGTGCTAGCGAAGCCTGCTGGTGCCCACCAATCTAGCCTGGCAGTGCGACTACGCGAGTCTTTACAGCTTCGTCATGTGTTTCGGCCCCTCGACAGGAACAAGCCAATGTTCAGGTTGCATCCTGTGAGCTGCACTACGCGGATGCCAGGTTTGAATTCGCCCCTACCCCACTACTCGCTTGCCATTGCATCCACAGAGCTCCAAGTAGACTGCGGCTTTCTGCTCCGCGGATGAAATTCCGTCTAACCTTAGTCAGCAAGAACCTCAAGAATAATTCCATGCTTATTGAGTGATTGTAATGGGATAGACATGAGCTTGTAATTACTATCAGTAATACCGTGTCATTACTATGTTTAAGGGATTATTCCACTTTGTTATGTAATCTCATTCAATTTTGGATTATCAGTATTATTGAAGAATTTTTCATGTTTAATGTTGAATTATTTTGGTCTTTTTCATTTCAGTTGTTCATAGATTGCTTGTTTTGTATATTCCGATCAAGTGAATTAGTCATGTGTATGAGCATATTTGCTTCTTTCGTGGTCGAGAAGCTACATATTTCTCAAAATTGAACCGTGATCAGCATGTGAGGTGAACGTGTGTGGCCATAATTGTGTGCGCACATTATTATCCAAGTTACAAACACCTTTATCCCCCCGCCCCGCCAACAGTAGAGTCACTAACTTAACTCTCCATCATCCCAGGTCGTATTGCCACCATGGCAAAATACATTGGCATTGGCGTGTCATGTTTTGACCGTATATGCACACAGCTACCTACTTGTTGCGTGTGATTGCTCAATTTACAACTTCATGTACTAAAATGATACAACCTTACAAGTTATTGTATGATGGATGTAATTTACTCTTTCATTATTATTTTTGTTTTTATTTTATTTTCTTTCAAATTGTTGTCCATATAACTTTTTGTTCTACAGTTGTTTTTTTGTATAACTATTTTTTGATTTTTTTGCTCCATAAAATTTGTACGTAATTTCTTCAAAATTCTGCTCCCAAAAATTTTCTATATAAATTTTTAAGAAAATGTTTGTAACTTGTTTTTGGATTTTTTTTCTTTTTGATTTGTTGTTTCTTGAACAATTTGTATGTAAATTTTCTGCATAATGTTTTGGGGTACAAAACCTTTTTTGGCATAATTTGCCCTTAAATTTGTTTTAAATGTTTGTCTATACAACTTTAGTATTTTTGTTCATATCTTTTCTTGAATTTATGCTTCTGAATTTGTTTTTCATTTTATGTTCTGAATATTTTTCAGAAATTTGTTTTTGAAATTTTATCATAATTCTCTTGTTCTAAAGTTATCTGTTTAATGATCTCAAAGAAAGTTTGTGTCTAATTTTTATAAGGACCGAAGGAGCAATGATGTTTTTAGGTGGAGGACCACGAAATATTTGTTTGGGCGGCGGTAGACCTCATGCGCATGTCAATAATCCCCCTCTCCATTTGTTCTTTAAGATGTTTGGCGATGCAATTCTGATATGCATCAAAGGCATTTGAGTTTACAATGTAAATATCCAATTTTCCCCTTGGTTCTATGGACATTTTTCCTCCACGAAAACCTGAATCAGGCCGCTAACAAAGAAAAGGATTGCATCATCACTTCACCATTGACACGTTTTAATCATATAGGTGACAAGTATGTTTAATTTTGAATATTATAATATATAAAATATTTTATACCGTTTCATGAATTATGTATTGGTATTACTAGATTAATCTTGAAAAAACTTTCAAAATATATAACATCTTCATTCCAATTAAAATAATATTTTTAAAGATATGGTTAGATCAAGTTTAAGAAAGTTTAATTTAGTATAAAGCTAATGTCACACCTGTCCAGTTTGGATGACCCGGTAGTGGACGCCCCTCGGAAGCAGTGTGTAAGCAGTGTGCCATGTGTAAGAGAGAACGAAAGTGTAAACAGTGCACACTCCTTGGAAGGGTTGTGCGGGGCGACTTTGGATGACAGGGTGTTACAACAGGGTGCCTGATACAGGATTTGGACGGCAGGGTGTTAGGGTGTTAGCTAAGTGGACTTATATTGATACAGGACGAATCTGATCCGTACACGCCCCTCGAAAGGGTTGTGCGAGGCGCAAACCCTATGGGCATACTATTTTTTATAGTATTATAAAGGTATAATCACACTATATTTAAAAATAGGGTTGATTTAAAAAAAATCGTGTAATTCGTTTTGAAGTATCTTAGAATTAATATATGAACGTACTCAAAATAATAAATGAGTATGTAGACATACGCACAATGATATACTGATGATGGGTGTAGCTACACGCATGTGTAGATAAAAAGGTTAGTTGGATTCATGGCATTATAATTTTCATATTTCGAAAATATGTCATCGGTGTGTCACTGACAGATGGGGACCACCCTAGTCACTGACCGTGGTATTTTTTAAAATTTTAAAAATTGTAATGGCACGATTGAAATTTTCCGTAGATAAAACTCATCCTTTACGTCACTTCCATTATAATACAAATATACATATATACAAATTGTGAACTAAAAGCATCATGCCTGATGATTACTTGGAGGTGAATGCTAGCTTGCATGCCCTTTTTTTGTCTACCTTTTCATTCAGGAACATTTTTTAAACGTTGCTCCGAAAGATGATATGGAAGGCGGAGAGAGGGCGAGAGAGAACAGTAATAATAATAAGACAATGTTTACATCACAATAACGAGCATCAAACAGACCAAACCAAACTCTCAGAACATGATATGTATATATTGAACGGTGGTGAACCCTGAACGGCTATTTTATATATGATCCTGACAGAAAATAGCAGATGGCCGGATCGATTAGGACCCTGATGATCAGTTGATCCATTTGGATATTGTATCTTTGGTGAGCCGATCCGGGCTGACTTTTCGTCCTGCAACTGCAAGGCGACGGATCATCCATCGATGGAGAACGTGTCAGAGGCCAGCTGACTCATGGCTACACCGACCAAGTCAATCCGATCCTCCCTGCAGGCCAAAGGGCAAAAACGGCAACGCACCTGACACGCTGACACCAAGAACAGTTGACAAATCGTAATGTTAGTACATGACAAGTCGATCGGGCGGCCATACCTCTCCAGCTACACTGATCTCTGATGCTGATGCTCTTACAAATAATGCATGTGCATGTCAATGCATTACTATATCAATTATTTTTCAAAAAATGCATTACATCTGTGCAGATGCAGATGGATGTTGATTGTTGTTATAGCTGATATAATTAAACTAGCAAGGTGGCCCGCGCAAACAGCGCGGATAGCTAGCCTTTTTAACAATCTTATTACTATTTTTTTACTTGAAAATAGATCTATTCAAATGATTTTGTTTTATCTAATTGTCATTGTATTGTCCATGTCATCATATTTTGTTGCTTGAAACAAAAATTCATGATAAAAAAATATCTTGCGTGCATCGAATACTTGAATCAGACGTATACTTGCATGTCCGTGGCTTCTCATTGCTCATCTTGTTTCTTACTTATTCTCAACTTTCTTTCTTTTAGTATTTGATAATAAAACAAATGACTCGAAAAATAGCGAAACATATTATAAGATCATTTTTCTCATGCATGAGTTTTTTGTTTTTTTTATCATTTAACCTCGCCTTTTATATTAGACCAACTGTGCCGTGTGCTAGATTTTTATTTTCTCCGTATAATTTCTATTGCTATTCCTTCTTAAAAGGAATATTCTATTTTTATTCTCTAAAAGGAATATTCTATCCTGGTCATCGAGATTATCTCCTCTATATCAAATTCTTCCACTTATACTCTATATCTCATCCTCTATACCAACTATACCAGGTAATAGGAGCCACACATCTATCAAAATTCTCTCACATTCTCGATCATTCTCTCTCTCTCTCCCCCACCCGCCTCCTCCAACCCACCCCCCCCCTCTCTCTCTCTCCCCCACCTGCCTCCTCCCACCGGCGCTACCTCCCACCTGCAGCCCCCTCCCCCTCCCTCCAGCGCAACGCCGGCGGCTTCCCTCCCTCACGCGCCGCGCCGTCCCCTCCCTCCCTCCTTCCCGCGTGGCGCTGGCGGCTCTCATCCCTCGCCGCGCCACCGGCTCCATTCTATCTCTCTCCCCCTCTCTCTCTCTACTCTACTCTCTCTAGTGGCGGCCGGCGGCAGCCTCCGTGGGCGGGAAGGTTTTGGAGCCGTAACGGTTCACCTGCACGCTGAGCATCGATGACAGCGACGCTGAGGAGATGCTACACCTGGTGATGGGGTTCGTGGAGGACCCGTGCAACTGGGAGGCCGCCTCGCTAGAGTGTCGTCGGTGGCAACACATCAACGTGTTCTCGCGGAAGCACGTCAAGGTGACCTTCTGCTGGTTCCTGCCGGTGCTGCTTCCTGCGCTCTGATTGGCTGAGGCTGCAAATAAACAAGTCTGCGGTGAAGAATAAAAAAGATATGTGTCAGCCGTGTTACAGCCGGTTGCTGGCGGTATTATTAGCCATACCCTGAGGGCATCCACAGTGTATTGCACCTCACAAAGTGCTAAGCTCTGACACATTCATCTTTCTTATTTTGCTCCAGTGTAAAGAAACTTTGTACAAGTGCTAAGATAGCTCACGTAGTAATAAAATATTTGGGCTTCACCTTTCCCCATGTCTTGTCCCGGTTTGAAGGAGCATGGAACAGCTAGAATCAACAATTTTCTATTCTTTGCACCGGGTGCAAAATCTAGCACCGGTTCCAAGCATTTCTTGCTTAGCTCCGCATGCTCCACTGTATTGCACCCCTTCTACTGATTTCTCTCTCCTCTTGGCACCCTCAGAAGCACAACACTGGAGCTGCCCTAAGGACAGCTCCAGTGCTACATCAAATTATAAATTCCCAAAAGCCGAACACCAGTTCTGTTCTGTTCCTGCAGCGTATGCATCGATCTATGGACCCGCATGGTGGTTAAAGAAAAAAAATGAGCAGCGTTCTCTCCCCTTCGAGGTGAACCTTGGCCCTCCACATATGTGTAACTGTCTACTGCTTTTTTTAAGGGTTAATTTGATATATGCCATTAGAACTATCTGAGTTCGGAGAAACGTAAGGATGACAATTTTCCCCGCGGGGACCCGACACGAATGGGGCAGGGACGGGCTCATTTTTTCCCCGCGGGGGCGTCGGGGCGGGGCCCCGAAATCATACCGGGTCGGGGATATGTTTTCCCCCGCGGGGCTCCGGTGGGGACCCGAGTTAAGCAGCCATGGGCTATTTTTCTCCCCGGCGACAAGGCCCATGAGGCCCAGTAACTCAACACCTGTCTCCTGTGTGTATATAAAGCAAGGAACCCTCCCAAACCCTAAACCTATACCACTCTTTCACCTCTGGTCCTCACACCAGCAAGCGGCGGCGGCCGGCACTCCCATCCAAAACTCCCAGCCAGGCAGCCTCCCCAACCCCACTCGCCGTCTCCACTCTCCACCACTCTTCGTCCTCGCCAAGTCGCCGTCGACGCCACCACCAGAGCGGCCAACGGGCACGCGGAGGCGCCAAGCAGCAGCGCAGCACGGCCGGTTCTTCTGCTTCCCTTCTACCTAGCTTGCTAGCAAGTAGCACCTGCGACTCTAGTAGTACTCAAGTACTTGAAGCTCTTTATTTGTTACTGCTTGTTATTTAAGTAGTGCATCTCATTCTTAGATCTCGAGATTTGTTTTTTGCATGACGTGAACATGTCCAGATCTATAAGTAATTCCTACGGATGTTTGTGCTTGAGTAGTTGAGGATTTGAGCCATTTGTTGTAGTACTACCTGCTCATGTTCTTATTCTTCTTATTTCCAGGGTGATTGCTGACGGCGCATTGGGTGGTGACATGGGGATGGAAGCATGACGTCCGAGGAGGCCAGGAGCCGATGAGCCTGCTTATACTCCTTAGTTATCTTTATCTATCTATCTAGCAGTTGCTTTTGAACAATATTTGCTCGACCTTGTGTTATCTGGACAATATTATTGTAATAGGCCAGTATTCTGCTTGCCTGGACATGGATGGATGGAGCTATTCTGATATAGAGCTCTTTTACGGTGTGCAATACTAGCAGGTGCTAGTATGGTAGTATAAACTAGATACGGACGGGTATTATGGTAACATAAAACAAATCCCCCCTAAAAAAATTTTCCAGGCGGCCGGACCCGTGCTGTCTCGCCCGTGTGCGCACCCCTGTCTTCCCCGTCCGAGCTGTCGGAAAAGATATGCCATAATTACATATCTGCCATTCCAAACTTATATGTCAAAATTACATATCTGCCATTTTATTTTTTTTCCCATAGTACCCTTATACTACATATACTATTGAGTTCATACTACCAATACTACTAAAACGGTTACAGTAGTATACAATTAATTTGGTCCGTCCGATCTTTACATACTAGTCTTCCGATCTTTACATACTAGTCCTTTTTAAGGTTAGTATGGCACACCGTAAAAGAGCTCCTGATATATATGTGTTTCTGTGGTTTCTGTGCGTGTATGTCTCATCCCCACGGGGACCCCGACGGGGTTCGGGGCTCCGACGGGGACGGGGACGGGGCAAAGAATTCCCCCGATAAGCGTTTCAGGGCCGGGGCGGGGATCTGATTTCGGGGACCGGGGCGGGTATGGGGGGCAGTCCCCCGCCCGCCCCGTTGCCATCCATAGAGAAACGTCACTAAAATTCGTCTATTTGAAAATATGCCATTACAATTCTCTCAAAGTCAGATATATACCATTATATACCCCTTCAACGTGTTTTTCAATTTGTTTAGACCCGATTGCCCTTCTTCCTCCTCTCCCTTTCTCCTCTCTGCCGTTGGCGCAACCGCCGCGAGCTCGATCTGCGTCTGGCACGCGCCGGCGCCCGGCGCCGCCAGACGACACCTTCGCCGCCAACGCCTACCACCTCCCCATCGGCTCACCTTCCCGACGTGCTCAAGAGCTTCCTCATCCCGTCCCGGTACATCGAGACGCGCCACCGCCGGAGCGGCCTCTGGATGCGCCACTTCGACGCCATCTCTGCGCTCCGCCTCAACGTCGCCGTGGGATCATCTACTCGACCTCATGGGAACGCACCTTCAAGATCTAGCGCGCCGCCGACTCCAAATGCCTCGAGTCCGTCTACACCCACAACGACGCCGCCGGGTTCGGCGCGCTCATGCTCACGGGCTCCACCGACGGCATCGTCAAGGTGTGGCAGCGCGGAGAGCCGCAAGGAGCCGCGCGAGCCGTCCGCCGTCCGCCGTCCACGGCCGCCGGGAGGCCGTTCGCCGCCGCGGGCGCTGCTGCCGCCGCTGCGAGGAGAAGCCGTGGGACGGCGCGCGACGGAGGCACGCGCGGACGGTCGGGCGCGGGCGAGATACGGCGATGCGAGCGGGAGGGAGCGGCGTGGGCCTGAGGTGGCGACGCGTGCGGAGGGACGGCGTGGGCCGGGAGGCGGCGGCGTAGTAGGAGATGACGGCGTGGGCCGGGAGGCGGCGACGTAGTAGGAGATGACGGTGCGGGCAGAGGGGGAGGACGGGCGCAGGCCACCACACGAGCCGTGCTGGCCGCCCGCCGCCGCGAGCCGGAGGCGGAGCCCCTCGCTGCCATGGCGGCCTGCTTGCCGCGGGGGAGCGCCGTCGCCTAGGCGCGGGGATGCCGAGCCGCCGAGGTTGGCAGGGGAGGGGCCAGAGGCGGAGGGGGCGGCGGGGAGGGTTGGGAGTCGGCGTGGGAGAGAGACACGGAGCGGGCGGAGGAAGAGAAAGGGAGGAGAGAGAGAACGAGAGGAGGAAGGTAGAGGAAGAAGGGCAATTTGGTTCAAATAAATTAAAAACACGTCCAAGGGGTACATAATGGTATATATCAGACTTTGAGTGAATTGTAATGACATGTTTCCAAATAAACGAATTGTAATATCATTTCTCCAAACTCGGATAGTTGTAACGACATATATCAAATTAACCTTTTTTTTATTCTCAACGCTTCGACTCTTCCGCAGAGATCGTAGCAGTGTATAAATCGATTACTACTTGACCCAAATGTCGATTTGGAGGAACACGTACTGGAGCTGCCTTAACACTAGTGATAGCTACTACCATCATTATAATGTCGGCTCCCACTACCACTGGCGAGCTGTGCCATCGCGGAGGCCTCTGCAGCTCACGGGCCGAGCCCGAGAACAGTGATAGTGATTTTTTTGGGTTTAAAATTCGATTCTGATCGAACAATCCTAGAGCCATTCTCCTTTTCCCAGTAGGTCCTAAGTTTTTTGCGTTTAAGTTGAGGTTGAGGTTGTTCTAAGGGAGACATAAACACACGCAAGAGACTTCTAAGCCACCATGTCTTGACATTGAAGATTAGAGCAATTAACACAAAATTAAAGACTTGCATTAGTGTATTCTTTTTACAAAATATCAATATCAACACAGAAGTTTATATGCATACATACTCATCCTTACGAATACACGCTCGTAAATCATACGTTATTACATCTTATTGCTAGGTGATTAACCTAGAGTGAGGTAGCATAGTTAATAAACATCTTGTAAATCAAGGTGCTTTATATGCACCAATTGTAGGTCCATCAGCGTGTGAATCTTGTGAAACGCTCCAACCATATTTGTGGAGAGGGGGCAGATGGTATTTATACACACGAGATATGAGCGCATTGTTTACTGTTTTGGACAAAGCACTACCAAGCGAAAATGACCTAGAGTTTTATGAGAAACCCAAATCAAATATCCACCAGCTTGTGGGGAAGTTGAGCGGGACCCATGTTAACCCTTCTGGTTAATTAAAGGCTCCACAACAAAGTATATAGCAAAAGGTCCAGCAGGAGACTGATGCAAATGCAACCCCCTTTCTTGCTCGATTTTTCTTTTCTTTTCTAACATGCCTGCTGGTTGCATTAAACTAATACAAGGATTACATCACTCGTACTTTACCAAACCCCGGAGAAGACATAGCTTACATAGATGAATAAAAATCTACTTCTCTAGATCCGGTAGTCATTGCTACCACCGTAAAACCAAATCGGACCACGGCAACAACGTATATATACGCTCAACGAGGCCAAAGACACATCGACACATCAACCATCAACGCAACACGGAGAGACTACACTCGTAGGCAAAGGATGCAAGAGATGCATGCGGATAGATGAGTACACAGCAGCACTGAACTAATACTGTAGCTAATAATGCCCTTCGACTGCGTCAGTCCTCCCCTTTGGGGCTTCCTTCCTCCGAAGACGTTGGTGGGCGTCAACTGGATCCTGGATGTGCTCATAGACAATGCATATCACGACTGTCATCTGTCTACTTGACTCGAAGCTTTACAGTCGCCTGTGGATTGGAGGCTATCGGAGTTCAGCCACTTGGTGATGACAATATCCAGTAATCAACGACATGCCTCTACTGCGGGAGTCTATGTCGAGGCCTTGTAGTTCTGTATTTTCTCCATGCTCATGTGTGTTTGCATGTGGATGTATTATGTACTGTTGGTTGGTGTTTGTATTCTCTCATCCCCAGTTTCCTCCATTGCTCAAACTCTAAGTTGTAATGGCTTTGGCTTGCCGAAGGCCCTGAAATTCTGGTGGGGAATCGCCCCCCCCCCCCCCCGACCCTCAAAAAAAAAATAAAAAAATAATGCCCGTCGACGTAAACGATCCTTACATCGGCCAACTATGCTTTGATAGACCATCTGGAGCGAGCGCCACCATCCAAGTCAATGACTCAGAGAAGAGACGGAGAACCAAATCCTTAGCATGAAATCCAAATTACATCAAGCTCAACTAGTAATTGTAGTAATTGGACCTTTTGAAAAACATGCCTTCATTCCATTCTCATCGCCGCCAGAGACTACATACAAAGTGTTGTCGTCGTTTTCCAACCTGTTGCCGACCTGTTTTTTTGACCCTATTCCCCAACACATTCCTAGAGCGATTATCCTTTACTGAATATACATAGGCCCTTATAAGAGATCCTGACAACCTTGGTATCAGAAGACACGCTGAGTGTGACGGAGCCCCACACTGTCAAAGATTACAGCCCTGATGGTAAATATCTCATTTACATATATGTCTCTGAAACCAGGCACCCTTCATTTAGATACTAGGCAACCTGCAGATTTCTCTCTTGATTTTCTTGTGAGCCACACGTACGCTGAGCCGGCGCACAACCAACACCTGTTGATTTTTTTTAATGCCTAGGATAGGGACCGGAGTTTGATGCCACCAAACAGACGAAAGTTACTTCCAAAGGCGGAGCCATACTTATACCCTTTGGCCCAAACTTGTGGCTACGCTATCGGATCTTTTCCTTGCAAGCCCGTGGTTCGGTTCTTGAGCTCCCTCTCGTCCACAAGATCTCTGCCCAACTCTATCCACCCCATACTTGCTGCTCCCTGCCCATGCTGCTCATCATTCTCATGTTGTCAGCCGGCCGGCCTGCATGATCGTGTTTGTACCCCAAAAAAAATGTGCTTCGGAAAACAAAGAAGCCAAGGCAATAGTCACATGCATGACAAGAGAATATCTAAATATCTTGTACCTGTGCACTTGCTGTGTTCTTGCGCAGAAGTTTCAAGCAGATCTCGTCCCGAATAGTACAATATCAAGCAGTTTGTATATGAACCTCAGAGTAGTAAGAATTGAGGTACACCTATTACCGTCCATTTGAAACTAACATGAGGAGATTTTTCTATTCATAATGAGGAACGGTTAGTTACTTTCTTGTTTACAACTTATTCTGTATGACTGAAATTAAAATAAGGATCTTATAAGCATGGTTATGAAAAGCTTACTAATGCGATTCAATCACGACTTCAAACCTTAATTAGTAGATGCGTCAATTGGTTTAATACACATAAAAGGTTAAATATACACGCGTCAGCTATAAAATCAATAGGTCTAATATACATAAAGAGGTACTATAATTTGAGTCCAAAAGATGATAAAGGGCTATAAGATGTTCAAACACAAAATTAGCAATCGCACACAAACCAAATCTTGTATACATGGTCTTATGCTATAACTAAAACAGATTTAACAAGCATAATATATAATATATATATTGATGCTCCAAGAAAGAAAAAGGAAGCTTCGGCAGTCAGCACTCAGCACTCAGCAGCAACAGAACACAGCAACACTAAAATAAAAGAGAATTAGATCCACAGAGAGAGAACCATATGCAAAGGGCAATCCCACCAACCGAGCACCACCAAGTCACTAACTAACAATTAAGAAGAGAATCAACAGAAGGGAACTCACAACATATATCTATGTAAATCATGTTTATGTGCGTGCGTATATTAACGAATAATCTAAGAATATATTACATCCACCACGATTAACTACAACTTCCCCAGCAAAACTGTTCATCGCCATCACTTGCCCCGTCTCCTCTGAATCATGTTCTTAGCTCTCTATCCTCCTTCCTGTGTTGCGCAAATTTGCGAATTACTGAACAACATCATCACCATCATCAAGTATGCTCAATTACTACAAAAGTCTTGAAGCGGATAGAGAGCCAGAGACACATATACAACATCTCGATCATCCACATGAATGGACGTATATACTAGCTACTATTGGAGTTTTTGGATGATTCTTTCGCTTGCACCTGGAGCGCAAGAACGAACTATATAATCATCCACGGATATACATATATACCTATAATAATCAAATCGAGCATCAGTTGTATCCGGCCGGCGGCGGCGGCTTCTGGTGCTGGACGGTGAGCCGCGCGGGGAGCGGCCTTCCGGTGCCGGAGCCGCCGCAGCTGCGGCACGGCATCCTGCCCGAGCCGGCGCAGGTCCGGCAGCCGGAGTCGCCGTCGGACCAGCGGTTGCAGAGGCACTCGACCCGGCCGGACCCGCCGCACGTGGCGCAGCGCGGGCGCGCGTCCCACCTGGACGCCGCCGGGAGCCCGTCCCCCTGCGACCGGTTCGCCATCGCCAGGCCCGCCAGCATGCCCAGCCCCGCCGACGCGATCACCACCGGCGCCACCATCCTCCTCCTCGCCCTCGGATCTCGAGCACCCCGGCCGGCAGCCAAGTCGCGAGCTTTGCTTGGGTTCTTTCTTGGATACGGAAATGGAAGGGATGGGAGAGGGAGAAGAGGAGGAGTGTTTCCCTTGGCTTTCTTGCGTATATACCGGCGATGCCGCGACGCGCTACTCACTTGTGGATGGAGAGGAAAAGATTTGGGGGTCGGGTCGTGTGTGGCGATGGTTTTTTGGCCGGAGGCGGCGGCGATTCTGTGTGGGAGGAGGGAGCTACGACGGCGTGGGGTGGGCGGAGGGGGCGCGCGTCGCGTCGTCTTATAGGATTTTTCCGGTGGTTTCGTGAAGGAGGCTGCGTTGCGTGCCGGCCGCTGGGCGCCGGGTTGGGGATTGGGTGGTGGTGGTGGGTTAATTTGGAGGGTAGCGAGGCGGGTGAGGCGTGTCCGCCTGCTTACCTTGCCTTGCCCGCTTGGCGTGCGCGCATCCTGCTGCCTGCCGCCGCTCTCCGTCACCTTCACCTTCACCTCCACCTCTCTGCCTGGCTGCTGCGCGGTAGAAAGAACTTGGACGAGATGCTTGGGTTGCGGCTGCGTGCATGCATGTGCACTACAACCCGCCGTGTGGCGGCCTGGCGGGATGGATTTTTTGTTCGCCTTCTCTCCTTTCATTTTCATTCATCATATCACGAGACTGAATTCTACTCCGTATTTTCCTGTGGGTTTTCGGAATTATTGCTTTACCGTGTCCGTATGTACTACTTTTTTCCTTAATGCTTTGGTTATGGCCTTATGGGCATCTCAAACTTTTAGGACCGTGCCAACAGAATTTAGAGCCATTCTCAACTTTCATGTCAAGAATTAATGCTAGGGACTTTGATTTTGATATTGTTTTTTGTTTAACTAAGGAACGGATGCTAGTTTCATAAGATTAAAAAAATTTGAGAAATGCAAAACCACCCTATATATCCTTTCCGTTTAAAGGTTTCACCATATTAGATATTTCGTTGTAAATATCCACCCACGTGCTTAGCTTCGTTGCCAAAAACACCCAACAGTACACGTGCTCAAGCCAATTCCATCCAATGTGAGGTCAAATCAAGCTTGTTTGGATGCTTGGACGACTATGCTTACTCATCATATCCCGACGAAGAAATTTTGTCGATAGCAAAAATATTGCGATTAAGCTTCAACAACGATTCTTCGCGTGGAAGTTTTACAAGTGTTGGGAGATGGTAGTTATAGAAGTATCCAACTTTTACAATGGAAACTAAAATAAGAGCGACATATGGAGTTGTGTCTAAAATTTGCTAATAATGTCATTTTTCTCTCATCTTCGTATTTGTTCTATTCTATATGGGCATCTTTTTTTCTTGTGTGAACACGATTTGCTCCAGTTCATAAGGGCAGTCCCAACTCATGATGTCCATGAATAGTATCTATATATAACGTCATGTCAGCAAGACACTATATTAGAAATTATAATTCACAACCCGTGATTTCTTAGAGTGGCTCATCAATAAATGCATCATCTCTCTTATCTACCAATCATATTTGTTTTTCATCTATTATGAAGACATAATCATCTCCTAATGCAAAACTTGGTAGTGTCTAGTGCATAGGTTCTCGTGTTGAAACTGAGTCTTGCATGAGAGTATGAGACCCAGTTTCTTCCTCTTTCCCTTCTCTCTCATATCTAATATGGTGTCACATAAGTTCAATTAATACTATGGAAACTATTCTACATGTAGGGTTGGGACTGCCCTAACAAAAGCTTACATATCAAATAAACTAATTTTTAAGCATATAAAACAGGACCATTTTTCCTCGTTTTTTGTGTTTTATAGACATCATTTTTCTTTTAGCGACCTATTTAAAGTGGTAACCTGAAAATTGCGTCAGAACAAGTATAAAGTGTGTTGGTCATCAAATAGACATGTTCTCTTGCATTATATTGTGGTGGATTTAATTTTTAGGTGCGTATTTTTATTTCTAAGCTCATGCGCAACATCCAGTTGAAAGTATATTAAAAAAGTTTGTAGCAGCCAATTTTATTAGAATTAGTAAACATGCTCTTATCTAAAAGGTTAATTATACGTAGGTTCATTCATCATTTCAACTCTCAACCCTTCCTTGGGAAACTTAAAAAAATCTGACAAAAGACACTTGCTGAAAGCAAGAAGGGGATCAAACAATACCATACAACAAAATGGAATACTAGAATATTCAACCGGTGGATCATTAAAATTAGTACTCAGTCATGGACCGTGCTAAAAAAAGGGAGCATATGCATGCAAATGGTGATATGATCTACAGCAAATAATACACTGTGTCTCAGCGTCCATAACTTAATTAAATTAGAGATACGCAGTAGGCCCAATAATCGAGAGAGCCCATGAAGTACGTCCCCAACCAACAATTCATACAATCGCCTTGTCCCTTCTCCTTTTGCACAAGGTTGTTGGTGGCATGATGGATTGTCTAAGCCACTATTAAGAATTGATTGAGAAAAGGTGATTAGAAATAGACAGCCAACTACATATCAAATCTTCCACTTTTTCTTATAAATGTTGTGCCTGCGACTATTATTCAAGAAAGCTCCACAAGTTTACTATTGTCGACAAATGCTGCTTTAATATAGGTCATTCCAGTGTTATCGCGATTACTTTTTTGTAATCCACGCAAATCGGATACGTCTTTTCCTTCTTTTTTAATTTATTTTTCCACAAGGGCACTCTTCGGTCATTCTGGGTAGGAAGCACAATGCATTGATCAAGAAATATGACGTGATAAGGACTTGTTTGAAATGTATTCTCTTCCCATAAAAAACAAGTGGATCGGAAACTATTGTGCTGTCAGTTCTGCTGCCGACGATCATCACAGCGAAAAACACACACTTTTTATTTGTGTAAGTGAAGAAAACACCAATAATAATATTGTGGGTCGTTTTATAGTGGTTGAAGAAAAATTGGATGGCTCACGTCGCTCGATCCGACGGCTGTAAGCGGAGGAAGTACCTAGAGGTACCCAAAAGAGAGGTACAAGTATGTACCCGGTACCTCTCTTTTGGTGGGCCAGTATGTACCTGGTACTTCTCTTTTGGTGGGGCCCACATAAAAAAAGAGGGCGCGGTACAGCCGTGGTAATGGCCGTTCCGGGATTAAGTTTTTGCATCAAGGGTACAATAGTCAATCAACAAAGATTGGGATAACGTTTTTGTAGTATAGTTTAGATTGAAATGGTTGATCTAATATAGTTCGAGCCCATTGATCGGATCGGAAGGTCGGGCCTAGGGTTCGGGGCGGACCTAGGGTTCCTACCAACGAGGGGGCGTGTGGGAGGGAGGCTGCCGCCATGGCGTCGTCAAGGTCTCGCTCGCCACGGTGGTCCGCGTCGTCGTCGAAAGGAAGAGGAGTCGGGGAGATTGAGATGTTGACGGCGTCGGTGCCGTACCGAGTATGACTACTCCCCGCCGGTGAAGTCCAATAGGATGGCGCCTCCCTGGACACGAAGGAGCGACGACGACCCCGGGCCGGAGGTACTTCAGATGCCCTTGACGATTGGTAAGCCTTTCTTTAGGTTTTCCCTTGGATTTGGTCCGTTCTGCGATCGATGTTCTGATTCACTGTTCAATTTTAGTGCAGAAGCTCGGGGATTGCGGCTAATATGCGTGGATTGATCGTGAGGCCACCTAGTATGAGCGGATTTTGTTGTGTGATCTTCGTGATGGTGTTTGGCAGATGAAGAGGAAGAAAGCATAGGAGCAGAAGCAGTTTCAGATGGCTCAGGAGGGAAATGGACATCTCAAGCAGTGCAACTGGATTCAGAGAAGTAATCAACCATGTTGCTGAGAGATAATGCGGAAGATGAGTCCCGGCCAAAATCCTACATCTGTGAACCTGCATGCGGGTGCATCCAACAACCTGTGTCAGTGGACTGACATGTCTGTTGACCAACAGTATGTCCGTGACAAAAGTGATCTGATCGCTGCCGGCCATCGTGCACATGCCGATGTTCATCATAATGAGCACGCAAAATTCTTTCAGCCTCCTGACGAGTGCTCCAGTAGTAGTAGCGTATGGGGAGAAGAGCACAAGGGTATGTGCTACTGATGCTAGAAGAAACCTTGCGAGCGGCGAAGTAGATGAAGCGCGAGAGCAGCATCAGGATTTTTGGCAGAAGGCCGGGACTGAGATCAACAATGGCAGGACAGAGGTCGATCCTTGCGAACCGGGCAAGTGTCGGCGCCGAGGGTAACCTGAATGCTGCTCCTCACCTCCTCTTCATCCGCCTCAGAATCTTCGGTTGGCATGATGGTACAAGAAAACTTGCGACCAGTTCATGTGGACATAACTGCTAGAACTTGTAGCATACCATGCTGTGGATACCCCCAAACTGCCTTTGTACCTTTGTTCTTGTATACGACTAATGGCCGACTGTAATTTGTTACTGTAAGCTTTCAAAATACTGTAAGTGTATGAACTGTAATGCGTCTTCTACTTAGCCTCGGCTGCTGTGCTTGTTGCTGCACTCCTAGAATTGAGTTGCTGCCACGCTAGTAGTTCATATTAGCATTCAACGGCGACACCGTGAGATCACCAGATAGAGCATCAGGTCCGTCCCGTGATACACTGTCCAGTGAGACCGTTGTGACCACCTGTTAGAGCCTCAGATTCGTCCGGTGATACAATGTCCGGTGACTCCGTCGATACGGGCCCCGACCCGTCCCAGCGGCCCAGCTCAAACGAAAGGCCCAGTAGACCTCGCCTCATAAGGCGCCTGACGCTTCGTCGGTCGTGGGCAGGAGACCCCGGGGTCCCGTCTCCACACAAAAAAAGTGACCCCGGGGTCCTAGGCTGCCCCGGAGACAGCCCGGGACGACGCGGAGACATCCCGGGATACAGGTGGCACCCCCAGGCGTGCGGGACGCAAAACGGCGACAGACGCCCGCCGGGCGCCACGTTGTCACCCAAGGCGGCAACCAGCCTATGTCCAAGGAAGGCTATCTCTTGAACCAGCCTTCTCCAATGGTTAAGCCAGCTGCTAGCTTTTATCATGTACGGAGTACAATAGTAAGTATCGTGTCAATAGTCATATCCGGTGATGATCACCGGTGCCATTAACTGACATATCCGGTGAACATTCCGGTGTTGATCAGCGGGCACAAAAGGTGATCCTTCAAGGTGATAGCTTACATACAGGCGTCTGGCAACGGTGAACATGTTCATATTCAAACTCTGAGGAATTACAATGGTAAATTACAGTCGGCCATGGGCCGTTTAGAGATACAAAGACATAAACTGCCTATTTGGCAGTACTTAGGCTACAACAGTAAGGTATTCAGCCCAAGAGAAACCAGCATAGTCTACACAGACCTCTCGCTAGTTTTCTTATGGCATCACACCAACTGAAGAACCTTGTGCGGCTGCATGAATGGAAGAGGGTGGCATTCAAGTTACCCTCGGCGCTGAGACTTGACCCTGGCGGGCGTCGTCGATGTGCTCCCTCACCAAATCGGCGCCCATCTCATCATCATTCGCTAGCTTTCTAGCGAAGTCGACTCCCATCTCAGCGATGTTGAGGTCCATCCTCCACTCCTCTCGCCCAACTTCCTTATCGCCGCTCGCTAGCTTTCTTCTGGCATCAATACTGCACTCCCCTACGCGTTGCTTTTTCTCCCTCGTCGAGCCCCGCCCTGTTCGTTTGGGTGGTGGCTGGTGGCTGGCGCACGTTTTTGCTGAGAGAAAAACACTGTTGGCCCATGTTTGATAGTCCAAACGAATAGGACGGGCACCACATGTTGGTGGCTTGAAGAGTGTTGTCCTGGTACACCAGGCACATGTGTCTATTTATATGCGCGGCGAGGATAGTTACTGTTGGCTCGTGATTCTTGACAGATGCAGCGCGGATGCGCATGCACATCGTCTTTTTTCTGTGCAGATATTGATTGTCCTTTTGACCAGGCATGCATGGAAGCAACTTTCCCTCATTGATATTCTTTACCTCTTCCCTCACGGGCGCACAGTGTTTTGTCTTTCTCACATACGGAGTAGATATTCGCTACCTGTTCCCTCACAGGCGTACAGTGTTGTCGCCCTGCATCTAGAAGAGTAGAGTAGTATCATGTCAAGAGACAGATGCTAGCTCCCATCTCTATAAAACCCCACACGCGTCAGTCTCACACGATGAGATATCCAGTGATCCTATCTAGTGGCCATACAGTGATCACATCCGGATGGGAATTCATGGAAATTGTATGAACCATGCTACAAGATCATGCTTCAGACATGGGAGCCACGCTATCATCTTAAACGGGTACATGAAGCGTACAAAAGTCCTAAGGATGATTCCATGTTAGATAGGAAGGAGAATCCGTTGATCGTACCGGATAGCCGCTCCGATCCGGCCTGTGCACGCAAACACTAGTTCATTCAAAAACCATGTTTCAAGCATCCACAAACATTGTCCGGTGAGCATTACCGTTTATCACCGGTGGAACGAGTGCATGCTCCCCGCATCCCTAGAGGGTCTGATTGAATATTGGTGCGCAGGGCAAAGAAAATAATGCATTTTGGCCCATGTTTGGAAGTCCGTATTTCGAAGCCTGCACAAGCCCGCTCGGCCCACCACCCGCGCAAGATGGGTGAGTTTACCATCCATGGCCGCCGCTCAACCCTAGCGCTAGTATAAGGAGGTTCATGCTTGCCATGATAGATTCGTGCTCACGTCCGTACTGCGCTAGACTGTCCGGTGAACATATGCTATGATCACCGGTCAGCGCAGCGGTAAAAAAAAGGTCCCAATCCACCAAGCGCATGCAAGTACACTGGTAAGTCGGATTGGTGGACGCAGCGAATTAGGGTCTCAGCGGTACCACCATAGCCGAGGCTCGCTGGTTAGCGTGGGCTGGGGTGCTCCAACACCCCTGTAGCCAGGGCATCCGGTGAAAGAGGAGGAGAAGAAGGGAAGAAGAAGAAAGAAAGGGAAAAGAGATCAATGTAGAGGAGGACGTGAACAAGAGCCCCCTAGCAACTCAAGTTGCATCCGCCACTACCTAATGCCCGTGAGTAAACAGTGTGGTGATAACGATGAACCGAGCATGCTCATGCTTGGTCAAAAGCTGTTCCCCCTAACTGCACAGGGAAAGGTAGACACGCATGCGTATCCACGCCCGACTGCCAGCGAGTCACGGGTCAATAGTACCCGGCTGAGCACGCCTTGCTGCCAGCGAGTCACGGGTCAACAGTACCCGGCTGAGCACGACTACATATAGACAAGCTTGTGCGGTATACAGGCACAACGTTTGAGAGAGCTTTCCAGCATGTGGAGTCTCAAAGTTCGTCCTCCAGATGAGTTCGCGAGTGAGAGTGAAGTAGCTCAAAGTGCATGCCATGGGGCGCGCCCTTGATGCCATAAGAAAGCCGGCGAAAGGTGGTGCACATGCTGGGGGAAAGGAGCAGGACATAGCGCTCCTCATCGGCGAGATGGACTTCCTACTCGTGACGGAACCGAGCGAGGATGTCACACCCGGATTTACACAGAAACCCGAATGTGTCCATATGTGTTCCCAGGAAGTCATAGTACACATATAGCGAACAAATATGATATCAAAGTACAATGCTCGAATAAAATAATAAGTTTTACATCAGAGTTCATCATAAATAAATAAATAAACAGCGGAAGTCTCTTTATTAACTCTCAAACTAAGGCGGAGCCAATTCCCATGGGGACACTGACTGGTTGAGCACAACTTAGTAGAATGGCAGATCCTCAGGAAATTCAACAACAGCAGTATCATCTAATCCATCTGTTACCCATCCGGTATTTTGTTGAATAGCAAGTGTAAGTAATTGTCTTAGCAAGTATAACACGGTGTATGAAGGCTCAAAAGTAAGGCTAGACACGGTTGAACTGTATTAGTGTTGGCGGTCGTTACAACCCAAATCCGACCACCAATACTCGGGAATAAATGAGGCTTTATGCAACATTCCATGTACTTAGGTTTTATTTCTAATAAAGTTCCACGAGTTTTGGTGAGTGTCACTTGTGCAGGTACGACTATGACAAATACGTGCTATTGGGGCCAAAATTGACCGAATCGGCCGAACGACTCCGTTCGGCCGGTTACTTCCCCTTAGCCGTACACGACGCGAAGTGCAACCGAGGGCCGGCCACATCAGCAACCACCGTACAAGCCACGTAGGATCACCGCCACATCATATCTGGGCCGAACCACACGAAGACCACCTGAATCAAGTCATCCACGAAGCCCAGATTGCAAAGGCGGTGCAGGGGGGCAGGCCTGGGCCTCCGGCCCAGTTCGGCCGAATTCATCCATTCGGCCGAACCGCCCCCACTGCACAAACCGACCCACAACCGACTCCACAAGCAAATCAGGGCCGTGGGAAGCATGGCGGTGCAAGATCAATGGTTCGGCCAAACTGGAGGGTTCGGCCGAACTGACCAGTTCGCCCGAACTCCCCGGTTCGGCCGAACTGGCCGGGGTGCACCGCCTTGCGATGCCTTGGCCCCTGCGCTTCCTCCACCGCCTCCAAGTCCCTATAAATGCTGGCCTTCACCTCCTGGATCAACACACAACACAAGAGAGTAGGCGTTGCGAAGTTCCGCCACTTGTATCAGTAGACATAGGGAGAGAGGAGAGGTGAGCGTCCCGGAGAGGAGCCGGAGTGTCGGCCCCTCTTCCTGCTGTACCTCTACGGATGCGGCTCTGCTTCGAGTGACATCCGGGTCATGTCTGGTAACTCTTGTATCTCTCTCTGATTAATTGAGCATTCAGTTCTTACTTCTATTTACTTGCTGGTTCTTCGTTCAATGCTTAGTTGATTGGTATAATTGTATACTGGTTGCTTAGCTTGGGTGCTTATCTTTCTGTAGTAGATAAGTATTAGTCGACTAGTGTAGGCGTGGTGCCTATACTTGAGACTAACTTAGTTTATTCCCGTCGCAACGGAGGTGGTAGCCGTAAGGTGGTGACAACCCTTCCGGTCTTTGTAGTCCATCACGTTAGTTCCAGTCCGTAGGATCCCCCAGTTGGGAAATAGTGGCACCCCTTCTCATCCCTTTCTGTGTGTCACCGGTTCCCTTGTCCCGAAGCAAGTATCTATCTGTATCCTCTGATCTGCTCGATCAATCAGTAGAATACCTCTATCAGACTCGTACCCTCTCTACCCTCCTATCACTCCTCTTCTCTCTTTGTTGTTGTCATCCACCTCATCCATACCATTCACTCCATTCCATCTACCTAGGACAACTTAGTTTAGAATTAGTTCACTTCTCGTTCCCCGTGGAAATCGATACCTTGGAATACTCCCGGGTGAAAGCTACATCGGTATCCGTCCGCTTGCGGATTTATCTGTAGGCCGTAAGGAGTGCCAACAAGCTTTCTGGCACCGTTGCCGGGGAACGGGGCTGTTCTGATTCCGAACCCAAGATGTCTGTGTATCTCACCATCATCCATCATATGGATTCCACCCTCACCTTACGTCAACATTCGGCTCCAACGGGCGATTGTTTCGAGCCACCACCATCATCACATCCCATATCCACACCCGGCTATGAGCTACGTCCCGGCTTCATAGCCATGGTTCGTGAGCAATCGTTCTCAGGAACGAAGGCCGAGAGTCCATACGCGCATTTGCGCGAGTTTGAGCAACTCTGCTCGTGCCTGACCATTGCGGGCATGACACAAGAGACACTCAAATGGAAGCTATTCCCGTTCTCATTAACGGGAGGAGCGAAGAAATGGTACTCTCTAGCTGTCGGTACTATGGAAGGGAGTTGGGAGACTCTTAGAGAAAAATTCTGTCTAAATTTCTTTCCAATCTCCAAGGTAGCCAGCCTCCGAGCGGAGATTATCACCTTTAAGCAATTAGAGGGAGAGTCGTTAGGAGCTGCCTGGGCTTGTTTCAAGCAAATCTTGGCATACGGACCAGACCTAGGCCTATCTGAACCTATCATTCTCCAACATTTCAGCCTTGGCCTCTGTCCCGTAGCCACCACTTTCTTGGACTCTGCTTCAAAAGGGTCGTTTTTTCATTTGACTCCCAGTGAAGCGAGGATAGTCCTGGAGCGTATCCTGGATGACACTCCCTACACTGGAGTCTATGATGAACTCCCCGATGAAGAAGAGAAGCAGCCTAAACCTGAAGAGCCTGTACACCAACAATCCAAATCTATCAGCTCTTCCATTCCATCAGAACCTGATGCTCAATTCGAACCACAACCTTACTCTAGCCTGGACTACTATCCTCCACTCTACACCACTCCCTACGATTTTGACGATGATCTATTCGATGACATCGACTGTGTCATAAGTTTCCCACGGGAACAATGTGTAGAGCAAAAGGATCCACCACCCGACAAGGAAGCACTAGAAGAACCCAACCACGCACGTCAACACTACCGAGGTGTGACTGCATAGGGACGCTACGAGGCTTTTCACAAGACACCCTAACAAATCAGTAGCCACTACAGAAACAAGGGTGCATTAGTTCCGAGGCACCGAGATTGACTGACGCTCATGGCACAACATAAGGGGGTCAATGGCGTCCGGAGCACGGGCACGCATGCCAAGCAAGGCGCAACGTGTGGAGCTCCCTCGCAGGGGCTCCCAACACGGGACTTTGTCTAACGAGACATAGCCGACGGGTCTACCATCCTCGATGGATCAAAAACCATGCCTAGCGCCTTGTTCCCACAGCGTCGTCGGCCCCATCGGTAACCACTGATAAGCTAGAGAAGTACAAGTTACTATTCCAAGACCAGAGCCATTATAGTTCCAGCGGTGGCGACAGGTTCCTGGGTTGCCACTTTAAGAACCAATCCTTACGGAGAGACACTAGGGCCAAGCACGAAGCGTACGCCCTAGCTCCCTGATCCAAGTTGCTAAAAAGCAGGTTTTACCATTAACATTGAAGTGAACCATTAAGTCAAAATTAATCAATTAAATGATAGTGATAGTAGCTGCGCATAGCAAAGATCTACCCATATGCAATTAACCCAAGGTAATCAAAGGACAGGATAATTAAAACTAGGATCAACCTTAAAGGTACATCAATTTAGACACATGCATGTATGAAATAAATGATTAAAGGGTGTGTAGGTAGCAAGGATTGTCCGTGCTATAACTTGCTAAGTAAGACATTTACTTACGCTTGCTGTTGTTCAGCAAAATCCCGGATGGGTAACAGATGAAGTTTCTTGAGGATCTTCCGTACTACTGAGCTGTGGTCAACCAGTCGGTGTCCCTGTGGACTTGAGGCGCTACCTGTCGAGAGAGTTAGACTTCCGCTGTGTTTTAGGTAAACTCTGATGTAAAACTATTTTTATTCGAGCATTTGTACTCTGTTTTATCATATTTGTTGGCTGTATGTGTTCTGTGGACTTCCTGGACACACATATAGCAGCATTCGGGTTTCTGTGTAAATCCGGGTGTGACAGAGGAGGCCGAGATGGGCGTCGATTTTGCTAGGAAGCTAGCAAATGATGCCGGATCGATGGCCGATTTCGCGAGGGAGCTCATCGAGGACGTCCCGCAGGGTCAAGTCTCGGTGCCGTTGGTGGTGTTTAGTCCTCCCCCTCTTCTAGCAATGCAGCCACGAGGTTCTTCAGTTGGTGGGATGCTACAAGAAAACCGGCGAGACAGCTGTGGAAACTGCTCCCGGTGATTGTGGTCTGACTGCCTAATTGAAGTGGTCCAAGAGCTGCCTAGCAGGCAGTACATGTCTTTGTATCTCTAAACGGCCGATGGCCGAGTGTAATTTATCCTTTGAAGGTTTGACATAATCATATTCAAAAAGTATGTTTCAAGCGTCCACAAAAGTTGTCCGGTGAGCATTACCGTTTATCACCGGTCGAACGAGTGCATGCTCCCCGCATCCACAGAGGGTCTGATTGAATATTGGTGCACAGGGCAAAGAAAATAATGCATTTCGGCCCATGTGTGGAAGTCCGTATTTCGAAGCCTGCACAAGCCCACTCGACCCACCACCCGCGCAAGATGGGTGAGTTTACCATCCACGGCCGCCGCTCAACCCTAGCGCTAGTACAAGGGGGTTCATGCTTGCCATGCTAGATTGTGCTCACGTCCGTACTGCGCTAGACTGTCCGGTGAACATATGCTATGATCACCAGTCAGCGCAGCGGTTAAAAAAGGTCCCAATCTTCCAAGCGCATGCAAGTAGACTGACAAGTCTAACCGGTGTCAACACCGGTAGGATCGGTGGACGCAGGGAATTAGGGTCTCAGTGGTACCACCATAGCCGAGGCTCGCTGGTGGGCTGGGATGCTCCAACACCCCTGTAGCCAGGGCATCCGGTGAAAGCGGAGGAGAAGAAGGGAAGAAGAAGAAAGAAAGGGAAAAGAGATCAATGTAGAGGAGGACGAGAACAAGAGCCCCCTAGCAACTCAAGTTGCATCCGCCACTGCCTAACGCCTGTGATTAAACAACGTGGTGATAACGATGCACCGAGCATGCTCATGCTCGGTCAAAAGCTGTTCCCCCTGATTGCACAGGGAAAGGTAGACACGCATGCGTATCCGCGCCCGGCTGCTAGCGAGTCACGGGTCAACAGAACCCGGCTGAGCACGCCTATATCGAGACGAGCTTGTGCGGTATACCGGCACAACGTTTGAGAGAGCTTTCCAGCATGTGGAGTCTCAAAGTTCGTCCTCCATCTATCGCCATCATCCACCATGGTTAAATTGCACATGAAGTGTACAAACTTTGAGTACTGCACAAATGATATTGTGAACAGTAGGTAAAATGGTGCAAAACACTTTATGAGAGTCCTAAGGACGCTAGTTCCCTAGCCACCCTACTAAAGGTCGCGCCGTGAACCCCGAGACAGCATGGACACAGATGAAGCTGTCCTAAAAATGATTCCCGATCACCACCACCACCATCCATCAAGGCCGGCTCGCTTGCCGCACCAGGCCCGATGCCATCTGTCCGGATTCGGGTACGGGGACGCGCACTGATGAACCGCGCGAGGCACCGGCTGCCCAAGTATGGCCAACGGGGTGTGGTAGTCACTAGGCCATACAGAGTACGTCCGCCCAAAGTATGTACAAGATATGCAAGCGTGTACTGAAAACCCCGCATACCCTGTCTCGGACGAGAGAGGAAACCCCCATGAGGCGACGCAGATCGTCCATAGGGCATCTTGATGATGCTGCAACGCGGGCGGCGACCTCGATGAGCATGTCTTCTATAAGCTGGGTAAGGGGTCTAGCTGGCGCCATGCTCGATCTGCCCGGGAATGAGAAGGGCTAAGGAGGTGCTGGTACGGGGAGATGACAATGTCGGTGGAAAGAGGGTGAGGGCACGATAGCCAAGGGATTACGCCCATGACCCTGTCTCGTTCCCTTAAGTAACAATCGAGTAACGTACACTTTAATCTCTACATATACACGGAAACATTCAGTGACCACACTCCTTTGCCTCGGTGACCTAGTTACAATCGTGGTAACCGTTCGATGACACTTTTCACTTTTAGATAGAACAAATAAGTTGAATGAAATTGAGTTCAAACTCAAAGTGGGAGACAACGACAAGTTCCATATTAATTGCACTCATCGTTATAATCGATGAAGTCACTGGACGTTCACCGGACGGGGCCCTGGATATGCAACGCCAATGTGCTTCAACGTACCAATTGGACCGGTGAGAACCGTTCTGGTAACTCCGGTCGAGTGATTATGGTATTTGGAGTTTAGCATCGAAACTTTTTAATCGACGAAGCTGACCACAATACCACTGGACTGCGTCAAGGTCTCGGATCGATCCGCACATTTCACTGCATCATATGTTTCACAAATAATTTAGGAATTCATGGGCTATTAGACCATGATTATACTAAAAGGGTTCATGAAGCATACAAACTTAAGAGTCATAAGGATGGTTCTATGGCAGGTGGCAAGGAGAGACCGTTGATCGCATCCGACAGACGCGCCGGTCCCGCCTGTGCACGCACACATTAGTTCATTCAATTCAGAAAAGCATGTTTATAGCTTCCTCACACATTGTCCCGTTGGCATTAACGATTACCACCGGACGAACGGGTGCACGCGAATAATATGAACCAAATTCATAGTGGGTCTGATTGGTTGGTTGTACAGGCCCAGGAAAATAATGGATTTCGGCCCATGTTTGGAATTCCGTGATTTGAAGCATGCACAAGCCCGTTAGGCGCCACACCTACACGATATGGGTGAGTTTACCATCCACGGCCGCCGCTAAACCCTAGCCTGGTGACCGTCTGTTTTGTTCCTCGTCTCTTCTGCTAACCGGTCGCGCGTCTCCCTCGTCTTCTTCATCCAGCGCGGTGCCGTTACCACCGGCGTGATGCCTGGGGCTGCAGCCGGCGGAGATGGATCCAGGGGGAAGGGATCTCCAAGCGCCCGCCGGAGGCCATCATCTGGAAGGTTGAGCTCGAAACCGCCGGTTCCAGCCCTCTGCTTCGTTCCTGCCATGGCGCAGGGCGAGAAGGCATTCGCGGGGTGCGGCGGCTAGATCACCGAATCTTCTTCCTCCAGTGGCTCGGAGAAATCGATCAGCTATACCCCATCCAGCGAACACTCTAGGGTTCGTGCATCTCCCTCTTCCTCTATGTGCTTTCTTGATCTGGATCTACAGGGTAGGACTCGTTCTTGATCTGGATATGCAAGGTTGATTGAAATATTCTAGGGATTTTGTTGGTGAATAGAATTCGATTGATGCTGTTGGCGAATAGAATTGATGATAGAATTGGTTCGCGAAGTCGGTTTCGGTTAGAGAGCTCCCCCAAGGAATGGAGGTTGACGATTGGGGCGGGATTGATCATGACACCGAGGATCGGTGCCGCCATGGAATGCATCCACGCCGCCTGCTCTGCTGGGATGGAGAGAACAAGGGGCGTCGTTATCACGGTTGCTCACTCTGGATAATTTCCCCTCTCTATTCCTATATGGTATACGAAAGCAAAATGAAATGACGTGGGGTTTGAATGTTTGATTAATTGGTTGCTGTTTCCATTGCAGGGGCAGGAGAACATGTGTGATTTCGTTATGTGGAAGGATGACAAATGGCCACCAATGCCTGATGTGGCTTCAAGCCTATGTGAAGTTGTGGGCAAGTTCAAGAAGAAGGCGGACGAAACTCATGTGGACCTGTTGGCGGCCATTCAGCTTCGCAATGAAATATACAAAGAGAAACAAGCACTAGAGCGTGAGAAGGGAAACTGGGCCAGAGAGAAGAGTAATCTCATCAAGGAGAAGGTGAACCTGCAGAGTCAGTTGAAAAAATAGGAATATGTGGGCTGACTTTGGTAAGTGGATGGTTTTTGGCTTGATCATGTGCCTGATTGCTCGTATGGTGCCAGTGCTGCTTGCAGTTGACTTGAATAACTAATGAGGTTATGGTAGTATTTTGTTGGTGTTTTGTCTATCTGTTAGCTATGATAGGGATGATTCGTATCATGTATTTTACTGGTTGCATGACATTTACCTATGGAATGGTTTGAAGCACTGAATAGTCTAGGGTGAAAGTACTGAGGTAACCCTGACCGGTGTCCACACCGGTATCACTGGTGGAAGGTGAGAACTATGGAATCAGTGGTTGTACCAATAGTAACAGGATACAGGGTCGGTGGCACGTTCAACGACCTGGCAAATCCGTGGGTCGGTGTCACCATGGGTCATCTTCGGTGTCACCATGGGTCATCTTCCCAATTGTCGCTAGTTCACGTACCATGTTATGAATTTTTGTCTCAAAGAGGTATACCATACCACATATTCATAAAGTATCGACCCTCGATCCCATTCCTCGACCCAATCATCCTGGATCTGAGTATCGACCCTCGATACCCTCGATCCCATTCCTCAACCCAATCGTCCTGGATCTGAGAATTACACGGTACAACGCAGACGCTCACACACGCACGCACACCCTATCCCTACGAGCACATCCAAAGGACCGAGCACCCGACAGAACTGCAGATTCCCGAAGTCACCATTGGCAAGTCGTTGTCGACGGGAGGACCCGGTCAGGTAGTTCTCTCCATTGGAGCATGGGGTGGAATTTGAGAAGGGAAAAAGAAGAAATAAAGGGAATACGGATGAATGTAGAGGAGGAAGAAAATAAGAGTCCCCTAGCATCCCAAGTTGCATCCGCTACCGTGTTGATATCATTATCATCGTCCATCTATCACCACCATCATACATCGCAGTTAAAAGGCACATGAAGCGTACAAATTTTGAGTACAGAACCAATGATATCATGTCCTGAAGGTAAAATTTTGCATTGTCGAAGAAAGCTTTCCTAAGAAAGATCCCCGAACACGTGGAAGGTGGACTCGCACAGGCTCCGGATCCTGCATTTGTCGCTGCAGAAGTACGACCACCAGAACCATGCATCGTTGCCGGCTAACTTGTCGCACCATCTGTGCGGATCCAGGTACGGGGACGCGCACTGATGAACCTCGCGACGCACCGGCTGCCCAAGCACAGCGAAGGAGGGGCGGTCGTCATAATCAGGCCAGACGTCCGCCCACAGCGAGTCGAAGATGTGCTCGCGTGTACCGCAAACCCCGCGGTCGCTCCATACCGTCAGAGCCGTGTCGTCATCCGCCTCCTCGGCCAGGAGCTCCATGGCCTGGCGGTCGTCCTCGGCGCCATGATTTGCTCGCCACAGGAACATAGCGAGCATGTACGCTGCCGGCCTGTGGCCCCCGCGGGCAGCCCGGTCCAGGTCGTGCAGCGGCGGATGATGAGCCGCGACATGTGGTCAGAACGCGGCCCTCATCCCCTCGACGAAGAGTGCTTCAAGGTTGCCCGCCTTGTAGGTGTTCGCGATCAGCCGCTGGCGAGTCTCCTCGTTGCCCTCCTGCTGCAATGCCAGCCTAAGGTTGAGGCTGCAGCGCACCAGCGGCGCGCCGCACACCCGGTCTCGGATGAGACAGGAAACCCCCCTGAGGCGACGCATATCGTCCATGGGGAAGCTTGATGATGCCGCCACGCGGGCGGCGACCTCGACGAGCATGTCTTCTGGAAGCTGGGGAAGGGATCTAGCCGGCGCCATAGTCCGGAACGACAAGGGCTAAGAGGTGCTGGTAGGGGGAGGTCGATGGCAATGGTGGCGGAAAAAGGGCTAGGGAACGATAGCGAAGGGATTACGCTTGTTACCCTGTTAAGTTCCCTTAAATATCAATCAACGTTAAGCTCCTTTGCTGCTTGCTTCCTTGCACCATTCACTCTCTTGCTCTCTGAAATTTTCTGCTAGGAAGCTCTCTCTCTCTCATTCTCTTGCTCTAGTGCTTGCTCAAGTTCTTCCCAACTTCTTGCTCAAGTTTTGGTTCGCTTGCATCACTAGAAAATCCCAAAAATATTTTGCCTTTGTTGTGATCTTTGTGCTGAAATTTTGGACGATTTTGTGGTGGTCTCCGACACCCACAAGAACGACTAACCTTTTGTGGTGGTTTTCATCCCCGCAAGAACGACTAACTATCTCGAATGACTGACTTGTTTTTCTTGTGCTAACCATATATATTCAGTCCTTCGGGTAGTTTTTGTTGCACTAACCTTTTGCAGGAGACATGTCGACGTTCATCGCTGCACTCCGTCGTTCCACCCGGCTTAGCCGCCGCACGGACGATGCTGGGAGTTCACCAGCTCTGTCCCGAGGCTCGAGCCGGATGGACACGGACGAGCACGAAGCAGCCGGCTCGGGATGGGGCCATGCCACACCCCCGGCCAGGCAACTCCTGAGCATTAACGACATCAACCTCAGGACAGCGGGAAAGGAACACCTTCAACGAGCTTCGACTGAAGGAGTTCGAGCACACCCGTGTTTTTGAGCAAGACTTGCTCAGGGACACGGGTATGGATGAAGAATTCACAGAAGTTTTCCAGGCCATTGGCTGGGAGAATTTCTGGGACATCAACGAAGAAGGTTCGTACCTGCTCACCCTCGAGTTCCTCTCAACTTTGGTTTCGGAAACTGGGGGGATTCATTTTCGGTTTTTCAGCCAAGAGTTCTTTTGGTCTTGGAGGGATTTCAGTTCGGGTCTCGGATTTTCAAGCCGTTGTTCCTTAGACCCGAACAAAGCGCTAAAAAGGTTTGATCGGGTTGCATTCTGGAAAAAGATTTCGGGGAATACCAACTATCATGCGCCTCGCATGAACAGTATACATAACCCCACTTTGCATTTCATGCATCGTTGGGTGTCCATGACGGTATTCCCCCGGGCAGATTTGCGCCCTGTTAACACCAATGAGTTGCGGGTTCTTTTTGCCATGGTCAAGCAAATTCCCTATTCGCCTATGAAAGACATGGTTAGTCACTGGCTGTCTCATATTTCTCACGTGGGTATCATGGCGATGACTTCTCTAGTCACTCGCCTCGCTAACCATCTGGGCGTTCTTCAGGGCGCCCGGCTCACGTACATCGAGACAGCGCATTCCGTCGTGGATGCCAAGCACTTTGTGCAAGCCCACATGATACGGCGGACGCCTGACGCAACGCTAGCTATGATTTATTGTGGTTATACAACTGAAGTGCCCTTGCCTTGTGCAGCACTAAGGTTGTATATCACGCCAAAACTAACTCTTCAGTTGAGGACCGAGTCGGACGATTCTCCACCTTGGAGAGAGCCCGCTCGGCACAGCGTTGCAGGTGATGGACCAGTCACGAGGGGACGAGCCAGGCGTGATGCTGGGCTCGCCACTTCACAGGAGCCGGAAGATGCACCACAGATGCCGCACCGACACACTTCCTCTTTCGAGGCTACCTACGACATGTACACTGGTGCTGGGACGTCCGGAGCAGGAGGCTCTGGGCAACACCAGGAACCGAACTACTTCACCTCAGGATGCTGGGACTACGACCAGGACACGGACTCTGAGTGGTCCGGGAGTCGGTATGCAGGGGGTATGATCATACCTCCCAACCATACTACCCCGGATACTCGCAGTCCGCGCGCTTCGACTTCGATCGGGAGTTGCCCTACATCTCCGACCGAGTCGATGTCATCGACGACCGTACTCGAGAAATTCAAGACACGCTAGCCCGCCATTCTCAGTATCACCAAGAGAATAGCGGGATGGTAGCGTCCATCCAGCACGACGTCCATGAGCAAGCGGACCAGCTGAGCCAGTACCTGTCAAGATTTCATCCCTACCAGTGAGAAGTCCAAGCTTGGGGGAGGACCCCCACTCAGGTATGTTCTGATTTACCCAGCACTTTGATCACCCAATTGCATTTCCCTTTTTCCTTCATGTTTTAGTTTGCAATTAAAAAATGAAAATACCAAAAATATTTCCCTTTAATAAAAGTAACTCCCAACTATGCATGGAATGAATCATATGCCTCTCACCTTGGAAATGATGAATAGTTGCTCTGTCATTAATTTCGCAAGTGCTTTGTTTCAACTAGTTGCTTAATAGTGCTTGAGTTAATTGGAATGAGTAATAATGAACCTGAAAACCTTGTGGGAGCACATGCTTTATTCCATGTTTAAGTTGTTGTGGGGATTGATATAGTGAGAATTTGGTTGAATTCTATTTCTGCTCTTAGTACGGGGATAATCTCGGAGATTTGTGCTTTCAAAATAAAACAAATTCCTCATTGGTCAAAATACCTACCAGAGCCATATGATAAGCTTAGTTGAAAATTTCTACTCATATGCTGCTTGTTATCTTAGTGAGCTTTGTCAAATTGTTGTGACCTTTGAGTGAAGCTTTCATATTCTTAGAGATCGAGATCCACGTACACACACCACCTCTCACTTGCAATTCCTACATTGGGAGTTAGCATTCATATTTCCATCATTCATCCACAAAATAAAATGCTCCATGTTCTATGATTTCCCTCTCCAAATATCCTTGATAGAGACATGGGCTATGGAAAAAGAAAAGCATGCCAAAGAAGCATGGCAAAAATAAAAAGAAAAAGAAAAGCATGCCAAAGAAGCATGGCAAAAATAAAGAGAAAAAGAAAAGCATGCCAAGTGGCATGGCAAAAATATGAGAATAAAAGATAGCCCATGTTCTCGAAAATAAATCAAGGAGAGGGAAATTCATCCAAGGAGTTCCACCATATTCCATTCCACCATATTCCACTCCATCCATCCCACACACTTGCACTTCTCGATCTTAAGATGTGATTTGTTTCCTTAGAGATCCAGTCTTTGATTTAGCAAAATATAAGATGCATGCATGCCTTCATCCTTTGTCCCTGAGCCACACAAAAAGCCATATTAGATGTTAGGATGAAAAAGAAGGTACAAGCCTTTGGTGAGGATTCAAATACACTTGAGTGATTGAGTGTGCCAATGAGGAATAATTTGTAGTTTTCAAAACTTGTGAAAAACTCCGAGATGGGATCCTGAAAAGAGTAGAGTGGAATAAAACTGAGTTTAAACTGTTCATCCCTTCAACCGCCCAAGATAAGGAGATTGCTATAAGCCCCATAGGTAAAAAGGTGATTTAAAAACTTTGCCTATGATTCAAGTATTTTTGAGTATTAGTTGTTTATAAAGTTACCTGCAAAAGAAATGACATTGTAGCAACTCCTGTTCCATCGAGCCTAAGTTTATATCTTTGCTCGAGGATGAGCAAAGAGCTAAGCTTGGGGGAGCTTGTTGGCGGTCGTTACAGCCCAAATCCGACCACCAATACTCGGGAATAAATGAGGTTATATGCAACATTCCATGTACTTAGGTTTTATTTCTAATAAAGTTCCACGAGTTTTGGTGAGTGTCACTTGTGCAGGTACAACTACGACAAATACACGCTATTGGGGACGAAAACGACTGAATCGGCCGAACGACTCCGTTCGGCCGGTTACCCCCTTAGCCGTACACGCAACCGGGAGCCGTCCATGTCAGCAATGACCAAGCGATGACATCACAAGACAAATGGACGACCGCCAACTCATCCCAGAGCACCGCCACATCACTCAGGGCCTGATCAACACGAACCCAGCACCAAAGGCCGGCCCAGGAGGGATCCAAAGCTGAAGGCGGTGCAGGGGGACGGGCTTGGGCCTCCGGCCCAGTCCGGCCGAACTGGTCGGTTCGGCCGAACCGCCCCCAACTGCCAAACCGACCCCAGGGCTCAATCCTGGCCCTTGGGAGGCAGAGGCGGTGGATCCTCTGGTTCGGCCGAACCGGGGAGTTCGGCCGAACCGAGATCTTCGGCCGAACCGCCTCTCTGCCCCCCTGGCTGCCTTGGCGGTTACCCAAGCTTAACCGTCATTAGGAGCTATAAATAGAGGGTTACACTTCACTTGTAAATACACACCAAGCCAAGGAGCTCATTTCCATTTTCATTCAAGTAGAGTTAGGATAGTTTAGTTGGGAGTTAGAGTTGAGTTGAGCTGTGCCTCGGAGGTTCCGGAGTCGTCTTCAGAAGCTCTGGTATAAGCTCTTGTATCTTTTACTTTTCCTTTTGCAAGACTTTGAGTTATCAATATAGTTATCTTTATCTTCTTGCCTTTGTCATTTATATCTTGCTTCTACTTTATTCTAGTTGCAAATATATCTTGTTTAGACTATAGTCAGTTATAGTTCTAGTACTTGTAGACTTGTTTAAGTCTTTGTCTTGGCTGGTTCATCGATCTTGGTTGATACTTGAGGTGAATTGTCATCAAGAGTATTGACAAGGTTGCTTGCTCTTGCTAGCGGAGTAAGTAGTTATTGACTAGTGTAGGAGTGGTTCCTAGCCTAGCCAGTGGCCTTAGAGTATTCCCGTCGCAACGGAGGTGATAGCCGTGAGGTGGTGACAGCCCTTTCGGTCTTTGTAGCCCATCACGTTAGTTCCGGTCCGTAGGATCCCGCAGTTGGGAAATAGTGGCACCCCTTCTCATCCCTTTCTGTGTGTCCACCGGTCCCCTTGTCCCAAAGCTAAGACAATAGAGTTATCCCAGATCTCCTAGTGCTAGCTCTATAGCCGTTGTATCTCTAAGCTAGAGTGACATAGGTAGACAAAGTATCCAGGAGTCCTCTATCTCTTCTCGTTGTCCTCCCAGCTATCTATCTCTTCTCTCCCTTACCTGAGTATCCCTTGAGCTGTGTGTCCGGTATATCCACTCCTATCCAATACCGTTATCCCCTGTCTTGTCTAGTCGTGTACCCTTCTCTAATAGTCTCGAATATCTGTTCACTAGTAGTCTTGCCAAAGCTTCCCTGCGGAAATATAAATTACGATACCTCGGGATACTCCCAGGTGAAGTGCTACAGCGGTGATTCTATGCGCTTGCAGAATATTTCTATATTTTACTAAGCCATAAGGAAAACCACTGAAACACTCCTAACCCAGTACCAGGATTCTCAATTCTGATATTGGATCGTAAGAAGTGCCAACACTGCACAGGCAGCGCTCTACGGCGACCGGCGGCGGCTTGCGCCGGCGAGGAGAGGCGGAGGGGTTTCAGAGCGAGGATGCGGCCGGGGAGTGGCTCGGGACGATGGTTACCTTCACGTGGAGCTCCTGGAGCAGTCGAATTGGAGCTAGCGCCACCGGCGAGGGGAATTCGACGGCGGCGGCGCTGTGAGGCGAAGGGAAAGGCGCCGTTGGGCTTGGTGCTCGAGGGGGATGGGGAAGGATGAGGATTAGGGGTGCGGTGGCGGGGTTTTATAGTGCCCAGGGGTCCTCGGCGTGCGGGGCACGCCGAATCGCGCGGTGGTCGGCGGCGCGCTCGCTTTCCTTAGGCAGAGGGGGTTTCCAAGCGGGGAGCGAGGCGAGAAAGGAAGGTGCAGGCGTAGGAAGGTTCGGGGAAGCTTCCATGGGGGGCGCGAAGCCGGGCTGGGGTGGGCCAAGGCCAGCAATCGCGGCGGCGCCGCGCTCGGGCTGGAGGTTGGGGATGACGGGCGGGGCCCACGTGGCAGAGAGAGGGAGTGGGGAGGGAAAGCGGCCGCATTGCTGGGCCGGCTTGTTGGCTTGGGCTGCCAGGCGGAGAGCGAGTTGAGGAGGGCCGGCTGGAGAGTTGGAGGGGCAGAAGAAGAGCGGGCCAGAAATTAAGGGGGCTAAAGCAGACTTCGGCTGCGAGAGGAGCTCGGGCCGCGCGAGTGCGGCGAGGCGGTTTGGGTCGAGTTGGGCCGCTGCGCGCGCGAGGGGATAGGGAATGGGCTGTGCTGCTTCAGGGAGAAGTAGGAGGAGCAGAAACGGACCGGGGAAAGAGTTTCGGGGGCGAAAGTGAACTATGGTTGAAACAACTTTTCTAGAGCTCCAAACAAGGTGATTCAAATTCGAATTTAAATCAATTTAAATTCTCATTTGAACCACAAGCAATACAAAACTCAATGCAGTAGCATGAATGCAACATAAATGTTTCTACACCTTATATTTGATTTTAATTCTCAGAAATTATTTATTTAACTATATTAAATATGAGCGAGGCATTAAATAATCAATTAATTACTAGAAATTTTAAATAGGGATATTTTAGGGTGTTACAAACCTACCCCCCTTAAGATGAATCTCGTCCTCGAGATTCGGAAGTGGATGCGAAGAGTTGCGGGTACTCGGCCTTGAGGTCTTCTTCCCTTTCCCAAGTCGCCTCATCTTCTGAGTGTCGGTTCCACTGCAACTTGCACATCCGGATGACCTTGTTTCTTGTCACCCTCTCAGACTCCTCCAAAATCTTGACTGGATACTCATCATAGGTGAGGTCCTCTTGCACATTCAGCTCATCTATCGGGATGTGCTCTTCAGGCACCCGCAAGCATTTCTTCAGCTGAGATACATGGAACACATTGTGCACTCCGGCTAGTTTCTCAGGTAGCTCTAGCCGATATGCCACTTCACCCATACGTTCCAATATCTTGAAGGGTCCGATGTAACGAGGCGCCAATTTGCCCTTGACATTAAACCTCTTCACACCCCTCATCGGTGACACCTTAAGGTACACAAAGTCATCGACCTTAAAGGTGAGATCCCTCCTTCTGACATCAGCATAACTCTTCTGCCGGGATTGTGCCACCTTCAAGTTCTGCCTGATCACTTGCACTTGGCGCTCTGCTTCTCTGAGTATCTCAGGCCCAAAAACTTGACTTTCTCCTGTCTGATTCCAGAACAGTGGTGTTCTGCACTTCCTGCCATATAAAGCCTCGAATGGTGCCATCTATAGACTTTTCTGGTAACTGTTGTTGTACGAGAATTCCGCATAGGGAAGACTCTTGTCCCAACTGACACCATACTGCAGTGCACATGCCCTTAAGATGTCCTCTAAGATCTGATTGATGCGCTTTGTCTGTCCATCCATCTGTGGGTGATAAGCTGAACTGAAATGGAGCTTAGACTCATGTAACTTCTGCCAGAAGTGTGATGTGTACTGAGTACCTCGATCAGACACTATCCGCTTTGGCACTCCATGCAAGCACACAATCCTCTCCATATACAGCTCTGCTAATCTGGCGCCTGTATAAGTGGTCTTCACTAGAAGAAAATGTGCCACTTTGGTCAAGCGATCCACAATCACCCAAATGGAGTCAAATCCTCTATGAGTGCGGGGCAGACCAGTGATGAAGTCCATACCAACTTCTTCCCACTTCCATTCGGGTATCTTCAAGGGCTAGAGCCTGCTGGCCTCTGATGTTCAGCCTTGACTCTCTGACATGTGTCACATAGAGCCACATAGGTTGCCACATCACGCTTCAATCCATACCACCAGAATCTCTCCTTGATGTCTTGGTACATCTTGGTACTTCATGGGTGGATTGAGTAAGCTGAATCATGTGCTTCCCTCAGGATCGTATCCTTGATCTGAGCCATGTCGGGTACACTGTACCTCTTCCCATGCCACAAGGTTCCTTGATCATCCACTCAAAAACCAGGGACCTTTCTTAGAGCAACATGCTCCACAATCTCCTTGATCTTCTCATCCTCAAGCTGACCTTTCCGGATCTCCTGCTCCAGAGTCGGTTCTACTGCCATCTCTGTGATGCTAGCCACAAATACAAGACTCATCCTCTCAAACTCCAAGCTGAGCTCTGCTGGCAGACAGTGACCGGTGATCTTGTTCACATAACTTCTCCTACTCAAAGCATCTGCCACCAAGTTAGCCTTTCCTGGGTGGTAGTGGATCTCCAGGTCATAGTCCTTGATCAACTCCAATCATCGGCGTTGCCTCATGTTGAGATCTGACTGAGTGAAGACGTACTTGAGGCTCTTGTGATCAGTGTAGATGTCACACTTGTGTCCAATCAAGTAGTGCTTCCAAATCTTCAGAGCATGTACCACAGCTGCCAACTCCAGATCATGCGTTGGTAGTCCTGCTCACGTTTCCTCAACTGCCTTGATGCATAAGACTCAACTCTTCCCTCCTGCATTAGCACACATCCCAGTCCTAGACGAGATGCATCGCAGTAGATAGAGAAGCTCTTGGCTAAGTCAGGCAGAACCAGCACTGGGGCTGTTGTTAGTCTCTTCTTTAATTCCTCAAAGCTGGCTTGACACTCCTCTGTCCAGACAAACTTAGCATTTTTCTCCAATAACGCCGTCAGGGGCTTAGCAATCTTGGAGAATCTCTCGATGAACCGTCGATAATATCCGGCCATCCCAAGGAAACTCCTGATTTCGCTCACATCCTTAGGCGGATTCCAGCTTAACACATTGCTGACCTTCTTCGGATCAACAACCACTCCTCCATTGGACAACACATGACCCAAGAATGCCACTTCCTTCAACCAGAATTCACACTTGCTTAGATTAGCATACAGCTGATGTTCTCGGAGTCTCTGCAACACCAATCTCAAGTGTTCTTCATGTTCTTCCTCATTCTTGGAGAAGACCAGAATGTCATCAATGAACACCACCACGAACTTGTCAAGGTAGTCCATGAAGACGCTGTTCATCAGGTACATGAAGTATGCAGGAGCGTTGGTCAATCCAAAAGACATGACCAAGAACTCATACAACCCGTACCGAGTGGTGAAAGCCATCTTCTATATGTCCGATGCCCGGATCCTCATCTGGTGATAGCCTGAGCGAAGATCGATCTTGGAGAACACACAGGCTCCCCTCAGCTGATCAAACAGGTCATCAATCCTTGGCAATGGGTATTTGTTCTTGATGGTTACCTCATTAAGTGCTCTATAATCCACACACATCCTCTGAGACCCATCCTTTTTATCCACGAACAACACTGGGGCTCCCCATGGTGAAGAACTAGGACGGATGTACCCCTTGGCTAGTAGTGCCTCTATTTCCTCCTTGAGTTTTGCTTGTTCCTTTGCCCCCATTCTATATGACCTCTTAGCTATGGGTGTTGTGCCAGGTTTAAGTTCAATAACGAATTCAACTTTGCGCTCCGGGGGCATACCTGGCAATTCATTTGGGAACACATCCGGGAACTCGCTCACCACTCTGATGTCCTCCGGTGCTGCACCTTCAGCTTGATTAATCTGACTGTGCTCCGGGCAACTGGCCGCTTGATACTCCACCTTCTCACCAGTCCTGGCTGTCAGTTGCACTGCCCTTTTAGAACATTGGATCACTGCGTCATATCTGCCTAACCAGCTCATACCCAGAATTAAGTCGAACCCAAGGGTCTCTAGGACTATCGGGCGTGCCTCGAAGTCTACCCCCCTTATTGTGATGGTGATATGGGGCCAGCATAAAGTGGCTCGCTATTCTCCCCCTGGCGAGCTAACAAGCATAGTACTCTTCATGGGTAGCAATGCCACTAAGTTCTTTTTCACAAAAGCAGTAGATATGAAAGCATGAGTCTCTGCACAAAACGGTTACAGGAGTCGAGTTGACAGGGAACATACCCACAACCACGTCAGTAGCTCCCTCGATAGTCTCTGCACCTGTGTGGTTGAGCTTGCCTCTAGCAAGGTTCTGCGGACCTCGACCTGCCTGGGCTTGCTGCTGACCAGCCTGGTGGTTCTGCCCTGTGGAGTTCTGGGCCTTCTTGGGGCATACATTGGCGAAGTGCCCCTGCTCCCCACAGTGATAACACACCCTCGGACCCACTGGTGTAGTGTTGGCTGGGTTGGGGCGTTGAACAGGACTTGGCTGCACCTGGTTGCGCCGAGCTGGGACATACTGCAGCTGATTCTGGGAATGCTGCTGCTGTGGCGCCTGGGAGTACTGGGGGCGCTGCTGGTACTGGTCACGACTCAGCAAGCTGGACTGGCCCTAGAAGCGTTGCTGGCTCCCCATCTGCTGATTCCCCTGTGGAGGAGCAAAGCGAGGACGACTGCCGCTTTCTGTCTGCTGACCCTGGAACTTCCTCTTCTTCTCCTCTATCTCACGCGCTTGTGTTCCAGCATCAAGGCGTCGTCCACCAGTTCCTGAAAGTTGGGGAACTTGGTGCACATCAGCTGGTACTGCAGATCATCCTGCAAGCCATCACGGAACCGGGTCTGCTTCTTCCTGTCAGTGTCCACGTCCTCTGGAGCGTAACGGGCCAACTCGATGAACTTGTCACGGTAAGCGGTGACACTCATCCCTTCCTGCTTCAGCGCCAAGAACTCCTTCTTCAAAGTCATCAAAGCTTCCGGCACATGGTGAGAGCGGAAGCTGTCATGAAACTCCTGCCAGGTGATCTGAGCACGGTTGGGGTGGGCATACTGGTATGAATCCCACCAGTCCAATGCTGGCCCCTGAAGCTGTCCTCCTGCGTACAACACCTTCTCCCGGTCGTTGCACTGCGTGATGTCGAGCTGTCTCTCCACCGCCTTGAGCCAATCATCTGCCTGCAGAGGGTCGCTGGCCTTGGTGAAGGTAGGAGGGCGTCCCTTCAAAAATTTGCCCCTCTTGTCTCTAGGCGGTGCTTGAGGCTGGTGAGGCGGGTTCTGCTGTTGCTGTTGCAGCAAAGCTATGGTCTGGGCCATCTGCTGTGTCAGCTGGAGCTGCATCTGCATCATCTGCTCCATGGTGAGTGGCGGTGGTGGAGGCGATGGGTTCGGGTTTGGGTTCTGGTTCTGGTTGCTTCCACCAGCACCAGTGTTCCTCCTCGTGTTCACCATCTATCATCAGCAAGTAATTTTCATCAGAACTCCATTGATCATAACTAAGTGTCTTTAGAGGATTACTAACTCGTTAGGATGGAGGATTTGATAGATGAAGAGCAAGAAAAATAAATACCCCCTCTATGTAAACATTAATATCCTTAAGCCTTAGTCCTATATATAGATGGAGATAGACTCGCGTCTATGACCATCACAATCATTACAAAAATCCAAATCAAACATAAGCATAATGACAATCAAATCAAGCACCTAAGAACATGATTCACACAAGACTCGACAACACTGGTTTTGAAAAAGCGTAACTAAATGATTCGTAAATCAAAATCATGGTGGTCTCCTAATGATTTAATCAACCGTTCTAACTAGGCTGCGTTCCTACAGTCAGCACGGCTCTGATACCAATCTGTCACACCCGAATTTACACAGAAACCCGATGTGGCCATATGTGTGCCCAGGAAGTCACAGTACACATATATCAAACAAATATGGTAAACAAAGAACATATGCTGAATAAATTCTCGAATAAATAGAGTTTTACATCAGAGTGCATCATAAATAAACTAACCAACACAGCGGAAGACTAATAACTCTCTCTAATGAAGCCGCACTCCACAGGGACTCTGACTGGGAGAACGCAACTCAGTAGTACGGTAGATCTTCTGGAAACTCAGCAGCAGACTCATGCACATCCCAATTTGTTACCCGTCCAGGATTTGGTTGAATAAATAGCAAGTGTAAGTAAAACAATTACTTAGCAAGTATAGCACGGGTTATGAAGGCTCAAAAAGGCTAGACACGGCTTAACTGCATTAGCACTTTTAGTTGGTTCGTTTTAATATTATCCAACTTACTACAAGTGTATGAATCCCAGTTGCAACCCAATTAATAAAGTGTAAATGACATTAAGCATAAATAAACATCATCTTCTAATCAAAAAGGATCTAGGCCGCTCGTGACCCTGAGCAAGGCTATCATGATAGATTTACACTCTGCAGAGGTTTCGCCCTTTACCCACCAGTCGCGTAAAAGTTCAAAGGAACTTTGCACCCAACCACGCACATCAACACTTCCGAGGTGTGACTGCATAGGGACGCTACGAGACTTTTCACAAGACACCCTAACAAGACAGTAGCTGCTGCGGTACTACAAGGTGGTGAGTCCTTAGGCACCGAGATCGACGTACACCTACGGAGTCCGCCGTAAGGGGGTCGATGGCATCTAGAGCGCGGGTATCCACCCAACAATGCGCAACGCGCGGAGTTCTCAATCGCTGAGACTCCCAACACGGGACTGGGTCTAACGAGACCTAGCCGACAGGGCTACCGTCCTCGGTGGAATCGGGAAAACAGCCCGTGCCTTGCCTCCCACAACGCCGTTGGCCCCTCGGTAACCACTGTCAAGGTAGAGCCGTACAAGCTACTTGTCCAAGACCAGAGCCATTATAGTTCTAGCGGTGGCGACAGGCTCCTGGGTTGCCGCTTTAAGAACCAGTCCTTAGGGAGAGATACTAGAACAAAGCACGAAGCACATGCTCTAGCTCCCTGATCCATGTTGCTAAAAAGCAAGTTTTAACATTAAGTTTGAAGTGGACCATTAAGTCAAGTTAACATTTAAGTAAAGATGACAGTAGCTGCGCATAGCAAAGATTCTACCCATATGCATAACCCAAGGTAATCAAGGACAGGATAAACAAAAGCTAGGTACAACCTTAAGGTACATCAAAATTAGACACATGCATGTATGAAATGATTAAATACAAGTGGGTAGGTAGCAAGGATTGTCCGTGCTATAACTTACCTTCCTCAAAGTGCTGCTACTGCTGCTGCTGTGGGTCCGGTTCCTGAAAGTCCTCTCCGCACTCGAACTCCAACGCGAACGGTTCACCGACTGGACACGAATCACCACACAATCATCCACACAAGCCAATACATGCAAACAAAAGTATTCTATTAGAAACAGTACACCAAACAGTAGAAACAACACAAAAGAAGGTTTTAGAAATAATCTACGCTTCGCTACGAACACGTGAGCGCAAAAATCACACTAATCAGAGCTAAAACGAGAAAGTTATGGCATTTCCAAGTTTCAGGGGCTTAATTGTGAAAAACCGAGGACCTATACGTGATTTCACTTTAAAACTCGAGGGCTGCCATGTAAAATTAACAGAGCAGGATGGCGCGCACTAATATTTAAAAGGTCAGGGGGCTAAGCGATTTAAAAGGACCCGGACGCAATTATTTTTAACACAGGAGTGGACCTCGGGTTAATTTGCAAGTAGCAGAGGGACTCTTTAGAAAAATTGACAGGGAGGATCGGGATTGACCGGTGTTGACCGGTATTCTGACTCGGTCAGATCAAATCTCGGCCGCTGTTTTCGAATCGGACGGCTAGGGTTCAAGGAGGCAGTTGGGTCGCCGGCGAGGAAAGAGAGCACGGCGGTGCTGGCGCGACCGCGGCGGCGCATCGCCGGAGCAGGATCAATCCAGGGCTAGGGGGCTCGGTTTTCCTCGGGGTCGAGTCCTACGGCTTCAGGGCGGCATGGCAAGCACACCTGGGGGCTTCAAGTCGAGGGGGAGGTGGTGTGGATGGTGCGCGGCGGCGGCCGGCGGGCTCCGGCGAGGCGGACGTGTGTGCTTAAGGGGATCGGTTAGGGGCGAAGTTTGGCGCTAAAGGACAACAGAAAAACAACGAGTGCAGCTAAAGTGTCCTCGGCGTCGGGGAGGCTGCACATGGAAAATGAAGTAATGGAGGAGTAATTTTCGGATTGCCGGTTGCCATGATATCCAAATCGGGTTTACATTCAAACAGAAAGAATGGAGGCGTAATCTCCCGATTGGCAAGATCTGCAACATGTGGGCTATTGGGCCGACGTGTCTTTGTTGAGCTTGGGCAGCAGCCCATGTATACCATCTGAGCTTGCAGTTTGGTTTGGCGTTGGGTGAACCGGTGAAGTCACTGGATGTGCACCGGACGAGAGCCTAGGTTTGTTGAATGTCTTGGGAGTCATCCACGCACCCAGGCACACCACCGGACGGTGTTTGTTGGCACTCCTTACGGCCTACAAATAAATCCGCAAGCGAACGGATGCCGATGTAGCTTTCACCCGGGAGTATTCCGAGGTATCGATTTCCATGGGGAACGAGAAGTGAACTAATTCTAGACTAAGTTGTCCAATGGGTGGAGTGATAGAGTGGATGACAACAAAGAAAAGGAAGAAGGAGCGATAGGAGGGTAGAGAAGGTACGAGTCTGGTGACAAGGTTCTTCTGACTAACTAGGCAAGGCAACTCCTACAGGTACTTGCTTACTTTGGGAAACGAAGCACCCAACACTCAGAAAGAGGTGAGAAGGGGTGTTGGTGAACAACCGCAGAAGGCTCCTACGGCCGAGCCGGACGTGGTGGACTACGTAGGCCGTATAGGGCTGTCACCACCTAATGGCTACCACAAAACCGTGGACTCAGGCGCAGACCAAGCTAACCTCAAGTCTAGGCACCGCGCCTACACTAGTCAGTTAGTACTTATCTCCTTAAGAAAGATAAGCACCCAAGCAGAGCAACCAGTATACAATTATACCAAGTAACTAAGCATTGAACGAGGAACAGGCAAGCAAGTAAAAGTAAGAACGGATGCTCAATTAATCAGAGAGAGATACAAGAGTTACCAGACCTGACCCGAATGTCACTCGAAGCATAGCCGCATCCGTAGAGGTACAGGTGGAAGAGGGGCCGACACTCCGGCTCCTCTCCGGCACGCTCACCTCTCCTCTCTCCCTATATTCTAAGTGTGGAAGTGGCAGCGCTTCTCTAATGCTTCTCTTCTCTTGTGGTGTGTGTCTTGCATGTGACCAGGGGCCTCAATTTATAGTGGCCAAGGACGGTGGGAGGCAGAGTGGCAGCCAAGGCAGCTGGGAGGCGGTGCCGGGCCGTTCGGGCGAATCTCCTGGTTTGGGCGAACCAAGGAGTTCGGCCAAAGTGCCACGTGCACCGCCTCAACCTTCTACGGCCTTCATCTCTCCTCCAGGTCGGTTCTGAGGCGGTGGAGCCAGTTCGGGCGAACTGGGGGGTTCGGCCGAACCCGGGAAGTTCGGCCGAACCGACCTCTGCGCCGCCTTCGTCCCTTCCACGTGTTGGATCACCTCCTGGGTCGGTGGGTAGGTCGATTCCTCGGTCTAGGCTTAGCTGGAGGGCTTCTGGTGGACTGACGGGCTTCGGTCGAGATGGACTTGGGCCTCTCCCATCTTTCGGTCCACTGGGTTCATAGATGGAGTTCGGTCGAATCACGGGATTCGGCCGAACACATCTTTTCTTATGCTTTTTGCCTCAACTCTGGTCATGTGCCTCCTGGAATCGAATAAACACCAAAACTCATGGAAATGGTTAGAAATAAGTCCTATAGCTATGGTGTGTGATTCCAATGTGTTCATTTTATACTTGGTTGGAGGTCGGAAATCGGTCTGTAACGACCGCCAACAAGCTCCCCCAAGCTTAGCTCTTTGCTCGTCCTCGAGCAAAGATAAAAACTTAGGCTCGGTGGATCAGGAGTTGCTACAATGTCATTTCTCTTGCAGGTACTAGCAAGGTATAATTCACCATTTTACCTATGGGGCTTATAGCAATCTCATTATCTTGGGCAGGTGAAAGGATGAACAGGTTAACTTAGTTTTACTCCACTCTACTCTTTTCAGAATCCTATCTCGGCGTTTTTCACCCTTTTGTGAAAAGATAAATTGTTCCTCATTGGCTCACTCAATCGCTCAAGTGTATTTGAATCCTCACCAAAGGCTTGTGCCTTCTTTTTCATCCTATCATCTAATATGGCTTTTTGTGTGGCTCAGGGACAAAGGATGAAGGCATGCATGCATCTTGTATTTTGCTAAGTCAAAGACCGGATCTCCGAGGAAACAAATCATACCTTAAGATCGAGAAGTGCACGTGTGTGGAATATATGGAGTGGAATATGGTGGGATGGAATATGGTGGAACTCCTTGGAATGAATCTCCCTCTCCTTGATTTATTTTTCGAGAACATGGGCTATCTTTTATTCTCATATTTTTGCCACGCCACTTGGCATGCTTTTCTTTTTCTCTTTCTTTTTGCCATGCTCTTTGGCATGCTTTTCTTTTTCTTTATTTTTGCCATGCTTCTTTGGCATGCTTTTCTTTTTTGCATAGCCCATGTCTCTATCAAGAATATTTGGAGAGGGAAATCATAGAACATGGAGCATTTATTTTTGTGGATGAATGATGGAAAATGGTTGCTAACTCCCAGTGTAGGAATTGCAAGTGAAAGGTGGTGTGTATACGTGGATCTCGATCTCTAAGAGTATGAAAGCTTCACTCAAAGGTCACAACAATTTGACAAAGCTCACTAAGATAACAAGCAGCATATGAGTAGAAATTTTCAACTAAGCTTATCATATGGCTCTGGTAGGTATTTTGACCAATGAGGAACTTGTTTCATTTTGAAAGCACAAATCTCCGAGATTTTCACCATACTAAGAACAGAAATGGAGTTCAACCAAAGTCTCACTATATCAATCCCCACAACAACCTAGACTTGGAATAAAGCATGTGCTCCCACAAGGTTTTCAGGTTCATTTTTACTCATGCCAAATAACTCAAGCATAATCAAGCAAATAGTTGCAATAAAGTACTAGCAAAATTAATGACAGAGCAACTATTCATCATTTCCAAAGTGAGAGGCATATGTTATTCCATGCATAGTTGGGGAGTTAATTTTATTCAAGGGAAATATTTTTGGTATTTTCAATTCAATGACCAAAGCGCCGAGTATTTCGGAACGTACCTGATGGGGGTCCTCCCCCAAGCTTGGACTCTTCACTGGTAGGGATTCAACCAGCTCGCCCGAACCAAAAGGTTCAGCCGAACGGGTCATCTTGCGCATTCTCGTCATGTTCCTCCACTGTGTCTCGTGCTTGTACTCATGTATCTTTCTGTTAAACAGGGCAATCTCCGGTTGGCTCAAATGCACCAACCGGAGCGACAGTTTTATTCTTTTTTTGCATTCAACTCTAATTTTATTTATTCATCAAGCTAAGGTTTGGAAAAGCAAATATTGGAAGGGAAATAAAGAGAGCAATTCCTAAACAATGATTTAAGCAAAGGGAAATTGAATTGGGAAATAAATTGAAACTAATGGTGCTCTACAGGATACAACCACATGACATCTACTCTATAGATGGATCATAAAGGTCTAGATGTTACGTGGCTTTGGTGAGCCTCTCTGATTTGGCTATGAATGTTTGGTACAGGACATTGTTCTTGTCCATCTGCCAAGGCTTGCCTTCAGTGACCTTCTCATCCTGGTTGCTCAACTTCTGGCATGTTTGTGCCAGTTCTTTTTCAGGCTCTTCAACCATGGGTTTCTCTTCTCCCTCCTCCATGGCTTTCTTCGTTGGTGGACTTGTCATACTCATGGAGAGAGAACCGTTGGGTGAGGAAAGGTCTTTGGACAAGGATTGGGTGGCCATGGCGACTAGGAAATGTGAAACACTCGGTCGTGCTCGGGAAAGTGATGGAGGATGGTTTCTGACTTGAGTTTGACAAGCAACTTTCCCAACATTTTCTAGTGACTTTGAGACAAGATGGGATAGGCTCTAGGGTCCAAATGGATTCTCAAGGGGTAGAAGAGGGGTCCTTCGGTCGAACCAACATGGTTTGGCCGAATTGTCCTAGAGTGGTCTAGTATGCCCACTGAGCCTATCTCTCTAGTGCCTACACATCTCCTTGACGGTCTTTGCAGAGTGTTCTTATTCTTCACGCTGGATGTTCTGCTTGACCACTAGTTTGGGGGTGATAAGGTGTGGCTATCATATGAGGCTCCCCCAAACATAGATATTTCCGGGAGGTGGAGTCAATGAGATGAGAGCCTCTACGACTAGCCCAGGACGCCAAACCAGGGCAAGATGTTTTCATGGGACATTTGCTTAGCGTGCCTAGTGGCTGCGGGTCGATAGGGCTTGGCTTCTACCCAGTTAGAGACGGGATCTACAGCTACCAGAATAAACTCATAGTTCTCTGAGTTAGGGAAAGGACCCATGGGGTCTATTCCCCTTACATCAAAGATTTCTACTGAAGATTACTGGTGAGTGGCTTTTCGTTCCTTCCCGTGTTTCTGGCAGTGTGGGCATCTCTTGCTAAATTTCTTAGCATCTCCATATTGCCAGTCCTTTATTCTGAACACTCTATAATGTCCTTCACAAGGTGCTGCATGATATCTCTCCCAGGTTTTATGCCTCAGGTGCAGGTATGCACCGTCTGAGTCCATTTTGTATCAAGAAGAGATACGGGTTGTCCCATTGGTGATGTCTGCTCCTATAAACTACTACTTTTCTATTTTCACCTGATGGGACGCACCTTAACACCGTGAAGTTGACTATGGTGGTGTACCACGGCTCTAGTGTTGTGACCTTGAGGAGCGTATCACCCCGTAAGAAAATCGCTGATGGGAAGATCAAACGGGGCTTGTACCCGAGACAGGCCCAACGGATGAGTCTTGGGTTCGCATCCTTTTTTGTCAAAAGGTACTTCAAAGCAGCATGGTCTGAATAGACTATGACCGTTGCCCCAACTAGGTTGGACCGGAATTTTTCTATAACAAACACAACTGCTAGGAGTTCCTTTTCCGTGGTTGCTGTTGGCACTCCTTACGACCTACAGATAAATCCGCAAGCGGACGGATACCGATGTAGCTTTCACCCGGGAGTATTCCAAGGTATCGATTTCCACGGAGAACGAGAAGTGGACTGATTCTAAAATAAGTTGTCCTAGGTAGATGGAATGAAGTGAATGGTATGGATGAGGTGGATGACAACAACAAAGAGAAGAGGAGTGATAGGAGGGTAGAGAGGGTACGAGTCTGGTAGAGGTATTCTACTGATTGATCGAGCAGATCAGAGGATACAGATAGATACTTGCTTCGGGACAAGGGAACCGGTGGACACAAAGAAAGGGATGAGAAGGGGTGCCACTATTTCCCAATTGGGGAATCCTACGGACCAGAACTAACGTGATGGGCTACAAAGACCGGAAGGGCTGTCACCACCTTACGGCTACCACCTCCGTTGCGACGGGAATAAACTAAGTTAGTCTCAAGTATAGGCACCACGCCTACACTAGTCAACTAATACTTATCTCCTATAGAAAGATAAGCACCCAAGCTAAGCAACCAGTATACAGTTATACCAATCAACTAAGCATTGAACGTAGAACCAGCAAGCATATAAAAGTAAGAACTGAATGCTCAATTAATCAGAGAGAGATACAAGAGTTACCAGACACGACCCAGATGTTACTCGAAGTGAAGCCGCATCCATAGAGGTACAGCGGGAAGAGGGGCCGACACTTCGGCTCCTCTTCGGGACGCTCACCTCTCCTCTCTCCCTATCTCTACTGATACAAGTGGAGAACTAACAGTGCTTCGCCTGCACTCTACTCTTGTGTTGTGTGTCTTTGTTGGCACTTCTTACGATCCAATATCAGAATTAAGAATCCTGGTACTGGGGTAAGGAGTGTTTCAGTGGTTTTCCTTATGGCTTAGTAAAATATAGAAATATTCTGCAAGCGCACAGAATCACCGTTGTAGCACTTCACCTGGGAGTATCCCGAGGTATCGTAATTTATATTTCCGCAGGGAAGCTTTGGCAAGATTACTAGTGAACAGATATTCGAGACTATCAGAGAAGGGTACCCAACTAAACAAGACAGGGGATAACGGTATTGGATAGGAGTGGATATACCGGACACACAGCTCAAGGGATACTCTGGTAAGGGAGAGAAGAGATAGATAGCTGGGAGGACAACGAGAAGAGATAGAGGACTCCTGGATTCTTTATCTACATATGTCACTCTAGCTTAGAGATACAGCGGCTACAGAGCCAGCACTAGGAGATCTGGGATAACTCTAATGTCTTAGCTTCGGGACAAGGGAACCGGTGAACACACAGAAAGGGATGAGAAGGGGTGCCACTATTTCCCAACTGGGGAATCCTACGGACCGGAACTAACGTGATGGGCTACGAAGACCGAAAGGGCTGTCACCACCTCCCGGCTACCACCTCCGTTGCGACGGGAATAAACTAAGGCCACTGACTAGTCTAGGAACCACTCCTACACTGTCACACCCCAAAATTTTCGAATTTTGGGATGTGAATTTTTAACATAATTAATACAATAATTTTCTCAGTTTTCTAAAAATTTTCAAGCTTTATTTAATTTACAGGGAATTTGTAATTAAATAAAAATAAAAATATTTGCGAAATATAAATAAAATGTTGTGTGTGTTGCATTCATGCTGCTGCATGTGTTTTGGTTGTGTGTAGTTCAAACGGAATTTAAATCTGATTTAAATTCGAGTTTGAATCACCTTTGTTTCAGCGCTAGAAAAGTTCTTTAGGCCTGAGTCCGCTTTTGCCCCCTTAGCTATTTCCCCGGCCTGGTTTTGCTCCTTCAACTCTTTCCTCGACCCAGCCTTCCCCTCCTTTCTTCTTTTCCTGAGCCGGCCCAGCTTCCCAGCCTAGCTCCCACGCCAGCCTCGGCCGCTCGCGTGCTCGCACGGCCCACCACCTCCCGCCCCGACCCAGCAGCTCCGCTCGGCCCGGATCCCCCGCGGCCCAGCCCACAGCACCGCACCAACCGCGCAGCCACCCCGGCCCGTTCTCTCCCCCGGCCCAACAAGCCGCTAGGCCCAGCTTCCTCCGCGCGGCCCACGACGCTGCTCCGCCCTCCCGGGTGCGACGCGAACCCGCCGCCGCCGGATTTCTTGGCGTGCGTGCCATGGTCACCTCGGCGTGCGCGCCAGATAGGGCCGCATCCGCACCCCTATAAAGCTCGCAGCCCAGCCTCCCGCGTTCCCTAGCCACCCCTGCCGCCGCCTCGCTTCTTCCCCGTGCAGCGCCGCCGCCGTGAGCAGAGCAGCGCCGCCGGTCGCCCTCCGCCCCGATTCACCGCCGTTGAACCTCCCCGGGCGAAGCCGAAGCCACCACGAGCTTCCTCGCGTCACACCGGAGCTTCCCCGCCGGTCCATGCCGCCATTCATCCACCAGGGCGCCTCCACCACGAGAGCCGCTCGCCGCCGGCCATGTCGTCCGCCGCGGGCGAGAATCCGGCCGCCAGAGCTCGCCCTCCCACCGTGGTAAGCGCCTCCACAAACTCGCCATCGCCTCCCCTCTCTCCCTTGCGCGCGTCGCTTAGCCCCCGACCACCCAAACGCCGGCGATCCAAGCCGCCAGAGCACCGGCGAGACGCCTAGCGCTGTTTAAAGGAAGAAGACGATGGTTTTTCAATTAGGTCCCCGAGGAATCCTGTAAACCTTTAGATCTAATTCTGTGTCTTGTCTATCTAACAGAAAACCCCCTGCAAGTTTTCCACCTCTGCACATAAATCCCACCCAAGCCTCTTTTACAGATCTAACCCTAGCCTTTAACCTATTCGCGGCCCCTGTTCTCTGTCTCATGGGTTAATTCTTTGCTAGTCCTTGTAAGCTATAGTTAATCACGTATAGGTCCCTGTAACTTCGTTTTCGCAATAAAATTCACGTTTTAGCTCCGATTCAACCCATTCTTGTTGCGTTAGATTCATATCAGTCTAATCTACGATCTAGCACTGTTAATTAACATGTCATGTATTTCTAAATTTTATTGATTTAAGGTTATTTAAATGTCTTTTCCTAAATAAAATATAATCAAGGTTAATACTCGGTTTTTCATACTAGCTTTAATTTGATTAATATGTATTCAATGAGTTTTATAAATAAAAGTTAATTAAGATATAGCTCGGTTTTCACAACCTAATGTTAAAATTGAACAATGTTTATTTAGCTAGCTTTTCTAATTAAAAGCAAAGTAGAGTTTCATAATTAACTAGCTTTTCACTCCGAGCTTTCATAATTAAATATTAATTTGAATAATATCAACATTAATATGTTGTAAATATACTATTGGCTAGCTAAACACGAAATATCTTATTATTCGATTAGTCTCTCTCATATGCTTGTTTTACTAAAGTAAATGTTGAATTGTATAAATCCCACATAAACAATTAGAAATAAAATATGGTTAGTTCTAGCCCGACTCCACAAATTCAAATACAAATGATTAATTCTAACATAGGATATTTCAACGAAATAACCTATACACATGATTTTACATAACTAAAATAATTCAGCATACAGTTTTCTTTTAAAATACAAATCTTTCGATAGTTGTATATTTTCAACCGTAACCCTGTTTTCAGCGTTTCTTGCGCTCACGTGACCATAGAACCAAGCCCTATCCTTTAGTGCGTTCTTGTAAAGCCTTCTCTATTGATTGGTGTATTGTTCTTAGCTGTTCTTGTTTGTTTGCTTGTTTAGCTGCTTGTTGTGCTCGGTGATTGCTGCGAGTAGAGAAACGTCGTCAAGAGATTCCAAGAAGAAGGAACACAGTTCGAGTGATCTGAAGATTAGAAGAGCAATAGTTGAAGACTCTAAGTAGCGGTATATCTGTTGGATAAAGGCAAGTATAGCATGGACAATCCTTGCTACCTAAACACACCTTTACATTATTTATTGCATATGCATGTGTCTAAATTGTTCCTATTAAGGTTGTACCTAGATCTGTCTATCCTGTACCTTGAATATCCTGGGTTTATGCATTTGGGTAGATCCTTGCTAGGCGCAGCTACTGTCACTATTATGCAAATGTTAACTTTGACATAATGGTTCACTCCAACTTGATGAATAAAACTTGCTTTTTAGCAACATGGATCACGGAACTAGGGCGTAAGCTTTGTGCCTAGCCCTAGTGCCTCTCCGTAAGGACCGGTTCTTAAAGCGGCCACCCAGGAGCCAGTCGCCACTGCTGGAACTATAATGGCTCTAGTCTTGGACAAGTAACATGTACGGCTCTATCTTAACAGTAGTTACCGACAGGCCGACGGCGTTATGGGAAGCATGGGTGAGAGTATGGTTTGATCCACCGATGACAGGTTTTCCGTCGGTTATGTCTCATCAGGCAAAGTCCCGTGCTCCGCACGTTGCGCTATTTATTTTTGTTGCTGGCCTTCGTGTCGCGCTCCGGACGCCATTGACCCTCCTATTCGGAGCGCCCTGGGAGTCAGTCAATCTCGGTGCCTTGGGTCATGCTGCCTAGGTTGTACCATAACGGCTACTGTTATTTTAGGGTGTCTTGTGAAATGCCTCGTAGCGTCCCTATGCGATCACACCTCGGAAGTGTGGTTTAAGAGGTTTGGCCACCTCGGCATGACTGGGTTTAAAGTTCTATGAACTTTTACGCGACCGGTGGGTAAAGGGCGAAACCTCTGCAGAGTGTAAATCTATCATGATAGCCTTGCTTAGGTTCACGAGTGGCCTGGATCCTTTTTGATTAGAAGATGAAGTTATTTATGTTTAATGTTCACTTATACTTATTTAATTGGGTCTATCAACTGGGATTCATTTAATTGTAGTAACTTGGTGAATGATAATGAATCAACTAAAAGTGCTAATGCAGTTCAGCCGTGTCAAGCCTTATTTTTAGCCTTCATACACCATGTTATACTTGCTAAGTAAGACAATTACTTACGATTGCCATTATTCAACAAAATCCCGGATGGGTACCAGATGGAGTGAATGAGACAGCTACTGAGTTTCCTGAGGATTTCCATACTTCTGAGCTGAGGTCAACCAGTCGGTGTCCCTGTGGACTTGGGGCTCTACCTGTGAAGATAGTTAATAAATAGTCTTCCACTGTGTTTTAGGTAAACTCTGATGCAAAACTAGTTTATTCGAGCATGTGTACTCTGTTTTACCACATTTGTAAGCTGTATGTGTTTTGTGGACTTCCTGGGCACACATACAGTAGCATTCGGGTTTCTGTGTAAATCCGGGTGTGACATACACTAGACAACGACTATTTACTCTGCTAGCAAGAGCAAGCAACCTTGTCAATACTCTTGGTGACAGTTCACCTCCAGTATCAAGCAAGATCAAAGAACCAGCCAAGACAAAGACTTAAACAAGACTACAAGCACTAGAACTATAACTGACTATAGTCTAAACAAGATATATTTGCAACTAGGATAAAGTAGAAGCAAGATATAAATGACAAAGGCAAAGTGATAAAGATAACTATATTGATACTCAATGTCTTACAAAAGGAAAAGTAAAAGATACAAGAGCTATTACCAGAGCTTCTGAAGACGACTCCGGAACCTTCGAGGCAAAGCTCGACTCAACTCTAACTCCCAACTAAACTATCCTAACTCTACTAGAGTGAAAGTGGAAATGAGCTCCTTGGCTTTGGTGTGTGTCTACAAGTGAAAGTGACCCTCTATTTATAGTTGCACAGGTCGGTTTGGGCTAGAGTAACCGCCAAGGCATCCAGGGAATCTCCCTCCTTGATTCGGGCGAGGAGAGGCAGTTCGGCCGAACCAGGGGATTCGGCCGAATGCAGGATCCACCGACCTGGCCACCAAGGGCCAGGATTTCGCCCCTGGAGGCGGTTTGGGCAGGGGAGTCGGTTCGGCCGAACCGACCTGTTCGGCCGAACAGGCCTGGCCCGTGGCCGGCCCTCCCCTGCGCCGCCTTTGCTCTGTGGGCCTTCTGGGCTGCCTCCTGGTGATTGGCTTCGTGTGTTTATGGCCCAGAGGTGATGTGGTCGTGGCCCGAGAAGAGATGGCTGCCGTCCTCATGTCATTTGTCGTGTTCGTTTGATATTCGTTGGACGACTCCCGGTGACGTGCACAGCTAAGGGGGGCAACCGGCTGAACGGAGTCGTTCAGTCGATTCGGTCATTTTCGGCCCCAATAGCGCATATTTATCGTAGTTGTACCTGCACAGGTGTCACTCACCAAAACTCGTGGAACTTTATTAGAAATAAAACCTAAGTACATGGAATGTTGCATAAAACCTCGTTTATTCCCGAGTATTGGTGGTCGGATTTGGGCTGTAACGACCGCCAACAAGCTCCCCCAAGCTTAGCTCTTTGCTCGTCCTCGAGCAAAGATATAAACTTAGGCTCGGTGGATCAGGAGTTGCTACAATGTCATTTCTTTTGCAGGTAACTTTATAAAGAACTAGTCTTCAAAAATACTTGAATCATAGGCAGAGTTTCAAATCACCTTTTTACCTATGGGGCTTATAGCAATCTCCTTATCTTGGGCGGTTGAAAGGACGAACAGTTTAAACTCAGTTTTATTCCACTCTACTATTTTTAGGATCCCATCTCGGAATTTTTTCACAAGTTTTGAAAACTACAAATTGTTCCTTATTGGCACACTCAATCACTCAAGTGTATTTGAATCCTCACCAAAGGCTTGTGCCTTCTTTTCATCCTAACATCTAATATGGCTTTTTGTGTGGCTCAGGGACAAAGGATGAAGGCATGCATGCATCTTATATTTTGCTAAGTCAAAGACCGGATCTCTGAGGAGACAAATCACATCTTAAGATCGAGACGTGCAAGTGTGTGGGATGGATGGAGTGGAATATGGTGGAATGGACTATGGTGGAATGGAATATAGTGGAACTCCTTGGATGAATTTCCCTCTCCTTGATTTATTTTGAGAACATGGGCTATCTTTTATTCTCATATTTTTGCCATGCCACTTGGCATGCTTTTCTTTTTCTCTTTCTTTTTGCCATGATCTTTGGCATGCTTCTCTTTTTTTTCTTTTTGCCATGCTTCTTTGGCATGCTTTTCTTTTTGCATAGCCCATGTCTCTATCAAGAATATTTGTAGAGGGAAATCATAGAACATGGAGCATTTATTTTTGTGGATGGATGATGGAAAATGTTTGCTAACTCCCAGTGTAGGAATTGCAAGTGAGAGGTGGTGTGTGTACGTGGGTCTCGATCTTTAAGAATATGAAAGCTTCACTCAAAGGTCACAACAATTTGACAAAGCTCACTAAGATAACAAGCAGAATATGAGTAGAGATTTTCAACTAAGCTTATCATATGGCTCTGGTAGGTATTTTGACCAATGAGGAACTTGTTTTATTTTGAAAGCATAAATTTCCGAGATTTTCCCCGTACTAGAAGCAGAATAGAATTTAACCAAACTCTCACTATATCAATCCCCACAACAACTTAGACTTGGAATAAAGCATGTGCTCCCACAAGGTTTTCTGGATCATTTTTACTCATGCCAAATAACTCAAGCACAATCTATCAACTAGTTGAAGCAAAGTACTTGCAAAATTAATGACAGAGCAAATATTCATCATTTCCAAGGTGAGAGGCATATGATTCATTCCATGCATAGTTGGGAGTTATTTTATTCAAGGGAAATATTGTTTAAGGGAAATATTTTTGGTACTGAGAATGGCGGGCTAGCGTGTCTTGAATCTCTCGGGTACGGTCGTCGATGAGCTCGATTCGGTCGGAGATGTAGGACAACTCCCGGTCGTAGTCGAGGCGTGCGGACTGTGAGTATCCGGGGTAGTATGGCTGGGAGGCACTGTCGTATCCTCCTCCATACCGGATCCCGGACCACTCAGAGTCCGTGTCCTGGCCGTGGTCCTAGCGACCTGAGGTGAAGTAGTTCGGCTCCTGATGCTGCCCGGAGCCTCCTGCTCCGGACGTCCCAGCGCCGGTGTACATGTCGTAGGTGGCCTCAAAAGCGGAAGTGTGTCGGTGCGGCATTTGTGGTGCATCTTCCGGCTCCTGTGAGGTGGCGAGCCCAGCATCACGCCTGGCTCGTCCCCTCGTGACGGGTCCGTCACCTGTAACGCTGTGCCGAGCGGGCTCTCTCCAAGGTGGAGAATCGTCTGACTCGGTCCTCAATTGAAGAGTTAGTTTCAGCGTGGTATACAACCTTAGTGCTGCGTAGGGCAAAGGCACTTCAGTTGTATATCCACGGTAAATCATTGCCAGCGTTGCGTCAGGCGTCCGCCGTATCATGTGGGCCTGCACGAAGTGCTCGGTATCCACGACGGAACGCGCTGTCTCGATGTACGTGAGCCGGGCGCCTTGAAGGACGCCCAGGTGGTTAGCGAGGCGAGTGACTAGAGAAGTCATCGCCATGCTACCCGCACGAGAAATATGAGACAGCCAGTGACCAACCATGTCTTTCACATGTGAATAGGGAATCTGCTTGACCATGGCAAAAAGAACCCGCAACTCGATGGTGTTGACAGGGCGCAAATCTGCCTGGGGGAATACCGTCATAGACACCCAACGATGCATGAAACGCAAAGTGGGGTTATGTATGCTGTTCGTGCGTGGCGCATGACAGTTGGTATCCCCCGAAATCTTTTTCCAAAATGCCACCTGGTCAAATCTTTTAAGCGCTTTGTTCGGGTCTAATGAACAACGGTTTGAAAATCCGAGACCCGAACTAAAATCCCTCCAAGAGCAGAAGAACTCTTGGTTGAAGAACCGAAAACGAATCCCCCCAGTTTCAGAAACAAAAGTCGAGAGGAATTCAAGGGTGAGCAGGTACGAACCTTCTTCGTTGATGTGCCAGAAATTCTCCCAGCCAATGGCCTGGAAGATTTCTGTAAACTCTACGTCCATCCCCGTGTCCCTGAGCAAATCTTGCTCAAACACACGGGTGTGCTCGAACTCCTTCAGCCGAAGCTCGTTGAAGGTGTTCTGCTCCCTTTCTGTTCTAAGGTTGATGTCACTCTCGCTCAGGAGCTGCCTGGTCGGGGGCGTGGGATGGCCCCATCCCGAGCCGGCTGCTCCGTGCTCGTCCGTGTCCATCCGGCTCGAGCCTCGGGACGGAGCTGGGGAGCTCCCAGCATCGTCCGATCGTCGGCCTAGCCGGGCGGAACGACGGAGTGAAGTGAAGAACTTCGACATGATTCCTGCAAAAAGTTAGTGCAACAACAACTACCTGAAGGACTGAATATATATATGGTTAGCACAAGAAAATCAAGTTAGTCGTTCGAGATAGTTAGTCATTCTTGCGGGGATGAAAACCACCACAAAAGGTTAGTCGTTCTTGTGGGTGTCGGTGACCACCACAAAATCGTCCAGAATTTCAGCACAAAGGTCACAACAAAAGCAAAATGTTTTTGGGATTTTCTAGTGATGCAAGCGAACCAAAACTTGAACAAGAACTTTGGGAAAAACTTGAGCAAGCACTTGAGCAAAGAGGTGAGAGAGAGAGAGCTCCTAGCAGAATTTTCAGAATGTATGAGTGTGTGAGGCAAGCAAGGAGGCGAGGGGCTGCATTTATAGGCAGAGGGGGCAGCGCAGGCTGGTTCGGCCGAAGTGCCTGGTTCGGCCGAACCAGTGCATTCGGTCGAACTGGCCCATGTGCCTCATGCGCAACCTGCCTCCCACCAGCACAAAAATCTTGAATGGGTGCAGCACTAGGTCATGAAAATTTGGTGGTTTGTGTTAGGTGAGATGCAAAATTGACATGACCAAAGTGGACTTTAGTGGAGTCATCCCCATGCTGCCATGTTTGTGATAATTGGTGAGTGTGCAGCAATTTTTAGTGGGGTAGACATGTTTGGTGCTAGTTGGTGGTGATGGTAAATAATTGGAGATGTTCTAGAAGGGATGAAAATGAAGAGAGTTACAAATGACACCCTCTCTAATTAAATTTCAGCATGAGTCCAATTATTTCTAACCAAACTTGCAACAATTTTCTACTTTCTCTCACAGTAATTACTCAAGTGGTTCATTTATTTTGGAAAGGGAGACATGCAAATGCAATTGGAAATTTAAAAATTGGAAGGGAAATATGGGATACATACCGGTTTTCCTCGCGGCGAGAGCTCAGCTTTTAAGTCCGTGAGCGGGACTTCTCCTGTCTTCAGTTGCTCTTGTCGTCGTCTGGTCCCGGAGTGGACGACTCGGATGATGCAACCTTCTTCCACCACATTTTCTTGTTCTTCTTCTTTGGTGTTGGTGGCGGTGGGATCGGCGTCTCTGGAGAATTCCAGAGGGCTTGTTCTTCCTCGTATTTCTTTACAAGGAAATCCATTTCTTCTGCACTTGTCGGTTTTGTCGGCTCGTTCCACTTGAGCTGCTCACCACCGAGTATTTCTAGCTCTCCATTAATGAGAGCCTTAAGGAAACACTCGGCGCTCCTCTGCTCCGGTGTGAGTGGCTCTGTCTTCTTCTCTTCCCGGGGTTGAAACTTGAAGTAAGTCAACCTTCCGTCGATACGGAACGAGATTTCTCTCGCATCCATATCGATCCTAGCCCGGGTGGTGTTCAAGAATGGTCGGCCCAACACAAGGGGAAACGAATGCTCGTTCCCCGTGTCGAGGACAACAAAGTCCACAGGGACATATCGTCCCCAGATCCGGACCGGTACATTCTCGATCACCCCCTCGGGGTAGCAGATGGTTGAGTCCGCAAGCTGTACCTGGGCAGTAGTAGGTGACAAAGTAGGGTAGCGTAATTTCTTAAATAATACCTTAGACATGATGTTGACGCTTGCCCCCAGATCACAGAGTGCATCATCAATGCGACGATTCCAGATCGTGCACTGAATGATGGGCACTCCGGGATCTTCCTTCCTATCCGGAGAGGTCTTTATGATCGCCCTTTTTGCATCTCTCGGCAGGTAGGTCCATCTTGGTGTCAGCACTTGGATACGTGCGACCTTCCCTGCGTGGTTAGTACGAAAGACACTACGAGGCATCTTACCATGCCTTGTAGTGACGGCTTTCACTGTCTCGATGGAAGGTTCGGGTTGCCCCGGAATCTTCCCCGATTCAGTGACAGGAACAGTAGCAGCTAACTGAGCGACTTGAGTTTCTATCATTTTATTAAAGCTCAGCTGATTTTTCATGGCGGAAGAAAATTATTCCATCCTAGAGTCTATGCTTTCCAGTGTTTTATCATTAGCAGCAAGTTTTTTATTGATGTTTTCAGTTATTTTCATCTGGCCAAACACAAGATCTCTAAGAGACGGCAGATTATTGAAATTGCTGGAATTGAAATTGTTACCTTGTTGAGGCCTCTTAAAAGGGAGGTTTGGGCGTGGATTCCAGCCTTGGTTGCCGTAGTTGTTCGGTCGGTACCCGTTGTTGTTGGAGTTGTTGACGTAGTGGGCATCTTCTCGTGTTTCGGGGCAGTCATTCCCCGAATGGCCAGTGTTGCCACAGACTTCGCAGGTCATGCGAGCGTCCATGGCTTGCACCGTTTCTTGAGCAGGGGCCTCCAGTTTCTTCATCAGGAGGTCCATCTTGGCAGCGAGCATGTCCAGAGCTTCAACTTGGTGAACTCATCGGGTCTTTGGTTGAGTCCGATCATCGGACCAACCTTGGTTCTCGACCATCTTCTCTATGAGGGCCTTCGCACGACTCTCCTCAAGAGAGAAGAACGAGCCTCCAGCAGCAGCATCTAGGTACTCACGGGCAGAATTTCTCAGCCCGTGATAGAAAGTTTGGATTATGAACCAACTCTGCATACTATGGTGAGGACAAGCAGAAATATAGTCCTGGAGGCGATCCCATGCCTCCGGGACTGTTTCATCTTTTAGCTGCTGGAAACTAGCTATTTTGTTCTGGAGGGCGTTGGTCTTCCCAACCGGAAAGAACTTTAGCAAGAAAGCGCTAGTGCATTTATCCCAGGTATCTATAGCTTCGCAGTTAGCATAAAACCATTGTTTCGCCTTACCTAATAATGAGAATGGAAATAAACGAAGGCGAATGGCATCGATACTTACTCCGCGGATGGTGAAGGTGTTGCAAATCTCCAGGAAATGCTGGAGATGAGCATTGGCATCTTCGTGTGGCTTGCCGTAGAATGGGCTAGCCTGTACCATGTTGATGAGGGCTGGCTTCAGCTCGAAGTTACCATCTCCGAATGGCGGAGCTGGTCCGACACGTACGTTCTCGCTTGATGGAGCGGAGAACACACGGATCGTCTTGGTTGCCATCCTCGATGCAGCCTGGTCAACGACGGCAAGGACTGGGTTCGTCGGAAGGAGTTGCTTCTGAGGAGGTACAACACGGGGTCGTACTTTCCTCACAAGTGACTCCGGATGTTCTTGGAAGTTTGACGGTAGTTGGAAACCAGTCATGCACTGCTCTGTTCCACAAAGACCAACGAACAGAGCAAGGATAAACCCGCCTGAGTAGCGGCGCTCAACTAAGATAGCTCAAGATAAAAATTCAAAAGTAATCTAGCCAAAGACTTCCCCGGCAATGGCGCCAGAAATGCTTGTTGGCACTTCTTACGATCCAATATCAGAATTAAGAATCCTGGTACTGGGGTAAGGAGTGTTTCAGTGGTTTTCCTTATGGCTTAGTAAAATATAGAAATATTCTGCAAGCACACAGAATCACCACTGTAGCACTTCACCTGGGACTATCCCGAGGTAACGTAATTTATATTTCCGCAGGGAAGCTTTGGCAAGATTACTAGTGAACAGATATTCGAGACTATCAGAGAAGGGTACCCAACTAAACAAGACAGGGGATAACGGTATTGGATAGGAGTGGATATACCAGACACACAGCTCAAGGGATACTCTGGTAAGGGAGAGAAGAGATAGATAGCTGGGAGGACAACGAGAAGAGATAGAGGAATCCTAGATTCTTTATCTACCTATGTCACTCTAGCTTAGAGATACAGTGGCTACAGAGCCAGCACTAGGAGATCTGGGATAACTCTAATGTCTTAGCTACGGGACAAGGGAACCGGTGAACACACAGAAAGGGATGAGAAGGGGTGCCACTATTTCCGAACTGGGGAATCCTACGGACCGGAACTAACGTGATGGGCTACGAAGACCGAAAGGGCTGTCACCACCTCCCGGCTACCACCTCCGTTGCGACGGGAATAAACTAAGGCCACTGACTAGTCTAGGAACCACTCCTATACTAGACAACGACTACTTACTCTGCTAGCAAGAGCAAGCAACCTTGTCAATACTCTTGGTGACAGTTCACCTCCAGTATCAAGCAAGATCGAAGAACCAGCCAAGACAAAGACTTAAACAAGACTACAAGCACTAGAACTATAACTGACTATAGTCTAAACAAGATATATTTGCAACTAGGATAAAGTAGAAGCAAGATATAAATGACAAAGGCAAAGTGATAAAGATAACTATATTGATACTCAATGTCTTACAAAAGGAAAAGTAAAAGATACAAGAGCTATTACCAGAGCTTCTGAAGACGACTCCGGAACCTCCGAGGCAAAGCTCGACTCAACTCTAACTCCCAACTAATCTATCCTAACTCTACTAGAGTGAAAGTGGAAATGAGCTCCTTGGCTTGGTGTGTGTCTACAAGTGAAAGTGACCCTCTATTTATAGTTGCACAGGTCGGTTTGGGCTAGAGTAACCGCCAAGGCATCCAGGGAATCTCCCCCTTGATTCGGGCGAGGAGAGGCGGTTCGGCCGAACCAGGGGATTCGGCCGAACGCAGGATCCACCGACCTGGCCACCAAGGGCCAGGATTTCGCCCCTGGAGGCGGTTTGGGCAGGGGAGTCGGTTCGGCCGAACCGACCTGTTCGGCCGAACGGGCCTGGCCCGTGGCCGGCCCTCCCCTGCGCCGCCTTTGCTCTATGGGCCTTCTGGGCTGCCTCCTGGTGATTGGCTTCGTGTGTTTATGGCCCAGAGGTGATGTGGTCGTGGCCCAGGAAGAGATGGCTGCCGTCCTCATGTCATTTGTCGTGTTCGCTTGATATTCGTTGGACGACTCCCGGTGACGTGCACGGCTAAGGGGGGCAACCGGCTGAACGGAGTCGTTCGGCCGATTCGGTCATTTTCGGCCCCAATAGCGCGTATTTATCGTAGTTGTACCTGCACAGGTGTCACTCACCAAAACTCATGGAACTTTATTAGAAATAAAACCTAAGTACATGGAATGTTGCATAAAACCTCGTTTATTCCCGAGTATTGGTGGTCGGATTTGGGCTGTAACGACCGCCAACAGTCTTGCAGGTGACCGGGGGCCTCAATTTTTAGGGGAGCCAAGACGGTGGAGGTGGAGTAGCTGCCAAGGCTGCAGAGGGCGGTGCCGGGCCGTTCGGCCGAACAAGCCGGTTCGGCCGAACCGAGCAGTTCGACCGAACTGCCACGTAGCACCGCCTTGATCCTAAGGCGGTGCAGAGGCGGTTCAGCATGTGGGGGCGGTTCGGCCGAACTGGGCTGTTCGGCCGAACTGGCCCAGTGGCCTGGTTCGCTCCCCCGTGCATCCTCTGCCCTGTGGGCCCTCCTGGGTAGCTTCCTAGTGCTTGGCTTCGAGTTGTACTGGCCCAGGATGAAATGGCGGTCGCCTACGTGTCATGTGATGTCACTGCTGTGTTGTCGCTGACGTAGACGGCTCCCGGTGTCGTGTACAGCTATGGGGGTAACCGGCCGAATCGTGTCGTTCGGCTAAATCGGTCATTTCTGTCCCCTATTGCACATGTTTCTCCATTTTGTACCTGCACATTGGACAATCACCAAAACTCGTGGAAATAGTCAGTTATAAGCCCTATAGCTATGGTGTGTGTCCCCATTGTGTTTGTTTTATACTCGGTTGGAGGTCGGAAATCGGTCTGTAACGACCGCCAACAAGCTCCCCCAAACTTAGATCTTTGCTCGCCCCGAGTAAAGAAATTAAAACATGAGCAAGACTAAAGTAAGGGTTCTTTTATAATCATGAATACTTGCATATTGAATATTTCAAACCTTTCTCATACCTGTGAATTTGTAGTGGCTACTTCCCAGATCTTGGGCGGTTGATAAATGGAACAACTCTTACAACAGGGTCCTCTTGCTCATCCTGCATTCGGTGTTTTCTAGTTTTCGCAATTAAATGGCTCGTCTCCCTTCATCCCTGACACTCAGCTCTCTGGAGCTCTCTCCTTTCACTCATTCTCTTTTGTATTTCTCTTTGTCTCTCAGGTGGTGGCCTTGTCATGTCGAGTATTTCGGTCAAGCCAAAGATTGGCTCCTGGAGCTTCTCATCACTGCCCTTGGTCATGTTGCAAGTTAATGATAGAGAGTTTATGTTGTTCCTCAGCCTTTCTGACCCCTTTTTTTCTTTTCTCTTCCCCTTTTGGGATTTTTTTTCTTTCTTGGACTTTCATGAGTCCTTTATTTCTCCTCTCTTTTCTGTTTTTTTTTCAGGGTATCATTGAGGCATGAGGGCTTCCACTACACTCTGATGATAGATTTGCTTGCAACAGACCCCAGACAATGTGATCCATTCCAAGAACACAACTTTCAACAAGACTTCATACAGAATATGACAGGTTTCAGGAGTAAACTCTCACGCATATGTGGTATTTGTGGACAGGATGAAGGGATAGAGCAGGATTTTCAACTTTTCACAAATTAGATTCTCCCGAATGTTGGTGTGAACAAGTGGTTCATTTTATCGAGTCATATCACAAACATCAACATCCTAGATCAGGGGGGTCCTATCATGATGAATTTTTCACAAGTCAAAGGTACTTGGTTTGAAATAAACAAGAGGCAAAAAAATCCATGGCATGAAAGATTTAACCGAGTTCGTTTCGTTTATGTGATGCATGCATAGTTCAAATTTTTTTTCGAAACGTGACAACACAGGAAAAAAATGGACAGAGGGAAAAAGTGCAAACCAGCGTGCAGGTGCGCGAAGGGGGCAGCCGGGCTGGTTCGGCCGAACTGGCCCTCGTGCGCTCCCTCGGTCCTTGGTGCTTCAGAAAGGTCCCTGTGCTCGTTGGTGCACCAACCGGAGCAACAACTTTTATTCTTTTCTTGCAAACAATTCTATCTTTATTTATTTATCGAACTATGATTGGAAACAAATATTTGGAAGGGAAATTTCAGAGCACCCTAAACATTGATCTAAACAAATAAATGAATCAAGCAACTAGCAAACCAAACTAAACTAACGGTGCTCTATCTAAAAACGGGACGACCGCGGGACACTACTCTGAAGGCGGTCCATAGAGATCTTCGTGTCCCGTGGCCTTGAAAAGCCTCTGGAGCTTTGCGCACAGGGCCTTGCGGAGGAGTTCCATTTTGTCCTCCCATTCCATTCGTGCGAGCTCGCCCTCCGCCACCTTCTCATCCAGGTGGTTGATCCTCTGCTTTGCCAGTGTCAGTTCCTCCTTCAGGCTCTCCACGGTGGGCGACTTCTCTTCCTCTTCTTCATTGTCCTCATCGGAGAACGCCATGTCCCCGGGCAGCCCTTTGATGGATGGGGGCTGCCCGTGGCGCCGGACTCTGGGGTGGCGCCGTGGCGGAGAGGACTGGGATGAGTCTGCCAGCCCCAGCTCGTTCCGGTTGAGCGGCGGGACGAGGACTTTTCCGTACCCTCCTCCCGGGATGCGTTCTCCCTTGACGACGAAACGCGGTGGGCTTTCCGGCGTGTAGTCCGGCTCCTCCTCGGCCTTCTCCTTGGGCAGCAACAACGCCAAGTCCGACACCCTCGAGGAGGATATTGACCTTGGGCGTAGCTGCCCTACGTTCGGCCTCGGTGATGGCGAACGAGGCGGCTTCTTGATCCCTTTTAGTGGGGCGAGGAGCTCGTTGAGGGTTGAGCGGTGAGGGGAGTTGCCGCGCCTCACCGGGCTACGTCCCGGCGTCCTCCCCCAGTGCATGTCTCCCGCTGCGTCGACGTCGGAGATGCGGAAGGCGTGCTCCTGCCGGGAGGAGTTGCCGTTCCGGCTACTGCTGCTCGAGCCCTGAGCCGATGATGCACCCTTGGAGGAAAAGGAGGCCATGGTGGCTGTGTTCTATGGGATGGAGTTGGCTTAGATGAGATGGGAAAAGTCGACAGAGAGTCTCTGCTTTTATCGGGGATTTCAGATCGGAAAAACGGAGTTTCCCGGCGACTCCGTCGCGACTCTCGGGATATCTCTAACTGCAGATGTATCTAGACGAGCATATCTGTTCCTGGGGCCTGGGAGGCCAATTCGCCCGAACCAGCTGGTTCGGCCGAACTGGGCCTGTTCGCCCGAACAGGTCCCAGGGCCCCCAGGTGCGTGGCCCGTGTCGTGGTTCGAAGTTTTGGTCATGGGAGATTCGGGTCAAGGTCGTTTTCAAGGTTCAGGAGGTTTTGGCCCAGAAGGATTTGAAGATGATGGATTCGGGCCGGGGTTCTATGGACGGGGTTCAGAGTTCTATGAACTCGACGACGTCTAATTCGTCGAGTGGCGGAGGTTCTGGGTCTAGGAAAATCTTCAACCACTGTCCGTTAACCTTGAAGGTGTTTCCGTCCTCGCTTTGCAAAGTGACGACCCCATGAGATGCAGCATTGATTACTGTGAATGGGCCGTCCCACTTGCTCCTCAACTTCCCGTGACCGAAAAGTTTGACACGGGAGTTGAAGACGAGAACCTTGTCTCCCAGCTTGAACGTTTTGACCTTGATTCTCTTATCATGCCATCTCTTGGTCCGTTCTTTGTATAGCCGGGAGCTGTGGTATGCTCTCTCCCTCATCTCATCTAGCTCGGCCAGCTGGATCTTCCGTTTGAGGCCGGCGGTTGGAAGGTCCATACCCCACTTCTTAATGGCCCAGTGAGCTCTAAACTCTATTTCTACAGGTAAATGACAGGTTTTGCCATAGACTAGTTGATATGGGGTCATGCCTATGGGCGTCTTATAGGCCGTGCGGTAAGCCCAGAGTGCATCTGGAAGTTTATCCTTCCATTGCTTGCCCATCTCATTTACGGTCTTTTGCAGAATGTTTTTTATTTGCTTATTGGAAGTTTCTGCTTGACCGCTAGTTTGGGGGTGATAGGGTGTGGCTACGTTATGCTGCACCCCCAAACTTGAGAGATACTTACGGAAGGCTGAATCTATGAAGTGGGAGCCGCCATCACTAATGACTATTCTAGGAACGCCAAAACGGGGGAATATAACCTCATGAAACATTCGTCTCGCGTTCTTAGAGTCAGCAGCTAAGCAAGGCAAGGCTTCTACCCACTTAGAGACGTAATCCACTGCTACTAGGATGAATTGACAACCCTCGGAGTTTGGGAAGGGACCCATGAAGTCTACCCCCCAGACATCGAAGATTTCTACTTGAAGATTGCTAGTGAGTGGCATTGCGTCTCTATATTGATGTTCCCATGTTTCTGGCAGCGGGGGCACCGCATGACAAATGCTCTCGCATCCTCATACATGCTGGGCCAGTAAAAACCACACTGCCAGACTTTAGCATTGGTCTGGAATGCACCGTAGTGTCCTCCGTACGGGGCTGCGTGGCACCTTTCCAGGATTTTATAAGCCTCATGTGCGGGTACGCACCTTCTGAGGAGTCCGTCGCTACAAATCCTAAGGAGGTACGGGTCGTCCCAAAGGTGTAGTCGGCTCTCATAGGCTAGCCGTTTCCTATTCTCTCCAGGGGGACATAACCCGTTACCATGTAGTTTACTATGTTGGCATACCATGGATCACCAGTGGTGACCTTAAGGAGGGTGTCATCCCACAAGTAGTCGTCGATTGGGAGATCGGACGGGACTTGCATTCGGGACAAGTGGTCAGCCACTGAGTTCTCTACTCCTTTCTTATCTTTTATCTCAATGTCAAATTCTTGGAGTAGAAGAATCCAGCGGATGAGTCTCGGTTTTGCATCCTTTTTGGTCAGAAGGTACTTCAGAGCAGCGTGATCTGAATAGACTATAACCTTGGCCCCAACTAGGTAGGACCGGAATTTGTCTATAGCAAATACGACTGCTAAGAGCTCCTTCTCCGTGGTTGCGTAGTTGAGCTGGGGGCCAGTGAGCGTTTTGCTAGCATACGAGATAGCATAATGCTTCTTGTCCTTAGTTTGGCCCAACACAGCTCCTACAGCATAGTCGCTCGCATCGCACATGATTTCGAATGGGATGCTCCAGTCGGGAGGCTGGATGATGGGAGCGGAGATGAGTGCCTTTTTGAGGGTGTGAAATGCGGCATAGCACTCCTCATCGAAAACGAAGGGGGCATCTCTGGCTAAGAGATTGGTCAAGGGCCGAGATATTTGGGAGAAGTTTTTGATGAAACGCCTATAGAATCCGGCATGGCCAAGGAAGCTACGGATCCCCTTGACGTTTGTGGGAGGTGGAAGTTGCTCAATCACTTCTATCTTCGCTTTGTCTACTTCGATCCCACGTTCCGACACCCTATGTCCTAGGACAATCCCCTCTCGCACCATAAAATGGCACTTTTCCCAGTTCAAAACAAGGTGTTTCTCTTCATACCTCTAGAGGACCTTGTCCAAATTTTTCAGACATTCGGTAAAGGTCTTTCCGTAAACTGAGAAATCGTCCATGAACACTTCCATAATCTCCTCAATCATATCAGAGAAGATAGACATCATGCAACGTTGAAAAGAGGCAGGTGCGTTACATAACCCGAAGGACATTCGCCGGTAGGCATACGTCCCGTAGGGGCATGTGAACGTGGTTTTACTCTGGTCTTCTGGGTGGATAGGAATTTGGTGGTACCCAGAGTAACCGTCAAGGAAGCAGAAGAAAGAGTGTTTGGCTAACCGTTCAAGCATTTCGTCTATGAACGGAAGGGGTAAATGGTCTTTCTTGGTGGCCTTATTGAGTCGACGATAGTCGATGCACATATGCCAACCAGTAACAGTGCGCTGAGGCATGAGCTCATTTTTGTCATTGCGCACTACCGTCATTCCTCCCTTCTTAGGAACGACTTGAACGGGACTAACCCATTCACTATTGGGGACAGGGTAGATGATCCCCGCGTGAAGGAGTTTGAGAACTTCCTTTTTCACGACCTCTCTCATGGCATTGTTTAACCGTCGTTGAGATTCCCGAGACGGTGTTGCTTCAGAATCGATTGGGATGCGATGAGTGCAAAGATTTGGGCTAATCCCTTTCAGGTCTTGGAGAGAATATCCTAAGACCGATCGATTTTTCTCCAGGATAGTGATGAGTTGCTGGGTTTCTACCTCGGAGAGTTTATCACTAATGATCACTGGAGTTTGCTTATCCCCAAAGAGGAAACCATACCTAAGTCCAGGCGGAAGAGGTTTGAGCTCGATTGGAGATGGTTTTGGAGTTTCGTTTGTATCAAGCTCAATCGGAGGATGAGTTTCCTCCTCCTCCGTAAAGAATGGAATATCCTCTTCTGGAATAGGTTGTTCGAGGTCTAGCAAAGAAGCTGACCTGACTTCCTCTAACGGGTCAGGATCGGGGTCTGCCTCTATTGGAGTATTCAAAGATTGGGCATAGGAGACAGGGATAAGTTCTTTGCCGATCCTAAGCTCTACTAGCTGGTTTATTGGTGCTTTTTCCAGAATCTTCAAGATTGGCCTGCCTATGAAGATGGGATGTGTGATAGTGCTAGGTAGGTCGAAGATGTGAAAATCCATGAAGAGTTCAGGATCGTTGACCTTAACGGGTGTTACCCTTAAGATCCCCAAACAGTCCAGGATTCTTCCTGAAGTAAACTTAAGTCGTTTTTGAGAAAACGACCATGAGTTATCAGGGAATTTGGTTCGCACCAAAGAGCTAGAGATTATGTTGATTCCGAGGCTCGGGTCGTACCCAATTTCTCGGTCAAGGCCCATGATCTCACAGAATATCCTTTTGGTTTTTCTGGGCATCTTGACCACCTCGGTCGAGGCTTCGGCCTCATCTAGCCACTCCCGACTCATGATAGCAGAGAGACGTCCCAGGTACTCCCGCTGGTATTCCAGTTCTTCTTTGTCGGGGGCCTAATCCTTTTGCTCTACACATCGTTCCCGTGGGAAACTTGTGGCACTCCCGATATCTTCGAATAGATCATCGTCAAAATCATAAAGAGTGGTGTAGAGTGAATCATAATGGTCTGGGCTAGAATATGGTTGTGGTTCAAAATGAGCTTCAGGTTCTGATGGACTGGAGCTAATGGATTTGGATTGGACTGGTATTGGCTCTTTAGGTTCAGGTTCAGGCTGCTTCTCTTCTTCATCGGGGAGTTCGTCATAGACTCCAGTGTAGGGAGTGTCGTCCAGGATACGCTCCAGGACTATCCTCGCTTCACTGGGAGTCTAATGAAAAAACGACCCTTTTGAAGCAGAGTCCAAGAAAGTGGTGGCTACGGGGCAGAGGCCAAGGCTGAAATGTTGGAGAATGATAGGTTAAAATAGGCCTAGGTCTGGTCCGGATGCCAAGATTTGCTTGAAACGAGCCCAGGCAGCTCCTAACGACTCTCCCTCTAATTGCTTAAAGGTAAGAACTTCGATTCGGAGGCTAGCTACCTTGGAGATTGGGAAGAAATTTAGACAGAATTTTTCTCTAAGAGTCTCCCAACTCCCTTCCGTAGTACTGACAGCCAGAGAGTACCATTTCTTCGCTCCTCCCGTTAATGAGAATGGAAATAGCTTCCATTTGAGTGTCTCTTGTGTCATGCCCGCAATGGTCAGGCACGAGCAGAGTTGCTCAAACTCGCGCAAATGCGCGTATGGACTCTCGGCCTTCGTTCCTGAGAACGATTGCTCACGAACCATGGCTATGAAGCCGGGACGTAGCTCATAGCCGGGTGTGGATATGGAGTGTGATGAAGGTGATGGCTCCAAACAATCGCCCTTTGGAGCCGAGTGTTGACGTAAGGTAAGGGTGGAATCCATATGATGGATGATGGTGGGGTACACGGACAACTTGGGTTCGGAATCAGAACAGCTACCGTTCCCCGGCAACGACGCCAGAAAGCTTGTTGGCACTCCTTACGGCCTACAGATAAATCCGCAAGCGAACGGATGCCGATGTAGCTTTCACCTAGGAGTATTCCGAGGTATCGATTTCCACGGGGAACGAGAAGTGAACTAATTCTAGACTAAGTTGTCCAATGGGTGGAGTGATAGAGTGGATGACAACAAAGAAAAGGAAGAAGGAGCGATAGGAGGGTAGAGAAGGTACGCGTCTGGTAACGAGGTTCTTCTGACTAACTGTGCAAGACAACTCCTACAGGTACTTGCTTACTTCGGGAAACGGAGCACCCAACACTCAGAAAGGGGTGAGAAGGGGTGTTGGTGAACAACCGCAGAAGGCTCCTACGGCCGAGCCGGACGTGGTGGACTACGTAGGCCGTATAGGGCTGTCACCACCTAATGGCTACCACACAACCGTGGACTCAGGCGCAGACCAAGCTAACCTCAAGTCTAGGCACCGCGCCTACACTAGTCAGTTAGTACTTATCTCCTTAAGAAAGATAAGCACCCAAGCAAAGCAACCAGTATACAATTATACCAAGTAACTAAGCATTGAACGAGGAACAGGCAAGCAAGTAAAAGTAAGAACGGATGCTCAATTAATCAGAGAGAGATACAAGAGTTACCAGACATGACCCGGATGTCACTCGAAGCATAGCCGCATCCGTAGAGGTACAGGTGGAAGAGGGGCCGACACTACGGCTCCTCTCCGGCACGCTCACCTCTCCTCTCTCCCTATATTCTAAGTGTGGAAGTGGCAGCGCTTCGCTAATGCTTCTCTTCTCTTGTGGTGTGTGTCTTGCAGGTGACCAGGGGCCTCAATTAATAGTGGCCAAGGACGGTGGGAGGCAGAGTGGCAGCCAAGGCAGCTGGGAGGCGGTGCCGGGCCGTTCGGGCGAATCTCCTGGTTCGGGCGAACCAAGGAGTTCGGCCGAAGTGCCAGGTGCACTGCCTCAACCTTCTACGGCCTTCATCTCTCCTCCAGGTCGGTTCTGAGGCGGTGGAGCCAGTTCGGGCGAACTGGGGGGTTCGGCCGAACCCGGGAAGTTCGGCCGAATCTACCTCTGCGCCGCCTTCGTCCCTCCCACGTGTTGGATCACCTCCTGGGTCGGTGGGTAGGTCGGTTCCTCGGTCTGGGCTGAGCTGGAGGCCTTCTGGTGGACTGACGGGCTTCGGTCGAGATGGACTTGGGCCTCTCCCGTCTTCCGGTCCATTGGGTTCATAGACGGAGTTCGGTCGAATCACGGGATTCGGCCGAACACATCTTTTCTTATGCTTTTTGCCTCAACTCTGGTCATGTGCCTCCTGGAATCGAATAAACACCAAAACTCATGGAAATGGTTAGAAATAAGTCCTATAGCTATAGTGTGTGATTCCATTGTGTTCATTTTATACTTGGTTGGAGGTCGGAAATCGGTCTGTAACGACCGCCAACAGTGTTCCCACATTAATTGCACTCACCGGGTCAACCAGTGGGTGCCTGATTTCCGTGCCACATTAATTTCTCTAGTGTTCGACCGTGGACACTGATTTGTCTTGTCTAGTGAACATTGACATCTTACAGTACTATCATACAATTCGACGAGTTAACAAGGATAATAGTTAACAACGATAAACTATAGAGAGCCATGGGCCGGTTGACGATACAAAGGTATAAAATGCCTGTTTGGCAATTTAGAGGTATCCACAATATGGAATCCAGACCAAGAGAAACCAGCCTAGTCTGCGCATACCTCTCGCTAGTTTTCTTATGGCATTGCTGGAGAAGAGCAGCGTTCAGGTTACCATCGGCGCTGAGACTTGACGCTGGTCGACGTCCTCCGCCATGGCTTTGACACTGCTCTAGAACATATCAGGAGGATGGAGTTTGGAGCACTACATGTTGGTTTGTTACTTCCATAAACCACGCAGGAGCTTCAATTTATAGGCGATGCTGTCGATTATGTTCACCGGTGACTGGCCAGCTTACCCCTTAATCCCTTATCTGTTTTTTTTTGTTTTGAGGAAGTAATCCCATATGTGGTTGCTGGAGTTTGGCGTGCACTGAATTCACCGGTCTACAGCACCACAAATGGGCAAACCTTAGAACCCTTTGGACGCAAATGGGTCGTCGACCCGTCGGGTCGTTTTCACCCCATTTCCCGACCTTATCTGGGGCTTTGTAGCCCCACCGTGCAGCATCCCCACAGCCCCGCAAGCGGTCGAGAGCGCCCTGAACCGCCACCAATCACGCCCGAACTTTTGGGGATATTCCATCCCACGTCGCCGTCGAGTCGTTGGGAGCCCTAGGTCCACCCGTTGCGCCTACGAAAGCCTCGGCCCTGACGCCATCCCTCCCTTGCACCCCCGTCTCTAGTTGCGCCTTGCCTGGGTAAGCTACCGCTGCCATCTCTCTTGTGACGCCGCCGCCGAGCGTCGGGCACTAATCACATACCTTGTATGCAGGAGCACTTCGTTTGCCTCCGGCCACCTGACGGGGCTGCATTCACCGTAACCGTCCTCGCGCCGCAGATTTCCGTCCACTCGGCCGACGTCACGCCGCCGTTCCTTCGTTTCTTCGTCAAGCCCGTGGTGAGCACCGTCTCTGCCGTCTTGTTGTTCACGCAGCTCGGCCGCCGGTAGTTTCTAAGCAATCACATTGTGTACGAATTAACGTGTATTAATCAAATTTGTAACTTAACAAACCCTGGCACCACGAAGATTTTTGTCTTTGTTTTCATGGTCCTAGTTTCATCTTGTACATATTGAAGTGCTTTCTCTACCCAATGTAGTTTTCAGAGAGACTCTTACAGCACGTGACTTGTAGTTTATCTTTTGGTTGCATGTATCCCTAGTTATCATGGATCCAGTTCAGCAGTCCCTGAACGAGATGGAGGAGAAGATGGAAGAGTTGAAGTCGCTCCAGGGCGAGTTGGATCCAGACATTAATCTACATCGTAGCAAAACAAGATTGACAAGGAGACGGGAACGCAAAGACATTGAGCGGTACGCACGCACCTCACGTGATGAAGTGGACAGACACATACTACTTGACCTTGATGAATGGGCACGCAAGTTGCAGGGTGAACTGGCGGACAAAGTGAAAGAAGCAGCAAAAGAAGCGCATGACCAATTGCTCAACCCCTATCAAGAGCAGGAATGTGTCTTGTCAGACAATGCGTCTACTAGGCTCATTGAACAAAATATCTCCCACATCAAGATAGATGGAGAACATATGGACTTGGCTATTGCCCAGTTAAATGACCTTTCGATGTTTTGGCCTTGGGGCTCTCGAACCTGAGGTCTCGTATTGAGTCCTGCAACTCGCAGGAGATGGCTCGTGGCAAGAGGAAAGTCGAGGTAACTATGTTAAATTTGAGGAATTTATATTTTGGACTATGTATACAACTATGTGAACGCCTCGATTGATTGCACTGTCAGGAACAAGACGATGTTATCTCTATGACATGGTGTAACTTTTACGTCTTATGCGACAACGAGACTCCAGCGGTAAATGATTTTGTAATTTTCTTTTGCAAGAACGAAAAGTTATTGTGTCAGATTACCTTATTCTATCTAGTCCATTTTACTTGCAGCGCGTGGTGATGACATTTAAGGTTCACCATGTGAAGGAGTTATATTCTGATCTACGGAAGTACGGTGATAGTAGAGACATACTGAGTCAGTTTGCATTCGTAAAGCCGGCAACTGTTGGGTACCACATTTTGATGGTACATGTTCGTGAAAGTGGATACAGACAAGGTGCAGGGTTGTACTACCTGCCACCATTGACTGAGCCACCAACAGGACTAGTACCCATCCATGGAGAAGAAGACGTAAGGAAAATGTTGGTTGTTCATGCTGAGCATGGGACCAGGAATTGCCATCTCTACGTAGTGAACGGTCGGTTGTCAGATGATGATGAAACGGCTGATCCTTATATGGACTCTTATTCAGATGACGAAGAACTGGCTTATCCTTATTTGGACGTGGTGAGCAGGGTGAGTACATTTTCCCGTTCACAGCATTTTTCTACTCAAAACTTGCAATGCATGCATTGATGTTATTACTCTTATTGAACTTGCAACGCAGGACATAGAGGAGGGTGTTGAACCAGACGCATCATCTCCGGCACCCATCCGGATGAATGATCTGAGTGGTGAACAGGTCTATCCGCCTGCACAGGAAAAACAACATGGTCAGAAGAGTAGCGAGTGCATGTAGGCGGATGGCCATCAATGAATAATTTTAGTTGGGAATGCACTCTCCTGCAATGCTAGTCTCCGGGAATGGTTTCTACTTAATCTTTTGTCTGGAGTTGAACTTTATTCGGACAGCATGAATGTTGTAATGCTACTTTTGAGCAGGTGTCACTTAATATTTGATTTTTCGGACTGCATGAATGTTGTAATGCTACTTTTGAGCATGTGTCACTAAATATTTGTGTTTGTTTTGAACATGTATTCAACTTGTGTACGTCACCGGACGGGTTTCAAGAACACAACGCAGATCAGCTGCACGATCGATGCACTAAGTAGTCATTATCGCGTGACGACACTCGCTGGTAAGACCGGTGGATTCGATAGGAATATCAACCTGATACGGTGATCACCAGAGCATTTGGTTGATTAGGATAACCATCATATGCAGTGATCAAATGCAATCATCATTGATCATATCCGGTGATGATCACCGGGGCTAATACAATGATCATATCCGGTGATGATGCACGCTCTCATCCATCGTATCCAGTCATCATTGAACATATGCAGTGATCATATCCAGCATTCACCGGATCATATCCGGTGATGATGCACGCTCTCATCCATCGTATCCAATCATCATTGATCATATGCAGTGATCATATCCAGCGATCACCGGATCGTAACTTACGTCCGTTGTGCAAGAATGTCAGGTTGCTCACGGGTCCATGTCATGAAGCAACTCCATCACAGTACCAACTACAACGATCTATGTACAAATGGGCCAACCTTTAGGACGTGTTGAGCCCATATCCCCACAGCCCCCGCAAGTGGTCGAGAGCGTCCTGAACCACCGCCAGTCACGCCCGAACTTTTGGGGATATTCCATCCCACGTCGCCGTCGAGTCGTTGGGAGCCCTAGGTCCACCCGTTGCGCCTACGAAAGCCTCAGCCCTGATGCCATCCCTCCCTTGCACCCCCGTCTCTAGTTGCGCCTTGCCTGGGTAAGCTACCGCCGCCATCTCTCTTGTGACGCCGCCGCCGAGGGTCGGGCACTAATCACATACCTTGTATGCAGGAGCACTTCGTTCGCCTCCGGACACCTGACGGGGCTGCGTTCACCGTAACCGTCCTCGCGCCGCAGATTTCCGTCCACTTGGCCGACGTCACGCCGCCGTTCCTCCTTTTCTTCGTCAAGCCCGTGGTGAGCACCGTCTCTGTCGTCTTGTTTTTCACGCAGCCCGGCCACCGGTAGTTTCTAAGCAATCACATTGTGTACGAATTAACGTGTATTCATCAAATTTGTAACTTAACAAACCCTGGCACCACGAAGATTTTTGTCTTTGTTTGCATGGTCCTAGTTTCATCTTGTACATACTGAAGTGCTTTCTCTACCCGATGTAGTTTTCGGAGAGACTCTTACAGCACGTGACTTGTAGTTTATCTTTTGGTTGCATGTATCCCTAGTTATCATGGATCCAATTCAGCAGTCCCTGAACGAGATGGAGGAGAAGATGGAAGAGTTGAAGTCGCTCCGGGACGAGTTGGATTTAAACATAAATGTACACCGTTGAAAAACACTCGTCGCGAGGAGACGGGAACGTCCAAGAGGCTGAGCGGGACGTACGCACCTTACGTGCTGAAGCGGACACACAGTTAGAACTGGACTTCGATGGATGGGCCCGCATATTGGAGGTGCGTGTGATGCACCATGTACAAGAAGCATCCAAAGAAATGAGACAACAATTGCTCCGGGGCAGTGTAATGGAGGAACATGTCTCGTCATTCAATCGGTATACTAGGGTAATGAAACAAAATCACGTGTACATCAAGAACGATGAAGAACAAATGGACTTGGCTATAGCTCAGTTAAAAGCACAGTTCGATGTTTTCGCCTTGGGGCTCTCGAACCTGAGGTCCCGTATTGAGTGCCGCAACTTGCAGTAGAAGGCTCGTGGCAAGGAGAAAGCCAAGGTAAATATGGTAATCTATAATTTTGCACTATGCATACAACTATGTGATTATGTGAACGTCTCGAATATTTGCACTTTCAGGAACAAGATGGTATTATCTCTTTGTCAAGGCATAACTTTGACATATTACGCGACAGGGAGATTCCTCCGGTAAATGAAATTTTATTATGCAAGAACGAAAAGTCGTTGTCCCAAATTACCTTTTTTGTCTAATCCATACTACTTTGCAGCATGTGGTGATGAAATTTAAGGTTCACCATGTGAAGGAGTTATATTCTGATCTACGAGAGTACGGTGACAGTAGAGACATACTGAGTCAGTTTGTATTTATAAATCCGGCAACTGTTTAGTACCACATTTTGATGGCACTGGTTCGTAGAAGTGGATACAGACAAGGTGCAGGGTTGTACTACCTGCCACCATTGAGTAAGCCACCAGCAGGACTAGTACCCATCGATGGAGAAGAAGACGTAAGGAAAATGTTGGATGTTCAGCGCAGTACCATATGGTCGACCTCGCGGGTGAGGACCAGCATGCTCCCCCGAATGGCGTCCACCTCCGACAGCGAATGGATATCCGCAACGGGTTTGGCGAGTTTAGCATCTGCTGCCTTGGCGCGAGCGTCAGCCTCCTCCACCTGGCGGCGCGCCTCCTGGAGTTGAGCCTCCAACGCCTCCTGGTCTTCCTGCAGCGCAGCCTCCGCTGCCTTGGCGCGAGCGTCGGCCTCCTCCGCCTGGCGGCGCGCCTCCTTGAGTTGAGCCTCGAACGCCTCCCGGACTTCCTGCAGCTCAGCCTCGTGGGCCTTCCGGGCTTCTCGAACCTTGTCCGCCGCATCCAGGCGGGCGGCAGCAATCCCTTGGGTGGCCTTCCGCTGTTCCTCGGCCACCCGCTCGGAGACGGCGGCAGCAGTAGCGGCCTCGACGGAGATCGACTGCTCCCGACGCTGGAGCTTTTCCATCCTTTCCGCCATGGCCGCCTCATTGTTTGCGACCCATTCAGAGCGCTTGCGGAGGGCAACCTCCGCGGATTCCAGATGCAGCTCCCGCTGCCGGAGCTGGTCTTCGCGCTCCCGCGCCTGGCAGAGCTGCTGTTCCAGAACGCGCTCTCGCTCCGGCAATGAGCCCAGCTCCCGGTCAGGCCATGCCTCCATCACCTCCAAGGCCGCCTCCTTGCCGTCCAGGTCAATGGCCACCAGCTGAAGCTGCTCGTCCAGGCGACGCGGCTCGTCCTCCCAGGCGGTCAGGTCACGGCCTGGCAAGGCCGACGCCCGGAGGGAAGCCATGACCGAATCCAGTGCAGCCTGGATCCGATCCATGGGCACCAAGGAAGGCCGCTGGTCCATCGCCGCCGCGGGGATATGGACCAGAACCACCGATGAAGATGACGGCGATATAGCCGCGCGGCCAACAGACTAATCCGCGCCGGCGTCAGGCGACGAGGTGACCATTGGGGTGCTCCAAGCCGCGGCCTCTAGCTCCGGGCCCTCTGCGCCTGAGGGAGCAGTCAGCGCAGGCGACGCCTTCTCTCCAGCCGCATCGGCAAGTGTTGGAGAGGCCGTCACGGTGGAAGAAGACGCCTTGCCCCTTGTTGGACACATAGGGGCGGGGGAACTCCTGCAGAACTAAGACCCCATCAGGCCGTGACGACTTCAACAGCAATGGAGGAGCCAGGTGGCGTAGCATGAATAGAAGAAAGGTCACTCACTTGGGGCCGGGACCAGCGAACCGCCACGCCGGTGGCGCGACGTCGACGCGGACGCGCTTCGCCGTGGCAGACGCGCCCCCTGCGCCGGAGCTCCCTTGTCCAGGGTGTCCGTGCGGTGGCGACGACGCGGTGTGCGGCAAAGCAGAGACGTCCACCACTGGTGGGGAGGGCGAGCGCGTGCGCTTCCCCTTCCCTGCCCGCTCGGCGGACACACCAGGGGCGTCGGTCGCGACATGCCCGCCCGAAGCCGAAGGCAGGGGCGGCTGATCGGCCGGGTCGTCGCCCGGCTGCGGACCACCAGCCGCCGGCACTGGCGCCCGAGCCGCCCCCAGGCCCTGCTCGTCCGTGTCCGGCATGACCGCGAGGATCGCGTGGCACGCAGGATCCTCGCACAATGGGAGGACCCCTTGCGGTAGCATAGCTGAGTTCACTTCTGTTCCCTTGATATCCAGCACCTCTCTCAGCCACGTCGCCACCGCTTCATAGTCAGGGTTCATGTCAGCACTGGTAACGATGCGGCAGCTGTCATCATCCCCGGTGTAGTACCATGCCGGGCGCGGACGGGCTTGTAGCGGGGCGATCCGCCGGAGAAAGAAGTCCAGCGCCACCATCGCGCCCGTCAAGCCCCGGTCCCGGAATTCAGAGATCCGGTTCAAGACTGGGCCCCACGCCGCATCCATCGCCGGCGTCGGATCCGCCCTCTCTACCGGCGGACCAACCGGGAGGCGGAGACAGGGAGCCATAGAGTCCACCTCCATGTACAGCCATTGCCGCTCCCAGTTCTCCCACTTGCCGCGAACGATAACTGGGATGAAATCGCACCCCGGTCGCGCCCGAATGAAGCACCCGCCCACCATGCGGGGGATGGGAGCCACTCCTTCACCAGGTGACGCCGGCCTTGCCCGGCACACCTGGAAGAAGTGGCGGAAGAGGGTCACCAACGGCCGGACCCCGACGAAGGCTTCGCAAAAGTGTGCGAAGATTGCCAGGAACGTAAAGGCGTTGGGCTGCAGGTGCGCCAGATTGATGCTGTAGGCCTCGAGCACCGCCATGAAGAAGGGCGAGAACGGGGGCACGAGGCCTACCATCAGGGAGGGGACGAGGACCACGATCTCCCTTGAATTCTGGCAGTCGGGGAAGGCCGTGCCGGCGCGGAGCACGGTGCCGGGGGAGACCAGGGACCTTGCTTTTTGCGCCCCCTTTGCAGTCACGGTGGACGGGGTGAAGTCGAGGACCTGGGTGCCTCTATGTTGGACTTTGCGCGTCATGGTGGGAGCCTGAGTGGGGTTGCAATCGCGAGGAAGACGAAGGCGATGGAATGTGAGGACGAAGGCGAGGAAGGCGATGGAAAGTGAGGACGAAGGCAGGGAAGACGATGGTTAGCGACGCCCGGCACGTCACGCACGATCTCCGAAGAGCCCGCGGCAATTAAACCGATCTCCGCGGCAATCTCCCACAGGCAGCGCGGCGCGAGACGCCCGCCGGTCGCCACGTCGACACCCGAGGCGGCAAGCAGCCTCCGTCCAAGGAACGCTATCTCTTGAACCAGCCTTCTCCAATGGTTAAGCCAGCTGCTAACTTTCATACATCTACAAGATTAATTATCGTTTCAAGAGTCAGATGGTTGCTCTTATATCTCTATAAAAACCCCACGCATTAGTCTCGCACGATTTAGATTTGCGTTGTGCATTAGACTATCTGAGTATTAAACAACAGATATCCGGTGAGCATACAGCGATCCTATCCGGTGATGATCACCCGGTGATCTCAGGTGCCATATAGTGAACATATCCGGTGATGATCAGCGGGGACATAGGGTGATCCTTCTGTTCTGAGGTGAAGGAACCCACCTTGAGCGCCACGGTCAAATGTGCTCATCATGCCGCCGCCTGACACGACACAGTGATATCGCCCGTAAATGAACATGATAATGATTACAGAGAGGCGTGCGGCAGGCGGCCGTGGCAGCGGGTCGATACGGGCCCCGACCCCATCGGCCCGTGCAAACGAAAGGCCCAGAAGACCCCGCCTCATAAGGCACCTGACGCTTCGTCAGTCGTCTGCAGGTGACCCCGGGGTCCGTCTCCTCACCAAAAAAAAGTGACCCCGGGGTCTTAGGCTTGCCCCGTAGACCTCCCGGGATACAGGTGGCACGCCCAGGCGCGCGGGACCCTCAGGCAGAGCAGTGCCAGACGCCCGCCGGGCGCCACGTTGACACCCGATGCGGCAACCAGCCTCCGTCCAAGGAAGGCTATCTCTTGAACCAGCCAACCCCACGTGTGAGTCTCGCGCGATTTAGAGTTGAATGCATGGGACTGTATCAGAGTATTAAACAAGTGATATCCGGTGATCCTTTCCGGTGGCCACAGTGATCATATCCGGTGAGCCATTAAGTGAACATATCCGGTGATCACAGGTGCCATACAGTGATCATATCCGGTGATGATCAGTAAAGTGATCATATCGGGTGATGATCACCGGTGCAATAAGGTGATCACCGGATCGTAACTTAATTCCGTTGTACGAGACTGTCAGTGTGCTCACCGGCACTAGTAGTGCGTTTTTCTTTTGGACACGGCACAAGTAGTGTGTTGGCGTCACAATGCCAACGGAATCTTACGTAAAGGGTAAACTAAATGGTAATGTTGACCCACCAGTCGGATCGATGGGTGCAGTAGCAGAGGAACAAATGAACTCCATCTCACGATAATCGCTGTCAAGGTCTCAGATCAATCTCCACATTTAACAGCATCATATGTTTCACACATAATTCAGGAGTTCATAGTCAGTCTATGCACCATGAAGATGTCTAGCCATACAGCCATGGTATAATGAATGTGGTAACAAAAGGAGAGTTAAGAGCTATGAAACACAGCTCCACTGATATCCACTGCTACCATTGAACCATGCATCTCTTTTATTAGAACCCCATGATATCACAAATCGCGCGCGAAGAAGATGTAGAGATCAACAGCCTTGTTCAGTTCATGCAGAAAAAGAATTGTTAGGTCACCGTAAAGAGGAGTTTCTGAGGGAAGAAGAGTTAAAAATTGTATGATGCACCACCTCACCTACAAATCAGTCATCGAGCACATCTTCAGGGAGCCTTTTTGCCTACAAATGAAGAGGAATATTAGTCATAACTACACATGCCTCACAAGACGGCATGTTGTCAAATTTGATGAACTGAGAAATACCTCGTCTCTCAGGAGACATGTTCGCCGATTGTGACCCTCCTCCTTACAAAGCGTACATCTAGTCTTCGATTTGTTTCCACTCAAACCTGTCTTGAGCCTTTTCTTCGGCGCCCCTCTGCCAGTCACTAGGATGGGATCCGATATATGTATAATGTCTTAACAATCAGCCTCAGGGGCTTGTGGTAGCACCAGTCCATACAGTCTGCCTTGGTTCGCTCCAACATTTTGCTGGATCCTAGAAATTTCCTGAGCAAGGACGGCTTTGAAGCGCTCATATCCTTCAGTTGACATAGCTGCTGCGAATGATGCAGCGCGACTCAAATTGCGTAGTTCACGGTACCTCTGTAGTGTTTCGGAATACTCATACATGGTGCTATTCCTTATCGGAGGAAATGCACTCTTCGCCCGCATTGTCCACCTATCCAAAACACAGCAGTCTGGAAGCTTGTGTTCGCCCCGATAGCCCAATACAAAGAACATGTGTGAGCAGGGGAGGCCAAGGGATTGCAACTTAAGACAAGAACAAGAAATCTCCTCCAAATTGCCCTCTGCGCTCAACTCACATTTCACATAGTAACAGATGTCTCATTTGTCCTTCCTGCAGACAATATACTCTTCTGTATCATCGCCATCTAGGATCTCAATCAGATCACACTTGTTTGCTACTGCTATGCTGAACCGCACTTTCTTAAAAACAGCAGGTGTGAACCTTTTCTTCGCATCTATCTCAAGAATTGTAGCATCTGGAGCTGTGAATGGCTCAGAAGACAAGGCACCTTTATCAAGATCAGCCTCATTTACGCGCGTCCTTGCAAGGCATCTCTCATAGCTCTGTACCATTCGTAACAGTGTCATTTTAGGCTCCATCTTCATTTGAAGCCTAGCGTTGAGGCTCTCACTCCTTTGGTTGCTCCTAATTCCTAAATAGCACTTACCCACATGATACGCGGCACACCATATTTTCCTCAGCTCATACATCACATAAATCCAGGAGTCCGTTGTAACCTCATGCTTTGCAAGGAATGCCAGCCATTTCTTCTCAATCTCTTCTATGGAGCAAGAGTCATACAGAAAGTGCCTGATCACATCCTTCACTTTGTCATTGTGAATATTACGCACAATGTTTTGCTCAATATGCCATCCACAAAGCCTATGCGATGAATTCGGCCACACAGTCCTTATTGCTCTCTGCATAGCAAGGTCTCCATCGGTGATCACGGAAACAGGATGCCTCTGAATATTAGCTTCCACAAATGTTCTCAGCACCCATTCATACGAGGTTGTATCCTCATGAGAAATTATTGAACACCCAAAAATAACAGTCTTTCGATGATGATTCACCCCAGCAAAAGGAACTAGGGGCACGTTGTACCGATTTGTTTTGTAGGTGCTATCAAATACAACGACATCACCAAATGCTGCATAATCAAGAAGGAACTGAGTATCACACCAGAACATTGCCACCAGATGTCCTTGCCCACCAGTCAAGCTCCTGAAAAAAAATTCAGGATCTCTGCATTCACGCTCCCTAAGGTGTCTGAGGACTGTTTGAGCATCACCAACAGAAACTGACTCCTCCTTATCACGATGTAAGAAGTTGTACAAGTCCCGTTGTGTGTAGCCTACTTTATCATACCCACCGTACTACATTTCCTGATTTTCGTATATCATGTATTTAGGGACACTAGTAATCTCCATCTCGAGAATTTCTGCTTTCTGGTCATTGCCGATTCTGCGATGTGAAGGCAGCAGACAACTAAGGTCTCTTGGCACCATAGGATGGTTGTGTCCGTCGATGAAATCCTTCACAAACCACTGCCCCGTGTTCATATCTCGTGCAATCACAATTCGCGCAGGGCATCCAACACGAGTTACATCTTTTGCCGTGCGCTGCCTATCCTCCCTGATCATGTGCTTCTCTGCACGGAAACCCTCACGATTGCATAATAACTTCCTAAGGATCACGTGATTATGGCCAGCGTCCCACTCAACATAGCCCTACCTCACACTGAAGCCTTTGTCAAGAGCATATGCATTGTAAAACTGAATTCCTTCATCTTCACTAGCGAACGTCGTCGTAACAATTTGATTGTACTCCATCAAAGACCCATAATCCTCCATCTCCATCAAGGACTCCTGCACCCATCAAGAGCGTTACACAAATTAGATATCCACGTAACAATTTTTGTCACTGTCTAGCGCAAATTGCCATCTGATGAACATCGGCATATCAAGAATCGAAATTTGAGGCAACGGCGGAGTCAAACCTGCGGCTTGTGGCCTGATGAATTTCTCCTCAATTGAATCTGGTGTCGCGACGAGCTCGTGCAACACAACCGGCAAGATGTGGGCGGTGGCGGCGGAGCATAGCTGCGCCGACTAGGGCACCACCGCGTAGAGGCTACGGGCGGCGGAGTGCGGCAGGGGCTGGCAATTATAGGGCCGTCGCCCGTCAACAACGTGCGAGGGCGACGGCGAGGGAGACGACAAGCATAGGGTGTTGCGGGGGCTTCGTCACAGAGGCTGCGCTCGCGGCTAGACACGATGCGTGCGGTTTGCCGGCGCGGGCCGGTGGTGGGCCGGTGGGCAGGTGTTTTTGGGTGGACAAATGACCATATTACCCTTGAGGGATTAAAATTGCCTAATGAATTTAATTGTGGGAAGTACCTGGAGGTACCTAGAAGTACCTCCCAACCACTGTAAAAGGACTCTAATATTATAGATCAACAAAAAGTATGCAATATTGATTAGTAGATTAGATATTGTTGATTTATTCACCGGTGGAAAATGGGCTATTAATCCTGGTTGAGAAGGGGCTTTAGTCCCGGTTCCAGCGGCGGCGAGATGGGATGAGGGAGGGAGATGGGTTGGTGGCGCAAGGGCTTCGAGGTTCGCCCGTGTCGCCCTGAGGAGCGACGTGGGGAGGGCTCGAACCTCGTGTCGCCCTGAGGAGCGATGTGGGGAAGGCTTGAGCCATAGTTAAATTAAGGTCAAAATCAACACAAACGAGCTACTAGTGTTATTGTAATACGACTCAATAGAAAGGTACTAGATAGAGATTTTACACGAAACCTAAATTAAGGTCAAAACACAAAGGAGCTAATGGTGGTCTGGTGATTAGGTAGACAAATCATCGGTTTTTTCTTGTGAATCACAGTACGAGAGGGTCGTAACATGCATGCACACGCACCCATATAAAACCCTACCCCTATGAACATCTTTGAGAGATCGATCCAGTTAATATTGAAAGTGACCAAGTCACCACAATCACCTCTCTATCAGTGACTACATTGCCTACCACAGAATGTAGCTAGCTGAGGTACGCTTAGTTCCCACACAAATAGTCATTGTTGAACCTATATTTACTACATGGTTTTCTTAAATTTTACCCACCTAAATTTCCATGATATGCTCATTTGTTTGTATTACTAATCCATTTGTACCCATATAAAATATATATGTGCATGGTCCTTACAGGTTATAAGGATCTACATCAGCCACTGGGTCATACTGAAGTAAAATACCATGTGACTAATAACTAAATTAAATATAAAATGAGAACGGCAATAGTTCAATTCCCGAGATGGATCGGGTCCGCAGTAGGGAGTAGTTGTGGTTGCCATGTTCATAAGGGCATGTACAACAGTCTAGACAGTTGTTGTCTATTTAACACATACAGACAGCTAAATAGACAGCTCTACGATGGGTTGTCTATTCATCTGACTATTTGATAATAAATACACACTCTGATTTCTGTTGTTTTGCATGGAAACACGCCCCAAAGCAGTAGATGAGATAGTAGACAACAACTCTTTTTTTTCTCGTTAAATGATGGTCACATCAGCTTATTTTAGTTATGTGGCAATAAAAAGAAAGATATTGTTTGTGGGTTATACATGCCCTAAGTTCATAACCGTCGTATGCAAACCACATGCACAAGGAAATAGACGGCATACTATATTCTGGTCGATGGGAGCAAAGGCGAAGATCGATGAAAAAGTTTCCATGATGCGGCGGCGGTGGCGGCGGCGGTAATGCGCGACTAAGCTGGTGATTACCACTGAGCTCAGGGCGTCGAAATGGTGACGGTCAGCACCGGCCTAATTTCCTGGTGGTAGTTGATAGTTATTGATGAACACTGCCGCCGTAATTATGTCTGTGGTGAATTTACTTTTAGACCTTGTTTAGTTCAAAAAGCAAATCTCAAATACACTATGTAAAAAGAAGATTCTCCGTCATATCAAAATATCATAACATGCATGGAGTAATAAATATAGATAAAGTCAAAAACTAATTGTACAGTTTTGTTATACTCTACGAGACGAATATTTTGAGCCTAATTAATCAATTTTTGGATAATTTTTCACAAATACAAACGAAATGCTACAGTAGCGCAATGATTACGAAGTGACATCTTACTCTCAAATTCAACCTCTCAATTGTAACATCTAAACAAACAAGACCTTAGTAGACGGCTACCAGATTTATACCTGCTGCTGTCATGGACCGGTCCGGTGGTTGTGCCACTGCCAGCCATAAATCACTACCCAGTTTTGCTTTAATCCAAATGCATTGTTTAAATTACGTCAAAATCAATCCAAGCCAGGAAATAATGACCTAGCATATTTTTCTAGAAAAAACATGGCATGGTTGCCTTGGTCAGAAGGCAACTGCCAGAGATGGAGGCAATTCAGCAGGCAGCTGAGTCTAACTGAGATAGACGGCGGGTAGGTAAAGCCCTCAGAGAAATAAAATTGGCCACGTGCCCGTTTGACTTGGTTCCATGAATATCACTCGTTTGCTGTCACGATCAAACAACGATAGCATATAGTTTCGTTAATAAAAAGAGTAAATTACATCCATCATACAATAACTTGTAAGGTTGTATCATTTTAGTACATGAAGTTGTAAATTGAGCAATCACACGCAACAAGTAGGTAGTTGTGTGCATATACGGTCAAAACATGATACACCAATGTATTTTGCCATGGTGGCAATACGACCTGGGATGATCGAGAGTTAAGTTAGTGACTCTACTGTTGGCGGGGCGGGGGGATAAAGGTGTTTGTAACTTGGATAATAATGTGCGCACACAATTATGACCATACACGTTCACCTCACATGCTGATCACGGTTCAATTTTGAGAAATATGTAGCTTCTCGACCACGAAAGAAGCAAATATGCTCATACATATGACTAATTCACTTGATCGGAATATACAAAACAAGCAATATCTATGAACAACTGAAATGAACAAGACCAAAATAATTCAACATTAAACATGAAAAATTCTTCAATAATACTGATAATCCAAAATTGAATGAGATTACATAACAAAGTGGAATAATCCGTTAAACATAGTAATGACACGGTATTACTGATAATAATTACAAGCTCATGTCTATCCCATTACAATCACTCAATAAGTATGGAATTATTCTTGAGGTTCTTGCTGACTAAGGATAGACGGAATTTCATCCGCGGAGCAGAAGGCCGTAGTCATGACTAGGGAGTTAATGCGTGGGTGAGCAAAATAAAGAGAACGGATGACTAAATGAGTCATGACTAGCGACAGATCGGAAGGGTCAGATGAATTGGCAAACAAAATTAAGAGGCTATTTAAAAATATCATCAATCTCCACGTCATATGCCAGCGTGTCACTTGAAAGAGGCTCGCGAGTGTATTTAGACTGTATATGATCGTATGTGACAACTTGTTGTATGTGATTGCATAATTTACAACTTAATGGACTAAACTGATACAGCATTACAACTTGTTGTATGATCAATGTAATTTACTCAAAAAGAAAAAAAAACAATGCAAGGGAAGGGGTCGCACGCTCGGTCCTTTTTTTACGAGAAACGGTAATCGATGGCAATGGTGGGTAATTTTACCCAATTCCATAAGAAGGTATGAAATCTCTGTTTCTAGAGCACCCCTCGAGGTGCTCCATGTTTTACCTGGAATTGACCTCCAACTCCACTTTTTTCTTGGAGCTACAAAACTTGGAGCTGCACGTGTTTGGGTAAAAAAATTGAGAACGGAGTTGTAAAAATTGAAGCGGAGCCGTGCCCTTCCAGAAGGATTAGGCACTAGCTTGAGTGTAGTTGTAGCCTGTAGCTATACACACTGACGCTGAAGCTCAGCTCGCTCCACCGTCGAGTCGCGTGCTTTGATTGCTGATGGGCATGGTCAGCCCTCGGCAGTCAACACACGCCCCCTCCCGGTCCCGGAGCGTGAGCGTAGGCGATCTATCAAGTGCAGGCGTGCAGCCAATGGGATTGGGCGATTGGGGCCCCTCGCTGATGTGTGCTGCCTTTCTTCTTCCGAGCGACGAGCAAGCCTTGTGGCCTAATTCGCGCTGCACGTTCTAGTGATGGGCGCGCGACAGATGAGAATGTGATATCATAAGCTGAATTTATGGCATAAAAACATTCTACCATGAACTTGTTTATCAGGCTACAGACATGACACCATAAAAGTTCACATAAATGTAGGTATGAGTTCATCAGGCTATAGATATGGGAGTATAGGAATTCATACATATCACGTATTTTATAGGAGGAGAAACGAGGGTTAATAACACTATAATAAAGATAAGGAACGCTGATGGTGTCTCCTTGTCTAGCTGCTTCACAGAGGATGGAACATAAAGCTGTAAGAAAGAAAATAAGAATATAGTTAGTATGTAAAGGTTATTGATTTAATACTAAAGGAAGCATCTAAGATTGGTAAGATTGGGTGAACAGCTAAATATCATGGAAAAACCATCCATTGTCACTTCAGAAAATAAGATTAATGTTGCAGTCCTAACTAAAGTCTTTAATCTGGAGGCCTTGCAAATTCACAGAATCTAAGTTGGTATGCAATCTCAGATTGACGGCACTTGGCTGAGCAAATCTAATGCAGACAAACTACAACGCAAATTGTCTGGGGAATCTAATGCACATTTATATGAGAACAGAAAATATTGAAATTTCAATAGCAATTTCAATAGCTGGACGGCCTACTATTCTCATATCTCAAGCATGAACAAGCATTTCGGGGATAGTGTTTACCTGTAATAACTATACAAGGTAGCATACATGACTAAATCATGCAATGCAACTACATATTTAAAGTGGATGTAAAATTACAGAAATAATAATGGTGGAAGATAGTCTTACCGGGTCCAACGTGGAAGGAGCTTCCAAATTAACATGTATAATCCCAAAGCCCACTGTCTCGATCCAACACTGTAAGCACAAATTAAAAGATGCTTATGTTATAGAATACCATTAGGCAAGAGCACTCAAGGTGCCTATAATCAATACTGTAAAAGCGTGATGGTACCACAACAAATTCATTGACAAATTTAGTAAAACTGAAAAGCAATCACTGGAACGAACAAACTTACAAGACTGTTAATGTCACAAGATTACAGAGTTACACAAGAAGAGCTTCTTTTCTTGTTAACAGAAGCCGTTCATAGAATTAAACAGATTACGGATGTAAGCACATACACCTGCTATACGCAGTGGGTAAGCAGCAACAACAAAAATACCAGGTTGACCTGCAGTCAATGAGTACTCTAATAAACAATATGGAAATGGCATGATATAAATATGCAACAAATGCATACAAAGAACGATCTGCTCACCGGAACGGGCTCCTCACAATCAACCACACAATGATTACCCCTGGAAATCATAGATCCGACAAACTCTGCAGGAATAATTCCAGGAACACAACATTAGTTGGTAATCTATCTACAAAAAGACAATAAACTCAGGTTGTATCCTGTGGAGAGGAGGACTAAATAATGCGATAAGTACAATGGTTTGGACATGCCAACAGTAATGGTGGTGCAAGCTTCTAGGTTTAGCAGGGGAAAGAACCTTTTATATTCGAAAATTACTATAATAAAGGATACAGATGGACATCAAGAAGATGCAGTAGTAATTTCATCACTTTATGCCATACCATTCAGGTCCCATCGTAGGAGAAAAAGAAATTAAATATATCGCTCCGTTACCTGTTCATACAAAGCAATGCCAAATTCAAAGGAATTCAAAACTAATCACACCAAATATATGTGTATCTCAAAACAAGCTAAGCATTCTAAGTGACTGGATTGGTGTAGGACATCACCACATGACAACTTGGTGTATAGATAGAAGTTGACTGCCCTGATGTGGCAAGAAGGTTCAGAAACGAGCATCTTCCCCTGGCTTTGGCAACACTTTGCCATTGATTCACTGTTGTCCACAACAAATGTGAGGCCCTGGACGTCCTCAAAGTAGTGACTTCATAAGGGCATGTTATTTTACAAGAAACATGGTAAGTATGAGGCCATGGGATCATGGCAAGCTAAAATGAATGATATAATGAAGGTGCTAACGTTGATAGACGACGGGTATGTTTTTTACAAGAGGTCAAAGTTGATCTGTATTTACACTCTGTCAATACAAATTGAAACATAACACACAAATTGGATAGGAGCGCTTGGAGACTAGCAATTAATGTGCCTGAGCCGTGATCTTTGCTTTCTTTTCTGCTTTCCTCTAACTCTTTTTCTGTTTTTTTTTTTGACTTTTTGGGTTTCACCTCTAGCCTACCCCAACTAGCTTGGGACAAAAGGCTATGTTGTTGTTGTTGTTGTTGTAATTCCCTAATTTGCAATGATCAAATTCTATTTATTTCTCTCCAAACAACCGAGGAAAGTGTTGACACTTTCAAATAAGGCATTGATTAGGCATTGCGGCCCATATTTAGAAGAAGTGAATTTCTAAGTGAAAAGAATGAAGATGTTTGCCTTTGCACTTCTGGGACACTAATTTCTAAACCTTATACTTGCAAGAACCTACAATACACCAAAATGCTTCGTTACTCACCGTAGAGCTAAAGTTATAGAAAAATTTAAGTACACCACAGCTATTCACATGCACTTCTGATGATTTTTCCCCAAATAAAATGCAATCACTGTGAATTCGATATTATTGCATTTTGTATTAACCACTCATTTGAATTAACACGACACCTTCACTGATCAAGGCACAATAATTGTGAACCTGAATGGAGGCAACAATGCTGTCTACAGTAGCCTAAAAGGAAAAGGATGCATATGGCATTTGGTAATAAAAAAAAGTTCTCGATACAGAGCATATAAATTGTAACCTGCTTATTGCCCTTTTGGTTCAGGAACAAATCTAAAGCCTATGTCACTGGAACCTGTTTTTCTCAGGTCATTAACTTAAAAGAATAAAATACTGGCACTACAATAGAAACACATAATCACACAATACAGCTAGGCTTGAAAGACTCAAGAAAATAAAGAAGCATTTCAAAGCTACATGTTACTTTGGTGCACACCCCACTCTTATTTATTTTCATCAAGACAAAATGAAGGAGATATATGGCAAGTAAAGATTCAGACGCAAGGAAGCTAACCAATTTAATACATATGCCTCTGGCCAAGCCTAGTATAAATAAGAGCAGTATTCTGTATATTAATTGAGTTGGAGAAATTGCAATGAGGATTTCTTTTTGGCCGAAAAAAATAGATCGCACATAAACACAGATATTCACTTGACTTTCACATCAAAACCAACACAAGAGGCAGAGCAAAGATGTGGCACCTGATTACTTGATGCTTATGCCTATTGCATCCATGTAGACTTTTCATTGAACACCTTGAGGGCACTTCATCAACAATGAACCTACAGACCAATGCATATTATCAGCTTATATCAGATGCCTTCACGGCAGGAGTTGTAAACCACAAACAAGAATCAATACTGAAATTGGCACATCCAACATATGTCTTATTTCAGCTCTGAATCATAAACCCTATTTAACCCTTGCCTGAAAAGGAGCAAAGCAGGATGCACACAAAGGGGAAAGGCCAAGGGGAAAATATGAACCTCACATGCACGACGTAATCCATCGTTGTGTCTAGCATGGCCTCGAGTCCATTTTCTCTCACTGATGCACAACACGCCATGGCACCGCAACCATCTCCTCTTGCCGCACCTCCCTGCACCTGCGTCGAAGCAAAAGGAAAAAGCAAAATACCAGGCCGGCAGGGTGGGGACGGCACCGGCGAGGTTGCCGGACCAGATGGGCGCACAGCAATCCCCGGGAATCCTTGATGCAATGGTTGCTGGCCATAGTCCTTTCCAGTCCAGACAATGTTGATTAGGTTCAGCTGGGCTTAATCAAAGAGCAAGGGACTCGCTGGATAGGATTTGTGTGGGTATGTGCAGCACAGAGCAAGTGGAGGAGGACAACGGGAGGGGAATCTGATCTCGAGGTTGAGTCCTCTCAGATTAAGGAGGCTTCCCATACCATCATCGTGAAGACGCTCGCTAGCTGTTCGGCTGCTGCTGTGCTTCCGCTCGCTGCTGTCGTCCGCTCGCGTGAGCGTCCCCCCGCCTGCGCTTGCCTTTGTCCATGCGCCGTGCTCGCGTGGAGTCTGTAACCTCGTTATGCCAGGCGATCTCGCGCATCGAGGGGCGGAGCGTGGTGCTGCGGCGGGAGGAGAAGAAGCCGATGGGGGCGGCGTGTGCGGAGGAGGGATCCAAAAGGGGGGCTGGAAGCGGCCGACGGGATCGGAGATGGAGGAGGGATTGGAGAGGGAGCAGTGGCCGGAGACGGAGATGGAGAGCGCGGGGGTGGGCGGGGCGGCGGTGAAGTCGTCGTAGTCGGAGAGGGTGGCCGGCGGCGCGGGAAGGTGGAAGCCACGGGGAGGAGGCGAGGCCGAGCAGGGCGCACACCCGCGGGGCCGCCTCCGCCGGAGGAGGAAGAGGGCGGCGCGGTGGGTGGGGCCGCCGGAGGAGGTTGGGGGCGGCGCGCCGCCCCGTCGGGAGGGGGGGTTGTGGGGGTGGCGACGGCGGTGGCGGCGGGGGGAGACGAGCGACGGGCGCCGGTGGAAGGACAGGAAGAATCGGGCATTGTCGGTCCGCGTCATTTATTTACCACGGGGTAATCGCGTTTCGCGAGGCTTCCGTCCTACCGGCGGTGACGCGTACGCACCCGAGAAGCCAAGCGCCGCGGTGAATACGGAGACGCCGGATTGAAATCGAAGGATGGTAATTTTTTTTTACCGACGTGACCCCCTAGCCAGCCGCCGGAGCCGCTCGCTTTAAAGAGTTTGTATTGTATTTGTATTTGTATTGTATGTATCAATCAAGGCGTTGCCAACATTTGTTCAAAAAAAAAAGGCGTTGCCAACATCCCAAGCAAAGTGTCAGAGAGGTGGGACTTGGACCGTGCTGCCGGCCCTCGCGGGCTGCGGGACGTTTCGTGGCTAGACTTTTAGACACCGAGGCACGTCGTGCTGTGCCGCGGCAACCTTTTACCTAGGTCCAAGCACGGCCCGTGGCACGGTGGCCCGCGTTCGTACCGTACCAGCCCAAGCACGGCCCTCAAAATACATATGTTTGTATTTTACGACCGTTCATATGTGCATATATATTATTACTCTATATGATACACGAAATTATAAAACTAATGGATTAAATAACTCTTGCTATTAGATATTGTTGGTGAACATTCGGATTGCCTTGTGACCATAGAAAATGCTACCAATTTTCTTATTTTATAAATAATCGTTCATATGATTCAATATATTAAAGGTAGATTTTCGTGATTTTCTTATATAGTAGTAGTTACTTGAGGTTTATAGAAAGACAAATAACAAAATATATGGACAACAATACGTGTTAGTGTAATGGGCCATTTTAGTGCCGTGCCGGCCCAAGCACGACCCAAAATTCGTGTCGTGCCGTGCCGTGCCGTCCATCATGCCTAGATCCTAGGCACGGCACGACCCTCGCATTCGTGCCGTGCCGGCACGGCCCAAAATTTATCGTGTCGTACCGTGCTTTGGGTCGTGCCAAAACGTCGTGCTTTGGATGGCTCATAAATAGCACAGTCCAAGTCCCGGCTCTACTCTGACTAGCAGTAGCAGCTATAGCAGCGTAGTTTTCCTGTTCCTTGCACCGGCTCATCTGTTTCTTCGGACCCCTGGGCAATATTTTAGCTGGAAACGTGGGAGTCTAGACTTGAGAGAGGATGGTGATCGAGCTACGTCACTTGCAAACCGGAAATGATGGCCCTGATGCTGTTCTAGATAGCCTGTATTCTAACAACTGATAAGATACCGCATTCTTAGTTTCGGACCATATGGTTCCTAGTGCTTGCTGGTCAAGGTAGCTGCTCAATTGATTAGCTAACTCGTGGGGAAGCAGCGAAGGAATACAATTTAGAAGAAACCATAACATAATGCCGATCTCGGTCAGATCAATTGATTCGATATATCATTTTTTTTGAAAGACTTGATTCGATATATCATTGTCTCAGTCTTTGTGGAAGTGTCCAATCACAATCAGTCAGCTGGGACAGAAGACAGAACAATCCCCGCGTGCTAAGTCCAATCAGTTGTGCAGGTAGGCGGTTAGGACGTACAAGTGACAATTTTCGTTCCGGGTTTGTGGAGATAATAGAGACCAAGCTATTCGATCGGTAGCCAGATCCGGGCATCCACTGCACACCATAGAAAACTAGGAAGATTGGCGCGCTGTCGCCGCGCCCGTAGATCAAACGTGCCAGTGTTGCCTCAGCTATGGTAAACCCCCCAAAACTTTCACCTCGCAGACCGTGCGATCTCACGAACACACTTTCAATGCAAAAGCTTTCACCCTTTTACCAAAGTTTTCGCGAACTAAACATGCCCTAAACTCTGTTTGGTGGGTATAGGTTAAAAGGCCTGTTTGACATGACTATAATTTTAGGGTTTGTTTGGCATAGTTTGGAGTTGAACTTCAGCAACTCCAACTAAGTTACAAGTCAAACACCTCAACTCTACTTTTTTTTGGAGTAGTCCAACTCTATAAAGTTTTTGGAGTTCTGTTTCATTTTTCGGAGTACCTTTTTTCCAACTCCAAACTCCTTCGAAATCTCTACTACATATTAAAATTAAAGATGTGAAAAAAAAATTTAGTCATACTTTCTTCCTCTCAGGTGAATGCGTCCCCCCTACACCGCACCTTCCGCTCTGCCTACGTCGCCCCTACCCCGCGCCTTCCGCCCGCCTCCGCGTCGCCCCCCTCACGCCCTTCTGTTTTCCCTCTGCGTCCGCCACTCCGCCGCCTCCTCGCGGCTCCGCTCCACCCCACATGCCCTCTCTTTTTTTTTCCGCTCCTCTTGGATCCGCCGCCATATCGCCTCCTTCGGTCCTTCCCCAGCCGCGTGCGCCTCCTCCTCCCCAAACCGTGCGCCTCCCGCATCCAACGGCGCCGCCGCCCCTTCCCCCTGCCTCATGCTAATACCTTTGCATTATAGTCAGGTTTGCTGGTTGTGATTTTTTTTGCATCAATTCAGATTCCAAGAACGAATCGATTCTTATGCAATATCTGATTGTGAGTTTTCTCAAATGTGTACTTGTCGGTGTCGGGAATGTCTGCCACTCCCTAACACCGATCAGAAATGCGTTGTGTCATGTTCCCTGATGGTTGATGCAAGAGCTAACACAGAGACACAAGGTTTATCCTGGTTCCGGCAACGGGGCCGTACGTCCAGCAGAGTGCGCTCGTGGCGCTATATTATCTTGCACCGGGGTGCTTGCAGTGGGGGGCTACAAGCGAGACGGGTGAGGAGAGGAGATCTGGCAAGTCCCTGAAGGCTGGTGATTGAGGCAAGTGCCAATATGGTGGAGTGTGGTGATCGTGCGCGTGTTCGTGTTGCGATGGAGCTTGTCATTGTTGGCGGTCATTACAGTCCAAATCCGACCACTAATACTCGGGAATAAATGAGGTTATATGCAACATTCCATGTACTTAGGTTTCATTTCTAATAAAGTTCCACGAGTTTTGGTGAGTGTCACTTATGCAGGTACAAATACGACAAATATGTGTTATTGGGGCCGAAATTGACCGAATCGGCCCAACGTCTCCGTTCGGCCGGTTACCCCCCTTAGCCGTACAAGCCACCGGAGGCCGTCCACATCAACGATGACCAAGCGACAACAAGTACACGCCACACGGACGACCGACAACTCATCCCGGAGCACCGACACATCATCCTGGGCCAAATCAACACGAAGCCAACCAGCAGGAGGCAGCCCAGAGGGTCCACAGGGCAAAGGCGGCGCAGGGAGGCAGGCCTGGGCCTCCAGGCCCGTTCGGCCGAACTAGGCAGTTCAACCGAACCGCCCCCAACTGGCAACCGCCATCCAGGAGCCATCCCAAGCGTCCAGGACAGAGGCGGTGGATCCAAGGGGTTCGGCCGAACCGACCTGTTCGGCCGAACCGCCTTGGTTCGCCCGAAGTCCCATGGGGTACCCCCTGGCTTCCTTGGCTGCCACTCCTCTCAACCGCCATAGGACCCTATAAATACAGTGCCAAGCTGCTCATTCAATACACACCAAGCCAAGGAGCTCATTTCCACTTTCATTCTAGTAGAGTTAGGATAGTTTAGTTGGCAGTTAGAGTTGAGTCGAGCTGTGCCTCGGAGGTTCCGGAGTCGTCTTCAGAAGCTCTGGTATAAGCTCTTGTATCTTTTACTTTTCCTTTTTCAAGACTTTGAGTTATCAATATAGTTATCTTTATCTTCTTGCCTTTGTCATTTATATCTTGCTTCTACTTTATTCTAGTTGCAAATATATCTTGTTTAGACTATAGTCAGTTATAGTTCTAGTGCTTGTAGTCTTGTTTAAGTTTTTGTCTTGGCTGGTTCTTCGATCTTGCTTGATACTGGAGGTGAATTGTCACCAAGAGTATTGACAAGGTTGCTTGCTCTTGCTAGTGGAGTAAGTAGTTATTGACTAGTGTAGGAGTGGTTCCTAGCCTAACCAGTGGCCATAGAGTACTCCCGTCGCAACAGAGGTGGTAGCCGTGAGGTGGTGACAGCCCTTTCGGTCTTCGTAGCCCATCACGTTAGTTCTGGTCCGTAGGATCCCCCAGTTGGGAAATAGTGGCACCCCTTCTCATCCCTTTCTGTGTGTCCACCGGTTCCCTTGTCCCGAAGCTAAGACAATAGAGTTATCCCAGATCTCCTAGTGCTGGCTCTGTAGCCGCTGTATCTCTAAGCTAGAGTGACATAGGTAGATAAAGTATCCAGGAGTCCTCTATCTCTTCTCGTTGTCCTCCCAGCTATCTATCCCTTCTCTCCCTTATCTGAGTATCCCTTGAGCTGTGTGTCCGGTATATCCACTCCTATCCAATACCGTTATCCCCTGTCTTGTCTAGTCGTGTACCTTTCTCTGATAGTCTCGAATATCTGGTCACTAGTAGTCTTGCCAAAGCTTCCCTGCGGAAATATAAATTACGATACCTCGGGATACTCTCAGGTGAAGTGCTACAGCGGTGATTCTGTGCGCTTGCAGAATATTTATATATTTTACTAAGCCATAAGGAAAACCACTGAAACACTCCTTACCCCAGTACCAGGATTCTCAATTCTGATATTGGATCGTAAGAAGTGCCAACAGTCACCCGGGAGGGCGCCCGCCTTCCCCTTTTTATAGACCAAGGGGGAGACAGTTACAGCTGTAGGAACAGTGAATTGCTACAGTTGATGAGTACGGGCGATCGTACGCTGGGTGTGCGTCCGTCCTTGCGGATCCTTGCTCCTGGCGCAAGTTGAGGTCATGGTTCGGCCTTTGCGGGCAGCATGGTGGCGCCTGTGCTTGTCTCTGTGGGATATGGGTACCCTAGGGCCCATCACCGAGGGCGACGACGGCTGGCCCAAAGAAGACCGAGTCCTAGTAGACTCCTACTAGGACCCCCCTGTTGTAAATAGTCTCATATGGAAAATACTCATACTGTAACCTTACCTCTTGGATATATAATGGAGGGCAAGGGTCCCTAGATAGGGGCATCAGGCATCGCATCGAAAATCATCGAAGATCATACGAATACAGCAATACAAACAAGACCACCGACACATGACGTAGGGTATTATACCTCCGGGTAGCCCAAACCTGTCTAAATCAGTGCCTCCTGTGTACCATCAACCTACTAGCTCGACGATCGCCCGCCTACAAATCGACCACTCGGGTACCCCCAGGTGGATTGCCGGTACTAAGGTCCGACAGCTGGCGCGCCAGATAGGGGTGATTTTCGAGATTTTTCGATTCAAACCCCGCTAGCTTGATGGCAGATCAATCTCGTGTCGTCTTCCCCGCATGCGTGGAGGCGCACCTTAAGCAAGTCTTAGATCCGATCTGCACAGGTAGAAGATCGAGCAGCTCGGCCTCCAGGTGAAGCCGAGTCCCACTGCCCAATGAGATCGTCGTCGGGTTAGATCCAATCTGAGAACCCGCCCGACCCACCCAGTTTCTGGACCGCGGCGAGTTTAAGATCTCGCAGGACGAACAACTCGGCTACGAATCAAGCTAAGTATTTTATTTTATTTTTACAGCTCACATAAATCGTCATGTGTATATTTTCTCCACGTCCATGAGACAACTGCCAACCTGCAATTCACGGAAACCATACGTTCGCCCCCATTAAAATTGCTCATGAAGCAACAAAGTAAAAGCGGCAAGTCCGACACACTATATCCAAACTCTAAACACACGTGAAAGTACTCGGCCGGGACCCTGCCTACGACTAAGCCTCCATGCAGAGCATCGTAGCATGTAGCAGTGCTGCCTCCATGAGAGCTCCGGCCAGTTCTTCACCCGAGTCCTCAGCGCTTGTCATGATCGCAGTGAAGTGATAGGGGTTGATAAAATCGACTCAAAACAAAAGCATGCTAAAGCAAATTCTAGTACTTGTTACAAATAAGTTTACTATCGTTTCTCCAAAATACTATCATTTTTCTTCCTCTCCCTCACAGATACAATGGCATTACCTCGCGTCGTTCGGCCGACCTCGCACGCTCGGGGGCTGGCGCGGGCGACGACTCGACGTTCTCTCCATCGCGCGGCTGAGCTCGCATGCTCGGGGGCTGGCGCGTGCGGCGACTCGGCGTTACCTTCATCGCGCGTCCAACCTCGCATGCTCGGGGGCTGGCACGCGAGGCGACTTGTCGTTCCTTCCGTCGCGCGGCCGACCTCGCATGCTCGGGGGCTGGCGTGCGCGGCGACTTGGCTTTACCTCCGTCGTGTGGCCGACCTCGCATGCTAGGGGGCCGGCGCGTGCGGCGACTTGTCGTTCCTTCCGTCGCGCGGCCGACCTCGCATGCTCGGGGGCTGGCGCGCGCGGCGACTCGGCGACCATCGAAGTCAGCATCAAACGGGATAAACACGTCAAACACGACCAACTTAACCGGGCAGCACGCCGCTCTAACCTATTGCTCCTGCTTGGCGCATCCAAAGGACGAGGCCGGATACCTCGCATGCTCGGGGGCTGGGCGCTGGATCTTGGTGGTAGCACGCTTTCACCTGCCTTTTACGACAGCATGTTGTCCGACTTCTTTTTTGGAGCCTTGGCCCGCTTATTCTAACCAACCCAACACTCGGGGGCTACTGTAGGTATAGTGCTCCTAATCGTCGCCTTGTACTCGGTCCTCATGAGAACCGTCCGACTACCTCGAAGAACTCGACGTCGTGTTGGGTGTTCTTTCTCTTTGAAGCACCGCCCACCCTTGTGCCGACCATGTGTTGAAGCACCTTCAGCCGACCGGATTGGCCTCGTTTCTTCATCAACAGTTCGACACGCGCCTGAACGTTGCTTGGGGGCTTGTACCCTATGGCCCATCACCGAGGGCGACGGCGGCCGGACCAAAGAAGACCGAGTCCTAGTAGACTCCTACTAGGACCCCTCCCCTGTTGTAAATAGTCCCATATGGAAAATACTCATACTGTAACCTTACCTCCTGGATATATAAAGGAGGGCAAGGGTCCCTAGATAGGGGTATCAGGCATCGCATCGAAAATCATCGGAGATCATCCGAATACAGCAATACAAACAACACCATCAACACAGGACGTAGGGTATTATACCTCCGGGTAGCCCAAATCTATCTAAATCAGTGACTCCTGAAACGAACCGGATTCTCAACGACGATAATCCGACTTCCTGTACCCTCGAGATAGTCCCAGGAATAGCAGCTATCTCGTACAGAACTCATCTCAGTCGAATATCACATCCATACAACGATAAAAGATCCATTACAGGACATATATAAAACATAGCGGTTTGATACAAGCCCTCTGGGCTAGATCGACAACAAGAAACAGCTACGAAGCAGTAGCTAAATCATCTGGGTCCGCTCCCGGCAGGCATCCTTGAGCATAGCGCGCACCCTTCAGTCGTACCACCCGTCCTGGTTGAACTTGTGGTCGGGGTCTTCACCTGAGAACCCAAAGTCTGTCCCCAAGGAAATGGGATAGGTTCACGTCACCAACCATATATGCAGCAAGCTTTAAAGTGGCCTAATATATTAGTATAAGTAATCAAAAGTTTATAAGCCGGGGTTTCCTATGCGAGTAGCAACAATAAACTCAAGTTCATCTCATCACCAGCTCCTCTCCTCACTAGAGAGATCACACTCCCCAAATCCACCACCAACAGCCTCACAATCACATCGGACTCGTCCTGCCGCAACAGGTTCCCGCAAATATCATCCACCAACACCTTTCACTCTCTAGTCGACTCGGTGAGCTCCCTCCCCACCTCGTCTCATTAGCAACGCTGGACCAATCTCTCATAACCCAAATCAAGGATGAGGTAAGAAAGCAGAATCCCATGCTAGTTGGAACTTATCAGAAGCGGGTTGTCCGTAACCGTGGACACAGCTATACATATAGTTTACACTCTGTAGAGGTGGCACTTCTGGAATCCACTGGCTCCTCCTCTTCGGCGGGCTCCTCCTGCTGAGGCTCCTCCTGCTGAGGCTCCTCCTGCTGAGGCTCCTCTTGCTGAGGCTCCTCCTCCTGAGGCTCCTCCAGCTGCTGCCTCTCGAGCTCCTGCTGCTGCAGCAGGAACGCCTCATCACGCCTATCCCTCCACACGCGGTAGGCGTCCTGGTACTCCATGGCCAGTGCCTCCTCGGGAACGCGTGGCGGAAGGTAGCCGCAGGTCGTCTTGCGGGGAGTCTGCTTCGTGCGAGCCATCGAACTGCCAAAAGAAACAAAAAGAGAACAAAACTTAGAAATTTTTGTAACAAATAGAAGTAGAGAGGACACAGAACCCAAATTTTATAAATAGAACTCCACCCAGTATTTTTAGGTAAAATAAGAGGGGGAGGACAGAGCTAAATCTAAACGTCAGTTCTATCTAGGCTGCGGTCCTATAGTCAGCACGGCTCTGATACCAATCTGTCACACCCGGATTTACACAGAAACCCGAATGCTGCTATATGTGTGCCCAGGAAGTCCACAGACACATACAGCGTACAAATATGGTATTACAGAGTTCACAATGCTCGAAATAAAACATTTACATCAGAGTTTAACATAAATAAGTAAATAAAGCAGCGGAAGTCTATTTATTATCTCTCTGTTGTAAGCGGAGCCGCAGTCCACAGGGACTCTGACTGGTTGACCACAGCTTAGTAAAAGGGCAGATCCTCCGGGAACCCAGCAGCAGCCACATCATTCTCATAACCATCTGTTACCCATCCGGGATTTTGTTGAACAGCAACAAGTGTAAGTAAAAATATTTACTTAGCAAGTACAACACGGATTATGAAGGCTCAAAGTAAGGCTAGACATGGCTGTACTGCATTAACACTTTTAGTTGATTCATTTTAGCATTTAACAAACTACTTCAAGTATATGAATCCCGGTTGCAACCCAATTAATAAAGTAGCAGTTCATTAAGCAGAAATAAACATCATCTTAATTAGAGAACCGCTAATCAAAAAGGATCCAGGCCGCTCGTGACCCTGAGCAAGGCTATCATGATAGATTGTACACTCTGTAGAGGTTTCACCCTTTACCCACCAGTCGCGTAAAAGCTCAAACGAACTTTAAACCCAACCATGCCGAGGTGGCCAAACCTCTTAAACCACACTTCCGAGGTGTGATCGCATAGGGACGCTACGAGGCTTTTCACAAGACACCCTAACAAGACAGTAGCCGCTAAGGTAATACAAGGCGGTGAGACCTTAGGCACCGAGATTGACTTACGCCTACGGAGTCCACCGTAAGGGGGTCAATGGCGTCCAGAGCGCGTCATGAAAGCCATCAACAAAATAAATGCGCAACGTGCGGAGTGCCCCATTGCGAGGACTCCCGACACGGGACTGAGTCTAACAAGACTTAGCCAACGGATTAACCGTCCTCGGTGGAATCGAGATATCACCCCGTACCTTGCCTCCCCTAACGCCGGCAGCCCGTCGGTAACCATTGGCAAGCTAGAGACGTACAAGCTACTTGTCCAAGACCAGAGCCATTATAGTTCTGGCGGTGGCGACAGGCTCCTGGGTTGCCGCTTTAAGAACCAGACCTTAAGGAGAGACACTGGAACAAAACAAAAAGCACAGGTTCCAGCTCCCTAAACCATGTTACTAAAAAGCCAGTTTTACAGTTACATTGATGTGGACCATTAAGTCAAATTCAACAGTTAAACAAAAGTGGTAGTAGCTGTGCCTAGCAAAGATCTACCCATATGCATGAACCCGGGATATCAACGGAATAGGATAACAAAGCTAGGTACAACCTTAGGGGTACATCAATTTAGACACATGCATATGAAGTAAATAAAATAATTACAGGGGGGTGTTTAGGTAGCAAGGATAGTCCGTGCTATACTTGCCTTCCTCGAAGTGGTGGTGCTGCTGCTGCTGGTATTGCTGGTATGGCTCCTGGGAGTCCTCGTACTTGAACTCCAAAGCTACCGGCTCACCGACTGGACTCGAAAAAGCACCACACAAGCATCCACACAAGCCAGTACATGCAAACATAATTAATCTATTAGAACAGTACACCAAACAGTAGAAACAGTACAAAATAAGATTTTAGAAATAATCTACGCTTCGCTACGAACACATGAGCGCAAGAAACACTCTAATCGGAGCTAAAACGTGAAAGTTATGGGGTTTTTAAGATCCAGGGACTAATCTATGAAAAACCGAGGACCTATACGTAATTAAGTGTATAACTACGAGGGCTAACACACAAAAACCGCAGAGCTGGACTGCGGGTTCTAATTTACAAAAGAGCAGGGGGTTTTCCATAAAGAACAGGACCTACCTGCAATTATTTTTCAACAGAGATGGACGACGGGTTGATTTCGGGAAAGCTCAGGGACTCTTTAGCAAAAAGCGCAGGGCTGACCGGTATCCTGCGGTTTGACTCAGGGGCGGCCGGATCTGAGCCATTGGATCCAGATCCGAGGGCTAGGGTTGAAAGGGGGAAAAGGGGGTCGCCGGCGGGGGGTGTCGCGGCGGCGCCGCCCGTGGACGCGGTGGGGGCTCACCGGAGTTCACTCGAACTCGAGCTCCCGGCCACGGATTTGGACGAGGTCAGGCTCTACGGGCTCGGTGCGAGAAGGCGAACTCAATGGAGGGGTTCAAGTCGACGATTGTGGGCCGTGGGTGGCTGCCGACGTCGAGCGGCGGAGGCGCGCTCCGGCGAGATCGGGCGGGGGTGCTACGGGGGTCTAATCGGCGCGTGCCTTGGCTTGGAAGTAACAGGGGGGAGACAGTGAGTCTACCTAATCGGAGAAAATGGACGGAGAGGCGGTGGTGCGGCGTGTCGACGGAAACCGGCGGGCGGCGGGCTTGGAGCTCGACGGTGAGGGAGCGAGCGTGGGGTGGTCCGGTGGACTCCGCGTGGCCCGGCGGTGCTGCTTCGGGGGTGGACCGAGGCGGGGGAGGCGCCAGAGAGGGTGACGACGGCGGCCGGCGGGTTCCTTGGCTCGGTGGCTTGGGAGCGGCGCGGTTGGGGAAGCTGCGGCGGCTAGGGTTGCTGGTGAGAGGTGAGAGGGTGAGGGAGGCGGCGGTGCTCCTGATTAAGTAGGAGCGGGAGCGCTGGGGCCTCGGCGCGCGGGCCCTGCCGCGGCAGACGCGCGGCCGGCCGCGCCATTCACGGCAAGGGAGAAAGGAAGGTGGGGATGCGTCGCTGACGGGTGGGACCCGGCGGTCAGCGGCAGAGAGGGAGGTGGGGTGGAGCTGGGCCAGCTCGGCGAGGCGGGGGCAGCTGGGCCGAGCGGAAAGAAAAGGAGGGGGAGTAGGAACGGACCGGGGAAGAAGTTCGGGGAGCAAAAGTGAACCAGGCCGCAACAACTTTTCTACAGCTCCAAACAAAATGATTCAAATTCGAATTTAAACTAGATTTAAATTCCAATTGAACCGCACACAACCAAAACACAATGCAGCCAGCATGAATGCAAAAAAATGTTTCTAACCTTAAATTTGATTTTATTTCTTCAAAAATAGTTTATTTTCCCTAGATAAGTATGAACATTAATTAAATAGAAGCAAATTAATTACTAGATTTTTAAAAGGCACTTTTAGGGTGTTACAAACCTACCCCCCTTAAGATGAATCTCGTCCTCGAGATTCAGATGTGGATGGGAATAACTGCGGATATTCCGCTCTGAGCTCTTCTTCCCTTTCCCAAGTGGCCTCATCTTCTGAGTGTCGGTTCCACTGCACCTTGCACATCCGAATAACCCTGTTTCTTCTTACCCTCTCAGACTCCTCCAAAATCTTGACTGGGTACTCATCATAGGTGAGGTCCTCTTGCACATTCAGCTCATCTATCGGGATCTGCTCTTCTGGCACCCGCAAGCATTTCTTCAGCTGAGATACATGGAACACGTTGTGCACTCCGGCTAGTTTCTCAGGTAGCTCTAGCCGATATGCCACTTCGCCCATCCGTTCCAATATCTTGAAGGGTCCAATGTAACGAGGCGCCAGTTTACCCTTGACATTAAACCTCTTCACACCCCTCATCGGTGACACCTTGAGGTACACAAAGTCATCGACTTTAAAGGTGAGGTCCCTCCTTCTGACATCAGCATAACTCTTCTGCCGGGATTGTGCCACCTTCAGATTCCGCCTGATCACTTGCACTTGCCTTTCTGCTTCTCTGAGTATCTCAGGTACAAAAACTTGACTCTCTCCGGTCTGATTCCAGAACAAGGGTGTTCTGCACTTCCTGCCATACAAAGCCTCGAAGGGTGTCATCTGCAGACTTTTCTGGTAGCTGTTGTTGTACGAGAATTTTGCATATGGCAGACTCTTGTCCCACCTGACACCATACTGCAGAGCACATGCTCTCAACATGTCTTCCAAGATTTGGTTGGTCTGCTCTGTCTGTCCATCCGTCTGTGGGTGATAAGCTGAAATGAAATGCAGCTTGGTATCCATGGACTCATGTAACTTCTGCCAAAAGTGAGATGTGAACTGGGTACCCCGATCGGACAGTATCCGTTTCGGTACCCCATGCAGACACACAATCCTTTCCATATATAGCTCTGCTAATCTGGCACCTGTAGAGGTGGTCTTCACTGGAAGAAAGTGGGCCACTTTGGTCAAGCGATCCACAATCACCCAAATGGAGTCGAATCCTCTCTGAGTCCACTCGAAATCCTCTCGAAATCCATACCGACTTCCTCCCATTTCCACTTGGGTACCCTTAGGGGTTGAAGCAAACCTGCTGGCCTCTGGTGTTCAGCCTTTACTCTCTGACATGTGTCACAGAGAGCCACATAGGTTGCCACATCGCGTTTCAATCCGTACCACCAAAATCTCTCCTTGATATCCTGGTACATCTTGGTACTTCCCGGGTGGATAGAGTAAGCGGAATCATGGGCTTCTCTTACGATCGAGTCCTTGATTTGTGCCATGTCTGGTACACATATCCTCTTTCCATGCCACAAGGTTCCCTGATCATCCACTCGGAATCCGGGGGCCTTTCCTAGAGCAACTTGCTCCACCATCTCCTTGATCTTCTCGTCCTCAAGCTGACCCTTTCGGATTTCCTGTTCCAGAGTTGGTTCCACTGCCATCTCCGTGATGCTGGTCACAAATCCCAAACTCATCCTCTCAAACTCTAAGCTGAGTTCTTCTGGCAGACAATGTCCAGTGACCCTGTTCACATAGCTTCTCCTGCTTAGAGCGTCTGCCACCAAGTTTGCCTTCCCTGGGTGGTAGTGAATCTCCAGATCATAATCCTTGATGAGCTCCAACCATCGGCGTTGCCTCATATTCAGATCCGACTGGGTGAAGACATACTTGAGACTCTTGTGGTCAGTGTAAATGTCACACTTATGCCCAATCAGGTAATGCATCCAAATCTTCAGAGCATGTACCACTGCTGCCAACTCCAGATCATGCGTTGGATAGTTCTGCTCGTGTTTCCTCAGCTGCCTTGATGCATATGCTACAACCCTGCCCTCTTGCATGAGCACACATCCCAATCCTAGACGAGATGCGTCACAGTAGATAGAAAAGCTCTTGGTTATATCGGGCAATACCAGTACAGGTGCCGTTGTCAACCTTCTTTTCAACTCTTCAAAGCTTGTCTGACACTCCTCCGTCCAGACAAACTTAGCATTCTTCTCTAGTAGGGCTATCATGGGTTTGGCGATCTTGGAAAACCCTTCAATGAATCGCCGGTAATACCCTGCCATTCCCAGGAAACTTCTGATCTCACTCACATCTTTGGGTGGGTTCCAACTCAGCACATCACTAACCTTCTTCGGATCAACTGCTACTCCACCATTGGACAACACATGACCCAGGAATGCTACTTCCTTCAACCAGAACTCACACTTGCTCAGCTTAGCATACAACTGATGTTCTCTGAGCCTCTGCATCACCAGCCTCAAGTGCTCCTCATGTTCTTCCTCATTCTTGGAGAAGACTAGGATGTCGTCGATAAACACCACCACGAACTTGTCCAGGTAATCCATGAACACACTGTTCATCAGGTACATGAAGTACGCCGGTGCATTGCTTAATCCAAAAGACATGACAATAAACTCATATAATCCATAATGGGAGGTGAAGGCTGTCTTGGGGATGTCTGTCACTCGGATCCTCATCTGGTGGTAGCCTGATCGGCAAGGTACTAAATAGCGAATAACGGTGTTATAGCGAATTAGGTTTGTATAGCGGATCGCGGATAGCGGGTGCTATAGCGGGCGCTAAGTCCAAATAGCGTAATTCAACAAAAATAGTCAGAATTTAGAGCATACATAAATATTAAACATCAAATTCACTTAAATAATCATCAGAAGAAAATAATCTATGATCTCTTATTCTTCACCATAGCCTAAAATTATTATTTTTAATGTTCTTGTTATCTTCCATCCAACGTTTTTTGGTACTTCAACCATCAACATAGTCAATACGGTCTAACATGAATAATAGCGGACGCAATAGCGAGTGCTAAGTGCAATAGCAGCCTGCAATAGCATACACTAAGTGCAATAGCGGCCGCTAAGTCCAAACATGCTATTTTAGGTCCGCTACCTTATAGCGATAACGGTAGAGGTCTGCTACCGCTATAGCGGCCGCTATTGCGGGTGCTACAAACGCTATTTAGTACCTTGCTGATCGGAGATCTATCTTGGAGAACACACAGGCTCCCTTCAACTGGTCAAAGAGATCATCAATCCTTGGTAGTGGATACTTATTCTTAATTGTCACATCATTGAGGGCTCGGTAATCCACACACATCCTCTGTGACCCATCTTTCTTATCCACAAACAATACTGGTGCTCCCCAGGGTGAGGAATTAGGTCGAATATACCCTTTAGCTAGCAAATCCCTTAATTCATCCTTAAGTTTTTCTAGCTCCTTTACTCCCATTCTATATGGCCTCTTAGCTATAGGTGTTGTGCCAGGTTTAAGCTCAATAATAAATTCAACTTCGCGTTCTGGGGGCATACCTGACAACTCCTCCGGGAACACATCCGGAAACTCGCTCACCACTCTGATGTCCTCAAGAGCGGTACCTTCAGCTTGATTGATCTGGGTGTGCTCCAAAGAACTGGCTGCCTGATATTCCACCTTATCACCAGACTTTGCTGTCAGTTGTACTGTCCTTCTGGCACATTGGATCACCCCATCATGTTGGCCTAACCAGCCCATTCCTAGAATTAGGTCGAACCCAATAGATTCCAGGACTATCGGTCGCACCTCGAAGTCTACCCCCCTTATTGTGATTGTGATGTGGGGGCAACGTAGAGTGGCGCGTTGCTCCCCACCTGGTGAGCTAACTATCATGGCACTCATCATAGGTTGCAGGGCTATTAAATTCTTTTTCACAAAGGTAGCAGATATGAATGCATGCGAAGCTCCAGTGTCAAATAAAACGGTTGCTGGGGTTGAGTTGATGAGAAACGTACCCACAACCACGTCGGTAGCTCCCTCTACGGTCTCCGCACCCGTGTGGTTCAGCTTGCCTCTAACAAGGTTCTGCTGCCCACGGTTTGCCTGAACCGGCCGCTGATTCCCATTCTGCACTGGCTGTGGTCCGGTCCGCTGGTTATTGTTCTGAGCCTTCTGGGGGCAAACATTGGCGAAATGCCCCGGATCACCACAGTGATAGCATGCCCTTGGTCCCATTGGCACATTGTTGGCAGGGCTGAGGCGCTGAGCGGGACCATTCTGTGGCTGGTTGCGCTGAGCTGGACTATTCTGCTGTTGGTTCTGGAAGCGCTGTTGCTACGGCCGGGGTGCTTGGGTGTATTGAGGACGCTGCTGGTACTGGTTGCGGTTCAGCAAGCCGGGTTGTCCCTGGGGTCGCTGCGAGTTCATCACCTGCTAATTCCCCGGCTGAGGGTTGAAATGAGGGCGACTGCTACTCCCTGGCTGCTGGCCCATAAACTTCCTCTTCTTGTCTTCCATCTCCTGACGCTTGTGTTCTAGCATCAGGGCGTTGTTCACCAGGTCTTGGAAGGTGGGGAAGGTGATGCACATCAGCTGATATTGCAGGGCATCCTGCAACCCATCACGGAATCTGGTCTGCCTCTTCCCGTCAGTCGATACGTCTTCCGGGGCATAGCGAGCAAGCTCGATGAACTTGTCACGGTAGGTGGTGACGCTCATCCCCTCTTGCTTGAGGGCCAAAAACTCCTTCTTCTTCAGTGTCATCAAGGCCTCTGGCACATGATGAGCGCAGAAGTTGTCGCGGAACTCTTGCCAGGTGATCTGCGTGCGGTCTGGGTGGGTGTACTGGTATGCATCCCACCAGTCCAAAGCTGGTCCGCGGAGCTGTCCTCCTCCATGAAGCATCTGATGAGAACCACAGGCTGAGGTAGCAGTTGTCAGAGCTGCAGACCAGGGTGCTGCTGCTTGAGGATCAGCTGGGAGCTCCCGCACCGCGCAGTCCAAAGCTGTGGTATGCCAACCTGCATTGTTTAATTCACGGCAACCATACGTTCGCCCCCATTAAAATTGCTCATGAAGCAACAAAGTAAAAGCGGCAAGTCCGACACACTATATACAAAATCTAAACACGCGTGAAAGTACTCGGCCGGGACCCTGCCTACGACTAAGCCTCCATGCAGAGCATCGTAGCATGTAGGAGTGCTGCCTCCATGAGAGCTCCGGCCAGTTCTTCGCCCGAGTCCTCAACGCTTGTCATGATCGCTGTGAAGTGATAGGGGTTGATAAAATCGACTCAAAACAAAAGCATGCTAAAAGCAAATTCTAGTACTTATTACAAATAAGTTTACTATCATTTCTCCAAAATACTACCGTTTTTCTACCTCTCCCTCACAGATACAACGGCATTACCTCGCGTCGTTCGGCCGACTTCGCACGCTCGGGGGCTGGCGCGGGCGACGACTCGGCGCTCTCTCCGTCGCGCGGCTGACCTCGCATGCTCAGGGGCTGGGCGAGCGGCGACTTGGCGTTTCTCTCCGTCGAGCGGCCGACCTCGCATGCTCAGGGGCTGGCGCGTGCGGCGACTCGGCGTTACCTTCGTCGCGCGTCCAACGTCGCATGCTTGGGGGCTGGCGCGCGAGGTGACTAGTCATTCCTTCCGTCGCGCGGCTGACCTTGAATGCTCAGGGGCTGGCGCGCGCGGCGACTTGGCTTTACCTCCGTCGTGCGGCCGACCTCGCATGCTAGGGGGCTGGCGCGTGCGGCGACTTGTCGTTCCTTCCGTCGCGCGGACGACGTCGCATGCTCGGGGGCTGGCGCGCGCGGCGACTCGGCGACCATCGAAGTTAGCATCAAACGGGATAAACACGTCGAACACGACCAACTTAACCGGGCAGCACGCCGCTCTAACCTATTGCTCCTGCTCGGCGCATCCAAAGGACGAGGCCGGATACCTCGCATGCTCGGGGGCTGGGCGCTGGATCTTGGTGGTAGCACGCTTTCACCTGCCTTTTACGACAGCATGTTGTCCGACTTCTTTTTTGGAGCCTTGGCCCGCTTATTCTAACCAACCCAACGCTCGGGGGCTACTGTACGTATAGTGCTCCTAATCGTCGCCTTGTACTCGGTCCTCATGAGAACCGTCCGACTAACTCGAAGAACTCGGCGTCGTGTTGGGTGTTCTTTCTCTTTGAAGCACCGCCAACCCTTGTGCCGACCATGTGTTGAAGCACCTTCAGCCGACCGGATTGGCCTCGTTTCTTCATCAACAGTTCGACACGCGCCTGAACGTTGCTTGGGGGCTTGTGGGATATGGTACCCTATGGCCCATCACCGAGGGCGACGGCGGCCGGACCAAAGAAGACCGAGTCCTAGTAGACTCTTACTAGGACCCCTCCCCTGTTGTAAATAGTCCCATATGAAAAATACACATACTGTAACCTTACCTCCTGGATATATAAAGGAGGGCAAGGGTCCCTAGATAGGGGTATCAGGCATCGCATCGAAAATCATCGGAGATCATCCGAATACAGCAATACAAACAACACCATCAACACAGGACGTAGGGTATTATACCTCCGGTAGCCCAAATCTGTCTAAATCAGTGACTCCTGAAACGAACCGGATTCTCAACGACGAGAATCCGACTCCCTGTACCCTTGAGATAGTCCCAGGAATAGCAGCTATCTCGTACAGAACTCATCTCAGTCGAATATCACATCCATACAACGATAAAAGATCCATTATAGGACATATATAAAACATAGCGGTCTGACACAAGCCCTCTGGGCTAAATCGACAATAAGAAACAGCTACGAAGCAGTAGCTAAATCATCTGGGTCCGCTCCTGGCAGGCATCCTTGAGCATAGCGCGCACCCTTCAGTCGTACCACCCGTCCAGGTTGAACTTGTGGTCGGGGTCTTCACCTGAGAACCCAAAGTCTGTCCCCAAGGAAATGGGATAGGTTCACGTCACCAACCATATATGCAGCAAGCTTTAAAGTGGCCTAATATATTAGTATAAGTAATCAAGAGTTTATAAGCCGGGGTTTCCTATGCGAGCAGGAGCAATAAACTCAAGTTCATCTCATCACCAGCTCCTCTCCTCACCAGAGAGATCACACTCCCCAAATCTACCACCAACAGCCTCACAATCACATCGGACTCGTCCTGACGCAGCAGGTTTCCGCAAATATCATCCACCAACACCTTTCACTCTCTAGTCGACTCGGTGAGCTCCCTCCCCACCTTGTCTCATTAGCAACGCTGGACCAATCTCTCATAACCCAAATCAAGGATGAGGTAAGAAAGCAGAATCCCATGCTAGTCGGAACTTATCAGAAGCGGATCGTCCGTAAGCGTGGACACAGCTATACATGTAGTTTACTCTGTAGAGGTGGCACTCGTGGAATCCATCCGGGCTGCAAGTCTAGTCAGCAACCAACCTGAGACGCAGCCCACAGCAAAGACCCTAAGCAGTAACGACGCCAATTCTGTCTCCCTGGGATCGGGAAACATCTGATCTAAGATCTGCCCCAGGAGTGTGAAACCTTCCCACCGGGGCCAGTTGTGGACTGTGGTAATTCACAGCGAGCCCCCCTTACACATATCAAACTCGAATCTCCTATAGTCTCGGCGCCACACTAGAATAGGCTTGCTGGAACCCTCCCCATTCTGGGTAGATGGTGAGCACTGTAGATCTCACATCCAAAGGTCGAACTCGACTCGGTCCTTAATTGTCGGTAAAGCGAGTATCAGCATCATAAGTGTTGGCACTTCTTACGATCCAGTATCAGAATTGAGAACCCTGGTATTGGGGTAAGGAGTGCTTCAGTGGTTTTCCTTATGGCTTAGTAAAATATATAAATATTCTGCATGCCCACAGAATCACCGCTGTAGCACTTCACCTGGGAGTATCCCGAGGTATCCTAATTTATATTTCCGCAGGGAAGCTTTGGCAAGAATACTAGTGAACAGATATTCAAGACTATCGGAGAAGGGTACACGACTAGACAAGACAGGGGATAACGGTTTTGGATAGGAGTGGATATACCGGACACACAGCTCAAGGGATACTCAGGTAAGGGAGAGAAGAGATAGATAGCTGGGAGGACAACGAGAAGAGATAGAGGACTCCTGGATACTTTATCTACCTATGTCACTCTAGCTTAGAGAAATAGCGGCTATAGAACCAGCACTAGAAGATCTGGTTAACTCTTTGTCTTAGCTTCGGGACAAAGGAACCCGTGACACACAGAAAGGGATCAGAAGGGGTGCCACCAATTCCTAACTGGGGGATCCTACAGACCGGAACTAACGTCATGGGCTACGAAGACCGAAAGGGCTGTCACCACCTCACGGCTACCACCTCTGTTGCAACGTGGGGCAAACTAAGGCCACTGGCTAGCCTAGGAACCACTCCTACACTAGTCAACAACTACTTACTCTGCTAGCAAGAGCAAGCAACCTTGTCAATACTCTTGGTGACAATTCACCTCTAGTATCAAGCAAGATCGAAGAACCAGCCAAGACAAAGACTTAAATAAGAACTACAAGCACTAGAACTATAACTGACTATAGTCTAAACAAGATATAGAAGCAACTAGAATAAAGTAGAAGCAAGCTATAAATGACAAAGGCAAGTGATAAAGATAACTATATTGATAACTCAAAGTCTTACAAAAGGAAAAGTAAAAGATACAAGAGCTTATACCAAAGCTTCTGAAGACGACTCCGGAACCTCCGAGGCAAAACTCGACTCAACTCTAACTCCCAACTAAACTATCCTAACTCTACTAGAACAAGTGGAATGAGAGAGCTCCTTGGCTTGGTGTGTGTTGAATGAGCAGCCTGCTGTTGGCACTCTTACGGCCTACAGATAAATCCGCAAGCGGACGGATACCGATGTAGCTTTCACCCGGAAGTATTCCTAGGTATCGATTTCCACGAGGAACGAGAAGTGAACTAATCCTAAACTAAGTTGACCAAGGATGGCGAAATGGAATGGGTGACGACGAAGAGAAAGAGAGAAAAGCACTAGGAGGGTAGAGAGGGCACGAGTCTGATAGTATTGTCCTTCAGACTAACTGAGCAAGAGGTGATACAGATAAATGCTAGCGTCGGGACACGGAACCAGCAACACACAGAAAGGGGTGAGAAGGGGTGCTGCCAATACCCACTCTAAGGATCCTACGGTTCTGAGCCGGACGTGGTGGACTACGTAGGCCGTATAGGACTGTCACCACCTAACGGCTACCACCTCCGTGGACTCGGATGTAACCCAAGCTAACCTCAAGTATAGGCACCACGCCTACACTAGTCAGTTAATACTTATCTACTGCAGAAAGATAAGCACCCAAGCCAAGCAACCAATATACAATTATACCAATCAACTAAGCATTGAACGAGCAACGAGCAAGCATATAAAAGTAAGAACTAATGCTCAATTAATCAAAGAGAGATACAAGAGTTACCAGACACGACCCGGATGTTACTCGAAGTGGAGACGCATCCTTAGAGGTACAGGTGGAAGAGGGGCCGACACTTCGGCTCCTCTCCGGCACGCTCACCTCTCCTCTCTCCCTATATTCTAAGTATGGCAGTAGCAGTGCTTCGCTAGAGAGCTTTTCTTCTCTTCACTCTTGTGTGTGTTTGCGGGTGCTGGAGGCCTCCTTTTATATCAAGGAAGGGCGGTGGAAGGAGGAGTAGTGGCCACGGGACCTCAGGGGCGATTCCGGGCAATTCGGCCGAACCAGGCGGGTTCGGCCGAAGTGGGTCGGTTCGGCCGAACTCCCAAGTTCGGCCGAACCACCCATTTGCACCGCCTCAGTCTCCAACGCTCAGGATTCCACCCCAGAGGCGGTTCTAGGTCGGTTGGGGGTTCGGGCGAACCAGAGAGTTCGGCCGAACGGGCCCCGGTGCTCTTCTGCCCTTGGATCCACTGCCTTTGTGCTGGGATTGATCCTCATGGTCTACTCATGCCTGGAGTCTTGGTGTTTTGTACACTTTCATGTTGTGGCACGCACCGGGACGAGGGTGGAGTTCGGTCGAACCATGGGATTCGACCGAACCCACCACTTTGGGTGGATTTGCCCCAAATTTGGTAATTCCCCTCCTGGAATCAAATAGACACCAAAGCTTGTGGAAGTGATTAGAAATAAACCCTATAGCTATGGTGCAGTGTTCCATTGTATTCATTTTATACTCGGTTGGAGGTCGGAAATCAGTCTGTAACGACCGCCAACACCTGCCACTGTATTTATAGTTGTCCTAAGGCGGTTTGGAGGTTGGGTAACCGTCAAGGCAGCTGGAGGCTGTTCGGCCAAACTCCTTGGTTCGCCCGAACCAGAGGATCTGCCGACCATGCTTCCCACGGCCAAGATTAGCTCCCTGGTGTCGGTTTCCAGCTGGGGGCGGTTGGGCCGAAGGCCCTCGTTCGGCCGAACCAGGCCTGGCCCATGGCCGCCCCCCCCAGCACCGCCTCTGGTGCTGGACTGCCCTGGGCTGCCCTCTGATGGTTGGCTTCGTGTTGATCTGGCCCAAGATGACGTGGCAGTGCTCCGGGATGTGATGGCGGTCGTCCACGTGGCGTGTGATGTGGTTGCTCAGTCATTGTTGACGTGGACGGCTCCCAGTGACTTGTACGGCTAAGGGGGGTAACCGGCCGAACGGAGTCGTTCGGCCGATTCGGTCATTTTCGGCCCCAATAGCGCGTATTTATTGTAGTTATACCTGCACAAGTGACACTCACCAAAACTCATGGAACTTTATTAGAAATAAAACCTAAGTACATGGAATGTTGCATAAAGCCTCATTTATTCCCGAGTATTGGTGGTCGGATTTGGGTTGTAACGACCGCCAACAATAAGCGATCTGCCGCAACGGTCCGGAATCGGCACCCATAACAGGTATTGCCGCCCCTACACCTCAAAATAACCAAAGTAACCATGTACCCACAACCGGTACTCCGTAGGGACTGCCCGAGTGCAGTCCCCAAGCACCTCGATCAAGGGATCGAGTTGTTATTACTCGCTTACACCGCCTAGCTGCACTACTCCAACCATACCACCCACAACTCACGCCAAGAGTATCAGATCACAACCATCCCAACACATGCATAGCATAGCATATTTCAAATAGTGAGTAGTAGGTAGCAAGGTAACATGATAATAACAAAGGCAGTGCAGGTTTATCATGCGAGTGAAGTAAAGAGCTAGCATACTAGTTGCATGTCTAGTAGGTATTTCAGAGATTAGTCGGGCGTGAACCTGGGTAAGCTTCTTCTACCTCCTCAAAGAAGTTGTCGGGGTAGTCCGGCTCCTCCTGGCTCTCCGGAGCTCCTAGAGTCGCGGAAAATAAAATAAGACGCGGCTACTAGCAAAGAAATACCAAAACAGTGAGGAAAGAAGACCAAAGAACACCAAACTCTATACTAACACATAGGTCATGAGTTTAGAAAAATATAGAAATTGGTTTCATATTTTTCTGATCTACGGTTGATTTATTATTAATTTTTGAAGTTTAAATCATTTTCTGAAAATATTAAATAATTTTCAAAAAAGAAAAACGGACATAAATCAGTCTGGTGACGTCAGCATGACGTAATGCTGACATCATCAGTGGGGTCAGCCCTAGACTGACGTCATCATGGGCCCGGATGACGTCAGCGTTGACCGGTCAACTATCAGCGGTCAACGGTCTCCTCCGGTCAGTGGGTCCCACGCGTTAGCGACTTCGTCAGAATGATAGGTGGGCCCCATGCATCAGCGAAGTTAAAGTAAAAGGAAAAAGGAAAAAGATAGCTGGGCTGGAATTAGGCCGAAAGTTCTGGGCCGACCCAACAGGTTTGGGCCTTCGGCCCACGAACGCGAGGGAGCTAGATCCGGCGATGTGGACCGAGTCCATCGTGCGCCATGAGTGTGGTTCACATGAGCCGGGTGCACGGGATCAGATTGCGGTCGAATCGGGATCATCTGTGGAGCTTGCGTGGCGTGCTGGTGTGGTCTAGGGTGTGGCCGCTCTGGCGCGCCCACGCGCACGCGGCGTCGTGCCCGGACGCGCCGACAGGTGGCGGCGGCGGCGACGACGATGGCTTGGAAAAGGGTCGGCGAGGTTTTGCTGGTTAGGAAAAAGCTTGGCAAGGGTTTCGCGAACACGGACGGCAAGCTTTTTATTGATATTTTCAGTTATTTTTATCTGGCCAAACACAAGATCTCTAAGAGACGGCTGATTATTGAAACTGCTGGAATTATAATTGTTACCTTGTTGAGGCCTCTCGAAAGGGAGGTTTGGGCGCGAATTCCAGCTTTGGTTGTCATAGTTGTTCGGTCGGTACCCGTTGTTGTTGGAGTTGTTGACGTAGTGGGCATCTTCTCGCGTTTCGGGGCAGTCATTCCCCGAATGGCCAGTGTTGCCACAGACTTTGCAAGTCATGCGAGCGTCCATGGCTTTCACCGTTTCTTGAGCAGGGGCCTCCAGTTTCTTCATCAGGAGGTCCATCTTGGCAGCGAGCATGTCTAGAGCCTCAACTTGGTGAACTCCTCGGGTCTTCGGTTGAGTCCGGTCATCGGACCAACCTTGGTTCTCGACCATCTTCTCTATGAGGGCCTTCGCACGACTCTCCTCAAGAGAGAAGAACGAGCCTCCAGCAGTAGCATCCAGGTACTCACGGGCAGAGCTTCTCAGCCCGTGATAGAAGGTTTGAATTATGAACCAACTCTACATACCATGGTGAGGACAAGCAGAAATATAGTCCTGGAGGCGATCCCATGCCTCCGGGACTGTTTCATCTTTTAACTGCTGGAAACTAGCAATTTTGTTCCGGAGGGCGTTGGTTTTCCCAACCGGAAAGAATTTTAGCAAGAAAGCGCTAATGCATTTATCCCAGGTGTCTATAGCTTCGCGGTTAGCATAAAACCATTGTTTCGCCTTGCCTAGTAATGAGAATGGAAATAAACGAAGGCGAATGGCATCGATACTTACTCCGCGGAGGGTGAAGGTGTTGCAGATCTCCAGGAAATGCTGGAGATGGGCATTGGCATCTTCGTGTGGCTTGCCGCAGAACGGGCTAGTCTGAACCATGTTGATGAGGGCTGGCTTGAGCTCGAAGTTGCCATCTCCAACTGGCGGAGCTAGTCCGACACGCACGTTCTCGCTTGATGGAGCAGAGAACTCACGGATCGTCTTGGCTACCATCCTCGATGTAGCCTGGTCAACGACGGGAAGGACTGGGTTCGTCGGAAGGAGTTGCTTCTGAGGAGGTACAACACGGGGTCGCACTTTCCTCACAAGTGACTCCGAATTTTCTTAGAAGTTTGACGGTAGTTGGAAACCAGTCATGCACTGCTCTGTTCCACAAAGACCAACGAACAGAGCAAGGATAAACCCGCTTGAGTAGCGGTACTCAACTAAGATAGCTCAAGATAAAAGTTCAAACGTAATCTAGCCAAATGCTTCCCCGGCAACGGCGCTAGAAATGCTTGTTGGCACTTCTTACGATCCAATATTAGAATTGAGAATCCTGGTACTGGGGTAAGGAGTGTTTCAGTGGTTTTCCTTATGGCTTAGTAAAATATATAAATATTCTGCAAGCGCACAGAATCACCGCTGTAGCACTTCACCTGGGAGTATCCCGAGGTATCGTAATTTATATTTCCGCAGGGAAGCTTTGGCAAGACTACTAGTGAACAGATATTCGAGACTATCAGAGAAGGGTACACGACTAGACAAGACAGGGGATAACGGTATTGGATAGGAATGGATATACCGGACACACGGCTCAAGGGATACTCAGGTAAGGGAGAGAAGAGATAGATAGCTGGGAGGACAACGAGAAGAGATAGAGGATTCCTGGATACTTTATCTACCTATGTCACTCTAGCTTAGAGATACAACGGCTACAGAGCCAGCACTAGGAGATCTGGGATAACTCTATTGTCTTAGCTTCGGGACAAGGGAACCGGTGGACACACAGAAAGGGATGAGAAGGGGTGCCACTATTTCCCAACTGGGGGATCCTACGGACCGGAACTAACGTGATGGGCTACGAAGACCGAAAGGGCGGTCACCACCTCACGGCTACCACCTCTGTTGCGACGGGAATACTCTATGGCCACTGGCTAGGCTAGGAACCACTCCTACACTAGTCAACAACTACTTACTCCGCTAGCAAGAGCAAGCAACCTTGTCAATACTCTTGGTGACAATTCACCTCCAGTATCAAGCAAGATCGAAGAACCAGCCAAAACAAAGACTTAAACAAGTCTACAAGCACTAGAACTATAACTGACTATAGTCTAAACAAGATATATTTGCAACTAGAATAAAGTAGAAGCAAGATATAAATGACAAAGGCAAGAAGATAAGATAACTATATTGATAACTCAAAGTCTTGCAAAAGGAAAAGGTAAAAGATACAAGAGCTTATACCAGAGCTTCTGAAGACGACTCCGGAACCTCCGAGGCACAGCTCGACTCAACTCTAACTCCCAACTAAACTATCCTAACTCTACTAGAATGAAAGTGGAAATGAGCTCCTTGGCTTGGTGTGTGTTTACAAGTGAGTGTGTTGTCCTATTTATAGTTGGCAATGACGGTTGGGGGTGGAGTAACTGCCAAGGGACCAGGGGGTACCCCCTGGCGTTTCGGGCGAAGATGGCGGTTCGGCCGAACAGGTCGGTTCGGCCAAACCGTCCATCCCACCGCCTCTGCATCCTGTGGCTTTAGGCAGCTCCCTGGAGGCGGTTGCGTGCTGGGGGCGGTTCGGTCGAACTGGGGAGTTCGGCCGAACTAGGCCTGGCCCGTGGCCGGCCTCCACCAGCGCCACCTTCGGTCGTGGACTGCTCTGGGCCGGCCTTTATTGCTTGTATTCGTGTTGTTCTGGCCCAGGCTGACGTGTCGGTGTTCCGGGATGTGTTGGCGGTCGTCCACGTGTGTCGTGTGATGTGTTCGGTTGACGTGGACAGCTCCCGGTGGCTTGTACGGCTAAGGTGGTAACCGGCCGAACAGAGTCGTTCGGCTGATTCGGTCATTTTCATCCCCAATAGCACGTATTTGTCGTAGTTGTACCTGCACAAGTGACACTCACCAAAACTCGTGGAACTTTATTAGAAATAAAATCTAAGTACATGGAATGTTGCATAAAACCTCATCTATTCCCGAGTATTGGTGGTCGGATTTGGGTTGTAACGACCGCCAACACACCGCACGTGTCGCACCTGGTGCGAGCGCCTGATGCTGCGTGCTGTGCGCGCCAGCGCTTGGCCGCGGGGCCCGCTGGGCCACCTGCCTTTGCCGCTGTGTGCCTGTGTGCTGCTCTTTGACATGCTTTTTTTTATTTTTGCCATGCTTCTTTGGCATGCTTTTCTTTTTGCATAGCCCATGTCTCTGTCAAGAATATTTGGAGAGGGAAATCATAGAACATGGAGCATTTTATTTTGTGGATGAATGATGGAAATATGGATGCCAACTCCCAGTGTAGGAATTGCAAGTGAGAGGTGGTGTGTGTATGTGGATCTCGATCATTAAGAGTATGAAAGCTTCACTCAAAGGTCACAACAATTTGACAAAGCTCACTAAGATAACAAGCAGGATATGAGTAGAAATTTTCAACTAAGCTTATCATATGGCTCTGGTAGGTATTTTGACCAATGAGAAACTTGTTTCTTTTTGAAAGCATAAATCTCCGAGATTTTCCCCATACTAAGAGCAGAAATAGAACTCAACCAAACTCTCACTATATCAATCCCCACAACAACTTTAGACTTGGAATAAAACATGTGCTCCCACAAGGTTTTCAGGTTCAATATTACTCATGCCAAATAACTCAAGCATTATCAAGCAACTAGTTGCAACAAAGTACTTGCAAAATTAATGACAAAGCAACTATTCATCATTTCCAAAGTGAGAGGCATATGACTCATTCCATGCCTAGTTGGGAGTTACTTTTATTCAAGGGAAATATTTTTGGTTTTTTTTAAATGCAAACTAAAACATGAAGGAAAAAGGGAAATGCAATTGGGTGATTAAAGTGCTGGGTACATTAGAACATACCTGAATGGGGGTCCTCCCCCAAGCTTGGACTCTTCACTGGTAGGGGTTGAGCCATGAGAGGTACTGGCTCAGCTGGTCCGCTTGCTCGTGGATGTCGTGCTGGATGGACGCTACCATCCCGCTATTCTCTTGGTGATACTGAGAATGGCGGGCCAGCGTGTCTTGAATTTCTCGGGTACGGTCGTCGATGACATCGACTCGGTCGGAGATGTAGGACAATTCCCGATCGTAGTCGAAGCGCGCGAACTGCGAGTATCCGGGGTAGTATGGCTGGGAGGTATGATCGTACCCCCCTATATACCGACTCCCGGACCACTCAGAGTCCGTGTCCTGGCCGTAGTCCCATCGTCCTGAGGCGAAGTAGTTCGGTTCTTGGTGTTGCCCAGAGCCTCCTGCTCCGGACGTCCCAGCACCGGTGTACATGTCATAGGTGGCCTCGAAAGTGGAAGTATGTCGGTGCGGCATCTGTGGTGCATCTTCCGGCTCCTGTGAGGTGGCGAGCCCAGCATCACGCCTGGCTCGTCCCCTCGTGACTGGTCCGTCACCTGCAACGCTGTGCCGAGCGGGCTCTCTCCAAGGTGGAGAATCGTCCGACTCGGTCCTCAACTGAAGAGTTAGTTTCGGCGTGGTATACAACCTTAGTGCTGCACAAGGCAAGGGCACTTCAGTTGTATAACCACGGTAAATCATAGCTAGCATTGCGTCAGGCGTGCGCCGTATCATGTCTGCTTGCACGAAGTGCTCGGCATCCACGACGGAACGCGATGTCTCGATGTATGTGAGCCGGGCACCCTGAAGAACGCCTAGATGGTTAGCGAGGCGAGTGACTAGAGAAGTCATCGCCATGCTACCCACACGAGAAATATGAGACAGCCAGTGACCAACCATGTCTTTCACAGGCGAATAGGGAATTTGCTTGATCATGGCAAAAAGAACCCGCAACTCGTTGGTGTTAACAGGGCGCAAATCTGCCCAGGGGAATACCGTCATGGACACCGAACGATGCATGAAACGCAAAGTGGGGTTATGTATACTGTTCGTGCGAGGCGCATGACAGTTGGTATTCCCCGAAATCTTTTTCCAAAATAGAAGACCCAGAACAGTGGTTGCGTGTATACTCAACAGCAATTACCATGGCGGGGGGCAGCAATGACGTCAAAGTCAGATATTTTCCAATCATGATGGATACCGCTCCCCTAACATGGCTCAAAGGTCTCCGCCCTGGATCCATTGACACCTGGGAACAACTCACGCGCAAGTTCACTGCTAACTTTCAGGGAACCTGGGCACGGCCCAGAACCCGATTTGAATTAGCAGCTTGCAAACAAGAGAAGGGTGAAACCCTGCGCAAGTACATCAAAAGGTTCTTTGAAAAAAGAGCCACAATCGTGGACGTATCAGACAGAGAGATCATCGACTGCTTTCACGACGGCTTGTGGGCACGCGAACTGCATCGCGAGTTCGGAAGACGACGCCCTGAGACCATCGCAGAGCTCAGGCGCATGGCTGCTGATTGGCAGATCAAGATGATCGTGAACGCGAACAATTCGACAAGCGCAAGGATAACAACAACAACGGCGGCAACAACTATAGCAAGAGTAGTCCTGATCGCCGTGGCAACAACAACAACAACAACAGGCGTGATTTCAACACACATGGTGTTTAGGCATGGGAGGTCAGAGACCGTGGAATTTAGAGATCCAACAATGCCACGTGAGGAAGCTCACGAGCAGGTGTGCGAGATTCTGTGAAGTGGCCTTAGGAACGGCGAGCACCAGACGACTTACTTCGATTCTACCCACAAGATTCCTACTATGACATGCACACAGAGCGGCTCCATTACCACTATGTTGCTACTGTGGATGCCCCCCCCCCCCCCCCCCCCCCCCCCCCCGCGCGGCCTGGGAAAAGAGCAGGATGATGTGTGGCGCCTTGTGGAGGACACGGTTGTTTCAGTGGTACCCCAGCCTCCGGCGAGGCCATCTTGGGTCTATTGGAGACGATGAGCGTGAAGAAGGAGAATGAGTGCAGCGTGTGCCTGATGGGCTTTGAGACTGAAGGCAAGGTCAGGGTGCTGCCCTGCTCCCACTACTTCCATGAGCAATGCATGTTCACCTGGGGACTCCAACTTAACCATGTCTGCCCAATTCGCCGCTTCCCACTGCTCACTCAAGATAAGTAAGAGGATGATCAATGATCTTGTGCTAAAGTCAAAAGTGCAACAGATGCACCATGCTACACTGTACACCAGCTGTAGATAATGGTTGTATCGTTATTTTTTATGATTACCTAGTTTCGGCTTTTGCTGGATTCTGAATCAAAAGTTATGTATTGCTCTCCCGACACAATAGATGCTTTGGTTATAGTAACTAAGGAGATTAATAATATATCAACTTAGCAAGAATTGCAATTTGGTCCGCAAAATATATATCTTTTTTGTTAGACTAGAAGTAGCAATTGTGAGTTTAGCAATTGTGCTGCTTATTTCTAGATGCTTCTGCTGTTGTCACTGTAATGTTCTGTGATCTAGTGAATAGTAGTTTATCCTGCAATATGGATGAGATAGTGGCGCATTTGTTCTGTTCTGGCCGATGTTGTTTGCTGCGTGATTCCTGTTGTATCGTGTATAATGTGCCCACCTCAATATTTCCAGCAATATTGGGATTGGGTTTGAACTTATCTCATGGGGAAGAGCTATGACACGTATAACTAATCATGGAGTCATTTTTTAATCAAGTAAGAACTTCAATTGCATCATGTGGTGATAAAAATTGCTGATTGGCTCCAGGAGGTCAAGATAATTCTGGAGCAGTGACTGAAACGAACCGGATTCCCGATTACGAGAATCCGACTCCCTGTACCTTTGTGATAGTCCCAGGAGTAGCAGCTATCACGTACAGAACTCATTTCAGCGGAATATCACATCCATACATCGATTAAGGTCCTCAATCATGTTATAAATACATAGCAGTATGGTACAAGCCCTCTGGGCTAAACGACAGAAGGAAAACAACTACGCAGCGGATAGCTATAAGGTTGCGGTGCTTCGAGCCTTCACCTCCACATGCATCCTTAAGCGCAGCGCACAACCCTCATTTGCATCATCTGTTGGGTTGATCATGTACTCGGAGTCTTCTCATGTATGCCCAGAGTCTGTCCCCAAGGAAATGGGACAGGTCCACGTCACCAACCATAATATGCAGCAATGCTTTAAAGTGGCCTAAACTAGTAATAAAATATTCAAGGAATATAAGCTGGGGGTTTCCTATGCGAGCAGCAATAATAACCCAAGGTCATCTCATCTCCAACACCTTTCCTCTCAAGCATGAATCCACTCCCCAAATCCAACCATCAATCTCACAACCACATCGGGCTCGTCCTGCCGCAACAGGTTCCCGCAATAATCATCCGCCAATACCTTTCACTCACTAGTCGACTCGGTGAGCTCCCTCCCAACCTTGTCTCAACAGCCTCAGCTGGTCCAACATCTCATAACCCAAATCAAGGATGAGGTAAGAAAACAGAATCCCATGCTAATCAGAATAAGCCAGTCGAGGGATCGTCCGTGTCCGTGGACACGGCTATACGTATAGTTTTCACTCTGCAGAGGTTGCGCTCCAGGAACCACCCGGGCTGCAGACGATAGCATGCCGTCTTGAGACACAGCCCACAGCAAAGACCCTAAATAGTAACGGCGCCAATCCTGTCTCCCTGGGCTCGGGAAACATCTGAACTAACATCTGCCCCAGGGGTGTGAACCTCCCCACCCGGGGCCAGTCGGGGGGCCGTGGTAATCAGGGGAAGTACGTTCTCGACGAGTTCCCCTTACACATATCGAACTCGAATCTCCTACAGTCTTAGCGCCGCACTAGAATAGGCTTGCTGGAACCCTCCCCATACTGGGTAGATGGTGAGCACTGTAATTCCCACTTCCGGGTCGTCCCGACACGGTCCTTAATTGTCGGTAAAGCGAGTATCAGCATCATAAGCGATCCGCCGCAACGGTCCACAATCGGCACCCATGACAGGTATGGCCGCCCAAACTCCTCAAAAGTAACCAAAGTAACCATGTACCCGCAACAGGTACTCCGTAGGAACTGCCCGAGTGCAGTTCCCAAACATCCCAATCAAACGATTGTGTTGTTATCACTCGCCTCCACCGCCTAGCTGCACTACGCCACCACTACCACCCAACTCACGCCAAGAGGATCAAATCACAATCATCCCAACACATGCAAGCATAGCATTCTCATAAAGTGGATAATGGGTAGCAAGGAAATAGGGTAGATAAATGGCAGTGCAGGCATATCATCATCATGCGAGTGAAGTAAAGCGCTAGCATACTAGTTTGCATGTCTAATAGGTATTTCAGAGAATGGCTGGGCGTGAACCTGGGACTTGCTCTTCCACTTCGTTGAGGTAGTTGGGGTAGTAGACGTCCTCCTCTTCACTCTCCGGACCTCCTAAGATCGCGGAAAAGAAATAAAGACGGGAACTACTAGCAAAGAAACACCAAAACAGCGAAGCAAGAAGACCCCAAACAACACCAAACTCTACACTAACGCGTAGGTCATGATTTTAGAAAAAATATAGAAACTGGTTTCATATTTTTCTGAGCTACGGTTGATTTATTATGAATTTTCTAAGTTTAAATCATTTTCTGAAACTATCAAATTAGTTCTGAAAAAGAAAAACAGACACGCTGGGACACGTGGCAGCCTCTGGTGGCGCCACGTCATCATTGCTGACGTCAGCATGACGTCATCAGTAGGGTCGGGTCTGCTGACGTCATCGTGGGCCTGGATGACGTCAGTGTTGACTTGGTCAACGTTGACCAGTCAACGGTCAAAGGTCAGCGGGTCAGCGGGGTCAACTGGGCCCACACGTCAGTCTAACAGAGTCTTTGGCAAGTGGGACCGGCTTGTCAGCGGTTTAGAAAAAGAAAAACGGTTAAAGATTATTGGGCTGGTTTTGGGCCAAAAGCGTTGGGTCGGCCCATTAGCGCTGGGCTGGCGGCCCACGGAAACGAGATGGCTGGAGGGCGACGTGGTGGACTTGGTCCACGGTGCGCCGAGTCATAGGTTCACGATGCGCCGGGTTTACGGAATCGATCTGCGGCTTCTGGGATTTTCTGCGGCTGTGCGTGTGTGGTGCACGTGTGGTCCTCAGTGTGGCTTCACATGCCCGCGACGAGTGCGCGACGGTGAGGCGAGGGCGCGCCCTGGCGCGGCGGCGGCTCGCTGGAGGAGCGTCGGACGACGGGGAACAAGGTCGGTTTTGGCTCGGCTTGCACGCGCAAGACATCGGCAGTCCAAGCTCGCGGTGATCGGACGCGGAGATGGCCCCCAGATCGTGCACGGCGGCGGCGGCGCGTGAGTGCTCCAGTGGCCCGGTTCTGCGGCGGCGTGCACATACAAAGGTGAGAAGGGTCGACTTTGGTGCCCAAACAGCACAGACAAGTGTGCTCTGGCTCACGCGCTCACGGCACAAGCACTTGGCTTGGCCGCGCCACGGCCATGGCGCACGCGCACCGTCCGAGCATCCTCGGCGTGCGACGGCCATGGCGGCCTAGGTGCGTGGCAGCTTGGCGACGGCGGTTTGCAAAGAGTTTAGCGGCTCGACGGGTCCTTGCAGAAATCAAGGCACAGCTCGAAGGCCGGCTCCCAAAGGCTAGAACGGCGGAGCGGCGGCAACATGGCCGGAGACAGGGGCGGAAGGGAAAACCGGGCGGCGCTCACGTTGGGGCGGCGAAGTAGCACGTCGCAGGCTCAGTGTAGACTTGCGGTTCCGTGGCGCTCCTCGGCTCCCCACTTCTCGCCCCGGTCTGGCTCCCCAGCGTCGGCTCCATGAACGGCGGCGCTCCGGTCTTCGGCGCATCGGCGGGGACACGCTCTCGCTTCCCTTCTCTGCTTCCTTGGCTCGCCTTCTTCTTCCCCACCTTCCACTGCTCCTTCCCCTCCCCTCTCTTTCTCTCGGATTGAAGACTGGAAGAACCCCAACGGGGCGGCGGCGCTTGGAAGGGAAGAGGTGACCGGCGGGTGGTTCTATAGAGCCAAGCTCTAGGGTTTTGGGGCTTGGACGGTTGAGGTGTGCTCGGCGTCCGCGCCTGGCCACACGTCGCAATCGTGACGGGCCGCACGAGCTCGGCGCCCGGATTGGCTACGGTGCCCTGCTCTCCGCCGGGCGTGAGGGAGAAGAAAGAAGGGGGAAGATGCACAGTGGTGTGCGGGGCCCACCGGTCAGCGGCAGAAGGAAGGAAAAGGGGGGGTGCGTGGCTGGAGATTGGGCCGCGGCTGGGCCGGACGAAGTAGGCTGGGTTGGTTTGCGAACTGGGAAAGGAGTTCAAGGGGGCGAAGTAGACTTCGTGAGGTTAGAAGAGTTAGCAGGCTGGGCCAAGGTGAGTTAGCGAGCTGGGTTAGCGGTTAGGGTAGTTTAGGCCCACGAGGAGGTTAGGGGTTAGGAATTAGTTTGGTTATTTAGGTTAGCTTTTTTATTTGAATTCAAATCTAGGATTTGAATTCAAATCCAAACAAAGAACCAAAAAGCCCAACAAAACCAAATCACTCCTATTTAATCCTTAGCACTTCAATTTGAATTTTAAATTTAAATTTAAATTCGCCTAGGAATGTAGGGGGCAAAATAGAAAACAACCTTATATGTTTGTTGGCATGCAATCAATTTCACCAAAAAATTTTAAACTCGGATTTTTGCATTCAACAACCTTACGTAAAATTACGGGATGTTACAGTGACCGACGAAGAAAAGGCTAGAATAGATGGACCCTGAATGTCCCACATTGTTCGTATGTATAACCCTTGTTATCTGTTCATTCTGCTGCACTCTATTTGTCTTGCAGAAAATATGGTTTAGCATGAGATGATAGCTGTCTTGCAGGGGTTTCACACTTTGGTAGCAGCTAAGGGTGATTATTGGTACAATTATGTTATTGAATGTTTGACTCTCCTCTTTTGTTTCAAATAAATAGGGGTTCCCCTGTGTCCATTTCTCCCCCATCTTAGTTTATAAGGCGCCACGAACTTGGTATGGTCTTTTATATTATACTTTGATAATTCAATTCTCTTATATTATATCATTTATTATTATAAATATATAATCATTGGACAATACATTTGATTACAAATTCAACCATATGAAGTTTATATTATAAAAGGTAAAAATTGTTAACTAAATTATTAATAAAAAAATTGCACAGTTTGAATCATGATATCCGTACATGCCTTACAAAGAAAAATGGAGAAAGTATATACATAATGATGTTGTTGTTATCATTAGTGGAGCCATGGGGTCTGTTCTCTCTATTCAAGCTCTTTTTAACTGTTACTGCATTTTCCTTAGATTGATAGCCTGCTTAGTTATTACTAGCAATCTTTGTGATTAAGATCTCGGCTCTTCTTGATATAGGAGATGGAAAGGCCAAATATAAGGTGTCAATTAAATGTTTTGGTGATAGAGACATACATGTTATCTACCTATACAATCTGTAACCATGTTTTCCCTTTGGGTTGGAGAACTAATGCCAGTTAGAAATCCATAAACTTCGGAGCATTGAGGTCTTCTTTCGTACTACTAGTATATGTACCTATGTTAATTTGTGAATTTTACTTGCCTAGAAATTTAGATATTATTTAGCGGTTTTATTTCTTCATTTTGATACAACTCACCTCATGTTGTACTCAGTCTGAGTTGAATTGTTGCGAGCAACGCTGATAATCAGCTTTATACTGTAAATGGATACACAGTTACTGATATCACATACAGAATTGAACCAAACTGAATATGTAACACTAAACTGATATTACAGAACGTAACTTAGCCAAACGTGAACAAACCGGAGCATGTAACGCTAATCTTACTATACCATCGAAAAGTACCAAACCAAAGACTTCCCCCAAAAGCACTAAACCAAACACTTCGAAGTGTGAACACTTCAAAATAAAATATTCCACGTTTGAAGTGGATTTCAACTGACAGTGCACGGTATAATATGCAATGCATGGTTACAATATTTCCATTCCGAATTCCTTCTAGCTAGCCACAGGAAATTTAACAAATGAACACTAAGCATTAGAGCAATCTTTTATGCTATTGATTATGACATGCTTCATACTAAAAGACCAAAGACCCTTGGTCCTGCTATATTAGAAAGCATTTATATCATTACCTGTGGTTACCAGTTTACAACAGAACAACATTCAGGTGCAGTCATTCGCAGAGGAATGATGCACATAAAAACACTCATAAAAACCCCTCATGGGTCTTCTCCATATCCCATCGGGGACTCTTCATGTTGCAGCACAAATAGCTGCTGCAGATGATATGCTTCATACTAATCTGGCACAATTCTGTTCTTGGCATAGCATCGGAGCTGGCAAGTAATAGGTTGCACACAACAGAAAAATTAGCCACACATTTGCAAATGTTGCCATGAAATATAATGATTCATAAGTTTCTAAGTCTTTCAGTGCAGAAGCCATAGTAAAATTGGCACGAATAAGATTATCCAAGCATGTATCTGTAAGATATGCTACAGTGTATTTCACATGTTGCTTTTTCCATTAAAAAGGTAAGGAATCACTACCTAATATGCTTTCCAGTTCATAAAAAATGGTAAAACTTCAAATTGTACATTTCTTAATGAAGACATGAGTACTCACACCTGGAAAGAAGATTATAAACTAATGCAACCAAAACTACATTATCTGATATTTTATACCATATTCAAACAGAGGTTAGGTAATTATTTGAGTAAAACCATCAATTAGAAGTCTTATTCATTTTAGAATATTGCCTGCATGTAGGATTGATTTTAATGTACACCGGCCATTTGTAGCAAAAGAAAATAATTAGATTTAGAGTTCTACGACATAAAAAAAGGCAAATTATGCATGTCTGTTGTTCTAGCGTAGCTCAAGCACCATCATTCATTTTTGACTTCATACCAACATGACGATTAAGGTCCCACTTCAAAAGAAATTTATGATGTTCCAGTGTAAGAATCAGGCCTTCCCCCTTAATGATCTAAGACGGCAAGTCCTTTAGCCTTTTATTATCAGCAATAGGAACTATGGAAGTTTTAATCTAGAAAAAATATGACAATTACATTTATTAAGCATAAGTTCAGTAAAAATATATTATAAATGCATATTCTCTAACAGATTATAACTTAATAATAGACTTACTTTTGTAGTGTCAACCAAAGAAACTACATTGGCATTTTCATATCTATCTTTTTTTTGTCCATTCTTGGAGAGTGATAGACTTTAGAAGTGCGACACCTTTCAGCTTTTTAAGGATTGAATACAATGTTTTAAGATCCTCATGCATGGTTTCAAATAACATTTAAACTTTCTTTTTGACAAAAACTGAATTGTAGTACAAAGATCACATTTTGGTGAAAACTTTAAACAATTAGACCTTATTTTTATAAAAACTTAACACAATCATTAAATATGTACCTCCATTTTTTGTAGCATTTTCAGAGACTTCTTATGTCTCTCACCATAATCTTCTATCATTTTTTATCATCTTGTTACATTTGTCACAATGAAAATAATCATTTACGAGGCTTGTAAGTTGTACTTCATCAAATGTCGAATAACTGCATATCAACAAATAAATGTTACAATGATAACTTAGTTTTCTACACTTTATACCTATTATTAAAAAATAGGATTTTCAAATTAGTACCTCATTGTAACAACCCTAAAATTCCTATAGGTTTTGTTGAGTGCAAAAATTCGAATTTAAAATTTTTTGGTGAATTTTGTGCAAGTCAACAAACATATAAGAGTGTCTTCTATTTGCTCCCTAAATTCCTAGGCAATTTAAATTTGAAATTTAAAATCAATTTGAAGTGCTAAGGATGAAATAGTGTGATTTGGATTAATTTGGATTTATTTGGATTTTTGGTTGGTTTGAATTCAAATTCTAGATTTGAATTCAAACTCTAATTGACTAAACTAATTCAAATCTCTTCTAAACTGTTCGTGGGCCAAACCCGAGCCAAAGTCCATTTAACCACCTCCAACTTCTCCCCCGAGCCAACCGACCAAGCCGGCCTGCTCGGCCTTTCGGCCCAGCAGCGGCCCAACCTTTTTCCCCACCGCGTCCCCGCCGCGTCGCTCTTCTCTCTCACTGACAGACGGGCCCCGCCTGTCGGTCGTCCCTCTTCCCCCGCGTCATCTTCCACCTCTCGCCGCTCTCTCTCTCCCGCGGCCGCGCGCCCGTGACCCAACCACCCGAGCTCCGTGCGGCCCGACGCGATTGCGCCGCGTGTCCGCGAGCGCTCGAGCTCCCCATCCGTCCGTCGAACCCCGCGAAGCCCTAGCCTAGCGCCTATAAAACCCGCCGCCGGGAGCGCGTCCCTGTTCAAGCCGCCGCCGCCCCATTGGGGTATCCAATCTCCAAATCGAGAGGGGGAGAGGGGAAGGGAGAACCAGGGGAAGGTCTGAGGAGGAGAAGAGGGAGAAGAGAGAAGCCAGTGCATCTTCTCCACGCCGCCGCCGAAGCTCGGATCGCCGCCGTCCGTGGAGCCGCCGAGGAGAAGCCGAACCAGGGACGGGAGGAAGCGCACGAGCATCGCCGAGCCGCGACGAGACTTCCCCGAGCTGCAGCGTACGTCTACGAAGCCCGAGGTGAGCTGTCGTCGTCGACCCTCCCCTTTCTTCTCTGTTTCCGGCGGAGCGCCGCCGCGCGTGCTCGCCGTGCCTAGCCAAGCCCCCTGTGAGCCAGCCTTCGAGCTGTGCGTGTCTTCTGCAGGTACCTGAGCCGCTAACCGTGCGCAACCCGCCGTCGCCTCTAACCCGCAGCCGAGGCCCGCCGCGGCCGAGCTTTGCTCGCCGTGCGCGCGAACGCCGAGGCCATGCGCGGCCGTGGGCGACCACGAGCCCGCGCATGCGCACCCAGGAGCGTCCCAGCAGCTGCTGGAGCCGCACGCGCGCGAGCCTAACCAAACCGAGCACTGTTGCACGCAAAAGACCGGGTCGCCGTCGTTGCTCGCCGGCGTCCATGGCCGCGACGCCGCCGTTCGCGTCGGTGAGCCCGAACCTAACCCAATCCTAGCACTTGCTCACCCCGTCCGTGACCACCGAGCCCTAGCGAAGCTAACCCGGCCGATCTTGAGCCCAGCCGAGCTGTTTCCGGCGATAACCGCTGACGTCCGTCGCCGCCGGCGCGTTCTGGAGCGCACCACGCGTGCGCTGCGTCGCGCCGTGGCGTGGCCACACGCTGGACCACACCAAGATGCCACACCGCACCCGCAGAAAATCCCGGTTCGGCCACACCTGGATCCCATGCACCCGGCTCACGTTGACCCATCTCACGGTGCACCGTGGACTTAGTCCACCAGGCCAGATCCAACAGCCACCCCTTCGTGGGCCGAATCTCGCGATTAAGTCTGTTTAACCCCCTTGAACTCTTCCGGCCCAGTCACTTTCGGCCCAATTCCAGCCCAGCCATCGTTTATTCTTTTTCTTTTTTTTTAACAGCGCTGACGTATGGGGCCCACTTGTCATACTCTGCGAGTCACTGACACATGGGACCCACTGACCAGGGTTGACCCCGTTGACCGTTGACCCCATTGACCGTTGACCGGTCAACGCTGACGTCAGCAGGGCCCATTGCTGACGTCATGCTGACGTCAGCAGGCTAATTTTTGTCTGTTTTCTTTTTCGGAAATTATTTAATATTTTCAGAAAATGATTTAAACTTCGAAAATTAATAATCAATCAATCGTAGCTCAGAAAAATATGAAACCAGTTTCTATATTTTTCTAAAATCATGATCTACGCGTTAGTGTAGAGTTTGGTGTTATTTGGATCTTCTTTCGTCGCTGTCTTAGTGTTTCTTTGCTAGTAGTCGCGTCTTATTTTATTTTCACGCGACCCTAGGAGCTCCGGAGAGTCAGGAGGAGCCGGACCACTACGACAACTGCTTTGACGAGGACGAAGACCTTTGCCCAGGTTCACGCCCGACCATCTCTGAAACACCTATTAGACATGCAAACTAGTATGCTAGCGCTTTACTTTACTCGCATGATAAACCTGCACTGCCTTTGTTAATATCCTGTTACCTTGCTACCTACTACTCACTTTATGAAATATGCTATGCTATGCATGAGTTGGGATGGTTGTGATTGATCCTCTTGGCGTGAGTTGTGGGTGGTTTGGAAGGAGTAGTGCAGCTAGGCGGTGTAAGCGAGTAATAACAACTCGATCGTTGATCGAGGTGCTGAGGGGCTGCACTCGGACAGTCCCTATGGGGTACCTGTTGCGGGTACATGGTTACTTGGGGTTTGGTGCTTGTGGAGTACCTGAGGAGTTTGGGCGGCTATACCTGTTATGGGTGCCGATTGCGGACCGTTGCGGCGGATCACTTGTGATGCAGATACTCGCTTTACCGGAAATTAAGGACCGAGTCGTGCCCCCACTTTGGACTTGGGAAATACCGTGCTCACCATCTACCCAGTATGGGGAGGGTTCCAGCAAGCCTACTCTAGTGCGGCGCCGAGACTGTAGGAGAATCGAGCTTGATATGTGTAGGGGGGATTCGTTGCGGCGTAATCTCCCTGATTTACCACGGCCCCCGACTGGCCCCGGTGGGAAGGTTTCACGACCCTGGGGCAGATGTTAGATCGGATGTTTCCCGAGCCCAGGGAGACAGGATTGGCGCCGTTACTGTTTAGGGTCTTTGCTGTGGGCTGCGTCTTAGGTTGGTTGCGGACTAGCCTTGCAGCCCGGATGGATTCCTGGAGTGCCACCTCTGCAGAGTGTAAACTATACGTATAGCCGTGTCCACGGTTACGGACGACCCATTTCTGAGAAGCCCCGGCTAGCATGGGAATCTGCTTTCTTACCTCATCCTTGAATCGGGTTATGAGAGATTGGTCCAGCTGAGGCTGTTGAGACAAGGTGGGGAGGGAGCTCACCGAGTCGACTAGAGAGTGAAAGGTGTTGGTGGATAATAAATTGCGGGAACCTGCCGTGGCAGGACGGGCCCGATGGGAAAACGTGAGGCTGATGGTTGGATTGGGGAGTGGATGTGTGTGTGTGTGTGTGTGTGTGTGTGTGTGTGTGAGCAGGAGTTGGTGATGAGATGAAATTGGGTTATTGCTTCTGCTTGCATTAGAAAACCCTGGCTTAAACCTTGATTATTTCTATATCCTTAGAATAGGCCACTTTAAAGCTTGCATCATATTTTGGTTGGTGACGTGGACCTGTCCCATTTCCTTGGGGACAGACTTTGGGTTCTCAGGTGAAGACCCCGACCACGAGTTCAACCAGGACGGGTGGTATGATTGAAGGGTGTGCGCTTCGCTCAAGGATGCCTGTGGAGGAGTGGACCCTGAAGTTCTAGCTACCGCTGCGCAGATGTTTCTTATTGTCGATTTAGCCCAGAGGGCTTGTACCAGACGCTTTGTCTTTATATAAGTCATGTAATGAACCTTTTATCGTTGTATGGATGTGATATTCAACTGAGATGAGTTCTGTACGAGATAGCTGCTATTCCTGGGACTATCTCAAGGGTACAGGGAGTCGGGTTCTCGTCGGTGAGAATCCGGTTCGTCACACTCATCTCACAAACAGTGCAACTGCATTGCTAAACAAAATTATAGACATTCAATTCATTCTTCAACTTTAGAGTTCTCTTATGGATCCGAGACTTGACAACATCATAAACATATGTATATTTGACAACGAATTTATACAATCAAAATTAACAAAATATAATGAATACATATAAAAAATATTTTTGAAAAATTATGCACAAATATGGAAGAGTTCTAAAAGTCGAATTGTATTTGTATCTATGTACCCTATAGAATATGTAAAATGAATTCAAGTGAAAAAAGGTTTTCATAATATATTTTAAAGAAAAATAAAAAAGTGTTTGTATGCATTGAATCATCGTGTAATCATGCATGCCGATATATATGTAGCGTTATAACTTAGGTTAGCGGCTAGCTATCTACTCATCGATGCAAAGTAGGATTGATTTTAATGTATATCAACCATTAGCAGTGAAAGAAAATAATTAGATTCAAAGTTCTACGAAATAAAAAAGGCAAATTATGCATGTTTGTTGTTCTAGCGTAGTTCAAGCACTATCATCCCTTTTTGACTTTATACCCACATGACGATTAAGGTCCCACTTCGAAAGAAATTCCTGCTGTTCATGTGTAAGATCCAGGCCTTTCCCCTTAATGATCCAAGGCGGCAAGTCCTTTAGCCTTTTATAATCAGCAATAGGAATTATGGAAGTTTTAATCTGGAAAAAATATCACAATTACATTTATCAAGCATAAATTCGGTAAAAATGCATTATAATGCACATTCTCTAAAAGATGGTAACTTAATAATAGACTTAATTTTGTAGTGTCAACCAAAGAAACTACATCGGTATTTTCATATCTATCTTTTTTTATCCATTTTTAGAGAGTGACAAACTTTGGACGTGCAACACCTTTCAGCTTTTTAAGTAATGAAGACAACAGTTTCAAATAACACTTAAACTTTTTTTTTGACAAAAGTTGAACTGTAGTACAAAAGATCACATTTTTTATGAAAACTTTAAGGAATTAGACCATATTTCTATAAAAACTTAACACAATCATTAAATATGTACCTCCATTTTTTTAGCATTTTGATAGATTTCTTATGTCTCTCATCATAATATTCTATCAGTATTAGCCTCTTGTTACATTTGCCACAATGGAAAAAAATCATCTACGGAGCTTGTAAGTTGTACCACATCAAATGTTGAATAACCTCACATCAACAAATAAATGTCACAATTTGATAACTTAGTTTTCTAAACTTCATACCTATTATTTAGAAATAGGATTTTTAAATTAGTACCTCATTTCACAATCATTGCAACCGTATTGCTGAACAGCATTATAGACATTCAATTCTTCATTTTTAGAGTTCTCTCATGGATCCGAGATTTCACAATATCATAAACCTATGGACATTTTACAATGAAGTTACACAATCCAAAATAATAAAACATAATTATTACATAAAAAATATTTCTGATGAATTATGCAAAAAAAATTGAAGAGTCATAAAAGTTCAATTGTATTTCTATCTATATACCCTATAGAATATGTAAAATGAATTCAAGCAAAAAAGGTTTTCATCATATATTCGAAAGAAAGATAAAAATGCTTGTATGCATCGCATCCTCATGTAATCATGCATGCCGATATATGTGCGACACTCTATCGTAAGTCACCTTGTAGCTAGCCACTCATCAATCATCAGCTTTGCAAATGGATCGAAGCTACCATGAGTGAGGATCCTTTGGGTTGTCTAATGGGATTTAATACGTATGATTTATGATGTATTCTGGGTAGATGAGGTTATTCTGGGTCAAACCAAAATTACTCTAACTTAATTCAGGTTATAGAACTTTAGACCTGAACTAGCTTTGGTTTTTTATATTTTTGGTTTTTTGGATTCGAGCTTGGACTTTTTAATTCGAACTTTGGGTTTGGGCCACCCTACTAATAATTGCTATTGGTTTTTTCCATATCTTTTATTTTTATATACTAATTATGACCTATTGTTACTAGAGAAAAACAAAAGGACCTTCTAGCACCTTGAATCACCCCCCCCCCCCCCCCCCAACTCATGTAATGATTGATTGCACCGGATACTTTTATTGAAAATTTAGTCAATACAATAAATTGCCCTCTTCATATTGCTGGTTAATGCTAGGTCATCATACTTAATGAACATAAATTATTGTTTCATAAAACATGTTTTCGCAAACTTATACTTCCTACATTCTAAAATGATACAATTCTAACATTCAAAATTTGTCAAAAAATGTCAAAGTTTTATCTTTTTTTATTTCAAAAACAGAGAATTCACTGGTACGCAACCAAATCTATCGATCGGCAACCCACCCGCCCGCAGTGGCAAGTGGGATCGTCTCGCCCCCACGCTGCCTCAATAGTCAATCCCCATCCCTGCCCCGACCGGCCGAGCCCTCCGCTGACGCCTTCTCCTCCTCGTCCTCCACGACCCTGCTAGTGCCTCCGCTCCCTCCTGCTGCTCAGTTGTGCTGCATCGGCCAACCGCGCGGCGCCTCATCAACCGGTTTTCCTCAAGTCTGCTCTTTTACATTCCGAGGGGGAAAAGAATCCGATTTCAACCTCGTCGCCCTCCATCACCGCAGGTGCCAGCAAGTGTTTGCCCGGCGCCCCTCGTTCCAGATATGTGGATTGCATTGGGTCCAATTTAGTCATATCTAAAATACCAATTTTGTCCAGGTAGGCACTGTGTGATTAGGTGTGAAGACCAAACCTGATTTCTCGGAGTTGGGACGTGTTTTCAGATTACGATTGGGGCTGGAATCGGAGACAGACATGTTTTCGTCTATAAATCTGGCAAGGTCGGTTGATTCATTTGTTCAATCTTTCGTTGGCGTGGTCGCATCTTTATTTTATCGATGATCCCCATCCGGCCTTTTCGATCAATAGCAGCGCCACCGTCTCTGCCTTTTCCGTTCCATCTAAGCAGCGGCGGCCGGCTGCCTTCAATTTGTAGATGGAGAACGATGGGCGGGTTTACTTGTACCCTTCCATCTACGACGAGATCGACGAGTGGGGCGACCGTGTCTACCGCGTGGTGTTTAGACATGGGAGGTCGGAGACCATGGGATTCAGAGATCCAGCGGGATTCAGAGATCCAGCAATGCCATGTGGGGGAGCTCACGAGCTGGTGCGCGAGATTCTGCGAAGTGGCCTCAGGAACGGCGAGTACCAGATGACTGACTTCTATGCATAAGATCCCTACTATGACATGTACATGGAGCAGTTCTATTACCACTACGTTGCTGTTGTGGATGCCTCCCTGTGCGGCCCAGAAGAGGAGCAAGATGATGCAGCAGCGTATGGAGGCCACAGTTGTTTCAGTGGTACCCCGGCTCCAGCGAGCACTACGGGAAACCGGGTGTATGCCGAGTGTCGCCGTCTTTGCCGAGTGTATTATATCGGGCACTCGGCAAAGACTCTATTTGCCGAGTGTCCACAGGGAGGCCCTCGGCAAAGAGTGAACACTCGGCAACCAAACTCTTTGCCGAGTGTCTTTGCCGTGTAGGGGAGGTGCTGCCGAATTTTTTATTTGACAAAAATTTGTTTTTATTTCAGTGAGGCTGTTGCACCATCTTCTACTTGGACCCCGACGCCGCACGTTGTTCCCCGCCGTCTGCACCGACACGAGCGTCACCGACTCGCCCGCCGTCGAGCCCGTAGGTGAGCACATGCAAAACCATACGCGCTCAGTTTATACGTGAAATCTAATAATTGTATGTTTTTGTTGATCGCAGGTGATTGGACCAATATGGTGGGTCGTGGCGGTGCGATGAGGAACGTCATGTCGTTGTACCGGAAGTTTAAAGATGGGGGGTCCGAGGCAGCTGGGTCGTCTGGTGCCAAGGGGCGAAAGAAGAAGGCCACAGGCGGGGGGCGAGGCAGGGGCAAGAGGCGAGAGCGGACCCCCGTACCTTCGTCGTCTTCGTCCGACGAGGACTTTGTTCCTTCGGCGGTGGACACTCGGGCCGGGGAGCACGAGTACCGCGAGGACGAGGAGCACGAGGCAGCGGAGCACGTGGCCGAGGAGCACGGGGCCGAGGACCCCGAGGGCGAGGACGTAGAGGGGTCCACCTCCTCTGAGAACTCGGCCCTTTGGCAGCGAGGCCCCTCGCAACTCCCGAAGCGCCCGATACCCATGGAGCGTCGCCCCGTGATCGCACCCAGCCCTCCAAGGTAAGTAATTTTAGATGTTACACAGACCTTCTCGTTTCATATTCATATGTTGGAAATCACAATATGGACTAACAATTTATCTTAATCACTTGGGCAGGAATTGGGTGATGGTCACCCCAGGCGCTGGTCACGCCCGCAAAGTCAACGGCATCCTGGGTCTTCTTTGCAGGGAGCTGTTTCCGGGTCTGGTGACCATTGGCGGCAGGGAGGAGCCGGCCTACACCTTTGACCACTACGTCGCCGCTGGCGATCAGGAGGACCGGGAGCGCAGGATCTTCAACAACAAGGCCGAGCGGGTAAAGGGAGAGCTTTGGGTAAGTATTCGTTGCACTACACTGCTCAACTACACTGCTCAACACAACACTTTCATTGAACAATCTACAAATAATGCAACATTCATCGTGTATATGTGCGCAGGACTTTTACAGATGCGCCCCGGGACAGGAGGCTTCGGCGGATGCTGTGGCACATGCAGCCTGCTGGAAGCTTGTCAAGGACCTGCACTACGAGGCGCGCGTGCAGGCCGTAATTGATTATTTCGCGGCACTCAAGATCTCCGTGAAGAAAACGGAGGCAAGAAACATGAAGTTGACCAAGGAGCAGTATCTGGCGGTATGTAAATCGATACTGTTTTATTCTAAGATTAAGTACTCTAAATTCGATCTTGTTATATGTCGTACACTTGATGTCTTGTAGGCGATTCCGTGGTGGTGCGCCCCGCATCCCACGTGCTGGGAGGTGATAGTCGACAAGTGGTGCAGCGTCGAGTGGGCCGCTCAGCACGACCTTTGCCGAGAGCGGCGTTTGCTGATGCCCGGTGTCTCACACCATCAGGGCAGCCTTAGCCTCGAGGAGTACAGGGCCAAATGGGTACGCCGAGTCATTTCTATATTCGCTCACTCTATTCTGTGTAATTACTAATTCATATTGTTTGTTTTTTCAGTCGGCGTCACATGGTGGTGCGCCTTGCTCACAGCTCGAGGCTTTTGCTATGGCCCACAAGGGCAAGGCGACCTCCGACGTCCGGTACAACCCGGAGGACGGGCCCGCGGCATACAGCAACGCCAGCGTCCACAGTCGCCTCACAGCATATCAAGAGGTCGCGAAGGAGGTCCACGGGCCAGACTGGGATCCGACCGCCCACGACATTGATGGAGAAGTGGTCATGAGGGCGGGAGGAGGCAAGAAGCACGGGCGGTACTTGATCGCCAACAACACCATCGACACGGCCTCTACCCCCACACTCTCCCAGATTCGAGCCAGGAGCACGAGCTCTTCAGCGGCTATCCGCCAGCCTCTTCCCGGTTCACACTTCGGGATGCAGGCACTCCAGGTTATTTCTATTTCTATCTTTGTACGTGAAGTTTGCTTACGTTTATAATGTATTATAACAATGTGATTGAATATTGCAGGCCCGGTTGGATGAAGAGACGGAGAGACGGAGGCAGCTGGAGTTGGAGGTGCAGCAGATACGGGAGGCGGAGGCCGAGAAAGACAGGCAGAAGGAGGAGGCCGAGCGGACGAACCGAGTGTGGCAGGAGCAGGTATTTGCCTACTTGCAGAGCATTGGCCAGCGCGTGGGTGAAGGTCCGCCGCCGCCGATGCCACCACCGCCTCCACCACCACGTGTTCCTATTTCTCCCGTGAGTCACTTGAGAACCCTATGATTTCATTTCACAACTCATTTCTGTCCAAAATCTTGTAACACACACCACTAATCTCTTTTGGGCAGGCTCCTGGCTCGGCCGCGTCGAATGACGGCCCTCAAGACGAAGACCTTGCGGCGCGGGCAGTTAGATCGTTGTTCGGACCCCCTCTTCCGTGAGTGATGGATGTTGGACTTTGTAACATATGAATGATGGATGTTGGATGTTTGGATATTGAATTTGTGACATTTCTGTGATGTTGGATGGTTTAGTGACTTATATGTGTTTGTTTATGGTTGTTTGATGGTTTAGTGGCTATATATATATATGAATTGCCTGTGATGCCTATTATAAACTGCCTGTGATGTTTTTGTTGAGGGGTCCTTTTAACGCAAAAAATTAATAAAAACAGGAAAAAATTTGAGCCTTTGCCGAGTGTTACACTCGGCAAAGAGGTGCTTTGCCGAGTGTATTGGCTTTAACACTCGGCAAAGAGGCTGTTTCTGTCATTTCTGGAACAGCCTTTGCCGAGTGTTCCTGCTTTGCCGAGTGTCTTGGCTTTTACACTCGGCAAATATGCAACCTTTGCCGAGTGTTAAAGCCCTTACACTCGGCAAAGGGTTGTCCAGGGCCTGCCCCCTAACCAGGCTTTGCCGAGTGTCGGGGTCCAACACTCGGCAAAGGCTGGTGTCTTTGCCGAGTGCGGCAAAGGCTCCGTTAGCCCTAACAGCCGTCCACGGACGGCGCCGGACCGTCTGTTAGTGCTTTATTTTGCCGAATGCTGGCTTTGCACTCGGCAAAGCCTTTGCCGAGTGCCCGACAGAAGACACTCAGCAAAGGGCCTGTTTGCCGACACGAGCTATGTCGTAACCCCTTTGCCGAGTGTTACACTCGGCAAAGCCTTTGCCGAGTGTATTTCGGGGTTTGCCGAGTGCCCCAGGCACTCGGCAAACTCCGGGTTTGCCGTAGTGGAGGCCATCATGGATCTGTTGCAGAAGACGAGCGTGAAGGAGTTCCATTGATATGCTAGCATAAAGGGCTAAGGGCTAGCATGCATGCTCGGGTATTTTTTCCTCTCCTGCACTCAAATTTTTTTTATCACTAGATTTGACACAGTGATGGATGACTCATCATCTTTCTCCAGCATTTTTCTTCCTCTAGCCAAGCAGTAGCTTGTGTTACAGCTGTCCTCCACCCCGCCCTACCCATCTACCTCGTCTCTCATCCGTTGCTCACTTCCTCACTAACTCATCAATTTATAGCGCCCTTGCCCCTACCTAGCTGTCCTCCACCACCCGATCGGTGGCGCGGTGGTGGAGCCACCAGTATATATGGCTAGCCATGGCGGCCGCTATACCTGCTGCTGGCGAACCCATGTCCGTTATCTGCCGAGCCGCCATGGTCCATGGATGGAGTACTGGAGTACTTCAGTTTTTTTTTGTGACATGCTGGAGTACTTATGTTGTATAGGAGGAACAAGAAAACTCCTCAAAACATTTTGGCCGTTGGACCTTTAGTCTTTGGAAGTTTGGGCCATCACAGTGCACCACACTTTGACCCACTGTAAATACTAAATGGCATCGAGAAGACAAATCGATGAAAGCCTCGCCGCCCGCGCTCTCTGCCTCCCTCGACGTGAGACGACGAGAGTCGTAATGGCCGCGGACGGGGAGAAGGCCATGGAAACATATTCGCCTAGACGATCTTCGCCTAATAATCCTTCTCGAGACAATGATGGTGTGGTTAACCATCGACGAGTCCTAACTTCAAATATCAGTTGGATAAGGAAAAATTAAAAAAAAGTGAGAGTTTTATTATTGGATTAGTTAAATCATTTGTACTTGATGCTATTATAATTTGCAAATTTTGATGTAGGTCTGCTATAGGAAGATTTTGATCTGGATCCACCACTGCGGTGGCACCACTATCGGTGGCCTCACCGCCATGTGCTCACCCATGGCTGGCATGTCACCCTCGATCTTCCATCTAAGCCCCCCAATGGAGAAAAAGGTCAGTGGAGCCCAAATCCCATCCCTAATGGTCCCTAATTAACCTCAAATCCTAACCTCACCATAGATCCTGTCCAAGGAGGAGGAGCAGACCCGGCCTTATATTGGCAAGAGGAAGACGAAAAAGGCTTGGATTGGTTGGAGGACCAAAGCAAAACTTTGAGAGGGGGCATAGAAATGCTCCTATACTGGATAAGTTTTCCGTTATAATTTCTAGTCATGCAAACGGATAGGTTGCTGTACCCTAATTCTATATAGATTAGTGAATGATCAATTCTTACCGCGACGGCACCACTGGATGCTGCAGCCTGCAGCATTTGATATTGTCAAGCCGTAGGTGAAGGTGATTCTTTTTTTCAAAAAAAAGTATGATTGCTTGATCAAGCTAGCTATCACCGTGTTTAGATGCAAAATAAGGGGTGGGGATTTGTCGGTTTGGGGTCTTTTTGTAATCATTGCGACACTGTAGCATTTTCGTTTGTATGTGTGAAAAATTATCCAAAAATTGATTAATTAGGCTCAAAATATTCGTCTCGCGGAGTACAACAAAATTGTGCAATTAGTTTTTAATTTTATCTATATTTAGTACTCCATGCATGTGCCGACATTTTGATGTGATGAGAATCTTCTTTTTGCATAGTGAACTTTGGGGTGAGAATTTGGGATCTAAACAGGGCCTATATGTTGTTGAGCCCTTGTTTAGATGCAAATTTGGGGTGCCAAATTTGATGTCTTGATGTGCGTGCGTCACTGTAGCATTTCGTTTGTATGTGTGAAAAATTATCCAAACATTGATTAACTAGGCTTAAAATGTTCGTCTCGTAAAGTACAACAATATTGTGTAATTAGTTTTGATTCCATCTTATTTAGTACTCCATACATGTGCCGATATTTTGATGTGACGAGAATCTTCTTTTTTATAGTGAACTTTGGGGGTGCAAATTTGGGATCTTTTCATGTAAAATTCTGCTGCTACAGGCACAAAATTTACTGCTAGCTTGGGATCCGTGCACCTAGAGAACATCGCATGGTGGTGAGAAAAAGGTTGATCGAGGTGACACCAATCACTAACGGACTGCCAGTCTGCCACTGTCATAGTCACACACGCCTGCAAGATATCACATTTTGTCGCCCCGCCGGCCTCTGAATGAATTGGTACAAAAGTCACAAAGCCCATGGGCCATGTCTGGCTCCTGCATCTTTTGCTGAGAGATGACATCAGCGTCAGCATCATCTCTGCTCGCTTTGCTTTTGTACTTGGATGCCATCAGTTTTACCCTAGCATATATAGTAGCCTGCAAGAAAAGATGTGATGTATATAGTCATTCACAGTGTCGGGTTAATAAGACTAAAAAAGTGGCGAGAGATTAGGGAACCGATATGCGCGCGTGCAGCAGGTCCAGCAACAACTTGGTCCCTAGCTAGCGATGGATATATCGATCGAGCTAGCTTACACCGTTATACGCACATGATCAGGTTCCGGTGACTTTACGCCGGCCGGCCTAGCTTTACGTGGCCGGTGGCCTGCAGCCTGCAGGAGACTGGGGGCGGATATATAGCGAGGAAAGGGATCAGATCTCAAGCCGCGGGGACATGGAGCATGTCAGGGAACCCCGGCAGCAGCAGCTGCTGCAGCTTTGTATTGCATCATCCTGTAAGCATGCATGCCGATATATATGCAGCTGTAGCCTAGGTCAGCGGCTAGCTCCTCATCGATATGATCAGCATCAGCTTTACGAATGGAGGAGCTTGCTCTCGCGCTGCATGCGATGCGCTAGCTCTGGACCTCTAGCTGGTTGGTGTTGTGCTGACCACCAGATCGAGAGCATCTCTCTGCTGCGTGCATGCATGCATACATGGGCCGGGTGATGGGTTGCTTGTGTTCGATCGGGGACAATGATTCGTGCATCATGGTCTCCCACTATTGCCGAGCCGAGCACAGCAGAGGTGCAGAGCCCTCCAACGGAAGCCTTTGGCCACCATCCCATCGCCCGGCCTCTCACCGCAAGGACCTCTCTCATCTTTCTCGATCGCCTTTATTCCTCAGGCTGTCGCGTCGCCTCCCTCTTTAATTTGCCCGGCCTGCAACCAACAACTTGGTTTTTAACCTCGATCGAATCTTTGTTAGCTATCCCATGTATGGCATTCTACTAGACTTCACATAATAATTTATCTGCAGTGACGGCGAAATTATTTGTGATGCGTCTAAGCCTCAGGTCGATATCTCCGACGATCCATCCGAGAGTGCCGGTACTTTGGAACCAGCGTACAGTAAGCCATGGCATCATGCATGGTAGAAAGAAGCTTCTTCGAACTCAAAAGAGCACGTGCGCGCGTCGTGCATATATAGGCGAATTATTCGATCATGGATCGCATCTGAAACCACCTCATGCCGACCTTAAAGTGCACAAAAGGAGCTTATGGCCGGGTGGATCGATCAAAAGCGCTTCGAGAGAGCAATTTGTGGTCTATACGCTGACAGTGACTGTAACAAAATAAAGGGATCTGTCTACCGAGCAGACATTATTTAGGATAATGTCACGTGCATTATTCAAACCTTTATTTCGATCTCCATAAAGAAGCAGCCGCGCAGTGTCTCTCCTTCTTCTCTAGCTCGAAAGGGAAACCGTACAAGTCGACAAGTTCCACGTGTGTCATCATCTGAGTGGGCCGGAATTCTCCATTGGTAGATTACTGAGTATTGTAATAAAGAGGCCCAACATTTATTTACGAATGGACCCGTGGACCGGGGACGGCGCCAAGGGTATTCTTTGGTATGCCTTGGAGTACCAATGTTTATGGTAATATAATAGTATATGTTAAGTATGTAGCTTTCACTTCCACACAAATTAATCCTTCTTCTACTGAGATTAAGAGCATTTCTTTCAATGAATACCCGCCACTGTCTAGGCCTTGGGCCAAAACCTGTCCGCCCCTGATCATCTCCAACGCATACCGCATACATCGCCCAATTTAAGGTTGCAGTGGTAACTCACTCCTCAGGAGAAAAGAACATTGAAATATCTTCCCCAGGTTGCTCGAGTGTAGTGTTTTCTAATGCATGTATGTGAGAATAAACTGTTTAACATGATGTTTTCAGTTGGAGAGGAAACGTAGTAGTAGGGTAGTCTAAGTATCGTTACCGGTTAATGTTCAAAACCAGCGTAATTATCATATAGTTGTGGCCTTGTGGGTGTTTTCACTGCTACACAAAAGAACTTTGTCGCAGTTCTATATACCCATCCCTATGAAATTTCGAACACGCCATAAGTAAACGCTATCATATCAAGGGTTTTAGAACCAAAGGCGATAGAATTTCTAGAAAACAAAAGGAAGGAAAAAAAACGCACCAGCAGAGCGACTGCTAGGGACACTCTTACCCTTTGCTGCCACATGCACATCGGTGACCCTCTTTCTTCTGTCGTTGTGGACAAGATCATGGTCAAACCAACAAATATAGAGTTAGGGATTCCCGTCCACACCTCTCCACATTTCAATGATACTCCGTATGTTTCAAATTACTATTTATTGTCATAATATTTGAACATTTATTTTATTTAAAAATTTAGTCTAAATATATGAATAATAAATTATGCTTAAAGTATAAGTCACAAACAAATGTTTATATAATTTTTTTAAATAAAACGAGTGGTCAAATGAGAAAAAAAACAATAGTGAATACTGAATAGTAATTAAGACGCAAGTAGTAGTTTTCATCTATGTCACTTTATTACCGGCATTGCTACAAATCGTATAGTATACTAAATATCATCTATTGTAGAGCATTTGTGAGAACAAATTGGTGCCCACACAATTTTATCTTAAGAGCATTAGGATAGACGTAGAGGTGATCAAACGAGAAGAGTTTAATGGTATATTCGACTGACTATGGCCGTTACGAGAACAAAATGGTCTGACTTGCTCACTTCCACTTTAACGATTGGACCACTCGAGACGTGAGTTGTTGTATGGTCACATACACCCCTGGCCCGAAAACGTTTCAACATTCCATTCCATGAGAGGCTCACACAAGTGGATGACAAGGGCTTTCTAGTAAAATCAACCGTCATGTTTATCGTATAAAGATCCATACTACCACAGCGTCGGCACCAAGAACAAGCCTCTCTAGGACAGTAGTAAGGCCACCACACTGCCGCCTGCCATGCTCACTCCCCTCTTCTCAGCTGCCATGGAGCCCCAGCGCGGCGAGAGGGAGCTCCAGCTCCTCCTCCTCCCAACAACCACGCCTCTCGACGCCGCCGCCGCCGCCTTCCACGCCCCTCGGCCGCCGGCAAGCCCCTCCGACCACCTGCAGCTCGACCTGAGCCTGTCCATCAGCATTGGACCACCGCCTGCAGCAACGCCATCACCTCCGCCGCCGCCGCCGCCGCCGCCGCCAGCAGCCGCTGGTGGTGACCAGAGCAGCAAGAAGGCGGCGGCGGACGTGCAGGCGCTGAAGCGGCAGACGGCGGAGCAGGCCCGGATGGCGTCGGCGGAGCGGGCGTACGCGGAGCGCGTGATGGAGCTGGCGCGGCGGGAGCTGGAGCTGGCGGAGCGGGAGTTCGCGCGGGCGCGGGCCATCTGGGAGCGCGCCCGCGGCGAGGTGGAGAAGGTGGAGCGCGTCAAGGCCATGGCCGCCGCGCGCCGGATCGCCGCCGGCTCCGCCGCCGCGCTCGAGATCACCTGCCACGCCTGCATGCAGCGCTTCCACCCCTAAGTCCCTAACCACGCGCGCCGCCATGCATATCGATCATAGACGACGGTCGATGATAGACCTCTATCGATCAGTGTCCATGTCCATGCCGTGCATGCATGTTCTCATCATAGCTACCGTGACCGTGAGTGACTATTATATTAATTAGCTGCTAAGAACTTTGTTTGAGAGTGCTTTATTTTCTTATATATCAGTTAATTCGGGGCTCGATCGCATCGTCGTCATCTGGTTGGTGATTCAGGACAGAGCAGCAGATCGGTGTTTCCTTCTTCCCTAGCTTGCTTTCTTGTAGAATACTACTTCAGCGTTTCCAGCCTAAAAGGAGAGGGAAAGGGAATCTAGCTAGCGGTTTAGCTTTAGCTAGTAGTGGTGTGCAATTTGGATAAGCTGGCCTCAGCTCACTGTGTTGCCTTGGCCGTCTTTGCGCAACGCGCGCGTGCTTCAGGGATCTCTGACTCTGACAGAGGATTCGATCAGGACCGTTTATAATTCAGGAATTCCGTCCAAATTCCTACGTTCCAAACACACACACCTTTCTTTATCTTTGTTAGTTGAGGTATCCAGTGGCAGTGTCAAGGCCAGGCCTGGACCATGCTTGATGCAAAGCATGAAAGCGTGCATGTCAAATCCGTACGGCAGCCAGTGATAGACACATGCTTAGACAGTGAAGGGTGGATAGCAGCCCTGTAAAATGGTTTTGCAGAGACGAGCAGGAGCTGGTGCAGTAGTAGGCGCCTACAGATTCTCGCACGGTTATTCAGCCATCACTCTTACCCATGAACAGTTGCCACTGCGAACTGAAAGAGACGACAGGGCTGGCTGGCTCCCCACAGTGTGTCGATGCTGCCAATTCCAATGCCAAGCCAAGATGTCGGCACTCGATCGGCAGAAAGGATCTCCCTGTGCTGCTACAGCCGCGCCCTAATTTCCCTTTTACCTTTTCTTGGTTTTCTGGTAAGGTAGGATTATTAGTAATCTAGAGATTAACCTTTATTTTTTTCGCCCGGCGCCGCACAGGAATTGAACTGATTTCTCAAACAGGTCTCAAGGAGATCTTGTGTGAAATCACCGTACGACGTAGGGGAGTAGTGATGTAGTTCAGTCTTCAGAGAGATTATCATGTGATGATATGAGGTCTGTTGAATCGACGATGGGTCACTGATAGTAAACTCAGTGAAGTTCCGCCATAGTTTATTGGATCCAGAAGAATGTTCTACTCTGTCAGTAGTATGATCTAATGATTGGTGTGTCATGCTCAGCGTTGTGGAATCAAAGGTAGTGCTCCATCTCATTGTTTTGATCTAGACCAGACATGATGAGGTGATGAACAATACCTTAGAAAGTAGCTACCGGCTCCGAACCGAAACATCGCTAGCAAAAGCCAACCCATGTGCGCTGTGCCTTTTGCACTTGGGAATCTTGTCCTCGCATCCCTTGATTTTGTGTCGATCCGGGGCTTCTTGAGCCTGGTCAGGGATGAAACATCATAACTACACGTCTACACCCCTTCTGTTGTACTGTCTTGCAAAGATTACTCGATCATGGTTTCTAACATATTCATAAAGTATAACATCATTATTGCCCATGTTGCTGTTATATATATAAGTTTCTCGGCAATGGCAATCCAAGTACAGATAGGATGAGCAGCACCGAAATGGGCTACTGATGTTTCTATGTCGGCCGGTTGAAACATCGGCGGTATGGCAGCACAGATCATCAGCATGAATGTGCATCCCCAACGAAAGCTTGCATATAGATGATCCAAAACTGGGAACCTGACAGACACAAACTAACAGAGGATCGAGTAGCAGGTACGTAGCTTTGGCGTCGCCAGACAAAAGGAAGGGAACAAAGTAGAAGCAGATGCAGATGGATGGCCTCGGTTCCGGCTGAAAAAGGACAGATACACTGCACGGACGACGCGCTATGTTCCAATTCAAAAGTTTGTGTCTTGTGCAGATAAGCTGAAGAATCTGTATGCAATAATAATAATATGCTTCTATTGCCGTTGCACAGAAAGATACAGAACAACTGCATGCAATCTCTACCAGACTACCATGCACCGGAGAACGTCGATCAATGCAAGAAGGAAATTAAAGCACACGGCACAAGAACAAATGATGACCATTTCATCAGCTGCAGACCGGACAGAGCTGTATAGTACACCATTGGGAGGCCTTGTGCACAAAGCGAACGTGATAGCATCACAAGAGATCTTATTTGCTCGAAGGAGCAGGAAGAATATATTATTGGGTTTGTACGCTACTCGATGTCCGGACGGCTAGTGAGAGCGAAATGACATGCCGGTGGCATGGTTTGGGCAATGGGGCTATCTACCTGCGTCTGAATGATCAGTGATGAGAGGGGTCCCCATGGGCCATGGCCACTCGTGTCGTGGGCACTGCAAGCCAGTCTCAGCTCCCGGCATGTGCAGTTCAGTGTTGGGTTCCCTTTGCGTCACAGTCTATAGCAGCGTCGTCCAATTAGCTCGAGCGACATAACATTCTCTCCCCCTGCCTCATAGTCTCATAGCCATCCTCCATCCCCTACATATGCCGATGAGCACGGTGCGCGCTGAAATCCAACCCTTGAAGCCTCACCAAGAAATAAATTAAACTAACAGCTAGCTAAGAGACAAGCAATGAAGCCAACAATAATTCTGGTTCCTGCAGGTCATCTCAGATACCTGAGATAGCATATATAGCTGATCGATCCTGCATGGGACGGGCAAGCTCCATCCATCGATCGGTCTCCAGCATCCGTGGACAGCGCGCGGGAGGTGATCGATCATAAGGTCCTTGAAAACGCAAGGGGACCTGAAACAATGGATGGTGTGGGCTAATAAGCTCAGCTCGCTGCCGGCCGGCCATCCGTGGTGGATCGGAGTAGAGGACGTACTGGAGGAAGCAACGAGAGGTGGGCGTGCACGTGGCTCGGCTAAAAGCGACGGGTCGTCGTCGGCCGATTCCTCGACGAGGGAAGCCAACAAGGAGAAGGGAGAAATCTGCAGGCGGCGGGGGGAACACGAGAGACTATGCCCCCCTGCCACTTCGCCACCCAGAGGGTGATGCATCATGCAATGCAGCGGTGCTGGTGCTCTGAACTTTCTTTCTAGCTAGCTCAGCTCTTCGGCTGCAGCCTGCAGGTGCCGCTGAGAGCAACCAGTCCAAGTGGTTGGTTAATGCAGACTTGTTTCCGCTCTGTCTGGCTATGATTGATGTAGCTTCTTGTTATTCGAATGTGTGTCTGCCTGGCCGCTCACGTGTCAGCGCAACAGTGAAAACGTGTCCGAAGAAGAAAATATGTGAGTCTATATTTCTTTCTTTCTTTCTTTTTGAGGGGAATGAGTCTAATTTTTTCTTTTTTGAGGGATGGAAATGAGTCTAAATTTCTTGTAGACAGATCGCATAATGGGCCACATTCGACTTCGAGCAAAGGCCTAAATTTCTTGCAAAAGAGTTGCGGCGAATCTGATGGGCCTAGACTACAATATCTGGGCTAAGCCTTTGCCGATGTTCCTCACCTCAGATGGGCCAGACCATTTACACGCGGCACAAATCCGTTTGCTTAGCCAAATGCAGGGAAGCAATCTCTCTGCAAGCGGCCCCGCGCCCTCCACGAAACACACAAGCTGAGCTGAGCACGCGGCGGCGGGCGGAGCAGCAGCGACAGCGAGAGAGCGAGGCCTCCCGCGGAAATATCTTCTCCAGCCTCCAGCCAAGCCTCGGCGTCCGCGGCTGCCGGCGAGAGCCACCTGACCAGGCGAGACACGATGGCGTGCTGCCGGGCGCTCGCGCTCCACCTCCTCCCGGCGTCCACTGCCTTCCGCCGCGCTCCCCGCGCCCGGGTTACCGCCCGCCGGCTCCGCCCTTCCTCCGTCCGGTGCTGCGCCGCCGCGGGCGACGGCGACCAGGAGGAGCCGCCGCAGGACGCCGTTCTCAAGGCCATCTCTCGTAAGGAATCTTCCTTGCTTTGTTTTTCCCTACCGCATCATCGATGGATTATCCGCAGTGCTGTTACTGACGCGTCCTAGTTCCGACTCGGTTTCCCATGACAATTTAGCATTAGTTTCCCTTACTTTGACATGGATGTTTCGATAGCTGCCGGGGAATCGGTCGAATGCGCCGGTGCTGATTAGTTGGGATCGGGAATGGAAGCTGTTCTGCTGTTGGTTAATTTGCCGACGTGCGCTGCCGTTTGTAGCTGCAGAAATCGGCAGCAACAGTCCTCCCTAGAGTTTGGGACTGCGATACTACTCCATGTCTCCGTTGTGTTCTACTGGGTTTTCATTGCACCTAAGATGCAAGGCATCTTTGGCAGAGTTAATTGCTTTGCTTAATCTTCTAGATCCCCTCACTTGGTTAAACAATTAGGGAGGACGTCAGCAAAATTTTGCATCGTCTCTGTTTTTGGTGTCTATATGTTAGAGTTTCCATGTTGCACCTGGGAAAACCGCATTCCATAACAAACTAGGAACTTTTTTTGGAAGTGCAATTCTTGAAAGCTTGTTTGCTTATTTGTACCTTCAGTGTAACAAATACCGTTCATGTGACCTAACCTCCTCTTAGACAAATCAACTCATCTACTTGATAATAAGTGATGGGTTTACAGATATACTAGTATGTGTCTTGCTGTGCAACAGTCCATGATGGCTTAAGCTAATGGTAAAGCATATTAGATATTCTTGCACCTAACCCCTCCCTCTGAAGCAACCAAGCACCAATTTTTCAACAAATGGTATGTAAGTCTCAAAAAAAAAATTGGTATATTCTATTTTATCGTAGGATTTTCCACTACCATTTCTATCAATTTTTTTGTATTTCGGTGTACTGTGTTTTTCAATGCATAGCTTCCAGTCAGGCATTGGATACAATGTTACAGATAGATCCAGCTTGCTTAAATGTACAAGAACACAAAACCTTTCCAGTAAGCATATTAATTACAAAGGTTTTGCAGTAATATGCACACTTACTCTATTATTGTGTTGTACATGCTTCCAAGCCTATTGTTTATTTTGTCCAAAGCATAATGTAATGCCCTCCTTCCAGAGCCTAACATGTTTTAACTTGTTAAACACTTACAACTCTTTCATTTGCAAAAACAGAAGTAGCAAGCTCTAAAGGAAGGGTTGCACAAACAACAACTGTTGTCATGGGTGGTACTGTGACAGATGACGCAACAGATGAATGGCTTGTTCTTGATAAACAGGTGCACTCTCTTCTACATTAGATTTTTTTGTCAGCTTCTGTATGTTCTTCCTTTGGCAGTAGGTCATGAATTTGACGGGAACAGTAGGTGAATGAATACCTGTAGTTTTCTAAATCTCAACAGGAGCCATAGGCAATATTGGGATGGAGCCATTTTTCTTGAATTCTGCTTGCCTCCTGTTGCTAATATTTCTGCATCATCTCCTGCCTCCTCGCTCTATACTACATTGTGCACTGTACTGCGGGTAGCCAGATTACACTAATCATACATCATATCCTAGAGCTGTGGATACCTGTTTCTGTATGCTACTTTCTCAGTATATCTTTTCCTAAACTGTGTTAACACCATAAGGCTCAAGGTCTTAACCTCAGTAGTTACTGCAAAAGAGCAGAAGTTGTTTGAGAGTTGAGGTAGTAACTTATCATGGCACAAAATACTATGGTAAAAAATGTGGGCTCTGGCCTGTGATCCATTTTCCTACAGATATTTCTAGGAGTGAAGCCCAACTTACCCCCTTGATATTGTCACGAATCTAAAAGACACAAAAACTGGACATCATTGTTATGGTCGCCATTCAGTATAGTAGGCGTAATAAGAGTTAGTAGATGTTAAGTTTGGTTAGTTCAAAGAGTTCTGGTTTGTTTTAGGAAGTTAAGATATGTTAGTTGAGTTGGAGTCTTGTAATCTTGGGCTATTTATAGTGGCCGTCTGGAAGGAATAAAACTGAGTTGATTGCAATCTAATCTCTCTATTACAAAGGTTTTAGTCATGCCACAATGGCTAGGCGTCGCCTAGAAGGTGCCTAGTTGTCCTGAAGTATCCCCAATGCCATAGGATGCCGCAATGCCTTGAAGACCTTGATAACGAAATGGGAACGGTGTTCTTGGATTACACTTGATGCATCATTTTGAAACACTTGCTGGTTCTATGTTGCAGGTAAATACTTATCCTACAGTTAGAGGGTTTACAGCAATTGGTACAGGAGGCGATGATTTTGTCCAGTCAATGGTTGTTGCTGTCGAATCAGTTATTGAAGAACGAATTCCTGAGGTTGGTTTTCTCAGTGTCATTGCTGCTAAGTTTGTAAAATTACAGCAAACTATATTGATGAATATGATTCCGGTTCATTTACATGGATTCGATGTTCCTACTGTCGCCACACAATAATAATTTCACCATTTATTTTGTAAGTAAGAATATGCACTAGCACATGCAAGAACTGCCAATAACTTTGCCAAAATATGTGTTTTGTGCTGAGCACGCTCCTACGTGCTTGGTTTCTGATGATGCAGTTCAATGGTGCAAGCTATTTAATTGCCTGCATTACCACATGTGATCCAATTCTGCTTTTGTGTAACTATCTTGTTTCTTATGAACTGGCCCTGTTTGTGTAGGGTCAAGTATCCCAGAAAGTGTCTGCAAAGGGGAAATATGTGTCTGTCAAAATTGGACCTATCCATGTGGTATCCAGTGAGCAGGTAATCCTGTCATTTCGATTGTGATCAATATAAAACACAAGCCCACGACCTGAGCCAAGACATCTTGATCAAGGTCATTCCGCATTGCGGACCCTTTCATTTATGTGACGTTGACACTAATTCATTTCCAGGTCCAAGCGGTGTACAATGCCATGAAGAAAGACGTGCGAATGAAATTCTTTTTGTGAATGACAAATAGGTTTTCTTATTCTACATTAGTCATAACGGTGGTATTGTGCCACACACTTGGTGATGTGTTGTTAGTACAGGCGAGGACATCATGCTGGTTATACTTCGTTGGTTACATCATTTTGTAATGGGCTGACGACCTATTGCAGGCTGGAGTGTTGTATGTAAAACCGATGAATCTCGGAGATACTCTTGGTCTGCATCAGTAAAGCTTGCAAAGCAGAGTTGTTTGCATCATCCACTTGTAGGCGAGGTAATTTGTGAGGGACTAGTATGTCATGCCAGTCAGGGAAGGGTTTAGTGGTCAGATCCATGCTGAAGTTAGTTCCATCGATGTAGGTCGAAATTCAGAAAGAGAAGATACTGTTTTGGTGATTGGGACCCCATGCTGATGCAATGTGAGACCGGTTTGTTTATAGAAGATCACAATATGTAGTTTCCACATAGGCGGTTTATTCACATATAAAAAAACGAAATAAACCTGTTGGAGTGGGGTGATGGAAAATGGAGCGCAAATCGCATCCTTTGTTATTCGTGGACGCGTTGCATTCGATGTTCTAAGGCCGATTAAACAGAGCCGGCAGAATATTTGTTGAAACCTGACCCATTTGCAATGCACTTTTGTCAGTTGGAAATCTGATCTGCATTTTAAGCCTAGCATTGCAACCATGGCCGAAAGTGAAAAATAAATAAATAAAGGTGGATTCCGAAGTTCTCCTTTTAAAATAATGTAGGACACGAGTGGTATTGTGCAGTCTCCATGATTATATTTTGACAGTTTATGTCTTATATATTTTATTGTTTCAAGACCATGAGATTGACATCACAAGAAACTTTCAAATATAAATCTAATGATAGTAAATTTGTATGATAAATCCAAAAAAAACTTAGGCTAACTGTTAAACAAGACAAAGAGTTTGAATCTTGGGTTAGGTTGCGTTGAGGCTTTTTGGGATATTCCTACATCACTAAAAGGCTCCACGGAGATGATACCTCATCATCGGTCTAACCGTCTGAGGATACCGAATAAAGTCAGCGAGAAGGCAGGATAAGGACGGAGGCTGCAGGAGCAATCTGATCTCAAAAGTTGGGGCAGTCCCATGTGAAAATGAGTGACTCCAATGCTTTTATGTGTTAAGTTTGATTCCGAAGTGTTACCTAGAAGCGCGTTAACATATGCAAAGGGAAGGGGTCCCTGGCGGAGGCAATCCGGATAGAGTGCTTGTGAGCGTGTTAACCTCCTGCTCATGCCCATTTCTCAAGCCTCGTGCAAGCTTCATACTTTGAGCGTTTACCACCAGCCATGCCCTGGCCATTGCAAGCGCGCAACATGGGCGTACCCAATACGCCTGTACGTGGACTAGGGTGTTTCCCCACCAGCTACCTTTGAGGTCACATATTTATTTACAGAACACGCGCGTGCATACCCATTACAGTCTACATTCTTCGACATCACCAGCACAAATGGCGGGACCAAAGAAACAGGGTTCCAACAGAACAGATAGTGCTCGCAGTGTTTACTCAGTCACAGCATTCAAATCACAGGGTGGGCACCAGAGATCAAAACAGCCTACAAGGCTACAAGAATCAGCAGCAGCGATTAAGTAAAGACTGCACGATGGCATCCCTTAAAAGATCAATATTCATGGAGCCGAAGTCCGTTTATGTTCAGTGATTTGGGTACTTGCTAGGAACGCTAGCTGACTGTAAATCACTTGGCTTTGGGTTTCCCTTTCTCCTCGGCACTGCCAGCCTTGGCAGCCTCCTGGCTTGCTTGCACGTTGGCAGGCACGGGCTGAATGCGCTCGTAGCGTTTCCTGGTCAGTGTTTCCCCTTTCAGAGCAGCGACGTATCTGTCGTTCGTGTCCTCTTTCCTTTGCAGCTCACCAAGAAACTCGGCCAGTCTCTCCCTGTTCACTTGCCCCATCATCTGTTTGCCAGGAGTTCATTATCAGTGAAAAATGGAGTCACAAAAGCAATCATTTAAAAACACAACAAAACAGTACAATGACACTAGGAACGAGAAAAAGGGAGGAAAGGAGTAAACAATCAGGCACAGTAAATTTGAATGGTTTTGGAAAGTAGTAAACCAGTAATACAATGCAACTGTCAAGGACACCTCTACTGTTGCCTTATACGGGCATCACAAGGTAAGTATGTACTATATGCTCATATTGCAGAGAGCAGATGAAGGAGGCAAGAAACAATTTGTCACATCCAGCTCATTGTACATACAACTTACTTTGTAATCATTTGACGACGAGTGATGAGTTAGCTGGAGAATAACTAGTTTGGAAATGGTATACAATGATCGATTCATAGACAGGCAACTGTAAGCCACCAATTCACCATTACTAGCAAACAACAAGAATAGTAACCAATTACTAGATGGTGAATTAGGATAGCAGAAACAAGATGCAATGCTCCTGCTAAGTTGCTCCCAAATACAAAACTTTAGAAATCATCAAAACAGCCAGCGCACCAATCCCACCCCATCTTTCCCAAAGCTGGAAGCTGAGCGTCATCTTGACAGCCAACTAAACCCACTTGCAATAGTCGGGACTCCTCACCTACCATCTAACTGTTCACGTTGGCCATTTGTCCACACTGAGCAGGATATAAAAATTGGGTTATTTTGTGTGACCATACTGTTAATTTGTCAACTGGGTCGAAACTCTGACAGAACAATATAGCATTTTTGAGTGATTAATGAACTTTCTATCAAATAGTTTTCCTGGAATTCTCCAACCACTTGTTTGTTCTTTTGACTACGATTCGATCGTTGAACTTGTCAAATTTGGAGGCTGTGGAAGCAACAGCATGGTAAACCCAGTTGCAATATTCAATGGACCACTGCAACTGAACAATGGCAGCTAGCCATTAGATTTGATTTTTGGTAGGCAGGTGGAGATAGACCTCTGCAGCAGCATGCTTTAATGTTGGATTTAGATAAATGAACTATTTTTCCACAAGGGCGTGTTTTCAAACCATAAACAAAACAATTATCTTGATGAACCAAAAACCGCCATAAACTAGAAGCCAACAGCCATGCCTTACCTAAATGCAAGCTAAATAGCAGTATCAAAACATACTTAAAGCAATTTGAATGCTAAATGCTCCAATGTTAAGACTCAACAAATTTGGTATGTAAGACCTGTGGAAGGCCATAAAGGTATAAACCCTGCCAGTCCCAACACAAATAATATTTAAAGAGAAATGAATTGTCAAATGACTGACCAGAAGAGGAAGAAACAATCACTCAACAAAAATATAGTGGTAGGTGTATTAATTTACTGTCTACAGAACACAAGTGTCTTCCTCCTACAGTCACTAGTATATAATAACTGTTTCAATAGCTCTAAAAGCAAGTTTCAGCTAACATTTAACAAGAAAATTAACTATCGGAACAACACAAATATAACATTATACATGTCAACGATATATTGATTTTTTTTAGTATTATTAGCACTTTGTTCATAAAAGACCTAGTTATTGGGAATAAGTATTTAACTACAGAGCTCCAACCTGACTTCAATATGAGCATAACAGTGCCTTCAGCAACAATTACTAATACCCATAGCTGTTCAGATGCCCATTTACCCTAGAACAGATAAGAAGAGTGCCTGGATTTCTAACAATAAAAGCTTTCAGTTCACATTCAATTGTTATTCCTAACATGATTGTCTAGTCTATTCCCTTTATATTCATAGTTAAGTATAATTCCATAATTCTACATTAATGAAATGACACGCAGTTCTCCTGCTTGGTTCGAGAAAAAATAAGTATAATTCCATAAATGTTGTACTCTACTAACAAATTTAGTGTGTTAATACCGCAACGAAGAATTACATTTACAAAGGTTCTGGAGAAATAAGGCAAGCTTATGCTGCTTTTGACATATATTGTCTGAACATCACTAGTAAGCTCCATTAATTATGAAAACAAGAGAAAAAATATATATACACACAATACCAAAGCCAGCTGGTTTCCCTCTAATCAGAGATCATGCTTTCACTGGCAGGTACTGCTATGACTGCCATGAACTGTAAATGGATCTTGGTTTGGAAACCAGAATCAGCCAGTCAGATATGGTCATGTAATCAATCTGGTCCCGGTATCCTAAACCCATGGATTCCTGTCCCTTCTGCAACGCGGGCATCAAATCCTTATTTGTGCAAGAAAATAAAACGTAAAAAGAAGCTAGCTACTCTATGTATCCCTGAAATTGTTTACAGAAACACAGGGACCAAACCCTAGTTCAGTTTGATCAATTCCTCAAACATGCTGCTGCATCTTTCGAATTCTTGAATTTGGAGTGAAAAACTTATTAAATGTGTAAGCTAGATCGATCAATCCACCTTGGATCCCCAAACTTTGATCTCAAATCGCAGAACATGATTCATAACAGTAATAATAATCAATAATAGCATCGATCGGACACCGCGGGATCTGTGTGAGGGAAGCGCGAGCACGCACCGTGGTCTCGGGTCGAGCGGTGGAGCGGAGGTGGGCCTCGAGCTGCTCGTTGCGGGAGCTGGTGAGCTGCATCACGCCATAGCCGATCACGCCGGGGACGACGCCGCACAACGCCGCGAAAGTGAAGAAGAAGGGCTTCGAGTCACGCGTCCGCCGCACCAGCCACCGCCACCCAGCGCTCTTCTCCCACAGGATCGACATCTCCAACCGGCAGCAGCCGCCGCCGCCGCAGGATCCTCCACGCCTTTCCTCCCCTCCTACGACGACTGCTCGTGTAGGTTTTCTCGGTCCTGGGTTAGGGAAACAGATACGACTGGAAGGTGGCGTTTGGATGGACAATGGGAAAAGAGTCTTTTTACCTGTATGCCACCGATTACCTATGTGTCATCGACCCAACTTCTTTTATGTGTGTGCCATTCCGTCCAGCTTCCGTGAGGATTTAACAGTTTCGCACACCTGATATGTGGGACCAACATATGAAAATGTCCATTTTACCCCTGAAGCATTTCTCCCCCTCTGACCGACACGTGGGACCCACTTGTCATCTCCTTCTTCCTCCTCCCATCCATCTCATTTCCTCCTCCTCCATTGCCACTGGAGCAAGATTGGAGGAGCAGCCACACCGCCAGCGAGCTCCGCCGCCGCGGGCACGGGCGAGCAACGCCTCGCGCTACCGCGGGCGATGGCAGCTCCACCGCCGGTCCTCGTCGTCATCACGTCACCGGAACACCGTCGCCGCGCGTGAAGCTCTGAGTCGTCGCTGTCCTCCTCGAAATCCGGCGTCGTCGGTCAACGCCGGAACAAGTGGACACCGCCACGAGCATCCCCATGATGAGCCGCATCCCCTCCGCCCCTTCCCGCCGCCGTTCGACCACCGGAGCTCGCCGCCCACAGGAGGACCTCGCCGGCGGCCGCCGTCCTCGCCGCGCACCAAATCCCGGTCATCCTGGGCCTCGCCGATGAGAACTGACACCACCACGAGGACCACCTCGTCGAGCCGCGCCCAGAACACCAGCCCTCATCGTGGCCGGAGCTCCGCCTCGCGCACCACCGCGGGCTGGTTCCGCCGCAGCCGGAGCTCCGCCTCGCGCATCGCCGCATCCGGAAATCCGCTTCGCACGCCGCCGCGTCCGGAGCTCTGCCTCGCGCACCACCGGTGGCGGCGCCGTTTCCATCCGCGCGTTGGTTGGTTGCCTCCCCGGCAGTGGTGGTGGCACGAGGAGAGAAGAGTGCGCCGGGCCGGAGGAAGAAAGGAGAAGGGGAGGAGGAAGAAGATTGGTGGGCCCACAAGGGGTAAAATGGTCATTTCACCCGTCGGTTTGACACAGTTAGCTCACAAAGTGGACGGAATGGCACAAGGGTAAAAGAAAGTTCAGTCGATGGCACACAGGTGTCTACGAACTTTCTAGTGACACACAGGTAATCGATAACTTTCATAATGACATACAGGTAAAAGACTCATGGGAAAAGGATGTGATATCGGAAATATACGAGTCAATTACGCACAAGCCATTAAAAAAGTTTCAATTCCATGTTTTCCACTAAAAAAAGTTGTTGCTCATCCTAGACCGCTGATTCAACTTTTTGTTGCCCTCCATACCACTATCGTAACGTCTGTTTGGGTGAGTCATTGTTTGGGCCCACGTATCTGGCAAAATAGAAAGGAAAATGACCCTAATACCCTCAGTTTTTGTTTTCAATCTCTTCCTCCCTTTCAGCTCGGCCGCTCCCCTCCCCATGCTGCTGCCGCCACATCCTATCCCCATCGCGTCCTCTCCTTCCCATGCTCCGCTCCTCTCTAGATGTCCCCTTCCCCGATGGCCGCCGCCGCCGCTTCGCTGATTCGAGCTGATTCCGTGCGCATTTCGTGGGCGAGCCCATCCACCGCCGGGGTGTCTTCGGCCTCAACCGTGGAGTTGCTCTGCCTCGCGCCGGCAAAGAGCTCTCGCGCGCCTCCGTCCTCACCGTGTCGCCCCATCTCTCCCTCGCGGCCATCCTCAGCTCAGCGCCTACCCCTACATCGCCGCAGCCGACCGTTCCGGCCTGCTCCTCCTCTGCGGCACGCACCCGAGCAGCTCCAAATCCATCGTCATCTCCTACCACATTTGCGACACGCGCACTGCCTCCTCCTTGCCGGCACCTGCTGCCGCCTCCTCCTCACTGTCCTCCCACTCCTCATCCACGCGACCGCGGCGTCAGGGACGCGCGACCCGTCGCCGAAGCCGGTCCACAGCTGGGAGATGCTACTGCCCGCGACCGTTCTGGTGTATTGAAGATGACGGCTGTGGGATATGGATACCCCTGAGCCCACTGTCAGAGGAGACTGCGCGAACCAGGGTCCACGCCTGACAAGGTTGTGGGCCGACCCCTAGGCGGCCCACAAGGGATCCCCGACTTGACAGACAAGCTTGGTGAAGATGCGGCCGCTGCCTCAGCCGGATACCTCGGGATTTTGTTGTAACCAACTTGGATAAAGATCCATGTCGTAATCCAGTAGGTTAAGATTCAAACCGACTTGTAAACCCTAGCTCGGTCCGTCACCCTATACAACGCAGCCTAGGGCAACCCCATGGGGGACAGCAGAACAACTTTCCATCTTGTAACCCATACGCTCACCCTCGCTTCCTGAAGCACGGCCGAGCACCAGCAATACAAACATCACCACCGACACAGTTCCCCTGTGTCACCATCAAGCTACAAGCTCGACAATCCCTCGTCTACAAATCAACCACTTGGGTACCCAGTGGATTGTCGGTCCTAAGGTCCGACAGTGACTGCCGCTTCTTCTCTCCCAGGCGCCATGGAGGGTGCCCTATTAGGAGCGATGTCTCCCCGTGCCGCGTTGTGCGATGGTGTGGACGAAATTGTCCACCGTGGTCTCCCTTTAGCGAACGGTAGGGCGAAGCTCGAGCCGCTACCGCCCTCCTCCCATCCGTCCGCTGCCACCGCCGTCGCGCATCGCGCTGGCCGCCGACCATGCGCCCGTGCTGTTGGGCGCCCGCCCGCCACGACGCGGGGGGATGGGAGGGGCCGGCGGTGCGAACGGATGGAAGGAGGGCGGTGGCGCGGGCGGAGGCGAGAAGCCGGCGACGCGGACAGAGGGAGAGGAGGGGTGGGACCGCGACCGGGAGAGGAGGCGGAGGGGTGGCGCGGGGAGTAGCGGCGGTGTCAAAGGGGAGGCGGGGGCGAGTGGCGGGAGTGGGGAGGCAGAGGAGAGTCGGGGGGGGGGGGGGTCTGACACAAAAAGTTGGGTAAGTGGTCTAGGGAAGCAACAACTTTTTTAGTGGCAGATATGGAATTGGAACTTTTTTTAATGGATTGTGCGTAATTAACTCAAATATATAGGTGGGTATGAGTTTGGGTTATATATTTTTTCCATTCCATTGTTTGTTTATAATTTTATTGGGTTTGGCTTTGGGATATATTTTTTACAACCAAAATACCCATGATATGAAGAAGGCAGACAAGTGTATATTGGGGTAATTTTAGAATTTCTATGGAAAAAGTTTAGATCACCTCCTCACTTATGAGGGTTGAACTACATAACCCCAAACCTATGAAACGGCCTATATCGCCCCCTAAACTTACAAAACTGGTCAAATTACCCCCTAAAGCAATTTTGAAAAATTATAGTAAATCCCAAAAAAATTATAAAATGGAAAATTCAATTATGTTGGACTCCAAATAATTATATCTATACAGTGAACATATAATATGGTATGCTTTAGTGCATTTGAAGAGCTCCTATATTGTGAACAGAAGCTAATAAATAAGTTAGCTTTAAAAATTATTAACAAGTACGACATCCGTCGACCGGCATCTCGCCTCCGCCGTCGGTCGAGCTGCCAATGCCATCGGACATTTCCTTCGTCTCTTCCACCTTCTTCTATGTGGTCGGGGGCCACTATAGCTCTCTAACCGCCGCTGCCGGCTTCAACCACCACCCACGGCGGGCGGCACCCTTGCCGCCGAGCTGCTCCCGCCCCTCCGCCTACGGCGACATCCCTCCCACAAACGGAGGCGGAGAGGATGAAGGAGATCGCGCGGCTATAAATGTCAGACATCGGAAGCTAGCAGGCTAAAAAAAATCTCACGGAAGCTACATAGAAATCTCGTGCCACGCCACCTTTCAACCCAAACCCTTCTCATTCTGAACTGGACCGAGATTTTTTTTTTGCAAAATGGGCCGAGAAAAGTTACTCAGCTCGCGCGCGAGAGGCTTTACGGGCCATCGCGGATTGCTGCTTGTTGCGTTCACGTTCACGGCTGCTCGTGGCCATCCTTTTCTGGAGGCGATGATTAACGGACTATGCGAGCGGTGCTGCCGCTCTTCGCCAGCGACGAGTATCCACTACGTAGGCCCGCCTCTTTCTTTCTTTCTTCCTTCCATTCCCTCCCTTTCCTTCGCTGCTGTACGCAATCGAATACCTTAAACCCTAATGCAAACTATTTGTATTCGGATCTGACCCAATGGCAAGTTCTCCGCACCTGCCGACTTTGATTTTTTTTTTTTACAAAAACTATGGATATGCATGTGTATAACCATATCTCATGCTTATCCGTCCATTTTATCTACAATCGTTGGAGGTGAATCAGTTATCATGTAAGCCCGTGTTTGTTTCCGCTTAATTAAACGAAAATCCCACCCAAACTATCAGCTTATTTTTGGCTTACACATAAGCCGCGAGATTTTTTGTTATTTTCATCACGAAACCGACGGGCTTCGTTAAAATGACTACGATACGTTGAGCTTCGCTAAAATGACCACGAATTCGTTGTCTATAAGGTAAAATGACTAAATCTGAGTTTTATAATTTTTGTATACTTGAACTGACCGAACTACCCTCGACTCTGCCTTACCTGCTCCTGACGACTTCCGCCGCTCTGCTTGCTTCCTCTCTCTCCCCCGACGCCGCCGCTCGGGAAGATGGCGCCGGCGTCCGCCCGCGACGCTCTGCTGGCCGTGCCGCCGCCCGCGCCGTCCGCTGGTCGTGCCGCTCGGCTGGCCGCGCCGCCGCCCGCCTGCGCCGCCCGGCTGGCAACGCCGACGCCCGCCTACGCCATGATCCGGCTGGACATGAGAGAGCTCATGGAGAAGCACACACGGTCCTCGACGACGGCTGGCTGACCGACGGCATGGGGAGGACAGTAGATTTCACCAACACGCTCATCATCATGACCTCCAACATCGGCGGCGGCATCGTCGCTGCTGCCAACGGCGGCGGCCATGGCGACGAGAGATGCAAGGAGCCGATGGAGGAGGAGATGGGTTCCCAGGGGTAGTTTGGTCTTTTGATATGGCTAAATAGTTGTAAATGATAGCAAACAACTTAAAATAGCAGCTGCGGTCATTTTAAAGAACAGAGCAATGGATTCACGATCATTTTTACGGAGCCTCGCCCCTCGCCATCGCTTTCTTGGTAAAATAACAAAAAATCTCGACTTCTCTACCGACGCCCCCCCCCCCGCCCCCGCCCAGACCCTGCCCTCCGGTCGACGGATCCACGACGCCTCCCCTCTCCTCCTCCCTCTCCTGCCAACAGATCCGCGCGCGCCCTCCCTCCCTCGCTCTCCTACTGAAGGATCGAGGCCTCCCTCTGTGCTGCTGTCCGCCCCCACCCTTCTTCTCTGCGCTTGGCCGGGAGCCAATCAAGGGAGAGCCGACGCGCCACACCGGCGACGGTCCCGACGCGGTGCCGGTCCTGCACCGTCGGCCTCCCTCTTCTGGACGACACCCCTCTCCCTGCGTGGACAAGGTAACTCCCTGTTCAACTTGTAGAGGTAGATGAGGCCATGGTAAAAACAGCAAAGGTTATGCAGTAATAATTGTGCTCATCCAACCCAATCTAGCATAGATGATGAGGTTGTTTCAGGAGATGACATGGATATGGGTGCATTGCGTGATGCTACTGCTGTTGCTATGGTCTCATGAGTTCGTTGTCAACTTGTCATTGCATTCTCTAATGTATTCGGACTCTATAATTATTATTAGATATTATTGTAATATAATTTCTATTTAACAAACTCAAAATATATTAGAATTACTGAATTCTCCTCTTATTGAGAACAAAAATGAGCTATTATTAGCATCAGGGGCATCTAGGTCATTTTATCAACCAGGACACACAATCGACTGAAAATAATCAGGATTGCCAAACACTCAGCTTATTCAGACAGCGGATTCTCCAGACAGCGGCTTATCAGATAAGCTTGCTACCCAGATAAGCGAGTTCCAGATAAGCGTTCCCAAACAGGGCGATCATGAATCAGACACCTCCTCTGCCTCCCTTTCTGCAGGCTCAGATGGGGGTCGATGCACTGGCAGCCTTGTGCTGCGTCCTTCCGGTACTCCTCTCCTTGCTCGCCGTCCGCTTCGTATACGTGCTTTTGTGCAGCGGCCAGCCGTCGTCCCGGTCGCCCACTGCCCATTTGCGGTGTCTCATCGTCCTCGGATCTGGTGAGTCTTGCGTCTCGCCTGTTGGATACCTATGGCCAGTTAAGATGTATGGTTATTCTGGACTATCAAACAACACCAAAAGCGCATACCATGAGCTACGCTAAATGGTGATACTGAATTTAGTCATGATTGACAGTCAAGTTCTGGATTGTATGGCAAAATCCCAGTCAACATTAACACCACCATCATGACATTTGTAACCACGTAGTATTGCTTTCTTATACTATAATTATCTTGCTGCCACCACCTGTTGTAACCACGTGTGCTACTCGTATCCGATCCTAAAAAATCATTTATACATAGTTGTTGTGGGATCACATTCAGAGTGTATATGTGTTACCATGTACACCTTTCATGAATCTGATTGAACAATAATGTGACGTTGCAAATGACAAGTGCTGTCTGTCACTTTGTAGTAGCCATGTGATGCTAATTCTGAATAACTATTGGGTTGTTTGTTTGAGGAATAAGGTGATCCATCACCATCTAACTCCTTGCATTCTTGTTTGGGTTGGGAATGAAATTGGTCGATCCATTACTAGCTCGTTCCTTGTACATACAAACATGAGTGCTGGAGTTATCCTACCAAAATTCATGGGATGAAGTCATGATGGACTTCTGTTTAAGATGGGTTCCTTGTGCAATATTGATAAACACAGTCAAAGAGTGCTGCCCATTAACCTGAGCTAGTTATGAGTTTGCTCTTGCAGCCTTGACTAATGCTTTTCCAATTCCAGATCAATTAACCTGGGCTGAGTTCAATCTCACAGCCCTGACTAATGCTTTTTTATAGATATTTGCACATGGTTTACTGCCGAGACTCGTACGTCATATTAACTACAAATGACTGTTGTCCCTGTGCTATCCCTTACCTCTGATGCATTTTAATTTTGGCCTTATGTTTGTGTGTGCACAGTTCATGATGTTTAGTTCAAGTACTGATATTGTCTGTTGTTGTCCGTTTGGTATTTTAGTGCACATTTATATCACTTAAAAATAAGCAAATGCATATTTGATCATCTCCTTTTCCCCCTCTGTTTTTTGTAATGTCTGCCCAATTCTCTTCTTGCACACAGACACACTGTGGATAATTGCATATGGTCAACTGTAAATACTATATAAGAATATTAGGTAACTACTCTGAGTAAGCCGTTGAAATAACCCAACACGATGAATTATCTATTAATTTGTGAAGTTGATTCTTAGGAGGGCATACAGCAGAAATGATGAATATTGTAACAATGATTCAAAAGGATAGGTTCACGCCAAGGTACTATGTGGCTGCACTTACTGACAATATGAGTCTTCAAAAGGCTCAGGTCTATGAGCAGTCACTGATTCAGGTGGAGGTCAATGATCATTCTGCATTGAATTAGATATTGTAGAAGTTTCTTACCTAGTCTGCTTAAATTCTGTAATATGATTCTAGTTTGTTCCTTTTCCAGAGTGGAGAGAAGACCATCAAGTATGCCCACTTCATGCAGATATATCGTAGTCGTGAAGTAGGCCAGTCTTACATTACCTCCATTGCGACAACATTGGTAGCTACATTGCATGCTATGTGGCTAGTAATAAGAATCAGACCAGAAGTGGTGTGTACCATGTTTGGATTTGTTAGTGCCCATTGTGCAGCTTGTGCTCAAAGATACTAATGACCTGTTACTCCTGTAGATATTCTGCAATGGTCCTGGGACATGCTTCCCTCTGTGTGCCTCTGCCTTCATTCTTAAGGTAGCCCTCACACCCTAGCTTCTATCATTGCTTACGTAGTACTTATGCCTTTTCTCTTTGTTATTATAGAATAGGACATGGAAGTTTAATAATGCCATCAATCTAGTTACCGTGGCTAACTTTTTCCTCCAGAATGGCAGGTTGATGCTGTACGTTCTAGTCTATAACGAGTTTGAGGGGGTGCTGTCTTTCTGCAGGTTCTTGGTTTGGGATGGTCCTCTATTTTCTACATTGAAAGCATTGCAAGAGTGAAGAAGCTTTCATTGAGCGGGTTACTGCTGTACAAGCTACGGATAGCTGACCAGTTCTTCGTGCAGTGGCCCCAGCTGCAGCAGAAGTACCCTCGAGCATGCTACGCAGGCCGTTTGATGTGAAGACCCGTCCATATCTAATATTGGGATGACGTAAATTCCAATTCAAAATTATGAACACGCTGACAGCTTTTCTACACTTTGCCGGGTGGCCCGGGTACAATTGTGGTTGCCTTAAAAGAAAGGCATTACAGAGTACAGGCACTCACTTGATACAGGGTCGTGTAAATGTAAAATTACTTTAAGGTAATCTTCCTGGCTGAAATAGAATCAAGGTAGGCTGTTAGAAGTCAGTGCAGAGTGTAAAACTCATTTTGTATGTTTCAAGAGACATGATCTGTTATTAGTTGTGCTTGGCATCTCCAATTTGACTGGTGATTCATTCTGTTCTATACACAAAGTATTTTTGCCCCAGCTTAATGCCAAAGCATCCAGTCTGCTAGAACACCGGGTCAGCGACTGCGGCTGTTGTTGGACAGCAATCTTCCCGGTTCAACACGTATGTTGCCATCCTTCGGTTCGAGGCTTACATGAACAAAAGACTCCATTGATTTTGCCACAGCCTTTGCCGAAGCACCACTGCTCGAGTTGATGTCCTAGATCGGATGGGAGAAAGCAGAGCCCACCCAAATACTATACCGCTTGTTGTTTGGTTGTCGCCGTAAGGTCAAGCATCCCTCACTGGCAAGCGTCCTTTAATTAGCTGAGTATAAGCTCCCAAATTTACTATGCAAAAAGAAGATTCTCCATCACATCAAAATATCATAACATGCATGGAGTACTAAATGTAGATGAAATCAAAAACTAATTGTACAGTTTTGTTGTACTCTGCGAGACGAACATTTTGAGTCTAATTAATCAATTTTTGGACAATTTTTCGCACGTACAAACAAAATGCTACAATGGCGCAATGATTACGAAGTGACATCATACTCCCAAATTCACACTCCCAAATTCAACATCTAAACATGGCCTAAGTTCTATTGCAAGATGCAACAATCTAAATTCTTTTGTTTTAGATGGAACTGATTATTTCAGTTTTCTCTTTCATATATCACGTGGCAACCGCGCGGGCACGAACAAAACCACTTTATAAAGCATATACTTATAAGTAGCACATAGTTGAAACGGTCAATTCAACAAGCCACAAATGCCGCTTGACAAATTAAATCTGGAATTATATAGCCTATCACTAGAACGCTATTGTTTGCGAACATTGTGGATCCTATATAATGTCCTAGAAAACTAGTAACTGTACCAATAATTGCTACGTACAAATGTAATCACCCTCTCATAATGTGTACTACAGTATTGCGTCGTCCTAGCCCCTGTAAGCTAAAGCCCAAACCTAGTCCGAGCCGGATGGAGACGATCATATCTATCAAACATCACCAGAGCTTCATGCTGAACTTGCAGTCCATGTTCTTGACCCCGAGCCTGCCCTCGGTGGTGAGCCTGTTAAGCACGATGTCGCACCTGACGCTGGGCGTCACCCTGCCCGTCGTGACGGGGCCGACCTTGACCCGCACGGGCACCTCGCCGCGGAACACGAGCGGCAGCTCCCCGAACTATGGGTATTTGAAGGTGAGGGCCGGGCCTGTCATGGCTGAATCCGAAAGGGAAGTTGTTCGATCAATGCACACGTGTGTTCTCGGAGTCGGAGTGCGGCCGACGTGCGCCATGGAGTCACTCGGTCCGAATACCAATCGGAAAAGTAGACACAATAGAAGTATAGAACACCACCGACGTCAGTACGTAACTACGTATGGACCAGGACCAAGCGGCTAAGAAACAGAACGTGAGCAACATTGAATGGATTTTTGACACTTTTGAGAGTGCGAATAATAATATGCGTAGTTTCAGATTGGCACAGCAAACAGAGTGAAAGGACAACCGTTAGGGTGCTCAGGGTGGCTGCCCGTGTTACTCACCAGAGCCAGTGAACAACAGAGAATAACTTGACTGGTTAGGGTGAGAATTGTGGTTATATACCATAGCCACCCGCGTTTGAATCTCTCTAACTATGAGTTTGGATTCCTATTTTCTTTCTAATAAAAAATCATATGGTTTGGCTTCTTTCAAGTTCTCATTGCTCAATGCGGCTTTTCCCAAAAGTTGGTTTAAGAGTATGCCAATGAGAGTATAGGGCAATACAGACGAAACTGGGTATATTGTTTTAGTATTTTTACAACTTCAAACATTTTGACACCAACGTCACAGGTAGAAGGTTTCAGTTCATCCAACTGCCCCAATCCCACGAGTAGCAACTAAATTTTAGTCAACCTATGAAACAATGAAATGATGTACCCTAGATAATTGCGCCATGGGGTCAGTCGGTCCGAATACAAATCGGAAAAGTAGACACAATAGAACCACCGATGTCAGTACGTAACTACATATGGACCAGGAAAGAAATTGAACATGAGCGACGGCATTGAACGGACTTTTAACACTTTTGAGAGGGCGAATAATAATATGCTTAGCTTCAGAGTCGCTGTTGGCGGTCGTTACAACCCAAATCCGACCACCAATACTCGGAAATAAATGAGGTTTTATGCAACATTCCATGTACTTATGTTTTATTTCTAATAAAGTTCCACGAGTTTTGGTGAGTGTCACTTGTGCAGGTACAACTAAGACAAATATGTGCTATTGGGGCCGGAAATGACCGAATCGGCCGAACGACTCCGTTCGGCTGGTTACCCCCCTTAGCCGAGCAGACCACCGGGAGTCGTCCACGTCAACAATGACCAAGCGAACACATCACACGACACGTGAACGACCGCCAACTCATCCCGGACCACGCGACACGTCACTCCTGGGCCACTACAACTCGAAGACCACATGGATCAGAACAACTACAGAGCCCAGGAGGCAGAGGCGGTGCACGGGGGCAGGCCTGGGCCTCCAGGCCCATTCGGCCGAACCGCCCCCAGTGCACAACCGCCTTGCAGGGGTGGATCCTGGCCGTGGGAGCCAGAGGCAGCAGATCCCACAGTTCGGCCGAACTGGCCAGTTTGGCCGAACCGGGGAATTCGGCCGAAGGCCCGGCACCGCCTCCCTGACTGCCTTGGCAGTTACCGTGCCTACAACCACCATCAACCACTATAAATTGGACAGCCTCAACCCTCATTCAACACACACCAAGCCAAGGAGCTCATTTCCACTTCCATTCTAGTAGAGTTAGGATAGTTTAGTCGGAAGTTAGAGTTGAGTCGAGCTGTGCCTCGGAGGTTTCAGAGTCGTCTTCAGAAGCTCTGGTATAAGCTCTTGTATCTTTTACCCTTTCCTTTTGCAAGACTTTGAGTTATCAATATAGTTATCTTTATCTTCTTGCCTTTGTCATTTATATCTTGCTTCTACTTTATTCTAGTTGCAAATATATCTTGTTTAGACTATATTTAGTTATAGTTCTAGTGCTTGTAGTCTTGTTTAAGTCTTTGTCTTGGCTGGTTCTTCGATCTTGCTTGATACTTGAGGTGAATTGTCATCAAGACTATTGACAAGGTTGCTTGCTCTTGCTAGCGGAGTAAGTTGTTATTGACTAGTGTAAGAGTGGTTCCTAGCCTAGCCAGTAGCCTTAGAGTACTCCCGTCGCAACGGAGGTGGTAGCCGTGAGGTGGTGATAGCCCTTTCGGTCTTCGTAGCCCATCACGTTAGTTCCGGTCCGTAGGATCCCCCAGTTGGGAAATAGTGGCACCCCTTCTCATCCCTTTCTGTGTGTCCACCGGTTCCCTTGTCCCGAAGCTAAGACAATAGAGTTATCCCAGATCTCCTAGTGCTGGCTCTTTAGCCGCTGTATCTCTAAGCTAGAGTGACATAGGTAGATAAAGTATTGAGGAGTCCTCTATCTCTTCTCGTTGTCCTCCCAGCTATCTATCTCTTCATCTCCCTTACCTGAGTATCCCTTGAGCTGTGTGTCCGGTATATCCACTCCTATCCAATACCGTTATCCCCTGTCTTGTCTAGTCGTGTACCCCTCTCTGATAGTCTCGAATATCTGTTCACTAGTAGTCTTGTCAAAGCTTCCCTGCGGAAATATAAATTACGATACCTCGGGATACTCCCAGGTGAAGTGCTACAGCGGTGATTCTGTGCGCTTGCAGAATATTCACATATTTTACTAGCCATAAGGAAAACCACTGAACACTCCTTACCCCACTACCAGGATTCTCAATTCTGATATTGGATCGTAAGAAGTGACAACAAGCATTTCTAGCGCTGTTACCGGGGAAGCATTTGGCTAGATTACTTTTGAACTTTTATCTTGAGCTATCTTAGTTGAGTATCGCTACTCAAGCGGGTTTATCCTTTCTCTGTTCGTTGGTCTTTGTGGAACAGAGCAGTGCATGACTGGTTTCCAACTACCGTCAAACTTCCAAGAAAATCTGGAGTCACTTGTGAGGAAAGTACGACCCCATGTTGTACCTCCTCAGAAGCAACTCCTTCCGACGAACCCAGTCCTTCCCGTCGTTGACCAGGCTACATCGAGGATGGCCGCCAAGACGATCCGTGAGTTCTCTGCTCCATCGAACGAGAACGTGCGTGTCGGACCAGCTTCGCCAGTCGGAGATGGAAACTTCGAGCTCAAGCCAGCCCTCATCAACATGGTCCAGGCTAGCCCGTTCTGCGGCAAGCCACACGAAGATGCCAATGCGCATCTCCAGCATTTCCTGGAGATCTGCAACACCTTCACCATCCATGGAGTAAGTATCGATGCCATTCGCCTTCGTTTATTTCCATTCTCATTACTAGGCAAGGCGAAACAATGGTTTTATGCTAACCGCGAAGCAATAGACACCTGGGATAAATGCACTAGCGCTTTCTTGCTAAAGTTCTTTCCGGTTGGGAAAACCAACGCCCTCCGGAACAAAATTGCTAGTTTCCAGCAGTTAAAAGATGAAACAGTCTCGGAGGCATGGGATCGCCTCTAGGACTACATTTCTGCTTGTCCTCACCATGGTATGCAGAGTTGGTTCATAATTCAAACCTTCTATCACGGGCTGAGAAACTCTGCCCGTGAGTACCTGGATGCTGCTGCTGCAGGATCGTTCTTCTCTCTTGAGGAGAGTCGTGCGAAGGCCCTCATAGAGAAGATGGTCGAGAATCAAGGTTGGTCCGATGACCGGACTCAACAGAAGACCCGAGGAGTTCACCAAGTTGAAGCTCTGGACATGCTCGCTGCCAAGATGGACCTCTTGATGAAGAAATTGGAGGCCCCTGCTCAAGAAACGGTGCAAGCCATGGACGCTCGCATGACCTGCGAAGTCTGTGGCAACACTGGCCATTCGGGGAATGACTGCCCCGTAACGCGAGAAGATGCCCACTACGTCAACAACTCCAACAACAACGGGTACCGACCGAACAACTACGGCAACCAAAGCTGGAATTCGCGCCCAAAGCTCCCTTTCGAGAGGCCTCAACAAGGTAATAATTACAATTCCAGCAATTTCAATAATCAGTCGTCTCTTAGAGATCTTGTGTTTGGCCAGATGAAAATAACTGAAAATATTAATAAAAAGCTTGCTGCTAATGACAAAACTCTGGAAAGCATAGACTCTAGGATGGAATCATTTTCTTCTGCTATGAAAAATCAACTGAGATTCAATAAAATGATAGAAACTCAAGTCGCTCAGTTAGCTATTGCGGTTCCTATCACTGAATCGGGGAAGATTCCGGGGCAACCCGAGCCTTCCATCGAGACAGTGAATTCTATCACTACCAGGCATGGTAAGATGTCTCGTAGTGTATTCCGCACTAACCACGCAGGGAAGGTCGCACGCATCCAAGTGCTGACACCAAGATGGACTTACCTGCCAAGAGCTGCAAAAAGGGTGATCATCAAGACCTCCCCGGACAGGAAGGAAGATCCCGGAGTACCCATCATTCAGTGCACGATCTGGAATCGTCGCATTGATGATGCCCTCTGTGATCTGGGGGCAAGCGTCAACATCATGTCTAGGGTATTATTTAAGAAGTTACGCTACCCTACTTTGTCACCCACTACTGCCCAGGTACAGCCTGCGGACTCAACCATCCGCTACCCCGAGGGGGTGATCGAGAATGTACCGGTCCGGATCTGGGGACGATATGTCCCTGTGGACTTCGTTGTCCTCGACACGGGGAACGAGCACTCGTTTCCCCTTGTGTTGGACCAGCCGTTCTTGAACACCGCCCGGGCTAGGATAGATATGTATGCGAGAGAAATCTCGTTCCGTATCGACGGAAGGTTGACATACTTCAAGTTTCAACCCCGGGAAGAAAAGAAGGCAGAGCCACTCACACCGGAGCAGAGGAGCGCCGAGTGTTTCCTTAAGGCTCTCATCAGTGGAGAACTGGAAATACTCGGCGGTGAGCAGCTCAAATGGAACGAGCCGACAAAGCTGACGGGTGCAGAAGAAATGGATTTCCTCATAAAGAAATACGAGGAAGAGCAAGCCCTCTGGAATTCTCCGGAGACGCCGATCCCACCGACACCGAAGAAGAAGAATAAGAAGATGTGGCGGAAGAAGGTTGCATCATCCGAGTCATCCACTCCGGGATCGGACGATGACAAAAGCAACTGAAGACAGGAGAAGTCCCGCTCGCGGACTTAAAAGCTGAGCTCTCGCCGCGAGGAAAACCGGTATGTATCCCATATTTCCCTTCCAATTTTTAAATTTTCAATTGCATTTGCACGTTTCCCTTTCCAAAATAAATGAACCACTTGAGTAATTAATTTGAGAGAGAGTAGAAAATTTTGCAAGCTTGGTTAGAAATAATTGGACACATGCTGAAATTTGATTAGAGAGGGTGTAATTTGTAACTTTCTTCATCTTTACCCCTTCTAGAACATCTCCAATTATTTACCATCACCATCAACCAGCAACAAACATGTCTACCCCACTAAAAATGGCTGCACACTCACCAATTATCACAAACATGGCAGCATGGGGGTAACTCCACTAAAATCCACTTTGGTCATGTCAACTTTGCATCTCACCTAACACAACCCACCAAAAACCCCATGACCTAGTGTTGGACCTATGGCAAAACTTTGTGCTGGTGGGAGGCAAGAGGTGGGTGCAGCACATGGGGCACTCAGGCGCCCATGCCTGGTTCGGCCGAACCAGCCAGTTCGGCCGAACTGGCCCTGCTGCCCCCCCTCGGCCTATAAAAGGTGGCCAAGCTGCTTGCTTCCTTACACATTCATACACTCTGAAATTTCTGCTAGGAAGCTCTCTCTCTCCCTCTCATTCTCTTGCTCAAGAGCTTGCTCAAGTTCTTCCCAAGTTCTTGCTCAAGTTTTGGTTCACTTGCATCACTAGAAAATCCCAAAAATATTTTGCTTTTGTTGTGATCTTTGTGCTGAAATTTTGGACGATTTTGTGGTGGTCTCCGACACCCACAAGAACGACTAACCTTTTGTGGTGGTTTTCATCCCCGCAAGAACGACTAACTATCTCGAACGACTGACTTATTTTTCCTGTGCTAACTATATATATTCAGTCCTTCGGGTAGTTGTTGCTGCACTAACCTTTTGCAGGAGACATGTCGAAGTTCATTGCTGCACTCCGTCGTTCCACCCGGCTTAGCCGCCGCACGGACGATGCTGGGAGTTCACCAGCTCCGTCCCGAGGCTCGAGCCGGATGGACACGGACGAGCACGAAGCAGCCGGCTCGGGATGGGGCCATGCCACACCCCCGGCCAGGCAGCTCCTGAGCATTAACGACATCAACCTCAGGACAGAGCGGGAGAGGAACACCTTCAACGAGCTTCGGCTGAAGGAGTTCGAACACACCCGTGTTTTTGAGCAAGACTTGCTCAGGGACACGGGTATGGATGAAGAGTTCACAGAAGTTTTCCAGGCCATTGGCTGGGAGAATTTCTGGGACATCAACGAAGAAGGTTCGTACCTGCTCACCCTCGAGTTCCTCTCGACTTTGGTTTCGGAAACTGGGGAGATTCGCTTTCATTTCTTCAACCTAGAGTTCTTTTGCTCTTAGAGGGATTTTAGTTCAGGTCTCGGATTTTCAAGCCGTTGTTCCTTAGACCCGAACAAAGCGTTAAAAAGGTTTGATCGGGTTGCATTTTGGAAAAAGATTTCGGGGAATACCAACTGTCATGCACCTCGCACGAACAGTATACATAACCCCACTTTGTGTTTCATGTATCGTTGGGTGTCCATGGCGGTATTCCCCCGGGCAGATTTGCGCCCTGTTAACACCAATGAGTTGCGGGTTCTTTTTGCCATGGTCAAGCAAATTCCCTATTCGCCTGTGAAAGACATGGTTAGTCACTGGCTGTCTCATATTTCTCGTGTGGATAGCATGACGATGACTTCTCTAGTCACTCGCCTCGCTAACCATCTTGGCGTTCTTCAGGGCGCCCGGCTCACGTACATCGAGACAGCGCGTTCCGTCGTGGATGCCGAGCACTTTGTGCAAGCCCACATGATACGGCGGACGCCTGACGCAACGCTAGCTATGATTTACCGCGGTTATACAACTGAAGTGTCCTTGCCTTGTGCAGCACTAAGGTTGTATACCACGCCGAAACTAACTCTTCAGTTGAGGACCGAGTCGGACGATTCTCCACCTTGGAGAGAGCCCGCTCGGCATAGCGTTGCAGGTGACGGAGCAGTCACGAGGGGATGAGCCAGGCGTGATGCTGGGCTCGCCACCTCACAGGAGCCGGAAGATGCACCACAGATGCCGCACCGACATACTTCTGCTTTCGAGGCCACCTACGACATGTACACCGGTGCTGGGACGTCCGGAGCAGGAGGCTCTGGGCAACACCAGGAACCGAGCTACTTTGCCTCAGGATGCTGGGACTACGGCCAGGACACGGACTCTGAGTGGTCCGGGAGTCGGTATGCAGGGGGGTACGATCAAACCTCCCATCCATACTACCCCGGATACTCGCAGTCCACACGCTTCGACTTCGATCGGGAGTTGTCCTACATCTCCGACCGAGTCAATGTCATCGACGACCGCAGTCGAGAAATTCAAGACACGCTAGCCCGCCATTCTCAGTATCACCAAGAGAATAGCGGGATGGTAGCGTCCATCCAGCACAATGTCCACGAGCAAGCGGACCAGCTGAGCCAGTACCTGTCAAGATTTCATCCCTACTAGTGAGAAGTCCAAGCTTGGGGGAGGACCCCCATTCAGGTATGTTCTAATGTACCCAGCACTTTGATCACCCAATTGCATTTCCCTTTTTCCTTCATGCTTTAGTTTGCATTTTAAAAAAAAATATGAAAATACCAAAAATATTTCCCTTGAATAAAAGTAACTCCCAACTATGCATGGAATGAGTCATTTGCCTCTCACCTTGGAAATGATGAATAGTTGCTCTGTCATTAATTTTACAAGTACTTTGTTGCAACTAGTTGCTTGATAATGCTTGAGTTATTTAGCATGAGTAATAATGAACCTGAAAACCTTGTGGGAGCACATGCTTTATTCCAAGTCTAAAGTTGTTGTGGGGATTGATATAATGAGAATTTGGTTGAGTTCTATTTCTGCTCTTAGTACGGGAAAATCTTGGAGATTTATGCTTTCAAAAAGAAACAAGTTCCTCATTGGTCAAAATACCTACCAGAGCCATATGATAAGCTTAGTTGAAAATTTCTACTCATATGCTGCTTGTTATCTTAGTGAGCTTTGTCAAATTGTTGTGACCTTTGAGTGAAGCTTTCTTATTCTTAGAGATCAAGATCCACGTACACACACCACCTCTCACCTGCAATTCCTACACTGGGAGTTAGCATTCATATTTCCATCATTCATCCACAAAATAAAATGCTCCATGTTCTATGATTTCCCTCTCCAAATATTCTTGATAGAGACATGGGCTATGCAAAAAGAAAAGCATGCCAAAGAAGCATGGCAAAAATAAAAAAAAAAGAAAAGCATGCCAAAGAGCATGGCAAAAAGAAAGAGAAAAAGAAAAGCATGCCAAGTGGCATGGCAAAAATATGAGAATAAAAGATAGCCCATGTTCTCGAAAATAAATCAAGGAGAGGGAAATTCATCCAAGGAGTTCCACCATATTCCATTCCACCATAGTCCATTCCACCATATTCCACTCTATCCATCCCACACACTTGCACTTCTCGATCTTAAGATGTGTTTTGTTTTCTCAGAGATCCAGTCTTTGACTTAGCAAAATATAAGATGCATGCATGCCTTCATCCTTTGTCCTTGAGCCACACAAAAAGCCATATTAGATGATAGGATGAAAAAGAAGGCACAAGCCTTTGGTGAGGATTCAAATACACTTGAGTGATTGAGTGTGCCAATTGAGGAACAATTTGTAGTTTTCAAAACTTGTGAAAAATTCCGAGATAGGATCCTGAAAAGGGTTCTAGTGCTTGTAGTCTTGTTTAAGTCTTTGTCTTGGCTGGTTCTTCGATCTTGCTTGATACTTGAGGTGAATTGTCATCAAGAGTATTGACAAGGTTGCTTGCTCTTGCTAGCGGAGTAAGTAGTTATTGACTAGTGTAAGAGTTGTTCCTAGCCTAGCCAGTAGCCTTAGAGTATTCCCGTCGCAACGGAGGTGGTAGTCGTGAGGTGGTGACAGCCCTTTCGGTCTTCATAGCCCATCACGTTAGTTCCGGTCCGTAGGATCCCCCAGTTGGGAAATAGTGGCACCCGTTCTCATCCCTTTATGTGTGTCCACCGGTTCCCTTGTCCCGAAGCTAAGACAATAGAGTTATCCCAGATCTCCTAGTTCTGGCTCTGTAGCCGCTGTATCTCTAAGCTAGAGTGACATAGGTAGATAAAGTATTCAGGAGTCCTCTATCTCTTCTCGTTGTCCTCCCAGCTATCTATCTCTTCATCTCCCTTACCTGAGTATCCCTTGAGCTGTGTGTCCGGTATATCCACTCCTATCCAATACCGTTATCCCCTGTCTTGTCTAGTCGTGTGCGCTTGCAGAATATTCACATATTTTACTAGCCATAAGGAAAACCACTGAACACTCCTTACCCCACTACCAGGATTCTCAATTTTGATATTGGATCGTAAGAAGTGCCAACAGTCGCACAGCAAATTGAGTGAAAGGAGAACCGTTACTCACCTGGGCCAGTGAGCAGAGCATAACTTGACTTATTATGGTGAAAATTGTGGTTATATACCATAGCCACCCACGTTTGAATCTCTCTAACTCGAGAGTTTGGATTCTTTTTTTTTCCTAATATAAAAAACCATATAGTTTCTTTTAGGTTCTCATTTCTCAATGCGGTTTTTTCCCAAAAGTTGGGTAAGAGTATGCCAATGAGAATAAATGAGAATAAGGGCAATACAGATTAAACTGGGTATATAGTGTTTTTACAAACTGAAACATTTTGATACCAGCGTCAGGGTAAAAGGTTTCATTCTCCAACTGCCCCCAATCCCACGAGTAGCAACTAACTTACCAAATATTCTCGCGACGTAACGCTTAGAGTGTACTAACTTACCAAATATTCTTGCGCAATTTGCGCTTAGAGTGTTGAACTCCGGGGATCAATGAAACCCCTTTTGCCGGCCCAGATTCGAATCTTGGTACCAACTTCTTCGAGACAAAATCAAGGGGATTTCTCTCCCTCTGGTCGATTTTTTTTTTTTTGAGTAGCAACTAACTTTTTATAGTCAATTTATGAAACAATGAAATGACACTATAGGTTGAAAGGGGATAGTCTCACTCATCGGCGCAAAATACCGTAGATAATGTCAACTGAAAACGACAAAAATAAAACTTTCCCTGTAAGATCAAACTTTTGAACAGTGAAAGGGCAGTACCTAGAACAGTGAATTGCATTGCATTGGGTAAACAGATACAAGGTTCCTGCAAGAGTGGCCCCAGGCTCACAACAACAATGGACAAAAAATTCAGGATGCAAAAGATCAACCCAGAGTACAAAGTTGGGACTCAATATAAAGCATCTAGTATTTGGGCACTTTTATTTCCTCGTTCAGCTGGACGACGCGGAAAACAAGTTTTACAGGGGGATCGAGAACGACTTCTTCAACTTCTCTACCTCCAAATAAGCATTAGAGTAAGGGAGGAACTCTGAGAAATGGTTTTGCATCAGATCGTTGATGGCTGTCGCGAGCTTTGGAATCTCCATGATCTCCTCATTGGTCAGCTTCCGGACAAACCTGGCCGGGCTTCCAGCCCAGAGTTCACCAGTCGGAACCCGCCTTCCAGGGGCCAGGACGGAACCAGCCTCAAGGATTGAGTTGGTTTCAACCAGTGAACCTTCCATAAGGATGGAGTGCTGACCAATGATGCACTCAGGCTCGATAGTGCATGAGCGCAGCAGAGAGTAGGCACCGACTGTTACATACCGGTCGACAAGAGTCTCAGCTGGAAGTCCTGTATAAACAACAAAACATTGGAGATGAGTTTGAAGCCAACCTTACCTACTAGTAGTAGCTATCAGTAAAAAGTACAGGTTGCCTAGACATTATAATATAAAGTGAAAATCACCGACTATACATGTAACTTAGAAGATAAGTCAAAAACAAAGTCGCAGGCGAAGAAAAGAAGGCAGAATGGCCAAAAAATACTACTCAATGGTGCGGCAAGCAAGGACTGAGGCATACATTTTCTAAAGGGAAATTTAAATTTCCAACAAAACCAAACAGCTTGCAGATTTCTTTTATCAAAGAGCACTGCTTATATTTGCAACTCATGCAATTTTCTGTTGAAATGGCAAAGGATGCTATTAGTGTTAACAAATTCAAATCAACCAAGTTTATGGCATGTCTTTAAGTAGTCACACAGATCATACATGGCAGACTTCAAGACAACAGAAAGCTCAAAAATGAATATTAACACTTAGATTTCCGATTGCATTTGTTCTAATAAATGCTTACGAGCACAAGCTTATAACAGAAGGCAATAATATTATCCTGAACATTTAGAACAGGGCATACAGATTACTCAATGAGGTTTATTTATAATAAATTAAACACATAAACGTGACATTAAGCAAAAAGGAATCAAGGTACAACAGATGTCATATTGGGTATTCATGTTTAAGGGCATGTGTCGCATAGTATCACGTGGACATAGCCATCCATCCTATAAAAATCATGAACTTCCTATGTTATCGTGCTCAGAATTTAAGATATCGACTAAAATGGTAAATGTTAAATATTGAGCCACTGATGAACCCATCTAATGTGCAAATTATCTCACTAAGCAGTTGATACTGTTAAAATGTGTTCCATTCTTCCAGATAAGAAAAGGAAAATCTCATGAATAATTCATGAAAGTCTCTGTTCACCATCATTCAGTAGCTCCAGTCGTGAACAAGTGGTTTTGGACATCCACATGGTTGAAGTCAATTTTACTTTGTATTGTCATATAGCAAAAGCGTTCTTTAATAAAAATAACTTTTTGAGGCAAATGTACTCATAATTTTCAAATAGCCAAACTAGACACAGAAAAGGTAATTTGTAACAAAAGCCTACATGCTTGACTGCACACAACCCAAAACAGAACTTATTTGTGACTGCAGGGAGTAGTATGAAATAAATAGATTTGTTCGATACTTAAAACCTGAATCAGTACTTTGATTGCCTGCTGTGCTTTGTGACCTCATGCTAATAAGCAACTAAGAAGTAGAAGTGTCAGACATCTTTATTACCAACTGGTTCTCCTAACTATATTGCTATGGAAATTCCAATGAAGTGTGAAACCATGACAAGCACTTATCAAAAGGAATTGTTGGTTCTTCTTTGAGTATTACCATGCTATAATAACAATGCTATCTGAAGTTTCAAGGTTTCTGCGAAGATAAAACAATAATGCATTCACAAAACCCAGGGACTAGCAATGCAATATTTTCCTCTATTACTACTTTCTTTTTTATGCGCAGATGAAAGGATAATGTATCACAAGACATGGAATCGTTTCCCCCTGTTCTGTGGGGTTATGTTTGTCTGTTTGTAGTTCTGGGAGAAAGAACTAGATGGGAGGTAAGCAAAGTAGCAGAAGAGTTTTATTTGTTTACTGCAAAATGTTTCTGGATAGATCAAATGGGCAGGAATGAATTGTTTTTGACAAGGAATCAGAGAATAGTTTGAAGACCGAATTGATAACTAGAATGGACCCAGACAGGAACCAGCATTGCGGTGATGGAGGGGAGTTGGATTTTGCAGTAAAGATCGGTGAAGGACGAGAAGGACAAGAGTGATGGTGGCAGAGGGGATCAAGCCAGGGAGCTTTCTCCGCAGGCAATGGGGTGTCCTGGCCAGACAATGTCATATACAATGGACACATCTAATGGCAATGAGGCCAGATAGAACGGCACAATCTTTTAGTACTATCTAAGTGAACCAAAAAAATTCAGTAGCATTAAAAAAGAGTAAATTACATTGACGCTCCCTGAACTAGTTAAAGTGTATCACATAGCTCCCTCGACTTGCAAAGTACCTTTTCAGGTCCCTAGACCTGACACAGCTTGCACCATCCATTACAAGTTCAGGACCTCCAATGACTTGGCAACTCCAATAACAGGCTAACTAGTAGATCATCACTACAACAACAACAACAACAACATAGCCTTTTGTCCCAAGCTAGTTGGGGTAGGCTAGAGGTGAAACCCAAAAAGTCAAAAAAAAAACAGAAAAAGAGTTAGAGGAAAGCAGAAAAGAAAGCAAAGATCACGGCTCAGGCACATTAATTGCTAGTCTCCAAGCGCTCCTATCCATAGCTAAATCCTTAGAGATATTCCACTCTTTAAGGTCTCTAATAACCGACTCGTCCCAAGTTAGTTTGGGTCGACCTCTACCTCTCTTAACATTATTGGCCCGCTGTAGAACCCCACTACGCACCGGCGCCTCAGGAGGCCTCCGTTGGACATGTCCGAACCATCTCAACCGATGTTGCGTCAATTTCTCCTCAATTGGTGCCACTCCGACTCTATCTCGAAAATCTTCATTCCGTATCCTATCCCTTCTTGTGTGACCACAAAACCAACGCAACATACGCATCTCTGCTACACTCAGTTGCTGTATATGTCGCCTTTTTGTAGGCCAACATTCAGCACCGTATAGCATCGCCGGGCGAATCGCCGTCCTATAGAACTTACCTTTTAGCTTTTGTGGTACCCTCTTGTCACAGAGGACACCAGAAGCTTGACGCCATTTCAACCAACCGGCTGAAATTCTATGCCTAACATCTTCATCAATGTCACCATCCTTTTGCAGCATCGATCCTAAATACCTAAAGGTATCTTTCTCGGCCACCACTTGCCCATCAAGCCTGACATCTCCATCTTCATATCTAGTCCCACTGAAATCGCACATCATGTACTCGGTCTTGGTCCTGCTAAGTCTGAAACCTTTGGACTCTAACGTATGCCTCCACAACTCTAACTTCCTATTAACACCTGCCCTACTCTCATCAACTAGCACCACATCATCAGCAAAGAGCATACACCAAGGGATATCACTTTGTATATCCCTTGTGACCTCATCCATCACCAGAGCGAATAAATAAGGGCTCAATGCTGACCCCTGATGCAGACCTATTTTATTTGGAAAAACACTACTGTCTCCACCATAAGTGCGGACAACCGTCATCGCATCCTTGTACATATCCTTGATAAGGGTAATGTACTTAGTTGGGACTTTGTGCTTCTCCAAAGCCCACCACATGACATTTCTTGGTACTTTATCATATGCCTTCTCGAGGTCAATAAAGACCATGTGCAAGTCCTTCTTTTGCTCCCTATGTCTCTCCATGAGTTGTCGTATTATAAAAATCGCCTCCATGGTCGACCTTCCAGGCATGAACCCAAACTGGTTTTGGGTCACACTTGTCACTCTCCTAAGGCGATGCTCGATAACCCTCTCCCAAAGCTTCATCGTATGGCTCATCAGCTTAATCCCACGGTAGTTAGTACAACTTTGAACATCTCCCTTGTTCTTGAAGATCGGTACTAATATACTTCTTCTCCATTCTTCAGGCATCTTGTTTGACCTAAAAATGAGGTTAAAAAGCTTAGTCAGCCATACTATTGCTCTGTCACCCAGGCATCTCCACACCTCAATGGGGATACCATCAGGACCCATCGCTTTACCTCCCTTCATCCTCTTCAAAGCCTCCGCAATCTCTGCCTCCTGAATTCTCCTTACAAAACGTCTGTTGGCGTCGTCAAATGAGTCATCCAACTCAAGCGTCGAACCATTCTCCTCATTAAATAACTTATCGAAGTACTCTCGCCATCTGTTCTTGATCTCCTCATCCTTCACCAGAAGTCGATCCATCCCATCCTTGATGCATTTGATTTGGTTGATGTCCCTTGTCTTCCTCTCGCGGATCCTCGCCATCCTATAAATATCCTTCTCCCCTTCCTTCGTGCTTAGCCGCTGATAAAGGTTATCATATGCACGACCCTTTGCTACACTCACAGCTCTCTTTGCAGCCCTCTTTGCTAATTTATAGCCCTCGATATTGGTTGCACTCCGATCAAGGTGAAGGCGCTTGAAACATTCCTTTTTCTCCTTAATAGCCCTTTGCACCTCGTCATTCCACCACCAAGTGTCTTTCGCTTCTTGTTTTCCTCCCCCTACTCACGCCAAACACTTCTGAAGCCACCTTCCGAACACATGTTGCCATCTTTAGCCACATGTCGTCTGCATCTTCTCCGTCCTCCCAAGGCCCCTCGCTTAACATCATGTCCTTAAAAGTTTGCGCTGCTTCCCCTCTAAGCTTCCACCACTTCGTTCTCGCTATCTTGGTACGTTTGTCCCGCTGGACACGTACCCGAAAACTGAAGTCCGCCACCATCAACTTGTGTTGAGGGACAACACACTCCCCAGGTATCACCTTACAATCTAAGCACGCACGTCTATCCTCCCGCCTTGCAAGGATAAAGTCAATCTGGCTCGAGTGTTGTCCACTCTAAAAGGTCACCAGATGAGATTCCCTCTTCCTAAAGAGGGTATTTGCTAACAACAAGTCATAGGCCAACGCGAAGCTCAAAACATCCTCCCCCTCTTGATCCCTATTTCCATACCCGAACCCCCCGTGCACTCCCTCGAAACCTACATTAGACGCACCTACATGGCCGTTGAGATCTACTCCTATGAAGAGTTTCTCGCTGATAGGCACGGTACTAACCATGCTATCCAAATCCTCCCAAAACTGCATCTTGGTGCTCTCACTAAGACCTACCTGAGGGGCATAGGCACTGATCACATTCAGAGCCAAATCTCCAACTACCAACCGAACTAGGATAATTCGGTCGCCTTGCCTCCTAACATCAACAACTCCATTCTTAAGGCTCTTATCGATCAAGATGCCTACACCATTCCTTCCCGAAGTTGCCCCCGTATACCAAAGCTTGAAGCCAGTACCCTCTACTTCCCTTGCCTTCTGGCCCTTCCATTTAGTCTCCTGAACGCATAGAATATTTACACGCCTCCTAATTGCTACCTCGGCTATCTCTCGTAACTTACCCGTTAGAGACCCTACGTTCCAACTACCCACCCGAAACCTAGTTGGCTCGGCTAGCTTCCTTGCCCTTCGCACCCGTCGAGGGAAGTGCAAAGACCCTTGCTCATTTTTCACTACACCCGGGCGCCGATGTAGCGCGCCACTAAGGAAATGACGACCCGGTCCTTGCTCACTTGACACCGTGCCCAGACCACGACACGGCGCGTCTCGGGAGAGACGGCCCGGCCCTTGCTCATTTAACACCATACCCGGGTTCCGATATGGCGCGTCGCTAAGAGGGTTACGCCCCAACGGGATTCTCTTGGGTTTCATCTCCATATGAGTGGCTAGGTTTTACATTGGCTCGCCGAGCCGATCACAACCCTCCTCCTTTACCAGGGCTTGGGACCTGCTATGTTGAGACAACATAGGCGGAGTTCTAGTAGATCATCACTAATCTAAGCAAATTATTAAAGTGTCAGAAGAATCAGTATGTTAACAAAACCAAATGTGGCTCCTTATATGAGAGTTAAACACGGTAGTCTGACATTTTTGCTATGGCCTTATGAGCATAACAGAAAGGTGTAGGTGGCTTCTTTTCGTTCCACAGAACAGCTTGCAACTGCACCCACACGGAACCTAGTTAACACGGATGTTTTTTTCCATCTAAAGGCTTGTTTGTACAAACCCATTCCCTTTATGGATTGGAGTGGAAAATGAACTAATTTCCACCTCAATCCCTCCCACTTTGTAAGGACTGGAGAGGATTACCATGTTTCCAAACGAGGCCCAAATGAATCAAAGATTACTTACAAGCAAGACTACTGTAATTGGACAGGTCCATCTATAGGAGCATTTTTGCACTTACAGCTACACTAGAGATTAAGAAAACAAACATGGAAGCATGATTATACTATCCTTAGGCAGTAGCTGAACCACGGAGCAAATGCTGACTGCAATTTTAACCTAAAATCCCTAAATCATTCAGGACAACTATTCAGAAAACAATGCACACAATGGTTCATGCCACTCAAGCTGCGGCAGGCATCATCAAATTACCAAACACGCACAGTTCCTCATTTCGCCAATCGAAATGAAAAGTTGAAAACAACCACATCGAGTCCTAGATCACCTCAGGAATCCAGGAAACAGTCATAGACGGCCAGATCTAGCATTCGGGAAGGTTCCAGAACCGAATCGAGTGGGGAGGGTGACCTGTAGGTGCCGCCCACGCGGCGTGGAGGACGCATCGCTCCTGGACGTTGGCGCAGAAGCCGAGCGTGATCTTGTTGAGGTCCCCCCGCAGCACCGCGCCGCTCCAGACGGAGGCGCCGTCGTGGACGGTGACCTGGCCGGCGAGCACGGCCTCCGGGGCGACGTACGCGTCCACGGCCACCTTGGGCATCCACTGGCCCAGCGGCACCAGCTGCCGCTGCCCGCGGTAGTCCCACCGCACCCGATCCGCGCCCGCCGCGGCGGTCGCGGCCGCGCTCGGGGGCGGCGGCGGGCCGGACGGCGCGGCGGGGGCGGTGGAGGTGGCCGAGAGGAGGCGCCGGAGGGAGGGCGCCGCGGCGGCGGCGGAGGAGGTGGCGCGGCGGGAGAGGCGCGAGAGGGAGGCGGCCGCCATGGTGGTGGTGGTGGTTCGTCGGAGCTGGAGAGGTGGAGGGGAATGGGGCGGATGGTGTGTGATGGGTTCGTGGGGACGTTTACGACGAGCAGCTGGACCGGGCGGTTGGGTTGGGCCCCTGTGTGCAAATGGGCCTTCGGAACCTTCATGTCTTAGCCCAATGGGTAGCAGGCTGTACATTATTGTTCATTGGAAAAAGTCCTTTTGGCATCTTTCAACTATTGCCTAAGTCTGACTCCCGTCCCTCATCTCTAAAACCAGATGTTTATGGTCCCGGAACTTTGAAAACCAGTTGTTTTTCATCCTCAGTAGTTTTGAGAGTGGTTTCGGAGGGGGTAAATTACCTTTTTGTTGAAAGTTCGAGGACGTAAAATGGTCTTTTTGAAAAAAATGTTATGCACATATTTTTTCTAATAAATATTATCAAGAAATCCTAAAGTCTGATTTAATCTTATAAATTTTAAAGAAAAAGTATTTTAGTCAGAAAAATATGAGACTAGTTTTATATTTTTTTTCAAAATCATGTTTTTCAGACCATGGTATACCTTAAAAACTAGCATGGGTCTGAACTAGGCATCAAAAGAAAACCATGATTTTTGGGAAAATTTAAAATACTTTCGTACTTTTCTGGTCTAAAACAAATTTTAGAATATTTTTATATTTCTCTAAGATTTTTTTCCAAAAACACCATCTTCTACCCTTACTATCAATAAAAGTCCAATTTACCCCTCCAAAACCACCCTCAAAACCGCTGAGGATGAAAACGAACCGGTTTTCAGAGTTAAGCAGGGACGTCGAACATCCGGTTTTAGACATGAGGGATGTGAGTGATACTTCGGCAATAGTTGAGGGACACCAAGAGGACTTTTTCCTTGTTCATTTGGATTTTGACGAAACTGGCTTCATGGTTGTTACTCAAATGCAACATTTGCAATTTTTGAGGGTACTAGCAAAAACGCACGTGCGACACGCACGTTTAATAGAAAAATACGGAGTTTGTGTTGGTTAGGAACTCGACTATTATATTAGAGGGTTTTCGCAAAATTACATCGTATTAAAATATTGTGGGTTGATTTTTATAAACATTAGGGGTTTTCATAAAATTACAATGGTTTAACCGACGAAGAGAAAGTTTTGGATCTTTATAGAGTCCATGGTAGCCATGAAGCTTGGATTTCAACATATGTCTTCCACACATTAAATTGACGAATGGAATGTGTTTTTCTCAAAAGAAAAAAACGGAAAATAAAAGTTTGCGAGCTCTACTGTAGCTCGCTGCAATGTCATGTGGATCGGGATGAAGAGCAACTCCAAAAGACCCTCCAAACAAGCCCCCAAACTAAATTTAAAGGGTCAAACAAAAAAGTTGTACTCCAGCAGGCCCTCTACTTAGGGACTATTGTTGGAGTTGAAACGAGTTTTAAGACCTAAAAAATAGAGGAAGCCACTATTTAATATTTAGAGGGCCTGATTTAGGGACTATTGCTGGAGTTGCTCTTAGATGCTTATAGTCCAGTGGAGTAAAGCAAAACAAAGCCTTGATCTTAGGGAAAAAAAGGTTTCATAAAGGAGGATATCTCTTCGTCGCAGTCTTTAATTAGGATAGGATGTCGCAGTCCAGTCCTTGTGTGTTACGATTACGACCATGCTTTGTAGCTGAGTGGTGGCCTTTTGCTGCAGTGATATGGCATTACCGAACATTTTACGAATCAAGATTTGGTGCGAGTACCTCTCAATGCTCGTTCATATGTGGACGAGTGGCTTTGCGTTATTGAATGGCACTAGCTTTGGTAAATCTGGGAGGAAAATGATGCAACGAAAGATAGCTGAAAGCCTGAAACCAAGAGGAACCTGTGGGGTCCACAGACTTTGCTTAGACCAAAGAAAAGCTGACGAATTTCCGGATGAAGGAAGCGTGTGCATTTTTTAAAAAAGAAGAAGGAATCGTGTTTCAGCCGAGTTATGTTGTTCCGTGTGGGGTGTCGCGCCACCGAAGCGATCACGAGATCGGGCCGCCTGACAGTGAGAGCTTTGGTAGCGAAGATGTGAGATGCTTAGCGTCAGTGAGCAAACAGAGCCAAGGATGGTGACTGGACTAGTGTCCTACTTGATCTTTTGTTTCCCCCAATGGAAGTACTCCGAAGAGCGGCCACCGTTGCTGTTGGGTTCAAGAACAATGTCGAATTCTCCAGGCGAGTTCGTCGTATGGGCAAGCGGACAAGCAAATATCCGTCACGCCGGATGAACACTTGACAGAGGAAGAAGATGGATCACCATCCCCGCGCGCATGAACCAATAGATTCGATCGAGTTGGTGGATGAAGCAGCAGACATAGAACAAGCGCCCGTCCACATTCAGACACATGTTAATTAAAGAGATCGAATCGATATCCACGGAGCATCTCGTCTGAATTCGATGCACAACGAAGTGAACCAACCAGGCATATGAATGAACAAGGAACAGAGAATCTCACACGAATCCCTTCAATACAATACACTGACTCTGACTGCAGTACCCACCAGATTGTTCGCTGCAGTCAAATAAACAAGATACACCACCAACCAACAAACGACAATATATTACTACTAATACTGCTAGTGCTAGCTTAGCTTGCAGGCAGGCAACATGAGGTAGCAAAGCAAGCAAGCAAGCTGGCATCACAAGGAGAGGAGTATACTACTAGGAGTGATGGAATTAATCTTGTTTTTTAGGCGAGTATTAGCAGTCCATAGGATTTAGAGTTATATATAGTCAAGGTAATATTAGTTTTGGTACAGGAAAGTAGACTAAACGTGCATGTAGACAAGTAGAGTCCATGCACGTCGGAAGCAAGGACATGGTAACCGGCCAGTCGCCGTATACGGAGTCGTATAGGTATGCGAAGTCCGCGGAATCCAGCAGCTGATGGATATGTCCGAGCTAGAGTCTACTTCATATGGTTTAGGAAATCAACGTGCAAACAAGGAAGTCCATACTGTATTTGGAGATGGACTCTGATGTCCTTGTCCGTGTGCATGTTTGAGTATAATTTGAGTAGGAGTTCACGTCAGGTCATGCAAGCCTATTGCTTGGGACTATAAAAGCAACAGGTACATCGTTGGTTTCCATTGTTAGCTAATGAGAACACGAAAACACAAGGATTGCCGAGGCCGCGACAGCTTAGCCTTTCCTCCTTATCTGTATTCTCCACGTTACAAAAAAAAAACAACGATGTACCTGTTGCTTTTATAGTCCCAAGCAATAGGCTTACATGACCTCACGTGAACTCCTACCCAAATTATACTCAAACAAGGAGCAGATAGATACTCTAGATCGGAACGAAAGGGAGCGACGAACGAGGCGAGGCTTGCTTGACGAAGGGCGGAAGTAGGCTGAAGAAGAAGAGGAAGAAGAGACCGGGCCGGGCGTCGGCTGGTTCATTCATCCTGCGTAGATGTGCACCCCGATGGCGATGAGGAAGATGGTGATGAGGGCGAAGTAGAGGACGGCGTGGACGAGGATGGCGACGCCGCTGGTGTGCATGGTGCCGAATCCGACGATGCGGCCGTGCGCGGGGAGCTGGAACAGCAGGCCCGGCGTCAGCAGCACGAACAGCACCGTCGCGATCACCACGGGGCCCCAGTCAGCCATCGGCGACGAGATCGATCGGTCGACCGGCCGGCGGCGCCTTCTTCTCCTCCACCCCTCTCGATCCCCTCTCTTTCGATTTCAAACTCGCAACTCTCTCTTGGTTCTCGGAAGCAGGGGAGAAGAAGGGGATGGCGAGCAATTAATGGGCGGATGGTGAGGGGTGCGGGAGACGTTGCGTTTATGTAGGAGCAAGAGCAAGCTAGCGCTGGCTGTGTCACCACTCACTGACACTAGTACCCAGAGTGACGTGTGGGCCAGGTCACGCGACTCGGCAGAGCAAACGGTCGGCCAGACGAGACACGGGTGGGTGGCTGACCGGCGGGCCGCGGCCTGGGTCTCCGAGCGGCGACACGAGGGCGGACGCGCGGCGGGTCACGCGGCCGGGCTGCCTGCTCCACCGCGTGCCTGGCCACCTGGGAACGCGGATCTCCTGAGCTCAACAGGCTAGTGAACAGAAGCGGTGGCGCCAGTGGGGTCGAGACGCGTCCGCGGCCCGCGGGAAGTCCCGCCTGGCAGCGCGGGTCCGGAGCAAGCGAGGACGGTGGCGCGGGCACGTGAGCCGAGCCCTCGGCCTCCGTTTCGCACGGGGAGAGAGGAGGCGTCCGGCTGCTGCTGGGCGGCCTTTTCAAATCCTGTGGGCGGCGGCGCGGTCGCTCCAAGGGACTTTGGCCGCTTCCGCCTCTCGCCGTGGGCCGTGGCGCACAGCCGCACACCGTGCTGTTCCGAGTGTGAGCGCATCCGTCACTCCGTCCGGCGTCCGGTGTTTCCGCCTCGTCGCGCCGCTCGGCACGGCCGTGCCGTACGTGCATAGCTTCCCGTACGTTTGCTTTGCTTTTGCTTGCTATCGTACGCGTGCGGCTGCCCCGGCGGGGTGGCGTGGCGAGTTCACCGCGCTGGCACCGTCGTCGTCTGACGCTGCTGGATCGTAACACGCTGGTGTAGCAGGTAGGTGCTTGCTCGTGCTGTTGCCCTCTGCTGATGGAACTTAGAGATGAGGCCCATTAGAGCCCGTGAAGAAATTCCTAAATTTCTAAATAAATCTTAAAGGCTCATGTGTGCATGAGGAAGTGGTGCAATGATGCAACCGTTTAGTCCCACATTGCTAGTTGAGAGGAGGGATGGCCAACTTAAATATGGAAGCTGGCTTCACTCCTTCAAGCTATATGTGTGGGGAGAGAAGGGAGGCTCCACATGTGTGAGCCGTGGGGCAGGGCGAAGGGCGCGGGCGCACGATGTCTGCGTGAATGGTCTGTCGAATTCCGGCTCCTCGCCTTGTGATAGCGTGGCTTCCTTTTGCTATTTTTATTTTTGGTTACTTGGCTATCAAGTTGGCTAGATTAGCGGAGTCCTTATCGGTTGAGATCACGATCGCGACGTGAGATCGTGGGATTCCGCTTTCCTATATAACCGACTCGTCGGCCTCTGCCAAAAGATATCTATTCGACCTAGGGTTTTGCCTCCTCTCGCTACTGCGCCGCCGCTGTAGTCCGGTCCATCCCGATCGCCGGCGTGCACCGGCGAACGGGAGCGCAGGTCTCCGGAACCGTTCGTCCTTGTGATCCTGCACCGGGAGAGGGCGAATAAGGTTTTTGGAAAGCGCTCCGCGCGACTGCTCCAAGTCTTCGTCACGGCTCGTCTTCCGTCAAGATCCAGCGCTGTACGAGCTCGTCGTCACAATCGCCGACTGCTTCGTCCCGTTCGCACCGTCGACATCGCTCCGTCGACACCCGTCGTCACGGCTACTCCTGCACGTTTACTAGTATGTTAGAGTTGTGCATGCTAGTATTAATTCTTACCATGTTTATTTCTGTTCGGATTTTAATCAGTAAATTGTCTATATTTCTAACAATCCAAAAACCTTATTGTTATAGGCAATCTATTGATATGAGTAACATGAGGGCTGGTTTTGTCGATGCGATGAAGCCTGATAAGTTCACTAGTGCGAACTTTAAGAGGTGGGCGGCTAGGATCCGTCTCTGGTTTAATGCTATGAACATCTGGGACACGAGGTTGGGCAAATCTGAGGGTGAACTTACTGCTGAAGAGCAGCAAAAGTTTGCTGATGCCAACAACCTTTTCGTGGGATGTCTCGTAAGCGTTATCTCTGACCGTCTGGTCGATGCCTACCTGGACATGACCGATGCGAAGGTGTTGTGGGATGCTCTGTCTGCGAGATATGATGCAGCAGATGCAAGCAGTGAACTTTACCTTATGGAGAGCTTCCATGACTTCAAGATGGTGAATAACCGCTCTGTGGTTGAACAAGCTCATGAGGTTCAGTGCATTGTCAGGGATCTTGAACTCGCTAAGTGTTCTCTTCCGGACAAGTTTGTGGCTGGGTGCATCATTGCAAAGTTGCCCCCATCGTGGAGGAACTTCGCCACTGCTCTCAAGCATAAGAGACAGGAGATATCAGTTGATAACCTGATAACGTCTCTGGATGTTGAGGAGAAAGCTCGGAAGAAGGACACTACTGAGAAAGGAGATCAAGGTCAGTCCAGTGCCAATCTGGTTCAGAACAAGTTCCCACGCAAGAACTTCAACAAGAACAAAGGGAACAACAACAACAAGGTTGTCAAGACCACTACCTTTAAGAAGAAGAAGGTGGACAAGGCTGAGTTGGACTGCTCCACTTGTGGAGAGCTTGGGCATCTCGCCAAGGAGTGTCCAAACCGTGCAGACCGCAAGGCCAAGGCTAAGGCCAAGCAGTCTGGAGGTTCAAAGGATGTCAACATGGTGACCGCTGGCAACACTGGAGACGGGTACAGTAATTTACTTTCCACATGTTGGTGGCTAGATACGGGTGCTAATGTTCATGTGTGTGCTGACATCTCCTTGTTTTCTTCTTACCAGGACGTCCAAGATTCCTCCGTGCTGATGGGGAATGGGTCACCTGCTGCTGTTCGTGGCATTGGTACGGTGGATCTGAAGTTTACTTCGGGGAAGATCGTGCGGCTGAGGAACGTGCAGCATGTCCCTACTATCAACAAGAATCTTGTGAGCGGGTCGGTCCTTTGCAAGGACGGGTTTAAGGTAGTTTTAGAGTCCAATAAATTAGTCGTGTCGAAACATGGACAATTCATTGGTAAAGGTTATGATTGCGGAGGCTTGTTCCGCTTTTCCCTTTCAGAGTTTTGTAATAAATCGGTGAACCATATTTGTGGCGACGTTAGTAATGATGCGAGTGTTTGGCTTTCACGCTTATGTCACATTAATTTTGGTTTGATGTCTCGACTTTCCAGTCTATGTTTAATTCCGAACTTCACCATTGCCAAAGGTTCTAAGTGTCATAGCTGTGTGCAATCGAAGCAACCTCGGAAGCCTCACAAAGCGGCCGAGGAGAGACACTTGGCCCCTCTAGAACTCATACATTCTGATCTGTGCGAGATGAATGGTGTGTTGACAAAAGGTGGGAAAAGATACTTCATGACATTGATTGATGACGCGACTAGATTTTGCTATGTTTATCTGTTGCACACTAAAGATGAAGCGTTAGACTACTTTAAAATTTATAAGGCCGAAGTTGAAAACCAAATAGAGAGAAAAATCAAACGTCTACGGTCTGATCGTGGTGGCGGGTATTTTCCTAAGATTTTTGATGAATTTTGTGAGGAACATGGTATTGTTCATGAGAGGACGCCTCCCTATTCGCCCGAGTCAAACGAGATTGCCGAGAGGAAGAATCGCACGTTGACTGACTTGGTTAACTCCATGTTGGAGACTGCTGGTTTATCTAAGGCATGGTGGGGGGAGGCTGTATTGACTTCATGTCATGTCCTGAACAGAGTTCCGAACAAGAATAAAGATCAAACTCCGTATGAGATGTGGAGTGGGAGGAAACCATCACTTTCGTATTTGCGCACATGGGGATGTTTGGCGAAAGTAAATGTGCCTATTCCAAAGAAGCGCAAGTTAGGACCTAAGACAGTGGATTGCGTCTTTCTAGGATATGCTCAGAGGAGCATTGCTTATAGATTTATAGTAGTTAAATCTGAAGTACCTGATATGCATGTTGATACTATTATGGAATCTCGTGATGCAACATTTTTTGAGAACATATTTCCGTTAAAAGATATTCATAGCATTTCTAGATTTTTCACTGAGATAACTCCTGAACCTCATGTACCTATTGAGACTTCTGAACAACCTGAGAACCTCGAGAATGAGGATGTCCTAGAGAAGGATGACAGTGAAGCTCCGAGAAGGAGCAAGCGACAGAGGGTTGCAAAATCCTTTGGTGATGATTTTACTGTGTACCTTGTGGACGACACTCCCACGTCTATCACTGAGGCATATGCATCTCCAGATGCAGATGATTGGAAAGAAGTTGTCCGTAGTGAGATGGACTCGATTCTTTCTAATGGAACGTGGGAGCTCTCTGAACGACCCTATGGCTGCAAACCCGTGGGTTGTAAATGGGTGTTCAAAACGAAGCTTAGGCCTGATGGTACTATTGAGAAGTACAAGGCTCGACTTGTGGCAAAGGGCTACACACAAAAGGAAGACGAAGATTTCTTTGACACTTACTCACCTGTTGCTAGAATGACTACTATTCGAGCACTACTTTCATTGGCTGCCTCATATGGTCTTATCATTCATCAGATGGATGTAAAGACGGCTTTCCTGAACGGAGAGTTGGATGAGGAGATCTATATGGATCAGCCTGACGGATTTGTAGTGAAGGGTCATGAGAACAAGGTGTGTAAATTGATGAAATCTTTGTATGGCCTGAAACAAGCACCCAAGCAATGGCATGAGAAGTTTGACAGAACTTTAACTTCTGCGGGCTTTGTCATTAATGAGGCTGATAGATGTGTGTACTATCGCCATGGTGGGGGTCAAGGTGTTATATTGTGCTTGTATGTGGACGACATACTGATCTTTGGTACAAACATTGATGTGATCAATGAGGTCAAGTCTTTTTTATCAAAGAGTTTTGATATGAAAGATCTGGGGGTAGCTGATATTATTCTAAACATTAAGCTAATCAAGCATGAGAATGGGATCACTATTTTGCAAGCCCATTATGTAGAGAAGGTTCTGAGTCGGTTTGGCTATTCGGATAGCAAACCTGCTCCAACACCTTATGACCCCAGTGTGATACTCAGAAAGAACAAGAAAATTGCGAAAGACCAAGTGAGATACTCTTAGATCATTGGTTCACTCATGTACTTAGCTGGTGCAACGAGGCCCGACATATCCTATGCTGTGAGCAAATTGAGCAGGTTCATGTCAAACCCGGGTTCTGATCATTGACATGCACTTGAAAGGGTAATGCGCTACTTAGTGGGGACTATGAGTTATGTGATACACTATTCCGGGCACCCCGCTGTGCTAGAGGGATATAGTGATTCGAACTGGATCTCGGATGCAGATGAGTTGTACGCCACGAGTGGGTATGTATTTACCCTTGGAGGTGGTGCTATATCATGGAGGTCTTGCAAACAGACCATTTTGACGAGGTCAACCATGGAAGCAGAGCTTACAGCTTTGGACACAGCCACTCTAGAGGCAGAATGGCTGCGTGAGCTCTTGATGGACTTGCCGGTGGTTGAGAAACCAGTACCGGCTATCCTTATGAACTGTGACAATCAAACGGTGATAGTCAAAGTGAACAGTGCTAAGGATAATGCGAAGTCATCAAGACACGTCAAGAGACGACTGAAGTCAGTCAGGAAGTTGAGAAACTCCGGAGTAATAAGTGTGACTTATATTCAAACAGATAAAAACCTGGCAGATCCCTTTACCAAAGGGCTATCGCGTAACGTGATAGAAAGTGCATCGAGGGAGATGGGTATGAGACCCGTTTAAGTTGCCGAAGTGGTAACCCAACCTATGTGATCGGAGATCCCGTGAAGTAGGACCTGGGAAGAACGAGCTATCGGTTGACTGAGGAGAGTAATCTTTCAGATACCCTCTCTAAGTGAAAATGCAATACTCTCGATTGCTGTAAGGCAGGTTAGCTTTATGCTTTAATGTGGTTCTGTTGGCTTGAGTAAGCAAAGATGCCGTCCTACAGGGCATTCTTGAAAGAACACACCTATATGAGCTTGACTGTAAACATCGCAGTCTATGAGACTTGGGTGATCTCTAGTAAGCTTATGAAGAGACCAGGGAGTACGACGTATATGCTCCACCCGCGGGGTAGGCTACTGGCAGCCACGTACTGGTTCTGACTTTGAGTGAAACTTGTTCGCACAAAACTTGCAATTCAAGGTCTAGTCCATTGTCAAGTTGTGGATGAGTGTAGCTTGAAGTTCTAGGCAAGAGTTCAACTTAACAGTCCTTGCTGAAACACTGGTACATAAACGATGGTGAGAGACAGGCAAAATCTCTGATGGGTATTTGAGATTTGGTGGGGGATTGATGGAATTTAGAGATGAGGCCCATTAGAGCCCATGAATAAATTCCTAAATTCCTAAATAAATCTCAAAGGCCCATGTGTGCATGAGGAAGTGGTGCAATGGTGCAACCCTTTAGTCCCACATTGCTAGTTGAGAGGAGGGATGACCAACTTAAATATGGAAGTTGGCTTCACTCCTTCAAGCTATGTGTGTGGGGAGAGAAGGGAAGCTCCACGCGCGCGCTCGCCTCACCTCGCCGGGCGGGGCGGGGCGAAGGGCGCGGGCGCACGACGTCTGCGTGAATGGTCCGCCGATTTCCGGCTCCTCGCCTTGCGAGAGGGCGGCTTCCTTTTGCTGTTTTTATTTTTGGTTACTTGGCTATCAAGTCGGCTAGATTAGCGGAGTCCTTATCGGTTGAGATCACGATCGCGACGTGAGATCGTGGGCTTCCGCTTTCCTATATAACCGACCCGTCGGCCTCTGCCAAAAGATATCTATTCGACCTAGGGTTTTGCCTCCTCTCGCTACTGCGCCGCCGCTGTAGTCCGCTCCATCCCGATCGCCGGCGTGCACCGGCGAACGGGAGAGCAGGTGTCCGGAACCATTCGTCCTTGTGATCCTGCACCGGGAGAGGGCGAATAAGGTTTTTGGGAAGCGCTCCGCGCGACTGCTCCAAGTCTTCGTCACGGCTCGTCTTCCGTCAAGATCCGGCGCTGTACGAGCTCGTCGTCTGCAGCGCCGACTGCTTCGTCCCGTTCGCACCGTCGACATCGCTCCGTCGACACCCGTCTTCACGGCTACTCCTGCACGTTCGCTGTACGTAAGCCGTGTTCAGATCTGTTATTTCATCATGTTTTCTGAGTTCTTCGTGATGATGCTGATGTTTACTAGTATGTTAGAGTTGTGCATGCTAGTATTAATTCTTGCCATGTTTATTTCTGTTCGGATTTTAATCAGTAAATTGTCTATATTTCCAACATGTACTGGACGTTCCAGACCTCAGCAAAGCAGGCGAAAAGTAGCATCATATCCATCGACGTGGCCACAAGGGTTTAGCTAGCTGTACACCGCTGTGTGCGTAATACTGCACCAAACTTTGGCGCCGTTAGTCTTGTCGAAAGCGCTCATCATCCGCCGACGGGGGCAAAAAGAAAAGGAGAAGGATAATCAGATCTGATCTGCGGAATAAAAACAGCTAGCCAATCCTTTCTTTTTCTGTGTCTGGTTCTTTTACCAAGTGCGAAGAAAAGGGTTTATACTACTGTGTGTATGGTGGAGAAGGATGCTTTGCTTGCGACTTTTATAAATCATGCATCAAATAAAAGGCTTCTTTCGTAACGGAGGCAGGAATGCCGGGGAATATAGTTTTTGAAAAGACTCGGTTGGGGGACGAACGAATATTGTGCTCGTGAATCAAAAGTTCATGAAGAGGCGCGCGCACTCTGCCTTTCTGGTTACGAATAAAAATCCCTCCAAAAGAGATAGAGCTGCACCACTGCACCTGGCATGTTTTTGTACTCGTAGTACTAGTAGTTGGTCCATCCGACCGACCGACATTGGGTGCTGCAACGAACCTACTAGGAGATCGAACGTCGACCATGCGCGTCCACCTATCTCCTCCGACACCGTACGTACCGAACACCAGCAACGGGTACATTAAGACTTGCAGTGCAGATATACACGAACGTATTACGTATGTAACAACTTTTGTTTGGGTACGCACGCAGCGAGTTGAGTTGGTGACTGCTGTCGCGTACGGACCGGCGCTGGATCGCTCGACACGCGCCTGAACAGAGAAGGCAACGTGCCGGGTGCAGGGTGCTTTGGTTAGGCTCGGGGTTTGACCGTTTGAGCATCAAGGGATGGCCCGAACCCGAATTGGCGAGCGAGCACGAGGGGTGGCATGCACCTCGTCCTCGGGGCTCGGGCTCCGCTCCGCCTCCGTGCGCTGCCGTCCGAGTCCGACGACGCGCCGCGCCGCGCGGTGGAGGGGAGCAACCGTCCACGGCTGGCTCGATCAGTTTTCAAAACTTTTGGGCGGTCACCTGTTCTATCCCGATCGACATCCCGTCCCGTGGACGCGACGAGACGTCGGCCTCGCGTCGCACCGCACCGCGCCGCGCGCCTGGCGTCTTCTCCGTGCGGCGGGCTTGGCCGTTCCCTTTCCTTTCGGCTCTCCCTGTCCCTGCTGTAGTGGCGTTCCGCGTCGGCGCCTGTGCTGTGTGTGTTGCCTCGTCTGACCGGTGGTTGGTAGGTGGTGGCACGGTGGCGTGTCGATCGCAAGAAAAGGTGCTCCATCGCCGACGAGCTTGCCTAGAGGCTAGAGCAAAAGCACCTTTTCTGCCAGCTTCGCGGAGCCGGCGGAAAGGTGGTAACGGCCCTGGCCTGATCATCAGATCCGCTGAACAGAAGAGAACATACTACAACTTTTGCCCTCCCTACGTGCTGCTTCCCCGACAAAAGCAAAGAAGCTTCCTCTCGTTGCCACGGAGAAGAGAGGAATAATGCCTTGTACCAGGCTTTCAGCAACGAATTCATCCAAGGGGAAAAGCACATAGCGAAAAAGAGGCACGGGCTACGTGAATAATCGACCTACTGATCTCCTGTTGTGGTAGTGCCTCTCCACAAATCGAGTTCACGCAGTCGCAAAATGTTTTCTCATTACATTTCGTGGTAAAGCCGTAGTTGGATCACACGGCGCTGCACGTATAGTAATATAGTACGTGTCCAGTTGGTACCATGGTGCAAAGGGGCCGTTTCTAGCACCCAAAATATAGGCGCCTTTCCAAAGTGGAAATTGAATGGCGTCTTTCCTTTTATAAAAGAAAACAGCAAATTAAAATAGTAGCATGCTTTTAAAAGGGATTTATTATCGGATACGCCATTCTTTTTCAAGATCTTTCTGGTAGGCACTTGTTACCATAGGCAGAGAGATCCCGTCGTGCCAGAGTCCAGACCATAGGCAAAGAGATCCCTCTCCGGCTCTTCGCAGTCATCATCACAGATTAAACGCCAGTCGAGCCAAGTGCTGATCCTGCGTATTTTTTTTTCCCAAAAACACCAGTGATCGAGTAAAACGCGCGGTCTGTGCCGGACTCCTTCCTTTGTGTGCGTCTCAAGGAGAGAAGCCGGGAATCGTCAAATGCTTGCACGGCCATATCAAGTTACAAGCCCTGCTTTCGGCTTTAGGTTGCTTGATACGAGCTCCAAAAATGTCCCAATGATTCTCTGAAAAGTCTCTGCATGTATGTAGAAAGAGTATACTGCTGGTACTTGGTAGCGCTAGAGATACACGTACTCTGACCTGCATTTTCGTTCCTACATGGACTGGCGTTGCATGGACATCCTACTTATCTGAACTGCTGATGTCGGATGTGTAATGCAGGCGACGGTGGCTCTCTCGCTCTCTGCCACGCCCATGCGCGGATGCCGACGTGGCGGTCAGCCAGGCCAGCCAGAGTCAGCTGCCGATCGGACTGCGATCCACACAGGTGACGCAACAAAGTTTCCTCGCTCATCAGTCAATCAAGGAAGACAGGAGCAAACTACTCTGAATGGAGTTCGCCGTAATATCCTACGCTCGACAGGATTCCGAGCTTCTCTCACTTGCAGAGAAGCCATCACGACGAAGCATCAGACGAGCATGCGCTGCTAAATTCACCCAACTGCCATGAATCCGTCACCAGGTGAAACTGGAATTGAACCTGACCGCACTATCCCCAGTAGGCCGTGCGCGGATTCGAAACCGAAAGCCATCGATAGTCTGTCCCTCGATGCGTCTCTGTGAAGCATGTGGTTGGGTTGTGGATCACATTCCTTTGGAATTCAGTACACACGCCAAAGATAAACGGAATAATATAACGCGACCCGATAGACCGACCCCCGTAGGAGAGGAGGAACAGATCGGGAACTATGGCATGAATCATACGGTGGCGAGGGAAGAAATTACTCCGTAGCGCAACAAGTCAAAGGAGACGACAGACGGATCGAAATGAACAAGCAGAGGGCGCAACAAGTCTTAATTGAAAGATTTGCTTCAATAGATTGGATTAAATCAAGGAAAAGGGCAAGCGCTTGTTCCTGCAGTCTACGGAATTACAGACGATGTCGATCTTACAAAGAGCACGCAGCAGCTAGCAGTACAATCACTTGTTGGAAGAGGGAACAGACAGAGACAGCTTCCCGATCCGATCTGAACCTCCCGTCCAGTCCAGATGAGGCTAGCTAGCTAGCTTAGCCGGTGTAGATGTGGACGTGGAGCGCGAGGGTGAGGATGGTGAAGGCGGCGAAGAAGATGAGGGTGTGGACGAAGATGGCCTTGCCGTTGGTGTGGAAGCCGCCGAAGTCGACGTGGCGGTGCGTGCCCGGGAGCTCGCACAGCAGGCCCGGCGAGAGGAGCACGAACAGCACCACGCCCACCACCACGGGGCCCCAGTCCGCCATCGATCTGCGCGGGCTGCCGATCGGACCGAGTACCAGGATGGGAGGGGAGCGCGGAGCTCGAGCGGGCCTGTGTGCTTGTTTGTGCTGGTGGGGGAGAGTGGAGAGTGTAGTTTATGAACCAAGGGGGCTCTCTGGGTGCCTGGTGATGGGGAGAAGAAGAAGAAGAAGAAGGGAAAAGAGGCGTGTGGGACCGGAACGGAGCGTCACGCACACGTTTTGGATTGTTGGCTGGCTCGATTCGATGCCCGCGATGAGCGAGAGAGGAGAGAAAATCTCTGACTCTGATCGATCAGGTCGGTCCACCGCCCATTGACGGACGGTCACGCCGCAAGCCGGCCGGCATGGGTCGAGAGCACTCGAGCGTGTACAGAGAATGAGATGGGTACGCAAGTCGCCCACCGCTAGCCCTGGCCCACCTGTCTGCCGCTGGGACCACCGTGTCAGATCACCAGCACAAGCAGCCAAAAACTCGTCTCCTGACCTGATTGAGCCTACCGTTGCGGGCGGCGGGGTCACGTGCACGCCGTACGCCGCTCGTGCGTCCGTCTCGAGCGCCGCGACCGGCTGTTGAAGGAAAGAAAGCAGAGCATTATCTACAAAATTATGATTACTAGTAGAGTGGGCGTGCCGCGGTGTATTAAAAAAATATAGAAAACAATAATTTTATTTTTTCAAATTAAATTAAATTTCACATTCTTACGTTAGAAATATTTTAAAATAGAATATCCTAAGTATTTTAAATAAGTTAAATTCTAAAAATTTCATAGTTTCTTAAACTTTTAACGAAATATGATAGTAATTTAACGGATGAACAATATGAAATAAAATAAACTTATAATGTATAGATCCAATACAAAGAAATATAGACCACAGATTAGGATTGCTCGGTATATAGGTAAAATAAGAAAGAAAAAAAATCCTTCACTATAAGTTGGACATTAGGAAAGCAAATGACACAACTCACCGATATCAACTCAAATAGCAAGATGTTTGGCGGTGGTAGCTGGACAGGTGACCCGATGGGCTAGCAATGTTTTTATATGAAAACTTCTAGAAACTAAACTTCTTTATGCCTCCGGCAGGTCGAACGTCCTCAATGTTGTAGCCAAGGGAAGTTTCATACATCATGGAACGACTACTGCTGGACTACGACACACACGTTGAATAAAAAAGAGGTCTCCAATAAAAAAATAAGACTGCATAACATATTGAGAAGATAAATAAAATCTCATAATTACACGATAATTATCTATGATTAGTAGTGTTGAAAGAAAATTACAATAGAAAGCTCGGTACACAGTGTTGAAAATATTTTTTTGTTTGTAACTGAAGTACACAGTAGATTATGTGGAATAGCTATGTGCAAATATATGATTATCTGTTCAAATTATTATAGATTGTTTTTAAAAGAAAATCATTTTAGATATGAAGAAGTAAGTAGGTATTAAAGCATGCATGCAAATGATGAAGCGGAGGGTTTCTAAAGATTAGCATTGGTCTTAAATATGCATGGACGATGTAAAAACTACTAACCAATAACCATGGAACCTAACGACGTCCCTCCAGCATCAGCAACATCTTGGAGTTCCAGACGATTATCAACGTCCGTAGCGCCACCGTAAAACGGTAATTAAACCTAGATTATTTGCCCTCCAAATCTCCAATGGGTTTTCGATCTGCATGGTCATAATGATGGAATCATGATTAAGTCGATCTATCCCGTTCATCTATTAGTATCGTCAAATTAATTGTAATAAAAACAAAATTATATACAGCTGCGAGCTACATGTGCACCCGGACGTGAGACTCCAAAGGTGTTACCCATGGTTAATTTACGCGGAGCATGGGACCTTGCGGCCTTAGACTGCAGACGAGGCTAACCGGGAGTGATTTGATCAAGGAAGCAGAGCCTTTGTCGAGGTAGTTCAGGCCGTAGGACATTCGATTCCTGACCGGTGCCGATCGTCACCTTGTGCAGACTCGTATTCCTGCTGGTGCGTCAAATCTATAATTATTAAGTAATTTTGCACTTGTAGAACTCACAAGGCCAAAGGCAGTAGTTGCAGAACTCATGAGGCCTACCAGTAAAAAGGATTCTCTCCAACAACTCAGTGAGTTCGTCGGTACGTTAGCTTTTCTCAGCGAGATGAGTGGCGGCTCGCGGGGCTATCAACAATCAAAGAGGAGTCCGCATCGGGGATGACAATGAAAACCGTGCGTGACTCGATCGTGGGCTGATGGACGAAAATACATTAGTAGAAACTAGCAAATATGCCCGTACGTTGCAACGGTAACTAACGATGTTTTTATAAACTATTTCTTGTACTGCATTATGATACATAAATATTTAGATGCGGTGCCGCCGTCTGGTACTACGGAGATGCCTTTCACCAGTTCATAGCTGCTGTAGAAAGATCATCCGATCCGATCAACTCTATATATATTCTTTTGCCATTTTTATTTTCTCTTTTTAAAAAAGAGAAAGAACACTAATTGCCCTAACATGCTCTAGTTGCACGTAATCTACTGACATCTACATTCTCTAGCCATGTGTGCCATCATAATCTCTGAAACTCGCAGCCGTCGTCAGACCAAACTTCTACGCTCAAATAGCCATCCACACAAGTTGTAGTTGCTCTTCATACAACCTGTACCCCATGGATGAGCCCTCTGAACTTCTGAAGTCTGAATCTGTTGACATCCCCACCGAGCTTATCATACTTCAGCGTCAGGAATGCCTGCAGCGCGAGCACGCTGCCAGCTCCGGCGAGCCGCAGGCTCAGGTCAGCCGGGATCAAGCGGAGAGCACCGGCAACACGCTCCAGCCCGGGCGGCAGCCCGCAGTCGACGGCCATCCGGGCCACGTTGTAGACGTCCTCGCCGAGGCGCCGCCTCACCTCATCGAGGAACCCGCCAGGCCGCCGGGGAGCAGGCGGCCCACGGACAGGATCTTCACGAGGTAGGCGACGTGGTACACGCTGGCGTAGGTGGCCCAGGAGATCCCCGGCCGGCGGCGGAACAGGCCGCAGCTGTTGAGCCCCGCGGCGAGCCTGGACGGCTCGATGCCGTGCGCCTGGTGGTCGCGGAAACTCGGGCCGCGGTGCTCCAGGTACTCGACGGAGTTGGGAGCGTGCGCGCGTCGGACGCCGGGCGGAAGCCGCGGAGGTTTTTTTAGGTTGAACTCCCAGGACCTACTTAAAAACAAACTGTGGGTTAATTAATTGAAGTAGTAGGGTTTTTTTTATAAAATTATGACGTATTGCAGAAACAATCCTTCCTTTATATACACTAGCAAAAGTGCCCGTGCGTTGCTACGGTTTTTTACGTGCTCCTAAGTCATCGTCTACTCGGTCATGGTTTACTTGCTGCTCTTGCTAGTCTTCTCCCCGGTCCCATGAATGGTTAGACAATTAGTGTTATTGATAAATGATCATATACACTACTATTATATTAGTAATTATCACAACTCTATTAATTTAGTCATGGATGTTGTTACATTGCACACCTCCTCCATAGCAAGCCCCTTCGAAACATTAACGACCTAGACAATCCTATACTTGGCATTGGGAATGCACATTAGGACCATGCTCATAGTCTCAGTCTACTACTACATCAGAGTCTAACATGAGCATTATATTAAACAAGCGGTGATTACAAAATAATTGTGTCAAGGTGAGGGAACTAATCATGGTGCCATGAATCCGCAGATCAAAAGAGAATGGCAAAGAATGTGCCGGAACAAAATAGTTAAGTCGCAAAAAAATATAATCAAATGGGATATATATTTTTGGATGAAGACGGAAGCAATATAATCTAATCGATGAATGCAGTTTGGACTTGCGTTCGTGGCCTGCGCTAACCAAGCCCTGCCTGTGTTATATTAAGAACGTCGCTCCACTCGGCATTCCGACGACGGCAGCAGAAGGGTGGATACGTGGCCTGGACATGGCCGGGGAGGAGCAAGGCATATATGTGAGACCTGCTGTGCCGTGGATCCCTATGTGTCAAGAACGCGGGTGGTAGTGCTGGACTCATGGAATCGAACACATTGAGGAGCAGGACCATCGGCAGCACTGCATGCGGCGTCGACGGCGAGGCGCCGCAGGGTAGTGGGCAGACAACGGCAGGATCGACGGAGGCCACCGCACTCTGCGGTCTCAGATGTCATGCGATGGAGGCGATTCCGGCGTCGAGTAAATCATGTTTTCCTTATCCGTGTGGCTTCGTGGTTGCCTTGCTCATGGCTTGCGCTCGTCCCACATTGAGCGTCATTCTTAGACAAAGAATTAAATCGAGGGAGAACTGATTCATAAATTCGAGATCGAGATGAGGAACCAACTTGGACGACGACGAAGACACGGGGTACACGGCCGCTGCTAATTAAGCTTCACGGTTGTTGTACGTGCTCTGCCGCTTGATGGATTTTTTATGTGGCATTACAGTTCTCAGTATCTGAAACGGAGTCGTTGTCAGGAACGGGAAGGGACTCTGATGACAGGACGGGTTGGATACGTAATAGATTAGGTGGATTAAGGAAGTTGACCGGTGAAAACTAAAGACAGAAGGCGTATAGGATTAGCTCACTTTAGAATTATGAATAGATTAGGGGGTTTTATGTAAAATTACGACGTACCGCGGAAACAATCCTTGCTTTATAATTAGGTAGGGATTAATTAGTAGAGATAGAATACACGAAGTGCATGAAATGTATAATAAGACTAACTATTATAATCTACTACTCCCTCCGTTTCTAAATGTAGGTCGTTTGACTTTTTTAACCCCAAGTTTGACTGCTTCGTCTTATTCAAAATTTTGTGCAAATTATCATATTTTTTATGGTGACTTACTTTATTAATATATAATCTACAAAAATGTCTTAAATTTGACTATATTTTCACAAAAGTTTTGAATAAGACGAAGCGGTCAAACTTGAAGTCAAAAAAGTCAAACGACCTACATTTAGAAATGGAGGGAGTACATTCTAATTAATTAAAACGATATCTATAAAACTAATGATAATAACAGATATGCATCATACTTTGAATTGATCGCCATATCTGTAACAACAGACATCAACAACAACGAAACTTGATGACCTTTGGACACTGAAAATTCCATGTCTTCGTTTTGCTGTTCTTAGAGAGATCATGCATCGATCAATATCCAAAGTTATTCCATCGAATTTGTACGTGTGCAGCATGCATAGCAAATGTTCGTACCTTGCTATTCTCAAACATCATGGAGAGGCTCACCAATTGGCCGCCGCCGTTCACCAGAAGCTCACTTACTTGAGCTTCACAGAACTCATCTCCTCACCGTGGTAATGACCTAGGCACAGATCCTTGAGCGATGGAGTGCACCCAAACGAGATCGGCGGAGAATCTCCGAGAGTACGACGGCACGGTACCGGAGCGCGACGAGCTCCGGCGCCTGCACCAGCTCGACGCCGTCAATGAGGCACAGGTTGCACAGCAGCCAGTGGAGCCGTGACTGCGGCACGCTGTTCCGGCGACGTCGACGTCAGGCCCGGTCCTGAGATTTTGGTGGCCCGGAGCGAAACTAAAAAGCAAGCCATAATAATAATAGTAGTAATAATAATTATTTTTAAAATTAACACAATAAATAATAATAACAATATCTATTTATATATATATATATATATATATATACTATATAAAGATCTAAAACTTTCGAATACGACGGGTCCACAAATCAGCCACAATAGAATTTTTTCATCCCCACAATTTTCGTCGGACTCTTTAGTCACACTTTTGAAGAAATCATAAAACGCCACAACTCGTCACAGTAAAAGAACACGCGCTTACGTGGAATCGTCGAGTTCGTAAGCAACACGGTCTCTGACCAACTATCGTTATATAATTTTATTTTCTATTAAACTGTGTTTCTATTAAACGTGTGTGTCACACGTGCATTTTTGCTATTCACTTAAATGACTAATAAATTTTTCTCTACTATGTTCCATATTTTACTATCAGGATTATCTCAATTACTAGATCATACATATCTGGAGTGAAAAAACAAGTTTTTTTTATCTGCACTAGAGGTATTGTCACAGTAGATCAACTCAGCAAAATTAGAAAATTACCCGGTTAGAGTACTTCTGTTCTTCTGCACCTGTCCTTATTTGATGGTCAATGAATCGGTTCGGTTTAGGCTTCCTGACCTAAATTAATGTCATAGCCTAATGCTCCTGACGGATGATGTGTTCTCAAGTCCGAAAAATTGAGCTCGGAAGTACTAAAAATTACAGAGGATAAATTACATATATTCAACAGAGGAACAAATATGCATTACCGTCTGTCGCCATCGCCTGCCGTTCGGCGGCATCGCTGCATCGGATAAAATGAGCTGCCCACGTTTCGGTGAGGCCTCAGATTGATCAGAATACAGGTGAGGAGACGATGAGTCGGCAGCGCGTGATTGACGGCGTCCGCATCTACGCAGCAGATGAGGTCGGATGGAAGCAAATCGATTCAGTAAATTTAGAGATCGGTTGCACTCCGTTGTTTTTGCTTTGGGCCTCGCCTGCTGGCCCAACTAAGCAATGTAAATTTACAGACCACAGACTAACTGCAGCCTACTGTCTAATATACATACATAGTGTATACATGGGTAGGGGCCCCTTCGCTTTGGGGGGCCAGGGCGGCCGCGCAGCCCGAACCCCCTCGGGGCCGGGCCTGGTCGACGTTGCAGTGTCTTGCTCGCTTCCGCTTCGGCTCTTCTTCTGCTGCTGGACGAAGAACCTCAAGGCGCCCGTCGATGGGTCTTTCTTCCTCGTTTGCTCAATCCTTCGACGCCGCCATCCGTGCCCGGTTCCCCGGTTTCCTCTGTCGTGCTGTGAAATATTTTATCAGGAGGTGGATTGGATTTCGTCGAGTTTTGTTTTGTCTGTAGATTATTTTTGGGTCGAGTTCTGTTTATTATTTATAGTTTTTTTGCCACGATATGCCGGGTTCGGTTAGGAGTATGTGGGCGGTCTCCTTATCTTTTTCCGTAGCATACAACTAAACCAAATCCTACTATTGGTGGGTACACGAGGTGGGTAAAGAAATTTTATGGTAAGAAAAGTAATGTCTAAAACGGCAAAAACTCTCTAGAAACATCGTTTTTTAAAAACTTTTCACGTCGTTTCCACCGTTGGACCTGACACGTGGGTCCTCCGTGAGGGGTGGGTAGGATTTTTTTGGGTGAGAAGCGTTTTCAATTCTACTGGATCTGGATCCCTATAGTATAGATTTAAGATACTCCTCGTAGTGGCGTATAACCTCATTCGTATCGAGATTGTACCGTGAAACTGATGAGAATACAGTGTATCGTTCGTATCGGTAAAAAAAAATCACGAGTGACTTTAATACTCTAATAGGTTCTTTAAGCGTTGATACATTTGACCTTATATTTACCCCTTCGGTCGCCCCTCACGGGCGACAGAAGGGGCAACTCCGCCCGCGCCGCCAGAGCCCCCCGTCCGGCCTCCCTGGCCGCCGCCGCCGGCGTCCGGCGACCGGCGGCGGCGGCCCGCCACGGCGCCGAAGCCGGTGATCTTGTGCTTCTCCTCCTCGTCCTCTTCGTTGAGGTGCTTCTCCCGATGGTCTATCCAGATTCGCGACCACCGAGATCTGGCGTAGAGCGGCGGCGACGACGACCGACGGACCTGCGCGGCCTGCAACTCTTCGGTTCCGGTCGTTGATGGGCACGACGATGGTCGACTCTGTGGCGGTATTTGTGCATCTACATCTTGCGGCAACATCTTCATTCGTAGCTCATATCCTATTTACAATCCCAGAGATCAGTCATCTTGGTTTCGACCCACGGATCTTTTACTCCGCTGATGCTTCCCATCAATTGATGGATCTTGCGGACGTTGCGCGTGTTCCTTTCGGCTACTTCGTGGCAAAGTAATCGTGGGATAGCGTGAGTTAATGGCTGATCGTTGTCGGTCAAGATTGGGTAGTATGAGGGCATAGGCTCGGTAAGAGGGTGGAAGTAGCGTTATGGGCTTCGAATTGGTGATACCTTTTTGGTTCAGATTTATCGACTCCGGGGAGAAATCCTTAGGTCTGCCCTTAGTTAGGTGTACTTGACAATGGTCTTGTTGAAGCATTGTTTGGAGCTCGATGAATTGCTCTCTACGGTGAAAATTGATGATCTGATCTTAACTGGTTGGATCATGGCAACGACGGCTCGTGCGCGTGTGCGTGCTGTTTCCTTGTTGGAGGCGTTGTTTTTAGAGAGCCTTTCTCGTAGTCCACATGCTGCTTTGTTGGTGTATGAAACGGAAGATTAAGTCGTATGGGTAGTCTGCTTTGACATAATTTTTATGTCTTCTTTTTTATTCTCTCTTTTAGGTTGTGTGCATCTTAGCTATGCAGAGGCCGGGAATGATCTTAATGTAATTGTATCTTCTCGATGTAATTGGTTAAGATTAATAAAGTTTTCCTTATCGAAAAAAACTTCCTATTCTTTCGTTAAGCACCATTACTTTAGAGATTACTATTTCTATCGGTAACTATTTCATGCGTTACATTACTTGATACTAAACATACCAGTTATTTATTAACCCATTGGTTTTGTTTAAACTATCCTAGCACCGACGAAAAAATGATTAGCCACTACTCATGTTTAATCAGATCTATGAGTAAGCATATATTGTTATAAACGGATTGCACACAAAAAAATGCTCATACAAATGAATAAGCATGTGTACCTTCACAATTGAATGAGGTCAGGTGTCCATTGTTCAAACTTCAACATCTGAAAAATTTGCATTTGAACAGCACAAAAGCCTAGCTGCAATTACATGTATGCGTGCCGATAATAAAAGTATTACTCATGAGTTGGATACATCATCATCCTATTCACAGCCTTAACCACTTGAATTTTAGCAACCATTCTTCAATGATGGCACTTTCGCAGTTAGGAAAACCTCTGAAATGTAAGAGGCCGCCTAGAATTAAAATAAAAAGCTAACCACCAACAATAGAGCACACAACAGTATCCATGCAGTTCAGCGGAATTTTGTAAGAGTTCTCCTGCAACAAATGAAATAGCTAACCACGAACAACAGAGCAAAACTGAGAATCTTAGTAGCTCTGCCAGTCCAAATTGGGCCGGCAGTGCTCAAGAATGACAGATTGATAGTTGATCAGTAGAACACACTTCAATTGCTGCAAACTGAGAATATAATAGAAGCCCAATGCAGTACCCTAAAGAGGTGAATTCAGAGCCTCCTAGGGAGGGCAAACAGGTTTCTGCCTCTTCTGTCGTGTCGATCAATCTCGATCAAGTAGCCATATCAGATGGTCAGGCGTCCATTGCCCAAACTATGTGTTTTGATAATAGTATAACTCACAAGTTGGATATATCGTCATTCCATTCACAGCCTTAACCACTTGAATTTAGCAACCGATTTGTCAATGATACGGCATTTGCAGTTAGGTAATCTCTGAACTGTATGAGGCCGCCGGCACATAATAGCTTAATCCAGCAGTTCAGAAGAATTTTGTAAAAGACTTACTGCAACAAATGAGATAACTAACCGGACCAACATTGCAAACGCTATAGCTCTGGCGGTCCAAATCGGGCCTGCAGTACTCAACAATGACAGTTTTGATCACTAGAACACACTTCAACTTCTACGTACGAACTGAGAATATAAGCCTTTACTTTTTGTTGAATCCGGAAGTTACATTCATTCATGAATTGTCGTGGCAGGATTACAAGATAGGACAAGAGGAACCCTGATGCCATGACAAGCCACAAGCACCGTCGCCTCTGAGCACAAAGCATACAACATTTGTTTCAGAAAAAGCTCCTAATTTTCCTCTTGACAAGTTTGCAAACGTAGTCATCCTCGCTGTCCGAAGAAAGGTCCACGTCTTTGAACACCTCGTCCCGTGCTTCGTTGCTCAGCCTAATCGCCTCCGCCCTTTCACCAAAGTAATCATAGTCGACCTCCGCGAATCCTTTGGAAGTGTACTGGCAGCGCACCCAAGCCTGGAATTTCGCGAACTTCTCTTCAACCTCATAGCAGTTGCGGGCACATGTGTAGAGCAGCACCATGGACTCGTCCTTCGCCTCCTCGGGCGATGGCAGCAGGGATGGGTTGGCACGTTTCAGGTCCCGGAACTCCGCACAGACAGGTTCGTTCGACTGGGAAAGGATCAACTCGATCTCCTCCTGCGGCAGCCGCCACATCTTTTTGGCTGGAGCCTCCTCTCCTTTGTCGCCGGCGATCACCGGCACCGCTGCCCCCTTTTCCCCCTGGGAGCAGTCGTTGATCTTTTTGGTAGCCCGCTCCTTTTGCGAACACTCATCGCCGGCGAAAGGCTCCGCCTTTCTTTTGCATGGGGAGACCTTCGGCTGACACTCGACGCCGGCCATTTCTGATTTGAGAGTTCCTCGCTTCGCCGACAGTTATGGGTAGGGATTTCGCAGCATCCGAGGATGATACCCGCGAGGGATTTCGGACCTATCCTTTTTATTTGTTCGCTTGCCGTCCCTCCATCGGTGCCGGGTTAGGATCGGTTTAGACTTCAGTACAAGACTCGGACTCGGAGAAAATGTTAGGATATCGCCCACCGGAAAACATTATGGTAGTGTTTGGTTGGGATGTTTTGCAGCGTAATCAGATGAAGTATTTTCGTTAGTTTGTGTTTGTTTCGAGCGCTCCGCAATCAGATACCACGGGACCTGATACGGGCTAGTAGAAGGTCGATACCGCTCGTTATCTCCCGTATCCGATACCTTGCAGGCCGCATACAGCAGGCTCTATGAGCTCGGACGCCGCTCGTCGTCCGCGTGGAGCGAGGTGGCTTGCTTTTAGCGCTTGCTCGCTGGTAGTCGTACTAGTAGTCGGCTGTAGTCTTTGATATAGAGCGCGCTTGCTTATTTAATTAGTAGTGCTGTTTCCGTTACCCGAACTGAACCAAACAAAATCCGGTATCACCTGCTCTGCATCCATTACCAGCGTGATCTAATATCATTACCGTTTGCGTTTGCAATCGTTCAACCAAACAGCACCTATGTTTCTGTGGACACTGCGGTACCTTCACCCCCGGCCTCTGCACGGTACGTGTACGTGTTGGATGTGATTACTTCTGGATGTGAGGCCCCGTACTTTGTTAGCAGTAACATCATGAACTAAAGGGATATCACTAATAAGAAGGGGTGTATGTCGGAAATGTTCTCGTACCCCCTGCGGTACGTACCACCCCCATTAGGAGCCATTAAGATCTGCGCAAAGATTCGTACAGGGGGCCTACGTGGCAAGGTGCCTTTTGACAGTGTCCACGTATTGTAGATGATCAGGGATAATGAAACTTACGGTCAAACATGCACGGTAGCCCCTTTCACACTTGTCTCCTGTCGGTGGGTGGTTTAGAGCTTGGTGCATTTACTACACGGGTCAGGTACTCAGGTGTTACAATAATTGTGGATCAGTGGCTTATTGCAGGGGTCACATTGCTGTAGAGTTCCCTGATAGATGCGAGCGGGAGTTTGGTTATATATAACAGCTTAGATAATTGTTGTTTATTTAACACTATAGATAAACATACAGCTCTACAATATAGATTGTCTGTTTTGTTGTGTGCGATAATTAATATATACTCTACTTAGTGTTGTTTTACATGTAAGTACGGACCAAAAGAAGTAGAGAGATAATAGACATCAACACTCTTATGTCCTTTAACGATGGCACATCAACTCATTTTGCTTATGTGGACTTATACAGTTGTTGTCAAACTGTTGTACATGGTCTTAGATATTAGTGTTTAGGATTTAGTGTTTTTGGGTTTAGTGTTTAGGGGTTAGGGTTTAGGGTTCGAGTTTATGGTTTTGGGTTTATGTTGGTTTAGGATTTAGGGTTCAAGGATTAGGGTTAAGGGTTCAAGTTTCAAGGATTTACTCCCTCCGAGTCCTTTAGGACAGTGACACGGTCACCAAAGTTTGACTCATCAAAGCACAACTTTGACTTCTCTTTTTTATAAAAATATTTCTTAAAAAGTTATATATGTATATTTTTTATGAAAGTAATTTTAAGACCAATCTATTTATATAATTTTCACATTTTCAAACTCAATGACTTAAATGATATTCATGATTTATATTCCCAATGTTTGACTCAAACTTTGTTCAAAAGGACTTTAATAGTGAACCGGAGGAGTATAGTTTAGAGTTTTTTAGGATTTAAGATTTAGGGTATAAGGTGTAGGCTTTAATATTTTTTTATCTATTCCGATGCAATAATCTAAGAATTAAATAGTGCGCGAGATTGGTTTCCATTCTGCTCCGTGTGGATGGAGTTATTGTCTCTGTACCGTGTGTTGACCGTTGATGTGGTTTCCATTCTTCACGGTGTGAAAAGGGCTGTTGTCTATGCACAGTCACGTTTGACTAGCGGTGGTAATCTTAGTCCACGCTGGAAATGGCGCAAGGTGAACAAGTGACGCTCGCGAATCTCAGCGTCATCATCACCGTCGTTTCTAGGGGGTACATACCCGCCGGATGCATGTGCTCAGTTTTTTTGGAAAAGGGAAGCTTTATTGATGTTAGACAATTACATCGAGATGATACAATTATATAATTATATAAGATCCAACCTAGCCTCTGCATAACTAAGATGCACACAACCAATGAAAAAGAAACAAAAAATGAGAGCACCATGACCTAGCAAACTACCACAAACGCCTTCATCTTCATCCGCTTCACAAACCAAAGCAACTCTTGGACTATGAAGTAGGCTCCCGATACAACGCCTCCAACGAGGAAACGGCACGCGCACGTGCCGACGTTGTAATGACCCAACCAATTAAGACCAGATCAAATGTTTTCACGAGGAAGTAATTCATCTTAATCCAAGCAATGCCTTCAACAAGGTCACTGCCAGGTTCAACCAATTAAGGTCAGACCTAGGAATTTCTTCCCGGAACCGATGAATTAGTAGCAATTACCCCCGGGGTGTATGTGCTCAGCTACGACATGACAACACTGCGAGGTCAGACAAATCTCACTACCAGAAAAACTCACATCCGCACCCCTCATATGCCTCGGCACATTTTGAACCCGGTGCTAAAGGTGCATTAGCACTGGGTCCAAAGGCTAGGAACGGGACAACGCGTAAATCTAGCCGGAGAGAACTCATTAGCACCGGATCGTAGCAAAATCCGGTGCTAAATGTAGCACCGGTGGCAGCTACCAACCGGTGCAAATATGGCCGAACCCATTTAGCACCGGCTGGCAGCTATAACCGGTGCTAACTAGCCACCGAGCAGCACCCGCACCACTGCTCCCTCCTCTTTTTTATCTTCATTCTCCAATCTTCAACCTTATCTCTTTTCCTCTCTCTCTTCCTCCTCTCACTCTCTCTTCCTCTTCCTCCGCAGGCCAGGCACACGGGCGCGGGCGGCGCCAGCGCGCGGGGGCGCGAGGCGTGGCGCGGCGCGAGCGGCGGCGCTGGCCGGCGGGGCGAGGCGGGCGAGGCCGGCGGCTGGCGCGGCACCGGCGGGGCGAGGCGGGCGCGGGCGGCGGCTGGCGCGGCGCCGGCGAGGCGTGCGCGGGCGGCGGCTGGCGCGGCGCCGGCGGGGCGAGGCTGGCACGGGCGGCGGCGGGCGCGGCGCCGGCGGGGCAAGGCCGGCGCGGGTAGGCACGACACCGGCAGCGAGGTCCCGGCGGTGAGGCCCCGGCGGGCGCAGCGCCGGCACGGCGTGCGGGCGGCGGGCGTGGCGTGCGAGGCGAGTTCCTTGTGCAGTTGTGCAGGCCAAGTTTCTTTGTTCCTCTTTCAATTCCGTTCAACTTGTAGGGTCTTTGTTTAGCTGCTGTGTAAATGATGTATGTACCTGGCTTGACTGAATCCTACGGTGTTCAACTTGTAGAGCATTATTGCTCAATGCTTAACTTAGAGCACGTGAAATAATTTTCTCTCCATGTTTATCGTCTTTCTTTGTTCTTCTGTTCTTGAAGAACATCTTCGTGTTCTCGATGAACACCTAGAGTGCAGGCAAGAAAAGATAGGGGAGGGAAAGGGACGAGGATTAAAAAGATATTTAATTTTTTTTGCGCTTTAAAACTTTTAGCACCGGTTGAAAATATCAACCTGTGCTAAAAGGAGTCTTTAGCACCGGGTATTTGACCCGGTGCCAAAGATAAACTTTTTAGCCTCGGTAGGTTAGCACCGGTTGGGATACCCGGTGCTAAAGGGTTTCCCAACCGGTGCAAAAGTTGAGTATTCTGGTAGTATCTAGAGCATGGTGACATCCTGGATGTTCCGATCCAAGTCTTGCTATTTGTTGAATTGTTGTAACAAGTTTTGTACTGTTCGGATTGTCTGTTGTACTGCCATGTAAATAAATACGGAAATATGCTGTTGATCAATGAGAAGATATAATTACTGCGAGCAAAACTATCATTTCTATCATGATTGCAAAACGACCCTATATACTGCTGTAAGGCCCTGTTCCAAAGTGCGTGCTACGGTTAACAAAAATAGTCAGCAAGTCTTTTTCGTTGTTGAATTTTTTCCATAACCGTTGCATCCAAAAAACTTAACAAAGCCATAAAAACAACAAAAAAAATCGTAAGCATGGCTGGATCCATCAATTCTAAACCAAACTACTCGGATGCCAATCTTGATGATGTCAAGACAAAAAAAAATCAACATAGGCCTACATTACCAGGAATCCATGATCAATAGCCACAAAAGGTTCACCTTGATCACCCTCAATATATGAACTCATTGAAATACTTTCCCTAGTCACCTCAGTATCAGAGGACATGCATAAATTCATTAGTTAATTTATTATCAAAGAAATAACCACCTGATGGCTGATAGACAAAATTTGCACAAAATATCATTAAGCATATATGCAGTTATGTAGACCTAGTCATGATGCATCAAGCATCATAACACATAAATGGTCGTGCTGAAAGTGATGCTCTCATCTCTAGCATCGGAGATAAGAAAAGGGGTATTAACAATGAAAAACTTTATTTTAAATTATGAATACATGTGCAATTAATGCTTGTGCCAGACAAGGTGCTATGAAATGGAACTGTTTTTGCTCATAACTATCTTTTCTATTAATGTGTTTCTGATGCTAAGTTTCCCTATTTAATAAGAGTATGCATTGTTTGTCTCTATCGGGCAAAATGGCGAAAGGGCTTCAGAATCTGCATGTAAACCATAGAATTTCCCGAATTAATACAAAGTAGAAGTTTTCTTGCTCATAACTTTCAGAATACAAAATCAGCAAAAGAACGGTACAATTAAACAACCAACAAAGGTGAGGAAGAGATGGGGTGAAGAAATAACTCACTCACCCATTAGATTCTTACATAAAACATCCTCAGAGTAGCTTGTCCTCGAGAAACGAAGGGAGTGTTTTTTGCAAAAATGCTAGCAAATTGTCAGCAAATTCAGAAGATAAATATATTAATTGATTTAATATTTTATTCTATTAGTTTTCTAAATAAAATATAAATAGGTCTTATCTTGTGTATCATAAATTATATTAATCTGATTAATATTTGTGGTAACTAGCTTTTTTAATTGAAAGAAAATTAGTGCAACACATCAATTTTTCATAATTAATATTAACATGATAAATGGAAAGGTAAATGTGTTTCTATAATAAAGTGGTTAGTTTAACTTGCCTCATAAAGTCATACGCTTGGATGTTCATAGATGTTTTATTTTCAAATTAAGTTTTTATATTTCTTAATTTATATATAAATAATTATAAATAAAATGTGATTAAGTTCTATTTGGGTTTTACAAATTCAAATATAGTTGAATTTATTCTAACATGAGGTATTTGTGTGAAATATCGTTTGTACTGTTTTATTAAATTAAAGTGTAATTAACCATCATATTGTCTTTTGTTTGTTTAGTAATCCAAATCGTTTGGATAGCTACATCTTTTTAACCATAGATTAATTTTTAGTTATTCTTACGCTCATGTGACCGTGGCATCGAGCTATATCCTTTAGTATGCTCTTTCAACACTTTTCTTTTGATTGGTTTATTGTTCTTAGTTGTACCTGCTTGTTTGTTTGCTTTGTATGCTTGTGCTCCATGGTTGCTACCAGTAGAAGGTATGCACTTCGAGAGCTCTAAGTAATAAGAGCTTTAAAGACTAAAAGCTTCAATATTAGAGGTTCATTTTTTATAATCTGAACAGCTATATTTAGAGAAAGACAAGTGTCATTGATGAAGCTTTGTCCTAATAACTTTTTAATAACATTATTGCATCCTTGTGTCTTAATTATGGATCCTATTAAGGTTGTACCTAGTATTGTATTATCATCTTTGATTTATGGCTTATTAAAACTTTTTATTACAAGGTCAGCTAGCAAGAAAAACAGTGCAACTGCAAAACCAATGGACACTAGTCTTGGCTAATTAATTGGAGATTCTAGTTTGGAACGGGCTTAACAAAAGGGCAAGACGGGAGGCGTTCATGGGTATAGCCCGGTTCTCTTAGGTAGTAGGCTTTAGAGCATCTCCAAGAGACTCTGTATCGTGTTAGCTAAATATGGAGATTATAGCCCCTTTATAAAAATAGAAAGCCATCTAATTCAATGGGGGTAATCCAACAGATTCTGTAAAGATGGCTAGTGAGGTAGGCTAGCTAAAAATAGCTAGCGAATGAGGTGGGATGAAGAGAAACTAAATTTGGAGAGTCATTTACAGAGTCTATTGGAAACGTCTTTTGTCTAACAATAGCTAAATTTAACTTTAGAAAATGATTTGGCTAGTCTCTTGGAGATGCTTTTATTGAGATATGGGACCCATTAGGGAGGGTTATGCTCTGATTCAAAAAGAATCTTTAGAGGGTTATTGCTTATTAGGGAATCTTTCAAAAGGTCTCGTAGCATCCCTATACGGTCACAACTCGGTAGTATGATTTATGAGGTTTGGCCACCTCAGCATGACGGGGTTATCATGACTTGTGGTGGAAATGTATAACCTCTAAAGAGTGTAAAACTAATATATCAGCCATGCCCACGGTGGTTCCTCACATAATAATTAAACTTGAAGATGGATTAAACAGTGGTTCCTAGTTATGTTTCTTGTATATGCTACTAATTATATGTTGGTATATACTTCTACCTTAGTCATCATGTGCTAATAAAATCTGACCAGCTATAATTGCCTACTGCAGTCAACCAAATTAGCCTTTCCTTGCTTTGGCTTTTATGTCATATTTTACCAACCGTCACACATGCTATTTCCAAATTATCTTGGTTTGATATCAGTAAGGGGATGTTTGGATCCATGGTGCTAAAGCAAAGTTACTAAAGTTTAGGACTAAAATGGGCTAATGTTCCAAACTAGAAGGGCTAAAAAGGGCTAAAACATTTCAGCACTCTTAACACCTAAAGTGGTGCTAAAAGGGGTTATTTTTCCACCATATGCCCCTCATTTTAGCCAGGCACGGAAAGAGAGGCAGCGTAGGAGGGGTACAATGGTCTTTATGTGCATCATTAATGGTTGTTTAGCCCCTTTTAGCACTAGGATCCAAACAGGGGTCCTATAGTTTATGACCTTCTTTTTAGTACTTTTTTTAGTCCTAAAGATCCAGACAAGGCCTAAATGGTGAGGTAGACCCTTAGGCCAGTTGCATCCCAAGACACTACATGTAGTTTTTATAATCTCCACATGATTAAGAACTAGCAATAGACACTACTCTCCCAATGCAAACATTAGAAACCATGTCTCATGTAAGACCCAGTTTTCTTCTTTTTCTTCATTTAATCACTTGCTATGTCATCTTTTATTCTAGATGACATCTCATTTAATTTTATGGACATCATCGTAATTAATTGCTGTTAGTTGCTATAAGAGCACGAGTAAACTGTTTGGCTCCAATTAATAGCGTCATGCACTTAGTTTCGATTTGGTCTTTATACTCGAAATTCTTGGTTTATTTCTTATTTTTTTTGTTAAATTCGAGTTAGTAACTTTTCAAGGTGCACGTGACACATAAATAAATTGCAGTTACCTTCAGTAAGTTGGAAGCAATGAATTGACTAAATTTTAAGTTACCTCAATTGCAGCCGTACGTGATGTACATGATGCATTGTGAAATAGTTATCTTATTTTTACAACTCGTTAAATAAAACATTCACAATTTGAATGCCGTCAGGTGTCAATTGTCCAAACTTCATCGTCTGTTTTTTTCTTTTTGCATTTTAACAGAACAAAAGCCTAGGTGCAATTACAACTAAAAGTTCAGATAATAGGCAAACTCATAGGTTGGATACGTCATCATCCCAATCATAGGCTTAACTTGCTGTATTCAAGTTAGCAACCGGCTCAAAGATAGGACTTTCGCAGTTAGGTAACCTCTGAATGTAAGAGGCCGCTCACCACAAAACTAAAAAGTAAACCACCAACAGAGCACACAACAGTAATCCAGACATTTTAGAAGAATTTTGTAAGAGACTTCCTGCAGCAAATGAAATAGCTAACCGGCCACGAACAGCAGAGAAAACAACAGCTCCCAAGAATTTTAGAAACTCTGGCAGTCCAGACTGGGCCTTCAATACTAAATAATGACAATTTGAGCAACAGAAGACACTTCAATTTCTGCACATTGTAGAAGTATAAAAAAACCCTGCAAACTGAAAATAAGAGTCCAATATCAGTAGCCAAAAGAGGTGAATTATGTGCACGGCATTTTCTCTTTTCCTTTTCGTTGATTCAGGAAATTGCATAATTCATTCATTGGATTCTTGTAGCAGGATACAAGATAAGACAAGAGGAATTCATAAAAACCACAAGCGCCATCGCCTAAGCATAACGCTTACAACGTTTATTTGAGAAAACACTCCTAATTTTCCTCTTCACAAGTTTGCAAACGTAATCATCCTCACTGTCCGAAGAGAGATCCCAATCTTTGAACACCTCATCCCGTGCTTCATTGCTCACCCTAATCGTCTTGGCCCTTTCACCAAAGTAGTCGTAGTCAACCTCCACGAATCCTTTGGACTTGTACTCGCAGCGAACCCATGCCTGAAATTTAGCAAACCTCTCTTTAGCCTCATAGCAGCTGCGGGCACATGTGTAGAGGAGCACCATGTACTCGTCCTTCTCTTCCTCCGGCGATGGCAGCAGCGACGGGTTGGCACGCTTTAGGTTCCGGATCTGAGCACTGGCAGGTTCGTTCGACTGGGCAAGGATCAACTGGACCTCCTCTTGCGGCAGCCGCCACATCTTTTTGGCTGGAGCCTCCTCTCCGTCGCCGGCGACCACCGGCACCGCTGCCCCCTTTCCCCCCTGGGAGCAGTCGTTTATCTTTTTGGTAGCCCTCTCCTTTTGCGAGCAGTCATCGCTGTCGCAAGGCTCCGCCTTTCTTTTGCATGGGGAGACCTTCGGCTGACACTCGACGCCGGCCATGGCTGATCTGAGAGTTCCTCGCTTCGCCGACAGTTATGGGTAGGGATTTCGCAGCATCCGAGGATGATACCCGCGAGGGATTTCGGACCTATCCTTTTTATTTGTTCGCTTGCCGTCCCTCCATCGGGGTCCGGCTGCCGCCTGCCGGGTTAGGTTCGGTTTAGACTTCAGTACAAGACTCGGACTCGGAGAAAATGTTAGGATATCGCCCACTGGAAAACATTCTTCTGTGAACACTGCGGTACCTAATCAAGTTATCTTTCTTTTGCATGATATGTACATCTTAAATCAATTCCAACCAGTGAAGGAACAATGAATTATTACATCGAATAATGTATTCCATGTCACCATGTGTTTTGCAAATGCAAGTCCATCTTCGAGGTATACACATGGCAAGAACCTAGAAGATGTCGCCCAGTGTGAACAATGAGACAAGCAAATTTCTAAAACAATGATTAATGATATAGCTTGGCATGTTTAGCGTTAACAATGAGAGAAGACATTGTTCAAATGGTGTTTTGTGTGTGATTGAGTGGAGACATTATTTTATATGGGTGGACTCGGTGCACCCAATGCAGACCACCTACAAGACGCTCGCTAACCACATCGTCTAATGTCATATCCCCAAGTTCATCAAGTAAAAATAGTGAAAGGATCGTTATATTATTTGTTTTGGGGAGTGCTGCTAAAACAAGACAATAAGGAAGAAATTATCTAATTTGGTCCGCCGACGGAGAGGTGGATAGGACCACTGGGATTACTTGCAAAAAATCAAAAGTCTCTCTTGAAGAAATGATGAAAATACCCTCAATTGTTGTGAATTGAAATAATATAAATTTATTAATATTATTTTTTTACCACGTGCGTGTCGTACGTGCACTCTACTAATAGTCTAGATTGTTTGCACGAATCTCAACACGGAAGTCATATGGGAAAAAACTTTTGGGGGGTTACACAATGGGGGCAGGGGAAGAGAGGACGCTGCCGACAGGGGCCGACGCCGGCTTGGTGCACCTGGCGGCCGGCGCGCGGGGTTTGGCGGCCGCGGCGGCCCGTGGGCGCGCGGGCCTGGTGCTCGGTTGGGCGCCGGCCGCCCGGCCGCTCGTGGGCTTGCCGGCCCTTGCGCGCGCAGTCTGCTGCCGGCCGCTGGTGTTGACCGGAGTGCGGGTGTCTTCGTGGCCCGCGGCTCCGGTGGGGGTTGGGGCAGGCTCCGTCGTTTCTCCGATGGTGGCGGCATTGGGGAGGCGTCAGCCCTAGCACTGGCTCCTTCCTGCGGCTTCTCCATGGCCAGAGGTACCATCGCCGTCTTCGCGTCGTCAACGAAGCTGTCTCTGTAGCGTCGTCAAGTTTTCGTCGCTGGGTTCATGCTTTCTATCTCACTTTGTGAAGCACGATGCCGTCTCATTGAGGGGACGACAGAAGATTTGGGGACAATTGAGGTCCCCAAACCTTCCCGAGGTGTCGGGTGTTGCCAGCAGGTGCATATGGAACCTAGTGGACGAGCTTCGGCGGCTGCAATGGTGGACGGTGGAGGAAGCGAGTGGGATCGGTCCAGGTGCTCTTGGCTCGTCGGGCAGAGGTCCTCAAGCGTAAGCTTTGACCCGGTGTCGGGTCGGGCAACGACGTTCGCTTCTTCCCTCTTGAGGGCGTTGTCTGCAGTCTCGTTCGACGGCGGTTCATGGAAGCTCTCCGTGGTGAAAACCAAACGCTGGCGCAGTCGCGTCTTTGCCTTTCTGAAGGCGTTGTTTGGAGGTTTCCTGTAGCTGTTGGTGGTGGAGTCGTAGGCTCCGCGGAAGGTCGGCTCCAGTCGATTTATAATGGTCTCATGGTCCTTTAGTTTGTTCGTCACGAGTAGTGCCTTGCTATCTCTGGCGCGCGGCCTAGAGAGCCTCATTACGGGTTTGTTGGATGCTGCTCTTCGAGCGGAGTGTGCTTTATTGTAAACTGGTAATCCCAGTATTCTTTGAGGACGCTTTATATATAAAGCTGGCTTCGGCCTTTCCTGGGAAGAGAGGAGCTCTGGGTTTGGCTAGCATGGGTCTTCATGGGTTTAGCTGTTGCCCATAGGTAGTGGGCCAACAGGTTTTTAAATGGTTTCAAAACTACACAAAACACGTTATACACTAACTTGAAGGCTATTCAAGTTTGAAAATATTTTGGACTCATTTTATCACACAATAATCACTATACATGCCGGCATAAATGCAACAATTAATTCCTTATATTCTATTTTATTTAGTTTGCATTTATAAAAATAGTTTTATTTTTTCAAAAAAAATATTTGCACACACTTTCTAATGAACTGTAATAAATTTTGAAAAAAAATAAAATTCTAACAAAATTAAAACTAGGGTGTTACATTGAGTTGTTCTATCTGCAAAAATCCTTTTGCTCGGAAGAGCCGATGCTGCCTCGCCAAATTACATACATCAGCGGGAGTCTGGATTGACGCCATCGGCGAAGTCCGATGGAAAGTTGCGATCTGTGATACTCTGACCCATGCCTTTGATGGTGTATAGGTTGTGCCATGGTTGAATAAACCACCAACGGCCACTCATGTGACTTATGGGTTGGCCAGCCCTTGTTTTACAAAAGAAAGAGACTTGGTACAATAACTGATAAACAACACCCAATAACTGAAGTCCCAAAGGGATCTTGACACCGAGGGCCAAATTTTGTGCCATACACTGCATATTAATCGTTGGGCCAATGGTCGTTGGTCGTTGGTTAAATAAAGGGAGGAAAATCTGCCTCCTACTGGTGATTCTCTTTACCAAGTAACAATGAAGCATTCTAAGACTAAATTTCAGAGAATGCATTCTCGCTTTTTCTGCACAGATAAAATTATGTCATTCATCTGAACACGGGGATAATGCCTAATCCAATAGTAATTATATCTATCCTGCTAATTCAATTGAACAACATAAAATCATCTCGGTTCACACCTTTCTTTGCCCAAATCGTGCAGATCTGAGAGGATCAAAATTACCTTGGGGCTCAGCTGAGACACTGTGCGCATATAATAATAAACTGAAGAAAACTAAACAATAAACGCTAAACCAATTCGAATAATAACCTAAGCCATGCCATACAGTTGCAGCTACTCATGTAAATCAACTGCATGAATTGAAGCAATTAAACCATAGCACACTCACAACAAGCCGAATTGATGGATAGTCCGCAACAACACTTTACACGTTCATAGATTATTAAAGATTTTGGTGACTAATATCCGTCAATAATTTAGGGTTGTGGTGTAGTGAACTCTGTCACACCCAGTTTTAAAAAACAAACCAAGTGTATTCTATATGTGTGTTTGGATCAAGTTTCACATATATAATAAGTCAGTTGTGTATGACAGATGCAATATCATGTAAAAGAATATTATAAGTGACTTACGACTCTATCGGAGTTATACAGCTTATCTTGAAAACGAAGGCTTCAAACTTCAAAATCAAAAGCAGTCGACTGGGGTTGCGTACGCCTAGACTTCAGCACCAACTTCATAAATTTTCACATCAACTTTCTCTTCTTAGCAGCATTTATTGATATGTAACAAAGGAGTTTGGAAAATAGCAAGCGTAAGTACATGTCGTACTCAGCAAATACAATTTGACATGCAAGGCTAAGGCAAAAAGGTTGGCTGACATATTGCAATAAGCGTTCTTAAGTTGATCAAATTTTATTATCAGCTTAGCCGATGTAAGTTTATACCATCCCAATTAAACAGAAGCATGTGAATAAAGTATATGATCCTAAAGCGTAATTATAAACTATAATATATTTCATATTTGAGTTCAATTATCATGTGAGGGTCTATGCACACGCCAAGGAAGGCCATGGCAGCGGTGGCGCGCGCGGCGCGTGCGGGTTAGAGACAGCGGTGGTTGGGCCCTGATGGGTCGAGATGGTCCCGGACCGAGCCGAGCAGGAGGCGAGGAGGCCTAGGAGTAGGGAGAGGTGTTGGGGTGGTTTGAGGCCTTGAGTGGATTGGGCTAGATAAGATGGGTTAGGTTTAGCTTCGCCCGATAGGGGTTTAGATATTCTTTTCTCTTTTTTGGAATAATATTTTCAATGTAAAGAAATATCTAGAAAATTCTTAGATATATTATTTAAGCCTAAAAAATATCCTAAAATTCCATAACTTCTTGAGAAAAATCTCAGAGATAGATTTAGACATGAGGAACCCAATAAACTATTTGGAGCTCATGAAAAGGATTTCTAGCACCTTACAATACTTGAAATTTGCTATAGAAAAATAGGAGTAAATTTCTGAAAAATATGAAAAATTCCCATTAGGGTTCTAAACACATTTTTGCAAACTTTGAATACTCAAGCACACCCAATGCAACCAGCATTAATGCAATGCAAAGAACATTATAACCTATGTTGTTTTTTTTGTGAAACTATGTGGTTTTAATTTAATTTAGAAAACAAACTTGTCCTATACTAAGTACCCTGATAATTATATAAAGCTTGGAGAATTATAGAAATTAGAGAAAATTATTGTATTAATCGAGCTTATTATTCACATCCTAAAATTTAGAAAATTTAGGGTGTGACAAACACTATGTGCCACAATTTTGCATCGCACAACACTCTACTAGCTTTAATTGATTCTATATTTTGTACCAAATTATGTGTATAACTATAATAGTTATGGACGCTACAATATCAAACATAAGAAACACGTGGTTGTACAAACACGTAGACAATTATTCAACTTTAGTGGTTTCAATTATTATCATCCTGATGCGCTTGGATATGTAGAGGGTGGCTGCATATCACATATTGGCCGTACAGTGCCAAAAGATAAGGTAAGTGGTGCATCACTATTTGATATTTGATAGTGTGTAATTGTCTTTTTTCTGTAAGAGGTTTGATTTTGTGATTAATATCAAAATTTTCATAAAGCTATTCTGAAGAAATAAAACTTCCTCAAATTTGCAGGAGGATTATTTTATTTCTAGATCACTTGATTTGGCTGAAGAGTTAGAGAAGATGGAAGATCTTTACGGACAAATTATGAGAAAATAAACACATAGGTCAATGATGAATGTGAGCTACTTGTGGCGAGTCATTGATGATCGACGTTAGAAATGCAATCTGATCAGAAGGGACATAACTGCCATAGGAGGGTTTTGTCAAAAAGTCTCAGCGCACCTAATCAGGTAATAGAAGCCATAGTGGACTAGCCCATGCTTGGCTCGAACCTATGCAACTACTTGTTCTAATGTTTGGAGTATCTTACTATTACTAATTGGAGACTCCTTTTGTATCCTCTAAGTGAAGCCACTTAGGATGCTAGGTGGACACTTCGGAAAAAGAGAGAAATCTCAGCTCATTCCATCCCATCCAGCCAACCAAACAAAAATATGTGCGATTCTGTACAGCCAACCAAACAGACCATCTGTACCACACTATCTAGAGTTATCCCATCCATTCCCAATCCATCCAGGATGATCTATCCCATTCACCCTCATCCATCCAACCAAACACTGCTTAAATCGAACTTTTTACTTGACTTATCAGCAGCCAACCAATGATATTTTTCTCTCAGCATAAATCAGCACCAGCCACCAGTATTTTTCTCTCAGCACAAATCTGTACCAGTGATTAGCCACCAGCTAGACTGAAAGTGCATCTAGGAATTTAATCAATTTTGGTGATTAATGACAATGGAAGTTTGGATATGATGCTTTGAGTAAGTTGTGCAGGAATAAAATGAAAAGAAAGAAAGAAGAATGTGAAAGGAAGGTCCCCAATTCTCAGTTTCATGGTGGTGGATCCAATTGAAGATTTAAATTTGAATTTCTTTTTGAATTTGAGTATAGGACCACCGTACTATCAAGGGGGACGTTTTCGATAAATCCTAGTTGTCAAAAATGCTATGCTTGAGATGAAAATCAACTTGAGAGACACAAAAACTCACTTCCACAGCCTTTCTGTCGGGCCGGAACTTAGGCTGGAAGATCCGGCCACGAAGTTCCGGGCGGCTCGGTCTCGAGTTTTTCTAAGACCGGAAGTTCCGGCCATAGCATCGGAACTTCCATGACTTAGCTGTTTTTTAGCCTCCTGTGTGTCCTGAGTGCAAGTTCCGACCCAGGGCCGGAAGTTCCGACCGGAAGTTCCGGCCGGCTCTGTCCCGAGTTTCTTCTGGGCCGGATGATCCGGGGGGTTGCCGTATGTTACTGCCCGGAAGATCCGACTATGGGTCGGAAGATCCGGTGGCTGGAAGTTTCTTGAGTTTTCTAAGCCTATTCTGTTGCTTGTCGGAAGATCCGACCCTTGGTCGGAAGATCCGGTACCCCTTCGTAGAGATCATAACGGTCATATTTTGGGGGGTTGGTATTTATACCCCTTCACCCCCTCATTCATTGCTGCTGCCTCTCACGACCTAAAACAACACTTGAGCATTCATTCCACTCCTCTACTCCCTCCCAAGCTTGATTCTTGCAAGGATTCACCTAGGGTTTGAGTGTGAGAGAGGATTTGAGGTGTGAGACTAGAGCCCTTTGTGAGATTTCCCTTGTTCATCTCAAGAAGCATTTGAAGCAACTTCGATTCGTCGATTCGCGTTTGTTACTCTTGGAGCTTTGCTCCTAGACGGTTAGGTGTCGCCGGTAGCTCCCATTCTTTGTGGTTTGAGCACCGGAAAGTTTGTATCACCCCTCTCTTTGTGAGAGTCAATAGTAAGTAACTCAATCTTCCTTTGTGGTTGATTGAGAGAGACTTGGGGCTAGGTGTGGCAGCCCGGCTCTTTGTGAGCATCTCAACGGAGACGTAGCTCCTTTGTGGAGTGAACTTCGGAAGTAAATCCTTGTTTTCGTGTCTCACTTGCATTTATTGTTATTTTCGCTTGATTTGGCCCGATCTACTTGAATATTGGTATACTCTGATATTGATCATATTTAGAAGGTTCCTTACATCATTTGTCAACTTTGTATTCAAATAGAATCATCAAAAGGTCTGCAGAATTCAAATCTCGAAGTAGGTTTTTCAACCCGTCGGAAGATCCTACACAGCGTCGGATCTTCCGGGTCCCGGAAGATCCGAGACTGCGTCGGATCATCCGACCACTGACAGATTCTTGGAGAAAATTTGCAGAATTTTATTACAGGCCTATTCACCCCCCTCTAGGCCTAGTGTTGATCCTTTCAATTGGTATCAGAGCCTAATCCCTTGTTTAGGCTTAACCGCTAAGGGAAAAACACTATGGCCAGTACGGGAGATGAATCCGTGATGGCTTCCGCCCACAACAAGGGTCACCCGACGCCCGTTGATTCAAGCTCGAGTGATGAGGACTTCAACATTAGTGATGTTGATGAAAGCTTGGATGAGCAAGAAAAGAAGAAGCAAAGAAAGGAGAAGATGAGAAAGAAGATCAAGGAGAAGGCCGAACGAAAGGCACAAAAGATCCTCAAGGCGAAGCTTCGAGAAAGAGATGTGCTTGATGGGCTTCACTCCGTGTCTCATCGATATGAGACATCAACTTCTAACAAATCTCTCGATCCCAATAGCCTTTCTTTTTCATCGGTGCCAATGGGCAAAGTCCCCAAGTTTGACGGAGAGGACTATGCCCGTTGGAGCGATGACATGAAAGTTTATTTGCATGGTCTTCACCCATCTCTTTGGACTATTGTGACTATAGGTGTGGACAAGACCGCGACGCCAAGTAGAGAACAAGAATACGACATCTTCCGCAACTCTCAAGCCGTGACCGTGCTTAGAAGTGCTCTAAGCTCCTACGAGTACAACAAGATTAGAGGCATCAATAGTGCCAAGGAGCTATGGGACACTCTTCAAATGGCACATGAAGGATTGGATGAAGTCAAGGAAGGCAAAGTTTTTCTCCTACAAGGAGAGCTTGAAGCTTTTGTCATGAAGAAGGACGAATCTCTACAAGATATGTATGATCAGTTGAAGCTTCTTGTCACCGAGATTAGAATGCTTGGAAGCAATGATTGGGGTGAGAACAAAGTAACAAAGAAGCTACTTAGAGCATACGCACCCAAGAATCCAATGATTGCTACAATGATAAGAGAGAGTGACAAGTTCAAGACAATGGTGCCTATTGAGCTATTCAACAAATTGCAATATCATGAGATGAATAGCTTGGATGTGACTAGGTCAACACAACCAACCGAAGTCAAGACCATTGCTCTCAAGGCCGATCCAAGCAAGAAAAATGAGTCCAAGGGAAAACTCGAATCTTCCAAGAAGAAAGAGGACTCAAGTGACAATGAGAGCACCGATGACGAAACGACAATGGTAGTTAGGAACTTCAAGAGATTCATGAAGTCCAAGAGTGACAAGAAGGGATCTTCTCAACGAAGATGCTATGAGTGTGGGGAGAAAGGCCACTATATTGCCGATTGTCCCCGCAAGAAGAATGACAAGAGCAACAAGAATGACAAGGATGACAAGAAGTCAAAGGACAAGAGCTTTGACAAAGAGAAGAAGTACAAGGAGAAAAGTCAAGAGTACAAGAAGAAATTTGGTAGTGCTCATGTCGGAGAAGGTTGGGATTCATCAAGTGATTCCGAAGATGAAGGAATGGCCACTCTTGCCATTCAAGCTCCTACACCAACTCCTCGACTCTTCAACAACCTTGATCAGAGTGACGATGAAGCTCCCATGTGCCTCATGGCTCAAGGGACTAAGGTATTGGACACCACACCATCTCTCTCATCCTCTCTCTCTCTTGTCACCTAGCGATGAAAATAGTGACCTAGAAAAGGAAGAAGCCGAACATGAAAGAAACATGATAAAAAGAAGTTTGGTAAAGAAGGCTATAAACATATCAAAAAGCTAATAGAGAAATTGGATAAAAGGGAGGAGTCTCTTGATAGACAAGAAGAGTTGCTCATCCTTGAGAAGGAGAGAAACCTTGTCCTTGAAGAGGCTCTAGTTGAGGAGAAAATCAAGGTTGAAAAGTTAGCTTGTGATTTCTCACTAGCCAATGATTCAAGTGAGAGGATGTCAAAGGATTTATCCTTAGAAAATGACTCTCTAGCCAACCTAAAGTGAAACGAACCGGATTCCCAACGATGAGAATCCGACTCCCTGTACCCTCGAGATAGTCCCAGGAATAGCAGCTATCTCGTACAGAACTCATCTCAGTCGAATATCACATCCATACAACGATAAAAGATCCATTACATGACATATATAAAACATAGCGTCTGTTACAAGCCCTCTGGGCTAAATCGACAATAAGAAACAACTGCGCAGCGGTAGCTAGAACATCAGGGACCACTCCTCCACAGGCATCCTTGAGCATAGCGCGCACCCTTCAACCGTACCACCCGTCCTGGTTGAACTCGTGGTCGGGGTCTTCACCTGAGAACCCAAAGTCTGTCCCCAAGGAAATGGGACAGGTCCACGTCACCAACCATAATATGATGCAAGCTTTAAAGTGGCCTATTCTAAGGTATAGAAATAATCAAGGTTTGAGCCAGGGTTTTCTTATGCGAGCAGCAGCATTAACCCAAATTCATCTAATCACCACCTCCTTCCCTCACACGCACATCCACTCCCCAAATCCACCCGTCAGCCTCACATTCCCATCGGGCTCGTCCTGCCACAGCAGGTTCCCGCAAGCATTATCCACCAACGCCTTTCACTCACTAGTCGACTCGGTGAGCTCCCTCCCCACCTTCTCTCATCAGCATCGCTGGACCAATCTCTCATAACCTAATTCAATGGATGAGGTAAGAAAGCAGATTCCCATGCTAGTCGGAACTTATCAGAAATGGGTCGTCCGTAACCGTGGACACGGCTATACGTATAGTTTACACTCTGCAGAGGTGGCACTCCAGGAATCCATCTGGGCTGCAAGGCTAGTCCGCAACCAACCTAAGACATAGCCCACAGCAAAGACCCTAAACAGTAACGGCGCCAATCCTGCCTCCCTGGGCTCGGGAAACATCTGATCTAACATCTGCCCCAGGGATGTGAAACCTTCCCACCGGGGCCAGTCGGGGGCCGTGGTAAATCAGGGAGAGTACGCCGCAACGAGTCCCCCTTACACATATCAAGCTCGATTCTCCTACAGTCTCGGCGCCGCACTAGAGTAGGCTTGCTGGAACCCTCCCCATACTGGGTAGATGGTGAGCACGGTATTCCCACGTCCAAAGTTGGAACTCGACTCGGTCCTTAATTGTCGGTAAAGCGAGTATCAGCGTCACAAGCGATCCGCCGCAACGGTCCGCAATCGGCACCCATAACAGGTATTGCCGCCCAAACTCCTCAAATAACCCAAGTATCCATCAACCATGTACCCGCAACAGGTACCCCATAGGGACTGCCCGAGTGCAGTCCCCCAGCACCTCGATCAAACGATCGAGTTGTTATTACTCGCTTACACCGCCTAGCTGCACTACTCCTCCCATACCACCCACAACTCACGCCAAGAGGATCAAATCACAACCATCCCAACACATGCATAGCATAGCATATTCATATAGTGAGTAGTAGGTAGCAAGGTAACAGGATATTAACAAAGGCAGTGCAGGTTTATCATGCGAGTAAAGTAAAGCGCTAGCATACTAGTTGCATGCCTAATAGGTATTCCAGAGATTGGTCGAGCGTGAACCTGGGCAAAAGTCTTCGTCTTCGTCAAAGCAGTAGTCGTAGTGGTCTGGCTCCTCCTGACTCTCCGGAACTCCTAGGGTCGCGGAAAAAATAAAATAAGGCACGGCTACTAGCAAAGAAACACCAAAACATCGATGAAAGAAGTCCCAAAGAACACCAAACTCTACACTAACGCGTAGGTCATGATTTTAGAAAAATATAGAAACTGGTTTCATATTTTTCTGAGCTACGATTGATTTATTATTAATTTTACAAGTTTAAATCATTTTCTAAAAATATTAAATAATTTCCGAAAAAGAAAAACAGACAAAATTAGCCTGCTGACGTCAGCATGACGTCATGCTGACGTCAGCAGTGGGGTCCGTCTAGGATGACGCCAGCAGTGGACCCTGCTGACGTCAGCGTTGACTGGTCAACGGTCAACGGGTCAACGGTCAGCTCTGGTCAGTGGGCCCAGGTGGTCAGTGACACGCAGTGTATGACAAGTGGGCCCCATACGTCAGCGCAGTTGAAAGAAAAAGAAAAAGATTAAACGATGGCTGGGCTGGATTTGGGCCGAAAGGTGGATGGGCCAAGATAGTTTAGGGTGGTTAACTGGACTTAAGTGCAAGATTCGGCCCACGAAGGGGGCGCTGCTGGACCTGCTCTGGTGGACTTGGTCCACGGTGAGCCGTGAGTGCGGTGCATGTGAACCAGGTGCACGGGATCAAGCTGTGGCCGACTCGGGATTTTCTGCGGGTGCTCGTGTGGCGACTTGGTGTGGTCCAGCGTGTGGCTTGGCCACGACGCGACGCGACGCGCGCACGGCGCGCACCAGAGCCTGCCGGCGGCGACGGTCGACGGCGAAACTCGCCGGAGACGGTTCGGCTGGGTCCAAGAATGGCCGAAGAGGCTCGGCTAGGTTTCGGTGGACATGAGCGGGGTGAAAAAGGGCACGGCTTGGCTACGGCTTGGGCTCCCGACGCGAGCGGCGGCGGCGCGGCCATGGCACCACGGCGGCCGGCGACGCGTAGGTGGTTGGAGGCTCGGAGGCGGCGCGGAAGCGATGGCCCTCGCATGCGCGACACCAGCGCGTGCTGGTGCGCGACGTCGCGGGCGCTGCGGGGGTGCGCGTGCACGGGCACACGGTTGCCCGTGGCCGCGACACGGCCTCGGCGTGCGCGCGCGGCGAGCGGAGCTCGGCCGCGGCGGCCTTGGCTGCTGCTCAAACGACGGCGGGTTGCAAGGAGAGAGCGGCGCGACGGGTTCCTGCACGAGAGCGACGGCCACGGCTCGAAGACCAGGTCCCAGAGGTGGCTAGCAAAGGTGCGGCGGCGCTCAGCCGGAGACAGGGAAGAAAAAGGGGGGCTCTGCGGGTGGCTCACCTAGGGGCACGTCGAGGTTCGCTGCAGCTCGGAGAAGACTTGCGGCGCTCCGGCGATGCTCGTGCTCCTCTTCCCGTCCCGGGTCCGGCTCCTCTTCTGCGACTCCGCGGGATGCGGCGCTCCGATCTTCAGCGGCGGCGTCGTGGAGGTGCTCCGGCTCCTCTTCTCTTCCTCCTCTCCTCCACTGGTCCTCCTTTGGTCCTCCTCTTCCCTCTCCTCTCACGAATTGGGGTTTGGAAACCCCAATGGGGCGGCGGCGGCTTGAACAGGGAAAGCGGCCGGCGGCTCTGATTTATAGGGCGGCGGCTGCTAGGGTTTGGGCACGGACGGCGAGATGGGGCGGCCAGGAGCCCGCGAACACGCGGCGCGCATCGGACGGGCCGCAAGGACGGGCGATGGGGCCGGCTGGGTTCACGGGCGCGCGCGAGGGAGAGAGCAGGCGGCGTGGGGAAGAAGGTGAGGTGGGAGAGAAAGCTGACAGGCGGGACCCGCCTGTCAGTGGGAGAGAGAGAGAGAGACGTGGAGGCGACGCGGAGGAAAAGACTGGGCCGCAGCTGGGCCGAGAGGCCGGCTGGGCCGCTTGGTTCGTTGGCTCGGGAAGAGAGTTCGAGGGTGTTTTCTGGACTTTGGCTTCGGGTTTCGGCCCACTAAGGTTAGGTTTAGGTTTTAATTAGTTTAGTTAGTATTTGTTTGAATTCAAATTTAGAATTTGAATTCAAACGCAACCAAAAATCCAATAAAATCAAATTAACTCCAAATCACATCTATTTGGTCCTTAGCACTTCAAATTATTTTTAATTTGAATTTAAATTGCCTAAGAATTTAGGGAGCAAATAGAATACACTCTTATATGTTTGTTGACTTGCACAAAATTCACCAAAAATTTTTAAATTCACATTTTTGCACTCAACAAATCCTATAGGGAAATTTTTGGGTTGTTACAGTCTCCCCCCTCACAAGAATCTCGTCCTCGAGATTTGTGATTACCTATGGTTTAAACAAGTGGGGGTATTTCTCCTTTAGCACTGACTCTTTCTCCCACGTAGCTTCCCTTTTTGAATGGTTGCTCCACTGCACTTTGCAAAATGGAATAGCTGTGCTTCTGGTCTCTTTGACTGCTCTGTCTAGTATCATCTCCGGGTACTCTAGGTACTCTAATGTGTCTTGTAGGTCTAATGCTTCCGTTTTGATCCCATGTTCTGGTACTCTTAGACACTTCCTCAGCTGAGATACATAACACTGGGTGTACTCCAGCTAGGTCCTCTGGTAGGTCTAGCTTGTAGGCTAGCTTTCCTATTCTCTCCAGTATCTGATACAGTCCCACAAAACGGGGTGCTAGCTTCCCTTTCACTTGAAATCTCTTATGCCCTCTGAGGGGTGACACTTTTAGGTAGACGAAGTCCCCTACTTCGAACTCTAGATCGCGTCTCCTTTTATCTGCATAGCTCTTTTGTCGGCTCTGAGCTGCCTTCAGGTGCTCTCGGATCTTGGCCACATTTTCTTCTGCCTCTACAATCATGTCAGGTCCAAAGAATGTTCGTTCTCCCACCTCTGACCACATTAGAGGCGTTCTGCATTTTCTACCATATAGTGCCTCAAAGGGGGACATCTGCAGGCTGGCCTGGTAGCTGTTGTTGTAGGAAAATTCTGCATACGATAGACTCTTCTCCCAGTCTGTGTTGTAAGCTAGAACACATGCCCTCAACAAGTCTTCAAGAACCTGGTTCACTCTTTCGGTCTGCCCATCTGTCTGAGGGTGGTAAGCTGTGCTATACTCCAAGGTTGTCCCGATGGCTTGATGTAGGCTTTTCCAGAACTGAGCTGTGAATTGTGGTCCTCTGTCTGACACAATACTTTTTGGTGCCCCATGCAGCTTGAGAACGTTGTCTATATATAGTTCTGCTAGTTTGCTTACTGGGTATGTGCTTTTGACTGGTATGAAGTGGGCTACCTTTGTCGGCCGGTCAACTATGACCCAAATGCCATCATTCCCTTTCTGAGTGCGAGGTAGGCCAACCACGAAATCCATGCTGATATCTTCCCACTTCCACATTGGAATTTCCAGTGGTTTCAGCAGTCCTGCTGGTCTTTGATGTTCTGCCTTGATTCTTCGACAAGAGTCGCACTTGGCTACATACTCTGCTATGTCCTCTCTCATTTTCTTCCACCAGAACTTATCCTTCAGATCTTGATACATCTTGGTGCATCCTGGGTGTATCGAGTACTTGGACTCGTGAGCCTCTGAGAGAATTGTTCTCCTGATTTCCTTGTTCTGCGGTACACAAATACGGTCTTTCAGCCATACTGTCCCTGCTTCATCTACTCGGAAGTCAGGTGCCACTCCTCGCTGGATATCCTCTTTTACTTCTTGGATTTCTGGACACTTTCCTTGAGCTTCTTTGATTCGGTCTTCTAGGTTGTACTTTACCCTCATTTCCTTGGGTTTCCCTTCTTCTACTAGCTCGAGTTTCAGCATGTACATTTCCTTTGCTAGTTCTGGCTGACTTTCTTCTATCATCAAGTTGTTGCAATAACTCTTTCGGCTCAAGGCATCTGCCACTACGTTGGCTTTGCCAGGATGGTAGTGTATCTCCAAGTCGTAATCTTTGATCAGTTCTAACCACCTTCTCTGCCTCATGTTTAGTTCGGATTGGGTGAAGAAATACTTCAAGCTTTTGTGATCTGTGTAGATATCGCACTTGTTGCCAATCAGGTAGTGCCTCCAGATCTTCAATGCATGTACCACTGCTGCCAGTTCTAAATCATGTGTGGGGTAGTTTTCCTCATGTTTCCTCAGCTGCCTTGATGCATAAGCAACAACCTTGCCCCCTTGCATTAGAACACATCCCAAACCTTGTCTCGAAGCATCGCAATAGACTACGAAATCCTTGCGAATATCTGGCAGGGTCAATACTGGCGTTGTAGTGAGTTTGTGCTTGAGCTCTTGGAAACTTCTTTCACACTTGTCCGTCCACTCGAATGGGACATTGTTCTTGAGTAGTTCGGTCATTGGCTTGGCAATCTTGGAGAAGTTCTCAATGAACCTTCTGTAGTAACCGGCCAAACCCAGAAAGCTTCGGATTTCCGTGACACTCTTCGGCTGCTTCCATTCTGCTACTGCCTCAATCTTTTCTGGGTCTACTGCTACGCCCTTAGCTGTCAGCACGTGACCCAAAAAGGCTACTTTCTCCAGCCAAAATTCACACTTGCTGAACTTCCCGTAGAGTTGATGCTGCCTCAGCTTCTCTAGTACAATCCTTAGATGCTCCTCATGTTCTTCGGCTGTTTCTGAGTAGACTAGTATGTCGTCAATGAACACCACCACGAACTTGTCTAGTTCCTCCATGAATACCTTGTTCATCATGTTCATGAAGTAAGCGGGTGTGTTGGTCAAACCGAAGGACACAACGGTGAACTCGTACTGCCCATACCGAGTCACAAAGGCTGTCTTGGGAATGTCGCCTTCTCTAATCTTCATCTGGTGGTATCCCGATCTTAGATCAATCTTACTGAAGTACTTGGCTTTCTTTAACTGATCTAGCAAGTCATCAATCCGCGGTAATGGGTACTTGTTCTTGATCGTCACTGCGTTCAGGGATCGATAGTCTACGCACATGCGCATTGACCCATCTTTCTTCTTCACAAACAACACTGGCGATCCCCATGGGGATGCACTGGGTCGAATCACCCCGCTTTCAAGCATCTCTTTCAGCTGCTTCTTGAGTTCCTCTAGCTCTTCCACTAACATTCTGTACGGTCTCTTGGCAATGGGCCCTGTGCCTGGTTGCAGCTCGATTATGAACTCCACGTCTCGGTCAGGTGGTAGCCCTGGTAGCTCTTCGGGAAACACGTCAGGGTACTCACATACTACAGGCACTTCTTCGATCGTCTTTTTCTCGATAGAGTATACCAACTGTCTCAGAATACATGTTCTGGATCTCTTCCCTGTTCTTCTTCTTCGTGGCTCTACTGTTACTTTAACTCCGCTAGGGTGTGTCAACTCAACTGTTCTGGGCGAGCAACTGATTACCCCTTTGTGCTCTGTAAGCCAATCCATTCCTAGTATCACGTCAATTCCGTCTGACTTCAGGACTGTCAGGTCTCCTATGAACTCCTGCCCACCTATCATCAGACTAACTGCTGGGCACTCTAAGGTGCACCTAAGCTCTCCTAAGGGAGAAGTAGTGACTATAGGTCTAGCCTTAGGTATTGTCGGGGGTGATTGCTCTTTCACAAACTTTGTCGAGATATAAGATCCAGTTGCTCCAAAGGCAAACAATATCAATGTTGGAATGCCATTTACTAAAAACTCACCGAGCACAACGTCGGGAGCGTCCTCGGCTTCTTCCTCTGTCAGGTGGTTGAGGCGTCCCCTCTGCGCTGTTGCTGGTTGCCTATCCTGTCCTCCAAGTGCCGGTGCCTTGGCTGGGGTTTGTTTGTTCTTCTTCTCCGAACAGTCAAAGGACTTGTGACCGGGCTTCCCACAAGCAAAACAAACCACTGAGGTCCCTCCACCAATTCTGGGCGTGTTGTTCGGCTTCCAGTTGGGGTTTCCCTGACCTGAGTAGCTGTTGTTTCTGTTGCCAAAACTGCTGTAGTTGTTACCTCTGCTGCCAAAGCTGTTGCTGTTACTGCCTCGGTTACCCTGGTAGCTGTTTCTGTTGAACCCTGAGCTTCCTTGGCTGTTGCTCTGCTGAAAGCCTCTCCTGAGCATGTTGCTCTGGCCACTCCTCGGCCTCTGACTTAGTCTGTGGTTGTGCAACTGTTCAGCCTTTCTTTTCTTCTCTCGCCAAGTATCCTCAAGACCCACTCTTTCCTTCTCAACTGCGATAGCCCTGTCGATCAGCTCTCTGAGTGACCTGTGTGAACTCGCTGCGAGTGCTGTCCTCAAACCTCTGTGCAAGCCGCGCTGGAACCAAAACTGTTTCTTCTTTTCAGTGTTGACGTCTTCAGGAGCGTACCTTGACATCTTAGCAAAGTGTCGAGCGTACTCAGCTACAGACAAACTTCCTTGGGTCATTGTCCTGAACTCCATTGCCTTGTGCACCATGACTTGTTCTGGGATGTGATACTCTTTGAAAGCTTCACAAAACTCTAGCCAGGTGATCTGTGCAGGGTTTGCGTGAGAGTCACAGTAGCTCTCCTACCACGCTTTCGCTACGCCTTCAAGCTGGTGTGCCGCAATGGCCACACATTCTTCTTCAGTGTAGTCTGTCAGGTCCAGCTTCGTCTCGATGGTACGTAGCCAGTCGTGCGCGTTGAGTGGCTCGTCCGAGTAGTCGAAGGTGGGTGCTTTCAGTGTGATGAACCTTTCAATCTTCCTTTGTAGGTCTTCCTCACGGTGTCCCTGACGGTTCTGGTTCTGGTTTCCCTGTATCTGTTGCATAGCTTGCATCATCTGAGTGTTGGCCTGTGCCATCTGTTGCATCAGCTGTGTCTGAGTAGTCATCACTTCTACCAAGTTAGGCGGTGGCGGTGGTTGCTGGTCGTTCTGCTGGTTCTGCTGAGGTTCCACTGCTGGTTCTTCCATCTCCGCTTCCTGTTCTCCACCTGGTGCGTTGTTCTCGGGCTGGAGCACGCCTGCTGCGCGTCCACGGCCCCTGCCTCCAATTGCAGCTGTTGCTCTTCCGCGACCACGACCTCTGCCACGTCCTCTGCCTCTAGCTGCCATTGTTGCCTCTTCTTGCTCAGCTTCCTCAAAACGTGCAAGCAGTCGGTTGGATCTTCGGATCGACATCTTGTTGTATTTTTCATAGAGCAGGTTTAGTGGCGCTCGGTAATGGTTAGGTTAGCGTAACTAGAGTAGGAGCTGCACACATGAAATAGACTCAACACTAAAGTACACTCAAGATGAACATCAATAAAACTGCAAGAACAGCCACAAAGATCGATCATTCATAACAGCATTACACCCTAGACATGAGTACTATCCCGAGGCCAGCTCCTGGAACCTCGAGGATTAGTACATCTAAGCGGATGCTACATCGTGGCTGAGCCAAAAGGTGGTCATGATCTACCAAGTCTAAACATCTACTCATGAAGATAGATACAAGTCTCATCACTACTGCTGACATCTGCTGATACTGCCTACTTCATCCATCTCATGCTGCTGAAAGTGCCTGTGAGGCGCGCTGCCAACCTCACAGCCTCAGTCTCTGTCTGCTGCTTGATCACTGCCTGTCGTCGTGGAGAGTGTCCGTGAGGCGCGCTGCCAACCTCACTGTGTCCACCTCAGGTCTTGCCAACTGCTGCTCTAGGTGTGCCAGTTCTTGTCTCAGTCTTGTCATCTCGGGGGTAAGGGTTCGAGCCTCGGGTAGTGGTATCGACTCAACCCGGCTTGGTGAGACCCTGTAGTTCTCTGTTCTGGGTTCAACTCTGCGTTCCTCTGGAAGTCCTTGGTTCGCTGTGATCACCTCTGCTACCCTCTTCCTGTTTGACCTTACCAAACTACTAAGGGTCCTTCGAGCTTCATCCTTTGCCATAATCTGTTGAAGACTCAAGTACTTCATCAGCTGGTAGTTTCGCCCACTCTTCTCCTTGTAGCTATCCACCTCTTCCTGAAGTTCTGAGTTGTGACTGTCCAACCAGTATACTTCTTCCTTCAGTCCTTTTATCTCTTCTTCCTTGGCTGCCAGTGCTTTGTCTTTCTCTGTAAGTTGATCTTCCAGACGGATATCTCGAGCATGGTGAGTTGCTCGGATCAGTCCTGCCAACTGCCTGTTGTTGCGAGCTTCGTATTCCAGGACTCTGACTTCTCTTGCCTTAGCTTTGAGGCGCTTCTCAAGTAAGGCGATCCTGTTGTCATTCTCCAGTAGCTGGATGTCTTGTTTCCATACCCTCTCTTTCAGCTTGGCAACTTTCTCTTCTAGGCCAATGTTTAAGTACTCCTGCTCAATTATGCACTGAACTGAGGTCCGCAGGGTCACGTTCCGCTCTCGGTCCGCTGCGTGAGCCTGCAAACTGACTGCGTCTTTGTCAGTTGGATCTTCAAGAGCTCGCGGTAGGTACCGGAAGCGAGTGTGGCTGAGCTGGTTCTGGTACACAAGTGTGGCAAGCCGGAGTATCCTCATGGCTATAGTCTGCACTGCCTGACTGAAGGTGCTCTCGCTGGTAGCTGCCCGTAGCATCAGTGACCTTGGCCGTCCAGGGATATTGGGTACTTCCATCTGCAACCGGTTGTGTACTCCCTCGCCAGGGCCGTAGGTCCAGCCCTCGTAGAAGACGTTGTCCACGTCTATCCCCACTGTACGCAGCACCTCCCTCAGTAGCACTGCTAAGCCTCCACAGTCTGCACCAGTGGTCCTGATCTCCCGTCATTCATCTGCCAGTCCTCTTGCTTCCATCTGCCAGACAGTTAGTGGGTTGTTAGTAAGTTAGCAAGTTAGTAAGGTAAGGTAAGGGTAAAAGTTTTGCAAATAGTTGAGATGTACATATATATAGTTTTCAAATAGTCCAAGGGGTTTCATATACAGTAGAGGACTCAGTTAGAGCTTCTGTCCTAAGTTTCCAGTCTAAGGGTTACGCGCTACGGTCAAGTATGGCTCTGATACCAACTGAAACGAACCGGATTCCCAACGACGAGAATCCGACTCTCTGTACCCTCGAGATAGTCCCAGGAATAGCAGCTATCTCGTACAGAACTCATCTCAGTCGAATATCACATCCATACAACGATAAAAGATCCATTACATGACATATATAAAACATAGCGTCTGGTACAAGCCCTCTGGGCTAAATCGACAATAAGAAACAACTGTGCAGTGGTAGCTAGAACATCAGGGACCACTCCTCCACAGGCATCCTTGAGCATAGCACGCACCCTTCAACCGTACCACCCGTCCTGGTTGAACTCGTGGTCGGGGTCTTCACCTGAGAACCCAAAGTCTGTCCCCAAGGAAATGGGACAGGTCCACGTCACCAACCATAATATGATGCAAGCTTTAAAGTGGCCTATTCTAAGGTATAGAAATAATCAAGGTTTGAGCCAGGTTTTTCTTATGCGAGTAGCAGCATTAACCCAAATTCATCTCATCACCAACTCCTTCCCTCACACGCACATCCACTCCCCAAATCCACCCGTCAGCCTCACATTCCCATCGGGCTCGTCCTGCCACAGCAGGTTCCCGCAAGCATTATCCACCAACGCCTTTCACTCACTAGTCGACTCGGTGAGCTCCCTCCCCACCTTCTCTCATCAGCATCGCTGGACCAATCTCTCATAACCTAATTCAATGGATGAGGTAAGAAAGCAGATTCCCATGCTAGTCGGAACTTATCAGAAATGGGTCGTCCGTAACCGTGGACACGGCTATACGTATAGTTTACACTCTGCAGAGGTGGCACTCCAGGAATCCATCCGGACTGCAAGGCTAGTCCGCAACCAACCTAAGACACAGCCCACAGCAAAGACCCTAAACAGTAACGGCGCCAATCCTGCCTCCCTTGGCTCGGGAAACATCTGATCTAACATCTGCCCCAAGGATGTGAAACCTTCCCACCGGGGCCAGTCGGGGGCCGTGGTAAATCAGGGAGAGTACGCCGCAACGAGTCCCCCTTACACATATCAAGCTCGATTCTCCTACAGTCTCGGCGCCGCACTAGAGTAGGCTTGCTGGAACCCTCCCCATACTGGGTAGATGGTGAGCACGGTATTCCCACGTCCAAAGTTGGAACTCGACTCGGTCCTTAATTGTCGGCAAAGCGAGTATCAGCGTCACAAGCGATCCGCCGCAACGGTCCGCAATCGGCACCCATAACAGGTATTGCCGCCCAAACTCCTCAAATAACCCAAGTATCCATCAACCATGTACCCGCAATAGGTACCCCATAGGGACTGCCCGAGTGCAGTCCCCCAGCACCTCGATCAAACGATCGATTTGTTATTACTCGCTTACACCGCCTAGCTGCACTACTCCTCCCATACCACCCACAACTCACGCCAAGAGGATCAAATCACAACCATCCCAACACATGCATAGCATAGCATATTCATATAGTGAATAGTAGGTAGCAAGGTAACAGGATATTAACAAAGGCAGTGCAGGTTTATCATGCGAGTAAAGTAAAGCGCTAGCATACTAGTTGCATGCCTAATAGGTATTCCAGAGATTGGTCGAGCGTGAACCTGGGCAAAAGTCTTCGTCTTCGTCAAAGCAGTAGTCGTAGTGGTCTGGCTCCTCCTGACTCTCCGGAACTCCTAGGGTCGCGGAAAAAATAAAATAAGGCACGGCTACTAGCAAAGAAACACCAAAACATCGATGAAAGAAGTCCCAAAGAACACCAAACTCTACACTAACGCGTAGGTCATGATTTTAGAAAAATATAGAAACTGGTTTCATATTTTTCTGAGCTACGATTGATTTAATATTAATTTTACAAGTTTAAATCATTTTCTAAAAATATTAAATAATTTCCGAAAAAGAAAAACAGACAAAATTAGCCTGCTGACGTCAGCATGACGTCATGCTGACATCAGCAGTGGGGTCCGCCTAGGATGACGTCAGCAGTGGACCCTACTGACGTCAGCGTTGACTGGTCAACGGTCAACGGGTCAACGGTCAACGGGTCAACGGTAAGAACAAGAGTGTATTCGAGACCCACCCGGCATATAAAGCCGGTAGATATTGCACTATCAAAGATGGGCTTGGATACACTCGAGGTGGAAAGGCCAATGGCACAAAGAAGGTAGGAGGTCGTGATGTGACATTGTTCACCAAGGGGACCAACCTTGGTGAGTTGATGGATGTGGCTCATGGTGTGGTAAGCACCGTGGAGTCCAAGTCAAAGGCAAAAACATCTAGCCAAGATGTCAAGAACAAGACAAAGAAAGATGAGAAGGTCATTGAGCACAAGCCATCTCCAAACTACTCCATCGACTATATGGTCACTTGCGACCAAAATGGGAAGATTGTGGTAAAGTATATAGGTGCTCACACTAGGAAGATGATGAGGAGTGTGTGGGTGCCTAAAATGTCCAAAGCTAACACTCAAGGACCCAACCACTTTTGGGTACCTAAGTCCAAGACTTAAACTTGTTTTGTAGGCATATTCCTCCGGTGGACCTTCGTGGTTATTAGATAGTGGGTGTTCAAATCATATGACCGGAGAAAGGAATATGTTTGCCAAGTTACAAGAATATGACACACCCGTTGAGAAGATTACATTTGGTGACAACAATCACGGTGATGTCATAGGTCAAGGTGAAGTAGCTATCTCACAAGACTCATCTATTTCTAATGATTATCTTGTTGATTCTTTGGGATACAATTTGTTGTCGGTATCACAACTTTGTGAAAAAGGCTACAATTGTCTCTTTACTAACGAGGGTGTGAGCATCCTTAGAATGGAGGATTCCTCTATTGCTTTTACGGGTCAACTTAAGGGAAAGCTTTATTTGGTTGATTTCACAACGAATAAAGTGGAACCGAAGACTTGTTTAGTGGCAAAATCTAGCTTGGGTTGGCTTTGGCATCGCCGGCTAGCCCATGTTGGGATGAGGAACTTGGCCAAACTTCAAAAGGATGAACACATTCTAGGACTAACCAATGTTGTGTTTGAGAAAGATAGATTGTGTAGTGCTTGTCAAGCCGGGAAGCAAGTTGGTGCTCCACATCCACCCAAGAACATGTTGACTAGCTCAAGACCATTGAAGTTACTTCATATGGATTTATTTGGATCGGTTGCATATGTTAGCATTGGTGGAAACAAATATGGACTTGTCATTGTGGATGACTTCTCTCGCTTCACGTGGGTTTTCTTTTTACAAGACAAAAGTGAAGCTCAAGGAATCATAAAGAAGTTTATAAGAAGAGCTCAAAATGAGTTTGAGTTGAAGATCAAGCATATAAGAAGTGACAATGGAACGGAGTTCAAGAACACCAATGTTGAAGAGTTTCTTGATGAAGAAGGCATCAAGCATGAGTTCTCCGCTCCATACACACCTCAACAAAATGGCATTGTTGAGAGGAAGAACCGGACCTTAATTGAAATGGCAAGAACCATGCTTGATGAGTACAAGACTCCGGATAGTTTTTGTGCCGAGGCGGTTAGCACGGCTTGTCATGCCACAAATCGTCTCTATCTTCAAAAGTACTTGAACAAGACTCCATATGAGATCCTTACCGGTAACAAACCAAAGGTGCACTACTTTCGAGTTTTTGGTTGCAAATGTTACATTCTTAACAAGAAGACCAAAAGCTCAAAGTTTGCACCCAAGGTTGATGAAGGTTTTCTACTTGGTTATGGTACTAACGAACACGCCTATCGTGTCTTCAACAAAACCACCGGTTGTGTTGAGATCACAGTAGATGTGAAATTTGATGAATCAAACGGCTCTCAAGTAGAGCAAGTTGTGAATGGCCTTGTAGATGAGGAACCACCAAGTCAAGCTATCAAGAAGTTGAGTCTAGGAGAAGTGAAACCTCTAGAACCTCAAGAAGAAGATGAAGAGCAAGACCAAGTTTCGGAAACCATGTTCAACATTGACCCATCATCATCAACAAGAGTTGAACCACCTAGCTCCTTACTAGATCAAGTTCAAGTTCATGGTGACGATCATGATCATGGCATCGATCAAGGGGGAGATCAAGGTGATGATACTCAAATTGATGAGCCTCACAATAAAGAGGATGATGATGGACCTATCCAACGTCAATCAACCTTCCCACATCCAAGAGTTCATCAAAGTGTTCAACGGGATCATCCCGTTGATAACATTCTTGGAAGCATCCAAAGAGGGGTAACTACTCGTTCACGTTTAGCAAATTTTTGTGAATGTTACTCGTTTGTTTCCTCTTTGGAACCTTTGAAGGTAGAAGAAGCACTTGGTGATGCGGATTGGGTCATTGCAATGCAAGAAGAGTTAAATAACTTTACAATAAATCAAGTGTGGGAATTGGTCCCTAGACCCAAGCAAAATGTGATTGGCACCAAGTGGGTTTTCCGGAACAAACAAGATGAAAATGGCATTGTCACAAGAAACAAGGCAAGATTGGTTGCTCAAGGTTTCACTCAAATAGAGGGACTTGACTTTGGTGAAACATATGCTCCGGTGGCAAGGCTTGAATCCATTCGCATTCTTCTAGCCTATGCCTCACATCACAACTTCAAGCTATATCAAATGGATGTGAAGAGTGCTTTCTTGAATGGTCCACTTGGTGAGCTAGTATATGTGGAACAACCACCGGGCTTCGAAGATCCCAAGCACCCCAACTACGTCTACAAGCTCCATAAGGCGCTCTATGGGCTTAAGCAAGCACCTAGAGCATGGTATGAATGTCTTAAGGACTTTCTTCTCAAGAATGGCTTTGTAATGGGCAAAGCGGATTCTACTCTCTTCACTAGAAAAATAGACAAAGATTTATTTGTTTGTCAAATCTATGTTGATGATATAATCTTTGGTTCTACTAATGAAAAATTTTGTGAAGAATATAGTAGGATAATGACCAAGAGATTTGAGATGTCAATGATGGGGGAATTGAAATTCTTTCTTGGATTTCAAATCAAGCAATTGAAGCATGGAACTTTCATATGTCAAACCAAATATACAAGTGATATGCTCAAGAAGTTTGACATGGCCAATGCTAAGCCCATCAAGACTCCCATGCCGGTGAATGGTCATCTTGATCTCAATGAAGAAGGAAAATCGGTTGATCAAAAGGTATATCGCTCCATGATTGGCTCTTTGCTTTACCTTTGTGCATCTAGGCCCGATATTATGCTTAGTGTGTGCATGTGTGCAAGATTTCAAGCCAATCCTAAGGAATGTCATTTGATGGCTGTTAAAAGAATCTTTAGATATTTAGTGCATACTCCAAACCTTGGCTTGTGGTATCCCAAGGGCTCCACTTTTGATTTACTTGGCTACTCCGATTCGGATTATGCCGGTTGCAAAGTAGATCGAAAGAGTACAACGGGGACCTGCCAATTTCTTGGTCGGTCCTTGGTGTCTTGGAGCTCCAAGAAACAAAATTCCGTTGCGCTATCCACCGCCGAGGCCGAGTATGTTGCAGTCGGTGCTTGTTGTGCTCAACTACTTTAGATGAGGCAAACCTTGAGTGACTTTGGTTGTGAGTTCAAAAATATCCCACTCTTGTGTGACAATGAGAGTGCCATCAAGCTAGCAAACAACCCGGTTCAACACTCAAGAACCAAGCACATTGACATTAGACATCATTTCCTTAGAGATCATGAAGCCAAAGGAGATATCGCCCTTAGCCATGTTGGAACCGATAAACAACTAGCCGATATCTTCACCAAACCCCTCGATGAGCAAAGGTTTTGTTCTTTGAGGAGTGAGCTAAATATCTTGGATTCTCGTAACTTGACTTGTTGCATACACAATTGTTTGTTGCCTAGACTAGATGGAAAATCGTTTTATCTCATTCTTGTGTGAGTTTTTCAAAATATTGGATCTTGTGATCGTTGGATCATTCCTTGTCTCATATTGATCATAGTTATGTAATGATGTTTGTTGCTGATCAATTTTGAGACAAGTTTCTTACATGTCCATAGGCTATATCTCTCAAAATCATCAATCTTATCTCATCTAGAAAATTTTTATTCTTGCTGAAATCTGCCTGCCCGGATCTTCCGACATACCATCGGAACTTACCCCAAGAAGTTCCGGGCGGCTCTGTCTCGAAGCTCAAAATCCTCTCAATTTTTGGATCTTCCGGACTGCGGAACATCCGGCCTTGCGTCGGATCTTCCGGGCCTGGTGGATTCCAGAACTTCTCTGCATCTTCCGATATTCCAAGTTGCCGGAACTTTCGACCCACCGTCGGATCTTCCGGCCTGCGCTCGAACTATATATACCAGGACTTAACCGTTACCCCTCCTCGGTTCTTTCTTTCCCCACACCAACGCCGCCTCTCTCTCTCTCTCTCTCTCTCTCTCTCTCTCCCTTCACCCCGTGCGGCGATTTCAAGGTGCGTCCGTGGGATTGTTGATCTTTGGACTTCTTTTGATTCCCCAAGTCTCCAAGACTCGATCTCCATCGGATCTTCCGGAGTTTTCGCGGGAAATCTCAAAGGTATTGATTCAAAATCCCCATCGCCCGATCTCTCAATGTAGGAGGTTCTAGTGGATTTCCCTTGATGAATCATCTCATATACATGCCTAGAATCCTTCCCTATGATATCATGTCGATTGGTGGGCTAGAAGTTCGATTCCTCAATCTTTAGGGTTTGCCCGACTCTGTCGGACCCGGAACTTCCGACCCATAGCCGGAAGATCCGACAGGGCTAGACAGTGTTCTATTAATTGAAGTTGCACTTCTTGAACACAGTTTTGATCCCCTTCTCCTGTATCCCTCTAGATGGTTCGTGAAAAGGTTTCTGAGAAGAAGAAGAGTGCTTTGCAAGCTAGACCGAGACCAAGCCAGGGCAGAAACATTGGCTCACCATCTGATTCAGGGACAAATTCAAATGAGGAAATCAGAGAGCAAAGAAAAGGCAAGCGCTCAAAGAAGCAAACTGCTGCAAGGGCTGTCAGAGGTAGAGGATCTTCTAGTGGTCAAGGGCGTGGCAAGGAAATTCAGTCTTCTTCTCCTCCACGTCCAAGAACCAAGAGAGCGGCTCGCCAAGATGTTACAAACATTCGGTACAATGATGACATTGATTTGTCCCCTCTAGCTCAACACTGCCTAACCACTGCCATCCCTTTTCGTGCACCGGAAGATGGATCCTTGTTGAATTTCAAGTCCGCTCAAAACAGCATGAAGCATTTGCGGTTCAGTGAGCATGAGGTTCCTAGAACCATCACCTACAAGCAATTCAAGGGTGATCCTCGCTTTTGGCTCCCGCATCAAGCGGATTGGTATGAATCAGTCATTCTCACAATGAACCGTCCATGTACTCCAATGTATTGGATTGATTGGGAGTACTTGAAGAAACTGCCACCACCTCTCAAGCCAATCGTTGATGATGTCTATACAAGATGTGTGGAAATGGATGTGGACAAGATTATGGCATTTCAGTGTCCATACAATGAGGAGGTTGTCGCTCAGTTCTACGCCACTTTATGGGTAGATGAGGAGAGGGATGAGATGCATTGGACCTTGAGTGTCAAGCGTCTCTCTATCACCTTACATGCTTTTGCAGGGTTATTTGGACTTGCTGAGGCCACAGCCTATGCTCACACAAGGAATGACAACAGTAAGGTAGACCTTCACAGTGGACTTGAGCTTGATGACATAAAGCTATCCTTCATGTATAATGGTGCCTTTGGTAAAGTAGTGACTGGAAAGTACTCGGGCCTCACTCCTTTCTACAAGTTGCTCAATCATCTCTTTAGAGGGACATTGTCACCAAGAGGGGGGATTCAAATAACATCTCCAAGAGAGCAAAGAACTTGTTGTTCCAAATGGCACCCGGGAAGCCCAAGTTTAAGGTGTTCAACTACATTTGGAATGAGATAATCGCTTGCTCTCATGATGCTACCAGTGGTTGTCACTATGCTCCTTATATCTTCCATATGATCATGCATGTGACTGGGGTAAATATCAGGAGTGACAGGCCTCATATGCCATATGAATCTCCTCGTGGTAAAATTGAGCAGCTTCTGAAACTCAAAGGCAAAACTTATGTGAGTGTTTTTACACAGCCCCCTCCTACTCATGGTGCATCATCCTCGCGTGCTCCTCCATCACATGGTCCATCCTCATCTTATGGTCCTCCTTCACAAGGGCAAGGCAAGAGAGGCAAACTTGATTTTCTTCTTCAAGGCATGTTTGCTTGTTTCAACGCATGTTCCACTCATCTCAACAGATCTCATGAGCGTGAGAAACGTTGGGAAGAAGACATTTGCAAAATGGACAAGCAGCACAAGGAGGCTCTTGATCTCCTTCAAGTGCCCCACTCTCCTATTCGTCAGCCTAGAGAGCTCTCTCCCCCTCCACAGCTCTACAATCCTTGGGAAGACTATACACACGAGTATGATTTTGGAGCTGCTCAACAAGTTGAAGAAGAAGAGGAAATTGTTGAAGAAGAAGAGGAAGACACTGAGCCAGAGGGTTCCTATCATAGTGAGCCGGAAGATGATGATGATGATGATGATGGCAAGGGAGATGGAGATGATGATGATGGAGATGGAGATGATGATGATGGAGATGGTGATGATGATGATGATGACGAGGCGTCCGACTAGCTCCTCTTTTTGGTCTTTGATGACAAAGGGGGAGTGAATTTGGCCATTGGGAGACCCTCTTTATCTATCTATCTTTTAATTCATGTTTAGCTTGTGGACTTGTAAGAACTTGAATTTGTTTTATGTTTGGTGTGTGCCAAGTGAATACTTTTATTTGTAAGACTTTTATTATGCTAGTGTGATGTTGAACTATCTTATTTTATTGAGATGCTTATGTGGATTGGTGAAATGTTTTCTCTTTTTTAATTTATGTGAACATCTTGTCATATGCATCTCAATAATGTTGTCATTGCACCTATATTCTATGATTTAGGGGGAGATCTTACAAAAACATGTGCATAGGCATTTGAGGCCATTGAGTTGAACATGCACATGTTTAAGGGGAGCTCCTCAAGAATTTTATTTGGTGCTAAACATGTATTTTATTCCTATTTTGTGAAACCGAATTTGTGTTGTCATCAATCACCAAAAAGGGGGAGATTGAAAGTGCATCTAGGCATTTAATCAATTTTGGTGATTAATGACAATGGAAGTTTGGATATGATGCTTTGAGTAAGTTGTGCAGGAATAAAATGAAAAGAAAGAAAGAAGAATGTGAAAGGAAGGTCCCCAATTCTCAGTTTCATGGTGGTGGATCCAATTGAAGATTTAAATTTGAATTTCCGTTTGAATTTGAGTATAGGACCACCGTACTATCAAGGGGGACGTTTTCGATAAATCCTAGTTGTCAAAAATGTTATGCTTGAGATGAAAATCAACTTGAGAGACATAAAAACTCACTTCCACAGCCTTTCTGCCGGGCCAGAACTTAGGCCGGAAGATCCGGCCACGAAGTTCCGGGCGGCTCGGTCTCGAATTTTTCTAAGACCGGAAGTTCCGGCCATAGCATCGGAACTTCCATGACTTAGCTGTTTTTCAGCCTCCTGTGTGTCCTGAGTGCAAGTTTCGACCCAGGGCCGGAAGTTCCGACCGGAAGTTCCGGCCGGCTCTGTCCCGAGTTTTTTCTGGGCCGGATGATCCGGGGGGTTGCCGTATGTTACTGCCCGGAAGATCCGACTATGGGTCGGAAGATCCGGTGGCTGGAAGTTTCTTGAGTTTTCTAAGCCTATTCTGTTGCTTGTCGGAAGATCCGACCCTTGGTCGGAAGATCCGGTACCCCTTCGTAGAGATCATAACGGTCATATTTTGGGGGGTTGGTATTTATACCCCTTCACCCCCCTCATTCATTGCTGCTGCCTCTCACGACCTAAAACAACACTTGAGCATTCATTCCACTCCTCTACTCCCTCCCAAGCTTGATTCTTGCAAGGATTCACCTAGGGTTTGAGTGTGAGAGAGGATTTGAGGTGTGAGACTAGAGCCCTTTGTGAGATTTCCCTTGTTCATCTCAAGAAGCATTTGAAGCAACTTCGATTCGTCGATTCGCGTTTGTTACTCTTGGAGCTTTGCTCCTAGACGGTTAGGCGTCGCCGGTAGCTCCCATTCTTTGTGGTTTGAGCACCGGAAAGTTTGTATCACCCCTCTCTTTGTGAGAGTCAATAGTAAGTAACTCAATCTTCCTTTGTGGTTGATTGAGAGAGACTTGGGGCTAGGTGTGGCAGCCCGGCTCTTTGTGAGCATCTCAACGGAGACGTAGCTCCTTTGTGGAGTGAACTTCGGAAGTAAATCCTTGTCTTCGTGTCTCACTTGCATTTATTGTTATTTTCGCTTGATTTGGCCCGATCTACTTGAATATTGGTATACTCTGATATTGATCATATTTAGAAGGTTCCTTACATCATTTGTCAACTTTGTATTCAAATAGAATCATCAAAAGGTCTGCAGAATTCAAATCTCGAAGCAGGTTTTTCAACTCGTCGGAAGATCCTACACAGTGTCGGATCTTCCGGGTCCCGGAAGATCCGAGACTGCGTCGGATCATCCGACCACTGACAGATTCTTGGAGAAAATTTGCAGAATTTTATTACAGGCCTATTCACCCCTCCTCTAGGCCTAGTGTTGATCCTTTCACAGACAAATAGGTTGGCTAATGATAAGCCAAACGAACAGATCTGTTGCTGCTGTGACACAACAACATCCGGGTTCAACAGGCTGCCGTGGTGTCTCTCGGACATGTTCCTTTGTTAGAGATTATTTTTTCAAGGCAATCTTACATCAATAGACTATTAAATAAAGTATATTTGCAAAACCTTTTTAAGGATAAGTATAACTTTACGTGACGAATCTAATTAGCCTAATTAATCCATAATCTTTATCTAATTATAAAGTAAGAATTATTTCTACGGTACGTCATAATTTTACAATAAAGACTCTAAAAGTTCTATTATTAACCCGCGGTCCTTTTATTAATTATCTTTTTCTCAAAAGAGCCCTACCCTCACCCGGTCTATCCCTTGCCCACCTCTAGCTCTAGCGGCCAGCGCCGTACGCGCCCCCGCGGCGTCGCAACGCCCAGCTCTTTCCCTCCGCTGCGGTGCCCCCATCACTTCCCCTCCTTCCCCCACCCCGGCGCTGTCGGCATCACCCGCGGCGTCGCAGTTCTGCTACCGCGGTGCCGCTTATACAACAGAAGGAGAATAAGAATCATATCCCACGTCAATTCGTTGGACTCCCCCACGCAACAAGATCGGAACTACCTCCACCTCCTGCGCGGCGAGGTAGCGCCGTCGGGTTCCGCCTCACTGGGATCCGCCAATCAAGTGCAAAAACACTTGCTGCTCGCCATCTTTAACGGGTGGAGGTGGTTGTCGTAGAGCCGCTGCCACGCCGGATCCAGCTTGAGTAGGGGGCGCCGCAGATGTGTCCGCCAGCGGCAAGCCTCAGGGAGGAAGACAACGGAACGAACGAGAGAAAAAAGGACCGATGCATGTGGCCGATGCGAGAACGCCAAAGGATAATATTTTGTTTGATTTCTTTTTACTTTTAACAGTCGCAAGGATAAGAAAGCAAATGTTGAAAGCTTCGTGAACCTGTTGAAGCAGCTGGGCTACGTGGTCTTAAAAGCGATGATGGGCCTGCAGCTAATCTGGCTAAACTGCAGGATCCTCTAAAAAAAATTCTCAGCATGTATAGCTCCAGCAAATTCATCAAAACAAACGAATTAAAATACTAACTTGTTTGGCAAAATATATGGAGCCGAGCAACTAAAAGCTATGAGTCTTTTTAGTACTAAATGCGATTAATTGTAATGATGAGGAAAGGAGTTGCCTACGTGGCAGATTACTGGGTAGTGAAAAAAACTCAGATAATCATATGAGTATATATATATATAAATATTACATGCATAGTAATGATCCATGGAAAATAAACTTTGAAAAAGACATATAAAGATATAATAAAAGAAAAAACATTTAAATTATAAAAAAATAAAAAGAAACTCCGTAGACGGGCATTTTTGCTAGTTTATTATAATAATACTACAATAAATATCCTTACAATAATACTACAGTAACTATCATCTAATCGTGCGATTAAAGATCTCATTAAATAGGTCTTACAAATTAACTTAGAATATGAAGGTAGTTTTATAAATTAATTTTATTTAATATCCGAGTATCTTAATTAGTGACGTGGAAATATTCCATCATAAAGAAACACGTCCCCGGAAGCGAGGCGACGAGATTGAGCGACACGCGGCGCGCATTCAACTGGGCTTTGCAAGTTGCAAGACACGTACGGCCGCACACGTACACGTCGCGATAGCTGCCAACCGCTGCCAATTCTGGACGCTTCCATTCCATCCACGACGCGTCGACGCAGGAAGGACGCCCCTCCCCACGATCCCAATTCTCCATTCCCCATCTCATCCGCACACCCCTGCGCGCGGCGATCAATTCGCCTGCTACTTTCGTTCGGCCGAAAGGACCCCAAGAACCTCTCTGAATCCGTGACGCCGACGCGAATGCTTTCTTTTCTGTTTCTTTTCGCTAAACTTCTGGGATCGGAAAGAGGCGTGCGGTGCGTGCAACCTCTTGCAATTATTTGATTGATCGGGACTCGAGAGCGCTAGCGCTTCCTGCCCTGTCAGGCTGTCCGCTCCTCCTTCTTTTGGATCGCCATGGACCTGGCCAACGGGCGAGCCGACGCCCCCAATGGAGGCGACGCGGAGGAGGCGACGGTGACGAGGAAGAATGTGGAGCTGGTGCCCGGGGCCATCAATGGCCTCCTGGAGGAGAACAAGAGCGACGGCCATGGGGAGGCGAAGAGCTTGACGCCCAGGCCGCAGCAGTTGCACACCAAGGTACGCTTCAGTCCTTGTGTCCGGTCAATTTCTTTCAGGCTGCAGAGTTACTTGATGCTGAAAGGATGGATGCACTGACGCCGCTGCCTCTTTATCAGCTGGATGCAGTGGAAAGAGATCCAGCAGATTAGGGCATTTCGGAACCAAACCCTTTGCACCCTAATAGTCATCAGCGGCAGCAGCCTGGGAGGGGCGAAGACAGCAATAAGGACGAGGAGCTGGCCAACATTGCCAAGGACCTGGGCAAGATCAAGAGGCAGAACACGGTGACCCACCTGCTGCTCGGCGCCGTCATCGTCCTGACCGCCGTGTGGCAGGTGAACGAGGTGTCGTTCCTGCTCTGGGTGCAGAGCAAGCTGAGCAACCCGTTCAAGTCCCTGTGGGACATGGTCAGGGGATCCCTCAAGGCGGAATTCACACACGCATGGAGCCCTCCGATAGCTCCCCTCTGCGCCCCCAGCCCTCCCCAGCCAAAAAACCAGCCAATCCACCAAATCCGCCCGAAATCCCCACAAATCCCTCCCATTCCACCGCAGATCCGGCTTCTCCAGCTTCTGATCTACCGATCCAGGGGTCTATCGCGGAGGATCCGCCCCCGGTCCATCCTACCCGGCCTGTGGCAACGGACGCCGCCCCCGCCTTGAAGTCGCCGATCCCGTCACCACCCACACCGCTGACGGCGACAGACCGACCCGTCGTCCTCCCTGAGCTGGTGCAAGATCTCCATGCTCTGCGCAAGATCTCAAGTCACACTGAGGGAGCCATCAATGCCCCTCTCACTGACCCCATTCTTGAAGAGCTCCTCGAGGAAAAGGCGGGTAGAGGGCTACGAGAGGAGCTGGCCTCCACGGCGTTGCGGGAGGAAATGCAGGCAGGAGACCCATCCCGGTGGCCATCAGCCTTTGGGGTCTCCGGAGTTACTGCGCCATGCGCTGCCGGAGTTACTGCTGGTGATCGTCCCCCAACTACCGCGCTGGATTTGGTCGCCACCAAGGTCAATGTAGAGGCACCCGTCATTGAAGACCCCATTCCTGCCCCCAAGGGGAGATTTACTGCCCAGGAAAAGATGAAGTGGAAGATGGGGGAAGAGAGAGCATCCACCAAAGCCCCCTCTCTGAGAAGCATTCAACACGAGTCCAGCGCGTGCCCGGCGGTCCGGCCAGATTTTCAGCTTCAGGATTCAATGCCAATGAATTACAGCAAGAAGGGTGAACAACAGAGCCATGAACAACAGAGTCTTCAATCAGCCCAACCCAGTGCAGCTGCTGAGGAGGATCAGGGATACACATTGGTGAAACCACGCTATTGGTGGAGAAGTGAAAGGCAGCACAGCAACTATCAATACTAGTCTGGTGCAGCAAGAAAACTGAAATTTCTTCAGCATACCAAAGGACTCTGCTTTAACTGTCTTTCCCCCAATCACAAAGTTCACGCATGCCCCAATCCTACCAAGTGCTGGAAATGTCTCAGAGATAAGCATCACGCAAGAAATTGCCTGTTGGTCAAGCCCTCCGCAGTAACTCCACAACGGCGCCCTGGCTCCCATAAAGAGGAAGCAACTACCGGCAGAACTCCCCAGCTCAACATAAATTCACCCCACCAGACAGCAAGCTCGCACACCACCAATGCACTCCAGACGCTAAGCGCGCACACCACCAAGACGTACCTGCAAGCGGTGGTCGGCGACACCACTCCCATGGCGGCCTACCCGGGGGACCCAAGAGCTCGGCCTGCTGATGAGCTGTGCGCGGTCACGGCAACTGGGGCCTTCAAGCGGGAGCGTGACAGCCTCATCGGCAAGACGGTTGTGTGCTCCCTCAACGGCAACAGCCACGAGTCCCAGCCCTACCACCTCACCGATGCCATCACCACCAAGCTCGGCATCCCCCTCGACGAGATGCAGGTCGTCAAGCACCACCCGGAGCAGTACCTCATCATCTTCGACCATCGCCGCGACGCACAGAGGGTGCTTGGGCTGCCGATGCTGCAGAACAGGGGCAGGTCCTTCCTTTTTGCCCCATGGTCCGAACAAAAGTATGCAACTGTCTCTGCTCTGAGGTTTCATGTCAGGTTGCACATTGAGGGGATCCCGGTCCACGCTTTCAGTGAGCAGTTGGCTGCCCAGATCATCGGTCGGCACTGCGCGATCCACTTCATCGAGGAGCAGTCACGCCGCCGCACGCGCACCCGCACCTACGACTTGTGGGCCTGGTGCACCAACCCCTCGGCCATCGCCAAGAAGGTGTGGCTGACTGTCTCCGACCCCGACCGCGAGCAGCCTCCCACCGACATCCCACTCCCACTGGTGCACATCCACCACGACAGACCAGTGCGGATCAAGCATGGGCTCACCTACAAGCTCTTCATCCACCTGGACGTCCTGGAAGACCTCTCCCTCCCGCCCTCTGATCCGGACAAGCGTATTGACTTCCTCTGGCACTACGGGGTCGAGGACACGCTTGGGCGGAGGCGGGACCAGCCACTGGGGAGACAGGGTGGGGTTGAACCCACCCCAAGAAGAGATGATGAGGACCATGACAGGAGAGGTACAAGACGTCATCGAAGCCAGTCAGCATGGAGACGTACCTCGCGTTGCCGAGGGATGGTGGACGACTGCTACAGCTCCACGCAACGCTTCCGTGGAAGGGAGGCCGGTCATACCCCACACCGGAGCAGGGACGCCACTCCGCCATCCTGGAGGGGGTGGGGTAGAGGGATGTACAACGATAGCACCAAGCACAGCAAGATCGACCACTGCACCGACGACGGCAGCAAGTGCACCAAGTCTCCAACAACGGCTGCTTCAACTGGGCAAACTTCTGCCCCATGGGACTATATGGATGAGCCTCCAGTCCCACTGGACTGCTCCTGTGCACCAATGAATATAAGTTGCACTGCACATTCTCTTTGGGAGGATCCAATGCTGCTTGAAGCCCTCACCCCAAAACTACCTGCAGGCGGCTCCACGTTGGAGGAGCGCATCATGGGCATGTTGGCCACGGCTACGGGCTGGATTCAGGCGTCTCCACCACGGGGGCCAAAAGGATCAGATGAACCTGAAGAAGGCGAGATTGTGGAGACAGCAGCTCCCTCCGACCAGCAGGTCTATAACGCTGACACCCCCAGACCCTCTGATCCCAGTTCCTCTTCTGTTAATATGATTGTGGACAAGGTGCCTGATGAGCAACCCTACCAGCTGAATACTTTAGCTAATAATCTAGCCCACAATAACAGAAACAAGCCCACCCGAGATTTATCTCTGAATCAGAAACCTGTAGGTCAGTCTGTTCACGATGGTGGTGATAGTGTAGGCATTGCTCTATCATTGCAGCAAAGCATAGATCCAGTTGCGCCAGAACACGAGGCTAGTCAGACATTAAACGAAGATTTAGAACCTGCTATGATAGTTGACACTGGCAATAACATTGCCCACCCGGAAGCAACTCTGACTCCAGCACCTGATGGTAGTGTTTGCGCCACTCCACCATTACAACAACCTGACATTACCCACCCAGAAGATTATTTGACTCCGGCACCTGATGGTAGTGTTTGTGCTACTCCACCAATACAGCAACCTGATTACAACTTTGAGCCAATGGCTCACAACTCTAAACCATTTAGAGATTCAACATCCCCACCAGCAGTGGCTACCAGGAACCCTCATGAGCACATAGATCCACCAGCACTGGATCATGAACTTGGGGACTCTCGCCAACCGAGCCAAAGTCCAGAACGAAACATTGTAACTGCTACAACGCCAATTAACGATATAGACACCTTTATCGACTACATATCAGGCACTGTATCCCCTCCTCTTTTGCCCCAAACACCCCAAGCTAACCCCAGTAACCTGAATGATCAAGAAACACAAAGATCTTTAGCTGCCGCAAACACCAACCAGCGGAAAAGCGCACGACTGGCTCATAAGGCTAGGCTCAATCCAGGCAGTGACTGTATGCAAATGGCTAGGCGAATACTCGTTAATAAGTTGGGAGAATTATCTAATGATGATCTTGCTCAGTCCTCTACTCAAGCTGACACTAATCCTTATGCGCAGCACCTGCCGCAGCCTCTGACCAGCATGAAGATGGAGGCTATCAAGGTCCTGGTTGAGCAAGGCAAGAAGCCCAAGCCCAAGAGGAAGACACGGATCGCCCCAATGCAGAGTGTCGGTGAAGCTGTGGCCCAAGAGGGCTGAGAACGGGGACTCCAACAGCGGATCGGCAACCAACGCAGTTGTTTTAGTCTTTCGTTAATGTTAGTCAGGAACTTTCAGAACTCTGTGGTGTGTGTAACTCAAACTATTGGGCCGGCAATTTGGCCCCGCGGCTTCAGCGGTGCAGCGTCAGCTACACGCTCTGCACCGACGTCCACGAAGTCCGCCAAGCACTCAACCTGGCTGCCCACCGCGATCCAATTAGCAATGCTAGGACCACTCGGCTTTGTATTCAGCCATAGCGCCAAGCCATGCTATTTTCCTAGCCCCATCATGAAGCTTTGTTATGCTATGTGGTGTATCATGTTTTCCTAATGTCGCAAAGAAATTGCAATGTGCTTTGTTGGAATGTGCGAGGACTAAATGCTCTGGCCAAACGTGCGAGTGTCAGACAAACGGTATCTGCTTCAGGGGCCACAATCGTCTGTCTCCAAGAAACAAAAATTGCAAATTGGACAACTAGATTAATCATGGATATGTTGGGGAAGAACTTTGTTAAGAATTTTGTGGCTCTGCCGGCACAAGGCACACGGGGAGGGATCCTGCTAGCTGCTTCAGACAGCTACTTCACGCTCAGTAACACACACTTAACTACGAACACGGTATCGACAACCATCACAATGAGGACTGATAATACGGCCTGGACTCTAACAGGAGTCTATGGCCCGCAGGATGACCCAGCTAAATTGGCTTTTTTAGCAGAATTAAAAGATTTGAAGACGATGGCTCTCCCTAGTTGGCTAATGATAGGCGACTTCAACCTTATCTACAGGGTGGAGGATAAGAGCAATAATAGACTTAACAGACAAATGATGAACGCCTTCAAAGAAACAATTGATGATCTCCAAGTTATTGACATTGACTTTCGAGGGCGTAAATTCACTTGGAGTAATGAGCAGAGTAACCCAACCTTCACTAGGATTGATCGCTTTTTCGGATCTCCGGAATGGCACGTACTATTCCCAAATTTGGATCTCCAAGCTCTCTCTACAAAAGGATCAGACCACTGCCCCCTCTTCTTGACTGGCGATGTTATGAGACAGAGCTACACAGGGTTCCGCTTTGAGTCATTTTGGGTAGATATGCCGGGCTTCATGGAGCTGATCCAGGACACATGGGACAAGCCAGTCAACACGCAGGATGCCTTGCTCCGAATGCACGTCAAGCTGATGCGTGCAGCAAAAGCTCTAAAACTCTGGCGACGACAAAATTTAGGTAATCTGGACCTAAGACTAGCGATTGCAAACGAGGCCCTTCTCCTTTTAGATGCCGCACAAGAGCAACGGCCGCTCACAGTTGCAGAATTGGACCTCAGGAAGTATTTAAAAGATAGATCGGTGGGGTTAGCTGTCATCAAGAGATCAAGAGCTCGACAACATTCGCGACTCACTTGGATTCGCAAAGGAGATGCCTGTACGAAATTCTTCATGCTACAGGCCAACATGAGGAAACGAAAACTCTATATTCCGGCACTCAACACAGCCAGGGGACAAATAGTAAACCATCAGGAGAAGGAAGAACTCGTATATGAGCATTTTGTCCATTTACTTGGTACGACACAGGAAAGAACCATGCACTTAAACTGGCAGAACTTGGGATATCAACCGCATGACCTGGCTGACCTAGAGGACTCCCTTGAGGTGGAAGAGATTAAAGCGGTGGTGAAGCATTTACCAAACGAAAAATCCCCAGGTCCAGACGGCTTTATCGGACTATTTTACAAGAAATGTTGGGGTATCATTAGCAAAGACCTAATTGATGCCCTAGGTGCTTTTCACCAATTGCGCACTCGAAAGCTAGAATTGATCAATGGGGCAAATATCATTCTAATCCCAAAAAAAGAGGGAGCTGATTCCATTGCCGATTTCAGGCCCATTAGCCTCATAAACAGCCTCGCCAAAATAATAACCAAAATACTTGCGGATCGGTTGGCGCCTAAACTCAATACTCTAGTATCAGGCTGTCAAAACGCCTTCATAAAAAAACGATGCATCCATGACAATTTTATCTGCGTCCAAAGTGTGATCCAAGCGCTACACAAAAGCAATAGACCGGCCTTATTTATCAAATTGGATATTTCAAAGGCGTTTGATTCTCTAAGTTGGGTGTTCCTCATTGAAGTGATGCAAGCTCTTGGTTTTGGCCAGAGATGGAGGGACTGGATAACAACACTACTGGCTACCTCGTCATCACGTGTTTTCTGAATGGCATCCCGGGGAGAAGGTTTAAACACGCCAGAGGTTTACGACAGGGCGACCCACTATCACCGATGCTTTTTATTCTTGCAATCGACCCACTCCACAAGCTGATTGAGCTAGCAGCGCAACACGAGATCATCAACCCGATCCTCCCAAGAGCAGCAAAACTACGGTGCTCTCTGTATGCAGATGATGCAGCACTCTTCGCCAACCCTGACCGAACAGAACTGCAGCATTTGGCGCGCCTTCTTCAATTCTTCAGCAGCTGCTCAGGGCTACGGGTCAACCTACAGAAAACAGAGATTTTTCCTATTAGATGCAGCCCCGATGACCTAGGTGACACCCTCGTGAATTTCCCCGGTAGAATCTGTGCCTTCCCAGGAAAATACCTGGGTCTCCCATTGCACTTCCGAAAGCTGCGTCGCTTGGATGTGATGCCTCTCATTGAGAAAGTTGGAGCAACGCTGCCGGGGTGGAAAGGACGTTTACTTTCAACAGCAGGGAGGGAGACCATGGTTAAATCGGTCCTTTCCTCACAACCAATATACCATCTTACCGTTTTCCCAAGGTATAAATGGCTGATCACACAAATTGATAAATTACGAAGGAGCTTCCTATGGAAGGGAGACGAACCGGAGAAGGTGAATGGTGGACATTGTTTGGTAAGGTGGCCGACTGTTTGCACTCCGAAAGATCTTAGCGGACTGGGCGTTCTTGACTTAGAGCGATTAGCAAGGACTCTTCGTCTGCGATGGTGTTGGTTCCGATGGAAGCGCGATGACAGTCCTTGGGCAGGGATGGATATCCCTTGTGACAAGTCGGACAGAGAGCTCTTTTATGCTTCCACGGTTGTGCAAGTAGGCAGAGGGGACAAGGCTAAGTTTTGGCATGATAGTTGGCTTAATGGACAGGCTCCAAAAAACTTGGCACCTAATGTCTTTATAAAGTCCCGATGGAAAAACTTTACAGTGCAAAAAGCCCTAAATGGCCATTTTTGGGTTCGCCAACTTAGGAGTTTGGACAACACAATTGAGCTCACGGAATATACTGAACTATGGGAACGCATTCATCTCCTGGAGCGCGACCCGGAGGCCAACGATGAGATCAAATGGAGATGGACTCAAGATGGGGAATACTCAACAAGAAGTGCTTATCACATCCAATTTACCGGACATGTCCCCAGACCAAGCTTCGCACCAATATGGAAGGCTCGAACGGAACCCAAGTGTCGTTTCTTTGCATGGATCCTCCTGCACCGGAAAATCCTAACGGATAATAACCTTGAGAAAAGGGGTTGGCCGCACGGTACCAATTGTAGACTCTGTAATTTGGAGCAGGAAACACCTATCCATTTATGCAAGAACTGCCCATTTACGGGTTCGGTATGGGACAAACTAACGAGTTGGCTAGGCTTGCAATACCTCCCAGGACCGGCCTCCACCACCTCACTCAATATTTGGTGGAAGAAGGCTAGAAGACAAGTGGCCAAAGAAAACAGAAGAGATTTTGATGGCGTAATGATATATTTTTGGTGGAACATATGGAAAGAAAGAAATCGTCGAACTTTCAACCAGGAATTGAAGTCAGCGGAGGAAGTGGCCTTCTTGATTAAAGAAGATCTCCAACAATACAGGAGGGCGGCAAACCGGGATGTTTAGTATTAGTTGTCTTAGTAGTTGTTTTTTCGGTTCTGGGGTGCGGCCCTTCTTGTTGTTTGTCGTGGGGTGTGGCCTTTCTGGTTGTGGTTTGAGGCCGGGTGTTTTTTCGTTTTGGGGTCGTTCTGTTTGTTTGTTTTTCTCTTCCTTCCAATAAAATTTAGCGGCAAAGCTCTTGTCGTTTCGTTCAAAAAAGAAGGGGATCCCTCAAGCTGAAAGGGAGGAAGCCGGTGATGATCGAGTCGTTGCCGCTGCCGCCGGTCGGAGTCCCCAATCTCAGCCGATCTGCCGTCGCTCGTCATCGGAAGCACTGAGGACAGGTAAACATAAACTAGCTGGGTTGGTTGCGATTTAGGTCCCATTTTTTGTTGAGCTCGTCTGTTCATCCAAGTTGAAATTTAGCAGTGTTTACTACAAGAATGACAAGAGAACGTTGCCATTTTTGTTTGTTTGCCACTAGTTCATTATTTTACTTGAATGGCGCACCTGGATCGATTCTTGAACTGAAGCCCAGAGAGAGCCTCAAAACTGGTTCTCATGCTTCATGATTTCCTTGCGTTGGCCTGTAAGAGTCAGACAAGTTCACCCTCTCCCAAGTCGTCTACTGGTTCCAAAGTTGCAGCATTCAGGACCTTGTTCCATGCATTCTCAATGCAATACACGGTGAACCAAATGATAGTGATGATGTTATGCTATGAATGATCGTCCTACCGTCAAGGTTCAGATGCCTGTAGGCAATCCTTGAACAAGAGTGCTCTGTTACTCGGAATGAGTAAATACTTACAGGCCGGCTTTCTGTGGGATCATAAAGTTCATACGGAGTAACGGAATAGGCGAGGCTTTGTATCCAGACTACTACTGGGAGTAACGGCATGCTTAGATTGGAGGAACTTCATCGGAAAAGTAAAAAAAATCCAAACGAAACATCCTCGTATCAATAAAATCCTTAAAATGAGAGCACAGGGCACGGAAACTCTGAATGTCTTGTATCCAGACTACTACTGGGAGGTTCAGTGGTGTTCATTTATATGTGTCAGTGAGATTACTGTTGCGGTGCCCATGATGACACCGATGAAGATAACTCTGTACCTACAACGAACTCCGAATGGCCTGAATAGTGAATAACCTCGAGCCAATTGTTCCTTTCTATTAGAAGTACGAGGCCGCGCCGTTTTCGCGGCCTACGAGCGTGTCCACGTTAACCTAAATTAGGTTGATCTGTTCGATGTAGTTTTTGCGACTTAGATTGTGCTGCTGTGTCCTTCACTGAAGCTTGAGAGATGACAGTGACGTGGGTTGAGTCGTGCCTATGCAAATTTCAGATGGGGCAGCCATGTCTGTCACTGAAGTTTAGAGTTGACAGTGACCTGACCTGAGTCTATGCAAGTTCAGATGGGCAGTCATGTCCTTCATTAAAGTTGAGAGTTGATAGTGACCTGAGCCTATGCAATTTATTGATGGAGCAGCCAGTGCACGTTGGTGAGTCTACTGGAGAGAAGTATGAGGCCGTGCCATATAGGAGGTATCGGAGCATGTCCACGTTAGCCTAAATTTGCTGGCCATTCGATGTAGCTTTTGTGGATGAGATGGTGCCGATGTGCTTGACTAAAGCTTGAGAGTTGATAGTTGCCTGAACTTGTGCGATCATGTCTTTTATTGGAGATGGAGAGTTGACAGTGATGTAATCTGAGTCTGTGCAATGGTGATGAGCTTGCTATCGTTTAATGAACACAAGTTGATGCCTATGTAATGGTGAAGCTGCCAACCAGTCACATTGGTGAGCTTGCCATCATTTAATGAACACAAGTTGACAGTGATGTGATCTGAGCCTGTGCAATGATGGAGCTGCTAGCCTTGGTGAGCTTCATGCTGGATGCATGTGAGGAAGTACACATCATTTAATTAACACACAATTGCATCCACGGCATGGACTCACACATGTGTTGCCTTTATAAGTTGTGTAGTTTTGTTGTTGGGGTCTAGTGCTTCTCCTATCTATATAAATGCATTGGGTTGCATCATTTGTATTGCACCTCTTATCCAGTGATATAGAGCATCATTGAGTCACAAGAGTCAGTAGTTCTCAGGTTCTCTCGATCGAGCTAAAGGGTGTGCTTCTCATCTTAGCATGACACATCATGAATTAGAACATCAGTACTCCTAATAAGCAACAAACAAAATATGAACCAGTAGTTATTGCAAGTTGAGAACCTATGATACATTCTCTTTAACAGCAGACATCTGGTCTCGACTGGAAAAATAACAATGACGCGACCCAGTCGCTGCGAAGCTTCACAGTAAGCTTCTCATGCAAACTAACAGAACAGGGGTTCTACTATATTGATGTGTCTGATTGTTAAGTCCTCAAATTGATCTATAAGAAGAGTAGGCTCTTATTTTTACTCTTTATTTTTCAGTAGTAAACTTGGAATTTTCGGACAGTTTTTATTGTACGAGCACAACTGCATGATTTTACACTAACGAACTCACAGACAAAGCGTGCATGAGTAAGGTCCTTGGAAAAATACGAAGTGCTCTTAAAATGACAACGCGCGATTATATAGAAAGAGCTCTTAAAATGACAACTCGCGATTATATACTCACGTAGTTATAAAAAAATGCACATAGGCCATAAATGACATACTCAGTCATCACTCGAACAAAAACCTATCCAATGTGCGTAATTAAATTTCACAAAGGAGCAACTGAGAACGTTGATACGGCAAGAAAGTAATGTATTTGGTGGGAACGATATCAATAAAGGAGGCGGCAATCATGTAGCTTGGCCAATGGCGATCAAACCAAAAGACAAAATAAGGATGTTTTATTCGACCAGATGAAGCACTGGTCTGTGGAAGTAACCGAGGAGCTTGTCATCGATGAACAAACAAATCCTCCCTCAACAAGAAAGTCCGGTGCCACCGGCCGGACTACAAGTAACACAGCTACAGTTAAGTTACAGATCGTAGGCTACAAAATTGACTATGTTGTAAGAACCATGTGTCCCCATAGATGACGATCTCTTCAGTGTGGTTTTGGTACATAGCCGTCTACCGCAAAGTTCCTTGTGGCTGCAGGTAATGCCAGCCGCATGCCATCAAGTTCAGGTTTCACGATCACTTGGTAGCCAAGACGTGATCTGGAAACAGCTCAAAACTTGGAAGATTAGAATGATGAAACTAGTTCAAATCCATCTTTAATAATACAGGAATTTTTCATGGATATCTTCATTTTTTGTGATTCATGTATTCAACCTGGAACCGACATTTTGTTGTATGAATAAAACAAAAAGTATGGTATTTACACATTTATGAATTGCTTGCACGGGAAGAGCCCAACCAGCGATTTTGTAACTTAGTTTAAGTTAACTTAATTTCAGTTCTTCATACACATAAGTATCGGGCCTAGTTACCATTGCAACGGCAGCTACTTCATAAAGACTGCTGTTACTTCGTAAAGACTACACGGAACTTGCATGATCATAATGGAATTGACTGAATACTGTACGAATTCTCCTCCCCCTCTACTTGGAGGCCCCCGACCCCAATTATGTCCTTTTTCTAATCTCAATGCAATGCCCAAGGTTGTCAAATATAGGAGACATCCTGATAATGCCTCTCAGGGCACAAATCATATGTGCGAGTGAAATATTTAATTTCTTGTTTGCACCAATACAGAGATAGCAAGAGGGAAAAAAAATCCATCAGGGGATGTTCACTTACGTTTCAGTGAGTCCAAATGCAAGGTCAAGCATATCATTTTCTCATCTGTTGGGTCTTCTAACTTGTTATAATAATTTACATCCTGGATAAAGATTGGAAATTCTAGTCAGCAGTGGCACTTCAATATCTACAACAGCATTAAATTTGCATAAGCTATATAGAACATACCATGACAATTACATGACAAGTGGAACAAGCAAGTGAGCCTTCACATGCTCCTACAGTAAAAAAGATACCAAGGTTATTAACTACAGCTGATAATCAATTTCAATTGATATAGAACATAAAAAGACTGATCAAAATGCCTTCTGTATTCATGAAAAATGGTAAAATGACGGGATAGCCAATAAGCTTGATATTGATGGGGAACCAGGTGATTGAGAATAACTAGTTCTTTATTATAAGTAACATAAAGAAGTCCAAGTTCTTAGCAGAAATCATAAACTTACTACAGCAATATACAGGTAGTAAAAGGAATCACATTGGAGGTAGAACTGCAAATTTGCAAATATGAACTTAAACCTTCAAGCTCTATGTCATTTTCATGAGCAGCTTCTAACATGGACATTCCAACTGGCACACTGATCGTCTTTTCTGAGCCATCCTTGTTGACAAATATTACAGAGATTCTGTACAGTTCAGAGAAACATTTGCTCATCAGAGGACTGTCTCCTATTAAATATTTGCCGAAAGGTGAATATTAACATTTAACCAAACTGATCAAGAAATTCTATCATGGCAGCTATTCCTCCAGAAGTGGGAGGAGAAGCTATTTAAAAGGAGAGATGATGTTCACAAAAGAATTTCATGTTAGACAAGGATGTGGACTAAGCTACTACCTGATTCCAAGATACAAACATGAGTAGACTAATGTAATTTTGTTGTTCTAGATTATTCTGGCTGCCACCCAACCTCTGTTTGCGATACATTTGTAAAACTTTCCCCCTCTTAATGAAATACAAGCCATGCGCATCTTTGATGACTGAAGCCACGCCGCAGAACTAATCAAATATTAAGCCACGTCATCATGACGTCATCTTTAAAAAGTGAACCGTCGGATCTCAATCCTATGGTAGAAACACAGATAAAAAGGAAAGGCATTCAATTCCTCACCCTGTTGCGAATTGGACACAACGATGGAGACTTGAAACGAAGAATACTGAGCCACGACAGCTAAATATTGAACCTTGTCGCGCTAGAGAACAAATATTGAGCCACAACAGCTAAACAAAGAATTACCGTTGGATTAAAAATGAACGATAAAACATTATCTATGGCCACAATTTAATAAAATATCTAATCTCTAGATCCTTCCTAGCTAATTCACCTGTCCTTACTACCCCGGAGCATTCGCCCACACAAGCTCAGGCAGCAATGCTGAGCCGACACGTCAAGTCAAGGCACATCTAGAGGGCCATTGAAGAACTATAAGCAAAACGTACTAGAAGTGAAAAGAAAAAGAAGATGACAGTGCCGCCATAGAAGTTCACTGAAGCAAGTATTAACTCATTTAAAGATTTGGTGAACCTCTAAATAAAAGAAATTATTGTCCGTTTAAATAAAAGATAAGACTTTCAGTGTGCAATAGAAAACAATTTGACATCACAAGCTATGGTTATGTGAACATAAGTTTTGATATTTTCTTTTACATTTTTTGAATATACACATCTATGAAACTGGACTGGCAGATCCGATCTTAACATTCATAAAGTCACCACAGGTACCTCACTATTGACGGAGTCATTACCTATCACTGGAAAAATACCGTTGGTTAATTCCTGGAATAAATGTGACATCTGTGCTTCGTCGATGACTCAAACCTAGGTAGGCAGGTTCTACCACAAGAAACCTTACCAACTGATCTATGATCAATTCGCTTCTTTTACATTTTCGGAACACATCATCGACACTCTATAACCTGGTTCTATACCCAACTTATATTTAAATAATCTTTACCTAATACTCCATAAATAGTTTAAATAGAGCAACAATAATCAATTTTAGCGTGAATTGTTTGGAGGGGCATCGCTAACCTAAAGAGACTAAACATTTGTAATTAACATTAGTCAAGTTCACATACTCTATTTACATGTCACATGAGATTTGAATTAAGTTTTAGCTTTCTAACATTGCCCAAGTTTACGGAGAAATATAACATCATCTATAATATCAAATATATGCCTTTTCAAAATATTAGCACATAATGGATCCAATGAAACAAATTTTATAATGTTGGTATTTTTATATTTTTCATTATTTTGGTCAAAGTTAAACTTTGACTTATAATAACCCAATGTGACATGTAAATGAAAATAGAGAAAGTAGCCATTATCTATGTCTTAAGATTCAGCGAGGGGGCATTTATTAGCGCGGCGACGGCGCGCCTGATTCTAGTTCTTAAGAAGAAAAAAACATGACTAGGCGCTCTAATTTCATGAAACATAAACGGATGAAAACACAGAGACAAATGCACTTACTTCTCCTGACTGTCTCCATCCTGATCACCGCTTGTCGCAGTTGAAAAGAGGATGTTCCTCTGAAAAAAAATATAAGCAAGCAATGAGTACAATAAACCGAGACAAACCATCACTTCTGCAAGTATTAGAAGCTACATGTTTTCAGTTCTCTGAAAAGAGCTAACTGGCAGAGTAAAAGGAATGTTGATCCTTGCGAAAAAAAAAGATCACAATTTGTTGCGGTTGAAAAGAGGATGTTCCTCTGACAAAAATTATAAACAACAAATGAGTACAAATAAACTGAGACAAATCATCAGCCTGCAGGTATAAGAAGCTACATGTTTGCATTTCTCTAAAAAGAGCTAACTGGCAGAGTAAAAGGAATGTCGATCCTTTTGCAAAAAAAAAAGAAAAATAAAAAATTCAGAATATGTGAATGCACAGATATGTTAATAGAATAAAGACCAAATCATGAAAACATTATATACAGTCCAAAACAGTGTCAGATTGCACAAATGAATAATTAGCTATATCTTAAGTAATAGCAGAAACAGAAGGTAACGGGAAGAGGGGCTGGGACATGCTCATCTAAATTAAATTATTCACTAGCAACCAATGTTTAGTTCTTACCAACGATGGTATAGTAGGAGTAACCAAAGGGGTTGAATGCCGATTGACATACCTTGATACAAACTGCCTCGACTGCCGAGCAAGTTTCCTGCCACACAAAAGCAATACTGAGGCACCAAGTCTTCAGTTTTGCTACATTGGCTATGCACCAACTCAGAATTCTTCCAAAGCCAAAATTCAAGACTCCCAGCTAGAAGATCAGCAGCATTCCGCTAAAGCATAGAGCAGCGCAAAATTGGCGAATTACCACAGCCCATTGATCAGCAATAATCTTGTCTCCACCCTAGCCTCGCGCAGGAGGGGGGGGGGGGGGGGGGGCTCCGCAAGAAGTGGGCCGTGCGCCCACAAACAGAAATATCTAAGGGACAGGCGAAAGCCCAGCCCATCACTGAGCCTCGAGAAACCCCGCCCTAACCCTCTCTCCCTTCTCCCCGTCCGCCGCCAGAAGGGGACGCTGCGCCGCCGCCGCCGCCACCAGCACCTACCGGAGAGGGCGATACCTCTCCCGGCCGCTAAGTCCGTGGTGCCTCCTCCGCCGGCCGCCTCTCAAGGTGAGTAGCGCCCTGCCTGCGCTGGTATACCTTTCCTCTCTGCTTCTTTTATTCATGGTTTACCGGTCGAGCTTCCCATAATTTTGTTGAGGAATCTCGCGTCTTCCTGGTCTTTGATCGTTCTGTACTGTTCCATGTAGATGTATAGATGTAGTCCGTAGCAACTGGTTAGAATATGTATTTTTGCTTTTGTGCGGGAGTTGTTTGATGGGTGGAGTCACCAGTTAGCTGCTAGCCTACCAGAGTTAAGGTCCAGATCGGGATGCTACTACGATAGTTCGAACACGACCACTGCAGCTATTCCTCAATTACATCTGTGTTGTTTGTCCCGTGAAATCCAACCATGGTAGTTATGCTCTTAGCAGTTGAAGTGATGCATGCGAACTCTTGCTGTTGTCTTGCTTTTCTTTTGTTGGCTTCGAACGGAAATTCAAGCTTGCCTGCTGAAGGTGTTCTTGAATGTATGGAATAGTTTATATTTTGTGATGCCCTGCAAAAAGTGGTGCTCGTGCTTAGTATCATTTACTTTTGCTTTCTGATTCTTGTGTTGCTGTGTGCATTATAGATTGTTGTGTTGTTGTGTTCTAAGCTGTACTGCTGCAGTTGCTCACATGTTCAAGTTCAATGTGAAAATCTGGTTGGCTTTGTGTTCTGATTCCATGCTGTTGACTTAATCTGTACTGTCTCATCTCATGAAGATGTATAATGATGTGTTGTGATTATTATTTGAAATGAATGGTTCTAGGTTCTGTTTCTCAGTTATGTCATATTGGAATTTCTTGCTCCTTGTTATTATTGTGTAAAGCATTCACACGTGTTCTTGTTTCGCAGGAATAGGTAGCTGAGCTTTTTATCGACAAGATGGTGCAGTACAATTTCAAGAAGATCACTGTTGTCCCTCCTGGGAAGGACTTCATTGACATCATCCTGTCCCGCACTCAGAGACAGACACCAACTGTTGTCCACAAGGGTTATGCTATCAACCGCATTCGCCAGTTTTATATGCGCAAGGTTAGGTATTCCCAGCAGAACTTCTATGAAAAGCTGTCCACCATCATCGATGAGTTCCCTCGACTGGATGACATCCACCCTTTCTATGGTGATCTCCTCCATGTGCTGTACAACAAGGATCACTACAAACTTGCCTTGGGTCAGATCAACACAGCTAGGAACATCATTGCAAAGATATCCAAGGACTACTTGAGGCTGCTCAAGTATGGAGACTCCCTGTACCGGTGCAAGTGTCTGAAGGTGGCTGCACTGGGTCGCATGTGCACTGTTGTGAAGAGGATCAGTCCTAGTTTGGCATACTTGGAGCAGATCCGGCAGCACATGGCCAGGCTTCCATCCATAGACCCAAATACCCGTACTGTGCTGATTTGTGGCTATCCAAATGTGGGAAAGAGTTCTTTCATGAACAAGGTTACAAGGGCAGATGTGGACGTCCAGCCTTATGCCTTTACAACAAAGTCCCTGTTTGTTGGTCATACAGATTACAAGTACCTGCGCTACCAAGTGATAGACACGCCAGGTATCCTTGACCGGCCTTTTGAGGATAGGAACATCATAGAGATGTGCAGCATCACTGCTCTGGCACACTTGAGGGCTGCGGTGCTGTTCTTTCTGGACATCTCTGGATCTTGTGGATACAGTATTGCTCAGCAAGCTGCACTCTTCCACAGTATAAAGTCTCTGTTCATGAATAAGCCGCTGGTCATTGTATGCAACAAGACTGACTTGCAGCCTCTTGAAGGACTTTCTGAGGATGACATGAAGCTAGTAATGGAGATGAAGGCAGAGGCTATGAAGACCATAACTCAAGCTGGTGATCCTAATGAAGAGGTTGTTTTGTTGACTATGAGCACATTAACTGATGATGGTGTCATGGCTGTTAAAAATGCTGCATGCGAGAGGCTTCTTGAACAGAGGGTGGATGTGAAGATGAAATCAAAGAAGATGGTTGACTGCCTGAATAGATTTCATGTTGCTGTTCCAAAGCCTTGTGACAACAAGGAGAGGCCTGTTTGCATCCCTCCAGCTGTTCTTGAAGCTAGGGCTAATGCTGCTGCAAAGGAAAAGAAGAAGCTCGAGAAGGACTTTGAGCAGGAGAATGGAGGTGCTGGAGTCTATTCTGCCAGCCTCAAGAAGCATTACATATTGGCCAATGATGAATGGAAGGAGGATATTCTCCCTGAGATATTGGATGGGCATAATGTTGCCGATTTTCTGGATCCAGATATCCTGGAAAGGTGTGAAGAGTTGGAACGAGAGGAGGGGCTTCGTCTGGAAGAGCAAGCTGCGCAAGATGCTTTTGAGATTGATGGTCATGAATTAACTCAGGAACAGAAGGAGATTTTGTCTCAGATTAGGAAGAAGAAGGCACTACTCATACAAGAGCACAGAATGAAGAAGAGAACTGCAGAAAGCCGTCCTATTGTTCCCCGGAAGTTTGACAAAGACAGGCAATTCACAACTAACAGGATGGGAAGGCAGCTCTCCTCCATGGGTGTGGATCCTAGTGCAGCCATAGCTCGCAGCCGGTCAAGAGGCCGCAAGCGTGATAGGTCACTGAGCAGAGCTGCTGCCGATGGCGATGGCATGGAGATTGATGGACAGCAATCCAACAAGAAACTGAGACTGAGGTCAAGATCTAGGTCGAGGTCACGGGCTCCTGAGGAGGTTGTTCCTGGAGAAGGATTTAAGGACTCTGAGCAGAAGAAGAAGGCGATCAAGAAGGCCAGGGACGCTACGAAGAAGAGGAACAAGGATGCTCGCCGTGGAGAGTCTGACCGTGTCATTCCCACTTTGAAACCTAAGCATCTGTTCTCTGGGAAACGCACTCTTGGGAAGACAAGCAGGCGATAAGCGCAGCGTCGATGGGTCTGGTCGGTAACTAGTGCAACCAAATGCTTTCTGTGTTGTTTTTCTTTGCTACTGCTGCTTGCTGATACGGAGTTTGCTCTGTGCCTAGTGCTGCAGGAAATACAGGACTGGTGGAACTATGGTGCGGGCAATTGTGCTAAGGGAACTTATACTTCAGTGTGCAACCGGCACCGGTCAACTACTCCTATTTATGCTTGTCGCTCGTGGTCCTCATGGGACATTAGTTTTGTTAGCTGATACTTGTGTTAGTGAATTGGTTTGGTTACTTCTTATCTGTGGCTTGAATTTTGTTGTCTGGTATGAAGTCGGTTTCTGCCAAATGGTTACCGTGGGATTCCAGTCTGTTTTAATTGGCGTATTAAATGCAACCGATTATATTTTGTGCTATGATTTGATTATCTTTACATGCAATCATCTCAAAAGCCCGATTATACTGGGATGCTCAACGTGCTGGCACTTGAAGTCCCGGTCCAGCGCACCATAGAGGTACATTCATGGCCCCCCCCCATCTAGATAATACATTGATGTTTGTTCTGCAATGTTCCAGTCTGGGTTGGAAATATTGCCATTAGTGTAGTTGATTTTCAGTGATAAATAATTGTGAATCACTGGTTACCTTGAAATTAGACAAATATTGTGACAAAAATTAATACAATTCTCCAGAATGCTATTTTGAATGTTAGTTATTTGTGTAGTAATTTGCCATTAATGTTAGTTAGATACTAGGTTTAATTGCCATCAAGATTACCGTTGATTAACTTTATAGTGTTTACTATTCTTTTTTTCACATGTCAGTTTGTTACTGCCTGTGCATTGTTATGTTATTATCTCTAGTTTTACTGACATTTTATAGCTTTTCTCACCCCTGAACCCCCACCAAAGCTCTAACCAAACCCATACTCAATGCCACACAAAAATGCATTGTTTTTTTTTGATATACCATAATTGTATGGTTGCTAATTTTTTTAGTATTTGTATGTCGAAACGGTATGTTCGGATTTTATTTAGCAATTATAGTCTTTTCTTGTAGCATTTTTGTAACCATCGTTAAGCAATTTACACTCTCATGTAGCAAATGTTTTTTTAGTCTTTGTTTCTGCTTTTCTCTGACTCATTGGGGAACTGCTAAATGTGATATGCCCCATTTATATGGTTAATAACTAGAAACATATTAATAAGTGTGGTAATTAGATATGCAAACCAAATTGATATATCTTGTGGTTACCATCAATGATAGAATTTTTTTAGTAAATGTGCCAGATCTGCATTTTCTTTTTGAATCACCTTATGGTCGAGTGTGAAAATATGTCACACTGATTCATTTTCTTTGCTCAAGTATGTAGTAACAGGTCATCACCTGCTAGGCTTTTTAAACTCTATAAGGATGTGCTTTTGCCTAACACAAATTCACACAAGCAATCTATAGTTCCCTAACTAACTTAAATCTTTATTCATGAGTAGGGAACGCAATTGGCTGCAGTCTGTGCAATTTAGAGCTTTTTAGTTGTTTGCACATGATGTCTAGATTTGTATTTTTTATTGCTCAGTGGCCAGTATGCAACAAGTCTTCTAATGTGTGCATAGTTTTTTAAGTTCACAGATGATCTTTCATGTCTTTTAGTCTCATAGAAGGTCAACATGCCTTTCTTTTCTTCATCTAAGCAAGTTTGTATGATATCAGATATTTTTTTACCACACATTGTGCTTATTTAAGAAAAAAAACAAGTTCATAATGATGTTTGGTGTTTGTTGCATAGTTTAAAATTTAAATATTTAATCATGTATATCCTCTAATGTGTAAGGAATTGATAGACTGCTTATAGACTGCTTATCGAGGTTTTGGGCATATAGTATGGCCTTACCCATCTAGCACACTCACCAGCCTACTACGTACTTATCTATCTATCATCATATCATGTCTAAAGTAACTAGCACAGCTGGAGCGCTTCGATAACGTAGCTAGCATCATTTTATATATTTATCAAAATCAATTGAATAGATCCAAATAGGCATTCTAACAGCATTCAGCTAGCATTTAACTGTTCAACTATGCTCCCAAATTAGACGTCCATGATATTAGGTGAATCTTAGAATTGAGGCAATTTAATGTGTATATGCGGGCAATATTGTGGCAATATCTAGGCAAAATAGTGCAAATCGTTAGGCAAATAAATTTACTCTAATGAAGCAATGTTTTTTTTAATGGAGCAGCGGCCGGTTGTAAACACTGAACTAGGCAAAACTATGTACTTCTTTAGCAATGGTAACAGGCTTAATGTTCGATTAGCAGCCCATCTATTTAAGTAGCATCTGCCCTTCTCTCATTTTGATCTATATTCTCATAGCAGCTTACAGCCCGTACTTTGTCTTGTTGATGGTTTGGTTGAAAAGCTTTTGTCCATGTTCTAATTTGCTCATAATTTCTCAAAAATTGCTTACATAGTTGTAAAATGTTATTTATTGTGCCCAGAATAATCACTATTATTATCAGGTAAAGTAATATTTTTCGTTAGGCAATTTCTTCCTATGAAACAAGCAAAAAATGCATTTCTATAGGCAATTTCTGATGACCTTTTATTTTTGGAGTGCCTATGTTAACTGTTAGGACACTAGCTGTTCTTCACTTTATCCAACTTATTTCCTGCCATGAGTCAGCGATGTTCAGTTTCGCCTGTGATATTGTGTTTTTCGATTCAGGGGAGGGGGAGGCAAATCTGTTTGTGTGAATAGCCTATTAAAAAATAAATTCATTTCTGCATTTCTTTACTGTACTAAGCATGATTTCTCTGTGGTTTTTTTGGGCACTGTGTTCTTAGGAAGTAGTAGTGCACCTTGCATCTTATAAATTACTTATGCACTCTCTCAAATGAAATCTATAATTTTTGTAGGAATAAATGAGTAGTGTTCTCAATTCCGCATAGTGTTATTCTTTGTTAGGTAAATACCATTCTCAGATAGGCAAATTAATGTTATCAGGCAAGTTAGATGCACTGACGCCGCTGCCTCTTTATCAGCTGGATGCAGTGGAAAGAGATCCAGCAGATTCGGGCATTTCGGAACCACACCCTTTGCACCCTAATGATCATCAGCAGCAGCAAGCCTGGGAGGGGCGAAGACAGCAAGGAGGCGGAGCTGGCCAACATCGCCAAGGACCTGGGCAAGATCAAGAGGCAGAACACGGTGACCCACCTGCTCGGCACCGTCATCGTCCTGACCGCCGTGTGGCAGGTGAACGAGGTGTCGTTCCTCCTCTGGGTGCAGAGCAAGCTGAGCAACCCGTTCAAGTCCCTCTGGGACATGGTCAGGGGATCCCTCAAGCTGAAGGGAAGGAAGCCGGTGATGATCAAGTCATCGCCGCTGCCGCCGGCCGGAGTCCCCAATCTCAGCCGGACCGATCTGTCGTTGCTCGTCATCGGCAGCACTGGGGACAGGTAAACATAAACCAGCTGTGGACTGTGGTGATGGTAGGAAAAAAACACAGGGTCCCATTTTTTGTTGAGCTCGTCTGTTCATTGAAAGTTGAAATTTAGCAGTACTACAAGAATGTCGAGGAATTTGCCATTTTTTTTGTTTGTTTGCCACTAGTTCATTATTCTTCTTGAATAGCGTACCTGGATCGATTCTTGAACTGAACCTCAGAGCCTCAAAACTGGTTCTCACGTTTCATGATTTTCTTGTGCTGGCCTGTAAGAGTCAGACAAGTTCACCCTCTCCCAAGTCTGTACTAGTTCCAAAGTTGCAGCATTCAGGACCTTGTTCCATGCATTCTCAAAGCAATACACGGTGAACCAAATGATAGTGATGATGTTATGACTGTCTATGAATGATCGTCCTACCACGGTTCGAATGCCTGTAGGCCATCCTTGAACAAGAGTCCTCTGTTACTCAGAATGAGTAAATACTTGCAGGCTTTCTGTGGGATCATAAGTTCATAACGGAACAGGCGAGGCTTAACGGCATGCTTAATTAGATTAGAGGAACTTCATCGGAGAAGTCAAAAAAAATTACAAATGAATCACACTCATATAAATAAAACCCTTAAAATGAGAGCACAGGGCACGGGAACTCTGAATGTCTTGTATCCAGACTACTACTGGGAGGTTCGGTGGTGTTCATTTATATGGGGTCAGTGAGATTACTGTTGCGGTGCCCATGATGACACCGATGAAGATAACTCTGTACCTACAATACAACGAACTCCGAATGGCCTGAATATGAGGATGTTTCATTTGTAATTTTTTTTAACCTCGAGCCAATTGTTCGCTGCTATTCTCTTTAACAGTAGACATCTGGTCTCGACTGAAAAACCAACTATGACGCGACCCAGTCGCTGCGGAGCTTTACAGTAAGCTTCTCGTGCAAACTAACAGAACAGGGGCTCTGCTACATTGATGTGTCTGATTGTATAGGTCCTCAAATTGATCTATAAGAAGAGTAGGCTCTTATTTTCACTCTTTATTTTCCAGTAGTAAACTTGGAATTTTTGGACAGATTTTCATTGTACGAGCACAACTGCACGAATTAACACTGACGAGCTCACAGACAAAGCGTGCATGAGTAACATGTCCTTGGAGAAGTACAAAGAGCTCTTAAAATGACAACTCGCGATTATGTACTCACGTAGTTATAAAAAAAATGCACATAGGCCATAAATGACACACTCAGTCATCACTCGAACAAAAACCTATCCAATGTGCGTAATTAAATTTCACAAAGGAGCAACTGAGAACGTTGATACGGCAAGAAAGCAATGTATTTGGTGGGAACGATATCAATAAAGGAGGCGGCAATCATGTAGCTTGGCCAATAGTGATCAAACCAAAACACAAAATAAGGATTTGTGTGTCCTGAACCTGAGAATCCAGAATGACGCTTTACTTCTCATAGACACTTGCATAAACTTTATTCCAGGCAAGATGTCGATCCCTTGAGTCAACTTAATCTGATCAAATAAAAGTCCTAGATGCCTCGAGGGAAGGTGGATCTTTCCACCGGATCAAGATAATGTGAGATTGAGCTCTTTATACAAAGGCATTGCACGATGTGTAATGAGGGATGGTACATGCGAGTGCAACAGTCCTTTTCTGGGATAACCTTTTGTCACAACAGGTAATTGAAAGTCACAAGCTGCTATCAGTAAAGTAAAGGAGATAATGGAAGCACAGGATTTAGCCTCGCCCTTTATGCTGCCTTTCTCCCGACAGGCTCATGAGGGTCAATGGGTGTTTATCCAGGGAAATGGGCACTGTAATGAAAGTGAGTCATCTTAGCTTCTCAAATCTATCTAAAGAACCAAAACATTCAGTTCGTGTTGACACATTTTCTGAGCGGAGTAGAATAGTAGATCGTGTTCATGTATTTGGTCTCTTCCCCGTGACGTGACGATTTGGTGGAGACAAGGGAGACCGACCGCCTTAATTTCCTGCACCCACATTATGATGCAGCAAGTTTTTGGGTCCTCCATTTAACCAAAATTTGACTTGCTGTAATCATTTAGTAGCCAGGAAGATGCGGCGGCGATGGATACTTGTGAGGGCCGTGACGGGCTCACGGCCGTCTTTTACCTGTGCCTTTGCATCGTCCACTGACCACTGGTGAGCCAGGGCCAGCGGCACATGAGTGGGGATCGCCGATCGCGCCACTTTTTTTTTTTTTAGGAGAACCGATCGCGCCACCTTGAGCCAGAAAGAGGAGAAATTTTTCCTGGGCCTGTTAGGCCAAGGAAGATTCGGCCCAACACAATTTGTGAGCTCTTTTTCTTTTCTTCCTGCCAATGCCCGTGAAGAGCAAAGCCAGAGAACGCCGGGGACCTATACTGGGGAAGCTTCAGTTGCAAGAGATCTCACTCCTCATCTCTTGTTGTGCTGAACATTTTATTTTATTTTTGAACGAACAACACTCGACGAGTGTGTTTCTATTAATATAGCAGAAAAAAATACAAGACTACGGCCCTGGGAGGCCATAGGCAGGAAACAGAAAAGGAAAGGAAAACAACAAAACTCACCCGGTTGGATTGGGACATCAACACGGGTAAAGAAACCTCTAAAGCAATCAAAACGCCGATAAAGTAACCGGAGGGGCAGACACCACCACACCAATAGGGCCACCGCCGTGCAGGACCCTCCGCCGTCGTGCTGCTGCACCCAAACCTACCGCCTGACGGCATGAAAACACCGAGCCCGAAGCAACTCAACGTGCGGGGGCCTCGCCACATCCGCCGTCTCTCGCGTGCGCGGGGACCAACCCGCCACTCAGCACGCCTCACTCTCGTGTGCGGGGACCTCCAACCCCGCTACACGGCTCACGCTCTGGACTCGTCTCAAGAATTGTCGTCGAGGTAGCAAGAAGGGGTGCCCCTCCCCCCGGGAGCCGTATCAAGCCTTCAGACCACCGCCGAGGTTTCGCTCGGTCGGATTGGGACGTCGACACGAGCGCTTCACCACCAACACTCCATCGCAGCTCCTCAATCACAGCACTTGGCATTCGCCCTACCACCACCATCGGTCCACCATCGCCACCCAAACGAGCAGTGCCGACCACCCAAGGAAGTCAAAGGACACACAGTCACCACTTGCGCCATCTTGTTGACGTTGTTCCGTACCGAGCCAGCCACTGCCGTGCAGGATTGGCCACCACGAACCGCTGCAAGTTGTGTAGCCGTCGCTCCATCGTAGCTGCTTGCGCCGTCATACGACGTTGTTCTGCACCGTGTTAGCCCTGCCAAGCAAGACTAACCGCCACAACCCGCTGCAAGCTGCGAAGTCGAGTCGCGGACAGCCACCAGTGACCATCGTCAAGTAGCCTCCACCGCCGCCGGCCACCCCCAGGGAGCACACATCAGACAGCATTGTCGAAGGTCCTGTGAAGCAATGCCTCCAACGAGGTGAATGGCGTCCAAGGACGTCATCATTGTCGCTCCGGTCGGAGCACGGTTTTCACCATGAGGACCTCCTACCAGGGAAGGGCAGGGACCATATCGACGCCTCCAAGAAGGATCGTGGCACCCAAAGGCGTCACCGTCGCAAGCTTTCGCCCGTCCCGAACCCACCCGGCCAAGTAGCAGCACCAAGAAGAAAGGGGCTCCAGCGCCGCGAGCCACGCCCCCACGGCGTCGCTGCCTCGCGCCGCCAGGCGTAGCTTGAACGTCACCATGACGCCGCAGGCAACACCCGAGCAGTCCGCCAACGGCCGCACCACCACTGCGCAACCGGGACATATCGTGAACCCCCACCTCCGCACTGCACGAGAGCTGCTGTCTGGCGCTTGAAGAAAGCTGAAGACCACCACCACACCTTTCCAACCGCACCCACAACAGGAGACAAGCCATGGCCGCGCCGAGAAGCTGCACACCCGCCGCCTCCTCCTCCACTCACCGCCGGCCTCCAGTGCGCCCGCGGCCCCTCGTACAGCTGTCACGCCACCACCACGCGCCATGGCCGCGAACCGCCGGCGCGGCGCCTCCTTGCGCCCTCGCCGGCCTCACCGCGCGCCGCTAGCATGAGCTGCGCCGGCCGCCCCAGACGCCCGGCCGCAGCACCTCCCGCAGCGCCTCGCCGGTCCGTCGCCGTCGGGCGCCGTCAACAGCACCTGTTGCGGCGCCGTCGTCCGCCGCCGCCCCAACCGCCGAAGCTCCGGCTCGCCGTAGATCCAGCCAAGGGACGACCGGGTCCGGCCATGGGGGCCTCGGATCCGTGGCTACATTGTCTCCTGGCACAAGCACTTAGCAGTTTATGTGCTCTAGAGGTTAGAAGGGCAGGGCCTGATCAACAAATGCTGAAGGAACAAACCTGCATACCTGATGCTCCGAAACACCTGCCATCAAACATCGCGTTCGGCAGCTTCTGGACCGCCACACTGGCTTCCAAGATTCACTCACTCGCAGGATGCAAGGATCCAGTGGACCCAGTAGTATCTTCAGGCTAAGGAATCTGTTTGTTCGGAACATCCAGCATTCCAGCTACGCGCTCCCGCTCAAACAAGAACAGATGCCATGACCTGCTCATGTATGCTCAGCGTCAACTTGCCAAGCTTTGCAGCTACAGCTCGCAGCTTAAAATGGGCTTCTTCTATCTGGCAGTCAGGCAGTGCTTAACTCTTGATTCATGAACACACAGGTCCATTCACTCGTTAGTCATTATTAGTATTACCAGCACCATCCACAGTATCTAATGAAAATGCTTGTCAGGGTTAACAACAGCTGGATTAAACAATGGCAGAAGTTACCACCATTATCTTCATGCCAGCATCAGTCTCTTTTACTATACATGACAGTACATGGACACCAGAAAGGTCAATGATGACGGTGCTGTTGCTGTAGAGGGGCAAGGTACTTAACTTATTGATGAGGAAACATGGGAGGTGGGTCCCACGGGCGCAAAAGGAGTTTCTGGCACACGTACACGTACGCAACCACACAGGCGTAGCTCAGAGGGACTTTTCCTGTTCGGTGGCCGTGATTTTAACCCTCTGCGGTGGAATGGCCGAAATGCCCCCCTGCTGCCTGGTTAAGCTAACCGCCACAGTGGGTTACCGTTCTGGCTGGCATCGCCTCACGATAATGGACCGAATAAAGTGCCGTATACGTACGATACAAATGTGATGTATGCTTTTGTGTGTATACCGTGGGTCCCACTGCTGGGATATTTATGAACCCCACCTCCTTTCACATGCAGGTGCTCCTCTCTGTTAACATCATCACACCTCCGGCCAATAATTATTGAGTCTTTCTAAAAAATCAGAGTTAAGCTAAAATACGCGTTGTCCAGCATCTGAAAGTGCTTTAATAGTGCACTTAGTCCAGGTGGCAAACTGACTACGAGTCCCGGCCTGTTTGGTTGGCTGGTGGTCAGTGACTGGTGCTGATTTATGCTGAGAGAAAAATATTGCTGGCCGGTTGACTGGTGTTGATTTGTACTGAGAGAAAAATACTGCTGGCTGGCTGTTGATGAGCCAAGCGAACAGATCGTCATGGCTAAGTTTGGGGCACCCAAGAAAATTAGTATTTTTCGCATCAAATGAGGGCAAAGTTCAAAACTTGCTGGGCAACAAAATGGGTTGGAATTTTTTTTACTCCTGCCCTGCTTCAAGTGACCTAAACTTTTTTGGGCGGGCTTGCTGAGTTTAGCAAAATAAAATAGCCTGTATTTTAAGCCTCTATAAATTTTGGGGATAAAATTTTGGAGGCGCTTGTGGCTTTGAATCTTTGTCAATTCGCGCCTCCTCCGACAGATTCAAGCAGGTACTCGCGGCATCGAGTACTCTCCTTGTTGTCTTCCGATGGAGTTGCTTTTTGCGACTAACGGTGGCATTAGTGCCAGATCGAGCTGCCTAGGGTTGGGTGACTTTTTTTGGACCCCGATAGTTTGTTCGGGTTTTAAAGATAGAGTTCGCTCTTAAATTGTTGTTCCAGGGGACATCACATGGTTCAATTCGAGTTGGATTGGTTGGCGGGGGTGTCTATTGTCTAGTATTGATTAGGGATTCAAATTCTTTGTGTTACGAACCTCTACGGATTTCAAATGAAAATCAGTTATACACCAGGGGAACACGAGTTCTAATAGGTTTTAGAGGAAGGGAAGGCAGTAGAAGGGAGGTAAGAGATATAATCTAGCCAAAGCAACTTTGTAAGCTAGCCGCGGGCAATCTCCCCATTCAAGTTTGTGGTCATCACACCTTGTTTCATGGTGGATGTGACCCTTTTATACTGCATCTTTCAATCTTGGTAACCGGATTGGATGAGTGTTATGATTATGAACTCTTTTATTTCTCTACTCTATAAAAACCCTACCACGTCACTAAATATATTGATGTGTTCAATAATTTACTGTCATAAAACTTTTCATGACACTTGCAATGAGACCGAGCAATAACTATCGAAAGATAAAAAGGTACTAATATATATTTGGGTTTTAATTTTCTATATTTTTTGTGTAGTTTTCGAAGCACGTGTTCACACGGTTGACCTATTCCCCTGATGAGGCTCAGATCTTAATCCATATTTTTCGTAAAAAATATCTACGTTTGGCCAAGTGGAAGGGAAAATAAGAGGAGACTGAGAAAGTGAATCGAGGAGCACAAATCCTACCCTGGTGCCTGCTGCCCTGCCTGGTGTTTACGGTTCAGCCCTCCCTCGGCTCTCGCAGCCTCGTTCGACCGGCCCATCTCTGCTTCTTCCCTCCCCTTCTCTGTCTCTCTATCTCTCTCCTCCGTTGTCCTCCTTTCCTGGCGGCGACGGCTGGGCGAGCTGCAGCGCCGCCACCTCTTCGCCCGGCCCTTTGCCGGCGACGAGCATCCACCAGGTTTCGGACTAGCGTGGAGTGGGGGATCCATCCGGACCTGGCAATCTTGCTTCGCCGGCGGCGACGATTGGGAGAGCGGCGGCGGCCTTCTTCGCCCAGCTCTCTGCCGGCGGCGGCCTTCTTCGCCCGGCCCTTTGCCGGCGACGAGCCTGCTGCACTAGGTATGCCGCCCCTTCTCTTCTCTCCTTGCTGTGCAAAACGGAGCAAGCCAAACCCATCCGTGTGGCTTGTTTGTTTCGGATCTACTAACTTCGATTTAAAATATCGTGCGTGCATGTGTACACCCATGTCCTACGCTGGGTCCTCTCCTTCCCTTTCGTGGGGGCGGCGTGACCTGCTTCGGAGGTTAGGTTTGAGATTTTGTGGTTTTGTGAAGGAAAGCTTGAATCTTTCGCGAGCAAAAGTTTGGGGGTTCTAGATATCCTGTGCCACAATTCCCATTTCCGTGCAGATTTAGCGGCAGGCGCTTCTTTTCTGCGTCTATTCTAGGATATTCCTGATTCCTGACGCTGTTACATTTCATGCAGGTCTTGCCGCGGAAATTCGCATAGCTCCTGTGTTGATGCAAGTGTATTAAATTCTTGCACAGTGGTTGGTCTCAGGCTCTTCTGTTTCTGCTCAAGAGTCAAGACCAACCGACTGCCGGGCTGAAGTCAGAAGATGAGTGCAGACCCAAGTTCCCAAGATGCGATGGAGGAGGAAGCCCTCAAAGTGAAGCATGCAGCAGAGCGCAAGTTCCATGCTCATAACATCAAGGGTGCCCGGAGGTCAGCGATCAAGGCGCATAACTTGTGCCCAACACTTGAGGGCATTTCTCAGATGATCTCAACGCTTGATGTTCACCTTGCGTCTCAGTCGAAGATTGATGGGGAGAGCGACTGGTACAGGATACTGTCTCTCACTGACTCGGCTGATGAGGAGGAGGTGAAGAAACAGTACAGAAAGCTAGCTCTCCAGTTGCATCCAGACAAGAACAAGTCAGTTGGTGCAGAGGCTGCCTTCAAACTTATCTCTGAGGCATGGAGTGTGTTGTCTGACAAGAGCAGGAAGATGCTCTATGATCAGAAGAGGAGAGATCATTCAGCCATGAATGGTACCAACGGTTTGTATGCTTGTGATACAAAGGCCAATAAGCGAGCAAGGAAAAATGCCGCAGCCGCAGCTGCTGCCTCAACAGCAGTTGAGGCCACTACTCGTCCTGCAGGGGCTGACACATTTTGGACATCATGCAACGGCTGCAGGATGCAGTATGAGTACTTGAGAATTTATCTGAACCACAACCTTCTGTGCCCAAACTGTCACCATGCATTCATGGCTGTAGAAACTGGATTTCCCAGCAATGGAACCAGTTCATCATTCACCTGGACAACCAAGGCGCAGCAGAAAAAGAACCACAATACTGTTGATCATTCATATCAGTCAGCAAGCAGAACCTCAAGCATTCCAGGCACAGGACATGGGGCATACCAACAAGAGAACACTTATGAGTCGTACGATAACCAACATTTTCAGTTCAATCACTACCCCAAGACAACAGGTGTTGCTGCAAATGGTTACAGTACCCAGGTCTTAGAGAAATCGAAAAGAAAACATGAGGAGAACTACATATACAATTATTTTTCAAGCGGCAATGAGTACCAGTACCCATCAGGGCGTGGGCGGCATTCAAAAAGGAGGCGGAATATTAACAATGGATATGCATCTGTGGACTGTGATGGGGAGACTCTGGCTGCAACTGCAAGTATGACTGTGATTGCTGACGCAGGAAGGGTTAATGGTACATTAGGGGAAAAGTTTAGATCTGCAGTAAGTGGAAGAAAAGCTAATGTCTTGAGGGAGATTTTCCAACTTGACACCCGAGGTCTTCTTGTTGAGAAAGCCAAGGCAGCAGTCCGGGAAAAATTACAAGGCTTGAATATTTCGTCATCTAGCCAGTTTGCAGAGAAACGGAAAGCAGAAAGAAGACAGAAGCATGTCGAAAACAATTTAAAGGTCAATGGCATCCTCTCTGACAATCCAATAAATAAATGCAAGAAATACAGCTCAAAAGATGCGGTTGTTGAAATTCCTGCAACAGATGAATTGAATCCAGAACAGAAGCGTGTACCTGTGTCCATTGATGTCCCTGACCCAGATTTCCATGATTTCGACAAAGATCGCACAGAAAGAGCTTTCGGCAATGATCAAGTGTGGGCTACATACGATAGTGAAGATGGCATGCCTCGCCTGTATGCAATGATACAGAAAGTTATTTCAATGAAACCTTTCAGGATCCGAATGAGCTTCCTCAATTCGAAGTCCAACAGTGAATTGGCACCAATAAACTGGATCGCCTCAGGTTTCACAAAGACATGTGGTGATTTTAGGGTTGGAAGATACCAGATTACTGAAACAGTCAACATCTTTTCCCACAGAGTTAACTGGAGTAAAGGTCCTCGGGGAATTATCAGAATTATTCCCAAGAAAGGTGACACATGGGCTGTGTACCAGAACTGGTCTTCTGATTGGAATGAGCTTACACCAGATGATGTGATATACAAGTACGAGATAGTAGAAGTGATTGACGATTTCACTGAAGAGCAAGGTGTGAATGTCATCCCGTTGTTGAAGGTAGCCGGTTTCAAAGCGGTGTTCCACAGGCACACAGGCCCTGATGTGGTCAGAAAAATACCAAAGGAAGAGCTTTTCCGCTTCTCACATCGGGTTCCTTCTCGCCTGCTCACTGGGGAAGAAAAAAATAATGCTCCAAAAGGTTGCCATGAGCTGGACCCTGCAGCAACTCCAGTCGATCTTCTTAAGGTTATTATGGATGTTAAGGAGGATACTGTGCGGGGAAGTTCAGATTAGAACTCAACTCTGAACCTGCAACTGCTAGCTAGCATGGCTAAGTCTCAATAGTCAATATGCACTTCACTGAACATGGTCGGTCGCATCATTTCGCTCACTTGCCTTAATCTGTCATCAAACTTCTGGCTGACAACGAGGACTACACGGCAAGGACAAATAGTTAATGTTGAAGATCGTTGACTATCATTACCTAATTAGGCATTTCTAACATTTAATTTTATTGTGATATTGTTATTGCGTAGAGTAAACGATTATCGGGATGCCACTTATTATTGTGATGAGGCCCATTCTCTAATGATGACAGGCCTTGTGCCTTGTGGCGAGGTAGGTGTCACTCGGTGATACTCCTCTGTAAGGATATGCTGTTAGTCTAAGTAAGAGCGTAGTTTGAAACAGCTACCAGCCTTTACTCTGTACCGGCACTATTTACTTATTATGTTTCATTTTTCTTAATTCATAGTATTGTCCTTATGATCTGGTATATTCAGTTATTCTGATTAAACATAGCGCCTTTTCCATGGTGCTAATTACTTGCTCCCTTTTACACTAGTACAAGATTTATGTGCCGAGGATGTCCAGAGATCAATGATGGTTTCATTTTCACCTTGTGGATGTTCAGAGGTTAATCATGGTTTTCATTTTTCACCTTGCCATTTGACTGTTAAGTCGTATAGCAAAAACAAATGCAAAACAAAATTATACTCATTTCCAATTGTTGCCATTGTTCTGCTGTTTTTTCTGCTATGTCCTTCCGCTTTGCATATGTAATCTGGTTATCGGAAACAGTACGGGCAAGGACATTGACAAATATTTGGAAGTTTTGTAATTTTTATACACCCGTAATTTTATGTGCTACAAAATGTTTGCATTGTTGGGCCAGGGCCTGAACAAAATTATTATTACAAAATCTTCGCAATATGATTGCTACATTGTTAGCGTTTAGGAGTGATTGTTACAATCTAATATTAACAGTCTGGGTGTTATTTTGCAAATGCACGCTAAAACAAACATGCCGCCAAGTGTAATGCTACAGTTATTCATATAAATCATATAGTTGGACGACGCTGTTAACAATGTCTCGAACAAAATCAATTACTATATTAACCCAGCCGATTGCAGTGGCCATTAAAAGGAGTAAACTAACTCAGTAAGCTAAATGCTGCATTCAAAGTAGGATCAGCATCTATGTGAAACGATGGACTGATATCTCACGCCCCTCATCGAGATCCAACGATAATAATATCTGGTGATATGTCAGTTAGCCACAGCTAGACAAATCTGGTATTTATTCAGAGAATAATGTAGATAGCAGATATTTCAGTTGATGACACCAGTCTTATCTGTATCTCAAGAGGTCAAATGATGACCAGATATATTGGGTACACAATATGTGGATGGTGGTAACATTACGCATTGCTGTCAGTATAGCTCCAATAAATTCATTTCTGTTCACCTTTCGTTTTTGCAATTTTTGCTCACCGGGTAGAAGATGAGAATGGAAAAGAAAATAATACACAAGTCACTCAAATCAAGTTGCAAGAGTGGCGATGAAGATGCCAGCAGTTTCATCTCACAAACTGTCTGTAAGGGTACGCTTGGACGTACTGATGTACAATACTGCATTGAGAAGACCATTATCAGGGTTTGCACGACATATATCTCAGAATATCAAACATCGCACTATGCATGATTGCATACCATTGTTTCCTCTGATGAAAGCATCACCGTATTTGTTCTTTAGCTGACCATTGACATACTCTTCAGTTTGCTCCATCGCAATGTTCATGTATCCATCAAGACAAGCCAGAATACCTGATTTGGATCAGAAAAGTACCATTAGCATCAACAAACAAGCAGTTAGTTTAACCGAATGCTTTTTTGTTTAATTTATTCATACAATTAAAAATAGAAACAGAGACAAATTTATTCTTCAGCATCTATGCGGCCCTCATCCATAAATATGAGCACTACTTAACAGGAGAAATTGGAAATGAATCTTCCAGCAAATTCAGCACTACTTAACATAATGCATATACTAGGAACATGGCACCATAACTTCTATAAGCATATGTTCTACTTATTATTTTCAAAGTTTCCCTAGAACAAGGAAATTAACATAGACATGTAGTAGCAGGGACTAAACAGCAACAGCGGAGTCAGAGCATCCCTCTTTTTGTTGGAAGGTGAAAATGCAAAGGATGTGGAATTTCTATGTATCACAATCATGCCGCTTATATACTTGAAGAATTGTCTAAAAACATGTACTCGTAGGGTTACATACACAATTATGAAGGGTATGATAGAGTACAATGCATCTAAACCATGATTCTAGAATATCCTCACTTGGTAATCATGCATTGAGATCCACTGACAGCAGAAAATCTTTATATGGTTATTATATGTCCACATTTCGATATGGATAATGTAATAAACAAAACAAGTCTCTGTGATTCTATTTTGGGATATTGATTTTCCTCAGTGCAAGATACATAATTGAACAAATGGTTAGACAAACCCTTGTCTACCCTTGCCTGGTAAAGAAAAATCTTCTCCAGTTTCATTCTAAAGTAGGTTGCAGACCTTCTCTCTCTCAAAATAAAAGTAGGTGGTAGAGGAGCCCAATGCTCCAAAGAACAGGATTTGTGAAAAACTGAAAACGAGGACCTAAAAAGAGTTCTCGGATCACAATGCAGTACTAGATACTCATCAACAAGTATATATAGCTGCATAGTTAAAATGTTTGCAATCAGGGCTTGTAAGCCAATACTAACCGGTAATATCCATTAAAGCGGACTCAATATTCAAGTGAAAACATACAACTTGAATCATAATCATTAGTAGAGAATCATACAATTTTCTCTGTTGCCCACACGAATCATATACTGATATAGTGATATGAGTAACGAGTTACTTTTACTTGACTGAAATTTTTATATGCTAGATCATAACACCATCTATAGCATTCAACTGGTAAAGTAATCCACCATCCTGACTAAAAAATAACAGACCTAAAGTTCTGCAGGGAACTTGTTGAAAAGCCAAGCCTACAATACAGTCTAGAGTCTACAGAGGCAACTACCAGGGTTTAACTATCTGCATAGCCGCGTCCAAATAACTTGAGCCAGAGAAAAAAAATCTTAAGGGGATCACAATATCATATTCTATTCCGGTTGTTTCGCTCCGTGAAGCAGGAGTTATCTTGAGCCAATAAACAAAACAATTGCCCTAATTGTTCTAGAGCACCTATAATATTGCAAAGCTCAGACCTATCGCCGGCTAAGGGTTCTAAATGTCTCCTGAAAGGCTGAAATTAAGAACAAGTAGAGTTAAACAAGCATGACGGCTCCTCTCGCTGTAGGGTTTGCAACATTGCTTGTAGATGCGCCGAAAGGGGAGGGAACGGAGCAGAGGGCGGGAGGCGACCTCTGTAGTCGACGCCGGAGTTGAGCTTGACGACGACGGGCCGGCCCCTGATGGACTTGAGGAAGTCCGACGGCGTCTTCACCGCCCCGCCGCCGCCCGTGCCGGACTTTTCACTGCCGCCGCCGCCGCCGCTGCTCATCTTGCGCGCTGTGCCCCTGACTGGCCTGACTCCCTGTGTTCGCGGATCGGGGCGAGGGCGAGCGACCCGTTTGGACTCCGGCCCGGATCCTTTCGTTGCCGACCTGGTGGGCGGTCCCGTACACTCCACTTGCTTAATCTGGGTCCCACATGTCAGTACGAGCGGTGCACGACAACTAGACGTCCACAGTCGAGTCCAAATCGCCTTTTACTCGCGCCCTCGTATACCAGCGCGCAGCGGAAAGCGCCATTCTAACAAACGCGGACATTTTTACTCAAAAAGAAAAACAAACGCCGACACGTCGGCCCCACGTCGGCCTGCCCCACCGGTCAGCCTGTGTGGCGTGTACGGATTCGGGCGACGGACGTGCCGCCGTCTCTTTCCCACTCGATACTGTAGATCCTATCCGAGCCGCACATCTCTCACGCGCAACAAAATGGGCAGGCCCACCCCCACGCACAAATGCCACCCCCAATCCCCCATCCTCTCCTTGCCACCCTCCCCAAACCGTCGCGCCGCCTCCGAGACAGCCGCCGCCACCATGGCCACGACCGCCGCCGCCACCGCCGCCACGGCGGCCGCCGCGCTCACCGGCGCCACCACCGCCGCGCCCAGGCCGAGCCGCCGCGGTTACTCCGCGGCGGCCGCCCGCCGCGCCGCGCCCATCCGGTGCTCCGCGGCGTCGCCGGCCACGGCCACGGCTCCCCCGGCCACCCCGCTCCGACCGTGGGGCCCCACCGAGCCGCGCAAGGGCGCCGACATCCTCGTCGAGGCCCTCGAGCGCTGCGGCGTCCGCGACGTCTTCGCCTACCCCGGCGGCGCCTCCATGGAGATCCACCAGGCGCTCACCCGCTCCCCCGTCATCGCCAACCACCTCTTCCGCCACGAGCAAGGGGAGGCCTTCGCCGCCTCCGGGTTCGCGCGCTCGTCCGGCCGCGTCGGCGTCTGCGTCGCCACCTCGGGCCCCGGCGCCACCAACCTCGTCTCCGCGCTCGCCGACGCGCTGCTCGACTCCATCCCCATGGTCGCCATCACCGGCCAGGTGCCCCGCCGCATGATCGGCACCGACGCCTTCCAGGAGACGCCAATCGTCGAGGTCACCCGCTCCATCACCAAGCACAACTACCTCGTCCTCGACATCGACGACATCCCCCGCGTCATACAGGAGGCCTTCTTCCTCGCCTCCTCTGGCCGGCCCGGGCCGGTGCTCGTCGACATCCCCAAGGACATCCAGCAGCAGATGGCCGTGCCGGTCTGGAACACGCCCATGAGTCTGCCGGGGTACATTGCGCGCCTGCCCAAGCATCCGGCAACTGAATTGCTTGAGCAGGTGCTGCGTCTTGTTGGTGAGTCGCGGCGCCCTGTTCTTTATGTTGGTGGTGGTTGCGCTGCATCCGGTGAGGAGCTGCGCCGCTTTGTGGAGATGACCGGAATCCCAGTGACAACTACTCTAATGGGCCTTGGTAACTTCCCCAGTGATGATCCACTGTCTCTGCGCATGCTTGGTATGCACGGTACTGTATATGCAAATTATGCAGTGGATAAGGCCGACCTGTTGCTGGCATTTGGTGTGCGGTTCGATGATCGTGTGACAGGGAAAATTGAGGCTTTTGCAAGCAGGGCCAAGATTGTGCACATTGATATTGATCCAGCTGAGATTGGCAAGAACAAGCAGCCACATGTGTCCATCTGTGCGGATGTCAAGCTTGCTTTGCAGGGCATGAATGCTCTTCTGGAAGGAATCATATCAAAGAAGAGTTTTGACTTTGGCTCATGGCAAGATGAGTTGGATCAGCAGAAGAGGGAATTCCCCCTGGGGTACAAAACTTTCGATGAGGAGATTCAGCCACAGTATGCTATCCAGGTTCTGGATGAGCTGACCAAAGGGGAGGCCATCATTGCCACTGGTGTTGGGCAGCACCAGATGTGGGCGGCACAGTACTACACTTACAAGCGGCCAAGGCAGTGGTTGTCTTCAGCTGGTCTTGGGGCTATGGGATTTGGTTTGCCAGCTGCTGCTGGTGCTGCTGTGGCCAACCCAGGTGTTACAGTTGTTGACATCGATGGGGATGGCAGCTTCCTCATGAACATTCAGGAGTTGGCTATGATCCGCATCGAGAACCTCCCAGTGAAGGTCTTTGTGCTAAACAACCAACACCTGGGTATGGTGGTGCAGTGGGAGGACAGATTCTACAAGGCCAACAGAGCACACACATACTTGGGGAACCCAGAGAATGAGAGCGAGATATATCCAGATTTTGTAACGATTGCCAAAGGGTTCAACATTCCAGCAGTCCGTGTGACAAAGAAGAGCGAAGTACGTGCAGCAATCAAGAAGATGCTCGAGACTCCAGGGCCGTACCTGTTGGATATCATTGTCCCGCACCAGGAACATGTGTTGCCTATGATCCCGAGCGGTGGCGCTTTCAAGGACATGATCCTGGATGGTGATGGCAGGACCGTGTATTGATCCGGATTTCAGCAAGCGGTGCCCTTGCTTTCCTTTGACATTGCATATGAGCTAGTACAAGAGTGATGTGTGTCTTACCTGTCTGATGTTCTCCCTTGTTCTGTCGATTCCTAGGTTGTGAACTCTGGACCCCATCTTTTTCTAATGTGCTTGTTTGATGTACTCTGGTATGGTAATCTTAAGTAGCTTCCAACCTTCTAGTTATGTAGTCTGTTGTTTTCGTGGCATGCAGGCATATGCTTTATAACTCATAAGAGGTCATGTAAGAGCCTATTTGCCACATATCAATAAGGTAATAAGCGCTGCTATGCAGTGGTTCTGAAATCAGTCCTTTTGCGAACTAGTAGCTGCTTTTGTTCTAGCTCTTCTTTCCCTTGTTTGTTATGACTCAACTATAGCTGATTTGAATTCAACATATGTTGTATGGAAGCATGTGCAATTGTGCACCGTGCGTGAAAGGGATTACAGACTTATTACAGTGCATTTGGCACCATTTAAATTGGCTTGAGTATCACAAACAAACACCATCTCCAAACAATCTGTGCATATACTCTGTCCAGTTTACGCTGGTTAAAGAAGCTCAATGCATTCAACGACGCCCGTTGCGCAGGGGGTGAACCGGTGAAGAAGATTGTAAGACGCGAAGCAAACCTGGCGGCTCATGTAGGCATAGCATGTGGGTGGATGTAGCTCCGGGTTTTCTGCAACAAATTGTTTAGAAAGATTGTAAACCCAATGAGTGATTAATGAAGAGGAGAAATATTTGTGAATTGATTGTATATCGGTGGTAAGGTTTCTTGTGATGGAACCTATCCACCAGAGTTGAGTCCTCAACTCAGTATTGGTGTAAATTTTTTTTATTTATTCCAAAATTTAACCGGCGATATTCTTTCAGTGGTAGCCGATGTTTTTGTTGACAGCAAGGCGTCTCTGATAACTTCGTCAATCTCAAAATTTACCGGCTCAGTTTCTCGAAGGTGCTCATAGGGGTAGTACTGTATGTATCTATAAAATGAGTGTACGTGCGTGTTTATGAGCGTCTGCGTGTGCTCTATATTTCTAAAAAAAGAAATATTGGTCTTAACAACAGTGAAGAAGATAGTGTAGGCTGGAGCTTTGATCTGTACGGAGTCGTGTATTATTGGGCTCCCACGTATGGGTTGTGTCTGGTTCTAAAAAAATGGCAAAATTTGACGAAAATGTCACATCGGACACTATAGCGCACTGTAGCACTTAGGCTCAAAAGATTCGTCTCGTTGTGTACATCAAAACCATGCAACTAGTTTTTTTATTTACCCACGTTTAGTGCTCCATGCATGAGGAGGAAGATTTGATATGATAGGTGAATAGTGAAGTTTGGAAAGAGAATTTTGGAAAGTTTGTAGGAAACACAGCCATGGAAGCTCGTTGTTACGTTGCTGGGCCACGCACAGGACTTTCCCACCAGGCCCCGGAAAGACTTTGGGACTACTAATTTCGCCTCGGACTTTTGTCCCAGGATAAAGCAGGTACATGTGCATGGAAGGCCCATCTGGCCGAGCTCATTTACGATGCAAGTTGAGTGTGCATGTATGCGTGAGCTTCTGCGTTTACACTGTTCTTTCTAAAAAAAACTAGAATACAAAATTAAGCACTTGTTAAAAAACTCTTCTTCTTTATTAAAAAAAAAAGATACCCTCTCTGCCCGTGTGAGTGTTTAAATAGGTCCAACTGTACCAGAAGTGCTCACTCTCCATGAGATGCAAAAACAGGCACCTTTCTTTGCCTAAGCATATCGTTTAAGTACATCTATTGATCTATTAAGGCTCTAGAGGCGGCTTTTAACTAATTAAAATATGAGGGATAAACAACTTTTAGAGGAAGCCTATCCCGTGATTCATTTTGTGCCATTGAGAAATTGGGCTTTTTTTTCACCAGTTGGTGTTCGAGAGACAACATAAACACCCTTTGTGTGTGGACCAGAGAAGGGTGTGTGTTTGTTTGGTGGGTGACTCAGTACCACAATTGTTGCTGGGCTGCATGCTCACCGAACGGGCGGGCCCGTGCAACGGCCCGCAGCATTAACTAGGAGCTTCAACTTTTCATCTCATCCATCGATCGGACAAAATGTACCAGAGCAAAGCGTCGACCATACATATCGAGTGACGTCGACTACATTATTGCACTATATGTACAGCGCATGTACGCGCAGTGTTCACCATACATTTCTCTCGCAGGGACGACGAATTCAAGGCACGCGGCGTCACATAACAACGATGTGAAGCCCAGCTACCGTGCAACCGTACGCCCGTACACGTGTCGGCTAAATGGTCGGGACCAAAAAAATGTTTGTGAAACATTTGGTGTGCGTACGTGCGCGTCGCGAAGAGATGCACGGGAATGGGACGAGCTGATCTACCACGCGTATTCCACGGAGAAAGAAACGGCTCTGAACCGGGCTGGAGGGCCAGAGATCAGTAGCTCCGCAATCGTGCAGCTGGACGAGCAGTTTGCTAAGAAGATCTAGAAACGTACACTGCTACAGAAAGTGACATCACAAACGGCATTATCACAAACGGTTTTGAAAAACCGTGGTATCACAAACGGTTTTACTGAGGGGCATCACAATACCGAAACCGTTTGTGATGTTGGGACATCACAAACGGTTCGTAATACGAACCATTACGAACCGTTTGTGATGCCCCTCATCACAAACGGTTTTTAAACCCTTTGTGATGATGCGTATGGTACACGTTCAAACCACATTTTAAAATAGTAAATCACTTCAAATCAAAAAGTGTTGAACTACAAAGTTTTATGGTTTCTCAAGATGTAGAACTTTTACTTTGGTCATTTCTTCATTTGACAAATTTATATGAATATTGTTCATAAAATCCATCTCTCTCATGGAGTTATAGTTTCTAAAACTATAAGAGAGACCTATAAGATTTGTGAACAATGTTACTCTCACGACATCGTATGAAAAAACGGTCAATATCAAAGTTGTAGATCTTCAGAAGTTATGAAACTTTGTAGTTGACAACTTTTTAATTTGAAATTGTTTTACTAATGAAAAGTAAGTTTGTAATCAAAATTTGAAATTTGAGTTTGCAAACGACCTCGGATGAAAAAACGGTCAATATGAAAGTTGTAGATCTCGACAAGTCATGAAACTTTGTAGTTGACAACTTTATCATTTGAAGTCATCTAGTTGCTAGATCTAAGTTTGAATATTCTTAAATTTGAAATTCAAATTTTGTAAACGGCCTCGGATGAAAAAACGGTCAACATGAAAGTTGTAGATTTCAAAAAGTTAGGAAACTTTGTAGTTCAATACGTTTTGATTTGAAGTCGTTTAGGGCCTCAAATAAGCAATTTAAACTCGATTTGGTATAATATGATAGGAATCAGAACGCTATCTAGTCACAGGTGACGGAGTGGTGCAGTGGTAGAGGAGGCTACGCGCAAGGGAGAGGGTTGCGAGTTCGAACCCGGCCGGCCACGGAGCGCGCGATTTATGCGCGAAAAAATGACGTGACTTGCTTGGAGGGGGTGGGGTGCGACTATTCAGACCTGATTGGATGGGCTGAATCCGGGTCCAATGAATTCAAGCAGTCCCTTAACAATCTGCTGCGATCATGATTATTCAATCTTCACAGCAATGATAGGGAACACAGTTAAATTACGGTTGAGCTCCTCCATACATGCAATTGACGACCAGACAAAGCTGACGCACACTCTGGCTCTCGCTTGTTTCGTTCCAATTCGCCTTTCACCTTTATCTCGCGACACGTTTCGCTTTTCAGTTGTGATCACTTCACGCGTCTGACTCTTTGTCTGCAGCATGCCAGCAGAAGAGCATGCCTAGTAGACACATTTCGCATGAACATTTCTCGCATCTAATTACTCTGCTAGTAATAATATAACGCTCAGGCATTTCTGCTTCTGCATGATCTACACCGCCCAAAGTCATGATGTACGCATACTCGATAACATCTCATATAAGTTTGTGCCGCGATGATATACACAACACACCATTCTCTGTAGACGTGCAAGCTCACGTTGCTAACACTGTACTACATGCGTGCGCACCGCGATTCTTTGCACGATCATTTTGTAATCATGCACGCATGGGGGTCAGTGGTTAAAATAAGCAGGCAGAAGTTAAAAAATATGCAAATCCCAACATCCTCTGTGTCAGTCAGGAGCTAATCGCGCCTTGAGATGTTCGTTCGTGTGCGTGTTTGTCACAGAGATCCGGACCTTATTTAAGATTCCTGATAGGACTACTTGTGAGCTACGGAAATGCACCATGTGGTGCATGTCGGCTGACACATGTTGACGTGGCTGGACCATAGTCCGCAGATGAAGCAAAGACATGGGTCCAAGTGCTCCCCACGGCTTTTGGAATTTGGATAGCAACTGTGACACATAAGCCAGCGTTTCTTAAATGCAATTTTGGAATCTTGCTAATTTTTAACGCAATGCAGTTTTAAAAATATAGTAGAGTTAACGACTACAAAGAACATGTTATTGATCTAATCCTTATATGACCATTCATGATCACATAACATGTCCTAATAAGATTGTAAATATATTTTTTTTGCAAGGAAAGATTGTAAATTTTATAAAAGTGTTTCTAGCAAAAAAAGTTGGTTCTACGTATTCAACTTGAAAACATTAAACACATTGGTAATTGTTATCAATGGTGATGAATGAACAATCACATACAGGATAATAGCTCGAAGAATGAAAATGCAACTCTATTAGCATTTTGAAAACGGACCTACCAAGCCGTTTACTTGGCCATGTTGTACGAAATGCGACATGTTCGCCTGGCTGGTGGCTGATCGCTGATGCTGATTTATGCTGAGAGAAAAATACTTCTGGCTGGCTCTTGGCTAGTGGCTAGTGCTGATTTATGGTGAGAGAAAAATATTACTGACTGACTGCTGATAAGCTAAGCGAACGGGTCCGGATGCCCGTCTTTTTGCTGTTGTTATTAATACTAGCAAATGCATCCTTATGTTTCTACGAACAAGTTTTGCCATCTATTCTAGTGTATGGCCCTTATCACCCGAGTCTAGCGTGCACTGCACGTTGTATCCGGGTGTGACACATACACAGAGACCGGCAAAAACATCTGACAATGAGTCAATGATGTATAGAAGAAATAGATGACGAGGTAGAGAGATTTATCTGGTCTTGATCTATCTAGAATTGTTTTTTTCATGCTTTAATTTAATTCAGTGTATTGTACTTACACTTGGTATTTATCATGGATGTGATTGTGAAGATACACATGAGGCTCACATGTCGGCATTGTGAGAGCGATGGACCAAACAATTTAGTGAGAAATAATAAGCTGCGTTTTTACTGTTTGTTTTCACTAGGTGACTGACTGACCCAACTACCGCTTATCGACATGTAAAAAACATGAACTATATTTGAACTTAGAAGAGAACTAGCATATAAAACTTCCGTAAATTTTTTAGATAATAGATAAAATATTTCAGCTTCACATGCAGAGGAGGGATCAGTCCAACATCGTTATAAACCCAAACCTATAAAAGGTTCAAACCACAATGTTCCGTATGAAAATAAAGGGGTTCAAATGCCGATGGGTAAGAATTAATCCAAAATATTTTGGAAAACTGACAACTTCTCTACTGAAATTTTAGAATGGAACACCGGGCAGAAAAATTAGGCACAGCCGCACAGGTACAACCGTACAAGAACCAACATCGAAATCGTATTTGGTGCCTACACCAACCACATTGGAAATTAAATCCTCGCAATGGCTGGGCTCCATCGCAAAAACGCACAGGGTATCCAAACAAAGAAAGAAACATTGGTCGGTGAAAGAATTTGCCACTGACAGAAATAAACAACTCTACATTAACTTCTCGAACTACACAAAGCGTCGCCTTCGGTGACACTTCACCGACCTTGCCGTCACGACATTAACTATTTGCTCAGGCAATCCAGGAGTAGTAAAAAAATTGCACTCCTTCGCCCTTTTCGTTTACCAGGAATGCGTTGGAAGTAATTCCTGCTAAGCGAAAGAGAACAGTTTTCAATTATAAGGCCAGTCTCAGTGGAGGTTTCATGGTATTAAATGGGCTGATGTGGCAGATGAGAGAGTGAAGAGTTTTATGACATGTGAGAGGAGTTTCATCACCATGAAACTCATCTGGCACAGTTATCTAGTTTCTAGTCTAGGTAACCGTGTGATGAAATCCTGCACTGAGACTGACCTAAAACGTGAATACACATACTGCTTTTTTAAAAACATATTTTCATGCAAATATATGGTTAAAATTACTTGTTGAACACCATGCACTTGTCCAAATAAAAATTACATCAATGTAGCAAAGCGACCAAGGTTCATATGTAAAGGACGTACTCAAGCAAAAGAAATAAGAGTCCTATTTTGAAACCGCGATACAAGATACGGGTTTTTTGATCTATCTCTTGTACGGCCCCTCTCATGACGCGAAACGTCCGCATCGCCCCGCGAAGGGTGACTCGGACGGCCCTGCCCGAGCCACCGCCGCCACCCCTACCTCCGTCCTGCTCGCCGCGCCTCCGCCGGAAGCCCGCGCGGCTCGCTGGGACAGTGGCGGCGTGGTTTCCCTCCCCTTTCCCCTCTCACGACGGTTGCGGACGCCGATGGTGGGCAGAAGACCTCGCCCACTGGGTGCACGCCGTCTTCACCGGGGAGGCCGGATCTGGACCCCTAATGGCCGGATCCGGCGAGTGTACCGGCGGATCGGCGCTCAGGACCGTGCGTTTGGTCGGTCCTCCGGGCGAGCTGCGCGGGAGTTCGGGTGGGCCGCGTCGGCCGACCCCTTCCTCCTTCTTGTTCGCCGGCGCAGGGGTGCCTAGTGCCTTCGCCGGCGCGAGCTGGCTTCTGCGGCGCCGGCGGCTGCCGACGCCGGATCGACCTCGGTCGGATCTGGTACGACGCGTAGTGGGGCGCATGTTGGTGTATCGATGCCGGAAAGCGGAGTCGTGTGGAGGCTTTGGCTCGCGTGGCCTCTCCGGTGGCGGATCTTGCCGTCCCTGGCGGCATGGAGGCTACGGAGTAACAAATCCTATGCCTTCGTTGCTCCGCGTCGCTCCCACGTGGGCAATTAGGCGGACTTCGCTAGCAGCCACGCCGCCGCCTTCCTCATGAGTTGGTGCCATCCCTCTGTCAGTGAAACCTTGCTCCGGGTGCGGTGTTTCGTCGTCGACGGCCGGCGTGCGTCTCGTCTTGCGGTGGCGACGTCCTGAGTGAAGCTGTTGGTGTCCTTCCGGTGAAGATGATATTTTCGTTGGCCGTGTACAGCGATGACGGTGGCGGCGGCGATTTGGGCGAAATCCTTGACTGGCATGTTTTGCCGGGCCGGCGGTGGTGGTTGTGTCCGTGACACACACCTTGTTGAAGGCGCTGCTGAAGTCGTTGGTCAGTCCGTCCCCTGCTGTGTCTGTGGGTGCTCAATAACTGGGTGAAAACCTAGCCTGGTTTCTTCAGCCCGGCGGCGGTAGTGTAGGCGCGTCGTCGAAGTTCTCGTTCGCCGAGGCCGGGAAGTTCTCCCGTGTTGACACACTTTTCATTATTCAGCTCAGGCCGGAGGTGGCATTAAATGGCGCAACAGTTCATATGTTGGTTGGCAGGTTGTTTTGCACCAAGTCTTCGTGCTGTTGCCTTGGAATAAGCTTCCAATCTTTAATGGTGGTCGGTGTCCAACGTTTTCGGTTCTTTTTTAAGGACCGATAATCTTGTTATAGCGACTTGTTGTCGCGTAGGACTACTAGAGCACCTTGATGGGATGTAATTTTTATTTTGCTTTTTTGGATGTAGCCGTTCTGGTAAAGACCGGATAATATTTTATTCATTATCTAAAAAAAGATACGGGTTTACTTTTTTCATCTGAAAATAAATTACAAAGAAATCTAAACCCTTATAAGAATGAAAAAAGGCGAATGAAGTACATCTGGCCCCAACGACACTTGATCGAGTGCTTACTCACAGAAATGGGCAGTGCTAGGTCCCATTTCTTAGGGTCCATTCGCAACTTAGTAGTAGTTCCATGTGATTTTTGCATGACAACTAGCTTATGCCGAGGCATGGTATGTAAGGAATTCATATCTTCTGCATGGTATGTAAGGTGAACCATGCATATTCCGAGGCATGTTTTTTTTGGTTTTATGGTGTTTTTGCCCCTACTTTAAAGTATAATTGTGATTTTACCCTCGTTTTTTAACTTTGTGATTTTGCCCCCACTGTTCACAAAGTCAATGCGATTTTACCCTTAATCTTTGCGTATTTACACCTGTTTTGACCATTGACTAGGAGCAAAATCGCATTGACTCTGTAAACAGTGAGGGTAAAATCACAAAGTTAAAAAAATAAGGGCAAAATCACAATTGTACTTTAAAGTAGGGGCAAAAACACCGATGCCCTTTTTCATATAAAATGGGGAACGTTATTATATTATTTAATTAGTACATTAATAACCACCAGCTGTGATTTTTGTGCAACGTTCTAAAATTGCAGATACGACATGTAAGGCTGGATGGCTGGTAACTGAATGGAGCAAGAAAAATTCCAATTGCCTCAGCATAAGTTTTTACATGAAAACAAAAGACAGAATTGCTGTTCTAGCCATGGCCTGGACCCAATGCACAAACCTGTCCTTGCTCTAATGTTCTCACCCATTCCCAGTTCTACTCCAGTTTGCTAGAAAAAAAGAGAGAGGCCCAAATCCACCTTAAAAAATATTACTAGTACTAGCAGAAGAGACGGGCCGTGCATGGTCCCATTTCTTATGGGTCCATTCGGTAGTAGTTCCATGTGATTTTTGCATGACAACTAGCTTAATAATCAGTAGCAATTCATATCCTCTGCATGGTATGTAAGGTGAACCATTCATATTCCGAGGCATGTTTTTTTTGATAAAACGGGGCACGTTAAATATCATTTAATTAGTACATTAATAACCACCAGCTGTGATTTTTGTGCAACGTTCTAAAATTACAGATGCGACATAAAAGGCTGGTAACTGAATTGGGGCAAGAAAAATTCCAATTGCCTCAGCATAAGTTTTTATATGAAAACAAAAGACAGAATTGCTGTTCTAGCCATGGCCTGGTCCCAGATGCAAAAACCTGTCCTTTGCTCTCACCCATTTCCAGTTCTACTCCAGTTTGCTAGGAAAAAAAATAGAGAGGCCCAAATCCACCTTAAAAAATACGGTGTATTACTAGTACTGGCAGAGGAGACGGGGACAGGGGTGATTAGTTCCAACGCATTTTCCGTACCTGAGCCCCACTGACCCGCCGCACCGTCGTCCCCGCTCGCCAGCCGCTGGCCCTTGCGGCGCGCGTTTACAAGTATCTGTAGCAGTTACCAGCCAAGCCATCCAAAAGTTACCCACAGCTCAGAGCTCACTATCCCAACGGGCGCAAGAACCCAAGAGCCGGAGCCACAGGCCACTCACTCACTCACCAGAGGCGTGACTGACCAACTGACTGACTGACCGAGTGCGTTGAGAGTGGCCGGAGCAGAGGAGGGGGGGAGCCATGGGGGAGGTAATGCCTGCGGCTGCTTGGTTGCGATGCTATGGCTCTCTCTGAGAGAGGTTGGGGGCAAAGATCTTGATGCGCGTGCTTTTGTTTGTGTGTTGGTGCAGGAGGAGAAGGCGAAGGAGGCGGCACCGGCGCCGGCACCGGCCGACAAGGGCAAGGAGGCGGAGGAGAAGAAGGACGAGGGGGGAGGAGGAGGGGAGGAGAAGAAGGAGGACGCCCCGCCACCGCCGCCGGAGGAGGTGGTGATGCGGGTGTTCATGCACTGCGAGGGCTGCGCGCGCAAGGTCAAGAAGAGCCTCAAGGGATTTGATGGTAAGGGATTCAGCTCAGCTCTCTCTTCTCTGCTATACTATTGTGCCGTTGTGTTCTTGTTATACGTTTTTTTTTGAACAGGGAGTGTTCTTGGTAGTGGCTACACTATTCGTTGGGTTTTTTTATTATACTTCCGACTTTCTAACAGTAACAGGACATTGCACTTTTAGCTTGGTTCTTCCATTTTTACGAAAATGATGTCGAAATATGCACATTTTTTTCGTATGGGATTATTTTGCCCTTGTTTTATTTGAAACCTGATCCTTTATTTTGAATTGTGGAGTGATTTCTTCCGGTACTTTTGAAAAAGGCAAACCTTGCAGTCCATCTGGTCATTTGAAATGTAACAAGAGCATCTGTTTGCTGCATCTCTTTAGAGGAACGCTTAAGGTGCCTCTTTCACAAGGTGCAAGTTTGAAATTTTGTTTTTGTTTAGTTGGGGTCTGCTGCACCTTTTCTATTTGTACTTGTGTATCATGTTTCGTATTAGGCAAAGGGCACCACTTCTCTTATGATGATTTCTATGAATTTTCCTTTGGAGTTTAAATTTCTAAATCAAAATTTGGGGTGCTTGAGCCTGAGCACCTTGTGGGTGTTTTAGTTACATTTGAAAAAGGTTAGGTGAACAAATGCTTGCTCGGAGGAGACCACTCTGAGTAGCACGTGTATCCTGTGTTAGTGGTGAAACAATTCAGATCCCAGCAACCTAAACACCCAATCAGATATCCCAGAATCCAAACCATTGTCTCTAGCTTATGTCTCATTGTGCAGCATATATTTAAAAGAAGTTCAGGTCGCCTTAAGAAAAATGTAATTGCTCTGTTACCAGCTGATAGATTATGGCCGAAGATTCTTGATCTGTCATAAATTTGACCGATGATTATATTCTCAGCTCGGAATTGAAGTTTATGAGTTTATCTTATGCAGTCTCTTTGTTTCCAAACTTGCGTAGTTCTTTTCCTGCAAATGTGTGAGTTCATCGAGGGTATGAATCTGAATACTGGTCTTGTGACATGCAGGTGTGGAAGATGTTTGTGCAGACTCCAAGGCGCACAAGGTGGTTGTGAAGGGGAAGAAGGCAGCTGCGGACCCAATGAAGGTGGTGTTGCGCGTACAGAAGAAAACAGGCCGCAAGGTTGAGCTTCTCTCGCCAATGCCACCACCGAAGGAGGAGAAGAAGGAAGAGGAGAAAAAGGAAGAACCTGAGCCACCGAAACCTGAGGAGAAGAAAGAGGAGGTGACATATACTTACCTAGATAGTTCTTGAACACACTGGCATTGACATTTCTACTTCCAATTTGGTGTGACATCCATTTCTCTTGAATTGTATACTGTCGTTTCTATGATGTGGATCTAAGACATTGATGTTTTGTTTTGTACCAAAGCCCACGTTGCTTGCTGTAGTGCTCAAGGTGCATATGCATTGTGAGGCCTGTGCGCAAGTGATCAAGAAGAGAATTCTCAAGATGAAAGGTACAAATTTGTTGCCACATCTCCCTTGTGTGGTCCATCATAACGTAGCTTTCTGATAGTTAGCTAGTCTTTTTTTGTGATGGATGATGTTTTATATTTTAGCAAAATAAATTTCATGATGCTCTGTTATTGCAATCAAGGGTGATAGTCTGCCTGTGAAATCCTGATAACTGTTATTGCAATTTGTGCTTGATACGAGATATGCTCTGTTTTCTTCCCTTGTGTACTGTGTTCGACTGAGAGTTACACTGAACATGGGTTACTCGTAAATACGTCAACAAAAATTACATAAGCACTTACTTCAAGTTCACTACACTAAGGCAATATGTATATTCTTTAACAAAAAATGTTCCTTAGATTAAAACAGTGAAAGTTTGGTTATATATGGTTAATTAAAGATTATTCAGTATAGGAAACAATGTCAATTAATCTCCAAAAAAATTGAAATGTTGTTCCACAGGAGTGCAATCTGTAGAGGCAGACCTGAAGGCTTCTCAAGTCACTGTGACGGGCGTGTTCGAGGAGGCCAAGCTAGCTGATTATGTGCATAGACGTACTGGCAAGCACGCTGCTATTGTTAAATCCGAGCCAGTTCCTGCTGAGAATGCTGGTGATGGCAGTGCCAAAGATGACAAGAAGGCAGCCGAAGGCGGTGAGGAGAAGAAAGACGACGGCAAGGAGGAAAAGAAGGAAGGTGGAGATGCCAGTGGAGACGGGAAAGAAGCAGATAAACAGAAGGATGATGGCAACGCTGGTGATGGTGAAGAGAAAGATAAAGACCCTGTCGCCATGGCTAACCTGTATATGCACTACCCAAGATTCAACCACCCGAGCGGATACGGCTACGCCTACCAGTACCCACCCCAGCTCTTCAGCGACGAGAACCCGAATGCCTGCTCTGTGATGTGAGGGCTATAACCATGTGATCTTAGGCGCACAAGAAAAGGGGATTCAGTTATCCCCTGATTTTGGAGGTGAGTGATAATATTGGCAGCATCAGGAGAGGAAGTTAGAGGGCCGAGCTATTTTGGCTACATGTCTAGAACGTTTTCTTCTCCCTTTGGCTTAACTTTTGTCTGGTACAAAGTAAACTCTGGGCTTGTTTATGGACACCATGTGTTATGTAAGTTAATGGCTAGTAGGGTTTTGGGTCGTACCTTTTCACCCTTTCGCTTTTCCCTTTTGTAAAAAACTGTATTATATATGCTGGTTTTGATATAGGTAGCTGCTACTCTGTAGTCTGCTGTCCGTAATAGATGTGGACTTTCTCAATTAAAATTCCTAGCGCCGTCATAAATTCCATATTTTTAGTTTTGTTGCCTGGTTGACTACATATTTTTCTCATCGGTGGTTAAATACATCTTGAAGGAACGTAATGTGGGTTATCTTCCTGCTCTGTTTCAGCCCTGACCTAATAATTCAGTGGCTGTGGAGCCACTTGTCAGCATTACTCAGTTGGAAATGGTAACTTCTGCCTGTCTGTACGTAGGAGAGATTTTTTGTGCAACAGTGAGAAATTAACGACCAGCCCCGCTGTTTGCCATGAAACATTGTTTAATTTCCCAAGTGTTTGTATTTTTTCTACCTGATGAAGTATAGCATTAGCATAGACGATGAGGGATTATAAGAAGTTTGACGACGGCCACTTATTGATGGTGTGTGTGGTCAGGATTCAAAGGTGCTACAGGAGAGAAGAAGTGCTTCTCATGTGCATGGGTCCGTCCATCCACCCATCATCTATCCAGCTCCATGGCGCCATCATTCATGGCTACATACACAGAGAAGATAGAACCGGCTGTCGATCCCATTCTTTCACCTATAACTTCTTTTGTATAAAAAAAATCAGATAGATAGGTAGCTGTTTCATGCATGGTAGCATCTGCTGAAACGAGACTGACGGTCAGTCAGTCTGATCCAGCAGCCATGTGGTGGCGCCGTTGCTGTAAACGGCGCCTTCCCCTCTGAACCCGGCCGGAAAGCACGCAGTGGCTCGGCAGGTCTGTGCGTGGCGGTTTCTTTTTATTTTTGCCTCGGCGGTGAAAGAGCTAGGCATGGGGAGCCATGGAGAGGTAGGGAAGGGGGTGCAGTGACTTGACTCTGCAGCCATATATGCCGATCCGGTGACTAGCTGCCTGACTGGTGTGGTGTGGTAGGGATGGATCAGCAAAGTCTCGTGATCATCCCGCCCGCTCCACTGCTCCGCACTCAATGCGGCAATAGTGTGCCGTGTCGACGACCGTACATCATCCGGCCGGAATTTACATGGGCAGGTTGAAACATATCACTGTTAGGTCTGTACGTGTTGAAGCAGCAGGTGGGAGGCGAGTTCACTTGCTCAGTGAAGGATTATTATGAAGTCCATTTTATTGTCCATCATCTAATCTTAATTTGTAAGTGCAATTAAACCGGATTTTTGTGGCCATTACTCAATCAAAAAATGCAAAATAAAGATGTGGTCAACCTGGCCCTCGAAGCAGGTTTGAAGAGTGTGTGGGTGTTTTTTTTATATAAGATCGAGTTGAAGGAAGAGTCGTTCACGTGGGCGGCGTAACAGTGATGGATTCTGCTACCTGGTCTAAACACACATGCATGTGACAACCGTACCCAAAGGCAGGGTGCATCCCTCCATCCATGGGTGGTAGAAGTGGGAGGCTCGGGACCAGCAGGGGGGCAAGCGCTGGCCCATCCGCTGACGACCAAACAGATATATGAACAACAAGCAAGGAGCAGCAGTACAAGAGGCAAGCGTGTTTCTGCGTGTAAGCAGTAGTAGTCCAACCGGCCCATGCATGTTGCCCTTTGGGCAGCAAAGCAACGCGTGAGATGGAGGGGCGTCCGGGCGTGCATGGAGCTGACGTGCATGGATAGAGACCAGACCTTCAAAAGTGCTGTGTGATCGGTAGCGGTGCGCTAGCTCCCGGGCCATGCATTCCCCCCATCCCGGGCCATAGGAGATCGAGCATTCGAGGCCGATCGAGGTCTCATGAGCAGCCGCAGCTAGACTGCGGTGATGGAGCAGCAGCGCGGCCCATGCATGATCCCCATGGATATCCTGCAGCTCAGCTCGGTGCCGCCGCTGAATGCTCTGCCTCAGCTCTCCCCTCCCCACGACAGCGACAGCGGCCGAGCTAGGATGCTGAGCGGCCATCGAGCTAGGTACAACAATCCCTTGCGCCGGCCCTCCTAGCTAACAAGCTAGCTCATGTACATCAGTACATGTGGCTCAACTAGTGATGGACCACCACGTACGCAGCCAGCACATAGCGCGGCGGCAGCGGCTACATATATGCATGGTCCTCGATCTCCATTTGTCATGTGGTCCGGCCGCCCGGCGGTCATCCGGCCAGTATGTATGTATGTATTCCAGTGTGCCGTATCGTAAGATTCCCAAGGGATTTACGTGTCGGGCCGGCGGCCATCCAGGCGCCGGCAAAAGGGCTTGTGAAGCTAGTCGATCCAAGTGAAACCAAATGACGACACCCGGACGGCGGTGTATGGCAATAATCTATATACACGTAGTAATCCAAATCGTCTTAATAATTTACTCTGTAGGTACATGACTCGCCTTCTCCGGCCGGACGTAGGTACATACTGGACATATGCATGCGTACGTACTGCAACGTTGTCAAGGCGTGCGGTACGGGCCCGGCCATGTGCGCATAATAACTTCGGGTGTCACACTGTGTGACTGTGTTGTCCTGCCTCGCGCTCGCTCGGTAGCTGTTTTCAGAGCCACGGCGCGCAGTGGAGCTACATGTACTGCACTCCCTCCCTCCAAAAAAGACAGCCGTTTACGGTTCCTAATAAACATATTTGACCGAACATATAAAATATATATTAATATTTATGATATATAATAATATTATTAGATAGATATTTGAATCTAGTTTTTTAACAAATTTATTTGGAGATTAAAATGTTGCACATATTTTCCACTACCAGAAAACTCAACTTTTGCACCGGTTGGGAAAGCCCTTTAGCACCGGGTATCCCAACCGGTGCTCAACTTTTGCACCGGTTGGGAAAGCCCTTTAGCACCGGGTATCCCAACCGGTGCTAAACAGCCGAGGCTAAAGGGAGTGCACTTTAGCACCGGGTAAAATAACCGGTGCTAAAGGTGGTTCCAAGCATCGTCCGATGCTAAATATTTTTCCGCAAAAAAATAAATAAATATTCGTTTACTCCTCATTTCTTCCCTCTCTCTCCTCTTACTGCCTACATTCTCTCCCATAGTTGTTCTTCAAGAAGAAGAACAAATCGAAGAACAAATTTGTTACAAAATTAAGATCCAATAATTTTACCCATAACTTTAGGTTACAACATCCAGATCCAAAGATTACAAAATCCAAGATAGAAAAAATTACATTCAAGATTCAACCAAACTGCAAAGATTACATCCAAACCAAAAATCAAATCCCAACCGCGCCCGCCCGCCGCCGGCGCCCGCCCGCCCGTTGCCGGCACCGGCGAGGAAGAGAGAAGAAAAGAAGAAGAGATAAGGTTGAAGGGGATGGGAGAGAAGAGAGAAGAGATAAAAAAGGAGAAGGGAGGAGTACTGTTGCTGCCGCGGTGTGTACTTTAGCACCGGTGCCAGTCTACAACCGGTGCTAAATGCGCTGGGGCACATTAGCACCGGTTGGTAGCTGTCACCGGTGCTAATGGGGCCCTTTAGCACCGGGTCTTGCCACGACCCGGTGCTAATGTGTTCCCTCCTGCCTTTTCTAGGCGTCGTCCCGCTCCTAACCGCAGGACCCGGTGCTAATGTACATTTAGCACCGGGTCTAAAATATGCCGAGGCATATGAGGGGTGCGGATGTGAAGTATTCTGGTAGTGTTCTATAAATCGAGGCAAAGTTGTGGCACGGAAACCAACGACGACACTTAGGCCCTGTTTAGTTCCCAAAAGTTCCAAAAAAGTTACTCCCAAATACACTGGTTGTGTTTAGTTCCACAAACTTCCCAAAAATTCTCTCTCCAAACTTCACTATTCATCTATCACATCAAATCACATCAAATCTCTCTCCTCATGCATGGAGCACGAAACGTGGGTAAATAAAAAAATTAATTATATAGTTTTGATGTACACGACGAGATGAATCTTTTGAGCCTAGTTAGGTCATGGTAGGACAATGTTTACCACAAACAAACGAAAAATGCTACAGTACGCTACAGTGTTCGATGTGACATTTTCACCAAACTTCTTTTTCCTATTTTTAGAACTAAACACACCCACTATGCAAAAAGAAGATTCTCCATCACATCAAAATGTCATAACATGCATGGAGTACTAAATGTAGATGAAATCAAAAACTAATTGCACAGTTTTGTTATACTCTGCGAGACGAACATTTTGAGCCTAATTAATTAATTTTTGGACAATTTTTTGCACATACAAACGAAATGCTACAGTACGCAATGATTACGAAGTGACATCTTACTCTCAAATTCAACCTCTCAATTCTAACATCTAAACACCACCTTATTTAGGAACGGAGGGAGTATGTATGTACGCACGCCGTGGCAGAGGAATAATTTTAGCGTGCAGATCGAAGGTACGCGAAGGGTTTTTTTGTGTGATTCAGAAATTAATTATTCGCTGACGTTTGCAACAGCGTGCTCGCCGGAATCGGTGTACCGGCGGTAACGTACTATATGATGGCGATAACGCGCGGTGCCGGCCGGATCGGAGATCAGGACGCGTACGGGACGTACTACATCATGCCTACATATGCATCATCGCCACGAACGAACACGCGCTACTATAGCTGATGAATAAAATGCTGCCAACGGGGAAACGGCCTATATATATACCCGGCCTGCACCGCGGTACGTAGGCGGTAGCGTACGATCGAATTTGAGATGCCCGGCCTGCCAACAAGTTCCTCCGTGACGTACGCATGCACGGGCGGGACTGCGAGTTTTCGACTCGCGGCAGGCTGGGACTCCCGTGTAGATGCACGCACGTTGCTACTAGTTCAATGCCCGTGCCACCAATGCTAGCTAGGCCACGGGGGGCTGGGGGTACGTGTGGTGCGTGCCGTGTACGTAGAAAAAGGACGCCGCGCCGTTTGGGAATTTTACTGATGAGATTCTTTCTGCAGTGCTGTGAGTACGTGACGTGCTTGCTTGTGGCCACGGCACAAAAGCCCGTGTTGTGTTGTGCAGTTGTGCTTGCAGCCACACTATGTGTTTAGTAGCGTTTATTTATTACAAAAAAGGGACAGATTAAAAAGAGTGTGTACGTAGTGTGTGTAAAATTAATTAATTAGCACCCCGTCCTCCTCCTCGCCAATTCGCCATGCAAACTGATACGTCAGAATTCACTCCGACTTTTTCTTTCTTTTTCCGTTTTCTTTGTTTCATAGGGTAGGTTCTTTTGAACAGTAGAAATATATGGTGATCAACGGCATTGCCTCGCATGCAAAGTCGGTGGTCCAAGCAAGGGCACCGTATTTTACTATTTGTATAGCCACGTGATAATGTACTAGTACGTCAAGCAGCACATCATCGCTTTTTTTTTGGGGAGAATTCGCAGCACATCATTTCTGTGGTGTGCAACTCTCACGGACGGCCTGTGTAATGAAACGCTCGCACGCAGTTGTAGGGCCCATCGAAGAGAGAGCCCGCCAATCATGATCTGCGTGGAAAGATGAACCCCAAAAGCGTTTTGGCCCAGGTGAACAACAGCAGCACGGCCCATGATTTGACTGGGAATCCTATCAGTTCAGATATGGGCAGGCCGGGCCCGTGCGTGGCAGGGCCTAGCTGGCGTTGCCAAAAAGATGACCATGATCGAGATTGGGAGATCTTGCTGAGCTGATGGCCACTTGGCATCAATGATTGTTTATTTGTTTCAGGAACATCCTCCGTTGAGCTACTCTACAACTAGTATGTGTTTTGCTACTAAGGAGTACTCCGTATGTTCCAAAGTTTCTCGTAACAAGACAAGCAAACAACAACAAATAGAATCCGTTTCTCGTTCCCGTATTGCGTTCCCTGGCCACTCCTAACTCTCTTTATTTTCAAAAACTCTCTTTATTTGGAAACTGATCCACCGGTATATGATTGGAAAGCCGCCAGATCAATCACTATATATGACTATAGGTTTTTGGCCACATCAGCTAAATATGGATTGTAAGAGTGTACACTGACATCTTTCACCAACTGAGTTAGGCTCAAATTTTGCTAAAACCTCATTAATATATATACTCAATTAGCGTACGGTTATATAGGACTTGGTATGCATGATGTGTACGAGAATACTCCGTCCGTCTCAAGATAAAAGGCGCAACTCAAAAATTTAAAAGATTAAGGAAATTATTAATTACCACGTGCTCCAAGGAAGGTCGCTTCGTTTCTATCTCGAAATAACTGCGTCAAATGTTGCTCTGTCCGCGCTATTAGAAGTAGTGGCCGCGGGCGTGCAAGCCGTTAGCTCATTTTTCTTTCTTCCCCCGTGCATGCAGCGCAACCGCGCGCCTTCTCGCGCCCACATGCAGCAGTTAGTAGTACTGACTGTCGTTTTTTTCATGGCCGACAAATTTTCCTGCCCGCCAATATTTTTATTTGGTGGCCGCCAAATTTATTTTGGCAAGTGGCGTCACAAATGGCTGGTTGTTCTCCTATAAACTAGGTGATACCCCATGCGATGCCGCGGAAATTTTTTAAACAATATTTAAAAAAAATTAAAAATGGAAACACTAAGATGAATGCATAGCAATTTCTTTTTGCACACGACATTATACATGATTTAAGATGAAATTTGAAAGTAGAAACACTAAGGTGATTGCATGGCAACAATGTTTTGCAAACGATGTTATACATAAAAATATGTTTATTTTATTGACAGAAACGACTCTAAATGATTGATCATCTATGTATTTCTACTGTACGAATTTTGTAGCATTATACTCGTAAAGACCATGGATGCTATTGGTCATAGAAGATCCATCATCCATTGTGCGAATTTTGTAGAATTGTACTCGCAAAGACCATGGATGCTATTGGTCATAGAAGATCGGTGGATGACATAAATAGATGGTTCTAGTGGATGGTGACGTGGCGTTTGATATAATGGGTTTATGGATGATGTGGCTAGCTTGCATTGTTGAAAGAAATAGTTAGTGGGGTTCATCTGTATAGGTTGTATAGATAGATAGGGTGCTTATGCACGGCTGACAACACACATTCCTTTCTCTAATCCTCCTCCTTCCTTTCCACACCATTTGCCTGATTTAGATTTTAATCAGCCATAAATTGGGATGAGAATATGAGATTGGGGAGTTTGAGGGAGACGTACATGATTTGACCTATGATTATGTTTGGGACTCCGGCAACGAAGGTAATCACCGAGAGTTTTCATTTTGTATATCTTTTCATTGCACGTATGAGCCACGAACTTAATGGCAATGTTACAGCCGCCGCCGCCGACGAAGATGAAGGTGACGGCAGCGCAGCAGCTGATGGCGAGGATGAAGCAGTCCGTGGAGACCTCATGGTTGAACCTGAAGCCGGCAGCGGTGCACACACCGTGCAGCAAGCAAACTTAATCGCGAGCGGAGAACTGTTGGCTTGTTGTTGTATGCAGATCAGCAGATGGCATCTTGACAAGTTCTCTTCACAAGCTGCCGCGCGCGGATGGCACGAACAAGAAATGCTCGAGCGCGGTGGAGCTTGAGCTGCGCTTGGCGTTGCACGCATCGGGCACGCACTACATGCCTCTTCGTCGCTTGTCCTTGATCCATCACATGAAAGAGAATTGTGCGCGCGAGAAAGAGAGGGGAGCTCACATGCAAGGGAAGTGCGAGAGAGAGAGGAGGCCAGCCGCGAGAGATGCATGCAAAGTACTACTCGGGCTAAACAGGAGAGAGAGGGGAGGAGGGGAGAGATGCATACATGTAAGTAACGGGAGGCTTTGGAAATAAATTCGCATGGAGAAACGAGTGGTGCATGCGGCCAGAGCCTTGTATCCCCAGACAATTCAAAAAAGTAGTTGCGCCCTCTATCATGAGACGGAGGGAGTACATTGCTGTTTACTTGGGAAGAATTCAGATATATGCCACTGAATGATTTGTGTACGTGTTTTGAAAATATGTTACTAGATGTACGTGAGGAGATGGGACCATGTCAGAGTCTATGCCCAGTCCCATATCCTCCGGGTTGGCTGACACCCTCCAATAGCACATTGTTCCAAGTCAACATGCACATACATTTAAGGACCAAAATGAAAATGGTGACCAGAAAGAGAGAGGGGGTTGAATAGGAACCCATTAAAATTTTGATTCAACACACCTTTTTTTTGTAGTAATTGTCAACCTTAAGCCCTTAAAGCATAGTGGAAGCAAAATCAAACCAAGATTAACAAATCTCATGGCAAAAACGGTCTAGTCTATTTTTCAAAGTGGCCTAACCTCTTCAAACCGGCGGTCTAGCCTCTTTTCCAAATCGGGTATACCTATTTGGTCAAAAGAGCATGCAAAGATTTTAAGAAAAAATTAGGAAAACTAGACTAAGTGATATGCAAAAGTCACGAGATTTGAACCATAGGTTCTCAAAGATATAAAGGGTCTAAAACCAAAAGATATCAAAATAAGCAAGATGGAAAAACCGTTCTGGCCTCTTTTCCAAACTAGCGAGACATGTTTTTGCAGAGCAAGATCCATGAAAAATGAAAACTCAAGGAAATAGCCTCCAAAATTCATAAAATCTTACCGGTAGCTTCTTGGAACTATGGTGAGTCTTTGCCCAAAAGATTTATCCAAAACGATCAAGAATTATTTCATGGTGAAAGGGCCTCTAGTCTAGTGGCTATAACACTTGAGTAGCACCCAGCACACCCAGGTTTGACTCCCTCTAGGAGCGAATTAACTGGGTCTGGAATAAAAAATATAAAAAAATGTAGGGGCTTTCCCTACTGACTTCGGTAAAAAAAAGAATTATTTCATGAATTTGGTCAAGAAGACAAGAACACAGGAGAAAAGAGAGTTGAGGAAAACCCAAATTCAAAAGTGCTCGTGCATGAATTTGCCAAGGGATCATACTAGATATTCTTGCACATGTCACAACAACAAGTTTCTCCAAGAATCTTGCCAAAAACACAGCCAAACTTGAGATTAGAAATCATAAAAAACATCCCAAAAATAGTGAAAATGATAAATTTAGATTCCAAGAGTGATAAAAACTTGAGCATGAAATTGATATTTGTATTACTCCATGAGCTTCCGTCCCAAGACCCTCCTAGAAGAACAAAACAAAAATTACATAGCAAAAAGATCAAATCAAAGATTCTCCCTATCCCTCCATCTAAACCTTACAAAATGTCACACCCGGATTTACACAGAAACCCAAATGCGTCCATATGTGTGCCCAGGAAGTCACAGTACACATATAGCAAACAAATATGGTAAACAAAGAACATATGCTGAATAAATACTCGAATAAATAGAGTTTTACATCAGAGTGCAACATAAATGAACTAACCAATACAGCGGAAGACTAATAACTCTCTCTAGTGAAGCCGTACTCCACAGGGACACTGACTGGGAGAACGCAACTCAGTAGTACGGCAGATCTTCTGGAAACTCAGCAGCAGACTCATGCACAACCCAATCTGTTACCCGTCCGGGATTTTGTTGAATAAATAGCAATTGTAAGTAACATAATTACTTAGCAAGTATAGCACGTGTTATGAAGGCTCAAAAAGGCTAGACACGGCTTAACTGCATTAGCACTTTTAGTTGGTTCGTTTTAACATTATCAAAGTTACTACAAGTGTATGAATCCCATTTGCAACCCAATTAATAAAGTGTAAGTGACATTAAACATAAATAAACATCATCTTCTAATAAAAAAGGATCCAGACCGCTTGTGACCCTGAGCAAGGCTATCATGATAGATTTACACTCTGCAGAGGTTTCGCCCTTTACCCACCAGTCGCGTAAAAGTTCAAAGGAACTTTAAACCCAACCATGCCGAGGTGGATCAGACCTCACAAATCACACTTCCGAGGTGTGACCACATAGGTACTGTTGGCACTCCTTACGGCCTACAGATAAATCCGCAAGCGGACGGATACCGATGTAGCTTTCAACCGGGAGTATTCCAAGGTATCGATTTCCACGAGGAACGAGAAGTGAACTAATTCTAAACTAAGTTGTCCTAGGTAGATGGAACGGAGTGAATGGTATGGATGAGGTGGGTGACAGCAACAAAGAGAGCAGAGGAGTGATAGGAGGGTAGAGAGGGTACGAGTCTGATAGAGGTATTCTACTGATTGATCGAGCAGATCAGATGATACAGATAGATACTTGCTTCGGGACAAGGGAATCGGTGACACACAGGAAGGGATGAGAAGGGGTGCCACTATTTCCCAACTGGGGAATGCTACGGACCGGAACTAACGTGATGGGCTACGAAGACCGGAAGGGCTGTCACCACCTTACGGCTACCACCTCCGTTGCGACGGGAATAAACTAAGTTAGTCTCAAGTATAGGCATCACGCCTGCACTAGTCAACTAATACTTATCTCCTATAGAAAGATAAGCGCCCAAGCTAAGCAACCAGTATACAGTTATACCAATCAACTAAGCATTGAACGAAGAACCAACAAGCATATAAAAGTAAGAACTGAATGCTCAATTAATCAGAGAGAGATACAAGAGTTACCAGACAAGACCCGGATGTTACTCGAAGCAGAGCCGCATGCGTAGAGGTAAACTTGAAGAGGGGCCGTCACTCCGGCTCCTCTCCGGGACGCTCACCTCTCCTCTCTCCCTATCTCTACTGATACAAGTGGAGAACTAACAGTGCTTCGCCTGCACTCTACTCTTGTGTTGTATGTGTTGCAGGTGAAACCAGGCTTCTATTTATAGTGGACCAAGGCGGTGGAGCGGTGGAGCAGCGGCCAACGCACCAGGAGGCGGTGCCGGGCCGTTCGGGCGAAAATCCCGGTTCGACCGAACTCCCCGGTTCGGCCGAACCGGAGGATCCACCGACCCAGGCTCCTACGGCCTGGATTTGCCCCTGTGAGGCGGTTTCCAGCCGGGGGCGGTTCGGCGGAAGGCAGGAGTTCGGCCGAACTGGGCCGGAGGCCCGGGCCTGCCCCTGCTGCACCGCCTAATCCTCTGGACCTCCTGGGCTGGGTTCTGGTGCTTGGCTTTCATGTTGAATTGGCCCAGGGTGACGTGTTGGTCCTTCGGGATGAGTTGGCGGTCGTCCACGTGTCATATGTTGTCGTTTGGTTGACGTGGACGGCTCCCGTGGCCTGTTCGGCTATGGGTGGTAACCGGCTGAACAGAGTCGTTCGGCCGATTCGGTTAATTTCGGCCCCAATAGCGCGTGTTTCTCCATTTTGTACCTGCACAATGGACAATCACCAAAACTTGTGGAAATAGTCAGTAATAAGCCCTATAGCTATGGTGTGTGTCTCCATTGTTTTTGTTTTATACTCGGTTGGAGGTCGGAAATCGGTCTGTAACGACCGCCAACAAGCTCCCCCAAACTTAGATCTTTGCTCGTCCCGAGTAAAGAAATTAAAACATGAGCAAGACTAAAGTAAGGGTTCTTTTCATGACATAAATGTTGCATATTGAATATTCCAAACTTTTCTCCATACCTGTTTTGTAGTGGCTAGTCCCTGAATCTTGGACGGTTGATAATCGGAATGGCTCTTACAACAAGATCCTCTTGCTCATCCTGCATTCGGGGTTTTTCTAGTTTTCACAAATAAATGACCCTTGTCCCTTCATCCCATTTCTCTCAGCTTTCTGGGAGTCACTCTTCTTTACTCACTCACTCTCTTTTATATTTTTCTTTGTCTCTCAGGTGGTGGCCTTGTCACGTCATGTATTTCTGTCGAGCCGAAGATTGGTTCCCAGAGTGTTCATCATTGCCCTTGGTCTATTGCAAGTTAAGGATGCAGAGTTCATGTCGGTCCTCAGCCTCGTGACCCCTTTTCTTTTCTCTTCCCTTTTTGGGAATTTTCTTTTTCTTCTTTTTTTTTCAATTGGACTTTCACGAGTCCTTTATTCTTCAGGGCATTACCGAGGCGTGAGGGCTTCTACTATACTCTGATGATAATTTGCTTGCAACAGATTTGAGGCAATGTGACCATCTCTAGGGACTCAAAATTCGACAAGACATTGTACTAGCCAAGACAAGTCTCAGGAGTAAACTCTCAAGTATATGTGTAAATTGATAGTGGTGGATGGGATGAAGGTATAGGGTATAGTTTTTATGTTTTCAAGATGTAAATTCTCCCGAATGATGGAATACACAATTGGTTGTTTTAGCGAGACATATCACAACAATCAACAACCTAGATCAGGGGGTTCCTATCATGAGACGTTTCCACAGGCATTAGGTACTTGGTTTGAAATAAACAACAGGCAAATTCATGCATGAAAGAAAGACCGAGTTCGTTTCGTTTAGATTATGTGAATCATGCATAGTTCATTATTTCGAAACGTGACAACACAGGAAAATAAACAGGAGGAGAAAGGTGCAAACCAGCGTGCAGGTGCGCGGAGGGGGGCAGCCGGGCTGGTTCGGCCGAACTGCCCAGTTCGCCCGAACCACCTGGTTTGGCCGAACGGGCCTCGGTGTGCGTCCCCGTTTCCTGTTGCTTCTGTGTCGTTCCTGTACTCAAATTTCTTCTCTGTTAGACGGGGCAATCTCCGGCTGGCTCAAATGCACCAACCGGAGCAACAATTTTTATTCTTTTTCTTGCAATCAATTCTAACTTTATTTATTCTTCAAACTAAGATTGGAAACAAATATGTGGAAGGGAAATAAGTTCAGAGCACCCTAAACATTGATCTAAAAGAATTAAATGAATTAATCAAACAGCTAGCAAACCAAACTAACTAACGGTGCTCTATATAAAAACGAGACGACCGCGGGACACTACTCTATAGGTAGTCCATAGAGATCCTCGTGCCCCGTGGCCTTGAAGAGCCTCTTGAGCTTCGCACATAGGGCCTTGCGGAGGAGTTCCATCTTGTCCTCCGACTCCATGCGGGCGAGCTCGCCGTCCGCCACCTTCTCATCTAGGTGGTTGATCTTTTGCTGCGCCAGTGCCAGCTCCTCCTTCAGGCTCTCCACGTTTGGCGGCTTCTCCTCCTCTTCTTCGCCGTCCTCCTCCTTAGAGAACTCCATGTCCCCGGGCAGCCCGTTGATGGGCGGGGGCTGCCTATGGCGCCGGACCTTGGGATGGCGCCGTGGAGGAGAGGACTGGGATGACTCTGCCAGCCCCAGCTCGTCCCGGTTCAGCTGCGGGACGAGGACCTTGCCGTACCCCATAGCGGTGCGCTCACCCTTAATAGTGAACCGCAGCGGGACGTTCAGCTTGATCTCCGGTGCCTTCTCATCCTCTTCCTTGGACACCATCGAACCGAAGTTCGGCACCCTCGAAGAGGACGACGATCTTAGTCGCAGCTGCCCCGTGTTGGGCCTTGGCGATGGTGAGCGAGGTGGCTTCTTGATCCCCTTTAGAGGAGCGAGGAGATCCTCTATGGCAGCATGGCGTGGGGAGTCGGAGCATGGCGTAGGTGTGCGAGTGGGCGTCCTCCCGCGCCTCCCCTCGTCAACCGAGTCGACGTCGGAGATGCGGTAGGCCTGCTCGTGCCACGAGGACTCGCCGTTCCGGCTAGCAGGGCTTGAGCCCCTAGCTGAGGATGCGGACTTGGTAGAAGAGGCAGGCATGGTGGCTGTGTGTATGGGTGTTGGGAGGCTTGTAGATGAGATGAGAAAGTCGACAGAGATTCTTCGGGTTTTATCGGGGATTTCTGATCGGAAAAACGACGTTTCCCGACGTTTTCCTTGCGAGTTTTGGGATAACACCAACTGTAGATGAGTCCAGAGGCAAATATCCGCACGGGGGGCCGGAGGACCTGGTTCGGCCGAACCGGGTCCCCAGGGGTGCGAGCCAGGTCAGGTTTTTATTCTTTGGTCGTGGATTTCCGAGATTCTGTAGGTTTTGGCCTAGAAGATTTGGAAATGAAGGGTTGGGCCGCAATTCCACAGACGGGTTTCAGAGTTCTACAAACTCGACAACATCTAAGTCGTCGAGTGGCGGAGGCTCAAGTTCTAGGAAGATCTTCAACCGCTGCCCGTTAACCTTGAAGGCATTTCCATCCTCGTCTTGCAATGTGACGGCCCCGTGAGGTGCAGCGTTAATCACTGTGACCGGGCCGTCCCATTTTCTCCTTAACTTCCCGTCACCAAAAAGTTTGACAATGGAGTTGAAGACGAGAACCTTGTCTCCCAGCTTGAACGTTTTGACCTTAATCCTTTTGTCGTGCCATCTCTTGGTTCGTTCTTTGTATAGCCGGGAGCTATGGTATGCTCTCTCTCTCTCATTTCATCTAGTTCGGCTAGCTGGATCTTCCGTTTGAGGCCGGCAGTTGGAAGGTCCATACCCCACTTCCTAATGGCCCAGTGAGCTCTAAACTCCAATTCTACAGGTAAATGGCAGGTCTTGCCATAGACTAGTTGATATGGAGTCATGCCTATGGGTGTCTTATAGGCTGTGCGGTAGGCCTAGAGTGCATCTGGAAGTTTATCCTTCCAGTGCCTGCCCATCTCATTTACGGTCTTTTGCAGGATATTTTTGATCTACTTGTTAGAAGTTTCTGCTTTACCCCGCTGGTTTGGGGGTGATAGGGTGTGGCTACGTTATGCTGCACCCCCAAACTTGAGAGATACTTACGGAAGGCTGAATCTATGAAGTGGGAGCCGCCATCACTAATGACTATCCTAGGAATGCCAAAACGAGGAAAGATGACCTCATGGAACATTCGTCTTGCGTTTGTAGAGTCAACAGCTACACAGGGCAAGGCTTCCACCCACTTAGAGACATAGTCTACCACCACTAGGATGAATTGACAACCCTCGGAATTTGGGAAGGGACCCATGAAATCTACTCCCCAGACATCGAAGATTTCTACTTGAAGGTTACTAGTGAGTGGCATTGCGTCTCTAGTGTTGATGTTTCCGTGTTTCTGGCAGCGGGGGCACCGCATGACAAATGCTCTCGCATCTTCATACATGCTGGGCCGGTAAAAGCCGTACTGCCAGACTTTAGCATTGGTTCGGAAAGCACCGTAGTGTCCTCCGTACGGGGCTGCATGGCACCTATCCAGAATTTTATAAGCCTCATGTGCGGGTACGCATCTTCTGAGGAGTCCGTCACTACATATCCTGAAAAGGTATGGGTCGTCCCAGAGGTGGAGTCGGCTTTTATAGGCTAGCCTTTTCCTATTCTCTCCAGGGGGAACATACCCCGTTACCATGTAGTTTACTATGTTGGCATACCACGGATCGCCGGTGGTGACCTTAAGGAGTGTGTCATCCCGCAAGTAATCGTCAATTGGAAGATCAGACGGGACTTGCATTCGGGACAGATGGTCAGCCACTGAGTTCTCCGCTCCTTTCTTATCTTTTATCTCAATGTCGAACTCTTGGAGTAGAAGAATCCAGCGGATGAGTCTCGGTTTTGCATCCTTTTTGGTCAGAAGGTACTTCAGAGCAGCGTGATCTGAATAGACTATGACCTTGGCCCCGACTAGGTAGGACCGGAATTTGTCTATAGCAAATACAACTGCTAAGAGCTCCTTCTCCGTGGTTGTGTAGTTGAGCTGGGGGCCAGTAAGCGTTTTGCTAGCGTAAGAGATAACATAATGCTTCTTGTCCTTGGTTTGGCCCAACACAGCTCCTACAGCATAACCGCTCGCATCGCACATGATTTCAAATGGGATGCTCCAGTTGGGAGGCTGGATGATGGGAGCGGAAATGAGTGCCTTTTTGAGGGTGTGGAATGCGGCATAACCCTCTTCATAAAAAATGAAGGGGGCGTCTTTGGCTAAAAGATTGGTCAAAGGCCGAGATATCTGGGAGAAGTTTTTGATAAAACGTCTATAGAATCCGGCATGGCCAAGGAAGCTACGAATCCCCTTAACATTCGTGGGAGGTGGAAGTTGCTCTATCACTTCTATTTTCACTCTGTCTACCTCGATCCCACCTTCTGACACCCTATGTCCTAAGACAATTCCCTCTCGCACCATAAAATGACACTTTTCCCAGTTCAAAACAAGGTGTTTCTCTTCACACCTCTGGAGGACCTTGTCCAGATTTTTCAGACATTCGGTAAAGGTCCTTCCGTAAACTGAGAAGTCGTCCATGAACACTTCCATAATCTCCTCAATCATATCGGAGTAGATGGACATCATGCAACGTTGGAAAGAGGCAGGTGCGTTGCACAACCCGAAGGACATTCGCCGATAGGCTTACGTCCTATAGGGGCATGTGAACGTGGTTTTACTCTGGTCTTCTGGATGGATAGGAATTTGGTGATACCCAGAGTAACCATCAAGGAAGCAGAAGGAGTGTTTGGCTAACCGTTCAAGCATTTCGTCTATGAACGGAAGGGGGAAATGGTCTTTCTTGGTGGCCTTATTGAGTCGACGATAGTCGATACACATACGCCAACCAGTGATGGTGCGCTGAGGGATGAGCTCATTCTTGTTATTGCGCACCACCGTCATTCCTCCCTTCTTAGGAACGACTTGAACGGGACTAACCCATTCACTATTGGGGACAGGGTAGATGATCCCTGCGTGAAGGAGTTTGAGAATTTCCTTTTTCACGACCTCTATCATGGCATTGTTTAACCGTCGTTGAGGTTCCCTAGACGGTGTTGCTTCAGAATCGATCGGGATGCGATGGGTGCAGAGATTTAGGCTAATCCCTTTTAGGTCTTGGAGAGAATATCCTAAGACCGATCGATTCTTCTCCAGGATAGTGATGAGTTGCTGGGTTTCTACTTCGGAGAGCTTATCACTAATGATCACTGGAGTCTGCTTATCCCCGAAGAGGAAAGCATACCTAAGTCCAGGTGGAAGAGGTTTGAGCTCGATTGGAGATGGTTTTGGAGTTTCGTTTGTATCAAGCTCAATCGGAGGATGAGTTTCCTCCTCCTCCATAAAGAATGGAAGATCTTCTTCTAGAATAGGTTGTTCGAGGTCTAGCAAGGAAGCTGACCTAATTTCCTCTAAAGGGTCAGGATCGGGGTCTGCCTCTGTCGGTGTGTTTAGTGATTGGGAATAGGAGACAGGGATAAGTTCTTTGCCGATCCTAAGCTCTACTAGCTGGTTTGTTGGTGCTTTTTCCAGAATCTTCAGGATTGGCCTGCCTATGAAGATGGGATGTGTGGTAGTGCTAGGTAGGTCGAAGATGTGAAAATCCATGAAGAGTTCAGGGTCGTTGCCTTAACAGGTGTGACCCGTAAGATCCCCAAACAATCCAGGATTCTTCCTGAAGTAATCTTAAGTCGTTTTTGAGAAAACGACCATGATTTACCAGGGAATTCGGTTTGCACCAAAGAGCTAGAGATTATATTAATTCCGAGGCTCGGGTCGTACCCAATTTCTCGGTCAAGGCTCATGATCTCACAGAATATCCTTTTGGTTTTTCTGGGCATCTTGACCACCTCGGTTGAGGCTTCGGCCTCCTCTAGCCACTCCCGACTTATGATAGCGGAGAGACGTCCTAGGTACTCCCGCTGATATTCCAATTCTTCTTTGTCGGGGGCCTGATCCTTTTGCTCTACACATCGTTCTCGTGGGAAACTTGCTGCACTCCCGATGTCTTCGAATAGATCATCGTCAAAATCATAGAGAGTGGTGTAGAGTGAATCATAATGGTCCGGGCTAGGATATGGTTGTGGTTCGAAGTGAGCTGCAGGTTCTAATGGAATGGAAGAGCTGATTGATTTGGATTGGATTTGAATTGGCTCTTCAGGTTTAGACTGGTCTTCTTCTTCATCAGGGAGTTCGTCATAGACTCCAGTGTAGGGAGTGTCATCTAGGATGCGATCTAGGATTACCCTCGCTTCACTGGGAGTCAAATGAGAGAACGACCCTCCTGAAGCGGAGTTCAAGAAAGTGGTGGCTACGGGACAGAGGCCAAGGCTGAAGTGTTGTAAAACAACAGGTTCTGGTAGACTTAGGTCCGGTCCTGAGGCCAGTATTTGCTTGAAACGAGCCCAGGCAGCTCCTAACGATTCTCCCTCTAATTGTATAAAGGTAAGAATTTCAATTCGGAAGCTGGCTACCTTGGAAGCTGGGAAGAAATTTAAGCAGAATTTCTCTCTGAGAGTTTCCCCACTCCCTTCCATATTTCCGACAGCTAGAGAGTATCATTTCTTTGCTCCTCCCGTCAATGAGAACGGGAATAGCTTCCATTTAAGCGTCTCTTGTGTCATGCCTGCAATGACGAGACACGAACAGAGTTGCTCAAACTCGCGCAAATGCGCGTATGGACTCTCAGCATTCGTTCCTGAGAACGTTTGCTCTCGAACCATGGCTATGAAGCCGGGACGCAACTCATAGCCGGGTGTGTGGATAGGGTGTGATGATGGTGGTGGCTCCAGACAATCGCCCTTTGGAGCCGAGTGTTGACGTAAGGTGAGAGTGGAATCCATATGGATGGTGGATGGTGGTGGGATACACTGACAACTTGGGTTCAGAATCAGAACAGCTACCGTTCCCCGGCAACGGCGCCGGAAAGCTTGTTGGCACTCCTTACGGCCTACAGATAAATCCGCAAGCGGACGGATACCGATGTAGCTTTCAGCCGGGAGTATTCCAAGGTATCGATTTCCACGAGGAACAAGAAGTGAACTAATTCTAAACTAAGTTGTCCTAGGTAGATGGAATGGAGTGAATGATATGGATGAGGTGGGTGACAACAACAAAGAGAGCAGAGGAGTGACAGGAGGGTAGAGAGGGTACGAGTCTGATAGAGGTATTCTACTGATTGATCGAGCAGATCAGAGGATACAGATAAATACTTGCTTCGGGACTAGGGAACCGGTGACACACAGAAAGGGATGGGAAGGGGTGCCACTATTTCCCAACTGGGGAATCCTACGGACCGGAACTAACGTGATGGGCTACGAAGACCGGAAGGGCTGTCACCACCTTACGACTACCACCTCCGTTGCGACGGGAATAAACTAAGTTAGTCTCAAGTATAGGCACCATGCCTACACTAGTCAATCAATACTTATCTCCTATACAAAGATAAGCGCCCAAGCTAAGCAACCAATATACAGTTATACCAATCAACTAAGCATTGAATAAAGAACCAGCAAGCATATAAAAGTAAGAACTGAATGCTCAATTAATCAGAGAGAGATACAAGAGTTACCAGACAAGACACGAATGTTACTCGAAGCAGAGCCGCATCCGTAGAGGTACAACTTTAAGAGGGGCCGTCACTCCGGCTCCTCTCCGGGACGCTCACCTCTCCTCTCTCCCTATCTCTACTGATACAAGTGGAGAACTAACAGTGCTTCGCATGCACTCTACTCTTGTGTTGTGTGTGTTGCAGGTGAAACCAGGCTTCTATTTATAGTGGACCAAGGCGGTGGAGCGGTGGAGCAGCGGCCAAGGCACCAGGAGGCGGTGCCGGGCCGTTCGGGCAAAAATCCCAGTTCGACCGAACTCCCCGGTTTGGCCGAACTGGAGGATCCACCGACCCAGGCTCCTACGGCCTGGATTTGCCCCTGTGAGGCGGTTTCCAGCCGGGGGCGGTTCGGCGGAAGGCAGGAGTTCGGCCAAACTGGGCCGGAGGCCCGGGCCTACCCCTGCTGCACCGCCTAATCCTCTGGACCTCCTGGGCTAGGTTCTGGTGCTTGGCTTTCGTGTTGAATTGGCCCATGGTGACATGTTGGTCCTTCGGGATGAGTTGGCGGTCGTCCACATGTCATGTGTTGTCATTTGGTTGACGTGGACGGCTCCCGGTGGCCTGCTTGGCTAAGGGTGGTAACCGGCCGAACAGAGTCGTTCGGCCGATTCGGTTAATTTTGGCCCCAATAGCGCGTGTTTCTCCATTTTGTACCTGCACAATGGACAATCACCAAAACTTGTGGAAATAGTCAGTAATAAGCCCTATAGCTATGGTGTGTGTCTCCATTGTGTTTGTTTTATACTCGGTTGGAGGTCGGAAATCGGTCTGTAACGACCGCCAACAGGGACGCTACGAGGTTTTTCACAAGACACCCTAACAAGACAGTGGCCGCTTATGGTACAGCACAGGCAGCATGGCCCAGGCACCGAGATTGATGTACGCCTACGGAGTCTCACCATAGGGGGGTCAATGGCGTCCAAAGCGCGGCAAAACATGCCAACAACAAAATAAAGAGCGCAACGTGTGGAGTTCTCATTCGCTGAGACTCCCAACACGGGACTGTGCCTCATGGGGACATAGCCGACGGATCTCCCGTCCTCGGTGGATCAAGACATACTCTCACCCATATTTCTGATAAACGCCGTCGGCCCGTCGGTAACCACTATCAAGCTAGAGCCGTATAAGCTACTTGACCAAGACCAGAGCCATTATAGTTCTGGCGGTGGCGACAGGCTCCTGGGTTGCCGCTTTAAGAAACAGTCCTTAGGTAGAGACACTAGAACAAAGCACGAAGCACATGTTCTAGCTCCATGATCCATGTTACTAAAATCATCATATTGAAGTGAACCATTAAGTAAAATTTAATAATTAAATAAAGGTGACAGTAGCTGCGCATAGCAAAGATTCTACCCATATGCATAATTCCGAGGTATTTAAGGGACAGGATAAACAAATCTAGGTACAACCTTAGAGGTACATCAAATTAGACACATGCATGTATGAAATGATTTAATACAAGTGAGTAGGTAGCAAGGATTGTCCATGCTATAACTTGCCTTCCTCAAAGTGCTGCTGCTGCTGCGAGTCCGGCTCCTGAAAGTCCTCGTACTCAAACTCCAACACGAACGGCTCACGGACTGGACACGAATCACCACACAAGCCAATACATGCAAACAAAGATATTCTATTAGAAACAGTACACCAAACAGTAGAAACAACACAAAAGAAGGTTTTAGAAATAATCTATGCTTCGCTACGAACACGTGAGTGTAAGAATCACACTAATCGGAGCTAAAACGAGAAAGTTATGACGTTTCTATGTTTCAGAGGCTTATTTACGAAAAACCGAGGACCTATACGTAATTACGTATTAAAACCCGAGGGCTAACGTATAGAAATGGCGAGACAGGACGGCGCGCGCTATTATTCGAAAACTCAGGGGTCTAAATGAAGAATTTTAGGACCTGGATGTAATGCTCTTACTATTGGTCTAGACTAAGGGTTGATATTAAAGAAACTGAGGGGCTCTTTAGAAAGAATACCCCGGTTGACCGGTATGGTCAACTTTGACCCAGGGGTCAAGGCAAATCTAGGCCCTTGAGTTTGGATCCGGTGGCTTAGATTGGACCTAGGTGAGGTTGGTCGCCGGCGGCGTTTGGTCGCCGCGGCGCTGCACGCTTGGCGGCGGCGCTTCGCCGGAGTAGGGCTAGGAAAGTGCTACGGGGCATGGTTCTGAGCTCGGTTAGGTGCTCTGGGACTGGGGCGACGCGACGAACTCAACAATGGGGTTCTGGTCGAGGGAAAACACGGCGGAGGCGGCTCACAACAGTGACCGGCGGGCGGCCATCTCCGGCGAGGTGGAGTGCTCGTTGGGGCTCGGTCGGGGGCGGAGTTTGGTGCTACGGGTTCAGGAAGACTTGGCGAAAGCAGATAGGGGGACCATGGGCGTCGGGGAGGCTGCGCAGGCAACACCCCACGACGGCCGGCGGCCGGAGGCGTCAGCGAACATGGGCGGCGGGGATACAAAGCGAGGGTGCGGGCGGGGAGTGACTCTGGACGAAGAGTACCTTCACGCGGAGCTCCTGGAGCGGTCGAATTGATGTGAGTGTCACCGGCAAGGGGATTTCGACGGCGGCAGCATGAGCTCGGGTGGAGGTGGCGCTGCGAGGCGAGGAGAAGGGCGCCGGTGTGCTGGGTGCTCGAGAGCAAAGGATGGGTGAGGCTTCGGGGGTGTGGGGCATGGTTTTTATAGCGCCCATGGGCCTCGGCGTGCGGGTCATGCCGAATCGGAGTAGCAGCGGCGGGCGGCTCCTCTTTCCTTCTGCGGAGATCGGTTTCCTTGGGGAGGGGCGCCAAGCGATGGTAAGGAGCGACGCGGAAGCTTCCAGGAAGGTGTGGCCGGGTCCACAGCGGCGCGCGAGGCGGCTACGGTCTTGGGCCAAGGAGATGCGAGCCGAGCTCGGTGTGGGAGCGTTGGGCTGGAGGTTAGGGATGACGGGCGTGGCCCGCCCGTCATCGGTTGAGGGAGGAGAGCGAGAGTGGGCCGGCATGGAGCGACAGCTGGGTTGGGCCGAGCGGCTGAGAGGAAAGAAGGGAAGGTGCGTAGGCGGACCAGAGGATGAGTTCAGGGGGCGAAAGCGGACTCTAATCTAAACAACTTTTCTAGAGCTCCAAACAAGGCGATTCAAATTCAAATTTAAATAAATTTAAACTGTCATTTGAACCACAAACAGTACAAAACTCAATGCAGCAGCATGAATGCAACAAAAATGTTTCTACACCTTATATTTGATTTTAATTTCCAGAAATTATTTATTTACCCTATGTTATTTATGAACATGACATTATATAATCAATTAATTACTGAAAATTTTAAATAGGGCTATTTTAGGGTGTTACACAAAAGCTCTCACCCTACACAAATGAGAGGCTACCTCCTCATGGCTTCACAAGGCTTGGTGCTTCAACCATTCACCTCCACAATATAGAGGCCTTTGGATATTTTCTAAGTTGTCCTTACATAAAGAAAACAACCTAAATCCTCCCTAGGAGTAAAACCGCCCATGTTTTCCTTGGAGAATTGGACAGACCTGAAGTGTCCACAACTTTGTTTCATCTGGACGCAAGCTTCATGATGGTGCCACACGTCCTTTTACTTGACACCATCCTCGCATCATACTCACCTATGTTTTGTGGCCCAAACAGGCAAACCCGCTGGCGCTCTGAAGCCCAAACATGCAAACCCATGACACCTTATTTTGAGAACCAACCTAGCAAACCCTCTTTCTGCACCTTGCAAGCCATGACTCATTGCTAGTTTTATGACCAAATTAGTCAAAACCCTTGCACGCCTCGCATAGCATGACTAACCGCTGCTTCTGAGGCCAAACTGGTCAAAATCCTTTTACGCCTGTGCGGCTTACGATTTCAATGCGTGTTTAGCCTCCACCAAGACTCTAACATCTTGAAGTCTTCTGTGCTCTCGCGCACAGGTAGCCTACTTGATCTTGCATTGCCGTCCTCATTGATTTGGTCGACAACGAATTTATTACCATGCACTTTTGCTCTTTATGTGCATGATGTAGATCAGCTATGACTCCACCCGAATTGGACGGTCCCTCAACGCATGGCCTCCACTTGCCCTTCGCCATCGCACGGTTCATCAACGCCGCTTCTCTTTCACCATAACATACAAGCTGGAACTTGCTCTTCACCATTCAACCACTAGCCATCATGCATCATCCAACACATGCACATCCAAGCCAAAAAAATACAACACACAAACACTAGTAGAAATACCCCCGTTAGCTATGTTGTAGTAGCAACATTAGCTAAAAGCGTATATACAACGCCATGTAAAGATATGTTTTACACAAACACACCGGAATACAACGTCTCTAGTTAGCATTATCATAAACAAGCATGGATGCAATAATATGGACTCAACTGAAAATTCTTTAAATCATGCATTTTGTGAATCACCTATCATATATTAGACGACCAAGATATATCTCAATTTAGCCTCTTACGCATACTAGACGCAATGCAAATATAATAAATTCTCCAGTTACAAGAACATTTCTCCATATACAGGACATTACATTAATATAGCATGTGTAGAACACGAGCTTAGGAAATCAAATAACCATGCATCTTTATGACGCCTCTAATGATTCTCTTGATGCAGCCGCCTCCCGAATAAGCCTGAGAGACTCGGCGAAGTCTTCAAGAAGCTTGTGAGGGTGAGGGAACTGGGCTTCATCCACCGCGATGACAAGCTTCATGGTGTTCACATAACTCTGATAATGGACGCTTAGGGCCTCGCGTTGGTTCGCGATCCAAAAACAACAAGCAATGATAAATTATATCAAATTTGTTTGTTTAAATTTGTGTCTCTAGTCTTTTCAGATTCAATTTTGTTTTGAATTCAAATTTCCATGCAAAGAGAGATGAGATACGAAATAGTTGCTGCACAAGAGATCGAGGATCTTGTGTCCTAACTCGAACTTTCAAAGTCATTTATTTAGCAGGCAGTTGCGCTTGCGCAGTGCAGAGATGTTTACAGGATCGACAAGATCACATTAGTTGGTTATACCTTTGGGAGACCGTAGACGGCCGGGGCAATGTAGACGATGGGGTGGCCGTAGAAGACAACCCGCTCAATTGGTCCGACGGTGCTGGAGAACAGCAAGGTGGTGTGCGTGAACATCCTGTAGCAGAGAGACGCTGCCGCCTGCAAATCCAATGCAAAACAGTATTAATTAGGCATTTAGGCAACTTATTGCCTCTAGCAGTCTGGCGAAGAGATCGATCACCTTGATGCCCAAGAGCTTGTCGACGGCCATGGCGCTCCAGTAGGTGAGCACGCATTCCAGCGAGCTCTTCTTCCTGCGAGCAACCTTGGCGCCCCGCCTGACGTACTCAAGAGGGTCCTCGTGCCTCGCGAGATCGAATGGAATCATCATGAAGCCAAGCTGGTTTCCCCATCTCGCGCCGTTATCCTTACCGCCCGATTCCATCATCTTAGATAGTGCCTTGACACATAGGAGACAGACAGCATTTTATACAGTATACATCAGAAGCAAGGAATTAAAACAGTTAATCGCTAGCTGATCGAATTCAACCGTGTGCATGTCCTCTTTCATTTCACACGATTCGTCAGCAAATATGTAGGCGCCAGTACCTGTAGGCCAGGGGTCGGCCTTATGTTCGCGAAGAGAGTGGCTCTGATCCTGATATTCTTTCCCAAATTATCAGCACCTGCAGAAAACAGTTTGTGAAGCAATGAAATTAGTCCTAACACGAACTAAAGTACGTACGTGACTTGAATGTTGAAAAGCACATATATACCACGTTCTCCATTTACCTTCCCCTCGAAAATGGTACCGAGACAGTCCAGCACTAGTCACTCCAAGCAGCACATCGTTTACAGTCTGTTTAACGGACACCATCAGCAAGATACCTAGTCAGTTCATTACATTTCCAAAAGTACACATTTAGATGCATGGTCAAGACGACGAATCACTGCACGTACACAGTTCATTGCGTTCTTGATGTACTTGATGTCGTCGAGGCTGAGGGTGCAGCCGACGAAGCGCTTGGGCCGGAACTCTGCCCCCTCCTCCCCCGTGAACGCCGTGGGCGGGTCCCTGGCGAACACCACCGTCGCGGCCATGCGCGCGGCGTCCGCCACCGTGTGCCACGCGAGCGCGAGCAACGAGGCCGCCCACCTGGCGGCGCCGAACGCCGCCGGCGGCGGCAGCGCGTAGAGGGGCCCGCGCGGCCGGCGGGCGGCAGCGCCGGCAGCGCGGCGGGGTCGGCGGCGCTGCGGGTGCAGGCGATGAGGAGGGAGAGCAGCGACACGCCGTCGCCGAGGGAGTGGTGCATGCGGAGCGCGACGGCGGCGGCGGCCTCGGCGGTGGGGAAGTCGAGGACGTGGAGCTCCCACAGCGGCCGGGAGTGGTCCATGGGGAGGGTGGACAGCGACGACACGTAGTCCTCCAGCGCCTTGTCGGGGTCGGCGGCAGCGTCCAGGTCCGGAATCACGATGTGGTCGTCTAGATTCACCGTGGTGCGAACCCATTTCGGCTTCGCGCCCACCATCTCACTCTTGTCCAACACCTGCATACATATACTACTGTTTAGAATTTCGGCCAAAAATCATCGATTTTCATCAAAAATCGGTCTTACTAGTAGTGACCGGTAAATAGTCATATTGGTATCACCGGTTACTTTTCGGCTACATTTTATCTAGCATTTCAAATTTTCAGTCAAAATTTGTTCAAAATTTAAAAATTTTGACCGTAATTTGTGTCAAAAATCGGCATATCGGTCTTACCGGTCCCTTCCAGTTTTTTTGTCAATCCGATAATTTGAACACTAATTGTATCTAATTAAGGGTGTGTTTGGTAGGAAGGAAGGTAAGGTCAAGATAAGAGATATGGTCAATAGGGAAAAAATTTATTTTCATTTGGGGAGCCCCAGGCGATGAGGAGGGAGAGCAGCGACACGCCGTCGCCGAGGGAGTGGTGCATGCGGAGCGCGACGACGGCGGCGGCCTCGGCGGTGGGGAAGTCGAGGACGTGGAGCTCCCACAGCGGCCGGGAGTGGTCCATGGGGAGGGTGGACAGCGACGACACGTAGTCCTCCAGCGCCTTGTCGGGGTCGGCGGCAGCATCCAGGTCCGGAATCACGATGTGGTCATCTAGATTCACCGTGGTGCGAACCCATTTCGGCTTCACGCCCACCATCTCACTCTTGTCCAACACCTGCATACGTATACTACTGTTTAGAATTTCGGCCGAAAATCATCGATTTTCATCAAAAATCGGTCTTACCAGTAGTGACCGGTAAATAGTCATATTGGTATCACCGGTTACTTTTCGGCTACATTTTATCTAGCATTTCAAATTTTCAGTCAAAATTTGTTCAAAATTTAAAAATTTCGACCGAAATTTGTGTCAAAAATCGGAATATCGGTCTTACCGGTCCCTTCCATTTTTTTGTCAATCCGATAATTTGAACACTAATTGTATCTAATTAAGGGTGTGTTTGGTAGGAAGGAAGGTAAGGTCAAGATAAGAGATATGGTCAATAGGGAAAAAATTTATTTTCATTTGGGGAGCCCTCCAAGCCATCATAAATCGCGCGCTCCGCGGCCGGCCGGGTTCAAACTCGCAACCTCTACCTCGCGCGTAGCCTCCTCTACCACTGCACCACTCCGTCACCTGTGACTAGATAGCGTTCCGATTCCTATCATATTATACCAAATAGAGTTTAAATTGATTGTTTGAGGCCCTAAACGACTTCAAATCAAAAAGTGTTGAACTACAAAGTTTCCTAACTTTTCGAAATCTACAACTTTCATGTCGACCGTTTTTTCATCCGAGGCCGTTTACAAAATTTGAAATTTTAAATTTGAGAAGATTCAAACTTAGATCTAGCAACTAGATGACTTCAAATGACAAAGTTGTCAACTACAAAATTTCATTTCTTGTCGAGATCTACAACTTCTATGTTGACCGTTTTTTCATCCGAGGTCGTTTGAAAAAACTCAAATTTCAAATTTTGAGTACAAACTTACTTTTCATTAGTAAAACAATTTCAAATTAAAAAGTTGTCAACTACAAAGTTTCATAACTTCTGAAGATCTACAACTTTGATATTGACCGTTTTTCCATACGATGTAGTGAGAGTAACATTGTTCACAAATCTTATAGGTCTCTCCTATAGTAGAGAGATGGATTTTATGAACAATATTCATATGAATTTGTCGAATGAAGAAATGACCAAAGTAAAAGTTCTACATCCTGAGAAGCCATAAAACTTTGTAGTTCAACACTTTTTGATTTGAAGTGATTTACTACTTTAAAATGTGGTTTTAACGTGTACCATACACATCATCACAAACGGATTTTCAAAACCGTTTGTGATGTCGCTTTCTGTAGTAGTGAGTCACAACACCCGTGTGACCCTCCGGAGACGTTCACGGGCTCCCCCCGGCGCCCCATCGAGCCCAGGTCCACCGAAGCTACAACCAACCAAGGCTCACAACACCCGTGTGACCCTCCGGAGACGTTGACGGGCTCCCCCCCGGCGCCCCATCGAGCCCAGGTGACGTTCACGGGCTCACCACAACGCCCCATCGAGCCCAGGTCCACCGAAGCTACAACCAACCAAGGCACAGGCTTAACTCAACCTAGAAGACTAGTCTGATAGGTGAGGGATGCCCCCAGAAGACTAGTCTGATAGGTGAGGGCTGCCCCCGCCTTATATGTCGCGCTTCACCCCGTCAATTTCCGATGTGAGACTAAACCTAACAGTTTTCTCCGCGCAACACTAGGATTCCCATTTAATTCCAGCAATCCCCATCAAAGGCCGCCCACCACAAACACGTGCTAAATGAGTATGAACTCATGCATAAATGATGGCTCTCTAATTAAATTTGTAAAAAGAAAATCCAATCAAGAATGGCACCCTCTCACAGACTCTACAACAAACAGTACAACACTGAACAGAGCGCTACTATGAGAGGGAAGAAACTGAAGGGAAGCACCGGTTGATCACCGTACCTGGACGCTGCAGAAAGCGCGGGTGGCGCGCGAGGGTGGCCTCCAGACCGGGGCGCACCGCGGCCAGGTCGATGGGGCATCCGACGCCCAGCACGCACACGATGTAGCAGTTGAAGTGAGGCTCCCGGAACAGCCGCCCCGTCGGGCTCACCGGCTGCTCGTCGTCACACACCGCCGCCTCGGCAGGGGCGGGCGGCGCCGCCTGTGCGTCTATCGACAGCGCTCCACTCTTCGCGCTGCTGCCGCGACGAACCATCATCTCAGAATTAATATGGTGGTTATATAATTTGGTCGATGGATAGGAGCTCGCGCGCGCGGGCAGGGAACTAAATAGGGCCTGCTTGCTATGGAGCAAGCAGGATACGGTGCCATCCTAGATTCCTAGCAGAGGCACGGTTAGTGTAGGTTTGATGGCGCTGTTAGGCCACCTCCAACGGCCATCTATTTTCGCTAGCTGAAGTCACACGTGGAGGACAGATAATGTGATTATGTGATTAAGCTACATGAGAATGGAACTCTTTTTTCATCTTATAAAACTCTCACCTTCTCTTTTCATGTCCTGCTTTGTCAACAACTTTACTAATGTGATATAAAATTTATAATACCATATATTATATATATTTAGTTTATGATTACTTTCATTTGGAATGGGGTTGTCCCTTTAATTTGCTCCTGGGCTAGGTTCGGATGCTTACCAAACGCATCCCTACCTCTCGAGATCCCACCTCACACCATGCTATTTTTTATGCCTCTCATCTGGATACAGCTATAGTATCTGTTCATACACGGACACACGTCTACTCTACTCACGCACACCTCACTCACATCACACGTGTACGACTAAATCTACAACTAAATACAGATACGACGACCGCGTCCTTCTGAAGATCACCAAAGCCATTCATGGCACCGTAGACAATGGAAGCACCACAATCCCTTTGTAGTTCCACGCGAGAGAGGCTGCAGACTTTATTTCTGGGGGCAAAGCCCCGGTGAGACACCAGCGCTAATACTAGGGATCAAACGCTGGCAGGTAGTATGCACACCGGCAACGCACGCCAACTGAGCGACGGCTCGTTCTCTACTCCATGCTAATTATTAAGCCGGCTAGTCGCTACTCGCTACCAGGATGATGCCACTCTAGCAGATGCGACCCCGTCAGACGGTGGTTGTGTACTGTGTGCACAAGGATGCATGCAGGCTTCTAAGGATCGAAACGGTAAAATAGTTATCCGAATTATCCGGTATTCGTTTCCGCTAAAACGTAAATATGGATATCCGTATCCGTATTCGTATTTAAAGTAAAGTAGATATATCCGAATTCATTTTCAAATATCTGAATTCGTATCCGTATTCAAAATAAATGTGGATATGGATGAAATATCCGATATTATCCGTATCAATAAACACATATTTAGACCATGCTATAAACATATTATTTTGGTTTAGTTTCAAACTAATATATTATCTATATAAATTACACTCATATACTTTATTTTACTTATTTTATTAATATAAATTACTTTATATGATTTATTTAATTATTATTTTTAACAAGTGATTCTTGTCTATATATAGTTATACTATATTTAATCTTTCTTTATATGTTTTATGATGATATTGTTTTTTAAAACTATGGATAAAATAAATTGGTACTTGATAATTGTTATAACAAAAAAACCGAATATATATAAATCCGAGACATCCATTTTGTATTCGTATCCGAGAGTATCTAAATTTGTATCTGTATTCAAAATAAAATATGGTAAAAGATATTATCCGAATCCGATTCCATGCGTATCGGATCTATTTCCATGGTTACTTACTCCCGCATTTCCGCATGGACATCGCAAATGGAATCCCACACGATACGGTGAAAGATTTAAACAGTACTGTACCAAATGATAACGAGCTTCAATAAATGCTGCAACGAGATGCTTCTTTTGTTGTCGTCCTAATACTTGTCTGAAATCTGAACAACGGGGTGCAATGCCAATATTGAAGTCAAGGTGACAGCGATATACGGAGTATATATGAGATGCTAAGTCGATGGAAGCTGGACAGTTGGATATTATTGAAAGTAAAGCAAAGCTTCTCCTATGGTCACCTTGATATCTCGAATTGATGGCTAACTGATTAACTGTAGGGACTAGGGACAGAGGACGGAAACAGCTTCCAAAATATGGGGAAATATTGATGACCATGGACATACGGAGTAGGCGAGACATCAAAATATATAGGAAACTGTTTTCGTTCCCCCTACAGTTAAACAGTTAGCTAGCCATCAAGGCATCAATTCGAGATATCATTTTTTTCTGACACAATATATTCATTAGAGTAATAGCTATATTATTGAAATGCCAAATACACAAACAGTTTAGGCGTGCTTGCAGTTTGATATTGGAACTTCGAGATCTTTTACCAACAATTAGTCTACCAACATTATCGATCTGGTTCATATTGAAAAATATAATAATAATAATAATAATAATAATAATAATAATAATATACATTAATACTTTAGGTGCGCACATTCACATCAAAATCCACAATTAATGGAAAGCACTTTCATATGGTTATCGTTGTGATATAGATTGTTGGTCTCTATTGGAAAGCACTTTCATATGGCTATGGCTGCGATACAGACACGCGCTGCAAGTGTATCCATTAATTTCTCCTTACGCTCATATTTTTCTTTTTGCTTCCGATCCACATGGGAGCATTTGATGAGCGGAAAATAGTGCAGAATCGACGTAATTGGTTTTTGCTTAACTATAATGTCAAATTTAGAACACACACTTGGTTGTAATCTAAGAAAAATCAAAATCTTCTCAACGGACTACATAAATATTTTAGCAAAGTTTCTTCTAGAAGTTTCTGAGTGAAAGTCTTTTTACATTTAGAAAAAAGTTTTTTTTGAAAGTATCTAAGTGATGATTTCTGTACCTTAGAAACAAAGAACATCCAAACTTTCTGCAAAGTTCTCTAATGTTTTTTTCTTAAATACTTTGAAAACAAATTTTATTAGTAATTTTCCAATCTTTTAATTTTTTTTCTACTCGATCTGGTGACTAGATCCCTAATTCAATTGGAAGAAAATGCTAACGTGAGCATTATACGGTGGGTAAGCATGGACTGCATGTTCCTAGGGGAAATCATCTAGACTATTTACTGTATGTTGAATCAGCATTGTGCTCACTTGGCACATGGTATGGTGAACTCAAACCACTATCATTCAGGAACAATATGATAACTGTCATTTTTTCATGTTTACATATATGTTCAGAGATTGATCGATCAATGTTGAATTAGCTAAAAAGATTTTGGGATTATGCACAAGTTTGTGATTTCATACTAATAATCAGAGGTGGTACATATGCATATGTTGATGTTGGTGGAGTTGGAAACATGTCCTTTTATCTCATATGGCAGCTAAACAAACAATTCTTTTGGATCCAACATTGTTAGGCCTCTCGGTTCTTTTTCTTAGTTCTAGAAGGCATTCCTGGTCTAGTATCTTTGACCTAAGTTCTTATCAAGGACCCTGGTCGCTTTATGATGCTCTAACAGAAAATTGTCACAAACCACTGTGTAATACTCCCAAGGTCTGGCATGTAGTTTTCTTTTTCCTCCAGCCACGTTTCCCTCATTTTCATAACTCGCAACAATTGGGTTCTCATTCCTGTTTATTTCTTTTCTATTTTTATCTCTCATATCATCTTTTCTAATACTGAGATACCTTTCTATTTTCTTATAGAAACTGTTTCTTTTCATTTTCTATATTCTTAGAAAACATATACATGTTATTTTATTTCTCTTCTTTAGTTAATTTTTTTATTTCATTTGGTTTTTCCTTCCCCATCTTATGTTTTTTTCATCTTTTTCTTACATATTTTTTATTTATTTTTCTTTGCCTATCCCATTATTTCGCTCTATTATTTAGTTTTCATAGTTCCCTACTGTCTATACTGAAGCTTATCATGCAAATTGGCAAATATATTTATTATATGTATATAAATATTTGTTCTTTAAGTTCATATAGTTTATACATTTTTGTTTATTGGATTCATAGGATTTGTTCTAGGTGATTTGTTCTATGAGTTCGTGCATGCAATTTATTTCTACTGATAAATAAATTCATCCAAAAATAGTTAAGTGGGATCTTATTTTGAAAACTTTCCACAAGAAACATTATGGTTCAATCGGAGTTTAATTTTTTCTTGATTTAAGATTTATGTTTTTTTATTTTGAATATGTATATATATGGATGATGTCGGCTATTTTGTCCTTCTTTGCGTGCATATAGGATCCCTTCTCCCCTCAACATCTAAAGGGTATCTCCTCTCACACCCACCTATCTCTTCCATCATAGTAGGCGACATTTCGCGCACGTAATGTCTAGTCACGCGTAATGCCCTAGTTTAATTTAAGGATTACCGTCTTAAATTGTTCTAGCATACTATTAAATATTTGGCACCCGTTTAACGATTTGTCTGAATAATTTATGGAGATGGACACAGTCCATTCCTCACATGATAGGCTTTGTCCAACTAGTTTTCTTGGACTCCGCAACTGCACATGCCTCCCGTGAGACTTGCCTAAGGGCATCAGTCTCTCCAATCTCTTTTCTAATGCGTGAATGGATTCGTGCAATGTCACTGTATAGTTAAGTGCATTCTCATTTGTACCCTCTATAATAATAGTTATGTGCATCCTCATTTGTACCCTCTATAATAATAGCAGTAGTGAACAGCTCATGGAAAGAGCACGGCCAGGGACCGTTGTATCGTTGGTGGTCGAATGCCCTAGTTTAATTTAAGGATTAGCGTTTTAAATTATTCTAGCATACGGTTAAATATTCGGCAGCTGTTTAACGATTTATCTGGATAGATTTATGGAGATGGGAAAAGTCCATTCCTCACATGATAAGTTTTGTTCAACTAGTTTACTTGGACTCAAGCAATTGCCCATACCTTCCCTGACATTGGCCTAAGGACAGTATTCTCTCCAATCTCTTTTCTAATGAGTGTATGGATTCGTGCAATGTGAGTGTATAGTTATGTGCGTCCTCATTTGTACCCTCTATAATAATAGGAGCAGTGAACAGGTCATGGACAGAGTACGGCCCGGGTCCGTTGTATGGTTGGTGGGTCAAATGCCTTAGTTTAATTGAAGGATTACTGTTTTAAATTGTTCTAGCATATGGTTAAACATTCGGCATCCGTTTAATGATATACTAGACAGATTTATGGAGATGGGTGAAGTCTATTTCTCACACGATAGGTTTTGTCCAACTGGTTTCCTTGGACTCTGCAACTGCCCATGCCTCCCTTGAGACTGGCCTAAGGAAAGTAGTCTCTTTTCTAATGAGTGCAATGCGAGTGTATAGTTATGTGTGTCCTCATTTGTACCCTTTATAATAATTGGAGCAATGAACAGCTTGTGGACAGAGCATGACCAGGGACCGTTGTATCGTTGGTGGGTCGAATGGCCTAGTTTAATTTAAGGATTACCGTTTTAAATTGTTTTACCATAAGGTTAAACATTCGGCACCCGTTTAATGATTTAGTTAGATAGATTTATGGAGATGGGCAAAGTCCATTCCTCGCACGATAGGTTTGTCCAACTGGTTTCCTTAGACTCCGCAACTGCCCATGCTCCCCTTAGACTGGTCTAAGGACAGTAATCTCTCCAATCTCTTTTCTAATGCATGTATGGATTCGCGCAATGTGAGTGTATAGTTATGTGCGTCCTCATTTGTACCCTCTATAAAAATAGGAGCAGTGAACACACTACAGGAAACCTGAACTTTGCCGAGTGTTTGGGCCTTTGCCGAGTGTATTTTTTTGGACACTCGACAAACAAGCTCTTCGCCGCAAAGAGATTGTGTTGCCGAGTGCAAAAAAAAGCACTCGGCAAAGAAGTTGTTCGCCGAGTGCCAAAAAATGCACTTGGCAAAGAGCTTCTTTACCAAGTGTTTTATATTTGACACTAGACAAACAGTTACATTTTTTTCTTTTTTAGCATCAAAACTTTTTCCGAGTCGAGCAATTTTTTGAATCAAGTCAAATAATAAAAACAACGAGTAGAAAAATTATATTCGTGTGATTTGCCGAGTGCGAAAAAAATACACTCGACAAAGAGCTTCTGTGCCGAGTGTATTATTTTTGACACTCGGCAAAGAGTTAGCATCAAAACTTTTTCCGAGTGAAACAATTTTTTGAATCAAGTCAAATAATAAAATACAAGCTCTTTGCCAAGTGTTTTTTCTTTGACACTCGGTAAAGATGTGAGTCCGGATGATTTTTAAATTTTATAAGTGATTCAAACAATAAAATACAATTAGGAGAAAAACTATATTTGTGCTCTTTGCCAAGTGTAAAAAAACACTCGGCAAATAGCTCTTTGCCGAGTGTATTTTCTTTGACACTCGGCAAAGATGTGAGTCCGAATGATTTTTAAATTCTAAAAAAACAAATTAAGTCTAAAAATTATGAGATTTGTCTTGATGTAATGATACCACACATATAGAGGTTGTGATAAAAAGTTGAGAACATTTCACATATTTTTCATAACGATATTTATAAAATTGAAACATCTAACAAGAAGTATATGTGTGATTGTATATGAGAGAGTTAGTAGATGTATTTTTTGAAAACAAACTTTTTTATATGATCTCATATTAAAAAACTCTTTATACGAAAGTCGTACAACTCAATGAAATATAAAACTTTATAGTTCATAACTTTGGTATTCGAGATTATTTAACACTTTAAAATATTATTATAAGTTATCTAATTTGAAATTTGAAATTTTAAACTTTTTAAATGACCTCGAATGTGAATAAGTTATATATCAAAGTTGTAGGTCTTGAAAAGACTTAAAATTTGAGATTGTTTAACACTTTAAAATATATTTATAATATATCTACTTTAAAATCTTGAATTTTTAAAATTTTCAAATTACCTCAGATATAAATTTGCTCTATATCAATGTTGTAGGCCTCGAAAAGATGAAGAAGTTTGTAGTTTACAACCTTTTCATTTAAAGTTTTTTAACCATCCAAAATTATGTTGCAAGTGCACTGAGAAAACACAAGCGCCACGTCGGCCATCTATACCTTTGAAATCATGTCCTACTATTGGTTCAAGTAAAAAATCTCCCTTACCTCTCTCTCCCTCAGCTCCTAGGCCGGCACGGGAGGCAGGGCGGCCGGCGTGGCAGCCCAGGCGCGGTGCGGGCGGCCGGCCCCAACGCGGCAGGGCGGCGCGGCCAGCCCCGACGCGACAGGGCGGCGTGGCGCGTGCGTGGCCAGGCAGCGCAAGCGGCCTCGACTGCGAGCGGCGAGATGCGCCAGCAGCGGGCTATTGGGGCTGCGGTGGCGCGGGCGGCCCGGCGGTGTGGCCGGCCGGCGGCCAGCTGCCAGCTGCGCGGGCGGCAAGCTGCAGGGGCTGCAGCGGCGAGCTGCGCGAGCAGCCCGGCGGCGAGCGGCGAGCGGCGAGCGCGGCTGACTTGTGTTCCAGGCGGCGCGGACGGACACTGGGCGCGCGTGGGCGGACCTGCGGCCGGCGCGGGAAACGTCGCCGGGCGGCGGAGCACTTTTTTTATTTTTTGAGAAAAATGTTTGCCGAGTGTCGGCTGGATTTTTTATTTATTGAGAAAATATTTGCCGAGTGTTGATTTTGTCACTCGACGAAGTCTTTGCCGAGTGTCCGATAAAAAACACTCGACAAACATGGCTTTACCATCACCCTAATTACCGAGTCGCCTTTACCGAGTGTTACTGCTGAGTGTTACACTCAGGAAAGGGTTTGCCGAGTGTTTGTGGCACTCGGCAAACTAGGGATTTCCCACAGTGACAGTTCATGGACATAGCACGGCCAGGGTTCGTTGTATGTTTGGTGTGAGTCGATGCACTAGTAATTAATTTAATAATCAACGTTGTAAATTGTTCTAGCATGCGGTTAAATATTCGGCATCTGTTTAAAGGATTATAGGGATAGATTTATGTAGATAGGCAAAGTCCATTCCTCACACGATAGCTTTTTTTTTCCAAGTGGTTTGCTTGGACTCCGCAACTGCCATGCTTCTCTTACCTCCCGGCGTACGGTACGGGGACTCAGCGCTCCTAGCCCCGTTTGTACGGACGGTTCGTTTGCACTTGCAGGCTACTACGTCCTTTGCTGGGTTGGGTGCTCTGGGGTTCGCCCGAGCCCCAAGTCCCCAATGCCCCACGATAAATCTGCTGCCGCCGCGGCGCCGCCTCTGCCGGCCATGGCTGAGTTGCCTCCGGCGCCGGAGCCGGAGCCGGAGCCAACGTGGAGCCGCAGGGACGACAAGTTCCTGGAGCTCCTGCTCTTCACCCGCAACGCCGTCTGCATCCACGCCGCTTCGAACGTCATCGGCAAGACGCCGGCCCAGATGCACCAGCGGTGCAACTTCTTGTTCGCCGAGCTGAGGCACGTCCTCGAGGCGCTGGACGTGGAGACGCCTCGCGAGTGGGACATGGAGATCGCAGCAGCTACGACCGCGGCGCCGGCGCCGGCGCCTGCGGAAGAAGAACAAGTACCCGAGGCGGTGGTGCCAGCTGTTGATGCTCCACCAGTTGCGGCGGCGCCGGAGGACTCTGATGCTATGCCGCCGGCGGCGGTTGTCGGTGGCGATGAGAGGCCTGAGGAAAGACGAGTCCGAAAGAAGAAGAAGGCTGTCAAGTGGACGGAAGAAGAGCACAAGTATGTACATGGTCTTCTTGCCTTCATTAATTATATAACTTCATTGCCAGGTCATGGTTATACTCTAATCGTTTAGGATTTTGATTTGCCAGAATTGTGAATGCAATACGGATGTAGTATGACTGGATGTTACATGTTATAGTATACAATTACATATTACATAGCGCATCAAAAAACAGAATATAGAAAGATACAGTACTAGTTGTTTTTATGTACGGCCTCAATGCTAGTACAGCTTGTAGGCAAGGTATTGGACACTGAATATTATTTGATCTGGTAATAAATTGCTTGTAGGCATTTCTTGGCGGGTCTCGACCACTATAAAGGCAATTGGAAGGCGATGTCAAGGGAGTACCTGCCGACCAAGAGTGCGAGCCAGATCGCCAGCCATCACCAGAAGTATCGAATCAGGGAGAAACAGAGGGAGCGCGCCGAGTGCAAGCGAGCCAGCATACACGACATCACTGAACCTGGGAGCAGCGCCGCCGCTGCTGCTGCCGTTGCAGGTCGTGAGGCAGCTGCATGGAACGATGAGCTCCCAAGACCTGGGGCTAGCGCTCCGGGTGAAGATGAACCGCGGGGTCCAGTTGAGAATCTAGTTGAGAGTGGTGAGCCCACACGTGAAGATCATGGGCTTGGTCCTGTTGTTGAAGAGTTTCCTGGGGCAGATGACCCTGGAACTCTGCTTACATACTTAGGTGGTGAAAGCCAAGCTTTTATGGACGAATGGCTATATAGGTAGGGGATTTTGCGGCTGCATGCATGTTGGAACTGGCACATGCATACATGATGTTCTGAAGGATCTATTACCGCTTTTGAGGTTTTTAGAAGCATCTATGGTTTAGTAAAAATCTAGAGATATGATTTTAGGCAGGATAAAGATTGTGGTTTTATAATTGGTGCATGTCAAATAATAGTGCTTTTATGAAATGGAAACCAAGGGGACCGTTTTGTGAGACTTCCTCAGCTTGAAAATAATTGATGTTTAGGACATGACATGATTTATAAGGGTGAATGTCTATTTGTACTCAGGATGGTTTGCGTATGTGTCTACTGTATATTAAAAAAAATACAACACCCTTAAGTTTTATAAAGAACAATGGTTTTCATCTAAAATAACCATTTTTTGCTTGTGTCATACTCCCTTTGTTTTAAAGGTTATTTTAGTTTTATCCTAAATTAAACTTTCTATGTTTTGATCAAGTTTATATAAAAAATATTATCATCTAAAATATTAAACAAATACTATCAAGGCAAATTTTATAGTGGATTTAATCTAACTAATTCATCTTATAGATGTGGATGCAATTTTTCTATAGACTTAGTAAAAATTTGAGAAGCTTGACTTATACAAAACTAAAACAACCTACCTTAACAGGGGAATATATATTAGCCTAACTCACACCACTACATAAAACATTCCCAAAGATGGGTAAAAGCCTAAAACACACATTTCTACAGGTGGTACCGTTCTAGCAACCAGAGATATGCAAAGCATATCATGAGAATGACCATTTGCAGAGACGGATGCTTGCCTCTGAAAATAGGGATCCGGACGTCGTCTCTGAAAATCGATCGGCGTTACCAACGGCGCGGGCGCCTGTGCTAAAAATAAGGACGCTTGTACAAATCCTTTTATAATGGTGTAATAGCCAAAATCGTCCTTGAACTATGCTGTTGGGCTCAATTTGGTCCGTGAACTATGAAAACATCTAATTTAGTCCCTGAACTATGCTAATCGGGTCAATTTGGTCCCTGAACTATGAAAACGTCCAATTTAGTACCTAAACTACTCTAATCGGCTCACATTCGTCCCCGGTAGCACTAGTGACAGCGAGGAGAAGAAAGGGACGATGTTGGTACTGTAGCAGTTCCTTATTTTCCTCTATTTTCAAAATTACTTTCAAAATCATATAGCAACATGAAAATATCCAAAAATAAAAGTTACTCAACTTTTCAAGATTCCCAACTTTGCCTTTCAAATATTTGGAAATATTTGGAATTTAAAGATGCTTCCAAAGGTAAAAGTTGGAGATCTTGAAAAGTTAAGTAACTTTTATTATTGAAGATTTTCATATTGTTATTTGATTTTGAAATTAATTTTGAAAATGGAGGAAAATAGGGAACTGTTGCAGTACTGACACCGTCCCTTTTTTCACCTCGCTGTCACTAGTGCGGTCGGGGACGAATGTTATGTAGTACATATCACGAATGTAAGCCGATTAGCGTAATTCAGGGACTAAATTGGACGTTTTCATAGTTCAGGAACCAAATTGACCCGATTAGCATAGTCCAGGGACTAAATTGGACGTTTTCATAGTTCAGGGACCAAATTGAGCCCAACAACATAGTTCAGTGACGATTTTGGCTATTACACCTTTTGTAATAGACTCATCACGTTTGGTCGTCATGCCGGCCAGCCGGGTTACACGGCGACCTTGCTGTCAATCAGCTGAACAGGTCCAATAATTCTTACTTTAGTGGCGGCTACTGACAGAACACTACTGGACATCTAGCGTATGCATCATATGCTTTTGCAAGGAGACCGAGCAAACACACAGGCCACACACCCATTCTCTCCTTCCCTCATGGATCTTTATCTTCTTTTCCATAGCGTGCTGCTGCATCTCTCTGCTGCAATTGTGATCTTGATATACATCCCTCTCTCAATACCGGTGAGGCTGTTCATGTGGGCGTTCGTGAAGCCGCTGAGGAAGGAGGACCTGAGAGGGAAGGTCGTGCTCATCACCGGCGCTTCCTCCGGCATTGGCGAGGTTAGTACTATCCCTGTCTACCATTGTTCAACTGATCTCGCTCATGCGCGGAACATATCATCCGATCAGCTCCATTTTTTACGAAATTTCTGCGAGTTTCAGGCTGTTTTGTATAAATATTTTAGGTCTCCAGCGAAATTTCGTCCAAATTTTGACTAAAAAGTGTATCTTTCAACAAACAGCCTGAAACTCGCAGAAATGGTAGTTTCGCACACAACCCTATGATTGAAAAGATCAAAGGTTCATGAAATTCGTGAAATTTTGGATGAAATTTGAAACACCGGTTGGATGAGTTTATTTTTGTGGCTAAAATTTCACATTTTCTTGATAGTGTATGGTTCGTCTGTGTGCTCCCAAAAAAAATGTGGTCTGGGCAGTATTCAATACATCCCTTTAGAATATACATGGCATTTTAGAATTTAAGTGGCTGGACTTTTTAATTTATTACTCACAATAATAACAAAATAAAGATTTAAATTTGCTTATTGGGAACCATCTTAATGGGGAGCATGATCATATCAATGGAAAATTAGCATGCATGCATTTCATTTAATTTTTCCACGCTCACAAAGTCACTAATTGTGCATAGCTATCCAATGAGGTACGTACGCGTAGATTAATTTAGTGACCGTCGCAAACATTGTTTGGTTCAATTAGAACTAAGCTGGTCTCGACTGTTAGTATCTCTATGATCAACTTGATTATTATCGGATTCCCGTTTGTCGTCATATAACTGCAGAACGCGTCTCCATGATTCCATGAACCTAAAGCAGATGCGATGTCCCATCACAGCTACTAGCAGAAGAAGACTTCCACTACCAGAATCCTTCACATCCACCCGCCTCCTCCGCCTCGGCCATTTTTGGACCCGGTGCTGATGGGGCTTCAGCACCGGGTCCAACGGCTAGGAGCGGGGGCGGCGCGGAGGTGTGTCAGGGCGGACACATTAGCACCGGGTCGTGGCAAGACCCGGTGCTAATGTTCACCCTTTAGCACCGGGTGCAGCCACGACCCGGTGCTAAAGGCCTCGGGCCTTTAGCACCGGGTCGTGGCTGCACCCGGTGCTAAAGGGTGAACATTAGCACCGGGTCTTGCCACGACCCGGTGCTAATGTGTTTGAATATAGGGGCTTCCTCCTCCCCCGCCCGAGCCAGCTGAACACTTAGGCGCTGTGTTCATGCTGCTCGGCCGTGGGAGGGGAGGTGCTGTCCAAATTTTTTTCAAAATTTGTGAAGAATCTACTCATCTAAGGAGCACTACAAGGTACACTCTTTCATTCTCTAATGTTTTATTTAGCTTGTAATCCTTCTATGATTTAGAAATAGAGGGATTTGTGAATTAAAGTAAAGCTAGCTAGAGAGAGCTTGTGTTCTTGGAGGAGAGAGAGGAGAGAGCTTGAGTTCATGGTGGAGAGAGTGTTCATGTTGTGTTTTAAATGGAGAGAGAAGGCAAGCTAGTTAGTATTTTGTTTTGTATGACTTGTGAATAGTTATAAGGCTTATAGTAATGTAGTTTTAGAAATTACTAGAAAATCAATATAAAATGCTAGAAAATCTTATAAATTACTAGAAAATCTTATAAATTACTAGAAAATCTTATAAATTACTAGAAAATCAATATAAAATGCTAGAAAATCTTATAAATTAATAGAAAATCTTATAAATTACTAGAAAATCAATATAAAATGCTAGAAAATCTTATAAATTAATAGAAAATCTTATAAATCTTATAAATCTTATAAGGCTTATAGTAATGTTATATTTAATGAATATAGTAATGTAGTTTTAGAAATTTATTTATATAATGGAATATATATTATAATTTATATTTATTTATATATTAATTTTTTTTATCTTTAAATTGTATTGTATATTTGTTATTGGTTAATAATGCAGATGAATAGACAATGGATGTACGGGGACCCCCACGCTCAGGCGTTCCGTGATGGCCTTAGGACGTTTCTCGATGCCGCCGAGGCTAACAGGACGCCGTCCGGTTTCATGTTCTGCCCATGCACCCATTGTAAAAATATACAATCGTACAAACAAAGAGGTTGTCTTCAAGTGCATTTGATGAGGCACAGTTTCATGAGGAATTATTCTGTTTGGACGAAGCACGGTGAAAGAGGAATTCTAATGGATGAAGATGAAGAAGACGAGGCCGATGACGACATTCCGTTATTGGCTCAATACTACGGTTCCTTTGCATATGCTGCAATGGGTGATGCCGATGAGGAAGATGTTGCTCGGGAAGGCGATGCTCAGGAAGATGTTGCTCAGGAAAATGAACCTACTGATGGGCTCGGGCAAATGTTGCGTGATGCCGAGAAAGACTGCGGCAATGATAAGGAACTGAAAAAGATACAGCGCATGTTGCAGGACCACAAGACTGACCTGTACCCAGATTGCAAAGAGGGGCTAAAGAAGTTGGGTAGCCAAAGCTGTCACACAAGTTTTTTATGTGAAGGACATGGCTAGCAGACCGAAGAAAGGGGCGGATAAGAAAGGTGGGGGTAAGCAATTGGACCCATCACAAGACGAGCCAAAGCGTCATATAGTTCTTCCTGGAAAGAGAAAAATCGTAGGAGTTGAGGACAAGACGGATGAAGATTATGATATGCTCGATGGCCGGCCTCCATTCTCAGTGGCTGATGACCCAAGCATCCTGTTAGCGGCGGAGGAGACACCGTATCTACGGCGTGATCACAATCAAGGAACATTTGTAAAGAGGAAGTTTATTAGTGTCCGAGTAAACGATGATGCCATGTAATTTCTATTGATTTATAAGATTGTTTTTATTAATTCTAGCATTTTATATTGATTTTCTAGTAATTTATAAGATTTTCTATTAATTTATAAGATTTTCTAGTAATTTATAAGATTTACTAGCATTTTATATTGATTTTCTAGTAATTTATAAGATTTTCTATTAATTTATAAGATTTTCTATTAATTTATAAGATTTTCTGGCATTTTATATTGATTTTCTAGTAATTTATAAGATTTTCTAGTAATTTATAAGATTTTCTATTAATTTATAAGATTTTCTAGCATTTTATATTGATTTTCTAGCATTTTATATTGATTTTCTATTAATTTATAAGATTTTCTATTAATTTATAAGATTTTGGCCTTTAGCACCGGGTCGTGGCTGCACCCGGTGCTAAAGGTGCGGCGGAGCCAAAGACCAGCCTGGCCACGGAGGCCGTGCGGTAGCTGGCCACGTCACCGGGCGCACACGACCCATGTCACTGGCCCGGTCGTGGCCTTTAGCACCGGGTCGTGGCTGCACCCGGTGCTAAAGGCCACGACCGGACCGAACGGCCTGGCCACGGAGGCCGTGCGGCAGCTGGCCACGTCACCGGCCGCACACAGGCCACGTCACTGGATGAACAAGAACAATTTTTCTTTTTAATCTCTGTATAAAAGTTGTAACTAGTCGTTCTCCCTCGTACAAACTTCAAAAAAGATCATTTTTCTTCCTAAAAATTCCTAAAATCATACTCTATCAAGTTATGAAACTTATTAATGTTATTATTTTGAAAAATCTTCTCGTGTTTGAACAATCCAAATTTTGAATTAAAAATGACAACTACAACCAAGGTTTTTTTCACATTAGGTGATGTCAAATGAAAACGTGATGAATACCAAAGTTTCATATTTCATCATGATCTACAATCTTTATTTAGGTCATTTTGTCATTTTCAAAATGGGTAATAACATGTAGTAGAAATTTGACAAGTCTCTAACAAAGTTTTGGAAACTATGCGAGTGAATCTAGGATTAATGAACAATGTATACTACCACTTTCTCAAATGCAAAAATGACTTAAATAAAGATTGTAGATCTTGATGAGATATGAAATTTTGGTATTCATGACTTTTTCATCTGAGACCGTTTAATGTTCCAAAATCTTTCATTTAGTTATCAATTTTTGTAATTTATAAGATTTTCTAGTAATTTATAAGATTTTCTAGTAATTTATAAGATTTTCTAGTAAGTTATAAGATTTTCTAGTAATTTATAAGATTTTCTATTAATTTATAATATTTTCTATTAATTTATAAGATTTTCTATTAATTTATAAGATTTTCTATTAATTTATAAGATTTTCTAGTAATTTATAAGATTTTCTTGCATTTTATATTGATTTTCTAGTAATTTATAAGATTTTCTTATTTAATATATATTTTTAACAGGTATTAATAACTGAATTAAAACAAGTATTAATAACTATACATTAAAAACTATATTTATAAGATTCCCAAATAGTAGCCCCCGGTGCTAAAGGCCGGTTTGGAAACTAGGCGCCAAACGAAAAGTTGGGGCCTTTAGCACCCGGTTAATCTAAAATCCGGTGCTAAAGGCCCCCAATTTTCGTTTGGCGCCAGTTACGGGGCCTTTAGCACCGGGTGTAGAATCCCTGTCCCACCCATGCAAGAGGACAACAACACCCCTGTCCCACCCATGCAAGAGGACAACGACACGTTCTTTGCGAATCAACTTTTCAATATTGTAACCCAACCAATGTCCATGGATGATGTGTTGGGCATCATTGGAAGGGACGACAATGTCCAGGGCGACAATGTTGCAAGGGCCGAAGATGTTGAAGGGGCCGCAAATGTCCAGGGCGACAATGTTGCAAGGGCCGAAACTATTGAAGGAGCCGGTAACGCGCCCTCGTCTAGTCAGGTGTGTATATAGATAACATAAATTTGTACTGTACATGTCAATTATGTATACCATCTCTATATCATCTCGTATATATGTAATTTGTGTAGGCCGCCTCTGCTAAGAAATCAAAACGATCGACCACGAAGAAGCTGAAGGATGTCAAGTTACACATCACCCGAGTGGAGGATGACGGGGAGCCAGTTGAGCCCCCAAAAGTGGCCAAGAAATTTGTATCTCAGTGCGGGGTAATTGTACGGGACAATGTGCCCATTAGTATCAGAAAATGGAAGTCCACGGACCCCACTGAGGAGTACGTGCTCCCCGATACAGAGAAGGAGATGCTATGGAGGGAATTAAAGGCAATATTCGACTGGCCTAGCACTCATGAAGCAGAACTGAGGGATTGGACAATGAAGAAGATGGCAGTTCTGTTTCAGGATTTCAAGAAGAAGTTGTACTCGCAATTTCTCAAAACCGGAGAGGCCCCGGATCCTGAGAAGTATAAGAAGATCACCAATGACGAGTGGGAAGCATTCATTGAGTACAAAACCTCCGAAGAGTGTGCAACGGCTAGCGCTAGAAACGCTGGAAACGCCGCAAATAAGAAGTACTCTCATAAGATGGGTTCGGGAGGTTACAAGGCAAGCATCGCTAAATGGGAGAAGATGGAAGAAGATCTATATGCTAGAGGCATCACTCCAGCGACACATGACTGGCCCACAAGGACCAAGCATTGGTACTATGGTCATGGAGGCACCCTAAGCCCAATCGACGGCTCCTTAGTTTTTCCTGAGGACTTGCGAGAACTAGCTCAGCGTCTCCTCGATATCCTCAGGGCATCTGATAGGGGAGAATTTGTTGCCGATAGAGACAGAGATGAGCTAACCTATGCCTTAGGGAACAAGGAGCATCCTGGACGAACGCGCGGCGTAGGCACAAGCATCTCATGGAAGAAAGGTTTCCAAGAGCACGCCACCACCTATAGGAGCCGTTCGAGGAAGAAGGCCGAATATGAGGAGAGGGTGAGGGACCTAGAGCAAACGGTTGCTGCCCAGGGCTCAAAGCTCCAAGAAATGGAGTCAGAGATGGAGCGACGGATGAAGGTAGCATGGCTGCAGATACAACAAGCCACAGGCGGGACCGGATCCACAGAGCCTGCACCTCTCCAACAAGCCGCAGGCGGGACCGGTTCCACAGAGCATGCACCTCTCCAAGATGCGGCCCTTATTAGCCCTCCACAACAATATCAAAGCAGTCACGCTTCCACACAGGCCGCCGAAGCGGTCCGTTACACCGTGGATGAAATAACTCAACGGACCGCGTGCGAGCTTGTCGTCAGGCAGAAGAACTTAGCAGTGGTGGTACGTATGCGACCTTAGTTCATACTGCATACATTTCACCGTAAATACCATTCATTTACTAACTTTCTTTGTGACTACTAACTTATCAGGTCGCATACGGTATGACCAAACGTGTGGAAGAAGGGCAAAAATGGCACTGCAATGACATTCCACATGATTACGTACCTGTTGAGGTGGAGCAAGTCGTCACCAGCTGGGAAGACTTGGAACTTGACATCCCCGGAGGTGATGGAGAAACAAAACTCGGTCAGTGTTCTCACTGCATCATTCTATGGAGCAAGGCAGACGTCGTCATACCCGGTACACCTGCGGCTACCAACAAGCCCCCGTCACCTCCAAGAGATCCACAGGATCATGACGATTCTCCAGGAGCTCCTGATGCAAGCCCGTCTCCTCCGCTAAAGAGGTCTCCGTCTCCTCCACCGAAGAGGTCTCCGTCTCCTCCGCCGAAGAGGTCTCCGTCTCCTCCGCCGAAGAGGTCTCCGTCTCCTCCGCCGCGGAGGTCTCCGCCCCCTCCGCCAAAGAGGGGACGCCGCACTAAAGCCTCTGCCCCCACTCCACCAGCGAAGAAGGCGCGGAAAACCAAAGAGAAGCCCGCACCAGAGAAAAGAGCGGGTGAGAAGACTCTAGAGGAGCTCGAAGCCTCGGTCAAAGCAGACACAAAGAGGCAAATGGCCGAGTGGAGGAAAAAACCTGAGCCGGAGCCGAAGCTTGATCCCACCGTCGTCAAGTCATTCCTCGATAATTTGGGCAAGGGTCAACAGAAGGAAGTAATAGTAACAGACTATGACCGCTCATTACTGAAATCTCGCCGGAAGCGGAAGGCTGCAGATAAGGAGGCGGGCCCATCCAAAAAGGTTCCTCAGCTCGGCCAGCAACCTCAGCGGCCCTTGGGTCCATTGCCATCTCTGGACGAGCTTAACGTGCAACGAGTAATGGCCGAGACTGGACTAACCAGAGCGCAAGTCCTGGGGGAAGAAGAGGTGCCTGTAAACACAACGCTGAGGTGGCCGTTTAATCTTGGCGAGCCTATGGTCCCTCCTGAAATGGAGAGGAAGCTACAGACGAAGATGCGCCGATTCCATGACTGGTACTTGGAAGAATCAAGAAGGAATAAACGGCGCATGATCAAAGTAGGCGTGAAGGACCATGATTTCTACAATGGTGACGAGGATTGGGTGTGGCTGAGGTTTAAGGATATATATGAGCTGTACCACCGCGACGCCATGGACGTGGATTTGATCACCTGTTGGACACTATAAGTACTTTGTTGTTGCTTATAATTCACAGTTTGAAAACAATAATTCCAATCTATGCTGACGCGGGCTTTATTTATTGCTTAACATATGCAGAATGGAGATTCAAAAATGTCGGAGATCCGGGATATATGACGTTGGTTTCGTGGATCCTCGAAGGATAAGTGAAGAAATGATATTGATGAATCCTGAGGAAACATATGGAAACCTATACAAGTATATTAAGAAACAAAATTACTGCGACTCCATACTAATCCCGTACAACATCGAGTGAGTACATACACAGGCTTCTTCTTATACTGTCTGTGTACTAATTCATTTCTGATTATAATGTATACATGTGCACAGATTCCACTGGTTCCTAATAATATTGTGTCCTGACCGGGGTGTCGTGAACGTCTTTGATTCGTTGCACACTCCAAAAGAAAAACTACAGAACATCATGGACATGATGACAAGGTGATGTATATTTTCCCCTACTTAATTCACCCCTTACACTCGCAATGACTTAACTCAATTTTTTTGTTCGCAGGGCCTGGATTCAATTTCGTCAAGAACACCCGGGAATTCAACATGAAACACTAAAATGGAACATTGGCTTTCCGGTAAGCAAGTAATTTGTACATGTAGGCCTCGGCTAATATATTATATGAATTTTACTTAATTTCTTTTGGTCGACAGTGTGCCAAACAGGGGCCGGGAAATAATTTATGTGCATACTATGTTTGCGATTTCATGTGGAATTGGGGACATAAAAAGCTTACACAACAGGATATTATGGTACGTAATAATAAACACATTTCCATTATTATTAAGTGCACAATTATTGTCTCCAACTCGGCGGATTAAATATCTTTCAATTATTTGTAAATTATAGATGTTCAACCTGAAGGAAGAGTCCCTAGAGCTAGAAAGAATTGACGCAATTGCAGAACAGCTCGTCGGATGGATCTGGGACGAGGTCGTCAATCCCCGAGGAGAATACTACTCGCCAGTACTGGAGGACGTGCCGGACAGTCCAACAAGCTAGTCGTCAATCTTAATTAAGTAGAAAATACAGTTTAAATATATATAACTCGAGTTGACATGCATGAATATCTACTTTTGTAATATATATGTCTTCTATTTTGATGAAATGTCAGCTAGTATGAATATAGAGTCGGCCGAATACGCATTAGAATACACGTATTAGAATATATACGTATATAGACGTGCACGCATGGCTACTGAAAAAAACAAAAAAAAAGAAATCCGGGGCCTTTAGCACCGGTTGCAGACAGCAACCGGTGCTAAAGGCAGGCCCTTTAGCACCGGGTGCAGCCACGACCCGGTGCTAAAGGCCCTGCTAACGGCGCTGCGGGGCAGGCCCTTTAGCACCGGGTCGTGGCTGCACCCGGTGCTAAAGGGGCCCTTTAGCCTCGGATTAGTTGCACCGGGTGGAAAACCCGGTGCTAAAGGACTTTCCCACCCGGTGCAGATGTCGATCATTCTGGTAGTGTTCATGGCATGATTCTCGGGTCACTAGATTATTTATGTAATTGACAGTTCAATTCGCAGCCAGAAATCATATATTTATTTTATGAGTTATTCTGTCAGTTGTGCCGGACAGAGTAGCCGTATCTAAACCTGGGAACTGTGGTGGATGATGTAGTTTGAGTAAATAGATATATTTTGAAAGGACCGTCCCGCCGGTGAGATTGAATTGGGATTTCGGAGGACACATAGCTTAAGCATATATGGCAACATATACGTATTTCATCTAAATGTGCACTAAAGTTGTTTCTATGTGATTCTCTGTATCACCCAGAAGTTTTTGCACACTTTCAATCCTACAAACTACACAATTTTTTTAAAGGAAAATTGTGAAAAAATAAGAAAAAATAGACTATTTTGCAATTCGGGACAATAATGGACTAGAAGTAAAACTTTTTTTTTTTGCTTTGCCAGTGAAGCCATTTTGGGAAGAACCCTCCCAAACGGCTGTATTTCGTAACCCATACTCATACTTCCTCTCCACCGCCTTCGTCCGTGATAATGGTTTGTTGCTACGCAACAGGCTACTATTCTCTATTTCTCTGTACAAGCATCCCTAGGTGCTTCCCCAGCTCAGGGTCTCGCAAAACCAAAAATGCTACCAAACCATATTTGCATTGCAGGAGCTTGCGTACCAGTACGCGGCGAAAGGGGCGTGCCTTTCGCTGGTGGCCCGGAGGAAGCAAGCGCTGGAGGGCGTTGCCGCGGCCGCCCGGGAACGCGGCGCGCCGGACGTTCTCGTCGTTCCGGCCGACATCTCCGACCACGAGCAATCGAGACGCGCCGTCGAGGAGACCATCGCTCACTTCGGCAAATGTACGCGCTCGATCTGCGACACCAAGTTAATTTATTTCTCCATCCTGCAGCTTGAGAAGCAGCTGCCACTACCAGAAAATTCATCATCCGCCCCGTCTATATGATTCGGCGCACTCAAGAACCGGTGCTAATGCAACATTAGCACCGGACGTAAAATTGGTGTGCCCCCGGGGACCCAACCGGTGCTAAAAGTCCCCTTTAGCACCGGTTGGTATTACAACCCGGTGTTAAAGGGTCCCCCTCCTTTAGCACCGGGTGGTGTTACGACCCGGTGCTAAAGGTCCTTTAGCACCGGTTCGTAAATACGATCCGGTACTAATGTAGGTGTCACATGCTATTTCAAAAGGAGCACAACTTTAATCCTATCACATGTGTTGCGTAGGTGAGATGGTTAGGTGGGTGCGCGCGAGCCAAGAGGTCTCGAGTTCGAATCCCGCAACACGCAAATATGCAGATATTTTTAGCTAGTGTCCCCACCTTTAGCACCGGTAGGGTGCCACTTTAGCACCGGAATAGTAGCACCGGTAGGGTGCCACCTTTAGCACCGGAATAGTAGCACCGGTTGGGACCGGTGCTAATGTTTGTTGTTCTGGTAGTGTGCATATATATGTAACCATGCTCATCTGAGCCAATCATGGTATGTAAACCAATTGAGTGCTCCGTTTTGATGATGTGCTGATGGGATGAATCCAATTAAGCAGAGTATGATGTGCTGATGGAACTTTTACAAAGTGCGATATGGATGAATCCAATTAAGCAGAGTAACATTTGGTGGTATATATATGCTTTTTACATGCTTGTCTGTCATGCACGCAGGACGTGAATTTCTGGGGCTCTGTCTACCCAACCTACTACGCGCTGCCACACCTCAAGGCCAGCAAAGGAAAACTCATCGTGACGTCCTCGGTGGCGGCGACGGCGCCTGCGTCTAGGATGAGCTTGTACAATGTAAGCAACAACGAATAAACAGGCCACCAAGGCAATAATATAGAATTGGTTGTAAGCTCTCAGACATTCTGAGGTTGGAGTCCGGTTTATCCATTATCTAAAAAGACAATAATAGAGAAACATTATCCGTGCTTCTCAGTATAAATTTATCTTGATTCCTTACAACAGGCCACCAAGGCAGCACAGCTCAGGTTCTTCGAGACGCTGAGATCGGAGCTTGGCTCGGAGGTTGGCGTGACCATACTGACCACCGGGTTCGTGGAGTCCGAGATGACCAAGGGCAAGGTGATCCAGAGAGACGGCGAGGTCGCCATTGACGAGGAGGCCAGAGATGTAAGCTGCAACTGCAACAAATTAAGCCAGATCCAGTGTTGTGGTTCAGTAATGTCAAGTGCAGCTAGCTTCCTACGTCAGGGATTGTTAAGTTATATATGGAACTGAAAACTGTTTGACGGAGCTAGCAAATAATAAATTAATAACATCCTCGAATTCGTTTGCAGGTGCAGATCGGGGTGTTCCCGGTGGCCCGTGTCGAGCAACTGTGCGAGGCGGCCCTGAACGGCGTCCGGAGAGGGGACTGGTACGTGACGTGGCCGTCGATGTACCGGCCGGTGTCACTGATCGCTTCCCTCGCACCTGAGGTGTTGACATGGCAGTCCCACGCGCTGTATAACACCAACAAGGACGGGAGGCCGCCGCTGAGCCAGAGGATGCTGGACGCCACCGGAGCCAAACGGCTCTACCCGCCGTCGCTTCGGCGCCATCCGGGTGTCAAGACGGAGGGGACTGATCACAAGGATAGATTTATCTGGATCAACTCCTAGCTTACGGTTAAATGTTGAACGATTTATCTGGATAGATTTAAGGATTTCCGTTTTAAATTGTTCTAGCAATACGGTTAAACATTCCACACCTGTTTAACGATTTATTGGATAGATTTATGGAGATGGACAAAGTCCATTTCTCACACGATAGGTTTTGTCCAACTGGTTTTCTTGGACTCCGCAACTGCCCATGCCTCCCCTGAGACTAGCCTAAGGACAGTAGTCTCTCCGATCTCTTTTCTAATGTGTGTATGAATTCGTGCAATGTGAGTGTATAGTTATGTGTGTCCTCATTTCTACCCTCTATAATAATAGGAGCAGTGAATAGCCCGTGAACAGAGCACGGTCAGGGACGTTGTATCACTGGTGGGTCGAATGCCCTAGTTTAACTTAAAGATTACCGTTTTAAATTTTTCTAGCATACGGTTAAACATTCGGCACTCGTTTAATGACCTATCTGGATAGATTTATGGAGATGGGCAAAGTCCATTCCTCGCACGATAGGTTTTGTCCAACTGGTTTCCTTGGACTCCGCATGTGCCCATGCCTCCCCTGTGACTGGTATAAGGACAGTAGTCTCTCCAATCTCTTTTCTAATGAGTATGGATTCGTGCAAATCTGAGTGTATAGTTATGTGTGTCCTCATTTCTACCCTCTATAATAATATGAGCAGTGAACAACTCATGGACAGAGCACAGTCAAGGTTCGTTGTTTGGTGGGTTGAATGCCCTAGTGTAATTTAAGGATTATCGTTTTAAATTGTTCTAGCATGCGCTTAAACATTCGGCACCTGTTTATCTATTTACTGGATAGATTTATGGAGATGGACAAAGTCCATTCCTCACATGATAGGTTTTGTCCAAATAGTTTCCTTGGACTCCGCAACTGCGCATGCCTTCCCTGAGACTGGCCTAAGGATAGTAGTCTCACCAATCTCTTTTCAAATACGTGTATGGATTCGTGCAATGTGAGTGTATAATTATGTGCGTCTTCGTTTGTACCCTCTTGAAAGTGCATCTAGGCACTTAAGTGTTTTGGTGATTTAAATGACAACATGATTAATGATCTAACTTATTTGCTTAAGTATATGAGCAGGGAATTATTCTTATGGATATTCATGAGATGTAATTGTTGATAAGAATATGTGCTCGATTGATTTAATATTGTGAAAGCAAACAAGTGGATGTGATCTCATATGACTAAAGTGGATAATGACAAGTAAATAGAAATGATAAATGAGACAAGAGATTATGCTTATGGATAGGTCTCATTTAGAAGAAGCTTGTCAAATAATAGTGGGACAATTTGTGTGATGATATTGGATATATCTCGGTTAGTTGAAGACATAGAGTTCAATATGGATTTCATGTGGATGCAAAGCAAAGCCTAACTTAAAGTTGCAAGATAGGATGAAAGTGATCAAACTAGATGGCTAGTGACGAGGTACTAAGCGAAGTGAAGGACAAGGTAGACTTGTGGCCGAGGAACTTTGCTAAGGTGAAGAAGCTAGTGTTGTGGTTTGATCTCTAGGCATTAATCAAGCCTTATCTAGTGAAGCAATGAAATGCATACAATCATTGTTAAATCATATGATGAAGTGGCTTATGAATTGGTATGGACTCGTGATCATACACTTGGAAATTCTAAGTCACTAGCTCAAGGTGGATTTGCTCAGCAAAAATGGAATGTTGAAGCCCTCAAGTTGAGATTGATCACGTATGGCATCAATGAAGACATAAAAGCTCAAGTAGAGGTTTTATTTATTATTTGTAATCTTGAGTTTAGGAATGCCGTACTATCAAGAGGAATGCAACATTAGTTGTTTGACTACACACCAAAAAGTGCTTTTGGGCAGCCTTTGGGCAAACAACGAATCTGAACTTCGGGAAACAACTTGCTGCGTCTCCAATTTGGTTTGCTTCACGATTTCCTTTCTAGCACATATATTTGCTTCCGCTTCGATCTACTTGGTTGTGCTTGTCTTGTGTGCAGGGACTAGTTGGACCTGCTAGAAACCATCTACAGAAGAAGCTCACCAAGTTTGGTTTGTGCTAGATCTCGTATAAGGGGTTTACTTACATTGTTGTGGTTCTTAGTTAGAAACCGGTCTGACCGGTTTTGGTTCTGACTTAGTCATATTTCCAGCAAAAGTTGATCTGGAGTATCCAGAGGTGTTGCGGAGTCTCCGGTCTTAACCCCGGAGTATCCGGAGTTGAACTGAAAATTTGTTTTAAGTGTTGGAAATTTGCAGAATCACCTATTCACCCCCCTCTAGGTGACATCACGGTCCTTTCACCTCTATAATATATAATAGGAGCAGTGAATAGCTCACGGACAAAGCATGGCAAAGGTCCGTTGTATGGTTGGTGGGACGAATGCCCTAGTTTAATTTAAGAATTACCGTTTTAAATTGTTCTAGCATACGATTAAATATTTGGCACCCATTTAAAGATTTATCTGGATAGATTTATGGAGATGGGCAAAGTCCATTCCTCACATGATAGATTTTGTCCAACTGATTTCCTTGGACTCCGCAAGTGACCATGCCTCCCCTGAGACTGGCTTAAGGACAGTAGTCTCTCTAATCTCTTTTCTAAGGGGGTCTATAGATTCATGTAATTTGAATGTATAGTTATATGTGTCCTCATTTGTACCCTCTATAATAATAGAAGCAGTGAACAACTCATGGACAGAGCACGACCAGGGTTCGTTGTATGGTAGATTGGTCGAAGGCCCTAGTTTAATTTAAGGATTACCATTTTAAATTGTTCTAACATACGGTTAAACATTCGGCACTTGTTTAATGATTTACTGGATAGATTTATGGAGATGGGCAAAGTCCATTCCTCACACGATAGGTTTGGTCCAACTGGTTTCGTTGGACTCCGCAACTGCCCATGCCTCCCCTCAGACTGGCCTAAGGACAGTAGTCTCTCCAATCTCTTTTCTAATACGTGTATGGATTCATCCAATGTGAGTGTATAGTTATGTGCATCCTTATTTCTACCCAATATAATAATAGGAGCAATGAACAACCCGTGGACAGAGCACAACCAAGGACCGTTGTATCATTGGTGGGTCGAATGCCCTAATTTAATTTAAGGATTACCGTTTTAAATTTTTCTAGTATACGGTTAAACATTCGGCACTCGTTTAATAGCTTATCTGGATAGATTTATATTAATGGCTTATCTGGATAGATTTATAGAGATGGGCAAAGTCCATTCCTCGCACAATAGGTTTTGTCTAACTAGTTTCCTTGGACTCCGCATTTGCCCATGCCTCCCCTATGACTAGCAGTAGTCTCTCCAGATAACATGCTCCTAAATCAGCACCGCCAATCCAAGGATTCCAAAGCGATGCCCCCAAGAAAGAAACGACATGAGCTACTGCCGCCGCCAATTCTTCGGTTTTTACCAGATATATCTCTGGATGGTGAGGTCCCTACGACGACACCTTCATCAAGGAAAACGATGCAACAACACCTTCATCACCGGCAGATCAGAGATCGAGCAGGGTTTTCACCCGAGTACCTGCACACACGGTTACAAGAGAGAATGTAGAAACATGAAACATAGCCACCACCTCTGCAACACCGACTACCTATGGCGGCGAGGCGAAGAACAGAGGAAAAGAGGCGGTGGGCGCTCAGAGCTCCATCATGGGAAGGCCGTCCGACAGCTGCCCCCACGCTCGCCGGCCGCACGCCCGCTACTAGAGGGGCAGCGCTTGCGTCGAGCTCCCGCCAGCGTCTGCCATCGACGCCAAGGACAACGAGGAGGCGGAGGGAGGGGGCGATGGAGGAGGCTGTCGATGAATTATGTCGAGCACGTCTAACTGGGGATACCCCAGGGTGTAGATTTGTGTGGGTCTCGCTGAGTTCTAGGAACGAAAGTACATGAACAACACAATTTAGACAGGTTCGGGCTGCGAATAGCGTAATAACCTACGTCATGTGTGCTTGAATGTATTGCACGTGTGGTGTTACTTGGTTTGATGTCGTGTTGGACATACCGAACTAGGGACCCCTGCCCTCCTTTATATATCCCAGGGGGCAAGGTTACATGGTAAGTTCCCTAGTCGGTTACAATTGGGAGTCCTAGTCCTAGTAGGAGTACACGAGTAGTTGTCCGAGTAGTTCTACTAGGACTCGGTCTTGTATCTTGAGGGTACCCGGGGATGCATATCCCACAAGCCCCCGAGCATCTTGCACCTTCGCTTCAAGTCTTGAATCTGCTTTAACATCTTTGAGTACTTGGAGCTAAGTCCAAGACGCTCTGATCTTCTCTGACGAGTAGTTTTATTGGTGTGCATCTGATGATGCACCCAATGGGTGTAGCCCCCGAGCCTCCGACTACTTTTTAAGTAGTCGGAGGTTCAAAAGCAATCTTCTGTCTTTATCTTGAATAGTTCAATGGCGTGCACCTAGTAGGTGCACCCATTGGGTGTAGCCCCCGAGCTTCGAGTAGTTTCATGAAATCTAGTCGAAGGTCTTGAATTGATCAACAATAGGCACAAAAAATGTGTACCCCTTGATTGTAGCCCCCGAGCCTCGAAGCGAATGGTTTGCATTCGGTTCGAGGGTCAGGAACATAATCTTCAAAAGTACCGACTTGTTTAAAGTACTCGGCTAGCACTGTAGCGCCTCGCCGTTTGAGTACCGACTGGTGCCAGTACTCGTCTCCATGTCTTAGCTAGCTTGCGATGTGTAGCCCCCGAGCTTCATACGACTAGATAAAGTACTCCGTATGTGAGCACCGACTAGTATAAGTACTCGATCGGCTCCGCAGCATCATGCAGAGGTGAAGTGGTGCCAAGTCTCACTGATGTGAGTACCCAGCTGTGAACCCTGCAATTTAAATATGTAGGATGAGTAGTATCCGATCAAGAAAGAGTGAATAATAGTATTTGTAATTCTTGCAAAGCAAATAATAGCACTTGTAATGCATGTAAAGGTTTTCGCTCGTGCTCCTTTAGACTTTCAACCACTCAAGTAGTAGCCCTGTTACGTTTAAACACTTGGTCCCGCTTAACCCGTCCTTTAACGTGAGACTGGTGTCTTCTTTGACGTGTAGATGCGTAGGTGTTGCAAAGGAGCCGAAGCTTCACGAATTAAGGTGCATGCTATCGAGTGGTGTTTGGTCATTAAGAGATGACAACAAGCATAAAGTAGTCGACATGCGACAAAAGTATGCGTGGTACGCAAAAAAGTAGTCGGTGAGGACTTCCTCCTGTTGGAGAGGTCGCGCGAGGGACTTGAAACCCATCGGCGAAAATTATTATTGTTGAGGGATGTACTCTTTTAGAATAGTCGACTCATGGCCAAGCATGTGTAGAACAAGCTGAAAAAATTAATGTAAAGAAAATAAAATAATTATTAAATAAGACTTAGCTTTGTTCGCGGACGATCGTCGACGAAGCCGTGGCGATTGGCGATGAAGCCGACTAGTCGGAGTCGATTCCGACTAGTTGTTGATGAAGCCGTAGCCGCTTTCGACTAGTTTTAGCTAGTCGAAGTAGTCGTACGCCGAGTCAATGTAGCCGAACGTCGATGTAGTCGTACTCGCGTACATCTCCTCGTGTGCGGCAAGCGAAGATCTTGAATCCTCTGATAATCCTTTGGTGTGCGCATAGCAGAAATCCGAAAACAATTGCCTTTCCTGTGCATGCACGGAGAGATTTGTTTCGTTGCACCACGAAGGGGTATTCTGGATCTCCACGCTGGCTTTCTTTCTGCATGTGCTAACTCCTGGCTGCTTGCATTTCGACTCCGTCTCGAAGTCAGAATCTGACTCGACAAGTTCTTCGGAGGCGCGCGGACAGAAGCTCAAAACTTGATTCTGGTTTAACAGAACACGACGACTTGCTCTGAACTGGAAGCCGGCGACTCATTGATTGCGAATTAGTTTGATCTTGTATTCTTGAAAGTTGAAGTTGATCCCATCGCGCCTAATGTTGAACTTCGGCGAGATAGCCCCACGGTGGGCGCCAAGTGTCGACGAATTATGTCGAGCACGTCTAACTGGGGATACCCTAGGGAGTAGATTTGTGTGGGTCTCGCCGAGTTCTAGGAACGAAAGTACACGAACAACACAATTTAAACAGGTTCGGGCCGCGAATAGCGTAATACCCTACGTCCTGTGTGCTTGAATGTATTGCACGTGTGGTGTTACTTGGTTTGATGTCGTGTTGGACATACCGAACTAGGGACCCCTGCCCTCTGTTGACACCAAAAATTGGCACCAGGAAGAGGCTGACATGTGGGCCGGAATCGTCGAAGAGATATCATTCGGCAAAGGAGTTTTTTCCCCAGAAGCATTCGGCAAAGACGTTCTGCGGTCGGGAACGCATCGTCATTCGGCAAGAGAACTGTTCCGCAAAAGGCATTCGGGAGCGCGTGATGACGTGGATCAAGTATAAGGGAAAGGCTGGTTTGATTTGGAATGCAAGGCGGATACGGTGCCCCGGCGTTTATCTTTTTTAGGAAACAAATAATGTAATCGTAATCGATTAGGAGTCGTGTCGAAACCAGGGTATAAATATAAACCCATGGTCATTGTAAAAGAGGATCGAATCAATCATACAACAAACCGGCCCCGTGCCAACTTCGAGTCCTTTAGTCGAGTCGTCGAGTTCTTCGAGAGGAGTCATCGATCCGTCGACCTCCGTAAGTACCGGCAACCCTGCATCATGCCTAGTATCATGCGGTGGATTTAGGCTTTGGTTCGGGAAGGTTCCATTGTTAGAGCATGAGCCATGCGGTGGGCTAAGTTTTAGCTTGGAACAAGTTATCGGCTCTATTGGATTTTGGCAAGATCTGATAGATTCATTAAGTTATCATGTGTTGCTCTGGATTTTACCTTTGTGTTCGATTCATTACAACACTCCTTTGCCCAGTCTAGGTTGATTAGATTCGGTTCTAGCTCGTAATGCCCTACGTTTCCATAGCCGAATTCGAAGTCGATCTAGATTGCTACGTGTTGCGGGTTCAAGCTCGTTGGTCTTGTGTAGATCTTGACAGAACCGGGTATCATGCGGTAGATGCAGGTTTTTGGGTCGTCTTAGAGCTAATCATCCGGTGGATTAGAATTCGATTCGACCTGATAGATCTATCATCATCGACGAAGCATGTTCCTTCTCCACGGAACCCGATTCGGCTATATAGCTGTATTCGGCAGCATCGCCACGAGTGAAACACGTCCACGGTTTTGTTTTAAATAAAGAATGCTTTTAGCCTTCCGTGTTTAGGGTGTATCATGCGGTGGATTGCTCTATTCATGGTTGGTGGTGTGATTCCAAGCAAGTCGTATCATGCGGTGGATTAACTTGCTTGTTTCATGCTCGACGGGTTGAAAAGTACCTAGACATGCGGTAGACTAGTGCTTTTTGCCTATGCATTCTTGTTTATTATGAAGTTATGGTCGTGCTTTCGCCCTCTTGTTTATCTATCATGCTCTGTTACTCGTTAATCGGCTATGAGTATATGTTACAAGGTTCATTCAGTCAAATGCCGATCTTTCGTCATGCTTACGTCACCCATTCGGCAGTGCCTCCCCTGCTTGCTTTGCCGATTGCCGAATGATGCTTTAACTGCCGACAGATAGCTTCCCTGTAGCTATATGTCGTTCGAAACTGGCTCCGTAGCCGCAAATATGGAACTGACTGGTATTGCCCGGTACGTTCCAGGTGTTATCTAAACATCTTTTCTCCCTTTGTCAGTTTCAGGAAAATTGACTGGCACGCTTTCGGATTCAAGCGCTCGGGCCACGTGTGAAGCCAGCTAATTCGGCTTGCTGTGTGCTTGGCGTGAGGTGCGGATTTTACGTCAACACCCTCCTTTATATATCCCAGGGGGCAAGGTTACATGGTAAGTTCCCTAGTCGGTTATAATTGGGAGTCATAGTCTTAGTAGGAGTATACGAGTAGTTGTCCGAGTAGTTCTACTAGGACTCGGTCTTCTATCTTGAGGGTACCCGGAGATGCATATCCCACGTAGGCCCACCGGCTGGAGCAACCAGCCCAGCGGCGCCCTCAAACCCGGCACCAGCGACAACCATGGTTGCCAGCCGGTCCCGCACACGCCACCCTGCGCGCTGCGCCTACGTGCGCGACCTCCGCCGGACGCCTTTCCCTCCGCCCGCCTACGTGTGAGACTGATTTTAGGAAAAAATTATCATATTCTGTGTCCGAAGTCTATTTTCGCAATGTTAATATTGCAGTCGACCGGAGGTTCCGGACCGCACGGTCGATCCGACGAACCATTCGTGCTAAGGTTCCTATATCCACTAGAAACAAGGCGCGGTGTTGCCGCGCTCAAGCCTTTACTGAGGCCAGTGTTTAGACCCTGGTTAGTGTATAACGAAGTAAATGGCACACAATTGGTGTGCTCATATTGTCCCCATCTTATCATTGGTCTTGCAGTAAAAATGACTAAATTATCAATGATTTACTATGTTCAATCGAATAACAGTGTTCAATTTATTCATGGCCCGCATGAATATTGAGCTGGTACATTGAAGACCACACACAACTTTCAGCAATAGATTTTGAATATGAGGGCTATTGTCGAGTTGATTGGTTGCATTGCTTTTTGTCTGTTGAATTGGCAAGCTTCACATGACTCGTCAGTAGGCCTTGGACACAGTAATTGGTTCCAAATGAACGCATCAGTGATCTTAAGCAAAATAGAACCAGACTCATCTTCCTTCAGTTATAGCGATGCTTTGAACTTTAAACTTGGCCAAAATACGGTTTGATTGGTGTCAGTTTGCAGCACAGACAGCGAATGCATACATGGATAGGTCAGCAGAGTTTTGTTGTGGAAATCATCCTGCCATCCCATGGTTGCAGAGGACCTCAGCATGCACCTTGAGATACAGAGGTCAAATTACCAAATATGCACTCAAGGCTCCAGCAGGTAGCGAAATTATTCTGACATCATATATGGCACCATATGTGGCTGCAAATAATTGTGATACTAAACTAAACCAGTCATTGCTATCTGATTTATGAACTTCTGAAAGATTGAAGCTTTTACTACTCTGCAACTAATAGTTGTATCATCATTTAGTCCTCTTGTGCATAAATGCAAAATCACTGGAATTGCCACAACAGAATATAGTTGATGATAGAATTGCAACATTGCTTGATGTCTAACTGAGCTGAAGGACATTTACTCTTCTTCCATGTGCATATATCCATCAGAGACATGTAAACTACAACACATTGAGTTATTGACTTGGCTCAGGCCAGTGTCACTGGATTTTTGGAATCAAAAGCTTGAGAAACTTGAAATTCCAAAGCTAGAGAAACTGAAATGCCTCTAATATAGAATATTTTCTGTTTTGAATTTAACATTGCCATACCGACAGGTATAAACATATCACAGGTAGAGCTTATGCTACACTTGTGGTAGTTGAACACCTTTTTAATGAATTAAATGTGCAGCAATCTCAATCCAAATCCTAGAATCATGGTACTAGATGAATAAAGTAATTATCTCATCTTCCATATCTATTCAGAACTATGTACATTAAATTTACCAAGATAAATTTTCCACCCTGTCAAAGAAAGTTTGAAGTTACCAAGAGCCTATTTTTATATCTCTTTACCAAGGGTAGGAAATCATTGACGGTAGGCTTAGTGAGGCTTAGGGGCATTCCCAAATATGTAAAAGGCAGGGAGCCTAAAAGAGCAGCCTAGGACATTGCAAGTTGTATCATTCACTCGCTATATCGATGGGCACCATGATTGATTTAGAGTAGTTGACTTTCGAGCTCGAGGAGTCAGCAAAAATTTGGAGAAGGGATTTTAGGATATTTAGTTGCATGCATCTTTTCATCACAATCAGAGTATCATCAGCGTATTGAATAATAGAAAAGTCTTCACAAGCACCCAGTGGCAGTGGCAGTGATAGCCGATCATCATTCGTCTTTGATGGTAGTTTGTAGTTTGCAAAGTAGTTTACTCTGTATTTGTAGTGTCGAGGTTTTGATGGTTTGCAGTTGTCTGGCACAGCCCTCCGTGTTTAAAAAAAAACTTGCAGGTGCACTGCACTGTCATTTATGGAGAATGAAGAGGTTGAGTTTTACAACACATCATACATTACAGAGCTCAATAACACAAAGAGCTCGAAGAACGAATTTAAAAGCATTCTAATCATTAAAACTAAACAACTCATAGCTTTCACAAGCCAAGTATTTTTAACTTCATTTCTATGTTTATTTCTTACAGCACTTGGACCGCACCAAGCTTCTTCGTTCAAATATTCGCCTATTCCTCTCCTTCCACGAGTTCCACCCGACGTACATCAGCACTGCTAAGGACCGGTTAAAATTGACTTGTAATTTCATTGCTGTAACGAAATTCGGGCTGAAGCCCCCTGTTGGAAAAACTTGTAGGATTGTGATGACAGGTACTCGTAGGTATTTGAGTTATGTAGTGTGTGCGCCCATTCTTTGTCCTTGTAGGAAATCATTGACGGTAGGTGCATATAAATATGTAAATAGTACGTGTGATAGGCCCATCTACCGTATAACTGCTCGGTTCATGGCTCAAGTGTTAATAATTAAGCACACCACCCTTATAATATACTAGTGTTCCATCTCACCGTTTTCCTTCTGACTCCATCCCTGCTGGCTGGCACTCAAAACCTTCGGCTAAGCTAGCTTAACCAACCATTTTTAATATTTTTTTGATGGAAGAGGGGCCGGGTTTTTGAATTTTGAAACCCGGTTTTCACGGACTGGCGATCGACGGGCGATCGACGCCAGTTCGATCGGAGACCGACTAACTTCGCCGACGTGCATCCTCGACTGGAACAAGGCCTTGCCGTCAACGTTCCTAAGGGCTGCATCTCGCCGGCGATCATGGGTTTCCGCTGATGGGAGAAGCGTGGACGCCGGTGGTGTCGCGGGCACGTCGCCGCCGGGGGAAGTCAGATCCTCTTGCCGACAAGCGCGCCTCGGCTAAGTTTTGGATCAATGATGACGATCGGGATTCGACCTCGGGCGACGCTGCCGATGACATCGCTACATCGGGTGGATCGGCATCAGTGCTGCTACATTCCTGTAGCCCGCCCGGCAACAGCAATTCCGCTGTGGCTTCTCCACGTTGCGAAGGAGCAGTCAAGGGCAGGCGTCGAAGACTCACCATGGCTCCGTCGCAGGTATGTTCTTTGCTCCCTAATCTGTTGCTTTCGGCGCACAAAGTTGCAGTTTTGGATCAGGTTAGTGATAATTCAAGTATGGAGAAACCTGTAAGGAACCAGGGGATAGTCTCTCATGAATGTGTCACGAAGGATTTGTCTTCTGGTGACATGAATGGTGCCAAAGCGCCAATAGATCATTGTTCCTTGGCTAGCTCATCGACGGAGTCTAGTGCAGGAAGCTTCAGGTGTCCTGAGGAGGCCTACAATGAATGTATCATGGCAGGATTCACCTCAGAAGAAGCGCAGGAATTTGTTAAAACTATGATGCATTCAACAAAAACTATCTCCAGCCGGGAGAGTGACGATGTGTTAATTGAAAGATTTTGGGATCAAGTTGGATTCCCGAAGGGTACTAGATGGTGGGAGTTTGATCAGACAACCGATGACGAAACGGTGCATAACGATCAAGCTCATCCCATTCCTCATCCCACTATTAAGAAACATATATTGCAACCGAAAGGATTCAAAGTACGTCCATGGAAGGCCCCTTGCCAAAAAGGAAATTGGGCCAGATTACATTGGACGCTTTTCTCCCGGAACGTTTGAGAGTCAATCTAGAACCTCAGGCACCCACGTCAGATAGTAGGCAATTGAGATTGAGGCCCCGTGATTGCGGACGTGAGCCTTGGTGGGCAGTTTTCCAAAGTCGGCCCACACTCCAGCGCCGCCAAGCGCAGTCTCCTGCGCCGAGAATCTACGCCAAGGGAGCTAGGGTTAGCGAAGAGGGTGTTGGCGAATTGGATCTCCGGAGAACCTACGCTGAGGTCGCTGCGGGAGCACCCATGCCGCAAAACCACCCTAGGGCTCCACCCTATGGTCGCCGCCCTATTGGTGATCGTGGCGATGGCCGCTGGCAAGGGCGGGGCGGCAACTATGGCCGCGGACCACCGGGGCGCGGAGACGGCCACGACCGTGGCATGGCTGGCCGTGGGGACGGCGCTGAGCGTGGCCTGGCCGGCCGTGGTGGCCCTGGACGGGGTCCGGCCGGCCGCGGTGATGGCCATGGACGTGGTCCGGCCGGCCGCGGCAATGGCCCTGGTCGAGGGCAAGCAGACCGGGGGTGACGGTGCTGGACGTGGACGTCAAGATGGTGGCGGTGGGCAGGAGCACCACGCCCCAGGGGACGATCAAGGTCTAAACCGGGGACGCGGTGATGGAGGAGTCAAGGGAGCTGGAGCATCCAACGCTGCTGTGGGTCAAGGAGATATTCGACGAACATGGCAGCCGGTGCAAGGTACTGGATCGGTACCACATGCTGAATCAAGCTTACAAGGGGAGGCTCGGCAGCATGGTCAGCAACAAGAGGGTGTGCAGACGTTGAAAAAGAAGAGAGCCTTCTGTTTTCGCTGTAAGTGCAACGGACATGTTAGTGATGAATGTTGGGCAGATCTTGATTGTGTCATTTGTAACAAAAAGAATTCTCATATGTCTGCCAAGTGCCCCATTCTGAAGTGGCCTAGGAATATCACATCCTTACATGGGTCTGTCAAAAAGGATATGGCTTTTGTTCAAGTGAATGAAGTGGATTACAAATTGGAGACACCGGATCCGACACCTACAGGGCTTGTGTCAGTGACTGGACCACCGATTTCTGCAGAAGCTATACAGACAGAAATTGCTAGAATTACGAGGCTGGAGTGGGGTTGGGAAGCGTTGCCACATGGCGCGAATTATTTTCTGATGGCTTTTTCTAATGAGGAAACATTGCGCAGTATGGTTGACATCGGGTATCAGCTAAAGAACCATGGTGTCACTATCACAGTTACAGAATGGCAGATCGACCAAGACATTGTTCCAGCATATGAGTTAGACGAGGTCTGGGTGCACATTACTAATGTTCCACACAAGTACAGACACTTCCTGGTTTTTTGGGCTCTGGGTCAAGAGATAGGAAGCACCAGAGAGGTCGACATGCGGACTTACAGAAAGTTGGGCATCATCAGGGTGAAGGTTGCAGTGGTTGATAAGGCCTTCTTACCTATCACCACTGATTTGGTATTTGGCAATGTAGGGTATAATATTACATACACGTTGGAAAACAAGGATTTTGTGCCAGCTGCTTCTCCACCAGATGCTTCTGATTTTATGGATCAGGACCATAGGATGGTCCTGGGTCGGACAAGGGGAATGGCGAGGATGATAAAGAGGCTTCTGCTGCAAAGAAAAGGAGAGGTGATGTGCAGGCAAAGGACTCGAACACTGAACAAGGAAAGCAAACAGGGAGTGGGCCAGAGCCGATGCAGCTGGCACTTACACCTTTGGGGAAATCTAGGCCATGTCCAGTGTGGAAACCGTTGGTGATGATGGAAAAGGGAGAAGTTTTGCCCCCGATTGTAGTGACCCCACCGAAGGGAGGGTTTCGCAAGGATGGCACTTTTGCAAGTAAGTTTCGTCACCATCTATCACCACCTTGTCGTTCCAATTTATATAACAGAGTATCTCGTTGTGAAATTGGAAACTTAGACAAAACTTTGTTATATGCAACAAGGACGGTGGACGCTGTTCGGGAAGAGGGGCTGGTGTCTGGTGAGTCAGCTACCGATACACTGCTCGACATGGACCACGGAGCCGCGGACAGTGCTGACGGTGTAGCCAGCCCCGACGAGACTGCTGCCGCCGCGGTGGCTAGTCTGGCTGCCAACGACCTGGCTATGGCCACCACTGAACTGGCTGCGGCCGGCGCAGTGGACGGCCAGGCCGCTCCTAGCCTGGCTGCTGCCAGCATTGTGGCCGGTCCGGCTGCTCCCAGCCTGGTTGCAGTTGTTAGCGGCCAAGCCACTGCCGATGACCTGGATGTTGCCACCACTGGACTGCCTGCTGCTGTGGCCGTGGTCGGCCAGGCCGCTCCCAGCCAGGCTGCTGCCAGCGCCGTGGCCGACCAGGCCACTCCCAGCCTGGCTGCTGCCAGCGCCGTGGCCGGCCAGGCCCCTCCCAGCCTGGATGTGGCTGATTCCTGCCAGGCTGTTGCTGGTGCTGCTGAGAACCATATGGTGGCTGGACCAGCTGACCAGGGGGTGGAGTCGGCTACAGGGTAGGAGAAGGCATTACCTAAATCCCCTATCCCGAGTATTGATGGTGAGGTTTTTGATGAATTACTATTTAATGAATCATCTAATTTGTCTCATCATATAACCTTATCACAATTTACTATGTGTTCAGATGGCTCAATGGATAGATGTCAGTTAACACCTGATAGCGGAGCACCATTGGGATCACACAGCTCAGGTTCGGGATTTGATAAGGCAGCTTGTGGCTCACTACTTGTTGATGGTATACGTCGTAGTGCAAGAGCTAACAAGGTTATGTCTGATGGGCTTACTATTGCAGATGAGTTGGTTATGGCGAGGGCTATGAAGCGTGCAGCGGCTAGGAACCTGGACGGGATCCCAGCATCGCAAAACTCGGCATCTCCAACGAACTACAACAGTGGTAAGTTATCGAAAGATATGAGTATTGCTAATTTAAACTCTATTGGGATCTCTTTGGGAAGCAACACAGATACAATTAATTTATCTTACAGTGCACTAAAGCGAATCCATGTTGACAAAACTGTGGTACAACCAAAGTCCCAGAAGACAGATAAATTACACATAGAGGATAATCCATTTGACCTGAGCGATGGAGAGGATCATGAGCAGAATAATGATCTTCTATCTCACTTAGTGAAGGATTTAACAGACGTAGATCTTGAGGACTTGGATCTGGACACAAAAATTTGTGACCTCCAGGTATCTGGCCGAAAGACTAAGAAGAACAAAGAGCGCTGTAGGCGGCAAAATAACCATAACACAGGTATTCAATGAAAGGTTTCTACTGGAATAGCAGAGGTCTAGCAGACTTGGCTAAATACCGGTATGTTTCGGAAGCAATAAGAGATCATAGCCTAGATTTTGTCGCAATCATGGAGACTGGCAAGCAAGATATGTCTCGAGCAGGTCCCAATCGCTTATCGGGAGGCGCGGACTTTGTTTGGCACTGCTTGCCACCTAGGGGTCGGTCAGGAGGAGTCCTCTTAGGTATTAACTCCCTGGTTCTTGATCTTTCTATTATTGTTGAAGGGGAATTTTTTGTTAAATTCCATCTGCGAAATAGGCAAGATAACTTCAAATGGATTCTGATGGCGGTGTATGGCCCGGCTCAGGAAGAGTTTAAGATTGTTTTTTGTCGGAATTAGTGTGAACTTGCCAACAGAATCCTTTCCCCGTCCTGATAGGAGGAGATTTCAACATAATGAGACATAGCAGGGAAAAGAATAAAAACAATTTTAATCCCAGATGGCCTTTTCTATTCAATGTTGTTATTGATAGTTTTGATCTGCGGGAAATTGAATTGTCAGGTAGACAATTTACCTGGGCTAATTCACTCCCGGATCAAACCTATGAAAAATTGGATAGAGTCTTAATGAGTACGGAATGGGAGTTAAAATATCCCCTAGTGACAGTTCGAGCACTAGACCGCGGGATTTCAGATCACACACCACTGATTCTTGACACAGGCGACCCAGCCTTTACTGGTCAGCCTAAGCAGTTCAAGATGGAACTTAGCTGGTTGACTCAAGAGGAATTCAAAACAAAAGTCAGAACGATTTGGAATCAACCGGTCCAGGGACAGAATTCTGTCCAACGCTGGAACAAAAAAATGGGTGTGTTACGAAAACATCTCCGGGGATGGGCTCGCCATTACCATGGGATGTATAGAACGCAAAAAGAACATCATCAACATATTGTGTCTACACTTGACACGCAAGCTGAACGGAGACCTCTAACAGATGGGGAGAGAGAACAGCTAGAACATGCTCATGATGACCTCATAAAACTCCTGAGAGAGGAGGAACTGAGATTTTATCAACGAGCTAAAGTGAATGATGTTCCAGATGGTTGCAAATGGCAAACATCGGAAGAAACGAATATTCTCCCTTGATCATGAAGGTGGAAGGATCGAAGGACAGAATTATCTCAAAGAGTACATAACCCAGTTTTACAAACACCTATTTGGCCCTCCCGAAGAAAATCACTTTAGTTTGGATGAGAGGAGGGAGGATATGACGCAAGTAAGCCAATTAGAAAATGAGCTTCTCACGGCCCCCTTCACGGAAAAGGAGGTTCGGGATGCAATTTTTAGCATGGAACATAATAAAGCACCAGGACTGGATGGTTTTCCGGCTGAATTTTATCAGCATTTTTGGGAAACAATCAAAGGGGACCTGATGAATATGTTTCATGACTTACATACAGGAGAACTGCCGCTGTTCAGTCTCAATTTGGTGTTATCTCTTTGATACCCAAAGTGAAAGAGGCTAATAAGATACAGCAGTATAGGCCTATATGCTTACTGAATGTTAGTTTCAAAATATTCACTAAAGTAGCAACAATCAGAATTAATTCAGTAGCAGACAACATCATCAGCCCGACTCAAACAGCCTTCATGCGAGGTAGGAATATTTTGGAAGGGGTAGTAATTTTACATGAGACAGTACACGAGATTCACAGGAAAAACCTGAACGGCATTATATTCAAAATTGACTTTGAAAAGGCCTATGATAAAGTCAAGTGGGACTTTCTGACACAGACGCTCCGTTTAAAAGGTTTCTCCTCAAAATGGATTGAGTGGATTAAATCTTTATTTCGGGTGGAAGTGTTGCAATAAATGTTAATGACGAAATAGGTCCTTTCTTTCAGACTAAAAAAGGACTCAGACAAGGAGACCCACTATCACCCATCCTATTTAACTTAGTTGCAGACATGCTCACACTACTAATTAACAGGGCTAAAACAAGTAATCAGATACAGGGTGTGGTGCCCCACTTGATTGATGGTGGCCTTTCCATACTACAGTATGCTGATGACACAATTCTGTTCTTAGATCACAACCTGGAACAAGCTCAGAACATGAAGAATATCCTTTGTGCGTTCGAGCAGTTATCGGGTCTCAAAATAAATTTTCACAAGAGTGAAATATATTGTTTTGGGGAGGCTAAGAACTTTGAAGACCAATATAAAGAACTGTTTGGCTGCAACCCCGGGTCTTTCCCAGTCAAATATCTCAGTATTCCAATTCACTTTCGAAAACTGACAAATAATGACTGGTTGAGGGTCCAGGAACGCTTTGAGAGTCGACTTAGCAGCTGGAAAGGGAAAAACCTTTCATATGGAGGCCGACTAACCTTAATCAATTCAGTTCTTAGCAGTCTACCGATGTATATGATGTCCTTCTTCCAAATCCCAAAAGGGGTCCGTAAGAAGTTGGACTATTATCTGTCTAGATTTTTTTGGCAAAGTGATGAGCATAAGCGAAAATACCAATTAGCTAGATGGAGTATTCTGTGTCTTCCACGGGATCAAGGAGGCTTAGGGATACACAATCTCGAACTTAAGAACATGGCCTTGCTCAGTAAGTGGCTGTATCGTTTGCTCACATCGGACGGCACTTGGCAACAGATTCTCCGCAATAAATATCTAGGGACCAAACCTCTGGTTCAGGTCCAATGGAAAAGCGGAGATTCACACTTTTGGGCGGGGCTAATGAAGGTTAAAAATGACTTCTTAAAATTCGGTACCTTTACTGTAAAGGATGGGTCCCAGATAAGGTTCTGGGAAGATAAATGGCTAGGCAATAGGCCTCTTCGTGACCAATATCCTCAACTCTATCACATCGCTAGAAAAAAGCAGGATACGGTGGCAGAAGTACTTAGTACAGAGATTCCCAATATATCCTGGCGGAGGGATCTGATTGGTCCTAAATTGATAATGTGGAACAATTTGGTAGCAAGGTTGGAAAACATAAACCTCACTGATGAAGGAGATGAATTTAAATGGAGTTTGGACCCGACAGGTGTTTTCTCAGTGAAAACACATTATCTGGCCCTGATATATCAAAATATACCAAACACAAATAGAAAATTATAGAAATCAAAGCTTCCATTAAAGGTTAAGATTTTTATATGGTTTTTAAAGAGAGGAGTCATTCTCACTAAGGACAATCTAGCCAAACGAAACTGGAATGGTAGCAAACAGTGTATTTTCTGCCATGAAAATGAGTCAATCCAGCATCTATTTATTGAATGTAGATTCACACGTATGGTCTGGGCTACGGTCTATGCGGCTTGGGGTTTACCTAAACCATCTAGTGTGTATAACATGTTCAACGGATGGCTAAATTTAGTGCCACAAAACTTTAAACCCCTGGCATTTGTAGGCGCGGCGGCCTTATGTTGGGCGGTCTGGCGATGCAGAAATGCAGTGGTGTTTGATAACAAATCTTCAAATTTTTTGCAGGTAATCTTCTCAACGTCGCATTGGCTCCGCACTTGGTCTATCCTTCAACAGCCTTCATCGCGGGGCAGGCTTGTAGTGGCGTCTCAGTGCTTGGTCCAAGTGGCCAAGGTTATTTTTGCCCGGGCATTTGGGTGGCGGTCTAGTCTTATGATTGGCGGCTCTTAGTGTCCGGAGTTTCGACAAACATATGTGTTTTCTTTTTTGGTTGTGTGTCACTTGATAGAGGCCGGGGTTGTTTTTTTGGCAGGTGTATCACCTCGATGTATCTAACTGAAAATTAATAAAGTATCTCATTTCCAAAAAAAGCTTAACCAACCAAATTCAAAGTGGTAAAGCGACAAGAACGGCAAGGAGAAGGCGCGAGGAAGGAGGAGCTGACTTGCGAGGCCCACAGCCCACCTAGCAGCTGAGGCCTGAGGGAAAACGTGGTGAGCAACCCTTGGCCTCCGCCGCCAACGCCAAGATTGGCGCAGCGGATGGGTCCATAGGTAGGCGCGTTTGCGGTAAGCGTGTGTATACACAGCTTTAGTCATAAGCTTTTGATTTGACATGAAAAGGTACGAATTTAGTAATTAAGTTCAAATTGACATGTTTAGTTGATAACAAAGCTAATAAGCAGACAGTACGTAGTTCACCGAGATATCTTTGATGCAAAGAAAGTGACGTCGAACCCCAAAAATATAGGGCCATCGATAAGTTCCAAACGCGCAGTTGTGGGTTTGAACAGTACTGGTCTTGGTTTTTTTTGTCCTACCTACGTATGCCCCACTTTGACCTTTATGCCAACTCATTCGAAAGAGAAGCAGCATTGTATGTGCGTGGCTCGGCGTGGCTCCAGTGGATCAATCACTAGGCGACGAGTAGTCGGCCGTTTTGACGCATACGGCATCGACCTGCTTACCAAGTTGCCGGTCGGCCATGATCGACACGACTCATTCTATCTTGCATGCATGTCATGTCAACCTAAACGAGGAAGCTGCTGCTCGAATGCCGGGTCGTGCACTTGTTAGGTCGTTGTAGTACGTACTAGTCGTAGCTCACTGTTACTCTGGCTAGCTTGCTCATCAGCCAGGTCAAAGCACGCAAGTGGTAGCTAACTATAGCTAGAGCAAACTACACAGTGCTCAAAGTAAACTAGTGCTTGATCGAGCTGCAGATGTTTATATTATTTATATATATCGCCTTCTTAATATATATTCCACCAGTACGTACCAATTAAGCTTGCATGCCGCCAAAATGGGGAGATATAATCTTATAAGTACGATGCAAGTGATCGAGTTGGCATCCACACACTAACCTCCATTAGAGCAATTAGTAATGGATTAATAGCATCGAAAGCATTTGCTTCATATATGAACCACGAGTTCGTCGCGTCGACCCAAACCCTCTCTGACGCTGGCCGACCCATAGACGGCTAGCCAGATATAAATATACTCCCTCCGTATCGAAATATTTATCGTTTTTGACTTTTTTCTACAACTTTGACCATTCGTCTTATTCAAAATATTACGCAATTATCATCCATTTTGGTTGTCGCATGCTTTACTATTGTAGGTATTTTAAGCTTGACTTACTCTTTTGCGTATTTGCGATAATTTTTTGAATGAGACGAATGGTAAAAGTTGTAGAAAAAAAGTCAACGATGACAAATATTTCGATACGGAGGAGTACTAACTAATTCTATCCCGTGCAACTTGCCTCTTTCATTCGTACACGGCTCGGCTGGCTAACCATATATAACTTGCATCGCATGCAATTCTCAGCTAGGTGGTGGAGACGACGGCTAGGCACGGTTGGACCCAACTCTCGAAGACCGTTGAAAACACACGCAGCATAACACCCAAAGAACATTATTATACGGTAAGGTTCAACGACATATAAACATAATCTATGGGCCACATGTTTAGTGGAGTACAAGTGATCAGCTATTAAGAATTTCACTGTCTATTCTCAATGCACGGTATAGTGCTTTTCTATCTACCTCACTCACAAGATTCATGACCCAACATGGCAACATTGTACCTCTAGATTTGAACCACTAAAGCCACAAGCAGCCAGGCTTGAATTTAACCATGTTTATTTTGCCCCCTTTCTCGGACTCAGTGCATCCTCACGAGAGCGAGCATGCATGCCAAACCCAAATGTTGGCACAATCCACTAGCAAGTAGCAACCATCTGAATCATTGTTCCTATCCACTCCAGCACATATAGTGGAGGCTGGGTATGTGTGAACACCAGGTCATCCTTTTGAAACCCCAACAATATAAAATTTCCCTCCTTTTTTTAAAAAAAATACAAACAGTAGCTTTCAGAAAAAAAATAAAAGTTTTTTAAGCTACTTCAGTTTATGATGCTAGTTCACCAGTTTTTGAAAACCTTTGCTACAAGTTTCTAGCATACCAGTTTTCAGCATTCTCCTCTCCATATTATTCTTGGCGTTTGAGGCAATCTTCTGTGCGCCACAGCTACCGCCTCAACAGTCAACACTACCGGAAACAAGGAGTTTGCCGTGCGCCTGGGACACACGGCAAAGCCCCTAAAACGTACGGCAAACACTTTGACGTGCGTATTTAGCCCATGCGCACGGCAAAGGCTGCACGGCATACATCTGCACGGCAAACAAGCCTTTGTCGTGCGCCTTATATCGCGCACACGGCAAAGGATGTTTGTCGTGCGTCAGGAGGGGCGCACGGCAAAATAAAGGCGTCGACGGCGCCATCGACTGCGGGGGCCTGACGGCGGTCGTTGACGGCGCGGGGCATGGCGGGCATCGACGGCGCTGGGAGGCTTTGCCGTGCGTGGCCGCCCTTGGCGCACGGTAAACGTTTGCATTTTGCCGTGCGCCAGGCTGCAGGCGCACGGCAAACTTTGGCCTCTTTGCCGTGCAGCCCCCAGATAACGCACGGCAAACTATGGCATGTTTGTTGTGCGCCCTTCAGCGAAACTCACGGCGAAAATCCCACGTGCAGCTCACGTGCCCTGGCCGTTACCGGGACGAGCGACGGCCGTTTGGGGCACGCACACGTGGTTAATATTTGCCTTGTGCTGCTGAGGGACGCACGAGGCAAAGGGCGAACGTTGCCGTGCTCCACCAGGAAGGCACACGACAAATATTAACGGCCGTCGTTGGCCGTCGCTCGTCGGACGGACGGCGCACGGGCTGCGCACGTGCTAGGTTGTTTGCCGTGCGCCGCTTGGCTGACGCACGGCAAAATTGTTATTTGCCGTGCGCCACCTCTGTGACGCACGGCGAAAGCTTATTATGCCGTGCGCCTTATGTTTGTCGTGCTTTTAATTGTCGCGCACGGCAATAGAGGTTGTTGCCGTGAGCCCGATATAAAACGCACAGCAAACATGTACACGCACGGCAAATTCGCGTTCTCCGGTAGTGCAACACTAAACCTGAAAGCCAGCCCCACAAGAGAAGAAACTCACTACTAGAGAGCGCGAGACGGCCATGGCCCAAAATAATCTTGAAGCAGAAATTTGACTATTGTTAGTTTTCATGTTTTCAGCACTGCTAAGTGCTAACGGTTGTTTAACGATTTAAATTTGATGTATGTACGCGTGGTCAACCAACTCTGCAACCAACCTAATAAGGTTGCACATGCATCCAGCTCATAATTCCCCCGTTCAGCATCCCGCTACTGGATATGGTACGATCCTGTCTGACATTCTTAAAATCAAATTTTTTAAAAAAAACGAGGGAAAACTAAGTAGAACCAATTATGAAGGCATACATACATCACACGATGGACAAGATCACTTAAAGAACAATCAGCGCGCATTTCTACTTGTTGCACATTAAGAAAACCTAGGTGATGGAGTAACTACTTAACCAAAAGTGCGCTGCTAAGAGCATCTCCAGCCGGGCCCCTAAATGGGCCTCTATTGCTTCTTTTAGTCACCCATGTGAAAAAACCAACTCCAACCGGGCCCCTAAATGGGCTACCATTTTGTGGAGGCGATTAAATTTTGGTCTAGAGCCCCTAGAACTGGAGGCCCTCTATTCCCACTGACACGCTTCCTTTTTTTTCCTCTTTCCCTTCCTCTGCTTCGCTCGTGAGTCGCGACACGGGGACCTCCCGCGCCGGCCGCCGCCACCACCATCCCGCCTCGCCGTCGCCGGAGATCCTCGCCCGCTGCCGCTAGACTCCCTGGCATGGACGGATCCGTCCCTTTGGGGGACAAACGGACGGCTTGGGGCACCAACAGCAACGGGCCGAGCCGAGCCGAACCAGGCCGCCGCCGCAGCCTCGCAGCCTCTCCGGCGCGCCCTCCCCAGCCGGTCGCGCCTACCTCGGCATCCAAGAAACGCCGGGGTCGATCCCCGACATGGTCCGCCCACGCCGCCGCCGTGGCCGGCCGCGGCGGATGCTGGCGCGGCTACGTCGCCGCCGCGCTGGACGACGGCGGCGGCGGCGGCGCCCGCTGCCTCGCGCTGCGGTGCCCCGACGCATCGTGCTCGCAAGCGGTGCTCCGCGGGACGGTGGAGCGGTTCGCCGTCGGCGGGGACGACGCGCGGCACCGGTGGCTGAAGCTGTGCACGGCGCCGAGGGTGCGGCTGCACCATCGAGCTCGATATCGCCCCGGACAGCGAACTGGTGTGCAGCAGGATCCAGGCGGTGGGAGCTGTTCGAGTTCCAGCACCGGCGGATCGACGCCATGGTGAAGGAACAGACGGCCGCACCGGACGGTCGACGACGTCGCGCTCCGGCGACGACGCGGGGGCGGCGGACGGGAGCAGCACGAGTCGGGGAGAGACGAACGAGTCGGCAAGAGACGGGGCCCACCGGTCAGATGGATGGTGGCCCTGTTTAGTCAGTTGGGCTGGAGCACACCTCTCCTTTGGCCCTCTAAATTTTTAAAATTGACCCTTAAAATGAAATATAGAGGCCCATTTTTAGTCATCCGGCTGGAGATGCTCTGACTGCTGATTATCCGGAGCTGTGTTTTGCTACTCTACTTGCTATTCTCACCAGACACAACCGCACAGGCACAGCGTCGTGTCGTCGTTGCAACCTTGCAGTGTGCATGATTGAGCTCCACGTTCTGTGCCGCTCCCTCTGGTCAATAATGAACTCAATTTTATTAGGCAGCAAAGTCAATGCATGCATGTATGCATGGAGATAATGGATGACAAGCAACGTATACCTAACTGACAGTGCAGTGTCTGCATGCGAGCCAATCAAGGCCACTCACCAGGCACTTATCGCTCGCGGCTTCGCCGTCGACATCCTCCCGCAGTGTATAAATACCCCTCTACCCCAAGCTTCCCATCACACAACCAGCTCGATAGCTACCTCATCAAAACACTCTCTAGTTTCCTGCTAGCAGCTGTGTGTTTGGCCATCTGATCATCGGACATGGCGAAGCTCAATGCCACCGTGCTAATACCACTATGCGTGGTGCTCGCCTTCCTCGCCGGGCAGTCGGCCGCCGGCCAGTACTACTCGGACAAAGTCCAGGACAAGGTGAGGAAGGAAGTGGAGAAGGCCATGGCATACAACCCCAGCGTCGGCGCCGCCCTCGTTCGCTTGGTGTTTCATGACTGCTGGGTCAATGTGAGTACACATCTACATCCATGATTAATTGCTCTTTTATGCTGCTTGGATTTGCACATTATATTGCACATTTTGGACCAAAACGAAACACTGCTGAAATGTCATCAGTGCCACCGTGCGTGACAGATATGGGTGCTAAATTTCTACTCATAGCTAGTTTGTTTGTTCATCTATTGAGAACAGCTACCTTATTATTATTATTACCATTATCATTTTACTAGGGCTGTGACGGATCAGTGCTCCTGGACAAGACCCCCACCGACGGCACCAACACCGAGAAGAAGGCGGTGAACAACATCGGGCTCGCCGGCTTCGAGCTCATCGACACCATCAAGCAGAAGGTGGGCGCCGCCGCCTCCTGCGCGGACATCCTCGTCTTCGCGGGGCGCGACGCGGCCGACATCCTCAGCGGCGGCAAGATCTTCTACGCCCTCGCCGGCGGCCGCAAGGACGGCGTCGTCTCGTCCGCCAAGGCCGCCGACGCCACCCTCCCGGAGTCCACCTTCGACTTCGCCCAGCTGCAGGACAACTTCGCCGCGTCCGGCCACGGCTTCACCGTCGAGGAGCTCGTCGTGCTCTCCGGCGCGCACTCCATCGGCGTCGCGCACCTCTCCTCCTACCAGGACCGCCTCGGCGGCGCCGACGCCACGCCCATCGACGCCGACTACCAGGCGGCGCTCGTCAAGCTCACCCCGCCGGAGTTGTTGAAGGAGGGGCAGGACCCGACGGTGCCCAACAACCCGCGCGACGCGAGCGGCGCGTTCCAGAAGGACGCGGCCTACGACCCCGTGGCGCTTGGGGTGAGCCCGGCCAGGGGCGTCCTGGACAACAGCTACTACCACAACACCCTGGAGAACAAGGTGCTCTTCAAGTCCGACTGGGTGCTGCGCACGGACGGGTTCGCCGCCGGCAAGCTGCAGGAGTACAGGGAGAACGCGACGGAGTGGAACGCGGACTTCGCCACCGCCATGGTCAAGCTCAGCGGCCTTCCCGCCCAGGGCAAGAATCTGGAGATCAGGAAGAACTGCAGGTTCACCAACCAGCAGTACTACTACTAGAGACCACACCAGGCCAAGCGCTTGCTTGATTCAACGACATGCATGCATGGCGCCAATATATATCTAGCTGCATCGATCGATCACAATTCTATTTGTGCATGTTTTACCATTCCCTTCAATTCTCGATAAGGAATTGATTTTAACAGTTTAGTACTTACAGGTTACAGCTGGTTATGTTGTTCTTGCACCATCTGATGTATTTCGTTAATGAAAGAAATAATCATCTGAAATATTACTCCCTTCGTATTACTCCACTTAAGTATATATATCCAAACGCGCTTGATCGATGAAGAAGTTTCTTTTTGGAAAAGCCCACTCCAGTACTGAATTTTTTTCCGGGAAGAAGAGCCGGCGGACGCGTATACCCCGCTCAGGCTCAGCTCATCTCCTGGCTTGGGCCGGCCTGCTGCACAGCCCGGGCCGTGCCCTCTCTCGTATGCGTATTTAGCGCGCACATTTGGTGGGCTTATGGAGCAATGTTAGTTGTGGGCTAGGCTTCCTAAAAAAGGATTGTGGGCCGAGCAGTATTGCTAGTTTCCGGTATTTGAGATCCAAACATACTATAGCAGAGAAATGGCTAAAGAGAGATGGGAATTAAGCCAACCATACAACTTGGTCAGGTGACGGGGGATAAATTTGTTCTAAAAAAAGATGACGGGGGGTAAATAAATTAACTCAATTTGTCGGTGCTGAGATTGGCCGCCCAATCCTCAGCGCCACACAGAATGCGCTGTGTCCCGTCCCCTGACGGTTGATGCAAGAGCTAGCACGATGACACAAGAGTTTATCCTGGTTCCGGCCGCGGGGCCGTACATCCAGCAGACTGTGCTCGCGGCACTATACTATCTTGCACCGAGGTGCCTGCAGTGGGGGGGCTACAAGCACGGTGGGAGAGGAGAGGAAGTCTCCAAGTCCCTGAAAATGAGTGTGAAAGTGATTGAGGAGAGTGCCAATATTGTGTGAGGCGGTGATCGTGTGTTCGTCTGTCTGTCCCCTTCTCTTTCGCTCCCTTCCTCCTTTTATAGGCCATGGAGAGAGGGGGAAGGGCTTACAAGTACAAGTACAGTGTGTGCTACAGGGGCGCGCACTGGAGAGCATGGCGCCGTGCGTGCGGTCGTCCTTGACCCTGGCAGGGGATTTACGGCGAGCTTCGGCTTCTGCGGGTGTCACGGCCGTTCCTGTGCTTGTCCTGGAGTGGTTTCGAGGGGTGGGGCCGCCGTAATCCGCGTCCAGCCGCCCGAAGCTGGTTGGTTCGAGGGCGTGGCAGGTGGGGAAGGATGAGAGTTGGCGGCACAGGGGTCGGCATGGCAGTCGCTGTTGACCACAGTGCGCGGCGTGCCCGGTTTACCGGGGAATGGCCGAGAGTTGGTGGATTTGACCTGGCGTTCGTCATCACCGGGCCGCGCCTGACCGGAGTCCGTGCTCGGTCGCTGCTCATATATTCGTTCGAGGGTTCTTCACGCCCATTCGAGGGCTGCATCGGGGGGGAAGGACGGGAGCGGGTGGAATAGTGGTGCGGAATGACGCCTGCAAGTCTGCACATGGCCTTGCGCAGCGCCGCATGCGTCCGCACAGCAGCGGTGAGGACGCATAGTGACCGGAGCAGGTAGAACAGCGAGCTCTGCGGTGTCAGCGGCGCGGCGTGGGGAGAGATCGCCTTTTGACTTTGGCGCCCGCCCGATAGGGTGGGCATTAAATGCCGTTGTCAGGCGGGGCGTCGGGGCGCGCCGCGTCGAGTAGAGGGGTGGCCTCGAGCGAGGCGGAGTTGGCTCGCCTGCTTGAGGGGGTACGCGGCCCTCGAGCGAGGCGGAGTTGGCTCGGCGCCTGCTTGAGGGGGTGTGCGGCCCTCGAGCGAAGCGGAGTTGGCTCGGCCCCTGACCCGGGGGGTTCGGGTCCCTCGAGCGAGGCGGAGACGGGGGTCGCCACTTGGGTCCCCTCAACAGGCGAGCTCGGACGGCCGTTTTGGGCCGTGATAAGCTGTGACGGGCCATGCTACCTTGGTGGTCCTTTCGGGCTGCTGGTGATTCGGCCCTCCGTGGTTAACGTTTTTTGAGGGTGGTTACCCCAATGGTTAGGGGACCCCCTGGGTCTGTCCCGGACAGTAGCCCCCGAGCCTCTACCGGACTAAGGGTCAGTCGGGCAGAGGCTGACGGTTTGCGGGATCGTTCCCGGGCATTCTGCGGGGGTTACTCCTTCTTGATTACGCATGTTCTTCCGTGGGGGCGGGCGAGCGCACCCGCGGGTGTAGCCCCCGAGCCTTTGGAGGAGTGAGTTCACTCGTGCAAGGGCTTTGACTCCCGAGGGTTGTGTTAGTCGCCCCCCATTCGACGTGGTGGATTGCGGGGATGATACCGATTTATACGGAACTCGGGGGGCGGGTCCTGCACGGCTTTGACGCGTTTCGCGTATAGGAGGAGGAGGATATGGTGCAAGGAGCCCCCAAGCCCCTGGCCCGAGCGGAGGCGGTCAGGGGGGTTTCTTGTCTTTGAGTTGCGACCCTCGCTTTCCCTTCGCGGGGGAGAGGGGTGAGGTCGTTCGTGTAACCCTCGAATTTGGCCGCGTACACGGATGCCTCGGTGAGCTGCTAGCGGGTAGTTCAAGTGGACGCCCGTGCCCCGTTCGCTAGGGGTCGGCTCGTGGTCCGGAGACTCGTCTATAAGAGCGCTTGCAAAGGTTTGCTAGGTAGGGCTCGGCCCCCTTCGATGGAGGCCGAGGGCGCGGAAGCTCTCCCTCGATGGGATCCCTCGTCTAGCTGCCCGTGTCTGGCCTTGAACACAACAGGGGCGTCCCCAAACTTCGCGTTCGGGGTAAAGTCCGTTGAGCACGCCCGAATCGTCCCTGACTCTGTTGATCCGGAGCGCCTGTCGAACCCTTTTCGCGGGCCAGGCTTCGTACTCCTAATCAGTGGGGCCTTGCGAAAGGTGCAGGTTGCCCTCGAGCCGCGGGCTCGAGAGTGGGTTGGTCGAGCGTGACCTGCAGCCTTCGCATCGCTTAATCTGGGGCGCCCGTCGAACCCTTTCGAGGTTAGGGCTTCGAGCCCCTGATTAGTAGCACCCCGCGCCTCGGGAGGGCGTCGTTGTCTTACCTTGGAAGGAAGCCTTCCGTTCGGTTGTTGACATTTTGGTTTGCGGGCCTACGCGCGACCGCTGGCGGGCGTGGTCGTGGCTGACGTGGCACAGAGTGGGCGAGGTTGGCGCGCCTTTTTAGGCGGAATTGGCGTGCGCCGGGGAAAGGCGAGGCGACGGGCGGTCAGGTGCCGCTGCCGCATCGTTTCGTTTTACTGTGCCGCAGTAAATGCCGCCGCTCACGCGCGCCGTTCCCCGGGGAAAGGGGAGGGGGCCCCTGGCTGTCATTGATGCGCCACGCGCGCCGGGCTTGTCGCCGATGGTTTTGCGTGCTGCGGCGGGGATGAATTCGCTCCTTCCCCTATAAAAGGAAAGCGGGGGGGGGGGAAGGGATTACTTACCTTCGCCATTCCCCGCACCAGCTCGCGCCTCCGCTTTTCTCTCGCTTCCGAGTCCGCTAGCTGCTCTCTGCTCGTCCTTTCCGCCTTCGTCGCCTTTCCTCCCCGCTCCGCCGTCTGCCATGGTGGTCATTGAGGGCGTAACCGAGTGGACTCCGTCCACCGCCACCGATCACCTCCTAGAGGGCCTAGTGACCGGCGGGCAGCTCTCGCCCCGGGGCGATTCGGCGCGGCCGGCGTGGATTGTCCCGCCGCTGGCGGCCAGGGTGCCGAACCCGCCGGCGGGGTACGTGGTGAGCTTCATCCGCTTCCACGAGCGGGGCTACTACGGCGTGGAGCTCCACAACTTCGCCCCCAACGCCGTCTCTCAGGCGGCGGCCTTCGTCGGCATTTGTGAGGGCGTGCTGGGGATCGAGGCGCACTGGGACCTGTGGGTCCACCTCTTCCGCACCGAGCTCAGCACGTCCGACGCGGGGAGGGGGGTGCGCCGTTCTTCGTGTGCCGGCGGTCTTACGCTCGCACCGTTCGAGCCCCGGAAGCATCTGTACCCGGCCTGCAGGATGACCACCAACAACAGCAGCTGGGCCAAGGGGTGGTTCTATCTGCGCAACGACAGCATGGGGTTGCCGGACTACACTGGCAAGGTCTTGACGGAGAAGGCCGACTCCTTGAGCTACGGGGTTTCCGGCGACGGTCAGCGGAAGAGGCTCCGCCCCACCATCGACGCCCTTCGTACTCTGGAGGGGTCGGGTTTGACCGCGGCGCACATGCTTGCGCACTGCCATCGTCGCCGGGTGGTTCCCCTCATGGAGAGACAGCTCCCTCTGTTCCGGATGACAGAGGGCGCCGATCCGGCGGCATTGGCGGTTTCGCGTATGTTGCCGGAGCCACTCCTTGAGGAGTACGTCGTCACGAGGGTGCGAACGGCAGTGCATCCCGACACTATGCCGAGTGACCTCTGGTCGTTCCGGCTGCGCCCTGATGAGGGCCACGTTTTGTCGGTAAGTTGCCATTTTCCCTCCCGATCTGTCGGATCGATAACTTAGGATTCCCTTCCTCGATTCATTGTGGTTTCAGGAGGTGAACTGCCACCTCTACCGCTCCCTCGCGCCGACTCCGGAGGTGCACGCTTCAAACCGCGCCCGCCGTGACCGTGAGAGGGACGCGAAGGCGGCGAGGAAGGCCAGCAGCTAGAGGAGGCAGGCCCGGCGGGACGCGCACTCGGCGGCGCTTCGCCGGTAGAGGAGGGACAGCGGGACGCCGCCGGCGTCCCCGGAGGACTCCCCGGACCCTCCCAGCGAGGAGGAGGAGGAGGAGGAGGAGGAGATCGACGCCGGCGGGGCTCTGCTCGCCGGTGAGGAGGAGGAGATGACCGTGCCGCCGCCTGGGGCGGGCGCGGCGAGCCTTGGCGATGTCACGCCGGTGGTGGCGCGGACGGCGGTTGCGCCTGCCCGACCCGCGGCGCCGCGGGCGCATGTGACTTCTACCCCTGCTGCGGGCGCGTCGCGCCGCAGCAAATCGGATGCCGAGGGCTCGAGGGGTTTGCAGCCCCCGAGCGGGTTGAGGGGGTCCTCGAGTTCGAGGAGGGCTCCATCATCGAGCGGCTCGAAGCGGAAATTGCAGGCCTTGCAGGACAGCGTCCGGTAAGTCTCGCTTTGAACTATTCTCGCGATTTTCCATCCCCGTTTGCTTTTTTGCTTCGTAATTTCCGTTTTTCCTTTCTGATTCAGCGCTCGGGGTGCGGCCAAGGCCAACCCCAACCTCGCGCCTAAGAAGGCGTTGAAGGTCGGGGCGTTGGATTCCCCTCACGCCGGGGGATCGCGTTCACGTGGGACTCCACGTCCAACGGCGACGCCCGCAGTGATGCCGGAGGAGCCGACGCTGGGGGTACGAGATTCCCGGCCGATGGAGACGGAGCGGGGGGGGGGGGGGGACGCCCCCGATGGTTGTTACGGAGCCGGGGCAAGACGCCCTGGTGGTGGACGTGGAGCCGGGGCACGGTGCCCTGCTGGTGGACGTGGAGCCGGGGCACGGCGCCCCGGTGTTAGAGGTGGAGCCGGGGCACAGCGCCCCGGTGATAGAGGTGGGCGAGCAGGGGGGCCGTGCCACCGTCGCGGCCCCTACTGAAAGGAGGCGGGAGGCGGTCGCGCCGATCGGCAGCACGGTCATCCTGCCGGCTTTGGGTTGCGCACAAGGCGTGGCCCAAGATGACGATGGCGGGCGTGCTCCCCCAGCGGGGGTGGCTGCGGCCGAGGTGCCGGCGGCGTTTTCCTTGGCCCGGGGGCCGCAGCAAACGCCAGTGGCTGGGGGAGCAGCGGAGTGGGATACGGCCGAGGCGGCGCTACTTCAGGGTCGGCGCGGCCCGAGCGCATGGCCGGAGGAGCCCGGCGTCTCTGCCCGAGTCTGGAGGGGCATGGCGGAGGAGAACGAGCTGTGGGCTTGAGCCGAACGGGTCGGGACGGACCTGGAGCGGGCCATTGCTGCCGCCGCCGATCTTCATTCCAGGCAGGCGCTGGAACTCTTCGAGGTAACCCCGTGCTTATCCATACTGCTTGGTAATTCGTCACCGTTTTTAGTTCGTGCCTTATCCTTGATGGTTCTTCGTGCAGCTTCTGCGGCAGGAGGCGGCAGACAAGACCGCGTGCATCGTGGACTTGTACGCCGATCTTCGTCGGTACCATCAGGCGAACCTGGACCTGGGCACAGAGGTGACCCAGCTCACCGCCCGGGTGAGGGAAACGGAGGCGGCCGCCCGCGCACACGAGGGCGCCAAGGCTCGCGCGGAGCAGGAACGCGACGCCGAGAGAGGCGCGGCGGAGCGGGGGGCCCGGGCATTGGCCGCAGCGTTGGAGCGGCTCGAGCTCGACCGCAAGGCGCGCGAGGAGGCCGGGACCAAGCTGCTGGAGGCACAGGGCCAGCTCCAGCGGCAGCGCGAGGTGCTCACGACGGAGCAGATGCTGCTCGAGCAGGAGCGCAAAGGCGCGCGAGGCCGCGCAGTCTCAGCTCGCGGAGGCGTCGGCCCGGGCAGAGCAGAAGGCCCAGGGGGCCGAACAGCTGGGCCGCTCGCTTCGGGAGAAGGAGGGTGCGTTGGCCACCGCGGAGGACCTGCTCCAGCAGGAGAGCACGGCGCTTACCGAGGCCACGGCCTTGGTAGATGGTATGGTTCTATGTTTTCTTAGCTTCCTTGGTTGTTTCTGTGTTGGAGTTCGTTTTGACGTGCTCAATCCTTGTCAAGGGCTGCGGAAGGCCGAGGCCGAGAAGGCAGACGAGGTGGTGGTTGTTCAAGCTGCCTACTCCGAGGCTCAGGGGGAGCTCGAAACTCTGAGGGCTGCCGCCGACGCCGCGTGCCGGGACATTCAGTGCGTCGACATCCCGTCGGGGTTGCAGTCGGGGTCGTCATTGCCCAGCCGCCTGAGGTCTTTGAGATGCTGCGTGGCGGAGCGCCTCGAGAATACTCTTCACCTTGGTGTGAAGAAGGCACTCGGCGTGGTGTCGACCCACTTCGACATCGACCTTGCGGCGGTGGCGCACGGTTATTTTATCGACGCAGACCTGGATGACGACGCCGCCCTTGCTGCTCTCGACGAGGCCGATGACAGTGCCGAGGACGCCGCCACAGCGCTTGCCGCCAAGTTCGGGCGTGAGCTTTTTCCTGGCGAGGATGAAGATGCGCGCACCGACATCGGGCCCGAGGCCGTGGCTGCCCCCAAAGCCGAGGCTGATCCTAAAGCCGACGCCGTGGCGTTCCTTGAGGAGGCCATCACCTCGGTGCGCCGTGATGACGATGGTCCAGGGGCCCTCGCATCGGTTCCTTCGACTGCCGCCGCCGAGGCCGCCGCGTCCCCGCAGGAAGGTGAAGCCTGAAAGGTTGAGGCTTAGAGATCCAGATGTATCTTAGTTTTTAGGAGACTGGCTCTGTACATAAACTAAGTTTGAATTTCGATTGTGCGCTTCGAACTTGTTTGATTGTTCTATTGTGCTATTCTTGGCTTGGAGAGATTTTGGCCGGGTATTTTTGAATCCGCGAGTAATTAAGGCGTGGAGTGGAGAGGGAGATGCCGTATCCCTTCGAGGGCGTAGGCGGTCTCACGGCTCAGCCGGCTCCGGCTTTAGTTAGCTCGCGCCCCGCATCTTTCTAAGCGCTCTGAGTTTTAGCACAATTTTAAAAATTTGGACGATTAGGGGGGGTAAACCCCCCTGCAGCCCCCGAGGGGGGCTTGGCTCTATCGAGACTAGGTCGAGGATAGGACCAAGTCCCCCTTGTTCATGGTGTTAGTAACAATGTTTCCATGTTTTTCGCAAACTTTTCATCGTTGTTAGCTAAGAACATGAAGTATTTACAAGGAATGCTGAGAGTTTTAAGGATAGAAGCGATGTAGCTGTTGGATGTTCCAGGCGTTGGTGAAGATCTCGCCCTTCTCGTTTGCCAGCTTGTAAGTGCCGGGCTTGAGGAACTTGGCGATGATGAATGGCCGTTCCCATGGTGGAGTGAGCTTGTGGCGCTCTCGATTGTCCTAGCGCAACCTTAGCACCAGGTCCCCTTCGTGAAGGTCTCGACGCCGCACCTTCTGAGCTTGATACCGCCGGAGTGATTGCTGGTAGCGTGCCGAGTGAAGCAATGCTACGTCTCGAGCCTCATCCACCTGGTCCAGTGAATTCTCGTGGTTCCGCTGGTATTGTTCTTCTTGGTAGGCCTTGAGCCTCGGAGACCCGTACTCCAAGTCTGTTGGGAGGACGGCCTTGGCGCCGTAGACGAGGAAGAACGGGCTGAAGCCTGTGGCCCTGCTTGGGGTTGTCCTGAAACTCCAAATCACCGATGGCAGCTCAGCTACCCATTTCCGGCCGAACTTGTTTAGCTTGTTGAAGATTCTTGGCTTCAGGCCTTGTAGTATCATGCCGTTGGCACGTTCTACTTGGCCGTTCGTTTGTGGATGTGCTACGGCCGACCAATCTACGTGCATGTGATGGTCGTCGCAGAACTCCAAGAATTTCTTGCCGGTGAACTGGGTGCCGTTGTCGGTGATGATTGAGCTGGCTACCCTGAATCGGTGGATGATGTCAGTGAAAAACAATACGGCCTGCTCAGACCTGATGCTGGTGGTGGCCCGGACCTCGATCCACTTCGAGAACTTGTCGATGGCCACCAACAAGTGGGTGAAGCCCCCGGGCGCTGGGCGGAAAGGCCCCACGAGATCCAACCCCCAGACCGCAAAAGGCCATGTTACAGGGATGGTCTGTAGGGCGTGTGCCGGGAGATGCGTCTTTCGTGCGTAAAATTGGCACCCTTCGCATGTGCGCACGACTTCGTTCGCGTCGGCTACGGCGGTTGGCCAGTAAAAGCCTTGCCGGAACGCGTTACCCATGAGGGTACGTGGCGCCGCGTGGTGTCCGCACACCCCGGCGTGGATGTCGCGGATCAACTGCTTTCCCTCGGGGACGGGGATGCATCGCTGCAGAATTCTCGAGGCGCTGTGTTTATACAGTTCGCCGCCGACCGAGACAAAGGTCTTGGCCCTTCTGGCGATGCGGCGCCCCTCGGTCTGGTCCGAGGGCAGCTCCCCGCGGTCGATCCACGCGAGGTATGGGCTGCGACAGTCTTGCGGTCGTGTGTCCACGTTGATTTCCATGGCCTCGGCCGAAGAATTTCCAACATCGAGGGCTTCGAGCCCCTCTTTCGGGGGGTCCTCTTCCATGGGCTCGACCCCCTCAGCCCCTGAGGGCGTCTTGAGGGCTCCGGCCATTTGTTCGAAGTTGACGGAGGGTTGGTCAAGGTCGCGGGCGAAGACGTTCGGAGGAATGGTGACTCGCTCTGACGCGATCTTGGCCAGCTGATCCGCTTCCTCGTTGTATTTGCGCACGATATGGTTCGGCTCGAGGCCATAGAATTTGTCCTCGAGGCGGCGAACCTCGTTGAAGTACGTCTCCATCTTTTCGTCGCGGCAGCTTGCGTTCTTCATCACTTGGTCGATGACCAACTGTGAATCTCCCCGGACGTCGAGGCGTTTGACGCCGAGGTCAACGGCGATGCGGGGCCCGGCGAGGAGGGCTTCATACTCTACCATGTTGTTCGACGCCGGGAAGTGCAAGCGAACCACGTATCGGATGTGCTCCCCAAGGGGTGAAATGAAGAGGAGGCCCGCACCTGCCCCAGTTTTCATCACTGACCCGTCGAAGTACATGGTCGAGCACTCGGCTTGGATCTGTGGCGGTGGAAGTTGGACGTCGGTCCACTCAGCGACGAAATCCGCTAAGGTTTGCGATTTTATCGCTTTTCGTGGCGCGTAGGAGAGAGTTTCTCCCACGAGCTCCATCGACCACTTCGCTATCCTACCCGAGACATCCGGGTTGCGGACTATCTCCCCCAAAGAGAAAGATGAGACCACGGTGACCGGGTGGGCCTTGAAGTAGTGTCGCAGCTTTCGTCGCGCGAGCACTACAGCGTAGATTAGCTTCTGAATCTGTGGGTACCGCGCCTTGGTCTCGGTCAGCACCTCACTGACGTAGTACACCGGCCTCTGGACCGGCAGAGCGTGTCCCTCCTCCGTCCTTTCCACGACGATGAAGGCGCTGACAACTTGCGTCGTCGCAGCCACGTACAGGTAGAGGGGCTCGCCGTTCTGTGGCGGCGTGAGGATCGGTGCGCATACGAGCGACGCTTTTAGCCCGTCGAGGGCTTTTTGGGCTTCGGGGGTCCATGAAAAGCGTTCGTGCTTTTTTAGGAGCCGGTACAAAGGTAAGCCTTTTTCACCAAGTCGAGAGATGAAACGGCTGAGAGCCGCGAGGTAGCCCAGTACCTTTTGCACCCCCTTGAGGTCCCGAATTGGCCTCATCCGTTCCAGGGCCGAGACTTTTTCGGGGTTAGGTTCGATGCCTCGTTGGGAGATAATGAAACCCAACAGCATGCCCCGCGGCACCCCGAACACGCATTTCTCCGGATTTAATTTTACCCCGTTTGCCCGGAGGCAACCGAATGCGATTTGCAAATCGTTTACAAGATCGTCCGCCTTTCTGGTTTTCACAACGATATCGTCTACATATGCCTCAACGGTCCGCCCGATGTGGCTTCCGAAAACGTGTTGCATACATCGCTGGTATGTAGCTCCGGCGTTTCGGAGGCCGAACGGCATAGTGACGTAGCAAAACATGCCAAACGGGGTGATGAAAGAAGTCGCGAGCTGGTCGGACTCTTTCATCTTAATCTGATGATAACCTGAATAAGCATCAAGAAAGCATAGCAATTCGCACCCAGCAGTGGAGTCTACTATCTGATCTATTCGAGGCAAAGGGAACGGAACCTTAGGCCATGCTTTGTTTAGACCGGTATAATCTACGCACATAAGCCATTTTCCGTTTTTCTTCCTAACTAGAACAGGATTAGCAAGCCAGGTTGGGTGAAATACCTCTTTGATGAACCCGGCCTGCAGAAGCTTGTGCACCTCCTCCCAGATGGAGCGGTGTTTTTCCTCGTCGAACCGCCGCAGTCGCTGCACCACCGGCTTGGAGTGAGGCTGGATGTCGAGGCAGTGCTCGGCGACCTTCCTCGGAACACCCGGCATGTTCGAGGGTCTCCACGCGAAGATGTCGGCGTTGGCGCGAAGAAAGTCGACGAGCACCGCTTCCTATTTGGGGTCGAGGGTGGTGCTGACCCTCAACGCCTTGCCCTCGGGGGCATTGGGGTCGAGGGGCACCGCCTTGGTGTGCTCTGCAGCCTCGAAGGTGCCCGCGTGCCTTTTGGCGGAGTCGACGGCCTCGTTCGCCATCTTTTCCAAGTCTGCCACCAGGGTCTCGCTGTAGGCGAGCGCCTCCGCGCCCTCGACGCACTCGACGTCACACGCGTAAGCATGCTCGTACGACGATCCCACGGTGATGACGCCCTTGGGCCCCGGCATCTTCATCTTGAGGTAGGCGTAGTTGGGGACCGCCATGAACTTGGCGTAGCACGGACGCCCGAGAATGGCGTGGTACGCTCCTGGGAATCCCACCACCTCAAAGGTGAGGGTCTCCCTCCGAAAGTTGTCGGGAGTGCCGAAGCAAACGGGTAGGTCGATCTGCCCGAGGGGTTGGACCTGTTTTCCCGGTGCGATGCCGTGGAACGGCGCCTTGCTTGGCCTCAGCTGGTTCGTGCCGATGCCCAAGAGCTCTAAGGTGCGGACGTAGAGGATGTTGAAGCTGCTGCCCCCGTCCATCAGCACCTTCGAGAATCGTGTGTTGCCGATGACGGGGTCGACGACAAGTGGATAGCGACCCGGATTCGGGACATAGTCCGGGTGGTCCTCGCGGCCGAAGGAGATGGTTTCGTCTGACCAGGCGAGGTAAGTTGGCATCGCGGGGTGAATGGAGAAGACATCTCGGCGTTCACGTCTTTGCTCCCGGGACGTCGCGTTCATTGTGGGCCCCCTACGATGAAGCAGACATTCTCCACATGGGGGAACTCGTCGTTGCCGCCATCACCCGTACCCTTCTTCGGGCCATCCTCCTTCGCGGAGGTGCGCTTGTAGTAACCCTTGATCATCTCGCACTGTTCGAGGGTGTGGCTGACAGGGCCCTTATGGTACGGGCATGGCTTCTTCAGCATCTCGTCGAACAGGCCTCCCCCCTGAGGAGGGCCTCGAGGGCCTTTGCGGCCTCGCTCAACCGCGAGGGCCTCGTCAGAGTCCTCGCCCTGCTGCTGCTGCGCGGCTTGCCGAGGCTTCTTGCCCTTGCCACCTCGTTTCTGCTTTTTAGCCTTTCCCTTGGACTTGCTGCCCTATGCGGGCAGCTCCTCCGCGCGCTTCCCCTTGGTCTTGCCGTCGAAAATTGCCCCAACAGCCTCCTCTCCAGAGGCGAAGTTGGTAGCGATGTCGAACAACGCGTTGACGCTGGTGGGATGGTTTCGCCCCAGCTCGCGCACTAGCTCCCGACAAGTCGTGCCTTCGAGGAAGGCGTGGATGATTTCGGAGTCACCCACGCTCGGGAGCTCGGTGCAGCGCTTGGAGAAGCGGCGGATGAAGTCTCTCAGCGGTTCGTCGGCCGCCTGTCGGCACCCGCGCAGGTCCCAGGAGTTTTCGGGGCGCACGTACGTGCCCTGGAAGTTACCCACGAACATCCTGACCAGGTCGTCCCAGTCGTGGATCTGGTTCGCGGGTAGGTGTTCGAGCCATGTCCGCGCCGAGTCCGCGAGATGAAGCGGAAGGTTGCAGATGATCATAGCATCGTCGGTGGCCCCGCCCAACTGGCAAGCCAGGCGGTAGTCATTGAGCCACGTCTCGGGTTTCGTCTCGCCCGAATACTTGGTAATGGTGGTCGGCTGACGAAAGCGCGGCGGGATGGCGGCCGAACGGATTTCCGGCTGAACACAGGGGTTCCCGGGGGTTCCGGCGTCGAGCTTTTGTCCTTCTCGCTGTCGTAGCGACCCCCTCGTCGGGGGTGCCTACTGCGGGGAGGTGCCGCGTCCTGCCTCTTCTTGTTCAGGACGTTGCGCGCGTCACCGTCGTTAATGGCGCCTCGTGTGTCCACGAGTCGGTCCTTCGCGGAACTACTCGTTTCGCGGTCGCCGGTCATGGGCGTCTTCCCGTCGTTCGTCGGTCGGTGAGGCGTCCATGCGCCCCTAGGCGGGGTATGGATAGACTGTTCCTTATCCCGCTTGCTTCCTCCGGCTCTCGAACTAGCCTGGTGGCGCATGCGGGAGGCGGAACTTTCTGCTTGTTGAACGGCCGCTTCTTCGACAAGGGCCTGCACCTGGCGCCGCATGTCGCGCGCCTCTGGTGTCGATGGTTCGGGCATGGCCCGAATCAGAGTTACTGCGGCGACGAGCTTCTGGCTTGCCCGCGGCGGCATGGCAGGGCTGGCGTCGTTGCCATCATTCATGATGCGCGCTTAAGCGATGCGCCCGGCGGCTCGCGCACGTTCGCCGCGCTCGGGCTGCCGGGCTTCCAGAGCTGCACGTAGCTCCTGTACCTGCTGGCGCTCCTGTTGGAGCCTGGCTTCCAGCTCTTGTACCTGCACGAGCTGTGCCTGTGCGAGTGCGGCTTCGCCCGATGGCTCGGCGGGCGCTGGTGGCGGTTCGTCGTGCCCGGCCCCGTCGCGCGTTTCTTCATCCTCTCCCACGGACTCTTCTTCGCCATCGAGGACGAAGCATTCCCGCGTGGGGTCGTATTCCCCTTCGCTGGAATCGTCGGAACAGGTGAGGCAGAAGTCCGCTGCGGCCTGGAAGGTGGTAAGACCTTTGCGGTCGCGTAGCGCGGAGTAGTCCAGGCCTGGGTGCTCCTGGCCGCGCACGCTTTCCCCGTCGTCCGACTCGGGCTGGGACCCGCCGGGCGAGGAAATGTTGAGGCTGCGGATCGAACCCAACTGGTGACCCGACGAATCCTCTTGCGCGTTCAGGTTAGCGCTGATTGCCGCGGAGTAGCTTGCGGCCGCGTTGCTCATTCCATGAGGGAGCTGCGCCAGCCCGGCCGCATTTTCCCAACGTGCTCCCTCCGCGGGAGCCGCTGGTGGGGGTGCGCCCCCCTGTAATGCGGCAGCGGGCCGGAGCAATAGGTGTGCGTCCCAATCAGGGAGGACGACGCGTGGGGCAACGCGCCGTTCCGCGCAAATCCGCAGCACGTGCAGTCTTCGACGTCTCCTAAGCTGGGGCGGCGTTAGCGTCGCCGGGGTAGTGGCCGTCATGTCGGGCGTCCTGGAGGCGAGCCGCATGAGGAGGCCCTCACCGGTCGCTTCGAACTCCAGGCTCCCAAACATGATCCGGTACCCGCGCGGAAGCGGGCCGGGGGACCCCGTGGCGGATCGCGGCGACATGGCCTTGGCGTGGCTTGCCGTCAAGGGAACTGATCGGGTGAAGTGGGTTGATCACAGCGCAACCCCCTACCTGGTGTGCCACTGTCGGTGCTGAGATTGGCCGCCCAATCCTCAGCGCCACACAGAATGCGCTGTGTCCCGTCCCCTGACGGTTGATGCAAGAGCTAGCACGATGACACAAGAGTTTATCCTGGTTCCGGCCGTGGGGCCGTACGTCCAGCAGACTGTGCTCGCGGCACTATACTATCTTGCACCGAGGTGCCTGCAGTGGGGGGGCTACAAGCACGGCGGGAGAGGAGAGGAAGTCTCCAAGTCCCTGAAAATGAGTGTGAAAGTGATTGAGGAGAGTGCCAATATCGTGTGAGGCGGTGATCGTGTGTTCGTCTGTCTGTCCCCTTCTCTTTCGCTCCCTTCCTCCTTTTATAGGCCAAGGAGAGAGGGGAGGGGAAGGGCTTACAAGTACAAGTACAGTGTGTGCTACAGGGGCGCACACTGGAGAGCATGGCGCCGTGCGTGCAGTCGTCCTTGACCCTGGCAGGGGATTTACGGCGAGCTTCGGCTTCTGCGGGTGTCACGGCCGTTCCTGTGCTTGTCCTGGAGTGGTTTCGAGGGGTGGGGCCGCCGTAATCCGCGCCCAGCCGCCCGCCGCTGGTTGGTTCGAGGGCGTGGCAGGTGGGGAAGGACGAGAGTTGGCGGCACAGGGGTCGGCATGGCGGTCGCTGTTGACCACGGTGCGCGGCGTGCCCGGTTTACCGGGGAATGGCCGAGAGTTGGTGGATTTGACCTGGCGTTCGTCATCACCGGGCCGCGCCTGACCGGAGTCCGTGCTCGGTCGCTGCTCATATATTCGTTCGTGGGTTCTTCATGCCCATTCGAGGGCTGCACCGGGGGGGAAGGACGGGAGCGGGTGGAATAGTGGTGCGGAATGACGCCTGCAAGTCTGCACAGGGCCTTGCGCAGCGCCGCATGCATCCGCACAGCAGCGGTGAGGACGCATAGTGACCGGAGCAGGTAGAACTGCGAGCTCTGCGGTGTCAGCGGCGCGGCGTGGGGAGAGATCGCCTTTTGACTTTGGCGCCCGCCCGATGGGGCGGGCATTAAATGCCGTTGTCGGGCGGGGCGCCGGGGCGCGCCGCGTCGAGTAGAGGGTTGGCCTCAAGTGAGGCGGAGTTGGCTCGCCTGCTTGAGGGGGTACGCGGCCCTCGAGCGAGGCGGAGTTGGCTCGGCGCCTGCTTGAGGGGGTGCACGGCCCTCGAGCGAAGCGGAGTTGGCTCGGCCCCTGACCTGGGGGGTCCGGGTCCCTCGAGCGAGGCGGAGACGGGGGTCGCCACTTGGGTCCCCTCGACAGGCGAGCTCGGACAGCCGTTTTGGGCCGTGATAAGCTGTGACAGGTCGTGCTGCCTTGGTGGTCCTTTCGGGCTGCTGGTGAGTCGGCCCTCCGTGGTTAACGTTTTTGAGGGTGGTTACCCCAATGGTTAAGGGACCCCCTGGGTCTGTCCCCGACACAATTGATCACCATGTAAAATGTTGAATCAAACAATTTCAAATGTTGAGTTAGTGTCTACTAATTTGTTAAATTAATTCTAATTTTTTTTTGAAAACATATCAAGCAGAGGCAACGTGGGTGGTGTGGGGGAAATAAATAAACTAACTAATCCGATGACCCTATAAAATGTGAAATCAAGTAATCCAAAATTATAAATCATGTTTCGCAGATTGTTGAATTAGTTGTAAGAAAATGTTGAATGACGTCTGCGACGGATGGTTGGCAGGCTGCAATGGTTCACTTAGATTGGCTAATTGGGCTTTGATAGTTGTTATTGGGCTTCAAAGCCATGTTGCTTATGAGTAGCTTCCATTTACTACAAGAAGCAATTTCCTCATTGTTATAAAAATTAGAAGCACTTCCCTCAGTACCTGTTGACACCAAAAATTGGCACCAGGAAGGGGCTGACATGTGGGCCGGACTCATTGAACAGATACCATTCGGCAAAGGAGTTTTTCCCAGAAGCATTCGGCAAAGACGTTCTGCGGTCGGGAACGCATCGTCATTCGGCAAGAGAACTGTTTCGCAAAAGGCATTCGGGAACGCCTGATGACGTGGATCAAGGATAAGGAAAAGGGCTGGTTTGACTTGGAATGCAAGGCGGATACGGTGCCCCGGCGTTTATCTTTTTTAGGAAATAAATAATGTAATCGTAATCGATTAGGAGTCGTGTCGAAACCTGGGTATAAATATAAACCCATGGCGATTTGTTTATATTTAGGAGTCGTTTATCTTTCAGCTTTGTTTTTACAAACGCCATGGGTTTATATTTATACCCAGGTTTCGACACGACTCCTAATCGATTACGATTACATTATTTATTTCCTAAAAAAGATAAACGCCGGGGCACCGTATCCGCCTTGCATTCCAAGTCAAACCAGCCCTTTTCCTTATCCTTGATCCACGTCATCAGGCGTTCCCGAATGCCTTTTGCGAAACAGTTCTCTTGCCGAATGACGATGCGTTCCCGACCGCAGAACGTCTTTGCCGAATGCTTCTGGGAAAAACTCCTTTGCCGAATGGTATCTCTTCAATGAGTTCGGCCCACATGTCAGCCCCTTCCTGGTGCCAATTTTTGGTGTCAACACATGCCCCTTCAATTTCGGGATAAAAGATAACTTTATCTCGGAATTGACCAGAAGCACTCAATATTCCCAAGTTAGTTCTGCCCGGCACCCGCTTCTCCTTTTGAATCTTCAGAGCTTTCATCCGGATCCGAACCCTAGGTCATCGACTCCCAAGATTCAATCTTCAAATGGCGAACCAAGATTTTGCCCTCCAAGTAAGCTTCAATCCCCTCAAGCACATTCGGCATTCTTCTTTCGATTTGCATCTTAAATTTCTTCTCATCCCCTTCCATTCTTGATAGGCCCTAGCTGCCGAAATCCTCATCCCCGTTGAGGAAAAAGCTCCATCCTATTTCCTCGGCCCTGTAGGGGATTCAGACCCTTCCGAAATCATTGCGGCCGAATCTCAGAGGATTCCTTTCAAGATTTCACTGATAAAACCTCATGAGTGGCAAGACGCCTTCAAGAACTGGCCCTTGCCCCCAATTGCCGGCTGGAGAAATTGGTACAAAAGGATGTCTGATGATAAAAGCCCCCAAACACAGAACTGGGACCGTCTGTGTATTTCTCATTGCCTGGAGCTGTCATTAGCCGAAACACCAAAGAATGAGAACCTCCTGATTGCAGCTTGCCATTTTTGGTCCAATGGTGCAAATGCTTTTCTTTTCGGCCATGGTCCAATGTCCCCCACTTTAGCCGATGTCTACATGATGACCGGCCTGAACATTACAGGAACTGTATATCCACATGGCCACAAAGGTTCTTCCAAGCAGACAGGAGTAAAAACAGGGGTTGGATACAAGAGATACATCCAGAATCATATGTCTGATGGCCCTCTGACTGATGTCGAATACAGAGCCTTCCTGAATATGTGGCTATGCAGATCAGTCTTTTGCGGCAAAGCCAATGAGCCAACTCTGAATCATATCGTGATGGCTGAAGAGCTGGCTGCTGGAAAACTCATTCCACTTGGGAAATACCTCCTGGGAAGTGTATACCATATGCTCAATCAAACCACCCACCTGATGCATACCAGCAAGAAAATCCCCTGTGTCAATGGCCCTTGGTGGTTTGTCCAAATGTGGCTGCAGTTGTACATGCATCAAATCGTTGCTATTGATCTCAATAGCCGAGACTTTCCTTCAATCAATTACAAAGAAGGAGAAACCCGGAGAACCAAAGGTTGTCAAACCTATGGAGAAGCTGCCTCCACTGTATCTATTAACAAGAACATTGGTGAACTGTTTGAGCTCTTCTTCAGAGGCTTTGCTCATCCTCTTTGGTTCCCATATTTGGACAATGACAACCTCACTCTCCCTTGCGAATTCAGCTTCGAAACTGGATGCACTGATGTACAATCTATAGCGATTTTCAATGCCTTCATCCAGCCCTGCATCCTGCCAGCCGAATTCTGCGGAGGGAGACTGGTTCAAAGCACTTATGAATATTATCAGCCAAACATGATGGCTAGACAGTTGGGGTGTGGCCAAGTGCCCCCTAGGCTATTTCTTCATGAATTTCTCAAGCCTAGGGAGATTGTCAAGGATTCCACAGAAACAAGAAGGATTTTTACTTATAAATGCTGTGAAACCATTTATGCACCTGAGCCTTTTGTGCCAATAACATCTGCTCATCCTTCTTTCACCCTCTGGTGGCAAGAACTCCATGATCATATCTTCAACATGCCAATCCATCCCTTCTGCCTTGAATTAATGCCTGATTATCAGCCAACTGCAGAGGTAATATGTTTATTCCTTCATCTGTCTCAATAATATTAACCCCAATTGACTCTGATTCTGTCATTTTGCAGGATATAACACCTGCCCCTCTTGCCAGGGCGATTTTGTACAAAGCTGCAGGCCCAATATCTGCTTTGGGGCACCAATCTCCTACCTTGGCTCAACTGATGGCTAGACAGGCTTCTCTAGACCCAATACTCACTAGACCATCATCTGTTAAAAGAAAAACTCTTTCTCTAACTGCCCCCTCAGTTGTAAAGAAGAAAAGAACAAGCAGCAAAAAGGTTATCAGGGTCAGAGCCTTCTTTCTTTGACCACAATGCTACTGGTATTTTACTCAGCTTTATTTCTCCTTGGTTTCAGGCCAGAGCACAGCAATCAGCAATCAGTGCAGATCCTGCCGATGCTTCATTGACTGGTAAAATTCTACCACTTTATCTTCTCAACTTTTCTTTCATCAGCACTCATCCCTTGTTATCTGCAGAACAATCCTCAATGGATCCAATTTTGGAAAGCTCTCCTTCTCATCATGATTCATCTCTAGCTTTGCAACTCCTTCCCCAATCAGAAGCATTATCCCCACCAAGAAGTCTTCCAGTTTCTCCTCAGCAAGATACACAGAATCCTCCAATTGAGCCTGAAAGGCTTCCCTCTCCCATTCAGGAAATCAGGAACGAGGTAAACATAATCATTTAACTTTCTCTACTCTTTTATTCAGCAGATTATTACTAATTCGGCAAGAACCATTTTTCAGGAGAAAACCATTTCATCATCCAGCTATTCTTTTGCTATGGACGACTTGGTCGCCGAACAAGGGGAAGAAACATCTTCTGGCCAAGCTCTGTCAGAAGGAAATCAAACAAAGCTGAAAGATATCCTTGCTTTGCTGCATAAGAGTATCCAAGATCAAGTCCAAGATGCTGATCTCTTAAGGGATGTATTGGAATCCATTGACCAAGAACTCCCTGCCGATATCAAAACTTCCTTGGAACCAGTCTCTCATTTGGATCGACAATACATTGCAGTAAAGCAGGCTCTAAAGAACCAATCTTCTCAACCAGTTCTGGAACAGAGGAGATCCACAACCAAACAATCTGTGAAAGACCTGTATACTCAAGCTCAGAACAGCAAGGAATTACTGACCAAATTGGAATCTGAACTTGAAATGAAGGAGATCAGAAAAGCTGCACTTGAAGCCGAATTGAGAGATCTATCGGCCGAAATTGAAGCTGATAAGAAGAAGATAGTCGAGCTTCCCAAGTTAACAGAGAAGAGGCGAAAGGAAGCTTTAGCAGCTCTAAACGAAGACAAACAACTCAAGGCAAAGCTTGCTGCTCTGGCTAGAACCCAAGAAGCTGACAAAAACTTATTAGAGAACATTAGCAACATGATATCAAATGCCAAAAATGCAATTTCAAAGTTTTTGGGTTTGTAATTGCAACAAACAGTTGATAGCCGAATGTTTTATCAATCCTGTAATCTTGTTATCTCTTAACTCTGTTTTTTCTCCATTGTGAATAACTCATTCGGCAAAGCTGGCCATAACAGCGTCAGACCCGAAAACGCTTCAACTACGACATAGCCGAATCTCATCCAGTCAAAGCCGAATATGACTCGATAAGAATCCCAAACGACATGGGAACCGATCGGTTGGAAAATCCTTTCCACCTTCCAAACTCTTCGGGATATGCACTCTAATCCTCGGCCACGATCTCTTTGTTAGTTCCATAAATAAGAACCTTGAGCGCTCCCAATCTTCCATCAAATCCTCTCAACTCGAACTCTCTGCTATCCTGAGTCTCTTCCTCTTCCAGCACAGTAACCTCCAAGAAACCCTGATGTCCAACAACAGAAGACGCCCGGCCGTCGACGAAGCCGAAGGGAGCCGCGCCGGCGCTCGTCGGAGGTGATGACTGTCTGTCTCTCCTTATCTTTTCCTCCAGATTTTGCCTTATTCTCAACTTTCTTTCTGCTTTTAGGCTCATCCAATGGAACCCTGTTACTGTTCCACCTGCGGCTTCGGCTGCAGCAGGTGACTCTTCGGAGTCATCTAGCCGATCCCCCAGGCCCGACTGGGATCTGCGCTACTCAGATAGCGATGCCCGCCGATTCAAGCAGGAACGTGATGATACTCGGCATGAGCTGGTGGTTGTCTCCAAACAAGCCGGGATCGCAGATCTGGAGTGGCAACACCAGCGCAAGCAGCTGCTCGAGACCATTGACGGTAATTTTCTTTGGTTCGCTTGACTTCAACCTGACCTTGGACTAACCTGTCGTTGCTTCGTAATCCTACAGATCGCGACGCAGAACTCGATCGGCTGAAGACATTGGTCGAGTCTTTGGCAAACAAGGTGAATGCTCCTGGGGACACGCCAGAAGCTCGCCTTGGTGCAATGGCAGGCCGCATCGACGAGGTGGCCTCACACGGCATCCGTCTGGGCACTGCCGCAGGCCTAGTCGCCATGTCGACGCACACCGGCACCGACTACTCCAGGCTGCCGCCCGGCTTTGCCAATGGCAACCCGGAGGAGATCGACAACATCGAGGCCTCCATAGATCGCCTTGATGCTCACGGCGCCGCCATTGCCGATTCCATTCACCCCTAGTCTGTTCTGAACAAGCTGTTCCATTAGTTTGTACTAGGGATTATGGAATTTCGGCAATAAAATTCATCTTTTGCAGTCCTTTTTATGATAACTTGGTCAAACTCATGATGCAAAACATTTGTACTAAGGGCAATACATTCTGGTATTGGCCATTGCTTCTTCTGTCAACATTTTTGTTCTGAAGACGGCTTTTTCCCGAATGCCGGCTGTTTCAGTCGTTCTGACATCGAATACTTCAATCAACGATCAATCTCAATACTAGGATAATATTTCTTCAAGTATCTCCCATTGATGGCAGCAGTAAACTCCTCTCCTAGTAAAGTTTTCAGGATATATGCATTTCCAGGCACGCATCTGACCACTCTGAAAGGACCTTCCCAGTTTGGGGACCACTTACCGAATGCACTGTATTTAGTCCCAATCGGCAATATTGCTTTCCAAACCAAATCTCCTTCTGCAAATTGCTTGACTTTCACCTTCTTGTTGTAATATTTAGCAACTCGCATTTTATTTTTCTCAACATTTTCCAAGGCCCTGAGACGAATCATATGCAAATCTTCTAATTCGTCCATCATTAAATCATTATAATCTTTAGAACTTAAATCTTTTTGCAACTTTATTCTCCTTGAGTCTAATTGTATCTCCCATGGCAAGATAGCATGATGCCCATACACCAACTCATAAGGAGACGTCTGTGTAGCCCCATGTGGAGCCATTCGGTAAGCCCATAAAGCCTCATTGAGTACCGAATGCCACTTTCTTGGCTTCTGATCAATCTTCTTCTATATAATTTTAATCATAATCTTATTAGAAGCCTCTGCCTGACCATTAGCTTGGGCATAATAAGGAGAAGAATTCAACAATCTGATGCCCATACTTTCAGCAAAATCTCTGAACTCTGAAGATGTAAATTGAGTCCCTTGATCTGTGGTGATTGTTTGAGGAATCCCAAATCTGTAAATGATATGTTCTTTAACAAATTCAACCATATACTCTGATGTCACTTTCTTTAATGGAATTGCCTCAACCCACTTAGTAAAATAATCGGTTGCCAAAAGCACAAACTTATGCCCCTTACTAGATGGAGGATTTATTTGGCCAATCAAGTCTATTCCCCATCCTCTGAATGGCCATGGCTTGATGATAGGATTCAGAACTGATGCTGGAACTCTCTGAATGTTTCCAAATCTCTGGCAATCTTGGCATCCTTTGTAATATTCAAAACAATCTTCTAGCATTGTGGGCCAATAATATCCAGTTCTCCTAATAACCCATTTCATTCGGTAGGCCGATTGATGTGCTCCACACAGCCCATCATGTACTTCACTTACCAGCATTTCTGCTTCTTCTTGATTTAAACAATGTAACAGTACCCCATCCAAGGATTTATAATATAAATTATCATCAAGAAGAACAAACTTTAAAGTTTTATACCTTAGCTTTCTAGAAACCTTTCGGGATGGATTCTCCAGATAATCAACAATTTCTTTTCTCCAATCATCTTCTGCCAAATTACTCCCGAAAGTATATACATCATTAGTAAAAACTTCTTGAAGCTCTTTATAACCCGAAGCGCTTTGAGCTAATCTGTTAGCCTCTTCATTGTCTCTCCTAGGAATATGCCGCAGAATTACTGACTGAAACTCCTTTAAGATTTGCTTGCACTCCTCATAGTAATTCCTTAAGATATCGTTTCTGCACTCATATTCGCCATTTAGTTGCCTTATGACTAATTCTGAATCTCCAAAAATTTCAACCGCAATGGCCTTTGCTTCCCTCAAGTACTGAAGTCCTCTGAGCAATGCCTCATACTCGGCTTGATTATTAGTGACAGTAGGCTGAATAGGAATAGCAAATTCAAATACCTCTCCTCTTGGCGAAATTAACAGAATACCTACTCCACCACCTTTGTCACATGAAGATCCATCGAAGAATAATACCCAAGGAGTAATTTCAAGCAAATTAGTTGATGAATCACGATGTTCAGTAATGAAGTCAGCAATAATCTGTCCTTTAACAGCCTTTGCCGATTCAAACCTTAACTCAAATTTGGACAAAGCCAAAATCCATTTGCCAATCCTTCCGTTCAAAATCGGCATAGACAACATGTGCTTTATCACATCAAATTTTGAATATACAATGCATTCGGCATGCAGCAAGTAGTGCCGAAATTTTGTACAGGAGTAGTAAACACATAAACAAAGCTTCTCGGTAGCCGAATACCTCGTTTCGGGATCAAGCAATTTTCGGCTAAGGTATGCAACTACCCTTTCTTTTCCATCAAATTCTTGTATGAGGGCCGATCCAATAGTTTGGGCATCGGCCGCCACGTACAACTTAAAAGGCTTGTTTAGCTGTGGAGGTACCAATACTGGTGGTTCTTTCATGTATTCCTTGATCTCATCGAAAGCCTTTTGTTGTTCGTCATCCCATACAAACTTCTGATCCTTTTTGACTTTTAACAGTGAAGAGAAAGGCAACACTTTTTGTGATAAGTTTGATATGAATCTTCTTACGAAATTGATCTTACCAAGTAATGACTGCAATTCCTTAAGATTAGTTGGAGGAACAACTTCATCAATGGCTTTCATACTTTTCTTGCCAACTCCTATTCCTCCTTCATGCACCAGAAATCCCAAGAATTCTCCTGCCGAAACTCCAAAAGCACATTTATTTGGGTTCATTTTAAGCCCATGTTTCCTAGTACATTCTAGAGTTTTCCTTATGTCGGCCAAATGTGCTTCATGATCCAATGACTTAATCACAATATCATCGATATATATCTCCACAATCTTGCCGATCAACTCATGAAAAATATAATTCATGGCTCTTTGATAAGTTGCACCAGCATTCTTCAAACCAAACGTCATGACAACCCATTCAAACAACCCTATATGTCCTGGACATCTAAAAGCTGTTTTCGCTATATCTTCCAATGCCATAAAAATTTGATTGTAACCTGCATTACCATCCATGAAACTAATCACTTTATATCCAGCAGCAGCATCAACCAACGAGTCAGCAATAGGCATTGGATATCCATCCATGGGTGTAGCTCTGTTCAGATCTCTAAAGTCTATACAAACTCTCATTTTCCCATTTTTCTTATACACAGGAACAATATTAGAGATCCATTCTGCATATCTACATGGCCGAATAAAATTTGCTGCTATCAATCTTTCCACTTCTTTCTTCACATCGGCCAACACTTCATCTTTGTAGATTTTTCGGGGTGGTTGCTTGTAAGGTTTATAACCAGGCTTGATCGGCAACCGATGCTCAACAATGGAACGATCTAAACCAGGCATCTCCGAATAATCCCAAGCAAAGCAATCTCTGTATTCTTTTAACAATTCAATCAACTTTTCTCTGAAAACCGAATCCAAGCTAGCACTGATGAATATCGGCCTTGGTTTGTCACCGTCTCCAATGTCTACTTCTTCTAATTTATCAGCCGATACAAATCCATGTCCTAGCTTCCCATCAGTCCCATCGATTGGATTATCCATTAAAAATTACTAAAAGAGCCGACTGCTTTGATCGGCTGTTGATCTCTGCTGACGGGCTCAACAGGACCTTCTCCCCAGTCTTTACTTGAGAAGCAATCTATGCCTTGATATTCCCAGAAGGCCGGTTCCACATTAGCCACGCTAATTGAATCATCTGCTGGGACAATTTCCACTTCATCATCTATCCACTGAATAAGCTGCTGATGCATAGTAGATGGTATACAGCAATTCGCATGGATCCAATCCCTTCCAAGTAGCAAACTGTATGCCCCTTTTCCTTCAATAACAAAGAAGGTTGTAAGCAGGATCTTTGACCCAATCATCAGATCTACATGTACACATCCTTTGGTGTCCGACGGATTTCCAGCAAAATCATTCAAGACTATGCTTGTTGGCGTTAAATCTCCAGGGCTCATGCCAAGCTTCCTGAATGTATTGTATGGCATCACATTAACAGCAGCTCCACCATCAACAAACATCTTCGTTAGTGGCTTTCCGTTGACATATCCTCTTAAGTACAGTGGTTTCATGTGCCGATTCTGGACTGGCTTTTCGAAAATAGCTTGCTTATTCAATACCAATTGTGCCATCAACCCACATTGCTCGGCTTCATCCACTTCTGACAATATCTCTTCCTGTACCACTTGATTAGCTGGAGCCATGAATTCATTCGGCAAGAAACATACCATGCACGTAGGAGCCGAATGACCCGATCTGTCAGGTTTGTCTTTTGGACGCCATATCGATCTCATCCTGGTTCCTGCTTGCTTCAACTCTTGATTCCTCAGGCGTTGGACTCTTCTCTTCTGGCTTCTTCTTAAACCAGGTGGACACCACTGTCCTTTCTGCCAGACATACTCACGGTCTTCTTCCTCATGATCAATCCATCTATAGTCAGCACGTCTTTTCATTGGTTGATCATCATTCTTATATATTTTTAGACGCCGATCATCACTAGGATGTATCCTTCCAATTCTTTCGTGGACGGATCGGCGATTGGCAACACTTTGCCTATGCTCGACATATCCATTATTGCATTCAGGACAGTTATTCCACGTAGGCAGCTTTAAACCCTCGTTCCAACAGTGTCTGAAGAAAACACAATCCCAATGTGCACGTTCTTGTTCTCGGACGTATTCCTCTTGTTCTTCCTCATACCTTTCTTCTTCGCGTCTTCTTCTCTCCTCCTCGTACTCACGTCTCTTGTAGTGCTCTTTTTCTTGCTGACGCTGCCACTTATTGAGGAGAATACGCGATGTGACTCTGGGTTTAGAAGAATTCCCAATTTCAAATCGGCTATTCGGGAGGCGAGGCTTTTCCTCACGAATCTGTTCGATCGTGATTTGCCGATTAGGATCGACTGAGCCATTCTGCTTTGCTTCTTTCGACGTCAGGACTCTCATCTTTCCCTTTTCTCCAGATTCGGCAAAATTCACCATATTGATTGAGAACCCGATCATGTTCTGAGGAAATGGGTTATTGTCCAACTTCATCTTACTGTCGAATTTCAGATGCCCTTCTTGGATTGCTTTCTGAATCCTCACTCTAAAAACTCTGCATTCATTGATGGAATGAGAATTTCTATCGTGGAATCCACAGTATTTCTTATCTTTCACTCCATCAGGCCGAAGCATAGAATGCCCCTCTGGTAACTTGATTCGGCCTTCTTTTACAAGATAGTCAAATAATTTATCTGCCTTAGTTACATCAAAATCATAGGTGCCCTTATTCTGTTTAATCCACCTCTGATTCACCATGACTGGTTCTTTACTCCACACTATCTATGCTGCGGCTATCTCTTCGCTATCTTCATACTCATCTCCTTGATCTGCTCTTTCAAGGAATTGGTTATAGATGTCAGCTACATCATTATGTTTAGCAAATCTGGCATCTTTCTTGAAACCATATGCCTGGTTACTCATTAAGGCCAATCTGTGTGACAACTGGCCCAGATCATCAAACTCCATCCCGAATAGCTTTTCCCGAATGGCAGGCAGCATGCCAGCTACAGCCATACCAGCTAGCTGATCATCAGGTATGTTCAGAGAAAAGCACATGCTCTTTGTTTCTCTAAATCTCCTGAGGAACTCCGTAGGAGTCTCATTATTCCTCTGCCTTAAGCTGGTCAAATCAACCAACTTTTTCTCGGTACTGCCAATGTAGTAATGAGCATGGAATTTCTGCTCCAGGTCTTTCCAAGTGCAAATTTACTGAGCAGGTAAAGAAGCAAACCATGTAAAAGCTGGACCCGTCAGCGACAAAGGAAAGTATCTGATTCTGAAAGCCTCATCTGCCGAAGCTTCTCCAAGCTGCATCAGATATCGAGCTATATGTTCTACGGTGCTAGTATCATCTTGTCCTGAGAACTTAGTGAACTCTGTAGGCACCTTGACCCTATTCGGCAATGATACCCTTTGGTACCATTCTGGGAAAGGAGACGAGTACATGTAACCCTGATTTTTAGGCTTCAGACCGAATTGATTTTGTAATACATCGGTCATTTTTTGCACCATGAGGTCAATATTGGTATCTTGATTCCCTGGTCTTCCAGCAGGCATCCCTGTAGTTCCAACATACCCGGGATTCGGGAGAGCGTCGATAGCATTGTAATCCATAAACTCTGAATATCCGTTCCCATACATATCCCTTTGCAGCCTGTTGTTCAGAGGGGATATCTTGTAAGCAGAAGCAGGTGGATTTCCCGTGGTGCCGAATGCTATATCACCATATGTACGAGTTTTTGGCAATGCATGCTGAAGCTCTTGCTGAATCGGCTGTCCATTCGCGTCTTTGGTTCCAGAAGCTTCAGTTTCTTCAGTACCTTTACCATGACGTTTTGGAGCCGATGCTTGAACATTGAAATACGTCGGGCCACCAATTTGTCCATGCACTTGCTCAAAAGGCTTATCCACGTGTTGACCAAAGATGTTGACCAGTATGAGCCAAAAACTGTTCAGGAATGCAGCATTATGATTGGTCATTGTTTCCCCTAAAGCCTTGTATAACAAGCTAGAGAACTTCTCCCTTTCTTCATCTTCAATAAGATCAGACTGTCCTGGCAAAAGAACTCTTGGCAGATCTGACTTGAGAAACGGTGCACCACTCCTGTTCTTAGCAAAAGACAGCAAGCATTTCTTGATGAATTGATCTGCAGCAGTCTTCACCATTTGTTGATGCTCATCAGATAATTCTTCGAGAGTGACATCCAGAATGTCTCTTAATTCAGGCATCTTCGAAGCTTGTTGTGTCCCACCAGGCGTGCCAAAAAGTGTGTTGACGTAAAATCCGCACCTCACGCCAAGCACACAGCAAGCCGAATTAGCTGGATTCAAACGCTCGGGTCGCGTGTGAAGCCAGCTAATTCGGCTTGCTGTGTGCTTGGCGTGAGGTGCGGATTTTACGTCAATAGTACCATAAACTATCACAATTTCTCTTGGTGCCACAAAATTCTAACTTTTTTCATATCAGTATGTCCTCATTTCCATCAAAGTGTTATAAACTGAGGTCAGAAAAAACGATTTTGCCCCTAGCCCCATCTGTTAGTGCACAACCTCTCTCTCTCCCCCCTCCATAGTTTCTCATGGTGTAGGTGACAGCTTGCATGGACTAGAAAGCATCGCACGGCAAGCGGTCGTAGCAGGGGACAAGCTCTCATGAACAGTGGCACATCGAGGCATGTGGATAGCAGCACGAGGCACAGGGAGGGTGAGAGCGGTCACAGCTAGGGGGTGGCGACGCTTGGTACGATGAGTGCTCGATGCGAGAAAACGAGCTGGCGCAGCGACACATAGTGTATGTAGTGAGGGTGGCGGGGCTCAGCGTGGGGAGGAAGGAGCTCGGCACAGTGAGGGGAGGGCCATGTGCGGAAGGCGGCTGCAGTGTGGGTAGGTTGGGGAGAGCCTGCGGTTGGGGATGGCAGTGTGTGGAGGGCGGGGGAATGATCATCGGCGCCGGTGAGGAGTGGCCACCGACGGTTACAGGGTGTGGTTGTGCCTTTCCTTGGAGGTAAGAGGAAGTGAGACGGTGGTTGGAAATACAGCAGGGAGCACCCGCGGCCTCTGCCATGGCTGACGGTGGCGCGCGGCACTACGGGCGACTGTCGTGAAGGGACAAGCTCGCATGGATGGAAGCACGCGGCGTAGGGAGGATAGGGAGCTGACGTGGCTAGGGATGGCTGTGTGTGGTGTGTCTAGGGGTGGTAAAGGGCCCTAGATTTTGTACTTGAAATTTTAAGGATCGGGCTCAATTAGAACCGAACCAAAATACTATTAGTTTTTGAGCTAAAATTGACTAGGGCCAGGTTGAATTGTGAAGAAGCATAAGGGCCACGATCCATTTTCACCCCTAGATGTGGTGGGCGGCCACTATGGAGGAACAAGATCGCACAGACGGCAGCATGTGGTGTGGCAAGCAGCCATAGTGGGGGGACAAGCTCGCGTGGACGCCATGTGTTGGCAAAGGGAGGGCAGGGAGAGACCGTGGCTAGGGGACGGTGTACCTATACCCGTTTAATAGGATTTATAAGTTATGATGATATATGAAATACTAGTGGCTATATACTTGTGACTAACTCTGATTTGCAAAAATATATTGGTCTAAGTCACTCAAACCTATTGAAATACATATGCAAGGAAATAGAAATGAATAGAGCCCTTCAATGACCCAATGTTCATCTCATGAAAAGCATGGACATATCAAGATTCAATTGTCATAAGGAGATGAAGGACGCTTAGTTTAGGTATAGAATTTGTTTATGGTTTTTATGACCATACTATAAAGAGGGGCATATAAGTTAGTAGCTTAACCATATAAATTTGTTTAGCCTGGTGCACACACAAGTTGAGAAGTAGCTCTAAAAATTAAATGAAGTCAAAGTTATAGCAATGGAAGCAAGTAAGAAGCAAAGTAATTCGAGCATGATGAATTGGACAAGTTCCAGTTAAAAAAGGAGTGTTGGATAATCCAACCGTATCATTTTTGTACTACTTGAATAATTAGCTAATCATCCAGTGCTCATGCTGCAAAAACTTTGGGTGATCGGATCATCCGATGGTATTGTGTTGAATCATCTGACCATATTTTGTTGAAGAAAGCAATGGGTGGCTCAATGTTTCTGATTCTGGAGAACATAACGATGCACCATATCATTTGAAGGTCGATGACATCAGCCACTTTTCAACATCCTACGACTATGTGGCGTTAGAGTGACCGGATCCTTCGATGGTCCGGGAAGAAATGAAGCGATGGATCATCCGACAGTGCTACTTTCTAGGGGTTTCATTTCCAACGGCGCGCTACCTCTCACGGTCTAGCCTATATATACCCTCATATATATGTCGTTTCACATGTTCTTTACCCGCCGTGAGACACCAGCAAGGTATTACGGTGATCAAGGACTGAAAATTACAAGATCAAAGCCATGAATTCGTCAATCCAAGTGAGTTTCATGGAGAGGACATCCTAGCCTTTAAGTTCTTCGATTCAAGCTTGTATGCATCTTACTTAATGATTAGTGGTGGTCAAGTGAGGGCTCAAAGAATTTGTTACTCTTGGTGGTTGATGAAACCTAGCCAGTCTTAGTGGCAATGGAGATCTTGGTGAGCTCTCGGAGATTGTGGGAGTCGCAAAACCTTGGTGGCATTGTACACGGTTCAAGCTTATCGTTCTGTAGTGGAAAAAGGGTATCCTTGGTGGAGCACTGAATCATCAACTCCTTGATATCACGGAAAAAAATCCAGTTGTCTCGTGTTCTCTCTCTTTATTCCACATTTTCTTGGCACATGAATTATAGGTCTAGGCAATAATACGTTTAGGCTAAGATTTTTATATTACAAACTAGTTTTTATTTTTAGATAAAGTTCTAAATTCAACACCCCCTCTTTGGAGGTGCGGCACGGCGAGTGCTGGACGCAGGAGGGATGAGCTCGTGCGGGCGACGGTGTGAGGTGCAAGGACGATGCGGCAGGGCCGGGGAGGGCGACTGATTTTCTTGTCATTCGCTTTGGCTTGGAGCAAAGTGCATGAATCTGGTTCAAATGCCCTTCGATCAAATGGAGTATTCCATAATTAATCTAATTAGACTTATTTTACACCATAATATTACTATTTTATATAAATTTAATCGAACTTAAAAATAGCTGACCTTTTAACAAATAACAAACGAGAGTTGTAATTTTTTTAAGCCGGGGAGCAGGAAGCAGGATCATCTCACCGAGACGAAGGAACGAATGAAGACAGACTCGAAGAAGCCAATAGGCGTTGGACGTGCACTCACGGGGATCACGTCGTCAGCTTCGACTGATATTTAATTAGACTCCCGATAATCTTGACAGCATGTTAGGTTTATTTCTTCTTGAAGTTCGTTCTAGGCAGAACCCAACCAAGGACGTGTTAGAAGCAATGGTACACGCTTAATTAACAATTAACCTTCAATCGTGACTAGTTTAATAGATGCAAGCTAGCTAGCTCTAGCTGGTATACAAAATTACAAACTGGAAAAATCAGAAGAGTTGGCTCCAACTAATGTGTGACAACCGAGACAGCCAAGTTACAGTCATGCATACTTTATGAGACATCTAACACAGCGACAATTTCAAATACAAATCCATCTAGTCATATGATATTTTTACAAATATAAGGCCGTGTACACATAATCGTGTTCACCGTCGCACGTGACTTTCCATCCTTCTGGTCGATTCCACCCCATTGTCTTTCAAAAATGGGGTTTCCTCTCCCCATTTTCTTTCCCTTCTACGTTTTCCTCTCCCTTGTCTTTGTTCCAGTCGGCCGTGAGCGGAGGGCAGTGGCGCGGCAGTCAGGGGGCGATGGCACGAGCTGGGCGACGGCCTGACAAGCGGGCTGAGGGATGGCGGCCGGCGCGCGCCCAGCGAGATCCTGGCGCGAGAGTGGCGGCGTCCCAGCATGGAGGCGGCTCCCCCGCAGGCAGCGAGCCCGGCGGTCGGGGAGGCGGCACCCACACGGGCCTGCTCTATTTTTCGAGTAAATTATATCCACCATACAGTAACTTATATGATTGTATCACTTTGGCCAATAAATTATAAAATGCATAAATAAATATCTAAACTTTTAAATATGTGCATATACCATAACATATGTATGCTGCCGAGCGTATTTTGATGCCATGACGACAAGCCATGTGGATTATATATATGGCTTAGATCTTATGGCATTTTAGAAGTTCTCTTACAATAATAATAGATTAGGCACATTAACAAAGATAATTAGGCCGCCTATGGTTAGAGAACCTTAGTAGCACTCTCAGTAGACCCAAGTTTGACTCCCTATGGGAATGAATTAATTGGGTTTAGGAATAAAAAATAAATATGCCGACACCAGTCAAAAAAGATAATTAAGTTGCTGATTATTATTTTTATTTTATTTCATTTATTTAAATGATCTCTAGAGTTAACCATGATCTCTAGAGTTAACCTTGAGAGTTAGGACTGGAAATTTCAGTAGACCCAAGTTCGACTCCATGTAGGAACGAATTAATTGGGTTTAGGAATAAAAAATAAATATGCCGACTCCAGTCAAAAAAGATAATTAAGTTGCTGATTATTATTTTTATTTTATTTTATTTATTTAAATGATCTCTAGAGTTAACCATGATCTCTAGAGTTAACCTTGAGAGTTAGGACTGAAAATTTCAGTAGACCCAAGTTCGACTCCATGTAGGAACGAATTAATTGGGTTTAGGAATAAAAAATAAATATGCCGACTCCAGTCAAAAAAGATAATTAAGTTGCTGATTATTATTTTTGTTTTATTTTTATTTAAATGATTTCTAGAGCTTGAGAGTTAGGACTGGAATTTTTTCAATCTTGTGTTTTATTTTTTAATTAGTAGAGTGTTAGGACTTGCTCTGGATGGATGTTCGTGAGCCTGGTCAGATGCTCCCAACTTATCTTTTTCTCATAGAGTAACACCCCGCCCTCCAAAGCTACATCACACCGTTCTGCTATAGTTGAAAGACAAGGGCTTATAAGTTGGCCCCACCCTTGCTATACTACTAAGGTGGCACTAAACACGTGTATCCCACACTCATGGTCCACTACTGAGTCATCCAAACTGGGCTGGATGTCACACCTACCATGCCATGGAAGTTTTTAAGTAAAGAAAATGCATATGACAGGAAGTTTGTTGCATAAACAATTTTGTTCTAATTGATAAGTATTTTAAAAGATTTTACTGTAGCAGAATATGCTTGGTTGTGTATATGTTACTCTACTTGCACACATTTGATAAGTTTATATATTTGTTCATCTGTTTTGCAACTTCTTTTTCTTTTGTTGATTTTCTCTAAAATGTTTTTGTGTATATCTTTTTCTATAATGGTTTGGGCTAAATAGTTGTTGCTCTGGTACTTTCTTTTTTTTCTCAGAAACATATTCTTTTTTTCTCAGAAACATATGTTTGCTTCTAAATATTTATCTACATAACTTTGTATAAAAATGTTCATAACTTTTCTATTTTTTTTTTTTTTGCTTTTGTTTCTGAATTTTTTTCTATATTTGTTTGCATAATTTTTATGACACAATTTTTTTTCATATTTTCCATTTCTAAAAAAAGTGATAGAGCAAGTGGACAAATTTCGTAAGCATTGTTTGTGGAGGGGTGCCGAGGCCAATGCCAAGAAACCACCAAAAGCTGCCTGGGAGTTAGTTTGCAAGCCAAAGGAAGAAGGGGGATTGGGCGTAATTAATCTCAAAACACAAAATGATGCCCTCCTCTTGAAGTATCTTCATAAATTCTTTAACAAGCATGATTTGCCATGGGTGAGCTTGATATGGGAACAATATTACAGTGATGACAGTCTTCCAGGGCAAAGGAAGATTGGGTCTTTCTGGTGGAAAGATGTTGTAAGCCTTCTTGACTCTTTCAAAGGCTTGGCCTCAGTTACTGTTGGAGATGGTTCGACATGTTCTTTATGGAATGATCTCTGGAATGGTCATTTACCGAGGTTGCAATGGCCACAACTGTTTTCTTTCTCTAGGCAGACACAAATCTCAATTTTCAGCACATTGCAGATAGAAGACCTCGATCAGCTTCTTCATTTTCCCATCTCAGCACAAGCAAATGAACAGTTAATGGATCTGCTTCAGTGTCTAGATGAACTTTCAGGGAATACGGATAATGATGTTTGGTGTTACATTTGGGGCACACCAGTGTTCTCTGTAGCCAGAGCTTATAAGCAGTTAACTGGGCACTCCCAGGTTCATCCCCTGTTTAAGAAAATTTGGAAGTCATCTTGTCAGCCTAAGCATAAAGTGTTCTTCTGGCTTCTACTTTGGGACAGACTCAGTACGCGTGGTCTACTAAGAAGAAGAAACATGGCCCTTCCATCATATGATTGCATTCTCTGTTCCCAGTCGGTGGAGGAGACAATAGAGCACTTGTTCCTATCGTGCTCCTTCAGTCAGAGTTTTTGGGCTTCCATTGGGATCAATGTTCACCAGCAACTCTCCCTTTGGGATTAGCTTTCTTCAAATAAGGATCAATTCGCTGAAAGATGTTCAATGGAATTGTTGATATGCGCATGTTGGGCACTCTGGATGGTCAGGAACGATTGTAACTTCAGAGGTGTTCACCCCAGTTTGCAGAATGGTAGCTTTCATCTCAAGAAAGAGCTTGCTATGGTTGTCCATCGAGCAAGACCAGTTTTAGCTCATTCTCTATCTTTATGGCTAGAAGCTCGGCTGTAATCTTTCTTATTTTTTTCGTTTCCTTCTTTGTTTCGTGAAGATTGTTGTGGTTGGATTAACCTTAAACTCTAATTAATATATATAATCAGTAGGGGCAACCTTCCTGTTTCTTTCAAAAAAAAGTAAAAAAAGTGCACATCTTAATTTTGACAATAGTTGAAGAGTTTCGTCGAATATCTCCAACAATGGCAGTTGAAAATTAAGATAACTAGAATGCACGCTCTTTCTGGAGTGGGCAAACTTAATTGGAATTAAATCACCTTGCACATCATGCATCAACGACAGGCCGGAATGGCAAGCTGAGAGCTAGCTGTGCCGTGGTCTCAGCTGTGGTCGATGATGCTCCGCACGTTGACGTACGCTCGCGGAGGGCATGATTGCGGCCACGTTCTCACAATCTCCTTGCTGCCCAATAACCCTTTCAGACAATCGGCTGCCTGCTTCATCCTCGCCATCACAACTGCACGATCGCATGCTCACATGCTATATATTGCACACATCACCAAGCCTATCCGGCGTCGCACACATTACACAAGCCATTTAGTAACAGTAGCAACAGATTAACATGAGGCTCAACGCGGCTCTTCCCGCGCTTGTGGCGACCTGCCTGCTCATCGTCGCCACGCAGGCGGCCGCCGCCGGCGGCAAGTACCCACCAGCGCCCAGCAGTGGCGGCGGCAAGTACCCGCCGGCGCCCAGTGGCGGCCAGCATCTGAAGGTCGGTTACTACGACAACGCCAAGAAGTACGGCAGCGTGGAGCGCATCGTGAGGGACGTGGTGAACAAGGCCCTCGGCGCCGACCGCAGCAAGGGCGCCGCCCTCGTCCGCTTGTTCTTCCACGACTGCTGGGTCAATGTACGTAAGCAACAATATTCTGCAATATAGTGATACAATTGGGCGTTTTATATATACAGTAGCTAAAAAAAAATGCTTCGATGCCTCTGCGTGTCCGGGCAGGGCTGTGATGGATCCGTGCTGCTGGACGCGTCACCAAGGAACCCCTACCCCGAGAAGAAGGCCGGCGCCAACCTCGGCCTCCGTGGCTTCGACGTGATCGAGGCCATCAAGTCCAGGCTCGAGTCCGCGTACCCCGGCGTCGTCTCCTGCTCCGACATCCTCGCCTTCGCCGCCCGTGACGCGACCAGGTACCTCAGCGACGGGCACATCGACTACGCCGTGCCGGCCGGCCGCCTGGACGGCGTCGTCTCGCGCGCCCACGACGCCGACGCCACGCTCCCAGGCCAAACCTTCTCCTTCGGCGACCTCAAGAGGAACTTCGACAGGAAGAAGTTCACCGTCGAGGAGCTCGTGGTGCTCTCCGGCGCGCACTCCATCGGCGCCGCGCACTACGCGTCGTTCAAGGACCGCCTCGCGGCGTCGGCGGCGGCCCGGGGCGAGATCGACGGCAGGTACCAGGCGGCGCTCAAGAACGCCGCCAGGGACAGGTCGAGGCTGGTGGCGAACGACGTCCGGGACGAGAGCTACGCGTTCAGGAGGGACGCCGGGTACTACCCGCCGCCGGCGGTGACCGGCGCCGGCCGGAGGGACTACCTGAACAACACCTACTACCACAACGCCGTCGACAACAGGGTGCTCTTCAGGTCCGACTGGGCGCTGCGCACCGACGCGTTCGCCTTCAGCAAGGTGAAGGAGTACAGGGACAAGCCCAAGGAGTGGGACTCGGACTTCGCCGACGCCATGGTGAAGCTCAGCAAGCTGCCCGGCGAGGGGAAAGACTTCGAGATCAGGAAGAAGTGCAGCGCCGTCAACCCGACACGCCACTAGGCGAACGGGCGCACGAACGCACGCACCAATAATGCACGCAAGGCAAGGCATCAAGGCCTGAGCTAGTACTCGTGGTCGTGGGTGGATACGATATTCATTTGAATCTTTTGCAACAACCTGTTTTCTTTTTTTCTAGCACTCGTATCGCATTCCTTAACTGTTTGTACTGTTGTCGGATGATTGGTCTCGTTAATTAATGTACTGTTCAATTGCCACGATATCCATTGTAATCTTCTGCGTACGTAATTTTTTTTCTTTTGTAACTAATTATTTGTATGTCTGACGGAAACATGTCAGTTATATGTCAGAGACCTGTTAATTTATAAGTTCGACTATTCCTTCGTATGTATCATGAAAAGTGCAACTCTGGTTTTTCTCAGATAGATTAGTGGTGTTGTTAAAAGACCATGCTACCTTTAATAATTGTCTCAATTCCATTAATTTAGGTATGGAGGTGGTTAGTGCATGCAGGTAATTATCTATTTTAACAAATAAGACATGCAGTTGTTGCTAGAATTGCATTGTTTTGCAGATTCTTTTAATCTTAAAATTGCATTCTCCACGAGACAGAGGGAGTAATTCACACCAATCGAATTACATATTTTAGGACATGTTTGTTACTGTGTCTAGCGGCGTTCGGAAGAAGTGAAAATTTTACGCATCTTGTACATGTTTCCACACCATGCTAACACAAACAAGTGAAATTTGAACATTCATATGGCTTCTTGGCGCCCCGTCCCACTTCTCCGCGTCATGCTTGTACCTAAAGCACTCCCGCTAGTTGTGAAAACAAGCGTGTTTTGGGCTTATTTGGTAGAGATTTATATGATTTTGATTCTCTATTGAAGCTAATTATGTAATAAAAGTGACTCTTAACAAAAACAATTCTCTATGATTCTATACAGTAATTTTTAGAGAAAAATCTATTTTACATGTTTCAAATATCACACAAGTGTGAGTTTAAACTTTCAACTACAAAATCAGATATTAAAGGCCATCCAACTACTAGAACCGGTCAAATTTGGACTCTTGGGTGGTTTCAAAGATGGTTTTTCAATTTTCTAGATTTTAAGTTTTTTTAATCTAAGAAATCCGTAACTAATTAATTTAAAATCATAAAAAAATTAGATACTACTAGACCATCTACATTTTTAGAAAACTTTTGGTATGATTCATACTTTTTGGATTTGATATGAATTAGCTCTGAATTTTCTAGATAAAACAAAGAAACTCAACATCCAAAAAATGGTAAACCCCCTTCTTTGATATCCGGTTTTGTAGATGAAGGTTGAAAATCGGACTTTTGTTATATTTGGAGGGTGGAAATAGGAGTTTTTCCTAAATTTTATGAATAGATAATCTACATGAGAAGAGAATCAAAGAAAGCTATTTTCTCAAACTCTTAGTTAATTTCAGATAATACTTTATAGAATAATTCTAGAAAACTATTTGGGAGAGCTTATAGAGCAGGTTCTATCTTTACTCGTTCATATTTTTTTTAGACGTGATTCACTTTTTTTCCGCTACGGTTTACGTTTTTTGGGTAAACCTATGAGCCGTACGTCTTTTAGGAAAAATTTTCTTGTATACCACCGAAAAAACTCTTAACCCCTCATATGTTATTGACATAGAATACTCCGGTCACTAACAACGGCATATCTATCTATCTATCTATCTATCTATCTATCTATCTATCTATCTATCTATCTATACTAAAAGCATCCTAGAGAATTGAAAAACAGTCCACACCAAAAAACCCACCCCCACCCTCTCACAGGGGACCCACCTATCGGGCTTTGGTGGAGTTTAGAATAAAAAAATGCAACAAAAAACTAATTGTTCCAGGCACTTTTAGTTGTTTGCCGCTCAACTTTTTTCACCGGTGTTTCCCCTACCCACCCGCCGTACGCAGTCGTGGCTTGGTCCCACCTACAGAGAGTGCACGCCGGCGTTGCCCATGTACTCCCGGCCCAAGAATTTCCAAAACGTTCTACGCCTACACAATTATCCCGTATTACTAATAGACAATAAATCAGAGAGTTTTTCTCTATATAAATAAATGCCAACTATTGAGTTTTGAGAATACGTAAAACTCTCTATACATAAGAGAGCGAATATAAAATATTTTTTTAAAAGCGCTTCGCACGGCCATGGCCTACTAAAATGACACTGTTTTAGTACCTACATGTCATCAATAAACGTGCATGGTGCATGAGTTTAGCACGCGCGGCACGAGCGATCATTGCAACTATATTTTATACATGTGCGCACGCACATGTGCCTTTGCTAGTGAGAGATTTAGGATTTAACTAATGGTATGTGAGGAATTTTGTGTTTTGGCTAAGGTAGTCGCGAGTTGCGACGTCGGCCTTGTTTATTCCAAAATTCCACCCCCAAATTTACTATGTAAAAAGAAGATTCCCCGTCACATCAAAATGTCATAACATGCATGGAGTGCTAAATGTAGATAAAATCAAAAACTAATTGCACAGTTTTGTTGTACTCTGCGAGACGAACATTTTGAGCCTAATTAATCATTTTTTCGATAATTTTTCGCACATACAAACGAAATGTTACAGTGACACAATGATTACGAATAGACATCGTACTCTCAAATTTGACGATTGGCCGCAGTGGAAGACGATTTCTTTGGGCTTTGTGCAAGCTATTTGCGTCATCTAGGCCGCACGTTTGCTCAGTGGGCCATGTTTACAGAAAAGCCCAAACGCAACAGGCTTCAGGCCTTCCCGGGCCAGGTTTTGGGCTCAGAAAGGAGAGAAGGGGGAATGCAAAAGAGGAGAAAGGGGCCCATAGCCCAGCTGAGTAGCTGCCAGCGCGCGGGAAAACGCCTCGCCCGCCTGCAATTTTGGCGCTCATTTCCCCATTCCAGAAAGACCCAAATCTAGGGTTCTCGTTGCCATTCCCCGGCGTTCAACGGCAGCCGGTGACACTTCCCGGGCAGCAAGTCTTCTCGTCCCACTTAGCTGAGGCCGACCGCCCGTGAGCATGAGCGGCCGGCGCCGGCCAGCGGCTGGAGGAGGCGGAGGCGGCGGCGGAGGGAACTGGCGTAGGAGCGGTTCATCGGCGGCGAAGGAGCAGCGGCTGCGTCTGGGCGCGGAGGAGCTCCTCGAGAGCCGGTTGGGATTCGCGCCCTACACCGATGGGGAGCGGCGCCTGGGGTGGCTCCTCACCTTCTCGCCAGTAAGTTCGTTGAAATTGTTCTGGGTTGAATCTCAAATGTGGTTCGATGGGTGTGTGTGTGGGGGGGGGGGGGGGGGGGAATCATAGGCAGGGCTGCGTAATGCTGTGATCTGCGGTTGGAATTGAATAGGAAGTACATGAGAAGTGGGGTCGAAAATCAGTAGAAATATGCAGATCAGCAAGATAATTCGGAGCTGTTACTTTCTGTGCTAAGTGGGTCTGCAAGTGAGCTACCACGGTATCTGGGGTAACCACAAAGCTGGGTGGCATGGGTTGGATGCTGAATTACTGTTCCAGATCCTCACCGGTAGATGCATTCAGTCAGAATTTTGAAGTAGTTTAGTGTATACAAGTGATTCACTAATATACTCTCTTGAGATACTAGATGCACTCAGTCAGAATTTTGAAGTAGTTTAGTGTATACAGGTGATTCACTAATATACTCTCTTGAGATACTACAAAACTGGTCTCTCTATTGCCATATATAGTAGAACTAGGGAAACTAACTGCACCTAACTTAAATAAAGTGATTCACCTAGATGGTTCGGAAGAAATTCAAAATACCTACATGATAAATTTTACATCAATTTCAACTGCCATTAAGTAGCTTAAAGTTTCTTAATCTGCAAAATGAAATCAAGGACTGGGATTTTGTTTGAATAAATAATGTAAGACTACCATTTAACCTTACCCCTGTAACATCTGCAGTCATCATGGGAGGATGAAGACACTGGGAAAATCTACAGCTGTGTTGACCTATACTTTGTGTCACAGGTAAATGTTTGCAATTGCAATATAAAGCCTGTTTGAACTCCCACATGTCTAACTTCGCATGGTTTCTTGCAGGATGGTTCTACATTTAAAGTTAAATACAAGTTTCGGCCTTACTTTTATGCCGCGACTAAGGTGAGCTATAGCTATAGCTATTCTGAGGGCTATCTGAATACTCCCATCATAGAATTCAGTCATGGAGAGACTGAATATTTTCTAATGCAGGTTTTGTTTGCTGGTGTTCTATTTCTGTATATCATTTGCAGGACAAGATGGAGTTGGAAGTCGAGGCGTATATCAGGCGACGTTATGAAGGGGAGATTTCTGACATAGAAATAATTGAGAAAGAGGATTTAGATCTGGTATGTCTTGCTTTGCATGCTTGATCTAAAATTCTGTTGGACTTCCACCATGAAATTCTATCGCGGGATGAGTTTGGCTCTATGTTCAGGTCTAAGATGTTTTCTGCAGGAATGTTGATTTCCTTATATTTATATCACCGTACACGATTCTCCATTGATGGCCTTCTTTTTTATCCCCGGAAATTAGTTCAGATTGGACGCTTTTCAAAATGCTCAATTTAAAATTTAAGATGCACATGCTAGTTATTTAAAAATGGTAGATTATTGTATACATGTGAGTAGGGAAATATGTTACTGTTCTCATGCTTGAGTCTTTTTCTTCTATCTTGATGTGTCTGGGCCTCATGTGGAATATAATTTTTAACACTTCCACCCTTGTTGCAGAAAAACCACCTTTCTGGCTTGAAGAGGAAGTACTTGAAACTTCAGTTTGATACTGTACAGCAGCTAATGCGTGTAAGAAATGACCTATTACATGTTGTAGAAAAGAATGAAGAAAAATTAGATGCAGTGGAGGCATTTGAAACAATTCATGGTGTAAAAAGGTGCATATAAGCTTTTAAACGTCTAGCTTAATTGTTGTGATCTAAGACATTTATGATTGCTTTGCAGAATTACTTCTATATAGTTCTTTTTCTTGGTTCTGTCAGGAGTAAATTTTACTGTCTTGCACATTTTTGTGTTTACTTGTGAACCTTTTGTCTGTTGATCTTGTGCACTATGACAGGGTAGAAAGGCCACAAGATTACATAAATTACATCATTGATTTGCGTGAATATGATGTTCCATATCATGTTCGGTTTGCTATTGATAATGGTAAGCTCTATACCTTCCAATCCTGTATTTTCTCAGATGCTGATTTGCCACTGATGCTTTGCTACTTCAAAATTAAATTGTTCGCAGATGTGAGATGTGGACAATGGTACAATGTTAGTGTATCAGGTTCTGATGTTTTAGTTCAGAGAAGGGAAGACCTGCTTCAGCGTGCAGAAGTTCATGTATGTGCGTTTGATATCGAAACCACAAAGCTGCCCCTGAAGTTTCCAGATGCTGAATACGACAGTGTAATGATGATTTCGTACATGATTGATGGTCAAGGTTACCTGATAATCAACAGAGAGGTTTCTACTTACAATTCTTTGCCCAATGCTTGTTTATCACCTTCTGGTTTATTTTGTTCATTTATGGCTTAAAATATCCTTTTCTCTTCCCTGGGCATGCTGCCTAGCCTTGGGCAGCATTAATCACCTGACACACTTTCCTGATTTTCTTCCTTTACAGATTAACATGCAGTTATATTTCTTTTGTAAAAGAAAAACTTAAACATGGGACTTCTGTGTTAGAAAATGCTGAAAAAACAGTTACGCTGTGTTCACCGGGTACATACTTCAAGATCAGCATTTGCAACAAAAAGAAAAAAAACCAACTGCCGAATCAGTTATAAATAGCATATGTACGCATTATGGCTTGGGCATATGGTAATATGCAGGAAATCCCCTATACCATGGGAAAATACAAACATGCTTAGCAGATTGTAGGCATATGTCTCACAAAATCATTATCTTAGATTATCCACTTTTGTTGATTGCATTTGCAAAGATGCAGATGATTCTCCATTATATCTATACAAGCATTTTTTATTTTGCTCTCTGCAGTGCGTTGGAGAAGACATTGATGATTTGGAGTACACACCTAAACCAGAATTCGAGGGGCATTTTAGTGTTAAGAATGTTGCAACTGAGGTCCGAACAACTTCCACCTATTTTGTTCAGCATAATATGAATTGTATGCAACCCAACTATTTTGCTAACTCCCTTTATTTTCGACGTTTCTAGTTGGATCTACTTAAAGCATGGTTTGCTCATATGCAAGAGGTTAAGCCCGGCATTTATGTTACATACAACGGTGACTTTTTTGACTGGCCATTTTTAGAGAAGAGGGCTGCTCACCACGGAATAAAAATGAATGAAGTGAGTATTTTTTTGTTTTTTTAATTTAGACTTTGTTTGACATTGAGTGGATTGTCGTAATCTTGTTGGTGGAATTGCTTTCTAGAATTTTTCATTGTTTTGCTAACTGATTTTTTAATCTAAGTTACAACACAAGATTTTATTGAACTACTTTCTAAGGCATCATAAAAGTTGTGAATACTTAACTTATTTTCAAAAAAGATTTTATTGAACTACTTTCTAAGGCATCACAGCACAGGTCAGCAGCCGCCTGAACCTTGGCAGCTATGACTTTTTGTTGGAAAAGTTTTCCTTCTCAACTCCCGTAAAGTAGCCGTTTGCCTGCTTATCCCTGTGAATGATTTGATCTGTTTTACGTAGTTTTGATTGATTGAACGCTGGCCAGTGGTATTACCGCATAACTGCCATGTCACCTAGTTTTGCCATTTAACAGCACATCGGGCTGTAGAAGAAAAAGGAAAAGGTAGTTTCGGGACATCAAGTAAGGAAGTAAAATGGGTATTGCTCATTTCCTTGGGGTATGACAACTATTTAATAAGAAAAAGCTATCTGCAGTTGAAGGAAAAAGAAATAAGACACTACTCTTTTTGCACTGTTCTTTGTGATACTATGTACGCCCCCCCCCCCCCCCCCCCCCCCCCCCCAATCTGTTTGTGCCGTAGAGCAGATTGACCTGGAAGCGCCTATGCGGATAAGTGTTTCATTTCTTGTTCATTTTTGTTTTTCGTTGTTGCAGGAGATTGGTTTCCAGTGTGACAATAATCAGGGGGAATGTCGGGCTAAATTTTCTTGCCATCTTGACTGTTTTGCTTGGGTGAAGCGTGACAGTTACCTTCCACAAGGAAGCCAAGGTCTAAAGGTGATACATCACTCACGGGAATAAAATACTTTAAACCTAACTCAGTTTAACACTAATCAGTTTACGCATGTACTTGGTTTCAGTAATAAGTGTGTTATTGAAATTGCATCTTGAAAATAGCACAAATTTTTAGTGATATTGTGTGTGGAATATTTGAATAAACAACCAATATTCATACTTTTAGCATTTGATATTCACTAGCACTAAAAGGTTTAGTCATTTGACTTTCACTGACTGCAAGGCAGGCCGAATGGTTATGCCTAATATTTTTTTCTTCTTTAACGTTTTTTTTGTTTCTCTTACATTTTCACACTTGCAGGCTGTTACAAAAGCCAAGCTAGGTTACGATCCTCTGGAGGTTAATCCAGAAGATATGGTTCGCTTTGCAATGGAGCAGCCACAGGTAAGTTTGCCTGTCTCGATTCTGAAACAATATTATCACCAAGGGAGTTGGTTTAAGTATGGTTGTGACAGATAACATTAAATATTGTTGTTTGTCTGTGATTCTCTTTAGTTGTATGGACTGTAATTGTATTAATTTGAAATATTTTCCCTCGTTCATTTTTCACTCCATTGTTTCCTTTTCAGACAATGGCTTCTTATTCCGTATCAGATGCTGTTGCAACATACTATCTATACATGACTTATGTCCATCCCTTCATCTTTTCTCTTGCAACCATAATACCCATGTCACCTGATGAGGTATTGCGGAAAGGAAGTGGGACACTTTGTGAAATGCTGCTAATGGTCCAGGTGTGTTAATGAAACTTTGCTGCTATATATCTGTTTGGAACCAATACCTTTATCTAGATTCAGGTGTTCCTTTTGAAACTCTCAAGTGTACTTGAGTTGTCAAATTGTGCAGGGCCTTTCTGCTCCTGTTTCCATGTTTTCTTGGTAGGAAATTGGCGATATTTACATCTAGATGTCAATCGTTTTCTTCCTGCTCAAGTTCTACTTATGTTTCATGAGCTTTTTTGTTATCTTTACTTTAAGTTGGGCCATTTTAAATTAATCAGTTTTATGTTTTACATAAAGCTTGTTTGTTACTTAACAGGACCTAAAGTTGTGAATACTTAACTTATTTTCAAAAAAGAAAAACCACACAAACTTTTTTCTACTCTTGCTTGGTCTAGGATTTGGACCTATTGAAATGCATGACCTCCCACCTCCCAATTTCCACGACTATGAATACTGTTTATTTCAATCTACCTCTGATTATTCTGATGCTTACCAAATTCAGTTTCGTTTAATATACAGGCATTCAAGGCTAATGTCATTTGCCCTAACAAGCACCAAGCTGATCTCGAAAAGTTCTATAATAACCGTTTATTAGAAAGTGAAACCTACATTGGTGGTCATGTTGAATGTCTTGAAACTGGTGTATTTAGATCTGATCTTCCCACAAAGTTCCAACTTGAACCATCAGCATATGAGGTAACTTGTTATTCTTCTCCTGGAATTGGTTAGGGTATGAATCTGTTGCACACTTATGGGGTTCCATATGGAAATGTAGCTGCAACTTTGGTACTTTAACAATCCACATTCTTCTTTCAGCAACTCATTGGAAACCTTGATCGTGATCTGCAATATGCCATTTCTGTAGAAGGAAAATTGGATATTGATTCTGTCACAAATTATGATGAAGTCAAGGATGCCATAAAGCAAAAGGTATTAGATGTTGTCGATCAAGACACTTCGATCTTCACTCTGAGTCCAACCTATCAAATGCCAAAGTAACATATTATAATGGACTAAGAAAATAAAAATATTTATGTAAAACTGCGATCAATATATTCCAGCTGCAACTCGTGTTTTAATAATTTGATTGACTCCTAAGATGTTTACTTACCTTTTGATTTTGAAACATATAATTCACTGTATTCCAGCAATGTAACTTGAGTGCTTGCCTAACATACCAAGATTGCATTAATCAAATCTTGCATCTTCTAAGAACCAAGCTTGTGTGACCTTTCTTGTTTTGTCGAATTCACAGCTCGTTTCATTGCGAGATCACCCAATTCGTGAAGAGCGTCCTCTTATCTATCATCTGGATGTTGCTGCAATGTATCCAAATATCATTTTAACAAATAGACTCCAGGTATCCCCTTTTACTTTAGCATGTATAATGTTATATTCCTCTGTGCTCTGTTTCTGTGCAAGTAGAATCTGGTTTGTACAATCAGTAGGTCAATATATGGATTTTTGTTTTTGAGGATACTGAGAACATGTACAAAGCAAAAATTAGACAAAGATGCCCCTATTTAATACACATAAACTAACATACACTGACATGTTATCAAAACGGATACTGAACATTTAAAGATCTAAATAGATCTATTTCCTGTTGGGGTGAGTTCCCTTGTATCGTCATTGAGTGATTTATATCAGATGTGGTGGTGAGGTACATGGCCTAGATTCCCTCACTGCAGTTCCTGATCGTAAAGCTATTTGAAAAGATTGTATGGTTGATGTCCATGATCCCATTGAGTGTTATTCTACTAAAGCGTCATTCTGGGTTATATAGAAAATACAAATAAAAGAAGTGACAAGTGAGGGAATGTTTGAACTGTTGCACTGCCAAAAAATCGTCAAGGCACTGCTAATTTTCATGCACTAAGCATTTCACTTAGCAGCTTTAGTTATTAGGTGAATGTAGGCGAAGCACTCATTTCAGCCTAGCATCTTTTCTCATCCCACATGGTGTAGTATGGTGGTGCCAGAGTGCAAGCCAGTGACCTTGGTCTAGGGGTGCCAAGTGCAGGCCTTGCCTGGTCAACCTTGTGCCAAAAGAAAATATTAATTTTAGATAAAGTACTTTTGTGTGCCTTTTACTCAATACATAAGGTTACAATAATTGTACTGAGTTTTGTGCACAGGCCAATCTACTCAAAGCTTAAGCTATTAGGAAAAGGTTGGACATTAGTCATATTTCAACAGGCACTTGGTAGATTGGATTTGTAAGTATCAACGACAATGCTATAGGGACAATTAAGGCCTCACTGAATCTATCGACTCCATGAACAATTTCATTTCTTCCAGAATCATCCATTTTCTTCTAAGTTGTACCATCGCATTAGGTGTTGTAATGCTTATGTCAATCAGATGAACTTTGTTTCCTGCTTGTTGGTTGCAGCCACCATCGATAGTTACGGATGTGGACTGCACAGCATGTGATTTCAATCGTCCTGGCAAAAATTGCCTCAGAACGCTTGAATGGGTCTGGCGAGGAGAGACCTACATGGCAAAAAAGAAGTATGTTCTACAAATTTAGGTAATATGAAATTGGGTGGATTTTCTGATCTGTTGTTATTATGTTTTTTAGTGACTATTATCACATAAAGAGGCAAATTGAGTCAGAGATGATTCAATCTGGTGGCATCGCATCGTCAAAACCTTTCCTTGACCTCTCAAAACCAGAACATTTACTTAAACTGAAGGATCGTTTGAAGAAATACTGCCAAAAGGTACTATTTTCAAACTCATGGGATAAATTCTCTTTTGGTGAGCTTTAGGTGAATTTTACTAATGTCACAATGCAGGCGCACAAAAGAGTAGTTGATAAACCAATTACGGAAGTTAGAGAAGCTGGAATATGCATGCGTGAAAATTCGTTCTATGTAGACACAGTACGAAGGTCAGTTGAATGCTTACTACATTGATATTCCTTGTCAATTTGATAGCATATACACATAAGATTGGTTTTCAATCAGCCTTACGTGGTATCATTTCATGGCTACAAATGATTTAGATGCGCATGCTCTAAAAGTTCCCTCAATTTGAAATTTTCAGCTTTCGTGATAGAAGGTATGAGTACAAAGGTCTTAACAAAACATGGAAGGGAAAATTGGCAGAAGCGAAAGCCAGTGGAAATTCTATGAAAATTCAGGAAGCACAGGTTCAGTGATCCACTATACATCATACAGCCTTGTGTTGTGTTTCAGGCATCTGAACTGTTTTCCTTCTCCCGCTTATCTTTTGTAGGACATGGTTGTTCTATATGATTCTTTACAACTTGCCCACAAGTGCATATTGAATTCCTTTTATGGATATGTCATGCGCAAGTACGTGAAATTTAAAACAGTACGGTTTTCATTTGTCTTCATCTAGTATGATTGGCTATGTAACAATTACATATTCTTTTTTGCATAGGGGCGCAAGATGGTACTCTATGGAAATGGCTGGTGTTGTAACATATACTGGTGCAAAGATTATCCAAAATGCTCGATTACTTGTGGAAAAAATTGGAAGGCCACTGGAACTGGACACGGATGGTATTTGGTGTGTTTTACCTTGTTCTTTTCCAGAGAACTTTACTTTTAAGACAAAGTGAGTAAACGAGACCAATCAAATTTTACTTCCAAACAAGCATGTTTCATTGTAATATTTTGAAACTTTCATGTAGATGCTGTCACTAAGTCGTCCAAGATATTTCTTTGAAATGATTGCCTAAGTTGTGTATAGGCCTTGTTTGATTGCGTTTTAATCCTTGTCGTTTTTAACTCTTCAGAATGAACTGCTACTTTTGTGATTGGATCAATGAGTTGAGGCACTAGAATTGAGATGGTGTCTGGTCATTTGTAATCTGTTTACAGGCACGAATGTTCATTAACATTTTTTTGTGTGTGTGTGTGTGGTGTAATCAGGGTTCTACCTTTTTTTTAATATAATGATACTCAGTGTTAGCGAGGCTAGTTTGACAGGCTTCTGAGCATGCCATGCACTGGCCCTGATAGTTTAGGTGATGTGCTTGATTAGGCAAGGATCTCGTTGATTGGTTATACTTCTATAAACCCTTGGACTTCCTTGCCTATATATGTGGGTAACCCTTGATTTGCATTCCCTAATCAATCTATTATCCCAAGCCATACTTGGTTTCACTCAGCTCTCCTGTGTGTTCGAGAAAGAAAAGTAGAGTTATCAAGAAGCCAGTTGAACATCAAATAAGCGCAAATTCAGAAGAAAGTTCTGTTGCATCTTAGAGCTGATTCATTGTTATTACCTCTTTCCTAAAGTCGTTGCCATTTTTTACCGTGCATGTTCTCAAGACACAACTTTGACTAATACTCATTCCTGTGTCATGCTTACTGGTGATGTCATGATTATCTAACACTTATTGGTGATATTTCAGAGCTGGTAAGAAGCTAACAATATCTTATCCCTGTGTCATGCTTAATGTTGACGTTGCAAGGAACAACACGAATGATCAATATCAAGTAAGAAATGCATGTCTTGTTCTTCTGCAAGTCATACTCATAATGTTGATAATCGATTTAAATTCTATATTCTTCTGGGTCTGGTTGATGATAGTAGTGTTATTAATTGCTCGGTTCCTTTGTTGTTCTACTAGATCCTGAAAGATCCAGTTAATAAGCTATATACAACACACAGTGAGTGTTCCATTGAATTTGAGGTAGATGGACCTTATAAGGTGAGAGTTCTTTAATGGTATTACTGTTTCCTTTCTTCAGTGGTTCCAGTTCTTAATCCAAATTGTTTTGACTACCCTAAAAAGCTGATCTTACTTTGTAAACCTCGCAATGCATCTTAACATAACAGGCCATGATCTTACCTGCCTCTAAAGAGGAAGGGATTCTGATAAAGAAGAGGTATGCTGTCTTCAATGAAGATGGCACCTTGGCAGAACTCAAAGGTTTTGAGATCAAGCGTAGAGGTGAGCTGAAGCTCATAAAAGTTTTTCAGGTATATTCTTCCTTTTGGCATAAGTTGCTTCATCATTTTCTTTGTTAAATGTTTACACCTATCCTTACTTATTAAGAAACAAAAACACAAGACGGCAACTACATGCTTCTACCAGATTTGTCTTACTACCCCCATTAAACTTGTTTGTTGACTAAATCATTCTTCTTTAATCATAGTGGCCAATGAACAAAGAGAACAAGTCCTTTTATTCAGAGAAAAAGGGAATGAATCTTGTACCATGCGGTATATACTAAATATGGCAGGGGCACTTTGGTTAGATATGTAGCCATGCCTCTTTAACGTCGTATGCAAAGGGAGCACTTTTCTGCTCCTAAAATACCAAATAGACAACGAACAGAATATCGTTTATGCTCTAAAAGGGAATGCTGGGAAATAAGTACTCCATCAGTTTTTCATGCAAAACTCTGGGTGGGTGGGTGGGGGGCTCCCCCTGGAGTGACTGTTCTTTAATAAACAAATGGGTTTGGTTATGTACAAAGTAAAAGGACAGAAGTTGAAAGAATAAACAGGTTTTGCCTTTGGATGAAGCTTTTTTGAGACCCTCTGGAACCTTGTGGAGGTTAAGGACTCGTTCTTTGAAGCGTTAGGTTTTGGTCATCAAATATTTTCTCCATTCTATAGTTTCCAAATCTCCCATAAAGCAATGTCATAAATCTCCATACAGAAGGGTTGCTGGAAATTTCCTTTTGCACTGTAGATTTTTGTGGACAGGTCTGCATCAGTTGGCCAGTTTAATTTCTTAGATTTAATATAAATGTTTTGCTCGCAGGCCGAGGTATTTGACAAATTTCTCCATGGTTCAACCTTAGAGGAGTGCTATTCTGCTGTTGCCTCTGTCGCTAACCGTTGGTTGGACCTACTAGATGTAAGTGATTTGTAGAATGAGCTATTCTCTAAAGGCTCTATAGTCCCACCAGCTTATCAATCCTTGCAGTACATATAAATCTAATTTTCTGTTGCAGAATCAAGGAATTGATATTGCTGACAGTGAGTTACTTGATTTCATATCGGAATCGAGCACGATGAGTAAATCACTAGTTGACTATGGAGAGCAGAAGTCATGTGCTGTAACTACAGCAAAAAGACTTGCTGAATTCCTTGGAGATTCCATGGTTAAAGACAAAGGACTACATTGCCAATATATTGTTGCTCGGGAACCACAAGTAAGTTTTCAAGTGTTTCAGTAATCAACGCCATTTAGTTATACATGTTCTTAATTTAGGATAACTGCCAATATTATGTTTTTCATGGTCCTCCCGATGTCCATATCAGCATCCCTCGTGTGATCCTTTCTTGAACTGGAGAAACATCCCCTGATTCTTTTTCTAATTAGTTTTTTTTATTTGCAAGGAATTCATGGCATTAGTTTATTCCTGTCATATTAGGCGATTTGAATTATTTCTATTTATTTCCAATGATTAACTTGACTTCTTAAAATATTAGGGCACTCCAGTGAGCGAGCGTGCTGTTCCAGTAGCTATATTTGAGACAGATCCTGGTACCATTTTATATTCAAACTGTTCCGTCTGAATCAGTATATCTGTTCACTGTACTTATGCACTCTTGCTATCCATGTACCTTTCAGAGATTGCAAAGCATTATTTAAGGAAATGGTGCAGAATCTCATCTGATGCAAACATCCGATCTATTGTTGATTGGTCTTACTACAAGCAACGCCTAAGTTCAGCTATTCAGAAAATCATAACAATTCCTGCAGCAATGCAAAAGGTAATTAATAATAGTTTGTTTCTTGTTATCTTTGATTATATGTATTATTGCTGAACCCTTTCTTCTTACAGATCTCAAATCCTGTTCCCCGAGTTCTTCATCCTGATTGGTTACACAAAAAAGTCAGGGAGAAAGATGATCGATTTCGGCAACGTAAGTTACGTGATATCTTCAGTCCCTTGGCCAAAGATGAAGGGATGCAGCACTTGAATGGGGCTGCAGATATGGAAGATTTATTAATGTCAAACAAGGATTTGAGAAAAAATCCTTCGCGTAGTTTGGATGCTGACAAAGAAAATAATCCAAATGGGTCATCAGTGGGAGCTGGTTTGAATAAGAGTAAAAACCAGCAGAATTCTATAACTGGGTCAAACGTTGCACTCTCTTCACAAATCCAAAATGCTGCTGAAGATGAAACAGTTGATAGGAGTACTGATTATCAAGGATGGCTTGATGCTAAGAAGAGAAAATGGAGACATGTTCGTGAACAAAAAAAACGTCGAAGGTAATGCCACAGTTAAAACATACACATCTTAAGCACCTCTGGAAATTGATACTCTTGTCTGATGCTTTTTGAGATCCAGGCACTTTAGGTTTGTTAAATGCTAACCATTTCATGATCCCTATTCCTAGCTCACAAACAGGCTAGTCTATTGACCTTGGGCCCAACTTGATATATTTTCTAGGCCGAGGACAGTAATGCTGATGTTTTGTGAAAAAAAAAACATCTTTTGGAGTGTTTCCTCACCATATAAACCTTACGTTTTAGATGCTGGATCATAGACCTTCATGTGCTGTAGTACTGGAGCAATTCAATATCATTATTATGGTTATGCAATAATTCCAGCCAGTATGTGTTTTAACTGCCGCATCTAAAATCAATTAGGAGGCTAGTTACCATCACAGTTGAATCTCGAGTGTCTGAGTAAAATTTACCCCTGGACAAAGGAAAGTGATAAGTGTGTGGTACTGCAATGTGTGATCTATCACAAAACAGATAGCATGAGAACAATGAATCATTAACTTTTAGTAGGTTCTCTTACCACTATTTGTGGGTGTTGCATTATACTCTAACATTTTAAGTTCTTTTGCTTTGTAGCTATTCATGTTATGGGAAACTAAACCATGTGACCTCAATAGTTATATAGAAGTCAAAGCTTATATCTCTCTTCTGCTTCTGCCAGGTTGGGTGCTGCTGCCACTTTTGATGGTCCTACTAATGCTTTGCTCTCTGCAAGAAATGTCAATCAGTTACCTGGCAACAGTCGAAATCGATCTACATTTTTCCAGAAACAAGAATTGGCTCTCTTTAGATCACATTGGCAGGCATGCATCTTCTGTTATCCATTATGCTTTGTAGCATTTGTACCATCTTAGTTTCTTTAAACTATGTCCTTGCTTACACTGATGTCTGTGGATTCCATATATTCTCCATGCCAGATAATCCAGCTTGCTTCAAGTACAATACCTGGTCGCTTTTTTGCATGGGTTGTCTCTGAGGGGATCATGTTCAAGATTCCTATCAATGTGCCTAGAGTTTTTTATCTAAACTCAAAGGCTCCTATCACAGAAGAGTTTCCAGGAAGGCGTGTGAAAAAGATTCTTCCACATGGAAGACCTTGTTTCAATCTCATTGAGGTGAATGTTGTGAATATTAGCTGCAAAATGACTAGGGGTAAAGTTCCTCTGTTAAGGGAAGATACTAATGACGTAGTCATCCAGGTTGTAACTACTGAAGAACAATTCAGGGCTGAAGGCAAGAAACTCGCCGCGCATCTAGCAGAGCCAGATGTCGAGGTGAATCATTTTGCTGATGTGTTTATGGCATATTTTTTTCCATTGTTTTCTTTCGTTACCTTTATAACCTTGAATTACATTTAGGGAATCTATGAGACAAAAATTCCACCGGAGCTCAATGCTCTTCTCCAAATTGGCTGTGTATGCAAAGTGGACAAGTCTGCAAAAAAACGAAGTATACAAGATGGATGGGATCTTACTGAGTTGCAAATGAAAACGACTGCAGAGTGTTCATACCTGGAACAAACAGTTTCATTTTTCTATCTATACCACAGGTAGCCCTGATATTGATAAGCATATAAGAACTGTCATGGTAACCTATGGGTCCGTTTGGATCCCTGAGCAACGCTAGCCTTGCCTTGCCCAGAGGATCTATAGGAGAACTCAGCGTTTTGTTGGTAAGCAAGAAGCCTCGGGGCCTGTGCTGGCAAGGAAAGTCCTTGCTACCACTGGAGAGCCAATTTGGCTCGTCGGGCTGGCAAGGCGAGGCTTGCTTTTGCTGTCAAGGCAACGCAAGGCTTGCCTGAGAACCGAACGACCCTAATGTAGTGCTTGATTGGCAATTTTATTGCTCCTGCAGAGAGATAGTCAAATCCATTCTCCATTATCAGTTGTGTAAAAGTCAATTGTAGTTAATTAATTCAAGCACCTGTATTAAAGAGTAAAATCCTAGTTTTATTTTGTGTATGATCTCAGGACTCCACAGTTGTTTTAGGGCATTGTCTCATGACCATAAAACACATGTTTACAATCTTTTATTTTCCAATGTGTCGTAGGATGGAAACCAGAATGTTGGATAGCTGATAACTTGAATATTATTCTTGCTTTCATGTATCATATATAAACCATTTGTACTTTTCAGTTATAAATTTATTAATGTGAGGCTTATATATGCATTCTTTATATTTTCAGCTTGTCTGAAGGAAGGGCTGTATATGTGTTTTACTTCCCTACATCTTTCAGAATACATGCAGTGGTTGTCAATCCTTTCCGTAATAGAGAAATATCTCCGTCATTTCTTGAAAAGCAATTTCGAGATGCTTGTCAAGCCCTTGGTTCTGTCCCTGAGAATATCACTTTCCATGTATGAGAAAATTCATGGGGTGGAATACTTAAATTTTCTCATGCTGTTTATCATTACCTAATTCCGATTCTTTGGCTCTATCTTTAGGTGGACTATCAAACATCAATTGATGCAGGTAGCAAATATGTGCAAAGAATGCTACTTGAGTACAGGTATACCATGCTGATTATATCAAAAACCAATCGTATATTGGTGATGCTGTATTACTAATTGTGCACGGCCTTGTGATGTAGGTGTTGTCATGTTACTTATGTTGGTCACTGTTAAACCATTATTTGATTTGTGTGTGTAAAAACTAAAAACCTTTTAGTTTTAGATATCTTCATTATACTAGTATAATCCTATTTTGTGGGTATCAACCACTGGTTCGATGGTTCCTCAGTAGCTACGGTGGTCACTTGTGAAACCAATCTTGGAGTTCGTGCAATTGACTTTTTAAAAGTGACAGATATCTCTACTCATTGATTCAACATCTAACCCAAATTTGTTCTTCCTATGGTAACATGTTAGTATTCCTGTTGTAAGTTTATAACTAATTCAGCAGAGATGTAATCCTTTGTGTCTTAAAAGGACACTGACCTAATATGCTGACAAGCTAATGTAGGTAATAGGTTGAAACATACAGGGGCAAATAGTTTGTATAAAATGTATGATTTGACACCACATTTGCCAAATTTCTCTCTTTAGGGGTGATAGTTGAGGCACTTATGTATATGTTACTACATCTGTTCCAAATCACTACTCTCTGTTCTTACAATGTTTGACCATTCGTCTTATTCAAAAAATTATGCAAGTATCATTTATTTTGTTTGTGGCTTACTTTTTCATCAAATAAATTAAGGATGACTTTTGCATACTTGCACTACATTTTTGAACAAGACGAATGGTCAAATGTTGTGAGAAAAGTCAACAGTGAATAGTAATTTGGAACAGAGGGAGTACTATGTTAGGCAGTATCTAGTTTGTCTGTCTATTATTTAGTATTTTCTTTCTTATCATTATCATAAAAGCTGGGGGAAATATTTTGTAGACAACAACATCCTGGACCTGTCATAGGCATTGTAGAGTGCCCTAAACTTCAAGTTATAAAGGCAGCTGTACGAGCACTTGATGATGTCCCATGTGTAACCATTCCTAGCAATGCACGGGACAACAACTATCAGGTATAAAACAGACAAAGTTCATTACATTTTATTTGTTCTTTAGTTTCTCCCTCTTTTTTGGCTTACACTACTCGCCCAGGCTCTTGGTTGGCAAGCAACAGCTGGTCGAACAAGCATGCAGCGTTGTGCTGCATCAACCCAGTGGTTCAACGAACGGATTTCACTCGCTAGATATGCGCACGTGAGAGTTCTCTACTAGGAAATTCTTTAATCTGTTATTTCAGCTTTTATGACAATGAATTTAACATCAATGCTTTTAAACAGGTGCCATTGGGTAATTTTGAACTAGATTGGCTTCTTTTTACTGCTGATGTGTTCTTTTCAAGAGCATTGCGTGATCAACAGCAGGTTTGTTCTATCTTGTAACATGAAAGTTGGGCTTTTTTTTTGAATGACTGAATTTCAAATGCATGTAGTTGCCTGTTATATTTCTTGTATGATATAATCTCTTTTATACGCCTTTGAGTGGTTCTTGGGTGTAGTGTGAGTTTTTGTTCCTCGGGGCTGGCTGTGGCTAAGCCCCCTTGTTCTGTTTTTTTTCCTACCATAATGAAATGACAAGCAGTTCTCCTGCGTCGTTCGAGAAAAAAAAAATGATATGCAGCTCTCCAGTAATACCTGCATTCATACAAGTCATCTTCATCATATTAGTTGTATTCTGCCTAAAACTGAGTCCGATTGGCATGCTTGTTTAGCAGTATGGTGGTTGCATTGAACTCTGATGCAAATAGTAGGGCTGCAGCTATCTGCAGTCTTAACTTTAGATCAATGAACCTAGAACCAGTGGTTCGAAACTGTTGAGGAAAAGAAAAACATCATGGTGTGGTATGGGGCTTTTTTTTGGTAATGTGTAAGTTTCTTACTGACTTACCATGCGTGCTAGGTACTGTGGATATCCGATGATGGCATTCCTGATTTAGGAGGCTCTTATGAAGGAGATACATGTTTTGCCGATGAAGTGAGAAGCATTAGTTTATTTCCTAATATGCATGATGTTTTAACTTTTCTTTTATGCAATTTGACTAAATACGTCCTCATGTAACAGGTCATTCAGCCTGCGCTTACTTATCCTGGTGCATATAGAAGAGTTTCTGTTGAGCTTAAGGTAAACTCAGATGTTATTAACTTGGACACAGTAGAACGCAACAGGTTCATTTCCAGCTGATATTTGGATTGTATGTACATATGTTTCTCTTGCAGATCCATCATTTGGCGGTTAATTCTCTCCTAAAGAGTAGTCAAGTGGATGAAATGGAAGGAGGATCTATTGGTAGCTTTGGAAGCGATATGCCTCCTGGTCCACATGCCACTGAAACTGACTTTGATGATCCTAGCTTATGTGCGCCTGCTTTCCAGGTGCTAAAGCAACTTATTCAAAGATGTATTTCAGATGCAGTGTCGTCTGGAAATGTGTTTGCTGATGCAATACTGCAACATCTCTACCGCTGGCTTTGCAGGTAATAACTTGTGTGTTTTTGTACTTGAAGTGTTAGTGATTGCATTTTAATTTTAATGTGCCCTTTGCATGTCCTTGAATGCTTACTTTTCAGCCCACGATCAAAGCTTCATGACCCAGCTCTCCATCGTCTTCTTCATAATGTAAGCTGAATTACGGAACTGTACTGACAGTCCTTTTTCCATGGATTATGGATATTGTTCCAGTATTTGCTGTTTCTATTGTCGGTATTCAGCTGTCAAAATGTCAAGATTAGCTACTCTATAACTTTCTTACCCTCCTTTTGCTTTGATAATTAAATCTTGTCAGGTCATGAAGAAAGTCTTTGCTCTATTGCTGGCTGAGTTCCGAAAGCTGGGAGCTAATGTTATCTTTGCAAACTTTTCTAAGATAATCATAGATACTGGAAAAGTTGACTTATCATCAGCACATGCATACTGTGATAGCTTATTAAAGACCTTACAGACAAGGTACTGTTTGATTTGACCTCTTGTTGCAAATTTTACTGGGTGATTCTCTAAGGTGAAGCTAAGAGTCTACTTTTTTAGGGATCTTTTCGAGTGGATAGAGCTGGAACCATTGCACTTTTGGCATTCATTATTGTTCATGGATCAGGTCGGTACCATAAACATGTTGATTTGTATTATCGTTTTTCTAATTTTCTTACAAGTTTTCACCTTTGATGTTTCTTATCTTGTTTATGGTTTAGTATAACTATGGCGGCATTCAAGCTAAAACACAAAATGTGGACTCTTCAGATGGGGATAATGATGTTGACATTGTCTCAAGCTGGAACATAGCAGAATACCTGCCCAAAGATACACAGGTCAGTCATTTTTCTGAAGTCAGAATCACCCTAACATCAGTTACTACTGTTTGTTGACTTCTGACTTTGTTTACTTTGCACCCTCAACAACTGCAGTTGAAATTTGAGTGATTCATCTAATATTTTATTTTTATTTATTTATGAAAAATCCAGGATCACTTTGTCTTAATTGTATCGGAGTTCCTATATATTCCATGGAAATTCATGAAAGAACAAGTAGCTACTCAAGCAACCATAAGGGATGATACCTCATGCACTCCATCTATAACAGTCATGGCTGCTGAGAACCTGGAAGGCCAGGTCACAGAACACCTACGTGATAAGGTAATTTTGTTTACCATCCATACAATTTGGAATTTGCTCACTGAAACAGTTAGCACGGTGTAATTTTAACTACAATGAATCACATTGCCATTGTATTGCAAGCTAATGATGATTTCTATTTACCTGGTACCCAAAGTTTCTCTCAGGCCATACATGTTGATAAATGGAGAGAGTGCCATCTGCTCTGGAAACACAGAGCTAATTAATCTGTTTTAATTCCTGATAACGCAGATTAGTACATACTTCGCAGACAAACTTTTAAGAACTGTGAGTGATATACTTCACCATTTCAAAGGGAAAAGCAAGTCTGAGTCAGATGAACATGCAAATAGAGAATCTGATCCTCACACACATAAAGGCGATGCTGCATTGGAGTTCATTAAGCATATCTGTGCCGTTCTTGCTCTTGATCAGAACGTTCAGCATGATATTCTGGTAAATCTTCTATTTGAACCACTCAACTGATACTGTTTTCACTGTAGGAACTTGAAGAAGATTATTTGTTAGTTGTTACTGCTTGGCCATCTTGTGATAATGTTTGGTGTCCTTCCTGTGCTACTGCTATATTCTACCAAATGAATTGCAGACCAACAGCATGTCTGTCTTCTCATTTTATATGCATATTGACTACATAACTTAAAACTATTGGAGACATGGCCTTGTTATGTCTTGATTGAAAAACAGTATGAAATGGTCCCGTGTCGCATTCTGAAATGAAAATGAACTTCTCTTTCAAACGCTGCAGCCAGAATACCCTTCATTTTGTTGCTACGTTAGATTGTTAATTGTTCTATTAATCTTCTCACTGTGCAAAATATTTCTGGCAGAGAATGAGGAAGAACTTGTTAAAGTTGGTTCGCGTTAAGGAGTTTGCTCCAGAAGCACAATTCCAGGATCCATGTGCCTCATTCACTCTTCCAAATGTGATCTGCAGGTATTGTATCTGTTAACAAAATTTGTGGAAATCAATTATTTTGATCATACAGTTTACATCATGATTTCTCATGGGCTTTTTAGCTGCTTATGTTTATTATGCTTACAACGATGTACAGTCAACGAAGTTACTTAAGTATTTGAAATACATTTCCACAAAATATAATAACAATGTTAATTGGAACTAGGACCAAACAGTCATCTTGGCTCAGTGTCCCGGTCCTGAGCTGAATTCCCCCATTTGTAAAATTGGTACGCTTGTAGGCCTGCAACTCAAAATGTAACCCTTAGCATGAAGTTGTTCCAACCTTACATAATCGAGCAGCTATTTTCATTCTTTTAATTTATTTTACCAAATCTTATGAAACAATACTATGTTGGCAGCTATTGCAATGATTGCCGGGATCTTGATCTCTGCCGCGACTCAACGCTCCAAGGTCAGGAGTGGAGATGCGCTGTGCCACAGTGCGGGCAGCCATACCACCGTGAGCAGATGGAGAACGCACTTCTGCAGGTGGTCCGCCAGAGGGAGAGGCTGTACCACTTGCAGGATCTGGTGTGCGTGCGCTGCAGGCAAGTGAAAGCCGCCCATTTGTCTGAGCAGTGCTCCTGTGGAGGCTCGTTCCGGTGCAAGGAAGAATCGTCAAATTTCCTCAGCAAGATGCGGGTGTTCCAGAACGTCGCGGTCAGCCAGAAATTCCAGCTCCTGCAGGATTGCGTGCAATGGATTCTTGAAGTCAGATGATCCGCTCCGCTAGACCAGGTAACGTAGTGTAGCCGTGTAGCTGATCACTTACCTGTAGCAACAACTTACTTGAGCTAGATCTCCGAAGAGTGTACATAAACGGGCGTATAGTATCATTACGTTTCAGTTCGATTTTCCGTGCAGTAGAAATGTTCATGGACTAACCTGTTCATATGTTTCTATCGGTAGTACAGATCAAATATGTGCGTAGTACTGTAGTAGTGCCGTGCTTGTATAATGTGATCGATTATTATATGAAAATGTGGATGAGGATAAATGCTTGTAGCATTTCTGGTCTTGATATCTGGCAGAACTAACGGCTGGGATTCAACGCGCCTCTTGCTGTAAGGGCTGGGCTTTTTTAAAAGATCTTTAGAGATGGGAGTTGCCGAAGTTATCTCTACTTGAGAGATCTCTACTTGAGAGAAGGATTGACATTGTTGGCGTTAATAAATATTTGCATGTTTCTTAATACAAGTGTTGCATTGGAGGACATGACAATAAATGTAAACAAGTTGCATTTCATATCTAGCTGCCTGGGCCATGAGCTGATGACGTGAAAGATACACGCGTCGAGTGCTACCGTTCGGACGTCAGAATAGCTTAGTTTTGTAGCCAGTAGTTTACCCAAGGCCGAAAAGAAAATGGAGAAGAAGCAAGCGGCAGGTTGTGAGGGGCCTGGGGTTTGGTTCCAGTCCGCGTGCCATCTGATGACCTCACGTCCTCACCGCAGCCGCAAGCCAGCAACTTGTCCCTGAGCGTTATTCCTTGATTGCTCCATTAGCCCAGCTCCGTTCGTAAGGTAGCACCGGCAACTTGTCTTGGTTCGCGAGAGATGATATCATATTCTCTGACATTTTTGAAACGGCAGGGGACGCTCATGTCATGGTGTTTTAGTATTGTATTGTCGCCTTGACAATGATTTGTGTCTGGGAGAGTTTTGGCTGGCCGGTGATGGTAGTATTTGCAGATTCAGAGCATCTGCGGGCTTGCAAGTTGCTGGTCAGAAAATTTGCGCCTGCCGTTCTCAACTGCCAAGGGCCAGAGCAAGCATGGATCAAGTTGCTTTTAGACTATACTTCGTGGGACGTTGACTTGGCTTATGAATGGGTTTTGCTTGTGGACTTGCGGAGGCAAAGCGGAATACAGCTTCCGGCAAATGGTTTTCACCACCAAACTCTCTTGGTTTTGGTTTTAGTTCTAGTTCTCCACTTCTCACATAGACTGCAGTTGGTTTCGTACTGTCCTTTAGAAACAATGTGGGTAGGAAATCACACGACAAAAGAAAGGTTCGCAGTAGATCAACCTAACATGTAGTAGTTAGAGGAACTCGAACCAAGTTGCCATATGGTTGGACTTCCACTGAACTGTTGATTGGATGAAAATAGAATGGAAATTTGACTTGAAGAGTCCATTATTCAGGCTTTTGCATGCATATGAATGAAAATACGATTTATGAAAATATCTGACCTCTGCAATAAACGCACACAAGCAAGGTTCAATTATTTACAGAGCATTATTATGACTTCAGCATGCATATGATTATATGAATGAAAATACGAAGGGTGAACTATTTACAGAGCATACTGCTTCAAAGGTACAAAAAGACAGTAAACACGGTATATATACATCGATACAAAACCATCATTCTTCACACTTAACAGTATATAAACACGATATACTTGGAGAGAAACATGGGATTACTAGGGCGGAATACATATATATAGACCTAATAATATTTGGGTTACACACGGCGAAAAAGAGTGCGATAGATGTAACTGAAAGCAAACGTTAATACATATCAGCACCTTGGCAAAGCAAGCAAGCAGGTGAACAAACTTCTGCTGTACGTGTTCTGCATGCGCACGGATCGAGCAGCACGTCTATCTATATGCGTACAAAGTTACTAGAAAGAAAAGATGTACACTATCAAACAAGAACAGTGAGCGGCCGGCGACGATCTCAGATTTAGACCGCCGTGGCCGGCCGGGCCATGACGACGTTGCCGGCGAGATCAGGATCAGCATGCATGTGTGTGTGCTTTCAAGATCTCGATCACGAGCGGCCTGCGACGAGGAACCTGGCGGGGCTGACCATCTGGTACCCGGTATGCTGGTGCGGGTGGTGGTGGTGCCCCCTGCTGCCGCCGCCGCCGCCGCCGCCGCCGGCGGTGGCGGCAAAGCGGCCGCAGCCAGGCGACACCGTGGGGTCGGCCTGCTCCATCTCCCACATGACCTCCATGAAGTCGTCGACGGAGCAGGGCAGCTCGAGGGGCCCGTCGCAGCCGGCGAAGCCGTACTCGGTCTCGGCCTCGTCCAGCAGGGCGCGGAACAGCGGGTGGTTGGCGCAGCGGGCGCGCACCCCGAAGCGCTCCTTGTCCGGGCCCACGAGGACCGTGAAGTAGCCGGCCGCCGGCGGCGCGCCGCCCCACGACCCCGACCTGTCGGGCGCCGGCGGGCGGCAGCTCCGGTGGGGCACCAGCGAGGTCCGGCACCGCTGCAGCGTCTTGGCCAGGATGTTCTTCGTCTTCTCGCCCCCTTCCTTCATTGTTGCTGGCTCTCGATCTCTACTAGCTGGGTACAAATCGATCGAGCACACGAGACACAAAAGACGCGCAAGGAACTAGTAGCTACTGGGCTAACGGGTGGATTGACGAGCTGTCTGGTTCTTCGTTGAAGACGAATTGAAGAAAGTGGAGGATGAAGACGGGGGGGCGAGCTGAGCTAGCCGCGGTCGTAGGCCTGGTGCAGGCGAGACATGTCCATGGTGGCCTTTGGCGCGAGGAGGCTGTGCTTCTTGGTGCTGCTGGCGGCGCTCATGTCTCTTGGACGACGGCAGGAGGCATCGGCGGCTCGGGAGCAGGGATCGATCTGATGAAGCTAACAAGTAGCTAGCAGCTGAAAGGATCAAAGCCGCGCGCAGCAGCAGCTAGGAACAGGGGAAGCGAAGAAGGGTTTCGGCTTCTCGATCGTCGAGATCAAATTCAGAGGCCGGGAAGAAGAAGGCGGGTTCAATGCTGGGTATCGTCGAGAACTTGGGGGAAGCTAGCCCTTGCAGACGTGCGCGCGCGCGTGGTGATCTGAGGCCAGGCCGGGGGGCACGCTAGGGCCAGCGCAGATATAAGCGGCGGATCGGAGGAGGCAGTCAAGTGGCGATCGGGCGCCCTAGATTTTCCCGAGCGCGACACGAGCCCTGACACCGCGCGCCCGGCCGGGGACGGATCGGATCGGAGCACGCACGCAACGCAACGCTGGTAGATGAGAGCGGAGTAGAAGTAGAGTTGGATATGATATCGGGGAGTACATGCGTATGCCGGCGCCTCGTCGTCTCGACCATCGGCCATTGCAAACACACCCCCATCCGCGCCGAGATGTACAGTGTACTATACGTCGCCGTCCTCCTCTGCATCCGGCCCGGTTCAACTGATGATCCATCCATCATATCCATCGGTTCTGACTTTGGAGTACGTCGGAGAGTGGTTTTAATTAAAATCAAACTCAAGCGTCGTCGTAGATGGATGGATGGATGGATGGATGGATGATGTATATGCGGCGCGCTTGTCTCGTAGTCAGTACTCGTGTGTGCCGTGTACGAGCGCCTTTATCCACGAAATGGAATCTAGTAGTGGATCGAGCGCTGTGTGATGGGCTAGCTCTGTTAATTAGCAGCGGCCAGGCGCACGGAATTTAGACGATAGTGACATGGTTAATCACGCTAGCTAGCAGCCAGTGTGTCTAGTCAACACTCTGCGTTATTCTACTGACTATACTGCTGTGTCGTTCCGTCCACTCAAGTTTGAAGATTGGAGATATGTAGGAGTAGTGTTTTAGCGCTTCTTTTCCTCCAGAATAAAAATGGGTTAGCTTGTATGGTCGTCGCTGTCGATATATATATATGTTGTTCATGGCCTATAAACTGCCGTAAAGTAATAATCAGCATGGCCGATCAAGTGCTAGGTCAAAACTACAACTATACATAGAAAATACAAAGTGCGGATGGCTGTTAATATTTCCTTCCTTTCAAATCTTGAGATTCTGCTAGTGGTAACTTAATTAGTAGGGCAGTGATGGAGCTATGATTGAAAGAATAAGGACAAGTTATATCATGGACTAAACACTAGAATATATGTAGTTAAAATTTTCTTGATCTAGAGAGCTCAGTAAAGAAACTAGACTATGAGGGGTTGTCTGGGTCACCGTTCTCTCGTTGGTTTTGCCTGGTGAAAGCTTGGTCGTTCTCTTGAACGGACAGATAACAACGGCGTTTTTTATATCACATTCTATTTGGAGGGTGTTGTCTTAGCTTGCATAACTCGATCTCTACGCCCTTCCTATCAACATTGCGTCGTCGTTTTTGGTTAGTTTGGCATTCTTTGTGTGCGGCCATAGTGGTCATTTTTGTCTGTGTAGGGTTTCTCCATCGGTTGGTTTAGGTTGTTGGTTACTTGGTTTAGGCGGGTTATGGTGATGCGTTTTCTTGATCGATTTGCTTGTTCCTGCTATATTGCATCTGTCCCGCCGCTTCTGTGGTCATATAAGTCTCCAAACACTACAAGAATAACTCACATCCGCACCCCTCATATGCCTCGGTGCACTTAAGATCCGGTGCTAATGTAACGTTAGCACCGGATGCGAAATTGGGGTGCCCTCGGGAACCCTTTAGCACCGGGTTGTAACACCAACCGGTGCTAAAGGGGACCGGTTGGTCCCCTTTAGCACCGGTTGGTGTTACAACCCGGTGCTAAAGGGTCCCCCTCCTTTAGCACCGGGTGGTATTACGACCCGGTGCTAATGTAGGTGTCACATGCTACTTCAAAAGGAGCGCATCTTTAATCCTATCACATGTGCTGTGTAGGTGAGATGGTTAGGTGGGTGCACGCGTGTGAGCCAAGAGGTCTTGAATTCGAATCCCGCAACACGTAAATATGCAAATATTTTTGGTTAGTGCCCGTCTTGAGTTCGAATCCCGCAACACGCAAATATACAAATATTTTTGGTTAGTGCCCGTCTTGAGTTCGAATCCCGCAACACGCAAATATGCAAATATTTTTGGCTAGTGCCCCCACACCGGTTATTTGACCCGGTGCTAAAGGCACCGGGTGGGAAAGCCCTTCTACATAACGAAATGTGTGCTCAACTACGTTCTCGACAAAAATAGAAATGCCATACACTACTAAAAATATGGATATATGATTCAAGCCCACAAAACTATCAGGTTTTGGTATTGGCAATAAAAAGTTATCTGATTTTGCTATATCATCCGCTTACACACTTACAAAATGCCACGAGTTATGTGGATGCCGCTCCTCTAATGCCTACATTACATATAAGTTGACCATACTATTGGAATCCCCTACTTGTTCTAAAATACACTTGATGCAAACCCGCGGCGGCCAGAATACCGGCTGTTGGAGTACTTAATATCTAACTAAATCTACCTTAGCTAGTCTCGTTATTTGGACGCGTATAATTGTGGCTACAGTATGTCACATCAAAATAAATGAAAACGTCAGCATGCTGATTTGTAGATCTTTTTAACAAAAGAAAGAATATAATTCGACCCAACAACCATCGTAAGAATATAAGAAAACACTTAACCCCTGAGTCTGGATAACTAGGAATATAATTATGTTCATCATGATGGAACATATATATACATCTAGGTTTAAATCCTCATCTCATTCGAGGTGTTTGTATACCTTTCAAAGATAAACAAACATGCTCGTCGCTCGTCGGCAGCCTGCGGGTTGCAAATTTGCAACAAAGATGCATGGAAAATTTTTCCTCTTACTCGAAGCAAGGCAGAACAGTCTCCATTGACTGAAGAGTTCTACAGTATTTTAGACCTTAATTGCACTTCTAAGTAGTGCCGGTTAAATTTAAAATATATCTAGAAAAGTACGAATATCTAAGTTGAGTCGAATTCTAGAACTTGAGTGAACAGTTACACTATCAACCGACCTGCAAACAGTTTGATATTTTTATAACTAATTAATGTTTAAAAATTTGGATTTCGAAGGAAAATGTACTGATAGTGTTTCTCTGAGAATATTAGCTCATCTATCCATAATAAGGTCAAACTATAGTATGCAAACTATTTCTCTCTATCCGTGACATCATAAAATGTAATGTCTATTGGTATTCTAATTATCTTTTTTTCCCAAATAATATTCTGATTATCTTAAGCACCATTTTCTGAAAACGACGCAAGAGTATTATAAAGTCCGTACAAACCAACTTTCCTTTTGATCGAATTAATAATTTATCGTGTTAATGTTATAAAATGTTATGAATTCCAATGCACGTGCAACACACGCGTGCTATTTTTATATGATTCTATTAAAATTATAATATAACACAATATATAAGGTTATTTTATACTATTAGATTGATGGGTATGCAAGATGAGTAAAGAATTTCTATGGTGAGAAAAATAATATCAAAATGATAGAAACTTTTTTTTTATAAAAACAATCTGACATGTTGGTTCTAGTATAACTTTTTTAGGCGAGAAGTATTTTTAAAAGAATTAGATCCAGTTATAGTATAGATTATATGAATTTCGTAACTGTCACAGAGAAATTAAATTTTATTGAGAAGACTGCTGTTTCAAGATCTGTGCTCGAAGATCGGTCGGTGGTGATTGTATCTTCTCAACGAAGCGTTTCCATCGCGGCGTTTCACAGTTCAATTCAATCCCCCCCGGCGCCCGCGATGCCGCCGCTCTCCGCCGCCGCCGAACGCCTCGCCGCCCACTGGGTCGCCGACGCCCTCGCCGCCGACGAGGGCATTGACTTCTCCGCAATAAAGGGTAATCCACAAAGCTGCTGTGGCTCACTTCGCACCCGCGGTTCTCCTTCACTCCTTCAGTCTCTCACCTAGGGTTCCTGGTGCTCCTCCAGCGCTGATGGGAGTATCGTCGGAGTACCTCGTCGGCGCCCCGGATGCTGCGCGGGAGCGCGTGGCGCTCAGGTGCCTGCAGGAGCTAGCTGCCTTCGCCGTCGTAGACGAGGGTGGTGCTGCGCCGCCGTCCGGGATGCTTAGGGTTGACGCCGCCCGCTCTTGTGAGGACTTGCTGGTTGAGCTCACCGGACAGGTATTTAGTGCCTATGCAACCATCTGCATTCTCGTTTTGGGTCGTTCTGACTTCTGACTATCCCTGTTGTCAAATACTAGTAGTATTTTTGTTTATTGAGGAGCATGCATTTCTGTTCATGTGGATTAGTAGAAACCATCGTTCTGAAAAAAAATCGAAGGAACTTAGATAATTATTTGTAGCTGTTTGGTTTCTCTTCATGTGGATTAGTTTGACCTTGTCATTTTGGAACCTATTATAAGGAGCCTAGATAATTATTTGTAGCCCCTTGATTTTTATTCTGTTGAGATTGTCCTGATTTTTTTGTTACTGGTAGAATCATTGTGAGAGAGCATGGTGTTGAGGTGGGGGTTGGGATATGATTGGAAGCTAAATACCATCGCAATGGGTTGAAATAAAAACACTCGGGATAAATTTATATGGGTGGAATTCAAAGCTAAATACCATCGCAATGGGTTGAGATAAAAACACTCGGGATAAATTTATATGGGTGGAATTCAAATTTTAAGCATTGACTATATGTGCACTTTCAGCTAAAATGGTTCAAATATTCTCTTCAATAAATAAATGAATCTGTAGTTTTTATTGATGATTCGAGAGTGATCTTCTGATGTGTAATCATTTTCATCTGTTCGTCATTGTGGTGCTAATTAGATTATATTCTTCGAATTATGGAGCATACTTTGATCTAACAATCCAATTGATCTAATAGTTTTGAAGCATCCCCTTAAGAATGCAAAAGATAGCTTTCACTATGGCTTTTGATCGTCTAATAACTATAGAACAGCTGTTGCTTTAATAATTGATGATGGATGACAGAGGCCTCAGTTCAATAATAGATTCCATGAGTGGCTTTCTGTTGTTTTTAGTTTCTTATTTCTTGCAGTAGTTGTTGCATTGTGGTTATTATGGAATTTGTCCCCACAGTCAATTGCGGTGCAACTCCCAAAAGGAAAATATTGCATATTGTTGTGTATAAATATATCTATTTATCAAATTATCCAATTGCTACTGTGAAATAGGAATGCTAAATCTCAAACAGATGGTTCACTCTTTGTATGTAAAAAAATAGTCTATACATTTTATTTAAAAAGAAAAGAATCTTTTGAGCGATTGTGCTCTATGTTGAGAAACCTGGGTTCAAATCTACCTCTACTTTGAGTGGTCGAATATGCCAATGTGCTCCTGTCAAGTTATTGGAACCGGATGGGGCCGGCAGTTTGACCAGGAACCGGAGGCAAACCTGCCCCATTAGCATTAATGGTTCGGTGTTCTCAAGGAACTGGAGTTGGACCACAATTTTGTGAGAAAGTGCCAGGTTTCTGTAAGGGACCAAGTTGGTTCGCCTACTAACTGATGGGCTTTGGAGGGAAAGTGTGAGATAAAATAGACGCAAAAGAGCTGGGAGTGAGAAAATGGGTGAGGAAGGTTATTTGAACCCTGGTGTTGGGGTTGGGAGGCTGTTACACTTAACCACCACACCACATTTATTCTCATGATAACATCACACATTTACGAAAATAAGTATGTTTTGAACTGGTGGTTCTACGGTCAGTTGAACCAGTGAAGCAATGACCTCACAAGTTCAATGATCGGTACGGTCTCAATAACTGTGGTCTAGACTAGCCAATTGATTGCAACTTTAGAACCAATTATTCCAGTAAGGATGTGGCAGTTGTGACATGCTTTTTCATTTGTCTACTGCATAAACGATCGTGAAGCATCAAAAGATTACTGGATTGCGGTATATATAATTTGTTTAAATGCTCTATTTTGTGCGGAAAGATAAGGATAAAATCTTAGATGTCATTCATTGCATAAGCATGCACACATATCCAATGTAGATATTTTATAAGTATGTGCCTAGTGTTTATTTGTGCTTCTCTATGATTAAGTTTATCTTGGCTTATCAGTTGCTGAAATGATCTTCATGTATTTTTTTTAGTTCTGTTTGTTTCCTTCCAAAAAGTAAGACATGTTGCAATTTGGTTATCATCTAATCATTTCTAGTTTCTAGATTCAATGTTTGTGTTACATGTGTGAAAAAATTGCAGGTTGGAAGCTCAAAAAGTTTTGACAAGAACAAAATTCTGCCATTTAAACAAGACATTCAGAACTTTATTTCTATCAAGAAACCTGCACTACCAGAAATTTCTTTGAAGTTGGTAAGTTACAAAGCTATTTCATAATGGAAAATAGAAGACCCTCAAAATATTACCAAGCTGCCTATTTTATATGCAGCTCAGAGAAGTTGACCCAGAGATCCAATCTGTGGGTGCATCATCCCCAGGGGATCAGAGTGGCATCAAGAAACATGACAATGATCAGTCCTTATGCAGTGTCAACCATCTTCACTCAAATGTAGAGAAGCCTAGACTCCCTAAAGTCAGTCCTGAGCTTCAGACTGAAAATTCAACAAATGTTGTCAACGAAACAGAAATAGGCAATATCCAGCAGTGTCCAATCGAACCAACTGTTGATCTTGACCAACCATGTGCGTCAGAAAGCAGGTTCTACGATCAACAAGAAGATGCTATTAATGCTGCTAGTGTTGGTGCAAGGTCTCCAGAAAAGAATCTTTCTAATGTGGACAGCGACATGCCTGTTGCTGCTGTACCTGCTTCAGTTAGCTGCAATGTGACTTTGCAGGGAAACATTGTGGAACCTTTATCAAAGAAGGATAAGGCAGATAAAACTACCATGGATCAATCTACAGGGAAATCATCAAATCCAAATGATGATGGCATCAGTGATCAATCATCGAAGGATCCTAGCCATGAAAGCCAAACCGTGCAGGCTACACCAGCTCCACCTTTTGATAGAAGCAATGATGTTTTACCAACCAATACATCTGAAGCAAGCCACTTACCTGAGGTTATTACTACAGAGGATACAACAATGGTTCATCAGCTGAATAGCTTCAAAACTCATCTCAGTCATCTGCAGCATGACACTTGTCAGAAAGTAAGCCAGGATCTGGATGGCAATGCCGGCATTCCACCTGTCGAAAAGGATCCCATTCATGACGTGCGAGCTCCTAGTGCCATACCTTCTGTAACCTGCAATGGTGCTATTCAAGAAGACAAATCTGGAACCAACAACCCATTAGGGAGTACTACAGAGCATACTGCAACACTGGAAGAGCAGAATGGTGACAAGTCTCAACTGGAAGTTAGTTGTGCCGACAAAAACAATCACATTCTATGTGATGATGGCACCATGTTGGAAAGGAATAAGGTCTGTGGTGGGCTGAATGTGCACGCTGCTCCAGAGTCTCGTAGCTGCAATGTAACCTTGCATGATAAAATTTCAGAATCCAACTCTTTGTCTGAGCAGAATATTGGGAAGAACACAACTGCCATTCAGAAACGCAGTTGCAGTATATCGGTTCCAAACTCTTCTCAGGATGGGGACAGAAAAAGGGCTAAACAAGATTCAAACAAGCAAACTGGTGGGGAAACTGTGGCGGAAACATCACATGTCCAAACTGCTGCTCATCTTCTATCAATGGCTGGCAAAATGCCATTCTGTAGTCAGGATCAAGAAGCCAATGATTCCCTTGGGGTCTCGCAAGAACAAGATTTATGCATAAAATGTGGTAAAGATGGTCAGCTGCTGCAATGTAGCAGCTGCTTATTATCTGCTCATGATAGCTGTTTTGGTTCGTCAGTGACAATTGAAGACTCTGAGCAGTTCTATTGCCCAGTATGCATCTGTACGAAAGCGACTGAAGCATACCAAAAAGCAAAGAAAACATATATTGAAGCAAGGAAGAACCTAGCTGCTTTCCTTGGCACAGAGCAATTGCTCAAGCAACATGACGATCAGCAGCAAACTGGAGTGCTTCCAAGATCTGCCAACAGTGAGGCTCAATTGAATGGACAGAATTTATCAAATAGGCAAAATAACAGCAATCAAACTAATACTGATGACCTCGCACATCAGGGTGAAGAGTCTGATCGGCAGAAGAAGAAACAGAAAATAAATGTTACAAGTGATGCTTGTAAGGAGGCAGTCATTGAAAAGGCATCTTCTGTTAGGAATTCTGATATGGCAGCCATGAATAAACATCCTGTTCTCCAGAACGATAGCAATCAACCTCATGATGCAGAGAAAGACCATCATGTAGAAAACACAGAAGCTCGTGAAGATGCTGATAATTGCTATTCACCTCATGGGAGAAGAGATTCATGTCAGAACCGATGCAGTCCTGCAAATCCCGAAGTTGAGGCTGACAAAGTGGATGGCCCTTCAAATTCTCGTGAGTCCGAAGATTCTGATGAAATAGAAGCTACATCTTCAAATGACTCTGGCAAGCGATCTTCACCCCCTTGGCGTCATATTAAACATCACAAAGCAAGACCACAAGAAAGGGAGGCAACAGTGTCAAGTAATTCTAGAAAAGCATTGGGCAAGCAGGATCAACACATGCCTTCACTGTCAAAGAAAAGAAATTATGCATACCCTCCCAAGCGTTAGTAAGTATTTGAGTGGAGCTTCATGAGCACTTCTTTCCTACTTTTATGTGAACTTACTGTTTTAATAGTTTTTCTGGTTTGACTTAATATGAGTACAATATGTGGTTAGTGTAAAACTAAATTACATTAAGCCTACTGATTTAGATATGGTATAGATAAATCTCTACCCTAGCTTGCATATGTGGTAGGTGTTAAGTGTGCTGAAATCTGATGAGTTCCAGTACCCATGTTTAAACAGGTTCCGTTATTTGACATTCTTAGACTCTTAGTTTAGGCCCCTAAATTCAATATCATGAATAAGAATAACATGCCGCAGATAAGCTTTTAGATTGTTTTAACTTGTACGTCCTAAGTTTTCTGATGTCATCATAATGGTATGATGGATAGTCGTTTTTCTTGTTCATGGGTGATTTCACATTCATGACACCGGTGGCACGAGGGGTTCTTGCAGATTCACCCTTCATTTTAGTGAAGTGCATGGAGTTTTTGTGAATTCACAATTCATTTTAATGAAATTTTGTTTAGGCTACTGAAATCAGTCAGACTTAATTGCATATGGGGGGCTGATATAGCCAATGCAATTTTTGTTATCACAAGTAGTGTTGAGTAGGCCCAAGTTGCTATTTCCCTCTGTAATGTTGTGTGTCAATGACCGTTTAAAATATCCTGCACACATGACAGTATTGAACCATAGGTAATTTAGAGTACCAGTGGTTTATTGTTATTTTCTTAATGGCCTTATTTATTATGGGAAATGACTATTTGAAAATGTACTCTATTATGGTTTCTGCTTTTGCAATACCCAATAACTGCGCATATCCATCTGCCAGTTCCAATCCTGTTGCGCCGACTGGAAGGCGCTCAAAGCTCTGTTGGACAGAAGAGGAAGAAGCAGCTTTAAGGGTAACCATTCTGTTTGTAGTGAATTTCCGTTGCATCTGATTGCATAGCCTAGACATTTACATTACGCACTGTGTTGATCCAGGAAGCAATGGAAAAATTCACACCACGGGACGACGGACCTATTCCATGGATTCAGATACTAGAACACGGTAGAAACGTGTTTCACAAGACACGGCTCCCGTGTGACCTGAGGGTCAAGTGGAGGAACATGAAGAAGAAAGCAGGCTCCTGATGCTAACAATTTCACGCCTAATGCCACCATCGGACCATGTCAGTCTAACCCTTTCCTCACCTTTGAGCATCCTCTTAACCTCAGTGTGAGAATGTAAATGTTGTGTGCTATCATCTCGCGCAAGTATGACCTACATAGTTTTAGTCGACGAAATACATAGTAGCTTGGAGTTCTTATGAAATATGTAAAGGAACTGTATTAATTCCCAACAAATAAACATTTCCATTGTACAATTTCACCTGCCGATTTTGGGTGGGTAGTGAGTACTGTACGGGGCCTTTCCCCGGTAAGCTGAGTGCGCGATTGTCGCTGGCCAGGTTCAATTTTTTCTCATGTGAATTCTGGAGGAATTGCGCATTTCTGCACCATGATAAGGTCAAGGTCTATTAAAAAAGAAGCACTACATGACATTATTTTCGTCATATTCGTATCCAAACTCTATGAGGTATAAACTCCCATCGAGTTGTTGAGAGCACTGTGAAAACTCAAAAGAAGGGCAGCAATAAACGGAGCAGATTGTTCATGAAAACTAGAATAGTAAACGGGGATGAAAGATGTTATTTCTTTTTATTTTTAAAACCCTAACTATCAAATAGGAATATGTTCTTAATTAGTTTTCCATACTTATTTTCTTAATTAGTTGTATGATTTTTAAAAATTAAAAGGGAATGACTAATTATCTGTTGACAGATTTTAAGGATAAAATCATTGGATTTTATGATGTTGGGTTGTTGTTATCCAATGTTGTATTTGTTATTGTGCTATGCTTCATATGGCCAGAATATAAAGCAACATGCAACGTTCTCATCTAGAAATCATGAAATATTTTTATATCTGCAACACAAAGAAACAAATTTTAAAATAAATATCAAATCTCAAGTCAAAATGCACGTTCAAGTTCTCAAAGTATTCTAACCAGCACAAAGTTATTGCAGAAAACATTTCACTCCAATCACGAAACAGAAAATATCTCACCGCGACTTCATTACCCCTTCCCTCCCCTCCCTCCTACCCGTCCCGCCAAAACTGAGAACATTTCCCCTTCCCTCGTCTTCCTCTCATATCCCCCGCCAAAACCCCACACAAAAGCCCTTAAAACTCCCCTGCTCCCTCCAAATCTCCCATTCCCCATCCCATCCACTCCACCACCATCGCCATCCAACCGCGTTTCAATCCTCTTCGGCTCTTCGCCGGCGTCTAGTTCTCGCCCCGTCACCGTCGACTGGCCGCTATGATATGCGAAGGCGCCGACCGCCGCGACCCGCCGGAGCGGTCCTCCGACCACCCCGCCCACTTCGACGACGACATGGCCGCCTTCCGCGCGGTCCTCGGCGCGGACCTCCCGGTGGCCGCCGCCGTCGACGCGCTCACCCGCTGCAGCGGCGACACCGAGCGGGCCATCAAATGGCTCCTGGACAATGCCGCCGCCGCCGACGGTGGCGGCGTCGAATCAGAGGAAGGTCCCGCTGGCGGTGCCTCTCCGGTGGCTGCACCGAGCGCCGTCAAGGCGGAGCGCGGCATTGACGGCGGCGGCAGCCCCCCGCGGCCGCCGACTCCGGTAAAGGTTGATGCCACGGGCGAGGTCAAGGTCGAGGTCAAGATGGAGCCAATCGAAGCGGACTCCGACGAGGTGGTCATGAAGGTTGAAGCTCCCGGCGAGGTTGATGTGAAGGTGAAGGTTGAAGTCCCCGGTGAGGCCGAGATCAAGGCTGAAGAGCAAGATGTTCGCCGCGTCGAGGAGGAGGAATCTGACGAGGTCGATGTGAAGGAGGAGGAAGCCGACGAGGTCGATGTGAAGGAGGAGGAAGCCGACGAGGTCGATGTGAAGGAGGAGGAAGCCGATGAGGTCGATGTGAAGGAGGAAGCCGGCGAGGTCGATGTGAAGGAGGAGGGGGAGGAGCCGCGCGATTCGCCCATCAAAGGAGAACTTTTGTCGCCGCGCCATGTCAAAGAGGATGGGAGTGACTGTAGCGACGACGAGGTGGAGATCGTGGATCCGCCGCCGAGGTCCAAGAAGAGGCCCCACGAAGACGACGGCGTGGTCTTCATCGATCTGACGACGTCTCACCCGGCGCCGTACCTCAACCCGAAGCCCATCCGCGCGATGCCGCCGCCGGGGGCCATCCCGGCGAACGAGTGGAGGATGGTGGTGGCGCCGCCGCCGGCGGAGCTGGACCAGTACCCGCCGGACCGCCGCGAGTGGTGCTTCTTCAAGAAGTCGTACGCCACCGGGCGGAAGCTGCTGGACGCCGGCGAGGTCGTCCACTTCGCGTTCCCGTCGTCCGACTGGCTCCGCGGCGGGATCAGGGTGTCGTACAGGCAGGCCGCCGCTCTGGCGGAGATCGTGCGCATCTCGACCAACCGATCCGGAGAGGTTCGTTCTCGCAACTTCACTCACAATTACTTCACTTGTGAATGTCTGGAATAGATTGTTGTAATGTTGCATCTGAGCAGAGTTAGTGTCTCAATTTTCGATTGTTTGATTGATGGTTAACTGTACAGATCGGGAAGCTATCTCCCGTGTGGGCAAAGTGCCTTGCCCCGCTGGTGAGTAATTCCACCATCATGGTGCAGGGGAAGATAGTGTTTCCGATGATGGAACTGAGGCTGATGCAGGAAGTTTTGCTGTATGTCAGGTAATGAGAGGAACTGAATATCCATCCGTGCTTGCTGTTTGATTTGTTACTTAAGGCTTGCATTGCGCCATTGTGTTTTCCGGACTGATGCTGAATTTGTTGGCATTTGCAGCTTCTACATCCATCGCTCATCCATGTACCTGATTGATCCTGAAAATGCTCGTCATCCACACAATCCTCTTCGTGGCCTGTTCAAGCTACTCCAGAGATTCGGCGTACCTGAAGATTGAAGCCCCTGCATCCAATCGATATCGATGGCCGCTTGGAAGGGCAAGCTTTGCATAATTTTTAGGACTCGCTAGGAATAGAGTAGCGCATCAGCTCACCGTGCTGGCTAATTTTGCTCTAGGGAAACTTGGCTGTAGGCTGTAGCCTTATAGGCAACCAGTGCCTTGGCGTGGTTGCTCACCGTTTTTGTATCTATCCCACCCCGTAAACTCCGATTTTGTGATTTCTACTCCAATCTCTGTTAGGCCAGTGGGCAATGGTGTGATCCCCATGTTGACATGTTGAGCAGTGCGCATCAGAAAGCTCTGCGTTGCCTAGCATTGTTTTGAGTCTCGTTTAGATGAATAGCTGTGCACAGCGATGATCAGGATTGTTCAGGAGGAGCTGAGGTCGTGATGAAGGTCTGGTCTGGTATGTTCAAGACCCGGGAGGTCGTGTGGCGGCGTGCCGCTCAAGCAGTGCTCAGTCGGGTCGACAGCGACAGGTCAGGCTTGATCAAGCCTCAAGGAGGAGGCGTCTTGTTGAGGTGTTCTTCACTTCTGGGAAGCGAAGCACGGGTGTAAGCCGATGGATTTTTTTTTTTTGAAAACGTAAGCTGATGGAATTGTCGGGGTTGGCAAAACTGGGCCTTCAGTCTGTCCAGGTGCTAGTAGACATTCATACCAGACCTAAGCATCATTCACTTGACTGGCTTGTTCTAAACGTGGAACAATGACTCTTTGTTTCAGCTTATTTCCGATTTTTAAGGCTCAATTTTGAGAAATCCAAAAGTCAGTCATCTGATTTTTTTTAATTCTCTATAATCGAGCATTCAAAATCAGCCATAAGCTGAAACAAACAGGGCTAATGTGATGGTCAGTCTCAGTCCTGAAAACAACTTGTGCTCCTACAGTACTACTTGCATTTGTTTGCTGCTCTCCGTTGTATTTGTGCTTTTTTTTTGAAAAAGGTATTGGTGCAAATTACAAAGCTGAACTGGACGTACAAATAAATTATAGAGCCAGTGAAATGGCTCGTGGATTAGTCTTTAAGTAAATACACCTGTTAGCTGGTGTAGGCTGTTTGCTATTGGAATTATTGATTAGAAGTATACTCCGTATATAACAATCATGTGGATCGTTCATCACCATAAAAATCTCTACATTTAAATCCGTTTCCGCACCAATTCAAATTGTCAACCACCATAAAATTTCTACATTTTGATTATCTAAATCCATTTCCGTAACAATTATTTGCGATCTCCATTATTTGAAAATATCTATTTGTATCTGCTTCGGATCGGGCAAAAAAAAAGACCAGGGAAGGGATTAATTTGATCCCATCCGTTTCCTTCTCTACAATTCTTCTATCCAAAATGTAAGTGTGAAGTTTTATTTATTGCGTGCTCCATCATTCCTCAAATTCCTTTGGTATTTTTTTTCTCCTCCCCAAATAATCAATCTTGCCAAAATTTGCAGGATGAATCAAGCGGATCTGCGAGAGTAGAAAACGAAAAAAAAAATCCTCATCTCGTGGCCCACTTGCAGCCACTGATGTCAGTCATACCCACCACCCCTTCGCTGTTTCGCGCACACGGCTGAAGCGGAGCGTTTCGGCCGAGCCGCCGCCACCGCCGCCGCCGCCCACGGAGTGTGTGTGGCCTGAGATGGCGGCGCCACCGGGGGGAGCTGGGATTGTGTGGCAGACGCCGGCCAACCCGCCCGAGGCGCACGACTACGTCATCCGCAACGGCAAGTACCGCAGCCGCCTCGGCTCTTCGTCCATGGCACCGCGCCGTACGGGAGTTCCTTGCACTAAAACCCTAACCCCTGCTTCACTGACGATTGTACTGCCCCCTCCGCAGGTCGGCGCTACGTGAGGCCTTACTACTTCGAGTTTATCTCCCATGTAATTCCGAACCGCCACTTCCTGCACTTCACCAATGCTTATTATGCGAGGATACAGCCATACAGGGTGTTTCCCCCCTTTTGAACTGCTTAGGTTGAGCTCATCAGGTGTTGCAGTTGTAGATATGCTCTCCAACCGAAATAATAGGACTAGATAATCACTCATACCATCACACACATGCAATTTTCTCAAGGCTCAGTGTTGCGTTTCCATTAAGATCTAATATTCTATCAATTATGTATGACAATGTATAGTTAATAGATGTGAATCCTCTGTTTTCCATGCTGTGCCAGATACCTCATACTTCAATCGCTATTTGGGCTTGTTTCTGTCCTTAAGAAATGCTTATTTTAGTTTGACTTGCTTTGCTCTAATGATGGATGAGAGCAGAGATGTATTACTTTCTCTGTGGATCTAAGGGTTCTGTCAAATTTCTGATTAATTCTTCATTGCTTTGCAGGTGAAGAACAGATGGGCTGGAAAGACCATTGTTGACCTCTTCACTGATGAGTTCAAAGGGCGGTCTCGCGAATACTATGTATGATTGGTGCCACCATTTCCTTTACCATTTAATTTCTCTACACTTATTTTATCCTTATATATCGTTGCCTAATTGTAGAGGTGCATCTATAAGGGCTTGTTCGGTTTGAAGGGGATTGGAAGAGATTAAATCCCCTACAAGTCAAAATCACCTCAATCCCCCTCAATCCCCTTGGCGTGGGGACTAACCGGACAAGGCCTAAGATGTTTTCTATTGATTGAAGTTCCTGCCATTTCTTGAATTTGACACATCGTTCCATGATTTAACTCTTGCACTTCACATTTTGAGGAACTCTGTTGTATTCTTGTTACTCCTGAAACATTTGCATTGCTGCACCTAAGTGAAAGTTGAAATTGCTAGGTTCGTGCAGTGAAGTGTGGGAGGCTTCAGGTGGATGGGCAAATGGTTCACACAGACTATGTTGTCAAATCATCACAAAAGATAAGCCACTTCTTGCACAGGTCAGTCATTTTAGTCAACTTAAATATTTGCCCCCACTGGACAATGTTTGATAATTTGGCTTAAAAAATTCAACATAGATAGCAGCAGACAACAAATGGTCAAAAAATTCAGGAGCAGCCTAAATATTTACAATGTACTGCACATACATTATCCTGTACATGCTTGTACCATAAAAATGCGAAGTAAACTGACAAGTAACTAACAGATGTTTTGGTTAATGTCTCACTTTGCTCTTGGGATTATTTAGCTCTACAACAATCTATCTAAAGTTTTCAGTTGTACTTAACGAAAGTCTAATGACAAATAAGTTAATTATAACATTTAGTTTTAACATCATGTGCCATCTTACCTTTATCCAGTTCTCTTGTCAACCATGCTTCCTGTGGCATGCCAGGATCCAAACGTGCTGTTTCCTGATTTGATGAAAATGATTCACATGTATTTTATTACATACAATTTTTACTTTTTAATAATGGAGTCTTTCTCAAGGAGATTTCTCTTCCAGGCATGAGCCACCTGTCTTGGCTGGTGATATTTCAATACTACAGAATGAAGTTGATGTTGTAACTATTTGCAAACCAGCTTCTGTTCCTGTAAGTTTATATTCTTAATGGACAGGAAAGTCGTTATACTAAATGATGTATAAAAAATATGGGATCCAGTCTTATTATTGACAGAATCCTATGTTCTTTTAAGTTTTTCCTTATTAAGTCTATAGAATGTCCTGCCTTTCTTATTCTTAGTAAACAAGCCTATTTGCCAATATGCATGTTTGTTAAATATTCCACATGAACTAAAATACATTAGGACTTGTAGTTAAACAAAAATATATATGCTAGTAAATAGTCAACACAGTACTCAAAAGTTTTATCTGATGGGGCCTTTTCGAGCAATGTAATGGCAGAATCCTAGATCTTTTTTTGGTAATCTTTTATATGATTGGATGGTGCCTGGGTTATCAACCAATCATTAACAGTTCTCTGGGATGAAATTAAATTAAGTTTGTTGGGCTATTCATGAACGGGTGGTGAAATGCAGGTTCTGTTTGAGAAAAAGTTACTCAAGACAATTTGGTTGATTAGTTTTGTTTGAAGATGAAATACTTTTTAGAACGAACTAATAACTATGAAACAATCAGAATACGTAGATTGAATTAGTTATCATTGTATTCAGAGAAAATAAGCTCCAAAATTCTAACCAAAGATACAAACTTAGGTGGTGTGTACACAGGCTCCTCCTGCCAACTGTGCTATGCTTAGTACGTATGGAAATACTTAATTGCTAATGAATGTATGTCTGTTTGGAGTCGCATAATGTGATTTACTTAAAGCAAGTGGTTCCCATTTTGTAGGTTCATCCATGTGGCCAATACCGTAAGAATACCGTAGTTGGGATTCTGCAGGCTGAGCATGGGTTAACACCCCTATTTCGTATCCTTTGCTTTAGTTATCTGTTTATTTATCTTGTCTGTATGATTTCTACCTTTATTCATCATAGAAATTAGAATTCCTTGACTACCATTTTATTTTCGCAGCGGTGCATCGGTTAGATAGGTTGGTTTCAGGCCTCCTTATATTTGCAAAAAATGCTGACAGAGCTGAATGTTTCAGGCAACAGGTGATATTAGATGCCACTATAGTGTCCCCTTCTTACCATATTGCTTATTATGTGCATCTGCACCCCTAACATGTGATTGTATCCATTGTATCTTTCTGCAGTCATCATATTATAATTTGCTTATTGGCACATTGCATCCTTTTACACATGCTTCTTATTTGAAAACTGTTACCACAGATTGAAGCTGGTCTGCTGCAAAAAGAATATGTGGCCAAGGTTGTTGGGGTGTTTCCCGATGGTGAGGTATGCTGTTTATGAGTGCTCACATTTCTCTATATCCAAGGATAAGTAGCTGCTTCTTCTATGAAGTAAATAACATGCCAGATCTTTACCTTTATTTTTTCTACTATCTCGTATGTCATTGAATATCAAGTTTTCTTAAATTGCATAAGTTCTTTTCAGCAAACTGTTGATGCCCACGTAAATTTCAATGCACGGGAAGGAAGGAGTACTGTGGAGGTCTGTAAGCAATTAAGAATATTTTGTGCATGTTTTTCAGTAAAAATATGTTAAAGCTATTTCTGAATCTTTCTTTCATTTATCCTCCTTCCAAACAAAGCATATTGCTGCCAGTTAAATCCTTGTTGGTACAGATTAGTTTGTAGGTCTTCAACAATGGTTATAATTATCAATTACTTTAGACCAGAACATCATTATTTAATCTTACTTCATTGAGACCCTCTATGTTCCATACCGTGAATATAAAATAAGTAAAAGAAATTTTGTGTTATCCCTATAAAGAAATATAATTTGTTTTTGTTTCCCTAATAGCAGCTCAAACAATATACTGCTATTTACTTATGCAAACCACATGGAATGATTGGACAGAAATACTGGTCTGAAGCACTGATCTGAGTACAGTTTCTGAAATGCAGATTAGTGGTGGTGCTGGTAAAGAACCAAATGGAAAACAAGCACTCACGAGGTTTCAAAGGATTTGCACTGATGGGACTCATAGTATTGTCTTGTGCAAACCTGTGACCGGTCGAACTCACCAGGTATATTTACTCTCTGAATTTTCCATTGCACTTCTTTAAGTATACAAGTGGTTGGGTGTATTTTACAGTGGAACAGCATTACTCGCCACTCGGCCTAGATATTTCCAAGAATTATCATATTTCAGTCAACAATATAGAAAATAATGTACGAAAAAGGCAAGTGTTGCGTCATTTTTTTCAGATACGCAGTTTGCCTCTTTTGCATACTCTACAGTTTTTTTGTTTTTTGCTCGTGGGGGAGTTGGTGGGTTTTGAATTTTGGAACAGTGCACCATGTGAAATATTTTTAATTCATGCTCCCAGCTCCAACAAATACAGACCCTCAGTTAGGCTTTATGTTGGGAATTTGGTATCGCCTATTTACTATTCATTGTAAACACATTTTGCCTAAAAGTAAAACATGCAAAATGCAGAATTTTCGAACACGTGTCCTCATCCACTTGCTATCAATGGTTATAGGCACTCGGTTACTCAAACCATCAAATGTTATTATGCTTTACATGTATTTGGTCGATATATTTGTATCAGTTACCTAATATCCTGATGTGTAAAATGTAGATAAGGGTGCATCTCAAACACACTGGTTATCCAATAGCTAATGATGAGCTGTACCTATCGGGGAATTTTTGTCCTAGATCAACAAAAGGAACAAGTGCCAGTACAGCAATCATGCCATCAGATCAAGACAATAGTGCTGCTGATCATGGCAGCAAAGATGCAGAAACAGAGGAGGGTTTTGATACCGACCCCATGTGCACAAACTGTCCAAATCTTGCTCCAGTAGGGTGAGTGCTTACTGTTGCTTAACAAATAGTTTTTGATACTACCCCTGTTTCTTTTTATTTGATGTTGCAGACAGCCAAATAGAACTGATTGTAGGCAAAAAATTGTGTCTGAAACGTCAAGTATAGTGGACCGGAGGTAGTATTAAGTATTGCCAATGAAGGGCTTGATTAGAGAATGAATGTTTTAAGAATCTCTGGTTTATGATAGGCTCGTATGTTGTGTATTCTTCACTGTACTGTTTGTCCCTTTGGCAGTTATGATGGAGACGAGGAAGGACTATGGTTGCATTGCGTGCGATACACTGGTCCCGATTGGAGCTACGAATGCCCTTATCCTGACTGGGCGTTCCTTGATAGCGTGTCGACAAAGAAGATGAAGTCATGATGTAGCAAATTAGCTCAAGGTGAATAGTAAGCTAGCAAACTGAACAGCCAAAATTGTTTTGGCATGCGGGGTGCTGACGTTTTCACTCAGTCAATCAAACAAGCCAGGTCCAGTTTTCCTTCCCTGCTTCTGATTCAGCCAATTTATGGTATAGAACTCCTTGAAATTCAACATACATTGGTCCACCCAGCCTTTGATTAATTCCATGTCCATGGCGTTCCTGTTTTGTGATATTCCCGCATTACCCAAACAAAAAAAACTGAGATGCCATTGGTCAATGAAGTGGTACTAAAGGGCAGGGACGTTAGAAGTTCTGAACTTTGCATGTGGTCAAGCTGCAGGATTTATTTCATTGTAGCAGAGGTGACGAGATCATGCTGCAGTCGAAACTGGTGATCCCTGTTGGGCGTGTTTTATGTTGCAGGCATTTCCTTTGTCGCTTCTTTCCTTGCTGCGTGCATATTGCTATGTTAGAATAGTGTCACGTAGGATTTTTAAATAAACATGTCATAGAGTAAAAAACTGAGTATAATTTACGAGTATCATTGTTATAGAGTAAAAATATGAGTATAATTGGCTATCAATCTAAGCATTGTTGCCCAAGCTAAGGTCTCAGCATTAGTTATATATAGAAGACATAAAAATACGAGTATGGCAGTCCCCCACTGGACCTTAACCTGTCATTACTCACGATACCATAACAATCATGGTGATGAAGAGGGAAACCATTTAATGGGGTAGGACACGCAGTCTGTCTTTTTCATGAAATCTTTTACAATGACAAAGTGAATTCTGCAGCGGTCGCTGAACTTATAAATTACAAGGATTCTCCACAAACTACAGAATTGCATATCTGGGACCTTAGACCTGAACTTGTTTTGGGTGGTGAGGAGGTAAATGGGAAATGATTGTTGATGGAAGTACTATGTGGCTTGGAAGGGCCCTAACTGAAAAAAAAAACAGCACAAAAGGCTGCAAAACTCCTACCCAACTCACCGTCCCCCCCCCCCCCCCCCCCCCCCCCAAAAAAAAAAACTCATGCAAAATAAGCAGCGGGTCATTTGAACATGTTTGGTTCTACCTGGAAGTTTAAAGGTTTTAAATATGCAATTTAAGAGTTTGTAGATCTTGATGATGATGATGATTCAGGATAAGCATATGGGACTCCAGGTAAAATTCACTAAAAATAGGATACTTTTGAGGATCCAAAATGTTTGTGAGTTTAATAGCTACATACACATCTCTAGTTGGGCGCGGAGGCTTAAAGTTAGACTTTAATTGGAAAACGTGAAAAACATGTATGGGGTATCTAGCTAATATAGGGCTAGGCAAAATAAACTAAAATCGAAGAACGGAGCCGAACTCGTGCTTCATTGGTCGTTGCTTGTAGTGTAACATGGAGATATATAGTGAAACATTAATAGTTAATGAAGAAATTAGGTACTACCTCTATTATAAAATGTAGGTTGTTTGACTTTTTTATCACAAGTTTGATCGCTTATATTATTCAAAAAAATTATGAAAATATAGTCAAATTTAAGGTATTTTTAAAGATTTTTTTATTAATAAAGCAAGCCACCACAAAAAATATGATGATTTTACACAAAATTTTAAATAAGACGAGCGGTCAAACTTAGAGTCAAAAAAGTCAAACGACCTACGTTTTGGAACGGAGGGAGTAGGAACGAGAGTGAAAAGAATTGATCAAAGTTACAAGAAGTACTAGAACAATAAGCATCTAAAGATAAAATGAGAGGAGGTTAAATCAAATAAATACTGTAAATCAGAGGGAGTATCCATTTGTCACTTGGCGCCCCCATTGCATTTTTTTTTGGCGCCCCATTGCATTGAGATGTTCAAACTTGTCTTGAGCTCATATATAGTTTTCAAAGAACCATATGAACCAAAATAAAGTTGGAGAAGTATATTAAAATGGCAACCCGTATAAAATTTGTATGAAGTATGTAGGTGCACGGTGCACCATGCTGAGGTGGACCCCACTACAGGGCATATGCATGATGTCATAGACAAGCAGCAAGGATGATGTGGGCCTTCATAGTGTCCCCGTCATTCTTCAACCGGTCGATTTGGTTTGGTCTACTCCAACCAAGACACCACATCATGCTCCCATGATCATCATTGAACACCTAGCAGCAGCTTCCTCGATTTGCTGCGTGGTACAGATCCTGCACAACCCTTGGGCTTTGCACAGTTTGTTCCACGGCACTGTTTTTCGTGCTTCCGTTAGGAGTATTCTTTTACTCCTTTTTTTAATTAGCTACAACAATTCAAATACAATATGTGTTACATATACGATCGTTGAGTACACCCTGTTTTACGTACATGAGTGGTAATATGTGTCGAGTGTTCTTTTCCTTTTGTACTTAAAATGGAAGATAGAAATTCGAATACATGCATGGTAAAGGTTGAAATAAGGTGTAGCTGTATGTTCACTGTCATAGGGACTTTGAGACCAATGCGGCAATGCCATTTCATTGAATTTTGCTTGTAGTTTTGTAGGAAGGGCATACAGATCCCCCTCGTATCGTAAAGTTTGTACTATGGATTTCTAAACGTGTGTGTAGACAATTTATTTACTAGATTACCACCTCGTATATAATAAACAACACGAACTATAATAGGACGATCTTCCCGATCCATGATATCAACGGTGGGACGTAACAGGAGCTCGACAAATGCATCGGTAGATGAGAAAGAGAAGGTTCATTGTGCTTGTAGAAGGTGTGCAGTTGTGTACAGTACTAAGGACATGCGGGAACACATTTGTACGCGCAGCTTCTTTAACTCATTAAAATTTTAAGCACGACGCACAGGTACGTTCAAAGAGATAAATCAGTACGGCTGACTCTGTAACTAGTTCAAACTTTTTTCCTTTTCACTCATGCTAAATATGAACTCAAGAACTTACATGAATACAAACAAAAATTTAGATTACAAACTTGGAAATACTAGACAGAATATAAACTGAAATTATATATATTATTTGGTCATGTAAACAACTTCAAATACAAAAAACTTAGATCTAGTCGAAATCTACAATTGCCATATAAGTTTGTCGTGATGCGAGTCCATACCCAAAAGCTATAAATTTCTGAATATAACATGAAATTAAAAATTTTGGGCAGAAAATACAAACTTTAGCTATATTTTTAGGCACCTAAATGACTTTAAATCTAAAAAATTTCAACTACAAAGTTGTAGATATTATCGAAATCTACAATTTTTATATAAAGTTTATCTCCAGCTAACTTCATATATAAAAGTTCTAAATTCTTGAATTTCTAAGACCATATAACAGCCGACACGAATAATTCTAATCATATACAGTCCATTATTCATGCCCGTTGTTGTTGAGAGTCAGCATGAATAATCCTTAAGTGTTGATAGATTTTGTCTCCCGTCTCAATTACAGGATGACTTATCCATGCCACATCTCATCCCCGTAAAATTCATATGTTTGGTTTACCTAGTTTTTTATCTCAATAATCTTTGTAATAAAATTGTGTCCTGAGATTGGTCTAATAGAACTCTGAGCCACCACTTAATTAGAGTAGATCCTTAGGTTATAGAATACTCATCATATTTTGAAGATACTGGAGACATGGGCCGGTGGCTTTTCACCGGAGTATATAATTCCTGGCCTTTATTCGAGATCATGAAGAGACCTGAGACGGCTATGGCGAGGGAAGGATGCAAAGGAGGTCAGCGGCATAGCGTCAGCCTCGGGAAGTCGCGTGCCCGCCACCCATCACCGGTGGCAGGCACCACCAACACTCTCACAGCGTATGTCCCCATCTGGTCGATCTCATCTCTGTCTCTCTCTGCCCCCGCAGTCCTCCCGTCTTTTCTCTCTGCAGGACGTAAATGAGAGCAGCGTGCATGACCGACCCTAACTTTTTCGTCTTTCCTGGCTTTGCAGAAAACACACGCGCCTTGCCCTGGTTTAGTTTTCAAATTCCACCCCGAATTCTATTATGTAACGTCACATCAAAATATTCTAAATATAGATGAAATTAAAAACTAATTGTACAATTTTATTATACTTTGCAAGACGAATATTTTGAGCCTAATTAATCAATATTTGAAAATTATTTACAAATATAAATAAAATGCTACAGTGACATATTTATGGCAAAAAGGCCAAGTTGCCTCTCCTAATTTGGGATCTAAACAAGGCCTTCCACCTCCCAAAGCTTCTCGTGTTATTTCCAAATATCTAAACTCAACTATGATTAAGTAAAATGCAAAACAGAAACTAAAATTTAAAATAATTTACTTAATAAAACATTATTATATCACTTATTCATGTCCAAAATGAGTAAAAGTCCGATCCAGGCCCATAGATAGAGAAATAGAGTATGGACACTCAAAGCTTACTTTAGTTTGATTGATGCCAGGTGTTACGACTGAATTGGGTTCTCAATATCAAATGCTCTTCTGATTTAAGCAAAATATAGAGCGCAAATGAAGGGGTGTGGCAACATGTCTCTACTATACATTTTGGAGGAAAAAGTATAATTACACCCCGGCAAAGTCTAGATAACCCCTAAACTATATTTTGGTCCCAAAAAATTATAAAGTTTAAATTTGAGATAAGTTTAAGTTTATAAAGTCCCAAATAGTTTAGTATAAGTTTGAGTTAAACTATATTTTGTAAAAAAAATATTATACATAGTCTGTATGGTGATTTATATCATGCATATAAACTTTGAATTATTTAGAGGTGAGTGTCCATACCATTGTCTCGGCAAAATTTAAAATTTATATACTTTTCCCCCTATTTTCCTATCCCCTATTGTCTCGGCAAAATTTACCACCTCTTGTGATCGATCACGAAAACCCAAATCAAACATAACCTTTTTGTCCAAAGTCCAATCTTAGTGATATTGGCCTCTGTGGAAACCCGTGTGTTAAGTTTGAGACAATTTTATATCTCAAATCTAATCAAATAGATAGCAAACCGATCGTAGATCAGTTGGTAAGGTTCCTTATGATGGAACCTAACACCAAGGTTTGAGTCCTAGACTTAGCACTTGTGTTGCATTTTTCTTTCTAGATATATTTCTAGATTTAACCGATGCTATTCTTTCAGTGGTAGGCCTGTAGCCGTCAACAGCGACGCGCATGTGGTGACTCTATCAATCTTGACATTCGTGGGTTAGAGGTGCTCATAGGGGTAGGGTTTGCGTGCGTATGTTTATAGAGGTGAGTGCAAGTTGTAAGTGTATGTGTCTATATTGGTCTTTCATAAAAAAACTAATCAAATAGATATAATATTGTAATCTTTGTCAGTTATGGTACTTCAATAATCAAGTACTCCATGCTTTTCCATCCCCCATTCGTAGTACACATCCATGTGTGTCTGACCTATATTGAAATCTTGAGCTATATAATATTCGTAGTACACATCCATGTATACATAGTCTGTATGGTGATTTATATCATGCATATATACTTTGAATTATTTTTTCTTATAAAGTTACAATGGCATGAATGAGTAGTTTAGAGGCATAAACATGAGCACTTTGATATTTTTCTGTAATGGTGGAAGTGAGTAATTTAGATACACCACATTGATGACTGGATTTTTGTGTTTTCTTTATGAGAATTTTTAGAAACTATCTTTTTTTCTAGGTGTCTCTTATGATTAAGACGACGTCTCCAAATTAAATTAAATGTAAACCATGCCAACTAATTCATCAACCGCAGGCAAAATATGAAATAAATAAACTATATATAGCCACTCAGATAAGCTTATAAGGGTAGGGCTTGCGTGCGTGTATTGGTAGGAGTGAGTGTGCGTGCGTGTGAGTGTGTCTATACTAGTCTTTCACAAAAAAATATAGCCACTCCCGTGTGGGATGGGAAGTGTGTGCATACAATCACCACTAGGGATGGGCCGAAAGCTCGAAAATCACGAGCTGGCCCAGCTTGGTTCTAACTCGGCTTAACTTGATGGATTTTTTATTGAGCTGAGCCACTGCTTTTACTCATTTCATGAACGAGCTAGCTCGAGCCAGGTCGCGAGTTGCTCGGTAGCCAAACGAGTTAGAAGGCCCGGTAGATCGACCAACGAGTAAACTAATCACTAATTAGATGTAACTTGTGTATTCTCTATGTGTGGTGCTAGATTAGGGTATATAATTATGTTCTATACTATTATAATATGATAGAATAGATTTTGAAAGTATAAATACCTTGTAATTATTACATTTTATATATGTTATATATAGTGGCAATTTTAAATTTTACTCATGGTTTGCCAAGCTGTTAATTAACGAGCCCAGGCGAGTCAGCTCGGTGTCCAGCTCTAATCACCACGGTGCAAGAGCCTCGAGCACTAGTAGTTGGATCCTAGTCAAAAGTGTCAAGCAGTCGTGGTAGCTGTGTTCTTAACCCGGATTTGGACATGATTCACCTGGAGAGTGGAGAGTAACGAGGCACATGCAGCTTTAGTTTTACCCATTTCTGTCGAGCAGAGGCACGCCTGTAGAAAGTGCCCTAGAGAGAACACAAAGCGAGCGCATGCTATAGGAATCAAGCAAGTACAACCAAAATAAAACAAGTGAGAAGAGGAAAATCCGTGGAAGATACGTATCGCCGCCCATGGGAAAGCCCACACGCATCAGAATCAGATCACCTGCTTGCATGCACTGCACGGATGCACGTCTCGGCTGCCCTTTGCTAACTGCGACGCATGCAATTAACTAGGCACGGTGCTCGTACAGGCTCCCATGTTACCCACGCACGCCAGCTTTTTTCTCGTGCGCGAGGCGAGCTGCGCTGCCTTTCGATCCAACGGCTTGCATGGAAAGTGCATGCGCATCGAGATCCGGGGCCTTCGCTGCATGCATGTCTGCGACGCCGGCGGCCGTAGCAGCATGCACGAAGAAAAGCGTTCGGTCTGCAAAGGGCCTTCCAAACATTAATTAATTTAGCTTGACGTCAAGTACATATCACCGTCGTGGTGACAACGCTTTTCTTCTACAAAAAAAATATCTATTTAGAAAATTTTCAGAATTGTTATTACTTTCTCCATTTCGAATTTTAATTAAGACATTCCAACTTTATTGGAGAATCAAATTATTTTATATTTGACCAAAATTCTAGAAATGATTACAAAAGATTTTTAGCACCAAATAGATGTACTATGAAAATATATTAAATAAAATTACAAAGATTTTTAGCACTGAATATATATAATATGAAAATATTATTTTAATAAAGAATCTAATGGTAGTCATTCGGTATCATAAGTGTTACTTTATTATATAAATTTGATAAAATATGAGATGTTTTGACCTTACAAAGAAGTTTGAATGACTTAAAATTTGAAACGGAGGAAGTAGTAATGACAAATGACTATGTTACAACCCTCTTTTCCTTTAAGCTTTGTGCTTTGTAATCCCTTGTACATATATCCTTTTAATGACAAAAAAAGTAGGGGACTCCCCTGCTAATTCCGCTAAAAAATGACTATGTTACAAATGACTATGTTATTTTTTATTACTTTCTAAATAAATGCATATACATTAGAAAAAAGACACTATTTGTGGGACGAAGTTTGAGTACAAAAAGGACACTCTCTCGTAGAAAAAAGTAATGTTCTGGATTTTTTTGACATATTAAGGGTGGACTAAAAAAAAGTGCACCCATAGTTACTTGAGTTTGCAAATAAAGGACGGAGAAAAAATATTTTCATTTAATCGTGCAAACATGAGTTTAGCACACCAGATTTTTCGTTGTATCTGAACGCCACAACATCATTTTTTATAGAGGAAATACTCCTCCATCCCATGAAGATTGTACTTCTACGTGTTTTCAGACAAATTAGTGGAAGTGGCAAATGACCATGGTACCTCTTAATAATTGAAGCATTACATTAATTTGAGACGGTTAACTGTTTTGGTGGCCAACACCTCGTTTTCAGGAGAAATATGCAGTTAATGATGCATAGGAAAGAGTGTTGGTGTTAAAAAAATATTATTTGACGCCTTATTTTGAGAGCATTGATGGTAACTTGGTTGTCTAAATGCTAGGAGAGCACTCTTTTATGGGATTTTTTTTTAATATCAGAAGTGCCGTTTTCACGGGACGGTGGTATTAAAGAATTTCTCTGAGTGTTCTTTTTTTCTGAACATGCCTGAGCATATATCTCAGTTAGAAAGTTAATTACAACAGTGTAATCTCGACTTAGTCTTCGAGTTGCAGAGTCACAGATTGTCACACAATGGCGGCACAAGCCATTATAGTAGCATTAAATTAACCCTTCCTATGAACTTCAAGCTCTCAAGCTCAGGAACACTTACCACATCCCCAACTGGACGCAGGGCATTATCGCCTGAACTATATAAATCTTGTGTTCTTGAGAGCTGGCCATTTGAGCTAACATGCTGCACAAATTTACTAGTTAGCATTGTGAAACTTCGACAATATATATCCATGCCGTCAATAGAAGTCGAGGGAGGTTGACCATCATTAACCTTGTGAATGAGCGGTGGCTGCACTTGGGGATGGTGGATCTGTGTTGGTGGAGGACAAATCTGAGCTGGTGGAGGGTGGATCCAGCAACACCAAGCCGCACAACACGCACATGCAATGGCAAGACGACCAAGTGACCGAGTAAGATGGAAGAGAGGAGAGCGAAGAGGAGTGGGGAAGATGGAGTGTGCGACTCAAGCTTTGCCACCATCGCTAGCCACTGGTGGCAGCAAGCCTAGGATTTGAGGGGATCTAGTAGTGTGGCTAACTGGCTATTGTGACCCTGAAGTCATCTGTGGGAGCGACGTAAAGAGGAGTTGTTTCCCCTAAGTTTTGTTTTCAAATGGCGAATAGTTCTCTGTTTGCAATTTCATAACAAGTGTCCATGTTTTTTTAGTCTAATTTGTTTATTTTTTTAGAGAAAACAAATTAGCAACCAGGAATCCTTGATCAATATTTTTCACAAAAAACACCAAAAACTCAATAAATAACCCTAGGTGATTGCCTCAATTAGGCCAAAAGGAATCATGAAAGCATCCAGTTCTCTCATTTGGGATTTGGTAATTGGTGACAATTTCTATATGGACTAACAAACAAATGAGAACATTTTAGTTCCCAAGATGAATCGAGTTACAATAGATGCAGTGGCGATAGCTTGGATGAAAACATGATGGACCAGCTTAAGGCAAAAGTAAATGGCATGGGTTTTCATAGTAAGTAGTCATAAGTTGTGTTGGACCGAAACGACGACCAGAGGGGGGGGTGAATGGGAGTCTTAAAACATTAAAAAACCGGAAACACAGGCACTGCGGCGGCGGCGAGATCCAAACCGAGATGCAAATAACAAAGAACAATTCACAAATATAAATAATTGAAACGAGTAATTGTTCTTACAAAAATTGCATCTAGCCTCTGCCCGATCGTCCTCCCTCTCTTAATTGGAGAGATTAACAAAAATCCCTCGCTAGGAATCAAAACCCTAGGCTAGACAAAAAAGGGAGAGAGATGGTTCCCTGTTACTGTAGCGCTTCGTTACTGTTCACGTCCGTGAATAGTAACCACGGTACTGTAGCAAAAAGAATCCCTCTCCCAACCCCAGGTGCCACGTATTTATATCCCTAAAGGGTGGCCTACCTAAATTACAACTCTGCCAATACGCAATCAATTAGGACTTAATTTTCAACGTGTAACGGCAGGAATTTTATTTCCAATTAACGTCCTCCATGGCAAATTCCACGATGTCCGCGATCCCTCCATCTCCGCGATGTGATCCTCGCAATGTCGCCGCACGACCATCCGAAATCGTATCGCGATCGCCGGAATTTCCATCTTCGACCAACGCCCGCCGCACGAGCGTCCCGGTACGATGCATGGCTTTGTGGCTCAACCAGCGAACCCCGGATTTTGTGGCGTAATCCGGAAACCTCCCTCGACGACGTCCTCCCGCCATGCAGCCAGGTACAGTAGACGTACATCGCACGATCGCCTGTCCCTCGAACGCGAGCCTCGATCCACCCTTCACCGTCCCACGGTTCGTCAGCATGGCATCCTATCTCCGTTCTTCACTCGTCGTCGCATGTATCTCGTCTCCACCTGTCACCTGCAACCGCACCAGCCAAGAGACACGTCACACGCACACCGTGTTGTCAATCGCTCATCACCAAAGTGCTAGCCCACCGGCATCTCAATCTCCCCCTTGATGAGTGCATTGACAACACCACACCGCACAAATTTAATCGAGCTAAAAAGAAAAGTAAAAAGAAAGAAAAAAAAATTTGATCCCTAAAGACATTGACTAGCGAAAAAGCTAGACTCGACACAATCCCCAAAGTGAATTTCAGCAATTTCAGCAAAACTCCCCCTCAAATCAAAACTCCCCCTCAATTCATGCATATATCAAATCATGTTGTCTCAGCCAAAATCAAACTCCCCCTGCGAAAATGAATTTGTGCGCTACTTACTCTCCCCCTTGTTGACAAAGCACTCCATCAAGATAATTTTCGAGAAATATGTGAGAGAGCACAAGTAGAAACTTCTGAGACATATGCCAAACACTTATAATAGCTAACCAACAACACTAGCCATCTAGAGAAGAAGCAACGCAATGCCATGACCAATAGAAATTTAGAATTAAAGTCTTTTTTGAAAACAAATTAGCCAGGCAAAAACATGCAAAATCCAAACTCAGTACCAAGCTGAAAGCAAGACATATAGCAAGCTCACACGACAGTCCACAAAACCTTCAAGCAAGGTTCAATGCAAATGCTTCAGTCAGGTCTATGCCATGAAAGACAAACCCGTGGCACACACGTCACCTGCATCTCGGGCAAGCTGTGAGTAGCCAACTTAGGCTGCCATTCCAAGATCACCAGTCCATATGATATTCAATATACCCTCTTTTTCAGCATTCCATATTTTTCTTTTATAACCCAATTTTTATGCTGAATATATCCCATTTTTCTTTTAATGTCCCTGCTGATCTGGGATCTTTTGACGGCCCCTGGACTATAGGGTGCCCGGTTCATGTGTGTCTTTGCGACACAAAGAAACTTTCCTTCCATAGGCCCAAAAGAAGCTACATTTGCAGTGACAAAGTCTTTGACTCATTGCAAAGAAAGCTAGCAAACCGAACCATGAGCAAGATATATGTCGAGAATTCAACAAGACACTAAGTCCAGAGAAGCACGCAAAGCCCAACATAAATTTTTAAGTATATATATGTGTTGTTTTCAAAACAAAATTGGTCACGCAAAGCATCAAAACCTCTCCAAAAGCATCGGTCGCAAACTAGCCAAAACAAGTATAAAGCATATGTAACCGAAGCAACTTACAATGATACTAGAATGGGTAACACACCCCGAACTCACCACGCAAACGTGCAAACGTGGTTTGATCGAGTGGTTTAGTCAGAATATCAGCAAGTTGCTGACTAGTATCAATGTATTTAAGCTCAATATCACCCTTCTCAACATGATCCCTCAGAAAATGATGACGAACCTCAATATGTTTCGTCTTAGAATGAAGCACAGGATTATTTGCAACACTTATAGCGCTAGTGCTGTCACACAAGAGAGGAACGCGAGAAAACGACAAACCAAAATCGCGGAAGGTAGCTATCATCCATAAAAGCTGGGAACAACAACTAGCAGCAGCAACATACTCGGCCTCTGTAGTAGATTGAGCAACATTGGATTGTTTTCTAGAGGACCAAGAAACAAGCGAAGAACCCAAAAACTGGCAAGTACCCGATGTAGACTTTCTATCCAAACGACACCCAGCAAAATCAGCATCCGAATAACCACACAAACTGAGAGTCGAAGCAGTAGAGTACCAAAGACCAAATTCAGGAGTAAATCGAAGATACCTCATTATGCGTTTCACCGCCTGACGGTGAGAAGTCCGGGGGGACGCCTGAAAACGAGCACACATACACACAGCAAAGTGTATATCTGGCCTCGTAGCAGTCAAGTACAGCAGCGACCCAATCATGCTTCGATATTCCTTTTGATCCACGGGCTCGCCGTCCTCATCAGCATCCAAAGCTGCGCTAGTCGGCATGGGCGTAGAAATTGGCTTTGCATCATCCATAGCAAACTTCTTCAGGACATCCTTAGTGTACTTTCCCTGATGCACAAATGTACCTTCCGAAGTTTGTTTTATTTGTAAGCCAAGAAAAAATTTCAGCTCGCCCATCATAGACATCTCAAATTCTTTGCTCATCACATCTGCAAACTTTTTCACAAGAGCATGAGAGGAACCACCGAAAATGATATCATCCACGTAAATCTGAACTATTAAAGTGTCATTGCCTTGCCTGAGGAGAAACAGAGTTTTATCGACTGAACCCATTTTGAACCCGTTTTTAAGCAAAAAAGTTTTCAATCTAGCATACCAAGCACGAGGTGCTTGCTTCAAACCATATAAAGCCTTCTGCAACTTAAAAACACGATCAGGAAAATTGGGGTGTTCAAAACCAGGCGGTTGTTTAACATAAACTTCTTCTATAAAACCGTTTAGAAAAGCACTTTTCACGTCCATTTGATACAGCTTATAACCACGTGAAGCAGCAAATGCAAGCAAAATACGAATAACTTCTAAACGAGCAACAGGAGCAAAAGTTTCACCATAATCAATACCCTCTTTTTGAGAAAAGCCCTGAGCAACCAACCTAGCTTTATTTCTAACAACATGACCATCTTCTCCTTGTTTGTTCTTAAAAACCAATTTAGTTCCAATTGGTTTACAAGAAGGAGGAGGATCAACCAAAACCCAAACCTGATTCCGTTCAAAATTTTCTAACTCCTCATGCATGGCATTGACCCAGTTAGAATCAGATAAAGCAAGTCCAACATCTCGGGGTTCAAAAGAGGCAACAAAAGCAGTATGCACAAAGACACAATAGTTTTTAGTTTTCATACCTCTGTTCCTTGTCGTGCGCTCATCCAGATTACCTATTATGTTCTTGGGAGGATGACGATTCTGAATGTGTCGTGGTGCTGTACGTTCTGAAATCGCCTCCCCCTCAACTACAGTCGGTACATGATCAACAGTCGGTGAAGCTGCAGGCTCTGCTGTGGATGTACGTGTCAGTGATGGTCCATCCTCCAAAGTGGTGGAGGGCTCCTGCTCAACATGCGCGTCACGCTCCTCCTGCGCTGCAGGCTGGGCATCATCGTCGTCGTCGTCGTCACATCCATCTTCCTCTTTCTCATCCTCAAAAATATCCTGCTCGATCTCATCATCACCTGCACACTCAAAAACTGAAGAGAAACAAGGCATTGTCTCGTCGAAGGTGACCTCACATGTCTCCTCGATGCGGTTAGTAGCAAGATTAAGCACACGGTACGCTCGCCCTTGCAAGGCATACCCCAAGAATAACCCATCAGAAGAACGCGATTCAAATTTATCCAAATTTCCCTTTTTCAATATAAAACACTTGCAGCCAAAAACTCGAAAGTGGGAAACTTTGGGAGGTCGACCAAATCTCAACTCATAAGATGTTTTTCCCAGAAAAGCTCTCAGAAAAATGCGATTAGCAACATAGCAAGCGGTGTTGATAGCCTCAGCCCAGAAACGTCTAGGAGTTTTATGTTCATTAAGCATTGTCCTAGCCATCTCAACAAGCGTACAATTTTTACGTTCAACAACACCGTTCTGAGAAGGAACATAAGGTGAGGAAAACTGATGATCTAAACCATGTTCTGAACAAAAAACTTTCATACGAGAATTCTTGAATTCTGTACCATTGTCACTGCGAATTGCTCTAATGGCATTACTTGACAGCTCATTTTTCAGCTTCAGAACAAGATCATGAACATCTGAAAAAGCCTCATCCTTAGATTCCAAAAAGAACACCCATGAATATCGAGAAAAATCGTCCACAACAACGAGCACATACCACTTCCCACCAGCAGACCGAACACGGGCTGGACCAACAATGTCCATATGTAACAGTTCACCCGGTCGTCTCATCATCACTTGAGTGACAGGTGCATGAGAAGCAGCAACCATTTTTCCATGTTTGCAGGGAGCACAATTCAAATCCTTTTCAAACTTGAGTTTCGGCAAACCATCAATTAAATCCAAGGAACTCAAGCGACAAAGCAAATCAAAACTCAAGTGGCCCAACCGACGATGCCACTTCCAAATCAGGGGAGAACCATGAGCAACTAAACAACGAGTTTCACCAAAAGATTTAGAAAAATCAGCTTTAAAGATCCGTCTAAAAGGAGAAATCTTGCAAACAAGGTTACCAGCAGAATCAAGAACACGCGAATTTCCTTTCTTAAAACGCACCTCAAAATCATCCTCAAGAAGTTGCGAAACAGAGAGCAAGTTATAATGCAAATTCTTTACCAATGCGACGTCCTTTAACATGTATTTATCTGTTACCTTGATGCAGCCATGCGCCATTACTTTGCCTTGACTTTTATCCCCGAAAGTGATGTATTCCTTTACGCTCGTGGGAGTGAGGCTGGAGAACCATTTTTCATCTCCGGACATGTGGCGCGAGCAACCGGAGTCCATTATCCATATGTCCTCCTCGCCTCCAACCTGCAGTCAACATCGAGAGCGAGAATGAGCTAATGACTCAACACTGGGGTTAGGATAATGCAATGAAAACCAGTGCTGAGCCACTTGCTCAAAAGAAGCGTTAGCAAAATCAAAGCTCTCAAAAGAACGACGAGACCCACGAGGGGGAAAACGTGGCCTGTCATTCCTGCGTGATGCAGAAGCATGAGTATGTGAGCGAAAACCAGAAGAACGGACAGCTGGCTCATGTCTCAAAGCAGGACGATCATGAGTACCACTTGTGGGGTACTGCTCACGTCGTTCAACACGCATCCTCCGAAAACAAAACTCATAAAGATGACCATCACGATCACAAAAATCACAATGGTAAATCTTACGTGCTGAAGTGAAAGAGGCCTTAGCATTTCAACCAGAAGCAACAAAAATATGCTTAGTAGAATCATCACAAGAGAAACCACTTGGCTTAGCATTTTGTGCACACTTGAAGTGTTTTGGCTTAGGCACCCAAACCTGTTTTTTTGGAGCAGATCTAGATGTCTCAACCAGCAACCCATCAGAGGTGACATCTGAACCCTTCCTAGGAGGTGGTCCAGTATATTTAGTCAAAGGTGGATTCTTCTCATCAACAGGTGGTCCACTTTTTTCACCAAAAACATGTTTCAAATCATAACCAGGACCAAAACGCTCACCCCGTTTAATTTGAGCAATAGACATACCAATTTGGGGCTCACGAATAGAACACCAACCAAGAATAGTTCTCAAATGCTTATTTTCTTCTTCCAAATTAACAACTTTAGCCCTTAAATCATTAATTTCAGCAACAAAATTAGGACAAGTTAAGCATAGAGGAAGAACCGGACAAGCATGTTTTTCCAACTCAACAATACGTGATTTAGCAACATTTAACTCAGATTGTAAAGTTAGACAATTCGAGTAATCCGGCAAATCAGGACAAATGTGTTCTTCAAGATTTTTTACCCGACATAAAGCATTATCCAAGTCAACTTTCAAAAGCGGGCAAGAAACACACGCACTAAGCAAATTCGACTGAGAACGAAGTTCATTTAATTCAACATTAAGTTTATCTCGATCATCAACAGTGGAAGCATACTTGGTTTGCAATTCAGAAAGCGAACTCATATGAATTGAGCATTCTTCACATTCACTAGGTTCAACAGGAGTAAATGTAACATTTTTTAGAGTAGCTAATTCAGCACAAGTTTTATCATACTCAGCTTTAAGTTTAGCCAACACTTTATTTTGCTTATGAACAATTTTAGTTAAATCAACAATTCTTTGTTCTGCAGAAGTATCTACCTCATCATCAGAAGTTTCGTCATTGTTGTCGGTTACATCGCCCTCCAAGGCCATAGTACATATCCCGCCGTTGCTGTCGGCATTAGTGATGAAGCAAAGTCCATCAGTCTTCTTCTTGGGTGTCTCGTCCTCGGAGTCTGGATCGCTGGAGTCCGACGAGCCATCTGAAACATAATTTCCAAAAGAAGATAACAAAACATGTGCAGCCTTAGCGACTTGCTTATCAGAGTATTTTCGTCCGCCTTTCTTCCATTGCTTTTCCTTCTTCTTTTCTCTGAATTGCTCCTGGCGCCTAGAGGAACTGTTTCCCTGCTCGGAGGACTTCATCTTGTTCGGGCAATCAGCAGCAAAGTGTCCTCGCTCACCACAGTTGTAGCAGCCATCTGAACGTCTTCTATTGCGCCTGTTGTCATACACACGCTTGAACTTGTTGGAGAGCAATACAAGCTGATCATCATCTAACACTTCCAACTCCTCATCTGCAACATGACACAAGGAAGACAAAGCAAAACTGGAAACATTTGGATTAGCGTTAGCGTTAGTCTTATTTCCAGAAATCAAAGCCATTGGAACATCCGAAGAAGAAGCAGTTGTGGGATTTTTCAATTTGCGTTTAGAAACAATTTCGATCTCTTTTGATTTCAGCTTACTATAAAGCTCATCGGTGGTGAGAGTCTCATAACCTGCAGATTCAACGATCGCCTCAACTTTCATATCCCATTCATCATTAAGCGAGTGTAATAATCTGAGAGCCCTAGCATGATCATCATAAGGAATATTGCTATTCAGGGCTTTCATCTTATTAACAATCACTTGAAAACGCGCAAACATGTCATCAACAGATTCACCAGGCAATTGGCAAAAAGCATCAAATTCTTTTCGATGAATCTCAAACTTTCTAGTTTTCACAGTTGTAGACCCCTCATGATATTTTTTAAGTTTATCCCAAATCTTGTAAGCTAGGTCCTCACTAGAAACACGATCATATTCAGATTTACAAATTGATGATTGTAAAATGGCAACAGCACGATGATTTAATTCAAGCTTTTCGATCTCAGCGGCTACAGTCGGATCCTTAGCTGGAATCGCATATATAGCATCTTGTGTGATTTTCCACAGCTTCAACGACTTGCCTTTGAGATAATTGGTCATACGCGACTTCCAGTAATCATAATCTGTGCCATCGAAAAACGGAGCGCGAAACTCAAACTTGTCATGGGTCGCCATGGTTTTCAGCACCGATTGAGATATAGAAAACCTAAACCGGCTCTGGTACCAATTGTTGGACCGAAACGACGACCAGAGGGGGGGTGAATGGGAGTCTTAAAACATTAAAAAACCGGAGACACAGGCACTGCGGCGGCGGCGAGATCCAAACCGAGATGCAAATAACAAAGAACAATTAACAAATATAAATAATTGAAACGAGTAATTGTTCTTACAAAAATTGCATCTAGCCTCCGCCCGATCGTCCTCCATCTCTTAATTGGAGAGATTAACAAAAATCCCTCGCTAGGAATCAAAACCCTAGGCTAGACAAAAAAGGGAGAGAGATGGTTCCCTGTTACTGTAGCGCTTCGTTACTGTTCACATCCGTGAATAGTAACCACGGTACTGTAGCAAAAAGAATCCCTCTCCCAACCCCAGGTGCCACGTATTTATATCCCTAAAGGGTGGCCTACCTAAATTACAACTCTGCCAATACGCAATCAATTAGGACTTAATTTTCAACGCGTAACGGCAGGAATTTTATTTCCAATTACCGTCCTCCATGGCAAATTCCACGATGTCCGCGATCCCTCCATCTCCGCGATGTGATCCTCGCAATGTCGCCGCACGACCATCCGAAATCGTATCGCGATCGCCGGAATTTCCATATTCGACCAACGCCCGCCGCACGAACGTCCCAGTACGATGCATGGCTTTGTGGCTCAACCAGCGAACCCCGGATTTTGTGGCGTAATCCGGAAACCTCCCTCGACGACGTCCTCCCGCCATGCAGCCAGGTACAGTAGACGTACATCGCACGATCGCCTGTCCCTCGAACGCGAGCCTCGATCCACCCTTCACCGTCCCACGGTTCGTCAGCATGGCATCCTATCTCCGTTCTTCACTCGTCGTCGCATGTATCTCGTCTCCACCTGTCACCTGCAACCGCACCAGCCAAGAGACACGTCACACGCACACCGTGTTGTCAATCGCTCATCACCAAAGTGCTAGCCCACGGTCACCTCAAGTTGATTATAGGATGATATATGACTGGATTAATGGAGTAGATAGTCGTACTATGAAAAGGGGTCTATGTTCATTTGTTGGAAAGATCAATCTATATTACGAGGCTAGAAGCATGGTGGTGATGAGGATGAGGTTAGAGTAGCACAATGCAGAGAGCAAAAGGCAAACGACATTGAGGATATTAGAACAATGTGGATGGTGGGGTGGTGGAGTAGGATGTAGTGGCCTAGTGGAGAGAACACAGGAGAGGAGGTGGAGGAGGATGTAGGTTGCTTGGTGGATGCAACATGGAAGAGGAGGCGGTCAGGCTAGTTCAGAGAGGAGGAGGAGTGAATGAATGAAGATAAAGTGAGTGGATGACACTAATGGGTGATATTTCCACCATCACTGTTGATTGGGCATGGAGGACTTCATTTCTATAAGCCACAAAAGTATCTGATGGGTCATGACAATGGCAGCGATGTGCATTGGTCGGGCCCCAATCCAAAGGACTTAACAATGATGGGTCATGTTATATCCGATCACTATTTAGTCACCGTGACATGTCATGAAAACATGTCCCTAATCCCATCTAACTAATAATAGAATATTTTCACATATTGAATATAATGAGGGGGATTCCTAAGTTCTGAATACATATATAATCTACTATCTTAGCGGCAATGCACATTTTAGCAAGGGTGGACCCTTAATCATATGTTGTGCATTTAGTTTTTTTTCAATTTTACCTTTATTTATGATGAATTATTGTAATAATGAATATGTGGTTGTGTGTATAAAATATGAAAAAACTAAAACTTATTCTCTCCAGTCGTATAGAAATATGTATTATATGTATGCAACGGGAAAGGTATTATTTTTCTCTCTAGTACTGCGTAAATAAAACTTATTGCTATCTTGTTTCAATATGATTCTTATCTTCACTCTAGTAGTCCAATGGGACTTTATTAGGACATGTACAAGAGCAAACATTTTTATTGCTATAGATATAAAACATTTAACCTAATCTATGTACAAACGGGTTCAAAGGCGACCTTCTATTTCTTAACTAATCTATCCCTCCCTATTTTTTCTAAGAACATTAAATATGTGGGAAATTCAACAATTTAGTATAGGAAATATAGTTGATAGTGTTTCAAAATAACGGGGATATAACATTTAGCAGGTACCTCTGCTCAGCCGCTATAGCTCGCTATATTTAGTACAACATTGTTTTTGTGGAATTTGTCTTCGGCCGTTATAGCTCCGCTATTGCAATCTATTTGGACCATTGATAGTTGACCTCAATTTTTAGCCAAACCTGGCTTGGAAAACCTTGCTGATGCAAGGTTATTTAATCAAAATCTGATGGAAACATTAAGAGCAGCAACAAGATGACAACCCTAAGCAGCTCACCATGGATCACTAATAACCTAAAAACAACGGAGCCTAAGTTATTTTTGCTTCTGAAAAAAACAACAATAGCTTTGACTTTCCACTACATATCTAGTTGTAGCTTTGATATCATCGCACCCATGTAATACCCTGTTTCGCAGGGCTTCTCCAGCGGCTTCAGCTGAAGCTCTACCTTTTTACACTACAACTGCAGAGCCCAAATCTAGCTATCACCGGCTCTCCCCCGTTCCACACTAGGTTCCGTTGAGACGGGCTCCTCAACTTCATGAATATTATACCGAAATTTCCACTGCTTCTCCGTCCATTCCTCCTCTCCTGAATGGGCGAGGACACATGAATTTGCGTGGGGATGGCTCGTGCGAACCCAAATGCAATGGATGCGGTCGCTCCAGCCTAGATCCAACGGTTGGGATGCTCGGTGGCGCCACCATGGCAATGTTCGAAGGCACGCTGGCATGGTCTAGCGTGCACAGATGGCCGGCTCGACAGGGTTGGACTGAAGCTGAGGCCAGTGTGACTTGTCAGGGGAGTAGTGCAACGGAGCAACATCGGATCGAGCGACACGTGGCGACAAACAAAACGACAAGTGAGAATAGGGAGAAAGGAAAGAGTTGCAATTAAAAGAAATAGGAAAAAGAAGTGAAGGAAGACCGAATATAACGAAGAAAACGATGTGTTAAAAAACAATGGATGTGATTTACTATTTAATAAACCATTAATTACTTGTTAATCTATAATTTTAGGGCAAACATAAAACTCATTTGCGCAACCAAATCAAATAGTCAAGGGTATATTGGTCATTTGACCTATGTTATTATCTATGGAAAACTAGAAGAAACCAAACATTTTCCAAAACGGCTATAACTCTGCTCAAGAAGCCACTCCATTGGAGAAGCAACAACCAGGGTTGTTTTAAAAGAAGCCGAAGTTCTGCCAAACATGTCCTAATTTTTTTATAACATTCCCTTTTTATACCGGAAGATAGGAGATTCTCTATTTAACACTAATTTAAAACTTCCTTATGACACCTCCATTTATTCCACCAATTAACTCGTGTGAACAGTGAACTATTGATTCTAACCTCCATCCCGTCTTTGTTGACCAAAATGACCTGCAAAATTTATGAAGCTTTTTTATAGCTATATAATTGGTGGAGGTGAACATGTTTTGCATAAAAACTCTTATGTAACATTTAAAATATTATAAAACTAAAATTCACCAAAACAGACTAGAAGATTATCCAATTTCTTAGGACACAAAATTACTTCCAAAAGTTCTTGAAAGATATCTAATATTCCTATCATGGGACGAAGTAATGTATAAAATTACTTTCTATCATAAGTTACACAAAGATACTTTTGAACTTATTTCATAACAATTAATGTTTTTGGTTAAAGAAATTATAAATTCTTTTAAGGTCTCAGTTGTAGATTTGATATCATGGCACCCATGTAAAATTTGGGCAGATGATGTCAAAGCCTTTGCTAGCGAGCAAAGAGCGTGTAAATGTTATCAGAAAAAAAAAGGAGCTGTGTGCATTAGGAAAGGATATGGCATGGGGTCGGCATTTTCATGGCTGAATCTTCACGGCCTCTGTTCCATCACCCAATATGGTCCAGTCCAAACATTGCATCACAAGCAAGGGCAATAAATATGTCTCATGTGTAGCCATCGATCCAATCAACAAAGATGCAGACATTATCCACTGTGCAAGCCCTGGTGTGACGAGGAAAGAACAGGACACGCATCATGCCTCCATGTTAGGAGGAAGAAAGCGGGTCGAGAGGGGCCAGCCGGATCGATCGATACTGTGGCGACTCTACCAGCCTACGAGTAGCAGTAGCGGCATGTAGAGATGAGCACAGGCACAGCACACGTCCTTAATTCGGCCGGGTTGGGTTCGGATCCGGTCGACCAAAAAGTGAGGTTTGGCCATACGTGTTCCGGCCAAGGGGCCCAGCGCGATTCGAACTCGTGGTGGGCCCACTGTCCGACAGGAAGGACGAGGACAGCCGCTGTTACCCCACGTACTCGCCGTCAAACAGATCGCCATATTGCATCCTTGTGTTCGTTGTGTACACTTAAAAATTGAATGTAGATATTGGAGGGCTCGGCATTAAATTGGTTTCAATACCAAATCAGAGTAGTATTGGTATTATATCACAATATCAAAGCCATTGTTTGGATATAAATGAATTCACGAGATGAGACAATGCCGAGCAATACGGAGGGGAAGGGATGCGAATTGAGGGAGGGGGTTCTATCAAAGGGCCAATTCCTCTCGGTATTGGATCAGATTTCCAATTCTAATACCAAAAACATCCAAACACTAGGTATTGAAGATACCTAATTCCAATTCCAATTTCCAGTCTCTAATGTCTACTTCCAAACGGAGCCTAAGGCTTCCATCGATCAGCTCCTTGAAAGAAAGGTTTCCACCAGTCATATATCAGTATATCACGGTTGACGGGTCCTGTTCGGTTGGCTGGTGGCTGCTGCTGGTTTTTGCTGAGAGAAAACACTATTAGCTGGTTGGTGGCTGGTGGCTGGTACTGGTTTTTGCTAAGAGAAAAACACTGCTGGCTGGTGGCTGATGATCCAAACGAACAGGTGGATGACATATTTGTCGGCAAGATCTGTTGAGCCAAACGTTTGCAAAGATATGTAGTCGTGTTTAATTGTGTGAGTGTATGTGCATCGATATAAATGACTTCTTTGTATGATCGAAGGTTTCAAGATGACAAGGAATATGTGCTTGTTGTCATATATGCGCAAATGTTTATATTTTTTATTTAACAACTTAGATACTCAAAAGCAACACGTGAGACTGAGAACGCAGTTTGCACCGTTGTTGGGATATTATGTTTCTTTTCTGTTGTTTATGAGTTTTTGAAATTCTGTTGACCATATGCATGGTATGACTTGTCGTCAAACATAGGCTGAAGACTCGCGGCAGTGGAAGCAAAAGCCGGTCTTTGGATGGCTTTTCTCTCCCTCTCACCATCAAATCTTCCAACAATTTTTCAGGAATGCCTTCACTTTGCAGTGATAAAGACAGGCTGTGCCACAGAAAAGTGGTATGCACAAAGGCAAGGGGGACAAAGAGACACCTTGGTGATGTAATACAGTTGCGGTGTTCCGGCAGTGGCATGAAAAGCCTAGCGTTCGATTCATCCAGTTGCTTGTCTCCGCGAAGGACGACACATGAGATTGGTGAAACAGTACTGTTAGATCAATCTTTGCAGATACTAGTAATAGTTTTATCGACGTAGATTATGGACTCAATTTAGAAGGCCAGGAAAAGTGCCTCTACAATGCATAGACTGATTTGTTTTTCATAATTTACTCTAGTAGACGGGAATTGAAACCAGAACTTGTTGCATTATTCATTGTTGTATACTACAGTTTGTATGGTACGGTGTAAAATTTTACATTTGTTGCAGTGTCCACATTTTTTTCCATTGTAGTAATATATGTATCACAAAATAATGAAATAATCTGATTGAGTTGTCACGAGCATAACAAAGAAAGTACTACTACGGAGTAGCTTATAAGAAATAAAGATCATGTTTGGCTCACAAGTTTTAACTTAAGTTAGAGGCGTTTCACTTCTCTCTGAGATGCTACCATGCACGTTCGCTTATGCATGTTAAACTAATTGCTTAGGGCCAAACCAAAGGTCATCAATTCCTCGGTGACAGGTTCCAAGTAGCATGTTACTGCTCCTACTCTGCTAGGGAGAATTCTTCACATCACCAGACATTGGACAATAAACTAGTGCTAGTGGCAAACAAGAAGAGAGGAAAAATTGGCATTGGCTTAGAACCCCAGAAGGACCTCATTGGCTTGGAAGTGCCTATGCTTCTTTCCCTGCCTCCCTCAAATTACCAAACCACCCCTCGTTCCTCTATATATACACCTTCCATTTCCTGCTCATCGTTCATCAGTTCAGGACTCAAGCTCTCAACTCACCTCACCTCACCTCACTGCCAGCCTTTGCTTACAGTACAGCTAGCAGCCTCCCAGCCAGCAAAGTCCTCTCCACCTCGTTCTCTGTTACTAAGTTGCTAGCCGGCCTTTAGCAGCAACCAAACAAACCGCTTCCACTAACCAGAAGCCACCAGGTAGCGCGCCGAGCGACAATGCAGTACGCGGCGGCGGCGGAGCAGCAGGCGTGGTACATGCCGGCGGCGGCGGCGGCGGCGCCGATGGCGGAGAGCGCGGTGGCCCGGGTGGAGCGACTGGCGTCGGAGAGCGCGGTGGTGGTGTTCAGCGTGAGCAGCTGCTGCATGTGCCACGCCGTGAAGCGGCTCTTCTGCGGCATGGGCGTGCACCCGACGGTGCACGAGCTGGACCTGGACCCGCGCGGCCGGGAGCTGGAGCGCGCCCTCGCCCGCCTCCTCGGCTACGGCCCCGCCGCCGCGCCCGTCGTCCCCGTCGTCTTCATCGGCGGCAAGCTCGTCGGCGCCATGGACCGCGTCATGGCCGCGCACATCAACGGCTCGCTCGTCCCGCTCCTCAAGGAGGCCGGCGCGCTCTGGCTCTGATCAGCGAAGCCCCTGCTGCTGCTGCTGGCTCGTGGCAACAGTCTACTCATCATCAGCTTCGTCTTCCCTTGTTCTTGCCCCTGCTGTTATGTTGCTGCAGAATGAACTAGCTTGATGTCACTTGCCGCAAGCTGCTAATCAAACTAAGGTGATAGGAGGATACATCATCATATCAATCGACAGTGTGATGGTAGTTGGTAGATCAGTGATGAGCTGAGTACGTGTGTGTGAGTAGTGTGTGCAAGATGGAGGCTGGTACTGTGTGTGTGCTTTTTTCTCACTACCTACTGCCTCCGTCGTCCGTGTGTTGGTTGTGTGGAGTGCCGGTGCGTGCATGTGGTGTTTGACGCATGCGCTGGATTTGCTTGCTTGGTGCTACACTACTGCTACCACCGCTGTTCTGTTCAATTTGATATCCTTTAATTTCAATAGCTTTGGCTCCTCACTTTTATGTTTGCCTCGCCCTAACTGGCCTCTTTGTGGTGTTCTTGGTTCTGGAGGCCGGGTTGCCATTCGTGATGTGATGTGACTGTTGGATGGATGGCGGAGACCTATGTAATTTGTGCTTAACCAGTTGTGTTTGCCATTATTGTAGTTTACATTCTACTATTTGTGGCCAACGCCTTTATCGATTATCGTTACCGTATTTGATTACTTTCATACCACCTGGAGTCAAACTGATTGTGTCAAATGACGTGAGGCAAGTACCTGTCAGGCATATTTTTCCTAGTATAGATTGGTTCGTCTGTAAAGCTAATGGTATACTAACATATCTAAACTGACTAATTACTTTGTATTTTCCTATGCTTAGTAGTATTTATTAAAACACCCAATGATGATATCGCCTGAAGTACTAAGATTAATTAATCCCACAAACATGGCTCGAAAGTTGAAAGTCGGTAGGACGTACGAGCATGCTAGGGCAGAACTTATGGGATCCATAATATACTCCCTCTAAATGCAAACATAAATGTTTTAGCAAAACAGAAGACAGCAATTATCTATTTCATTTCTTAATAAATATAATGCTACAATAATAGCCACCTTTCACGATGGAGTATAAAAATGAAGGGAGAAATGTGTTTGGTATACTTTTCTTGCATTTTATCTCTATATACATGTTGGCCGTCTTTCACGATGAAGTATAAATAAAAATAACAAAATATAAGCCATATCTTTATATGCATTTGAGCCTCGGTCGCCTCTAGACAAAACAGAAGACAACAATGGCTGTGTTCACTTCCCTTCAAATCCAAAACTTCCCCCAAACTTTCTCTCTCTAAAGTTCACTATTTACTATCACATTAAATCTCTTTCCTCGTGCATGGAGCATTAAATGTAGGTAAATAAAAAACTAAGTACATGATTTTGATGTACACGGCGAGACGAATCTTTTGAACCTAGTTAGGTCATGATAGGACAATAATTACTACAAACAAACGAAAAGTGCTAGTGTTCGATGTGACATTTTCACTCAAATTCACAATCCCTTTTCAGAGAAGTGAACACCGCCAATGTGAAACCAATTCAGTTCTTTTGGGGGCCTTTCACTTCCTATCAAAAGTTAAACTAAAATAAATAAACAGTGTAGTCTCTCCACCTCAAAATATCATATCTTGTTCAAAATGCGTGCCGCTCAGATGCACATTCCAGGCGATTCTACGAGAATGTAAATTATATACTCCAGGAGTACTAATATTGTACTGTACTAAGATTAACAATGCAATGCCAGTACTGGATGCTGGACTTGATCAGGTTTAGGGGCCGCCGGCTCTGTTTGATTTCTTCGTTTCTAAATGGCTCGAGCTTTTCCCATGGGAAGCTGGGCGTGCTACGTGAGTTTTCCCTTTTTTTGCTTTGTTCGAGATAACAACTTGGCGCTGTGTCGCCTCTCCTGTGTCTGCTTACTTGCGTCCTTTGCTGCCTGACGACGGTCGGTCTCCACACTCTCTCCCTCATGCATCTCCTGTCACTACTCACTAGCACCCAGCAACACAGATTGTACTTGCTTTGAAGAGCACTTTGGCCAGAGCACCACGAAGAAAGAATAATGCTAGCATGCCTGCTACTCTCTTTATCAAGGGAAAAAGGTACAGACACGTTAAAGCAAACAGCAACTTGGATTAAAGATGTCACGGACGCATGCAATTAGAGACAAACTAAAAGGGTTAGCGTTTAATTATGCGTAGGAGTACTACTGCCACTAGCTTGCTGCTCGTTAGATAGTGTTCAGGCCAAGCTTAAACTATTGGTACTGAAAAGTGTTGCTTTGGATCATCTATCTGGATATGAATCGAGATTAACTTGCAAGTTGCAGCATTTGCAAGCCTAAACCTATCATTACCCTTTCGTACCGACGTATGATGCTTCGGCCACACGCACCAGCTCACCCATCAGTATTAAGCTGCGCCGTTGAGCTTCTTTACACTATGTGATACAAGGTTCTCAATGCAGACGGCTTTCAATCATCAAATGCGCCTTTTGTTTTTATTTTTAGAATGATGCGCCTTTTGTTTGATCGGGACATTGTGTTTTTTGTTTTTCATTTTTCCTTCCCTGAGATTTTGAACTTATACAGTAATTTTTGATATATTCCATACGGCTGCAATTTAAGCATTGAGTATTCAGTTTTAGACTTGTATAAGGGATGTTAACCAAATTCTAAACTCTTAAATCATTCATTGAAAAAACTCTAAACTCTACATCTTATTTTCATGATTTTACAGTTGAATCCACTAAGGCTCTATTTGGATACACCCCAACTAATGGGTTAGATGTATAGCAGCTAAGGCTGCTCGCAGTGGGCTCCTGAGCCGACTCCTGAAGGAGCGTTTAGGGGAAACAACCGCCGCAGCGGTGTCCCCTACCACCTTTGCTATGGCAGCGGAGGCCTCCGTTTCCCCCAGATCCAGCGGAGGTGGGGGAGCTCCCCTACGCCGCCAGCGTGGCGGCGGGCCCACCGCTGCCGCAGCCTTCCCGTGCCCGCGCCAACTCCCGCCCGGACGCTCGCACGCCAGCCGCTCGCACGCCGCCCGCCGTCCGGTGCACCGCCCACAGCTGCCCGCCCCACCGCGACGCGAGGTAGATGAGGACGGCGAGGAAGAGGAGGAGCCCTGCTCGGCCGCCGTCGCGCCGCCGCCTTGGCCTTCCCGGCCGCCGCCCCGCCGCCTGGGCCCGCGCGGAGGAGAGGGAGCCGCGCGCCGCCCAGCGGCCGCCCGCCCCGCTCCGCCACCACCGTCCCGTCTCCACCACCAACACCGCCCTGTCTCCGCCCCCGCCTCCACCACCACCGCTTCCCGTTGCCCGCCTGGCTCGGACTCGGACTCGGCCGCCTGGCTGCCGGCGCGGAGCAACAGGACAGGTCGATGTCGAGGCCGGCACGAAGCCACCGCGAGCCACCGCCGGCGCTTCCCGCGAGCCACCGCCGCGGCCTTGCCCCTCGCGGCCGCCGGGCACGAAGCGGATGGGACCACCACCGCCGGGAGCTGAAGAAGCCGTCGCGACCGCCGGGCACCAAGCGGAGGGGACCACCGCCGCGGCCTTGCCCTCCCTGTCCACTCGAGCTCCGGCCAGTCCGCCGCGTGGAGGAGCTCCGCTCGAGCTCCGCCGGCCGGGGAGCGACGCAGCGTGGAGGCGGGGGCGGAGGTGCGGGATCCGGTCGCCGCCCGCGCCCACCGGCCGCGACCTGCACGGGAGCCGCCGTCGCGGGGGAGGCGGGGACGGGCGGCGGTTGAGGTGGGGGACGGGGACGTGGAGGCGAGGACGGGGTGGTGCCGGAGGGATGGGAGGCGGCGACGGCCGTCGCGAGAAGCCGCCGCCAGCGGCCGTCGCGAGGAGCCGCCAGCCGGGGAAGAGGGGTTGGGGCGGCGCGTGGGGAGGAGGGGTTGGGCCGGCGCGTGGGGAGGTCGGGGTGCGGCGGAGCAGCGGCGGCGGGAGGAGGGGATCAGGGGGCGCGTGGGGAGAGAGAGAGAGGAGGGGGTGGGCGGTCCGGTGGAGTGAACGAGAGAGAGAGCAGAAAAAGAGAGAGGAGAAGGGGAGAGAAGAAGAGAGGAGGTGATAGAAAAAATAATAAAATATGTGTTAGTTGGTATAGAGGAAGGTGATAGAGGAGAGACGAGTGCGGAAGAAATTGGAATAGAGGAAAGAAACTTGATGACTAGGATAAAATATTCTTTTAGAGGAGGGAGATAGGGTACTCCGCCCGCCGCACGCGTCCGCTCGGTCGCCGCCACCACCGCCGCCGGGTCCGGGGCCCCCGCGCCGGTCCCCCTCACGCCTGCCGCTGGAGGGAGAGGAGGGAGGGAGCAAGAGAGAGCGCCGGCCGAGGAGGGAAAGGGGGCGCCGGCGATGTCGCGAGGACGCGGGAGCTCGACGCGGCGCTCGCCGTCGCCCAGCCTCTGCCCGCCCATCTGCCGCCGCCGCGCGAACCGCTCGCTCGCCGCTCGGCGGCCGATGCGGGAAGAGCCGCCCGCCGCGCTCGAGCAGCAGCAGCTCGCCGCCGCGCTCGAGCAGCCCGCCGCCGCCGTCCGTGAGCTGTCCGCCGTCGTTGATGAGGTGGTCCGATGGATGGGCGCCGGTGCGGAGCACGACCTCCTCCTCCATCTCGTCGCGGATGCCCTGCAGCTTGGCGCTGCCCCACCGGATGGAGAGAGGAAGAGGGCGGGGCAGCGGAGGAGACGGGGATGGCGGGCCGACGGCAGAGGATGGCGGGGAGAGAAGGATGGAGGGATGGCGGGCCGGCGGGGAGAGAAGCAGGATGGATGGGGAGGCGGGGATGGCGGGGCGGCGGCGGAGGATGGCGGGGCGGCGGAGGATGGTGCGGCGGCGGGGATGGAGGCGGGAGGCAGGGAAGGCGGGCGGTGGGGTGAGAGAGAGGTGAGCGGCGGGGGATGCGAGGAAGGAGAAGGGGTGGGGGAGAGAGATAGTGGGGATGGGGAGGAAAGAAATATAAAAAAATTCTGAAATGCGGGTCCCACGTCTTGGTAGTTGGGATAGAGGAAGGGTTTAGAGGAGAGACGAGTGCGGGAGAAATTGGGATAGAGGAAGGAATCTCGATGACCAGGACAAAATATTCCGTTTAGGGGGGAATAGAGGAAGACGAGTGCGAGCAGCCTAAGGTTTAGCCGGTGAATCCAAACATAGCATAAATCAGTCAAAAGGATAGCACGAAGTGGATTCTAATTTAATTATCAGAGAAGCCTTTGTAGCAAAAAAAGAATTTGAGACTTTATGTATGTTCTTTCAATTAGTCAAAATAATTAAAGTCCTGAAGAATTTTTTTATATTTTTGTTAAATCCATGTTCCGTTTTGTTTGTAGAACCTTTCTTCTTCTTAATAAAAAATAGGTGTATGGCACGTTCTCAGAAAAAAAATGTCTTGTAAATAAGAATAAAGTTTCAATAAAAAACATCACTTATACAAATTCAGCGAGAGAACATAGTATACTGTATCAGTTTTTAGCACTATCATAACCTGGCCAGCTTGGTCCCTAGCCAAGCCTATCCTGTACCAAGGCTACACATTTGGTAGCTACTAGGAAGGAACCCTCACACCATCTGACTGAGGATTTTTGTTCCTTGCTAGTCCCGCGTCGGCAAGGTTTGTGCACACTCCGATCCCGAGCTTCAGAGTTACTGCTACCTCTGCGTAAAAAAAATAATTTTAGGTATGGTTTTAGAGTCAAACTATTTTAACTTTAAGGGATTTATAAAAAATATCAAAATTTATGATTTCAAACAGGTATGTATCATACAAAAATATATTATATCACAAATTTAATAATGATATGCAAAGTAGGATAAATATTAGTATTTTATTATGAATTTGATTACATTTATGAGAGTTTGAGTAAACACTATGGTAGAATTCTATTTTTATTATGAATCTAATAATTATGAACTCTGGACAGCGTTGCCTGTTGGCACATGAAAGCATGACACCATGCATGCACGGCACTACTAGATCTCGTACATACATACAGTACTCCAGCAATAGGAGTCCGTACAGAGGTCGAGCGTGGCAAATGAAATGGGCAACGGCAACGCAAGAAAGAGGAACAGCGACGGTATGACTGGCATTAATGGGTGTTGGGTAAAAGAGCGCAAGGCTCCGGCAGATCGGCTTTCTCCGGCACGGCGCCCGTATAAAGCTAGCGTCCACATTTATGCGCTGCGTCGCCTCCTGTCCTGTCCTGTCCTCGCGTGCTGCCATGAGAACACGCACACATGCATGCAATTACACCCCATGTCAATCGTACAGCAAGTTTCACTGCACGGTTATCTAGATTAAAAACTAGGTAACTATACCAAAAAAGTTTTATAACGATGAAACTCCTCTCACAAGCCATGAAACTTCACCTTGTCTCTCATATACCACATCAACGTGTTTAATGCCATGAAACTCCCACTGAGACTGGCCTTAGATGCAGAGGGTGAGAATTCAAGGGTTTGAGATATCTTCGTAATCATTGTGATACTATAACATTTCATTTGTATGTTTAAAAAATTATCCAAAAATTGATTAATTAGGCTTAAAATATTCGTCTCGCAGAGTTAAATAAAACTATGTAATTAGTTTTTGATTTTATCTACATTTAGTACTACATACATGTGCCGACATTTTGATAGGATGAGAATTTTTTTTGTACAGTGAACTTTGGAGTGGAAATTTGTTACTCCGCCTAGGAGCAGCGTGCATACGTATCTGCTGTGGAGTACGTACGTGTGCCCGGGCGTAGCAGCAGATCGCTAGGCCCCCTCGTTCGCTCGCCCATGCGATGGCGATGCGATGGATTTGAATACTACTCCCTCGTCTCGTCCCCTCCTAATAGTGGATAGTCCGACAGGTACACCCGACGCAAGCATGATTTTGTTTGCGTCCTTTCTGCTCCTGCCCGGGATCCAGTAGGCAGCTGTAGTAGTACCGCATATCAACATTATATCCAGCTGACAGGATGAATGCCCTCATATTCGGAGAACCGCACAAAATTCACGCGCTGTAGTCTGCAGACAAATGTGTTCCGTTCGTTCGTTCGTTCGTTCTCATATCTTGATCCTTGTTAATTTCCAGGCTGCAAATTCGAGCAAGATGATGTAGCAAAACAATCATCATAGACAGAAAATGGCGACGAGACCGGTATGTGCTCCGGGCCTCCGGTGCGGTCCCCGCGCGGCGAGGGGTGAGTGAGGTCGTGTCGCGGAGGGCGCGGGGTGACGTCGTCCTCCGAGCGCGGGTCGCCCCATGCTGCCGCGGGTGCCCTCAGATCGATCGATCGGAGCTAGCGCGATGGGATGGACGCGACGGCGGCTTTGCTTTGCTAGGAGGAGGGGCCGTCAGACAGCCTTGTGGCGCGGGGCGACGGGGCACGACGGCGCTGTCGGCCCCCAGCTGCAGGCCGCGCGGGGCGCAGCCGCGGGCACGCGCGATCCCCAGGGCGCGCGCCCATCCCCTGCCCGCGCCGCCGCGCGCATCGCCCGCGCCACCTGCGGGCACCCGTCTCCGTCTCGTGGTGCCGTGGTTCACCGCCGCAGATTTGCTTGCGCTGTGCTATAGCGCTGCTGGTCAGGCGTGAGCTTTTGGCCGGCTCAAGCACGTCTATTCGCCGAAAGCTTAGCTTTATTACAGTATTTTGCAGTAGCTCCCTCGAGAGCCGATGCACCTTTCGAGAGCCGAGTCTTCCTCCCCTCGCTCTGAACCGACGACGAAAGCGGCGCGTGCACACACATCCGGCCACCCGAATAAACTGGAGCGGATCTGCGAGTAAATTATCTTAAGCACAACTTGTCTCGATGCTAACATTCTCCCGTGCCGGCCCCGAATATAAGTATCAGTTGAGCCGGCCGGCCAAACTGCTAGCGGAATGAATTACTACTCCTACGGCCGGCGGCGGCCATGTGCAGCACACTTGGTCGATCGCCGGCGGGAATGGGATGGGATGGCCACCCACCGCTGCCGGACAAAGCACGGCGCGCCGTGGCAACCGACGCTTCCACATGCACGCGAGCATGTGCATAGCATGGTTATCAGCTACTCCTACTACGTGCACAGGCACACACAAGGCCAGAACCACTGAATAGGACGCGCAGCACAGAAGCATGCATGCGCACACACGCACCTCCCAAAAAACGACTTTTTCCTGCCTCACAGCACACACGGTACTTTGACCCCATTTTTTTATAGACTCCTGCGGGCATGCTGCTGCTCCGAGTCATGACCTAACCGCAACGCTAGCGCCGTACCTCTCCTACGTCGGCAGTCGGATAGCCGCTAGCGCACGCATGCAGTGCAGTCTCGCGCACGCAGACGGAGACGGGCGCTCGCGGACAGGGGCGTGGAATCGATGGAACGACGGCACGCACAGCACAGCACATGAGCAAAGCACAAAGGAAGCAAGCAACGGCAGAAGCAGCTAGCGGCAGCGGCAGCCGGCAGGGGCGCACAGCGGCACGCAGCGCTGTTCTTTTTGGGGGGCCGTGGCGGCTCTGTCCCGGGCGGGAACACGAGCGACATCTCGCAAGCAAGTGTAGGCTCCTGCTTGGACCCTTGCTGCCTGCCCACCTCGTCAGAGAATCCTTGTCGCTGCCCGGCTGTCGTCAGGTCACGGCCTCCTGGATGCTCCGGACGATCGGTCAGCTGCGCGCCTCGGACGGGGCAAGTCAAACTCTTCTTTTCTGGGGTCAGCTGCCGCTTCCCGGATTACTGTACGAATTTATACTATTACGGCTAGTCGGCCCATAGTAATTCGTGCCGGGGGCCGGGGCATGTTTATCTGGACGCACATGCATGTTCCTAGTTGGACTACTATAACACCAAATTATCCGACTACTCCCGTCCCTCCGATCTCAATATATTGGAAATTTGGAACCTAATTCGATGAAACACCCAAAAATTATCACTTGGACGCGCCATCGACTGCAAGTTGTATGTGTAATTTAATCGATATTAAGGTGTACTAGGTTACTAGCTTAGCTAGTCCCTCGGAGTTATACATTCATCCATAAGGCCAGTCTCAATGCATCATTTCACGACACGGTTATCTAGACCAGAAACTAGGTAACTGTGCCAAAGAAGTGTCATGTTGATGAAACTCCTCTCACGTTCCATAAAACTCTTGCTTCTCTCTCCTATGCCACATCAGCACGTTTAATGCTATAAAACCTCTCATGAAACCCCACTGAGATTGGCCTAAGAGAATAAGTATCCATGCATATCTATACACATGTGTCGAAAATATATATTATGGATATAGTATTCGAGAGGTACAAGAGTTCTGAATATGCCATACCATGTATTGACCCACTTTGAATAGTCGGATAGAACGCTAATACCTGAGAGATGCAAGGCTATGTGGTTGGCGTGAGGGTCTCCTCGACTAGAAAGTTGACCTAGTGAAACATCCTCCTCACTCAAGAAAATTCCATGTGCCCAACGGCACACACGGTGGACCCCCACAACATGCTCACTCCAAGTAGCATGCTTCGCTTTGGGTTTCTCGAGTTCGCTGTCACCACCATGGAAGGACGGGGGTTGCGGCTTCTCACCACATTCACTTTGGTCTAGGTGTTCCTTTTCGAGATCACGGACTTTGTCATCGACTAGGTTCCAGCTCGATTGGAAGAAATGATCATTTGTTTTGTCATTGAGGACGAAACGACCATCGACATCAATGTCAACGCATACCTCGGTTCAAATACCACACCCGAAGAGTCCCAATGCACCCTCTACATGCTCGCTAACACCTTCGCCTAGCTCTCTAGAGAGGCACCACTACCTCTAGAATGTGAGTTATGGGACCACTCTGTAGAGCTACCTTTGAGCCTTATGAGTGTAACATGCATGCTCGAGTAGGAGTTGGCGTAGTGGATGCACCCTCCTTCTCCTAATACTAATACTGTGTTTGTGGGGATGATAAATTATGCGCCCACCTCCCTCCATGATCTTAAAGAATACCCATCCAATGGCAACTCGAGCTCCGAAGCCGAGTACGCTGAAAGTGATGACCCCTCTTACGAGTGCAAGATGGCAGTGCTTAATTCTGCCGTTGATAGCGCTTGTACCTCGCCAATCCAATGAACTCCCATGTACCAGGAAGCTTTCCTGCATGAGCATTGTTGGCGGTCGTTACAACCCAAATCCGACCACCAATACTCGGGAATAAATGAGGTTTTATGCAACATTCCATGTACTTAGATTTTATTTCTAATAAAGTTCCACGAGTTTTGGTGAGTGTCACTTGTGCAGGTACAACTACAACAAATATGCGCTATTGGGGCCGAAAATGATCGAATCGGCCGAACGACTCCGTTGGGCCGGTTACCCCCCTTAGCCGAACACGACAAGAAGCACAACCGGAGGTCGTCCACATCAGCGACGACCAAGCTACGACCGTACAGGACACCTAGACCAATGCCACGTCACTTCTGGGCCATATCAACACGAAGACAAACACCTACAAGCAACCCAAGAGGACCCACGACGTGAGGCGGTGCTGGAGGGGCCATCCACGGGCCAGGCCCAGTTCGGCCGAACTGTGGCCTTCGGCCGAACCGCCCCCAGCACGGGAAACCGACCCCAGGGCAATATCAGGGCCGTAGAGGGTCAAGTCGGTGGATCTTGTGGTTCGGGCGAACCTGACAGTTCGGCCGAACCCGGAGCCTTCGGCCGAACCGGCCCTCAACCGCCTCTGGTTGCCTTGGCGGTTACCCTACCCCAAACCGCCATGAGCAACTATAAATGCAGTGGTCCAAGCCCCGGTTTCACACACACCAAGCCAAGGAGCTCTCTCATTCCACTTGTTCTAGTAGAGTTAGGATAGTTTTGTTGGGAGTTAGAGTTGAGTCGAGCTTTGTCTCGGAGGTTCCGGAGTCGTCTTCAGAAGCTCTGGTAATAGCTCTTGTATCTTTTACCTTTTCCTTTTGTAAGACTCTCAGTTATCAATATAGTTATCTTTATCTTCTTGTCTTTGTCATTTATATCTTGCTTCTACTTTATTCTAGTTGCAAATATATCTTGTTTAGACTATAGTCAATTATAGTTCTAGTGCTTGTAGTCTTGTTTAAGTCTTTGTCTTGGCTGGTTCTTCGATCTTGCTTAATACTGGAGGTGAATTGTCACCAAGAGTATTGACAAGGTTGCTTGCTCTTGCTAGCGGAGTAAGTAGTCGTTGACTAGTGTAGGAGTGGTTCCTAGCCTAGCCAGTGGCCTTAGAGCATTCCCGTCGCAACGGAGGTGGTAGCCGTGAGGTGGTGACAGCCCTTTCGGTCTTCATAGCCCATCACGTTAGTTCCAGTCCGTAGGATCCCCCCAGCCCGGGAAATAGTGGCACCCCTTCTCATCCCTTTCTGCGTGTCCACCGGTTCCCTTGTCCCGAAGCTAAGACAATAGAGTTATCCCAGATCTCCTAGTTCTGGCTCTATAGCCGCTGTATCTGTAAGCTAGAGTGACATAGGTAGATAAAGTATCCAGGAGTCCTCTATCTCTTCTCGTTGTCCTCCCAGCTATCTATCTCTTCTCTCCCTTACCTGAGTATCCCTTGAGCTGTGTGTCCGGTATATCCACTTCTATCCAATACCGTTATCCCCTGTCTTGTCTAGTCGTGTACCCTTCTCTGATAGTCTCGAATATCTGTTCACTAGTAGTCTTGCCAAAGCTTCCCTGCGGAAATATAAATTACGAAACCTCGGGATACTCCCAGGTGAAGTGCTACAGCGGTGATTCTATGCACTTGCAGAATATTTCTATATTTTACTAAGCCACAAGGAAAATCACTGAAACTCTCCTTACCCCAGTACCAGGATTCTCAATTCTGATATTGGATCGTAAGAAGTGCCAACACATCCCGTCGCTTACAGTGCACCCTCGATCGGTAGGGTTAGGTGGAGATGGTGGCGGCAGCGGGTGTGGTGAACCTCGTAACTCCTAAATGCTGCCCCCACCTCCTCTTTTAAACGCAAGTACGCCAGTTAAACTGGGTTGGACGGAGTAGCTAAAGAGAAGAAACTCTAAATGTTGATTATTCAACTCTAAATGTTGATTATTGGCACCTCCATAAAACCTAACAGCACGGCCAATTCAAGAATCAACTATCAAAAGTCACTAGGCACTGCTTCAAATGTGGGAGAACGTACCCCCAAACAAATGGAGAATCAAATGCAATCCAGAAGGAGCCATCGCTCACGGAGCTCGACAGAGCTGCAGGTCGTCGAGACAGCGGCCTCGCGGGTGCCGTGTGGCCAAGCGTGGCGGTGTGCTGGAGATCCCCCACCGGTGAGCGGCGGCGCTCGTGTTCGCGCCGTGCGGGCAGGCGGTGGCGCTCGAGCGGCGGCGCGATGCGCTCGTGTGGCAAACGACCTAAGTTAGGTCGTGAAGGGATGCGTTCAGTAACAAACCTGAGTTAGGTTTAGGTCCGACAGCCGAGAGGAGATGCGACGGAGAGGAGACGCGATGCGCCGGACGCGATGTATCCCTGTCTAATTGTACTAATGTAACTGCCTTGTTATGTACACATCGAACAGAATCTCATCCCGAGATTCGCAATTTGAAGGGGCCAGGGTAGGGATAATCAAGGAGTCGAAGGTAGTTAATACGAACGGACAAGGATGGCAAGGCGATAGAGAGCGTTGCCAAGAGTTTGTAAGACAAGGTAGGAAGGATGATTTGACACCGGAATTGCCACAACGACCTTGCTCACAATTTATTTAATTTGTGTTCTATTTATTTATTATTTGTTTTAATTATCGTTCTTGAATAGAACCCTCCATTACATGCCGACGTAACGGTTTCAAAAGTTGAGATGCGATGCCTCGATGAGACTCGATGGCGGTGTTAATGCATATGCACGACTCATGCAATGATGATGTGGTGCACATGATGCGGTGCATGGAATATGATGCACATATGTATGAGCACATGATGTTGATGCATAAAGGCATATGATGCATATGTCATGATGCATTATGAGGATGCACGCGATGAGTGCATAATGGGGGTGCACACATGATGTACGTTAGCATGACGCGGTTACCCATGCAATTAGGCAGAGAGATTCTTGCAATTGTTGCATGTATGATTGTGCCTTCCATGTATTGTTGTACATCACAGGATTAGATGATACGGATATCTATCACATTAATGAGGTAAACATTGAGCCTTGTGTTTTTTCCAAGTTTTGTTCTATTCAAGTTCTAGAACAAATTATTTATGCCTAAAAAATGCAGGCCAAGGTCTATTGGTTCCGGTCGCGTGTTCTCTTCTGAATAACCCATTGTCTCAATAGACTTTACTCTTTCATTATTGATTAAAAAGAATAATCAAAATTTCTCTTCTGAATAACCCCTTGTCCAAGTTTGCTAACTTTCCACATTACATTTGACCTTAAGAGCACACTGAACATGTTTTGATCTTACCAGCTTTGCCGTTTGCTTAGATGCCCCGAAATCAGCAAGTTTAATGCAAGTTTAACAAGAATGTTTGCACCCTGAAATTTGGCAAAATCCCAAGGTCATCAGAATAAGCAACCACAGGACAAGCAAGGCCAAAGATCTGCCATTATATGTTAAAACTACAGAGTTTATACCTTTATATCTCGATGTATTATCGCATTACTATGCAGATACTCCAATCCTTGCAAAATTTGCTTAGTGTATTTCTTAATGACCTGATCAACAGATACAATGGATAAGTTCATTTCCACTACGAACTCACTAGGATTGCAAGCAACAAAGATTGATCATTACTTACAGGCTCTGGGAATGAACCAAGCTTCCCTACAAGTGACTGAATGGACCCTCCAGGAACAAATCTTCCTCCCAAACAGTCCCAAGATACCTCTTTCCAGATCAAACAGAGTAAATCACGCATCAACTTAGCAATTACGTAACGAAAGTGAGAATTCCCATTTTCTAATACATGTTACATTCACTCACAACGATGTTGGGATGTGACAGGTTCTTGACAGAACAAACTATCAGAAATACTCATAGCCAATAACACATAATACCAATGGTACCGTAAATACTTCAACCAAACAAACCAAAACCGATACATTTTTAGTTATCAAACACAGAATAGGATAGATATATTCATATAGAAAAGAAATAATTTGAGAACAGGCACAATACACTGCTCATTTACTCTGAAACAAGACAAGAGATTTACAATGTTTCAGATCATGCAAACCAGCTTAAAATTAACAGGACTATGTACAATAACAAAAAATAACAGGATTTAAATACTCAGAACTGCATAGGAGTTCATATAGGAAACTAACAGTGCTACTTTCATCAGCACTTGCACAACACAGGATCACGACAACTCAGTCAAGAAATATACAGAAGATAAAAAAACCTGCACTTAGCATGTAATCGGAGCACCTCAGCATAGGTGGCAGTTCAGTAAACACCTTAACCACACAAAGATCTTTAGTGACAGCAAAGAAATATGAAAAATTTCAGACTACCAGCTCGTTCCCTTTCTATTCGACTATTTCTACATGTAGACTATTTCACAGACTACCTCCTAGCTGATCTTCTCTACTTTGCTGGAGAAAACTAGAAGTGCATTGACCAAACAGGATGTTGTACATGTAAAATGGGTCAATGAACAGAATTCCTTAGCAACAGTGTTCGATTTTAAGCTGACTTGCAAATTAGAACTCGTCAGTACAATGAGTGGCTTTTGCAGCATTTGGTAGTTGCTTCTTAGTTAAACAAGACTACTTCTGTTATATACAGAAGAACAAAAACAAACTTGGTGATGACCATATGGCAAGCTAGAGGTGATGAAGGGTTTATACTCTGAAAAATTAAGTCACTATTTGTATATAACCAAGTAGAAGATTAGAAAAACACATTGATCCAAAAATTGCGTGGCTCAAGAAACCCACAGATTCATGAATACTTTGTCCCAATAGATATTTCTCCAAGTGACATTTTTACATATATGCAACACAAAATTATATCACAAGTCTGATGCCGCTAGACATTATGAGACGCAGCACAATTTCACCACATGGCCTCAATAACCATCGTTGCAGACAAGTCCGTATGATGAATCAGTGAATTGAAGGGATAGTAACGAAATTATATCCAAATAATTGGGGAACACGCGACATAAGAAGGATTCTGATTGATTTTACCTCACTGGTTCAGATCTGAAGTGCTTGGAACTCGAAAGATTGGGGCATCGGGGGCAGAGCTCAGCGGTGCGTCGGTCCACACGGCCGATCTGGACGTCGTCGCTGGCCTCTCCATCGGTGCCGGACACCCCACGCTGCCACCGGATTCGGCGCCGCCGTCAGCTCGAGGGAGGCGGAGGCAGATCACGAAGGAGCGGGCTCGTCCAGTCTTGAGGCACATGGGTGACCGCATCGCCCGGCCGGCGCGGACCCATCACCGAAGGTAGGACGCCAACGGAAGGTAGGAGTTTGAGAGCAAGGACGGAGGGGACGAAGGGCGTCGCGGATCCAGCGGCGGAGGGCGTCATGCGGTGGAGGGGAAGAGTGGAGAAGGGTGTCACGGATCCAGCGGCGGAGGGCGTCCTGCGGTGGAGGGGAGGAGGGCATAGTGGATTCAGCGGCGGCGGAGGGGAGAGGTGGCGAGGAGCGGCGCGCTGGGAGGGGAGAGTCGCGCGGTGAGAGGAGCGGCGGCGGAGAGGGGGAGGAGGACGCCGAGCAGTTAGGTCAGGAGCAGCCGACGCGTTTTATGCCTGTGGGATTCAATTCGAGTCGTTGGATCGTAGATTGACGGTCAGGAGCAGCCGGGCCTTAGAAGTAAACGGCCCAGACCAGGTTTCTCGGCCCATTTAACCAAATTATTTTCTGATTTAAATACAAAAAAGACCTTGTAAAGAAATATGTAAAAGTATTTGTCTTATATATCATAGCACCTTGTGTACTTATGGTAGAATGCATATGTGTTGTTTTGTATGAGTTTCAAATTTTTTGTAACTTATTTACTATTTTTCATATGTTAAATGAATTTCTAGATGGTTATCAAAACTAATTTCAAATTGAACTACTTGTGCGTCTAATAAGATAAATAAATTCAAAAAAAATATTTGAGATCATATGTTACGTTCTATACCATGTCCTAGAGAGAGATAAAAAAATTCAATTGTTTTCTTAAAACAATTCAAACTTCTATCTCTAAATGACCACATAATAATTACAATAATATCTAAATTTGATCAAAAAATTCTACAGATTAATATGACAACATATTTTTGGTTCATAATCTTGCCATAAAAAATTTAGATAGTTTTAGTAAAGCAAGACCCTACATTGTTCATAACTGGATACATCTTTCATATAGTTTCTTATTACTCAACTCAATCTTTGAGATTTCAATACCTCATTACATTTTTAAATTCGTATGCACCTTAAATTTAGACACAACCTTTTTTTGACTATAGCATTATCAAATATAAAGTTACATTACCAATTCTCATACAAAAACATGTTTTTTCTATTATCTACTCGATAGATGAAAACAAGCCATATGTACAAGGTTAAAGAAATAGCAAGTAACATACAAACAAACACCATTATATGCAAAATCGTGATTTTACAAAAATTCAGAAAAAATATCATCAAATTTGAAGTTCATTCGAGGGATAAATACCAATTACAACATATAATTCCAGATTAAAAAGAGAAAAGATCAATGTTCCTATGGAGGCAGCATGCAGGCACCGCCGCGTGGCCTTAGCGCCCGCACACACGGATCCGAAGCCGCTCAGCCAATAGCTCGCTACCGCGTGATATTCGGATGTAGGAACTTTGAATAATAAAACTGCATGCGATTGGTTGTCACAAGGAAGCAAAGAGGTGCGGTGGTATTGCTACGGCGTGCTTACATGTACCTCAAGGTCCAGGGGTCGATTCTTGCCCACGGCCTATTTTTTGCAGACTTTTTTTGCTAAACGTGCAGCGCTCGAGATGCACGGGCCAAACAGATGGGCCGTTCTAGCGCTCACAGGCCGGGCCGAGCACTTTTGCTCGGCCAGGCTAATCCGGCCCCCATGTCTGTCCAAAAAAAAAGCTAGTCCGGCCCGATAAAAAAAGCTAGTCCGGCCCAACAGAGTATTATGTCACAAAGCATTATATTATACATACGTATTACGTATAATCCCCACTTTCCCCTCAAGAAAAAAGGTATAATCATCACTTAGCAAATTATTTATTAGTAAGTTGACATAAAGAAACTTATGAAACTTTATAAATTTAAATTCATCAATATTATCAAAAGAGGTAGGACTTATATGTATTTTAAAGACTCACAAAAAATTATGATGATATAATATCAATATAAATTTGTGACGCTTGCTAGTTGTCATGAAAAGTAGTAGAGATTCGTCACAATTTGACAATAAAATAGTTTATGACGATTTTTAATTAGTCTTAGTGACGACAATCTGATTTTCGTCACTAAGCCATACCTTTCCATACAAATCGTCACAAAAGCGATTGACCTTATGACGTTTTGATCTATTGTCGCCAGAAATTTGTCACAAAAGGCCATATGTGTTGTAGTGGACGTCGTATATGTTTCTGAGGTCTTTAGGGGGTGCAAGAATCTGTTTATATAGGCTAGGTAGCCGGTGGAAAGGTCCCTCAAAAATATACATACTACCGGATGACCCGACGCTTACTTTGAATTTGATTCATCAGATAATCCGATCACTCTTAGCCACGACATGAACATTATAAAGTTAAAAGACACTTTTGTAGTTTACGTCATCATGGTCGGATGATCTGATCTACAATCAAATGATCTAGTGCTATTAATCTCTTGATATTCTGATCACTTGTTCTTCTAATGGTATGGTGATTCATCTGCCACTTCCTTGTCAGATCTTCTGTTGTTAACTTCATCCACTCAGAAATATTGGCATTGTTCCACTCACAATGTCCGACACCCTCTTTTGTACCATCGGATAATACGATACATTATGCCATTATGGGGTTTAGTGTCAGAAGGCACCGGACAAATGCTTATTCATCTACCCTATTCATTTTCCACAGCGTCGGATTATTCGGCGCTACACGTTTTACCAGAACTTATTCAAGTTATTCTTGCTCGAGTTCCATTGCTTCTTCCTTATTTTGATTTATATGCTTGACTTGACTTGAATTAGCTTCTTGAAGTATTTCTTAGACTTAGTTTGCATTAAGCTAATGGATTTATCATAGTCAAGCTACTAACTCATGGTCCCTCTTTGTAGCACAGTCAAAAACTAAAAACTCAAGAACATATATTTAAACCGAGTGTCATTCACAAATTGACCAAAGAATGTCTTGAAGAGCATTGAGAGGGTTGTTCACTTATGTCTTGCTCATTCTTTCTTTCAATCATGTCCACGCATATCAATGTGGCTTAAACTTCTTTGATCCTGAAAAAATATTAGCACATATGTTGCATTTATCTCCAAATCAATAATCTCCTATGACCCACGATATAGGTTCTTCACATCACCATGAACAGCTCGTGAGGCACCTTTGGTGTTTTTCTATTGATGTTGCTAGGTCAGCAACACTTGTGGGGGAGAGGGGGTGCGGGGATGCCGTTCTCTCCTTGGAGGCAACTTCATATGCACCTCCCTCGTATGACCATGTTTGGATTCTTCAGGTGTAAACCCAGCGTCATACTACAGCCGCTGATGGCGGTACTATTGGTGTCGTTGTAACATTCCGAAAATTTCGTAGGATTTGTTGAATACAAAAATGTGAATTTCAAAAAAAAATTCGTGAATTGTGTGCATGCAAACAAACATATAAGAGAGTCTTCTAATTGCTTCCTTTATTCCTAGGCGAATTTAAATTTAAGTTTAAAACTTGAATTGAAGTGCTAAGGATTAGATATGAGTGATTTGGTTTTTAATTGGGTTCTTGTTCTTTGTTTGGATTTGAATTCAAATCAATCAATTAACAAAACTAACAAACCTAACTCAACCCGAGGCCCAGCCTGCTAACCAATCTAACCCAGCCTAACCCATTAACCTCTCCAGCCCGGCCTGTTAACCAAACCCCTCGGCCAGCTCCTCCGCAGCCCGCGAGCCCAGCAAGCCGGCCCAGCAAGCCCAGCTCGGCGCCAAGTCCAACCGAAGAAGGCGTTGTCCGCAGCCGCACGCGTGACCCGCCTGCCCAGCGCCGCCCGGCCAATCACCTCTCTGCTGAGTCGCGGCCCGCCCGGATCGCGACGCGTGGAAAGGGCGCGAACGTCCATGCTTCATCGCCGTCCGTGCCCGCGCCAAACCCTAGCCGCGCCGTCCTATAAAGCCCCCGTGATCCCCGTTCCCCTGTCCAAGCCGCTGCCGCCCCTTTGGGGTTTTCCCTTCCTATCCAAGCCAGTGTCGTGGGGGAGAGGAAGATGAGGGGGAGGGGAAGCTGAGGGAGGGCTGAGAGGGGAAGGCGGAGTCAAGAAGAAGCCGCGCCACCGCGCCGCCGCCGTCCGTGCCGCCGCCGTCCGTGGAGCCGCCGTTCCAGGAGCCGGACCGAAGCAGCCACAAGGTGAAGACGTTCGCCGGGGTACCGCAAGCCTTCACCGAGCTGCAGCGTACGCCGACACCACGCCAAGGTGAGCCGACGTCGTCTCCCCTGTTCTCCCCTTCTCCAGCCATGTCGCTGTCGCCGTCTTTCTAGCCCTTTGGGACCTGGCCTTCGAGCCGAGGCCGTCGTCTTCTGCAAGACCTCATCGTCGCCACTGCCGTCTCCTCAACCGCAAACCGCCGTCGCCCGCTCGCCGTCCCAAGGCCGCCATGGCCGCCGTGCGCCGGGACTGCCCGGACCGTGCGAGCGCCGCTGTGGCCGTGGCGCGCACGAGCTTTTGCCATGTTGTGCGTGCGCGCAAGCCTGAGCACCAGCCGAACCCAGGCATTTGCGGCCGCGAGCCTCCGCCCTTAGCCCCGCCTAGGCCGACCGCCGCGTCGAGCGGACTGCCGCCACACCGCGTCGTGCGATTCCGCTGTGCGCGTGCACCAATCTAATCTGCCAGCCGGCGTCACCGTGGTCTTGGGTCACCAAGGCGCCGTGAGTGGTTGCCAAGCCATGTGAAAACCGTAGGGCCAACCCCAAACCCACGCCGGAGCTCCACCGTGCCGTCGCGCCGCGCCGCGCCAGAGCATGCTCCCGCGTCGCGCCAGATCTTGCCACACCGAAGACCACACCACGTCGTCCCAGATCCAGCCGCACCAGATCGCCAGCCAGCCACAAACCGATCCCATGAACCCGTTGCTTGTGGACCTGTCTCTCGGCCCACGGTGGACCTAGACCACTGCACCAGCAGCCGCGCTCAGCGCTTCTTGGGCCGATTGCCTAGCCTTGTTGGGCCGGCCCAGTAACTTTCGGCCCATGATTAGCACGCGAAGCCTTTTCCCTTTTCTTTTTCTGTTAACCGCTGTCGTGTGGGGGCCCACGTGTCATACTCTCTGTGTCACTGACCGATGGGGCCCACTGACCTGGACGCTGACCCGTTGACCAGCTGAGCGTTGACCGGTCAACGCTGACGTCAGCAGGCCCACTACTGACGTCAGCATTAGGCTGACCCCACTGATGACGTCAGCATGGCGTCATGTTGACGTCAGCAGGCTAATTTCTGATTGTTTTCTTTTTCGGAATTTATTTAATATTTTTAGAAAATGATTTAAACTTAGAAAATTCATAATAAATCAACCGTAGCTCAGAAAAATATGAAACCAATTTCTATATTTTTCTAAAACCATGACCTACACGTTAGTGTAGAGTTTGGTGTCATTTGGGTCTTCTTGCTTCATTGTTTTAGTGTTTCTTTGCTAGTAGTTCTCTCTTTATTTTATTTCCGCGATCTTAGGAGGTCCAGAGAGTCAAGAGTAGGACGTCTACTACACCAACTACCTCGACGAAGTGGAAGAGCAAGTCCCAGGTTCATGCCCGGCCATTGTTTGAAATACCTATTAGACATGCAACTAGTATGCTAGCGCTTTACTTTACTCGCATGATGATGATATGCCTGCACTGCCTTTTATCTATCGTGTTTCCTTGCTACCTATTATCCACTATATGAGAATGCTATGCTTGCATGTGTTGGGATGGTTGTGATTGATCTTCTTGGCGTGAGTTGGGTGGCTTGGGAGGAGTAGTGCAGCTAGGCGGTGGAGGCGAGTGATAACAACCAGATCGTTTAATCGGGGTGCTTGGGAACTGAACTCGGACAGTTCCTACGGAGTAGCTGTTGCGGGTACATGGTTACTTGGATACTTTTGAGGAGTTTGGGCGGCCATACCTGTAATGGGTGCCGATTGCGGACCGTTGCGGTGGATTGCTCTTGATGCTGATACTCGCTTTACCGACAAATAAGGACCGCCTCAGGATGCCTTTCGGAAGTGGGAATTACAGTGCTCACCATCTACCCAGAATGGGGAGGGTTCCAGCAAGCCTATCTAGTGCGATACCAGGACAGTAGGAGGATCGAGTTTGATATGTGTAAGGGGGTCTCGTTGCGGCGTACTCTCCCTGATTTACCACGGCCCCCGACTGGCCCCGGTGGGAAGGTTTCACATCCCTGGGGAAGATGTTAGCGTGCAGATGTTTCCCGAGCCCAGGGAAGCAGGATGGTACCGTTGCTTTATAGGGCCTTTGCTGTGGGCTGCGTCTCGAGCTGGGGCATCAGCTCGCAGCCCGGGTGGTTCCTGGAGTACAATCTCTGCAGAGTGAAAACTATACGTATAGCCGTGTCCATGGTCATGGACAATCTCGCATCTGATCCATCCAGATTAGCATGGGATTCTGCTTTCTTACCTTTACCTTGACCTGGGTTATGAGAGGTTGGACCAGTGTTTGCTGTTGAGACCGGTGGGGAGGGAGCTCACCGTGTCGACTAGAGAGTGAAAGGAGTTGGAGGACGTTTATTGCAGGAACCTGTTGCGGCAGGACGAGCCCGATGTGGAATGTGAGATTGATGGTTGGTTTTGGAGAGGGTATGTGCTGGTGAGGAAAGGTGTTTGGAGATGAGATGAACTTGGTTATATTGCTGCTCTCGCATAGGAAACACCAGCTTATATTCATTGAATAATTTACTACTAGTATAGGCCACTATAAAGCTTTGCTGCATATTATGGTTGGTGACGTGGACCTGTCCCATTTCCTCGGGGACAGTCTTTGGGTACACAGGAGAAGACTACGAAGTTCAAGATCAACCTCGGTGGGAGATGTCATAGTGGGCTGTTTGCTACGCTCAAGGATGCCTGTGGAGGTGAAGGCCCGAAGCTCCAGAAGCTTATAGCTATCCGTTGCGTAGTTGTTTCCCTTTTGTCGATTAGCCCAGTGGGCTTGTACCTTACCGCTATGTATTTATATCATGTTTGAGGGCCCTAATCAATGTATGGATGTGATTTTCGCTGAAATAAGTTCTGTACGTAATAGATGTTGTTCCTGGGACTATCACAAGGATACAGGGAGTCAGATTCTCGTAAATGGGAATCCGTTTCGTTTCAGTTGTGTTCTTCCTGAAGATGTCATTGTGAAGATCCATATATATGGTGTTTCATCATTCTCTTTTACCTCTCTTCTCCTCATGGGTGACCTAAGCTACTGCCTCAATGTTCAACGAATTTAGCAACGATTACCTAGTCTTAGTTTTACCTAATGGTGACGGCATTTTTTTGTTGCATTTCTACTACGCTTTGGAGGTAACCTTCCGGGAACTATTGTCAACGATTCATTTCCATACTGTGAGGACACAAGGGAGATCCTCCGTTTTGCGGATATCTTTGTCAAAAATGGATGGATAAGCAATATTAAACATTACTTGTGATTATCTCTTCTTATTGGTGTGCTCTTTTTCCATTTGCTTGTGATTGGTCAAAAATTGGTTGTGTGCGTTTATCGTATAGGCTGAAAATATTTCATTTTCTAAAAAGGTTGCTTTCCTACATTTTTGTTGTGCAATATGAAAAGTCACTAATACGTCTGTTTGCAACATGTATGTCTAAAATCAATTAGACGGAAAACTATAAGACAAAATGATCTAATCCTGGTATAAACGTTACTTAGTTCTTAGAATTAGATTTGTTGGCACGTAGGGGTGGACAAAAAACTCGTGGCTCGTTAGCGTCCTCGACTCGGCTCGGTAGTGGCTCGACTCGGCTTGACTCGTTAGAAAATTATAACGAGTTGCGCCAATGTTTTAGCTCAGTAGTATAATAGCCAGCTCGAGCTCGCTCGTGAGCTGCTCGCAAGCCAAAACGAGCCACAACAGCCCAACGTCTCTGCCTGAGCCCAATAGAAAATATGCAACATTAGACTCATCTAGCAATTTCTCATTTCAAGAGTATATAAAACATATGAGTTTTATAGGATTTTTTTCATTTATTCTATTGAGTATTCCTTTTTGTTTGCTTCTATTTCTGATGAGAGAATGATCTAGGTCTGATCCGATACAATCGATGGTTTATGATATGATTCATAAATTTGGAAGGGTTAGTGGTGTATTGTACTCCTTTCAATATTGTGCCTAATTTATGAATCTTAGATTTTTTATTTTGATTTTATCTTACACTTATTTTTTATGGAGCTAGCTCATGAGCTAAACGAGCCAACTCGAGCTAGCAAACGAGCCGAGCAAAGTCAGACTTGTAACTCGTTGAGATAATGAGTCGAGTCAAGCCAGCTCGTTATCTTAATGAGCTAGCTCGAGCCAAGCTAAATCAAGCCAAGCCGGCTTGATATCCACGTCCTAGTGGAGCGTGCCTGGTCTTAACCGGGAATCAGGTCCTGGGTTAGAACATGGTTTTAGAATCATGTGTGAACCCATGCGTGCGAGCCTTTGATGAATTAAAATTTGGTCAAGCTAGCATGTGACATGAAGATACCCAGTTGACCCCCCACATATATAATTCATATTTTTTATCACTTGCGTTGCGTTTGACCACATGCAGTTAAATTTAGTTATTTGGCATTTGTCCAACCAGGCTTTCTCATCAACGACGCATCTATCTTTCGGTTGGCATGTCGCTTATTTTCGTTGGTGTGGCTTTTTATATTCTCGGAAAATTGACTTGGATGATGCCACAGTTGCGCCCACCGCAAGTGGTGCACATCGTCCAGTACAAATTACAATGTGGAAATGTCAAATCTATTGTATGAACTGTAGCTATCAAACCGTAGGTTACTAGTCTATATATGTGCTGATCAATGATTCGATTAGGGTATGTGTGTATCTCTGTTTTAACTTCGAAAGGCCCGTGGAAGACTTGTATGATGGAGTATATGTCAGATTATAAATTTTTAAATTGTGGACGACAAATGCTGAAATTTAAATAATTGTTGGGGACGACCATGGTGCAAGGATGGGCATATTCATTTCCTAACCAAACAAGTCGCTCAGTTTCAGAGCAAGTGAACCCTATTGTTCATCGAACCATCAACAAAAAAGCTTTTGACCTAATAATGTTCAATGTTAGTTGGGTATGACTATAACGTAAGCATCCATAGTGCTAATCAGAAACGCACAGGTTCATGAGAGACAATATACAAACCATATATTTGTTCAAAAAAAAAGTGCAGGCGTTCACGAGACACACTCATCGTTACCAATGCTCAAATATACACCTTAGCATACAAGCCATATATTTGTTCAAAAAGATGCAGGCGTTCACGAGATATACTCATCATTATCAATCAATGCTCAAATATACACCTTAGCATATGAGTACCTCCGAACAACTAGCTATGATTTTAATGAAGTCATCTTAGGTTCCCGTTATTGTTGACGGGCATGTCACCCAGTAAAAAATAACATTATTAGCTCATAATAAATCAATAATATAAACACCTGTTCTGAGTCTAGCACTCTAACCTAGTAGGTAGCTGGGATTTTTAGAGTTGGATATTTTCACTTCCAAGCAAAATGAATCTGTAATAATCAATTCATGAATTTCAGTATGTAACCAATAGTACACAAGATAACAAGTAAACAAATAGTCTTAAAACTTCAGAGAGTGCATATCTCTATGGCAGAGCAGAGAATTAAGTATCTTGTGCTAAAGCTGCTCGGTTGAGGTCCACATGGAACTGATTAACTGAGCCATGCTAGCTCTCCGTTCACATAAGCCATTTGCTGACGACGAACATTGTTTTTTTTTCAGAAGGACTTTCAACACAGTACTCGGCCACTCCGGTTTTAGACATATGACGTTTAGCTTAACATTGTGTGTTTAAAAGAAGAAGCAGCACGTAGTAACAATTTGGGAGGAAAACAAGAACAACTTTGTCGGGGAATAACTGAATATTGAATTGCTGCATACATTGCCTTTATTACAAGATTTCACTGAGGCGTGCCACGTGACTTAGAGCAAGTATAATAAGGTGGCCTGAGTGATCCGTAAGAATTGTCACGTTATTTTTATGATGAGTTGAAGGAGAGAGAAGGAATGGGGTGTACACTGGCAAGCTTGTGCACATGGTCTTAGAAGGTCAGTGAGAGGAGATGGTAGGCCAATTAAATATTAACAGTTTAGTATCTTTCTTAGCCGATCTATTATATGAGTGAGTTATTAATTGACTATAAGTGATATGACAACAATATAATATCCGTTGTTGACCGTACTATTAGCCTTGATCTCAGATTTGTACATATAGATTTAATTACATTCAAAACAACCGATCTCTTGCTTTTAGGTAAAGAGCCCACTTTAGTCTTCTTCTTTTTTTTGTCTTGGTACCATATATATATACCTAAACTGCTACCCCCGCAACTCTCAAATGTGAACCGATCGAGGTCCTGGTGTGATGCCACAACTTTTGACTCGCACAATTTCTCTAGATACCAATGACTTGCACTAGCTAGTCTTTTTAATTGCGTATTTTGGGGCCAGTAGATCCAGTGCATATGCAATGCGCCTTTGGTCCAATTGTAGAAGGCAAAGCACAGTGATTTACGGGTAACGTGTTTGGCGTAAATGGTACCAGTTTCATTCAACTGATAAACTCCAAACAGGTCACATGACTGCACGAGTCAAAGTAATTAGTTGGAATATTCCCTTCGCTTTTGCTTCATAATTTCTTGCTTTCCCAATCATGTCGCCCTTGTAACAGGGAGCCAAACACATGCAACAACCAGAACGACATGGCTTTCCTCCTCATCTTTTTAGCTGTTCCTGATCCTCTCCTCGTCATCCTGCTTCCCATCTCCCTTTTTTTATTTCTAATCAGTTTTCTCCTTATATTAAGCGAAAGCTGTTGTTTTCCTCGTGGCCAAGAAACACCAGTCCCTCTTTACTGCAACTTGTTGGCAGGCAACCGCGTGCTAAGAATTCCAGTTGTTTTCTCATGAATGTCTACTGCTACCTTTTGTTTTTCGTAGCAAGTTTTTCTTTTTCTAGAGAAACAATAGCTCCCGGCACTTGTATAATTAACTGCGTGTTTATAAATATTAAATAACGACGTTGTTATTATAAAAACAGAACAGCATTGTAGTTCAACTTTTTTTGTGGTTCTGAACTGTCTCCTATATTTCTCAATACTCTACAAATTTTGAAGGGTCACACTTGAAAATGTCTTTTTCTTCGAAATTATCTCAACGGCCATGAGTTGTTTTCCCCAAAGGTTGGGGTTTTTCAGTCGTTCACGAGTGATCCTAGGGCTAAAAAAAATTCTGCAGTTCTGACAATTCTTTATTTTTGTGAACTTAGCAAATTAATCAGCTCATCAGTGTGATCCACAAATAGAGAAGAACGAGCTTTGTCTTGTCGAAAAGGATTATCCACAACAGGACATGGAACGACAGCATGACCACCAATTGGATAAGAGAATCACTATAAAACTTACATCGTCGTTCTTTCGAAAAAAAAACATCGTCGGTACGAATTGGTTTCTTCTTCTTTTTTTTTTGGAAACGAATTGGTTTCTTCTCGGAAGCGCCACGCGAGAAACATCTGACAAAGAACAGGTTGGATATAGAACATAGCGAGTGGATAATGCAAGGCGCAGCCAGACTGGTCGTCGTCGATACTACTCTGATTGCGATCGATCGATCGACATGCTAATCCCCCAGTGTAATTACAGTATTATATGGTTGATAGCTCGCCAAGTTGCTCTCGCCTGATTGGCTGCGGTTACCACGGTTTTGGTCCTCCTCAGCTGGCGGAACGTATTAAGGCTTGATTATACTAGTGGCCTCATCAGCTCGTACATTCCCTGTAGTCACCTTATCGGGGACCATAATTAGGGGTCCCTCAACTACCAGGGTAATCGCCCTCAAAAAACGTAAAACAAGGCTATTACCCATAAGCCTATGAGCCCATACCAGCGAAACCGCGAAGCCCACTACCAGCCGGCAGGGCCCAAACTACGGCCCACGAAGACACGTCGCCCTCACACCTAAACTCCGCCTCGCTCGAGGGTCCCTCGCTCCCCCTCTCGAGCTACAAACCTCCGCTCCGCCTCGCCGGGACTCGCTCCGACCCCTCGAACGAACGCCACGTCTACATCACAGGCACTGACGGTCTCAACTCCCGCACCGGGCGCCGGAGTCAAAGGGAAGATCTCCCCCACACGTCGCCTCTGATAGAATCCGGTACACTGTGCCCTCTACGGCACGGGCAGGCGGAAACTATGCAGGGCCTGCGCGGCACTATGCCCCCGACACCGCTGATCCCGGCCGTACCTCCGCACGGCTCTACCGGGGGGCCCCCCTCCGCCTCCCGCGCTGAAACGCCCTCGAACGGACGATGGGGGGCCCATCAATGGAAGATGGCCAAGCACCAGGGGCTCACCACGGTCAAATAAAGATTACTGGTCCGGCAAGGCAAGGAACAGATCCCTTGACCCTTGCCCACCATGTCTCTGGGCGGCAGGATGGGCACTGTGGAGTAGGCTGGCGTCTCACCTACATCACCCACCCCCGTCCTCCAACGGAGGGGGGGCCCCCGCGGTGGATACGGGGAAATCTGTGAGCCACCCCGGCAGCGGCCGCCCCATACGAATATGACTTGCTCCCTTCGCCAGGGCAAAAGCCGGTCGTACCGGCACAGTAGGGCAGGTCGAGTCCATCTTGTCACCACGCCTGACAGTCTGACGCTGAGGCGATAGCCTACGCCGTGCTAGCCCCGTGCCTCTAGGCAGGCTAGCCCCCGAAGCGGTCGGAGGCCTGCTCGAGGGGGTCCTCGAGTAAACGCCCAGGCCACCTCGACGACTAAGCGACCCCTCGAGACCCCGTCGAAGAGGAAGCGAGGAGACACCGCGTCAGCAGACAAGACCAGGAAGCAATCTTGACGAGGCCTAGAAGGCACGGATACGCCGTACGACTCACACTGTAGCACGTATTGTACACGCGAACTGTAACCCTTCTCTCCCTTGAACTATAAAAGGGAGAGAGAGGAGTCCCGTACGTGACAAGCACAACAGAGCAACAGCACGAGGTTCATCGCCTTGGCTCTCGCTCGCACAGACACACACATCCGATATTGGCATTCGCCCCAATCATCTCCACCGACGACAGGGACTTGGAGACCGCCTCTCCTCTCCCGCATCCACTTGTAGCCCCCTCTCTACAAGCACCCCGGTGCAAAGCTAATACGAGTGCGCGAGCACGCCCCTGCTGGACGTACGGCCCCGCGGCCAGAACCAGGATAAACCTGTGTCCTTGTGTTAGCTTCCGCATCGACCATTAAGGGACGAGACACAGCGCATTTTTGTGCGGTGTAGGGAGTGCCGGTCATTTCCGACACCGACAGTGGCGCGCCAGGTAGGGGGAGCGCTGTGCGATTCGCTTTTCTCGCCAGTTCCCTTGATGGCATCTAGCGACGAGCCACCGACGACGGGGTCCCCCGACGGGACCACCGCAGGATTCCCACCTGGATTCATGATCCTGTTCGGGAGCCTGACGTTCGAGTCGGACGGGTCCAACTACCTCATGCAACTCCATCGCACCGACGAGGTAGAGACTTCGTCATCATCATCTTCGACAGGCGGGCTCCTAAGCCGCCGCCGGCTGCGAGGCCTGCAGGTGCAGGTGGAGCAGCGGCAGCCCGTGCGGGTGACGCTTTCAGAGGTGGACGACCCGCGGACGCCGTCCCCTGACGCGGAGTCAGGAGGGACCGCGACGCCTTCGGCGAACCCTGCGGAAGGGAACCGCCGGAGGACAGCAGCCACGTCGGCCCGGTTCCCGATGGGGCTGCGCAACACCGCCGCGACAATCTCCGCGACGGTGGGCACTCACGTGCGTGCCAGCCGCGACGCCACTGCGCCAACGCAGGCCGGACTGCCACCGACCCACCAGGGGCACCCACGCTGCCGCTCATCACAGCAGTGGGGGAACCCACCAACCCGCCTCGACAAGAGGAGGATACCGGCCGACGTACCGGTGCCATACAAGCGCGCCACGGGGGAGAAGGGCGGCGCGAGCCGCGCGCCCGCGCAGGGCCCGGAACCGCGCCGACCATTCATCCCCGTCTGAAGGCACGACGCGCTACTGCACCGCCTCACCCGACGAGTGGTACCCACCGGGCTCCAGCAGCGAGGAGTGGGACTACGCCGGGATCCCAGACGCCGAGGCACTCCGACAGTTTCTGAACTCCGTCGATCACTGCTTCGACATCTCCAGCGAGGGGGAGAGTGACCCCGCGCTGGGATGCTTCGTCATCGACGGCGAACTCGGGACTGGAAGCGAGGACGGAAGCGACGACGACAACAATCGAAACAAGACCCCGGCGGCGGCTGGGGCCATCCGCGAGCCGCCTCCATGTACGGGCGCCGCAACGCCCGCTGACGCCCACGCCGCAACGCCTCAGGGCGACGAGGCGTTAGCACAAGCCCAACTCGCGCAGGTGAAGGAGTTGGAAGACAGGCTCCAGGAGGAGCATCGTCAAGTACAGCAGCTGTGAGCGGCACTGGAGGCGCAGCAGCCTCAGCGCGGCGAATGCGCGAGGGCCGCGGGGCGTCTTGCTCGCATTCGCATCGAGAACGACGGCAACGCCGACTTGCCGCGCGCAAGCCAAAAGCTCGTCACCATGCCAACGCTGCTACGCGCCATCCCTGAGCCCTCCACGCCATCGGCTCGGCTCTTGCACCGCGAGGCGCGGAGCCTCGTCGAGCAGGCGGCCGTCCTACAGGCCGAGAGCTCCGCCTCTCACATTCGACATCAAGCCAACTCGAGAGCCGAGGCCAGCGGGCAGGACAAGGAGGAGTCCGTCCACTCCCCTCGCTAGGGAAAGTGGACGCCCAACTGTCCAACGAACAACGGTAGGGCGCTCGTGGCGTGTCGCCTTGGTGAACGAAGGCCCGCGAAGGACCAGCTTCAGAACATGCGTGGCGCCGCCGCCGACGGCGATGCCCGCAACGTCCTGAACAAGAAGAAGTACGACACCGCGACGAGCCGAGGGTACCATCCACGACGAGGGGGTCGCTTCGACGAAGAAGAATACAAGAGCCTGACGCCTGAGCCCGCGGGGACTCGGGTGTTCAGCCACGCCATCCGCACGGCGACCATTCCTCCTTGTTTCCGACAGCCAATGACCATCACCAAGTACTCAGGTGAGACTAACCCTGAAGTTTGGCTCAATGATTATCGATTGGCTTGCCAGTTGGGTGGTGCCACAGACGACTACATGATCATCTGCAACCTGCCCCTCCACCTCGCCGACTCGGCCCGACAGTGGCTCGAGCACTTGCCCGCGAACCAGATTCACGACTGGGGTGACCTGGTCAAACTGTTCGTGGGAAACTTCCAAGGCACCTACGTACGCCCGGGAAACACCTGGGACCTGCGGGGATGTCGCCAAAGGTCGAGCGAGCCCATGAGGGACTACATGCGTCGCTTCTCCAAGCGCTGCACCGAGCTCCCCAACGTTGGTGACGTCGAGGTCATCAATGCCTTCCTCGAAGGTACGACGTGCCGCGAGCTGGTGCACGAGCTCGGCCGCAACCACCCCATTAGCATCAGCAAGCTGTTCGACATCACGTCGAGCTTTGCGTCGGGGGAGGAGGCGGTCCGCGCCATCTGCGATGGGAAAAAGGGGAAGCGCGCAGAAGAGGCGCCTGCGGAAGGCGGCCGACCCAAAGAGCAAGCGAAGAAGCCCAAGCAACACAAGCAGGGCAACCTGGGCAAACGAGGCCCGAGACCCGAGCGTGGCCCGCGACGCGAGGACGACCCCGACAAAGCCTTCGCCGCGGACCAAACCCGGCGGGGACCTCGACCCCCGCCACCCCCGGGAGGCCGGTTCGACGACATGCTCAAAAAGCCGTGTCCATACCACAACACTGCAGTCTCGCATACCCTCGAGCAGTGCGAGATGATCAAGAAGAACTACCGGTGCCTCGTTGCGAAAGAGGGAGACGTGAAGAAAGACGCCGACGGAGGCGGCAACACCGCGGGCGGCGACTTCCTGTTCGTGGAGAACGTCTTCTTCATCACCGGGGGCTCCACGGCAAACGTGTCCACGCGACGGCGACGGCGTGAACGCCAAGAGGTCTACACCGTGCGCCCTGCCACACCCTCGTACCTCGACTGGTCGACGGAGACCATATCTTTCGGTCGCGAAGACCACCCGGACTACATCCCCAACCCGGGACACTATCCGCTCGTTGTCGCCCCTGTGATCGGCAACACCCGATTCTCCAAGGTGTTGATGGATGGAGGCAGCAGCCTCAACATCATGTTCTCCAGCACCTTAGAGCTGATGGGGATCGGCACGGACAAGCTGCGGCCCAGTTTGTCCGCATTCCACGGCATTGCGCCAAGCAAGAAGGTCCAGCCCCTCGGGCGAATAGACCTGCCTGTCTACTTCGGCACACCTGGCAACTTCCGCAAGGAGGTCCTCCTCTTCGAGGTGGTGGGGTTTCGAGGGGCCTATCACGCCATACTTGGACGGCCGGCCTACGCCAAGTTCATGGCGGTCCCCAACTACACCTACCTCAAGATGAAGATGCCGGGGCCGAAGGGCATCATTACGGTCGGGCCGACGTTCGAGCACGCCTACGAATGCGACGTAGAGTGCGTCGAACGCGCCGAGGCCCACGCTTGCCTCGAGGCTCAGGTGGCTGACCTCGAGAAGATGCTCAACGAGGCCGCCAGCTCCCACAACAAGCATGCGGGCAACTTCGAGGCCGCGGAGCAGACCAAGGCCGTACCCCTCGATCCAAACGATCTCGAGGGTAGGGCGGTCAAAATCAGCTCCACCCTCGACCCCAAATAGGAAGCAGTGCTCGTCGACTTCCTCCGCGCCAAAGCTGACATCTTCGCGTGGAGCCCCTCGGACATGCCGGGCATTCCGAGGGAGGTCGCCAAGCACTCCCTTGATATCCAGCCTCAAGCCAGACCAGTGATGCAACGCCTGCGATAATTCGACGAGGAAAAGCGCTGCGCGATCGGAGAGGAGCTACGCAAGCTTCTGGAGGCTGGATTCATCAAGGAGGTATTTCACCCCACGTGGCTAGCTAATCCTGTTTTAGTTAAGAAAAAGAATGGAAAATGGCGCATGTGCGTAGATTACACTGGTTTAAATAAAGCATGTCCCAAAGTTCCTTTCCCTCTGCCACGTATCGATCAAATAGTTGATTCAACTGCTGGGTGTGAATTGCTATGCTTTCTTGATGCTTATTCCGGTTATCACCAAATCAAGATGAAAGAGTCCGACCAGCTCGCGACTTCCTTCATCACCCCGTTTGGCATGTTTTGTTACGTCACTATGTCGTTCGGTCTCCGAAACGCGGGGGCTACATACCAACGATGTATGCAACACATTTTCGGGGATCACATCAGGCGGACCGTTGAGGCATACGTTGACGATATCGTTGTAAAATCTAGGAAGGCGGACGACCTAGTCAACGATCTTTGAATCACATTCGATTGCCTCCGGGCAAACGGGGTAAAATTGAACCCGGAGAAGTGCGTGTTCGGGGTGCCGCGCGGCATGCTATTGGGTTTCATCGTCTCCCAGCGAGGCATCGATCCCAACCTCGAAAAAGTATTGGCCCTGGAACGAATGAGGCCGATTCGAGACCTCAAGGGGGTACAGAAGGTGCTGGGCTGCCTCGCGGCGCTGAGCCGTTTCGTTTCGTGACTCGGCGAGAAAGGCTTGCCCTTGTATCGGCTCCTGAAGAAACACGAACGTTTCACCTGGACCCCCGAGGCACAAAGGGCCCTCGACGGGCTGAAAGCGTCGCTAGTACGCGCACCCGTCTTGACGCCACCGCAGGACAACGAGCCTATCTACCTCTACGTTGCCGCAACTACTCAGGTAGTTAGCGCGGTCATCGTCGTCGAGAGGATGGAGGAGGGGCACGCCCTGCCGGTACAAAGGCCGGTGTATTACATCAGCGAAGTGCTATCCGACACCAAAATGAGGTATCCCCATATCCAGAAGCTGCTCTATGCTATAGTGCTCGCGCGATGAAAGCTGCGACACTACTTCGAGGCGCATCCGGTGACCGTGGTCTCGTCTTTCCCTCTGGGGGAGATAGTCCGTAATCCAGATGTCGCGGGCAGAATAGCTAAGTGGTCGATGGAACAAATGAGCGAGACTCTCACCTACGCCCCTCGAAAGGCGATAAAGTCACAAATCCTGGAGGATTTCATGGCAGAATGGACGGACACGCAGCTTCCCCCGCCATGTATCCAGGCTGAATGCTGGACCCTATACTTTGACGGGTCGATGATGAAAGCCGGGGCAGGCGCGGGCCTTCTCTTCGTCTCACCTCAAGGGGAGCACATTCGCTATATTGTGCGACTACACTTTCCGGCATCCAACAATATGGCGGAATATGAAGCCCTCCTCGCCGGCCTCCCCATCGCCGTCGAAATCGGAGTGAAGCGCCTCGACGTTCGAGGTGACTCTCAACTGGTCGTCGACCAAGTCATGAAGACCTCAAGCTGTCGCGACGACAAGATGGAGGCGTATTGTAACGCGGTGCGCAAGCTCGAGGACAAGTTCTACGGCCTTGAACTTAGCCATATCTCACGCAAATACAACGAGGAAGCGGACCAACTGGCGAGGATCGCGTCCGAACGGCTAACCGTTCCGCCGAATGTCTTCGCCCGCGACCTTGACAAGCCCTCTGTCGATCTCGAGGGTGCCGAGCGCCCCCCTCGGAAGGCCTCGAAAGCCTCGGGGGCTGGAGACAGTGACCCCATGAACGAGGACTCCCCGGAAGCAAATCTCGAGGTCCCCGACTTCGAGACCTCCTCGATGGATGAGGCGGAGGCGATGGAGATCGACCCCGACCCACCACCACCTCGAGACTGGCGGACCCCGTACCTCGAGTGGCTGGACCGGGGACGCTTACCCTCGGACCGAACCGAGGCCCGACGCATCGCAATAAAGGCCAAGTCTTTTGTCTTGATCGACGGAGAGCTGTACAAGCGCAGCGCCTTGGGAATCCTGCAGCAATGCATACCCCTCCCCGAGGGTCAGCAGCTGATACGCGACATCCATGAGGGCATCTGCGGGCATCACGCAGCACCACGAACCCTCGTGGGTAACGCCTTTCGACAGGGATTCTACTGGCCCACGGCCATAGCTGACGCCAAAGAAACCGTGCGCACCTGCGAGGGGTGTCAGTTCTACGCACGCCAGATACATCTCCCGGCGCATGCTCTGCAGACCAACCCCGTCACGTGGCCTTTCGCGGTCTGGGGTCTGGATCTCCTAGGACCTTTTCGGCAAGCGCCCGGGGGATTCACGCACATACTGGTGGCCATCGACAAGTTCTCAAAGTGGATTGAGGTCCGAGCCGTCACCAACATCAAATCGGAGCAAGCCGTGCTGTTCTTCACAGACATCATACACCGGTTCGGCGTGCCCAACTCGATCATCACCGACAACGGCACCCAGTTCACAGGCAAGAAGTTCCTGGAATTCTGCGATGACCACCACATCCGGGTGGACTGGTCAGCCGTGGCACACCCCCAGTGCAACGGCCAAGTGGAGCGCGCCAACGGTATGATTCTGCAGGGGCTGAAGCCGAGGATTTTCAACAAGCTGAACAGCTACGGCCGAAGGTGGTTAGTCGAACTACCCTCGGTGATTTGGAGTCTGAGAACCACTCCGAGCAGGGCCATGGGTTTCAGCCCGTTCTTCCTCGTCTACGGCGCCGAGGCCATCCTGCCGACCGACCTCGAGTACGGGTCCCCGAGACTCAAGGCATACCAGGAGGAGCAGAACCAGCAAGCACACGAAGACTCGCTGGACCAAGTGGACGAGGCTCGAGACGTGGCCACCCTGCACTCGGCACGATACCATCAGTCCCTGAGACGATGCCAGGAGCGCAAGGTGCGCCGTCGAGACCTGAACGAGGGCGACCTGGTGCTGAGGCTACGACAAGACAACCGAGGCCAACACAAGCTCACGCCACCGTGGGAGGGACCGTTCATCGTCGCCAAGGTTCTCAAGCCCGGCACCTACAAGCTGGCGAACGCGAAGGGCGAGGTCTTCTCCAACGCCTGGAACATCCAACAGCTATGTCGCTTCTACCCATAGAACCTCTTGTACTTTCCGCAGTCTTGTTTTATCGCACGATGATAATAATAAAGGTTCATAACAGCATGGAAACATTGTTACTAACAACAATGAAACAGGGTGACTCGCCTTTACCCTCGAAGAGAACTCAAGGTAAAGCCAAGCTTCCCTCGGGGGCTACTGGGGGACTAACCCCCCAACAGTCCTAACTTTTTTCCATGCGCTTTTTTCGAAAATGTGTTGCCAAGCCCTTCCTCGTCAGTTCGGAAAGACGTAAGCGAGGCGCAAGCCTACCGTGGCTGAGAGTCGACCGAGTCGCGGGACCGCCTACGCCCCCGAAAGGCTACGGCATCCCCCTCACCACTCGACGCCAAGGTTACTTGTGTCCCTCCGCCGAAATCGATCTCGAGCTAAGAGGACAGTACAACACATTGAACAACAAATAAACGCAAACCACTTCTTTCGAAAAACGCGCTGCCAAGCCTTTTCTCAACAGTTCAGAAAGACGTAAGCGAGGCACAAGCCTACCGCGGCCGAGAGCCGGCCGAGTCGAGGGACCACCTACGCCCCCGAAAGGCTATGGCATCCCCCTCGCCACTCGACGCCAAGGTTACTTGTGTTCCTCCGCCGAAACCGATCTCGAACTAAGAGAAAGGCACAGCACGTCGAACAAACAAAAATCAGGTTGCAAAACCCAAATTAAATTTATACATCCTCATTTGTCACATAACTAATCACGAAAATACAGGACCAAACGCCCGGAATTACTGCAGGAACTCACGGAAACGGATTCGGCATCCCAAAGACTGCGAGAAGGGTCTGACTTTCCTTCGGTCGAAACCTAGAAAGTGTTGTTGATCCTTTCTCCTCAAGGATCGAGGAAGACGAAAGCAAGGCGTGGGTTACTACAGAGGACAGTTGGCCGGGTCGCGGGACTGCTTACGCCCTTGAAAGGCTACGGCATCCCCCTCGCCGCACAACGCTCGAGTTGCTCACGAAAACGAACTCCTTTGCGAAAGTCATTCCAGAATCATGAGAAAAGGCACAATTTCGCGCAGAAATCCTTCAGTACAAATACAAGATCGTGCTAACCCACGAAAAGGTTAGACACAAACAGGATTTATTCCGTACACGCCACGAACGGCGAATCTACGAAAACAAATTACACTCGGCCATAGGCCGTTCAGAGATACAAAGGCAAAGAGCCACTCTAGCAGGGCTCTTGGACCACTTCAGCAGCCAGCCAGCACACTATCACGAGAAGCAGTTTCCACAGCTTTCTCACTGATTTTCCTCTGGCACCCAGCTAACTGAAGAACCCAGCGGTCGAGCGGCTGCGGAACGGAGGGACGTTGAACCACTTCACCGTCCAATAGGGCCTGGCTTCACGCCCTGCCGTCGATGAACGCCCTCGCGAAAACGGCGGCCGGCGAACGTCGTTCGCTAGTTTCCTAGCAAACAAAGCACCCGCCGCCGCATCCTTGCAGGACCTCACCGCCGGCAAGGTCTCCGCCTCCCTGATGAGGAGCGCGATGTCCTGCTCCTTTCCCGCAGCATGCCCGCCGCCTCTCGCCGACTTTCTTCTGGCATCAACAGCGCACGCCAAGGAAGAAACCCTGGACCGCTCTACTCTCACTCTCGAACCCATCGGGAGGACGAAGTTTGTGGCTCTGCATACTTATCAAGCTACACGAACACCCGGTGATGGTCTCCTCCCCCACCCGGACGCCTGCTTTTATAGGCACCCGGGAGCGGCGACTGTTACTCCCGTGGGGAGATAACCGCGAGATTCGCGTGCGGACGCGAATCGCCAGCCGTACCAGACGGGCAGCCTTAATCGCCTCCTTGACTCAGCCCGCCCGCCTTACGAATCATGCGCCCAACCACCCAGGCCGATTCAAGGGCGAAACAGCCGCGGCCTAGGTGGACGGGCCGAGGGGAAGGAAATAACCTAATGACACTTGGGCAAAGGGGCTAGCTCCGGCCGCTGGCAACTAGACCCAGCCGCGTGTCAAACCACCCCGGAATGAGCGGTTGCATCTACCCGGGCGCGATAAAACGAATCAGCGCGCCTGACGCTCTGATCGTCGCGTCGCCTCGGCTCCCACCCGTACACGCCACTAAGGCTGGAAAGGCGCGCTCATTCAAACCGCACCACCAGGAACGGCTTGGTCGCCTGGATCGGGAGGCACGCGTCAAGTGCAGCGGTTGGTTAAGCCTCTGACACATGGTCCCCATTAGCGGAAAACCGCCCCGGCGTGGGCGGCCGCATTAACCACAGCACGGTAAAACGAACCGACGCCGCAATAACTCTGGGCGCCCCGTCACCTAAACCACCGCCCGCACACGCCACTCCGCCTAAAAAGGCGCGCCCACTACTTCCACGCGGAGTGCCGCGCCACGTCAGCCGAGATCGTGTGGATACGAATGGCTGATTCCGGTCGACGGGCCAATGCACCGCCACGTTAGCCACGACTCACGCAAGATGCGGACAACCGCCCCCGGTCAAAAGAGCCAAGAAACGACGATGGCTTCCCAAGTAAGCTAAATCGCCTCGAGGCATTCCGCGGAGGCCAGGGTTCGAAGTCCGACCCTCGAATGGGTTCAAGCAGACGCCCCGGCCGAATCGGAAACGAACGGGGACAGGGCAATTAGCCCGACCCTCGGGCGAAGAGGCTCGCACGTCCTCTCCGTGGCCTTACTGATCAGGAGTTCGAGGCCTGGCCCTCGAACGGGTTCGACAGGCGCTCCAGATCGATAGAGTCAAGGACGATTCGGGCGTGCTCATCATGACTTTACCCCGAACGTGGAGTTTGGGGACGCCCCTGTTGTGTTCGACGACAGACAAAGGCAGCTAGTTGAGGAATCCCATCGAGGGAGTGCTTCCGCGCCCTTGGCCCCGGTCGGACGGGACCAAGCTCCTGCCTAGCAGACCTTTATGAGTGCTCATCGATGGACGCGTCTCCGGACCACGAGCCGACCCCCAACGAACGGGGCACGGGCGCCCACTCGGACTACCCGCTAAAAGCTCAAACGAGGCAGCCGCGTTCGCGAACCCGCTCGAGGGTAGTGCAGGGCGTCTCACCCCTCAGCCCCTCGAAGGGGAAGCGAGGGTCGCCATACGAAAAGACGGGGAACTCAACCCGAGCGTCCCTCCCAGGCCAGAGGGCTCGGGGGCTCCCTGCACCGCGACACAACACCCCTCGAGTGCGAAGCTCGGACCCATGCGTAGTGTTACCTCGAAACCCAAGGCCCAACGCACGAGGGTATAGCCTTTGCACGAGTGAAACCACTCCTGTGAAGGCTCGGGGGCTACACCCGCGGGTGCGCTAGCGCGCCCCCACGGAAGCCATACGCATGCCAAATCAAACCCCGACAAGGAGCACCCACGAGAAACCGCTTCTGTCTTGATCCTTTACGGGAGCAATCACTCCCATAAAGGCTCGGGGGCTACTGTCGGGGACCATAATTAGGGGTCCCTCAACTACCAGGGTAATCGCCCTCAAAAAACGCAAAACAAGGCTATTACCCATAAGCCTATGAGCCCATACGAGCGAAACCGCGAAGCCTACTACCAGCCGGCAGGGCCCAAACTACGGCCCACGAAGACACGTCGCCCTCACACCTAAACTCCGCCTCGCTCGAGGGTCCCTCGCTCCCCCCCCCCTCGAGCTACAAACCTCCGCTCCGCCTCGCCGGGACTCGCTCCGACCCCTCGAACAAACGCCACGTCTACAGCACAGGCACTGACGGTCTCAACTCCCGCACCAGGCGCCGGAGTCAAAGGGAAGATCTCCCCCGCACGTCGCCTCTGACAAAATCCGGTACACTGCGCCCTCTGCGGCGCGGGCAGGCGGAAACTATGCAGGGCCTGCGCGGCACTATGCCCCCGACACCGCTGACCCCGGTCGTACCTCCGCACGGCTCTACCAGGCCCCCCCTCCGCCTCCCGCGCTGAAACGCCCTCGAACGGACGATGGGGGGGCCATCAATGGAAGATGGCCAAGCACCAGGGGCTCAACACGGTCAAATAAAGATTACTGGTCCGGCAAGGCAAGGAACGGATCCCTTGACCCTTGCCCACCACATCCACGGGCGGCAGGATGGGCACTGTGGAGTAGGTTGGCGCCTCACCTACATCACCCACGCCCGTCCTCCAACGGAGGGGGGCCCCCGCGGTGGATACGGGGAAATCTGTGAGCCACCCCGGCAGCGGCTGCCCCGTACGAATATGACCTGCTCCCTTCTCCAGGGCAAAAGCCGGTCGTACCGGCACAGTAGGGCAGGTCGAGTCCATCTTGTCACCACGCCTGACAGTCTGACGCTGAGGCGACAGCCTACGCCGTGCTAGCCCCGTGCCTCTAGGCAGGCTAGCCCCCGAAGCGGTCAGAGGCCCGCTCGAGGGGGTCCTCGAGTAAACGCCCAGGCCACCTCGACGACTAAGCGACCCCTCGAGACCCCGTCGAAGAGGAAGCGAGGAGACACCGCGTCAGCAGACAAGACCAAGAAGCAATCTTGACGAGGCCTACAAGACACGGATACGCCGTACGACTCACACTGTAGCACGTATTGTACACGCGAACTGTAACCCTTCTCTCCCTTGAACTATAAAAGGGAGAGAGAGGAGTCCCGTACGGGACAAGCACAACAGAGCAACAGCACGAGGTTCATCGCCTTGGCTCTCGCTCGCACAGACACACACATCCGATATTGGCATTCGCCCCAATCATCTCCACCGACGACAGGGACTTGGAGACCGCCTCTCCTCTCCCGCATCCACTTGTAGCCCCCTCTCTACAAGCACCCCGGTGCAAAGCTAATACGAGTGCGCGAGCACGCCCCTGCTGGACGTACGGCCCCGCGGCAGGAACCAGGATAAACCCGTGTCCTTGTGTTAGCTTCCGCATCGACCATCAAGGGACGAGACACAGCGCATTTCTGTGCGGTGTAGGGAGTGTCGGCCATTTCCGACACCGACACACCTCCATCACCGGAGTCCGCACTAGCAGCCAAAGATGGACGACGACCAAATTGGTAATTGATTACGGAAACAGGGTTTTGTTAATTAGCTAGCTGAAGATTAGGACTAGCATGTTGTTGCAGATTGTTAGCGTTTTTATTCCAGATCATCCATGCATGCACGCATACATGGTATAGTACGCGCAATTTGCCAATCAGAGCTGAATCTTCTGGTTATTTGATCAACACACCAGTAACGTCCAGCCTGGGAGCTCTCCTCTCCGTGGGGGGGACGCCCGCGCCTCCCAGGCGACGGGCGGAACCCTCGTCCCCTGTCGCGCCGCCACCCACCTCCTCCTCTTCGACTCCCTCTGCCCCGCCGCAGCTCGAGCGGGCCACACGCGGTGCCGTGCGGCCGCGAGGACAGCGGCGGCGGGGCCTCCTCCCTCCTCTCTCCTTTTCCGGCAAGGGCCCGGCGCCCGAAGTCTCGCCGGAGGTGGTCGTCGCTCGACGGCGCCCTTCCTCAGCGTGCTCCTCCCCCGGATCCGGGCCGTCGGCTCCCTCCCTGCTCTTCCCCATCGGCGTGGGAAACCGGCGGGCGGCTGGGGGAGGACGACGGTGGTGCGGCTCGGGCGGCGACCCAGGTTCTTCGGCGGCGCGGCGCTTCGGCCTGGCGGCGCCGAGCTCTTCTGGATGGCGGCTGGGGCTCCGGTTCTCCGGCGGGGGTTGTGGCCCGGTTGCGCTCGGCGGTGGCGGCGCAGGGGCGACGCGGACCCCACCTCCTCCCTGCCATGGCCCTCCGCAACTTCTCTGACCCCTGTGGTTTGAGGGGATTCGAGGGTGAGAGGAGATCCAGCCCGTGGCTTCGTCATAGCTTGTGGTGCTGCCTTCGATCTGAACTTCGCCGATGTTGCAGCCCCTTTGCGGTACCGAGCGCCCTCCACCAGATTCATGCTTTCAATCTCAATCTGTTCAGTCCAGTGCCATCCTATTGAGAGGACGACATGAGATTTGGCGTATCATTGAGAGAACCAAATCTCTCTGAGGTGTCGGGTGGTGCTGTTGGTTGCATATGGAGTCTAGTGGAAAGCTTCGGCGGCTGCGAGGTGTCGACTGCGGATAGACGCGAGTGGGGTTGGGACAGATGTTCTCGATTCGCTGGGCGTGATCTTCAAGCGTAAGCTTTGACCCTGATTCGGGTCGGGCAACGGTGTTTGCACTCCCCTCTTGAGGGCGTTGCCTTTTGGGTCTCGTTCCGCGTCGATCCGTGGAAGCACTCCGAGGTGAAAACCTAACGCTGGCGCCGGTGCGCCTTTGCCTTCCTGAAGGCGTTGTTTGGAGCGCTTCTTGTGGTCGTGGTGATGGAGCAATAGGCTCCGCTGGAGGTCTGGTCTGACCAGTGTTGTAATAGTTTCATGGCGGTGTGTACTTCAATGTAAAACTGATGATCCCAGTATTTGACATGCTTTATATATAAAGCTCGGCCTCGGTCGTTTGGTCATCTTCTGGTTATTTATTTGTCTATTGTGAGTTTATGACTGCGATGACCAGCTCGATCCGTTGCCGACTGCATGCCGTGAGGCGTGAGTCTCTTGTGCAATACTCCCTCCAGTTTGGTAAATGAAGTCGTTTAGGACAGCGACACGGTCACCAAAGCACAATTTTGACTTCTCTTTTCTATAAAAATATTTCTTGAAAAGTTATATATGTATACTTTTATAAAAGTAATTTTCAAGACCAATCTATTTATATAATTTTCACATTTTCAAACTCAACAACTTAAATGTTATCCATGATTTATATTCCCAATGTTTGACTCAAACCTTGTTCAAAACGACTTGTTTTACCAAACCGGAGGGAGTATATCATCATATCGTCCAGGATAAGGTTTTAAGTAGTCAGAAGCCACAAGGTATGCGCACACTTATCTGCAAACAAGGGGTAGCTGCTGTGCTATGGTTCTTCGTAGAGATGGCTATATCCAGAAACCAGAAAATATCTCTCGATGCGGGTAACACCACAGCCAATCAGGTGGCTACCGCCACTTGGTTCTAGTGGCACGATATGTATCCGAGGAATATGCGCTAGATGTCCACCCTGTATAGCTTCACTCACCGTTCCACTTGAGTAGAGCAACGGACTGGGCTAGGTCCAACTTTCCTTTTCGTTCCGTAGGGCCCGCTGACACAAGTATCCAAATCATCTTACACGGTACTATAACATGTGTTATTACTAATACAGCAAGTTGGTGGTTACTGTAGTTCAGTGGAAAAATATAAATAAAAAATCCATTATTGTAAAAATACATTTTTCATTCCCATAGGGCCCACTGACTTGGGTCCTTAAAAAATTCTATTTACATGGAAAAATTATCTTTGTTTTGAAAATAACTGCCGAAAAACTTGTTTTCTTGCTTACGTTGAAACATGGAAATGGAAAAACATTTGTTGTAAACGTAAAACACCCACTTTTGACCAAATAAGATGACCATTAGCTAGTCATGACCTCTCTCGATCAGTTGACCAACTATCATGCTCCATTTTTCCTATGGCTCACATTAAAACATCTTTGACCAAATCGATCTTGAAAATCCTTTGTTGCGTCACACAAGACTAGTGTGCTCTATATTTTGAAAAAAAAATAACATTCAAACTAGAAGGACATAAATCTTATAGAACAATTTTCAGCGGCGAAAGGCACCGGAGAAAAGAAGAGATCACTCCTTTTAGAATTGATCGAAGAGTGTGAGGTAACAAATACACTATGAATATTGGATTGATATATAACATGCTTTGTGTGTTGTTTATATAAAGTAGATAATAGCTTGGACCTTAAGAAATTCTAAAGATAGAAATAGAAACTAATCCTATCGTATCATAACAATCAGACCATCCTAAACCCAATCCTAAAGTGGGCAAAGCTTAGTAGCTACTAGAAACCGATAATTTATCTCGAGTAGTTGATAATCCTTATTTGTTGCCGATGTAACCAAGAGTGGCATGCTGAGGATATTGCAGCGGCATGCCAACATGAGCACACATGTGTACAAATTAAGCTTTATTTGGTCGAACGCCTCGACTGGCAGCAATTATGGACTCGCTGAGGTCAATGGACCTGTAGATGGTGATGACTCAAAGCGAAAAAAACAACACAGTTAAAAGGACGTGAAGTGTGATGTGGCGTCGCTGCCCAAATAGACAAAAACCCTGGTGAGGATAGAATGATCACTGGTGTCAATGGTCGGTGGTGTGACACCACGTTGGTGTGGATACATGTTGATGACAACGACGATATAGTGTGACGACAAAAAGGTAGACATGCACTCAGATGGATGTGAAGGATGCAACCATGTCTAGGGTGTGTATGGTCATGTCAGCATCGTTATTGAGAGGATCGAAGGAAGCACCAGAAGGATCGAAACTGAACCGGTGAATCCTGCAATTGTGGAGTGTTTGCAGATCAAATGAATAGAGAGTTTGGTCTAAATTAAACTGGAGAAAATCTGGACTAACAAACGATCACAGCATGAACCCTAAACTGATTTTACAGAGGCAATTGTTCTAACCATTTTCAGATTATGAATATATTTAGATTATTGATGTAGTATTTGCTTAAGCAAGCATTGTAGCTTCGATTTTAAACCATTTTAAGGATATAAATGGGACTAATTCTAGCCTATAATAATATAGGTTCCTTGTAAATCCCCGTCATAATTCTAACAGAGGGAGGCTATTTGGAGCACAGAAAATCTGTAAAAGAATCACAAAATTAAAATACGGTTTATCAGCAAACCGATCCCCACGGTTGGTTTGCGTAGGCAAGACCGGGCAGCACCACACTAGCGTAGGACTACCGACCTCGTAGCGGCCGGGAGAGCCGTCTGAACGCGGGCAAAACCGCGTATTAGCTGGGCGGCTGCCCCTGCCGCGCCGCGATAGACTCGACAAGGAAGCGAGAGAGAGATACCACCCAGCCGAGCCGAGTCCACTCCACTCCAGAGACCAGAATACCAGAGAGAGACACCTTCCCTTCCTTGCTGCTTGCTCGCTTCGCTCCCCCTCCAAAAACCCAATAAAAAACGCACCTTTCCTTCCCCTCCCCTCCTTCGCCTCGCTTTCCCCCCCACCCCCTCCCTCGATTCCCTCGCCGGGAAGATCCGATCCCAATCCCATCCACCTCCTCCTCCACCTCCCGGCGCAATCAGAGTCCCTCCCTTGGGCAGCGGCGGCGGCGGAGGAGCACAGCAGGGCGGAGGCGGGAGGAATGTTGCGCCTTTGATCGACGCGGCGGCGACACGGTGCTGGTTCTCCTGGCCGGCGGCGATGGGCTGCTTCTCGTGCTTCGACTCGCCCGCCGATGAGCAGCTCAACCCCAAACTCGGCGGCGCCGGCGGGTACCGCGGCTCGTCCTCGGCCGCCGCGGCGTACGGCGCCGGCCCCGGCGCCGGCCGGCACGGGGACAACAGGGGGTACCCGGACCTCCAGCAGGCGCCCATGGCGGCCCCGCGCGTCGAGAAGCTCTCCGCAGGTGCGTGACGCTCGCCGCGCTGCCCCCTACGCTACGTGTTCCGTGGGCTCGGTGGGTGGGTGGGCGGACGGACTGGATCCCGGGCGCGCGGTGGTTGGTGGGTGGGATCGGATCGGGGGCGCGGTGGTTGATTTTCCCCGCGTGGTGGTTCAACTGCTAATTTGCACCTTCTTGATCTGATTTAGTACCGCTCCGCGTAGCTCATGGCCACCTTTGCGTGTTCAATTAGCGGCAGTAGTTGCGGAATTCTCGATAGAGAAAGCGGAGAAGGAGCAGGAGCCACCTTTTAGTTGTTGGTACTTGGTAGTTGCCACGGAGTAGTAATTAAGTTCATTCACGGCTTCTGGATCTTGGACAGATGTAAAGGTCATGGGCACATGAACTCATGGACTGATGTGATCAGCATATACTAGTTTAAATAGTAATTCTCTTTGTCTGAGCCAGACTGCTGATTAGTCTACTGTTTCTACCCCTTGATCTGGTCTATGCGTGCAGCGGCTGAGAAAGCGAGAGTCAAGAGCAATGCGCTTGCGAGAGAGGCTTCTGCGCCAAAGGATGCCAATGGCAATGTCATCTCTGCGCAGACTTTCACCTTCCGCGAGCTTGCCACAGCCACCAGGAACTTCAGGCCCGAGTGCTTCCTCGGTGAGGGAGGCTTTGGACGTGTTTACAGGGGCCGTCTCGAGAGTACAGGCCAGGTAACTCTCTTGCTATCTGCTGTGAAAAATTCATGCTAGTAGCAAATGCACTGTTGTAAAATTGGTACGGTTTGTTTTAACCCACAGATTTCATATAGTCCACGTGGACCATGTGTGAAATAGTAGCTATTCAATGGAGAGCTCATTTGCTTAATTCTTATCTTTTGACAATAGAATAGAATAAATGACACTGCTCGTTTAGTCCAGACATTGAAATAGTCCATATTCTGAAAACAGAACCTGTTCAATGGAGAGCCAATTTGCTTAATTCTTGTCTTTTGACAGTAGACTAGAAGAATTGGCACTGCTCATTTTAGTCCAGTTGTTGAAAATAGTCCATGTTATTGAAATAGTACCCTGTTCAATACTTCAATGGAGATTATACTTTCATAGACTGCAAACCTTATGTTCTTGTCTTTTGCTAGTTTACTGAAAGAATGTGATGTACAGTAGACGCAAATAGAGCAATGAGGTGACTAGGTGAGATTAAAAAAACAATGTTTTAAGTATGATTATTTGCTGCAGGTTGTTGCTATAAAGCAGCTTAATAGGGATGGGCTTCAAGGAAACAGAGAATTTCTAGTAGAAGTCCTCATGCTCAGTTTGCTGCATCATCAAAACCTGGTTAATTTGATTGGCTACTGCGCCGATGGAGATCAACGCCTTCTTGTTTACGAGTATATGCCCTTTGGATCATTAGAAGACCATTTACACGGTACAAATGCTATTCTTTCCTGTATTGACACTGTTTGCATATGGCCACCACCTGTCAATATTTCAATCAATGTTCTTTGTGTGGCTAGCTGCATGCCTGGCCTAGTGTCTGTCTGCCTGCCTGTCTGTCACATGCTTGTCTGCGATTGTCAATCTGCAGTTCTGTCTTTGTTCTCCAGACTTCTGCTCTTTATCTGTATGCATCCATATTCGTTGTTCTGCCTTTTTATACTGGCAACTATTTATTATAGTTTAGCTTATTCCTTAGCCCTTCATGCACCACCAATAGCATTATTATTTTGCGTTTGAAAGTTATTCAAGGTCCATAGGTGATCAAGGGCAGCATACTATGTACCCACTGTTTATCTTTGGCTGTTGTCATCCAACACAAACACCTCCAACTGTCCATGTGGTATATTTAGGACAATGCTTATGACATCTATGTTAGATTTTTTTTCTTTTGTTTTGTGCCATGAGGTTGAAAACCAATTATGTTTGTGTGCATTCTGTCAAAGTTTATACCTTTAAAGTTCTCTTAAAAATGTGGAAAATGTTGAGGATTTTTATAATCAGTGAACATGATTATACATGCTAAAAAACTTGATCAACCTAGGAGGAGCCAATGATGTAGGTGGCATTGTAAATAAGAATAAATGGACTCCCAAAGTTGAGTTGAAGAGGACATGAACCAGGGTGGTGGGGGGGGGTGGGGGTGTAGACTGAGCTAGTCTCAGTTCTTACTGTTTACTCATACTCTTAAGGCCTTGTACTTTTCAGATTTTATTATGCTCAGAATGTATGCTGTTTGATCATTTTCGAAGTTAAATGTGGGACTATGCAATAGTTTTACATTCTTTTGAACTAATTCTCCTTACGTTCATAAACCGATGTCAGAATTTTGAATTTGAACCAGTGGTTCTTTATGAGCTTAAATATGTTTGATTGTTCTTGTGTAGGAGTATGTGATAGTTCTACTATAATGTCTTTTGCCTTCTTTCAAGGGAACATGTATATAAGATACTCCTACAAACTGTTGGTCCACTTCGTTTACTTCTCATTTCACCGATTTCACCGAAATGGTTTACTTGATGTAGATCTACCTCTTGATAAGGAGGCCTTGGACTGGAACACGAGGATGAAAATTGCAGCAGGTGCTGCCAAAGGACTGGAGTACCTTCATGACAAAGCTAACCCCCCAGTTATTTATAGGGATTTCAAGTCATCAAACATTCTGTTGGATGAAGGTTTCCACCCAAAGCTCTCTGACTTTGGGCTTGCTAAGTTGGGTCCTGTTGGTGACAAATCTCATGTCTCAACACGTGTGATGGGAACTTATGGTTATTGTGCACCGGAATACGCTATGACAGGACAACTGACAGTGAAGTCCGATGTGTATAGCTTTGGGGTTGTCTTGCTTGAGTTGATTACTGGTCGTAGGGCTATCGACAGCACTAGACCACATGGAGAACAAAATCTTGTCTCATGGGTAAGTGATACTCTTTTGCTTTGTAAATTCACCTTCTGTACCTATTTTCTTGTATCTTCGCTCTGGAGTGTATCTGTATATCTGTTGACATATCTTATACTAACTGCTGTTTAGATGCTGGTGTAGACATTGGATTGGGTTAGTCAGACAAAATGTTTATTGATTTTAAATAGATTCCACGAGTAAACAGGGTTAGACCTAGCATTTTCTATTCTGCATCCAACAGTAACACAGACCATAGGTAGGTAAGTTACAAGCAAGTGGTGATGGTTCTACATCAAACAATGTTAATAAATGATTTTTGACTTAGTTGCAACTGTTGCTTGGTCACTTAAGGTACATGAAAGTGGTAGTATTTATTGTTGAGGACGTATGACAATGTGAGACATTGTGAACTGAGCGTGTAAATTTGTCATGTACTAACCTCCACCCTTATACTGACCCACATGATTAATTATACTGATTGTCTGTTGTGGATCAGAAAGAAGGATAAACTGCTTGCACTCACACTATTCCTTGTCGATTGGCAGGCACGGCCTCTTTTTAATGACAGAAGGAAGCTCCCTAAAATGGCTGACCCAAGGCTGGAGGGACGGTATCCCATGCGTGGGCTTTATCAAGCCCTCGCGGTGGCATCCATGTGCATTCAGTCGGAGGCTGCTTCCCGCCCACTGATCGCAGATGTCGTCACTGCTCTGTCCTACTTGGCGTCCCAGTCATATGATCCCAACGCGGCCCTTGCTTCAAGGAAGCCAGGCGGCGACCCGCGAAGCAAGCCTGGCGAGAACGGCAGGGTGGTCTCCAGGAACGATGAGACCAGCAGCTCTGGCCACAAGTCGCCGGGCAAGGACAGGGAGGACTCGCCCCGGGACCTCCCTGGCATCCTGAACAAAGACTTTGACCGGGAGCGCATGGTAGCCGAGGCCAAGATGTGGGGTGACCGTGAGCGCATGGTGGCGGAAGCCAAGATGTGGGGCGACCGCGAGCGGATGGTGGCCGAGGCGAAGATGTGGGGTGAGAACTGGCGTGACAAGCGCCGCGCGGAGAACGGGCAGGGCAGCCTTGATTCGCCGACTGGGAACAGCTAGGGGTTTTCTGTCCATCCACCCATGCATTTTCTGTTTATTTCCAGGTCGATTTGCGTTCCGGTGGCGGAGGGAGGGCAGGGGAGGGTTAGATGTACATTCCTAGGGCGGGAAAGAGGGGAAAACGGCAGCGTTGTACTGGATAGTGCATGAATGCATGTGGTTGTACTTGTAAATTCTCAGAAAAATTTTGTGAGAATGAAAGGACATTTTGAGTTCCAGTTGTAAAACGTTTCGTGTCTCATGTCTTGCTGTGGTATGCTCTGGTTGTAGATGGCTTGATGCTGCCATTGCTGTGTGTGTGGTTGATGGCTTTATCCTTGATGCTGCCATATCTGACCTCGGGTTCACTGTTTTGACTGTGTTGCGCATTGGCTCGGACTGGATCATGCAGCCTTTGCCGCTCAGCTTCTGTATGGGTAGGCTAGCATCGTGCACCACTTGGCACTGGTTTACAGCGGTATCCTGGTGGCCAGATCGGCGCGTGCATCGCGAGGTCATCGGATTCTCGTGTCAGTCAATGTCAGCAACGGAGCGCGGAAAAAATATCTCGCGTCGACGCGCAGATCGTTTTCACGCGCCGGGCATCACTTGTTTGGTGCGCGCGGTGCGGCTCGTTCTGACGGCGACGAGCTCGTCCGGCCCGAAAGGGCACCCCTGTTCCCATGCCACCGGAGCAGGCAGAGGCAGGCCTGGTGAGCGGTGACCGGCCGGGACTCGACACGGCCCGTGTCTCTGTCGGGTGGCCGCCTTGCCTGCGCGACGAGAGGCAAGCAAGGGGGGAGGCCGCGCCGAGACGGGTGCTCGGTCGGGCCGCGCCGGCCGTGTCGTCCGACTCCACCGATGGGGCCGGGGCCGCGCGGCTGCCGACGCCCGGGGTCGCTTGTCCCGAAACTGCAACCGGGAGCCCCGGTGCCGGCTCCGCGCGCTGCAGCCTCCGACCAAGCTAGGGTTGCCGTGTTTGCGGCACGCCGAGCAAGTTCCGTGCCGGTGCCGCGCGACGGCGACGTACGGGCGGTGACGACGTGATGACCGATCGGTCGCGAGCTTGAAAAGGAGCACGGGTGCGCGCGTGCGTTGGTTTGGTTGGATCGGGTGAGGACAATCGGGTCGTTGGCCAGTACAGGCCGAAAAAGCGAGACACGCATCCATCGATCATGCATTCCTATGTTCAGATTGTGCAAAAAATGGTATCAGAAGAGGTAGCCCTCCACGTAGGCAGCCGCCCCCGGCCAGTCGACGGTTGCTGCACACCGAACAAAATTTCGGTCTCCAAAGCCGGAGAGCGACGCGGCCACGTACGGTCTCCGTGCTCGCTATATCTGTTCGGCGACGCGGCACTTGTGGCCATGTTTGGCATCCTGTGTGGCCGCTGCTGGCGTGTGCCTCCGGCCGGGCTTGTCGTCCAGCACGGCACGGGGCAGGTGTCACGGAACAGAGGCAGGCCGGGGTATTCCCTGCCGCCGCTGCTCGCCACTTGGTTGGCTCGACTGTTAAGCTCCAGCACCGCTACACGGGGAGAGTGCTCAATCAGCATGTTGGCTCAATTATAGAGCATGCCGCGGCACTAGGAGTCCAGGACAGTGCTGTGCATGATGGGGGGCCTTTGCGTGTGCGACCGTAATTGTGTCCAAAGCCGCCTTGTCTACGTTTCCGCCCAGAAACTGTTCAACAGCCGCCGCCGGCACAACCGGGTGTGCCCTACCTGCAATCATAGCCACCGTCAAGCTCCATCGCTGACGACGTTTCTTTCTCCCCGACCACGAGATCGTTCAACGGCCGCGCGCCGGCAGAATTGCGCGCGTGGTTGGCTGCTGCTGTCAGCTGGCTGCTAGTGGCTACGCGCGCGCAGGATGAGCGCCAGAGTCGTCCTCCTCCTCCCGCTCGCGCCGCCTGCTTTGTCGTGCCATTTGGGGCGTGCAGATGGAGAGCAGCCCCCGGTTGAGAAAATGCGTGGCTACTTGTAACGCGACAGCGTTGCCATCGGATCGTCATGATGTATTCGCCGTCTAGCTGCGTGAGGTCACACAAATATAATCCATCACGGCACATGAGGCTTAGTGAACTGATGAAACAGTGCCTACTTGCCTAGCACGCAAACGATTTGGCTCGCCCGGAGTGTTTTCAAAGTACCAGCATGAATTTCCATGCCTTTGGCTCGTTTCAAGATTCGCATAGAGACGATCGCAACCCCATCTTTGAGAATCGGTCTCATATATGAATGGGGCCGAAATATCCTATGCAATGCAACTGCCTTTGGCCCAAAACTCCAGCACCCGCGCGCGGCGTCGTCGTTGTCCAAGCTCCCATGATGGGCCGGCCTGTGTACCCGCCGCCCGCTGCGCTGCGGCCTGCTCCAGCGAGCGGGCCCCTGCGGCCCTGCCTCGCATCCGGCATCTCGCATCTGCTGCCGTCCGGATGCCGCGCAGGCAGCACTACAGCAGAGGCAGAGCCCCCGACTTTTTTACCGCCCTGGCGGCTTACCGTCAACCGACGGTGGATTGTCGCCGCGCCCCGCATCGTACGTGCTGCGCCTTGACGAACGCGACGTGCACTTTACTAGGACAACGTGCCAGCAGCGACAGCGAGGGTATTTTTCTTTTACCGTGAGGCAGAGGCAGAGTGGCTCCACAACACACGTCGCCGCGTCCCCCGTGAAAGGTAGGGTGTACTCGCCGTCTCAACGTGGCGGACTCCCATCGCCGTCGTACGAGCGCTGCCGATGGCATGTGCGAGCTGCTGGGGCCGGGGTCAGGACTCACAGGCGCCTCCCAGGCTCCCAGCTCGGCCCCGTCCCGGTCTGTCCTACGTCCAGTGAAGAGGCTGCTACAGTGGTTGGTGCGCACTGTGATACGTGCGGTGGATTTCTTTTTATTGATTTCGCTGCTTCGTGGGGGACTTTGTCATGTACTACTCCGCCCACGCGTACAAAATGCCAAGCTTTTCTCTCTGCAAAAACCAGCACCAACCAGTCAGCAGTATTTTTCTCTTAACGGCCACCAGCAACCAACCAGCAGTATTTTTCTCTCAGCACAAATCAGCACCAGCCAGCCGAACAGGGGATGGCGTGAGCATGTCAACCCTATCCGCATATTCGACCAACTAAAATTCGTGAAGTAGAAAAGAATAGCCAGCCATATTCAGCTAGTCAAACACTGGCCTGTTCGTACGTACTACGATTAGTATTACTGTTTTTCACTACTCCGTACGTACTACGTACTAAGCGCCTTTCAGTTACAGAAAACAGAAAAAAGAAACTATGCGCCAGTCCCTGACCCAGACCCTTGATGGAGCTAAGAATTGGGAGGCTAGGAGGCACAGATCGACCACCGGTGTTGCAGGGTAGATCACAGTGGCGACAGCCCGAATCCGCGGGGTAGGGCACAGCAGGCTCCGCGGCCACGGATCATCAAGGACCGGCGACATCAACTGACCACAATCAGCCGGATCTAACTAACGGCAGCGCGAGCGAGATTCGTGGTCTCGGCAAGCCCTGTGGACGCCTTGACAGCGACCCCAAATGCTGCCGCCGCGCCGCGCCATCCTATTTCCCCGTTCCCATCTCGCTGTAGCTGGCGGTGGGGGCTTCTCTTGCTTTTGTATGGGGATCTTTTCCCCGTTCGTTAGTAAGCTTAGCGCGGCTCCAATTTTGTCATGTGAAGGTCTGTAACACCCAAAATACTCAAATTTAAAATTTTTGGCATTTAATTAATTATTTAATGCTTCACCTATTTTATAAAGGCCAAATAATAATTTTCACAAATTTAAAATCAAATATAAGAGTTAGAAACATTTATTGTTGCATTCATGCTGCTGCATTTATTTTTGTATTGCTTGTGATTCAAACAAGAATTTAAATTTATTTAAATTCAAATTTGAATCACTTTGTTTGGAGCTCTAGAAAAGTTGTTAGGCCCTAGTTCGTTTTTGCTCCCTGAACTTAATTCACAAGTCCACTATAGCCCCCTCATCTTTTCCTCCGGACCAGCCCAACTCCTCCTTTTCTCTTTCCCCACCCCGGCCCAATTCCTCCCCGCGGCCCAGCTTGGCCCGCCAGCCACTCCCGCGCCCCCTCTCTCCCTCTCTCTGGCGAGTCGGGCCCGCGCGTCAGCGCCCCTCCCTTCCCCTTCCTTTCTTCCCCCTTCTCCCTTTCCTTCCGAGCGCCCGCTAATGGCGCGGTTGCCGCGGGCGACCCGCACGCCGAGGCCCACCGTCCCCCGCCTTCTTAACTTGGCCAGCGCCAACGCCCCGCACCCCTCAACCCCCTTCGCACAACCCTAGCGCCGCCGCCTACAGTCGCGCTGCTCCAGAGCCGCCGCCAGAGCCACTGCCATAGTCGCCGCCGTCGACTCTCTCCGCCGACACCAACTCCTTGGCAGGAACCTGCCCCGGAGCTCTCAGACAAGGTGACAAACCTCCCCCAGCCCCTTGACCTCTTCCTTTCGCCTCGGTACCCGCCTAATTTCTCACCGTCGCCCAGCAGCACCGCCGGAGTCCGCCGGCCGCCGTCGTCATCTCGCTCCGGCGCACCTTCGTCCCGGCCGACCCCCAGGATTGCTTCCCCGCTCCACGAGGAGTACTCCGAGCCTCCCCACGTCCGCTCTCACGCCCCGGAGCCTCGTCGCCGACGCGCACCGACGACCGACGTCCGCCGCTCGCCGTCGACCCGTCGCGCCACCGCTCCTCCGCCCAATTCCTCACCCCAGGAGCGTCGCACATTGGTAACGAAGCTCCTCCTCCCCTCAATTGCTGCCTTGATGCACCGTAGACCGCTCCCCGCGCTCGCCGTCGTCGGCCGACCGCCGGCCGTCGCCGTCCGGACGCTACACCACCCAATGCACATCTTTTTCACCTTGGTTGCACTCATGGCACTCCCCAGAAGCTCCAGCACCAAAAACCCGACCCAAAAACCGCCCCAAAACCCCTTCCCCACGGTGCACCAGAGCCCCGCTCCGCCGCCCGTCGCCGTCCGCCCCTCCCGCCGGTCAATGGCCGTCGAGAACCACCCGAGTGAACTCGCCACTCTCCCCCGAGCCCGTAGGACCAAGAATCGTTGAATTTGGGGCTCTGTAGCGCGAGAAATCGCCAACTCCGGCGAACACCCGCCGCCGGCCGAGCGGCGCCGCCGCGGTCTCTTCTTCCCCGGCGAGCCCGAGCACCAGCGCCGTCCAGATCTGATCCGACGGCCCGCGTGCGAGTCAACCAAGCCGCGTAACGGTCAACCCTGCCATTTTGCTAAAGAACCCCTGTATTTTTCCAGAATTAACCCGCGGTCCAATTTAATTCAAAAATAATTACAAATAGGCCCTGTTTTATTCGTTTAGGCCCCTGGAAGTTTTAAAACTTTGCCAGCAAGCCCCGAATCTTAGAAACGCTATAACTTTCGCGTTTTAGCTCCGATTTGCGTGATTTTCGCGCTCATGTGTTCGTAGCGACGCGTAGAATATTTTTAGCTCCTGTTTTTGTACTGTTTTTACTGTTTGGTGTACTATTCTAATAGATTTAATTTGTTTGCATGTAATGTTTGCCTTGGAATGCGTGCTTGATGATCGTGTCCAATCGGTGAGCCCGTAGCGTTGGACTTCGAGTACGTTGAGGACGTGCCGGAGCAGGAGTTTCAGCAGCAGCCTTACTCCGAGGAAGGCAAGTTATAGCACGGACAATCCTTGCTACCTACTCACTCATTTAATACACTGTACTTTACATACGCATGTGTATAATACTGTTTACCATTAAGGTTATTCCTAGTATTTATTTCCCTGTCCTTGTATTCCTATGGGTTTATGCATTTGGGTAGTATTTTGCTAAGCGCAATTACTGTCACCATTATTTAACTGTTAATATTGACTTAATGGTCCACTTCAACGTTAATGATAAAACTGGCTTTTTAGCAACTTGGATTAGGGGGCTAGAGCATGTGCTGTGTGCTTTGCTCTAGTGTCTCCCTATAAGGACCGGTTCTTAAAGCGGCAACCCAGGAGCCTGTCGCCACCGCCGGAACTATATGGGCTCTGGTCTTGGTCAATTAGCTTGTACGTCTCTAGCTTGGCAGTAGTTACCGAGGGGCCAACGGCGTTGTGGGAGGTACGGTGCTGGGTGTTCTCCGATTCCACCGAGGACGGTAGCCCCATCGGCTAGGTCACGTTAGACCCAGTCCCGTGTAGGAGTCTCAGCGATTGAGAACTCTGCACGTTGCGCAGTATGGGTGCGATACCCGCGCTCCGGACGCCATCGACCCCCTCACGGTGTGACTCCGTGGGCGTACGTCGATCTCGGTGCCTAAGTTTTCACCGCCGTATAGTACTCCAGCGGCTACTGACTTGTTAGGGTGTCTTGTGAAAGCCTCGTAGCGTCCCTATGCAGTCACACCTCGGAAGTGTTGATGTGCGTGGTTGGGTGCAAAGTTCTTTTGAACTTTTACGCGACTGGTGGGTAAAGGGCGAAACCTCTGCAGAGTGTACGATCTATCATGATAGCCTTGCTCAGGGTCACGAGCGGCCTGGATCCTTTTTGATTAGAATATGGTATTTGTTCCGGTTTAATGTCACTTACACTATTAATTGGGTTACAACTGGGATTCTCATTCACTTGTAGCAACTTGGATAAAGTTAAAACGAACCAACTAAAAGTGCTAATGCAGTTAAGCCAGTGTCTAGCCTTTTTGAGCCTTCATAACCCGTGCTATACTTGCTAAGTAATTCTGTTACTTACACTTGCTATTATTATCATTTTGGGCAAAATCCTGGACGGGTAACAGATTGGAGTCAGGCTGACTATGAGGTGGAGTTTCCCGAGGACTTGCCGTACTTCTGAGTTGGCGTTCTCCCAGTCAGTCCCTGTGGGATTGCGGCTACGCTTAGAGAGATGTATTAGTCTTCCGCTGTCCATGTATTTCATTTATGCAAACTCTGATGTATCCGCTACTTTATGTTGAGAAATAAGCATTGTACTCTGATTTTTACCATATTTGTTCGCTATATGTGTCTGTGGACTTCCTGGGCACACATATGGCCACATTCGGGTTTTGTGTAAATCCGGGTGTGACAAGGTCCAGATTATTTTGAGATGTTACCAGCTTGATTTGGCTCCTCAAGATTTTCTTCTTTAACTTTGGAACTGAAAGCTGCTGCTGGAACGGCGGCGGCTAACAGATGCATGCTCTGTTCAAAAAAAAAACAGATGCATGTCAAGGCGTACGTACGTTTCCGTGGCTCCTTTTATGCGGCCCGCGGGGCGAACGGTGTCTCCGGCCGCGACTTGTCGCGCTAGCTCCGGATCCTGCCTTCCCCGGGTGTCCGCCCGTCCCGCCTTGGCGTCGCACACCTCATGCCCGGCGCTCCGCGGCTGCTGCCGTTGCCATGCAATGGCTGGCCCGGTCATTTTGGGTTTCGTCACGCCCCACATGGCCAGACCAGCCGCCGAGCACTTTCTTCCGCAGCCGTGTTCCTTCCCAGTCTGAAGTCGGAACCCGTTCGCTTCGGCGACGCGACGCGAGCAAACCGGAGGACTACCAGTTGTGGTCGTGTGCAACGGGACAAAGGCAGCCTTGAATGCGCATGTCTCGTCTGTCCGCCCGGCCCGGCGCGCCGCGCTGCCTGCCACGCCCCTGCTGGACCAGGCCCTGGCCGTCGCATCGCATCGCTTGCCGCCTCCGCCTCGCTCCAGCTTTCCCGGGGCGCAGCGCAGGGTCTTGTTCGCTTCCGCCCGCGTGCACCTGCCGCTGCCCCCCCGACTCGCGCAGCGCCGCACACTTGTCCAGCGCCGTACTAGTCCTCCTCTGCGCGTGACCACCTGGCCTGACTGCCTCTGCTGCCTGCTGGGCGTGGTCGCGCGCGCGGTACCGTGCGTGAAAAAATATGAAAGGAATCCTCGGCGGCCGTGGTTAACCAACCTGCCGGCCGGCTGCCCAGGGGCATGGCGCAGCCGTTCGAGCGAACCGCCGGCCGCCCGGGTGTCGTTGCGCAAAACCATAGGCAGGATTATCACGTAGAGTGAATCGTCCATTCCGGGTAATTTTATTGCTGCATCGGCACTCGGCAGGCATATGAAATGAAACAGCAATCAGATTGGGACACACAAAGGCGGCGACAAGCCCATCGAATCGATTACACACAGGCTAGCAGCAGCCTAGCTAGCCGTCTGAATCTGAATGAACCAACCCTCTCGCTAATAACTCGCATTATCTATCTCATCATCATAACCCATCATCTCTCGCCGGTTCATCACACGCACAGGCCAGTACGGCTGGCCCGCGGGTGCCAAGGCGCTACTCGCCTACGGGCCCGGCTACGGCTACTACCTCCACACTCCACTCCACTCAACTCCACTCCACCTCGGCCGGTCAACGGACCTGCATGCATGCAGACTGCCCGCCCCTGCGGAGGAGAGACGAGCAAGTCACGCATGCATGCACGCGGCGTCATACATCTGCCCGCCGCCGCTGCTGTAGCCTGTACTACCGCCGTAGCACTAGCAGGCCCGCCCCGGCCCGACCTTTCTTCTCACATGCATGGGAATTACTACTGACTGATAGTCTGATACACTAGCTAGAGACTTCTGCCTTCGATCTGTGCCATGGGGGATAGCCATAGCCTACACCTCCACGGCAATGGCCGTGTCAGGCTTGATCATCGCCAGCTCCGGCGCCATCGTCACGAGGCCGTCGCCGCCCACTCCGCCGGCCGCCGCCGCCGCCGCGCACGTCACGGGCTCCACATCGATGGCCACCACCGGTACCACAACCTGCGGCGGCGGGGGGTCGTGTGCCGCCACCACCACCGGGGGCTCCGCCGCCGGCAGGATGTCGATGGGGTGCACCTCGGCGCCGCAGCTGGCCCTGCCCTCGGGCGCCGCCGCCGCCGCCGGCGCCGCGGCCACCTCCTTGGCGTGCTCCGGCAGCTTGACGTCCGCCTCCGCCATCGCCGCCGCGGGCTTCCCGCCGTTCCTGTACGCCATGTAGAGCGCCATCTGCGCGAGGCCGAACACGAAGCCCAGCACGTTGGGGAACGCCACGAACACGTCCTTCTTGAGCGCGCCGTACGCGAACCAGATCACCGCGCTCAGCACCAGGAAGAAGGACAGCGAGAAGGGCATGAACTCCACGCTCTTGGTCCGGATCACCTGGCGCTGCAAATTACAATACGCAGCACGCAGTGGATTCAATAATCGTAAGCAGCCAGATCATCACGACAAAGAACAACTCAACATGACAGATCCAAAGAATTAAACAAAGACTTCGCGATGAATTACATACCATGATGCTGAGCGGCGCGGCGAAGACGCTGAGCGCGACGCTGACGCAGACCCACCCGAGCACGTGCACGCGGAGGCTGCCCTTGGGGGAGAGCATCATGGTGACGAGCGCGACGAGGCCGAAGACGCCGGCGTTGAGGCCCAGCAGCATCTTGGCGGTGAGCACCCGGGCGGCCCTGGGCGCGTACACGAGGTACATGGCGATGTACACCGTCTCGATGACGCAGCCGACGCCGTTGATGGTGACGAGCAGCTCGGCGCCGGACTTGACCAGCGCGTAGAAGATCCACAGCATGCAGCTGAAGAGGGTCACCACGTACGGCGTCGACTGGAAACCCTCCGTCGACTTCTTGCGGAACACGCGGTAGAAGGTCGGCCTGAACCAAGTTACATATATACAGCGACCATCATTAATTTTCATTGATTGATTTTTACCATGTGATTAGCTAGATTGCAAGTGCTAGCTGCTCAATAATAGTACGTGCAACACCTAACCAACAGTGACACTCGCAACTAACAGGGACTTGCAAGATTTTTTTTATTTCCACATTCAACAACTCCTCGTTATTAATATGCTAGAGAATTCTCGGCGAGTTTCCTATGTTGCCTTCAGGTGTAAGCAGAATTCTAGAAGAGAGTGGACGATGGCGACCCTTCGTACATCCAGTGAGATCGATACGCATGTGTTACGATTTTTTTTATCGTTTTATTCTTAGTGAATAAACAATGCTCCTTAACTCAACATATACTTATTATAGTAGTATAAAATATGCATGATTCGTGCATCCATCTGAAAAAAAAATAACCGCAGGCACGCTAAAAAAAAGGCAAAGCAGAGTGACTTACAGCGGTGACAGAAACACCATCAGTGAGATTATGTTACCTGAAAAATAAAACCAAGCCAAACAGCAAGATCTATATCAGTCAAGAGAACAGCGCCGGTAAGTTAGAGATACTTGCGTTAAAACAAATGATTTGGAGAAAGAAACGAAACAAAACGTAACAAACGCGAAGAAGTTAAGCAATCCCAGGTTTCCTGGAGGTAGAAGAAAGAAACTCATCGTGTCCCGCGGTACGGTTCTCGTGAAGGTACATGTAACATGTATGATGGGATTGCTTTCTTTGTTCGGACTAACCACCTCATTAGGCACTAAAAGCTTGGCCCTGGCGGTTCCCGTTTTATTCGAGACAGTAACGCTAGCTACAGCCGCGCACACCAGCTGCTACGGTGTGGCTCGGAAAGAGATTGCTTGACCAGGACATGTATGTGCTGTGCGATGCCGGTTAAGTTGGCCATCTGATAATGACTAGACACCACTACCGGTTAAAAGTAATAAATAATCTCTGGGAAAGGGTGATTACTGCTTTGGTTTTGAGCCTGGAAGGGGTTGGGAAATGGTGTCCTCTGGTAGGAGACGGTGGCATGTGTGTGTATGCATCTCAAGGAGCATGGGAGAAACAAACAATGCGGAACTGATCGAGAAGACGCAACAACACATGAATGTAGCGTGCGGGTGATGGATGCAGTAGGTTTTTTACCTAGGATACCGAAGGTGAAGGCCCAGGTCTGCTGCTCCATGTTGAGGAAAGCCATCTGGATCAACCTCGATCTCTTCCCCTCACAAGATACGGCACTCCCCTTGCAGTGGGTAGTCAGTGGAGGAGCGCGGTGGTGCTGCTGCTGGTGGAGAGGAGGACAAGAGATCGAGGAGGTAGTAGCAGAGGGCAGAGGAGCTCGCTCTTCGCTATGTGAGGAGGAGGCTCTCAGCTGCCTTGGGCTCTTGGAGAGGCACCAGCAGCAGGGCCTCCTATATATAGGGAGAGGGGAAGAGCAGAGGGAGCTCAGGGAGGGAGGGAGGGAGGGAGGGAGGGGGGTTATTAGTGCCGTGGGGCCCCCGTTGGATGTATGATTACACACTGACTTGTCGCGCCGTGCTTGCTTTTGGCAGCATGGTATGTACTAGCACGCAGCTAGCGCACAACGCATACACGGTAGCTCGTGGAGTACGCCGGCGCTGCTGCATGGTGGAGCTGGAGGCCATCTTGTGATTGCGTGTACACGTCGCCGGGTCGGTTCGCCCGCCGGGGCAGCTTGCGACGAAAGCCGCGGTGCTTTTGATGCGATAATCTCGTAACACGCCACCCGGCCCAAGCTTTGGTCGCCATTATTCCTGGCCGTTGGTTGTGTAATTGTGTTGGCAGCGCGCAGAGAAAAGAACGGGCCGGGCACGCACCGATACGCGCGTCCGTCCGTCCGTCCGGTGAGGCGGTGACGCGCTCCGGCTCGGCACCCAGCTAGAGCTAGCTGGTTGACATGCACGCGGGCGCAGCAGAGGCGGTCACACACACAAACGAATGAACGATCGAGTTGCCTGTCATCGATCGCTGCCTCGCTTTCGTAACGGCCCCCTCACGCTTGCTTTCTGAAAGAGAGAGAGAAAGAATACCGGCAGATGGATGGATCCATACCAGCGGCGGGTACGCCTCGCAACTGAGTAAATTCGTGCGGGCGGCATCGTACGCAAGCGCGGCCAGCCCGAGCCGGCCGATCGAACCCAAACGTCTAGATTCTAGAAGCAGCAGCAGGCCAGCAGCAGCTAGCAGAGCCGGCTGGGATCGTATCGGAGCGTAACGGCGGCGATATTTGTTTCCTTCCTCCCCCCAGCAAAGGAGGAAAGCGAGACAGCTCGGCGGCGGATCCACGTCGATCCACAACCTGCCGCCGATCCATGGATGCGTTCCACGCGAATGAACGCGCGGGCGGGCGGCCTGTGTGCTCCGGCCGCAACGTACCGAACCCGCGGGTCATGTGACGCGCGCAGGGAGGGGGGCGGGCCGCTCGTTTCGCGTCCAAATCGTCACGCCGCCGCAGCGCAGCAGGGGGCAGGTGCGCGGAGAAGCGGAACAGGAGGCACGGATCGCGGGCGGGGGCGCGCCCGCGCCGTCGGCTCGGCGGCGGATGGATGGCAGGGCTACCGGTTACCAGTAGTACCAGACGGGGGTAAAAGTGCTCTTTACGTGTTCCGTTCCGGTTCCGGGGCGCCTCCGCCAACCGCAAGCCGGCGCGCAGGCTCCTCTCGCGTGCGCCTTCTCCCCTGCGGATTCGCGGCGCCACGTTACCGCGCGCGCTGGATCGGAACCGCCGGCCGGCAATTAATGCATGGGTGGGTGACCCGCAGCTGCAGCTAGCACAGATCCGGCAATGGCAAAGGCCGCCGGGGCACGTATAGCCAGGTGGCACCACCGGGTGTATTTCTGGCCGGACACCTGGCGCATTTCCGGACATGAACAAATCGCGCGCACGCAAGAAACGTAGCGGGACGGGATCGATCGAGCGGGTGCGTGGGTGGCCTCGCTGGACGCACGCAACCTATACCTATCTAGTAATTAATCTAAGCGTTTCGAGGCCTTTAAGGTATACTAGTATGTATAAATTAAAACGCTCAATATCCACATGTGAAACGATCGATCGGGCCATGCTCAATGGCTGCTAGCTTATTGCACAATTATTATTGCGGATCCACTCATGGACGAAGAAGCGGCTGTAGCTTAGCTTCCAACGCGGCAGACCTACTCTAGCTTTCCGTAAGTACCGTATCTTCTAGCGGTTTCCAAACTGAACTCCGCTACATTTGGATACGATCGATCCATCGAGCTATTAGCTAGCTAGCCTGGCTAAATTGGCTTGGCTTTCTCCTCGCCGCGAACGCAACGCGGCACTGCCTGCCAAGTTTGTGGCCGGCGTGCGCCTGCGCGCTATAGCTTGCTAATTTGCTATCCCCCGTGTACGTGTCGCGCCCGTCGATCTCCTTTCCAATCATGGAGAAACTACAAATAATTGTACGTGGCCCGTCCCCGCCGCGGGAAGGCGGACGCGACGTGACGCCGCCCTGTGGCTCCGATAGATATGATCCATAAGTATACACGAGCAAGCTACCTTGAATTGCTACAGATAAGTATACACGGGAGTAGTAGCTACAGATATTCACACCATATCCGTACGTTGCTGGATGGACGACGATGATGCACCTGTGACTGGAGGCCAGGTATAGTAGCCGGACCAGGAAATGGATCGGACGGGACGGGAGAGCCATCAGCCGGCCCGGCCGAATGCTGCTTGAATTGCTGCTGCATCATTGTGCTAGCTAGCTGCCCGCGCGCGAGCGCCAGGACTGAATGATTGCCGGCCGGCGCTAATTAATGGCCCCCGATCGAGCCATGCAGCATCAGCCGCGCAAGGAAGCGAGCGAGAGCTCCTGGGGAATGATTTGGAGGTAGCGATCGATTGACCACGCGCATGATTAGCAGGGCGTCGCGCTGGAGCTTACTAGAGCCATGCGGAAGCCACGCAAGCAGTACTTGTGTGTCTATACTTCCTGCATGCATGGCACAGAATTAAAAAGCGTGGATGGCGTTTAGCGGCCGGGTCACAGTTAACAGTACTCGATCTCATTATGAAAGAAAAAACATCACTCGCTATCGACCGAGACAGAAAATTTGGGATTTTTTTTATTTTATATAAAGGTCCCTAGTTAAGCAACTGAGTAACGTACCCTTAATTCACCGCGAATTTGGGATCTGGTGAATAGGATGGTCAGCTCTCGTATGATGAGGAGAGGGGAAATAAAGAGAGGTTTCGATGATGTGCCGTCCGCTCAACCACAGGAAACTGATCGACTCGGATCAGCTTACCGCATATCGATCAGGGGATGAACCAATAACGAAGATTACTAGCAAAGTGTACGTTATCACATTACGTGTATATCGATCAGCCTAGACTCCTAGTGTCCTACTTGCATACACAGGATACTAGTACGTGTATATAGGTGTGAACACACGTAATTCCCAGTGGGTGTGGCATGGGCAAAGACGACGGGAGCGCTCGGGGGAACCCCCCATCACGCATGTCAGCGATGAGGCAGGCAGGAGAGGTCACGAGGAGCTAGCGCCGTGTGGCGTCGCGCAGCGCGCCGGCGCGCGCGAGCTCTCGCGCTCACACCCACGGACGGTTTCAGCCGTTGCCGGAGAAAGCGGCCAAGGCCACACAGCACAAGCCAGCCAGCGCGCAGCGAGTGTGATCAGGGAACCTGAGGCTGGCTGACTGAAAAATAAAGCTGTGCCTCGGCCTATACGTGTACAGCCGCGGCTCCGTCCGTCGTCGCGCTCTCCCTCGATCTCTCTCTATCCTTGGCCCTTCCCGTCTCTCCGGAGGCGGACCGGAGGACAGATCGCCGCGGGGCGAGACACATGCATGCAGCCTACACTTGGATGTCCTGCTCTGATGACTCACTGCAAAAGTACGTGCCCCGCTACCTGCAAAAGCGCAAAAAGCGGGGTGGACGCATGCGCGAACAGTGTACACTCGCTCTGCGGCAAATAGTGCCACGCACCCCCACCCCACAGCTAGATCGATAGCCAGCCCATTGCATGCATGCATGTGAACTTTAATTCTGTACGTACGTGATAAAACTAGTACGTACTGCATGCGCTTCCAAGCCAGGTGGCCTTTGCAACGACACCTGTGTACATGCTGCATAGCCGCGCGCATGCAGTCGTCGTTAGTTTGTGTGTTCCATATCGGTCGTCGGATGGGATTGATGAGATCGAGAGCGAGCCTTTCAAGCTGGTGTGGATGGATGGTATGGCCGGCGCCGGCGCGACACGATCATAGGAGCGCCGGACCCGGCGCGAACATCGCATATCAGCGGCGATGCGATTCGATCGATCGACGTCCACTTCGAACCCGATCGATCCGGGACCGACGCGATCAACAACGCTCGCACAACACCGCACGTAGTGTGGCCGGGGTGGTGCGTCACCTGGGACAGCAACGGCCGGCCGGGTCCGGGCTCCGGCCGGGCTGGGGGCAGGCCGGCCGGATAGAGGCGGTGCTATTAGCTAGCTCGCTCAGCTCAGGGGACAGGCACACACGCCGGCCAACTGGGGGTCAAGGACACGGCATGTGAGACCACGTCCCGGGCGCTGGAACGTGGCGCATGTACACTGAAAGAGCTAGGTTAGATAGGTGATCGGTGTGACTGAGAGTCGATCTGGGTTAAGCTGGTTCACTCAAATGCCACATCAACACGAAGAAAGGGAAAAGAAGCACAGTCAGCTAGCATGGCATGCTTTGCTTTGCCTTGTTGCGTTGTTGGCTGGTAGCTTTTGGGATCATGTTGGTTCCGAGATTTCGTCCATGTGCTGATTTGATCAATCTGATGATGATGTGCAACATAAAGTTAGTTAGTTTGTATATGAGAGATCCAGAGAGGCCTGCGAGGCTACCTCTAGCACAGTGCAAACGGCCGGTCTTCTTCCAACGGCTGAAACACTACTACATATATCAACATCACAAACGGTTGATCACAAACGGAAACCGTTTGTGATGAGGGGCATTACAAACGGTTTTGGTTTATAGCAAAAACTGTTTGTGATGGCATCATAAACGGTTCGTAATACGAACCCTTTGTGATGCCCCTCATCACAAACGGTTTTTCAAACCCTTTGTGATGATGTGTATGGTACACGTTAAAACCATATTTTGAACTAGTAAATCAATTCAAATCAAAAGGTGTTGAACTACAAAGTTGTATGCCTTACTAATATGTAGAACTTTTATTTTGGTCATTTCTTCATTCGATAAATTTATATGAATATTGTTCATAAAATCCATCTCTCTCATAGAGTTTCTTAAAACTACAAGAGAGACATATAAGATTTATGAACAATGTTACTCTCACTACATCGGATGAAAAAATGACATATAGAAAAGTTGTAGATCTTCAGAAGTCATACAACTTTGTAGTTTATAACTTTTTGATTTGAATTTGTTTTACTAATGAAAAATAAGTTTGTAGTTCTCAAAATTTGAAATTTGAGTTTTTTCAAACGACCTCGGATGAAAAAATGGTCAACATAAAAGTTGTAGATCTCAACAAGTCATGAAACTTTGTAGTTGACAACTTTGTCATTTGAAGTCATCTAGTTAGCTAGATATAAGTTTGAATGTTCTCAAATTTGAAATTCAAATTTTGTAAACGGCCTCGGATGAAAAAACGGTAAACATGAAAGTTGTAGATTTTGAAAAGTTAGGAAACTTTGGCTGGTGGCTTGCCAAAAAATGGCTTGGGTGGCTGGTGGTCTTTCCAAATAAAAATAAATTTTTTTCCCTATTATTTTCGTATTTTTGGGGGGTTTGTTTCGGATGTAGGACATCACTGTGATGGGGCGTTTGTGATACCCCGAGCATCACAAACGATATGTCACAAACGGTTCCCAAAACCGTTTGTGATGGGGGGTTTGGAACCGTTTGTGATGTTGATGGCTGGAGTAGTGAAAGCGCGATGGAGAGGAATTAGTTTAAGTATACGTTATATATGAGCATAAAAGTCTCCATGTCATGTCGCCGACAACGACACGCTCATGAGCAGAAGTGCAATGTGCAAAACAAATAATATAATCGTCATGAACCGTACATGTTGTACACATGCATGCTGAGCAAAACTTAGGTTGATATGATTTCAGTCACAACAGTGAACATTCCCGTAACTGGTTAAAAATGCATGTATATATGTACATGCTACGTACATACGTTCTTCGTACAAGGCAGTCCCCAACAAAGTGTTTCTTATATTCAACGAGATCATTACAGAACAGATATCATGTTAAACGGCTACTATACAGTCAATAAATCGTACATGGTGACATGATTCACAATCATCGGGAAAAAGACCAAGTTACATACAGTAAATAAGATACTAAAGTGTCATCTGACGTGCTAATAAAACTTTGTGTTACTGGCCGCGCGCGATCGGGCTGTTCCTGTCGAGGTCGGCGTGGCTACAGCGCGCGGCCATGTCACGTCGATCCATCGCGAAACGCGGTAGTGGAGACGAGACGAGCGAGCGAGCGAGTGGTCGTCCGCGCCTCGGAGCTTCGCGCCGCCGATCGGGAGGCCGGAGAGATCTGGCGAACTCACTCGATCGGTGTGTTCCTCGTCGGCATGGCACGACGCAGGGCGTGCTCATGAGCGGCGAGAAAAAAAGCACGAGGGGTGCACACGGACAACATCTCCGCTTCCGAGCTCTGACAGCACATGAGCCGGGTCAGATCCAGACGGGTAGATGGGATCGGATATGCATCGGCCGGCGTCGAGTGTCACTGTTTCGTAGATATGCTTGTCACTCGACGAGATGGCTTTCTCACAGTGGCCGAATTGAACTAGCTGTGCCTGTGCGGCTGTGCCGACCGGATCGGATGCAATTTGACATCCAGTGTTCTTATCATGGGTGTCACACAATGCAAGTCAGCCATCACATTACTAGCTAGTACCAGAAGAGTACCTAGCTAGAGGTGAAAAGGCTCTCGATCGATCGATCCAACAAGCACACGCGATGCATCCATCTCTCACCAACCACAAAATGGAAGATCATCGCGCGCTGCGGACGAACAGTCCGCGTCGATCGATCGGCGCTTCCGTTCTAGCCGGAAAAAATCAATCTGGCCAACTTTTTTTTTTGAGATCAATCTGGCCAACTTTATTAAGGTTTCGTATCATCACTTATTATTTGATTGTGCATCCTGAACCAAACAATTATCGACCGATCGATCGCACACCGTCCGTTTACTGGCCAACAAACGCTTTTAATTTCCGTATATATGGATCGGCCGCCACCAACGCGTCGCGCCACGCGCTGCTTCTCTGGTTTGAACCCTCGCGAGGAAGAGTCGCTAGCCTATGCGCCGAGACGTTTGCCCTCTCCATGGACTGTAGTCGCTGTACTGACAAGCTCTTATCGGTACGCCACAGATATTTCTGAAAGTAACAACTGCATGCTGATAAGGTTTGGTTGTTCACAGGGCTAGAGCTAGTATATGTAGGAATAGCTAGCCTGCTGTTCTTGGAGGGGAAACCTAACAGACTCTTGGGGTAACTATATATCTTTGCTTGTGTTAACCTTATCGATCCCAACTTATTACTATCTTTGCGCTAACTAGTTTATCCAGTTGTAAACATATCAGATATCAACGTGGACTATATTAAGAGCTATGAAAATTGGTTGGCATGCAAGGTTGAATGCGCCGGTAGGGTAATCATAAATCAGGAAAACTAGCTAAGAGCTGAATAAATCAATAGATCATGTAGATTGTAATGTAGTTATTTCAATTTGACATGCAGTTTTCCAAAATCCAGCTATGGGTATTTATTTATCTGCTACCAATACCAATATTTAGTTATTTCATGGTATTAAGTAGGTCGAATGAACAAAATAGCTCTAATAACCTGTAAGTATTTTCTTCAAACATATTATTGCTCCAACTTAATTTGTAAACCTTATTTTTTTAAAAAAAACCTTAATAATTTTAGCGAGTACACAGTGTGGAAACTAGAGTCTGGAGTTACTTTTCAGAAAAACCATACTAATAATGTTTGGAATGGTGCAATCATTCACTGCAACCTTAAATTCAACAAAATGTTTGGTGTGAGAATATCGTCTTCAAGCAAAGCAGAAACAAAAACCCTTTAAACATCGGTGAACAGCTTGAAGAATTACGACAGATCTATATGACTTGCACCCTACTCAACCAAAGCACACGTCATATATCAGAGCCAAATTTGTTCCAGTTTAGCCATCAATATATCAGGAATTAGTACGTATATATAACAGCATACAAACAATTACGCAGTATAGAATCATTGTATTATATATATGGAGAACTTACTTTTTTTTGAACCTGTTGAGAAAATTGTCACCATAAAAATTAAACCGTCGTCACGATGTGTACATACCACTTAAAAATTTGGATCAAACCGAGATCGGAGGATGCCAATGTGCTGGCCAACCTTCGTACGAAATATAGCAGATGCCTTAATGTTTCGGTCCCCTAAACGGGGAAAGGCTCTTAAAAAGGGCAGTGGCCCTGCATATGCATATGTCCAAGGAGAGTAGAGCCTAGCCCGTGTTTCTTTGGCTTGGCAAAGAATTGACAGTCCCTTTGACCAATAATTAAAGATATTAAATAAAGTCAGTTTACAAAACTATCTTCACAACATTGGACTATTTCGCGAGACCTATCTAATGAGGCCTTTGACCGCACAATTCGAAGGTGGTTACTGTAGCACTACTGTAGCAAAACATGGACTAATTAGGCTCATTAGATTCATCGCGCAAAGTTGTACTCATCCCTAAAAGGGTTTTGCAAATAGACTTCATTTAGTGCTTTATGCAGAGAAGATTCTTTTTGGAAATAAATTTCCAAAACCTATAGAAACACGGCCCTAGCTAGCTTTTGGCCCAAGCGTGGACACGTGCTAGCGCGCGCGCATAACGTACCCACGCACGGGCCAGTGGCACGTCGCGTCGCGTCGTGCAGGCCGGACCGGACCATAAAGTACAAGTATGTTACATGTCCATATCACCCTCCTTCGGTGGACCAACCTTTCCTAATATATAGTTATTATTTTTTTTATCTTTTTTTAATTCCACGTACAAAGATTTTGAAAATACTGGCAGACCCCATGTACATAAGCAAACTATTAATAGAACTCCAAAATAGCATTTACTCAATATTATCCTCTATTCCTCCTCCTCCTCCTCTTCTTCTTCTTTTGCAAAATCCTCCATTCCTCTTCTCTGTCATAGAATTCGGAAAAGGACAAAAAAAGCTTCATCCTGTCTTTTTTTTAAATGGAAAGCATATATTTACAAATTGATGAATGGCTTGTTCCAACTAACATCAGTTTATTGTAACACACAAAATATAACAACAAGCTATAAATAATCCTGAAACAAAGATAATATCATAAATGCGTTTGGAGGCCACGTCGATGTCGTATATATATAGGACAGTTCTTTATTTGTGACTGGAGACTAGATCGAGACGGTGGCATTCCACTCCAATGGAGGCATATGCAGTACGGTAACCGGGGCCTTTTTGGCTCGGCGACGTGTTGGATGCTAGAGCCCCTGCACCTGCAACATATTACTCCCCGTTTGAAAGTGCGCACGTACCCATTCAAGCTTGCTATAGTAGGTGTGTGGTCAGCACTCAGCAGAGCGGAGCGGAGCAGCACGGTACGGTAAAGTGTAAACCCTTCTTTCGTGAAGGAGAAGAGGCGCTCAGTAGCCGGGCCCCGGGCCGGAGTACTCGCCTAGCAGAAGACCCATCCCAGCTGAAAGTGGCGCGGATCTGTGCTTGTGCTGCGCGTACGGGCGGCTGGATGGTCCTCCCGGTTCTTTGGAACGAACGCGAACCAACGGCGGAGAGCGCTCCGCGCAAATTGATTGCACATTACAGTGTCCATGCAACCATATATCCATCATCCATCGATGACGATGTGTGTTATTTAGCTAATTGATCGATCCATCTATCGGTACGGAAAACCGGGTATATGTCGAGTGTCCAGCCCTTTGCCGAGTGCATTCTGTCGGGCACTCGGCAAAGAAAGACTTTGCCGAGTGTCCTTGGCAAGGCACTCGGCATAGAGGGGACACTCGGCAAAGAGGTGTTTTGTCGAGTGGCAGGCCAGCGACACTCGACAAATCATAGCTTTGCCGAGTGTCAAGCCGGAGACACTCGGCAAAGAAGGCGCACGTGGTCGTCAGGCGACACGCTCGCCAACGGCCGTCCGCGGTCGTCCGTAGCCGTTTGGGAGGCCCCTGGTTTGCCGAGTGTCGGGTCAAAGACACTCGGCAAAGAGCACCTTTGCCGAGTGTCAGGTCAGAGACACTCGGCAAAGGTGCGGCACGTGTCCAGCACGTGCCGCGCGCGCCCACGACTGTTGGCGGCCGTTTGAATTGTCACAGCTTTGCCGAGTGTCCTCAAGGCGACACTCGGCAAAGAGGTGGCACGTGCACTGCACATGTCCAACCAGGCCCGGGGTTGGACTTTTGCCGAGTGTCTACTTAGACACTCGGCAAAAAAATTTGAAAATTTGAAAATATTCTTAAAAAACTTGGAATTCAAACATAAAAGTTTGAAAATTTAAAAATATTTTTGTAAAACTTGGTGGGTTTGCCGAGTGTTTAGCAGGCAACACTAGGCGAAGCTAGCCTTTGCCGAGTGTTCACCACTCGACACTCGGCGAAGCTAGCCTTTGCCGAGTGTTTCTTGGTAAACACTCGGCAAAGTCAGGACCTTAGTTTTTAAACTTATGTTTTTGGGGTCCAAACTTTATTTTTTTTCTAGTGATATTTATCAAAGGCTCTTTATATCTTACGTGGAGCCTGTGGGAAAAAGTTGAGATGATTTCGAAAAGTTTATATATACGACCCTTTCCAATCGGAGCATATCCCCATAGAAGTTTCGGAGAGTTGAGAAGGAGACAGCTGGATTTCGAAACGAAGTGAAGTTGAATTAGAGTTTGAGTTCATAACTTTTTCTATAGGCAATAGACGATGTAGATTGCTTCATTTGAAGTTATCATATTTTTCCGAACCCATTTGATATTTTTTAAATTATTTCTACTCCCTTCTCCGCATGAAATAATAAAAGTTATGAAGAAATTATGAGCTATATAGGCATGAAATAATGAAAACAGTTCATTGAAGCATAGAATGTGCATTGTTGAATGTATTTGACAAGATATTTTGATGTGTATTTGATCAAATTTGAAAAATTTGATATGGTGCAAATGTTCTGGGAAATGTTTGCCGAGTGCTACACTCGGCAAAAAGGACCTTTGCCGAGTGTCAGGTCAAAGACACTCGGCAAAGAGCATATTTGCCGAGTGTCAAGTCAGAGGCACTCGGCAAAGGTGCCACGTGGGCTGGCCGGCCCGCGGCCGCGCGAGCCACGTCATTGGCCCACGTGGCACCCTGCACTTGGCAAAGGCTATGTTTGCCGAGTGCCCTGAGCCAGACACTCGGCAAACAGGCCACGTGGCCGTCCTCCTCGGCCGCGCGCGGCCACGTCAGCGGCCAGCGCGCGGCCAACGTGGTAGATCTGTTTGCCGAGTGCCCGATCTGGGACACTCGGCAAACAGGGGGGTGCCCGGGGGGACTTAACCGCCCACGCGGCCCCCCAACCCTAAACACACCGCCTCTCTCCTCGCCTCGCCTCTCTCCCCGCTCGCCGCCGCCACCGTCGCCCCGCCTGCCGCCGCCGCCGCACGCCGCGACCCGGCCGCCCTCCACCCCGCGGACCGCCGCCCGCCCTCCGCCATGCGGCCGCCGACCTCCCCGGGCCGCCGGTCTCCGCCTCGCCTCGCGCCGCCCGGGCCGCCGCCGCCAGGACTCCGCCCGCCGCCGCCGCCCTCCGCGTCCCGGCCCGGACGCCGAGACTCCGCCGGCCCTCCTGTTCCCGGCCGGCCTCCGCGCCCCGGCCCGGACGTCGTCCTCCACGCCCAGGCCGTCCTCCTCACCGGCCGCCGGCGCGGACGCGGCCCCGAGCGCCGCCCCGAGCGCCGCGTCGGGGGCCCTCGCCGCCGGCCCGGACGCCATCCTCCACGCCCCGGCCGTCCTCCTCACCGGCCGCTGGCGCGGACGCGGCCCTGAGCGCCGCCCCGAGCCGCCACCGCCCCGAGCGCGGCGTCGGGGGCCCTCGCCGCCGGCCCGGACGCCGCCTGGAGCCGCCGCCGCCCCTGTCACCGCCGACCCGGACGCCCCTGTCGCCGCCGGCCTGCTCCCCGCCGTCGGCCTCCTCCCCGCGGCCGTCCTCCTCGTCGGCCTCCTGCCCGCTGCTGCTCCGACGCCGGACGTCCTGAAGGTAATTTTTTTTGGCAAAATTGTTATGAAAAATTTGCTATGCATGTGTAGAACGTGTGAAAAACTAGTTGTCAATTTAGGTTGTGGTAGGATGTGGTAGTTGCTGTTTTGTGTAGGATGTGGTAGTTGTTGTTTTTCATACATAGGATAGAAACATATATATTTATGTGGATATGGATGATAGAATATTGATATATTTATGTGGTTGTCGGCCTTCGTGCCGTATCCTTGTTATGTGGTTGTCGGCCTTCGTGCCGTGTTTTTTTGCAGGACGTGTGGTTTCAGAAACCTCCCCGTGTAGGGGAGGTGCTGCCGAATTTTTTATTTGACAAAAATTTGATTGCCAGATTAGGTTGATGGTAATATGAAATGTATGTCAAATCAAAATGCCAAATTTGATTGATAGGTTGGGTTGATGCTAATATCAAATGTATGTCAATTTTGATTCTACATTGTCCTTGTATATGTGGTTGTTGGCCTTCGTGCCGTGGATATCCTTGTGTATGTGGTTGTCGGCCTTCGTGCTGTGTTTTTTTGTAGGATGGGGTTTCAGAAACCTCCCCGTGCAGGGGAGGTGCTGCCGAATTTTTAATTTGACAACATTTCATTTTTTTTTCAGGGAGAGGCCCTTTGCACCGTCCTCAGCTTGTAGCCCGTCCTCGGGTTGTAGCCCGTAGCCGGTCCCCGCCGTCTGCACCGACACAAGCGTCACCGACTCGCCCGACGTCGAGCCCGTAGGTGAGCACATGCAAAACCATACCCCCTCAGCATTTAATTCGTAGATTCATATTTAAGTTGTGTACCTTCTTTGTCTCTTGTATTTATCTTTACTGTGTGGCTTCTTTGCCATGTTCTTGCGTTTCCTACAGTAAATAAGATGATATGACACCTTATTTACTGTAGGATACGCAAAGACATGACAAAGAATTCATACCGTACAGTTAAATACAACAGGCCAAGATTGTGCACAACTGTGTCACGTAACCTAGTTAGACGTCTCCCGTTCGAAAGAGATACGATTGTGAATATGTGAATCTTTGCATATGTCTAACCGTATCTGTTTCGAATTGTCCACGTTTTTGGACAGCTCGAGGATGTGTAGATGGGTAGTTTCCATGCTCTACTCGTACCGAGGCTGAGTTTCGGCATCATCTCCCTGTTGTTCTCCGAATACACAATCTTCGTAATTGGACGTGTATTTGGAGAACAGCGGGGAGGTGCTGCCAAAATTCCGTCTTGGATACGAGTAGAGCATGGAAACTACTCGTCTACACATCCTCGGGTGGGATTAGGACCTATCTTTACCTATTAGACATAAAGCTAGCATCCGGTAGATGCATTTATTATTATAAATTTGGTATGGAAGAAATTTATTGCTCGGTGATATGTAAAGGGATGGATGACCGTGAGTGGATGTACACTGGCCGCTCAAGTAAAGGTGAATGTACAGATGAATGGATTGCCAAGACTCAGGCGTTCTTGAAGCAAGCTTTTGCCAATGCGAAAGGGGTGCCAACTACTTTCTGTCCATGCGCGGTTTGCGACAATCGTAAACGCCAAACATAAGTTGTCATGGGTAAACATCTCGTCAGGAATGGATTTACAGAGAACTATACTCGGTGGACACGCCATGGTGAAGCCGTTGATCGTGTGAGAGACGAGGCCGTGAGGCAGCGCATCGAGGAGTTTGATGATGAGGCAGGGGTAGGGGACATGTTGCATGACTACGACGAAGCACACTTCAATGATGGACCTAGGGAGGAGCCGGAGGCCACTGCAAAGGCTTATTATGACATGTTGTCAGCGGCACAACAACCACTTCACTCGCACACTAAGGTTTCTCAATTGGATGCCGTTGCACGTCTGTTGGCCGTCAAGTCCCAGTTTAGCTTGGGTCGAGACGCCTTTGACCACATCCTGACAGTTTTTGGCAGCCTCCTTCCGGAAGGTCACATTCTGCCAAAGAACATGTATGCGGCACAGAAACTTCTAAATGCACTTAAGATGCCATATCAGAAGATACATGCTTGTCCGAATGGATGCATCTTATTTAGGAAAGAATTTGCGGACGCAAAGCAATGTCCGAAGTGCAAGGCTTCTAGATTCGTGGAGATAGTCGGTGCTGATGGTAAGAAGAAGCAAAGCAAAATACCCGTGAATATCCTACGGTACCTTCCACCTATACTGAGGATCCAACGGCTTTACATGACCGAGGACTCCGCGAAACAGATGACATGGCACAAAAGTGGAGTGCGATACAATCCTGATAAGCTCGTACATCCATCCGATGGTGAAGCATGGAAGCACTTTGATGGGATTCATCATGACAAGGCTAGAGAGGCTCGGAATGTGCGTGTTGCGTTGGCAACAGATGGGTTCAACCCGTATGGAATGACGGCTGCCCCATACTCTTGTTGGCCAATGTTCGTGATCCTACTCAATCTCCCCCCCCCCCCCCGGTGTCCTATTTCAACGGCAGAACATCTTTTTGTCGTTAATTATTCCTAATTACCCGGGGAAAAATATGAGCGTGTATATGGAGCCTCTTGTTGATGATTTGGACCGTGCTTGGGAGGAAGGTGTATGGACATATGATCGAGCTACAAAAAAAACTTTAAAATGCATGTCTTCTACCAGTACTCCCTGCATGACCATCCGGCGTATAGGATATTTTGCGGCTGGTGTGTCCACGGGAAGTTCCCATGTCCAATATGCAAGGCATCTCTGAAGTTCATCTGGTTGACCAAGGGTGGAAAATATTCATGCTTCGACAAACATCGTCAATTTCTCCCTCTTGAACACGAATTCAGACAAGATATCAAGAACTTCACGAAAGGTGTAAGGGTTCTAGACCCTGCACCACAGCGGTTATGCAATAGACCGAAGCTAAATATACCACCTCCCAGGGACGGCAAAACATGGAAAAAACCTAAGGCCGATTTCGTTCTCGATAATGACCAAAAGAGGGAAGTGCTAAGTTGGTTCCAAACATTGAAATTTCTTGATGGGTATGCAGCGAATTTGAAGAGGGGAGTGAACTTAACTACTCTACGAATCAACGGGCTCAACAGTCATGACTACCACATATGGCTTGAGCGGCTTCTTCTGGTGATGGTTCGAGGCTATGTCCCCGAGCATGTCTGTCAAGTGCTGGTGGAGTTGAGCAATTTCTTCAGCCAGTTGTGTGCTAAGGAAGTATCGAAGAACATGCTTGCAGAAATGGAAAAGCTTGCTCCCGTGTTGCTATGCAAGTTGGAGAAGATATTTCCACAGGGCTTTTTCAACCTGATGCAGCATATGATTCTGCACCTTCCGTATGAGGCACGAATGGGAGGGCCTGTGCAAAACCGCTGGTGCTATCTAATTGAAAGATGTCAGAAGGTTCTTCGAACTAAATGCAAAAATAAATGCAAGATTGAAGCATCTATTGCAGAGGCATACATTCCCGAGGAGGTGTCAAACTTCACGACGAAGTATTATGCTGACAACCTCCCTAACGTGCACAATCCACCGCCTCGTTACAATGTTGGCGAAGTTGAATCGAACCTCAGCCTTTTCCGAGGGCAACTGGGAAGTGCAAGTGAAGGCACCAATAAAAATTTGACAAATGCAGAGTGGCGCGCTATCATGCTCTATGTGCTCACCAATCTATCCGAAGTTGAGCCATACATGCGGTAAGTTCAGAACGATCTTGTTTTCGAGTACCTAGCCACTATTCTGCATCCAACACTCTTGTTTCTCGTTCATACAGGGAATTTCTTGATCAATTCTGGCGTAATAGGAGGGCTCCTACCCCACACGAAGTTGATGACCTTCTTAAACATGGAAACCCAGATTTTATTTCTTGGTTCAAACGGAAGGTACACTTAATTTCAGTCTTCTCCTAAATTCGACGTTACTGAAGTCGTGTCATTAATATAACAAACTATCATGGTCGAACTCGCAGGGCCAATCCGATGGGTCTATGAGTGCCGAATTGAGACAGATCGCCGATGGTTGTGCGTATAAGGTCAAGTCATTTACCGGATATAACGTGAATGGTTATCGTTTTTGCACAACAAGTCATGAGCAGAGGATGCCCAATCGAAGGACTACAAATACCGGAGTCTATACTCCAGGCTCTGATGGGGCCGATTACTATGGGAGACTTGAAGAAATATACGAGCTTAATTTTGGTGGAAGCAAACCTCTTTCTCCTGTTATCTTCAAATGTCATTGGTTTGATCCTTCAGTGGTGAGGCGGACCCCTAGTCTTGGGCTAGTCGAAATTCGACAATCATCTGTCTTACCTGGAGATGATGTCTATATAGTGGCTCAACAAGCCACCCAGGTGTATTATTTGTCATACCCGTGCAAAAAGGACAAAATGCTTGAGGGTTGGGGCATTGTATACAAAGTGTCGCCACACGGTAAACTACCAGTCCCAAACAATGAAGATTATAACATAGATCCAAACACCTATGATGGAGAGTTCTTCCAAGAAAATGGGCTAGAAGGGTCTTTTGAGATAGACTTAACCCAAGCGGTCGGAATAGATTTAGACTCAGAAATGTTTGTGGTTCATAATGCTAAGGAGGTAGAGTTACTAGAGCGATTACAATTAGGCAATGACGAAGACGACGACATTCCTCCACCTTTGGAGGACGACCATGAACATCTCGAAATGTACGATAGTGATGATGCGACCGTTGATCCAGATAATCCTGATCCGGATGATTATTTCTAATAAAAGTACATTTATATATTGCATCATCTCTTTCTAATAGTATATGTCGGGTCATATTTCTTATATATTACATGTTTTTCTAATAATTTATGTTTATATGTGAAATCTAATAATTGTATGTTTTTGTTGATCGCAGGTGATTGAACCAATATGGTAGGTCGGGGCGGTGCGATGAGGAACGCCATGTCATTGTACCGGAAGTTCAAAGATGGGGGGTCTGAGGCAGCTGGGTCGTCTGGTGCCAAGGGCAAGGGGCGAAAGAAGAAGGCCAAAGGAGGGGGGCGAGGCATGGGCAAGAGGCGAGAGCGGACCCCCGTACCTTCGTCGTCTTCGTCCGACGAGGACTTTGTTCCTTCAGCGGCGGACACTCGGGCCGCGGAGCACGAGGACCGCGAGGACGAGGAGCACGGGGCCGACGAGCACGGGGACGAGGTCGAGGACGTAGAGGGGTCCACCTCCTCTGAGAACTTGGCCCTTTGGCAGCGAGGCCCCTCGCAACTCCCGAAGCGCCCGATACCTATGGAGCATCGTCCCGTGATCGCACCCAGCCCTCCAAGGTAAGTAATTTTAGATGTTACACAGACCTTCTCGTTTCATATTCATATGTTGGAAATCACAATATGGACTAACAATTTATCTTAATCACTTGGGCAGGAATTGGGTGATGGTCACCCCAGGCGCTGGTCACGCCCGCAAAGTCAACGGCATCCTGGGTCTTCTTTGCAGGGAGCTGTTTCCGGGTCTGGTGACCATTGGCGGCAGGGAGGAGCCGGCCTACACCTTTGACCACTACATCGCCGCTGGCGATCAGGAGGACCGGGAGTGCAGGATCTTCAACAACAAGGCCGAGCGGGTAAAGGGAGAGCTGTGGGAAAGTATTCGTTGCACTAACTTCTCAACACAGCACTTTCATTGAACAATCTACAAATAATGCAACATTCATCGTGTATATATGCGCAGAACTTTTACAGATGCGCCCCGGAACAGGAGGCTTCGGCGGATGCTGTGGCACATGCAGCATGCTGGAAGCTTGTCAAGGACCTGCACTACGAGGCGCGCGTGCAGGCCGTAATTGATTATTTCGCGGCACTCAAGATCTCCGTGAAGAAAACGGAGGCAAGAAACATGAAGTTGACCAAGGAGCAGTATCTGGCGGTATGTACATCGATACTGTTTTATTCTAAGATTAAGTACTGTAAATTCGATCTTGTTATATGTCGTACACTTGATGTCTTGTAGGCGATTACGTGGTGGTGCGCCCCGCATCCCACGTGCTGGGAGGTGATAGTCGACAAGTGGTGCAGCGCCGAGTGGGCCGCTCAGCACGACCTTTGCCGGGAGCGGCGTTTGCTGATGCCCGGTGTCTCACACCATCAGGGCAGCCTTAGCCTCGAGGAGTACAGGGCCAAATGGGTACGCCGAGTCATTTCTATATTCGCTCACTCTATTCTGTGTAATTACTAATTCATATTGTTTGTTTTTTCAGTCGGCGTCACATGGTGGTGCGCCTTGCTCACAGCTCGAGGCATTTGGTATGGCCCACAAGGGCAAGGCGACCTCCGACGTCCGGTACAACCCGGAGGACGGGCCCGCGGCATACAGCAACGCCAGCGTCCACAGTCGCCTCACAGCATATCAAGAGGTCACGAAGGAGGTCCACGGGTCAGACTGGATCCGACCGCCCACGACATTGATGGAGAAGTGGTCATGAGGGCGGGAGGAGGCAAGAAGCACGGGCGGTACTTGATCGCCAACAGCACCATCGACACGGCCGCTACCCCCACGCTCTCCCAGATTCGAGCCAGGAGCACGAGCTCTTCCGCGCCTATCCGCCAGCCTCCTCCCGGTTCACACTTCGGGATGCAGGCACTTTAGGTTATTTTTGTTTCTATCTTTGTACGTGAAGTTTGCTTACGTTTGTAATGTATTATAACAATGTGATTGAATATTGCAGGCCCGGTTGGATGAAGAGACGGAGAGACGGAAGCAGCTGGAGTTGGAGGTGCAGCAGATACGGGAGGCGGAGGCCGAGAAAGACAGGCAGAAGGAGGAGGCCGAGCGGACGAACCGAGCGTGGCAGGAGCAGGTATTTGCCTACCTGCAGAACATTGGCCAGCACGTGGGTGAAGGTCCGCCGCCGCCGATGCCACCACCGCCTCCACCACCACGTGTGCCTATTTCTCCCGTGAGTCACTTGAGAACCCTATGATTTAATTTCACAACTCATTTCTGTCGAAAATCTTGTAACACACACCACTAATCTCTTTTGGGCAGGCTCCTGGCTCGGCCGCGTCAAATGACGGCCCTCAAGACGAAGACCTTGCGGCGCGGGCGGTTAGATCATTGTTCGGACCCCCTCTTCCGTGAGTGATGGATGTTGGACTTTGTAAACATATGAATGATGGATGTTGGATGTTTGGATATTGAATTTGTGACATTTCTGTGATGTTGGATGGTTTAGTGACTTATATGTGTTTGTTTATGGTTGTTTGATGGTTTAGTGGCTATATATATATGAATTGCCTGTGATGCCTATTATAAACTGCTTGTGATGCCTATTAGAAACTGCCTGTGATGTTTTTGTTGAGGGGTCCTTTTAACGCAAAAAATAAATAAAAACAGGAAAAAAATTGATGCTTTGCCGAGTGTTACACTCGGCAAAGAGGTGCTTTGCCGAGTGTATTGGCTTTAACACTCGGCAAAGAGGTTGTTTCTGTCATTTCTGGAACAGCCTTTGCCGAGTGTTCAAGCTTTGCCGAGTGTGTTGGCCTTAACACTCGGCAAAGATGCAACCTTGTCGAGTGTTAAACACTCGGCAAAGATGCAACCTTTGCAGAGTGTTAAAGCCCTTACACTCGACAAAGGGTTGTCCAGGGCCTGCCCCCTAACCAGCCTTTGCCGAGTGTCGGGGTCCAACACTCGGCAAAGGCTGGTCTCGTTGCCAAGTGTGACACTCGGCAAAGGCTTGTCCAGGGGCCTGCCCCTAACCAGCCTTTGCCGAGTGCGACACTCGGCAAAGGATGGAGTCTTTGCCGAGTGCGACACTCGGCAAAGCCTCCGTTAGCACTAACAGACGGCCGCGGACGGCGCCGTCCGCGGCCGTCTGTTAGTGCTTTATTTTGCCGAGTGCTGGCTTTTGCACTCGACAAAGCCTTTGCCGAGTGCCCGACAGAAGACACTCGGCAAAGGGCCTGTTTGCCGACACGAGCTATGCCGTAACCCCTTTGCCGAGTGCATAACTGCCTTTGCCGAGTGCCAGGGCACTCGGCAAACGGGGGGTTTCTGCATCCAACGAAACGCTTGCTAGGACGACAGGCGAAACATGGTTGAGCCCATGGATTTATTGGGAGGAGCACACGTAGTGGCGGAGCCACCAGTATGGCGAGCCAAGCCATGGCGGCCGCCCTACCTGCTCGCCGACGAACCCCCTCCCTACCTCCCAAGTTCAGTACGAGGATCCAACTATTCAAGCCACCATGGCGATAGGCGATGGTGTTGTCGAGTTCTGGAAGAAAAAGGACGATTCAGGTAGAAGATGAGTTATCTAGGCGGCTGGGCCTTTGGGCTTTGGGAGTTTGGGCTGTCACAATCTGCCACTTTGCCAGGCATTAGCCCACTGCAAGCACTAAAAGACTTGATGGATTTGAGTGAGCGAAGCTGAACCAACAAGCTCTTGTTGCCCTCTCTGCCTCTTGTGAGTGAAATCTCAAGCGTGTGATGGGCTGATGGCGCCGGCGGCGGACAAGGGGCGTGACAAGGAAACAAAGCTGTCCAGTTCATCTTTGCATAATCGTGCTCAAATCCACCGGTACATGGGAAAAATTGAAATCCGAGAAAATTAGAATGTAGAATCGATTAATTCATCTGTAATTGCACTTGTTGCTAGTTTTGGTACATTTAATGTCTATCGGTTATATAGTAATAGATTCGTCATAGCTAAATTTTGATCCTGGCTTCGCCACTGAGCACACGTATGCGGTAGTATACCCACCGGTCGATAGATCTGGTGGTATCCTCCTCCTGCACTAAATAGGAGAGCACGATATGATTTAGGGGCGAGATCGAGCTCATCATAAATAGCAAATGATTTGGTCAGTTGGATTCCAGGGGTGTACGGTGCTGGCCTGCCACGTCCCGGACCAGATTTTGATTCGCGCCGACTAGGCGGTTGGTGGAGCATGTGCGCATCTTGGCAGATATCGGTATGTGCCCTCATCTTCTGTTTCCATGTATGGTGTTTACACGAATTTGCATGTGCTGATGGGCACACGAAAAGAGCTCAGGTCATCTCGTCCAACCACACACACACAACTCAACTACTAGGTCTTCATAAAAAAAAAAACTCAACTACTAGGTCGCCAAGAAAACTGAGTACACCGCCCTAAATAAAAGAAACAAAAAGAAAACAAACTGAGTACATCATGAATTTAGCCCATGAAGCAATTTGGTTCTTTTCCCGAACAGTGTGAACGAATGAAGGCCCATACAGCCTGCGATTTTGCTTCGTAGAATGGGCCCAAGGTAATCTACAACAGGCCTATCGAGCGACGGTAGTAGCTAACGCTTAAGGGCTCGCAGTCCAATGGTAGGATGGTCTAGTGGGACGCTACACACCAGGGTTCAAATCTTGGTTCTCGCACCTTTTCTTGAGATTTTTCCAGGATTTTCCGGCGCTATGCGTTAAGTGGTAAGCGGCGTTCCCGTTGACAACGAGGTGCCAATGATGACTTCGGGAATCTCCAGATGCCGGGTGCTCAGTTCTCGGGTGCTCAGTTCTTCGGAGGTGCGGTAGGTTTGCGTATGTGTATTCATAGGGGTGAGTGTGCGTGCGTGTGTGAGCGCCTGCGTTGTACCGTGTGATTCTCAAAAGGGCAAGTACAACGGTGCCAACAGCTGCTGTCTTTTTGACATAAATAGACAACTGAACAGACAGCTTGTACAATGAGCTGTATGAGCTGTCTGTTTAGCTGTCTGTAGAATAATTAATTCATCTTTTAACATACAAACTCATGGCGATCTAGTGCATAATCGATCTTTATAGCCATTTTATTGCATAGAAGAGAGAATGCATGATACATTTAAATAATTCGTATGGATCTTATATATAACATATTAAATCATAGAACATATATAAACATTAATTCACATGGCTCTTTGTAGCAAATTTTAAGCCACCTATTACACATTCAATCATAAAAGGCACGTAAACTAGCAGAAATACATTTAAAAAGGCAGAAAATAAACACTTCTCAAGAGTAAGTAAAGGTTACAGTTTTAAAATGTAAATATAAAAAGAAGACTAACAAATTTTGTTTCACATTTTGTTGGATCAATGCATAATTTAATATGCATTTAAATACACTAGCACAAATAAATCTATAGATAAAAACACAGGACAATAGCATGTGTATTCATATTTTTTAAATGTACAGCATCACAAGACAAATCCAACAAAACAAGTTTGAGATCATTTGAGCCTATATTTATTTTACAATAAATTTTACAAAATCATGAACACACAAGTATTACTAAGCCTTGCTAGCTTGTACTGTTCTCCTCTGTCTCCCGTCGCCTTCCTCAGCCCACTCTCTTCCCCACACGCGCCGCCGCTCACCGGAGCCGATTGCCGTCGCCGCTCCACCGCCCTTCCTCCCCCGCGAGCAAGCGCAGCAGCATCCCCACTCTCTCCGCAGTCCGTTCCACCTACGCGTGGCACCCCAAGCCCACCCAAGCTCCACGACGCTGTTGCCATGACCGCCGCTGAACACCTCGCCGTCGATAGCTTCCTCCGCACGCGCGCCGGCTAAGCCAAGCATCCAGGTAGCCTTCCCATGTGCGTGTGGAACTAGGGGCGAATCCAGCAATCGCGGCCACCCGGTCATCACGATTGGACGACGGGGTAAACAACGTTAAAAACCAATGATAAACAGTATTTTCTATAGGATTTACAGGATTTCGCGGGTCAGCTGACCCCGATGGCAAGCCTTAGATCCGCCCCTGGAACTCGAGCACTCAACCAAGGGCCGCGGAAGCTGGCCAGTGACCGGCGCCGCTGCACATCGAGCGGTCGGGCCGCCATTGTTGGCAAGGCCAGCGCTCTACCGCACGATAGGGTACAATATGGCGGCAATCGAATACTCCTCCGCGCGCGCGCGGGATCCATGCCTCCATCGTCTCCCGGCAGCGGTTCCTACAGCGCACGCCGGGCCGTCGTTCGAGCCTTGGAGCACGCGCCTCCCTCGTCGACGAACGAGACGACGACCAGGCTTCGGAGCGCGCGAGCGGGGGGGGGGGGGGGGGCTTCTGCAAAAGTTTCTTGCATGTCTACGGCAATCTACGACGCATTGTACGTGCCCTAACAATCGGCTACTGTTGCTGTGAGCTACATTATTTTGTATTTTCACCTTTTTTATGGAATTCCTAAACACTAGTGTACAATTGGCGCCAACTCTACGGAACCCTATACTCCTCTTTTAACTCTCTCGGAGCGCACCAGATGCAGATGCAATTTATTTCCAAAAAAAAGATGCAGATGCAATTCACGCACATAAGTTACATTTTTTTTGAGCGAACCACCACCTTTCATTAGACAAGCGGAGGTACAGAGTTACAAATTCCTGCTGGCGGAAATAAGAGCCAGACTTGCCTACCAACTTCAAAATAAACTGAACTTTTGGCTAAACTATGCGCGTCACGATTCGACGATTGCCCTTCATGAACTATGATACACGACTCAAAGACGCTAGCTCGGTCCTTGATCTCTTTAACAATCTGACCATACGGTCCTCGGCCTTCACCTCGTATACTTCTAACCACCGACTCGCAGTCTGATGCTAGCTTGAAACGCTGCAGCATGAGGTCACTCCCAGCGCTAAACCTTCACGGCATGCCACGGCCTCCATAGTTTCTGGGTCAGCGCATCCTTCCACCACCAATGCCGATGCGCCGAGGAACTGGCCACCGCCATCGCGCACAATGGCTGCCGCCGATGCCCTGTTCATGTTCTTTGATATAGCAGCATCCACATTGATCTTCATCAAGCCAGCCGACGGGGGAATCCACCGTGTTGTCTTCGGAACTTTTACCTTATTCGCAATCTGCTCCGTGTTGGTTATGCCAAGATCCGCGATATACCTGTCGACGAAGAGATGCGTAGTCATAGGGCTCTGGAAAGAGTCCTCGTGGATCGCCTTCCGTCTCACATACCAGATGGACCACAAGGTGATCGCCACCCTGATGAAGTCGTCGCTTGATAGAGTCTCCATTGCTGACATGAGCCAATCATATGCACTTGTGTCTTGGATGCAACACAAATGTTCAACCACTTCTTCGCTCTCTAGTGCCCAGATGCACTTAGCTAGATTGCACTCGATCAATGAGTGTTTCCATGAATCCCTTGCTCCACAAATACCGCAATTATCATACGTCGACATATTGCGGTTGTGTAGGACGTCCGCTGACGGAATAGAAGCACGTGCCAGACGCCACAGGAACACTTTGATTTTTGATGGAATTCTGACTTTCCATATGGCCAACCATTCCTTCTCAATGGCTGTAATATCTGACCTGCCCGCTATGCTCTCCAGATAAGCCGTAGCTCTTTCTTTATTGATCACGAGCATCCGATAGGCAGACCTGACTGAGAAAATCTCACTGCGTTCGTGGTGCCAAGCCCAAACATCATCCTGGCACCTAGTACACAGCGGTATATTGAGTATCGCCTCCACATCTGCTGGCAGAAGATGAGCCTGCAGTTTTTGCCGATCCCAAGTGGCCGAGGTTGCGTCGATTAGTTCACTCACCAACATCGGCGCTCCCGGCAACACCCGTCGCACAGGGCGTAAGCGCCCTTCTCCGGGGATCCAATTCGTGTCCCATATATTTGTTGTTTCACCCGTTCCAATTCTCTGGATTAGTCCCCATTCAAGCACTTCCCTTCCTTGCAAGATAGCACGCTAGATACGGGACGGTGTCGACCCCAGCTCTGCTTCAAGGAAGTCACTCTCCGGAAAATAAACAACTTTCAATATTCGCGCACTGAGTGAACTTGCATCCTCAAGAATTCTCCATGCCTGTTTGGCTAGTAATGCAAGATTAAACAGTTCTATATCACGGAAGCCCAGACCTCCAAAACATTTTGGTTTTACCATCTCATCCCAAGCCACCCAACAGGGTTTTCTCTTCCCTTCCTTGCTGCCCCACCAGAAGTTACGCAGCAAACCATTGATGTGTTGGCACAAACCCCTTGGTAATCGGAAGCAGGACATCGAATATGTGGGGATTGCTTGCGCGACGGATTTTATAAGCACCTCCTTTCCCCCTGTCGAGAGGCACATCTCCATCCATCCTTGTACTCGCTTCCAAACCCGATCCTTTAGATACTTAAAAACACCATTGACCGAGCTCCCCACATCAGACGGCATGCCCAAGTATTTCTCATTTAGAGACTCCTTTTGTACATTCAGTATCTCTTTTATGTCGTCTCGCACATCCTGTCGACAACCCTTTGCAAAATGAATAGAAGATTTATCCAAATTTATTTGTTGTCCTGAGGCTCGACAGTAAAGCTGCAACACATCCTTGATCTCCTGAGCACTCTCCCTGGTTGCTGTAAAGAACAGCAGGCTATCATCTGCAAAGAGTAAGTGACTGACCATCGGAGCCGACGGAGCCACAATTATTCCCTTGAGAACTGATGACTGATTCCTGGATTTGAGGACTCGAGTGACGCACATAAGTTACATGGGTCGGCTCCATTCTTGGCCACCAATGCGCACGCTAGGCCTGGTGGGCCGAGTAGATCGTCGAGGCCCAACACCACCTTCTGTTCCCAACCTCGACGAATTCTTCTGAACAGAATGATGCTGAGAAGGAGCAATAGCAACAACTCAACAAGTGGCTGCCGTTCCCCCTCAAAAAAAAAGAAAAAAAAAGAAAGAAAGAAAATGTGGCTGTCGTTTACCTTATCTGAGAAAACTTGAAGCCGGGACAAGAAGGCGCGTGAAGCAACAATGTCACGTCCAACGTTGAACACATCTTGAACCAAACTTTGAAGAAAAGGGTGCCAAGCAACAACAGACTTGGCGTCTCAGACGAGAGATTCAGCTTTATTTTATGTTGGATCACAAGGAAGCGTTGGCGTTCGTCCTTGTTACATCACGGACGACAGCCGGCCACGTTCCTCGCCGGTGACGTGTTCGATCTCCGGCGAGACCCAGCCATCATATCGTCACTTTGCTAGTCCTAGGTTAGTCATATAACCAAACCCAACAATCAAAGCCTCTTGCAGTTACAGTTAGTTTCACTCTCTCCGTAGTACGTAGAAAATTGCTGCCAATTAAAGCCGTCTCTGTCCCCAAAGTCCGAAGCCAGCTTTATATATAAAACAAAAGAAATACTTTGATTGCTTTTCAGATAAGAGGTACAAATATTCTTCATTCGTTTATTTTTTTAATGGAAAATTTCATTCAAATCCATTCTTTCTCATAACTTGAGAATATGTACAGCGCAGAACAGAAAAGAAGGCAGATTTGATGAGTTGTAGGGGCGGACCCACTTCCACTGATTCGAGAAGGTTCTATAAGGGAAGAAGAATCAGAGCAGTGACCTGGTAACCTTGATTTCTTTCGGAACACTGCCATCTTATCCACGGAAAACGCGTCAACCATGCTTCAAACGGTGTTCGGTTCAGAACTGCCTTTGTCGGACTTCTGTTCAGAATAGAAACAGCCTGTCTCTTCTAGAGGAAAGCAGGTAAGAAGAGCTCCTATTTTCATACTCTAAGCTTGGATAATCCGCATCAAGAAGATTCGAACCCCTGCTAGCACTGCGTGGTTTCGAATGGTACCTTCGGGAAGGAGAAGGGTAAATAAGTTTTGGAGCTTGGCGCTTGGGAATTCATTGTAGAAGAAAGTCAATGACAAAGTACTCTACGAAACTCCGTGAACCTAACTCAATTCAGAATAATGAAGAAGAACCACTTTATTGACTCCAGCCGACTGAGACAGTCAAAGCGTAAACTCATGGGGAAGTAAACTTCTACTACTAGAGAAAAGAGGAGTTGAACCAAGTAACATTGCAAAGGCATAATGATACTCTCTTCTATCTCCGAATCCATTTGCGTCCAGCAGAATCGATCATCGTTCCCCCACGACCAAGACCCAATTCAATATCTTAATAGGAAGAATGTCTTGATCCGGAAATTCTCGTACCAAAAGGAAAGAGTAGAGAAACCATACTCTGGCGCATAGTTAGTGGTAGAATGCTTATTGAAAAAAAGAGAGGGTTTAGTAATCTCCTGCTACGATAAAGAATTCATTTAGGTCAGAATGGATCCAGGGAACCTGGCTCGGGAACAGCCCTGAAAAAACACAGTAAGAGAGTCCAATCTCTGTTTTTCCATACTTTCCGCATTCAGTTCTAGCTATTTCCACACCCCCTAATCGACCAAAAAGTGAAATTACCAGTTTATAATAAAACACCAACCGCTAGACGAGCGGCATCCAACGGATCCAAAAGAGGACCCTCTAGACCACGCGCCAGAGATAGACAAAGACTACTTACAACGAACACCCTAGAGGGCCAACAGATCAACACACCATCTATCGGACCCGACCATCCGCGGAGCCTAAAACACCACCACCGACGGCTACAGGAAGAACTCCAAACAACTCCTTCAGGAAGGCAGAGGCGCATCGGCGCCTGCATTTGGTTTTCACCACGGAGAGCTTCCACGAACCACCGTCGAACGAGACTCTACAGACAACGCCCTCAAGAGGGAAAAGCAAACGCCGTTGCCCGATCCGGCAACCGGGTCGAAGCTTACGCTTGAGGAAAATCATCCGACGAGTCGAGAGCACCTAAACCACCATCCACCGCCCACCATCGCCGTCGCTGAAGGTCACCACTAGGTTCCATATGCACCCGCACGACAACACCCGACACCTCGGGAGGCTTGGGACCCTCGATGCGGTGACCGGATCTGGGAGGGGCGCCCCTCCTCGCCGGGATCTGGGCGGCTGCCTCCCCTGACCCGCGGGGTGGAGGCTGGCAGCGGCGCTCGTCCAGGGCTGCCGCCCGGCGCGGCGATGGCGGCCCACGAGAGCCGCGGTGGACCGCCGAGAAAGGGGCGTCGGCCTGCCGCCGCCACCGAACCAGATCTGGGGTCACCCGCCCGCCCGGCCCCCGTCCCAGATTCAGCCGCCGCCGGCAAAGTGGCAACCACGGCGACGGGCCCGACCAGCCGACGGCTGGCAGAGCGCCCGGGGTGGCTGCGTCCGGCCGCAGGGAGCTCGATGGAGAATCACCATGGGAAGAAGAGGGAGGGAGAAAGGGGCCCCGCCGTCACCATCCTCACCGGCCATGCGGCGACGACCTACTCTGGCGGCGGCGAGAGCGGAAGAGGGTGGCGGAGGACCGAGGGAGAGGCGGCGGCGCGGGTTTCGCCCGCGTCGCCCTCGAGAGGAGGGCAACCGGGCCTTTCCCGGATGTCTTCTTCGATAAGCCGTCTCTACCCCCAACGAAAATGTAACATCAATACGATATGCATGCCTAGCAGCCTGTCAACCTGCCATGATGTCGTTCCGTGCCATGTTTCTTTCCTTCCCGGAATTTTTTTTTCAAATAGAATCTTGTATGCATGGAGTGTTAAATGATCTATTTGCAAAACTTTTTTAGGGATGAGTGCAACTTTGCACGACGAATCTAATGAGCCTAATTAATCCATGTTTTGCTACAGTAATGTTACAGTAACCATCCTCTAATCGTATGGTCAAAGACCTCATTAGATAGGTTTCGCAGAATGTAAACTGACTTTATTTAATATCTTTAATTATCGGTAAAAGGCTGACAAAATTTTGCCGCTCCCAGAGAAACACTGCCCCGATATCATCTCTCTCTGGTCTCGGTCTCTCTGCCGCGCCGGCATGCTGGCATGGCTTGCTCTCCCTAAACTGCAGCATGGCCTTACCTCCGCCACCGGTCATCCACCACGCAACTAGTGTACAATACTGCTGCCGTCTGCCGAACCATGGGTGTATCTATCTCGGTCATCACACGCAAGGAAGGAGATGAAGAAAATAAATGTTGCCAAGAGCCCAAGAAAATCCCAGCATTTTTCCCCAGTTCATTAATTTCAATTAAATGGTTCGTGGAAATACATTAATACAGTATTCCGAAGAAATAAGACCTTCTGAATCGAGATGGCAACGGGTACGTACCCGTCGGGTAGTGCTATTCCATACCCGCACCCGCGAACTATACTCATACCCGCGAAAAAACCCATACCTGCATGCGGGTATAAGTTCTTGCCCATACCCGCACCCGCGCGGGTTTTTTTACCCGTCGGGTAACCCGTACCCGCTATCATACCCTCTATAAATTACTAGAATTGTAAATGTGACATATGAGAAAGTTCATACACCAATAAATTTGAGTAAATAAAAATAATAATTGATAATTCTTAACCCACCAATAGTATAATAAATCATACAATTATTAGTTAGTTACCAATATTAAGTCACCATTTATTAACAATGTGTAAGTTTATCACACATTATAGGCGGGTATATTTTACCCGCGGGTACGCGGGTATGGGTAGTATGTACCCGCACCCGCACCCGCTTACCCGATGGGTAGAAGATGTTGCCCATTAATATACCCGCGGGTAGAGATATGTTTCCATACCCGCGCTCTAATCGGGTAAAACCCATCGGGTACGCGGGTTTCGGGTACCCATTGCCATCTTGACTTCTGAAAACGCTGTCATTAGTTGGTGATATATTCAGATTCTTCAGTCGCGTGCCGACCACTGCACCTCCACCCATGCGTTTTCCAGCGTTTTATGCTTGCTCGACATTCCCCGACCTGTCGCCACAATCCGGTCTCCAACTGGACCTCGCCTCTACTAGACTTGCCTTCCACACCGACCTATCATCCCCTAGCCAGCCGCCCATGTCCACGTCTCCAGCCTTGCAGGCAGCACTGCAGCAGCAGCAAGTAAGCGATTACTCACTCCTTGAATTGCACGATTAGATTTCCATTCCCCTTTTGTAGTTGTCCGGCCAATTTGATTTTTCTATACCTCCATAGCTATCGCCATTGACATCATATACACGCGTGCACACCATTGCTGTGAGTGGATCATCCATACCTTTCCTTCCTCTCCTGAATCCTGATCCCAAGTTCCCAACCCCAAAGCTGCTGCTTCCTATAAATTCGCACCCCGAGGTCCTCGCAGCCCATCGTCGTCGTCTCCGTTTACATCATCATCCCTTCAACACCACAGATCAAGATCGATCGAGCTCCGGCCATGGCGGCGCGCCTGTCCCTGGCGATCCTGCTGGCCCTGTCCGCCGCCGCCGGCGGGCGCGCGGCGGCGCGAGGGCACGCGGACTACGACTTCTTCTACCTGGTGCTGCAGTGGCCCGGGTCCTACTGCGACACCAAGCAGAGCTGCTGCTACCCCAAGTCCGGCAAGCCGCCGGCGGACTTCGGCATCCACGGCCTCTGGCCCAACCGCGACGACGGCACCTACCCGCAGAACTGCAACCCCGACGCCGCCTTCGACCCGTCCAAGGTGAGCGACCTGGTGAGCAGCCTGCGCGCCAAGTGGCCGACGCTGGCGTGCCCGGCCAACGACGGGGTCCGCTTCTGGGCCCACGAGTGGGAGAAGCACGGCACCTGCGCCGCCGCCGTCTTCGACGACGAGCACGGCTACTTCCAGGCGGCGCTCCGCCTCCGCGCGCGGCTCGCCGTCCTGGACGCGCTCGCCGCCGCCGGCGTCAACCCCGACGGCGGCTACTACACGCTGGCCCAGATCAAGGGCGCCCTCAGGGAGGGCACCGGGTTCGAGCCCCACGTGGAATGCAACCGCGACGAGGCCGGCAACAGCCAGCTCTACCAGCTCTACTTCTGCGTCAACGCCGCCGGCGACAGCCTGGTCGAGTGCCCCGTGCTCCCCCGAGGCAGGCCCTGCGGCAAACGGATCGAGTTCCCGGCGTTCTAGCTACTAGTCGTCGTCTGGCTGCGCGTGCTTCCCGGTTCCTGTTATTCAAAAGGACGTCCTTTTGCTTAATTGCATTATTTGCAAGAGGATGGATGATGGTTATAGAATGCCCATCGTTCCCCATTCATTGTTAATCTTGCCAATAACACAAGTGCTCGTGTGCTGCCAAGCAATGGAGCCAATTCATGTAGTATATGGTGCTCAATTGATGTAAACATGTAAAGGTGAATGTCTTCACTCTTCAGAGTACGTCAGAGATAAATCGAAAATAAAGCCAGCCGACATGCTAGAGCTGAATATTTTTACATTCAGAGAAAAAAATGAGGAGGCCCAAAGCCCCAAACTGAAGAAACCGAACCAAATTATTTATAGTTACTCTATTTTCCACCAAATAGCACCAGAAGGAGGCCCAAACTGTTCAGACTGGTTTGAGCCCAGACCATTACCAGCCTTTACTCCCAAGGAGAAAAAACAAGCTCGCGACTCTCAAGTCTCAATAGAAAGCAGAATGGCGATAGAATGTCTGGCTGCTCCCAGCTCTTCAAGAACGTCCTCGTTTGCATTCTCTGAGGAAGGATGGTGATAGAATGTCAATTCCCCGATTCATGGTTAAATTTGCCAATAAAAGAAGTTACTCATGTGTTACCAAGCAATGGAGCCAGTTCATGTATATGGTGCCGAATTGCTGTAAACATGTCAAGATGAATGTTTTCACATTCAGAGGTAAATTGGTAGAGACAGTTCATGTATACAGTTTTGGATTGATGAAAACATATCAAGCTGAATATTTTCACATTCAAAGATAAATTGGTAACTTAAAAAGGTAAAACATTTTCATGTGACGATGTAGATGATTATGTACAACAATATTTGGTAGATTCTTGAAGACAAATAAGAATGGATCAATCGCAGTTTTCCTGTCCTAACCTCGGCACCAACTTTCAGCAGCAGAAAGGAACATTGATCTTTCAGCATCAGTGGCGTTGGATCAAGCAAAGCTCACAAAGTAGTTGAATGATGCCTTGACGCAGCATGCAATTGTGACGGGTGGGGCATTCCATTTCCAGGCTTCCCGTCCAAGCAAGATGTTCAACAGTTGAACAGATGGAAACGCCTGACTCCCAAGCAGAAAAAAAAACAAGCTAGAGACTCTCAAGTCTCAATCAGAAAGCAGGACAGCAACAGCAGGACCAAATACTAATGGGTACCTGGTTGTGAGCTCTGAATCTACCAAGAATATGCCAGCTTCCAGCCGTCCCTGTCACCGTAGAGATCTAACATAACAAATTTGACAATTACACATAGGAAAAAGCAATAGAGTTGTTGTTACACACTTACACAGTTACACAGCAGGCAATACGACAGTACAAACACAACCACAATGGGTCTTTGTTACACATTACTTCCGTAAAAATGCTTTATTCCTTTTTGGTATTTTGTAAACTCCAACAAGCTCCAGACACGACCACAAATACAAAAGGAGCAAAATTTATGCGTTGTGCTAAACAAGGGCTGGTTCAGAGACAGATGATAACTTGGGAGGACATCCAGCATGATTAGAAACTAACAATAGCAACGATTGTAGAATCTGGAGCATCTTCCTACATGACATGAAAAAAATTCTAGGCTGCAAAACTTAAAGCCGTTCATGATCATTGTTCCTTTATTGTCTTGTGGATTTTCATCACTTGCTTTAGTTCAAACAGATGCAGCAGCTTCCTGCTGTGTGTTTGCGAACACGATGCCCTTCTCGATGCTTCCCTTCAGCTCAGACTTCAGCGCCTCAAGTGCCTTGGCTTCGTACTCGGTCACTCCCTCAAGGTCAGAAGAAATGACAGATTCAATGCCATTCTTTCCAAGCTTAACTCTTGACGCAAAGAATGGCAGATCTGTGATCTCAGACTGGATAAATGTGCACTCATAAACATCTGGGTCACCAGCCAGAGCGCGGAGAGATGACTCGACAAATCTGGCAGCAGCATAGGCCATGGACAAGGTAGCAGATCCAGCACCAGCCTTGGCCTCCACCACCTCTGTCCCGGCATTCTGTATCCTCTTTGTCAACTCCTCAGTTTCCTCATCTGTGAAGGTGACAGATGGCCTGGTCTTAGACAATAACGGCAAAATTGTAATCCCAGCATGACCACCAACAACCGGGACATCAACATCAATGAGCTTGAGGTTCTTCTTCTGCGCCACGAATGTGTTGGCCCTGACAACATCCAGGGTGGTAACTCCAAAAAGCTTGTTGGGGTTGTAGACACCCTTCTGCTTCAGAACCTCAGCCGCAATTGGCACTGTGGAGTTCACAGGGTTGCTGATGATATGGATGAAGGCCTCCGGGCAATTGTCTGCAACAGCCTCAACAAGTGATTTGACAATGCTCGCATTGATGTTAAAAAGGTCATCACGAGTCATGCCCGGCTTCCTTGGAACACCAGCAGGGATGACAACAACATCCACACCTTTCAGGCAGTTGGCTAGTTCCGAGGGGCCAGTGAAGTCCAGAACCTGAGCAGGTGTGTTGCAGTGGCTGAGGTCCGCAGCAACTCCCTTGACATTGGCAATATCGTAGAGATGCAGTTCTGACACCAGAGGCGACATCTTAATCAACAGGCCCAATGGCTGACCGATGCCACCAGCAGCACCGAGCACTGCCACCTTGTAAGATGCCTGTGGAGATATCTGAGATCCAGATTTTGCCTTGGGCACAATCCTTGGAGCGACAGACGCTCGGAGGGAGGCATTCCTGCCTAGGAATGATGACTCTGATCCAAAGCTAATGGATGATGATGCCTTTAGGCCCGCATAGCTTGTGACAACTTGGTTGCTTGGCTTTTGGATCAGCCCAGCTTGAGCACTGACTGAGCTGAAGGTAACAGCTGATGCCATACCAGCTGCAGTAACAAAGCTCCATTAGCTTTATATGCAGGTGAGATTAGAAGATAAAAGCAGTTGTGTAATAACCAATAATGAAACCTGCGTCAAGCAGGTGGTCTAGAACGGCAGAATTACTTTCGTCAAAGCATCAATCAAATAGTTTAATCGAGGACATGCACCAGTACCCGGAGTAGGAACATCAGATCCATCAGGACCTTGAGTAACATTACATTAGCACATGGAAAAATGTTCATGCGTTGGTCTGACTTGCGGTTATAACTTGTACCACTCATCGGAACTCATCATTCATGATAGAGTTCACAAACGGCGAGATTTCAGAGCAAACGGACTGATATACTACGCCTCACTTAACCACTGGAATATGAGGCCAACATTCCCATTCCTCATCATCACTAAAAAATCTAGCTACCGTGGTAGATCAAACTGCCTTTCCAAGACATATTGTGATACCCGAACAAGCTATCGAACGTAGTAGTATCTGTTGTGAATTCGGACAGAGGCGTGAAATCATGCAGAGGGCGCCGTCGCGCACGCCACGCCATCCGGCCAAGAAAGAAACATAGCACAGCAGATCCGACCTGTGGCGGCGCTAGGTGGGCGCGGCCGGGATCCGACCGCGAAAGGGAGGAGGACGGGAGACGGGGTTCCGTTGGTTTACCTTGGTGCGGGTCTCGTCGGCTGGGGATTCGAGGCTCGCCTCGCGCTCGTTGGGTCGGGGCAGAGCAGAGCAGCTGGGGGCGGGAGGCTCGTGAGCAGCGGCAATGGCCAGCAGGAAAAGCTCGCCGGCCGTGGGGCTGTGGTGGCCTCCTGGGCCGTACAAAAGGCGCAGAGCGGCGGCGCGGGCCGTGGTCACGGACGGAGACCGGGGGGCGGGCGGCGAGGGCGACGTGCGGCCTAGGAAACAACGGCGGGGATCCACCAGCCCCCCACGCCCGTGCGCGCGTGGACCCGGCCTACGGAGCTGAAGGAGCCTGGATTTTTCGGGTGGCTGGCTGGCCCTTGGCTTGCTTGGTGCGCCGGGTGTTGGCAGCAGGTGGCTGGTGCCTGGAGCCAGCCAGGGAGGAACGGGTTGGGGTTCGGGAATATCCTGCGACGTGACGTGACGGTGGACCGCGCACGCAGGAGGACGCCGTTTCGGCACATTTTTTGGGGGCGTCGCATCGGAGGTTTCCGACGCGGTAAGCCTCCGATGGGCTTCCGCATCCTTCCACGGGCCGGGCCTGAAAACAACACAGCCGCTGACGATATTCCGTTGGGCCTGCGCCTCTGGCTCGACCGAACACGGCGGAGTGCGGTGATGCTGGGCCGTCAGCATGGGCCTGGGTTAGGCAGATGTCCTGAGCTCGATCTCGACCAAGAAGCCAATGTATTTTGACCCAGCTAAGACGCCCCCTCATGCTATGAAGACAAAAGAAGAAGAATATATGGGTTTGAAAAGGTAGTGAAATGGAAAAATGCAAATTATTGGTAGCAGCTGAAAACGTACAATATTTGTTTTTTTATTATTTTAATGGTATTGCATTGATAATGTTAGGAGTGGCTAAGTGAAAACACATAATAACAGACAGATTTCTAAAGGATGGGATAGGTTTCTAAGACTTGAAATAATGTTTTTAGATGAATTGGATAAACAATGTTTCTTTTTTAGAATAAGGAAAAAATTCCGGCTTTAACATCCATATTTGTGAATGCCTGCAGCCCAACATTACAACCACCATACAGGTTTTTAAACCCACCATCAGACAGTATGAAACAGTGAGGTTCCTAGCGCTTACCGCCCAAACCTCTCTCTGACCAACTAACAGAAAAAGCAAAAGATAACACTACCACACAGTGGCAACTAAAACTGCAGTCTGTTCCTTGCCGCCAAACTTGGTGAAGATTTCCATGCCAATGACTTCCAGCTTGTGGCTGCCCATCTTCAAGATCATGCTCTCTTCCTTTTTAGCCAGCTAGGACCATGTCCTGATTCAATACGGTGTTCTGAAGATCACCTGCAAGGAGTTATTAGTTGACAATTTATCAAAAACTACATCATTTTTACTTAGTCAGATGGCCCAACATATTGCCGCTGCTCCAACCAAGACTAGCTTCCTAATTTTTGGATGGAACGAAAGCATCCAGGAGTCAAAAAGATCACTAATTGATTCTGGTGTTCTAAAACCCTTTCTAAAACATGAAGCGCTTTGACAGTAGCATCGCGGTTAAGGGTTTCATTTCACCCCGTGTTTATCGGAATTAAATGCTAGGGTTTAACAAAACAACATCATGCATTAGAGTGATTCCACTCTTGGGGGCAACAGAAACAAAAGCTATATATTTAGTAGGACTGGCCTTATAGCTTCTTCCGAAAAGCACCGCCCCCAAATGAGTCAGCACTACATCATCATCCCCTTATCATTGGACAAACACAACGCCTGCATCCAGGACCAGGAGTACCGGACGCTGCAACAAAGAGGCCCGGGGGGAGACAGCCACGCCATGACAGCGTCAGACAGACCTGCAAGGAAAGCGGAGCCTACACTTTACGGCTGAAAATATCAGCAAGTCCATTATTCATGGCTGCTGAGTCAGGGCACCATCAGTTCGAGGCTAAACTAAACAAACTACTCACCAAACCAAGCGAGGATAAGGCGTGCACCTCAGCCTGACCTGTGTGCCCTTGCGTCGTGGTCTCCCTGGACGGCTGGACCTTGCCAGCAGCATACCCGCCATGTGACTCCACTTGCTCAGGCGCCGATCTGGTCTCCCCAGCTATAGCAATCATGCGGATTAAACAAACTGAAACCGCGTGGTCATGGAATTCGATGCGTCCTCGATTACGTTTGCAAACCAAGGGAAAATCAAAGGCCCCAGTGCGACTTGGAAGCAAAAGAAAGTGTCGATGTTGCAAGTGTCGTGAGTAAAACGGAGTAATAATAATATAACGTTTGGTGTGGGTTGATATGGAAGCCAAGACGACAGTGCTTTTGGTCGTAGTCGCCCTGGCTTGTTTGGTAGAAGACCAGAAGTACAGGTACCTATGTCCATGAATATTCACGTTTTATGCATGCTAACCAGGAATCATACAAAACTGTTCCCCACTAAGGATTTCTTTGGACTCTCAGCTATGCCACATCAGCTCTGCTTACGTCATTTCTCATCCACCCACCGCCGCCCCCTCGCGTTCCCTTGCAAGGCCGCCGCCGCATGCCCACCGCAGACCCCTCGCGTTCCCTCGCAAGGCCGCCGCCGCTTGCCCACCGCAGACCCCTCGCTTTCCCGTCATCGCCCCTTCCCCTCCCCACTACATCCAGTCGCCGCCCATTCCCTCTCTCTTCCCCCTTCCCTCCCCTCCTCTCTCTCTCCCTCCCTTCTCTCCCCGCCGCATCCCCTTCCCCGTGCCGCCCCGCCAGCTCCTCTCCCTCCGCACACGCGCCTCCCTCTCCCCGCCGCCGCTCCCGCCTCCCTCACAAGCGCTGCGCCGCTGGGCGGACCGAGGCCGAGGCGGCCAGAGAGTTCGTGCGCGCCGCCCGCTTCCCAGCCGCCGCGCCGCGCCGCCTCCCTCCCCTCCATCCGCACCGCCCCTCCCTCTCCCTCTCCGGCTCCGGGGGCGCGGCGACAGCTGCTCCGGCACCGCGTGGGACGGCAGCGGCGGCCACTCTGCCAGCTGCATGTTCTCCTCCCCTCCACCACCGGCCCCTTCCCCTCCGCTCCCCCACCGGCGACCCTTCCCGCGGCGGCCGCGGACGGGTGCGCGTGCGTCCGTGCTCGCCTTCTTCCTCACCTCCGGGCGGCCGCGGACGGGCGCGCTTGGCGGCAGCCGCAGACGGCACGCGACAGCAGCGTCGGCGGGCGAGGCAGCGCTTCCATGTCTCAGGTTTATTCCCCAGCATCCAAAGCATGTTCCTGTTCAAAGTGGGATCTTTGTTGCTTCCGTTCTCATTTTGTTTGCCCATTTGTAGATTCCTCATGGGCATTCTGGGATCAGTAACAGAGGAGGAATGAATGTTGGGGGAAATCCTGGATTTAGTAGTAGCATGAATGCTATTGGTGGCTCAATACAAGGTTTATCCTCAAACTTGGCTAATGTGGGTAGCCGCAATTCTACTCCTGGGTTGGCAGCTTCCCCAGTTTTGGGGAATTTAGGCCCACGAATAGCAAATTCTGGAAATATTGTGGGTGGGAGCAATATTGGGAGAAGCATAAGCTCTGCAGGACTGTCTATGCCTGGTATAGCATCTCGCATAAATTTAAGTGGCAACTCTGGAAGTGGGGCTATCAATATTCAAGGATCCAACCGGATGAGTAGTATGCTTCAACAAGGTATGTGATCGACATCATGGGATACGTGTATGTCACTATTTTCTGAATTGGTCATTCATTGTATGCTTACCTATTGCATAAGACATTCTGAATTTTGTAGGCTTATATTAATTGATTTATCCTGCTTATGGTTGATCCCCTTTTACCAAGCTATATCTCTTCTCTATATATATATCACTCTTTGTCGCCTTAACAGAACATTAGTTTCGTGATCAAGAAATGTCGTCAATTAGGTAACATCCTCTGTTCTAACTTTAGCTAAGTTTTGTATGATGTCATTTTTAAATAATGTTGTCTTCCAATCATTTTAATTTTCTACTTTCAAAGTTCAAACATTAGTTTCGTGATCAAGAAATGTCGTCAATTAGGTAACATCCTTTGCTCTAACTTTAACTAAGTTTTGTATGATGTCATTTTTAAATAATGTTGTCTTCCAATCATCTTAATTTTCTACTTTCAAAGTTCATCTTAAAGTATTGCTTATAAATTCCCGCAGCAACGCGCGGGGTATCACCTAGTATTTCCAGTTTAGAGATTGAATGGGTCTTTTCCCTTAGCTTTCCCGGTTGGTAAACTTACCCATTCTAGACCATACGTTTTACCAACTTACTCGTTTGGTAAATTCCGGCTCTCGGATCAAATCTTGTTCTGGAAGAGACGGGACCTTTCTCCCCCGCTGTCGCTCCCACAAGGCGACGCGGGGGCTCCCTCGCGCCGCCGCTCCAACACCGCCACCCCTCCCCCCTCCCTCGCCGTCGCCTGAGCATGACCCCTGGAAGCCCAGAGAGAAGCGCGATGATGGCGACGACGGGGAAAATCGACGGGAGCTCGACCTCGACGCCGTTGCGGGTGGCGCGACGAGGGGCAGCCATGGCGGCGCGGCGGCGCCGGGGAGGAGCGGATCCGGGGCTGCTGCCAGCGGATTCGGTGGTCCCGTGTCCGGATCTGTCGATCCGGCCCCTTCTCGGCAGGGTGCGGAGGCCCGAGATGACGCACACATGGGTGGCGCGGCGACCGGCGCAGTGGCCATCCGGCTCCGAGAAGGCGACGGGCGCACGAGGCGGCGGCCGGTGACTGGGCCACGAGCCCGGGATGCGGCGGCCCGGTCGGGATGCGGTGGTGGCAGCGTCCAGTGCCGGGCGCGCGCGACTGGCGGTCGGCGGCCTGGACACGCGGCTCTGGTCTGGCTGCGGGAGGAGGCCGCGTGGGAGAGATGTGGCACGAGACGACGTGGTGGAGGTGCTGGGCGGCAACGTCGAGGCACGAGGACGGCGGCCACCGGCGGTGCGGCGTGCACGGGCCAGTGGCGGCCTGAGCGTAGGAGGCGCGGCGAGGGCCGAGGCACGCGGGCATGGGTGCGTGGGCGTGGTGACTTGTGCGCTTAGCGGTGGAGGAAGGAGGCTTCTGCAGCAGGGCAAATGGATTCGTGGCGGTGGCGTCTCTCTGTTGGGGTTGGGGCAACCGTGGCGGTGGTGCCGATTTGCTACGCCATGCGCGTGCAGCGTGGGATGGATGCTCCGGTCGAAAGCCCTCGTTAGTTTCGCTGGCGGATGACGGCAGCGTTCCCGGACGTCGCTTTCCCTCTTGAGGGCGTCGTCGTGGAGCTACATCCATGCTGCACGAGATCTCTGGGTGAAAACCCTGTCCATTTTCTAGACGAGCGACGGTGGTGCCATTGGCGTCATGCTCTCCTTGGAGGCGTCGTCTCTAGAGATCCCGTACGGTTGGTAGCGACAGCGGTCCACTGTCCATGGCGGCCTCGACCGGTCGGCAATCCCGTCGTGGTGTATGCTGAAGGGTGTTGTCTACCTCACGTTGGGGTGGCTTTTCTTCTTGTTGGTGGCCACGGGTCGTCGTTTTCGTTGTCGTTCGACTGCTCGCAGCGGACCACGGCGGCTGACGTTGCATTGCAGTCGTCAGTTCGGTGTGGGACCGCGTCGGTGGACGGCGCTTGCGGCAACGGCAATGGGGGATGACTCGGCTTGTAGCGGACCGCGGCGGGTTGTCCAGCATGGCTGAGACTACCTGGTGCGGCACAACGTCGAAAGATGGCACAGGCAACAACCTTGGTCTACGGATTTGAAGGTAGCGGCTTCGTGCGACGGGAAGCAACGTGGTGATGTTGAGCCACGACGACGGTCTGGTTGTTTTGGTGAAGTTCCTTGGAGGTGGGGCAGCCATGTTAGCTATCTTGACGGCAACACAAGAAACGAGTTCGGAGCAGGAGTTAGTGGCGGATGAGGCGTGGCCCCCGCGCACGAGAGGAGACGTCCAACGGCGGATGAGGTGAGGCCCCCGCGCGTTGTGTTTGCTCGGACTCGGTGTTTTCATTCTGTTGGATGGTTTGCATTGTTGCAGCAGCATTACGGCAAAGGGTCCTGCATAGCGGTGGCCTTCTTGGTGTGGTGGTGTCCACTCCCATGGTTTCCTTACCGGCGCCGGATTACGTCGGAGGTTCGATGATTGTAAGGGTGCGGAATGGGGGCGGCGATAGAATGTTTGTTGGTGGGTGCCGCACAGGTCGGGATGGAGTTGAGTTGAGTTCCGTGTCGATGTCCCAATCCGACCGCCCTGAGTTGAGTTGTACTTTGTGGTTTTTGTTTCTTTGTTGTTGTTTTGTCCAGTCTGGACTTCACCTTCTTTTTAATATAATCGGCAGCTCTCCTGCCTGGTTCGTTTCAAAAAAAAAAGAAATCCCGGCTCTCCCACTTGATAAATTTCTAGAGCAGAGGCTAGCTTCTGATCATCTTCCTTTTTTTGTTTTTTTAGTTTCTCGATTCTTGTTATGTAAATCTTTTGGCTCTTCTCTTTTCTCTCCTGCCTGTAATTTTCTGCATAATCAATATAGGAGACGCTTGTCGCTTAAGTTCCCATAAAAAAAAAGAACGTCAAAGCAGATTAGTTTTTTTTTCCGTCAAAAAAGCAGATTAGTTCGTTTTTATCTTTTCATTCTTACAAGTCCTAAACTAAGTCCCTGAAGAAAGTAAAAAACTTTCCACTCAACCTCTCTTTAGTTACCACTTGCTATTTGAACCACTTTAGTTTGAACAATTGGGCATAGTTAATATTTCTCGACGACATTTCAATAGAACATATTCAGATATGATAAGGCGGCAACGTATCTAGTTATCAAATCAATCATCGGCACGCCACATCAACAACTTGAAGCAATTAGTGTTACGTATGCAGTTTTTTGTCTTTTGAAGGCATGCTATGCTTTGTATTTGGTTGCAAACAGAAAGGGAAATGCCCATGGCAACTTGCTCGCACCTTTTTCTTCGTTACGTTTCGTGACTTGCTACATATGACACCAACACCGGTGTTAATTATACAATTGTTGTCCAAATAACGCTTTGCGCCCCCTAACAGCACAACTAATGCATGATACACCATTTGTATTGCATAGCAGGATGGAGATCTCTCAAGAACCAGCAAAAGAAAACGATCTGGCAACAGAAAAAGATTGTGAAATACGCGATATTAACGAATCTGTTATCTGTCATCCCTTTCCAACGAGCTGACAAAATCCGAACAACCAACATGACGCCGGTGACACACTGCCAACACAGCCTGCAATCAGTGATGCGTACGAGCGCGAGAGGCTAGGCGGTCGACCTCGTACGCATCTGCATCTCGAGTCGAATCTGTTGAACTTTGTTCAACAGAAAAATATTTGAACTTTGTTCAATTTTGCATACATTTTTATTATCCTAGTAACTATTGGTAAAAGTAGTTTATCTTTGACTTTCAAGATGTCAAACTAAATTTGTTTCATCAGAGGGAGTAACACACCTAGAAATGTCTGGATTATTGTGTATGTGAAATGGCACGAACATGTATTCAAAGATTCTATTTTTAATTATTGTGCAAGTAATAGAGAAGGTGTCTACACAAAGCTCACATACATGCGCCCCCATCCCATAAACGCACACGGGAGCACCACATTCCAACAATTAATAAGTCCATGGGGTTTTGGCATCCTACATGGCGATGGCCCTATTTTCTGCATTTTATGAGAGGGCAGAATCCATTTTTTTTAAAAGGTGGTGCAACATGCCTATTTGATCAATTATTGGATTTTTCTGGATGATAACTTATCAGAACCACCGCCAAGTCTGGCCCTCGAGCCAGCTTAGCCAGCTGAGTTCGGACCACTTGTCAATCATGTCACACGTATCTATTTTTCTCCAAATAAAGTTTGATTCTAAGTTAAATTTCTCTAGTTTTGATCAGATAACAAAATTAAATGCTTCGACTCCTCCAATACCAAATTCGTTTAGTCAAATCCATCATATTAATTTTGTCAAATCCATCATTAAATATTTATAGGATATTTATTTAATATTATACACTAGATATCAATATATTCCTTTATAAAATCTGGTGAAATTTTTTTAAAAAATTTGGAACAAAACCTTACATAACCTATTGTATATTTTTAAACGGAGAGAATAGGCCGGGTTTGTTTTTCTCCCTCGAACATACTCCCTCCGTACTCGTAAAGGAAGTCGTTTAGGACAACGACATGGTCTTTAAAACACAACTTTAACTTCTTATTTTTATAAAAATATTTGTCAAAAAGTGATGCATGTATATTTTTATGAAAGTATTTTTCAAAATAAATCTATTCATATAACTTTTACAATTTAAAAGTTATTTATGATTTATATTCCCAAAGTTTGACTCAAACCTTATCTTAAACGACTTCCTTTACGAGTACGGATGGAGTATAGAAATTCGGAAGATGACACCACAAAACCCCACTAGTCGCCACTAGGTGAGAGTGTGGCGAGGAGCCGAGCGGCCGACGGGATGGCGGCCGTGGCCCGTGGGCATATTAGGAAATTAGGAATGGTAGGAGTAACGAGATGGCACGTACTACCACTCAGAGCATCTCCAAGAGCTTATCTAAAATATACTCTTTAAATCATCATTTGGAGAGTTATTTGAATAAAAATATTTTTTTATATCTTTATACTTTTCAATAGTTTTTCTACATCTTGTGTGTAGTCTATAGAGCCATCTCGCTCTTCATCTTTGGTTAGCGAGAAATCCGGAATAAAGGATATATTTATTTCGAGGACGTTTTTTCACCAAAAATTTCTATTTCTAAGTTAGAAAAGATATAAAGAACCTTTTGCTAGGTTTTGCCGCGTGCAGTGTCGGCAAGGCAGCCATTGGAGGCGGCAGCTGGCGAGTGCTGTTGCAAGCAGCGGAGGCCCGGAGGTGCAAAGCACTTTGGTGGTGGCCTCTTCTCTTGGTCCTGGATACGTTCGACGGGAAAGAGAATGAGGCGCCGGGCGCGCGCGGAAGCATGAACCTGACCTGACGCCTCCCGAATAATTGAGAGATCGGACTACCCGTTCAGCCAGCGACGTTATTATCAGCATATATTGAAACCGAATAAGTACCACCGTAATTAGCGTTATTAGCCAAGAAAAAAAAAGAAAAAGAAACAAGGCCTGAGACTTGAGGAGGGAATTCGGTCTGGTAGGAAGGAAGGAGAGTGAAACGGCCATCCGAATATCCTGGAGCATAAACCCAAGAGCGGACCACCCGGAATATTCCCGCTTCCGCTTCGGTTCGCCTCTCCCTTATAAAGCCACCTTCCCGTTTCCTTGCCCGTCGCGACCAGACCTCGCCACCCGATTAATTCAACGCCTCTTCGCTCGCTCACCTTCTCGCGTCGCGTCGATCCAGGCCGCCCAGCCCTTGCCCAAAGCAACAAATACAAATGGCTCTGCTGAAGGCCGCGCGCGTCGCCGACGTGCCGACGCTGGACGTGGTGGCCCCCGGGCTGGTGGTTGCGGCGGCGGCCGGCGAGGCGGCGACGCCGAAGCCGTGCGGCGGGCGGTTCTCCGTGATCGGGCACCGCGGGAAGGGGATGAACGCGCTGGCGTCGGCGGACCGGCGGATGCGGGAGGTGCGCGAGAACACCGTCCGCTCCTTCAACGACGCCGCACGCTTCCCCGTCGACTACGTCGAGTTCGACGTCCAGGTAAATAAATCCATTCCATTCAATCATGAATCATCAAATGTTAATAATGCTCCGTGTATTAGAAGGAACGAATTCCTTCCTGCCCCTCGTTAAAAGAAAGTTAGAAGATTAAACAAAGGAGCGGCACCTCCCTACGTGCGTGGGGTAATTTTTGGCTCGTGCGTAAAACGGTACAGTATTTTTGGGTCGTAAAAGAAAGGAGATAAAACGGTTACCGAGGCGTAGGGGCGAGAGACTATGACGCGTGGGGCCGGCCTTCCCCCAACGTGGGTGCACGAAGGCGAAGGGGTTTCTCTGCCGGCGCTCTCGGTAGGCTACTCGATCTCGTTCTCTGACGGGGACGGCAGATCCGCCCATGGCGGAGGGCACCCACCCACATCCCGTGACGCGCCGCCGGCTCGGCCAGGAGCGGTCGGCTCGACGGGCAATCAGAGGAGCATGGTGCCAACGACTAGCAAGCAAAGCAGCTCGCCCCGCCGCCTCAGCCCTGACTCTGAATCGGTGAATCCTCATCACTAATCCCCTCGGGACCTCGACGCGTTGCGTTGCGCTGTCTCCGTCACGTTGATGTTCGTGATTGGTACAAGCCACCTTTGCGTTGTCCTAAACATAAAAGGTCATCGAATATCGATCTGTACCATGAATATGGGCCAAGACTACAGATCGATGGTATGGTCCCCCGTTTTTGTCAAACTATTCACCGAGAAGCTGCTTCGGAGTTGTTATCACTAATAGAAGCCGTGGCATGTACTAGCCGAGTGTGTTTATGGATTATGTTACTGTATTTTTACATTTCCTTTTGCGTTTTGGTACTGACTACTGAAACTGAATGAGCGTTTCCTGTTCCTAGTCCGCTTAAATGCGATAGATGATTACTCACAATATAATGTTGCAAGAAACATACTGATTTGTTTACTCTGCCTCTTGTCCTCCTCCCTTCGTCTCTTCAATAATTCGGTGTGCAAAGATGTTGAGAAGAGAATCGTGAATATCGATTTTGCAGGTCACCAAGGATGGCTGCCCTATCATCTTCCATGACAACTTCATCTACACTGAAGAAGATGTAAGTTCATGTACCGTTATCACTTACGTGAAAATGATTCATACCATTCCTTTTGCCCTGATGTATTATCAACCACAAAAACGGTCATTTTCCTATACAGCAATGCAACTATATATGCCAGTCGCAAGAAACCTAAACCTTGTAGCCTTCTATTTTCAGGGCAAAGTTTCACAGAAGCGTGTCACTGATCTTCAGTTGGAAGACTTCGTCCAGTATGGACCACAAAATGAGCAGGGGAAGGTAACAGCAGAACACCAATCTCGAGCTTATGACAAAATAAACAATTGGGGCTAAGTAGCATCTGATTCTATTTTTCTTGCTTCTTGGCAATGCAGGTTGGGAAGCCCCTGCTTCGCAAAATGAAGGATAGTAGAATTCTCAACTGGAACGTGCAGTCAGAGGATGCTCTTTGCACACTTCAAGAAGCATTCGAGAAGGTCAATCCGAGATTGGGCTTCAATGTTGAGCTCAAATTCGATGACAATCTTGAATACCAGGAGGAAGAGCTCACTCGCATCCTCCGGGCCATCCTGAAGGCATGTGTAACATAAAAAACTGTCCATGTGCTTTGTAAAGTTTGCTGAGAAGTTCCTAACAGTGTCATACATTTCATTTGCAGGTCATATTTGAGTACGCCAAGGATAGGCCTATACTTTTCTCTAGCTTCCAGCCCGACGCTGCCCAGCTCATGCGAAAATTACAGAGCACATACCCTGTAAGTACGCTGAACATCGTAGTATTCATTTTCAAGTTTTATGGACAGCACTGATTATCCCTTTCATGTTCTTCAAGGTATACTTCTTGACAAACGGAGGGACAGAGATTTACACTGACGTGAGAAGGAACTCGTTGGAGGAAGCCATCAAGCTGTGCCTCGGCAGCGGCCTGCAAGGGATAGTTTCCGAGGCCCGTGGAATATTCAGGCACCCTGCAGCCATACCAAATATCAAGGAGGCTAACCTCTCCCTGCTGACCTATGGAACATTGAAGTAAGGCTTCACATAAAAAAAACTTTGTAGCATAGCCTTGCTACCATACCATCTGAATGTCAATGCTCAAATTTATCATCCTTTTTGCAGTAACGTACCAGAGGCAGTGTACATGCAGCACTTGATGGGGGTGAACGGGGTGATCGTCGATCTGGTACCGGAGATCACCGAGGCTGTCTCCGAACTGATCGCCCTGCCAGAGCCTGACCCGGAAGTCGAGAACTTGAGCAACAACCAGGCTGCTAAAGGCGCTGCAACGCCGAATTTCTCGCAACGCGAGATCTCGTTCCTGCTGAGGCTTATACCTGAGCTTGTCCAATAATGCCTCGCCTTCCAGATGTCTTACCACGAATGATCTCATGTATTACTGATCTAGTGATCTGCATACAGAAAAGAAGCCCTCGTGCAGGGTTATATGTTTATGTAGCTTGATACATCTGTCCTGAAGCTTGTCCTGGTCCATGCGTACCCGATCGATAAAAACCATGTTAGCTACTCACTCGGTTCCATAAAGAATGCAATTCTGATATTCAAAAAAACCCCACAAAAAAATATAATTTTAGAAGTAACTGTCTTATTCTTTAAAATAGATAATTATCGGTATGCACCGATAACTCTCATGCATAAATTGATGGAATTGAAACAATTATTAAGGGGTAGCATGGTCTTTTGCTAAAGACACTAATCTGTCTAGAAAAAAAAACCAAAATTGCATTCTTCATGGAACGGAGGGAGTATATGCATATATATATATATATAGTAATACTATACTGTGCCTGGGTACGGAATAACTATTACATACCCGAGTTCACCGTCGAGCCGTCCCGTACCTCCCCACGGGCACGGGCGCACGGCACGCCCGTCGGGTTATTTTTCGGTTCGGGATTTTTTTTATTTGCGTCCCATTCCAGAGATCGTGGGTTCAAAGGCGGTTCTCCGGCCGTCCCGTGCTCCCCCGCTCTATATCGCCGCCGCCGGCGCCGCCGCCAAATCTCCCGCACAACGCCACCGGTGGCACCCACAAGTCATCATGAAGACGACAAGCTGTTCCATCGGTTGGCCTCGCCGTTCTGCCGCCTGCTCGATTGAGCGGCGAGGGGCCGAGCTCGCATCTATCGCCCGCTCACTTGCGCAAGCTCCACCGGCGGATCCAGCGCCGGCTCTGCATCTCCTACAGAGAAGTAGCGCCGCCATGCGGGCGTCGGTGCCGACTATCGAGCTCGCATCCGCCGCCCGCTCCAACCCCGGCCCGCGCCTCCCTGTCCTCTGCCCGTGCAGATCCAGTGGCCGATTCGCTGGAGAGTGGAGGTCGAATGCTGCCGCTCGTTTGTCGCCCGACCCCAAATGCTGCCGGCTGATTCGAGCCCGTCCGCCGCTGATTCGAGTCCGTTTGCGTTGATTCGTAGCCCGAAGGCGGCACGGATGGTGGCCCAGCTTAGCTCCTCCAGGCAGACGACGGGGCACAGAGTGCGGGCACGCGGGGGTGATTGACGGGGACGGGGTTCTGGGGGGACCCATCCCAGCCCGACGGTGTCCTCGTCTCTCTAATAAGCGATGTGCGGCCGAAGCTTCCCCGGGCGTCGGCCCCTGCATACCAAGCGTGGCCATCCACCTCCATGAACGGAGCTCCAGGGTTAGTGCAATCTGTGTGCCCCCATCCCTAATCAGATGTATTGATTCTTTGCTTTTGTTCCATGCAAAATATCTGATCAGCAGCCTTCCTACTGCACACAAATTATTTGTAGAAATGCTTAGGCACGAACACAAGCAAGAACATTTGAACTAAATGGCTGTACTCTCTGCTCAAATAGATTGGCCTAGAGCATCTCGCTGTACTGTGTGCCAAAATAATCTCAGTCTATCCCGGCCAACAAGTTGGAGCCTTGGAGGCGACGTCCAGACCTGGACAAGCTGCCGTGAAGCCCCAAACCTGTGCGGCTCAAGCTCGGCACGGCAGGACTCTCTTCTTGCTAGCAAACTTCCACGCGGTGAGGTAGATTTCTGGCTGGTTCCACTAGTTTGCCTATTCTTTATCTCGCATATGTGTAATGTGTGAGCTCTGTCGCCATTTGACTTGGACTTTTATTTTTAACACTATTTTTCTTCTCTATTTTTCCATATACACACAGATCCTGCTGCAATTGTGAAAGAATAAACACGCTGGATGGAGGATATGAGTGAGCAGGTGGCTCAAACAACCATGAATTCAGCTTCTCACTGTAATATTGAAGTAATGGTCTGATAGAAAGTTGGATTATTTGTTTTCATGTGAAAGCACTGTCAACTTGTAGCATCAGTATCTTTTCTCAGTTAATTTGTCATTTTTTTAGCTCAAGGCCTTCTGGACTTAGCACCAGCTAGTATGCCAAGGATCAGCCAGGCCGGACGTCATCTTCCATTAGCAATAGAAATGTCTGAGGAACTGCTGTCTTCTAGTAATTAATTTTTTTAATTGATTACTAGTTCATGTCAAGGGTTCTATTGGAGCGCCGTGTTTTCGCCCTATCTGGATATATTGCAGCCCCTGTTGCTCTTAGTTTTCTCTTTGTCCTTGGTCTCTTTTCTCTTAGTTCCGCTGGCTACGATGAGATTTCTTTTTGTGCCCAGGGTGTGCTTTCTGTCAATGTAGTGTGAAGGGTGCTCGTATTGCAGCCCCTGTTTCTGTTAGTTTTCTTTTTTGTCCTTGGTCTGTTTTGACGGGAGCTAGGATTAATCAAGTGGCTACGATGAAATTTCTTTGGTGCTCAGGGTGTGGTTTCTGTCAATGTAGGATGTGAAGTCTTTTTTTTTGGTGTTGTAAGGTACCGATCTGGTGTTTGTCCAATTGATTGGATCAGTCCTTGATACTGATCAATCAAACTGGTTTCTGTTCAAGCCGTTGTAGAGCTTGCATGCTTAAAAGATTCTAAAAACTAGGAATTTTGTTGCTTATGTTTGTAATGATTTCGGGTTTCAATCTGGAAAAATCTCATCTTAAATTACATATTGAACTTCAGGCTTAGGTGCTATTTTGTGTTGGATTAATGCAATTGATAATGCTATTGCTAGATAAAACCACGATGGAGTTCCTGTTGGCGAGGTCAGCAATGCTGTTTTGGAGCATCCTTACCCAGTATGCCATATGCATGTGTCATTATAAAAGCTAGAAATGGTCTATTTTACTTAATATGGTGGTACTCATGCACGCCATTGCTCTATATTGTTTTTGTTGCTCTATCCTGTGCGTGGATGAATACAATTTTGCTTGAATGGTTGTGCAGGTCTGGATAAATCCTTGTGAAGGTGCGGATGCCCAGGAACAAGCGAGCTACAAGTGCGATGCTTAGACCTAGATGAAGACACACGGGGTGCTGTGGTTGCTGTAGTGCAGCAGTTGCAGCCAGCTGCAAGTAGAAGCTAGTGCGGCACTGCCGCCACAACCCACAATTTCTAACCTTCGTTTTATGCAACGAGTGTTCAGATCAGGCTGTGATAAGATCTAGCCTTAGAGGAAACGGGTACCTGTAAAGATATCTCCCATCTGAAATAGTTTTGACAAACACACATGGCTCATCGTTCAACATTTACATCTCTGTTCATAAGTTTTTGCCACAAAAGCAGGACGTGAAATTATGCGGTCACTAAATTCCTAGTGTTCGTGCTCCGATTGAACGATTTTTAGAGCTTGATTAATACTTTGTGAAGCATAAAATACATTTGTTACTAACACTTCCGTTGTGATCGGGGTCCGTTTCACCGGCAGCAAAATATCCACGTCCTTCCAAATACCGACAGCTGGTTTTCCACCGAGTGCAAGGATCCTAACGGCACGAAAAAAAAGACAGCTCTCTGCCCAACCGCCGAAACAAAAAAAACGCGAAAAAAAAACTGACCTAGGGCGCTTGGGTCGACCGGCGACGGGTCCAGGACGTGGGCGGGTGCGCGTAGCCTGGCGTGGGGTTGCTCACGGGTCCGCGTCGGGGGAAAACAGGTGCTCGGGTATTCTGTACCCAGGTACGAATTAGCGGAGTCATATATATATATATATATAGATAGAGGACGAGTTTTATCTACCACCGCTTGTAGCTACCATCATCATTAATATATTATCATGTGTATGTTCACATACTCATTTATTAGTTTGAGTATGTTCGTATACTAATTCTAAGATACTCCAAAGCGAATTGCATGAAAAAATTCAGAAACAACCCTATTTTTTAAATTTATTATGATTATACCATTATATTAGTATATAGAAATTAGTATGTCCACATACTCAAAGTATGCTTATATACTCAACCTACATACCACCCAGATAGTCTAGTATCATCATATACTACATGTACATACTCTTTATTGGGTCATATACGTCTTTTAACATAAGATACACGGGTGAAGGTAGCTACCAACGATGGTAGAAAGGAATTTTCCTATATATATATACACATCAATTTCACAATAATGTTAGATTAAGATTGGGGCAAGAGGTGCAAGGCTTGTGCTCAATAGAAACGGCGAAATATAGAGGTACTGGTGATGGCAGGCTCACAGCTCCATTGTTTCAAATAGTAGAGATAATACAAATATTAAAGAACCCAACCAAGGACAATTCGATCAGATTGTAACCCTGTCTAGAATTAGCAAGAACAGTTCCCAGCTGATTTCAGACCAATGCGATCTAACCTTTAACCAAGCAGTGACCTGATATGACTAAGCCTACAATGATCAAGTATATATAATGGTTACTATTCTCCATTTCAGTTCATATCCCCTCCAAAACTAGACAAATTCAGTCCAGCAAAGCACATCATAGGAAGTGATACGTCAGCACATTCTATCACAACGGCATTCAGCACATTCTATCACAAACGGCATTCAGCCCAAAAGTAGGGTCGCCAGAACTACTAGAAACCAAGACACATTGCACCTCAAACTACTTATCTCCAACTAATGACCAGTCCCCTAAACAACCCAGCTAATAATGAAAGCAAAAACTGATCTGGAGCTATGTGTCACAGTATTGCATGTACTGATCATGGGCATAATTTCTTGTGTAGGTGCTCCCTCTTTTCCTCGCTATTCATTTGCACATCTACTGCATGTAGGAGCTCTTCCATTGGTTTGTGTAGTGCTTTCACTCATGCCCTCAGCGAGCTATGCTCCACTTGACAGCTTCTGCTGAATCCCTTCGAGCTCTTCGAAGAAGATTTGACTTTGATTTGGATCCTTGCTTGCAGAAGCACAAATTTCTGCTGTCCTATTCATAAGCATAGCATATCTCAACACATTTTCTAACGCGGTTGATCCTGTCTTTTCTATGCAAAGTTTCTGTAACTCCTGCTCTCTAAACTTCTTTGTCCACCTTTGCTTGATATAGTGTTGAGGTATCTCATTAATTCCAAACTGGGTGAAAAGCCTCAGAACATGGCAACAAAGTATTCCATCTCGCTCAAATTTCGAACATATGCAATTAAATATCTTATTTTTCATGTCAACTTCAATAGAGAAGGAATCATGGAGAAATTCAGCATCCTCATACTCCAGCACTCTCTTCACTGTATAGATTTTGTCCTTTTCCTTTTCGTAAACATTGAAAGCTGATGCATCAAGTAGCTCTTTCTGAAATTTCAAGAACATTGCCATTGTGTAAATTTCTGCACCATGCCTTTCTATCAGTTGCCTCGTACAGTATATTGGCTTTTGCTGAGTAGATTCAAATCTATCAATGCTAACAGCTTCCTCTTGGAAAATTTTATACTGATTGATAAAGGTTTCTATGGTATCCTCTTTCAGAACAGAGTCCTTGAAGATTGAATTTCTGCTCTCACAGCATCCAAAGGAACGTATAAACGGGCAAAACACATGTTTGAAGTAAACTGGCACCCACATAGACCTTGTCCAATACATTTGCTTCATGTGTGCATTTAATTCTGCACTATATTTCTCAAGCATTGTTTTCCAACCATTCTCAAATTCTTCAGTAGTTAAAGAATTTGTGATAAGACGTGTCATCTCAGATTCCAATCCAGGTCTGTTAACCATAAAACCTCCAAATTCGGCTGCAGCTTCCCTCATCACATGCCACATGCTGAACCGATGAAAAACTGTAGGGAATACCTCTGCAATTGATTTCTGTATAGCTGAATCCTGATGTGTCATTATCATACTTGGTTTCTTGCCATCCATCACATCCGAAAATGTCCTCAATAACCATGAGAATGTCTCTGCCTCATCATTTTCAAGCAAAGCCCAACCGAAAACAGTTGGCTTACCATGCCCATTAATTCCAATTAATGATGCAAATGGCATGTTGTATGCATTGGTTCTATAAGTCGTATCAAAATGAATGAAATCGCCATATAAAGCATAATCAAGTCTAGCTCGCGCATCTGTCCAAAAGATACTTCTTATAGTGCTATCATCGTCAGTCTTCATAGTGTAGTAGAACCCAGGTTGCTCCTTTTGCAATCTGCTCAAATGTTCTAGTGTGCTTCCAATATCTGTATTCCTAGTCTTCATCAGTCTGTCAGACTGTTTCGAGTTATTGACATCCACTTTCCTGTCAGGTATATTCTTGAGCCTCCCCTGTAATTTCCCAAATATTTCCATTATTGTTGTCGGCTTAACTTTGCTTTCCTGCAATATTCTTGAGAAGTGTCTCTCTTCCTCCGACATGTGCTTGTGGCTCATGAAAAATCTGGTTAGCAAGGGCGAACGCCAAAGCGGGTGGTTATGTTCATTCATAGCTGCTGTAACCTTCCATCTGTCTGCAACGAGTTTCACAGTCATCTTCATGCGGCATTGAGTGTGCTCAACGGCATCTCTTCTCCTCTTCCTCTGTCTTGTATCAGTCTCTTTTGCTTTCCTATTTTTATTGCACACAAATGTTATCCTCTTGTGCTTGTAATTCATTCCTTTAATCACAACGAATCCTGTAACTTGCCCATAGACATGGATAAAACGATGAGCATCTTGTAGTGTGGAAAATTCCATGCCAACCTCTGGAGGCCTAGCCTTTTCCATTTCTTCTGGACTTGGAAACATATAATCTTCATCACCATCAACTTCTGCTTCTGCTTGATCTTTTTGGCATTCATTGAGGTCTTCATCTCCTTCATTTAGGCATTCATTGAGGTCTTCATCTCCTTCATTTAGGACAACGTTCCCATTCTCTTGATCCAGTTCCTGCAATTTAGAAAAATATTTATAGCTTCCTAAGAAAAGTAATCTTCAACAATTTTAACCAACGCCATAGGATTTTGGCATACGCACACCTGAACAAATGTCTCACAAGCATTTGGGGACTGTATTTCTGATCGCCTCTCTGTTTCAGTATCACTCGGTAGGAAAATAGGTGACTGCTGAAATGGAACGTCATTGCAATTTAGTCCTCATTGTATATTTCATACAACTTCTATTGTCTTATAAACTATGTGCCAATGAGTTTTTAGATCATACCTGCAAGATTTCTTTGGTTGTTAGATTTCCACGTTGTCCAGCCTCAAGTTCAGGAGTAAGCCTGATTCCATGTCTTTCTTCCAAATCTGTGTCCCCTCTGCTTATATTCTGCATATATCAAAATTTTTGGTAATTTGAAACTTCTGTAGAATTTTATTCAAACGATGTTACCTTTGAATAGTTTCCTATGTTGCAATGTTTTTGTTATAACATAGAAGGGAACAATTCAGTGAAATAAGTGGAACAATTCAATGCATTATCTGGAACAATGCAAATATATAATTGGAACATTTGCACATTTCATTACAGGCATGCCATAAGTACTTCTAGTCCATAGCTAGTTAACATCATGAGCTCATTCCTTTCACTTACCACCATTTCTACCATTGCCATATCTGATTCCTTTTCTGCTGCCTTTCGTGCTTCATGGACCTGCAATGTTAAGTTGAATAAGATAGTTGCAAGTCCATTTTTTCTTTTCCATATGTTCAGCTGTACAAAGTACCATCAGAATCTGGATTCCCTCATTTTAGCATGATAAATCAGTAAATCGCAGAAACTGTAGTGACCAGATTTCTAGGTTCAAATAGCTGCATCTAAAGACTGGTGAATTTTGTTATTTTTGGTTTGCAGGTCAGCTCACCTTATTCATACCAGATACCATGAGGCCGTAAGGTCCTCTATTTGCTGATTCCCCTTGATACATTCCTGATTCTTCATTAGAACCACTCATTTCCTGAAAATATTACCAAAAGCTTCTTTCATTACTTTTGGTGGGACAAATCCACATTTCAAGACTGTTTCAATCATTACATCATATGCAGTGGGAATTTTAGCTTAATTACATGGTAATATTTAAAATTCCTCTCGGTCATAGTACTCTAACGGGCTTATATTTGTGGTAGAGCAGCCGTTCATGAACTAGGCAACAAAACAAAAGCATTCACACCCAGAAGTTTGGAAAACAAGACTTCACTAGTGAATTGACAAGCGAAGTAAAAAAAAACAGAGAAATCACAAATCCCAGATTTTGGTGGTCGTGGTAGCAGGCAGGGGTAAGATTGGACATCAACAAACTGAGTTTCGCATGTTGTCACCAGATTGAAAGGGTTCGGATTGATCTAGTGGTGTGCAACTGAAGAGGAGTTCCATGGGTAAGGTAGATTTGGATTCTATGTTCCCTGTTCGTGTTCAAATCAAAGCTGCTGAAGTAACATTGGGGATTTGCGGGGTGAGTAATTTATTAACCTCTGCCGGCTGCCAGCGAGCTGCGGGTTGCGGCTGCCGCCAGACTCCCCGAGCACCGAGCCGCCGCTCTGGATCCCCGCCCGCGCGCTGGATTGCTGCACCGCGGTCGCTCGGGACGAATCGGCGCTGGATGGGCTGCGCTGCGGTCGCTCGGGAACAATCGACGCTGGATTGCTGCGCTGCGGTCGCTCGGGACAAATCGGCGCTGGATTGCTGCGCCGCGGTCGTTCGGGACGAATGGGAGGGAGCTAGGGTTCGTGCCTGGCTGCCTGCAGGAGCGGGGCCCGGTGTTACAACTGGTGTCTTGGGGTGCAGGAGGCGTGAAAGTAAAAGACGCCTTCGTGTGAAGCAAGCGGAAGGCAACGTCCGAGGACGGGCTGGCCTGAGTGGGCCCTGGTGATCAACAGCAATCTGTGACCGTGCCTGTACAGAAAAAATAACTAACAGCCCAATTATCTCTCAGTCTGGTGGGAGTTGGTCTGTTTCTTTTTTTTTTTTGAAAAATGGGAGTTGGGCTGTTACGTGGCCTTTACTCCGTATAATCCAAACCCTAAATCAGAACCCCCGAAGGCCGCCGAAGCTACCGCTGCCCCGCTTGGCGGCTCCCTCCCCCGCAGTCGCCGTCGCTGCGAGTCCCGCCGCCCCGTCGCCACCGGGGCACCGACTCCTGTGAGACCCAGTTCCCTCACCCCCTCCCGCCTTCGCTCCTCGCCATGGCGCCAGCGCGGGTGGATGCCGAAAAGGTAATTTCGCTGCTCGATTTTCTTCCTCCTTTTTAATTCTTCTAAGAGATTGGCTTGTTTCGGTCATCTTATGCTTCTCAATCATCCGCTGGGGCTCTTGCAGGAAGCTGATGACGAGCTGGAGATGAAGGTGGCGAAATATTCACGGGGGAAGGGTGCTGACTTGAAGGTAATCAGTCGCGCTCTTGGAAGTTATAAGTGCTAATCATGCTGCTTTAGCATGAATGTTTCGGCCAGGTATGCTACTGTTCTTCCTCTTGAAACTGCGCATTGACTTGTTTTGGTTTTGGAATGGCTCAATAGGGGTTGAGGGACAAGAAGTTGAAAGGACAGCTCACTGTAAAAGAGAAGCTCTATGGCCAATCTGCGAAAGCTGCTGCGAAGGCCGAAAAGGTCGACATTTTTTTTCCATTGCATTGTTGTGGTCTTTCTGCAAAATGTCAACAAATTTATACTTGGATTGCAAACTTTTTAGGCTGTTGTTTCACTAGAAATCTTAGGTGTAATCGCAAACATTAGGTGGATGAGACAAGATAATCTGAGATTAAAACTTGTGACTGGTTATAGTATGTTGTTGTACCGCCGAATTTGATGTTTAGCTGTTTCGAGGTTTCAGGGGAATCCAATTTGGATGATCTGATGAAGAGAGTACTCGCACATATAGAATTACTATTATAGCATTTTAAGTATTATCAGAATCACTGAAACATTACTGGCCGCAAAATGGATAAAGTTTCAGGATAGTTTTTATGCATTGGCTTGCTCAAAGTATTGTTGCTGAGCTGAAACGTACTTGCTTTGGAGCAAAATCTTTGTTGTCTTAGATCAGCTCCTAGCTCTTGGCCAATTGTGACATGTCACGCCTGCTGTTTTCAAACCAGTCCAGGGATTCTCTTGCATAACTTAAATGTGTTTATTAGAACAGAAAATAACACTATATTTTACATTCCTTAGTTTTACAAGCGATGCTCATAATCTTCACTCTTGATGGTTATACTAATTAACCTTTGTTAATTTTGAAGATTTGCCCTTTTCTGATTTGTGGTACTCCTTTGGCAGTGGCTTATGCCTACCGAGGAGGGTTTCTTAGAGCCTGATGAAGATTTGGAGAAGACATATAAAGTTCAGCAAGAATCAATTCTGAAGGAGGTGGATCTTTTGAGTTCAAGAAAACCATTTGATATGATCTTACCTGGTAAATCTGTTTACCAGTTTTATTGTTCTATGAATTTCTGTCAACATAACTTGTCTATCACTTTTATCGCTACTCCCTCTGTCCCCAAAAAACAAATCGTTTTAGAAATTCTATGACAGCTTAACAAGGAAGTGAGATGACCTTGATTGCCCCTATTTATTAGCCATAGCTGGCACTAATTGATTGATGCATGCACATGCACATACTAAATGGGGGTAAAATGACTTGTTTCTTGGGACAAATTTTGAATCCTAAAATGACTTGTTTTTTTTGGGACAGAGGGAGTAGTTGCTAACTATTTGATCTTATTGCCTTGTTGATCCTATACGATCATGTAGAGTAAAAGAAATCTTGAAGACTTGTCTTTTTGTTTGCTGATACTTTGACATGATACTCTACCAAATCCCACATGCATATCCAGTGCCAATTTTGACCGATACAGAAATCTGCATACTCTATATTGTCTACCCGATACAGAAATCTGCATACTCTATATTGTCTACCTTTCTTAACATTAACTTTTCTGACAATAATCACTAAACGGTATGGAGTCTGACTGGTTCTTGTTGTGTGCAGTACTTGGTCCTTATACTATAGAATACACATCAAATGGTCGCTACATGCTAGTAGGTGGGCGGAAAGGCCATATTGCAATGATGGACATGTTGAATATGGACCTCATCAAGGAATTTCAGGTAATTACTTTTACTATTGAAGCAACTCCATCCATACGGGTCTACTTTACTTCCCCTCGTTTAGATCACATTCTCATTTGATGTATTACAGAATATAAAAATATAAAATTAGTTTCTTTAAATCCATCATGAGATATGTCTTATTCTATAAACTTGGTATCCATCATGAGATAGGTCTTGACCTTTAAACTTGGTCAAAGTTAGAAAAGTTTGACTTAGGACCAAAACTAGAGCATCTTACATTTTCGAACCGGGAGGGGGGGGGGGGGGGGTGGTGGGGCCGTGGGGGTGGGGTTGGGGGGGGGGGCGTTGAGTAGCTTACTAAGCACATGTTTGATTGTCTGTTGGTGGCATGAGCACTTAAACAAATTACATGGATGCAAGTTCTACATGTGATGAGTAACTTACACTTGTATATAATAATATATTTAATATATTTGTTTCATTTCACATCCTTTGATGGTGGTATAAATTTGGACCATCTTTGATTATTGTAGTCCAGGCTGGTCATTTTCTTAGAACAGTGGGACAGTGGGAGGTTGTAGGAGGCTATTCTTCTGTCTTGTCCTTTGTGTTTACATGTTTTCTTTGATGAATATGTGGAATGATGTTTGGTGGCCTTAGGCTAATGTCAATGTATCTTTTGCTCTCTCTTTTTTCGAAAAAGTTTCTGCGCCACCCTTGTTGGTACTTTCTCCCAGTTTTAATAGTGACAATCATTGCTGGACACCTCTTATTTCTTTTCAATGCACTTCATGCGTATTACACTTGTCTGATCTGCTTTTTATTTCTTCAGGTGAGGGAAACTGTTCGCGATGTGGCTTTCTTACATGATGAGCAGTTGTATGCAGTCGCTCAAAAAAAGTAATATTTTAACTTTGCTTGAATTGTGTACTATGTTGCTGTTGGCTTGTTGCTCACAAAATATATTATCATGTATCTGTTAGCCTGAAAAATATATGAACAGAGCAGTATTAAAAATTTATGCATCTTTCTTTATCTTTGCTCAGAGTCTCAGAAATAAAACCATATACCAGCTCATGGTTAAATTTGTTCATCAAACAGGCTATAGGATTATCCAAAATAGTTGCTGCATTGCTTATTCCTTATAGAAATATCCTGGTGTCATTGTCTCATGCAAACTGCATTTGTGAACAATAAGCCTATTTCTGGCAGCATGTTAACATCATTACACAATCTGAATCTTTAGTGACATGAGGTTGAAGCAGCTGAAAATTCTCTTTTCAATTTCTGAGCTACGACTTGCTTGTCTGGAACTGTTCATCGCTGCTTTATTATAAACCTTTAGACAATTCTATACATCGAAAATATTTATACTAGACTAGATCAAGCAAAAAATTATATGCTTCTAGTCAATAATTTACTCTTCTAGGCAGTTGTATAAGGCTGTTGGTCTTTGTAATTCCTGTGTACTGTTAACACTTAGTTACTCATTGAAGTATTTTTGAAACAGGTACCCCTACATATATAATCGACATGGTACAGAAATTCATTGTCTGAAGGTAAGCATGATGGCAATGCCTTCTTTTGGTGAATGTGGAAGTTGTTGATAGTTCTGTGATATTATTTTGGATGTTGTTTTTCACATACTTGTAGGAAAATTGTAGGAAAAAGTTGACAAAAATACAAAACTTCCTATTGTCTATGTTCATATGATCTGATAGAACAGAAAGTATGGCACTTGAGCTAATTTTGAAGTATGTGGCATTATGTGCTTATTGATTAATTATAATCACGTATGCAACTGTTATATTGAATATTGCTGGGAAAATTAGTCAATCGCACTGCAAGTGACATGTTCTTGGAAAATACCATTGTCTGTAAGACTCAAATGCTGCTAAGGTTCACTTGTCAGTTGACACATAGTGGAGGTTTCACGAATACAAACTATTGTGGTAATGCTCAGCATCTAGGAGATCAGCTGTCTCTTCATCAATTCAGTACCCTTTTGTTTTCCTTTAAATCCCACTGGACCTAGAAATGAACTTATTAGATGGAATTTATTTGTTGTTTTCAAATCAGCATCACAACAGTTTAGCAACATAGATTTTGAGAGCTGTTTATCATTCAGTCTGTTCTCAATGCATTGATGTGGTATCTTCTATGTTGACAGGAACATGGCAAAGCGTTGAAACTCCAGTTTCTGACTAAACACTTCCTCTTGGCTTCGATAAACAGCTTTGGGCAGCTCCACTACCAAGATGTGAGCACTGGTGAGATGATTGCAAATTACAGGACAGGTCTGGGACGTACTGATGTTATGCGGGTCAATCCCTACAATGCTGTCATCGGCCTTGGTCATGCTGGTGGCAAAGTTACCATGTGGAAGCCAACCAGCGTGAAGCCTCTCGTCACTATTCTGTGCCATCATGGCCCAGTCACTGCTGTTGCATTCGACAGGAGTGGCCATCTTATGGCGACGGCAGGTGTTGACAGGAAGATAAAAATCTGGGACCTGAGGAAATACGAGGTTGTGAAGTCTTACGCCGCGCGCGCTCAATCCTTGGATTTTAGCCAGAAGGGGCTGTTGGCCTGCAGCAATGGATCCCAAGTAGACATCTACAGGGATTTTGGTGGGCATGATTATAGGCTTTACATGAAGCACAGAATGATGAAGGGCTATCAGGTTGGGAAGGTTTTGTTCCGGCCCTACGAAGATATTCTGGGGATCGGGCACTCGATGGGCCTTTCTTCAATCCTTGTTCCAGGATCCGGTGAGCCGAACTTTGATACCTTCATTGCCAACCCCATGGAAACTACCAAGCAGAAGCGGGAGAAAGAGGTGCATGCTCTCCTCGATAAGCTTGCGCCGGACACTATCATGCTTAATCCAAATTTGATTGCCACTGTAAGAGCTCCGAAGAAGAAAGAGAAAAAGACCAAGAAGGAGATCGAGGAAGACATGGAAGAGGCTGTCGAGGCAGCCAAGAACATTGAGCACAAGAAGAAGACCAAGGGCAGGAGCAAGCCCAGCAAGCGGGCCAAGAAGAAAGAGGAAGATGTTTTCAGAGCCAAGAGGCCCTTCCTGGATGAATCCAAGGAGGTGGACGGACGACCTGACAAGAAGCAGCGGATAGGCGAAGAGGTGGAACTCCCAAAAGCTTTGCAGCGGTTTGCCAAGAAGCCGCAATCATGATCATGGTAACACAAATGGTTTGGATTTCACAGTGGTTTGTTATGTGTCGTTAGTCAATCTTTATCCTTATCTGGCCAGTATAAGTACCGAAAAGAATCAGAACTTTGAAGTGGAAGCATTCATTCGTTGGTCCATTACGCTGTAGCGAATGTATTGGGTCTGTTTCTTGTGAGGTTTGATATCTGTATGGTGTCCGTTTTGGGTGTCAACATCGTTGCTGGTACTTCGCGTGCGTGTAGCCGGCAGGATTTGAACTGAAGACGGTGCGTGTTGCCTCCCGCCGCCAATATGCCATTTTTTGCCTTTGAACCAGAATATCAGATTTTTGTCACCTTCAACTTTTGAAACCGTTTGATTTTATTCCTTGGGCGCGTTTGATGGCGGTTTTAGTCCCTCTGTTGCTATTACAGAAATATAATATTACGTGTAATATTACAAGCAAGAACAAAATTCATGGATCCCATTTTGAAAGGAATTGGGGATTAATTCAATTTGCTGCGGCGCGGATTAATAACCGTCCCTAACCCTACCCCCAACTTCCTCACAGCGAAAAGGGCGGCAAATTCAGATCACTCCTCATATTTCAGATCGCCATTTCCTCCCCCGGCCATATCCAATCCATCCTCCGCTGCAGGGCGGCCAAACCGAAACCGGAGATGGGAAGGACGAAGCGGAAGCTCCCTGGGCCGGCGGTTGCGGAGCCCGCGGCGGCGGTCACGGCCGCGGTCGCGTCGGTGCTCGGCAACGACGGCCTCCTCGCCGAGATCCTCCTCCGCCTCGACCTCCCGACGTGGCTCGTCCGCGCCGCGCTCGTCTGCAGGCACTGGCTCCGCCGCGCCTCCGACCCGGCCTTCCTCCGCCGCTTCCGCGAGCTCCACCACCCCCGCGTCCTCGGCCTCCGCGCCAGCGGGGTCGGCTTCGGCGGCCACGCGCGCCTCCTCCCGGTTCCCCAGCCCCCCGGGCTCGCCGCCGCCGCGCGCCGCGCTCTCGCGACCCTGCGCCGCTCGGACGTCTGCGACTGCCGCAACGGCCGCCTGCTGGTATCGATCCGGGACCCCGACCCTACCATGCCCACCACCTACGCCGTGCGAAGCTTGCTGCGCGCGGCGCGCGACGAACCCATCCCCCAGCCTCCCAGCTCCAGTCCCCAAAGGTTGCAACGCCAGAGTGGCGGGACCTGCAACGGCAGCCTTCTTTGGCTCCTGGAGGACGATGCTGATGCCACGCCCACGCCCTGCTTGTGGCTGAACTTGACTTACAACGGCGATGAATTCCCGAGATCCTCTGTCACTGAGCTCCCGCAGGGTATATTATATTGGAGACTATATTAGCTCAGAAGTTGCTCGCTGGCAGGAAGTTCTACATGGCGACCACCTTAGGCTACATTCTTGGGTTGGATTTGGCCGCTGCCAGCTTCTTTACTGTCCGGCTTCCAGACAGCATCCGGAACAGCAGATCTTTTAGGGTTTCACGCTCTCAGCAATCCGGGCTCTGTCTCATTGATGCAAAGGGGCTCCAAATTCATGTGTGGCATGGCGATGGTTTGGGCCAGTGGGCGTTGGTTGATACCGTCTCCCTACCTGAGGCGTGCGGTCATCTTAATGTGCGGAGGTGGGTACCAGATGATGCACAGAGAGCTCCTGTCTCCGTTCTTGCAGCCGGGGAAAATGCTGAGTTTGTGTTTTTTGAGCTCGTGGCCAGTGGGATAGTCTGCTGTATCCAGTTGAGCAATAGGGCTGTGGAGAGGGTGGCTACGAGGATGACAGAAGATTTTATCCGTCCTGTTACAATGGTCTGGCCTCCCGTCTTCCCGGTGCTTAACTAAGCAAATGAAGAATTATGTTCTTTGAAGACTGGTACTTTTAGTGCTTTACTCATTGTCTCTCGTTTTGAACTCAGGTAGAGTAATTTTGTTAATGCCTCGGTTTTGCTGGAGAAACAGTTATGTTCTTCAGTCGGCTGTAACTTTTGAGCTCTACATTGCTATTATAAATATATATGTCCTCTATTTGTCGTGTCACCTAGATATGTCCAGTAATTAGAGAAAAATGGAAAACTGAGATTAATGAATTGTTTGTAGAGCAGTAATGAATGTTAAGTAGGAAAATTGAACAGAAAACAAAAACAATCACATCATTTTGCTTCCTTGATGTGTTCATCTCTTATCCTTCTGGAAATTAACAATGGATCATTGTTACATGTTCTGCGCCTGTTAGCATGTTGCTGACCTTGTTAATGATGTGATGAATGAGGCCTTCCCAATTGCCTGCTAAAGAGACGTTGAAGATTTTGTTTGTTATGTCAGCACTTAGGAAGAGGAATTAGAGTTGGAAGGTACTTCATCTTCAATGGGTTATTCTAACCATTTTAGCACTTGTTTGGGACTAAAAAGGCTTTGTTATTTCGCTCCTATTTAACATGTTTGTATATCTGCTCTATAATATTTGATAGTTCTTGCCGTGAAGGCTGATTTTAAATCAATGTACCATAGCCGTTACTACCTCCGTTTCTTTTTATTTGACGTTTCCTACAGCAATTTTAGTTATGTCAGCACTTATGAAGAGGAGTTGACGAGTTAACTTCAAAGGATTACTCTAACCTTTTTAGCACTTACCTGGGACTAAAATGCCTTGCTGCTGTTGCTGCTCCTGTTGCTGCTGCTGTTATTTAATATGTTTTTCAATCTAGCTTTATAATATGCTGTGAAGGCTGATTTTAAATCAGTGGTGTGCCATAGCAGGTAGTTATTTAAGGAAAGCAGGTAATGTGCATTTTACTTTGAATGCTGAAGAATCCAATCAAAAGATTTTATTATCCAGCGAACACCTGCGAGTTCAGTGTATAGCAGCTCACTTTTGGGAAGATTGTTGCGTGCACTTCAGTGTACACTGCAGTTTTACTACACCATCAGATGTCACCACTATCTTTAACACTGCAGCTGTTGGGCCGGAGGCCTAAGATTCCTGAGAAATGCTCCAATGCAAATGTGCGGGGTTTCTGCTTGAGACATTCAGATTAATGGTTTATGAAACTTTTGTTGCGATCAATGTTCAGATGGCAACGGTTGTGCAATTGCAACCCTGTGATGATGGCGAACGCAGACCTTTTGGCCGGTTCCATTGCTGGAAAAATGGACTTCTCGTGTAAATTCTGATGGCGTAATTATATTTTTGGATTCTCGCGGTGTAAACTCGGATAGAGATTAAAATTCATTTTCTGACCTGGATTCCAAGCAACAAACGGGAGTCTCAAACCACGGTCGAATTTTTTTTATATATGACATTCGAAGCACGACGATTATTATAGTATATAAGATTGCTGTGCAAAATGTGGCATTGCAGATTGTACCTGATCCAAATGTGACATGCAGTTTAAAAAGGAGAGAATATCATCTAAATATATGCGAAGTCCAATTCGAACGCGCCTGAAAGTAAAGACAAATTGAAAACTGACAATGCAAATATTACTTGAGTACAAGAGGAGTACTCCTATCTAATTAATTTGGACACGGATATCGCTGTTAAAAAATGGAGCTGCTGCGAATTCATCGCCTCACCTGAACTGCGATTTGATTTTTAGGTTAGTGGTCTGGATCACCAGACTGGATGAGGAAGGCAAGTAGCCAGTAGGCAACAGACCGAGCGCCCGAGGTGGAGACAGAAGAACTGGAGAAGACAGAGGAAGGTTTGTTTGAAAATGTTCCATTGAAAAGGGGTGTTCATGCGAAATGGTCCAAAGGGAGTGCGGGGGGTTGTTCGTAAAAGTGCGCCAGGTCTCGGGAGCCCATCTCCACCGCACGCTTCGCATTCGACGGATGCAAAAATTTAGGTTTTCCATGATGATTTCCACCGGATTACCTGATTTACCCTGGACATTTACCCTACAAGAAATATTCTCGATCGGCCGCCCACCCCTTCCTTTCTCGCGTAACGGAAAGCAGATCGCCGGGACATCCTCCCTCGTCCATCTCCGGCGGATCGGATGGCGTCGCGCCTCGCCTCCCGCCTCCTCCTCCGCCGCCGCCCCACCGCTGTATGTATGCAAGCAACATTCTCCTTCTCTCTCATCTCATGGGCTGATCTGATGCGATGGTTGAGGGGTGGATCATCTCCATTCGTGCAGTTTTGATTGTTTCCCCGCCGCTGGTGCCTTCAGGCTATTTTGATCGTTGTATGGGTGCTCGGCTATTGCTTGGCACTGGAAAGAATTTATTGCGTCGCGTAATGTAGGCGGGCAGAGGGATCCATGAGCAAGCGTAATGAATTGAATTGCCTCCGAACGATTTGCTATCTCGTAGCTGCTTGCTTACGGTCTAAATTGGCGAACTCGGTTTGTTTTTGTAGAATATAGGGGTTCCTTGATGAGGTTTGCAATTATTTGATGGTGATCTGCCAATATTGTACTAGCACTTGATGGCCGTCCCTAATGTTAGATGAATCTTTTAGGGTGAATTTTGACATGCTATGAAACTGAAATTGGCTTTAGATTTGTTTCTTGCAAATTCTTGAATGAAATTTCCAATTGGTCTTGGTTGGCAGGTTACTTTGAGTATTGATCATGAGTTGAAAGCTGATAGACCACTGGGATCATCTGTAGTACCACAGCTCAATTGTGCCCTGTTTGTGCCAGGAGGGATTAGTATTTTGCTTTTCACATTTGCTGTTATCCCTTAATGAATGCTATTATCTCCCTAAGATCACTTGCATTGTACAATCAGCATTGTTATTTTTCTGGAAAATGCTGCCTTGACAACCAATAACGACGTTTGTTTGCAAATAGAAGTCAACATCTTGGACTAGATGTGTTTTTTTTTTGTATCAGTTTGTTTCCCCTTCTTAATCTGAGAAGGAACATGAAGAATTCTTTGTTAGTGCTTATCTGCTGTACACCTTCCATAAAGGATTGCCTTTTCATTTTCAACTAGTATAGCATTCAACCTTTGCACATTATTCTTTCTATTGTTTCGCAACACATATGTTTTCCCTTTGTTCATTTTCATTGGTTGATATAATGCTGCTTGCAGACAATATGCATCTTACGAAGTTGCAGCCATGCCAGACATTTCAGCACTCAGCTCCTCGAAGGTAACTGGATCTGTCATGTAGATGTTGATTATTATTAGCTGTCATAGAATCTAATGTTTTTTGGCAACTTTTGTGGCAGGTGTTTGTGTTCCTAGATATTCCAAGCCAACACAGTAAATAGCAGACTGCGTTTCTTTGTCATTTTTAATGACATACTCTTATCTTCTAGTTATTGCACTCTTATTAAAACCCATCTTTCTTTGACTAAAGTGTGACTTCCATTTGTTTCTTAGTGAATGTAATTTCCTTCCAAATGCTTCGCCATATCAACTTTGGAGTAGATCATTTGCATCAGAGAATGGTACGTTTATCAGTCATGTAGAGTGCACAAATATTTTGTAAATAGCTCACTGATAAATACTTCACAAACTCTTTCTTTCTTCCTCTTAAGGTGATTTGGTTGAAGCTGTTGTGCCTTTCATGGGTGAATCCGTAACTGATGGAACCCTTGCCAACTTCCTAAAGAGTATGCACTCCCCACTTCGCCCCCTCTCTTCCTTCTCCTTGTTGATGACATGTTGTGCTCTTTAGAACCCGGAGACAGAGTTGAAGCTGATGAGCCTATAGCGCAGATTGAAACTGATAAGGTGATATATGTCCGTACATGCTAGTTTTGTATTATACTTCTGGAACTTCTCAGAATTGAAATTTTTCCCTTTGGTTCACAGGTTACAATAGATGTTGCCAGTCCAGAAGCTGGGATTATTGAAAAGGTGAGTGCCTTTGCATCATTGTGGTCTCGATGTTTATTATCTTTCCCAGAATTTGCCTTCAGATAGTTATTTGATAGCACGGCTTGTTTCTTACCACATCGGTGCCTTGCAGTTCATTGCCAATGAAGGCGACACTGTTACTCCTGGTACCAAGGTTGCTGTCATATCTAAGTCTGCTGTTCCCAATGCCCATGTTTCACCACCTGAAGAGACCTCCCAGAAGGAGACGCCTCCACCACCTCCGGCAGAGAAAGAAAAGGTTGAGGAGAAAATGCCAAAATTAGAACCCGTCAAAAAGCAGGAGCCAAAATTAACCACCCCACCGCTAAAATCCTCCCCTTCAGAACCCCAGCTCCCTCCAAAGGAAAGAGAGAGACGGGTAAGTCCGAGTCCGTCACGTGATTTGGTATGCTGTGTTATCAAACTATATATTAGGAGTTGTGTACAGTGTTTAACCACTATAATTGCAGGTACCCATGCCAAGGCTGAGGAAGCGTATAGCAAACCGTTTGAAGGATTCTCAAAACACTTTTGCAATGTTGACTACATTCAATGAAGTGGACATGTAAGTGCATACCCTAGCTGTTCTCTAGAATGTTATTGTGTATTCTCGCCCTGATCTGAGTATATATTTATGCTGGACGAGCTCTTGTTTTGAAATCCAACCAACAATACTCTGGTAGTTTTGAAACTTAATATTGCCTTGTAAGTTGGTTAGCATGATCGTTGTGAATAAATGTACTTGTTCAACTGCCGCATCTTTCTGTGTTTTTTATTAAATGTTCAATTGATCTCTATTTCCATTTTACTGAACACTATCCCTTAACAAGGTTCTGCATGGCCCCTCATGAGTATTTCTTATTATTGTGTCTGTTGTTCCTTGTGTCTGTGTTGTTCATTGTGTGTTATTCTTTAGGACTAACATGATGAAACTGCGTTCTGATTACAAAGACAAGTTTGTTGAGAAGCACGGTGTCAAGTTGGGTCAGATGTGCTGCTTAAACTATATATTGCTGGATTTTGCAGTGCTTATACCACTTGCTTTTGCAGGCTGCTGTTTCTGCCCTCCAAAACCAGCCAGTTGTTAATGCTGTCATTGATGGTGACGACATCATATACAGAGACTACATTGACATTAGTGTTGCCGTTGGCACTTCCAAGGCATGTACATCTGTTGTCTTTGTTTAATGCCCTAGCTATCTTTTGTTCTATATTCGGGTGTAATCATTTATACGGATGCCTCTTTGTCTTAGGGTCTTGTTGTTCCCGTCATTCGTGATACTGACCAAATGAACTTCGCGGACATTGAGAAGGGGATAAACAACCTTGCTAAGAAAGCAACTGCGGGGGCACTTTCAATTGATGAGATGGCAGGGGGAACCTTCACCATCTCAAATGGTGGTGTCTACGGAAGCCTTATCAGCACACCGATCATTAACCCCCCTCAGGTTCTCTTTTTTTATTGCCCAGAAATTGCTTCTCATTAATTTCAGTGCAAAGAGAATACTAACTTTAACACAATTTACATTGATGCAGTCAGCAATCCTTGGGATGCATTCCATTGTTCAGCGCCCCGTGGTAGTGGATGGTAAGATTGTTGCTAGGCCAATGATGTACCTTGCACTGACATACGACCATAGGTTGATCGATGGCAGAGAAGCTGTTCTGTTCCTGGGCCGCATCAAGGATGTGGTTGAAGATCCACGGAGACTGCTCCTCGACATATAGTTTCTTAAATCATTGCCGGGCTACAATTGGTGGTACCGGTTCTCCAAATAATTGAATGCAAATTTTTGACTCATATCGTTGCTAGCCGGCCTCAGAATTGTAAGAGAACAGAACCTTTGTTCCTTTTGTCTTCCAGGTATTATTAGTTGGGATGTATTAGTTCCATGAGAATGTTCTCGTTTCACAAGAGCAAATGAAATTACCCTTCCTTTGGTTCGGTCCAATGTTCCCATATTTTTGTCGCCATGCCATACGGTGTACAATTACTCTTGCTTGCTGTCAGATGCTGCACCGACAATGTTTTTTTTTAAAAAAGACGTACCTCATACGACTTGGTCGTATGGGAATTGTATCTGAAGTAGGGCAAATCTTTGATGAGTGTTCTTGTGAGGGTACTGTTGTTCTAAGGAAACGGCTCGACGCAACGGCAGTGGTGACTCGGATTTGAAGGTAACTCGAGACCCGGATTTAATATATGGCACCTTCTTAGGGCAAGTACAACCGTGTAGACAACTTGCTGTCTTTAGACAGTTTTATACAATGGTATAGACAGCTTGCTGTCTGTAGGGTGTTTAATTCATTCTTTGACACACAAATCATGATGATCTAGTGCATATTTGATCTTTGTAGTCATTTTTGTTGCATACATGAGACAATGCACCATACACAAATATTCCGCATTACTAGTAAAATAAGCATGTATATAATAATTATATATATATATATATATATATAATGGTCTTAGGAATACATGATGTGATATAATAATAAAGTCACCATTTCATTGGACACATGGCTCTAACCTCCTCTTGGCCCATAACGCCGCCATATGTGCTCAACTAAATCATTCTTGAGTTGTCGATGTGTAGAGGCGGCCCGGATAACCGAGTTTCGGTTAAGCACCTCGACAAAGCATGGATTAGGATTGTCATTTGTTTGCACTTCCGGTGGTAGCACTTGGATTTTCATTCAAATCCAGTAGAATTTTAACCAAATCCTTTTCATCTTCCACTATCATATTATGGAGGATAACGCTAGCTTGCATTATATTAACCACATCCTTCCTTTTCCACGGTCGTGCTGGACGGTTGACAATATCAAAACGGGATTGCAAGACGCCAAATGCGCACTCGACATCCTTTCTTGCCCCTTCTTGCCGTTGCGCATATAGTTTATGTTTCTCCGTTTGAGGTTGTCTTATTGTCTTCACAAAGGCAGCCCACTCAGGATATATTCCGTCGGCAAGATAATACCCCGTGTCATATTGCGTTCCATTTACAGTATAACTCACTCGGGGGGCTTCTCCCTTTATCGCATCAATGAACAATGGTGACTTGTTTAACACTTGAATATCATTTTGAGACCCGGCGTTACCAAAAAAAAGCATGCCATATACGAAGGTCTTTAGATGCTACCGCTTCAAGGATCATATTAGGTTTACCTTTGAAACCATTAGTAAACATGCCTGCCCAACCTTTTGGGCAATTCTTCCATTGCCAATGCATACAATCAATACTTCCTATCATGCCTGGAAAGCCACGAGCCTCATTTTTTTGTAAAATTTTTTCTAGTTCATCACTTGTCGGAGGACGCAAGTACTCGCCACCAAAACATTCAATCATCCCTTCGGCAAATTTCCCTAAACATTCCAAAGAAGTGCTCGCTGCAATCTTCAAAACCTCAACTAGTGCGTCAGCTGGTGTGCCATATCCTAGCATTCGAATGGCTGCGGTGCACTTTTGGAGAGGTGAGTGGCTATCTCGACCCGTTGCATCAACTCTTTGGGTAAAAAATATATCCCAATTAGACAGCACACGAACAATCCGAAGGAACAAAAGGCTTATTCATCTGAAATCTCCTCCGAAACTGCTCATCGGTATATATAGGATTCGCTGAAAAATAATTAGCAACTAAATCTTCATGTCCCTTTTCTCTTGGCCTAGGTACGTATACCTTCGAGGTCCACTTTCATGCTGGCGACGGCGAGGAGGCTCAGAAGAAGATCCTTCGATACTGGCCTTCAGTTTCTCGCCAATCCTCCTTCGAAATGATTCCATTATTTCTTCCTCGGCGAGATAATCTTCAAATGTATAGACGTCCACCGGATCAATTTCTTCACCTTCATCACCAGATGCCAAGTCCTCGGCACCATCTCCACCATCGCCACCAGGCAGCACACCATCACCACCAGGCAGCACACCATCACCACCATCGCCACCAGGCAGCACACCTTCGCCACCATGGCCCTCTCCACCAGACTGCACACCTTCGCCAAATTGGCCATCGGCACCATCTCCACCATGGCCCTCGGCACCATCTCCAGCATCGCCACCATGGCCACCAGATAGCACACCATCGGCACCACAACTCTCTCTTTCAGTGGATGACATTGAGATAACAATACAGATGCATACAGATAACACGAGACTCCACTTATATATATATACACCCGTGCAGGAAGTTGCAGAATACAAGCAGCCCCTTCTGCAACGCATGCACGAAGTGGCACGAATGCATGCAGTCATTTTTCAGTTCACACAGGGTAGCAGTTCACACATGATAGCAGTTCACACATGAATTAGCACTTCAGATGACAGAAATTAGCACAAAAAAAACTGATAACTTGCATTGTGACGGCTTGCATTGTTCAGACTACATTTCACATAAGGCACAAAAACTTTTGAGGAGTCTTCCCAAGTGGTCAATTTTTTTTAAGTCATATTGCAAACCGTTTGAAGGATTCTCAAAACACTTTTGCAATGCTGACTACATTCAACGAAGTACAGATGTAAGTGCATAACCTAGCTATTCTCTAGGATGTAATTGTGGCTTCTCGCCCTGACTTGAGCCTATATTTACGCAAGATAGGCTCTTGCTACTTTTGAAACTTAATATTGCCGGTTCATGTTAGTTATCACCATCAACAAATTTTATTGTTCAACTTAATCCGCATCTTTCTTCATAGAGCATTTTTAAGAGATTAGCTAAAAAGACTAGTCAAATTTACTGATTAAGCTACTCTTAAAAATAGATTTGACTAAAAAATAATAGAGTAATCTAACAGATTCTGTAAAGATGGCTAGTGAGACAGACTAGCTAAATATAGCTAGAGATGTAGGATGTAGAGCCACTAAATTTGGAGAGTCATTTACAGAGTCTATTGGAAACGTTTTTCTTTAACAATAGCTAAATTTAACTTTAGAAAACGATTTGTCTTGTCTCTTTGAGATGCTCTTAAATGTTTAATTGATTCTATTTCCTTTTACTCAATAATATATGTATTTTTTAACGGACCTCTCATCTCCTTCCTAAGTTCACGTGAGCCTAGCGGCTCCGAACCGGGTTCCAGCCGCCGCGGGAACTTCCTTGCCCGTCGACAGTCGTCCACCTCGCTCGATCCTCTCTGGTTCCACTACTCTTGTCCCCTCCCTCTCCGTCTCCAGCAATATTGTTGGTTGCGTTAGTATGGATGGCAACGGATCGGGTGAGGTGCGGGTAAGACATTTGCCTGCCCGATAGCATGCCCGTCATTCCCTTCTATGCCCGCCCGATAATATGCCCGCAAGTAAATTTTCTTGCCCATGCCCATGCTCGTCGGGCACCCACCGGGTATCGCAGGCATATTCACAGGTACAAAATCAAGCATCAGATTAGGAATACTTGGAGACTCTTGGGACCACGTAGGAAGGACAAACCTGCGTGGGGAAGGCCGCTTGCAGCGGGCTGGTCGCGGGACCGGTGGAGTGTTGGCGACTCGGCATCAACGGAGAACGGAGGACAACCTGGGGAGGCTCCTTGAGGGACAGTTGGTGGCCATCCTAGCATGTAGGTCCAAGAGCATCAAATACGTACAAAATGGCACATCTCAAGCTAACCGTGAGTTGTAATGGCATGTTTCTAAATAGACGAATAGTAATAACCTTTCTCCGAAGTAGAAAAGTTACAATGGCATATATCCAATTAACCCTTTAATCTAATATACCCATAACGGCCTACTGTTTTGACTCCTATAGGATTTGTATTCCCTTTAGAGTCACATTTAATATCGTAGACACATGACATCCTACTGTTTTAACTCCATTAGGAATTTCTCTAAATCCAAAAAACATCAGGATTAATCAATTACATTTCATATAAGCTATTGCCACTTCTTTCATGTGGGCTGTTGTTTGCTCTTTTATTGCCCACAGGCAATTGATTCTATAGTCTCTTGTATAATAAGATGTGTTGCATACAACGTCAGCAGGTATTGTTTCTCTTGAGTCATTGAAGTGGACAATATTGTTACTCTTAAGTCATTGAAGTGGACACGGGTCCAACTTCTCTTCCAGTCTTACATACCATGCACCTCCAGATTTATCATTGAATCTCTTTACTTGGGTTTAATCTGTCTAAACTCATCCAGTATGATCACAGGCTGATTATGCTATCATTATTATGATCATCGTACTCCCCCAGACGATCACATTCAACTTTTATAGATCACTTACTATGCATTGAAGTACACGGGAATATCTATACATTGAAGTATAAGGGAATATCTTTTCTCCCCCCCCCCCTCGAAATGTGGTATGAACTTTTCTACTACAATTTCGAAACCATTCATAAATTTTGTGAACGAGGAAAACTTATATGACTTCTTCTGATTCACATGGGAGTGTGTTGGCACTCCTTACGACCTATAGAAAAATCTGCAAGCGGACGGATACCGATGTAGCTTTCACCTGAGAGTATTCAAGCGAATCGATTTCCATGAGGAACGAAAAGTGAACTATTCTAAAACTAAGTTGTCCAAGGATGGTACGATGGAGTGGATGACGACGAAGAAAAGGAAGGGAAAGCGATAGCAGGGTAGAGAGAGCATGTGTCTGATAGTATTGTCCTTCTGACTAACTGAGCAAGCTAGGTGATATCAGATAAGTGATTGCGTCGGGACACGAAACCAGCAATACACAGAAAGGGGTGAGAAGGGGTATTGCCAATAACAGCTCTAAGGATCCCATGGTTCCGAGACTAATGTGGTGGACTACGTAGGCCGTATAGAGCTATCACCACCTAACGGCTACCACACGTCCGTTGAATCGGATGCAAACCAAGCTAACATCAAGTCTAGGCACCACACCTACACTAGTCAGTTAATACTTATCTCGTATTCAAATATAAGCACCAAAGCAAAGCAACAAATATACGATTATATCAATTAACTAAGCAATGAACGAGGAACCAACAAGCAAATAAGAGTAAGAATTGATGCTCAATTAATCAGAGAGGTAGAAGAGTAACCAGACATGACCCGAATGTCACTTGAAGTGGAGCCGCATCCTCATGTTCAGGTGCAAGAGGGGCCGACACTCCGGCTTCAACACGCTCACCTCTCTTCTCTCTCCCTATCTTCTAAGTATGAGAGTGGCAGTGGCAGCGCTTCGCTAATGAGCTTCTCTTTTCTTGTGTGTTTGATACAGGTGCAGAAGGCCTCTATTTATAGTGGAGAAGGGCGGTTTGAAGTTGAGCAGCGGCCATGGCACCTCAGGGTGGTTCCGGGCACTTCGGCCGAACTAGGCGGGTTCGACCGAAATGGGTCGGTTCGGCCGAACCACCCATTTTGCATTGCCTCGCCTCCAACGCGCTAGATTGCTTACCCAGGTCGGGTTTGGGCGAAGTGGGTTGTTCGGCCGAATTGGGCTGAGACCCTTTTCTCCTTCCGGTCCACCATCTTTGTATTGGGGGTGATCCTGATGATCCACTCATACCTGGGGTCTTGGTGTTTTGTATGTTTCCATGTTGTGCCATACTCCAAGTATGAGGCTGGAGTTCGATGGAATCATGGGATTTAGCCGAACCCACTATTTTGGGTGGTTTTGCCCCAACTTTGGTAATTCACGTCCTGAAATCAAATAGACACCAAAACTTATGGAAAAGATTAGAAATAAAACCTATAGCTATGGTGCATGTTTCCATTATATTCATTTTATACTCGGTTGGAGATTGGAAATCAGTCCGTAACGATAGTGAAGATGTCGACGGCGCGGTGGAGCATCCTGTTGGCGGTCGTTACAGCCCAAATCTGACCACCAATACTCGGGAATAAATGATGTTTTATGCAACATTCCATGTACTTAGGTTTTATTTCTAATAAAGTTCCGCGAGTTTTGGTGAGTGTCACTTGTGCAGGTACAACTACGACAAATACGTGCTATTGGGGCCAAAATTGACCGAATCGGCCGAACGACTCCGTTCGGCCGGTTACCCCCTTAGCCGTACAAGTCACCGGGAGTCGTCCACGTCAACCATGACCGAGCAACCACATCACATGCCACATGGACGACTGCCAACTCATCCCGGAGCACCTAATCCACTGTCACGTCACTTTTAGGCCAAGAATACGCGAAGACCAACACATACAAGCCAACCCAGGAGGTCCACAAGCAAGAGGCGCTGCTGGGGAGGCCGGCCACGGGCCTGACCCAGTTCGGCCAAACTGGAGCCTTCGGCCGAACCGCCCCCAGCACCAGAACCAACCCTGGAGGCTGCATCCTGGCCCTTGGTGGCCAAGGCGGTGCATCCCTCGGTTCGGCCGAATCGAGGAATTCGGCCGAACCGCCTCTTTGCCCCCCTTGGCTACCTTGGCGGTTACCCAAGCTCAACCGTCATTGCAAGCTATAAATAGAGGGTCACTTCACTCATTCAACACACACCAAGCCAAGGAGCTCTCTCATTCCACTTGTTCTAGTAGAGTTAGGATAGTTTAGTTGGGAGTTAGAGTTGAGTCGAGTTGTGCCTCGGAGGTTCCGGAGTCGTCTTCAGAAGCTCTGGTATAAGCTCTTGTATCTTTTACCTTTCCTTTTGCAAGACTTTGAGTTATCAATATAGTTATCTTTATCTTCTTGCCTTTGTCATTTATATCTTGCTTCTACTTTATTCTAGTTGCATTAGTTATAGTTCTAGTGCTTGTAGTTCTTGTTTAAGTCTTTGTCTTGGCTGGTTCTTCGATCTTGATTGATACTGGAGGTGAATTGTCACCAAGAGTATTGACAAGGTTGCTTACTCTTGCTAGCAGAGTAAGTAGTTGTTGACTAGTGTAGGAGTGGTTCCTAGACTAGCCAGTGGCCTTAGATTATTCCCGTCGCAACGGAGGTGGTAGCCGTGAGGTGGTGACAGCCCTTTCGGTCTTCGTAGCTCATCACGTTAGTTCCGGTCCGTAGGATTCCCCAGTTGGGAAATAGTGGCACCCCTTCTCATCCCTTTCCGTGTGTCACCGGATCCCTTGTCCCGAGGCTAAGACAATAGAGTTAACCCAGATCTCCTAGTGCTGGCTCTGTAGCCGCTGTATCTCTAAGCTAGAGTGACATAGGTAGATAAAGTATCCAGGAGTCCTCTATCTCTTCTCGTTGTCCTCCCAGCTATCTATCTCTTCTCTCCCTTACCTGAGTATCCCTTGAGTTGTGTGTCTGGTATATCCACTCCTATCCAATACCGTTATCCCCAGTCTTGTCTAGTCATGTACCTTTCTCTGATAGTCTCGAATATCTGTTCACTAGTATTCTTGCCAAAGCTTCCCTGCAGAAATATAAATTACGATACCTCGGGATACTCCCAGGTGAAGTGCTACAGCGGTGATTCTGTGCGCTTGCAGAATATTTCTATATTTTACTAAGCCATAAGGAAAACCACTGAAACACTCCTTACCCTAGTACCAGGATTCGCAATTCTGATATTGGATCGTAAGAAGTGCCAACACATCCCGTCGCTGACAGTGCACCCTCGATCGGTAGGGTTAGGTGGAGATGGTGGCGGCAGCGGGTGTGGTGAACCTCGTAACTCCTAAATGCTGCCCCCACCTCCTCTTTTATCTGCACTGCAGCAACAGGGCCCACCGGCCTTGCTTGGGCTGCACACCCCCCGTCAGGGCGCGGGTCAAGGGCCCAATGGGACATTTGGTCCATTGGTGGAGATCAATCGAACACAAATTACTATGATTTTTAATCAAATTTGCCGATTTTGCTACAACCTGCTTGCTATCACATGTTGTATCTCAAAAAACCCTTTTTGTGTCATTTAAATTATATCTTAAGTACGACAAGTAGTTTGGCTTTGCATCTATTGCAAGAGTCTGCCTTTACAAAAGTGAATATATCATCGTTGAGTAAGATAATAATGCCCATCCTATGCCACCTGGGCATAACTTACTTGGCGGGCTCGATGTATTATCAGTCCATAGATGCCAAAGCCTAGTTAAATCCTTACTTGGTGGGCCGAGTATATATATGCTAAAACCTAGTAAAATCCAAAACGGTCAATGCACGGTCAATGCAGACCGTTGAAACTCGAAAGAGACGTTCGAGATATCACTGTGGCTCTTATTTATATCTTATAGGCTAGGATTTTTGAGGCTCGCTATTCCAGTTTGTTCCGTCCAAAATCCTAATACCTAATGGTCGGTGCTGCCACCGCTGACGATCTAGCTTTGTCCCTCCTCCCCGGCGATGACTCACGGGATCCACATCTCCTGGAAGTTCTGGGTGAAGCCGTGTAGAGGATTCCCGGCCCGATGCCGTATGACTCTCTAGTTCCGCTTCTCCTTCCGATTTATTCGTCCTCGTCACCATCTTTCTCGGCTGGTGTAGGTTGATGGACCACAGACATTTTATCCCGCAGTTTAGAAATTACCTCAAGAAGTTGCGGAATATTGATGCGATTCGCAGCAAGTTGGTGGAATGTACGATCAGCTCCCCTACCTCAAGTAAATTTAGTGAACTAAGGTGGCGTTTTTATGTCGTCAAATGTTGTAGGAAATGAAAATTATGTAAAATGAGGTCAGATAAGTCTGGTCTGATTGATTTATGTTGTATGAAAGGGAAAATAGGTCAATGAGGTCTCGTGTTTGATTGGAGGTAAATGGATTGAAGGTAGTTTGGTAATGTAAAGTGAATGCATGTTGAACTCATCAAATCCCAGCGGGGAGTTGGGTTAAGACCGGAAAATGTAAGTGAGTTTCCCATCAGCAGAGGTCCCAGCTGGGAGTATGGTTAAGACTGGGAAATGCAGGTGGGTTGTCCATCAGTAGAGCGCCACTTCTTCTGACGAGTTTACCTCTAAGCATTAGGTTGTTGAGCACACACCTAGGAAGGAATCCTTTGTTGTATCTTCTTGACATTTCATCATTATTTTTTCCCTTTTCCAATTTGTTGCTGCTGTTTCTATGGGCATGGTGAAATGGGATGGAAGATCCTTGAAATAATGAGATCATAGCCTTTGAATTTGGATCATCGATAGAATAAATGATGCAATTAGTTATTTTTTGTTCATGGTTATAAATAGAAGCAAGTGATCTTCCTTTGTTCCTGATAGGAATTAGGTGGCCTGATCTTCCATCGGGTGAAGGATAATTCGTTTAGGGCGGAGCGCAACACACCGATCCGACTTCAAGTCAGCAAACTCGAAACCTGCAATCTTAGCACCACGACTCCTTTGGTTATCAACCGTGTCACAACCCGGTTGACCTCGCTAAGAAGGCTAATCCTTGTTTGCGAAACGAAGAACACAAACAAGAACTCGAAAAGAACGCGACTCTCAATATGAAGTGACGACGAAACTATTCTTGACAGATTAATCTAAGGAAAACCCGAGTCCAAACAATGGGGGCTACTGAATTTATCATCCTTGGGGCGAGCTAGGGTTGGGGGCGACCAGGGGCATCCACAACAAATCCTGAAACGGCCCACAACAGGTAACACAACACCTTTTCATGGTCACACAGAATGATCCACGAGTCTTCTAGAGCTAGGACCAGAACCAAAAGAAGCGTCTCGTCGTCACGGTTCCAACGCATCCAAGAACACCTTGATTGGATGTTGTATGAGGGAGAAATTACAGTTTTAATGCAGACATGTCGGCTGAACCCGAACCAAAGATGGTGTCCAACTTGGCGACGACTTGTAACTTGGAGATGAGACCGGCTCGTGTATGTCCAACGTGGCGATGTCCTCATCAGTTCCTCTTGGTAGATATTTTTTAAAGAGATTATATCATGTATCCCAATTCGAATCCAAGTTTGACCAACGACAAAACCAGAATTGCATGATTCAGTGTCTATTTGTTTTTTTTTTGCAGTTTGAGTTAGTAAATAAATCATTAGTTTTTTCTTCTCAGTGTTTAAGATCTTGATGTTCATGTGTGGGTGTGGTTGGTGCATATCCCATCTGAGTCAAGGTAGCTTTAAATGAACTAGTGGTTAGAAAGTTGTTAAGATAATTGGCAACCAAGATGCCTATAAATCTACTGATATTGTTCCCTTCGTTCAATCAGATTCAGGTATTGGTCCACATCTTTACCTATAGAATTTGTTATCATTTGATGTTTGATGGTGGACCATAATTTCATTATTTCTTGTATATATATACAAGATTACAACAGAGCATATCGGACATCAATTCCCTTATTTCTAGTTTAGTGATTTTAGGACAAGGGATTTCATTTTAGGACATGGCAAAAAGATTCAAAAATAAGCACCTATGCAGGAGGTTGATAATTTTCTATTCATCTACTTTTGATTTAATATGACTAACTATAATGTAAACTATGCTTAAATTATTTTTATTTTTTGTGCAAAGAATATTCCCCTGTGTTATAATTGGAGATGAAATCCGCCCTCTAGAGAATTTCCATGTTTATGATCCTACACTTGGGCCTCCTCATGACGGGGATCTTATTAGATTTTGGTGAGCATATCCTCCTGATTTAATGCAGTATGACCTGTTATTTGTGTCTTGTTCTCTTTCTGAATCAGTTTTTGGTCCTAAGATGACCATTTATTTTTGTCTTGTTCTCCAGTGTTGGCGATCATTACAGACCGATTTTCGACCTCCAACCAAGTATAAAACAGACACAATGGAGACACGCACCATAGCTATAGGGCTTATCACTGACTATTTCCACAAGTTTTGGTGATTGTCCTCTGTGCAGGTACAAAATGGAGAAACACGTGCTATAAGGGTCGGAAATGACCGTTTCGGCCGAACGACACGATTCGGCCGGTTACCCCCCTTAGCCGTATACGAAATCGGGAAGCCATCCACGTCACCGACACTCAAGCAGCGACCGGGATGACACGTAGACGACCGCCACCTCATCCGGGGCCGGTCCAACTCGAAGCCAAGTACCAGGAACTAGCCAGGAGGGCCCACAGGGCAGAGGTTGCACGGGGGAGCGCTTCCAGGCCACAGGGCCCGTTCGGCCGAACGGCCCACTTCGGCCGAACCGCCCCCAGAAGTCCACCGCCTCAGCAACCGCCTCGGCACCAAGGCGGTGCCACGTGCCCGTTCGGCCGAACACATCGGTTCGGCCGAACCAGCCACTTCGGCCGAACGACCCGGAGCCGCCTTGAGCTGCCTTGGCCGCTGCTCCACTCCTCCACCGACCCGGGCCACTATAACTTGAGACCCCTGGTCACCTGCAAGACACACAACACAAGAGTAGAGTGCAGGCGAAGCACTGTTAGTTATCCACTTGTATCAGTAAAGATAGGGAGAGAGGAGAGGTGAGCGTCCCGGAGAGGAGCCGAAGTGTGGGCCCCTCCTCCCGCTGTACCTCTACGGATGCGACTTCACTTCGAGTAACATCCGGGTCTTGTCTGGTAACTCTTGTATCTCTCTCTGATTAATTGAGCATTCAGTTCTTACTTTTATATGCTTGCTGGTTCTTCGTTCAATGCTTAGTTGTGTAGTATAATTGTATACTAGCTGCTTAGCTTGAGTGCTTATCTGTCTGCAGTAGATAAGTATTAGTCAACTAGTGTAGGCTTGGTGCCTATACTTGAGGCTAACTTAGTTTCTGCCCGTCGCAACGGAGGTGGTAGCCGTAAGGTGGTGACACCCCTTTCGGTCTTCGTAGCCCATCATGTTAGTTCCGGTGTCTTAGGACCCAAGGTTCAGGGTAACTGGCACCCCTTCTCACCCCTTTCTATGTGTCGGAGGCTCTGTAGTCCCGAAGCAAGTATCTATCTGTATCCTCTGATCTGCTCAATCAATCGGTAGAATACCTTTATCAGACTCGTACCCTCTCTACCCTCTTACCTCTTCTCTTCTCTCCTTGTTGTCGTCATCCATCTCATCCATTCCATTTCATCCACACCATCTATCTAGGACAACTTAGTTTAGGATTAGTACACTTCTCATTCTCCGTCGAAATCGATACCTTGGAATACTCCGGGTGAAAGCTACATCGGTATCCGTCCGCTTGCGGATTTATCTGTAGGCCGTAAGGAGTGCCAACAAGCTTTCTGGCGCCGTTGTCGGGGAACGGTAGCTATTCTGATTCCGAACCCAAGTTGTCCGTGTATCCCACCACCATCCACCATCCATATGGATTCCACTCTTACCTTACGCCAACACTCGGCTCCAACGGGCGATTGTTTGGAGCCACCACCATCATCACATCCCATATCCACACCCGGCTATGAGCTACGTCCCGGCTTCATAGCCATGGTTCGTGAGCAATCGTTCTCAGGAACGAAGGTCGAGAGTCCATACGCGCATTTGCGTGAGTTTGAGCAACTCTGCTCATGCCTGACCATTGCGGGCATGACACAAGAGACACTCAAATGGAAGCTATTCCCGTTTTCACTAGCGGGAGGAGCAAAGAAATGGTACTCTCTGGCTGTCAGTACTATGGACGGGAGCTGGGAAGTTCTCAAGGAAAAATTCTGCCTAAACTTCTTCCCAGTCTCCAAGGTAGCCAGTCTCCGAGCGGAAATCATTAACTTTAAGCAATTAAAGGGAGAATCGTTAGGAGCTGTCTTGGCTCGTTTCAAGCAAATACTGGCCTCAGGACCGGACCTAAGCCTACCAGAACCTGTTGTTTTACAACACTTCAGCCTTGGCCTCTATCCTGTAGCCACCACTTTCTTGGACTCTGCTTCTGGAGGGTCGTTCTTTCATTTGGTCCCTAGTGAAGCGAGGGTAGTCCTGGACCGTATCCTAGACAACACCCCCTACACTGGAATCTATGATGAACTCCCCGATGAAGAAGAGAAGCAGCCTGAACCTGAACCTAAAAAGCCAATACCAGTCCAATCCAAATCCATTAGCTCGTCCAGTCCATCAGAACCTGAAGCTCATATCGAACCACAACCATATCCTAGCCCAGACTACTATGATTCACTCTACACCACTCCCTATGATTTTGACGATGATCTATTCGATGACATCGGGAGTGTAACGAGTTTCCCTCGAGAACACCGTGTAGAGCCCATAGATCAAGCCCCCGACAAGGAAGAACTCGAATACCAGAGAGAATACCTTGGACGTCTCTCTGCTATCATGAGTCGGGAGTGGCTAGAAGAGGCCGAAGCCTCAACCGAGGTCGTCAAGATGCCCAGAAAGATTCAAAGGATATACTGTGAGGTCCTGGGCAAAGACAAAGAAATTGGGTATGACCCAAGCCTCGGGATCAACATAATCTCTAGCTCGTTGGTGCACGACTAACTCCCTGGTGTACCTTGGTCATTTTCTCAAAAACGACTAAAATTCACTTCAGGAAGAATCCTGGATTGTTTGGGGATCTTGCGGGTCACACCCGTTAAGATTAACAACCCTGAACTCTTCATGGATTTCCATATCTTTGACCTACCCAGCGACACCACACATCCCATCTTCATAGGTAGACCAATCCAGAAGATATTGGAAAAGGCACCAACAAATCAGCTAGTAGAGTTCAGGATCGGCAAAGAACTCATCCCTGTCTCCTATTCTCAATCCTTGAACACCCCATTAGAGGCAGACCCCGATCCTGACCCATTAGAGGAAGTTAGGTCAGCTCACCTATTAGACCTAGAGCAGCCTATTCCAGAAGAAGATCTCCCGTTTTTCTCGGAAGAAGAGGAAACACATCCTCCGATTGAGCTTGACACAAACGAAACTCCAAAACCATCCCCAATCGAGCTCAAACCACTTCCACCTGGACTTAGGTATGCTTTCCTCTTTGGAGATAAGCAAACTCTAGTGATCATCAGTGATAAGCTCTCCGAACTAGAAACCCAACAACTCATCACTGTCCTGGAGAAGAATCGATCGGTCTTAGGATATTCTCTCCAAGACCTGAAAGGGATTAGCCCAAATCTCTGTACTCATCGCATCCCGATCGATTCTGAAGCAATGTCGTCTCGGGAACCTCAAAGACGGCTGAACAATGCCATGAGAGAGGTCGTGAAAAAGGAAGTTCTCAAGCTCCTTCATGCTGGGATCATCTACCCAGTTCCCAATAGCGAGTGGGTTAGTCCCGTCCAAGTCGTTCCAAAGAAGGGAGGAATGACGGTAGTGCGCAATGACAAGAATGAGCTCATTCCTCAGCGCACTGTTACCGAGTGGCGTATGTGCATAGATTATCGTAAACTCAACAAAGCCACCAAGAAAGACCATTTCCCTCTTCCGTTCATAGACGAGATGCTTGAACGGCTAGCCAAACACTCCTTCTTCTGTTTCCTTGATGGTTACTCTGGATATCACCAAATCCCAATCCATCCTGAAGACCAGAGTAAAACCACGTTCACATGCCCTTATGGGACGTATGCCTATCGGCGTATGTCCTTTGGGTTGTGTAACGCACCTGCCTCTTTCCAACGTTGCATGACGTCCATCTTCTCTGACATGATTGAGGAGATTATGGAAGTGTTCATGGACGATTTCTCAGTTTATGGAAGGACCTTCACCGAGTGTCTGAAAAATCTGGACAAGGTCCTCCAGAGGTGTAGAGAGAAGCACCTCATTTTGAACTGGGAAAAGTGACATTTTATGGTGCGAGAGGGTATTGTCTTAGGACATCGGGTGTCGGAACGTGGAATCGAAGTAGACAGGGCAAAAATAGAAGTGATTGAGCAACTTCCACCTCCCACAAACGTTAAGGGAATCCGAAGCTTCCTTGGTCATGCCGGATTCTATAGGCGCTTCATCAAAAACTTTTCCCAGATATCTCGGCCCTTGACCAATCTTTTAGCCAAAGATGCCCCCTTCATTTTCAATGAGGAGTGTTACGCCGCTTTTCACACCCTCAAGAAGGCACTCATTTCCGCTCCCATTATCCAGCCTCCCGACTGGAGCATCCCATTTGAAATCATGTGTGATGCGAGCGATTATGCTGTAGGAGTTGTGCTGGGCCAAACTAAGGACAGGAAGCACTATGCTATCTCATACACTAGCAAAACGCTCACCGGCCCTCAGCTCAACTGCGCGACCACAGAAAAGGAACTCTTAGCGGTCGTATTTGCTATAGACAAATTCCGGTCCTACCTAGTTGGGGCCAAGGTCATAGTCTATTCAGATCACGCTGCTCTGAAGTACCTTCTGACCAAGAAGGATGCAAAGCCGAGACTCATCCACTGGGTTCTGCTACTCCAGGAGTTCGACATCGAGATAAGAGATAAGAAGGGAGTAGAGAACTCAGTGGCTGACCACCTGTCCCGAATGGAAGTACCATCTGATCTTCCGATCGACGATTACTTGCGGGATGACACGCTCCTTAAGGTCACCACTGGCGATCCGTGGTACGCTAACATAGTAAACTTCATGGTCACGGGGTATGTCCCTCCTGGAGAAAATAAGAAGAGATTAGCTTATGAGAGCCGACTCCATCTCTGGGACGACCCGTACCTCTTCCGGATATGTAGTGACGGACTCCTCAGAAGGTGCATCCCTGCACATGAGGCATATAAAATCCTAGAGAGGTGCCACGCAGCTCCGTATGGAGGACACTACGGTGCATTCCGGACCAATGCTAAAGTCTGGCAGAGCGGATTTTATTGGCCCAGCATGTACGAAGATGCAAGAGCATTCGTCATGCGATGCCCCCGCTGTCAGAAACACAGAAACATTAACACTAGAGACGCGATGCCACTCACTAGCAATCTCCAAGTAGAAATTTTCGATGTTTGGGGAGTGGACTTCATGGGTCCCTTCCCAATTTCCGAGGGTTGCCAGTTCATCCTAGTGGCAGTAGACTATGTCTCTAAGTGGGTGGAAGCTCTACCTTGTGTAGCCGCCGATTCTAGGAACGCGAGACGAATGTTTCATGAGTACATCTTTCCGCGTTTCGGCGTTCCTAGGATAGTCATTAGTGATGGCGGATTCCATTTCATCGATTCAGCCTTCCGTAAGTATCTTTCAAGTCTGGGGGTGCAGCATAATGTTGCTACACCCTATCACCCTCAGACTAGCGGTCAAGCAGAAACATCAAACAAACAAATCAAAAATATTCTGCAGAAGACCGTAAATGAGATGGGTAGGCAATGGAAGGATAAACTCCCGGATGCACTCTGGGCATATCGTACGGCCTATAAGACGCCCATAGGCATGACCCCATATCAGCTAGTATATGGCAAGACCTGCCACTTACCAGTAGAGATGGAGTTCAAAGCTCACTGGGCCATTAGGAAGTGGGGTATGAACCTTCCAGCTTCCGGCCTCAAGCGGATGATCCAATTGGCCGAATTAGATGAAATGAGGGAACGAGCTTACCACAGCTCCCGGCTATATAAGGAACGGACCAAGAGATGGCATGATAAGAGAATCAAGGTCAAGACGTTCAAGCCGGGAGATAAGGTCCTCGTTTTCAACTCCCATATCAAACTTTTCGGTCATGGGAAGTTGAGGAGCAAGTGGGACGGCCCATTCACAGTAATCAATGTTGCATCCCATGGGGCCGTCACTTTGCAAAGCGAGGACGGAAACACCTTTAAGGTCAACGGACAGCGGTTGAAGGTTTTCCTAGAACCAGAACCTCCGCCACTCAACGAATTAGATGTCGTCGAGTTCATAGAACTCTGAACCCCGTCCGTCTTTAGATAGAGCACTGTTTAGTTCAGTTTAGTTTGGTGTGTTAGTTAATTGTGTGATTCATTTATTTTCCTTAGATTCATGATTAGGGTGCTCTGAATTTTCCCTTCCAATCATTTGTTCCAAATTTTAGTTCGAAGAATAAATAAAATTAGAGTTGAATGCAAAAAGAATAAAATTGTCGCTCCGGTTGGTGCATTTGAACCAACCGGAGATTGCCCTGTTTAACGAAAAGATACATGAGTACAGACATGACACAGTGGAGGAACAGGACGAGAACGAGCAGGCTGACCAACTGACTCAGTACCTTTCAAGGTTGAATCCCTACCAGTGAAGAGTCCAAGCTTGGGGGAGCACCCCCATCAGGTACGTTCCGAATTACTCAGCACTTTGGTCATTCAATTGAAAATACTTCCCTTGAATAAAATTAACTCTCAACCATGCATGGAATGAATCATATGCCTCTCACTTTGGAAATGATGAATGGTTGCTCTGTCATTAATTTTGCTAGTACTTTGTTGCAACTAGTTGCTTGACTATGCTTGAGTTATTTGGCATGAGTAGAAATGAACCTGAAAACCTTGTGGGAGCATGTGCCTTATTCCAAAGTCTAGGTTGTTGTGGGGATTGATATAGTGATACTTTGGTTGAATTCTATTTCTGCTCTTAGTATGGTGAAAATCTCGAATGAGTATGCTTTCAAAAATAAAACAAAGTTCCTCATTGGTCATAATACCTACCAGAGCCATATGATAGGATTAGTTCTAAACTTTCTACCATATGCTGCTTGTCATCTTAGTGAGTTTTGTCAAATTGTTGTGACCTTAGTGAGGAATCTTCCATGCTTCTAAGATCGAGATTCACATACACTCCACCTCTCACTTGCAATTCCTACATTGGGAGTTAGCAAAACCATGCCATCATCCATTCTATAAAAAATTTCATGCTCTTTGATTCCCTCTCTGAATATCTTTGAAGTAGAGGCATGGGCTATGCAAAAGAAAAAGAAAAGCATGCCAAGTGGCATGGCAAAAATATGAGAAAAAGAAAAGCATGCCAAGTGGCATGGCAAAAATATGAATAAAAGATAGCCCATGCTCTCGAAAAATAAATCAAGGAGAGGAAGAATCATTCCATGAAAGTCCACATATTCCACTCCACATATTCCACACACTTGCACTTCTCGATCTAGAGTATGATTTGATTTTCCTAAGATCCGGTCTTTGACTTAGCAAAATATAAGATGCTTGTATGCCTTCATCCTTTGTCCCTGAGCCACACAAAAAGTCAAATTAGATGTTAGGATGAAAAGAAGGCAAAGCCTTTGGTAAGGATTCAAATACACTTGAGCGATTGAGTGAGCCAATGAGGAACAATTTATCTTTTCACAAAAGGGTGAAAAAAAAACGCCGAGATAGAATCCTGAAAAGAGTAGAGTGGAATAAACCTAAGTTAACCTGTTCATCCTTTCAACCACCCAAGATAAGGAAATTGCTATAAGCCCCATAGGTAAAATGGTGAATTATACCTTGCTAGTAATTCAAGTGAAAATTTGAGTACTAGTTGTTTATAAAGTTACCTCCAAGAGAAATGACATTGTAGCAACTCCTGATCCACCGAGCCTAAGTTTTTATCTTTGCGCGAGGACGAGCAAAGAGCTAAGCTTTGGGGAGCTTGTTGGCGGTCGTTACAGACCGATTTCCGACCTCCAACCAAGTATAAAACAGACACAATGGAGACACGCACCATAGCTATAGGGCTTATCACTGACTATTTCCACAAGTTTTGGTGATTGTCCTCTGTGCAGGTACAAAATGGAGAAACACGTGCTATAAGGGTCGGAAATGACCGTTTCGGCCGAACGACACGATTCGGCCGGTTACCCCCCTTAGCCGTATACGAAATCGGGAAGCCATCCACGTCACCGACACTCAAGCAGCGACCGGGATGACACGTAGACGACCGCCACCTCATCCGGGGCCGGTCCAACTCGAAGCCAAGTACCAGGAACTAGCCAGGAGGGCCCACAGGGCAGAGGTTGCACGGGAGAGCGCTTCCAGGCCACAGGGCCCGTTCGGCCAAACGGCCCACTTCGGCCGAACCGCCCCCAGAAGTCCACCGCCTCAGCAACCGCCTCAGCACCAAGGCGGTGCCACGTGCCCGTTCGGCCGAACACATCGGTTCGGCCGAACCAGCCACTTCGGCCGAACGACCCGGAGCCGCCTTGAGCTGCCTTGGCCGCTGCTCCACTCCTCCACCGACCCGGGCCACTATAAATTGAGACCCCTGGTCACCTGCAAGACACACAACACAAGAGTAGAGTGCAGGCGAAGCACTGTTAGTTCTCCACTTGTATCAGTAGAGATAGGGAGAGAGGAGAGGTGAGCGTCACGGAGAGGAGCCGAAGTGTGGGCCCCTCCTCCCGCTGTACCTCTACGGATGCGACTTCACTTCGAGTAACATCCGGGTCTTGTCTGGTAACTCTTGTATCTCTCTCTGATTAATTGAGCATTCAGTTCTTACTTTTATATGCTTGCTGGTTCTTCGTTCAATGCTTAGTTGTGTAGTATAATTGTATACTAGCTGCTTAGCTTGAGTGCTTATCTGTCTGCAGTAGATAAGTATTAGTCAACTAGTGTAGGCGTGGTGCCTATACTTGAGGCTAACTTAGTTTCTGCCCGTCGCAACGGAGGTGGTAGCCGTAAGGTGGTGACAGCCCTTTCGGTCTTCGTAGCCCATCACGTTAGTTCCGGTGTCTTAGGACCCAAGTTTCAGGGTAACCGGCACCCCTTCTCACCCCTTTTTGTGTGTCGGAGGCTCTGTAGTCCTGAAGCAAGTATCTATTTGTATCCTCTGATCTGCTCAATCAATCGGTAGAATACCTTTATCAGACCCGTACCCTCTCTACCCTCTTACCTCTTCTCTTCTCTCCTTGTTGTCGTCATCCATCTCATCCATTCCATTTCATCCACACCATCTATCTAGGACAACTTAGTTTAGGATTAGTACACTTCTCGTTCTCCGTGAAAATCGATACCTTGGAATACTCTCGGGTGAAAGCTACATCGGTATCTGTCCGCTTGCGGATTTATCTGTAGGTCGTAAGGAGTGCCAACATCCAGCATCACTAGTCATTGTTCCTAGCATGTAGCTTACTTTGTGATTTGATTTTGTATGACTTTTGTCTTGTTTTCTCTATATGGAAAAAATATTTGGACCACGATAACACGCGACCGGTCGCGCTAAAACTCAGGGCACGACCCCTCCCTCTCAAACAATGGCACGACCCTGAGATCTTTGGACCAATCAGAGTCTTATGTTACATACACTTCCCTGACATAATCATTATTAGGAAATGAATATTTTCTTTGACATAAACTAACTCTCTAATCAAATATCCGTTTTCAAATCCGATTACATCATTATGTTCCTTGCATCAAAATCTACAAAACTAGATCCATATTTGATATATTTTCAAGCTATTTTATACGACTATCAATTTATGTTGATATATAGTAGCAACATATATACAAAATGTGTGGCAATCCGTTGTATTTTACATATAATAATTTTTATTGTATGTCTATTATATCAACTTGTCTTGTAGTACCTTTTTCTTATATAGAGATTTTGCATATACTTATTAGTATCAATTTATGTATAGAATGTGTGACAAATTTTAGGTTCTTACAACTCATGCAGAGATCATGTAAAAACCTATGTACATATAATATATCATCTTTTGTAGATGATGTAAAAACCTATGTACATACAATATATCAACCATCTCTAAAGAATAATGAGGAGGGTGTGATAAGTCAGAAACAAACACTTTATAATCAGATGCATACTCCGTAGATTGGTGGGGTGGAGAAAAAAGTTGCTGGTTCATTCTCTATGTATACATAAGTTACAATACTATTTGTTGATTTTTTGGGAAAACTCTAGAACATTCAAGGAGCTTATCTTTTTGGTATATAAATATACATACTAATGGGCTGGGCCCAATATACATGTGGTTCAACACTCCCCTTAAGATGGATGATAGATATCTATCATTCTCATCTTGTTACATGCTAAATTATATTCTTTTACTCCTAAACCTTTTGTTAAAGAGTCTGCTGTCTGACCACCATAATTTACATGGCTTAACTCCAATGTTCCATCATCTAATTTCTCCTTGATGAAGAAGCGATCTATCAATATTTATAGCTGACTCGTTGTCACACACCAAAGCCTTAAGGGCCCTTTTCTCAACACATTCAACTTTGATAAGAGTTTTCTGACCCACAACATTTATTCACTTCGAGAGACATGGCTCTATATTCTGCTTCAACAGTTGAGCGTGATACAACTGACCGCTTCTTGCTCCTCCATGACACTAAGTTGATCTCCTATCATCAAGGTAACTCGCCCAATCAGCATCACAATACCCTTCCACATCTAGGTGGCCATAACTCTTAAATATCAACCTTTCCTGGACTACTCTTTAAATATCTTAAGATCTTGTCTTTAAACATCTTAAGATCTTGTCAACAACATCCAAATGTCCACTCCTTGGGTCATGCATATACCGAATAAAAACACTCATAGCATAGGATACACTACTACAGACTTCCTCATCACAAACGGTTTTTTTTGTGGATAAATCGCGCTCTACGTGGCTAGCGGGATTCGAACCCACAACCTCTCCCTCGCGCGTGACCTCCTCTACCACTACACCTCTCTGACTTGTGTATAAATGTCGTTCTGATTCCTATCATATTATACTAAACCGAGTGCAAATTGCTTGTTTGAGGCCCTAAATGATTTCAAATGGAAAAATTATCAACTACAAAGTTTCATAACTTTTTGAAATCTACAACTTTATTTTGACTGTTTCTCCATCCGAGGTCGTTTATAAAATTTGAATTTCAAATTTGAGAACATTCAAACTTAGATCTCGTTAACTAGATGATTTGAAATGAAAAAGTTGTCAACTACAAAGTTTCATAACTTTTTGAAATCTACAACTCTTATTTTGATTGGTTTCTTCATCCGAGGTCATTTGAAAAAACTCAAATTTCAAATTTTGAAAACTACAAACTTACTTTTCATTAGTAAAACAAATTCAAATTAAAAAGTTATAATCTACAAAGTTGTATGACTTCTGAAGATCTACAACTTTTCTATATGTAATTTCTTCATCCGATATAGTGAGAGTAACATTGTTCACAAATCTTATAGGTCTCTCTTATAATTTTAGGAAACTATACGAGAGATATCCATTTTATACACAATATCCATATGAATTTGTCGAGTGAAGAAATGACCAAACTAAAAGTTCTGCATCTTGAGAAGTGAATCGACTTTGTAGTTCAACACTTTTTTATTTGAATTGATTTACTACTTTAAAATGTGGTTTTAACGTGTACGATACACATCATCACAAACGGTTTTTGCTACAAATCGTTTGTGATGCCCACATCACAAACGGTTGTATTGTAACACGAACCGTTTGCGATAATGTACCATGACAAACGGTTGGACAATCATAAACGGTTTTGGTGAAACCGTTTGTGATGTCCCACATCACAAACGGTTTTGGTAAAACCCTTTGTGATGCTCCACATCACAAAGATTTTTCAAAACCATTTGTGATCAGGCGTTTGTGATGATGATATCTGTAGTAGTGATATGTCTGACCTTGTATGACAAAGATAGGTAAACCGTCCAACAAGCATGTGGTACCTTTCCTTATTCATCGGATTACCTGATTCGACACATAGCTTGTGATTTGGATCAATCGGTGTTGATACAGGGTGACATCCAAGCATGCTAGTCTCATTGAGTAAATCAAGTACATACTTTCTTTGTGAGAGGAAAATACCTTTGGGATTCCGTGCAATCTCAATGCCAAGAAAATATCTAAGTTGACCAAGGTTCTTAACCTCAAATTCCTTACTCAGATTCTCCTTTAGGCGTTTGATTTCACCACCTACTTGTTGAACCTTTTTGGCCCACCTGCGCCGACTTTCATCTCACAAGGAGAAAGTAACAATGGCAAAAACTAGAGATACATGAGTAGTTCATAAACTTATCATGTGTTGTCATATACTCCCTCTGTATCACAATTAGATAACGTTTAGGACAGCGACACGGTCTCCAAAGCACAACTTTGACTCATATTTTCTATAAAAAATATTTATTAGAAAGTTATATATGTATACTTTTATGAAAGTAATTTTCAAGACAAATCTATTGATATGATTTTCACATTTCTAAACTCAATAGATTAAAAGTTATTCATGATTTATATTTCCAATGTTTGACCCAAATCTTGTCCAAAACGTCATCTAATTTTGATACGGAGGGAGTAGGTTGTTGAACTCTCAAAATACATATTTAAGTCCCTGAACTTGCTAGACTATGTCATCTAGGTCCAAATTAAAGTTCCGAAAATATCCTTATGCATGATGACATGGCTGCTAATTAAGCATGATTTACATACTATTTCTCTCAACAAATTAGTTGTTTCCACAACAATATTTAGAGAACTTTATTTGTTTGTACCATATCGCAATTGTAGATTAAGATATGGACAAATATCAGAAACACAGAGTATTTTTGAAATTTTAGACCTAAATGACACACTTTATTATGTTCTGGATGTCTAATGTGCATTTTGAGAGTTTGTAGACCTAGATGATATCAAAGATAAGTTTGAGGGTCGCTAGCATATTTTACTTGAAAACAATGATGACGCCGCAAGTCCAGATCACCACACTTCCTGACACAGTTTCGTCATGCGCGAAGGCGGCGGCGTACGGGATGAAGAAGACGCCCACGCAAAACACGAACGCTTTCATCGCGATGATCACCTTGCACCAGTGGAACTCCACGATTTGCCAGGATTCAGCTATGGCCGCCGCCACCAACTGCACGTCCTGCTCCAGCAGGCCCCCGATGCCAGCAGCCGCCGGCGCCATTGTTCCGTGCGGATATGGAGAGTTCCTGCTTTCAACGCTGCTGCGACGCCCTCGGCCGTCACCGTAATGCATGTGTTTGTTATTATATGGATGGAGTATAATGCTGCTTATGGTTCTTGATCCGATCGCTTTGTTTCCAATATATGTGTATATTGTTACAGCAAGCAGATCTACAGGCAGAGTAATAACCGTAATTCTCTGTAGGCAGTCGTTTCCTGTTTTTTGGGGAAACAAATTAACGCTGGGGACGGGCGGACATTTCCTTGGTTCTCATGCAGTGCTACATAAGATTTTTTTTGACTGGATCTACATAGGATTTTTGCTGACGTGGAGGAGAGAGAGCGAGGTGAGAGAATGAGATCGTTGTTTCGTGAAACCAACCGTCTCATGAGCTAAATTTTATGACTATGAGACAACTTCTCCATTATTGTACGAGATTTGTTATCATGTAACCAATAATGTTTCTTTATTTTCCTATAAATTAAGAGATTTTGTATTGCTACGAGACAAATAAAACAACAACTTTATAGGTTGTGTGATAAGTCGTGAAGATTATGTGTCGCTGCGTGAGACTGACTATTAGACGACACACATGTACTCGCTCTTGGGCGTGTAAAAAAACGTAGCTTAGATATAAAACATGTTTTATATTCAGTTCTAGGAAGGTCAGGTTTGATTTGTTACTTCATTAAGATCCCGCTTAATGAGCACTCCGTACCCTCTTTTTTTTGCAAAAAGTGGGTTTTGCTTCTACGTTATCTAGTTTTGTGTAAAACAGAGCCCTTTCTGGATACAAAGTATTTTTAAAGTTTTAGAACAATACTACGATTTTGTAAAATATTTTAGTTTTGAAAAGCTGTAGGGTGTTTGGACGGGGGCATCTTGTTTGAGCCTTCCGTGCGGTCGATTGCCTTTTCCGGCGCGAGGGCGGAGGCAGGAGCTGGAGATTCCTTTTTTGGAAATAGCGTCACATGCCGCTGCCCCCCCTTTACACCACTGGCTCTCCGTGCGCTCGAGCATTTTTCCACCGCTGCCTCTCCGCACATTTTTCCACGTCGCTGCCTCGGTGAATCACTTTTTTTACAAATAAAAAGGAGAAGAAAATAATTTAATAAAAAAATCAACAAAAAAGTTATGAATAAACTATAAAAAGTTATACATCAAACTTTTTGGAACAAAAAATTCAGCACAAAAGTTATGAAAAATAATTTGTATCACAAAAGTTACGCAAAAACTATTATACAAAAATGTTCAGAAAATAAAAAATACGATCAATAAAAAATGTTCACAACATAAAATAAGAAAAAGTTTGGAATACAATATTTAGTAAAAAGTTAGTCACAGAAACTTGAGAAACAAAAAGTTATGTAAAAAAAAGTTTTGGAAAATAATTTGTATCACAAAAGTTACGTAAAAAAACTTTTTGGAGCTTTCTCGGAAAAGCACAAAAAAATTCTGAAACAAAAAATTTGGAACAATAAATGTTTTTAAGAAAAATATTAAGAATGTAAACTAAAAAACTTATACATAAAATGTTTTTGTGAAAAAAAGAAAAAAAAAATGCTGCCGCCGGAGCAGCTCCCACCGCGCACCTGGGACGCAGCTAGCCGCCCCTGGGCGGAGGAGCTCGTGGCTGCCCGTCGCGCGCGCTCCCGGTGGGGCTCCCCATCACGCCGCCGCTCCACGCCGCTCTCCCACCGCGCCATCACCGCCGCCGTGTTCCCGCGCATGGAGCTCGCCGGTATCACCTCCACGCCCGTAGTCGCACTCCTCCTGTGCGAGGAGCCAGCCAAGCCCGGCGCCGGCGCTCCCACGGGGAGACCTCGTTGGCGCTCGGCAGCCTCGCCCGCGACCGCCGCCTGCGCTCCCACGGGGAGACCTCGCCGGCGCTCGGCCGCGCCCGCGCCTGCCGAGGAGCTGGGCAGCCTCCCGGCGACCGCCGCCTGCGCTCCTGGATATGGGTGTAGCGGGCAAATGAAAAGAAAAAGGGATAGAGATGAGGAAGATAGTGCGTCTGTCAGATAGAGAGAGAATAGCGACTGTTGGTGTGGGGTCCATGCATGTGCGTTCCACTGGCCATCGACCGCAGCGAGCAGCTCGCTGCGTGCGGTCGACCTGAGAAACAGCATTGCGTGTTTGGACGCTCCAGACTTGGTAGTTTTGAAAACCATGTATTAATAAAACTGTAGTTTTTTTTTGGAGTTTTAGAAACTCCACTCTATACCTCTTTTTTGGAGTTTTAGAAACTACAGTTTCTTAATACTATATATAGTTTCTCAAAACCACGACATCAAAACAGTTCCGTTTTTCGCAAAACTCGGTTTTATCTGAGTCTTGGGAAAACCAGCAATCCATATCTAAGTTTTATCCCCGCTTAACCAACATGGTTTTTGAAGGATAGTCCAAAAAGATGATTTAGTGGAAATCGTTTTTTTGTAAAACAAACTATCCAAACATAAAACCTCCTCAATCGGACCTAGCAAAGAATCCATATCAGGTTTTTGTTGTTGTAGAACAAGGGACTCTCCACTGGCTGGCTAATACATCTTCTCAATAGAACCTAACAAAGAGTCGATATCAGGTGTTATGATTGCACGTTTTCCAACCTCCCCTAGGCCGCAACAGCGCTTCTCCCTGGTGTCAACCGCTGCAACCTCCTGAGCAAACATGCAATTCGAGCCAGCTGAAACCTGCATAATTTGTCATTTTTTAGTGCGTCATAAAGGGGAAAGAAAGAAAATGTACGATGCTGAAGTGGTTTTTACTACTTACATCAAAGAGCATATCACCGAGCGTCATCTTAACTTTACCACTCTTGTACACGAGCATTTTCCCCATGAGGCCACTTGGGAGCTCTTTCAGACCACAGCCGTGCATTGAGTCGAGCCTCCTCTTCCTGTTGCCCCCCATGGATTCTGCATTCACATTCAGATTTGTGTCTGCCTCTGTTTCAGCAACTGGGTCAGCCTGCCTTGGTAAAGGAAGAGTTGTAGGAAACTGGAAGAAGAGCAATTGCGGTGTATCTACCCTTCCCTGTCAGGGTACGAAATTCAATCAATATAAGATAGATGGCAATTCCGACAAAAAATTACATATAGAAGAATGAATATGAAATAACTAACAGTGCAGTTAATATGTGAGTTTTTCTCTAACGTGAAACATGATTAACAAAGTTTGAACCATGCAATATGTTATACATACCCTTAAACCAAGTTTTTCAGCTGCACTCAGTTCACCATCTTGGGCTCTGCCAGATGAATGTCCAGATACTTCATCAAGAATTTCTGTCATACACTACGGAACGCTAATGAGTACCAGACAAAGAGTGACCCAGTGTGCATCATGCTGCAAAACACAGAAGAAACAAGGACAAGAGAACCTGCATCTCCAGTGCCGGGCCTTCTCAGTGGTAGAGTAACAGGATAATTGGTACAGGTGTAATCCTAAAGAAGTTACTATTAGATGAAGTCGTCAACGAAAGAATGCACACTGTGGTTGTATTTTTTATGCATCTACTCACCCATGGTTCATTGTGCTCCTTGGGTAATTTTACAGCAGATACACCTGAGTTACACAAGGAACAAACTATATAACTATCTTTTTTCAGTCATTTGCACAATTCTTAACAAATAAAAGAAAATATAGTAAATCCAGATGGCAAAGACTACTAAAAACAAGTATAACATTTGTTTGCCAACTAACACATTAAACAGATTTATGAATACAAAGGTGAAGCTAATCATGAAACAAATGGAAGTGTGCGATCTTAAGATTCTACCTGATGAAGAGCTTCTTGGAGTGGGGAAAGTTCTTGGAACTGAAGGGTCTGCTTGTCCAAATGCAACCTGTACAGGGGTTCCTGCATCACGATGGAGGCATGAAGCAATTTGTTATAAGTGAGTTATGCAAACTACAAGAAGAAGCACACAAGTTGTCGGATGGCCTCCTATGCTCATAATGATAAAAGTAGGCTGTGCTTTTAGAACGTTAGGGACTTTAATATTCTGACAGCAGCTCAAGTTGATTGATAAGTTAATCAACTTAATTCCCACTGTAGAGAGACATATAGAGTATGAGATCAAATCCTTACTAGGTTTAAGAAGATTATTATAAGGAACACAGGATTGAAACCATAATCACCTTGTTTCTCAGCCTTAGTTCCACTTCCAGGGGCATAAGTGCTCTGCCATATGAAGCTAGGAATTATATGCTATCGAATCAAGCATATAGAAAATGCTTGTTTAAGTACCTGCAAGCTCCCAAGTTTACTCATCAGTTTCTTATCAATTGTCAGAGCCTTGTTCTCCTCTCGTGGCTCCCTGTAGCATCCACCATAACTTTCATTCAACATATAATTTAGCAACCTAAATAATAGTTCTTGGCTTGAGCAAACATGACAAAAGAAAAGATAGAGTCGTTTACGTTTTAGGGATGATCTTTGGGGCTTTCTTAGGAAGAACTTTGGGCGCAAATTTAAGTCCAGCCTGCATTACAGGGAAGTAAAGAAAAAGGTAAGCACCAGAAAGGTTAATTCATGTATGAACAAAGTCACACAATTAAAGAATTACTGACTTTGCGGCGACGCTGAGGAGTGGAGTCATCAGTCTCTTTCTTCTCCATGTCTCTGTTCTCCATAAGAGCTACTAAGATACATACAAGAATGAACCAAAAATGTAAAGGGGCATGCACATGCAGACAAATCTAAATCAACCTTTAAAATTTATTAATGCTTTTCTGCAGCACTTAATTTCTATTCAGTAACTTCTTAAAATCAAAACAATATTTCCAAAAACTGGTCATCTCTCAAATTTCTCTGGAATTATCTGAATTGCTTAAAATGTACAGCATTCGAGAATGTGCACTAACTAAATCGCTACAAAATAAGAACGAACAACATATCTGCACTGATTGCAGCAGTTCCATAGTACCCAACAGTTCTTAAAACTGTAGTGTTAACAGATGTCGCACGACAGGAGCTATCCAGTGATCAGCCATCCAGTCGGGGCATTGTTTTAAAAATTGTTTAGTGGATACACGAAATATACTTGTAATTGGGGTCAGATTCGAACAAAATTAGCTTACGTTAGGGTTTGGGGAGCTCGGTTTCCCAAAGCGACAGGGGAATGGAAGGGCCGAGGGCGTACATGGTGGAGGGGAAGGGAAGGGAATGCAACTACGGAAGGGCGTACCTGGTGGATACTCGCCGCCGGCGCTGGGCCCGACGAAGACCTTGCGTACGGAGTATGGGTGGCGCCGCTCGCCCAGTCGTAGCCGCCAGGAAAGGCCAGAGAGACAGACGGGGGTGAAGGGAGAGGAGAACGGAGAGGAGAGAGATGACCGAAACAGCAAACAGTCTACCAAATATCTCTGCAGGAGAGGAGACTTTGGTAGGATTTTTCTCCAAACAGCACTTAATTTGGAGACAGAGTGGGATTTTCCTCCTCGTTCATTTCTCGGAAAAAAAGATAAAGAAAAATTCTGGTTCACATGAGTTGAGGACCAGCCGATCAAAATCAGTTTCTTACTCCCTTCTTTCAGTTCTACTAAATTTGATCATTCGTTTTATTCAAAAACAAAATATCAGTATCATTTATTTTGTTCGTGATTGGAATGTACTTTAAGAATTAGCTAATATTCTGTATATTTGTATAAATTTTTGAATAAAATGTAATGAAAAAAGTTAATAATGAATAATAATTTAGAATGAGATTATATTTTCTTAGAAAACCATTTATGCTAAATAGGAACCTAGGTTGAAACACGCATGGATTCACTTTTCGAAACTATGTTATGCTAACTATGATCGCTACACGGCTACACCACAACTCCTGTATCAAGTGTGCATGAAACTCAATTGACCATGCCAAAAGGGTGTATTCCTACGTAGAAAAAAAAGGAAGAATGTAATACGTTAAATTGTAAATCTAAGTTAATCGCATAAGAGTTAAGAGTTATATAAACAAGGACCGAGCGTCAATGCCGCATGTCGAGGACATGGCCGACCGGAGATGAACATGAGAGAATGTGGGGAGGAGGAGGAAGACGGGCATTTAGGTCCAATTTTGTTGAGAAACACATTAAAGAGGTAAGTAATGACGTATATTAAGCAAGCGTAAAATTGTACTAGTATGAATACGAATAGAGAATTGTAATTGTATTTCTCAAAACTGCGAAATTATATACTTTACTACAGCATAAACATATGCTGCACAATAGAAATTTATCTTTAAATATTAATAAGAATTTTTTTCAGGACCGTGCCTGAGCACGTTTTTTATTAAAAGGAGAATATTAACTAGAATTAAACAGCAGTTTTTCCTACCACAAATACAAATATCTCTCGCTGTCTTTTTTGCATTCCGTTTACGACTGTCTATCGACAGTGGGTATTTCCCATCCTTCGGGATCACTAGACAACTCATCAAATTCAAATGCCTCGTAAACGATGGTTGGTGGATATAGGTGGTGGCAGAGTCAGATACTCCCTATGTTCCAAAATATAGGTCGTTTGACTTTTTTTACCACAAGTTTGATCATTCGTCTTATTCAAAAAAATATGAAAATATAGTCAAATTTAAGGCATTTTTAAAGATTTTATATCAATAAAGCAAGCCACTACAAAAAATATGATAATTTGCACAAAATTTTGAATAAGACGAGCGGGTCAAAGTTGTGGTGAAAAAAGTCAAACGACCTACATTTTAGAACGGCATTAGATTGTATATCCGACATTCCGACCTACCAATCAGTTATATAGATTGATGGTTTTTGGACGAGGAAAGAAAAGTGAGGCCTTCCATGGGCGACAAGAGCTACTCCGAGTAGCCAAGGAAGACATGCCTATGCTCAATTGCTCATCATAACTAAACTCACCAAGAGACAGAGACAGCAGCAGTCGACATAGGCAAGTCATCCTTGGCTACCGAATCAGCTCTGGTCCTCATGCAAGGCCCTCCTCTTTCGATCTGAATTTGTGTCTATACATGCATGCGTCCTGTTCTTCAAGTATTTATAGGGTTAAAAAGCACTCAGAAAAGCATGCATATGCCTGGATGGAGGGAATAATCAAGTTGACCATGCAGTGCCTAATGTTTGACCGGTTGTTGTGCCTCCTCCACAACTTTTTGTTTGTTGATGCTACCCTTTGACATTTGTATAACTTCTCTTGTACCATCAGAATCTGTTCTCTCTGTTTCAGTTTGATTGATATCTAGAATAGGCACCTGGTTTATTATTACAAGAGGTCAAATCGAGGGGCCGGTGGTTAAAGTAAATTTTGCCTGTGGGTGATAAATTTTTCTGTAAACTAACCGTGGTATTGCCTCGAATATGAGTACCATACTAGTTGGACTACCAAAGCATATTTTTGGCGAGGTTAGTTTGGTTTAGGCTACTCCTAATTCATATCTTTGATGTATAGTTTTATGTTGTTTCTTTGGAACTCTATCTAAAAAACAATTAATAATTATTGTGTTGCGTCTATAAAAATGGACCTAGTACATTAGATCATGTGTTGATATCGTGCCAAAGCTACATTCTATACATATTATCTTTATTCTCTATCCTATTTATTCCTTCTATTATCAATATATTTATTTAATATGACACCTATACCCTCCAATTCTTGTCGCACGCATATGGTAAGATTGTAGTTATAAAGTTTGAGAAAATTAACAAATTTTACAAAATTTTACATCATACCAATGCACATATCTAAGTCAAAATACTCCGCCACTCTTTGTAATGACTCTGGAATTAACAACGACAGAGATTTAGCTTCCGTGCGTCAGAAAATAACCTATATTGAAACCCTATCTGACCTACCATAATTATCACGTCTACCATCACCAACACTATCCATCAAAGTTCAATCATGGTCTCTCACCATACACTTGTTCAGCATTTTTCAAATCCGTAGTTCCTTTTGACATTTGGCCGGTCCTTTTGACATTCTTCCAATTGATCGATATGTATGATATATATATCGATACTGGCTAGCAACTTTCCATCTGTATGTCAGTCCATGAGTCGATCGTAATAAGTGATTGGGTTTATATTCCACCAGCTGGATCATGTGCAAATCAAATACTGCTGAAATGGGAATCTAGCTGACCTGATAGACTTGTTTAACTGATCACTTATCTTCATTCAGCAAAAGCAGGGTATCTGACTTTGCTTCTCTGATATTTTGAATACGGTAAGGTGACAAGTGTACAACTGCAATTAAAAGATATGGGTTTAGTTTCTAGATTGGCACTTGATGTTGTAAAGGCCGTATCTCTCCAACTAAAAGGTGCTCCGGAACTTTTCCCTTTTTTGAACGGATTGATTATCATTCTTATGTCTTTTCAGTTGAATGAGTCAAAGGGTCCTAACTGATAATACACAGAGGGAAAGTTAGGTAATTTACCGAGCAGGGAGAAAGAGAGAGCCTAAATCTCCTACGAATGGCTTGTTCCACTCTAAATATTCTTCCAATCTGTTAGCTGTGTCGTGACACTAACGACGTCGACGAGGGCATGACAATCGTCTGTCCATGAAGATGATAAGACAATGGCGTGTAGAATGCCGGCCCGTCGTGGCTAACTATTGTGCCAGCTTGAGAGAGGGATACATGATAATAGCTCATCGCTGGCTTGGTGACATTCTATTCAAGATGGGAGAAGGACATCAACCATAGTAGGCTCGGTTCTGTTCAACCATAGATGGTAAGACAATTTTTTTTTCTTCTCTTCTTCATATGGGTTGCCTCGGGCATTCTGAAGGAAAGAAAATAAGGGACTGGATCTGTGAGATGGCTGGCCTACTACACGATTCAAGAGGAATGCAGATGATTCCTTTGTTCCAAACGCTCATAGTGTTTCGTTCAAAAAAAAAACGCTCATAGTGTCCTCCTTTCCTCCATTTTGGATTCCTTCATTTTTCCTTCTAAATTCATTTAATCCAAATAGGGATGCTAAAATATCCTACGGCTATTTTTCTTCCTTTTCATTTGGCCCAATTAGAGGAAGACTTTCTTAGCTAGGAGACTATGTTGTCCTAGTTTTTTTTCTCTTTTCTCTCCTCACTTTCTCCATTTACGTTTCTTTTCTTTTTTTGGTCTTGGTTAATTGAATATTGCACATATTTATTGTTTTTATTTTTTATTTTTCAATTTTTGAACTAAATATATTTGTTATTTTTAGAGTCTTGGAACAATGGCCAACTGAATTTCGATTGTTCCGATTGTGTATACCAATTGTTTCGATAGTGTATCCCAATTGTTTTGATTATGGGCCTCGGTCGTTCCAAATTTCCAATAGTATACTCAGTCAATTCGATAATGCACCTCAGTTGTTCTGGTAGTATATATTTCAATTTCAATTGTTCTTCTTTCATACATTGAATTCTCTTATTGCAAATTTAATTTCAAATGTGATGTTTTTGTTTATAACTGATAGTAACTTTATCATATGCCATATTTAGTAGAAGAAAATGAAAACAAATCGTCATTTTCTGAGGTGCATGCTGAGTCGAGGACTCCAACCCGAGTGGACACGTTCCACCATAAACAATCTTATCAATTGATCTACATAAGTTCGCAACCCCTGCTATAGTGTTCTAGGGGGGCAAATTTGTTCTAAACTCCAAGTTTATAGTATTCCCCACCAAATGCAAATGCTCATAGGGGAGGGGGGAGAACTGGGTTGGCCAGCAGGCCAGGCTTTCAAGCCCGCGACCACGGTTCAAACCCCTGCGGTGGCACTCTCGCTAGGATTTTCGAGGCTAGTCACCGACTAGGCGTGTCACAGAGAGAACCTAGTCCCTAAGCGTTCTCATAACGTTGGGGGCTATCCTAGCCTCTAGCCCCTATAAATGCAAATGCTCATAAATCTAGGAAAATGCAAGCGTTGGTGCTGACTTGAGACTCAAATCTAAATGGACACATTCCACCATAAAAAAACATCATCAGTTGAGCTAACGTCCAATTCACAACAAATAGGCAGATAGTAGCATCTATTACAAAAGAACCTAAATATTCTTTGGGCTATGTAGGAACAAGTTACATTTAATTCTGCACAAATAATATAGACTCAAACAAATGTGTATTTTTTTCTAAAACATGGCCAAGGAACATGTACTTTTTAAAACAAATTAGTGTTGATGAAATTGATTCAAGTATTTGCATATGAAATTAAATCAAGCTTGCACAAAGCACGAAAATGTGAGTATAACATAGCTGGTAATAAAATTTTCTTGTGGTGAAATCAGTCTACTCGTTATATATTTTCTTAAATTAATCGACGCTATTTTTTTAACCGTAGGGGATGACGCTGGTCGCATTGATGCATCTTTGGTGAATTTCTCAATTACGAGATCTTCTGCGGTTTCGAAAAAATAAAAAACGAAATATATTATGTATTCTTTTCAATAGAAGGATATCTTTTTTTTTGCGGATAAATTAGAAGGATATCTTGTAAGTGTCAGCGTGGCACTTGAAAGGCCCAGAGCACCCGGCCCAAAGGTTCCAAGCCTGCGAAAACCAAGAAACGATCGCTCTCGTTCCAAGTCGGCTGTCACGCGGTCCCGAGCCAGCCCACTTCCCCGTTCCCGTCCACGAAAAACAAAATAAATCCCTTTTTCTGCAGGAAAAAAAATGAAAAAGACAAACCCGCACCCTTCGCCGGCGATAACGCCTCCTCTTCCTTCCGCGCGTAGGCGCGTCCCTGTACACCGCCCGCTCATTGTCTCCTCCGCCAGCCGCTGCGCCGCCTGCGAGTCTGCGACGTCCTCCACGGAGCAATCGGGTCCGCGGTTCAGGGCCTAGCTGGTGAACACGTCTCACGTGGGAGCTGCTGGTTCGTGGCCCCGCACATGGCTCCGGCGCAGGCAAAAACAAGCCAAGAAAGAAACGGGCAAACGGCGTCGACAGGGAAGGGAGAGTGGGGAAAGAAAGGGTGAAGAGGGGGAAGCGAGCAGGAGGAGCTCTCCGGTCCACGGGAGTCATCGAGGGCTGCTGCTAGCTTCAAGCCTTGCCGGGGAGGCAGTTCTTGCTGGGTGGAGAAGCCAGGGCCCGAGGCAATCTCGGACCTCCTGCTATCCCGCGCTGCCTGCAGGTTGAATCTCTCTCTCTCTCTCTCTCTCTGTTTTTTTTCCATCCCATCTTGCTTTGTCGGCTCCTGAGTGCCTGTATCTATCCGCGGAAGATAAGAGTGCAGAGGAGCGCTTCATATTCATGTGGAGTCTGTGCCCCCCTGTTTAGGTCCTGGTCTGGGAATGTATGTGGTGTTTTGGGTTCACTGATGCGATGTTATGGTTTAGGGGACATGGCAATTGTATAATGCTGCTACATAGGGATGTCATTTGCTTTTGCTAGGGGGATTGCTTGCCACCGAGAAACATTGTTCCGGCTGCTCAGCCTGCTTCTGCGAGGGAGCCATGAGTGTACCTCAGAGAAAGAAATAGGATTTGGATTTAGACAGATTTATCTTCCTTGTGCATTTGCTGTTTGATTGAAATGTTCTAGCTTCGGCTTCAGGTTATAGGCCTTAGGAATAGGATGCTACAGCTTTGTGATGAGAAACATAAACCAGGATATTGTCGGTTTCGGCTGACCACACAGTCTTCTCATTGCTCGACAAATTCACTGATGACTTATGAATCAGTCCACCAGAAATTCTGATGCTTGTTTTCTTATGCAGGAAACAATGCCTCTTTCTCCCTTTGCACCTTTTCTGATGCACTGAACAGTTGTCAGGAGAACTATTAATCCTCTAATGGCCGAGTGTTCCTTGGCGACACTGAGAGGCCAGCATGGAGGGAGATGGATCCAGTCCAACAGCAAGCTCTACCCAAGGAATATGTCAATCAGGACGCCTAAGAGGTTGGTATTTCTTTTTCCCCTCCCCCACCCCTGCCTTGTGATAATCTTAAAACTAAGTTGTTGGGCGAACTCTTTCTTTGTTTACAGGGATTGCCCTCTCAAGATTCACCTTCCATGCCAGTCCAGGGCTGCAATAGAATGGAAAAGTGTTGCATCTTTTGGTTCTCATGGAAGGGACCACAGGGTGAAAACTTCAGTTAAATGTTATTGCCTGAAGCCACTGATGGATTTTGAGAGCATGGTCTCAACAAATCTAATGCTGATTTCTGACGAAACTCTTCTTACTATCAGCATGGTTTTTGCGTATTTGGCTGGAGTAGTACCCTCTGGGCAGACATCTCCTCGTGCCAGAAATCAGGGTGTTAATCAACAGATTACAGGGCCAAGCTCCTCAGATTCTGGTAGGTAAGACTAGCTGCATAAGTATTACTTCTACATATCAGACTGTTCGTCTAGCAGGAAAACTGCTAATGGAATTCCCTTTTGCAAATTTTAGGGACATAAAATTCTTACCTGAAAGGAATGCTGGGTTTGACCCCAGCGATATGTGGAGTGAAGTGAGTGCTAAACTTTCTGAAGCCTTACAAGCAAACGTTGAAGATGCCAATTTGGACAGCAGAGAGGATGAACCAACAAGTGATAGGAAAAACTATCCTTTGAGTATGCTTGCCATTCATGGTGGTCCCAGGTTGCGGCTTCTTCTGATCACATTTCAGCTCCTGGAAATGGAGGCAAGATGCACACCCCAACTCTTGTTTGAATAGGATTGCCCATATATACTCACATAGTAAAAGAGGCAGTAGGCTAGTAGCTGTGACGAACCGGATTCTCACCGACGAGAACCCGACTCCCTGTACCCTTGAGATAGTCCCAGGAATAGCAGCTATCTCGTACAGAACTCATCTCAGTCGAATATCACATCCATACAACGATAAAAGATTCATTACATGACTCATATAAAGACCAAGCGACTGATACAAGCCCTCTGGGCTAAAACGACAATAGGAAACATCTACGCAGCGGTAGCTAGAACAACAGGGACCACTCCTCCACAGGCATCCTTGAGCGTAGCGCACACCCTTCAGTCGTACCACCCGTCCTGGTTGAACTCGTGGACGGGGTCTTCACCTGAGAACCCAAAGTCTGTCCCCAAGGAAATGGGACAGGTCCACGTCACCAACCAAAATATGATGCAAGCTTTAAAGGTGGCCTATTCTAAGGATGTAGAAATAATCAAGGTTTAAGCCAGGGTTTTCTTATGCAAGCAGCAGCTATAACCCAATTTCATCTCAACACCAACTCCTGCTCACACACACATCCATCCGCTCCCCAAAACCAACCATCAGCCTCACACATTCCCATCGGGCTCGTCCTGCCACGGCAGGTTCCCGCAAATCATTATCCACCAACTCCTTTCACTCGCTAGTCGACTCGGTGAGCTCCCTCCCCACCTCGTCTCAACAGCCTCAGCTGGACCAATCTCTCATAACCCGATTCAAGGATGAGGTAAGAAAGCAGTTTCCCATGCTAGCCGGGGCTTCTCAGAAATGGGTCGTCCGTAACCGTGGACACGGCTATACGTATAGTTTACACTCTGCAGAGGTGGCACTCCAGGAATCCATCCGGGCTGCAAGGCTAGTCCGCAACCAACCTGAGACACAGCCCACAGCAAAGACCCTAAACAGTAGCGGCGTCAATCCTGTCTCCCTGGGCTCGGGAAACATCCGATCTAACATCTGCCCCAGGGTCGTGAAACCTTCCCACCGGGGCCAGTCGGGGGCCGTGGTAAATCAGGGAGATTACGCCGCAACGAATCCCCCCTACACATATCAAACTCGATTCTCCTACAGTCTCGGCGCCGCACTAGAGTAGGCTTGCTGGAACCCTCCCCATACTGGGTAGATGGTGAGCACGGTAATTCCCAAGTCCAAAGTGGGGGCACGACTCGGTCCTTAATTGTTCGGTAAAGCGAGTATCTGCATCACAAGCGATCCGCCGCAACGGTCCGCAATCGGCACCCATAACAGGTATTGCCGCCCAAACTCCTCAGGTACTCACCGAGTACCAACCCCAAGTAACCAGTAACCATGTACCCGCAACAGGTACCCCATAGGGACTGCCCGAGTGCAGCCCCTCAGCACCTCGATCTACGATCGAGTTGTTATTACTCGCTTACACCGCCTAGCTGCACTACTCCTCCCAAACCACCCACAACTCACGCCAAGAGGATCAATCACAACCATCCCAACACATGCATAGCATAGCATATTTATAAAGTGAGTAGTAGGTAGCAAGGTAACAGGATAATAACAAAGGCAGTGCAGGTTTATCATGCGAGTAAAGTAAAGCGCTAGCATACTAGTTTGCATGTCTAATAGGTATTTCAGAGATGGTCGGGCGTGAACCTGGGCAAAGGTCTTCGTCCTCGTCGAAGCAGTTGTTGTAGTAGTCCGGCTCCTCCTGACTCTCCGGAGCTCCTAGGGTTGCGCGAAAATAAAATAAGACGCGGCTACTAGCAAAGAAACACTAAGACAGCGACGAAAGAAGACTCAAATAACACCAAACTCTACACTAACGTGTAGATCATGATTTTAGAAAAATATAGAAACTGGTTTCATATTTTTCTGAGCTACGGTTGATTTATTATTAATTTTCGAAGTTTAAATCATTTTATGAAAATATTAAATAATTTCCGAAAAAGAAAACAGACAAATAATTAGTCTGCTGACGTCAGCATGACGTCATGCTGACGTCAGCAGTGGGGTCCGCCTAGGATGACGTCAGCAGTGGGCCCTGCTGACGTCAGCGTTGACCGGTCAACGGTCAACGGGGTCAACGGTCAACGGTCAGCGGGTCAACTCTGGTCAGTGGGCCCCATGTGTCAGTGACTCGCAGAGTATGACAGGTGGGTCCCATACGTCAGCGCTGTTAAAAGAAAAAGAAAAAGAATAAACGATGGCTGGGCTGGAACTGGGCCGAAAGCGATTGGGCCGGAAGAGTTCAAGGGCGTTAAACAGACTTAAACGCGGGATTCGGCCCACGAAGGGGCGGCTGCTGGATCTGGTCTGGTGGACTGAGTCCACGGTGCACCGTGAGAATGGTTCACAAGAGCCGGGTGCATGGGATCTAGGTGTGGCCGAACTGGGATCGTCTGTGCACGGCTGTGTGGCTACTTGGTGTGGTCCAGCGTGTGGCATGGCCACGACGCGACGCGACGCGCGCGCGGCGCGCTCTGGAACGCGCCGGCGGCGAAGCTCGACGGCGGTTATCACCGGAAACAGCTCGGCTGGGCTCAAGAACGGCCGGAACGGCTTGGCTTGGGTTAGGCGAACACGGATGGGGTGAACAAGGCTTGGATTAGGGTTTGGCTTGGGGCTTACCGACGCGAACAGCGGCGGCTCGGCCATGAACGCCGGCGAGCACGACGGCGGCTCGGGTTACGCACGCAACGGTGCACGATCTGGGTTTGACTGCGCGCTCGTGGCCTCCAGCGACTGCTGGGGCACGGCTAGGTGCACACGCGCGGGCACGTGGTCGCCCACGGCCGCGCGTGGCCTCGGCGTTCGCGCGCGGGGCGAGCAGAGCTCGGCCGCGGCGGCCTCGGCTGCGGGGATCAAGCGACGGCGGGTTGCAAAAAGGGTTCAGCGGCTCGGGAACCTGCAGAAGACACGCACAGCTCGAAGGCTGGCTCACAGACGGCTTGGCTTGGCACGGCGAGCACGAGCGGCGGCGCTCCACCGGAATCAGAGAAGAACAAGGGGGGTCGGCGACGACAGCTCACCACGGGCCTTGTAGACGTACGCTGCAGCTCGGGGAAGACTCGTCGTGGCTCGGCGATGCTCGTGCGCTCCCTCTAGTCCCTGGTCCGGCTCCTCTTCGACAGCTCCACGAGCGGCGGCGATGGCTTCGGCGGCGGCGCTGCGGGGAAGGCGCTCCGGCTTCTCCTCTTCTTGCTCCGACTGCTCCACACCCTTCCCCACCCCTCTCCCTCTCCTCCCCGCTCACGAATTGGATCTGGAAGGAACCCCGAAGGGCGGCGCGGCTTGGGGAAGAAGAAGGCCGGCGGCGGGTTAAATAGGCGCTAGGCTAGGGTTTGGTGGGCACGGACGGCGAGATTGGGGCGACCAAGAGCTCGCGGACACGCGGCGCGATCGCGACGGGCCGCACAGCTCGGGTGGTTGGAGTCACGGGCGCTCGGCCGCGGGAGAGAGAGGGGGCGCGGCGAGGAAGATGACGCGGGGAGGAAGGAGATGGCTGACAGGCGGGGCCCGCCTGTCAGTGGGAGAGCGAGCGACGCGGAGGCGACGCGGCGGGGACGCGGCGAACGGCTGGGCCGAAAGGCCGAGCAGGCCGGCTTGGGTTGCTGGCTCGGGAGAAGAGTTGAAGGGCGAAAGTTGGACTTTAGCTGCGGGAATTCGGCCCACGAACAGGAATAGGATTTGGAAATTAGTTTAGTCAATTAGAGTTTGAATTCAAATCTAGAATTTGAATTCAAACCAACCAAAAATCCAAATAAATCCAAATAAATCCAAATCACACTATTTCATCCTTAGCACTTCAAATTGATTTTAAATTTGAATTTAAATTGCCTAAGAATTTAGGGAGCAAATAGAAGACACTCTTATATGTTTGTTTGCATGCACTCAATTCCACCAAAAATTTTTAAATTCGAATTTTTGCACTCAACAAAACCTATAGGAATTTTAGGGTTGTTACAGTAGCACTCTCCCCTTGTTGATTTTTATTAGCTGTCATAATATTCTCTGTCTATTTGTCTGAGTTTATTATGATTGTGCACTAGAATCTATCTGCACTAAAATTCCGTGGGTGTCCATGAACTACACGAGCAGCCCCCCCCCCCCCCCCCCACCACACACACACACACACAAACCATCATGATGATGTAGATAAGCCTGGCTATGTGACTGGACCTCCAGTTACGATGCATGCATGCTATTTTTTCGTTTATAAATTCTGATTGAATAATCCCAAAATACATATATGTGCAGATGGGTTTGAGTTGACGTTTCATTGTTAGTCAAATATAGTTATGGTATTGAGGGAAAAGGCAAATTTTACTTCATTCCATTAGAGGGGTAAATATGTTAACACCAACATAACACCTCATAAACAGAAGTGGCACCAAGGTGATAAATTTTTGAAGCTATGGCATCGAGAGAATTTTGAAACAGATTATGGCATTGAGGGAAGCCATATTAATTTTTATGGCATTGAGGGAATTGGCTCACAGTAACATTTGAGCCATTTTAAACTTTTGCACATATTGGAATTAAATATGCTAACTTGTTTTAAGTTCGTCTGACAGGTAAGAAATATCTCTGGAAGTCCCGAACTTGTTGACGGGATCAGGTGGGTGCAAGTAACAACTTCGTTGATAGATGGCTTGATTCAGCCAGCATTTCTGAAATGGATTGAAGAAGAACAGATCTTGGAAAATGGTCAAACAAATGAAGTATGTTACTATTTGGAACTGTTGTCCATTCCTCCACATTGGATATGCCTGAATTCACTGATGTCCTTTTATATTCCAGAAACTTATGAAGATGATAGATAGCAAAATAAAAGATGATGGTAGGATCTCAAAAAGGTTTAACAGATTCGGGAAATCTGAACTCTATTTGGATTTGTTATTTTTCCTAAGATTTGGATCTGCAAGGTACTAGATGGCCCTCTTGATTGTTATAGTAACTTTTCTCTTCGATTCCTTTTGATTTTGAGAATTACATCCTATTGTCTAGACTTATTTTAAAAGAAATTGTAGTTTGCTGTTTGTTGGACAAAATTGTCTAGACTTATTTTGTTCTTTTGCCATTTGCTGAACAGTAGTCTTTTCTGAGGTGCATAAAGATATTCTTATCCTGATGCCAGGTCTGGCAGCTATTTTGATGCTAAATTTCTTGCTGAACATGGAGCGAGAATTTTGGAGGACCTGGTTATTTCCTTAGCTGATGTGACTGCTAGTATTTATCTGGAGCTTATGTCAGTTGATGGTGATATGTCTACTGAAGTTGTTAGTTCCAGCTTAGCTCTATGTTCTTTGTCAACCAGAGAACTTCAAAAGTTGCGCAATGAGGTAACAACTGTGGACTGTACATGGTCTTTTTTCTTATTTTCTTATTGTGCTTCACCAGTTCTTCGACATATTATGTTCCCTGTTCAAATGTGCTTTAAATGAGATTCTGAGTTCTTGTTCATTGTGCAATCAGAAAATCTTATAGGTTTACATGTAATTTCTACTTTTAAGTGAAACTGAACCTCCTGTTCCCAGTAATGAAAAAACAATTTAGTTTTGCTCTTGTTCCTGGCTGGAATTGACTGGGAGCTGGTGTTTGGACCTTGGAGCCATCCTATTGACTGCACCTGAAGGAACACAATTGTGCTTAGTGCTAGGAGTCTGGCAACAGCCCAATTTTTTTCTCAAAAATGCAGGAGAGTTGTGTTTCATTTCATTAAGAGGGAATAAAATACAAAGAACGCATCTAAAGGATCCCTTCCAACATGTATAGAGCAGTTACATGTGCACCACTCACAGAAAAATTAAACAATCTATTGGGACCAAGAGTCCAGGTTAAGCGACCTTGACAGAAACTGATGGAGCGCACAATCTATTGGGGCTAAGAGTCCAGGTTAAGCGATCTTGACAGAAACTGATGGAGCGCACGGGCTCCAGCTGAGCATCCACAGTGAAAAGATAATTTTGGTTCCTTATAACTTTGTTTTACATAATATTATGGATGATTGATGCTTCATCCGATCATGTTCCCCGCATTCAATTCACAATTACATGAATCCTTTAATTTCGTAATTTTATTAGGGGAGAAGTGGAAAATTTTAATTTATAACTTGCCAGTTTACTTGTGGTTAACTCGGAGCTGGATAAAACCTTCTTGTAGATGAGTTTAGGGTTACAAAATTCTTAGTCCTAACCACGTGCAAACCAGTATGGACATAGCTGGTGGGTCTGTTCTCTTCATCTTTTTAAAGGAAAATTTATTATTCTTAGTTATATGATCAACACCATTGGTTTTATTATCACCAGCCATCTTTCTTGATTATTGGTTTACATGCAAATAGCAGATTCCAATTGTACCATTGGTTGATGAAATGCTGAGTTCTAAACTGTGGGATGTTCCCATGTATACTCATTATATGTTAGCCTGATATGTTTTTTCAGCCATTACCATCATGCAAATATATTTAAGTGGGCATGAAAGGATACATATTAATGATATGATTTCTGGATAAGCATTTGCTCTTCGAATCCTCCACATGTTTTGATGATTGCTTGAGTATATGGGTTGTATTCCAATGTTCATGCACTCTTATAGGTTTTGCTAGTTCCATGCTAATCTCTCTTCTCTGTTTGAAGGTGGCAATTAATTGGTGGCTGCACCAATACTTCAAGTCAGTTGTTTCAATGTACGAGGACAGGTTTGAACTATATGTTCTGTGCAGAAAAAAATGTGAAAAAACAGCAGATAATGAAGCTGAGAAGACAAATTGGTGGAGGCTTGCATTTGGAAAGCCTAGTGTGCCTACTCTTCTAAATTATGTTAACATCAGCCCATTTTCCCTTCCAGCAAGAAGGACAAAGGAATTAAGAGCATTGATAGGATGGTATACCCGAGCCCCTTACAATCCATGCTATTTATTTCATAATAAAATGTTCAAATATGTCACATGCTACCTGGATAAATATATGCTGTTTTTTCAAGTAACTCGGTAGTTTCAGATGCCTCCAAAGAATGAACTAAGAAGCATAAGTATTGACATAGTTAAATTACATGAGCACATTTTTCTTTTTCCTTTCTTTTTAAGAAAAACCCGAAAAAGAAAAGAAAACATGAGCTCTTTAGAATAATGCCACAGATCCATGTGCTACTGAAAGGTATTATAGTTGCAACCAAATTTGCAGGTAGATATTCATAGTTATATAACTGGATTTTTTATCATTTGTATCATACCTGTCAGTTGTAATTTTCGTTTGTTCAATTGCAGGAGGTATTACTTCAGCCTGTTCTTAGAGTTGTCAGATATTGCTATGCCCTTCTTAAGGGTTACTGTCAGTAAAGTCAGTGCTGCAGTGTCATACTTCTGGGTGTCTATGATCGGAAGATCTTTGGGACTGATTTGCTCAGGGATTAGACAGTCAGTCGGCTGGAGATGAGCTTATACCAGTTTTGAGTCTGACTTTTCTGTTGCCCTCTCCACTCTGCTGGTACTGAATGGACTATTGACTCCTGTCATCTCTATTCGGTTTCCTTGACTGATATGCATTGACAATCTTTATTGCCCTGCGAAGGCGTCATTTTTTTAATCTTTGTTTTGCATTTGTGTAAGAAAGTCCGTTGACTTTGTCGAACATTGAAGAATGATGTGGAAATCTTAGAATTGCTGGTATCCATTGAAATCATATGCTTGTAGCCTTTGTAAAAAAGAAGGCAGCCAAAGGCAATATTTCTTTCCCCAGGAATTTCAATGAGCATAAGAGAGGATGTTCTAGCCCCTTTTTGTTTGACACAGAAAAAGGGAAGGGCAACATAGCATGCATCATATTCACATGATTTTCATTTTATTTCACTTCACCCATACATTTCTCTGAACCAAATTACTTCATCAAATGAAAAAATACTGTTTCAAAATAATGAAAAGAAAGTGAAAAGCAGCTCTATCTGACAACTAGTGCAAAATACTGAACTGGAGGTTCAATGTTCTTGCATACATAATCAAAGTAATTACTTTTCTGCCCTTTTCCTTTGCAACACAGACAGTAGAATGAAAGAATGGGTGTGTTTAGTTCCCCATCAAATCACCAAACTTCTCAAAATTCTCTCTCCAAACTTTCCTATTCACTTATCACATCAAATCTCTCTCCTCGTGCATGGAACACTAAACATGGGTAAATGAAAAAACTAATTACATGGTTTTGATGTACACGACGAGACGAATCTATTGAGCCTAGCTAGGTCATGGTAGGACAATGTTTACCACAAACAAACGAAAGGTGCTACAATGCGCTACAGTATCGGATGTGACATTTTTATCAAACTTTTCCTACCTCTTTTTGGAACTAAACACACCCAATGAATCTACAGTACATCACTACTTACATACAAAATCAGCTAAGATCAGTCTGCATTCAGCTGGTATGTATCACAAGGTTTCTGCAAGGAAAAGAGAAGATTATAAGATGGTTTATCACGATCATCTGCAAAGAGATGCACAGCTAAGACCTAGATTCTTTGGCACAGGCACATGTTCAAATTCATGCATCATTAACGATGTTTCATAATTCTTCAGTTATACTTAATATTCAAACTTGTGTGTTAAATTTCTTAATATTAAATTTTGTGTGTTAAATTTCTTGATATTAAATTTTGTGTACCAAATTTCTTAATATTCGAATTTGTGTGTTAAATTTGTTTCATGTTATTTTTAGTGAAAGAACACAACAACTACTTCCAAAGAATAAAGTTTCACGAATTTTGTTGTTCTGAACAGATATCACTGCTTCCACAATACCCCAAGCTCAAAACAAGTGAAAGTTGCCCATGTCAATCTTGGAAACAATGATAAATAACCAATATCCCGCATAAAATCCCAGAAAAAAAATTCTGCGTGGTCTAAATTGTGGAAAATTGGAACTTTGAATTCAAAGCAAAGCAAAGCAAGACATTTAGAAACAATAAGAGCGATGGGAACCCATCATCTGTCAGTAATTACTTACCCTTCATCCTTGTGCTACTTGTTTTTGCTGCTTGCTGCTGGGACAAATCAGTCAGTGACAAAGGAGTTAGTGGCGGGGAAGAAACATCACTGCCCTCCCTGCTATTTCTGACCTCTAACAATTTGTTCACGGTGATGATGGGTATCCTCTGGCTATTTGAGGGTATGGAATAGCTGCGAGTAAGGGTAGCAGGCGGTAGTGGAAGTGGCGAGGGGGTTTGTGATGCCGTTGGTGATGAACGGGCTGGTGCTGCAGGAATTTGAGTCTGACGTTTTGATACCAGAGGACCAGAGTAACCGACCAAGCCAGAAGGCCTGAGGGACTCCACATTGGCTGGAGGCCTAGGCAGCTCATGAAGTTCACTGATCTTCGGTGATTTTGTTGGATGTGGCAACATCTTGGGGGAAACTTTTGGTGACACAGATGATGGCTGCCGAATATGATTTTGTGGATTTCCTGGCATCACATGATGTGCCATGGGTGACCTGTGATCGTTCAGAGAAGATGGCTTGCTTAACCCTGGTTTGCTTGGAATTGGACCAGACCAAGATTCCCTCTTCATCTTCTTGTAATCAGATACTGACTGGGAGAACGTTGATATCCCCTCGGTACTTGATGGCATTTTCAGATGGACACTCGGCTTAGACAATGGAGATGAATGCCACAGATTTGTTGCAACATGAGGTTTACTTTCAAACTGTTGTGAATGATGTGATCTGTGAACATCAACTGATCTGAGGTTCTTGTCATCAACTGGTGTTGGAAGTTTGTACGAATGTTTGGCTGAAGATGGCTTGATTTGCCAAAACCTCTCAGATGGATCTGGTAAATTGCCCGCAAGAATTGGTGCTGAATGTGTGTTAAACTCGGGCTTCACTTTTGGAGTTACACCATCTCCCTTGGTTTGTTTGACCTCTTCCTGCATATAAGAGGAGAAATCAATATTGTTATCTTAAAACCCCAACTTAATTATAACTAGTTAAGCATCAAGAGATTCTAATATTCTACGCACTGAGTAGAATCGTTACCTGCTTGATTTCTTTTACTGGCTGTGGGGAATTCGTCACATCTCTTTTATCCAACTGTGCAAAAAAAATTATACAAAATAATTTAAAACAAAGACAATGCATATCCTTGGCATTAATGTAAGCAAGAAGTATTTTATCAAGACAGATCAGGAACAAATAAGCAACAGGCATACTTTTCATTTTCTTAAGTAGAAAATATAAATGGTAAACTAGAAGCTAAATGAATAGGGTGAAGCTCATATATACGATATCAATTACTCTGTATTCATTAAAGTTGCATTCTCACATGCTAACAACAATTCATCTAGCAGTAGTGGCCCATGAATATCAACTCTTTTTTAAACTAGTTGTCTCTGGGGCCATATTAATTCTTCTAATCAACTCAGGCAGCAAACTGCGAAGCTGGAGTCAAATCAGTATAGTATGCATAACCCTACCTATAATGCTACAAATAATGCTTATTTACAGGGTATTTGTTATGTGGGACCAAATGTGGGAAACATTAATTGTTAGGCACTAGAAGGTGAGAGGCAGCTAGTTGCATAAAAAAGAAGACCAAAATGCGAACCAAAGAACTTACATCCATTGAACCTCTTGAAGCAAGAAAGTCTTGATCCTTGTCATTTCTTTCGTAGTCAAAACTAAGGTCTCCATCGTCACTGCAATCATCCTGGTCAGAGCTGTAATCACCGTTGTCAGATGCGTCATCTTCAAGACCACTGAACTGGTAGTCAATGTGCTGTTTCTCAGCTATTTCTTTTACATGAGGTTCGAGTGCCTCAAGACACTTCAACCCTCTCCTGAAGAAGCTTAACTAAAAGTCGAAAGAACAGTAGGATAGTTAGGTTATGGGTCAACCAATCGCAGGGACAATTTGATAGCATTATGGAGAAAAAGTAAAGCTACCTGAGCAGCATGATGGCGAGAAGCCTGTGTTAAAAGACTATGGAATTGCCCTTGCCTCAATGACTTTAAGCGAAATATGAACAGTGCTGCATCTTCTTGGTACTCAGCGAAAGAACGTTGCAGTTGCTCTGCAGAGTATGATTCGATTTTGGAATGCCTTGACCTTCCTTTTTCCCTATAGGATACCCTCATAGCCTCATACGCCTCTCTGTGATGAAAGAAAGAAATATTGGTAAAAAAGTATCAATCATAAATGAGAAACAAGTTGATTTGAGTTGTATTTGAACCTTTTCATGTCACATTGCTGCTTCATTTCCTACATCATTGTGAAAGAAAACAAAATGTACAGCATGTCAGGATCTTACTGAAAAAATGAAGTACATTAAGGGCACATTCGGATAAGGGGGATTTGGATTGAATTTTTGGATCCTATGTTCTTTGTTATCAAGCTGATCAAAATCCAAAAACTCTCAGAGCAATCCCCTCTTCAAAATAGGGGGCAAGTGTTTCTCCCCTTCTTATTTACAGAAAATATCCTCAAAACAAATCATAAAGGTCAATTTCATGTATCTAACCTCTACAGTTTGTAGCTCCTTAAGAAGAGACTCCGAAGGGGTTGTGATTGTATGAATGATATTTGAGCGCTGGATAACAAATGTAAGCATGTCAGGGCCACATATTCTAATGCAGTAAGAACAACTGAAAAATATGATTTGTTTTTTTCCAAGGATTTCCAAACAAAATCCAATATAATGGCAAAAGGAACTTACATAGGTATCAACAAATTTTTGTAGTTCAAATTGGACCTTTCCCAGCAACATCAGCACTCTACCTGCAAGCAAGAGAATTAATATACCACTAAGCCATGCTACCAAAGTTTTACAATGAACATGGAACATAGCAAAATCAACTGCATAAGGATCTAATTATTTTGGTCCAAAGATACCAAAGGGTGCTCCTAGAAGATGACATTATAATTCTGGGGTACATTTTAGGAAAGATAAAGTAGTACAATTTTATATGAATACATATCAGAAGTGTCAAAAAATTGACTGGGCCATGGTTTATTTTGTAAATTTCCATGACATCTTGGCATATTGTGATTCTAAAACGATGCCTCTAGCAATCAATCGAGGCTTATTATCTGTTACACCCAAATTTGGATGTACTTACCACTATCATCGTCATCCCCGTTTAGTGCAGTTTTCGCGAGAAAGCAACCTCCAAGTTCCTCAAGAGCCTCAGAAAACTCTGCATAGACCAACGAGGTCTCAGTACAAACATGGGGACACAACACAACTGAGTATTTGCATGCAATTCAATATCTGAAGTAAAACCATCATGTACCATATACGCTATTTGTTGTCGCGGCTGCAGCTGAAATCAAGCCATCATAGCAGTTTCTCATGTCTTCCACCTCCTGAACAAGTGAAAAGAAGTTGAGAACCATGCTTCAGAGTCGATGTGGCAACATTACCGAAAGGATCATCGTTCCTTTACAATTTAACTGCATCCTCGCAATAAGTTGGACATGTTCCCCTTCCTAACAGTGTTGCAGTTTTTTTTTAACCCAATAGTAGTGTGGCATGTTACGGCAGCTAGAGAAGTGTAAGATATGGTTAACATCAGAGTAAAAGTACTTGGTGCCATTGCCACTCAATAAATACTTGATGAAATCCTGCATCATAGCAAGTGCAAAAGCTGTTTCACCCAATAAAGCAGTTTGGGACTACTCCACGGCCATATTTTTATGATCTGCCATGCTTAGTATATTATTGAAAAAGACAGATTAGCACTTGCCGAAGTTATATCAGTGGGGAAATTTTCAGAAATTTGTCAAAACACTGCATGTCTGCCTCAGCCCTCAGAAAGACAGAAACACGCTTTTCTTACATAGCATCGTTATCGTCCAAAACAGCGTAGCGTCCGAGCATCGCACATCACGCGGCATCCAGAACGGAATGCGTCGTGTTGCAAAGCAAGCGTTCATACGACGGACGGAAAGACTCGTGCTGATGTCGAAGCAAAAGCATGGCGTCTCCATTGATCTAACGTGTCTTCTCCGGTCAAGATCACGTCGGATGGCTGACATTTTTTTATGGCCGCTTTCTCTGATGGACGTTTCCTTCTGACGACTTTGACCAGCAACGCGAACGGAGACCCAAAACGCCAAGGTGATGCCGAGGAGGCACGTAAAGGGGTTGTGAGTCTTTTTCATGGATTAGAACCTAACAACTACCTTACCCGAAAAGATACTTTGACTTGAGAAAACAAAAATCCCTACTTGAATTGAAGATAATATAAATTCCTACTTGGCATCAAAATATCATGGCATTTTTCTTTTCGTCAACAAACTAAGAACTACTACTGTCGCTTGGCATTTGCACTCAAGAAGCGTCGGTTTATGAAAATTAAAAATAAAACTGTGGAGTCATGGGCATGAACCAATGAACAAGCGGCGGTGGTAATTCTTCGATAAATTTATACTACTGTTCACACGGATAATTTCCAATTAAAATGAACTTTGATCAGTCTCGCTGAATGACCCCAATAATGGAATTCTAACGTTTGATCATTCCCCACCTAACCAATGATCGAAAACCGATACCAACCGATAAATTAACATAACACTCCGCCCGGAGAACCGCACAAAAATTGAGCTGCCAAAATCCCAAAGAAAAAAATCCATAGGATGAATCGAAGCCTCCCAAGGATCCAATTTGGGTCCGAATTCATTTTTCGAGGAACATGGCTCCAAATTCATCACGGGCCGCAAAAATCAAACCCCAATGTTCACCCGGAAGAAAAGAAAGGGGGAGATACAGACACGGACCTGGGCGGCGCAGACGAGCTCGTCGAGCTTGTCCGGCAGCGGGTGGTGCCCCCTGCGCTCCTTGGGGTGGTGGTGGCCGAAGCCCCGCAGCCTCCGCAATGGCGACTTCATCCCCTCCCTCCCGCCGGCACCGCGCGCAATTCCGCAGCCGCCTCCTTGTCTCCTTCTCGCAACGAACGGCGACTCGCGGCGCTTCCTAGAGACAGATATGGAGAGAAAGAGGCTCTTCTTCTTCGTCTTCGTCTTCGTCTTCGTCGCCGTCGCCGGCGTCGTCTTGTTCTTGCCGATCCTCTGTTCCGTTGCTTTACGAGAGGCCAAAAATAGCCAAGCCACTTGGGAAGTTGGGAGAAAATGGAGGGAAGCTGGAGAGGGAGTAATTGCGCCTCGCACTACTTATTAATAGCCGCTTTTGTTTAATCGCGAATGGAGAAGAAGGAGCAGGTGGGCCCATGCGCGCCGTTGACCACCATGCGAGTGGAATCGCGCGGGAGGGAGGGAGAGAGAGCAACACGGCGACTGCGACCGCCGACAAGTGGGCCCGGGTTTCACAGCGATTGCTACGCTGATTTGGCAGTCAGGTTTGCATTTCAAAAGTTAAATTAGTTGGTGTTTAGACGTTAGAATTGGGGGTTGAATTTGGGAGTAAGATGTTACTTCGTAATCATTGCGTTACTGTAACATTTCGTTTGTATGTGTGAAAAATTGTCCAAAAATTGATTAATTAGGCTCAAAATGTTCGTCTCGCAGAGTACAACAAAACTGTACAATTAGTTTTTTATTTCATCTACATTTAGTATTCCATACATATTATGACATCTTGTTTATGTTTGAGCAAAAAGAAGAAGCGATTTACTACTCCTTTGGACGAGGGAAAACTTGTCTCATGTGACGATGCGAGTGATGGGACAGCAGGAGGTAACCTAGGCAAGAGGGAGGCGGGCCGGGCCCACTTGGCTGGTCTAAGATTTACCAGCTAACCCAGAGGAGTAGTACACGCATGCGTGAAATCTATATTCAACTAGGTGAATTCCTTGCCGGGATATTTTACATAAATTTATATATTTATTTGATGTATTTGTAAAGTTTTCAGCCTCTTGACGTCAAGGTAAATTATTCTATAAATTTTATTTTATATAATAGATAACAGAGGACCATAGATATGCAATTTATTGATAAAATAACATGCATTTACAATGAACGGACTATCTTTTTTCTTACGTCACTGCAAATCAGCCGGAGGATAGAACTCGTGGTAGACAATTTATATGGAAAATGATGGTACAATATTGGGTTGTTTAGAAATTCGCTTGTAAATGATCGATTTAGAAAGAACAAATATTTGCATCAACCATAAACAAAGATAATGTGTTTATTAACAAATAACGTTTGTACCTCTAATTAGCATAGTTCACGCGACGATGCACAATACTGTATTGGATTTGTTTAATCGATGAGCTTGTTTTGATCGGGGAAAGTGGGGCCCATGAGGTTAAATAGTGATTATGGATGGATTGGAAAACAATATCCACGGAACACTGTTCATATCCCAAGCACGGCGCCGCTGAGCTCGAAGCTTCTCCCGCAGACACCGATCCTCCTCTCTAGCCTGGGCCCTGACCAAATCATGGAGCTGCGATACCGAGGGAGGCAAGTAGCAGCAGCTCCGCCGGCCCAATAAGCAGCACTATACCCAGCCCAATAGTCATTAAACCCTAAGTATATAACAACCTGCCTCCGGTCCTGAAACGAACCGGATTCTCAACGACGAGAATCCGACTCCCTGTACCCTCGAGATAGTTCCAGGAATAGCAGCTATCTCGTACAGAACTCATCTCAGTCGATTATCACATCCATACAGCGATAAAAGAGATCCAAACATGACATATATAAAACATAGCGTCTGGTACAAGCCCTCTGGGCTAAATCGACAATAAGAAACAGCTACGCAGCGGTAGCTAGATCATCGGGGTCCACTCCACCACAGGCAACCTTGAGTGTAGCGCGCTCCCTTCAGTCGTACCAACCGTCCTGGTTGAACTCACGGTCGGAGCCATCACCTGCGTACCCAAACTCTGTCCCCAAGGAATTGGGACAGGTCCACGTCACCAACCATATATGCAGCAAGCTTTAAAGTGGCCTAGCTAGTAATAAAAAAAATATTCAAGGAAAATAAGCCGGGGCTTCCTATGCGCAGCAGCGATAAACCCAAGTTCAACTCAGCACCAACTCCTTTCCTCACCAGAGAAAACACACTTCCCAAAACCACCATCAACCTCACAACCACATCGGGCTTGTCCTGTCTCAACAGGTTCCCGCAAATATCATCCACCAACGCCTTTCACTCGCTAGTCGACTCAGTGAGCTCCCTCTCCACCTTGTCTCATCAGCAACGCTGGACCAACCTCTCATTACCCAAACCAAGGAAGAGGTAAGAAAGCAGATACCCGGGCTAATCTAGACGATATCAGAAGGGTCGTCCATAACCGTGGACACGGCTATACGTATAGTTTTCACTCTGCAGAGGTTGCACTCCTGGAACCATCCGGGCTGCAAACGGTAATGAGCCGTCTTGAGACACAGCCCACAGCAAAGACCCTAAGAAGTAACGGTGCCATACTGTCTCCCTGGGCTCGGGAAACAATCTGAGCTAACAGCTGCCACAGGGTCGTGAAACCTTCCCACCGGGGCCAGTCGGGGGCCGTGGTAAATCAGGGAGAGTACGTCGCAACGAGTCCCCCTTACACATATCAAACTCGAATCTCCTACAGGTCTGGCACCGCACTAAGTAGGCTTGCTGGAACCCTCCCCATTCTGGGTAGACGGTGAGCACTATAAATCCCACTGAAAGCCGCCATCGACACGGTCCTTAATTGTCGGTAAAGCGAGTATCAGCATCACAAAGCGATCCGCCGCAACGGTCCGCAATCGGCACCCATTATAGGTATAGCCGCCCAACTCCTCAAAAGTAACCAAAGTAACCATGTACCCGCAATAGGTACTCCGTAGGGACTGCCCGAGTGCAGCCCCCAAGCACCCCAATCAAATGATCGGGTTATTATCACTCGCTTACACTGCCTAGCTGCACTACACCTTCCATACCACCCACAACTCACGCCAAGAGGATCAAATCACAACCATCCCAACACATGCATAGCATAGCATATTCCATATAATGAGTAGTAGGTAGCAAGGTAACAGGACGATAACAAAGGCAGTGCAGGTTTATCATGCGGGTAAAGTAAAGCGCTAGCATACTAGTTGCATGTCTAATAGGTATTTCAGAGAATGGTCGGGCGTGAACCTGGGCAAAAGTCTTCGTCCTCGTCAAAGCAGTTGTCGTAGTGGTCCGGCTCCTCCTGGCTCTCTGGAGCTCCTAGGGTTGCGGAAAATAAATAAGGCGCGGCTACTAGCAAAGAAACACCAAAACAATGAGGAAAGAAGGCCCAAAGAACACCAACCTCTACACTAACGCGTAGGTCATGATTTTAGAAAAATATAGAAACTGGTTTCATATTTTTCTGAGCTACGGTTGATTTATTATGAATTTTCCAAGTGTAAATCATTTTCTGAAAATATTATATAATTTCCCGAAAAAGAAAAACAGTCAAATAATCAGCCTGCTGACGTCAGCATGACGCCATGCTGACGTCATCAGTGGGTCAGCCCTATGCTGACGTCATCAGTGGGTCAGGATGACGTCAGCGTTGACCGGTCAACGGTCAACTGGTCAACCTGGTCAGTGGGCCCCAGCGGTCAGCGACTGGCAGTGGGTGACGTGTGGGCCCCATGCGTCAGCGTTGTTATTCGAAAAAGAAAAAGAGAAAAGCGCTGCTGGGCCGGAGTTGGGCCGAAAGAAAAGTCCAGGGGGATAAACCGGACTTTAGCGCGAACTTTAGGCCCACGAAGGGGACGCGGCTGGATCCGGCGCTGTGGACCTGGTCCACCGTGCGCCGTGTGAGTGGTTCACGTGCACCGGGTGTATGGGATCCATTTGTGGCCGACACAGGATTCTCTGCGGGTGCTCGTGCGTGTGGTTGGTGTGGTCGCCCATGTGGCTTTCCGCCCCCGCACAAGTGCGGCGACGTCGCGGCGACGGCGCGGCCAGAGCGTGGCGACGACGCTCCGGCGAGGCCTCCCTGCGCCATGGTTAGGTTCAAGATGGATCGGGGTTGGCTCGGCTCAACCTCGCGTGTCCACGCTCGGTGTCCTGGCACACCCAGGTCCGCGGCGGCGGCGATTTGGCGAAGGGAAAACTCGCGGCGGCGGCCGACCGGCGGCGCTGGCCAGCGGTGCGGCGTCACGAGGCCGAAAAGGGCTAGCTTGCGAGCGCGCAGCCATCAGCGACTGCTGGGAAGCGGCTAGGTGCGCGTGCGCGGGCTCGTGGCTGCCCACGGCCGCGGCACGGCCTCGGTGTTCGCGCGCGGTGAGCAGAGCTCGGCCGCGGCGGCCTTGGCTGCGGGGTTTGGTCGATGACGGTATGCACAAAGGGGTTAGCGGCTCAAGGTCCCTGCAAGATCACGGCCACGACATGAAGGTCGGGTCCTAGAAGATGGCTAGCAAGGTGGCGCTTCAGAACGGTGGCGACATGGCCGGAACAGGGGAGAAGGGAAAGGAAGACGGCGGCGCTCACTTTGGTTCCCGTAGACGAACTCAGCAGCTCGAGGAAGACTCGCGGTACGACGGCGATCCTCGTGCTCCCACGAACAGCTCCGCTCCGGCTCCGGCTTGGCGTCCCCACGGGCGGCGGCGCCCGCGGCCCTTGGCGTCGTCGCGGGGAAGCAGCTCCGGCCTTCCTTGCGACCTTCTTGGCCCGGCTCCCTCTTCTCCTCCCTCCACTGCTCTCCTTCTCCCTCTCCTCTCCCGACTCGTGGTCAGAAAACCCCAATGGGGGCAGCGGCGGCTCAAGGAGGGAAAGGCCTCCCGGCGGGGGATCTTATAGGGCTCGGCGCTAGGGTTTGCGGCCACGGACGGTGGGATGGATAGCTTGAGCGTCCGCGGACACGCGGCGCGCATCGGACGGGCCGCACAAGGGCTGATGGGACCGGCTCGAGGTCACGGGCGCGGCGACAGAGAGAAGGCGGCCGCGTGCGAGGAAGAAGGGGAGGAAGGGGATAAAGCTGACATGCGGGCCCCGCGTGTCAGCGGCGGAGAAGGAAGAGGGCGCGTGGTTGATGCTAGGCCGCTGCTGGGCCGAAAGGCCGGCCGGGCTGGTTGGCTGGATTGGCTCGGGAAGGAAGTTTAAGGGGATTTTCTGGACTTTAGCTTCGGAGTTTAGGCCCACTAGCTGTTAGTTGGGTTTGACAAATAGTTTGGCTTGTTAGTGTTTGAATTCAAATCTAGATTTTGAATTCAAACCAACCAAAAATCTAATAAAACCAAATTAACTCCAAATCACACCTATTTGCTCCTTAGCACTTCAAATTGATTTTAAATTTAAATCTAAATTGCCTAGGAATAAAGGGAGCAATAGGATGACAATCTTATATGTTGGTTTGCATTCACAACATCTCACCCAAAATTTTTAAATTCCACTTTTTGCACTCAAGAAATCCTATAGAAATTTTTAGGGTTGTTACAGGTCCTCCCACTCCACCAGCCCCCCGAAGCCATGCAGCGCCGCAGTCACCTCCCGACTAAACCCCAGCCCCCGCAGCGCCGCAGGCCGCACGCCCCGACCCCCACTGCTCCCCAACCCGGCAACCGTATCCACCCCCAGGACTGGGCGGCGGCGGCGTGGGCGCCGGCAGCCGTGCCTCTCCTGATCTCCTCCGCTCGGGTGCCAGCGGCGGCACGACGCAGGCACGCAGCTAGCGCTGGCCCCTACTCCACCTCCATCGACGCCGAGGGAGCAGCGGCGGTGGGCAGATCCGTCCCCGACCAGCCTCCACGGACACCAGCGAGCGACGACTGACGACCACGAGCTGCCTGAGCAGGGACCTCTTCCCAACCCGACGACCGTCGTCCGCCCAAGTTGAGCCGAGCGCCACCAAGCAAGGGAGTACGGGGAGGGGAAGACGACGCCGACGTCGTTGAGGCGGAATCGCGGAGAGGGCGGGGACGGAGCCGGAGGGGGCCGCGGGCGGATGTGGGAGGCGGCGACGGGCTTCGATGAGAAGCCATCTGCTTCAGCTTTATTGGCGCGGTGGGCAGGCGGCGGGTGGGTGGGAGGCGAGGGGACGGTGGTGGGCAGGCGAGGGGACGTCGGCGGCGTGGTGCGGTGGGGGAGGCAGCGGGTGGGTGGGCAGGCGAGGTGGCGTCGGTGGTGGAGATTAAAGGCGCGGGGTAGGTGGAAGATGACGTGGCATAGCTGAGAGTTGAGAGAAATTTATAGTGGGGAGCTAAAATATAAGTTTTGTATGATGATGCCACCTTTTTCTTTTCTCCGTAATTGTAAAAGTTGGTCCTCTGGTTAGACGCCCGGATTCATCCGTTGTTGGTGGATAATCATTTGGCTGGCCTATTTGCTTGGCTTATTAGCCACCAGCCAGCAATATTTTTCTCTCAGTAGAAATCAACATCAGCCATCAGCCACCAACAAGGCATCAGTATTTTTCTTTCAACACAAATCAACACCAGTCATGAGTCAAACGAACGGACCGAGCTGAAACTGCTCAAACATCTCGTGGTCACGAGCCACTTTGCAAAGGATAGTGGCATGCGCATTTATGGTGACATCTTTTTGACCCTGATCGGGATACATATCCACAAACGGGCGCATAGTCAATGTCAGTGCCACTATGCCGGTGGTAAAAGGGTTTCTGTTTTTACATACTCACTGTGGAGTGAAATACATGTCATTCTTGAGAATTTTATGACAGATTAGTACAGAAAAAAAGCATATGTATTTTTGAGTTGTAACATAGGAAGTTGTGTTGTCTAATTATTTTAGCAATTGTGGATAACAAGGATTTCTCATTAGATAATTAGCCAATCATCAATCTACTATGCGAATTATGAAAGATGATTTAAATATACCTAGAAAATTTGAGTACAAATTTTAAATCCTTAAATGCCTTGTATTACATGATGGATGGAGTAGCAACACTATTCTTTGTTACAAAGGGTCATATAGAAAGAGTCCTGCCGGATTTGAATCCTATAACATCCCTCCATGAATCCTTTGTTCCAGAGGAGGCCATATAGCTTTTACTATGTATGTAGATGCAATACATAAATATATCTAGATGTATGATAAAACTATGTATGAAAAAATATAGAGAAGATATACGAAAGAGATATGCGGTGGAATGGTTTAACTAGTGCACCGATACAATATCCATGGTTGATGCGGCCAGGGGGAATTAATATATGAAATGAAAACAAACGAAACTTGTGATACTCTGGATTTTCAAAACGATTACCACGTACGTGGCTTTTCAAAACTTTCTTTACGATTAATTGTCATCGTATAGCTCAGAAATCCTTCTTTTTTCTCCCGTCACGCACAAACGTACTGAACTAGAAACCACGATTTCGTGACTGATCCGACGCACGCAATTGCAGGAAGATCTCTGGATGGTGGCCATATGACCGACCGACGACCGATGGATCGATCTACCGCGCGCTTTGCTTTCAAGGCAAGGAACAGAGATCGATCAGCACGTACGACCGGTCGCCGCGATCCTGTTCATTACAAGCAGGAAGCCGTTGCGATTGCGTCAGCACGCAGCGCACGCACGAGCCCGGCGTGTGTCCGAGTCGGACGCGCTGGCTTGACCGCTGACCGATCGACGGCCCGGATTGTATTTCCACGGTCAAAAAGGAGCGCCCCGGCACCACACGCATGCGCAGCCCACGCACGCCCCCATGCATGCGTTCTCCTTGTCCCTGCCCCATGCAGTTGCGTGCCTACGTAACAGCTGAGCCTGCTGATCTATCCCACCCAACTGGATATATCATATATGCATGAGTACTCAGACTTTTCTGGATTTTTTCCCCGGCCTTCTTTCTTTGCCCTTCATTCACTGTTGTTGACGGTCGAAGAGAGCGGTGGTGGCGTGCGCGCGCACGGGCATGGCCGATATGATCGATCTACCTAAAACGTGTTCCTAGGAGATCACGAAACGGATTTGGGTTCTGAATACGCCACGTACGCTAGCTGCAGCTGACACATATATATAGCAGTATATTTCTGCGTCACAATCGTGGGAACTTTCTTTTCACCATTTCGACGAAAATACGCGTACTTGCTTGTGATCTGTCAATAAGCCCGCAGCTAAATTGGGCTTCAGCCACGCGCAGAATTATTAATTACTCAGGTTTAGGGTTTCTGCGGGTACTTTTCAATGTCCGCATCGATTAAAATATAATGAGTATTAATAAACTACACTGCTATTAGTTTACTAATCACCTAACAGCATGATTTCCAAGCCATAAACTGTTTTTCTGTAACAAATAATACAAAGGGAAAATTTGCTGAAGGACATGCAAAGTGGAGAAAGTTTGCTGAAACACACCGTTGACCGCGTTATATGCTGCTGGACACTCTCGTTTTGTGCTAATTTGCTGAAAGACACCGCCTCGATTAGAATAATATTTTTTAGCTGCGGAGGAGAGAAATGTGAGGAAATGTCCATTTTACGCTTGGGTCCAATTTGTCAGATTTTTTAGGTGCACGTTCTGGAGGGAGCGCAACACAGCCTGCGTCTCCGCCTCCACCGCGGGAGAGGTGGAGCGCGAACAGTGTAGTGCCGGTGCCGCCGGCACGGCACGACACCAGCTGTACGCCAAGTCTGGAGGAGAAAGAAAGATTGGACAAATGGGACCAAGGATAAAATGGACATTTCATCACCTTTCTCTCTCCTCCGCAGCCAACAAATATTTATTTAATTGAGGCGGTGTATTTCAGCAAATTGGCAAAAAATGAGAGTGTCCAACAGCATATAACGTGGTCAACGGTGTGTTTCAGCAAACGCACTCCATTTTACATGTCCTGCAGCAAATTTTCCCTAATACAAGTAAGTTCCCTTGCCAACCTCTGGTTAGTCGAAGTCAACTGCGACGGGCGACGAAGCATTGTAAACGGAGGGAGCATTCGGCCAGCTTGGTTTGATTGGAAGCCTTCCGTCCGTAATGACGCATTGGCGCACCAGGCCAAAACCAATAATTCAATGTAGTATAGACCATCAGCCAAGCTAAGTGGTTGGGCCCCAAACTCTAGACAGACCAAGACCATCATCCCCTCCTAGCATGGCGGCTACCATCTAGTATAGAGTCATGTATATAGCACATGGCAGTCAAGCATAGGTGACAGACTCGTTAGCAGCAGCGTCTCCAGCTCTACACACTGACAATGCATGCATCGCTACAGCCAGCAGCACGCCGTGCGCAGGCCACCCCCTACCCAAGGCCAGAGCAGAGGCTGAGCGCCCCCATGCCCATCCGCTTGTGACTTGTCCACATCCCATGCAACAACAATCTTGTGGTCAAACTGTTGCCAAGTGATTACAGTGTTTTCCTGTAAAATCTGTGTCCATCCTATTTTCTTTAATTGTTGGTAGATCCCATATTACATATATAGCTTCAGTCATGCACTTGTAAGAGTAACATTTTTATTCTGATCCAAAAGAAACGAAACATACAGTTCTAACGTGGTAGAGACTAGAGAGCAAAGGCAGTTCGGCACAGGATATACTCATATACAGCATGCAACAAGCAAGTATCATCTTTTTATATACAGACTACACAAGAACAACAGAAATGCATTGCTCATCTGAAGGCAATGGTGTGATAGCAACTGGTGTGCGCGCTAGGCAGGGACTGCGAAGCTTGGCTCGGACCACCGGGTCGCATCGACGACGAGGCACGGGTCTGACTTCCTGAACTCACCCACCTGCAGAGTTCAGAAGAAGATGATAGGTGAAAAATTCTGGAAGCAAGATTGTCCGTGAGAAAACAGAGCATTGATGCGTCGAAGCCCAACCTTTTCTCCACAGCTGGGGCAGTAATGGTACTTGTGCCAGAGGCAGTCCATCGAAGGGCACAGGAAGCAGACTCCCAGCATGAAGGGCATCATGCAAGCCACAACGGACGCAAGGCTGGGCTTCGATCTGTTGAAAGGAAAAGGTTTAATTTTTCATTTCAGCTGTGAAGCCTCATCAACTATGTGATTTTCTATATATTATCTACGTCCTACCGAACCTGAGGAGCAGTGTAGAATATCAAAATGCCTAGTGCAATACCGAACCTGAGGAGCAGTGTAGAATATCAAAATGCCTAGTGCAAAAACTGCTTGCCACAAAACATGATGCACGAACATACAGATTCAGAAAGGGTGTATCAGATCCATTCCAACATCAGGGTCAGGGCAAAAGAAGATAACAGCAATAAATACGGTATTCTAGCCAAATCTTAAAAAACTTAATGCCAGCATCTCACCTATTCTGGACATGATCTTGCACTAAAACTTAATGCCTTCACACAAAACTAAAAGTATTCTTCAGAATATTCTCACAACCGGAATATTAAGTAGAATAGAGAAACTCAATTGACCACTGCAGAACTGCAACATGATGATTCGAAAGTTGACTAACAAACAACCAAAAGCGGAAATGCCCCTTAATGCTCCCTCAACAGATCCCCATGACCATTCAAAGCAGAGGTAACTGAGACCAAGCAACGCAAATAGCAATAGCACAGACCATGAGCAGATATTACTCAGATGGTTTTATGATAACATAAAAAATGCTTCATTCAAGTCATGTTTGCTAATCACCATAGCATCCCATGGCAATGACATGCAGAAGTGTCACCATCAAGTAGAGAAGCCAAGCAGGTATTCCAGAGTTGAGGATACCCAGCAAACATTAAAAAAAATACTCCTTATAAAACACTGCTATATTCAAGTATATTGTTAAATTACCGCATAATTGCCTGAATCAAATTCCAACTAGCAACTCATATTCCTGAAGACATACCCATGCAGTGCTAGCCATGCGGCAAAAAATAACGAAGACAACTGGAATCCCCCATGCAGATCTTTGGATCTAATGCTACCCCAGACGTCACAGGATATCAGCAGAATAGTTCAAAAATAAACTATGCTCCCAATGAACTCAAGAACGAATGCTCAAATAGGCTCAAGCTCACTTGTATCGGCTAGACAAGTTCAAGATCACAAAAAGACAGAAATAAATTTGAGCTTTAGGGCGTGTTTGGAAGTCCAGTTTTACATCTAAAACCAGTGTAAAATACCAGCCCAATTTTTTTACAGACCGGATCTCAAAAGGCTGCTTGGATGGGCTGTAAAATAAGTCAGACTACACCGGTATTTGGCGCTTACATCCGGAAAAAAATAATCATCTCGTCGGGCCACACTAAAAATACGACAGATGTCGGGCTCGTCCTCACCTCCTTCCTCTGTCTCTCCTCTGCCCATGCCGTCTTCTCCATCCCGCTACTTTCTGCCATGGCGAGCTTAATCTCGGTTCCTTCTCCCCCCCCCCCCCCCCCCCTGACATGTCCTTCTACCTGGATCTCTATTCCGCCGCCTCAATTCGCACCGCCGACGCAATTACAGCCTCGATCCGTACCGCCATGGATCCACATCAAGCCCGTACAAGGGAACAAAACTGCAGCGGTAGAGCGCCGCTTCGAGGCTTGTAGTCTGCATCATGTGCGATGAGCCATTGCAGCGGGTCAGCAGCGAGGCTTGCAGGGGACGGCGATGGTGAGACCATTCAGCATGTTGTGCTGTGGATCTGGATCTCCTGCCGCCGCCGCCGGCGGCAACGGCGAGGCTGCATCAGAACAGTGAACACGTTGGGTTGTCGATGAGTCGATCTCATCCCCGCGACCCCGCCGGTTGCGAGGGAGTCCAGCAGCAAGACCCCGTTGGCAGCTCGTCCAGTTATCTGGCTGCATTCTTCTGTGTTTTTGTTTTCTTTTTTTCCCCTTTGGCAGATCAATACTTTTTGCCAAACAACAATCAGGTTCCACAATTAGCAGAAGACCACGATTTGGAAATCTCTTGTAGCAGAAGCAGAAGAGAATCACTAGATCTTTGCATTGTTGCTGACTTTTGTCTGAATCCAGGTTTGTTTAGTTATCATTGTTTTGCTTGTGTTGTCCATCGTCATTCAGAAGCTAGTATGAGGCTGAGCTAGGTTTTATTCTTTCCAAACAGTAAATTCCAAGCGGAAATACATGCAGGGGTTTTCTAGTGCACAAGGAATTACAGGTGTTTAAAATCTCGTTTGTAAAAATTTACTAAGTTGCCAAACAGGGCCTTAGTGACCAAGAGATCAGCATGTTCGATGGTCAACAATAATTTAAAAGGAAAAAGAAAAAGAGTGCAGCTAAAGCTTGATCTTTGCTATATTTTGTGTAGTCAGTGCAGAAAATCGTGCGCACATGCATCAGATATCTACTACCTCAAGTTTTATTTACTTGATGTAAGGACAAAATTGTTAGTTCAAAAATGAACTGAGTGGGCTGTCTGAACGTCAAATATTCAGAAACGGAGGTAGTACCTTATTGTGGTAAAGCTTTGTACTTGAAATTGGGAACAAGCTTTTCACAGCTTAAGTACTATCATGAATGAACACTATGATGGCGACAATTAATGGCGGCTCATGCTTTCCTAAGTGATTAATACAGTGGAAGGTGTCAAATTTTCCACATAAGATGATGCAACTAACCAAAATCTCGTATCTATCTTTCGGGGTTGCAAGCCACCATACTCTGTCTTTCATCTATTCAAACCACACATAAAGATTACTGTGATTTTATTTATATTTTTACTAAAGTTATGGATCTATCACAATTTCATCAGTAGTCGAATAAACTATCACCACTCAAATAAACTAGATATCATCACAATGCCATCTCTTTCCGATAAGAAAAAAGCCTAGTAAATCTTTGATATGGCCCACACTAGTCGCCCGTATGAAACATAGAAATAATAATAGAAGTCTCATCTTTTCCATCTGAGCTCCTGTGAATATTAATATATAACAGGGTATCTTGTACACATAGATGGGAACCATTGAGCATGAAGCAAAAAAGGTTCCACTTGGATCATAGACTGGACCTAGGGGTTGTGAGAAAAAAGCCTAGTAAATCTTTGATATGGCCCACACTAGTCGCCCGTATGAAACATAGAAATAATAATAGAAGTCTCATCTTTTCCATCTGAGCTCCTGTGAATATTAATATTATAATATATAACAGGGTATCTTGTACACATAGATGGGAACCATTGAGCATGAAGCAAAAAAGGTTCCACTTGGATCATAGACTGGACCTAGGGGTTGTGAGAAAGTAGATAGCCGAGTGTTGCAGAACCTTGGAGCATAAAAAGTCAGTGAAGGACCTACCAAGTGTGCCCCAAATACAGAACATATACATGACAATACTCCTACTAACAATAGCCATGCCATGTACTTGCTAAGCTTAGAGTGCTATCATGTGTGCAGAATGGGTTTGTATGGTATCCTAACATTTAGTTTGAGCACAATATCATATATGCTCTGTTCATATGCTTCAACTATGCCTGACACATTGTGGACCTCCTGGTGAATTGGTAAATCTTCAGAGAGAGATCCATACGGCAATCAAGGTATCCTCCATTAGATTGAGGAAGGCCCTTAACCGAAGTTCCCTTGACGTAATGCAATTCCATATTTTTACTTATGCCTACAGATACAATATCAATACGAAATCAAGAATCAAGAAGTCCATTGATGGCACCTTTAGTCCATGGTAACTCCTCTATCGGTTCCATACATATGGTAAAGCCACTAAAACGGATATGCTTTGCAAAACAAAAACCATTTCAACCAATACAGCCACTAACAGATTATCCTTTAGCTTTTCTATACAGGTCTGGGACCATCAAGCAAAGCAAAGAAGGATCCGCTTGATTTTAGCAAGGGCCCATGGTTGTTTGTTGTTGTAGTTCTTGGCTGTGGCGTGTTACTAGGCTTTTCATTTTGGTGTGTGTGGGGTGTGCGCTCCAGCTGGTTGGTAACAAAACCCGTTGTACTCTGTTTTCCCTTTTAATAAAATGACATGCAGCTCTCCTGTGTCATTCAAGAAAAAAATAGCAAGGGAGTGTGAGGGGTGAGAAAACTAAGACCGTACGGATGTTTGCTGTGATCTGTAGTGATGAGTGGAGCAGGGCTCTCATTCCTAGGTTTAGCTGGTCAATGTAACAAGGTATGGTCTCCTTACTTTTAGCAACTGGCGCACAATCCAGCTTTGCTGACACAAAGCAGATCTCCTGGTGCCATTTGGGAGTTTTCAGGAAAAGATCATGATGGAAATGAAGGTAATTTTTGTTACATGGAAGAATGCTCTTATCCAGTGTCCCTTGAGATATTCTGACTTACTCCACTTGGGACTTGGGAGGTATGATGTAAATATGAATTCAAGAAGTCTGCTGGTGGGACTATTCTTGGGTACTACTGTGGCTATTCCAAATGTGTGGTCAAGCCGTTAAAACCGAAACGCTAAACGAAGTTCAAGGTAGCAGATTATTATTTAGGTTGTTTATAGAGGTCAGGGACTAACAAGGAAGCAAAAGGAGCTGCTTGTTCACAGCAAGGGGGCCTTAGGGGTGAGAGTAACTAGATGATCTGGACCTGGCTACCACATCGGTAGCAGTGAAGGGCGCAGGCCTTCTCATTCCTAGGTTTGGATGGTCCAACAAAAGTATAGTGTCCTTGCTTTAGCGTACAACGCATGATCTGGTATTGGCTGCAATGTAGCGGACATCCTGGTACGTTTAGAAGCGTCCTATTACCCTATAGGAAGAGATCCTGACCGTAATCACGGTGTCTTCTGATATATGGAAGAAGGACCTTCTCTGGTGCCAATCAAGCTACTCCAGCCATGTTCATTCAAGGAGAGAGCCATATGATGTCATTAGGAAGTTGAGAGGTTCTCTCTTCTCCGTCTCACACTTACAATGTTGTAATTCTTAAATTTGTAATGAACAACGAACCACAGTAAAATAGAATAAGGACAACGCACATCGAACTACCATCTCTTCCCCAACCAAGCCAAGCATGCAAAGGCACTAAGAAGAATAGGATTCTTATGACAACAAGAAAGCAGAACTTGAAGCTTGTCCTGATTCAGTGATTCCTGACTGGAAAAATAAGAGTTCCAAGCAATCAACATGTAGGCAACAAGTCATGTTAACCTATCCATGAATTGAGCATTTCTCATATTCCAGGCTCCCCCTCAAATTCAGTCCCATGACATCTCACAGCTCCTACCGGCAACGAAGGTAAAGCAAGCATTTCTCCGTTCCAACGGCCTATAGATCACTACAATTTCATCTCTCCGCACTCTAATTGCACTAAAATCCATGGAAATCGAACCATTTCCTACGAAACCCGTAGTCCCGCACAGTAACACAGGACCATATAGGGTTGGATGCTAAGAGAAGGATGGGGGAGGACTACGGGCTCACCGGACGGTAGAGACGGCGGCTTCGCCGCAGGCCTGGCAGTGGAAGGGCGCGGGCGTGTCGCGGAACATGGTCTGCTGCAGCGGCACCCCCTTGGGCGCGCCGGCGTAGATCGCGTTGGGCGGCACCATCCCCGCCGCGTAGGGGTTCGGCGGCGGCGCGTAGTAGTAGTGCCCCTGGGCCTCCGCCGCCGGGTGGTAGGGGATGCCGATGGCGGGCTCGCCGCTGGTGGCCGCAGGGCCCTTGGTCGCCATGGTCGCCGCCGGCGGGTGTGTCTGGATTGGTGGGGTGGGTTTGGCGAACGGTTGAATCGGGGATCGTCTCGTCTGTCAGCCGCGTTGAACTTGAACGGCGACCTATATCAAGGGGAGGCTTTGCTCTGCCCCGCTGTGTTGAAAATGTCTTGGACTCGTCTTCTAGAAAATCACTATTTTTCTTCAACGCAAACTCTTCTAGAAAATCATTTTCCTAGATTAAAACTCTTCTAGAAATTAATTTTCTTTGGAGGAGCCTTCCAGAAAATAGACTCTACTCCACACATTTTAAAATATACGGAGTAGGTGTTTGACTTTTCTAATACCTATATTTTGCTATGTATTTAGATATACTGTATATCTAGATACAAAACTATGTATCTAGATAAATCAAAATGACTTGCATTTTAGAATGTATGGAGTACTTGTAAAGAAATCAATTACATGGTATTACCTATTAATGGGGCAATGTCTATGACTATCGCACATTACCAATAGTGGATTCGCAAGAAAACATATGTGTGATCTTAAGACCCTCAATATATACTTTTCCACTTGGCTATATGGGTCCACGTGTATTGTTATTGTGATGCATGATTATCTAACCCATTTTCAAGTTTCTTTACACTTTCAAGAAACTCTACCGGAACAGGTACACTAATTTTTTCTAAAAAACAAAAAGGAATGATTAAAAAATTTGATGGATTTGTAGACCATTTAATTATTAACAATTTTAGACTTTTTTATTTTCATGTTAATCCTCACAAGACATGTTAGAATAATAAGATACATCATATAGTTATCATAGAATACATCCGACCATCATTAATAATTTGATCAGTAGAATCTAGTAATTATTATAGATATCTAATATACACTAACTTTTAAGACTACTACACAAATGCTCAAATGGAAAACCAATTATATATCTAGAACTGTGAGAGATAGTCGATCAAGCGAGTAGGTTGACAAGAACTACCCTAGAAATATTCATTTAAGTCCCCATTTAGCATATCATGATCTACATGTTTCTACTCATCGCCTATCGAAAATCAGTTGTAGTTTCGCCAACCTATGTGGCTACAATTTACTACCATGAGCATTTTTAGCAGTTCCCCCAATAAGTGTTTCTCAATAACTAGCTAATATTGATGTTCTAATATTTCTTTTATGGTGATTAGGAGAGTTGCTTTGCAGTTCCTAATAATCTTGTCCCAATCCAACTATCTTGTTAGGAGAGGTCCAACTTCCCTCCATTTAGGGAGAGTTAGGCAGATTATTTTGTTTCATCCCAATAATTATTAGAAAAAGGAAAAGGTAAATGGGTTCTGTTGGAGGATTGTTTTTGCACAAACTCTCCTAATATGATAGTTGAATCCGGAAATGGAGATTTGTTGGAGATGCTCTAAAGTTCATTTTATCCCAACTCCCAATACTAAAACTCCGTCCCCACTAGGAGTCATCATTTTTGCCCAATACTAAATATGGAGTTTATTAGGTTCTAGGAACACCCCGCAACCATTTTGAATATTAAGAACGAGCGAGTATGGAATGTTTGTATTATAACTTATAAGTGTGGGTGTGGTAGCATTGGCGGGTCTTGACAAAGAAAACATGGGGGGTAGCCTATGTATTTGAGTATTATACAATAGTGTACAGTAGCAAATTTACTCTTCATCTACTGGGAAAATACACGGAGTAGGGGGGCCGGCACCCAGTTTGGCCTTCATAGAGGTCCGCCAGTGTGTGGTAGGGATCCAACCCTGCACAACTAACCGTATTGGGAAGGTCTTTGCCAAGTCGATCAGCTCAGCTAGCACCATGTTGGTACCAAGATTTTGTTCTTTGAAAACTATATTTCAAATATTTGATCAATATACAATATTACTAACAAAAGATCCATCAAAATATGCAATTCTCATGTTCTAGATCCATATTTTCCTAACTGAAGTTAATCATCATCAAGTAAGCACTACTCCTTTATAATCTTTGATCAATACATTGCAGTGCTATGAAATTAACCTAGTGTAGTACAAAAGATATTCATTTTCCATTTCCATCCCATTCATACTATAGCTAGTTTGGCCTAAAACGCCTTCCTCCAATGCAAACATTATAGACATCTTGAGTTTGATCCCAGAACATGAAAAAAAGACCAGTGATCATTAATTGCTGCTTCTATCTATAATTAAGATTATTATTTTCTAACTATATGGTGCAATATAATTGAGATAACCATTGCTAGTACTTATCTCCAAACACAGCCGCCATTTATGTTACTATTGTACAAATTCTCGTCGAATTAGGCAAGCCACTAAAGGGCGCATGAGGAATATATATAGGAGAACTGCTATTCTGATATGCAATGCACTATGCAAAACAAAAAATGTCGGGCTCATGGACATGCATATGATGCATGCATGTACGATTACCACATGGGCTGGCTGCAAGCCCTAAAACTCGAACAGAAAAGCTGCTGGAGGCCATTTGAGGATGTCCCGAGAACACTTGGGCCAATGCAAGGCATCTATCAGCTGCAGAGAGATAATCCTCTCTTTTCTTTCCCGTCATGTCATATATCAACTCATCACATGCCCTAGCGCTAGCCAAGGCCGGCGGCCCTCCTAGGGCTAGCTGTACGACAAATTCCATCGCCGAGATGGAACGGCCGGGCATTTGACGTACAGCAGCTAGCTACAAACCACCCAGAGCGCGCGACAACGGCGTAGATGCCGGACGAATCTCGCATGACATTGATGTGCATGCAGTGGAATCCTCGCGCAAGGCAAGCTAGCGAGAGGGCTGGGCTGGACTGGACTGGACTCTACCGGAAGACGTACACGCGCGGATCTACTAGTTGCTAGGTTGGTGTAACCGGCCATAAGATTTGGACGAGGCGAGCAAGCAAAAGCACAGCACACACGCATGCTGGCTGCTGCGCGGTGCAGGCGCGCATGCACGCCAGCCGGCGGCGAGCGAGCTAGGGCATTATTCCGGTAGCGGCCTTTTCTTGTAGTAGAATATCAAAGGGAGGTGAGGGGCGGGCAAATCAAAGGGAGGTGGTGGCGCAGAGGAGTACGTGCAGGCAGGAAGAAGGAAACGGCCGAGCGAGAGGCAGAGCGTTGCCGTGTCGTCGCTCTTCAGCCCCGGCCGGGCGGCCTGGTACGGTCTTGCGCTCAGACCGATGAGGGAAAAGGGGAATAAAGTGGCCAGATGCACATGTGTACATGTAGCCATGTAGGTAGAGACAGAAAGGTGAGTGTGGTGAGAGAGATGTATAGTCATAGCAGATAGCTACAATACGTATGTGCGGGTATAGAGAGAGAGAGAGAGATTACAATACATGGAGACGATCGAGAGACAAGGGAACGAACCTTTCAGCTAGCCTCGGTTTGCAGAAGGGGAATCTGTGCAGGCCGGGCCGGCGGGCATGCAGTGTATGCTCAGGCTCAGCTCAGCTGCAACCAGCACGCATGCAGCACAAAAACTTAACACACCATACGGTCTCAACATACCTTGAGGCGCCTTGACGGGAATGGATCAAAGGGATGATGCTAATGAATGCCAAGTGATTATAAAAATGTCTATATCTATAGGTTGCATATGCGTGAACTAACTGAGATCCCCAGCAGCAATTGACAATACGTACATGCATCTTAGCAATAATTTAGCGATTTCTGTTAATTTTTTTGGAATGTTGATTAAGTACTTGAATTATAGCACTGCTGGAACTTCTAGGATGCTCACATGTGAGTGAGGGTCGAGGAGCTAGGAGCGGGAGCGCGCCACGCGGACGTTACAGCTAACGAAGATGGCCGGATCGCATATAGGGATCTGATCTGATGGGAGTACGAGACTTATGACGGGCAAGACTCGCCTGCAGTTGCTTCTCCGGCCTGCAGCTGAGTCACCGATGCACGCGTACACGTCGGTGCACTATACTGTATCAGTGCACGCTAGTATTAAGTATACCCAGTTAAAGTTTGACCTCAGTTTAAAATATTTTTTTGGCCTTTGCTTGGCCTTTGCTCTTTTAATACCTCATGAGAGACACGTACTTTTAGCCTTGGCTGCACAATATCTCAAAACTCAGATTGTTGTGGTCTTAAAACTGGTACTCATGCTGCGGGTTTCTCTACTAGTGGTGGGGACGGTACCGTAGAGGATTCATGTCCGACTCTGACCGGTAATGCTCAATGCTAAACCATATATGGAACACTACCAGAGGCCTTGTTTAGATCCCAAATTATATTCCACCCCAAATAAGTTCACAACGTAAAAAGAAGATTCCCATCATATGAAAATGTCGGTACATGTATGAAGTACTAAATGTAGATAAAATCAAAACTAATTGTACAGTTTTGTTGTACTTTGCGAGACGAATATTTTGAGCATAATTAATCAATTTTTGGACAATTTTTCACAAATACAAATAAAATGCTACAGTGACGCACGCACTACAAGGTGCAAATTTTACATCTAAACAAGGGCAGGGTCCATTAGTTTCCCTATGGTTCAAAATCCTAGGAAAAGACTAAAAAACCATAAGAGAAGTGTTACCCAACTCTTTTTCGTAGAGAATGATTTCTAGAGACAATTTCTGTGGGAAGTGCCAGTCTTTCCCTGGTATTTCAACTCTATTGGAAAAGTTGCTTACATGGCAGGCATGTCCTACATGGCTTACATGGTACAATATTACCTCCATATTCTTTAATTAAAGCATTGAAACACAAATTTATTTGAATTCAAATACAATTTGTATTTAAAATCAAATACAAATATATTTATATTTTGAATTCAGGAAGACATGAACATGATCATAATAAGCATCGGTCCCATACAATTGACTTTCATTGACCCATACAATTTTGAACTTGCAATATCACAATACAAGCATGCAAGGTGGTTATCAACTGCTACAAATATTGTCAAACAACCCAACATGGTGTTGTTCATAAGTTGCAGCCTACATCTCCAAAAGAACAACGTTGCATGCTGCTCCACTAGTTCACTTGGCTAATTTGGACAAGAAAAACACCTCCTAAAGAAACACTATGCAATTCATAGATTTATGATGCACCTCATACACGCCATACTTAGATGATAGCTAGCGATGTTCTTGTGGCTCCTAATCTATCATGGATGATAAAGAGCATGGTAAGAGGCAATGGAAACTAGTGGTACACTACATGCTTAGGTGGCACTTATCAGCAGTAAACTGAAGGTGGCAAAGATACCAGCAGGGTAGGAGGCAATGGAAACTAGTGGCGTGGTTGCATGCTTATATGTTAGTTGGCATATGCTAAAGGCATCTAAGCTATCTTCAACGGTAGGCCTAAGCTATCATTAAAGATTGAAAGCAAGATATAGGAGGCGATGAAAACTAGTGGTACATTACGTGTTTAGATGGCACCGAGCCGTATGTTGAAGGCACCCCATGAATGATTGAAAGCATGCATGCATGGTAGGAGGGAACCAAAGCTATGGCACATTGCATGGTTAGATGGTAGCTAGCAATGCACTAAAGGTGCCTAAGCTATGATGAATGTTTAAGAGTAACAAAAACTAGTAACACATTGCATGCTTAGATGCCAGCTAGATATGTACTCAAGGCACATAAGCTATCATGAATGATTAAGAGCAGGGTACTATGCAAAGAAAACTGGTGCCACACTTCATACTTAGATGTCTCCTAGAGGTAAATTAAAGGGGACTAAGCTATCACGAATGATCAAGAGCAGGGTAGGAAGCAACAAAAACTAGTGGCACAATGAGTACTTAGATCGTAGGCAACAATGTATTGAAGGTGCCTAAGCTATAATGAAGGTTTAACAACAAGGTAGGAGGCAACATAAACTTCTAGTACACTTTATGCTTAGATGGTAGACATTGGTGTACTAAGGTGCCTAAGCTTTCATGAACGATTAAGAGCTGATAGATGGCAATTGAAACTAGTGGCACGTCGCATGCTTAGATGAAACCTGATGGTAAATTGAGGGAACCTAAGCTGTCATGAACAATTGAAAGTTGGGTAGGAGGCAATGGAAACTATTGGCACATTGGATGCTCAGATGGCCCCTATGGGTAAATTGAGGGCACCTAAGCTGTCATGAATGATTAAGAGCAACGAGCAGGGCAATAGAAGCTAGTGGCACACTTCATGCTTAAATGTTAGCCAAGAGTGTCGAAGATGTCTAATCTATTATGAACGTTTAAAAGCTAGTTGGGGCCAATGTAAGCAACTAGCACGTACACTACATGTTTAGATAATAGCCAACAGTGTGAAGGTGCCTAAGCTATCATAAACCATTAAGAGCAAGGTAGGAAGCAAAAAAGACTAGTGGCACAATACATGCTTAGGGCCCTGTTTGGAACAATGACCGTGAGAACCGCTTCTCAGATAAGCTGAAATAGCGCTTATTTAAAAAGCGGGTTTCAATCAGCTTCTGTGTTTTAGTACAAATGGGGGCGGTGGGGAGAAGCGTGGCCATAAAAAGCAGTAAAAAAAGTGTGTCGTTTGGCTTCTAGTTTCGGCTTATTTTGAACATAAGCTGAAGTTAAGCTATTCCAAACAGGGCCTAGATGGAAGGTGACAATGCATTGAAGGTCCCTAAGCTGTAATGAGTGTTTAAAAGCGTGGTAGGAGCGAGGGAAAACTTGTAGCACATAAGCTATTGAAGGTCCCATCTATGTACATGCTTAGATGGCATTTAATGGTAAACTTAAGGCACATAAGCTGTCATGAGTGATTGGGAGCAAGGCAATGAAATGAGTGGCACAATTCATACTTAGATGGCAGCCAACGATGTCAAAGGTGCCTAATGTATCATAGACGTTTAAAAGCAAGTTGGAGCCAACTAAAGCAGCTGGCGGCTAGTAGTTTCACAAGGCAGTAGAAACAAATGACACAATTCATGTTTAGATAGTAGCCAACTATGTGAAGGTAACTAATGTATCAAAAAACAATAACACGCTCCATGTTTAACGGTGGCTAGTAGTAATTCCAGATATGCTTAATTTAGAGCATATTATAAGAACATATTATGCGTTGGCTTCACGCAGAGTCGTGACCCATCCGCTTGTGTTTCATGTGAAAGAGAGCTATACACACAACGGACATAGCTTTATGGCTTATGTTAATATAAGATTTTCATCCCTAATTACACATATGTATATTTAACGCGCATACCATTCATGTAAATAAACCGTTAGCACTGTTGGCCAACAAAGAGCATCTGCCAACACAAATGCAGTAAAGCCACCAATACGCTTGAAGCCCATAACCCTGCCAAAGAAAACCCGTGAGAAAGCAAAGCTAGCTAGGCCGGCGAAACAAAAGAAGAAGGGAAATCGACCAAAAGATACCTCATCAAGAAATGAGCCAAGGATTACACATGGCCCTAGCAGTATATAGCAGCAGCGGGCGCGCGGCTGCAGCCCACTCCGCCAGCGCCAGCCTCCCCTCGCTGCCTGCCCGGCCTGCCGCGGCGCGCGGACTCGCTCTACAAAGCCGCACCGCAGCGGCAACAGCGTCGCGCGCGCTAGCTGCCCCCACACGCACGCACGCACCCACAACACCACCGCAGCCAAAAGCAGCCTCCTTTCCTCCCCTTCGTCCTCCTCCTCTCTCTCTCCCCCCCCCCCCCCCCCCCCCCCCCCTCCTCACGCGCAGCACTTCGTTCTCACCCACCAGGGCAGGCAGGCCGGCCGGGGGCGCCCCACACCCCACCAGGCCAGCTTGATGACTACTGCGCCCAACATCGAGATGATCGCCTCCTCGCTGCGCCACTGCTCCCTCAACGGCGCCGGCGGGGGCGGCGGCGGCGGTCGGCGCCGGGGAGGCAGCGCCAGGCGCGGCCGCGAGGGCGGCGACGACAGCGAGGGCGTCACCGTCGAGCTCAACTCCGACGTCGCGCTGCCCTACCACTGGGAGCAGTGCCTCGACATCCGGGTACGTGCCTATCGTATCTATCTATCTATCTACGGGCTGCTCCTCCATTTTCCGTGGTGGGCGATGGGTGAGGTCGTCGGCCGCCATGGCTCTCCTCTCCTCGGTGGCGCGCATGGGTTCGCCATCCAATCATTTGGCCATAAATGGCCAACGGTCTCCGAGGTAGGTGGATGCCGGCGGCGGTCGCGGTTCTGGAACTGATGGATCAATCATTCCCTCATTAATGGCGAAAGTGGCGAGCAGGCCGGCCGGATGGGGAAAGGGATTTTTCCTTCATTAACTCGCTCCCGCCGGCCTGTCCCCCTCTTTTGTTCCCTTGTTCTTGGATTCTTGCCTTGCGCCCCCGCTCCCGTTCAGATCAGCTTCTTCCTCCTTGTTCGAGTGCTTGATTTTTTTAAGGATTGGTTTGGCAGAGATTTCTGGATTGTTTTCTCCTCCTCCCCTTGTTGTTCGTGATTAGTTCCGCAGGTATTCTATTCCAGGCGCGCCTTGCGGTTGTCTGATCTCGTTTCTGTTTCGTTTCAGAGAAAAAAATCAGGTCTTTCGCTTTGGGTCGAGCTCAGAAAGATGGGAGCTTTCAGCATTGATTGCAAAAGCCTCCCATGCGCTCTTCTTTCTTGTTCCATCTGCTTGTTCTCTTCTCCCAATTTCATACTCGGGGGGACTAATTAAGGCCGAGTTCAGATCTGTTTGTCTTCTCAATCCTGACACATCCCTGCGGATCCGGTCGTTTTTAATCTGTCTCTATCTGGAACTCCAGATTTCGCCGTGGATTTCTTCTGGACCACAGCTATCTGCTGTTGGCCCTGGCCGTAATCACCGAGCTTAATCACCTGCGCGCCAACTGCTCTTGGCTGCAGAGAAATCCTTGTGTTGGAGCCCATGGTCTTGCTTTCTGACCCATTTATTCTGAACAAGCAAGCCCATCATCATCATTATCATCTGAAAAGGCCTGTAATACGCAACTCAAAATGTTCCCCCCGTTTACTTTCGTCCTGGAATCAAGTTGCATTGCTTGCATCTGATTCTCCCCATCAGGAATTCAGAGAACCCATGGAGAGAAAGCATCTTTTTTGCATCATCATAGGCAAAAAGTCCTTCCATCGGCAAGCTTTTGCTGAGAAGTTCCTTTCCACCTACAGAGAAAGAAGATGTTCGTGAAGGCGTGTGTGGTGGTGTCCAGCCCTTGCCCTGCTGCAATCTGTTCCCCGATACCTGCATAGTGCACTGTCCCCGCCTCCCTAATGCCACTAGTTTGTGTGTTATAAACAGACAAACAAAACACAACAAAGATATTAGTATGTAGTATTTCATTTCGATTCAGAGTTTTGGTCGTTCCCTCCCCTGTAGTACTCTGTGTGCATCAAGTTCCACTTATTAGTTTGTGGCTGCAGCATTAATTGCTCTTGCAGACTGCCCAAATGTGTACTTTCAGATTCTCAAAATCTAAATGCTAGGAGTAATAAGTCTAGAACTTGCAGATCATGGGACACCAATTGCAATTTACAGTCTTTGCATTTCTTTAGCAGATTAATGATGTACATATACATGTATCTCTGGGCTGATTTCGTGCAGACAGGGCAAGTTTACTACATCAACTGGGAGGACGGCACCCGCACGACGGTGGACCCGCGCACGGTGTCGACGGCCTTCTCCTCGGCGACGCCGCACTCGACGTCGTCGGCGTCGTCCCGGCGCACCCGCCGCGCGTCCACCCCGTCGTCCGGCTACACCTCCGTGTCGTCCGTGGGCGCGGACGTCACCGGCGCGTGGCGGAGCGCCGCCGTCGCCGGCAACGACAGCGGCTACGACAACGACGACGAGGAGGAAGAGGACGATGAAGAGGACGTCGGCGAGGATGACGAGGACGACGAGGACGAGGCCGCCGAGAGCAGCAGCACCACGAGCAGCAGCAGCTCCAGCAGCAGCCGGGGCTCCGCGGTGTCGTCCACGCTCTCGTCCTTCTCCCCCACCGACGAGTCCGGCTCCGGCGACAACGGCGGCGGCGGCCTCGGCGCCGGGCACGTCCTCGTGGCGGCCGGCTGCCGCGCCTGCTTCATGTACTTCATGGTGCCCAAGCGCGCCGACGTGTGCCCCAAGTGCGGCAGCTCCGGCCTCCTCCACCTCAGCCGCAACGGCTACGCCTGAGACCTCACCGACGGGACCAGCTCATCGCCGCCGCCGGCGCAACCGCCCCGGCGCCGTAGTTTGCTAATTGTAGGGGGACCTCTTTGCAATCGTGCTAGCTCCTTATCTGTTGCCTACGTAGGCCTTGGTAGATCTTCCCTCCCATAAGACGGACTAGTTTTCTTGCAGAGAGGTCCCCGATCGAGTTCTCAATCTTTGCCATTGATTCCTGCTACATTGTACGCCAATTGCCAATGTATGGGAGCAGAGAACAACCATTTTCTAGAGTTCTTTTTTGTTTTTTCATTCCTTCCTTCTCAGTTTTCGCTTCTGTAATTTCCCTGGGTGTCTTCACTGTTTTCTTTTTTCACTTGTGCTCCTGAAATTCTTCAGCAAGGTAGAGAGAGACTAACCCCCTCTTCTTCATCTCCATTCTATCTGTTCTTCGATCATTTACCCTCTTGAAGAAGGGAGTAACCATTTTGTGCCTTAGCTTTTGTTTGTTTGGCATTGGCATTGCATTTTTCAGGCATATGGATTATCTCGTGTGGATTAAATATAATATATGCCCTTGGTTTGGTAGCATGTACGTACATCAGACCAGCATTTATGAATGTGTATGATCCAGCATGGTGTATGTACAAGTTTACCAACCACGGGGTGGGCCGGGCTGCTTGTTTTCTGGCGTTGCAATATTCTTTTGGTGTGTGGCTTGGAAGCGAGTGCATGCATGTGTAGTAGAATACAGACGATGCGCCTGGCCTGGCTGGCCCTGCTGTTGCATTGCTGGTTGCTGCTGCTGCTACACTTCAGCTCTTCTCAGGCAGCTCGGCCAGGCTAGAGCTCTACGAGTACCTCTACTCCCTCCGCCCGGTCCTAGCAAGTAACAGCTTTGTGCTCATCCGTATCTGATGCCGGCCCTGCCTGCACCTGTCATGCCATGCATGTTCCTGCCAACCAAAAATTCCTCCTCACTTGTGAATTGTGATGAGGGGGAGAGAATGTATATATATTATGTATCTTTTGTTAGATTGTTCTTGTTCTTATATAATTATACATATTTGCATGTATATGTATACATGTATCTTTTGCTCTTCTTTTTTTATTGTAGCATTGTATTGTGTAAGATATGGGCAGGAGGAGGCAGGGAGTGAGATCAGGTTGCAGGCTGCAGCTGGTTCACGTGCAGCAGCTGTGCTGGCGTGCGATGCTCTCGTCAGTGGAACTGGAATGTTTGTCTTGTATTATACAAACTAGTACTGTACTATCCTTGGTTCAAAACTCGAACAGCACGTACTATATATATTACAGTACTCTTGGGGTTATCGACGCTTAAAATCCAGCTCTTGTGGCATTTTTTTTATTCTTTACCACATGCTTACTTGCATTGGATTTAGAGTGGACCGTGCCACTGGTGTGGTATAATAGTGGGGCAGGAAATTTTCAATTAGTAGGGCATGAAACAAAGCATCAACATGGAAAGTGGATTATGGTTTGCACCTGCCTTTTTATTCGGCAAGTTCTAGGAGGAGCACGCGTGTCTGTTCTTTTCCTATTCAAGATACTATTTAATCAGGGTGGTGTTGAAGGCATTATCCAATCTTGAAAGCTAGAAAAGCATAGGCACTGAATTAGTAGCATGTTTGAAAGATTTTATTTTTCTCCCCCCAATGTATAAAGAAATGGAAAGCCTGGCTGGAAGGAGACAAGTCCAGAACACAATGACAACGCGGTTAAACTACAGACAAGTCTGAAACCATACGAGCAAGGCAACAAACGCATCAAACAAAAGAGGTATGCTTTTGAGAGGCCTGTGCCATCCCCAGCAAAGTACAGCTAAACAAGTGACCAAGTAGGTAGGAGATTCTTCACTACTCTATACAAACCTTCTTGTTTGTCTCTTCAATATTCTTTTGTATACTAATGCAGTATTTCTGAGGACGACATAGAAATTTACATGTATAATATTAAAAAAGCAAAATGGTGGTTTCAAGACCAATGGCAGCATCATATATATTTTACTCGGCAGCTCAAATATCTGTAAATGGTTTGTAGTTCTGGGCAAGGGAATAAAATTTTCCAGTGTAGCATATTGGATTGGAAGGTAGCAAAGAGGAGTGAGAGATCGCGCGCAAAGATTTGATCTTGGGGACACATGCGCGCGCACACACACACTCACGAATATAATCGAATTTAGAGCAAAGAGGACAAATGGGGTGGTAAACGCCGGGATGCTGGAAAGCTGGGTCGCCGTTGTTGCCATCTGCGTCTCGTATATGTCTCTGGCGAGGGAGAAAAGTGGCCATGATGCATGTCTGTATGGAGAGAGATAGGACTGGCCCGGCCGGCCTGGCCTGGTGTTCACAACACGAGAGAGAGAAGAGAAGAGACTGAGACGGAGGGAGGGGAACGGGGGAAGCTTTGAACCTTTCGTCCCTCTCCTCGGTTCGGCAGAAGGGGAATCTGTGCAGGAAGGGGGGCCATGGCCATGCCAGGCTCAGCTCAGGGCGCCAGTGTTTGGGTGTGCATGCACAGCGCCACCAGCTACGCCCGCCAGCACAGCAGCTAGATAGCTACTACGCAGGCTAGCAGCTGCAGGGTGGGACAGCAAAACCATAGAAATTAGTTCAAAAAAAAACCATAGAAAGCGAGAGTTGTTGTGCCCGCCAATAATTATGTATAGTTATTTTTGCTCGAATATCTGGGGAACTTTGTCGGGGTTAATTACATTATTCATGCCGTTATGAATTTTATGCTTCGAGAAATATATGCTACTGCAGTTTGAACAATCATAGTAACCGTGCTAGTACACATATACTACTACATCTATTTTAAAATGCAGCTAGTTCTACTTATTTTTATCACAAGTTTGACCGCTCATCTTATTTAAAAAATTTATAAAAATATAGTTAAATTTAAGGCATTTTAAAAGATTTTTTTATTAATAAATCAAGCCACCACAAAAAAATTATAATAATTTATAAAAAAATTTGAATAAGATGAGTGATCAAAATTAGAGTAAAAAAGTCAAACGGATTATAATTTTAAACGGAGGGATTAGTTCTTATTTTAAAAAAAAACATGTCACAACCTAAAAAATTTGGACAACAATGTGGCGTCTCCTCCCGCTCATCCATCAAGGCAGCTACTTTTACATCCTCCATAGCCGTAACGAGCTCTGGAAACCATCGATAAATCCCATTGTATTTAAATTGGCGACCCATAGCGTGCATGATGCCCTCTTCCTCACTTTCTCTATCATACCACATGCCAGCATCTAACTCCACTAGATCTAGCCACTCAATTCTCATCTCAACCATGCCATCTTTTTTTAGGAGGGATGCCTCCTACTGGTCAGATATTAAAGCAAAGAGCACACATGTTTATAGGGTATGCTATTCTGTTCACCTGGCATAACAAATACGTAGTAGAGAAATTATGTATGTCAATAACAAATACGAATACGAATTACGCCTATGCAAGGTACTAAATAGCGAATAGCGGTGTTGTAGCGAATTAGGTTTGTATAGCGGATCGCGGATAGCGGGTGCTATTGCGGGCGCTAAGTCCAAATAGCGTAATTCAACAAAAATAGTCAAATTTTAGAGCATACATGAATATTAACATCAAATTTACTTAAATAATCATCAAGAAGAAAATAATATGCGATCAATTATCCTTCACCATAGCCTAAATTACTATTTTTAATATTCTTATTGCCTTCCATTCATCATTTTTTGGTACTTCAACCATCAATAAAGTCAATACGGTCTAACACGAGTAACAGCGGGCGCAATAGCGAGTGCTAAGTGCAATAGCAGCCTGTAATAGCAGACGCTAAGTGCAATAGCGGCCGCTAACTCCAAATATGCTATCTTAGGTCCGCTACCTTATAGCGGTAGCGGACCTCTACCGCTATAGCGGCCGTTATTGGGGGCGCTACGAACGCTATTTAGTACCTTGCGCCTATGAGCCTACACAATGACATGTTTCGGCGTATAAAGCTAAGAATGAGAATACCCTATTGCCTCCACTCGGAAAGGTATCTTGTTCCTTTTATACAAATAAAATAAGAATACACACATCCGAGTGAATTAAAGCTAAGTGAATCTTTTCCTATAACTGCTAATAGTGGATATCATTTCCTCGGATAAAACATATTCTAGTTATCTTAATTGACAAAGTAAAGGGAGTTATCAGCCCTTTTCCAAAATCCTATAACGGCTAGTTCCCAATGCTCAGCTTCCTACTTCCTCTAACTAAATCAAAGGTAGTATCCTCCTCCAAGAAGAGCCACCTTTGGAAACCACCAGTAGATCCCATTGTGTTCAAATAATTGATGACCGATAGAGTGCCTGATGCCCTCTTCCTCACTTCCTCTATCATACCACGCACCAGCATCAAACTCCACTAGATCTGGCCACCCAATTCTCATATCCACCGACCACCATGCCATTCTTTTTTTTGACGAAATAGGAGGGATGCCCCTACTGGTTATATATTAAACGCAAAGAGCATAAATGTTTACAGGGTGTGATATCCTATTCACCTAGCATAACAAATACATTATAAAGAAATAATGTACACCAATAACAAATATGAATACGAATTATGCCTACGAGCCTACGCAATGGAATGTTTCGGTGCATAAAGCTAGGTGCATAAAGCTAAACGCAATGGCATGTTTCGGTGCATAAACCTAAAAATGAGAATAGCCTATTGCCTTCACTTGGAAAAAAAGGTATCTGGTTTCTTTCATCCAAAGAAAATAAGGATACACACATCCAAGCGAACTAAGGGTGCGTTTGGTTGGAGAGCGAGGTGGGATGAAACGGTTCTATTCTAGATTGGAAGAATGGAACGGCTCCATCTTTATGTTTGGTAGGAAGAATGGAACGGTTCCAATTTTATGTTTGGTTGGAGGAATTTGCATCAATCGGCTCGTGTTCCGTTAGACCACGTTTTGTGGGTCCCACCTATCATACACCACCTTATCTTATCCCTTCCCCTTCCCCTTCCCTTCCATTCGATCCAGCTCCGCCCGGCGCCCTCTCCCCGCCGCCGCTCCGCCTGCCGCCCGCCGCCACCATCGCCACCGCCGCCGCTGCTCCGCCCTCGTGCTCCGCCCCTCGCCGCTCGAGCTCCACACGAGCTCCACCATCGCCGCCCGAGCTCCACCATCGTCGTCCTCTCTCCGCCGCCGCTCCGCCCTCTCCCCACCGCCCTCCGCCGCGCCGCCCGCGCAGCTCCTCGCGCCGCCGCTCCTCGCTCCTCGCGCCGCTGCACCGGCTTCGCCGACCCGCCCGCCGCGTCGTCGCGTTCCTCGCCGGCCGTCGTGGGGCAGGGCAGCGCGCGGGGAGGGGAGCGGGCGGCGTGGGGAGGAAGAAGCGTGAGATGGGGAGAGAGAGACGACGTTGACAGAGAGACAGGAGCGAACGCGTTCGGTGGTTTCAACCGAGCGAGCTCGTCCGGTATCTGAAGCGAATATTCGCTCCCCTGGATGACTCCGCTCCCACGCTCCCGAATCAAACACAGCACGGAGCGGCTCTGTTCTCGTCCGCTCCTCAACCAAACATTACCTAAAGCTAAGGGAATCTTTTCCTAGAACTGCTAATGGCGGATATCAGTTTCCTCAGGCAAAGCACATTCTATTTATCTTAATGGACAAACCAAAGGGAGTTATCAACCCTTTTACGAAACCCCATAACTGCTAGTTCCCAATGCTCGACTTCCTACTTCCTCTAACTAAATCAAAGGTAGTATCCTCCTCCAAGAAGAGAATTTTTTTTTGGCAAAGGATGTCAACGGAACTGTTTCGGCAAAGGCAAAGCCCAGGTGAACTATGTACGACGATAATGTCACCTCCACCAAAACCTAACCCTCATCTTTCGAAGAAGGCTAGGAAGATGCGAACTATGAGAAAATTACATGAAAATGAACAAGCCATCGACACCACTCTAAAAGGAGAAATCTCAACCAGTACTAAGAGAAAATTACATTGAAACTCATATGTTCTACATCAAACTCGTATCATTCGACACAGAGGGCCAACTGATAACATGGGGTTCAAACAGTGGCGGACCCAGCCAGTTACGGGAGCCTGGGCAAAGCTCGTAGCAGTTCTTTCTTCTACCTTTGATATAACAAATCACAAGCACAAGTCAACAGGCGGAGTAGTAGGCTCCTTTTGCGTTACTGCCTTGCAGCCCGGGCGGTTGCCCAGGCTCGCCGGGCCTTGGGTCCGCCAGTGGGTTCAAAGTTTTCCATAACATATCAGCTAGGTTGGCGTTCCAACTAGGAGTGCCAACTGGTTCCTCCATTCAGTTAAGGCTACTTGCGCAATGCATCATTTGTTTCTTCATATAAAAAATATTTCCTCGCAAAAAAAACCTACTGTATATGTTAGTTTTAGCTTTTGACTGTTTTTTCTTCTTCTTCTTCTTCTTCTTCTTCTAAATCATGGTCGCCAAAAGAGCCATATATCTGGAATATTCATTATATAAAACTTATCTAGAATGTTTATAAACGGTTAAGAATATCAATGCAAAGTTATTTCAATTTGTAATAGCTTTATTTCTACCAGCTAGTTTAAGTTGGATTAAATTTGCACGATAAATAACATAGATTAGCATGAAATTCTTGAAGAAACTTCCGGACAATGCATATGCTCTGTCTATCATACTTCACACGGCAATGGCACATGACTAAGAATATCTTATGTTCACATAAATGTGACTTTTTTAAAAAAAGAAACTAGAATGTATGTTCATAGTTTTACTTCTGGGGGGCGGCAGTATGAGTGTTTTGAAATGGTAAAAACTGAAGTTTCATGTTGCGCTGCGCCTTGCCAGGGCCAAAGTAGATAGATACAAAGGAATTCTTTTTATGCAATCGAATTCATATGCATTCATGTTACATTCCCTAGGTCGTACTGTCCACCAACTTTGTACAGTGGACCCCCAAGACAGTTCAGTGGACCGTATTTAATTTGGAAACGATCGATCAGACTGTAGGTTCAGCTGTATTTCTTTCACGCATGGCGCTATATGCACGCACGTACGCGATGCAGCTAGCTTTCAGCAGGAAATTACGGTAAATGCTGCAAGTAAAAGAACTGAGAAATTTGAAGCTCCTGCAGCGCAGGCCAGTTTTGAAGAGAGAATCTCGGCAGGTCCCTCGCATGGACAAGCCTCCAATATAATGCTGTCGTCTGACATACGAGCACATCTTTGGTTGGCTTCCGGGGGGTGGTCAGAGATGGATGAGATGGGACGAGTAATCGAGCCGAGTTGTTTCTAACTTTCCAGTGATGCAAAATTCAACACATTCGTGCTTTTGGCAGAAATGAGTCCAGTTTGCAGTTTGTGAGAATATGAAAATGCGTCGTGCTCGTGCAGTAACTCATGTGACGTGCGCCAGCCAATTACTACTGTCTCCAACTATCTGTGGTAGGAGTTTATCTCCTCAGCTGACGTCCTAGCCAATTACGCCTCCGACTAAGTGTGGTAAGATTATTGTCTCCTGCTCTCCGAAGAAAACACAATTGTGGCAACAAAACAAGCACTCAACTAAGAAATTGGCCGGGATCGGACGTGCATAACGTTTAAGTGTACTCTCTTATTATATCCTAAGGCGTGGCCGGTTAACGATATTCTAAATCATATTTTGGCCATTCATTTATTTTATATTATATCATTTATTGTTATAAATTTGTAACCATGGGAGAGTATATTTGGTTAAAAATCTAACTATTTCAAGTTTTACATTATAAAACTTAAAAACTATTGGCTAAATTATAGGTCAAAAATGTAAAGTCTAAATCTTGATGTGCATATACGCCTTACAAACAAAAACGGAGGGAGTATGTGGCAACGGTTAGCCACCAACTAAACATGCTATGAATTTTTTTTAAAGACCGGTACAGATGTAGATACTCACATGCACGCACATTCAACCATATGTATACACAATATACATAAACCCTATCTTTGTGATGAAGTCATCATAGGCATCTCTTTGTCTCTGGTGACGGGTACATCAACTATTAATGAAATAATAGCGTCAATTAAGTTTTAAAATAAATTCAGAAAAATACAAACACACGTACTGAACCGGCACGTCTAGATAGTCTAGTTATATCTACCATAGGCGTCATATATATATATATATACCCAGCTATTATTTCAACTTAAAATTTGACGACTACTATCTGTTCAGGTATGATTATGGGCCAAATATTTTGAGAGGTACTGATAGTAAATTAAAGGTGTTGAAAATGTTTGATGATATCTTAATAATTAGCTAAAGCATATATATATATGGTACTTTTGATCCGAGGGAGAGTGTCTCGCGCTCAGAAAAGGCCGGTTAATTAACTTAATTTGGTGCCACGCCGGCCTCAATATAATGCTGTATCCAAGGTTGGTATCACAGTATCAACTGCTAGTGAGCTAGCCCGGCCGGGTAGTAGAGAGTCTTGGCTTGGGTGGTCGATGGAGTTGCATAGAGCCAGATGGAGTAGTTTATTAACCAGGTAGGTGAGGTGCATGCGAAGACGACAGCAGGAGCAGAGCTCTCGTATTTTGCGGGTGGATCGATAGGCTACGTCGCTGTCCAATCTAGCTGGGACGCGTTGGATCCTCCAAACACTCGCAACTGCATGCGTAGGTCCCAAATGGATCGATATCGAAGAAGGCATGGCATGCATATGCATGCATGTGCCCAATGCAACGACGACACACGTACTCTCGCAGCCAAGGATATATCGTCACGTACATAATTCGTGTAATGTCTATCGGCATCGTCGCGTCTGTCCATATATATAGGGTTGGTATAGCTCACCATCCATCAAATCCATGGGCAGAGCTAGCTAGCTGGAGGTGATGATCATGCATGCATGGCACCGTGCATTGGCAATGCCAAGGACGCCTTTTACTTTGAACAGTGCTGGCGGATACTACGCATGCATGCGTACGTGCAGGCCGGTCTCATATCACCCCCACAACAACAACACAAACCCCTTGTTTAGATGTAAAAAGTGGAGTGCAAATTTGGGGGTTTGAGGTCACGTCACAATCATTGCGTCAATGTAACATTTCATTAATTTGTATATATAAAAATTTGTCTAAAAATAGATTAATTAGGCTCAAAATGTTCGTCTCTCAGAGTACAACAAAACTGTGTAATTAGTTTTTTATTTCATCTACATTTAGTACTCCATACATGTTATGACATTTTAATGTGATGGGAAATCTTCTTTTTTATAGTGAATTTGGGAGTTGCTTTTTGAGCTAAACGAGGCCATAGTTAAAAAAAAACACATGGAACGCTGCTGCGCTGCAGCCACCGCGCTCATGCATGGTCGATCGATGCCCCATCCCCATCAAGCATGCAATCCAAATATCCAATGGTACCCTCGCTTGTGAGACACAGAGTAGTGCCCTCTTGTCCGACACGTACCGTACCCCGTGACACACACATGCATACTACTAGCTCGTCACCGCCGTTCGTTAGTCGACAATTCGACATGCATGTATTTGTCCTACGAATCAATTCGACATGCATGGCTACGTGTATATACGTACATGTCCTCTAGTAGGCGTTAGTTGTCTAATCTAATAACATACTCATGGTATATATGGGTAAAGTCCATTTCACAACCTTCAATTATTATACAAGTCTGGTTTTCAACCATTCATTATAAAACCAGACATCATAGGACATATAACTTTCAAGACTATTGCAAATTTAGATCTTTGGATAGTTTCTAACGTGATTTTTTATTTCTTAAAAAAAATTAAAAATAGTTTAATATTAAAAATCATGACTAATTCAATTTAAATTCAAAAAATATGAAACCAATACCATAAAATTCTAAAAATGTAACCTATATGTTGGTGATCTGTTGGGAGTTATTTGAATTTTCTTTATTATTGTTTCTTATTTTTAATTGATTCTAGTCATACTTATTATTTATTTAAATTATTGCTTTGCAGTAGACCACCAACATATAGGTTACATTTTTAGAATTTTTTGAGAGCCAGTTTGATAATTTTTGGATTTAAAATAAATTAGTTTTGAATTTTGGAAGATTCGACCATTTAAAAAAAATAAAAATTCGAAAACCGCCATGAAAACCACCTAGAGGTCATAATTTGCATGATTTCAACGGTTGGATGGCCTATGATGTCCGGTTTTATAGTTCATGGTTGAAAATGAGACTTCTATGATGGTTAAAGTGTGTAAATTAGATTTTTCCCTTTATATATATACCCCAATCACGCAAGCAAGCTAATAATAATAAGGTCTCCTTTCTGTCGATCTTTCTCTCAGCTGCAAACCGGCATGTTGTTACGCGGTTACGTACGAAGACGAGCATGGAGACAGCTTGCATGCGAGGGACGTGAGCTTGTTCGTTTCTCCTTGCTAGCTTGTTGGTGTGGCCGTGTGGGAAGAAACGGGGGTTCACATACACTACTCGCCGGCCGGCCGGACGCCTGCCCTGCCCCGCGTAACAGATCAGGTGGGCCCAGAAGCTAGAACGCAAAGGTAGGGCCCGGACGTACACGCTGTTGTTGGCCCTGGGGCGAGAGCGCCACAGATCACGCAGGGGCTACAGGGAGGGGGGAACAGTGCTTCAGATGGCCGCATCCGCCGCCTGCCTGCCTGTCTGCATATCATGCATGCATGCGCTAGCTGAACATAGCATTGCCAAGGACTGTACTTTAGGCGCAGATACATGAAATGAAATACTTAGCTAGGGAAATATTTTACCTACACAAACGGCTTCTTAAGTAAGAGTAACACGAACATTCATACCAGTAATCTAGTATATTGTTCATGCTATAGCTACAATAACTCTCTAATTCTAGGGGCTTTATAAAGAACCCCCAACATGATGTATGTGTTAATTTCGTCAATATTAAGTACCCGAGTCTCATCTCAGAAATGCCAGCATTTGTGCAGTATATTTTGAGAGAGGGAGAAATCTACCTTAACCGTTATAGTTAGTACAAATCTAAGCTAGCAAGTTTGGAATGATATTAATTACCACGGCTATTCTAAATCGAGCATATATTGTGGAAGGGTCACGTGCAGGGGGATTAGTTGCAGCTAGCTTGCAACAAAAGGGGCGCGAGATGGGGATGGCCGGGCCGGGTATGCATGATGGCCTTATGATTCGAGCCCTAAAAGGGTGGACGCTCCTTCATCACTACTGTTTGCCCATCTTCTCTCACTGTCCTCTCTTTTGTCTCTCGCAACTTCTGTAGTAGGAAGGAATCCATTGATCACTAGCTAGCTCTCGCGCTGTGTCTTGCATGCATGGACCATTGGCAGGGCCCAGTGCGCACCTGCCAGCTCTCTCTCTCTCTCTCTCTCTCTCTCACACACACACACACACACTGCTAGCTCCCTTTTGACCCGAGATTTGTAGCGTTGGACCCTTCAATCCTCTCTCTATCTTCTCCCATTTGCGATCTGTCTGCTTGTCCATGGCAATTGGTACGTACGTACATGTGTGTTGTCTGGAATTATTTGTGGGCGGACAAAACGGTCTCCCACCAGCCACCCTATGTGAACTGGGCCGACATTTGTTGCTTTCTCAACTGTTTACACACATGCAGCAGTAAATTATTGAAGGCCTGAGGAAGGATTGTAGCCCATCCTCTCTATTTTTGGGGAATGTTTGTTTTAGTGCGGATTGTAGATTATGAAAAGTTTGATTATTAAAAACCGAAAGTCTAAAAACTGGTAACTGGTTGAAAATTTTGACTGTGGTTTATAAGGTCTTTCTCCTTTTCTATCTCTTATTTGGTCATGACCGGGCATCCATGGCCTCTCCTCTCCTCACGGTCTTTGTTCAATCCAAGCGAAGATAGGATTATCCACACGTTCTCCTCCTCTCTTCTTAATTTCCTATTTCTTCTCCTTTTGTTCTTTTCATGCCACGTTCTCAGCAGCAAATTATTACATTATTATGTTTGTAGTTGCATAATGGGTAATTATGTGTGCCACAATGATCTAGCAGAAGTTGGTGACGGGGAAAAAATAAAGGCCTATTTGTTTTAGCTAGCAGATTATGGATTGCAACTTACAAGGGTTTTACAATGTACTGCAAGTTGAAACAAATGGGTTCCTTATCATAACAATCCAAAAGCCAGATTATTTCCAATACTATATGCATGCTTTCCCCCAAGTTTGCATATTGTAACGACCCTGCGAGCTAAAACAAACATGTCTCGATTATAAAAACCACAACCCACGATCCAACATGGAAACAATGCAAACACTAACCTAACTACGTACTATTAGGCGCACCATCTTCACAAGAAATAATTGGCAGTGTGCTCCGAGACCTACAACAAATAGAGAGAAGAAAAAGGAGAATTTAAATCTACTATTCCCAAGTTTCTAAGTTATCCATTACTTTAGCCTTGTCCTACTACGCCAAACATCTCTAACTTAATTTTTGGGTTTTTAAACTTTTATGTTACCCCCAACAGATTCTTATACTATTCATCTTATAGTCACATCTCTGATGCACCTCGTCCCTACCATATCATCGAACAAAAAAGCAAGAATAGACCTCGGCCCACCGGTATGGTCCTTCTCGTCTGTATCCATCGAGGCATATTGTCCCAGTCCAGCTGGTGCCCTATTTGGATGCCATGGTGCGACATGAGGCGCCATTGGTGGTTGTGCGGTCCACGACTACCTCACGGCATCGATCATATGAGAGGCACAACTCATACCACAACAGGAGCCGATCCCGGCCAGCTTCTTCATCAGTGAAAATCGGCTCCTGCTTGAAAGCATCAGCTTCTCCATGCATCAGTTGTTTTGTTGATCTCAAATTCTCAACAAGCAGGACAAGCTTTCAAGCATGGTAATAAATAAAATTGGGCCTTCGGATATAAGGTCATCATCAACTGTATATATATATAACCTGTAAAAGCAACTCCAGTACGTGAATTAAAATGAGGCCAAGTATACCATCCCACACAGCTAAGGAATTGAACACATATACGCTGCCGCGCCCCCACCACGGCGCTAGGGGGCAGATCGCACACTGCGCATGCATGTCTCCCGCAGGTGCAGGCCGGCCAGCAGATCGAAGCAAAGACACCTCTACAGAGTTCACCGATCGAGAAGGAAACAACAAGTTAAATCGCGACAGCAAGGACGAGCAAACAGTTTTGCACAGCGGCTACAGTTGCGGCTTCAGGTGGCGTGCGCTAGGCAAGGCCGTTTGGCATCGACTCGCTGCTTGCTTCCACTTCCATGGGCAATCCTGTACTGTGCACCAATCTTTCCTTTTAGTTTTTTTTTAAAAAAATCGATGAGGTGACCGCACATAGCACACTACTGCACAAGTAGCAGCTAGCTGTATCATGGCCCACGCAATTACGGGGACAGGATCAAGAATCCAAAGATGTGTACGGTTGTATCAATGTATCATCCTGGCGTTAAAAAGTCAATTTGTGCCTTTTTTTCTTTCTTTTCCACGGCTCTTCATTATGGCCACCAATACATGATTGGTCCTTGATAGTCATTGTTCGACTCCTGAGAGGTCATGCTTCATTGACTACATGCATGGTCTGTGTGCCATGCTCACAAATTACAATTCTCGTGGTGCTGTGTGCTGTCCATGTACAAGTACTGGGTGGGTGGCCCTCATAACCGAAACACTACGGGCTAGGAGTAGTATAGATAGTGGCTAAGAGCAACCCAGCAATAGATTTTTAAATTAGACTCCAATATTAAATAAGGGCTGCATCTAATTTTTGGAGTGCATATTTACTTCAACTGGAGCAAAAACATAGAGGGTAGTGGGTAAATTTGGAGTCCTCACCAAAATAGCGGGCCAAGTAGAAGGCCTGGAGTACAATTTTTTTACTTGGTACTTGGTCCTCTAAATTTAGGATATAGGCTTATTTAAAGGATCTGTTGAAATTGCTCTAAGAAATTTATAGACCCCATACAAAAGCATGCATGTATATATGCATGTTTACATGTAGATTGCGAGTTTCACACGGTTATTGCCTGCCTAATGTTGCAGCTTTGAGCTAGCATTTCAAACTATGTGGAGCAACACACGTATCATTTCATTTCTAGATAAACCGAGCTTTGTTGATAACCATTGCTTCATGGGTGAAAGTGGAAACAATCCACGCCATAAATCTTTCCATTTGTCGGGTTGTGGCCATGTATATCTTCGTCGAGAATGAATATACAAATAATAATAGTCTTTGCTTTCTTACTCAATCCTTTTTATTCAAATTGTGTCCCTTCTTTCCAACTGATTTTCTAAAGAACTTTGTTACAATACTTGGGATGTGTGCTTATGCAAAGGCCGGAAATATATAGCCTTTTTCCAAAAGAAAAAAAATGAAAGTATGATGAATATACTTGACCTCTTTTAGATGAAACTACTTACAAGTTCTTTGGATGAAACTGCTTACAACATCTATATTATGGTTGTGTGCATCTCAATTCATACACTCACCATGAAGAGTTATCAAATGCACAGTGGCGTGCATTGCACTACTAGAGAACACAATTTTCATCATAGAGATTAGTCCCGATTGTCTTGGGGCCTAGGACTAATGTAGGCATTAGTCTCGGCCCTAACGGCTGGTGAGGGACGGGACCTTTAGTTTCGGTTGGTATCAACCGAGACTAGAGGTGGCCTCTTAGCCCTAGCCGCTGGTTCTAATCGGGACTAAAGGGCCTCAAACATTAATCTTGATATCAACTAGGACTAAAGGATTCTTTACGGGTTAGTATAAAATGAAATCATCACATACAAAGTCACATGTGCTGTCTAGATAGGGTGGTAAGCTACACGTGAGGCAAGCAAGAGGTTTTTAAGTTCGAATCCCACATGTTGAGTCTGAACAAAGTGGCTTTTTAAGTGTGGATGTTAATGTCTGTTTGGGAGAGCTTCACTCCACAAAACCAGCTCTAATGATGTGCATTGGCTAAATGGGAGTTCCCTCATCTTGTTTTTTTTTCCTCAGGCAACAAGCTAGGTTCAACCAAACGGTCACTCTCCAAGCTGGCTGAGCAGGTAAAATCCAACACGTTCATAGGCAGCTGGCAGGCAGGCAGCATCTTCTCCTAGGCAACATATATCTCCAGAGTTGCAACCAAACATGCCCAGGCTCGAGATGGACGCGCGCGAGGCCGCGATGGACGCCGAGGCGGGACGAAGAGACCGACCGCGAGACCAAGGACACGGAGCCGGCGGCGTGGAACAATCCGAGGATAGTATTATACTCCGTACTTCTCATGCATGTTTCGACTGGTTGAAGCCCGGTACAAATCTGCCTGTGTTGCAAGTTGCAAACCTGAGAAACTACCTGCCCCGGGCACCTCCACAGCACCCAGGCACATGATTTAGCTTACATTTACTCAATTACTCGTTTAGAGGAAGCTCAAATGCCCAGGCAACCCAGCCACGGTCCTAACCTAACATGCCTCCCTGCTTTAATACTTAGTCTTACACAGCAACTGAACGATCGTTGTTTAACACGAGTTGTATAAAAATAAAAACTCGTATAACGACCTGCTGTAGCATACTAGCCCTACCGGGGCCTTTGCTTCAGAAAACCTTCTGCGCAAATATACGCAAATATAGAGTATCCAGGGGCGTTAACAGCAAACAGTGTTGCACCATAATTATTATTTATCAAGTTACACGGCGCTCTGTCTCCTCTCTCCCTGCCCTCCGCTCCAGAGCAGAGCAGTGGTTACAAGGGTGTAGGTACAAGTGCAACGCGAGCACGCCCCCTACAAAAGAGGGGCAAAAGACAAACACACCAGCATAAGGGGGGAAACAAATGCTACTTGGGTGTTACAGACGTAATCGATCTATACAAACATTGCTTTGATTTCATCTACTATGGGAACAACAAGACTGTTTGTTTCCAGTGTATATACTCCTTCAGTATCGACGGCCTCCGCCTGTTGACAAAAGCACTCTGGTTGGTTTTTTGCCCTTCTTCCCAACGCCATTCGGTTTCTGCATCTCCGAGTTATTGTCGGCCGTGGCGGCAGATCTACTGGAAGATATGATGCTGGCAAATGATAATGCGGGTGTCGACGATGGCCCTGCAGCAACAGAATATATTTTCACGTGACAGATTTAATTAGAAATTACCGTTCTGATATTATGACCTACCTTGGTCTCTCGCGCTTTCATTTTTACTACTTCCATCCCCAGTTCCAAGTCTCAGGGGAGGCGAGTCTTGGGCTGATGCAAAACCCAGGCGTGTTACATCAGAGAAAAGCTTCCTTTCACTGGCTGGTGGACTCGTGGATGGCCCAGCATTGTTACCTAGAGCTTCAGTGGAAAGAGATCCCAAATCAGTGCCAACAGGAAACATATTGGGATGTGTGATAAAGCAGACAGGAAAATAGGACAACAACCAGATGCAAACTTCCATTAAAAGAATGCTCAAGCTAAAGAAAGCAGTAATGTGCATAGTGCCGCTGATTTTCCAGTTGCAAAGTTACCTTCAAAGTCATCTAGAGAGAACATGACATCATTGTGACTATGTGAGAAATTTGTAAATTCAAACCGCATAGCTGATGCCTGCACAGCGGCAGCAACTTCAGCCTTCACTCTCTCACTTTCTTCCTACAAAAACACAGCGGGAGAGTGTGAAAAGGAGCCAAAACAGATCGTAACAAGGGACATGGAAAGCAAACCATGAAATGTAACGCCTCTTGTACATAATGCTGGCCTACTGTGAATCAGTGTCTGCTGTGAGTAATTATCCCTGTCGATTCTGCGCACTCATCCTAGCTAGACAGTACTAGGTTTCATGTGTTTCTTTTAAAACAAACTGTCTAAACTAGTTGAAAGGAGCTTCACTAATTCCCAGGCTGGGATACTTCCCATAAAATCCAGTACTGCAGTTTCCAGGTTACTTTCGGGAAAGAGCCAACAAATAGTAAGCAATAACAGAATCAGTGCAAGACTTCCAACTGGGCATTGTACAAACATAATTGTGAAAACCAAAATCCGAACACAAAAAATTCATCAACTACTTTTTAATACTTAACAAATTCAGGTATTGATCTAGTGCTGGCAACTCTGAGAACGAAGGCCTTGATTGTTGCATAGCGCAGACAAATCGAAGCAACATTCTTTTGAATGGTTATCAAATTTTCTGGATCCAGTTTTTCAGATCCTGGTCGCTTGCTCCTAAACAGTTCCCCATGTGTTTACTATGCTGGCTTCTAATGACAACCCATATTTAAAACCCCACAAGTTTGAGTTCGGAATTTTGGTGAACAAAATCTGCAAATGCCCGCCTTCCACCAGATAATCTCTAACAACCTGGCGGTTTTGACCCCCAGTCTCCACTACCCTAAGGCACATGATGGTTTTGATGGTTTAACAAAATAATGTGCAATGCAGACAGCAATCTCAGTACCTTCTTGGCAGTTCGTTTTCTTTGTTTCTCACGCTTCTTGATTTCATCCAAGAATGGAGCCAATGAGCTAGGAGGCACTATATCACTCAGGTCGATTTCACAGAACTGCATAATGTGTAAAATGTGAGACATGGTCAAGAGCAGAACTCACACCAAATTGATCTGGATGTAGCTGTTAATGAGAACACCTAATTTACCTGGAATGTGGTTGTTAATGAGAAGTGGCTCAAAAATCGATAGCGCTTCCTTATAGCCTCAGACTGTGTTACAGTTTCCAGCTCCAATATTTTTCCAGTTATTCTGTGTACAAGTTAGCTAAATCAGTAACATTAAAATGACTCAAGCACCAATCAGAAACCACACCAGTATTACAGTGTCCAAGATATTGGCATTGCCATAGCATTTCAAATTATGTTCTTATTCAAATAACTTTTTATGGGGCTGCAACAGAAAAAATCATAGTAAAACTAGATTCCACACATGGTGCAGCACAGAAATAATCCTGAAAAGTTACTCGGTAGCCTAGTACAAGGATCCAGTGTAGAGAGACACGGTTTGGGAAACACCACACCCATAACAAGGGGGGTGACCTCTTGTATATATAGCCAATATGGCTTGGAGTACAAGAATACAATTCATGTATACATAGTAAGCCTATCAGCTATACAGGGAAAGCTATATCAATATGATCAGCTATACAATATTCCTAATACTCGCCCGCAGTCGCAGCGGGAGGAGTGCGGACGCAAAGACTGGACCGAAACTCGATGAAGAGCTGAACCGGAAGGCCCTTCGTCATGATGTCCGCAAACTGGTGAGAGGACGGAACATGAAGAACCCGAACTTGACCCATGGCCACCTTCTCGCGGACGAAGTGAATGTCGATCTCAATATGCTTCGTGCGCCGATGGTGAACAGGGTTGGCTGTCATGTAGACAGCACTGACATTGTCACAGTAGACAACAGTAGCGGAGTCCAAAGGAACATGAAGCTCCTGGAGAAGCTGGCGGAGCCAGCAGCACTCGGCGACTGCATGGGCGACGGCTCGATACTCTGCCTCAGCACTAGACCGGGACACCGTGGTCTGACGCTTAGAGGACCAGGAGATCAAGTTGTCGCCAAGAAAGACGCAGAAGCCGGAAGTAGAGCGGCGAGAGTCCGGACATCCCGCCCAATCCGCATCGGAGTAGGCGGTGAGAGACTGTACAGGACCGGTGCCGATGTGGAGGCCGGAGGAGAGAGTGCCCTTCACGTAGCGAAGGATGCGCTTGACCAGCGCGAGATGAGGCTCACGGGGGTCATGCATGAAGAGGCACACCTGCTGAACAGCATACGCCAAGTCTGGACGAGTCAGCGTGAGGTACTGAAGTGCGCCGACCAAACTCCAGTAGTCGGAGCTGTCGGAAGCAGAGAGCGGGGCGCCATCTGTCGCCGAAAGCTTGGCATGAGTGTCAACAGGGGTCGCCGTAGAGTGACACTCAGCCATGCCGGCGCGCTGGAGAAGGTCGACGGCGTACTGTCGCTGGGACAGAAAGAGACCATCAGCAGAACGACTGACGGAGATGCCGAGGAAGTGGTGCAGATCGCCGAGGTCCGTCATGGCGAACTCAGAAGAGAGCCGAGCCATGATGGACTGAAGGAGCATCGAGGACGAAGCAGTGAGGATGATGTCGTCGACGTAGAGGAGCAGATAAGCGACACTGGCGCCCTCTTTGTAGACGAAGAGGGATGTGTCGGAGGCCGATGCAGCGAAGCCGAGCTGACAAATAAAGGAGGCGAATCGCTGGTACCACGCTCGGGGCGCCTGCTTAAGTCCATAGAGAGACTTGAGCAGGAGACAAATGTGGTCAGGAGCAGCGGGGTCGACGAAACCAGGCGGCTGCTGGCAGTAGACGGTCTCGTTGAGGTGACCGTGGAGGAAGGCGTTCTTCACGTCGAGCTGGTGGATCGGCCAGGCACGGGAGGCGGCTATGCTGAGAACAGCCCGGATGGTCGCCGGTTTGACCACCGGACTGAAGGTCTCATCATAGTCGACACCAGGCTGTTGGGAGAAGCCACGGACAACCCACCGTGCCTTGTGACGAGCGAGGGTCCCATCAGAATGGAACTTGTGCTTGAAGATCCACTTCCCGGAGACGACGTTGGCGCCAGGCGGTCGAGGTACAAGGCGCCAAGTGCCGTTGTCGATCAACGCCTTGTACTCGTCTGCCATAGCCGAACGCCAGTTCGGATCCGCCAGACCTCTGCGGTAGTTGGCGGGAATCGGCGAGGCGGCCACCACCGCCGTCATCCCGACATAGCGAACCGGCACTGGACTGGGTCCGTGTCACAGGCCGGGTCGGCAGCGGCGGGGGCGGAGGAACAGGCGAGGCCGGTGGTGAAGAAGACGAAGACGACGAAGAGGGCGAAGCCGGGGTGACGAGGGGCGCCACGTCCTGCACAGCCGTCTGCTGTACAGGGGGCGCTAAGACCACAGGGGGCACAGCCACCTGCTGTGCCGGAGGGCGCGGCCGCCGGCTGTAGACGTGCAGGATCGCACGAGGGTCAGCCGGCGGCGGCGCAGGGGGTGCTGAGGCAGGCGCCGGCGACGGAGGAGCCGGCGGCTGCGCCAGCGGCAGCATATGGAGGACAGGACCGCGCAGTAGGATGGCGGGATCGTCATCCTCGTGTACGGTGGGCGAAGGCCGTGGTCGCTCGACGTCACGCAGTGACGGAGCTGCCACGCAAGCTGCTGCAGGGTTAGATGCAGAAAGGAAATCCAAGTCGGATATAGATGACGAGGTGGCGGAGAAGGGAAACACTGTCTCGTCAAAGACCACATGGCGCGAGATGATGACGCGTTTAGTGGCAAGATCGAGGCAGCGATAACCCTTGTGAGATGATGGGTACCCCAAAAACACGCAAGCTGTGGAACGAGGAGCTAGCTTATGTGGGGCAGTGGCAGATAAGTTGGGATAGCACAAACATCCAAAAACACGTAACTGGTCGTAATCCGGAGCGGTGCCGTACAGAAGTGTGAAGGGAACGGCATTGTCCACGGAGGAACTCGGCCGACGATTGAGAACATAGGTGGTTGTGGCGAGCGCCTCAGCCCAGTAGCGGGGAGGCATGTGAGCATGAATAAGAAGAGTACGGCTGATGTTATTCAGCGTACGAAGAATGCGCTCGGCCTTCCCATTCTGCTGAGAGGTGTAAGGACATGACAGCCGAAGGAGAATGCCACGAGAGGAAAAGAAAGAGGTCAACGTGCGGTTAACAAACTCAGTGCCATTGTTAGCCTGAAAGGACCTGACGTTGATGCCGAACTGGGTGTGTACGTAGGCGCAAAAATCGGTAATGGTAGATGCTACATCAGATTTGCGAACTAGGGGAAACGTCCAACAAAAATGCGAATAATCATCTAGCAAAACCAAATAATACTGACACCCAGAGATGCTGACTACAGGAGATGTCCAGACATCACAATGAATAAGATGAAACGGCGCAGCACTACGAGTCTGTGAACGAGTAAAAGGTAACCGCACGTGTTTGCCAAACTGACACGAATGACAAAGAGAATGTGCTACTTTATTACAAGTAATAAAGGAATTATTTCTAAGGGTGTCGATGACGGCAGATGCAGGATGACCGAGCCGAGCGTGCCAAACGGTGGTGGTGATGGCGAGTGTGGCGAGCGGAGAGGTGGAAATGGTTGCGGGCAGCGTGTAGAGATCGCCAGAACTATCGCAGCGAAGCATCACGCGTCGACTCGAAATATCCTTAACAGAGAAACCAAGGGCGTCAAATTCAATCGAACAGTTATTGTCGCGAGTAAACTGACGTACGGAAAGGAGATTACGAATCAAGGAAGGAACAACTAGAACATTGCGAAGTGCAAAGGTAGATGAACTAGTGGGAATAGCAGAAGAACCGCGGCAAGTAACAGGTAAAGTATGACCATTGCCGACAGTAATAGACGAATTGGGTGATGGAAGGCGAGAGAGAAGTATACCATCCGTGATCGACATGTGAGAGGATGCGCCAGAGTCCATCACCCAGCCCTGGTTCTAGAACGCCAACTGGTTCAGGGCTGCAATCAGCCCGGCCTGATCCCAGGCCGGGGGCTGGGCCGACATCTGCACAGGGGCAAATGCGGTGTGGGCCTGAGGTGGAGCAGGGCCCAGCAGGCCAGGAGAGGGAGGGCGCCACCCGCCCGGGCCGCCAGCGCCGCCCAGCTGCTGGCCCATGCCGCCCGGCTGTGGGCCGTAAGGGTTGAAGCAAACCCACGGCCCAGTCGGGCGGAACTGCTGCTGCTGCGGCGCGCCGGGCTGGCGCCAGGGTTTCTTGTTCTTCTTGCCGCCGCCGCCGCTGCTGGCGCCGCCGTGGCCGCCACCACCTGCAGGCGCCGCCGGAGCAGAGCCAGAGGAGGAGCGGCAACCGCCAGGACTGGAGCAGGCAGAGGAGACGGCGAGCATAGCGGAGGCAGCCGTCGTCTTGGCCTCGTTGGCGAGGCGGAGTTCCTTGAGCCGAAGTATGTCGAGGGCAGCAATGAAGTCCGGCAGCACCGCGGAGTTGGCGATGTCGTCGGCGGTGCCGGAGAACGGCTTGGTGACGCCGCGAAGGAGGTTGAGGACGAGCTGCGGTTCAGGAACCGCATGGCCGACGTCCCGAAGATCGGCGGCCTTCTTCCTCATGCGCTCGACGTAGGCGTCGATGGTGTCGTCGCCCTGGGTCATCGAGTGGAACTCGTGGAGGTGAAAGATCGCGCGCGGAGCCTGATTGGCGCGGAAGAGACCCTCGATAGCGACCCAGATGTCGCGGGCGGTGAGGTCGTCGTCGTCGACGGCGAGGCTGAGGACGGAGTCGTCGACGGTGCCGAAGATCCAACTGCGAATGCAGCAGTCCGCCTGGTCCTAGACAGGATCCTCCGGGCGCGGCGGTGTTGAGCCGTCGATGTGGTGGCGAAGGCGAAACTTGCCACACATCGACTTGAAGAAGAAGGCCCAGCGGGAGTAGTTGGAAGATTGCATCTCCAACTGGATCGGCACGTGCGACTTGACGGAGATCGTGGCAAAGGACGGAACCACGAGGTGCTGGGCGATCGCCTGATGGACCGCCGCCATGGAGGGAGCGCCAAGCGCTGGAGCAGATGGAGCTCCTAGGGCCAGCATAGATGGGGACCCCTGTGCCGGCATGGATGACATCCACAAGGCTGGCGAGGAGGGCATCCCTAGGGCTGGCGACGAAGGCATGCCGAGCGCCGGGGAGGAGGAATTGTCCAGCGCCGGGGAGGACGAGGTGTCCTGCGCCGGGGAAGAGGAGTTTCCCGTGATGCCGGACATGGCGACGGGAGGGGAGTCGCGATCAGATTGATCGCGAGTTGAGGGAGGGTGGGCAGCGGAAAAAGGAAAGATTAGGCTCTATACCATGTAGAGAGACACGGTTTGGGAAACACCACACCCATAACAAGGGGGGTGACCTCTTGTATATATAGCCAATATGGCTTGGAGTACAAGAATACAATTCATGTATACATAGTAAGCCTATCAGCTATACAGGGAAAGCTATATCAATATGATCAGCTATACAACATTCCTAATATCCAGTAAAATTGACTCGAAACAGGGATGATAGATTGAAATATTCAATAATTGGCTTAAGACAACTATCATCATACAATCAGTTTACATGCCTATCGTGAGAGTCCTAAGCACAAAACATCTTGATTGAACCAAAGACTGCAAAGAGTTGTGCAAACATCAAGCCCTCCCACTAACAACTTAACTGCCACAGGTGAAGTGTAGCTGCAGAGTCAAATATGCCTCACACATCATATATAGGCATTCTGTGTTCTTGACCATTTAGGTAAATTGACATGCTAGAACCTAGTAAGTGCATTCTAGGTTCAATATCCTGAAATTCTTAGTCCTTAATTAGAATGTAAGTTATACAGCAACAACAAAATAGTGAGGGATACTAGATCTTTTCATAGGCGCAAATATAATCTAAGAACAAGTGGGGTAGGGTGTGAGTTTGGGTATGTTGTATAGGTTCTTGTCCCATTTCATCTTCCTAATATAATGATGCGCAGCTCTCCTACATTTTCGAGAGAAAAAGAAAAAGAAGAGCTCAAATTTTCTGGGGATAAAGCAAATATCGCGTTACCTAGGTGGGAGTATATCGGAACCTCCGAAATGGTTTAGAAGACATCTCATGTTTAGTGGGTGAAGAATTAGGTGTTGGCCATCCGATACCTGCAACAAGATTTAAAGGTAACATGAACTCTGGATATGGGAAATGAAACTTGGAAAAATCATCAGTGCTAAGAGTCTGAAAATACCAGACCTGGTAAAATGTGTACGAGTCATGTTCATTTGAATCAATGGTGGCTGTACATTTCTCATTCATTTTGGATATTGTTCCTTTATCGGAGCTTTTATTTGACTCAGGAGACATGGAAAGTGCTGAAATACCACTGATCATTTCTCTATCTGAAACAGGGGAGATCTTGTGCCCATTGTCATGGTGAGAAGTATTCACATCAAAGGAGTTGCTGGACTTGTAACTAGATCCAGGAGAGAAGCTGTCTTTTAATGGAGGACTGCCACCATAATTTCTGTACTCGGTCCAATATTTCATCCTTTCTTCCAGTTGTTCCAAAGCAGCAGAAACATATGGAAGTTTCTCCAAGTCATCAACAAGGCCCAGGTCAGCCATATGCAACCAATTACTAAGATCTGATTTTGCCTCTCGAACAGATAATTCCACATCAGACGTCAAAATAAACTTCGAGAAAACATTATCTTCATCTGTTGAACATTCACTTGAGTTGCTTTTAACAAAAGGAGTCAACGAATTTCTTGACCGGCTCAGAAGTGTAAATGTGGCAACATCACCGGAACCAAAATGTTGAACTTGAGTAATATGTATGGTATACAACTCCTTTGTTGATACCATCATGAAACACAAAGGACACTTCTTCCAGCATTCACCTTTATAATCCTCTTTACCCATTGTTAGATATCGTAAAATGCATGGAAAGCAGTATATATGTCCACATGATGTGATCTGTGGGCACAATGGGCTCTCCAAGCAAATAGGGCATTGTACCTCAGAAGGGCTATAGTATCTTACACAGACAATATCTTCCCACTGAAGCATCTTATCAGGATCCATTGATTCAATCTGGTAATTCCCAGTATCTAACACAACAAATTTATAGTTTGCTTGGAGGAACAGGTCCTTGTTGTAAGGTTTGATCTTCCTTTGTCTTCTGGGAGGATATGTTCTAGGGCCTCTGGGCTGTGGCCGAGAAATAGGATCATACTGGAAGTTCAATAGATGATTAGCATTCACAGCCTGACTCTTCCTAGCAGCCATCTGAGTCCCACTACCCTGAGGTCCAGTAGAACCTGAAGCCAAATGGTCAGTCTGAAGTGACCCTGCCATTTCGGTTCTCTCAGTATATGCCCCAACTGAGCCAGCATTGTCCATAGGGAAATCCAAATTCCCCTGTTCAGAAGACTGGCATTCTGAAACATTGCCAACCTCTTGAGTACATGTATCATTCTCTTCCCCAGAGATTCTAAATCCAACTACCTGGAAGTTATTGTATTTTATTGGTAAGTTAAGAGCAGCAACTGGAGTGTTTAACACCAACATACAAAGAAAAGAAGGTAAAAATGGCAATAAGCTCCACAGAGACTTCACCTTTTCGGGGGCATTAATAGATTCTCTGATAGCTGCAACCGCTGGGTCTGCAAAATATGAATAGCACTGTAAAGGTTACTCTGAAAACAGGAGAGCTGAAAATTAGCAAGACAGCAACGATGAGAACGAAACAAGTTATGCATTCAACTCGTCTGACGAGAAGGCGATGAAAATGCTGACTTATGATTTTAATAACAACCAAGTTGTGAAAGTGGACTAACAGAGAAAGCATAATGACATACCCAAGAACCATGACAGGATGCATAGAACAACCTGATCGGAAATTAACAGGCAAAATGAAGGTTATCATTGGAATGTTCACTTCCACTGTTAGTACACTAGGTGGAATCTAAATCATATCTGCAGTATTTTTCTGCCTTCCTATATTTTCATCCTTCACACACATCCTCAGCTCCAGACTACGCTTTGTATCCAAACTGAATCAGAGCTAATAGTAGTAACCATCTAGCAACGACATTCTATAACCGTCACGCAAGCCCAAGCCCAAGAGCATTTAAGCACGCAAAGAAAATTGGCTCCAAGCTATTAAACCATCCTCTGCTCAGCACAAGACCTAGAATTCATGGCCAATCACATGAGCTAAGTCGCTGACAATCTCAACCCTAATTGCAAACAGCACACTCTAAACTTGCTATGAGGGCAGAAGTTCCCTCCAAGCTTGAGCTCAGACAACCCGCCCGAGCGACACCAGCCAAACAACGGCACGTCATCAAACCAACCCCCAAGCAGCTCGTAGCTCCCACGATAACCAACAGAACCTAGATCCAACCTCACCGCGACAACGCGCGCCCAATCGATCGAGAGCTGCGCCGGAAGGGAAACTCACCGGAGCTCGCGCCACTGCCTCCGGCGCCGCGCGGCGCGGCGGCGGCGGCGGGCGGCGAGACGGTTGCCGGAGGGGAGCGGCGGCCGCGGCGGCGTCGTTCGCTGCCATGCTGCGGGCTAGGGGTAGGGTTGGGCGCGCGCGGGTAGTCGTAGGGTCCTCCGGTGCGTTCGCGTGGGGAGATGGACATGAACCCGCGCGGGAGCTCGTGGGGTGGGTGAGCGGCGGCTCGGGTCGGTCGGCGGCGACGGGGAGGGCTGTGGCGGGGGGCCGGGGGACACGGCGGCGTGGGATTAATACGGCCGGTGCGTGGTAGGCGCAACGGGGGTTGGAAGCGGGGCGGGCAAGACCGGGCTCATGTGGACCGAGACACGTGGAGGGGGGACAAGGGCGAATGTGGATTCCGGCGCATATGTCGGTGAGGTGGTGCTGGAGAAGCTTGCGAACTGGGTCCATGCATATGGTGGTGGCTGTGTGGATTTAGGGACAGGGAGTAGGAATATGCGGTTGAGCGTGTGGGTTCTCGCTTCTCTGATAGGCCCGCGTGGTTTTGCACGTGACGATGACGTGTGGGCCGGACCAGGCCTACTCAGTGGAGGGCCGAATGGGTCAATCTCAGGCCCATTGGACTTGCTAGCGCTTGCCCTCAAACCGGTGACCCATATAAAAGAAAAAAAATATAAAAGCCATTTGACGTCATGTTCTTTTTCCGAGGGACGTTGATTGTTCCCCGAATTTAACATCGGCGGATGTTAGAATTGGAAAGTTGAATTTGGAGTAAGATATCATTTTGTAATCATTGCGCTACTGCAGCATTTCGTTTGTATTTGTGAAAAATGATTCAAAAATTGATTAATTAGGCTCAAAATGTTCGTCTCGTAGAGTACAACATAACTGTACAATTAGTTTTTGATTTAATGTACATTTAGTACTCCATGCATATTATGACATTTTGATGTGATGAGGAATCTTCTTTTTACATAGTGTATTTGGGAGTTGCTTTTTGGAACTAAACAAGGCCATCATCTGAACAAATCAGATGTAGGAATTCCTCTGCAAGACGAGCAAATAGGATACAGAAATCCCTCAGGAAGGAGAAAAAATGAACCAGATGTAGTGTATGACTTGGTAAGCAACAGGATTGACATCTCTCATGAGTCTTGGCCACTTCTTTTACTAAGAGTAAATTTTACCAGCGGTCCTTAGACTTGTCTCGAGTTCTCATCCCGGTCCTTATACTCTCAAAATACATATAACGGTGCTTAACCTTGTCCCGTACTCTCATCCCGGTCCTTAAACTTGTCCTGAGTTCTCATCCCGGTTCCGATACTCTCAAAATGCATATAATAGTTCTTAAACTTGTTTCATTCTCTCATCTTGGTCCTTAAACTTGTCACAACCTCTCATCTAGGTCCACATACTTTAAAAATACATTGAGTTATTTTTATTTAGGGAAAAACTTTTATGAGCTATTTAAACTTTTAAGATTTCAAACCAACTTCAAAATTAAAGAGGCAGTCATCATCACAAATTGAGTGTGAAATATCAAAATCTCTAAAATATCCATTCAAAATAAGCAAAATTAAACAGTATTCACAACTCTTTGTAATCTCAAAAATAAAATCAATTATTTAATAATTCTGTTAAAATAACAACCGTAAAATTCAACAAATATGGTATCAAAGGTTCTTGGACAGCCATATATTCGCGATTATTTTCTCATGAATTTTGAACCAATTTTGGGTGAATTCAAATTTAGTTTGAAACTCTAAAAGTTTGAAACAATTGTAAAAGAATATTTCTTAAACAAATCAATGCATTTTGGTAGTACATGGACTTGGATGATTGGATGAGAGTGTGGGACAAGTTCAAGGACCGGGATGAGAGCATGAGACAAGTTTAAGGATCCTTATGCGCATTTGGGGAGTACCGGGACCTGAATGAGCACCGAAGACAAATTTAAGGACCGATATGAGAGTGCGGGACAAGTTTAAGAACCATTATGTGCATTTTAAGAGTAAAGGGACCGGAATTAGAACTCGGAACAAGTTCAAGAACCGCCGGTGAAATTTACTCTTTTACTAACAAGTTGACAGCTTTGCGCTTCTGCGTGAAAAATAGACAAAAGTCATAAACAACGAGCTTAATTAAGTAGCATTTGTTTTCAAATACAAAACGGACCCACACACGCACAGACATCACTAAAGCTCAACTATACACAATTGCATTGCTGAGAATAATTACTTCAAGAATCCACCACAGACACACAATAGAATTCTGCTAGTCCAGATCATTTGAATGCTATAAACCTCATCTCCCTATATACCACAGCCCCCCAATATAGGTTTCTGACTTAATTTTCCAGAACCGGCCCAAAAAGAATCGAATGCCAATAACCCTATACCAATCTGTACATTCACTTACAAATGTCATCTTTTTTTTGGGTAATTATTTCTCTCCAGATATACACCTAGGTGACTGACTCACTGACTATAGCTTATCGGCGATCCTGCCTAGGGCGTCGGCAAGCCTGCCGAGCACAAGAACTAGGCTGTTAGCTTGGTCTTTCCTCTGCTCCCTGTCAAGCTCGCAGTTCTGGTTCTGCGCCTCCAGCTGTGCCGCCACCATCCGGCTGTTTCGGTCTAAGATTTCGATCAGCTTGCTCTGGAGGTCTGTTGTGTCTTCTCTAGCTTCTTCGTCAGTCCGCGGCCTCTTCTGCCCGCCCTGCTGAGCCGGTGCATCCCTCTGTGCGCTTTGCTCAGGCTGTTTGTCTTTCGATGTGCCTGCTTCAGATTCCAAGTCATGTTTAAAGATAAGAAGTACAATGAGCATGTACGGTTTAAAGATTTAAGAAGTTTACAACCCAGTTACTATCTTCAAAAGAAATTACGGTATCTAAAAGTGAAATGAAAATAGTTTCGCATGTTCTATTGCAATTTGACATTTCAGAGTTGCTTAACTGACAAGAAAAGGCATATGAGGACCTCAAATTATATAATATAGTGCATCGCTAGCTAATATGACACCTAGATCAAAATTTGCAAACAGTGATAGGCCAACCCAATCATCCCAGTCTGTCAAAAAAATACAGAAAAGCAAATCTACACTGAGACATCATTTCTGATCTGTGCACTTCCTCAATTATATGCATAGATGTATGCTTTGTAAAAATTGTGTAAAAACATGCTCATATGTTTACTATTAACAAAAAGACTTATCCTAATCTCATTCTCCATAACAACTTTGTACATATTTGTGTACGTTTATAAACTTTCTGAGAATATTTTCAAATGTATATTGGGTATGCCTTGACTTTCAGTTCTTTCCTATTTACATCTTGGCTGCTCAGCGCTCACTGTTTTTCTAACTTCATTGAGGGAGCTCTTTACCCATTTTAAGGCACTGCTCCATAGGTTCACTGTCAGTAGCTTGCCACTAACAGCAATCCTTCTCCACATGAGCCAAAATGAAAGAATCTCATTGAAGGGTCAAAGTAAGTACCTACTACATAAAGGTGAGCATTAAAGTGTTGATGCAAATACATTAACAAGAACTTCCTAATGAATATATATACATTGAAATATAACACCATTAGACTCTTCAACAGTCTATGAGAAAGCTTAAAGCCAATCTGACATAAATTATACCAAAATTGAGGTATTTCTTTGTGTGTTAATTAATTATAAAAAAAACTTAAACTGATAGTTTTGAACATTTGAATTTGGAAACGTAGACATCATAGAGAAAGGAACTGATAACAGCGTTCCAGAACTGCCAATGCAAAAAAGTGTGATGGACATGGTAACCACCAAAGACCTGCCATTTGCAGTTGCTTGCTCTTCCGTGTAAGCCGGCACTCTAGCACAGTATCAATTTGGTTTCAGTGACCCCACGGCCATATAGCAACGCTAGTTCACAATGTCTATTATAACAATGGTTCGATGATGCTACAGTTCACATTAGTTATGCAGATAAGGACGTTCTACAGTTCTCTTCTACTGCAGCCTTGCCGATAAACTCAAAACTTCGTGTGCAAAGTGATTTTTAATAATGAAAAAATGCACATCTGCTGCATGCTGTTGTTATAGTAGCTAAATCACAGCATTCAGCACTAATGTAACAGACTATACGTAATATGCACACCCTGGGCTGATGAACCCAATGGAACAGTAAAGTCTCTTCAATAATGCTAAAAAAAACTGGATTTGCAAGTGAAAAATAAGGGAATGTAAAGGAAACTAGAGAACACTAAATAAAGTAAAAGTCCAACTAGTTGTTCGAAAAAAAATTATATGTTGTTCGGGGAAAAAAAGAGAGAGTACAAGTCCAAGTACCTTGCTCAGCGCTCTGTTGTTGCCTTGATGCCTCGGGCTTCTCTGAAACAGAGGACAGGAGAAATTAATCAAGAGACAAATCAATGGACCTACCAATGAAATCGACAAGACAAAAAGCAAGTATGCCTAACGAACACAATCAGAATTAAGAGATGGACCAAAGAAAGTTGCCAAGCTGCAAACTCAAGTTTAAATTCAACCACACCAAAATGGTTATCAAACGGAAACATTCAGTGCAGAGCAACTGCTGAATTATATCCGCAGAAAAGAAAAAAGAGCACCAAGAACTGAAATTTTGCACCACGTCGAAGCACCATAACAAAGAAGGCGGATACATCTCATAACCAGATAGTACTAAATAATCCGTCCAATCATGAGCATCTGATCAGAAGGAAGCTCTTGCGTTTACAAATCTTCAGTAGCGGAAACATCTCCTCAACTTTAGCATGGACATGAACACGAAAGCCCCCTCTCCTTTTACCTCCGTCAAAAAGTGCAAAACGAATTCGCAATTAAAAGGTTCTGATTTATAGCACCAAAAAGCATAGTGAACTCGAATTCATCAAAAAGGTCAAACACTGCAAGCATCGGGAGGCAGCAAACCGGCGAAGAACGAAACTTTATATCAAGCAAAAGCTCGCAATTTGGCAGTAAGAGTCAACGAGCAGCTCACCGGACACCGGTACAGCGATCACCGGCAGTGGCGGAGGAGGAGCCGCCGCCGGAGTCTCCTCTTCGTCCTCGTCCTCGTCCTCCGAGAACAGCGCCTCTTCCGTAGCCGGTCGGCCACTGTCAAACACGGCCTCCGCCGGCCCCGCCTCCTTCTCCTCCTCCACGCGCGCAGCCGCCGCCGCCTCCTCCTCCGCGGCATTCCCGGCGGAGCGGCCGGCCAGGATCGCCCGCCCCCGGCCCTCGAGTATGTCGTACACCTCGCGGTCGAAGAACCCCGGGAGCCGGCGCTCCCTGCGCGCGTCGTTGCGCATGGCCCAGAACGACGGCTCCCGCGAGGCCGCCGCGGCCCGCTCCCACTCCTTGATCTTCTTGTAGTCCCCGGCGAGGTTGCTCCAGCGCTTCCGGCACTGCACGGGGCCCCGCTCCACGCCGTGCCGCCGGCAGTACTCGGCCACCGCGGCCCACTTGGGCTCCAGCGCCGCCGCCGCCACGGCCTCCCCGCCGGACGCCGACGCGGCCGCAGCCGCCGCCACGCGGCCCCTCCCGCCGCGCCCGCCGCGGCCTTCCACCATGCGCTTGCCCTCGATGAGCACCAGTATCTCCTGCCGAGTCCACCGCGGCAGCCTCGGCGCGCGCCCCGACGGCGTGGCCGCGGCCGCCGCCGCCGCCGCGGCGCCGGCGGGGTCGCCGGCGTTGGACATGGCGGGGCTGGGGACGCGGGGGCGCGTGCTTTTGTGGCGGAAGTTGACGTGACGGCGTGAGGCGGGTGGTGTAACGGAGGGTTAACGACGGTAGGAGAGAGAAGGGAGGAGAGGGAGGGAAGGGACGCGTGGGGAGGGGAAGAGAAAGCAAGGAGGAGGTTGGGGAGAAAGGGGTAGGAGAGGGGGAGGGGAGGGGGGAGAGAGAAAGAGGGTTGTGTCTTACTTAAGCAAGGGGATTAGGGAGAAATGGCGTCTAATTAGACATTCACTCATGTACGCTAGCTGTGACATACCCTATTCTGAATGGTCCCTGGTGTTTCCTGTATTTCTGTCACACAGGCTTACCCTATTTCAGTGTCAGCATCTTTTCTAGTAGCAATTTTGCAAATCAAGAAACACCAATAATTTGAACAAATTTAGTTATTTAAAGAGGGAAAATCATAGTTGTTTTTCACTTAATGTCTTAATACACATAAATATGTCTCTTATGTATTATAGAGTGATCATGTATGCATTAGGAGTGATTTCTCCCGTATACAATGCCATTGCCTAGTCATCCTTAAGGCCTCGGAAACCTTTTGAGTCAGCAGCTGATATGACAGTAGAAAATCCCAAAGTCTCACATGATGTGTAGAGGTCCGTGAAGGCTTGAAACATGTTGTTGGCCACGAGGAATAAGTAGTGGCATGCTGTCAACAAACTAGATATTGGTGGAGATGTCAGAGCTAACAAAAAGGAAGCGACTTTAAAATTCTTACAATTACAATCTTCTATTCTACATGGATGCCAGGACTACAGCTTTTTAATCGGGTGTCATCAATAAATAGACGTTCCCTATATTCCTCATGTATATACTCAACTAATTTGTGGAGAGAAAAATAAAATAAAAGAAAATGGAGCAGGGTAGACGAGTGTGTTAGTTGAAGATAGGGAATCGGTGCCCAATAGCAAGTGCCCATGCATGATGCATCTTCCTATGTCCACCATGATGTAACAGGCAAAAGGTGCTTCAATTCAAGGGTTTTCGTTTCTGGGGGAGAGAAGAAAAAAACTTTGGATAGAAAGAAGAAGACCAATGGTGGGGTGGCCTTGCAATTGCGAGGAGTGGTGGTGCCTCAAGGGAGGTGTATTAATTTATTGTGCGATTAGGACCTGTGATTAGAGCACGACAATAGGCGGCGTCCCAACGGTCTCCATCGCCGTGATGCGATAATTTTTCTTCTTTTTTTTCGAAGGGTTTTATTGGATCCTTTTACAGCAGACACCTGAAAAGAATTGACAGGACTATTTGTGTCTGCGCTTAGGGATGATTTATCGCGACACGTGTCTACCCAGGAGGGTTGGTTTAGGGGGAGATGCTTGGCTATGTGTCGTTAGACTTGGACAGAGGGGGGTTAGCTGGTGGTTAGCCTGATCACTCCTACTGGAACAGTGTTGAGCTAGTAGGAAAGCTTGCTCCTCGTGCTCCTCACATAAATAAAATAGATAACCATGTAAAGATGTTGCCATGGGGATACGATGCTAGATTTTTGTATTAACTGTACTTTTGTGAAAAACAAAAGTAAGCACGTTTTTTACTTCTTATTTAATTCCATGATAAAGTTTACAGTTAATTTTCTGTAGACTTGTTGCCTTTATACATGTCAATTTGTGTAGAGCAAAAATAGCATGCAAGACGAGCTTTGTGATGCAAACTTATGGTTACATTTGCACTGGTGGGCAGAGACAGTGAGAAACACGTAGCTGAAAAGCCTAGTGAAATTGGGCAATTAGGCTCTTCATGAACTGTCCTTTCCTCTAGTCGATCTATGATCATTCTGAGCTAGCCTCATCAGTTAATAGCAAGAGGACCATTGCATACAGCTTGCACAGCTATTTTTTCCAGCGAAAAAGAAAAATAGCAGGCCTGTTGTGGTGCGTGTGGTGACACACAATCGACGGTATTGCCGAAATTATTGTATTGGGCGACTTGGTGGTGTACTCCATCTCATGCTAAGATGCCTGCTAGAGGAAGGTTGGGCCTCACCTATGCAGATATATATAATTAGGGCCAGTATTGGTTTAGCTGTCCCTGGCCTGCCCCTTTAAAATTTTGGGGAGGTCCATTTCAATCCTATATGGGGCCGAATTGACCTCACCTACTGCCAAGTTCCTTTCAACATGGCTGTAAACAACTACACCATTTGTATTCTGCTGGTGCGCCCCTACATCCAGAAAGGATGTGTAGGTTGGTTGGCACCAACATCATAAGCTTGCAGCATAGGGACCATATTTAGGAACACAAAGATAGTTGGTATTGGGAGCTAATAGGGATAATTTGAGCTTTATGCCATTGCCTGGAAAGTATGGTAAGTTCAGTAAAAAAAATTCAGATAGTAAACAGTGCAGTTTTTCTTTAATTTGAATGTATGGTACGTAGCTATTCAAACAAAAATTCAGTCAGCTTTCATTTCGGATAATAGTTGTATTAGTGTCTCTAATCCTCATAAAAGAAGTCAAAATATGCTTTGTTGAAGGTTCTTCAGTCCTAATTCCAGTCAACTTCAACTAGCTGTCGCCGTATAGTTCTTCGATTTTGGTCCTTTCCTATGTCCTTGTAACTTGTAAGGATACCACTTGACGGTTAGGAGCCGTTTCTGTACAACTGTACCCAGAGTCAGAAAAGGAGAGAACTGAATGCAAAGCACCGAGAAGATATGAAGGATGGGGGCATGATCCCAAAAGGACACCGCCCACGGAGACACAGGTCCCAGCGAGAGGTGTGACCTGAGTGATCGGCCTCCTCACATTGGTTGTTGACACAATCCTTGCAGTGTAACTTTCAGTGTCAACTTCTGCTTTTTGTGTGACCAAAGGGGCTTTTGGCCTTTCAGCCACTAGAAGAGGCTCCTGCACACACCCCTCGTATGGACGCATATATATATACAAAGTCCATGGGATTGAGATCATGGCCTCTTTCCCTTGATGCCAAGATTCCCATTTGCATAAGAACGCAAGTGCAGTGCCCCGTATGGGGAGGGCGTGCTGAATTGCGAAAATGAGTGGGTGATGGACTGGGACCCCTTTTTTTCCAGAAAAAAAATTGGTAATCTTGCGAGAGAGGTCGACGCATGATTGGTGCCTCACTTGTTGGTGCCTTGTAATCCTTTCTTATGTTGACGATGTGGGGGATTAACCCTTGTTTATTCGATTCTGTGAGATGTGTTGTGTGCTGAAAGGAGGAGGGTTAATTTTTTCCCCCCGGAAAGTTACAGTTAACCACCGATGAAATTCGATCTAAAGACCCGCTAGCAAAAGATTGTGGAATCAAATGTTGAAAAAATTCTCGTTCGGGTTATAATATCCATTGCAAATAGAACGGAAAGATTATTGACTAACATCTTCTATGAGTTCCTATCTGCAAGATGTAACCACTAAAAGGGCATTTTTTTTCATGAATTTCCATGTGTTGGTGCTCTTTTCCATTCCGATGGCACCGGTAATTTCCACGAGTGTATGATTTTTCACTCCATTAGGCTGGAATATTAATAAATATTCCCTTTTCTAAAAATTAGGCTACCTTTGTTCAAAACTTACTTTTAAATAGCTAACATACCACGACGACGTACATACACAAATTTACGATTTCTTCAATGTATATTTGTTTAATTGAAGAGCATAAAAAAGCAGCACAACCAGACATTTAATTTCTAGGATATACCTGGAAGAGAGAGGACCTTCCTGAATTTCTTTTTTCAAGGAAAAAAACCAAGGCACTGGTGAGGAAATACAACTTGATCCAAGTTGTCTTCTTTGTGTAAGCATACGTGTGCATGACGCTTATTCCTGTACTGACCTCACGTAACGCTAATGCTAACGGCATAGCGTTCTGTGGATATAGACTTATAGAGAGACCATGCTCTTGTTTATTTGTAGTCCCCTGATCACCCCAACACACTTTGTCTAGTATTTTATATAGGTGCCCCACAGAGGGTGACACCGTGGGGGCAGAAGATGGCATTGGAAGAACTGTCACCAGTGTTAGTGCAGTGTGGCATATGCATGTGCATCACAAATCCATTCACAACTGTTGTGTGGATGAAGCTGAATGATGCCACCACAATTAGGACATGCCCACTGCCCAGTGTCGTTAACCATGAAAATAGCGATCGCCGGCTAGCTGCTATGCTTGAATAGTTGTTTTTGGCAAGATTAAACTATTAAAGGACGCTTATAGCATCAGCAAGAAGCTGTATTTGTCTCGGCCGAGAAGCAGCAGGCAACATGGCCCCACCCATGAGGGTGTGGAGTGGACTGTGGATGCAACATGAAAGCACATACGACTTGGGCTTTGAATTGAGCCCACCCATGAGGCTGCGCTAACGGCCCAACAATGCAAATGAAAAGTCCTTTGGAACTAAATCTCTCAACTACTCCGTATTGACGAAGTTTAAAATTTCATCTCTTACCGGAAAAAAAAGACATATTTTCATCCTATCCAACGCGTGAATATAAGTTGGGAGAGAGTTGGAATGTTGGTGTGGGATGATGGCAGTACGTACGCTAGCACAAGTATGAACATTTCCCTTGCCTACTTTCTGGACCGTACGCATGGTACGCACGTTCCTACCAGCACCACCCATTTTCATGTCTATATATAAATAAAAGGTGAAAAGAAACTAAAGAAAACATGTGACAAGCAAGCGGCCAGACATCGCCGGCAGCCAACGAACTAGCCTCGCTACGCTTGGATGATTGGGTCTTGGCTTTCTTTGGGATCGGATGCCGCCGTATTGTATGGGCAACTTGGTCCGGGAAAGCTGCGGCTCTTGTTGCTCCCGAAGCGATGACGAGCTCGGCGGCTGCACGGCCAGGGCAGTTGCGCATCAGACCTTCCCTCTGTCCCCCTCTTCTTCTTTTATATTTATATGACCGGTGTCCATTGGAACCGGCAATCCTGAAACCCTAACCCTACCGCCGCCGTCGGCGGCGGCTTCGGCCACTGCCCGCGGCCGACGGCGTCCTCGTCACCGAGCCATTCCCGCTCGCCTCCCGCCAGCTTCCGCCCCCTCCCCGTCGGCGGCGCCCCGTTCACAAACCAAACGGAGAAGACAAAGGATGAATCGGAGGGACGATATACTTCGAAAACCAACTGCGTCAAAAAAAAATTGCGCACCGCACCGTACAGTACAACCCACAGCACGAGTTGACGGCCGGGCCGGACGGGTGGCGTGCCAGCGACTGGATCGTGCAGCGGTGTGCAGTGTCTGTGTGGCCATTTGAGATTTGGCGTGAGATTCGTGGAATCGGCTCCATCATCAAATCCATTCGTCCTAAAGGCGATTCATGCCGCCATAAAGAGAGCCCATCAGTGGCATGTAACGTTCTTTGCGATTTACAACCGACCACAGGACAAGAAGTGGGGTTGTGTGCATCGAAGCGCATCATGTTCTTCTTTGTTTCTTTCTCTCTTTTCTTTTTTGAGAAACCTAGCATCACGAGCAACACAAGTGGCGCAAAGTTAATAATATACTGTTAGGATCATCTCCACGCATCCAAACTGCTTCGGACCCCCTTAATCTCTCTTTCCTTCTTTTTTTTTCCTTGAAAAGCTGGACCCCTTTAACCCTCAACCAAAGGTTAAGAAAAGGCCGCAGATAAACAGAGTTATTATTGCGGTTCGGCTCGACTGAGGAGAACGAACATTTTGGCGTGGGCTCGACCAGAGAGAGAGAGAGAGAGAGTACAAGGACGCGACAGGTTTTCTTGGCTTTTGACTTGAGCTTTTGGAATCGGGATCCCACCCCCACCTTATCATGTTCCGGTAGCAACGGCATTCGTCGTACACCAATATTGTCTGCCGTCTATCGTAATACCGCCAAAAAAAAGCTATTGTCTTTTCTTACAAATTCTATTTCATTCGTAAATCTATCCATTAAGAAATTTGGGGTCAGAATTCCTTTCGATTTGGAGGTCCCAAATGACCCAAGAGGATACAAAGAGAGAATTCAAACACTCGCTGGAAAAAGGTTGTATAATGATTCCGGACATGTTTAGATTGACTACAATGCTAGTGCTAAAGTTTAGCACACATTAGCATGTATCTTGTAGCTAATGCTTTTATACCTTTTTAATCTTGGCTTAAGTTTAACACCACACATTAGTACTTCAGTGTCGATGGATTAGCACTTGAATCCAAACAGATCCTTAGCAGAGCACCACTTTAGATTACTCAGTCCGGCCTCTTCGAGTCAAAAGATTTCCGAGGCATGACATAGCCAAAGAATTGGTTCACGATATTTGTGACAACCAAGATCTTAAGCTATGGTAGGAGTGTCTTAAGATTTTTCTTTTACCGAAGTCGGGAGGGGAAGCCACTACCTATTTTTTATATTTTTTTATTCCTAACTCAATTATTCGCCTCCCATAGGGAGTCGAACTTGGATCTGCTGGGCGCTACTCAGGTTCTCTAACCACTAGGCTAGAGGCCCTTTCACCTGTCTTAAGATCTTATTGTTTGTCATGGTTTACTCGGCACGGTTTCAGCTCCAAACTTCATACAAGATTTGTGTTTTTACTAAATTAAGTACTTTAAATATTAATATTTGAATTATAAATAAAATAATTTATCTAAGTACTCTTTATGTACTACAGGCCCTAGCTTCAACTCCATAAGTTCTTAGAGCTTTATGCCTGTTTGATACAGCTTCAACTCCAAACTTCAGACTAGATTTGTATTTTCTATGCTAAATTATAATATTTTAAATATTAATATTTAGTACAAGCTATAAACAAAATGATTAATCTAAATAGTCTCTATGTACCTCTAGCTTCAACTCCAGATTTTTTTGTAGCTCCTTTACCTAGCTAACAAAACTCCACAGATTCTTTGGAGTTGGACCCGTGCCAAACAGGACCTTAATATCTAGCTCCAAAAATTCTATAGATTTTTTAGAGTTAGAGTTATACCAAACTGACCTTTAATCTCTATTTGATATAATTACTCAACGTTAGGATTTACGTTCGGCCTGTCAAGCCACATATGGAAATACTGATCAAGAACGGAAGCTCCATTTGGCACGATACACTTTTTGTCGCATACTATGAGTTTTTTTTTCCACACGAATAGGTGACGTCATGGTCATAACATAGTACGTACGTACTAGCACAGAAAATTTTCTGAAACAGAACTCCCATAATCATAGTGAGATCGAGTTATTCTAAACTAGTTGTCGCACACAAAAAGGGGCTCGAGAAATGAAAACAATAAATATAGTACGGCAGCTTCGGCATCAACCGCGACGTCGCCGGCCAAGATATTGACGAAGCATCTGCCGGATATTTACAAATGCATATATTGTGCTCCGAGTCAGATTTGTGATGTGTCTACATGGCATGCCAAATTTTGGGTGACTCCTAGGAAGCAAGGCAGCCGTCAGCTTTGTCCATTCCTTAATCCTTTTCCTCAGTTCTTTTTTTTTCTTGCCATCCTTCTTTTGTTTTTTCAATCTCCAAAGCTTGTACCTTCAGTCTGAATTTAACGAATATTATCAAAACAAAAGCTCATATATTTCAAGTTGGACTGAAGATTTCGAGCACTGACATTATCTGAACTTTCTGAGCAAATTCAGTTTCCTTAATCCCGCTGTCCCTCACGTGTAGCTGCCATTATAAAATAAGGATCCAATTATACAAGTCTACACTACTCTCTCTGACGAGGAGAAGAAAATAGCTGCTACTCCTATATGAACACCCGCATCCATGTGACTCCTGGGCAGGAGAGAAATGAGTAGTATGCCATAGACAGTTAGGCATCCCCCTGCCCTGCCCTGATTGCAGAATGAGATGTCTGATCAGTTGAGATGCCACTTATATTCTCAATGATTCAGCCTTGTTTATTAGGCGCGGTCCATTGATTCCCATACACAGCTGATCGGAGGCGTGCTCATCGTTTCAGATGATTAAACCTGGTCTGGTCCAGTGCGAAGCATGCACAATCATCCCTGCTCTTTGCTCTGCTCTTCTCTTCTCTGATCGAAAGTGGATATAGAGACGAGTGGGGAAAAGGCGTACGCCAGTTTTGTTCCCATGTGGCGAAGAGGAAGCGGTGGGGCCCACCGCGACAGCGGGAGAACGCCGGGTGTGGGCCCCACATGCAACGCCGGAGAGTACTGGGACGTATCGTTGCTGTCACGCGCTGGATCCGCGTCGCATTTCGCTGTCTGGACTTCAAGTTCCATCATTAACCCGTCGTTCTAAAGCAGCTGGATTTGCACCCCGGAATCACTGTTGCCTATACACAAGCTCCGGACAAGTACTACTGTACTAGCAATGCTGCTAGGCCGAGCAAGCCCACAAATGCTTGGCAATTGGCATAAGGCCAGTCTCAGTGGTAGAGTTATGGACACGGTTACCAAGTCTGCCACATCAGTTTTTTAGCATGATGGTCCCGTCACTCTCGATGCAGAGGGTCATGGGCACAGTTTCATAGATAGAATGCAACATTTAAATCTTACATATGTTGTGATCAAATGGAGGGTCATAGCATTGGTATCTGTGACGACCCAGGGTCGTCACTATGACCCTGAGATCTTCTCTCCCTTCATTAATTTCGTACCATGTCATCAAAAATGCCTATGTGACAGTCCATTAATGTTAATGACCCTGCCATTGAGACTAAGGCCAGTCTCAGTGGGAGGTTTCACTACACGATTACCTAAACCAGAAACTAGGTAACTGTGCCACAAGGGTTTCATGGTAATGAAACTCCTCTCACATCCCATGAAACTCTTGTTTCTCTCTCCTATGCCACATCAGCGCATTTAATGTCATGAAACACCCCATGAAACTTCCACTGAGATTGGTCTAAGGCCAGTCTCAGTGCAAAGTTTCACTACACGGTTACCTAGACCAGAAACTAGGTAACTGTGTCAAAGGAGTGTCATGGTGATGAAACTCATCTCCCATCACATGAAACTCTGCATTCTCTCTCCTATGTCACATCAGTATATTTAATGCCATGAAACTTCTGTGAAACCCCCACTGAGACTGGTCTAATGGATGGTGTTGGATAGGGCGTAAGGTACGCGCTTTTAATTTTGCGTTGCTGATCGCCTATCATTGCTAAATTAACTGGTGCTGGGACGAACTGTCATGTACTAACGTTCTTCCTGCTGGCACGCAGCACTCAATAATAATGCAGCAAACCATTCGTCATCAGGCTTTTAATTAATCTGCGCGAGGCAAATTAAGCACGCCGCACATGCACATTCCGAGGGGTGGCAAGCGTCGCGATCGCGCGCGTTTTCTGCTCCCGGGTCGCCTTTCACGAGTTATTGCCCAAAATAGGGTCCGAAAAAAATATATAAACTGAGGAAAAGTTTGTGAGGGTCACTCTCGATCGGGAGAGGATTAGCTAGTACGGTGCCATGGGATCACCTGCCTAGCGCACCGTACCAGCATGGCTCATCAATTAGGTCCCTCCTGTTCAATCAGGTTTCGTGTCCTGATCATAGGTGCCTGTGACTCGTCAGCCACCAGCAATATGCGCGTCACCGTACTTGAGAATCATCTGCCGATCTGCTCCTGTCTAAACACCTTTGATTGCTGATTGCATCGCCGCCGCATGTACACCACCAAGCTGAGGCAATCGAACAAGAGGCGGATCGAGTTACAGTTTATCCACATTGGCCGAGCTCGTGACCAGGGGTGAACAAAAAGTTCGGACCTATGAGCTTGATCAAAACTCGGCTCCGGTCGGCTAGATCGCGGCTGCTCACGAGCCAAACAAGCCAAGAAGCACAAAACGACGGGCAAACAACTTAGCATCCAATTCTAGACCAACGAGAAACAACTGACGCGCAACTATATTAGCACTAACTGAATTAGAACATGTTGCCTGAGGAGTAGTCTATCTGTTCCAAATTATATATTGTTTTAGCTTTTTTAGATATTATTATTTTTACTGAGTATCATGACATAGTGTATATTTAGGTAAGCGTACATTTAGGTGTATATCAAAAGTTATGTATCTAAAAAAACCAAACCAACTTAAATTTGACTTAAAATTTTAGACGAAATTAGTAGGTAATACTGCAAAAATCACTAAATTTGCAACTTGTCGTGGACTTGGAGTGTTTGAGCTATTTTTGCAAAAGGTTTATTTTTCATGTTTATGATATTTAGAACCTAGCTATGATATTCTTGCTACTTGATTTGAGTGTTAACCCAGCAGCTAGTTAAGTATTAAGGAGCCAAGCCGAGCTAGATTTATAGCTTGTTTGCTTATCAAGCTAACCAATTCAGTTTACCGAGCTAGCACAAGGCGGGTCAAGTTGAACCAGGCTAGCTTGACATCCACTCCTAGTAACTGCTCTTCATCACCCGTGATGTTAACGGTAACTGAAGTGAAATTCCTGACCTGCCCTCTTGATCCAGCACCGCAAGAATTAGTTTTTGTAACTTAGAAACACTGGACAACACCTGAGCCGCCCTCACCTTATATATGCCTGCATTGCTTGCAACCAACTTGATCGATCACTTGGAAAACACAACGGCAGCTACTGCCCCGTGGCCCATTCCTGCTATCAGACCGTGGTGGAGAAGCACCTCATCCCCAGCCGCTATTTAGATTTAAGATGGGATTCTTTGTCATGGCTTTCCACATACTAGAGACCTACTCTACCCTACTTTAACCGAAAGACATGAGGGGAGAAGTGCTTATCTTGTCCTGGACGGGTGCTTAAGGCAGCCAGGCAGGTTTAGCGTCAGTAGGTGAGAAGGCAGTTTTTGGTGTACATCCAGGTGGTGCTGGTCGTTGGGCTATCACTTTGTTAGTCTCGAAGTCAAAATGTCCTAATCTTCAATTATCCCCTCCTGGCTAAGAGGGTGGCGGATATTAACCATGCATAGATGTTAAGGATCATTGTACATTTTCTATACTGATATAATATAATAGAGGCGCTCTTCGACCTCGATCTACATACACATACACGCATGGGCACGTACACCACACACACAACCAGTATGTGCTTTAATTTTTAGTTACATAATGCCATAATTGACATTGCCATATTAGAATGTTATTATTACTTTTCTAATGCAAAAATAAAAAACCGCATGACTCCTCACTCGCAGTGCAAGGGATTCAACTCCTTGGTGATCCTCATGGCTTGGTCCATTTGGAAATACAACCGCTTTGGGTTTGATGACTGTCCGGAGTGTCCGCTGAGCATCTAAGGTCGGTCTCGGTGAACAGTTTCACTACACAATTACCTAGATCAAAAACTAAGAAACTAGGTAACTATGCCAAAGGAGTTTCACGTCCTCTCACATCCTATGAAACTCTTGCTTCTCACTTCTATACCACATCAGACCATTTAATGTCATCAAACTCCCCCATGAAACTTCCACTGAGACTGGTCTAATTGGCTCGCACCTAATTGGCTAATTGGTTCTGCAAGAGATTGCATAGCAAGCTACATTGTGGATCCTCGCAGGGTCCAAGACGCTAGGAAGTCTGCTAGGATGGAGGTAGCTTGCGGAGCAGTTTTCTACCAAACCAAACGGGCGCGAATGTTAAGGCCCTATTTGGGAACGCTTCTCTCAACAACGCTTAGATTATTAGGTAAGCTAAGATTTTTTTCGCTTATCGCTTTTCGCAAAGGCATAGTCAAAGTTATATGTTCCAATCAGCCAAGAATGGTAGTTTAGAGGAACACATATAGAGTTATGCTCTCTTTGTTCCAAATGTAAGTTGTTAGAACGTTGACACATTTTTTACTACTTCCTCCGTTCCAATACAAGGCACGGTTAAACTTACCACAATCTACAATACTAGCATTCGACTCATATAATATAATGTTGTAAAAAATGTGGAAACTTACGTTGGACAGGCAATCTCTATTAAGCTCCGCTCATATGTTTATATTAGCCATTAATTATTAGCAATAGTTGATCTAAGCAGACATGGTATATTATTATACATGTGAAACACTACTACAAAAAATATTTGTAAGTGCGCCTCGTTTTTTTTCAAGAACGGACCAAAAGCGCGACTGCACTTGCTGACACTGTAGCACTCACCCGCTCCTACAAACCAATTTACTGAGACGGGTGGCATGGTGCACCGCACTTGGAAATGGGTGACATTTCCAAGTGTGGCTCATGGTGTGAGCCGCACTTGGAAATGGAATTTCCAGGTGCGGCTCAGTCAGCCGCACCTGGAAATGTGAGGGATTTCCAGGTGCGACGCGCAAGGTCTGCCGCCCCTGAAAATGTATCTCACAATTCTTATTTAAATTTTTAAATTTTTTCTATATTCGTTCTCACAATTTGGCAAGTGGCATCCACCAATATTTTAGATGTTTAACATAATGATTAAAAGGGGAGTCTAATTTAAATTGATTGCAGTATTGTTTCATCATAAACTCCAACTACTCGCATCACCCCCATACATATCGTTGGAGAGACTAACATTTACACGCCCTTACATTCTACATTTACACTTATACCACAAAAGTATTTTTTATGCATATATTAGGATATGGTACATGTTTTGGCTAAACTTTGAAACCTTTTGAAGTCATTTGCTATTTTTTAAAAATAAATTTCGGTTGAAACTCAAGTTTACAGCGCGGCACCTGCAAATGATTTGCACGTGCGGCACTAGTTCTTAGCCGCACTTACAAATGATTTGCAAGTGCGGCTCTGCGTCCAGCCGTCCCTACAAATCAGTTCTTATATTTATATAAAACAAGCTTCTCTGTGGTGCAGTGGTAGGGTGAGTCATGCGCGAGACCAAGGTCACAGGTTCGAACCTTGTGTTCTGCATGTGTGCAAAAAAGATGAAAAAAAAACTGTGCAACACTTCGCACATTCGTAGATGGTGGTTGGCCTCCCAGGGTTATAAATTTTTTCATTGGTTTTATACTTTTTTTTATTATGAGCTGATTTGTGAGAGCGCCATTTGTAGGAGCGGCTGCACTGCCGCACTTACAAATCGAGCTCCTACAAATGGTCTATTTTTAAGTGCGCAAGGTTAGGAGCGGGCGCTGCGTCCGCTCCTATAAATATCGTTTTAGCCGCTTCTATAAATATTTTTTGTAGTAGTGAAATAGACCATCTTGGTTAGTTAATTTTTGAACATATAAATTTGCTGACGAGTTGGTCGCTCACTCGAGCTATCACGATACTCGTTTGGATGAAGCATGCATGTATGTAGAAGCGTGAAGTGAAAACTGAAAAGCACGTACGGCGTAGGTTTGTAGTGTGGATCAGATTTCTCATTTGGCTGCAGCGTCTGATATTTTTATTTAGAGAATATATAAAACGTGCTGGTCCGTACCTTCTCGTAATCGTGGTTGGGCCATATGCCGCCTTCGCGTGTGGTTGGTGTCCATCGTGTCAACGTCATGCTCATCAAGTTTCATTATATGTGGACAGCGCCCATCTCTGAATAATCCTGTAATTTAAAACAACGCGATGTTAAATTATATACTTGTTCATCTACGTTTTCTCACTGTTGCACCAGCAGTTGCAGTTCTGCGAACAGGACATCGATTGCATGTTTGTCAATTGTCACCGTCCATGCAAAACACGATTCAGTCTTGACCAGAAGAATATACACGTCGAAAAAAATCACAGAAAGAGAAAGGAAAATGAAGTGTACAGGCAGGCATGCGTAGGTTTTTTTAAATTACACAGACTCTCTCACATACACGCACACCCACCCCTATGAATATACGTACGCAAACCCTATCCCGAGCACCTCGGATATTCCCGAAGTCACCATTGACACCTCGTTGTCGACTATCACTTAACGCATAGCGCCGGTAAATCCTGAAAAATTCCAGAAAAATGTGCAAGCACCAGGATTTGAACTCTGATGAGTAGCGTCCCACTGGACCGTACTACTATTGGACTACAAACCAATTCGCGGCAGGCATGTGTAGGTGAGTAGGTCGATATATATCAGGACGGAGACGGCGAGGTTTCTCAATTTTTTTAAATATAAATACATAAGCTCATTCATATGCATACTCACTACTATGAACATAGACGTCTTGTTATTGACGGGACATCGTCCAACGCTAAAAATATCATCGATTAATTTTTAAAATAAAATCTAAAAAATTACGACCGTTGACTGAGTAGAGAATTCAGACTCAAATAAACACGTTCCACCGTAAATAACCTTATCAACAGTGATCTATGATCGATACAATTCGATACTTAATTCCGTCCACAGATGGTGGCTGAGGCACACCGAGCTTCCAACTAAAGACAAGAAAGAAGGCACGAACGTTACGCAGAGTTGATTAGCCCGCACGGAATGCTAAACTTGCAGGCGAGTCCAAACAAACACGCCTGATCAGGACCTGCCAAGAGAGAGAAAGGTCAGGGGATGGGTTAATTTAATCCTGCCTGAGCAAGCCAGGAGGATGTCTGCCGCCACGACGGAAGCTTTTCCCTCTACCCGGGATGGGATGGAACGGCTGCGGCGCGTCACGCCGGAAGCGTTTCACGCGCACGCGAATGCTGCCGCTGCAACAACGTACGGCGTGCTTCTTGCACTGAAACCTTGCATCATGCAATGCAGTTCAGAACACACTCCTCTTGTTTGATCCTCTCGTTTATTTTAGTACATAGTACTGCTAGACAGCATATACGCATGCATGTTTGCGACCGTAGCATCAGACACATTATTATCTTCTTCCTTCTTTTTTTCCTGCTGAACTCTGACCTATAAACCACCTTTACAGGTGCATCAATAATGTGAATTTTACAGGTACGTCAATGCGGAATTTTACAGGCACGCCAATGCCCGGGGTTACATACTGACTAGGACTTGCTGTCAAATACTAACTCGTGTCGTGCCAATTCACCCATCATGTACAATTCCCCAAAGTCAACCAGTCCCTTAAAAAACAGATGAACAAAATTTTTGTTTTTACTCAGTGATGTACACTACACAGCAGTAGTATTGTATTCTCAACTCAGTGATGTACACTACACAGCAGTAGTATTGTATTCTCTTGGCCCATGGCCTTGTTTAGTTTCCAAATTTGATGGGAGTTTAGGGGTCTCTTCGTAATCATTATGTTACTGTAGCATTTCCTTATATGTGCGAAAAATTATTCAAAAATTGATTAATTAGACTTAAAATGTTCGTCTCGCAGAGTACAACAAAACTGTGCAATTAGTTTTTGATTTCATCATTTAGTACTCCATGCATGTTATAATATTTTGATGTGATAGAGAATCTTCTTTTTACATAGTGAATTTGAGAGTTGTTTTTTGGAACTAAATAAAGTCTAGGTGTTATCATATGATAGAAATATAATAACCTATATCCCTTAATATAATAACCTATCCCGTGCTGCGTGAGTCCCAAAGCCGCTGGAAATTCAGTACACTACTTTACTCCATCTGAGCCGTGCTGGCGTACAAAGAATATAATCTAACAATAACAGTGTACAGTGATACGGTACTAATATCTTACTATATAGTATATCCACTAAGCATATATATAAGCCCGCAAACAAGTCACTGCCGATGGGCGATGGGCATTTTCTTTTTTGGAAGAAAACAAGAAAGAAAGACGCGAAGGGACTTTCAGGAGGATGGCGACCCTCAGAGGAGAGCAGAGGCCGCGAGCATGGCGTCCTTTTCTGGCCCTTTATTTATTCGCCGGCTTTCTTTTGACACAATTACGTTTAGTTCTAAAAAGCAACTCCTAAATTCATTATAAAAAAAGAAGATTCTTCATCACATCAAAATATCATAACATGCATGAAGTACAAAATTAAAAACTAATTGCACAGTTTTGTTGTACTCTGCGAGACGAACATTTTGAGCCTAATTAATTAATTTTTGAATAATTTTTCACACATACAAACGAAATGCTACAGTAGCGTAATGATTACCGCAATGATTATGAAGATACCCAAACTCATAAATTTGGTATACCAAATTCGGAAACTAAGGCGAATGTTACAGAAGCAGCATCCTACCGCAGCAGGTTTGCAATAATAAACAAAGCTGCAGGAATGTCCATTGTTCTTCACTAATGCTCCTAACCTGACGCGCATGTGCTCCCAGATGTTACAGATGGTTACCGCGATGTCAAGACCTTTGGTGTCCTTTCTTTTTTCTAATCCTAACCGGGGATGCCTTGCTTCACATCACAAACATACGAGTAAAACATAATGAAAGGAATATAATCAACTTGCTGGCTAATCGAATCAGAGCCTGTCCTGCTGTTTTTCCACCCCTGCTTTTGCTAACCTGCCTCTGGGTCAAATTCTTTGTACAATAGGAGTACGTACGTAAAAAGGGAAGGGGAAAAGAAAAAGAGCATCTGCGGATGAACAAGTTGCTGGTCCAACCCAAAGCAACAGTCTGTCCAACTCGGATGGAAGACGATGGCGATGATCAAGCGTGACGGATAGGGATAATCCTAAGAAATCCGCGCGAGTGACAGTGTGCGCGACCCCAACAACGAGGCTGTGGTGTGGATAGCATAGCAGCATCTTTGATCTTTATTCTGATAGGTTCATGTGGGGGCCAGCCGCCTATCCCCACCCCCATGCTGCTCAGCTCAGCTGCTTGCTGCCCATGCTCATCGCCATGCACAGCACAGTACTAGTGATGAGAGGGATGGATTGATTAGTTCCAAAGTTTGGCACCTAAATTTTAGAAAGTGTCATAAATGCTGAACTGTAGTATTTGTGAATAATTGTTCAAATATTGATTAATTAGGTTCAAAATGTTCGTCTCGCAAGGTATAACAAAACTTTGCAATTAGTTTTGATTTCATCTGCATTTAGCAGTCCATATATGTGCCGGTATTTTGATGTGATGAGAATCATCTTTTTACATAATGGAATTTGGGATGGAATTTGGGAACTAACGCCTTGTCTAGATCCTAAATTTCACCCTTAAAGTTCACAATGCAAAAAGAAGATTCCCATCGCATCAAGATATCGGTAATGCATTGAGTAATAAATGTTGATGAAATCAAGAACTAATTACACAGTTTTGTTGTACTCTGCGAGACGAACAATTGAGCCTAATTAATCATTTTTAAATATTTGTTCATAAATACAAATGAAATGCTACAGTGACGTTTTTACGACGAAGTGACCCCAAACTCCTAAATTTGTCCCCCTATTTTGCATCTAAACAAGGGTTTAGGCCAGTTGAGGCCAGCTTCCTGCTGCGGATTCCTGCCATTTTTTAATACTACTATTACCAGTATACTGTGTATTTTGTGCAGTACGAGTACTCCACCGTCACAGGGGCAGCTTGCAACAGAGGAAATGAGCCCCCAGGCCCCAGTTTCCCTGTTCGTCGACGCCTGCTGTCTGGTCCCCCGGTGCCCCAGCATGACACCCGCTTCTCTTTTTCTCCTGGATCAGTGCTCATCCCCCGAATTAACTAAACTGTGAAAGGCTGCGAGCTTCCTCAAGCAAAGCAAGCAGCAGGCAACAGCAGAAAAGAATCTGCGGGCAGAGAATCGGCGCAGCACTAACCGAGCAGGTTTTTAGCTCTGATCGTCGTCCAGCATCTAGCAGGAAAGAAAAAACGCAATGCGGTTAATTGGGGAGTAGTTGAGCTGATGTGATGCGATGGTGCTGATGCTAGGAGCACACATCCATCAATCGGTTGTTGGTTTAGCATCAGGGCGGATGGAGTGGGCTGCTTCTGCTTGGACGGCTTCATAGATGCGCCGGAGGAGAAGGAGAGGGAGGGGCGCCGCACCGCCAGGCCGCCGCGGCCTCGGCTCCTCTGCCCCGCTCGGCTGCCGCCGCCGCCCCGCGAAGCAGCCGGCCGCCGTCCATCCCCGCGGCGCCGCGTCGAGGGAGTGTCAGCGCGCGCCCGCTCGGGGAGGCGCCGGGAAGTCGGTGCCGGCGGCGATGGCTTTGTAGGAGATGTCGGCGGAGGGGTAGACGAACTGCGGCGATGCAGACGGTGGAGTTGGGCGCGTGGGAGATGGCGACCGTGGAGAACTGCCGCGCCGCCGCCGCGGGACCGCCGCCGCTCCGCGAGCCGCCAGCGCCCGCCCGCGCGCTGCCTGTGCGCCGTTCGCCACGGCCGTCGCGCCCGTCCCGCTGTCGTCGCCGGAGGGAGCCGCCTGCCACCGCGGCGGAGGTGCCTGGCAACGCTCGCCGTCGAGCCGCGGCCGTCCACGCCCTCCGTCTCCACGTGGCCACCGCCGTCGAGCCGCGGCCGTCCACGCCCGCTGTCTCCACGTGGCCGCCGCGCCTGTGACCCCAGCATGCTTCCCTCGCCGGAGCATGACAGCCGCGGCAGCAACGACGAGAGGAGCGGCAGCGGCAAAGAGGGGAACGGCAGCCGCCCGGCCTCGATGCGGAAGCCGCGGTCACAGGTGCGCCGCCTCCGAGCTTGGACACCGGGGGAGGGAGCCACTCCGGCGCCGCCAGCCCCGCCGCGCTCCGGCAGTCCGCCTCCGAGCGCCGCCACGGCCGGCCGCTCGTGGCCGCCGAACCGCCCGCGCGCTCGCCCTTGGCCGCCCGCGAAGCCGGTGGAGGGGAGGGGAAGCAGTGCCGATGAGGATGCTCGAGCGCGAGGAGGGGGAGGGGAGGGGAAGGAGCTCGACGTCGCCCATGGAGGAGGTGAGGGGACGGAGCGGCGGCGAATTTGGCCGCTAATGTGCCATACTGACACGATCGATCGATTGGCTATAGCAGATCGTGCGGGAATCGGATACTTGCAACAATAGAGGTGTTGACAGAGATGGCTCTTACTATAACTGCCAACCCCGTGCTACAGGCAGCTGTACAAACAAAGCTGCTAGCCAGCTCTTCTGTGTGGGCACCAGCACACGCGTAGGCTCTATTATCACGGACGCGGGAGTAAATTGCTACGTACTCTGTAGAGGTGAAAGCTACGTAGACCCTCGCAGGAGAGGAGTATTATATGGCTTTACTGCAGTTTCTGGTGAAATACCAAGCCAAGCATGGTAAGATTGGTAGTAACAGTGACAGCGGAACAGAAAACGTAGCCGAATGCCGATACACACACAGTAGTACTGTATACGTGACCGATGCGCGTCATCCTCGGGCCCACCCGGCGAGCGGGCCGCGGAGATAGGGGGGTATCTTCTCGGTGCGGAAAAACACGCAACCCTTCCCGCGCACGCACGCAGACAGACAGCGCGGGGTGCGAAAATCCCGGTGGTTTTCCGCCGCTGCCCCGCCCCGCCCCGCGCTGCGGCCGGCGGGCTTTTGATTGATCCCTCCGAATCTTCCGTTGTGCGCCTGGCCTCCGTCCCCCACCTCCCCGTCGCGCCGCGTCCTTTTCCCCACGCGGGCGGCGACTACCAACACTCGCTGCGCGGTGGGGCCCGGTGGGACGGGAGCCCACCGCCAGTGGGAGTAGACGAGGGAGCTCGGTGCGGGTGGTGGGGCTGGGGCGGGTCCTTATCCTCGGAGGGCGAGCGGGGTCCGTCCGTCGTCCTCCTGACGCACGCGGCACGCTCGGGCTCGGGCGGGCCCCGCGCGGCCGTTCGAACTGTGTAAATTGGCGGGCCCGGGCCGGGATCTTCTGCGCCAGGCTGCGGTCGGTCCGTGGATGCAGCTACTTTTTGGATGATCGTTACTCACTTGCGTTTTCACAGGTTAAAGTTGGACAGAACGCTACACTCCGCAGTCCACATGCTTTAATTATGATCAGATTTGCGATGTTGAAACCATCTTTGGCTAGTAGACATCGTAGACACTGCTCGCCATTTCTATTTCTATAAAGCACCGAAGCAAAAGAAGGCCATCTATCTATTTTTTTTCTTTAGAAAACGAACTGTGGCACAGTAGGTCATAACCAGCAACATATGGGGAAAGACAGCTATTGATTATAGCAAGGTTGTAGCTTGTAGCGTTAGAAGTTACCAAAAGATAAAGATGCCATAACCCCAAAACCGATATACAGTGCTACAAGAAAGGCCAGGCGCAGGCAGAGCTCGTTTTAGGAAACATACTTTTTTTTCCCACAAAACTTGTGTGCTAAGTAACTTATCCCCTTTTTTCTACTCAAGGTGATCTATTATAGTAGGGCATTTCTATTTTCGGCCATAGCAATAGCAAAAGATGCATTCTCCACAAATATGTTAATATTGAACGATGAGTTTTCCTTATGTTGGATAAGGAAGGTGTTGATTCCAGGAGCAGCTTTAGCCACCATCAAAGACCAAAACTCCAAGTGCAATGCGCCAATGCGTCATCTTCTGGTGCTCTCAATTGAGGTTAATTCAGTAAAACCGAATGTGCGGGCGACTACGAATTTAGTGAGGAATGTACACATTTGCTTGAAATTATATACGAGCTTATAATCACCTCGAGCACTAAATGTAATAAAGAAAAATCACTGTTCAATCATTCAAACATCATAAATATCATTTCGATAGTTAGTTCACTTTGTTTCTGACATTGCCTCAAAGGAAGAACATTTATATTGACAGATGTTAATGGTTTCTTTATAAATAAGGTAAATCAAGAGAAATGATAGATAAAAAATGCGGAAAAGAAGTTACCACAAGATAAATTATGATAATTGTGAAAATTTGATAACGACAAAAAATGCGGGACCATATATCCCCATTTCTGGTAATATGCTTATTGCGTAATAAATTAGTAAAAACTAACATAACAAGCTGTACTAAGAACCTTATCCCTTCCTGAGACGGTGTAGTTGGACATTTCTATTTTTATCCACAACTACAGCCAAACGTGTTCCGCAAAAGACTAGCAATCAATGACTGATTTCCATTGTTTTTCTCTACAAAAAGGAGGCTATCAATTTGAGGAAAACAGTCCTCCCACTATCAAAGGCCAAAAAAGATAGTGCCGTAGCACACGGTGCCCTCGACCCGAACTTTTAATACAAGCACAAGTAAAACCGAATCATCCATCAATCCTAGACTGCTTGAGGAACCGATGAATGAATTTACCAGAAATTCCGCATGTATGCGTCGCATGAATCGGAAAGACAGCCGAATGTAAGCTGGGTTTACGGTTGAAAGCTTACTGTAGGTAAGAAAGTAATCGTCAACCGAAGCCGGCAACTGAATGAAATGGGTAAAGTAACCTGATCCAAGCGCAGGTCAGAGCGAGAGAGAGGAGAAGCATCTAAATCTCCGGCGCAAGCAACTCGACTCCCTCCAAGGGTCAAGCAAGCAAGGCCGATCGATCCGTCGATGCCTTGTCCTAACCAACTCAGCCCAAAGCCGTCTCCCACCACCCAAATTTAAACCCACCTCCCCACGCTCCACTGCCACGCCGACCCCACCCCCGCCTCCACCCACTGACAGGTCGACCCTCCGGGCGTGGGGCCGGGGATGTCAGCGAGAGGGGTAGGGCAGGCCCCGGGGCCGGCGCGATCCCGTGCTCCGCGGTTGCGGTCACCGGGCGTCACCGCGGGTTGCCGTATAAAGCGCGTGCCCGCCTGTCTCGCCGCCCGCGTCTGGGTAGGTAGTTGTTGTTTCCCCCTCTGTCCCAGAGAGGCCCGCGTCTCTGCTTCGTCTCACCGCACCACCCACCTCGCCGGGAGCCCTCGCCGGGAGCCAGCGAGCCTCCGGCGAAGAAATCCGGCGGGCACACCACACGGGCGGCGGAGCGGGGGCACGGGGGGCGAGCGCCGGAATGGGGGCCAGCGGACGGGGGCGGGCCGTCGTCGTCGTCGCCACCGCCGCTGGTGTCGCGTCGCTCTAGGGTTAGGTAGGTGTCCGTAGCTCTTTACCTCCTTCCGTTCCGTCGCGCCCCCCGCGGGCGGGGCTCCGCAGACCCGGCGTCGCATTGGGGTCCCCGGCGGCCCGCGTGATCCGCCCGGGCTCGAGCTCGGAGAGGGGGGCCCTCGTTCGCGGGGCATGGGGGCATCTCTTCCGCCTGCCGCCGCCGCTTGTCAATTCGGCCCCAGCTTTTCTCTCTGAGGAGGAGGAGGTGGCCACAGGCGCCGATCTGGTGAGCCCTCCTTGCTTCCTGCTGTTTTCGTCGCCTGGGGATGCTTGAATTTTGGGAAATTTCGGAAGGTCGCCTTGTTTCCTTGCTTGTTGTGCGTGTGATCTGAGCTTGAATTCGGGGGTGGTAAGGTAATTTGGCTTGGGCTGAGCGGAATTCTTCGTTTTGTCTTCGTGGTTTCTTTGATCACAAGATACTTGCGTGTTTGGGGCTCGTAGAGCCCGAGGCGCATTAAATTCCACATCTTCTGTGCTGTTTTGTTGGGGAAATTAAACATTTCCCGCACAATTTTGTGGGATTCCTACTCTGATTTGTCAAATCTACTGGTTCCGATTCAAAACTATTGACTTTTGAAGCTTGTACGAACTAAATTCTGCTTTTTTTTTTCTACCGCCACTTGCTTGGTTTTTACAATTTACAAAATTCTGCCTGCAAAATTGCCACTCAGCTGCAAAATTCCCCCGACTCTCCATCATTTCTGCAAAATTTGACCAATTTTGCCTTGATCCCGTGCAATTGAGCTACTCAGCTGCCGTGCTGTTGTCAGGGTTTGCGTCTAACACGCTATATTGTATGGGCTCCTGCAGGATGCCATCTCAAGTTATGGATCAGAGGCGCCACCTCTCCCAGTTCAGCAATCCCACCTTGGCCGCGTCCTCCTTCTCCGAGGAGCTTCGCCTTCCCACAGAGGTAATCATCCGCAATTGAAGAATTGTTGCTCCAGTTATTGTTTTTTCCCCATTTTTGGTTTGTTTATGCTATGGCCACATGATAACTTGTTTGAGTTCTTCATGTTTGACACCTTCCATTCTGTCACCTGATTACTGATCTTGACTATGGCATGCACTAATTGTTGATCTATCTTTGCAGAGGCAGGTTGGATTTTGGAAGCCGGAAGCGTTGCCTCATCACATCGGTGAGTATTGAATTTGATGCACTCTCTCTTAGGCTCTTAGCTTTTTGCTCATTTCCGTGTTAAGGATGCGTTTTAGCTGCAAAATTCACGTTGTTGGGGGCATTTTGTGCATTTGATGAGTCACAACCTTTTATGCACGGCTAAATAACACACAAGGATTGGAATGCTTTCCTATGAATACATAAATAATTCGTTTGCATGTGATGGATGTGATTTTAGCTTATCAGAACTTGCTTGGGAATAAAGGCTTTGTTGTTGTTGTTGTGATGGATATGATTTATTGCAAGTTTAATTTGTTTTTCCTATATTTTGGTCAAGTCATTGTTTTTCATCCACCTTGGTTTGCAAAGCATTGTTGACAAATGATCTGTACAGGTTATCCCCTGATAAGTAGTTGGTTGCTGCTACGTTTTCCTTTTATTATTCCTTTTTTTTCTTTGGGTCTGGTGTCATAGTCTCTGTTTGTTATTGCGATGGCTTGTGTGCTTTGTTGTTTGTTATAATGACGCCTTCTCAAAACAAGATGTTTCTATTTTTGCCAGGAAGCAAGTCAGTTGCATCTTCTCCAATTGAAAAACCCCAACTTATTGGGACAAAAACTGCGGGTCGAGTAGATCTACAACCATATAAGCTGATGGACCAGAAGACTGCGTTTAGCCTTGAGCACAAGATTTTTGGTCAAGAGAGACATGTTAACTTGCCACCATCTCTATGGAGAGCTGATCAAGACCCTAACCACCAATCTGATTCATCTTTATTTCCTGATGGGAGAAGGACTAATCCAAATGAGGCATACAATGAGAATGGGCTTTTCTCAAGCTCCCTATCTGAAATTTTTGACAAAAAACGTGAGACACTTTACTTTAGCACTTGCATCTACTTAATCAGAGCAATTGATTGCTGCAGCGAACCTGAACCATGAAAATTATTCACTTTGTTATAACAAAGGCAATGGAATCTGAAGCATGGAAATTATTCACCTGGTTATAGCAAAGGCAATGAACTGTATTACATCTAACATATCTATTGGCAATTGTACCATTCCATGGCATCTTTTCTGTATGGCCTCACCTTGAAATTAAGAGAAAGAAATAAAAAGTACAACACAGGATATGAGTGAATATGGAAGGGGAAGAAAAAAAAGACTCTCCATATTATTTTTGAAAGAATCCTGCTTGCTTTATCCCCTCTTTTCTTTTTCTTTGGCCAAAAGAATCCTTTCGCTTTAATTTGATATATTGTTGTTCTATTTTTCTGGCACCTCTTGTGCAAGAATTGAGCTTTTGAACACTCTGATTCTGTCATTGCTAATTTGCTACTCCCTCCATTCCAATTTATAGGTCGTTTTGGCATTTCATGATTCATAGTTAGTAGTATGTATCTAGACATAAGTATATATGTAGATACATACTACTAACTATAAATCTAGATTTGCCAAAACGACTTATAATTTGGAACGGAGGAAGTATTGTAGTAAGCAATATGTTGTTTCTATTTCTTGCTTCCTAACCAGTGCTTTACTTCAAACTGTAGTGAGACTGGGATCCAAGAATGTCCTTGTACGGCAGCCAGTTGAAAAGATCGATCCAACTCATGTTGATGATGAGCCCTTTGAGTTAACACAGGAAATTGAGGCCCAAATAATAGGAAACATACTTCCTGATGATGATGACCTGCTATCAGGTGTTCTTGACGAAGTTGGGTACCCAGCCCATGCTAACAACAGTGACGATGTTGATGATGATATATTCTACAGTGGAGGCGGGATGGAACTGGAAACCGATGAAAATAAAAAAAATACAGAACCTAATGGTGGAGCTAATGAGGGTCTTGGGTTGCTAAATGGCACATTGAATGGTGAACATCCTAATGGGGAACACCCATCCAGAACTCTTTTTGTCCGAAACATTAATAGCAATGTTGAGGATTCTGAATTAAAGCTCCTATTTGAGGTTTGTTCCCTTTTCTGCTCAACCTATTATTCTTGCACACATATTTGTTTCTCAAAGCCATCTACTCTTTCACCACAGCATTATGGAGAGATCAGCAACCTCTACACTGCCTGTAAACATCGTGGTTTTGTGATGATATCTTACTATGACATAAGGTCAGCACGGAATGCCATGAGGTCACTTCAAAACAAGCCACTCAGACGTAGAAAACTTGACATACATTACTCCATTCCGAAGGTATTCACAAGTTATTGTCTTCCTGGCTTGATTTGGAGACATGGTTTTGCCTTTGATTACAAGAATGCTGTTCCTAAGGCTTGTGCTAATTGTCAAATTTTCCCCCTTAGGACAATCCCTCGGAAAAGGATATTAACCAGGGAATGCTTGTAGTATTCAATGTTGACCAATCTGTTACAAATAATGATATCCATCAGATATTTAGCGACTATGGTGAAATCAAGGAGGTATGCTATGCTCATACATGAACTTCTGCTCCATTATAACTAGAACTATAATGTCTTAAATTTTAATTGCAGATTCGGGATGCTTCGCAAAAAGGGCATCACAAAATTATAGAATTTTATGATGTCAGAGCAGCTGAAGCTGCAGTTCGTGCTTTAAACAGGAGTGATCTTGCTGGCAAGAAAATAAAATTGGAGACCAGCCGTCTGGGTGGTACTAGACGGTATGTCTTTGAAATGTCAAAACTCATTCTCGTATTTCATATCATCTGTACTTTTTACTTTTGGACTCCATATTCAACCATTTGCATCTTGAACGAACACCCCCCCCCCCCCCCCCCTGCCCCCCCCACCCAAACCCCCCCAAGCACATACTGAATAATTCTTGGTTTATTGCTGACCACCGAGGATAGTAATTAATACCTAGTTTTCTTTGTATGGGGCTATGGGCTCTCATGTTCTAATCAAAACATTTTTCTGTTATATTCGCATATATTCCCAGTTCTTTTTATCGCATTTATGTCTATTGATTGATATAGAATGTATGCTAGTTACTTAGTTTATTTAGAAAAATAGCAATTATTATATGATGTAGTGTCTAATCCTGGTTCCACTGTACAAACTTTTGAACATGGTGGTGCAAATACGTTGGCTTTAGTCACTGCTCTAACATTAATTTTAATGTTGTTCTATAACAGCTTAATGCAGAACACGTCTCCAGAGTTGGGGCAGGAAGAATTTGGTGTATGCAAACTGGGCAGTCCCATCACAAATAGCCCTCCGATGCCTTCTTTGGGTATGCTATTTATTTTTTCATCTTATTATATGTTATAATAATGTCTATATCTGCATTTCCTGAAATGGAGGATCACTATGCAAGGTTCATCTAATATGTCAGCGATGGCATCTTCTGGCCGTGAAAATGGGAGTATTCATGGTTTGCATTCTGGACTTCTCACATCAATGAGCCCATTCAGAGAGGCATCTTTTCCGGGTCTATCCTCTACCATCCCACAGAGCCTGTCCTCTCCCATTGGAATTGCATCTGCTGCAACTCATAGCAACCAGGCTTCCCTGGCTGAGCTCAGCCACTCACTTGGTCGGATGAATGGACATATGAATTATGGTTTTCAAGGCATGGGTGCTCTTCATCCACATTCCCTACCTGAAGCTCATAATGGAGCAACTAATGGCGCCTCTTACAATCTAAATACAATGGCACCAGTCGGCGTTAATAGCAACTCGAGAACAGCAGAAGCAGTGGACAACAGACATCTTCATAAAGTGGGTTCTGGCAACCTCAATGGACATTCGTTTGATCGTGCCAGTGAAGGTAAATTTGGACATCCTGATATCCTTGTTCAACGATCCCACTAGGATTTATCAAACTTCTATGTTACAGATCACTCTCTCAATTCCATCGCACTGTCTTCTTTAATAATAAAGCTAATACTGTGAAATGTGAAAGCAATACTGTGAAATGTCGATCATATTCATGTATGTTATTTAACCATTCCCTGCATGGGTACCAATTTTTTGCAGCTCTAGGGTTTTCAAGAAGCGGAAGCGGCCCTCTCCGTGGTTACCAGTTAATGTGGAATAATTCAAATAACTTCCATCGTAATCCCAATTCTCCTGTGCTATGGCAAAGTCCGGGATCATATGTAAACAACGTTCCATCTCGCCCCCCTGCACAAATGCATGGAGTTCCAAGAGCACCATCGCACATGCTTGAGAGTGTTCTTCCCATGCATCATCATCATCATCACGTGGGCTCTGCACCAGCAATCAATCCGTCAATTTGGGACATGCGGCATGGTTATGCAGGGGAATTGACAGAGGCATCAAGTTTTCATCCTGGCAGTGTTGGAAGCATGGGATTTCCTGGTAGTCCTCAGCTTCATGGTCTGGAGCTAAATAACATATTTTCTCACAATGGTGGGAATCGCATGGATCAAACTGTATCTCCAGCTCAGATTGGCGCACCATCTCCTCAGCAGAGGGGCCCTATGTTCCATGGAAGGAATCCTATGGTTCCCCTTCCGTCATTTGATTCACCTGGTGAGCGGATGAGAAGCCGAAGAAATGACTCAGGTGCTAATCAGTCTGATAATAAACGACAGTATGAGCTTGATGTCGACCGCATTATGCGGGGGGAGGACTCAAGAACTACACTGATGATAAAGAATATCCCAAATAAGTATGTGTTAGATCACCTCATTTTATGCTGCATTAATGTTCTGTCTCATCAATACTTCTTGTTTTGATTGCCTCATCTGGGTTTCAGGTACACCTCAAAGATGCTCTTGGCTGCTATTGATGAAGGCCATAAGGGAACTTATGATTTTATTTATTTGCCGATTGATTTTAAGGTAGTTTAATTTAACCATATGCAACCTTGCTTATATTCTATTAGACTGTACTTGCCTTTTCATGTTACTAAATGAGATCGTATCCTGCTTTTCAGAATAAATGTAATGTTGGCTATGCTTTCATCAACATGACCAATCCTCAGCATATCATTCCGTTTTATCAGGTGAGAGAAAATTACTGAATTGAATAAGTGCAGTACTTCATACGGCACTAATATCTATTTTTGCCATTGGTTGACTTATATGGCTTTGCCAAATTTTTACTTTGATAAAATATGCAGCTTGAATATCAACACTCCACCCTGAGCCATTTTGTCTTCTTTTTCAGAGTTTTAATGGCAAAAAGTGGGAGAAATTTAACAGTGAGAAGGTGGCATCACTCGCTTATGCCAGAATCCAAGGGAAAACAGCCCTGATTGCTCATTTCCAGAACTCTAGTTTGATGAATGAGGATAAGCGCTGCCGCCCCATACTTTTCCACTCAGACGGTCCTAATGCAGGAGATCAGGTATGTTTTTTTCTTTCCAACCTTTGTTTTCCCCTACATGGTATTTTCCCTGCCAAACTTCCTTGTTCTTCAATTACATTATGTACTGCTGCCCTGTGTCAAGTCTTTCCCTATACCACCATCGTTGTCATCTTTATATGCTTTAATGGCAGCTATACAGAGTCATAGGTTTTGTGCATATAAAAAAGAGGGAGGTAAATGCCATGTGCCAATTACTGAATTGACTTTATGGTACTGAGTCCGCGATTATAGAAAAGGGAAACATCTGTGGTTGCCTTATCATCTATATTTTCATACCTGTGCCATTGAACTAAGATACATTTCGCATTTGGGGTAAACATTCTTTGCACCACCAAATCATGGTCACTGTTTTTTTTCCGTATTGTAGAGTAAGTTGGGTGAGCAGTTTGCAATCAGACCATTCTTATCTGGTCTCAATGTCTTAATTTCAGAACTTGCACTATAGTTGTGCCTGCAATCCTTGTGTATGGTTGTGATTGACATTTTGTTGTGATGATCTCTGTCAGGAACCATTCCCTATGGGTACAAACATCCGAGCCAGGTCGGGGAGATCCCGGACTTCCTCTGGTGAAGAAAATCACCATGATGTCCAGACAGCCTTGACCAATGGTGACACTTCAGGTCCCACCAAGGACACTGAGTAACTGAGCCGCAGCTTGCTGGATCGCTAACCACAAAGGCCTCATGCTATAACTTTTTGCAACCCCATCCATTTTCAGTCACTAGTTTTTGCTTCTTCCATTTTGGTTTTGTTGGTAATGCCCCCGACTTGTATTTATTAACTTGCATGATGTGGGTCACTGAAGACTTAGATTGCTGCAAAATTTTTGTCTCTGGCGGGAAGCTATATGCAAGAGGGTGCTACTGGTTTCCCCCGAAGCCGTTAACCTGAAGGCCGAGAAAGGTGAAAGGCGCAGGGAGAGCCTCCAGATTTTGGTCGCTGTAAGAATTAACCCCATGTTGTACAGCAGGTCCCAGTAACTTGTGCCGAGGGGAGAGCGAAGGAGACATTTTCATCAGTTTTTAGTGGTGGTGTGTGTGGAGAGGAAGAGTCTTGCCTGCATTTTCTTTTGGAACCTTTCTCTTGTGCCTTCACCTGTGTTTGCATTTTGAGTCGAGGGCTCCTCTTAAGTTTGTGTGCGGAGGAGCTCGATTTTGTTAACCTGAATAGGGCGCCCTGTGCGTCTGGATCGATCGACCCCGGTCCTTGTCTTCACGGCACTGTCACCGTATTTATCAACAACCTTATGTACATCTACATCTATATAGTATGAGTTTTGCTGTCATATATTCTGTGGCTGTCTTCTCACAAGGGCATATATGGATATCAACATGTGTTTCTGTTTTGTTATGCTTGCGCTGTGTATATAGTATGAACCTTGATGCGACTATGTAAGCCTGAGAATGCAAACGTACTGTGTGTGCAACCCCGTGTAACACTTATAGCGTGTTTGGTTTGCGGATGCGGATGGTCCGGCACATGCTGGTCTGGCATGAGGTCGTCCGGTGTTTTTCGGTGGATTTGCCTTGCCGATGATGATACGTAGAGCTAGCTGGTGACGGACGAGTAGAACCCATGACGTAAACTTTCAGCTGGGGTTATTCTGTTGTAACGCGCAGCTGGACTCCGCGGAGGTGAGGCGGCTGATGGCGACCTGCCGTCAGAGGAGCGGGACGATCAGCTGCGCTGGCTTATGAACGAGAGCATCCTCAACCCGAGGTCGAGCCATGGTCGCTGCAGATACCAACCGTCCGGGCCTCAGGGTTGACGATGGCAAGAATCGAAGAAGAAATCAACAGGGTCTATTAAATTAAAAAAAACAAGAAGAAGAAATCTGCTGTACTATGGGTTGTTCATGTGGCTTGATTGGATCACATAGTTTGGCCCAGAGAAACAAAAACTACATGTATCCCTATTTTATCCCATGCACACCATCAATATATGTATATATACTTCTTGTATCTGCAATGAAATACACTACAAAAATATGCAGTCCACTCTTATCAAACACTGCTACTTCATCAGAGTTACAGAACAAGCTCTTTACAGGAAAAAAAAGGGCTATCTCAGGAAGCTATTAGTCGACAGAATGCGATCACAATTAACAAAAGAATCAATGTATGTACAAACTCGAGACTTTAACGAGCTACATCCTTGTCACAGTTTTCAGACAAGCTAAGGGAGGAGCAGCTACTGATCATCCTATTAGCACCAGCAGTTATGTGCAAGCAGAAGACAGAATCCACAAGTATACGCCTATCCATCTCGTCAGTGTATGCCTAATTCTCCATCTACCTCTTCACCCAGTAATGCTCGTCATACTCACTGGCCACAGTCGGAGTCAATTTCCCCCTGCACAGTGCGTTGATTTGAGTTCTCACCAGCGGGGCTCTCTACTCGGGCAGCCTGTTCACCTGATTTCACACCGCTGCAGCTGCCTCCCCGGTGTTGACTTGGGCTGTCAGCCTTCGGGCTGTCTACCTTGTCAGAGTGCTGACTCCCGGCACCATCGTGGTCGGGGTACATGATGTCGTAGTGCTCGTGCGTGTATAGCAGGGTCACACGGGGAACTTTGTGATCAGGGGGTAGTTGATGATGATGTCGTGGCCAGCACGCGCTTCTTGGCAATGGCATATCGTCTTGGGGGCCTTGGTCAGTGTGGAGGTCTTGCCCAACTTCTTGAAACAGATACTCCACTCGCAGCTGCACCCCAAGGGCCCTGATAAGCGCCGTTATCTGAAGATGATCTGTGAAGACCTTGCGCTGTATAACTTCGTGAAGGCACCACTGTTTTAAAAGAGGTAAGCAAAGGTACAATGCGTGTCAGGTTTTCTCGAACAGATGCAGTAGCAGTTTAGGACTATTTAGTTCAACAACCCATGGGAAACTTTTGGAGATACTTACATCTCTGAGAGTGTAATCTTTTTTCAGCCCAGGGACAAGTGGTTCGAAATCTTCACTATGCGAGCATATCCAGACAGCTGCTACCAATCTGAGGAAAGAAAAAACTGACCAACAAAATGTGTTAGAACGATTAAGCAGGATAGAAGTGGAGGAAGGAATGCTTGGTTCAAGGGGGGTGTTTCACTCACTGTCATTCGTCCTGTCATAACCGCTGAAGAAGGCAAGAAGTTTCTCTATGCGGTAGCTGAAAAAAGGGCAAATGTTCAGTAAATTACGTGAATGCATTGGAGCAACACTTTGATGGAATTGCAAAAAGAAAGACATATTAGAAACCTGCTAGTTGTCGGTACATGCTTCCATCTGCTCTGTCTCTTCCATTTCATAACTTTCTTTATCAGCTTCTTAAATGCCTAAAAGAATCAGATAATCAGATAAGCACTGCATCTTGCAATAGGTTTACACAATACTGACCGCTATAACAAGGTATGGACAGATATGACTACCGTAAGACTCGTCTGTGAAGCTTCTACCAGTAACAACTATAAGATAGTTGTCGAGAAACAAAATATTTTATACTGTAAGAAAGTAGGTGAAAGTAAAACACAGAAGCAGCCCTAAGTGCATTAGGTGCAAGGAAGAAGCATGACCTCTTTAGTCTCTAGTTAAATCTCATTATTTCTGTTCTGTAAAATTGAGCTTATCTCAACATGTATTTCTATTAGCATTAGATTATTTAAATTTGAATTGTATGTCAACAGGGTGTAAAGCTCAGATGGCATGCAACTATGCCACTACTGTGAAAGAATGGTGTATCCTGCAAATGGTAAAAGAAAAAAGCGAAGTGAGATGCCAGATCCAGCTTGCAGCTCGATGTAACTTGAAGAAAATCATCTGTTAACATGTTTATCTCAGAAATGCCAATTGCGAAGAAGATGTGAGCTTACTTTGTGGCTGCTGGAAAATTCGGAGACCCACCCAAGGCGCGCATGTTGCCTAGCCACTTCTTTAACAGCAACAAGAAGACGATGTTCCTCATGTGTGTCCTGCCTATCAAGAACTTGCTCCTGTTTTTCAGCAGCACAAACCAGGGTGTTAACCACTAAACATGAATCTTGTTCTAAGCAAAGGGGAGAAAGGACATTACAAGGTAGGAAAATATGAAGCTCCTGTAGAAACACTCTCCATCTCCATGCACTGGCCTAAATTCAGAATAGGCCCGGCGAAGATTCAGCGCATTTGAATGAAATTCCACTCCTCGTCCAGCAACCATTTCAAGGAGCCTGTAATGCGTAATGATCGCGGCCATGGGGATTGTCTGCACAAACACAAGAACAAAGCAATTCAAATCAAAGTGATCCGAACCAGGAAGCAACATATCTAAAATGGGATTGTAATTTGTTACGTTTTCAGGTTTCCACATTATAAGAAAAGCTTAAGCCACTAACAAACGTAATGTCTTTGTTGACATTGATTGGTTGTTGTTCAGTGATGAAAGAAAGACCATATACCACATTTCCTAAGTTCAATAGAAACTCAAATACAATTAAGGTCCCATCAAAATGCAATACTGTCAATTCGAAGAGGCACACAAATAGTATACGGATTCAAACCTCGTAGTTCACATGAGGTCCTGTGTAATTCTGGTTGGAGTTTCCTATCCTGTCCAAAAACTATTCAAACAGAAAATGGGTTAAGATTCACGATTTCTGCCAGAATTAGGTGAAACAGTAAATAATAAATACCAAAACCAAACAGTTTACACAAGGAAACAATTGAAGAGGCAATGGGACTTTTTAAAACAGTGGTATAGAAATATCGAAGAACTCATTTATCTGAAAATTGTCTCTATTTTTAATGATGTAATAACTTCAGACTATTAGTCATCAACACTAAATCATGTATGTTTGGCTTCAGGTTGTCTTACCAATATGTCAACCAGGACATTGCCCTCAATATATAATTACATTTTGTGGTAAAATGAAGAATAAGCCATAGCACTGACCATTAATTAAAGCAGTTCAGTTTTTACTTTTAAGGATTTTAACACATCAGAACAACATTGTTTCTTTTGCTTGAAATACCATATCAGATCACAAGAGGGCTATGAGTAATCAATAACCATCTAATCTGGGCTGATCAGAATCTGAATTTCAATAATATTTTGTCAATGCTCTTATCTCTATCCGCGGACAGAAAGATCCTAATCCCACTTCTCAAACACAAAATTGGCACAAGAATGCTCGCACTAGCCACCCAATGACAAGCAAAAATGTTGGCATTATTGTAAATAATACCTTTCTCCAGAGCGATCTCTTAGCTTCTTGAGGCCTTACTGTTGGTGACTTCGCCTGTTCCCAAATTAACATCAGAGTCAATATTCAAACAAAGGAGCAGTAATAGCAAAATCGAAACTCATCTAGTATTGTCAGCTATTCATATGATTATGCTTTGGGGCTTCCAAAGCCAGTTTCAGACATCAAGCTGAACAGCGCAAGAAAAATTGAATACAACAGCGCAAGAACGCACACCAACGTAAATCACCGCAAGATCATCGCCAGTCAAACAACAGAAACTCAGAAAGACCTCCGATGCCACGCAATTTGTTGGCTCCAGTACACTGAATCCTCCCCAAGAACCCCAAGAACGGCAGGACTCGACCTCCCAAATCACCGGCAAGCAGGAATCACGCAAGAACGCAGTCGAAAGATCCAAGAAACCGCACCTGATCCTTCAGTTCCCTCCCCGTTCCCTCCGGCTCGTCTTGCTGATTCGGCTTGCACTCCTTCATCAGGTCGTCGAACACCTCATTCAAATCGACATCCTCGCCCCTCATTCGCCTCCACTTATCCCTCACCAAATTGCCGGCCTTCACCGCCTCCGCCGCGGACTTCAGCTCCTTGATTTTCGAGGCGGGGATGGGGCGGGGCGGGAGGGGGGGCTTGCCGCTCGCGGAGCTCGGCTCCCTTGCTCTCGGGACGGAGGCGGCGGAGGGCGGGAGGGGGGGCTTGCCGCCCGAGAAAGCCCGCAGGGGAGGAGCCACGATCCCCTTGCCCTTCCGCTGGGCCGCAGCCGCTGCCGCTGCCTCCGCGGCGGTGGAGGCGGAGGAGGGGTTCCGGCTTCCGGCGTCCGGTGCCCCATCGGCCCGTTCTTGGAGGCGCTCGGAGGGCGGAGCGGGGGCAGGCGAGCCTGCAGCGGCGGCGGTGGCGGCGTTGGGCTCCTCGCGCTGCGCATCAGCCGGTTCTTTGGTTTGGTTGTCTTCTTGGTTCTTTCCTGAACCGGAGGCCATCCTGGCGGGAAAAGCCTGACGGGGGGAGGTCGTCAGCGGAGGGGCCTGTTTGCGATTCTGGGAGAACGAAGGGGTGGAGATGGAATACGTGGAGGGCGTCGTTGTTAATTCTAGAGAGGATGGGGGGCTATTTATATGAGGGGGTCGGCGCACGTGGAACGGGAGGGTGCACGAGGAAGAGACGCACGACGGCAGTGTGGTTTTTGGCAGATTGGTCCTCGGAAAATCCCAGTCATGCCTCTTGTGAGAAGAGAAACCAGAGGTGAACCACAGTGTGCCTCCGAGTTCTTGGCATAATTCCCCTCAAAAAAAAAGTTCTTGGCATAATATGACGGCTTATTTCAAGTAAAATTGCTGCAACTTATGTATAGTAGGTGCATATAGATCATTGTGATCTTGCAAAATGACCAAATGACATCTAAATTGATGTATATGCGCATCGGATGGCACGGAAAGCAGTGAAACTCCCATGCTTCGCGCGTGCGTTGCAACCCACACTCTTCGACAACGGATGGTCATGCGAGTTGGCAAAGTTAACAGTTCGGCCGCTACCTTTCTGACTTCTTCCAAAAAAAAAGTAATCTTTGATGACGCACTGCACATCTGTTGCCTCATGCATCAAACGGAAGAAAATGTGAGGACTAGACTTACATTTTTTGTTCTCTCTCCTGGTTACCCTATCGTGAGAAAGGTTTTGAATTCAAGTACAAATAAGTCATTTAAAAGATGATGATGCTATTTGAAAGGTTTTTACTTTTGAACATAAATGTTTTGCAGTTTGACTAGAAAGTTATAGACTTAGGAGGGTTTTTTTGAACGAACATCCTTTTTTTACGAAAATGAACAAACAGACTTTAAAGGTTTTAACTATACATTTGAGAATATTTTGACTCCCGCGTACAAAGATTTCGATATGTGGTTTAAAATGCAGAGTTGTATGAAGTATTGAATAAGTGGTTTGAAAGATTAAAATCTCAGATACAAAGTTTTTGATGTGGATCCTGAAGCTGGAAATGCATGGTGTTTTGAATAAATATATCCATGAAAGTTAGAAAAGCGGGAAGTTTTTGTATGTGGTTTCAATATTTTAAGGTGCTGAATATAAATGTTTTGATACATGTCGTAGAAGCTAGAGATATGTGACAATCTTTGAATATGTATACTTGGAAGTTTTTAAATACGGTGGATAGAGATTTTTGGTATATGGTTTGAGAGAGATGCTGTTGGAAGTTTTGAATCTCGTATTTCAAAGTTTTGAATATGGTAAGTGTTTAAAATACAGGTACACAACTTTTTATTAGATCTGTAGTAATATTAAAAATATGGTTACAAGTTAGAGCTCTGGGAAGTTTATTATGTCGTTTTAATATTTGAAGGTATTGAATATAATTTTTTTATGCATATTTGAAAGTTTTTATATTTAGTGTATAGAGATTTTGGTATATAATTTGACAGAGATGTTCTTGGAAGTTTTGACTACCAAAAGAATCCAAGATGTTGACTAGAGCGGGAGGGGGCGGTGAATAGTCGAGACTCAGATTTTTATCACTTGTCGTTAGTTTGACAACAAAGACACTTGTGGTGATTCGAGGTGCCACCGCTCTAGTCGCGTACACCGCCATTCAACTGCCAGGAAGTTGTTAGAGTTGAGGGGGCGCAGATGCGGCAAGGGTCCGCGCCCATCCACGTAAAGGACAATCCTAGCACTACGGAAAACCGGGTGTATGCCGAGTGTCGCTGTCGGGTGTCGCTGTCTTTGCCGAGTGTATTATATCGGGCACTCGGCAAAGACGCTATTTGCCGAGTGTCCACAAGGAGGCCCTCGGCAAAGACGCTATTTGACGAGTGTCCACAATGAGGCCCTCGGCAAAGAGTGAACACTCGGCAACCAAACTCTTTGCCGAGTGTCAGGACGCGGACACTCGGCAAAGATGAGCTTTGCCGAGTGTCAGGCAAGGGACACTCGGCAAAGACGCCGCACGTGCTCGGCGCGTGACACGGCCGCCAACGGCCGTCGGCGGCCGTTTGGGCTGCATCCTCTTTGCCGAGTGTCAGCGTCCTGACACTCGGCAAAGCTGTGGCACGTGCTCAGCGCGCGAGACGGCCGAGAACGGTCGTTGGCGACCGTTTGGGCTGCATCCTCTTTGCCGAGTGTTAGCTTCCTGACACTCGGCAAAGCTGTGGCACGTGTCCAGCACGTGCGGCGCGCGCCGACGGCCGTCGGTGGACGTCTGGACTGGCACAGCTTTGCCGAGTGTACAAAATAGACACTCGGCAAACATTTCGAAAATTTGAAAATATTTTTGAAAAAACTTGGAATTCAAACAAAAAAGTTTGAAAATTTTCAATACAAGTGTTTTTTGCACGGATGGAATAGTGGCTTTGCCGAGTGTTGCCAGCTCAGCACTCGGCAAACTTCCTGTTTGCCGAGTGCTGAGCTGGTAACACTCGGCAAAGGAATCCTTTGCCGAGTGTTCTACAAGAAACACTCGGCAAAGGCTGGCTTTTTTTATTTAAACTTATGTTTTTGGGCTCCAAACTTTATTTTTTTTCCGTGATACTTGTCAAAGGCTATTTATATCTTATCTGGAGCCTATGGCAAAAAGTTGAGACGATTTCGAAAAGTTTATATATACGGCCATGTCCAATCGGAGCATATCCCCATAGAAGTTTCGGAGTGTTGAGATGGAGACAACCGGATTTCGAAACGAAGTGAAGTTGAATTAGAGTTTGAGTTCATAACTTTTTCTATAGGCAATAGACGACGTAGATTGGTTCATTTGAAGTTATCATATTTTTTCGGACCCATTTGATATTTTTTAAATTATTTTTACGCCCTTCTCCGCGTGAAATAATGAAATATATGAAGGAATTATTAGATATATATGCTTCAAATAATGAAAACATTTCATCTAAGCATAAAATGTGTATTGTTGAATGTATTTGACAAGATATTTTGATGTGTATTTGATCGAATTTGAAAAATTTGGTATGCAAGAATTGTTCTGGGAAATGTTTGCCGAGTGCTACACTCGGCAAACAAGACCTTTGCCGAGTGTCAGGGAAGAGACACTCGGCAAAGATGCCACGTGGGCTGGCCGGCCCGCGGCCACTCGGGCCACGTCATTGGCCCACGTGGCACCTTTGCCGATTGCGTACGCTCGGCAAAGGGCAGGTTTGCCGAGTGCCCTGGGCAGACACTCGGCAAACAGGCCACATGGCCGTCCCCTTCGGCCGCGCGCGGCCACGTGGTAGATCTGTTTGCCGAGTGCCTGGATCTGGGACACTCGGCAAACAGGGGGTGCCCGGGGGGACTTAACCGCCCACGCGGCCCCCAACCCTACACACGCACACGCGCCGCTCCTCTCCCCACACGCCGCCGCCGCCTCCTCTCCCCACCCGCCGCCGCCTCCGCCCGTGCCCACGCCGGCCCCGGCCGTCCCCGCCCCGGTCCCGGCCGGCCGTCCCCGCCCGCGCCCCGGCCGGCCGTCCCCGCCCGCGCCCCGGCCGGCCGTCCCCGCCCCGGCCCCGGCCGTCCCCGCTCCGGCCCCGGCCGGCCGTCCCCGCCCGCGCCCCGGCCGGCCGTCCCCGCCCCGGCCGCGTCAGCCCCGGCCCGGCCGCCGCGCAGGCCGGCCCGTCCCCGCTCCTTCCCCGGCCGCCGGCTCGTCCTCCTGTCCCCGCGCCCGCCCATCTCGTGTAGGTACCCCGCCCGTCCTCTTGTTACCTTTGTTATTTTGTTCATTTTGCTGCAAAACTAGGAGGTGGTAGTTGCTATTTTTGTGGTAGGAAGTAGTAATATGAATTTATTTGTGAAATTATGAAATTGATGTGAAATTTTAGTTGTTAGATTTAGAATTGGTATACTTTGAATTGGTTGATTTTTGGTAGAATTGAGTAATGAATGTGGTTGTCGGCCTTTGTTTTGCTATCAAATGGATTAGGCCATGTCAAACAAGTGCCATGAATATTGTGTATGTGGTTGTCGGCCTTCGTGCCGCATCCTTGTTATGTGGTTGTCGGCCTTCGTGTCGTGTTTTTTTCCAGGATGTGTGGTTTCAGAAACCTCCCCGTGTAGGGGAGGTGCTGCCGAATTTTTTATTTGACAAAAATTTGTTTTTATTTCAGTGAGGCTGTTGCACCATCTTCTACTTGGACCCCGACGCCGCACGTCGTTCCCCGCCGTCTGCACCGACACGAGCGTCACCGACTCGCCCGCCATCGAGCCCGTAGGTGAGCACATGCAAAACCATACGCCCTCAGTTTTTAATTCGTAGATCCATATTTAAGTTGGGTACCTTCTTCGTCTCTTGTATTTATCTTTACCGTGTGGCTTCTTTGCCATGTTCTTGCGTTTCCTACAGTAAATAAGATGAAGGGTCATCTTCCTCTTCCGTCTTGAGAAAGATAATATGACATCTTATTTACTGTAGGATACGCAAAAACATGACAAAGAATTCATACCGTACAGTTAAATACAACAGGCCAAGATTGTGCACAACTGTGTCACGTAACCTAGTTAGGCGTCTCCCGTTCGAAAGAGATACGGTGGTGAATATGTGAATCTTTGCATATGTCTAACCGTATCTGTTTCGAATTGTCCACGTTTTTGGACAGCTCGAGGATGTGTAGATGGGTAGTTTCCATGCTCTACTCGTACCGAGGCTGAGTTTCGGCATCATCTCCCTGTTGTTCTCCGAATACACAATCTCTGTAATTGGACGTGTATTTGGAGAACAGCGGGGAGGTGCTGCCGAAATTCCGTCTTGGATACGAGTAGAGCATGGAAACTACCCGTCTACACATCCTCGGGTGGGATTAGGACCTATCTTTACCTATTAGACATAAAGCTAGCATCCGGTAGATGCATTTATTATTATAAATTTGGTATGGAAGAAATTTATTGCTCGGTGATATGTAAAGGGATGGATGACCGTGAGTGGATGTACACTGGCCGCTCAAGTAAAGGTGAATGTACAGATGAATGGATTGCCAAGACTGATGCGTTCTTGAAGCAAGCTTTTGCCAATGCGAAAGGGGTGCCAACTACTTTCTGTCCATGCGCGGTTTGCGACAATCGTAAACGCCAAACAGAAGTTGTCATGGGTAAACATCTCGTCAGGAATGGATTTACGGAGAACTATACTCGGTGGACACGCCATGGTGAAGCCGTTGATCGTGTGAGAGACGAGGCCGTGAGGCAGCGCATCGAGGAGTTTGATGATGAGGCAGGGGTAGGGGACATGTTGCATGACTACGACGAAGCACACTTCAATGATGGACCTAGGGAGGAGGAGCCGGAGGCCACTGCAAAGGCTTATTATGACATGTTGTCAGCGGCACAACAACCACTTCACTCGCACACTAAGGTTTCTCAATTGGATGCCGTTGCACGTCTGTTGGCCGTCAAGTCCCAGTTTAGCTTGGGTCGAGACGCCTTTGACCACATCCTGACAGTTTTTGGCGGCCTCCTTCCGGAAGGTCACATTCTGCCAAAGAACATGTACGCGGCACAGAAACTTCTAAATGCACTTAAGATGCCGTATCAGAAGATACATGCTTGTCCGAATGGATGCATCTTATTTAGGAAAGAATTTGCGGACGCAAAGCAATGTCCGTAGTGCAAGGCTTCTATATTCGTGGAGATAGTCGGTGCTGATGGTAAGAAGAAGCAAAGCAAAATACCCGTGAATATCTTACGGTACCTTCCACCTATACCGAGGATCCAACGGCTTTACATGGCCGAGGACTCCGCGAAACAGATGACATGGCACAAAAGTGGAGTGCGATACAATCCTGATAAGCTCGTACATCCATCCGATGGTGAAGCATGGAAGCACTTTGATGGGATTCATCGTGACAAGGCTAGAGAGGCTCGGAATGTGCGTGTTGCGTTGGCAACAGATGGGTTCAACCCGTATGGAATGACGGCTGCCCCATACTCTTGTTGGCCAATGTTCGTGATCCCACTCAATCTCCCCCCCCCGGTGTCCTATTTCAACGGCAGAACATCTTTTTGTCGTTAATTATTCCTAATTACCCGGGGAAAAATATGAGCGTGTATATGGAGCCTCTTGTTGATGATTTGGACCGTGCTTGGGAGGAAGGTGTATGGACATATGATCGAGCTACAAAAACAAACTTTAAAATGCATGTCTTCTACCAGTACTCCCTGCATGACCATCCGGCGTATGGGATATTCTGCGGCTGGTGTGTCCACGGGAAGTTCCCATGTCCAATATGCAAGACATCTCTGAAGTTCATCTGGTTGACCAAGGGTGGAAAATATTCATGCTTCGACAAACATCGTCAATTTCTCCCTCTTGAACACGAATTCAGACAAGATATCAAGAACTTCACGAAAGGTGTAAGGGTTCTAGACCCTGCACCACAGATGATGACAGGTGCGGATGTTCGTGCAGAGTTAGACGCTCTCGAGGTCGGGGAGGATGGCCGTTTTGTGGGATATGGCGAGCAACATGCCTGGACTCATAAGTTGGGCCTGTGGAAGCTCCCGTACATGCCAGACCTTCTGCTTCCACATAATATTGATATGATGCACACTGAAAAGAATCTTGCCGAGGCACTTTGGGGTACAATCATGAACATTCCTGATAAAACCAAAGACAATACCAAGGCTAGAGTGGATCAGCAGCAGTTATGCAATAGACCGAAGCTAAATATACCACCTCCCAGGGACGGCAAAACATGGAAAAAACCTAAGGCCGATTTCGTTCTCGATAATGACCAAAAGAGGGAAGTGCTAAGTTGGTTCCAAACATTGAAATTTCCTGATGGGTATGCAGCGAATTTGAAGAGGGGAGTGAACTTAACTACTCTACGAATCAACGGGCTCAAGAGTCATGACTACCACATATGGCTTGAGCGGCTTCTTCCGGTGATGGTTCGAGGCTATGTCCCCGAGCATGTCTGGCAAGTGCTGGCGGAGTTGAGCAATTTCTTCCGCCAGCTGTGTGCTAAGGAAGTATCGAAGCCCATGCTTGCAGAAATGGAAAAGCTTGCTCCCGTGTTGCTATGCAAGTTGGAGAAGATATTTCCACCGGGCTTTTTCAACCCGATGCAGCATATGATTCTGCACCTTCCGTATGAGGCACGAATGGGAGGGCCTGTGCAGAACCGCTGGTGCTATCCAATTGAAAGATGTCAGAAGGTTCTTCGAACTAAATGCAAAAATAAATGCAAGATTGAAGCATCTATTGCAGAGGCATACATTCTCGAGGAGGTGTCAAACTTCACGATGAAGTATTATGCTGACAACCTCCCTAACGTGCACAATCCACCGCCTCGTTATAATGTTGGCGAAGTTGAATCGAACCTCAGCCTTTTCCGAGGGCAACTAGGAAGTGCAAGTGAAGGCACCAACAAAAATTTGACAAATGCAGAGTGGCGCGCTATCATGCTCTATGTGCTCACCAATCTATCCGAAGTTGAGCCATACATGCGGTAAGTTCAGAACGATCTTGTTTTCGAGTACCTAGCCACTATTCTGCATCCAACACTCTTGTTTCTCGTTCATACAGGGAATTTCTTGATCAATTCTGGCGTAATAGAAGGGCTCCTACCCCACACGAAGTTGATGACCTTCTTAAACATGGAAACCCAGATTTTATTTCTTGGTTCAAACGGAAGGTACACTTAATTTCAGTCTTGTCCTAAATTCGACGTTACTGAAGTCGTGTCATTAATATAACAAACTATCCTGGTCGAACTCGCAGTGCCAATCCGATGGGTCTATGAGTGCCGAGTTGAGACAGATCGCCGATGGTTGTGCGTATAAGGTCAAGTCATTTACCGGATATGACGTGAATGGTTATCGTTTTCGCACAACAAGTCATGAGCAGAGGATGCCCAATCGAAGGACTACAAGTACCAGAGTCTATACTCCAGGCTCTGATGGGGCCGATTACTATGGGAGACTTGAAGAAATATACGAGCTTAATTTTGGTGGAAGCAAACCTCTTTCTCCTGTTATCTTCAAATGTCATTGGTTTGATCCTTCAGTGGTGAGACGAACCCCTAGTCTTGGGCTAGTCGAAATTCGACAATCATCTGTCTTACCTGGAGATGATGTATATATAGTGGCTCAACAAGCCACCCAGGTGTATTATTTGTCATACCCGTGCAAAAAGGACAAAAGGCTTGAGGGTTGGGACGTTGTATACAAAGTGTCGCCACGCGGTAAACTACCAGTCCCAAACAATGAAGATTATAACATAGATCCAAACACCTATGATGGAGAGTTCTTTCAAGAAAATGGGCTAGAAGGGTCTTTTGAGATAGACTTAACCCAAGCGGTCGGAATGGATTTAGACTCAGAAATGTTTGTTGACGAGGACACTGGAGATGTGGTTCATAATGCTAAGGAGGTAGAGTTATTAGAGCGATTACAATTAGGCAATGACGAAGACAACGACATTCCTCCGCCTTTGGAGGACGACCATGAACATCTCGAAATGTACGATAGTGATGATGCGACCGTTGATCCAGATAATCCTGATCCGGATGATTATTTCTAATAAAAGTACGTTTATATATTGCATCATCTCTTTCTAATAGTTTATGTCGGGTCATATTTCTTATATATTACATGTTTTTCTAATAATTTATGTTTATATGTGAAATCTAATAATTGTATGTTTTTGTTGATCGCAGGTGATTGAACCAATATGGTGGATCGTGGCGGTGCGATGAGGAACGTCATGTCGTTGTACTGGAAGTTTAAAGATGGGGGGTCCGAGGCAGCTGGGTCGTCTGGTGCCAAGGGCAAGGGGCGAAAGAAGAAGGCCACAGGCGGGGGGCGAGGCAAGGGCAAGAGGCGAGAGCGGACCCCCGTACCTTCGTCGTCTTCGTCCGACGAGGACTTTGTTCCTTCGGCGGCGGACACTCGGGCCGCGGAGCACGAGTACCGCGAGGACGAGGAGCACGAGGCAGCGGAGCACGTGGCCGAGGAGCATGGGGCCGAGGACCACGGGGCCGAGGACCCCGAGGGCGAGGACGTAGAGGGGTCCACCTCCTCTGAGAACTCGGCCCTTTGGCAGCGAGGCCCCTCGCAACTCCCGAAGCGCCCGATACCCATGGAGCGTCGCCCCGTGATCGCACCCATCCCTCCAGGTAAGTAATTTTAGATGTTACACAGACCTTCTCATTTCATATTCATATGTTGGAAATCACAATATGGACTAACAATTTATCTTAATCACTTGGGCAGGAATTGGGTGATGGTCACCCCAGGCGCTGGTCACGCCCGCAAAGTCAACGACATCCTGGGTCTTCTTTGCAGGGAGCTGTTTCCGGGTCTGGTGACCATTGGCGGCAGGGAGGAGCCGGCCTACACCTTTGACCACTACGTCGCCGCTAGCGATCAGGAGGACTGGGAGCGCAGGATCTTCAACAACAAGGCCGAGCGGGTAAAGGGAGAGCTTTGGGTAAGTATTCGTTGCACTACACTGCTCAACACAACACTTTCATTGAACAATCTACAAATAATGCAACATTCATCGTGTATATATGCGCAGGACTTTTTCAGATGCGCCCCGGGACATGAGGCTTCGGCGGATGCTGTGGCACATGCAGCCTGCTGGAAGCTTGTCAAGGACCTGCACTACGAGGCGCGTGTGCAGGCCGTAATTGATTATTTCGCGGCACTCAAGATCTCCGTGAAGAAAACGGAGGCACGAAATATGAAGTTGACCAAGGAGCAGTATCTGGCGGTATGTAAATCGATACTGTTTTATTCTAAGATTAAGTACTTTAAATTTGATCTTGTTATATGTCGTACACTTGATGTCTTGTAGGCGATTCCGTGGTGGTGCGCCCCGCATCCCACGTGCTGGGAGGTGATAGTCGACAAGTGGTGCAGCGCCGAGTGGGCCGCTCAGCACGACCTTTGCCGGGAGCGGCGTTTGCTGATGCCCGGTGTCTCACACCATCAGGGTAGCCTTAGCCTCGAGGAGTTCAGGGCCAAATGGGTATGCCGAGTCATTTCTATATTCGCTCACTCTATTCTGTGTAATTACTAATTCATATTGTTTGTTTTTTCAGTCGGCGTCACATGGTGGTGCGCCTTGCTCACAGCTCGAGGCTTTTGCTATGGCCCACAAGGGCAAGGCGACCTCCGACGTCCGGAACAACCCGGAGGACGGGCCCGCGGCATACAGCAACGCCAGCGTCCACAGTCGCCTCACAGCATATCAAGAGGTCGCGAAGGAGGTCCACGGGCCAGACTGGGATCTGACCGCCCACGACATTGATGGAGAAGTGGTCATGAGGGCGGGAGGAGGCAAGAAGCACGGGCGGTACTTGATCGCCAACAACACCATCGACACGGCCGCTACCCCCACACTCTCCCAGATTCGAGCCAGGAGCACGAGCTCTTCCGCGCCTATCCGCCAGCCTCTTCCCGGTTCACACTTCGGGATGCATGCACTCCAGGTTATTTCTGTTTCTATCTTTGTACGTGAAGTTTGCTTACGTTTATAATGTATTATAACAATGTGATTGAATATTGCAGGCCCGGTTGGATGAAGAGACGGAGAGACAGATGCAGCTGGAGGCGGAGGTGCAGCGGATGAAGGACGCGGAGGCCGAGAAAGAGAGGCAGAAGGAGGAGGCCGAGCGGACGAACCGAGCGTGGCAGGAGCAGGTATTTGCCTACCTGTAGAACATTGGCCAGCGCGTGGGTGAAGGTCCGCCGCCGCCGATGCCACCACCGCCTCCACCACCACGTCTGCATATTTCTCCCGTGAGTCACTTGAGAACCCTATGATTTCATTTCACAACTCATTTCTGTCGAAAATCTTGTAACACACACCACTAATCTCTTTTGGACAGACTCCTGGCTCGGCCGCGTCGAATGACGGCCCTCAAGACGAAGACCTTGCGGCGCGAGCGGTTAGATCGTTGTTCGGACCCCCTCTTCCGCGAGTGATGGATGTTGGACTTTGTAAACATATGAATGATGGATGTTGGATGTTTGGATATTGAATTTGTGACATTTCTGTGATGTTGGATGGTTTAGTGACTTATATATGTTTGTTTATGGTTGTTTGATGGTTTAGTGGCTATATATATATATGAATTGTCTGTGATGCCTATTATAAACTGCCTGTAATGCATATTAGAAACTGCCTGTGATGTTTTTGTTGAGGGGTCCTTTTAACGCAAAAAATTAATGAAAAAAGGAAAAAAAATTGATGCTTTGCCGAGTGTTACACTCGGCAAAGAGGTGCTTTGCCGAGTGTATTGGCTTTAACACTCGACAAAGAGGCTGTTTCTGTCATTTCTGGAACAGCCTTTGCCGAGTGTGTTGTTGGCCTTAACACTCAGCAAAGATGCAACCTTTGCCGAGTGTTAAAGCCCTTACACTCGGCAAAGGCTTGTCCAGGGGCCTGCCCCTAACCAGCCTTTGCCGAGTGCGACACTCGGCAAAGGATTGAGTCTTTGCCGAGTGCGACACTCGTCAAAGGCTCCGTTAGCACTAACAGACGGCCGCGGACGGCGCCGCGCCGTCCGCGGCCGTCTGTTAGTGCTTTATTTTGCCGAGTGCTGGCTTTTGCACTCGGTAAAGCCTTTGCCGAGTGCCCGACAGAAGACACTCGGCAAAGGGCCTGTTTGCCGACACGAGCTATGCCGTAACCCCTTTGCCGAGTGTGGCAAAGGCTTTGCCGAGTGTATTTCTGGGTTTGCCGAGTGCCCCAGGCACTCGGCAAACTCCGGGTTTCACGTAGTGTAGGGCCATACACAATTTATAATTTAATAAAGCAAAATCTTCATGGAACAATATAATTTAATTTCACTAAAGGTAATTAATGTATATGTATATGCAAATGTTACTAAAAAATTTAAGTCTCGCAAATATTATTTACCAAATTCATAACAAACACATCAATCATATTTCTCTCTCTCTCTCTCCCTCTCTCTCTCCCTTTCTCTCTCTCCTAGTATGGAAAAACTAGGTGTAGAATCATTCCCCCTAACACCCTAGAGGCTAATGGACTAGAAATTGATGCTAAGTAATAAGGTGGACCTTAATCACTACTCTATTGAAATAAATGGCACGACTTTCAGCTCAAATGACATAAAAATGGAAAATAAGAACAACATGCATGAGAGAGCTCTCCCATGATCGCACCATAATTTAGCTCATGATGAAGGTAAGAATCTTAGAAAAGAGGGTAGGAATGACATAAACTCACTCGGAGAGCCACCTCCTCCAAGAAAATCTAGAACAACACCTCCTCCTTGAATTCCTCCTTTTTCCACCTCGCCACGAGCTCCTCTCAGGTAAGAAATGGAGAAATGGCTAGAGGAGGAAGAAGGGTCGACCATTTATATTGTATTCATTTGTGCTGCCGAGATAATAAGGGTCCGCCGGCACAAATGGTTTAGTGCTGACGGGCCATAAGCAGCTGATCCTCTAAACATTTATGTCGGTGGGACAATAATCCGCCGGCACAAATGGTTCAGTGTTGGCGGCCATAAGCGGCCGACCCTCTAAACATTTGTGTCGTGGTTAATACCGATCCCTGGAATGATATTTGGCAAGGGCTAGTACAAATGCCTTTTTTATTTGTGACATACAACTCAAAAAACAGTGACGTTTAATTCCTAAAAGAAAATTTAGAAAAATACAAGCACTTATACTGAGTCAAGGATTCAGTTGACTCAGACTTGGGTGGTCAGGTTCCATAATGCCAGTAAAGATCTTTATTTTTCATGTGCGTTACAAACGTCAAAACAGTGTGTCACTGTTCATGTAATGTTTTTGCTGAATATTTATGATACTGGTTTCGTAGCCTACTTCTTTACCATCAAAGGCTTAGTCTCGATTTGGTTGTGTGTATTTGTGTAGCGAGCCAAACAGACAATACTAAATTGTTTACAAAACAAAATGGGGGTTTCTCAAGAAAACATTGTACTTCAAGCCGTTAGAAATCAATACCAAGGTATATTGGAGGCCCATAATATGGTTTTGTATAGCGAGTCATGAAAAATTGTACTTGCAACCTACCAGAAAACACTAAGGTATATTGGCCCATTGGGGTTTTCTTTTTCTGAATTGAAATTATACATAGCAATTAGCAATGTCGAATAGAAGTTTCAAAAAGTATTACCCCTGATTTTAGCATTTGCACTTGCCAAACCATTTTAAATTTAATATCAAATCAATTAATATATAAATAATTGTGAAATCCAAGCCATCTGTTTACATGGGAACACGATCAATCCCCCCTATGTCCCAAATGAGTAAGCCGCTGGCCTCCTACCATCGAGTTATAGGACTTGATCCCAAAATTCTAGAAACAAAGCCCGTGAACCTATTCAAGGTAACACGCACACGATCAGAACAGAGATTTGTGCTGCTATCATCAGCAAGATATATGGAGCACCGGAAGTGCAATCATTGTCGGCGGCCGGCGACCGGTCCGACTCCGTATATATCGGTAACATCGACATCATAGAAGGACTACTACAGCCCGAGTCAGTCGATTGAGCTGCGGGTGATCGATACAGCTGATAGCACTATCCTTAGGGTTGTCAAGAGCACGACACTGATGCGCACGCGCCTCGACCTCGTATTCATCGACCAAGGGGAACATGGTGCCAGGGCAGTTGATCCGGCAACCGGGCAAATGGTAATGTTCAACAGAAACACACCAGACGAATGCCCCACTACCAACTACAACTACGTCAGGATCTACGTACACCTTGTCATGCCACTCTAGCTTTGGTCGTGCCACTCCGTCTGGCGTGTACAAGGTCCTTCGTCTTCGTGATGTGTTGCTGTTACCGAATGAAGGTGTTGTCCAGATGTGTCAGGTTGCCACACTAGGAGAAGGCACCAACTGGAGGCAAAGGCCAGAGCCCCCTATCCTTACTTGCCACTGCTCTGATTGCTCGGCCGTCGTGGATGGTGTTCTCCATTTCATAGATCGTGGAGCTGGCGCCGCCCCCACCCATGGTAGACGTGGAGGACCCCCGAGCTGGAACCGCACAGCCTCTTTCGACCTGGAGACCGAGGAGTGGAAGACAATGATTGATGGCCCGCCAATCGGATGTCCGAAAAAGGAGGAGAGTTGGGAGATGGTCTTAGCTGAGCTCAAGGGCACCCTGGGTGTGGTTCAAACTGTAGGCTCCTGCTACCGCTCTGACCGTCACATGAACATATGGCTCCTTATTGATCATGAAAAGAGCATATGGGTCAAGGAGCATACGATACATATGCCTAAAATTTGGCGTTATTGTAAAGTATTGGAGATCTTGGGAGATGGAAGAATATTGATGGTGAACTCCTTCAAGAAAGATGACGAAGATCTCTTTGATGTTAGGTGCATCCTACAGTTTTACAACCCAAGCACAGGGGCTCTTACAAATTTAATGGAGATGGGTGAGGATTTCAGGGGCCCAATGACACTTTATACCAAGAACCTCCTGCCTCAACAATCACACATCACTTAAGCTACGCAAAGGAAGATAGTCTGAAAACTCCTATTCGAGGCTTGTGGGTTGTGACTCGCTACCGAAAGAAAATTTATATTGATTCGGTTCTTCGAAAAGGCCCATTTCTTGTATTACTTGTAATACACTTTAGTATGCTTTGACGGTTATCTTGGGTTTTGAAATTACTAATCAGACCTCATAACCATTTGGTAACAACCCTCCTTGACATGAAGATGCTGGCAATAGCCAAGGATCAAAATAAGAGCATAGGTATGACTAAACATACTTAAAGAAAAGTTCCTTCCTCCGCTAATACCAATCCCTAGAATTATATTGTTTGGGTAATCTTGATGATTTAATAATACTTGGCCGGTTAGCACTTATTATCCCATTATCTTTTTTATATTTAGCCAGAAGTTATTCAAAAGTGAGCTTCAACTTTCTATTGTTGTGCTTACACAGCCTCTACCTTCATTAGTTGCACTAGCCTTTAATTTCAATTCCAATAGCTTTGGCTGGACAAATACTACCAAAACTGAACTACTTATTACTAAAACTAGAAGTTCTAGTTTGGACTAGATGATGTTCTGATTTGTTGCTGAAGATTCTCAGTTAGACCAATACATTTGACATCACTTTCAAGAGTATTTTTAGCGAATTCCAATCGTCATTTGTTAATGGCCGATTGTACCTTTTTGGTGAAATATATTGCAATTGTAAGTGCTATGATCAAACGAATTACGAGCTCTTGAAGTGATGGACTGACTTTGTGACCAAAGAATTTAATAAAATTATTTACCAACAAAATGTCAAAGATATGATCACACAAAGTCGAATCAAAAGTGTATTTAATTTTAGGAAACGCTTATGGACGAACGCGCAGGCGTTAACGCACGCCTTCGTAAAACCGGATGTCCCGTTGTGCCGGCTCAACAGACTGCAGAGCCAAAAAAAACCACACGGACACATCCCGATTCGACTGCCTGTTCGGGACGGCGACTGCCCGGTACGGGACCTTTCGTCTTCGCCTTCCTTCGTTCTCGATCCTCTGATTATACAGGAAGTATATATACTAATTAGTTGCTCGCAAATCCAGTAATTTCGCTGATTCCTTTCTCCTTTTTTTTCCTGGAGTAGCTAGTGGAGCATTGCTTGTTCCTGATAATGCGTGCGTGCATGTTTTGATCGATTGATATCCTCTCTCTGTTGGTTTTCAGGTTGAGAGGTCGTCATCCGAAGTTGCGCTGCAATTACCGGCATCCGTGCTACAGGGTTGATGCTGGCAAGAACAAGGTGGCAGAGAATGTTTGATTTAGGGGAGACGGACAAGGCAGATTACATTAGCTGCAAGTGTTTTTGTTCATGTGATCTGTACGTGTTACTACGGGCGTCATGTTTAAATTGACTTCATGTACAATTTACGAACAAAATCTCTGCAAAATAGGTTAAGGGACAGAGGATGCTCGGTTCAGATACAAGATATATCGTTTTCATGAATGAGACCACTAGTTTGGTTTACTTAACTTTTCTAGGAGTAGTTCTTGTTTCTGTCATCTTAATCCGGTCTTTTATCCTATCTACACTTTCTTCTATTGGCAAATAAATATGCCAGCTAATCACAAGTACAAACATAAGAGAATGCACATGAAAGATTTACTTTCTACATACACATAACTATTATGAGGAAAAATTATCGCAAGAATAAGAATATGATCACAATTTAAGAAAAGAATCAACATATGGGGTTAATACAACTTTAACTGATAACTGATCTACCACACAAAATTCTCATCATTGCCAGAGTTTTCAGACAAGTAAGGAGTAGCTATTGATCATCCAATTGGCATCAGCAGCTTGTGCCAAAAGAATGGAAAAAAAATTCAGAAGAATATGCCTATCTATCTCATCAGTGTATGCCTAATTATCTACCCATCGCTCCACTCAGCAATGCTCCTAATACTCATGTGCACCAGTCGGAGTCAACTTTCACCCTGCACAGCATGTTGATTTGGATTCTCATCAGTGGAGCTCTCTCCACCTGGGCAATATGTTGACTCGAATTCTCTCCACCCCAGCAATCTGCAATCTGTTGACTTGATGTCTGGTCACTGCAGCTCCCGTCAATAGAAGGAAAGAACCATCTCGACAGAACGAACAGAACCATCGTAGTGAGCATTTGTGTATTGCACGGTCACACGGGGAACAACATGGCCACAGGGTAGTTGATGACGACAACGACATGGCCAACATGTATTTCTTGGTGTATGGTCTTGGGAGTCCTCCTGCCCAGTGTAGAAGTCTTGACCTGCTCCTTGTAAAGGGTACTCCACTCTCAGTCTCAGGGGCACCCCAAGCGCGGTGACTAATGCCGTCATCTGAACATGATTTTGAGGACCCTATACTGGTTAGCTTTTACTTTAAAAAAACACTGGTCAACTTCGTGATAACGCCACTGTTTTTAAAAGAAAGATGGTGCAGGTAGAATGTGAGGTTTTCTGGAACAGATGCACTGGTATGCAAGGGCCCAACGGAAAGTGACAACGATACGCCGATACTTGCATCTCTAATAGTGTAATCTTCATTGAGCTCAGGTACAAGCGGTTCAAACTCTTCGCTGTGTGAGCACATCCAGATCGATGCTACCAATATGAGGAAAGCAAAAACTAACCAATAGAATGTGGTGGGACAAAGAACTAGGATCAAGCGGAGGAAGGGATGATGTTGGTTCAAGTTGGGTGTTTCACTCACTGTCATTCGTGCAGCCATAACCTCTGAAGAACTCGAGAAGTTTCTGTTTGCGGTAGCTGAAAAAATGGCACATGTTAAATAAGTTATGTGAAAAATGCATTGCCAACAACACTTCAATGGAACTACAGAAAACCAAACATATCAGAAACCTGTTAGTCGTTGGTACATGCTTCCATCTGCTTTATCTTTTCCATGTCATTACTTTCTTTATCAACATCTTAAATACCTGAAAAATTAGATTGTCACTATTATTGCAATAATGCTTACAGAATATTATTTATTGAATACACATCTTTGAATACTGACAATTGATAACAAGGTATGAATTAAGTTTGACCATAATAACACTTGTATGAGAACCATCAACCAGTGAACATCTGTTAGAAGATAGTACATAACAAAGAAAATGTTTTAATACAAGCATGAAGGAAAATGTTTGTGATTGGATCAGATGACAACACAAAAACACCCTGGGTGTGTTATCTCAAAGTAAGTAAGAAGCATGTTTTTTTTATTTCTCTAAGTATAACTCATTAGTGCATTTCAATGTGCTTTACTAGAACTTAACTGTTACATCTTCAATAAACTCAAATTTGAATCTTTGTCAAAAGGGTGTAAAATTGTGATAGCATGGCAACGTGCCACTAATGTGAAACAATGTGCATCCTGCAAATGATAAAAGAAAAAGAAAGTGAGACGCCAGATACAACTCGCAGCTTGATCAGTTGAAGAAACTCATCCCTCAAGCATGTTTATCTCAGAAATGCAAAAGTGGAGAAGGTTTGAGCTTACTTTGTGTTTCCAAAAAAATTTTGAGGTCTGGCCAAGGCTCGCATGTTGCCTAGCCACTCCATTAACAACAGCTAGAGTATGATGTTCCTCATGTGTATCCTGCCTACCAAGAATTTGTTCCTATTTTACAGTTGCACAAACTAGGTTGTTACCCGATAAACATGAATCTCAAGGAAAAGGAAGGACAGACTTTACCCAAGGTAGGAAAATATGAAGCTCCTGTAGAAATACTCTCCATCTCCATGCATTGGCCTAACTTCGGAATAGGTGCGACATAGTTTAAGTGCATATGAATGAAATATTACTCCTCGTACAACAGCCATTTCGATGAGCTCATAATGCTCAATGATTCCAATCATGGGGATTGTCCGCATCAAATGCAAGCACAAAGGAATTCATAAAGATCTGAACCAGGGAGCAAAAGAAATAAAATGTCTTCACTCATATTGATCGGTTGTTAATCAGTCCAAGAAGAAAGAACATATACCACATTTCCCATATTCAACATAAATTCAATTAAGGTCCCATCACAAATTCATGACCCAGTACTATCAACTAGAATTTAGAAAAGGCACATAAATAGTAAGAGTTAAACCATTCACATGAGGCACTATTACTGTGGAATCTGGATTGGAGTCATGCATTTGCCTTTCTATCCTCTCTAAAAACTATTCCATAGGAAATGGGTTAACATTCGGAATCTTTCCCAGAATTAGCACCAAATGTAAATATTTAACACCAACATCAAACAATTCACATAACGAAATACTGGAAAAGATAATGGGACTTTTCTAAAAAAAACTAGTACAACAGACGTGCTTGTAGTGTGGTGGTAGAGCAGTGGTTGTGGCGCTCCCCACCAGGATTCGAACCCTAGTGCTGTAGGTTGTGTGGCCACCTCCCTGGATTGTGCAAATGAGTTCCGCGGCCGCCAGCGAAGCGAGTGCGCGTGAGGTTCTTGCCTGCTTTCCATGGTTCGGTAGGCCCCTATCTTGAGGCGAAAGTCAAGAGGACGTCTCTCCCCTTGATCGAGTCTTTAAAAAAAACTAGTACAGAAATATCAAAGGACCTATGCATCTGAAAATTATCTCTGTTGACAATGATACAATACTATATTCCTATTAGGCCTCCATCGATACTAAAGTTGGCAACACTAAATCCCTCAGATATACCACTGTTTTGTGGTACAATGAATAATAAGCCATCACAACTATGTGGGTTTTTTAATTTTCTTATTTATCATTAAGTCACACATCTACCATACTTCAGAGACTCCGCCACATCACATTACATTAGCCATTTATTGTAACCTAATGTTTAAAAAAGTGCATGATATGCATTAAAGTTCCGTGCCACAATACTGTAACACCCCGCCTTTCACGAGCCGCCCCGCACAGCCCTTCCGAGGGGCGCGCACGCGTACACATAGCACCCTACTTACACTTCCGTCCTCGCTTCATGTAAAAGGGTTAACCCGAAGGTGCTATGGCTGGAAGACAAAGGCTTATAAGTTGACTCCACCCTTGCTCAACTAGCAATGTGGCACTAAACATGTGCATCCCGCACTAATGGGCCACTACCGGGCCATACAAACTGGGCCGGGTGTGACATACACCCCCCTCAAAGAACCCGACGTCCTCGTCGGCGCAACTCACCCACCCGGGCAAATGTACAGGAACATTCCCCCTTAGCGCACGACCGTACGTCCAGTGCCGGCGCCATAGTCCATGCCGTATGCCCTACCCGGGCCATACGCGCCATGCGCCCTATGCCCGCACACTGACCCATACGCGCAACCGCGAGGGTCGGCTCTGATACCATTTGTAACACCCTGCCCTCCACGAGCCGCCCCGCACAGCCCTTCCGAGGGGCGTGCACGCGTACACATAGCACCCTGCTTACACTTTCGTCCTCGCTTCGTGTAAAAGGGTTAACCCGAAGGTGCTATGGCTGGAAGACAAAGGCTTATAAGTTGCCTCCACCATTGCTCAACTAGCAATGTGGCACTAAACATGTGCATCCCGCACTAATGGACCACTACCGGTCCATACAAACTGGGCCGGGTGTGACATACACCCCCCCTCAAAGAACCCGACATCCTCTGTCACACCCGGTTTTAAAGGCAAAACCAGGTGCATCTCATATGTGCGCCAGGATCAGTTTACACACATATGGTAGACGTCACAAGTGAATATCCATAACCATGTATAACGAAATATTATTAAAGTGAGTTTATTACAATCTCAGAGTTGACTCAAATGTCATAGCGGAAGACTTAAATAAACGTTCATCTAACGAAGCAAAAGCGACTCCAACTCCACAGGCATTGACTGGGGGAGACTCGCCTAGAACTCCTCAAAATCAGTGGTGAAATCCTCAAAATTCTCCCAATCTGAGCAGCATTCCAGATGTAGTAGATGCAAATAAAAGAAAGAAAGAAAAGCAACAAGTATGAGCACATAACGTACTCAGCAAATGTAATATGACATACAAGGCTGAGGCAAAAAGGTTGGCTGACCATACTGCAGTAAGCACTTTTAGTTGGTCATGTTTTATTAAGCAACTATTTACTAGCAAATGAAAGTATATACCACCCACAAATTAATGAATGTCATATTCCCAACATATTCATATAACCACGATTTGGATCATGTTCAAGTATGATTATCATGTAAGGGTCCAGGCCGCTCTTGACCGTGAGCACGGCTGTTATAACAGTTTTACACTCTGCAGAGGTTGTACACTTTCACCATAAGCTGCGTAAAAGTTCAAAAGAACTTTAAACCCAACCATGCCGAGGGGGCCAATCCTCTTAAATCACACTACTGAGGTGTGACCGCATAGGGACGCTACGAGGCCTTTACAAAGATTCCTTAGTAAATAGTAACCCGCTAAGGTTTCCGGTTCAGAAGCAAAGCATAACCCTCCCTAATGAGATCTGTCTCTTACCAAAGCCCACAGCTCAAGAGGACCGAGCTATACCCCGTCAACCGCCGCGCCTCTTGCCCCTTTCGGGTAAGGTTACCATCCACTAAAGTCCCTAATTAATTAGCCAAGACCAGAGCCATATAGTACTTATGGTTGCACTGTTTTCCTGGGTGGTTCTCCATGTTCCAATTAAAAAGATATGATCTTGCCAATTAATTATTTAAAAGAGTATATGGAACATAGAGTAGGGGTTCATTTAACCAATCCCAGTTGAGCAAACTAAGCATCATCTACCATCAAAATTAATTAAGTAACCCAGTTTCAGGGACATGGGAATATAGTGGCTAGGAAAATCCTTCAATAAGAACCCATCAAATTAAGACACATGCATGGGTGGTGAAATTAATAATTATTAGGACATTTGCATGACATAATACACTTGCCTTCTTCCCAACTCGGTTGCTGCTCAAATCCTTCTCCAACAGTTGGTTCTTTAGAAAAATCCTCGAACTGGTCGTTTCCTAATCGCATCACACATTCACATGCAAGGAAACAATACAAAAAAATAAGAAACAATATACCAAACAATTCCAACAGAAGAAAACAACAGCACAAAACTAATCTACACGTTACAACGAACGCGTGAGCGCGAGAATCACTAAAATCGGAATTAAAACGCAAAAGATATGGCTTTTCTAAGGTTCAGGGACTTGCTGGCAAAGTTTTAAAAGTCGAGGGCTTACAGGCAAAAAGACCAAAACAGGACCTCAGGCACAATTTTAAATCTTGCAGGGGCTAAAACAGAAGAAAAAGGACCTAAACGCAATTATTTTTGAACTAACTAGGACCGCGGGTTGATTTTGAAAAACCTCAGGGGCTCTTTAGCAAAAATCGCAGCGCTGACCGTTACGCAGTCTATTTGACTCGGGGCTCGGGTGGCCGTGGATCATTGGATCGCGATCGGATGGTCCGAATCAGATCTAGGGGAAGGGTAAACGCCGGCGACGGCCGGGACGGCGGCGCCGCTCGTCTCTGCGGCGGAGCATCGCCGGAGAAGCTTCGGGAAAACGCTACGGGCCTCGGTTTGGGACGGGACTTGGTCCTACGGACTCGCGAGCACAAGGCTAGCTTACCTAGGGTGGACTGGGTGGCTGGGATGGCGCGCACGCGGTGGCCGACGACGGCGGCGCCATGCGCGGCGGCGGAGCTCTCGGGTGGATGCGGATCCGGCGCTACGGTGCATGAACTTCGACGCGACTTGGCCGGAAAGAGAGAGGGGATGATGACGAACTCACCAGGAACAATCTTGGCGAGAAGAGACTCGGGACGGCGTCGGACGACGGCGAGCGGCGGTCGGCGGAAAAATCGGCGGCGCGGGCGGCTCGGGCGGCAATGAATCGCGAGCTCGACTTGATGGGAGGGAAAGAAGAGGCGGCGGCCGGGTTAAATAGGTCGGGGATTGGGCTCGAGCAGGCGTACGACGATGGGAATCGGAGTCGGAGACGGAGGCGGCGGCGCTCGGAACTCGGTGAGGAGTCCGGCTCGGCTACGGTGGGGAAGAAGAGTCCGACACGAGGGACCCACCTGTCAGCGACCGAGAGAGAGAGCGACGGGGGGAAAAGTGGGACGGGCCGGTGCTGGGCCTAAAGAGAAACGGGCCAGGGAGAGAAAAGCAGGCCGACTCGGGAGAAAGGAAAAAGAAGAGGGAGCAAAAATGGACTGGGCCAAGAATTGGAGGGGCAAAAACGAACTCGGCTATTTTTAACTTTTCTAAAACTCAAACAAAAGCAAATCAAATTCAAATTTAAACAGAATTTAAATTCCAACTTGATTTACTAGCAACCAAAAATATATGCAACAGCATGAATGCAACAAAAACTTATTTTGACTAAAATAATTATTTAATGTGATATTTAAATTGATAAAAGGCTAGAAATTCCAATTAAATCCTAGAAAATTTATTTAAGCTTTAATAAATCCTAGAAAAAAAATTTAAAGGGTTGCTACAATTTAATTGTGATGAATTTTAGGGTGTTACAAATACCTAGAAAAAGTAACGATTTCTCCAAAATCTAACTAATTAGATAGAGTACATCCTAGTTACTATTACTACCCAACCTTATAAGGTATATTGATGGTCATACAATGATGGGTCAAATTACATTCCAATACAAGGTAGTACAACATCCAAGTTGAGATAGTACTGCTCGTTTTAAGACAAGGATGATGGTAATAATTTCGCACTAGGCATTTCTTAAGACTAGTAACTAAGTTGATTGATTAGGGATAAAAAAAATAAGCGGATGAATGAAGATGTAGTAAATAAAGCATTTGAAAAGAGAATCAATGGGTGTTGGTTTTAAATGAAAAACTGATAAGAGCCTTCTCCAAATAGAAATTACATGAATACAAATGTCTATTTGGATCATGTTGAAATTTATCATAGAAGTTAGGCCGCATGATAATTGTTTAGACTAATGTTTAATTTTATACGATTAGTTGTTTACTGTCATATTATTTTATAATATATTACACTCCAGATTAGATTTATCCATTTTACTGTTACACATACAGTAGTTGCTCCGTCCTAAAATAAGTGAAAGTCAATCAAAACTTTGACTAAATTTATAACAACTAATATCATTGTTTATGTTTTCAAATAAGTTTGCTGTAAAATATTTTTCATGATAAAAATCTAATAATACTTATTTATATTATAATTGTTAACATTTCTTATATAGATTTTCTCAAATTTAAAATTATTTGATTTCTTAAAAAGTAAGAAATGCATTTATTTCAAGACGGGGGTAGCATACTGTCGGTGCTGAGATTGGGCAGCCAATCCTCAGCGCCACACAGAATGCGCTGTGTCCCGTCCCCTGACGGTTGATGCAAGAGCTAGCACGGTGAGACAAGGGTTTATCCTGGTTCCGACCGTGAGGTCGTACGTCTAGCAGAGTGCGCTCGTGGCGCTGTACTATCTTGCACCGGAGTGCTTGCAGTGGGGGGCTACAAGCGAGGTGGGAGAGGAGAAGGAGTCTCCAAGTCCCTGAAAATGAGTGTGAAAGTGATTGAGGTGAGTGCCAATATCGTGGGAGGCGGTGATCGTGTGTGCCTCTGCCTTTTCTCTCGCTCCCTTCCTCCTTTTATAGGCCAAGGAGAGGGTGGGAGAGGCTTACAAGTACAAGTACAGTGTGTGCTACACGGGCGCGTACTGGGGAGCATGGCGCCGGGCGTGCGGTCGTCCTTGACCCTGGTTGGGGATTTATGGCGAGCTCCGGCTTCTGCGGGTGTCATGGCCATCCCTGTGCTTGTCCTGGAGTGGTTTCGAGGGGTGGCGCCGCCGTAATCCGCGCCCAGCCGCCCGCCGCTGGTTGATTCGAGGGCGTGGCAGGTGGGGAAGGACGAGAGTTGGCGGCACAGGGGTCGGCATGGCGGTTGCTGTCGACCACAGTGCGCGGCGTGCCCGGTTTACCGGGGAATGGCCGAGAGTTGGTGGATTGACCCGGCGTTCGTCATCACCGGGCCGCGCCTGACCGGAGTCCGTGCTCGGTCGCTGCTCATATATTCGTTCGAGGGTTCTTCACGCCCATTCGAGGGCTGCACCGGGGGGGAGGACGGGAGCGGGTGGAATAGTGGTGCGGAATGACGCCTGCAAGTCTGCACAGGGCCTTGCGCAGCGCCGCATGCATCTGCACAGTGGCGGCGAGGACGCATAGTGACCGGAGCAGGTAGAACAGCGAGCTCTGCGGTGTCAGCGGCGCGGCGTGGGGAGAGATCGTCTTTTGACTTCGGCGCCCGCCCGATGGGGCGGGCATTAAATGCCGTTGTCGGGCGGGGCGCCGGGGTGCACTGCGTTGAGTAGAGGGGTGGCCTCGAGCGAGGCGGAGTTGGCTCACCTGCTTGAGGGGGTACGCGGCCCTCGAGCGAGGCGGAGTTGGATCGCCTGCTTGAGGGGGTGCGCGGCCCTCGAGCGAGGCAGAGTTCGTGTTGCGCCTGATCTGGGGGGCCCGGGTCCCTCGAGCGATGCGGAGACGGGGGTCGCTACTTGGGTCCCCTCGTCAGGTGAGCTCGGACGGCTGTATTTGGGCCGTGATAAGCTGTGACGGGTCGCGCTGCCTTGGTGGCCCTTCCGGGCTGCCGGTGATTCGGCCTTCCGTGGTTAACGTTTTTTGAGGGTGATTACCCCGATGGTTAGGGGACCCCCTGGGTCTGTCCCCTTTAGTAGCCCCCGAGTCTCTGTCGGACTAAGGGTCAGTCGGGCAGAGGCTGATGGTTCGCGGGATCGTTCCCGGGCATTCTGCGGGGATTACTCCTTCTTGATTACGCATGTTCTTCAGTGGGGGCGCGCGAGCGCACCCGCGGGTGTAGCCCCTGAGCCCTTGGAGGAGTGAGTTCACTCGTGCAAGGGCTTTGATTCCCGAGGGTGGCGTTAGTTGCTCCCCATTCGACGTGGTGGATTGCGGGGATGATACCGATTTATACGGAATTCGGGGGGCGGGTCCTGCACGGCTTTGACATGTTTTGCGCATAGGAGGAGGAGGATATGCTGCAAGGAGCCCCCGAGCCCCTGGCCCGAGCGGAGGCGGTCGGAGGGGCTTCTTGTCTTCGAGTTGCGACCCTCGCTTCCCCTTCGCGGGGGAGAGGGGTGATGTCATTCGTGTATCCCTCGAATCGGGCCGCGTACACGGATGCCTCAGTGAGCTGCTAGTGGGTAGTTCATGTGGACGCCCGTGCCCCGTTCGCTAGGGGTTGGCTCGTGGTCCGGAGACTCGTCCATAAGAGCGCTTGCAAAGGTTTGCTAGGTAGGGCTCGGCCCCCTTCGATGGAGGCCGAGGGCGTGGAAGCTCTCCCTCGATGGGATCCCTCGTCTAGCTGCCTATGTCTGGCCTTGAACACAACAGGAGCGTCCCCAAACTTCGCGTTCGGGGTAAAGTCCGTTGAGCACGCCTGAATCGTCCCTGACTCTGTTGATCCGGAGCGCCTGTCGAACCCTTTCGAGGGCCAAGCTTCGTACTCCTGATCAGTGGGGCCTTGCGAAAGGTGCAGGTCGCCCTCGAGTAGCAAGCTCGAGGGTTGGTCGAGCGTGACCGGTAGCCTTCGCATCGCTTAATCTGGGGCGCCCGTTGAACCCTTTTGAGGCCTGGGCTTCGAGCCCCTGATTAGTAGCTCCCCACGCCTCGGGGGGGGGGGGCGTCGTTGTCTTACCTAGGAAGGAACCCAACGGTTCGGTTGTTGACGTTTCGGTTTGCGGGCCTGCGCGCGACCGCTGGCGGGCGTGGTCGTGGCTGACGTGGCGCGGAGTGGGCGAGGTGGGCGTGGTGGGTGCGCCTTTTTAGGCGGAGTTGGCGTGCGCCGAGGAGAGGCGAGGCGACGGGCGGTCAGGCGCCGCTGCCGCGTCGTTTCGTTTTACTGTGCCGCAGTAAATGCCGTCGCTCACGCATGCCGTTCTCGGGGAAAGGGGAGGGGGCCCCGCTTGTCATCGATGCGCCACGCGCGCCGGGCCCGTCGCCAACGGTTTTGTGTGCTGCGGCGGGGATGAATCCGCTCACTCCCTTATAAAAAGGAAAACTGGGGGGAAGGGGATTACTTACCTTCTCCATTCCCCGCATCAGCTCGCGCCTCCGCCTCTCTCGCTTCTGAGTCCGCTCGCTGCTTTCTGCTCATTCCGCCCGCCTTTGTCGCCTTTCGCTCCCCGCTCCGCCGTCCGCCATGGTGGTCATTGAGGGCATCACTGAGTGGACTCCGTCCACTGCCACCGATCACCTCCTGGAGGGCCTGGTGACCAGCGGGCAGCTCTCGCCCTGCGGCGATCCGGCGCGGCCGGCGTGGATCGTTCCGCCGCTGGCGGCCAGGGTGCCGAACCCGCCGGCGGGGTACGTGGTGAGCTTCATCCGCTTCCACGAGCGGGGCTTCAACACGCCCGCCAGCCAGTTCATGTGGGGCCTCTGCCACTACTACGGCGTGGAGCTCCACAACTTCGCCCCCAACGCCATCTCTCAGGCGGCGGCCTTCGTCGGCGTCTGTGAGGGCGTGCTGGGGATCGAGGCGCACTGGGACCTGTGGGTCCACCTCTTCCGTGCCGAGCTCAGCACGTCCGGCGCGGGAAAGGGGGTGCGCCGTTCTTCGTGCGCCGGCGGTCTTACGCTCGCGCCGTTCGAGCCCCGGAAGCACCTATACCCAGCCTGCAGGATGACCACCAACAACAGCGGCTGGGCCAAGGGGTGGTTTTATCTGCGCAACGACGGCCTGGGGTTGCCGGAGTACACCGGCAAGATCTTGACGGAGAAGGCCGACTCCTGGAGCTACGGTGTTTCCGGCGACGGTCAGCGTTTGAGGCTCCGCCCCGCCATCGACGCCCTTCGTACTCTGGAGGGGTCGGGTTTGACCGTGGCGCACGTGCTTGCGCACTGCCACCATCGCCGGGTGATTCCCCTCATGGAGAGACAGCTCCCTCTGTTCCGGATGACAGAGGGCGCCGACCCGGCGGCACTGGCGGCTTCGCGTATGTTGCCGGAGCCGCTCCTTGAGGAGTACGTCGTCACGAGGGTGCGAACGGCGGTGCATCCCGACACCATGCCGAGCGACCTCTGGTCGTTCCGGCTGCGCCCTGATGAGGGCCACATTTTGTCGGTAAGTCGCCGTCTTCCCTCCCGAGCTGTCGGATTGATTACTTAGGATTTCCTTTCTCGATTCATTGTGGTTTCAGGAGGTGAACTGCGGCCTCTACCGCTAACTCGCGCTGACTCCGGAGGTGCGCGCTTCGAACCGCGCCCACCGCGACCACGAGAGGGACGCGAAGGCGGCGAGGAAGGCTAGCAGCCAGAGGAGGCAGGCCCGGCGCGACGCACACTCGGCGGTGCTCCGCCGGTGGAGGAGGGACGGTGGGACGCCGCCGTCATCCTCAGAGGACTCCCCGGACCCTCCCAGCGAGGAGGAGGAGGAGGAGGAGATCGACGCCGGCGGGGCTCTGCCCGCCGGAGAGGAGGATGAGATGACCGCGCCGCCGCCGGGGGCGGGCACGGCGAGCCTTGGCGATGTCGCGCCGGTGGTGGCGCGGACGGCGGTCGCGCCTGCCCGACCCGCGGCGCCGAGGGCGCAAGTGACTTCTACCCCTGCTGCGGGCGCGTCGCGCCGCAGCAGATCGGATGCCGAGGGCTCGAGGGATTCGCAGCCCCCGAGCGGGTTGAGGGGGTCCTCGAGTTCGAGGAGGGCTCCCTCGACGGGCAGCTCGAAGCGGAAATTGCAGGCCTTGCAGGACTGCGTCCGGTAAGCCTCGCTTTGAGCTTTTCTCGTGGTTTTCCATCCCCGTTTGATTTTTTGTTTCGTAATTTCCGTTTTTCCTTTCTGATTCAGCGCTCGGGGTGCTGCCAAGGCTAACCCCAACCTCGCGCCTAAGAAGGCGTTGAAGGTCGGGGCGTTGGATTCCCCTCACGCCGGGGGATTGCGTTCGCGCGGGACTCCGCGTCCAACAGCGACGCCCGCAGTGATGCCGGTGGAGCCGGCGCCGGGGGTACGAGATTCCCGGCCGGTGGAGACAGAGCGGGGGGGGGGGGACGCCCCCGATGGTGGTTACGGAGCCGGGGCAGGGCGCCCGGTGGTGGATGTGGAGCCGGGCCACGGCGCCCCGGTGATGGATGTGGAGCCGGGGCATGGCGTCCCGGTGATGGACGAGCAGGGGGGACGTGCCACCGCCGTGGCCCAAGATGATGATGGCGGGCGTGCTCCCCCTGCGGGGGTGGCTGCGGCCGAGGTGCCGGCGGCGCTTTCCTTGGCCCGAGGGCTGCTGCCGGCGCCAGTGGCAGGGGGAGCGGCGGAGTGGGATACGGCTGAGGCGGCGCTGCATCAGGGTCGGCGCGGCCCGAGCGTGTGGCCGGAGGAGCCCGGCGTCTCCGCTCGAGTCTGGCGGGGCATGGCGGAGGAGAACGAGCTATGGGCTCGAGCGGAGCGGGTCGGGACGGACCTGGAGCGGACCATCACTGCCGCCGCCGATCTCCATTCCAGGCAGGCGCTGGAACTTTTCGAGGTAACCTCATGCTTATCCACACTGCTTGGTAATTCGTCACCGTTTTTAGTTCGTGGCTTATCCTTAATGGTTCTTCGTGCAGCCTCTGCGGCAGGAGGCGGCAGACAAAACCGCGTGCATCGTGGACTTGTACGCCGACCTTCGTCGGTACCGTCAGGCAAACCTGGACCTAGGCACGGAGGTGACCCAGCTCACCGCCCGGGTGAGGGAGACGGAGGCGGCCGCCCGCGCACACGAGGGCGCCAAGGTTCGCGCGGAGCAGGAACGCGACGCCGAGAGAGGCGCGGCGGAGCAGGGGGGCCGGGAATTGGCCGCGGCGTTGGAGCGGCTCGAGCTCGAGCGCAAGGCGCGCGAGGACGCGCAAGGCCAGCTCCAGCGGGAGGGCGAGGCGCTCGCAGCGGAGCGGACGCAGCTCGAGTAGGAGCGCAAGGCGCGCGAGGCCGCGCAGTCTCAGCTCGCGGAGGCGACGGCCCGGGCAGAGCAGAAGGCCCAGGAGGCCGATTGACTGGGCCGCTCGCTTCGGGAGAAGGGGGGTGCGCTGGCCACCGTGGAGAACCTGCTCCAGCAGGAGCGCACGGCGCTTACCGAGGCCAGGGCCTTGGTAGATGGTATGGTCTTATGTTTTCTTAGCTTCCTTGGCTGTTTTTGTGTTGGAGTTCGTTTTGACGTGCTCGATCCTTGTCAGGGCTGCGGAAGGCCGAGGCCGAGAAGGCGGACGAGGTGGTGGCTGTTCAAGCTGCCTACTCCGAGGCTCAGGGGGAGCTCGAAGCTATGAGGGCCGCCGCCGACGCCGCGTGCCGGGACATCCAGTGCGTCGACATCCCGTCGGGGTTGCAGTCGGGGTCGTCACTGCCTAGCCGCCTGAGGTCCTTGAGAGGCTGCGTGGCGGAGCGCCTCGAGAACGCTCTTCACCTTGGTGTGAAGAAGGCACTCGGCGTGGTGTCGACCCACTACGACATCGACCTTGCGGCGGTGGCGCGCGGCTATTTTATCGACGCAGACCTGGATGACGACGCCGCCCTTGCTGCTCTCGACGAGGCCGATTATGGTGCCGAGGACGCCGCCACAGCGCTCGCCGCCAAGTTCGGGCGTGAGCTTTTCCCTGGCGAGGACGACGATGCGCATGCCGACACCGGGCCCGAGGCCATGCCTGCCCCCGAAGCCGAAGCTGATCCTGAAGCCGACGCCGCGGCGTCCCTTGAGGAGGCCATCGCCTCGGTGCGCCGTGATGACGATGGTCCTGGGGCCCTTGCGTCGGTTCCTTCGACTGTCGCCGCCGAGGCCGCCGCCGTGCCCCCGCAGGAAGGTGAAGCCTGAAAGGTTCAGGCTTAGAGATCTAAATGTATCTTAGTTTTTAGGAGACTGACTCTGTATATAAACTAACTTTGAATTTCGATTGTGCGCTTCGAACTTCTTTGATTGTTCTATTGTGCTATTCTTGGCTTGGAGAGATTTTGGCCGGGTATTTTGAATCCGCGAGTAATTAAGGCGTGGAGTGGAGAGGGAGATGTCGTATCCCTTCGAGGGCGTAGGCGGTCTCACGGCTTAGCCGGCTCCGGCTTTAGTTAGCTCGCGCCCTGCATCTTTCTAAGCGCTCTGAGCTTTAGCACAATTTTAAAATTGGGACGATTAGGGGGGGGTAAACCCCCCGCAGCCCCCGAGGGGGGCTTGGCTCTATCGAGACTAGATTGAGGATAGGACCAAGTCCCCCTTGTTCATGCTGTTAGTAACAATGTTTCCATGTTTTTCGCAAACTTTTCATCTTTGTTAGCTAAGAACATGAAGTATTTACAAGGAATGCTGAGAGTTTTAAGGATAGAAGCGACGTAGCTGTTGGATGTTCCAAGCGTTGGTGAAGATCTCGCCCTTCTCGTTTGCCAGCTTGTAAGTGCCAGGCTTGAGGACTTTGGCGATGATGAATGGTCCTTCCCATGGTGGAGTGAGCTTGTGGCGCTCTCGATTGTCCTGGCGCAACCTTAGCACCAGTTCCCCTTCGTGGAGGTCTCGACGCCACACCTTCTGAGCTTGATACCGCCGGAGTGATTGCTAGTAGCGTGCCGAGTGAAGCAACGCCACGTCTCGAGCCCCATCCACCTGGTCCAACGAATTCTCACGGTTCCGCTGGTTTTGTTCTTCTTGGTAGGCCTTGAGCCTCAGAGACCCGTACTCCAAGTCTGTTGGGAGGACGGCCTCGGCGTCGTAGACGAGGAAGAACGGGCTGAAGCCTATGGCCCTGCTTGGGGTTGTCCTGAGACTCCAAATCACCGATGGCAGCTCAGCTACCCATTTCCGGCCAAACTTGTTTAGCTTGTTGAAGATCCTTGGCTTCAGGCTTTGTAGTATCATGCCGTTGGCACGTTCTACTTGGCCGTTCGTTTGTGGATGTGCTACTGCCGACCAATCTACGCGAATGTGATGGTCGTTGCAGAACTCCAAGAATTTCTTGCCGGTAAACTGGGTGCTGTTGTCGGTGATGATCGAGTTGGGTACCCCGAATCGGTGGATGATGTCGGTGAAAAACAACACGGCCTGCTCAGATCTGATGCTGGTGATGGCCCAGACCTCGATCCACTTCGAGAACTTGTCGATGGCCACCAACAAGTGGGTGAAGCCCCCGGGCGCTGGGCGGAAAGGCCCCACGAGATCCAACCCCCAGACCGCGAAAGGCCATGTTACAGGGATGGTCTGTAGGGCGTGCGCCGGGAGATGCGTCTTTCGTGCGTAAAATTGGCACCCTTCGCAGGTGCGCACGACTTCGTTCGCGTCGGCTACGGCGGTAGGCCAGTAAAAGCCTTGCCGGAACGCGTTACCCACGAGGGTACGCGGCGCCGCGTGGTGTCCGCACACCCCGGCGTGGATGTCGCGGATCAATTGCTTTCCCTCGGGGACGGGGATGCATCGCTGCAGAATCCCTGAGGCGCTGCATTTGTACAGCTCGCCGCCGACCGAGACAAAGGTCTTGGCCCTTCTGGTGATGCGGCGCCCCTCGGTCCGGTCCGAGGGCAGCTCCTCGCGGTCGATCCACGCGAGGTATGGGTTGCGCCAGTCTTGCGGTCGTGTGTCCCCGTCGATTTCCATGGCCTCGGCCGAAGAATTTCCAACGTCGAGGGCTTCGAGCCCCTCTTTCGAGGGGTCCTCTTCCATGGGCTCGACTCCCTCGGCCCCTGAGGGCGTCTTGAGGGCTCCGGCCCTTTGTTCGAAGTTGACTGAGGGTTGGTCGAGGTCACGGGCGAAGACGTTCGGAGGAACGGTGACTCGCTCTAACGCGATCTTGGCTAGCTGATCCGCTTCCTCGTTGTATTTGCGCACGATATGGTTCAGCTCGAGGCCATAGAATTTGTCCTCGAGGCGGCAAACCTCGTTGCAATACGCCTCCATCTTTTCATCGTGGCAGCTTGCGTTCTTCATGACTTGGTCGATGACCAACTGAGAATCTCCCCGGACGTCGAGGCGTTTGACGCCGAGGTCAATGGCGATGCGGAGCCCGGCGAGGAGGGCTTCATACTCCGCCATGTTGTTCGACGCCGGGAAGTGCAAGCGAACCACGTATCGGATGTGCTCCCCGAGGGGTGAAACGAAGAGGAGGCCCGCGCCTGCCCCAGTTTTCATCACCGACCCGTCAAAGTACATGGTCCAGCATTCGGCTTGGATCTGTGGTGGTGGAAGTTGGACGTCGGTCCACTCAGCGATGAAATCCGCTAAGGTTTGCGATTTTATCGCTTTTCGTGGCGCGTAGGAGAGAGTTTCTCCCACGAGCTCCATCGACCACTTTGCTATCCTACCCGAGACGTCCGGGTTGCGGACTATCTCCCCCAAATGGAAAGATGAGACCACGGTGACCGGGTGGGCCTCGAAGTAGTGTCGCAGCTTTCGTCACGCGAGCACTACAGCGTAGATTAGCTTCTGAATCTGTGGGTACCGCGCCTTGGTCTCGGTCAGCACCTCACTGACGTAGTACACCGGCCTCTGGACCGGCAGAGCGTGACCCTCCTCCGTCCTTTCCACGACAATGACGGCGCTGACAACTTGCGTTGTCGCAGCCATGTATAAGTAGAGGGGCTCGCCGTTCTGCGGCGGCGTGAGGATTGGTGCCCGTACGAGCGACGCTTTTAGCCCGTCGAGGGCTTTTTGGGCTTCGGGGGTCCATGAAAAGCGTTCGTGCTTTTTTAGGAGCCGGTACAAAGGTAAGCCTTTTTCACCAAGTCGAGAGATGAAACGGCTGAGAGCCGCGAGGCAGCCCAGTACCTTTTGCACCCCCTTGAGGTCCCGAATCGGCCCCATCCGTTCCAAGGCTGAGACTTTTTCGGGGTTGGGTTCGATGCCTCGTTGGGAGACGATGAAACCCAATAGCATGCCCCACGGCACCCCGAATACGCATTTCTCCGGATTTAATTTTACCCCGTTTGCCCGGAGGCAACCGAATGTGATTTGCAAATCATTTACCAGATCGTCCGCCTTTCTGGTTTTCACAACGATATCGTCTACATATGCCTCAACGGTCCGCCCGATGTGGCTTCCGAAAACGTGTTGCATACATCGCTGGTATGTAGCTCCAGCGTTTCGGAGGCCGAACGGCATAGTGATGTAGCAAAACATGTCATACGGGGTGATGAAAGAAGTCGCGAGCTGGTCGGAATCTTTCATCTTAATCTGATGATAACCGGAATAAGCATCAAGAAAGCATAGCAATTCGCACCCAGCGGTGGAGTCTACTATCTGATCTATTCGAGGCAAAGGGAATGGAACCTTAGGGCATGCTTTGTTTAAACCGGTATAATCTACGCACAGACGCCATTTCCCGTTTTTCTTCCTAACTAGAACAGGATTAGCAAGCCAGGTTGGGTGAAATACCTCTTTGATGAACCCGGCCTGCAGAAGCTTGTGCACTTCCTCCCCGATGGCGCGGCGCTTTTCTTCGTCGAATCGCCGCAGTCGCTGTACCACCGGCTTGGAGTGAAACTGGATGTCAACGCTGTGCTCGGTGACCTCCCTCGGAATATCAGGCATGTCCGAGGGTCTCCACGCGAAGATGTCGGCGTTGGCGCGGAGAAAGTCGACGAGCACTGCTTCCTATTTGGGGTCGAGGGTGGTGCTAACCCTCAACGCCTTGCCCTCGGGGGCATTGGGGTCGAGGGGCACCGCCTTGGTGTGCTCTGCAGCCTTGAAGGTGCCCGCGTGCCTTTTGGCGGAGTCGACGACCTCGTTCGCCACCAGGGTCTCGCTGTAGGCGAGCGCCTCCGCGCCCTCGACGCACTCGACGTCGCACGCGTAAGCATGCTCGTACGACGATCCCACGGTGATGACGCCCTTTGGCCCCGGCATCTTCATCTTGAGGTAGGCGTAGTTGGGGACCGCCATGAACTTGGCGTAGCACGGACTCCCGAGAATGGCGTGGTACGCTCCCGGGAATCCCACCACCTTAAAGGCGAGGCTCTCCCTCCAAAAGTTGTCGGGGGTGCCGAAACAAACGGGTAGGTCGATCTGCCCGAGGGGTTGGACCCGTTTTCCCGGTGCGATGCCGTGGAACGGCGCCTTGCTTGGCCTCAGCTGGTTCGTGCCGATGCCCATGAGCTCTAAGGTGCGGATGTAGAGGATGTTGAGGCTACTGCCCCCGTCCATCAGCACCTTGGAGAATCGTGTGTTGCCGATGACGGGGTCGACGACAAGTGGATAGCGCCCCGGATTCGGGACATAGTCCGGGTGGTCCTCGCGGCCGAAGGAGATGGTCTCGTCTGACCAAGCGAGGTAAGTTGGCATCGCGGGGTGAATGGAGAAGACCTCTCGGCGTTCACGTGTTTGCTCCCGGGACGTCGCGTTCATCGTGGGCCCCCTACGATGAAGAAGATATTCTCCACGTGGGGGAACTCGTCGTTGCCGCCATCACCCGTATCCTTCTTCGGGCCATCCTCCTTCGCGGAGGTGCGCTTGTAGTAACCCCTGATCATCTCGCACTGTTCGAGGGTGTGGCTGACAGGGCCCTTATGGTACGGGCATGGCTTCTTCAGCATCTCGTCGAACAGGCCTCCTCCCTGAGGAGGGCCTCGAGGGCCTTTGCGGCCTCGCTCGACCGCGAGGGCCTCGTCAGAGTCCTCACCCTGCTGCTGCTGCGCGGCTTGCCGAGGCTTCTTGCCCTTGCCGCCTCGTTTCTGCTTTTTAGCCTTTCCCTTGGACTTGCTGCCCTCCGCGGGCAGCTCCTCCGCGCGCTTCCCCTTGGTCTTGCCGTCGAAAATCGCCCAACAGCCTCCTCCCCAGAGGCGAAGTTGGTAGCGATGTCGAACAGCGCGTTGACGCTGGTGGGATGGTTTTGCCCCAGCTCGCGCACCAGCTCCCGACAAGTTGTGCCTTCGAGGAAGGCGTGGATGATTTCGGAGTCACCCACGCTCGGTAGCTCGGTGCAGCGCTTGGAGAAGCGGCGGATGAAGTCTCTCGGCGGTTCGTCGGCCGTCTGCCGGCACCCGCGCAGGTCCCAGGAGTTTCCGGGGCGCACGTACGTGCCCTGGAAGTTACCCACGAACATCCTGACCAGGTCGTCCCAGTCGTGGATCTGGTTCGTGGGTAGGTGTTCGAGCCATGTCCGCGCCGAGTCCGCGAGATGAAGCGGAAGGTTGCGGATGATCATAGCGTCGTCGGTGGCCCCGCCCAACTGGCAAGCCAGGCGGTAGTCGTTGAGCCACGTCTCGGGCTTCGTCTCGCCCGAATACTTGGTAACGGTGGTCGGCTGACGAAAGTGCGGCGGGATGGCGGCCGAACGGATTTTCCGGGGGTTCCGGCGTCGGGCTTTTGTCCTCCTCGCTGTCGTAGCGACCCCCTCGTCGGGGGTGCCTACTGCGGGGAGGCGCCGCGTCCTGCCTCTTCTTGTTCAGGACGTTGCGCGCGTCACCGTCGTTGATGGCGCCTCGTGTGTCCATGATTCGGTCCTTCGCGGACCTCCTCGTTTCGCGGTCGTCGGTCATGAGCGCCTTCCCGTCGTTCGTCGGTCGGTGAGGCGTCCATGCGCCCCTAGGCGGGGTATGGATAGACTGTTCCTTATCCCGCTTGCTTCCTCCGGCTCTCGAACTGGCCTGGTGGCGCATGCGGGAGGCGGAACTTTCTGCTTGTTGAACAGCCGCTTCTTTGACAAGGGCCTGCACCTGGTGCCACATGTCGCGCGCCTCTGGTGTCGATGGTTCGTGTATGGCCCGAATCAGAGTTACCGCGGCGACGAGCTTCTGGCTTGCCCGCGGCGGCATGGCAGGGCTGGCGTCGTTGCCATCATTCATGATGCGCGCTTGAGCGATGCGCCCGGCGGCTCGCGCACATTCGCCGCGCTCGGGCTGCCGGGCTTCCAGAGCTGCGCGCAGCTCCTGTACCTGTTGGCGCTCCTGTCGGAGCCTGGCTTCCAGCTCTTGTACCTGCACGAGCTGTGCCTGCGCGAGTGCGGCTTCGACCGATGGCTCGGCGGGCGCTGGTTCGTCGTGTCCGGCCCCGTCGCGCGTTTCTTCATCCTCTCCCACGGACTCTACTTCGCCGTCGAGGACGAAGCATTCCCGCGTGGGGTCGTATTCCCCTTCGCTGGAATCGTCAGAACAGGTGAGGCAGAAGTCCGCAACGGCCTGGAAGGAGGTAAGGCCTTCGCGGTCGCGCAGCCCGGAGTAGTCCAGGCCTGGGTGCTCCTGGCCGCGCACACTTTCCCCGTCGTCCGACTCGGGCTGGGACCCGCCGGGCGAGGAAATGTTGAGGCTGCGGATCGAACCCAGCTGGTGACCCGGCGAATCCTCTTGCGCGTTCAGGTTGGCGCTGATTGTCGCGGAGTAGCTTGCGGCCGCGTTGCTCATTCCGTGCGGGAGCGGCGCCGGCCCGGCCATATTTTCCCAGCGTACTCCCTCCGCGGGAGCCGCTGGTGGGGGTGCGCCCCCCTGTAATGCGGCAGCGGGCCGGAGCAACAGGTGTGCGTCCCAATCAGGGAGGACGACGCGTGGGGCAACGCGCCGTTCCACGCGAATCTGCAGCTCATGCAGTCTTCGACGTCTCCTGAGGTTGGGCGGCGTTGGCGGCGCCGGGGTAATAGCCATCATGCCGGGCGTCCTGGAGGCGAGCCGCATGAGGAGGCCCTCACCGGTCGCTTCGAACTCTAGGCTCCCAAACATGATCCGGTACCCGCGCGGAAGCGGGCCGGGGGACCCCGTGGCGGATCGTGGCGACATGGCCCTGGCGTGGCTTGCCGTCAAGGGAACTGATCAGGTGAAGTGGGTTGATCACAGCGCTCCCCCTACCTGGCGCGCCACTGTCGGTGCTGAGATTGGGCGGCCAATCCTCAGCGCCACGCAGAATGCGCTGTGTCCCGTCCCCTGACGGTTGATGCAAGAGCTAGCACGGTGAGACAAGGGTTTATCCTGGTTCCGACCATGAGGTCGTACGTCCAGCAGAGTGCGCTCGTGGCGCTGTACTATCTTACACCGGAGTGCTTGCAGTGGGGGGCTACAAGCGAGGTGGGAGAGGAGAAGGAGTCTCCAAGTCCCTGAAAATGAGTGTGAAAGTGATTGAGGCGAGTGCCAATATCGTGGGAGGCGGTGATCGTGTGTGCCTCTGCCTTTTCTCTCGCTCCCTTCCTCCTTTTATAGGCCAAGGAGAGGGGGGAGAGGCTTACAAGTACAATGTGTGCTACAGGGGCACGTACTGGGGAGCATGGCGCCGGGCGTGCGGTCGTCCTTGACCCTGACAGGGGATTTATGGCGAGCTCCGGCTTCTGCGGGTGTCATGGCCATCCCTGTGCTTGTCCTGGAGTGGTTTCGAGGGGTGGCGCCGCCGTAATCCGCGCCCAGCCGCCCGCCGCTGGTTGATTCGAGGGCGTGGCAGGTGGGGAAGGACGAGAGTTGGCGGCACAGGGGTCGGCATGGCGGTTGCTGTCGACCACAGTGCGCGGCGTGCCCGGTTTACCGGGGAATGGCCGAGAGTTGGTGGATTGACCCGGCATTCGTCATCACCGGGCCGCGCCTGACCGGAGTCCGTGCTCGGTCGCTGCTCAGATATTCGTTCGAGGGTTCTTCACGCCCATTCGAGGGCTGCACCGGGGGGGGGGGGGGAAGGACGGGAGCGGGTGGAATAGTGGTGCGGAATGACGCCTGCAAGTCTGCACAGGGCCTTGCGCAGCGCCGCATGCGTCCGCACAGTGGCGGCGAGGACGCACAGTGACCGGAGTAGGTAGAACAGCGAGCTCTGCGGTGTCAGCGGCGCGGCGTGGGGAGAGATCGTCTTTTGACTTTGGCGCCTGCCCGATGGGACGGGCATTAAATGCCGTTGTCGGGCGGGGCGCCGGGGCGCGCTGCGTTGAGTAGAGGGGTGGCCTCGAGCGAGGCGGAGTTGGCTCGCCTGCTTGAGGGGGTGCGCGGCCCTCGAGCGAGGCGAAGTTCGTGTTGCGCCTGATCCGGGGGGCCCGGGTCCCTCGAGCGAGGCGAAGACGGGGGTCGCTACTTGGGTCCCCTCGTCAGGCGAGCTCGGACGGCTGTATTTGGGCCGTGATAAGCTGTGACGGGCCGCGCTGCCTTGGTGGCCCTTCCGGGCTGCCGGTGATTCGGCCTTCCGTGGTTAACTTTTTTGAGGGTGATTACCCCGATGGTTAGGGGACCCCTGGGTCTGTCCCCGACACATACTATCTGTATGTAGTGAAGATAGTGTAGCGGTAGATGTCGTTTTCATCAACAGTAAGTGATTTCGTTAATTTTGCCTTTTAAAATCTGCTGGCTAAGATTATAAGGTAGAGTTGCGTACGCATATTTACTGAGGCGAGCCGTCTATGTGAGCGGTTTCTGTACTGTGTTTAGAAAAAAACGTCGAGTAAAATCGAAAAACGAACAAAGCCGCCGGCCTCTACTGGCCAGACGCAGCAGTCAAACGTCGCTGAGCCGTCCAGGGACAAAGCCGTAAATTCCGCCCTGTTCCCCGTGCCGCGGCCCCCACCCTCTCCCTCTCTCCGCGCGTACTGTGCTGCTTCGTTGGGTTGGGTCCAAAGTCTCCGTGTCGTCTCCACGACTCCACTTGCTTCGCCTCTCTGCTGGCTTGGCTACTCCCAGCAACTCCCATCCCCACGCGCTCCATCCCCTCCCCTCCGATATCTGAGATCTCGCCCGCCGCGCCGGCGACCGACCGGCTGACGTCGGGGTAGATAGAGGCCCGCAGGCGATGGGGAACTGCTGCTCCGACGAGGTGGGCCACGGCGGCGGCGCCCACCCCGTCGGCCCCGCCGCCGCCAAAGCCGCCCAGGCCGCCTCCGCCGCGGCCGATCGCTTCCTCCGCTCCCGCGGCGCCGGCGCGTCCACGCAGATCGAGGTACGGAGCCACCCTCGCTCCCCCCTCGCGGTCGTGTACTTCTGTCTCGAGCGGTAGGGCTAGTCGGGCACTCGGCGCGGGCGCGGGAGCATGGGCACCGGCATTGCTCCCCGGCGATGGCGAACTGACGACGGCTAGGTCCCGCCGCGTGCCGTCCCTTTGCGTGTTTCTGGGATAGGTGTTGTGGTTTTATGGCGTCTGCGGAGGACGCGTGATGGTACCCGGGGACTACTGACTGGCTTCTGATTGGAGCGATGGGAATTCTCAGCATGCTTCGGTTGATGCTATGCTAGCTATCTGGTCCCCCCCTCGGGCTTGTCAAGCTGCGGATTACCCTTTCCGTGTGTTTAGGTGCTACCATTTGGTGCACGCGATCGAAAAGTGGCAGTGCGGGAAAACGACCTGTGGGCTGTGGCTGGAGATGGGATACCGTCACATTGCTGCATTAAGCTATGGTGATTGGGTGCTGGGCTGATTTGAATATGCTGCACCTCTGGTTTGGTGTGGTCAGCGGCTTTTGTGTCCTTGGCTTTAGAGATGCTAGTGTAAAACATGGTTAAGTCATAGACGGTTTATGATATACATATCGACTATTTGGAAACTGTTTTGGATATTTAATCTTCATTTAATTTGTGTAGCATATAGCTAAGGAGCCAAGACCCATAGCTTAACAACTTATTCATTAGTGCTATGTTGTCGGTACAGCTACATGGAATTCTTTGAGTAGGGTGCCATGTCATTTCATATCCCTGTTTTAGTATGGTTTTATAAGGGTTTGGTACTACAATTTTGCTCCATATGAGGACTATGGTCATATATGTGAGTTATGTTGTGCGTTTATTTTGTGGTATCTCTTATCTGTTGCTTGTAGGAGTAGAGTTTTAGTCACTGAACATGTGAGGCATGTTTAGTTGTGCAATGTTTTGATTCTGACTGTACAACATGTTGCAGTTATCTCTCTCTGCTTCGAATTTGGGTGATCAAGAATATTTTCCCAAGGTATTCTTCTTGTTTCACCTCTTGCATTGGTGATGTTGCTATTTTTCATTTCCTTGCATCCTTTAGTCCTTTACCAGTTTACCTTTCTTTCGTAAAGGAAAAAAATAATCAGGAGAGCTACCTATTGTGTTAAATTATGCTTCTGTATCTTCACTGGCATCTATATATATTGCTATGCTATGCCACTTATTGAGTAGCATGTTGAGGTCATCTTTGTTTTGTTAGAAACCCTAAAGTGATATTAATTGAGCACTTTCATCAATTCCAAGTGACACGAAGTCTGGAAAGTATAAAAAGGAAGTGGCAAGCCAATTATAGCAGACATATTTACCTTTCCTAGATCATAGCTCATGTATGATGTTAACCACTTCCTTAGCTTAGAAATGAGGCCCTAGAGTGAAAAGATGGTCCATTAAGTTTCTTACTTTTGTCATCAAACTTTGTAGCATATTCACTCTAATGGTAAGGTGAGACTAGAAACAGTAACGATAGCCTCACTTTGGTCCCCCTTACTCTGACCTTGGCTTAATTTACAGCCTCAGTTTACTACCATTTAATTGGCACCCGAGAAATGTTTAAACCAGTGTACATTAATCCTCATGTGCCTGAATCACCTTGTTTTCTCCTGTGTGGTTCTCATTCTCAATATTCCCACTGGTGATATACATTTATTCAGCTCTGCTTTCTCCAATCCTTTTTCCTCCTCTTCTTCCTCCCCTCTCTTTTCTCTCACCACCAAACTAGCCACCCTTGCGGTAGCAGGTAGTTTCCATGTCCTACACCCACCACCTCATCCGTCCTACCATGCACACAACTACTTGCCTTTGTACTCTCTCACGTGCTTTACTGTGCACCGATGTCTTCCCTTTTATCGTTTCATCTTCTATTGCTTCCTCCTGAATGCTAGTGGGTTAATCTTTGTCCTGCTTCCTTGGCATCAAGGCTCACACCTTTCCTTTGTCAAATCTAGTTGTAGTAAAGTATAAAGATTTGAAAGCAGCTGGATGAGGAGAGTGCTCTTATTCCTCAGCACAGGGTTCACATCTTTATCCATCAATACAGCACGAGCTATTCCTACGAACGGCGAAAAATAAATACGAGATATGGATATATAGAGCATGGATTCCCCTTTCGATGGGTTAAATAGTGGTCAAACACATTTGGATTTAGCTGGTAGCAATTTGGCTGCTCCTATCCCAAAGATAAGAATACGGCGAATCCCACAACGCACCTTCTCCGGGTTCATTTAGTTGTTGTTTCCATGGCCTTTCTTGAGAGCGAATTTTGAAAATACAACGCAAAATTAGCTTTTCGAGTTGATCAATTTGTTTTCCTTTCTAGTACCAGTGCTTGCCCACTGCTTGAAGGAAAATAGCTGCAGTCCTTTTCTCTCTGCATACATGCTGCTTTATCTGAATATTTGTTGAATTCTTATGTTGGCAGGTTGCCACCCTTTTCTTAATTTCTCTTCCTTTTCCCTCAGAGTAACCCCATGGTGGTTGTGTATTCCAAAAGGAAAGACGGACCACTTGAAGAAATTGGGCGTAGTGAAGTCATTTTAAATTCTTTGAACCCAACTTGGATGACAAAAATCAGTGTGCAGTACCAGTTTGAGATTCTTCAGCCATTGGTGTAAGCTTCTGTCATACTGTACTTCAAATTTCTCCAGTTTTGTACTTATATTAATTGTCAAGAGTGAATGCCACATCTTAACCATCCTATTGCCTGAACAGATAAGTTTATTTGCAGGTTTCAGGTTTTTGACGTTGACCCACAGTTGCATAATGTCAGTGAAAAGGTGACAGTTGTTGCGATTCTATATTACTAGTGTTCTATTTGCTTTTGCACTGAGTCTGCTAATTGCTAATAGTAAAGCACAGTAGCACACTCGATACTTTTAACTGGGATATTCCAAGCTGACAAAAGCTGGGATGTCTTCACCATTGAGGACCTTGTGATCCATTTACTGTTTTGCATGGGTAAAGCGGTTTATGGAATTAAGTATAGTTTTCATTGCTACCTCTATACCTAATGCCATATTGCCATGCTTAAATTTGTTTTTTTATGCTTGGAAATGCTAGCCATTTCGAATACAACAAACAACAACCAAGCCTTTCAGTTCCTAGCAAGTTGGGGTAGGAAATACTAGTTATTTCGAATATATATAGAATAATATATACTTATTTTGAGCCTAAAATCTCCACATTAAAATTCATTTTGTTACTCAAATTTTCTTTTAACACTTCCAGATACCTTTAAAAGTTTGACTATATATATAGAATTCCCAAACGTAAAAGAATCACATGCATGCACTTAGTTCTGAGAACAAGGAGCTATTCAAAGCATATAACTAACTAACTTACAGCTTCACTCTATTTTTCAATTGTTCATTGCTCAAGTCTTATATTAGGAGCTACATTTCAATGACCCTGTTAGATTCTGCCAAGATCCTAGGGGTTGTGATTTATTAAGCATACATTCTTAGTTGTTCTTTGCAGCTGCTTGGCGATTCTTATGCTAATCTGTTCTGCAATACAGATGCTTAAGCTAGAGGAGCAAGAGTTTCTTGGAGAGGCTACCTGTCTTTTGTCAGAGGTATTCTTCTTTTGGCTTATGGAATTGTCATTTGGTCCCCTTGATATATATTCTTCTCCTGAGTAATGCGCAGTGCACATTACATCACATACCTCATTTTGTCGCAATTGAATGAATAATCGTTCTGAATTTCCAACATGGATCAAGGTTGCAAATAGCCCGCTATAGCTTCGGTATAGCTTTTTGAGACAACTGCCGCTACGATATTGCAAATATTATCGCTAATGCCACTAACTCCGCTATATCATGAGCCCCGCTAAATTCAATAGTTTAGCTCCGCTAACACCGTTATGTTTGAATTATGAACTTATATACTTGTGATTTATGAACAGCAAGGTACGATTTATGATATATTTTATGAGTTACGGCTCATTTCCTTATGTATTCACTAATGTTTGCATGTACTTACGAAATATGAGCTGGAAATCATAAAATTGGTAGTGTTTAGGGCTAAATTTTGATAGTTTTTCGCATACCGCTAAATGCTATAGCTGCTATATAGCCCCTATAGCTTTTTTAGAAGTACTCCGCTAAATTCTATAGCCCGCAATTTGCAACATTGACATGGATAGAACTTCAAGTAGTTGGGAAAGAAAGTAAAGAGAATAGAAAACACTATGACAGTGCATAATGCATATACCTCCAAATCTTTGTTATGTTTGCTTGGCTGTGTAACTTGTCTAGTGTTGAGTCATGTGATGGCCCACAGTGATTGATAAATAGCTCATAAGCTCTAAAGTTGAATCTCTGAAAGCAAACTTAAGCTAATTTTATGTTTCTTTGCTTGCACAATCCAAACTTATGACCAACAATAACTTATCATAGGAATTTGCAGATTGAAGTAATGCAATTTACTCTGCTAATTCCTATGATAAGTTCATGTTGGTCACAAGTTTGGATTGCAAATTAGGTCCATATCAAATCAGCAGTCAGCAGGCCAGTTAGACACTGACTGATGATATGGACCTGCCATCATGGTAGATGGCACACTCGCACAAATCTCCCAACCATGCCTGGTGCATTTTTTTTGGGCCAAAGTAGTCCCATAGCTACATAAAGTAGATGGCACATTGGCACATTTTTTCCAACCCATTGGTGATATCTCAAGTCCTTTTCCCCTCCGTCCTCTATTTCAGTTCTCAGCACCACCAGCCCAAAAGCCATCGCACTGATGATCCCCGCTCTCTGCCAGTTGACCCACCCATCAGCTATGGCCTATGGCCCCAGATTTCCCTCCCGCTGCTCCACAAAGTCCCTAAGTCTACCTCCCCCAGTATGCCACAGTACTGATTGCCCCAGTCTAAGTATTGAGCCCCAAAACTGAAGTTGTGATAGCAATGAATATGATGAATTAGGTAGCAGCCTAGAAAAAAAGGCTGTTCTTGGTCTTTTCAGGTGCTGCAGCCTGCTATTTCTCATATATGTGACATAGATTTGAGCTGCTATTGAATGTTTGCACTAGATACATGACATATGAAGCAGCTCCTTTGTCGCATGCTTGATAAAGGTGTTTTGATTCACAATCAACTAGTGCCATTACACCGTGAAGTACACGCAATTAGCTTTGGCATGTACCAAACAAAATTTCAAAGACCCTCTCAGCAAATCATCTTGTTTGTGCTAATGTGCTGTGTCACCAATCATGGTCCACTGCGTAGTTACATTAGGTGACCCAACCATGTTTGGTGGCCTAAATGCGCAATTTTGGAGTTCATTGACCTAATTGAACCTATATGACAAGTTCTGTGACCTTTAATACAATTCACTTGAATTTATAACTTTAACATGGGCGGTAGCTCCAGCTCTAGTTGCCAATGGTAACATGCATGTACTACGTAGATGTAAACATAATGTTTCACAATTGCAAGGCAGCACTTACATGTTGCATCACATGAATATTAAATTAACAATTTTGTAATGTTAATATGTTTCAAGACCATCCTAATTCTAGATTAATATTGTTTGTACTTCATACTTCTGTTGAAGACCAAGGCTGATTTTGCAGGTTATCACCAAGCAAGACAGACTACTGACTCTGAAGCTTGGTGTCTCTGAACACAACTTGCCAAATCCTAGTAAATTTGGTGAGCTAACCATTCAGGCCGAAGAAAGTGCAGGTTCAAAAGCAATTATGGAGATGGTATTCCGCTGTTCGGATCTTGAAATCAAGGATCTTCTCACAAAGAGTGTAAGCTTATGGTCTTATGTTCTTATTCCTTAGTTCTCTCTTGTTCCTGTTTGCACTCCCTGTTTGGCTATGTCTATCTTTTGGTTTTCTTGTGTGGCATTTCACCATTCTGATTTCTAAATATGCTTTGTGACAGGACCCTTTCTTGCTAATATCTAGAATATCAGATAGTGGAATGCCTGTTCCAATTTGCAAGACAGAAGTAAGAAAGAATGATCTTAATCCTAGGTGGAAGCCAGTGATTCTGAATCTCCAACAGATTGGAAGTAAGGCATGAGACTATCTTCTTCTTTCTTACCTTTGAACTTCTGTTGATGTTTACTGCCCGAGCCATCTATTATGAGAACATCTTTTACCCTGACACTTCTTGAGGCAAGACTGCACCTTTGATTCAACCACCAACTAGTTCGGATAGTGTGATATCTAAATCGAATATATTTTTGTGGGCTAATGCTAATGATGAAAATGTTTTAGATCAATCATTGTTGTTCTTTCTTATGGTTATATTGTGCTGCAGGAGAACCCTCTAATTATAGAGTGCTTTAACTTCAGTAGCAATGGCAAACATGACCCAGTCGGGTAATTGTGCTTGTTTAACTCCCACTGCCCTTTTCCATTTTGATCTGTTCATATGTATGTTCCATGGTGCCTTAGAGCCTGGGCCATTAATACTTGAATTCCGATTTGTTTTCTGATTAGATACCCTTTGTAATTCGACAGCAAGATAGTCAAATCAGTTGCAGAATTGGAAAACATGTTCCATAGGCAGAATGGTGAAAATTTCTTTGTTCCTGCCAGCAATGCACATGAATGTCACAGTAAGGAGGTAAAATTTGTTACTTTGGAATATCTTCAACTGTTGCATTATATGAATCATTTTTCATTCTGATAAGCAGGTATTGAAGAGTCAGTTATACGTGGAAAAATACGTCGAGTGCAATAGGCATACTTTTCTTGATTATATTTCTGCTGGGTGCCAGTTGAAATTTATGGTAGGCGTTGATTTCACAGGTATGCAGCAGACATGGCAGTGCAAATTGGGCTTTTCTTGTTTATGTTTCTCTAGTCACTAACTCGTGCTTAAAATGTTACTGTTGATGTTTACCCTCTCCAGCTTCAAATGGAAATCCACGGCTTCCAGATTCCTTGCATTACATTGATCCCTCAGGTCGTCCAAATGTATATCAGAAGGTGAGTAACTGATTGATCACCCATTTGTTCTTGTGTTCTGGTGGCCCTCTGAGACTCTGAGCATGTACTGATTTTGAGTTCTTCTATTGCTGTTTTTTGGAAGGCAATACTCGAAATTGGCGATGTTCTACAGTACTATGACCCAGCTAAGCGTTTCCCCTCTTGGGGCTTTGGCGCAAGACCTATTGATGGTCCTGTTTCCCATTGTTTCAACTTGAATGGCAGCGCTTATCAACCTGAGGTATTCTATTTTTTTTTCTACACTCCAATGCTGCTTTTCTTTCTCCAGAATTTTTGCTACTTCTTGAAAGCTGATTTGGGGACTGCTTTTCTCAGTTACAATATTTACTTGGAAGTAGATTTGCTACTATATATGTATTTTTTACATTTGTAAAAATAAAGCACATACCATGTGTTTCTGAAGACTTATGCCCGTTGGAGCTGTATACACACAGCTGATCTTATCAAACTTCTTCAGGTTGACGGAATACAAGGAATTATGTCAGCTTATATCAGTGCACTTCGTAATGTATCACTGGCTGGTCCTACTCTCTTTGGCCATTTGATTAGCACCGCTATGGCAATAGCTAGCCAATCTCTTGCTGACAATCAACAGAAATACTTTATTTTATTAATAGTCACTGTATGTATACCTCTGAACCCATCCTCAAAAAGTAGCTCTCCATGATTTCCTTCTTAGCTGTCAAATTATTTGCCAGGATGGTGTGGTAACTGATTTTCAAGAGACTATTGATGCAATCATAAAGGTGTCAGATTTTCCTATGTCCATCATTGTTATTGGAGTTGGAGGGGCTGATTTCAAGGAAATGGAGGTAATGTGTTTGTCCACAGTAGTTAAAGTTCTCTTAATCATTTGTGTATTTATTTTCTTTTGGAGCCAACTTGAAATGCAGCACTATAGGAACTATATAAGATCAATTTCTCTTGGCAGCAAATATGGGAGCTCAGATAACAGAACTTAATGATTCATTTTTTTTCACTTCTAGCTCTCTAGCTGTTACTGCCTGCAATAAAATCAGCACCCAGATACTTTATATCAAATGATAATGACAAGATTGGTTGATGCTTTTGTCGTCGTCTTTCTTTCTCCCTCCCACATCAGCCTAAGCCCGATCCAACCACATTTTAATATTAAAATTTGTGTTGTGCAGTTTCTGGATCCAAATAAAGGAGAGAAACTGGAAAGCTCAACCGGAAGGGTTGCATCAAGGGATATGATACAGTTCGCCCCAATGAAGGTTGCACACGGTATGCATATGGAACAGAATTCAATCTCTCTGTTTTCTTCAGTCTCCCTGAAAAGATGCAAAATAGGTCATTCATGTGATACAAAGTACTTCCTCTGATTCCAAATATAAGTCAATTATGACATCAATACAATCTCCTATGGCACTTTGACTAATAATATCTGTAAAACTATGTTATTCAAAATAGAAAGAATTATACATTACTGAAGTATATTATTCCAATCTATATGATTTTTTGGTTATTGATTATTGCCAAAGAGTATGGACTTATATTTGGCATCTGAAGTGATAAATTATTCCTTTCGGTCAACAAAAAACAGTGCAAACTGTTTGCATATAGCTAGTCACATCTTTCTGATTTATTCTGTACACCTGCAGACCTGCTTATAATCCTGCATTCTACATCTTTACTTGAGCAAGCAGTCTGATATTTGGTCCACCCTTATTTCCAGGCAGTGGGGTGGCAACAGTACAGTCACTTCTTGCTGAAATACCAGGGCAATTCATGACGTACATGAGAACAAGAGAAATTCAAACAGCTAGTATATGATGCCCTCTATCGGTGGAAGATAAGCCCCTGAGTGTTCTCTGTTAATATGATTTTGGTCTTTCTGTCACATAGTTTGTGCAAGTTCTAAGCCCGGATGCGAGATAGATAGTATGGATGTGTTGTAGATGAGATTGGTCGCCTGGAGATTGCAAACTCTGCGAGCTGAAGCCTGAATGGCAAGTTGCAGGCAAGATTCGCAAGAACCACAAAGTCCTGCGGACGGACCCAAGAAGCAGTTTGTGAAGAGATGCAATGACCTCACTAGGCCACCTTAGTTTCATGCCAAAATTTTACCAAGCTGTATTCTGGTTCGAATTGGATTCCTAGGCTAGCAATTCGTAATTGGAAAGATGCAACCGTCATCTTTCTCTGTACGTGTTTGTATGATAGGATTTTAAATTTTGTATTACCCTTTTAGGTAAACTGGAATCCGGAGAAACTTTGGATTTTTTTTTTGAAAAATAAACTTTTGAAGTTGTGTATTTGATTTTTCAAGCACATACTGGCTGCTGCATGGGTGTTTACTTCATGTGTCCGTCAGTGCAATGCATGCGTGGGGACCAATTAGCTAGGCGCCTAACCTAGGCGTGCTCCCGTCCATGCGACTTTAGGGACCGGGACCAACGTATCCGTGCTCACCGAGGGTAGAGATCCATCGACGTTTCACGACTTCGGTGGGTGATCTGGTTGAAAGCCCCAGAAGTGTAATTAATTTGGTTCAGTGGAGACAATCTGATCGGCGGCGGTGAAAGGGAAATACAAGATGTGCAACTCAACACGCTCGGGAGACAACAATTGTCTACCAAGTTGCACTTGGTTGGGACCTTCATTCAACTCGAGCAGGCTATCATGATTTTTTTAAGAAAAAGACAGGAACTTCAAAAGATTTATGAGGAGAAACATGGAAAATTCATTGTTTTCCAGCACAAATCTTGGCGAGAAAGGAGAAGAAAGTCGTGTCATCCATGTAAATTCACCTCATCAGTCATCTTGAGCGCGCTCCCGCCTCCTTTTGTAATTTCCTGTGAGCTGTGGCTCTATCCATGTTCTATGGGCCTGTTCTGCTGGATGGTGGCTGGTGGTTGGCGCTGGTTTTTTGCTGAGAGAAAAACAATGCTGGCTGGTTGGTGGCTGGTGGATAGTACTGGTTTTTGGTGAGAGAAAAACTCTGCTGACCGGTGGCTGATAAGCCAAATGAACAGTGCATCCTAACACGTCTAATAATATAAGTTTGCCCCCGTCCCCTAGCAATTTTCTATCACTCATCGTCGTCCCGCCTGCCAACCGTTTCCATCACTCCTCTAATAAGTCCGCAAACTCTAATATGAACGCAGTAATTATATCTTGCAGTAGTCATGGGGTGCAAAACTGTAAAGGGAGAAGAAAATTTCGTGACCGGAGAAAGTACTCCCTCTATATTGGTATTAGATGATATTTATGATAACAACACGGTCTTTAAAATGTAATTTTTACTTCTTATTTTTACAAAAATATTTATTAAAAGAATAATATATGTATATTTTGTAAAAACATTTTTTAAGACAAATCTATTAATATGGTTTTCACATTTTCAAACTCAATGAGTTAAAAGTTATTTATAATTTATATCCAAAATGTTTGACTAAAACCTTATCCAAAACATGATCTAATATTAATATGGAGGGAGTAATAAATACCGGCCCGGTAGTATATATTCTGTATTGTATTCAGCTAGGTTGCCCCTAGAGAAACTATTGGGGTACCGTCGTACTGGAGGTCGACGGCTTGGTAAGCTTGAAATCGAGAGGGTACAGCGGTGAAGTTGGAGCTGTCACGTCTCCATGGCGAGTACGGTCCGCGCAACCATTTTGACTCCAACATAGAGTCGAAAACGAAAGGGCGCAGTCAGATCCTGCGAAAGCGTGGATGGACCTATCAAGTTTCGGTGGATGCTGGTGCATTATCGGGGTTGAATTCGGGCACAGCATGTCAGCATCTTTGACCGAGCCTGCGTTGCACACGCACAAACACGTCTGCTAGCTCCTCCCCGAAAAAAAAAACTAACACATGTCTGCTGTAGCTCGTTGCATCAGGTGCTGGTGCTGGGCTGCGCCGCCCATTCAACTTGGACCAGAGACGAGCCCTTCCTTGGTCTTACCGCCTTTTTGTCGGTGCGATCATCTAAGACGGCGAGAACCAGATTGTTGAAGCATCCATGCATCCTTCTCCTTCAAAACGATCACTTGTCTTACACCTACTTCTTGTTGGAATACCAGGCATGCTAGAAATTCTATAATTCAATAGTGCTAGCAAAATACATCTATACCCTTAAGTTATAACATGGGATCTGTGTTATCGGCTTATTTAAATACTGGATGTGGGTAACAGCAAGCTTATATCAAACCCAATCAGTAAACTAATGCAGCATCTCTAAGAGATTCTTTATATCTTTTTTAACTTATAGAAATAGAGATTTTGGTGAAAAAACACCCTTCAACAGTCTCTCCAATTAGATATCCAAATATAGATATCATCTATTCTGGATTTCTTGCTAGCCAAAGATGGAGAGCGAGATGACTACGTAGACTACGTACAAAATGTAGAAAAGCTGTTGAAAAGTATACAAATATAGAAAATAATTTTTACTCAAATGATTCTTTAAATGATGATTTAGAGAATATATTTTAAATAGGCTCTTGGAGATGCTCTAACTTCAAGAAAAATTAAATGAATAATGAATTAAAAGCACCTAAAATTTCTTGTACTTAAGTATATATCGTTTAAATCCTCAAGTGTCTTGTAATGTCTTGTAGTGTCTTGTATTACATGACAAAGAAAGTATATCTTGATTTTGGTCATTTAGTTTATCTTTAAAATGCATTTATTTATCTTACTCTATTTAATAGGATGCAGCAATAAAAATGCTTTTTTTTGAATGGAGGGAGGATGAAGTTAATTCTTACGAAATTCCTTTGAACGCATTCTTGTTCCAAATTGGAACGGACACGATGGATGGATAGAATAGATCCGTGACCGTGAGGAATTGAACTTGCCAAGTCGCTTTTGACACACTCCGGCCAAAAGGGGAGAGAAAGATCTCACCGCGTCCACACGTGAGAATTATTGCACTCGAGCTATAGGGACGGAACCATTGAAAACGACATGGTCGTCATCGCTGGCTGCCAGTGCCATTGTGATTTTTTTAATGATGAAATAAGAGGCCCTCTCTTTCAAAAAAGAAAAAGAGAAAGGCCCTCAAACATCTTACACATATGACTATTATAAAATATTGATAAAGTTACTGTAGACATCTTGTTATTGAGGGGTATATTACCCTGCCACAACAAAAAAATATTAAAATAAAGTTCCAACAAAAAACTAATAATCAACTAAATAGACTCGGTTCGTATTATTTTAGTCGGTGTTATTGTATATGACCCGTTTGATCACCAGACCGCCGTATTTTGGATAGGCGGTAGTGGTTGTCTTTGATTTTGCAAACTTGATACTGTTAGTGTCACGGGGATTATACTTCAAACTTCTTGTAAGATATTTTCTCATAATAAAAAAAATTCCGTTTAAAAAATGTTGCTACTAAAAATATTAATATTTCATAAAGTGCTACAAAATAGCTTACAAAATATTGAAGTTATATATCAAATTAACTTTCGTTCTGAGTCAAGATAGTATTTTGGTGATGGTAATATTAAAGTGCTCCCACGTGTAATACCATTGTAATTTTTTTACTAGAGATACTGAAGATGCACGAGTACCCGGCTAACACATGACTACGGACGCATGCTAATGTCTCATGCAATGCAAGTAAGCGCTTTTTCACCGAATGGGCATGCACGTGTACTCCTAGATTTAGTGGGTAGGAGCAATCTAGCACTCAAACCCTGATAGAGTCGCGCGTAAAGCATCTGAGCTCTTAATTCTGTTTTAGTGGTTAATGATAATACAATTATTGTGACTAATACGTATTTTACAGAGACAATTAAAAATTTAGGTCATAATGATGTGTTTATGGTATTTTTGGCCCCATCATTGATTTTAATTGTATTAGATCGAATGATATGCACAAAAACTAAGGATAAACTAGTTCCTTGTTTTGTTTGGAGTTAGAAGACACGAGTACTTTGTCTTTATTTTTCTTTGATGGTACTATAAAGGGGACAAGGATTAGCTTAACCTTTGTGAGTCTAGAGTATAGATGTGCTGCACACTTGTGAAATTCTAGCACTATATAGCTCAGATTAAGCCTTTATGAGAAGAAAAAAAATGGAACACTCAAAGAAGTTGAATTGATGAGCTTCAAACAGAAAATAGTTACACTGGTTAATTCGGTGCCTTGTGTGGTCAGCACTAAATCGGTTGGTGTTGATGTGTTTTTAACTCAGTAGGTGCACAAAGTGGACCGATTGATTCGGTTCCAGCTCAAGCAAGCATCAAATCAGTCATTGCTATTGTGCACATAGCACAGCTGCAGGAGCATCGATTGAATCGGTGCTCAACCACATTAGCACCGAATCAATTGGTTGTGTACTCCTGTACAGGGCACAAAATCAATTAGACAAATTGGTTCGGTCCTAGCATAAATAGTGACGCCGGATCAATTCCCCGTACAGTAACTAGCTGTTGGAATTCAACTGAAAAGATGACACCAATTGATTCGGTGCGAGCATTTTATGTACAATGAATCAGTCGGTGTATACCGTGGGCTGGCCGAATAATAGAGCAACTCAGCTTATTTGGAGGGGTTTTAAATACATGTTCTTAACGTTAAACATAAATTGTGTATGCTATCATTTATTTACCGCCAGCAACACAAGACAACTAACTTCTAGAGAGTTATTCATCCTTTCAATAGTTCAACTAGCCTCAACAACAAAAAAATAGCTATACTTTGAAACAAATTTTGAACTCTAATCATAACTATATTTCGGAACGGAAAGAATATATATTATAAATGTCGTAGAACGTTTGAACACTAATCTTAGCTATATTTTGGGATGAAGAGAGTATAGATTTTCTATGGCTGGTGAGCAGTTAACTGTGCATAAATGTTCTAGCATGTTTGACTAAGTGGTGAATGACAGCGAACTAAGCATGGCTCAATTGTTAAGGTTTCTTGTGATGAAGTGTATTCGCTCGGGTTCGAGACCTCGGCTCGGAATAAAGTTCTAGCATGTTTGACTAAGTGGTGAATGACAGCGAACTAAGCATGGCTCAATTGTTAAGGTTTCTTGTGATGAAGTGTATTCGCTCGGGTTCGAGACCTCGGCTCGGAATAAAGTTCAATTTTTATGTATTTATTCTAAAGTTTAATGACATTATTATTTTAGTGGTAGACAACGTGCTCGTGGCACCTATAGTAAACTCATCGATAGTGAGATAATATGCCACACATATGCTAGTTTCAAGATTTGTTGTGTACTCCCAGAAGTGTTAAGTAAAACTTTATTGTGTACTCCCAGAAGATTTGTTGTGTACTCCCAGCGTATAGTTGGATGCTCAGCGTATAAAGCTATATACTCTATACTAAGATGAGCCCATCTATAAGAATTATCCGATGCCAAACTCCTAGCCACTAACTATTTTGACAGAAATAGTATGTTTATACTTTGCATCGGTGCTTAAACAAACCACTGGTGCTTACAAATTAATTCTAAGCTAGCATATCTACTTAAACCTATTACTCCCTAATAGGAGGATGATTAACGTACTTGTGTTTGTTTATAGATATATTCTTTTCATTTTCGAATATATTTCGTTTAGCACAGACATTTTATTTTTAAAAATAAAATAATATATTTATTATAAATATCATATATATATATATTTAATAGAGAAGGTAGTATATGACTAAGCGTACATGTATTGTAGCATATATTTTTTTCTTGAACCGGCTTTGAAAAAAAAGGTGTGACGTATCTCAGATCTTTTGCACGAAAGCACTGAATAGCGAAATAGAATCACGTTTCCTTGTGTACTATTTAAATTTGTGATTATTTAAAGGCTGGCAAGGACAATGGAAAGACCTTTTCAACGCATCGATGCTTTGCTTCCTTCACAAAGCAAACCTCTATCTAGCTCTTCCGTATCACCAGTTCACCACCCAGTCTGTCTGTCTGTCTGTCTCCTAGCTCCCGCGATTGGGTCAGTCAAATACGCAACGTGGTCAAAAACCAAGATCGGAGAGGGAAAAAGGTTTAGAGATCGAAGGTGGAGCATCGGAGGCATGGCGGCAAGCGGCCCCTGCCCGAGCCTGACGACGATGAGGCGGCTCAGTCGTCGTCGTCGCGGCCGCCGGCGTCGGTGACGACGACGATGACCAGTCTAGTAGAGCGCCACCTCCCGCGGCGGCAGCAGACGGTGTTCGGAGAGGGTGGGGATGGTGTGGATCACGGCGAGTACTGGTCGGCGCCGGTGCCGGCGGCGTACCACGCGGAGACCCAGCAGCACGGCGCGTACTCCACCATGCCGTACTACGACGTCGGCGCGGGCTCCGCCGCCACCTCGTCGCATCAGCCCGGCCACCGGGCCGCCGGAGCCGTGCCGACGACCGCTGGATCTCCTCACCCGACGATGCCAGAAGCTGGTACGGCTGCTGCTGCCGCAGCTAGCCAGGTCGGAGAGGTGCAAGAAGGTACTACTACTGATAACTTGTACTGTATGGTCCAATCCATGAAAACATGCATATATTATGCATAATCTAGGGAAAATTCGTGCAGCATGTCGCGGAAATACCTCCTTGGGTTTTTCTTTTTTTTAAGAAATTTAAACCATGATCTTTGAGCTAGTGCTACATAACGAGATTTAATTTCCCTTATATATATCTACTAGACTACTACTAGTACCGCTAAACAACCGTACGTCCTACAAGGCTTAGCTTCAAGCTAGCTACAAGCCTAGCTACGAAATCACCTACTAGCTAGGTCCACACATGATGGATCATCCAAATCCGACCGATATCGTTCATGCTGGTTCCTAATCAACAAGTGTCGCTCGTCTAATTGCTCCTGGAGTTGAGTCGACGCCACGGCAGAATCTCACCCCAATGGTGTCCGGCTTGGTTAAGGAATGGGGGTTTATAATAGTTAAGGATGGAGTTCCTTAAGGCTGACAAGCTTAGAAGAGCTTTCAGGGATCATATCGGAGGCGCGGACAAGGCGGGGTTGTTTGATGACACTACCATGAACGGGCTGGCAGATGCCGATGATGAGTCGCTGAATGGTGAGATAGGGCAGCGCAGAGGAGCTCAACTAGGACAGCTCAGCGAGAGAGATATGGCCAGATGCGGGTGAGGCATGGATATGCATTTTTAGACAAAGGGAAATTCTATTTCATCAAGCAAATGAAAAGCATCCATGTCTCTACATTTTTTAGCAAGTACGACCGCTAAATTATTACATAGTTTCATTGTAAGGTAGAATACTTCTCCTCATAAGAAAAGAAAGTTTCACTATGGCATGGATATGCATGGGGGACCTGTTTCAATGAGAGAAAACAAATGATAGATCGAGGATGTTCTTTTAAAAAAGTTAAGAAGGAGTACTGCTGATGCATTTAAGGGGAAGAAAGTTCAAAGTACAATTAAGGGTCCTATTGACTCAAGCTCATAAACAAATATTGATACATAGAAAACTAAATTGCTCTATCCCAAATACGGGGATCCACACGGCCATTGACGTACATTTACTTCCTCCTGAATGAGCTGAAGAACCTGTCCTGGTAGTAGGGATTTTCCTTCAAAAACTCTTCGATTACTTTATTTCCATAAATTACATGTTGTGCACATCAAAATGGCTGCTCTAGAACCTTTGCTGTGAATGGAGACAATCCACCACTCCTCCACTTGTTCTTCATTGTTGTCAAGCACTGGGATGCTTCTTCCTGCCCAGTTCTTGACTAGGAACCATACTTGTTTTACCCGCAAAAAAAAAACCATACTTGTTTAGCAAAACTGCAATGCGAAACAAGGTGCGCCTCTGTTTCAGGTTCCTAATCACAATGAGCATGTTAGTGTACATGGCCAATTTCTTGTTGCTATCTTGTCTACGGTCAAAATTTTGCTTTGAACCAATAGCCAAGCAAAGAACATGTATTTTCCTTCAGCGTGTGCTCGCTAGATGGGCCTTCCATCAAAGGTGGTGTATGTTCCTTTGAGCCGTGCTAGATAGGCTGACTTTGATATGTGTAAGCTCCATTTGATCGTCCACATCCAAGTGATTTCATCCTCCCTTATGGTGGTCATCCTCCACAACCCCCTTGTCCCGTTACGGTTTGTTAGATCTTCTTATACTGATTTATTCTTTCTACATGCTAGCTTAGATAAGCTTGGTGCTATGTCCATTATTGGTGCTCTTTCATGAAGCTAGCTTCAATGCCAAAAATTTGCTCTCTGCCCATTGCCCAAGGAAACAATTATACTTGCTCTAAAGAGTTGTGTCGTCTATTGCACCACATGGTGGTGGTGTTCCTTGCCATGGCCTTTCTGTATTCTCCCGCAGTCCCACTCAAACGAGAGCCATCTAAGCCTAAGTGCCTTGCTGAAAGCTAGAGCCATCTAGATCGAGGATGTAGCTAGAGGCTGAAGAATACATTATTTCACATGTTAGACGCTATCAAACGACACCTATGTGGCAGCCAAAAGGGTTTCTTTTTCTCTAGGCGCCCAATGAATTGTAACACCATTATTTAGCCCTATCCATCGTTTAGTTTTGATGGTTGATTCAAATCAATGTGTTAAAGTTTGGAAACATTATATACCATACTATAATATAAGTTGGCTGATACGCAAAACTCAACAATACAATACCAGAACTAATTAAGGTGCAAAACTTATGAGAAAAGTTGCCTCCATTTTTAGGCCAAACTTTTCAGTTGGATGATGCTTGAATAAAACTGAAAAATAAAAATTTGATAGTACTATTATATATTGGATGACGCATGAAACTCAATATATGTAGACATATAGTACCAGAGCTATATGGTGCAAAATTTATGAGAAAAGTTGCATCGTTTTTTAGTCCCTCGTGGGGGAGAGGGGTTACCATTTCCACATCGGTAAAAGTATAAGTTTCATGCGACCAATTAAATAATAGAAAGCAGATGATATATATAATATATAACCGATCATGTGCCGTGAGTACATGTTTCTTACACTCTTGATCACTCAAACAATTTCAATTAAGTCGCCCCAACACACGCACAAACATGATCATGTATCCTTGGAACATACATGCAGGTAACGTGACGAGAAGCAGGCACTACCGCGGCGTGCGGCGGCGGCCGTGGGGCAAGTGGGCGGCGGAGATCCGCGACCCCAACAAGGCGGCGCGCGTCTGGCTGGGCACCTTCGACACCGCGGAGGCCGCCGCCGCGGCGTACGACGACGCCGCGCTCCGGTTCAAGGGCGCCAAGGCCAAGCTCAACTTCCCCGAGCGCGTCCGCGGCCGCACCGGCCAGGGGGTCTTCCTCGTCACCCCCGGCGTCCCCCAGCCGCCGCCGGCGTTCCCCGGCCTGATGCGGTACGCGCAGCTGCTTCAGGGCGCCAACAGCGGCAGGGGCATCACCGCGGCCAGCAACGCCGCCGCTGGCCTCGCGCCGCCGCCGTTGCCGTTGGCAATGCCGCTGCCGCCGGAACAGGCGGCGCCGTCGTCGGTGCAGATCCTGGACTTCTCGACGCAGCAACTCCGCCGGGGCTCACCGACAACGTTCGGCCGGCCGTCGGCATCGATGTCCACCACTGCGTCGTCTTCGCCCGGCATGTGGTCTGATGTCGACGCCAGGTCTAGCGGAGTGGTCGAGGCGCACGAGAGTTGCAATAATGCTCCTGACTGATTTTTTTTTTTTGCCCTGACCAATATGATAAGGGGATTTCATATTCTGCCCTAGATAGGTTGGTTCTTGATTTCTGTTCAAATTCGAACAATTGTGGAAACCTGTGCAAATTAGCAGAGGAATATATACGAATATACTATCGTTGGAATTGGAATTAACTGAGTATAACGATCCTTTAAATTCTGCCTAATTTGCTGGCAGTTTGAAGTGTGTGATTCCTATGGGTTGGACCTGAGCAGTCATGATTTTTCATGTCATTGTAAAATACGGAAAGTCGAATTTTAGCATGTGCTCATTTCGCCATTGCCAAACGGCCTCACCGGCCAACGATTCGTTCTGTCATAACTGGAACCAAAATACTCTGCACCAGTATTTAATGACCATTGGGAGGTGAATACCTTTTTCTCTCTTTTTTTTTGACGAGTGCTTTGAATCCACGTCGACTCCAGCACGGCACCACGCATATCTCCATTATATTGTACTACGCTGTTTCATTAGTTTTTACTCCGTTACTTCGATAACGACAGAAACCAACACAGTTTTTTTTAAGGGAAAAGAACCAATAAGTAGTGTGCACTCCTGGTGCTACAAATTAACAAATCATTTTATATACATGCTTCTCGATTCATCTGGACTTGGTATTTTTCTAGTGTCACACTGGATTGGGTTTGCATTTAGATGGAGTGCATTTAAAATTGTAAAGGGTCAACATTGTTTATCACTCGCTACAACATGCATGTTACTCATCAATCAACCACCCTAAAGCCGCACGCCGTCGTTCTACTGAAAAGAAAACGAACTTCAAAAGAAGGTACACTTCGTGAAACATCAAAACTGTAGAACTGACACAAAACATGTTGTATGTGCCTATATGGCTATATGTGTCTATGTCAGCTATTGACAATGAGAAAGGGTGGAAAATTGTTTCCCCAGTCACTCTGAATCTGAAAGGTGCCAAACTTTCGTTTGATCATTTCAGTTGGTACAAAGACGTTTGGCCTTTTTTTCTTCCATTAATTTTGTCACCTACGTTCTGGGGCCTTTAGTTTTTTCTTTCTTTTGCGAAAGATCATTACATACATACGCACACAATACATAGGCACTCACCCCTATGAATACATAACCGATATCCGATAGGAATCAGATCCAAGATTTTATCAGTACCAGAAAGGTTTCGGAATTATAGCCGATATCTGCTACATAACTGTTCGGAAAAAATAGCCAATCAACCCCTTAAATTTAACAAAAATTTATTCCTTAGCACGCCACGAACCTCAAAATTTTATAGGATTGCACCAGAGTGAAGCAGATCTCTGAGGCCTTTCATGTGTTGCAACGCAGAAGTTTACCGCTTGATTTTTGTGTCAACGCAGAAGTTGATGGACGGTTTCAGTTGGAGAACAATCAAGGAACCATGAGTGTAGTTCTTCGAAACCATCGGGGAGTTTTCCTAGGTGGACAGGTGAAGTGGTATGAACATTGCCTCGATTCACTAATGGCAGTAGCCCTTGCATGCAGAGATGGAATCCAATTGGCTCTAGAGCGTGGAGTCAGGAAGATCATCTTAGAAACTGATTGTCAGGTGCTGGTTCATCTAGATCTATAGATGGCACGAGACACTCAACGGTCGATGGTAACCTCTATTCTGCAGGAGATGAGCGAGCTTCGAAGTTTGAAGATTTCATCCTTGTCTACGTTAATAGAAGGTGTAATCATGAGCACATGTGTTAGCCATGCAGGTCTCTGTTAGCAACCAACTCACAGGACCTCCATTGCAAACACAGACAAGCAATTGATAATACGAGATCGAGTACAACAAACAAGAGAGACTGTAGAGAGGCAACAAAGCAAGGGATTGGGAACTAGACTAGAGAATAATAGCCAGGGATAATTCGAGGAAGAAGATCAACAGCAGGACAAGAGATATGAGTCTAGAGGAGGAACAAGGTGAATAGTGGAGAATCTCCACATCTGTCGGGTGCTCAGTCCTTTGGAGGTGCTCATGGGGTAGGGTTTACGTACGTGTATACTTAGGGGTGAGTGTGTGTGCGTGTGTGAGCGTCTGCGTTATACTGTGTAATTCCAAAAAAAAGTGAATAGTGGGGGATGGAGAATATTGGTTATGGTAATTTCATCTATGTCCTCCCTATGTTTTTTAAAGGAAAATATCCTCCCTATGTAGCTCCTGCTGTCTTTTGTAATGAAAGGCGGGTGTCCCTATGTGGCGCACGGAAGCTAGGTAAGGATGCTAGCTTCCGGCCCACCAAAGCCCATCAAAGACCGCTCTTCTTTCTCGCCCGCGCCCCCTTCGTCCTCCAACCACGAACTACCAGCAGCACACATTAGCGAGGCAACAATACATAGTGGAAAACAAGCAATCTGTTGTAGCCCATCACCAGCAGAGAAGAAAAATTAATCAGTGAGTATATTTTGTTTTTATGTTTCTTATATTTTTATTTCTTTTCTACTATAATCTGATAATAACATATTCAACATCGTTGTTAAACGGATTCAACATTTTGAAAAAACAAAATCAACATTTTAAGAAAATGTTGAAATGGTGTATTACAAATGTTGGAGCAATATATTATAAATGTTGAATTACTATATTGAAATGTTGAAATGTAAAAAATAAAATTTATAATAACATATTGGATCTCATTTGGTAGTATTAATTCAAACAAATATCATGGTTAAAATGGATCTTAAATCGGATGTATATTTTAAAAGAAAAGATCGATTGAAAGTCAAATTCACTGGTACCCAAACACGCGTCCGAATTCTATTGCTGGGCCGTATCTCCCACCTGATGACGCATGATGTAACACCCTAAAATTCATCACAATTAAATTGTAGCAACCCTATGAAATTTTATAGGATTTATTAAGGCTTAAATAAATTTTCTAGGATTTAATTGGAATTTCTAGCCTTTTTATCAATTTAAATATCATATTAAATAATTTTAGTCAAAATAAGTTTTTGTTGCATTCATGCTGTTGCATATATTTTTGGTTGCTAGTAAATCAAGTTGGAATTTAAATTCTGTTTAAATTCGAATTTGATTTGCTTTTGTTTGAGTGTTAGAATAGTTGTTTTCTGTCGAGTTCGCTTTCGCCCCTCCAACTTTTGGCCCAGTCCATCTTTGCTCCCTCAACTTTTCTCCTTGGCCACCGGTCTGTTTCCCGAGCCGGCCTGTTTCATTTACCGGCCCAAGCTCACTCCCTTCGCGGCCCAACTCTTCGCGCCGGCCCGCTCCCATCTCTCTCTCTCTCGCCGACAGGTGGGACCCACCTGTCATCTCCGTCGTCCCCGACGGGGACTCTGCCCCGAGTCCGATTCCGCCGCCGCGCCGAGTCCCTCCGTGGCACGCACGCCTAGGCATGGGCCCAAGCTCCACCCCGGGCCTATAAAACCGCCGCCGCCGTTGCCTTCTCCTCTAAATCAGCCGCACCGAGCTCGTGAAACCCTAGCAGCCGCTCGCGCCGCCGCGTCGCGTTGAACGCCGCTGCCGCCGTCGACCTTCGCCGTCGTAGACTCGCCATCGCCGTGAAGCACGTCGGGAGGTTCGCAAGGAGGTAAGGGACCTTCCCGCGTTGCTCGCGCATCGATTCCCCGCTTCGCCCCTACCAAATCTTGCTCACCGCCGTTCTCCAGCGCCGCCGCCCGCCATTCATCGCCGCCGGCCGCCGTCGAAGCTCGAAGCCCGTCAAGAACCCTCGGGGTGAGATCGCCGTCTTTCTCTCTCTCTCCTCGACCTAGCCGCGCGCGTTTTGGTGCACTGTAGCGCGAGTTCGAGGGTCGCCGGCGAAGCTCCGCCGCGTCCGTCGTCGCCGACGTCACCCCTCGGCCCGATCTGTTTCCGATCGTCGGATCAAGATCCAACGGCCAAGGACCACCCCAGCCCGAGTCAAACCGACCGCATACCGGTCAGCCGTGGCAATTTTGCAAAAGAGCCCTTCAAGTTTTGAAAATCAACCCGCGGTCCAGCTCAGTTCAAAAGTATTTCAAATTAAGTCCTTTTTCTTTCTGTTTTAGCCCCTGCAAGTTTTAAAATTGCGCCCGAGGTTCAAGTTTTGTCTTTTTACATGAAAACCCTCGTAGTTTTATACAAAATTATGTTTTAGCCGTCGGATTTCGCAGTTAAACCCCTGGAACTTTTAAAACTTTGCCAGCAAGTCCATGAACCTTAGAAAAGCCATATCTTTTGCGTTTTAACTCCGATTTTAGTGATTCTCGCGCTCACGCGTTCGTTGTAACGCGTAGATTAGTTTTGTGCTGTTGTTTTTTCTGTTGGAATTGTTTGGTGTACTGTTTCTTATTTAGTGTATTGTTTCTTTGCATGCGATTGTGTGATGCGATTAGGAAACGACCAGTTCGAGGATTTCTCTGAAGAACCAACTGTTGGAGAAGGATTTGAGCAGCAACAGAGTTGGGAAGAAGGCAAGTGTATTATGTCATGCAAATGTCCTAATAACTATTAATTTCACCATCCATGCATGTGTCTTAATTTGATGGGTTCCTATTTAAGGATTTGCCTAGCCACTATATTTTCATGTCCCTGAAACTGGGTTACTTAATTAATTTTGATGGTAGATGATGCTTAGCTTGCTCAACTGGGATTGGTTAAATGAACCCCTACTCTATGTTCCATATACTCTTTTAAATAATTAATTGGCAAGATCATATCTTTTTAATTGGAACATGGAGAACCACCCAGGCAAACAGTACAACCATGAGTGCCATGTGGCTCTGGCTTTGACTGACTAATTAGGTGCTCTGGTTTATGGTAGCTTTACTCGAAAGGGGCATGGGGGGCGGCGGTTGACGGGGTATAGCTCGGTCCTCTTGAGCTGTGGGCTTTGGTAAGAGACAGACCTCATTAGGAATGGTTATGCTTTGCTTCTGAACCGGAAACCTTAGCGGGCTATCATTTATTAGAGTGCTTTTGTAAAGGTCTCATAGTGAAACTCAGTATTCGGTCCACGTGGTGTGGGACGGGTGCATGCTTCGGCAATGGGAATCACGGCTTATGGTGAAAGTGTACAACCTCTGCAGAGTGTAAAACTGTTATAACAGCCGTGCTCACGGTCAAGAGCGGCCTGGACCCTTACATGATAATCATACTTGAACATGGATTAAATTGTGGTTACTTGATTATGTTGGGATTATGACATTCATTAATTTGTGGGTGGTATATACTTTCATTTGCTAGTAAATAGTTGCTTAGTAAAACTTGACCAACTAAAAGTGCTTACTGCAGTATTGTCAGCCAGCCTTTTTGCCCCAGCCTTGCATGTCATATTACATTTACTGAGTACGTCATGTGCTCATGCTTGTTTTCTTTCTTTTATTGCATCAACTACAACCGGAATGCTGCTCAGATTGGGAGAATTTTGAGGATTTCACTGCTGATTTTGAGGAGTTCTAGGCGAGTCTCCCCAGTCAATGCCTGTGGAGTTGGAGTCACTTTTGCTTCGTTAGATGAACGTTTATTTAAGTCTTCCGCTATGACATTTGTGTCAACTCTGAGATTGTAATAAATGCACTTTAATACTCTTTCGTTATGCATGGTTATGGATATTCACTTGTGACGTCTACCATATGTGTGTAAACTGATCCTGGCGCACATATGAGATGCATCTGGTTTTGCCTTTAAAACCGGGTGTGACAGAAGTGGTATCAGAGCTGTGTTGACTGTAGGACGCAAGCCTAGATAGCAATGGTCATTCTCTAAGGATTATTTTGCTTAACTACTCTTGTTCTATCTATTCTTGGTTTGTTTTGTTATTATTCCTGGTCATTGATAATTGTCTCCTCCTTGATCTTTGTTGTCTGTTCTATCTTTTTCACCATCTCACCTGGTTTCGAGGTCTTTAGAACTTTTCTGACCCCCTTCTTGCTTAAACCATAGATGGTGTTGACAAGGCAAGGTGCTCGTAGATTGACTAGCACTCCTTCCCCTTTTTCGTCGCATTCGGTGCAAGAAGAGGAACCGGAACCTGAAGAGATGGAAGTGATGGACGAAGAAGTTAACTCAGGAGGGAATGCTCCAGCTGGATCTGAAGGAAGTGAAGGACCCCCTCCGCCGCCTGACATGTGGGTAGTGACGAAGAAGTGTGTGATTTGGATCTTTGTAATGATTGAACTTAATTGTGGAGTGATGACCACAATTGAGTAATTATTAAATAAATAAATTTAGTTAGTTTGGATTTATCTTGGTCTTTGATCTTAGCACTTAACTATCACTTTATCCATATAATCATACCCCTCATATAAATCATGTTATGCGACAATCTGTTCTCGCTGCTGCATGATATCCTGGTACTGTCCGAATTGTTTCTGGAGCTTCAGAACTCCATTTGACATAAATCCAGTTGGGTTGGATTAAGGACTTGATAACCTAGGTTCTGGGAATGTTTCGTGATTTTTGGAGGTTCTGGCAGAGAGATATAATGGTTTTATTGGAGTAACCAGAATCTGTCACGTGGTCCTGACACAGCTGTCTTGTTTATTTTATACCTCAAGCCACAAAATTCCGATTGAGGTGATTCAAGTTGGGTTAGTTTCAGAATTTGATAGTCTACGTTCAGACAAAAGATCATGATTTTTGGATACTCATAATGAGAGTTACAACTGTTTAATTGTGACGAGCAGAACCTGTTTCAGAATTTGATGTTCCAGTCATTGGCAACTCGTTCTACATCAACTTTCAAAACCGTTCACCTTGCCTCCTTGCCGTGGTTTTAAGCGGTTTTCAAGGTGGTTTTACCTTTTTCAATTGAAAATAAATCTCGTAAATATTTATTAGACCACAAAAAATATCCCTAAGCTTCTAAAAATTATGAGAAAAATCCTAGAGATGGATTGAGATGCAAAAAATCTAAATAAAATATATAAAACTTGTGAAAATGACTACAACATTTTCTAAAATTTAAATTTAATTCTAGCAAAATGAAAATATATCCAAAAACTTAAACACACATAAAATGTTCTTAATGTATCTTGAATACTTTTCTCAATAAAAACATGAAATGAAGCCAGTATGAATACATTCATCGTAAATGCATTCAACCATCATAAATGTAGATATAGATTTACTTTTTTTAATATATATATTAATTTTTTGTATATATTTTCTATTTTTCTAAAGCTAAATCTAAATTTTAGAAAACTTTATTGATATTTTTCACTAGTTTAAATATTTTACTTAGATTTATTGCATCCCATTCCATCTCTTAAATTTTTCTCATAATTTTTAGAAGCTTAGAAATATTTTTTGTGGTTTAATAAATATTTATGAGATTTATTTTCAATTGAAAAAGGCAAAACCACCTTGAAACCGCTTAAAACCACGGTAAGGAGGCAAAGTGAACGGTTTTGAAAGTTGAGGGAGATAGTTCATCCGGTTTTCGTGTTCAGGGTGGTTTCGCGAACTCGGTCCTGTATCCAAGGAGGTAAATGTGACTTTTTCCCTTAGCTACTGACCGTCTCAGGTTTACGCAGCCCAAGGCCCAGAAACTACTACTGGGCTAGCTTCCGTGTGCCCTCAATCTTCCTCTCCTTTTCCTCTCCCAAGCAACACGCACGCGGCCTCCGCGTCTCCTCCCCCTGGCCTGGCCTCGAATCGAGTCGATCTCCACCACCACCAAACAGGAGCGCCCGATCCCCGGAGGCCGGAACCGGCGAGCAGCGAGCAACGCCGTCCTCTCCTCCGTTCATCATGCTCAGGGTCGCGGGCAGGCGCCTCTCGTTCGCCCTCGCCTGGCGCCCCGCCGCCGCCGCCGCCGCCGGCACCCGGGGCCCCCTCGCCGGAGCCCTCCCCGGCCGCGATGACGACGACACACGCGACCGCAGGGCGCGCTTCGCCATCGATTCCCCCTTCTTCACCGCCGCCAGAGGTTTATGCCCGTTCTCACCCTCGCCCCGATCTACGCTCCCGTGGATTGGCTGACGGCTAGATGCGAGCGGGATGCTATCCTGCCTCTGCTCCTAGGGTTTCGGAGCTCGCCGTACCTGCGGCTGTTCGATTCATCATGGTATCCGATCGATCTCTGTGTGAAGTGGGTTTGCTTGGGTGCCCTTCGGTGCTTGGTGATCTGTGTATTTCCCCCGCATGCTTGATGTGATCTTAGATCGCGCTTAGAACTCCCTGATTAGGATTGTTGTTGGGCCTATGGATAGGGGTTATTGTGGTTCAGTCATTTAGCGCGAACCAGTTTCCTTTGCTTTTTGTCATGTCTTGTAGGACTGGATGGCATATGCCACATATGAGTATATAGAATGGAAGAACATGGCTTTTTGATTGCTCAGTCCGAATTACCAGACATGACTGTTTGGTAACATGTGCCAGAATTTTGCAATTGGTTTATGCAAGATAATTGTTGTTCGCCATTTATTCTTATAATAATTCTAATAATGGTGTTATCCACATACCTTAACATGCGAATCCTTATTTTGTCAGAACTACTCTTACTCTCTTAGATTCATTTCCCCTGTGGATAGCGGATATACAGCTGCATGTTGATGTGATAGTAGAGTCAAAATAATAACAAAATCGTAGCCAATGAACGATTTGCTCATGGTATCTCGGCTAATTTGGTGATAATTCCAACCAAAATTTGGCCCTTTTAATCTACCTCAAATGCTACTGCTATCTTTAGTTATATCTGTCTTGCAAGCTGAGGCTGTACCCCCCTACATCTCAAAATAGTTGAAGAAAATTTCTGTTTGTTAAATATTCTTTCAATTCTTTAGTTTCTTCTACTGAAGTGTTTAGTATAATTTGTAGCTAAAATTTTATCTGAAGTTCCTAATGCTATCTAGTATTCTAACTTAGTGCAAATAATACCTTGCTACCATTGTAGAATTTTGTCCGTTACAAAGTAATTGTTGAACTTCAAGACCAGAAGGTACCATTGTGCTCAAATATTGGCATCAAGGGAAACATGTGCTTTCATGGTTAATTAATGTATTTAAATTAATTAAAATTTTCATACTTGCTCTTGTAGATACTTGTACTATTACTGCTATCATGGTTGATTTGTTGGTAAACTGTGTGCATTTTAAATTTGGCCTGTGTTGTTTCAAATTATCACACTGCTACTACTGCATGTGAGATGGACAGATGGTTCTTCCTTTTTCGTTTTTTTTTGCTTTAATGTGATTCTCTACACTAGTTGGAATAGTTCATTTACCATCGCTGTTGGATTTCGTAGACTGTTATTTTTGGTTTTCATACTTCTTTTGTCCTCATAATGGAATCGATAGAACATGAATATAATTATTTTAGTTGCGTGTTTGGGACATTTGGAATCCATAGCTCCAACATAAATCATTAGATTGACAGATGTATACAGTTCACTTGTTGAGCATTCATGTCATTCCCTTGTTTTCTGGTGCACAGATTGACCATGTTAAGTGTTATATGTTTACCAAATCTTGATCTTTGCTGTTATATGTTGATCGCTGAACATGTGACTATTGTATATGCTTGTTAGTACTTGTTTTCTTAGCTTTGGCAAAATGATATTGTCTTCGGATACTAATGGAATTATGGAAAGCTGGGTACAAAACATGGCATACTGTTCAATGTCCGGAATGCTAGATTGACCTGAGGCACAACAAAAGAAATCGAAGACTGTTCTACCATAACCATACAATACTAGTATATGGCATGTAGCTATTGAGCAGTGATAAGAATGTAGAATTGGCAACATTAAACGTTGAACATTTGCCACTAGAAGACATCAAATTAACTGTGCAATGGCTTCATATTCTTTTGTAATTGCTGCTGTAGTGTTCAAATGCATCTTCTAGTAGTGGACTACCCTGCTTGCTATGAATAATTGACCTGCTGACTAGTTTGGCCTCTCATTTATTATTTTTGTATTCTGCTTTCTAGTGTTAAGATGTCATCTTATTCTGACATTATAATGTCATTCCTACCTTGCTGCTGCTTCTGTTATTTTCTATTTGTATATAAGATGTCAGCTAATGATTCTTCTTTGCAGGGTTTTCGGCTGAAACTCTTGTTCCAAGAAACCAGGATGTAAGCTTAGCTGATCTCCCAGCAACTGTGGCAGCCGTGAAGAATCCCAGTGCAAAAATTGTCTATGACGAGTACAACCATGAGCGCTACCCTCCTGGGGACCCTAGCAAGCGTGCATTCGCCTACTTTGTGCTGAGTGGTGGGAGATTCATTTATGCCTCCCTGTTGCGTCTGCTCGTCTTGAAATTTGTCCTGAGCATGTCAGCAAGTAAGGATGTGCTTGCGCTTGCCTCCCTTGAAGTTGATCTCTCAAGCATTGAGCCCGGCACCACGGTGACCGTTAAGTGGCGGGGCAAGCCAGTGTTCATCAGGCGAAGGACAGAGGATGACATCAAGCTGGCCAACAGTGTCGATGTTGCGTCCCTCCGCCACCCGGAGCAGGATGCAGAGCGTGTCAAGAACCCTGAGTGGCTGGTCGTCATTGGTGTCTGCACCCACCTGGGCTGCATCCCACTCCCCAATGCGGGAGACTTCGGTGGCTGGTTCTGCCCATGCCACGGGTCGCACTACGACATCTCTGGTAGGATCCGCAAGGGCCCAGCGCCCTTCAACCTGGAGGTGCCGACATACAGCTTCTTGGAAGAGAACAAGCTCCTCATCGGCTGAGACTACGGCTGTAGTGTTGGTCCAATGAAGCTGACGTTTTGTGTTTGAACGACAGTTGCCTTTTTTTGTTGCTTGGGTATACTTTTGGTGGAATGTTGTCTATCCGAGTGCAGTGTTTGTTGCTAGCACCTGACAGTAATGAATAACCTGCTGCTACTTAAAGGATATACTGTTAATTGTTGTCAAACTTGGGTCTCAGTTTCCTGATCTCAAGAGAACGATCTTGATCATGTAATACCTTTAGCTGTTACAGTCCATTTTATTCAGTCTCGCCTATCTTGGTAACTCTTCTAGCATTACTTGGATTGGAGAAAAACGTCTTGTAGCTATCATGGTTTGTTGAATTATGCTGAATAATCGTGTGAAAACGATAGATAACCTGATATTATGTTTTCATAATGGCTGTAAGGCCTTTATAGGCTCCGCCGTCCCCTTGAAGACGTCTTCTGAAGCTTTGCGAAGGATCGCTTGCTGTTGTGTTTCGTTCAGCTGTTGGCAGGTCTTCACAGCCTTGTCTTTTTGGTCTTTGTTTCTCTCTGAGGACGCGCCATTGTTAAGCTACCTGACTATGAACGCCCAACTTTGTGAAGCACGAGCCTGGGTTACCTTGATTTTAGAAACTGTTATTTCTGGTGATGTGCTGGGCACACACTCGCAGATGGTAGCGTGATTTAATTTAATAGTCGGTGTTGTGCAGTAGCAATGGTACTCTGCTCCTGGACGAACGAAATTCACCGGACGTGCGCTCCACGCGCAGCCTGTGCCCATGCGCGCGCACGACTCACCTCACCAGCATTTTCCAATGATGAAGCCCGGAGCGCTTGCCGTTTGGTCCAGGGATAACAAGATCGTTGGTGTCTGAAGTTCTGGAAGACTGCAACCATGAGTTGCAATTTTCCGAAGAATTTTGCCAGTAGAACCAGTACAACTCCCTGCAAAACTGCAAGAGTTTGTGTGCTGAATTCGTGCGTTCCAGATGGAGACTAGAGGGCCACAAGTGACACCTTGATGCTCCATATCCTTTGCCCAAGGAGAGCGAAGTTGCGCCAACGCGGCACACACGTCTCTTTCGCGTGCTCCCTTTGTTAATTTGGACATTGTTGGGCGACCGTGCGACGCTAACCAGTGTATGTACTTACTTGTATTTCGAAAGAACATGCTGGAAGCAGATTGATGGACACTTCTGCTGGCAGCACAGGACACGAAATCATCTGGTTGGTTGATCAGGTTAGTTGGGATTATACTGTGCAATCAATCTAACATTGCTGATTTCGGTTTCTCTGACCAAGTGACCCTTTTCTTTGCCTGCTGCGGTGCACTTTTCGTGAGCGTAGTACTGGTGCGCTGTATTCTTGAAACTTTATTTGTCGTGAGAGCTGATCTCAGACGAAATCAAGAATATAATTGGGCATTCACAAGAGGAAAAAAAAAAAGAAAAGTATGAGCAGTTCTTTTGTAGCACGAAACTGGAACAATCGTTGCTTGGTGGTATATTGACATATAACCAACCGATAGTATTCAAGTATGTTCCTTTCATCGCAAAGAAGTACCGAGGGCATCACCATTTCCCGGCATTTAATCGCCTCCTGTCTCTACATGGCAAACAAACAGAAAAACAGGGAACAACATAGGAATTGTAACACAGTGAACTAGGAGAAGAGGGCAAAACGAAGTGATCAATTACTTTTTCAAGAAAAAGGCCGATGTTGCAAACTTATTCAATGTACATGTCATGGACTTAAACTTTCGCGGCTCCAAACTCTGTTTGTCCTCCCTCTTTTGTTTTTAGTTTTGTACCAGTTAGAAGGACTAACTCATCTGAGTTCTCAAACAAAATACCCATATGGGCGGTGTTCACTCCCTGAAAAGGGAATGTGGGTGAAAATATCACATCGAACACTGCAGCGTATTGTAGCATTTTTCGTTTGTTTGTGGTAATTATTATCCTACCATGACCTAACTATGCTCAAAAGATTCGTCTCGTCGTGTACATCAAAACCATGCTCTATATATGAGGAGAGATATTTGATGTGATAGTGAATAGTGAAGTTTAGAGAGAGAAAGTTTGGGGGAAGTTTTGGATTTTAAGGGAAGTGAACACCGGCATGGTATATGATGCGGCTAAAGAAGCTTAAACCGTACAAGATGACAATTGACAAAGCCCTTCATTGTTGCAGGACCAAACACCAGAAACAAACTCTCACAAATCAAGGAGCTCACCTACCAAAGTACAGTGCCAACTGCCAATTAGTTTGACCTTTTCCACACCAACACTCAAGATATAAAATATGCTGATATCAACAACATAACCTTGATCACTACACTCCTCATCCTGGTCAATGGTGTTTCCTTGATTCCCTGACCCATTCCCCTCCCTCCTCTCTGCAAACTTGTACTCACAAGAAACAAAACCCCTGTTTGGCTGCTGCTGCTGCTGCTGCTCCCAAAGCAGATTGATCTCTCCTCTTCCTCTCCCCCCTTGATCAAACCCTCATTTCTTCCAGAAGCTTCCAGGCCATCCCCCTCTCGCTCTTTACCTCCCACCTTCTCGGCTGAATCTCTCTGCTGAACGCCGAGATCGTTGGTGGAGGTGGCGGCCATGAAGGGGGCGAGGGCCGCGGTCCTCCTTGCCGCCGCTTCCCTCTCCTGTCTCATCCTCTCGGCCTCCGCAGCCGCGGGAGCAGAGGTGGCCGGCGGGGCGCCCCATCGGAACATCGAGCGCATCGCAGGTGAGTAGGTGACCCCTCTGTCTGGTGCAACTGCCTTCCTCATTTTCTTGGAGGGATTTCTGATTATTTGTCTCATCGGTTGCTTGTGGATTGTGATTAGTATAGTTGCTACTAATTCAGGTTTGAATATTGGAATCGTGAACGAGGCAAGTTTTGGGAGTTTCAGGATTGGCTGTTTGAATTCCGCTTACCGGGTTCTTATAAAAGTTAGTAAAACCTTTTGCTTGCCTCCTTCGAGTCAGGATTGATGTTTTTTATTAGGTTAGGATTTTGATACGATAATGGTGATGACTCTTTGCTAAAATGTGGCGATCGTTCTGTAATCTCTCAGTTATAAATCATCCTCTAACAATTCATAGATCCATCTTGAATTGGTGGTTTATTTGACCTGCTTCCTAGTCTAGTGGATACTTCACAGAACCTTATTAGAGATACACACTTGTGAGTGGTTCCTGATAATGTGCAAAATTCGATCTTTTAACCGCATTCACCCCCTTTTGAACAAAACCGATGCTCCGATCAATGTTGGTGTCACCCTTGTACTGCCCTTTAATGGGTCCATGGATCAAGTACGTCTGGGTACATTTTTTAGGCGTATAATGTCCACAGCAACAAACAAAAAAACTAACCATGGCCGTGGTATCAGCTTGTAACTCAGACCAAACTTTCTACCTTTAATACAATGACACGCAGCTCTCCTACGCGTTCGAGAAAAAAATGTCTACAGTAACAAATTAGCAGTGAAAATATGGAGTTACCATCAGAATAGTTTTTTTTTTGCCTCTCCTTTCAAGTGCTACACTGCACTGTTGATGTTTGGTAGCTTAGCCAACCATACCTGCCTGCGCGGCCTGCAGAGTAATGCCATTGACAATGTCTGCTGCAACTACCATGACTTGAGATATTGAAACTAAGTCTAACGATGCCTGTTCTATTATGAGCCTGCAATTAGGGCAGTTCGTTTGGCTGGTGGCTGGTGCTGGTTTTGCTGAGAGAAAAACACTGCTGGCTGGTTGGTGGCTGGTGCTGGTTTCTGCTGAGAGAAAAACACTGCTGGCTGGCTGGAAACCATCCAGCCGAACAGGGGTTCTGATTGTTTCAAAAAGAAAAAAAGAAATGATGAGGATCAGCCAAGGGAAAAAGTATCACAGCAGAGATGCACAACACCTTGGATTTGGGATCCTAAATAAATCATGCTCAAGCGACTTGTCGAAAATTTGGACTCTCTAAACCTATGTTGTGTTGCTATATTTTCCCCTATTTAACATCCTAGTTACATCTAATTACCATGTTTGGTTAACATAGCTGTATAATTGGCTTACTTTAGGATCTGTTCATTAACTTTGTGTACTTGGTTCATATGGAGGATATTCTTCTATTCATTTAGCTGTCATTAAACCAAGGGCATTCACCTGCAGGAAGTGCTGGTGATGTGCTAGAAGACAATCCTGTTGGAAGGTTGAAGGTTTTCATCTATGACTTGCCAAGAAAGTATAATAAGAGGATTGTCACCAAGGATCCACGATGCCTCAATCACATGTTTGCCGCTGAGATATTCGTGCATCGTTTCTTGCTCTCTAGTGCGGTGCGAACGCTCAACCCAGAAGAGGCTGATTGGTTCTACACGCCAGTTTATACTACTTGTGATCTTACTCCTGCTGGACTTCCACTGCCATTCAAATCTCCAAGGATGATGAGAAGTGCAATTCAGTTTATTTCAAACAAGTGGCCATTTTGGAATAAAACTGATGGAGCCGACCACTTCTTTGTTGTTCCACATGATTTTGGTGCTTGCTTTCACTATCAGGTCATGTTGGTATTTTCAATTCAACTTGCTGTACCTCATCACTGCCCACTATTTCAGTTCAACAGAAGTAGGAGTTCTATCATATATGCGGTTTTCACTTTTCAGCAGAGTTTCTGCCTTGAGTTGCCGTAAGTCTGAAGTTATATTTGCAATTTTATCTATCCCTATAGGAAGAAAAGGCTATTGAACGTGGAATTCTTCCAATGCTCCGGCGTGCTACGTTGGTCCAAACATTTGGACAGAAGAACCATGTCTGCCTGAAGGAGGGTTCCATCATCATACCACCATATGCGCCACCACAGAAAATGCAGGCTCACTTGGTTCCCGCTGACACTCCCCGTTCAATCTTTGTTTACTTCAGGGGGCTGTTCTATGACAATGGCAATGACCCTGAGGGTGGGTACTATGCAAGGTAAGAGTATGCTTAGACTTTTATATGCTATACGCTCAAAATATGATGTTTGGATCCTAATTACTCTCTTTTTTTTGTGATATTACGCAGAGGTGCCCGAGCTTCACTGTGGGAGAACTTCAAGAACAATCCTCTCTTTGATATCTCCACTGATCACCCTGTCACTTACTATGAAGATATGCAGTGCGCAGTCTTTTGCTTGTGCCCATTGGGATGGGCACCATGGAGCCCAAGGTTGGTGGAGGCCGTGGTTTTTGGCTGCATTCCAGTCATCATAGCTGATGACATTGTTCTACCATTTGCTGATGCAATCCCATGGGAGGAGATTGGTGTTTTTGTTGATGAGGAAGATGTTCCAAAGCTCGATGCAATCCTCACTTCCATTCCAATCGAGGACATTCTAAGGAAGCAAAGATTACTCGCCAATCCATCTATGAAGAAGGCTATGTTGTTCCCACAGCCAGCCCAACCTAGGGACGCATTCCATCAGATCCTAAATGGCCTTGCTCGCAAGCTGCCACACATGCGAAGTGTATACTTGCAACCAGGAGAGAAGCACCTCAACTGGACTGCTGGGCCTGTCGGAGATCTGAAGCCTTGGTAGCAGGAAAGTTTCGCTGCATTCTGCAAGACTAGCCCTGCTAATTGTACTGTGAAGTTCTGACTTCTCCGTGGAGGAGTTCCAGTGTTCCACAGAATCAGTTGAGATATATATATATATATATATATATATATATATATATATATATATATATATATATATATATGTACCAAGTGTGTTATAGTTCTTTGTTGCCACTTAAATCTGAATGCTGATTCTGTGGACCGGATTGTAACTTTGTAATTGTACAAATGAAATGATTAAAGAAATGAAATATGTGTGTTCTTGTGTGAAAGGTGGTTCCTCTGACAGTCTCAGATGTTTGACAAATTTGTGTTACATATTCCATATTGTGTATACTCTGGTATATACCTCTGCAAGTGATTGGAGTGAATATAGCTCAGCAGATTGCAGGTTAATGAAGTTACAGTTTGATATGTTGTATTCCGGCCGTCAGGATGGTTGTGCCGTCGATGGAACTCTCTAGCTAGGATGTTGGTGCCAAAGTGCCTGAGCCTGACCCTTGCTCCTGCAGCTAAAAAATCAGGGAGAGCAGATGCATTGTGAGGTTCCATTTCTTGCTGAAGAATTGCTTCACCTCTGCTGCCCTCTACACTGAGATGCAGCCTTGACTGGTCACGGTAGATGCATCCTTGGACGAGGTAATCTGGTCATTTGGAGAACTGTTGGCACGGCTCACACCGGCGACGTTCCGTGGGCGTGGTGCATGGTTTGGTCCTGTGAACTGTTTTCTTTCAGTGATGAAGGCGTTAGTGTGTTGTCAAGGTGATTCAGTTTGTTAGGGGACTGGGATTTATTGGGAGGGTTACTGAAGTACTTTATTGGTCTGATTCTGTCAGAAGTCGTTCAAGTTTGGAGAGATGGAGGAGTGATTCGCTCATGTTGCATATATAACAAACCATAAAGTACTAGCTACTTGACACTTTTGAGCATAAATTTTCATATACTTATTACACTTACAGATATATATCGTGTTACATTTGAATATTGAAAGATCAAAGTACATTGATCATTTTGTGTACATAATAATAATCTACTAATTTTACATACGGACCATTAATCATGATCCCTTCAATATGGCCTGCCGCCGCACTCTGGGCATACTAGCACTGTAGCACATTTGCAGATAGCTGCATAAACAATCGAGTTAATTAATAATAATAAGCTAGTGATCTCTTGGTAACACTAGATCAGAATTTTCTTTCCCTTAATGCTTATATATAATATAGATGCTAATGCCATGTGGTGTACGTATATACTTTTATGATGGATCGGTTGATATATATAGGACGACGTCTCGGCGTGTTCAGGCAAATGCGGCGGCGGTCTTGCGTCCGGTGACGGCGGCGTACGGCGGCGGGGTGTAGGGCGGGACTGGCGCGGGCGTTGGCGGCGCCGGCGTGGGCGGCGATGGCGTCGGTGGCTTGGGTGGCTTGGGAGACGGCGGCTTGGGCGACGGCGGCTTGGGCTTGGGCGGCGACGGCGACGGCGAGAGGCCGCAGCGGATCATGCAGACGACGCTCTTCTGGTCGCAGCTGATGACGCAGAGCGGCAGGTCGGGGCCCTTGCCCATGCACCCGAACGAGCACCCGAACACCTCCGTCACGCACCCCACCAGGCACTGCATCATGCCGCTCATGTCCCCCGGCGGCGACGGCGGCTTCGGCGTCAGAAGCGCAGCCGCGTCGTCGTTGTTGTTGTTGCTGCCGTCGCCAGTGGCGCTCGCGCCGCCGGCCAGCGCGACGAGGAGGAGCACGAGGACGGAGCCGGCGGCCATCGCTGTGGTGGCGGCCATGGTCGTGTGCGTGCGTGCGCCGTCGAGTGACGACGATCGAGCTTTGATTGGTGTGGGCTGTTACGTGTTGTTCGGAGGGTTTATATAGGTCATAGGAGAGGAGAGGGGCTTCAGGCGTGGCGTGTGATGCTGGGGTAGCGTTTTTGGTGTGCGCAGGGGTTGCTTTTCTGCGCACGCGCACACACGATACGGGTGATGGACGACGGGTCAGCAATCACAAGGGACGTGTGACATATAGACTTTAGGTAAAGTACGTTACTTTACTACTTTGTACAAAGATGACGAGATGGCCGAGTTGGTCTAAGGCGCCAGATTAAGGTTCTGGTCCGAAAGGGCGTGGGTTCAAATCCCACTCTCGTCATACTTTTTTTTCCCTTTTTACTCTTTTGTCGTCAGATTTTTTCCTTTGTCCTTTTACTCTTTTATATATTTTCGTTTTTCTTTTACTTCTATTTTATATATTTGTTGTTTGCTCTTTTTTATCCTTTTACTCCTTTTTATAACTTGTGTGGAAGATTACATCAAGCTGAAAATGCATTTTTGTTGCATCAAGCACACCATGAATCCTTTGTCCTTTTAATCTTTTATATATTTGTTTTTACTCTATGTTTTTTCCTTTGCTTTATGTCTTCCTTTTACTCCTTTTTATAACTTGTGTGGAAGATTACATCAAGCTGAAAATGCATTTTCATTGCATCAAGCACTCCATGAAACCTTTGTTCTTTTACTCTGTTATGTATTTCTTTCTGCTCTATTATACATTTGTTTTTTTTATTTTGCTTCATGTCTTCCTTTTACTCTTTTTAATAAGTTATGTGGAAGATTACATCAAACAAAAAATGCATTTTCGTTACATCAAGCACCATGATATCGCTTGCTTTCGTTATGAGTTGCACAAACGTGGAACATTGACTGGTGAGGTTGTCCTTGCTTTTACTATCCCAAGTTCATTAGCTTTATTTTCTCAAAAAAAAAGTTCATTAGCTTTACTATCCCAAGTTCATCGCTTTTACTCTTTTTTGTCTTTTTTATCTGCAACATCTTCTGTGGAAGATTAGCATTATCATTACATGAGCTGAAATGCAAGCGCATTTTCATGACATCAAGCACCATGGCTTGGCATGGCTGCATCCGCTTTTTTTTTGATATGGCTGCATCCACATTAGTTACACAAACATGAGGCAGTGGCTGCCTTGGAAACAAACATTGGCAGCATACATTGCTGAGAGTCCAAACAGCTGGAGATTGGAGCTAGGAATTTTGAGATAGGGTCAGAGTGCAGCTTTTGGAAAAAGAAAAACTCTACGCTTGGGAATAAGACATTTTTTCAGTTGGCTCACGAAAGGTAGAGTTCGATCACTATGTTGCAGAAAATATAATATCATTTACATAGCGTGAAGGGAAATGTCTACTTATAGAATGTGCTATAATATATAGAAATACTATTTACCAATTCTACCACAGTTGACGAGATGGCCGAGTTGGTCTAAGGCGCCAGATTAAGGTTCTGGTCCGAAAGGGCGTGGGGAGCCAAATCCCACTCTCGTCATACTTTTTTTCTTTTTTCCTTTTATGCTAATGCGTGGGTTTAATCTTTTTTCCTTTTATCATTCAAAACTATGTTTTGGCTCCCCACCGTAGATTTTTCTTGACTCTCGGCCATGCCACGTCATCCACTACCCCACCAAGCCCGCTCGCCTCCCCACCCGCGTCATCCCCTCGCCTTCCACCCGACGCGCCGCCGCCGCCGCCTCGCCTCCACTGGTCCGCATCCTCACCTCCTCCTACCTCCATAAATCACCCCCGTACCGTGCCGGGCTCATCCACATCGCGGGGCGCGCAGACGACGGGCTCGACAGCCGGCGGGAGGTGGCCATCTCGAAGGGCGGGCTCAACGGCCGGCGGTGCGGGGAAGCTCCGAGGCCTCCGCGCCCCGCTCCGGTCGGCCGCCGCGGGGGGAGCCAAGCAGCAAGCCGTCGCTCCCATCCACCGAGCCGCGCCGCCGGCGCCATGCCCGAGCTCGGGATTCGGAGCTCAGTGGAATTCCAGCGAATCACTGGTGCTACGGTAGCACTTTAGAGTCTGAGTTTTGGATCCCTTGCAGGCGTCGGGTGTTGTTGGGTGCAGAACCTGGAGAGGAATCCTACGCACTACTCCCGCTGGATGGCGCGCCTCGGTACCGTCGCTGCCACCGCCCCACGCCCGCCGCCGCCGCGTTCGACGACTTCGCGGAGCCGAGCGAGCCGCGGGACTTCGCGTGCGTCGCCGGCACCATCTGGATGCGGTAGGTCGCTGCATCCAAGGGCGCGTCAGGTGCTCGCGGACCACGAAGCCTATCTCCGTCAAGCCAAAACAGCTCCATCATCATCCCTACTTTGCTCCCAAAATCAGATCTTACAGCTTTGGTGAGTTCTTCCCTCTTCCCCTTTGTTTCATTCATCTTTGCATTTTTTTTTTTGCGAGTTCTTCCTGTGCAATCCTCTATTCTGCCTGTGCTACCGCAGTTGTGGTGTGCCTACTGCTGTGGACAGGAACGAGAAAGAGCCACAATGCACACATATTCTTGCGATTCTTGATTTCAACTTGCAAAGTAGTAGAGGATATGGAGATTGCTAAATCAAAGAAGCCCTCTTTTGCCTCTTCTGGTGAGATTCACCATCGCATTTGCCCTGTCGTGTGTACTTGCATGGTCTGATGCTAGAAAATCTCAAATAGATTTTATCGAAGTATTAAATAGTGTGGTGATTGAATGACGGATCTTAGTTATGCTTAAAATTCATAATTTTGTATCCACTCCCCAATGTTTGGAAATTGATGTACACTTTATTTTGTACAGCTCAGTATTAGGAGCAAAGATATGCATAAGTCATTCTTTACCCTACCTTTCTCTTCTGACCTCCCTATGTCTTGACATTTTCTCAAACTGTGGATTTGGGCACTAGCTTATGTTTCTTGGATAACAGATAATTGCAATACGGTCCAGTTCTTAATTTCTGGTGTGATATGTTTATGCAGATTTGGTTTAGATGGAGAGTAAGAGAAGGGTTGTGGCTACTTGGGCTTTGTGGCCTGCTGCAAACAAAATTGTTTCTCTTTGTAATGTATAGTTTGGGTCCCATGTATTGGATTTTACCCAGTGGCATTGGAGAACCATGCTTCCTAAGAATAATAGTACCTGTTGACCAATTATTCTGCTATTTTTTTCCCTTCTGTGCTTATCAGGGCATCAAGACCACTTTGATGATCCAAAATTCCAAACTGACATGAGTAATCTATATGAGTCATCCTGTATTTCATTACCCTAAATGATGGAATGCTACCCTTCTCTCAACCTCTGCATATCTATGATCCTTTGTTATCTATTAAGTAAAATAAAATTCATGGAATAATTTATCTTCGCGCCAAAAGGCTGAAAACTTCATAAATACATCAAATAATCATATAATATAAATTTATGTAAAATATCCCGCAGCAACGCGCGGGGAATTCACCTAGTTATGCTAATGCGTGGGTTCAAATCCCACTCTCATGGATAAAGACGTGTTCAGCTGAGTTGTTAAAAGGTAGACTTCGATCACTATTTGTCACAAAAAAATATATTATTTATAGCTACCTACAAAACTAACATAGCATCAAAAAAATCCGAAAAAATGAGTCTGCTTGTATAATATTATTTTTGTACACTGAACATGCTTTTAACTAGTTATTTTGATTTTTACGAGGGGGGGCGCATTGTACTAGTTATTTTGCAACTTTAAAAATTGTAAATGAACATGTTTCTAAGATTTTTACGAGGGGGGCGCATTGTGTTATTGACAAATACTTCCTTGCCTCAACCCGGTTTTTTGAGATAGTAATAAAGTGCATGTTGGTCACATGTTTAGAAAAAAAATGGTTTCATTCACTGGTTTTAGAAAAAAATGGTTTCCTTCACTTGCCAATATCATATATGACAATGGGATTGGCAAGTATATCATCTGTAGCAGCTTCATCTAAAAACATTTTAAAGCAGCCCGTCGATATCTTCCAATCTAGCGAGTTACAGAAAACGGCCCAAGTAAAGTATAGCTGGGCCTTAACTTCATTCTCTCAAGAATCAAGAGACAGACGCCAACAGTTCCTAAGAGAGAGAGAGAGAGAGAGAGAGAGGACAACAGATTTTCTCCTACGCCGTTTGGTTTGCATCGCAGGTCCGTTCGGTCCGTCATCTAGTCGTCCTGCGATTTCGTTTGCTACATCTCGCCGGTCAATTTGCTAGAGCCGATTTCGATTCTCTTAAAGGAATAAAATACACGGGCGATATATGAACTTTGCAATCCTAAGTTCTTTGCAGTCCAGCTAAAAATTAATTTGTTAGTCTCATACCACCGAATCTGGACTAAAAGTCTTTGTGATTTTGGGAAGTAAAATGCACCAATAGTATATAAATTGTTTGGCGTGTGCGTGTCATTTTTTTTTGTTGAAGACGTTGCTTTTTAGAGAGCATTTCCGTAGTCCAGGTGTTTGATATGATAGCGTAAGCAGCGGCGGAGCCAAGTATCTGGCAAGGTTTGGCTGCCGCCATACCTAAAACAGATTAAAAAAGCTGAATATATGTATAATATACATACACATGCATGATATACGTCTACTTATTAGGCAATAACTAATGAGCCAACACGTAAATCTATAGTCAACATTTATAAATCCGCCACACCTAGAAAATATTCCTGCCTCCGCCACTGAGCGTAAGCAATAGAAGATTAAGTCGCGTGTGTGTGTTTTTGCCTAGATATATGTTGTCATATCTATTTTCTTAGCTGTGTGCATTCTAGTTATGCAGAGGCCGAAAATAGTCTTAGTACATTTGTATCATCTTGATGTATCTGTTTAAGATTAATAAAATTTCCCTTATATCAAGAAAAATATAAATTGTTTGGCACGAAGTATCAGTTTTCTAAACTTCTAAAATAAATGCACGTTAAGGCCCCTAAACTTATCAAATGCTTTTGATACAATTATTTAGATTAAACGCCTACATTTAATATGGAGTTGGATAGCGCCTCACCCTCTCTCGTTTTCCCTATCGCCAATTTGTGCTCACGTAGTCACGTGCGTCGCGCCCCGTTCGTTTGGCCCCTCCACCCGCTCCGAACTTCCGAAGTGAACAACGGCAGCAGCATCTCGGAGAGTCTCCAAACAAAAAAAAAGTCCTCTCTAAAAAACGACGAACGACCCGATCCTCTGTGCATGCGGAACGAACTCATGCCGACGACTGGTTCCCGACAGTATTAGCACTGGGAGCTGCACGTACTGCATGGGTCGGTGTGGCGTGTGGGTACGTCGGCAGGCAGCGTGTCTCGCGGGCACGCCCATCGACGGACGGGCCGGGTCGCCGTCTCTGCCCAACTTGGATTTTCCAAGGGTGCCTGCCACTTTCCAACCGTTGATTTGCTGTAGAAAGCGTGGATGCCGGAGGGGAGTCATCCGTCGGTCCCACCTCGTGCCTGGTGCACCGAGCTTCTCCAGGCAGTTTTGTGCACCGAGCTTCTCCAGGCAGTTTTCCATCCCGTTGACCACCAAAATTGGTACGGCCGTGCAAACCGGTCTGACCGGTATGCACAAACCGGTCATACCGGTTTAGGTAACATTGTCAAAATATGAATTGAACTTCACCATTGCGTAGCTCTCGTTGAGACGATCAAGATGCATATGTGGAACGTCTAATTTGGACTCCGGATGAGAGAGTTATGACTTCGGCAACATCTGCACTCGGAAAAGAGGTCAGACCGGTTTCAAAACCGATCACACCAGTTTTTACGCTGTAATTCGAGTAGGTTTAGGATTCCGAGTTTTGTCCCATATTGTAACCGACTCATGAGGGGTAAGACTTTCCCGGCCTATAAATATAAAGGCTAAAAGGCCGATTGAGATATCCCCAATCGAATCTATCAAATCTACCTTTTATCGTTTTGTCTTTACTTTTATCTCTTTACCCTTCTCTTCCAACCCTACAATGCTGTTCTTCTTTCATCGCCGCGATGTCTGAGGACGCCCTAGCTGGCCTGCCGAGCCTAGGGCAAACCAAGGTGCGCCTGCCCCGACGGGGTCCCTCCCGGGCGGGCGTTCGTTGGTCTCTCGCCGGGCACCGCCGACGAGACCGGTCCGACCGGCTACCAATACCGGTCTGACCGACCTGCGTGGAGGAGCAGCAAGGAGCCCCTCCGTGTGCGCCGCACGTTCAAGTGCGATTCGTGTGTTGGCCCGAAGTTGACGTCAACGCATCCCTTCTTGACCTGCCGCCGCAAATTCCACATCCACCTGCCCCCCGTCGCCATGGCGACAACATCGGCGACGCCGCCGCGCCACCGCAGATTCCTCCTCCTCTACCGCTGCCCAACTTCTTCTCCTCTTACGCCGTCGCCACCACCGCCCCCCAGCTTCTACCTCGCCCAGCTTCTGCTTCTCCTCCTCCGTCGTCGCCGCCGCCGCCGCTTTCCTCATCCACCATCCACTTTTACCGCATCTCGGATGGTTACAGCTTGCTGAGTAGCTGCGCCGCCGCCGCCCTTCTGAGTAGCTCCGCCGCCGCCCTTTTGAGCAGATCCGCCGCCGCTATGCCAGCCACCGCCGATGCCAGACCTGCTACATCAGCCGATGTCGAAGCCGCTGCATCACCGCCGCCTCACTTCTGAGCACCTCCGCCGCCACTTGCCCTCCGCCTTATGCCCGCTCTCCACTCGCTGGATCCAGCGCCTTGTGCTCCACATCTGCATTCTGTTTCGCTGGATCCGTCGCCTCTTCCGACCCCTCTGACGTTTTGCTCTCAAGATCCGAAGGTTTGTGTTTCAGCTTCTCCGGTTGTTGCCACAGAGCAGATGAGATCTTCTACCCACCAAGCTCCCCATGCTTACTTTAAAGAAGGTACTCTGATGTCAGATTGATGGCAAATTCAGGTATGTTTAACTGAGCAGCCTCTTTTTCACACCAGCACAAAACTCCCATCTCTAAACCTGATGCACTATATCATAGGTTGTGAAGACAACAATATCTGTTCAATATCTGTTCTAGCACTAGTATTCAGTTTCTATGATGGATGCTCTTGTCCTCAAATTTTATATTACCTTTAATCATGTTGGTTACTTCCACATTTTCCACATTTTGCACATGTTTCCTTGTCAGATTCCTGCATCATATCCTCCTGTTGTTCCCCCATAATTACTACTACCTTATAAAGATAGTCTCCCGCCATTGTAGGCTCGTGATGGAGCCTTATGGTTGTGCTTGGTACAAAGCATTTTTCATGAGTTTTATGTGCACTATAATGAAAAAATACACTGCCACCCAGTAGCAAAATCGGACCTTTTCTGCCTATTTCCATATCTGATTGCCAGAACTCACTGCAGGTGCCCTTGCTGCTCCTGCCTTGCAAACTATGAATTTGACAAAACATGTTGACAACTTTGGTAAATTACTGGCCTCATGATGTTTTTTTTATTTGGACAAATTCTATCTGCATAGTTCTTCCCATAAACTTTTATCTTTTAGAGAACAGTATGTGCAATATTTAACTGAACTTCTGCTCTAAGTGACATGACTGTTTATTTAAAGTATCATGATTGGCCATAAGAGTGCATGGACTGTTTTTTTAATAACATAGTATGATATTTCAGTTGCTCCGTTGAAAACTGATGGCCAATTTCTTGTACTAGATAGCAATACCATGCTAAAATTACCCTATTTTGTAACCGGAGGAAGTGGTCTCATTCAAGGCCCTTGCCACAACTTCACCTCCAGCGAGCTCCGCGGCGAAGGGGACGGCGGCGGAGGGGACGACGGGGAATCACGGATTGGGATGGGGCGCAGCGTGGACGGGAGTCGGGAGGGAAGAGGTGACGACGGGAGATTTTTGCCTGGTGAGTGAGGCAGAAACCAGACAGACGGGGTGCGACGCGGGGCAACAGGACAAGGCCAGGCATGCGCACGCATCTCGAAGCAATGAAATCCGGCGGTAGAAAATGTGCCTGCCCGGGCAGGTACCGGTGGGATAACAATTCCCGTCTCTGCCCATGCATTGTCTCCTGCATGCATGGACGTGGGATCGACGCCTTCTGTACGTTCTGAATTGGCCATTTGCATGTTGGCCCTTTCGCTCGCTGCCTTGCTTCCCCGGCCGCACGCTGGAGAGACGTACATGTGGCCGGGGCGACGACGACGGCGATGGATCGAACGGACGAATTGACGACGGACTTTGGCCGGAGCGGAGCGGCCTTGACTTGAATGCGCGCGGCGGCATGTCGGCATGGTCACGGGCAGGGGCGCACTATGACCTCCGATCCGTTCCTGCCCGCACCGCAGCACGGCCGGCCCATCCTCTGTTGTAACGCGAATAGGCATCTATCCCATAGTCACAAATTCGCGAATTAAAATCCCTGCATCTATCCCATAGTCATGTAGTCACAAATTCGCGTACAGTACCACCGTTACGGGCATTGACAAATTCGTGGGCCGCACTTATGGTTACACCCGGCAAAAAAAATAATGGGTCTATCTATCAGTGAAAGGCCAATTCAACCATAGATACTGCATTTGCACGTCGTGAGATTCTTGGTATGGATGTTCTTGATCAATTCGTCCGTGAGATACGGCAAAATCTGTACTGATGATATAGACTGGTTAATGGTTATATTGCACCTGCGATTAGGCTACTTCCTTCCATATATGCGCTTCTATATGTCTATAACACGGGGGTATTCAATGCTGCTTCGTGTATATGTTCCTGCTTTCATTTTTTGTTATTATAGGTATATACGTTCATGCTATGTTATCATGTACGATGTGCGCCTTTTGGAAATGAACCTTTGCTGCTACTCCCACGGCAGAACTTTTTGTTAAGGTATCCTAGTTAGTTTGAAATTAACTGAATGGAAAATAGTATCTTCATAGAAGGCGTTTATGACTAAAGAATTTTGATTTGTTGTGGGGATGCATAGTGGTTTAATTTGCCGTCAACATGTGAATTTGAAGAATTAAGGGACGATGCATGTGATGAGCCGCTGCAGATTTAATGAATAGTTCCCCATGTGACAATCCAAAGTTCGTCAGAGAAGACTCCTGATTGTGCTATATACCTGATGAGGACGTGGGCACTACGGTATCAAAATGAAAGGAGCTGCACCCACTTGGAGCCAAAACCTAAGATCTCAAACGAACTAATAATATAGTATATACAAAAACATAAAACAAAGTCTAGTTAGTGTACTGCAACATATATATTATCTGCAGAATCAAGAATGAACTAGATGAAGGTACAGCACTGTTTTCTTCTAAAAAACAAATAACTAAATACAATAAGATGAATAGTACAGGTAGTTAGAAATATGATAAAAGCACATAACACAGTTTCTAGCTAGATCATTACACGTATTTTTTTAAAAAAAATCAATATATTATGTGTGATACCGGACAGCAAACAGATACCACACATGTACATCTTTTTCAGTAAACTTAAAAACAAATTTGAACTACTTTAGTTGGCACCTAAAGCAATCATGACCGCTTCCTTTTTTTTTCTTCTGAAAATGGATCAGTTGAATTGAAAATGTTGTATGGTTGCCTACTGATCGACTATAGTTCATCATTTATGTTGGCTCAGTTGTTCTAAAATGAAATTTGAAGAAGAGTTTGGCACACAACAATTTGTCTCCTACTTGATAGTAAATCCGGATTTGAGAATTGAACTTGTCTCTAAGCTACCATATAATACTTTTTGCCAGGAACTTGTTTAATTGTTAGTGATTTATGTCAATAAATATTTCAATTACTTAATTAATGCTAATTGTTCAACAATTAGGCCTTATTACAGAAATGCTATCATAATTGGTTTCAATCTTACAGTAAAATAGCTAGAATACTTGGTTTGTGCTGCCCCAGTTTGAAGATTTTTTTTTCAGGATGTACACTTCTTGGAAACCAACTATCACCTACCTTCCAATCATGAGAAGATTCCCTCAACTGATCAGGGGAGGATGAGATTCCTGTCAAATAGTGTTGAATAGTAAGCTAAGAATCCAAGTACAAGCTCACAATTTTTTAATTGAACAATTATATTACTAACACGTTCGTGTGATCCTCAGACGAAGTTTCTTATTGCTATTTGCCATTATAAGAAGCTGGCGTGATTCCCATTATTCTCATAATTGCCATTATCAATGACGGAGTGCACTTGTCTCTCTGATCCCTAAATAATCTAGGTATATGTATTGTATCAAAGAATATAATTTTAAATTACTAATTTGGGTATATAAAATAACACGTGAGCACAATTTCTTTTTGTCCCTGAGGAATTTTAAAATGCTTGCGATTAATTAGAGCCACCCGTTCCGAAAAAATAGGACGATGGAAACAAATGGAGTACCCAAAAGTACCTAAATAGAGGTACTAAATTCGTAGAACCATGTACCTAGAATAGTGGGATCAACAATTGATTTATGGGAGGGGCATATTTTAAGCTATATTTACGGTTTTTAGGGCTAAATTTACGGTTCTTGGGAGGTAATCCTAGTACAAAAAGTTATTCCTAAGGTGAGATGTGATATCTCCCTAGGTATAATTTTGCGATACCTTCCAAAGACAGTAAAAGGACACGTTAACTTCTCTCTCTTTTTTTTTGTTCCTCGTATGCATACTGTTGCAGCAGCAACAGCAGCAGAGTACACTAGTGTTTTTTACCGTTGGGACCGGTACTTGCGGGTTGCGGTGGCACCAGAAAGTGGCATCGAATGAGTCATCCCATATCGTCATCCAGCAATAATTTGATGATTAGTTATCTGTTATCCTTAGAGTCATCCACCAATAATATTACTGTGTACTCCGTAGTGTCTAGAGTTCGCTCTGTTCAGCTGACCTCTTAAGCTAGCTGAGTCGGATGGATGCTACTAGAGTACCGGTGGTAGGCGGCACAGCAGCAGGACACACACATTTCAACATCAACTGAGATATACTAGCATATCCAAGAAATCTAGCTTTGGACTATGTAGTCCAACCCTTTTTGGCATTTGTCTCCTCTCCTGAACTCTTCCAATTGTTTGGCCTTTTAATTGTAAGCAGCTTGGTCAGTCGAGCACTCCAGCTTAAAATAGGGCCCTGCCATATGATTTAGTATTACCATTAATTATTTACTTACCATCATGCAATGCCCACAAAATAACTGTAATAACACATCTGTAAGCACGCATGTCGTTATACCTCTGGGAGGTGCAGTTGTGTACAGTATGGTACTGCTGGTAGCCGACTTGTAGGAATTTGGTTCAACTTGGTATTGAGAACCAAATTAACCAATTGGTATCGAGAACCAAATTAACCAAGTTTGATACAATCTTTTTGTCGTTTAGATAAATTTGCTCGAGAGGTGTAATAGAACCTATGTATGTGGTGTGGCCATCACTAATTCACTATCATATCTGTCTGTGTCCGCTAGGCATATATAAAAGTGACTAGGCAACGAATTGAAGAAATCATTATATATTTCACAAAAGGTTTGATCAGGTCGCAAATCACGTGCCTGGTTTCTTTGTCTCTATCATGTATCATGGTGAGTATATATTTCGGTGATGTCCATTTTTGTTACGATTCCGGACAGTCATTGTTTTATGTCTATTTTTTTAAAGAAAATGATCTGATGATGAAAGCCACAAATTGTGTTTGGAAAAGTCGACATTCAAAAATTAAATCTTGTGATCAATGATCATATATGGCTGAAGAATTGGTGACATTGGTCTCCTCGTTTCCTTTTTCTATCTATTGCTAGCCTACATATCTAACTAATTTAGTTGGGCAAAGACCGATGATACTTCTCGGGCAAGCGGCAATTCTATCTAATTATATTATCAGTGAAGAAAATAAATAAATATATAGATAGATACTACATCCGTTCCAAATTACTATTCATTGTTTACTTTTTCTCGTAGCATTTAACCATTTGTCTTATTTAAAAAATTTGTAAGTATCATTTATTTTATTGGTGGCTTACTTTTATCATCACATATACTTTAGGTATGAGTTATTTTTTCAAATATTTGGATAAAATTTTTTGAATAAGATGAATGGTCTAACGTTGTGAGAAAAAGTCAACAGTAAATAGTAATTTGGAATGGAGGGAGTAGATCATGTTGGACCTGTTTGGTAGAGCTCCATCTGATTCTGATTGTCTATGGGAGTTGATTCTTTGAGAAAAGTGATTCTGTGGCTGAAAGTGATTCTCTTTGATTTTCTATCATAAACTATCAAAATCAGGATGGAGTTTCATTTCACAAAATCATAAGAAGCTATTTTTTAGCTCCCAGTCTCTTAATTCATTTTAGATAATCACTTCTTCCTGAAAAACTCTGAGAGCTCTGTCAAACATGGCAGCACGGATGATGCAGTTTGGGCTGAAGGAGCTGAAGTCGCCTCCTCTCTCACATCCAAAGCCTCTAAGGGCATGTACATCCCGTCTTTTTACCCCGTCTGTAACGTGCTCCTTTTGCAAAAAAAAACCCCGCAGCTCCCATCGACGGCCCGCGCATCGCCTCCGGAGGCGACGGCCCCTTCCCGTTCCCAGAGGAGGAACCGGCCGTCGACGACGCGTTGTACAAGCCGTCTGCTCATATCGCCGCCGCAGCTGGATCCCGTGCGCGCTCGCCCTCCGCGCGCGCGCTTCCTTCGCCAAAAGCAGTCCCCCACGCGCGCTATTCCTCCCCGCGCCAGAATCCGCCGTGCTCCTCCCCCGCCATAATCCGCGCGCTCCTCCCCCGCCTGAATCCACCGCGCTCCTCCCCGCGCCAGAATCCACCGCGCGTGCGTACTCCCTCCCTTGCCAAGCCCACCAAGCGCTCCTCCCTCGCCGCCGCGCTATTCTCGCTGTCCATGGCCGGCTCATCACGGAGGAAGGACGATTTCAGGGCGGCGGCGACGGCTGTGGCCCGAAGCCAAACCCTAAGTCGCGATTTGGGAGTGGCGTCGGCGGCGGTGGTAGGTCGTGGTGGCGGCTTGGCCACGACCCGTTCTCTCGGTCGTGGTGTTGGGTTTCCACCGCCGCCCCGTTCACGCGGACGTGGTGGAACGGCAGCGACGACTCTTTCGGCGACAGCAGCATTCAGCATTGATGGGTTCGGAGGTGGTTTCCCCAGTTCGTCAGCTTCCAAGGAAGGATTCCCTTTTCCTGCTCCATCGTCTCCACCCTTGGTTGATGCTGCCGGCGGGGATCTCTCATCTCCCCCCCATTGTAATCCTTTCCTCTTGTGCCATTTTGACTATGGATTCTACTGTGATTTCTGTAGAGGTGCTACCTTCCTTGCTCTCTTGCACGGATCTGTGGTTCTGACATGTAAACACATGCATGGATTTGTTAGTTTCACTTACCTATAGTATATTGCACTAGATAATTTAGTGTGCTATGTTGATGATTTACCTATAGGCTAGTGCTTAGGAAAGTAGAAAGGTAGCTAGGCATTACTATGTACACAGCAGTGAACATCAATTAAATTTGGCTTGCTTCTGTATAAATTTGGCTGCCAACCAACACTGATGGGGTGTGGCCAGTTTTGTGAATTTTAGCTTAGGGATTCTACTGTGATTTTGTTCTCTGATGCTGAATGATATCCCTGAAAATCTCTTTCCTGCTTGTTATACTTGTTTTGTTAGTATTATAGCATGTAAACACATAAGAATTGAACCATCAGACTAGTTTAGTATGGCTGGTTGATGCTAATTTGATTCCTGGCAGTTCAACATTTTGGTAATTTTGTCATGAGTTTGTCAATCATTTGGAACATTGTTTGTAATTTGATTCTTGGCAGTTCAATTAAATTTGGCTTGCTTCTGCATTCTTGTTTTACCAGATAACTTTTGTGCTGCTGCATTCTTGTTTTCTGTATTGCTTTTAGTGAACTGTAAGAATTCTAAGCTGTCTATTGTAACGCCCGCGTTTTAATCTCTGGAAAATCACCTAAGTAATGCACCCGGTGAAAACTTTTCAACGTTTTACCGCCGAGCTCCCTTTCCGCCAAACCCTCTCCGCCTGTCGTCCCCCCCCCCCCCCCTCTCTTCCTGTCCGCATCGCATCACCCTCTTTCCGTCCCGTCTCACCCACCCTCGGGTCGACCGCTGGGCCGACCGTCTCTGGCCGACCACCGTCGGCGCCTGTCTTTCCCGCCGCGAATCCCGCCGCTTCCCTCTCCTTTTCCCCTCTCTTTTCCTTCTTTCTTTTTCCCTTTTTCTTTTTCCCTTTTTCTCCTCCTTTTCCCCCTCCTCTGCTTCCTCTGCCGGCGCCTCCGCTCTGCTCCACTTCCCGCAGACCACCACGGCCCTGCTCACCGCCGGCCCACTTCCCGCCTCCGCCCGTCACCGCACGCAAGCCGCCCCGGCCCCGTGCTCGTCGACATTGTGCCGCCCACCGCCGAAACACCGGCACTGCCGCTCTGCTCTGCCCCGCTACGCCCGTCGCCGACCACCGGTGCCCGGCCGGCCCCACCACCCCTCGGCTCGTCACGCTCGCAGTCGCAGCCCCGCCACCACCTCCGCTCCACCGCACGCCACCGCTGGCTCGGTCGCGCGCGCTCTACCCCGTTCCGCCGCGCCAAGCACCGCACGCAAGCCGCACGACCGCCACCACCGCTCACCCTCTGCTCGACGCGCTCACCATCGCCGCCGTGCCGCCACTCATTGTGACCCCACCACTGCCGCCGCTACGACCGACACCCGGCCGACCCGCCCGCATCTCTGCCGTGCCGCTCGCCGCGCTCACCACCCGCCGCCCGGCCATCCCTGACACGCCGCCACCCGACCAGCGAACAGGCAGCCGTGCCGCCCTCCACCGTGGCCCCACCACCAGACGCCCGCCCAAGCACGCTGCGCATCGCGCACGCCACCCCGGTTGCCACCGCTCCGGCCGCCCGGCCCCGCCGTTGTCCTAGCGCCACGCCACACCGCGCGCACGCCACATCGCGACGAGCACCGCACCAGCCGGACCGCCGTACCAATCACCACCCATTTTCCGACCGCCATTAAAGCTTCACCCGCCGGCCGCCAAGACCGCCGCCGACCCCTCTCGTCGGCCCACCCCCTCGCCGCCTCTCCGCCCCTATAAAAGGGCCCGACGACCTCTCCTCCGCCACCTCCCGCTCACACACCACACCAATCTCCTCCACCGCCGCCGCAACGCCCCCACCCACCCGCCAGTGCCGCCGCCGCCTCCGGTCCTCGTGGGCAGCCCTCTCCACTGCATCTCTGCCTAGGGTAAGAGCACCAGTGGACTCGCCGTACTCTCCTCTCCCTCCTCCCCCACCCAATTTCACCCGAGCTGCCCCGGTTCGCCGGCGATTTCGCCGTCGCCGACCGCCGTTGCTCTTCCCCCCCCCCCTCGGTACTGTTCGGTTCGAGAAAGAAGAAAGGGCGGTTTTGCCCGTAACCCCCTAAAGTTCCTCCTATTCGAACCCGCGGTCCAAATAACTGAAACCCCTCTCTCTCTGGCGCTTTGCACATGACCCCCTGAGCTTTAAATAATTTAACCCGCGGTCCACGGTCACTATTCCCCCTCTCTCTACTATATTCGCCAGAGGCCCCTGAACTTTTCCATAATTACAGAAAGGTCCTTTTCTTTTTAAACAACCCCTAAACCTCCACCAAATTCGTCATTTCATGCGCCAAATTAATCCCGTTTGACCCCAAACTCCACCACAATAATCACCAGTATATTTCCACCAATCCATCCCGTCCCCATTCAAAAACAATCATATCATCACCATCCGCTCTCTTTTTCCGTTCTTTCTTTCGGAGCTCAATGAAAGTTTTTCTTTATTTATTGGGTGTTTGTTGTGTGTACCGTAGACTCCGCTGTGAATGAGGAAGGACTCGAGGAGGAGTAGTGCTACGAGCAGGAGCTTGGAGACCAAGACCCCGGGCAGGAATCCCCCGAGGGTTGGGAGAACGGCAAGTGCAATCCCACCCTTTGATGCATACTGTTGTCCCAGTTTTTATAAACACACCCCATGGCCTGATTTATAAAACTTGCATAATTTTTTTTTACTGCTAAACCCGGTTGGATAGCCATACCTTGATTGCTATGACTGATTCCTTGACAACCTAGATTAATATTTAAATATGACAATGTTCTATTTGAATATTAATCACTGCTAGAAATGCTTAGGAACATTTTACCATTATACCCCCATGACAAATACTTGGTGTTTACAGAAGCAACCGTGTGCGTGCTTTAAAATAAAAGAGATGATTTGTGTAAATAAAATGAGTAACCGTGTGGGAGGAGACAGACGGTATTTCCGCATGAAATACCGAGGTGAGCTCGAACCGGTGTGGTTGAGCCTGGTGGGAGTTGTCTATCCTATCACAAGTTTTGGGATGATGTGGATGTGTCATCTAGCCTAACCCATTTTTCTGTACCACCACTCGACCGTTGTATGTGGCAACGGCCTAGCATAAATCCCACTAGTTGAGCTGCTGGTTATGTGGTGTGCTGGTGAGCAACAGAGGGCCATGGAGCCGGGGATACGTTCTAAGTGAGGTATGCCCCTGGGTAGAACCTCGTTGGTAGGTTGCTTACCCCCTGGTCGCGTCTGTGATAACTGGTCAGTCTAGCTATGGTGGGTAATGGCTTTGTTAGGAGCTGCACTGACACTAAGGTGTTCATGTTGTGGTAGCCTACTTGTGGTTGTGTACACCTCTGCAGAGTTAAAACCTATCCGGATAGCCGTGTCCACGGTATTGGGTGAGTTACGGCTTGGTCACTTCACTAGTCCCCTGTTTTGGTGTAAGAAAATGTTGGTATTTGATTGAGCTGAGAAACGTTTTGACTGTGGCTACGACAGATGGGAAATCTGGTAGCAACAACATCTTGTACGAAAAAGTGTTACACTTACTGTTCCTTTTAAAAGTAATATTTGTGAAAACCCATTGCGAAAACCAACCCCTTTGCATGTGTACTAAAATTTGCTTTGCTGCTGAAGAAACCATAAGCCATCCTGTTACTATCCTGTGCATACTTCTGTTATACCCTCCGTGGTTGTGGTTGCGCTTGCTGAGTACGTTTGTACTCACCCTTGCTTATCTGTTGCAGAGGCAGACCCGGACTTTGTGCGTGAGGATATCGTCTAGTGGGGTTCGTTCTGCACCCAACCTTTGCCTGGAAGCCGCATGCGTTGCCACTCTGATGAAGACCTCTACGTTATCAACCTCTTTATCTGGAGCTTAGTGTGAGTTCTGTTTGTTGTGGCCCTGCAATGCCACCGTCTCCCGTAATGTTGTTGTTGTACTGAACTATCTGTTGTAATAATGTGAACCAGCATCCTGGGACTGGTATTTGCATCACATTAAGTTCTCTCTTTCGAGGGGACGCTTCAGGTGGTATCAGAGCCGATAGGTTGGCCGTAGGACGTACCCCTAGGATCTTGACCCTAGTTTGTTCTTGCCGAATCCTTTCCCCACACAAGTACTCACCGACGACTTTTTGACTTGTTCCAGATGGCCCAGCCGGCTGACGAGGGTTGGGGTGAAGGAGTCTGCCCCGCAGAACCTGGCCTCCCCAAGTTGCTGCTGCTCAGCCTGGAGCACGTTGGAGTCACAGAGACCCCCGAGTACTTTTGCCGGGAGTTCACCACCAATGGTACCCATCGGTGCCGGATGTTCATCTTCGTGGGGAAGAGCTCCCTTCACAAGGAAGTGGCACCTTGGTTCGTCCACGCCACCGGCTATGACCGCCCCAATGCCTACCGTAAAGCCGCAAGAAGAGCCCTGATGTGCCTCCGCACACTCTACAGACATTATCTCGTGGGAACAGCACTAGGTTTCACCCCACCCCTGGTGAGTGGAGGACGTGAGTGGATTGCTCAGATGAGAAACCTTGGGAGAGATGAAGATATAGAGGACACCGTGTCACACTTGTCCATTTACCTCACTGGTTTGGACAGGCTGTACCGAGAGACATCTGGACAGCTGAGGCACCAGATCCGCAGAGCCGAGAAGGCAGAGAAGGAGTTGGAAGAAGTGAAGAGAGAGCTGGAGATACAGAAGGTGACAGCTACCCAGGCTGTCAGCTCCCTAGCTGCTCAACACGCTAGATGCCAGGCTTACTCCGAGTACATGGATAGGCTTGAGGCCTACAGGAGGGAGAATGGGCTGTTGGAAGGAGAGCCCGAGATGACCCACATGGATGCAGGCACACAGACCGAAGATGAAGTGCCAGAGCATCAGCTCCCTCTGAAGAAACGTCGAGTCTGCCTTGAGTAGAGTCCTAGCTTAGACTAGCACTTAGTCTAGCTTCTCCTAGGGTAGAGTCTGTTGTTCCAGTAGCACTACCAGCTTAGCATCGATGTATCCATGATCCTTGTACACCACCATATTATGCAATAAAGGTCATCTTTCATCCTGCATCTGTTCAATTTTTGTTTTTCCCCTAGTTTCAGATGGCGGAACAAGGATGGACCCAGGGAGTTTGCCCAGTCACACCGGGCTTCGCTAGCCTGTTGATCCCCGCGCTGGAACGCCTCGGTGTGCCTGAACGCCCGAGGTACTACAGCAGGGAGTATGAGCACCATGGGACTCAACGCTGCAGAGTGGTCATAGTTGTCGCCAAGAGTGACCTCCACCCTGTCGAAGCATGGCGTACGACCGCCACAGGGTTCAGGCACCAGGACACCTACCCCTTGGCTCTCAGGAAAGCCCTTTGCTTCATGTGCGGAATCTTTGAAAGGCACCTGGTTCCCACCCCAATGAGGTACTTTCCGCCGGTCGTCAGAAGTGCAGTCTGGCGAGCCCGCATAAGGAACTTGGAGCAGCGCCGTCAAGAGGAACCCATCCTGTACCAAGTGGTCACCTACCTCAATTCCTTGGACCAACTCTTTGACGAGCAGGCTGAACGCCTGAGAGAACAGACCTCCCGGGCTGAACAAGCAGAATTCTCGGTCCGCATGCACCAAGTCCAGGTGGCCCAAGCTGAAGCAAGAGCTGCTACTGCCATCAGCAATGAGGCAATCGCCCAAGAAAGCCTCCGGCAGGCTCGGGACCTGCGTATCCAGGATTGGACCAGAAGTGGAACGCCTGTTCCGGCAATTGGAGAACCCCATGTCCTACTTGGGACACCGATCATGGCATGGGGAGAAATTGTGGGAAACCCTCAGGCACTGTCGGGAACCCCAGCAGGATCACCGCCCGCCGAAGAAGGACCGTCTGAGCCGCCTCGGGAGAATGGGACCTTGACCGAGGCTGAGCAGGCACGACTTGCACCGCCAGAAGAGCGCACCAACCCAGAGGAGAGCTCGCCTCGCGAGTAGGCCTAGAGTCAAGCACTCAGATGGAAATGAAGCCAGCTTGGTCCGAAGAACTCTTGCATCCCTAGCCGTAGCTCTCCCTGCCATGTCCTGTACCCCGCCCTGAAGTGCGAGCCTTGTTGTAACCCCCCCAAGTGTTGTAGCCCTCAGCTGTTGGAATGAAACCTTGTGTGTTTGTTTGTTAGCTTGTGTGCTGTTTCTGCATTTTCAAAATGCGAACTAATCAACTTAAACGTCATTTAACCCAATCTCACGAAGGCCTTGCTCAACCTGCAGATGGTGAACACTCGTGCTAGCGCCTCTCAGAGACGCGCCCCTCCTGCTGGAGGAGAGCAACCGGAAGGAAGAAGAGAGAATCCTGAGAACCAGGAAGTGGATCAGCGGGATCCTATGGGAGAGAACCAGCCTGAAGGACAAGCGCCTGTAAGAGGCGGACCAGAAGCAAGCCATCCCAGAAGTCAGAATGAGGGATCTTTTGTTCTACCCCCGCTTCCACCAGATTTCAACTTGGCACAAGCTTTGTACCACCACATCCTGTTCATGCAAAATGTGTGGAATGCCAGCCGCCGTCAGGAGACAGCCCGTAGACCCAATGCGGGTGACAAGTTGACTAACTTCCTGAGAACCAGACCACCCACCTTTGGAGGGTCTAGCAACCCCTTGGAAGCAGATGACTGGCTGAGAACTATCAAGAGAAAGCTGGAACCATTTGGATGCGGAGACCGTGACAAAGTTCTTCTGACCTCCCACCAGCTCACTGGAACTGCCTTAGCTTGGTGGGATGCTTATTGTGCAGCTTCCCCGAATGAGTCCACAATCACCTGGAAAGAGTTTGAAGAAGAATTCCGTCGCTACCACATCCCCGACGCCACCATGAGGCGCAAGGCGGATGAGTTCCGTGCACTGAAGCAAGGAAACAAGACTGTGGAAGAGTACACCCACGAGTTCACTGAGCTAGCACGTTACGCACCGGATGAACTGAAGACAGATGCAAAGAGACAGGACGCGTTCATCCGAGGGTTACACCCAGATCTTCGAGCCCTGCTAGTCTCCCACAGTTTCCCCGATTTCAATACACTGATGAACAAGGCCATTGTCACAGAAAAGGCCAGAATGGATGCAAGGCAAGAGAACAAGCGCAAGTTCTTGGAAAGCAAGAACCGTCAGATGGACCACTCGCAGAAACCCAGGAGCTCCGGTTATGCTGCACCTAGACCCCAGGCTCCCGTGTAGTATAGGACCCAGTTTCAGGCTACAAGCTCCCAGGCTCCCAACAACCAGTTCAAGAGCCAGAACACCTCGAAGCCACCGCAGAGCAAAGTCAGTCAGGCCACAGCCAGCAACAGCAATGCGAGAGCCTGCTTCAACTGCCGTGAGACCGGACACTACATCGCCGATTGCCCATATCCTAGGAGCAAGCCTGCGATATCAGTCTACTCCAACTCGGTGAATGGACCCAAGCCACCAGTGTCTGGAGCCAACCGTGTACCCGTCCGCAGCACCAACACCGGCAGCAACAACAACAACACCCAGCAGTCGTATGGACGAGCCCGCGTCAACCACATCGACGCGCAGGAAGCTCAGGGAGCACAAGGAGTAGTACTCGGTGAGTACCTAGTCAGTTCAGTTTTGGCAACAATATTATTTGATTCTGGGGCATCGCATTCTTTCATATCATCAAGTTTTGTGGAAAAGCACCAAATACCTACAGTACTACTAAAGACACCCCTACTAACCCGAACACCTGGAGGTGATATTAAGTGCCAATTAGGTTGTTCGCGGGTACGGATCCTTTTAAGTGGGGTAGAGTTTCTAGCAGACCTAGTGGTACTAGAATCCAAAGGAATTGATGTGATCCTTGGAATGGATTGGTTAGGCAAACACAATGGTCTCATAGGTTGTGCTGACAAGGTAGTGCACCTAACCAACCCAGATGGAATACAAGTAGCCTGTCACACCAAAGGAAGTGGACCAGACCCTATGATCTTTAGTATGGAAACAAAAACCATAGAAGAAGTCCCGGTAATCAGAGAATATCCTGATGTTTTCCCTGAAGTTCTACCCGGAATGCCACCGGATAGGGACATAGAATTTGCTATTGAACTTGTCCCTGGAACCTCTCCTATAGCCAAGAGACCCTATAGGATGGCAGCCTCAGAGTTAGTAGAGTTAAAGAAACAACTAGAAGAGTTGCAACAGATGGGATTTATCAGGCCCAGTACGTCCCCTTGGGGAGCCCCAGTACTCTTTGTAAGGAAGAAAGATGGGAGCATGAGGTTGTGCATCGACTATCGTGCACTAAATGATGTCACTATCAAGAATAAATACCCACTCCCTAGGATTGATGATCTCTTTGATCAGTTGAAAGGAGCCAAATACTTCTCCAAGATTGACTTAAGGACGGGGTATCACCAACTGAAGATTAAGGGGAGTGACACCTCAAAGACCGCATTTGTCACCCGATATGGGCAGTATGAGTTCACAGTGATGCCATTTGGACTCACCAATGCACCGGCTTACTTCATGAACCTTATGAACAAAGTATTTATGGATGAGTTAGACAAGTTTGTCGTAGTCTTCATTGATGATATACTTATCTACTCTAAGAGCGCCGAAGAACATGAACAGCACCTGCGGGTAGTGTTGGAAAAGTTGAGAGTACACCAGCTCTATGCCAAATTTAGCAAGTGTGAATTTTGGCTGGAAAAAGTAGCTTTCCTTGGTCACATTTTGACCGCGGAAGGGGTAGCAGTAGACCCTGAGAAGGTAGAGGCAGTCTCAAACTGGCAACAACCAACTAATGTGAGTGAGATCAGGAGCTTCCTTGGTTTAGCTAGGTATTACCGGAGGTTTATTGAAGGATTTTCCAAGATAGCTAGACCCATGACAGAATTGCTTAAGAAAGAAAAGAAATTTGTTTGGACCGAGTCGTGCGAAAAGAGTTTCCAAGAGCTGAAGGAAAAGCTGACCGCTGCCCCAGTTTTAACCCTACCAGATATTCACAGGGATTTTGTCGTTTACTGCGACGCATCCCGCCAGGGATTAGGATGTGTCCTCATGCAAGATGGGAGGGTTGTGGCATATGCCTCCCGACAACTTAGAGCTCATGAGCAGAATTACCCAACGCATGACTTGGAGTTTGCAGCCGTAGTGCACGCACTCAAAATTTGGAGACATTATTTGATTGGGAACAAGTGTGAAATATACACGGACCATGAGAGCTTAAAGTATATTTTCACCCAACCAGACTTGAACCTCAGACAGAGAAGGTGGTTAGAATTGGTTAAAGATTATAATGTGGAAATTCATTACCACCCTGGTAAGGCTAACGTAGTGGCAGATGCCCTGAGCCGAAAGTCCTACAAACCCAAGAGTGCCTACCTCCAAGAAGAGATGGCACGATTAAATGTGCACATCGCCCCTCGAAATAATAGCCACCAACTGACAATCCAGCCCACTCTGGAGGATCGGATCAGAAATGCCCAAGGATCGGACAAGGATTTAGTGCAGATCTGCAAGCATACCGGAGAAAATAAGGCACCAGACTTTCGAGTCGACAGCAAAGGAACGCTGTGGTACAAGGACAGAATCTGTGTGCCTAAGGAAGGAGACTTTAGACAGATAATCATGAACGAGGCTCACAACTCGCCATATTTCATTCACCCAGGATCCACCAAAATGTATTTGGACTTAAAGCAGAACTATTGGTGGAAAGGAATGAAAGCTGACATAGCTCAATTTGTCGCCCAATGTGACACCTGCCAAAGAATTAAGGCCGAACACCAGAAACCCGCAGGTTTATTACAACCCTTGCCTATCCCAGTTTGGAAATGGGACGAGATAGGAATGGACTTTGTGGTAGGTCTACCCAGAACACAGAAGGGACATGACTCTATATGGGTAATAGTTGACCGACTCACTAAAGTCGCTCACTTTTTACCTGTACGGACCAATTATGGTGGAGAGAAACTAGCCAAGCTTTATGTGGAGAACATAGTAAAGTTGCATGGAGTGCCCAGTAGAATTGTTTCAGACCGAGGGACCCAGTTCACCTCGAGATTTTGGAAAAGTTTGCATAAAGCTATGGGCACCAAGTTGGACTTTAGCTCCGCGTATCACCCTCAGACCGATGGCCAGACTGAACGAGTAAATCAAATTATGGAAGATATGCTGAGAGCGTGTGTCCTTACCTATGGTAAAGATTGGGAACATAGTTTACCCTATGCAGAATTCTCTTACAACAATGGTTATCAGGCAAGTTTAGGTATGTCCCCGTTTGAAGCCCTCTACGGGAGAAAATACAGAACTCCTCTAATGTGGTCAGAAGTAGGAGAGCATACACTAGTAGGACCCGCGCTCATAAAAGAAGCCGAAGAGAGAGTAGCTGAAATTAGGGAGAAGTTGAGAGCAGCTCAGTCCAGACAGAAAAGCTACGCAGACAAGAAGAGACGAGAACTGGAGTTTAATCCAGGAGATTTTGTTTATCTCAAAGTTTCACCCATCCGGGGAACCCATAGATTTCAAGTCCATGGAAAGTTAGCCCCTCGGTATATCGGACCATACCCGGTGCAAAAGAAAGTTGGAAAGGTGGCCTACCGATTGGAGTTACCCGAAGCAATGTCAGATATACACCCAGTATTCCATGTCTCACAGTTGAGAAAATGCCTGAGAGTACCTGAAGAAGAACACATACCGGAAGAAGAAATAGACCTACAGACGGATCTGCATTATCAGGAGGTACCGGTCAAAATTTTGGACACCGTCACCAAGAGAACCAGAAACTCCGAAGTGCGAATATGCAGAGTACAGTGGAGCAGACATAGTGTAAAGGAAGCTATGTGGGAAAGAGAAGATGCCTTGAAGAAAGAGTTCCCCCACCTTTTTAGGAGCCAGCCGAATCTCGAGGATGAGATTCCTTTTAAGTGGGGTAGGTTTATAACGCCCGCGTTTTAATCTCTGGAAAATCACCTAAGTAATGCACCCGGTGAAAACTTTTCAACGTTTTACCGCCGAGCTCCCTTTCCGCCAAACCCTCTCCGCCTGTCGTTTCCCCCCCCCCCCTCTCTTCCTGTCCGCATCGCATCACCCTCTTTCCGTCCCGTCTCACCCACCCTTGGGTCGACCGCTGGGCCGACCGTCTCTCGCCGACCGCCGTCGGCGCCTGTCTTTCCCGCCGCGAATCCCGCCGCTTCCCTCTCCTTTTCCCCTCTCTTTTCCTTCTTTCTTTTTCCCTTTTTCTTTTTCCCTTTTTCTCCACCTTTTCCCCCCTCCTCTGCTTCCTCTGCCGGCGCCTCCGCTCTGCTCCACTTCCCGCAGACCACCACGGCCCTGCTCACCGCCGGCCCACTTCCCGCCTCCGCCCGTCACCGCACGCAAGCCGCCCCGGCCCCGTGCTCGTCGACATTGTGCCGCCCACCGCCGAAACACCGGCACTGCCGCTCTGCTCTGTCCCGCTACGCCCGTCGCCGACCACCGGTGCCCGGCCGGCCCCACCACCCCTCGGCTCGTCACGCTCGCAGTCGCAGCCCCGCCACCACCTCCGCTCCACCGCACGCCACCGCTGGCTCGGTCGCGCGCGCTCTACCCCGTTCCGCCGCGCCAAGCACCGCACGCAAGCCGCACGACCGCCACCACCGCACACCCTCTGCTTGACGCGCTCACCATCGCCGCCGTGCCGCCACTCATTGTGACACCACCACTGCCGCCGCTGCGACCGACACCCGGCCGACCCGCCCGCATCTCTGCCGTGCCGCTCGCCGCGCTCACCACCCGCCGCCCGGCCATCCCTGACACGCCGCCACCCGACCAGCGAACAGGCAGCCGTGCCGCCCTCCACCGTGGCCCCACCACCAGACGCCCGCCCAAGCACGCTGCGCATCGCGCACGCCACCCCGGTTGCCACCGCTCCGGCCGCCCGGCCCCGCCGTTGTCCTAGCGCCACGCCACACCTCGCGCACGCCACATCGCGACGAGCACCGCACCAGCCGGACCGCCGTACCAATCACCACCCATTTTCCGACCGCCATTAAAGCTTCACCCGCCGGCCGCCAAGACCGCCGCCGACCCCTCTCGTCGGCCCACCCCCTCGCCGCCTCTCCGCCCCTATAAAAGGGCCCGACGACCTCTCCTCCGCCACCTCCCGCTCACACACCACACCAATCTCCTCCACCGCCGCCGCAACGCCCCCACCCACCCGCCAGTGCCGCCGCCGCCTCCGGTCCTCGTGGGCAGCCCTCTCCACTGCATCTCTGCCTAGGGTAAGAGCACCAGTGGACTCGCCGTACTCTCCTCTCCCTCCTCCCCCACCCAATTTCACCCGAGCTGCCCCGGTTCACCGGCGATTTCGCCGTCGCCGACCGCCGTTGCTCTTCCCCCCCCCTCGATACTGTTCGGATCGAGAAAGAAGAAAGGGCGGTTTTGCCCGTAACCCCCTAAAGTTCCTCCTATTCGAACCCGCGGTCCAAATAACTGAAACCCCTCTCTCTCTGGCGCTTTGCACATGACCCCCTGAGCTTTAAATAATTTAACCCGCGGTCCACGGTCACTATTCCCCCTCTCTCTACTATATTCGCCAGAGGCCCCTAAACTTTTCCATAATTACAGAAAGGTCCTTTTCTTTTTAAACAACCCCTAAACCTCCACCAAATTCGTCATTTCATGCGCCAAATTAATCCCGTTTGACCCCAAACTCCACCACAATAATCACCAGTATATTTCCACCAATCCATCCCGTCCCCATTCAAAAACAATCATATCATCACCATCCGCTCTCTTTTTCCGTTCTTTCTTTCGAAGCTCAATGAAAGTTTTTCTTTATTTATTGGGTGTTTGTTGTGTGTACCGTAGACTCCGCTGTGAATGAGGAAGGACTCGAGGAGGAGTAGTGCTACGAGCAGGAGCTTGGAGACCAAGACCCCGGGCAGGAATCCCCCGAGGGTTGGGAGAACGGCAAGTGCAATCCCACCCTTTGATGCATACTGTTGTCCCAGTTTTTATAAACACACCCCATGGCCTGATTTATAAAACTTGCATAATTTTTTTTTACTGCTAAACCCGGTTGGATAGCCATACCTTGATTGCTATGACTGATTCCTTGACAACCTAGATTAATATTTAAATATGACAATGTTCTATTTGAATATTAATCACTGCTAGAAATGCTTAGGAACATTTTACCATTATACCCCCATGACAAATACTTGGTGTTTACAGAAGCAACCGTGTGCGTGCTTTAAAATAAAAGAGATGATTTGTGTAAATAAAATGAGTAACCGTGTGGGAGGAGACAGACGGTATTTCCGCATGAAATACCGAGGTGAGCTCGAACCGGTGTGGTTGAGCCTGGTGGGAGTTGTCTATCCTATCACAAGTTTTGGGATGATGTGGATGTGTCATCTAGCCTAACCCATTTTTCTGTACCACCACTCGACCGTTGTATGTGGCAACGGCCTAGCATAAATCCCACTAGTTGAGCTGCTGGTTATGTGGTGTGCTGGTGAGCAACAGAGGGCCATGGAGCCGGGGATACGTTCTAAGTGAGGTATGCCCCTGGGTAGAACCTCGTTGGTAGGTTGCTTACCCCCTGGTCGCGTCTGTGATAACTGGTCAGTCTAGCTATGGTGGGTAATGGCTTTGTTAGGAGCTGCACTGACACTAAGGTGTTCATGTTGTGGTAGCCTACTTGTGGTTGTGTACACCTCTGCAGAGTTAAAACCTATCCGGATAGCCGTGTCCACGGTATTGGGCGAGTTACGGCTTGGTCACTTCACTAGTCCCCTGTTTTGGTGTAAGAAAATGTTGGTATTTGATTGAGCTGAGAAACGTTTTGACTGTGGCTACGACAGATGGGAAATCTGGTAGCAACAACATCTTGTACGAAAAAGTGTTACACTTACTGTTCCTTTTAAAAGTAATATTTGTGAAAACCCATTGCGAAAACCAACCCCTTTGCATGTGTACTAAAATTTGCTTTGCTGCTGAAGAAACCATAAGCCATCCTTGTTACTATCCTGTGCATACTTCTGTTATACCCTCCGTGGTTGTGGTTGCGCTTGCTGAGTACGTTTGTACTCACCCTTGCTTATCTGTTGCAGAGGCAGACCCGGACTTTGTGCGTGAGGATATCGTCTAGTGGGGTTCGTTCTGCACCCAACCTTTGCCTGTGTGTTAGGGCCACCCGCTGGAAGCCGCATGCGTTGCCACTCTGATGAAGACCTCTACGTTATCAACCTCTTTATCTGGAGCTTAGTGTTAGTTCTGTTTGTTGTGGCCCTGCAATGCCACTGTCTCCCGTAATGTTGTTGTTGTACTGAACTATCTGTTGTAATAATGTGAACCAGCATCCTGGGACTGGTATTTGCATCACATTAAGTTCTCTCTTTCGAGGGGACGCTTCATCTATTAACTAGCACCCTTCTTCTCAAGAACAATGGTGGTTTCATGAGCTACTTCAGTTCTCAACCACATAATGCTCATTTGGTTGGGGGCAATAAATCAGGCACACAACAATGGTGGTAGTTCACCATCCGAAGTGGAAGTCTTATCGGGGAATGAGAATGACCATGGCAATGAGAATGAGAATCAGAATGTAATAGCTGAGAAGAGGACTGAGAAGAGGATCTTGCGGACTGTGGATGAGGATGTTAGACTGATGAGCGCTTGGATAGAACATTAAACCGACGCAACCTGTGGAGCGGATAAGGGTGGTTTCCAATATTGGGGTGAGGTTGTGAAAACATACAACAAGACTACCCCTCCACTTCGAAGAAGAAGTGAGAAGCAATGTAAGGATAGATGGCACAAGATTAACAAGTGGACACACCTCTTTGAATGTGCTTATGTCAAGGCTCGTAGAGTATTTACAAGTGGATATTCAAATGAACAGTGGCTTGAGATAGCACACAAGTTCTATTTGAGTGACAACAAAGATAACAAATATGTTGTGGGACCCTTTGTGCCGACGGAGGTTTGGAAAATTTGTCGAGATGTGCCAAAGTGGAAAACATACAATGGCAACCTGAAGAATGCACGCAAAAGGAAATCATTTCACCTGGACGAAGACTCTGAGGAAAATGAGGACACTTGTGATGAGAAGCAAAAGCGACCACCAGGTCAGAAGCAAGCTAAAATGGCAGCTCTAACAGCTAGAAAAGGCAAGGACTCCAGCAGTAGTGATGATGGTCACTCAAAGGAGTCTCCTATTGAGCTAGATAAATTTGAGAGGTATAGCAAATTTCAGGAGACAAACAATGACAAGCGCATGAAGATGTTGGACAGGCAGGAGAAGATAGCTTCTGAGAAGCTAGAGGCCACAAGACTTGCTCAACTGACAGCACAACATTACAAAGAAGGAAAGCAGCTTGAGAAAGAGACAAAGATGATGGAGACTTACAACAACATTGCCTCACAAGATAAAAGTTCAATGACCGATGAGGAGAAGGCGCATCGACTTAGTATGTCGAAGAAGCTTGAGAAGGCCATTTTCCCTGAGTGAACAGGTATTCAATCTCTAAAGCTATATTATTTTACCTTGTGCTATACAGATTCTGAGTTTATCTGAATAAACATAGATGTTGTGGAACAAATTTACTATGCTGATAGTTAACTACATACTTTGGTTACAAATTTTGCCAAAACAAATTTATTTGAAAAATGTTTACTTATTTGATGGTAACTTCTGTCAGGTTGAAGCTGAAGAACAACCTGAAATATCAGAGGCATATGGAGTTACAGCGGTGACATATTTTGTTTTCTGCAAGGTATGACCAAGTGACAGATTTAGGATGAACAAGCCTTTGTTCCTCCGTTTTGTGCGTGCACTTACCAATTGGTCCGATTATTTCACCCAAAGAGTAGATGCAATTGGTAGAAATAGTCTTACACCAATTCAGAAGTGTACGACGGCTATCAGGATGATAGCTTATGCAACCTCGGCTGATCAACTTGATGAGGTCTTAAAGATAGCCGCAAGCACTTGTTTGGAGATTTTGGGAAAATTTGCTGAAGGTGTGATTGAAGTTTTTGGTGACGAATATCTACGGCCTCCAACAGACGATGAACTTGAACAAATCTTACAAGAAAATGAGGCTCATGGTTTTCCTGGATGCATGGGAAGCATCGATTGCATGCATGGAAGAATTGTCCGAAAGGTTGGACGGGACAATTCACAAGTGGTAAACAAGGACATCCTACTATGATCCTTGAAGTAGTGGGGCATCAAAGAATCTTCGTATATGGCATGCTTTCTTTGGTACCCCGGGTCTCAGAACGACATAAACGTTCTAAACAAGTCACCACTGTTCATTCAAGCAATAAAAGGGGAAGCTCCTACGGTACACTATACTGTAAATGGAAATCAATATGACATGGGTTACTATCTTGCCGATAAAATATATTCGGAATGGGTAGTATTCGTGAAGACAGTTAATGCCCCTCAATCGGCGGAAGACAAATTATAATTTTCATTGAGGCAAGAAAGTGTGAGGAAAGATGTCGAGTGTGCATTTGGTGTTCTGCAATCACGCTTTAATATTGTTAATCGACCATCACGGTTATGGAAGCAAGCGGACGTTATCAATATAATGCAAGTTTGTGTTATTCTACATAATATGATAGTGGAAGATGAGAAGGAAGCAATTAGGGATGTCTTGGATTTGAATGAGAATCCAAGTGCGACGATAGCGATCCCACCGGAAGTGCAGACAAATGAGAACCCTAATCCAAGCTTTGCGGAGGCACTCCGTAGAAATTCGGCTATCAAAGCTCGTCCAACACATAGGCAACTCAAGAAGGATCTAATCGAGCACATATGACAACGCTATGGAAACAAAGAAAATTAGACAAAAAAACAGTGTATAACTATATATAATTGTAATCATGATTCTATTATTTATGCTTCATATTATTCAATCAAATAGCCACACAATGGTATACATAATTGCATTTGTAGTTGATCTTAATCTCCATGCAAAGCATTAAACAGCCTATAGACGACCTCTCTCTGTGGGTTGTATGGGCTGTTTTGTATCTGTCTATATGCGTAGTTTGAGATTTTTCAGATGGTTGGTCGTCTCTGGGCCGTACATGTCCGTACATGCCCTAACTAAATTTACGACGGAAGCTATATATCCACGGGTAGAAGAGAAACCAAAGACGGCGGGGCGCGCAATTTCGGCCGTGCCATTTATGGCGTCGGGCTAGGAGACGGTCGCGGGCGGTCGGTGGTGGCATAGGCAAATGACAGCGGCGATGGCCAAGGCTCACGTTGACTTCCTCCTCCCTCACTCCCTCTCCTCCTCCTCCTGGAGCGCGCCATTTATAGGCGCGCATCGCCACGGCCCCTCCTCCTCTCCAAGCTTGGCCAGCCAATCAATCCCCCCCTGTTTCTTGTCTCCTCCCCTCTCCTCTCGCGCGCGTCAGCACCCACCCTATTGGGCTCCGCGGCCTCTCCCTCTCTTTCCCTTTTCTCGGGTGCGGCGGGGGGGATAAGGCCGTGGCGTCATTGCCGCGCGCGCCATCATCACCATTCACCACCCGCCCTCGCGTCGCGCCGCGGCCTGCTACTGCTGCCACCGCCAGCGGCTTGCTCCTCCTCCGCTTTGTCCTGTCCCTCTCCCTGTTGCTCGCTCGCTATTTATAAGGCAAAGGTGAGTGGTGGTTCGTCCCTTTCCTGTCGCGCTGTGGCTTTTGTTTTCTTCTCTTGCGTGTCCTGCTCCTTCCTTTCTTGGCTCCCGGAGCTCGCTCTGACATGTCCGGCGCCGTTGCCCGCGACCGCGCAGCGGCGGCCATGTCGTCCGACGCGGTGGCCGCGGCCAGGAAGGGCCGCCTCAAGCAGCGCTACGACAACGAGTTCCGCCTCGTCGCGGGGTCAGTGCCTCTATCTGCTGCTGTCCTCTGCTCTGAAATCTGCTCAGGATCGTGTGTGATTGCAATCTGAATTCCGAGAATGCAACCGTTTTGTCAATCATGAATTAATGAATTATCATCGTCCGGCGCGCAGGTGCGTGCCGTACCGGGTGAACAAGGACGACGAGGGCAACCCGTGCAGCAGCCCCGGCGGCGACCGGGCGGAGGAGGTGGAGGTGCTCATGATCTCCACGCCCAACCGGGCTGACATGGTCTTCCCCAAGGTACGTACGTCAAGACGTACACGGCGGCACAACCTGCGCTGCGTGCAGCCATTGATTCATTCTTCTCTCGCTCGCCGGACATGCGTCGTCGCTTACCAACAGCTATTGATTCCATCCTGGTATACATGGCAGGGCGGGTGGGAGGACGACGAGGACGTGTACCAGGCGGCGTCCCGGGAGGCCATGGAGGAAGCCGGCGTCAAGGGCGTCATCAACGTACGTCACCAATGCCTCATCCCCTGCTTCACCTTGCCAATCCACCCGTCATGCAGAGAGCGAGTATCATCCATCTGCAGTTCTTACATATAATACTGACCTCTCGATCAACTCCGATTTAATTAGCATCTCATTGAACAAATGATCTATCGATGCTGACCTGTCTAGCGATAGCGTCCCCTGCGGTTTTTGTGAACGTGCCGTGCGTGGCTAGCAGCTAGCTAAAATGTTTCCGGGAATTAATTAAAATGCTGTCTTAATCCCGAAAAGTATGCGGTTGATGATCGCGGCGACGCCTTATCCGCTGTCGTTTCCGGGGGAGAATTTTCTGATCCCCACAGTAATTTAACGCCGCGATTTGGAGCTCTACAATGGCAAGTAATTTAGGGTGACAAGTTAACATCCCTAATCAGACAAAGCTCACTTATTAGCCCCTAGCGCACAGCCTCAAGGACAGCTCCATAGGCTGACAGCGACCATGCACGACAGGGAAAGGGACAGGCCGGGAAGTTTCCCTTCTCTTCAGGCATTGCCTATTTGCATTCCCTTGCCTAGAGAGCCAGTCTCTCAAGAGGTAGCATTAGCACTAGCAGCAGCAGCAGCAGCAGCACCTCACTTGGTGGTTTGCAACCAAACTATAATTATATTGTACAGTTTAAATCATGTCGTTAGCCGCATTTTGTAACGCGATCTCCCTAAATCATTGTGATTTTCTGGTTGAGACACAAGATCGATCTCGGCGCGTAAAGTGTATTATTGTCCGCCCCCTATTTCTTGCGTACTTCGTCCGTTGGCCGGCTCGTCGTTGCAAATGATTTCGTTCTGGATCCGGGTCAATACGCTGCTATTTTTATCCTTGGCCCATGCAATGCCCCCAACCACTATGCATGTGGTGTGTTTCCTGTGTGCCCTACAGTGCCCCCTGCACCCATCTATTTCAGCCCTGTTGTGTATCTGGTGCCATGGTTATGCATTTATATCATTTTGATTCTGTCCCTCGATTCAACGATGAAATGTTTGCATATCTGATAATGTGTGTGCGGGTCATGCAATGCAAGTTGCAATATTCAGATGATCGACTGATCATTTCCGTCTGCTTGCTGTTGCAGCAACAGACGGCGGCACTGGGACATTGGGTGTTCAAGAGCAAGAGCAGCCAGAACAGCGCCAGCCCCAGGGGAGCCTGCAAGGGCTACATCTTCGCCATGGAGGTCACCGAGGAGCACGAGTCATGGCCGGAGCAGGACACCCACCACCGGCGATGGGTGAGTAGCCTAGCTAGCTCCTCTGTCAGTGTGTGCCGTCTCTGCATCATCCCACAGTTCATCAGACAGAAACTCACCTGATCAATGTCTGAAACGTACAGGTCTCTCCCGCCGAAGCATACCAGCTCTGCCGGTACGACTGGATGCGAGAGGCGCTCACCGCGCTGCTGGAGCGGCTAGCGGTGATCGAGCCGGTGGCCACGGCGGCCACGCAGGAGCTGACCGACCAAGCCGGCATGTACATGATGCTGCAGACGAGCTCGGACGGCGCGGTGGCGCTGTGTTGATGGAATGGAAGAAGCTGCTGCTGATGCTGCTGTGGATAACTGATGAACGCAGCTAGCTAGTCAGCAGTGTGCCCCCACCTTCAACTGCAAATTAAAAATGGCAACCATCAGAGGATAAAAAAAATCAGATACCCTAATCACTCGTTTAGAACTTCGCAGTTAGTGACGAGTCACCAGTACATGCAAGTGTGTACGTCGTCTGTCCAGTAACAGCTGCACTTTGTCAAGTGTCTATATGCCTGAGCCCTGGGTTTGCAGGCAGTTCCTCATCCCCAGCAAAGGTAGTGGCTGGCTTCAGAGGTTAGGGCAAAACTGTCCACTTGCATGATCAATCCAGTGCCTGCTAATTACTGGGGGTTCTTGTGTAATCTTTTGTCGTGCAATATGTGGAAATGGCATGGCGACTTGTCCGTGCCTTGTGTCTGTAAATTGCCCTTAGTGTCCCTACATGGATTCTGCTGAAATGATTGAAATGTTGTGAATAGAGTTTACCTTTAACTGAAAAAAAGACACCGTATTATTACTGGGTCAAAATTAGTAAGTTCATCGGAGGGTTCACGTACCGATACCAGCCCTGCACAGAGTCTCTAGGCTACTCAAACATTACCAAACTTGCCTAAAGTAAGAATGTTTTTGTTCATTGCCACACTTGTGCCACGCGGCCACGCCAAAATTTCTTAGCATCCTAGATTCCTAGCCACTTGCCATACACATACTCTTGCAAAAATTAAGCTTGATGGGTCTTCAGTACCTGCAATAGCTTGAAGAGTATATGCAGGGGTTCAGATCCTATAATCACTAATTTAAATACTTCATTTAATATTGACGAGTCTTCAGAACCTGCAAGATTTGTCTGTCCATTTATTTTGCTTTCTTGCTTCCACATTTTTAGTTGAAACACATGAATAGGTGGATCTTAAAATTTAATGCTTGACCTATTAACGTTCAATCTTAAAAGGCATGGTTTTGTATCTTCCGTCATGGAGGAAAACAACTTGCATACATAAACAAAATCAAATAACACATAGTCAAGATTATTTAGTGTGGTTTTAGTGAAAAATGTACGCATTCTGAAAAGAAACTCTGAACTAAAAAAATCTCAAAAGAAACTCTGAACTAAAAAAACAGACGTTATACATCCAACTCTTAAAAACCGGACAAACTACCCCTGCTCCAGGTTAAAGTGGTTTAAAGTTGGTTTTGACCATTTTATAGTCCAAAAACAAATACATGATAGGGTTTTAAATCGCAAGAAAAATGTTTGGCCTCCAAAAAATTGAAAAACAAATCCTAGTGATACATTGGGAAACAAGAAATTCAAATAAAATATTTGGAGCTCATGAAAATATATCCAGAAGCTTCCAAAAATTGAATTTAACCTTGATAAAATCGGAAAAATATCTAGAAAATTCCCAAAACATTATAATTAATGTTCAAAAATGATTTTGATAACTTTGCACAATAAAAAATGACATGAGACCAGCATGAATGCAACACACATTGTTTTTATCATTGTATATATATAAGTCCTCAAAATGCAAGCATTTATTCATCGGTTAAAATATGCCAGGATGTTTCTAGATATTTTTCTATTTTCTTAGGGCTAAATCCAATTTTTAAAAGCCTCTAGATATATTTTCATGAGCTTTAAATATTATATTTGGGTTTCTCGTGTCCCAATATGTCTCTATAATTTTACTTGGATTTTTTGGCCTAGAGAAACTTTTTTTGTGTGTTTTTACAAATGTGTCTTGTGTTTATCAGATTTGTTTTCAACTAAAAAAGTTCAAAACCAGCCCTAAAAAGTCCCAACTAACTATTGTTGGGTAGTTTGTCCGGTTTTGAAGAGTTTGGGTGTATAATGTCCGGTTTTCAAGTTCTGGGGGGATATTCAGATTTCGTGACAATATCAAGGGGTTAAATGGACTTTACTTAAGAATTTATCAATGTACTTAATTATTACTATCTCCATCCATCAATTAAAGCGTATTTTTGAGGATAATGTTGTGGACATTAGATTTTGATATCCAATTTCTATAACTTGTCTCCAAGGGTCTAATTGTAAAAAAGTTTACAAAAGAGCCAAATTGAAAAACTTCTAGCTCATTTAAAAGCTGCAATTGCCATCGGAATCCATGCCTAGTCACTACAATGTTGCCTCTTTCATGGGGTGAGGGTTTGGGTCCACATATTTCTACCTTTACAGCCTAACTACACTATCCTCATCTTCTTCCTTAGGAAGTTCAACTTTTCATGACTAACATTTTCTCCATTGCTGCCACCTGCCCTTCCATGGCCACGCTTGTTAAAGACCAACAGTCTCTAAACAATTTACAATAAGAACTAATACAAGAAAATTATAGAAAGTCGTCTCTTATGCGGTCATGATGACACTTGTACACACAACAAGTCAACATTACTCTTTGGATACACATGAGGTTTGTTCAGCGCAGATGGTCAGGTGAAAAATAACTAGATGGTTAGACAAGCTTTTGTTGGCAGGGTGCGTCCAAGTTTCTAACGCGCTATTGGACAGAGCTATGCGACATTAGGCAGTAGAACGATACTGACGATGCAAAAGGTAAATGTAAGGGAAACGGAAAGGTGGGAAGCACCAGCAGAATAATGGATGAAAATGAACGTCGGCAGGCTTTTGACACTAACTCAGGAGATGGTGGGATTGGAGTCATTTTCTGAGACGACATAGGACAAGTCTAGCTCACGCCTTGGCCATATATGAGTTGAGGACCCAAAAATGCGGAATGTGGTCTTTTTTCGACCCTCCATGTCTATACTTCTACTGAATGGTGTAGCGGAATGTGGTGATTAAAATTGATTACATATCCCTAGTGGGCATGATGATGAAGACTGGAGGGACTGGACAACAATCCCACATCAAGTTCATTCTTGAGGAGACTATTGAAGTAGGAAATAGGTTTCCAAAGTGGAAGGTAGTCCACACAAAAAGAGAGAAAAATTGTGCTGATGAACTTGCAAAGACAATTGGTTCGATGGTTCACACGAAAAAATTGTGCGATTCAGGAACTGGTACGTAGCTGGCAAAGCAAACTAAACATTTTGCGGTTTGGAGGTTTCAATCGTCATCATGTGTGTAGAGAAAATTATTACTCAAAATTGTCTTCTCAGTAATAAAAGCCCTATTTTTCCAATAATTTCTTTCGGTGCTAATGTCACAAGGCCTCTCTTTTTTATGTCTACTTTTTTTTCTTTGACGTGTAGTATGCTGCGAGCTTGTTTGAGAGGAAAAAGAGGATAACAAACTACGGCGCAGGTCATGCTAGCCCAGCCCAGTCCAGTCTGAGTGGCCGCACAAGTCGCAAAAATCTGCAGTAGCCCCTTTCTTCTGGGCCACGTAAAGAATAGCGCAGTGTGGGCTCACGGCACAGCAGCCGGCCCACGAATGGTCATCCACGAGACATATATATACGGCGGTGAGGAGCGCGGGTAGGGTTTCTCCCCGTGCGCCGCCTCCTCCACTCCTCTCCTCTGCTCATCTCATTCTCTTCTCGGATCGGGAGGCGGCTCCCCCAAACCCAAGGTAACAGAGCTCTTCCTCCTTCCCTCTCCCCCCTCGTTTCGATTCATCCCCTCGGGTTCGTCTATGAGCTGTTGATTGACGCATCCTTTGTTGCTCGCAATTGGTTAGTCCTACAACTACTACTAGATCCCCCGTTTGGTTATCTATCCTTTGGCTTGAGGTGTAGACTGTAGAGAGTCGTGCTTCGATTGTGAGTTTCTGATCCTGAGCTTCCTTAGCCCAAGTTTGAGATATATTAGTTATAGCGCTGCAACTATACAAGTCACTCGGAGTTATTTGATGTTTCTTCTGTGTTCATCACTTCGGTTCCCGTATGGGTCAATTGTTTTTCGTCATTAGAGCTTAATGATGAGGATATTTAGCTACCTAGATCTATTGTTTCTACGCGGTGTCGTGGGTTTGTGGCCTCTAGGCTTTTGTACCTTACTTTCTAAGGAGTTCAGGTACTAGCCTGGTTTGCATGTTTTACCCAGCGCCAATCATTTGGCTGGCTAGAATGCGCAAATTTGTCTCCCAAAATAAATGAATTGCACATCTTGTTCCATATTTTGTTCTGTCTGTTATTGCTTGATATGATTCCTGATCCGTCTGCAGTGCTGTTCAAGCTTAGCTCACTTATATTTGGTTGGATTCTAACTAGACGTTTTTTTTTGCGAAGCAGGAATACAATTTTTTAGTGTGATATCCAAAGGCAGTCAAGATGGTGAAGTTCACAGCGGAAGAGCTCCGTGGCATTATGGACAAGAAGAATAATATCCGTAACATGTCTGTCATTGCTCATGTGGACCATGGTATGTGCCAGAAGGAACCACCTATCAAACTCTTGATGCTTTATAGTTTGTTTGCAATGCTGCTAATTTGATGTACCATATCTGTTTGGATTGATTGCCTTTTTCTATGCTCTGATTACATATATGTTCTATTCTATTAGAAATTAAATTTTCGTGTGAATAAATATTTTACTCTTTTCATTGTCAAACTTGTGTTTGATTACTGCTGTCCATGTGATTGACTTGGATGAATGTAAAAGTTGTAATCCTAGGATTTGGGTGACCAGCAGATTTGGTAATGTTATGATAAAAAACTAAGTACTGTTGACCCAAACCTAAATATCAGAACCTGTTTCATGGAGCGAGCTTTAGGATTTTCTTCCTTACATGTCTACTTTTCTGTAGATACTTCTGTACCTGTGCATGTCTATATATTGGTTTTGTATTTGTTGAATTGAATTCTCATCTCGATAAATTTAATTGTAAACTTAGACTTGTTATGATTGGCATTTACTTGGATGAAGTAAAATCTGAAATCCTAGGGTTGGGTAATGCTAGGGTTAAAGTATATTTCACCTTTTGTCTTAACGCTAAGGTCACCAGTAATTTTATCAGGCAAGCTTTAAAATGTTGATTTGTACATCTCTAGTTACAACTTAATACTTCTCTGCTCGGTGCTCGTTCACTTCTGCTATTTGTTGTAAATCTTATTGAATGATATGTCTCCTTAATCTAATTTTTAATATGTGCACCCATTCAAGGGTAATGATAACTTCGTTTTAGTTGTACTATGGTTGTTGCCTCAGCATTTTATGATATTGTAATGAGCTGATTTTATTGTTTTCTCAATGAGTTTGTTTTCTGAATTTGCTCTTTGCAGGCAAGTCTACACTCACAGATTCCCTTGTGGCAGCTGCTGGGATTATTGCCCAGGAAGTTGCTGGAGATGTTCGCATGACTGATACTCGCGCAGATGAAGCGGAACGTGGTATCACAATCAAGTCCACTGGTATCTCACTTTACTATGAGATGACTGAGGAGTCACTCAAGACGTACAAGGGCGAGAGAGATGGGAATGAATATTTGATCAACCTTATTGATTCACCCGGACACGTTGATTTTTCCTCTGAAGTCACAGCTGCTCTCCGTATCACCGATGGTGCTTTGGTGGTGGTTGACTGCATTGAGGGTGTCTGTGTGCAAACTGAAACTGTGCTCCGTCAAGCCCTTGGTGAGAGGATTAGGCCTGTCCTTACTGTGAACAAGATGGACAGATGTTTCCTTGAGCTTCAGGTTGAAGGTGAGGAAGCCTACCAGACTTTCTCCCGTGTCATCGAGAACGCCAATGTCATCATGGCGACATACGAAGACAAGCTCCTTGGTGACGTCCAGGTTTACCCAGAGAAGGGAACTGTTGCTTTCTCTGCTGGTCTGCATGGCTGGGCATTTACCCTCACCAACTTTGCAAAGATGTATGCCTCCAAGTTTGGTGTTGACGAGACAAAGATGATGGAGAGGCTCTGGGGTGAGAACTTCTTTGACCCAGCCACAAAGAAATGGACCACAAAGAACACTGGTTCTGCTACATGCAAGAGAGGTTTTGTTCAGTTCTGCTATGAGCCAATCAAGCAAATCATCAACACCTGCATGAATGATCAGAAGGATAAGTTGTGGCCTATGCTGCAGAAGCTTAATGTGACAATGAAGGCTGATGAGAAGGAGCTGATTGGCAAGGCTCTCATGAAGCGTGTCATGCAAACCTGGCTGCCAGCTAGTACTGCCCTGCTTGAGATGATGATATTCCACCTTCCCTCCCCGTCGAAGGCACAGAAATATCGTGTGGAGAACTTGTACGAGGGGCCCCTTGATGATGTCTATGCAACTGCTATCAGAAACTGCGATCCGGAAGGTCCCCTCATGCTCTATGTTTCTAAGATGATTCCAGCATCTGACAAGGGCAGATTCTTTGCCTTTGGTCGTGTCTTCTCAGGCAAGGTTGCAACCGGGATGAAGGTCCGGATCATGGGTCCCAACTATGTCCCTGGCCAGAAGAAGGATCTGTATGTGAAGAGTGTCCAGCGTACTGTTATCTGGATGGGAAAGAAACAAGAGTCTGTGGAGGATGTTCCTTGCGGTAACACCGTTGCTATGGTTGGTCTGGATCAGTTCATCACTAAGAATGCTACACTGACCAATGAGAAGGAGGTTGATGCCTGCCCAATCAGAGCAATGAAGTTCTCTGTGTCCCCTGTTGTGCGTGTTGCTGTTCAGTGCAAGGTTGCCTCTGATCTTCCAAAGCTTGTTGAAGGTCTGAAGCGTTTGGCAAAGTCAGATCCCATGGTTCTCTGTACCATTGAAGAGTCTGGTGAGCACATCATTGCTGGAGCTGGAGAGCTTCACCTTGAAATCTGTCTGAAGGATCTGCAGGAAGACTTCATGGGTGGTGCTGAAATCATTGTTTCTCCTCCTGTTGTCTCCTTCCGGGAGACTGTTCTTGAGAAGTCTTGCCGTACTGTTATGAGCAAGTCTCCCAACAAGCACAACCGTCTGTACATGGAAGCTCGTCCCCTGGAGGAAGGACTCGCAGAGGCCATTGACGACGGCCGCATCGGCCCACGTGACGATCCTAAGGTGCGCTCCAAGATCCTGTCTGAGGAGTTTGGCTGGGACAAGGATCTTGCCAAGAAGATTTGGTGCTTTGGTCCTGAGACCACAGGCCCCAACATGGTTGTTGATATGTGTAAGGGAGTGCAGTACCTGAATGAAATCAAGGATTCAGTTGTGGCTGGTTTCCAGTGGGCATCGAAGGAAGGAGCTTTGGCTGAGGAGAACATGCGTGGCATTTGCTTTGAGGTCTGTGATGTTGTCCTCCACGCTGATGCTATTCACAGGGGTGGTGGTCAGGTTATCCCAACTGCCAGGAGGGTCATCTATGCGTCTCAGCTTACAGCGAAGCCAAGGCTGCTGGAGCCTGTCTACCTGGTGGAGATTCAGGCTCCTGAGAATGCTCTTGGTGGTATTTATGGTGTTCTGAACCAGAAGAGAGGGCATGTTTTCGAGGAGATGCAGAGGCCTGGTACCCCACTGTACAACATCAAGGCTTACCTCCCTGTCATTGAGTCCTTTGGGTTCTCAAGCCAGCTCAGGGCTGCAACATCAGGGCAGGCCTTCCCTCAGTGTGTCTTTGACCACTGGGACATGATGTCTTCTGATCCTTTGGAGGCGGGCTCCCAGGCAGCGCAGCTGGTGTTGGATATCCGCAAGAGGAAGGGGCTGAAGGAGCAGATGACGCCGCTGTCTGAGTTCGAGGACAAGCTCTAAATATATTCTTGTGTGCTCTTTTGCACTGTATGGCAGAGAACTTCGTTTTTTCTTTATGGTGTCATTTATGTTTAGTGTTCTCCTGGAAGTATGGAACTCTATTTGATGTCAATGTGTAGCTGGTACTAAAGTTGGCTAAAGCATGTGGTACTAAGGTTCCTCTTTTTCTCCAGTTTTGTAGCACTTTGAATTACTAGTTTCTGCTGGATATAGTTTTCTGCAAGTCGACTCATATTTTTTGATAGGTCCGTTCAATTCTTGCTGACAGGTCTCAATTATTTTATTGGTTCGTTTTATTCTTGCTGACAGGTTTGGCCGTTGTCTAATGTGATGCATGTCATTGGTTGATAAACACTTTACTAGTTACTTGTACTGCGCATGCAGGCTGCTGGGACATGACAGACGAAAGGTTAGCCGCCGGTCCCTGGTCCAGTATCTTTTCTACTCATATGTGCCCCTCTCGATTGGCTACTACTACTACCAGAGTGCCAGTGCTGAACGACTGAAATCACTCATAGTATTATTCCATATCACAACTGATCTCTGTCTCCACAATTATTGAAGCCCATGAAGAAACGCATGCATTCCATCACGTACACTTTGTTTTCTTCAAGAGAGGAAGATGACAACGCAAGTACCGTGGCCATGGTCATTCTATCTTCCTCCACGCTCTGAATAATATACGGTTGTCACTTTGTCATGGATGGCTCGCTGTAAATTGAAAGTAGGGGCTCAAAAGGAGCCTCTGCCTGTTGTCTACCTTAGCCAGTGACACTTGTATTGTTGGCCAGTGGACACCGGTCGACGATTAGTCTGTAGCTTATCATTTCATTTACTTGACTTGAGTTGCTCACTGATTGAGTCCATGGACCTATGGAGACGAAACAAACGAGCCACAGCCACTCGAAACTTCTCTGTCCTATAATATTATTAGTAGAGTGCACGTGCGACACGCACATGTTTTAAAAAATCTAATAATAAAAATTTTATTGTTATTAAAAATTTAGGAGATAATAATTTTATATTTATAGCAAAGATATATATACGAACATATTTTCAAAAGTTCTAATAACAAAAAAATATTCCACACCATAACTTCAAAATTTCTATAATAACAAAAAAAAGATTCCACACCATAACGACTGGCTACCTTTAGATGCTAATTAATGTACAAGAAAAATAAATTCACAACATAATTTTAATATAATGGAAATGTTCTCTCTTTGTACATTCTGCAATTTCTGGTTCATATTGCCAAGCAAGAAAATAAGTAAAAATGATCCATCCCACTCTTTTACATATCTCCATGTTTTCTTGAATCCTATCTAGCCATTTTAATTCAATGGCTTCGGTCATGCTAAATGTCGAGACTTACTTCTACCTTTCCCACAAAGACGGATTTGCCGCACATGTTTTAAAAAAATCCTAGTAAACAGAAAGAAAAACATAGAAACTTTCCTACATGGTAAGAAATGATAGAGATACATTTACTAAAAATGACAGAATTGGAGTAACGCCACTAAGCAGCTTGATTTTATCATTTTTTTCATAATCAACCTATCCTTATTGGTCGCCAGACCATATCTACATGAAACACATATCAACACAATGTTGGCAACTCATAGATCAAGTACAGTAGCCTTCCATCCATCGAATTGAAGGATCCACTTTTAATATAATAATGATAATAAGAGGTTAAAGTATCTTCTTTTAATAAAATACGTGCTCAGGCATGGTCGCGAAAAATAAGTACAGTAGTTCTCCTAGATCAAGTACAGTAGTCTTCCATTGTTTGGAGTCTGCTACAATCATCAGCTTATTTAGCACCACTCGCTGAACTCTCTACATCATACAATATATGTTTGGTACCTCCTAATTTCAGCATAAAACAAAAATCAACAAAGAAAGTAGGGATGCCTCAGCACTCCTGCTTTATAAAACAAACATCAAAAGAAATAGACACAGAAGAGCCCTTTTATTAACATTTTATCAGGCCGAGATTCATTCTTCAGCAACGGATCAGTGAAAATGCAGGTCCAATGTGGATTGTAAAATTCTGGCCAACACATATCTAGAAACACCCCATGCTGAGTGCTTGAGATTGCTGACAAGGTAAAGTTTACAATAGCTTCAATTCCTTCCTTTCTCACAATATCTGTCCACTCACAGGAATATAGAAAAAGCAGAGGCACTGCAACAGTTGAGAAAACAAGGCAAGTCCTAACAGACATTACTACAAGATAACCCTGCATCCTCTCTTAGGCAGTCCCTCCTCATTGACAAGGCAATTAGTGTCATTGTGAAGGCATGCTTTGCTATGGAGTCACAATCTGAAACCACATAATGAAAATTAAGTGTAGATGTTAAAACCTCCTCGATACTTTGACTCTAATTGGAAATATGTAAGACAAAATCAAACTAACCTACTGCCAAAGCATATCAAGATGCTCTGCTCCTGACTGCCATATTTTTTCCAGAGTATGACATAGTACGAGGGGAAAAATAACAATTTATTAGCTGCATATTTTTAACTTTCTTTCATATCTAGATGAAAAATATACATTAATAAAACTGCCACTCTATTAAATTTCATAAAGTAATTCTTTAATTTGGCTGGTGCAATATACCTTGTTCCTTCCAAAACTTAAAGTTGTACTATTTCCCAGTGTAGAGCATATGCCTAAATGCATCAGCTCAAAGATATGATTTGGGATCCTAAATGCAATGAAAGAGCATATGCCTTCCTAGTGGAAAATCGCAAATACCTCAACACCTGGTACCTGGATTTTAATAACAAACAATAGACATATGAATTGTTTTTTTTTCTTACTGGAAGCTGTTTAGGAAATTACCAATAGGCTGCCCTGTAACCAAACAATTAAAGAATAAGGTGGTAGCTCACTCTCAGTGGCTTTCCTGCCACACAGTTTTTATCAAGATATTTTTATCAAGATAGGCAGTAGCTTGAGCTCTCAAGCACATTAACTGTCAGCCAAGCCCCCGCGGAGCACACAACTGAGCAGCTTGCCACTGAAAAAATATTCCCATCAATGCGACATAAATTGAGCTTACGGATCATTTTCTCAAGTACTTATCAATGAACACCGGGAAGAAAAGTTTAGGAACTTTCCTTGTCTATGATTATCTGATCTGATATAGTGTATATGTATATGAACAATCATGAAAATATTAGTAAGATTAACAAAGTGCTAGCCATTCAACACTGAAATATGCTGCTGTTTTTTAGTTGCTAGATGTATCAGTAGACATCAAATCGATACTTATCAGGAACCAAGCATCAGACCAGGTTAAGATGATAATAAAAGGAAACATACAATAAATATACCCCAAAATGCAGAACTTTAACAAGAGGTGGAACAGGAACATCTTCATTTGATTTTCTTTACTCTCCTGCACAGGGAACAAGCATCAGAACACAAGTCAAAGAAGAGAGGGAAACAGATTATCTCATAAGCACTAAAAATACAGTGTTAGCTGCTCCTCAAGCGCATCAAAGTAAAGAAACTTAAATTGAAGTCCATGCTTAACAACTAAAATTTGGCCATTCTCATAAACAATACAAAATGCTGGTTGCTGCTTTTTTATCTGACAAGCAACAGAGTAGCTACACATAGTCAGTACCACTTGTAAACAACAGGTAAAAAAGGGACACATCTACAAGCATTGTGTTTTAACAAGGATAGAAATTTGGTAATGACGTTGAGTACTAATGCCAGTGTACAAATCTAGAGAACTGCAAGTAACACAATAAAGCACAGGATAGCGAGGAATGATAAATTGATAATGAAAGGATAAATGGCCTATACCCTCATACTGTAACAAAAAAAGTAACCTGCTTGAATAAATCTTCAGTAGAATCAAAAGCTCAGTTCAAAGCTCCAAGTGCAAACAGTAACTTAATTAGTCTTCCGCTTCTCCATCTCCCCTGTCCTACAATTTTATGAACGCCTCTATTATTCTCTCCCTTGACCCTCACTGGACAAAGGCCAGGACAATTATTCAACAAGACAAGACAGATAAATGCACATACTACTACAGAACATTATTGTTCAGCCTGGGGCATATTACATAGAAAGAAACCACATTACACCCCCAAACATTTACCTCATAAGAACGTGCCAGACCAAAGAAATATTTTCTATTAAATTGCACAATATAATAAATCTTGTTTTAGAAGGCTCACCTTACCTGCAGTCTCCCATTGCGAGAACTCTAATCAACAAAGCTTGCACACCGGAACTTCAAAATGCTAGCTGCATAAAGGCAAACTACTTTCCAGTGCTATCTGTGAAATATGAGATATATTATCTTAGACTGGAACAAATGCAAGAAAAATTTGCATTCAATTGTCACCCAAATGAAGTGCCTAAATGAATATAAATTTGGTAAAAGAATTCTAAATGAAACTGCCTCCTAATGTTCAGATTACTCATAATGTCTGCTTTGTGCATATCAAGCTGGAACAGAAAATAACCAAATTTGTCTCAAAAAAAGAGAAAGAAAATAACTAAATGCACATACCAATAATCAGGGAGACTCTCATCAGCTCCTTATTTTCCATAAAATTCTGCTAGTCCCTCTTAGTAGGTTTGCAGCGTGGGTCTTGTGATATTTAGTGCATCTTAGTAGTCTTATACCTCCTAAAATTGTAAGTGATATAAAATTGTCAAACCAGCCGTCTAGGATTTAGACCAAACATAGTAGTAGGTTAATTAATATTTGTAGGAATGCTGTCGTAGGAGAAAACACAAAGAATAATAGCTGTGTATAGATCAAAGTGATTCGTTCTAAATAGAATTGCGTGTGAGAGGAAACAAACCAATCTCATAAGCTGAGTAGTCTGAAGGCTACTGGAACAATAAACATGTGGGATTAGAAGGAGTGATACTGATAAGGTTCAGTCCACTTAGATGGATACCTTTTGAGATGGATCCATAGGTTTCTCATTTTGGCCACATGCGGTCGTTATTCCTCTTCTTTTCACCTGCCACAACTAACTTTTCAATACTAAATTGAAACATAACACTACATGTAAGACATACTACCTTGCATAGTATGTTGCTAGTGCAATGCTTGCAATATTAGGAAAATCTAACTGTAATATCATGTGAGCTAGGACCTCTAGATTTTTTTTTACTGAATAAACCAAATGCTTCCAAATTGAACCCTCTATTTCACTCATCCAAACTAAAAAGGCAATATGCCCACAAGGAGAGGAGGTAAAACCAGTCTATACAGACAAAAAATTCACATTACTTTGAAAGGTTTATTAGATGTATGCAGATGAAATTTGAAATTAATTTCTAAAGCTTTAGCCTACAAGAAAAAAAACCTCAGCAATTATTATATTAAACTGGAAGACCATAACTTAGAACTCCATATGCAAGGAAATCATAGGCTAAGGCTTCAATATTTTGTTCTAACATGGTAGCTTGTTTACTTTAAAAAAAAAACATGGTAACTTGAGCCAGAGACTTGGTTCACAACCTATAAAAATTCATATAACAAAACGAAAAGGAACGACATCAAACTTTTATTTACCAAGAGCATAAAGTTGACAAGTCATAGATCTTTGTTTCACTCATCCAGATAAAATTACTGTAAGAGTGCATAATACAATTAGATGTACTGAAACTGAAGCTTATATGTCCCACCCATCAATTCAGCCATGTATCGCCTGCACAGATCAATTCATTCATTACTCAATTGCTTACAAAGGTCAACGACCCACCCATCAATTCACTAATTTGTCACTGCCTACACAAACATGCAGAAACTACTATTCTCAAAACTGACATCAGAACAAAATATACACACAAGCAGAGTATGCATGAGAGCAGCCTAATCTAGATCATTACTGGAAAAAATTTATCAGTCTAACAATTGAAAATCACAGCAACTCTTGCATGCACATAAGCAATATTCACATCCTTAATACTGTATCAATTCAACAATAGGGCATGTATGCACATCTGAAACTCACCCTGTTCTTTGGCAGAATTAGCATCACCTACACCTTGTTTCATAGCTCCAGACTCATCATGATCATTTGCATCTGCTAGAAGAAAGAGGAGAGCTAAGTAGGGGATAGATCGGTAAAAACAAACGCACAAAAAAATAAAAAACAGTGACCGTAGGGCAGACGGCAGCGGCCTGGATGAGTTATGTAAACCTTAGTATGCTCAATTTGGCACAGCTGATTGGAAACTAATGCCGGAAGCAATGGAACATGGTATTTTTCATATTTTACATGCTAATCAAAGAGTAAAGCAAACAATAATTTATCAAATCATTATTAGTACTACCTAGAAAGATCTATCTGAGATATAAGCATTTAGATATGAAGCTTCAGTATATCGAGCATTTTGGAAAGCATTTAGAGATGCATGGGAACCTGGTAGATTGCGTAGCCCAAGCCTGATTGCAGCCACACCTGTACTGGCACTGCACAACATCTATGCATGAGCTCCTCTTCCTGCTGAAAGACACATATTAGAGTACAATTGCATTTGATGGACTAATGTATAAGACATTTTAACTCTGAAGCCTGCGCGCTCTAATATGCAAGGTTTAGGGGTTTTGTTTAAATGTAAAATTCAGCAGTGTCAATTTTCAAATAATCTCATTTCCAGATCATTGGTGATTACAGTCGCTAAACATGATAGAAGCAATACAGACTGACTCTAAATTGTACATAAATACTACTAACCATGTCAGGTATAAACTAAATTAGTGATCCTTCAACAATAGTCACCACAGGGTTCCACACAATTTAAGCCGGGTTAGCAAGCATGTACTACATTTGGATAGGAACCAAAATCTATAATATAAGGATCCATAATCTACCAAAGCCAGGAACAAATGGATTTTAATGTGAAAGAGGAGTGAGAAAAAATTGAAAATATCACCATGAGAAAGAGAGGACTCACTGATGAACTCCACAATCATCAAAGAGATATTGCATTCTGAGCAATCCCTTACAATTTCCCTAACCATCTTCCTCACCCACCTATAAACAAACATAACGGGTTAGATAAAGCTTTGATCCAGCACAGGGAGATCTAAATTATAAACTATCGCATGCAAACCACTGCGGAACCCCCACGCCCCAACCAGAAATCCCCCAAGTCACAAAGAGTTGACTGCACTGTTGGCATTCACATAACGACAGGCAACCATGATCACAACAGTCCCAAAATATCCTAACTACATCATTTTTCTGGCAGGTTTTACGGGTCATTATACCATGTGATGCAGAAATTCATGAACACAGGTGAAAGCAAAGAGAAGACACCGGCCCATCCCAACCCAGTAGAACCAGTTCTCTGCTAACCATGGAACGGGACCAACTCAGTCTAAACCGCTCATTACCGGCTGTGTTGAAAAACCAGAGGAAACCAGTATAACCCGCAGGACTGACCTCTCTTTTCCAAAAGCAAGAAGGATTTACCAAACATTAAAACATCTACCAATGACATTCTTTTTAAATTACCAGAAACCAAAAGATAAAATAAAGACTAAATTTGAATTTCAAAAGATGTGTCATAGATTGGCCAAATATATAATCCAAGAAATCAGCATGGCTGTGTAACCAAATCCAATCATAATTTTGTCATACATTGTCACATGAGAGTAGGGGAACAATTTGAGGCCAGCAATTGGCACCAGATGCTAAAATTGGATAATTCATTAACATCAGGTTTTACTGAATAAACCAAATGCTACCAAATTGAACCCTCAGTGCTACAAAATTTGCATAGGTAACACTCCAATCATCCAAAAGAAAAGGGCATGTCTAGCAATCTCAATCATTTGCATCCGCATTTAAAAAAACAAAGAGATGTTGACTTGAAATTGCAGTATCAAAATGAACAATAAGAGGTCTTACCCGGATCTGAGGCAGTTGCCTCCTACTCCATGTTCCATATGTAAAACCACATCTTGCTCATCTGCATCATAAAAAAAAGAGAAGTTTTACAAAATCCATCTCATCTGAAGCAAGAACACACAAATTAAGAATAGAGATGCAGACCCCATCAAAAGCTTAATTGGTTGTTCCTATTAAAACTAATCATTGCATAAGCACGTGCAGTAATAGAAAATTCGGAAATCATATTCAGGATCACTGGGTGTCGTCACCACCTTCTCCATGCGTCATCTCTTAGCATATGGCCCCGGCTTGTATCCTAGAACATATGAACATAAATAAGCTATCAAAAAATGTATAAAAAATTGCACTAAATCTTTTATACTCCAACAACAATCACCTCGGGTCAATGCCAAGATCGAGTGGGAAACGCTCAGAACAATGGAGAATTCGCACGCACCTCGAGGTGGCCCTTGGCGGCGGCGAAGTGGAGCGGGGTGTTGAGGCCGCCGAAGGTGGAGTAGCGCGCGAGCGCGGGGCTGAGCTCGAGCAGCATCCGCGCCTCGATGGCGTCCCCATCGCGCGCCGCCGAGACGAGCCGCTCGCCGGAGGTCGAGCGCCCAGACGGTCGCGCGGCGGCGCCGGACGGCTCCCGCGGCGGACAGCTCACGGGCGCGAGGGCAGGGCGGACGCGAGAGCAGGGTGCGGATCGAAAGGAGAAGGAGGTCCCGGCGAAGCACATCGGGTCCGGCGAGACTGCCCCTGCCCGCCGCAGATCCGCTCTTTCTCCGAGCGGATTAGGCGTAGGGAGGCCAGGCGGCGGCGGCGGCGGGTGGCTCCTCCTCGCGGCCGCGGCCACGGCGGCTCCGCGCGGCGGGCAGTGGCGGGGCCGGACGGGGGCAGCAGCGAGGTGGACGCAAGGGGTGGGGTGGCCAGCGCCGCGACGAGAGCAGGGGCGGCGGACGGAGTGGGGCAGCGGGGGAATGCGCGAGGGCGGATGGGAGGGCGGCAGGCGAGCGGGATAGGGCGGAGGCGCTGCGGAGAAGGAAAGGGAGAGAGAGGATGCGTGATTCGCGCTGGCGGGTCGGGCGAGGGTACGGCGGGCGGGTAGAAAAAATGACGGTAGTAAAAGTATTTCATCCGGTGGCAGGAACATCCTCCTTCTTTCACCACAACTCCATTTTTTCGGGTGAGTCCTTTGTGAAGGATAGGGAGAGTGTCTTTGGGTGACAAATATTTCAATTTTTTGGATCTTTATAGTATAGTATAGAGACTATAGGTCTGTTTGGGAGAGCTCCACTCCACAAAAACCAGCTCCAGCAATTCTACTGTTTTCGGCTCCACTTCACCTACTTCAATTAATATGGAGCTGGCTCAACGTGTTTGGCTACAAATTCAACTCCAGCTCTAGAGAATATAGGATTTGATGGGAAATATTTTTCTTACCCTTGCATTGATTTTGTTAGTACATTTTTTTCCAGCGCTGCTACAGTATGTGCTAAACGACGGAAAAAAGAAAGGCAGAGGCTCGGCAGAAAAAAGCGTTGCTACAGTACGGGGCAAAAAACGATGGAAAAAAAAGAAAGAAAATGGCTCGGCAGAAAAAAAAAGCCGCTCCAGTATCGAAAAAATATACGACAAAAAAAGAAAAAGGCTCGGCGAAAAAAAAAGAAAAAGAAACGACGCGTCGGGAAGGGGTCGGACAGAAGGTGAAGTAATTGATGGCAACGGTGGTTAATTTCCTCCGATATGCAATCTTCATCTCTGGAGCACTCTTTGAGGTGCTCCATGTTTTACCTGGAGTTAGTTTCCAACTCCACTTTTTTCTTTGAGCGGCAAAACTTGGAGTGAAGTTGTAAAAGTTGGAGCGGAGCGGTGACAAACAGTCCCTGTGTATCAGCCTATGAGGTTTTTTCAGGTGAGTGTACTACGGTGACTGTGAAGTAGAGCACGACGGGAAAGTGAAGTGATCGGTACGTGACGCTAGCTACCCTGGAGCCTTGGAGGACTTGGAGGCCGGCTTTGCGTGTCTGGCCGTGACGCGTGCTTTTCAATGTGATTAATCTCGCGGACGCGACCTGTCCACGCCCCGCTTTGCGATCAAGGCCTTGTTTAGATTCCTCCGTCACATCAAAATGTCATAACATACATGGAGTACTAAATATAGATGAAATCAAAAATTAATTGCACAGTTTTGTTGTACTCTACGAGACAAACATTTTGAGTCTAATTAATCAATTTTTGGACAATTTTTCACACATACAGACGAAATGCTATAGTAAATAGTGATTACGAAGGGACACTTCCCTCCTAAATTTTGGGTCCCAAATCTTTCTAATCTAGAGCGGGTGCATTCCCCGCTCGCCCGTTAATCCACGTCGCTCAATAACCCGTTAACCGTTAGATTCGCTCAGCTCGGTGATATGAACCGTTGGATGCGGATCAGTTCGGACGTCCACCACGTCGGCTTCGGATGCTCACGAATCGTCTGGAACCCGTTAATCCAGTATCCCCATTCTCTTCCTCATCCGCCCGTCTTCCCCAGAAGACTCGCCGTCGTCGTCGCCGCCCGACTCGCCTCCTGGCCGTCGAGCCGCAAGGGGAACTCTGCCCGGTCGCTTCACCATTGATAGGGGCTTCTTCTCCTCCCCTCTCTTCGCTGTCGAGCTCCAAGTGTCGGGTGTCGCTGCGGCCTATGGTGTCGCCGACCGTGAGCTTCTCCAAGCACGGGCACCGTTGGGAGGAGACGACGTCGCCGAGCGCGCACGGGCCGCGAAGCTGGGCGTGGGACAGGGAGGGCTCGGCGAGGCGCGCGAAGACGCCGGCGGGCGGGACGGCGACGCCGAGGCACCCGAGGTCGAGAGAGACGCCGGTGGCGTTCCCGAGGCAGGAGAGCTCAAAGGCGCCCCTCTCCTCGCCGGCGGCGATGGTGCTGATGCTCCCCGGCACCCGGTTGGTGAAGCTGAGGCTGCCGGAGACGCGGCGCACGGCGGCGGGGAGCCAGGCCACCACGGACTCCGCCCCCGAGTCGAGCAAGGTGAGGGACGCCTCATAGGCGACCAGAGCCGAGGCGATGAGGCGGGGCTCCGGGGAGGAAGGGAAGCGCAGCTCCTGGAGGAGCGCCCAGAAGCGACGCCAGACGACGCACAACGCGCCTCGCAGTTGGCCTTGAGAACTCCATCGCGTGGTAGCCGGCGCCGTCGAGCCATCGCCTTTACGGCTACCTCGGCCTTCTGCAGCACGTCGACCAGCGTCCTTGTCCGGTGCCTCGGCGGATCCTTGCGCCGGCCGAGCACCAGGCATGACGGCAGCCTCTGCAGCCGCGCCGACGCCCAGCAACTGTTCGAGAAAATGCCTCCAAGGTGAAGTGCTCACTGAACCGTCGGTGTTTTCAGGAGTTGCAGCCGAATGCAAAGTGTAGAGCTCATATAGGGCGAAATATAGAAATGTTGTGCTCAAATTCAAGGAAGCATGATGCGAGTTCGCTGAGAATATTAAGAAATTATTAGTTTCGTTTAGCAAACATCTGTGCATCATGGAGATTACCATTCGGTCACTGCACTGCTACTTTCTTACAAGCAGGCAGATATTATCAAAGCCACCAAGGTCATGCTTGAATTCTTGCCTCCTCGATGGCTGTATTGTGCATGCTTTCATATGGCATTTCCAAACTCTAACATGGGAAGCAAGTTATTGTGGGTCATTGTCTTTGCTTCCTTTTAAACTTTAAATAATTGCTCTTAAATATAATCCTTTTAAATTGTTTACAATCTGTCTCACCCACATCACGAGCAGAACACCTTGACAAAGAGCTTGTCGAGGTGCTCATTGGAATAACAAAAAGTGTTGATAAGAAATAGGCATACCCATGATTTGTAGATGTCTGATCCATGTGACAGCTTTACCTAAATGGCACGTGATGATTTGCTGTTTCAGAAGATTGTCATGTTATTTGTGCAAAGCCAAAATTTGATATGCCTCCTGCATTTGTAGTATTATGTTTCTTACTTAAGAATTATTGGGATATTGTCAACATGGTTTTCACCAACTCTTGTCTGTTAGAAATAAAAACGTGAAAATCTTACGTTGATCATATATTGTATCATTTTTCTTCTTAACGAAGCACTGAAAGTCCAGGACGATACATTACCAACGTAACATGAATAGCTTATTCCAGAAAACATACTGGCCTGACTACGAATGGGCGGTCTTAGCTTGGCCAGTGATGAGATGCAAATTTTGGTCAGTGGTGACGAACTAAGCGGCAATGATAATGGCAACATGAACTCCAAATCTGACCGACTCCTCTACCAATTGGTGCTACAATGTAGTCAAATGAGAGCTAGCCAATGCATGGATCATTCCAAGACGGACCGAAGATCGAGCGGCACACTCGCTCAGCATGCAGAAACAGAGATAACAGAGGTACAGAAAAGTAGCTGTGAGCTGCCGGCCAAATATTGTTATTTCCATTCCAGATCACTTGCCTTTATTCTCCAATCAAGCTAAATCAAAGGAGCTGCAAACTTAATTAAACTTGTCAGGTTTTTGAGCTGTTAATTTATGTAATTTTAAAGCAGGCCACACATTATTTCGACAGTTTCAGTAGTGACCACTTAGATACAGCAGATTTAGCACAACTTCTGTTGCTACCATAAAAAGCAATTGATTACTGACTGTACAGTACATATTTTGCAAAGTGGCACAGAACACTTCTGTAATGGCTCAGCGTATATAATTGTTAGGATTGCTACTACTATGTAATGCAGTTGAGTTTTGCAACAAATGTTAACTCAACAAAGCATTTAGCTTCAGTTTACCATGTGCTGTCAATTTAAAGGAGCAGCTTCCATGGGGGGCAGCTTTCTCGGTGACAATGCAAGTCGAGGCAAGTTGCGCGCGCGAGAGCGAGAGAGAGGGGGGGAGAGAGGGAGCAAAATAGTTGAGTTGCCATGACTTCAGACTGTAGGAATGAAAAATCTAACAATTGAATTGTAGTATATATTCTGCATGATCCATAATCTGCCTATAAAAATCATTTTGTCTTCAATCTCATAGCACACGGGTCATATATGCGCCAACAACTTTCTAGTTTGGAACTAAACAAGGCCCGAGTACAATTTTCTGCGTGCGCTGTCAGTATCTTACTGCTCTGTCGGAAGCACGGCCGAGCACCTGTCGTGTTGTGAGCGTCTTCCCTCTAAGTGGGCTTCTTTGTCACGGCCTCGATCGATCTCTTCTGATGGGCCTCAGAGCAGTGTTGTCCGCTGGAGTGGCCTAAGCCCAGTACTGGCCGTGTTCTCTCCTCAATCAAATCACACCGTCGGCGTCCGCCTACGCTCCATTCTCATCGCCGTTCCGCCGGCAAGTAATGGATAGGAGCCGATCTGAGGAAGCTCTACATCCACCAAAACCAATGGAGCTGACAACAACAAGCTTGCCTTTCTTCTCATCAAACTTTGACACGACTGAAGCAACACGCTTCACTGAACTCCTTGTAGATGCACCAGTGCACCACCACTGCAATCCTGGCAGGCTTCCTTCAGGCCCGTACTCTTGATCCGAATCTTCGTCTTCTTCAGAAGAATACACATATACTCATCTAAGCTTGGCTCAAAGGCTGCCTTCACCGAAGGACGGACTGGACGCCTGGATTCATTGCTCTGTTGGGGTGGCAAAACAAAACATAGATAATAAGTAAATGGATTGGAAACGGAAAAACTATCCCTAGACAAGTTCTACGAGTAATGGCATAGGAAATACAGCAAAATAAAAGAGTGTTTTTTGAGGAGTTAGATCTTGTCAAATCAGACATATAAAGGGAGTCTACTCATTGTTTCCAAAAATATATGTTTTTCTTTCGCCATGTCAAATCATAATGTCCCCTGACAGTTTCGTGCACTGTACTCGTTTCATGTTCGTAGGGGCCTGTTCAGCAAGTTTTCTTCACTGAGAATCTTCCAAGCCTGAGTACACGAATGAAGCAGTTGATGGATCACTACCTGACATTGAAGCTGTGCGCTGTGGCGGCAACACAAGGTTTCGTGGGTATTAATATGTTGCATTGTATTAATATGTCTAGGGAAATTTTGATTGTTTACTAGTTCGAATGTTTTGGTCCATGAACTGTAATCTTATACATGAGTTTAAAGATACAGGATGCTGCACATAACCATTTGTTGTGTGCATGTTATTTTGGTAATCAGTATTGATACGCATTTTTAATTGGGCAATGTAGGGTGAAGAGCAGACAGTAGAGGTACCTTTAAAGAATATCCTTATAAAGGTCCTACAACCTTTCCCAGCCAAGAAAAATCCGGTGATCAATTGTTCAAGGGTGTCACCTGGTCTTTATCAAGCAAGCATTGAAATCTACGTGTCTGGTACAAGGCACTCTGTGGATCCCAATGTGAAGGTAGCAAAGGTGGAAGGTGAATTATGTACCTCCTAAACGAAGTTACCTATAGACAGTGCTGTAAAGAGTGCCTTTGATTACCTTGTGGCAAGCGTTTCCTTTATGTCGTGGACTACAGCAGGAAGATGATGGACGAGTATGAGCATGATGGTGTGCTTGGTTATGTTAACTCCTCTATGTTTGTACTTGGGAAGGTTCTTGAGCAATGGAGGCTGTCATTGGACAACATTGCTGAGGCGCAAACTCAGTTGGAACAGAAGGAGCAGTCAGCAAAAAAACAAGGTGACTTTTGGGAGAGCTGCTGCTGTATATGGTGACAGTGACAAACATACTGCTGCATATCTAGCGTTCATGGGCTATGATACCTTGACGATATTGAACAGAAGGTCAACAAGTGGAGGCTCAAGGTAAAACTATCGAAAACCTCAGTTCAATATCTAGCAAAAATATATGTTTTTCTTTTGCCATCGTCAAATCATGTTCCCGGACAGTTTCGTGCACTGTACTGGTTTCATGTTCGTAGGGGCCTGTTCAGCAAGTTTTCTTCACTGAGAATCTTGGGCAAGCCTGGGTGCACGAATGAAGCAGTTGATGGATCACTACCTGATATTGAAGCTGTGCGCTGTAGCGGCAACACAAGGTTTCGTGGGTATGAGAATGTAAACGCGTTTTATGTTCAAAAAAAAGAGAATGTAAACGCGCATGCTGCGCAGAGGAGGATGCTGCTGCTGCTAGGGCTTTGCGCTTCATGGAGTCGAAGCTGAAAGTGACTCTTGTTGATATGCATTATGAAGAGAGGGTTGATGTGAAGGAAAAGCACTATTCCCTTGTTGTTCTGCTTGGCAAAATCATTGACCTGGCTGATGACGTGAACAATGACTGTTCCAATATGACGTAGTGCACGTCGAGACGAAGCTAGCCGATCTGATCGTCGGGGTCTTCTTCACATAGAGATTGTGTCTAGACTGCATAGAACAGTGGTTTTCCACTGAATTTGATAATTTCATCGGGGTCTGCAGACCCCAGTAAACCCCCCTGGCTCCGCCCTATTACACGGCATATTTTTTTTAGATAATGGATAATAAAATTATCCGGCCTTGACCAAAATGGCTACAGCCAAATTACAAAACAGGTAGCCCTTCCGTCTACCTTTAGAGTATCACAAAATAAACCACACCAGATAGTTCAATGAGAGATTACAACGCAATTCTATTGCTAAACTTCCATCCATGGTGAGCAAATAGACCCATAGCCAGCACCTCCAATGCTTGACATGCGTCTCTTATTTCCTCCCGGTCTTGTTCACGCCTTTGTAGCTGCGCCCAAAACCGGAGCCAATATGTTCCTCTGAAGAGTACTTGCAAATAAGTTTTCATCGGGGATTTATCAAAAACTCTTTCATTCCTACTGAGCCAAAGTGCCCAACATAAAGCCGAAACACCGACTAACAGTTTAAACTTTTGCTTTCCACTAACCCCTACGAGCCAATTATTGAAAACATGATTAAAGCTGTTGGGTATTGGTATATTAAAAGCAATTTGTACTATCCTCCACAGGAATCTAGCCATATGACATTCAAAAAATAGGTGCTGGATGGTTTCTTCTCTAGAACAGAAAGTACAAAGTTTACTCCCATTCCAATTCCGCTTAGCTAAATTATCCTTTGTGAGGATTACACCCCTTTTCAGATACCACATAAATACCTTGATTTTTAGCGGTACTCGCAGCTTCCAGATATGTGTATTGCGGTGATGGTTACCATTACCAATAAGAGCCATATACATAGATTTGACGGTAAACAGACCAGATTGGGTGAGGTTCCATCTAAAGCTATCTGCACTATCATTCAGTTGTATATGACTAATACGACTAACTAAGTTATGCCACAGATTCAGATCCATACCTACTAAAGATCTCCTAAAAGACACATTTAGGGGTATATTGGAAAAAACAGTGGCTACGCTATCACTTTTCTTCCTAACAATATGATACAAGGACGGATACTGTTGTCTAAGTGTGAAATTTCCCAGCCATTTGTCTTCCCAAAACCTGACTTGTCTACCATCATTTAAATGGAAAGTACCATAGCCAATAAAGGTTTCTTCACTTTCATCAGGCCCGACCAGAAATGCGAGTCTCCCACTTTCTTCTCCACTTGTGTAATAGTTTTCGAACTCAAGTATTTATTTCTTAACACTTGCTGCCACAGTCCATCTTCATTGATAAGCTTAAATAACCATTTACTCAGTAGACATTGGTTCTGTATATCCAAATTTTTAATCCCTAGCCCCCCGCATTCTTTCGGTTGGCATAGAATATCCCATTTAGCTAGTCTATACTTCCTCTTATGTTCTTCAGATTGCCAAAAGAACCGCGATCTAAAATAATCCAACTTTTCTAAGACCCCTTTTGGAACCTTGAAGAAGTATAGCATAGACATCGTCAAGCTAGTTAAGACAGAGTTAATCAGTACCAATCTACCGCCCACAGACATATGTTTTCCTTTCCAACTACTCAGTTTTTTTCAAACTTTTCCTCTATTATTTTCCAATCCGAGTTACTCAACTTCCTGTAGTGCATCAGAATTTCCAGGTATCGAAAAGGATAGGATCTGGATTTACACCCGAAGATCTCAGCATATTGTTGTTCATGCTCCTTAGCTTGTCTAAAATAGAATATCTCGCTCTTGTGAAAATTAATCTTAAGTACACGGCATATATCAACAAAAAACTCGGCGTACGTAGTTAAAACAACATCAGCTAAGTACTCCATCGGCATTGATTTTTATCATTACAAAAATACCAAAACAGTACAGATAAACAGCCACATCCAGCCCACATACACATCAGAGTTTCACGAGTTCATCAAACAGATAATAACGCTCTGAAGCAAAACTCAAAAAAAAAAAACGAATCGGTGCTCGATCGCACTTTGCATCGCCGAAACCCGACCGACAAAATCACAAAAAACAGTAGCAGACATAGCTGCTAGCTAGTCATCGATCAGTTTGGCACGTAGGTGGCGTACATGCCCGGCGCGACCGGGGCGCCCTCCATCACCCGCCCAAACTCGTCGATGTCGCCGTAGACCAGGTCCACGAGCGCGTCCTCGCCGCCGACGACCGCGGCCAGCTCCGGCGACCGCCTCGCCCGCCGCCGCACCCGCCGGTAGTGATCCATCTGCCTCGCGGCCCTGGCCTCCGCGCGTTGGGCCTCGTTCGCGGGGAAGGTGAAGCCGCCGGCCCGCGCCACCAGGCCCACGTTGTCCGGGATGAACACCCGCACGCCGTCCACGTACGTCACGCACAAGCATGCCGCCGGCGCGGCGTTGCCGTTGGCCCCAACGCCGCCGCCGCCGCCGTTCATGGCACACGCACGCAGCAGCGGGCTCGCTTCTCGCCGGGTTCGCCGGAAGCAATTAATCCGTGCGCGCGAGGGAGCTGATGGAGAATTGTGTAGGTGTGTGGTATAGTTTAATGGGTCAGGTGCCGGGCCTCCACTTATATAGGCCGGGCCGTGCTGCTGGCGCGTGTGAGGTTTGTTGAATCCGTGCCGGGCTCTGGCTTTTGGGCTCGGAGTCGGACACTCGCGTGTTTCCTGGGACAGCTCGCTCAGCCCAGGGAAATAGCTCAGATCTGTTCGACAACAGATCAGATCACGTCGCTGATCACTTGATCAGGCAAACAGTTTCAGAGTCCGACAAGCGCACGAGTCCTGAAACGCGATCGACGCGTGAAGGATTATTATAGTAGATGGTGACGCTGGGCTGATCTTTGCATGCATACTCCTGTGCGAGTCAGCACTATTACAAGCACTGGACACAGATGGTTTTCATACTTCAAGAATTTCTGAATTCACACACCACTCATCCACTTATACATCCTCTCAACTCTCAAGATCTTCGATTCTTCGCTGTACGTGTGTTTGAATCTGTGGGATCAACCTTGTACACAGCTAAAACAACCGGGCTGGCTGCAATCTGCGTTAATTAAGGAGCAACCACTCAGTTTGAATCATCCGCAGTCGCTAAAATGACATGGACAAAAGCAGTGGCGTAGCTAGCATTTGAGGCTAGGGTGGTCCAACTTAACATACATTTTTTTACACTATAAATATAATATGCCAACAAAAAGTGTATGAATTTATTAAACATAAAAGAATTGTACAAAGTTTCAATCTACCTTGTTTCAATAAATCTTCAAGAGAATTGTGCCTCCCTCTCATTCACTCCACTTCATGTTTCAATACATCTACAACAGAATTATGCAAGGTTTGAACATACCATTTTAATTCTCCCTTCAAATCCTAATATTGAACTGAAATAGCACCTAAATCAACACTTAATATTCATAGCTTGTGCAGTCTTGTCCTAGTGTCTCCGGTTGCCAATCGCTGATGCTTTCTACCTATGCTTCCTGGAGAGACGAGAGGAGTCAGAGAGAGGCAACCAAGTAATCAGTTAGTAGCAATGCAAGGTTGCAAAGAAGGGAGCCGCAGATAGGAAGATAAAGGTCAGCATGAGGACGTACAAATAAGAGAAAATTTCCTATTTGACACTGAAAAAATGACCCATTCCTTTCTTGACCTTCGAAAACTTTTTGTTTCCTATCTGAAACTCGATTTAACTTTCCTTCCTTATATGACATTCTGTTGGTTTTTTCATCCATTTGCCGTTAAACGGACTGTGAAAAGACGGTTTTGCCCCTCCGAAGACGTGGGTCCCACCGCAGCCTCTCCTCCTTCCTCCCCTTCCCTTCTCTCGCCCCCGTCTCCGGGCTCGGCCAACGCACGGGACCCGCGCGCCCGGCCATCGGCGGCGACCGTGCGCTCGGTGGAGAGATCCTCGGGGCGGCGTCCGTTTGCTTAGAGGGCCGACGGACGCGGCGAATCGGGACGGCGCTGGGTCCCGGCGACGGCGGCCCACGGCTAAAGCGGCGGAGATTCTTAGGCGACTGGGCAAGGACGGTGAGGATGCAGGGCGAGGCGCCGACAGAAGAGGGGGAGCTTAGCAGCAGGGGGCCCGTGCCGCGCGGCCGCCGCCGCCGCTGGCTGGGACGCGCGAGCCGCGAGGCCGCCGCCGCCGCTGGCCAGGTGTGCGGGGTCCATGCGTTGGCTGCTGGCCGGCGCTGGCGCGAAGGGAGGCGGCGCCACGGGCAACCGGGTCAAGAAGGCGCTGGTCACCGACCAGAGCGACGCGCGCCTGCGCCGCACGCTCATGCGCACCGTCGTCGGCCAGGTCGCCGCCCAAACGCACATAGCTTAAGCAATAATTCATCACGGTTCACGACATCGATCAATTTCGAATTTTTCTTCCTTCCTGATATATAAATTTGATTCGCGCGTGCAGGTAGGTAGGAGGGCGGACACGATCGTCCTGCCGCTGGAGCTCCTTCGGCAGCTGAAGCCGGAGGACGTGGTGGCGCGGGAGGCCGTCGTGGACCTCATGGCGCGCTCCACGAATCCACGGAGTGCCTCATCGAGGCGTTCGGCGTTGCGACGTGCGAGTTCGTCGGCGCCGGCGATGGCGAGGACGACGACGGCGGGAGCGTCACGCCGCTGCCGCCCGCGACGAGGAAGTGGGACCCGCGGTCTTTATGGCCGCTCGGTCACCGCCTCATCGGGGCCCGTGCCCTCCGGATCTGTGCCGCAGCTGGGAACTGGTCTAGAGTTTGGGAGCAAGAGAGAAGACAGAGAGAGGCCGAGTTGGGGAGGAGGAAGAAGGATCTGTAGCTGGCCTGGAATGAGTGAGCCAGGGGCATTTTTGTCCACTCAAACAAAATATGACAGGTGTTTCACGGCAAAACCTAACAGAAGTCACGGCAGTGTCATTTAGGGAACGAAAATTAAACTCGGTGTCAAATAGGGAACAAAAAGTTTTCGAAGGTCAAGAAAGAAATGGTTCATTTTTTCAGTGTCAAATAGGGAATTTTCTCTACAAATAACCGATGTGTTGCTGGCAATGTTGAAAGCCCACACGGTGTTCTCTCTGCCACTCGTCGCCCGTCGGCTGCACGAGGAACAGCAAGGGGGCAAAAACACGATTCTTTCCTTGTACTGTGCAATGACGTAAGTCAACAAACAGATGAACTACCAGCCAAATTTAAAACTAATGAGTCTTGGAGCAAAATGTTAGGGTGGGCCAAGGCCCACACGGCCCACCCTTTAGCTCTGGACAAAAGACAAACAATGTTTTTCAGAGTTCCACGGGGGAAAACTTCTGTCCCGCACTGGAAAGGCTCCCTCTACTTCCATTGTCAGCCACTGAACATTCCCAACTTGAAAATTGAGAAGAACAACGTACTGCACGGGGAGACGATTGATCAATCTGAAATACTCCTGTACCGAAAGCCTGAAACATAAGCCTCTCTGTCAAGTGTCAACCACAGCGTACCAACATGCTTCCAGGTCTGTACGCTGTGGGATTTGGATCAAGATAAATGCGTTGAAGCTTCTAAAATTGCAATTCACTGTGATATATCGAGCTTTTCTTGTTAGATTAATCCGATGAATAGGATCGCTAGTCACTATAGGTCACACCTAGAACATTAATCTGATACGGAAATTTGGTGAAGCTTAGAACTTACCAGGCATGTTCATGTCCATGACAATGCCTGATGATGTTAATGTAGATCTCATGCTTGACGAAGTATCTGGATGTTGATACATATCCTGTGGACATCGAGCTTCCAAACCTTCCAGCACCTCAGGAATCGGTAGAGTTAGGATTATTGTAAACCCTAAGACTTAACTCGTGGATTAGGGTCTAAAGGAACCAACGAAAGAAAATCAGAGGAGCAAAAGGGGCGTCCTCCTCTTAGTTATACAGTGTTGTAGGTTTGGGGCCGGGCCCAAAACGTGGGCTAAGTTTGCCTCTCGATCAAGACAACTAATCAGGAATTGAGTTGGATTCGGAATGGGCCTTACGGGCCTATTTCAGATATTGACCGAGGTCAACAATTCCAACATTTCTCACATCTCTCTGTGGTTCTCTTTCTTTATGAGGTTGTTGATTAGCCAAACAATAGCTGCGCCCTCACAAGACCATCGTTTGGTAAAAATGCTCATCCTGCAGTGTACAAATTGACGAGGAACTTAGACCAAGTATTGCAGAGAAATTCACGACATCTTGCTTTGTTGTAAGACTACATGAATTAACGGATACAGTATTGTTTGTCCTTTTATTCAAATTGGAACAAACTTATGAAAACATTTAGAATTACATCGGAAAACCCCAAGTGAATGTGCTTTCTATAGTGAGATAAATGCATGATAGAGTGATTTTTTTCAAATATTTACTCCTCATACAACTGTCACTGTTTTTAACAAATATGCAAGCCAATCTAAATTATTATCTATTCCTATCTACTAAAGCTCCAAGTTTTAGAGCAATTCTAGGGGTGGTGGCCCTATTTATGGGTCCCACAAAGCCTATTGCGTGGGACCCACAGGCCCACTGCACATAGGACCCACAAGACCCTAGATGGCCCCCACTACAAATATATGGGACCCACCGTAGTATGGGACCCACTATAAATATGCGGGACCCACGTCATGTAATAGTGCTCAAGGCATTTTTTTCAAGACGCTAGGTTATAATTTTTATTTTTTTTCCTACAATGTGCTATATACTGTAATATTCTATATATCTTTTTCAAATATTTAAGTAAACATAAATTTTTCATGATCTTTTTTTTGTAACGTACTATTTTCATCTTTAAATTTTTAACCGAACCACAAACTGATGTAACAACGTATAAAAACCGGCGAATTTTCCGGTACGAAAATTATTTTGCAATACTTAGAGAACCAACACGACCTAAGATATAACCAATCTGGGATGAATTTAAGTTCCAATATCGATTAAGACTCATTTTGGTTGGTTTTATGATTAAATTCAATACATCGAAAAAATGGTACTTTGAAGAAATACATATTTACATTTTTATCGATCTGGCTAGTTGAAACTAATTTTACTGCACAACTTTCTCAACGAAAAAAAGATTCTATTTTAAGACGTGCATGCAGTGAGCCAGTGACATAGGCCGGCCAGTATCAGGTGTCCTTTTCATTTCTTGAGAAAGAAGTAGACACTATCCGATCCGTTGCTCATCTTTCGTGAAAAATAAAGTAGAGGTCGATGATAACCAAGCAGGCACTTCTAATAAGGTCACACTCATCAGCTCTTATCTCCAGACCATGTGATTCCTTTATCTACATAAATTACCATATCCCCTGGAGGAAAAGGCAGGCATGAGGATGAGAAAGTGGTAATAATGATGTCCATTTATGCAAGTTGAATGCAATCAGAACGTGATAAGGCCATTAGTTAGTACAAGCGCACACCAATCAACCCCACCCAGTGTAAAGTTTTCGTCTTTTGATTCGGATAGAATTCGGTGTAAGTTTGAACTAGCACTGAGAATAGGATATGGATCCTATCTGGAAGACGACATTCCCGCTATTTCAGCGCGCACCGGCCGCATCCCGCATTGGATGGTGGTGGGTGATGGATAGCCCATTTGGAGGGGGCCGATCATCCATAAACAATCAGATTACAGCTTGATCTGCTGTTTCCTTTTCGAGGATGGGGCTCCTGTGCATGGCGCTTTCCAAAAGCGTGCAACTCTTTTAAGCTTCGCTTTGCGTTGCTGTTCTGCACTTGTGGTGAATCATGCTGAGGCTCACACAGGGTGTCGTCTCCCTCCACCCTTTTTCTCAGCAGGGGCAAACATGTCAGGATCTTCTGGGGCCACAACTGCATGGAGCATCTCCTTTTAAACATATATATTCCATGGACATTTCTGAATGTTCTAGAAATGTCTCTGTATAAATAATTAAATATAGAACTATGGTATCTTTTTCTGCATGTATCTTCAGAAGTAAAATTTTCTGTAGATGGAGATAGTGACTAAGTCATTTTTGCAAAGAACAATATAAGAATTTAATCTCTCCAATATTTTCTTGGAAAACAGTATCATCAGGTAAGATGGGGTAAGAAATTCCATGCTAGACTGCTAGTACTTGATCATTAGATTCTATATGCAACCGAAGCATATACATCATTGTCATCCTTATGATGACACAACTGTTTGTTTTTTAAGAAATGGCATAACTGTTGGAGATAATGGCATAACTGTTGGAGATATACATCAATACTTATTTGAGCAGTGCGTAGCAATGGAGCCCAACAAGATCCTTTGACACTCATAAGTATTTCTGAAACTGTCACCGTTAATCATCGACAGTTGTCCACTGATTGTACCTCAGAGGATCCGGCACTGACCACAAAAAGGCCACTCACTCATTGGAGACTATCGCCCTAAGTAGGCTTAACAAAGTGTTAGCGCCTTAATGGCCACCCATAAAAAGCATCAAAAGCGTGAGAATCCAGTGGCTCAAAGATAAGTGGGTGCAGATATGCGAGAATCCACGAATCGACCTCTGCCAATTAATAATCCCCAGAGGCCAATCGCTCGCAGAGTCTTCTGTGATTCAGTTACCGTGAAGATGCCTATAAAAGAAGGGAGGTTGGCCATGGCCAGATCAGTGTTCTAACTCATCTAACTGATCATCAACAAGCAGAGCTCCTGGCATACGATGTCGAGGAAGAGGAAGAAGAGGAGCGAAGGAGTTGCGAGTGAAGCATTATTGGTCACACTGTCAGTGGTGTGACCGTGCGAGAGTGCAAGCAGTGAAGAAGCATGCTTGCCGTGCTAGCTGCCCGGAGCTTCGCCGGGGGTCGGCATGTGAGCAGGGATGCTTCGACAGTGCAGAAGAAAGAAGGCAAGTCTTATCGGCAAGGGAAGGCTAAGCCTTTCTTTCAGGTCTCCCTCTCTCCATCTAAATCCTATGTGTTTGGAGGAGGGGGCTATCGTTACTTACTGGTTTGCTGTCCTTAGTTGGCTCCGGGCATGTCCTTGGGTGATCCATCTCCTCTGTGTCCAGTTCAGTGTGTGTGTGAGTGAGCGCGTGTTGGTGTGTCAGTGGGTGAAATTTGTGTGTGTGAGGTGTCTGCATTTTGACAGTGTGATTCGGTTGATTTAGTTGTATCTTGTTTGTGGGTACGTGAATGAATCACTGAATAAGAATGTAAGAGTGCTACTGTGTGCAACGGTAATTTTATAGAGCCGATATAGAGCAGTGCCAGAGAAAGATGTTTGGGTACGAGTAGAGTGACGTTTTAAGCTCATAATAGGGGGATCGCTCCTGGTTTCAAAAAAGAAAAAAAGCTTCATGCCCTAGAGTTAGTCATGGAAATATTTCACAAAGTATCAGAGAAATGAGCTTTCTCGCTTCCACATTTTTAGTTGAAACACATGATTAGGTGGATCTCAAAATTTAATTCTTGACCTATTGACGAAGAACGGCTCGATCTTTCACGGTGGAGCGAGTAAGAACAGCGAAGATAACTAGCACACCTTTGTGAGATGCAAAACTGTACCAAAAAGATCACTAACCCGCGTTCTAGATTGAACATGAACCGGTAGGATGAATCGCAAGGATGCAACCCCTTGCAACACACCGTCCGAGAGGAACTTGATCCGCACGCAAAGAATAAATACACGCTTGCTCGGTGGATGCGAATTTTTTTACAAAAACTCGCAAACTCGATAACTAGGGATTAGACCCCCAACGGCACACGTCCAGAACTCATACACGGTGGTTTAATTCATTCTCAAAATTTGATTACAATGGTTGCTTGACTTGGCCTTTAAGAAGTGCTCACACGCACGGCCAAAAACTAGACCGGGATGGACGTAGTTAAAACATACTACATCCGTTTCAAATTATAGTTCGTTTGACTTTTTTTATTACAAGTTTGACCGCTTGTCTTATTCAAAAAATATATACATATATAGTCAAATTTAAATTATTTTTAAAGAAATTTTATTAATAAAGCAAGCCACAAAAAATGATAATTTGCATAAAATTTTGAATAAGACGAGCGGTCAAACTTAGAGTTAAAAAAATCAAACGAACTATAATTTGAAACGGAAGTAATAGCAAATAATTAATGAAGTAAAATATTCCTAAGACAATGACATCACTACTATGTGGAATAACTTGGACAGAATTAGCGTGGCTTCCTTTTTACATCTCATAGCCGGCAATTCTACTATATTTAAAGTCATACATCTTATTTGCTTGCTATTCACGGTAGAACCGGGATTAGTAGCTGCTTGGTTTAATCCTTTGCACATATCATTAGGTGGGCCCCAGCCTTGATCTCCTAGGGATAAGTAATCTCCAAATTTGTTTAGCAACTCCTTGATGCAATCCACTAATAAATATAAAATACTTTCTTCCTTGAAACATGTTTTGCAATGTTTACTTGCATCGTGCATTTTGTTTCCAAATATGCAAGACCAAAATAATGTGATCTCTTTTGTTTGGAAGAAAAGTTTCGGGCTAAGCATACAGAAGGAACAAAGCTCCCAAATGCCATGAGCTATATTTTATCGTTACTGAACACTCGTACAAACTAACCCATTTCTCATTTAGTAGTACATCTTTAATCTGTAAATGAAGTTACATTTCACTATTTCAGGGCTCTGTACTGCTATCACACAAGTACCACACCCACACGGTAACAAATTATTGACCTAGAATGAAGTAAGTCCGGTTAATGGACGATGCAAGTGGTACGACACCTATCTAAACATTCGTACAAAGATACAAGCCAGATTGTGTCATAGTATATGTAATTGCTAAATATTCCTCACTACAGGGCCTAGTAGAATTTCCCCTTTCTAATGCTAGTATGAATCCTCCAAGAAATGGGAGACTTCCTCCAAGACTAACCATATAACAGCTCAAAGTTAAGAGATAGACAGATATATTGTATCTCAAAGAGTTTCCTCAAATATCAGATCAGAATAAAAAAACGACCAAACGGAGTATTGCCCAACCTTTAGAATCTCAAAGAGAAACATTGCCCTCACAACAGCTGTGTCTCAAAGAGTTTTGCCATATATGAAGGCAATCAGGAATACTGAAAGAAGGTGCGATTAATTGATCGACTTGAATTGGCATTTTATCAGGCACCTAAAGTGCAAGCACTAGCAGCACAACCACAAGCACAGAAATTTCACCTTGTGCGTGGCGAACAAAGCTGGGTTGACAGACTTCACAGAGCAGCATGTACGGCCGGAAGCGGTAGCGGTGAGCTCAGTGTATGCAGGGCAGACGTCCTCGGGCGTGGCGAGCATCGGCGGGTTGACGCGGAACAGGTATTGCCAGTTCCTGGAGGGCCTCCTGCTGATGCAAGTATGCAACACCGGTGTGCCAGGGGGCAGGGTGCTGTTGGGTGATGGCTTGCGGGCGCGCTGGAACGGGGTATTTCCCACCGGCTTGAAAGGATTCCGGAGCTGCTTCTGCCACCACCACTACAACTGGCCCTCCCTCTCCTTCAATGAGCACGACCGCACGGGCGACCAGATTTGGCATGAGAGAGGGGGGAGAGAAAAAGTGATGAGGGAAGAAGAAGAGTGCCACCGCCTATGGATGATGCCTCTGCTTCACCCTCGAGGAGCCGTTGCAGTGGCCAAGACATGGTGCACAAAGATGATGTGTGGAATAGATCCGGGCAGGTTGTTGCGATAGTTGAAGGAGGAGCGAAGAATCAGACGCATACGCGGTGATGTGGATGCCATGGTTGTGGGTGGCGACGGAGCGAGGTTTCTTCCCATGGGCCTCCATTGCCATCATCTTTCGTCAGATTAACAAGCAGACCCTTTCCGAGTTTGTCAATCTGTCTTCTCGAGTGTTCGGGTGAACAGTAGAGAGAGGCAATTTTTTCCTCACGCCAGAACTCCTCTCCCCACCGATCGAGATCTTGGCTTGGAGGATTAAAGAGCAAACAAATCCGTGGAGTTGATTCACGCCGAGAAGGGGGCACTGCTCTCGACGAGTTGGTGTATCCGGCTGCGGCATTCTGGGCGCCATGGAGGAAGGGAGCATGATGGTTGTTCTTGCAGAGGAAGAGGATGTCGAGGAACAAATTGAGGCGGCTCGGGATTTGGAGCGGATCCAGGAATCGGAGGAAAAGGATGTGATCGAGGTTGACTTCGAGGAAGTTGAGAAAGAGGTACATTCACCTGGACTGCCATATCACGATTCTATTCTCAAAAGCGGTTCAATATTCGTGGTTTATTTGAGGACATGGCCAAAGCATAGGGACTTAGGCAAAAAATGGAATATAAAGTCCTCAAGGGACGCTTGTTTCTGATTGAATTTAGCATGGAAGGGGATTTCAATTTTGCTTTGCATGGAGGTCCTTGGTTGCATAAAGGGGACGCACTGATTATTGCCCCCTATGATATCAGGATGAGGCCATCAGAAGTTAAGTTGGAGAGCATTCCACTTTGTGGGCAGATTCATGGTCTACCACCAATTATGATGACAGAAAAAATGGGTCATGCAATTGGGGATCGTCTAGGCCTCAAGGTGTTGGAGGTGGATGTGGAAGCCAATGGCAGGAATAATGGCGAATTCTTCATAATTCGAGTTGAAAGGCCTATGGAGAAACCTTTATTGACGAAACTAGCAATTAAACCAAAAGATAAAGCGCAAGTGACTAGATATGATCTAAAAAATGAACGTGTTCCTCACTTTTGCTTTTATTATGGAAAAATAGGGCATGCTGATAGTTCTTGCAGTCAAGATAAAAGAGATGGACATGGAGTTCGTTTTGGTGCCTATTTGAGAGCACCACCATTCAAGAAGTTTGAGCATAAAAGATGGATTGTGGTTGCAACTGTCCAACAATCGATGGGAATAAGTCAAATTCGGGACCGCTTTTTTCAGCAAGTCTAATGCAGATGAGCCAACAAAGGGGCTATCCAATGAAAAAGAACAAACACATAATCCTAACAGTTCTAAATTGCAGTATAAGGATGGGGACAGAAATGTTGATGTTGTTTTGGCAGAAAAAGTTCAGAACCTACAAATGCAGCCTGAAGGTCAGAATATGATGGTTTTTCAGAGCACCAACGATAAAGGAGGTTGTTTGTCCAATCTGTCAAAGAAGGGTGCACAAAGAAAGCGTCAAACGTAACTAATCCCGTGGAAACTACTGTGGAGTTTTGTAATGGCAGGCCGACAGATAGATCTACACACAAAGATTGCCAAGTAGTTAGAACTTTTGACTTAGTAAATAAATCGCTAATGCAAATCCCAGCAGCCCATGCTAATCTTAATAGAATGATTTCCACATCAGTATTGGGAAAGAGGCAATCTATAATGTCAGAGGAGATAACAGAGGATGTAAACCCTGGAGCTATTGTCCTATAGAACGCTGACATGGCTGGGTTAGCTATAAAGAAAGGCAAGGCTGAGGAATACAAAGGCATAATGGATATGAACCTGGCAGGCGCTAATGTTGAGCCCCGCCAAGGAGCAATGAGTTGTCTCAGCTGGAACTGTCGGGGGGGGGGGGGGGGGGGGGGACACCCGAACAGTTCGAGAGCTAGAAGCCTTAGTTAAGGCTAATTCCCCCAAAATTGTTTTTCTTGCAGAAACTAGACAACGTGGAGTTCGACTAAATCATCTTAGGTGGAGGCTGGGTCTAAAGAACTTTGTAGCAGTGGACAGTGTTGGAAAGAGCGGTGGGCTTGCTGTTTTTTGGATATAACCTTAAAAAGATACTCCCAACGAATAATGGATATGGAGGTGAAGTTATGTCAAGGATCACCTACCTGGAGACTTACCTTTGTATATGGCGAGCCAAGAGTGAAGGACATGAAGCATATGTGGGAATTGTTAATGCGAATCAAAAGGTTTTCTAATTTACCCTGGTTGGTGATGGGAGACTTTAATGAAGCTATGTGGGCTTTTGAACACTTCTCTGCAACTCCTAGGGGAAAGCAACAAATGGCAAATTTTCGGGAGGCACTTAATGTTTGTGAACTAACTGACTCGGGCTTCATAGGTGCACAGTATACTTATATCAACAAACGAGATGGGGCACGAAATGTTAAAGTTCGTCTGGACAGGGCGGTAGGAGACAATGCTTGGCGGGATCTATTTGGTGAAACCCAGCTTAAACATCTTGTTTCTAGCCGATCAGACCATTATCCGATTTTGTTACAGTTAGAGCAAGAAGCGAAGATTTTAATCAAAAACAGACCAGCTAGATATGAGATTATGTGGGAATGAGATGAACCCCTTTCAGTATTATACAAGATGCTTGGTTGCATACATCGCATGGTGGAAATCTGGGTCAGATTGCTTCATCCCTCAAGGATGTAATGAGGAAACTTCGAAAATGGAGTAGGGATAAGTTCGGTTCAGTAAATAAAGAGCTTGATACTCTTAGAAAGCAGCTTGAAGATGAATGTAATAAAGGTGATTTGGCTGACCAAAAGGTTCTGCGGCACCTAACAGATCGCATGGATGAACTTCTTTATAGAGAGGAGATGATGTGGTTGCAACGTTCTCGGGTGAATTGGCTACGGGAAGGAGATCGTAATACAAATTTGTTCATAGAAAGGCAGTTTGCCGAGCTCGAAAAAATAAAATAAAGAAGCTCAAACGGACTGATGGGAGTCACTGCACAGATCAGGAGGAGATGGGTGAGCTCGCCACTAGCTTCTTCTTTGATATGTACTCTTCAGATCTAAATATTAATCCTCATATCTTATTGAACCAAATAGACAGTAAAATTTTTGAGGAAATGAATGACTTTCTGTGCAAAGACTTTACTGATGATGAGATAAGTGATGCTCTCTTTCAGATAGGGCCACTTAAAGCGCCAGGTCCCGATGGTTTTCTTGCTCATTTTTTCCAAAGGAACTAGAATGTATTAAGAGAGGATATACTAATCACATTTCGGAAATTCTTTGATGAAGGAATGATGCCAAATGGGGTGAATAACACTTCAATTGTCCTTGTACCAAAGAAAGATACTCCTAATGAGCTGAAGGATTTTAGGCCCATAAGTCTTTGCAATGTTATTTACAAAATTGTGGCAAAATGCTTGATAAACCATCTAAGACCATTTTTACATGATCTTATTTCCCCTACTCAAAGTGTTTTTATTCCTGGAAGGATGATAACAGACAATGCTCTTATTGCTTTTGAGTGCCTCCATGCTGTACAATCTGGTAATAAAAAAGCTCGTAATTTTTGTGCTTATAAGCTTGATCTCTCAAAAGCCTATGACATGGTGGAATGGAGTTATCTGGAAGGAGTAATGTGCAAGATGGGCTTTTGTGATAATGGGATAATTGGATCATGCAGTGTGTTACCACTGTCACTTATCAAGTAAATCTCAGTGGTGCCCTGCAGAGAACATTCAAGCCGACACGGGGCCTTCGTCAAGGTGATCCTCTATCGCCCTATCTATTTTTATTTGTGGCTGATGGTTTATCTACATTACTAAGCAGGGCAATAGAATCCCAACAAGTACAAGCTTAGGATCTGTCGTCGTGCACCGCCTATATCACACCTCTTATTTGCAGATGATAGTCTATTATTTTTTAAGGCAGATGCACATCAAGCAAGTCGCATAAAAAACATACTGCATGTGTATTGTAGAAGCACTGGACAGTTAATCAACGAGTTCCGATGAGGCCAGATACTCTGTCTGAGGTGTGTTACATATTGAGAAAGAGGCTTTTGATGAGAAATATCTTGGACTACCTACTGATGAGGACCCGCTGGGGTTTGCGCCCGATCTTTCGATGAGAGGCGTGGGGGATAACTCGATTGAAGGAGACGACGTTCACGGCCCGACTATAACCTTGCAAAGACTGCGCCTTAGCGACCGATACACCACCTCCTATGGATGTCGCGATCTTGTGAGAGCACGTCACCCGACCTGTCCTGCAAGCAATCGAAGAACTAGCAAGAACAAGTATAATACAAGTACTGAATTTACTAGATGTGAATGAAGTGTCTCAATCTCAAACTCAATCACCAATGAAGTGAAGTTCTGAAGACTTGAAGACGGGCGGCTGGACCAACACGCGCGCTTACAAGCAAGTAGCAATAGCTAAACTTGATCTAAACAAAACTCAATCTGTTTGTGGTAGCTATGGGGGTATATGAGAGGGTGGAGGATGACCAGGACCTGGTGGGGGTCGTGCTTCAACCCTAGGACACGTCCCTAATGGAACCAACTTGATACATGGCTCATTGGCCCAAAATAAGGTGACGCAGCACCGCGGGCAGAAAATGTCTCCGTAGTAAATCGAAGATTGCGGCCGCATCCGAACAGATATGAAGGTGAGTTTAGATCCATCTGAAAGTAGACTTGACAAGCTTTCCATCAAGTACTTAAACGCCCAAAACGGAGTCCAGATGAAATTGTGGCGGCCGTCGCAATTCAGTACTTTTCTGCAGTCCGAATCCAGACTTTCCAAAATGTGTTGGATTTGGTCTCTTTCCTTCTTTGGGCCAATGTGACGTGGTAGCCTGATGGGGAACGTGAGAATATTAGAATTGGTCCCCAATCAACTTCTTTGGTCCTCCATGGATTCCATGTGCATCTAGCACTCTTTTTAATCCACGTATGTATTTTTGAAAATGACAATGAACACACATCATGACGAAGCATCAATTCATCGAATGTAGCAATAATAATCATGATATATGATTGATTCACCTTTTGTTTAATAGCCATTAATATGGTCATATCTAAGCCGGTGGTGTCCTCATCACCTACCCTAGAGGGTCGAATGAAGAAATGTCTTGAGAAGAAGAAATAAGTGTCTTGAGGAAGGATACAATTGTGTGCTCTGCCTAGATGACCGGGAGGAAACTGTGGAGCATCTGTTCTTTGATTGCCCTGCAGCAGTCTGCAGGTGGTTTTCCCTTGGCATTATCTGGGATTCTGATGCTAATCTCTTGCACAAGATTCACCTTGCTAGAAGATAGTTTGTCCCCCCCCTTTTATGGAAATTTTTATGATTGCAGCCTGGTGTTTGTGCAAGGAAAGAATGACTATATATTCAACAATACTCCTCCAAGTCTGGTGAAGCGTCCTCTCGAAAGAGAGAACTTAATGTGATACAAATACCAGTCCCAGGATGCTGGTTCACATTATTACAACAGATGGTTCAGTACATAAACAACATTACGGGAGACGATGGCACTGCAGGGCCACTACAAACAGAACTAAAGCTAGACTCCAGATAAAACATGTTGACAACATAGAGGTCTTCATCAGAGTGGATATCCATGCGGCTTCAAGCGGGTGACCCTAACACACAGGCAAAGGTTGGGTGCAGAACGAACCCCCTCTAGACACGTCCTCAGGTACAAAGTCCGGGTCTGCCTCTGTAACAATTTAAGCAAGGGTGAGTACATACGTACTCAGCAAGCACAACCACATCCACGGAAGGGATATAACAGAAGCATGCAAAGGAATATAGTCAAGGACATGTTCATGGTTTATTTTGCAGCAAAGCTAATTTTACAATTTAAGGGTTTATTTTACAAAAGGTTTTCACACACGTTTCTTTTAGTTGCATCAATAACATAATTGTTTTACTCACAAGATTTTAACGCTACCAGATTCCCCATCTGTCATAGCTCATACCAACACCTTTTCTCAACTTAGCATTCACCACACACATTCTTACACCAAAACCAGGGGACTAGTGAAGTGACCAAGCCGTAACTCGCCCAATACCGTGGACACGGCTATCCGGATAGGTTTTAACTCTGCAGAGGTGTACACAACCACAAGTAGGCTACCACAACATGAACACCTTAGTGCCAGTGCAGCTCCTTCAAAGCCATTACCCACCATAGCTAAACTGACAAGTTACTACAGAAGCGACCAGGGGGTCAGCAACCTTCCAGTGAGGTTCTACCCAGGGGCATACCTCACATAGACCGTATCCCCAGCTCCATGGCCCTCTGTTGCTCACCAGCACACCACATAACCAACAACTTAACTAGTGGGATTTATGCTAGGCCGTTGCCACATACAACGGTCGAGTGGTGGTACAATAAAATGGGTTAGGCTAGATGACACATCAACATCATCCAAAAATTGTGATAGGATAGACAACTCCCGCCATGCTCAACCACACAGGCTCGAGCTCACCTCGGTATTTCACACAAGAAATACCGTCTGTCTCATCCCACACGGATACTCATTTTATTCCCAAAATCCATCTCTTTTATTTTAAAGCACGCACACGGTTGCTTTTGTAAACACCAATTGATTGTAATGGAGTGTATACAGTAAAACATTCCTAAGCATTTCTAGCAGTGACTAACATTCAAACAGAGCATTGTCATATCCAAACATTAATCCAGGTTGTCAAGGAAGCAGTCATAGCAATCAAGGAATGGCTATCCAACCGGGTTTAGCAGTACAATCATGCAAGTTTTATAAAACAGGCCATGGGTTGTGTTTATAAAATCTAGGACAAAAGTATGCATCAAAGGATGGGATTGCACTTGCCGTTCTCAAAACCCTTGGGGGATTCCTGCCCGGGGTGCTGGAACTGTCCTTCCGGTTCCTGCTCGTAGTACTGCTCCTCCTCGAGTCCTCCCTCGTTCACAGCGTGGTCTACGACACACACAAGCAAGCATACAATAAATAAAAGAAAAGAGTTTTATTTGTTGAGCTCAAATGGAGATGGGGTTAGTCGGAAAGTGTAGCTTTTGTTTCTGGATGAATTTAGGAAAAAGAATCAAGTGAATCGGAGTTGGAACGGGGGAGATATTGCATTTGCAAGGTGGTTGTTTAATTAATTCCGAAAATGGAATTACAAAACTGGAGGGCTGCTGTACGGGCTTTGCTTCCGTGTGAGTGGTCTGTCTGGGTGGTTTTGGGCCTTGACGATTCATTTTAGCATCTAATGGGCTGGTGGCTTTGTTGCTCGGCGGAAGCAGAAAATAAAAGGGAGAGGAGCGTGGGACGGAGACAGAGGAAGCGGCGGCATCTGTAGTGCCGTCGTGCGCAGCGGCCGGAGCTCACCGGAGCTTCGTCGTTCCGATGATTCTGGCCACCATCTTCAAATCCAAGGACATGGTGAGGGAGAGGAGGGTGAGGGGATCCTATTCCGGTGGTTCTCGTTGTGGGGAATGGTGTGGAGGGAGGTCGGCCATGGACGACCATTGATGCGGCACTGGAGCTCGTGGGGAGCTTGGTGCCGGCAGGGAAAGGAAGGGGGATGCTTGGGGAAGGTAGAGGGTGGTGTGGAGGTGCTCGACAGCTGCTTACCTCGGCGGGGAAGTGCTCTAGGGAGGAGATCGACCGGCGGTCGATGCTCTGTTCGCGGGGAAGAGAGAGGGATTGGAGAGGGAGGAAGAAGCTGGCAGAGCTTGGGCGGTTCGGTGGGCTTGGGATGGCGATGGAGGGCTGCTCAACCTCGCCTTTTATAGGCCGACGACGAGGGGAGGTAGGTGACCGGCGGGTGGCGCAGAGGAGGAGAAGTAATGGCGGACGGTGAGGCTGCGGGGCGGCACGTCAGCTTGCTGGGCGGCCGGGGCCGGCGGTGGTGCTGATGCGATGGCGCCGTTGACGGCGGGCGCGTCGAGGCGGCAAAGCCGGCGAGGACGGCTGCAGCGGCGTTGGGCGGCACGGCAGCTTGCCGGGCGGCCGGGGCTGGCAGTGGTGCCGGGGTGATGGTGCCATTGACGGCGGGCGCGTCGAGGCAGAGGTGGGGTCATGACGAGGGGCGGCACGGCGTGGTGCTGGGCGGCAGTGAGCGGTCGTTTCGCGGGCCGAGCTGTCGACTGAGCAGAGCAAGGTGAGCATGGCCAGGGGGGCCGGTGTATGGAGCTCTGCATGCGGCGTGCTTGCAGCTGCTTGTGGTGCAAGATAGCACGTTGCTGCTACATTGTTTTGATTGGAGAAGATGGGCATAGGGAGGTAGAGTGCACACCATGAATGCCAGTACGTGAGGGCTGGTGCTGTGTTGCTTGCGAGTGCACATGAGCCACATTGCAGGTGTTCTGTTGGGAGATGGCAGAAGGGTGGTGCAAGCTTGTGTACGCGAAAGCTAAGATCAGAGAAATGGTGATGATGGCTCAGAGAGGCGCAAGGATTAAAGGGGTTGGTGTTATATGGAAAGATAAGTAAAGACAAATTAAACTTTGGGATGGATTATGGATGAACAAGAATTGAGCTCAAACGATGAAAAAGATTTTCAAAAGATTTTTAGCGAGTATTTTATTTAATGATTTAACCAGAGATAAAAACGCAGGCGTTACATCTGGCTACTTGGAAGAGCTCTTTTAAAGCGTCTGTCAAAGAGCATCTCATCAGAATCAAGCATACTCTCCACCAGTCCATTCTTCATTGGCTTGATGCCTTGTAAATTTTAGCATAGTCAGTAAGTTTGTAGCGAGTAGTGGTCTCCCCTCTTCTTTCTTCCTAACCACTGGTTAGGTCCCCCCTCTCTCTCTTTGTAAGTAAAACCTCTTCCCTTTTTTGAAGTTATTTTATTCGCTTGGTGCCGGCGGGGCTTTGCCCCACGGTTTTTGCTCAAAAATAAAAGAAAGATAAGTTCCAACCAATTAGAGCACGTTTTGGTAAGAGATTGGCTGATTGGAGTGACAAGAATTTTTCAATGGCAGGAAAAGAAGTTTTGATAAAATCAGTTGCACAAGCCCTTGTGTTGACGCAAAATCTGCAGTTCGCGCCAAGCACACAGCAAGCCGAATTAGCTAGCTTCAACACGTGGCCCGTGCGTATGAATCCGAAAGCGTGCCAGTCAGTTTGCCTGAAAACTAACAAAGGGACAAAAACGTTTAGATCAAAACCTGGAACGTGCCGGGTGAGACCAGACAGTTCCATATTTGCGGCATTGAAGCCAATCTCGAGAGACATATAGCTACGGACAAGCTATCTGTCGTTACTCAGAATATCATTCGGCAATCGGTAGAAGCATTGTAAGAATCACACTGCCGAACGCACAACATCAGCATGACGTAAGATCGGTCTTTAAATAAACAAAGAGAGCAAAGTATATCCATGACCGATTAACGAGGACAGACGTGTTATGAGAATAAATAAAGGGTGAGGCATGATCATAAATCCGCAGTAAACAAGAATGCATAGGCCGAAAGCAGCACCCGTCAAGCATGATAACGAACAAGTTAATCCACCGCATGATACGACTTTTTCGAGACCACACCACCAATCAGATTAGGTTAATCCACCGCATGATACAATCTAATCGTGAAAGGCTAAAAGCATTCAGTGTTTAATGCGTACCCACGATCATGTTCACTCGTGAGAGTACTGCCGAATTCGGCTGTTCAGCCGAATCAGGGTTCGTGGCAAATAAATAGAGGGTGAGACGCTATCGCGAATTTACATTGAAACAAGAATGCATAGGCCGAAAGCAGCACCCGTCAAGCATGGCAACAAACAAGTTAATCCACCGCATGATACAACTCGTTTGAGGCCACACCACCAATCAGATTAGATCAATCCACCGCATGATACAATCTAATCGTGAAAGGCTAAAAGCATTCATTGTCCACTGCAAACCCACGAACACGTTCACTCGTGAGAGCACTGCCGAATGCGGCTGCTTAGCCGAATCGGGGTCCGCGGCGAAGGAACAAACTTAATCGATAAAGATAAATCTATCAGATCGAATCGAATTCTAATCCACCGGATGATTAGCTCTAAGACAACCCAAAAACCTGCATCTACCGCATGATACCCGGTTCTGTCAAGATTTACACGATACCAACAAGTTCGAACCCGCGACACGTGGCAACCTAGATCGGTTTCGGACTCGGCTATGAGGGGATAAGTCATCGCATCGTGAAGTAGAGCCGATTCTAGCCGACCTAGATTGGGCAAAGGAGTGTTGCATGAATTAAGCACAGAGTAAAAACGAAGCAACACGGGGTAACTTAATGAATATGTTAGATCTTGCCGAAATCTAACAGAGCCGATAACTTGGTCCATACTAGATCTTAGCCCACCGCATGGCTCATGACCTAACAGAGGAACCTTCTTGAGACCACAACTTAAATCCACCGGATGATACTAAGCATGGTAACAAGACTACTTGCATCAAAGCTTAAATCCACCGCATGATACTAAGCATGATACAAGGTTGCCGGTACTTACGGAGGTCGACGGATCGATGGCTCCTCTCGAAGGACTCGACGACTCGACTAAGGACTCGATAGGTGGCGCATGGCCGGTTTGTTGTGTTGATTGATTCGATTGTTATTACAGCTGCCATGGGTTTATATTTATACCTAGGTCTTGATACAACTCCTAGTCGGACACGACTACAATACTTGTTTCTAAAAATAAATGACGAATCTTCGTGCCCATATTGCGTTCCTTGTTCGAACCGGCCTTTTCCTTATGTTTTTCCACGTCATCACGCCTTCCCGAATGCTACCGCTTTTGCCTGCGGAACTATGCCTCTGCCGAATGACGACGCGTTCCCGACCGCAGAGCGTTATTGCCGAATACTTCAGAGAAAGCCCCTTAGCCGAATGGTATCCTTCCACCAAATCCGGCCCACACGTCAGCCTCTTCCTGGTGCTAAATTTTGGTGTTAACACATGCCCCTTCAATTTCGGGATAAAAGATGCTTTTATCTCGGAATTGACCAGGAATCCCCAACATCTCCAGGCTGAATCCGCTTTGATATCCGTTTTCCGCTTCCAAATCCTCAGAGTGCGTTTCCAAACTCAAAACCCTAGTTCGTCGAATCTCTCAAGCTCCAATCTTCAAATGGCGAACCAGGATCAAATTCTTCAAGTAAGTTTTGTTTCCCTCAATCACATTCGGCATTACTCTTTTCGAGCTGCATTTTGAATCTCCGATTTGCTCTTCCTCTGCCCTTGATAGGCTCTGGCCACCGAAATCTTGACCCCCACTGAAGAACATTCCGCATCTTTCTTCCTCGGCCCCTCAGGGAATCCAGATCCCTCCGAAATTATTGCGGCCGAGTCCCAGAGGATTCCTTTCAAAACTTCTCTGATGAGACCTCACGAATGGCAAGATGCATTCAAGAACTGGCCTCTGCCCCCAATCGCTGGCTGGAGAAACTGGTACAAAAGGATTCTTGAAGATAAAAGTCCTCAGACACAGAATTGGGACAGTCTTCGTATTTCTCACTACTTGGAGCTATCTCTAGCCGAAACACCCAAGAATGAAAATCTCCTGATTGCAGCTTGTCACTTCTGGTCCAATGGCATGAATGCTTTTCTCTTTGGTCACGGACCAATGACTCCAACCCTGGCCGATGTCTACATGATAACCGGCCTGAACATCACAGGGATTACACACCCATACAGGTACAAAGGTTCTTCCAAACAGACAGGGGTGAAGACTGGAGTCGGCTATAAGAGATACATCCAGACTTACATGCATGATGGTCCTCTGACTGACGTTGAATACAGGGCCTTTCTGAATATGTGGCTGTGCAGATTTGCTTTGTGGTAAAGCCAATGAGCCAACTCTGAATCACATAGTAATGGCCGAAGACCTGGCCGCAGGCACACTTATCCCTCTCGGGAAATATCTCCTGGGAAGTGTCTATCACATGCTCCATCAGACCATTTATCAGATGCACACCAACAAGAAAATTTCCTGCGTTAATGGTCCCTGGTGGTTCGTCCAGATGTGGCTGCAATTGTACATGCACCAAATTGTCTCCATTGACCTCAACAGCCGACATTTCCCCTCGGTCAATTACCAGGAAGCAGAAGCCCAGAGCACCAAAGGCTGTCAAACCTATGGGGAAGCAGCCTCCACTATTGCTATCAACAAGAGCATTGGAGAACTGTTTGAACTTTTCTTCAAAGGCTTTGCCAATCCCCTCTGGTTCCCATACATGGACAATGACAATCTCACTTTCCCTTGTGAATTCAGCTTCGAGACTGGATGCATAGATGCAGAGTCCACAGCAATTTTTAACGCTTTCATTCGGCCTTGCATCTTACCAACCGAATTTTGCGGAGGAAGGCTGGTTCAAAGTTCATATGAATATTATCAGCCGAACATAGTTGCCAGGCAACTAGGGTGTGGCCAAGTGCCCCCAAGATTATTTCTCCATGAATTCCTCAAGCCGAGGCAGATCATCAAAGACTCCACAGAAACAAGAAGGGTCTTTGATTACAAGTGCTGTGCAGCCATCTATCAACTCGATCCCTTTGTGCCAACAGCACTCATTCATCCTTCCTTCACCCTTTGGTGGCAAGAATTCCATGATCATATCTTCAATACACCAGTTCACCCTCTTTGCCTTGAGTTAATGCCTGGTTATCAGCCGAATTCAGAGGTAAACATGCTTATAATCCATCTGTTTTTCCAATAACACCCTCTTTCATCGACTTTTGATTCTGTTATTCTGCAGGACACAGTCCCTGCCCCTCTGGCTAGAGCAATTGTATATAACATAACCGGCCCAATATCTATTCTGGGGCATCTCTCTCCTTCTTTAGCTCAAATAATGTCCAGGCCTGCCAGTCTGGATCCAACTCTTGCTGCACCACCTTCTACCAAGAGAAAGATTTCTTTTCTAACTGCCCCTTCAGCTATAAAGAAGAAAAGAACAAACAGCAAAAGAATTGCACAGGTCAAATTTCTCCTTCCTCGAGTAAAAATGCTAATTTCATTCTGCTCATTTCTGTTCCTTTATGATTTCAGGCCAAATCACAGCAATTGGCCATTAGCACAGAACCTGCCGATGCTTCAGTGATTAGTAAAATTTCTCACCATCTTGTCCTTTAAAACTCTTTTTCATCGGCACTAACTTTCTTTCAGTCACAGAGCAAGCTTCAATGGATCCAATTTCGGAGAGCTCCTCTTTTTATCAAGAACCAGCTTCAGCTCTACCTGATGTACCTCAGCCAGAAGCCTCATTTCCACCAAAGAACCTTCCAAGCTCTCCTCAGCATGACATACAAGAATCTTTGCCTGAGCTTGAGCTGCCCTCTCTCTCCATCCAAGAAGTCAGGAATGAGGTAGAGATGATTACCCAGTTCTCCCAGCTTTTATCCAATAGACCATCATTAATTCGGCAACAATTCTTTTCCAGGATAAAACAATTTCGTCACCCAGCTACTCATTTGCTTTGGACGATCTTGTTGCCGAACAAGGAGAAGAAACTTCCTCTGGTCAAGCCTTATCAGAGGAGAACCAAGCAAAACTGAAGGAAATCCTCTCCTTTCTGCATAAGGACACTCGAGATCAAGTCAACAATGCTGATCTCTTAAGAGACTTGCTTGAATCATTTGATCAAGATCTTCCTGCCGATATCAAGATTTCTTTAGATCCAGTTTCTAGATTGGACGATCATTTTATTGCAGTGAAGCAAGCTCTGAAGAATCAATCTGCTCAACCAGCCTTGGAGCAAAGAAGAACATTGGCCAAGCAATCTGTAAAAGATTTGCACTCTAGAACTCAGAGCAATAAGGAACTGTTAGCTGGCCTACAGGCTGCACTTAAATCAAAAGAGACCAGAAAAGCCGAATTAGAGGCTGAATTGAAAAACTTATCGGCTGAAATTGAAGCTGATAAAAAGAAGATAGCCGAAATTCCTGGTCTGACAGAAAAGTTGCGCAAGGAGGCTTCAGCAGCTCTGAATGAAGAGAAGCAACTCAAAGCCAAACTTTCTGCCCTGGCCAAAACTCAAGAAGCTGACAAGCAGCTATTAGAGAATATCAGCAACATGATCTTGAATGCCAAAAATGTAATTTCAAAGTACTTGGGTGTGTAAATTGTGTCAAATAGTTTGATAGCCGAATGCCTGATCAATTCTACATTTTCCATCATCTTTATTCCGGCTTTGTTTTGTGGTGCATAACTTATTCGGCAACGTTGGCTTCTGCAGTATCAATCTCGAAAAGCTTAGTATAGCCGAATGTGACATCAGCATGAATTCCAAACGACACCGAAACCGTTCGGTTTTGAGAATCCTTTCCACCTTCCGAATTTTCGGGATACGCACCACGATCTTTGGCCACGATTTCCTCTGCGGGTTCTATAAATAAACATACCGAGTGCCGCTATCTCCTCACCAAGTCTTTTGCCTTCCTCGAACTCTTCTTTTTCCCAAGCACAGTAAACTCAAGAAAACCCCAATGACGAATGGAAGGCGACCGGCTGCCGACGAGCCCGAAGGAAGTCGCGCCGGCGCTCGCCGCAGGTGATTGGCTGCTTGCTTCTCTCTGTTCTTCTCGAGATTTGCCCTCTCCTTGACGAATCTCTTTGTTTTTTCAGGGTAATCCAATGGATTGTCGCCGCTGGTGCGCCAGTTGCGGCTCCAGCCGCTGCTCCTGCGGCGTCCAGCTCTTCGAGTTCGTCCAATCGGACTCTCTCATCGGACGACTCCCGCTACTCAGACGGCGATGCTCGCCGATTCAAGGCGGAGCGCGACGACTCTCGTCGCGAACTGGAGGTCATTTCCAAGCAAGCCGGGATTGCGGACCTCGAATGGCAGGCCGAGCGCAAGCAACTGCTCGAAGTCATCGATGGTAATTTCCATAACTTGTTCAATCCTAATCCCATCTCTAGTCATTATTGATCTACCTCCATTTTGTAATCTTGCAGAACGCGATAACGAGCTCAATCGGCTGAAGGCGCTGGTGGATGAGCTGGCGAACAAAGTGAACGCCCAAGGAGACATACCCGAGGCTCACCTTGGCGCGGTGGCAGGCCGCGTCGACGAGGTGGCTCTCCATGGCGTTCGCCTAGGCGTCGCTGTGGGTCTCGTTGCCATGTCGACACACACCGGCACTGACTATTCCAGGATGCCGGTTGGTTTCGCCAACAGCAACCCAGAAGACATCGATGACATTGACGCCTCCATTGATCGTCTCGACGGCCATGGTGCTGCCATTGCCGATTCCATTCATCCCCAGTCTGTTTTGAACAGGCTCTTCCAGTAGTTTGTACTAGGGATTCGGCAATAAACCTTATCTTTTGTGATCTTGTATGAACTCCTGATGCAATATATTTTGTGCTAAGGGCAATACATTCAGTACTGGCCATTTTTCTTTTCTCCAATGTCTCTGTCAATTTCCTTCTAAAGACGACTTCTTCCCGAATATCGGCTGTTCGGCAATTTAATATATCAATCACCGATCGATTTCAATACTGGGATAATATTTCTTCAAGTATCTCCCATTGATGGCAGCAGTAAACTCCTCTCCTAGCAAAGTTTTCAGGATATATGCATTTCCAGGCACGCATCTGATCACTCTGAAAGGGCCTTCCCAGTTTGGAGACCACTTACCGAATGCACTGTATTTAGTCCCAATCGGCAATATTGCTTTCCAAACCAAATCTCCTTCTGCAAATTGCTTGACTTTCACCTTCTTGTTGTAATATTTAACAACTCGCATTTTATTTTTTTCAACATTTTCCAAGGTCCTGAGACGAATCATATGCAAATCTTCTAATTCGTCCATCATTAAATCATTATAATCTTTAGAACTTAAATCCTTTTGCAACTTTATTCTCCTTGAGTCTAATTGTATCTCCCATGGCAAGATAGCATGATGCCCATACACCAACTCATAAGGAGACGTCTGTGTAGCCCCATGTGGAGCCATTCGGTAAGCCCATAAAGCCTCATTGAGTACCGAATGCCACTTTCTCGGCTTCTGATCAATCTTCTTCTGTATAATTTTAATCATAATCTTGTTAGAAGCCTCTGCCTGACCATTAGCTTGGGCATAATAAGGAGAAGAATTCAACAATTTGATGCCCATACTTTCAGCAAAATCTCTGAACTCTGAAGATGTAAATTGAGTCCCTTGATCTGTGATGATTGTTTGAGGAATTCCAAGTCTGTAAATGATATGTTCTTTAACAAATTCAACCATATTCTCCGATGTCACCTTCTTTAATGGAATTGCCTCAACCCATTTGGTAAAATAATCGGTTGCCAAAAGCACAAACTTATGCCCCTTGTTAGATGGAGGATTTATTTGGCCAATCAAATCTATTCCCCATCCTCTGAATGGCCATGGCTTGATAATAGGATTCAGAACTGATGCTGGAACTCTCTGAATGTTTCCAAATCTCTGGCAATCTTGGCATCCCTTATAATATTCAAAGCAGTCTTCTAGCATTGTAGGCCAATAGTACCCAGATCTCCTAATAACCCATTTCATTCGGTAGGCCGATTGATGTGCTCCACACAACCCATCATGTACTTCACTCATCAGCCTTTTTGCTTCTTCGTGATTTAAGCAATGTAACAGCACCCCATCCAAGGATTTATAATATAAATTATCATCAAGAAGAACAAACTTTAAAGCTTTATACCTGAGCTTTCTAGAAACCTTTCGGGATGGATTCTCCAGATAATCGGCAATCTCTTTTCTCCAATCATCTTCTGCCAGATCACTCCCGAAAGCATGTACATCATTAGCAAAAACTTCTCGAAGCTCTTTATAACCCGAAGCACCTTGAGCTAATCTGTTTGCCTCTTCATTGTCTCTCCTAGGAATACGCTGCAGAATTACTGACTGAAATTCCTTTAAGATTTGCTTGCATTCCTCATAGTAATTCCTCAAGACATCATTTCTGCACTCATACTCGCCATTTAGTTGTCTTATGACTAATTCTGAATCTCCAAAAATTTCAACTGCAATGGCCTTTGCTTCTCTCAAGTATTGAAGTCCTCTGAGCAACGCTTCATACTCAGCTTGATTATTAGTGACAGTAGGTTGAATAGGAATAGCAAATTCAAATACCTCTCCTCTTGGTGAAATTAACAAAATACCTACTCCACCACCTTTGTCACATGAAGAGCCATCGAAGAATAATACCCAAGGAGCAATTTCAAGCGAATTAACTGATAAATCGCGATGCTCAGTAATGAAATCAGCAATAATCTGTCCTTTAACAGCCTTTGCCGATTCAAACCTTAACTCAAATTCAGACAAAGCTAAAATCCATTTGCCAATCCTTCCGTTCAAAATCGGCATAGACAACATGTGTTTTATCACATCAAACTTTGAATACACAATGCATTCGGCATGTAGTAAGTAGTGCCGAAATTTTGTACAGGAGTAGTAAACACATAAACAAAGCTTCTCAGTAGCCGAATACCTCGTTTTGGGATCAAGCAACTTTCGGCTAAGGTATGCAACTACCCTTTCCTTTCCCTCGAATTCTTGTATGAGGGCCGATCCAATAGTTTGGGCATCGGCCGCCACGTACAACTTAAAAGACTTGTTTAGCTGTGGAGGTACCAATACTGGTGGTTCTTTCATGTATTCCTTGATCTCATCGAAAGCCTTCTGTTGTTCGTCGCCCCATACAAACTTCTGATTCTTCTTGACCTTTAACAGTGAAGAGAAAGGCAACATCTTTTGTGATAAATTTGATATGAATCTTCTTACGAAATTGATCTTACCAAGCAGTGACTGTAATTCCTTAAGATTAGTTGGAGGAACAACTTCATCAATGGCTTTCATACTTTTCCTGCCAACTCCTATTCCTCCTTCATGCACCAGAAATCCCAGAAATTCTTCTGCCGAAACTCCAAAAGCACATTTATTTGGGTTCATTTTGAGCCCATGTTTCCTAGTGCATTCTAGAGTTTTCCTTATGTCGGCCAAATGTGCTTCATGATCCAATGACTTAATCACGATATCATCGATATATATCTCCACAATTTTGCCGATCAACTCATGAAAAATATAATTCATAGCTCTCTGATAAGTTGCACCAGCATTCTTCAAACCAAACGTCATGACAACCCATTCAAACAACCCTATATGTCCTGGACATCTGAAAGCCGTTTTCGCTATATCTTCCAATGCCATAAAAATTTGATTGTACCCTGCATTACCATCCATGAAACTAATCACTTTATATCCAGCAGCAGCATCAACCAACGAGTCAGCAACAGGCATTGGATATCCATCCATGGGTGTAGCTCTGTTCAGATCTCTAAAATCTATGCAAACTCTCATCTTCCCATTTTTCTTGTACACAGGAACAATATTAGAGATCCATTCTGCATATCTGCATGGCCGAATAAAATTTGCTGCTATTAATCTTTCCACTTCCTTCTTCACATCGGCCAACACTTCATCTTTGTAGATTTTCCGGGGTGGTTGCTTGTAAGGTTTATAACCAGGCTTAATCGGCAATCGATGCTCAACAATGGAACGATCTAAACCAGGCATCTCCGAATAACCCCAAGCAAAGCAATCTTTGTATTCTTTTAACAACTCAATCAACTTTTCTCTGAAAACTGAATCTAAGCTAGCACTGATGAATATCGGCCTTGGTTTGTCACCGTCTCCAATGTCTACTTCTTCTAATTTATCAGCCGACACAAATCCATGTCCTAGCTTTCCGTCAGTCCCATCGATTGGATTATCCATTAAAAATTACTAAAAGAGCCGACTGCTTTGATCGGCTGTTGATCACTGCTGACTGGCTCAACAGGACCTTCTCCCCAGTCCTTACCTGAGAAGCAATCTATGCCTTGATATTCCCAGAAGGCCGGTTCCACATTAGCCACGCTAATTGAATCATCTGCTGGGACAATTTCCACTTCATCATCTATCCACTGAATAAGCTGTTGATGCATAGTAGATGGAATACAGCAATTCGCATGAATCCAATCCCTTCCAAGTAGCAAGCTGTATGCCCCTTTGCCTTCAATAACAAAGAAGGTTGTAAGCAGAATCTTGGACCCAATCATCAGATCTACATGTACACATCCTTTGGTGTCCGAAGGATTTCCAGCAAAATCATTCAACACTATGCTTGTTGGCGTTAAATCTCCAGGGCTCATGCCAAGTTTCCTGAATGTATTGTATGGCATCACATTAACAGCAGCTCCACCATCAACAAACATCTTCGTTAGTGGCTTCCCGTTGACATATCCTCTTAAGTACAGTGGCTTCATGTGCCGATTCTGGACTGGCTTCTCGAAAATAGCTTGTTTATTCAATACCAATTGTGCCATTAACCCATATCGTTCGGCTTCATCCACTTCTGACAATATCTCTTCCTGTACAATTTGATTAGCTGGAGCCATGAATTCATTCGGCAAGAAACATACCATGCATGTAGGAGCCGAATGACCCGATTCGTCAGGCCTGTCTTTTGGACGCCATATCGATTTCATCCTGGTTCCTGCTTGCTTCAATTCTTGATTCCTCAGGCGTTGGACTCTTCTCTTCTGGCTCCTTCTTAAACCAGGTGGACACCACTGTCCTCTCTGCCAAACATACTCACGATCTTCTTCCTCATGATCAATCCATCTATAATCAGCACGTCTTTTCATTGGTTGATCATCATTCTTATATATTTTTAGACGCCGATCATCACTAGGATGTACCCTTCCAATTCTTTCGTGGACGGATCGGCGAGTGGCAACATTTTGCCTATGTTCGACATATCCATTATTGCATTCAGGACAGTTATTCCACGTAGGCAGCTTTAAACCCTCGTTCCAACAGTGTCTGAAGAAAACACAATCCCAATGTGCACGTTCTTGTTCTCGGACATATTCTTCTTGTTCTTCCTCAAACCTTTCTTCTTCGCGCCTTCTTTTCTCCTCCTCATACTCACGTCTCCGGTAGCGCTCTTTTTCTTGCTGACGCTGCCACTTATTGAGGAGAATACGCGATGTGACTCTGGGTTTAGAAGAATTCCCAATTTCAAATTGGCTATTCGGGAAGCGAGGTCTCTCCTCGCGAATCTGTTCGATCGTGATTTGCCGATTAGGATCTACTGAGCCACTCTGCTTCGCTTTCTTTGACGTCAGGACTCTCATTTTTTCCTTTTCTCCAGATTCGGCAGCACTCACCATATTGATTGAGAACCCAACCATGTTCTGAGGAAACGGGTTACTGTCCAACTTCATCTTATTGTCGAATTTCAAATGCCCTTCTTGGATAGCTTTCTGAATCCTCACTCTAAAAACCCTGCATTCATTGATGGAATGAGAATTTCTATCATGGAATCCACAGTACCTCTTATCTTTCACTCCATCAGGCCGAAGCATAGAATGCCCCTCTGGTAGCTTGATTCGGCCTTCCTTTACAAGATAATCAAATAATTTATCCGCCTTAGTTACATCAAAATCATAGGTGCCCTTATTCTGTTTAATCCACCTCTGATTCACCATGACTGGTTCTTTACTCCACACTATCTCTGCTGCAGCCACTTCTTCATCATTTTCGTATTCATCTTCTTGATCTACCCTTTCGAGGAACTGGTTGTAGATACTGGCTATATCATTGTGCTTAGCAAATCTAGCATCTTTCTTAAAGGCATATGCTTGATTGCTCATCAATGCTAATCTCTGTGACAGCTGGCCAAGATCATCAAATTCCATCCCGAATAGCTTCTCCCGAATGGTAGGCAGCATACCAGCCACAGCCATTCCGGCCAACTGATCATCAGGTATGTTCAAGGAAAAGCACATGCCTTTAGTTTCTCTAAATCTCCTGAGAAATTCTGTAGGTGTCTCGTTATTTCTTTGCCTCAAGCTGGTCAGATCAACCAACTTCTTCTCTGTACTACCGGTGTAGTAATGAGCATGGAATTTCTGTTCTAAATCTTTCCAAGTGCAAATTGACTGAGCAGGCAAAGAAGCAAACCATGTGAAAGCTGGACCTGTTAATGACAAAGGAAAGTATCTGATTCTAAAGGCCTCATCTGCCGAAGCTTCTCCAAGCTGCATCAAATATCGAGCTATATGTTCCACAGTACTTGTATCATCTTGTCCCGAGAATTTGGTGAATTCTGTAGGAACCTTGACTCTACTCGGCAACGACACCCTTTGGTACCACTCTGGAAAAGGAGGTGAGTACATATATCCTTGATTCTTGAGTTTCAGACCGAATTGATTTTGCAGCACTTCGGTCATTTTCTGTACCATGAGATCGACATTTGAATCTTGATTCCCCGGTCTTCCAGCGGGCATCCCCGCAACGCCTACATACCCGGGATTCGGGAGAGCGTTAATAGCATTGTAGTCCAGGAACTCCGAGTATCCATTCCCATATAAATCCCTCTGCAGTCTATTGTTCAAGGGAGATATCTTGTAAGCAGAAGCAGGCGGATTCCCTGTGGTGCCGAATGCCATATCACCGTATGTGCGAGTTTTCGGCAGTGCAGGCTGAGGATCTTGCCGAATCGGTTGACCATTTGTATCTTTAGTACCAGAACCTCCAGTTTCATCAGCATTTCCTTTACCATGTGGCCTCTGAGCTTGTGCTTGAACATTGAAGTATGTCGGGCCGCCCAATTGCCCATGTATCTGCTCGAAGGGTTTATCCACATGCTGACCAAAAATGCTTACCATTATATGCCGAAAGCTGTTCAAGAACGCAGCATTGTGATTGGTCATTGCTTCCCCCAAAGCTTTGTATAACAAGCCCGAGAATCTCTCCCTCTCTTCTTCTTTAGTAAAATCAGACTGCCCAGGAAGGAGAACTCTTGGCAAATCGGACTTGAGAAACGGTGCACCACTCCTGTTCTTGGCGAAAGACAGTAAACATTTGTTAATGAATTGGTCAGCAGCAGCCTTTACCATCTGTTGATGCTCTTCAGACAATTCTTCCAAAGTAACGTCCATGATGTCGCTCAACTCAGGCATCTTGAAAACTTGTGTGCGTCCCACCGGGCGTGCCAAAAAGTGTGTTGACGCAAAATCTGCAGTTCGCGCCAAGCACACAGCAAGCCGAATTAGCTAGCTTCAACACGTGGCCCGTGCGTATGAATCCGAAAGCGTGCCAGTCAGTTTGCCTGAAAACTAACAAAGGGACAAAAACGTTTAGATCAAAACCTGGAACGTGCCGGGTGAGACCAGACAGTTCCATATTTGCGGCATTGAAGCCAATCTCGAGAGACATATAGCTACGGACAAGCTATCTGTCGTTACTCAGAATATCATTCGGCAATCGGTAGAAGCATTGTAAGAATCACACTGCCGAACGCACAACATCAGCATGACGTAAGATCGGTCTTTAAATAAACAAAGAGAGCAAAGTATATCCATGACCGATTAACGAGGACAGACGTGTTATGAGAATAAATAAAGGGTGAGGCATGATCATAAATCCGCAGTAAACAAGAATGCATAGGCCGAAAGCAGCACCCGTCAAGCATGATAACGAACAAGTTAATCCACCGCATGATACGACTTTTTCGAGACCACACCACCAATCAGATTAGGTTAATCCACCGCATGATACAATCTAATCGTGAAAGGCTAAAAGCATTCAGTGTTTAATGCGTACCCACGATCATGTTCACTCGTGAGAGTACTGCCGAATTCGGCTGTTCAGCCGAATCAGGGTTCGTGGCAAATAAATAGAGGGTGAGACGCTATCGCGAATTTACATTGAAACAAGAATGCATAGGCCGAAAGCAGCACCCGTCAAGCATGGCAACAAACAAGTTAATCCACCGCATGATACAACTCGTTTGAGGCCACACCACCAATCAGATTAGATCAATCCACCGCATGATACAATCTAATCGTGAAAGGCTAAAAGCATTCATTGTCCACTGCAAACCCACGAACACGTTCACTCGTGAGAGCACTGCCGAATGCGGCTGCTTAGCCGAATCGGGGTCCGCGGCGAAGGAACAAACTTAATCGATAAAGATAAATCTATCAGATCGAATCGAATTCTAATCCACCGGATGATTAGCTCTAAGACAACCCAAAAACCTGCATCTACCGCATGATACCCGGTTCTGTCAAGATTTACACGATACCAACAAGTTCGAACCCGCGACACGTGGCAACCTAGATCGGTTTCGGACTTGGCTATGAGGGGATAAGTCATCGCATCGTGAAGTAGAGCCGATTCTAGCCGACCTAGATTGGGCAAAGGAGTGTTGCATGAATTAAGCACAGAGTAAAAACGAAGCAACACGGGGTAACTTAATGAATCTGTTAGATCTTGCCGAAATCTAACAGAGCCGATAACTTGGTCCATACTAGATCTTAGCCCACCGCATGGCTCATGACCTAACAGAGGAACCTTCTTGAGACCACAACTTAAATCCACCGGATGATACTAAGCATGGTAACAAGACTACTTGCATCAAAGCTTAAATCCACCGCATGATACTAAGCATGATACAAGGTTGCCGGTACTTACGGAGGTCGACGGATCGATGGCTCCTCTCGAAGGACTCGACGACTCGACTAAGGACTCGATAGGTGGCGCATGGCCGGTTTGTTGTGTTGATTGATTCGATTGTTATTACAGCTGCCATGGGTTTATATTTATACCCAGGTCTTGATACAACTCCTAGTCGGACACGACTACAATACTTGTTTCTAAAAATAAATGACGAATCTTCGTGCCCATATTGCGTTCCTTGTTCGAACCGGCCTTTTCCTTATGTTTTTCCACGTCATCACGCCTTCCCGAATGCTACCGCTTTTGCCTGCGGAACTATGCCTCTGCCGAATGACGACGCGTTCCCGACCGCAGAGCGTTATTGCCGAATACTTCAGAGAAAGCCCCTTAGCCGAATGGTATCCTTCCACCAAATCCGGCCCACACGTCAGCCTCTTCCTGGTGCTAAATTTTGGTGTTAACACCTTGCCACATATATGATGGGTGTCTTCAAGCTACCTAAGGGCCTCTGTGATGATCTTATGCAAATGATTAGATATTATTGGTGGGGTGCAGAAGATGGGAAAAGGAAGACTCATTGGGTCTCCTGGAACAATTTGGTGCAGCAAAAGTGCAGAGGTGGGATGGGATTTAGGGACTTTCAACTCTTTAACCAAGCTTTGTTGGCACGCCAGGCTTGGAGGTTATTATTTTTCCCAAATAATCTATGTTCCAGACTTATAAAAGCTAAATATTTTCCAAATGGAGATTTACTTGACACGGTTTTCACAGGCAATGCATCCAATACATGGCGTGCAATTGAGTATGGTATTGAATTATCGAAAAAAGGCATTATTTGGCGTGTTGGGAATGGCAAACATATTCGTATTTGGCGAGATAATTGGATTCCAAGAGACTTTTATTTGAGACCAATCAGAAGAAAACGACAGTTAAGGTTAAAATGGGTGTCTGAGTGTCTGATCTCATTGACGAAGAGCGAATGGAATGGAAGGTTGACATTTTACAACAAATTTTTGTTCCAGCGGATGTTGAAGAGATCCTAAAAATTAAGCTCTAATATAGGAGAGAAGATATAATAGCCTGGCACTTTGAGCGCTCTGGCATATTTTCAGTCAAAAGTGCTTACAAACTTTCACTGAATCTGAGCACTCTTGAGACACATGCTTCAAGCAGTGAGAATAAAAGTAGAAGATGCTTATGGCAGCATATATGGAAAGCAAATATTCCTCCCAAAGTCAGAATTTTTGCATGGCACCTGGCAAGAAATGTTGAATAATTCTAGTGCAATTTAGTTAGGACGTTTTCTTCCTTGCTGTTAGGATTCAGTTAGCAGCGCATGGCGATTTGTTAGGCCGTGCGCACGTGTTGAGCTCGGACTCACGCAAAGTTCGTGGGGAGAGCGCGTCTCGCGGCACGTCTGAGATGCTTGGGATGACAGGCGTTGAGGAGGGGCGTGTCGCGTCCGTAGGAGGTCGTGGCCTCCTGCTTTAGTTGTAACTCTTTCATTTATATGCAATAGAGTCCAAGGAAAACATAGCCAGTTGCTGCACAAACGAGACCGTGTCTCTGAGCACTCGTGTTCCAGGTTATCGCGTGAGTTTGTGTGTGTGCAAGGGAGCTCGCCGGCGCTGTGGCAGACAGTGTCACTCCGGCGATCTCTGACAAGTGGTATCAGAGCCGCGTTCGGTTCAGGGCTCCATCGTCGCGCGGTATCGCTGGTGGAACTGCGATCGCGCGATTGAGTGGGCGATGACGGGATCTCCACTGCCGTCGCCGAAGAAGGGGGGCAAGAAGCCGGCGGACGGCGCGGGCGGGAGCGACACCAAGGATGGCTCCGTGGTGTTCCAGCGGTTGGTTCGGGAGGTGGGCGTCGGGAGTAGCTACCCCGCCCTCACCAAGACGAACTACTCTGATTGGGTGCGGCTCATGAAGGTGAAGCTCAAGGCCCGGGGCCTATGGCGAGCGATCGACGCCGACGACGTCGACGAGCAGGAGGACATGATGGTGCTCGATGCCCTATGCTCAGCTGTCCTCCCGGAGTTGGCGAGGGTGATCGCCGACAAGGAGACGGCGACGGAGGCGTGGGAAGCCATCGCCACCCTGCGCATCGGCGATGGTCGAGTCAAGGAGAACACCGCGCAGAAGCTTCACCGGGATTTCGAGCTCGCCACGTTCAAGGACGGCGAGTCGGTGGAGGAGTTCGCGTTGCGCCTGACGGGGATGCAGACCTCACTGCAGACCCTAGGGGTGGTGCTGGAGGACAAGGAGGTGGTGCGGAAGATACTGCGGAGTGTGCCGGAGCAGTACAAGCAGATGGTGCTCTCCATCCGCACCCTCCTCGACGTCACGAAGATGACGGTGCTGGACCTCACAGGGCGACTCAAGTCGGCGGAGGACTCGTTTGACGAGGCGCCGGCCACTCTGCACCACGACGGCAAGTTGTACATGACGGCGGAGGAGTGGGAGTCGCGAAGGAAGAGGAATGATGGCGAACGCGCTGGCAGCGGGAGCAGGAGCTCTGGCGGGCGCGCGCGCAGGCGTGTGCGCGGGCGCGGGAATTTCGGATCATCGTCAAGCAGGCCGGCGGGATCCGTCGGCAAGGTGGGCCGGGACCAATGCCGTCGGTGCGGCGAAACCGGCCATTGGGCCCGGGAGTGCCCATGCAAGCCCAAGAAAGAGGCAGCCCATGTCGTTCAAGAAGAGGAGGAAGCGTCGTTGCTCCTGGTAAGGTCAACACCCGTCTCCCCCCTTTCCAGTTCGCCGCCGCTCTCCACGCCGCCGGCGGTCGGCGACCTCGTGCCGGTGCAGGCCAACATCTCGGGCAGGAGGCCCGAGGAGGATGCTGTGGAGGAGGCCGCGGCGACCCTCCTGGTTGCGACCCCAACCCCGCCAGGAGGGGGACGCCCAGATCCAGATCAGGCGGAGGCGCTGCCGCCTGGTGCGGTGGTGGCGCGGGCGGCCTCGGGATCCAGCTCCCAAGTGCGGCTCGTCGAGCACAAGGTGCTCGTACACCTCAGCGAGGAGGAGAAGGGCCGCGACACAGCGTCATGGGTGCTCGACACCGGCGCGACGAACCACATGTCGGGCGCGAGGATGGCGTTCGCGGAGCTGAACACGGCCGTGCGGGGCACGGTGAGCTTCGGCGACGGCTCGGTGGCGAACATCGAGGGCTACGGCACGGTGTTGTTCAACTGCCGGAGTGGGGAGCACCGCTCATTCGCCGGCGTCTACTACATTCCCCGCCTCACGACGAACATCATCAGCCTCGGGCAGCTGGACGAGGCGGGGTACAAGATCGACATCAGCGACGGCGTGCTGAAGATCCACGAGCAAGGCCGGAAGTTGCTGGCGCGCGTGCCGCGCCGGCCGGACCGGCTGTATGTGCTAGAGCTCGACGTCGCGCGGCCGGTGTGCCTGGCGGTGCGCGGCGCGGAGGATGCCTGGCGCTGGCATGCTCGGATGGGCCACGTCAACATGGGCGCGCTGAGGAAGATGGCGCGGGAGGAGTTGGTGCGCGGGTTGCCGGCGATCGAGCAAGTGGACCAACTCTGCGACACCTGTCTCGCCGGCAAGCAGAGGCGGAGCTCATTCCCAGCGGCAGCACAGTACCGTGCCGAGCGTAATCTGGAGCTCGTGCACGGCGATCTGTGCGGGCCGATCACGCCGGCGACACCGAGCGGCGGCAGGTTTTTCCTGTTGCTGGTGGATGACCGAAGCCGTTTCATGTGGCTGAGCGTGCTGGCGAGGAAGGATCAAGCTGCCGCGGCAATCAAGGAGTTCCAGGCTTGTGCGGAGGCGGAGTCAAGCACGAAGCTGGGTGGGCTCAGAACAGATCGAGGTGGTGAGTTCACCTCGGCGGACTTCGCGGTGTACTGCGCGGGCGAGGGGGTGCGTCGGCAGCTCACTGCCCCCTACAGCCCACAACAGAATGGCGTCATCGAGCGGAGCAACGGCACGGTGGTGGCGACGGCGAGGAGCATGCTCAAGGCGAAGGGCCTGCCGGGGTGGTTCTGGGGAGAGGCCGTGAACACGGTTGTCTACATCTTGAATCGGTGCTCAACCAAGAGCGTGACCGGCATGACTCCCTTCGAGGCATGGTACGGGAAGAAGCCGGCAATACATCACCTGAAGACGTTTGGGTGCATCGTGTTCGTGAGTAACACGGCTCCACACTTGCACAAGCTCGACGACCGCGGAAGGAAGATGATCTTCGTCGGCTACGAGCGCGGGACCAAGGCGTATCGAGCATACGATCCCGTTGGGCGCCGCGTCCACATCACAGGGACGTGGTGTTCGACGAGGACGCCCAGTGGGACTGGGGCAGGAGCACGGAGGAGGATGCGGCGATGGAAGAAGGGGGCGACATCTTTCGCGTGGAGATGATCGTGATCGGCTCCGGAGGACAAGGCTCGACATCAAGCGCCGCGCCAGCCTCTCCGTCTGCACCAGGCACGCCCGCGATACCCCCTGTCCCGACATCCACACGGCAGGGGACACCGCAAGACCCGGAAGCTGCTGCGACGCCCACCGGCATTCAATTCGTGTCGCCGCCGCAGCATCCGGAGGAGGAGCTCGACGCTGATCACAACGATGATGCCCCACTGCGGTTCCGCGCAGTGGATGACGTCGTGGGGCCGGGAACGCCACCTGGGCTTGCTGTGCGCGATCTGGGTGAAGGACGGCTGCTGGCGATCAGCGTGGAGGAGCCGGCTTCTCTGGCCCAGGCGAAGCAGGAGGCGTGCTGGCGCAGGGCAATGGAGGAGGAGCTGCAGGCGATCGAAGAAAACAAAACCTGGACACTCACTGAGTTGCCCGTTGGCCGTCGTGGGACTCAAGTGGGTGTTTAAGGTGAAGAGGGATGAGCACGGCGCGGTGGTCCGGCACAAAGCAAGGCTCGTCGTCAAGGGATACGCACAACGACAAGGTGTGGACTACGATGAGGTGTTTGCACCGGTGGCCAGGATGGAGGCGGTGAGGCTGTTGTTGGCTCTAGCGACACAGAGCGGCTGGGAGGTCCATCATATGGACGTAAAGACAACCTTCTTGAACGGGGAACTCCAGGAGGAAGTGTTTGTGGAGCAGGCGCCGGGCTTTGCCAAGAAGGGTCAAGAACATAAGGTATTCAAACTCAATAAAGCTCTGTATGGTTTACATCAAGCTCCTCGTGCCTGGAATAAAAAATTAGATGATGAGCTGGGGAATCTAGGCTTTGCCAAATGTCCTAGTGAGCATGCCATGTACTGCAGAGGTACTGGTAATGGTAGACTTATAGTGGGTGTTTATGTGGATGATCTGGTGATTACTGGGGCAAATAGCAGCAACATCCTAAAATTTAAGGGACAAATGGCAGAGGTGTTCAAGATGAGTGACCTAGGTTTGCTCTCATATTATTTGGGCATTGAGGTGAAGCAAAGTGCAACTGGTATTGCTCTGTCTCAGGGGAATTATGCCAGGAAGATTTTGGAGAAAGGGGGGCTACTGGAGTGCAACCCGTTCCAATGCAGGCTAATCTGAAACTGAGCAAAGAGAGCAGCAATGCAAGGGTGGATGCAACAGAGTATAGGAGCTTGGTTGGGAGTTTGAGGTACTTAGTTCACACCAGACCAGATCTGGCTTTCTTAGTGGGCTATGTGAGCAGGTTTATGGAGGAGCCACATGAGGATCATTTGGCAGCAGTGAGACATATCCTGATGTTCATTGCTGGGACTGTTGATTGGGGGCTCTGGTATCCTAGAGAAGATAGAGGAGAAGCTTCACTACTGGGGTATAGTGACAGTGATCTGGCAGGTGATGTGGATGGCAGGAAGAGCACTTCTGGTGTGATTTTCTTCCTGGGAGGTAAAGCAGTGTGCTGGCAGTCAATCAAGCAGAAGGTAGTGGCTCTGTCTAGCTGTGAGGCAGAGTATATTGCAGCAGCAACAGCTGCATGTCAAGGAGTTTGGTTAGCAAGGCTGCTGGCAGAACTGGTGAATTCCAGTGTGAGCAGACCTCTGTTGAGGATTGACAACAAGTCTGCTATTTCATTGATCAAAAATCCTGTGCATCATGACCGGAGCAAGCACATCGATGTGAGATATCATCTAATCCAGGATTATGTGCAGAGAGGGCTAATTGAAGTGGAGTTTGTCAGAACACACGAGCAGCTTGGTGATGTTCTTACAAAACCGATCAGCAAAGTCAAGTTCTAGGAGCTCATCACCAGGATTGGCCTTCAGGTCTGTAAGTAGTTGCACTAGACTTAGGAGGAGATTTGTTGAATAATTCTAGTGCAAGTTAGTTAGGACGTTTTCTTCCTTGCTATTAGGATTCAGTTAGCAGCGCATGGCGATTTGTTAGGCTGTGCGCACGTGTTGAGCTCGGACTCACGCAAAGTTCGTGGGGAGAGCACGTCTCGCGGCACGTCTGAGATGCTTGGGATGGCAGGCGTTGAGGAGGGGCGTGCCGCGTCCGTAGGAGGTCGTGGCCTCCTGCTTTAGTTGTAACTCTTTCATTTATATGCAATAGAGTCCAAGGAAAACGTAGCCAGTTGCTGCACAAACGAGACCGTGTCTCTGAGCACTCATGTTCCAGGTTATCGCGTGAGTTTGTGTGTGTGCAAGGGAGCTCGCCGGCGCTGTGGCAGACAGCGTCACTCCGGCAATATCTGACAAGAAACAGTCTCCCAACTAATGCTAATAAGAAGGCTAGGAATATCTTGAAACATGATACATGCAATATATGTGGTATGGAATCTGAATCAATTTACCAAGCAGTTGTGGCTTGCCCTCATTCCCAAGCTCTTTTGGAAGTAATGCGGCCAGATTGGCCGGTGCCAGAGGATTCTCAATTCCAATTTTCAGGCCCAGACTGGTTTCTACTGTTGCTAGATCGCTTATCGGAGGAAGAGCGCTCTGCGGTGTTCCTAATCTTTTGGCGTAATTGGAGCGATCACAATCTGTGACACATGGAGGAGTATGTCTTTCAATTGATGTTTCGGCTCGTGCTTTAAGAGCATTGCAAAGAACTCTATTTCAAATACAACACAACAGTACAGATGATATGACAGGAAAAGGCCCACTTAACGTTTTTTCAAGAAGTCAAAAGCAAAAAGTACCTAAGGAGAAGCAAATGACCAAGCTCTTGTGGCGACCGCCAGAGGAAGGTTGGATTAAAATTAATGTTGACAGAAGTTATGTGGAAATGACAGGCCAGCCTCTGCTGGTGTCATAATCTGGGATCACAATGGACATGTCCTTTTCTCTGCATGGAAGTGCTTGTTTCATTGCCCCTCTGCGGAAGAAGCAGAACTTCTTGCCTGTAGGGAAGGCTTGTTATTGGCCCATCGCTGGTGCAGGGGTCCGGTGATTCTGGAATCTGATTGCTCAAGTTGTCTTACTGCTCTTGGTAACCAAGAAATTAATCGTTCAATCCATGCAAGCTTGGTAGAAGATAGCAAAACGATCATGAGAATGTTGGGAAATGTCCGTTTGGTCAAAATCAATAGAGAGCAAAATAGAGTAGCACATGAATTGGCACATGCTAGACATATGTTCACATCGTCTGTTTGGTTAGAGAGTATTCCCAATTGTATTGAGCATGTCGTGTCTCTGGATTGTAATGTCACCTAAGTAAGCTTAATGAAAATCTTTTATCCTCGCAAAAAAAAAACAATCAGACCCTTTCCAACCACAATGACGAAGATTGCTCATGAGAGGGATGAGGGAGGAGAGGAAGGCGTTGAGTGAGTATGGCAACACCACCAGTGAGCTGCACAGAGGACTCCGCAATGATGATTTTTTTCGTGGGCAAGGACGATGCTCATGCTAAGGCACCCAATGTGTGCGTCACGCGTTGCACGCGTGGTGGTAAATTGAACTAGACTAAATGGGTGGACTCCAATTTGCTGCGCCTAGTAAACGTGATGTGAAATCATGCATCAACCTATTTATAAATTATATTCATGGTGATATGGGACACGTGTCATTCTCAAATGGTGCTACAGTCACTCATGTCTTCGCTGAGTAGAATCATTCAAGCATAAGAGATTAGATATGACTAGTATATGGCTGGGGTAGAAAACATGCGCCAGTTCTTCTTGATTGATAAAATCTTTTCTACATATAGTTTGCTCATAAATAACAGTTGTAGGCAAGGTCTCATCATTCTCCCTTTCTTTAGGTGAAAACGTCCTCGGTTTCGAACCAATGGCGTCAGTATCCATTTGTACATTTTGGAAGAGAGAAAAATTCTTGCATGTTGTATCTGCTTGAAGCTTTTGGGGTGAAAATTCTGGCTCCATTGCTTCGTCTCTATGGATCTGATCTTCATGAGTACTTCTCCATAATATTCTCCTTTCACAACTAGCCAAAAACATCTCCATGTTCATAATCACTAAACGGATCTGTTTTTGTTCACATAAACAATGTTGCATGGCCTGCAAATCTTGTGCAACACCATATTGCTTACACCACGACTCACCCAATAGAAGATGACATGAAACCAAAGGTACAAGAATGAGTAAAATAAATGAGCGGTCCTTAAACTTGTCTCGGGTGTCATCTAGGTCCCCGAACTCTCAAAATGCACATCTGAGTCCCTAAACTTGCTAAATTGTGTCATCTAGGTCCAAAGTTCCCAAAATACCCCTACGCATGATGACATGGTTGTTAATTAAGCATGATCTTTCATACTATTTCTTTCACCAACTCGGTTGTTTCCATCACAATAGTTAGGAAATTTTATTTGATGTACCAGCATAGCATAATTATAGATCAAGAGATGTATAAATATCAACAACATAGGGATATTTTCGGAACTTTGGACCTAGATGACATAATTTAGCAAGTTTAGGGATTCAGATGTGCATTTTGAGAGTTCGGGGAGCTAGATGACACTTTCACGTACAGCAAACATCCCAAGAGTATGAGCCTAGTGAAAACAACACTTTCACATGAGCTTTGATTTGGGCGATGCAAATATACCATTGCAGACGGGATGAGGCACCGTCTTTAGCTTCAACTTCTTGACAAGATCGATACTAATAACAACGAAGATAACTAGCACAACCTTGCGAGACACGAAAGCTATACCAAAAACACCATCAATCTGCGCTTCTAGATTGAACGAACCGGTACGATGAATCTTAAGGATCCAACACATAAAAAGACGGTAAAATTGTGCGGTTTATGAGCTGGCAGCTGGCAAAGCAAACTAGACATTTTGAGGTTTGGATGTTTCAAGCGTCGGCATGTGTAGAAAATTATTACTCGGAATTTTCTTCTTTTTGAAAAAGCTCTTGGAATTATTACTTGCAATTTTCTTCTCAGTGATAAAATCTCTCTTTTCCCAAATTATTACTCGGAATTTTCTTCTATTGTCTATTTTTTCTTGACGTGTAGCATGCTGCGAGCTTGTTTGAGAGGAAAAGGAGGGAAGAAGTCTACATAACCCCCCAACTATGGACCCTGGAACACTTCACCCCCAAACTACAAAACCGGATAACCAGCCCTCTAAACTTTAGAAACCGGTGCACATAACCCCATAGAGTGGTTTTCTTAGGCAGTTTTGCAGACCATTTTACAGAAAACCCCCTAGAATGATTAAACCCTCGCAGATAGGTCCTTCCGCGTGACAACCTCATCTCCTTTCCGGCGCCAAGTCCGTCGCCGCGCTCCGCTCCCCCCTCCCCACCAAGTCTGCCGCCGCCCTCCGCTCCCTCCCGGCCGTCTGCTCCATCCGCGTCGTTGCGCTGCGCCGCAGCCTCCTCGATGGGCCTACCCCGGCCGGCCATCACCCCTTCCCTGGCGCCATCCTTCCCGTCGGCCCCTACGCCGCCCTCTCTCTTCCCTGGCCGTGCGTCCATCCCGGCGCCCACGCTGCACACACCCACACCCGCACCCGCGCACGCCGTCGATGCACAGCCGCGCCACGCGCGCATCACCTCCGGCCTCGCCACGCCGCTCACCGCCACTCCGTCCTGCCCCTACTGCTCGAACAGCGCCACTGCGCGCCGCCCGCCACTGAGCCAACCCCTCGCCCCTCCCCTCTAGCCTATAAATAGGTGGTCGCGACACTCCCAAACCCACCAGCCGACCTCGCTCGCTCCTCCCTCCGCCACCGCGCCGCCGCCGCTTCCATTGCCGCCGCCGCCCGCGGCCGTCGTGGGCAGCTCGCCACACCCCACCTCCACCCGAGGTAAGGACGGGGATGGAATCCCCTCATCCCCCTCTTGCTCTCATCACACTCACTGGCCTCCTCCGCGCCCGGAACGCCCGCGAACCTGCCGACCGCCGCCGCCAACCGCTCTCCCCTTTTCCCCTCCCCTATTTAAATCGAGAAAGACGACTAACTTGCAAAAAACCCACTGCCTTCCCCATCACCTCGTGAAGCTCCCCGGCCAATTCCCCGAGCTCCTCCGGCCCTCCAAGCCGCCAGCGCCCGCTCGCCGGAGCCGCTCGAGCCGCCACCGCCTGGAGCTGGTTTAGTTTAAGGACGGAGGGCTTATTTGCAAATGTTTAGGGTCTGTTTGTGAGGTTTTAATCATTCTACGGGGTTTTATGTAAAATGGTATGCAAAACCGCCTAAGAAAACCACTATAGGGGGTTATGTGCACCGGTTTCTAAAGTTTGGGGGGCTGGTTATCCGGTTTTGTAGTTTGGGGGTGAAGTGTTCCAGGGCCCATAGTTGGGGGTTATGTAGACTTCTTCCGGAAAAAGAGGAGAACAAACTACGGCCCAGCTCACGCTAGTCCAGCCCAGTCCAATCTGAGTGGCCGCACAGGTCGCGTGGGTATCAAAATCTGCTGTAGGCCCCTTTCTTTTGGGCCACGTAAAGAACAGCGCAGTGTGGGCTCACGGCTCAGCAGCCAGCCCACGAACCCATCCACGAGTACATCATATACGGCTGGTAGGGTTTCACCCCTTGCGCCGCCGCCTCCCCTCCTCTCCTCTGCTCATCTCATTCTCTTCTCCGATCGGGAGGCGGCTCCCCCAAACCGAAGGTAACCGAGCTCGTCCTCCTTCCCTCTCCTCCCTCGTTTCGATTCATCCCCTCGGGTTCGTCTATGAGCTGTTGATTGACGCATCCTTTGTTGCTCGCGATTGGTTAGTCCTACCTACTAGATCCCCCCGTTTGTTTTCTGTCCTTTGGCTTGAGGTGTAGAGAATCGTGCTTCGATTGTGAGTTTCTGATCTTGAGCTTCCGTAGGTAAAGTTTCAGATAGATTAGTTATAGTGCTGCAAATATACAAGTCACTCGGGAGTTATTTGATGTTTCTTCTGTGTTCATCACTTCGGTTCCCGTATGGGTCAATCGTTTTTCGTCATTAGAGCTTAATGAGGATATCTAGCTACCTAGATCTATTCTTTCTAAGCGGTGTCGTGGGGGTTTGTGGCATCTAGGATTTTGTACCTTCGTCTCTAAGGATGTGTGTTCAGGTAGTTTGGTTTTGCATGTTTTACCCCAGCGCCAATCATTTGGTTGGCTAGAATGCACAATTTTTATCTCGCAAAATAAATGAAATGCTCATCTTGTGTTCTATATTTCGTTCTATATGTTATTACTTGATATGATTTCTGATTCGTCTGCAGTGCTGTTCAAGCTTAGTTCACACCTATATTTGGTTGGATTCCAACGGCACTTTCTTTCTTGCTAAGCAGGAATTTAAATTTGTCGTGTGATATCCAAAGGCAGTCAAGATGGTGAAGTTCACGGCGGAAGAGCTCCGTGGCATTATGGACAAGAAGAATAACATCCGTAACATGTCTGTCATTGCTCATGTGGACCATGGTATGTGCCAGAAGGATCCATCTATAAAACTCTTGATGCTTTTGTTTGTTAGCAATGTCTATGCTGCTAATTTTATGTACCATATCTGATTGATTGATTCCCTTTTTCTATGCTCTGACTACATATATGTTCTATTGTATTAGAAATTAAATTTTCATGTGAAGAAATATTTTACTCTTTTCGTTCTCAAACTTGTGTTTGGTTACTGCTGTCCATGTGATTGACTTGGATGAATTTAAAAGTTGTAACCGTAGTATTTGGTTGGCTTGTTATTCTTTTTGACCAGCGTATATTTGGTAATGTTTGGATAAAAAACTAAGTACTGTTGAACCAAACCTTAATATCAGAACCTATTTCATCTTGCGAGTTTTAAGATTTTCATCCTTACGTATCTACTTTTCTGTCTGCTTCTGTACTTGTACATGTCTATATACTAGTTTTGTATTTGTTGAATTGGGTAATGCTAGGGTTAAAGTAAAATCTGTAATCCAAGGATTGGGTAATGCTAGGGTTAAAGTATATTTCTCTTCTTGTCTTAAACCAGTAATCTTATCAGGCAAGCTTGAAAATGTTGATTTCTACATCTCTACTTACAACTTAGTGCTTTTCTGCTTGTTCACTTCTGCTTTTCTGATTGTTTTGCATCCATTAAAGGGTAATGATAACTTCGTGTTAGTTGCACTATGGCTGTTGCCTCAAGTTTATGATATCGTAATGAGCTGAATTTATTGTTTTCTCAATGAGTTTGTTTTCTGAATTTACTCTTTGCAGGCAAGTCTACACTCACAGATTCCCTTGTGGCAGCTGCTGGGATTATTGCCCAGGAAGTTGCTGGAGATGTTCGCATGACTGATACTCGCGCAGATGAAGCGGAACGTGGTATCACAATCAAGTCTACTGGTATCTCACTTTACTATGAGATGACTGAGGAGTCACTCAAGACGTACAAGGGCGAGAGAGATGGGAATGAATATTTGATCAACCTTATTGATTCACCCGGACACGTTGATTTTTCCTCTGAAGTCACAGCTGCTCTCCGTATCACCGATGGTGCTTTGGTGGTGGTTGACTGCATTGAGGGTGTCTGTGTGCAAACTGAAACCGTGCTCCGTCAAGCCCTTGGTGAGAGGATTAGGCCTGTCCTTACTGTGAACAAGATGGATAGATGTTTCCTTGAGCTTCAGGTTGAAGGTGAGGAAGCCTACCAGACTTTCTCCCGTGTCATCGAGAACGCCAATGTCATCATGGCGACATACGAAGACAAGCTCCTTGGTGACGTCCAGGTTTACCCAGAGAAGGGAACTGTTGCTTTCTCTGCTGGTCTGCATGGCTGGGCCTTTACCCTGACCAACTTTGCGAAGATGTATGCCTCCAAGTTTGGTGTTGACGAGACAGATGATGGAGAGGCTCTGGGGTGAGAACTTCTTTGACCCAGCCACGAAGAAATGGACCACCAAGAACACTGGTTCTGCTACGTGCAAGAGAGGTTTTGTTCAGTTCTGCTACGAGCCAATCAAGCAAATCATCAACACCTGCATGAATGATCAGAAGGATAAGTTGTGGCCTATGCTGCAAAAGCTTAATGTGGTAATGAAGGCTGATGAGAAGGAGCTGATTGGCAAGGCTCTCATGAAGCGTGTCATGCAAACCTGGCTGCCAGCTAGTACTGCCCTCCTTGAGATGATGATATTCCACCTTCCGTCCCCGTCGAAGGCACAGAAATATCGTGTGGAGAACTTGTACGAGGGCCCCCTTGATGATATCTATGCAACTGCTATCAGAAACTGTGATCCGGAAGGTCCCCTCATGCTCTATGTTTCTAAGATGATTCCAGCATCTGACAAGGGCAGATTCTTTGCCTTCGGCCGTGTCTTCTCAGGCAAGGTTGCAACTGGGATGAAGGTCCGGATCATGGGTCCCAACTATGTCCCTGGCCAGAAGAAGGATCTGTACGTGAAGAGCGTTCAGCGTACTGTTATCTGGATGGGAAAGAAACAAGAGTCTGTGGAGGATGTTCCTTGTGGTAACACCGTTGCTATGGTTGGTCTGGATCAGTTCATCACTAAGAATGCTACACTGACCAACGAGAAGGAGGTTGATGCCTGCCCAATCAGAGCAATGAAGTTCTCCGTGTCCCCTGTTGTGCGTGTTGCTGTTCAGTGCAAGGTCGCCTCTGATCTTCCAAAGCTTGTTGAAGGTTTGAAGCGTTTGGCAAAGTCAGATCCCATGGTTCTCTGTACCATTGAAGAGTCTGGTGAGCACATCATTGCTGGAGCTGGAGAGCTTCACCTTGAAATCTGTCTGAAGGATTTGCAGGAAGACTTCATGGGTGGTGCTGAAATCATTGTTTCTCCACCTGTTGTCTCCTTCCGTGAGACTGTTCTTGAGAAGTCTTGCCGTACTGTTATGAGCAAGTCTCCCAACAAGCACAACCGTCTGTACATGGAAGCTCGCCCCCTGGAGGAAGGACTCCCAGAGGCCATTGACGAGGGCCGCATTGGCCCTCGTGATGATCCTAAGGTGCGCTCCAAGATCCTGTCTGAGGAGTTTGGCTGGGACAAGGATCTTGCCAAGAAGATTTGGTGCTTTGGTCCTGAGACCACAGGCCCCAACATGGTTGTTGATATGTGTAAGGGAGTGCAGTACCTGAATGAAATCAAGGATTCAGTTGTGGCTGGTTTCCAGTGGGCATCAAAGGAAGGAGCTTTGGCTGAGGAGAACATGCGTGGCATTTGCTTTGAGGTCTGTGATGTTGTCCTCCACGCCGATGCTATTCACAGGGGTGGTGGTCAGGTTATCCCAACTGCCAGGAGGGTCATCTATGCGTCTCAGCTTACAGCTAAGCCAAGGCTGCTGGAGCCTGTCTACCTGGTGGAGATTCAGGCTCCTGAGAATGCTCTTGGTGGTATTTATGGTGTTCTGAACCAGAAGAGAGGGCATGTTTTTGAGGAGATGCAGAGGCCCGGTACCCCGCTGTACAACATCAAGGCTTACCTCCCTGTCATTGAGTCATTTGGGTTCTCAAGCCAGCTCAGGGCTGCAACATCAGGGCAGGCCTTCCCTCAGTGTGTCTTTGACCACTGGGACATGATGTCTTCTGATCCTTTGGAGGCGGGCTCCCAGGCAGCGCAGCTGGTGTTGGATATCCGCAAGAGGAAGGGGCTGAAGGAGCAGATGACGCCGCTATCTGAGTTCGAGGACAAGCTCTAAATATATTTTTGTGTGCTCTTTTGGACTGTATGGCAGAGAACTTTGTTTTTTTCTTTATGGTGTCATTTATGTTTATGTGTGCATCAGTTTGCGTGTGGGAATCTTTTTTTTTGAAACTAATGACGGGAATCATGCATTGATGCATGCGTGCATCAATTGATTAGCATGCTTGCAAAGTGGAGCGTGCTATTAGAGTTTTTGACGATAAGATCGTGGATGAATGCCGTTGCCTGCAGAATTTTTGCCAAGTTCATGTATGTGATAAGATTATTTTGTAATTTACATTTACCAATGATAGGTATCATTCCTTTTGCTACTTAGAGTTCCTACAAACTATGCTTTAAACTTCCATTCCATGGCTGATATGCAGCAATTTTCCTTGTATTCTCCTTTGGAACACACCTTCAATTATCATTTACATATCATATTATATTATATTATATCGCAGTCCCTGTTCATCTTCAATCTTACGGCCAATGCTTTAGGACCGTCTAACGTGATAACACCGAGTGACTGAAAATGATGTTTCTGTATACTTCACGTTTTCAATTGTTCATCGAACAGATATTCTTCATTTAGAATATTGATCAAGTTAATATAAGTATGCATGGCTTCCGTGTCGTTTTCGTTTTCCACGGGCATAGTATGATCATGGTTGCCTTCCTGAAGTTTTTCAGAAAGCTAGAAGAAGGTTTCGATACTTAACAAGTTTCTCTCGAATCATTCAGGTTTTCCCATTGTTACAAAGTTAGAGCCGAAGGAAGTAGTACCAAAATTGACCACCAATTATCCTGACTTCGCAAAGATGTGCCAAATTCTGCACGTTTTCAGTGATAAACACTAAGATCGTGAACTCTAAATTTACTGTCAATGATATGTGATAGCAGGCTTTCACTCACTATGATATGCAGTGTTCCAACCAATGAATGTAATGTTCTGCTGTAAATATTTTGAGAAGACATGCTATGGGTTGTTTGGTTGCATAAACACTCGTTTTCAGATTATTTTTATATGTACAACTCTCCAATATATATTGTGACTGGAACCAGAACGGACTGGATAGAAGAAGCATTTCTTTTAAGGGCTCCTCTGGGAATCCAAAATCCCGCCGGGATCCCTGTGATTTTCCTGGGTCAGCTCCCCCGTTGATTTCGGCCCCGGGCCAAATCTTCCGGTCATTTGGGAGCCCACAACCACGGGGGCGTCAGACCCCATCCGCGTCTTTTCCCCGGGGCGAGCCCTCCCCACCTCTCGGGTCCGGGCGGCCGCTCCCCGGCGTCTTCGCGAGCGCAGCGACGCGAGGGAGGCACAGGCAGCTCCGGCTCCCCGTCTGCTTCGCCTCCGTCCACTTCACCGCAGCGTGAATTCTCCGATCAAGCGCCGCCGCCCCTCCGCATCCCCGTCCAGGCGCTGCCGTCCTTCCGCGTCCCCGTCCCCGTCCAGGCGCTGCCGCGATCCCCGGTGTTCTCTGCGACGGCCATCTCGATCTACGACATCTTCCACCTCACCGCCTCCTTTGGATCCACCACGGTGCCTCCTCCTAATTTTCTCCTCTGTCTCACTGTGATTTAAGTTTTCCCGCTTCCTCTTCTCCTAGGGTTTGTACTCAACGATTCCCTGAAAACCATGCTCACAGTTCTTGGTTCGTAGCAATAGTTGGGCCAGATCTTTGATTTCAGGTCTTAGTATTAGCAAATCCATGTTCAGTTCTCGTCCTGCTGGTCTGTAGGCACCGTCTACTTCAAATAGCATACTGGTATGTAGTTCATGTGTGATGCAAATTTGTGAAAAGGGAATGCTGCAATATCTGAAAATTTGCATATGTGAATAAACAAAGACATGTAGCACTGTACTTTTGCAATACCCCCATACAACCTGTGCCTGTATACTTTTTTTTGTGTGATTGAACTAGTATGCAGCCGTATATTTAATTATTGGATCTTTTTGTGCTTCAATTCCAGTAGAGTTGAATGCTCTATTGTTTACACTTCATCTGACTTGCTCTATTGGTTAAACTGTTTTCTTTTACCATTTTGTGATGCATCAATCCGTTGTACAAAAAAGAACACATGAGGCGATATGTGTATAACTGTATATCCAATTGCCTGTAGCAGGAAAGAGATATACATTCACTGGTGTGAAGGTCCTTGTTTGGTTTTGGTAATTGAGTGACAACTTAGGTGGACTAATATGTGTTTAAGTGAAATACACAGGTGATTAGTCCACAGGTGATTATGTGATGAAGGAGCTCATTGCATATGGGACATGACATGGAGTCATGTGACTAAGTGGAGAAGATCAAGACAAGACTTGGTTTGATGGACCGGTTGCAAGTGTGAAGGGCAAGTTAGAGGCTAAGCACTGGACCGCGTGGCGGGATGCTTGAGCAATGACTTGGCGCCGATGGACCGTTGCAACGGTGAAAAGCAAGTGGAGTCAAGATCGATGAACCAATATGTCTCATGATGATATGAAGTGGATCATGTCATTTGTGATGATGTTGGTGCATGTGTTGCATCAACATGAGAGAAGGTGGAATGGAATGCGCAAGGCAAAGGTATAACCAATAGGCATTTCATTTAACCGGTCATAGGTGAGTAGAGAAGTTTATGACCGGATTTAGGATAGATGGCCGTACTATCAAGAGGGGCAAACTTGTTTGCATATCGGTCATCTAGTGCCACTTGAGAGATCTAATTTTGCGATGTTGCTAAGATCGAGTGGCATGGTGAAGAGAGTGAAAAACCCTTTGAGAAATGTTTGTGAAAATGCTAACTCACTCACACATAAGATGGTACACTTATGCGGATAGCACATTTGCAAAGCGGTTGATGAAATTGGTTGATGGCCATGGGTTGTGGTGATCTTGGTATGCAATTCTGCTTTGATCCAAAGTGTTTTGGATCAAGAATTCAGTTGGGTTGGATAGCCCTCTGAATGAGCTTTCCATAGAGTCCAAGATCACCTAATTTGGACATCGGAGCTAAAAGTTATGGGCGTTTTACCGAGTGTCGGCTGTGCTGAAAATAGAGTGGCGGACGGTCCGCGGTTACTGCGGACGGTCCGCGAATACTGCGGACGGTCCGCGAAACAGTCTGTAAAATCGCCCGGTTTTACCAGAAGGTTCGGGGGTTCGAGATCTAGGGGGTCGGACGGTCCGCGGGTGACTGCGGACGGTCCGCGGATGACGAGTTTTTGACCGTTTGGATCTCAACGGCTAGTTTTTTTGAATGGCGGACGGTCCGGGAATGCACCGCGGACGGTCCGAGGTAGCCGTTAGAGCTCGGGAAAAGTGTGTAACGGCTAGTTTTCCCCTCCCCTCTATAAATAGAAGGGTGCCCGGGCCTTGGAGAAGGTTGAGCACCTTGGGAATGTGTTTCCCATGGTTGTGCTTGCCTTGGGAGTCCACTAACTCACTTGTTCATGCGAGATTGCGAATCTATTGCGAGTGGGTGCGAATCTAGTGCGTTGCTTTGAGAGATTGCATTGAGTGGCACTAGGTGTTCGTGTTGTAAGCCGGTTTGCTTGTTACTCTTGGAGGTTGCCACCTCCTAGACGGCTTGGTGGATTGAGGCTCCGTTGAAGCACGCAAGGAGATTGTGCGGTGCTCCGGAGAAGGATTTGTGAGGGGGATTGTGCTCACCCCGCGGGGATCACGAAGAGCAACTCTAGTGGAGCGTGTCATTGAGTTACCTCACTTGCGAGTGGTGTCTTGGTGTGCCCGGAGTGGCCAGCGGCTTGCGAGCTTTGCCCAAGAACCATCGAGGTGTTGGTCGACACAACGAGGACTAGCTTGGTGGCAAACAAGTGAACATCAGGATAAAAATCATCGTGTCAACTTGTCTACTCTTCTCGGTGGTTTGCACTTCTTGATCACAAGCATTGTATTTACATCCTTATATATATCTTGTGCTTGTGTGGTTGCTCTTACAATTAGTTGGCTTGTGTAGCTTGCTAGTTGTCTTCTTGCTTGTGTAGCTAGAAGTAGTGATCTTGTGACTAATTAGCTTGAGTAGCTTAATTAGTCTCTTTGCTTCGTTTGTGTAGCTAAATAAATTGAGCCTTTGGATTAGACTTGTATAGTCTTGTCCATTGAGCATTGCTAGTGAGCTTAGGGGCTTTGTGCTTTTGCTTACTAGTTGTGTAGGAGCTCCCCGGTGTGTGAAGTACTAGAGGCATAGGTTTGTATGACCTTGCTCCTAGAATTATCTAGGTGAGCACTTGCTAGCCCGGCACCTTATTTGCTTGTTTTAGAATCTTTCATAAGATGCTAGTGAACTTAGATATAAGGGGGTGAAGTCTTGGCTAGACCGATAGTTTTAATTCCGCATTTGTTTCGGTTAGCTTGCGCGATAATTTTTAGAAAGGACTATTCACCCCCTCTAGTCCGCCTTCTCGACCCTACATGGTGTCTCTGATTGGACTTGATGCAGCACTAGTATTATTATTAGGATGTGTGCATAACAACACAGCAATCCTTGGACCATCCGCAAATTCATTGAGATGAGCCATGGCTAGGACTATTTCGATTATTCTATTGCACACATCCTTTTTTGCTTACTATTACGTTTAATCCTTTTTTAGCGCAAATAATCAAAGGGTACAAATATGGAACTGATTTAGTGATATGTTTATGGTTCTGAATTGCATACTTCTAGTTTGCCATATACTGAATGGCTCCTACCTGTAGTTAGCTAGTGTGTCTGATTCGTATATATTAATAATATTATATTATATCTTATATATTAGTGGAGTCTTGGGAGGACGAAGTTAGGAGATTTTTGCTAGAGCAGGAAGAAGAAGATGACGAGTTATTTCTAGTTATGGTCCCCGCACTTCAGCTGTGTCTATATGACGAGAAAAGGCCAGAGCACACGTCAACTCTTCCTGATGCAGAAAATGTCAGACAAATCTTAGAAGGCCATGAGAATTGGTGCAAAGTCGAGTTCAGGATGGAGCCTGAGATATTTAGAATTATAGCAAATTATCTTAGAGTGGAGAACTTGTTACGTGACACCCGTGGTGTTAGAATTGAGGAGTAGTTGGGAATGTTTATGTTCATGTTGTCTCATAATGCAAGTACTGATAGGATAAAAAAGGAATTCCAACACAGTGGTGAGACAGTGCATAGGAAAATAACAGAGTTCTTTGATATAATTCCAGCACTTACTCATAGATTCCTGAAGCTTCCAAATGTCAACCATACACACGTGAAGATTGCATCAGACCCTAGATATATGCCTTTCTTCCAGAACTGCATTGGAGCCATTGATGGTACTCATATCCCTATCACCATTACACCCGACAAAGCCCCTCCATATAGAAACAGAAAAGGAACATTGTCACAAAATGTCATGTGTGCATGCGACTTTGATCTAAATTTCACTTTCATCTCATGTGGGTGGGAAGGATCCGCATCTGATGCAGGAGTTCTACGGTCTGCTCGTGCGAAGGGTTTTGATGTGCCGGTGGGGAAGTTCTATCTTGTAGATGGTGGATATGCAAATAAACCCTCATTCATTGCTCCGTACCGAGGAGTTAGGTACCATCTTAGTGAGTTTAGGAGGAGCGGATCGTCACGGAGAATTCAATATGCAAATTACAAAGAGTTGTTCAACCATCGGCATGCACAACTTCGAAACCACATTGAAAGAGCATTTGGGGTGCTGAAAAAACGGTTCCCAATTCTGAAAGTGGGTACATTTCATCCAATTGAGAATCAAATTAAAATTCCAGCGGCGGCTGTAGTACTCCATAACATTATTAGAGGGCAAAATGGGGATGAAGGGTGGCTAGATCACCAACCTGATAACATCAACCCTGCCAATTATGTTGATTTACCAGAAGGGGATAGCAACTACCCAAATGAAGCGGAGTCAAATAGTGGAAGCACCCTAAGAGACCAAATTGCCCTTCAGATGTGGGCTGCCTATAATAACAACTAGTTTGTAAGTCTGGTCGTATTGTTAGATTCGTGTGGTTGATTTTTTTTGGAGCTATAGATTTTTTTCTTGATTTCTTATTTGCATCATTTGCAGCCATGTCAACAGAAAGGGCTACCTGGAGTTATACATATGAGAAGGGACTAGTTGATGTAATGAAAGGGCTTGCCAACCTCCCAATGTTGAAAGGACAAAATGGTTGGACATCAGAGGGTTGGAGGAATATTACAAAGCAGTTCAATGACACGTTCCCAAATGCACATTTCACCAAGCAGCAGATACAGGAAAAGGAGAAGGAACTGAAAGCAAGCTACAAAGTAATCAGAGACGCAAGGAAAAGTGGAGTTGGCTGGAATAGCAACTTAGGCATGATTATTGCTGAGCCAAACATCTGGAAGAAATTAATTGATGTTAGTATGTTGTTTTTGCTGCATTTAAGTTTGATATATCTCATGTTGGTTGTAAGTACTAATGTTTTTTTGTTGCATTTAATAGGACAGTTCTAAAATTGCCAAGTTCCAGAAGAAGGCATTTCCATTGTATGACAGCTTGGAATCATTGCACGAAGGTAACACCCCCATCTTGATTCTAAGTACTAATATTTGCTATTTATTTTCACTTTTTCAGCAGTGCAACATGCTCTTGTTATTAAATTCTGAACATGTTTCAATTATTTGTTAATAGGTAATATTGCTACGGGAGATTTGAACTTTACATCAACTGAGTTCATACCTCCAACAACTGGCATGCAAGTGCCTTTTCCTCCTCTGCCTCAAAGAACTGAGATACACATGGCTATTCCAAGAGTGGAATGTACACCTCAAAGAAGCACGTCAGAGCAAAGCATACATAACACAGTGTCCATAGCAAATACATTCAGTTCGGGTTTTGATGGCATAGAAAGCACTGAAGCTCAATCAGCTCCATCCAGTCTTAACTCAGAGGATCAAGATGTCACGGGTGGGAAAAAACGCAAGCAAAGTCAAATGGCAGTGAAACTTGGGGATTATATTGAATATCGAAAGAGCCAAGCAGAGGAAACTCTTAGAAAGTTAGATGAGAAGAAGAGACTTGAAGGTGAATACTCAGTTGGCAAGTGCATTGATGTTGTTGACGCTATGCAAGACCTAACAGATGAGGAGAAAGCAGATACAAATGAGCTGTTCCAATCAGAGATGAACAGACAGATTTTCATGAAGACAAAGAATCCAAACGTCCGGCTCATCTGGTTGAAAAAGAAGATTTCTAAGGTATATTGTGCTTGCGATCAGTTTCAATTCTCATATATATTGTGCTTGTTGTTCATAATTGATCAGTTTTCTGCCTATGATTAGCAAATTCTTAAAGTTGTTCATTTATGTTTCAAACAAATTCTTAAAGTTGTTCATTTAAGGTATATTTCTGCTTGTAGTTAGCTAGTTTGTCTCATTTCTATGTATTTGTGTCTGCTTTTAAATGGTAATGAGTACTGAAAATGACCTCTCTTCATGTAGTCTCTTGATGTGTCTGCTTTTTTGTTACCAGTTAGGTTAACCATATGTTCACTGAAAAAACGAGTTTGATTTTGCAGATGGGAAGCAATGTTTGATCAGTTTGCTGCTCACCTACATTTTGCAGTCAGGTAATGCTTTCTTATTGTTCATAATTTCAGAAATAGAGTGCAATGTCAGTTAGGAGGATTGGCAGCTATTAGATATGTTTGTTGATCTATGCAAATATTAGGTTGCCTGGTTGAGTCGTTTTCCGCTCATCTACATTAGATTGGATATAGGAATAATTAATTGTTCTGATAGGCTCTACGGAGACATTGCTCACTGTTGTGAGCTTCTAGAGATGATTGTATTGCTCATTAGAAAATTTATTGATGTTTGTGTACTCTACTTGGTCTCTCTTTTTTACCATGCTTTATGTGTTGTTTAGTTCTATTGGCCTGCAATCACTTCATCTAAATTTCATATGACATTTAGTTCATATATCAAGAATTTGCTAATAGGCAATATAATCTGTTGCAGTTTGCCACCAGGACATGTATCTATTGTATCGTATATTTAGTTCTCATTTAGGATTTTTCAACAATTATCTTAGTTATATGTTTTTTCAGAATCAGTGAGTGGTGAGGAGCATGAAGAGAAGGAAAAAAGAGTGATGGTTCCTTGCTTCTTTTTTTAGCTGAGTAGCTGCTTAAAACATGCATAAATCTTCTGTGTTGTCTAAAGTCTTGAAAAACATACTCCTTGCTATTGTAATATACGATGTCTGGTGACTTGGTGTTTTGAATGACTTTGCTGCGTGAACTAAGCAACCGAACAGCAACAGCCATTGCTCTGTTCAATACAGCGATGGGAAACAATATGTGCTACATCAGCAGAAAAGCTCCAACCGGTCAGTATAAAAAAAATCTCCGACTGGCTACAGTAGCTACCAGGGGGACCCGACGAGAGAGGTACCCAAACAGCGACGCGGGGTAGGGGGGAAGCTGCCCTGCGGGGGCAGGGAACCCGTATGTCACAAAAAATCCCCGTCGGGGTTGATGTGCCCGGGGCTGATCTTTCCCTTGCTGCCGAAGAAGCCCTAAAAAGAAACCATCCCATGTGTCTTTGGAGTGGCAATGAAATCTGCCCGGAAGATGAATATTATAAAATAGAAAATCGGAGAAGCATTCAGTACACTGTGTTTGAAGCACATTCTCATGATTTACTTTATATGGTTACGTCATAAGTATCTTACTGCGGATTTTCCACGTCAAGAATATTAAAAGAAAACGTTAAGCTTATGCTCTGTTACATTCTCTCTGTTTAAAGAAATAATGGATTTTGAGCATAGCGTGGATAAACCAACTCCAGAGAACAGTAGAGAAATCAAAGCAAATGACGTCATTGTAATACTCAGATTGAGAGTAATCTGATCGCATGTCCTTTGCTCCTGGAATTTTTCACATAGCAAATTTATATTGGTATATACGTTTAGCACAGAAGAATGAGCAGAGCATGTGTTGTTCTCTGAACTCTCCTATGACCTCTTCACTGGATTGTGGGACATGTTTGCAAGAGCTATGGCCGGGCAAGCAGTAGCCTAGCGACTCTGCACTCCTCTTCACAACACAAGCTTCCCTTCCGGTCTTGCACGGCGGTTCGCAACCATGAACGCTTCCACCCCAGGCACCATCTGCTGGTCAACTACACGGCTGCATCAGAGAAATGAGCAAATGCCCGAACCGATCTTGAGAAGGAAATACTCCAGTGCAACCACTTTAATTTGCCAAGGCCAAAATATAGATGACATATTGCATAGTTTTGTTGTACTCTGCGAGACGAATATTTTAAGCCTAATTAATCAATTTTTGACAATTTTTTACACATACAAACGAAATGCTACAGTGACGCAATGATTACGAAGAGACCCCAAACTCTCAAATTTGGTACACCAAATCTGAAAAATAAACAAGGCCAACCTCTTGTGCTGCTGTGCATCCTTTTGGAAGCTCTGCTCGTCGCCCACAACGTGGTGTTGTTGAGCCCAGCACTGCACCAGGCCACCCCTATCTTCTTCCTTAGCACAAACCAGAGCCACCTTGTTGGCGTTGGTCGCTTTTCAGTTTTGACCTCACTTTGGAGGTCATCAATGGGCTTGATGTCCATGCATGCTGGAGGAGTTGTGGCTGGTTGGTAACGCCCGCCACCGCCAGCAGCGTCGAACTCTTCTACGATGACGGCGCCATGCCTGTCCCATGTACGCTCCTCGCAGCGACGGAGCCAGGAGTGGCCTAGGCCCGGGTCTGGACACGTTGATAGCTAAGCAAATAATGAGGCAACGAAGCCAACAAATGACTCAGCAGCAGCTTGACACTATCACCTAAGCTAGTACAGGCTTCGTGTGCACGCACACTCATTCCTATGAATATACGTACGCAAACCTTATCCATATGAGCACCTTCGAAGGACTGAGACATAACGCCAATAAATCATGGTAAATTCCAGAAAAAGGTGCGAGCATCAGGATTTAAACCCTAGTGGGTAGCGTCCCACCGGACCGTCCTATCATTAGACTATAAGCCAATTCACGTATAGATTAGTTGCCATCACACGTATTGTACATAGGAGCATCTGGTCAGGACCCGGGCTGCACCCCCAGCCCGGTCCTAGATCCGCCCCTGGCTCCTCGAGATTATGTCCGACTTGTGTTGACTTTCTCATGGGTTGCAGTTTCGAATGTCCCCTCGACCAGCTCGAACAGATTGAGGCCGGCGGCCTCGTCCACGCTCGCGGCTCGCGCGACAACCTCCGTTAGCAACCGAGGCCGCTGTTGTATCCTCCTCACCGTCAGCACCGTCCACATCGCCGTCGACTTCCAGTCTGTCAGTAGCTGCAGATGGGCCGAGAGTTGCAGGGCCCAGATAATTGGAGGACAAGAAGCCCATGGCGTGCCAGCCATTGTTTGGGCTCAGCCCATGTAACTCTTACATATACTAGGAATCAGATCAAAGAGAGGCATCGATTGATTTGTATTTTGTAAACACAGACACTGTTCTTCTTCCTCAAGCCAATAGAGCTGTCTCCATAAAAAAAAAAGCCAATAGAGCTGTCCTCTGTTCTTCCTTCGCTGCTTCTGTTCTCTCCTCTGCTGTCCCTGTTCTTCCTCGATTCCCAAATCCCGTTCGTAGTCTCTTCCTCCCCCCACAACACGCGAAGGATTTAGTATTAGGGGTAGGTACAGATAAGGATGCGTGTGTAGAAAGGCACGACATTATTAGCTAGATTTGTGGGGAATTTATATGTGCATTGCAAAGGCTGATCTGTTGAAGATTTTATGTTACTAGAAATCTGTTGTACGCCTCTCCTTATTAACAACTTGAAAACGCAACCATATATCCAATCCAAGTGGAAAGTGATGATGGATCCTGAAAGCTACAATTCCAAAGTAGCAATTACAGCGACACAATCACACAAGCAACAAACACACGCTGGAGCAAGCGTCGTCAAGCTCAAGCTGTCCCTGCAGCAGGTTGCTTGGAGCCGTAGCCACCGTACGGAGGCGGCTGAGCAGGGTAAGCCGGCGGGTATGATGGCTGCCCCATCGCGACGCCGCCCAGCGTGACCGTCTGGTGATTCCTCTTCCGGCGGTGGAGGTCAGCGTAGGCCGCGATGGCGCAGGCGACGCCGAGCCAGGCGTTCATGGACGCCCACACGAAGAGCCTGTCCCTGAGCTCGGGGCAGCGATAGATGAAGCTGAAGTCGCGCCCGGGCTGCCGGGGGTCGACCGCCGTGATGAAGGAGCCCCGCCTCCCTCGTCCCGCGTTCCACGACGCGCCGTACAGGAACATCGCCGCCGCCGCCGCCGCCAGCAACCACGCGAGCGCCGCGCACACCTTCCCGACGCAGCGGCCGCGCTCATGGTCGCTCCCGCCGGCCGCGAGAACGTCGTCGTCGTCGCCGCGGCGGCCGACGAAGCAGCGGCTGGCGGCGGTGACGAGCACCACCCCGGCCAGCGAGAGGACCGCGGCGGCGACGCCGCAGCCGAGCGCCGGCGTGCGGCGGTACTCGCAGCGGGACCCGTCGGAGCGCACGAGAGCCTTGTGCGTGAAGTGCTCGGCGGCGAAACCCAGGACGGAAGCGGCGAGCCCGAGCGTGGCCGCCGCCGCGCTCACCGCCGCCACGCGCTTCTGCGTGTCCATCGATGGGCCTTCCGGTCTTTGTCTTTCTCGACGGTCTGCCTGTCGAGCTCGGCTGCACGAAAGAGGAAGTGTCTGGCTGCAGCACAAGAAGGTTAAGCTTAGTTGGGGTGTATAAAAAGGATTTGGTGTAGCAGCACACCAAATCCAAGTGTTCGACCTGACCTGATCTCCTACGAAATGTTCAACGGGTAACATGAGCGGAGGTCTCGAGCCCCAGTCAAATGGATGATCTCGTCGTCATGAATGGCATGAATTTATACGGTGCTTGTTGGAAGGAAATAGGCGAGGCCCGGAAGAACTTAATGGGCTGGCCAGGTGTCTCGAACATGGAGTCCAGGAAGAACTAATTGGGCTTTCTTTCTTTCTTTCAAGGCAGTTTGCAAGCCCAGCATAACCGGAAATCCTATCCATCTTTTTGGAACGTATACGAGTAGATGGAAAATTTCAACGAAAGTGGCAGCCATGACGACCACGATTGTACCACATGCGCTGGTAGGAAACAGGAACAATAACGTAGCGATCATGTAGTTTAATAAACATGAAATCCATTGCTTACTTGTTGTTGTTGATGCCTTCTTTTGATTGCACTTGTATATAGAGCAAATGGCTGATAACGTGTTGTAAATGGGAATGAACAAGTAAAAAGAATGAAAAGAATGAAGTGACTGTTTTATTGAATGAGAGATATATACACTTATATATTGGGTCTAAAGGGCATGAGGGAGGTTGCCACCCCAAGGAACAGGCCTCTTGGGAAATAATAACTGCAATCTTGATCACTCCTATAGTTGTCTAACTATATTCATAACACACATGACATAGTCATGCGTTGCCGAGTGTCTACAAAAACACACGGCGAACAAGCCCTTTGCCGAGTGTTTTTTTAGGCACTCCACAAATAATATGAATATAAATTTTTCTACTCATTGTATTTTATTATTTTGAGGCTAAAAAGGAAATATACTTAATTCTTTGCCAAGTGTATTTTTATGACATTCGACAAACAAGTTCTTTGCCGAGTATTTTTCCTTTGACACTCGATAAACAACCTCAGCTCTTCGCCCAGTGTATTCCCGTAGTGGAGCGCTACTGTTTCTTGGAAATTATATAGAACAAGCACCTCAATATTCTGGTGTAATTTATGGTAATCCGCAAACTGTTAAAATACGTTCTGAACCAAGAGTAGAGTAATTGACGGCCAGAATGACTCTTATTTTTAAGATCGAAGCATACGGGAATCATTTCTGACTGAAGCGCACAATAACACAATTGATGCTTATACCGGACAAAAAAATAAGCACGTATACAAACTGCAGCAGGCCCCTATCACCCAAAACATAAGATCGGGCCTACCGACTCAGGACGAAAACACTGATGATATGATCATTAAGATACACGAGAAGTCAAACAGCTGGTCAAGCAGCAACGAACCACACACAAAAACAAACAAAAACAACTCACCACGCAAGAGGATCCCTCCAGCGGGCGCCGACCCGCCGCTCGCCGCCGGTGACGGGAGACATTTATTACGTACATCAGTAGTAGTACGAGGAAGACGAGCCGCCGAGCTCGAAGCGGTCGACATCGTCGGCGGCAGGCATCGGCGAGAACAGAGGGCTGTGCACATACCCTTCCTCGAAGTACACGCCGTGCGAGTGCGAGGCGTTGCTGGCCGCCGCCGCGTCGCCGCCGTTACTGTAGCCACCCAAGTCCAGCTCCGCCGCGTCGCACCATGCCCGCATGTCGCCGGCGACGGCGGCGGCGCCGCCGTCGAAGTACATATCCATCTCATCAGCGCCGCCGTTGGAAATGGACGACATCTCCGCCGGCACGTGGTGGTACTGATGGTGATGATGGTAGGCCTCGCCGCTGCCGCCGGCACCGTCGACGTTGGCCGGCGCTGGCTGATGATGAGCAGCGGGCATCACGGCGGCGACGGGGTTGGCGTAGTAGTGGTGGTGGTGGAGCTGGTCGGCGGAGAGGTCGGGGGAGAGGTAGGGGGTGACGGAAGATCCCGGCGGCAGGTCGGGGTAGGCGAAGTTGGTGCGGGCGCGGGCGCCGCGGAGGTTGCGGGCGGCGCGGTCGTAGGCGATGGCGGCCTCCTCCGCGGTGTCGAACGTGCCCAGCCAGTGCCGCTCCTTGGTGGCCGGGTCCCGGATCTCCGCCGCGTACCGCCCCCACGGCCGACGCCGAACCCCGAGGTACCTTGTCTCGTTGCCACCGTCCGCCGGTTGCTGCTGCTGCTGCTGCCGGCGCTTCGAGGACTTCTTCTTCTCCGAGGGCGACGACGAGAAGAAGTAGGACAAGTCCATGCTCGCTTTGCTCACTCACACACACAGGAGAGACCAGAGGGAGAGAGAGTTGGTTGTGGTCGTTGGTGATGAGAGAGACTGGGGAATGGAAGGAGGTGGTTGCTGGAATGCTGGTTGCTGCTGCTGCTGATGGTGCATGGGGCGGTTGCATGGAGGAGTATATATAATGGCGGAAAAGCAAAAACAAAGGGCTAAACAAATGAGCCTGGTACGTACTAATGACCAATCTTAAGAATGATTAGCAGGAGTGATGGTAGGCATGGATGCGTGGGTCCCACATAATTAGATTCAATTCGTTGATGGTGTGAGGCGTGAGGGGGCGGCAAAAGTGGTCAACCAATGATTTGGACCAGTGGTGGCATGGGCAGGGTGACTGCACGACGCATGATGGGATCAACGTCACCGACCTCCGATCCTCTCAAGTTGCATCTCGATCCATCCACAGTCTGCACTCAATCTCTCAGAATCTACCATTGATTCTAACTAACCAAAGGAACTTACGCAAAATAATTTTTTTATTCATAGAGGTTTCAAATGTGATTTCATCTACTTCCAAGTTGGTGCCTTTTCGAACTTATTTAGTATTCAGTAATTCAAATATATTGAGGGTAAAAAATTCTCATCTAGGTCTTTTGAAGCCATTACACGATTTTAACGATTTTCCGAGTGTTCTCTAAATGTAAAAGCTAAAAGGAGTGAGCTCTCATTTTAGCTTATCATGAGAGCCCTCTCGATCAGGAAGAAGGCAACTGGTCCAAGCACAAATTATCCAAAATGGAAAGAAATGAAAAATCGAGAGAACTAGCTTTGGTTGATGACGTTGTTGCTCCAGGTTTAGGGTGCTCCAGACCTAGAGGGAACTCTGGGGAGGCTGTCGGCCCAGCGGTGGCGACGGGGGCCAACCGGTGGGCGGTGTCAAGGTGAGGGTGGCACGATGACATCTTGGCGAAGCCGGATTGGGGTGACCAGCGGTTGGACATAGAGTAGTTAGGCGGGGCAGAAGAGCTCGTGGAAGAAGAAGATGATCAGAAGGTCAACACACTCGCCCGAGATGCTTGTGATCGAACACCTGCCACGCATGCTTATGATGGAGAAATGAAACACGCCTATTGACCACGGAACCTAATCAGCCTCCATCTGTTAGAAAAAACTGAACCGTATTTAGTTTCGACAGTATGTTAAAGACAACAAACAAAGCAAAGCCCGATGTTGTTGCTCTGTATCTGTGATTTGCTCTTTGTTCTCTTATGTTGTTCTTGTGTTCCTCACACCATCCAACAAATTTGCATATATCCTCGTCCACGGTCCATCTTAAGTCCTCGAGGTAGGCCTGCACGGTGCACCGAGGCGCAAGAGCCCGTGCGCAGGATGCTGCCTGTTGGGAGCACAAGCGTCATGCGGCCGCTGGTAGCGGAGCTAGGCATGGCCGAGAGAGCAGAGGAAGGATGGGGAGGGACATACTGAAATGCTCGATGCAAAGGGGAATGCTCAGGACAAAAATATTCTTACCATGTAGGCCACCGACGTGTCATTCCTATTCATCAAAACCGTTTTGTAAACTGGCTATGCCACCAAAACTGGTTTTACATATTTGGTAAACGTGAGTTTGAACCGGTTTGATAAACACAATGATTAAGTAACATATTTAGGGGGTTATCTGGACTTAGCCTATACTTAGTTATAGTAACATGTTTCTTATACTAACGACAAGTTGCACAGAATATCTCTTTGATCTGTTTTGTCCTTGGATGCCTAGCCTGATTTCACCGTCCAAGTCAAGGTCAAAGTTTGAAGGTACAAACACTAGAACTTCACATGCCCCCTAGTACCTAAGATAATTGTACTATTGCCATTCCTTCGATTGACTATATTAGAAAAAAATTCAATCACGGTATGCAAGTACTCCGTAGATAGCTAGTGTACTGTATGATCTACCTATATATAGGCTATAGGCTTTTTTTAAAAAAAATAGGGTACAATCAGTGGTACCTCGTCCGGTCGGTTTGAGAATCGTCGTGCTAACGGTTTAATTTAGATTTTTAGCATATAGTTTCTGTGCCGCTAGCATGTAGATCCTTGCAACTTCGTTTGTTTTGTTTACTTTCCTATAGTTCCAACCATATGCCACATGGGTGAGAATCAAACTAATCTATAATTTAATTCGTTCTTAACAACGAACTGATAAGTTACTCGAAAAAAAAAAGAAATGATGGATTAACATTGTCACATGATTCAAATCAACACTGTGTTTCTTTAAATCAAACAAAACGGAGTAGGAATATAATAATGCCATGCGCTTCTAGACAGTGCAAGATGCTCGCCGAACAAACTGGGCTTGTTGTTCCTTTTTTTCTAAAATATGCGATCAACCTCCTACAATTCAGAAAGTAGAGTAGGCTGGATGAAAAATTTCCAAGAAAAAGACAACACTGTTATTGCGCAATTGGCTCGATCTCCTTGATGATGGCTAACTCATGATCTTAAAAGCATCTTCAGCGGGCTCCAATAATCCTTTGCACTAATTGATCACTAGGATGTATCAGGCGATCGTTACCTTTACAGTACCCCTCCTCTCCATATCCTGACATATGGGACCCATTTGTCAGTTTTCTTATTTTTTTTCCTACCATCTCCTCTATCTCCCCCTCACTCCTTGCATCAGAGCACAGCTACCCTAATATTCTTCTGGTTGGCTCTGTAATATCCACATGATTTCTAATATAACATTGTTATTTTACTAGAAGTATATTCTATCTATAGCAAACTAATATATAAGTCAGTTGGCAATGACCGTAAGGCAACTTATGCCGGAACCTACCTATTTGGGTTTGAGTCCTGGACTTAGCATGAATGACGTATTTTTTAGATTTATTTCAGGATTTATTAATTGGTGTTGTTCTTTCAATGGTAGATAATGTGTCTATCGAGAGCGAGACGTCCATGGTGACTTCATCAATCTCAACATCTGTCAGCCCAGTCTCCCGGTCATGTTGTGTGCGTGTATTCATAAGAGATATATATTACACCTTAAAATATTTAGGTATTTTTAAAACATTTTTCACAATTAATCTAGTGATGTCAATCTTGTGCTATTGGTATATACAAATTGTTAGTGATCAAAGTAAAAAAAATGTTTTAGAAACAAACCTAAGTGAACCCTTGATGTAATATATGCATATAGGACATTGATGTCCCTTGTTGAGCTCCATATTCTTCTGGCTTATCAGCCACCAGCCAGCAGTACTTTTCTCGCAGAACAAATCAGCCACCAGCCAGCAGTACCTTTCTCTCAGAACAAACCAGCCACCAGGCACCAGCCAGACAAACAGGTTGAATTTACATGGTAAAACTAGTAAGTTCCCTACTATCCTTCTCTATATTAATCAATCATTGATTACCGTAAAACTCAAGCTCAACTGTTTTTCTTTTGAATACTCAAGCTCAACTGTTGATCTCTGATCGGACGGTCCAGTTCATGCATCCCACAAGAGATTGTTCACTCGGCAGCGGCCGCTACATCTGACTATCCCAATGCCTCGTTGTAAGCAAGTGTGCTCTGTGTGTGTGTCCATGTGATTCACTTCGTGTGGCAACTAACTTTGTGTTCTTACACATTTTATCACCTCCACTTTCAATTTGTAACAACCCAGCTTTAAGCATTGCATCATGAGCATCATTGGTTGTCATTATAATAATTCATGAGCTATGTTTGAATGCTTTTGAATATAAATTTAAATTATTGAATAAAATAGAAACACATGCATTGGAAACCAACTTGCATTTTTACATAGGACTTACCTGTTACTTCATCTAGTAAAATACTAGTTTCCAAAAGAAGAATTTAGATGACTTTGTGTGTCCATATAATTCACTTCATATGGCAATTGAACTAACTTTGTGTTCTTACACATTTTATTGCCTGCGCTTTTAACAATTAATGTCCATTAGTCCAGTTAGGTGTACCGTGGTTGAGCCACACCACTAATAATAAACCAAAACGCAATCTCCATCCAGATTCCCCCACAACTGAACCACGAGACACATCACTTCAAAAAAGAACCACGAGACACATACCGTTTCCATCCTATACTGCCGCTCATCTAATTTTCTCCACCTTTCTTTACGCGGGCTATCCGAACCTTCTTCACTTCAACAAACGCCAAGCTTACGGCGTTAAATTAGCAGTTTTCTCACTGCAACTTGCGAGAGGTATATCAGTTTATATGAACGTATGCATGCTACCAGCATGACGGGCGAAGAAGGAACGACGCGGAATCTACTTTTCCTTCAACGCATTGCAACAAAATCCAAGTTCATTTGTACAGATCAAATGGAGTGCGCGTGTTGGTCGAAAGGTCATAGAGTGAGTGATTTTGGTATATCATGGGATCGATCACCTTTCAATGCCTCTTATGATTGCCCTCTTTTTTGAGAGAGAGTTCTTATGATTGCCCTCTGATGCAAATAGACGAACTTTCTAATGATTAAAAGAGGAGATATAGTATAGATTAAGGAGAGTTTAAGTAATAATTGGAGGCGCACATCTAGCTTGTTACATGGTCCCAAAGGCACAAGGACCTCTCACATGATTAGTTGGGCTCAGATAGATGATTGGCATGTGCCTTCGCTTGCCTTTACATGCCCCTTCCTCTTCTGTTTTGTTGTTGTTGGATCCTAGTTTCTATAAAACTCAAAGGAAGCTCAAACTTTTGATCGCAGAAGCTGCCCAATCATTTGATTCATTGTAGTACACGAATATATTATACCCTCACATGATAATAACTCTTCTTTAACCAAAATAAGATTTCTCCATATATGCTAGGATCTTACTGAAAAGGAGATCGAGAGCATCTCAGTTAGGCGGTTAGGAAATAAGTTTTCTTTTCGATGGTGACATTTGGTGTTCAGTCCTTTCGATTGCCCTACACCTGGAAGAGTTCCTTTTTCGGCGAAATGGAAGAGTATACACTTTAGTTCGATCAAGTTGCTTTCTAGGATAGAAAAAAGCATCATGTATGACCTGTTGATAGTGATTTTAATGCCCATATCGCAAGAATGATTAATGGCATCTGGTGTTTGTTGATAGAAAATCAAAATTACAAACTAATGAATCATGGTTACTTTTGGCTTCGGACTTTCACAGTGGAGTTTAAGTTTTTCTTTGTTGTTACGGAATGTCAGTTGAAACTGAAAAAAAAAAGAGCTGAAAAGCTTCGTTAATGCCCCCAGCCCACTCAAACAATAGTGACGGCAGCATATATGCTACAAATTTTGCAGCGTTGCGGTCCGCGGGAAAGAGTGATGATAAATCATCGTTTCGGGTTACATACATTCAAGATGTTAATTTAAACTCCAAATATTTTTTTTAATTTCAAGTGTAGCTTTGAAATAGTTATCTTTTTAGTATTTTTGCACATACTATATTTATTAATTAATGCACAAGCTGATGTTTTGGTGACCATTTTGTTGTCCTAGATAACAGTTAATTTAATTATCCATCAAGCAAAATGTAACTTAGGCCAGTCTCAGTGGGGGTTTCATGGGAGTTTCATGGCATTAAATGTGCATATGTGGCATAGGAGAGAGAAGGGAGAGTTTCATGATATGTGAGAGGAGTTTCATCACCATGAAACTCTCTTGGCACAGTTACCTAGTTTTTTGTCTAGATAATCACGTAGTGAAATGGTGAGACTGGCCTTACTATATTCTTAATTAAAGGTCGTATGCTTGTCTAATTTTCATCCTCACCAATAAAACCGAGTAAAACATATTGTAACTCTCGAAATCATTTCACATTTATGAACATTGTCTAATCATTGGGTTTGGTGCTAATTAATCAATCTTGGTTGTATATGGCCTCCACAAAACATGGTGACGGCACAAAAGGAAAAGCGAAATAACAAAGGAAAATGGTCCGGCCCAAACCCTCGCATGGAGACGTTGTAAGAGCATATTAAAAGTACCTAATGTTTTTACTCCCGATAATTTACGATTGCAAGCTTGCTAAAAAAAATGGGCACAAAAACACCTTTGACTGCAACAGTAGTCCTATTTTGCGAGCACTTTTAACTAGTTCTGTGTTTAGTTCCCGAAAAGGGAATGTGAAGTTTGGTGAAAATATCACATCAGACACTGTAGCGTACTGTAGCACTTTTCGTTTGTTTGTGGTAATCGCTGTCCTACCATGACCTAACTAGGCTCAAAAGATTCGTCTCGTCGTGTACATCAAAATCATGTACTTAATTTATTTTTACTTAGACACGTTTAGTGTTCCATGCATGAGGAGAGAGATTTGATGTGATTTGATGTGATAGGTGAATAGTGAAGTTTGAAGAGAGAATTTTTGGCTTTTCAAGGAAGGGCCACTAGCTACCTAAATCGCAGAGTTTTGAAACTTTTATTCCAGAAAGTTATATTATATGAGCTCCAAAATTATACGATTCCTTCCACTTAAATATACTGCATCGAATTATCGATACTAATTTTATATCACAATCTTTAAGGTGGAGCGTCCTAGCAAAGGACTAGCATGCTAATCATGTTAAATTCAAGACCAATCGCTACCTGCCGAACTAAGCAGACCATCTGAGCGAGGGTCTGGCGGCCGTCGATGCAGAAGAGCCTCCTTCAATTCAATGGGGACTGCTTTGGAAGGAGATGTCGTGCCGTCGACGGTGATCAGGGCGTTGCCGCACGCCGCCTGCATGACGGAAGCTGAGCACTGCAAGCTGCGGACAAACCATCTGGTATGCGCGGCGGTGACTGGAATCAACAAATACGCCAGTTTTTCTCTCAACGAAATCCAGCACCAGCCACCAGTGTTTTCTGTCAGCAAAAAATGGAAGATGATGATTTTTCGCGATGATGATTGTAGCAGATGATTGTAGCAGACTCCAAACAATGGAAGACTACTGTACTTGATCTAGGAGAACTACTGTACTTATTTTTCGCGACCATGCCTGAGCACGTATTTTATTAAAAGAAGATACTTTAACCTCTTATTATCATTATTATATTAAAAGTGGATCCTTCAATTCGATGGATGGAAGGCTACTGTACTTGATCTATGAGTTGCCAACATTGTGTTGATATGTGTTTCATGTAGATATGGTCTGGCGACCAATAAGGATAGGTTGATTATGAAAAAAATGATAAAATCAAGCTGCTTAGTGGCGTTACTCCAATTCTGTCATTTTTAGTAAATGTATCTCTATCATTTCTTACCATGTAGGAAAGTTTCTATGTTTTTCTTTCTGTTTACTAGGATTTTTTTAAAACATGTGCGGCAAATCCGTCTTTGTGGGAAAGGTAGAAGTAAGTCTCGACATTTAGCATGACCGAAGCCATTGAATTAAAATGGCTAGATAGGATTCAAGAAAACATGGAGATATGTAAAAGAGTGGGATGGATCATTTTTACTTATTTTCTTGCTTGGCAATATGAACCAGAAATTGCAGAATGTACAAAGAGAGAACATTTCCATTATATTAAAATTATGTTGTGAATTTATTTTTCTTGTACATTAATTAGCATCTAAAGGTAGCCAGTCGTTATGGTGTGGAATCTTTTTTTTGTTATTATAGAAATTTTGAAGTTATGGTGTGGAATATTTTTTTGTTATTAGAACTTTTGAAAATATGTTCGTATATATATCTTTGCTATAAATATAAAATTATTATCTCCTAAATTTTTAATAACAATAAAATTTTTATTATTAGATTTTTTAAAACATGTGCGTGTCGCACGTGCACTCTACTAATAATATTATAGGACAGAGAAGTTTCGAGTGGCTGTGGCTCGTTTGTTTCGTCTCCATAGGTCCATGGACTCAATCAGTGAGCAACTCAAGTCAAGTAAATGAAATGATAAGCTACAGACTAATCGTCGACCGGTGTCCACTGGCCAACAATACAAGTGTCACTGGCTAAGGTAGACAACAGGCAGAGGCTCCTTTTGAGCCCCTACTTTCAATTTACAGCGAGCCATCCATGACAAAGTGACAACCGTATATTATTCAGAGCGTGGAGGAAGATAGAATGACCATGGCCACGGTACTTGCGTTGTCATCTTCCTCTCTTGAAGAAAACAAAGTGTACGTGATGGAATGCATGCGTTTCTTCATGGGCTTCAATAATTGTGGAGACAGAGATCAGTTGTGATATGGAATAATACTATGAGTGATTTCAGTCGTTCAGCACTGGCACTCTGGTAGTAGTAGTAGCCAATCGAGAGGGGCACATATGAGTAGAAAAGATACTGGACCAGGGACCGGCGGCTAACCTTTCGTCTGTCATGTCCCAGCAGCCTGCATGCGCAGTACAAGTAACTAGTAAAGTGTTTATCAACCAATGACATGCATCACATTAGACAACGGCCAAACCTGTCAGCAAGAATAAAACGAACCAATAAAATAATTGAGACCTGTCAGCAAGAATTGAACGGACCTATCAAAAAATATGAGTCGACTTGCAGAAAACTATATCCAGCAGAAACTAGTAATTCAAAGTGCTACAAAACTGGAGAAAAAGAGGAACCTTAGTACCACATGCTTTAGCCAACTTTAGTACCAGCTACACATTGACATCAAATAGAGTTCCATACTTCCAGGAGAACACTAAACATAAATGACACCATAAAGAAAAAACGAAGTTCTCTGCCATACAGTGCAAAAGAGCACACAAGAATATATTTAGAGCTTGTCCTCGAACTCAGACAGCGGCGTCATCTGCTCCTTCAGCCCCTTCCTCTTGCGGATATCCAACACCAGCTGCGCTGCCTGGGAGCCCGCCTCCAAAGGATCAGAAGACATCATGTCCCAGTGGTCAAAGACACACTGAGGGAAGGCCTGCCCTGATGTTGCAGCCCTGAGCTGGCTTGAGAACCCAAAGGACTCAATGACAGGGAGGTAAGCCTTGATGTTGTACAGTGGGGTACCAGGCCTCTGCATCTCCTCGAAAACATGCCCTCTCTTCTGGTTCAGAACACCATAAATACCACCAAGAGCATTCTCAGGAGCCTGAATCTCCACCAGGTAGACAGGCTCCAGCAGCCTTGGCTTCGCTGTAAGCTGAGACGCATAGATGACCCTCCTGGCAGTTGGGATAACCTGACCACCACCCCTGTGAATAGCATCAGCGTGGAGGACAACATCACAGACCTCAAAGCAAATGCCACGCATGTTCTCCTCAGCCAAAGCTCCTTCCTTCGATGCCCACTGGAAACCAGCCACAACTGAATCCTTGATTTCATTCAGGTACTGCACTCCCTTACACATATCAACAACCATGTTGGGGCCTGTGGTCTCAGGACCAAAGCACCAAATCTTCTTGGCAAGATCCTTGTCCCAGCCAAACTCCTCAGACAGGATCTTGGAGCGCACCTTAGGATCGTCACGTGGGCCGATGCGGCCGTCGTCAATGGCCTCTGCGAGTCCTTCCTCCAGGGGACGAGCTTCCATGTACAGACGGTTGTGCTTGTTGGGAGACTTGCTCATAACAGTACGGCAAGACTTCTCAAGAACAGTCTCCCGGAAGGAGACAACAGGAGGAGAAACAATGATTTCAGCACCACCCATGAAGTCTTCCTGCAGATCCTTCAGACAGATTTCAAGGTGAAGCTCTCCAGCTCCAGCAATGATGTGCTCACCAGACTCTTCAATGGTACAGAGAACCATGGGATCTGACTTTGCCAAACGCTTCAGACCTTCAACAAGCTTTGGAAGATCAGAGGCAACCTTGCACTGAACAGCAACACGCACAACAGGGGACACAGAGAACTTCATTGCTCTGATTGGGCAGGCATCAACCTCCTTCTCATTGGTCAGTGTAGCATTCTTAGTGATGAACTGATCCAGACCAACCATAGCAACGGTGTTACCGCAAGGAACATCCTCCACAGACTCTTGTTTCTTTCCCATCCAGATAACAGTACGCTGGACACTCTTCACATACAGATCCTTCTTCTGGCCAGGGACATAGTTGGGACCCATGATCCGGACCTTCATCCCGGTTGCAACCTTGCCTGAGAAGACACGACCAAAGGCAAAGAATCTGCCCTTGTCAGATGCTGGAATCATCTTAGAAACATAGAGCATGAGGGGACCTTCCGGATCGCAGTTTCTGATAGCAGTTGCATAGACATCATCAAGGGGCCCCTCGTACAAGTTCTCCACACGATATTTCTGTGCCTTCGACGGGGAGGGAAGGTGGAATATCATCATCTCAAGCAGGGCAGTACTAGCTGGCAGCCAGGTTTGCATGACACGCTTCATGAGAGCCTTGCCAATCAGCTCCTTCTCATCAGCCTTCATTGTCACATTAAGCTTCTGCAGCATAGGCCACAACTTATCCTTCTGATCATTCATGCAGGTGTTGATGATTTGCTTGATTGGCTCATAGCAGAACTGAACAAAACCTCTCTTGCATGTAGCAGAACCAGTGTTCTTTGTGGTCCATTTCTTTGTGGCTGGGTCAAAGAAGTTCTCACCCCAGAGCCTCTCCATCATCTTTGTCTCGTCAACACCAAACTTGGAGGCATACATCTTTGCAAAGTTGGTGAGGGTAAATGCCCAGCCATGCAGACCAGCAGAGAAAGCAACAGTTCCCTTCTCTGGGTAAACCTGGACGTCACCAAGGAGCTTGTCTTCGTATGTCGCCATGATGACATTGGCGTTCTCGATGACACGGGAGAAAGTCTGGTAGGCTTCCTCACCTTCAACCTGAAGCTCAAGGAAACATCTGTCCATCTTGTTCACAGTAAGGACAGGCCTAATCCTCTCACCAAGGGCTTGACGGAGCACAGTTTCAGTTTGCACACAGACACCCTCAATGCAGTCAACCACCACCAAAGCACCATCGGTGATACGGAGAGCAGCTGTGACTTCAGAGGAAAAATCAACGTGTCCGGGTGAATCAATAAGGTTGATCAAATATTCATTCCCATCTCTCTCGCCCTTGTACGTCTTGAGTGACTCCTCAGTCATCTCATAGTAAAGTGAGATACCAGTGGACTTGATTGTGATACCACGTTCCGCTTCATCTGCGCGAGTATCAGTCATGCGAACATCTCCAGCAACTTCCTGGGCAATAATCCCAGCAGCTGCCACAAGGGAATCTGTGAGTGTAGACTTGCCTGCAAAGAGCAAATTCAGAAAACAAACTCATTGAGAAAACAATAAAATCAGCTCATTACAATATCATAAAATGCTGAGGCAACAACCATAGTACAACTAAAACGAAGTTATCATTACCCTTGAATGGGTGCACATATTAAAAATTAGATTAAGGAGACATATCATTCAATAAGATTTACAACAAATAGCAGAAGTGAACGAGCACCGAGCAGAGAAGTATTAAGTTGTAACTAGAGATGTACAAATCAACATTTTAAAGCTTGCCTGATAAAATTACTGGTGACCTTAGCGTTAAGACAAAAGGTGAAATATACTTTAACCCTAGCATTACCCAACCCTAGGATTTCAGATTTTACTTCATCCAAGTAAATGCCAATCATAACAAGTCTAAGTTTACAATTAAATTTATCGAGATGAGAATTCAATTCAACAAATACAAAACCAATATATAGACATGCACAGGTACAGAAGTATCTACAGAAAAGTAGACATGTAAGGAAGAAAATCCTAAAGCTCGCTCCATGAAACAGGTTCTGATATTTAGGTTTGGGTCAACAGTACTTAGTTTTTTATCATAACATTACCAAATCTGCTGGTCACCCAAATCCTAGGATTACAACTTTTACATTCATCCAAGTCAATCACATGGACAGCAGTAATCAAACACAAGTTTGACAATGAAAAGAGTAAAATATTTATTCACACGAAAATTTAATTTCTAATAGAATAGAACATATATGTAATCAGAGCATAGAAAAAGGCAATCAATCCAAACAGATATGGTACATCAAATTAGCAGCATTGCAAACAAACTATAAAGCATCAAGAGTTTGATAGGTGGTTCCTTCTGGCACATACCATGGTCCACATGAGCAATGACAGACATGTTACGGATATTATTCTTCTTGTCCATAATGCCACGGAGCTCTTCCGCTGTGAACTTCACCATCTTGACTGCCTTTGGATATCACACTAAAAAATTGTATTCCTGCTTCGCAAAAAAAAACGTCTAGTTAGAATCCAACCAAATATAAGTGAGCTAAGCTTGAACAGCACTGCAGACGGATCAGGAATCATATCAAGCAATAACAGACAGAACAAAATATGGAACAAGATGTGCAATTCATTTATTTTGGGAGACAAATTTGCGCATTCTAGCCAGCCAAATGATTGGCGCTGGGTAAAACATGCAAACCAGGCTAGTACCTGAACTCCTTAGAAAGTAAGGTACAAAAGCCTAGAGGCCACAAACCCACGACACCGCGTAGAAACAATAGATCTAGGTAGCTAAATATCCTCATCATTAAGCTCTAATGACGAAAAACAATTGACCCATACGGGAACCGAAGTGATGAACACAGAAGAAACATCAAATAACTCCGAGTGACTTGTATAGTTGCAGCGCTATAACTAATATATCTCAAACTTGGGCTAAGGAAGCTCAGGATCAGAAACTCACAATCGAAGCACGACTCTCTACAGTCTACACCTCAAGCCAAAGGATAGATAACCAAACGGGGGATCTAGTAGTAGTTGTAGGACTAACCAATTGCGAGCAACAAAGGATGCGTCAATCAACAGCTCATAGACGAACCCGAGGGGATGAATCGAAACGAGGGGGGAGAGGGAAGGAGGAAGAGCTCTGTTACCTTGGGTTTGGGGGAGCCGCCTCCCGATCCGAGAAGAGAATGAGATGAGCAGAGGAGAGGAGTGGAGGAGGCGGCGCACGGGGAGAAACCCTACCCGCGCTCCTCACCGCCGTATATATATGTCTCGTGGATGACCATTCGTGGGCCGGCTGCTGAGCCGTGAGCCCACACTGCGCTATTCTTTACGTGGCCCAGAAGAAAGGGGCCTCCAGCAGATCTTGATACCCACGCGACTTGTGCGGCCCCTCAGACTGGACTGGGCTGGACTAGAGTGTGTGAGGCGGGCCGTAGTTTTTTCTTCTCTTGTTCCTCCTCAAATCAAAGAAAAAACGTTAACTCTAAAGAGAAAAAAAAAACTCTAACGCGCTACCGTCGCGCTCCGCACGCAGCAACTTACGTAGGCCGCCTGGCCCGTTTCGTCCGTTGGCCTCCTTTGCTTTTTGTCATGATGACGTAGTGGACCGATACCTCACGACAAACCATATAAAACCCATACTTCACGCACAAACGAGTCATGTATCAAGTACCACCATGTGCATAACGTTTGAGATACTATCATGTTGGCGGATGCACGTTGGGGCAAGCTGGTGCAGTTGTCCCAGCTAAAAATCGAAGAGTACAATTGCAAAAAAGCCCTAGACGCCGCTTAGAGCTAAAGGTTCTTAGAACTTTGCTAGTGGTATGTATATTTTTATCATGTTAAGTTGTTAACCACCATTTGAGTTGAATCATGTGATCATTTTACTATTACTTGCTATTTACTAATTGATGTCTTTATCCAATTTACAGGTTCATCTATCTATTACTTTTTTTTACATTTTACCATGTATTGGTGCAAAAACCATCAATTTTTTCTACAAATTTGAGGTAATATCTCAACTTCGCTTTAAAATTGTGCGATTGCAATGTATGGATGCATTAATGCGATGTGAATTGCAATGTGCTTGATTTCGGTTCCGATCATTAAAAGTTCGCCCCAACTAGTTTTTTTCCTGGCTACGCCACTGAAGGAGAGATGTTGCACTGACTTTATAATCAAATAACGGCATTTGAACTTTTAAAAAGCTTTTAATTTCATTGCAAAGAGTGCTCTTTACAACACGACCCGTTCGTCTGGCTTATCAGCAGGCAGTCAACAGTATTTTTCTCTCAGCATAAATCAATACAAATCATCAGCCAGCAGTATTTTTCTCTCAACACAAATCAGCACCAGCGACCAGCCAGCCAAACGAACATGTCACATCTACAAAACGAGACAAGACCTAGACTGAACAGCTTTATGTCGCAGAAACCCATCCCACCCAGATGCACGTGATGGAAATTTGGAATAATGCGTTTTTTTGGGCTATCGATGTCGGTCTGTCAGTTACACGTTAAGGCCTTGTTTAGATCCAAAATTGGGGGTGCAAATTTGAAACTTTTAGGTCACATCGTAATCATTGCATCACTGTACCATTTCGTTTGTATGTGTGAAAAAATATCCAAAAATTAATTAATTAGGCTCAAAATGTTCGTCTTGCAGAGTACAACAAAACTGTGCAATTAGTTTTTTATTTCATCTTCATTTAGTACTCTATGCATGTTATGATATTTTGATGTGATGGAGAATCTTCTTTTTTTATAGTGAATCTAGAAGTTGCTTTTGATATCTAAACAAGACCTAAGTTGCTTTTGGTATCTAGACAAGGCCTAATAATCGTGGAGACACATATCAGCGGCGACGTGGAGCACTACTCCATTTTTCAGTGATATCAGTCCGTCCGGGACTGGCAGGCCGGTAGTGGACGTACTAATGGTTGCGTGGATGCATGTAGCACAGGGGTATATATGAGCAGAAAAAATACCGGCCAGATTGCCAGACCAAGGGCCGGCGACTAACCATTACTAGTGATTGACGCGCGCCGCGCTGGGCGCGCGGAGAATGTGATATCATAGGCTGAATTTATGGCATAAAAACATTATACTATAAACTTATTCATTAGGCTACAAATATAACATTACAGAAGTTCACATAAAGGAAGAACATAGTACAACAATGGAGTCAATGAGACCCCAGGATGTAGACTGTAATGTTGTAAGAAACAACACAACAAGAATCATGATTCTGTTTTGTACAGGAGAAGGAAACAATAATGTAAAAGGCACAGCCTTTGCCTTGACTACAAGGCAATGAGCAACCTGATTCTCCTGTCTATTGATTTTGCTGAATCAAAAAGATCTTGTTCCAACTTGGATGAAGAAATCTGAAATCAAAGGCCGAAGTCTCGAGTGACAATCCCTAGGCCCAGATTTGAGGTAGCGCACTGCTTCAAGATTATCAGAATGCAAGCAAATGTGATGTTCCTGCAGAGAAAAGGCTACCAAAGCTGCCAAAGACAATGCAACAATTCTTGCACATGCTATACCCTAGTAATCGATCAGGATTGTATCTGCTATCAGAATTGTATCTTTAATTCATGGTGGCGTTGTTTGTAGACATGGTTTGCATGGCCTCTAAATCTTTTTGTGCTGAAATGAAATGAGAGAAGTAAGCAAGTTATTTTCGAACTGAAACAATTTTGTTCCTGTGCTGACCTGGGTCCAAATTGGATGACCAGTTCTGAAGATCAATGCCTGTAGAGGGATCTGGTATTATTCTCTGCTTCATTGTAGGGGCTTGTAGCTAAAAGGAAATGTTTGGACATTTCCACCATGTGTGTAAGACAGTGCGACGATGTGGTTGGTAGGAACTGTCTCTGTGCTTTCTGCATATCCGTTGACAGTAACAGATTCCAGTATCCTTGTGAAATCTGCAGGTCTGTATGTTGCAACAAGGTAATAGAAGAGGCTTAAGGCAGTCCTTGTCAAACCCTTGAGGAGGAAGGCCTTCATTGCTAACAGTGACTTTGGTATCCCAGGGAACGTTTTTTATTTGCATCGATATTCATTTGTCCATGGTGAAAGGGCATGGGTGAAGCCAAGTCCTTCAATGGTCTGATGAGATAAGAATATGTTTTTTGGTTGTGGTGTGGAGAATTTTTGAACTGAAATGGTGTGGAGAATTCAAGGATGAACTCTAGTGGGAAGCTTGATATGCTATTTGGCTAGGCGAAGCACCACACTTTTTTCTGGACAACAAGGTAAATATCTTTTATAAGGGGTGTAGTCATGTTTTTTTAGATATTGAACTGGCCACAATAGCATTGCTGAGCTCTTCCTTCTATCATTGCTTTAGTTACTTCTACAAAGCATATTTCTTGGCATGGTGGTGTTGTCTGATAAAAAGGAAATAACACATGTAAATGTGTGTTTGTTTCAATCTAGTATAGACGAAGAACAAACACTAATATGAATGAGTGGAGTAGGCAGTACCATGCTGGATGACTTGAAGTTCAAGAGGCATTTTGGCACCTTATCCTGCACATAGTAAAGTGTGTTAGCGGACTGCAGGTGGTAGTCTATATATAAATGCAATGAAATATAGTGTGTGACACTTCATTCATGGTGGGGGAGTGTAGATTTTTTTTTCTTAAAAAAATGGCTCTGTCTTTATATGTATAGAGGAGAAATGGATTTCATTCAGTGCTTTTGAAGAAAAAAAAACATGGATTTTACAGAAGAAAATTTACATGTACCTAAAGAGACAAATTGTTACCATGCTATCTGCAGCAGATGGTGGAAGTGTGTGTAAAGCAAATATGGATCTGTGTTTTGTTAGTAGTAGCATCTTAAAAATTTGATGTAGTATCCCTGCTCTGCATTGAAAAGAGCCTGCGCCCAAAGACAAATGTGATCTCGATTATTTGTACCGACAGTGAACAGTAATCAGTTTAGTACTCGTGTACCTTGGTGTAGGCATGGACGCTGGTCAGGTTTTCTGGGATCTTCCAGCCCTTGAAATGCTCCAGTGTGACCTGGAGGTGGAAGAGCTTTGACCCAGGCTAAGATCAGCAGCTGATACATTCTCCCTGTTGATGTAGGGACCCTGCAAACATCGGAATATTGATAGTGGCGTCAGGAAAGGTCCCATTCAATCAAATCAGATGGTCAGACTAAACAAGGCCCACACAACAAGGCGCTTAATCAAACCCAAATGATTGCATTTTGTCATATCCAAACAGGTTAAGTGCAGACAAAAGTGGGAAGTGGGTATGACTGAAATGACCATGAAAGCATGTGTTATATCTATTCCCAAGATAAAAGCAGCAGCCATATCAACCACTTAAAGAGTTTATGGCTGCAACTTACATGAGCTTTCAGATGCTCATCTAGTGCTTGCAGCTCATCAAGAAGTGCCTTCTCTGAACCATCAGTAGCATCCTGTCTCTTTAGGAACTTGACAAAGGATGGGAAAATCTTTGATCCCCTGTTATCACAATCATACATATACAACAGTAAGACAAAGACAAAGCTCAACCGAATATGCAGACAAGAATGCGTGATAGTACTTCAGATAACATGGCAAACGAGATGGCAATCTAGCAAATTGTTAGTATTCCAAAAGCTATCAAATCAGTGCTTGATAGATCTTACTACAGGCTGCAGATACTTCTCATACTGAAGCTCATGAAAGTATTCAGAATCCCAAATGCATTACGTCCTTTTCTTTAGTAGGATATTAGGCTCCAGTGCCCATGAAAATTATAAGTAGAAGTTTGTCATCCCAAATGCCAGTAGAATTGTGAAACATCAGGCAGCATGAGTTGTGAGCTGCCAACTATTTATACGCACCCCTCAAGATGGATGCAGATTTACTGTTTCCTCAACCTCTTTAAAAAAAAACTTACAGGACTAAATATAGAACAAGGATATTCAGGGCAAACTAATAGGTAAACTTAGGCTGCATTTGGAGCATGGGAATTTTACATCAAAATGTTTAATTCCTTTAGGAACTAAGCAAAACTCCCATGTTCAAACGTGGCCTAACCGTTCCTGTGGAAAGACAGATGTGGAAAGCTAAATGCAGAATTTGCCTAAAAGATGGGATATGAGCAAGACAGCTTACACTGGTGCATATTCTGGAGGGGTGACCAGAGAAGGAGTCGGGAACTTCTCCTTAATGACTTGAGTGATAACATCAGAGTCGCCAATCCATTTGCCATCACCACCGTTAAACACAGACACCTTACTCTCTGGGCTGATCTTTAGAAACCTGAAAATGTCATTACAATAGGTTATATACGAATATTTCAAACCTATAAGACCCCAGAGTATGAGGGGCTAAATTATACTCTTGGCTCATTGAAAAACTTGGAAGCAAAATATTAAATCCATAACCGTCTGTGATTGAATTGACAGACAATCCATATAACATATTTTGTTTGTAAAGTTAAAAAAACTCATGATGGAAACATTTATTGCATTAAGGGGCCTATAAAATATGTTACACTGTAAGAAGAAACCATGGATCTGAATGTATTGGGAATAAAAGGCTTACCTGCAAAGGTCAGTTGTTGAATGAGACCATATAATCATTAATCCGATAATAGAATTATAAGGTTTTAATCTCATTTAAATGCACTAATTGGCATACCATCAAACACCTTGGAGGCATGGTGACCCTAGCATAGTGATGAATGCATAAATCACCAACTCCAATCTACATCTCACCACCGGTGTGCTGCTGCCATGCACCACTCACATTGAGGAACACCTATTCTCACAGAAAATAGAATCAAAGATCAGGGATTAGAGAAAAGAGGAAGGTGCCCTTCATCCGTATGAGAGAATAGAAATGTATGGACAAGGCCATTGCGCATTAAGGCAGAGCCAGCAGAGCTGGAACTTGAACCACGAAACTGTAGAAGTAGCAGCAATAAGTTATTTGAATTACCTGAGAGAAACCCAACAAAACCCTGCCTCGTTACTTCCTTTCGTCCGTGAGCATCTTATGAAGAGCTGCAGGAGAAAGTAAAAAGCTATAGGAAGATTGGAAGAAGAAAGAGAGGGGTCGTGCGTCTGCCTGTGCGTCTTCCTGTCAGTTGAGTCGGTTGCCGACTTGCCGTCGTCCCCGCGTGTCGACGGAGCCAGCCGCTGCTGCCATCGCTGCCGCCCACCGTGGCCGCCATCGCCGCCCGCATTGCTGCTGCCCCGATACCCGGTGGCGCCGCCGCACGTATGGCCGCGGCCGCCCGCACGACTGCTTCCACCCTCGCCGCCGCCTACAGTGGCCGCGGCCGTCACTGCCGCCGGACGTATGGCCGCGGCCGCCCGCTGCCGCCATCGCTGTCCGTTACCGCGGCCGTCCCCGCCCTCCGCCCCGCGGCGTGGGCGGCGCACAAGGCGGCCGCGGCGCGGCTCGGGGAGCAGCAGCGCGTGGGCGAGGAAGGAGGCGGCGTGGCTCGGGGAGCAGCAGCGCGTGGGCGAGGAATGAGGCGGCACGGCAGCTCCGTCCGGGGGGCGCAGCGGCGAAGGCGGGCAGAGGCGGCGCGCAGCAGCCTGCGCGGACGCCGCCGCTGCACGCCGCACCCGCCTTCCGCCCTGTCCCCTCGCCTGGGCGGCCTGGCACGCATCCACGCGCCGCTCGGGGAGGACCCACCGCGCGCCGCACCACGGCGGGGCTCATTCCCCCGCTTTGAGGCCTGCAGCGGCACTCTGTACACCAAACTGCACACGCTATAGGAGCTCTGACACCGGCAAATAAAGAGAGAGAAAGGGGAACGGGAAACGGCCACGTCGGCGCGGGGCCCTCCGCTGGCCCGCCCGCCGCCGCTCGAGCCGCGCCGAGCTCGCCGCGCTGGCCCGCCGTCGCTGCTACCCCGTCGCCGCTCGGAGCCGCCACGCGGAGATGGGTGCCAGGAGAGGGGACGGCCACCGTGGCCCGCAGCGGCGACGAGCAGGGGAGGGGAGGGGAGCCGCTAAGGGAGGAGGCCGCCGGCGCCGCGCTGCCCCACCGCCGTGGTCGCCGCCGCGTCGTCCTGCAGAGGAAGCAACAGCGACGCTCGGTCCCACACGCTCGGAGCCGCCGCCGCCGCGTCGAAGCTGAGCTGCACGCTCTCCGCCTCTGCGTCGCGCCGCCGCTCGGCCGGACGCCCGCAGCCCCGCGCCGCCGCAAGCATCGCCGGCAGGACGGGCGTGCCCGCGCCGCCGTCCTCCGCGGATCCTCCACGCGCGGGCGCCCACCGTGCTGGCCCCGCGCTGGTTGCCGCCGCCCACCGCTGAGCCAACCTGCCGCCTCCTCCCTGCCCTCCTTCTCCGCGCACGCCGCCGCGGGCCGTTGCACCGGCCGCCGACCTCCGCCTCCTCCTCGCCCGCGCTTACCGCCCGGCACCGGAGCTGCTCGCCGGCCGCCGCGAGCTCAGCCGCGCGCCAGTGCTCCGCGGCCGCGCTCACCCGCCCACCACCGGCGCTCCGCGGACGCGTTCGCCTGTCCACCACCATCGGAGAAGACGAGGCGGAGACGGCGTGCTTTGCGAGCTCCCCGGGGAGGGCGAGGCGGACCGAGGTCTGGATCCGCGCGGGGAAGACGAGGTCGCCGGCGTGGCGCTGGGAGGGAGCGGCGGCGCGGGGCGGAGGAGAGGGGCGACGGAGGGAGAAGGCGAGGCGCGGCGAGGAGGCGACTCGGAGCGGCTGCGAGGGAGAAGGGAGATTTTTCGTGTGAGCCCTTCGCGAGGCTTCGGATGTACTCCATCTGTCCCACAGTAGGATCATTTATTGACTTTCAGACATCACGTTTGACCGTCCGTCTTATTAAAAAAATTTATAAAAATATAAAACAAATAAGTTACACTTAAAGTATACTTAGTGATAAAACAAGTCATAGCAAAATAAATAATATATTCACAAAATTTTTAAATAAGACGGATGATGAAACGTGATACACGAAAATCAAAAATGCTTATATTGTGGGACGGAGGAGTATCAAGCAGTGACATACAGGAGAAGCCAATTCACCAGCAGACGGAGAAGTTTCCAGAGCGTTCCAAGCAATGGCGAGGAGACGGGTGGCAGCACGTGGGAACGGAAACGCCGCCGATTTTTTTACCGCGAGATGTAAATGGGACGGGGGAACGAATACATGGCGTGGACCCCTAGCTGGCCGCCGCAGCCGCCCCTTTCATAAGAAGAGACTAGTGGATTTGCGCGCACCATGCGCGCGGCTGCATGGAGCGCGGCTAAGTTGATAAAGATTTGCATCATGAAAGATCGAGTTGGTAGAGTTTATATTTTATTGCAAAGATAGATGAACATGTATCGATATATATTTACACATAGAAGTATATAGGTGTACATGCATGAGAATATTGATGACTACATCACGAATTTCTTCGGTGGTACGGAGTACGTCGTAGCACTAACGAATACCCGCCACATAGAGCATGGCAAGGTAAGCCATTTCAGCAAGTCAAGGTCACAATGCATTGCTATAATATTATCCACAAGGCCCAATAAAGTGCAACGCTTTCGGCAAACATCCAATCTTCTCGAGAAATGTCACCAAAATCTTGGTCATTGGAGGAGAAACATTCATTTACATGTGCAAGTAAATATGGTGTCACGCAAGTTGAAAGCAACATAAAAGAAAACGAATCTAAAACAATGGTGCATGAAAAATAGAAAATTATGACGCAGGCACAAGGAAACATGCAGTTTCAAGGTAATGGTAACAAATTGTAGACTGAACATGGGCACAATTTTTTACAAAATAACCTATGCCGAAGCATCAGGCATAGATCATATATTTGAAGGCAAGAGAACTTACATCATCAAAACCTTGCAAATTAAGCCAGACATTAGTGCCACTCATAAGTGACTGAAACTCATCGCACTGAAGTGCCTCCTCACGAGATACAAAAATCTTCTAACTCGATGTACCTTTCTGGTCCACGTATTATTGCATGGAACAAGAGAATGGAAATGCGAGCAAGCATGCTGAATAATTGTACGAAGGATTTAAGAGTGACAGAATCCAGCCTGAAAAAGGGTTGTTTATGTCTGAAGTTAGTGACTTCTATATTGGGTGCATAAGTATTTGCATGATGATACTTTCTGTAAAGATGCACAGCTACCTTGGAAGATCATGTAAGCTATCTGAATAAGGATTTTTCTAGAAATTAGAGCTGCCAATTTACAAGGCACACGATAAGTATTATTACCGGTGAAGCTGTCAACAAATGTTTCAGTTGTTTCTTGTGTATAAGAACACTTGGCTTCTGAAAATGCAATAATTGACTGAGGCCTTGTCACGGGAAGTTCTAAAAGTTTATCTGAAATGAATCCGTAGGACTAAAGTAGCAGAGATCAATAGAAAACAACCAATGGTGTCGGAGTTGCACACTTGACCCCTAGAACCTCTGTTTTAGTCTGGGATCTTTACTTGTCAAGCTGGAAGGTACTTCTGCAGTAGTTGAATATTGTATCCTTAGTATTACTACTGCTGGAGTGATGAAGCCCAACATGCAAAAAGGAAAGGAAAAAACAAAATAGGTTAATTCAGGTTCTCTAAGACGAATTAAAACCTGCCAATAAATAACAAAATATTGCTTTTATCCTCAGAGGACAGATTGAAATTTTAGTCACTTTTTAAGGACAAACCAAATATGCATTTATTGAGATAATTTAAAGATAGTATTCCGATGGCCTCGAAGTAGGCTTGAATTGAGCATTCGTATAATAAGATCGTAAGATCTTGATTATGTTGATTGAGATTTTAATATAGTTACCATGCCTTTGTGATAAAATATAATACATTTTCTTTTTGGATGACAATGTTGCTTTTGTATAGAAAAAAAAGGAGAAAGGACCCAGAACATTGAAGAAAGCGTTAAGATGTTTCCGGGATGACATGAGAACAACGATAAGCAAAGGAAGATATGTATCGTACTTCTGTTGGAAGGAGAACAACATGCTCACTGTTGCTAGCAGTCCCAACATCGACCACGATGGCTGTAAACTCAGTGCCCCCTTCAAGGAAATCATCTATCATCGATTCCCTGTCAATCAGTGCAAGATTCAGATCTCAAAATTATAACAATGTTTGACCTGAATGATTCCAGAAGTATAGTAGAAAGTATCCTGCACCTCTGAAATTATTTCCTCAGCTTTCTGAGCAGTGTTGCTCACACCATACCACACCAATGCTTTGACCTGTGCAAGCACATCAGAAGTTACCTCTTCATCAAGCCAACCATGAAAACAACATTCTAAGTGTAAACAATCACTTATAATCACTTGCTATTTTCTTTTTTTTTTCAAATCGGTGGTTTGGAACCATGCCTCTAACTGTGGCTTATCTAACTTGTTCGTCTACTTTGTCATATACACAATGGAAAGTTTTACCAAAAAAAAACACAATGGCAGGATACATGATCAGGTCACCAAAGAAGAGCATCAGAATTAGTAACTACATGACCCTAGATGAGCTGGCAATTTGCATAGGATTTAGTTTAAGTTATTACTAAATCATAGGGATCTTGAACTGGTAAAGGGAAACAGTAGTAAACTGATGGAAAGCATACTGAACACACTAAAATGATAAAAAAAGTTACGATCGAAGATAAACCTGCAATAACATGCAGAAAAAAAGGGATGCATTATATTTGCAAATTCTTGCAGTAAAAGCCTAGGTAAGTCAAATGAAGAGAATTATTGATACATTTCATAAATCACACACAACTCTGACTACTGACACATTGCTGAACTTAACAGCAAAACAGAGGATGTCGAGACTGTCCTGTGCAGTAGAAAGAACTGCTGACTGATAACTACAACATTTATTAGGCTCTGCCCAAACTAAAAAAAAAAGAGCATCAAACATGGCCGAATGAAACTGTTGGCCACTTGGCTAGGATACCGAATCATACTGTTGGCTAGCATATAAGTAATAGAACACAGGTGATAGATACAATGTGTCAAGAGCTACAGCTTACACAACAAAGAAATTAGATATAATGAACATAAATCATAGCTGTCCAATTTATGGTACAGTTCTATTTTCTTAGAAGCATAAATTCACTTGCTTCGTCAAACATGTTGTTACAAGCTTTCAACAATAGTGGCTTGGCGAATCAAGCTGTACAGATACCCGTATTAGGCAATAATTAGTTATATAAGTCACTACGATAGAATCATGAATCCAATTATAGAATTCTAATGTCTTATTCTCCTTCAACTGCACTTACTGGCATACCATCAAACACCTTGGAGGCATGATAACCCTAGCATAGTGATGAATGCATAATCCATCAGCTGCAATCTACATCCCACCAATGGTGTGCTGCTGCCACGCTCCACTCACTTAGAGGAACACCTATTCTCACAGAAAATAGAATCAAAGATTAGAGGATTAGAGAAAAGAGGCAGGTGCCCTTTGGCTGTCTGAGAACAGAAATGTATGGACAAGACCAATGCACATTTAGGCAAGGGCGGCAGAGCAGGAACTTGAACCACGAAACGGTAGAAATAGCAGCAATAAGCTCTTTGAATTACCTGAGAGAACCCAAGAAAACCCTCCCTCATTCCTTCCTCTCGCCCGTGAGAAACTTATGAAGAGCTGCAGGACAAATACACTGATCTCATTCTCCTTCGACGGGGGGCTATCGACGCAGCATCCTCCATGCCAGACTCTAGCAGAGCCTGCAGATCCATGAGGGAAACCCAGGAACGGCGGCAGTGTCGCTAGCGACGGCTCCGAGGTGGCCATGACCCGTGCCAACACAGCAAGGAGGCCACCGGTGATGCCGCGCCGCCGCGGAGGATAGGAGCAGCGCTGCAGCGGCGGAACAGAGCGGCACCGCAACGAGGTGGCCGGGCAGCAACAGCATGAGACGGGGGAATGAGCGCGAGGCGAACGAGAGTGTGCGACGAGACCTGCAATGGCTGTGCTCGCGCTTGTGCTCCCAGTGGTGTGGTGGCATGAGCGAGGGAGAGGCCCAGAGAAAGGAGCGAGGGAGGCTCTGTGCTGCGGCGCATGGGGCCACCGCTCGCGCGTCCGCGGGGGTAGCGGCGTCGGCGCTCGGAAGGGAGGACGAGAGATGCCGGAGATGGAAAAGATAGGATATTTTCAGCGTGGGAAGGAGCTGGTGTGGTCCAGATGCTTCCAGTCAATGGGATGCACACACGTAGGCTTGGATCACAGGTTTATTCAATAAGAAAGCGAGGGCCTAAATGCAAGATGTCCGGGCCACACGCTGTATTTTCTACCGCTGGATAGAAATCGGACGAAGCAAAATAATTTCGCTGACGTGTCCCAGCTGGCTTTGCACCGACACCGCCCGGTGTAATTCGATAATTGTCATGTCCCAGCAGCCTGCATGCGCAGTACATGTCACTGGTCAGCCTGGTCAGGTGAGTCGTGGCGCCCCAGCTGGCCAAGCTGCTGGTAAATCTCTCCTAGATTCCGATCGAGTTTGCCTGCCACAAGAGTTGCAAAGGGAGATACGTGGAGACGACAAACTGTTTTTTGGACCCATGTGTGATTGAACAAGTGCTCGAATATGCATTGATGGAATTTGATTGAAATTACTCCACTACACTCCCGTTCCACACGCAAGTCATTAGCTTTGAGGCTAACACGCCGGATTTATTATCTTTTTTTTGGGGGAATATAGCTTAATTTATCAGGCAACATTGTTACAATCGGTCTGCATCAACGCTGCAAGAAGCTAGGAGGATGCACATTCTAGGCATGCGTTTGTGCGTATATGTATATACAATTCTTTTAGATTATCGTATGATACAATAGTGGATATGTCTTATCATATGCAAATATGTTTGCTCATTTTCTTTTAAATAAGTCATTTTTAACCACCTCAACTGTGCTCAGAGTACAATAATTTCCCTCCATTCAAGTAATACTGGATGTTGCCCTTCAGCACCTCAACTGTGCATATATGTATTTTGAACCACCTCAACTATGCGTATATGTATTTTGAACTATCATGGAAGTTCAATTTTGGCCATCCAACTCAAAAAGTAAGCTATCTTTTACAATTAAAGTATAGGAGCCGAACAAATTTTAGCCCTTTAGCTGGTTTAAAAGGTTTATTTTTCCTATATATACTTTCTAAAACTGATAAAACATGTTTAATATCTAGAAAGTTATATGAATTAATCCTCACACAACGAGGGACGATTGCAACGTGTCAGTCAGCATATGGTGACAGCAGGGATGCCCACTTTTGGCACAAGTGATCATTGTTGAGGGGTACTGTCGGCGTCGAGAATGGCCGGCACTCCCTTAGCCGCACAGAAAGTGCGCTGTGTCTCGTCCCTAATGGTCGATGCGAGAAGCCAACACAAGGACACGAGTTTATCCTGGTTCTGGTCGCGGGGCCGTACGTCCAGCAAGAGGCGCTCGCGCGCTCGTGTTAGTTTCGCACACTGGTGCTTGCAGTGGGGGGCTACAAGTGAAGGTGGGAGAGGAGAGTCGTTCTCCAAGTCCCGGAACGGAGGAAGAAGATGATTGAGGCGAATGCCAATATCGTGTGTGTGTGAGAGCGTTCGTGTCTGGGCGTGTGCCTGGACGTGTGAACTCTCCCCGTGCGTGGCCCCCTGACTATCCCTTTTATATCTCAAGGGGTAGAGGAGTTACAGTCGTGGCTACAGTAGATGTCATGGGACGCCCCCTACATGGGGTGCCCTTGATCCTTGACGAATCCGTGCCTTGAAGGCGAGCTGGGTTGGCTTTCGGCGCCGGTCGGTGATGTGGCGAGTCCTATACCCGTTCTGTCGGGGCTTCGAGGGGTCGCACGGTCGTCGTGGTGGTCGAGGCGTTGTCCGCGGCTTCCTTCGAGGGATCTCCTGCCCTGCCCCGAGGGGTCGGTTACCCGTAAATTACGGGGGCAGGTGGACAGGAGCTGGCGTGTCGTACGCAGCTGTCATGTCGTCGTAACACTGTGGTCAAGGGCGTAGTGGCCCGGCCTGACGGACCGGTACGACCGACTTTCGCCCCGTCGGTCGCGTCAGGCTCGGTGCGTACGGGGCGGCTGGCTTCCTGCTGGCCTGACGGCCCCAGTACGCGTCCCGAGTGCTCTACTGCCCTAGGGGGCGGGAGTAGGCAACATTGGGGTGTACGACGCTCACTGTTGCCACAGTGCGGGGCGTGGCTGCCCGTTGGCGTAGCGAGCAAGGGTTAAGGGGGTCGTACTCCGTCCCGTTGGCCACATGATGACGCTTGACCAAGGTTCGCCCCCGGTCGTCGTCCGTACTCCCGTTCGAGGGTCTCCACGCCCATTCGAGGGTGTTCTGATGAAGGAGGCGACAGGAGTTGGTGGAATAGCGCCGCGGAGTGACCGGGGCCGGATGCGTCGAAGGTGCAGTGCCGGGCACGCTCTGCACAGTGGCTGCCTGTCCGTGTCATGGCGGTACGGCGCGGTCAGGTTTTGTCAGGGGCGACGTGCGGCCGAAGTTTCGCCCTTTGACTCTGGTGCCCGTCATGGGGGATGGTAATGAGTGACTGTACCGCGTCGCGGCGGTCTCTCGAGGGGTCGAGGCGTCCCCTGGCGAGGCGGAGATTTGCGTCTCGCTGCTCGAGGGGGTGGGGTTCCCTCGAGCGAGGCGGAGTTTGGGCGTGAGGACGGCGCATCCCCGTGGGTTGTTGTTGGGCCGTGTTGGGCCGTTTGTCTGCGTGATTTCGTATGTTCAGGCCCAAAGATTCCTGGAGGCAGCCTTTTTGCGCTTTTTTGGTGATTGCTCCGATGATCAAGGGACCCCTAATTACGGTCCCCGACAGTAGCCCCCGAGCCTTTACGGGAGTGGTTTTGCTCATGTAAAGGCTCATGATCAGGGTGTTCTTTCGCAAGTGTTTGGTGTCGGGGTTCACTTTCGGTCGTGCGAGATCTCTGCGGGGGCGCGCTAGCGCACCCGCGGGTGTAGCCCCCGAGCCTTTGTGGGAGTGTTTGTACTCGTACAAAGGCTATAACCTTTGTGCGTTTTGGGCTTAAGTCGGGGAGGGGGGAACATCACACACGAATTCGGGGTTGTGTTCGGGGGGCATTGCGTTGCTCGTGCGAGGAGCCCCCGAGCCCTCGGCCTCGAAAGGGCGATCGGGGAGAGTTCCTCGTCTTTTCGTGTTACGACCCTCGCTTCCCCTCCGCGGGGCTGAGGGGTGAGACACTCCACGCTACCCTCGAGCGGGTTCGCGAACGCGGTCGTCTCGATGAGCTGTTAGCGGGTAGTTCAAGTAGGCGTCCGTGCCCCGTTCGTTGGGGTCGGCTCGTGGTCCAGAGACACGTCCATCAGTGAGCACTCGCAAAGGTTTGCTAGGCAGGGGCTTGGTCCCATCCGACAGGGACCAAGGGCGCGGAAGCTCTCCCTCGGTGGGATCCCTCAACTAGCTGCCTTTGTCCGGCCTTGAACACAACAAGGGCGTCCCTGAACTTCGTGTCCGGGGTAAAGTCATGATGAGCACGCCCGAATCGTCCCTGACTCTGTTGATCTGAAGCGCCTGTCGAACCCGTTCGAGGGCCAGGCTCGAGCTTCTGATCAGTAGGGCCACGGAGGAGGCGTGCGAGCCTCTCCGCTCGAGAGTCGTGCCAGTCGCCCTTCCCTTGTTTGTTTCCGACTCGGCCGGGGCGTCCGTTTGAACCTGTTCGAGGGTCGGACTTCGAACCTTGGCCTCCGCGGAACGCCTCGAGGCGATTTGTCTTACCTTGGAAGCTGTCATCTTTCATTGGCCATTTTGACCGGGGGCGGTCGTCTGCGTTTTTGCGCGAGTCGTGGTTAACGTGGCGGTGCATCGGCCCGTCGACCGGAACTAGCCATTCTTATCCACACGATCTCGGCTGACGTGGCGCGGTGCTCCGCGTAGGAGTAGTGGGCGCGCCTTTTTAGGCGGGGTGGCGTGCGCGGGCAGTGGTTGAGGTGACGGGGTGCCCAGAGTTACTGCGGTGTCGGTTTGTTTTACCGTGCCGCAGTTAATGCGGCCACCCACGTCGGGGCGGTTTTCCGCTGATGGGGCTCGTGCGTCAGCGGCTCAGCCCACCGCCGCGTTTGACGCGTGTGCTCCCCGGTCCAGGCGGCCAATCCGTTCCTGATGGCGCGGTTTGAGCGGACGCGTCTTTTATTATAAAAAGAAATTGAGAGGGATTGGGGAAGACTTACCTTAGCCGTCCTGCTATCGCTTTCCTCTCCTCGAGCTCTCCGCATTCCTTGCTGAGCTTGATCGATTTCTTTGCCTTCAGCAATCTTCGCCATGCCTCGGTGTCCCAACGCCGCCGCGGTCGAGCTTGAGGAGCCTATCGAGTGGGCGCCATCGACCGTGGCGGAGAGCACGCTGTTCGAGTTAGTGCGCAGCGGTTTCTTGTCGCCGAAAGGCGACGAGGCGTCGCCGGCATGGATAGCGCCGCCCAAGGCGCACAAGCAATCGGCTCCGCCGCCCGGGTACGTCGTCAGTTTCGTTCGATTCCACGAGCGGGGGTTTATTGCCCCTGCGTGTGAGTTCTTGCGTGGGCTCTGCGACTACTATGGCGTAGAGCTCCACAATTTTGCCCCAAATGGGATTTCTCAGGCGGCCGGGTTTGTCGCCACCTGTGAGGGGCTGTTGGGGATTCCTGCCCACTGGGACCTCTGGTTGCACTTATTCGTCGGCGGCCTCTATCTAACGAAGGGCTCTTCGGCGGGGAAGTGCAGGCCAGTTCATGCTGGCGGCTTCACGCTGGCGGTGCGTGAGGGGCGGAAGGATCTCTACCTTCCGAGCAAGATGACCACCAACAACGGTGGCTGGAGTAGCGTGTGGTTCTACCTTCGTGATGACGCGCCCGGGCTCCCGGCTTACACCGGGAAGGTGCTGCGGGAGGGGGAGCAGAAGTGGTCCCTTGGTGTGAGCGGTCCGGCCAACCGGGATAAGCTCGCCCCTCTCATCGACGCGTTGAAGTGTTTGGCGGCCCGGGGGGTGTCCAAGAGCCCTGCTAGAGCGGCTCTTTGTCTTTGTATCTCTGAACGGCCCATGGCCGAGTGTAATTTATCCTCACAAATTTGCCGTTCGTGGCGTGTAAGGAATAAATCTGTTTATGTGTCTAACCTTTTCGTGGGTTAGCACGATCTTGTACTCTCATCGGAGATTTTTGTGCGATACCGTGCCTTTTCCCAATTTCCTGGAGTGATTTTCGCGACGGAGTTTGTTTTTTGCAAGCAACTTATGATGAGGACATGACACGCATGCATATGTTCATGAATGGTGCATGGGGTGGACCCAAAACGAGTTATCTTTCACCTGACGGAAGATCGGGCACCCTAGTTCCCATCAACTTAAGTGTTGGGTGGTGAGGGTGACGCCGTAGCCTTTCGAGGGCGTATGCGGTCCCGCGATCCGGCCACCTTCCCACCGTAGTAGACTCGCGCCTCGCTTTCATCCTCCTCGGTTTTTCGAGGGAATGGGATCGATAACGCTTTCTAGGTTTCGATCGAGGGGAAGTCAGATCCTCCCTGTGATCTTCGGGGTGTGTTAGCGAGCCCTATATCGTGGCTTGGGGGACGCCAAAACCGTTTCCATGAGTTCCTGCAGAGATTTCGGGCGCTTAGCCCCATATTTTCGTGGTTAGCTGTGCGATAGATAAGGACGTATAAATTTAATTCGGGTTTTGCAACCGGATTTTCGTTTATTCGACGTGTTGTGCCTTTCTCTTAGTTCGAGATTGGTTTCGGCGGAGGAACACAAGTAACCTTGGCGTCGAGTGGTGAGGGGGATGTCGTAGCCTTTCGGGGGCGTAGGCGGTCCCTCGACTCGGCCGGCTCTCGGTCGCGGTAGGCTTGCGCCTCGCTTACATCTTTCTGAACTGTTGAGAAAAGGCTTGGCAGCGCGTTTTTCGAAAGAAGTGGTTTGCATTTGTTTGTTGTTCGATGTGTTGTGCTCTCCTCTTAGCTCGAGATCGATTTCGGCGGAGGGACACAAGTAACCTTGGTGTCGAGTGGCGAGGGGGATGTCGTAGCCTTTCGGGGGCGTAGGTGGTCCCGCGACTCGGCCGACCCTCAGCCATGGTAGGCTTGCACCTCGCTTATGTGTTTCCGAACTGACGAGGAAGGGCTTGGCAACACATTTTCGAAAAAAGCGCATGAAAAAAAAGTTAGGACAGTTAGGGGGTTAGTCCCCCAGCAGCCCCCGAGGGAGGCTCGGCTTTACCTCGAGTTCGTTTCGAAGGTAAAGGCGAGTCACCCTGTTTCATTGTTGTTAGTAGCAATGTTTCCATGTTGTTATGAACCTTTATTATTATCATCGTGCGATAAAACAAGACTGCGGAAAGTACAAGAGGTTCTATGGGTAGAAGCGACGTAGTTGTTGGATGTTCCAGGCGTTGGGGAAGACCTCGCCCTTCTCGTTCGCCAGTTTGTAGGTGCCGGGATTGAGGACCTTGGCGACGATGAACGGTCCTTCCCATGGTGGCGTGAGCTTGTGTCGGCCCCGATTGTCTTGGCGTAGCCTCAGCACCAGGTCGCCTTCGCTCAAGTCTCGACGCCGCACCCTCCGCTCATGATATCGTCTCATGGATTGCTGGTACCGTGCCGAGTGCAGGGTGGCCACGTCTCGAGCCTCGTCCACCTGGTCCAGCGAGTCTTCGCGTGTTCGCTGGTTCTGCTCCTCCTGATATGCCTTGAGCCTCGGGGATCCGTACTCGAGGTCGGTCGGCAAGATGGCCTCGGCGCCGTAGACGAGGAAGAACGGGCTGAAGCCCGTGGCCCTGCTCGGAGTGGTTCTCAGGCTCCAAACCACCGAGGGTAGTTCGGTTACCCACCTTCGACCATAACTGTTCAGCTTGTTGAACATCCTCGGCTTTAACCCTTGCAGAATCATGTCGTTGGCACGCTCCACTTGGCCGTTGCATTGGGGGTGAGCCACGGCTGACCAGTCCACACGGATGTGGTGGTCGTCGCAGAATTCCAGGAACCTCTTCCCTGTGAACTGGGTGCCGTTGTCGGTGATGATCGAGTTGGGCACGCCGAACCGGTGTATGATGTCGGTGAAGAATAGCACAGCCTGCTCCGATCTGATGTTGGTGACGGCCCGAACTTCGATCCACTTCGAGAACTTGTCGATCGCCACCAGTACGTGCGTGAAGCCCCCGGGCGCTTGTCGAAAAGGCCCTACAAGATCCAGTCCCCAGACCGCGAAAGGCCACGTGACGGGGATGGTTTGCAGAGTATGCGTCGGGAGGTGCATCATGCGCGCATAGAACTGGCATCCCTTGCAGGTACGCACCATTTCATTGGCGTCAGCCATCGCGGTGGGCCAGTAGAAGCCCTGCCGAAAGGCATTGCCCACGAGGGTTCGTGGTGCCGCGTGGTGCCCGCATACACCGGCGTGGATGTCGCAGATCAATTGCCGCCCCTCGGGAATGTGATGAGGACATGACACATATGCATATGTACATGAATGGTGCATGGGGTGGAGAAGAAGGAGACCAACAAGGTTTTACAAGTCAACAAGAAGGCCCAAGAATAATCCGATTCGAGTCCCCAAGATGGAGGCCCAAAGAAACTCAAATTCGAGTCCACCTCGGAGTCCAGGAGCAGCCCACACTAAATCAGAAGCCCAGGTCGCATACGGGCTCGGTTTTGGACGTTCTACATATGCATGGAAAGCTAAGGAGATAAGCTTTCTAATGGCACCAGTCTCACCTCAAAATTCGTCTGGAGTCATCAGGAATCGACGAAACAAGTTGACATCCAGAATCTGTCTCGGTGCTGCGTCGCCGTATTTTGGCCTTTGGGCCGTGTATCGTGTGGAAGCCCATAGGGGGCGCCCCTCCAACCCTAGCACGCCCTTTAGGTTATATAAACTCAGTAGCCGCCGTCGTTTAGACTTGGGTTTTGCTTAGATTATTCTGTTGAGAACAGTTTCGTCGTCTATCGGTTTGTAGAACCCCAACTTTCGATCTTAATCATACATCTGCAGAGTCACTTCAGTTTGAGCTGCGTTCTTTCGAGTTCTTGCTTGTGTTCTTCGTTTCGCAGGCAGGGATTAGCCTTCTCGGCGAGGTCAACTGGGTTGTGACACGGTTGATAACCAGAGGAGTCGTGGTGCTAAGATTGCTAGGTTCGAGTTGCTGACTTGAAGCCGGATCGGTGTGTTGCGCTCCGTCGAAAACGAGTTATCCATCACTTGACGAAGATCGGCCATCCCGTCCCCATCAAGTGGTATTCAGAGACAGGTTTACTGTCAGGTTCGCATCAATTTGTATCCCCATCTTTTGTCTAGTTTGTTCCATCGTCCTAAAACTCCAGAAAATTGGCCTCAAAAATATTTGTTTATCGTGTTTCCGATGTCCTATAAACCCTTTGTGCCTCGCAATTTTCTTTTTAGATTGCTTTTCTGAATTTTAGTCCCTCGCCGTGTCGTTGTGTTCGCTGGTTTAATCGAGTCAAGGTCTATAGCCGGTGGTGCAAAGATTTATTTCTCCAATCTCATATTTTTGCATGACGTGTTGCTATTTATTTTTGGTGATCCACTATCAGCCGAGCAGATCTTGTATATTGATTTGGAGTTGTCATTTTGCTGCGACAGATTATTTTGCTGTGTACTCGGCAAGGACAAGAATAGGAAGCTTTGTGTATTTCTTATTAGATCGTAAATCAGGCTCGATATTTTTTTTCCTTGGAGGAGCTTTTACTGCATATTGCCATCCGACAGTTGGAAAGTAAGTAATTCTTGTGTGCAGCTTTTGGAAAGCCTAGTACGACCTATTCTTGTGTCGTTAGTTGCATGTTGCGCGGTGCTTTCCTGTAAGCCTAAACTTAGCACTGTTTCTTTGCACAAGTTGTAAATGCAGTGCAACACTTTCTGGTATAACAAAAGTAAAAGGCAAAGGTGCTGGAAAAAAAGAAAAGAAAGAGCCGCACCAAAAAAAAAAGAAAAAAAAAATAGGAAAGAAGAAAAAAGAAATATAAAAGAAAAAAAATCAGAAGTGCTTGCATTGCATCCATTGTGTTCCTGGGCGTAGTTGTATTGTTACTTGCTTGAACTAGGTCCAAGACGAGTTTAGGCCGGCGACATAGACTAGTTTGGGACTAATTTTCAGTTTTGCAATTTCTGAATTGAATTATTGCTAATCCTTGCTACCATATATTTGCCTCCCAAGCTCCACATACATACTTCAGGTCAGTATAGCGAAGGATCTTGCAATCTTGGTACTACTTTCTCAAAGGTATCACGAACCAGCCACCGGTTGTACCATCCACTGCTTGTTTTGGTAAGGACACTTGTAAAAGCTTGGTAAGACGTTTGAGAGTGTGTGACTCTATTTCTTGTCATATCCTAGTAGCTAATAGGACAATATACACTTGTGTGTTTTTCTTGTTTTGTGGCTAATATGATAGGTTTCGACAGTCATGATTTTGAACAAGCTTGGGATAAAATAATAGCAAAATTGGTGGCGTCCATATCCGCATATGAAAATTCAGCACCTACATCTTCCCATGCACCTACTGCTCCTGCTGAAATTGACAGCCAAGGTAATTCTCATGGTGCTACACTTTTGGAAGGTGAGGTTTCTCTTGACGTACTGAATTTTTCTACTACTCCTATTACAATAGAGCAACCACTAGTGAAATCTTCTTTTGATTTATCTTTGCCACATGCTGATTTGGTGGATGCTCCTTGTGATAAAAATGATCTAAATGATAATTCTTTTGTTGTTCCAATATACCCGTTAATGAATGAACATGCTGCCGATGTTTTGGAATCGATCACTTGTGCTGAAAATAGACATGTTTTTTATATTGATAGTGAAAAAGATGAGCAAAGATTGTTGTCTTCTTTGAATACTCTGGGTTACATTGAATTTGATAATTTGTGTGATATGAGTTATTTGGAACAGAACATTTTTGGTCATGCTGCTTTGCCATGGTTTTCTAAGCATATATATCATGTTATTGGCAAATATAATAATAAAGGAGAGTATATGGTGCATCGAGTCTATATCTGTGCAAATCTGAAATCTCCTTTTAATGTACAAGATTGTGATCAACTAGATTGTCCCTCTGGTTTTACTATAACAAATCGGGTTCACTCTCAAGAAGGGGAGCATTGTTGGCTACTACCTATGTGTGCTGGTGCTGATTTTTCTTGCATTGAACAGATAATAGAGGTTATGCAACCATCTATGCATGCATTGTGTTTTGTTAGTGCTAATCTTTTGCAGGATAGTGATGAAAAAGATCATGTGCGTTTCGGTCAAGGAGCCGACGTATTTGCCAACAACTCTATAGGAGAAGATACTTTGGGAGATTAGAAGTATGATCATGTCACTCCCCACAATATTTTCAGTTCCCATATTTTTCGCAACCTCGTGTTTCTTCGTGTTGTGCAGGGCCATCTTAGAGCACAAACAACGTCGAGGACGGCTTTTCATCAAGAAGGGGAGGATGATGAGGACATGACACGCATGCATATGTACATGAATGGTGCATGGGGTAGAGAAGAAGGAGACCAACAAAGTTTTACAAGTCAACAAGAAAAGGCCCAAGATTAATCCGATTCGAGTCCCCAAGATGGAGGCCCAAAGAAACTCAAGTTCGAGTCCACCTCGGAGTCCAGGAGAAGCCCACACTAAATCGGAAGCCCAGCTCGCATACGGGCTTGGTTTTGGACGCTCTACATATGCATGGAAAGCTAAGGAGATAAGCTTTCCAATGGCACCAGTCTCACCTCAAAATTCGTCTGGAGTCATCGGGAATCGATGAAACAAGTTGACGTCCAGAATCTGTCTCGGTGCTGCGTCGCCGTATTTTGGCCTTTGGGTCGTGCATCGTGTGGAAGCCCATAGGGGGCGCCCCTCCAACCCTAGCACGCCCTTTAGGTTATATAAACTCAGTAGCCGCCGTCGTTTAGACTTGGGTTTTGCTTAGATTATTCTGTTGAGAACAGTTTCGCCGTCTATCGGTTTGTAGAACCCCAACTTTTGATCTTAATCATACATCTGCAGAGTCACTTCAGTTTGAGCTACGTTCTTTCGAGTTCTTGCTTGTGTTCTTCGTTTCGCAGGCAGGGATTAGCCTTCTCGGTGAGGTCAACTGGGTTGTGACACGGTTGATAACCAGAGGAGTCGTGGTGCTAAGATTGCTGGGTTCGAGTTGCTGACTTGAAGCCGGATCGGTGTGTTGCGCTCCGTCGAAAACGAGTTATCCATCACTTGACGAAGATCGGCCATCCCGTCCCCATCAGAATGGGTATGCATCGTTGCAAAATCCCCGAAGCGCTGCGCTTGTACAGCTCTCCCTGGATCGAGATGAATGATTTGGCCCTCCTCGAGATGCGGCGGGCCTCGGTTCGGTCCGAGGGTAACTCCCCTTGGTCGAGCCATGCGAGGTATGGGGTGCGCCAATCTCGGCGGTGGGTCGGCATCGATCTCCATTGCTTCGCCTTCGTCCATCGAGTATGTCTCGAAGTCGGGGGCCTCGGGATCGCCTCCCGAGGGATCCTTGTCCATCGGGTCGTCAGCCCCCGAGGGTTTCGAAGTTTTTCGAGGGGGGTGCTCGGCACCCTCGAGGTCGACCGAGGGTTTGTCGAGGTCGTGGGCGAAAACGTTCGGCGGAACGGTCAGCCGCTCGGACGCGATTTTCGCTAGCTGATCTGCTTCCTCGTTGTATTTGCGCGGGTCGTGATTGAGCTCTATGCCGTAGAACTTGTCCTCGAGCTTCCGTACCGCGTTGCAGTACACCTCCATCTTATCATCGTGACAGTTCGAGGTTTTCATGACCTGGTCTATGACCAGTCGGGAGTCGCCTCGAACGTCGAGACGCTTGACCCCGAGTTCGATGGCGATGCGAAGCCCCGCGAGAAGGGCTTCGTATTCTGCCATATTGTTGGACGCCGGGAAGTGTAGCCGCACTACGTAGCGAATGTGCTCCCCCTGGGGTGAGACGAAGAGGAGACCTGCGCCTGCCCTGACCTTCATCACCGACCCATTGAAGTACGGAGTCCAGCATTCGGCCTGGATCTGTGGTGGGGGAAGCTGTGTGTCCGTCCATTCGGCCACGAAATCCGCCAAGATTTGCGATTTTATTGCCTTTCGAGGGGCATAGGTGAGGGTCTCACCCATTAGTTCCATCGACCACTTAGCTATTCTACCGGCGACGTCGGGATTGCGGACTATCTCGCCCAGAGGGAAAGACAAGACCACGGTCACCGGATGCGCTTCGAAGTAGTGCCGCAGCTTTCGTCGCACGAGCACTATAGCATAAAGCAGTTTCTGGATATGGGGATACCTCATTTTGGTGTCGGACAACACCTCGCTGATGTAGTATACTGGCCTCTGCACCGGCAGGGCGTGGCCCTCCTCCGTCCTCTCGACGACGATGACCGCGCTGACTACTTGAGTAGTCGCAGCCACGTAGAGGTGGAGGGGCTCATTGTCCCGCGGTGGTGTCAGGATGGGCGCGCGTGTGAGCGCCGCCTTCAGCTCGTCGAGGGCTTTCTGTGCCTCAATGGTCCATGTGAAACGTTCGTGTTTCTTTAGGAGTCGGTACAAGGGCAAGCCTCTCTCGCCGAGTCGCGAGATGAAGCGGCTCGGCGCCGCGAGGCAGCCTAGTACCCTCTGCACCCCTTTAAGATCTCGGATCGGCCCCATTCGTTCCAAGGCTGTCACCTTCTCGGGGTTGGGCTCGATGCCTCGCTGGGAGATGATGAAACCCAAGAGCATGCCGCGCGGCACCCCGAATATGCACTTCTCCGGGTTCAGTTTTACCCCGTTTGCCCGGAGGCAGTCGAAGGTGATTCGGAGATCGTCGACTAGGTCGTCCGCCTTCCTAGATTTAACAATGATGTTGTCAACGTATGCCTCAACGGTCCGCCCGATGTGATCTCCAAAAATGTGCTGCATGTATCGCTGGTATGTAGCCCCGGCGTTTCGGAGAACGAACGACATAGTGACGTAGCAAAACATGCCAAACGGGGTGATGAAGGAAGTCGCGAGCTGGTCGGACTCTTTCATCTTGATTTGGTGGTAGCCCGAATAAGCATCAAGAAAGCATAGAAGTTCACACCCAGCATTGGAATCGACTATTTGATCAATACGTGGCAAAGGGAAAGGAACATTGGGACATGCTTTATTTAAACCAGTATAGTCTATGCGCATGCGCCATTTTCCATTCTTTTTCTTAACTAAAACAGGATTAGCTAGCCACGTAGGGTGAAATACCTCCTTGATGAATCCGGCTTCCAAAAGCTTACACAGCTCCTCCCCGATCGCCCGGCGCTTTTCCTCGTCGAAGCGTCGCAGGCGCTGCATCATTGGTCTGGCTTGGGGTCGGATATCAAGGGAGTGCTCGGCGACCTCCCTCGGAATGCCCGGCATGTCCGAGGGGCTCCACGCAAAGATGTCGGCGTTGGCGCGGAGGAAGTCGACGAGCACTGCCTCCTATTTGGGGTCGAGGATGGAGCTGACCTTGGCCGCCCTACCCTCAAGATCGTTTGGATCGAGGGGTACGGCCTTGGTCTGCTCCGCGGGCTCGAAGCTGCCCGCATGTTTGCTATGGGAGTGGGCAGCCTCGTTGAGCATCTTCTCGGCCTCGAAGTAGGCATGGGCCTCGGCGCGCTCGACGCACTCTACGTCGCATTGGTAGGCGTGCTCGAACGACGGCCCGACCGTGATGACTCCCTTCGGTCCCGGCATCTTCAGTTTGAGGTAGGTGTAGTTGGGGACCGCCATGAACTTGGCGTAGGCTGGCCGTCCAAGTATGGCGTGGTAGGCCCCTCGAAACCCCACTACCTCGAAGGAGATGACCTCCTTGTGGAAGTTGCCCGGCGTGCCGAAACAGACGGGCAGGTCAATCTGCCCGAGGGGCTGGACCTTTTTTCCTGGTGCGATACCATGGAATGCAGACAAACTGGGCCGCAACTTGTCTGCGTCGATCCCCATCAGCTCCAGGGTGTTGGAGAACATGATGTTGAGGCTGCTGCCTCCGTCCATCAACACCTTGGAGAATCGGGTGTTGCCGATCACAGGGTCGACGACGAGTGGATAATGTCCCGGGTTGGGGATGTAATCCGGGTGGTCTTCGCGACCGAAAGATATGGTCTCCGTCGACCAGTTGAGGTACGATGGTGTAGCGGGGCGTGCGGCGTAGACCTCTTGACATTCGCGTCGTCGCCGTCGCACGGACATGTTCGCCGTGGGACCTCCGGTGATGAAGAAGACGTTCTCCACGACCGGAAAACCGCCACCGGTGGCACCGCCGCCACCATCGGCGTCTTTCCTCGTGTCCTCCTCCTTCGCGACGAGGCGTCGGTAGTGCTTCTTGATCATCTCGCACTGCTCGAGGGTGTGCGAGACGACGGTGTTGTGGTACGGGCACGGCTTCTTGAGCATGTCGTCGAACCGGCCTCCTGGAGGTGGCGGGGGTCGAGGTCCCCATCGGGTTTGGTCCGCGGCGAAGGCTTCGTTGGGGTCATCTTCGCGCTGATGGTCGCGCACGAGCCTCGGGCCCCGCCGGCCTTGGTTGCCCTGCTTGTGCGGCTTGGGCTTCTTTGCTTGCTCTGTGGGTCGGCTGCCTTCCGTAGGCGCCTCCTCCACGTGCTTCCCCTTCTTGCCGTCGCAGATGGCTCGAACCGCTTCCTCCCCGGACGCGAAGCTGGATGCGATGTTGAACAGCTCGCTGACGCTGGTGGGGTGGTTGCGGCCGAGCTCGTGCACCAGCTCGCGGCACATCGTGCCCTCTAGGAAGGCGTTGATGACTTCGGCGTCACCGACGTTAGGGAGCTCGGTGCAGCGCTTGGAGAAGCGACGAATGTAGTCCCTCATGGGCTCGCTCGGCCTTTGACGACACCCCCGCAGGTCCCAGGAATTACCCGGGCACACGTAGGTGCCCTGGAAATTCCCCACGAACAGCTTGACCGTGGCGCCTGCGTCCGCCAGAGGTCGGTCGCAGCCAGTCGCCGATGCCTCCGGAGTCTTATCGTGGCCGGCGTCGTCGCCGGGGCCATCTTTGCTTCCGGACCCGACATCGCCGTCGATGACGAAGCACTCCGGCATAGGGTCGCTTTCTCCCTCGCTGGAGACGTCGAAGCAGTAATCGACGGAGCTCAGGAACTGCCGGAGCGCTTCAGCGTCCTGAGGCCCAGTGTAGTCCCATTCCTCACCGCTCGAGCCTGGTGGGTACCACTCGTCAGGCGAGGCGGCGTGGTGGTAGGTCGTGTCGTCCGACGAGGATGAACGGCGGTCGTGGTGGTGTCCCCTGCGCGGGCGCACAGAACGCGCGGCCGTCCGTCCTCGCGGCGCGACCACGTTACGCCGGTACGTAGGCAGGTAACCACCCCGCGGAGGGGCAGGCTGGCGGGTTCCCCCGCTACCGAGCTGGGCAGTGGGGAGAGATGCTCGGGTTGGCTCCAGTCGCACGCGTCACGGCCGCCGGCCCCAACGTCCCTAATGAGTCGGAGGCAGCCCGGCGCGCACCGGGTCGGCGGCACCGCGGTTCGCGCTTATGCTGGCGCTGACCGATGAAGAGATCATCGCGGCAGCGTTGCGCAATCCCATTGGGAACTGGGCTGGCGCGACGCCCTCCGCCTGGCGGTTCCCTTCCGCAGGGTTCGCCGAAGATGGTGCGGTTCCACCCGACCGGGCGTCAGGCGGTGGTACCCGCGGATCGTCCCAGTCTGGGAGCCTTATCCGCGGGGGATGACGCTGCTCCACCTGCACCTGCAGGCCTTGCAGTCGGTGGCGATTCCGCAGTCCGGCCGCCGGGGGCGATGGCGACGTGGCCTCTTCCTCATCGGTGCGGCGAAGCTGCATGAGGTAGTCGGACCCGTCGGACTCGAACGTCAGACTCCCGAACTGGATGATGAATCCAGGTGGGAACCCGTTGGGAACCCCGTCGGAGGGTCCCGGCGTCGGATGGTCGTCGTGAGCAGCCATCAAGGGAACTGGCGAGAAAAGCGAATCGCACAGCGCTCCCCCTAACTGGCGCACCACTGTCGGCGTCGAGAATGGCCGGCACTCCCTTAGCCGCACAGAAAGTGCGCTGTGTCTTGTCCCTGATGGTCGATGCGAGAAGCCAACACAAGGACACGGGTTTATCCTGGTTCCGGCCACGGGGCCGTACGTCCAGCAAGAGGAGCTCGCGCGCTCGTGTTAGTTTTGCACCCTGGTGCTTGCAGTGGGGGGCTACAAGTGAAGGTGGGAGAGGAGAGTCGTTCTCCAAGTCCCGGAACGGAGGAAGAAGATGATTGAGGCGAATGCCAATATCGTGTGTGTGTGAGAGCGTTCGTGTCTGGGCGTGTGCCTGGACGTGTGAACTCTCCCCGTGCGTGGCCCCCTGACTATCCCTTTTATATCTCAAGGGGTAGAGGGGTTACAGTCGTGGCTACAGTAGATGTCATGGGACGCCCCCTACATGGGGTGCCCTTGATCCTTGACGAATCCGTGCCTTGAAGGCGAGCTGGGTTGGCTTTCGGCGCCGGTCGGTGATGTGGCGAGTCCTATACCCGTTCTGTCGGGGCTTCGAGGGGTCGCACGGTCGTCGTGGTGGTCGAGGCGTTGTCCGCGACTTCCTTCGAGGGATCTCCTGCCCTGCCCCGAGGGGTCGGTTACCCGTAAATTACGGGGGCAGGTGGACAGGAGCTGGCGTGTCGTACGCAGCTGTCATGTCGTCGTAACACTGTGGTCAGGGGCGTAGTGGCCCGGCCTGACGGACCGGTACGACCGGCTTTCGCCCCGTCGGTCGCGTCAGGCTCGGTGCGTACGGGGCGGCTGGCTTCCTGCTGGCCTGACGGCCCCAGTACACGTCCCGAGTGCTCTACTGCCCTAGGGGGCGGGAGTAGGCAGCATTGGGGTGCTACGACGCTCACTGTTGCCACAGTGCGGGGCGTGGCTACCCATTGGCGTAGCGAGCAAGGGTTAAGGGGGTCGTACTCCGTCCCGTCGGCCACATGATAATGCTTGACCAAGGTTCGCCCCCGGTCGTCGTCCGTACTCCCGTTCGAGGGTCTCCACGCCCATTCGAGGGTGTTCTGACGAAGGAGGCGACAGGAGTTGGTGGAATAGCGCCGCGGAGTGACCGGGACCGGATGCGTCAGAGGTGCAGTGCCGGGCACGCTCTGCACAGTTGCTGCCTGTCCGTGTCATGGCGGTACGACGCGGTCAGGTTTTGTCAGGGGCGACGTGCGGCCGAAGTTTCGCCCTTTGACTCTGGTGCCCATCATGGGGGATGGTAATGAGTGACTGTACCGCGTCGCGGCGGTCTCTCGAGGGGTCGAGGCGTCCCTTGGCGAGGCGGAGATTTGCGTCTCGCTGCTCGAGGGGGTGGGGTTCCCTCGAGCGAGGCGGAGTTTGGGCGTGAGGACGGCGCATCCCCGTGGGTTGTTGTTGGGCCGTGTTGGGCCGTTGGGCTGCGTGATTTCGTATGTCCAGGCCCAAAGATTCCTGGAGGCAGCCTTTTTGTGCTTTTTTGGGTGATTGCTCCGATGATCAAGGGACCCCTAATTACGGTCCCCGACAGGTACCAACAACTACAACACGATGACAATCGACCGCGGCCTTAGTTGGAGTCGAAGGCAACACAGATTGATCTAGTGGATGGTGAGTGTGACGACGCGTTGAGCGTGCAACTACCCAGTTCGTAACGGATGGGTGATGACATCACCTTAGAATTTACTCTTGAAGGAACCATGGCAACCAAAAAGGGAGGTGAATTAGGTATTTTAATACTAAAGCTCTAAGCATATGTAAAAATCTATTCCAAATTATATCTAGATGTGCACTAAAGTTTTCTATGTGATGTTATCTCTACCGCAAAAGAGTTTTGCACCTTAGGTTCCAGTTCTATAAACCACACTAGGCAGTTCTAGAAAACTTAAATGCAGAAAATAGTGCAATAAGCAATAAGGAATCTAACAGGGTTAAAGAAATAGCACGGTGATCTTTTTGCTGAGGTATTGGAAAAACCACTTGCTTTTCACTAATCCTCATTGGAGCCCCTCATGAGGGAATGCCCGCACAAGAGCCAAGCTCCAGGTCAACTAACTCCATGCATGGATAGCTGACGGATCTTCCCCACGTGCAAGTCGATCAGAAATACGACCTCTCTAAGATATACGGTTTATGCCGGATCTTTGCCTTGCCTCTTTTCGGATGCCCCTCGTCATCTTCACTAGGTAGAGCTTTGACAAACCGCACTAAGGGCCTTTCCTTCCTTTCACAATTACCAGCTACCGCTCTACAAACGTGGTTGAGGATCTCACAAGACTTAAAACCTCATAATTTATAGCTCTAGGTGTGTGCAAGCGCCAATAGAAAAGAGGTGTATCAACCTTACATAACTCTAGGATAATACCTAAGGAATTTGCTAATAGGCATAAACTAGTAATAATCAAGACCTAAACCTTATTACTAATAATTTCCCTATTCTTACCTTAATTATGTTAGATATAACTCTCAAATATGTGTGGAATATAGGCATCTAGCTTCGCAATGCTCCACCACCCTTCGAATGACCGGATGGAGGGGTACATATAGCCCCAACCAAGAAAAGTAGTTATTGCAAACATCGGTGAACACAAGAAGGCCATCGTCGGATGAATCGGTGATGCCTCCTCAGCTAGCAATCATGTCACTGCCACCCACACACACATCACCGGATAATTCGATGAATGTATCAGTGATATCACTGATTTAATAGTTGATCTCCAGGCCAAACTTCTCGATGCCCATCAATACCGACTGATCTAGTGTTGCATACTTTGGCTTCGTTGGTCAGACCGGTGACCTACAAAAGGTTTGAGGACTTCAACACCTTCATCATCGACTAATATGGTGTATCACCCATGCAATTCCCAATTGAGTCGGTGTACACAGTACCCGTCTTGGCCCCTTCTAATGTTAACTCCAATCAATCCAGCGATTAGATCAGTGATCACCGACTGTGCTGATGATTGTGTTGATGATGATTCTTTAGCAAGATTTGCTTCATGTCTTTGCATGTTTTCATCCGAGCTTCTCTTCTTTGTTGCCTTTGGGCTACATGATCTTGTATAGTCTTCAACACATCCACTTGACCGTGTTTAAGGTGTTTGATCACCCAAGTCTATCATCTAGTATTCATGAGACTAAGTCTTTGCATACTAACAAACTTTGGTAGTACCAATGTAGTGTTGCTACACAATCACCAAAACCATCAATGGCCTATACTAGGTCCATTTTCTTTATAACTTCCAAACCTCGTCTTGCCATTTGTCAGCTACTCACTGGTTACCCTCTCTTGAAAGTCAATGCTTGTGATTTTGGCATAAGTAGAAGATACAACCTTTGCACTAGGGCTTTGTCGACTTGAGTTCAAGCACTTATCACCTGTTGCAATCTGGGCATGTAATCAATGGTGGTTCCCCTTATCGATGAATATGAGCTGGGCTCACCCTCAATGCAGTCCAATTTGATGGATTTGAAACCTACCAAGGGAAGGGGTAACTGATTGCACCGACGAAATTGGGGAATAGGCTAAAAAGGGAGAAAGGATGCTAGACCGTGTGGTGGTGCAATGAATGTTTGAAGGGGATGTGAAGGAAGGAGGGTTATTAATTAGCTATGGAGGACCTAAATAAATTTAAAACTCTCCCCTAAAGCTAACGTGGACAAGTCATGTTGGATATGGGCCAATGTCATGTCTGGTTTATCCTAGACCCTCTATTTAAATAGACGAAGGATATATAAATGAAATTTCATAATATGAGGACCTAGATGAGAACCATCTAATATTTAAAGCATTGGTCAGTAAATTTACTCTTAAAAAAGATTCATCTTTATCAATGAAATTGAAATAGTTTCATGTTCTTTGGTTAGGTGAGGCCATCTCGAGTGATGAATTATCCAGAAAAAGGAGGGCCATGTAATAGTTCACTTGAATTGATTCGTGAGGAGAACCGATCTATGGATCCCATGTTTCGATATGAAAAAAGTTTCTTTTGAGGGCAAGCATGCCCTGACGAGTGGCAGTGGCAGGTAGGCAACACTGTTCATGTGGGATTTATTCTTGTTTTTTTAGATAATGGATATAAATCTGGCCTTGATCAAAATGGCTACAGCCAAAGTTTACAAATCAGCAGCACATCCGTCTGCTGTCACACAATGAAATAAAGGGAAACACCACAAGTTTGAGGAATTAGCATGTAATCCTACTACTAAACCTCCAGCCGTGGTGAGCGAAGAGACGCATCGTCAGAACCTCCAATGCTTGACAAGCGCCATTTATTGCTTGCTTATTCTGACAGAGCCAGTAGGTTCCCCTGAACAGTACCTGCAAGTAAGTTTTCATAAAAGCTTTATCAAAGACCAAATCATTCCTACTGAGCCATATTGCCCAGCATAACACCGAGGCACCGACTAACAGTTGATTTTTAATTTTTCCATCCAAACCTATAAGCCAATCATTAAACATAGCATTACAGCTAGCAGGTGGATTAATATTGAAAACAAGCTGAACTGCTCTCCAAAGGAATTTGGCCATATGACAATCAAAAAAGAGGTGCTGAATTGTTTCCTCATGAGAACAGAAAGAGCACAGTTTACTCCCATTCCAGTTCCTTCTCGCTAGATTATCTTTCGTCAAGATGATACCTCTTTTCAAATACCACATGAAGATCTTAATCTTCAATGGTACTTTAATCCTCCATAGCCTAGGAATACGTTGGATATTTACACCTGTAATGAGGGCCATATACATTGATTTAACCAAAACATTGCATTTGACGTGAGGTGCCATCTAAAAACGTCACTATGGTCATTCAACTGTACATGGCTGATTTGACCCACCATGTTATGCCAAAGGTTTAAAGTCACTCCTTGTAAAGATCTTCTGAAATATACATTAAGAGGAATCCTAGAAAAAACCTTGGCCACAGTATCACCCTTTTTCCTAACGATCTGGTACAGAGATGGGTATTGTTGTTTAAGCGTAAAATTGCCCAACCATTTGTCTTCCCAAAATCTGATTTGTTTGCCATCATTTAAATGAAAAGAGCCAAAATAGGTAAAGAACTATTTAACTTTCATCAACCCGGACCATAAATGAGAATCACCTGGTTTTTCTCTACCTGTAGAACAGTGTGGGACCTTAAATACTTATTCCTCATTAACTGCTGCCATAGACCATCCCCATTAATAAGATTAAACAACCATTTACTCAACAAGCTTTGGTTTTGAATTTCTAGATTTTTAATTCCTGGTCTACCCGATTCTTTGGGTTGGCACAGGATATTTCATTTGGCCAATCTATATTTCCTCTTATGGTTATCAGACTGCCAAAAGAAACGTGATCTATAATAATCTAGTTTCTCCAGAACCCCTTTCGGTACTTCAAAAAAGGACATCATAAACATTGCCAAGCTTGTTAAGACCGAATTGATTAAAACCAATCTCCCTCCAACTGACATGTGTTTACCTTTCCAACTAGCTAATTTCTTTTCGAATTTTTCCTCTATCACCTTCCAATCTAAATTACTAAGCTTCCTGAAATGCATCGGAATGCCTAGGTACCTGAACGGGTATGCACTTGATTGGCAACCGAATATTTCAGTGTACTGTTGTTCAAATTTCTTAGCCTGCCCAAAACAGAATAGCTCGCTTTTATGAAAATTAATTGTAAGACCTGATAATTGTTCGAACGCATAAAGCAACAACTTCATGTTAGTTGCTTTCGTAAAATCATGGTCCATAAAAAGAATAGTGTCATCCGCATATTGTAAGATAGATAACCCTCCATCAACCAAATGTGGAATAATGCCTGAAATTTGCCCCTCTGTTTTGGCTCTATTTATTAGAATAGCCAGCATATCTACGACAATATTAAAAGGATCAGTGATAGCGGATCTCCCTGTCTAAGGCCCTTCCAAGTCTAGAAGTCTTGGTCCACCTGATCATTTATTTTTATCCCTACATGATCTCGCTGTGTAAACGCATTAATCCACTGTCCCCACCTTTCTAAGAAACCTTTCATTCTAAGAGTTTGCTGTACAAAACTCCATTTAACCTTGTCATATGCTTTTTCAAAGTCGATCTTAAAAATCACCCCATTTTTGTTCTTTCTGTGAAGTTCATGTATTGTTTCATGAAGTACCACTACACCTTTCATGATATTCTGCCCTGGCAGAAACGCGGTCTGTGTGGGGCTAATGACCTTTTGGGCTACTTGTAAGATTCTATTAGTCGCCACTTTTATGAATATCTTAAAACTCACATTTAACAAGTGAATCGGTCTATATTGTTGAATTTTGCTTGCTTATTTACATTTACTAGCAAAAGTGCACGTGCGACAGACACGTTTAATAAAAACACACATTTAATAGAAAATAAGACTATATAACGATAGTTGGCCAGAGACCGTATTGGTTACGAACTCGGTGATTCCACGTAAGCGCGTGTTTTTTTTATCGTGACGAGGCGTACCGTTTTATGATTTCTTCAAAAGTGTAACTAAAGAGTCCGACGAAAATCGTGGGTTCGAAAAAATTCTACTGTGGCTGATTTGTAGGCCTATCGGCCTCGAAAGTTTTGAATCTTTACATTTACTAGCAAAAGCGCACGTGTGACACGCACGTTTAATATAAAATATAACACATAATTGGCCAGAGACCGTATTGGTTACGATCTCGACTATTCCACGCAAGTGTGTGTTTTTTCCATGGACTGTTTAGTCAAACTCCTCCAAACAGAAGAGTTAATGTTTCAATGATTTGTCGGCCCATCGACCCTCGAAAGTTTTGAATCTTTATAATATAGATATAGATTTTCTATTAAACGTGATCTTTATAGTATAGATTTTCTATAGTTTATAATAGAAACTGAGATTGCATAATAGATAATTGGGCGAAGACCGTATTGGTTACGAACTCGAGATCCCGTAGTACGGCGAAGAGCTTGATGAAAAAACACATGAAGTGGTTTAATGACGAGTGGGTCCATCGGCTGTCAAAAGAGTTTGATGAAAAAAGAGTCTGACACGTGGGGTCGTAGGAGGGATAATGTTTCAATAATTTGTGGCTCGTCGGCCTCGTCGAAAGTTTTGGATCTAGATTTTATAAAAAATATGAGAAAAATCCTCCTTTTCAATTTAATTCCGTGCACGATTGTGTTAGTTTTAACTTCATTTTTTTTCCACGTTTACATGACCGAATATTCCTTTACGTGACATGGATTTGTTAAAAGAAGACGTGACATTGGCCGGCGGTTCCAGCAACTTGTTTCCGTTCGGCATGTGGTGCATCACCCGGCCTTCCGTGCGACTGTCTAAATCGTGATGAGACGTAATATTTTATGATTTTTTTTAAAGTGTGACTAAAGAGTCCGACGAAAATCGTGGGTTCGAAAAATTCTATTGTGGCTGATTTGTGGGCCGGGTCACTCTCAAAAGTTTTGGATCTTTACATTTACTAGCAAGAACGCACGTGCGACACACACGTTTAATAAAAAAATAAAATTATATAACGATAGTTGACCAGAGCGTGTGCTTTTTTTATCGTAACAAGGCGTAACGTTGTATGATTTCTTTAAAAGTGTGATTAAAGTGTCCGACGAAAATCGTGGGTTCGAAAAAATTCTATTGTGGCTGATTTGTGGGCCGGGTCACTCTCAAAAGTTTTGGATCTTTACATTTACTAGCAAGAACGCACGTGCGACACACACGTTTAATAGAAACACACGTTTAATAAAAAATAAAATTATATAACGATAGTTGACCAGAGCGTGTGCTTTTTTTATCGTAACAAGGCGTAACGTTGTATGATTTCTTTAAAAGTGTGACTAAAGTGTCCGACGAAAATCGTGGGTTCGAAAAAATTCTATTGTGGCTGATTTGTGGGCCGGGTCACTCTCGAAAGTTTTGGATCTTTACATTTACTAGCAAGAACGCACGTGCGACACACACGTTTAATAGAAACCCACGTTTAATAAAAAAATAAAATTATATAACGATAGTTGACCAGAGCGTGTGCTTTTTTTATCGTAACAAGGCGTAACGTTGTATGATTTCTTTAAAAGTGTGACTAAAGTGTCCGACGAAAATCGTGGGTTCGAAAAAATTCTATTGTGGCTGATTTGTGGGCCGGGTCACTCTCAAAAGTTTTGGATCTTTACATTTACTAGCAAGAACGCACGTGCGACACACACGTTTAATAGAAACACACGTTTAATAAAAAAATAAAATTATATAACGATAGTTGACCAGAGCGTGTGCTTTTTTTATCGTAACAAGGCGTAACGTTGTATGATTTCTTTAAAAGTGTGACTAAAGTGTCCGACGAAAATCGTGGGTTTGAAAAAATTCTATTGTGGCTGATTTGTTGGCCCGTCACTCTCGAAAGTTTTGGATCTTTACATTTACTAGCAAGAACGCACGTGCGACACACACGTTTAATAGAAACCCACGTTTAATAAAAAAATAAAATTATATAACGATAGTTGACCAGAGCGTGTGCTTTTTTTATCGTAACAAGGCGTAACGTTGTATGATTTCTTTAAAAGTGTGACTAAAGTGTCCGACGAAAATCGTGGGTTCGAAAAAATTCTATTGTGGCTGATTTGTGGGCCGGGTCACTCTCAAAAGTTTTGGATCTTTACATTTACTAGCAAGAACGCACGTGCGACACACACGTTTAATAGAAACACACGTTTAATAAAAAAATAAAATTATATAACGATAGTTGACCAGAGCGTGTGCTTTTTTTATCGTAACAAGGCGTAACGTTGTATGATTTCTTTAAAAGTGTGACTAAAGTGTCCGACGAAAATCGTGGGTTTGAAAAAATTCTATTGTGGCTGATTTGTTGGCCCGTCACTCTCGAAAGTTTTGGATCTTTACATTTACTAGCAAGAACGCACGTGCGACACACACGTTTAATAGAAACACACGTTTAATAAAAAAATAAGATTATATAACGATAGTTGACCAGAGCACGTGCTTTTTTTACCGTAACGAGGCGTAACGTTGTATGATTTCTTCAAAAGAGTGACTAAAGTGTCCGATGAAAATCATGGGTTCGAAAAAATTCTATTGTGGCTGATTTGTGGGCCCGTCAGTATCGAAAGTTTTGAATCTTTATAGTATAATAAATTCTTGTTTTTACTCGCCATGAATCGGCTCTAGATTTGAATCGGTTTTTCTCTGTTCTATATGATTGGCTTTTCTTTACCGGTTGAGTCGACTGTTGAGTGCGCTAGGTTGGACGATAGTTTGCTTTCGACCGCCATTTGTGATGGCCTAATTGTATTAAAAAAGTCAGAACCTATGAGATACTCCTAATAACATGTATATTATTATTTGAAATTTCATGTATTGTTATTTTACAGAATACATATAGAATTGACCAATATACACATTTCTTTGCATATAAAATTTCAGTAAATTTCACGTGTCCCAAAAAGGATGAAGTACGCAGCCTAATCCGCACAATATCTCTCTGGTCCCATGGAGAGCTTGATCTCGTGAGATCAGCACCATCACTAGTTTCCGGCGGTGGCCAACTGGCCAATGGCCATCCTCCGCCCCCGCCTGTGCCCGTTCCTTCCTGGCTGAAGACACGGCATCTCGTCCAAAACAGAACGGATCAATGCAACAGGCGATGCATGCTTGCTGGACGACCAAGCCACACCTGGCAAGCCAGCCAAAGATCTTCAGTTCTGCGCGTTGCTGACAGGCGAAGCTAATTAACCGCGCGTAGAAGCCGCGTACCGATGGCACAGCAGGTTCAGAGAGAAGAGAGACGACAGCGAGGGAGGCCGCAGCCCGCAGGACACCCCCCACGTACAGCATCGTCTGTTCGTTTGGCAAGGCGGCAGCGGCGGCGCCGAGACACAGAGAGGCAGGCGTGAGCTGATCGCCTCCACACAGAGAGGCCGGCGTGAGCTGATCGCGTCCAGATTTGGTAGTGGAGGCTGTTTTCTCCCAGCGGGGCGATGGCATCGTCTTCCCCTGTGAATGGCGTGCGTATAATAAGGAGATGGCGACAGGGGAGCAAACCAAGGGATTTGCTATCCTTGAGCGCGGCGGGGGAGATATAAGCGTCTCCGGCGCCCCTCCTCCGTTCGGATCCCGGGTATCTCCTCCGCCGCCGGCCTTCTCCTCTCCCGGCCGGGATCTCACACGACTTGATTCATTTCTCCACTTTGAATCTTGTCGAATCGTAGATTACCATTCGTGATCATTGTTCATTCACTGCATTTTCTGTTTGTTCTGAACTTCTGAACCACCAAACTGACTGACCTCCTGGTTTCATCTTAATCCGGTTTCATCTTTGTCTTCAGGATCTTGTGTCCGATCTGCATAGTTGCTTTCAGAATATATTGTGAAGTGAGTTTTGGCTTCTCATCATAATTTACACAAGATTTTGTAACAGGACATCGGGATCTGAAGCCTAGATAGAGGTTCTTCAGAAGATCCACCATATATAAACCCTGCAAGCCATTTCGGTCGGAACGAGAAGAGATCAATGTCGTCAGCCGAAGCCGAGAGCCCCACCGCGGCCGCCGAGAGGCTCAAGCGCCATGACTCGCTCTACGGCGACGCCGAGAAGGTCTCCAACCAGAAGCACCACGGCTCCGGGGTCAGGATCATCACACTACCAGCTCACTCATCTCACTCTCGTCATGCAACTGTTCGTTGTTCATAGATAGAGAACGTGTCAGATCCAGTGACATGACACGACAGGAGATATGATGGTGCGCGCGTGCAGGGCAGCTGGGCGCGGACGCTGATGCTGGCGTTCCAGAGCATCGGCGTGGTGTACGGCGACATCGGGACGTCGCCGCTGTACGTGTACTCGAGGACGTTCCCGGACGGCATCCGCCACCCCGACGACCTCCTCGGCGTGCTCTCGCTCATCCTCTACACCCTCATCCTCATCCCCATGCTCAAGTACGTCTTCATCGTCCTCTACGCCAACGACAACGGCGACGGTCAGCTCTCCTACCTAGCGTCCTAGCTTCATTCGTTATTGACACCGGTCTGATCCAAGCAAATTAATGGCGGTGATTGACATGGTTTTCAGGAGGGACGTTTGCGCTGTACTCGCTGATATCGCGGTACGCCAAGATCAGGATGATCCCGGACGAGCAGAACGAGGACGCGACGGAGTCCAGCTACAGCGTCCAGGCGCCCAGCTCCCGGCTGCAGAGGGCGCAGTGGCTCAAGGAGAAGCTCGAGTCCAGCAAGGCGGCCAAGGTCGGGCTCTTCACCATCACCATCCTCGGCACCTCCATGGTCATGGGCGACGGGACCTTGACGCCAGCAATCTCTGGTACGGGAATGGCAATAGAGCTACTTGCACAAATCAAGTACATAGCACGCCGATTTATGGTTATGGATTCGGATAAGAATGCTAATCGATCTGTTGCTAATGATGGGTTTTATTTGTTGGTCTTGCAGTGCTCTCGGCAGTGAGTGGGATCAGGGAGAAAGTGCCCAACTTGACCCAATGTATGTATGACTCATCATTCAGATACCAACTACCACTTGTGATGATCCTGCTTCCTGCATGGTAATAGATGGGAGTAGCTTCAATTCGTTGTGAATCAGTTTCTGGTGTCGTTTTTTGCGCTACAGCGGAGGTGGTTTGGATCTCGGTGGCCATCCTGGTCGTGCTCTTCTGGGTGCAGCGCTTCGGCACCGACAAGGTCGGCTACTCCTTCGCGCCCATCATCTCGGTGTGGTTCCTCCTCATCGCCGGCACCGGGCTGTACAACCTCGTCGTGCATGACATCACCGTCCTCCGGGCCTTCAACCCGATGTACATCGTCGAGTACTTCAGAGTGAACGGCAAGGAGGCCTGGGTCTCTCTGGGGGGTGCCATCCTCTGCACCACAGGTAATGTCATGTCTCTTCGATTTCGCAATTTTGATTATACAAGCAAATCGATCCCATGGCTGATGTTCATTTGCAATATCATGTGGAAATTAAACAGGCGCCGAGGCCATGTTTGCAGACCTCGGCCATTTCAACATCAGGGCCATTCAGGTACCAGCATCGATCATATCATAGCTTATTTTGTTTCAGTGTTCCGCTCTTCAGTTTCTACTAGGAATGGAACATCTCTCTAGCTGCTACAGTAGTTAGTTACTCCTACCAAATTATCCGTTCGCTCTTGCAGATCAGCTTCACATGCGTCCTCTTCCCCTCCGTCGCACTGTGCTACATGGGTCAGGCGGCCTATCTGCGCAAATTTCCTGGAAACGTCGCGGACACCTTCTTCAAGTCCATCCCAGGTACAATCAATTACTCGCAAGAAAAAAACGTATGCCAAATTAAAGCTGAATAACAAAACAATTGCAATGCAGCGCCCATGTTCTGGCCGGTGTTCGTGGTGGCGATCATGGCGGCCATCATGGCGAGCCAGGCCATGCTGTCGGGCGCCTTCGCCATCCTGTCCAAGGCGCTGTCCCTGGGCTGCTTCCCGCGCGTGGAGGTGGTGCACACCTCCAGCAAGTACGAGGGCCAGGTGTACCTCCCCGACGTGAACTTCCTGATCGGCGCCGCCAGCGTCGCCGTCACGCTGGGGTTCCGGACGACGACCAACATCGGCAACGCGTACGGCATCTGCGTGGTGACGGTGTTCTCCATCACGACGCACCTGGTGGCGGTGGTGATGCTGCTGGTGTGGCAGACGCCGCCGGCGCTGGCGGCGGCGTTCCACGCCGTGTTCACCCTCGCCGAGCTCCTCTACCTCTCGTCCATCCTCTCCAAGTTCGCCGAGGGCGGCTACCTGCCCTTCTGCTTCTCGCTGGTGCTCATGGCGCTCATGGCGGCGTGGCACTACGTCCACGTGCTGCGCTACCGGCACGAGATGGGCGGCGCGGTGCCGGCGGCCGAGCTGGCGGCGGTGCTGGCGCGCCGCGGCGTGCGGCGGCTGCCCGGCGTTGGGCTGCTCTACTCGGAGCTCGTGCAGGGGATCCCGCCCGTGTTCCAGCGCCTCGTAGACAAGATCCCCTCCGTGCACGCCGTCTTCGTCTTCGTCTCCGTCAAGCACCTCCCGGTGCCGCGGGTGGCGCCGCCGGAGCGCTTCATCTTCCGCCGCGTCGGCCCCGCGGGCCACCGCGTGTTCCGCTGCGTGGCCAGGTACGGGTACACGGACGCCATGGAGGGGTACGGGTACACGGACGCCATGGAGGGGCACGGGGAGTTCGCCGCGGCCCTCCTCGGCCGCCTCAAGGTGTTCGTCCAGGAGGAGGCCGCCTTCGCCGCCGCCGACGCGCAGGCGGCGGCGGTGGAGGAGCAGCGGCTCATCGACGCGGAGGCGGCGCGCGGGGTGGTGTACCTGATGGGAGAGGCGTCGGTGACGGCGGCGGCGGGGTCGTCGGTGGTGAAGCGGGTGGTGGTGAACAACGTGTACGGGTTCCTCAGGAAGAACCTCCGGGAGAGCCACAAGGCGCTGTCCATTCCCAAGGACCAGCTGCTCAGGGTCGGCATCACCTACGAGATATGAGCTAGCCGACCTCTTCTTGTTTTCCTGTGCTAGCTCTTTCTTGTTCTGCAGTAATGGCGTGCTTCTAGTACCAGTTGGAGTGACTGACTGTTCATTAATTGTTGTGCTTATGCACAATGTATTTGAATGGGTAGTAACTAGCAATAGTTGTCTCTGTGCAAATTGCCAAGCTCCATTCCATCTGTGATGCACCAGCCGGCCATTCATACGGTACTCAGTCACAGTCTCACAGATCACCGGTAGCCATTTGAGAAAAAGTGCAAGGGCAACTAAAAAATCACTGCAGTTAAGCCATTTGAGAAAAAGCGCATGGGCAACTCAAAAATCACTGCAGATAGCCATTTGAGAAAAAAGTGCATGGGCAACACAAAAATCACTGCACAAATAGAGAGGCTTCATTCATGCCGTCCTTTTCAGTTGTTGTGTTGCAGAAACTGTAAATACCCCGGCTCTTGTCCTTTCTCCTGTCCGTTAATATTCAGAAGGACGCAGGCCTCAGCTGAAACTGTAAATCCACAAGCTGCTGCACCAGGACGCCAGCATAGGGCAGTCCGGATGACGGCTTTGGCGCTTTGTTTGTACTGTATTCCGTGTCATCGAACGAGCCAGGCCCTCCCTTCATTATCAGTAAACAGTGCTCCTCCTGGAAAAAAAAACTCAGCCACAGCTTGATCCAGAGTGAGTGATGACCAAACCAAGCACACTTCTTAATGATTTGTTATGTACAGTTAATGACACAGTGGATGCTCTAAACTGAAATCGAGTTTCAACAACAGATGATATTCCCCTGATAGTTTCAATCTTCTCACTACTAGTAATATAATCATCACAAATGCACCAGCTATACTTGTGGGCTTTTGGCAATAAGAACTCAATTAAACCCCGGCAACATTGAAAAGCTGAAGTTACCAGAGAGGCCATAAGATCACAAACATATCAAGGTGGTGTGCAGAACCTGAACCTTGCCATTCACCGTGATAAACTAGAGGCCAAAATCGGTGAACGGTTCATTTGACATACACTTTAGCATCTTCTGGTAACACAGCTTCTGCATTGGAAGGCATGACGTAGAACTCTTCAAACCTCCAGGCTCCAGCTCCATGCAGCTCACGAAACTCCAAATACTAAAACAAGGGCAGATCTCACAGTTGCACCAAAGAGAGGAGGTTGATACCACGGCAAAGCCGGATATAAAAAACTGCGGCCAACGTTTGTCTCTTCTCCCGGATCTCACCGTTGGCATCCTCCCTTGTACCGACGAAACCGTCCCCTGCCTGCTCTTCACACAGATCGCCTCGATTTTATTCCTCCGTCTGATTGCGACATCATCTCGAGAAAACAACGTTATCAATTTACCATCAGGACCATCCATCTTGACACTGACAAGCTAGTTTAATCCCCAGGGTGAACCATGACATACATTAGGGCTTCTCTTGTCGATAATTGCAAGGCATACAGCTTTCTAGTCTGTAAAAGATCAGCAGCAAAAATTACCGTCTGCAGTTCACAGTATCATAATTCTTTCTGGTCCTCCAGATTGTGTTCCTATCAAAAGAGTGGCACACCAGGCATAAATAGTAACCGGAGTGGAACCAAATGAGCATACAGACATACAGTAGTATGTAGCTCAAGACTACTTTCCTTTTCCTGTAGAGCTTTGCTTAGTAAACTTCAGGATACCGACAAATTCTTTAGAAACAATAAATGGAACATTCGTGCTGATGAGGCAATCAGATTCGCATTCCATGGGGCATGGGTTAAATAAGAGGTAGCATTGCAGTCCTGTTGATGCTGACTGAAAGTTAATCAACCATTTCCCTATTGTCTAATTGAAGCACCTTCGCTCCGTTGTGCATAAATCACCATCCCCCTTCACCTTGCTGGCACCCTCTGCAAAACACTATCTGGACTTTCAAGCAATGTCACACACGTCGGAAGAAGAATCCCTGAACAACATCCAGCAGCAGGCGAAGCTAGAAGCTTGTGCGGCTGGATCAAGCAAAGGTGACACTGTCATGCCTGTAGTGAAAAAGAGACGAGGTCATCCAGGAAACTTAGGTATGGTTCTTCAACTTTTCAACAATCATTTAATAACATCACTTTTCAACTAATTTCAGTCATCATGTCGTGAACAATAAATCCATGACTGAACTTTTCTCAATCAAGATTGCATGACTACATGAACACACGTGCAAGTGCAATACAAAAACTCATCTATGATAAACTAACCAAAGAAGATAGGTGAAGGGTAATCCAAGCCTCTGAATCTCAGTAGAAACTCTGTATAACCATCTTACCTTATCCTTCTAAACCTGAGAATCCAGGTATGCAAGAAAAATGATCTTATTCATTGTTGTTTTGGCTTTTTACTAGGACATATAAGATGTTCTGTTTTTTTTAACCTTAGACTATAGCTTTTAACAGTCTCTGTGTTTGGCCATTAGTATCAGCTATATACCTATCCCTGCAGTAGATAGTTTTACTTTGTTTACACTCATTCCCACCAAGAATTGAGACATATAGACAGAACCAAAGGGTAATTATTCTCTAAACCAAATCTTGCACTTTATGGGGTGATTCACTGACAACCAAAGTAGCAAAGAAACCTGGACTGTTCGATAGATCTCAATACATGACATTATTAGAAGTGATAAAAAGATAGCTTGAATGTGCACCTCAACCTGTAACAACCTAACATTGGTTCATGATATCCCTCTGGCAGATCCTGATGTGGAAGTAGTAGCTTTGTCACCTAAGACACTCCTAGCAACAAACAGATACATATGTGAGGTCTGTCACAAGGGCTTCCAGAGAGACCAGAACCTCCAGCTGCACAGGAGAGGTCATAACCTACCCTGGAAGCTGAAGCAGAGAAGCAGCACTGAAGCTAAGAAGAAGGTGTATGTATGCCCTGAGGTCACCTGTCCTCATCATGATGCAAGCCGAGCTTTGGGTGATCTGACAGGCATAAAAAAGCACTATTCCAGGAAGCATGGGGAGAAGAAGTGGAAATGTGACAGGTGTTCGAAGAAGTATGCTGTTCAATCAGACTGGAAGGCTCACACGAAGATATGTGGAACCAAGGAGTACCGATGTGACTGTGGAACAATCTTCTCTAGGTATGTCTCTCTTAACCAACAACACCATAAAACTGAAGTTAAATGAGGTTAGTTGCAGAATGACCAATGAACTTAATATATGTTATTGTATCACACTGCCATACTTCCGCATCAACAAAAAAGTGCATGATTATGACCTTATGCACATTATTTTGTTACATAGCCTAAATGTTTCAAGGTATATAGTAGTTATGTACAGCAGCAGCTAGCAAAACAAGAATGGGCTACGAATCTGTCCTTGAGTGTTGGGTAAAGAATGTGTCGGTGCTAATCACGATAACAATGGCTTATGTGCTCAAAAGGAAAATATACTTAAAGGAAACTCATAAAATCCGTTCATGTGAAGTACAAGAACCAGAAGAATACTTATTTATGTTTTGCTTACGAGGCCACTCTAATTTGTTAAAAACAAATAAGCTTACCAGTTCCCATAGATGTCAAAGTGTATCAGCAACTGAAGCAATGCAATGCCAACAAAATATTGAGTTGGCATGCCTTGACATCCTTTACTGTTGCTGGGTATATTATATATGAGATTCTGTATCTCACATTTCTTCAATTTTCTATTGTATGTAAATGCAGAAAGGACAGTTTCATCACACATCGAGCCTTCTGTGATGCACTGGCTGAAGACAACTCCAGGGTTAACCACAGCCTTGCAACAATGGTGGGAAGTCTGCATGGTCACCAGCAGGATATCTTTTCGCATGGAGTACCTACCTTCCCTGCTTCACCAACTGATGTGATCGCAAACTTGTCTAGCAACGACCACAACTCAGACAATCATCTGAGATCTTTGTCCCCTTATGCTCTCATTACAAGAAACACAGCATTGTTCTCCAATCAGATGTCGCCCAAGGATTCAGGCTTTCCACTTGATGGAAGTGCATCGAGCTACCCTTACATGCCCATGAATTCTCCTTACATGTCTGCAACTGCACTGCTACAGAAAGCAGCGGAGATGGGAGCAAAGACCAGCCATGATCCTATATCACCATTACTCCTAAAAAGTTTCCCAAGTAATGTGACTACACCTCGAGATCACATGGACATATCTTCTGGAAGCCAAGGAGACTCCCTTGGCAATTCAGCAGCTAATAGTGTTGGCATCAAGACAGCTGATGATGAGGGCTCTTACATGAGTGGTCGCAGTAACATTATGATGAACTCACCATGGGTGAGCAGTTACAAACCTACTACAGTGCCTTTAATTGGACTGATGAATCATCCATTTGCCATGAGAGCAGAAAAGCAGAGCCCTGGCATATTTCCTGGAAGTCAGACGCAGCATAGCAGGCAGGAAAATATCACCGGGGTAGGAGATGCTGGACTAACCCAAGACTTTCTAGGCTTAGGAGGCAGTGGGAATTTGGAAATGAGTTCTGAGACTTACAATGCAGATGTGACAGCATTAAGCTATTCTGATGAGCAGCAGAAGCCACAGGAACATATCTACTCTTACCATCAGTCATCTCTTGACTCCACTGCACTGGAGAAACCCATTTGGGAATCCTAATACAGGCAATTTTACTTAGTCTGGTAGTTTATCCTCAGCTAAGATGTCCCTGAAGCAGTAGTAGCCGTTAAGCTGGTATTAACATGTGCCTGTCAGTAAAAGCCTTTCTGTTAGGCTAAATGAGGATTAAGAGAGCTTTTCTATAGGATGATTAAAAGGGGTATCTTAGTATATTGTCTGAATCAGAGTGACCAAAAGGATAGCTTTAATGATTTGCTGTACTTTCATTCAAGAGATATCAATAATACTTTCCACTCTGTTGGAAAACGAAAGCATGACATGTGGATGCAGATTGTAGAACAATCCATTGGGGTCAACAATTTAGTTTTATTACAGTTACAAAATAAGAAGGACCATGGACAATGAATTTCATTGCTCTTTTGAAGTAGCAGATAGCAGATTTTTTGTACTCTTACTTTTATGAGGTGTCACCGCTTTAGTTATTTAAATGTGGTGTTTACATTATTTCCCCACAACTAATGCCCTAATCTGGAAGCCATGATCCAAATTCTTTTGGATCTGGGAGCCTGGGACTGAAGTCACTTCACACCGCTGCTTCCAACTATTTCTTCGATGATTTCTACATTACTTCTTTTTTGTCAAATGTGCATTTAAAAGCAATCGATCTATCTGTATATGGGGTAAAGAGAAAAAGATGCCAAATGTGTTCCTACAGTTGAGAATACCCATACATCGGAAAGTTCCATTGATGTCCTAACAGGAGATAAGGACAAAAGAACAAAGCTATATCTGACCATAGGCGGGTCAAGAAACAATACGTCAGCACTAGACTGCCACACCAAATTTATACTGAAGCTAATGCAGACATGCCAGTTTTGCTGTCATGAGAAATCCTTCAGTCCCTCGCACATTTGTACTAATCAAACATTTATCAAAAGAGGTATCAGAAGTTACAGTTTCAAAGATATTCTAATTTTGTACCATCCACTGATGGTTAACGAACGCGGACGGCCTAACCGACGACAAGAAAAGGCTTTGCTTTGGATGCCAAAGCTTGGTAACGGCCGTCGGTGCAACAGCACCTGACAGTGCATGTAGAGCAGCCCCAAGGCCTACCCATTAAACACGGCATCGTGGTCAAAAGTGTTAATTTATATCGGTTTGAAATGTTGGTAACATATTTGTTGTCAGTTTACGTAGGTATCAGCATGATATGTTTTAAAATAATATTTCTATTTTAAATTACTTGTTGATTTTTTACAATATTTGACCATTTATATATTAAAAAATTATACAAATAATATTTGTCTTGTGTGTGACTTACTTTACATAAAAGATATTGTAAGCATAACTTATTTTTCGTATATTAGACTACACTTTTTCATAAGATTATGGCTAAATATTATGGAAAAAGTCAACTGTTCATAGTAATATTAAACTGAGAAAATATACAACACAACGTAAATGTATAAACATATAACCATATATGTCATGTAAAATCAAATTTCATAAAAAAATACTTAGGCAAGGGAAAATGAAAATGACCATTCTATGTCATTTTTTATTTCTCCATCTATGCAGGCAATTTTTGTGTCAAAACTTTCTTCGAATGTATGTCACTACAATTTTCGGGGCCACCTTTATTCCAATACACCTTAAACTTGGTTAACTCCAGATATGCACTGTCAAATGACATGGCAGACTGCCAGTACTTCATCATCCAAATCCAACAACACAAATCACACATGCAAAATGATCGGTGAGCTGAGCGAGAAATGAGCTGCCAAGAATATTGTATCGTTTGATCTTAGAGCAAGCAGTACACCATAATCAGCCTTGTTTCATTGTTTGACCAGCGACTCAGGAGCCGTGGTGATTCGCGATCCAGTGAAGATGGAAGAATCCTCCTCGGAGCCCGTGTGCTGGGTCAACCCACATCGCCGTCGTCACCGGCAACCGGAGCCGAGCAGCGACCGGTTTAGAGAGGCATGCTGGGACTGGAAGCTTCCTCTCCTCGCCCACATGCTTCATGCTAAAAAAACAGAGATCAGGTAGGAGAACTTGCGAAGGCACACAAAACCAACGCATCCGTACTCCATAGATGATCACCGATGACACGACACGAGTGCACCTACAGGCCACAATAGAGAAGTGGGAGCTCACCAATCAGAAAAATTGCGAATCAGGAGTACTATTTAAATGATGGTCCAGTATATAAAAAAAGGAGTCTCTTCTTGTCACTTTCATAATTTTTTCAAGTATTTTGGCCTCATATTAAAAAAAACCACAGCTATGTTGAAATATATGAGAAAACTACAACTTTCTTTATCATTTGATATCACAAAATTACAACTTCCGTGTAAAAGGCAAAGTAACTGAAAACGATAATTAAAAGGTACAACTACAACGTAGAAATCTGAACCTCCATTCCTCAAGGTTGGTAGCGTAGCTTAATTGTCCCTCAAAGCTGTCACAAAAAAATTGCAAACGAAGCAAAAGATGCTCCAAAGGCGACGAAACGAAAGTCCAACCCCCACCCGATGGCCGATGTTGAGACCTTTGTTTCAACTCGCAGAAACGATTACCACTGCTACTCCAGAAGAAGCACGCGGCACGAGAAAGAAAAGGAGAAAAAATATTTTCTCTAGACGAGGAAAAGAAAAAAAAAGAATTGAAAAAGCGAGAGACCAGCTGCAGGCTGTCCCGGCTGTCCGCCCGCCTGTCTCTCTCCCGGCCCCACCCTTCCGCTGGCCCGCACGATCTAGATCCGACGGCGCGCGCGACTCTTGACGTGCCCACCACCTCTTACCTTTCTCCTCCTCTTCCCCTTCGTTTCTTCCTCCTCGTCGTCCTCCACCACCGCCACATCGCAGCTTCGCTCGTTGCCCCGCCTCGCCCCTCGCCCTAGCCGCCGCGGGGACCCGAGCACCTCCCTGCTCTCAGCCTCTGCCTTCCGCCGCTTCCGCAGGGCCTCGCTTCGCCTCGCCTCTCCGCGGCCGCCCTCCTCGGCGGACCTCGCCGTCAGCGGATCCGGCTCCGGGGTGCCGTCGTGCGCTGGCCCTGCAGCGCGCGGGCAGCAGTAGAGCGGAGCCCCCCCTCGCCCCGCCCGCTCTGAGGAGCAAGCTCGCGGCACGATTTGCTGGTGAGTTTGTGGAATCCACCAGGGCGTTCCGTTCCCCAAAATCAAAATTGGAATGCGCGCACCGATTTGGGAGCTACTGGAACCCATTTCCCAATCGTTCGGAGGTTCAGAACCGTTGTGATTGCCCCCGAACACCCCCGATTGCTATTGTTATCGTTAATCGTTTTTTGAATGTTGCTTCGCCGTAGGCATTTACTGCTTAAACAACGGTATATGTTTCGTGGGGATTTCATCTTCTAGCTTGCGTCGTCGCTAGGAGTAGTTAGATCTGAGACGGAAATGCCGCGGTGCCCATTCCTCTACGTTTGCGAGAAGAGATTTGCTCCATTGCTCCTTTTGGGATGAGATCTGCCGGGTTTCTGATTCCGTGCCTGGTGCTTCTGCCTGCCTAAATCTAGCTGATTGTTTTCCTCCTCAAACTGTTTGGTTCGCCCTGTACTTGCTTGGGATCGTGGGTAGGCCCCGGTTTGGTGATTAACTCAGGAAAGGCTGCTGCAATTTGAGGTTGTTTCTATCTGGCAAGGACAATAAAAGTATGGGTAGTTGAAAAGGTGAGCGGCCGTGTAGCATGCCATTGATAAACACAAAGCTAGTTGTCCTCCCCAGGAATGTCTGGTGGAAGATTCTATGCCCATTTGGTAAGTTTGTAGCATTAGGATAGTAATGCTCCACTTAGGCAGCGAGGTGAAAGGTCCTCTTTGAATGCCTTGTGAAATGATGCCCTCTCTCTTTGAATGCCTCCTGAAATGATGCTATCCTTGATGGTACTCATCCCAATTGTGTGTGTCTGATACTGCATTTATGCCTTCTTTGCAGGCTGAGCTCCACACTGGTTCTTGGAGGTTTTTGACAGATTACTGGGGGCGTGGGGTGAACAAACCAACGCAAAAAGAATTAAAAGGAGAGAGAAAGAAGGATCATAATGATTTGAAATCTTCTGTCAAAACAAGAGCAATGCGCTGTTGCAGAAGGGGCCTGTTGAAGGAGCATCCCATATATTTGTAGGAGATATCTGTACGCTTGACTCATGGGAGACTGGGTTATAGGGGCGTTGATAAACATCGTGGGGAGTGTTGCCATAAACTTTGGTACCAACCTTCTGAAATTGGGCCATGATCAGGTGGATATTACAATTCATTGAATTGTGCTCTTAGTTCTTATAATTTACTGTATATATATGCTTCTGTGGGATGGTCAGGGGAGACATGCTGCTGCCCTAGTTCGACCCACTGGGACAGATAAGGGTGGAAACAGTCTTAGTCTAAATCCTTCTTTTTTGCCAAAAAGAAAGAAAAAAAACTGAACCCTAGTAATATGTTTTTTGGTTACCAGAGGACCATTACTCATTTCCTCTATTGCTTTAATGAGAAAATATTACATTAACTAATTAGGATCCTGATTGGCTAGCTAGCTAGTTCTAGACTTCTAGTGCACCTGAACATGTTGTCAACAATAAATTGTGCATTTGCTGACAAAGTATAGGATATCACATCAAATATAGCTTGATTCCCCAGGCCAATTTCGGTAACAGCTAACCTTTCATGTGTTATTTGACCATACTATCTACATTAATGTTGAACATACTCTGAAATAATTGTGATTGTGGTGATTATACATGTGAAGCTTTAAAAAATGACCAACCTATGAGAAAGTAGGTGAGAAGAAATAGGCACCCAAGCTCATGTTGAAGAGGCTGGCAGAGGTGTACACCCGCACATCCCACAAACTGAGCTAGGCTCAGTTCCATATGTGAATATTGTATTGTTTTATGGGGGAGGTTCTGTTTTATCTGGTGGAACAATAAGAAAATTCTGTTTTATTTGGCAGAGAGAAAAGCTTTCTGCAATTAACCACAGCGAGGGCAATGACAAATTCGTTCCAAAATCAGTTATGCATTTCCAGACTTGGAGAATAGGTGATCCTGCCTGACAACTTATTTACTAAGTTTAGAGTCTTTGAAATTAATTAAGTCACACTTAATGCTACATCTGCATTCAGGTATACTCTTTTTTGCTGCTGGGAACTGCCTCAACTTCATGTCCTTTGCGTATGCTGCACAGGTTAGTTATGATCTCAAAAGAAAATTTAGTTTAACATGCAGAAATAATGATTTTATATATAAGAACGTCATGAATGATTGTGTGTAAACATGTCAATATTAAAGCCCTTGTAGAGATTGTGGATTCATCCCCTATTCTCTTGGCAATATAATAGAAGTAACATTTTTCCATTAGTTCTTGAGCTAAAAAGATAAGAGACGCTTACTCGTACAGTTTCACCTCTTCTTGCTGCTAACTTATGCATCCACTCATATTTTCTTTTACATTTTCGATCAATTGTTTTAGTGCGTGAATTGATGATTTATTTTGTTATATCACAGTCACTTCTTGCAGCTCTTGGATCTATCCAGTTTGTGTCAAATATTGCATTTGCCTACTTTGTGTTGAACAAGACTATTTCAGTGAAGTATGTATGTTCCTTACTTTCTGGTAACTGGAATGAAAATTGTAGTTAATACATGGAATCATGAGATATTAACTAAGTTTTTGCTCTTCTTCCCAGAGTCATGGTAGCTACAACGTTTATCGTCTTTGGCAACATCTTCTTAGTTTCCTTTGGCAACCATCAATCACCTGGTATGGGTTGTTCCGTCTGCCTTTTCTATTGTATATAGTCCTTCAACAAGATAAATTTGAGCCTCTATTACTTATGCTTGTTTTTGTTTCTTATAAACATCACCGAAGCATCAAGTCTTAACTGCAGCATATTTATGTAGAGCTGTGCAACTTCAGGCTTTTCATGGTTCCTAAGTAGATTTTGCTGATACTAAAATTATCTTGGCAGTTTACACGCCGGAGCAGCTGATCGCAAAATACAGCAATTTGGTGTTTGTTCTTTATTGCATGTCATTAGTCTTTGTGGTTGCATTCAACCATTATCTCTATAGGTGAGACCTTGCTCATATAACCCAGTCTCTTCAGAAACAAGGTCATGCTCTTCCTTACCAGTTTAAAAACTCTCTTGCAGGAGTGGAGAAACTATTATTTCAAATAGTTCGAAAGACGCCGGTACATATTGGCGAACAATGTTGCCATTTTCTTATGCTGTTGTATCGGGTGCTATTGGATCTTGCTCGGTCTTGTTCGCAAAATCATTGTAGGTTATATTGTATTTCATCAAAATCCATGCATGTAGCATTGCTGATTATTTCAAATTATTGGTGCTGACTACCGTATGTTGTTTCCCCCTTCTCCCCCCCTGTTCAGGTCTAACATGCTGAGGCTTACTATGAGCAGCAGATATGAGTTCCATAGCTGGTTCACATACGCAATTGTTCTGCTGTTTCTGTGTACTGCTGGATTTTGGGTATGGCTAACCTAATGCATTATTCCTGGGGCTGAGACTACTGTATGTGCTATTGTTTTAATACATTGCTGTCTAATTCAATTCCCCTTTGTGACAGATGGCAAGATTGAATGAGGGGCTGTCATTATTTGATGCAATACTGATTGTTCCAATGTTTCAAATTGCATGGACCTTCTTTTCTATCTGTACAGGATTTGTTTACTTTCAAGAATATCAAGTGAGTTCATATTTTTGATAACAATGCGAATCCTGTATTGCTCAAGTAGAAACTGAGGGTTTTGTTTTTCCTTTGTCAGGTATTTGATACACTCAGGATAATTATGTTTGTACTGGGCATGACATTCGTCTTCTTAGGGATCTCCTTGTTAGCGCCCGATGACAGTAAAGGTTGGTAAAAAGTTGATTTTCGTGTGCTTTCACACCAACATACATGACTTTGACTCTTATTAATTCTCAGTAGTTGACACCAAAGATGGTTCGAGTGCCGCCGAGGACTCCATAATTGATGTGGACAGGTTCTTTTCCACGAACTTGTAGAAAGTTTCTAAGTTTTCCTCTGTTGCATGCCGTGCTCAGTAAAATATGATTGAATTTATGGTTTAACTTTAACATATAACCTGGACATTGCAGAAATGGAAAGATGCAGATGGAGACAGACGCAGATGATAGCAACTCCTTCGTAACTTCTGTAAAAGTAAAAGCAAAGCGTTTATTGTTGAAGGCAAAGGTGATGTCTTTCTTCGAATACCTGATTCACTGAAGATCTGTTATTGGACTGCCTTCCTCATCTGAACTTATTTGCAGTCGGCGTGCTCCATGTCCCTTGGCCTCGGGGAGGAGAGCATAAGCGCTTCATCAGTGCTTGCAATGCCTATGGTCTCATCAAGAACAACCGGCTTCAGAGGAATCGGCAATGATAGGTCAAAGTATGTCCCCTTACGAACCACAGATTGGAGTAATCTATAGCCAATGATGACCTATAGATACACAGCAAAGGTCTTTATTTGATGTTGCCTATCGGATGCCAGTAAAATTTTTTGTTGCTTCCGATCGAGGGCAATTGTTTGTTCTATGTCATAGTTAGCTGTAACATGAGTGTATAGTTCAACGTTTTTTTCTTCCTTGAAACACTGTCCATACCCAGGTTGTAATTCTTGGAAACAGCTGGCTGTACTACATGTGTAAGTGTAAAGACGCCATTTTAGGAGAAATTCATCTTCCGTCTGCTCAGCATTTTCAGTGTGCTTGCGATCAAGCTTGTACAATACTAGCTAGTAATGAGTACATTTTTTTTTGATACTTAGTAATGAGTACATTTGAAATGCCTACAACTATTTGATACATGTTGGAAAAAGCTGCGAGTTCTGGTACCTATTACAGGAAACTAAATTATTTTGATAACACGTTGCAGAAAACTACAACTTTCTCACCATGCTTTAGTGACATCATGGGCCCATCTTTTACTTAACATAGAGGCTGATGGGTGGGCCCATGCTGAGAAAGTTGTATGTTTTTGCGACGCTTGTCAAAATAGTTGTAGGTTTCTGTCATATGCGCCAAAAGTTGTTCTTTTTGCTACAAATATCAAAATAGTTGTACTAGGTTTTGAAAATTTGCTCTTTAATAATTGCTGTACTACGGAGTACTTTTAAAAAATGTACCGGAGATCTTTCGCTGCCAGAACCCACGAGAAATGGACCAGGTCAGTGTTTTACGGGTTGTAGACTTTTAGCGATGTCATGTGGAAAAGCTCGAGGGGTGACCGAGTCAACACGTGCTTTTCCGAGAGCTGCTGGCGATTGCAAGTCGGTTACGGCCGGCGCAGCGCCAACAGCATTCTGCAATTTCTGCTAGCTTCGTAGGAACAGAGTCCTTCCAGAGATGTTAGCTCTGAACACTAGAGGTGCTTTCCCAAATAGCCTGTTTTGTTCCAAAGATACAAATATATTAAGACTCTGGCAAGACGTGAAATTCCGGCGTGTCCCGAATATATGTCCGAGTAGTGAAAAAAATGCTCTCCCTATCGAGTCTACGTACTACGTACCAGATTTTGTGTGCAGGCCATAACTCCGTGGTCCTCCTAGAGTCGAGGGCCGGAAAGCGTTGCTGTCTGACAGGCGGAAAACCAAGAAGTTGCCGTGCAGCCTCCTCGCTCTCGTCGTCTTCGCCAGCCAAGTTGTGGAGCTGCTTCGCTGGGCAGGTGACCCGTCCCGCTCCTTCTTTACTACCACCAGCGTCCCGTCCGGAGCAAATGCTGATGCCGCCGTCCTTCTTCCTCCACCCGACGACTTCTCCGATCCCTTGCAGTCGTCCCCCGCCACCGCGTCCTCGTCCCCGCCGCACCTTCTTAACCTCCCAGCGAGCCACGTCCTCTCGCTCTCTCCTTGTCGATCTCGTCACGCGTTAGGGTACAGCATCTTCTTCACTTCTTCTTCTCAGTTCCCAGCTCTCTTCCTCTCGATCTCGTCACCATCGTCAGTCGTCACAGAGCAGTGCGCGCGCGGCTGCTTTAATTTCTCGATCAGTCCTCTCGATTGCTTTGCGTCTCCCTTTGTTTGCTTGGCTGCGTTGCGGCTAGCTGCCCGGTTCGCGATTAGTAATGGAGCGCCCGCGGCGGCGGCCGGAGCCGGCGGCGATCGACATCAGCTGGGTGTCGTGCCGCGGCGTGAGGTCGACGCTCCCGTTCCACACGCCCTGCCTCTACGCGTCCGTCTTCGTCGCCCCGTCGTCCGCCAAGGGCGTCCACGGCCACCGCCGCCCGCACCGCGTCAAGACGCCCACGGACCGCGCCGGCGGCGCCAACCCCGAGTGGGACGCGCCCCTGCGCCTCTACCTCCCCGCCGACGCCTCCTCGCCCTCGCCGCCGCTGTCGCCGGCGGAGGCGGGCAAGGACGACAGCAAGGACGGTGGAGACGACGACGTCCTCCTGCTGCGGTTCGAGCTCAAGGCGGAGGTGGCCGTCCTCGGGGACAAGCTCGCCGCGTCCGCCGCCGTGCCGGTGCCCGGCCTCGTCGCCGACGGGCGCACGCGCCGCGTGTCGTACCAGCTGGCGGGGCCCGACGGCAAGCAGCCCAACGGCGTCATCTCCTTCTCCTACGCCTTCCGCCAAAGCAACGACGTCGACGTCGCCACGCCGCCCAGCCCCGCGACGCCCACCACTCTTGCCGCGCATTCCCCACCGGCGCCGCCCACGGCCGCGCCGCCGCGGCTGTATCCGGCGATAGATCAGTGGCCACTGGAGGCGGAGCAGATACCAATTTACCCGCCGCCGCCGGTGACGGCGGGGGAAGCGGCCGCCACGCTCGCCAGCTCGCCGTACTACCCTCCACCGCCCGCGACTCGGCTGGAGCCGCCGGTTTCGGTCTACCCGCCGTCTCCGGAGACGACGACGACGACGTCGCCCTGCGGCGTGTACCCGCCGGTTGGGGAGACGGTGGCGGCAAGCGGCATGTACCCGACGGTGGACCTTGCTCCGGTGAGCTGCTGGTATCCGCCGGCGGCGCCGGCGCTGTACGGTGTGGAATGCGGGTACGCGGCAGCGCCGGGATGGGATGATCGGCGATTGTACAGCTGAAGCCATTGTTACGTTACGCGGGTAGCCTTCATATATAGTTTGATTGAATTTTTCTTTTTTTCCTTCCTTGGTGCAGTGCTGCCCTCCCGCCTCCGCGTTTAGTACGCGGAGCCGGGGCATGTCTGCGTATGTACTGTTCAAGTGTTCATGAGCCTGCTTGCAGGTTTCGATAGATCTTGTACGCAATTATTGTTGTACGGTGCAATTTTTTTTAGTGTTCTTGGTATATTAACTTCGGAAATGAAATACGGTATGATAATAATATCATCATTGAGCTATATGCATCTCTATTAGCTTTGTTCCGAGAAAACAACCAGCTGGTGGGTGGTGGGAAAGACACACAATTCATACCTTATACCTACTCCAAAATCTAATTTACTGGCTCATGTCTCGGCTTGATTGTGGTAAATAGGAAAATAAAACAGTTCAGTGGCCCCATGAATTTGCTAGATTCTCCTTACTGAGAGAGCATGTGGTTCCTCTTGTGCTGTACAGAGGAGTCGATCGCAAGTCCAGGCTCCATGTTCTAACATTGTAACCGCAAATAAAATCTTGAAATAAAATTCAAAGTCAGCGGTAAAGCCTCCCAAATTTTTGCTGGAGGTGCTTAAAAAATGCTGGAGTAGTATTTTTTTAGAATAAAATGCTGGAGTAGTACAGACGTACAATAAACTCTTAAAAAAGAGCAAACGGACTCTTAAAAAAACAAAGAGAGCAAACGGCAAATGGAGTCTGGTCGCTCCCTTCTCATCATTCAAGGACCATCAGAGCTGTGGAACACCAAGCCCAAACGGGATGGCTGTGTGTAGGGGGCTGTAGGCTAATGGTCTATATCCGCAGGCCATGGATTGTAGCATCTGTATGGGCCGAAAGATTTATCTGGGCTCAAAACGAGGGAGTTCAGATTCAATTTCGGTGTTTCTCTCGGTATTTCAGTTTCCAGTTGCGGTAGAGAGACATAATATACTCTGGTACATACTTTCCGGTACGAACTTCACAATTTTTTATAACTTAGTAACTGACAATGGAATATATTTAAAATCTATTTCTTACATTATTCCCTCAATTGTAAAAATGTTTGATGTGCCATGGTTAAAGGGCTTGGGATCAACGATCTCTAAACATCGATCATTGATTACGAATATATATGTACCAGTACATTGGTTGTGTCCTGGAAGAGATCGTATTCACTAACAGTCAACGAGTTTAGAATTGGAAAAGTCCAAAACACTACCTCTAAAGTCTGGATAGGCTCCTGATTTAAACTTTGGTTTAAATTACTCCCACAACTATGCAATTGATCCAGTCTACTCATTCGAAAAATGTATCTTTTTTTTTGTTTCTAGACGCAAGAGCGAAGTTTTAAGTTTATTTCATAGAATGATAGTAAACATTATAATTTTTTTTAAATATATTATATTTTTCATATTTAATGGTCAAATTAGTCTATATCGTATAGCCACCTGCAAGCTACTTTACAACTGATGATCAGCTCTCATCGCTGCGGAAGACATGCATATATAAACATATAATATACCACACGTATGTTACTATACAAGTTATAATTAATTACAAGGCGGTTATCCAAGCTGGACTCACGCTCAGCTCCGCGTGCATGGAATGATCGAGCTGCTCATCAGTTGGATCGGGAACGCGGAGTAAGGCCGAGCTAGAAGTGGCGGATACGCGGATAGCCATACTAGTAATAATTAATCTAATTTAATCTCGCTTTGGGTGATTGCGGTGAAACGAAGCAAGAACTGAGACCAGGGTAATAAAGCGGCTGGGCGCGATCGATCAGGTTAAAGCAGCTGCCGTTGCCGTGCTTGCGCGCTTGGCGGCGGTCCGCGGGCTGACTGCCGTTATAAGCGACGCGATTGGGAGCGAGCTGAGCTCCCCCTCCCGCCCCGGTCTTCTGGCCGTTCTCCAGCTTCTTCTCCTCAAGTAACTACGCGGCCACCCGGTCATGCTGCAAATGGGCCCTAGCTAGCTATACCTCCGTGGCTAGCTTGCTAGTAGCCAGTAGCTAGCTAGCTGATGTACGTGTGGGCCATCTAGAATGTCTAGTCTAGGTGAATTATATTCCTTTTGCCAAGCATGCATGGCGGTATGCGGTGTCTACTGACAAGTGTGTGCTTTGCGTGGCCATGAAATCAACTTGACGCTGTTGCACATACTCGTAATCGTGATGGCCAAGATTTGGCTAATTTTTTCGATCTTATTTTCTCTTGAAAGGAAAATCAACCGTGTTGTGTCGTTCTTGTTTTCCCCTTGCTTTAATTTTTTTTCCTTCCAGAAGATCGAGTAGAACAAATATATAACAAAACTCATATGTAGCTAAATTTGAATTTCAGAGCTGTATTGACCGATGCCCCAAATACCACTTGTCTGTGGATTTGACGGCCGGGCTATAGTTAACTCTAGTCGGCAACCCGGCATACAGTTCCAGGGACGACGTTTTCAGCATCTACGCCGCACAAAGTCTTGATCTAGCTCCAATTTCTGCATACTTTGATATAGTGGAACGGCCTGGATGCATGAAAGCAAATGTGAAGTGCGCGTGTCATGCACCATATCATACATCAAGAACAAGTTGCACACACCATAGCTTGCGGCCGGCCGGGCCAGCTAGCTCGCACAGCTTGCTTCTCTCATTCACCAAAACGTTTTCTTGCCCTGAAATCATGCAGCTCTCCTTATGACTTTCACCTCAATACTCTCCCTGCTGCCTGTTTCTGGTTGCTACCGGCGCCGCTCCCCTATAAAAAGGACATGGCCTTGACCAAGAACATCCCCAGGACATAACTAGATTCCTCAACTCACCACACACACATATATTATATATACATGTAGGCTTAGCAAGCTAAAACCCTAGCAATTAATGGAGGACGCTCGCCGGCGCTCGTCCGGCTCGGCGGCGAGCAGGCGGCTGCGCTGCCTCCTGGCCCTGGCCGGCGGCTACCTCAAGTACCTCTTCATGAAGCGGCGCCGGCTCATGCACAGGGTGGCGCGGAGGACGCTGGCGCTCCTGCACCACCGCGGCCACCACGGCGAGCGCCGCCAGCCATGGCCTGCCCGCCGCGCGCTGATGGAGCGCGAGTTCTCCTGCGCCGACAGCCCCAGCCCCGCGTTCCTCGCGGCGAAGCGGCTGCTGCTGCGCTCCCGGCTGAGAGGCGGCGCGGCGGCCGGCGCCGTGTCTTCCTGCTTCGGCTCGTTCGGAGCTCCGTGCGGTTCGGAGGCGGCGGCGGCGGAGGCGGAGGCCGAGGTAGAGGAGGATCAGATGGAGACGGAGGACGAGGAGGAAGATGATGATGAGCAGGTGATGCTGATGGGCGAGGACGGGTGGTGCGAGCTTGTTGACGTGGACGACAGGGCGGAGGAGTTCATCAACATGTTCTACGAGCAGCTCAGGGCGCAGAGCTTCGCCGCGGCGGTTTTCCAGTGCTCGCCATGACTGGCTTTGATCATGGCGAGCAAAGAGAGTGACGATCTTGATCTGTGCGAGATCTTCGTTGTGTGGTTTGATTTGGAGGGAGCCCTCACTTCTCGAGAATGAGTTTGTATCTGTACATTTTGATGTACGAAGAGTGAGTGTGTGGCACACGCACGACACATATATGTTTCGGTATATATATAGCGTGTTGAGTTGCAACCATCAAGTGTACTGTGTATGTCCGTATGCACTTACATGTAGAGTCGTATGATCAATCATCAGATAAAGAATAAATTAGAGTATAATAATGGCCAACACGTATCTATATTTTTGTAAACATATTCGTTAAAGTGTTATTACTATATATTTTTCAAATGCAAGACACCCATCCTCTTGATCCTTCGATCGGTTTTGGTGCCTCGGAATAATTAAATGAGGAATCCCCATTTGCGAAATTATCCTAGGATGCAGGCGGGGCGGGTTTTGCCGCGAACCCGCCGGCGCAGCCCGCGCCGCGAACCCGCATATCCCGCGCCGCAAGCCCGCGTCACTGAAGAGGACTACGCGGCTGTGACCGCGGTGCCCGCCAGCGACGCCGCAACGCCCGCAAGCTAACATGCAAGCGTCCGTCCTGCAGTGCCGTTGCAATGCCGCCCGTTCTTTCGCTTCCATATGCGTCCGCCCGTTCTTCCGCTTCCATATGCGTCGTTGCTGCTGTACGCCGCCATTACCGAGCTTAGCATGCAAGCTAGCTGCTAGACAACCAGCAAACGGGTTGTTCTTCAACTAGCAAGCCGCTGGAACGAGGAACAACGAGCTTGTGCTGGACTGCTGGCGGTGGCAAGCGGCGACGATGCGGGTTGCCGCAACGCCCGCAAACAACTTGCGGCGGCATGTGGGCAGCCATATGAGCCCGCATGTTCCGTTGCGGTTAGTGCGGACGCAGGGCGGGCAGCCGCAACCCGCCCCGCTTGCAACCTCCCAAACTGCAATTTCCCTTGTTCGATGGATCCAATCCTAAACTCTGGTTGTCTCATTGCATTGATTATTTCGAGATGTCTAGGATTGATCCTGCTCTTTGGGTTCGCCTTAGCCTCCATGTACTTTAAACTCCCTGCTGCTCTTTAGCTTCGGTCCATGGAGAAGCGTCTGAAATCAGTCTCTTGGTCTGACTTCAACAAACTGCTCCTTGAGCGTTTTGGCCGTGATCAACAAGATCTCTTGATTCGGCAGCTTTTTAACATTCGTCGGTCGGGTTCAGTATCTGAATATGTCGTCCAGTTCGATTGAACTTGTCGACCAATTGATGGCTTATGATTATGACATTGATCCGCGCTTCTACACTATGCGCTTCATTGATGCCTTGCACAAGGAAATTCGTTCTATTGTTCTTGTGCAACCCCCCGCTACGCTCGCTACTGCTTGTTCCCTTTCCATGTTGCAGGAAGAAGTCGTTGATCCATCAAGACTTCGGGAGCACCGTCGAGTTCATTATGGCATGGTACATCGCGCATCACCGCGACGACCTCTACCGTACCTCTGCCTCCTCCACCACGTATTAACAAGCCCCTTTCATCCACACCTATTGCTGTTGTTGATAAGAAGGCTCCTGACAAGACTCCTTTTGACAAGTTCTATGCTCTCAAGGCATTTCGTCGAGCTAGGGGTCTCTGTGACAAGTGTGTAGAGAAGTGGCACCATGGCCACCGGTGTGCCCCTACAGTTCAGCTTCATGTGGTACAAGAACTTATGGAGGTGTTTGTTTTTGATGATTATGTTCCTGTTACTGACCAAAATAGTCCCCAATCAGTGTCTGGTGGTTCTGAACAACTTTTCTTAGCTCTGTCCAAGGATGCTATTTCTGGTACTGAAGGTCCAAGGACCATGAAATTGGACGGCCTCATCCAAGGGCAACAAATGGTGATTCTAGTGGATTATGGGAGTTCTCACACCTTTATTAGCCAGATCTTGGCAGCACTCTTGTTGGGTGTTGTTCCTCTTCCTCTTGATGCCACAGTTCAAGTAGCTGATGGTGGGATTATGCAGTACTCTTCATTCATTCCTCAAGCCCAATGGTCAGTCCACCAATGTTCATTCCAGTCTGATATCAAGGTTATTCCTCTGTAGCATTATGACTTTATCCTGGGTATGGATTGGTTGGAATCTTATAGTCCAATAAAGGTCCATTGGAAGTTCAAGTTGATGGATATACCTTACAATGGCTCCACTGTGGTTTTACATGGTCTCTGACCACCTTTACATGAGGACCTCTTGGTTCAAGTTTGCCACATTGCTATTCCTGAGCAGATTTCAAATGCCACTAAGGGCCTTCCCACTGCTATTACAGCTTTACTCACTGAATTTGCTTCAGTTTTTTAATCAGTTGAAGGTTTACCTCCTCCAAGGGCCTGTGATCACTCCATATCTCTTGTGCCCGGTGCCAAACCAGTATATATCAGGCCATACTGCTATCCACCTGCCCTCAAAGATGAGATAGAGTCTCAGATTTAAGAAATGTTGCAGAAAGGTTTGATTCAGCAAAGCAGGAGTCCTTTTTCTTCTCCCTTGTTACTAGTGCGCAAGAAGGATGGTTCCTGGCGGCCATGTGTGGATTACCACTACTTAAATGCACTAACTATACGTGGCCAATTTCCTATACCAATCTTTGATGTGTTGGTTGATGAGCTCTCAGGCGCCAGTTGGTTTTCCTCATTGGATCTTAATTCTGATTTTCATCAGATCTGTATGAAGTCTGGTGAAGAATACAAAACTGCTTTCCAAACACAATTTGGCCATTTTGAGTTCAAGGTAATGTCATTTGGCTTGTGTGGTGCTCCTGCTACATTTCAAGGGACCATGAATTCAACCTTACAACCTTTATTGCGCAAGTGCGTATTGGTTTTCTTTGATGACATTTTGGTGTATAGCAAATCATTTGAGGAACAGCTCCAGCACCTTCAGGCTGTGCTACTCCTTCTCCAATAGGACCATTGGCAAGTAAAATTATCCAAGTGTTCTTTTCCTCAAAGAGAAATTGCTTATTTAGGACATATTATTAGTGCTAAGGGAATTTCTACAGATCACAGCAAAGTCCTGACAATCACAACTTGGCCAACTCCAGCCAATGTCAAAGAGCTTCATAGTTTTCTGGGGATGGCAGGTTACTATAGGAAATTTGTTCACCACTTCGTTGTCATTGCCAAGCCCTTAACTGCTCTGCTTAAGAAACATGTATTGTTTGTCTGGACAGTGGTTCATCAAGAAGCTTTTGATGCTCTCAAGGCTTCTCTCAGTTCTGCACCAGTTTTGGCCACTCCGGATTTTACCAAACCTTTTGCAATTGAGACTAACGCGTGTACCTCAAGAGTTGGTGCAGTTCTCACTCAAAGTGGTCACCCCCTAGCATTTATCAGCAAGCCTCTGGGTCCAAAAACCTCTGGCTTGTCCACGTACGAAAAAGAATATTTAGCAATTCTCATTGTAGTGGAGAAATGGAGATCTTACTTACAACATGGGGAATTTCTGATTTACACAGATCAACGTAGCCTCATCCACCAGTCTGATCAATGTCTCAATACGCTATGGCAGCAACGAGTGTTCACCAAAGTTTTGGGCCTCCAATATAAAATTGTGTACAAGCAAGGATCTTCCAATAGAGTTGCTGATGCTCTCTCTAGACGGCCGCATGAACCTCTGGAATTGTCTGTCTTGTCTTCCTGTGTTCCCTCTTGGACCTCTGCTATCATTCATGGATATGCTCAAGATCCTCTGGCTCAAGAATTGCTTGCCAAACTGGTTGTCTCCCCAGATGTTGTCCCTTCCTTTACACTCAGTGAAGGCATACTTCGCTACAAGTCTAGAATTTGGTTGGGCACCAATGCTGCTCTCCAAACTCAGATTACTTCAGCACTTCATGATGCCCCTGCTGGAGGCCACTCCGGGTTCCCAGTTACTTACTGCCGAATCAAGCAACTATTCTTTTGGAAGGGCATGAAAATAGACATCAAGTATTTTGTTGTGGGTTGTCAAATTTGTCAACAAGCCAAACCTGACCGATCCAAGTACCCTGATCTTTTGTAGCCTCTCCCCATTCCCACTACAGCCTGGCAGATCATTTATATGGACTTTATTGAGGGATTGCCCAAGTCTCAGCTCAAGGATTGTATTATGGTGGTAGTCGACAAACTCACGAAGTGTAGCCATTTTCTACCTCTTGCTCACCCTTTTACAACAGCTTAAGTGGCCAAAGCATTCTTTGACAATGTTTACAAGTTGCATGGGCTCCCTAATTCCATTGTATCTGATCGGGACAAAGTGTTCACTAGTCATTTCTAGCAGGAACTCTTCAAATTAGCGAAGGTCTCACTTTGTATGAGATCCATTATCTCCCTCAGACCGACGGCCAAACTGAACGAGTCAATCAATGCCTCGAGACATTTCTTCATTGTTTTTTCCATTCTTGTCCTGCAAAGTGGATGGATTGGTTGAGCTCCGTTGAATACTGATATAACACTGTTGTCCACTCATTTATTGGTTGTTCACCGTTTGAAGCTCTATACGGGTACACACCTAGAAGTCTTGGCTTGTCTGCACCTTCATCTGTACCCATTACTGATCTTCACCAGTGGTTGCAAGACAAGAAACTAATGTCTAACTTGCTTCAACAACACTTACATCGTGCCCAGCAACGTATGAAAAGCAAGACGACAAAGACCGCTTTGAACGTGTGTTCCAGGTTGGAGACAAGGTGTCTGTTGTCCAGCTATCTCCTCATCTACCTGACATTTCTTCGGCCCTCCAGTATCCTGAGAAAGTCTTGGCTAAGAAGATGGTGACCAAAGGTCTGGTTTCAGTTCCTCAAGTGCTGGTCAAATGGTCTGGTTGGGAGGAATCTTTGGCTACATGGGAAGATTATGAAGCCTTGCGTTAGCAGTTTCCAGGTGCTCCTGCTTGGGGACAAGCACGATCTTTACAGGGGAGGAGTGTTACTACATAGGTTGCTGACAATACTGAAGACATTAATAATGCAAGAGCAAAGGAAGCTAATACACCTCGCCGATCCACTCGGCCTGCCATTTCAAATGTTAGGGTTACTGGACCTGAGTGGTCCCGGCCCATGTAATGAGAATCTCGTGTGCGTGAGCTGGAGCTCGGTGTGTGTGAGAGAGAGCTGGAAGAGCTCAATCATATAGGCATCATGTAGACGGGATAGAAAGGCATGTACAAACATATGAACAAACTTTCAATCTGAATCTGTCAAGCTTGCTAGCCGAATCCCTGCTCCTCTTCTTCTTCCTCCTTAGCAATCGATCCGGTTGCTAACAATGCTTTTAAGTCTTTAATTTATGGTTTATGTGCAGTCGATTGATGACGTGCCAAACAAAATCATTGGTAAGTTCCAACATTATTTGGATGAACCAGGAAGTTAACACCTTGGAGATGACGGCTATTAGCTTAGGTGCGAATATTTTTACTAATCGATTATGTGCTATTAGGTGTTTCTAAGTTGTGTTTTCCCTGACAATTCTTGCTTTTTTTCATATTCTTAACACCTTTTTCAAATCATACAAACTGCAATAATGGATAGTTGTTGCGTCCATGCTTCATACATAGACTAAAGTAATTACTAAGCTATTTCTTTACTACCGGGCTAAAATTTACTGCCGCCTACCTAATCTCATCCAAAATGGAGTAAACAAAAGATTAAGCTAGAGCAGATCACTGGTCGCTACTAAAAGTTAAAAGGAAAAATGCTCATATGAACCCCCAAGGTTTTATATGATGTCCATTCAGTAAGAAAAGAGAATAATCATCCCAGACTCTAGTTGGTAAAACTGCAAAAAAAAAACACTATTGTAAAGTGCCACGTAAGAAAAAACACCCCTTCAAAAGGTAGAGGGCATGATCGAAACATTAAAAAAGCCTTAGGGTTCATTTTTTTCAAAATTAAATCAAATTGCATTTCAGGTTGTGCTTGGGCGCCGAGACCTAGCCTAGACCCTTTTATGTTTTTCGCAAATCCCATAGTTGAATCCATTGAGCTTAAATTTTTCAGCTTTTCTTTATAGCCAGGATCATGTTTGGACTCCTACCATCTGCACAAGACTTAAACAGTGATGTACTCATCCGTCCCAAAAAAACAAGCCATTCTAGTTTCGTTTTAAGTCAGACTTAATTAAGTTTGACTAGATTTATAAATAAAATATATTTCATCATCAACCTTGTAATTTATTTAATATTATAATAATACTTTTTTATAAACTTCGTTAAATAAATAATAACTTCGGATAATACTATAATGACTTGTGTTTTGGGACAAAGGGAAACCAGGGCACTCATGTGCATGATCCCCTCTGGCATTTCCGATCCTATTCATCATTAGGGTGACAATAGAGATAGAGGGTCCCGCCTAAGTAACTAATATATCAGCCAATCCACAAAGTTCCTTAATCTGACACCATGATGCACAATTACCAAGACCAGTTAATCGAGCCAGATGGATTTCATAGAGATGAAACTACTCTCACATGCCACGAAACTCTCTCCACTCTGCTCTGCCACGTCAACAAATTTAATGCCATGAAAACCCATTGAGACTAGCCTTATTGTTATTTTGTTCTTCAATTACCAATTGCTAATGTGATCTACTATGGAGCTGTAATTATGTGATGCACCATCATATCATAGTAATATTCATATTTCGGTTTTATCGACATATAAATAGATCAAAAATTATGTAGAATGGAATGGGATAGCTGTCTCTATTTATGGCCTAAATTCGTATAAATGATCTATGTCGGTACAGTAGGATATGGTGCCATAACATATTTACCAACTTTTCATCAAAAATACACATTTACCAACTTTTCATCAAAAAAACACATTTACCAACTTGTCAACAATAAAAAATCATTTTTCAACGGTAGGTTTTGATGTTTGTCATGAATATAATTAGCTCTCAAAATAGAATGGAAATTGAGATTTTATATTGTGTGATGTGGCTATTGGAGAAGCTGGTTTGTTACCTCTTGAACCACTAGCACCGGCATTCCGGCAACGCCAAAGAAAGCCGCTGAACCTATGAAAACTAACCTACGAAAACTATCATTGGCGAGGTTGAAACTCTAGAGAAGCAAGTGCCGAACGATATTCCATTTTGGGTCGTAGACAAGTGAGAGGAAGCCATATACAGTATGTCCTTTACTACCACTTGTTGAGACGCTACATTATTTGTGCATATTGTGAACTTATTTCTCATTTGGCTAGAACTATTTCTATATATATCATTAGTCACCCTTCCCTTATCAAATTTAAGTCATTTTGGACTTCAACACCACTCTTCCGATAGTGGGCTTTGGCAAGATAGTGGAGCCCATCACTGGTTTGTAATCCTAAATGTGGCCTAGGTGGTAACCAGACCAAAATTTGGCACCATTAACCAATTCTGGCATGTATTAACCGAAATGTGGACAAAATGAGATGAGTAAAATGCACCGGTGATCCATAAACTTGTGAGGTGTCACCTAGGTCCATAAACTTCAAAAGTGCATTTCTAGGTCCATGAATTTGTAATTTATGTCACTTAGATCCACAAACTCTGAAAATGCATTTCTGGGTCCATAAACTTGTAATTTATATCAGTTAGGTCCATGTACCCCTCCACCTAATCTTCATTAACTAATGCGACACTAGCATGAAGCTGCATGCCACCCATGCTTCACTGGAGTTTCGCCACAAATGTTAAATGCGAATCTGATTTTGAATCATAGGGAATAGGGAGAGACGGAAGGGGATGAGGGACTCATTTTGGAGGTTATTGACATGAATTATGGTTAGAGGGGTGTTCACATACTGCTATTGCAGGGTTTTAAAGCTAAAGTCTAGATATGACGAGAGCCTATAATATAGGCGGGCCACACAACATCAATGGCACGTTTTGTTAGGATAGTGGCTGAGAGAGGGAGGTCTCCGGTCATGGTGCTATGCTAGCACTATGTGTACACATGATGTGTATGTATGGAAGAGTATTTTGATACATGGATTATAAGTTTATGGACCTAAAAAAATACGTTTAGAATTTGTGGACCTAAGTGACATAAAATACAAATTTATGGACCTAATACTGCAGTTTTAGAGTTTATGATTTAAGTTTTAGGAGTTGGAGGACCTAAATGACACAAAATAGAAGTTTATGGACCCAAAAATGCAGTTTCAGAGTTTCTGGACCTAAGTGACACCCTATTACAAGTTGATAGACCTCTAGTGCATTTTAGTCAAACGAGATTACGAGAATCGCCGATTTGGTGGCCAAATTAGGCCTTGTTTAGATGCAAAATAGGAGGGCCAAATTTGAGAGTTTGGGGTCACTTCGTAATCATTGCGTCACTGTAGCATTTCGTTTGTATTTGTGAAAAATTGTCCAAAATTGATTAATTAGGCTCAAAATGTTCGTCTCGCAGAGTACAATAAAACAGTGTACTTAGTTTTTTATTTCATCAACATTTAGTACTCCATACATGTGTGGACATTTTGATGTGATGTGAATCTTCTTTTTACATAGTGAACTTTGGGGTTGAAATTTGGAATCTAAAAAAGGGTTTAGATGGAAACTTTCGTAGCATACCAAACAGGCTCCATTACTCCTTGGTCTGACTCTTTAGTCATTAGGACCTTCGGTTGCTTCAAAAATGTTGTAAACAATTTCAAAACAAACATTCGTAACGTCCAAATTAGGTATCCTAATCAGAAAAGATTTTATAGCACATACGGTGCCTCTGGTCTCTGGATGACGAGGATCTGAATCAATCAGACGTGTGTAATTAGGTCCCGCTACGGATACGGATTCTAATGCAAGCCGCGGCTTCTAAAGTTTTGAGTACAATGCGGAAGTAATTCAGTTCATTTCCGTGCATATATGTTTTGCCGTGTAGCATTTGGACATTCAATATTCGTTCCTTACACGTACGTCTAAGATGTTGACTAGCGAAAGCAAAGAACGGTACTAGAAATTTTCAGTGCCGACATCACTTGACTGTAAAATATACACCGCATCCGTGTTATTACAAATTTTTCTATAGTTTCAGTACGTGTTAGCGCCACGCCAGTCCTACCTGCAACCTACAACAACACACTAGCAAAGAAAGTGCCGGTAAATTTCTACGCGCGTATATAACGATTTAGCCAGCTAGTGAACACTGTGAACGCACAGAAGCTTTGTGTGCTACTGGTGAAAATTTAGTCCTCACCGCGATGGTGATAGACTGGTAGAGTTCTTTGTTTGTAAGAAAGAAAACATCTGTATACGTGGCGAAAGAGACTTGTACTGGTAGAAACTCGATTGCATCTTCGTGTCATCTGAGATCGTTGACTTCATGAAGTGTCTGTACCCAATCTCCTGACTTCACCAGGAGTTTAGCAGTGTGCAAAGAAGCTAACTACGCGTACCCAATGCAAAAAGGTGGAGCAAAAACAAATGTACTCCTTCTTTGCCAATTAACTTTTCCAGCATTTGATCATTTCATCTTATTCAAAAATACATGGAAAAACAAGTTATGTTTAAATTATCTTTCATGATAACTAATTCACAAATAAAACAAATGATACTGATTGTATAATTTTTTGAATAAGATGAATGGTCAAATGTTCTTATCAAAAGTTAATATAATAAATATTTTGACACGAAGGTAGCATAAATAAAATAAACATTGAGTTTTGCCAATGTCAGGGCTTGATTTTATTATCAGGAACATATATATTGAGGGCTTCAATCAATTTTCTCGAACCACGTATAGGTACTTCTGATGTATAAATAATGGATGTTCTCTATATCCCTGGGCTATTTTTTCTCCTTTGATTATGTATCGAATTTGCTCTGTGTCAAATATAGAGATTTACTTTTATATGCTTTTGATCACATCCTCATGGTGCATAAACACAAAAAAAATAGACAACAATTGGGGCCGCATTGTTGCATTGTTGTCACAGCTTTAGCTCTGGTATTACTAGCTCCAAGATATGGTGGAGAGTTATAGGCACCCTGCATAGAGCCAGAGTGAACTCATCATCAAGCTCTGCCAAACGGGAGTAAACTTTAAGCTTCCTCTAGCAACAGGTAGACCCCTAATTTTTTTCTGTTGTAATACATGAAATGTTTCCATATACTATCTGTTTCGAGACAGTAAGACTGACTAACAATTACTCTAGTAATATGACATTTTTGTGATACAAACATCTAATCATAATAACAATTTTGTGTCTCAAAAGTTATGTACTAATTAATAGAGTAATTTGTGGGTCATCTTAGATAGATGGAGCATTTGAACTTGATAAACATTAAATTTAACTCCTTCATTCAGGCGAAACATTCAAGATCTCATAAACATTTTAATGATCATCACACAACATATAAAAGATTTTGAAGAAACTATCACATTAACCCTTCACCAAGGAAGTTCCCCCTGTTTCCAGGAAATTATTAAGAATGAAATGGTACGACAGCCGTATTTTATAAGCAAACGGCACTTGTCACGTTAATGTTCCAACACTTTTCCGTCCGCCATCCTTCCAGTTCAAGTTTTACGACTCCTAAAAGGCTTAAACCCTACATATATACACTAGTACCTCGCTAGCCAAGTACCAACCATCGCCTGTCCAAAACCATAAAAATGTTATGAATTCATCATTAGCCATTTCATTCTCGATCCGTGCTTAGTTCTGAAACCACAATAATGAAGTTGCAGAGACAACTATCCAAGGGGAAGCTGTCGAGCGCCGTGAGGGACCTCCTCATCTTCATGCCAAGGAAGAAGCTGTCTCTGTCTATGCTCAGCGTCGGCTCAGCTGTCGTGGCAAAGTGCAGGGAGCTCTGGGAAGGCCTCACCGGCGGTGGGCTCGCCGTCGCCGACGACGATTACTTCAGGGGGAGCTACGAGTTCTCGTGCTCGACCACGCCGATCAATTTCCTTGCTACCACCACGAATGGCCGTGGACGGCGGCGGCGGCGCCGGCGTCTGCCACCCTGCGTCGGCGGCAAGCAAGCGGAGGAGATGCTGGCGTGCAACGCACCAGGGAAAGGGTGGTCTCCCGACCGTTCGCCGTTCGCCGGAGCCGGAGACGGGAACGAGATCGACGGTCGGGCAGAGGAGTTCATCAGGAGGTTCTACGATGAGCAGCTGAAGATGCAGATGCTAGACATGGGCTCAGCCTCACCTGGCGCGCTCTTCGTTCCAGTGATATAAACGGCCCGTGCCTACACTGTTTCAGTGTTTCTTTTTTTTAGCGATACTATTTTGGTGTCTGGTCGTGTGACGTGTACGGAGTACTCATGTCGCATTTCCATTTTGGTATGATGGAGACATGGAGTGCCAGGTCTTCCTGGTCATTTCGTTTAGTTTCCTTCGTAGTATGTGTGGTTTAGGCTCTTTAGCTGCATGCTTTGAGCAACCATGGCTAATTTGTTTTGCCTGGTCAAGTTGCAAGACATATTTCCTTCGATGCAATGGAAAAGTATACCTGTTTATGGACTTGTAGAACTAGGGTGCAATTGGATCGAACACATGCAGATATATTCAATTCTGAGAACATATCCTATTTCATTATTTTCTATTAGAGTTGAAAACGGACATTATCAAATGTGTCAAATACAGTTGTAGACACAAATAGTAATGGTGATTAATATGAATGATCCTATCGAACAAGTGATGCGAACACCTCCGTGGATCAACAGAAGGATGACCCCTCCGTGGATCATTGCAAACACCATTCTTTCGGAGGTTGCTGTTTGGGCCAGTGCAGGTTTTCTAGTATTGTCGGATTTGGTTCAGTCTAGGTCGCAGGTCCAGGTCCCTGTAATATCAGCTTAGTTTCACTGTCATCTCATGCCGGTTCTCACGATCACTGACCATTTTTCATTGGTCGGTTGTCAGTGTGTAACTGGATTGTAGCTCGTGTGTTCTATCTCTTTCCCTCTTAATGAAATACGTGTCCAGGCACGTTCTCAAAAAAAAAGAACAAGTGATGCGAGTCTGACTTGAACATTGTCGATCACGAATATTGCTTTGGATTTAAAGAAAAAGAAACAACACGCTATGGATTAATCACCTTCAACCTCTAAATTTCGTAGAGATCATCGTTGACCTAACATTCTAAAGAACCCTACAGTATGTCGCATAAAGCATGTTTCGAGCCCATAAAAATCAATTAACCATGAACCTCTCCATCTCAATGAAACAAGTCCTTAAATCTCCATCGATAAATAGCATTGACACATTTTGGAAACAAGAGAACTCCTGGTCCAGAAAAATTTCCAACATCAGTAGATAGTACAACATCTGAAATAAACGTTTAATGTTGGAGATGTGGATGATATAAAATTTGCAAACAATAAGTCTAGCATTAGAAAATAGTGCTTGCAATAGTTAGAATCAACATCCATTTTAAAAAAAATAAAAGGCTGCAGCAGTCCACAAAAAATACAACATCCTAAATGGCCTATTAGTACCAGTTTTGAAACCAGAAGTGATACAAGTACGAATACCGGTTATAGAACCGCAAGTGAAGGTGTTTATTACCATAGGTTCATGGAATGAACAATAGTGATAGTGATTTTTTTATATATACTTATTGGGACTGATTGGTTCATTGCCTAATGGCATTGCGCTCAACGCACCCGTGCACCGGCCGAACCTGGCCCGACAGAAACGCTGGAAAATTTCGTTATAGTTTCAGTACACAGTTTCACTTACCTATATCAGAATCTAAATAACTGTGTCAAAAAAGTTTCATGATGATGAAACTCCACTCACAAACCATGAAACTCACTCTTCTCTTTCTTATGTCACATCAGTCCATTTAATGTCATGAAACTCTATTTCCATAAAATCTCCACTGAGACTGGCCTCATAGCTTGGCTGCAGACTCGGTTTTGTATCGCGGGAGCCTAGCCCAATAGCTGGTGCAAGGAACCAAACAGACCAAACAACAATCAATCACCCCCTTTGGCCAGTCTCAATGGATTACCTAGAGTGACATATCATCAAGTGTTTGAAACTAGGATGAAACACCTCCCTCTCAATGCATAATTTCATCGATTGTTGTTTCTTAGGTCACATGTAAGACACAAGCTGTCTAGGTAACTGTGTACATGAAGTTTCATCACCATGAAACTCATTCCACCTCTCTTCATTAATACAGTACCATATCATCAAAAATACAATTTATTATCCATGAAACTCCCACTGAGACTGGCCTTAGCATCACGGTATGTTTCTACCCCGTTCCAGCCATTGTCGGGCCCGTGACTACTGTTAAACCAACAGTGATGGGCCAATGAAAGAGACCAATATTGCGGTCGTTACTGTGAGTGCAACGCACGCTTCTGGCATGGTTTCTCCAAAATAAATTTGTGTCTGAACTTTATGTACTATGACATGGTACCTTCCCAGTAAGTTTTTAGAAACTCGAAATACATATCGAGTAACAAAAAAATGTAATCAGCCAAGAACAACTTGCTGCTCTTCTTTACTCACTAAAAAAACTTGCTACTCCTCTCCACAACCAGTTGTTGTTTCATGGCTGATTTCATTTTTTTTTTTTACCTGATGCCCATATCAAGTTGCTATTTAAAATTTGTGAATACGAGTGGTAGTAAGCCCTCATAGTCGGTAAGAAGTATTGTGGGATTGGTGAGGAAGCAGGCAGATTGGTAAGAAGCATCGAGGAAGTACAATTACCTGATCACAATGAATAAAATAAAAAATATTAACTTTTCTCTCTCCATCCTTCCCCACTAATGAAGAATAGCAACAGAGCGCCAGAGAGTTTTTTCTTATTTGTACCATGGATCCCTTCTTATTACCTGCTGTTATTGGGCCTGCCCTGCCCAACATTTCAGGCCTAGCTCTGGATTTTTTTTTGTTGGCATTTTTAGATATGCTCCCGCACACCGGGAATACAGAAGCACGTAACCTGGAGGGAGCGCCAAAGATGTAGTCTTTTTACCTGACGCCGGACGCCCAGAGTCCAGACCAGACTGTCCCGAACCTGCATAGGTTTACAATTTACAAATGGTCTTGCCATTGTTCCCATGAATTTGGATATGCTGGATAGCATGAGAGAGCATGGTTAGCTTAAGAACGGTAAAGATATTGCAGCTCTGCCACAAAAGAGCATCCCTGCATTTTCGGCCCTAGAAGGAGGAGACAGATATTATCATATATCAATCCGGCGCAGCAGAAATGCGTGGCCCGACGGTTACAATTTGACGCAGGTATTGCTTTTATGCAGACCTGGCTGGCAGCAGAGCAACATATACCGTACCCTAAAAACAATGCCATCTTTCGCCTCAAAATTTCTATCAAGCAAAGCAGAGGATAAATCATCACAGTACGACACCGGAATAACAACAATCCTTAATTTTAATTCACTGCAACTCTCAACATTATATTCTGTCTACAAAGAACCGCAGCGAACAGACACGACCTTATTAAGTTCAGGGAAAAACAATGTATCTTTAACCTTTAACCTTACGATGTAAAAAACGGAATAACCTGCATCAAAAGTGCTCAAACTGAGTTTTGCCTCGCTAAGTTCTCTGCTCTAACTGAATAATTAAGGTACCCCTCACTAAGTTTCTCATCTATAACTCCCGGCAGAGTATCACACTCGGGGTGTCCAAAACTTCATAGCTTACCAGACCACGGCGTTATGCCAAGTCTCTACCGACGGCCTCCAGGCTTCCTTGCAGCTGGAGCCTGCTCGTCCTCATCAGATTCAACATCTCCATACTGCCAGATCCGCAGCCGTTCCTTCTTTGCTTTCTCCTGGAACTGCTCCAGGTTCTGGAGGGCCGTTTTCCTCTCCCTAGTGTCCCACCTCTTGCTTCTTTCAAGCCGGGCAAGCCCTTCCTGTAGATACAGGCAGAATAGGTAACATTACAAATAAACAAATGTCTCTGGCCAAAAAAAAACATAATACGTTTTCACATATGTTTGGCAAGAAATTGATCGCATTGTCTATCAAGAAATGAACATAAGTTTATTTGCTCTGAGTAGTTAGGAATGATCATATGTTTATAGGCATCTTGTATAGCATGTATATCATTGATGACTATAGTAAGCAGCTGTCTGTTTTCATACATGAGGTGCACAAGTAAAAAGGCAACGTAGCAATGTAGTATCAATCTTTGCTCAAATATGATGTGCAGATATATGGTGTTTCTTGTTTCCATTCAAAGGTCAATCAACATTGCCCATGGAAAATTGTTAACTAATAAATGATATGATATGTGCTAATAAATGAAAATAAAGCATAGTCGGTAGCACAAACCTCAAGCATGGTAGCATTTATGCTACTTTCTGTCTCCGCATCAACAAGAGTAACAATGAGAACATTTCCAGTTCCTTGTCCTTTTGATTTTCCCCCAGAAGTATCACGCTCTTCAATCATTGCCCTGTATTGCTTTGAGCTACTGAGCAAACATTCACTTAGATACTCTGCTGCTTCCTGACCAAAATCATCCTCTAGATTGGGTACTTTTATGAAAGCGAGGCTGCATAGCTGAGCAAGAGCAGGAGACGAGGAAACAGATGGGTCCACAGGTCGTAAACGACTGTAGGGAACCACCTCTTGGTTACCATAGTCAATATAGAATACTTCAAACTTGTCGTTTGGAGATTCTACAGCTCGAGGTCCATTCACAATCTGCATAAGGCATGAGAGGTCTTAATAACAAAATTGATAGGATGACCAGAAAATAATATTGACAATTTGCACATAAATTCTTAAAATAAGGTATGACAAGACAATTCAAACATAAGGGATATGTTAGTGAAAACAGACAGCATGGGAACAAAGTGGGGCCTATTAGCGCTAATTGGTCCCATATTCATGACATACCATGAGGACGCTTCCCTAGTTGCTAATGTGCAAAATTCTGATATAACTTCTCCAAACGGTGGCCAATAGATTAAGCAAATCAAGGTGCCTAACAGGCTAGGAGACCAAATTTTTTGGTTTGCGGTTACTTTAGAATCATCAAACTTAAACTTGACATGGAGGAAAAGAAATGTCATCAAGTTACAGTGTATAATCTACTATGGCATTTTTTTTGAAAGGATACTATGAAATATTTCAACTATGATTTTGGCTCATAAAGATTAGTTGATTCCATCATACATGTTTAGTAAAATAGTAGCTGTACACATACCATAGCTCTGTTCCAGGAGTTGTCAAGGCTAAATTGTGCGAGGACTATCTCTCCCTTCACAGGATTAAAAGCACCAATAACTGGCGCATCTTTAAGTTTCAAAGATGCAAGCTGCTGTTGAATTGAAGCCACTCTCTGATCGCCCACTGTCTGAACATAAAACTTGCCACCACCAAGAATTTCCGTGACAACCACCTAAAAAGAATCAAGAAGTTAGATTTTCCCCCATAAATTGAATGTGTGTTTCAACAATATCTTTCATGAACAAACCTTGAGAATTTCCTTTTGTTTAGATTCAGGTGTGGATCCATTGGAAGCCTCTTCACCCTCAACATAGTTCTCCCATATCTTCAATAGTTAAGTGTCAGTAATGGTTTTCCTTTTTGTATACCACAGGAATAAAAATAAAAGATTACCTTAAGTTTCTGTTGCTTCGCAGACTGCTCAGCTCTTGTTAGGACATAAGCATCTGAAATCCTATCCAAGCCAAATGAACTCAGCTTGGCCAGCCCAGCTTCCAAAAGTACAGAACCCATGTTGGTCTTGGACTCCCACAACGAACCTATGAATGTTCCTGTTCTATCAACTGCTTCAACCTCTATCTGCATGCATCACTTGCATCCTTCAGAAACTAAAAGTGCGGAAATGGAAGAGACAGAAGAGACAAATAAAGCAGTACCTCCACATCACGTTGTAGTATTCTTCTCCTCATCAAAGCAATAGCTTCATCTGAGTATGGCTCGCCTTTACCAGGACACCGAACACCGGATAATGAGAAGGCAATACTGCAAGTCTCCTTAGGGATTGTTAGTTTGAATCGATGGCCGCTAAAGACATATTCAACGATGGCAGAATGCCTTCTGTTCCGCTGCAAGAAGGGAAGGAAATCTTTGGCCTTCTTTGCATTTACCTAACCATACAAGAACCACACTGATTGGTTAATGATGGTGCATAAGAATTTCAAAATCAACACTAATGGAATAAACGAAGAAAACTTACCGTAGTTAAATCTGTTATATGCATCACAGGAGATTCCTTTTGAGAATGCACTCCTTTCTTTGCTTTCTCAGCCCGTGATTCAGCTGCTAATAAAGCATCATAATAGTGTGACCTTTCCTCATAATCCCTGTGTTTAGATGTCTTAGCAAAGCCTCGTGAGAGCAGAAGCTCTGCAATATTAACTCCAGAATGGCTGGCAGAGCTCTGAGTAGATGATACGTCATCTCCATCAGCCTGTGAAGTTGAACCCAGAAATACTGAACCATAATCTAAAACTCTGGTATCAGCCGCGTTTGTTGTGGGAGCAGCATTCTGTCCGTCCACAGTGCTGATCCTTCGAGAGTATTCCATTTCAACAGCCACCTGAGAATTAAAGAGGAGGGGGGGGGGGTAACTCAATCAGTTTTCAAGTAGGGAACATTTTTTATGAACTAAAAACTTCAGCCAGATTATCACGAGCACGCCGTACTTGCTTGCCAATCAACCTCGTGCGCAAGAACTCCTTAGCTTCACGAGCAAAATTGTCAGGCTTCTCGTCCCTACGAGCATTGCCCATCTTAGGAGCTCTAATGCTTGAGAGATTAATCCGGCGTTCAGCTGAAGGACTACCATATGGAACAGCATCATCAGCTACAATAATGCAATCCCCACTCACAACCTCCACCACCTGTGAAGAGATCAACATGAAAGAAATTAGTTACAATCATGCACTTATGCAAATTATGATGACTACACACCATCACTGAGAATGCAAGACACACCTTTCCAGTAAATTTCTGGTCATGGATGGGCTTAGAGTTTGTCACTGGTGGCTTAAACCCTGTCCAGATTCTCAACTGGTCTTTTTTAGCCTGAAGTTCTGTGTTCTTCAGCTTTATTTTGACTTCAACATCAAGCATATTAGCACTCCACTCAACGTACTTTGCAAGACCCTGTACCAGAAAGGTTAGGACATAAATTTTCAAATGCAATTAGATTTAACAATTTAAGAATGTGATGATGCCTGCTACCCTGCATACTCGAATGAAGCTATATGACAAATAATTGGACATACATTTTCAACAAGCTCAAGGGCCAAGTCCTTCGCAGTCTCTCCGTCAGGGTAGTACACAGAACCAATTATATTACCAAAGCTGTCTGTGCCTTCCACCACAATACGCACCTAGGAATTTTATTACAAGGAAAAGTTAGGCTAAGTAACACAATAAATTCTTCAAGCCAAGGAGGAGAAGATAAAAACCAGGGGAGATAGCTTACATCTCTGTTGAGAACCCTAGTCTCTGTGAAGTGCTTGGCTTCTCGTCCATACCTATCTGGTGGAATTTCAGCAGAAGCTGCAGATGCAGCAAGTCTTTGCGCTGTAGTCAGTTGCGCAGGTGTTCCCTCAGAATCTTCACCATTTGCACCATTAGCAGTACCATCCGTTTCAACAACTACAGTAGGTGCTGATGAGCGCCTCCCCATGGATGGAGCCTAGATTCATATATAATTAATATTTTTACCTTATAAAAGTGAAAGAAAACAACATCAAGTCGTAAGAAGCATACCTGTACTCCAGCAACATATATCTGCACAAACTGGAAACTAGGGATCAGGTACACACGAACTGTGCTACCATCACGAACTTGTTCAACAATGGCCTCCAAACTCTTGCCTTTATTTGCAACTGCAAAACCTTTTGCATCAAAACCACTTGCTTCACCAATTGCGGATGGTGGAAGATCTCTTATTGACTCTTCAGCAGCACCAGGTTCCTGAAACGTAGATAAGATGCGTTCAACAGCAAAAACAAAAAAGGCATTTATATCATGCAATACAAAAGAAGTTGGTCACAGGAATGAAATAATTGCTAACCTTGCTCCAACGACCAACACCCTGTTGCTTGGCAACTTCCTCCAACCTCAGCAGCTCAGTAACGTATGGATTTTGTTCACCCCCCTTGGGGCCTTGCTCCTTTACCTGATTAAAGCGAATAGAAGAAATCAGTAACACAGCTAGTGCAGTAAATATGACAAAGAAACTGAAAAAGGAAAGTATAATGGTCCTTACCCTTGCCCATCCAGCAGAAACTACTGAGTATGCGACATTCTTGTCGCCAAGATAAACAGTACCAAATTCTCGTCCAATGTTGGGAGCTGTGTAATCCACTCTGAACGTGACCTCCTGTAACAGCATATTATAATTTTGCATTGCCCAAAAAAAGGAACTTATGAATACAATGAATTGTATATGAGTTTGGAAAAGAAATGAAGTTCAAATGTAGCACCTTCCCAATGCAGAGCTTTCTAAGAAACTCCCTGCTTTCCCATGCAAAGGGCTCATCCACTCCACCACGGCGAGCCTAGAACACCATGAGCTTTTGATGTGAATAAGGAAGCGAAAATTGAAAAACTACAGAAATGAGTGGAATATCACGAAGCTACAATTGATACTAAGTAAACATTCCTAGGTTGAAAGTTTAGTAACAAAATGCAACCAGACATAGCCAATTTGAGAATTGTAAACTTGCATTAGTCCCCAAGCATAACTTGAAAAAACCTAGCTGACCTAGAACAAACCAATGACTTCCACCAAATTCATGGCACAGTAAAAACTGAGGTTAAATGAAAAGGCCAAATCATATCCCACATTACCAACAAAGATTTCATGCCTGCAGATTGAATCTTACCAGCCTTGGCGCCATAAGGTAGGACAGGGTGATGGACTTCTCAGGTGGGATCTCAGCCTTTGTGCTTCCCATGATGAGTAGACAATCCCCGGATGTCACAGCCTTCACCTTACCCCTCAGCCATCCTGACGCTCCTGTGTTGGACGCCATGATAGCAACTTATACCCTGCGATCAGATGAAAAGATGGGCATTTATTACGAGATTAGTGTAGCATAATTTAGTCTTGTTTCCTAACATATGCAGCGACCCGCATGTTTCCTATATTTGGATTTTACAGACCATACGTAGCTAAAATGGTGGAAATGACAAATACATGCAGACATTTAATTGGAATCGTCTCAGTTTTCACATAAACCGTTACCCTTTGAATACACAAACCAATACAGCTAATTCTGTGCTGGTGTTTTCACGGTCAGACAATACCAGTCACTCCGCTAGTCAAACAATAAAGAAGAATAAACAACAGAGCTGCATGAATGTAAGCGTCACAGGGTACGCAGGAATGTAAAGTGCACAGGTTGACAGTACATGGCCTCCCCGCTTTTATCCTACGCACAGGAATTATTGAGCACGAGCAGGTTTCTCTAAAGGGAAACACGGAAAGAATTGCACACGAAAGATTTGGCCCACCCGGCCACCCACACCCCCAAATACCCGCAAGAGTCCAACCACTCAACCCCGCGGGAGGGTCGTCACGCGAACCCAGCCACCTTTCTGCCACGGCGCAAAAGCGCGGCAGACGAGCAGGGTAATGCGCTCAGACTCAGAGCGCGTAAATCCAAACCCATTCCTACTAAAATCTAATCCGCAAGTCCACCCTCTACGCCATGCAGAGCTGCGACCGTACAAGCAGACCGCAGATCTGGCAGTGGCACCACACGAACCCGCGCGATCTCGGAGAATTCCGGCCTCGGCGACCGGGCACCGAGCAGAGCAGGCCGCGCCGCATCGAATCGAGCGCGGGCGACGGGCACGGCGCCCAGATCGGGCCGAGAACCGATCCTAAACGCCCAGATCTGCGAGCTAACCCACCCAAGCCGCCACGGGACGGGGCGCGCGCCATCGGATCAGGAGGGACGGGGAGCTCACCTGGCCTCGGCGGGATCGCGCCCGGCGCGGCGGAGGCAGATCTGGGCGAGAGCGGATAAGGCACGGGCACCTCCGCTCCGGCGTCCGTTACACGGGGGCGGCAGGGGTGAGCGGGGCCCTCTCGCCGGCGCGGCGACGGGCAGGGGGTGGGAGCGCGTGAGGTTTTTCGGGGTGCAGCGAGTGGCGAAATGAGGAGGGAGGAGGAGGGGAGGCGAGGGAGGGGAGAAGGGATGGTTTATAGGGCGGGCGGGCGGGCCGGGGACGCGACGAGGGGAGGAAGAAGCAGGCCGGGTCGGCAGGCTAGGTGGGGGTCCCGTCCCGTCCGCGTGTGCGGCCGCTCGCGCTCTCACGGAAATGTGCGTGGAGTTTGTTGGGGGCGGGGCGCGAGATCCGACGGCAGCAGCGGAGCTGGAAAGGGAAATCTGCCGTGCAGGCTGGGCTGCTGATTTGTTCTGTTCTTCGCCGTGGTAAGGATGAGAGTGAGAGGCGCCGGGTGAGGTCAAGGTGGGGCAAAGTGGTAAGAAGGTTTGGTCATGGCGTGTCCTAGCGGTTAGCTTTGCCTTCCTGCGGTTCGATTTACACTGACGTGCTCTGATTCGGCTACGTAGTTACCGTGCTTTGCCCCCTTGATGACCGAAGCGGGGATGCTCTGTTTCGAGTTTAGGTTTCTAGGGCATGCTTCCCTCCCGTTCCTCCGGCTATGGCGGCGGCGGTGGCGGCGATGAGATCGCGATAATATGATGGTAATGGCGCAGAGAAAACGAAGGCGGAAGAAGATATGTGTTACCTAGTATATACGACAAACAAAAATGAGGCCAGAGGAAGACGAACATGCGGTCGTTAATTCGGTTGAAAGAGCTAGTCCCCAGTTGTTTCCTATTAAATCCAAATTAATGCGTATTTCTCTATATATTTATACTTTCTCAAAATATTCGGCGTATGTCTTCGAGTAATGTCTTTTGATTAAAATAAAAGGTAAGTGTCTAGAACAATTTGAAATGTAAGAATCACAAAAAAAATATTTCAGAAATCCAAACATAAACCAATTATTAATATTTTTGAGTAACGTCTTTAAATTAAAGTAAGCATCTAGCACAATGCAAAATGTAAAAAAAATCAAATAAAAATTTTAAGAAATATAAAACTTCCTAGATCATTGATTACCAGGTGCTACAAATTCATATGAAATAAAGACCACGAGTCAGCTAATATTACCAAAATAAAATTAAACGGAATCCATGACAAACAATGATTAGGAATAACTAAAATTGGAATGTAAGTAAAATTATCTTAGAAAATTGAATTTGATTTATTAATTTTTTAAAATTTTGAAAGTGCACTTGGTTCAATTTGAAGAAAGATTCAAAATCAAATGAGAGAAAAGTATAGTTATTTTTTCATTTATTACAAATATCACATGAAATTTCGGCCCTTAGTATATTCCTATTCTATGTATCTGGTCACTATTATTAACGTTGAAAATTTCGGCTTCTACGGGCCCAGCTAGTGGATTACATATCTCGAACAAGGTACTGTAATTGGTTGAATATAGCGACTATGTAGTTTATTTAATGGAAAAAATGCTAGTCCTCACCCATGCTAAATTGGATGGTAATGATATTACCATTGTACCATTTGTGAATAAAACCACATCTACTATGTAGTGTATAATAGCCATTTGACCTGATTTTGTCTATTTTTGGACACTCTATGACGTTATTGTTAATTATAGAAAGTTATTTATTTTTCAAGAATTAACCACACATTCTTATGATTAAAAGGTGGCGGTCACTTATATGTTTTAGATACATTTAGCACGAGTTTCGTTCACACGCCTATTTTGTTTTAAGTAACCGCCTATAAATCATCACTGCTCTTGAATGCTTTGTCCACTATATGGTTTTCAAGGAGTTCATGAGAGATATGTATCCATTGAACCATCGTCATTTCCATAGGAAAAAGGCAACCATATTGAGTTAGTGACTCAATAGTTATTCTGTATGAAGCTGTGTTGATTCATTAATGATTCGTTCACCTCAATGTGCAATGAAACGGATATAATAAACATCCAAGACAACAAATAAACACTATTTCCCTCAATTGTTTATTTTCAAGCATTTTTTATAGTTTGTCACTTACATTCCTACATAAGGAATTGAGTTCTTATCATCATAAGACTAAAAAAGCTTAACTCGTGGTCAAAGCAATGTTGATGTGTATTTATATTTTAACATTTCTATAACTGAACGTAATGAGATGATTTACTAATCTTGTTATAGATTATGTTTTGCATGGCATCCTCCCTTCATGAAAAGAATGAGTGGCTATTTTCAACAAACTCGGAAAAAGGGGGCAATTCAAACTATATGTCAATGATGAATTATGAATGTGATTATATGGGTCCAAAGTGTTTACTTGTTGCTAAATTTAGTGATTGTTTAGTAGCACTAATAATTTCTTTTGAGGTATTTTTGACTATACTGGTGACTGTGCCACCATGCGCTATTAATTCTTCTCCAAGGAGATCAATTCTAGTCATTGGTTGATATGTGCAGTTGGGCACTTCACTCGCCCATAAAAATATCTAGTTTGGTCATATCATTTGTTCAATACATTTAACTAAACCGATGCGAAGCCTAATAGCTAAGCGATTTTAGCCCAATAAGTGGATACCCTTGTATTTTGTGTCATGTTCTTTATACAAGAAATATGACCATGCTGATATCGCGATTCGTCGTTGCAATTCATGGCGGTTGTATGCATTGATACAATACCACACTACGGCATTGCCTCATTTGATGCCAAGGCCCAAGGGCAGCATGCACTGATGCATAGGGCAAACTTTATGGGCACCATGCATCTAATGTTGCCTTATGTATCTAATGTCACCTTTGGATGCCATGTCACCCAACCAATGGCACCATGCACCGATGTCCAATCTATACATGTTCTTCTAATTCTTTTAGGGAAAATTTGCTATAGGACATCCAAAATGATGTTGATTTGCTGAAAGACACCGTTGATCAAGCTATATGCTGGTGGACACTCTTGTTTTGTACCAATTTGCTGGAAGACACCGCGTCAATTAAAATAATATTTTTCAGCTGAGAAGGAGAGAGAAAGGTAAGAAAATGTCCTTTCTGCCCTTGTCTCTCAATTCTATCTTGTTCATCTGTCTGCCATCTCTTCTTTTTCTTCATTATGCTCCCAACGCCTGTGAATCCTGCTTATCCTGTTGGCCTTCGCCCTCCTCCTTATCTGCAGGCGCCAGTGCTACCCCATGCTCCCATTCTCCCTGTTGTCGGGGCCCGCCTGCTCCACTGGTACTCTACCATGAGCTCCACGTACTGCGCCATGGCCAGGTTCCACCCTTCCCTCCTCCTTGCCCACGACGCCACCTCACAAGTCTACCTCGCCACCATCTCCAACGCCTCGCTCGGTGTTGTCAAGAAGTGTGCGTCGTCACCCGAGCTCCACCTCATCGTATCACTACCGTAATCAGAGCCGAAAGTGGGAAGAGACATCCACAACGGTTGGGGGTGACTTCCTCAGTCAAGAGGCCATGGGGCGCTCGTGGGGCCGCCGCGACCCGCGAGGCCACGCTACTTGAAACTAGGAGGCCACACTGCCCTGCCGCAAACACCGCCCATGTCGTGCTAGGCACGTGCCCGCCGCTCGCTACCTGGAGGAGATAAGGGTGGGAGGGAGAGAGCGGAAGAAGAAATAACTGATCGGTGGGACCAAGGACAAAAATGATACTTCCTCACCTTTCTCTCCTCCTCATCCGAAAAATATTATTTTAACTTAGGCGGTGTCTTTCCGCAAATTGACAAAAAAGAGAGTGTCCACTAGCATATAACGTGATCAACGGCGTGTTTTAGCAAATCGATGTCACTTTGGATGTCCTGCAGCAAATTTTCCTTTTTTTTGTGACTCCTTTAGTGTCATCTTGACCCGTGCTTGTCAAGATCCTTTGCCTAATGCTAAATTGTGTTGGGTCTCTTTTTCCTCTCTTTGTTCCAATTTGAATTTCGTTCCAATTTGAATAACTAGGTTTCTCTTTGAGTATCTAGATATCAGATGAAAGATTTATGAGATAAAATATGTCATATTCTTAACCAATAAAAAACTGTCACATCATAAAGAAAAGATGAAGAAAAAATATGACAGGCTTATGGGACAAAATCTGTCAGATTCTCAACTGATAGAAAGTTCCCACATCACAAAGAAAAAATATGACAGATCTATAAGACAAAATCATCAAATTCTTAACCAAAGGAAAGTTGCCACATCATAATAAAGAAAAAAATACGAAAGATAAAGCAACAACAAATATACCAAGTTATTAGAAATTAAAGGGGAATGAAAGGGGATGGGAAGAAATTCATTGGAGAAGAACCCACTTGTTAGTTTTGTACCCATCATGAAGCATATAATGGACATAAATCTGACATATTTTTTCTAAAAAAATCTATTGATAGATAAATAGTATTTCTCTCCTTTTTTAGGCAAAAATAACTGTTTCTCGGCCACCATCAAACGCAGTTGTGACTTATTAGAGGGTGTTTTTGCTAGGAGCTTGCTATCAGATCAGAACAACAAAAGGGTGATTTAGGAGGCACTGGGCTACTGTTCAGGGTTCACACTTTGCCACACGGATTACCAGCGATGCGCCGGTAGGGAATGGTCCGGGTCGACCCATTAGGTAGTCGGCCCAACCCATAAAAACAAGGCCAATGGATCGTACGGGTCGACCTCAAATAAAAAATGGGGCCATAGAGCCGGACCCTACCGACCCAATGGGTATGATAGGGCCGACCCAAAAGTCTCACGTAATCTATATCCATGTGCAGTTTCGTATATAAAAATTAACTTTGCATCTCTGGGTCCGAGGAGGGCCGGGCCGGCCCATTCCCATCCTGACGCTGGAAATTGGACGATTCCCCCTTCCCCTTCAGCCCACAGGCCACAGCCGAGCGCCGCCGGTCTACTGTCAAGTGGCAGCGAAAAGGACACTTCGATCCCGGAGGAAGCAACACAGGCCATCGATGATCTCGAGATTCCCAGATCTCTTTAAGTTCCGCGGCGTCGTGAGCCCACGAACCCACCGCTTCTTCCACCACCGCCACCCGCCGCCCCCTCCCGCCCCCACCACCATGTCCGACCTCCGCCCGCCGGAGCACCAGGTCGCCGGCCACCGCGCCTCCGCCGACAAGCTGGGCCCGCTCGTCGACGGCTCCGGCCTCTTCTACAAGCCGCTCCAGGCCGGGGACCGCGGGGAGCACGAGCTCGCCTTCTACGAGGCGTTCTCCGCCCACGCCGCCGTCCCGCCCCGCATCCGGGACGCCTTCTTCCCGCGGTTCCACGGCACGCGCCTCCTCCCCACCCAGGCGCGGCCCGGGGAGCCGCACCCGCACCTCGCCCTCGACGACCTCCTCGCGGGCCTCGAGGCGCCCTCCGTCGCCGACGTCAAGATCGGCGCCATCACGTGGCCGCCGAGCTCGCCGGAGCCCTACGTCGCCAAGTGCCTCGCCAAGGACCGCGGGACCACCAGCGTCCTCCTCGGGTTCCGCGTCTCCGGAGTCCGGGTCGTCGCCCCTGGGGGCGCCGTGTGGACGCCGGAGCTCCCGGAGCTGAAGGCGCTCGACACCGCCGGCGTCCGCCGCGTGCTCCGGCGCTTCGTGTCGTCCGTTCCCGCCGAGGGGGCGGACTGCGCGCTCGCGGCGGCGGTGTACGGCGGGGAAGGGAGAGTCCTCTCGCAGCTGCGCGAGCTGAAGGCGTGGTTCGAGGAGCAGACTCTGTTCCACTTCTATTCGGCGTCGATTCTTCTGGGCTATGATGCCAATGCAGTGTCAACGACCGGAATTGGGGGCGGGGTGAGGGTGAAGCTGGTGGACTTTGCGCATGTCGCAGAGGGTGATGGGGTTATCGACCACAACTTCCTGGGCGGGCTCTGCTCGTTGATCAAGTTCATCTCTGACATTGTTGCAGAGGCTCCTCAGACGCCGCCTTTGGGTCCTTCTTAAGGGGAAGAGATCTCGGCGCGTGTGAGTTGATGGCAAAGGTAAGTCTCACCCTATATATGTTAATTGTTCCTTCTGTTTGTTAGATTTGCTGCTTTATATGGATTTCATAGTAGATATAGGTTCGAGTATGTAAAGTAGAAGGGGAAATTTGTTCATTGCTTAGATGTTGTCTTGTGATGGGAGGAGATAAAGCAAATGGAAATATTTTCTGATGTCACTGGTCATCAAATCGATGCTCTATCTTCTATGCAAGAGGTTATAATATTTTCACTTGAGCAAAAGCTAAGATACCAAAAGAAAATTTGATTATGCATCTGGAGATGTTAGTGGAAGATTGTGGTAGCTTTAGGCATCTCCACATCTATAAAAGGCAAAGATGATAAGGGCATGTTATTCACAAATGAAGGCATTTGTTCTGAATACCTTTTTCTTACTTGATTGTTGGGTGGTATCTGTAACATGAAAATAATTCATGTATAGGGAATCAGGGTCTTGGTATCGGAGTATATTGTTTCACAGCCTTCAAATTTTTAATTGATTCTTGAAATTATTCTTATTTATGTTCATGGTAGTGATGGGTTCAACCCTTTGAAGTTGGGGGACTATGTTATACACTAAGTAGAAGTACTAATGAGGTTGACTATTAAGGCAACAGTACAATGGTTTCAATCTAGTCATGTTAGACATCTAATGCTTGAATCATTGATGCTTGTACTCAATAAGAAGGATAATATGTCTCGAGAATATCTTGATGTTGACCTCAGTGGCTATATGCCTACCGATATGGACTGAAGTAAATTGCACTTATGTTCTAGTCAAATAACTCCTACTTTTTCTGGCACACTCTTCAGTCTTCATGATCAATTCTGTGTTGCACGATCTTTCTTTTGGCACTCACGTACATCCTACTTTTTCTTATTCCAACGATATAAGGAAAACAGGACCATTATGTAGCTTCTATATGTAGGCTTATGAAAAGCAATATTTCTTTACAATTTTTAATGCTAACCTCTGTAGATCCTTTTTCTTTTTGGAAAAAACCCTCAGTATATCCTGCTTTTCTTATTATATCTGGATAAAGAGGACAAGTATGTCTCTGCTTTGCACTAGGCTAATGAAAAATAATTTTGAGAAACAATAAAAAGTATTTTTCTTCATTCCTTATGTCTCGGCTATCACACCTATCTTCTGTTGCTAGCTATTAGCTTACAGTGCCGTTCTCTCCATCTTGTATATATTTATCAATCTTATAAAGTATGGAAGTTTTTGTACTATGAATAGTAAGTTCGCCTATGGTAATTTACTGTATCATCATTGGTTATATGTTACATTGTGCCAGTAACATTTTGCATTAAAATTGATGTTGGTGATGCTTTTTTGGTGGTAGGCTTTGGTGTTTGATGTTATTTCCTCTGATTCTACTTTTTTGTGATGCTAAAGGCCTATGTTCCTAATAAATAAAACTGACATGTGCTAGCTTCAGAGGAATGCACTGGTCCTGCACTTATTATAATTGGATAAATTTGTTGATCCCTTTGGTGTACTAAGGAACCCCACAGTAATGTGGTTAATGTAAATTTTAGACTTGAGCTCTTTTGAGATAGTATCAATTTCAAGAAAGCAAGAAGTTGAAGCAACAAGCAAGTCTTGCCCAATTAAGGCCGGCGGGATTATAAATAGAAGCCTGAACCTAGAGTATGTTATATTGTCAGATTGAGATGTTTGTGCAGTTATTTTGGCACTGCATTTAATGTCTTCCTTTGAAATGTGAGTGGTAGTACTAGTGATGGATTGTGTCGATGATATAAACAACGACTGAAAGTTCTATTTGTTGGCATTTCAGGATTTTCCACCAAAATGTCAGTGGAAAATCCAGTAAATTCCCAACAATTAATGCTTATGATTTTACCTACATGACCTCAGTTGTTTGACTATGTGACAGGGTTAGCAACTTTTGTTCAGAATTATTTAGCCATACTTTGGCTGTTTAATAAAAATGTGTCTTTGTATCATGTTGTATTTATTTGCGCCCTTGAATGTCTGTCTCAATCAATTATCATTTTGCTTAGTTATTTTTTAAACCATGTTCTGCTTGGACATCTTCGCTCCTGAGTCATAAGTAGAACATTTGATCCTTGTTCCTCCTATTTTATGCTCATGGTTGATAAGTAGAACACTAGATCATAATTTTTGTTCTTTTTGGTCGTTTGGTGACCAGTATTTGACAGACAATGTTGTTGTCTTGCAGGCCTAAAATTTTGTGCGAAAAATAAACCTTGGACCTTCTGGTTGAGACGACTCAGCTGATTGTCTTCCCTGCAAACATACGGCGACCTATACTTTTTTCTGAAACCTGATCTTCTGAAAAACTTTGGGGTCCGAGTACGTTGGATCTGATTGCATAAAGAAAACGTAAAAGGTTGCCACTCTGGTACTCTCCTGATGAGCACTGAGACACATGCAATGCAGGCGTGCTGATCCAGCAAACCTTACTGCCTGAGCATATTTTGTTTTTTTTTCTTTTCTGAGGCGAAGATTACATGCATGTGACGGCGCAGAGCCAGCTTTGACTCTTTGAGTAGCGATTTGCGTTATGTTTCCTAGATCTGTCTGACCTACTGCCTCCCACGAGCTAAGCACGCTGCGTTTATTAAATTCTATGCCTGCCACGCTTTCTTGATTGGGTGGATTAGGATATGATGCTACCAGTGTGGTATTCGCTTGTACATCGGCGGTGTTTAGTTCCTAAAAAAGTGAAAGTAAAATTGGGTGAAAATGTCCCATCGAACACTGTAGCGCACTGTAGCACTTTTCGTTTGTTCGTGGTAATCATTATCCTACTATGACCTAACTAGGCTCAAAAGATTCGTCTCATCGTGTACCTCAAAATCATGTACTTAGTTTTTTTATTTACCTACATTTAATGCTCCATGCATGAGGAGAGAGATTTGATGTGATAGGGAATAGTGAAGTTTAGAGAGAAAGTTTGGGTGAAGTTTTGGAAGTGAACACCGCCGTTACTGCCGTTCGGTACAGAATTTTTTTCCCGATCAGCTGTTCGGTACAGCGTGCTCCGCGTATGAAAATGCATTGACAGGTGGCCCCAGTTCAGCTCTACCATTGAGCGGGTCCACCTGTCAGACGCAGTACGCTCGGATTGGGATCTGTGGTAGGGCATAGTGACGCTTCCAGCAAGCCAGAGGCACGCATCCACCGGTCCTCACGCAGGAACAGTCACATGAGTCAATGAATAAACTTGTTTTACGGACCAAGGCCGCGGTTAGTTCCCGATTTTGGATGCCCAAATCGGGTCTGTGCATGTCATAGTCGCAATAGCATTTCGTTTGTATGTGCGAAAAATTGTCTAAAAATTGATTAATTAGACTCAAAATGTTCGTCTCGCAGAGGACAACAAAACTGTACAATTAGTTTTTAATTTCATCTATATTTAATACTCCATGCATGTTATGGCATTTTGATGTGATGGAGAATCTTCTTTTTACATAGTAAATTTGGGAGGAACTTTTTGGAACTAAACAAGGCCCAAGCATCACTGGAGTCAGAAGTGTACTAGATGCATTCAGTTACTCCTATTTTGGTCAAATAGGCATCGCCGGATATATATCCTGGTCATGGGCCAATTGCTGCAACTGGCAAATGCCCCCATCATAGGAAATAGAACCCATGCCATAAACAGAATTACTACTAATGCTAATACCACTACCGTACTACAGCAAGTAGAAATCGATGCCTGAAATAAGAGAGAAGATTAGAGCATTGAGGCATACCACTGCAGGATCAATGCTGAAAAACAAAAACAAGGCTTAGGGGTTATGTTGACGCCTCGGTGCTTGATGAATAGAAAAATAATTTTACACCAGCCAAAGTAAACAGAGGAGAAAAGATGTGAGTCTCGCTGCTTGGGGTCCAACTGAACATCAGCATCAGTTAACGCTGTGCATGTTGAAGCCTCTCAACATCGATGTCAAGTGTGAGAGCATTTATATTCTCGGCATCGCACACGCCGTGAACAGTCTAGGGTGTGCTTTGTTATCTGAGTAAGCAATCAATCACGATGCACTAACAGCGGAAAACATTTGTGTTATGTTTCTCAACTCGTGCAGTGTAATTACACGCTGGCGGAAGAAATGGTTGAGTGAATTGGGTTGATTGGCCCTGTTTAGTTCCCAATCACATCACCAAATCTTCAAAAATTTTCTCTCCAAATTTTACTATTTACCTATCACATCAAATCTCTCTCCTCCTGCATGGAGTATTAAATATAGGTAAATAAAAAAACTAGTTGCATGATTTTGATGTAGACGACGAGACAAATCTTTTGAGTCTAGTTAGAGCATGTTCGGCTGGTAGAATTAGTGCTCGGCTGGTAGATCGAATAGTATTGTGTGAGAGTAAATAAAGCCGAAACAAGCCAAAATAAGTCAAGCCTAGATAAGCCGAACATGCTCTTAGGTTATGGTAGAAGAATATTTACCACAAACAAATGAAAAATGTTGCAGTGCACTACAGTGTCCGATGTGATATTTTTACTCATTTTCTTTAGGAACTAAACACAGCCATTGACTGGGCATGATGCGATGCCTGCCGCCTGGGCGCGTAGTGCGAGCAGGTAGTAGTTGGCTGGTTGCTCGCCTGTAGCACGCGAAACCGGTGCTGCGAGCCTGCGACGACGTCGCGGTTTTTGGATCTTTCAGGTTTGTCAGGATTTCGCCTGCGTCCAGCTTTCAGAGGGTCGGTATGGCCGTCTGGCGCCCCTGCTAAATTTGGCCCTGCATAGGAGTTATCGCCTGGATTCCTAGCTCCTAGGACCTGACGGCAGCTTACTGCTATCAATGTTTGGTGGTGGTTAGATATTAGAATTGAGAGGTTGAATTTGGGAGTAAGATGTCACTTCGTAATTATTGCGTAGCATTTTATTTGTATTTGTGAAAAATTATCTAAAAATTGATTAATTAGGCTCAAAATGTTCGTCTCACAGAGTATAACAAAACTGTGCAATTAGTTTTTGATTTCATCTACATTTAATACTTCATGCATGTTATGATACTTTGATGTGATGGAGAATCTTCTTTTTACGTGTATTTAGGAGTTCCTTTTTGAACTAAACAGGCCCTTTGACGTGGTAGAATCAATTTTAATGGGATCGAACCGACTAGATGCCGTTGAAGAGCGGACACGCACAGCTGTGCCTGTGTGTGCGGGAGACTAGAGTAATCGTGCTGGGGCCTGGGCGGTAGACATCGTGCCATGCCTACACGGCTACATTTCGGCTGCCGTTGGAGTCTTGAAGAGCGTAGGAAGCTGTCGCCTCGTCCATGCCGGTGGGTCATGCCAAATTGCCAAGTTTGCCGTTGGCGCCGTGGTCACAAGAAGCTTTCGGGGTACCGGAAAACCCAAGCCAAAGCACGAAGAACCTCAATTTTGTGGTCCAATTATTTAAGGAACAACCGATCAGGAAAAAGAGGTCCATTTTAGTTCCAAAGAAACGAGTCTATTGTTGGGCTTGGGCATGTCAGGTTCTCAGTGATGACTTGCAGAATGAAAAGTTCCAAATGTACTACGGCCGTGTTTCTTTGGGGTGGAAATATTTTTTCACCCCCTTTGACCAATAATCAAGGGTATTAAATAAAGTCAGTTTTCAAAATTATCTTCACAACATTGAACTATTTCGCAAGACCTATCTAATAAGGCCTTTGACCGCACGATTAGAGAATCTGTAGCATTGCTGTAGCAAAATATGGATTAATTAGGCTCATTATATTCGTCGCGTAAAGTTAGACTCACCCCTAAATGGGTTTTGCAAATAGACTTCATTTAGTAATCCATGCAATTCCATTTGGAAATTTTTTTCCGGTTTAGAAAGAAACACAGCCTACAGAGTGCTACCAAAGCACGGTCGTATAAGCTCTGAAGTTTGAAGACATATAGAATAGAAATTTCATCTAACAATAATCTTTAGAGCCGAGATTCCGGCGCACCTCATTAGTTCACGCAGCTAATTTTCCATTAGCCGTCAGATTTTAGATTAACGGAGGGTTGCGGAAAGAGGTAATCTAGAATATTCTAGCAGAAGAAAAGATCAACTGAAAGAATTCACGTAGAAAAGGAAAAGACAGTCAGATAATGGATATCTGCCACCCATCTGAAACTAGAATTGCCTTCGTATGCTATCTGGGTCATACAGGTTTTGTGTTGCGCGCCCGCTCCTTGTTCTTCTACCTTTGCTCAGACACAAAAATACTGTCTGCCTGCCGTAACCATCACCCAGCATATAAATCTCTTTCTGATATCTTGTGCAGCACATTTGTCGACATGTACGGTGACACACATCCGCGTACCTGGTTAAACGAGGATGAAATTTCTTAAAAAAAGAAGAGGATCCAGGGCCAAGAAGGCTTTGCATCTTAAACAAGTGTTATGTCTTTCTGGCTACAACTATGAGCAACTGAGATTTTATCCCTTGAGACCTACACTAACCATGTGTTATGGAGTACCATCTCAAACAAGTTTTATGTTTTCTTTTTCTGGTCAAAGCTTCTTTCTTGCTAAGCAATGTGTGATTCTTTGAACACGTGCAGCCAACCATTAGCTACACTAACCAATATGTGATTATTACAACAAGCAGTAGCTACTCTATATTCTCATTGACAGAATCGCCTCTATGTGAAACACCAATCCTATTGCCAAGAAAAAGAATATTACCTGCAGAAGAGTAGTTGGTATCTCAATAAGTCCCTGCTGCAAGAGATCTACGCTTTGCAGACGTTCGAGAGGGACAGGAGTTATTACATACAACAGGCCTTTTTGAACGTCGATGCCTCTGACGATGCCTGCACAAGAACATAACATCATTGTTATTTGCATGAATTCAACATAGATATCCCGAGAAAAACTGCATCCTGCACTGCAGAAAGCCTGAATCACAATATTTACAATAAAGCAGATTTTGCTCACAAATCACAACCGGCATGCTCTATCTAATTCACTTTCCCCAGCTTCCTGATAAAAAACGTTTTTGCAGTGAAACTAACCAACAAAACGAAAAGGCAGCCAACAAAGAGATTTACCTAGCCCAACACAGTAAGGGATTGATCTTGCCTCAGATGCATTGGAAACTGCCAAACCAACTATTGTTGCATTCAGACTACGCCATATCTCACCAGCAGGTACCTGAGCAAAGATTTACCATGTCCAGGACTTTCACCAAACTGTAGAAATGTAAGGCAAACTCCTACCATATTTTCTGCTTTACTTTACAATCACAGAGAACTCTGCAGCAGTTGTTTGAAGATGCAAATGTCCATGATGTTGATAATATCTTATTTATATCAAAGATTGTGCGTCTAATTTTTGTCAACAACCAACAGGTAACACATAAAGGGCAAGAGCATGAAGCAGCAAGTTCAAAATGCTATACAGGAATATTTTTTTTATGTATTTGCATCTCCAGTCTATGATCATTTGTTTGAAACTTGGTTTACAAATTGGAATAATTAATTTATAAGAAACATCTGCAAAATGTTCAGCTTCAGGTGACTTGATTCTTGGGCATTCCCTCATAGGAAGGGAGGCAAGAGACTAAACATGTCATTCCTTGAAATTCCTGAAAAAATGTGAATAGCAAAGGTAGTAGCAATGGGAAAGATCACTGACCTCACAATGAAGATGCACAACTGTAACATCTGAAAATGGTACTTGATAAGGTGGAAGCGAAGATAGGGCATAAGCAAGCTCCTTATTGGTTGATAGAGATATATTGCTTGGAAAACATTGCTTCAAGTACTCCACAAGTTGGCGTTCACGCGTCCCACATGAATCTTTCTGAATTAACAACCTTGGCAAGATAGACACAATGTTAGCAATTGCTTCCTTAGAAGCTCGGGTCATCACTTTCTGTAAAAATATATACATATAACCTTGGCTGTGTACAAGCTGATGCACCTTATAATGGTATGAAACAAAGTACTATGTTTACATAATGATCTGGCACTTTAAAACGATACTTAAAAATAGAGAGCAACACATAGTGACTAGAGAACAATCCTGGTCATCAGGAAACAAAAGGATTTAGACAAAAGTTCTATATAGATAGTCCAAAAGGGGTATAAGGAAGGTTGCTGGCCAAGTATGGAATGCATTACATCATCATCATGGTAGAGAACACGAAAAGCTTTCCCAATGCAGAATGGATCATTGTCATACAAAATTCAGGTTTGGGAACATGTACTGATGCACATCCAGCAATAAACAGCTAGGCACAAGCTTACGTCAATAGTTTCCAAATGAGAATAAGACTATTTCAGAGTCAAAACTTTAAACTGAAAAAATGATTACTTACGATCTATTCAAGGCATCATGAAATGCGGCACTGATGTTAATCATCTTAGGTCCTGTTTGCTCACTATCTAGCCAAAACATTCCATCAGGCAGATTCTTGCTCTGCGCTGTAATGCGTATCTGAACAACGATTGTGGGGCAGATATATCTTAGCATCTCTACCAGCATATCAAAACCAGCACCTGCATTAACAAATAAAAATACAAAAATAATAAATTTTCACCAAAATAATTGTGTATTACAAAACCAAATCAACATTGGAATCACTAAGAGATACCTTTTACCCAGCCAGGAGTGTTAACAATTATAGGCAGCATTTCATTCTCATCGCAGCGATATTTTCCAACGAAGTAGTCATACAAATTGAATAGGCAATTCAGATATGCTTCTGGATCTCTTTTTGACGAAATGTCACCAAAGAAGTAACACCTGATTGAATTTGTAAATAGAAATAGATAGCATCAGTGGAACCCAAGCAGGGATAACAGTGGTTTGGAAATACTGAACAGAACATTCGCTCTGGCGAGATCTTAAAAATGACACGGTTGTGTTAACACACTACTGCAATTGCCTCCGTAAACAAACAGAGAAATGCCACAACAAAAACTGTGCACATATTCCTGAAGTGAAGAGACCAACCAAGATTACCAAAGAAACAAAGAGAGCAAAATATTTGACACCTTTCAGATTCCCGTAGTGTTGGGTTCAGCAAATCTGCAGAAAAGCCAAGAACCATCATGTCAAATTGTCAATCACCAATGAACCCAGCTTACGGCTACCTTGGGAAAATAACCTCCATCAACGCCCAATCCCTGCACGCGTATATACTAACCTGCGATAGCTTCGTCGACGACGTGGAACGAGAGGCACCCCGGCGGCGCGAACTCCGGCTGCCCCACGTCGGTGTCCAGATAACCAACCTTCCCGTACCTGGAGAGCACCGCCACACTAGAAGTTAGAAAACCACCAGCGTCGCCAGCAGAGTCGTCAGGGAGGGGGTTAGGGTTTGGCTCTGTGGTAGCTTGCCTGGGGAGCAGCGCGTTGAGGAGGATGCGGGAGAAGGTGGACTTGCCGCTGTTCTTGGGCCCGCACACGACGACGACCGGAGGTGCAGGGTCCGAGGAGACGAGGGTCACAGCGGAGGCCCAGTCCGGCGATATCACTGCCTCTGTGCGGGCCGCCGGTGATGAAGGGCGCGGCGGCGTCCGCGTCGGCGTCGCGCGGGCGCCGGCCATTGTCTGATGCCTCGCCGTGGTTTCGCGAGTTGCAGAGCAGGCGCGACTGTACTCCTTTCGGGCGCAATCTGGACCGTCAAGTTCGGGATCGGACGGCAGCAATCTCCGTTCTTTCTAGGCCCGTGCGCGGCCCAAGTAAATGCTCCTTGGGCTGATGCAAAAAAAAGAACAAGTTGGGCCAAGAGAAGAAAAGGCACATCTTGTATCACATGGGTTGAGTGTAGTAGATCATGGTGAAAATAATACTCGGGGTCGGCCCATTTTTACGAGACAACAAGAATCGCACGATGGAAATCGGAACGCAGTAATTTTTTTTTTGCTACCGTGGCACACCTGGGCGGCCGCCGCGGCCGCCTCCTTTCATAAGGAGAGATTCGAAACTCCCAAACACAAATTCACAAATCAGCTGCCAAGCAATAGCTATCTAAAAAAAAAGAGCTGCCAAGCAATAGCCAACGACAAGCTTTCTATCAACAGAAGCAGAATCAGATGTTGGACTAGGTGGATCTCAACTAGCACGTGGATGAGACGTTGGAGCAGGATAGCGACGGTTTGCTCTTTGCTCTCGTACCTGAGGCCCTCACCGCAGCATGCGCCCTCCCGGCAGCGCGGCCCCCCGGCGTCGTGCACCTTCGCCAGTCGGCCCACAGCCCTCGCGGCCGCAGGCGTCGTGCGCGTCGGCCTCGCTCCCCCGCGGCCGCCGGTGCCGCGCCCTCGTCGCCGTAGGCCGTAGCCCCTGTCGCTGTGCGGCTACCGCCGTGCGTGGGTGGCGGCTGCCTGCGGGAGGAGAGAGCAAGGATAGGGTTACTGAGGGTTTCAAGTTGTATTATATGGGCTAGTGGGCTTCATATTTAGATGGGCTTTAAGGCTATCCGCACTGCTATACTGGGAGGGGGAACGGTACAGCATATAGCGTATACGCAAGGCAAAAAACCTCCGCAGCGGGAGACGGAGAAGGCGACGGAAAAATTCCGTTCGTGGCCGGAAACGCCAAATACAGCGCTTCGGCGGAGATACTGGACGCGCGGGGCCCACGGCCTCGGCGCGCCGTCCCAACTGCCCGGCGGGCGCCGCGAAGAAGAGAGAGAGCAGTCCGGAGAGGGATGGTCGCCGCCGGAGGAGCTCGCCTCGCTCGGGGCAGACGCCGGAGGAGCTCGCCTCGCCCGTAGCGCCGCCGCCCCGCTCGGCCGCTGCAGAGAACTCCGCCTGCGCCATGGCCGCCATCTCCACCCGTGCTCGGCCGCCGAGCCCGCACGCCGCCGCTAAGCTGCACACCCGGAGCCCGCCGCCCGTGGCCCGCTGCAGGCCACCTCCGTTGCCGAGCTTGGCTCACGGCCGCGCGTCGCTCTGGCGGCGTCGGCGGCACCTGGTCGGGGAGGCCACGGGGGAGAAGAGCTCGAGGACGGGATCCATGTCGTGGGTGGACCAGGGAGGAGGAGGAGCGACCTCGAGGCGTCCCTTGGCGGCGGCGATGTGGAGAGCTCCATGGCACGCTCGTACGCGCGGGCGAAGGGCACGTCGGGGAGGCCCTCGGCGAGGCAGCCAAGCTCGGGCGCCGCACCGCCATGGCCGCCCGCCACCTGAAGATCCGGCTGCCAAGCTCGCCCGCCGCCCGCGTGAGGGAGAGGAGGAGAGGATGCCGCCCCGCCGCCCGACCACCGCGACGCGTCCCCGGCCGCCGCGCCCGCCATGGTGGCCACAGCGCCGAGCTCATCGTCGGAGGGCCGCACCGCCCGACCGCCCCGCCGTGCTGCTCGCCTTCGCCGCGCCGTGCTTGGACCCGCCGCCACGCTTGGCCCCGCCCCGCCGCCGCGCTCGGAGGCGGAAGCACGAGCGGAGATGGCCCGCCGGCGCTGGAGGGGAGGGGGCCGCCGTGGCCCGCCGGTGCCGAAGGGGAGGGAGAAGTGCGGCGGAGAGGGCGAGGGAGGGCCCGGCGGAGGGGAGGGCCCCGAGACTCCGCCGCCGTGGGGGAGGGGACGGCGCGGTGGCGGCGGCGGCGACCGAGGAGAGGGAGCGGAGGGAGAGGATGCGGTGGCCGGGCGGAGAGAGGAAGAGAGGGGATGCGGTGGTGGGTAGCCGAGGAAGGAAAAAATGATAAAAAAATCTGAGTTGTGGGTCCTACCAGGTGGTAGTTGGTATAGAGATTGAGATACAGAGGTTGACGGTGCGAAAGAAAGTGATATAGAGTAGAGAATTTTGATGACCAGGACGAAATATTCTCTTTTAGAGTATAGAGTAGAGGTTGACGAGTGCGGGAGCCAGTGATTACATAGCTCCGTGGAGCCCCACGGGGAGAAACTGGCCCCGTCCCGGCCAGCCAGAGTAAAATCAACTTTCACGTTCTAAACAAAACTGAGGGTTGATAACGCGCAGCTTTGCTGCGCCCTCCTATGATTTTTGCCAGTGTGTTACCATGTTAGAGATAGTTTTTAGTATAAAATTGAGGAGGGTCTTTTCTTTATAGCCATCATTACTTATCCATAATCATATTCAGTTACATTATCATATTATATATTGGGATAATAAAATCTTGCGCTACTGTTTTAAAGGCGCGGCCTGTACTGTATTAGGCCTGTACTGGTTGGCTAATGGCATTATTATTTCATTTTCCTCACATCATTGGATACTGCCAAGATCTTATTAAAATAGATCAGCAATTAAGTTATTTATTATTCAGTGCTAACATCTCTAGTTTGATCATAGATGGTCATACATACAAATCGTTTATTAAAAATGAGCTTGAAGTTCTTTGAACTGGTGTTATCAAAAAATTCAATGAGGTCTATGAATATGCCAGGAAATAGAAACAATGATTGAATTGTCTTTGCAACATGTTTGATTGACATTAGGTGCAGTCAAATGGCAAATTCTTACTTAGATAGTAAAGACATTGCGACTCGTATGGCAACTGGTGATGAAAAGTGCAAATCTATTTGATATGAAAACATTTGATATACACTTGAATCACTTGGTTCTCTGTCCAGTTCAGTGTAGCCTTCAAGGGAGCTGCTAATCTTTGGACTAAGCTGATTGCTCTGCTGTTCTTACTGGTGTAATGCCAGCTTGTGTCCCAAAATTAGTTAACTTCATGTATACTAAACATTTTACTATTGTTCTGAATGTCCAATTTACATTTCCCTACATGGAGATTATGTTGCACAATAGCAGCAATGGAAGTATTAGTAACCGAGTAACCTTGAGGCAGGAGATGTCAAAGCTACAGAGCTCGGGGCACTTTGGGCGAGCAGATCAATTCCCATCTGATTCCAGAGATCTTCTTTAGCATGACTGCATGAGCACCCATGATGCTGATGCCAGATCGGAGGCCTCAGGGTCCCCGGCGCCCACGCCATGCAACGAGCTGATCTGCCGCCTCTAGCTAGCGTCAGACACACGCGGTGTAGGTTCGTGAGGCCCCTGCTCGCACTGGCGATCAATGCAGCGAGCGAGGCACACGCAGAGAGGTTCAGCCTCTCCACCCCAGGAATGCGACGGCGTCCTCCACGAGCAGCGGCGTGAGCATTATTGCTCCCATCTGGACTGCAGCTTGGGCTGGTCCACGGCGGCTTGGCGTGGCATTTCGTCGAATGGTTCGCGGGCACGTGAGGTGTGCCACACTCGCGTACGGCCAGGGCACTCGCGGCTGCCTCTGATGCTTCTGCCCTGTGCTGACCGCGCCGTCGGCGATCTTGAGTCGAGTGCCGAGAGAGCGAAGCAAGAATAGGAGCGGCGCCCGGCGGAGCAGTTACAGCACGCGGTGGAGAAGGAAAATAAAGGTGCATAGGCAGTGGTGACTATGGAATAGGAGCAGGTCAACAGGGAGAGGAAGTGGCGGTGAGCCAGTTGGGTCATGGAAGAGTCCGCGCTCGGACTCTCTTCAACGGCCGGTGGCCGGAGCAGATGGACGTCGTGCCAGCGGGAACATCAAGAGCAACAGAGGTCCCACGAGATAGAGTGCGAGCCGGCGCCGCCGCGGCCGCGGCAAGGGATGGCAACATCAACGGGAAGAGTGAAGCTACGCAAGGTGGGGGCGAGACATCGGTGGTCCGCCGCCGCGCCTCTCTAGCGGAAAGTCGGAGGAAAGAAAGCGAGAGCCACGAATCACGGCAAGCCGCAAGCTTAGAGATGGAAGTGACGCGCGGGTTCTGGAGGATTCCTCAGCGCCCGAGTTTAGAGCCTAACGGGTATGAGACCCGCGATGACCCCGATCGGACGGTCCATTTCGCTTGCTCGCTGTATCCAACGGCTTGCGGGTTAGCGGGTGACGTGGACCCGCTAACCACCCGGGAAATGACCCAGGTTTCGTGTTTTAGAGATACTCTGCCTAACTAATACAGAAAGAAAGAAAAATAACTTCACAAGTATAAAATAGACAGAGGTTAGAGGAAGCTAATAAAAAGACATTTTTAAATAGATAAACAACCGTGCGGCGGCGGCGAGGGGGCTGTGCGCACGGGGCAACTTCACCAGGGCGTGGGGGCAGCCTTCATGTTGGGAACAAGGAGGCGGCTACGGCCTTCTTCCAATCCGTTACTTAGGTGCACCAGAGGAGCGTAGCGGTAGAACATATTCGTCTCATCGAAGGCATTGTGTTTTGGTGGAGAAGATAGGGAATTAGCCAGGATTTAGAAGGGGCGGCCATGGCCAAGAGGAGGAGAAAGGCAGGCTATCCGTTTTTTCGTAAATTTAAGAGGAACATAGGAGAGAGTTATTTAGAAAGGAGAGGTTACAGGAGGGGTGGAAGGGAGAGGGATCCATCGGGTGGTCTTGTATTCTGCTCAAACAGGCATAAGTCAAGCGAACAGGGCCATTGCCGGTAGGCTTGCCTGGCAACTGACCTCCATCGGAGTTCGGAGGGAATTGGAGCCACGCGAATTAGCCTAGGATGTTCTGTTTTTTTGAGTAAAGCCAAGGACGAATTCGCTGCTGCTGCGTGCTGCTAAACTGCAACTACATAAAAGGCGTGCGTTGATCTCTGCAGCTCTGCGGTGCAAAACCAGATCGAAGAAGTTTTTTTTTTTGAGATAGACCAGATCGAAGAAGTATACTACAGGGCCGGCTCGCATCATGCAAAGTATACCACGGATTATTCTAAAAAAAAAGTATACCACGGATTGGGCTTCCCACGGAAAGTCTAAGAAGGGCCGTAACTCCCAATTAGCCCACACGGTCCATACCCACACCAGGCAGGCGACGGCTGGGCGGATAGGGCCATGATAAGGCGGTACAGGCCCGTTTGAGTCGCACAGAAACAAACGAGTGCGTTGGGCCGGTCAGTCTGCCACCGATAACTTGCTTTGCACCCTGCCGTACGTCGTTCCTCGAAATTCGAAAGGAAAAAAAAACTTACCGTTCGTCTCTGACAGTATGACTAATCACAGTCCCTGCGGGGTGGGTTAGGACGTTAGGGTGGTGTTTAGATGTTACTCCCTCCGTCCCGTAAAGAATGCAATCCTCACTTTCCGAGAAGTCAAACCATTTCAACTTTGACTAAGTTTATACAAAATAGTACTAATATTTATGTCTTCAAATCGATTTAGTATGAAAATATAATCTGTGATTAATCTAATGATACTTATTTTGTATCATAAATGTTAGTAATTTTTTATATAAATTCAGTCAAACTTGAAATGGTTTGACTTCTCAAAAAGTGAGGATTGCATTCTTTACGGGACGGAGGGAGTAGAATTGGGAGGTTGAATTGGGGGGTAAGATGTCACTTCGTAATCATTGCGATACTGTAGCATTTCGTTTGTATTTATAAAAAATTATCCAAAAATTGATTAATTAGGCTCAAAATGTTCGTCTCGCAGAGTACAACAAAATTGTGCAATTAGTTTTTGATTTTATCTACATTTAATACTCCATGCATGTTATGACATTTTGATGTGACGGGGAATCTTCTTTTTGCATAATGTATTTGGGAGGAACTTTTTGGATCTAAAGAGGCCCTAGGTGGTGTTTAGATGTTAGAATTGGGAGGTTGAATTTGGAGTAAGATGTCACTTCGTAATCATTGCGTTACTGTAGCATTTCGTTTGTATTTGTGAAAAATTATCCCAAAATTAATTAATTAGGCTTAAAATGTTCGTCTAACAGAGTACAATAAAACTGTGCAATTAGTTTTTGATTTAATCTATACTTAATATTCCATTCATGTTATGACATTTTGATGTGATGTGAACTCTTCTTTTTACATAGGGCATGTTTAGTTGTAAAAAGCAACTCCCAAATACACTATGCAAAGAAGATTCTCCATCACATTATATATATATATATATATATATATATATATATATATATATATATATATATATATATATATATACACGTGTTCCTGATCCTACTCCTACCTACACTCCCGGTCCCGATCGCGAGTGCAGCGTGTGTTTGGTCTTGAGTCGTCTTCTCGTGGATGGACTCCGCTCGGGGTTTTGTTCCTCTGATCCTGATGTTTTTGTCTCTACGTCTGGATCACTCATCTGTCGTCAGAACAAATGAAGATCCAATATCAGCACGCAGCATACCCTCAGATAGCTAGTGTTCACACCATATCTACAAAATCTGGTAGCTAGTAGTGTTCACACAATATACGATACCTCTGCAGTTCGGATGTTTCTCCCAAAGAAAGATATCTGCAGGATCGGATGCTCTTCATTTCACTGATTTGTTTTACTCGCTCGATCCATGCAGAGATTCCAAGGGATGGCAGATGACACAGAAAGACTGGAAAATACATACAGGCACAACGAAAACAAGCGACCAAAACCAAACAAAACATGAAATCAACTTGCAAGACTCTTGCACTTGTTGCGTTAACATTGCCGCAACGTACCAATCAAAAAGCCATGAACATGAACACGACTAGACTGTCATCTACCACATGACACGACTTGTTTAATTATCTTCTGGTTCAAGCCGCCATCCATCCATCCACCTCAGATCGAGGCAGATGGGACGACGGGCTCATCATATCCTACGCGACAACAGCAACTCGAAACCGCCTAGATGTTCACGCATGGCCTGCACGCACGCACATGTGCGGCTGCATGTTAGGTCATCGTTTTCGGGACCGGCAGATGTGCCCGTCACCTGCTTCCGTCGCACGGAGGCGTAGCGTGTATCCCTTGCCGTCACCGACGGCCGGTCGGCCGGTCGATCTGCTTAGCTCGCGGCGGCAGACACGCGAGGGTGACACCGTCACGGACGGTCGGTAACAAATTGTATCTGTGAAGGCGTGCAGCTCGTCCAATTGAGTGTAACGGTTACGCGATGAGAACTTCCATCAGCAATGTCCAAACCTTCTCGAACCGAAATATGCCCAATTGCAGAATGAACTTCAGCAGTGTGAGTTCAGTCGAATGATTTTCACGCGACATTGCCATTGATAGAATCAGTTTCCTCCACCTCAGTCAGAGCTAGCTCGCCGTTGGTTTCCTTTTTTCCGATGCTGCTGGTAGTTGCTGAGTCATCACCATCAGGAGAGGAGGACGTGGAGCGAGGCGTTCTTGGCGGCCGCGCACACGGGGCACGCCTGGACGGCCGCGTCGCACCGGCCGCACAGGCACAGGTGCCGGCACGGCAGCAGCAGCACGCACGCCTCCGCGCCGCCGCACGACCTGCACGCCCTCGCCCGCCGGCGGTGCGCCGCCTGCTCCTACGCCTCCCCCTCGAAGCAGCACGACCGCGCGTCGTCGGCGTCGGCGTCGCCCTCCCCCTCGGCGCACGGCGACCGCGCGAGGTCGTCGAGCGCGGCGCGGAGCCCGGCCGCCGCGGCCTCGTGGCTCCTGGCTACACCCTGCCACGCCTGCGCCTCGGCGGCCGTCTGCCGGAGCCTCTCGTACAGCTCCGCGTTGCGCGCCGCCGCGCGCGCCAGGCCGGCCTCCGCCGCCCGCAGGCGCCGCGCCGCCGCCGACAGCGCGGCGCGTGCGTGCCGGCGCCGCGCGTCCTGCAGCCCCGCCCGAAGCCGCTCGGTCTGCGCGCGGAAACCAAATAAGAATCAGACGTGTCGCTGGAAGGCAGACTACCTTGCACGAACCATGCCAAGGAGCAAGGACCGGACAACCGGGCGACGCACCTCGACGCGGACGATCGCGTCGACCTCGACGCCGTGGCGGTGGAGATGGGAGAGGAGGCCCTGCGACGCCGGCGCGGCGCCGGCCGGGCGCCCGCTGGTTGACGCGGCGCCAGAGCAGAGCACCCTGTTCTGCGCGTACCCCGCCGGCACCGGCGGCAGCAGAGCGTGTTGGCCTGAAAGGTCCATGATCAGGCCCGCGTCGCCGACCCGGGCGCGCTTCCTCGGCGCGCTACCGTTGTTGTTATTGTTGTTGGTGCAGGTGAGGTCGCTGAACACGGTGTCGCCGCCCTCCGCGCAGCCGTGCTCGCCGAGGAACGCCGGCGCGCCCGTCGCGGTGTCCGGCGCTGGCCAGCTGCGATCGTAACACGCAACGCACGCACAGGTGAGTGAGGTGGTGATCGAATCGTGACGGCGCCGCGGTGGTCGCGGCGAGGACGAATACATAGGGAGGAGAGGACGGAGCGCATGAGCTCGATCGGGAGACGAACCTGGGGAGGACGGCGCGGGCGAGGTACTGCGCGTGCACGGCCATGGGGGAGGCCTAGACGGGAAGGACGGCGGTGATCGGAGCACGGCGGCGGCAAGGACGGCGTCGCGCTCGGGCGGTGTCGTACTAGCCAGCTAGCCGCGCAGCCACACCACCGATGCGATGGATCGATCATGTAAGCTTGGCGGTGCCGGTGCGGCGGCGACGAGCGGAGCACGAGGCTATCTATATACGGCCGTGCGATCAGGCGATGGATGGATCTAGCGCTAGCGACGAGCTGATGCGAGGACACGTAGGCGTGGGTGGTCGGGACCACCGATCGACCACCCGGCTACGTCGGATGGATCGTGCGGAGGCGACAGACAAATGCTGCTGGTTTAGTTTGACGAGGCGGGAGCATCGGCGAGGGGGGAGTGCGTGTCAGCGTGTGGACTGGCAGTGGACAAACGGGCAAGGAAAGCAGGTGGTGGTGCGTGGCAGCGTGGGTGATTGATCGCGCGCGGGAAGGGATGCCGGATGCTGCCGGTGTGCCGGATGCCTCTGGCCTCTCTCTCGCCTTTGCTTTGCTTTCGCTACGCTTGCCGTCTTTTTCTCGCCGTCCCGTCCCGGCCTGGCCCGTGCTTTAATAATTGGATCCATCTGCCATGGCCATGTTTCTTTCCCACCCGGAAAAAAATTTCCAAAGGCAATCTTGTATGCATGGAGTACTAAATGAAGTCTATTTGCAAAACCCTTTTAAGGATGAGTGCAACTTTACGCGACGAATCTAATGAGCCTAATTAATCCATGTTTTGCTACAGTAATGCTACAGTAACCATCCTCTAATTATGCGGTCAAAGGCCTTATTAGATAGGCCTCGCGAAATAGTTCAATGTTGTGAAGGTAGTTTTGTAAACTGACTTTATTTAATACCCTTAATTATTGGTCAAAGGGGTGGAAATATTTTTCCACCCCCAAAGAAACACGGCCATGGGGCTTTGCTCCGGCTTTCTGGCCGTGTTTGAATTGCCAAAAACAATCTACCATGCATGGAGTACTAAATGAAGTCTATTTACAAAACCCATTTAGAGATGAGTGCAACTTTGCGCGACGAATCTAATGAGCCTAATTAATCCATGTTTTGCTACAGTGTGCTACAGTAACCATTCTCAAATCGTGCGGTCAAAGGCCTTATTAGATAGGTCTCGCAAAATAGTCCAATGTTGTAAAGATAGTTTCATAAACTGACTTTATTTAATATCATTAATTATTGGTCAAAGTCGCAATTTCTTTGCCTCTGCAATGAAACACGGCCTCTGACGCAGCAGTGGTGATCGAGGGGACGTTGGGATTTCGCACGAGGGCCTGCCGCGCTGCCCTACTCGGCTCGCGTCACATGTGATGTGACTGTGTGATCGTCTGATCGAGGGAGGGGTACGAGTGCTCCATGTTGCGCTGCTTTTTCAAGCCGAGGAACAGCCGCATGCATGCGTGGATCCTGTTGTTCTTTGCTTTCGAGGGAAGCATGGGCTCTCGGCCATTTCGATTATAGGAAACCGGGAGGGACGGTTTGAGTGGTCAAAGCCCCGCGTGAGACCGGGGGAACAGGTTACTAGTACCAAATTACCCTACATATTTACACTTACACGGCAGCATCATCCAGGAGCAATGCCCAAGCAACGGCTTAGGTCAGTTTCAACGGGTGTTTCACGAAGAATTTAATAATATTAAATGTATTGATGTGACATGAGGAGAAAAAAAGATAGGGTCTGCTTGGTTTGCTGTCAAAATTGTGGCATGGCAAAACTTTGGCAAACCAATTCTTTGGCCACCATTTGGTTTCTTCCAAAATTTGACAATGTCTCACAAATAGCCTACCAAAATGTTAGCAACTTTTCTACCCAAACTTTGGCTTGCCAAAACTTAGGCATGCCAAAATTTTAGTTGCAAACCAACCAGGCTCATAGTTTCATAATATATAATAGAAGTTTCATCCCTATGATACCCATTTGGCTTGGCTAACTAATTTTTAGTTTTGATAACTGCGCAATAAAACCATGCACTTAGACTATACGGCGAGACGACACGTACGGGGCAGAGGCACTCCACCTAGCTACAGGCATAACCTACCAGTGTATGGGTCGTCTTTACTATTTGTTGAACTCATGAGTTGCATCTGTACACCTAACGTCAGCCGATAAAACTACATATCGCCGATCGTCTTCCTTTTTAAAAGATGGGGATGGGTGTCTAAATTTGTGAAATGCTCTAAGTGTTTTTTTGTGAGGCAACGCTCCAAATGTTGTTTTCATATGTACTTTATACAACACTGATAAGGTTGCACTTGCATCATAAAGTTTTTAATTTAGAGTAGTAATTATCTATACGATTAGTGGTCACCACAAATTATAATAATGATTGAATTTGAGGAAAAAGAGTTGGCTTTCATTTTTGTGCAATTAATTTTTTTCACATATATGCACAGTGGCAAAGCTAGAGAATTAGGGAGGGAGGGTAAATATATAAATTTGAGTCATATATATGGTGAAATTTTACGGCTAATCTTTTAGTCTGAAATGCCTTTTTTGGAGAGGGAAAAAGTCCAAATTACTCCCTCAAGTATAGCGAAAGTCCGGATAACCCCCTAAACTATGTTTTGGTTTAATTTACCCCCTAAACTATGTTATTTGGTCCAACTTACCCCTTAACACAATTTATCTTTTTTGTTTCTCCATGCACAAGATGAATTTTAATTTGAGACATTGCGGGGAGGTAGTGAACATCATAATCTATATTAGAAAATATTTTACGAATTTTTCATCACTACTTTCTATATAGTATTGTATTTTAAGGATAACTTTATTATTAAATATATTACCCTATCAAAACAGTGACAAAAAATTTATGATATTTTTTTAACATGTCTTATATTGTCTGCTATAATTTTGCAAAAGTTAAACTTTAAATTCCACTTGTGCATGGAGAAACAAAAAAGACAAATTATGTTAAGGGGTAAATTGAACCAAATGACACAGTTTAGGGGGTAAACTGAACCAAGAATTACTTTAGGGGGTTATCCAAACTTTGGCTATATTTGATGGGAGTAATTTGAACCTTTTCCTTTGGAGAGTGTGTGTGGGGGTGGAGGGGGCATATGCATCCCTAGCCATAACATAGTATAGTGCGCTCAAAAGATTCGTCTCGTCGTGTACATCAAAACTATGTAATTAGTTTTTTTATTTACCTACATTTAATATTCTATGCACGAGGAGAGAGATTTGATGTGATGTTTGGAGAGAGAATTTTTGGGAAAAGTTTGGGAAGTGAACACAGCCAGGTCGAGATCTAGTGACATAGTCTGGCCTAGAGTAGCAAGCTAGTTCAGGTCAAGATCTGTTGTTATTCCATTTATTGCTTTCTTATCTAGTGTACTTGATAACTATCTTATCGCTTTGGAGAGGTGACATAAACGCCACAACATGACATTGCCTTGTTCACTGGGGACGGGTGGGTCGGCACAGAAGCCTAGGGGGCTTGACAGTAAAGGACCCAGCGGCTTTCAAGTTTCAATCAAGAGCTTCGACTCCGGTGGCCATGGTTTCATAAAAGTAAACCCAACATGCCCTTGATTGGAATGCAAATACAGGTAACTGCAATAGAGGGAAATCATTTCCAGCTATGCATAATTGTGACAATTGGCAACAGAAAGCCTACAAGCTTCTGGAAGGACAGATGTCTATACAGTCAAGCACCAAAAGACATTGCACTTAAGTGCTTCCGTTTGGCTTGGTGGAAGAATGAAGCCGCTGTAAAAGCCATGTCTTCAGGAAGATGGCTTTGTGGCCTACTCCGACAGATCCAGCTAACTGAAAACTGACATGCGCGAAATACTACACGAGACGAGTTGATGATGGACTACATGCACAGGCGCTGCAAACCAAATGTTGGACTTAAGCTCGGTATTTGGATAGCATGATTCTGGATCGATTAATTCCCCAAACCAAACACGATGTAAGTCTGCAGTCGTGAAACAAATCTCGCTAGCTAGGAGGTCAATTAATCCTCATTGCCTGTCTTTTGGGGGCGGTTGTAGTTTCCTTTGTTTTTAGATCGGGGAATTCAAAGCCAGTAGATCTTAATTCCCTTCATATATTCTTATACGGTAAAAAAAATAAAGGGTGATCTCCAGAGGCCGGTTGTAGCTTTCTTTGTTTTCAAATTACTGTTCGTGAATTTAAGCCAGCGTACGTTGATATGTAACTTTCTCCATTCTCACGCCGTTGAAAAAATAGGAGGTGATCTTCTGAGGTCAGATATAAGGTTCCTTTGTTTTGATAAGATGGCCCTGAATTCGAGTCAAACTTTCTCCATTCTTATTCGATTGAAAAATAAGATGTGTACTGGCCAAAAGTTGGCAGTACCTCCCACAAGGATTTTGACTGGACCTATGTGATCTGTATGGTCTTAGTGTCTTACTTGTGAAATGTCACACTATATAATTAGTTCCATCCCGTTCGGTAGAGCTCCGAGCAGCTTTAGCTTCTGGCTACAATGTCACAAGGAGCCGAACCTGGTGGAGCTAAAAAAGATGACTTCACCACCTCCTAATTTATTTGGAGAAAAGAGAGAAAAGAAACTCCAGTAAATAGTGACATAAACAGTACATGAGTAGAAGCAGGCGAGAAGAGTCCTACCAAACGGGAGATGTGTCGTCCAACTGCACACTTCAAGAGAGGTGATATGCATGTATATAGATGCATGATGCATTTGTATGCCTGTATGGCGATCATGTTATATCACGAGCGACATGAGCGGCGGCTAGCGCCCACTGTGTCGACACCCACAGCAGCAGGAGATCGAGAAAGTCATGGCTCATTGGTAAAGTGAAAGATCTTGGCTCATTGGTAAAGTGAGAAGATCGGTGCTCGGTACTGGTTCATGCGACCAGTATACAGATTCTACGCAGGACGCAGCTTTATTTTTACAACATGTATCCGCTCATGCATGCACAGCACAAGAATGACTGCGCGCCTGGGCGCACCGAATCACGATCCCATCTTTCTTTTCTCTGCGACACATGGCACTGTACCACGCCGCCAGTACACACGCGCGTACAGGCCGACAACCGACAACCCCCGTGCCCACGTACACCCTACCCGGCCAGCGGCCGGGCCATCCATTTATTTCAGACGGTCCTAGAAAAAATATGTACATTGAGCATTGAGGAGAAGGAAGAACGAATGTATCCGAGACAAAGTAGACGACGCCGCCCGTACTGTTTTAGCGTTGTATACTACTACTCCCTCTCCCTCCGTTCCAAAATATTTGACTCTAAATTTAGTTGCTCATCTTATTCAAAATTTTATGTAAATTATTATTATTTTTATAATGACTAGTTTTATTAATAATTTTCTAAAAAATACCTTAAATTTGACTATATTTTTATAAAAATTTTACATAAGACCGAGCGGTGATAAAGAAATTGAAACGATCTATATTTGAGATGTACTTATTGTACGTATCCCTGCTTATTAATGCACTTATCACACTGGACGAGGCTGGTGACGATGTGCGCGCATGTACGGCCACGCATGCACGCAGACTGGTCGCTGTGTACGAGTAATAAAATAGCTGTGGCCTACATACAAATTGTATACGTACATTAGTACGTACGACACCCGGGCGCATGGGCGTCGTGTCGTTACCACCCATGCATCCTCCACTGCACGATATCGAGAAGTAATAAGCAGTGCACCGCGCGCGCACGACGGCGACGCTACGTCCGTGTGCCGTGGTAGCACAGTGTTTCTAGCGTCGTCAACGCGTACGCGCACTTAGCTTGGCCGTGACCGATATGATAATCCACGCCCAGGACGTTACGTGTTGGCTCTCGATCGACCGATCGCTTTGCTCTCTGATTGCTGGGTGCGTTTTCCGGGCGACGATCGACGCCGATGGGGCGCCGTGTCAGTGTATATGTACGCATACTGTGTACACGCGGCCAGGGATGGAGGGCCGGCCGGGCGAAAGATATATACAGTATATGACGAAGCGATCGGATCACAAGGAAATAATTAACATCAAGGGTGGATCGGAGGACATACGGCCGGGCTGTCACGCCGGCTAGTAAATGTTTTTCCCTGTCCTGTCCTCTGCTCCATTCCTGCATATATAATTGCGACCAAGTACATACTGTGTATACATGTCCATGGATGAAATGTGTTGGCACGGACATATATGGTGCTCCTGATCTACACAGTGCAAATTGTTTCAAAAAAAAATCTACACAGTGCAACCTTTTGTTTTCACTTTTACCAGCCTGGGAGCGCTTGTACTTGAGCAGGGAGTGCCAGCGTGTCAGGCATGGCCTGCGCGCAGGAGCACATGTATGGGGCTGTCTAGTTCCCAAATTCGTACTCCCAAATTCACTACGCAGATTTTCATCGTATCAAAATGTCATATCATGTATGGAGTATTAAATGTAGATAAAATCAAAAACTAATTACATAGTTTTGTTGTACTCTGCGAGACGAACATTTTAAATCGTCTAATTAATTAATTTTTGGATAATTTTTCACACATAAAAACAAAATGCTACAGTGCGTATTTAATATGCACTGCAGCACGGCAGACCCAAATCGGGCCTCCAAGCTACTGTAGGAACAGACCAGGGCTGCGGGCCAACAGAGAACAGACATTGTCCATTGTCCACCATGGGTGTGTTTAGTTTCTAAACTTTTCAAAATTCTCTCTCCAAACTTCACTATTTACCTGTCACATTGAATCACATCAAATCCCTCTCATCATGCATGAAGCATTAAACGTGGTTAAATAAAAAAACTAGTTGCATGGTTTTGATGGACATGATGAGACGAATCTTTTGAGCCTAGTTAGGTCATGGCAAGACAATGTTTACCATAGACAAACGAAAAGTGCTACAACGCGCTACAGTGTTCGACGTGACATTTTCACCAAACTTTCTCTTGCTCTTTTTGTTGGACTAAACACACCCATAGATTCGTATATAAGCTACACAATCGAGCAGGGCATTGGCAGCAACAGCAAGATCGAGCAGGGGCACTTCATACACATTAAAAAAATACTGGTCACACTGTATGACATAGTGTTGATACAGTATGCGGTATGCCAGTATCTACAGGCCGACGGCTACACGGCACCTGTACGGAGTACGTCTCAATCGATCGGGCTCCTCAAAAGCCAAAAAAGGTGATGGTAAAGAAACGAAGAGGACGTAAACAAAGCTCTGATACAGCAATTGTGTCAGTGAGCCGATGCATGGGCGATGGGCCGCCGATGGCGCTGGTCCGGGTCTGGCATGAAAGGGAAGAAATTAACCAGCTGTGCAGCTGTGCCACTCGATCATACAGCTACAGCGACCGTTCGTGGTGCGCTAGTAGCTACTAGGGCAGTGTGCTGTGTGCATGCACGGCTTAGATCCGCTTGGATCCTGTCCACCGCTCGGTCTGCACGAGCACGAACGCACGCGCTCCGTCGGGTGACCGTGAGTCGCTGTGACGATCCTGTCCGATCTCGATCGGCTCTCGATCTCATCTCCCCGGCCGCGGCACGCGCACTTTTGCTGCTTTGGTCGCCGTGTGGTCTCGGGCACTGGCGAGTGCGGAGTGAGGCTAGCTAGGTGAGGCTAGCTAGCTAGGCTCCATGCATGCATCTGGATTCTGGACACCGGAGACTGGAGAGAGCACGTCGTCCTAATTTACTCCCAAATTTATTATGCAAAAAGAAGATTCCTCGTCACATCAAAATGTCATAACATGTATGAAGCACTAAACGTAGATTAAATAAAAAAAAACTAATTGCATAGTTTTGTTGTACTCTGCGAGACGAACATTTTAAGCCTAATTAATATTTTTTGGACAATTTTTCGTACATACAAACCAATGTATAGAACCGGGGGTGAATCTATAAACGGGTCCCACACCTCTCTCATCTCTCTCTTTCTCTCTCCCTTTCACTAATTGTTTACACCATAGAACCTGGTTCCATGTACAGGACCTGGTCCTTTATAGAGTCAGGCTCACAATGTTTAGGACCCGGTTCTATAGGAGAGGAAATTTATAGGACCACCATAGGACCTCACATTGGAGAGGCCCTAAGGCTGTTCGCACTCATGTTACCCTATCTCCCTCCTCTAAAAGGAATATCCTGTCCTAATCATCGAGATTCTTTCCTCTATCACAATTTCTTCCGCACTCGTCTCTCCTCTATCATCTTCCTATATACAAACTACCATATATTTTATTCCTTTTTTACTCTCTCCCACCCCCCTCTCTCTCACCTCTCTCTCCCTCTCTCTCTCCTCCTTCTTCTTCTCCCCGCCGCCCCCCTCTGCTGCCTGCTCCCCTCCCCAATCTCCGCCCGGCGACGCGCCTCCGCCTCCTCTCCCTCGGCGTCGCTCCGCCCGTCCTCCCCCTCCACGCGCCCGCCGCATCCTCTCCTCGAGCCGGTCCTGTCCGCTCGCAAGCGCCGCCTCCTCCCCCTCCCGGGCTGCATCGCGGGCGCGGCGGCCTCTTCCTCCTCGACTCGACACCCTCCTCTCGCAGCGGTCCGCAGGGACCTCCGCTGCCCCGCGCAGCCACGCCTCCTCCCCTCTCCCCCGTGGCCGAGGCGGAGCGCAGCGACGCGGTGCGGCAGCGGCGGCCGTGCGGTGCGGAGGGGATGGCTCCGGCGCGGCGAGCCCATCCTCGGCCGGATCTGCGCCTCTGCACTACGGCGTAGCTCGGCAACTTCGGCTCCTGCAGCGGTGGTGGGAGACGGCGAGCGGCCTCCAGTGGCGGACGGCGGGCGGAGCGGCGGCGGCAAGCGGCGGCGGCAAGCGGCGCCGAGCATGAGGCTCAGCGTCGTCCCCGGCGCGCGCGGGGCCTCGTCGAGGTGCCCGTTCCACTTGGAGGTGAGCCTGGGCGGGCGCGCCGTGGTGGCGGGCTCGCCGACGGGGAGGAGGTCGATGTCGAAGGGGATGGCGAGCTTGGGCGGCAGCTGTGGCGCGGCAGGGATGGCTCCTCACTAGGCGCTGCTCGTCCCTCTGCTCCGCCTCCCCAGCCCGCTCCTCCATCGGCGGCCGCGGCTCCGGGGCCATGGCGCGGCGGCCGAGCTGTTCGTGCACTCCCCGGCCGGCGGCTACGCAGGGGCTCGCCCGGGGCTGGCGGCGCGGCGGCGGCTCCTCACGACAACGGGCGGCGGCGGCCCGGAGCGACGGTGGTGTGCGGCGGCGGCCCGGAGCGACGGCGTCGTGCGGCGGCGGCGTCCCTCTCTTCCCTGCCTTTCCCTCTCCTGCCGCGCGGTGGTTGGGCGCGCGGGCCCGGCGCCAGCGTGGCAGTGTAGGGGAGCTCCTCCACCTCCGCTGGATCTAGGGGAGGTGGAGGGCTCCGCTCCCGTAGGGGAGCCTTCCTAGGAGACCGCTGCGGCGGTTGTTTCCGGTAAACGCTCCCCCAGGAACGTTTACCAGAGCCCACTGCGAGCAACCTAACACCGAGAATTCGAGGTGTATCCACACGTTGCTACTTGCTAGTGAGTAGTGACGTTAATATAACTCATTCACTCATTGTATATATCCTGCTAATAAATCATCGCAACTGACCACGCCATCACTGCAATTGTAAAGAAACACACACAATGCAAATGATATATATAATTAAAAAATCCTTTCCATGTAAAAACTACTCCCTCCATTTTAAAATGTAGGTCGTTTGACTTTTTAAAAAACAAGTTTAACCGTTCGTCTTTTAAAAAATTTATAAAAATATAGTTAAATTTAAGATATTTTTAAAGATTTAATATTAATAAAGCAAGTCACCACAAAAATATAGTAGTTTTCATAAATTTTGAATAAGACGAGTGAGTCAAATTTATGGTGGAAAAAGACAAACGATCTATCTCTATCTCTACTTCTAATAAGACTGTGCTGGGGAATCACGACCGCCCCCTCCTTCCATCTGCCATCTAATCCCACGTGCGATCCTTGTATCCGTTGAGATGTGCTCCTACGTACGGCTGCGATTGTCTCCCACCCCCGCGGACCTCGCCCTCCCCTAAACCCCGCACCATCGGACCCCTCCGCCAAACCTCAAGATGGCAACGGGCGTGAACCCGCTGGGTTTAGACGTCCCAAACCCATGCCCGCGAACAAAAATTCTGCCCGCTAAGAAACCCATGACCCGTCATGGGTTCAATTTCGTGCCCAAACCCACGCCCGCTGGGTTAACGGGCACCCACGGGTCACCCGTGCCCGACAAAGCAGCCAACACACAAAAATTATGTACATGTACAGCACAACACACAGTTCAATACTTCACTAAAATAACAAGATTCCATGGCATAAACATAACTTCCTAGTGGCCAGTCTTCAACTTCATATTACACCAACAGAGTTATAGGACGTCACACGTCAGAAACGTCAGAAACATCACAACTGACTCAAGTTGACAGCTGACTGAGTAGTTAATCAACCAAACAGCCCAGAAGTAGCAGGAAGCCACCAATACAGATCAGTCTCAAGTGGCCAAACCCAACAAAATAAAACGACACATTACAAGTCATTACAAGTTCACAAATGAGAGGAATCAATTGTTTTTTCCGCTTGACTTGTTCCTTGCAGGTCGCACCAAAAGATCAACAGCACAACACCATTGGAATCCATGAACCTCTTAAACAGCAAGTTCCTACATGAGCACATACACTAGTTAGCTATCTCACAAGAGTATAAGACAGTGCAAAGAAGGAAAGAAAACATAGCTACCACATTAACAGAATAACAGATCACCTGAAGGCCCTCTTGAATATCCTGGAGACAAGACCAAAAGGTAGCAGGCTTCTTGTTCTTCTCATCAACTATAGAAAAATTGAATTAGTTGCAACAATAACAACAAAATTATTAGATCAATGGACAAGTCAGAAGAATAGTTCAACAAGTCAGTGGCATACCTTTGTATTTGTTTCTAATCCAATCTTGGGAACACATGAGAGCCTCTAACATCTTGGAGGTGAGTCTGCTGCGGTGCTCACTAAGCACTCTGCCACTAGTGCTAAAAGCGGACTCTGAAGCAACAGTGGTAACAGGAATAGCATAAATGTCTCTTGCAATCCTCCTCAAAGTAGGATATCTAGTTCCTGCCACTTTCCACCAATCCAAAACATCAAAGTTGTTTGTATGTATGCTCACTCCTTCTTCATCTAAGTAGCGGTCTAGCTCAGACTTGAACCCCATACTTGCTGGCCTTTGACTTGCAATATGTGCAGCAATATCAGCCAAGAAATCATCAGAGCTACCAGGTAAAGGTCCTGATGGTTCACCATCCTCTACATCCTCGACCACATGGTACTCACATATCAATTCAGCAAGCAGATTCTTCACAACAATGACCTTGTCCTCACACTCTCTAGCAGGCACACCAAGCAAGTCCTCATAACAAATGCGCATGACATCAGTTTTGAATCGAGGATCAAGAATGGTTGCAATGCCCATGAGCCCTTGAATGTCAGTCCAATACTTATCAAACTTAGTGACCATGTTAGCTGACATTTCTTCAACTAAAGGATTGCCACAAGTTTCCCATTGTCTGATTTGCTTCCTAATCTTAGCAATTCTAGTGAAGTAGATATTTGCAGTCACATAATCAGTTCCAGAAAATAGTTTAGTGATGTCAAAGAACAATTTAAGCCTATGCACAATTTCCTCAGCAAATTTCCACTCTTCCTCAGATGGTAAACATGTGTACTGCCTGTCTACACGACTAGCTCTAATGAAAACAGCCTTGTATGGCAAACAAGTGTTAAGCATTACAAATGTTGAGTTCCACCTAGTTCTGCAGTCAAGTGATATCTTCACAGTCATATCTACTGTAACAAACTTGGCTATCTCCTCAAACTTTTCAATCCTTTTAGGAGTGGCTGTCCAATATGCTACACTATCACGAATGTTCTCAACAGCATCTTTCAACACTTCTAAGCCATCTTTTACTATCAAATTAAGGATATGGGCAGAACAGCGCATGTGCAACAAATTTCCATCATTTAGAAGCTTGCGCTTACCAAGATTCCTCACAAGATATGGAATCACAACATCATTTGTAGTGCAATTGTCTAGGGTGATGGAGGATACCTTCTCATCAAGATTCCAATCAACCAATGACTGATAAAGTTGTTCACCAATGACATCAGAAGTATGAGGAGCAGGAACATAAATAAACCTACATTTGAACATAAATATATAAAATATATAAGTATTCAGATCTGAAGTGAACAACAAAATTATTAGATCAATGGACAAGTTGGTTGTCACAAGTAATTACCTCATGATAATATTCCTAAGAGTCCAAGACTCATCAATGAAATGAGCTGTGATCGCCATGTAGCCTCTCTTTTGGTTGTCAGAAGTCCACATGTCAGATGTGATGGCCACCCTTGATTGAATACCAGCCATGTATTCAATTGCTTTTTTCTTCTCCACCTCATATTGTGCCACAATATCAGATCTGAAATGAAAGGTAAAAAAGGTTAGGTAGTGCATTTGACAGTAGAAAATGGATTAAATTTGACATTAGGAGATGCATTTCATGTTTGCAAGCTCTTATACCTTATTGTGTTTCTTGTTCCAATATTGAATAAGGGCTGAACTGCAGCACAAAATCTTCGAAATCCAACATGATCAACCATGCTCAAGGGATATTCATGCAGCACTATCATGTTACCAAGTTCTTTTCTTGCTGTCGCCTGATCAAACATGTAATTCTCCACTGAGACAGCCCCTGTATCAGTGTTACCAAATCTCAAAGAAGTTTGAGCTAAGTTTTTTCCCTTCAGCTTTAACTTTCTCAGCACACAGCCATTCAAATGAGTGTGCAGGTGCATGGTCCCATTTGTACTTGTTGCTGAAAGTTCCTTGAAACAATACATGCACTTTGCCCGGGTTTCTCCATTGATCTTCACTCTCTTAAACTCCTTCCAAACAACAGAGGTGAGCTTTCTCTTGGAACCAGTTTCAGCATCCTCTTCATCGTCTTCTACATCAATGACCTCATGACCATTGGGGTCAACTGGAACTGACTCGTTATCAGACTCAAGCTGAGGAGATCCAGAAACAGCAAGTGCATCTGACTGTGCTTGTGATGATTGTGACAATGGAGATTGGCTACCACTGGGTGTAGACATCTTTCTGATCCTGTACAAAAAGACAACAGTTTAGATGGACATATGGCATGAACTAGGCTAGACAAAAAAAACTGCAGATAAACTAAATTTATGTATGAAACAGACTGAAACTATATATGGTGATAGCTACTGCACATAGCATGACTGCATGAGTTATGCTAACCAGACAGAAACTAGTCATGGTGATAACAACTACACATAGCATGACCTAGGATAGAAAAAAGAAAGAACTAAGCAGATCTAGACATGGTATCTTTTTCAGTACATTCTTGCAAATTAAGAGAACAACATAAACTAAACAGATCCAGACTAGCAATGAGTACATGCATCTAATAGCAGTATAACACATCTCAAATATTCAGTACAACAAAAGAAAAGAACACATTTGTTCTTCATATAGAAAGTAGCAGAACTAAAAGTAGTACATAGACATACATGGAGTAGCACGAAAGAATTAGTCAGCACTCATTTGGAACATAAATCGACTTAGCACAGGCACAACAAGTCAACATTATAAGACATTTCTTTTCTTACCCAAGGGAATGCACGATGGGGCGGGCAATTGGTGTGGGAGAGGTTGGAGACACCGGAGGACGACGGTTCTTGGCCGATGCAGGCGCTGCAGGCTTGTTGCTCTTGTTCGTGCCAGGCTTCAACTTGGGTTGCTCCACGCGGACGCACTGATTCGGCTCAGAGGGGGCGACGATGACAGCAACTTGTGAGGAGGTTGCAGGCTGCGGAAGCGAAAGGGACGGAGAGGTAGCCGGCGGCGGTGAGTCTCCTTTGCTGGCTTCCTTGTCCGTGACCTCCAGCTCCGCGCGGCGGTCAGGGGCAGCAGCGTCCCTTCGGGACGGCGAAGGGGGTGGGGGTCAGTAGCAGTAGGTGCTAGATGCTAGATTGCTAGCTGCAAAAACAGGTTAATGGAGAGGAGGAAGAAGTTCACCGGCCATCTTCGTTGCAGCCGGAGATCACCGCCATGCTGCGCGTCAGGTTGGGAAAGGGCGGCGACGACGAGAGGGAAGCTGTGGCTGTGTGGGGCTGGGGCGTGGCGGAGGGCTGGAAGTGGAGCGAGCGCCGGCGACGAGACTACGAGAGGGAGGCGGAGAGGGGCTCGCCGCTCGCGAATCGCGATCCAGATGCGCTGCCACTCCTTGCGGCTGGGGTGGGGGGAATGAGGCAGGTTAGGGTTTTGAGGGCCGATTTCCCTTATATACTGGAGTTATTGGGCCAGATTAGTTGGGTTGTATATGGGCCAATTCACTTGTTGGACTGGGTCTATGAAACCCATGGGTTTGCGGGTTTGGGTTCTATGTTCCCAGACCCACTCCCGCAAACCCGCTGGGTTCAGCTTTTGACCCATTAACAATCCCAGGGGTTTAGAGTTTGACCCACGCCCGTGCCCTAATAGAGAAAAAACCCATCGGGTTCCGGGTTTCGGGCACCCATTGCCATCTTGAGCCAAACCCCCGCCCCTCAGCGTCACCAAATCCTATTTCCCCCAGCCCGTCTCGGTCGCCGCCGCCGCCTGGATCCCCGACGTGTGGAACGCCGCCGCGTTCCCCCTCTCCTCTCCAATGCCGCCACGCCGCCACCGCGTGGATCGCCGGCGCCGCTCTCCTCTCCAACGCCGCCATGCCGCCTCCATATTCCCACGTTCGTCCCTGGATCGCACGATCCCGGCACATCTGCCCATCTCCATCGCTCTCCCCTCCACTGTTGTCGCCTCGCGCCCGCAGGTTACCATCCCCTCCCCTATCAACAAACCCTATCCCGTCGCCGGCGCCATCCCACGGCGTTCCCTTGGCCGCACTGGAGCCGAAGACCAGCGCTGCCGATGGTCCCCAGAGCTCGAGTCGAAGCCACCGCGTGTGCTCCTGCTCGTCCTTGCCTCTGCAGCGGGATGCAATATCGTTGTGGGGCATAGAGATCTAGATTGGCTGCAAAGTTGAAGAAGGGTGACCGGCCAGCCCAAGAATGGCAATGGTGCTCATTGTTGATCTGGTCCAAACATGCATGAAGCCACCGCGTGTGCTCCTGCTCGTCCTTGCCTATGCAGCGGGATGCAATATCGAAGTGGGGCATAGAGATCCAGATTGGCTGCAAAGTTGAAGAAGGGTGACCGGCCAGCCCAAGAATGGCAATGGTGATGGTGCTCATCGTTGATCTGGTCCAAACATGCATGTGGCAAATTGCAGCAACAAGGACATTGACAAGGTCAGGGAGTAACTATCTCTGATGGCTCTAATAGCATTGGGGGTATGTATCATCTCGTGCCAGTGCTGTGTTGTCAATGCCTTGATATTTATTATTACTAGTAGAGTGCACACGCGGCACGCGCGTGTATTAGAAAAACATAGTAAACAAGAATGTTATCTTTTTAAATTGGATTGAATTCCATATTCTTACGTTAGAAATATTTCAAAATAGAGTATTCTATGTATTTTAAATGAGTTAAATTCTACAAATTTCATAGTTTCTTAAAATTCTAATGAAACATGAGAGTAATTTAATGGATGGACAGTATGTAACAAAACAAACATGAAATTTATAGATCCAATACAAAGACATATAGGCAGGATTGCTCAGTTCATAGGTAAATAAAAAAGAAAAAAATATCTTTCGCTATAAGTTGGACATTAGGAAAGCAAATAACACAACTCACCTGATGGGCTAGCAATGTTTTCATCTGAAAACTTTTAGTAGAAACTAAAAAACATGAACTTCTTTACGCCTCCGGTAGGTCAAACATCCTCAATGTTGTAGCCAATGGGAGCTTCATACTTCATGGAACGACTACTTCTAGACCGCGACCCGCACGTTCAATAAAAAAAGAGATCTTCAATTAAAAATAAGACTGCATAACATAATTAGAAGATAGATAAAATCTCATAATTGCACAATAATCCTTTATGATACGTAGCGTTGAAAGAAAATTGCAATTGAAAGCTTGGTATGAAGTGTTGAAAATATTATTTTGTTTGTAACTGAAGTACACAATAGGTTATGTGGAATAGTTATGTGCTAATATATGATTATTTGTTCAAATTACTATAGATTTTTTAAAAAGAAAATCAATTTAGATATGAAGAAGTAGGTAATAAAGCATGCATGCAAAAGATGAAGTGGAGCGTTTCTAAAGATTAGCATTGGTCTTAAATAAGCATTGACGATGTAAAAACTACTAACCAATAACCATGGAACCTAACAATGTCCCTCCAGCACCAGCGGCATCATGGGTCTCCAGAGGATTATCAATGTCCGTAGCGCCACCGTGAAACGGTAATTAAATCAGATTATTTGCCCTCCAAATCTCCAATGGGTTTCCGATCTCCATGGCCATGATTAGGATTCAGTCGATCTAATCCCGTTCATCGATCAGTATCATCGTCTAATTGATTGTAATAAAAAGAAAATTATATGCAGTTGCGAGCTACCTACGTGAGACTCGTTTTGTTTTACTGACCGCGAGCTCGCCGGCAGTGGCAAGATTAACGACCGCGTGCGGCCGGCCTGGTGGTATCGAGCAGCGCGGCGAACTGGCTGGCGGAGACGAGCACGAAGCTGCCGACTATGATCTGAACGGATCAATCGAGCAAGCCTTCACGAAACACGCGCGTCTACACGAACGAGTTATATGAGATATTTTTATGATCTTTTTTTCTCAGCTAGTCTACAGATGCATGTAAGCATAGTAAACACGTACCTCATGCCGAGCAAAAGCAATTGAGAGCATGTTGTCCGAGCGACATTAGATCAAAGCGACAATATAGTAGTCCAATATAAGAACAAGATACTCTCATCTGTAGCCACCAAATTGAGATCACGCCTGCATGCATTGGTGAAGTAGAAGCATGAAAGTGGAAGCATCCATGCCGACAATGAGGAGCGGCTAAAGATGATGGCCGGGTGCCCGGGTGCTTCATGATCTTTGTGCGCCGAGGCTATTAACAACATCAACCAAAAAGAAGATGGCGGCATGCAGCCCATGAAGCCAGGGCCTTCCTACTCGATCAGATCATGGCTAGGCATGAAATTAAAAGTATCCATGTGCATTAGCCGCTGCTCCCCCTCTCGGCTCTCGCTGGCTCGCATCTTCTTTGTTCGGTTTGTTTCTGTTGAATCTTTGAGGGTGAAGACGGCGAGGTATGTGCTTGACCTGTCAAAAGTGGAGGCCGGCCTGCTTGGTGAGCGTTTCATAATCACGAAGGTCGAAGGGGATCTTTCCTGTTTTTGTTTTCTACGTTAAGGGGCTCCTCTTCACGTTTATTTCCTAGTTACGTTTGGCTACGTAAAGGTTTTTTTTCCTTTTTTTCACGTTGAATTATTCCATGTGAAATATAATTATGACATGCATGTGCGGTCTAGATGCATGTGCGGTCTAGCTATGGTCGAAGAGTAGTATATGTATATTTGTGGTTCCGGGTCATATATAGAAATTATGACATGCATGTGCATGTGTTTTTCATTGTATCGTGTGCGAGTTTTATTTGGAAAGTTAATGAAGGTACTCCGTAGATGGTTGGGCGGTCGTGACACGCAAAAACACTCTAGATATGGCCCGCGCGTGTGCAGGGTTATTTAGATTATTTGATTGGTGGGTATGCGAGGTGGGTAAAGAAATTTTATGGTGAGAAAAGTAATACCTAAAACGATAAAAACTCTCTAGAAACATCGTTTTTTAAAAACTTTCCACGTCGTTTCTACCGTTGGACCTGACATGTGGGTCCTTCGTGAGGGGTGGGTAGGATTTTTTTGGATGAGAAGTGTTTTCAATTGTACTGAATCCTTATAGTATAGACTAGTCGCAATGCGTGCCGCGCGTGCTAAACTCTTCTACATATTTGTCCCAACTCATGTGCCACCATATTCAGATCATGATTATAACATGTTATATTACATTAAACAAGTTCTCCCTGTTAAAAAAAGTTGTAATATAATATAATACTCTTTTTTATACTATGGAAAGATACAAATAAATGATATTAGAATTAAAAAATAGGAGATGTAAATAGATTTTTTTCTATTTGTTGTGATCAAAAGAAGAATGTATTTGTAGCGGCAGCTTTGGAGTATCAATGCAGTCAAAAAATAAACATAGACAATTTTTAATATTCGGTAACTTAAATGCACTTAGCTTTATTTCAACTAAAAAATTATTACATTAAACTTGATATTTATAAGATGTATCCCATTTCTAGAGGTTAGCCCTACTCTTCAACACATGTTGTTAAATTTGTAGAAGCCTATCACATCAACACATGAGAAGACAACCTTGTAAAGAGCCTTCATCCCTTCTAAAGAGCCTTCATCTCATCCAAACAAAGGGTAGTTCAGAAATCATTTGCTCTTCTGTCATGCCCATGGACCTAGGTTCAAGCTGATAGAAATGGAAAAGCATGATAAATTAATTGAAGGTATGCATGCAAGAGCTAATTTATTCAGAATACAATTTCCAGCAAACACCAATTAAGTAATAGCAACCATAGGCTTTATTGAGAATACAATTTCACATGAATAATCGAATTTAGTCCAAATATCAAGGCAGTAGCAAGAATAGTAAAACAATTGCTATTGGGAAAGGGGCTGAATATTAGTAAGACTGTACCTGATGTTCTAATACAAGTGGAAACCCTTGGACCAACAACTCAACATTGAGATCCTGTCCCAAATCCATAGAAATCTACAGTAAAAGGAAGAGAATTAGATAATCGAAATCAAGAGGGGATTGAACGGAAAAGGTGGAAACCCCATGGCCAAAGCGAATCTGGGGTAGCAATGTCCATGCAAATCGGTGACCATGGCAAAGGAATTTTCCCTAACCAGTTAAATTTCTCCCATAAAATCCTATGATTCTCCAAATTGAATCTGAATCCATGTTAAATGTACAATGTTGATGTTAAAAGTGGATAAAAGAAATGCAGAAAAAATCAAAGCAATGCCAAAAGAAAAATGGATCACACAGCCAGCTGAGCCTCAGGAAGGTGTTCTGGATGTAGGATAACAAATTGTACATCAGAAGAGAATCCGCTACTTCATTAAGAAAAAAACTAATTCACCACTAAATAAGGAAAATAGTAATTTCGTCCTACCTACTGCAACATTTTAGTTCATGACCACCTCCCCAATCATTTCCTTTTATTCCACCAAATTCAGTTAATATTTTGTGGCAATTCCCTACATGATATTCAGCGGCTGTGTTCTCGCAAAAAAATGGACCAAGATCACCTTCCTGAGGCTTTGTTTTCCCTGCTTTAGTTATTTTCTTATTGCTCCCTAAGCAGTAATCAAAACCTCAGCAATGAGATTGAAATGCTGTATCAGGAATAGACAAATTCACCGCAAATCAAAAGTCCTGATAACCATATCCAAAATGTTTATGATTTCTATCAGATATATCTGCGTGACATCTATGGGACACTGATCTGCACAAAATTTGCATGAATTTTTAGTTACCAAAATACTTGAAGACTGGAGGTGCAAAGATAATACCTCAGTTACGAGAACATTTGATCTCTGAACATCTGATTCGAAATATGCTTGAATGATATGAAATAAAGTTTAGCAAGCCTAGTGAACTTTATTGCAGTGCAAGAATTGTTTTTACCTCACATTCACCCTTTTGCATCTCCCCATCCATCTGAGCCATAAAAAATCAGGAGAATCAATAGATCCCGGCTTCAATAGCTGCAAACAAGGCCATCATCATGATCGTATCTAGCAGATCAGAACCCAAACAAGCCAACGCAACAAGCACAAACAATCCAGCGATATTTATTAATTATGCACGAACCCCAAGCCAGGAGCAAAATTACAAGGGATATATGCATCACAGCATAGATCGGATTCCCATTCAAAGTTTCAAACCAATTGCCCAAGGTAAAGACAACAACACCCAATCTCCAACCAGGCACACAAAATAGAGTAACCAGATGAGCCAATTGCACACATCATGCATTTTTTTAACCACTTTATTTCATATCTCCCTTATATGGCATACAAATGACATTATTCTAGCCAGTTGGAACTTGGAAGCAATGCAATCTTCAGTAACTTAAATGGAAAAGGATGGATATAGCATCTGGCAAGGTTATTTTTTCTCGATAGAGAGCATACAAATAGTTTTCTGTTCATTGCCTATATTATTGAAGAATGAAGCCTACACCCTTGTTGTCTTTTGTTTCTCTTACATTGACCAGATATTAGTTCTGCAATTATAGGTTTTCAGTTACCAACAAAAAGGTCCAAGTTTAGCCTGCCAGAAGTTGATCAATAAATATTAAGATATATCCTAAAGCACCAAAACCACATGCCATTCGATTTAAAAAAAACAACTTGCATTACAATGTTTTATGATTCACACATGAGGTATACATTCTAAAAGTTATATTTTCCTTCCAAAACACGAACCTTACCAGTTGGACTATCTTTTTAGCTCCAATAACATTTTTCAGGTCATAAAGGAGCGCAGCCTTTGTTGTTCCTCCATTTCTGGCATGCATTTTTTATCTTCGACTATGATGCCAATATTCAGGTGATCCTATTGCATCAGCAGAAGGTACTGAAGAATCGTAAACGCATTGCACGAAATGATTTGATCAGTAGTAACCATACACATGTTCAGCTGTTCAGAAATCATACATATGTGGAAAGCTAATTTATAAACATATCTTGGGCTATTTCCGACCAACGAAGGTAGAGGAAGAAAGACCTGCTAAAAGTTCAGGCTTGTCGTTGATGTGGGTAGAGCATAGTGGCCAGAGTGATAACCTATTCCTCTTGCTAACATGTAGGCCCCCCCAAGCCTCCCCTTGAGCAATTTGTCGAACACCTTGTAAGTTGTAGCCATTGTATCTGCGCTTGGACCAGAGGAGAGGCAATCTGCATGAGGTGGGCATTAGAAAGATGGAAAAGGAGATGGAAGCAGACACAGAAGGGGATGATGGGCAATCTCACCAACGCATTGCTTCACCTATTACAAGGTGAGAAAATCTTTTTGGTTTTGGCAGAAACACTCCCGAACGTCCAGTTTCCATCGTCCTGTCACCCCAAAAATCGGAAATCAGCTGTCAGTTGGGCCCGGGTAGAGAGGTGGGTAGAGTTTTTTATGATTTCTCACCAACGCATTGCTTCACCCTTCGTCCACAAACGGTCGCGAGCAGCCGCTCCTTTCCTGACCTGGTAGCACAGCCTTGTGCCACCTTTGCTGGATGGCTTCCAGACTCCTGCTCGGCATAGCATAGCCACTCGCCGGTCCTCGGTCAAGCCAGAGCTGAAGCTCAGTGTTCTCCACGTCAGCTTGGCCATGGATGCGTGTCGGCAGGCAATGGTTGGTGGACGGCCTGCAGCATCTGAGACGCCTGAAGGTGAGCAGCTGGTCCCCGCGAGAGGGACGGCGTGCTGGGGAAAAGGATGGCAGGAAGGCCACCTGCTACTATGTAGAATTGGGGAATTGCAGGCAGGCGGGAGGGCGACGCCGAGCATGGAGGCGGGCAGGGAGATGCCGTGGAAGACGAGAAGCTGAGAAAAGGAACAACTCAGACGAAAAGCTCACCTGCGACATTGAGGCTCAGGGTCATCTGCATCTCCTACTCCTCTCGCTAGCGCGCGTCCGCCATCCCCCTGTGCCCGCACGTCCACGTGAACTACGACGGCCGCCGTCGTTGCCTCCTCCACCGCCGGAGCGGCCGCAGCCGCCATCCGCCTGCTTGACGCCGCCTCTGCCATCGCCGGTGCGGCCGCAGCGCCATCTGCCCGCTTGACGCCGCCTCCGCCATTGCCGGCACGGCTGCAGCTGCCGTACGCTGGTGTCCTGGCGCCCTCGGCCCTCCGCCGTCACCGGTGCGGCCAGCGCCGTCCGCCCGCTGGACGCCTCCTCCGCCGTCACACTGGTGCGGCCGCAGCGCTGTCCGCCCGCTCGACACCTCCTCCGCCGGCGCCGGCGGTGCGGCTTGTGACGAACCGGATTCTCACCGACGAGAACCCGACTCCCTGTACCCTTGAGATAGTCCCAGGAATAGCAGCTATCTCGTACAGAACTCATATCAGTCGAATATCACATCCATACAACGATAAAAGATTCATTACATGACTCATATAAAGACAAAGCGTCTGGTACAAGCCCTCTGGGCTAAAACGACAATACGAAACTTCTACGCAGCGGTAGCTAGAACAACAGGGACCACTCCTCCACAGGCATCCTTGAGCGTAGCGCACACCCTTCAATCGTACCACCCGTCCTGGTTGAACTCGCGGTCGGGGTCTTCACCTGAGAACCCAAAGTCTGTCCCCAAGGAAATGGGACAGGTCCACGTCACCAACCATAATATGATGCAAGCTTTAAAGTGGCCTATTCTAAGGTATAGGAATAATCAAGGTTTAAGCCAGGGTTTCTTATGCAAGCAGCAGCAATAACCCAATTTCAGCTCAACACCAACTCCTGCTCACACATACATCCATCCGCTCCCCAAAACCAACCATCAGCCTCACATATTCCCATCGGGCTCGTCCTGCCACGGCAGGTTCCCGCAAATCATTATCCACCAACACCTTTCACTCACTAGTCGACTCGGTGAGCTCCCTCCCCACCTCGTCTCAACAGCCTCAGCTGGACCAATCTCTCATAACCCAATTCAAGGATGAGGTAAGAAAGCAGATTCCCATGCTAGCCGGGGCTTCTCAGAAATGGGTCGTCCGTAACCGTGGACACGGCTATACGTATAGTTTACACTCTGCAGAGGTGGCACTCCAGGAATCCATCCGGGCTGCAAGGCTAGTCCGCAACCAACCTGAGACGCAGCCCACAGCAAAGACCCTAAACAGTAACGGCGCCAATCCTGTCTCCCTGGGCTCGGGAAACATCCGATCTAACATCTGCCCTAGGGTCGTGAAACCTTCCCACCGGGGCCAGTCGGGGGCCGTGGTAAATCAGGGAGATTACGCCGCAACGAATCCCCCCTACACATATCAAGCTCGATTCTCCTACAGTCTCGGCGCCGCACTAGAGTAGGCTTGCTGGAACCCTCCCCATACTGGGTAGATGGTGAGCACGGTAATTCCCAAGTCCGAAGTGGGGGCACGACTCGGTCCTTAATTGTTCGGTAAAGCGAGTATCTGCATCACAAGCGATCCGCCGCAACGGTCCGCAATCGGCACCCATAACAGGTATTGCCGCCCAAACTCCTCAGGTACTCACCGAGTACCAATCCCCAAGTAACCAGTAACCATGTACCCGCAACAGGTACCCCATAGGGACTGCCCGAGTGCAGCCCCTCAGCACCTCGATCAACGATCGAGTTGTTATTTACTCGCTTACACCGCCTAGCTGCACTACTCCTCCCAAACCACCCACAACTCACGCCAAGAGGATCAATCACAACCATCCCAACACATGCATAGCATAGCATATTTATAAAGTGAGTAGTAGGTAGCAAGGTAACAGGATGATAACAAAGGCAGTGCAGGTTTATCATGCGAGTAAGGTAAAGCACTAGCATACTAGTTTGCATGTCTAATAGGTATTTCAGAGATGGTCGGGCGTGAACCTGGGCAAAGGTCTTCGTCCTCGTCGAAGCAGTTGTTGTAGTAGTCCGGCTCCTCCTGACTCTCCGGAGCTCCTAGGGGCGCGGAAAGAAAATAAGACGCGGCTACTAGCAAAGAAACACTAAAGCAGCGACGAAAGAAAACTCAAATAACACCAAACTCTACACTAACGCGTAGATCATGATTTTAGAAAAATATAGAAACTGGTTTCATATTTTTCTGAGCTACGGTTGATTTATTATTAATTTTCGAAGTTTAAATCATTTTCTGAAAATATTAAATAATTTTCCGAAAAAGAAAACAGACAGAAATTAGCCTGCTGACGTCAGCATGACGTCATGCTGACGTCAGCAGTGGGGTCCGCCTAGGATGACGTCAGCAGTGGGCCCTGCTGACGTCAGCGTTGACCGGTCAACGGTCAACGGTCAGCGGTCAGCGGGTCAACTCTGGTCAGTGGGCCCCATGTGTCAGTGACTCACAGAGTATGACAGGTGGGTCCCATGCGTCAGCGCTGTTAAAAGAAAAAGAAAAAGAAAAAGAATAAACGTTGGCTGGGCTGGAACTGGGCCGAAAGTGAATGGGCCGGAAGAGTTCAAGGGGGTTGAACAGACTTAACTTGCGAGATTCGGCCCACGAAGGGCTGGCTGCTGGATCTGGCTTGGTGGACTGAGTCCACGGTGAACCGTGAGATGGGTCCACGTGAGCCGGGTGCACGGGATCTGGTGTGGCCGAACTGGGATCTTCTGTGCACGGCTGTGTGTGATGCTGGTGTGGTCCACGGTGTGGCACGGCCACGGCGCGACGCGACGCGCGCGCGGCGCGCACTGGAACGCGCCGGCGGCGACGGTCGGCGGCGGATCCGGCCGGGGATGGCTCGGCTGGGCTCAAGAATGGTCGGGACAGCTTCACTAGGGTTAGGCGAACACGCTCGAGGGGAAAAAGGCCAGGATTGGGTTCGGATTGGGGCTTCCCGACGCGAGCAGTGGCGGCTCGGCCATGAACGCCGGCGAGCACGACGGCGACACGGGGTTTTGGTTCAAGGGCGCTCGGAAGGGGTTAAACGAGTGCGCGTGCGGCTCCAGCAGCTGCTGGGACACACCCGGGGTGCACACGCGCGGGCACGTGGTCGCCCACGGCCGCGCGTGGCCTCGGCGTTCGCGCGCGCGGCGAGCAAGGCTCGGCCGCGGCGGGCCTCGGCTGCGGGTACAAGCGACGGCGGGTTGCGAGAGGGTTCAGCGGCTTAGGATCCTGCAAAAGACACGCACAGCTCGAAGGCTGGCAACACAGAGAAGGCTAGGCTCGACGACAAGCACGCGCGGCGGCGGAATTCGGCCGGAGACAGAGAAGAAGGGGGGCGAACGCGGTTAGCTCACCTAGGGTCTCGTCGAGGTACGCTGCAGCTCGGGGAAGGCTCGACGCAGTCCGGCGGTCCTCGTGCTCCTCCTCTCGCTCCTTGGTTCGGCCTGGAGATGGCGGTCCACGATCGGCGGCGGCGGCTTCGGCGGCGCTGCGGAGACGGAGCCTCGGCTTCCCTTCTCTCCCTCTTCTCCTCCTCGGTCCCTCCTCTGGTTCTCCTCCTCCCTCTCCCCCACTCGATTTGGATCTAGGAAACCCCGATGGGGCGGCGCGGCTTGGGGAAGAAGACGACCGGCGGCGGGTTTTATAGGGGATAGGCGCTAGGGTTTCGCTGGGCACGGACGGCGAGATAGGGGTGCTCGAGCGGCTGCGGACACGCGGCGCAATCGCGACGGGCCGCACGGAGCTCGGGCAGTTGGGTCACGGGCGGCGCGCGGAAGAGAGAGAGCGGCGGCGTCGCGAGGAAGGAGATGACGCGGGGGAGAAGGTACAGCTGACAGGTGGGGTCCAGCGGTCAGTGAGAGAGAGCGAGCGACGCGGCGGGGACGCGGCGGGGCTGCTGGACGGGCCGCAGCTGGGCCGAAAGGCCGGCTGGGCCGACTGGGGTTGCAGGCTCGGGAGAAGAGTTGAAGGTGGAAAGATGGACTTGAGCTTCGGGAAAACGGCCCACGAACAGTTAGAAGAATTTGGAAATTAGTTTAGTCAATTAGAGTTTGAATTCAAATCTAGAATTTGAATTCAAACCAACCAAAAATCCAAATAAATCCGAATAAATCCAAATCACACTATTTCATCCTTAGCACTTCAAATTGATTTTAATTTGAATTTAAATTGCCTAAGAATTTAGGGAGCAAAATGAAGACACTCTTATATGTTGGTTTGCATGCACACAATTCCACCAAAAATTTTAAATTCGAATTTTTGCACTCAACAAATCCTATGGGGAATTTTAGGGTTGTTACACGGCTCCAGCGCCGTACGCCGCCGTCCTGCCGGCCGCAGCGCCCCCCGCCCGCTCGACGCCGGATTAGGAGCGGAAGAAGGGCGGTTGGGGGAAGTGGCGTGATCTCAGGCGGGCCTGGGAAAAATGGATGGGGCGGGGGCAGAGGGAAGAGATGGTTGTGATTGGCGGCCGCCGCGATGAGGAGCCACCATGATGGACGCGGAGAAGATGGAAGGGCGATATTTGGGGGCGGAGATTGCGCGGCGGAGAGGGAGGAGATGCCGATGCGACGGGGCTGGCGCCGAGGAGGCGCGGCGCAGATCGGGAGAGGGTCGCTGCTAAGTGGGACCGGCGGGTAAGCTACAGCCGCGGTGAGAAAATCTTTTTGGTTTTGGCAGAAACACTCCCGAACGTCCGGTTTCCATCGTCCTGTCACCCTAAAAACCAGAAATCAGCTGTCAGTTCGGCCCGGGTGGAGAGGTCGGTAGAGTTTTTTCTTGGTAAAAAGTGTTTCAATTGTCTAGGATATTTATAGTATACATTAGCGAGTAGGAATTACGAACAATGATGAGTGCCAACCTTATATCTTGACGCTACCACAGTGGAATAGTTAATCTCTAATGTGTGTGCGCTACTCCGTGCTATTAGGAGATGCTTCTACTCCGTGCTGTTAGGGGATGCTTCTGCATCTAAGCCGAAAGAAATTCATGTCAAGTGCTTGATTATCTAAGCCAGTAACAGGTATTTGATGCTGCACGTACATGACTTTTAATTTCTTGATTATCTAAGGCCTACGCAAAAATAACTTTGTGTTGCTAGAAGATGAAATCTGTATACAATGTTGCCTGAGCATAAATTTACTTTGATTCGATTTCTTTGCTCTAGCATGTTCTGATCACCATGTTGTGTAGCACTGTTATAGTGCTTATTCCTCGGTGTGAAAGACCTCCCTTTGATCCTCAGTGTTTCTGAATATCAGCAAGAACTTGGACTAATATATATCTACTCTTATATTAGCATCATACTACTCTTGTTGGCTTTATGTACTTTCTACTTGGCCTTATTGATTTTGGGAAGTTAACCTGTATCCAGTTGGGATCTCAATATGCCAGGAATGATTGGCATAAGCTTGGTGCTATGTCTATGGAAGAAGCTATGAAGGTCCCAGGAAGAGCTCATTTGCTAGACATACATGACTGGGTCTTCAGGGTGTGGGGGAAGGTGTGCATTCCTTTTTTTTAGGAGCTAAGCCATCAGCCTAAGTCATATAAATTTTTTTTTTGAAAAAAGCTATCAGCCTAAGCAATGCAAGGGTGCCATGTTGCCTTAGCTATCAACATCAGGTTCCAAAGTTTTCATGATTTTTGAATCTTGCTTCATGATCCTTCTGCAAAGCTAGGGTGTAAGACCTACTATCGTACCAGGCATGCTCATGTTATTTTTTGCATAATAATGTTCCATGGGCAACTGACTTCATGATTGTTATTTTGTTTTGTATTCATTTGGTCTTCACTGTTTTAAAATTTTTTATTCAGGGTAACAACATCGCAAATGGTTCAGTTCCAAAGAAGGCTAGGGTTCAAACCTCTTCTTAGGCACACTCTACTCTAAAGGTTCTTCATCTCTCTGGAGTGTATATGCCCATTTGTTCATGCAATCTTTGAACCCAGATCAGAGGCTCTCACTGACATATATATAGCTGTTCGAACCTTGTCTTGATCAAAATATAGATTGGCATATGCTTAAATCTGCAACAACTGAATGCTTGGATTGATGTGTAGAGCAGCACGCAGAAGTACTGAAAAAGTATATTGTCTTCAAGGAAGTATATACTATATAGACATACAAATTAATAATGATGACTTACCAACGACATTCATTATCCATTGTGTTTTCAACTTATTTTTTCGGTAGAAAAATAGCGTGATATACACACAAGTAATGCAAAGTTGTCCTTTTTTTCAGAGGAAGGAGAGACTTGGGGATAGAATAACGGCCCTTCACCAGATAGTATCCCCATTGGGCAAGGTACAGCAGCTTAATTAGCTATATACATTAGTAGTACAAGGTAACAGCCGCGTGCGTGTTGAGAGAGAAAAATTCATGCAACTAAAAAGTAGAAGAGCTCTCTGTTGCTACGTCGTCGGTCAGATGTGCATGTCTTCTCTTGCAGATCGACTTGTACATCATGTCAAATATTCTCATGCACGGATCTTCGTTCATCCTCTCTGTCATGCATATAAATATTAAGTTTTAACGGTTCTGCAACTGCTGCCACGTACATATGCAAAAAAGCTCTTTTGCCCATGCATGCTCAGCTCTCTGTTGGCCCCTCCTGTTTTCTTTTCAGCTGTAGCTTAGGGAGGCAATTTTCCATGCCAGCAGTAGATTATTTATTGTTAGCAGGTTGTGTTGCTTAACATCACTCCATGAACCAACTTGATTATTTGTAGGTGACGAATGTGTCCTTTAAGTTTATCACTACCAATCAGCCAACATAGTTGAATATAGATAGCATTATTTATGTACCAACTTGATGTTTCAGTGCATACACTTAACATCAATCTGATGTATTACGATTCAGAAAGCTTCAAGTGTAGTATGTTCCTTTTCTATGCTATTCTTTTGAATTTGAAGGTCATCACTGTATGTAGCTTCCTTTTGTTTTAATTCTTGGATGTTTTATCACTTCTGTAAAATTCAGTCTAAAATACATAATTGTAATACATTGGTTGTCAAAAACAGTTTAATTTATATAAATTTAATGAGATGTTTGGTTGCAGCATATACTCCAAATTGTTTCGGATAAGTCCTCCAAATTATCATAAAAGTATATCATGACATTTGCTACGTTTGGCTTTTGGCTGTTTAGGAAGAGGGAGAGATAACTGTTCAGAAAATAGCTGGAGAGGGGAGAGGGGGAGTCATAAGACTGAAATTATGTTACTGATTGCACTTGGAACTTTGAATAGAGCTTTATATATTTTAAGTTTTTTATTTCCAAGAACGTTGGATGATATTAAGAAGTACCAATGTAATATGTGAAGAGAGCTATCAGTGTTAATTTTTCAGGACTACCTTGCTCCGTTCTGTGATATGATCTTTTAGCAATGATCAAATGCTCTATTTTGGCAGTGTTAGCAGTTCAGTGCAATTATTTGGCTAATGACAAGTCCAAGTACCTAAGTTAGCATCTTTTATGTCCTTGCCATTTTACCTGTGTATAACTTTGGTTTGAGCACAGGTCAATTCTTGATGTTTCTGTAATATTTCAAAGACCCCCAGAATTGATACATATATCCATTAAACAGTATCAATAGACTGAGTTTTTTTCAGTTTCTTTCTGTTGTGTTGTGCCGTCCTACTACTACAGTGATCATTCTAGCAGCTTCCCAAGCGCCTAAGTTATCATCAGCAATTGTTGGTATAAATGTTGAGGTACTGCACTTATCTGTTTAAATTACAGCTTATTGATTTCGCTTTGTAGATATACTCACATAATCTACTGTATTTGCAAAGTAAAATCTGAAGAGTTCAAAAACAAATAATTAGGGCCAAAGCAACTTTGAATCTTAGTGTCTAAATATCTATTGGTGTGTTCCAAATCTGACCACCTGCAACACACGTACAACCTGAAAACTATGGCTAACACACTAATTGAAGTTTTTCTTGTGTTCCCTAAATGTCTGAATGAAAAGCATATAGATTTTGCTCTATTGCAATGTGTAGCTGAACTTTCATCAAATTTGGTTTTTTGCGTGTGCTTAGAACAGTATTCCATCGGGGACGCCTAGGAGGCGGTGGATTGAGTTCCCTTATGTTGAAGAGGAACAGGGCTTTATGTGCGAGATGGAGAGGGGCATATGCATGCATGATGGAGCAGAGCGGCCCTGTTGCGTGGAGGGGCATGCGGATGCAGTGGGGTGTATGGGAGGAAGGAGATAAAACAGAGGGACGAAGGTCTTAGTCCCACCTTTCGGTGCTTAGGTGCTTTGATGGCTTGTTGCTGCGTATGTTATCAGTACGCTCATGGAGACCTAATAAGCCTGTATCGACGATTTGATGGTGTGGAGCCTCTTGCTACTGTAGTCGAGCCTCTTACGTCTGTTATAGCTAGATGAAACTGTCTAAAGGTCAGTTAGATTTGGCCAGTCTCAATGAAAGTTTCATGGACACAATTACCTAGAGTGACACGTCGTCTGAAAGTATTTGAAACTAGGATGAAACCTCCCTCTCAATGCATAATTTCATCAATTATTGTTTCCTAGGTCACATGCAAAACACAAGCTAGCTGTCTAGGTAACTATGTACATGGAGTTTCATCACCATGAAACTCATTTCACCTCTCTCTTCATTAATACATACAGTGCCACATCATCAAAAATGTTTACATGACAGCCAATTTATTGTTCATGAAACTCTCACTAAGACTAGCCTTAGAAGTTGTCCAAAACAGAATCAGTTTATCTATTTTATTTTTTGTAAAATGTTAAAATTAGTCTTGTCCAATGTTTGATTTTTTTAAGAATCACATGCGGTGCGTGTATTCTACATAGCCCTATCTTTTAGCGGTGATATTATACTGATTTGTCTGAATGGACCATCAAACATATGTACGATGGATAATCTCAGGTTGCTGGTCAGTAAGCATGATAAGATCGAAAGCGTATATACGATTACAATCCATTGGTTCAATGAAACTGGGGGCTCATGGCACAAAATTAATGCAATTGGTCATGGCTGCTCACTTTTCTTAGGATTAAACTATCCATTTTATGGCACATGTATATGCCGTTATTGTCAGCATGGTGAATGAAGGTGTCTACCTATACAGAATCAGGAATATCCGTAAATTGAAGTATAACCTTTAGTATAACCGCCACCGTTCAATTAATAGCTTGCACTATATATAAATTAATAGAGTCATAACATAGGTAGCGGAAACAACCACGATTTTACAGTCTACCATCCTTGCCTTTGCGAAAAACAAAATTACTAACTTTTGTGGACTTTGATGCGACCCTACAGCCATCAAAATTGAAGTTTTGTATGTCCGATTTATATTTGCTGCATGTATCGTACCCGTAGCAACGCGCGGGCACCAAAACAGAGGAAGTAACATCATAGCCGGCCATGACGTCTCGTCATAACTAACCGATCGAGCAACGCGCGCTTCTGCGTGCGCACGTACGACGTCCTCACCTTTCCGGGGTCACGCAAAGCATGCGCGCCCACTACCGGCCGGCCGGCGGGTTCCGATGCGGCACGTACGTCCGGTTCGAGATCGATACGCGTGGTGGCGTCGGCGGCGGCCGCGGGAGCTAGCTAGCCGGACTTTTGCTTCGACTAGTAGGCCGGCTATTGTATGATACATACGGCCACCGGCTGCTAGCTAGATAGCTGCTCCGATCCGACCATCCACCGAGAAGTTGCATTGGTGGGTATCGCGGTCTGCGGCGGTGTACATGTCGATCCGTTCCGGTACTAGCTGTTGGCCGGAATTGCTCCTTTCTGTCGCGTCTCTTTCAGTCTGAATATAATCGATTTTGATGACGATACGACCAGCGACGGTGGTGCTTTCAACATTTAGTAAGTATGTTGGACCAAGTATGTATATATATACCGACAGGAAAAGTGTAGTAATTAACAAAAGAGAAATCAATCATTGATCGCATATCGCATCACGTTCACGTACGTCTCATGATCGTGAGTTTGTGTGGTTTTAATTTGTAGTGTCCGGCCGGCGGACCCGCCGGCCAAATTGATCTCGTAATAACGTGAACGTACGCCTCAAGTTGACGATGGAGCTTGCCTTGGAGGCACAATGTTTCACTCGTGTAGTTGCGTTTGTAGCGATGCGGAACGCGTCACCACTCCGCTATGCGCCATCGCAGGGCGAAACTTGGCTGGCCCCCTGTCCGCTTCAGTCCAACACGCTTATTCAAATCTAGCGGCCCATTTCTCGTCGGAAGACTGCAAATATGCTAGCTACTGACCGAGCCGTACGTGAATAATAATGCGTGCCGGCAAACCTACCGGGCTGTACGTACGTACGGGTGTAGTTTGTGGACTGTGGTAGGTTGACCGTGTCTCCTGCGTGCATCAGCGTTTGACGATCGAGGTTAGCTGAGCTGTGGAATCGATCGAGTGTGGAATTCTCGTGCGTGTACTTACAACTAGCAGGGTGGTCCGTGCAAACATGCTAGCAGTAGGGTAGTGGGGGAAGGAATCAGACGAACGGAATCCGGGAATCGAGAGAAGGAATAGAGGCAGCGAAAGAACCGAAGAACAGAGGGTGGCTTGGCCTGAGGAAGAAGACGAGTATTCCGTTGCAGGATAATTTATACATGCCTCACCCTCTCGCTCTCCTATAGTATATATGCCTATTACATGGGCTCCCAGCCCACACAGTGCACGCAGGCACTCAACCCGCTAGCTGGGCCTCATGCCACTTGTGGCCGTTACGTGTTGGTACTGACATTCCCCCCTTCTTTAAGAGCAGCTTGCCCTCAAGCTGCCTAAAAGTGTTGAAGATGAGCTTCCAAAGTTGTTGATGAGCAGCAAAGTAGCTTCCAACTTGCAGCAAGAATCTCATGGGTCATCCACAACTTGTTGGTAAAATTGAATCATGCATAGTGAGAACCTCCAGTAGTTGAAGATTTTGAAGAGCTCTTGTTTGAACTTCAGTTGAAACCCCATACCAAGAAATGTAGATGCAGCAAGAGAACAATGACCACCTCCTGGATCCCACAAGGTCAGGTGCACAGGAGGGAAATTGGCATACCCGCTTGTAGACTCATGAAAGTAAGTGAATGATAATCCCTCCCTCTCATATTGCTGAATGTCCCTTGCAAGCTTATCTGCCGAGGCCTTGATAGGCATTCCAGTACAATGGGAGCCAAACGGCAAAAGGACGTTGTCTAGAAGATCATTTTTATCAGAAGCCGCAGAAGCATATAATGCTGCTTCTGCACTTGTAGTTGTTGCAGCCTCTGAACGTTTGGCCTGAGCTTCAGCTTGCAAATGCTTGCACATTATTGTCCAGTAAAGAGCAACCTCAGCATTCATGAGTTGAATTTTGGAGCCTTGTTCTGCTTCGTTCTCACCATTTGCAGTGAAGTATTGCCGAATACCGTGCCCATCTTGCACTCGCAAAGCGCCATATTTCAGAAGCACCGCCATCACAGATTCTCCAACTGATTCGTATGACTCAACATCAAGAAACCTGAGAAAGGCAATTACATCTCCTCCACAGTACTTAACAAGCCATTCATGCCTCAGGGTAGTGGGGGAAGGAATCAGACGAATGGAATCCAGGAATCGATAGAAGGAATAGAGGCAGCGGAAGAAGAAACGAAGAACAGAGGGCAGCTTGGCCTGAGGAAGAAGACGAGTATTCCGTTACAGGATAATTCATTCATGCCTCACCATCTCGCTCTCCTGTAGTATATATGCCTATTACATGGACTCCCAGCCCCTCCTCGGCCTCATGCCACTTGTGGCCCGTTACATGCTGGTACTGACAAAACAATGCAGGTAGCTAGCCATTTTTTATAATGTTTTACGTATTTTTAGTTATTATATAATTTTGATTTTATTGTTTAATTTTAGGTTTTGTTGTAAGAGTTTTCCGGTAATTTATTGTCATTATATTTTTGGAGTTACACATGAACTAACAATTTTAAGTGTACATGATTTTGGGTATGCGTTCAATGGTTACATATTTTGTAGAATAAGTTTTTAGTCTAAACTTCATACGGAATGATTTATCTCTAATTTTTTCAGCATATGTCTTAGTCATATATATTGTATTTAGATTTGCCAATGAGGACCTATATGTATTCCATTTTTATTTTAGTTATTTTCCCTATCTATTTTGTTTTCTTCCCTTTTTATTTTTATGCATCCAAATGGGCCACAGTTTGGGTTTATGTTTCTCTTGAGGTATCCTTTTACGTGTTCGGTATTATTTTGACTCAGGATACGTGTGGAGGCACTTCAATTTAAGATTATTCAGTTGAATATCCAATATTTTTCAAAAAATATATATTTATATAGTATGTGCAACATATGTGTATAAAGAATGACACGAAATAATGTACTAATGAAGGAACTCAACCCGAATAGAAAGAGTATCCCACATCTTCCTCCTTGCCTACCCCACTCCTAGCCCAATGACGAAGTGGTCCAATATAGCCTATTAGGCCTTAATCCAATTTTCTAGCACCTACATCTAGATTGATTCACTGAGCGACACAATTTCTACTCACCTTATCCCATCTATATCACAGTGCCATTCTCGTTCCATAAATGAAGGAACAATTTAGTCAATACCTTGTAAAATATTTCTTAAGTAGTATACCATATTCCACGATCCATGTTTTTTAATCTATTGATCCGAGCTGTGTCATGTTCCTTCCTCCATTGGAACCAAAAGCGAGCAATTGTGGTGAGTGGTGGCTTAGTGGAGGGCACATTTGTCAAGGCCTCAAGGGTTGAGGGCAACAGGCACATAGTAAGGTAGCCCAAATCTTGTGCCCACCCTGCTCCAGATGTGAATTAGGATTTATGCTGCATAAATGGATAATATTTTTTTTTCAGGAGTTTAATTTGAGCCTAGCTTATTGTTTTCATATGGTTTGAACTCTACACCATATATTTTTTTAGGCCAAAACTTTATTGTGTACCAATTTTTTTTCTCCATACAATTTCAATTGATGTTCCCTCCTATGGCCTTATTATCAAGGTTACTAGCCTCTATATCTCTAGGTTGATTTTGCACAAATTTCATGCACGCCTCTGAGTAGGTGCCCTGATGTAGGATCTCGTTGTTCGATAGTGGTGCTGCTAGCCGTGGCTAGTTACAATATCCAAGTAGGTGCTCCTCTTCTCTAAAAATTCAGTGGATGTGTCTCCATCAGCCACACATAGAGCCTTCCCTCATGACAATCAACCGTGGCTACATGACATTGTTGTTCACATGGACAGATGTGGTATCTTAATTTGATGGTGGCAGCACACACTATCGCCATATTTAGTGGTTGCAGCGATTTTTTTAGGAGGTAGTGTGCTTCTTAATGACCAAGTTGTTTTCGTAGCTAGAAGCAACATCCATAACGTTGCTACGAATGTCACAGCAAGAAGTGGCATTCATGTTTGCTCTTCCCTCGATTCCCTTCGATGTAGGTACTGATATCATAGAAGTTGAAGCCTTACTCGATGTAAAATCCTTTTAACAGTAATTGCATGATTGTAAAAATAGATTGATGACATTGATTTATGCATATCAATTTTTTCTTTTGTTTCTATTCTAATAATTAGATTTTCTATCAGTGTATTTTAATTTATCCAAAATCCAAGTTGAAGAATTCCATTTAGGACTTGAACCAAATCTTTTCTCGTCTTATACTTTTTTATCTATTATTTTCATACGTTTATCAATTTGTAATCATGATCTTTCTTGACCAATAATTTAGATTGTTCTATCTTTTCACCAACTAATAATTCCTAGTCCCACTACATTAATACGGTGACTTAGCTATATGTATCAAGATGTTTTTATTTACAAATTTATGTATTAACTAACTATATTCTACATTATCGTTTTATTTAAGTAATTTACCTATAAATATCAACAAATATTGGCATACCACTCTTTGTTATTTTTGTTTCAAATATTTTAATTTTTAATTGTCTCTAATATTAACTTTGAATTTAACAATTTATTGATTAATCTTAGACCATTAGTGTGGTAGTCCTATTTCAAAATAATTATATTTCATAAGCTTCACATGTAAGTAATTTATTTTCAATATCAATATAAATCAAGATACATATTTCCATTGTTTTATTCCAAATTTTGTTTGTATTAATTGTATTTGTTATAGACTCTTTGATCAACCATTTTTCTTCTATTACGTATACAAATAAATTATAAAGTTGTTTATTATTTAATTGTATTTAACATGAGCCCTTTGATCAACACCTAATTTATTTTATTTTTTTCAAATTATCTACTCCCTTCGTCCCAAAAGAATGTTGTTTTAGAGTTTTTCAGACAGATTAGAGGTGGATGAAGAAGACGCATGTGACCTTAGTGAGTTGACTTTATATGCAGAAAATGGAAAAAAATCTTTTTTTACTTAATGCATTTATGAGATTAGTTTCCATTTAATCCTGGATGCATGCTAAAACATCATTATTTATGGGACAAATTTTGAAGGGATCAAGGGAGTAATTGTTAATATTATCTGACATGGATATCTATTTGTGAATGTTATGTGACATGAACTATTTGGCCAACTCCTAATTTTCTTATTTTTTGAATTCCAAATTTTCTCGGGATATCTTGTAGAAACTGACTCGGATATGATCCTCGACTGTAATCTAGTAGGTTTAGATTCAAACCGACTTGTAAACCCTAACCCGTCACCCTATATAAGGCGGCCTAGGGCAATCCCATGGGGTGACCCAACCCATCTCATACCACCATTGTAACCAAATGCTCGTCCTTACATCCTGAAGCTTGGCTGAGTTCCAGCAATACAAACCACACACCGACATAGGGCGTAGGGTGTTATACATCCGGGTAGCCCGAACCTGTCTAAATTAGTGCCTCCTGTGTCACCATCAAGCTACTCGCTCGACGATCCCTCGCCTCCCAAGGTGGATTGTCAGTCTTAAGGTCCGTCACCTACATATTACTATTATTTAACTTATTATAATGATTAAAATAAACCTTCATATTAGCATAAAAACTAATGTTGTATAATATTATTTATTAGCGAGGAAATTTCAGGCTCTATCTCAAAAATTTACTATTAATTTTTTTCTAAATGCACTCTTTGCTTACATAATTTTCTTCCTAGGCCCAATAAAATCCATATATAAATTCCTTTTATTTCATTTCCATTTTATAATCATTTTTTGCACACCTTTTATATAGCTATTTTTCTTCTAAAAATTGGTAAAAAATCAACTAGTATTTTGTTATTTTAGTTCTAGATTTAAGTACTTAATAATCATATTTCACATGAAATATTTGATAAACTATCATTTTCCTTTGTTTAACATCAAATTATTTGGTTATTTATTGATTGTAATTCATATAGGCTCTTTATTTAGGTATATTTTGCTTCCTAGTTTATTGAAAAAGGATATAATAATTTCCTTATTTTAAATTTCGAATTTATTTAATTACTTATCATATTCTATGTATTCTTTAATTAAGTGCTAATTACCTTATTATATTTTTCCGAATTTAGCTATTTTCTAATGATATTCGTTATGGACTCTTTTAGTCGTTGTATTTGATATTGGACTCTTTAGGTTAATGTCAACCGTTAGATCTTCATAAAATCCAACGGTGTCTATTCTTCTTTTTTTTTGGATTAACATGGGAATTTCTTGGTCCTCTCGACAAATGTGGTGGCTCCTTTTAACACAATATTGTATTAATATAATAGATGTGTTAACTTGATCTGGTATCCATGGATGGACGGCGATAACATCATGTGGATTCGATGTGGCTAATAACGATCGATACGTAACAATTGATAAGCGAGGTGATCTTGATATATAGCTCCAGGAGCAGTTCGTGGATCCAAAAGATCGGATGCGGCCATGATCTGCCATGCATCTATGCTTCTTTCATTGTCTGTTCGTCATAGATGCTAGTTTGTCATCATCTTCTATCAGCTAACGTGTTCGGAGATCCAAATAAAAATTCAACAATCTGGTTGGCAGCATATCGTAGACTGAAGGTACTCATTTATCTGCAAGCAACTCGCTACGTCGAATGATCTACTCCCTCCGTCCCACAATATAAGCATTTTTCGATTTTCGTGTATCACATTTGACCATCCGTCTTATTCAAAAGTTGGAGTATACGTTTTCAGGATCGCCGAGTACATTGAAAGTTGGAGTTGTACAATTCCTTTATTTGTCAGCATTACAAAGACGTATACCTGTATTTCCTAGCAAATAATAGTACAGTCTCTTGTTTTTCTCATGTACTCCTGCGCTGCTGGTACCACTGAACGGTGGAAGTTTGAATATTCTGCTCCATCAATCGTGATGCGTAGATGCCGGGGCAGTACAGTTGACTCAAATGATATTGCTGACTAGTCGTATACTGATGATCTGCTGATCCGACGTTCATTATTGTATTATTGTCCATTCTCACGAGATTGCCGTGAGCCCATGACTGCAACAACACCGGCCACTTCTCCAAAGGTCGATGCGCCCGAATTCCAAGTCAAAGAAAGCAAATATAAACTGAACTGAACTGAAGTCCAGAATGAATATGTTTCCCACGGGCTAGAATTCTAGCTCCGTCTTGTCAACGTGAACCGATGGAAAAGATTAGGCTGTCACCAAAAGATTATGGTCAACAGTGTCGTGGCTCGTATGAACTCAATAACAAATACATAGCCTCAAAAGACAAGCGAGATATGCTGGTCAGAATTTCAGAGCAAGAAATAGACTTTGAAATGTTCTCCAAAGTAACTTGAACGGCAAGATGTACAGTGCGGTTGGGTATTAGTGGACAACTATTGTAATTTGGATGGGCAAATCAAGAGCAATTCGAATTTTTAGAGTCATATGTATTCTAATCGGTGCTAAATAGGTTCGGTAAGGCCTTCTCTAGTGGCCGAAGCTTCATCCGAGCTGGCGAATGAAAAAATCGGTTCCATGACTGGAGCAAGCGGTTCCTCGAAGAGAGAGGAAAGAATTGAATCCCATTTTGGGTTCGGTTCCTGGCTAGTAAAATAATGGGTTCGCCCAGTATTTATAAGTTCCCTCGCCGGTGATTCGCTACGCGCTGCAAGATTTCTTGCAATCATAACAATATATTTTTAATTTATAGATAGGTCCTACAAGCATTGTTTTCTTAGAGCTTCAATTATCTATAGTCCTGTGTGGTATGCCTTTTCTTTTAGGATTCGGTTCCACCGCTGAAGACGGCCTTAGGTTTCTTTGTATTCTAAACGACAATATTTAGCCACTTAAATCTCTTCATGTTTTAAACGGCCTAATATTTAGCCACTTAAGTCTCTTTGTATTCTAAATGGCTCGATATTAAGCCCGCAAGAATATTCATTTTGTTTATGAACAAAATTTTAAAAAGTTTGTAAATCAAATTTAATATGAATATTATGAGAGATAAAACAATAAAGTTAAGTTGTAAGTCGAACATCACCATATAAACGTACTTAAATTGTTCGTACATAAAACATATTTTAACTAAATTAAATTGCATTGTGTAAGTAAAGGATTGTCCACCAAGATATGATCGGAAAGAAGCGGCAGCTTTCGGCTAGATCCCCCTATGTTAATGAGACAGTATGACTCTTCAGTGCGGATGCGGTTGGCCGTGAGGGGCTGTTGCTAACTAGTGAATTGGACAAGAAAAATCAAAATTAGATGGAGCGTGTGGATGGACTTCCCGGTTCACACGTATTCTAGTCGGTGTATTAAAAGACCGTCTAGAATGACTATACATTCTAATCGGTCTACTTCATACCCAATTACAATGACCAACCATTCTGATATTTAAAATATTTATGAAAAGTTAGAATAATTTGTTCATATATTATATATCATATATATTCAATAACCTAAACTAATTTAATACAGCTCCCGAGAATGGTCTGCTCTCCATACGCAACAGTAGGCCTCGAGAATGTTGAACATATCATTCGCTTGAATTCGACATACTCGTGCAGGTGTAATGTTCATCAGTTGAATGGGTCGGTGCAATGTATATTAATGTATCTCGGTTCACTTTAGGCCAGCATGTATGGGCCGATACATATGAGGGTCTCTCCGGTGAGATTTTTGGTATATTGATCACGAAAGTAAGGGGCTTCGGTAAAATGACCACGATACATTGAGCTTCGATAAAATGATCATGAATCCGCTGTTTCCACTACCAGAATGATCAACATCTGCACCGGTTGGGAACCGGCTTTAGCACCGTGTATCCCAACCGGTGCAGATCTTCCGAGGCTAAAGGGATACCCCTTTAGCACCGGGTGGAACGGTTGCAAATACCAACCGGTGCTAAAGGCCTTGCCACCACAGGGCTGGTAGCAGGGCTTTTAGCACCGGTTGTTGTTCACACCCGGTGCTAAAGGTTTCTCCGTGTAAAAAAATAAATGTATTTTGACATCATATTCTCTCCTGTTCTTCTGGAGTTCTTCAGGACCAGAAGACATAAGAACAAAGTTTTGTTCTTATTCTTCTTCAAGAACAGAGAAAAAAAAGAAGATGAAGTGACTAGAACATCAAGATCCAACAACGAAATTTAGGTTAAACGTCCAGGATCCAAGATCTTCAAATTTAGATTACAATGTTAAATATCCAATAGTGAAATTTAGTTACAACATTGAAGATTCAATGAGGAAAAAAGATTTGAAAGGGAACATTAGAGTTGGCTGGTGCTAGAAATTTGCACACGTACTGCTATATATATCTCTATCTATCTTGGAGCATTCCGTAGCTTGCAGATGATCGAATATACACAGCACATCAGCACTCCGAGACAGGAACCTATCAAGATAATTTGGCCAGGAAATAAACAAATCCAGAGTACCGAGCAAATAAACAAACCCGGAGTACTTTCACCGACAAAGGAAAAGGGGCACCGCAGCTCACCCGGCCAGCGCCCGTTCGCCTCGCCTGCAGCGCCGCCCGAGCCAGCGCCCCGGCCCGCATGCGCCGCCGCCGGCCAGCGCCCGCCCGCCTGAATAAAAGAAGAAATGAGGTGAGAAGAGGAAGAGAGAAGATAAAGATCGGAGAAGTGAGAAGATAAAGATCGGAGAAGTGAGAAGATAAAGACCGGAGAGAAGAAGAGAGATAGAAAAAGAGGGTGGCTGTCGGTGACGGGACTACTCATGAGCACCGGTTGTAGGATTTAACCGGTGCTAAATGAGGTAGGACAGATTAGCACCGGGTGGTGGCTACATCCGGTGCTAATAGGGGACCTTTAGCACCGGATCTTGCCACGACCCGGTGCTAATGACCTTCTCTCTGCCATATCTGCGCGTCGTCCCGCTCCTGGCTATTGGACCTGGTGATAACACACATTTAGCATCGGGTCCAAAAATAGCTGAGGCTTTTGAGAGGGGCGGATGTGAGTGTTTCTGGTAGTGTTCATACGGTAGAATGACCAAATGGGAGTTTTACAATTTTTGTAATCTTTTTTTACATTTTCTCCACTGGAACAGACCAAAATACCCTCAAGGCCTCAATCAATCCATCGACCATGACCACGGTCACCTCCTCCCCTCGAAAAATCTCTCCTCAGCAACATCCTTCGTCTCCCCGGCGTCGCCGGCCGCAATGCCACCACCGGCGCCGCCGCCGTCGCTGCCGCCTACGATCCCGGCCTGCGACCCACACGACGGCCCGGGCAGCCTGCAGCTGACTGAGGACTTGACCACCCACGCCGGCGCCATCCAGCGGCGTGTCCTCGGCGAGATCCTCGCCATGAACGCCGGCACGGACTACCTCCGCGGCTTCCTCGGTGCCGAGGGCTGTGCTGCCAGTGAGCTCGCGGCCGCGTTCAAGGAGCGTGTCGCCGCCCCTCCGCCTTCCCCCACCACCGCTCCGCTCGTGCCGCCGCCGCCACCACGATGGCCGCCGTCGTCGAGGACAACACAGCGTGGGAGTGCGGCGGCCTCTGACAGGCGGTGCCGCAGGCCTCGGCGACGGTGGCAAGCGCGGCGGCCCCCGACAGGCGGTTGTCGGGGAGCGAGAGGCGGCAGAGCACCGGGAGGCGCGGCAGGCCCGCGAGCGACCCCCCGCGACGGAGAGCTACTCGAGGGAGGCGACAAAGCACTCGAGGAGGGCCGGGGAGGGGAGGCGCCGTCGAGGGTGAGGGTCTTGGGCCCGGAGGCGGCGACGAAGGCGGACTCGGTGGCGGCGGCGATGGCTCGCTCCCACGCCGCGTCGTCCTCGCCGACGGCGGCCATCGCTGCGGTGGCGGCTGCGGCGGCTCAGGCGGAGGGGGCGGTGAGGGAAGGCGGAGGGGGCGCACCGGCGGCGGGTGGGCGGAGGGGAGGCGCGGGGGCCGGTGTGGAGGGGCGCCGGTGGCGGTGGGCGGAGGTGAGACGCCGGTCCGGGAGCGAGAGGCGGTCGATGAGGAGGTGCTCGGCGGCGTCGTGCAGGGCGAGGAGTGGTCGCGGCTCGGAGAGGAGCTCAGCGGCGGTGAGCTCGAGGTAGGCTAGTATGCGACGGTGGGCTGGTTGAGGGTATTTTGGTCAGTTTTAGTGGAAAAAAATGTAACAAAAGATTACAAAATTGTAAATCTCCCCTTTGGTCATTCTACCGTATGGAACAACAGATTCGTGGTCATTTTATCGAAGCCCAATGTATCATGGTCATTTTACCGAAGCCCCTTGCTTTCGTGGTCATTATACCAAAAATCTCCTCTCCGGTAATGTTGTAGCAACTGATCTACTACCCTCTCTTTACTAATTATTGTTTATTTTGATCTCAATTATCTCCTACTCCCTCTATTACTAAATTATAACAAAATAAGTTGATGTATCCATCAGAGAAAAATAAGTACTATCTCTACTATTTTGGCTCGTACTTTCATATAAAGTAACAGAAATTAAATAGATAATAATAGTCTAAACTATTGTACATGCCGTCAGGGCGCGTGTATGGTCGAAAGCGAACAGTCGGAGCGTCGTCAATCTGAATGCTTGTCTATGAGTCGCTCGATCTTTGCGTGGCCGGGGAAAAGAAAGACGCGCGCGGGTGTCGCGCGCAGAAACGAAGCGACTGCACACTCACGCACACGTTCCGCTGAACCAAGACCAACCCAACTGCTGGTGCTGCGGCGAACGACGTCATGGCCGGCAGGTCGTGTAGTACGATATTTTGTGGTCGATCAAATCGACGATTGCTGCTAAAGGCGCTGCTGGTCGATCAGTTCCAATGCATAAACCCGGCAGGCAGGCGGAGCAGGTCGCAGGACCATCCACGTCGTTAGCAAAGAGCACTGCTAGGTGGTGGTGCACCGTGCACAGATGACCAGACTAAGACCACTGCAAAGAGTACCGTGTCTTGCATTTCGAAAAACATGCGTGATAGTGTATACAGTATGAGGTCAGGCCAGACCAGATCAGTCGTTGCGTCGACTGAGAGAGAGGCCCAACGGCGTAGACTACGCATCGATCGCTAGCACACACTGTGGATACGTAGATAGGGAGATCGAGTACGTAGGACGTACAGCGACCGATCGAGACCGGCCGCACGGCACTCGGAGTCGGAGCAAACCACCACTGCCCGTCCAGTTCCAGTACGTGGCCGTGACCTGTGCCCTGTGGCTGTGGATGCACGGCGTAGCTAGCTAGCTAGCTAGTATCGTCGTCCCTCTGCATGCCACCCGGTCACCGCCGCTGCTGTAGCTGTAGCCCAGCAACCTGCTTCCTCTCTTTTTCCTGCTTTCATGGCCATTGTTTCCACAGTGTCAGCCGCAGCTTTCGCTACGTCTCTTTTTTCTGGCTGTCGTCGTGTTGAGGAAAAGGAGAGCGAGGGCCGAGGGGGCGCGGCCTGCACTGTACTGCTGCTGCTTGGATTACTCCTGCTGATGATGATGCAGTGATGCTTGTTGCAACTTGCCAGTGGCCTGCGTAAACCTGGTGATGGTACGGACGTGATCTGATCGTCCGCAGCGCGCTGGCTCCTGCTGCGCCTGCGAGTCCTGCTGCCTTCGCATGCGCGTACTCCGTACATGACATGAGCAAGCCGATAAAAAAGCGAAAAGGAAAAGTTACTAGTGCTGTGCAGATTAGGATTGCTATGTACGGAGTACTGTATGTTACTAACTGGTCTGTACTCTGTACTGGATACGCTGGGTCCTGCTGGTTGCCTGCAGACGCCCAGACGAGACATCGAGCGGTGCACGGATTCACGCATGCACGTCAAGAGGATCTGTGCGCGTGCAGAGAGAGAGAGAGAGAGGCAATCGTAGCAGGCTTGCAGTATGTAGTCAGAGTACTAGCGGGTCGGGCTGCGGCCGCGAGCAGCAAGTACGTACTTAGACACGACGCCGTGACTGGCCGGCGTCCTCATCATCGATCTTAAAAGGAAGCAGGACCGAGCGGGCCGCCGAAAGCTCGCGGGGCCCGTGGTAAAGGCGACGACGGGGCCATTCTTCCCTCGCTCCGGCGGTTGGGGGTGGGCCGGAAGCTCTTTGCCGGCGGCCGTCTACACGGCGGCAGCGGCGGGGCCGCCAGATCCGGGGCCGCCCCGACCGGATCTGGTGGTGGCGCAACGGGGACGTGTGGAGGTGTGTGTGTTTGGGGGAGGGGGGAGGGGGCTCGGCGCTCGGCATTTGCGGCGGCGGTGGCGGCGGTCGGTGCGAGTGGCGCCGGCGGCAGCGACTGCCGGTGGATGGCGCTGGGGTGGAGGCTCTGGCCGGCCGGAGCATGGCGCGGTGGGCCGGGAGTGGCCGACGGTCGTGGCTGCCTGTGGCCAGCCGGAGCGTGGCGCGGTTGGGCGGGCGTGGTCGTGATCGCGGCTGCCGGCCGATGGTGGCCACGACTTGGATTCGCGCGGGCGACGGGTTCTGTGGTGAGGAGGTGGGGCTACCCTTCTCTCTCCGAAGGTGATACCGGTCCGGCGTCACTATGGTAGTGGGGCTGGGGTCTGCAGGTGCTTGCTGGGGGCGCTGAGGTTGTGTTTCGGGCTGTGCCGAGCCTCTTCCAGTAGAGGCGATGCGGAGGCGAGGGGGAACGGGTTGCTAGCATGGCCGAGCATGTGTGGCAGGCATGGGCTGAGACGGGCGAAAGCCTCGCCGACATTTTGTCGGTGGTAATGGTGGCGTCGCCCCTGTGGCATGGCACTATTGAATGGCACCATGTTCCCACTGCACGGCGGCTCTTTCGGTGAAAACCCTGTTCATTCTTGGACGTGCGACGGCGGCGCCTTCAAGGAGGGCCCGGGACGTACATATTGCTAGTACACTGTGCTTGCATATATATATTGGCATGGACACGATATTGGCATGGACAGCGAGAGGGAGAGGTGCAGGCGTTCTGCGTGGGCAGGGCACGTACTGCGGCAGCATCTAGGAACGAAAATGAAGATTTGTACATCCGTTTTGGTACCTGTTCATATTTCGAGATCCGGGCCGGTGTCAAATGGCAGGGTATTTAATCACTGTCATGTATCGGGTATATGCATATATTTGTATTTAATACGTATCTGTACCGCCTCGATTTCTGTACCTCAAACATACAGCGAATCCCGTATCTCTCTCTCGTTTCTCCGCCTCTCACCGTCTCTTTCTCTCTCCTCCCGGATGGAACGCCGGCGGCCGGCGCGCGGCGAGCCCAGATCTGGGCCGCGGAGGGGATCCGGCGGCTGGTCCGCGGCGAGCCCAGATCAGGCGGAGGCGCGGGGCTGTGGCGGCTGTGCAACGGCCGGATCTGGCGGAGGCGCGGGGCTGTGGCGGCTGGGCGCGGTGAGCTCTGGCGGCTGTGCAACGACCGGATCTGGCGGAGGCGCGGGGCGAGCTCTGGCGGAGGCGTGGCCGCCGGCGTTCCGGAGGGGCACCGGCGGCTGGGCGCGGCGAGGCCGTCGCCGGCTTCGCCCGGCCCAGGCGGCTGCGACGGCGCGGAGGCAGGCGACGGAGCCGCCGAACCCAGATCTGGGTGCGACAACCCGGCTGCGACGCCACCACCGTCGCCGGCTCCGCCGAGTCCCGGGCGACTGCGACGGCGCGGACGGGTACCGCCACCGCATCGCGATGTACTTCCTCGGCGGGCCGGACGACGACGCGGTCTACTTCCTGAGCAAGTCCGACGACGTGGTGGCCACCAACATGCAGCGCAGCGCGTTCAAGCAGTACTCCTCGATGGTCGTCTCCAGCATGGCGGTGGGCGATTTCGTTGAATCCAACGGCCACTGTCTAGAGGAGAGTCCAGATCCACGGGTCCTGTAGTTCCCTCGACGGCGCGGGATATCAAGGTGCGTCGGTGAGGTACTGGGCGCCGGCAGCTGCAGCGGCGGCGACGACGACGATGAGGTACACTCCAATCTTGATCAATCGATTGGCTCTCTCACCCCTCTCAACTACATGGATGCTAGCATGGGCAGATCAGGTGACGCCACGGCCAATCACACGCTCCAACGCAGCGATGGCCCTCGTCAGATCTGGCGGCGCAGCATGATTTATGCCACATGCTCATGGCGCCGGATGTGCGCAGATCCCGTCCGTGCCGACGAGGGAAGTGGAGGAGCGCTCGGCTGTGGACCTCAGTGATTGTGTTTGCAGTAGCCACATCTTCGTCGAGCAGCTTGGCCACATTCTCCACCATCAAGCATCCTGAAGCAGCAGTCAGCAGGTACAGGCACGGTCAACTGCTAATCTCCTCTCCTCTTGTGTGTGCTCTTTTGCTTTGTGTTTATATGCTAATCAAAGCAGTTATATACGACTATGCTGCTTTGTGTGTTGTGCTTAGGGACCTAGATTGCTCCTGATTGTGCTTCTCTCGTGCTTGGCATGCGTCGAAAAAACAGATAGTAGAGGAGCTGATGTTCCTCTGCTCGAGGAGAAGAAATTGCTAAGAGGAAGGCAGAAACTTTCTATGGTGCCTCTCAATTTGAGAAAGAGGCGCAGATGGAGCTGCTTCTTGTACTGCATGTACTATGCAGCTCCAAATTAGAGATCAGCAAGGCCTGAGTACAATCTCTGCATCAACCAGCTGGTATGCTGATGATTGACAATACTCTGTTTGGTTAACATACTACCATTAGATTATACAAATCGATATCTAATAAGAAATTTCAATGTGCATGTTTTTTTGTGCATGCCTATGTCAAAACTGTAGAAACACACAAGTATATACTATCTAGTATCTACCTAGGTGCTCTAGATGCATATGAACCACTAGAAAATTGTATGAACCTGAGGTTAGCTACCAATTGTTTATTTGATTTGGTTTCATGTTGAATTGAAATATAATGTGAAAAAATGTTGGTTCAAAGGTATACTAGCCATCAGTACAAAGACATGCTTAATTGCATGAATATCAATGTCTGCCAAAAAGGTACTATAATGCCAAAAGGGGTAGTATTATACTAGCCATCAATTTTTCTTTTCTTACTAATAGCGTTTGACATAACTATCTGTATGAACACCTCGCATGTGAGCCCATGGGTGCTCGGGGCGTTTCTGACAGATTGTTGTTTGACAACCATTACTGATCTTAAGATGTTCTATTGCATAATGCCTGGAATATTACAGAAATTCAAGTACGGTACTTGATTAGCAGCAATGCTACAAAATTGATATCTGTTACATTTTGATACTTTGATTTGGTTCTGTCACACAGTTCATCCAAGGAGGAGTAACACAAGTTAAATGTTGTCCAGTATAAGCTGTCCTCGAGTACTCCTTCGAGTACCATTCTGCTTCGAGTACTCCATCGACGTCGTCGCATGCCGCAGCGCCGCCTACGCCGTCGTGCTCTCCGAGTACCTGGACACGGCGAGCGGCAGATGGCCGCCATGCCGGCCCCCTTGTCGCACAGGTTTCACGGCAAGCGCGCTGACATGGTCTGCGTCAGCTATGCCGAGGCCAACGGCTGCTTCATGTGCGACGTCGTCACCAACAAGTGGGAGGAGCTGCCCAGGTAATCAATGGCGACGGGGAGGCCAACGAGTTCTTGACCGCCTTCTCCTTCGAGCCCAGAGTGGAGCCCACCATCTAATTAAGTGTTTGTTACTATCATCAGTGTGTGATTACTGTTTAATACAACCACCTCCTGATTCTCTCTGTAGCTAACCATTTGCATCAATGGTAATTTTTGTTGGGTGGGTACTAGATTCACGGCTGGGTGTTTGTGGATAAGATCGTTGGGTGTTTTTTTTAGTTCTAGATTCACACCGAAGATGCAAACTAGTTTTATAAATAGATCACTAAGATAAATATGTAGGTACCGGTACCCTCTCAGATGGGTACCACGATAAGGTAAGCCACGGAGATATATATTATAAACAAACACAAACACAAAAAACAGGATATTTAGTATGTACGGTTCGCTTCTCCAACATGTACCAAATTGTACCGCTTCTCCTTCAACATGTACTAAATTGTACCGCTTCTCTTTCTCCTAGTACCACGGCTCCGTTAGCAAATAAAATATAATAAATTTGCAGTACGGAAGAAATCTGCAGTACAGAAGCGTCCACAATCTGCTGGACGGATTCAACTAATTTAATTATTATAAAGCTACAGCAGCCTATTGTACAAGTGGTCCATATTGCTTTGCCGCATCGGTTCCACAGCAATCCCTGCTCCGGTACATTAAGATTCTCTGCTCAGTTGCCAGATACATGGAGAAAATAAAGCGCGTATATTGAAAATACAGGAGAATAGGATACACGTTCACGCATCTCGGTGCAGCATGGAGCAGAATGAAGAGCGGCGATTGAGTCCATCGCGAGTGACGCGTCTCAGAAGTATTTTTCGCAGCATCTAGCACACGCATATCGGCGATGCTCGCTAGAAAACCGCCGGGGCCCCGAGCGAGCAGTCCTCGTAGCACTAGAACGCCGTTGCCCTAGTCGTATAGCAAGCTGCTGCCGATCGTGACCTGCCATCGCTCGCTCTCGGATCGTGCAGGCAGCTAGTGTTCGATCTGATCCCTGCTAGTAGCTGCTAGCAGCAGGGCCGCCGGCCAGCGCTGTGGACCGTGGACGGATCCTAGCTAGCTACCCCTATAAGGCCCTAACACACGTACTCATACGTAAGTAAGTACAGTACACCGTTGATAAGGCCAGCAGCTCCAGCCGCAGCAGATATCATGGGGTCCTCGGCGGTCTGTTCACGCATGCTGGCCACCACGCGCGCGAGCAACCGAGACCGCAGGCAAATTAAAGCATCAACCACACAAAAGTCATGACCGCCGGCCATCATATGTGTGCCACAGCATGCTGGCCGGCTCGAGGCTTGTTTGTTTCTCTTATAAACTAGATTATGATGAGAAATTATGATTTTTAAGTGATTTACTATTTTCTAATGATTAATGAATTTGTAGTCTGGATGCAAGTGAGGCGGGCTTCGCCGCGAACCCGCCGGCTCAGCCCGCGCCGTGAAACCGCATAACCCGCGCCGCAAGCCCGCGTCATTAAAGCGGACCACGCGGCTGTGCCCGCGGTGCCCAGCGGCGCCACAACGCCGCCAGCGCTCTGCGCGTTCACCGCGGCACCCGGACATCTCCGTCGTCCTTCCGGCAGCGATGACTGGTTCGGACCTGCAAGGACGAGGCCATTGACGTCCATCTTGTTGGGCTTGCGGATTGCATGGCGTCATGGCGAGCTCGATCGAGCTTGATCTGGTTCAGACGGAGGTTCGCTGCCTGAAGGATTGCAGCGGCGACTGTATCACATCCACCGTGTGGGCTAGGAATACAAATTCCAGCACTGATCCACGTCAGGACTTGCTTGCTCGAGATCGATGCTTATTCATGGCGGTGGCTGACGGCACAGGACAGAGGTGACATTCGTGCTCACGGATTTGCCATTCAATTCGTTTTTCCGTTTCTTCAGTTCAAAGTGTTTAATTTTGATTCTATGTATAATAGAGCAAAACATGCAATCAAGCAAGCATGCAGCCAGGCAGCCCCAAAACAGGTTCTGATGTTCGGGAAAACACGGGGATTATGCAAGCAAGCAAGCATCATCTCGTCATTCCAGCGGTCATTCCAGTAGGTTCTGACGAGCTCCTGGTGGCAGGGGATGCGGCGATATGCAGGTCGCCGCAATGGCCGCAAAAGACTCGCGGCGGCATGCGGGCAGCCGCATGAACCTGCATGTTCCCTCGCGGCCAGTGCGGACGCGGGGCGGGCAGCCGCAACCCGCCCCGCTTGCAACCTGAATTTGTAGGTACTTATTGTCAGTAATTTCAATTTAAACTACATATATCTTAAATAATTCTTAATAAATACTATAAAAACAGTAACTAAACACATGTGCCCTAGTTTAGGAAAGATTAAAACATTTACTATGGATAATTCACACTTTTATTTACAATGTAATAATATCTAAAACTAATTCAAAAATTACGAAAATTGGCATGGAGTCCTTTTATAGGTGTACAACTTTCTTGTAAAAAAATTAACACAATTTAATTTTATTAGACTGTATATTGTTCACAAATCTATACATCTCTCACGTTGTTTCATATAACTCAATGCAAAACCTAAAACATTATTTTACTCGTCTTACATGGTAATTTTCTACACATTTTATACCATTTATAAATTGTCATATAGGATTTTTAATTTATTTGCAACAATTTACTATTTTTATGGATTAAATGAATTTTTAGTATTTATAAAGGAAAATTAAAAACATTTCACAATGACGTGTTAATAGGAGCCGATGGTGAAAACCATTTTCACCGCCGGTTGTAAGATGTCGTTCATGATACTATAATTTTTTTCTACCTTTGTTTCTTCGACCCATTGTATGACGGCTTTTAGCTCCATCGTGGAAGTTGTGTGGCTCCACCTTACTGTTCTGCCATATCTCACGTTACCACCGCTCCACTCGCCTAGTAGCTCCTAGCCTCCTATTGCTTTCCTTTGAAGCCCAACGATCATACATTTCCACCCAACCACATCCCCTAACCTTATTGGTGTTATGTTCATGGTCTTGAAATGTAATTTCCCATCAAGGTTTTTTTACTAAAATACACCAAAGGCACAACTTACAAGGGGGTGTCACTTAGGTCACAAACTCTGAAAACCGAGGTCCACAAACTCTGAAATTGTATTTTAGGTCCAAATTTGTAATTTATGTTACCTAGGCCCATACTCTTTCACATATACACATATCACTGGCATGGCATGCTAACTAGAGACCTCCCTTTCATATATCTCCATCTCTCTCCTCTCCCTCTCCCAGTCTTGCACTCTCACATTTTATCAAGCATGTTGTAGGCAAGATTGGAGCATGTCACCTTTGTTACTCTAGGCATGGTGACCACGTGAGGAATTATTGTTGAGGCTATACTGATGAAGTGTGTTGTCATTGCTGTCGAGGCCCTCCTCGGCGGTGAACTTGAAGCCCGTCTTCCCAACCGTGCTTCAGCTTGAGTAGGTTCTCTCTATGGTCAAGCAACCTAATGAGTTTCTCCCTTCCTTTGTCCATGAGTTGTCGTGTGGCCACAGACTTTCCCACAAAAGGCTACACCGATGTCGCTATCCATGAACATTTGTTATACCCTCACCAAGAACCACTCTGGGTTGAACCAAGTCTAGTTTCGTCATGAGTTTCTTTGCCACAACGCTTGGCGCCACCATGCCTGGCCACATGCGCCATGACTGGATGCTCAACAAGGTGTGGATGAGGGAGGCAGCTCCGTGGATGGCATAATATCCCCCATCAAGGTACACATGTTGCTGAGCTCCTCTATAACCTTCTCGAATCTATCACCCCTCTCATCCACCTATATTACACGCTCCAGTTATATATAGACCTTAGCTTCAAAACTCTCCGATCGCAATATGCGAGTATGTGACCCTCCCTTAAACCCTAATCCATGTGAATAACCTCAAAAATAAGTCCCTCACCGCCTGTCCTTTCTTCCTATGCCCTTAGATTCAAAATTGGGATTCATATTTCATTCCTCTGGTGTAACTCCAGCGACGCGTGGGCACCATGTTCACTTTGGTGCTACATTATATTAGTGCATGAACTCTAGGTAGAGGGGTATGGACCAATGTGACACAAATTATAAGTTTATGGACTGAAAAAATGCAGTTTTTAGAGTTTGTGGATCTAAGTGAGACAAATTACAAGTTTATAAACCTAAGTGACACCTCTCAAAGTTGATGGACCTCTAATGTATTTTACACTTATTTTTTTGAGATTTACTAGGCATCAATCGATTGAAATTTGGTGTTTCTGTCAGTCGATGTTCTGATCCGTCCGATTGAGCCTGAACACCAAATTCACCAACAACTGATTTGCCTTTAGATCTTATCCAATGGCTACCAACATCGATTGACAAATGCTCTGATGTCAGTCGATTGACATCTAGACACTTGTGACAGGTCAATTTCAGATGTCTAATAATCAAATTACATCTAAAATGGTTGATTGATAAGACACACCCGTAATAGACAACGGATTACGATTTAGAAGGTAAATTAAAAATCATGATCCTTATTTGGAATGCAAAGATAATTAGTTTCATAACTAAGCTAACTGAGCATAGGAGGGAAGATTTTCTATTTCTGAATAGCATGCTAGCAAGTACAATATATCAAGTCCTGATTTAATACTAGAAAAACTCTTCAAAATATACAATTCAACAGTTTCTGCATCCAAACAAGAATTGGAATTAGGTGCCACCCTTTGATTCCAACTACCAATTACACAGGCATCCAAACAGCAGCATTAGTATTGAAGGACATTTCCAGTTCCACTCTGCTTTGGCATTCCTAACCAATGCAATTCCTCCACCTGAATGTCTACATCCAAACAAAGCCTAATGTATTTTACATTTTTTTTGTGACAGGTCAATTTCAAATGGCTGATCAAACTACATCTAAAATGGTTGATTGATAGCATGCACCGGTAATAGACAACGGATTACTATTTAGAAGGTAAATTAAAAAAATCATGATCCTGATTTGGAATGCAAAGATAGTTAGTTTCATTACTAAGCACACGAGGGAAGATTTTCTATTTCTGAATAGCACGCTAGCAAATACACTATACCAAGTCCTGATTTAATCTATTTCTAAATTGGCAGGTGTGCTGGGTGTGGGCTAGAAATGATCGACCGGAAAAAAGAAAGAAGCCTCCTGCCTCCGTTATAAATAAAACAAAAAAAGCATAAAAAGGCAAGGTACCCAATCCACCACCCAACCCAACCAAACCAAAGGCAGCACCTTTGCTTGCTTGCCTTCCTTAAAAAAAAAGGCGTCGTTTTCCAGTCTCTCCGTGATAGTCTCGCCTCGCCGAAGTAAACAGCATTTGTCGCCTCTTGATCCAACACAGGCAGGAGGAGGCCCCACGCCCACGTTTCCTTTTCTTGCCGCGCTTCCCGCGGAAATCCATCCCTCTCCCTGCCATATATAACCTCCCCAATTTCTCTGCTCGCCACCACCACCCCACTGCTTACATGATCCCACGTCCTGGCGCGGCGTGGTCGCACTGCTGCTGCTACGGCACCGCCCAAGCCCAACGCCATCCTCGCCTCCCGCTCCCCCGCGCCGTCCTTGTCGTCTAGGCCTCCCCCCATGGCCGTGCACGCGCGGTACGCCGCCCACCCCCACTTCCCCCATGACCACCGCGTCGTCCTCCCCAGGTTCGTCACCCGATCCGTGTGCGCTCCCCGTTCGGTTCGGCCTCCTATTTATCCATCCCCAGTGCTCACCCGTGTGTTCTCGTGTTCCGCAGCTATAGGGACAACGCGATGAGCGCGTCGGTGTTCCTCGGCGAGCCCGGCGGCGGCAACCCCCTGGCCGCCGCGGTGCCCGGCAACGCGGCGGCGTTCAGCGACCTCACCTGCAACAACAACAACGACAGCGGCTGCGCCGGGCCGACGAAGCGCGCGCGGGTCGGCGACCTGCAAGGCCAGCGCGCTCTGCCGCCGCCGCCGGCGTTCGCGCCGGCGCCGCAGGTGTTCGCTCCCGCGGGCGACGTGGTCCGGGGCAGGCTGCTCTGCTCTGGCGCCGCCACCGCGTCCACGAGCGGGCGCCCTGCGAGCCTGGCGCCGGCGTCGCAGGGCCTCCTCTCCCACCTCTACCGCCACGGCGTCGAGATGGACGCGCTCATCCGCGTCGAGGTGCGTGCGTTCGATTACTTCCCTCGCTGCAAGATTTACACCCTGTTTGGTTCTGCCTTCGTTCTCATCGGGTCCGGCTCGCTTTGGGTTTCGGCGCGCAGAACGAGCGGCTGCGGGCGGGGCTGCAGGAGGCGCGGCGCCGGCACGTGAGGGCGGTGGTGTCGGCGGTGGAGCGCGCGGCGGCGCGGCGCCTGCGCGCGGCCGAGGCCGAGCTGGGCCGCGCCCTGGCGCGCAACGCGGAGCTCGGCGAGACGCTCCGGCAGGCTGCCGCCGAGGGCCACGCGTGGCGCGACGTCGCCCGGGGCCACGAGGCCGTCGCGGCGGGCCTCCGCGCCACGCTAGACGGCCTCCTTCAGTCGCCATCGCCACGAGCCGAGGGCGAAGGCGACGCCGACGACGCGCGGTCGTGCTGCTTCGAGCGGGATGACGAGGAAGAGCGGGGCGCCGCCGCGGCGGCGACGAGGGCGCGGTGCAGGGCGTGCGGCGGCGCGGAGGCGTGCGTGCTGCTGCTGCCGTGCCGGCACCTGTGCCTGTGCGGCGGGTGCGACGCGGCCGCCGAGGCGTGCCCCGTCTGCGCCGCCGCCAAGAACACCTCGCTCCACGTCCTCCTGCCCTGACCAGACCAGACGCATTGCGCGACGGAGCTGACCACGCGACATGGATGACGAGGCCAGGAAGAAGAAATGGAGTATGGGTTCCGGCGCTGCTGGTCATCGCCTCGATCGAGCGGACGACGTCGACACCGGTGGTGGTACGGGAAACGACGCGAGAAAGGCGATCACGCCGAGTGGTTGAAGCAAACGCTCGTGACGTACAAGACGAGAGCTTGTGTACGTGACGCTAGGAGCCGAAACGTCTATGTGGAGCATGGCAAGTACAAGAAGTTTTCTTCTGCTACGAAATTTATCAGTAGGAGTACAACAGTGCTGCCAATGCGTCGATTTGTACAGATACTGCTATCTCTTCTCCTTGGCAAGCAATATTTTTTAATTGGAAAAACCTATTTTTTTCAAACTGTTTGACAAAGCAAGATGATTACAGAGAGTTTGAATTCCAGAGCGGACCTGCCCGTGCGGCCGTGCCACGCCCTTTGTCGTCGTGTCAGCGTGACTGATGCCAACGCCCAACTGTATGTGACACACACCAGCGCTAGTGTTGTTGCATGTGACCGACGACCAGTCGCTGTTTGTTTGATGCCTCTGACCACTCTGCAGAGTCCTAAAAACAAAGCAAGCAGACGGCAAGTACAGTGACAACATGTTTACTTTAGATTGTAGGATGGATCATTCTACGTGATGTGAAGTGTCACACACGCGCGCGTGTCTGCCGTGAGCGGAGCAGGTCAACCGACCGTCGGTGCTGGCCAGCCTCTCGCTCGCTCGTCTCCTCTGTACGTCCGGCAGCAGTAGGTGATCTGATCCTGATCCTGATGCGCTCGGCCGAAGAAAACCACGGCCTGGCCGAACAGAGGCGAACGGCGAACCTAACATGCGCACAGACCTAGCTTACACGAGCATTCATCCTGGTGGTTTCGAGCGATCGGTGAAGCGATTTTAGAACGAGTTCTGGATCCATCAGCTTCAGATGCGCGATGGATCACTGCTTAACCGATCAGGCGCAGACTCATATATTGAAGCTTCATCGATGTGCCTCCGTGACCGTGCTTGTTTTCGTTTCGTTTTGCATGTACTCCGTATATCATAATAGCAGCCGGCCGGCAGTCTGCCTCCGTGACCAAATGTTAGAAAAATTGCTGTGCCCATACCGTCTTTGGTCTGACAATATCCATCAGGATCGATCTCTCTAGCTCGGCCAAGAGAATCAAACAACCTATTGAAATAAGATAATCTTGGTAGACGTACACCAGATTTGTGACATGTCTAGTCTGAACATGGGGATTACTATTACTAGCCAGCTATATTAATCAATAGCTTGTATACGTTGTTCCTTCCGATGCAAACATGCATATACGTTGCGATCAGATGAGTTGAGGTAGAGTCCGTCCACGAGAAGATGACCGAGGACCGAACACTAGGGAGCAGGAGCAGCCATATGTTAGTGCCCAGTGCCGGCGTCGTGAAGGCAGGGCTCTGGCCGGCCATACGTTCAGTGCTCCTGCAAGTCAGGTCAAATGAACACGGCAGCTAGGTAGCCAGACCACCTTGTTTTGTCGCCATCAAGTTTGGGAATAGTGAGGGCGAGCTGTCCTGTCCTTCGCTTGATCGATCGATCGATGGAGATGAGCAGGCCGGAACACGATGGAAACGCCCATCCCCAGGTCAGTGGAGTCCATCAGTCACGTAACTGCTGCCTGTCCCCATCGTGAGCTGAGCACGCCGCTCGTCTCGGTCGCCGTTGCCACGATTGGTGGCTTCGATGGGTAGCTTTGCGGTGGCGGGCCTCGCTCTCGATCTCCGATGGCGATCGTGGGGAGAAAGACAAGGACAACGGCAGAGGACGAGGGCTCAATTTTGCCGGAAATGAAGGGGATCTGAGATCTTGGAAAAGGAGACACGGCCATGTACGGCCGGCCGGCTAGCGCCTCGATCATTTCGGTTGTTGATTACTCCGTATTTCTTTTCTTTAGGCCGGTGTCCCTGGCTAGTTTTATGGCGTCGCGACGCCGTTAGATATGATACTACTGCTACCGGCCTGTAGTAGCATGTTTGGGAGTGAAATGATGGCGTGGTCCAGCCATGCATGGCGATCGTACTTAGTACTGGTGGTACCGGTGCTGTCTGGGTGGCGTTCAGTGTCGCATGAGGTACCGGTTTGATCTAACTCAATGCTTTTGAATGAAGATCGATCTAGCTTATTAGCGTCGATCGAGATTTTGCCAGTGCCAGGGGACCCGATTCTAGATGTAAGGATTACAAAAGGGAATTAGGTGCATCTATCAACACTACTAGCTTAGGGAGAGGAAAAGGGTGTAGTTGGGAGAAGAGCATCTTTCAGGCAGGTAAACTCCCAGCAGTGTCCACAAAGTTTTTAACATATTGGGCAACATGTCGTAAAATAAGCGTCCAGTCAATGCTCTCTGGTACTGTACCATTTATCAAGGGAGATTGGAGAAGACTCTATATAAAGCCTTCCATGCTACTACTGCTGCTTAATACAGTATGATAATAATACTAGCTAGTTGATCAGAGCGTGGTATGTACTTGTCATGCCTAGCATGGCTATTGACAACACTTGCTTATACATTTTAGCGCATCGCATCACGATGCTTTGACTTCAATTTTTTTGTAGCTCGTCCTAACTTAACTCTCACGTCGGCTTTTAGCATACTGTTTGTGTTTCCTTCAGGCTGCATATAGTTTTGCTGACATGGATGCCCACTTTGGAACGGCACGAACTGATAGTAATATATAAAACAGCTAGTTCAACGATGAATTCTGAACTTCATCACGTACATGACGTATGCTGTGAGAACAGATACATTTCGAGGACCAATTCCTACGATAATGAGACCATCAAATTGAACTGGTGATTGAACAGCCAAAAACATGCATTTCACCAGGAGTAATATGAATGACCGGTCTTTCTCGAGAAACTATAGACCAAGACTTGGTCTCGAATCCTAACGCAAATCATTGGCCTTTTTCATGAGTTCGTGTTGACGGGACCAAACGCCCGATCGAAGCAGAAATCAACACGCCAGATCGAGACAATCGCGGGGCAACAATTCATAGTACTGGTGTGAACCGCTAGCTCCTGCAGAAAGTTAATGAAATTGGAGATGCAGTCAGAGATGGCATGTGAAGCTGCAGTCAGAGATGGCATGTGAAGCTGCAGCGCGTTCATGCTGCGATGCTAGCTGAGGGCTTCAGTTCAGCTTACAGGTTTGATTATTGCGTTCTAACTTGGAATTCGGGTCTTTTTCTCTCTTCAGTCCCGGAAATTTGGCCGGTGTAGCAGTCACAGCCGACTAGCTATACGTTATGGGAAGAGATGCAGATCAGTATTCAGTAATCAACAATATGATCACAATATATTATACCGCCTCGTTGTCTCTACATCAAGATGCAGAAGAAGCATTCTGCATTCAAACTTGTGCTATCGATATTAGGACTACAAGAAGAAACATGAGAGTTTTGGGCTGGAAATACAAGTGCAGGGAATGTACAGACTAGTAAAGTTTGAATTATTTTCCTTCTGCTCCAAATACCTAAGCGGCAGATGTGCCTAACTAAAAGGTTAACGCTCTTCCTAAAAAAAAGGCTTAACCTAGTACTTCCTGGATCGGAGATGATAATAAATCCATCTAGGTCTATCCTAAATCAAACTTTTTATCTATGACTGAATATTTGAAGTATTGTATAGATTAACAACATAATAAGATTGGCACCGATTGATTTATTGTGAAAAATAATTTCATAATTTATTTATTATGAAAAATAGTTTGATAATTTATAACTCCTTACATTTAAAATATGAATAGTCCATTATTGTACTACTATGAACAATCCATTTAGTCAATTTGGCCTTCTAAATAGAACTTGGGCTCAATTTGCTCTCCTAACTACTTTAATTAGTCCATCGAGCTCCTAGTGCACCTATTTTTTCCCTCTGCGAATAAGTTGAGTTTTAAGTTTAATTTTTCCTGTGACGATATATCGCAATGGCTTGATATCATATAGAAAATTATATTGCAAGTTTTCATTATATATCGTTATACTTTTTTTATAACAGACATGCATGTTACATGAACTTTTGTACATCTCCCTAGACGTAGCTGATGGTTAAAGAGAATCAGTGGGAGCAAATAAGGAAAAGCTAGCATAGCGCAGATCATGCCTGGCATGGTGTCGAAGATGATGAAGTATAAAGGAATTTACCATCTTTCTTTTGTCAGCTTAGACTTCTGGGAATGCACGTCAATATGGTATCAAAGGCACGTGTCTCAAGTTTAAATTCAGATCACATATATATTTTCATGTTTGATACACATAAGGAAGGGCATTGAAATATAAATGAATTGTCTATCTTTTTCATCAGTTTATAACCAAAAGATCTTTCTGGAGGAGACAAGCTTGTAAATGCGTACTAGCACACTCACCGTATACTGATCCCAGGATCCGGCACGTACGTATGTAGTTGGACCCATCAAGTCATCAACAACGTTACATTTGGATCCCAACGGCCGCGACGGCATTCACGGCCTTGCCTCTCCCCTGCCGGCAAATGTTGCCAGCAGCTTTATTTTTTTTTCTTTTGAGGGGAACCAGAGGCTTGATAATTTGGCGGCAAAGGGAAGCCCAAAGTGAGCTTGAAATGTACCACTATAAATATACTTTCTCCCTCCTAGAATATGCATTTAGATTTTCTTTAAAAAATCAATCATTTTAAATTTTAACAAACAATGTTTCTAAAATAAATTATTTTAAATAAAAAAATATATTATATTAGTTAGTTTAATGACAAATCTACAAACATATATTTGACTTTCAAAAAAATCTAAATATAGATATATTATAGTGTCTGGAATTGAGATAGAGTACAATTGAAGGTGGGTCGGACAGGTTTGGTAGAGTACTACGCAGCACTGCAGCAGTAACGCTAATTTAAAATTTCTCATCCTAAATAGCAGGGAGCAGTCCGGCACCAGATGCTGGTCGATCGATGACGATGGATATGATTCAGCTTTGCGTGACGATCCGGAGTCTGAACTCTGAACACGATGGATCAAGCTGCTGCCTAATCATCATCTAGATATATAGTAGATGCCTAGATGCATGCGACGTCATTCTTGCGCCTAGCTGTGTCCTGGTGGCTCGTCACTCGTCAGCACGCAAGAGGTGTGCTGTGTGTTAATTTTGTTCTGGTCACGACGATATTTAAGCTACGCATAAGTCATCGCACTGCTGCTCATCAGTTCTGTTTGGCAGGATCATTAACGTCAGTGCCGGCAAATCAGCTAGCTTTATGATATCCGATATACTCCGTATATGTTTGGACAGGTCTCAAGCTCTCGATGTTAGGTGCCGGGAAAACATCAAGCTGATTGCAGTTGCTGGCTGGCCACTTCTGATATACTATTACTGGTAGCCGCCGCCGCTTGCGTCTTTATATGCGTGAAGTGACAAGTACTTTCTCCAATCGAAAATACACAAGTTTATTAGGATATTGATATAGTTTTCAATATTACACTTTGATTACTAATACATAAAAAATATCAGTTTAACTGGAAGAATTGTATATATATGATGAAAACACTTTTTATATGAATCTAGTGTTGTCAATTTAAGTTTTTGTCGTATTTATAGTCAAAGTTATCTTTTTGATTCAAGAAAGTAGTATCACATTATTTGGGAGGAACAGTCGTGCGTGGACTGGCGCTAGCTGCTGGAGTGGGACTAAACAGGACAGATTTTGATGCCATCAGCTTTGATTTTGTTTCGCTTATCCAAGTTAAAAGTGGTTATCGTGTTCAACTTTATTTTACCTCTGTCCACTTGTCCATGTGAAGCAAGCATGGCAACGGTACGTTCGCCGGTACGTGTTACCTGTTAACGATAAAATTTGACATGCGCCAGGACGAAGCCGATGCGGATTCAAATATGAAATCAACCAGTAATCATACCTTAATCTGATATTTATATCGGCTTATAGTATTCATTGTATCGATCGTGTTTAGTATTTAAGATTAATCGATCCTGATACAATAAACTTCTTATAAAATCTAATATAGTAATTACAACGTTTATCTAGATCTTTATTGATTTTTAGATAGGTTTCGTATTTAGATTCATCGACTCAGTATTAGTTAATCTATCGTCCTGTTGTTATTACTACCTGGTTAGATCCGATCCGATGAGGACGACAATAGTTTAATTTTTATTGTTTCAATGCATTTATTTATAAAAAATATTAAAATATTATTAAATATATTTATATGGAATTGATTGCCATGAGCCGATAAAGTCATGCTAACAACATAAAATCATACTCCCTCCGTCACAAAATAAGTGTCCATATAGCATTCAAATTTTGTCCCACAAAGAGTGTCCATTTAGCCTTTAGGGATGCACACATTAATGCAAAAGTGCATAGAGAAACGTACGAAGCCAATCAAATAGCTAGTTAATGCTACTTTTCAAGTTCCAATGAAGGGTAACATGGTCATTTGCTATAAGTACTAATTAATCTGTCTTAAATTTTCTAAATGGATCATTATTTTGGGACGGAGAGAGTATATCTTTACGATTCAGAATCATAGCTGATGGTAAAATCTGCGTCAGTATATTTCGGAAATCCAGCCAATGTGATCCTACCAACAAGCAAATCGACCGGCACGCCATGAACCTCAAATATTACATAGGTCCTGCGCCGGAGTGAAGCAAATCTCCCAGGCCTACAGCATGCCTCGTTGCACGAAGATCATCTACCGATTTTTGTGTCAAGAGCATCGTTCCGGAGATGGATAAGTGGTAATCCTTATTGAGCACTTATTAGTTATTAGAGTAAAACAATTCAATACCACTGAGGAGCACGGTTCAAAATTTCGCTGAAATTTCGTCGAAATTTCGCGAAATTCGTTATTTTCGCTGGTCACCGAAAGAAATAAATTTCGGGTAAAATTTCGAAAATTAAGGATTCGTTACTTAGTTATATGAGTTACTTGAGTCTTAAATAAGATATTCTAACACTTGGTGTAGTGGTTAAACCTTTCTCAAAGCTTACAGGAGGGTGTATGTTCGATTCTTGGCTTCGTCTGATTTTTTGCTATTTTTTGTCTCACTGACATGCGGGGTCGGCTGGAAAAAAAATAATCTCAAGGAATTCGAACTGAGGCCTCTTTATTCACAATTGAGTGACCAAACCACTGCGCCATTGCCTAATTTGTGAACAATTGCTCTCTACGCAGCTTAATAACCCTTTGAACTAATTAAAATTTCAATTTTGAAAAACGTTTTTGACCGAAAGAAATCCAAAATTTCGTGAAATTCGCGAATTTCGTTTATTTCGACCGCGACCGAAAAAAAGACGAAACCGAAATAAAAAACCTTGCTGAGGAGTAAAACCCTTAGTGGGATGGATTAGAGAAGACAGAAGAGTATTAAAGTACGTCTCGGTACCACCGAAAAAATCGATCTCTTTGCATTCTTTATCTTTATTTTTTTGCATTGACTTTAAAAATGTTCTTTCTTGCAAATTTACATGTTTGTGACCATGATAATCGTGTTAGTGTGCTTGTTTGGCTAGACTTATTTATTACTGTGCTTAGCTGATCCTAGTATTTTCTTTGTGAACTTGTAGATTTGGCAACACTACTAGAATTAAAGCTAAAATTTTCTTTACTTGTTCTAAAAATTTAAAGAAGTCCTAAATCAGCACCCGGCCTTTTGGGCTATACGATCCTTTACGATCATAAATCCAAAACCCTAGTAACCTTGTTGTACTTTATTCGAAACCCAAAACGCTAGTAATCCTAATTTCGTACATACTTTTGGGTTGCCTAGTTTAGGAACAACTTTTGATGAAGGTGATGAATAATATACCTTTTCCTCAGTTTAGACTTTTAGGTTGAATTTTTTTTCTCCAATATGCAGGAGAGCTGCATGTCATTGTATTAAGGAGAGAGGAAATAAGTGTTTCCTGGTACAAACTTCGGTGGATTCATGAATCGCACCAACACCTGCAAAGAACAGAAGCAACCGAAGGCCTAGGCCTTGCACCGATACGGACTACTCACGCACGAAACTACCTAGACGCCTGGCTCCGGCGAGAACCCAAAGGTCCACCTCCTGCCTAATGTGTTGAATCAGATCAGGGCAACTTAACGATTGATCCCTGAAGAGTCTTGCATTTCTTTCCTTCCATATGCTCCAAGAGATGAGCATAAACAGGGTATCCAGGCCTTTCCTCCTTTCCCTCGGCTGTTGATTGCGCAGCGAGCACCACCAGCCCTGGATCGTATACTCGGCCGCTGCGAAGAGACATTGGCCGCCTCTCCCTGCCACGACCTCCCAGAAGACCTGTCTTGCGAAGGGGCAATTGGCCAGTAGATGCGCTGCAGTCTCTGACGCTTGATCGCAAAGCCAGCAAGTGTCATGAAACTCCAGGCCATGCCGCTGACGGCGGTCTGCTGTCCAGCAAGTGTTGAAGCTTGCAGGTCAATAAAATCCGTAGTATTAGGAGCATTTTGGTGCGGTCTCTCCTCTCGGGACAAGCTTGTGAATCCACACAAGTGCACCTCTACCGTATACGGATCCCATGTACGTACGCAGTTGTACCCATCAACAAAAAATAGCGGATGGTGGATGCCCCATATATCCCCAACGGCCACGACGGCATTCATGGCCCTGACTCTTCCTGCCGGCCGGTACATGTTGCCCGCGGCTTGATTATTTGGCGGGAAAGGGAAAGCCCAAGGTGGTGAGCTAGAAAATGGACCACTAAAATTGAGAGCTACAGTACTCGGTAGAAATGGACCACGAAAATTGACGGTTGGGTTTTATTTATAGCGACAGATCGACAGGTTTGCTCACCGATATATGGTGCGCATCGGGACTAGCTAGCTGACGAAGAGAAGCCTTGGAAACTTGTTGTGAACCGATCGATCGAGCACTGCTAGCTGCTGAATGCTCATATATCATCGGTCGATGTCGACACGAGAGACTTTTGGGGTTTTGAACGAGTGACGACCGGATCAGAACGTACGGGCGCTCGCGTCGTTGCCGATCGAGCTGATCGAGGCACGGTACAGTGACGCGCGCTGGCACACGCCGTTCATTCCCGTCTGAACACGATCAAGCTGCTGCCTTATCTGATCAGCTAGATGCTTCATGATTTAGTTATGCCCGAAAAATTAGTTCATGAAATGTACTTCATGATTTAGTTCCTGCATTTTGGCAGGATCATTAACGTCACAGCTAGCCGGAAAATTAAATCATGAAGTCCTGCAGGCAGCTATGCTCGATATGTATGGACAGGACAGGCCTCGAGCTCTCGATGTTAGGTGCTAGTATGAAAACATCAAGCTGATGACTTCACTTGGATATAGTACATTACACTGTTATCTGCCGGCGCTTGCGTCTTACATGCGTGATGAGTACTTGTTCAAATCGAATATATATATTGGTATACTAGTATTAGGATACAAAACCAGCTAGATAACGTGAACTTATCTTTCCGATCGAATCATATTGTACGTTAGGGAGGATTAGTGGTCAGGCGTGGACTGGTGCTCTGCCGGAGGCTGGAGTGCGCGCGACGGGAAGGCGAGAGATTTCCATGCCGTCGCTTTGCATTGTTTCGCTTACAAGCAAGTCACAAGTGTTGGGTCGTGGTGAGCAACGACGGGACGGGCGGCACGGGAATCTTTTTATATATGGCATCGGAAACGGGCCGGGCGGCGCGCGCGGCTGCATCCGGCGTGGGCGTGGTGCCGCGGCGCATGTGTGTAGCCAGCGAACGCGAATCATCGACACAGGTGCTGCAGTAGTGTGGCATGCAGGGCACAGGGCAGAGCGTGCATGATCAAAGTGGGCGGCTACCCAACCACCAAACCATTCTTCTCAGATCTCAGTATCTCACAGGAGTATATAGGCTCACCTCGATGGTGATCGTAGGTGAGGTGCATAGAGATAGAGAAAACGGAGAACATCAAAAGAAAAGGAACAAAAAAGCCGGAATTGACAGTCGGAGGCCCGCGTGCGTGGTCTTTCATTTCGTACGGCCTAATCTGCACAGCACCATCTATCTATCCGACCACAATAAACTCAAAAAAAAAAAATCTATCCGACCACAATCTCAGGCGTGCGCGCGGCCGTGGCTTTGGCATGCATGCATATTATTGTGGTGCCCGACTCCCAGATTCCGTGCATGCATGTCCCCGAGATGACCGACGCCGCACGGCACTCTAAGCAAAAGCTACCGGCCTGGGCGGCACAGCGAGACCACGGCGTAGCAGGCGTGCGCGGCGTAAATGGATCTGATCCCATCCCATCGAAACTGCCTGCGGGCTACTGCTAGCTTGTTGTATAGCGAGAGGTAGCAGCCGATAGCCATACAGGCAGCCCGTGCAGCGCGGCAGCTTTCTTTCGTTTAGCGCTGCCGATTCATTTAAGAAGAAGAAGCAATTGTATCTCATCAGCCGAAGCGATCACCATCACCATAAACACAACACACGCAGACGCAGCCAACAAAACTCTACACCACCTCAACCTGAGAGAGTAGCCGAAAGTAAGCCGCCTTGAACTACGCCGCTGTCACCAACGTTGTGCCACGCCAAATGTCGTGGCCCGCTGCAACCCAAGGCGAAAACTCAAACTCCTCCACCAAGGACCATCATCCTCAAGTCGCGCACACATGGTCACCGGTCCCCCCGCTCCAACAAAGCGTCCGCAGAAAATTCCCGTCACGGCACCAATGAAAGAACACTGATACCGGCCACTCTGCGCGGGGGGGGGGGGGGGGGGGGGGGGGGCTCGCCTTACCCACCGCCTCACACTCCTCTACCAAGGACTCAGATATCTGAAACCGCTATGAGAGCAACGCTTCCGCCCAGCCGTCACCGAGGTCACCACCGCTCCTAGCGTGCCAACTCAAAACCTTCAGCACCCATGGTTCCTCTGCACCTCCTCACACCGCCACCGAGGACCTAGCGCACCTCCTCGCCTCTGCGCACAGGCAACCAAACTGCCGCTACCGCAAGCCGTGACGAGTCGAAGTGACGCCTTCAAGAAGGACACGACGCTAAAAGCGGTCGTCACTTGTCCAAGAACTGGACAGGGTTTTCACCCCGACACCCCGTACTACAAGACAAGGTACTCCGTAATGGCACCCTCAACAGAGAGAACGACACCGCAAGGGCGCCGCCACCACTAGCACCGACAAGGGTGCCAGTGAGGGCTTTCGCTCGGATTAACACCATGTCCGTTGCACAATCACAGACAAAACAGCAGTGGCACGCTCTCCGCCGCCTCCGCAGGAGAGATGGCTTGGTACGACCTGAACTGCCACCACGGCGCCACAAGTGTACAACACAAACCATCTGGCCCTACCACCAAAGCAGCGTCGAACCTGCATCGCCGTCAAGGAGAAGGGATGGAGAACGCCGGCCGCCTCACCTCCATTCCCACCACCTGAACGCAGAAGACCATCAGCTTCACCTTCGAGAAACCATGACCCAGAGCACAGCCAGCTTCACCAGCGCCTCCACGCAGGGCCTCCCGCGGCGCCGAGCAACAGTGCCCTGCACCACACAGGTCGCTGCCGGCCGTTGCCGCCGCCGTCCCTGCACAAGCCGACGCCTGTGCACTTCAGGTCCCCATGGCAGCCACCGCCGCCGTCCCGCACCGGCTGATGCCGCCGCCGTCCTGCACCGACCGCAGCCGCCGCCGCCGTCGCCTCCGCGTCGGCCGGGGCCGCTACCGCCGCCGCAATCCTTCGCCGGCCGCCGCCGGTCCCTCGGGCGCCAACCCACGCACACATGCACGCCCCAGCCGCGCAGCCACCGGATCCGGGCGGGGCAGGGCCGGATCTGTGACCTCCGGCCGCCACCGCCACGGAAACCACCGGCGCCGGCGAGCCCGCACGGGGAGACCGGGCGGGCGCGGCCATGTCCCTCCCACGCCAGGGGGAAGAGGCCGCGCCGCCGCCGTCCTTGAGCGCCGCAAGGACTTCCAGAGGCCCCTCGGGCGGCGGCGCGACGGAGATTCGACGGGGGCGGCGGCGCGGGTTGGAGCCGCTCGGCCGCCCGCGCAGGGGCGACGCGAGCGGGCCTTTTTTGCTTGCGCGGCAGCTTTCTTCCGTCTCATTCCCGCTGCCAGGGCCATCGACTTTCTCGAGTCAGCTCACATCTTTTACCGTCACTGCTCGCGCTGCTTCAGACTGCAGTGGCACCAGTTGTACTGACCATACTGCAGCTGCCATCGACTTGAACTGCACGTACTGATGTACGGGGGTACGGACATGAAAGGGCGGTGTGCCTGTGCCTTCCATCTTTTGGCTTTGGCCGTATGCATATGTACACACGCGTAGGCTGAGAAAAGTGAAAAAGAAAAGGCTGGGCTGTGTAGATCGATCTCAGGCGTACTAGCTAGTGTACTGCCATATACGAGTATGACATACTCCGTATGTTCGAGTCTCTGCTGTGGCTGGCCCAGAGAATGAATTCATATATCGAACGACGCCGCATTCAAAATTTCAAATTCACGACGAAGTTCTATCAAAGATTTGTCACAGGCCGCTAAAATCATGTGTAAACTTGTTGTGACTCGATCAGCACGTTTAATATCCATATATGCGCGACGCTATCCCACGGCGTGCCCACAGTGATGTGTTAGTGACTTAGTGTGTTACTGTTCGGTCCTGGCACGGCGCAAATAGATAGCGCGAAATAAAGACAAGTCCGTGCTTGCATATGCAAGCACTCACTCTTGTGCTGGACCGCTGGACGGGCAAAGTGCTACACTATACACATGTATGTACATGTACTTACTAGTAGCTAAAAACGGCCGTACTATATAGTATGTTTGTACCACCGGTTGACTTGCTTGGATCGATGGGCTGGGTACACGGTACGTGTACTGTACGTAATACGAACGTACATGTATCCTCGACGTTGTGCTGCATCTGCATGCTAACTTTTGTTTAGGCAGCTGGCCGGAGGCTGAGGCTCGACGTTTAAACGAAGGCAAGCTAGGGCAACGGCGAGATCGGATCCGGTTCACCGGCAGATCAGAGGGCACGCATCATTACGTTAGGTACCAGTGTGCTATGTTTGCCGCACGTTGGCCAGATGCCCACGAGATCCACCGTAGTTTATGCCATGTTTGGAAACCAAATTGCTAAAGTTTAGCACTTGCTAAAGTTTAGCACCTCAATTTAGAGTGCTAAAGTTTAGCAGCTGAGGTGTTTGGATAGTGGTGTTAAAGTTTAGCACATAGAGGAATGAAAGACCAAATTACCTTTATTTACTGTTCTTGGGCCCACCAGGAAGCACTTTTAGCAAGTTTAGCACCCCTTTAAGGTGCTAAGGATTTCCATAGTGTTAAAGCTTAGCAGATCACTTTTAGCACCTTTTAGCACATCTGTTTGGATCCAAACTGCTAAAATTTAGCAAAAAAGTGTTGGACTAAACTTTAAACTTTAGCACTGTGGAAACAAATAGGGCCTTAGTACACGTACGGTAAGTTAATTACCGCCGGACGGTCTCTCGACATGAGTCGTGTATCAGTGCACGCATTTGCAGCTGGTGTTGTCCCCCTCTCTCGACATGAGCCGGAGCCGGACCGTTGAGCATGGCGCCGGGAAATTAAAACACTCGGGCAACTCTTGTTTGCGGTCGACCGCACAGAGGTCTCCCCGTGCGTTTTCCCACACCACTGGCTCCCCGGCTTCCCGCTGTCGTTCGGTGCGGTCTCGTCTCTTGTGTGCGGTCCCCAAAGCTAAAAAAAACTATTCCCCATGGTCACTACTCCGTACGGAGTACAACCTAAAAAACTATTCACCATAATATTATGAACGAAATTAAAACCTTAAAACTATGGAAGGAAAATATTATGAAAATAAAGTGTTATGGAGCAAAATTTATAAATAAGACTATAAAAGTTATAAAAAAATAAAAAGTGATGAACAAAATGCAAAAAGTTTTAAACAAAACTAAAAAATTATGGACAAAACAATGTACTCAAATGTTATAGAGCAAAACTAAATAAATAAAAAGTTTTTTTACAAAAGTTTAAAAGGAAAAAAATTACGTGAAAAACTAAAAAAATTATGGACAAAACAATGTACTCAAATGTTATAGAGCAAAACTAAATAAATAAAAAGTTTTTTTACAAAATTTTAAAAATTAAAAAGTTACGTGAAAAACTAAAAAATGATATAGTCAAAATAATCCGTGGAAAACTAAAAATATTATATAGTCAAACTATTTTGAAGAAAATTCAAGGGAAAAATGTTATGCCAAAAAGTTTTATGTCACAGAAAATTTCCACAAAAGTATTACATGAAAATATGAAAAAGAAAAAAGAAAAACAGAAAAAATGGAAAAAATCACGCCGCCCGGCTCGCCCGCGCCGCCGTGCTGCCGGCCGTGGAGCAGGGCGCCGTCGCGCAGGGAGTGAGCGCATCGTCGCACTCACCCGCGCCGTTGCTGCTGCACGACCGCCGGAGCTAGGGCGCCGCCGCACGATTGCAGGGGCCAGGTTGCCCAGGCGCCGCCGCGCTCCCGCGCGAGGAGCTCACCCGCATCGCCGCCGCCGCACGTTTGCCGGGGCCAGGCGCCGCCGCCCTTGACGCCGCGCTCCCCGCATGTGGGGAGCACAGAGGGAAGCGCGTCGACCGCACGCAGTCGTATCTGCGGTCGACTGCAAAACCAAGATTGCGGGTTTTAAGGCACGTTTGATTGGTGCCTAATAACCATATCATAACTTGTGGCACGTTTAGTAATGTTAGGTAAGTTGTGGCGTCAGCAAAATTTCAAGCCACACTTGTGGCAAGGTTTAGCTACAAAATCTAGCTATCTATATAACATGTGCGGCATTTGGTTAAAAAACTGTGGCTAGCCATAGATCTAGCTATCTATATAACATGTGCGGCATTTGGTTAAAAAATTGTGGCTAGCCATAGCTGTGGTATAGTGGCTGTGTTTAGTTCCAAAAAGTGGATGGAAGAGTTTGGTGAAAATGTCACATCCGACACTGTAGCGCACTGTAGTATTTTTCGTTTGTTTGTGGTAAACATTGTCCTATCATGACCTAAGTAGGCTCAAAAGATTCGTCTCGTCGTATACATTAAAACCATGTAATTAGTTTTTTTTATTTACCCACGTTTAGTGTTCCATGCATGAGGAGAGAGATTTGATGTGATAGGTGAATAGTGAAGTTTGTAAAGAGAATTTTGGAAGTTTGGTGATGCGACAGGGAACTAAACACAGCCAGTGAACCAAACAGTAGCCTAGTAAACTGTGGCATGCCTAATCTTCGGCTTTGGCAACCTTAGGCATGAACCAGACACGCTCTAATTTACTCCACCCAAAGTTGATGCTGGCCGGCCACGCCAGGGAATTAATGATTAGCCTATAACCCAATGCCCAAAACAGTTCGCCAAAGAAGCTATAGAAAATCATCAATGAGAGCTATGGAGGCGTTGGATGCTCTCATGTCCCATTGAGAAGTTCAAAAGCTTCAAACAACTTAATTACAAAAATACAAATGAAATATTCTCATGTTTGAGCATTCTTGTCAATGAGATCACCTCCTTAGGTTTGAAGCAAATCGAGAACGCAAACCGTGAAAAAAACATTTCCCTTATTGAGCCAATTCTCAAGAGTGCTCTTTATTATAGCTTCTTTGTTTAGTGGGAGGGACGCGGGATGGCGCTGCTTCTCGATATGCATACTCATCCAAGGTGAGTAGAAAATAAATTAAACTTTCCTTTCCTTTTATTCATCCAAGCAGATCTATCCATAGTAACAGGAAACGGGGTCAGTGGCACGTTCCACGACCCGGGAACGTCGTTCCAATTCGTGGGTCGGGGTTACCATGGATCATCGTCTCAATTCTCGCTAGATCATCGTCCCCATTCCGTAGGGTCATAAACTCGGATCAATGTCCTGGAGGTCGTCATGGAGAAGCTCCAACATGAGGCAGGCATGATATTGCAGCATAGATGTGAAACACAGTAATTGGTAGCTCCAATATGATGTAAAACACAGTAATTAACAGTCCATCTAGCTCTTTTCTCTTCTCATTTTCTCTATTTTCTTTATTTTTCCTTGACTTTTCTATACCTCGTTCCGGGGTCATCGACCCGACACTCCTTGGTTCACGTATCATGTTGTGAATTTTCGTCTCAAAGAGGTATACCCTCTCCGTAGCATAATTTTATAAAGTATCGACCATCGACCCTCGATCCCGTTCCTCGACCCAATCGACCCGGAAACTTTGTGACTATGGATCTATCCACTCCAGCTCCGCCTTTTGCCTCCAGTGCGGATCCGAGTACCTGCAATATGAGCATGGTCGTCATCCCATCAGATTTGGTCATCTCCATCGCTTGACACGTCTGCATCCATCCATGGTTTGTCATAAAACTTTGCGACAAGCCTCTGCACACCGCATGTATCCAAGGGTGGATATAAGCCTAAGACCACAAAGGCCAAGGCCCTAGGTAGGCGTGAGACGGTATTTTTCATACCATAGGTATTGTAGTCTAAAGGTCCAAATCCATATAGCTTCAATCGACCCATTGGTGGCCCTCGGTGTTGGCCTAGCCCAACCTCCGCCCCTACTAGCATCAATCTTATTATCACCGTTGTCTTTTTTTGAAGAAACAGGAGGGGTTGCCCCCTACTGATTATATTTATATATATATAAAAAAAGGAATACAAGAAAAGAACAGGAAATTATAGGATTGAGTCAATCCATTGTTCTATGAAAGGAAAGTAAGCCCTTTTTGCTCTGAACAAAAGTCGAGCAAACATTATCTTGAACATAGTTCTAACATTTTCCACCCTTGGTTGAAAATTTCTAAAAATTTGATCATTGCGAGACATCCAAATACTCCAACTCATAAGAATGATGACATCCATGAAGAAAGGAACTTGTAATTGCTGTTTGAATCCTTCTAAACTCATTATCACCGTTGTCGTTGGCACTTCGAGCTAGCCACCTTGGGTTAGGCACTTAGGCAACGTCTTTGGTGCCACACTTGTCTACTAGCATGTCTAGGCTCCCTTTCGCGGTGTGTTTGTAATTTGGCCCTCCTTTGAGGGATTATTTGTATATTGTTACATGATTTAAAATGTGAGTCTTTATCAAAAGAGAGAACTGTTGCCAAGATGGAGGACAATAATTTGTTAACTCTACTAGACAAAGAGATTAGAATTGACCATCCATGGTAGGGACTAGGGATGGAATTTGGATCGGAAACGGATGGAATCAGATCTGAATAGCACGATTTAGAGTTTAACCAATAGCATGCGAGGAATTTTTCCCACTTTTTACCATATCAAATCGAATACAAATATGAATATGAATATTGTCGAATATTAATACAGAACCGATGTCTTAGATTCGGATATTTAATTGAGTAGAAAGATATCACATATCAATTCCCAAGTATGAGTTGAAGTATGATTGCATAACCCATGTAGATAGAAAAAATCATCGACAAATATTCATAAATAAATATTTCAACAAATAAAACATACGAAATTGCAATAGAAAGTACTAATAAATATATAAATATATAGTTGCCAAGAAGTAAAAATAAATTAAGTATATAACATAATTTCAATACATAAATCAAAATACTTAAAATTAATGATTACCTATATCAAAATTAAAGTTGTTAGTTATATTGATATCAACTAAACTTAATCGTTACACATGGTTAGTAATATTAAGACTATTAACATTATTAATTAGTTAATAAACTTTTCATAGTTTAAATGAATATATTGTTAATAATAATATTAGTCATTAGTCATAGAGATAACTTTTGAATATTTTCAGCAATGTATTATCATTATTAATATCATAATTAATATCATTTGCCATTAGTTATAAAGATAGCATCAATGTACTCTAATCTAAATGAATACAGATGTTGTTGAATACGAATATGCAATCAAATAGAGAAAATTAATGAAAAACGAATTCACATGTATCTACTTTAGTACCATATTAAAAATTGGATACGAATACATAAATGCATATTCATGTTTTAAACGAACACAAAAATTTGGATATCTACTTTTACATTCCATCTTTAGTAGGGAGTGAGGTGAGCGAAAATCCGATGGTACACCAAACAGCCCTAAGGGCCAAGGCTATATATATCAGTCCACCCTAAAATGTCTTGAGGTGTGTGTTCTTGTCCGGTACACCTTTTGTATTCGAATTTTTCTTGAAAGATGGCAGATCATTCCCGAAGTCACCACTTAGCGCATAGCGCTGAAAAATCCTGGGAAAATCCCAGGAAAATGTGCGAGCACCAGGATTTAAACCCTGGTGGGTAGCGTCCCACTGGACCGTCCTACCATTGGACTATAAGCCAATTCGCACACAAGTGATAAGTTGATTACCACTATAGACTATACGAAGTTGGTACTACTATACATATGTTTATCCTAAAATATGTTGCTAGCAAAAAGTAATTCCTATTTACGATGTTACATCATATCCCCTGTTTGTTATAATAGTTTCATTGTGTCTGTTTACTAGCAAACAAGACGCCAAAATGCAATATGGGGCCAAGATTAAAATTGAACACCAGCAAACCAAACTAGACTTATTATCATCTTTTTCTGTAACATCCACAGCACTGTCAATCCAATCGTACATTTTCAATTATATACAGAAGCAGCACGAGAAGAAGAGGAACCCCTATAAAAACAAAGTGTAAATTGCTTCTTTTTTCAGTGAAAAATGATGAAATTCCGAAGCTAACAGAAACCTCGTCTCATTCCCCTACATAATGAACTCTGTTGCCTTCAACAAGCTAGGCCCAAACCTTGTCATGTTGAGCAGGATGTCCTGAGTGGACATATAGAACTCCCCAACCTTCTCCCACCCACTGTTCCTGATGGCTTCTGGATCTTTGATTACCGTATGGTTCCAACCATACTTCTCCAGTAGCGTGCTCTCATCCGGACTGATGTTGTACTGCACGTGTCTGAGGCCCATGTCCCTTGCAGGTGCCCCGTAGAATCCATCAGCCATGAAGTCAATCCCAAATGGTACAATGTGCACCAACACTGCACCTGACCGCAGGAACACCATGTTAGTCAAGCCTGCGCCGTGAACACCCATGATTGCATCACATGAGTCGACCAGGCGCACAAATTCATCAAAATTGGAGTCGTTCCTCAGGTCTGCCTTGACCACCTCGACACCAAACCAATCAAGCCCTTGTAAAACGTCAGGAGCATTCATGAACCTCCGTGTCTTGCCCCGGTCAATTAACATTATCCGAGGCTTCCTCTCCGGATCATCTTTCTCGGCCCTGTATGGTATATCCACTTCTGGTGCAGGCAATCCATAGGATTCACGGACAAACAAACGGAAATCCATCATCGTGTAGTTATGTGGTGCAGAGTTCGGATCAATACCAAGGTCCCGGTGGCTCCTGAGTCCAACAATGATATGTGGATAGCACCTGACCTGTTTGTCCGCATCAAAATCAATAATGTCATGCTTTGTCAGGTGATGAAAAATTGCCGAGTACTTCTTGATGAACCAGGGCTGATTGTTGGTGATCAGTAGTTGGACATCTCGATCAAACTGGCGGGCAGTAAGAAACAGAGGGAGTAGAACATCACTGATGTCATGCCAAACATTCCCTGTAAACCCACCTAATGCAAAGACAATGGCTGGTATGGCATTCTTGAATGTGCAGCTTGGCTCCAGTTGGGAAGCGTTCAGGGATTTGACAATCACCTTCTTGATCCATGGAAGACTTTTGCGGGACTGTGCCGGAATGCTCCACTCTTTGCCATTGGAAGTGAGGGGGTGTGGAACATATATTACAGTGGAGGATTGGCCAATGGTTCGAGCATCACCACAAAGCTCACAGATGTCGAACCGCTGATTGGAGAGATCACAGATGGTTGATCCAGTTCCAGGTGTGCATTTCGTGTACTGAACTATACCTGTTGGTAAATAATATTGAAATCACCAGTTTTAAATGTCAGTACCTGTCACTGGGAAATAACTATCAAATTCATGTTTGATCATTTGATGAACAATTGCAATTGTAACTGCGAGCAAAGAAAGTATTTGGCTGCTATAGAGCTGTTCCATTTGGCATCTAGGGAAAAAAAATAGGAACTAAACGGAACAAGCTAGCTCTACTGGTGTACCAAAAGTGTGTTGCATTAATTGGGCCCTTGGCCCATTTCATTCTCAATTAATCAAAGAATTAAAGATCCACTAATAAATGCTAGGGATGTAAATCCCGGATTGAGAGTCAACGGGAATCTTAACTAACTTAAATGGTGGACCAAATGTTGACCGCTTGTGAAGTTAGTAAAAGGAGAAGGGCGTGCCACGCGCGCGCGCTCGCTCGCCTCGCCGAGTCGAGTCGAGTCGAGACGAGACCGTGCCACTCTGCGTGTGCTGTGTGATGAACGTTTTGCCACTGATGACAGTCATTAAGTCATAGCCGTTACTGATATTATTCAGAGAATGTAACCGTTGGGCTGACTAGTAACTGACGGCATAATGGTCATTGCTGCCCTGCTGAATGCGTCAAGGTTCATCCTCTCCTTCTCCCTGAGCGCCTATAAGAAGAGGCCTTTGCTCCCAAGCGAGACACCCGAAAGCTCTTTCTCTTCTCTGGTACTCCTTTCAGGAGACCACTCTCTTCTCCCTGTTGTTTGCTGCTGCTCTCTCGCATTCCCAACGCAAGCTTTGCGCGCACTCTGCTTGCGTGAGCAGTTGCCTCCGAACCCCGTCTGCCCTGAGATCCTGCTCGGGATAGGCAGGCGATAAGGTTTTTGGAGAGCGTACTCGTACGCGCCTGCTCGCTGCTGTGAACGACTACTTCGTCTACTTCCCGGCGGCCATCTCCACCAACCCGCGACCACAAGCTGTACGACTACGTCCTCTCCATCACGCGAACGACTACATCCCGGAGGCCGTTCGAGGGACTTCACTGCATCGCCTCGCCACTGCTTCGAATTTGATCGACTACTTCAAGCAGGTTAGTCACAATGACTGGTAACGGCGATTCTGGTGCCTCCGGTTCCGGTTCCGTCCCTGGGTACAAACTGAATCTTCTCTGGTTATGCTTGCTGTTCATGTTTCTTTTGAGATTTAACCTGAACACGAGCACATGCCTTGCTCTCACTGGATCATTCACAATAGTCATGAATTTGTTAATAATTTCTGGAATTAAAATGTACCGAAAAATGCCTAGATTTCTAACAAAGTGTATGTAGTTTGTGATAATAAACAACTTCTTGATGGATTATATCTGTATGCAGTTCAGGATAAAGTTGCCATGTACTTTAACGGTAATAAATCATCCCAGCAGCGAAACATCTGACGATGCATCATTTGATTTCATTGTGAAATATCATACACTTTCAGTCATGTAGTGCTACTGTAACACAACCCAATTGTACAGCTGGACTTGATATGATGAATACCTCCAGTACAAAATACATTTCATCTTTTAGAATATGTGCAATCGAACTTTTAAATTTTGATCGCAATTATAGAATCAAAATGTGTAGATAAGTCATACGGAGAATAATATCAATAAGCTCAACCTCAAAATACTTATATACGACTGTGATTTTTGTTAATATATATTTAGATATAGAAATGGAAAAAAGTGAGGAAGGGACTGTGCCCATGTCCTAAAGTATAAAGAAGTAAAACTAGAAGTACCTCGCAAAAAAATAAAAATAAAACTAGAAGTAGATCTAGTCTGAGAAACCAGCAAAACATGGGTGCTAGTGGGATACTACTAGTTGTTGAAAAGTATATTTATTTCTTCAAATGAAGAGCGTAACCGTTGTTTGGAAACAATAGTTCCTATTTTACAGCATTTTTGGAAACTTGTTATCCTGTGGGCCATGGTGTATGAAGATTGTGATACATTTCGAAATAAAAATGAAAGGAAACGTATGTTTTGCTGTGGAAATTTCACAAAATAACTTCATCAAACGTACATTTGGTTGCCAATCAAACCTCCTCCTCCATCTTTTGCAATTCACTAGTGACAGGCTTAATTCTAAGCCTCTACTGTAAGCTGAGGTTTCAAAAAGGTAACTTTTATATAGAGGATCTAAAGCAAATACAAATAAATGCAGCCACCATATTTGGGTAACTGAATTGTTGCCCTCAGATAAACAAGATGATCAGTTATATCTAAAGTGTGACCTATGGGAAGATATAAAGAAAATTTAGGTAATGTTATCTTTCAATTCTTCATACCAATGTAATCAGAAGAACTATGAATCTTGTTTAGTTTTCATAGCTATTTCCTTTGAACAACTTTTGGCCGTGTGCAGCACAACCCTTCCAAAAACGTGGAGCACCCATACGAAAAATTAGCAGCTAAATGTAAGAAACGCCTGCAAACTGATAATTCCCCTGCGGTTCATCTAAAGCATATCACTAGTTTATATCTGTATCTTTTGCTCCAGTCCAAGGAATAGATTTACCCCATTTACAGTCCTTTTTATTATCCCTTGCTACTGGATAGAGCAATTGAAATTGGAACACTCTGTGTCGTACTTAAAGTTGCAATTTCACAAATTAGATGGAACACTCAGCAGTGTTTGGTTACATTACAAGGGACTAAACTTTACTCCCTTAGATCGATGACAATTAGAAGTACGAAACATAGACTAATTGCACAAGTCATGGCTAATTCACGAGACGAACCTATTAAGCCTAATTAGCCCATAATTAGTTTATAACTAACACATGTTTACTGTAGCGGTACATTATCTAATTATATATTAATTAGGATTAATAGGTTCGACTCACGAATTAGCCATGACTTATGCAATTAGTTTTGTAATTAGTGTTTAATAATTCTTCTTATCATCTATTCATAGGACTAAAATTTAGTCCCTTGGATCCAAACACCCAGTGTTCCTGCATGTAAGATTGCTTCTCTCCACAGGTTCTAGATGCGGGTCCAAATAACAACAAAAAGAAATGAAGTATATACAGCCGCATTAGTAGCATCTCCAAACTACTTCACGATGAGATCAGGGAGACATACCAGATCCTCCTGTGCTTCTTTCTCCTTGGGCCGGCACTGGCGTCGCTGTCCCTCCCTCGCCCACTGCAGGCACCGTGCCTTGGAAAGCTTGATTGGGCTCTACATTTCAGCAACTCATGAGATTCAGACCTTCAAATTAGCTAATCCCCTCACTCCCTCGGGTTGGGGCATGAAGTAGGTAGTGTGAGAAGTAACAATGCCACACCAGAATTTCCAGCATCGAGTTCTTGATCAGATGTCACTGTTGCAAGATCCTCCATGTTGGGAGATCCTCCGGCCTCTGAACCTTGCAAACCAAATTATCAAACCCGACCAATCCAGACAACTAGATTCCAAAACCCAGACTCCACTAGGTAAAAGGGATTTAAAAAATGAAAACCCTTTCCTGCTTTGGGGAGCCCAATCCTCCCGAATGGCCGAATCAAAAGCATAAGACAAGGAAAACCCACTGAAGCCCCCATTAATTCGATCTTCTTTTTCTTGATTTACCTGTGGATTCCGACTTGTCGCGCACTGGCCGGAGGGTGCTGTCCACATCTACGGCAGTGAACTGCGAGGATGCTACGAGTCCCAAGAAACTTCTAGTAAGAACACACATACATATTCGGTGACAGGGGAACAAGAAATCAAGAGCAGAAAGATGTACTAGCTGCCATTTAGTTCAGCAACTACGGGAAGCTCACAATTTGGATCCTGCGCGAACAGGTCGGAGAAGACGACGACAGCGAGGACGGCGGCGACGAGGGCGGCAGCGAACAGCGCGCTGAACCGGCGACGGCAGATGCGCTGCTTCACCGTGCTCTTGGCCGCCTTGGGCGACCCCATGCCGCGGCTACTTCTCCGTCCTCGCCCCCTCGCTTTGCTAGTCAACTTCTCGAGCTCTGTTCTCTGGCTTTCTTCTTGCCTGTGGGAACGGAGATTTCGTGGTACAATGACCACGAAACCGAGGGGCTTCGTTAAAATGACCGTGATATATTGGGGCTTCGTTAAAATGACCACGAAAATATTGTCCCATACGCTAGAATGACCATACAGCCTTTTCTCCACTGAATCTGACCAAACTACCCTCGCCATTCTCTTCCCCAACTCCGGCTATCTCTTCCCCTCCCTGCCTAGCACCACCGCCGCCACCGCCGCTTCCTCTTCGCCCGCTCCCACGCCCGTCCCCTCCCCGCTGGTCGCCGCCACCTGCTTCGCGCTCCTCCTCCCCTCCTCCCACCTCCTCTTCCTCTCCGCGCACCCGTCCAACTCGAGCCGGCGGCGCCATCGGAGAAGGTCCTCGACGCGTTCGCCGCCGCCGCCTCCCTCCCCGTCTTCTTCCCACGCATGCTCCGCGTCAAGGCCCGCGAGTCCTTGCTCCGCGCCAAGGCGCGCCAGCTCGGCCACGACGTCGCCGCCGTCCGGCGCCGCGAGCAGCTCGGCCGCGACGTCGCCGCCGTCCGGCGCCGTGAGGACACCGTGTGGCGCGCCGTCCGCGCCGTCGACACGCGCGCCATCCTCCGCACCACCATGCTCCAGCTCGCCTCCGCCGTTGGCCCCACAACTGTGTCGTCCTTGCTCCGCCATGCGCGCCGCCGTGGGGAGGTCGCCGCGGTGGGGAGGCCGCGGTGGGAGCTGGCGGCGCCGGCGCTGGTGCCATCTTCCTTCCTCCGGGAGCGGCGGCGTCGGGAGAGATTGAGCGGCGGCGGCGGGAGAGACCGAGCGGCAACCGTGGGCACGCCGGCGGTGGGGCTGGGCAGGGAGGGGAACTGGGGAAGAGATAGCCGGAGGAATTGGGGAAGAGAATGGCGAGGGTAGTTTGGTCAGATTCAGTGGAGAAAAGGCTCTATGGTCATTCTAGCGTATGAGACAATGTATTCGTGATCATTTTAACGAAGTCCAATGTATCACGGTCATTTTAATGAAGCCCCTCAGTTTCGTGGTCAATATACCAAAAATCTCGTGGGAACGGGAACTGGGAAGTGTAACGAGATCCTCTGCGGTTTGACTTGGACTCTCTCCCACAGCCGTGCGAACGGAAACCAGCGCTCAAGATTGGAAGGGCAGTGACAAACTGTGCCTTATAATTTTCAAAAAAAAACTGTGCGTTAAGCTAGCACTATTCTTAAATATACGGTCGTTTAGCACAATCTATCCAGTTTCAAAATAAATTAATTTACTTATCATAAGCATCATATATTTAAAAGTGAGGGTAGTATTCCGTTTCCGTTTCCAAGCCCAAATTTACCACATAACTTAACCATTTTTATCTGAAATAGTGATGAGGTCTATTATGTGAACTATTTAATTTATAAATATTGTCTTTTTATCCCTTAAAAATAATATTATCTTTTTATGCAGGGAATACCCAATATGAAAATCATGGCTCCACCACTACTTAATCTCTACCTTTTATGAATGCATTATCCGTGATTAAAACACTTAGAAGGAAGTTTAAAAGCAAAATGAAAAAAAAAAGAAAAGAAGAACTTCATCCAAAAGCTAAGTAAATCAAACACAAAGCCACTTGATATAAGATAGGACCATAAAAGCTCCAAGTAAAATATATTTTCTTGATAAAGGACAAATGGTAAACACAAACATAATTTTTCCCACAATCAAGTAGTTCATGAGGCATGACCATCCTTATGCAAATACCTCAGTCAGATTGGCCCCTCTACCGTTTGCTTCACGCTCCGCCACTAAACACAAATGAGAAAGTCAAATACAAAATACACGAGCTTGATGCAATCATAAAAGCCCTCAAAGCCATTTTGTTATTTATCAATCAGTCATTACATGCAAACAAATATAATTATTGTCATGGTTTGTCAACGCCTCATGATTATAAATAGGACCATTCACCACCTCCCCCGCTAGCAAGAACCACGTAAAGATAGGGCTGGACAAAATACTCGTGACTCGTTAGCTTGCTCGACTCGGCTCAATAGTGGCTCGGCTCATTGGAAATTATAACGAGTTGAGCCAATGTTTTAGCTCGGTAGTATAATGAGCCAGCTCGAGCTGACTCGCGAGCCGCCCGTGAGCCAAAACGAGCCGCAACAACCCAATATCTCAGCCCGAGTCTAACAGAAAATATGCAACATTAGAGCCATCTAGCAACTTCTCGATTTAATAATATGTAAAGTATGAACAACAACTCAAACCATAACTATGCTGCACGACACAATCCGATTCTCTTCCGTCCCTATTGAACATGTGTTACCACCCCCGGCAGACTAGTCTGCCCATCCGCATGATTGTACCTTACATATTTGATCCCTATTTTGTACTTCTCCTCCTGATATGCTCTCGTTCACCAATGAAATGAACGGTGTGTGGTAGAGTTATGTAATTTTTTTTATTTTCTTGATTACTCCATTTTTCTTTGCTTCAATTCCTTGAATGAGAGTGATTTGAGGTCTGATGTGATATGATCGATGGTTTATGATTTATAAAATTAAAAGGGTTAGTGATGTACTGATTACCCCTTTAAATACAATGGATTTACAAATCTTAGATTTTTTACTTTAATTTTACCTTACACTCATTTTTTATCGAGCTAGCTCACAAGCTAAACAAGCCAGCTCGAGCCGGCAAACAAGCCGAGCCAAGCTGGACATGTAGCTCGTTGAGATAATGAGCCGAGTCGAGCCAGCTCGTTATTTTAATGAGCTAGCTCGAGTTAGGCGAAGCCAAGCCAAGCCGGCTCGATATCCACCCCTACGTAAAGATTATTTGAACAAAATATTTAATACGCTCTTTTTTATTATTGCTCATTGCAAACAGTTTATCTCCAAGAGATAGCTAAAAAGACTAGTCAAATTTACTGATTTAGATACTCTTAAAAAAATAAATTTGAGTAACAAATAACAGAGTAATTCAACAAATTCTGTAAAGAGATTAGTGAGGTAGGCTAGCTAAAAATAGCTAGTGAATGCGGTGGTATGGAGAGCCACTAAATTTGGAGGGCCACTTACGGTGGGTTTGGTTCAAAAGCGAGGTAGGATGGAATGGTTCTATTCCAGTTTTAAGAATAGAATGGTTCCATATTAATGTTTGGTTGGAGGGATATAATAGTTTCATATTTGTTCCATATTTATATTTGGCTAAATGGATGAGATATATAAGATAACAGTCTCCGTTAGCCACCATTTGTGGAGTCCACTTGTCACTCAAACAACAGTACAACACCCTCCCTTTTCTTATGGAAGAGACGATAGCCTTGATGGCGTGTCGCCGAAGACGGTAGGATGAGTACATTCGGCAGAATTTTTGAGATGGCTCGGTCCCGAATCTTGTAGGAATATTTTTCTGAGGAGCCATTCCATTCTACTGGTTCTGGAGCCGCTCTATCCTGTCTCGAGCCATCCCATGAATCAAACACACCCTACAGAGTTTGTTGGAAACGTTTTTTCTCTAACAATAGCTAAATTTAACTTTAGAAAATGATTTGACTTGTCTTTTAAAGATGCTCTAATAATAAACTAGAGACGGTTTACGGGTTCGCTAATAATGTCTATAATTCACGCGCAAAAAAATACCGTCCGTAATTCACTCAATGCAGACGTCAACTTTATTGCCCACGATATATTGCTATATAACCGACATTTGCTACATTCATATGGAAAATCGTTGGACAGAGACTTTTCTTCCACCAATTCATACTTGATTTTATTTTCCTTTTGCCTTGACAGGGAGGTTGCAAGCCACGGTACAACACGAGATTCGCACGGGCGCGGTTGGCCTCCATCTGGTGATCTGGTCCTCTCTACCCGTTCCCGAATCCCACGTCGCTTCCTTCACCATCGCTAGCTGCCTCTGGAACCGAAAGCATCAAAGCACGACTGCACAGGGAGCAAAGTCCCCGACGGAGTATGCGATAAAATTATTAAAGCTGGGAAAGAGCAAAAGGCTGGAGGGAAGAAAGAAAAGCTGGCCTGCTTGCTTGCTTGCCTCTCCGTCCAATATAGCTGCTGGATGCGATGCCGATGCGCCTGCTCCCCCAGCGAGTCAAGCCAAGCAGCATTTGTCGCCTCTTGATCCGACTCCGACGTGCCCCTTCTAATCTTCTGCCCCGCCCCCGCGCTTACCGCTTAATCCCTGACGGGTTCCTGCCTGCCATATAAAACCTCGCCCTGCCCCGTGTCCTCGCTCGCGGCTCGTCCCACCCCCCACACACCCCCTCCCCTCGCGCACGTGATCCCACCGCCCGTGTCGTCGTCGCCGCCCTACGCTACGCTAGCTACGGCGCGCGACACCGCCCAACGGCATCCTCGTCGTGCTTGTGCGTACGCGAGGCGGGATGGCCGTGCAGGCGCACCACCTCGCCCACGCCTTCCGCCATGACTCCCGCGCCATCAGCAGGTTCGTCACCCCCGTCGTCCTTGCCCCCATCGCCTTCTTCTCTGCCGCTCACGCGTCCCGCGCTCCCCTCCTCCTTCTCCCCCACCACCACATGCTCGGGCTATTTATCCGTGCCCCTCGTCCGTCGGCTGATCACTGAATTCATCGCCTGCGCGTGTCGTGTCTCGCAGCAGGCCAGCGCTGGGCGACGACGCGGCGGCCTTCCTCGGCGAGCTCGCCGGCGGCCACCTGCTGCCTCCCGTGGCGTATCACCAGCAGCCGGTGGGCGGCAACACCGTGTTCAGCGACCTCACCTGGAACAACAACAACACAAATCTCCACGGCGGCGTCTGCTTCGCGCCGAGGAAGCGCGCGCGCACCGGCGACGTGGTGGGCGCCGGCCACGTCCAGATCATGGAGGGCCACCGCGCGCTGCTCCCCGTGCCGGTGGCGCCGGCGTTCGCGGCCGCGGAGGACGTGCAGGGCAGCAGGGCCCTCTGCTCCGCCGACGCGTCCACCAGCGGGCGCCTGCCCTCCCACGGCGTCCTGTCGCGCCTCTACCGCCACGGCGTCGAAGTCGACGCGCTCGTCCGCGCCGAGAACGAGCGGCTGCGGGCGGGGCTGGAGGAGGCGCGGCGCCGGCACGTGCGCGCCGCGGTGTCGGCCGTGGAGCGCGCGGCGGCGCGGCGCCTGCGCGCGGCGGAGGCCGACCTGGAGCGCGCCCTGGCGCGCGGCGCGGAGCTTGGCGAGAGGCTCCGGCGGATGGGCGCCGAGGGCCAGGCGTGGCGTGGCGTCGCCGCGGGGCACGAGGCCGCCGCCGCCGGCCTGCGCGCCACGCTCGAGCAGCTCCTCCAGGCGCCGCCGCCGCGCGCCGAGGGCGCGGGCGACGCCGAGGCCGAGGCCGAGGACGCGCGGTCGTGCTGCTTCGAGGCAGAGCGAGAGGGCGCCGCCGGCGGCGGCGGCTCGGGAGCAGGGACTGGGCGCGCTGCAGGGCGTGCGGCGCGGCGGAGGCGTGCGTGCTGCTGCTGCCTATGCGGCGTGTGCGACGCGGCCGCCGAGGCGTGCCCCGTGTGCGCGGCAGCCAAGAACGCCTCGCTCCACGTCCTCCTGTCCTGACCTCCCCACCTCACCGTCACCGGCGCGCCGTGGCAGGCAGAGGCCAACGTATAGATTCTTTGGATAGATCGTGCATTCCAGTTTGTTTTTCCTTTTAGTTTTCCTCTGTTTCGAGACTAGATCGAACGTGATCAACAATTAACCAACAAACCGATGTTTTTTTATGGGTTGCCTCCGAGGAGAGACTGGATTTGGGGTTCTTTCGGTGGCGGTACGGTGTTGGATGGGACGTACTAGTGGAGTCGTTGAAACGCTGAGTAGATTCCATCAAATCCAAATATATGATGCCTCATCACTTGGTACCTGCATGCCTTTTGTTTACACATGTACGCACGGGCATGCTTGTCTTCTTTCTTTCTTTTATTTTTTTTACACATGGCGCCAGGAGCGTAAAATACAAGCAACTGGGAACTATCTTTCGGTTCTCTTAACAGCACTGAACCATCAGTGCACACTGCCTGTTGCGGTGATCGGGTGATGACAGCGGACGGCATTTCGTTGCTTAGCAAACTTTCGCTGACAACAGGTTGAGGTCGCACAACCTACTTTCAGATAAGCCGCCCTTCAAAGAGTGCCATTTGCAGATATTCCAAGCAAACTCATAACAGGAACCAGAGAGCAAGTCAGAAATATGAGCAAATTGCCCACTTGCTTGTCAAATTCACAAACTTTGCCGCGACACGTCTCCAGAAGAATTGCAGTTTCGTCTCCGAAAGAGTAGTATCTGGTCTCTGATGTGGGTGCCTGCTGTGAGCCGATTAACACAATAAATTCAGGCTAAAGTAAATCGCAGCAGCAACAGTCTTTGCCAGTGATCAATCAGTCTATAGAGCAGCAATGTTGATTGATCTTTAATACAAACAAACCAGCAGATCGTCGCCGAGAAAGTAGAGTATACTGATAGAGACCATCACTAAAACCGCTGTCTGAAGCTCGACAGGGAAACGTGCCTGTAACTCGTAGCAATCGGCAGCAGGTGGTGCTGGTGCTGCCGATATCATCTCTGTCGCTGCCTGCGCCCATCCCTGACTGCATGCAGGCTGTACCAGCACCAATCGTCGTCCGGCCAAGGCAATGATGCCGGTAGCCCTAGGCCGACTGGCGCTGCCGCCGGAGACGGAAGCACACGGATCCGGGGAGGAGGAAGGGACATCCGATAAATAATGCGCGCGAACGAAGCGTTTAATTTCTCGATCGCTGCTGGCCATGGCCGTGCTGTCGGCCGGGCAAGCTCTCGCTGATCGATCGCCGTCGCTGCAAGCCTGCGACGCATGCTAGCTGCTTCCGGCGGGCTCCGCTTTTGCGGTTGCTTTTCCTTCCGATCGGTGGCGGGCAGCCATTGTGCTTAGCGGGGCTCGGTGTCAGCCTTCCTTTTGATCAGAACACCCAACACCACCACCAGTCCACCACACTGACTGAACACTCATCGGTTGCTCTGGCCAAAAGCTATGGTGATGACTGATGGCTGAGCCTCGATCAGAACCTGTACGTCCTTTGATCAGCACTGGCAGGTAACGGATTCCGACCATCATCAGCCTTTATCCGCCGAATCGATTGCTAAAATTCAGCCGTTTTTCTAACTGATGTTTAAGATTTTTCCAGTGGTAGATAGAGAAGTCTTGGAGCAGATATATCATCAGACATGCATGAGCACGGGCACTGCCCACACGCTGCCCCACGGCATGCTGCATGCATGTGAAGCACGGTCCCATCCCAGCTACAACTACAAGCAGGGATTACCGGCACAGAATCTCACGAAATGGCCGGAAAAAGGTTTCCCACGCCCTGGCTACTGTTTTACTCCAGTTTAGTGTACGTGGGCCACACCAATTGAGCCATATTGATCCTTCCAACAAGCAATTATCATTGGCTGTCTCCATGTCTGTGTGGGCCCCTACCCAGTGCAACCTCACCAGGAACATGATCAGCCCTGAAATGGTGCAATATATTTTTGTGGTGGGTATGAAAAAACTCAAGGCCTTTTTGGATTCGAACAAGTGGTTCACTGATTTTTCATAAACAGGTTAATTACATCCTAGACAAGTTTTCTTAGCAAAATACACAATCTTATGAATAGCTCTCCACTCACGTGTTTTCGTTCCTTTCAATTATTCTATCCCTGGCCCCTGCTAAAGAAGGGAAAAGAGAGTTGGGAATTTGCATCGTTTGTTCATCCAATAGGATGCGACAAATAAGTGGAAAGAATAACTAGATGGATACATGGAAAAGAAAATTTGCCTATCAAGAGAAAGTGAAAAAGGTGTGGTGTTGCTCGTGGATGCGCGCGTCCGTTGAAACCGAACGGATCAAATAATTATAGGAATCGAATGGGATTGAAAGGAGAGGGTGCCTACAAGTCATTCTTTGTTGCGCTATGATCACTCTAAAGGAGAGAAAGAAGAAGGATCTCCCATGGTGGGGGGTGGAGACAGTAACAAAGGGAACAAAAGAGAGGGGAGAAAATAAGGTAGTGGCCAACATGACAAGGCAATGCAACGTGCCTCATCAAATTGCATGGGGATGCCCCACTTGGACGTGTCTTGGGCCCTGATGATGAGGGCGAAAGATGATCGTGTTGAGTTGTTGTCACCACCCCCATCGACCCACAAGGTCACCCACACCTTCATCTTTTTTTTGCACGTCACTTTACTGGTATGTTTTCTTGTGCATCTCAATCCTTTTCCTTGTAGCTAGTAGCTGCTGCTGCCTGGAATCTGTCAATATAATCCTTACTGGAGATCCATCTGCGTATACATCTATCTCATGATGAAGGATCACACCCCCATTGTTGACACCTTTGCTTGTCATGGTGGTGGTGGTGGTGTCTGGGTCCATTTGGAATTGAATTCCTTTGCCTCTTTTTTGCAGCCGAATACTCTCTAGCGCTAGCAAGGAAGTTGCAGTAGCGTGGTGGTGTGGTGTCAATTCCAACCGCCCAGAGCGCCAGACCACCTCAAAGGTGACTATCATATATCAGTGCATGCATATACGAGTAGGACGTAGGGCACATCAAAAGCAAAGCAAGCATGGATGGAGTGGACTGGAATGGGTGCCTTAGCTTATTCCTAGGGCTCACCTCATCACAGGCCACTACAGCAGGCTGGCCTAACTTGTTCCTGCACGCTGCACTGCATGGTCTATTGGTCTCTGGTGGGGTGGAGTGGTGTTGCTGCCATTGCTGCTGCTGGCCACCTTCCAAAAGGCGCTGGTGGCCAAAGGGGAAAGGAAAAGATGTGCCAGCAGCATGTGTCCATTGGATCGATGGCCTTGTGTAGATCGAGTCCCACTGAACGAAGCCAGCCAGCCAGCCAGCAGCATCGGTGCTACTAATAAGCTAGTGTGCTCCAAAAAAAAACTAATAAGCTAGTGCTTGTGCTTTGCTACTTTCCGTGCACTGTTACTTATACTGTGGCCACATTTTTTGCCATGATGACACGCGGTTTTCTTTTTGTATTTATATACTTACTCTGGTAACTCTTGTGTTACCATTTTGCACCCGGGTGCAGAATACGTACGGTGTATGAAAACGTGCGCGAGATGCGCGCGCATTCATGCTTGCACTGCCGGCAGCACTGTACGTTGGCCCGTATATATCATCGTTTCGTTCCACACCATCGGATCTCCATTAACTGACACCACCAACCTGTGCCGGCAGCATATATACGTACATACAGCTGCACGCACTGCACGCGTACAAGCAGACGGAGCCTGACAGATGATGGATGGAGCGATCACGATCGCGTCGTGCAGAGAGCATCAACGCCCGCGCATGTTACACAGTGATCGGCAGCGGCCCAGGCGGGGACCAGCCCGTGTGAGTTGGGCCTTTGCGCATTCTTGCTGCTCGTCAGTCGTCAGTTGGGAAAAAGCTCGGAAGCGAAAATTTCGGCCCAAAAGCATGTGGGTTGGGGAACGAGATGCAGAACATGAGAACCAGAGAATGGCCAATGTGTGGGCTGTGTTTAATTCCTGAAAAGGAAATGTGAAGTTTGGTGAAAATGTCACATCGGACATTGTAGCGTATTGTAGCATTTTTCGTTTGTTTGTGGTAATCATTGTCCTACCAAGATCCAACTAGGCTCAAAAGATTCGCATCGTCGTGTACATCAAAACCATGTACTTAGTTTTTTTTATTTACACACGTTTAGTGTTCCATGCATGAGGAGAGAGATTTGATGTGATAGGTGAATAGTGAAGTTTGAAGAGAGAATTTTTAGCTTTTCAAGGAACTGAACAGGGCCCTGATCGACTTGAGAAGAAAACCAGAGAATGTTAGCGGCGGGCCGGGTGCGTCACAGATTTTTGCGATCAGTCCGTGGAAGGATTATCTCAGCGAGAACGCATGTCTCTTGGTGCATGCTTGGTCGTGCAACTTGCTTCAGGAAAAAAGTGAAACTGAGCTGGTGCGAAATGGAAAGGTCTACCGGGAGGAACCTTCGTTCACGACAGCATCGTGAGGGGCATATGTAGGGTGGGCATTCGGTCTATTCATTTCGGTTCGGTCTATTCAGTATTTGGGAATTTCGGGTTTTGAAAAGTGAGGACCGAAGTTTTTAAAAGCATAATAGGAACCGAACCCAAATAGACCAATTATTTCGGTTCGTTCTATTCGGTCCACCGAATTACCTAAATTTTCATGGGTATCCTTGTCACTCTCAAAACTCTGTTAGAATTCAAATTCCTAACTCATTTCAAGTCTATGAATTTAAGGACTACTAGACGGAAGCAAGTAACTAACAAGTTCATGAAAAAAAATTAAAATAGTTTAAAATACAAAGTTGTAACATTCATGGTATGAATCAAAATACAAAACTATATTGAATTTCGGGTTATTCGGTCTATTCGGGTTATAGAACATAGAAACTGAAACCGAATCCGAACTCCGAATTATAAAATTATATGAACCGAATCCGAACCCCGAATAGACCGACAATTCGGATAATTGGAGTTCGGTTTTCGGGTTCAAAGTGCCCACCCCATCTGGGAGCAAGGTGGATATTGAATCGCTACTAATGATCCAACTGTGAGAATTTTTCTTATAAAAAAACTCAGAAGATTTTTTATCGCATGGCTTAAGTGAGAGTGTTTGGTTTATAGATTATAGGGGAAATATTTTATCCACATAATTATTATCCTCGGGTTTATCCAAAAGTGCTTTTGTAATCCTGATGTGTTTTTTAAGGATTCGGATACCAAAAAGAAAAAAAAAGCGGATGTGTATGACTGTTGGTTGATCCAAGAGAAAGAAGAGAAAGGTACAAAGTACGAGCATATATAGAGGTAGAATCGGATACAACGGTGTTCCTGTGGTAGATATACACTAATACAAGATCAATCACCCCAAAAACCTGTTCATAAATAAAAAAACCATGGAAAAGGAATCTGGAAAAATAAAGTGAATTTCGTAAAAGGAGGAATGATGCAAATCAGCTTTTCACTGAGATATCTGCATCCCGAGGATAGTGTAGCCTGGAATCTCACACGGTCCTTTCATTAGCTTTGTCATCCACAAAGGCTGAACTTCTTCAAACCCAAAATAGGGTCTGGAAGAAAACAGAAACTGAAGGTTAAACAAAGAAACTTTAGAGTTGCACAATGTATGCAACCATGGGGTTGGTAAACAGAAACTCTTTACCCAATGAAGGACAATGCTTCAGCACAGCAAAGAGCTGTGGTCCGGAGAGAGATTGTATAGAGAGAAAAAGCCCTCCAGAAAGCTACTGATATGGCCATGATTTGACAAGAGCCCATACGTACATGATACACCTTGTATGCCTGCCTTCACACATTCAGACATCACTCCAGTGGTGAACAGTTATTCGACAAATTTAGCAAAGAAAGGAACCAGAAAACGGGAACAAATGGTAAACTAAATAAGACCTGGAATGCATACATTTCCATGATCTGACTGACTTTATCAAGCCATTATTCTTTAGAGAAAGAAATCCAAATCCTTTGTCTCAGTAACAAAACCTTGTTATAGCAAATCTAGCCTCATAAAAGAAACACATCGACAAACAGAACAAACATATTCTGCGGCGAAGAAAATAAAAAACACAACAAAAACAATACTAAGAATTATCCACTTAATTTCCCTTTTGTTTCTCCAAAAATACATCATAATCCTGGTTGCACCTTAAGAAATCCCTCAACTAAAAAGTAGAGTTGCTGTACCTAATGGATGATCCAAGCAAAAGGGACATCCTTATTCTGATTCCCCACCAAATGTACAAAGTACGAGGGCATATAAAGTAGAGCCAGATACAAAGGTATTCTGGGGGCTGATGTACCCAAGTACAAGAAAATCACCCCAAAAGCACAGATAAGCTGGAAAAGGGGATTGGATAACTTATGCAAAGTTATGGAATTTTTGCAAGAAGAATGACACGTAAGCTTTGACCTATCTGTTTCCAGAGGATAGCAATCCAAGTCTTACAAAACCTTTCTTGATAAGCTCATGTACACAAATGTTCGTATAGTTTTGGAACTTCCATGGGGTTGGTAAATAGAAACTATCAAGACAATGAAAGGGCAACACTTCAGCTCAAAACAAAGAGATATGTCTATGTGGAAAGTTCCATATATGTGGCTAAGTGATGGAAGAATTTTGATAAGAACCATGTGTCATGTCATGCAAGAAGGGAAGTTTGCCACTCGCTCACATCTCATATGCATGTCTTCCTATCCATTCCAGAGGTAAACACAAATCTGACAAATTCAACAAAAGAAGGAATACACAAAGCAGCCACTAAAGGTAAACTAATATAACACCTAGAATGAAACTCATGGCATGCAGTAACATGGACGAGATCTTTATTACACCACTATTCTTTAAAAACGAAAATTTCATTTTCCTAAGTCGCTGCATCAAAACTTGTTACAGTAACTCAGCAGAAGCTATGAGCAAAATATTGCATGCAAGGTTAAAATAATCAAGTCTGTGCACTCCAGTATTTTGGACTATAAAATCAAAGAGAGTTGTCCTATACGATGCAAATTAATCCAAAAGCAGAGAGATATAACATGTGTAGACAAACTTTAGCAATGGGTTTGCTAGTATCAACATTAAGGCAACAAACACAGGAAACCCATAAAACTGAAAAATATATCAACACATTACCCTTCTAATGTATACAATATGGTTGCAAATTCTAACAAGCAACTTAAAGAGCTTACTTACTATGAAAAACCAGAGATAGCTAGCAAATCATCTGGTTCAATCACAAGATATAACCCACATGAATATCAGTTGCATTATCACACAGAACACATACACATACGGAATCCAAAAAACTAAAATAGCATCACACACATAGAAAGCTTATCGGTTATAGCCTTATAGGGCACATATGACCATTGCAAGTTTAATGAGCAAGTTAAGCTGTGAATCTACATGCTACTGAGCAGATGCAGAACATTCTAGGACAAAGAGCAAACTAACTTCAGCTCCCATTATCACCAACACTAACACCAGAACAGCTACTTTAATCTACAAACCAAGTTCATTGCCAATTCCAGCTTCTAATTAGCAAATATTCTGTCCTACCACTAGAAACAACCCACCATGAATATCAGTTGTGCACAGCATAGATAAGCAACATTGATGCAATCGCAAGATTATCCTCCTCCCATGGCCTAACCTCATCATCCAAGTTTGCTGTTCTTAAAGTCTTCTCAGTGAAACAGATGGAACTAGGCAATCAGACCCTGAGAATCTGAAGCTTATTGGCAAATGCAATAGCAACCCAGTCAGGCTGGGTCGCCGACCACTGCAGCTGCTCAATCTCTGCCCCTGCCGTATAAGCCAAAATGGGATCAAGGCCACCCTCTGCTGCAGCAGCGGCGGCGGCATTACCATTTCCATTGTTGCCGCCATTGCTCCCAGTGCCCATTGATGATAGGTCCCATATCAGCGCCTGCATGTCATCCCCGGCTGTGCAGATGTGGCAAGAAGAGTGAGGCGCCCACGCGATGGCATTGACAGGTGCATGATGGCGATGGAGCTCTACCACCGGCAGTGTCGGGTAGCGGATATCAAGCACGACCACCTTGGGGCTGTCCATGATGATGGTTGCCATGTACCTCGGGTCCTGCTTGTTCCAGCCCAGCCTGACGAGCGGTGTTGGCGATGCAGCTCCACCATCCCCGGCGCCTGAGTTGGAGCCGCCGCCGCCACCTGAACCAGACTCGTAGATAATAGTGGAATGCTCCTTGTCACGGAGGTCAAAGACACGGACAGAACCGTCCGCAGAGACGGAGGCAAAGACCCCCGCGCCGCCCCAGGCGATGTCGTAGACCTCCTTGTCGTGGGCGATGAGCTGGGTGTCGACGGCCTCGCGCTCGACGTCCCAGATGGTGCAGGTGGTGTCGATGGAGGATGTGCCGATGCGGCGCGGGTCGGCGTCGTTCCAGTCGAAGGAGGTGAGGGGGCCGCAGTAGTCGCTGTTGCGGTTGCCGTTGAGCTCGCAGCGGAGCTCGACGGCCGGCTGCGGTGGGGCGCCGTTGCAGCGGACGGAGCCGTTGTTGGCGGCGGGGCCGTCGCCGTCGGCGGCGGCGTCGTCGGCGGACGGGATGCGCCAGATGCGGAGGTGGTCGGCGGAGGTGGCGAGCAGGTCGGGGCGGAGCGCGTGCGGGTCCGGGATGAACATGGTCTTGGTGGGCGGGTACTGGTGGTCGAAGGCGAGGACGGGGGCGATGTCGCCGGAGGCCTCGTCGAGCTGGACGACCTCGACGCGGTTGGGGACCTGCTCGAGGAGGCTGGCGATGGCGAGGCGGTACTTCTTGTCGCGGCGGACGCTCCAGTTCATGGCGTAGATGTGCCAGCCGGCCTCGTAGGTGTAGATCTCCGACTGCTTGGCCTCCGCGCCGCCGCCGCCGCCGCGGCTGCCCCCGCCGTTGCCCTGCTCCTGATCCGCCCACGCGTCGCCGTCCCCGACCCCGCCCATGGCCCCGCCGCCTTCGCCGTCCACGCCGCCGCCGCTACGGGAGGAAGGGGATCCAGGTGGATAAGAGGATTTGGGGAGGGTTTCCGTGCAGGGAAAGGGGAGAGAGAGTCGACTGACTGGTGAAGGGGATTGATTGTCGTGTGAGGAGAGGACGAAGAGGGCAGCCGCAGCGTCGTGTTTTTCTTGCGCTACTGTGCGGCTGGGTTGGGCCTTTGCTCTTTCGGTGTGGATGGCCCAATTGGATGTAAACTATTGGGCTTTTTACTTAACCCACTTACCATTTCGGTCAGACGGAAATTTGTCTATATTGCCTCCCTCAACTATCGTGTTTGTCTGCTTTGCCTCCCTCATCATCAAAACCACGTCACCTCCCTCGTCTCATAATTCCGGTTATTTTTCCTCCCTCAACGGTTTTAAAGGTGGTTTTAAGAGTAATTAAAAATTCCAATATCTAATTTACTCTTAAAAAATTGTAGAAATTTGTTTTAGCTTAAAAAATATGAAATCAGTTTCAACTTTAAAATTATGGCTATTTTCTAGTGCTTAACTATCAGTTACGTAAATCTTTTACTATTAAAATTTAATTTTTTTTGGCTAAAAGATGTTCATGCTATTTACTCAGACTTTTTCTCGGAATTAAGTTATTCTTATTTATTATCATCCCCTTTATTATTTGAAACCTAACTTGAAACAAGCTGAATGAGCCAGGTCAAATTTTAATTTTACTAAAAATCATCTAATTTTATAATTTGTAGAAGGAGTGTAATCAAACCCCTGTTGTTTTTTTTGAGGAACAGGAGGGGGGATGCCCCTACTGGTTAAATATATTAAGGAAAGTAAACATCAGAGTACACAGAAGGTTTAAGAAACAAAAAAAAAGAGACAAAAAATGAGTTTAATTACAACCAAGCTTCTAGACATTGAGAAATCAACATTGCTTTTTGTTGTGATGATCGTAGCGTAACTAGATCAAGCTCCTTTCTGAAATAAACTCGACAGGTCTAAATTGTTGGTACTAAAGCCGTGAAGATGAAGTCATTCCTAAGCATCCAGATACACCATGCCATAATTATAATTATTTCCATATCCATTGGGACCGCCAGATGAGTTTTGCACCTCTCAAAGAATTCCCACATATCGATACCCAGAAGAGGATGATATCCCAACAACGCCCAGCATTACTGTGTAAATGGACAGAATAAGAACATATGATCTCTGGTTTCATCCATATTATCATTGCAAAGAATGCAATACTATGACAGCAGTGCCATACGTTTCCTTCTCAAAATATCTCTTGTACTAAGTCTGTCTTTGAGCGAGAGCCAAAAAAATACTTGATGTTTATGCTGGCAGTCTGATTTCCAAATACCTTTTAAAAAAAGGATGTGCCATCGCTGAGCCCATCAATCTTTTATAGATCTTTATGGAAGAGAATATTGGTGAACCCCAGATGTATGTCCAAAAGTCAAGCTCCTCTGAAAGCTGAATGGAGTCTACAAGCTGAAGTAGTTCCTGAAATTGTGAATATGCCTGCTCTGACAGAGGCAAGTGAACAAGCTGTGAAGCATCTGTAATGCTCAAAGTTTTCTAATGGTGATGTATTTTTGTTTGGCAAATGAAAATAATTCTGGGAACCAAAGTTTTCTGATGGTGATGTATTTTTGTTTGGCAAATGAAAATAATTCTGGGAACGTCTAGTTAGGTACTCTGCCATTCCATAAGTCCTGCCACAGGAAGCAAGTTTTCCCATCCTGAATATTAACAATAGCCATTCCTTTGTAGCTATCTAATAGCTTTAGAATGTCTCTCCACCAAAAGGAACCTTTCTTGGTATGGTTTGGTAACTTGCCATTACTATAATACTTTTCCCAAACTAAACTGACCCATGGTATATCTTCCCTATTGAAAAATTTGTGGAGATTTTTCATAAGTAAGGCTTCATTCTGAGTGTTTAGTCTGAGCACTCCTAATCCTCCTTCAGATTTTGGAACACAAACCATCTGCCAAGCGGCCTTAGGTGGAGTCCTATCATTGATATCTGCACCTCTCCACCAACAGTGTTTTCTGAACTTATATACTTCCTTGATGATTGTCTTTTGAAGTAAAAAACGTACAAAGCCAGAAAAGTTGGAAGAGAGGTGAACACGACATTATTCATCTGAAGCCGGTCTGCTTGCGAGAGGAAGTAGCCGTCGTCGTTTAGACTTGGGTTTTGCTTAGATTAATCTGTCGAGAACAGTTTCGCCGTCTATCGGTTCGTAGAACCCAACCTTCGAGCTTAATCATACATCTACAGTTTGTCACTTCCTTTGAGAGCTGCGTTTCTTTCGAGTTCTTGCTTGTGTTCTTCGTTTCGCAGGCAGGGATTAGCCTTCTCGGCGAGGTCAACCGGATTGTGACACAGTTGATAACCAGAGGAGTCGTGGTGCTAAGATTGCGGGGTTCGAGTTGCTGACTTGAAGCCGGATCGGTGTGTTGCGCTCCGCCCAAAACGAGTTATCCTTCACCTGACGGAAGATCGGGCATCCCTGTTCCCATCACAAGTTGCTCACCGAGAAGGAGCTGTGCTGGCGCAACGTCGGCGTGGGCACGGCGCTGCCGATGCTGGCGCTGGCGGAGCGCCACCGGTGTCGGGAGCTCAAAAGGAGGTGCCTCGAGTTCATCGCTGCCGGGAGGAACACGAGGGCGGTCATGGCGACGGATGGCGGCGTCGAGCACCTGGCGAGGAGCTGCCCCTCCGTTGTGAGGGAAGTGATCACCAAGGTCATGGATGCGAGGGAGGCGACGCCAGGGAATCCTCTCATGGTCAGCGTAGATGCCTCGCTTTACTTTTATGCTTTGATTCTCATCGTGACCTTTGTTGGATTATGGCTCTGCTTTGTGATAGCTTGTAGTTAAAGTAGATGATGTGGTTGATGATCGAATTCTGATGGAGTTTATGGGGTTGATCTTTTGTTGGAGGAAAGGGCATGTGGTTTGAACATTTAATTTTCTTATTTTTCACTCTTTTTCAAGAACATGTTCAGTTCCAGTACGCATTTCGTCAGTCTTATTATCATGGAAAACCGGCAGCGGCGTCCGGCGTATTTATCCGGCAAGGATGCGGGTGCCTGGCGGCGTCGGCGACGGTGCCGTCGCCGCGGCGCGTTTCCGTTTCCCTCTCGGCTGCGTCTCGAGTTTAAATCCAACCATGATGGGCTCTTGGGAGACGAAGACGAGCCAATTGATTTGGGCTATACCGGGCCGTCATCTCTCAATTGGGCTGTGTACAGCGACCCAGTTGAGGAAAGAGAAAAGACATGCTTAAACGAAGGCTTAAAATCTCCTCACAGTTCATGGTACACAAAATGAAAAACAGTTATATATCACTTTATGCAAAACTTCTCTTACATAGGAGAAAAGGACGATAATCACCTGAGATGCGATGTGACATCAAGTGCAAAAATGATCTGGAGTACAAGGAAACAAGCCTTACAAATTACAATGTTTAAGTTCACAATACTGCATGAGCCAGTAAGCCACATGATCTCCATGGAGTAGATGATTTTAAGTTCACTCACAGTACTACACGAGCAAAATGGAACAAGTTTCACAGTACATGAGCTCTGTTTAGCTGCCCTCGCTTGCAATGGTTTTGACAAACAGAAACCAGCATTCCATATTACAGCTTCTGCAGGAGTATTTATTTTAGCCTAGATTATCAAGTCCGTAGTGCTAAATGTCGTAATTAAACATGAGCTCCGTACATTGCTACAAATAACAATCACACGGGCTTCATTCAGTCTACAAAACTAATGGATGCTGCATTGTACTAGTGCAAGAACCACCAAAACTCCAAAATCATCTTGACACCAAGGACGGCCTTCAGCCCCTGCCAAACAGTCAGCTTAAGATTCAGTTCATGCTGTGTGGCGAGAACAGCGTCAGGGAGATGAAGCAGAAAGAAAGATTGGCACCATCACCTTACTTGGTTTCCCCTTCATCGTTTAGCATGAAGCCACTCCACAGTAGTGAGGTCTCATCTTTTGTGTCGGCTGAAGTGACGACAGTCACGTTGAACCCCCGGATGTGCTCAAAGATCTCGAAGTGGTCTTCCAGTTCCGGGGCGAACTCACAGAACTCCGTCTCCATGAAGAACTTTATGGTGTTTTCCCGAACCTCGGCCCGAGAATCGAGCATTGACATCACTGTCAACATCCTGACCAAGAAATTGTACATTGCATGCCCTCGGAGCACACTCTGTCGTGCAAAGGCGCTGCCACTGTCTTTATCAGCCCCAATGAATGGATTGGTTCGGGCAGACTTTCTTGCTTTAGCAAAAGGGTCACTTTGTGCCTCTTTGAATCTCTGACCGCTCAAAATCTCCATAGCCAATTTTCCAATTGGGATCTTCAAATCAGAGCCTGCTTTTGGTGCTACTCTGAGCTCATACAGTCCAGGAACTTGCATGATATTGGCATGATTCTGTTTGAGCAACAGATCCTGACGTAGTACATCTTCGTAATGGAAATGGAGTGGAAGCATCATGGCTGTTCCACTTTTCTTTGAGATACCTCGATTACGCTTTGCCTTGGGTGCATCCAATTCCGCTACTTCAGTGGATGGTGTTGCATAATGGCGAAGACCCTGTGTGCAAATTTTGTAAATAGCTCAGTGAAAACATTGCCTACTTATTTATGCAGAAAAAGATAAAGAAAAGGCTGAACTACATGTAGGGTGATACAAACAAAAGGAAACAAGAAAAGGAGATAGATTTGTAAAACTAGAAGATATTCAAAATGTAAGATGACTGCATTTTTAATTGGCATAGTTGTGAGATCATTCAACCAGCCACTCATAAAACAGAGTAAGGGTCTAACAGACTTGTTGGACATGTAGGCTGTCTGGTTTGATCTAGATAGGTTTGCTTAAATAGTAAAATGAATGTGCAATCATCAAAATGTGGATTAAAATTCTCTCCAAGAGATGCATGAAAGGATTATCCTTTTGTGCAAGCATTAACTCTCCTGGACACCATGCTAGTGCAAGGTAAACCAACCATCAGGCCAACTAGCTAACATAATTAGCAGTAATAAACTCCCTTTTGAATTGTCTCATACTGAGAAACTTCCTAATAAAACTTTCATTGGTGCTGCAAGTTGTCAGAGGAAAAAAATTATGATGCGCTTGTGGATCAAAACAAACAGGGCTTATATTCAGGGATCAGGTTTCTGTGATGCATTCTGCCTTAAGACTTGCAATAATGCAAACGATCCCATAACCGAGTACTGTACCCAATTTTCAACCAAGGTCATAAGGTGTTTCTATTCCTAGCTTGCAATGGTTCTCACGTTGATTCGGTGTTACACACAGATTATGATTTATGAGAGTATCTATATTGTTGGTAAAGTTCCACCATGCTAATTTCTATAACCCAGAGAAATATGTAATCAAAGCTAATCGCTTGGTCCTTGGCAAAACTTCACCACAGGTTTGAGGAGGTTTCAGTCCATGGAGCAAGGCTGCTCTGCTAATTCTCAAGGAAATGTCGTACTGTAGCACGCAGACTTAATGGTTTTAGACAAGGAGATAAACAGTTTGACAAGCGGAAGCTGGAAATGATGATGAATAGAATTCAAATTCATGATCTTTTGCATGAGAAGGGGGTCAGTTCCTTTGAATGCCGCATGTCCTGATTATTTACACAAGTGAGATGGAGAAACCACTCAATCAGTGTGTTTCCATTATTGCTCTATTTTGATACTTATGTGCCTCTGTTCAATTTATGATCCCCTACACCACAACAGTCTGCCCATTTCTCTATTCCTGTTCATGGATCGATGGAATGCTGGATTGTCCAAGAATGCACATCGGTTTTGAAGGAGAAAAACAAAACAGTCTAGCAGTACAGCTATGGAAGGAAAGTTCAAGCTACAGAAATGACAACTTATCCTGGAGATTGAACTAATCCAAATCCTGGATAGATTTCAGCGCGGAAAGGATTTCAAAATGCTCCTGTCTGACTCCACAACTGGGAACGGCATGAAAAAAGGGGGAAAAAATCCCCAAACCCGTTCCTTACCGCACAAGTGAACTAGGCGAACGCCGTCGAGATCCCCACCTCCCGGCCAACCACCCCCGGCAGCAGCGGGGCATCACGTGTACGGAACTAGGGTTACCATTACCACAGGAAGCTGAGCAAAGGGGGTTGGATGGGGGAGCGGACAGACCTGGGCGGCGGGGGCGATGCCTCGGATTCCAGGACCAGCGAAGGCGCCCGAGGGGTCGGGGACGCGGTGGCCGCGCGCCGACCGGGCGGCGGCGGACGCCACATCGCGCAGTAGAGATCGCGCCGCCATGGCCGCCGCCGCTGCTCCCTTCTGCTCTCCTCTTCTTCCCCCCTAGGCGGCACCCGGGCGGCACCAGCACGTCGGCGACGAAGGGAGGCCGGCGGCCGCCTCTAGATCTGTCGAAGAGGGAGGCGGGGAAGTCGGGCGCCGGCGGGCGGACGGCAACAGCACCAGCAGAGGCGGGGGGAGGCGACGTCGGGTGGCGGCCGGGCGAGGAGGCAACGTCCGGCGGCGGCAGGGGAGGAGACGTCGGGTGAAGCCGGTGATGAGGCGGCGGTCGGGGAGGAGGCGGCGATCGGGGAGCAGGCCGGCGTGGGGCAACAGTGGGGGAGCAGCGGCGGCGGAGTACGCATCGGGCGGCGGAGTCGAGCGCAGCAGAGGAGTCGAACGGCGGCGGCGGACGACTGCGGTCGATGGGATGGAAGGGGACGGGATATGCATGAGATAGGGTTCAGACTGAGCTTGAGTAGTTGGGCTTGTGTAGCTGGGCTGGTTTAAGATGGGGCTTTCAGTCCAATTATAGTCCCACTCATCTCATGTTTTTCCTTTTCTTTTAGAGTATATATGCATGTACTCCCTCCGATTCACTAATAGAAGTCCTTTTGGATAAAGTTTGAGTTAAACATTGGAAATATAAATCATGAATATCATTTAAGTCATTGAGTTTGAAAATGTGAAAAATATATAAATAGATTGGTCTTAAAAATTACTTTCATAAAAAAATATACATATATAACTTTTTAAGAAATATTTTTATAAAAAAGTGAAGTCAAAGTTATGCTTTGATGACCTTGTCACTGTCCTAAAGAACTTCTAATAGTGAACCGGAGGGAGTATATACGGTATATACCGCCTTAAAAACGGAGGGTCAGCGTCTAGGGAGCGCCTAGCGCCTTCTTGAACATGGCCCCTTGTTTGCCGGGCTGGAGTGTTTTCAGCGTAGAATAGGGCCCTTCGTCTGGCCTCTCAGTGAGCCAAGTTTGGGCTCTACCGGGCCGCCATCGGTGTGTGACCTGCAGCTGCATGAACTCTTGCGAATGGGCTTGTAGTCCAATGGTAGGACGGTTCAGTGAGACGCTACCCATCACGGTTCAAATCCTGGTGCTCGCACCTTTTCTTGAGACTTTTACAGGATTTTCCGGCGCTATGCGTTAAGTGCTAAGCGGCGTTCCCGTCAACAACGAGGTGCCAATGGTGACTTCGGAAATCTCCAGATACCGGTGCTCAGTTCTTCGGATGTGCTCATAGGGGTAGGGTTTACGTACGTGTATTCATAGGGGTGAGTGTGCGTGCGTGTGTGAGCGTCTGCGTTGTACTGTGTGATTCTAAAAAAAAGTTGCATGAACTCCTCTAAGTTTGTGGACCTTAGACTTAACAAGTAACGAGATGGCACAATCTTGTTTCCAAACGGAAACCAGGTGCAAGGAGGAATAGGCAATTGTACAAACCTGAAGATTCACGGCGCTCTCAGTGGAAGAACAGCGTTGGAGATCCTCATGATGGCGGCGGCGGCGGCCTGGCGGCAGGGATCTCGGTGGTCTTGGCATGTTTCAGTCTGCCAATTCGAACATATAAGCACCCGCATTTGGATTTAGATTACTACAATAGGAGAATGAGAAGAAACAGAAGCCTTACTTGGTGGCGACAAACCACGACGACACTGGTGCGCAGGGTGAGGGGAGGAGCGGTCGCCGCTGGCGGGCGAGACGGCGGCTCCGACCGCGGGTGGGTGGGATCCCGGAGGAGCAGTCGCCACGGGCGGGCGAGGCGGCGGATACGGGAGCGGGTGTGTGAGATCCCAGCGAGGCGGAGGAGTGGCGGCGACGGGCACAGATGCGGCGCAGCGGCGGCGACGGGTGCGGGTGTGTGAGATCCCAGCGAGGCGGAGGAGCGGCGACGACGGGCACAGATGCCGCGCAGCGGCGGCGACGGGTGCGGGTGTGTGAGATCCTAGCGAGGCGGAGGAGCGGCGGCGACGGGCACAGATGCGGCACAGCTGGGAGCGAGGCTGACGGGGGCGGACGGAGGGGCGAGACGATGAGCGGTGGCGGACGGAGGGGCGACATGACGAGCGGCGGCGGACGGAGCGAGAGGATGCGGCGACGGGCGCGTGTGGGTGAGATCCCGGTGAGGCGGACGAGCGGCGGTGACGGGCACAGATGCGACGCAGCGACGGTGAGCGAGGCTGACCTGGGCGAGACGACGAGCGGCGAGACGACAAGCGGCGGCGGACGGAGCGAGAGGACGGGACGCAGGAGTGTGGGATATGGGTACCCCTGGGCCCACTGTCAGATCAGACTACGACGGCCGGGGCCCACATCTGACAGGCTTGTGGGCCGACCCCTATGCGGCCCACACGGGCACCCCGACTTGATGGACAAGTTTGATGAAGACCCGACGGGCGGCTCGTCCAGATATCCAAGGATATTCAAAATGTAACCGACCCAGACTAGAGTCCTGGTCGGAGCCAAGTAGGTTTAGATGGAAACTGACTTGTAAACCCTAGCCCGCTACCCTATATAAAGCGGCCTAGGGCATCCCCATGAGGGACAACGCATACGCGCACACCTCATCCTGTAAACCATATGCTCGTCCTTGTTTCCTGAGGCTTGGCCGAGTACCAGCAATACAAACGAAGCCACCGACATAGGACGTAGGATATTATACCTCCGGGTAGCCCGAACCTGTCTAAATCAGTGCCTCCTGTGTACCATCAAGTCACTAGTTCATCGAACGCCCCACCTATAAATCAACCACTCGGGTACCCCCAGGTGGATTGCCGGTCCTAAGGTCCGACAGTTGGCGCGCCAGGTAGGGGTAGATTGGTGAGCTTTTTCGATTCGAAAACACCGTTGGCTTGATGGCAGATCGATCTGACGTCGTCTTCCCGGCGAACATGAGCGGCAGCCCCAAGCACCTTCCGGGATGCAGCTTCTTCGCCGACTCCAGCAACTCCAGCTCCACCAGCGTCAACTTGACACCGGTAGATTCAACCTCGACAACTCCGGGGACTTCCCCCGACGTGCCCGATCAGCTCATCGAGCAGGTCGAGCAGCTCAGCATCTACGAACGGATTCCGGATCTGCTTCCGAAGACCCGAGTACCCTACCCCGACAAGATCATCGACGGGCTAAATCGCATCAACGACACGCTCGCTGAGTGCATCGCCATGTCCGAGCGGGTCCTAGACCGCCCAGGGAACACATTCCCCCATGGAGTGAAGTGTGGGATATGGATACCCCTGGGCCCACTGTTAGGCCAGACTACGGCGGCCAAGGCCCACGTCTGACAAGCGTGTGAGCCGACCCGTAGGCGGCCCACACGGGCACCCTGACTTGGAGGACAAGTTTGATGAAGACCCGGCGGACGGCTCGTCCGGATATCTAGGGATATTCTGTTGTAATCGACCCGGGTTAGAGTCCTGGTCGGAATCAAGTAGGTTTGGATGGAAACCGACTTGTAAACCCTAGCCCGCTACCCTATATAAATCGACCTAGGGCACCCCTACGAGGGCATCCAATCATCGCAACTCACCCTGTAAACAATACGCTCGACCCGGCTTCCTGAAGCTCGGTCGAGTACCCAGCAATACAAGACAACACCAACGACACAGGACGTAGGGTATTATACCTTCGGGTAGCCCGAACTTGTCTAAATCAGTGCCTCCTGTGTACCATCGAGCTGCTAGTTCATCAATCGCCCGCCTACAAATCAACCACTCGGGTACCCCCAGGTGGATTGCCGGTCCTAAGGTCCGACAGTTGGCGCGCCAGGTAGGGGTAGATTGGTGAGCTGTTTCGATTCGAAAACCCCGCTAGCTTGATGGCAGATCAATCTCGCGTTCTTTCCCGCATGCGTGGAGGCGCGCCCTGAAGAAATCTCAGATCCGATCTGATAACCCGCCCGACCCACCCAATTTTCGAGACGTGCGGCAGGCCAAGCTAATCGAAGGCGATCAGATGCGACGGTGCATGCACATGTGCATGGCGCACAACCAATGAAGGCCGAGCTAGATTCTGATGATCATCGGATACTAATTTCATAGGCTAAAAATATATGCATGCATGCATCCGAAGAAAAATCAAGTCTATGTTTCTTGCGGCATCAAATATAAGGTGGAAGATTCACTTTTGGCGCATGGACCAAGGAAGAGAGGGCATCAGATCAAAACCTGCGACACCACGTCGCTTGCAAGGCACGGAAGAAGTTCCTTGTGCGCCCGTCAGGAACGGACCCGAGATGTTTTCGATCTCCTGAGGCGGGAGTTACGTAAAGCCCTAGTACTCGACAACCAAAAAATCTCGAGCATTCTTTTCCGTGTGGAGGTGTACTCGAGCTACATGTTACGTCAACAAACAGCGACGACCTCGACTACTCGGATCAATTCGAAATCAGTCCAAACTAGTTTGGACATGTCCAGACTAGTCGGCTTCACCGACAACCCCCTCATCTACCACGGCGACTACTTCAACTCGGCCACGAATCGAGCTAAGTATTTTATTTATTTTATTTTATTTTTACAGCTTTAATAAGATTGCCATGTGCATAACTTTTTCTCCATGTCCATGAGACAACTGCCGACCTCAATTATTTAATCTACCGCAATCACGTGTTCACCCTAACCAAACTGCTCATGCAAGCACAAAAAATAAACGGCAAGCCCGACTCACTATATCCAACATCTAAACACGCGTGAAAGTACTCGGCTAGGACCCTACCTACGACTAAGCCTCCACGCAGAGCATCGTAGCATGTAGGAGTGCTGCCTCCATGAGAGCTCCAGCCAGTTCTTCGCCCGAGTCCTTAGCGTGTGTCATGATCGCGGTGAAGTGATAGGGGTTGATAAAATCAATCCAAAATAACGCATGCTAAAAGCATAAGAAAAATCAAGTACTTATTACAAATAAGTTTACTATCGTTTCTCCAAAATACTACCGTTTTTCTTCCTCTCCCTCACAGGTGCACTTCGAGGTCGCTGACTTCGGCAGCTCCTATCACGCCATATTTGGGCGGCCCATGCTGGCCCGCTTCATGGCAATCCCTAACCACACCTACTTGGTGCTGAAGATGCCGGCCCCGAACGGGGTCATCAGCGTCAGGGGCGACGTCAAGACGTCGTACGAGTGTGATGGAGAAGCTGTACGCCTTGCCGAGCTCTCGCGACAACTCGGCAACAGCGTGCTCCTCGCAAGCGAGGGCAAGACCGACCCACCTGTTGACTCCAAGATACCGAAGCAAGATGCAACGATGACAGCGCTCGAGCCAGACGCAGAGACAAAGGCGATTCTCCTCTTCAGCGACGATCCTAGCAAGACGGCGCTGATAGGCCAAGGCCTGTCCCCCAAATAGGAAAGCGCGCTCACCTCCTTCCTGCGGGACAACTGGGACATATTCGCATGGAAACCTTCAGATATGCCCGGAGTTCCAAGGGAGAAGGCTGAGCACTCCTTGCATTTGGTGAAGACCGCCAAGCCGGTCAAGCAGAAGCTTCGACGGTTCGCATAAGATCGCAAGGAGGCCATTAGGGTAGAATTGAATAAGCTCCTAGCAGCCGGTTTCATTCGGGAGTGCATGCACCCCGAATGGCTTGCAAATCCTGTACTTGTAAAGAAGAAAACCGGTGAATGGAGAATGTGCATTGATTATAAATACAGGACGCCGGGACAGGCGATTTTGCGGGGGCGGGCGGGGAGGGAAAAAAAGAGGGTGCGGGGGCGGACGACGTGTCGACGGAAAAAACGGAGGAGAAGGATGGTGCGGTTCCTGGCGGAGCCACCGAGCGGAAAAAAAGGCGGACGATGTTTTGATCTCCTCTTTGGTTTTATTAAGTTGTAGAGAATATATGATGGTGTAAATTGAGTACGGTATGTGACAGTACGTGTCTGCATTTTTTTGCCGTTGGAGCATTCTTGTTTTGTGTTACGAGGACTACTTGGATTAAATAAAATGAATAAATAAATTAAGGGCCAGTTGAGCAGTCGGTCGTTCGGTTTGAGGGGGGATTTTAATTTAAAATTCGTGAAACAATTGTTTCAAGAGATAAAATTTAGAAGTATGGGATCAAATATATACCATTGTATGAGTTGTTGTTGCTATGCAACTCACAATATTCCTCTATTTACCTATAAATTAAGAGATCTCGTATTTTATTGAGACAATCGAAACAACGATATATTGTATGTCTTGTGTTTCAAAATTACTCCCTCCGTCCCAAGAAGAATGCAATTCTGATATTCAAGAAATCTCATAAAAGAATGCAAGTCTAGCTGTAACTAACTGTTTTATTTCTAAAAATAGTATTATCTGCAAGCATCAACAACGTCCATGCCTAAACTGGTAGGATTGACACATTTATGAAGGGTAGCATGGTATTTTACCATGCCACACTAATCTGTCTGAAAAATACCATAATTGCATTTTTATGGGACGGAGGGAGTACATGTCAATGTATAAGACCACTTATTAGACAACAAAGTATATTTATCCAAATTGAAGGCTTAGGCTATTTATAGCGGCATCCTGGACCCTTACAGTAGAAATTTTTTTCTGAAAAACCGTCTGCAGCGGTGACCGCTATAGCCTCCTGTAGTGTACAGGACCACCGCCCCTCCCCTAAATTTGGGGGGCTTCTCCCCTCCTCCTCCGCCCGCACCTCCCGCCGCGTCCACCCCCTTTGCTCGCATCTACCGCGGCGCCGGCTCATGGACCGCGAGGCTTGGGTCCAACGCGCGGCACAACAAGGCGCCGCTCCCCGTTCCTGCGCCGCTCCCCGTGCTGGCATAGGAAAAGGCCGTGGTGTGGCGGTCGTGGCTGTTGCCATGGTGGAAGGTGAGGAAGAGCTCGCCGAGCGCCTTGCCGGCGAGGTCCCCGGCACCCCCAGCTCCGGGAACTCGCCTCCACTTTGACAGCCCGCTGGTCAGCGCCGCCCCCGAGGTCTGTCGTCCTCGACAACGCTGCGGCGCCCCACAATGAGCAGGTCAAAATTCTCGCTTATGGACCGTACCACGGAGGCGGTCCCCTCGGCGTCCTCCACCGTCTTCTCCACGTACCCGTGGGGGCGGCGGGGGCTCCTCCTCCAAATCGCACCGCGCCGAGCAGAGCATCTCCTTCTCCGCTGCCGCTTCGAGCCCTCCTGCGTCCCCCGCCACGACCACTCCCTCCCCGCCTCCCCGGCCTCCTCCTCCCTCTGTTCTCCCTCCTTACTTCCCCGGTCGTGCCCTCGGTCCAGCGCCGCGGCTCAACCGCGATGCGTCGGAGTTTCGCGGCCGCCGACCGGCGCTAGAACCACCGCTCCGCGCTCCGGAAGGCATCGCCGTCACGAAGGCCCAGGTGCCCCAGGACGCCCTCCCGCTCTGGCGCCGAAGCTGGCCGCAGCAGCCTCCCGGTCCAGCTCCCCCTACTCCTCCAGCTGCCAGCGGCTCTCCGGCCCTGCGACGGCCCACGGCGGAGCTAGCCCGGTGGCCGCGGCTGTCGGCGAGGCGGCGGGAGCGTGTCCGGCTCCGGGACGACGTCTCCGGCGGCGACCTCAGCAAGTTCCTACGGCGCCTAGCCCTGTGCCCGCTGTGGTCGGCGACGCCCTGAGCCTGGTGCCCGCGCGGCGCCGACCTTCTTTCCGGGGGAGGAGCGTCGGGGGGCACGATGTCTGTGGTGGTTTGTGCACGATGGGATTGACAGGGCTATGGAAAAAAAGATAGGTGGGACCCTCTGAATAGAGGAGATCACGTCCCTATGCTGATGTGGAGATGCAGGCTGGTATGAGCCAAAGGTGAAATGTCCTCTTTGTTCTTAGTTCTTGCATAATAACGGGTAGACCCACATGCTGGGATTTTTATATCTTTTTTCTTATATAAGTAGTAAATATTGTCTTTTGTTTGAAGCTGACAGGGAATATAATTACTCTCTCCGTCCCTCTAGCTCTTGCATACCGATGAGTTAAATAACTTTTAATTTAACTAAATTATAGTGTTGGGAAACTGAGATTAACAGAGTTTTCCAACTAGGTAGTATTGATGGCGCATTGTCCAACTCCGTGAGAGGAGAACTTTTGTTGGAGGTGTAGCGGGCACGTTGACAGCGACAGTAGGTACTGATTGTTGGCATGTCTAGAGACGAATTGAACACGACACAATGCATGCCTAGCAGCTTGCTGCTACGGTCCATCTCGATGGATCCTCCAGGACCACACGATCATATCGATCGATCGACGCGGCGTGCGTGCAGTCATCAGCAGATTGCACAGAACTACAGAAGGAGAGGGATCGATCGTAGGTCACTTCATTTCCACTAGCAAAAGATGTTAATAATATACTAATACCTCCACATCTACCAACCCGGATTGTGGAGCTAGCGCATGACGCTGAACTGAACGAGGAGAATAAATCTCAAATCTAAGAGCATCTCCAGCAGCATTGGTAAAATGAATTGTTATACCTAAAAACTGCTACAATACCTAAAATCCACAAAAAAAAACTGCTCCAGCAGCATACCTATATGGATTGCTATATCTAAAATTTTTAGGCTATGACGTAAATTTCTCTCTCCTACATGCAAATATGCCAATCCAATCCATGGATTGCTATATTCCTGTACAGACGCGGGAAAGGCAAACTACCCGGTGCAGGACATTTCCGCTGTCCTGTACTCGTGTGCCTCACCCGCCACCGATGCGCGCAGCCGTCCGAACGCCGTCGTGCCACTGGAGCGCCGCCGGGCGCGCCTTGACCCATATGCGGGCTCACCCTGGCCACACCATGGCACGGGCGAGCTCCCCCAACCGAGCTTCGCCTGCCATGGCGTGGGCGGCCTTTGCCAGCCTCGCACGGGACGCCGGCCTCTTCCCGGCAAAGACGCGAGAGGGCTCCCCCGTCCGAGCTTCGTCGGCCTCGCGCGGGCCGCTGGTCGCGGCGTAGGCGGGCTCCCCAGCTCTCCGGGATACCAGCTCACCGGGGAGCGGGAGCGGGAGCGTGAGCTCGCCGGCGGCGTCCGCGGGCAGGTACGAACGCGGTCGGCGAAGAAGCGGCGAGGCGGCGGCGGTTGCCTGTGCCCGCGTCCACTCGGCGAGGCAAAGCGTGCTCCACGTCTCCGGGTCCGCGGCGAGCGCCCGTGGCGCAACTCGCGGCGGCCAGCGAGCTCCGTCGAGGCGGCGCAGCGCGCAGCTCAGCACGTCGTTGTGCCGGTCCTCGATCGTGGTGGTGGCCACCATTTCCCTCTGGCTGCTCCACCGGCCGCGTCCTGACCGACCGCCTACCAACGAAGCAGGCGAGCTCCATCGGCCGCAGAACAGCGAGCGGGGAAGAGGAAGTCAGCGGTGAAGAGATGAGGAATTGAGGATAAGCTTCAGCTTTTTGCATAAAGAACCCTAAGGAAACATGTAATGTTTACAAGATTTTATGTGTCTGGTATCTTTTACAGTTAACCAAATGAACAGATATTCATATCTTGTTTCAGGTATCCTAGTTTTAGATATGCCGCTGAAGAAGAGCACATGCATTTGCTAAAAATTTTCTCTCTCCTATATCTAAAACTTGTTCCTATATCTAAAACTTGTTTTAGGTATTCGATTTTACGTATGCTGCTGGAGATGCTCCAGTACGGCTTGAGGTAGTCGAAGAAATGGTCCCCGAAGGACGCCGCGTCCGCCGTCGGCGACCCGACGGGGGACTTGTACCCGGCGGCCGGCTGGTGCTGGTGCTCCATCGGGCTCTGCTGATCCGCGGTCGCGCTCGCCGGCTGCTTCAGCTTCCCGGCCTTGTCTATCTCGATCTGCAGCGCCCTCACCTGCCGCCGGCGCCGCTGATGCTGGTGTTGCTGCTGCCGCCGCCTCTGCTCCCGGCGCTTGTTCACGTACTCCTCGTGGATGAACGTCTCAATCATCTTCACTCGCTGGCTAAGCTGCTCTGCTCTGCTTCCTACCAGCAGGCTAACACTTGTAACAAGTGCACTATGCTGCGCTTCACTAATCTACTTCTAGCTACACAACAGGTTGCTACTCGTTCTACTACAAGCTGCTAATAAGCTTCAGGAGGATGTTATCAGAGAGGAACACAACAACTGATGAACACAGGTAGCAAGAAGGAAGATGGTGCTCGTGTTTGTGCCGAGCTAGAGCTTAGCGCCCGCATCTTTATAGGCCACCAAGTCAAGTCAATCATTCGTGTGCGCAGACACTTGTCCAGCGTACACAGGCCAGCAGCTGCTACTAGCGTGGGCCACGGAAGAAGGGCCCAGCCACCAGTGTCACAGGAGATAAAATGCCTGCTTAGGCAGTACACTACATGTATTTATAAACAAAGTGTCTGTTATACTGATATTAGCACTGGCATGTGATGCCACTGCGGTCTTACTGTTTGTCTGAAACTGGAATCAGATCCCTGCTTCCACTCGACCTTATCCGCTACCACGCACGAAGCAACCGCAAGACCCGCTGCGCTCTTGCCGGCTCCGTGCATCTCGTTTCAGGACTTGACTAATGCAAGCCTGAAGATTAAGCATCTGACAAATATGAGCACACTGGATTACAGGAACCAACCAGGCGTGCTGCTCGAGAGGACAGCGAGCCGGAGGACGGTGCCTGTGCCGGCCAGGTGGCCTCCGATCCTCGCGTGCTTGTCTCTCCTGGTGCGCGTTGTCTAATTAAGCATCTGACAGACGGAATAAACTACCGGGAGAGGGAGCAGGCTTTCGGTTGAGAATTGCGGCAAATCGCAGCGGCAGCCAAGTCATCTGTTGCCATGTGCCCACTAGAGCAGTGAGCCGGAATGGCAAAGAAACGGCACAGCATCAGGAATCCCGGGGGGCAAGCTGGAATCTGCGCACATGAGGAATCGGATCGGGTATGAGTTAGCCTCCCGGATAAGAAAGACAGGCCAAAATGGCGGTTTTGCTCTAATGCAATTGACGATCAAGTTTTACGGTGGGTGAATTCAAGGTGGAAGTACTGGTGCACGACCATTTGGAGTCGCGTTCCTTCACAAGACGAAGGAAATGAGACGCCGAAGCCTTCTCTGCTCTTGCAATTTTGGGCCCCGAGATTTTGAGCCCGCTCGGGGCCCATTCTGTCGTGCAGCAAGAACATTCCTCACCTCAAATAATCCAACGCAACAATCGAGTTCATCGAAGTAGAGGTAGAGCATAGAGAAGGGGTAGATCGGGAGAGTGATATTGTTCTTGTATTCAAATATGATGTCACAGCCCTGCAGAAAGTTATATGAAGCAATGGATTAAGTAGTCTAAGGCTCTAAGGACGCTTCCACCTACGAGTGATAAGCCCAGCACGGTGAAGAAAGATGATGTCCTCCGGCAGCTGGACCGAGACGCCGGCGGCCGTTGTTGGAATTGGGTCCTCGTTCCACTTCGCCGTCGTCCTCGGTTTCCTTGTCGCGGTTGCGTGTGGAAAGGAAGGAGAACCAATGCACGCTCGCGAGTTGGGAGGATGTCCACGGTATAAAGGAAAAGTCTGTTTTATCTGTCTCGACACTGAGCCGAGTCCAGTATTTCTCGCTAGACTCGAAAACCGGATGAACTACGTCCCTCAACTTTCAAAACCGTTCACTTTTTCTTCTCACCGTGGTTTTAAGCAGTTTTCAAGATAGTTTTATCTTTTTTCAATTAAAAATAAATCTGGTAAATCCCGTGGGCCCGTGGCGCCGACGGCCCGCGCCTCTCGTGCGTGTCCTCCTCCTCCCGTGAGGCCGTGACCAGGAAATTTTTTTAGTAGGCTCAGCGGCACATGCAGATTCCATCGGAAGTCAACAGCTCAAACCCAAGAGCATGTCGATTCGCCGCGAACCAGACCACAACCGCATCCGAATTCCGCCGCCGGGAACCGGCAGCGTCACCTCTGCCAACGCACGCCGGCCCTCCCTTGCCACATCCCCCGATCGATTTGGGCCTGCTCACCGACCCAACCATAATCCTGCTTTCTCCACCCCCTCAATCTGCTCGCTCCATGTTCCTGTAGTTACAAGAGAATCTCTCGTGCGTTTCGCCGCCGGACCGGAACCAATCATCGCGCCGGTTGCAGTTCCAACCCGACCCGGAGCTGCGGAGATGGATCATAGCATCGTTCATCACATCGAAAGAAAGAGGAAAGGGCCCGTCCGCGTCCATCTCACTGCCAGCGGCTGCTAGCAATGATCTCATCTCCCCCTACCCTACCGCCGCGCACACCGTAACCACCTCTCCACATGTTCATGATGGAGATTGGAGACCCAGATCGAAACCCCCCGGTGGTTGGCCGGCCATGAAGAGCACTGTGTTTGTGTTCTGCAGTAGGCCGCCCAACCACGTCGGGATACAGTACAGTCTACAGAGCTGCTGCTACTGCTGTATCTGGAGATGTTTTTTATTAACCTCACCAACTCTAACCCAAAGAAGCCGATTGATTCAGCCTTGTGAAAGACTGAGGGCAGTTCGGTTCCGTGGCCAGGCTTGCCTGCCGAAGCGAGCCTCGCATTGCCAGTCCAGGCGAGCTAAAATTGCTCTCCGTCAGAAGCAAGGTAAAAACTTGCCAGCACAGACTCCCAAAAGGACTCGTCCAGGAACCAAGCGCCAACATTCTTGCCTAGCCAGGCAAAGCAAGGTGTGGCAAGAGAACCAAATGTACCCTGAAACGAAGGTGGCAAAGCTTGCTCAGACTGGGGAGACACAGATCACCTGCTAACTGCTAAGTGCTAACCCACATCAGGCTGCCCAATGGAAGCACGGACCATCACACTATGAAATCTAGAAGATCATCTCTCTCGACAATTCTAAACTGGCACAGCTAAGGATTTTATTAACTGCACCAACTCTTACCAAAAGAAGCTGATAATTCAAGTATTCTGAACGACTGGAATGGATGTGGCAAAGACAGGTAGCTTGCTCAGATTGAGCGACCCGGTTCAGCAAAAATCTACACCTGCTATAATCCCCATCAATCGGCAGGTCATCATGACATTCACGCACTTAAATCTACGCAAGACGACGATTTTACGAGCGGTCAGCACCCCACCAACTGTAACGGAAAGAAAATAACTGAAGCGTTTCTGAAACAAAAGCGGCAAAGAGATGCAGCCTACCCCATGGAAGCACAAGCCATTTTCGCTCTGAAACCTACTCCCTCCGTCCCGTGAATATAATTCTAGTTTTTCTCAGACAGATTAATGACAATGGTAAATGACCATGCTATCCTCAGTATCCGTCTCAATCCTATTAAATTTGGCATAGAGGTTGTTAGTGCATGCGGATAATTATCTATTTTAAGAAATAAACAGTTGGTTACAGCTAAAATTGCATTCTTTTGTGAGATTTTTTTTTAATCTCAGAATTCTGAGACGGAGGGAGTACCACGTAAGATCTAATCAATCTCAGACATCACAACCAGGGTGGTGGTACTTCAATACTAGAATGGTAAATGGCGGTAATTACATAGGCGCCTCCGTTTTCACCGTCTCTAGCAGGGACTAGAGGCTAGGAGGAGCCGCCGGGCTGGAGCAGGGGAGTTTCATTTCATCATCTGAAGGAGGCAGGCAGACGGGCGGGGAATCAAGCAGTAGAAATCAAGGGATCCCACACAGAAATGACAAGAGGAAAGGCAAAAGACAAAGCGAAAATCTTCCGATAATACGGATCACAGCAAGGGGAATACTAATAGGCTCCCTTCTTCTGATACGAGATTGATTCATGGTCTTGTTCTTCTTCTCACTCTTCCTCTGCTCCTCGCTCATATTCATGGCCGGTGACGGATTTCCAGGACGGGCCGGCTCACTGGGCCTCGACGGTGCGGGAGGAGGCGGCGGACGGCGCCGGCGCGTTGCCGGACGCGCCGGCGGCGGGGGAGACGGGAGGGGACGGGTGGCCGTGGCCCTGGGAGTTGGTGCGGTGGAGGCGGCACTTGAAGGAGCCCGCGTGGGTCGGGGGCGCGCACACGCACTTGCCCCCGCCGCCGCCGTGGCTGTGGCCGCCGGTGGAGGACGCGGAGGAGAAGCTGCGGCGCATGGTGCGCGGCGAGGACGCGGCGGCGCCCGTCGGGGTGGTGCTGGCGCTGTGGTGTTGGTGGTGCGGGCCGTGGAACCTGCCCTCCTCGCCCGTCGTGTCCACGTAGTTGGACGCCATGGAAATTGGATCCCTGCAGATTCCAAGAGATCGGCGTCTTCAGGATTCGTTACGAGTCAATGAAATCGCGCGCATACTATGTGACTTCTAGCAAGTGACGTTCCAGCTTAACAAGTTTCCTTAACATCATTGTGATAATATTCTAGTACCAGCCAGCAGATAAAGATAGAAGAACAAGATTCGCTGGCATGTTAATATTCTAGTACGAGCAGATAAGATCGATCGAGGATAAGAGAGACGGAGACTACCTACGGACGAAGACGACGAAGAGGATAAAACGGCAGGAGGAAGAAGCCGACGACGAACGGGGTCACACTCACAATTGACAAAGCAGCAAACTGCGTTATACCAGGCCTTGGCGCCCGTTTTATAGCCGGCGCCCGGCAGAGGGAGGGGGAGAGGTGCCCGCGGGCAGGCTCTGCCCGGGAATCCCTCCGCCAACCCAAACCCTCGGGCCCACCACTCTGCTCGCAGCCCCCCCGGCCCGGTAGGTCCGAATGACGACGATACCCTTCCCTCCCGTCCGGTGGTAACCGCTGCCCGCCCACCGCCGGACCCGGGATCGCGTCGTCGCGCGCGCGAACGGATTTTGGAGCCATTCGGGCTCGGGCTCGAGGGCGCGCTGGCCTGCGGTTGTAGTACGTGTGCTGTACTCCTACGAGTACTACTGTAGTACTGTATTGATTTTGTATTGTACTGTATATAATAATCCACTGATGAGTGATCTCAATTTAAAAACGGCCCGGTACGTGCGATATTTGGTACGTGTCAACCTGTCAAACACGGGGGAACACACGTGCCGCCCGGCACATGGCTGCCCCTAATCCATGCGTGCCTATCTGTAATTTATTCAGCAGCTAGCGTCTGCTGATTTATACACGAAGTTTGTGATGAGTATTTTGTAAAGGAGATGTGAAACGTGTACTGCAGCGAGCCAGCAACTGCTAGTCCTAGTCGCAAGTCGCTGTGTGTGTCCTGCCGAGTCCCATGCCGTTTTCAACGGGGCGCGGCGCACAGCTACCGGCGGCCGCGGCCGGACGGGCCGGATTGGAGCATTATATGTGACGGGCAAGGAAAAACGGTGAGGCACGGTACCGACCGGACCGCGTGCGGTCAGCGAACCACCGTCCACCGGCCGCGACGTTTCGAGCCGGCCCGGGTCTGGACTGGTCCGGCCCGGCCGCCCTGACGGCACGCAACCCCGCGACTGCGAGCCGTGTGGACGCGGCCTCCCGCCGTGCCGTGATGGGGGATGGCCGATAGCCACCGAGACGGCGCCGAACTCTTGGGCCTCGGATGTCAGGCCACCCGCCGCGGCCGCGAATTCCTCCAGGAGGGTCGCGATGGCTGCGCGCCTGCCGCTTTCGCGCTGTCTGAACAGCAGAGGAAACCGGCCGGAGGAGTCCCGGTTCCAGAAGCCACGACCTCTCCGGCCGGCGCCGCGCTGTAAAGAGGAGTTGCGAACACGGCGCGCACGCACTTGGGGGTATGGCCGGGACTGCGACCGGAGATCGATGCCGTTGCGTCTGACCAACTGCTTCCTTTCCTGCTCCGATCCGATAGATCGAGTCCTAGCCTAGGATTTCACTGCTCGAGGAGCGAGTGATAGGGTATATAGATATAGATCTAAACACGTCAGTAAAAAAAATTTCACCCTTCGATTTCAATCCGGCGGCTCTGTTTCTGCTGTGACGCCTCAACTTCTCGGTTGCTACGTGTCGCGTGTTGGTAGGATAGAAGCCTCACGAAGCACTTCCTCGATTCACCTAGGATAAAATATCTTGCAGATGATTCTTGAGCCTGTCGCTTGCTTCGTCTCCCTCCGTCCCATCCCCTCCCATCTCCCGCGACCCAATCCACGCCGGCCCCCAATAAAAAAAAACACGCTGGCCTTGCCGCGCGGCACCTCGACGGGAGGAGCCGGAGGGTGAGGCGGAGGACGGCGCGTCGAGCGGCGGGAGGAGCTGGAGGCCGACGCGGAGGAAGGCGCGTGCTCGACGCGCAACAACAAGGGCGGCCTCGCGCTCCGTCGGCGGCCACCGCGGCGACCGGCGAGTATAAGCAGTGCGACAGCCACGGGCGCCGCGACGGAACTGGCAATGCCAAACATGAAGGTGATGCCGCCGTCGCCTGCCGCGCCCTCTGGTGATGGAGTGTATCCAGCTGCGCTCCTCTGCAGCAGCAAGCAAGGGCCCCTCGGATTCCAGCTCCATCGAGGTCCACGTCGTCGGTAAGGCGTTCCCTCTTCTTTCTTCCTCAACAGACAGCAGCACACCTGCCCTTCCTCCCCTCTCTCGTACAAGCATATCAGCAGGAGGGCTAAAGCTCCGTTGCAAGCAATCCGATGGACGGTCGCTTCTATGTCCAGATTTCTTTTCTGGGATGCCCCTAGGTACATTCTCCTGTCCCTCTTCCTTCCATGGATTTCAAGGTCACCAAGACCTAGGGTTTGAGAATGGGGATTTTTTTTTCAATTGCCATGGAACTGAGCAGAATTTATGCAAAATGGTTTAGTTATGATACAAATAGATGAATCTCATTGTTTCAGAGTTCAATCGATTACCTTTTCAAACCAATTTGTATAGGCACATATGGGAACACACTGTACTTAAGGTTGTTTCATATGCAGAGCTTTAGCAGGACGAGCATGTCGAGTTGGTGCTGTGGAGTTTGGACGCACACCTCAGCTACAACATGAGCCAACCAATCTGTTCCTCTCAGCCCTTGCGTCTCCTTAAGGTTTCATTTATCTTCCTGCGCTGTTCCACAAGATATGTATGTACTGCTGCTCAAGGATACAATGGAGTTCATCTAATGTTGCTTGCTTTAGTCACTAACTTATTACCTTTATGCCATTTTGCTTTTGTTTTCCTTGAAATCTACCATGCTTTCAATATTGTGAAGTTTGGGAGCACATAGTGCCGTCTTCATATGTTTGGAAGTTCATTGACATATAGTTCTATAGTGACCATCATCCTCTGTCAAACTTAGCAGATGTCCTATCGAGATATTTATATAATCTAATCAAACATTCTACTTAACAGTTCGTAGAACAAACCATCTCTTTACTGAACTAGCTGCCATATTTCCGGCAGCTTTGTACATTTGCAGGTTCTTGGAGAATGCATACACACTGATAAATCATGTACTCTTTGCAAGATTCAGAATCAATCTCTCTTAGTTAAGCTGAGGTATGAAACTATTACCTTCTCAATTTCCATTTGTTTAATTGATTGAACCTCCTCTGAGATCGTACAATAACAGCGTAATTTAAATTAGGTGACACCTTCCCTAAATATACACAGTTCTGCAGTAGTTTACTTAACAAATGAATATACAGTGTGGAAGGCTGATTCTTACGATGCCTGTAATTTTATCTTAAGTGTTGCTTTGTGAGATCCTCTGTCACAAATTACCTCCCATTTGACAAGTATATATTTATCTATTCGATCACAGCTTGTGGTCTGTAAGCTAAAACTGAAAAGAGCTCAACGCTCAGCTACTCCAAGTGACTTCTTTTCGTGAATGTTAGAGCACAAGTTCATTCAGTTCAGTACTACGTAAAACTAAAAGACCATAATTTTCATACATGGAGTTTGCTGTTAGTTTCTAAGCTTTTTCCGTTTGCGCCAGCTCCCTATAATATCATGAAACCTGTTTTTTTTATCACTCCGGATGATTGATGCCAAACTAAGGGCAACAGTAGCATTGCTATTGTGGACCAACTATCTCAAAGAGCTGTCATGGAGCACCACTATCACGATGTGTAATGCGCTTAATGTCACTACTTAAGCTAAATTGCAATGAGAGTATTTCTACCTGAACTACTGCTGGTACACTGTGACACGCTGTGAGCCAATCTTCTTACTAAAATTTTCCGTGGAAAAGTACAATCTGTTTCCATTGTCATAAATAAAGGACCCAGATTACTCCAAAGCACCAACCAAACAGTCATTAATCTATGCTCTTTCTATTGTCTGCAGAGTTCGACCAGAAGAAACCATGTTGATCAGGCGGAGCAACCCTGAGTGGAAGATGTTCTCTCGCCAGAAAATCAAATAAATAAGGTTTGTTCCCACTGCCAATAGCATATTTATGTGAAAAGATACCATCAGATTCATCAAAGTCCAACAGTAATTTGTTGAGTGAATATGCATAGCATGGCATACTGGTTTCTATTGTGTCTGCAATTTTATCTGGAGTATTAGTTTCCAGGATACTCTGTTATATATCACAAAGTCTTCCTATTTGGCGGCCATGTATGGCAGAGTTGAAAATAACTTTCAGTGCTCAGAAAATTATGTCCTTTTATGATTTTAAATGTTTGACTGCATCTTGCTCTGCGTTAATTTATTTGAGTGTCATGATATCTGTAGGGGGTGAATATTTCACAATGAGTTGTAAAAGAATTTGGTGATATGCCATTTATAGTTCTTGATACACAGAAGGAGTTCCTAGAGTCTCATTTGTTCAAAGTGATCGTTTTACTGTGCAGGCGCAAGTGCTTTCAGTCAGTAGTGCATAAAGCTGAACTTCTATAATTTTCATAGATGGAACCTTACTCATTAGAGGAATTTTATTTTCTCAGCTATTTTCTTTGTCCTACTTGCTCTATAACAGATTTGTAGGTAACTTTTTGTTCTCTTGCTACATATTTGTAGCCCTTTGATGAAACCATGTTTTTATTACTAAGCTCCCACATATATTGTCATGAAATAGGCAACCTCGGCTGATGGATACAATAGTGGTGGCTTCATTCAAAATGTTCAGTTTGTTAAAATGATGTAGGGCCGTAGGGACATTATCATTGAGCAGTACATGCTGTTGAATCCAATTGTTCTACAAAAGGCGTCAGGTATATTGCTAAACTTTGTAGAAGAAAAAAAGAAGCCTTCCTGATTCCAGAAGCAAGATGGAACGCGGAGCAGAGAAGAAGCATTTTTTTTACCTTGAAGCATTCTGTTACTTTATCTACTTGCTATGTAAAAAGTTTGGTTCGTATGCTAAGTGGAATTGACTCTTGTTTTTTTAACTCAGTTTTGAAATGTTTTCATGCCAAATGGAACATATTATTGAGAAATTATGTTGCAATAACATATTTCTCGTAGCTAGAGTTTGTCAAGGCTCTACGCACGGATAATAGTATCTTTTATGCTTCCAGAATTAGCAGTACCTCATATCAGCTTCTTTCACATTATAATATCTCTTATGCTTTCAGAATTAGCAGTAATTATCTTCCAGAATTAGCAGGAGACACCATCATCTTTCCTTATCTTTATTGTAGTATTATGAACCCTCGTTTCTCATCTTGTAAAATATGTGATCCATATAAATTCATGTACTCCCAGATCTACAACTTGATGAGCTCATGTACTCCCAGATCTACAACTTGATGAGCTCATATCTATTTTTATGTGAACTTTTATGATGTCATGTTTGTAGTCTAATGAACAAGTTCATAGTAGAATATTTTTATGCTATAAATTCAGTATATGATATCACATTCTTATCTGCGGTCCCCCGTCAATCACAGTCTCCATCTCGATCACTACTACTAGTGGCCGCGCGCGTCTCGCGTACGCCCAGGAAATGAAAAATATCCTGAGGATCAGGTGGGGTGACTGGCTGGTCCCCCGTGCGCATCTGGGGTGAGTACCATGATTAAGGGACAAGAAAACAAATAAAGCATTGTGGATAAACATCAAGGCTGCCCTGTCGGGTCGCGTCTTGCCATCGTTTGCGCGCGAGCCCACCGTCGCCGTGGGCTCGAGTCGAGGTCCAGTGCCCCACTCCCACGCCCTACGCTTTTGTTTTTAGGCCATGTCGTTCTGGATCTAGGGCTACGTTTTACTGCTAACTTTCACTACCATGGCTGCTGATGACGATGTACAGAGAGAGAGAGAGAGAGAGAGAGACGTGCGCACTAGTTCATAGTACTAAATCGCAGTTCATCCTCAATCAGTGCATATTAGGTAAAAACAAGCATACCATTCCACTGTTCAGCGGATCAGATCTGTGCATCTTGCGCCCATGGAACGTAAAGCTACCGGCGGCCCCTCTCTACCCACGAGAGCACAACAAGGACGGGGCACCTTGGCGCTGTGTCTTTCTTCCCGCCGGCGCAGGTGAACCAGCACACTGCACGGAACGGCCAACCGATGTTAACGTCTCCCTCGTTCGTCCATGCGGAGAAGCCAAGCAAGCAATTCCTCCCTCCTAAATCCACCGTCTCTGCTGCCAATTGCCACCTAATCGCTTTCGGTGTGGCCGCCATCTATCGGCCGTCGCGCGACATCGACGCCGCCCGTAGCCTAGCTGCTGCCCCCTCCAATTAATCGCTGCATTGTTCATGTCTCCATGACGTGTCCAATGGCGCGGATCATCTGATGAGTTGTTTCTACACTCTGCTTAGTTGCTGACTGGTGCAGCAATGGTGCCACATCGGCGTTGCTATACTGCAGACTGAAGAGTTCTCATGCCCTCTGGAGAGATCCTGCGTTCGTAATATGAGGCATCGGCCCTCCTCCATGTAAAGGTGAACATGTACTGTGCAATGGCTTTGTCTCGAACTTGTGCCTGAACATCCAAATCAAGCTAAGGTCCTCGTGGCCTGACCTGTACATCCATATGTCGACATGATGCTACAACGACATTCTACCGGCTCCGATCCGGTCGTCTGCAGACCAAGCTCTGTTTTTCAAAATTTAAAGGAAAAAAAAAGACACAAACCAAATTGCCTTTATAGAAGTAAGATATCCGCTTGTTTGCTGACGATGTTGTTGTATGCTGGAGCAAATTCCTCGTATGGTTGTTCCTGGTCCCTGCTCTTTTTTTTGAAAAAGAGACCTCCTGCTTTATATAGAAAGCAATCGGTTTGGTACAGAATTAATCGGGGACTCCAGTTTGAGCTAGAAACAGTTTGAACTGGAACCAGCAAAAAACGAAACAAAGGAGCAGCAACCCTGATTACAACTCTATAATATCTGAAGCTATTGAAGAAAAAGGAGAATAAGAAGACAGCCAATTCCTCATCGCGTCCAGTAGTTGCGCCACTATTTCTTGATCAGCTTCCTTCAACAACACTTGCCATTTCTGCACAAAAGAAAGACCTGAATATATCACCTCAATTGGATTTGAAGGGAAGTTCTTCTCAATAGCCATCTTATTGTGTGCTCTCCATAACGCCCATGCAAAACAGGCAGTGTTTAGTTCCTGAAAAGAGGATGAAAATGATGGTGAAAAAGTCACATCGAACACTGTAGCGTACCGTAGCACTTTTCGTTTGTTTATTGTAAACATTGTCCTACTATGACCTAACTAGGCTCAAACGATTCGTCTCGTCGTGTACATCAAAACCATGCAACTAGTTTATTTACCCACGTTTAGTGCTCCATGCATGATGAGAGAGATTTGATGTGATTTGATGTGATAGATGAATAGCAAAGTTTGGAGAGAGAGTTTGGGAACTAAACACAGCCACAGGCAGAAAAGAATAAACACAGCCTCTTTGGCAACTTCGTGGTCCCTACTCTTGCGTGCCTCATGAACCTGAACCTGTGCCCACCCACGACATCTGCAGTTTCATCCTTTTTCTAGGCCCAAATTCTCTCCCCCAAGTGGTGGTTATAAAAAGGAAGTGTTGACATCTCCTGGAGTAATATCTAGCAGCTGAAAACTTATCTAGGATCGATGTGTTGGGTTTGGTAGGAGGATGTATATCTACTATCTATCAACCGGTGACTGGCCCAAGAGGAGGACAGCAACGTATCATGACGCCAAGCATGCTTAACTGAATGCTGATTGCCATAAACAATGGTGATTGCCACCAACGTTACTCCTACGCACAGCAGAATGCTGTAGTTTATCCTGCTAATCCACTTCGTTGTTCGAGTCAATTGGCTGCAATTATTGGCCCCCTTGCATTGGATCCTGCTTGCTGCGTCGTCTCCCATGGATGCAATGTACGCGCAAAGATTACGGATGCGTGCAGTACGTGCTAGTCTTGTGGGGCCTGGTGTCACGCTAGCTTGCAGATAAGATTCTCCTGTGCCGCCGATAAGCAGCTGAATGTTCAAGCCCAAGTGAAAGGGAACGGTTCTTGGTCCATGTTAGCTAAAGGTTTCGGCAACAGTGACTTCTACGGTCGATCGCCGTCATGCCATGATTTTCTTTTCAGATATATCAGGAAGCCGTGTGTGTCATTAGTTGATCGCCCCTTCTCCTTTTCTTTCTTACACAACAGAATCCCAACTTATTACATGAACGGTATATATCATGCCATGTTATTTTGATGGACCTATAGCCCACATGTATAACTAGGGCATACCCATGGTAAATGGCTCATGCTTGAAATCCACCGATTTTGCGCTAGGTTAGGGACGTCAAGCATGCTTATTAACTGAAATAACTTACATCCAAAGGAACTGAAGTTCTTTTCCCTCTGGAACTGCCACTCGTTGGAATAAACTCCTTTTCACCAAGTCACTGGAAAGTGTAACATTATATTCCTGATATGACATCCTTCTTTTTGCATCTTTTGCACCACCGAATCACTGTACTATGTACCCTCCTAATATCAAAATCCTGATGGATCTCTCACGCCATCAACCAAACAGTGCACACCAAGCCGTCAGGGGGTCAGGACAGTAGGGAAGGAGTCATATCACTGAAGAGCGTGCTGCTTGGCCCTTTGGGGCAACGAAAGGGTGCTTGTGCTTCAGTTTATTTGCATCATCATCAAGGAATCAAAGGACTGGCGATCGCCGGGCAGGGCCACGGGGCCTAATCCATAGGCGCCACTTCACCTAACTTGGCCATGTCGTGACGCCAGTCTCAGTGAAAAATATCAGCGAACACTGAACCTCGCCATCTAGAATCTATATCAGGATACAGTGTAATGCTAGCGTTTTTGCTCAGCATATACTCCAAGCAGTAGCTTTGTAGTGTTCGCAAACAACAAAAGTACGTGGTACAGTGCTGTAAGTATACGAGGCTCTCTGTATCGGGATGCAGCGTCGTCCTCGACGTTCCTGAGAAATGCTGTACAAGCGTGAACATGGGCTAGCTAGCGAAATGCGGGATGTCGCTGTCACGTTCTAAGAGACAAATAATGCTAGTAAGTTATAGTGGTGCCAGTAGCACCTATTAGACCATAGGAGTATGACGCTTATCCTTAAGATGTAAGATAATCCGGTGATAATGAGGGCAACGACTCAAACGATGATCGATGGTTGGCTGGCTCGCCGCTTCCTTTGGCCTTTAGAGATAGCAGCATCTTCAAATATCTTTTCCTAGAAGTATTGAGGCTATTGTTGTACTGCTATGCTGAAGTTTTGTATAAAACTCGTTCCTCCTATATCTCTTCCTGTTCCTGCCCTTCAGCTATATCTCAGTATTTGCCTGTCTACATACCGGAGCTTCAATAGTTTTGCTTGAATACTCTTTTTCAATATTTCAATCAACATTTTTATAAACAGTTCAATTAAATTGTTGGGACCCTCCTCACGAAGAGGAGAAGCCCTCCAAAAATAGGAGTGTGCTGCTTATTGCAGCGGACACACGGTATTCTTTAGTAAAAGGCGAAAGAATAGTTCGCTATGTGCCAACTGCGCAGCTGATTGCTCATCCGTGTGCCTCTGGGTTCGCTAAATAGCATGACTCGCCGCTTGCTTTTGGTTCGGCACGCGAGGTGGGACTAAATCCAAAGCGTTCTCGTGTTGTGACAGATGGATGGATGGACAGAACACAAAAGGCCCAATGAAAAGACTTACCTGCGCGGCCCAGAACGCAACGACGCCAGGGTTCAGTCGCTGCGGTACGCAGTGCCCAGTTCTGTACAGTGGGCTAATGGATGCAGCCTCCGAAAAATGGGTGTGAGACGCGTCGCTCGCGATCGAATCAATCTAGGTGCTTCGTTCCACTTCATCCGGCCCCGAGATCCGCGCTCACTTGTCCTTTCCTCCTGTATTCATATCTATTTCATGTTTTTTTCCCACCGTATCCGCATATGGCAGCAGCTTTTACTATAGCGATAGGACATAAAAGGTTGTCAGAATGACGGGGGAGCCATAAAAGCTACGGCACTGAACCATGGGTTTTATACTTTTATTTATGTACCCCGAGGTACTCATCCTGGTTCCGTCCATGGCGATGGCAGCGCTCTCCGGTGGTCCGTGGCTGGATCCACCCTATGTGGGCCCAGATCAGCACCCACGGCCGTCGGATCTGCTCCCCCGAGGCCTCACCGTGGCGATGGCGTGGCCCGGCTACTACGGCGCGGCCAGGTCGTCGACGTGGATAGGCCGGGCTCCGTCAGCGCGTCGATGGTTGCCGCCGAGCCACGGTGCCCACGGCAGGCGCGGCGGTCATGACCAAGAAGCCGGCCGCACAATCCTCCCACCTCTCCATGTCGTCCACCTCATCATCTCCTGCGGGCTTACCAGATGCGGTGGCCGTGGAAGGCGGCGGTGGGAACGTCCAGCTGGGGCACCGCGCTCTTGTCCTTCGTCGCTGCGGGAGGCGCTCCGTGGCGGGGGCAAGGCAGCGTTGTGTGGCCGGGGCGGCTCTGATCTACCCAGATACAGGGTAACACTCAGTTGTCGTCACCCTTCTCGTCCACCTCCGTAGTTGGAGGTGGTCGGAGTGGTCACCACCCTACCGTTGTGAGATCTTCGATGATAGCAGCTGTCAGGTCGACCTGTTCACTTGACTTATCAGCAGCCAACCATCAGTATTTTTGTCTCTGCACAAATCAGCACTAGCCAACCAGCCAGCATTATTTTTCTCTCACCACAAATCAGCACCAGCCACCAGACACCCCCCATGTGCTGGTAGTTCTGGACATGTCAGCAGCGACGGTACTCGGTGCAGATTAAAGGCGTGTTTAGATGTTGAATTTGGGAGGTCGAATTTGGGAGTTTGATGTCACTTCATAATCATTACGTCACTGTAGCATTTCGTTAGTATTGTGAAAAATTGTCCAAAAATTGATTAATTAGGCTCAAAAATGTTCGTCTCATAGAGCACAACAAAACTATGCAATTAGTTTTTAATTTCATCTACATTAGTACTCCATGCATGTCATGACATTTTGATGTGATGGGGATGTTTTTTTACATAGTAAATTTGGTAGTTGCTTTTCGGATGCCTAAGTGTCGTGCTTTACTGCTGCTGGCATGGTCGTGAGGTGTCTCTCACCGCGGTGGTTCAATGGAGGTTAAGGCGAAAGCCTAGTCGAAGATGCCTATAGGCGTCGTTTCCTCGGAGGTGACTTTTATGCACCTAGGGGTGGATATCGAGCCAGCTCGGCTCGTTCGAGCTTGTTAGTTAAACGAGCCAGCTCGGCTCGTTAAGGAAACAAGCAAAAATTTTAGCTCGGCTCGACTCATTAAGCTCGCGAGCTAAAATTAAATTTAAAATTACCATAATAATATATAATATAAAATTTATAGTATTTATAAGTCTTAATACCTTTAAAATCTACTCTATCGTTTGGCTCGCGAGCAGCTCGCGAGCCAGCTCGAACTCGCGTGTTATACTAACGAGAAAAAACTCTTGCTCGGCTTGTTAGAAATATGCACCGAGCTAAGCCGAGCCGAGTCGAGCCAGCTGCGATCCGAGTGAGCTAACGAGCTTCAAGCATTTTGTCCAGCCCTGTATGCACCTCACTGTATTATCGTGTTTGGATGCTCATGGTGAAAACCTTGGAGATAATTTCCTATTTAACATAAAAAGTTGGATGTATTCCCTGTTTGACCCTAAAAATTCAACCATGCCTTATCTGATCCTAACATTAAAAGTTTATGCCCAGTATGACACTACCGTTAGTCTTGTTAGTCTTTTCTGTTATATTTTGTACTGCACATTTGGAAGCAATGGACTAATGGACAGAACTACCCTCTTGCCGTAAAAAAGAAATCCCCTAACCCGACGCCATATCCCGACTCCTCCGCGGACCTCTTATCTCTCCGACGCCCCCGCTCCATCTTTCTCCGGCACCTCCGCTCACCAAACCATAGATCGGCGGTGGCGGCATCGCAATGGATTCGCGCGAAGGAGGAGAGGCGGAGGCGTTGGGCCGCACCCAGGGAAGGAATTGGGCGCCGGTGGCTTCCTCGAGGTGAATTCGCGGCGAGTAGATGCCAGGCTCGGGCCGCACCAAGGGGACGAGGCGCCGGACTCGAGCCCCTCCGTGGGAAGGCTCGGCTCCATGGTTGGAATTGGCTCCCAGGCCAGGCACATACTCGGGAATAGGCCCTGTCGGGATGCAGTGCACGGCTCAGGATGCTGTGTACTGCTCGGTCCCATCAGGCAAGAAAAACATGGAGACCTCTGATGCGTTGCTTGAAGTGCGACTTCCCAAATGTCTTGTAGATTTCGATGTGCTGTCATGTTTAGCAAACAATTAGGGGATGCAGTAGGCTCAGCGAGAGTTGTCTTGACTTACATGATGGATCCAGATACAAGCTATTTACTGGAAATAAAACTGATTGACATCTTGAAAGGAGTTTAGCTGTTTTTCTTTTCAGAAGGCTATGGACTGTGACACAACAAATTTGAAGGATTCAGTCCATCACTGACAACTATGATATGGTTGGACGAACTAAGCTATATTTGAATTTTTACTGTGAATATATCTTGCTGAAATTTGTTCATCTGTTTCATTTTGATACAAAAATGTTGCCTAAATATTGCCATGTGTTTTACATCTTCTCGTTCTATCTCGAACACAACAGAGAGCCCAAATTGATCGTAAGGGTAAAATTGTCTTTTCATGTGGGACTTAACATGAAAACTAACAGGAATGTCAAATTAGGCATAAGTATATAAACTTAAGGTCAGATAAGGCATACTTAAATTTTTAGGGTCAAATAGGGAATAGAGTCATCTTTTAATGTCAAGTAGGGAATTCTCTCAAAACCTTGCCCATTAATCGGGTTGGCGATGACGGCGTGTTAGCGTTGTGATTCTTCTTGAAGCCATCGTCTTAGAGATCCATGAGGTGTTTTGATGTCCCGTGTTAGAGCATCTCCAAGATCCTAGCCATTCTCTTAGCTAAATTTAGAGTTTTTCCAACCCTGTAAAAAAATAGAGAGCCTTCTAAATGGTGGGGAAACCAACAGACTAGGTAAATCTCAAGATTGTAAAATTAAAATGAAGTCTACTTGGAAACCATCAATTTCGTGCCATACAAATAGGTCCCTCGTTTTATGCGTTGAGCACCCTAAAGAGATTTCAATCCTTACAATGTTGCCCCTACAGAGGTGGGTGAAGCGCGGTGGTCGTCGGTGTAGTGGGTGGCTATGTGGTGTGGAGCGGCGGAGGGTGGAGCGGCGGTGGGTGGAGCGGCGGCAGAGGTTGGAGCGGTGGCGGAGGGTGGAGCGACTGTGGAGGGTGGAGTGGCTACCAGGCGGCGGTACTGGCGGTGGAGCAAGGCGGAGGTTGGCCGGGCACGGCGAGCCCGACGTAAGCCATGTTGGCGGGTTGTTGCTCGGCGACGCCGTCTCTGTCCCAGAGCCTCCCGGAGCCCTCGTGCTCACCGGTCCACCCACGATCACCGGCGAATCGGCCGCCCCTGTTGCCGCCGGTAAGCCATGGCCGCCACCCCGATCCCCATCGCAGCCCCTCCTCTCACTCCCTCTCTTCTTCTTCGCCAACGCAGGTCCATCAGGAGACCCCTGGACGCCGAGATGCGCGAGGACGAGGCCCAGCATCGCCCCCGATGCCAGCGCGATGCTCCACCCGCCCCGCGCCGTGGGCCGCCTCATACTCTGACTAATCGACAAGGAGAACGTCGGGAATAGGTGCGACGTCTCCTCGTCATCCTCTAGGATTAAACGCTTGCGAAACGGAGCACCGTAGCGTGTTCTAGGGCCGAGTCCGGCGATCCTCCGCCGCGGCTGCTCCTGTGCACGGCGGCACCGCCGCCTATGGTGGCCAACGCGTCAGGGACGAGCGCGCACGCGAGGTATTGCGGGGAAGCGGTGGCGTTGGCTCTGACGGCGGCGATGGCGATGGCGATGGCGATGGAGGGGAGCAGGAAGGAGGAGAAGGCGAGGAGAAGCGCCGGAAGGAGAGATGTCGGCGGGCGACGAAGGGGATGGCGAGCGTGCGCCGCTAGCCAAAGATACCGAGTGCAGGGGCGCCGATAGCTATCGTGAAAATATGGCGAGCCAGATGAAGATGCTGTTGGAAGCGTTTTTTGGTCCCCTTTTCTTTTTTTGCTAACCAAAACTTAAATATAGAGTCTCTTGGAGATGCTCTTACGGTGGTAGTTTGGATGCAGAGCTACCTTCATGAGATCATATTGGCTGTGACATTGATGATTGATGCAGTATGAGAATACAAAGGAGTCCGTCTATTTGGCGAGCAAAGGCTATGGAGGTCCTTGCGACATTGTTGTCTAGATTGGATGGCGTAGCAATAATAGATTTTTTTTTGAGGAACAACAATAAGGCTGTTGGCAGTGGTATCCCGAAAGGTTCCTGAAGGAACGATTTACAGGAAAAAATGCTGCAGCGGTGTCCTGAAGCACCTCCGCTACAGGAGCGGAGACCGGCGCCTCCCCCAAATCTAGCAAAGGTGGCGGAGCTCACCTACGCCGCCAGCGTGGCGGCAGGCCCACCACCGCCGCTCCCTTCCCACGCCGGCTGCAACTCCCGCCGGCTGCAACTCCCTCCGGCCGTCGCCTCCAGCTCCAGCTCCAGCCCCGGCCACCACCTCCAGCTCCGGCAGCCGCGCCAACAACTCCACGGCCTCGAGCCACGGACGCGGCTCCGACGGCGGACGGACCCGCGCGCACCATCCACAGACGCACCCGCCGTCAGCGGCCGTGGCCGCCGCCACCGCCCGCGTGAGGAGCCCGACCGGCCGCGCACCGTCTTCTCCGACAACGGCATGGGCGCGATGCCGCTGCCGCCGCCGAGGCCAAAGAGCGGCGATAACGCCACGGGGCACCGTGCGTCGACCGCCTGGCCGCCGCCGCTCCGCCGAAGGAGAGGAGGAGGGGGCGGGGGCGGAGAAGGGGCCACCGCGCTCCGCCGCCGCTTGTGCTCGCGCTCCATCGCCGCCGCTCGTGCTCCACCGCCGAAGTCGCCAAGTCTGAGCGCGCCGGCGTCGTCGAAGAGGAGGTTGTCCGGCTTCACTTCGCGAGTGCGTCGACGAGCTGGGCGCACGGTCCCGAAGGGGCCGCGCTCGATCTCTCTCTCCTCGCCGCCCTCCAGCTCCCGCAGCGGCGGAGGGGCCGGCCGCCCCTGCTCGCCTGCTCCACACCCGTCGTGTGCGGATCCGGCCATGGCGGCAGAGGGCGGAGCGAGGGGTCGCGGAGGCGGAGGGGCGGCGCAGGGGGTGGACGGTAGAGGTGGAGGGGCCGGTGCGCGAGGGGAGGTGGAGGCGGCGTGGCGAGGCGGGGAGGCAGAGGGGGCGGGGAAGGGACAGAGGGCGGCAGCGTGGAGCAGCGCGTCCGCGTCCGGCCGCGCGGGAGGGAGAGAGGGATGGGAGGAGGCGCTGCCGCCGCGAGCCGCCTGCCCCGCCAACCCGCCCGCCGCTGAGCTGCTCGGCCGGCGCGCCGCCCGCCCCCCGCCGCGAGCTACCCGGCCGCCGTGGGGAGGGAGAGAGGGGAGGGGGCGGAGGCGACAGGCAACGACGAGGAGGAGCGGCTCCGGCGACGGGCGAGGAGCCGAGGACGAGGAGGAGCGGCTGGAGGAGCTCCGGGCGATGCGGCGGAGCTTGAGGCGCCGTAGGCTTGGGCCGAGGTGGTCGACGACGAGCGCGAGGGAGAGGTAGGGGACGGTGCGGTGCGAGAGAGAGGGAGGGGCGGCGCGCTGCGGGAGGGAGGGGAGACGGCGGCGGCTGCGCAGCGCTGGAGAAGGGGAGGGTCGGGGGTGCGCCGGAGGGAGGGGAGGGAGGGATCGGCGGGTGCGTCGGTGGGAGCAGAGGCCGAGGGGGCACTGGCGGAGGCGGGTGTGGGGGATGGGGAGGGTGTCGGACCTTAGGACCGGCAATCCACCTGGGGGTACCCGAGTGGTTGATTTGTAGGCGGGGCGATTGATGAACTAGTGACCTGATGGTACACAGGAGGCACTGATTTAGACAGGTTCGGGCTACTTAGAGGTATAATACCATACTTCCTGTGTCGGTGGCGTCGTTTATATTGCTGGTGCTCGGCCAAGCCTCAGGAGGCAAGAACGAGCGTATGGTTTACAGGATGAGGTTTGTGTGTACCCGTTGTCCCTCATGGGGATGCCCTAGGCCACTTTATATAGGGTAGCGGGCTAGGGTTTACAAGTCGGTTTCCATCTAAACCTACTTGGCTCCGACCAGGACTCTAGTCCGGGTCGGTTACATTTGGAATATCCCTAGATAACCGGACGAGCGGCCTGTCGGGTCTTCATCAAACTTGTCCATCTAGTCGGGGTGCCCGTGTGGGCCGCGTAGGGGTCGGCCCACAAGCCTGTCAGATGTGGGCCCCGGCCGCCGTAGTCTGATCTGACAGTGGGCCCAGGGGTACCCATATCCCACAAGCTCCCGAGCAACGTGCAGGCGCGTGTCGAACTGCTTGATGAAGGGACAAGGCCAATGTAGTCGGCTGAAGGTGCTTCAACATGTAGTCGGCACAAGGGTGGGCGGTGCTCAAAAAGGAGAGAACACCCAACACGACGCCGAGTTCTTCGAGGTAGTCGGTCGGTCCTCATGATGGCCGAGTACAAGGCGACGATTAGGAGCACTGTACGTACAGTAGCCCCCGAGCGTTGGGTTGGTTAGTATAAGCGAGCCAAGGCTCAAAAAATGCCTAGACAACATGTTGCCCAAGAGTTGGTGAAGGCTTGCTACCACCAAGAGTACTTTCCGAGTTGGACGGCTTGCTCAGTCGACTGGGCTGAGTTGTAGGTGGGTGAGAGCATGCTGCCACCAAGGAAGGGGCCAAAATTTACTAGCACCCGTGACTTCAACAGTGCGTTGATAACGATGGACCGAGCCTGCTCGGTCAAAAGCTGTTACTGCTGGCGCTGCGGGAATCCCGCCTCTGAGCATGCTCAGTCAAGGGCATTGATGGCCACCCGCCCGGGGAAAAAGTGAAACGCATGCGCATTCACTCCCGAACGTTAGTGGCTCACGGGCCAACAGATCCATGACCCGCGGGGCGCCTATAAATAGACGCACCGGCGTTGTTCACCGCCGTAGTGTGTTGTAGAAGATAGTCACCATGTGGATCTTGAAATTCCTTCTTCCTGAGAGGATTGTGGGTAAGGGTAGGGTAGGCCAAGGCACACGCCTTGGTGCTCGCCATTGATGCCAGAAGAAAATCGTCGAAGGGTGGTGCAAATGCTGCGGGAAAGGAGCTGGGCATCGCGCTCCTCATAGGAGTGGAAGGTGTCCACTTCTTGATGGATCCGGGCGAGGAGGCTGTGGTAAGTGTACTCTTCGTCAGGAAGCTAGCGAATGATGCCAAGTTGATGGCTGATTTCGGGAGCCCATCGAGGACGAGTGGAGCGTGGTCCAAGCTCAAAGCTTGCGGCGGCGCTTAGCCCCTCCCTTTCTTCTAGAAATGCATCCACGAGGGCCTTCAGTTGGTGGGATGCCACAAGAAAATCGTCGAGACAACTGTGGAAACTGCTATCGGTGATTGTGTGCTGACCACCTAACTGAAGTGGTCCAAGAGCCGCCAGGAGCGCGGCTTATGCCTTTGTATCTTGAGATGGCCTTTGGCCAAATGTACTTTGTCCTTGTAAAACTCGCAATTCGCGAAGTACGGAATATGAACATGTTCATTCGTTGCGGTGTCGAGTAGTACCCGACTTCTTTTGGAAGGGAAAGTTATAGTCATATAGATCTACCGAACCCTACCCAGCGCCCAGCCCCCGAGCATGCGAGGGACTTGGCATGGTTCGTTTAGAATGCGCCGAGTCATCCTTTTACGACGCCCAGCCCCCGAGCATGCGAGGGTCTTGGCATGGCTCTCTTGGAACGCGCCGAGTCCTTTTACGGCGCCCAGCCCCCGAGCATGCGAGGGTCTTGGGATGGCTCTCTTGGAACGCGCCGAGTCCTTTTACGGCGCCCAGCCCCCGAGCATGCGAGGGTCATGACATGGTTCTCTTGGAACGCGTCGAGTCCTTTTACGGCGCCCAGCCCCCGAGCATGCGAGGGTCATGGCATGGTTCTCTTGGAACGTGCCGAGTCCTTTTACGGCGCCCAGCCCCCGAGCATGCGAGGGTCTTGGCATGGCTCTCTTGGAACGCGCCGAGTCCTTTTACGACACCCAGCCCCCGAGCATGCGAGGGTCTTGGCATGGTTCTCTTGGAACGCGCCGAGTCCTTTTTACGGCGCCCAGCCCCCGAGCATGCGAGGGTTTTGGCATGGTTCTCTTGGAACGCCCCGAGTCCTTTTACGACGCCTAGCCCCCGAGCATGCGAGGGTCTTGGCATGGTTCTCTTGGAACGCGCCGAGTCCTTTTTACGGTGCCCAGCCCCCGAGCATGCGAGGGTCTTGGCGTGGTTCTCTTGGAACGCGCCGAGTCCTTTTACGGCGCCCAGCCCCCGAGCATGCGAGGGTCTTGGCATGGCTCTCTTGGAACGCGCCGAGTCCTTTTACGGCGCCCAGCCCCCGAGCATGCGAGGGTCTTGGCATGGTTCTCTTGGAATGCGCCGAGTCGTTTGAAATGGAAACATATCCAGTCCGTCAATTTCGGATCCGGCGGATCGCGTATCGCCAATCCCGCGGATTCCGTCCGTTAGTTTCGGAGCCGTTAGGGTAGGGCGACGCCATCCGGGGGACGCCGTCGACGTCATCCCATCGTTGCGCCACACCCTTCGTCTTCCCCGCCTTTCTCTTTGCTCAGCCCGCCGCTGCGCCCGAGTGAGGTTCCCGAGGTTGTGTAGAGGTCGTAGATTGATCCCCATTGGCGAGCGCTCCCTCTCCAGCTTCCATCCATCCCTTGCTCCGCCCATTCAAGCGAAGCCATGGTCGACGAGGCTACTGAGCGCGCCACTGTGGAGGCTCTGGCGGTGGCCGGAGTGCCACTGGAGGGCGAGCAGGAGGCAGCTTGGGGGAAGACGAAGATGACCATGGAGCGCCTGGAGAATCTGGCGAACCGCGGTTTGCTCCCCCCGAAGGACACCTTGTCATGGAGGCTTCCTGAGAAGGAGAGGAGGCCGTTCGAGAACACCGGCGAGATTGCCGTCTTCGCGCACTTTGTTGAGCGCGGATTCAGCACGCCGTCCGGTGATTTCTTCCGAGGGCTGCTGCATTACTATGGTCTGGAGCTTTCTCATCTCAATCCCAATGGGATTTTTGATATTTCGTTCTTCATCTACTTGTGCGAGGTATTTCTTGGAATCGCTCCCCATTTCCATCTTTGGCGGTACTTGTACCGTGTCAAGCGCATTGGGTCGGGTAACAAGGGGGACGGCCCTACTCGGATTACCGGTGGGGCTGGTATTGCGCTGCGCATGGGTAGGCAGCGAGATTATTTTGATCTGCAGTTGAACGACGGCTACAAGGATTGGCATCGTGAGTGGTTCTACATGGTGGACCAGCCGCCATTGCTGCCGGGTAGAACTAGTGTGGCGCCGAAGGAGAGGGACTCCTGGCGCGATCTTCCGGTCGGGGATGAGTACAAAGACATCCCCGATCTTATGGCGATGATTGCTGACCTGAAGCGGAAGGGCCTGACTGCCATGGCAGTGACTGTGTCATTTGTAGCCCGGACCATCCAGCCGATCAAGGACCGAGTGCATACGGCGTACGAGTTCTCTGGCCGCACCGACCCGACCCGGGAGACGTCCCGGGGGTTCGACTCCGATGAGGTAGTCAGGCACGTGGGCACTATGATGAAGGGCGAAGTAAACAATCTTGATGCTCCGCGTCCTTTTTCTTTGAAGAATCCTCCGCCTGCGGTAAGTTTTCCATCTCGAGTCCCTTTTTGTTTACTTTGGTATTTTCTGCATGCTACCTGAGCTTATGTTGCATTCTTGGTGCTAGGAGGTGACCAAGCACTTCTTCTGCCCGGCACCATTGCCTAAAGCGGACCCGGCATTGAGGCAGAAGGTGATGAGGCCGGAGGAAGCGAGGAATGACCGACTTCCGGTCATTAAGGACTTGGAGGACTGGGTGTCTGAGGAACTCGGTTCCCCTCGAAGTTCAGGTGATGTTGCCGTTGTGGAGTCTGCGGCCGCCACCACTCGCACCCGTGCTGCCACTCGGAAGTACTACGCGTTGCAAACACAGACTGTGGCGGCCGAGTCGCGAAAGAGGTCGGCGCAGGCACAGGCTCAGTTGTCAGGTGCGCTGCGCATGAAGAGGCACAGGACGGATCCTGCGTCGTCGGCCGGGCAAGATGCTGCTGCTTCCCCGGAAGTGGAAGATGAGGGTCGGGACCTAGATGCTGTGATGGAGGTTGCGGTGGTGCGATCCCCCACGCCCTTGCTTTCGTCGGGGGACGGTCGGCCGCCGCGCCCAGCAGGCTTGCTCTTCAAGCGGCCGAGCAGGAGTAACGGGTTAGAGTCTGGACTCGGTTAAGTTGGTCATGCTCGGATGTTGTAGCGTCTTGAATCTTGATCTTTGTTGTCTCTTGCTGTGATGCTTTCAGGAATGTGACCACTATGTCGGACACATCGCGCACTCGGTTGGATTGTGGCGGTGACTTGGGGGATTCGGTGTCCCAGGACCCGCCTTCGACGGAGCTGGCGCCGACCCGGGTGGAGCCGCCAGTCTCGGCAGCGGCAGTCACCACCGGTGGAACGGACTCGGCGGCCATGGTGATTGTGACCGCCACGCCGGGGGCTGGCCCCAGCGCTCGGCCTGACGAGGAGGATCCCGACATGCCGGAGCTTGAAGATGACGCGCTCCCAGAGCAACGTGTCGAGTCGGAAGGCGAAGGAGAGGAGGTGGTGAGCCGCCAAGAGCGCTTCAGGCGCATCGCCGAGGCCAACAAAGCGGCGCTCGAACGAATCCGAAGCTCGTCAAGCTCGATGCTGGAGGACATGGAGGTGAGTCTTCTGACTCTGAGACTGGTATTCTTTGACTTTGTTGCTTGAACTTTGAATTGTGTAGGTGCTGATGTCCGGGACCGTGGAGAGCACGTGGTTGATGCGTGTGGCTGAGGACGAGTTCCTGGAGTTGCAAGAGCTCAGAACCCGGGTCCGCACTATCGCCAGTGAGGCTCGTGGCGTTGCCATTCAGAAGGACTCGGACGCGGAGGGCCTAGCGTGGCTCAACCAGGATCTCGTCGCCCAGCTGGAGGCGGCTAATACTGGTAGGCGTTTCTTTGTAGGAGTACTTTGGATATTAGCGGCTTTGCTTTTTACCTTGCTTGCCTTGCATTCTCAGGTCATGCCAAAGAGATGGAGCGCGGCCAGGGTCGTCTTGCGACAATGGACCAGAAGTTCAAGGAAGTGACCGCCGTGCTGCGGGAGAGGGACGCCGAGCTAAAGCGCGCTCTAGAAAGTGGGCGACGTCTTGTGTGGCGCCGACTTGAGTTTCCGACTTGTACTGATCATGAGGCCATAACACTTGGTTATGGGTGGTTCTGCTACGCAGGTCATGCCCGCGAGAAGAAGATCCTGGAGGAGAAAGTCTCGAAGATGGAACAGGAGATACAAGAGCTCGTCGGCGCACACATCCGAGCTTTGGGCGCCCACAATGTCGCCATGACTGGTGAGGATTGCTTCCAAGTTGTCTTCCTTTCACAGCATTTATGATGCTGAACCATTTGTTCCAACCCATGCACATGTGCAGAGGCAGCTGGTCGGTACGAAGAACTGGTGCGGGCAGCCGTGTTTGCCTGCGACCAGATCCAAATCCCTGGCGATCGGCCCGCGATGCCACTTGTGGAATGGCTGCAACACCTGCCAACGTACTCGAGGGGGATGGCGACGGAGACTGCACAATATGCGGTTAGGAGCACTCTGGTCCTTGTTCGCTCATACCACCCCGACCTCGACCTCGAAGACATCCGTGATGGGTACCATCCGAGCTTGTCGGAGCAGCAGTTCGAGGACCTGGCAGCGTCTTTTGCCGGCTTGGCGATTGATGTGGTCCGCAGCATTGTGGAGGTGACCGGCATGTGACCTGCTTGGAGAGAGAGAAAAGAGAAAAACATGTAGTATTTGGCAAACCTTTATGTAATAAGTATTACTTTCTTAAGCTTATGGCTTTGGTTGCGGATTTTGTTAGAACTGTGCCAATCGTTGTCACTTCACCATCCTCATGACTCGTACTAGGGACTAGGGCGGAGAACTGGCTGGAGCTCTCATGGAGGCAACTCTCCTGCATGCTACGATGCTCGGCGTGGAGGCTTAGTCGTAGGCAGAGTCCCGGCCGAGTACTTTCGCACGAGTTTAGATTCTGGTTATAGTGAGTTAGACTTGCCGTTTTAGTTTGTTGCCTCGTAGGTAACTTTACTGGAGGACGAGCGTGTGGCTGTCGTTAGAGAATTTAGTGCAAATGTATTGGTTGGAGAGCACAAAATTCGATTGGAGAGACTTTATTGAACGACGAAATAACAGGATAAAGATACATAGCTGTGTTTTGGACTAAGGATAGAACTTAGTGAGGTGCTGGATGTTCCAGACGTTTGGCACTAGATTGCCGTCGGCCCATTCTAGGCGATAAGGTCCCGGAGATATGACTTCCTTGACGATGAAGGGTCCTTCCCATGGCGCAGACAGCATATGCTGTCCTGCTAAGCTCATGACTCGGCGCAGAGCGAGGTCACCCACATTTAGAGAGCGTTCCTTGACGTTTCTGTCGTGATATCGGCGTATCTGCTCCTCATGGCGCGCATGCCGAGTTAAGGCACAGAGCCTATGTTCTTCTAGCGCGTCAATGTCGACCTGTCGACTGGACTCGGCTTCTCCCTCCTCGTAGTTCTTGACGCGTGGTGCGCTGAATGCGAGGTCGGCTGGTAGTACAACTTCCGATCCATAGACCATGAAGAAGGGCGAATATTCAGTTGCTCTGCTCCTTTGGGTACGAAGGCCCCATACCACGTGTGGTACTTCCTTAGCCCAGCGGCCTGCGCGTGGGTTTAGTGCATCATAGATTTCTTTCTTGAGGGCGTCCAGGACCATGCCATTTGCCCGTTCGACCTGTCTGTTGCACCGTGGGTGAGCTGAAGACGAGTAGTAGACGTCGATCTGGCTGTCTTGGCAAAAATCCCAGAACTCGTGCCCTGTGAACTGGGAGCCAAGGTCGGTGATGATCCGATTTGGGACTCCAAAGCGGTGTGTTATTTCTTCGATGAATGCCGCTGCCGTAGCGGACTTGGTGTCAGAGACGATCTTATATTCTATCCATTTGGTGAACTTGTCCACCGCGATGAGCAGGTGCTTGAACTCGCCTTGGGCCGGCTTGAACGGCCCCATATTGTCGAGCCCCCATAATGCGAAGGGCCAGGATGGTGGGATAGTGCGCAGTGCCTGAGCCGGCAAGTGCTTTTGCTTCTGGAAGAACTGGCACCCGGCACAACGCTGGACGAGTTCCTTTGCATCGGAGACCGCGGTGGGCCAGAAGAAACCGGATCTGTAGATCTTGCCAACCAACGTTCTAGCCGCCGCATGATTGCTGCATGCACCTGAGTGTGCTTCATGCAGTAGTGACAGGCCTTCACTGCATAGGATGCACTTCATGAGTACTCCTGAGGATGCTGCTTTTCTGTAGAGTTCTGGGCCAATAACCACGTAGTTGGCGCTCCGTCGGCTGAGCTGTTCAAGGGTGGCCTTGTCTTCCTTGAGCTTGCCTTCTATAGTCATACGGTCGTTCTTCACGAACGCGATGAGTGGTTCATGCCAATCTTCTTCTGCTTCTGGAGGAGCCGCAATTGTGGCGTTACCTGGTCGGCGGTGGCTGTAGGTTCGCATTCGTCCATTATTTTGATGGACGGCTTTCGTAGATCTTGTACGAATACACCAGCGGGTACTTGGGATCGCTTGGACCCGAGCTTGGATAGCACATCGGCGGCGACATTCTCTTCTCGTGGCACATAACGGCATTCCAACCCATAGAAGTGGGCTTCGAGCTTCCGAACTTCCGCACAGTAGGCGTCCATTGTTTCCTTTGAGCACTCCCAATTCTTGTTGACTTGTTCAACTACTACCTTTGAATCTCCAAAGCATAGGAGGCGCTTGATGCCGAGGGTAATGGCTATCTTTAACCCGTGGATCAGCGCTTCGTATTCGGCGCCGTTGTTTGTTGCCTTATAATGGATTTGCAGCACATATTTGAGGTGCTTTCCTTCCGGTGATATAAATAGCACTCCCGCGCCGGCTCCTTCCAGGTTCAGAGCGCCATCAAAGTACAAAGTCCAGTGCTCGGGTGGCTCAGCAGGTGTAGGCGCCTGGAGTTCTGTCCACTCGGCCAAGAAATCGACCAGAACTTGTGATTTGATGGACTGTCTTGACCTGAAGGTGATGTCGAAACTTCCGAGTTCTACCGCCTATTTGACGACTCGGCCGTTGATGTCGCGGTTGTGGAGAATCTCGCCGAGCGGGAAGTTGGATACCACGTGTATAGGGTGAGCTTGGAAGTAGTGGCGCAGCTTTCTAGAGCAGATCAAGAGTGCGTAGAGTAGCTTTTGTGGGTGCTGGTACCGAACTTTTGACTCGGCCAACACTTCGCTGACGTAATACACCGGTCTCTGAACCAGGTAGGAGTGTCCGTCTTCCTGGCGTTCGACGACCAGCGCTGTGCTTACCACATTTGTGGCTGCTGCTATGTATAGTAGGAGGGGTTCGTCTTTCTTTGGTCCGGCGAGCACCGGCGGGGTGGCGAGGAATTGCTTCAGGTCGGCCAACGCTTGGTCGGCTTCTGGCGTCCATTCGAACTTGTCGGCCTTCTTCAAGAGCTTGAAGAAGGGCCCCCCCGTTCACCTAGCTTGCTGATGAACCGGCTTAGGGCTGCCATCATCCCTGTCAGCTTCATTATTTCTTTCGTGTTCTTGGGAGGCGGCAGATTCTGGATCGCCGCGATCTTGGTCGGATAAGCCTCTATGCCCCGCTGGCTTACCAGGAACCCCAAAAGTTTGCCTGAGGGCACCCTAAAGACGCACTTTGTCGGGTTTAGCTTCCATCTGTAGCGCGCGGAGGTTGTTGAATGTTTGTTGGAGGTCGGCGATTAGGGTGTCTGGGTCGTAGGTCTTGACCACGACATCATCGACGTAGGCTTCGGCGTTGCGCCCGATCTGAGTGTCCAAGCAACGCTGGATTGCCTTCTGGTACGTTGCTCCAGCATTCTTGAGGCCGAAGGTCATTGTTTTGTAGCAATATATGCCATGAGGCGTGATAAACGCCGTTTTGTCTTGGTCGGCCGGGTTGAGGGCTATCTGGTGATAGCCGGAGTAGCAGTCAAGGAAGGAGAGTAGTAGACACCCGGCCGTGGAATCGACAACCTGGTCGATGCGAGGAAGAGGGAAGGAGTCCTTAGGGCAGTATTTGTTGAGATCGGTATAATCAATGCACATTCTCCATTCACCGGTTTTCTTCTTTACAAGTACAGGATTTGCGAGCCATTCGGGGTGCATGCACTCCCGAATGAAACCGGCTGCTAGGAGCTTATTCAATTCTACCCTAATGGCCTCCTTGCGATCTTGTGCGAACCGTCGAAGCTTCTTCTTGACCGGCTTGGCGGTCTTCACCAAATGCAAGGAGTGCTCAGCCTTCTCCCTTGGAACTCCGGGCATATCTAAAGGTTTCCATGCGAATATGTCCCAGTTGTCCCACAGGAAGGAGGTGAGCGCGCTTTCCTATTTGGGGGACAAGCCTTGGCCTATCAGTGCCGTCTTGCTGGGATCGTCGCTGAAGAGGGGAATTGCCTTTGTCTCTGCGTCTGGCTCGAGCGCTGTCATCGTTGCATCTTGCTCCGGTATCTTGGAGTCGACAGGTGGGTTGGTCTTGGCCTCGCTTGCGAGGAGCACGCTGTTGCCGAGTTGTCGCGAGAGCTCAGCAAGGCGTACAGCTTCTCCATCACACTCGTACGACGTCTTGACGTCGCCCCTGACGCTGATGACCCCGTTCGGGGCCGGCATCTTCATCACCAAGTAGGTGTGGTTGGGGATTGTCATGAAGCGGGCCAGCATGGGCCGCCCAAAGATGGCGTGATAGGAGCTGCCGAAGTCGGCGACCTCAAAGTGCAGGAACTCGGTGCGGTAGTTATCGGGCGTGCCGAAGGTAACTGGCAGAGTAACTCGCCCCACTGGGTAGGCCGCCTTGCCTGGGATGACGCCGTAGAATGGGTGGTCAGAGTCTCGGAGCCTGCTGTAGTCGAATCCCATGTCGTTCAGGGTCCTGGTGAAGATGATGTTGAGCGCGCTGCCTCCGTCAATCAGTACTTTAGTCAGGAGAACTCTGTCAACAACCGGGTTGATGATCACCGGGTAAGATTCGGGTTCAGGCAAGTGGACCCAATGATCCCTCCTGCTGAAGGTGATCGGAGTTTCTGACCACCTAAGGTACTCGACACTTTTGGTGCCCACGAGATTTATCTCGCGGCTGTGGAGCTTCTTCTTCCTTTTGTCGCGGAACGCGTCTGGTCCTCCCAAGATTACGTTGACCTGGCGGTCAGCACGTTGAAAGTTGCCGCGCTGCTCGTCTGCAGCGACGACGTCTGGGCCCGGGTGGCGAGCGTCGCCATCTGGTGCGCCGTCATCGCGGCGGCGGTCATTACGGCGGTCGAAACGACGGTCATTGCGGCGGTCGCCGTCTCTTTTGTCGCCGCGGTTGTTGTTGTAGCGTTGCTTCTTTGGCGCCGGGGGAACGCCGAGCTCCTTCTTCAAGTTCCAGCAGTCTCTGAACGAGTGCTTCGCGTCCTTCTGGAGGGGACACGGTTCGTTCAGGCGGGCGAGCTGGTCGGGTTGGAGTCGTGAGTCCACGCGGCGTTCGCCTTCTGCAACGGTTGCGACGTCAGGCCTGCTGCGTCTGTTGCGTGTTGGCTCCACCTTCTTTTGCTCGGCCGGCAGGCGGTCGTGGTCTTTATCTCTCCGATCTCTTGCCCTGAACTGAGCTAGCTCGGCTACGTCGGCTTTGGCCTCTTCCTCGACCACCTTCATCATCTCCCCAACTGTCTTGGGGTCTTTCTTGAATGGGTTGTGGAAAACATACTTGTCGTATAGTCCACGTCGGAAGGCGTCTATGACGTCCCTCTCTTCGACATCTGTAAGCTTGTTACGGTTATCGAAGAAGCGATTGGTGTAGTCTCGGAGACTTTCACCCCTGTTTTGGCGTACTAGATCCAGATCGAATCTAGTGCTCGGCCGAGTGTAGGTGGCCTGGTAATTCTCTGTGAACACCTCGCAGAGTTGTGCCCAGCTGTCGATGGATTGTTCCGGTAGTCCTGAGAGCCATAGGAGCGCCGCTTTCCCTAGCATGACCGGGAAGTAGGCTGCTGCCTGGTCGGTGCTGCCGCGCGTGGCTTTAACCACCGTGATGTAGGTTTGGATCCAGAGCTTGGGGTCAGAGCGGCCGTCGAACTTCTCGACCATGGCTGGTTTGAAGGTATCCGGCCATGGGACCTGGCGTAGCCGCTTGGTGAAAGCCTGGAAGCCTTCGATCTCGAAGTCATCGTCGCCGAAGCTGTCGATGCCACCGTCGTGACGTCGGTCACAGGCTCTGGGTGAGCCGTAGCGGCGATCATACCGGTCGCGTTCGTCGAGCTCGCGGTGTGCGCGGTGATCGTCGACGTAGGAGTATTCGGAGTAGTTGGCTCGGCGTTCGGGTCAGCCGAAATCCCGATCATATCTCTCTCGGCGTTCCATCTCTGCGGCGTCACGTTCGCGATGCCTCTTGTCAAGTTCTTCTCGCACATCGCGGTCATGCCTGCGTAGCCGTTCGCGGAGGTCGCCGTCGTTGCGGCGGTGATGACATCTCCTGTTGCCGCCGTCGCGGTGGTTCCGAGGGTGCCTGCCCTCGGACTCGTCCGGTTGATGGTCAGTCATGCGTTCCTGATCAACCTCCTCTGGGATGACGTCCAGAGTTGGAGATCTATGCCGGCGCCTGCCTCGGTCAGATGTGCTATACCCGGTCCTGCGGATACTCGTTCTGCTCGAGTGTGATCGGCTAGATTTTGATCTAGCCTCTCTGTCCTTCTAGTGGAGGTCCTGTGCGACGGTCAGCCGAGCCCGGAGTCGGGCCGCCTCTGGGGTGGCCTCCATGTGTGCTAGCTCGGCGATACATGCTGCCATCGCCGCGGATGGGTTACGGAAGTCGGCCTGAGCCCGCTTAAATTCGCGTGCCAGGTTACGCGGGTCCAGTGGGTCCAGGTCTTCATGGCGCGGTGCGCCGTCCGCCTCTGCATCTGTTGCCTCGGCCTGCCGGCGCTGCGCTCGGAGGGTGTTTGCATCTATGCGACGTTGTCGTGCGGATGTGGTCTCGTTGTCTTGCGTAGGTTGGTCCTCGGAGACGAGTACTTCGCGATCTGGCCGTGAAGTGTGGCTCTGGGATGCGTCCGCCGAGTTCTCGGGAGTCGCCAGTATGGTCATAGCGACCTGGAACTCACCACAATTTGGAGTCTGGGTGGGTTCGGGTGGCTTTCCAGATTGGATCTGGGCCTCACGGTGCGAGAGTTGGCCAGAATAGTCGGCTGCCGCATTCTTCAGTCCATGGGGGAACGTGTTCCCTGGGCGGTTTAGGACCCGCTCAGACATGGAGATGCACTCAGCGAGCGTGTCGTTGATGCGATTTAGCCCGTCGATGATCTCATCGGGGTAAGGTACTCGGCGCTTCGGAAGCAGATTCAGAATCCGTTCGTGGACGCTGAGCTGCTCGACCTGCTCGATGAGCTGATCAGGCACGTCGGGGGAAGTCCCCGGAGTTGTCGAGGTTGAATCTACCGGCGTCAAGTTGACGCTGGTGGAGCTGGAGTTGCTGGAGTCGGTGAAGAAGCTGCATCCCGGAAGGTGCTTGGGGCTGCCGCTCATGTTCGCCGGGAAGACGACGTCGGATCGATCTGCCATCAAGCCAACGGTGTTTTCAAATCGAAAAAGCTCACCAACCTACCCCTACCTGGCGCGCCAACTGTCGGACCTTAGGACCGGCAATCCACCTGGGGGTACCCGAGTGGTTGATTTGTAGGCGGGGCGATTGATGAACTAGTGACCTGATGGTACACAGGAGGCACTGATTTAGACAGGTTCGGGCTACCCGGAGGTATAATACCCTGCGTCCTGTGTTGGTGGCGTCGTTTGTATTGGTGGTGCTCGGCCAAGCCTCAGGAGGCAAGAACGAGCGTATGGTTTACAGGATGAGGTTTGTGTGTACCCGTTGTCCCTCATGGGGATGCCCTAGGCCGCTTTATATAGGGTAGTGGGCTAGGGTTTACAAGTCGGTTTCCATCTAAACCTACTTGGCTCCGACCAGGACTCTAGTCCGGGTCGGTTACATTTGGAATATCCCTGGATATCCGGACGAGCCGCCCGTCGGGTCTTCATCAAACTTGTCCATCAAGTCGGGGTGTCCGTGTGGGCCGCGTAGGGGTCGGCCCACAAGCCTGTCAGATGTGGGCCCCGGCCGCCGTAGTCTGATCTGACAGTGGGCCCAGGGGTACCCATATCCCACAGAGGGAGAAGGGAAAAAGGAGAGAGAAAGTAAAGAATAAAAAAGAAAAAAATAGTGGTGGTTGGTATAGAGGAAGGTGATAGAGTAGAGATGAGTGCGGAAGAAATTGAGATAGGGGAATGAATCTCGATGATAGGATAGAATATTCCTTTCAGGGGAGATGACAGAGGAGAGACGAGTGCGAGCAGCCTAACAGACATTGCTTATATTTTCTTCTTTATTAGGCCATGATAGGCCACGATCTGTTGGGCCGGGCCATGCATTCCCGACAATACCACACCTACCACTTTTTATTGTCACAACATGGCCCATGGCGGACACCCCCTAATCTTTATTGGCCATGCCAGCAGGCCCGGGGGCTCTGCCACAAACAGCGTCGGAGCCATTTGGACAACCGGAGAGGACGGGAGGCACGACGACCGAACTGCCGAAGTCGGCAGCAAGGTACCGTGCACGGCCTGGGGTTCCGAGATCTGTACACATTTAACATTGCCATGCTTGCTAGGCAGGCTTGGCGAATTCTTGTGTGTCCAGACACTTTATGTGCACAAGTGTTGAAGGCCAAATACTTTTCAGATAAATCTATCCTAGAGGCTTCTGCAAAAAAAAAGGCATTTCATATACATGGAGGAGCGTTCTCAAAGGGGTGCGGTTACTGAAGGAAGGATTCATATGGAGGATTGGGAATTGTAATACAGTAAATATTTGGAAATACCCTTGGATACCAAGGAACTACACAAGAAAGGTCATTACACCTCGGAGGGGATCCATCCTTCAGAAAGTTGCTGATCTCATTAATCCTGTTACTGGTACTTGGGATGAGCAGCTAGTAAGATGCTGAAATTATTTCATTGATGCCACTTTTTGAAGACATGGAGGATTTTCCAGCCTGGCACCCCGATCCTAAGGGACTTTTTTCGGTGAAATCGGCTTATGCTTTAGGCATCAAAATTAGGGATCAGGTTAATGAGGCTGATGCATCCTCTTATGATGCTGGCAGCAGCTTTGACTGGAAGAAAATATGGAGGCTGAATGTGGCTAATAAAGTGAAAGGTGTTTGCATGGCAGCTGGCTCACAATTCCTTGCAAGTTAAAATGAATATTGCTAAAAGAGGTGTTAATCTCAGTACTCTTTGTCACTGGCGGATCTAGCTCGCCCCTATAAATTCCCTTCTTCTCCGGTGATTTTTAGAGCTCCGACAGCGATTTTAACATGTATTAGTACAAGAACCATAAATTTTTTTCTTCAAATTTGAGTTAATATCTCAACTTCGCATTAAAATTGTGTGATTGCAATGTATGGATGCGTTAATGTGATGTGAATTTACAACGTGCTTGATTTCGGTTTAGTCGACCATTAAAAGTTCGCCCCAGCTGTTTTTTTTCCTGGCTACGCCACCGCTCTTTGTCCTGTTTGCCAAAGATTTGATGAAGACATTGGCCACCTGTTATTAAAGTGCAAAGATATGCAATTGTGTTGGCTGCTCCTGAATATGGAGAAGGTGAGAACATGTCTGTCATCACAAGCTTCTGTTAAAGACATGCTGGAGAAAGTTTAGAGCCTCAAAGCTGAAGTGCAGCAGTAAGTAATATTACTTATGTGGTGCTGGTGGTCCAAGCAAAATAAGATGAATGTAAGGGAGAGGAAAAAGAGTGCCCAGGAGGTGGTTAATTAATGATGTCATGTTCCATATACGGACCTGGAACTCTGCTTTCCAAGGTAATATTTCAGAAGCTAAGAAGAACACCCAACCAAAATGGAGAGTTCCTCCAGAGGACTTCTATAAAATCAATTGTGATGGTTTTTTCTTTCCTGATTCCAATAGTGGTGGTTGGGGTTTTGTTATACCTGATCATGATGGACAAGCTGTGGCGGCAGGAGCAGGCTTCGAAAAACATTTGATAAATGCTCAACATTCTGAAACTGTGGCTTGTTTGAAGGGGATTAAACATGCTACAACTCTGGGCATTCAACGTATTATTTTGGAGACTGATGCAATGACAGTGGCTAATGCAATTGGTGACCCAGGCTCCGACAGATCCTCCCTTGGTACCATGTTTAGAGAAATCAGAGCTAGATTGCTATCTGATTTTGTTGCCTGCTCTGTTTCTCACCGCCCTCGGGCTTGTAATTCAATAGCTCATACTATAACTGCTTTGGGCCTAAACTATGTAAATCGACCTGTGTATTGGCAGGGCCGTCTTCCTGAATCTGTTGGTGTCCAGCGAATTGCCTGGACGGATGTCTTAATGGAAGTCCTTTTCCATCGAAAAAAAAGGTCCCGTGCACGGCGTGAGCACGGCCAGGCTTCCAGATTCCGATTTTCCAACTAGGGCCGCTTGTTTAGTTCCCTAAATTTGACTCTAAATTTCACTATGTAAAATGAAAATTTTTATCAAATCAAAATGTCGGCACATGTATGAAGTACTAAGATGAAATCAAAAATTAATTACATTAAATATAGATGAAATAAAAAACTAATTGCATAATTTTGTTGTACTTTACGAGACGAACATTTTAAACCTAATTAATCAATGTTTGAATAATTATTTACAAATACAAACGAAATGTTACAATTATGTATTAACGATAAAATGCAAAGTTTACCATGGAACTGAACAAGGCCCTAGGCCCGTGCATGCTTGACACCCAAGGAACGCCTGCTGCTCCTGTCCATCCGATCCGTACGTCGTCTCCAGGCTCCAGCCGTGCCGGAGACAAGTCAAAGGAAAGGCGCGGCTCCCCCGTTCTCGAATTTCTCCTGCTGCAGGCTGTAGTCAACGAAATGGGTGCGTCTGCGGCCAAAGGTTGGCGAGTGCTATCGCTCGACCAATCCGTACAGCTTCTTGGAGACGAAGCCTTGGAGACCAAGCCAGCCCTTGTTTAGTTTTTAAATATCAAAGCCAAATTTTGGCTTTGTAGGTGCATGTGCTACTGTAACATTTCGTTTGTATGTGTAAAAATTGTCTAAAAATTGATTAATTAGTCTCAAAATGTTCGTCTGGTAGAGTACAACAAAACTGTGCAATTAGTTTTTGATTTCATCTATATTTAGTACTCCGTGCATGTGTCGACATTTTGATGTAATATAATTTTTTTATATAGTAAACTTTGAGGGTGAAATTTAAGATCTTAGGTCAAAATGCAAATAGTAACATCATCCAACACGCGCGCGGTCAAAATGAATTTTGACCACCACCACGCACTAATCGTGATGTCAATGCGCTGCCGTGGACGTGCTCTGTCCCCTAGCTGTCCGTCCCGGCGTCCTGCTCCGTTTGCTGGATTTTAACCACACGCTCTTGTCGTTTTAAGCCCCCCAAAAGTTTCATCAACGACCCGTCACATCAATCTTCACGAACACTAATTAGAAGTATTAAATATAGATTAATGATAAAACTCATTCCACAACTTCTATCTTAAATTTTAAGCGAATCTAACGAGTCTAATTATGTCATGATTAGACAACGTCATGATACAATAACCAATCTCTAATGATGGATTAATTAGGCTTAATGTATTCGTCTCACAATTTCCGGTCCATCCGCGTAATTAATTTTATAATTAGTCTACGTTTATTACCTCTAATAGGTGGTCAAAGAGGCCCCCAAATTTTTTTGCCAAAACTTTTGGCCAACTAAACGGGGCCTAGCAGATCCGTGTACAAATATTTCGGGTTTGTCATGGCCGGTCCAACCGTAATCTGCGAGGAAGGAGAGGGCGTCGACAATTTTGGATGATCATCGCATGACTGCAACTAGATAACGATAGGTTCCCATCGAATGAACAAACTTCTCTTCAAATAACGTTTCTAGGGACCGTGTCGTTGTCCAAATTGACTGTATGTACCTTACCAAGAGAAGTGTGTCAACGAGAAAATGTTTACTTTTCATACGATTGTCCACATAGTACTTCATACACCGTATGAAAGAGCACTACTACTCGGACCGTTAGAGTAGCACAAGTCAGCTGATCCATGTCACGCTGTAAATTAACGTCATCTCGGGCTCCCGTTTTATGGAACTGATACTGATGCGTCGCGCAATAACCACACAAGTGGACCGGTCTATGCATTTTCTCCGAAGCTATCTACCCGTGATCCAGTGATCTTTCCGGGTCGCTTCCGAGCTTCTTAACACCAGGACAAGTGTACTAACCCCTGCATCGAACACGATCCTCGCATGTATATATTGTGCCTCCACTAGACATTCATATTGCACACAAAGCACAGAGATTTTCAGTTCCCGACACGACACAGAAAAGCTGAGCTTGGCGCGCGCCACCATGGACGCGACGGCTAGGGGCGCCGCTGCCCGCGGCGACGATCAGAACGGAATCGGCAGAGACGGCACCGAGGAGAAGAAGGCCGATGCCGCGGCGGCAGCGGCCAAGAGGGTGTCGCTGCTCGGCATGTTCCGGTACGCCGACCGCCTGGACGTGCTGCTGATGGTGCTGGGGGCGGTGGGGGCCGTGGCCAACGGCATGGCGGAGCCCCTCGTGACCGTTCTCTTCGGCAACGTCATCGACTCCTTTGGCGACAGCACCGCGCAGAGCGTCGCCCGCCGCGTCAACAAGGTGAGCGCACCTTTGCCGTTTACGGGGCGCTTCATGAGACGCCGGTTCTAACCGTGGGCCTTCTTCCTCCAGGTTGTTCTGAAGTTCATATATTTGGGCATCGGAGCTTCAGTTGTCTCCTTCCTTCGTAAGTGGAATTTTACTCTGTTTTCAGAATCAATGATAGCTCTGTCACTGAAATTATGGATGTGAAGAAGCTATACAGGAAAATATTTTTAGTACTGTACAAACCAAACTTAAATTGCCCAATATATATAAACGATTCAAGTATATATCAGTGTGCTCACGGCATTTAGTAGTCTCAAACGAAGTAGCTACGAATCATTCACCTAGCCATGTCTTTGTTAGAGAATTTAGTTCTACTTGTATGGTTCAAATGCTAATACAAGGCTCACCTTCCACTTGTCCCAGAGGTGTCTTGCTGGACGATAGCTGGAGAAAGGCAGTCAGCCCGCATCCGTTCCTTATACCTTAATGCAGTCCTGAGGCAGGATATTGCATTCTTCGATACAGAGTTGACAACAGGCCAAGCAGTTTCCAGGATGTCCAGTGATACCCTCGTGGTTCAGGATGCTCTTGGTGAGAAGGTATTGCATTTATTTTCCCATCGCATACCACAAACACAAGTGTGCGCAGACCTGCAAAAACGCGAGATAATGCAGACATTATATTTGTTTCACGTTTCAGCAGAATGAATGAAGGACATTAGATTTTTTTGTTAGCTAACTGTACATTTTTCATGTTCTGCATCAAGTATTACCTTGTGCTGCTGGTGCTGAGCTAGAATCTATTAACTTATCATTTACAGGCAGGAAAGCTTCTACAGCTCGCATCTAGCTTTTTTGGTGGTTTTATAATAGCATTCACAAGAGGCTGGCTCCTCACTCTTGTCATGCTAACATCACTACCGCTAGTTGCTATTGCCGGTGCAATTTCTGCACATGTTCTAACCAAGGTTTCTAGCAAGAAACTGACATCTTATGGGGATGCTGGGGATACTGTTGAACAGACCATTGGAGCTATACGAACGGTGACTTCAAATCATGCCAATTATTTCACAGTACATTGATTACTTTGCAAATACAGGACAGTAAAGTAAAATGCCTTCGTTTCAATATGCAGGTAGTTTCATTCAATGGAGAGAACAAAGCTGTTGCGATGTACAAAAAATTTATCAAGAATGCGTACAGGACTGATATTCTGGAAGGCCTTACCAATGGTTTTGGCATGGGATCTGTCTTATGCATTATGTTCTGCAGCTATGGCCTAGCTTTCTGGTATGGCGGACAGCTAATCGTTGACAAAGGCTATACTGGAGGGAAGATTATTACAGTGTTGATTGCTGTGTTAATCGGTGCTACGTGAGTATCCAGAACCCTAACATTAGAAATATGAATATGTACAGTTTAAGCCCTGTAGATCTGTACATAATTGTATTTGCATGATCCTACCTTCATGCTATCTCTTATGTTTCCTCAACAAAAAGTGCATACATGTCCTGAACAGTAGTTATGCAACTATTACCTCATATCCAGAAATAAATAACTTGAATTTGCTCGTTGCATCTAGTACAATAACGTCCTAAACATGCCACAATTCTTTGCAACAGTTCTTTAGGTAATGCAACACCATCTTTTTCTGCAATCGCGGAGGGTCAATCTGCAGCATACAGATTGTTTGAAACGATTGAAAGGAAACCAGAGATAGACTCAAGTGATACCAGCGGCGTGGTCCTAGAAGATATGAATGGAAATGTTGAGCTAAAAGATGTTCACTTTTGCTACCCTTCAAGGCCTGATCAATTGATATTAGATGGATTATCATTACAAGTAGCCAGTGGGACAACAATGGCCATAGTTGGAGAGAGTGGAAGTGGCAAGTCAACTGTTATCAGCCTAGTTGAACGATTCTATGACCCACAAGCTGGTGAAGTTCTGATAGACGGCATTAACATCAAGAATATTAGGCTTGATTGGATGAGAGAGAAGATCGGTCTGGTCAGCCAAGAACCGGTGCTCTTCATGACCTCCATTAAAGATAACATAATGTACGGTAAAGAGGACGCGACACTTGAAGAGATCAAGAGAGCATCTGAACTTGCAAATGCAGCAAACTTCATTGACAAGTTACCAAATGTATGGAAATGAAAATGAATATTTGAAATATCTGCTTGACACTTTAAGATTAATTTTAATAAGCAATTAACAATGTTCCCTTTTATACCAGGGCTATGATACATTGGTTGGGCAACGTGGCGCACAGCTTTCTGGAGGACAGAAGCAAAGGATTGCAATTGCAAGAGCCATCCTTAAAGACCCAAAGATACTTTTGCTTGATGAAGCAACAAGTGCATTGGATGTGGAATCTGAGCGGATAGTTCAGGACGCACTGAATAGGATAATGGTGGAAAGGACCACACTCGTTGTTGCTCATCGTTTGAGCACTGTAAGGAATGTTGACTGCATAACAGTTGTTCGTCAAGGGAAAATAGTCGAACAAGGTTAGATTATCTTACATACTTATTTTTACTTTGTGGAAAATTTCCCTTGTCAAACCATGTTAATCCATTTGTCACACAAACATATGATTTATATACAGGCCCTCATGATGAACTGGTGAAGGATCCCAATGGGGCCTACTCCCAGCTTATTAGGCTACAAGAGACTCGTACTGATGAAAGGCGTAAAATAGCAGACTCTGGGGTGCCAGATTCCAGATCAAAAAGCACCAGCTTGTCACTTAGACGGTCAATGAATAAAGATTCTTTTGGCGATAGCAACAGATATTCCTTCAAGAACACCTTAGGATTGTCGGTTGAATTATATGAAGATAGGATCACAGGTGAACAGAAAACAGAAGAGCTCTCTGATGTTGTGGCGCTTAAGAAAGCACCAATTGGACGTCTCTTTAAGATAAACATGCCAGAAGTGCCAGTTCTTCTGTTAGGCTCTATAGCAGCATCAGTACATGGAGTCATTTTGCCATTGTTTGGTATAATAATGTCGGGTGCTATAAAATCATTCTATCAGGCACCAGATAAGGTGAAAAAGGATAGTAGCTTTTGGGCGCTGATATGTGTTGTTATGGGGGTTGCGTGCATAATTTCAATCCCAGCAGAATATTCTCTATTTGCAATTGCTGGTGGAAAGCTTATAGAGCGTATTCGGACTTTGTTATTTCAAAGCATTGTGCACCAGGAAGTTGCTTGGTTTGATAGAGCCTCGAATTCTAGGTATGAAATTCATTTGACTTTTTTACTTATTTTTATGTTTTCCAAACATATTTAGGTTTACCTCAATACTAAAAGTACTCTTTATTACTTGCAGTGGGGCACTTGGTACAAGGCTCTCTGTTGACGCATTAAATGTTCGGCGCTTAGTAGGAGATAATTTGGCCCTTATAGTGCAGTCCATAGCTTCCTTAACAACTGGATTTGTCATAGCTTTTGCTGCAGACTGGAGGCTTGCCCTGGTCATCACATGTGTTATTCCTTTGTTAGGCGTACAAGGTTATGCTCAAGTAAAGTACTTGAAGGGGTTTAGCGAAGATGCTAAGGTGACTGAAAACTATAAAGCATCATTTCCTGTTTGATTGCGTGTGAACTCTTCGAATTATCCTTAAGATTTTTATCATGACAAAGTGATCCGATAATGCAGGAGATGTATGAAAATGCAAGTCAAGTTGCAACTGATGCTGTTGGTAGTATCAGAACTGTAGCATCTTTCTGTGCTGAGAAAAGAGTGGTCGCAACATACAACAAGAAATGTGGAGCTCTAAGGAAACAGGGAATTCGTAGTGGCATTGTTGGAGGGATCGGCTATGGCTTCTCTTTCTTAATTATGTATCTCGCATATGGTCTTTGCTTCTATGTTGGTGCACAGTTTATACGTCAAGGAAAAACTACTTTTCCAGATGTTTTTAAGGTAAGATACCTACTAATCTTATCTACCATTCAGTGCCCAGATATTAACTTCATAAATCATTCATAAACTGATTGGATGTTTTCCAGGTTTTCTTCGCCTTGTTGTTGGCAACTGTTGGGATTTCGCAGGGTAGTGCTCTGGCTTCTGATGCAACAAAGGCAAGGGAATCAGCTATTTCCATCTTCAGTGTTCTGGATAGGAAGTCCAACATTGACTCAAGTACTGATGATGGGATGGTACCGGAGAATGTCACTGGAAACATTGATTTCAACAATGTCAGTTTTAAGTACCCATCACGCCCTGATGTGCAGATATTCAGTGACTTCACCTTGCACATTCCTTCTGGAAAGGTACAATTGAACTTGCTATATGTAACACCTTTTGTTCATTTTCTTGCAGTAAGATTGCCCCAAATAACTGGATGCATTGTATACAGTTTAGTGGCATTATATATGGAACCGTCTGCTTCTTTATTTTAAGTCTAATATTTTCCAAAAACTGGAACAGTATGATGCAACCTTTTTCCTTCCTTTTGTACAGACAGTAGCACTTGTTGGAGAGAGCGGTAGTGGCAAGTCAACAATAATTGCTTTACTGGAGCGTTTCTATGATCCTGATTCTGGTGGAATCTTACTAGATGGTGTTGAAATTAAGAGCCTAAAAGTTAGCTGGCTAAGGGATCAAATGGGACTGGTAGGCCAGGAGCCAGTGCTTTTCAATGACACAATCCGTGCCAACATAACATACGGTAAGCACGGTGAGGTAACAGAGGAAGAGGTTATGGCTGTGGCCAAGGCAGCAAATGCCCACGAGTTCATATCAGGCTTGCCGCAAGGATATGACACCATGGTGGGAGAGAAAGGAATTCAGTTATCTGGTGGGCAGAAACAACGTGTAGCTATTGCAAGGGCCATAATAAAGGACCCTAAGATACTACTGCTTGATGAAGCAACCAGTGCCCTAGATGCCGAATCCGAGTGCATTGTTCAAGACGCATTGGATCGAGTCATGGTAAGCCGCACCACTATTGTGGTGGCACACCGCCTCTCCACGATCAAAGGGGCTGGCATGATTGCAGTCCTCAAGGAGGGAAAGATTGTAGAGAAGGGAAGGCACGAAGCCCTGATGCGCATCAAAGGTGGAGCCTACGCTGCATTAGTAGAGCTCCGCTCAAAATCTGAATAGAGTGATGTATCTTTATATCATTTGTGCATTTGTACAAGTTTGATTTGGTCATAGAATCCAAAGGTTTGTTATTTTAGAAGTTGAAATGCAAAATTTGAGCTCAAGCATTTTTCTCCTCATGCTGTGTGGAAGAAACATGGTTTGATCTTATTAGTTATTAGGCATAAAGAGAGCAAACTAATTTCGTGTACTCGTTCATGCCTTGTTTGAAAACATAGTGAATCCTCTCCAATCCATAAGCATTGGCAGGGACTGAGGCGGGAATTAGCTCATTTTCACTCCAATCCACACAGATCGGGAGGGAATGGGTTTATCCAAAGTTCCAAACAGGCCTCTGTGAATAGACCACAAAACCGAGGCCTTGTTTAGATGTTAGAATTGAGAGGTTGAATTTGGGAGAAAGGTGTCACTTCGTAATCATTGCGCTACCGTAGCATTTCGTTTGTATTTGTGAAAAATTATCCAAAAATTGTTAATTAGGCTCAGAATGTTCGTCTCGAAGAGTACTGCAAAACTATGCAATTAGTTTTAAATTTCATCTACATTTAGTACTCTATACATATTATAACATTTTGATGTGATGGAGAATCTTATTTTTGCATAGTGTATTTAGGAGTTACTTTTTTGCATCTAAACAGGGCCCGAGTTTCTGAACACCGTACATTCCCTATTTACTTAAAAAATATCTAAACTTCACCGTTGTAACCAAGCATGTGCGGATAAGAAACAAAATCCCACCAGCTTCAATCTCTGATTCACCAAACCAGTACGCCTCACCGAAACCATAATTCCACTACCGTCGTTCTAGATTGACCCCAAAGATCAAATGAGTACGAACTACGAACAGCTATACAGGGGTGATGCGGGCAACAAATGCTAAACGCGCTGCCAGATGCGCGTGATCTGCAGAGAGCGTGCAGTTCCAGAGGGGATACCTGGCGTAGCGAAGTCATCCTCATGGCCGCGCCGCCGCCACCCCGCCGCTCAGCCGCTGCCGGGGCGCTCCCTTCGCCGCCGGTGATCCCTTTCGGCTTTGGCTTGGGCTGGGAACGCGAGCAGAGAAGACTTTGCATCTTTCGGGGATGTTGGGCCAGAGCCTAGCGTGCTGGGCCAATAGTGACGAACGAATAAACAACCGGGCCAGGCTTCCAGATTCTTATTCCAAATTTCCTTCCTATTTGCATTGCAAATGCAACCAGCGGAGGTACGATGAGCCTGAATGCCTGATGATGATCCCCTCCCTCTCCGATCCGGAACCTGATTTGCCTCGAGCGAGTCGGAATCCAAAACATTGATACGCCAGCATTATTATATATCTAGACGCCGGACGGACCTTGCTGCATCGATCCGCATTGCACTGCACTGCACTCCATACGACTCCAACCGGCTCCGCTATGATCGAACGATCGATCGATCTGCAAGGAATCAGTTATTTTATAGCTGCACGTACGCGGCGTTCCGGATTAATCTGTGTCGTCCATGGCCGGTGGAGGCGATGATGGCGGCGGCCTCGAGCTCGCCGTCGTCGCCGCCGCCGCGGAGACGACGCTCGACGGGACGACGGACCACTCCGGCAAGCCGGCGGTGCGCAGCAAGACGGGGACGTGGCGGGCGTGCCCTTTCATCCTCGGCAACGAGTGCTGCGAGCGCCTCGCCTACTACGGCATGAGCTCCAACCTCGTCAACTACATGGTCGACCGCCTCCACCAGGGGAACGCCGCCGCCGCCAACAACGTCAGCAACTGGTCGGGAACCTGCTACGTGATGCCCCTCCTCGGCGCCTTCGTCGCCGACGCCTACCTCGGCAGGTACCGCACCATCGCCGCCTTCATGGGGCTCTACATTGCCGGCCTCTCGCTGCTCACCATGAGCGCCGCCATCCCGGGCCTCATGCCGCCGCCCGCCGCCGGCGCGGCCCCGGCCGCGGGGCAGAGCGCCGCCTTCTTCGCCGCGCTCTACATGGTCGCCGTGGGCACCGGCGGCATCAAGCCCTGCGTCTCCTCCTTCGGCGCCGACCAGTTCGACGACGCCGACCCGCGCGAGAGCCAGAGCAAGAGCTCCTTCTTCAACTGGTTCTACATGTCCATCAACGTCGGCGCCCTGATCGCGTCGTCGGTGCTCGTCTGGGTGCAGACGAACGTGGGGTGGGGGTGGGGCTTCGGCATCCCCGCCGTCGCCATGGCCGCGGCCGTCGCCAGCTTCCTGCTGGGGAGCAGGCTGTACAGGCACCAGAAGCCGGGGGGCAGCCCGCTCACCCGGATGCTGCAGGTGGTGGTGGCCGCCTGGAGGAAGAGGAAGTCGCCGGTGCCCGCGGACCCGTCCCTGCTCCACGAGGCGCCGGCGTCCGCCATCCAGGGCAGCAGGAAGCTGGAGCACACGGAGCAGTTCCGGTGGCTGGACAGGGCCGCGGTGTTAACGGAGGAGGAGGAGGATGACACGAACACGACACGACGAATGAACAACAATGACAGCTACTCGAACTCCAGCATGTGGCGGCTGTGCACGGTGACCCAGGTGGAGGAGCTCAAGAGCGTGGTGCGGCTGCTGCCGGTGTGGGCGACGGGCATCGTGGTGTCGGCGGTGTACAGCCAGATGAGCACCATGTTCGTGCTGCAGGGCAACACGCTGGACCCGAGCATGGGCCCCGGCGGCTTCAAGATCCCCTCGGCGTCGCTCTCCATCTTCGACACCCTGAGCGTCATCGCCTGGGCGCCCGTGTACGACCGCCTCGTCGTCCCCGCCGCGCGCCGCTGGACGGGCCACCCGCGCGGCTTCACCCAGCTCCAGCGCATGGGCATCGGCCTCGCCATCTCCGTGCTGGCCATGGTGGCCGCGGGCGGCCTGGAGGTGGCCAGGCTCCGCGTGGCGGCGGCGCGCGGCATGCTCGACTCGGCGGCCTACCTGCCCATCTCCATCTTCTGGCAGGTGCCGCAGTACTTCGTCATCGGCGCCGCCGAGGTGTTCACCTTCATCGGCCAGATCGAGTTCTTCTACGACCAGGCGCCCGACGCCATGAGGAGCATGGGCACCGCGCTCTCGCTCACCTCCTCGGCGCTCGGCAGCTACCTCAGCGCGCTGCTCGTGTCCGTCGTCACCGCCGTCACCACCAGGAACGGCGACCTCGGCTGGATCCCCGACAACCTCAACCGGGGCCACCTCGACTACTTCTTCTGGCTGCTCGCGCTGCTCAGCGTCATCAACTTCCTCGTCTACCTCTTGGTTGCAAAGTGGTACAAGTACAAGCAGCCGGCCACTACCGCCGCAACGACGACTTAGCATATATAGCTTTTTTTACATTACATTACGTACATTGATTAGTACGTGATTACCAATGTACAGTGAGGAAGATTAACCTTGTAACACCCTAAAATTCATCACATTTAAATTGTAGCAACCCTTTGAATTTTTCTAGGATTTATTAAGGCCTAAATAAATTTTCTAGGATTTAATTGGAATTTCTAGCCTTTTTATCAATTTAAATATCACATTAAATAATTATTTTAGTCAAAATAAGTTTTTGTTGCATTCATGCTGTTGCATATATTTTTGGTTGTTAGTAAATCAAGTTGGAATTTAAATTCTGTTTAAATTCGAATTTGATTTGCTTTTGTTTGAGTTTTAAAAAAAGTAAATAGGCCGAGTTCGTTTTCGCCCCTCGAACTCTTGGCCCGGTCCAAGTTTGCCCCCTGGACTTTTTCTCCCGCTCGCTTTTTCTCCCCGGCCGATTCCTTTTCTTTTCCCCGGCCCGTTCCACTTACGGCCCAGCACCGGCCCGTTATTTTTCTCCCCGCCGCTCTCTCTCACTCGCTGACGTGTGGGGCCCGGCTGTCATCTTCTCCTTCCTCCTCTCGTCGTCTCCGACTCAAACTCCTCCCCGGGTCCGATTCCGCCGCCGCACCGAGTCCTGTCGTGGCACGCACGCCGAGGTCGGTTCCCGGGCCTATATAAGCGCCGCCGCCCTTGCTGTTCTCCCCAATCGAAGCCCATCGAGCCGCAACCCTAGCTGCCCGAGCCGCCAGAGCCGCCGCCCGCCATTGCCGGCGATTCGCCGCCGTTGTTGCTCGTGGTGGGAAACCAAGACCGCCAGGAGTATCCTCTCGTCATCGTGCATCGATTCCGCCGCTTCTCGTCGAAGTTCGGCCGTCGTAGCCCCTGGTTCGTGTGAAGCCGAGCACCGCCGCCGCCGTTGATCGTCGCCGGCCGCCGTCGTCGCTCTCCCCTCGTCAAGAACACCCGTAGTGAGTTCCCCATCCCCTCCTCTTGCTTCCTGTCTAGTCCTTGTCGCGAATAGCAGCCCCTATCCTCGCGTTCGTGTTCAACCGAGAGCTCCGCCGCCGCGCATGGCGCCGCCGTCGTCGGCCACCGCGTGCGCGCCTTCTCAGCCACCCAATCCACCCTAGGTGAACTCGTCGTGGTCCAGTGAGTCCGTAGGACCAAGTCCCGTCGTGAACCGAGCTCCGTAGCGCGTTTTCGATCTTCTTCGGCGAAGGACCGCCGCGTCCGCTGGCGGCGCCGCCGCGACCATCGTCGCCGACGTTTCCCCCTCGGTCGATCCGTTCCTGACCGACCGATCTTCATCCAACGGTCCAGATTAGATCTAACCCCAGGTCAAATGAACCAGATAACGGTCAGCGCTGCGGTTTTGCAAAAGAGCCCTTAAAGTTTTTGGAAATCAACCCGCGGTCCTAGTTAGTTCAAAAATAATTCCAAATAGGTCCTTTTTCTTCTGTTTTAGCCCCTGCAATATTTAAAATTATGCCCGAGGTCCTGTTTTGGTCTTTTTACCCGTAAGCCCTCGAGTTTTTATACAAAATTATGTTTTAGCCCTTGGTTTTTCGCAGTTAAGCCCCTGGAAGTTTTAAAACTTTGCCAGCAAGTCCCTGAACCTTAGAAAAGCCATATCTTTTGCGTTTTAACTCCGATTTTAGTGATTCTCGCGCTCATGCGTTCGTTGTAACGTGTAGATTAGTTTTGTGCTGTTGTTTTCTTCTGTTGGAATTGTTTGGTGTACTGTTTCTTATTTGTTGTATTGTTTCCTTGCATGTGAATGTGTGATGCGATTAGGAAACGACCAGTTCAAGGATTTCTCTGAAGAACCAACTGTTGGAGAAGGATTTGAGCAGCAACAGAGTTGGGAAGAAGGCAAGTGTATTATGTCATGCAAATGTCCTAATAATTATTAATTTCACCACCCATGCATGTGTCTTAATTTGATGGGTTCCTATTTAAGGATTTGCCTAGCCACTATATTTTCCTGTCCCTGAAACTGGGTTATTTAATTAATTTTGATGGTAGATGATGCTTAGTTTGCTCAACTGGGATTGGTTAATGAACCCCTACTCTATGTTCCATATACTCTTTTAAATAATTAATTGGCAAGATCATATCTTTTTAATTGGAACATGGAGAACCACCCAGGAAAACAGTGCAACCATAAGTACTATATGGCTCTGGTCTTGGCTAATTAATTGGAGACTTTAGTGGATGGTGACCTTACCCGAAAGGGGCAAGAGGTGCGGCGGTTGACGGGGTATAGCTCGGTCCTCTTGAGCTGTGGGCTTTGGTAAGAGACAGATCTCATTAGGGAGGGTTATGCTTTGCTTCTGAACCGGAAACCTTAGCGGGTTACTATTTACTAAGGAATCTTTGTAAAGGCCTCGTAGCGTCCCTATGCAGTCACACCTCGGTAGTGTGATTTAAGAGGATTGGCCCCCTCGGCATGGTTGGGTTTAAAGTTCTTTTGAACTTTTACGCGGCTTATGGTGAAAGTGTACGACCTCTGCAGAGTGTAAAACTGTTATAACAGCCGTGCTCACGGTCAAGAGCGGCCTGGACCCTTACATGATAATCATACTTGAACATGATCTAAATCGTGGCTATATGAATATGTTGGGAATATGACATTCATTAATTTGTGGGTGGTATATACTTTCATTTGCTAGTAAATAGTTGTTTAATAAAATTTGACCAACTAAAAGTGCTTACTGCAGTATGGTCAACCAACCTTTTTTGCCTCAGCCTTGTATGTCATATTACATTTGCTGAGTACGTCATGTGCTCATACTTGTTGTTTTTCTTTCCTTTATTGCATCTACTACACCCGGAATGCTGCTCAGATTGGGAGAATTTTGAGGATTTCACTACTGATTTTGAGGAGTTCTAGGCGAGTCTCCCCCAGTCAATGCCTGTGGAGATGGAGTCACTTTTGCTTCGTTAGATGAACGTTTATTTAAGTCTTCCGCTATGACATTTGAGTCAACTTTGATATTGTAATAATCGCACTATAATACTCTTTCGTTATGCATGGTTATGGATATTCACTTGTGACGTCTACCATATGTGTGTAAACTGATCCTGGCGCACATATGAGATGCACCTGGTTTTACCTTTAAAACCGGGTGTGACAAACCTGTTGTACACGCTTCAGTTCGTTTAACGTACAGTGCCAGCACCATATATATATATACATATGGGAAAGGTCTATTTTACAACCTCCAACTATCACAAACCTCCGATTTTCAATCTTGAAACTACAAAATCGGATAACAAAGACCATCCAACTGTCAAAACCGTGTAAATTAGCCCTTAGGATGGTTTAGAAAGTGGTTTTGTATTTTGTAAACCCGGGGTGAAGCTCGCCGACGACTTCACTGGGTCCGGGCCCGAGCGTGGCCGTGTCCCGCGTTCCACTCCGCGATGGCAATGAAGGATAGTGGGGAACACGTGATGGTACGGTGTTACCTTCTCGCCATGGGATCGGACTCAGCCGCGAGCTCCTCACGTCCTCCGTCTTCGTGCTTGGCTGGCGGCGGCGGCGGCTTGTGCTGGGCGGGCGGGCGGCGGCGGCAGATGTCAGAGACGAGCAAGGGACTGATGTTGCTTATATAGCCTGCTTGGAGGTGAGGGCGAGGGGGAGAAACTGCCCTCTCTCTCATACAGGGACACCAGTCACCGCAACGGTAGCTTCACCGCGCTCTGGGTGTGTCCGTACGAGCGCCTAATCATGATTAGGGATGGTTAAGGAATTTTATGCAACAGAAGCCACTGGGTGGTTAGGTCTTTGTTAATTCTTTTAGTGAGGCCCACGGTCTTTGTTTTTTTACAATTACACGGTACAACGCAGACGCTTACACACGCACGCACACTCACCCCTAAGAGTACACGTACGCAAACCTTACCCCTATGAGCACCTCCGATGGACTGAGCACCCGACAGATCTGGAGATTCCCGAAGTAACCATTGGCACCTCGTTGTCGACGGGAACGCCGCTTACCACTTAACGCATAGCGCCAGAAAATCCTTGGGAAAATCCCAGGAAAAGATGCGAGCACCAGGATTTGAACCCTGGTGGGTAGCGTCCCACTGGACCGTCCTACCATTGGACTACAAGCCAATTCGCACGGTCTTTGTTAATTAGTAAGTGGATCGGCGACAACACTATAACTACACAACTCGCCCCCGTCCCCCGCGTCTCTCTTATGGGGCGACACGGGCGGAACTGCCCGCCACCGCTGCGTGTGCACCGCCTCCGCTCGCCTCCGGCCCCCGGCCTCCTAGCCGGTGGTAAGGGGAGCGGGGGTCCGTCCTTTTAATAGATCGAGTCCTAATCGAGTCCTTCTAGGTCCAGGGTTTGTTCGCCGCCGATGCTCGGCGGTGGAGTTAGGTTTTGCCGGAGGAGCATGGCTCATCTGTGGCTTGGTTTTCCTAGCGGCGTCGGCGATGCAGAAGCGACGACGTTGCAGAGGAATAATTTCTCCCAGCTTCTTCCGTTCTCCGATGGCGATCTACTCCGATGTCAGCGGAGAGGCTGGGGAGACCTGTCCAGGAGTCGAGGGCTAGCGTATCGTCGTCTTTTTCAGATGACGATGGTGTTGACCCTGTTAATCTCGAGGAAGATGATCTTTGGTGAAAATCTGAGCTTTGCTCGGGTTGCCGGCGGTGGAATCGAAGGTTGCGTCGTGGGTACCGGAGTTGGCTGATGCGCCTGGGAGGCAGTGTACTCGGCTGATTCGCCTAAAAGTAAGCCCTCATCTGCGGCCTCCACCTTGTGGAGATTGGCTTTGGTGCCCGGCGACGATTGGGAAGCGGCTTCGGCGGCGGTGACGAACGGATCTCCGAAGGTTTCGAGGAAGATGAACAGGAGTTTTAGACTTCTTTGTAATTTTCCTTTTCTTTAGGGCCTGTTTGTAAAAGGGCCGGTGTAATGGGCTAAGATCAGTGCATCTTTCTTCTTAAAAAAAATTAGTAAGTGGATCGGCTGGATTGGATCCAGGTCCAGCCCAACATCTACTCTCCAAAAGGCCCAGCCATCACAATTAGGGTCACCGCCTCCACCGCCACGGCGCCACCGCCCGGAGGCGCACCTCCTGAAGCTTGCCCCAGCCTCGCTGCCGCCTGCTCCAGTTATCACCGCCCGGAACCTCCTGACGCCTCCTCCAGCCACTCCGCCGCACGGAGAAACGCCTCCCTCCCTAGCGCCGATCTTGCTGTGCTGCCGGCCTGCCGCCTCCGGTTGACGGCGGCATGGCCCCGGAGAAGCCACCGAAGATGGTTGGCCTCACCACCGGTCAAGGTCCTGCTTCTCGTTCTGCATCTAAGGCAAAGAATAAGACCAAGACCAGGAATGCGCGCCGCCTTCTGGAGCCTCCACCACTACCGGCTTCTAATTCAGGTAAGATGTCAGAACTAACTTGCTGGCTACTGTGAATTTATTTAGGGTACCAAATGAAAAAAAGTAAAGTGAGGGACATGAATGATGCTGACAGCTATAGGCTGTAGCTTTTAACCAAGAGTTATGGCTTGCTGTTCTATTGTATAGTACTAGTGCTTATGTTTGTTCACTTCTGTTTGTTGAGGCTGAGGCTTAAACTTTTGTTTTTACTTGTGGTCTGGACATGATGTCAACTATTAAACTATGTGTCTGTGGCAGCCAGGCAAGCAGTGAGTGTGCTGAACTGCTTATGCACTTGAGCAATCATCACATATGTTGTTCAAATATATAAAACTTGTGTCTTCGTGCATGCTGCCATGGTGCTATCATTAGTCCATTACAATTGCTTATGCAGTTATGTTATGTCTATGTGGTTGACTTGTTCTAATCATTATGGACTATGGGTCGGTGTTTCCGTTTTTTCCTTTCGTATCCTGATCGGTATCGACATGTTTTCACTTTTTCGATATATCGTGATATCCTGTTAGTTCGTGTTTGTTTTTTGTTTCAGGCTTTCCAGGTTTTGATTTCGTTTTATATATTCAAAAGTAAAAGTGAAAATGAGAAGGGGTCTATCCGGATCGCTTCGGACCGCTTTCGTCCCAGCGGGGTGTAGTGATATTTTTCTTGGTACATCTAGCCGTTGTATGGTGGTGTAGTGTTGCTTTTTCTTGGTACATCTAGCTGATTACATACGTCCATCTGATTGGAAGTTTGGAACTTTACTTCAGCGGGTTGACTTCTCTCAACAAGATAGCTTGATTGGGTGGTACAATATTGTTGTATACAATGTTTGCTTAGAAACCCACTTATATGATTGCTAATCAACGAGTAGTGGTACCAGAGTAAAAGTATTACATGGGATATCTTTGTGCGGTCTCAGTGTTGCTCTTTTCAATTATCAAGAATTGGTCACATTGCCCCACCTACCTTTTCTGTTACAAAACCTCTCTACATGTTTGCATTGCCTCTTGTACATGAACAAGAGGATATCTTAATAATGAGAGTTTTTCAATTATGCAATGTTTGCTTCTAAACATGCTTAAAGAATCTAGTATGATTGCTAGTCAACAAGCAGCACTACCAGAGTAAGAGCACTACACCGGATATCCTTGTGCATCAGTTCTATAGTGTTCCTCTTTTGAATTATCAAGAACATGTTTCTCACTAGGCTCCATTGTCCCCACCTGCCTTTTCTGTTACAAAACCTCTCTACACGCTTACATTGCCTCTTCGAGACGGATAAGAGGAAATCTTAAGAATGATAGTTTTTCATTTGTGTGGCTGCATATTGTTTCTTGGTTATAGTTATATATTGTTTCTTCTGCGCATATGATCCCAAATTTTTCTACTCTGTTTTATTTCTAAAAAAAAGTTCTGCTTCAGTTATGAAGAGGAAGCGGAAAGCTAAGAGGGGTGTTGGTGATCTCACTGGAAGTGCTCAGAACAGAATAGTTTGCAAGGATGAATGGGCCTCAGGTCTGCTAGATTTTCTTCTTTTCTGCTGGGTTTTTCCCACACATTTTCACCGCTTTATTTGATTATTCACAATTGCCTTAATGTTTTATATACTTCAACTAGGTCACTTACTTGGGGACCCTAACAAAGATATGTGGACTGGGCTCAGTGATGAGCTAAAATTATATTTGTCTAGAAGTGTTGCCTCAATTACTTTGTGTGATGGTAATTATACGTGCTTAGTCTTCCTGGCCTTCCAACTAATATATATTGCAACCCATCCAGCTTTATATGATTTAAATTGCGATCTTCTGTAGGAGATACAGTCTTATTTTCATGTTCGGGGATAGCTATGGTATGCCAGGGGAGCCACCTTACAAGGTTTCTGACTTCTGCAAGTTTGGCTAGAGCTTTCTATCTTGCAAACAAAGACCATGATGACTTAAAGGTTGGTGCTGACGATCATTCTTTACTAATTTATTTACGTACATAATTGTATGCTCATTTCTTGCCTTATCATTTTGTAGATTGAAGTCCGTCATGAAGGCAATGAAGTGTTTGTGGGGTTTGTGGCTAAATTTGATGAAGATCGAAACTTTGCTGTTGTCAATGTCCATACTTTTATTGATGTTCCGGTTGGACTTTTCAACCATGCACGGGAAGTTCAACACCATAGTGAGGTATTAGTTGTAGGGCGTGACGTCTCTGGAGAAATGATGGTCAGGAGTGTGGGATTGAAAGGTGATTCAAGGGTATGCGAGGATGATGAAGATCTTGATTATAAATTGTCTAAGGTACACTTGCATGAAGATACAAGCGTTCTATTCTATTTCTGTTTTGTGCATGCTCCTGCTTCCGTTATTGCTGCTGTAGGCAATAAAAAAGATTTTTAATTTATATTTAACTCTTGTCCTATACAACTTCATTTTGTTCAAATGTAACCCCTGTGGCCCTGTTTCTTCTGTTTTTTTTTTTGCGAAAGCTGTTTCTTCTGTTGATGGGAACTTTGTTGGCATGAACCTATTTTTGACTATGAGAAGAGCTGTTTTCCTACCATGTGGCACAATTTTCAAGCATGTGAAGCATTACTGGACATCCTAGCAAAAGAAGACTGGTCTTGCAGAGTAAAAAGTTTTGAAGGTTTGCAGGTATGTCTAATTGATGCATGCCCTTGATTAGTTCACTTACGTCATCTCTTCTCCTAAAAGATGTTAGGTAACCCTTTTGCCACCTCAATTAAAAAATTTGCCAACCTTTCGCATGTGTCACAGATTCAGTTGCCATGTACTACAATTATCGTATTTCTTGTGCCTATTTGAAAACTGTATGTTTTTTCTTATTGTAATGTGCATTATTATCATGTTTTCATGAAACATTTTCCACACGACTTAGGTCCTCATTTAACTATGTTGTACCTTGCCTATGATTCTGTCGATGTAGGTTTTGGCACCATTTCGTGTATTAGTGCACTGGTTTGATCCATTGGCCTTTTAGGTTAGAGGATCTCCAAAAGTTCCCCATATTTTGTTCCTGAAAACATGCTGTTTACCAACTCCCAAATAAAGTAGGGGGAGGAAAAAAAAAGAGGCCATCTCCAAGAGTACCCATAATTGACTTTCAAGATAAGAAAATTGTGGACCCACACACTAATTCTGCGCGGTTTCTTTTTCCCCATCGCGAGGTCGCGACCCCCGTTGCTTCTATGTCGCCACCTCTAGCCTTGACCCTTCTGCCAATCAGCAATCTGCAGCAGCTGGCGGCAGCCATCCAAGGCCCTGCACCCTACTGGCTGCTGGTTCCTCCCAGCCACCTTGCAGCTGGACCTCCCAGCCGGCCGCCAGGCACAGCTGGGAGGCTGCCCATGACAACCAGTTCAGTAGAAGCTGGGTAGGCAATTGGAGCAGCATCTAGGCATCGGCAAGTAGCAGCAGCATCAGCAGGAGGCAGCTGCGGCAGGCTATGGCTGCCGCTGCCATGGCCAGCGACAGCCATGGCCTCCAAGCTGCGGCAACAAAAACCAACAAATCCTAGTGACCGGGCAACCACCATAGAGGAGCAGCTGGACAAGTCGATCCATGGCATACCTGAACCCTAGGTCGGCAGCAACGAAGATCCTTTCACCTGGACGCAGCCCGTGGTATTGCACGAAGGAGAGGAACCGTGGGAAATAATCACGGGACGGAAGAGACGCCACATGAAGGAGGCGGCGGCGTGGGGAATTGCGAGGATGCGCGGCTCTATGGTGCACGCATCTTTACGCAGGATATGAACTGATGAAGGCTGGTTTCCAAGTGCCCACAAATGGGGGGAAGAGATATGGGATATTCTTGGAGATGAGTTTTTCTCCTTTTTTTTTTCCAAAAACCATGGATTGGGAAGGGATATGGGGTACTCTTGGAGATGCTCTTAGTAGTCAACTAATCATTTTTATGTTCTGCAGGTCTGGATCAAGACCCTTTGGTGAGAAATCTAACAGCCATCCAAAAGGTGAGCTGACAGGCACTGCTTAACTTTGTGGTATTATGCAAATTGTTGCAGTTTCTAGTGGTATGTATTTAGAAGGGCAAGTTTAGCATTTTCATATATCATCTAGTATGGCCCTTTCACTTAGTGTTAGGTCTTATCATTTAGCATCATTCTTGGGTATGTGCATGCTTCTAATGTTAATTCTTGCTCAGGCTGTTGTCGTTATATAACTATTGCAACGTCCTGACCATTACTGCAGAATTTAAGTGAATTCGCTTTCTGTGTATAGTATTTTAGTGTATGTCAGTGCTGATCACTTGACCTTGTTGCACCAGTACATGGAGATTTTCTCAACCAGGAACAGTTAAGGTAATAACTACTATGCCAGCCAAAATCATGATCTTCACCAACTTGGATTTGGTTCTCTCACGAAAATCGCGAGTTGCAGAGATGAGAACCATGAAAAGCAAGATCCCGAATAAGAAAACAGAAACCGAGGAAGTCATTGGGTTACCCTAAGTTACCATCAAACGTTTCAGGAGGTGAGCCAGTGCTTCTAAATTTGCTGACCTTTTACAGCTGTCCTGTACCACTAACAACTCTTCTACAATGTATATTTCTCCAGATGGTATGATCTTGGTTAATAGTTTTGAAGAGACTTTCGGTGACATGCACGGTGAAGGTGTCTGGACAAAATTTGGGGAAAAAGCTTCTAACTTAAATGACAATGTTGTCGCACTGGCTTCATTCAATGGTGATATTACAATGATGTGCCATTTACTATTTCATCCCTATTTTGATTACAACTAGCTGATAACCAGAATCATGGCATGCAGGAGAAGAAAGGTTTTTTGCATGCACGGGGTTTTTTATTGAATGGAATGGATCTACAATAATTTTGACATTAGCGAGCTTGGTTAGAAATTCTAGTGATGAGAACAAGATTGTTGAAAACTTGAGGGTTCGTACTCATTGTTCTCTGTGACTACTGTTCTTTTAAGATGCTGTTAAGTCTCATCACTGTATTATTTGCAGATTGAAGTATTGCTTAAGCTTAATGACCAAGACCAGTACAGAGAAGGGACACTAGAACATTACAGTCTTGAAAGTGCATCTAGGCATTTAATCTATTTTGGTGATTAATGAAAATAGAAATTTGGATATGATGCTTTGCATGAGTTGTGCAGAATAAAATGAAATAAAAGGAAGACAATACTAAAGGAAGGACCCCAACGCTCATCCATATGGTGGAGGACTCAATTGGTGGATTTAAATTTAATTTTCCGTTTGAAATTGAGTATAGGACCACCGTACTATCAAGGGGGACGTAGTTGATAAATTCTAGTTGCTAAAAGTGCTTTGATTGAGATGACAAACTCTTGATAGTCACAAAAACACTTCACAAACATCTTTTCTGCTCGGCCGGAACTTAGGCCGGAAGATCCGACCGGAAGTTCCGGGCGGCTCGGCCTTGCGTTTTTCCTGGCCGGAAGTTCCGGCCATTGCTTCGGAAGTTACAAGACTTAGCTGTTTTTCGAGCTCACAAGTGTCCTGTTGCAAGTTCCGACCCGAGGCCGGAAGATCCGACCGGAAGTTCCGGCCGGCTCTGTCTTGGCTTTCTCCGGGCCGGAAGTTCCGGGGTCCCCCGGAAGATCCGACCTACTGTCGGAAGATCCGGCCCCTGGAACTTTTCTGGAGTTTTCCTCACACATATCTGTTGCTTATCGGAAGATCCGACCAAGTGTCGGAAGATCCGGTACCCCTTCGCAGTGAACATAACGGTCATATTTTGGGGGTTGGTATATATACCCCTCACCCCCTTTCATTCACTGTAGCGGAATACACTGACCTAACACGAGACAAACTTCCACTTGAGCATTCACTCCACCTCTCTACTCCCTTCCAAGGTTTGATCCTTCCAAGATTCACCTAGGGTTTGAGTGAGAGAGAAGATTTGTGGTGAGAGACCTAGTGCCATCTTGAGCTCCCTCAACTAGTTCATCTCTCAAGCACTTGAAGCACTTGGATTCGTCAATTCACGTTTGTTACTCTTGGAGCTTGCTCCTAGACGGTTAGAGGTGCCGGTGAACTCCCATTCTCTTGTGGTTTGAGTCCCGGAAGTTTGTATTACCCTCTCTCTTCGTGGGAGCACATAGTAAGTAACTCAATCCTCCTTTGTGGTTGATTGGGAGAGACTTGGGGTTAGTGTGACAGCCCGGCTCTTTGTGAGCATCTCAACGGAGACGTAGCTCCTTTGTGGAGTGAACTTCGGAAGAAAATTCTTTGTCTCCACTTTCATTCTTGTTCATATTGTTTCTATATCTTGATTTGTCCCGATCTACTTATTTGTGGCTCTACTCTGATATTGATCATATATAGAAGGTTCCTTACATCATTTGTGAGCTTTGTATTCAAGTGGAATTGTTAAAAGGTCATTAGTTTCCAAATCTCGAAGTTTACTTGTATTGCCTGTCGGAAGATCCGACTTTCCATCGGATCTTCCGATTGTCTGTCCCTGTCGGAAGATCCTGTACAGTGTCGGATCTTCCTGGCCGGAAGATCCGAGACTGTGTCGGATCATCCGACTTTCTGACAGTTTTCGGAGGAATTTTGCAGAAATTTTTAAACAGGCCTATTCACCCCCCCTCTAGGCCTAGTGTTGGTCCTTTCAATTGGTATCAGAGCCTAATCCCTTGTTTAGGCTTAACCGCTAAGGGAAAACACTATGGCCGGTATGGGAGATGTATCCGAGATGGCTTCCGCCCACAAAGATAAACATCCGACGCCCGTTGAGTCAAGCTCGAGTGATGATGAATTCAACATTAGCGATGTTGATGAAAGCTTGGATGAACAAGAAAAGAAAAAGCAAAGAAGGGAGAAGATAAGGAAGAAGATTAAGGAGAAGGCCGAAAGAGAGGCACAAAAGCTTTTCAAGAAGAAGATACGAGAAAGAGACGCTCTCGACGGACTTCACTCGGTGTCTTATCGATATGAGACATCTTCTTCTAACAAATCTTTTGACCCTTCTAGTCTTAATTTCTCATCCATTCCAATGGGCAAAGTCCCCAAATTCAATGGGATTGACTATGCCCGATGGAGTGATGATATGAAAATTTACTTGCATGGTCTTCATCCATCTCTTTGGACTATTGTGAATATAGGTGTTGACAAGAGTGCAACGCCAAGTCGTGAACAAGAATACGACATCTTCCGCAACTCTCAAGCCGTGACCGTGCTTAGGAGTGCTCTAAGCTCTTATGAGTACAACAAGATTAGAGGAATCGATAGTGCCAAAGAGCTATGGGACACTCTTCGAATGGCTCATGAAGGATCGGAAGAAGTCAAGGAAGGCAAGGTGGATCTCCTACAAGGAGAACTAGAAGCTTTCGTCATGAAGAAGGATGAGTCCTTGCAAGAAATGTATGATCGATTGAAGCTCCTAGTCACCGAAATTAGGATGCTTGGAAGCAATGATTGGGGCGAGAACAAGGTCACAAAGAAATTGCTTAGAGCATACGCACCCAAGAACCCAATGCTTGCCACAATGATTAGAGAAAGTGACAAGTTCAAGACAATGGTGCCTATGGAGCTATTCAACAAGTTGCAATATCATGAAATGAATAGCTTGGATGTGACAAGGTCTATCCAACAAACCGAAGTCAAGACCATCGCTCTTAAGGCCGAACCAAGCAAGAAAGTTGAGTCAAATGAGAAGACCTCAACTTCCAAGAAAAACGAAGATTCAAACGACCATGAGAGCACCGATGAAGAAACCGCTATGTTGGTTAGAAACTTCAAGAGATTCATGAAGACGAGAGGTGAAAAGAAGAGCTTCTCTCAACGAAGATGCTATGAGTGTGGGGAGAAAGGTCATTTCATTGCCGATTGTCCCCGCAAGAAGGATGACAAGGATGACAAGAAGATCAAGGACAAGGTCGGTGACAAAGACAAGAAATACAAGGAGAAGAGTCGAGAGTACAAGAAAAGGTTTGGAAGCGCTCATGTTGGTGAAGGTTGGGATTCATCAAGTGACGACTCCGGTGATGAAGAAATGGCCACTTGTGCCATCCATGCTCCTACATCAACCTCAAGACTCTTCAACAACATTGATGAGAGCGATGATGAAGCTCCCATGTGCCTCATGGCTCAAGGGACCAAGGTATTTGACACCACACCACCTTCTCCATCCACTCTATCATCATCTAGTAACATTGAAAATGAACTAGATAATGAAGAAGCCGAATATGAGAAAAACATGATAAAGAAGTTTGGTAAAGACGGTTACAAATTTATTAAAAAACTACTAGAGAAAATTGGGAAAAGAGAAGAGAGTCTCGAAAGGCAAGAAGAATTGCTCATCCTTGAGAAGGAGAGAAACCTTGTCCTAGAAGAGGCTCTAGTTGAGGAGAAACTCAAGGTTGAGAAGTTGGCTAGTGAGTTATCTCAAGTCAATGACTCACGGGAGAGGATGTCAAAGAACTTGTCTTTGACAAATGACTCTCTCACTAACCTAAAGAATGCTAAAAATGAGCTTCAAGAAAGGCATTCAAGCCTAGAGATCAAATACAAAGATCTAGAAGCCAATTTTAGCTCACTTTGGGAAAGTGCCAAGAACGACTCCAAAACAACTCTTGACTCAAGTGGCTCTACTAGTGAAGGTTGCTCAAGATGTTATAAAATTGATTTGGATGCTTGTGCAACTAACATTTCAAAGCTAGAAGAGAAAGTCAAGGCTAAAGATGCTCAAATCCAAAAGTTGACCAATGCCATTGGCCAAGATCAAAGTAAGAACAAGAGTGTATTCGAAACCCACCCGGCATATAAAGCCGGTAGATATGGTACTATCAAGGATGGGCTTGGATACACTCGAGGAGGAAAGGCAAATGGCACAAAAAGGGTAAATGATCGTGATGTGACATTGTTCACCAAGGGGACCTATCTAGGTGAACTAATGGATGCGGCTCATGGGGTGGTAAGACCCATGGAGTCCTTGCCAAAGAAAAAGGTATCCACTCAAAATGTCAAGATCAAGACCAAGAAAGAAAAGAAGGTCATTGAGCACAAGCCATCACCAAACTACTCCATCGACTACATGGTCACTTGGGACCAAAATGGAAAGATGGCGGTAAAGTATATAGGTGCTCACGCTAGGAAAATGATGAGAAGTGTGTGGGTGCCTAAAATGTCTAAAGCTAACTCTCAAGGACCCAATCAATTTTGGGTACCTAAGTCCAAGGCCTAAAACTTGTTTTGTAGGCATATTCCTCCGGAGGACCTTCGTGGTTATTGGATAGTGGATGTTCAAATCATATGACCGGAGAAAGGAATATGTTTGCGAAGCTACAAGAATATGACTCACCCGTTGAGAAGATCACATTTGGTGACAACAATCATGGTGATGTCATAGGTCAAGGTGAAGTAGCTATTTCACAAGACTCATCTCTTTCAAATGTTTATCTTGTTGATTCTTTGGGATACAACTTGTTGTCGGTTTCACAACTTTGTGAGAAAGGCTACAATTGTCTCTTTACTAATGAGGGTGTGAGCATCCTAAGAAGGGAGGATTCCTCTATTGCATTTACGGGTCGACTTAAGGGAAAGCTTTACTTAGTTGATTTCACAACTAGTAAAGTGGAACCGAAGACTTGTCTAGTGGCAAAATCTAGCTTGGGTTGGCTTTGGCATCGCCGGCTAGCTCATGTTGGGATGAGGAACTTGGCCAAACTTCAAAAGGATGAACACATCCTAGGACTAACAAATGTTGTGTTTGAGAAAGATCGGTTGTGTAGTGCTTGTCAAGCCGGGAAGCAAGTCGGTGCACCACATCCACCCAAAAATATTTTGACTAGCTCAAGACCACTCAAGTTGCTTCATATGGATTTATTTGGACCGGTTGCTTATGTTAGCATTGGCGGGAACAAGTATGGACTTGTCATTGTAGATGACTTTTCCCGTTTCACATGGGTCTTCTTTTTGCAAGACAAGAGTGAAGCTCAAACAATCATCAAGAGATTCATTAGAAGAGCTCAAAATGAGTTTGAGTTGAAGATCAAGCATATAAGAAGTGACAATGGGACGGAGTTCAAGAACACAAATGTTGAAGAGTTTCTTGATGAAGAAGGAATCAAGCATGAGCTTTCCGCGCCATACACACCTCAACAAAATGGCATTGTTGAGAGGAAGAATAGGACTTTGATTGAGATGGCACGGACCATGCTTGATGAGTACAAGACTCCGGATAACTTTTGGGCCGAGGCGGTTAGCACGGCTTGCCATGCCACTAACCGTCTCTATCTTCAAAAGTACTTGAACAAGACTCCATACGAGATCCTAACCGGTAACAAACCAAAGGTGCACTACTTTCGAGTCTTTGGTTGCAAATGTTACATTCTTAACAAGAAAACCAAAAGCTCAAAGTTTGCACCTAAGGTTGATGAAGGCTTTCTACTTGGTTATGGTACTAACGAACACGCCTACCGTGTTTTCAACAAAACCACCGGTTGTGTTGAGATCACGGTAGACGTAAAATTTGATGAATCAAACGGCTCTCAAGTAGAGCAAGTTATAAATGACCTTGTAGATGAAGTCCCGCCAAGTCAAGCCATCAAGAACTTGAGTTTAGGGGAAGTGAAGCCTCAAGAGTTTCCAAATGAAGATGAAGAACAAGACCAAGATCCGGAAATCATGTTCAACATCGATTCATCACCGTCAACAAGAGTTGAACCACCAAGCTCATCACAAGATCAAGTCGAAGATCATGGTGACGATCATGACCATGACAATGATCTAGGGGGAGCTCAAGGTGACGATGCTCAAGATGTTGAGTCACATCATGAAGAAGATGATGATGGACCCATCCAACGTCAATCAACATTCTCACATCCAAGAGTTCACCAAAGTGTTCAACGGGATCATCCCGTTGACAACATTCTAGGGAGCATCCAAAGAGGGGTAACCACTCGTTCACGTTTAGCAAATTTTTGTGGATTTTACTCGTTTGTCTCCTCTTTGGAACCTCTCAAGGTAGAAGAAGCTCTTGGAGATGCGGATTGGGTTATTGCAATGCAAGAAGAGTTGAACAACTTTTCAAGAAATGAAGTATGGGAGTTGGTCCCAAGACCCAAGCAAAATGTGATTGGCACCAAGTGGGTTTTCCGGAACAAACAAGATGAAAATGGCATTGTCACAAGAAACAAAGCTAGATTGGTTGCTCAAGGCTTCACTCAAATTGAAGGGCTTGATTTTGGTGAGACATATGCCCCGGTGGCAAGGCTTGAGTCAATTCGTATCCTTTTGGCCTATGCATCACATCACAACTTCAAGTTGTATCAAATGGATGTGAAGAGTGCATTTTTGAATGGGCCTCTCGGGGAGCTAGTATATGTGGAGCAACCACCGGGATTTGAAGACCCCAAGCACCCCGACCATGTCTACAAACTCCATAAGGCGCTCTATGGGCTTAAGCAAGCACCTAGAGCATGGTATGAATGCCTTAAGGATTTTCTTCTCAAGAATGGCTTTGTAATGGGCAAAGCCGATTCTACTCTCTTCATTAGGAAAATAGACAAAGATTTGTTTGTTTGTCAAATTTATGTTGATGATATAATCTTTGGTTCTACTAATGAAACTTTTTGTGAAGAGTATAGTAGGATAATGACCAAGAGATTTGAGATGTCAATGATGGGAGAATTGAAATTCTTTCTCGGATTTCAAATCAAGCAACTAAAGCATGGCACGTTCATATGTCAAACCAAATATACAAGTGATATGCTCAAAAAGTTTGACATGGCCAATGCTAAGCCAATCAAGACCCCTATGCCGGTGAATGGTCATCTTGATCTAAATGAGGAAGGCAAATCGGTCGATCAAAAGGTATATCGCTCCATGATTGGTTCCTTGCTTTACCTTTGTGCATCTAGGCCGGATATTATGCTTAGTGTGTGCATGTGCGCAAGATTTCAAGCCAATCCTAAGGAATCTCATCTTATGGCTGTTAAGAGAATTTTTAGATATTTAGTGCATACTCCAAACCTTGGCTTGTGGTATCCCAAGGGCTCCACTTCTGATCTACTTGGCTACTCCGATTCGGATTATGCCGGTTGCAAAGTAGATCGGAAGAGTACAACGGGGACTTGCCAATTTCTTGGTAGGTCTTTGGTGTCATGGAGCTCTAAGAAACAAAATTCCGTTGCGCTTTCCACCGCCGAGGCCGAGTATGTTGCAGCCGGTGCTTGTTGTGCTCAACTACTTTGGATGAGACAAACCTTGAGTGACTTTGGTTGTGAATTCAAAAATATCCCACTCTTGTGTGACAATGAGAGTGCCATAAAACTTGCAAACAACCCCGTTCAACACTCAAGAACCAAGCACATAGACATTCGACACCACTTTCTTAGAGATCATGAAGCCAAAGGAGATATCGCCATATGCCATGTAGGAACCGAAAAACAATTAGCCGATATCTTCACCAAGCCTCTTGATGAGCAAAGGTTTTGTTCCTTGAGGAGTGAGCTAAATATCTTGGATTCTCGTAACTTGGCTTGACTTGTTGCACACAAAATTGATTGATGCCTAGACTAGAAGAAAAATGATCTTATTCTATTTTTATTGTGTGAGTTTTTCAAAATTTTGATAGTTGGATCTTTTCTTGTTCCGAGTTGATCATGGTTATGTGTTGATTGTTTGTTGCTGATCAATTTTGGGACAAGTTTCTTACATGTTCATCAGCTAGTTCTCTCAAAATCTTCAATCAAATCTCGTCGTGGAAAATCATCTTTGGGACACATCTTCTCTGGACCGGATCTTCCGACAGTCCCCCGGAACTTACCCCTGGAAGTTCCGGGCGGCTCTGTCTCTCATCGTTCTCTCTGAAATTTTTCCGGATCTTCCGACTCGGTCGGATCTTCCGACACTCTGTCGGATCTTCCGGACCTGGGAGCTCTCGGAACTTCCGGTGCTGTTCTCTCTCTGGTTCTGTTGCTACCGGATCTTCCGACGCTATGTCGGAACTTCCGGCCTGTGCGCGAATTTAAATACCTGGACCGAACCGTTATCTTTCTCATTCGTTCTCTCTTGTCCTCCACCGACGCCTCCTCTCTCCCTCTCTTCACCCCATACGGCGATTTGAAGATTGGACCGTGGATTTCTTCATCGAGTGACATCGTTTGATTCCCCAACTCTCCAAGACTCAATCTCCATCGGATCTTCCGGAGTTTTCGCGGGAAATCTCAACGGTATTGATTCAAAATCCCCATCGCCCGATCTATCAATGTAGGAGGTTCTAGCTGTTTTTCCCTTGGTGAATCATCTCATATACATGCCTAGAACACTTCCCTATGATCTCATGTCGTTCGGTGCGCTAAATCTTCGGTTCCTACGTTTTTAGGGTTTGACCCGACCCTGTCGGATCATCCGATCATGGACCGGAAGATCCGGACCCCCGGATCTTCCGACCCATTGCCGGAAGATCCGACAGAGTCAAGTCCTATCCTATCAACTTAGCTGCAATTCCTTGCCTGTGTCCCTAAATACACCTTTTTCATATCTTGTCAGATGGTTAAGGAGAAGGTTACGCAGAAGAAGACCACATCTTTGACAGTGCGCCCAAGCATCGGTCGCACTAAGAGCTCATTTCATCCTCCCAGCGGTTCATCCTCTGATCCGGATTCTGCTTCAGATAGGGAGACAAGAGATGTTGGAAAGGGCAAGAGATCAATGGAGCAAGCAGCTTCACGCTCTGTTCGTGGAAGAGCCCAATCCAGTGTGCCGGGGCGCAAGATCCCGCCTCGTCCCAGAGTTAAGCGGGCCAATCAAGAAGAAGGACCAGGGACGCAGTACAACGATGACATTGATCTATCTTTTCTTGCTAACAACTTCATCAGTACTGCTATTCCTTTTCGTCACTCACTTGACAGTTCCTTGGTCAATTTCAAGCTGGCCCAGAATAGCATGAAGCCCCTGAGATTCAGTGAGAATGAGGATCCAAGGAACATCCAGTACAAGCTCTTCAAGGGTGATCCTCGTTTTTGGGTTTCACATCAAGCTGATTGGTATGAATCTGTAATTCTCAAAATGACCCGCATTTGCACTCCTATGTATTGGGTCGACTGGAAATACCTGAAGAGTTTCCCACCACCGCTCAAGCCAGTTGTTGATGATGTTTATAAGCGGTGTGTGGAGATGGACTTGGACAAGTTGATGGCCTTTGAATGTCCATACAATGAGGAGGTAATAGCCCAATTCTATGCCACTCTATGGGTCGATGAGGATCGTTATGAAATGCATTGGACCTTATGTGGAAAACGCCTATCTATCTCTCTACATGACTTTGCTAGTTTGTTTGGGCTTGCTGAGGAGACCGCCTATGCCCATACAAGCAATGATAGGAGCAAAGTGGATCTTCACTTAGGCAGAATCTTAGATGACACAAAGTTGGCTTTCATGTATGATCATGCATATGGTGAAGTTGTGTTTGGGAAATACAAGGGTCTTTCTCCTTTCTACAAATTGCTGAATCAACTTCTTAGAGGGACCTTGTATCCAAGAGCAGGAGATGCTGACAATATCTCCAAGAGGGCCAAAAACTTGCTGTTTCAAATGGCCCCCGGGAAGCCCAAGTTCAAGGTTTTCAATTTCATTTGGAATGAAATTATTTACTGCTCATATGATGCTTCCAGTGGCTGCCACTATGCCCCATACATCTTCCACATGATCAAGCATGTGTCTGGGGTAAACATCTTGTCTGATAAGCTCCATCCTGCATACAAATCTCCTCAGGGCAAGATTACACAGCTTCTGAAAATCAAGTCAAAGGCTTATCAAGGTGCTCCAACTCCATCATCTCAAGGTGCTTCTTCTTCCCAAGCTCCTCCATCAGCTGCTCCAGCTCCTTCTAGTGGCCCCTCCTTTACTCCCAAAGGCAAGAAGAGCAAAATAGATTTTCTGCTCCAAGGCATGTTTTCTTGCTTCAACATGTGCAAATATCAAGTCAAGAGGTCTCATGAGCGTGAGCAACGCGCCGAATATGATAGATACATGGCGGATAAGCGTCACAAAGAGCTTCTTGAAAAGTTAAACATGCCACATTCTCCTGTTCATCAACTCAGGGAAGTTACTCCTCCACCCTCTTTTGCAAATCCTTGGGAGGATTACTCACAGGAGTATGTCTTTGGTGCCTCTCAACACCAAGGACAAGGAGAAGAGGAGATAGTAGAAGAGGAAGAAGAAGTTGAAGAAGAAATAGCAGAAGAAGAAACTGAGGAAGAAGAAGAGGAATATGTCAGTGAGCCCGAGACGGATGAGGATCGTCGCAAGGGCAAGACCGTTGTAGCCGATGATGATGAGGACGACGATGATGATGACGATGACGAGGGTGGTGATGATGACGACGACGACGAGGACGAGTAGCTCCCTTTTTGGTCCTTGATGACAAAGGGGGAGTGAATGTGGCCATTGGAAACTCATCACCTATCTATCTTTTATTCATGTTCTAGCTTGTGAACTTGTGAGAACTTGAATTTGTGTTATGTATGGTGTGCCAAGTGAGACTTTTATTTGTAAGACTTAATTTGGTTATTGCTAGTGTGATGTGGATCTCGTTATCTATTTTATTGTGAGTTGCTTATGAATGATGTGATGTTATTTCTCACTTTATTGATGTGTATATCTTGTCATATGCATCACGTTTATTTCATCACACCAAGCACCTTTATGCATCTTATTTTGAGAGACTCTTGCAAAACATGTGCACAAGCATTTGAGGCTATTTAAGTTGAACATGCACATTTTTAGGGGGAGCCTCTCCAAAAAACATTGGATGCAAAACATGAATTTTATTCACATCTTGTGAACCCAAATTTGTGTTGTCATCAATCACCAAAAAGGGGGAGATTGAAAGTGCATCTAGGCATTTAATCTATTTTGGTGATTAATGAAAATAGAAATTTGGATATGATGCTTTGCATGAGTTGTGCAGAATAAAATGAAATAAAAGGAAGACAATACTAAAGGAAGGACCCCAACGCTCATCCATATGGTGGAGGACTCAATTGGTGGATTTAAATTTAATTTTCCGTTTGAAATTGAGTATAGGACCACCGTACTATCAAGGGGGACGTAGTTGATAAATTCTAGTTGCTAAAAGTGCTTTGATTGAGATGACAAACTCTTGATAGTCACAAAAACACTTCACAAACATCTTTTCTGCTCGGCCGGAACTTAGGCCGGAAGATCCGACCGGAAGTTCCGGGCGGCTCGGCCTTGCGTTTTTCCTGGCCGGAAGTTCCGGCCATTGCTTCGGAAGTTACAAGACTTAGCTGTTTTTCGAGCTCACAAGTGTCCTGTTGCAAGTTCCGACCCGAGGCCGGAAGATCCGACCGGAAGTTCCGGCCGGCTCTGTCTTGGCTTTCTCCGGGCCGGAAGTTCCGGGGTCCCCCGGAAGATCCGACCTACTGTCGGAAGATCCGGCCCCTGGAACTTTTCTGGAGTTTTCCTCACACATATCTGTTGCTTATCGGAAGATCCGACCAAGTGTCGGAAGATCCGGTACCCCTTCGCAGTGAACATAACGGTCATATTTTGGGGGTTGGTATATATACCCCTCACCCCCTTTCATTCACTGTAGCGGAATACACTGACCTAACACGAGACAAACTTCCACTTGAGCATTCACTCCACCTCTCTACTCCCTTCCAAGGTTTGATCCTTCCAAGATTCACCTAGGGTTTGAGTGAGAGAGAAGATTTGTGGTGAGAGACCTAGTGCCATCTTGAGCTCCCTCAACTAGTTCATCTCTCAAGCACTTGAAGCACTTGGATTCGTCAATTCACGTTTGTTACTCTTGGAGCTTGCTCCTAGACGGTTAGAGGTGCCGGTGAACTCCCATTCTCTTGTGGTTTGAGTCCCGGAAGTTTGTATTACCCTCTCTCTTCGTGGGAGCACATAGTAAGTAACTCAATCCTCCTTTGTGGTTGATTGGGAGAGACTTGGGGTTAGTGTGACAGCCCGGCTCTTTGTGAGCATCTCAACGGAGACGTAGCTCCTTTGTGGAGTGAACTTCGGAAGAAAATTCTTTGTCTCCACTTTCATTCTTGTTCATATTGTTTCTATATCTTGATTTGTCCCGATCTACTTATTTGTGGCTCTACTCTGATATTGATCATATATAGAAGGTTCCTTACATCATTTGTGAGCTTTGTATTCAAGTGGAATTGTTAAAAGGTCATTAGTTTCCAAATCTCGAAGTTTACTTGTATTGCCTGTCGGAAGATCCGACTTTCCATCGGATCTTCCGATTGTCTGTCCCTGTCGGAAGATCCTGTACAGTGTCGGATCTTCCTGGCCGGAAGATCCGAGACTGTGTCGGATCATCCGACTTTCTGACAGTTTTCGGAGGAATTTTGCAGAAATTTTTAAACAGGCCTATTCACCCCCCCTCTAGGCCTAGTGTTGGTCCTTTCAAGTCTACATTACAATGTAGCTCTAGTCAATGTCAAGGATTACTCTGCTCCTCGTCCATTAAAGGCGCTGCTTGACTGCAAGGAGCCTGACAAAGTAGTCGCTGTAGGGCGTTGCTTCGAATCAGGCACACTAATGGCTAAGTGTGGGGAACTAGTTACCTGGTCAGGAACACTTGATTGCGATTACCTTGTCCGTTCCACGTGTAAAATCAGTAAGGTAATCCCCTAATTTTTCTCGGTCATAGTAATTTTTTTAATAACTCCCTACCTTTTTCCATAAGGTGTAATCTGACTGTCCAAAAGTCAGCTTTGACTGTAAATTCCCTTGACATTATTTTATTACATGGTCATGAGAAAGTATTTTGGAATATGAATCTAACTGTATCGTTCAGCCTGTTCGTTTGTGCTTTTGCTGTGTTTGCTTAGCAGCAGCTGCCCAGCACAGCCTCTCAGCAGCAGGCCTACCAGCTGAAAATTGGCTGCTTTACCTGGATGCAGTTACTGTGGCTGCTGCTAATTTACTGGTTGGCTGCTGCAGCCGCTGACTGCTTTTCCTAACGGAGCCATTATTTTTTTGACAATACCTATATGATTGGATTAATCAATGGTCAGAGCTTAAATTGGGTAGAAAATATGCCTTGTATCCTGAACAAAGAATATGTAGCTACATCTGAATGAGTTGGCTAGCAATATAAATCACAGCTTGTTCATGTTAACTTGTTAGGCTGGGATTGGAGGCCCTCTTGTTAATTTCGATGGGGATGTCATTGGCATGAATTTCTATGACAAGAGAATTGGAACTCCTACCCTATACTGAGATGAAATTTGCATTATTCTAGCGCGGTTTGAGACAAAAAGGTATTGCATATAACACATGTTTTTTTGGGTAACATTTTAAGGAGCTTTGCTTTGGGTGAAGCATAATATTTTTATTGATATGTTTTGACAGTAAACTTGGTGAAGTTGGCAATGACGGTGCACCTTTTTCATGGAAAATAGATGATGATGACAAGACTAAGTTAAACAGGTTGGTAGTCGCTATACATTAAGCTAGGGTTAAGTTTTGGACGTATGAATTATTTCATTGAACTGAACAGGTGGTCTGTGCCAATGCCTTGCTGGTGCCGTCCTGAGGATAAGTCTGATGATGATGATGAGGTGGGCATAATAACAAATGGTCGCATCTGGAGTTACACTTACTGTCGTGGAAAGAAAGGCGTCCTCTTTTAGATGCAATCACGCTTTTGATTGGTACCACCATCTCCATGATCTGTGGCATGCTGAAGTCTTGTGATGTAACATTTGTATCTTGGGATTCTTTGGTGCTATGTTTTGTAATAGCATGCATTGGCAGTTTAAGTTGCACTATCGTACCTGTGGGCTGTTATCTGTCTTGGAATTATTTAGTGCTATGCTGTTGTGTCGAGTACTGTTTTGGGCACGAAAGAAAATTTGAAAATCAGTTCTAGGTTGCGAGCTGAACTATGCTCAAGAGTAGAACCAATCCTAGCAGCCCCTGATTTTCCATCCTGATGAAACATTTTTTTTTTAAAACAAGCCATTCGTTTGCTATTCAAACAGAAAGGATTCAACATGTATTGCACTTACTCTATTACAGTAGCAAGACTCGTCAGCTTCAATATCTCTGCATTTATTTCTTGAAAAAGTAAAGCAAAGCTCAGAACTTACCAGTTTTGGGAACTCTAAACCTCACCAGAATGCTGTGCTCGACTTTGGCCAAGTTTTTGAGTCCTGCTGTATAGTTTTGTCATTCTCAATAGTTCCTTATGTGGCTACGAGCATGCGCTAGCTAGCGAAATGCGAGATGTCGCTGTCAGGTTCTAAGAGACAAATAATGCTAGTATAGTGGTGCCAATAGCACCTATTAGACCATAGGAGTATGATGCTTATCCTTAAGATATAAGATAATCCGGTGATAATGAGGACAACGACTCAAACGATGATCGATCATCGATGTTTGGTTGGCTCGCCGCTTTCTTTGGCCTTTAGAAGTATTGAGGCTTTATTGTTGTACTACTATGCTGACGTTTTGTATAGAACTCGTTTCTCCTATATATCTTCCCGTTCAGTGGAAAGTTAAAAGTAAACTGTTACTTGGTACATCTGCTTTATGTTGGGCAATATGGCGTAGTAGGAATGACTTGGTTTTTGACAATGCTCCTATGAAAACCTACTTGCAGGTACTGTTCAGGGGGACACATTGGCTTCGTTTCTGGGTGTGGCTGTATCGGCATGAACAGGATCGTCAAGTAATAATCGACGCATGTCAAGCTCTAGAGGTTTTGGCAATGCGGATTTTCGCTCACCACGGATGGAGGTTTAGTAATAGGATTACTGTTTAAATCTCTTATCAAACGTTGTGGTGTTTTCTTTCAGTAATTATGTGGATGCAGACGGAAGTGCTGTAATTCTGTAAACCTGGGTTGTAGCCACGTGTTGGTCAAGGCCAGATTTTATATCCATTATCTAAAAAAATATATCTTCCCCTTCTTGTCCATATCTCGTCCTGTTCATGCCCTTCAGCTTCAATGCACGATATCTGCTGATATTATCATGGCAGCTTCGATAATCGATAGTTTTGCTTGAATACCCCTTTTCAATATTTCAATTAATTTTTTTATGAACAGTTTTCAACTAAATTGTTGGGACCCTCCTCACAAAAAGAAGAAGCCCTCCAAAAATAGTTTTTTATGAACAGTTTTCAACTAAATTGTTGAGTTTTCAACTTTTTTATGAACAGTTTTCAACTAAATTGTTGGGTATTCTTTAGTAAAAGGCGAAAGAATAGTTGGCTATTTGACCACTGCGCAGCTGCTTGTTGTTCCGTGTACCTCTGGGTTCCCCTAAATAGCAGGACTTGCCGCTTGCTTTTGGTTCGGCGAGCGAGGTGGGACAAACCAAGGCGTCCTCATGTTGTGACGGACGGATGGATGGACAGAACACGTAAGGCCCAATGCAAAGCCTGAGTTACCTGCGCGGCCCATAACGCAACGACGCCAGGGCTCAATCGCTGCCGTGCGCAGCGCTCAGTTCTGTACAGTGGGCTAATGGATGCAGCCTTTCAAGGCAGCAAGTATAATCAAGTTTTCAATGGGCCGAGATGGACTGTGTCCAACAATGTTTTTTCTAGTGTCTGGGCCTCTCTGGTCAGGGCAAGCAAGATAAAAACACTACGTACTACTCTGTCTGTTATCAAATGCCCGAGAGAAATTTGTTCGTTGTTCACAGAATCACAGTTCCCCGTGATTCTCTCTGTTTCCTAATATCCTTCTCGGGTCCTCTCTAGTCTCTACTCTGCAGTGGCGCGGAACGAGTAGCTACGGTCCTACGGAGACATACTTCCTCCCTTTCAAATTATAAATTATATTTTGATTTTTATAAATACATAATTTTATTATGTATTTAAATATATTCTACACTCAGATACTGAGATACACTGTAGAATGATACAATACTTGAAATAGAGGGAGCAGTTAGCAGACCGGCTCTTCTTTTTTCTTTTAATTTTAGTGGACTTTGTGGCTTATTTATTGTAGCTGTGGAACTAGTTAGCGGCCCCTGCTCGATTTTTGGACTCTAGGTCCGCCCTGGTGGAATCAATCCGATATTGGATTATTGCACATGCATGGTGTTGACTTCTAATTTATTCCAGCAAGCTCGTGCTCCTCACGTACAGAGTCTGACATCTGGTGAATCGAGGTTAGGTATAATATTTGTCAAAGCCAGAAAGCCTCGAAGATAAGTCTCGATCGAAAACAGAGCTCCTATATATGAGGCATCAAGCTGGCGCAGCTGTTCAATATATACAGAGAAATAAAAAAACAAAATAAAGAAGAAGCTCGCACACCGTGTGACTGGTAGGTGGATCCGATCAATGTTTAAACATGGATTTGGATTATTCTTTCCAGGAAATGGTGTGATTAGTTTATCGGATACTGAGGTACATGATATTATTCATGATAACATCCAAGCTCCATGCATGTGATGGAGCGGTTTCGTGAGATCGATCAGGTCAAATCAGCACCTTCTTGTAGTGGTGGCACTTGCAACTATCTTAACTGATCCTCCGTTTGGATCAGGGCCTCTTCACAAAAAAAAAAAAGGTCCACACGCTGCAAGCAAGAGGGGATCGGCATTAATCACTACTGTGTGCACCTTGTGAAGACAGGGATTTACAAACAGGATGCCAGCAGTGACCTCATAAACTTTTCCGAAAGGATGGCAAGAGGTTTGCCGTGAAATTTTATTAGAAGAGGGGAAAAAACAAGTACAACAAACAACTAATAAGCAACAAACAACTAAGGCCAAAGCCACTAACTAACAAGGAATAACTACGACCCGAGCAGCCAACAACGCGAAAAAAGAGAGCAAACAAAGAGAGAAACAACTAATGGTTTTTTTTAGAAAAGGGAATATATATTAATATTCCGGCCTCTGTATCGATTGATACATATAGCCATTCAAAAGGTCCGACCAGTACTGAACATCCTCAGTCGAGTATCTTATTATAAAACTGCAGCAAACAAAGCACAACTAATGGTTGTGAGAGACCAATTTGAATTGCATCATGTCCTCCATGATAAGGTGCGCAACATCAATTGTTGTTTTCTCCTCATTTTGGAAGATTCTCCGGTTACGTTCCTTCCAAATTTGCCACCAGAAATAGATTGTTAGGCCATCAAAATCTCTGCGACGTGGTCTGTCAATCTTTTAGTCTTAGTGACCTCATAAACTTGTTTTCTGCTTTGTGAATATCCGTCTATCACCCAACTTCATATGGACATTCGGGTATAATTGTTGTTACATGCCATTAGCTCATCACATGGAAGCATGGAGCAGGCATACACATACATGATAATGTAGATATATATAAACAGTTTTTATACGACGGACGACGGAGTACATTTGATTTGCTTGATTTGCAAGCTATATCATGCGCTGGACAATTGGGGGCAGGGTCATCAAAATAGAAATTCGGCATGTTCTTGCTGGTCAACATCACAAACTGTCGCCAATAATATCTTTTATAGGTTGGTATATACAGGTAGGTGTTGTGTCAGAAATATAAGCTGGGTCCTCTCTCCGAATAGATAAAATTTGATTGGGCGGACTGGACTAAATTTGACGCTAAAGCGACACAACACAGATATTTTCCAGTCGTTTGTTGGTAGATCTCCCAAATTGAAGTTTGGTCCCGGCCGGTGTCCGCATCCAAGGCATTACTCCACTCCAGCGCCACAGTCCAAGCTCAAAAGCTAAAACCAACCAACCATACACATCAACGTCAGGCGTCCTTTTCAGTCTTCATGATCAAAGCACGCATGGTGGACATTTCAACTCTAACATTGATCCAGCCCCTGTTGTTGTTTTTTTTGTCTCAACATTTCGCTTTCATTACCCAACATTCCAACCCTCATCACGTCGCCCTCGCCTGGGGCGACTCGAGGGGACGCGCCCGCCGCCGCCGGGGGCGGTCTCCCGATCCACGCCGGCCACCGCCGTCGGCTCGTGGCGGCGGCAGCCCCCTCCTTCCCCTCTCCCTTCCATTCCTCCAGTCGTTCCTCCACCTGCAGCACCACCACCAACACTAGATCTGATTTTTCCCTGGTCGTTCATCGTCGGCACCGTGCTGACGTTTCTCATCGGTCGCCTTGGTCCTCTTCGCCTGTCGTCCTGGTCGCCCTCCGCCGCCACCGTCGACTTCCCCGCGTCGTTGAGGCCGCTGGCCATCTGCCGGCCATCCCCGGATCCGCGGCGTCGCCGTGCATCCACCCTCAGGGGCTTCTTGGCTGGCGACGGTGAGTGGGGGATCTCCTCCATTCACCGGATTCCGTGCAACGAAAGTGTTGCGCTCGTCGCGCAGGGGGTGTTTCTTCACCTCGCACGGATTGACGGGCGACGATAGCAGCGGCGGCTTCTCTGCATACTTTCCTGGGTGTAAAGCCTTGGTCTTCGGGTCAGGCGACGACGGCGCAATCGGCGTCGCTTCCCTCCTTGGAGGCGTCGTTGTGGAATTTGATGTTATGTTAAACTGCGGCGACTGCAAGCACTGTAGCGAGGAAAGGGATGGCGAGACCACTGGGTCCATTCTTGGTCAAGGTTACACAGCGATTAGCACACTGGACACGGTGGCGTTCGTTCAGCAAGACACCAGGCTTGATCTTATTCATCTATGGTCCAGTTCTACACTGGTTGATTGTGCCAACGATATTTAAAGCTGGTTAATTGAGCCGGATGAAGACGATGGCCTTTTTGGTGGCAGCTCTGAGTGGATTCAGGGTTAGGTGCATGAAACATCACCGTTGGCTATGTGCTTTTGATCTTAGAAGATTTGTCCAGACGTATGGTTTGGACGACGTATGGTTTGGACAGGTCTTTTTGGTGTTGGTAGTTTGGAGCTAATGATGGTGGTATCTTTTTTTTCTGCTCTTTTTTCCTAGGTCTATGTGCTATTAGGAATGAAGCTTTTTTTATGTAATAATGATAGTTGTAGGTATCTTTTCGATGCAGAGGCTGGAATATAATATATTCTCTTTTCTAAAAAAAACGTTCCAACCTGGTCGTTGGATTTTATCGATCAATTTTGGCTTTAAGAGCGTTCAACCTGTCTATTGCTTCAGAGGGGCAGCAACAGGGTCTAGAAGTAGCGATTTAGATTATTTATGTATCATTTTTCAAATATTAAATATTAATGTATGAGTATATGGATTCATATGAACATCCAAAAAAGTCAATTTGCCAACGGTTGGATGAAATTCTAGCTAGGCATACCTTGTCTCTACGCATCCACCATCGTTTATCTAACGTCACTGTCATATGCGATTCCACCTGTTGGCCACAGTTTACGATCCTCCACACTCTCTTCCAAATTCCAATTAGGCTGCTTCAATTAGCGCATGCTAGCTGGTCTTCTTTATTGGGTATATCCCCATCCAACTAATTTATTCGGAGAGTTTCAGTTCTTCAGTCATTTGGAGAGAATTAGATAGATTATTGGTTTGTCCCAATTATTATTGAAAAAAGGGAAAAGTATTATAATTCGGAGCACTATTTTTTCATCAATTCCCCAATATGATAATTGGAACAACACATGCATTCAGTATAACTAAACCCGTCGAAGCACTTGTAAAAATGAAACCGTCAAGCACGATCAACCAAAAAGTAAAACAATTTTTCTGCAAATGTTTCTCATAAAAGATCCTACAAAAGAGAATATTTTTCTAAACTTTGAAAGAATTTCACAAAACCTTTTTAGAAAAGATTTAGCAAAATAAGTTTTTCAAGAAAGTTCTTTTACAAAGATTTCACAACATTTTATTTCACTACATAGTTCGCTAAAGCATATTCCAAAATTTAGAGAGAACCTTTTACACCCTAATAATATTTTAGAATAAAATCGTAAAAGGAAAAAGGAGAGATCAAGAGTGGAGCAGTGAGCTCTCGTTGATGCAGGAAACGCACAATCAAGAGTAGCATTTGACCCTCACATCCAAGTGAGGGATAGAGAAATGAAAAAAATATATATCTAGGAAGGAGGGAATGAACGGTTGTTCCTCGATTGCCCACGACCAGCTCTAGCAACTCGATTTCTATTTGAGAGGGTACTGCCAAGCTTAAGACGACGTTTTGAAAGTGCAAACCTCATCCTTAATCGTAGTTTTGGAATACAATCATCTTTTCGGAATTTAAGGATCACCGGTGCAAAAAATTAGCATGTATATTGGCATTTTTTGTGGCTTCGTTCTAAAGTGTACAAGCAATATGCCTTAATCACCGGCACTCCCTTAAAACTTGTAAATCGTTTTAATTTTCAATAGATATATAGCTTTTGCTATATATTTAGATAATACGTATTAGTAATAAAAGATAAAATGACCTAAAATTTCAGACGAGAAGAGTAATGCATGATTAGTATGTAGACCACGTAACCTGAAACCACGTGTATATGGAAAGGTGGAATTCAACCGTGGACCGTGGCCAAAGTGAAACCCTCTTTGGGTGCTCACAAGCACGTAGTCACCGACTCACCGTCCCGTCCTGGAAATGGACGACCATGAACACGAACATAGGGGGTGTTTAATTCCTGAAAAGAAGATGAAAAGGGGTGGAAAAAAGTCACATCGGACACTGTAGCACACTGTAGCATTTTTCGTTTGTTTGTGGTAAACATTGTTCTACCATGACCTAACTAGGCTCAAAAGATTCGTCTCGTTGTGTATATCAAAACCACGTAACTAGTTTTTTATTTATCCATGTTTAGTGCTCCATGTACGAAGAGAGATTTGATGTGATATGTAAATAGTAAAGTTTGGAGAGAGAAAGTTTGGAAACTAATCACAACCATAAACGCGGACACCGTTGCCGAGTCACGGTCCCGCGTCGCTGCAACTAAACACAACACCTCGTCACGGCTCCTGCCAACCTGCGACCAAATAATCCCCCACACCGATGACTCTATCTACCGGGGCGGGTCGCTTCTTTTGCACCGCCGGTCCGCGCACTGGCTGGCGAATCGGGTGCACCGGCCCGCAGCGTGAAAGGCCAGATGCGGGCGCGCGGCGCGGCCGGGCCTGTGCGTGCGGGAGACACGAGCGGCCAGCGGCGCTTCCGGCCGATGATTCATCGGCCCGTCATGTGGATGCGCCATGGCACATGATCTTTGTTTCATTTTGTCGCGGCCGCTTCACGCAAATGGTGGCGAACCCCTCGGAATGTAGAATTGTTGGGCTCGCCTCGCGCTGCTCGTGCACAACCAGCCGGGGATAGGATATTGTAATCTCCTGTAAGGGCCAGTGTGCAGGATTTCATCACACAGTTACCTAGATTAAAAACTAGATAACCGTGTCAGATCTCCTCTTCCACATCAACATATTTAATATCGTAAAACTCTCATGAAATCTCCAGGCCTAGACTTTTCTTCGGTTCCCCCGATAAACACGGTGAGGCAGGCAGATCCAACCGCCAGGAAAGCAGGCAGCTGGTGCATGCAAAACGCAGTGACGCGGCCATTTTTTTTTTACCCGCTAGCCAACGAGACCCGTCCAGTACATTTCTGCTGGAGTCAACTGGTTTTGCAGGGGTGCTGTGCAAGTGGCACCTGCGATGGATGATGATGGACTAGTGTAACCATTCAGCGTGACGTACATGAGGTCGCTTTTACTTTTGTTTTACCATCGTTTTATATTTTTTAAGGTTTATATTTCAAAAAAAAATATTTTTAAGGCAAATGCAATTAATTGCTGCGGCATTTTTTTTGGGGAATAAGTAAAACCCTACAGGTTAGTAATAACTTGGTGTGCTGTAACTCATGTGACGCCATTTCACAATTTTTATTAGATATGGCCTTATTCTTATTTCATATCATTATAAAGGCGACAGTCTATTATAACTCACATCATTCGTTTCATAAATTTTGTCGGATATGACTTTTTTGTTATTTTTCTATATAACTTTTTATTTTTTACTATTTATAGAAAATAACAATAATATAAATTAGTTTTTCATAATTTACTTATTTAATGTGTTAGAAGTTAACACTCATCTATAAATTTGATTAAATTTATTTAGAATAGTTCAGCTTAAAACATATAAAAATGCACTATATTTCAGCATAGATGAAGTATATGACGTGACAAATAGCAGATTAAGATAAGCTCGGGCTACTGTTACTTGAGACTAAACACCTTCTAAATTGACCGAAGCCGTTAAAACAAGAATGGAATAAATCTCCACATTGCCCTTAGCTCCTCATCTATTTGCCAACAAGGCGAATTTCTATTCCTTCTCTGGATCTTGTACACTCAAAATTAAAGAAATACTACCAATCGAACATCCTCACAATATTCATTTCGATTTAGCCCCTTGCACAAGAGATTGAGAAAAATTATCATCACGGAAAAACACGAGGAGCAAAGTCAACACGAGCACTCGGCCGGTAGCACTGGCCGTAGCAGAGATCGATCGGTCATCACCGTTTATAAAGAGACTCCACCGGTAAGCCATCGCTGACGCCGCCCGCCCCCGCCCGGATCTCGCTGCCTCTCTCGCCTCCGCTCGCCGTCGCCGTCGCCAGCAGCCACCGCCACCGCCATGGGCACGGCCAACGGCGAACAGCCGGCGGCGGGCGTTTCCTCCGACAAGCTCCGCCATGTCGAGTCCATGTCGCAGCTGCCCTCCGGCGCCGGCAAGATCTCCGGGATCAACGCCGTCGTGCTCGGCGAGTCGCTCGCCGCCGAGGAGAACGACCTCATCTTCCCCAGCCCCGAGTTCTCCGCCGACGCGCTCATCTCCTCCCCGAAACAGGTGTGTAGAGAACGAAAGAAACTTAGTACTGTACTCGTCAACTGCGCGCGTGCGCTCATTGATTCTTGTTGTTGAAGCCAAAATCGAGTCTTTTATCAAATCAATGGCTTGCTCTAGACTAAGGCGTTTGCTTTAGCACTTGGGTGCTTTTCATTTTGGGCGTCGTACATCTTTGCAAGCACGAGCTGGTTAGTCATGATCAGTCTCGTGGGTAAAGTCCGACAGGGACATGAATAGTACGGCCAAATTGGGAACGACCACGATTCCTATCTGTGTGGTGCTTTATTTTTCATTTGTTTTCGATATTTGTGATGTAACAAAGTTGTGATCTTGGTGTGATTTTTATGATCGACGTCAGTACCGGGAGATGTATGAGAGGTCCATCAAGGACCCGGCCGGGTTCTGGTCGGAGATTGCCGAGACCTTTTACTGGAAGGAGAAGTGGAACCCCAGTGAAGTGTGCTCAGAGAACCTCGATGTCACCAAGGGCCCCATCCAGATCAGCGTAAGTGCCAGTTGATGGCTGCTACCTAACTTTAGCATTCCTTTGTAATGGAATGGGAGCAGTGGTTCTGGATCGTCTTATGATTCTTGGTCCCGTGCAGTGGTTCAAGGGAGGGAAAACCAATATATGTTACAATGCTGTTGACCGCAACATCGAGTCTGGTAATGGGGACAAGATCGCGATGTACTGGGAAGGTAATGAGCCCAGCCAGGATGGGAAGCTCACCTATTCTGAGCTCCTGGAGAAGGTTTGCCAGGTAATGCATGCCCACGTCTGAAAAATTTGCTACAAGAAAAACTATGAATGACAAATGTACTAGCACGCATGTCGACATGTGTGCTTAGAGCTTCAAGGAAGATGACCAAACCTAAGGCATCCTTTTTGTACTTTGGTAGCTTGCAAATTACTTGAAGAGTGTTGGTGTTGGCAAGGGTGATGCTGTGATTATCTATTTACCAATGTTGCTGGAGCTCCCCATTGCCATGCTTGCTTGTGCCCGTATTGGTGCTGTTCACTCGGTAAGAGCTTCAACTACAGGCTGTAGTGTTATTTTGTCAATCCCAGTTTTTTCTTTTCTATGTTGTGATGCATCATGCTTGTTCAGGTTGTATTTGCTGGCTTCTCAGCGGATTCACTAGCCCAAAGGATTGTCGATTGCAAGCCTAAGCTTGTCATCACGTGCAATGCTGTGAAGCGGGGGGTCAAGCCCATCTTTCTCAAAGATATAGTGGATACAGCTTTGGTTGAAAGTGAGAAGAATGGAGTCTCTGTAGGTATGCACTGGGATCTGGTGTTGTTACACACGTCGATAATTTTGAGCTGTTATCAGGTGTCAGCTATTTTGTACTCATTAGTATTTCCCATTGGCCAGCAATGTTTTCTTGCCATGCTAAACAAACCTCATATGAAGACAGATACATAGAGCTGACGATTAATTTACATTAGGGTTCTCAAAAAGTTAAAAGGCTTTTTCATAATTGCTCATTTATGGGGGACAAGCGAACTAAGGCCACATGTGAAATCAACAACCACCATAGATGAGAAGAACAGATTAAGCCCTGTTTTTGAAGTCAGGCTAATAAAACATTGATGAGGCAATTAACGGTGACTAGTTTTCTGAAGTGGCAAATTGGGGTCTGGTATATCACGAATCACAAACATACTGGATTTAACGCGACAAAGGAAAGGATTATCCAATATTTGAGTTGTCACAGATGCCTCAAAATAAAGTAGTTTTCAGTTGATCAATGCTGAACAGATGATACTTGGATGATTCAAACATTGTCCTCCACCTCCTGCATCTCTTTCTATCCAGCGATGTTCTTTCTGTTTCTCCCGGCGCAGAGCGTTGAGCCATCAACAAGCTCCGCCATGCTCACCTTCTTTAGCTTTGGCGGCTCTCCCTCCCCCAGATCTCTGGGTAGTTGCCATGACTCCACTGCCCTGGCAGCTCCATACCGGTGGTTCTCCACCACACGTGGGTGGCAACGTACCTGCCTACACGACCCCTGCACCCGTCACCACCGCTGTGCCGTCCATCTGCCCTAGACAACTCTAACACCGAGAAGGCGAGAACACATCTGAAGCCAAAAGCTCTCTCCCAAAGCCCAAATCTCGCCTGAGGTGCTTCAAGGATGCTGTCGAATGATTTCAGGTGAAATTTCAGTCGCCTGCAGTGTAGGAGGTGCCAGAAAATAATCCACTACTCTTAGGGGTAACATAGGATATAGATGCTTCCAGAATAAATCTTATTTGGTTAGTACATATAGTAACATAAGGATAACTAAAATTTAAAGTATTAGCTTTCTGAAAATCAATCGCACCATGTTTCACGAAACTCAAAATAATAATAGTAACAGAAGATAAACTGAAAGCTAATTTTAGGCAATATCCTACCCTAGCCAAATTTAAACAAAAGTACATTTATACTAAACCAACACAAACATTTGTTTTAACAAAACCTGGGATTCAAACATTCAACTTTTATAGTATAAAATGTTGCATTTGAATGATATTTAGCCTTTAATATGTTGCTGCATTGACTTCGGTATCCTATGTTGCTGCATTTGGCTTAGAATGTATACATGCTCAAGTATATTCTAATCTTCATGGCCAAAGTAACTTCTTTTTTGGAATGTTGTTCATTCAATGAAGACATGTGAGAACCATTGAATATAGCCCGATTTATAGTTTACTGATGCGAACTTTTTTTTTTTGACTACTAGATCTCTGTTTGACGTACGAAAATCAGTCAGCCATGAAGAGGGAAGACACAAAATGGAAAGCAGAAAGAGATGTCTGGTGGCAGGTGTGTGTTTATCTCCTAAATGGAAACTTCTTTTATACAGTACTGATTTCAAGGCACACGCATATATATTGTGAATAACATTGCTACTTTGTTATAATTTGTTGTGCAATATCTTTCAGGATGTAGTGACGAAATTTCCAACCAAATGTGATGTGGAATGGGTGGATGCAGAGGATCCGTTGTTCCTTTTGTACACAAGTGGCAGCACAGGGAAGCCAAAGGTACTTATATTTGAGCTTTGTTAAACAGTTATTTCATTAGCCAAATATTAATCTCTTAGTGTATATAGGGTGTGTTGCATACTTCTGGGGGCTACATGCTGTACACTGCAACAACCTTTAAGTATGCATTTGATTACAAACCAACAGACATATACTGGTAAGTGGTGGCACATAAGCTTTTGTGTTTTTTTTTTGGGTGTGTACCCTCATTCCTGTGTGGGGGAGCTATTCATAGAAGCTTCTGTTTCCTTATACATCCTACTATTTTGTTTGAACCAGGTGCACTGCAGATTGTGGCTGGATTACCGGACATAGTTATGTAACATACGGTCCTCTCCTGAATGGTGCTACAGTTCTCGTTTTTGAAGGGGTATGTTTCTAAAAGCCTTTTTGTCAATATGTAAATTAAATTTTGGTATTTGATGATGAAAACAAACTCCCTAGTTTGATGGTTTTCTTCTGAGTTCCTTTGTTGAACTTTTCTTGTCTGACAACTTATAGCAGTTCAGTTTTCACTTCACCGAAGTCTAGTCTTACTGTTTGAACAATGTTTGGCTAATTGCATTGTGTTTGGTTTATTCATTGTATGTTTTCTACCTCTCCTCAAATTTCTTGTCTTCAATTTCCTTATTCCTGAAGTATTCCTTTGAATAATACATGTAGACTCCAAACTACCCTGATTCTGGCCGATGCTGGGACATTGTGGACAAGTACAACGTGACAATATTTTATACTGCCCCAACTCTTGTTCGTTCACTCATGCGTGATGGTACTGAGGTATGCATAACTACTTCTCCCAATTCATAATTTAGTTTCATAACCTTACACGGTTATCTGTATGAGGCATCTTGTGATGCTGGGTATCAAATTATCCACCACACTTAAAAGTTCATATCAACCTTGACTGTCTTAATTCTTAAAGCAATTACCAGGCAGCGACTCTTTTTCAATTTGGTATGTTCTATTTGCTACGTCTCAGCCTTTCCATACTAGCTAGTAACACTGACCATTTATAAAACTGTTTGGACGTGTGCGGTGGAGCTTGTATGCATTGTTACTGCTACATGTCTATTCCACAGCTCATTGGACCTAACGTAACTCACCAATCATCAATCACTACCTACTTGATTTGCTTAGAAGCTCTTATGACTGATCCATTGGGAGGGGATCTCTTTCTGTTACTACTTTTCAAATGATAACAAAGAAACTTTTGAACTGCAAGGATGAATTCGTGCAAGATGACATTGCAATACTTTTAGATAATGTTAATACTCTGTTTTCATATGCCGGGTTTGAGTATGCATTCTCTCTGATTTTCTGCTATGCTTTTGAAGTATGTTACACGTTACTCCCGAAAGTCTCTCCGAGTCCTGGGTAGTGTTGGTGAGCCAATCAATCCTAGTGCATGGAGGTGCGTGGACCTTCTGTCAACTGTTATTAATTTGAGCAGACAGCTAGACAGATTTAAATGGTCATATACTCATATGTCTAATGTATGTTTGCTTCATCCAGATGGTTCTACAACATTGTTGGGGATTCCCGGTGCCCCATATCAGACACTTGGTGGCAAACTGAAACTGGTGGTTTCATGGTAAGATATTTACAATTTACATAACCTGTGAAATTTGAATTTTTTGGGGTCCCAGAGAATGATTGTGATTGTCAATGTTTTAATTTGGACTGCTGTTCATGTTTTCTTTAGATCACCCCTTTGCCTGGCGCCTGGCCTCAGAAACCAGGTTCTGCAACCTTTCCTTTCTTTGGTGTTCAGGTAAGCCAATCTATCTGTGAGATGTAAAGGTATATGATCCCTTTATTTTTAATAATTCTGAGTTGCTGTATGTTTAATTTACAGCCAGTCATTGTTGACGAGAAAGGGCAAGAGATTGAGGGGGAATGCAGTGGATATCTTTGCATAAAGAAATCATGGCCTGGGGCTTTCCGGACTCTTTATGGAGATCATGAGAGATATGAGACGACATACTTCAAACCATTCGCTGGGTACTATTTTACTGGTGATGGTTGCAGCAGGTAAGTTACCAAAGTCTCTCTCCTAATATTATATGAGATCAAATTGTATTGAGAACATTGTTTACCTTTTCAAATAGTTTAGCTAATAGCTTTTGCATTCCAGAGACAAAGACGGTTACCACTGGCTGACTGGAAGAGTAGATGATGTTATCAATGTCAGGTAGTCTGTTTATTTGGGTCGTGTCATTACTCACTAGAATTTAAGCACGTGTATGACATTCCCGACTTTCAAGTGATAACTATCTTATCGTTTGTGTGAATATGTAGTGGACACCGAATCGGCACAGCTGAGGTTGAGTCAGCTTTGGTGTCACATCCACAATGTGCAGAGGCTGCTGTTGTTGGTGTTGAGCATGAGGTATAGATCACTGCTATTTTTTTCTCTCCTTTTGCAACCTCTCAGTATCTTCGGTACCCTGGCATATAAGATTCTTAATTAATAAGTTACCTTCTTCAGGTCAAAGGTCAAGGAATTTATGCATTTGTAACTTTGGTGGATGGTGTTCCGTATAGCGAGGAACTACGAAAAAGCCTCATAATGACAGTCCGCAACCAGGTATTTTCTTTATTTAGGATGTTATTATGACTGAAGACGTCCATATTTTGTATAGACAAATGCTGTACCTAATAGCTGAATATTCTGTTCTTGGTGGTTGGTTGGCATGTGATGATGCTTGTAGATCTTCCATTCCAAAGCACAGTTAGATAATCAACTATGAAATTTCTTAAAGTGCCTAGAAATTTGTTGGGTCAAAGTCGAGACCAAAATGTTGTCACAATGCTAGCATGGACCATGAAAGTAGCCACATATATGTCGATCTGTAGTTCTGCAATAACCAACAATCTTTGATGAAACGCTCTTCAGAGTTCAGGCAAATAGTGTGAACTCTCTGTTGACTCTAACTGAAAGACACAAAAGAAAACATGGGCAGGCAAAGATGTATGAATCAGTTAGTCTTGAACCTGTTGGGCATACCATCTCTTGTATTGGCTCCTGCAATTAAGGATTCCAACGGGTCAACCAAGTTTGGGTTAACCATTCTAGTTCATTTGGTCTCTAGATCCAAGAAAAAATAATGAGCTGGCAATTAGGTGAAATAGAACTGTAGTCTGATGAGGAGTGGGTTTTGGGTCAACCCCCAAAATAATTAAACTTGTGTTGCTACCTGTAATGCTGAGTGTGCCACCCGTTCATCTGCTTTGGCATGATTTGGACAAAAATGATCAGTAAGCGTCATCTTGACATGCTTTTTTTTTGTGGCAGATTGGGGCATTTGCAGCTCCTGACAAGATCCACTGGGCGCCGGGACTCCCTAAAACTCGGAGTGGTAAGATCATGCGAAGGATTTTGCGTAAAATTGCTGCACGGCAGCTGGACGAACTTGGGGACACAAGCACCCTTGCTGATCCTGCTGTCGTTGACCAGCTAATTGCGCTTAATGATTGCTAGATTGTAATGAATTGAGTGGTGGATGCATCCTTTGTATGCACGTTCAATTTCTCTTTCTGTATGATGAGAGTAGAATGTGCATTTCAGTGCCGAGCACTAAAGTGGGATGTGATGATATGTTGTGTACGTTTCCTTTTTAAACTTTTGTATCGTGTATTGAGATAGGTCCATCAAAATGTAATATTGATTGACACAATAAAATATCAATAAATCGTTAAATTTTAAGTTAGGTGCTTTTGGATAAACTGAGTCCTTGTTTTGGGGATTCGATTTGATAAAGTTTTTTTTTCTTGCATTATTGAGGATGTGCAGGTTTTGTAACTTTTGACCCAAAAGAAAAGGAACACTTGAATCTTGATGTGAAAATTTAACCATTTTTGGAGCTTATGGAGAAATATTTTGTTCCAGCGCAAGCTTATAGGAACTCCAAATGTAAGGGAACCACTTTCTTTTTCCTGTGAGTTTATTGAAGCAGCTTTGGTTTCAGACAAGGCAAGGGCATGCTTCTAGGTTGAAGAACAACAAACTACTTTAATAACTTAGATTAGTTTATAATAACTAGAAAACAGTTGAAGTTTCCCTTGAAAACAGTCGGAATCTGCACCATGTTTCATCTGAATCCCAGTCTGTAATCAATTGTCATATACATGAGCATATATATAGAATGGATTCCTGCAACTGGCAACAGCCATTGCCCAGCAGTGCTGATGGACTGGCACAGTCATGAGCCGAACGGCATCGTGTTCTGACCGCACAGGTGCACATCAAACCTCCTGCATCCTCCCGCTGTCCACAGTTTGGCCTAAATTCTATATACCAATGTATGTGGCCCTAGCCAGCTTTGCGTCAACGTGGAGAAGGTCATGGGCAGACCAGTGTGTAAATTCCAGAGAAATGAGCCCCGCAGCACCGGCAGTAGCTAGACTGTACGCATTTTTCCTGAAAAAGATCATGAAATGAAATTTGTTTGATTCATCTCAAGTTGTCTGGTTTAGGAACAAGGACACATGTGGTTGATCAGTGTTTGGTGGACACTTATCAACTACTTCCATTAAGAAGGCTAGTGCGGTAGTGCCAATTGGTGATTCTTTCCCCCGTGTGGCTGTGTTTCTGCAAGTCAATTAGCCCAGGAGGCCAGGTAGGAGGTGAAAAAAAATATATGAAAAACTTCGCAACTCCACGGCAACAGACGCTCAATCTAGAATCACGGACCAGTATTATCCCTCAAAAGGCACAATTATATGCCCAAATTCCAGCCCGATCAAGCAAGGGACTATGGCCAAACGGAGCTAAAATCTGGCGGAAGAGCAGCCAGAACTAACGGTCAGGTGGAGGTACTTGCATTGCCAGACAAGCTGGCACTGGTTCCAAGTGAGCGAGGCGCTGGCCTCGGCAGCTCCAGTGCTACGGTGGATCGCTGCTGCACAGAGAAGCCAACCAAACTTTTGTTCGGTTCTCGCAGCGTGGGTGTCGATCAGTGGAATTTATTTGCAGTAAAAAAACTTGCCTCTGTTCTCCCGTACTTGCTGCTGTGCAGGACATTAGTCTGGGGCAAAAAATGATTCTTTAATCAGTAGCATTCGACTTCTAAGTAATGTTCAATTTTGGCTCTGACAGTAAAGACCGATGTTCAATATGTGCGTCTTTCGAAAAAAAAAAAGCTCAATCTGTGCTATGTTCGGTTTTCAGTGCACATTGTTCCATTTTTCTTCACGGAGTTTTTGAAGACCATCCCGAAAATGGAATGTGAAGTTTGGTGAAAATATCACATCGGACACTGTAGCGCAATGTAGCACTTTTCGTTTGTTTGTGGTAATCGTTGTTCTATCATGACCTAACTAGGCTCAAAAGATTAGTCTCGTCGTGTACATCAAAATCATGTATTTAATTTTTTTTATTTACCCACGTTTAGTGTTCCATGCATGAGGAGAGAGATGTGATGTGATTTGATGTGATAGGTGAATAGTGAAGTTTGGAGAGAGAATTTTTGACTTTTTAAGGGAACTAAACAGGGCCCAAATGGCCCGGAAAAGAAAAAGAACAAAACTTCACAAAAATACTGGCCCACTACAACTTTGGTGCAGCGAGACCCCACTAGCCTTTCTAGTATAACTGGCTTCCCGTGTTGAACATTCGTGGGCAGATGATGAGAGCCGCGCTATCCTTAGCATCGGGAAACTTCTATATATGGCTTCCAAAGTTTTTTTTTCCAACGTAGCTTCTACTGTTTGAGATTCGTGAAATGGTTGGGATCGCATGTTTATTCGGATTATAAGCGGGTTTGCAGCGGGCGGGTGAGAGCGAAAGGCGTCCGACGTCAGCCACGGACGAGAATCTAATTTGAGTTTCAACCTTTAAACGCGATTTTCATCTGAATTGTTAATTATTTTTCGAATCCGTTTGAACTAACATGTTATTTACAATTAATGCAACAGAATAAGATCCAATATGAGTATATTTTTATTTTATATGCGTATCTTTTAGAATCAATACTTTTAATATAGTATTTCAACATTTTGAATAACTATCTCAACATCTCGGACTTACTGCTTCAACATTTTCACACAAAATGTTGATCTAGTTTATCCGAATTGTTGAATTAAGTTTGAGAAAAATATTGATCCTAATGTATGAAAATGTTGACCGTATTAGTTTAACATTTTGAACATATTAGTTTAACTTTTATGTGAAAAATTTTAAAATGGTATAATAGGAATGTTGAACTGTTATTTTTGAAATATCGACTGCAACATCGTACCTCCTATGACTGCATACTTAGTAGTGATAATTGAAAAATAAAGAAATAAAAAAGGCACAAGGATACTTTTCACCACTCGCGCGGGTTTAACGGAGCGATAACAGAAAAAAAAATTATGGCCACCGCACTCCTCCGCATTTCTCCTCACGTGCGTTGTTGGTGGACTTCATTGGACCTCTAAGTCAACTTAACCAATGAACGGAAGTTACATAGAAGCCCCCTTAGCGCTGCGCGTTGTTGTCCACCGAAGGTCGGAGGAGGTCCAACACGGATTTAGTACTCTATAGGCGTACCGCCTCTTCGATGTTGTCTCACGCCGTCACCACCGTCGTCGCACCTCTCCTACCTTGCCCAGCCCGACTTCTACACCGCTTGTCCGGCGCCCTCGGCACCCTTTGCCCGCTACCTCTGCCGAGCATGCGCCACCACTGGCGATGGGAGGGAGAAGGGATGAAGGGCGTCGACGAGCGAGCTAGGACGGCTGCGCAAGGGCGTGGGTGGGCATGCCGGCGAAGGGTAAGGTTGATCGGCAATTGTTCCACGTCACTACTGTTTTGAAAATCGGCAAGGGGTTAAAGGTAAGTTTCTGGCTGTCACATTGGCTCTCCAAGGGCAGGCACCGATGGACATGTTCCCAGATCTGTACAAGCTAGCTTGGAGCTTGGAGAAAGAAAAGAAAAGTAAAGGAAGAACTTGTTGGATTAATTGGGCCTTGACCCATATTAGTCTCAATTTAGACAGGGAGTATGTACCGGAGCAGTTCTCAAGAATTAAAATGTCCATCTGTAAATGCTAGAAAATTATTGGTATTAAATTCAGGATAGAGAGTCAATGAGAATCGTAACCAACTTAAACAGTGGATCAATTGTGGACCGCTTGTGCATATGGAAAGACGAGAAGAGCGTGCCACACACGCGCACACGGGCTCGTGCCGCGACGCGATGCGACACAGTGAGGTGTGGTGAACATTTTGCCATTAATGTCAGTCATTGAGTCATGAATGTTACTGCCGTTACTGCCATCATTCAAAAGACCAGTAAGTGATATTTAATGGCAATTCATGGCCATTGCTGGCTGAGCACTGTCCATGTTCATACCTCCTCTCCTCCTGCGCGCCTATGTAAGGTGCCTCCTCCTTCCTGGCAAAGGCATTCTCCCTCTCTCCCTCACTATTTGCTGCTCTCTTGCATTCTCAACACGAGCTTTGCGCGCACACTGCTTGCGTGAGTAGAAGCCTCCGAACCTTCCTGCCTAGTGATCCTGCTCGGGATAGGCAACCATAAGGTTTGTTGGGAGCGTACGACTATGCGACTGCTCGCTTCCACATCTACTTCCCGGCGGCTGACTTCCTCAGCCCGAACGTCTACTTCCTGGTGGCTATCTTCGTCAACTCGAATGACTACTTCCCGGCGTTCGTCTTCGTCAACCGAACGACTACTTCCTAGAGGCCCTGAACGACTACTTCCAGAAGGCCGTTTGAGGGATTGCACTACAACGACTCGCCACTGCACCAAATTTGGTCGACTACTTCAAGCAAGGCCACTCGAGTATGGTTAACACCAATACTCTAGCTGGTGACAGCGCATCCGGCACTGGCCCCGCCTCTGGGTACTTTCTAAACCATATCTTGTTCTGGTTTATGTTGTTGTTTATGTTAGTTAGGATAATTAACTTGAACACACGCACATGCTCTGCTGTCACAAGATCACCATCATAATGTATTTACTGTTAATTTCTGGAATTAAAAGATACTGAAAAATGCCTAGATTTCTAACAGAACTATTGCACCAAAGCTAGACTCGACGCATATAGCGCATGCAGACCCGGACTGAAATGGTGAACTTTTTGAAGCTCTGGGATTTGGTACAGGAGATTCAGCTAACAGATGAGCCGGAGCAAATGAGGTGGCGTTGGGCAGCGGACGGCCAGTATAGCACGTAATCAGCATACTGATTTGTGGTGGCTGGCTGGTTGTGTGCTGAGAGAAAAATACTATTGGTTGGCTGCTGATAAGACAGACGAATAGATCGAATGTTCAGTTCATGGGATCTTACAGCAGTTTCATTGGTGATTCAATCTGGTAAGCTTCAGCGGAAGGCAAGCACCAAGATCCTTGCCGCTGACAAATTGATCGCGAGGCATTGGCCTTGCAACCCTGTCTGCTCAGTTTGCAATCAAGCACAAAAAACAACAGTTCACCTCATCCTATAGTGTCCTTTCGTGAAGGCTGTTTGGAGCAAAGTTAAACAGTGGACTAATGGACTAGTGCATGCAGGAACCGAGCCAGGAGCTGCAAATCATGGAGTGGTGTCAGCGGGAGTTAGCAAGCAGTCCAAAAAAGGCGAGGTAGTTGAAGGCGTCTGTGTTAATGTACACTGCTTGGAAGTTGGAAGTTGGAAGAAATCGGTGCATTCTTTACAACAAGCAGATGACTGCAATGGAAGTCGACCAAGAGATCAAGGCAGAGATTGGGATTCCAAGATGGACCTGTGGATATATTAAATGATATTTCTCTCATGTGCACATCATCTTGAATTCTCAAACGTGAATTGATTTTTACCTCACTTGCATAGTTAGTTGACATTGTAATACAAATACAAGTATGATTTATTGTTTATCGAAAAAAATTTCAAATCCCGCAGCAACGCGTGGGGAATCATCTAGTTCCCAATGATTAGTGTGCCAGTTCGTCTTGCTTTTGTTTTTTCTTATGAGTTAGGGAGATTACTAATTTATGTAATAATAACAACTATGTAAAACAGTTTACTTCTCTCTTAAATGATATATTAGTGCTCCTGCAAGTATTTTTTAAAAAAAAAACTATTTGTGTCGATTGTAGGTACAATATAGGCAGCTAAAGCTACATTGAATTATGCTATTACTCCTGTTTTGGAGTCCTGCTAACCTAGGACCGGAGATTGAAACACTGTCGACCCCATACAACCTAACAGCTCACGGCCGGTCATTTATTCGTGGCATACACTGAACCATCGATGATTGCACTGCAGGGAATGGTCCCTCCAGAGTCGAGACCCTGACACATAACCTACTAATAATAACATATGACTGGAAATAATACTATATTTGGCCGTTGGCCATAGACCAAACTGGGACAGGGGGAACTTAACCGGCGGGTAAGCTTCTTCCGCCTGTGCGTGCATGGATGATCAGGCCCATGAGGGGCTCCACTGCACCAACACCCAGCCCTGATCCTTCCCCCCGCGCACGGGCGACACGGCAGGCCGCGCTGGTGCGTGCAATGCAAGCGGTGTGGCGCTTTCCTACCTCATGGCCCTATGCAATCCCCTGCTTGCTTGGGCGGTGAAATGGAGACCTTTCCTCTAACTCAAACCTCCCGTCGTGGCGTCGTCCGATAGCTGAGTAGGACGTAGAAAACGAGAGGTAACAACAAAAGAGCTGAAGGAGACGGGGAAATGACACCACGAAGAGATGGGAGTAAGTAACGGCAAACAATTGAAATTTCACATGAAAGGGATGTGTGAGGAGGTACGCTTTTTCACGTCTTCTAGAATCACCATATATTTAGAGTGTGCTTGGCTCACGGCCACAGCTTGCCACCGCCGCAGAGTGTGGCAGCCACAGCTGTGGCGCCCAAAAACGACGCCACATTATATGGCGAGAACACTTTTGTATTTGTTCTGTCTTTCGTCGTGGCTGCTAGCATAAATTTTGCAACCAAACAGCAGCAAAATTTTGTGGCGTGCCTCCAACTGTAGTGTCACAGTTTGTGGCCCAAATCTAAACATGCCCTTATCCTGTTTGAACAGCGGATCTAAAAACTAGCCAAAACCTATGAAGCTATGATAATCTTTTAATAATAGTTAGATCGCTAATAGTTGAAGCTGGTGTCCATCGAGTGGTCAAGATGGGGGTGGTTATATGCATGGATCCAGATGAAGCACTATGGAGCACCTGTCGATCCATTTATACCATACTGCTTTGATCCGGTTCTTCAATGAATTACGTGGATCGATCCACATCCCGAGCTAGTTAGTTGCGGCAGCGACGTCTTTGTGCCGATGAGGCTGAGCGGCGGCGGCATCCCCGCTTGCTGGGGATCGAAGTTGGTGCCTGACGAGGCCCCCATCGGAATCAGGACCTGTGCAGACGAGACATGCGAGAAGCAAAAGAGCCCCTCAATCGTCGATGGCGGACAAGGAGAAGAAGCAGAGGTGCGAGGAAGGACTCACCGCATCGACGAGGTGAGGAGCTTGCCGTAGAAAAAGCGCTGCCCTCTGTCTTTGCTTTGACGGAGAGGAAGAACATGCCGGCGGCGTTCCGTGGGGGTGGATCCAACCTAGCGGGGACTAAGGCCAGTTTCAGTGCACAGTTCCACTACACGGTTAGTAGATCAGAAACTAGGTAGCTGTGTCAAAAGAGTTTCATGATGATAAACTTCTCTCACATCCTATAAAACTCTACCTTCTCTGTTATGCCACATCACCGTATTTAATGTCATAAAACTCCCGACTGGTAAGGTTCGAGTGCCTCTGAATCATTGATCCTAACAGGCCAAGTGGATCGAAATAGGGGCCCAATAGAGGCGTTTTCTTGGCCCGATTCAGAGAACCATTGGGCCAACCCGCACCACCCCCAATTTGATCGAGTGGTACGTACGGGTCGAGTGGACAAATACGATGGCAATTAAAACACTCGTGATGTTGTCGAAACCACCACTGTTCCTGACGGTAACAGTCATGGAAGGCCCTAGCTTGTAGCTGCTTTATGAGGCTGCTGCCATACGTGGCAAACTAGTCACCGTGCGTGATGAAGCAGTAGTAGAGATGCCGTAGCTGTAGCAGTGATATTCGCTTGAAGGGTAAGAACAAGAGAGGTAAAACAAACAAAAAAAATCTGAAGGGAGATGGAAAAACACGGGACAATAAGATCTAGACAGATAAACAGCGAACAAATAGAAATGTACATGAAACGAAAGGGATGGGGTGGGAAGTGGGATGACAACGACTGTTAGGGAAAAGGAAGAGATGAACGGGATTTGGGGAAGGAGCAAGCAGGGGAAGAATCAAAGGATAGAGTTCACAGCACCATGGCTGGGTTCGTTGAGGAAGAAGAACAGTGTTGTCTGTTACAATAATCGATGCTCCCTTACTCCGGCTCGGCAGCCACGGGCTGACCTGGGCCGTAGAGTACACAGGCTTCCAGCCCAAGACGGCACGCAGGCCCGCTAAGTAGATTAACAGCCCAGTAATAACAGTACCATGTCCTGACACGACCCGTACGTTTATTCACACGTTTCCTCTTCTACGCCCTGTATATATGAAAAGTAGCCGGAGTGAGCCGCCGCCGGTCGTCCGCCGCTGCGTACGTCGAGGCAGCCACACCGGACAAACTACTGCACCAACAAGAACAGCTAGCCGGCCACACATGGCGGCGTCGGGGATCCTCCGGCTTCTGCCACTCCTCCTGCTGCTGCTCCCGCCTGCGCTCCGGCAGCACCTCTCGCCGGCGATCAACCGCCGCCCCCGGCCGGAGGAGGATGGTGTTGCTCCGCCAGCAGGAGGCGTCGTGCTCCACCCGATGGTGCTGTTGCCCGGGGTGAGCTGCAGCGAGCTGGAGGCGCGGCTCACCGACGCGTACCGCCCGGCCGTGCCCAGCTGCGGCGCCATGAAGGGGAAGGGCTGGTTCGGGCTGTGGGCCAACTGCTCCGACCTCCCCGCGCACCACTACGTCCAGTGCTTCATGGAGCAGATGAGCCTCGTCTACGACTCCGCCGCCAACGACTACCGCAACCTCCCCGGCGTCGAGACCCGCGTCCGCAACTTCGGCTCCTCGCGTGGCTTCCAAAGGAACCCAGAGCACACGTACAATCATATATTCATATCTATCCGTGTACATGAACGTGCAATCCTATATTCATATATACGCATGCATACTGATGAGTCACTGATGATCTGACTGCATGACACCGGCCGCAGGGACTGGTGCCTGGAGAACCTCAGGCAGGAGCTGGAGAGGATCGGGTACCGCGACGGCGACACCCTGTTCGGGGCTCCCTACGACCTCCGCCACGCGCCACCGGTGCCCGGCCAGCCGTCGGAGGTCTTCTCCCTCTACTTCCGGCAGCTGACGAGGCTCATCGAGGACGCGAGCAGGAGGAACGGCGGCAGGAAGGCGATCCTCTTCGGGCACAGCTTCGGCGGCATGGTGGCGCTGGAGTTCGTCCGGAGCTCCCCCATGGCGTGGCGGCGCCGGCACATCAAGCACCTCGTCCTCGTCGCGGCGCTCCCGCCCGGAGGCTTCATGGAGCCCGTGGAGTACTTCGTCTCCGGGTCGCAGCTCCTCTACGTCCCGACGACCACCGCGCTGTCCCTGCGGCCGATGTGGCGGAGCTTCGAGTCCGCCGCCGTGAACTTCCCGTCGCCGGCGGTGTTCGGGCGCAGGCCGCTCGTGATCACCAGGGAGAGGAACTACTCCGCCCACGACATGGAGGACCTGCTCGTCGCCGTCGGCTCCGGCGCCGGCGTGGAGGCTTTCCGGAGGCGAGCGGTGCCAAAGATGAGCTACTTCCGGGCGCCCATGGTGCCGACGACGTGCATCAACGGACTTCGGAACGACACGCCGGAGCAGCTGGTGTACTGGGATGGCGATTTCGACGAGGAGCCGGGGATAGTGTACGGGGAGGGAGACGGGACGATCAATCTGATCAGCATGCTGGCGTTCGATGAGAAGATGCGTCAGCAGCCGGGGCAGAACAGGCAGTTCAAGTCGATCAAGATTCATGGGGCTATGCACGGCTCGATTATCACGGAGGACTGGGCGCTCAAGCGCGTCATGCAAGAAATCCTCGAAGCCAATCGTATTTAATTAATGTCTTGTGTGGACGGACTCAAGCGAATTTTAAATAAGAGGCAGGCATTTTAACATACTTTAATTTAAACTAATTTAAACTAGTAAGGTGGCCCGCGTTAAATAGCGCGGCTAGCTAGCCTTCGATTATAGGCTCATTTTTACTTGAAAATATTTTTTTAAATAATTTTATCTTCTGTTTTATTGTAATTATTTAATATTATGATCTTCTTACAACATACTCAAAGCAATTTTCTTTTCATCATCTTTTTTAAAACTATATAACCATCCATAGGTGTGCTATTTTATTTTTCAATTAATTTAATTAATGAATTTAAAACCTAGTCTCGTAGACTTGACAGTTGTTGACTACAGGTTGGTTTATATTCATAGCTCTTGCAAGCTACATTGGCTTTGTAATAAAAAAAAGATAAAAAAAATAAGTAGGGACTTCTGCTACTAACTTCTGTTAAAAAAATCTTAAATTACAGTTTCATCAGCTACATTATCGTTGACTCACCATCAGTAGTCAATTACTTATTGTTATTAGCGTATATATATCTACATCTTCTTGGACGCCCTTGTCACCAATCTAATTATGTTGCTTAATCTATGTCACAGTTAATAAACACATGTAACATTTGCTCAATGATGCTTCTAAATATATGTAGCTAACTATTGAAGTTCTACCATCCAAAAAGACCTAACTATTGAAGTTCTACCATCCAAAAAGACGGATAAAAAAGTAACAAATGTAAAACGGAAAATCGATAAATGCATGTACTTCACTTATAAACAATGTTGTCTGTCTGACTTGTGTCTTTTGACTTGTACTACTGCCACCATAGAGTATGAAATATTTCTAACCGAATGTTCTTATTATTCTTAATTGATTGTCAAGCGGACAACAAGTTTCTAGCCTAATCTAAACATTTTTTGAGAGAGAAAAAAATAAAAGTTACATAAATAGTTAAATACCCAACCAAGAAACCATGGACACTGGATAAGCCTCAAATAAGCTAAAAAGGTTTAAGCTATTTGTTATAAAAAACAACGATGACGATTGACCAATAAAAAATTTGAAAAATCATGTAAATCTCTGGTGTATGTATACTTGGCTCATGCTTGTCTATTCGTTAAGTCTAAAGGGCGTTCGGTCGCACGGAACGTGCACCGCGCGACTTGGCTTCTCCGGCGCCAGCACCACCAGGTTAGGGGACGGGGGTTAGAGGGGCGGGTCGTCGGGGGAGATCCGGCGTCGGCGGATCTAGAGGAGGGATTTGGGGGCGGCGGTCGGCTCGGCGGTGTGACGGCCGCCGGGTGCCGGGGCGGTGGAGGACGACCCCTGGTGGACGGTGCCGGCGGCAGGGGCGGAGGAAGTGACGGAGAAGATGATGGTCGGTGGGTTAGCGTCGGCCGTTGTGGTGGGCGCCGCTGGAGCCGGGGGTGGAGGAGGTGGTGGGAGCGGAGGGAGGGGTGGTCGAGGAGTTGACGGCAACAAATTAGTGTTGGCCGCGGCGGCGGGCGGCGGCGGAGGCTGCCGGAGCTGGGGGAGGAGGCAGCCGCGGGGTCTCTAAGCGGCGGGGGGCGGGCGGGCGTTAGTCTTGTCCTTGTCTATTACTTGGTGCAACATACCTGTCGATCAGCCGGTGTTACGCTGTATGTCTACTTCTTATCGTCTTAGTCTGGAGTCTGGACCACCACGAAGTGCCTCAATTTTTGCCGCACCATTGATCCTTGGAAATGTGCTCCCATAGCTCCATACTGGCACAACATGTCCATTGAGGCTCACCCATTGGGAGGTTGTCCATATGTGTCTACGTCACTGTCTTTCATCCATTGTTTTGCTTCCATCTATGAATTGCGGCTATTTCATCTTGATTTGATCTATCTTTTTCATGTGCCCCGACGTGTCTGCTCCGTGGCCACGACACTCCTCATGCTCATACCAATATTATCTTTGTAATTTCGATGGCTTGGTGGACGTCATTAATGTGAGACATGATAGTAAAAAAGAAACACATGATAGAATAGTTGCATTTGATTTTGGTTGTGAAATCATCTTTCCTTTTATTATATATAAATATCCATATCTATTAAGATGAATCTCAACCCGTGAATCATGGGTCTGGTCTATTAAGATCTCTCAACCCTTATTCTTTTTATTTCGAATTTATGCATTATTAATCATTTTGATACAAAATTTTGTGGATTAATCTAAGCCGTTGGATCATCATAAAAATCAACGGTGTTTATTCTTCTTGTATTTGGATTAACATAATAGTTTGTGCACCGTTAGATCTTCATAAAATTCAACGACATATTTTTTTTCTTTTTTGGATTACTAGAAAAAAGCACGTTTAATAGAAACACACGTTTAATAGAAAATAAGATTATATAACGATAGTTGGTCAGAGACCGTATTGGTTACGAACTCGACGATTCCACGCAAGCGCGTGTTTTTTTTACCGTGATGAGGTGTAACGTTTTATTATTTCTTCAAAAGTGTGACTAAAGAGTCCGACGGAAATCGTGGGTTCGAATAAATTCTACTGTGGCTGATTTGTGGATCCGTCCAACCTCGAAAGTTTTGGATCTTTATAGTATGGAGAAAAAGTCTACTTCACCCCCCAACCAATGAGGGGTGGAACACATCACCCCCCCCCCAACCTATGAAAATGGATTTTTATCCCCTAAACTTTCTAAAACCGGACAAATCATCCCTGGAAGCAGTTTTAAAAAATCATAATAATTCACAGAAAAATCATTAAATAGAAATCAAATTGTGTTGGACTTCAAATTAGTAGTTCTATGCAGTGAACATATAATACAGAATGCTTTAGTATATTTTTTCCTATAACTTTAGATATATGCTTTTCTTCATAGGTGTAAAAAATATACTAAAGCATATCATATTATATGTTCACTGCGTATATCTACTCATTTGGAGTCCAACACAATTTGATTTTCTATTTTATGATTTTTCTGTGATTTATTATGATTTTTCAAAACTGCTTTAGGGGGTAATTTGTCCGGTTTTAGAAAGTTTATGGGGTAAAAAATTATTTTCATAGGTTAGGGGTGATCTGTTCTATCCTTTATAAGTTGGGGGTGAAGTAGACTTTTTTTCTTATAGTCAGCGTGTACTCATTTTTATATAGGTTGGGGGTGATGTGTTCAATTTTCTGTGTGTGCGCTAGTGTCCGACTTAAGGCCCATGATTGGCGTTCGTGGGCCTTAAGTCGGACTTGGGCTCCATCATCAGTGCTTGGACTGTTTAGGTTAAGCCCAAAACTGGAATTGCCAAGTCGGGCCTGGCCCAATCTTCTATATTTCCATGCCAATCCTGTCATCGTCGTGGTCCGTCGTGCCTGTGCAGCATGGAAACCTTGCTTAATGTAATTCCCTACCGCTTATTTCTTACCGAATCTATGCCGAAGATTACTTTATTTTTCCTACCTTTTTGGCCAAACACAGTGTAAAAGTGATAATACATTCGGGACTGAGCTAGTTCGCTATTTTGCCTCATGTAATTTATATGGGGCAAGATTTGAGAATACATTTGGAAATGAATTGACCGCGATCTGATCGATGATGATAATTCATACGGAGTAAATCGCGTTTCAGAATTTTGGGTGGAGCATCTTGCCGCCGTCTTCGGCCATGTTTAGTTTTAAAAAGCAACTCCCAAATTCACTATATAAAAGGAAGATTCCCGTCACATCAAAATGTCATAACATGCATTGAGTACTAAATAGATAAAATCAAAAGCTAATTGTACAGTTTTTGTTGTACTCCGCGAGACGAACATTTTAAACCTAATTAATCAATTTTTGGACAATTTTTCGCACATACAAACGAAATGCTACAGTGACGTAATGATTATGAAGAGACTCCAAACTCCCAAAATTTAATACACCAAACTCCTAAATTTAGGAACTAGGCCTTCGTCTTTGTTGCGAGCAGCGATTTGCATTGCCGGTGGCAATGGCATCGTCTCGTGAATTTATTTGATCAATCACGTTACCTCTGTTTCAGTGGGGACTCTCCTCGGATGGGGTGTGATTCTGTCTTTTCCGTTGGGTTGATGAATGGGAATGCGTGAGTGTTATCCACTCGCGCCATTGTTTTATTCACCTGATCGAAGGCCCGGTAAACCTTATTATACTTTATTATACTAAGCGATACCCCGCGCGTTGCCGCGGGAATTTCTATAAAATTTGAAGATGCAATTTGAAGGTAAAAATACTAAAATAATTGTATCGCACGCTATTTTTTGCAAACAAAATATAGAGGAAAACACATTCATTTTATTGAAAGAACTACTTAGAAATTTATAGCATGATACTCGACTATTTGTAAAGACTAACACAATGCATAGCCGCAGAAAATCAGTAGAAGAAATAAATTTATAATTCTAATGGATGGTGATGTGGACCATGTTGAGAGAAGATCTAGTAAATGGTGACGTGGACATCTTGCATGTTGAGAGAAATCTAACCATAATTTACGGTGGGTATCAATTATATTGGTTATATAGATTCACCAAATGCTAACGACTTTAATCAGAACTCAGTCAGATCAACCGCGGTAACTCGTATCAGAAAGTGGGATTGTTGGTTACCCTTAAAAAAACTAGTAATCGTACCCGGCGAGAAGGCCACTGACCTGTTAGCTTTTTCTGAAAGTACGTGTGCAACACCCAGCATCATGCTGCCTGCCACGTACGGCAGTGGAGTACTTACCATAACTCAATAATATCCACTCGTGTGTTTTACCTTTGGTTTTATCTGGTGTCTTCTTTATTCGTATTCCCTGGCTTGACAGCTCTTTCATGCGATTAGATTGGATTTACATCACGGAGGGAGCACCATCTGATTCTTTGTAAAAAAAATTCCCTCAGATTAAACTCAAGATGGGATCACAGTTCACAGATCAGATCCGGGAAGAGACACCCGGTTACTCCGCAATGGCACTGGCCCACTGACCAGTCTCAGCGTCTCTCTGGATAGGATCCGGCCCCACCAGACGGCGTCCGGTCGCCGTGTCCTATGGTTAAAAAAGACGTGGACGGCTCGAGGCCGCAGAGACTTTTCTTCCGGCTTTTGGCTCGTAGTGCAGCAGCGGGCCTGGACCGGGGTGGGGCCCAGGGAACAAATCACGCCCTGGATTAACGGCTGAGGCCGGCCCAACCCCGCCGGCCCGGCCCCCGAGCGGTTCGCACCGCCAAGGCCGGCCGGCTATTTAATGACACCGGGTCAGGTCTCCCCTTCCCAGATCCATCCCCAATCTCACCAGCCCCCGAAAAAAATCTCCCAAAACCCTAGGCTCCGGATCTCGCTCCCCCTCCCGATCCCGATGGCGAACCCCCGCGTCTTCTTCGACATGACCGTCGGCGGCGCCCCGGCCGGCCGCATCGTGATGGAGCTCTACGCCAACGAGGTCCCCCGCACGGCGGAGAACTTCCGCGCCCTGTGCACCGGCGAGAAGGGCGTCGGCAAGAGCGGCAAGCCGCTCCACTACAAGGGCTCCACCTTCCACCGCGTCATCCCCGACTTCATGTGCCAGGGCGGCGACTTCACCCGCGGCAACGGCACTGGCGGCGAGTCCATCTACGGCGAGAAGTTCGCCGACGAGAAGTTCGTCCGCAAGCACACCGGCCCCGGCATCCTCTCCATGGCCAACGCCGGCCCCAACACCAACGGCTCCCAGTTCTTCATCTGCACCGTGCCCACCCCCTGGCTCGACGGCAAGCACGTCGTCTTCGGCCAGGTCGTCGAGGGCATCGACGTCGTCAAGGCCATCGAGAAGGTGGGATCCCGCAGCGGCAGCACCGCCAAGGATGTCAAGATCGCCGACTGCGGCCAACTCGCCTAGATCTGAGATCTGTCTGCCCGGCCACCCTCCCTCCATCGTCGACTCCGCCTGTGTCCGTCCCTCCCATTAGCTTCGATCCGAATAAGATGATGGCGATCTGAGAGGTGGTCTGAGTTGAGTCGTGTCGAGTCCGTCTATCGTGTGTCCTGTCCCTCCGTGGTTTAATTAGTAGGGTTTAGGTCCTGGATCTGAGAATCACATCTTGATCTCTGTCTGATCCGCGTGTGTTTCTGCTGTTATGGTATGATCCGTGGAATGATTATCAGAAGTTGAGAACTGAAACTTCGCTTGGTGTTTCGGAATTGTTCTACTTGGTTTTATAAATCTTCCGTGGAGCAAATAACTATTGTGATTGCCAATGTTTTACTGTGACCTGCGATGCATGCTCTATTTTATCACCCATTAGCGGAATTTATTTGAGTAAAGGTTCCTGATCCAGTGATCCTACAGGCTGACTTGGTCCATGTCTCTACTGGTAGAATTTTAGTGTGCAACTGTGTATGCCATTGTTGACTGAATATGTAGTGAGCACTGGTGTTAGTGGTGTTGAGCATGAGAATCAGCTGCTATTTTCTTTTTCTCCTATATGCAGATGCTGCTGTTAGGTGTGAGCGTGAGGTATCAGCTGTTATTTATAAATTTTGTGGAAGCAAATAATGACATTGATTGTCAATATTTTACTGTGACCTGCGATGCATATTGCCTCAGAAACTCTTTGGATGTTCATGTTCATGCAATTTATATGTGAAATGTACTACAGGCTGGTTGGGAGAGTAGATGTTACCATTATTAGCTAAGCTACTACTTATTTGGCCCATGTCTATACTTGTAGAATTTTAGTCTGTATGCTGTTGCTGACTTTAAATTGATAACTATCGTGCCCTTTATGCGAATATGTAGTGGGCATTGTGACATCCAACCATGTGCAGATGCTGCTGTTGGTGGTGTTGAGCGTGAGGCATCAGCTGCCATTTTCTTCCTCACCTTTGTTTTGTGACCCTTCATTTTATTTGGTATCCTGCCATGTAAGATTCTTAATCAATAGATCACTTCTTCAGGTCAAAAGGAATTTGTGCTCGTGTAACTTTGGTGGATTTATAGCAAGGGACTACGGAGGCCAAATAATGAATGTCTGCAACCTGCTATTTCATTTGCCTGTGCTTATAACCAAATCGGTCCACTCTCTATTGACAAATGGTATGTACCCAACAGTTGGTTATTCTGTTCTTGGTAGCTGGTAGTTGCTTGGCATGTGACAGTGCTAGACTGCTGGTAGATCTCGCATAGCTATCTTCCATTATAAAACCAAACCTAGATGATCAACCATGAGATTTCTAAATGGCTAGATTTGTCATATCAAATTTGAGACTAATCTTTGATTCTAAAAATGTTTGTCTCGATCTTAGAATGAACCATGAAAGGAGCCAGATATATAGTCTGCTGTTCCTGTGAAGTAGTCCACAACCTTTAGATGAACACCCTTCAGGTTCAGGCAAATGGTGTGAACTCTGGTTGACTATATTCTAGTAATCAGTTATTCTTGAAACCAATTTTCAACCAAGGACAAGAATGATGTAGCGAATATAGTCCTGCCATAAGCACCAGTAGTTCCTAAAACCTTCAGCAAAGGTCATGCAAATAGTTTTGCGCCTAACTGCAGCACAGCAGTTGGATGAACTTGGGGATATAAGCACCCTTGCTGATCCTGGTACCATTGATCAGCTAATCGCACGGATCACTTGGTTAATGGGATTGGATGGTGGATGCATTATCACCTTTTCTATGCATGCTCTGTTTCTCTTTCTATATGATCAGTAGATTTTGCACTTCAGTGTCAAGAGAATCAAAAGTGAGATGTTATGATATGCTGTCTTGGTGTTTTTCCTTTGTGAATTTTAGTGTCACATATCAAGATAGGTTATGACAATGTGTTGATTGACATGATAGAATTATCAATAATTTGTTAAATCGTCATTTGGTCTATTGGGTGAACTGTGCCTGGCTTTTGGGCATTAGATTTTGGTATTTACTTCATCAGTGATATTCAGGTGTTGCGACTTCTGACAAAAAAAAGGGACGCTTTGATGTGAAATTTTGACCATTTTCAAAGCTCATGTAGAAGTATTTAATTCCAGAAACAAGCTTATGTTAGAACTTATAAGTTCATTAAACCTTCATTCCTTCTTCCAAACTTAAGGGAATAACTTTTTCTCTGTGTTTCTTAAACGGAATTGGTAACAGACAAAGCAAGAACATGCTTCTAAGATGAAGCACATCAAACTACTTCGGCAACTGAATCTTCACATGCTTCTGAGATGAAGCACATCAAACTACTTCGATGACTGAACCTTATACTCCAGCTTCAAATAATAGAAGTCAAAATTTTCCTTCAGAACTTGTTGGAATCTATAGTATATTTCATCTGAATCCCAGTGCGTTATCAATTATCATATACACGAGCAGCTCCACCATATACAAAGAGCTCGGGGAGAATGGACTCTCCTGCAAGTGGCAACAGCCAGCCCAGCAGTGCAGACGGAATAGGCAGCTCATGACTGATGGGCTGATGACCATCATGTTATAACCACACAGCAAAACTCGGGCCCGACCACCCACTCCTTCATCCTCTCACTGTCATTTAGGCCTAACGTCTATATACCAATGTATATGGCCGTAACCAGTTTTATACCACCGTGTAGAAGATCATGGCTTCACGCCCCGATACCGATGAACTTCAGCTGTTTTAAAAGGAAAAAAAGGTTCAGTACTAGGTGCAACAAAACACACTGTCTTTAGAAATCTGCAGCTAAGAGAAAATATAATGCTATATTGTGTGACTTACAAGGCTATTGTTGGGGTCTCTCCAGTAGAAGCCACGGATGAACATGGGCAAAATGTTGCATGCCACCAATACATATATCATCAGGGCGTGCTTCCCCATCCACTCCATGGTAATGGTAGGCTTTCTAAAGCCGTACACGTCCACCTGAAGATTCAACGCAGCTACCATGAGATTTCAGAGATGATGGATGATGCAGCATATATATGTTTATGTTCTTGGGCCTAAGGGACTGACCAGAGTGTAAATTCCAGCAAAAAGGAGCCCCGCAGCACCAGCCGTAGCCAAAGTGTAGCTTACCGTGTATAGCGGTTTATTCATGTGTATTCCTGAAAGGAATCATGAACATTGTTTGAATTCATCTCAACTACTCTCAAGTTCTTACATCTCAGAATTAGGAATTGATGTTTAGTGAACGCTTACCAATAAAGTCCATTAAGAAGGCTACACCTAGCATGCTGAAGGAAGGGATCAGCCAATTCGTGATTCTTCCCCGGTGTTTCTGCATCTCAATTTAACCCAGTGGGGAAAACATTAGAATATTTTTCACAAGAATATATTCACAATATGATTAAAAAAACAAAATGATACCTCAAAATGAATAATTATATGCCCAAATTGCAGACCAATCAAGCAAGTGACAATGGCCATAACAGAGCTGAATCACGAAGAAAGAGCGGTCACAACTTTAAGTCAGTTGGAGGAAGTTGCATGCAAGCTTATGGGCAATGATGAGAGTTAGTCACTGACCTGAGAAGACCTTCAGGATCAAATGGTGCCTGGCACCATGATGGAGCATCAGGTGGAAGCGGTCCATTCTGTGGATAATTTATACTGCATTCCTGCAGGAAAACCAAAAACGAATACTTAATTTTGTGACAAGGGAGCAGAATGAATTACTCTGGGATATTGCAGTGCATATCAAACCTTGGTACGCGCGTAAACAGGCCGTCTGTAGAGATGATCGATCCCTAAAATTGTACGGTCCACCATTCCAACTGCATTGCAAGCTGGTCCAGTATCTCCTCTGACTCCACATTTCACCTGACGAATTGAAATGTAGGATGAACTTCAGCACTTAAGTGCTATATGCAGAACCTATAACAAGATACAGAAAATGCAGCAACACTTTTGCGCTTACAAAGAATGACTCCTGTTTGGAACCAGGACCTGATATCTGATACTCCCAGTCTGGAACATATATTCCATATAAAAGAACAGTATATGCAAAAGACAGGACCAATCCTACAAACCTAGCAGCACAAAACAAATCATATGTTAGAAATACAAGAAACGTTTTGCAAATCTGCTTACTTAGATTCAGTGTAATTACTGATCATTCTCGAGGGTAAAAGAAACCTAAGAGTGAGGATAATTTTGAACTCACAATTGGTAGCGGTATCTCCTAAGCAAATCAAGTCCATAATCTACATCATCATCTCCCTTGAGCCAAATCTCACACACTGCAGCCAAAAGATAGGCTATCGCAATCCTCTGCAACAATAAATCCATCATGTAGCATTCAAAATGACTGTCACTTTTTTGCAGTAGCAAACAAGGGACCATATGTTCTGAGTGAAATGTTTTGATAAAATGATTGGTACCTGAAGTATGCCCATCAATCGTATTTTCGCCAGATCAACACCAAAACTGAGACTGTGAACACCATGAAAAAATCCACCTGAATAAAAGAAACAGCACATGTACATAACTGATTGCTAAACTACTAAATACTATGTTGGGAAAATTCTGGTATAACCCGTCACTTAATACTAGCCGTGAATAACCAAAATACCTTGGAGAACAAGACCGAGGCAGAATAACTTGAGGGCTCGAAGTACTGCCTTCTTAGTTGCCTCCAATTTGTCTGGCACACGCTGGATGCACATAGTGGCATGATAAATTGTTCAACATTCCGGTGAATCAGCATTTACTTGGAAAGCTAGTGCTTATAATCTCAGTGTCCAGTACCTTGTACGCTAGTGTTAGTGACACTCCAACTATGAAAAGAAAGAACGGCATGACGAAATCAGCTATTGTTAGGCCATTCCAAGGAGAGTGATTCAGTGCTGGGACGAAGCCACCGGCATCATCAACAATGATCATAAGCTGCAAAAAGGAAAGCATTTGCATTATTTTCTATGTTTGATTGGTCTTTTCCGGCTCTTATCTTTCCCTTACACAGCAACAAGATTCTAGGTGTTGCATCTGTTCTTCCTTAAAAGAAATGATGAGAGCATGAGCACCATAACCCATCAAGTCAATGGTTTCCTGTTTCTAGTGCGTAAAAGAATCCGAATGATAGTAATGGACTGGCACTTTGCATAGCTAGGGCGTAGAGCCTGCTAACAACAGATGCAGGACGTGTAAGTTACTTAACACCAACCGCAGCAGATCCGATGCCAAGCTTTGATTAGTGATCTGTATTATATTAGTGCATTATTAGATCCTGTAACCTGTGGCTAAGGCAGCAGCGTTACTAACCATCATATTGATCCAACGCCACTCCACTCCAGTGGCAGCAGCCAACACATCCAGTTGAGTTAGGAAAGGCATTGGATTCCGAAGCCAATGCCCCCAGTTTCTCTGCCTTTTACCTCGACCACGTACATATTCTTTTGGCAAATGGATGGACTAGTCCATGCCAACATAGCCGTTGCTGGATTCCCGTTCTAGAGCAAGCCAAATGGAACGGAAAGCGAAAGATTCAGAGATCAAGATGCAACCGAGTAGAAAAATTCAGTATGGCGACGTTCAGAACATCATCGCCGCATATAAGCAACAGAATCACAATGAAGAATTCCTTTGAACAGGAAAAGAAAAATACTTTAGAAAGATAGCATTCGTATCCTGGAATAGATATTTGTGAGTGAACTTCTGTGGGACGGGTACTCGACAGCTCAACACCTTATCTTGTCACCCGTGTCTAATTCTTGCTGACGTGACCCGTGCTACACGCGCTGTGTGTGTGTGTCTATATCATTACCAATCAATCTTGGGCAGCAGCCCGGCACAGACGGCTAGCAGTTGGGGTGCTCCCATCAGTGCACTGCACGGCGCGGCGATTTCATTGCCGGCTCTGATCTTGACCTCGCTCTGCTCTCGCAGTGAAGTTAGCGCGTGGAATTAAACTCGGCCCAGGGACCCCAGGGAAGGACACATGCGTGAATGGAGGGCAAGGCCATCGATTCCCCCCTGCTAGCTGCAGCTGCAGGGTCGGACTCGATTCCCACACGGCGTGTGATCTGCGTCGCTACTCTCTAGGGATCGTGTCGACGTCTCCTCTGTCTCCCCGTTCGCCGCAGCATCTGGGCTCTGGCTCTGGCTGGACCATCTGCGCAGCGAGCACGAGAAGAGGAGGGCTGGTGAGGTGACTGGCGCCGTCCCTGCACGCGCTTCAGATCGCATCACGCGGTGCTCGCCGGATTCTTCAGGCCCCTGTTGCAAGTTTTTCTCCGGGAGATCGTGGGCGCGGCTAGTACAAATGTACAATACACTGTATTCTCTGTGATCTTGATCGAGATCCATTGGTACGAGCCAAGGTGACCCCAAAGGGACAGCATTTTAATTTACATGGTTTTTTTTCCTCCCTCTCTGAAGAGTGCCTTGAGATAAAATTAACTAGGAGTCGGTGGATCATGACTCGGCGCGAGTTCGTGGGTACTGCGCGCAATGCATGTCCATGCGGATGCGGTGAGTCGGTCAAGAGGATAATTAAGCTAGTGGGGGTGGCTTTGGCTTTCGTCCGTGTCAAAGTGCCGTTAGTGAAGGAGTGACCTAGCTAGGCTCTCGACCGGTGTTTGACACGGCGATAAAGGACACGGATACTTGCAAAGAAGCAGCAATAATCAGTCGATCACCAGTGGCAAAGCAAGCCAAAGTGTGGTGATCTCGACAGCCTCATCTCTGCCATAAGCAGGCGGCCTTTCTGTTAAATCCTGTCCTGCTAGCTAGCTAGTGTCTTTAGATACGCGCGTCATGCATGCATTCGATGGCCGGTGATTAGCGACGTGTCGGTGCGCGTACGTACGCCCTTTGGCTTCGGGCCACAAGCTCATAAAGCTACAAGGGAGGGCTTTATTATCCACGGTCTTCCGAAAGAAAGAAAAAAAGGACCTTTAATTAGTATCCACAGAAGCGAAAAGAAAAGATATAGATGAAGAAAGTATATCGATCTTTCAAAAAATGAAGGGATTTTTAAGCACTAAGCTAACGCATTTGATGTCGCGCGGTCATTTTTTTATCAAAGATGGTTAAAAGGGGTTATATGTTTGGTTCATGACCGCGGTTGATAAACCTAGGACCAGGATCAGGATAAGCCTGAGTGATCGATCAAACTCCTTTGGCAATCACTATCAGGACTAGGACGCATGGCACCATGGCAACCTCGCTCCTCTTCTCAAAACAGGTAACTAGACTAGTAGTGCTACTGTCCATGCAGCAATTGGCGGCGTGCGCGCAAACGCAAACCCCCGCGGGTCTAGCTTTTGCCCCGTGGAGACCGCCTCGCTTGGCGCGCGTGCAGGCCAAGCAAAGCGAACCAAACCCGAACACCCACCCAACCCGATCGAAAAGGCAGCGGAAAAGATCGAGAGCAATCAGCCAGCCGCGCGCTGGTGCCCTACCTGCGCCACACCACAGTCCCACAGGTGGTGGGATGTGGACTCTGCGCGACGCGAACGCGCCACGGCCGGCCATGCTCACTCAATGCAAGTCCACGCTGCCCGGGCACACGGCGCGGCCTCCGTTGCTCCTCGTCTCCCCTGTCCCGGCCGGCCCTCGCATATATCGCATCTGCCGACGCCGATGGCATCGATCACGTAACGCTCTCGGCCCCGGCCGCGTGCCAAAGAATGAAGCGCGCCGCCGTGGCGTACTCCGTGCTCACCACCGGCCACTCCGGATCCGGGTGGGCTTGTTATTCGATCGGTGCGTGCGCACGCACACCGGCCAAGGATACGGCACGGCGTCGCGCGCGGGAAGGGGACATGTCCACCCACCTCGGTTCCCGGCCTGGAATATGGTTCAAAGCCTATAGCCGAGTTGAATTCTTAACATTTCCAAATCAAGCAAGGATATGATCCCTGCCATGGAAAATAGCTTTTCGGCCTTTCACGAATTATTATGGAGCCGTGGTCTGTTTCCTGTCCCTGTGTTAATTTTTTCATGATCTTTCATACCATCTTTTTTTTTCAAAAAAAAATCCGAAGACATAAAATTGGTTGTCGCGTCGCCATGCTGCAACTATGTGTGAGTGGACAATGCGGCCTTGTGGAGTAACAATGACGGCGGCGGCATGGATTGGTGAACTAGCTAGCCAGAGCCGGCCTTCCCCAGACATAGGCCGGCCGGAGCGTAAACCGGCAAACAATACGCAGTATCGTGTGGTGCTGTATGACTCGAACCCTACTCCACGTGTACGTGCACGCGACCATTGTGGCGTCACCCGGCCGACTAATATGGAGGTTTCTTTTACATGCGGTGCATCTGGGCCTTTAGGGCCTGGGGGAGCAGCATGCTGCAGACCAGAAAGAGGTCGGTGCATATTGAAAGGCCAGCCAGCTCAAAAGTATAAACAAAATAAAAAGATTATCCGTGGAATCATGAACACATTTAGTAATACTATATACTCCCTCCGTTTTGAAAAACCTGACGTTTAGGACAGCGACACGGTCTTCAAAACACAACTTTGACCTCTTTTTATTATAAAAATATTTATCAAAGAGTGATATATGTATACTTTTATGAAAGTATTTTTCAAGATAAATCTATTCATATAGTTTTTATATTTGTAAACTCAACAATTTAAAAATTATTGATGATTTATATTTTCAATGTTTAACCCAAACCTTATCTTAAACTGACGGTTTTTTAGAATGGAGGAAGTACTGTACAAATATAAAACGATGATTATGGGTGGGCTCATAATAGCAGCCCTTTCCATGCTGGTACATGGTACACGCACATCTGTGCGCTGTGCCCCAACCCTGTTCGACTAATGTGGCCACACCCTACAGAAGCAGAGGAATCCCCCCCCCGTTTTTATTTATTTTCAATATTCGTGTGACCAAGTGAAACCACTCATGGTCATGGCACTGCCGGCGGTGGCTGGCTGCGTGGAACCACGCCATTTGGGGGCTTCTCGGTAAACGTACTTACTACATGCATGATGCGTTTTACCCTGAAGATTCTACTGGAATCTGATGATCACACGACACGTTATTACTGTATATATACTCCGTGTTAACAAACTGTTTGCCCTAGCGGCACGCCGGCACCACAACCAATGTGAAAACGGGCTTCCGTACGGCGCCTAAAGCTGGCAACAAACCACAGGTTCCTGTGACCACGATGGTTTAGCATAAGCGGCTCTGTTTTTGTGTGCTTGGCCCAATTGACTCTGACTCGGATTCCTCTGTAGTCTCTGCGCTTGCTTGTTTCTTTATTGATGATGGCGTCTACAGAGGCATGACTAGGTGATGATCAGCGCGACCATGACTAATGAGTGAAACAAAAGGCTTTTCTTTCTTCCTTTCTTTTGGAAAAGCTCATGCACACTTGTACGCGAAAGCAAGCAAAGCGGCTGGGGACGCACTCGGCACTCCTGATTGAGGAGAAGGTTAGGGAAGCAGACAAGGGAGAAAGCCAAGCAGCACAGAGGGGATCATGGGGGCACGCGACAGTTGGGCACTTGGCCCTTCATCACGACGAAGACGACATGATGAATGGGCTCGGCTCGGTTGGCCGCCGATGGATGGCCCTCGATGAATGCGCGAAAAGGAAAGCGCAGCGGCCAACGAAGATAACGCTTATTTGCTAGCGGCTAGCTAGCGTCCACAGCGAATCGAATCGAGAGGCGGCGGCGAGCAATTCAATTCGTTGGAGAATTCAGTGGTCGATCGGCGGGGGTGGATGGGGGGAGGAGTGGAATGAACAGTGTGCGTACGTACCAGGACGGTGATCCCGCGGAAGACGTCGAGGGAGACGAGCCGCGGCTGCCGCGCGGCGGCGGGCGCCGGCGAAGGGGGCGCGGCCTTGGTGGTGGTGGTGGTGGCGGCGCCGCCGGACTCGAGGTCGGGGCCCGGGGCTCCCGCCGCGTCGTCGCTCCTGACGAGCTCGTACCCGCCCATGGCCGCCGCCGCCGTCCTCCTCTGCCTGCAGCACAGCGCCGATGACACGCCGCCGCCGCCAGCCAATGCCGCCCCTGCTCCTCCTGCATTCCCATCCGCCGCCGCCATCGCCGCCGCCAACAGACACAAACTCAGATGCGCATAGACAGACAGAGAGAGAGATAGAGAACCGCCGCCAAACTGATCGATAAAGCACTCCCCGCCTCCGCCTTACCTGGGCCGCTTGCCGCCCTCGCTCGGGACTCTCTCTCTTCCTGAGTCCTGATCCGGGGGCCTCCCTTGCTTCCTTTTTTTTCTCCTTTCTTTTCGAGCGCAACAGACTCGCGTGATCTCCCTCCGCCTCTCCCGAGCTCGTTCGCGCGGGGGAATCTGGTTGGAATGGATCGGCCTGGACCGGACCTGCACGTCTGGGCGGGCTCCCGCTCGACGACGCCGCCGCCTTTCGCCGCCTCCCCAACCTGCCGCCCCCCGATCGAGTCGAGACGGTGGATCGCCCACTGGCGTCGCGTACTCGCGGGTGTGTGTATATGCACTCACTGCCCCTGCCGGCTTCTCTCCTTTCTTTTTTCCTGCTCGCCTCCTCGCTCCTCTGGGTCTGGGGCCTGGCACTTGGGCGACCCGGATGGATGGCCTGCGGATGATTTATAGCGGGACAGACAGCCCGCGCGCGCGACGTGCCCCACCCCGGCCGCGCGCCATCATTTGCCAGCCCCGTTCGCCAACCGGCGCGGCACGTTCCGTTCCGTGATGCTCCCCACCCCCTGCCTTTCAGTCGCGTCGGGATCGTCGTGCTGGTCCAGGCCGGGGGTGCTGCTGCCGGCCGTGTCACCAACTCACCATGCGCCGCGCTGTGACACCGGCCGAGGACTTGACACTTGTGCTCTGCTCCGTGGGGAATGGCCGGCCGCCGATAAGTTAGCGGATGATGGTCGAGGTGAATCCGATGCCTCGCTCAAAGTCACAGTGACACCTTATCGTCGCCGTCGGCGTGACCGCGGGAGTGGTTCGTGTGCGCGACAGTTGGTGGACGTTGGCCCCACCCCCTCACGGAAAGAGCATCGGCAGGGAAGAACAACCGCATGGAGACTCGTGTTAAGCGCCGGCATCTCTCCGATGTTCGGTGATCCCTTCGGGTCCGTACGGCTGAATGATATTCGATCGATGTGTTTTCCGGAACGTTTTAGCTCAACCCCGTTACACGGCAGGCCGCCCGCCCACGTCGGCGCTGCTTCGAGCGGGGTGGGTGTTGTTCCGGAAGTGTGGCCTGCCGAGGCGAGTTTTTTTTTTTCAGATGTAATGGGCCTAAAACCGGTGTAATTTTAGTGGGTTCACCAGGCTTCCAAGGCATCTTTCAGTTCGTCCTTGTGTTTGGAAAAAGTTTCCAGGCCTGGGTTTCCACTGTCGGGACATCGCTGGGGTGGTAAAGGGCCCTCACTTTTCTACTAGAAATTTGAAGGATCGGGCCGGATTAGGGTCGGACCAAAATAATACTAGTTTTTGAGCTCAATTTTGTTAGGACCAAGTTAGATTGTGAAGGAACAAACGGGCCATGATCCGTTACCACCCCAAGACATCGCCCACGGCCACAAGTCGACTCATGCATTTCCTCAAAAAAAAAAGTCGACTCATGCATGCTTCATGATCATTTTTTTTAAAGATGCTTCAGGATCAATTTTTTTTTGACGGGTTCTTCATGATCAAATATACTGGCCATGTTTCGAGTAAGGATCCCGAATATTCAGTAAGCCTCCAAACCTGCATGTTTAGAACAGTAGAGGATGTGCCTCAATCGGTTAGTTCAGATTGTACAACTCAATTACCTTGATATGTAGGCATAGCAGGAGCTTTGATTTAACTCAGCAGCTAGAATTCAGAATTTAGAACTCCGAGACTATTGCCACGCCCTTCCTGAGATGGCCAGTTTAGTTTATCAACTATCAGAGTGCAGATCGCCGTGAGCGCCACGGGCTGGACACTCACACAAACTGTCCACTCTGTGATCAGGACCCTGAATCATGTGACCACATGTTAGCTTCTTGCTCTATGTCACATTGCAAGTCTGGAACAAGATTATGACAGCACTAGGAAATAGGGATCGTCCTGCAACTGCCGCTGACACCAAGATCGACACAAGAGCATTGGGAGGATTCAAGACGCTGCTGCCGAGCAGCAAACATAAAGGGTTCAGCACTCTGTTCTCCCTGGTATGCTGGCAGATTTGGAAGGAACGTAACGCTAGAATTTTCAGATCTGAGACAACTTCATTTCAGCAAATGCCGATGAAGATCGGACAGGAAGGAGAGCTTTGGGTCCTCGCCGGAGCAAAGCACTTAGGTTGTCTCTTTGCAGTATAGTCAGATAGCAGCCCTAGGAAGCTCAAGGTCGTCTCTCATCTGTAACTTGAACAGCGCATGTCGAGAGTGTGCGTCATAAAACTCGGATCTTTTACCTATCAATACAAAGATGTGCATCTCTCCTGCGCATTTGAGAAAAAGAAACATATGTAGATGTATTTTATGGGTAGGTGCAAAAACTTCATAGGAGAGATAGGTAATTCTAGCAGCAACTAAATTGAGGTCGTGGTCTCGTGGAGAGAGGACCAGTGGAGCTTGAGTACATAATGTTTCGTTCTCATAACGATTTGTTGTTAGTAGACAATTTCATTGAATTTTCATGTCACGAGTTGCAGAACAAGAAAGTACACATTTGCTTCTTCCTAGTTAGTGTAACAGAGTAAGCAGGAAGATCTGCCACGACTAAGCCAGCTACAAAAAGTTAGCCCGCAGCCCGCTATAATCTTTCGAAGTCCCACCAAACTCCTAATGTCGCATAATTTATCAACTCTTGGACTCAGCAGGAGATGCCTTATCTCCATTCCCCTTACTGTTTGCTTGTGCTGTTCTCGCCGGAGCATTTGCAGCAACAGCACCATTGGTGTCCATACTCTTGATTGTCCCTGACTGACTATCACTTGCACTGCTTTCCAAATCAGAAGCCTTGCTAAGAGATGCTTCATCTTTGTTCACAGCCTCCTCTTTGGTTTGTAAATCAGCAGAAAGATCTTTCCTTTTGACATCCACAATTTCCTTTACGACCCCCTCTAGTGTATCTAGCCTGTCTAATACCTTTGAAAACTTTGAGTCAGCATCGTCCTTAGCAGATTCCACCTCGAGCTGCTTTTGTTTCTCAAGTTCCTCATCTTTTTTCCTTTTCTCTTCTGCTTCCTGAAATATGAATTCAGCCAGGTTATGTTTAGTAGATACCTTTTTTCTATCATAAGAAATTCCTAACAAATATTTCTTTTGAACTCCCCATGGGTACTATTATAGGCCATATCTTTGACAAATTGGAATAATTTGGGAGCACATATGGAAAGTATTTTAATGTAGAAAAACACTCCAAGTCAATAGCAAACATGTAACCTTGAAAGGTGCAATTGTAGTAATAAATTACTCAAAGTCAAGAGCCAATATGAAACATAAAAAAATTCAATCTATCAATAGTGTTAAGACATCCACTGAAGAAATTTTGAGAAACAGGAAACAGTGAATTCTTGTAACAAGGTTGTTCTGTGTATATGTAATTATACTGCAATGAAAGGAAGTCCACAATAGAGTATCTAGTTGCAGTTTTCCAATGTAAATGATCAATAGCAGATAGAACTGAAATGCAAGTGCTTCTGATAACCTGATGGCACATGTTTGCTAGTTTTAATTACACCATATGTAGCACTACAAAATTTGAACGCTCTAAAGTATAAAGTGATCAACTAATCACAAGCTGCACAGTTCGTAAATGTAAGATACAGTCTGTGACAGCTTTATCCAAATTAACACAACAGACATAACCAACTCAAATATGCCTTTTTTTCTGGTGAATGACTTTGGCTAAACTCAACTGAGGAAGTGCTAATGTCAAACAAATAAGCTCTTTCAGTTTCTACTAGAGTTGCAGCTAAATGCATCCGTTAAGCGGCATTTGACATACGGAGACATGTTGCAACATAATACTCATTTTCTAGGGAACAGGAGGGTAACACAATGTTTATGTAAGCTGCAGACTATGATAGTAAATCATACTGTTCCAATTGAGATACTTTATTCCATTGGAAACTGTTCATAAGAGATAACATTAAATTACCGTCTCCATCCTTTTGATCTCCCTCCGTGCATATTGGGCCACTAAATAGACAGCTGCACAATAAAACAAAAGCCACAATATAAGACTCCCAAAAGAACGAAGATTCACAATTGGCATTCCAAAGAGCAATCAAGTATCATAAATGAATGAACTTCTCTCATAAAACAAACCTAGTGAGGGCATGCAAACAAAAAAGAGCTGCACAAGGTGGAAATCAAGCCTGAAATGGAATGGGAAAGACAGAAATCAGCGAAGCTTGTCACTGGAATTTGTTTCTAATGGAAGGCATATCCAAAGCCTACAAACCATGCAAATTCTACACATTGAGTGGTTCTAATTATGGAATGTTATTCTAAGTTTCAGATATGATTATTAGAAGTATCATGGTAAATAAGTAAGATATATATATCCCTCGAGCAGAAATCAGCACCATCCACCGGCCACCTGACAGCCAACGAACAGGCCAAGAAAGGAGCAATATGGCAGAATAGGAGGCTACATGGCAGGGAACTTAACCTGTATCTTCTACTTGTTACAGCTATGGTTAAGTCTGTAACAACTATGGCAGGGAACTTAACCTCCTAGTCCTAGGTATGCACAACTAAATGACAAACTAAAGTAGTAACAAACTTGTGACAGCTCCTCTGCCAATGCTATAATTGTCAGGAGCATAGGCCATATCATGAAGCAAAAGCAAAGGAAGCTGAAACATTTCCAATGAAATGAGGCTACACATATTCGATCCTCATTTCGTTGCCCCCAATCCTACCACGTTCCATGATTTCCATCTCATCTCGCCTAAGAAAGTAATTGCTGGCGACACTGAACCCATAAACTCTAACAGAGGAAGATGGTCGTCGCTCGATGCTCACCCGAACTCCTTGCGTTTGGGAGGCACGGTGAAGAGGATGTTGGCGGCGGTCTTCCAGTCGGCGCCGCTGCTCCAGTCGAAGTTTTGGACCTGCTTGTACGCATCCATCCGAGCTCGCGCCGCCGCCTCCGCGCGGGCCTTCACCGCAGCCGGGGGCGCCGCCACTGCATCGGACTGGGGACTACCCTCGCCGGCGGTGGAGGAGGTGGACGAGAGGAGGCGGCGGAGGGACTCGACCGGGAGCCGGCGGCGAGGCCGCAGTGCCGGAAGCCTTCGACCTGTGTGATGGGCTCGGCCCATGGTCCAGCCCATCCAAAATGGTTTCCAATATGCACTCGCCCCACAAACACACGTGTATAAAACAATAGTATAGTCCCGTTCCAAGAATTAGTGTATCAGCATTTGGAGATAAAAACAATAGTGTATCAGAGCGCTTTGAGATTTGGACGAGAAGTTTCGGGAAAACGTACTGACTGACTGTTCGAAAAATATCTTTGGAGAAAAGTATAGTCAACTGGTGCCAGTAGCTAGTAGGAAGCAATGAACTTGTTCTCAGCCAGGAAAACTGTAGCTTAGCGTTGAAGTAGAATGGGAGCAAAGCGCATCCAGTCGTGTAGGGAAAGGCTTCCCTTCTCTTTCGACCTCTTCCGCACGCAAGTGCATGCCTGTGTTGCGTTCCGTGTGCAAACGCCCCATGCCGTGCCGTCGCGATCTGATCGATGACCGAGTCGACTGCCCCGCGAAATTAATTAAGCTCGCCCATCGCAGTGTACTAAAGTATTTAGTAGGACTAGACTAATCCATGCATGCATGCCAAGAGTGTTACTCCTCTGCAGTGAAGTGATTCTCTAATCATTGCATCATTAGGTTAAGAGTAAAATAAGATTAAGACAAGTAAGTTTCAGTGACCTGGTGTTGCTGACCACCACCTAGGCACCTACTTGGTCGTACCGGACAATTTTAGTAGTAACTAAACAAGGCCTTAGTCATAGTAGTAACCTGTAGCAAATTTTTGTTCTTTGTTTATTTCTCCTCTGACGGATTAGATTTCATGCGTGCTTCCGTAAGACTGAAAGCGACTCGAGCCCATTATCATCGGCAGGCACACATGGCCATTCCTATCTTCTCTTCGCTTCATGTCAAGTATACACACAGGCACACATCTGGAGATTGTCTACTTGTACACCTTAATTGACTGGTAGCACAAAAAGAGCCAGGTAGATAGAGAACTAGAAGATGCAGTATCCAGCCACTGTTCACTTGCTGTGTCCTTGTGGCGGCTTGTCCTGTTCGGCACGAAACGGATACCGGAATCGTGTTGCCGCCCTGTCCTCCAAAGGAACCATGGTGTTCTCGAAACAGAGGCACCGGCCGTCAGGAAGTGAGGTGGTTGCTGTAACCCGCGAGCACCACACGCAGGACGCATGGTTAACAGGCCGGCTGCTCACGTGTCCAAATAGGAAACGAGCCCCACCAATTCCGGCCGGCCGCCGTGTCAATCCTGCCGGTACGGTGCGGCCGCGCCGTTCCGTTCGTTTGCACGGCACGGTCAATCTGCCCTGCCCTGCCCCCGTTGTCACACGGTGGAAATTACCGTCGTGCGGTTTTCACACTCACACACGTGTAGGATCGGAAAAGGCAGAAGCTTCCCGTCCTGTTCACTAGGCACACGGCTGACCTGGCAGAGCGAGTGGTGACCCGCTGCGGCTTTGGCCCGAGCCACGTCGCGGCCCGGGGCGGATGACACATGTGCCGACGCGAACCATCCCCCTTCCCCTCCCCTGCGCCGGCTGGGTTCGTTGCAGCACCGGCCACAGCGACGCCTCTGACCTCCGGGCCTAGCTCCTTTCCTTTTTTTCGACTAGGAAAATTGTCCGTGCGTTGCTACGGTTGAAAATATATACAGATTATCATACCGTAATGATAAACAAATATATAATAAACTATTAATGTTATTAATAGAGGATCAAATTTGACTTGACACTCCTTTATCACGGACGTAAGGTTATTGGTCGAACGGCTTCGTTGACACGGCTGATCCATGAGTAACTACGGGTCGATCCGAGGGTTGCTCAGAGTCGAATTTTACACTCATGCTGCTGTGATGCACTTGCAGTGCTGGCCAGTTGTCCTGCATGAAGCAAATAAATTTTCTTCGCCCACCACTCGTACATTCTTGGTAAGCCGATGCTCATCTACGAACAAAGTCGCCCATGCCACTACGGGCAAGGCAGTTCTCCGTTTGTTGAGGAAGTTTTCGGAGATCAGACGACAGCGATCTTCGACGCCGTTTTGGGTTGACCGAGATGTTTTTTGGACAAGCGACAGGTTCAATTTGATAGGGGTGAGGCGCCGATGCCTGGAAGAGAGCAACCGTGTGGTGTGACATCGAGAAGAGTGGAAGCCACAAGGATCGATCCAAGAGTTGCTCGGGATCGAACGGTTACAACTCTTGCCCCTCTAGTTTTTTGGGTCAGCCCGCTTTGAACTATATGCTGATTCCAAGACCGGATGGATTTGATAAGCAGGTCACTCTGTACTCTTTGCTAGCCTACTGTTTAAGTCTTTCAATGCAGGACGAGATATCTCCAATAAATACAGCTATGGAGTGCTCCGGAAAACCAAAAGCCCACAGAGCTAGCAATTATAGACTCATAATATTTGAATTTGGCTATTCAGGTCATAAGATTTCCTCTCCATATTTCTACACACTCCATCTAACTCATAAAATTAAACCAGATGTTCTTTTAAATCCTAGAGTATATATTATTTCTGTAGTCTATATAGTGTATGTATATTAAAAGCTAGTTATTTAACTACCAAAATAAAATACACACCACTTAATTGGTACAACAAAATAAATTGCACCAGTTGTTTGTTTGAAAAAGGCCACATAATCTAATTAATGAATAATGACACCATCTTAATTGTAGCTAGCACATCCTAACCCAAAGCAAAATCAACGAGCAGCAGTAGCAAGAGCTAACGCACTACTGAGCAAGAAAATCATTAGATCAACACACTGCAGCTTATAGGACAAGCACCTGTTGCCGTGCCGGTGCGGGATGGACACTTGACGGTACGTTGGATACTTGGAGGGCAGGATCAGAGACAGGAACGAAACGCTACTGAGCCTAGTCCCTATGGCTATCCTACACGGAGTTCTATTCTTTGTTGATACGTACGCGGGCGTGCGCCGAGAGAGCTTAGTTCGCTAGCTGTGTTGGAGTCCGGTTTTGGTTCTTAATACCATATACAGTTTGGTTCTTAATACCATATACAAAATAAAAAAATATTAAGGTGTTTTGTGTAAAATTACGACGTACCGCAGAAACAATCTTTGCTTTATAATTAGGTAGAGATATCGATCGCGGGTACGGTCCGTGTAGGTGGGTATGGGTACAGGCGGGTGTGCCTGGTGAAAAAAGTTTTGGCTCAACGGTGGCATTGAATGAAAATTTCCTCTTCACTTTTCTATTCTCCGGTAGAGGGAGTAAATTTTCTCTTCACTTTCCTATCTTCTGGTGGAAGGAGGGGAAAATTTCTCTTCATTTTCCTATTTCCTGTGGAGGGAGTGGGCGCCGTGGGAAATTTTTGAAGGATGAGGGCTGTCAGGTGGGTCCGGTGTGAGAGGTGGGTGGGTTTGTTTTGGGTAAAAAGTGTTTCAATTTTCTTGAATCTTTATAGTATATAAATAATAATTAATATAGAAAAGGAGCCACGAAAGTCCTTGGTGTGGCCGCGCGCGCCACGGCACCGGCAGGCCTCGCAAACGGCCGTCGCGGTCGGCCAAGTGTGCCGCGCGCCCTCGTTTGACCGCGCGGGACGGGGGTGGGTGGTGGCGTGCGGCGGGAGGCCGAAGCCGAAGCCGAGCCGCCTCCCTCGGCCGACGCAGCGCGGTAGAAACGGAGGCCCCCGGCGCCCAGCCCAGATGACGCCAAAACCACCGATCCCCATCGCCCCACGCGCGCGCCCAACGGGGCGTTCGTTTCCCCGGCTCGTGTTCCTCCTTCCTTGCGTGCTTCCTCCTCCTTCCGCCCCCGCCTGCGCCTCCGCCTCCGCCGCGCGGGTATTTTTATACCGCACCTCCTCCGCCTCCTTGCCTAGACGCCTACTCATCCCGCTCGCACAGGCCACGAGCCAAGTAGGAGGACGAGGAGTGCATCGCTAGACACGTAGGGAGCGTGATTATAGAATAGTTTCCAAGCGAAGAAGCATTCGATTCGTTCGTAGGGAAGGCAGGCAGCCAGGGTAAACGGCCGGCCAACCAAGGTATTAATAAGCGGCTAAAGATAGTGGTGAATTTTTTCGGTCGACGGTAGCTAGCGATCCCATGGAGGTGTGCTGCTGCTCGACCTCGTCGTCGGCCCTCGCGGGGGGGCTCCGCGGGGGCGCGCGGAGGCTCGCCGCGCCGTCGGCGGCGGCGGCGCGGCTGGGCGCGGCGGCGGGGTTCGGGAGGGCGCTGGTGCTGGCGCACCCGCTCCCGCGCCCGGCCGCGGCGGCGTCGAGGCCGCCGGCGCCGCGGCGGGCGCGGAGGGGCGTGATCAGGGCGGTGTTCGAGCGCTTCACGGAGCGGGCCGTCAAGGCGGTCGTGCTGTCGCAGCGGGAGGCGCGGGGGCTCGGGGAGCCCGCCGTCGCGCCGCGCCACCTCTTCCTCGGCCTCGTCGCGGAGGACCGCTCCCCGGGCGGGTACCTCTCGTCCGGGATCAACATCGAGCGCGCGCGGGAGGCGTGCCGCGGCATCGGCGCCAGGGACGAGGACGCCGCGCCGGCGCCGGCGTCCAGGGCCGGATCGGGGCTCGACACCGACGTCCCCTTCTCCGCCACCTGCAAGCAGGTCTTCGAGGTCGCCGTCGTGCTGTCCAAGAACATGGGCTCCAGCTTCATCTCGCCGGAGCACCTCGCCATCGCGCTCTTCACCCTCGACGACCCCACCACCAACAACCTCCTCAGGAGGTAGGTAACCTATTGTATCCTCATCCATCCTGTCTGCCGAGACCTTGTTATTTACTTTCTAGTACGATTGATTATCAGATCCGTTGAGACAGATACCATCTACTTGTTGATCAATAATCACATAGTATACCATAGTCATATGCTTACACCGTGTCGTTTGGTGCTCGCCCTCTTATTACATGCACAAGGTGGACCACTCATTTTCTGTCTGACATTAGCTCATATGAAAACTAAGAGACCATCGTTTGGCATCTACAATACTAGTCGTACAGTTTGACAAAGCCATTTGCTGCCCCAGAAAACGACATTGTCTGAGTTCATGACTTATGTCCCATTTCTATCCTCAGAGGTTCACTTGCCCAGAAACAATTAACCATGCTAGTCACTGATCATGCTGATGGATGATATAATGATAAGACAGTGACAAGAAATTGGTCATCATTGAAAAGGAACAGAACGAAATAAGTATCTTCTAGCCCTTTCACCATTTGTGCCATCATTGATGAATATTGTTGGTTGTTGTAGTTTGGGAGCGGATCCGAGTAAGCTATCATCAGTTGCGGTCGATCGTCTCCAAGCAGAGCTGGCAAAAGATGGAAGAGATCCCGCCGGAGCACCATCATTCAAAGTCCCAGAGAAGGCCCCTGCTGCAGCTGGAAGATCTGCTTTCTCCCAATCCTTGACTAAAAAGAAAGGTTAGGAGTCAGCAGTTTCATTAAAGCGTACACATGTTTGTTCTACCACAGGCCTAGTAATCTCATTGCACAATTGCATTGTTTTTCTTTTTCAGAGAAGGGTGCGCTAGATCAGTTTTGTTTGGATTTGACCACACAAGCCAGTGGAGGTTTCATCGATCCTATTATTGGTCGTGAAGATGAGATTGAAAGAGTGGTTCAGATAATATGCCGACGGACGAAGAACAATCCCATTCTTTTGGGTGAGGCAGGAGTTGGAAAAACTGCAATTGCTGAGGGACTGGCTCTTCGAATTGCAAACGGCGATGTCCCCATTTATCTTGTGGTAAGCTTGACTTGCTATTGATGAGTATAAAGTTATGCATTTACGATCCAGCTTCAGATAAGTGGTATTCATATTTGAATTATTTGCAGGCAAAACGTATATTGTCGCTTGATGTTGGTCTGCTTATCGCTGGCGCAAAAGAGAGGGGTGAATTGGAGTCTAGGGTTACTAATCTAATCCGTGAGGTCCGGAAAGCAGGTTAGTCAGTAATGCAATCTGAAAGATTATCAGATATGAAGCTTCTGCACATGATCATGTATTTTAAAAATCATTAAAAATAATTATGCAGGCGATGTTATTCTTTTTATCGATGAGGTCCACAATCTTATTGGATCTGGAACTGTTGGAAAGGGTAAGGGTTCTGGCCTTGACATTGGCAACTTGCTGAAGCCTGCGCTTGCTAGAGGTGAATTGCAGGTATTAGATTCATCCAATTTCTTAGTGCGCTTATTCTATATAGAAAATAACATTTCTCGTCTTATGGACAATATTTGTTTGTGTTTCTAGTGCATTGCAGCTACGACTCTAGATGAACACCGGATGCATTTTGAGAAGGATAAGGCTTTGGCCCGCCGCTTCCAGCCAGTATTAGTAGAAGAGCCTAGTCAGGTATTGTGGTTATTCCTTGTGATCTGTGAAAGTCAGGTCGTTTTACAGTTAAATCTCTCTTAACCATTTTTTAAACATACTGCAGGAGGATGCTGTGAAGATATTGCTTGGTCTTCGCGAGAAATATGAAGCTTACCATAAATGCAAATTCACACTAGAAGCCATCAATGCAGCAGTTTATTTGTCAGCGAGATATATCCCTGACAGACAGCTTCCTGATAAGGCGATTGATCTAATTGATGAGGCTGGAAGTAGAGCTCGGATGGAATCATTTAACAGGAAGAAGGAAGGGCAGTCTTCAATTCTCTTGAAGTCACCAGATGAATACTGGCAAGAGATAAGAGCTGCACAAGCCATGCATGAAGTGGTAACAAAACATTTCCACTGTTTATGTGATTGAACTTTTTTTGTCCATCCAGCGAGAAGAATATCTAATATTTTGATGCCCTTTGTTACTCAGGTGTTATCTAACAAGGCGAAATATACTCGAAATGAGAATAATCAAGGGAATGGTAGTGCTAACATTGAAGCAACATATGAAGACAATAGCAGGTCAACATCAACCTCATCACTCTCAGCTGATGAGTAAGTTTTGTCTGTTAACATGTCATAAATGATAATCTCTGTTTCCTATATATCTGCTAACCGAGGAACATTTCAAAATGCAGACCAATTGTAGTTGGGACAGAGGAAATTGCAAGAGTTACCTCATTATGGTCAGGGATACCAGTGCAACAGTTGACTGCTGATGATAAAAAGCTTCTAGTAGGACTAGACGATGAGCTCAAGAAACGTGTCATTGGCCAAGATGATGCAGTTGTGGCGATATCTCGTGCAGTGAAGAGATCACGTGTTGGCCTTAATGACCCTGACAGACCTATTGCCACCCTGCTTTTCTGTGGTCCAACAGGAGTTGGTAAAACAGAGCTTACCAAGGCTCTAGCAGCAAGTTATTTTGGATCAGTAAGTCAATCATATTCTGATTATCTTGTTATTATTTCCACAACAATTTAAGTTTGAGATTGATAGAATGTAGCCTGACAAGATGTTTGCTTTTGTTTTTTTTCAATAGGAATCTGCTATGCTTAGATTAGACATGAGTGAGTATATGGAGAGGCACACTGTGAGCAAGCTGATCGGCTCTCCTCCAGGGTACATTGGATATGGTGAAACTGGTACTTTGACAGAAGCAGTCAGGAGAAAACCATTTACTGTGGTATTGCTGGATGAGATAGAGAAAGCCCACCCTGATATTTTCAACATCCTTCTCCAAATCTTTGAGGATGGACATTTGACAGACTCACAGGTAATACATCAGCCAATCCTGCTACATACAACAATTGTTTTTAAACAGTACATTTACTTAGCCAAATGAGATTAATCCTGTCACCTTAAACTTATTATCACAGTTTATTTAAAGTAGAAGCCCTTCAATTTCTCATTGAGATATGCTTGTTGAAATTAAATATCAAGGAAATTTATAAATCAAGGTGATAACATAGACTCGCTATCACATATGTTCAGGAAGGAACTTAAGTAATCTTATGCCTCTCCATGTAATAGGATATAGGACAGCACACAAATCCAGATTCTAAGTTGGATTAATTCTTGTGTATTCTTAAGATGCGACACGAGTAGTTTTAGAGATCTTTAAGTTCTGAATATGTTTTATTTACAACGGAACTTTGTGTGAACTGCAGGGCCGCAGGGTTTCCTTCAAGAATACATTGATTGTGATGACCTCAAATGTTGGTTCTACATCAATTTCGAAAGGAAGACGGAGCATAGGTTTCTTGAAGGAAGAGACTGAGTCAAGCTCATATGTTGCAATGAAATCCCTCGTAATGGAAGAACTGAAGGCATTTTTCCGACCAGAGTTGCTCAACAGAATTGATGAGATGGTTGTGTTCCGTCCTCTGGAAAAGACTCAGGTCTGTTTCTTTTGCATTTTGCTATTCATAAATCTTCTTTCCATGACATAAATGAGACGCTAATGGTAATGCCCTCCTCGACCCAGATGCTGGCCATTCTTGATATCATCCTGAAGGAAGTGAAGGGCAGGCTTTTGGCCCTCGGGATAGGCTTGGAGGTGTCTGATGCAATGAAGGACCTGATTTGCCAAGAAGGGTACGACAAGAGCTACGGCGCGCGGCCGCTGCGGAGGGCTGTCACCCACATGATCGAGGATGTCGTCAGCGAGGCAATTCTGTTCGGCGAGTTCAAGCCCGGCGACACGATACTGATGGACATCGACGCCGAGGGGAAGCCGTGCATGAGCCATCTGGACAAACAAGTCGTCCAGGTCACTGACCCAACACGGGCATTCTGAAGCTCTGAACCGAAGTTGCGATTCCAGATTCAAGTGTAGTCCTAGAGTAGAGGTCTAATTTTTTATTCTTTCAAGCGTCGAGATTAATATAATTCTTTCATACGTAGACATAGTATTCCATTATGTACATATCAACAAGATAGGGGAATCTGGGCGGCTATTAATGTTGTTCCAAGATTTTATCCAACTGTATATTGCTGAATGGGTCCCACTCCATTGATCAAATATATATCATTCTGAAATTGTCTGTGTTGCCTTAAGTTGTTCATGACTGTTATCTTTTCTCCTGGCTGCTGACCTTTGAAATTGTCAGATTAAGTTTGGACATTCTGGTGCTTGTTCCTTGCTAAAATTCCATTTTAGCTCGAGAAAATTGCAAGGCGACTCGAGTTTGCTCGGCTTAGCTCCCCAAACTAGGAAATTCGTTCCTGGCTTTCATAGTTCATACACACAATTCCAGCAGATGTCCCTACCACTGCATAGTAATCTCGAGTTCTCGATGTGGGTGAATGACATACCCGCAGCTTACTTCTGGACAGCACAATTGGCATCAACCTCGGCTCCAATCTAGCTCAGCTCAGCTGCTATGCATCTTGTCTACTGTCCTATGGCTCATTCACAAGCAGGTCCCATGGCTCCGAGTCCGGGCTCATCCTCGGCAAAATCTAAAAGGGCAGTATGTATTTCCTCATCGCTTTCCTCCAAGTCTCCAACATACACAAACATAGACATTAACCACACTCCAACGAGTTGCACGTTCCACACTCCAACAAGCACATGGCACAACCCCGAGTTGCACGTTCCAACGAACACATGGCAAACCTTGTTTTCCTGAGATTAGCCACTATAGGCGAAGCCAGCTTAAGCTTTGAACACGATGAATGTAAATATCTGTCATTTCAAAATTCAATAGGATGGACGCAGACCGGTTGACAAAAAACAATTAATAACTACAAAAACATAGATAAATTCTTGCTTACTAAATAAGCATGTCAAGAAAGCTTATTATGAAAACGGAGATGGCATCACTTTCAAACCCTATGCAACTTAGAAACAGCTGGTAGTTGACAAGTGTGACTTCAATTTGCTCGTACCAGCTCAGGGTCCCTATCAAATTCACACATAGCAAAGAGATCAGGTCAAGTAAAAATAAAGGGATAAACCATTGAAGAGCAGAAATCCCAGACCTTTTAATTTGATCAAGTATGAGTAGTCTGGGTCCAGGGGGGATCTTCACATCTCTTAGAGCACTAAAGCAATAGAGGAGAGTATCAATAAGTAAACTACAAATGTTTCCCATCCTTATTGTTCCATAAGACTACAATCAGAAGTATGTACCTGTCATTGAGGAGCGGTAATGTTTGATCAGTGAGGAGACCCTTCTTAAAATTCTTCTCATATTTTTCAAGGCCCAGTTTGTGTAGCATGCTTCTTGTCCGAGAGTAATATGTGTCCTCACTAACACCAGCTGGCTTTGCGAATTTCTGCCCAATCTACATCCAATGCATCCAAATGGAGAATTACTATATAGCATAACAATAACGATTAGCAAATAGTCAGTGTCTTTTGCGACAATCATCAAGTGAAACTTCACCAAAATCAAAATATAACACTATCAAAAACATATATTTGTTTCAAAAACTTGTTCAAGTATTTCTGCAAGAAAAGAAAACTAGCAGAAAGGAGCACAACAATTCAACTAAACCACAATTGATTCACAAGAATATTGATAATAATTAAATCCATTTCAAGAATGAAATCCAACACTATCAAGGACCCAACCAGCTTTTTCCTGCACAACATTTATGTTTCCAATTCATTTTCTCGGAACTGAAGGGCTAGTTTGCACATATGCCTTGCCTATGTTCATGTAGTAGGCATATTTCATGGCAAAGCTTGTAAAAGCAACAAGGTAATGTGCAAACCCCTAGTTATTATATAAGCTTGTAGGTTCCACATTTTCATGCAAGCCATATACTGTAAAGAACAATATCAAAACACAAACTAGGCTAAACTAGAAAGCACTGGAAGCAAGGAAAAAACTTGAGTTGGCTGATATGTCTCAATATAATGAAAATAACTACCATGTTCGCAAGCTCGATATATACAGACCACAATAGCTCTCTTAAAGCAGGCTTGAAAGTCAATTGGCAATAAATACATAAATCTAATTGTATCAAGGAGTGAGCAGTAAAGTAACTCCCAACCATATTAATAATACTTACCATGAAAAAGCCACCTTGAAATACTGCAAAAGCAGCACCAGTTGTAATTGCATTTGCAAATGGATTAGGAGTTCCCATTCCGCTTACTATGGAGAAAAGAGCGCCAGAACCAAAAGCAGCTGCCATGCTATACAAACAAGATGTTGTCAAACACATAGTAACAGAAATCTAATTTTAACTAGGATTCTTTTCTTCACATCAAATCATTAGCGAGGTTTCAGAATTACAAATTTTTATTCGGATAAGATTTTTGTCGACAACAGTAGAACTAAATGTTTTCATGCCTTAAAATCAGTGAGATTGAATCAAACACCACATTGAGTACTTAAATTAACACTCCTTGAAGTGTACACAAAAACAAATAAATTATAATTGCCAAGCTTCTCGCGGTGGACCGGTCAGAGCGTTGAACCCCGAGAATCGTTGAAACTCCCGTCCCAACCCGGGTTCAAAGCATGGCACCTTCTTAGAACAAAGCCTGGGGGGAGTCTCCCACCATGGTTGAGTTTTTTGAAAATTAAATTATAGTTACCTGCCCTGGATGTCCTCTTGCCCTCGTATCCTTCTCATGACACAAGATATGCCTGCGTTCGCGCCAGTCATTACTGCAAAATTCCGGGCTTGCACCAAGGGTCCACCAGCTAAAGCCTATAGATTAGTATACTGTTAATCTTGATGTGCAAATTAATTCAATGAAGATTATCAGAAGACATCTACATGAGCTCTATCTATCGCAGCTAATATTTACCATGTCAACTAGCAAACACGTGGGTAAACTAACTTCATCATCAGACATCAGGTAAGGCATAGAAGTGAGCATTCCCTCTAATTTCATTTGGGAGTACATGTGAACACAGATAATGGATGACTTTTAAGTAATTCATATTCATCATAGCTTTGTCATAACCATTTCGCAGGTTTTCACTCCATTCAACTACAACAAATATAATCCCAATCTTCTGGAGACATAGACTCACCAATCATTACCCACTACCCCTAGCCATATACCATAAATTGCAGATAGAGACTTCACTCTAGTCAGTAGTCACTGTAATCAATAATCATATGCATGCAACTATTATGGTCAAACTGTGGAGCAGGTAGGCGAAACTAATGGTAATTTGCTTCCTTCTGCTAACAAACACTCTATATGGATTAAATTATATGTCTGCAATTGCGATTTGAGGGTAAAATGGTACAGTTTTACATACAACTTAGGAAAAAGAATTACGTAAACCACCAAGACGAGATTGGTTGACAACCTGGGCCTGCTGTAACGACGCCATGGCCTGCGGGTTGGCGTTGGGCGGCTGCGGCATGGGGAACGGCGACCCCCCATCGGCCGAGAGAGAGCCCATCAGTCCGCCCAGCGCCCCGCCCTGCACCGCCCCCACGGTCGTTGCCACCGCAGCCTCGATGTGGATGGGCTGCTTCGCCATCCACGCGCGGAACCCGGCCTCAATCGCCTTCACGCGCGCGCCCCACTCCTCCAGAGGGTTGCTACCGCCGCGCAACCCCCGCGGCATCGCCGCCGCCGACGGCGAGGCCATCAACGCCACGGCCGAACCCTCCCCCTGCTTCCCGTCCGCCATATCCTCGCCTCTCCCTCTGGGGGTCTCGTTCTCGTCGCGTGCGAAAACTGCCACACTTTATCCCCTCGAGGGAATCTTCGCTTAACCCCTAGCAAATCATCACCACGCGGGCCTGCCTCCTCTTACGGCCGGCCCATCACTTCATTTCGTTAGGCCCAACTAAACGAGCACTTGGGCGGCGAGCGAGAGAATCGGCGAGGCGAAACCATGGCGTGGCGCTGCCTGCGGGCGGCGACGGGGAGGAGGAGGCGGAGGGGGTGGTGGGACGCGGCGCCGTCGGTGACGCCGCTGTTCGCGGCGGAGCAGCGCGCGACGCTGGTGAACGTGAAGCTGAAGTGGGTCAAGGACCGGGCGCTCGACGCCGCGGTGTCGCGGGAGCGCCACCTCCGCGCCGCCCACCACCTGCTCGACCTCGTGTTCTCCCGGCCCGGCCACCGCGTCTCGCGCTCGGACCTCCTCGCCGAGAGGTCCGTCCAGAGGCTCTGCGGCTCCGCGTACTCCGCGCTCGAGTTCCTCGGCAGGTTCCACACCCTGTTCGCGTTGTCGCGCGGCGGCGTGTCGCTGACGGGCGCGGCGCTCGACCTGCGGCGGCGAGAGGCGGACTGCCTCTGCGCCACCGAGCACGACCTCGTCGCCCGCCTCAGGCGCCTCCTCATGCTCACCCTTCCCCGCTCGCTCCCGCTCCACACCATCGACCTCCTCCGCTGGGACCTCGGCCTGCCCAGCGATTACCAGGCCTCCATCCTCCGCCGTTACCCCGAGCACTTCGCCGTTGAGCAGCCCGAGGGCGACGAGCGCGTTTGGTTACGCCTCCTCTCCTGGGACGGTCTTCTCGCCGTCTCCGAGCTCGAGAAGAGTGCTGATGGAGGCGACACCACCTGCCTCCCCTTCCCGGTGAGCTTCACAAGGGGGTTCGGCCTGAGAAGCAAGTGCATGGACTGGCTGCGGGAATGGCAGGAGCTGCCGTACACCAGCCCGTACGCTGATGCTTCGGACCTCGACCGCCGCACAGACGTGTCAGAAAAGCGGAATGTTGGAGTGTTCCATGAGCTACTGCACCTCACTGTGGCGAAGAGAACAGAGCGCCAGAATGTGAGCAACATGAGGAAGCTGCTCGGCATGCCGCAGAAGTTCACCAAGGTGTTCGAGCGCCACCCTGGCATTTTTTACCTCTCCAGGGTGCTTGGGACACAGACAGTTGTTCTCAGGGAAGCTTATGGTGGTGGAACCCGGCTGCTTGAAAAGCATGCGCATCCGCTTGTTGCTATCAGAGAAGAGTACTCCACCTTGTTGAGGGCAGCATTGCCACCAAGAACGAGGGATGGAAAAAGACATGGTGGTCTTGGCAAGCAGGATGAGGAATGTGTGGCAGGAGGAGAGGAATTCGAACTCTCTGAATGAATGCACTGTAACTCCATCGTGCGCTCAAATGAAGCAACAAGTGAGATGATATAATATATGATTGGATACAATTGGATAATCACTGAAACTCATGCAACGGATGCTCTGCAATGATTCAGCAGGTATATGCCCTGATTGCATCAACCTGAACTTACATCATCCTACTGTTTATAGCGGTTCACCTTTGTGCGTCCTCACTGCAAAACAAAATGTGATATGCTTACCCTCAAGAATGCTGGCTAGTTTATCATTTCTGCCTTTTGCAGTTGGTAGTTTTTGTACAATTTTACTCCATTGTTGTTATGGACCAACAAAATTAGACTTGGAATTCATCTGACTCAACATAGCTTGTTCAATTGACATCTCATTGTGCCACAAATTAGACTAGTGATTTTGTTCTTTCTGTTCCAGTGTTACCTATTGTGCATGGGTTATACTCAAATACTCAAATAACAACATTTCAGCTAACAGAACTTCCTCAATAAATTTACCATTACCCTTTCAAGCTTATATTTCTTGATCTTCAGAGGACCTATCTCACATTGTACTGCTAATTGTTCGGCTCGTGCAATTCCCTTTTTATGATTCCTTATATTCAAGGTAAAATTTGTTGAATGCCAAACTAAAGGCTAAAGTTGCTGCTTTAGTAGAAAATGCCATTCCAAAGGGTTCATTGTTTCAAACTTACCTCTTTTGAGTAATAATCTTGCCCAAAGTCAGGGTTGTTTGCTTTGAACTCCAAGTGACCATACCAAAATTGTTAACACAAAGAAATGAACACCTTTTTCAGTTACAGGAAAACATAACATTCTCCATTGGAATTTAGGAAATGTGTTTTCAGTTTTTTATGAATTCAATCTGCCCTTCAGTCTAATGCTTCAGATAGGGGCATGGAAGCAATTGTCCCAATGCTTTTATCCTACAGCTATGGTTGATTGAAAGGACTTATAAAACGTGTTTGATTTCATGATCCAACAAAAAAGTAGGATTTATTATGGGAAAATATTGGAAAAGTGTAATACTATATCCCAGATATTAGATGGGAAACATCAGGTTGCTAGATAGAATCTTTCCTTCCCTGAAGGCTGCATGAGTTAAAAAACTATCCCATGACCCCGTGGCACTTATTGTAAAAGTCTGAGGCAGTGAGAACTTTTTTTATCCTCAGTTATTAATAACAATGATAATATATTTTGATTACTTTAAAAGACCAGTTGGTGACTGTTTGGACAATGATTGATGTTTGTATTTTTCAGTCCGTCCTTATGAATGGATTATCATCATTCATCAACCAATCAGACACTTTCAGGATCAGAAGCCTGTAGTTGGCTTTGGCAGCATCAATGCGCACTATTTATTGGGCACCTTCTATCGGTTATTTCTAATATCAGTTCCTTAGAGATGTTCTATTAATGATTATCAGACATATGTGCCCGTGAACTATGTCTGAAGCAATCTTTTTTTCTGAGTGTTTGGTACTAACAGGTGACATCAGTGTTTCCAACTGCTGAATGTCTTAGCAGTGACAAATGGTACAGAACTTTTACTAACTAAGCATGAAAATTTTTCAACCTTGGTCCATAGAATATTAGCATGTCATATCAGCATGAAGAGAAATGGTATCATTTTTCAGAATCAGAGACCAAGTTTTCTGGCTTGGAGAAAAGGTTTCACAGCTTAGGTCAATATCCAGCTCGACAGAATCGAAGGAGAAGTAAGACTTGTTCTAGCCTGGGTAGTTTCACTCTCCTAATCATTGTCAATGAGTTTTCTTGCGCCTTTAGTTTTTGCCCTTCATTTGTATGAACAACAGTAGGGATTTTGACTCTACTTCCGTCAAAAAATTTGTGGCAACCAGACATTTGAATGTTTTTTTTATTATGAGAGTTTATGTAGCATAAGAATCAGATAATTTTCCTTACAGTACTGCAATTTGATAGAAATTTAATGCTGTACTTTTTTTATTCTAAGTGGCGTCCACAAGGTAAGAATGGAAGAAAAATTTGTTCATATCTCTATGAGGACCCACAGCTATTTATGTCCATCTATCAGGGTCTTTGATTGCCCATATACTAACCGTGCCTGTTACTTCAGAGGATTATCAGGTTAACTTAAACACTACAGTGGTATGCATGATTAATATGTGCACTGGATCCGTAGTCCATTTTGCAGCCTGATTAATAAAACCGAGTATGTTTTCTTTGCCTCATTTCTTATTTTCATCTTTCCTTGAAACTGCTGCACAAAAATGTGGCAGCCCTATGTCTATGTGAGATGTGAATAGTAAGGCTAATTCTAAGTGGACTTATTGGAACAGTTTGGTATATTGTTCAACCATGTCAAGTGAATGTTAAGTCATTTTCATCTGCTTAGGCTGTCTGCCAGTATTGCTGCATTTGGTATAACTGCAAACAAATATAATTCACTACTTCTTTGTCAAGTTTTGCTGGTTTGTTTATTTGCCAATTTCGTATTAACAACGTCTTAAGCTTCTATTTGGTCTAATAATTGCCCTATCAGCAGACTAACTCAACATTTCAGAGGTGAGATTTAATTATTTCACTGAATCAAATATTCTTTGTGACTGCTTGTGGGTGGTAAATCATCTGAGTATTAAGATAATACTGTCAGTGACATCTCCAACATAGAGTCTGAAAAGTACAACTATTGTCACAATTACTGCCTAATCATAATTTTTAGTTTGTTCCGAATCAGCGGGAGTCATCACCTGTGTGATGCTTGTTCCTTTTTCTGTATCTCAATTCCATTTCAGTATGTATCAATTGTGCCATAGGTGTGAGTGTGAACCGCATGCATCAAACTCATTGTCAAATATTGCCCGCACGTCACACCTGCATCATATTTAGATGGGATTTTAAGTTATTCCAACAGAAAACACACTCGATTTCCATAATATAGCACGATTATCCATCCAAATAGGTTGTGTCATTCTCTTTCTTTATTTGCATTAGCATCTTTAGTCTGAAATGTCAACTGGTGGTATTTGAACAACAGTTCCCTGAACTTCTCTGCATGGCTCATCTGGGTTCTTTTACTTGCACGTTGGAGGACCCACTATGCAATTTTATCCATATAGAAATCATATCGATGAGCTCAATATGTTCTCGTAGAATTGCTACTCTAGTTTGTGAACCCCAACGCTATCTGCTCATAGCTTCTATATTTTCTGACTTGTCATAAGCTTGTACTCATTATCATAGATGTCTTAGCTATAATCTGCGCAGAAGTTGCCCTGGTAGCAAGAATAGTGATCGTGGAAAGATTTTGCAGTTTTGTCTTGTGTACATAGAGCCTTACCTGGCCGAGTCAAGGCCTGACAAAGGATGTGTGGCTAAGGTATTTGAACCGGCGAAAGTTAGGCGGTGTAAAGGCCAGCCAGAAAGTTGATGAACTATAGACTGTAGAGTCCATGGGGGGAATGTACAGTTGAGTATCTAGCAACATTTTTCAAGTCCCTGCTGTTTGTTAAACGCCGCAGCAGATAATGTAGGTACTGTGCTTGATTGGCTAGCTGCAAACTAATTTCCATTCAACTAGTACTTAGCAATGATGACCTTTACTATTTACCCTGTTGATGGAGATGCTGATTTGTCGCGAGGTCTTGTTAGGAATCAAGAAGGCACTGCTGAAGCACAGAACCGGTGGAAAATGGGGGAATAACGCATTATCAGCACCCGCACTGTATATATTTCTCAGCAATGAAATGTTCGGTCAGCTTTTCCTCTGAACATTTGCTGGTAGCAAGAGACGCGGAAAAGTTTGCTCCTGTGCTTGCTGTTGATACTTTTGGGCAAGAATGGTGCGGTGGCCGTGACATGGGCTCCTGTACCTTGGCTTCCGCTACCAGCAGCTGGCCGGGATGCTGAGATCGCAGCCAAAGGCATGAATGCTACGGAGTACCAGGTACGCACATGTAAATACTAGCAGTAGCCTGCAAGGCGCCAAGGCTACGCCAACAGCTACTACCCAGCTGCATCGTCTTGCTTGCAATGGAACAGTGCAGTGGCGCCGGAGGGAGTCCGGGGTGGGGACCATTCCTTGGTCAATTCGCTCTCGAATAAATATAATATGGTCGCTGCTGCATGTGAGACTGCATCGGAGCCCACTGGCCGGGGAATCCTGAGGCGCTTTATTATTATCATCTAATGGTAACACCGGGCCGAGGTGATCGTTAACAATGGCCATGATACGGTGCCCCGCTCGTGCCATCCATGTGTCTATCCCCTGTGACGGTGCCTCGATTAGCGTCGATCCGCTTGGTTAACTGACGACCCGTAATGTCCTGCTGAATCTCAGTCACAGTCTCAGACAGGTGAGGTGAGCTTCATTTGGTCGTCTCTCGGCAAGGCATTCCCCTGCTGCTCCGCTCGAGGCTGTCGCTGTTATCCATCCATGGAGACGGAGCCTGTGGGGTTGACGTACAAACGGGTACAGTCCTGCTTCCATGTGGGACAAACGGAACCAGCAGGTGCGTGCGTACGCTGTGCCCGGCCATTAGCCGTCTCGTCTCTCTCGGCTCTCGCCCTTCTGGCTGGGCTCGAGGATAAAACAACAGCCTCCTTTTGTCCTGTCCTCGTAATTTCTCTGCTGCACGTTGTTTCTCCATGGGACGGATAAACTGCCGATCGAGGCAGCACGGACCCAGGACAAAACTTGCTGTATAAATGGTATGGTCGTGCAAGGGTACATGGACAGGGGTAAGTGCCCGGGCGTGCCAATTGATGGGTCCGTGACCGGCTGCCGCCCCCATGGCCAGCAGCGAGACATGCTGCGTGCGCGCGGCCGTGCGACCGTGCCCGTGCCCGTGCGTGCGGCTTATTCTAAGCTAGCAACGGTGGCCGGAAACCGGAGGGGAGGACGACGGCATGGGATGCTTCAAGCTGTGGGTGTGGCCGTGTGGGCGGATGCTAATGATTGATCCGCGTCTGAAACGGCTCGGAATGATTGGCACCGGACCGGAAGATGCATCGCTGCGACGCTGTGCCTGCCTACTGGTCGTGGCAGAGGCGTTGTTGCCGCGTTGGAGATCCCATCTACTGATCGTGTGCTTCGCGAGCCAATCCAAGCTGCGGAGGTGTGGGTGCGGTGGGCAGGACGAGACGGGGTGAACTGTTGGCGGGTCAAAGATCCGGGGATGTCCAGCCCATGTCCCTGTGCTGATGCTACGTGACAAGCGCAACCCAATCTTGGTCGTGTGGAGCGGAGCGAGTAAAGCGTGGCCACGGCTGGAGGAGCGTGGAAACTTGGAATCCGAGATGGCGGTGACTGAGGGTGAGTCTTCTCTGCGGTACTGCAGAGGGACTCACCCACTGATGTGTGGGTCCACCGGTGCCCTGGCCCACACGTCAGTGACTGCGAGTCCCTCTGCAGTACTGTAGAGGATTTGCTTCCGGTGACTGATGAGTTCGCTTTCTATGAACTCTCAACTCAAAGCCGTCCGTCTCCTAGATGTTTTGCACGGTATAAAAAATAATACAAAAGATTTTTTGTTGTATAAACCGTACTAGATGTTTAGGAAGTAACCACGACAGTGAAGATAAGATATTGATGCGCATTTTTAAGCACGACTTCCAAAGAGTTCCGGTGGTTAGTGACGAGGGCGCACTGTTGGCAAGTCAAAAGACCCGAGGTTCTCCAGTCCGTGGCCCTGTGCTGCTACGTGACAAGCGTACTCCAATTTTGGTCGTGTCGTGTGGTTTGTCCGTGTATGTGGAGCGAGTAAAGCGTGGCCATGGCCCCATGGCTGGAGCGTGGAAACTTGGAATCCGGGATGGTGTGGTGGTGATAGTTCGCTTTCCATGAACTCTCATCTCGAAGCCGCCCCGCCCGGCTCCCCCTCTTCGCTTCCTTTCTCTTTTCCAACCGCTTCAAAAACGGCGCCGCCTTGTCCTGCTGCTGTCGACTTGTCCGGCGAGCCGGGAATCTTTGCGAGGATTCGCCCGGCCTCCCGCAGCGTCTCGCTCGCCGTATCTGCTGGCTGCTGCGTTCGAGCGTCACCGCGTCAGGCTATCAGCTGCTGCCCAAGGGCTTTTTGGCTGGTCCTGGTCCTTGTTTCCACCTGGGACCAAATCATGCCCGCTTGGACGAGTGACCAATTTCGGTTCGGCGATTACGCCTGATCACCAGAGGTGAATCAAATAGTGAGCTAGCTGCAGCTTTGTGAGCAGTCTTACGCGGCACTCATGTCATGTGGCATGGCCAAGCCCGATCCACCTACTGCTGCAACTGCTGCAGACGTGTGTGATTTTCTCCCGAGCAGGAGCAGTATTCATGGCGCCCCTGCGGACCATAACTCCCCTGTCTACGCCGCGCCGCTGCGCCACCCGCCGTGATCTGGTCCTTCTCGATCGGATCCTATCTGCCGGCACGTCGGCGCCGTCCACGAACACGAAGTCTTCATGGCTTCTTCCGCGTGTTGGCTTGTTATCAGCTCTTTTCAGGTGGCCGGCCAGAAGCAGTTCCTCTATAGTTGAGTTATCTGTAGTTGAGTCACTGATATGTAGATCTCCATGTAATCACGCTCACTTATCAGCGAGTGAACTGCAGGGAAAACTCATCCGGCCGGCCGGTCACCGTGTCGTGAGGTAGGCCGAGGCAGGGCTTTGGCACTTGGGCGGCGGCGCACGGCTGCCCTGCTGCAACGGAGCAGGCCGACCAAACGAAACGCAGTGGCGGCGGCCGACGACGCGACGCGGGCTTCGATTCCAACGGGAGTCGCGAAAGAATAGAAGAAGCCGACGGTATCTGCGCATGTGCCCTGGGAGCCTCGGCGCCAGGGCCGTGCGTGGCAGCGGCGCCATAGCTCAGAAAAAGCCGTCACATGCCAGCGTGCCACCACGCCCCGCGAGGTCGCGAACGGGAACGGCCGCCCTGCGCCGTGCCTGTGCGGCTGTGCCACGCGGCTCGGCCACCACCATCGTTTACGGCTGGCAGCGCCACATATCCCCGCGCCCGTCCATGACTGATCGCGCCACGTACTGGTCCATGCCTCAGGCACCACATCGTCAGGAGCGAGCCACTCCACGCCAAGTACCACGCGCATTAGTGTGTGCACGTACAGTACGCTGAACCTTCGTTCGATATGCCCCCCTCCATCATAATACCGTCAAGTGAGCGGGCCATTAATAATTGGCTAATAATCCTAATCCATCATCATCGTCTCATCGCCCTTTGCCCGGTAGTACGCCGATGCGTCGCGATCGAGCGAGCATGCCACTGCTGACAAGCGTGCACCCACAGGCCACAGGCCACAGCCACGGGAGAGAGGGCAACCGTTGAATTGAACGGAATTATAGAAGGGAGGAACGGAACGAAACGAAACGAAGTTGGCTGGCTACTTGGGACAAGATCCGGGAAATGAGTGCGCACTACAACAAAGCCGACGCTGGTTGGGTCGGGTCGGGGGTCGCTTGCTCGGGGCCCCGGCGCCTTTTTTCCCCCGGAATGACCAGTCATGCATGCCACGACGAGGCCTCATGCACGCACAGCACAAGCAGGTACAGTCCATGCAGCCGCGACCGTGCACGCACTCGACGAATGAGAGGATCGCTCGCGCGGATCAGGACTGACCGAGATGAAACCGACCCCAACCAAGCCGATCCGGCCTCGTGATAAAGGAAGGGTTTTAAGCACACCACTCAAGGAAAGGCTCAATCGCTGGCCTCGTGATAAAGGAAGGGTTTAAGCACACCCACTCAAGGAAAGGCCCAATCGCCCCCAAAAGACTAGTCCGATAGGAAAATGGTGGCTTTCCCTTTTAAGGTGGCTTCCTCCTCCCTAGCTAAACAAGATGAGATTATTCAGAGGCTCACACGGTCGCCGCCGGATTACAACTGGGCCTGGCCCATTTTATTGCGTCTTTGACAATGGGTAATAGTGGAGGAAGATGTCCTCAACATTCTCCCCTTCTTAACAAGGGCCCAGCTCTGATACCAAATGATACATCCGGCCCAGGCATGGGATCGGCCGAGGCCCAACAAATTAAGGTTGTCCGGACCCCAACAGTTCTTAGGCACACCCACTTAAGGAGTGGCCCAATCGCCCCAAAAAAAATAGTTTGATAGGGGAAGTGTGGCTTTTCCTTTTAAGGTGGATTCCTCCTCTCTAACTAAACAAGGTGGGATTATTCAGAGGCTCACACGGTCGCCGCCCGACTACAACTGGGCCCGGCCTATTTTGTTAGGTTTTGTCAACGGGTAACAGCGGAGGAAGATCGCCCTCGTCACTCTCTCAGTCTCACCATGCTCACGCTCGCTCCTCCCCGCCTCGGAACAGTACCCCTGTCGTCGTCGTGGCGTCGCTGTCGCGACGCTGCAGGGGAGCACCGCCCGGCACAGTGACACCTTTGCCCAGCTGCCATTGTGCCCGCCTGCTCGGCCCCGGCCAGGCCAAACCACTGCCCTCCTCTCCTCTCCTTGCCCGATTGGACCGAGGCTCTCCCATGACGCGTAGCTTTCACTTTCACACCACCGGCGAGCGAAATGGTTTCCGTGGCTTCGGAGTTCGCGAGTGCCTTTTGTTAACGGTGACCGCTGACCTCTCACTGGACAACTGCGGGGGTGTTTGCCATGGGCCGTGGCCGTGCTCGCTCTGCCGGGGAGAGGAGAGGTCTTGCGTTGCCATGGCCCATGGCCGTGCTCTGCCTGGGGGTTCGTGCGGTGCAGGGGGCGGGCAGAGAGAGAGAGACACAGATCGCGAGGCACAGGGCCAAGCAAAACACCCGAGAGAGACACTGCCACGCCACGGAATAGTGGTCACGGGCCGGGCGCTGCGTCGCACGGCGCGGCCATCAGCATTCTGCTTGACCGGCCAGCCTGTATTGCGAAGGGCTAATGTGGCACGGTCAAGTCAAACTGTGCTTTGTACTTACAGGTTGTAGGAGGAGGATGTGGTGTGTGGCTGCCTCTGCCTGGCTGGCCTGCCCACCTACTGAACTGGCAAAATGGTCACTCTGGCAGTAACAATTCTTGTCTTGTTCTACTACGCGCCCTACTGCAACTGCATCCCCCCAACTACCCGAATGCGTCGTCGTTATGGTGAACGGGGTATCACTGTTGCTTTGGATCGGAGTTACTCCGTATGGTCAACTTCTACCCTCCCGGTCATAACATGGATCGTTCGATGCATCAATCAATGAGTTGAAAGCTTGAAAGAATCACTACTAGGGTGTTAGGATTACTCCATCAGAAAGTGATGGAAACGAACGATGATCAGCAGGTGTACGTGCCATTGTTAGCCTAAGCAGTATCCACACAAAAACAGACAAGACGTCAGAACGGAATGGCAGCACGATCAACCCAGAATCCGCAGCACATTTTCAACTTATGAGCAGTTTGTTGTTGAAATTACAGACGAACACGACGGGAACGGCAGCGAGAGAGAGAGAGGACGGGATCGGGATGTATACGCGGCGAACCCAGAGGGGGTGGGTGATCGACCGGCGATGCAGCTTCGAATTTCAATTCGCCGCCGTCGCCGTTGCTGCCTCCGAGGACGCCGGCGTCGGGGACGATATGGACAATGCCGACGCCGAGGTGTCGCCGTGGGAGGTCGTGTGGCTGGGCGGCACGGCGGTGATGGTCTTCGTGGAGGTGGAGGTCGTCGTCGGCCGCAGCGCCCTCATGGGGCTCGCCAGCGCCCACGCCCAGCTCCGGTGGCTCCGGCCGCCGGACTTCCTCGTGCCGGTGCCGCCGCCGCCGCCGGCCGCGCCCTCGGCCGCGGAGAGCCAGTAGGACGACGACGCGGGGCCCAGCCCGCCGAAGAACCCCGCGCACTTGATCCGGTGCTGGTGCTCGTACACGTCATCCTCGTCGTCATCGTCGTCGTCCGCAACGCCGCCGCCGAGCGCTCCTCCGCCACCGCGCATCTTGTGGGGCTTGGGCTCGCGGTGGGACTCGACGCGGCGGAGCGTGCAGTCGCCGAAGCCGTTGGAGAGGCGCTCCAGGAAGTCGCCGGAGAAGCTGCGGCTGCCGCAGCCGACGGAGCGCGACCGCGCCACCTTCCGGCCGAAGGACGAGGACGACGACACCTGGCTCTGGCTGGGGCTCTCCGGCTCGCCGATGGCCTCCAGCGTCCGCCCCAGCGTCGACGCCGCCGCCGCCGCCCCGCTGCGCGGCTGCTGCTGGTCCTGCGCGCCGCCGGCGCCAGACCTGGACGCCCACGCCGCCGACGCCACGGACACCGACTTCCTCCTGGCCGCGGCAGCGGCGCCCCCGCCGGCCCCGGCGTACGGCGCGGCCTGGTGCGCGTACGGGGACGAGGAGGAGAGGTAGAGGAAGGACCAGAAGCTCTTCTTGCGCGGGCTCTCGGCCGCCAGCGACGACGCCGACGAACTGTAGGGGAACTGGTGCTGCTCCTCGGGCCGCGGCGCCACGGACTTGCTCCGCTTCAGCCCGCCGCCGCCCGCGGAGAGCGCGGCGGATGCGGAGGAGGACGAGGACGACGACGAGGAGGGCGTCTTCCTCCGGTGGAAAGACATGAACCTGCGCGCGGCGGCGGACGGGCGGTGGAGCGGCGGCGGCGGCGGCGGGGGCTCGGCGGAGCGGCGGAAGGACGGCGGCGAGGACGGGGAGCCCGAGGGCGGCGGGTGGCCGCCGAGCGGGAAGAAGGGGCTGGACTTGGAGGAGGACACGAGGCGGCCCAGCTTCTCCTGCAGGCAGAAGGCGCATATCCCCCCGCCGGCCAGCGCCGCCGCCGCCGCGGCGCTCCCGGGCCGGTAGGGGTGCTCGCTGCAGTACTGGATGCCGTCCAGCGCCGCCGCCGCCGCCGCCCCGGCCTGACCGTCGTCCAGGTCCCCCGCCACCGCCGCCGCCGCCTGCTTCTCTCCCATCCTTGCCGTCGCTGTCCCTCTTGTTGTTCCCGTGTCGGCTAGGCCGCTTTCTTGGGTGCAGGAGGAGGAGGATCTAGCTACAGCGCGGCCATGCGCGGCACAGAGAAGAGAGGCTAGGGTGGCGAGGGAGGGAGCTAGTTGAGACGAGACGAAACGAGACGATCGATCCCCGGCATTAACCGCTGGCGCTGGATGTGACTGATTTGCCTCCACCACTGGGCCGCGCGCCCGGGCTGCCTGATCCCCTCTCCTCTCGTCTCGTCCTCCCTAGTTTCTGGTGGGGGGTGTTTAGTTCCCTGAAAAAGGTGAAAAGGGAAGGTAAAAATGTCACATCGGACACTGTAATGCACTGTAACATTTTTCGTTTGTTTATGGTAAACATTATTGTATCATAACCTAACTAGGCTCAAAAGATCCGTCTCGTCGTGTACGTCAAAACCATGCAACTATTTTTTTTATTTACCCATGTTTAGTGCTCCATACATGAGAAGAGATGTTTGATATGATTTGATGGGATAGATGAACAGTGAAGTTTGTAAGAGAATTTTTCTCTTTTCAAGGAACTAAACGGCCTTGGTTTGTACTCGCAACAAGCACACAGACTCGAGCTGAGCAGTCGAGAGGAGAGAGAGCAGCTCGTACACGGATGAGTCTCGCCTGCAGTTCAGGGCCGTGTTCGGATGCCGAATTGGCACCCCCATTCCGGCCGATTTGGGACTGGCCGGCCTGACGCGCGTCAGGCCGGCCTAGCGTTTCGTTTGCATGTGCGAAAAATTGTCTAAAAATTGATTAATTAGGCTCAAAATGTTCGTCTCGCAGAGTACAGCAAAATTGTGTAATTAGTTTTTGATTTCATCTACATTTAATACTCCATACATGTTATGACATTTTGATGTGACGGGGAATCTTCTTTTTGCATAGTAAATTTAGGAGGTGAATTTGGGATCCAAACAAGGCCCAAGTCACGTGCAGTTGAGTGACTGACAGGTGGGCCCGAGGCAGTGACTTAACTGCAGAGGAGCCATTTCCTACACGGTACACAGCTGCAGATGGGCGAGAGAGAGAGGCTGACGAGAGGAGGAGGTGGTGGAGGAGTGGGATGATGGATGGGTCTCGTTTCCCTCCCTCCCCTTGTGTTTGTCCGTGTCCGTGGCGGGCGTGTCTAATTTTAGCGCGGGTAGCTCCGGAGGCCGGAGCAGCGACCTTTTTTCGAGAGCGGCGGGGCGGGGGCGGGACGGTGTGCCATCCCGTTTGGTTTCGCGGGAAGGAAGGAAGGGCGTTGGGTTTGTTTAATGCGGGCCGGGAATACGAGGCCAGCCAAGGCCCGGTGGGGGTGGCAGCCCCGGTGCGCGCGGTGCCCGAGCAGGGAGGGGCACGTGGGGAAGGCGCGCGCCTCTCCTCCTTTTCATGCGCCGGGCCGGGGCTTGTACGTGCGCTACGCTTCGGATGCTGTACGCCTACACGTAGTACCTCTAGTCCTGTACTCGGGTGGGGTTCCGGTGTTCCACGACGACGCACGCAGCTTCTGTTGCTGTTGCCTCTGCTCTCCGAACGCCAACGAGCCACGAGGTGATCTCTGTGGGCCTAATTTCATGTCACAGTGTGGGTGCTCACTCCACGTTGTCTCAGCATCGGTGTGGGCTGTGGCAACGGCGGTACACCCACGGGCCACGCCACGCCCCGGGGCGGCAGTGTGAGAAGAACTGAGTACTTACGTAGTACAGAGCAGAGCGCAGGCCGCGTACGGTCTCGCGCATTTGCAGTACGTACATACGGACGGGATGATATCAGAGCAGGCTTTTCTACTCCCCCGCTTTGGTCCACCTCCCTCCCCTCCCCACACAGTCGCACGGCAGCACCATGCGTCCGGTGGTCTGACGGCCACGAGGCCGCGCCGCCCAGCGCGCCATGCCGTCCTCCCATCCCCATGTTCCCGTGGCTGTGGGTGGTGGGCTGCGACACTGCCCGCATGCATGTGCCACGAGCCCATGAGCCACGACCCACGACGACGACGCGCCTACTAGGTTGGTAGCCCTGCCGTCTGCCGAGGTGTGGTGGTGACTGCTTGCTTGCTCTCGTTGCGCTGGCCGGACTCCCCCGCCAAATCCGTTCTCCTTCCTACTCGCTATACAAAAATCTACGGGTCAGAATTCTTTCTACCCCGTCCAGGGCGTGACCCGCCGCCTGGCAGCTACGCGCAACTGCTCCTGTAGCTTCGTCCCTAGCGTTTTCTACCACGTCCATGTGACCACATCCACCGGCCGGGACAGCAGTGAATGCATGTGAGTGCGTCCATAAACTACTGAAGGTTCGTGTTGGAGCCGAGGACAGGTACAGACAGACAGGCAGCACCTCGTACTAGTGGTACTCCCAGTGACTTGTATGCGGTTGATGATGGAAGGATTATATTAGCACTGTCATTATGTGTACACATGTGGTCTCTAGCTCTCCTGATTCAACCTGATGATGCCAACAAGGACAGCTAGTTGCGCTTTGACGAATTCATGTTCGTCTAAAGAAACTGCGCGTAAACTAGCTGTACGCGTCCCTTTTCTGGTCGTGAGTCATTTGATTTGTCCTTGTTTTTTTTTGAATTTTCACCATTTAGTATATAAGAGTTACAAACTCCATCGATGGAGATAGGAACCAAACATATCTTATTAGAAACACTCCTCGCTAGTCCGTGGGCATCAACATTGGATTGTCTCCCTTCATCCAGGATGACTGTCACCACGTTAATGTTTAATGTCTTGAGGTTCCGCAATGAGAGGTCGATCGCTTGCTAACGCAAGGCCTTTTCGGCAGGCTATCGCTTCCACCGCCTTCGCATCCACAATTCTTTCCAAGTTCCAACAGCTCACCCAGGAAGTTGCTAGCTCCGTCGCGCGCCACTGCTGCTGCAAGATATTGGAGTTCTTCGTGGTCCCTTGTGGCGACAGAATTCACTTTGGTGCCCCAGCTAGGTTCTTGTGCCGAACACCCGCCACAGGTTTAGTCAGTTCTCAAGCTCAGCTATGAACCTTTTACGAAGCAGTGAGTACACAAACGAGCTCTGGACCAGGCCACACCATCAGCTCTTCGTTAGATCATCATGCTTGAGATACCTCATAACCGCCGCAAGACAAGCTTGTGCGTTTGTATCCTGGAGTTGGCACAAGAACTGTGTAGTTTCTTCGATCTTTTCCAGTGCCCGCACCCCCCATTTGCCATATATCAGTCCAGTAGCGAATGCCTCCATCAATCCGTGTCGCCACAAATAGAGCAAGAAATGTTAGGTGCCATGCTCCAGTGGTGACGCACGTCGCCAGGCGGGATAGAATGTCGCCCAAGCCTCCACGAGAACACTCGCACCTTCGAAGGTACTCTAACTTTTCATACTCCAACCATTCCTTTTCTACTAACTACTTGTGCTCTAACCAAGCCGATTTGTTCTCCCGATTTGTGCACCGGCATTCTATTCTGTATGTGAATCGGGCTGAGAAGATTTCAGACTTTTTATATTGTTATGCCTAAAAATCATTAACGTATCGATGATATGAGTCATCCACAATTCCTTGTCCACGAGGGCTCCTTGCCTTCTTGACTCGAAACGAGCGACCACAGTTCCTCGGCATCCTCGAAAGTGACAAGAGAGGGAGGGAGCACGGGGTTGGGGGCGGAGCTAGGCGGCCGGCGTCAGGCAGACTCGGGTCGGGAGGGGAGAAGCACAGGTGGCGGCCGTGTCGGGTCGAAGGAGGGAGGAACAGGGACTGGAGCCCGCAGCCTGGGCCTGGGGTGGTGGACTAGCGCGAGCCACGGCCGCCTACCACCGCGGGCGCGGCCCGCGCCGCACCCACACCGTATGGGGGTGAAAAGGCCTGTTGGGCTGCATGGCGATTCCTCGCGGCTTGCGGAGACCATATACATACACAAGCGATCAAAGTACAAAGATTGAGCATTGGCTTAATTTGCAAGGACCTGGTGCACCCACACACCTAACACTAAAGTCACCATTTCGATTTACATCTCACATACTAATCCACCTAACACATAAAGTCTCACATACTAATTCACCTAACACATAAAAAATCATACTTACAACCTAATCAGATTACATTTCGAGTGAAGAAGTGGTCACCATTTTTTGTCACACGCTCGGTGTCTCCCTCACCTTACTGCCATTGTGATTTACATCTCATTTCACTATCCACACTACTACACCAACCTCTTAAAAATAGCCTTCACCTAAGTAAGTTATGCGTAAGAATTTGCTCCTATACATTAATAGTAAGTATGAGTTCCGATATACAAGAAATATTATACTGTCAGCACCCATTAGTTGGATTCTTCACTGAGTAAAATGTGCTGGCTCCCAATCTTTTTCCGCAAACAAATATTCTGATCCAATTGTGTTGCTCCTAAAGCACTTGCAAGAGACAACATGTTAAGGTCTTAATATAAGGACGCTATATTTTGCATGCTCTTCCTCCAAAGGCCAAAGCCAGTTTTATATATAAAGCAAAAGGAATACTGGGATTACCAGTTTACAATAGAGCACATGTCCACTGACAAAACCAACTACTTACAACTCCACAACGGGACTCAACTGACACACCGCCCAAGACAGCTCGGAGCTACTCTAGACGGGATACCAACGAGCCTGGATTCCATCGGAGACCTGTAAGATCGGACCATCAGCGGAGTCCAAGGCAACGACGTCACGATCCGAGGGGGAGCTCCACAACAACGCCTTCAGGAAGGCTAAGGCGCCGATCCAGCGCCAACGTAAGGTTTTCACCCCGGAGACTCCGCGAACCGCCAAAGGGGGTAAATCTAGAGCAACGCCCCCAATAGGGAAACATCGTTGCCCGATCCGGCGGGCCAGATCGAAGCTTTTGCTTACGGTTTACCACGCAAAGAAACGGCAACACCAACCCAACCATGACTACCGCCGAACAGCATCCACACCACCGCCGCCGAGACCACCGAGCAGGGCCCCATAGGAACTTGAACCACTACCAACTCCTACGGAATCGGGGAATCAGGACCTCACCAGACCCGGAGGCCGTCCACCCTCGATTGGGGATGACGTCGAGAACCGCGAGGCACCCCTGCCCTGCGCCACCCATGCTCTTGCGAGAATAAACCATTTAAAAGGCTTCTTCCTTACTCGTCTCATCCCATGTAGACCAAGAATATGTTTCCAGAGTTTTCTAGGCAAAACTTGTTCAAAATGTATTTATAGATATCAATGCAATCCATGGGTACGGATAAGGGGTATCGACACAAAATATTGCCGTGGATAAAGGTATAGGTACAAAATCTCGCTCACATGTAGAACAAGGATATGGATTCTCTTACACGCGGATTACCATATAGGCACTCGAAATAGTAGATGTTTAGTCTATTATCATAGCTTCACTACATATAGTGATGTCTTGTGATGGAAATAACACTACTACAGAAAGCGGCATCACAAACGGCCTCATCACAAACGGTTTTGAAAAACCGTTTGTGATACCCCCATCACAAACGGTTTTTTAAAAACCGTCTGTGATGGGGCCATCACAAACGGTTCTTTAAAAACCGTTTATGATGTGAACCGTTTGTGATGGCATCACAAACGGGTCCACATCACAAACGGTTCGTAATACGAACCCTTTGTGATGCCCCTCATCACAAACGGTTTTTCAAACCCTTTGTGATGATGTGTATGGTACACGTTAAAACCACATTTTGAACTAGTAAATCACTTCAAATCAAAAAGTGTTGAACTACAAAGTTTTATGGATTTTCAAGATGTAGAACTTTTACTTTGGTCATTTCTTCATTTGACAAATTCATATGAATATTGTTCATAAAATCCATCTCTCTCATAGAGTTCTAGTTTCCTAAAACTATAAGAGACCTATAAGATTTATGAACAATGTTACTCTCACTACATCAGATGAAGAAATGGTCAACATGAAAGTTGTAGATCTTCACAAGTCATACAACTTTGTAGTTTACCACTTTTTAATTTGAATTTGTTTTACTAATGAAAAGTAAGTTTGTACTCAAAATTTGAAATTTGAGTTTTTTCAAACGACCTCGGATGAAAAAACGGTCAACATAAAAGTTGTAGATCTCGACAAGTCATGAAACTTTGTAGTTGACAACTCTGTCATTTGAAGTCATCTAGTTAGCTAGGTCTAAGTTTGAATGTTCTCAAATTTGAAATTCAAATTTTGTAAACGGTCTCGGATGAAAAATGGTCAACATGAAAGGTGTAGATTTCGAAAAGTTAGGAAACTTTGTAGTTCAACACTTTTTGATTTGAAGTCGTTTAGGGCCTCAAACAAGCAATTTAAACTCGGTTTGGTATAATATGATAGGAATCGAAACGGTATCTAGTCGCATGTGACGGAGTGGTGCAGCGGTTAGAGGAGGCTACGCGCGTAGGAGAGGTCGTGAGTTCGAACCCAGCCGGCCACGTAGCGCGCGATTTATGCGCGAAAAAATGGCGCGACTTGCCTCCCCAAATGAAAATAATTTTTTTCCCTATTGTTTTCTAATTTTTTGGGGTTTATTTCGGACGCAGGAAATCACACTTTGTGATACCCCTATCACAAACGGTTTCAGAATCGTCACAAAGAACCGTTTGTGATGGCCTTTGGGAACCGTTTGTGATAGGGTAACCTGGAGTAGTGTAAGAAATAAGTGTTCGACACCTAAAATTAGCATATGATTCAGAAATTGAAAATGGGATCTAGCTATGGGAGATTAGGAGATGCTGGCAGGTTCTCTCACCGACCACTGCAGGTGCATACTAATGCGAGGCAGTTTTGAGCTCGGGAGAGAATAGAGAGGACAATTCCTTCGGATTTTGAATCTTCTATTTGGTAAATCCTTATCCACTTCCGCAGATAGATTTATATGAAAGTGGACAGATAATAGAAAATTTATCACGGTCTCAGCTTACCACACATTTTTATCTGGTCGTATTATCTCGTTGGGGACTCGAAAACTTTGGAAGACGTGGTACCCGCAAGATGTCGTTTCTTAGGTTCGTTGGTCCTGTATGGTCGTTGCTAGACTTCTAACCGCGGCATGACCTTCGTGATAGGATGATTGTGCACTCTGTTCACAGCAAAGTGAGACATTGGATCATCTTCTTATAGGCTACATACATAGTCGACCGATTTGGTTATTACTGTTCCGTAAGGGTGGGCTCCAAACTCTGACACCCTAACATGAGGCTCCTTGCGGCGAGTGGTGGTTGGGGCACGTAAAAGAGTAATTAAGAAGAAGCGTAAGGGATTTGACTCACTTTGCTTGTTTGATCAATTTAGAAAGAGCACAGTAGAAGGGTGGAGCCACGCTAATGCCGGTAGCTTTAGTACTAATTTTGGAGGAGGCTAGAGGCGCGTTTGGCAGCGCTTTCGTTGCTCCGCTCCGCGTGAGAATCGGCGTAGCCCTACCAAACGGTATTTTTGTTACCCGATTCTCACGGCGGAGCCCTACCAAACGGTATTTTTGTCACCCGATTCTCACGTGAATCGAGCCGAAGCGCTCCGTCCACTTCCACATCGAGGAGGGGCGAAAAAAACCTGCTCCCCCTCGATTCCCATCCGTCCACGGCCTCACCCACGCGTCTCTCCGCCGCCGCTCGTGCCCACTGCTTGCTCCCTGCCAGCCGCTCGTCTAGCGCCTGTCTGGCTGTCGTCAACTCATCCGCGCTCGCCCCCGGCGGCTACGCGTCCCTTCCCCGCCGGCTGCTCGTCCCTGCCCACCGGCCGCTTGTCCCTGCCCGCTGCTCCCCGCCGGTTGCTCATTCTGCAGCTCCGGTGGCCGTTCGTCCCGTAGCTCCGGTGGCCGCTCGTCCGTCCACGCCGCCCGACGGCCACTCGTTGTCCACGCCTTCCCGCCGCCCCTCATCCCCGCAAGTTCGACGACCACTTATCCCCCGACGCAGACCCAACAACCTCTCATTCCTCTCTTGCAGGCAAGCTAGCACGAGGAAGGTTCAATCTGTGGCAGGGGTGAAGAAAGATGGCACAAGGAGCGAAGATCCGTGGCGGCGGTGAGTGGCACTGGTGCTTGGAGGATGCCCGTGCCGTCGAACAGGAGCTAGAGCGGGTGGGGAGCGCTACCAAATGGGTTTATGTGGAGAGTTAGAGCGGTTGGAGTGGGAGCAGCGAGAAGTATGGAGCGGAGCGGGTTTGGAGCGTTGCCAAACGCACTCTAGGATTTGGGTTAGAGCTGGTTTTGCCGGTTTGCGCGCATAGATCATTTTTTTCTGTTTTTTTTCACGATTTACTCGTATTTATACTTCCTGATAAACAAAACAATTTGTTCCTTCTTAGTGAAAACATACTATGCACGTTTAGAAAAATATACCGTGTACAGTTAAAAAAATAAAAATAGATAGGAAAACGTATTTTGTAAACGCGCAGGCATCGCCTGCGCACGCACTCCACATCTTCATCCTTCAACAGCCACGGAGGCGCCTCTTTCTCTATTCGTCTTCAACCGCGCTCTTCGTCTCCTCCGATTCGTGCTCATCCACATCCAAGTGGACAGTGGTGGACGGCCGGCGACGAGGTCGGTCCTCCTCCTACTGCTGCTGCTCCTCATCCCTCTCTCGGCTTGAGGCTTGGTGGTGGCTGGTTTAGGGTTTTGGGTTCGGGGCTGTCGGGGGAGGGGAACATGGCCGGCGGTGGCGGCTAATCGAGGGTGCCAGGCCGAGCGGGGGGTGGGGGGGGGGGGGGGGGGGGGGTGGGTGGGGGGGGGGGGGTGGGGGTGGCGCTTCCGGGCGTCTTGTGGGTGGCGCGGCCGGCGGCGCCATTATCGGCGGCCGAGGGCAGCGGGGGTGACCGGCGGTGGTGGGGGCAGTCCGGGGTTCATTGAACCCGGACCGTGCATGCCTCCCAAAAAAATTGCAGATTGGTTAGATTATTTTTGGTCCATCCCGATTTCTCCTTATCCTATCAGTATTCGTTGTGCTTGTATTTTTTGGTGGCTATGACTTAATTGTGATTCATGTTTATGCTGGAAGTGATCTTTGGCATTAGGAGGAAGCATACTGCAGCCTAAGTACTAGAAAGTTTTGTTGATGTACTGCACTTATACATGTCAAAGTTGTGTTTATTTGCGCTCAGCAGCCCATAATCAAGCTGAGACAAGAAAATGAAGATGAGGTGTTTGTCACATTAGGGTGGGGATGTTTCCCAACAAAAATTGTGACAAGAAATGAGTGAACCAGCCAAAATTTGCCTGGACATGCTATTTTTTGGTAGTCGCCAACTTTTAAGGGTGTGCAAGATCGATTTCAGTTGATCTGTAGGTCTTACGACCAAGGCAGGTGTAGAATGTTTTAGGCATATTTGGGGTTCAACGGAACCCCATATCACATGCTAATTTTACTGCTATCTGCTTTGCTGGTTGTCTTATGCCCACTTTCTACCATGTCATTCCTATTTGGAAAATAAGATGGGTGGTAATAGATTTTCTATTTGAGTCTAACAATGTTCATTTGACAGCTAACTTAGAATTATCTGGTCCTGTCATTTCCTCTGTTGAATTTTATTATTTAATCTAGATTAGTCATTTGAATTTCTAAGTATAATGTAGTATTATTGTGTCAAGGGTTGCATACATTATCTCCAGCTTTGGTTTGAGTGGCAGAAAGGATGTCTGAGGAACTGTGTTGTGTGGTACCCTGGTTTGTTGTACAGAACAGCCTCAGCCCCCCATCTTCACCCCAATACAATCGTTGGTAGTGGATACGCATGAACATCAAGGATGGAAGTTCATAGTGTTTCTTCGAAAGCTGGGTACATTTTGCTTTTAATCTGGTCATGGTTGTCTCGCTGACAGGTGCCGGTAAAAGTTCTATTTGCGATGAATGAATGGCATTTTTTCCGTCTCGAGGGATAGAGAACCAAATAGTCATGCACTTTGTTAATTATATAACTGAATGAAAGAGATAGTCATTGCTTGAAATTTTTGAGAAGTAGGAAAATGATCTTAATCTTGGCAACCTATTGGAATCGTTCTAAAATATCATTGTTCCTTGACGTCATTTTTCATGATTGGATTGTAAAAATGTGTTAGATTGTGCTGTTATCTTATTTAATGATAACTAGTGTTTCGCAGCCTTTGAAGCATTGACTTTTTTTTTTGTTGGCCTAATTTAAGAAGTTCTTGCACTTAATACGAACCTGCAGGGTTGGCTGTTGTTAGTTTAATTATTCAAAAAGCAGGAAAGAATGAGCTACTTCCAAGCTACAACTTGCAAGCCTCATGGTGGGCTTGTTGTGAACAGGCCTATAGCAGGTCTTGGGAGCACCAGTCAGTATCCCTTACGCTTGCATGCTCTTGGATTTCACAAGCTGCAAAGGAAAGTGTACCCGAGACTAGTTCTCATCACTGCTAGCCACAAAAGGCTTACTCCTGTTTGTGCCTTAACCGGAAAGGGAAACCCTGACAGTGCTGATGATGTAAGTAGCTTCTATAGCTTTCCTTCTATGCGTGGTATTTCTTATCATTCAAAGATTTGCAGCTGTGTTGCTTTTATGACATGATTCTAGGGCTGTCTTATACGTATTATGAATAGTAGTCGTGTTATAGTGGCTTTGCTTGCCAATTACCAACATTTTGGTCATGCCCAAGCTTTGTATGGGGCCAGTTTTTGCTAGGTTAGTTGGTGTACTAAATGAAACAGGGATGGTGTTTTGTTGGTGTCATAATTTATGGGCGCCATTAGTTCACTTGGCCTTTGTTGATTTAAGGAAAACATTGCTAAAATTGGCTGGATTACTTCTCTGTAATAGTTTTATTTGCATATAACATACGCCCATACTGTGCACTTAGATATTTGTTAATTGAATTAATGTATGATGTATTTGGTGGATTGAAACAAAACTGCTCTTGTCTTGGCCCAGAACTTTTTCGTACTCCTTTAGGTAGAATAGTTTTGTTGTTTTTTGTAAGTTGTGATCTGAAAATTCCGTTTGCTTGATTGTGTTCTGTATTGATACTGATATTGAGTGTTACTGCTATCAACCACTTGAGAGAGTTTAATTATGAAGTTCAACTGATGCAAATCATTTTCAATGGAACTTAGCCTCTGATGAATCTAGAAACTGCTTTTTGCTTTTTTCTACAACACTATCACAAAAGTTAGGCTGTTCAATTTCCTATGTTAGGGAATGAATTCAAACACAGATTGAGGATAGATATTAGGATATAGCTGGGTTGATCAAGGAACCAAACATCTAGGGGAAGTTTCTATCCCAGAAACATGTAATTACATACATTTGGTTTCTGTCAGCAGTGTGCATTAACTTTTCTGAACAGATTGTTGAGCTTTTATGTTGCTTTGTTGCAGCCTTTAATGGAATCGTTGAAGAAAGCTATGGCTGATGCAAAAAGGCCCCGGCCCATACAAGACCTGCTGAAAGAGCAGGTGGCTAAGTTGAGAGAACAAGCGTCTGGTGGAGGTGGAGGGAATGGAAATCGACTTGGAGGCAGTGGTGGTTCTGGTGGCCCAGAAGATGAATCGTTCAAGGAAAAATTGGATGAAATTGTCCAAGTTATCTTAGCCACTGTCGCTTTCATACTTGTGGTAATTATGTTTATTCTTCCTTCTGCCATTCCTGGAAGACTCATTTGATGAATTATACTGGTCATCATGGACTGCTGAAATAATCTAGTTTATGAATAGGATCCATAGGCTTCATGTCTCATAATTTCCTGCTCGCGAGTGGACTCTCAAGTACAAAATGGTTATAGCCCCTTTTTCTCGCATGAGTTACCTTACAATTTTATGCATTATCAGACGTTACGAAATTCAAATATATGCATTCGTGTTTGTTATTATCATAATTAACTATCCAGCATGCCCACTGAATCATTCTGTATTTTTATAATGGTGCAGTACATCCATATAATCAGAGGGGAGGAGCTTTACCGTCTTGCCAGGGATTACACCAGATATCTCGTCACTGGTAAGAGAACTGCCCGACTGAAGCGTGCCATGCAAAAATGGCGCAATTTCTCTGAGAGCTTCATGCAGAAGGACTCAGAAGAGGACCAGTACGGGAGACCAGCTTCTTCAGGACCAACATGGTGGCAACAACCACAAAAGTTTGTCCATCGTATGGAAGAGCTTTTCCGGGGAAACAGGCGTCCACATGCCCAGGAGTCTTAGTTGGGGTGTCCAGCATCCAATTTTTTGACCGATTGCAGAATGCAGAATAGGGGGGTGCAAACACTTTGTTGCATGGCTGTTTCAATGAGTTGCTAGATGTCCGTCTCCTGGAGCAATGAATTTTTTGGTTCTTTGACACGAATGCTGTCTCTGATTCGTTAAAGTATGATGTGAGTGAATTCTTGGAAATTTTGTAGTTGCTGAGACTGCTTAGTTAAGACCATAACCTGCCAATCAAAGAATGGTGATAACTTGTGCATCTGATTGACCACAAAACTGATCAAGTAATGTGTGTAGTTATGTTAGTGGTAGTAGCATGTCTCTTTGTGCCTTCGTATGGAGAATTTGATGGAATCAATATTTACGCGTCCTTTGGTGCATATTCTGGCCAAGAAATGTGAAGATCTCTTGTCCACAAGCTTCAGCTAGCAATGTGTCCTTTTGTCATATTTTTCTAATTGTCCATGCTTGCTGACGCCTTGCATATAATCTCAGTATTATTGTACGTTCCTATAAAACTAGAGCAGCAGCAAATTTCCAATGCAATAGTCATAAGCTGTGCTAGTCAAATCATAGCATCCACCGAACAAAAGATCGTAAATGGTTGAATTGTAAAAACCTCAATACGAAACTATAAAAAATTGTCACAGTTTGCGCCAATATGTTGAGTTTCATAAGTATGAATACATACAAATTAAGGACATATATCCGTTTCGCCAGATTGAAAGATCATCTGTCAGCTCGGTGGCTGAAAAGTGTAAATTGAGAAAACAGAACCAGCTGATCAGTTTTCATCAGCAAGAGAACCCAACGCTTCAGCAGCCTTTTTCTCCTGTTTCTCTCTGCTCCTTGTTTCTCAATGCATTCTTGCTCATCTCTCCAGGTCAAGGATATTGTTAAAGCATGGGTTTTTGTAAAATGTATATGACTTAGCCCGACTTCCTCCATACTGAAAAAATACTATATACAATCATTATCAAACTAGACCAGATGGTCAAATTGGCCCAGCTTTCATACTAGATAAGACTAAATATACCCACACCCATTATCAAACTAGACCACACAGCAACACTGGCTGGCCAAATTATTCTTACTAGGATACATCGCCCTTTGGTGTTCCATCGTATAGTGTTGTAACTTGTAAGGACCTTCACCAAGCTCAAGAAGAGGGTTGCACTTTTTGTTGAATATTGTTGCCTTGGCCGGCATACCTGAGATAAATTAAGGAGCACTTAATAAAAGGACAAAGGGAACATAAAAGGTTAAACATTGGACCGAAATTCTTCATTGCATAAAACGAGAGTAAATGTAAGGGTACATCCATAAATGACGGCAAATTCAGAGCCCGAAGAAGACCACTGCACATCATGCATTGGCCGGCCTGTTAGCTTGGATTATCAGCCACTAGCCAGCAGTATTTTTCTCTCAGTAGAAATCAGTACCAGCCACCAACCAGCCAACGGTATTTTTCTCTCAGCACAAATCAGCACCAGTCACCAGCCAAATGAAGAGCCCGCTTTTCTGCCAATACATAATAGGGTCAGAGACATGACATTAAAGAAAAAAAATCTTGTCAAAACCTAAGAAACACTCCTGAGAACTGACTAAGAGGAACAATTACTTCGAAGGCCCTATCAGTTGTCAAGTAGTTCAACTTGGTTTCACCATTGTAACTCTGGTTGGTTTTTTATCTACATCAGCTTAAGCAAAGAACAAGTAGTCCAGTAGACCCCTTGTTCCAGTGTAATTGAACAGTGGACAGCGAAAAAAGCTCCTATGAGCAACAGCTTGATTTTGTGCATCCTTGTTGCAAGAAAATATCTGAACACTGGCTGGAACACCCTACATGAAATCAAAGAGAGAAATATTTAGTGAGCTTGTGAAACTAGTATGCTGAAACACAATCTAATTGCCTAAATAAAATTGTAATAAAATCTAGTTGCATGTGTGTTTGAAGATCTCAAGGAAGAGCACAACCTGTGGTGCCTGGCCGGCGCTAAAAAGCTGCAAGGCCTGGGTTTAATTGGCGCACTCTAGGCTGCCAGGTCAATGTTTTTTGGTCTTGTTCTTTTGTGTTTCTTAGGCTAGAGTTTGTGTTGGATAAACCTATCCCTCAACCCTCATATTGGCCCCGTATGAGGGAGGGCAGTTGTATGTGGACCATTTCTCTCTCCAATACAAAGAAGCGCAGCTCTCCTGCGTTTTCGAAAAAAAAGACCTTAGCCTCTAGGACAAATCCAACGACATGAGATCCTGGTGCAGTTGCTAGCAGCATTGCGGCTATGCCAGGCATCTCCTACTTAAAATCCCTTTTGTGCAATCTTTTTGATCAAAGAATTGTATATTTGTATCTCATTAGCCAACTGACTCATCCGTGGAAAACTGGATCATTGGCCTGCGAGTTCAATCAGCATGTCATGCATCATAAAAACTGAAATCCACCTCGATCAATCTTACCCATCTCAAGTTGAGTTTTTTCCACATCTCATGTGTGCAGCCAAGAATTGATATACAATGACACCAAGGGGTAATGTTAGCATCTGAACTACATAAAGAGGTGCTTAATGAGTGAGTTTTTCCTAAACTTGAACTTATTATCACAATAGCTCCTTGGTTGTATGATTGTAGCACAGTTGTTGACAATCACGTAAACAATGTTCCATGCTTGTAGGGCTTTTTAATTTCTTTCCCGCTGCACATTGAACAAGACGAGCAATAGCTCCTTGGTATGCACATTGAACAAGACGAGCTTACATGTCTGATGATACTGTCAAAAAGATGGATCATACAGAGCAGGAGAAGACTGATGAGATGATAAAGGTGCAGCAGGGAGGTTCTGGTGGAGGTGATACAGAGATGGGAGAGGCAGGAGAAGGTGAGAAGATGGAGGGAGGAGAGGTCATGGTCGGAGTTAGATGTCTACGTTGTACCAAGAAAGGTCATATGGCGGCAAGGTGCAACGCGGAAATATATTGTGTGATCTGCAACAGTCATGATCATGTGAATCATAGGTGCCCGGTTTTGAAGCAGCCCCGGCCAGTGGCCAATGCCGTTGGATACGCGGTGCATGGTTTGGGGTTTTATCATATTCCCTGTCCACCTCTATCTAGGACGAAAAAGGAATCGAAGACTGCCGTCATCTCTGTTGAGGGAGGAGAAATCTCAAGGGAAGAGATACAGAGACAACTGGAAAGGCTATTTCCTGGTAAATGGGTATGGGAGTTGAAAGATCATGAGGAGAATACGTTTCTCGCAAAATTCCCATCCAAAATTGAGTTGCAGCGGGCGGTGGCTTTTGGTGGTGCTGATCTTAAGGGAGTTGGAGTCCCCGCGGGTGCACGGATCAAATTTGAAGCTTGGCATGAGAAGGAAGTGGGGTTTCTACTTCCAAAAGTTTGGGTAAGGGTGTATGGAATTAGGAAAGAGCTCAGAGAATTCCTAGAACTTTGGGCGATCGGTTCTTTACTAGGATCGACTCAAACAGTTGACATGGAAGTGACAAGGAAAAATAATTTTGGGCGTGTGATGGTGGCTGTCCTGAACCCTGGTTTGATCCCCGCCCATCTCGACGTTGTCATCGGGGATCATTATTTCGTATTGGAATTCGAAGTAGAGAAGATGGGGTTTGATGAAAATGGAGAAGAAGCTGTTATCGCTTGGAATGGTGGCTGCAGTCCTGATGGAGAAGGGGAGAAGGAGGGGGGAGGCTCACAGGAGGATGACTTGGATCAGAAGCGTGAGACAAAGAGACAGAAAAATGGTGCAACAGAGAATGATGGAAACAGTGAATGGGCTGATGGTAGTAATATTTTTCCTAAGGGATCGCTTATAGAGCAAGTGCAGGGTATGAACGAGGAGGAATTTGAGGTATTTCTCAGAAAGAAGGCCGAGGAGATCATTAATATTGCAGCGGATCGTGTGATGGATGAAGTGGTGGACAGGGTCATGGAAGAAAAGGAGGAGGAGCCGATTGTGGAAGGGAAGGAGGGGGCAGCGGGTCAGGGAAAAGAGAAGAGGGTGGAAGAGTTAGCTACAGTTCCTGATGCCACCAAGAAACAGATCAGAACCAGCCCAAGGTTGCAACGTTCTAAGGACGAGCATACCTTGGCTAAAGCTGAGGAAAGGGCGGCAAAGAGGAACTTGGAGCTCGGAGGAGGTATGCCTTCCTCTAATTCCCATAATTCCTTATTGTCTATTGATAAGTGTAGGGCTGTTAAATGCATACAACAATTAGGAATTAAATTTGGCCTTTCTGAACAAGATAAATTACAGAACTTGGAACAATTGGTAGTGTCTGATATAGAGAGGTGTGGTTTGGATCAGGAAGGGGAAAGGGATCAGTCATGGATAGATAGTGACAGCGAAAAGGAAAGTTTAGAAACTTTAGAGTTATATGCTTTAAAGAGTTTGTGCGGAGATATGATGGAAGAGGTGTTTGATGAGTCGGGGTTCCCGTTAAACTGTGAACTTAAAGGCCACATGCGGAAAGGCAAGTTTCACGCTATGTCGTGTTTAAGAAAAACTTGCAAGCTTAGGAGAGCAAATATTTCTAAAAAAGGTTCAAAATGAGAGGCATATTTTGGAATAGCAGAGGTCTTAGTGACTTGGCTAAATCTAGATTTTTGGGTGATATCACCAGAGAGCAAAATTTAAGGTTTATTGCTCTTTTTGAGACATGCAAAAAGGATTTTTCCCAAGAGACACTGGATAATTTTAGTGGGGGAAAAACTTTATTTGGCACTGGACACAACCGCATGGAAGGTCGGGAGGGATTTTTGTTAGGAGTGTGTATGGAGGAATTGGACATAGGGGGGATTGAGGAAGGTGATTTCTTTGTGAAATTTCGGTTGAGGAACAAAAAGGATGACTTTAAATGGGTTTTGGTAGCAGTTTATGGGGCCGCTCAACCTGAATTTAAAGAGGCTTTTTTGACAGAGTTGGTACAATCGTGTAGCAAAGAAAATCTTCCTCTGTGTATTGGAGGTGATTTTAATATAATCAGAAACAGGAATGAGAAGAACAACGATAGATTTGATGAAAGATGGCCTTTCCTTTTCAATGCCATGATAGATAGTTTGGACTTGAGGGAAATTGAAATGTCGGGTCGTAAGTTTACATGGGCTAACTCGAGACAGGTTCCAACTTATGAGAAGTTGGACAGGGTGCTGGTTAGCGCGGAGTGGGAGCTTAAATTTCCTTTGGCTACGGTGGAAGCACTTGGCAGGGAAATATCAGATCATACTCCCCTTTTACTAAATACAGGAGAAGTAAATAAGGGCAAGAACAACAATTTGTTTAAATTCGAATTGGGCTGGCTTTTAAGAGATGGCTTCTTTGAACTAGTTTCAAATGTGTGGCTTAATGAAATGAGGGGAACTACGCCTTTACAAAGGTGGCAAAATAAAATTAAAAGGCTGCGACAATTTCTTCGGGGATGGGCCAAAAACATGTCAGCGGCATATAAAAAGGAAAAGCAAGAACTTATGAGAAGAGCGGATGAGCTAGATAAGAAGGCTGAGTCCCAGCTGCTAAGTCAGCATGAGTTGGACTTTAAACAATGCATTAAGGATAGAATTACGCAACTTCTCAGAGAAGAGGAGTTGGGTTGGTTTCAAAGGGAAAAGACCACAAAAATTCTAAAAGGGGATAGGAATACGAGGTACTTTCAGCTGGTAGCCAATGGGAAAAGAAGGAAAACTAGAATTTTCCGACTTGAACAAGAGGAAGGCATTATAGAGGGGAAGGATCGTTTGGAAAAATACATAACAGACTACTACAAAGGTTTGTTTGGGAAGCCGGTGAGAAATAATTTCTCGTTGGATGAATCCATGATGGATGACATTCCAAAGATTACACCAGCGGAAAATGAGGTCTTGGCGGCTGAATTTTCCGAAAAGGAAGTGAGAGAGGCTATTTTTCAAATGAAGCATAATAAAGCCCCAGGACCGGATGGTTTCCCGACTGAGTTTTACCAGGGTTTTTGGAGTCTAATTAAGGATGACCTTATGGCCATGTTTAGAGATTTCCATCATGGTGACCTTCCTCTTTTTAGCCTTAATTTTGGAATTATAACATTATTGCCAAAAGAACAAGAGGCTAAGAAAATTCAGCAATACAGACCCATCTGTATGCTTAATGTTAGCTTTAAGATCTTTACAAAGGTGTTGGCTAATAGACTTTCTCTGGTGGCAAGTAAAGTTATTAGACCCTCCCAATCTGCCTTCTTACCTGGAAGGAATATTTTGGAGGGGGTGGTAATTTTACACGAGACACTTCATGAGATTAATAGGAAAAAACAAAAGGGCATTATTCTCAAACTAGACTTTGAGAAAGCCTATGATAAAGTTAACTGGGTTTTCCTACAACAGGTTTTGAGAATGAAGGGTTTCTCTAACAAGTGGTGTCAATGGATTGATCAGATAGTTTCAGGGGGTAGCGTGTGTGTTAAGATTAATGATGAGTTGGGACATTTTTTCCAAACAAAGAAAGGACTGCGACAAGGTGATCCCTTTCGCCCATCCTTTTCAATTTGGTGGGGGATATGTTAGCGGTTTTAATTAAAAGATCAAAGGAACAAAATCACTTCAATGGACTTGTGCCTCACCTTGTAGATGGTGGTATATCGATAGTCCAATATGCGGATGACACAATTCTTTTTGTGGAAGACGATTTGGACATGGCCAAAAATCTGAAATTAGTGCTTTGTGCTTTTGAGAAGCTCTCGGGTCTGAAGATAAACTTTCACAAAAGTGACTTGTTCTGTTTTGGTGAAACAAAGGACAAGGCGACAGAGTATGTTGAGCTTTTTGGGTGTAAAGAAGGGGTTTTGCCTTTTAGATACTTGGGAATTCCGATGAGTCCGCGCAAGCTTTTAAATAAAGATTGGAGTACCATAGAAGAGAGATTTCAAAAAAAGTTGAGTAGTTGAAAGGGCAAGATGCTTTCATCAGGAGGAAGACTTGTCTTAATTAACTCTATACTCTCAAGCTTACCAATGTTTATGCTGTCTTTCTTCAGAATACCTAAAGGTGTTCTTAAGAAACTAGACTATTATAGATCTAGATTTTTTTGGCAGTGTGACGAGCATAAGAAGAAATATAGACTCGCAAGATGGAGTATTCTCCGCAAGCCAAAAAGTGTGGGAGGGTTGGGTATTTTAGATCTTGACATTCAGAACAAATGTTTGTTAAGTAAATGGCTTCTCAAACTAGTGAATGAGGATGGTGTGTGGCAAAGCATCCTAAAGAGGAAATACTTGAAGAATAAGACCCTTACCCAAGTAGAAAAGAAAAAAGGAGATTCCCACTTTTGGTCAGGTTTGATGGAAGTAAAGGATCTTTTTTTGAGAATGGGGCGATTTAAAATAAGTGATGGGACTCAGACTAGATTTTGGGAAGACCTGTGGCTTGGTGATGAACCTCTGATGATAGCTTATCCTTCTTTATATAGAATCGTAAGGGAAAAGAATGTTACAGTGGCTCAGGTGCTAAGTACTTGTCCGCTTAACGTGTCTTTTAGACGTGCGGTTGTGGGGGAAAATTGGAGTAAATGGTTGAAGTTGGTGGGAAGTCTGTTGGAAGTAAAACTTAACGAGGGTAGTGATTTGTTTCTATGGATGAAGAGTAGAACCTTCTCTGTAAATGCAATGTATAACAACATCATGATAGAGGAGGGTATACCGAGAGATATTTCTTTGTGGAAAATCAAAGTCCCCCTGAAGATAAAAATTTTCCTATGGTATTTGAGACAAGGGGTAATCCTCACTAAGGATAACTTAGCTAAAAGGCAATGGAAGGGTTGTACTGACTGCTGCTTCTGTGGGGTGCAGGAGTCAATTCATCATCTCTTTTTTGAATGCCCAGTAGCTAGTTTGGTTTGGAATGCTATAAGTATAACTTTTGGTATAACAAAACCTAGGAATGTTAGCGATCTTTTTGGGGGCTGGATTGGGCGTTTTCCGCTTAAACAAAGGAATAGAGTGCTGCTGGGCATAGCAGCGATTTGTTGGGCCATTTGGCTTTGTCGAAATGATGTGGTGTTCCAAAGAGCAAAACCTAACTCGTGCTTGCAGGTCATCTTTAGAGCGGCGTACTGGATCCGGAGCTGGTCGATCTTATCTAAAGAGGAAGAGAGGGATAGCCTGCAGGAAGGGTGCCGAATTCTGGAGGTGGCAGCTCTAGAGATGTTCAACAAATTTGGTTGGAATGCTTTGCGCAGGATTATGTCTTAGTGTCGTGTGCTGATTACAGCAGTGGATGTTTTTGTTTTGGTCTTTGGAGTTAGCTCCTTGTGCATGCGCACGTTGCTGCAGCATGTGGGCTCTGTGATTCAGGTTGTAAGCTGTCAAACATTTGATTGCTGAGACCGGGTTTATCCTTTTTCTAAAAAAAAAGTTCCCAGTATGATACATGCTTGTTAGGCTTATATGTCATCTCTTATACCATGGTTGTGAATGATGCTGGTGTATCTTTTGACCACTGATATATTTTTCTCTCTCTATATAATTTTTTTAGTGCCACCAGCAAACTCCTGGTAAGACCTGTGGATTCTATACAGCACATCAAGTGATGGAAGCAATGGGATTGCTAAATATGGAAGATGATCTAGAGGTACATATCTATACAGAACCATATCTATGATGTCTCTGTCAGCAATTATACTGTGTACAAGCTAGCGCCATGTGTTGTCTGTTGTGCATCATTGATAGTTTAGCCCAACTTACATTTACGCTATTTACTTCGAGCAATTTATTTACATTCCTAACATTTGAATTTGTTTCTTATCACATTCAATGCTGGTACAAGTGCCCATGCCATGAAAAGGGCCCTCCACCGCAGCCCTTATCCCATAGTGCCGGCTTCTACGAGGCCGTGGCCTTCTAACTCTCACTAAGTCGATATACGAGAATGACTTTACGACGACTGACGTATCATGTTTCATGTATATCTGGTTTTAATTCTACAAATGGCAATTTACAATATATACATAGCTATATTGATGTTTCACCCTCTTCTAGTGTATGTTTGCTTCTATGATAATTTCAAGATCCAATTAACTAAGTCATCCATGTTTCCTCGGGTCTGTTAATTTTAGGATCTATATCATTGGTCCCACCACTATATATGCAAATACCTTACAAATCTATACGGTCTACTGGCATAAAAGGTTCAAGTATAACCGGGGTATATGCAAATAGTAGTGTGATATTGGTCAACCTTTACTATTAACAAATTGAAGAAAAAAAATAGTATGGCGAGACCAACAATGTTTAGAAATATGACACATCATACGGGGTGCTTGGTAGCAGATACACTATGGCCTTCGGCTTTCTATGACCGAAAAATTATTGGCTATTGCGGCGCAAATCAAACGGTGGGCAAGGCTGCAGTGGTTTTGGTCTACTTTCCGATGCAAAACGTGATGCATCAAAAAGAATTCCACTAAAATACATGTTATTACCGCTCAGCACCGTATATTTTTGAGAAAACTCTATCTACAATTTTCCATTTTATCAAAACAACAATATAATAGTATTAAAAAAAATCAACGGTTTCCAGCCGATGTTGGTGTAGCATCGTCGGAGAGGGAGCCTCGCAGCCGCCGCCATTCGCCGTGTTCCGAGAGCTGCCGCCGCTCGCCGCCATCCATGGGTTCCAGCCGCAATGACGCCTACTCGGGGCTCCTCGACGACTACTACTTGGGCCTCCTCGGGGACGCCGACCCCCGCCCGCCTCCTCTGCCGCCGGGCTTCCACCTCGAGCGGAAGCCGCCCGTCATCGTCAACGCCGCCGCCCACTTCTGCGGGACCCAGGCCCCCGGCCGCAGCGTCAACTGCGCAGTGCCGGTCAAGCACGAGGGCGGCGGCGCGGCGGCGGAGGAGCATCGCGATGTCGGCGGGCACCGCTCCCCCTACCTCAGAAGCGGCATCAAGGAGGAGGGGAGAGACGGCTGTGGCATCGGTGCGGCGCACTGGCGGAAGCATAGTAGTGGGGAGCGGAGCGACGGGGGCATCAGTAGCCTTCTCGACAAGAGCACGGAGCCGTTCGAGCACCTCCAAGGCGATGGTGTCAAAACGGAGCACCATCAGCAACAGAACAACGGGAGGTAGGGAAGAGGCACAAATCGATTTTTTTCGTTTGTTCATTTTGGGCAGTGGGAGCCAGCAGAGGTAAGAGCTGATGAGGAAATGATTTGCATTGCAGCTGTGCGCCTTCTACTGTTGGTTTCAGATTGCAGCCGAGGTGGAAAAGGGCACTCCTGAAGATTGGGGGCAGTGTGCTGGCAGGATTAGCTTCTGGAAATGTTGACCCACAGGTGTGTACTTAACTACCTATTAATTACGACTCTGTAGTTTGATAATGATGTGCTAGATCCTTGTTTCTGAAGATGCTAATTTTGTGCATGTCTCTTTTAGATGATTATGCTAATTGCTAAAGAAGTTCAGGTCGCTAGTCGTCGTGGAGTTCAGGTAGATGGAAGAAATTTGTTTAGTGGAGTCAATGGTATTGAGTGATGATTTTTTTTTTGTCAGCTGACCATTGAAATGGACACGATCAGGTCGCAATTGTTGTGGGAAGTCGGAATATATAATGTGGGGACACTTGGGCGGCTGAAACAGGCATTGAAAAGGTTGCGACATGTCCAATAAGGTAATTTCTCGAGATCACCTATTTTGTTTGTTTTCTGCTCTGTGTCCTGTAAGGACCCGTGCTCCTTATCAACAATGCTCATTGCTCTGCTTCAATGTTAAATAACAAGGTGGTGTACAGATAGACAGTAGTAAGTTTCAGGGGCTTAGGGTAACTACAATACATCCTGTGTGACTGCATTAAGCAGGGCTCTCCTGGGTTTATTTCATCACACTGTGTGCTTTGGGTAGATTGGGTTCAGTACTCTTCCTGACTCTGTTTTCATAGTATTGGAAATGGATCTGCATATGTGGGTCTGACACTGATTATGAGAGCCATACTAGATGGTTATGACTAATGGGTTACTCATTAATTCAGGAAAGATCTCTCTCTATTTGATAGCTCTCTTATTTCCAGCTGTTCGAACCTCTCCTTTTGACCAATATTATAAAAAGTACCTGTACATCAGAATGTACATTCTGGGGGACAGACTTTAAAAAATGGCTTGCATATGATCTAAATTTATTAACTGACCTGCTAGGCTGGCACCATATAGTTAACCGGGGTCACCTTTCAGGGCTTCTCGTATGTTCTATTAAATCTCAGCTGTTATATTGTTTTGTCATTTGACAATTTATGATGACGGATGATGCAACCATGTTCCGCACTAAATGGAACACTTGGAAATTAACACTGGCCGTTCACTTATTCAGGCAGATGGCATCAGTGATGAATGCGGTGTTGCTACAAGCATCGCTTGCAAAGATGGGCACTGAGGCTCGAGTCCAGACAACATTGTTGATGCAAGATGCTACTGAACCATACAGCAGTCGACGAGCTATGCGTCATCTTGAGAAAGGAAGAGTTGTTATCTTGGCTCAAAAAAAAAAAAAGGAAGAGTTGTTATCTTTGGAGGGAGTGGTGCTGAGATGGGAAATCCACTTTTGACAACCGACGCAGCAGCTGCCTTCAGGGCTTCTGAAAGTATTTGAACTACCTTCCCCATACCAGAGCATGTTTCTTCCCAGCATTTCTACATGCATAGCACAATTTGTTTCTTAGCATGTGTTTTCTTGCGGAATCTTAGCTCCACTTGTGACATATAAATCTGACTAGACGCGCTGTTAACCAGTCAATGCAGATGTATTCCTTAAAGGTATTACTGGAGATAGCCAGTACGGTTGTGCTCCTGGAAGCAATGCCAATGCAAAATTTGAACATTTTTCGTACCTGGAGTTGGTGGCAAGAGGGTTCAGCAACATGGATGCAAAAGTTATATCCTCTTGCGAGAAGAACATTCCCTGTTAGCATACTATCTCTGTACCACTCACAAATTCAAGGTCAATAACATTTCGATACTCCAGATGGGTTAACTACTTCTGCACTTGTTTTCAGTTGTCATTTTTAACATGCTGGAGCCTGGTAACATATCCAGAGCACTGTGTGGGGATCCAGTAGGGACTTTGTTCGACCAGACAGGAAGGATCAGTTAACTCGACGCAAGAAGGCTGCAAAGAACCGGAGCCTCGGCGACCGTAGCATAGCTTTTGGGGTTCTAATCGAAGTCCTAACTTTGTCTTTGTTTGGCTTGGCGGGAGCAGTTTTGACCAGCGGAAATGTGTCCCGTGGTTTCATGTGTAAAGGCTCTGCATGAAATGGTTGTGATGGAAGTCCAAATCGGACATAGAGTAGTCATGGAAGATGTTACACCATTTCGTGACCCAGCTTTTGTTCTTGTGTAGTTACCTCAGCACTTTTGTTCAGCATAGATGATTCTGATGCAGGGTGGCTCAGTGATGCCACAAGACATCTACGGGCTCCGCTTAGTTTTAATCTAAGTATTTCCGCATTAACTAATGATTAGTGATCATGGTTAGGCTAAATTTAAGATCCTGTTTGTGGCTAATGATAGAATTAGTTCATCTAACATGATCATCACCACTTCTGGGCTCTCTAGTGCTCCAAGTCTCTGAAACATGCCTTTTCCACTATAACGTTGTTTTGGGGGTTGTAGTCTGTAGAGAGCATTTTTTGCAAATGGTGGAAGTACTTATCTGGTGGTTTCCAATGTATAACCTACTTTGTAAATTAAGTGGAGGAGGTTGCATATGAAATGTCAAATGGGTGCCCAAATCAGGTAGTAGTAATGAATTAGGGTATTTACTAATTGTTGGCAGCAGTTTGTACTGCAGAAACAATCATCTGGATGTTTTGCACTCCTCTAGACTCGGATGATTCTGATTGAAGTTGCTGCGTCGCTTTTTTTTTATGTAGAGTGTGTTTTGGATGTGCTTCAAAATTCTGAATTTGTTCATACTCAGATGGTCGTTGGACCTGTCAGGATCTGAGCTTATGGAAGGCTGCGGCATGTGAATTTTCCTTTGCTGATTTACATGGGAGTTCTTGCGCTGCAAGCATATCCTAAGGACCTTGGCTGTAAGCTCTCAATCGTTGATTGCGGAGGCCGGAATATTTTACTTTATCTAAAAAATTATCCTAAGGACCTTGTAATGTGCGATTAGTTTCAAAATCATACGGGAGTTCAACTTGTTCCTATATATATGGGGCCACCTCATAACAAAATCCTTCATTCTTGGCTGGTTACAAAAATTTGCCGACCAGGCAAGAGCTAACAGATTCATAATTTCCAACGGAACATGGGCAAGTTTTGTATCCTTTGCAGAATTCTCACTCACATAAAAAAGAAGAACGTCGTATGTGTGGCCCCCTGCCGGCCAACCCCACCGAGCAGCGAGGGCAAATCGGTCTAGGCATCCAGCCCTCTAGCTTCCCGCGAAATCAATAGGCGGCGGCGCGAAGCGAGAGACCGGAGTTTGGGTGGAAATTTTCGCAGGCAGAGCCGGAGCCGCCGCTGCCACACGGTGGAGATGGGGAAGGAGCGGGAGCGGGAGGAGCTGGTGGCCATGGTGCGCGCGGTGCTTGGTGATGGCATCCCGGAGATGGACATCATCCGCGCGCTCCACATGGCCGGCGACGACCCCACCAAGGCCATCAACATCCTCCTCGACTTCGACCACAAGCCGCCCCCGCCGCTTCTCCCGCCGACGCCTTTGCCATCGCCCTCGCCTCCACCGGGGAAACCCGCCAAAACCCTCGCCGAGTCAACCCCACCAAGCAAAGCCCCTGCCCGGCCCAAACCCACGGCAGAGAAACCTAAGGCCGCGCCTGCGCCTGCGCCGGCGACAACCAACGGTGCCGGCACCGGCGCCGGCGAGCACTGGTGGCTGATTGGGAACGCCGAGATGGCGGGGCTGTCCACCTGCAAGGGCAGGCGGATTGCCCCCGGGGATGCGGTCACCTTCTCCTTCCCCAACTCGGCGGCCGCTGCCGCTGCGGGGAAGGGCCGTCCCAGCCGCCCCTCCCTCGCATCCTGCTCCTCCGAGATCATGCGCTTCTCCACCCCGAACCACGGGGAGGTACATTCATCACTGCTGCCCACCCTAATTCTTGACACTGCATCACACCACTGTAGGATGTAAAGATCTGTTTCCGTTTAGGTTGGTCGCATCCCGAACGAGTGGGCACGATGCCTCCTTCCCCTACTCAAGGAGAACAAGATAAAAGTCCAGGGCTCCTTCAAATCAGCTCCTGAGGCGCTTAGCATTATGGACACTGTCCTATTGTCGGTGAGGTATATGAAATGCAGCTGGAGCAACTTCGATTTGTATGCAATTAAGCGATTCTGTTGTTCGAGGTGCACCATCTTGAATTTGGTTTTGTACTTTGCAGTGTATATGTCAACAGCTCAATGTTTCGTGATCACAAGCAATCATCACCCAAGGCAGCTCGGGTTGCTCCGGAGGACTCCACGTTTTACCCACTACCTGCACTTTTCAAGTTGATTGGGCTTGCCCCTTTTAAAAAGGTGAGCTGTTTGCTTTTATTGTCTCCCGTTCATTTTATAATTAGTGCAAATGCGCTGCAAAAATTATCAATTCAAAGCTCTTGGTATAGGTGAAATTGTCGTGAATAAATATGTGCTGCAAAAGTTTGTAAGCTCTTTGGTATCCTGAAATCACCGTTTTTAAATATTTTTGAAAGAGTCACTGATACATATTGAAAAGCAAAGAACTAAAAAGTATGAACGCTGTTTATATCTGTACCCAACAGCATACATCACACGATTTAAGAGTAGGAACAAAGGTATACAGAAACAGTAAAAGAAATGAGTCCATGTAAATTATGTGTATTGCTCTTTTGCCAGAATCAGCATGTTTAGTATCGTCTTATTTATTTTGTTCAACATGAATTCATATCAGGCCGCATTTACTCCAGAAGATCTTTATTCCAGGAAGCGGCCACTTGAATCAAAGGTAATAGTTTTGTACTCCATACATTACACTGCTATCAACATAATAAATATTGGCCTTTCATCTGCCTGAACAGAGCAGTATTGGAGCGCCTGCCACAAAGTTGACATCCGAGAAATCGAGATTATCTTCTGGTAGAAATGAAGATGATCATTGTGAAGAAACTGTTTCAGATTCAGATTTGGATGATATATTTGGGATCTCAGACAGTTCTGCACTGGAGGTAATTCATCAACACATTATTGTTCAGAGTTTCAGCAACCAGTTGATTTTGTCTCGACTTCAGTAATTCTCTGAAATATTTTGTAGGAAAGGGCTCCCCCTGATTCTCTGCTGTGTGATCTACGCCCTTATCAAAAGCAGGCCCTTTATTGGATGTTGCAGCTTGAGAAAGGCAGTTCTTCCCAGGATGCAGCTACAACCCTTCACCCTTGTTGGGAAGCATACAAACTTGAGGACAAGTATGCATTTGTTATATGAGCCGTTTTTATGATCATAGTATCAGTTGTTGAATATTAACGTTTCACATTTCACTGCATTTATTTTAGGAGGGGGCTAGTTTTCTACTTGAATGTATTTTCAGGCGATGCTACAATTGAATTTCCTAGTACATTACAACTTTCCAGAGGAGGGGTAAGGATATTCTTAACCTTTCACATATTTATGTTTGCCATTTCTATTAATAGTTATAGTTCTGGTTGAAATTGGCGATCCATTTTGTTAGATTCTGGCAGATGCAATGGGACTGGGGAAGACTATTATGACGATAGCTCTTCTTCTTTCTGATTCTAGCAAAGGATGCATCACAACTCAGAATACTGCTCAGATCTCTGGAGAAGCCAGTGGGCTGGGTGAATCGCAAGATGCTGTGAAGAAGCTTGCAAGCCCTTTCTCTTTTAGTAAGCACAAGAAACTTAAGGCTCCACTTATTGCAGGTGGCAATTTAATTATCTGCCCGATGACGCTAATTAGTCAGTGGAAGGTATAGTCTAATAGTGCACCACCGTACCATTGTTTTCTATGCTATGCAATATGTATTCTGAATGCTCATTTGGTACTTGCGGAGAAGACCTGCTCTACCAAGTTCATTATAAATGTAATCCTACAACTAATGTTTTGAACACTAGAATTATATTGTGAACAACAGGCAGAGATTGAAGCTCATACTAAGCCAGGCGCTGTGAATATATACGTTCACTACGGACAAAACAGGCCGAAGGAAGCAAGCTTTATTGGTCAGAGTGATATTGTCCTGACTACATATGGGGTTGTGTCATCAGAATTTTCAATAGATGTAAGCTCTGAAATCTCATAGCATGTACCTGTCTTTCAATTTACTCTTAATATGCTCAAGCTTTCTGTTGGTTGTAAGATAACCTAGATAGCACCAGTCCATGTGATCCACTGGTCATTTGCATACTTTTTACCATGATAGCCCCTTGGTTTGACATCTTTTACATTGTACCTGTGTCCTCTTTTAAAAGAAATAGTTCTTAGGTTGGGTCATTTGTAATTTGTAATCAGGCGCGAATGCCATCTTTGAACTGGGTGTGTAGGTGTGTGTCGTATGGTTTCCCTTCTATCAATGCAATGATACGCAACTCTCTTGTGTTTTCGAGAAAAAAGAAATTATTCGAAGTAATACAGATACTGCGAAACATTTGATCATGTTATAATTATGCAATGCCATTGGTAATGAAGGTGGCTTGTTTTACTTGGTTAATGCATGAGGATAAAGAAGATAACCACATTGACCAAGGTGGGCATGCAATGATGGGGAACTTTACTGGTTTTTTTGCCATTAATCTTTAGTTTGATTATGTCGCCTGATTCTTGACTGAACTTTTGGTATCTGCTTGGGTAGGGTTCAACGGAAAATGGGGCTTTGTATTCGGTACATTGGTTCAGAATTGTGCTTGACGAAGCACACATGATAAAATCTTCTAAAAGTTTGATATCCCTAGCTGCGTCTGCTCTGACTGCTGATCGACGCTGGTGTCTCACTGGTACACCAATTCAGGTGAGGATATGTGTAGATATAAGTGTCTTTGTCAGAATTCACTGGATCATATTTATCCGTCATGCAGGATGGTGGAACAAAAACATCATACTTCTTATTTTCATGCATGTATTTGCATATTAGGTGCTTATATGCATCCAAATTTTATGAATTTTACTTTACTGGCAGAACAACTTGGAGGATTTATACAGCCTTTTCCGGTTTCTGAGAGTTGAACCGTGGAGAAACTGGGCTTTGTAAGTGTGATATTCATTTGTTTTCATTGACTAGTCTTTGAAAACTTGACAAATATAAATTAATTGGACTGTTGAAAATTCATAATGGGACTTTTGGACATTATATATCATTCTCTATTTATTGTACACATAACGACAACTTTTATGTTGTGTAGATGATTCATTTATTTCATAGCAGTGGCAGAGAACTAGAAAAGTCACATTGAGGGAGCCAAATAGGAAGAGATAAATCATAAAGAGGAGCCAGTTAGAAATTTTCTCACTATTTTACATGGTACATTTCAGGGTCGTAACAAGAATGTACCAAACATTGTGGTGGGGATGAGGGTGGGGGCGGGGGTGTGGAAGACCCCTGCCAGCCATTCCTTCTCTCCAGCTGTTTCGTAGTGTCTGCATCCTAGTTTTTTGTTTGATGAGACTTGCCAAACTTTTCTGTTAGTTGTAAGATGATATTACGGCAAGATGCAATTGCATTGTTGTTTTTCTTAAAATTGAAAACTGTCAACTTGATTATACAATTCACTATCGTTCCACAAATCTTGATATTCTATTTTGTTCACATCAAGTTTGTTAATCCTCAGTGTCGTTGGAGCATGGCTATATATATATTCTTTGTACGATTTAACAGACTTTGAATATTGTTTTATAACTTTTATCGGTCGTCTTCTGTTTAGGTGGAATAAACTTGTACAAAAACCATATGAAGAAGGTGATGAAAGAGGCTTAAAGCTAGTGCAATCCATTTTAAAGCCAATTATGTTGAGAAGGACTAAAAATAGCACAGACAAGGAGGGAAGGTAGTTCTGACTTTGGTTATGATGCATTTTACCTTTCTCCTTTTTGTGGAATAGAGGAGTTTTTTTTATTAAATTACTCAAAAGGAATACAATCAGGCTATTGGCATTTTATTTGAATAGCTGCACTCTACCAAACCACTTTATCCTTTCCATGCCAACTTTTTTTTTATGCGCATTGACTTGCATGCTTTTATGCAGACCAATCCTTAATTTGCCACCTGCAAATATTGAAGTAAAATATTGTGATTTATCAGAGGCTGAGAAGGATTTTTATGAAGCTCTATTTCGAAGATCTAAGGTAATGCTCTTCAACTGTGAAGCATATTCATTCGGAGAGAGAAATTAATTACCTTGTTTTTTATAGGTAAAATTCGATCAATTTGTGGAGCAAGGAAGGGTTCTGCACAACTATGCTTCAATTTTGGAGCTACTTTTGCGCCTTCGGCAATGCTGTGACCATCCATTCCTTGTTATGAGGTTTGCTTACACGCAATGCTATGCTGAATAGTAGGCTGTTATGTGACATTAAATTTGGGTGTATATGCTATTGATGAAAAGCAATAGCTTTTAAAAATTGAACATCAACATTTCAAGTTTTTTTTTGTCATTGATTACCTCTTGATGATGGAAATTTTTTGTTGCCAGTCGTGGGGATACACAGGAGTTCGCAGACCTAAACAAGCTTGCAAAGCGTTTCCTGCGTGGTGGTAATGGTCCTGTTAATGGGGATTCTTCCTGCCTTCCCTCTAGAGCTTACATTGAAGAGGTTGTTCAAGAATTGCAAAAAGGTGAAGGGGAATGCCCTATTTGCCTGGAAGCCTTTGAGGATGCCGTATTAACTCCATGTGCTCACCGTTTATGCCGAGAATGTCTCTTATCTAGTTGGCGGAGTGCAACAGCAGGTCTTTGTCCTGTCTGTAGGTATTCAAAGTTTCACTCCTGTCTCTGATACATTTTGCTTTCGTAAGCATTCTTCCATGTTCTCATGTCCTTCAATACTATTGCAGAAAGTCGATGAGCAAGCAAGATCTTATAACTGCTCCAACTGATAGCCGCTTTCAAATTGATGTTGATAAAAACTGGGTTGAATCTTCCAAGATATCCGCTCTCCTGCAGGAGTTGGAAGCTCTTCGCAGTTCAGGTGCCAAGAGTATCGTGTTTAGCCAGTGGACTGCATTTTTAGATCTGTTGCAAATTCCACTTTCTAGGTAAGTGGTGTTCAGTTTCTATGAATTAATATTGCATTGGCGTGATTTGCACATCATGTTTTTTTTTTCATGCTGACACCTGTAAGATCTAAAATACCTATTCCTTTCTGCCAAGAACACCCTGTCCTCACAATATTAGGCGTACTATTTTGGCAGTTCCTTTTTTCTATTGTTGTGATGAAGCTGACCTTACCAACTAAACATTGAGCTTTTGCATGGCAGGAATAACTTCACATTTGCTAGGCTGGATGGGACATTGAATCTTCAGCAGAGAGAGAAAGTAATCAAGGAGTTCTCTGAGGACAGAGGCATTTTGGTATTCCTTGTGTTGTCTGAACCCACTTCTTTCTAGATTATAGTTGTCATCATAAATATGAAAGATCCGATGTATTAAAAATGTTAGGACCTTCATTTCATTTAATCTATGCAGGTTCTGCTTATGTCTCTGAAGGCTGGTGGTGTTGGTATCAACCTTACTGCTGCATCTAATGCATTTGTCATGGTACATATCCATCCAACCTTTTTTGCAAAGTTTCCAAACAGTATCATTTTTGAAATAGAAGGCACACTTTTGTTAGTGGTTTGTTAACATCCTTCATGCCGAGTTCCATACTTTGGCTCTCAATCTTCACTTTATTATTTGACCATCATCCCCCAAATCAACCATAAAAAGGGAAACAATTTTATTGTAATTATGTTTGGTGCTTGGAACGAAGAAAATGAATATTACCTCTTTTGTAGGTCAACCTTATGCTTCTTATCTAAATAATGCTGTGAATACTTAAGCAATATTCAACACTCTGATGGGTTGATTATTATCTGTACCTCTGATTGAACATTGTAAATACATACGGCTACAATAGTGTAAGCATAAGGTGAAACTTTTACAGCAGTCCGGTGGTGAAGCTGCATCCGCACTTGCACCTGCCTATAGTAATATAGCCTGTCTAAATGATAAAATGTGCTGGAACATCTAGATTTTTATGCTGAAGTGATACCATGATTTTCGGCTGTGTTTACTTGTTCTACGAGCAGTCTCGTGAGTATTATCAATGATGTTTGCTTTAGGACCCTTGGTGGAATCCTGCTGTTGAAGAACAAGCTGTCATGCGCATCCATCGAATTGGTCAAACAAATACTGTTTCTATCAAAAGATTCATTGTGAAGGTACCTTTCTTTCTAGTCAAAATCTCATCATAATCCAGATTTCAGGGGGCGCTGTTTTAGAGTATACAGGCAAAGTCTTGACATTATAATTCGGTCTCTTGTTACCATTCTGTATTTACTATGGTATGATATGACCGATTCAGGGCACCGTCGAAGAACGAATGGAAGCTGTGCAGGCTCGTAAACAGCGAATGATTTCTGGAGCCTTGACAGATCAAGAAGTCCGCTCAGCACGTATAGAAGAACTGAAGATGCTTTTCTCTTGAGACGACGGAAGGGCTGTTGAGCATCTGATGGTTCACATTCTCGCACACTGCATGGCTGCATCATCCATGGATAACACAGGATCGTCGGCTTTCTTTTTTGAAAAGCCGAAAGAGGGCGCTGGGAAAAAAAACGAGGGTAAGAATTCCCTGTCTCCCAGTCCCAGATATCTTCGGTCCTCCGGCGTTTAGCTGTTGTTGTACACATGATTTTTTGTACATATCATGAGCAAAAATTTAGAGTCAGCAGAACAGATGTATCGTTGCATTTTCTTTTCGTTACGGTGCTTATATAATGAGCATGATTAATGCCTGTCAAGAGTCCAAGACGTTTCACCGAGTGAGACAGCAACCGAAAGAAACATGGAAGATGACGTGCTCCCACCAAGATAACCTATATAACTTAAATCATTCCCCCACTTGATTTTAAATGCCGACACACTACACTACAGGTGCAAGAGGCTATTCTACCACCAATAGGATAAGGGGAATGTTCCTGCTGAGGTCGCTGAGGAAATAGAAGAAATCATGTGTTCCTGACTAGAACAAAGTATCTACTCGCATTTGCGTTCAAGCAACCACTGAAAATCCATTGACAGGAACGAGTATAGTAAGATATACTCGATCATTAGCTGACTATAAGTACAACTATACATCCGAATCTAGGGATCTATATTACATTTTACAGGCGTTGTCTGCCGATCTAAGACTTGAGACAACCCTACAACAGCGGCCAGAAGTGCATGAAGCCCAGCCATGGCGGCAGCATGTTTGGACTGTTGGCAGGGGTGGCCGTGGCCTTGCTGGCTTGAAATGGGCAAGTAGTAGTAGAGGAGGAAGCCGCAGCTGCCGCGGCATCCCTGGGGCAGAGGAAGAAGCTCCTGCTCCCCAGCTCCACGACCTTGTCGTCTGGGTCCAAGCCTGTTCGTTCACAAAACGTACAGCAATGTCAATGGAGAGGACTTTGAGTGAGGACTAGCGATAGGCGTCATCGTCACGTACTCTGCAAGCTGAACTGGGAGTAGTGGAGGCCGAACGCCGCCGGGTCGGCGGACGGCAGCAGCGGGCGGCGGCGCTCGGCGACGTAGAGCGCCACCGCGGCGGCGACCAGGTCCGCGACGCGCCACTCGGCGCGCGCCATCACCTGCAGCGGCCACATGCTCCGCTGCACGGCCACGGTCACCAGCACCTTGCTCGGCGCCGCCGCCGCCCTCCCGCCGGCCCCCGCCCACGGAGCATGGTGAGCACCACCGGCGTCGCCGCCGTGGTCCGTGCCGGGTCGCCGGAGGCTCCGTCGGCCCCTGACGCCGGCGAGCAGGTCCGGGTGCGTCCGGGGCCTCTGCCTCAGCAGCAGGTGGTCGTCGCGCTGCTGCTGCTCGGCCGCGCCGCGCCCGTGGAACGACGCCGATCGCTGCGCCAGCGCGAGCGCCTCGCGCGGCGCCGCCGGTGTCCCCGGCGCGTGCCGATGCCTCGGCCCGGCCTTCTGGTCCGCCGGCGGCGCAAGAGGAGGCATCTTTGTTTCTTCTTAGACCGGCAGGCCACGGCTGGATGATCTATGGATGCACCAAGGGAATGAAGAAGCTGCGCCTCGGGTCACTTGCCACTACCGAGCTCTGCAGCAGCAGCCTTGGCCTTTGCAGGGACAAGAGGATACTAAAGGTGGACAGGGCCCGGAGCGTATATATACACAGACAAGTATGACCCGATCATTGGCCGTGGTTCCATGAGGCGATTATTGGTTTAGATTCCTGGTGGTGGGGCCGTGGGGGAGAGAACCTCTCGACAGTCGACACTTGACTCGTGCGCGCGCCGGCCACGCGTCTCCGGTTCAAGGAACACGGCGAGAGGCTGCCGTCGCACGCCGCTTGATCTTTAGTCCGGCACACTGCTTGCTACACACATGTATACACACGCTAGGTCGCTGTCACGTGGTCGGCCTATCGGAGCCGCCCGACAACAACAATTTCACGTTCTTCTGTCCAAAAAAAAAACAATTTCACGTTCCATGGAACGAAAATAAACGTAGCGGCCGGAGAAGCGTCTAAAATCGCACCTTCGTCGTGTCTGGATGGAGTTCACTGGCCGATCGATCATAGAGAGAGGTTTGAAATTGGCGGGAACTCGCGCCTTTGTCTTATGCTATCCCGGGGGCCAGTAGAGGAGAGGTAGGGTCCATGGAGATGGCCTCCTTGTCGAGCTCGGATTGTAGTAAAGAAAACGCGGGCCCATGGCTTCCAGCCCGTTCTATACGACCGGCGCCGTGCGTCCGCTGCAGCTGCTGCAGTGAGCCGATGCGATCGGGATTGGCATCGGCAGCAACTCGGGAGTCGGGAGATTGACGAGGTGTGGTGGGGCGGAGTGGAGCAGCTCGTGTTGGTGTCTAGGGGAGGCATCTGCTGGTGACTGGTGACGACGAACGAACGATGGCTACCTGGGGCTGGCCGCACCCGCACACGACACAACTGACCAAGCTGGATATATGTGTCATTTACCGTGGGAGATGTGTGTATGTTTCTAAAGAATCAAATGGGCTAAAAAATACTACTTATTACACATAGCCGGTTACCCTGTTTTTTGGGGATTCATGAATTAGCAGAAAATTGGTTACAATCGTTGTGCACATATTCAGCACAAGGGCGGAGCACGAGGGAACATCACTCATTCACTCTGCTCCAAGAACACGGCGGTAGCCATGCAAACCGTAAGTTTTTCGGTGTGTACAGCCTCTGAGTCACCCCTGGAAAGCTCTGGCGTTGCTGACTTCGTTCCAACAAGCACCAAACCGTCCTGTGTGTACAAATCGCAAGAGGAGCGATACTCCGGTGTGTACAAATAATTGAGCCATGGACTATTCGACATATGCAATTAATTTGGAACGTGTCCAATTCAATCTCTCTTTTATCCAAATTTTGATATCTTTTCTCTTATTGCATCAATAAGTTCTACCCTTGCATAGACTTATCAAACACACTAATTGCATCGACCACGTGCACGTTATTGACAAGGTCATATTCATAGACTCCCTACCCATGTTTTTTCCGATAATTGTAAGCTTGCCGCAGTTATCAACTTAGGACAAGCTGAAAGCTGGAGCTAGTGGAACAAGACTACATGAAAAATCTCCTATAGCTTGTTCAAGTGGGCCTGATTCTTGAACCCAGGTGCGATGGACGTGTTTATTCTCCGATCCCCTAGCCACTAGGCCCATAACATCACTGAGTTAAGCATGTGATAGCTGAGTTTCAAGCAAATCATTCTCGAAGGAGGCATTTGGTCCTGTTCGGGCCGTAGTCGGCACAGGGGATATGCCACTAGTTTGCCCTATGCTAATTCCATTCGCTCTGCGACCAAGCTTATTGTCTTATCCATGATAAACTAAAACACAAAATAGTGTTTCCTAACTATATTTTCTCTAACTTTGATTACTCTAGAAAAATATATTAACATATGCAATACCAAAAATAAACTGTCATATGGTAAATTAATAAAAAATAATTTAATATTGTAGATGTTGGAGCATTTTTTATAAATTTACTCAAAATTAGAGAAGTTTGACATATAAAAAAATTAAAATATCGTACACTTGAAACGAAAAGAGTAACACTGTAATGACCCATGATGTAATTGGAACTAAAATTATGTTATCATGTTCATCATTTGGCATTAAGCATGTTTCGTTAGATAAACATTTAATTATAAGGTTACACACTGTTTTCAGCCGATTGAACCGCTACCTAAGAGCAAGTATTATAGAAGGCTGCAAGAAGGCTAAATGGTGAGGTGTAGGAGAGAGAGTGGAGGTGGGCTGTAAGTTTACAGCCAGCTTGGGCACAAGAACCAATAAACTTTGTGAGAGAGACAAGTGGGCCATGTATTAATGATGAAGAGCTGAATCACTATACAAGTGGGTTGAGAGGTGGGTTGTAAAGATTCTTACAGCCTGCTGCTGGCTAAATTATTAGCCTTGCTCTAAGGCGGTTGAAGTGCGCCTAAGTTGATTGTTGCACTAGGCCAGTCTCAGTGCACAATTTCAAGTTATACAGACTAAAAACTAGGTAACCGTTTCAAATAGGTTTTATTTGGGATGAAACTCCTTTCATATGCCATGAAATTCCCCCTACTCTCTGCTCCACCACATCAACAAATTTAATGCCATAAAACGTCAATAAGATTGGTCTTAGCACCATCTGAGCAAGTCAACCATGACTCGATCAACACCAATACCACATCATTTTTTGGCCATTTGTCAGTCACATTGCAGTTGAAGAAGAGTGTCGAAAGCAAGAAGGGCCTTCTCGCGTATTATATAAGTGAGAACCCCCTCTAGGCTCTCCCTGACTCTTCCTCTCTCTCACTAGCTATCTGCTTCCCCTTCCCCAACCAAGAACAAGACTGTGGGAATGATAAGCAACTCTTTCTTCATGAGGCAGACTCAGAACAGTTTGTAAAGATGTGTAGTCTGCGGATTACACTTTTCTATTTTAGTCGTTCACTTATTAGAGCTAGTATAATAAGGTAACACAGACGGACTAAGTGAAGCTCCATGTCAAATTTATACTGAGGTGGATGAGAGAGATGAGAAGAGAGAAGAAAAGCGAGCTGCAAGTTTACAACCTGCTCTCATCAGGCTATAACGCGGACTCCAAAAAATTTGGTGAGAGAATGAAAGAGAGAGTAAACATAGACCATTCTCAATGCACATTTTCATTATACGGTTACCCAGATCAGAAACTAGGTAACTAAACTTTCAAAGGAGTTTCATGGTGATTAAACTAATCTCACATACCATGAAACTCTTTATTTTCTCTCTTATGTCATATCAACACATTTAATGCCATGAAATCTCACTAAGACTGGTTTAAGCCCACCTCTACAACCAACTATTATATAAGTGAGCTATTAGATTAGCTAAATATGACATGGCAATATTATTAACCATCAGCCGGCTAAATTATTAGTCTTCTCTTAGCAGTGGGTGTGAGTATGCAAAAGGTTGATATGGTGAGTCTGCCGACGGATCATCATGGTCATGGTCGTGTGGAGTACCGTTGTACATCCCTATAAGAAATAAATCAATTCAAAATTGATGCGCTCTTGGTCACAATGTGAATCTTCCGCTGCGTGAACTCCAAGTTCGTGGATCTTAAGCCTAAACGACTAGGGCCCTGTTTAGTTCCCAATCACATCACCAAACTTTTAAAAATTCTCTCTACAAACTTCACTATTCACCTATCACATCAAATCTCTCTCCTCGTACATGGAGTATTAAATATTGGTAAATAAAAAAACTAATTACATAGTTTTGATGTACACGACGAGACGAATCTTTTAAGCCTAGTTAGATCATGGTAGGATAATGTTTACCACAAACAAACGAAAAGTACTACAGTGCGATACAATATCCGATGCAACATTTTTACCAAACTTTTTCTTTCTCTTTTTGAAACTAAACACACGGTAAGTATATAATGACGTGAACTCTACTGAGGTAAATGGTGCACGGTTTCTAATTGTGATTTTTTTTTGCTTGCGGAGCATTATTGTCGTGTGTTACAAGGACTACTTGGATTAAGTAAATTAAACCGGAGCAGTCGGTTTAGCTAATTTACTTTGGGCGGTTTCTCCCGAACATTTTATTGCAAAAAAAGTTTTGTATAAATAGTGAGCAATCATTGCCAGTAAGTTTGAGTCAGACTAAGATGATGGAAGGAAATCATGGCTATCAAAACGTCATTCAAGAAGAACCCGGTCCAGTTGCTATACTGACTTGTCGAAGAGCTTGGCCAGCACGTAGGTACGTGGTGAAATCTCCTCCATATATGTTGCCCATTCGGCTGCTTGTCGTCGGTGTGGACACGTGCATTAGCAACGAGTTTCAGTACCAACGTGCGAGCAAAAACTTGATTTTTTTTTGACCGACAGATTGTGATAATCTCCTTCTATAGCCTACTGTCACCGGATTGCCCCAGAGGTTCATGACCATTGCAAGTCTACAGCACGATGGGTTGAAAAAGAATTTAACTCAGAATCCGCGTATGGATAAGTTTGGATAAGTGTCACTTGTTCACTCATCGAGACAAATATAGAACGAAGTTATTGCAGGTTTCACCAGGATAACGGTACGAGGATCGCAAATTTAACACACATCAGATGATACAGAGCCCCTTTTTTTTTCTAAATACAGCATAGTGCATAGCCCATTTGAGTAATATTATACCTTAACAGAATCCATACATTTCCTTCTGTTCTGAAGGTAATATTCGACCATCTGATGAATAGGAAAATGGTGACAAGATACAAGAATGCACCAGTACACTTACAGTTGCTTGGCTTTCTTGAGAATGGAAAAAAAAGTTTAAGATTCCACTGCTCATGAAGACATCCACATCCACATGGAAAATAATAATTGGGAACAAAAAGAATCAGCCCGAGCAGTCATCACTCATCAGCTGCTCCGAACAAATCATAGGATAGAAGTTTCCATTCAAAAACACTAAGGTGAATGAATGAGAAACAAAAACATACTACTACTATTAAGTGCCATAGTGGGCATATCTAGGAGTTTAGTAGCCTCCTAAATATCAAAATAACTACAGCAAAGTCCATAGCTGATTTTACTACTTAGATCGATAAAGCATTACACGGAAATTGATCTAGGGATTCTTCATATTTAGTTGCTGCTGCTGCTGCTGCTGCTGAAGAGTAGTATCATCAATAGCACACTTGTCCAGCTGCAGATCTCCTTGATCTAATGTCTGAAAATCAAGGTCCCAGAATTTCTCAGGCTTGTTTGCGATGTCAATCAGATAGGGATCACTGGTGAGGCTACTGAAGGTTTGCTGACTAGAGCCACTGCAAGTGCTTTGCAGAGGTGCTGAAGCATCCACGCCCCACATTTGCTCCTCGTCAGCGTCCATCATTGTGCTTCCTGTCCCTAACATGGCGCCTGAAAGCACCCCCATAGTGTCCGATATTGATCCAAGGTAGCTTGCTTCAGAAGAGGTAGCGTCCAATCCTGGACACAGCACATTCTTTCCCTTGGACCTGCCAATGGTGGGATCCTGGCCAAGAGGACCAGAAGCTGGAGGCATCTCCAGTAGTTCAGCTCCACTACCGAGCTCAAGTTCTTCTTGTGTGTCAAAGCCCTGAACCAGTGCCCCAACGTCATCTGGTGCCTGGACTCTGTCAAGCCCAATGCTGTCTGGATCCATACCAAAGTTGATGTCATCATCTTCCAAGAGAAAATTCTGAAGTTCTGCAATGTCATCATGGATGCTTGTAGCCATGGGAGAACTCGTCGGAAAATGTGAACCACTCTCTCCACCATGCAGTGAGATGGACTCACCTGACTCTATACTGTCATGTGGTACATGCTTCAGAAACTTCCTTTTCACTCTGGTGGAGTCGATCTCCTTCTGCTCCCTGTGCAGCTTCAGTTGCCTCACGAAGCTCGGGTTCTGAAGGAGCTTGGCAAGGAAAAAGACCATCTGCTTCTGCCTGTCCTCCGCTGACTCCAGCCTGTGATTCAGCGTGCTCATTTGTTCAATTGTCTGACGATGCTCCTGTTTCAGCCGAGCTACCTCTTCAAGCAGTGCGTTCTTCTCTCTTCTAAGTGTGTGGAGCTCAGGGTCCAGGCTGGATTCTCCAGAAGAAGAGCCAGCCTGAATGCTGCCTTGTTGTGTCGGGGAGGACCTGCGCCTGACAATCCTCTTCAACAGATGCTTGCTATCTCGCAGGAAATCTTCATGAGCAAACTCCCATCGGTCAGCATGAACTTTGCGGAAACCCTGAGAATATTAAGGTATACAATGTTATAATTACCAGGATAAAAATAAATTCGTTAACACAAAAGGAACAAGCTCCCCCATGATTATTCAAAGGACTGTAATAATTAACTGAATTCCATTTGATGCAGTCATATGGCAAAACCTCATTTCTGCAGTCATCTACACCTAAACCTACACCAAGAAGCTAGGTTCCCCTTATCATTAATCAAGAACTGAACTTTTATTTTTCTTAAAAAAGGCGATTACGATGTAACAATGAACAAACACTAAGTGCACGCTACGATGCATATGCCATAACTTTTCCATTTTGCACAAATAAAACTAAACTACTGTTGACAATAACCATTAAGTACCCTAACCTGATTGTTGACTACTAAGAAACTAGTTTTCATCCTAGTGGGACTGAAAAAACAAGGAAATGTAAGTGAATATATTCCCACTCATGTCAATTAACCCCCCAAATAGATACTGCATGTCCTCTCTAGTGGGAATGTATATTAGAGGAGTTGAGGCTCTAGGTTTTATGTCTACCAATCAAGAAGATAAGATAGGAGTATGGGACCAAATTGGTCCATGCTTTTTTTATTGCATGTATTCTCTTATATACCAGACCTATTGATATCTAATACACAGGAGCTAAACTTCTCTAAACCAAAGACTGCATCAAATGTACTGTAACACAGAATTAGAAGATATCACAAGTGCTAAATTGTCTCAGTAATATACCAACATTGATAAACGGTAAGCTGTAAAAATTAGACCTACTCTGCAACAAACCTGTTAATGGTGAAGACGGGGCAGAGTATTTAAGAGAAAAGGCATATAGGTACACAAGGCAGCAAACAACCAACAAAAAACATTCCGCAGCACTTGACACGGGAAATGGAAAACGAATGTGCATTTAAGCCTATTGCTGTCCACTCCTAATAAAAAAATCGAATTGCAACAGAGATGCGTATGCACATGTGGATCGCGAAGCTTACCTTCCATAGCGTCGCATTCCATGAAACGGGTTAAGCTTGCCCATCACAGGATCTACTCCTCAGGATTGATTGTTTCCAATTTATGTTTATCACTCGGGCAGTTTCATGTTACATGTATGTTGTGATTCCGCTCACAAACAAAAGCAAGAAAAGTACACACACTCCATTTATAACAGGGCAGATTTTTACAAGATTCACACGATACAACACCAATAACCAAAAGAACCGCACGAAAGAGAAACAAATCGGCAGCAACATCTTCGTCATCGGCAATCTACACGGCAGCAGGAACCTTAGGCATCCAAGATCGTCAATAGCAGCAGAACAAGGTACCATGACAAGATTTGTAGGCTCAACTCAAGCAGAGTCTATCACGAGCAGAGTGACAGAGCACTTGAAGAGCGATCGTGAGAGGGGGAGGAGGGGGGAGAGAGGAAGGAAGGGAGGATTCTGTACGCACATAGGTGTTGAGCTGCCTGACGAAGCTGGAGAAGTTGTTGTGCTTGAAGTTGTGCGGCAGCACGTCGCGCGCGAAGGTGGAGGGGTCCCACACGACGAAGCTGTTCCCGGCGGCGCCCCAGGAGATGACCCCGTCCAGCGCCGGCTCGTTCACCAGGTCGTAGGTCTTGGACAGGAACGGCGGCAGCTGCGGGCCCTGCAGCAGCGCCTCGAGCGGGCGCGGCGGCTCGGCCACCGCCGGCGGCCCCGGCGGAATCAGCTGGTCCAGGGGCACGAAGGGGCCCGGGGACGCCAGCTGCTGCAGCGGCACCGGCACCTCCGCGTCGTCCTCGAGCTTGGGCTCCAGCAGCAGCGCGGCGGCGGCCGTGGAGTAGGGCGGGTCGGGGCTACTGGCGATGCGGTCCATGGCGGCGGCATGCGACGGCGGGCGTTGCGGAGGAGGAGGAGGAGGAAATGGGCGGCGGGGGGCGGGGCGGCGAGGAATTTATAGGCTTCGGGTCGGGGCGGAAGTGGAACCGACCTACTGTGGCCGGCCATCGGGGCACCGGCTGGCGCTCCGCGTGGACGGCCGGGGTGCCGGAGCCCGGAGGCGGATGGGGGGTTTTGCTTGCTTGGTGGCGGGCGATCGCGGCGGGGCCCGCGGCGGATCCGGGCCGCTTGGCGGCGCGGCGAGGCGGTGCGGCGCGTGCGCTACAGGGGAGGGGAGGGCGGAGCGGCCGGAAATATCTGGGGGGAGGGAAAGCGCAGCGCAGGCAGGCGCAGGCCGCGGGCGGCGGGGTTTGCTTGGGGGCGAAGAGAGGCCGGGGATATTTTCGCGGTTGCGGCTCAGGTGGGGCGTGCGTGGGCGTGGTGGCAGAGTGACAGTGGCAAGGGATGTGTGGTCGGGAGACTCGGGACAGCGCGGGCGGGGGAGTGGGGTCCGCATGGAAGCGGCCTGGCGCCGGGGCGGTTGCGGAGAGCGGTGGCCGCCGGGGCCCGGGGCGCGTCACGCGCCGACTGCCGCGCTCCCAAACGAGCGCAACAAGAATAGCCACGACTCAACGGTACGATCGGTTCCTGATAAACCTGCTGGTTAAATTACACCTTCAGCTCAAATATACAATGTAAATATACAGCATCTAAAATAAGTAATTTTGATTTATTTTGTAATTAAAAAAGATAGATTTAAACGATATATATTTAAGAATGGATCTGATATTGATTACATAAAAAAAGAATCACTTTAACAAGCCTGAAACTATCCCCCCCCCCCCAACCCCCGGGTCTTTCACTCTCTCTTTCATGTTGTTAGAACCACGAAATAGAGTTAGCATTGAAATAATAGAAATTTTCTTATGGTAAAAAAAAGAGAGGAGAAAAAAATCCACATCATATACGAAGAATGACAATAGTTCCGATTGTTCGTCCAACTTCTTTTCATTTTTAACCTCGCAGATGAGGTATACACTTGAAATGTACGTGTAAGTCAAATTGCTATCCCCTAATAATTCTGTAGCGTCTTTGAAGTATCAATTTAAGTAGCCGTCCCCTTCCATAGATCATTCATAAATAGAGAAAAAAATATATTCAACCCAATCTTCAAACAATACACATCTACACGTACTATCCTCTGTTTTACTGTTCAAATTTTGACAAAATATATTTGCTCAAATATTTACCTATGTAAAGTGAAATATATATAGCTAATAACTTTAACATGTATTGAGCTTTTAGGTATTTACATAAATATTTGTAGAAAAGGAAAATGGTGAAAACTTAAATAGTAAATAAAGATAAAAGTCCACGTTATTGCTGAAGAGAGTGTAGCACTATAAGTATCGGTTATTTGTGTAAAAAAAATACGTTAAAAAGACTCACTCCATACCAAATTGTATATAGGCTGTTTTGGTTTTTATAAATTTATATTTTACTACAAATATAAATATACGTTATCTAGGTATATAGTGCAATAATGTATCAGATAGCTAAAGTATTCTATAACTTAAAATAAAAAAGTATTAATTATTTATGAACAGAGGGTAGTATTAATTTTGGCACAGTTGCTAGCATCCAATCCAATCACGTCCATAAAACGAGCAGGTATAATTTTGATTTTGCAAATGAGATACTCCAAAGTTACATTGGTGTTGTCAACACTTTGTTTGTGAGTACTTAGTGAGTAGTGACTAGTGAGTTGGTGAATTTCATGTATGTTCATAGTGTACTCTGCTTCCTCGTTCGACACCTGGCGAGAAATGAAACAGCGCGATCTGCTTCTCGTCTGTATCAAGCGCTACAAATCAAACTTTATGGTGGGCCTGCATAATGCTTTTGACTAGTATCCTTCAACTTCAAGCTGTCCCAGTTGGATTACTTTTGACTAGTATTCTTTAGCACAGTGGCGTTTATAGTAATTCCAAGCAAAAGAATATTAAAATATAGCATAAAGGCAAAGAATCATGGTGTTTAGTTCCCTGAAAAGTGGTGAAAAGTAAAGGTGAAAATGTCACATCGGACACTGTAGCGCACTGTAGCGCTTTTCGTTCGTTTGTGGTAAACATTGTCCTGTCATAACCTAACTAAGCTCAAAAGATTCGTCTTGTCGTGTACATCAAAACCATGCAACTAGGTTTTTTATTTACCCACGTTTAGTGCTTCATGCATGAGGAGAGAGATTTGATGTAATTTGATGGGATAAGGTGAATAGTGAAGTTTGGAGAGAGAATTTTTTCTTTTCAAGGGAACTGAACAGCGCCACGGTGAAAGCGACAAAAAAGGTCATGATGCCTAATACTAGACTCATCATGAACCTTGGAGAAGGTGATTACTGTAGATTACAAGTGATCGACTGGGGGAAGTGATGACCAATGGATATACGGAAACACGACAGGAAAAGGTGGGGCAACCTGATGACGGCATGACGACTGATCTAAAGAAGAAACTACACATGCACAAACGCTTTTAAATTAGTGGAAGACAACACTAGTTTTAGTAAGTTTTGCCCTTAATAATAGGAATAATAAAATATTGCGAATAAAATAGAAGTACTCAGAAACACTTTGTGGGTTGTCGGTTAAGTTTACCTTACTCTCCTACTCTTTGTTAGTGGCAGACAACGCTAGTTTAAGCAAAATTTCAGTTAGCCACAGAAAAGTATAGATGTGACTTTTTTTTTACTCTGGTTTGGTTTGGTATGGGCCACTTTTTCCCCTGATCGGCGGTTTACGCAACTCATCCTATATACATATCACTTGATATTATATAGAGGACTAGAATAATGGGTAATTTAGGGCAAATCTATTTTTTACAGATTCCAATAGTGACATGTATGAATACTAGCATGAACGCACGTGCGGCACGCACGTTTATTGATGACACATATGTACTAAAACAATATCACTTGAGTGGACCATGGTAAACAGACCAGTCGTGCGAAGCGCTTTTAAAAATACTTTATATTCGCTCTCTCATGTATAGAGAGTTTTAGATATTCTCAATCTCAAATATAGATGCACATCATTTTTTAGATAGTTGATCTTTATTTATATGGAAAAAACTCTCCAATCTATTGTTTATTAGCAATACGGGATAATTGTGTATAGACGTGGTTACAAATGTGGGTATATCATGAGCAGGTGGGTCCGCGTGGGTATGGGTAGAGTCTTAGGTGAAAAAAGTTTCGTGTTTTGCACTGTTTTCCCACGTTTTTCCACGTCTTTCCACGTCCTACAACCCGACAGGTGGACCCTTTGTGAGGGGTGGGGGTGGATTTTTTAGGTGAGAAGTGTTTTCAATTCTCTAGGATCCTTTTAGTATAGATATAGATAGATAGATATCTCATGCGAAAGTGTAGATCTTATTCTAAACAGGAGCGAAGCTAGCTTCAAAATTACCATGGTGCACCGCTCAAGGAGCATACAGAAATTTGTAGCAATACATGGTGAACGTGAGCCAAGCTAGTGGTAAAAATTTTCTTACCCTATTGCATTGGCACCAGGCTAGCTAAACGTAGTGTCGCCCCTAATTCTAATTACCCTAATTCTAATTACGATTCCCTTCACAATTCTCTCAAGCGATCGCGGTTGTTCTTAGAGATTTTACGCAACAGATTTATCGGGCTCTAAAGAAGTTTGTGTCTCTAGAAATATCTTATGATAAAGAGTAGACCATTATAGACATAAGAGGTAGCCGTGGCATAGCTATGCTCAGGCCATCTCTCTCAATAAACCGTGGCCGTGCTGTAAAGATAATTTGCGGTTTGCCTAATTCTAGAGACAATTAGTCTCTCTTTGCAACTCGCGATTGTTCTAAAGCCTAAAGGGTTTATATGGCTTGCCTCGTTCTATAAATATATTAGAAAAATTAGCATGAGTCCTGAGCAAATTTATGTGACATGTTTCAAGGATCTTCTTGGCTTGGCCATCAAAGCAGCCATAGATTGTTGAACTCGTGTCAACCCATTGGCCATTGTGACAAGTGTATTTAATTTTCTCAGCAGGAAACAAAGTGGCCGAAGACAAGGTTTTGAGGGTGGTGGGCCCTGGCCCGTCAGTTCCAAACAAACCCGGAATGCTCTAGAGCTGACATAATTTTGCAAGTTGCAATACATAATGCCCAGTTGGCGCGATCGCAAGATTGAACCCTATCAGCTGCTGTTTAGGCCATTGTTCTCGCAAAAAGGGAAAGAAAAGCAAGTGTCATTTCGAAGTCGTTTGGGTTAAAAACTCGGCCCTCGGCCCCCCACACATACGCATCGCCGCCGCCTCCCATTGTCTAATTCATTTATCTCGTAGCCCAAATTGAGCCACGGATGCAAATGACTCCGTCGGATCCAACCAGGGGCCCACCTGATCCAGTGGAGAATCGCGAATAGCCCATGTCTCGGTCTCTCTGGCCTCTGGGTGGTCTGCAGTGTGCTTGAGACTTTTGTACCTCAGGTATGTAAGTATGTTACATGGACTGATGGACCATTCTCTTTGCCTTTATGGCGCAGAAAAATTTCAAATCTATATGCGATTTGACCTTATATGCTCCGTATGTATCAATCGGTCCTTTTTTTTTCTACAGCAAAGAATAATTACAAGGGTAACCGGTTGTCCAATCAACTAAGGCGATACCGACAATAAAAAGAAAAAGGCAGATTGAACCGGCACATTGTTGAGAAGATTTCATTTTCTTTCTAACAATTAGCATGTGAAACCATTTATTATCAATATCCGAAGAAAAAGCTGATCTAGATCGTTGTAGACGATTAGTGAAAAATGCCGTATATACTCCCTCCGTCCCGATATAAGTGCATATTTAGAATTTGAACTCCAAATTAGTAGTGATAGGAAATGACGATTATACCCATGTAAAGGGTACTTAAAGTACGCAGCCAATCAGAGATGCAGGCAGCAGGCTCACCAGGGGGTGTCTCAATGTCTGCAATTCAGGCCAGCGCCGCTGCTCTGCATTGGAATATGGGTTGTGTTTAGTTCCGCAAAAAGTGTGGTTGAAATCACATCGGGTCAAATCGAACATTGTAGCGTACTGTAGTACTTTTCGTTTGTTTGTGGTAATTGTTGTCCTACCGTGACCTAACTAGGCTCAAAAGATTCGTCTCGTCGTGTACATCAAAACTATGTAATTAGTTTTTTTATTTACCTACATTTATTGCTCCATGCATGATGAGAGAGATTTGATGTAATGTGATGAGACTTTTTGCATAGTGAAATTTTGGTTGGATTTTGGGAACTAAACACAGCCATGAAAGTAACCAAGGGTGTGTTTAGTTCCCGCGAAAAGTTGCTAGAAAAGTTACATCGGACACTAGAGTGTACTGTAACACTTTTCGTTTGTTTGTGGTAAACATTGTCCTACCATGATCTAACTAGGCCCAAAAGATTCGTCTCGTCGTGTACATCAATACTATGCGATTAGTTTTTTTATTTACCTACATTTAATGCTCCATGCATGAGGAGAGAGATTTGATGTGATGTGATGAGACTTTTTGTATAGTAAAATTTTGGGTGGAATTTTGGAACTACAGCCCAACAGTTCACCTGTTAAAGAAATGTGGCAGTGTTGTTATTGTGGTGTCTCAGTGTTGCTATTGTGGAAGGAAAGAAAATCTAGCACATGCATTCGTAACTTGCCAACATGCTGCTGAAATTTGGGAGAGCTGAAGAAAGAATATGGCCTGACAAGGTGTCTGAAAAATTTCTCTTCCGCTAAACAATGGTTATTTGATTACTTGACGAATTGCAAAGATAAGGAAGCCACGATCTTAACAATTACTCTATGGCATATCTGGGAGACCAGAAATGACGTTCGAAATGGGGTGTGCCAAGTGCATCCTCACTGCATTGCAGAGAAAATAAAAGCATATGTTGAGATGGTTCTGCTGCATTTATACAAACCCATTGTTTCCAAAAGGTGTGACCTTATTATGCCTGAGCGTTGGGCTCCACCGTGGGAAGGATGGGTGATTGGCTTAGTGACCAGAGACCACAATGGTAGCTTCCCGGCTGCTTGCAGGAAGAGCGGGTCACTGAGCCAGAACTAGCCGAGGCAATTGCTCTCAGACATGCAGTCCGTTTTGTTTCAAACCTCCCATATGATAAGTGAAAATAGCCTCTGATTGTCTTTCACTGGTCCAAAAGCTTCAATCATGTGGCAAGGATCGCTCTCTGGTGGCTTTGATCATCCAAGACATCAAGTATGAAGCTAGAAATTCTTCTTTAGATTTGTCCTTCGTCCATGTCAGTAGATGCTGTAATGTAGTTGCTCATGTTTTATCTAGATCAGCTGATCAGTCTCCTGAGTCAGTTTGGTTTAATGAGGCTCCGGAACTTATCCGTGTTGTAAAACACGTCGTCAACGTCGGATCGTCTCTCTCCTCTCAACAATCACAAGAACACAATAGAACACGAGAACACAAATATGAGGGACAAATCTTTATTTCTGAATTCGATGATTTACAATGAAGATCTCCCTCGTATATATACTCCGAACTAATCCTAGAGTTTTGGTAAGAGCCCATAAGTAACCGAACAATGACTAGGATTCTTAGTCTTTCTTTCCTTCTAGGATTCTTGTTTCTGGAAACAGAATAGGAGTCTAGTTTATTTTACAACACTCCCCCTTGGGCGATTACCACGATATTTATGTCTCACTAAAAACTCCATCCGAAAACCCGATGGGAAAAACTGTTCTTTTGGAGAAAAGAGTACATTTATACCGTTTGTTGGTTGCACTTTATATTTCCTCGTTAAAACCTTTATAAGAAACTTCAGGAAAACTCATAGTAGAAAAAGAGTACAAAAATTATATAATCTTCAGGATATTTGTTGAACATTCTTCTAGAATGATCATTATGTCTTCTAGACATAGTTATCAGGATTTAATCAAGAAGTTCTCCCCCGATTCTTGTATTTCTCTTAGCCTTTTCATGCCAAGTCCACGAATACATTTTTCAAAAATTGGTGGAGCTAATGCTTTTGTGAACACATATGCAAGATTATCACAAGATCTAACACTAGTAACCAGTATTTCTCCATTCTTTTGCAAATCATGCGTGTAGAAAAATTTAGGTGAAATATGCTTCGTGATATTTGACTTTATATATCCCGAATGTACTTGTGCAACACAAGCTGAATTATCTTCATAAATAATAGTAGGGGTAGGCGCAATTGTTATTCCACATGCATTCTGTACATGTTGATGAACACGCCTAAGCCAAGTGCTTTCTTTGGCTGCTTCATATAGTGCTATAATTTCAGAGTGGTTAGTAGACGTTGCTACCGTAGTTTGTTTAGCTGATTTCCAAGAAATAGCTATTCCACCACTAAGAAATACATATCCAGTCTGTGATAATGCTTTATGGGGATCAAATAAATACCCTGCATCCGTATACCCAGTTATACTAAAATCTTGTTTCTTCTGGAAATATAATCCAAGATCGACCGTGCCTCTAAGATATCTGAGGATTCTCTTAATGCCATTCCAATGCCTTTTGGTTGGAGCTGAGCTGAACCTTGCAAATAAGTTGACAGCAAATGCAATATCAGGTCGGGTACCATTTGCAAGGTACATTAATGCTTCAATTGCACTTAAGTAGGGATATTCAGATCCTAACAATTCCTCTCCTTCTTCTTTTGGTCTAAATGGGTCTTTCTCTACATCGAGAGATCGTCCCATCATGGGTGTACGTTCAGGGTGTGCATTTTCATGATGATATCTCTCTAATACCTTCTTGGTATAAGTAGATTGGTGCACTAAAATTCCTTCATGAGTATGCTCTAGCTGCAGACCTAAGCAAAATTTAGTCTTACCCAAATCCTTCATTTCAAATTCAGATTTTAGGTACGAACTAGCTTCTTCAATATCTTCTGTGGTTCCTATGACATTCAGGTCATCAACATAAACCGATATTATACAAAAACCTTTTTTAGATTTCCGTATGAATATACAAGGACAATCTTCATTCTTCAGAAATCCTTTTTCTTTGAGAAAATTGCTAAGACGATTATACCACATTCTTCTAGATTGTTTTAAGCCATAAAGTGATCTTTGCAATTTAACACTATACATGTTACGCTCTTCTGGTTTAGGGACAATAATTCCTTCAGGGACTTTCATATAAATATTTGCATCTAGTGACCCATATAAGTATGCAGTCACGACATCCATCAATTTCATCTGTAAATTCATACTTGTTGCCATAGATATTAGGTATCGTAATGTGATTCCATCCATTACAGGAGAATATGTTTCATCAAAATCGATGCCGGGCCTCTGCGTAAACCCTTGTGCTACTAGCCTCGCTTTATATCTTACCACTTGGTTATTTTCGTTTCTCTTTCGAACGAATACCCATTTATGTCCTACTGGGAATATCCCTTCAGGGGTTCGATCTACAGGACCAAATACATTTCTTTTATTTAGCGAGACTAATTCAGCTGTGATTGCTTCTTTCCACTTAGGCCAATCAGAACGCTTCCTGCATTCTGCTAGTGACTTAGGCTCTGGATCTAGATCAATTTTTGCAATCTTCTCAGCAAAATATATGTCGACATTAGTAGTCTTTCTATCATATATTACTCCTGTTTCAACATAATTTGTTGAATTTTTCATAATTCTTTCACATTCGTCCTGATCAACCGTTATGTTTAAATCAGGAATTTTCGGTTTGTTTAACAACAATCCGGACTTCTTTATGTAACGACTGGTTGATTTAATGAAGGCTACCCGTTACTCTAAAAAAAAAGTGGCAGGGAGAGTAGTCGAGCTTGACACACTATGCCCCATCTGCAGTTCACCGGTTAAAATATTGCGGCCACCTGTTCTTCAGTGCCAGTCACTTCGACAAGCTTTGGAGAAACAGCAGCTTGAGAATGTCCTCAGTCAATTCGCATTGGCCCATTCGGGGGTTGAAGTACTCGAGATTACTTATTATTTGAAAGTACAAGGATGATATACAGCTGTGGTGTGTTATCTTTCTATGGCGCTGGTGGTCAGCGCACAATCAGTGCAATTCATAATCGAGTGAGGAAAATGAATGTTGATGAAGTTTGCAGCTCGGTGCAGTACTATCTTAAGGGTCTGCTAGATTATCACGGACGAGCACTAGGCTGTGTCAACCGCCCGAGCACCCTTTCTACAAAATGGATATTGGTGGAAGTTTCAGCTAGATGCTTTGCACGCAGAGGCGGTCGTATGCTTGCAAGGCGGTCGCATGGAGAGAATCATTATAGAGACAGACACGACCAATCTGGCCTCAGCTCAGCTGTTCAAGGCACATCCTATGATCGAAGTTAACTCAGCCTTCACAATTTGTAAAATCTCTGTCTGCCCGTGTGCTTGTAGTAAAGTGGCCGATTGCATGCCTCGCCAAGCATGCATGGGATGTGGATGTGAACATTCTGATGGTCTCGTCAGATTTAGCGTGGATCAAGCGATGCCCAATATTGAAGATCATACAGAACCGATGGAATTTATTCAGAGCTTGTTCATTTTCTATGTACATTACAATGTAGTATGACTATAGATATTGTCATGAAAACCCACGTTCTTGATGAATATGACCAACACAGCAACCTGTAGGATCTATAATCTGAACAAATTTCAGAAGACGAACCTAACTATAATAACAAGGATGGAACCTCTATGCTTAATAAATAGGATAGCTAGTCAGTAGTCACCTTTGCTGGCTAAGATGTCAAAGCTTGTGTCTTCGGGGCATTAAAATTTCTTACGAACTGCAACTAATTTTCCTCCAGGAGTTGATTGGGTGGTAGTGTCTTGATGAGCTGTTTCAGGATTTCCATGATACTGGCGAACGAGGGTCGTCTCCAGGGTTCTCTGAAAATACAAATAACAGAGTCCATCGAAACAACTTTGATAATTGAATTCTGAGAAGATAAATAACAGCAAGTATACTACTACATACCTGACCCAGCAGGATTCAATTACTGCTGCCACTTTTGGATCGACACTACTTGGAATCTCAAGCCTTCGTCCCTTGAAACCAACAGCTGCTACCACCTACAAGTAAAGTTGTTTTATGAAAAAACATAGAAAGCTTGATGATTTGCTCAGTCCAGTTGATTCACTCTGTGTCATATCCAATGTGACACTCTGAAGCTAGAAAACATCGGCACGATGCATAAAATAAGAGATACAAACCTGAGCTGGGTTTAAATTACTCCATGGCTGTTGCAATGTCATGAGCTCCCATAGGATAACGCCAAAGCTGTAAACATCAGACTTCTCATTTGATGGCTCGTCGCGTAGAACCTCTGGTGCCATCCACTCAGGCTAGATAAAACACAGAAAAACATTTAATCCCATGGATTTGATTAACCAAAATAGAGCATATGAAACAGAACAAAAGAAAGTTCAAACTTACAGTCCCTGCTGCAGTCTTAGAAGACAAAAAAGTGTTCGCCTTCAATCTGGAGAGACCAAAGTCACAGACCTGCAGAATTGCAAGATTATTTTGGTTAAGTCCCAAAGAGAATATGTTACATTAGACAGGTCGCCAAAGATTATATTAGAAAGGCAGCATCCCAATGGCCATAAAAGACAAAGTCAGCTTTATTCTAGTATATCATTTTCTCTAATGAAACCTAATCATAATAAGCAGAACAGCTATAACTTACAGCAAGACGGTTAGGAAACACATGAAGAATCATCAAGTTTGAAATTTTATTAGTGCAATGTTATTTTAAGTAAATGAAGACAACCATTGTCCTATTGAAAGAAAAAGGAAAAAAAACGGGAAGTTCATACTTTCACAGTGTACTTTTTGTCAACCAGAAGGTTTGGTGACTTTAGGTCCCGGTGGACTATTGGAGGATTGCGCTTATGGAGATAATTCATCCCTTTCGCCTATACAAAAAAGACCACACAATAAACAGAATTAAAAAATGAGTGCCTTCAATTATAATTGAAAGGTTAACTTCAACTTCATGCGAAGCACATATTAACTCATCATCCATTTAAAAATAAATTCGGCACTGAAGAAAGTATATATGGATTCACCCGCTGTTTTGAATAGCCTGTTATAGTGGTGCCACAGCCCAAATATAGCTGACAGAGGCTAGTGCCACAGCCCAAATATAGCTGATAGAGGCTAGTGGCAGCAATGCAACTGCTGTTGCACTAGTGCTGTAGCAGTATATTACACCCTTCCACAACTCTTTATGATCGCCATGCTTCAGTGCCAACACATTTCAGATTTCATATATGATATGATCTTTTTTGTTGCATATTTAACCATCTTCCATTTTGAATTATTACTCAAGGACTTCAGATATGCATAAAAAACGAAATAGATAGCTATGCAAATCTAACCAAGATCATGCAATCTGACTGACATTATAAAACCACATGTCCCCCATGCATCAACAGCTCCACTAGATGCTATTTACAAGCAAATTTTTACCACGTCGAAAGCCATACTCAAGCGCCGCCGCTCATCCAGATTTTCCCTTGAACTATGCCTGTGTAAAAGTCTGTACAGGCTACCTCTGCACAAAGAAAAATGAATGGATCAAATCCTGCAGTCTTAGATACATATGTATATTTGAAATGGCAATCAGAAAGTTAGACACACCTTGATAGGTATTCAGTCACAATTGAAAGGTTAGGTGGTTGAGTAACAGCGCCCATAAGAAGAACAATGTTTGGATGTCGCAAACTTCTCATAATTGCGACCTACAGAGGAGAATTCCCAACACAGTAAATGGCAAATAAACATCACATTACTACATCAAAGTACATTTATGATTATTCAATGAGGCAACAGCTTAAGCGTTCAATATTCAAATTATACATTGGACAGTAATTTCTGTTGGAGTATAGTGATATGTAGCCCATAGGGCCCATGTATATTAGGCCCATCTAGGCCCATGTACAGTTAACCATATACCCACCCATCTAGGGTTGGAGGAATACAGAAACTATTCCTCTCTAGCAATTTCCATGGAGATAAAAAATACTCCGAATAAGCATCTGGTCATGCGTATCGATGTATAACATAACCTATTCAGAACCCAGTTTCTGACATCTTAATCGATTCTGTTAGCTGCAAAGATAGCATGAAGTTGAATGGGAATTATGCGATTGAAATGCAGACAAGATGCAATCTTGCCCTTTCATACCTCTCTCAGAAATTCTTTGAGACGCTCTGGGTGGAAGTCCTGCTCCATTAGAATCTTCACAGCAACATCCTGAGTTAAAAAGTAGCATCTGTTAATAGAATTCTTCCATCTTGACGGATTTGAAGTCATTTGGACACAGGCTCAATGGACGGATAATGACAAAAGTTAAGTTTTTGGTGACCTGAATGCTAAAATGATGGCAAATGTAAGAAGCTGAAAAATCAGGAATATCTATATTTCTAACCAAAAAATTAACATGTTCCATATAAAATACTGTGTTTATGTCTCTACAGAGATATAGAGAATATCCATTAATACCAACTGCAAAACATGCTTGGGATAAGTGACAAAAATACATACCGAGCCATTCCAATCTGCACGGTGCACAGTACCAAAAGAACCTGGAAGGTTTCCTCATTAGTATAAAATACAATAACATTCAAAATTTTGATAAATAGGAATTTGTAAACGTTTTTTAGTTTCAAGGCATGCCCTTGTAGGTCTACAGAACCTGAAAACCTCAACTCAGTGAACTATTTAATTTTGGCCAAAAGAGTTGACATATCTCAACTGCATGTTATTATACTGTAACGAGGAGATATAACCTAAATATAACTTGTAAGTACATAATTTCAGAGGAAACACACCTGCACCAATCTTTTCTTTCAAAACAATCTCGCTCCATGGGATAATCAAGTCTTCTATGTCAAGAGACATATCACTAAAGGGATCACTTAGTCCAGACTGAGTATCCTCTGGGGAACTGAAAATGTTTATAATATAATCAACTTTGGATGATGGAAAATAAACCTTTCCTTTTAGACAGAAATCTTAGCTGCATACCTCCTTTGCATTATAAAATTTTCATCTTGACTACCGAGTCGAGCACCAGCCTTAGGACGAGGAAAGGTAGCTTGAGAAGCACTGTTTGTTCCATGTGATGAGTTTGGACCTTGATTTGATCCCACAGCCTCATCTAAGTCGATAACTGTTCCTAAAATAATTAAATAGATATCAGATGACAATTCCGAGAGATCCTGAATCTTACATTGTTGAGTGTGCAGAAAGATACCAGCTGCTGAATCACTGAACATGAGATTTAGCGATTTACAATCAAGGAAATATTGCTTGGCCAATGATTTGAAATCATCAGCAATATCAACTGAGTTATGTTTTGGTGGGCGCAATGGTGAAGAAACCGAGATGGATGATAGTCCATTCAAGAGGGAGTCAGGTTCAGATAAGAATCCTGGGTTCCCTATCAAATCAATTAGATACTCCCTGTCATCAGGAAATAAATTAAAGTAAGAATTGATTATGCACCATCTACATCTGTTGATAGCTGGACATAACCAGAAGAATTAAGCAATGAATAGCTAGCTTCAGTTGAAACATGTTAACAGAATGCCTCTATATTTCTTTTCTAGAATGCCTTGCCCACTATATTTCTGTATTCAACTTTTCATCACAAGTTTAAAGCAGTTTAGAAAAGAGTGAACGGCAGTTTACAAATGTAGTAAGAGAACAGCTCCTTTTGTCAAGATAGGAAACCTGTCATGGCCAAAGCGCACCAAGCAAGATGCAGCAGCAGCAGCAGCATTGCAGTACTTGCATCCCTTCACAATGCGACAGGGAAGATTGATGGAGTCCGCCAGGGTCTTTTTGTTATATCCCAAAGATAAGAAGACAGAATCAATGGAAGAAAACGAAATAGCAAAGAATAGGGTGATGAAAAATGAAATCATGAAGTATACAGAAAGGATAAAAGATAGTTCAAATTGAGCATCTTTTCTCTTATAAAAGGATTGATATAATTTGATTAATAACAGTAACAATAAGAGCTTTTACAGAGAGAACAAGAATGTCACACAAGATCTGTTTAAAATCTTTTTAAAAAAAATAAAGATCTGTTTAAAATCTCAAGGCAAAGGAATTATCACAACTCCATTACAGTTCACAGAAGAGAACAATTTTCACCCAATATCATAGAAACTATTGCAGAGTGGAGATGAAGAATGTAACGTCATGCCAGCATGTATTCAGCGCAAAATGTAAAACTGCAAAAGGAAAAAAAGAAAAGAGAAAGATCACCTTGAACAGTAGCGATCGATGGCAGCAAAAGCCAATGGATAACTTTCCAATTGGAAGGACAACAGACCCCGAGCTAATCTTCAGGAACCCAGTAGTCTCTCTCCACCGAGGACCCAACTCATGTTCCTTAGTAGCTGCTACTGATCCCCTTTCAGCGGAAATGTGCCCGTGAGATAGATCGAAAGAGTACCGAATGAGACCTGGATGTTGCATTACTCACCCCATCTTTGCGGAAACGACGCCAGCGAGTCGGGTGGCGATCTCCTTGGAGTCGGCACGGTTCCGAGAAACATCAATCGCCATGCTTATCAGCTGCCTCAGTTCATAGTCAGCCACTTTATCTACGATGACCGCCTCAATGGCAGACTCGGTGGGGTTGACAGCCTTGAGCGACTCGATGGAGGGGACGCGGCCGCCGTCGTGCACGTCGTTGCAGAGCGTCCAGATGAAGGGATCCATCCCCTGGATGAGGTAGAAGCCGTCCGGGACCTTGTCGGAGTAGGACAGGCTGCCATTGACCTGCGCACGACGCGGCGGTGGCTCGGATCGATCAGGCATTCGCCGCATTTCTGGCGGTGATGGTTAACTGAAGAAGAGGGAGAGATGTGCAGACCCAGAAGCGGTGGGAGAGGGATTGGGGCGACGCGATGTGCTGGAGGTGGTGGTCGGCGGCGGCGGCGGCGGCGGGCGAGGAGTCGAGGAAGTTGGGGTCCGCCGCGGAGGCGGCCTCGGAGCAGAGTCGGAGCGCGAGGGCGAGCTGGAGGTGGTAGGCCTCCTCCGCCTGCTGCGCCCAGCTCCGGCCGCCGCTGCTGCCCGGCGGGCGGTCCCCGTCGCCCCTGTCCCTGTACTCCGCCGCGGCGTTGGCGAGGGTGGAGGCGGTGGAGGAGCAGCCCTCGCCGTCGTCGCACCCGGCGCTGCTCCCGCTGGACTGCCGCTGCAGCAGCCAGTCCGCGACGCCGTGCTGGGGGCTGTTGGCAGCGTTCCTCTGCGCCGGCTGCTGCGGCTGCTGCTGCTGGAACGGCGGCCTGGCCGAGGCGGTGACGGCGGCGTCGAGCGAGGCGGGCCCCCCGTCGTCGTCGGACCCCGGGGCGGGAGGGTAGTCGTTGCCGACGCTAGCGGGCGGGGAGGAGGCGAGGAGCGCGTACGGGGCGCCCACGGCGGGGCTGCCCCCTCGCCTCCCGCCGACGCTCGCCGCCGCGTGCGCGTGCGGCCACCTCGCGTCCTTCATCATCCCGGTCGATTGGGGCGGTCGATCGGCCCGTCGATCGCCGGTGGCGTGCCGGCGCTGCCGCTGCGCCTTTTCGCGAGCCTTTTTACTGCTATACGAGCAGTTCGTTCGCCCCTCGCATGTGACGGGGAGGGCCCCCCACGCGGACGCTGACTTGCGGATGCACGGCAACTTGGATTTTCCAAGGGTGCCTGCCCGGGCAGGTAAGTTCTCTACCGTTGATCTGCTTTAATAATCGTGCACCCAGATCCGCCACCGCTCCGTCGGGCCCATCTCGTGCCTGGTGCAGCGAGGAGCCCCAGGCAGATTTCCTTGGATTCCTTCGCACTGCTGCCGTCTCCTACATCTCAGATTCCACTCGCCCCCCGTCTCGCACGTCTTCAGGCCATGGCAGCGACATCGGCGACGGTGCTGCGCCGCCGCTGACCTCCACGCCGACGCAGCTGCTGCCGCTGCCGCTCAACAACATCCTGCTGCGCCGTGCCGCCGTTGACCCACACGCCGACGCCGCCGCCGCCGCCGCTCAACATCGTGCTGCGCCGCGCCGCCGTTGACCCCCTCGCCGACGCCGCCGCTCCTGGTACCCCCACATCGACGGGGCCGCTGCCGCCGCCGCCGCTGAACATCCTGCCAGTCAATGGCGTCCAGAGGACCAGATCTGAGTGCTGAAGGGCGCGGAGAAGATGACGAGCAAGTCGAGATTGCAGGAAACCGCATCGACGAAAATGGTACATATAAGTACTTTTAATCTCTTGTGCTTCCCGATAATGTCTAACTTTCTCATCATCTCTTTTCCAGATTCATGGAGTAGGCCTATTTCGCGTGAACATGCATCTTCTTTAAGCTGCTACCCATTCATGAACCCTTCACTTTTCAGCTTCCATAGCTGGAACCAACAAGGTTGGTGACTTTTGAAGCCCCTAATGTTTTGGAAGAGAAATCTCGGCTTGTATTGAAACTTGAAAGCAAGTTTTACAGAATGTTGGATCTTCTTCTAAACAAGGGAAGAGCCAAAAAAAAAGGAGTAGAGACCACTTGCTAACACCAAATGTTGGATCTTCTCCTGATTAGATTTCTTGCACAGAATACTTCATCTCTGCACAAAGGAAATACCAGAATATATCACTTCCACTTGTTAGAACTAGTTTATGCTTGTATCATTGTAAAGGAGGAATACAAGCAAGTTTTACAGAATGTTGGATCTTCGTCTAAACAAGGGAAGAGCCAAAAAAAAAGAGTATAGACCACTTGCTAACACCAAATGTTGGATCTTCGTCTAAACAAGGGAAGAGCCAAAAAAAAGAGTATAGACCACTTGCTAACACCAAATGTTGGATCTTTTCCTGATTAGATTTCTTGCACAGAATAAATAGGTCTGCATCAGGGGTCAGCATTGAGCCCTTATTTATTCGCTCTGGTGATGGATGAGGTCACAAGGGATATACAAAGTGATATCCCTTGGTGTATGCTCTTTGCTGATGATGTGGTGCTAGTTGATGAGAGTAGGGCAGGTGTTAATAGGAAGTTAGAGTTGTGGAGGCATACGTTAGAGTCCAAAGGTTTCAGACTTAGCAGGACCAAGACCGAGTACATGATGTGCGATTTCAGTGGGACTAGATATGAAGATGGAGATGTCAGGCTTGATGGGCAAGTGGTGGCCGAGAAAGATACCTTTAGGTATTTAGGATCGATGCTGCAAAAGGATGGTGACATTGATGAAGATGTTAGGCATAGAACTTCAGCCGGTTGGTTGAAATGGCGTCAAGCTTCTGGTGTCCTCTGTGACAAGAGGGTACCACAAAAGCTAAAAGGTAAGTTCTATAGGACGGCGATTCGCCCGGCGATGCTATACGGTGCTGAATGTTGGCCTACAAAAAGGCGACATATACAGCAACTGAGTGTAGCAGAGATGCGTATGTTGCGTTGGTTTTGTGGTCACACAAGAAGGGATAGGATACGGAATGAAGATATTCGAGATAGAGTCGGAGTGGCACCAATTGAGGAGAAATTGACGCAACATCGGTTGAGATGGTTCGGACATGTCCAACGGAGGCCTCCTGAGGCGCCGGTGCGTAGTGGGGTTCTACAGCGGGCCAATAATGTTAAGAGAGGTAGAGGTCGACCCAAACTAACTTGGGACGAGTCGGTTATTAGAGACCTTAAAGAGTGGAATATCTCTAAGGATTTAGCTATGGATAGGAGCGCTTGGAGACTAGCAATTAATGTGCCTGAGCCGTGATCTTTGCTTTCTTTTCTTCTTTCCTTTAACTCTTTTTCTGTTTTTTTTTTACTTTTTGGGTTTCACCTCTAGCCTACCCCAACTAGCTTGGGACAAAAGGCTATATTATTGTTGTATTGTTGTAATACTTCATCTCTGCACAAAGGAAATACCAGAATATATCACTTCCACTTGTTAGAACTAGTTTATGCTTGTATCATTGTAAAGGAGGTCAAAGCAATTCTTGTTTGAAGCAACTTGTGAACGTACGTGTGTTTTATCTTTGTTTGTTTGTAAGGAGGTGCTTCTCCAGCAATGACTTTCCAAGACATGGTCATGAAGGCAAGCAACGGTGTTCTTCATCAAGAAGCAAATAACTAGTTAGCAAGTGGATGTGGTATGAACCCAGGTGGCATTGCAACCAGTGTAGAAGGCCGTGCCAAAGTACATTCTGGTGGTAGAAGCTTTGATAATGGGTCGTCAAGTTTTAAGGCAGACCAGAATGAAACTGCAGACCTGGATGGCCAGCAGCTGCCATCTCCAGCAACCTGGTAAGTTTTGTCCTTGCCATGTTTTCAATAAGTGCATTATGTATTGTGGTTGTGGTAATTTTTCATTTTGCCATGCATTTAGCAGCAATAATATTGCTGATGATGAGACCAGAGGATCCAATGGTGGAGACCTTTGTGGCCATCAAATTACTGATGTGGATGGTGGTGCCACCTCTGAAGATGAATGTGTAGATTCAATAGTGCTGGATTGTGGAGGGGGAGCTAAACCTTGGCCTAAATGGTAAGTTTTACAGAAGCAATAGTTTTAATTCCACATTGTTGAGCATATTCTGTAATTTTAATTCCACATTCTTACATAAGTTGCATAATTTTAATTCCACAATGGTTTAGATTATGGGGGGCAGTTTCAATACATCTGCATTTTTTTTTTATAACTGCAGCTGGACTGCTCCTTCGAAATTATCACTGTTGTTAATTTCAAACATATGACTAAGTCTGATAGGGTTCTAAGTTTCAAATTAAGAATTGACATTTGCTTAGCATCTGCATTGGCGACTAGCGCAGTAGCCGCTGGTCTTTAACTTGACATGGAAGCTAGATTCTTTCGGTATATTAGCAGCTGATATTTTCCTTCAGTGCGAAGAATTTTGGCACACTGTACTGAATTTTTTGGCATGTCTAGGAAAAGGTTCCCCAAGGATGCACCTGATTCAGTGCCGCCCAGCCTAATGGGTGCAATTGAGAGGGCACTCCGCAATTCTGCAACAAGGAAGACTGAGCACATATTTGAGCCAGCAATTGGAATGACATTCGATTGTATTACTTATTACTGAGGCGCAAGAATTTTATAATCTCTATTCATGGGAGGTTGGGTTTGGTACCAGAAAGGGAGATAAACATGGAAACACAATGCAGGAATTTGTATGCCAGTGTCAGGTATTAAGAAATATGTCAACCTGTTTCTATGTATGTCCATATATATAGAGACTACTGTTAAATATTTTTTACTGATAGCTTGTCCAAGGAAATTACAGCTAGCATGGCTTCATTAATTTCACAGGGTTCGGACACGCGTGTGCAGTACAAGACCAAGAAGACTGGATGTTTGGCAAAAAGAGTTTGGTTCTGTCTATTGGTTTCCGTGGACTTTTACATGTGCCTGTGATCAACAGGCTCAACAGGAAATTCTGAATGTGACTGATTGGCAGTGATACTGTCATGCACATTGATGATTCTGAATGTGGCTGTTAAGCAACACCAAGGATGGATAGTATTAGTGTCAATTGTTGTGTTACGCGTCAACATCCAAATTTGCTGATGAAGATGCACGATAATTGTACTCCAATCGTAAGCTGCATTCCAAATTATAAGCCAGGCTCACCCTGACACATCTGGCACAGAATTGGGTGATCATAAACGTGCAAAAAGGGCCAAGCAAATAGGGCCGTGGCTTTGTACAAAAGATAGCAAGTGAGACAATTGCCCAAACACTGACAAAATAGACGGATTTTACTAGAAATTTCAGTGTTGTCACAATTCATATCGGGTCATTACATAAAGACACTACAACACAGACACTAACAGACAGACACTACAACACAGACATTACAAAGACACTACAACACAGGCACTACAAGATTAACTTCAGAATGATGGCTGACACCATCACGAATATACAGACATTACAGAAACACGAACGCCGCTGACCCACTGTCTTCTGTTCTTCAACAACGGCAGATGGAGCACTTTTCCAGTGCTCCTCATCATTGACCTTCATTAGCTCGGCGTCGTCCTTAACCTTCATTAGCTCAGCCTCCATGGCAGCTATCTGCTTATCCTTGTGCAACAGTACCCGGTTCGAATTTTGAAGCTCGGATGTCAGACTGTCAATTGTTGCTGCCTGGCAGTAGAATAACATATCATCCACGAACTTCTTCAGTGTATCCTCCCATATCCTCATGTTGCATGTCTGTGCGCAGATAAACAAATTTGATCAGAAATTGAAGTAAGGCAACGCAGACCAAGCAACCACAAAAAAAAGGATTAAATGCACATACTTTGCAGAAAAAACGTTTGTTCTTCTGATTTGGGGGGCTGGAAACAGTGCAGCAAGTTGCAGGTTGCCCACACCCACAAATCAGTTTGGGTGGCTCTGTAGCGCGTGATTGTAAATATTCCAATACTTCGTCGACATACTTATTCAATACATGTTGATTTGGCATATCTTGAAAATAACTTGAGTTAAAGTATTGGAATATATGAAGGGGAAATGCTGTGTACAAAAAGTAAATGTTACAAACATATCTTAGAAGAAAATGGTGAATTGATACAAGAAATATAGAACCTAGTCTTCATAGTATAGTTCAATCAACATATTAGAAATAACCATCTAGTAGTCAACATGTTTGATTAGTTTGCTGTTATTCATAAGATAAGATAGTAGGCTTCCTGTTGCTGACCTATCTAACTGCATGAAGAGATATCGTTAACAATAGTAGCGAAATAACTAAAGTCTTGTTTGTCATGAAACTTTATTGCTGCACTTCTCATGGTACCGAGCTTCAACACATTTGCATCATCGAGTAATCGGTAATATCCAGAGCTTCAACAGATTTTTAAAAGAAAAATAGATAGACAAACCTCACCAAAATTCAAGAAATCATAAGCAAAAACTACTCTGATGACACAAGTGAGATCATGGAGAAACTAATCTAGGTTTTTCACCGCAAATCAAACCATAAAGAAAGAAATTTCCGTCATATCTGACTCAGACCAAAACCAGTTCCAGCAGATCAGGCGCGTAGATCAGGTGCCGGCAACTACGGCGCCTGCGTGGCCGCGACCTGCCGGGCCGCCGGTAGCTTGTCGAGGAGGGGCGAGGTCGGTACCTTGTCGAGGAGGTGGGCCGGCGTGCAGGCGGCGACGGGGAAGAAGATCGGGTGGAGAGCGCCGGGGCCAGGCGACGGCGGGGGAGGAGATGGGGGAGGAAAGATTTGCCTGGTGCGGCCGGCGGCAACGACGGGGAAGAAGATGGCGGGGCCAGGCGACGGCGGGGAAGGAGATGGGGGAGGAAAAATTAGCCTGGTGAGTGAGGCAGGAACGAGGGAGACGGGGCACAGCGGCCGGGGCCAGGCATGCGCACGCATCGCGAAGCAGCGACATCGAACGGTTGAAAGGTTGCCTGCACGGGCAGGTACCGGTGGGATAACAATTCCCGAGGCACGGAGAGGGGGAGAGGAGACTGGTGGGCGGTGGGGAGTCGCGTCGAGTCGAGGTCGAGTGGCGCGGGCGCCGCGTGCGGCGCGCGTGGGATTCTCGGAGCATGTCGAAAGAGGAGGGGGAGGAGTGGGGCCCGTCGGGGGCGGCGGGGCCGCGCGATGCGGCACGGGACAGAGACACGAGGCTGCCCATCAGGCCGAACCATCAGGTGCATGCATCGCCACTCGCAGTTGCCAAGCGGGGTCCCCCAGCGGCAGTGGACGGAAGAGCAACTATCAAATTCACTATGCAAAGAGAAGATTCTCAATCACATTAAAATATTATAACATACATGGAGTACTGAATGTAGATGAAATCAAAAACTAATTAAACATTTTTATTGTACTCTGTGAGACGAACATTTTAAGCCTAATTAATCAATTTTTGGACAATGTTTCGCACATACAAACGAAATGCTACAGTGACGCAATAATTACGAAGAGACCCTGAACTCCTAAATTTGATACACCAAGCTTGGAAACTAGGCCATGGTGTTCAATCCGTGTCCCAGGCGGATCTAGCGCAAATATATATATATATTTATCCGATTTCGTATCTTGCCTACCCCCTCAGTCCCTCCCCCTCTCTCTTCCTGTTTCAAATTAGTACTCCCTCTAGCATCCGTTCTTTACAGTTTTGACCAATGATTTTATACTATACTTTTAAATAAAAAATAATATCCGTTCTTTACAGTTCTTTATGCGGTAGATATGTAGGTTATAGGAATTTTTAGACTCAAAACACAAGAAACAAAAGGCTTTCTAGACAAAAGGCTACAACTCTTTATATGTCATGTTCGCTTGGCTTATCAGCCATCAGCTAACGGTATTTTTCTCTCAGTTAAATCCAGCACCAGCCACCAGCCAGCCAACAGTTTTTTTCTCTCAGCAAAAACCAGCACCAGCCACCAGCGAGCTGAACATGCTAGTCCCATTCTCTTTTTCTGCCGTACCAACACATCATGTCTCTTGTCTGTTTAGAAACTTGGTATCAAAGGCCTTGTTTAGTTTTAAAAAGTTACTCCCAAATTTACTATACAAAAAGAAGATTCAACGTCACATCAAAATGTTATAACATATATGGAGTATTAAATGTAGATGAAATCAAAAACTAATTGCACAGTTTTGTTATACTCTGCGAGACGAATATTTTAAGCCTAATTAATCAATTTTTGAACAATTTTTCACACATACAAACGAAATGCTACGGTACGTGGGACTGTGCGACATGACCCGCACAGTCCCGATTCGGATGGCCAGATTCTGAAACTAAACGAGGCCAAAATTGTCTTCTCAAATACTTGCTTCTATTGCTCGCCAAACTTTATCGCCTGGCTAATGAATGCCGTGCACTATGATCTTCAAGGAGGAAACGAATCGAAGACGTGGAATCGCAAATCTATATATACTACTTTTAGATTCTAAAACATAAATATAATGTGACTTATGGTTGACTAAAACGTATAACTTTACCTTTTAATAAATCCTCATATATCTGATGAAAAAACTGAAGAGATTGTAATATTAGACTAATATTTATTAAAAATGGCGTAATTATATTTCGTTTTAGCATATAAATTCACTGAGCCCTTGTGCTTCCAAACCGCATGGACATCGACCAGATGAACAGTTATTCTTTTCCTGCGAATAGGACCAGACGAACAGTTATGAAACGGCTGTAGTACATAGTACGGAGTATATTAGTATGAACTTGTCTTTGTTGGTAAAGTTGCAGCGCAATGATGTTTCCGTATCAAAATATTTGTCGCCGTTGACTTTTTTCTACAACTTTGACCATTCGTCTTATTCAAAATATTATGCAAGTACCATCCATTTTGTTTGTCACATGCTTTACTATTGTAGGTATTTTAAGCTTGACTTACCCTTTTGTATATTTGCGATAATTTTTTGAATAAGACGAATGGTCAAAGTTGTAGAAAAAAGTCAACGACGACAAATATTTCGATATATCACGCAACTAAAAAGCCCCTTCCGCAATGTATGCCCGCATCATATTCTGCATATACTATGAAAACTCAAGAATCGACACAAAAAATGAGCAATGAATCGATATGTAATTAGATGTCTACTAGAGCCACCCAAATATTTTAGATCCAGTGCAAGACACAAGGTAGGGTCCTATGTTTGAGAAATGTATTTTGATTTCATTATAAACTGCATGTTTTGCGTACTATTAAGAAATAAAATAGACGAATACTTTATTTTATTTGTGATTTACTTTATTATTAAAGCTTCTTTAAATATAAATTATTCTAAATATATTTTAACTACATTTTTGAACAAAATACATAGCCAAATATTATAAGAAAAAAGTTAACAATGAATAATAATTGAGAAAGGACGGAGTACTGAGTAGAAATCCTAATTTTGCACCATGTTCATCGCTTCAGCTACACTACCGGAGTGCCGTGTACGGGCCTTAGTGTCTGCCACTACGCCCCTCGAAACAAATGTACGTCTTTCCCCTTCAAAAGTGCCCATCAGGCCGAACCATGGTGCATGCATCGCCACTCGCACTTGCCAAGCGAGGGTCCCGGTGGCAGTGGACGGTGGCATGGTGTTCAATCCGTGTCCCACTGTCCCAAGCGGATCTGGCGCGAGTATATTTATCCGATTATCGTATCTTGCCTGTGTAGTGTGGAGACTTACGGTTTTGACCAATAATTTTGTATTATACTTTTAAATAAAAAATAATACCCGTTCTTTACACGGTAGATACATACCGCAGTGTTGAGTTCTTAGAATCAAAACACAAGAAACAAAAAGCTTTTAAGACAAATATAAGAAAAGGCTAGAACACTAAACTTCAATCTTGTTCTTTCATATATAATTCAATATTGATTCTCTTTTGTCTGCAGCACCAATCCATCTCGTCTCTTGTTTGATTAAAAACTTGATATTAAGATGGTTTTGTCCAAAACTTCTATTGCTCGTCAAACCTTATCGCCTAGATAATAAATGCTATGCCTTACGATCTTTAAGAAGGTAGAATCGCAAATCTACATATACTACTTTTATAGACTCTAAAGCATAAATATAATGTGACATGATTGACTAAAATGTATAAATTTTTACCTTTTAATAAGTCCTAATATGTCTGGTGAAAAAACTGGAGAGTATAACATTTGACTAATATTTATTAAAAATGGTACTACCTCCGTAATTATAATTTGTTTTAGCTTTTTGGAGGCATACAATTTTTCTATAAATCTAGACACAAACTATATTAGATCATTAGCAAATATCATTTATCTATAAAAATCAAAATGACTTATAATTTAAAATAGAAGTAGTACCAATCCCATATAAGTTCATTGAGCCCTTGTGCTTCCAAACCCCATGGACACTGGACTAGATGAACAATTTTCTTTCCTCTTTTTTTTGGCTAAAAGGAATAGACGAACAGTTATGAAATGACTGTAGTACATAGTATATTGTTATGTACTTGTCTTTGTTGCTAAAGTTGCAGCGTGATGATGTTTTCTAATCAAAATTGTGCATTATATCATGCTCAGTCCCTTCCGCAATGTATGCACCCGTCACATTCTGCATATACTATGAAAACTCAAGATTCGACACAAAAAAGAGCAATGGATCGAATGTGTAATCACGTCTTTTAGGGCCGTACCCAAATATTTTTAGATCCAATGCAAGGCACAAAGTAGGGTCCTACGTTTGAGAAATGTATTTTGATTTCATTATAAACTGCATGTTTTGTGGTACTATTAAGAAATACAATAGACGAATCATTTATTTTATTTATGATTTACTTTACCATTAAAACTTCTTTAAACATGATTTATTTTTAATATATTTTAACTAAATTTTTGAACAAAATGCATAGCCAAACATTATAAGATTAAAGTTAACAATGAGTAGGAAAGGACGGAGTACTCAGTAGAAATCCTAATTTTGCGACCATGTTCATGCTTCAGCTACACCACCGGAGTGCCGGTGTACAGGTCTTAGTGTCTGCCACTCTGCCCCTTGAAACAAACGTATGTCTTTGCCCTTCAAAACAGGGGCGAAGTTAGCAATGAATTAACCCTGGTGCACAGCTCAAGAACATACATAATTTTGCAAAAATATATGGTGGATTCGAGTGTTGCTAGTGGTAAAAATTCTTTTTACCCTGGTGCATTAGCACCATAGAACACTAACGTGGCGTCGCCCCTGCTTCAAAAAAGTTCCAATCTGCATCTAAAGTTTTACAATTCCAAGTAAATGCATCATAGTTAATAGTACGAACTAACATTGTGATTTCGCCACAAAAAAAATAACATTGTGAAACAGATACCTTGGAGGGCGGGAGGCCATGGACATATATATTGCGAAACGTAGAGTATATCTTGTCATTGTTAGTATTACAATATCTAATTCATGTCCAATATTTTTCCTATATCTAATTCATCTCATATGCTTAAGAAAATTAAATTTTAGTTCACGGATCTCCATGTAGTTTCCCGTAAATTTAGAGGTTTTTAAGATAAAATTCTACAGTTCGTCAACAGAGTGGATGGACTTTGGCAGAGATTCTTCTAATCCGGCCGAAAATGGCCTAAAGCGCATTATCTGTGTGGTAAGCCCAGATATCTTGACACATCAAATGGGCCAGGCCCAAATGCATGTTTCCTCGGTGGCATTGAGAATTTGAGATGTTTGTTTTGATTTCCTCCAAATTGCAGACAAAGGACAGCATTTCCTGTTTTGACTATTGCCTCTGTCTTTCTAGCTTAAAAAGTCTACCATGTCGTGCGCCGTACTTGATAGTTTAGTTTCCAACCACCTCGATAACGAACTAATGTGACGACTGAAAATAGTTTTGGTAATATAAAGCAAGTCAAAAAAACTCCGCGGGCACGTGATTAACACCGCTGAGATTGAGCAGAGGATCTTCGCGTACACAAAACAAAACTATCCAGCACGTACGCATTCAAGACTTCACAAATGTTGTTGTCCGGAAAGATGTCAACATATGAGAAAGTACACCCATTGAAAATGCAAAGGATGTTAAGACACTGGAATTACTAATGCTCACCAACTTTTCTAACGTGGATTCTGCACAATCACCAATCGTGTCAAACAGAGGCCCGTACACCACAACATTTTGCTCAATGTGCCTTTCCTCCGCAAGGAGTTTAGTCAACCTAGCAGATAAGCGCATCCCCGACAGTGTAATCGCCAAAAGTGAAAAAGAAAAACAGCCGACAGCATCGCCTTGTCAGAATCAGAATCATTCACAAAGAACCCATTCTGTTTGACCGTCATGGAGATGACACGGCCAACGGCATGCAACTGCTATGACGAGCCTGCCTCACCTGCCAACCGAGGCTGAATCAACAGCTCGTCACAGGCGGTTGGCAGCTCAACTGCTGGAGTTGCAACCTCAAGTGCAAATTGTACAGTACAAGCCGGTGAGCTGACATGTACATTTTATGATGCAACTTGTGCCGCCGTTGAGCAATATTGGCTGTGTTTAGTTCAAAAACTTCCCAAAATTTTCTCTCCAAACTTCACTATTCACCTATCACATCAAATCTCTCTCCTCATACATGGAGCACTAAACGTGGGTAAATAAAAAAACTAATTTCATGATTTTGATGTATACGACGAGACGAATCTTTTGAGACTAGCTAGGTCATGATAGGACAATGTTTACCACAAACAAACGAAAAATGCTACAGTGCGCTACAGTGTCCGATGTGACATTTTCGCCAACTTTTCGCGGGAACTAAACACACCCATTTAGTCGGCAGGAGTTGCAGATTGGGTACGGTGACGCACACGAGGCCTAGAAAAATGCAGTTGACAAACGCGGGCACAGCTGCACCTGCACGACGGCCTCTCAGTTTTGACCAAATAATGTGTGGATCTGAGGCGGATAACGTAGCATGGGGCTGTTTCTGCATGTGTCGTTGATAAGCGATACAGTACAGTTCCGGAAGTTGACTTATTTGGAGGCCACCGGGCTACTACTGGAGAATTAAAAATGGCATAAAAATTGAAACGAATACTTCTTTCACCACGGCATAATAATAATGCATCCGTGTGAAATGTTGATTAGCATTTTTTTTTCTTTTGGAGGAGCAGTTGGTTAGGTTCTTGTTCTTCAGACTTGCCAGAAAGGGAAATGGAGGGCAGAGTACACTGCACACAGTTGAACTAAAAGGCTCCATGTAGAATACAACGGCTAGCATTTTTCCATAGCTGTTGCCTAACCATTATATTTGGAAATCATGAAATGGACCAATAATATCCCTGCAACGCAGCATTGCACATTCAGTCAAACGTCATATGATGATAGTTTTAAGGTCGCTATCAAGTCAAGAAAACATGCCTTCGAATCTTCATTTGCATAGCATTGCAAGCAGCAGCTGTATTATGCATAACATCTGCATGATGACCTAAAAATTAAAACACTCTGAATTTTGACCCTGGTAACCAAATCTCGCATCATCAGATGGATTTTTACCTGTAAAATGCGCATGCGGTTCAAGAAGGCACTTAAAAAATCAGGTAGAAGAAAACCCTAGTCAAATCAAGGAGCCTTGTTCAAATTGGCTACGTGCAACATGCCGAGTAGTCAATGAAAACACTGCATTCCGCACGGTTGGTATGAACATGATCGCGAGTATAATTGTCCGGTGCGGCCACATGATTACAAGTTTACAATAAGATAACGAGGGCAAGTGGATAGGCTTTCAGCTGAAAGCATGAAACATCTTAGAAAGTTTTTGCACCGAGATAAAATGGCATAGTGCCACATTATATAGTAACATCCTGCTTGATGGTTGAGCAACCAGGGTACCATGTTGTGCAGATGGGTGAGACTTAGATCACTCATTTAACCTTTCTCAACTATTTTCGGATAAAGCTAACGCTCACTCGAGTGTTTCTCGAGCCGCTGTCACACGATTTTTTCCTTCTCCCCATCAACACCTTCTTCTCCATCTCCGGCGAGGTTAAGGTTCGGGTTAGGGTTTCGGGTTAGGGTTCGGGGTTAGGGGGGTTCGGGTTGCCGGGGGCTGCTCATCGCCGCCGGACCTAGAGGGAGGTCCGGAGGCGGCAGGCTGGCCCGGCGGAGGAGGCGGGCGGCTGAGGCCGGGCGGCGGGGGCGCCGCCGGCCGGGCAGAGGAGGCCGGCGGTTGGGGCCAGGGTCGGGCGGAGGAACTCACCGGCGTTGGAGAAGATGACGGGACGCCGGCGGCGGCGGACATCCATGGAGGGCGGCGGTGCGAGGGGGCGGGGGTAGGGCTGCAGGAGGGGCGGCCGGCGCCGGCTGGCTAGGGTTCGCCGGAGCTCCGCGCCGGCCGCGCGGAGCTCCGGCGAACCCTAGGCCGCCGGCGCCGGCCGGGGCGGCGGAGGGGCTGGGCGGGGGCGGCGGCCGTGGGAGGCGACGGGAGGCGTCGAGTGTGGGCGCTGGGGGAGGTGGGGTGGATGGATAAGGTGGGAGTTTGAGTCGATCTCGGCCGTTGATCTCAGATTGAACGGTGCAAAAAATCGAGTGCTGGGAGGCCCCTCCAACACTCGAGTTTTACGTAGACAGATCCTACTAAAAACTTTTCGGTGGTTTTTCGTCTCTCTCTTTCCTGTCCTTGCTTAACAAATGCTATAAATATCATAGAGATGAAGCAATATATAAGTTAATCTCATTTATATTTTTTAATATTCTTTTTTACCAAAGTCTGAAACAAACTATATTTGCAGTCGGACGTTATAGAAAGAGGATTAAGATGGGAAAAAAAGTATAGCTACACCAAATATAGTAGGCGAGCCACTGCCCAAGTGACAAAGTCATACTCATGGATTGGACTCCTGATCACTCGAACGCCTTTATTTATATCTTCCAATTGGCGGAAGAGTTCAGTTTTCCCACTGCAAGTAGGCAACGGGAATACCTATACAATTCGGAGTTGCAGATCGCAATCTCATGGAGCGGAAGAGTCCCGCGGTAATCTATTCAGTGTGCGTGCTCGGTGCTCAATGCGCATTGACCAAACTCCCCATCCTCCACCCTAATCTATTCATCCATGCCAAGAGTGGGGTGGCACACAGCCATGTTGATGCTCTGCATCGCTCTCACTCACTGGTAGGCCGGTAGCGGCCACCCCACCATCGCAGCGGATCGGACGAATAAATAGTCCCGGCTCTTGTCTGCTCCTGCTCGTCCGTCACTGATGACTGATCATCTTTGTCCACCACTAGCCACCATCTATCTTATGCTGTCGGCTCGTGCTCGTCTCCTAAATTCATCAACTTTTCAAGAATCCACGCTCGAATCCAAGCTTGTGGTTACAGATCGATCGAGAAGGCTAACATGGAAGCAGTGACGGCAAGGATTCATCGTGTACAGGTGTTGTGCGTGGCGGTGGCAGCAGTGGTGACGGCTTCTTTGGGCGCCGCCGCCGGCGATGGCGCGGCGGTCACGGCGCAGGAGCTGCGGCGAGGCTTCTCGGTGACCCACGACCAGTCCTACTCGCAGTTCCAGCCGGTGCTCGCCGACCCCACCGGCGCCTTCGCGCTCGGCTTCCTCCGCGTCAACGCCACCATGCTGGACCTCGCCGTCCTCCACCTCCCGTCGGCGTTCCCGCTCTGGCGCGCCATCCTCGACCGCCCCGCGCCCTGGTCCGCTGCCGCCTCCCTCTCCTTCGACGGCGGCCTCAAACTCACCGACAGCGCCGCCAACAAGGTGATCTGGTCCGCATTCGCTTCGGGCGGCGCCGGCGACCGCGTCGTCCTCCTCAACACGTCCAACCTCCAAATCCAAAGCAGCTCAGCCGGCGTGGTGTGGCAGAGCTTCGACTACCCGTCGGAGACCATCGTGCAGGGCCAGAACTTCACCTCCGCGGCGGCGCTCCACACCTCCGACGGCCGCTTCGCCATGCAGCTGAGCAGCAACTACTTCGCGCTGTACGCCGAGCAGCCGTCGGGCGCCGCCGCCGCCGCCGCCATGTACTTCAAGCACACGGCGCTGGAGGCCAAGGCCCAGATCGTCGCCGGCGGCGGGCCCACCTACGCGCGCGTGGAGCCCGACGGCTTCCTCGCCATGTACCAGAAGGAGGGCCCGCCCGCCGACGTGCTCTCCTTCGACACCTTCAACCGCGGCGTCCGCGCCCTCCGCCGCATGACCCTCGAGCCCGACGGCAACCTGCGCGCCTACTACTGGGACGGCGGCGCCGCCGCCCGGTGGGCCCTCGACTACACCGCCATCACCGACCCCTGCGAGCTGCCCACCACCTGCGGCGCCTACAGCGTGTGCTCGCAGGCCACCGGCGGCGGGTGCGCGTGCCTGGCCAACGCGACCGACGGCTCGGGGGGCTGCGCCGCCGCCGCCGCCGCCGGCCAGCTGTGCGGCGCCACGGGCGGGGAGGTCGGCGGGCTGTACCGCGCGGTGCGGCGGCGGGGCGTGGAGCCGGTGAACAAGGAGCTCCTGGGGTCGGAGCGCGCGGCGTCGGCGGCGGACTGCGAGGCGCGGTGCGAGCGCAACTGCAGCTGCTGGGGCGCGGTGTACAGCAACGGCACGGGCTACTGCTACCTCATGGACTACCCGGCGCAGCTGCTGGTGGAGGGGGACGACAGGAAGCTGGGATACTTCAAGGTCAGGAGCCTGGAGGAGGAGGAGGAGAGGGGCGAACGCGGGCGCGGGGGAGGGGTGAAGGCGGCGCTGCTCGCCGGCGGCGTCGCGGCGGTGGTTGCCGCGGCGGCGTTCGGGGCGTACGTGGTGTGGGACAGGAGGCGGCGGGCCGGTGCGGACGCGAGGCGGCAGATGGGCGCCGCCGCCGACGGGCTCTCGCCGGGGCCGTACAAGAACCTGGGGTCCTTCAGCTCCGTCGAGCTCACCAACTCCTTCCGGAGGTAGCCAGGTCGGAGAGAGATGTGAAGTTGTCCAACGGATCGTAGGGGTCCCCGGGGTCTCGCCGGCGTGAAGGGACAAGGCGCAGCCGGCCGGCCGGTCAGGCGCGGGGACGGCGAGAAAGGCGCCGGCGGCTTATCGGAGAAAGCAAGCAAAGACCAAACTGAGTGGATATTTGGGCGTGGCAGCTAAAATGATTTCCAATTTTAGCCTGGGCCGCTGATTTTGTAGATTTGGGCCCAACTTCATAGCAGCAGGCCAGCAGCTGCCGTGTAAAGCCCATTTTTTCATTGTTCGGCCTTGTGAAGACAACTGAAATGAAATACTCTGAAAACGCCACACTTTTATCAAAATTGTCAACATGTAGAAGGGCTTATCAGGCCCTCCTCATCTTTCAGAGTGCTGAAGGGCCCGTGGACCAAAATATTCTTCCGACGACGAGCCAAGGACCTTATTGCAAGGCGCGAGGACCAAATTTCTATTCTTAGATTTGGCAGGGGCCGCGCGAACGCGTACCCCCTCTACCACAAATTATGACGTCCACTCTCCCACTTGGGGAGATGGTAGGCCAGCGCACCCACCAAGTGCAATGTGGACCACTAACCTAGGCCATGGACCTTCTTGATCGGCTATCGACCCCGTCCAGGTAAGTATGGAACAACGTTGCCCCTGGCCTTTACTTTATAGGCGTCCCTCCCGTCCTCGCATCCTCGAATCCCCGAGGTGGGACTAATCGAGAGCACCGAGGGCGCTGCGCTGCTGCATAACGGTTCGGAGTCTGAACCGCTCGCTTTTCGTGGGCTGACTTGTTAACAGGCCTTCATGTGCGGGCCGAATTTAGAGCCTTTCGTTCTGCTTCCTTCCCGATGCGAAACTTTTTTTTTCTCGACACGACACGCACCCACCCACGTCGTTGTATACTGCAACAACGTGCAAAGCTGCTCCTGGGCGACGAACATGTGGATTGATTAATTCAACAACAGATACTGTACAAGCAAGCATAATCGAATCTCAGATCAGAAACGAAGCATGTTAAAAAACAGATTAAATCCCCAAGACTAACTATCCCCTAAACACATGGCCTGGCAATCTCAATTGACACTGTGCTCCGTTCCATGTACAGCGCGTGTCAGCGATCAGCGTGCACTAGCTAGCTAGCAATGCTCCGACGCGCCGGCGCCGGCGCCGGCGCCGCTCCCGCTCTGCCTCGCCGTCTCGGCGCCAGGAATAGAATGGCTACCACCGGCAGCAGCAGCTGGGCTCCGGTCGCCGGAGGAGGCGGGCTCTTCGGTGACGATCTCCAGCCGGCCATCCCCGCCCATGTCCATCCGGTGCCCGCCGCCGGCCGCTTGCGGGGACGCGGCGGTGTCGCCGGACGAGGACGCGGGCACCTGGGACAGGGAGGAGGCCGCCGGCGCCGGCCTTGCGGCGGCGAGGAGGTTGTTGGCGCGGCCGCCGGCGTTCTTGGCGCGGAGGGAGGCGCGGCAGACGGGGCAGGTGGGGTGCTGCCGGAGCCAGGCGTCGATGCAGGGCGCGTGGAAGGCGTGGCCGCAGGCCGGCAGCACCCGCACCACGTCCTTGGCCTCGTACTCCTCCAGGCACACCGAGCACCTGCACAACACACAGCACAGCACAGCGCGCACGACACCACGTTCAGCTTCAGCCCATGGAAAGGAGTAGACTTGTTCGATCTTTTGCAGATTCGTGGGATTGCAATTTAGCATGATTGGCGATCGTGTGTTCTGTTCTGCACGTACGCATGCTAGTCGTGAGGAGAAGAAAGATTACTACTGTACGGCGGCTGTTGGATTGGCAGAAACGGCGGCACCGTTGTGGGGTTGCTTTCGCTTTGGCTGTGGGAATGTCAACCTCAGTTTTTGCAAGTCCCAAATTGGCAGTCAACATGGCCTTTCAGATCGATGGTGTGATAATTAAGCCAGTTTCAGAACTGCAGCAAGCAAGTGCACAGAACCTAGATTGCATTATACTTTTTTTTACCCTTTCTTCCCGGCAATTTAAAACCTCTTATTCTAAGCTGCCACATTTGGTCCTCCGGTACCTGTGGGCTGCGAAAGGGGTTTACGAATTCTCTACTGCCAATGGCCTACAAATGGTAATAGGTTTAGCAAACCGAGGCCGCTAACTGTGGCGAAATGCAACTTTACTTGGTACATCATGCATCATCGATCCCTCAAGTTGCAAACGAAATATGTGGAATCGCGCATGACGCACGTAGTATCGGAACTGAGCGGATTTGCAGCCATGTGCGTAGCGTATCATTGCCCAAAACAAACGAGTAATTAAGAAAGTGCAAGAGCAAGCAAGAGGGAATTAATCGATGTCTTAACTGCGACTCCCCCTGCACCGGCGGCCGCTGCGGGCCGCCGTCGCCGAGCTTGACGGTGGGGAAGGTGGTCACCACGGAGGGCTCCAGCCCGTGGATCCCGCGCTCCACCTGACAAATTTGATTCCCGACAAGAGTCACCATCATCAAAGAAAGAGCTAGCACACAGCAGGAGGATAACACAGGAGGCCGGCAGGGGAGGAGAGCGGCTCACGTTGACGACGAAGGAGTCGGCGGCGGCGCGGTCGGCGGCGGCGGCGGCCCTGGAGAGGTGGAGGCGCGCGCAGAGCAGCCTGGTGAAGACGAAGAGCACGAAGAAGGCGCTGACCGAGAAGGCCATCACCGTGGTCACCATGTTCATGCCGCCCATCCCGCCCTTATTGGAATCGCCCGCCGATGACATTGCTCCAGCATCTCACTCGATCACGTACCCCCTCCTGCTCCGCTGCTGCTTCGTCATATCAACCCCGGCCCGTCAGAGAAATCGATCGATAGATAGCTCGCCTCCGCCAAGAAAGAGCAGAAGAACACGATGGCCTACCTGGCCGGAGCGAGCTCGGCCGCCGATCCCCTCGCCCGCGCAAGGCCGGCCGCCTCGCTCGTCTTCCGGCTGGAAGAAGTTAAGCTTCTATCCACTCACCATCCTTTGCTGTTCTGTCCTGCTCGGATAATTAAAGGCGAGGACGAGGAGGAGAAGACGGGGGAAGAATAGCGGATAGAGGCACGCATGGCGATGGCGATGGCGATTGCGAGTGTGCCCCGCTCCCCGCCGCGCCTGTGGGAAATAGTTTAGCTTCCTCCTGATGGCTAATGCCGATAAATAATTAATGGTAATCTATGCTGGGTTGCTCACTTGTCGAGCGCGGAGGCCACGGTAACCAAATCAAAAACATATCCGGGGTGGGGAATCTGATGCCATTGTTAATCCGCGCGGAGTCGTTGGATTAGCCCGCGATTAGCAAGTCAATCATCATGGATGGAGGGAGGGGCCCAGGTGTGGTGGCCGAGCAAAAGCAAAGCGCTCGCTTTCAGCCCAAGCCCCGCGGTGGTGCCCCGTTCCGCCCGCCGCGTTGTTAATTCCTCTAATCTTCTCGGGGTGACGTGTCGAGTTTTTTGCGATGGCAGCTTGCGCGAGAGTTTTTCGCAGCGTCGCTCGGCGGATTGCGACGGACCGGCCTACTCTTTTTGTTTATTTTTGATTTTGAAAGAGCAGGGCGTGACCGACCTGCCCCGGCAAACCATGTGCTTACAAACTTGTTACACGCCATCGGAGCAGATGACACGGCATGGCAAGGTGAAATGAACGGGTTACAGATGGGAACCATTTTTTTAAACAGAATAGCTAGAGATGTATTTGCGTTCTGACCTCGTTGCGTTTTTTCTATACCCCTTCGGTTGCAAAATAACATTTGTATATATCAAATGCTTAATCTCCGAATTTCTAAAGCTTCGATCAAACAAAGTCGTACCCTGACTATTTAATTTGCTTAATCTTAACCCGTAACTTCAATTATCATTTGCTTCGAATACCCTAATTTTTAGTTTTATTTAATTTTGACCCTTGAGCTTAGTTTAAGAAATGATTTATGTGGCAGCATTTATTAAAATTTAAAAAGGTAAATAAACATACTCAAAACACCACCATGTTTTTTAAAAATAATCTTGGCAATATTTGGGACACAAGGAACCTCGCAAAACTAAAAGTAGCTTGTGAAATAAGTTCAAGAAGCTTAAGCTAATCAATAAACCTAGATATGAAAAGAGATTTCCAGCACATGCTTATCTTTAGCTAAACAACAAATATTTGAATGGTCACAACCCATGCAAATGGATAAAGAAATTTATTTGAAAACTATAACTCTTTTTTTAGATTTATTTAATATTTTTGTTTCAAGAGTCTAGTTTTTCATTCCTTATGCCAGAAAACATCTTTTTATTGCTTATGCCGAAAATACTATAAGAAAATTTTAAATTGGAGGCGTTTGAGTACACCCCCACCCTCCTAGATTTAGAAAAACTCCCACTTCGACTTAGTTCAAAGGCCAGAACTAAATGAAATCGAAAGCTGAGCTATCCAACTAAAGAATATTGGAGTTAGGCTTCAAAACTAGATAAAGAGAAGATTCAAACCTCAACATTTTTCATCGACAAATAACCTTACAAGATACAATTTTGTTATAAACAAAGCGGTATAATTGGATTTTTGTTTGAAAGTGGTATCTTAGGTTTGTTATTTTGTTACTAAAAATATGCTTTAAGAAAAAACATAGTTCATAATCTCAAATTAAAGATCATGCCAAGTCAAACCATGCTTAGATTTTGAAAAAGAGGATGTAAGCACTATTGAAGCCATGCCAGAGTTGTCTGGTAATAAAAAACAATGACAATAATTTCCAATGGTATTCTTTTTGTGTATTATACCTTAAAACTCTACACCTACATAAAAAAATAGACACAACATTGATGACCAAATATAAAATTAGCAACAAAATCCTAACCAAAAGCTAATTTTTATGTACTAGCAAAGGCACATGTGCGCACGCACATGTATATAAAATAATAAAATAAATTAAACATAACATATAAAATATAGTTGCAACCCGCGCAGCATGCGTGTGCTAAACTCTCTTCTATACATTTGTCTCAACTCATGTGCCACGCACGTTTATTGATGACATGTAGGTACTAAACAGACCAGCCGTGCGAAGCGCTTTTAAAAATACTTTATATTCGCTCTCTCATGTATAGAGAGCTTTATGTATTATCAAACCTTTTAGTATAGACTCAATAGTTGGCATTTATTTATATATAAAAAACTCTCCATTTATTGTCTATTAGTAATACGGGATAATTGTGGGTAGACGTGGGTACAAATATGGGTATATTTAGATGGGTCTATTTTCGGGTGAAAAAAGTTTAGCGGGAAAACAACTAAAAGAGCCTGGAACAGTCAATTTTTTGTTGTGTTTTTTGTTCTTCCCTCCCACCAAAGCCCGACAGGTGGGTCCTCTGTGAGAGGGTGGGGGTGGATTTTTTGGTGAAACGTGTTTTCAATTCTCTAGGATCCTTTTAGTATAGACGATACCATTTTCATATAACAAATCTTACATCTTGTAAAGCTAGCTGTTGATTAAAATTTACTACATGTAAACCTCAAAATACATGCACACCTTACAAAACCAAATGGAGAAGTAACTTTAAATTTTATACTTAAGTTCAAATCGAGATTTCCTCAGAAACTAAAGGGTGGTCCTTTCCGAACAAGGCAAAATGAGCCTAATCTTGTTTAAGTGATCGAGTCCCCACTTAGGGAACATCCTGTTTAAGAATGTCTGTCCACACGACTGTGAAGCTACGACAGAGCAATTACATTACATGAGAGCAATTACTGTGGTAGGTCGTGAGCGTCGGTTGATTACAAAGCACAAATGTAAATTGACACAAATCCAATCACCACGCATGCACGTCGCAAGGAAAAAAAAATTTGCACGTGAAGCAACTAGCAATGCGTGCTCCTTCTGTGGTGCCACCAGCCTAGACTACCTGATCGTCGTCGTCGCCTTCTTGTTCGACGGGCAGCGAGATCTAGTAGAGGGACTCTATCGTCTTGTTGAGTTCTTCAAGCTTCTTCATCCGCAGCCTCTCACTCTCGCTTACCAGCTGCCAAAAAGTGAATCAGCGAAAACGTCAGTCAGTTCGTGGGAATACATTGGGCCCGGCCTGCTTGGTCAAGGCCAAATCCAACGGCCTACTAGTCACTTGGAAAAGGCCCAACCAAGTTTACCATCCTCTACTGACTAGGCTGGGAGAAACTTCTCCTTTTTTAAAAAAAAAAAGATCACACCTACTACAGCTACAGAAAACAGTTCTAGAAAAAGTACAGCACGCAGGTTTGCTGTAATCGATGATAAGTAAACAGTCACCTCCATGAGCCTGTTGACCAGCGTGGCCTTCTCGTTGCTCTTCTCGTTGTAGGCGTCGAGGCACATCTTGTATTCCTTCTCCTGCTCGAGATGACCATGTTTGGAAACAAACACATCAACATCGGTGTTAATCTTGCCGGAGACCAACCAACAGCAAGCAACCATCGATCAGCATGCAAACAGCTAGCAGTAAACATTGATTAGTATATGTACCTTTCTGAGGCAGGTCTTGGCGAGCGGCTTGAGCTGCTTGTTGACCTTGTCGATGCGCTTGCGGATGGCGTCGACCTCCCGGCGCGTGGGGTCGGCCATGACCTCGAGCTCCTGGCGGATGAAGGCGAGGCGCTTGGTCTCCTCCTCCACGCGGCCCAGCATGGAGAACACCTTGTCCCGCACCTCCACCTTCCGGCGCTCGATCTCCTCCTCCTTCTCCTTGAACAGCGACAGCGCCGACCGCGACGACTGGTCCGACGCCCACTCCACCACCTCCTCGCCGGCGCCGCCCGTCGACGCGCTCCGCACGCACACGATCTGCATCTGATGCTCCTTGCCGATGCTCTCCATCGTCGTCGTCTCACTCTCACCACCCTGCTGATGATGCATCGTCCCAACAGCTGGTAGCTCGGTGCCAGTCGACTCCCGGCCTCTCACACTGTCACCCAACTGGCAGGATGGACACAGAGGCTGCGCCTGCAGTCTACTCCTATATAGATCGTGTAAGAAATTGTGAGTAGGAGAACGAAGCTAGCCGAAGCCAACCACCACTCGTCTATTTATCGCTCCTCGCTTCCTTTCCTTGTGCTCCCCAGCTGCTTGCCTGCTTGGTGATGATTTCCTTTCTTCTCCGTTTCTTTTTTTTTCTTGATTTGCAAAGATGGTGACTAGCTTGGTGAGTAATATCTAGCTAGTGTCTACTCGCAGTCTGAACCTTTAAGCAAGCACCGGCGATTTATACTATAATTGCTTTAATTGTTTGAGGTTATCTTCATAAGCAGCTGTCAGCTAGTGTGTCACACAGTCACACTCATAGCTGCTTATGGCAAATAATAGCATGAGTCTCTTGAGCAGAAGCTGTATGCCATGATCAGCTCAGAGTCTCAGACAACATCATCTCCCGTACATGTGACCATCTGACCGATGTGAGCGGGAATCGGCTTTCGATTGATGACAGGGCCAGCTGCAAAGTATCAAGTAGTAGTATGTAAAAGCGTTAGGTGAGGCCCCTGTGGCGATCGAAGAAGTCGATCGAGTAAGAGTAACTCCTGAGCAAGCTAGCTAGTGCACGTCCCCTGTCACGAGTTGGTGCGCTCATGTGCATGCGCGCTCGTCTCCTTTTGTTTTCCTCCGAGGATACGGCATGCATCCGTCACACTACTTAACTTTGCAGTCATTCTGTTTGAACCTTCCGTATCCGTGTCCATCGTTGCAGGGTTAACATCTAATCTAAGGCAGGCAGGAGAGGTACCTGCAACGCCAAGCCGGGAAGGTGCAGTGTCTTCAGGGATTGGAGTGCTAGTGCTGAGCGTGTCTGACTCCATAGCACACTCAGTACTGTACTGGGGAGGAGTAGAAGTCAAGAACAAGCAGAGCACACTGCTGACTACTCTAGTCTGACACATGACCAACACTCCTTGACTCCTATGGTAACATGACCCAAAATGTCCGTTTCATAATGGTTCAAAAAGGAAGTCCTTTTATAAGACCTCCTAGAAGAAGCTGCAGGTTGATCAACTCTTAAGAGCAGTAGCGGCGCAATGCTCAACGTTATGAAAGAAATGCAAACACAAGCTCATGTGGTGAATAACGAGCTGGGTAGCAGAAGAGCAGAGCTTAAATCAGGCTGATCAATAGAAAAGAGAAACAAAATAGCTATGTTTAACCGACATCCTGAAGGGTAGCAACGATCTACTAAACTGAGAGCACGACACACAGAAAGATGTCTGAGTTTCCAGCATCGATTGAAGCAGAACATTATTCAACCCAATGCCAGAGGTTGCAAATCACATCCTATTCTGAAGCGCAAAAGAAAACCACGCATGCAATGTACTGGCAGCATGTTTTACTTATGCTGCTTCCCTGGGGCTGCTTCAAGCTTATAGAAGATGGAGCTCAACTTTCCTCACAATGACGACAGCCAAACAAGCCAGCACCTCAGCTATCAATCCACTGGAGCATAGACGACGCAGGTTCTGCTTGGTGTATACACTGAGAACGAGTGTGGCCTGTTGTCATGCGAGCCGTCCTGTAAGTAACGAACCAAACAGAAGTTAGCTCACATCTGCCAGGAAAAAGTTTGCACCAGCATGCCGTAAGCAATCTCATGGACACAACTTACAGTGAAGTGCTCTGCGTCGTGATGGATCCTGCCAAACCCACCGAATAATCCAGCGTCCGAGTCCAAGACCACCTGGTAGAAAATAGCAGATGCTATCAGCACCCAAGAACCCAGAGCCATCGAGTACTGTTCTTCAGTAATTTCAATACGTAATTTTCGAAATGCAGATGTATGAGCATGGGAAATGTGCTATAGCCTCATACCTTGTATACGCCATTCTTCCGACAACCAACACAGTAGTCAAAATAGCTGTTGTTACAATGGAAGTTGAATACAAATACCAAATCTCCCTTTTCGAACACAATCACCTTGTCCTCCTCATGTTTGCGAGAAATGTACTGATCTGATGTCATGAACTGCAATCACATAGCCAACTTCATCAGAAAATCTTCATTGCTGTTACAACATGTTGGCTCACAAGTAGTACTTATGATCATGGAACTACCTACGATTTGTCAAGTTTACATAGGTTGCAACAAAAAGACAGTTAAAATCAGTCACCACGAAATAGAGATAGTGACGCGATATACAATAATTCATGATCGTTTTTTCATAGCATACTAGCCCAGTGAAATAGACAAATAAGTTTGAATACAATGACACTACAGAGGAAATATGATGTTAATAGAACTAGAAACAATGACTCAAATTTGCAGAACCAAAATAAAAAATAAAATAGAAAACATACTCCATATTTTTCCTCAAGATGCTGCATTGCCCGATCAAACTCTTGCATACCATGATACCTAAGATAGTCCGCATCACCCTGACAATGTAAAGACAACAAAAAGTTCCATAATGATCAATTAGCGATCAAGGATAACAGCATAAACTAAAACAAAGTAATATCCAAGCAGTTTAACATTCTAGTCTTGAAACACAGGTATTAATAAAAACAAGCTATTCTAATGGCATCTTGTTGATTGAAGCACTCGGTAAGTGATAAAATAAGAATTGCGCCTTTCGGAGGAACATGTTATTGCAGTTATTAACATGGATTTCATAGTTCAAAGAAAGTTTACCAGGTCAAATCTTCGACGGCATTTGTCGTAACTGTTGTTGTTCCCTGGAATGAACTTACCACTTGGAAGTCTTTGTGGACCTCTTGGAAAATCTATCCATTCTGAAAAAATAAAAGTAGATCAATGGCCTCAGAAAATGTTAATGCAACATAATTGCCAAATGAAATATTGCTATACAAGATCCAAGATAGTTGTAAAATGGAGTACTGTTATACAAATCTAAAGGAGATTTGAGTGCAGCAAAGCTGTTAAATCTCACCAGGATGTCCAAACTCATTTCCCATGAAATTCAGATAGCCCTCTCCTCCTAAGCCCATCGTGATAAGTCTAATCATCTTATGCAATGCTATCCCACGATCAACGGTAGGTGTTGCAGGTCTGTCAAGAGCCATGAAATCATACATATCCTGCATAAGTAGAACCAGTGAGGTTCTCATGTCACTGTTTAGTAGTCTTCTGTAATGCAGTGTTTCTACATGTATTTCCAGGGAACATGCAAGGGAAAAACCAAATAGATTTTTTTCGAAAACATATCGTGAGAAATAGCCAATATTTGCTATACATAGAATCAAAACCCGCTCAGACAAAAATCTTCGAGGCTATCCTTATCCAAAGCACGAGATTACACAGACAACAGAAAATCAGGGCCCACAAGTCCAAATTAAAGAAAATTAACAAAAAATACTATCTTTGTTCTTTTAATAACACTTCTTTCATTGGAACTTGAGGAAGAGAAATAATTATTGTAGAAAATAATAGATGTGAGAAATATGTAGTATACCAAGAAATTAAATCTATGAGTAGTTACCTTGTCCATCAGCCAAAATGCAATAGTCTTGTCGCCGACTAGTGCTTGATCATGACTTTCAGCATAAGAAACACACTTCTCTTGCCACCTTCTATTTGTTAGTGTGTGCACGATATCACCCATCTTCCAAGATTCATCACTTTGCCTGCACAGTTAAAAAAGAGGAATGCTGAGACCTATCTCGAAATAGACGCAGAAGGCACATTACAGATAGACATCTGCAGTTTCAAAACAGAAGCTTAAAAGAAATGACGCAAATGCCAGATTCAAAGAGCAGAGACTTTTTGTATAAGCACACAATAGACGAATATTGTGAATGGTGTAATGCTAGTTATGCGAAATAGATATGCACTGCCACAGTACATATGCTGGTATATTCACTATCCTATCCACACATAAAAATAGATTTGTGGAATGGTAATACAATGAGCTAGTATCAGATGGGTTGGTTTTGAAAATTTACTTCAATCTTGAGGCACATTAGGTGGTGTTCACCGTGTATGTAGCCACATGCACAAGTGAAAAAAGGAACCATTTCTCATGAGAAAACTTAGAAGATGTTAGCTGCCTCTTATGTTGATAATTGTGTAGAATAAAGCAGAAAACAAAAGTGATGAAAAATACAAAAATAAATGGATATGCCACGGTTAGAAATAGAATCATTTCAACATGCAGACCAATACAAGAAACTAATAATTGTCCGCAGCCATATGGAACACTTACTTGAGAAGTTCAATCCATTTGTCAGCCACAGCCATATGCAGCCGGTAGTCAAAACCTACTCCGCCGTCATGAACAGGAAGGGCAAATGTAGGCATTCCACTAACCTGAATAAGTTATATAGTTATTATTTGAAAACCAACAGAAAAGTTGCCAATTATTTTTAATTCAAAATTCTTATTTATTTTTGTAAGCTACATGGAGCTCTTGACCTGTTGTCATCAAATTATAGCCCCCAAACGTCGGTGTATATGTGTACTAAACCAGACATTCAGTAAATCTGGAGTTTCCAAGGTAGGTAAAGGTTATCAATGTGGGAGATTCTTCTACTTTGAAAGGGATTAAAAATTAAGATAACTTTAGAAATTTGGCACTTCACATATTGTTAGAATCAAGAAGTTAATTCCAACTTGCTACGTGGTACATGCTAATTCCACAGCAGGCAATGCTCAAATGACCTCGCATCCCTATATCAAAGATAGGTGAGAACCAGGCAATAGCTTGGTTGGTAGAGCCTCTAGCTGAGAAGCAACGCACCTAGGTCAAACCGAGGTGCTCCCAGTTGTGTAAGTACCTCCCTAAAGAGTCCAGAATTCCCCTATCTTTGAAGCAATGCCAACGGTATGTCTTCTCTCCATTATTTTTTTTAATTGAGGCTGGGTGCCAGAACAAGGGCAACCGAGTGCCTTAGTATTTCAAAATTTTGGCATCCTCTCATAGGCATCCAATAGTTTGGAAAAGATACTCGAGTCGAGAATATAAACCTCACAGTAAACTTCAAATAGTTCTTTTTTACAGTCTAATATACACATGCTGCAAAGCATAGCTTTGTTCAATTATATTTACTTAAGAACAGTAACTTGGTAAGAACATTAATAAAATGGAGTTAAATTAGAATATGAAACTTTGAAGAAATGAGGATAACGCTAAGCAACAGTTTAGTGCACATTTTGTCTTAAAATCCAAAGTAACTTTTCATTATCAAATAGGAGCATCTTGTCAAGATAAACAGAAAGCAACTTAGACTACAAGAAAATATTGCCATAAATATGTGTGAGAATTCATACTGAATGACAAACAAATTCAGCACTTACATCTTCACCAATGGTTACAGCCTCGGGATAAAGTCCATGAACTAGATCATTCATCAGCATCAAGTAAACCACTGCATCTACATCAGTGGCAAAGCCAAAATACTCATTGAAGTTCCCTGTAAATGCTACCTAAAACAAATTGCAGTACTTTAGAAAAAGGAATAATAGAGCAAATGTGATACTGTGATAAGTAGGTACTTCTCAGCCATGAGTAATCCCATCAGATTTAGCAAGTGAAGATAAAGTAACAAATATCAGCTTAAATTACTTGTAATCCATGGTGAGTGTACATCATGGAGGTCACGCCATCAAAACGGAAACCATCAAACTTATATTCCTCAAGCCACCACCTAGCATTGGACAGAAGAAATCTTAAAACCTGCATAGAGATAGAAATGTTGGTAGACATACAGGGAGAAATGGGAATCAATGAAATGGACGGAAATAGAGAGCATTCATGTTACATACTTCCCAATTCCCATAGTTGAACAAGCGAGAATCCCACATCCAGTGATGGCCTCGTGGACCACTATGAAAGTAATGTGTATCCGTACCATCAAAACCATTCAACCCATCCAGAGTATTACTTGACGCATGACTGCAGGTAGCAGAAAACAAAGATAAAGGTATTAAACCAAATGACTTTAGTAACTCAACAAGGTATCCAATAAATTACGATAACTTTCATCCCCAAAAGATCCAAAACCAAAGAGTATTGCAAATTTTGTGTCCTCCATGGATAACACAGCTTGTTAGTGTTGATAACTGCCAAGTGCTCAACATTCATTTCAACCTAAGCAAATTTACTTCAAAAGGGAGGGAGGTTCACTACAATATCTGAGAATTCATTGAGCGTTTATTGCTTTGAATTGTTGGTTCATGGGGGAGGGAGGTTCACTTCAGTCACAGCATTCATTGCTTCAAGGTGTTGCCGCCAGCGAGCAGTCATTATTGCTTCAAAGGGCAGGCAAGTAACTGGCTAATGGTGTTTGACACAAGAACAATTTGTCACCATGTGTTCCTAAGAAGAATGGGGGGAGCCGAAACCCATAGTCACGAGAGGATTTCTCATTTTTGGACCATTTCTCGATTTGTGCGTGTCATCCTTGCGCAGGGGCCATGCTAATCTTCTCTGTATCGTTCCAATTTTTATCGGATGTCTCCGAAGAGACGAGAGGATTTCTCATTGAAAAATTGCTTGTTCTTCTTTTGGTTTTGACAAGCAAGTTATTATTTATCAACCATCAGTGATACAAGGCAATAACCTCGTATCCTTTTAAATTGGTCACATCATCAGTTTTATGCAATAATACATATGGCAGATGAGTTAACAACAAATAATTTGTCAATTACCTGTGAACAACATCCATGAGCACTAACAAACCAAGCTCATGTGCTCTATCGATCAAAGACTTCAACTCATCTGGGGTTCCAAAACGACTACTTGGTGCAAAAAAATTAGTAACATGGTATCTGCAATAGAAGTAACAAAATATTAAATCAATGCTATAATATTTTTGTCAAGAATAAAAAGCATTGTTTAGGACTAAGAATTGAGATGGATATTATCTCAAAATTCATGATGTTGGAAACATGGGAAGATAACCAAATAGGCATTGACGTCGATACTCATGAGTTGCCATTGTGCCATATTGACAGTATCATGAGACCATCTATCCATTCAGAGCCAGTTCATACAATTGGGGATATCCATTTAATTCTGTTGCTACACATGCATGTGAGTTGAACTGATTATTGAAGACCAGCTCAAACTGTTACATTTTAAGACTACAAAATAGAAGCAATAGCGGAAAGGCAGCAAGAAACAACATATTCTCACATAAAAGAGGGTGATAAAAAATAAAACTACCAAGCATTTAACAGCATCCAAAGTTAAGGCACAGTGGAAGTAGTAGATACAAGAAACAAGATAAACAAACTTGGGTTTGCAAATTACCCAAAGCTTCCATAATATGAGTGCTCTTGGATTGCCATTATTTGTACTGCATTGTATCCAAGTTTTTTTATTCTTGGAAGGACATCATCCCTAAAGTTTGCATATGTGTTGATCTTGGGTTCCTGATCACAAAAGGATGCTAGTAATCTAAGTGCCAACAAAATAAGAAAATGCAGCCAGTAAAAAGAAGATAATGATTAGTGAAAGAAAATGTACGTATAAATCACATGGTAATTAGACAAAACATAGAGTGTGATATTTTGCTATCGACTATGTTCATTTTACGAAAGTACGATAATTATTAGAATTAGAAATATTAATTTAATTTGCAACATTAAACATAATGTAGCAACTAAAGTAGAAGAAATATAACCACGAATCACAAAACCATTCATGAGAAACATAAATTATTGTGTAATCAAGTATATTGTTTTGAAATGCTAATATAGTGCTAAGAACTATAAAAGTATATCGTAGCAGCAGAAGTTACATTCAGAGTTGCATCAATCAGTGTTAAATTAATAGATAGTTGGCATTGAATTATAAAGGTTCTCTCTTATAATATCAAAACATCCATTTCTGAGAAGTTCAAACATCCCATTTGAATCAAGATAATGTCATTCATAAATTAACAGATTCTACAATATCTTGAAACTACATGTTGCTGACTTCATTAACAAATTAGAATAGTGATATTTTATGAAACATATACACTTACTATACATGCTTAGATAAGGAATACAAGTGTAAGAAGGTTAACTGTACCAAAATATTATTGAAGCCTGTAATTAATTAAAACTGCATATGGCTGAAGGATAAAAGTGCAATACCGTACTACTCATTCCAACATGTGTTTCATATATCCGCAATGACTTTGGTCGTTTAGGTTGAGAGTGCTTGAACACATACTTCACCTGCATATACATGTAAAATATTTTAAATACTGGCTAGTAAAAAGGAAAAATTAAGATCCCACAACAAATAGAATAGGTTGAGATGCACTTGGCAGACTTTACCAGGAAAATGATATATATTCTTTTACAAAAAAAAAACTGCTAGCACAAAGTAGAAATAAAGAAGGAATGTTCAGAATTTATAAGTACAGAATATGACAAAGGAAGACCTCTTCAGGAGGATCATAATAAATCCCATCATATGGTATTGCTCCTGGGGCCTGCACTGAGTACCTGATCCAGGCAGGAATAGAGTCCTTTATCCCTGATGGAGTATCCATTCTCACCTATATATGGTCAAGACATCCACTGATAAATTTTGGGAGTTAATCACAGGCCAAAAACACTGACCAAGTGTGCGCGGAGGCCTACCTTTACACGAGATCCATGAGGAATAGGTGATGAGCCGTCTGCATTGTTAGGTACAAAAACCTCCCAAACACCAAACTCATTCTGAAAAAAACAGAGTACAGTAGATACGGGCATTAGTAACTCTTTATCAATCATATAGAGTTAAACCTTGTCCAGGTCCATGCATTGTTAAGTATGAGTACTCAATTCCTCCTGTTATATGAACACACAATCTGTAAAAAATACCTAGGCAATTAGAATATATGTGTAACATCCACGAGTTGGCAACATTGACTCTAAGAGTACAGCAGCAGCAACACTGATATCCAGCAGTGGACTTTTGGCAACAGTCAATTGACAGAACCGGTCTAATGAATTCAATATACACTTAGCTCCAGAGAGTCTATTAAACGGAAAAGCATACATGTCATATCTATCACTCAATTGTAGATTGCACATATATGGAGTCAATGGAAAAGCTAAAAGAACCAATCTATTAACAAAAACCTAAAATGTTTTCTGAAGCCATAAGCATACTTTGCTCATGCGGTCCGCATTTGGGTCCCAGTTGTTGAAGTCACCCACCAATGCTGCAGACTGCAATTAGAAGTAGGAGTTAGTTCTGGATAAAAGTAGCCAGGTCTGATATTCATTTGCATGGTAAGAAGATCATGCAATTGAAATATCAGCATAGCTAGGAGAGTGTTCATTTCCATAAATATTTGAAAGAAGGAACTAAATAACTAATATTGTATTAAGACAAACAATATGATTAGAAGAAGAGCATACATGTGCTCCAGGAGCCCATTCTCGATAGGTGATACCTTCAGCACTACATGAGAATAAGAGATACAGAGTTATTTGCTTATATATAGGATAAAACATAAACTCTTGCATGGCAAAGAAATTTTACCTCCGATTAAAACCAAACTTCTCATAACCACGGGAGAAGGCGTCCAAGCCTCCTTCATGCTCATCAATGTCTGAACGGATTCTCCTATAGAGGCTATACCTGTTTTTCATTCATGAAGGCATATTGAGATTGCTAGTGGTGTTCATATGGGCTATATATCATCCTTATAAAAGGAATACAGAAGGATGGAGATGGAGGTTGTCAATTAATTGACAGAGTATAGAAATAATTATTATAACCCATGCATTACAGCCTCTATTTTATTTACCAACCATTTCTGCAAATATCATATCCTAAACATGAGAATGCAATAGAAATATGCCTCTATTGACATGAAAATTCCTAGGTACAAATGAAGATATATTAGATAATTAAGATATCAAATCGACATGAAAATTCCCAGGCACAAACGAAGATATATTAGACAACTAAGGTATCAAATCGACATGAAAATTCCCAGGTACAAACGAAGCTCATTATTGATTTTGAATGCTACAAATGACCTGCCAACAAAACCTTGAAGACAAGCTACTACAAATGCAAGGATTTTTTTTTTGCGAAATAGAAATGCAAGAATTAAGATAAAAGTAAAGAGCATAGTGACACTAGACATCCATTTATGCGTTATGGAAGACCGGAGCACCTTCAAGTGTGCTGTAGAGCGAAGCAAGCACACAATACATACCGGTACTCGAGATGGTACTTGTAGCCATGCAGCATGGAATCCATCTCGAATATTTTCTGCCCATTTCCTGGCAGTGGGACAACTCGCGGTTTCTCCTGGAGAGCTGATCCCACTACCTCTCTGTTCAGGGCTTCAGTATCAGCCTCACTGGCACCTGGGAGTATTGTCTCTGAAGACTCAATGTGATCTTCAGTGATGTCTGGTACCTAGACATGTGTCAAGGGAGACGAGATGTTCAGAAGACGATTATATATACAGACAACTCAAAATGTTGGTACACAGAGCTGTGACTCCATCGAACGTGTGCCCCTGGCTTTTGGGAGCTCACTGATCGGGTGTAGGACCGTGTTCTCGAATAGCATTCGGAAAAGGTAACAATCAGAAATACACGCAGATGCAGGCATGCAGCTTTAGCAGTATTATGTACACAGATTTTTCAGGTGAATTATGCAATGTGGTACGTTCCGGGATTCTGGAAAGGCAAGAAAAGGATCGGTGCAGGTGGGATCACGAACCTCGAGTTCATCAGACTGGAACTGAACCGAGTCGGCCGAAGATGTGAGGCCGTCGTTCTCGCCCTCGGGAACCACCACCTTCCCGGACGCGGCCGCCGCCCGCACGGCCCGGCGCCTCCCCGAACTTCCAACCGCAGCGCCCCCTGCAAGCACCATCACCACATCACTCAGGTACAATACAAAACGCCGCCGCGCGCGCGTGCGCAGTTGATCGGGGCGAGTAGAGAAGGGGAGGAGGAGTTGCGGGGTCAATTACGAGGCAATAAGGGGCATCTGCGCCCGACGACCAGCGACGGCGACGGCCGCTCCGAGCCGCGCCTCCACTCCCCTCCGCCGGTGGGGCGGGGAGCCCGCACGGCCCCGCCGAGCGCGACCCCGGAGACCGCCAACGCCGGCGCCACCGCCATCTCCTCGCCTCTCCGCAGCTAGCCGGACCGGATCGGATCGGATCGGATCGAACCACAACCAACCAACCAGCGCGCGCTTAAACCCCCCGCGCGCGACCGCTGAGAGTGAAATGCGGGGCTGCGCTGGGCGACTGCGGAGTGCGGAGGAAGGCTAGCTGCGATTAGGACAGGAGGAGCCCCGCCGAGGCGCGCTAGTTATAGCGCGGGGAGGAGGAGATGGCGGGGGGAGGAGTGGAGTGGAGTGAGCTTTGTTCACGCGAGAGCGGGGCGCGGCGGACGGCTGCATGCGCGGTGGCGTGCACGGGCGGTCGAGGACTCGAGGCAGAGCGAGGAGGCCGTTGCGCGTCGGTCCAAGCGCGCACGCGCGGCGCGGGCGGCGGTGGTGGTGGCGAAGTGGGCTTTTTGATCGGGGGCGCTTCGCGGTGGCGTGGGGGCGATCGGTGGGGACTGGGGGGAAGTGGGGACCGGGCTGCCCGCCAGCGCCAGGTGCCAGGAGGGGTGGGCCCAGGCCCGGCCAGGTGGAGCGCGCCGCGCGCAGGGGAAGGGAGGTTGGCGGGCGCGCAAAGCCAACGGCGGGGAAGCCTTTTTCTGCTTCAGCGCGCCGGGTGCGACGCAATTCTGTTCGTCTTCTTTTGTGCTCACTCGGGCACACGCGCTTAATTTTGTCGCCGCAGACGCTGTGGGCTGGCATTGCTGGATCCCGCTCCTGTCCTGGGAGCTTCAGGAATTCTGCTTTAGCAATTTGCGCCTGCTTGTATAACGCGTTCTGGAGCGGCTAACGGAATCGGGATGGCTTTTTCTCCCGTGGCGTTCAAAAAGGAAGAACAGTATTGCAACGCATCCAACACCCTATTTGTTTCTTTGCATACAGCTTTTTTTGAATTTTTTATATGCTTTCACGGCCAAATTTCTCCGGCAACGACGTTACGTGTGAACAACATGATGACGTGGCTCCGCATCCACGGCATGTGTCCATGGACACGCATGGATGCCCGCAGCACGGTCTGCACTGCACTGTGCGCTCCCGCGGTGTGTGCGTGCATGACTCCGAGTTAGAACATTCGTGTGGCCGTGTGGGACTGTGGGTGACTGGCCCAGTGGACGCTGGTTTCAAAGCAAGAACAGAAATGGGCTGGACAGATGCACTATGCCCCCGCAGCCTTCTTGGCGTCGTGAGTCCAACCTTGGCCCTTTGGGCATGGAGTGTGATGGGCTGGTCCTAAGGATAATTTCTAAAAGCCCAAGAAATTCAGTAGTCCGCGCTGGGCTGGGCATCATACCGCATCTTGGTCCAGCAAGGTTTTTCTGTTTTTTCTCCATTTGATTGAGATTTTGAGCATCCAAGTTGCTTAATTCAGCCGACTTGGCTCTCGATTGGATTGGATGTGGAGGATATGCTCATGCTGTAAAGGAGGACGTGACATTATTCCAGCCTCACAGTCAACATGTCAGCGTGATTCTCATGCCTGATGGATTGATACTGACGATGGGGAAAGGAAGAAGAAAGGTCTGGACTGGACTGAGGTTGAGGGAGGTGGTCCCTCCGTTTTGGATAGAGGAGCGCCCATGCATGGGCTCCGTGAAGCTCAAAGTGTCAGCCCGGTAATCTTTTTTTTTAAAAAGAACAATAGCTTTTGAGGTGCAGATTAGTACCTAAGGATATCCATCAACCCTAACATATTTCGAAAAGCTAGCACTAGTAATTAAGCCAAAAAGGAGTCCATGGATATCTTCAGCGGCACCAAGCCACCAATTTCACACTCAACCTTGATTCTTCTCGATAAAATGTGTGTCTATACATATGTGCAGCTTCGTGAACACGAAACCTAGCAAGCTTTTTGGCACATGGAATGGAAACGATTCTTCTTTTGCCTTTCATTCCTGCAGCTTGGGTGAAAAACTATGTAATTCGTATCTTCATCTTAAAACTCTTACAGCTTTGAACTACAAAACCTGGAACTTTTAACAAAAGAATTGAATTTGCACAGTACAGCTCATCGTAATTAATAATAGTGGCATATTGGACATTTCTCTTTTAAGTGCCGCAGGAGTGCCCTTTTGAGATAAAGGGTTATCTAAGCAGTACACACACAAAAAGGAAAAATTGAGATGAAACAACACATTTAGTAGTGTGATCTAAAATTCTAAAGCCTGTACGTGCCGAACCTAATTATGTTCTTGGATGTACCGTTTTCCCGTTGGCGCTCTCTCTCTAGTTTCTCTCTCTAGGAAGAGAGCTCTCACCCGCCGGTGACCACCCGGTCCCGGCGTCCACCCATCCCGCCGGGAACCCCTCCCGGCGGCCACCTAGCACCCGCCGGTGACCGCTCCGGTCCCGGCGTCCACCACTCCTCGTCCTTCCTCGCCTCCATTGTGATGGATCCCAGCCGCCCGGAGGGTGCCGACGAGGAGGGTCGCGAAGACTCCCCTCCGCCCCCGGTTCTCCCTCCGTTGGCTGCCGCGGCGGTGGCGGCACTTGCGGCGGCGGCGGCTGCTTCGTCGTCGGCTACGGCATCTCCTCCGGTCGCAGGCTCCTCGCGTAACCCGTTTGGGAGTCCCTCTGGCGCCACGCCGGAGTGGCTCAGGTTCTACGACTCCGACTCCTCTGAGGATGAGCGCCCCCCTTCCCCGCCGCCTGCTACGAGCCGCGGAAAGGGCAAGCAGGTCGCTTCAGACTCTCCTCCACGTCGGGATCTGGTTCCTCGGCAGGGACCAGGTGGTTCATGGCCGACGCCCGGAGGTCGGCAGGTGGCCCTGCTCGTCGCCAGATCCGGGAGATCCGGGATGAAGCGGCGCGTGGGCTACAGTTGGCCGGTCGTCGTCCCGCATCGGTGGTGGTTGTCCCTCCGCGCCGACCCGAGGGGGCCGCCGGTGAATGGGTGGAGGTTCGTCGTTCTGGTCGTTGGAGGCGCGCTGAGCGCCCGCATCGCTCGGGAGTGCGCCAGTCGCGTCCTGTTCCAGTGGATCCGGTGGGCCAGTGTTTCAACTGTTTGGCCACAGATCATGTCGCGGCGGCATGCAAGAACCCGTCTCGCTGTCTTCGTTGTAAGCGGGAGGGACATCAGGCGCGTCACTGTAAGCGCAGTCGCTCCCCGTCGGGCCATGGTCGTCGATTGTCTGGGCGGGCACCAGTAAGGATGCGGCGGCCCTCGCCGGCATCTGATGTGATCGGGTCAGCAAGGTCGCAGTCCACAGGGCCTTCTCGCTCTCCGCCGGCCATCTGTGGTCCGCCATCACCCGTGGGGGCTGGGAGGGCGCCCACCCCGCCCTCGCCCCCACCGTCGTCTCCGCGCCCCTTTGGTGATCCGTCTCGCTGGCCCTCGTGTGAGATTTGTGTGGTTCCTCGCTCTCAGGAGATCACCGATGCTGAGCGCCACTTGGCGGGGAGGGCACTGGTGGCGACGATTGGGGGTGCTCGCCCAGCAGTGTCGCTGATGCAGGTCGGTCGCTTCATGGAAGAGTACTACAACCTGTTACCAGATGATTTTTCGGTGTTTCGCTTCTTCCCGGAGGATTTTCTGGTCGAGTTCCGTGATGCTGCGCTGGCTGACCGGGTGCTCCACTCGCACTATCCGGCGGAGGCTCCCTTCCTGATGGTTTGGAAGAGGTGGCGCGGGCAGGCGACCGGTAACCTCACCACTCTGAAGTTCAGGGTGCTGATTGAGCTCAAGGGCATTCCAGGTCATGCAAGAAACCTGATGATAGCCCAAATCATCCTGAGGCCGGCTTGTTGTGATCTTGAAGAAGCACCGGTGGCACTGGTGGGCAGAAATCGGGGAGTCTTGTATGTGTGTGCATGGTGCGTTCATCCGGATCTTGTTCCAGTGGAGAAGATGATGCTCATCCCTGAGCCGCCAGCAGAATATGTTGAGTCCGGATTGTTTTTGAGGCCGCATGAGATCATGCATACAAGCAGGGACGGGCTGTGGTACTTGGTTCGCATCAGGTTGATTGAGGTTCAGGACTGGCATCTTTCAAGTGACTCTTCCGATGATGGCACGCCACCGGATAACCATGACAGCTCGGACGATGAGGACTATCCGGGCTTCCGGCGACACGCTCGCAAGAACCCGTGGCCGAAGCGCACGCGGTTTGATTCTGATGGCGATGCTGGTGGACATCTCGCCTTAGGCCCTGGCTGGGGGTCGTCATTCAGATCAGCAGCTTGAGGTCGTGCTAGCTTCTTGACGAAGACGCTGCGGTTCGGAAGGTTGAAGACGAAGACCCGGGCCCCCACTCAGCTGGAAGCAGGATTCGCGCTCGATGCATCCGGTACCTTTTCAGTAGGTGGGGGTAGCCATGCAAAGCCAGCCAATGGGGATTCGACAATGGCTTGGGCGTCTGACAACACCCATGCCACCCCACCGCGGGTTGGGGCCCCCTCCCTCGAACAGGGCGCTGATGTAGTCGCATTGGAGGAGGCTACCCCGGACGCGGCGACACTGGTCGTTATGGCCTCGCCAACTTTACAAGGTGGGGGTGACGTGGGAGAGGATCCAATGTGCGAGGAGGCTATGGGATCTCTTGGTGTGGCAGTCTCAGGTGGTATTCGAATGGACGCTTGTGATGAGATGATTTGTAGTGGGCCGACTGATGATGGGCCGGCTCGATGGGATCCAATGCTGGCTGAGGCTGTGGATCCGATCCATGGGATGACCGGGCCGTGTGTCGCAGCAGAGGACACTCTCTTGGGCCAACCTGAGACCCAAGATGAGAATGCGCACCTGAATGCTGGGAGGGGGTACGCTCCACCATTGCATTTCCCGTGTGGGACTTCCACACCGATCAAGCGTAAGATCAGTTCCTTTGCTGCCAAGGTTGTCAGGCAACCCTCTCCAGGGATGTTACGATCTGCACCACCTCGTAGGCACTCCAAGGTTGTGGTCTCCCCGATCCGCCGTAGTGCTCGGTTAGCCGCTAAATCCAGGTGGGGAGCCACCAAACCTGAGATCCAGGCACACAACGTGATGATGCGGAAGATAGGGATCACTACGAATGATGCTCCACCTGATGCAGAGGCCATTACTGTCTTTGATGAGACGTTTATTCAGCCCATGTTGAAGTCAACAAGTGAGGCTCTTGACACTCTTCTACCGGTTGGGGTGCCGGCAGCTCAGGTGGTTCAGGGCGAGATGGAACCATGATTCCATTTTCGTTGTTGCTTGGTCGCTTTTTCTGTTGTATCCATGTTAGAACAACATATCTTAGTGTGGAATGTCCGTGGCCTTAACTCCCGGGCACGGCGTCTTGTAGTTAGGGATTTGGTCGCACAAGAGCGTATCTCGCTCATCTCGCTGCAGGAGACGAAGCTTGAAGTTTGTACTAATGAAATCGTAATGGAAATGGTGGGGGGAGGGTTTGAGTATTTTTTCTTGCCAGCAGTACACACTCGGGGAGGGGTGTTATTGGCATGGCGTTCGGAGACATGGCATGTGACTAATCCGTTTCTGGGGGTTTACTCGCTCACCGCGAAGTTGCAGCTCCGGAACTTGGATGCTGAATGGTGGATGACTTGCGTGTACGGGCCTCAAACTGGTCCAGAGAAGGAGAATTTCTTGCAGGAGTTACGTGCAGTGCGGCAGTCACGTACGGGCACATGGATGGTGTGTGGTGATTTTAATCTCATACACTCGGCGGCGGACAAGAACAATCAAAACTTGGATCGTCGCACGATGAGCAAGTTCCGTGGGTTCTTGGACGACATGGAGCTTCAAGAACTTCACCTCAATGGTCGTTTGTATACATGGAGTAATGAACGCTCCTCACCGACGTTGGCACGCATTGACAGGTTCTTTGTGTCTGAAGACTGGTCGCTTTCCTTCCCTGATCACCACCTGCGAGCTTTACAGTCGGAGTGCTCAGATCATGCCCCTCTTTTGTTGCACACATCGTTGGCTCTCCACACATTCCATCGCTTTCGGTTTGAGAACATCTGGCCGAAGTTTGATGGTTACCTGGAGACTATACAGGAGGCCTGGACTTGTCCATGGACAAACGCCGATCCTTTTCGTATGCTGGATTATAAGCTGCGTAATACGGCTAAGGCACTCAAGCGATGGAGTCTTAAGCATGTTGGGAGTGTGAGGTTGCAGCTGGCAATTGCAAGGGAGATTGTGAGGCGGCTGGACCAAGCAATGGATCACAGACAGTTATTACCCCATGAACAAGCACTGCGCAGTAAGGCAAAGCTCAACAGCTTGGGCCTCGCCTCCCTGATGCGCACGATTACTAGACAGAGATCGCGAGTGTCATTTCTGGCGGAGGGTGACGCAAATACCAGGTTCTTTCATTTGCAGGCCTGTCACCGGAGCCGCAAAAACCACATTGATACCCTCCATGTGCATGATGCTGAACTGATACATGATGAGGCTAAGGAAGCAGCTTTGTTTGAACATTATGACCAGCTCTTGGGAACTCCAGGTCAGCGATCCATTGCTCTGAACTTTCAAGAATTGGGTCTCCCATGTGCAGACCTTGAGGGGCTGGACAGGTGCTTCACTGAGGAGGAAATACATCGAACCATACTTGAGTTACCATCTGACAAGGCGCCAGGGCCGGACGGGTTCACTGGCCTTTTTTACAAGACGGCTTGGCACATAATCAAGGAGGACATTGTAAGAGCTTTCCATGCCCTCTGGACACTTGATGGCCGGAGCCTTTATTTGGTCAACCAATCGTATATGATCTTGCTAAGAAAGAAAGACACCGCGCTTGAAATCGGGGACTATAGACCCATAAGTCTCATCCATAGTTTCTCCAAGCTGTTCACAAAAGTCCTTGCCAACAGGCTTTCCCCAAAGCTTGCTGAGCTAGTGCAGCCTAATCAAAGTGCCTTTATCAGGGGGAGAATTATTCATGATAATTTCAGAGCGGTTCAGCTGACAGCACGGCTGCTACACAACAAAAAGACTGCAAGTGCACTGCTCAAACTTGACATAGCAAAGGCTTTTGATACAGTGAACTGGGCATATCTTCTGTCGGTTATGAAGCATATGGGGTTCTCTCGTAGATGGTTAAACTGGATTAGTATGTTGCTCTCCACGGTCAGCACCAAAATTGTTCTTAATGGATCACCGGGCAGAAGAATTTGTCATGCAAAGGGACTACGCCAAGGTGACCCACTGTCTCCCATGCTCTTCGTCATTGCAATGGAAGCGCTTAACGCTTTAATCCGTCGCGCGAGTCAGGAGGAGTTGTTCTTAAGTCTGCAAGATACAAGAATTCAGGAAAGGGCTTACTTGTATGCCGATGATGTGGTCCTATTTGTATCTCCTATACAGCAAGATTTGGTGGCGACAAGTATCATCCTGGACATTTTTGGCAGTGCCTCGGGGCTTTACACTAACAAGAACAAATGCCTAATTTCACCCATTCAATGTGGGCTGGAGGAGACGGTGACCATTTGTCAGTTCTCACTGGCCAAACTAGAGCCACTTCCTTGCAAATACTTGGGTATCCCTCTGTCGGTCAGACAGTTAACGAAAGGAGAATTGCAGCCCCTGGTGGATAGAGTGTGTGCCAATCTGCCTCAATGGAAAGCTCGTATGCTGAGCCAGGCTGGCCGGCTGGTGTTAGTCAAAATGAAGCTTTCAGCTATCCCCGTACATACTATTATTGCTCTGTCCATTAGCCCGTGGGTGATTTCTTGTATTGACAAGAAGCGCCGCGCGTTCCTATGGAAAGGTACAGACTCGGTGTCAGGGGGTCAATGTATGGTCGCTTGGCCAAAATGCTGCCGGCCAAAGGAATTGGGCGGGCTGGGCTTGCCAAATCTCCAACTTTGGGGGTACGCGTTAAGAATGAGATGGCTGTGGGAGTTGAGATCAGGAACAAACAAGCCATGGAGTCTCCTTCCCGACAAGCCTGAAGCGCAGGTGTTGGATATGTTTACAGCTTCAACTTTCGTGGAAATTGGGGATGGACGATCCACTTTGTTTTGGTCAGATAAGTGGCTTGATGGCAAGTCACTTCTGCAGATTGCTCCTTGCCTGGTGAGTGCGGTACGATCCCGTGCTCGCAAAACTAGATTAGTCTCTGAGGCGCTACAAAATCGAGCTTGGGTCAGAGATATCACGGGAGCACTAACAGTGCAGGTCATCTTGGAATACCTGAATCTTTGGGAGAAGCTGAGGGAGGTCCAGCTCACAGAAGCCCCGGATAAGTTGGTCTGGCGTTGGACAGCTGATCGGGTGTACTCCTCGGCGTCGGCCTATGAAGCTTTCTTTATTGGGCAAGTTCAGTTGCATGTGGCGCGCGTACTATGGAAAACAAGAGCTCCAAATCGCTGCAAATATTTTGGATGGCTCGTGCTGCACAAACGATGTTGGACCGCGGAGAGACGTAGGAGACACCACCTGCAAGATTTTGATGAGTGCGTGCTTTGCAATCAGGGGAGCGAGACAATTACACACTTGCTTGTGGGCTGCTCTTATTCGCGAGAGGTGTGGTGGCAGATCCTTCGGCTATGGCACTGGCAGCAGTTGTGTCCAACACCAGAAGAGGAGTCCCTGTCAGATTGGTGGCTGTCGTCCAGGAAGCAAATGACGAAGATGACTAGGAAGTCCTTCGACTCTCTGGTGCTGCTCACTTCATGGATGATATGGAAGGAACGCAATTCGCGGACCTTTGATGGCGTTCAGCTCACACAAAGCCAGCTGGTAGCGCGCGTTGTTGAAGAAGCTCGAGTCTGGTCTCAGGCAGGCTATGAGCTGCTATTGTCGGAAATGGTTCAGGGTACTGTAGGTCGTCAAACTGCAATGTAATATGTAATCGATTTGGGTGCTGCCGAAGGGCTCTGGTTCTAGAGCCATGATTCGGATGTAAACTCTTCTTCTTCTTAATGAAACACGTGCTCAGGCACGTTCGCAAAAAAAAACAACACATTTAGACAATACACACAAAAAAAGGGGAAACAAGGAGAAAAGAAACTATTTATGTTTGTAAAACAACATGACAATGTAGGCGCCAACACGCAGTTTCCATCTAGAAAAAAAAACAAGCATTTGTGTTGGATCGAGAGCACCAACATAAGTGTACTAAATTCAATAGAAAAACTAACTAACTCAGCTCACAACAAAGAAACTAAATATAAGGACACACAAAGCAAAGGTTATGACTTTAGCCATAAATTTTAGAGTGAATTTCACTGTAGGTCCATGAACTTTTCTCGAGATCTCATCTACGTCCGCAAACTAAAAAAGCGGTCATCTAGGTCCGTAAACTTTTTCCGAGATCTCATCTAGGTCCGCAAACTAAATAAGCGGTCATCTAGGTTCATGAACTTTTAAAAGTGGTCATCTAGGTCCATGACCTTTTAAAGATCGGTCATCAAGGTCAGGCTCGTCGCCACCGCCTTGGACCTAGACGACAGCTCTTTAAAAGTTCATGGACCTAGATGACCGCTTATTTAGTTTACGGACCTAGATGAGACATCAGAAAAGTTGATGGACCTAGGTGACCGTTTTTTTAGTTTGCGGACCTAGATGAGATCTTAAGAAAAGTTCATGACCTACAGTGAAATTCACTCTAAATTTTATTGGACATATAATACATGTACAAATCCTTATAAGTTTGGTGAGAGTACGAGGTTTTATCATACTTATTAATTAGTTGCCACATAATTCTTGATGATGTGGTGGAGTGTGTAATAGGAGAAATGTGAAAGTTGTATAGTATATCTTATGTTGTGGCTTAAAATTTAATGATGTGGACCTTTGATGGTGTGGGTCCACTTTCACAAACACAAGCTTACAAATATTGATTGTGTTTCTTCTTAACAGTATCATATTTTATATAGATCTATGTGGTATCATTGCATATTGGAGTATTTACTACTGTAACACTATTATGCAAAATTTTAAAAATCGTGATAACAAGCGGGTGGGAAACAGAAGCAACAAAAAAGGAATAGTGGGAAAACAAAAATAGTAGAAAGAGGCGTGGGAGAGCGAGAGAGGTGGGTTGGTGGGGGTGGTGGACCGTGGCCTTCCCCGTTTCGTCTCGGGTCCTCGTTTTATCCCCTCGCCCTTGCTCCCCCGTCCCCTCTCCCCGCCCCCCTTTCCTCCTTCCGCCCCCACTCCGCGCCGCGCGGCCGTCTCCTTCTCGAGAGGCCACGCTCCATCCCCGCGCGCCCCGCCTCCCCCGGCGACCGGCGGCGAGCGCGGCCCAGCAAAAGCGTCGTGGTCGGCCGGTAAGATCCCCATCCTTCCCGCCGTGCGCTGCTCCTTCCGTTACGTAAGCTTCGTTTGATCCGTCCTCGTTGAACGGGAGAAAAAAAGCTGTTGCCTTTTGTTCATTTGCTTATGCGAAGCAATTCCCGTGCTTTCTCCCTGCTGGTAGTTTTGGATTAATGGCTCGCCACGCTTCGCCTTACTTCAAATTTATTGGATTATTGCTGAATTCCTCGGATTAGATCTTTATTTCAGTGACCAGCTGCAGCTAATATGAATTTTGCACGGCTTCTTGCAGACGCTTGGCGGATTGGGTTGCAAAGGCGCCAATGGGGATCGCGGAGGTGGCTCTCCACACCATGCCGGGGGCATTCGCCGCCCACTCCCCGGCATCCAATTTGCCCCTTGGGGCAGACGCTAGGAGGAGGAAGAGGAACACCTACTCGGTGCCCAACGCCAGGGCACTGCAGGGCCTCCTAAAGATCCCGAGGTTGAGGTCCGTTCGGCGGCAGTGCCAGCGGATCGATGACCTTGCTAGGGTCACAGAGGGGAACGGGACCTGGGTCAAGGATGCAATGAATAACGCTAGCCAGGCTCTAGGCGATCAGGCTGTAGGTGGCAATGGAGGTTTAAATGGGAATGCTGTCAAGCCTCCACCTCAGAGGCGGAAGACGTCATCAGTCGAGGATGAGGCCTGGGAACTTCTGCGGGAGTCGATGGTTTACTATTGTGGTAGTCCTGTTGGGACGATTGCTGCCAACGATCCAAACGATAGTGATCCGGTGAACTACGATCAAGTTTTTATTCGTGACTTCATACCATCAGGCATTGCCTTTTTATTGAAGGGGGAATATGAAATTGTGCGCAATTTCATTCTACACACCCTTCAGCTTCAGGTACTGTTTGTGTCTTGCTATTTAATATTATGTTTATTATGTTGTTCATTAGGTTCAGGTCCTTGTATCTATCATGATATAGCTAGTGAATAATTATGTAACATGGAGGCTTCTTAAGTATGTTGCTTCAGATGTATTTGTTTTAACAAATAAATACAGAATTTATCTTGATCCGTTGAAATTTCAGCAAGTATATTTTACAGTGGTAAAGAGACCTAGGGGCTGCAGAATATGCTGTCAGAAATTAAGGTTACACATGCCTCTTTTCTTTGCTGATGTACAGTGACATTCATGAACTATCGTCAGTGTTGTAGCCTTAAGGCCTCCTTTGGAACGGAGATAAAACAAAGGAAAAACATAGGATTCTAGTTCCTATGGATTTATCTCCTGTAGTAGCCTTTGGATCGTAGGAATGGATCACAGGAATTTCATAGGAAAACTTCCTTTCCCTTTGATTCCATAGGAAAATCATAGGAAAAACAACATCCACTCCAACCTCTTTGAAAATTTCCTATGCACAAGGAACGAGGACAAACAAGATAAAATGACTATAGGTGGATCCTAATCAAAGAAGGCACCGGTCACTCATGTCTAATAAAAGCATGCCACGTTAATTAATAGAAATTTGATATTAAGATTCCTTTAAAAATTCCTATGTTCTTCCTACACCATCCAAACGCCTAACCTTCTACAATTCCTATGGTTTCAATTCCTTTGTTTTTCATTTGCATTCCTATCCTATTCCTATATTTTTCCTATTCCCATAGTTTTTCATTCCTATGTTCCAAAGGAGGCCTAAACAATTGGCATCCTATTAATTAAGAACTTTGCCCCTGTAAATATAAAAACTTTTTTTGGCAGAACAAAATTATAATTGTATGCATTGCCTAAGATGAGGGAGTTTCAGTATGATACTTAATTCAATGTCATTTGGAGTTTTGATTTATGTTTCTTACATTTGGCTCCTTAACTTTACATGTCAGTGCCACATAAAGTCGCAAATCTGCCATTGAATTGAGTGGCATGTCCTGAATTATTTGTGCGAGTTTGTCTGACAGCTTGAGTTGATCTGTAGAGCTGGGAGAAAACAATGGACTGCCATAGTCCAGGTCAAGGTTTAATGCCTGCCAGCTTCAAAGTGCGGACAATTCCACTTGATGGTGATGATGATGCGACTGAGGAGGTCTTGGATCCTGATTTTGGGGAGGCTGCAATAGGACGTGTGGCACCTGTTGATTCAGGTATTGTTGATCATGGTTTTAGTTATTTTTGTTTCTGGCTACTCAGCATTCCCAAATCTTTAATTCATCCTTGATCATAATGGGCTTCAGGTCTATGGTGGATCATATTGCTTAGGGCATATGGAAAATGTTCAGGGGATCTGTCAGTACAGGAGAGGATTGATGTCCAGACTGGAATGAAAATGATTCTGAAGCTTTGTTTAGCTGATGGTTTCGACATGTTCCCTACGTTACTCGTTACTGACGGTTCATGCATGATTGATCGTCGAATGGGAATCCATGGACATCCACTTGAAATTCAGGTTTTCTTTTCTACTATACCTACTTGGATTATCTGTTCCATTTGGGTTTTTGTTTTCAAGTCGATTTTCAATTAGAAGAAAAAAAATTCTAGCATCCCAATATCTTAACGTTATCTTGTTGATCAGAATAAATGAGACCCATATAGTTTCTTTATTTTGATCTTTTAACATCTTAAAGTAACAGAATGTGTCTTAGGAATTTGTAGAAGTCCTGTTCTATTCCTGCTCTGTTGGTTGGAACCTTGCATGGTTATCGGCTATTTGAGCTGATGTTATTGTTGAACAGATTATGAAGTTTTTCCACCAGAAAGTATACAGCACTTGCAATTTTCATAATCTAAATTAAAACATTTGAGTTGAACTGTCTAATGTTCAAAGCCCATTGCAATAAAACATGGATACTATTGAGTTTTCTAAAATGACGGGCTGAATTCGTGCTGTAAAAATGGACTGAAAGTAATGAGCTTTCAGGATTGATAGACATGGATAGGTAAGCTGATTGTCAGGACATTATCTAAAAAAGGCTGATTATCAGTAGTGGTGGGGATTGTAAAACCATAAAAAAAATTAGTGCAGAGAAGAAACTGGATCCCACAGATAAGATTGGAGATCTGGATACTGATGGCGTAATAGTGTTTGCAAACTGACAACTACATTCCAAATTAAGGAATTTAATTGACTGAACAATACAAGTCAAGCCTCAGTGGACTTTTGTATGCAGACACAAGTTTACAAGTGTGGTAGCCTTGAAAAACAAAATTCAAGCTCTGCTAACACTACGATTAAAAAAATTAAGATAAAACAGTGCATACAACTTTTCCCTGTGTGATAAAAATTAGCTCACACATTGTTTTCTGTGTAGGCACTCTTCTATTCAGCTCTCTTGTGTGCACGTGAGATGTTGACTCCAGAAGATGGGTCAGCTGACTTAATCCGCGCCCTAAATAACAGACTTATCGCACTGTCCTTTCATATCAGGGAGTACTATTGGGTGGATATGCAGAAATTGAATGAGATATACCGGTATAAAACAGAAGAATATTCTTACGATGCTGTCAACAAGTTTAACATATATCCCGATCAGATTTCTCCATGGCTTGTTGAATGGATACCTCCTAAAGGGGGCTACTTTATTGGAAACCTCCAGCCAGCTCATATGGACTTTAGATTCTTTTCACTGGGAAATTTATGGTCAATTGTAAGCAGCTTGGCAACGACTCATCAATCACATGCCATTTTAGATCTTATTGAATCTAAGTGGTCTGATTTAGTGGCTGAGATGCCACTGAAGATATGTTATCCTGCTCTTGAGAACCAGGAGTGGAAAATCATCACTGGAAGTGACCCTAAAAACACGTGAGTCTTAAAATAATATTCTCAATTTCTTGCCCTCTACCTGAGATCATATTGCAGTTCCTTTACTCATACCCTTACCAATTTCTGTCGAGACAGGCCTTGGTCGTACCACAATGGAGGGTCCTGGCCAACATTATTGTGGCAGGTTTGCACTTTCTGAACATTCTTGAAGACTATGTTTTCTACTAGTACTGATTCAGTGCCACTTGATGTTGACTTGGGGTTTTATTGTACATGCATATAGCATGATTGCCTTTTTTTTCTTGATAAACTGTAGAGATCTATTGGTGATCTATTTATTTATTTCCTGCTCTGTTCTTCCATTATGTAATCTCACTTTCTTTTTTTGCTATCCTTATGTGCAGCTTACAGTGGCATCTATCAAGATGAGCAGACCCGAGCTTGCTGCAAAAGCAATAGAAGTAGCTGAGAGGCGTATTGCTACAGATAAGTGGCCTGAATATTATGACACCAAGCGGGCACGCTTCATTGGGAAACAGTCCCGACTGTACCAAACATGGTCTATTGCTGGGTTCCTAGTAGCAAAGCTACTAATGGAGAAGCCTGACGCTGCTAGGATTCTGTGGAACGATGAGGATGCAGAAATCCTTAACGCTTTGAGCACAAACCGAAAACGGGGCAAGAAAGTGTTGAAGAAAACATACATCGTGTGAATTCTCACAGCAAGTTCTATCAAATGACCTAATTTAGCGTTTAGTAATTTATAGGAAGCGTCTTTCCTGTATATAAACTTACACAAGGTTGTGGTTTTTTATGGGGAGGTTGCCTGTTGTTGGATGCTGTTATTGTGGATGCATCTGGCTTCGCAAGAAAGCACTTGCCTGAGCGTTCCTCAATTGTAATTCAACACTTTTTTTTGGTAAACTAGACCTGCCTCATGTAGTTTACTATACTCATCATTTGACCAGAGTCATATCACAATAGTTCCAAAGTCGTATCATTTAACCAGAGTTTTTCGCAGGAGTTACAAAATTTGCATCTGTTTGGAGCTTGTGTCGCTGCAATTGATCCATCCTGTGTTTGTCCAGATATCACAGGCACATGTCGGGCATGAATCAATTCATATTGGTTTTTGTGCTCCCCCATTTATACTTAAGATTAGATTAGACCAGTCTTGATGGGGTTTTATGTTATTAAATTTGTTGAAGTGGCATATAAGAGAGAAAATAGAGTTTTATGGCATGGAAATGAGTTTCATCCCTATAAAACTCTACTGATTTGGTTACTTAGTTTTTAGGCTAGATAAATGTGCAATGAGAGTACAATTTTACTGATTATCGAGACTAGAAACTAGGAATCAAACCAAAGAATTTTATGGTGATAAAATTCCTCTCAGGACATTTATAATAATTTAGATAACTGTTGTCTATTTGACATACACAGACAACTCTACAATGGGTTGTCTCTGTTATTGTTGTTTTGTATAGGAGCACAAGCCAAAGCAGTAGACAATAACACTCCAATTTTTCATTAAATGATGGTCATATTAGCTCATTTTACTTATGTGGGTTCATATAGACAGCTGCTATGTAACTGTTGAACATGCTCTCACATACTACCTCCATTCTTTTTATATGACGTTCGGACACAAAAGGTTAGCTTGTTTTCTTCTAGCTTTCATGTCTGAAACGTCGTACATATTCGACCGGAGGTAGTACCATAATACTCCCTTCTCTCTACATGATAAAATTTAATGCCATAAAACCTCCACTAAGCACCGATGATAATTTGATTAGATTAGCACGTAGCTGCAGTCATTAACAGCTACATTGGTTCGCCGGTCTAAATATAATATAAAATGACTTATCTTTTTGTTGTCTCGTAGTATATTGTCATGACAACAACATTTTATACTCGTAATTAATTATATTTGTGACATATGATGGACAATAATTTTATAAATTACTTTATAATGGAACAAAAATACTAGATATTTTGACACATTTTTTGGAAGCATGTTTGTGCCCTAAAAAAATTAGGTAGTCTTCGAAAGTAGCATAATTTGATAAATTTTAGTCTAAACATTTGAACTGTTCATATATGTTTTTATGCCAAATAGGTTTACTTTCATCTATTGCATGACTAAAAAATCCATGAAATTTGAAGATGATTTGTAGGTTGTTTTAGTTAACAAAAGGGATGGATTACTAAGATAACTGCCGCAATTGATGGGAGTGTCGAAAAATGAACGAAAATTTAACTCGTTTTCGAGGGCTAGAAAAGGAACGAGTCATTATACTGGTGTCAAATACAGAATTTACTTTATAAAAGTTGTGCAAAGATGCCATATTGAAAGATGTCATATTGAAGAAGATACTTATAGATGTATCATTAGCAATAGTAAGCCTCTACTATTTCAGGACGATGCAATATGTTAACTGAGAATAGTTTCTGTTTATGGACTATAAGTTTTTTGCAAATGCGTGTGTGCGGTAGTAATAAAGTAATAAGTAATAAGGGCAGGTACATTGGTGTCGTCTAATAGACGGTCTCATGCAGTGTCACGTAATCTTGAGATAATTTATCAGACAACCTGTACAATAGGTTGTTATTTTAGTTGTCTCATAGTAATATAAAATCCCTTAATTTGTGGGAAAATAAAGAAATATTATTATTGCATGGCAACAAAACTCATACAATGGTGGAGTTGTCTCATAGTCCTAAAATTTAGCCCATGAGGCGGTTGTTTCGCGAAGCAACAACCTCATTCTCTCACCTCGCTCTCTCCCCTCCTGCATGAGACGACCTATCAGGCCGCTGACATGCCGCAATGTACCTGCCCAAAAGTGTAGCTCTGTTGCTGCAACTGTAGGCCCATCCTGGTTCCCATGTGGCACCCATATATAGTTTAGGATTAAAATTTGTGTTTACTAAATTTTTAAAGCTATGTGCCTGCATGTTATGATAAATGTGGTGCATATGCATTCTCATATCAACATGGACGACTTTGGTAATTGTTTTGGCCCATTATATCTTGTAATTTGGAACTTATCTGAGTTTAGAACTCAATTATTTTTTTATTGAACACGTTAAGCACCACAGTGAAAAGTAACGGGGAATGGGTGCGCTTTCAAGCCCCTACCGGCCTACCCCCGTTGTCCTGTACTCCTGCGGAAACTTTTGGCCCAGCATGCCATCATTATTTTTCTCCGAATCAGCATAAACCATATTTTTCTCTCGAGTAAGCAATAAGCATACAACGAATCAGCATAAGCAAGTCAAGCGAACAGGGCCAGGGTGAATAGAACACGCAAAATGATATAATCGGGATAAATAAAAAGAACACGAATAGCCACTGCCGTGTCCATTCGTGTTTCCAATTCAACAGGGACTTACATGCCACCAGACACGGCACAACTATTAAAGATTCAGATAGAGTACTAATGTAAGTCCGAATTAAAGCTTGACAAGTTTAAAGACACCATACAAGAATCAACTCAAGCAACGACTAACAATGTTCACATTTTCAACATATATCTGTGAGACACTTCAGAACCACTGCAGCAGATTGAGTTCCTGTTGAAGCACATTGATTTGCTGCCTCAGCTGTCATCCACTGTCAGACCAACCTGTCAGGCAACAAATTCACAGAATTCCACAGCTTAGTGATCACAATGCATGTTAAGGAAAAAAAAAACTTTGCAGCCGATCTGGGTTTGAACATAACAAAAACATAAACTTAACAATGGCTAGGCCACACTGGTTCCAAAGAAAATCTAAAATTAGCACAGCAACGGATTCCATAAGTGGGCAACAATAGAAGGTAATTCAAGGAATCATAAATTTCTAGTACACGAAATGCACCACATTGCATAAAAAACATAGTCAACATAAAAAGTTGTTAAATATCAAATATCACGTCACTGTTTACTTCTGGGAAATCATAACAATATAGTCGATAAGGAGATTGGATCAGATCAAACAAAAGGTAATGTTTTAACGTTACAAAACAATAGATGGGTGCAATAGGATAATATTTGATTAAAAAAAGAAATTTATTCAATTAACTTGAACAGACTCAAGTTACTAACTTTGGTTCCTAAAAATGGTATTGGAAAGGGAAGAAAGAACATTTATTCCTAAGAAGTTAATGGAATCCACTATTTTCATTAAAAATTACATTTCCTTCAATATAATTGGCAAATATATTATTACACATAAAAAGTCCAAGTGCATTTATTTGATATCAGGTGTTACCTTAAGTTAGTTTAAGAATTAACCATTTTTAATCTTCAAAAAACAAATCACTTCTATCTATTTTGCAATCCCTAATAAAGAAGGTTTTAAATTGGCGCCATCCAACTTATGTGAAGTCAGCATTTCAATGAAACTTACGAGAGAGCCCAAGGTACCCCTATCAAAATTTAATTAGGCAAGATATGTTAAGCAAGATGCTTTGATTCATAAAATTCAGATAAATCTTGATTCTTTGGATCAGAAAGTTTTTGCCCATCAAATCAAGTGAACTGTAATTAATACATATGGTTAAAATACTTATATATACCTGCAAGGGCTCTTCATTCCATGAGCTTTCTGCTATTCTCACCTTCTTGTGTTCCTGCTCACCTTCCACTGAGACTTGTACTCTTTCATTACGAGGATGCTTCTTTTCAGGACCTAGCAGCTGAAAGGATGTTTGCATTACAGATAGATGTCAATCATGATTAACAACTAATCTTAACAGTATTAGCATATCGCTGCAGTACAATTAGTTTTGTTGAACAGACACAAAAAATAGAGATAGACATATCAAAATTAAACTATCAGTACCTTGCATATTCCTCCAGCTGTCTCATCCTCATCAGCATCCATGACTTCAAAACTGGGAACTGTGTTGTCCTTATAATCAAGAAACAAAATACATAATAAGAATGAATCAACTGTTAATCCAATAGTATAACAGAATAAACCTTCATCTCAATTAATAGCAGAAGAAAAATCATCGGATCTTAGTGCATTAACAATATAAACTGAGTGCGACACTAAACTGACCAACCAATTAAAATATGAATTAAAAAGAGCAGGCAGTTGAATAAACCTTGAAACCTTACCGTGCCAAGGCCTTCATCCAGAATGGTCTGAGCTAGACTTGCCAACAATTCTGAGGTAATGCGACAGCCGCCTTTGGTACGGTTTTCTGAGCTATTTGCCACTCCAGCTTCGCCTTTAACAGAGACTTGTACAGGTTCTTCACTGCCACGATCCAGCTGAAGAGATGCAACCATTATAGTCAAGAATTATGATGAATAATCAAACAACTGCACTACAATGGAGTCTGTCACGATGGATATCCTCACGTTGCATATTCCACCATCTTCCTCATCAACTGGGCCTTCATAAACAGTCCTTGCCTTCAGCTCTTTTTCCTTTTCTTCGAAGAACTGCATGTGTTGCATGTCGAGAAAGATTAGTTGATTGTTTTTACTAATTGCATAACAGAACGAAATGCAATCAGAAAAATTGCAGTAATACCAATTGTACAACAGAATACAACATAAATGGTTAAAAAAAGGGCGCAAACACTTCCAGCAAATTCATTTCAACTAATTTCAGAACACAAGACAGTGTTCTTCTGTTACCATGTATGATTCTTGTATGCAAGGACCTGATATTTAATGCAAACTGAAGATCGTGAAGACCTTGTACCTAAAACATATCAGTACAGTACTCGGTCCAGTAACAATTACAGTCAAATAAAAGGAATTGCAGAAGCAAAATCATCCGCTTGTGATGTTTCCCATCCATATGAATTGTACACATCCCTGAGCTAACCAACCAGCAGGTATGTATGCAACAGATCGACCCCAACTGATGATTCAAATAAGTACAACAGGCTGAGATTTGGTCATCGTTAGCAAACTCCCATCCGTTGAATTAGAATGAAATCCCGCATTCATATCCCATCCAAACTCACCCATGGCTACGAGACAAACTTGAAGAATTATATTAAGGTGTCAACTCAGTTAATTTTTTTATTGCAGTGGATACCAATCCGACGGACCACGCCCTAGCCCTCCTCACTCCAGCAACGACAGGTACTTCCTATCTCATGCGGCGCCTTACCCACCTAAACCGGACACGTTCGGATGGGACTAAATCCAAACCCTAACACACCAAGCCCTAACCACGTTCACCGAAGACGACAACTGCGTCGTCTGGAACACAAATCACAAAACGGAACCGAAAAAACATGTGAATGAAAGGCAGCAATTGGGAACAATGGAAAATACGCAATCAAACCAATGGAATTCGATCTGGGAGCCTTCATTACCCTGATAAGAGCTTCATTCCTTTCCTCCAGTGGTCGATCCGCACTGGCTGCCCACAAATCCGAGGCATCGGAATAGTAGGAAGCAGGGAGAAGGTTGAAACAGGGAGTATCCAGGAAATAACGGGCCATGTCGATGGATGCGAGAAGGCGACGGAGGCGGCGACGGCGGTGGCGGCGGCCGGGGATGGAGGGAGAGGGGGAGGAGGAGGGGTCGCGGTAAGGTTAATGTTGGGACCGGCCTATCGCGCGACGGGTCGCGCGTTAGGGAATCGCGCGACCCGCCGCCGTGGCCGCCGCAGCCCCCGCCGCCGCCCACCTCCTCCGACTCCGGCGGCTTCCGCCGCCTCCGCCGCCGCCCACCTCCACGGCCCAACGCTAACCCGTCGTTCGTGTTCGCCGGCACCCTCTCCGCCCCCGCCGCCTGCACCTCCCCCGGCTCCGGCGGCCTCCGCCGCCGCCGACCGCCGCGGCCGACGCTAACCTCGCCGGCCGCCGTTTCTCCTCCGTCCCCGCCGCCGGCACTGCCCACCGGGGATCTCCCACCGCCCGGCCGGTGGCGCCATCGCCGCCCGGCCCTCCGCCCGGCGCCCGGCGCCCCCGCCGGGCCGGCCGCCGCCCCCGACCCCCTTGCTAGGTCCGGCGGCGGTGGATCTCCCCCCAGCAACCCCGCCCCCTAACCCCGGGCACTAACCTGGTGGTGCCGGCGCCGGAGAAGACAGCGGCGGCGGCGACGCGAGCGGCCGTGGGCCGTGGGCCGCGAGGGTCGCGCGCTCCGCGCGAGCGCGACCCCGCGCGCGTTAGACTTAGTGTAATGTTGCCGAGCCTCTGCATTTTATAGGCAAGAAATACTAGCGGGCCACAAGACCGAGAGCCTGCTGTGCCGTTCCGACCCGGCCCATTTGAAGTGGAGTAAGCCCTTAGGGCACCCACAGTGGGATACAAAACCAGGTAGTAAGCAATTAATGCCCTGCTACTACCTGGTAGTATACACTGTGGAAGTCGGATGAAACAATAACCCGGTCATAGGCTTACTACCGGTAGTAAGAGAATAAACTATATTTTCTGACCGTACATCTCGCGTGAGGATGGGAAGGAGGCGCTGCTTCTGCTAGGCAAGGAGGCTGGGCAGGGTAACTTTTTTATTCTAGCGGGACCCACCTTACTTACCACTCCCCTGATAACCATTGTGGGAGTTTAGATAACTATTTACTGCTTTTGTAGGCTCCACCGTTGTTTACTACTTCACCAACATACATTGCTGCTGCCCTGAGCCTTTGCAAAATAGGGGGGCTAAATTTGGGATTTTGGGGTCACTTGGCTATAAATGCATCGTTATAGCATTTTGTTTATATTTATGAAAAATTATCCAAAAATTTAATTAATTAGGCTCAAAATGTTTGTCTCGCAGAGTATAACAAAATCGTGCAATTAGTTTTGATTTCATCTGCATTTAGTACTCCATGCATGTACCGACATTTTGATGTGATGAGAATCTTCTTTTACACAGTGAACTTTGAGGTAGAATTTGGAATCTAAACAAGGCCTCAGCCCCTCGATTTTAATTAGTTGTAGCCCAATTTAATCGGCGCTAATTTACTTTTTCTATCGTTTCAGGGCAATCCCAACACATTGTGTCCATGAGTGATGTTTAAGAAATAAGAGAGCAGTAAATATGCACTAGACACTACCTTGTCTAACGCACCGTGTCTACAACAGTTTCATAGCCAAGAAACATTAATTACCTTCGTACATGCACAAGGATCAGTTATGGCATTGTTGTTCTATAGTCGTCATTACACACACATAATGTGTATGCCAAGAGGTGTGTTTAGTTCCACCAAACTTACAAAAATTCTCTCTCCAAACTTCATTTTTCACCTATCACATCAAATCTCTCTCCTCGTGCATGAGACACTAAACATGGGTAAATAAAAAACTAATTACATAGTTTTGATGTACACGACGAGACGAATCTTTTAAGCCTAGTTAGGTCATAGTAGGACAATGTTTACCACAAACAAACGAAAAGTGCTACAGTGCGCTACAGTGTTTGATGTGACATTTTCACCAAACTTTACCCACCCATTTTTACAACTAAACACACCCAAGAATACACAGAACATAAAAACATATGCGACATGGCCATAGATAACAGTAGTGTAAAACACCATCCATTTAGAATAAACATAGAAAAAAAATTAGGTTCATTACAATAGATAATAGATAGCATTGGCAGCATAGTAGTTCTGATAATATCTCGTTGACAATATCTAATAAACTTTGGTACTATAATTTTAGTAGCAATTGATCCAGGAATTTAACAAAGTGCATTCTGTTCATCTGACTTCCAGTAGCATAGTTCATGCATGGAACATTACGATCCTGTAGCATATTCATAAAATCACCTTTTTGATACATCCTGAAATAATTAACAATTAGAAATGTTGACTATAATAATTAACACTGTCACTTACAAAGTAAAGGACCATCCGATATGGCTGTACCATATTATTATAATATCTCTCTCCCAGGCACGGTCCTGAGATTTTCGGGCCCCCGGGCGAGACTTAAACTAGGGGCCTTTTAATAATAATAATAATAATAATAATAATAATAATAATAATAATAATAATATACACACACAATTTGTTATCAATAAACATTTAAGTTACACCAAATAAAATTATCATATCATGTATTTATTCATATTACTTTAAAAGTTTTCTTCTAACATTTTAGGATGCAAAGTCTGTGGCAATAGTATCAGGATCAATTTCGTCCACTATTTTTTTCTCAGTGCATAGAATTGCCAAACCATTTAACATTTATTGAGCCATTTTGGACCTTAGATGATTCTTCATCGGCTTTAACTTTGAAAAGCTTCTTTTAGCCGATGCCACAGTGGACACAGTAAATAGAAATTTGTCAAGGGCTCCTCTTTGTGATTTTTTTACGACATGACAGTGCTTTGTACTGGAAATCAAAGAAAAGCACTATCTCAGTACTGACTCGCTGAGTTTTAGCAGAAGTCTAAAAACTATAAATCCCAAATCCAATCAATATAATACCTCATCACTCTTTGAATCCTGGTTGCTTTTCGTGAACAATAGGTCAAATATTTTGATTAGCTGAACGCCTGAACTTCTACTCTTTTTTTTTTGAAACGAACCTGGCAGGAGAGCTGCCGATTATATTAAAAAGGAGAAGTAACCCAGACTGGGTATTACAACTAACCAACAACATCTCAAGGGAGAGAGCAACATTAAAACCACGACACGGCACATTAAGCCTAAAACCAACACGAAGCTACACAAACAACTACAACCCAAGCAAAGCTCAACGAAGAGGTAAAAAAATCCCAGCTACAAGGTCCCAAAAGGCTGGACCTTTCAAATTAGGGGTGGATATCGAGCTAGCTCGGCTTGTTTTGACTCGACTCGTTCGAGCTCGTTATCCAAACGAGCCAGCTCGGCTCGGCTCGTTAAAGAAACGAGCAAAAATCTTGGCTCGGCTCGGCTCATTAAGCTCGTAAGCTGGCTCGTTAAGCTCGCGAGCTAGAGTTAAATTTAAAATTTCCACAATAATATATATAATATAAAAAATATCGTATTTATATGGTCTTAATACCTCCAAAATCTACTCTATCATACTATAATAATAGAATATAACCATAACATCATCTATAACTACGTATATATTATACATATATTAATATTAGTTAATAATTTGCTCATTAGTCTATTAAACTTTCTAGCTCGTTTGGCTCGCGAGCAGCTCGCGAGCCGGCTCGAACTCGCTCGTTATACTAACGAGCAAAAAATCTTGCTCGGCTTGTTAGGAATATGCACCGAGCCGAGCCGAGTCGAGCCGAGCGAGCTAACGAGCTTCGAGCATTTTGTCCAGCCCTATTTCAAATGCATGAACGACTCAAGGAGGTCCGGCGGTAGCAATTCCTTCAAACAGTTCGCATACTCTTGAATGACAACCTCATCAAGCTTCCCATCATTCCCAAGGATACCTAGGTCTTTTATCTTGCGTTGGGCAAGTCGAGCACTTCTATGAAGCGACGATTTGTCATAACACTTTCTTCGACGCCTTGTTGTTGATATACTCAGTGACGAGGGATGCACAGGGGAGCATGCAAGGTTGTCCACCTTCATGATTGTGATGTGCATAGGGGATGTAGCCTCCATCAACAGGTCATCTTGCTGTTGTGGCTCATCTGCCATGGCCTAGACAGTGGACTGGATGGATCCATCCGGTAACAACCCTGAAAATTCCGTAGAGTATTGTTGAATGCAAAAATGCGAATTTCAAAATTTTTGGTGAATTGTTATGCATGCGAACCAACATATAAGGATGTATTCATTCTGCTCCCTAAAATTCCTAGGCAATTTAAATTTAAATTAAAATTAAGTTGAAGTGCTAAGGACCAACTAGATGTGAGTTGGTTTTTTTATTTGGCTTTGTTGGATTTTTGTTTGTTTTGAATTCAAACTCTAGGTTTGAATTCAAACACTAATATGACCTAAACTAACTTCTAACCATCTAACTGACCCATGGGCCGAATCTAAACCGAAGTCTGCTTTCCACCCTCGATCTCTTCCCAGAGCCCAGCTCCTTTTTCCCTTCCATCCCCGCGACCCAGCCAGCCCAGCACCGCTTACGGCCCATCGGCCGGCCCAGCAACCACCACCACATCCCTCTTCCTTTCTTCTTCCACTAACCGGTGGACCCCGCAGCGCAGTCATCTTCTTCCCCGCCTTTCTCCCCCGCCGCGTCGAGACCGCGACACTCGCGCACGCGCGCTGCGCGTGAGCTCTTCGAGCTCACCTGCTCCGCGCCGACCTAGCCACTCTGATCCTGCCGCGTGGAAAGGGGAGGGTGCCAAGCCTTCTCCACCGTTCACGCCCGCAAAACCCTAGAGCCCTTCCCTACTTAACTCCCCAGCCGGAGCTCTCTCTGTTCGAGCCGCCGCCGCCCCGCTGGGGCACTCCGCATCCGCAATTCGAGTAGGGGTTAGAGAGAGGAGGTGTGGAGGAGGGAGAAGAAGGAGGGCCACGCCTCGGAGGAAGCTTAGAGCCGCCGCTCCGTGAGGACGACGCGCCGCCGCGGTGTGCCGACCGGAGGAGCCACCGGCGGAGGAAGAGGAGCCGGACCAGAGGAGCGCGAGGAGGGGAGCACCATCGAATCGTCGTTCCGCGAGTCGTCAGCGAGCTTGCGACGCCTTCACCATCGCCTCACTGTGAGCGCCGCCGTCTTCCCTTTCTTCTCCCCTGTTTTCCTTCTTTCCCAGCCATGCCGTCGCCATTCCGCGTCGCCGCTGTTTCGAGCCTCGCCGTCGCATCCTTCCTGTGTGGTGCCAGCCTTCGTGCTGTGCTGATTTCTTGCAGGGAACCTTCGCCGCATACCCTAGCTGCAAAGCGCCGTCGCCGCCGGCCACCATGATCCCGCGACTGCGCCATCGCGCGCTCGCGTCGGGGGTCCGCTCCGTCGGTCGCGAGGGCCCCTGATCTTACCGCCCCGCTTTGCAATCCCAAGGCCGAGCCCTTCCCCTTTTCCTCGTTCAACGCATTCGCACCGAACCTCGTCGTCGCCGGCTACGGAAAGCGTAGCGCCGCCGCAGGCTTAGCCGCACCACCGTGCACCATCGTCGGGGAGCCGCTCCGTCGACCCGTGCTTCCCATACTCCTGCCGACCACCTTCGCGAACCCGAGCCACCTCTGTAGGCCTCCTGTGTGAACCTTGAAACCCCCTTGCTACCCGAGCGCTGCCGGCCGCCATGGCGCCGTTGGCCACGCCGCCGCCGCTCGTGTCGGAAACCCGCCTAGCCAAGTGAAGGCTCTCCTTTTCTACCCGAATCAAACCGTCGCACCCTAGCGGATCTTTTTCCGCGGTTCTGGAGCCCCGCCGAGCCCTCTCTGGCGAAGTCGCAGCCGACCGCCGCCGCGCCGGAGCGCACTCGCCGCGTTCGCGTCGCGGCCGGAGCAGCCGCACCTAGGACCACAGCCACACTTGCACAAACCAGGCACAGACGATCCCGACGCGGCCACACCTGATCCCATGGGCGCGGTGCATCGTGAGCCACTCTCACGGTCTATGGTAGACCGCGACCGCCAAGCCGAGCCCAGCACCTACGCCCTCGTGGGCCTAAACCCAGCCCAAAGTTTTTTCGACACCCCTAAACTATCACTCCTGGCCAACGTGCAACTTGGCCCAGTCTTCTTTCGGCCCATTAGCAATCTGTTAACCTTAACTCGTTTTCTTTTCCTAACTAACCAGCCGGCCCCACTTGTCACCCTCTGCGTTAGACTGACCTATGGGCCCCTACTGACCCAGTTGACTATGCTGACCTTTGACTGGTCAACGTTGACCAAGTAAACGCTGACGTCATCAGGGCCCACGATGACGTCAGCATAGCCGGCCCCACTGATGACATCATGCTGACGTCAGCGGTGATGACGTGGTGCCACCAGAGGCTGCCACGTGTCCCAGCTTGAGTAATTTTCATTTTCAGAACTATTTAATATTTTCAGAAAATTATTTAAACTTCGAAAATTCATAATAAATCAACTGTAGCTCACAAAAATATGAAACCAGTTTCTATATTTTTTTAAAATCATGACCTACGCGTTAGTGTAGTGTTTGGTGTTCTTTGGGTCTTATTTCTCCACTGTTTTGGCATTTCTTTGCTAGTAGTCGCCATTCTTATTTTATTTCCGCGACTCTAGGAGTTCCGGAAAACAGGAGGAGACCGTCTTCGACGACGACTACGGTGCGTGGAAGAGAACACTTGCCCAGGTTCATGCCCGACCATCCTCTGAAATACCTATTAGACATGCAACTAGTATGCTAGCGCTTTACTTTATTCGCATGATAAACCTGCACTGCCATTGTTATATCCTGTTTACCTTGCCACCCTATTATCCACTTTATGAGATATGCTATGCTATGCATGTGTTGGGATGGTTGTGATTTGATCCTCTTGGCGTGAGTTGGGTGGAGTAGTGCAGTAGGCGGTGGGGGCGAGTGATAACAACCCGATCGTTTGACCGGGGTGCTTGGGGGCTGCACTCGGGCAGTCCCTGCGGAGTACCTGTTGCGGGTACATGGTTGTTTTGGTTACTTTGAGGAGTTTGGGCGGCTATACCTGTCATGGGTGCCGATTGCGGACCGTTGCGGCGGATCGCTTATGATGCAGATACTCGCCTTCACCGGAACTCAGGACTGCGTAGAGAGCGGCCATCGGTAGTCGGACTTACAGTGCTCACCATCTACCCAGTATGGGGAGGGTTCCAGCAAGCCTAATCTAGTGCGGCGCCGAGACTGTAGGAGAATCGAGTTTGATATGTGTGTTGGCGGTCGTTACAGACCGATTTCCGACCTCCAACCGAGTATAAAACAAACACAATGGGGACACACACCATAGCTATAGGGCTTATCACTGACTATTTCCACAAGTTTTGGTGATTGTCCTCTGTGCAGGTACAAAATGGAGAAACATGTGCTATAAGGGTCAGAAATGATCGTTTCGGCCGAACGACTCCGTTCGGCCGGTTGCCCCCCTAGCTGGGCAAGACTTGTGGACCACGACCACACCACTCTGGGCCGGCTCAACCCATATCCAGAAGACCGGTGACCCATATCCAACCCGATGGAGCCCACGAGTCCACCGGAGGCCCTCCAGGCCAGCCCAAGACGTGAACCGATCTGCCAACCGACCTCAGGAGCTGGATAAACACGTGTGCAAAGCAGAGGCGGTGCAGTACTGGGCCGGGCCCACTTCGGCCGAAGTGGCCCGTTCGGCCGAAGGCAGGAACCGCCTCCAGGGTGCGATCCTGGCCTTTGGCTGCTGAGGCGGTGGATCCACCGGTTCGGGCGAACTGGGCAGTTCGGCCGAACCGGGGATTTCGCCCGAACGGCCCGGCACCGCCTCCCAGCTGCCTTGGCTGCTACTCTGCCTCCACCATCCTTCCTTGCTATAAATAGAGGCCTGGTTTCACCTGCAAAACACACAACACAAGAGTAGAGTGCAGGCGAAGCACTGTTAGTTCTCCACTTGTATCAGTAGAAATAGGGAGAGAGGAGAGGTGAGCGTCCCGGAGAGGAGCCGAAGTGTCGGCCCCTCTTCCCGCTGTACCTCTACGGATGCGACTTCACTTCGAGTAACATCCGGGTCATGTCTGGTAACTCTTGTATCTCTCTCTGATTAATTGAGCACTCAGTTCTTACTTTTATATGCTTGCTGGTTCTTCGTTCAATGCTTAGTTGATTGGTATAACTGTATACTGGTTGCTAAGCTTGGGTGCTTATCTTTCTATAGGAGATAAGTATTAGTTGACTAGTGTAGGCGTGGTGCCTATACTTGAGACTAACTTAGTTTATTCCCGTCGCAACGGAGGTGGTAGCCGTAAGGTAGTGACAGCCCTTCCGGTCTTTGTAGCCCATCACGTTAGTTCCGGTCCGTAGGATCCCCCAGTTGGGAAATAGTGGCACCCCTTCTCATCCCTTTCTGTGTGTCCACCGGTTCCCTTGTCCCGAAGCAAATATCTATCTGTACCCTCTGATCTGCTCGATCAATCAGTAGAATACCTCTATCAGACTCGTACCCTCTCTACCCTCTTATCACTCCTCTTCTCTTTGTTGTTGTCATCCACCTCATCCATACCATTCACTCCATTTCCATCTACCTAGGACAACTTAGTTTAGAATCAATCCACTTCTCGTTCTCCGTGGAAATCGATACCTTGGAATACTCCCGGATGAAAGCTACATCGGTATCTGTCCGCTTGCGGACTTATCTGTAGGCCGTAAGGAGTGCCAACAATGTGTAAGGGGGACTTGTGTTGACCTTTGCTCCCTGATTTACCACGGCCCCCGACTGGCCCCGGTGGGAAGGTTTCACACCCCTGGGGCAGATGTTAGCTCAGATGTTTCCCGAGCCCAGGGAGACAGGATTGACGCCGTTACTGTTTGGGGTCTTTGCTGTGGGTTGTGTCTCAAGGCGGGTCATGTCCGCCTGCAGCCCGGATGGTTCCAGGAGTGCCACCTCTGCAGAGTGTAAACTATACGTATAGCCGTGTCCGCGGTCATGGACGACCTTCTTCTGTACCGTTCTCGCCTGTCCTTTGGGATTCTGCTTTCTTCCCTCATCCTTGGCTTGGGTTAAGAGAGATTGGTCCAGCGTTTGCTGTTGAGACAAGGTGGGGAGGGAGCTCACCGAGTCGACTAGAGTGTGAAAGCTGCTGGAGGATGATTACTACGGGAACCTGCGGAGGCAGGATGAGCCCGATGCGGATGTGAGATTGATGGTTGGATTTGGGGAGTGGATTCATGTTTGTGAGGAAAGATGTTTGGAGATGAGATGAACTTGGGTTATTGCTGCTGCTCGCATAGGAAACCCCAGCTTATATTCCTTGAATATTTTATTACTAGTTTAGGTCACTTTAAAGCTTGCTGCATATATGGTTGGTGACGTGGACCTGTCCCATTTCCTTGGGGACAGTTCTGGGGCTTTCAGGCAATAACTTCAGCTTTGTTGGATGCCGCTTGGAGGGTTACGTGCTTCGCTCAAGGATGCCTGTGGTGAAGTTTGAAGTTGAAGACTCGAAGGCCTAGCTACCACTGCGTAGAGGTTTCGTCTTGTCGATTAGCCCATGTGGCATGTACTAACCTCGTACTCTGATATGTAAATAATGAATGCAGTCATGTTATCGTGGTATGGATGTGATATTTGGCTGAAATGAGTTCTGGACGTGATAGCTGTTGATTCTGGGACTATCACAATGGTACAGGGAGTCGGATTCTCTGTTTCGGGAATCCGGTTCGTTCCGGTTGGTATCAGAGCCATACTTGACCGTAGCGCGTAACCCATAGACTGGAAACCTAGGACAGAAGCTCTAACTGAGTCCTCTACTTTATATAAAATTTCCTTGGACTATTCTCTGCGAAACCTTGAAGAACTGCTTCCCTTATCTATCCTTGAACTGTTTCGCTTACCTTTACCTTGCTAACTTTGCTGACTAACTAACATCCCGAGCACAATAGTAGTAGTAGAAATGACCACCATATGGAACAACCACGTTGAACTAGATCGAATAGATGTGTGACCCCCAAGGATTCAGGAGTTGGCCTTGGGATAGCACAAGAGTCTAGAATGTAATGCAGTGTATGAGTGATCGACTCTTGTGGCTGTTCTTGCGGTGTTCTCGATGTTCATCTTGAGTGTACCTTAGTGTTGAGTCTTTTTCATGTGTGCAGCTCCTACTGTAGTTGACGCTACCTTTAACCCTTACCTGACCACCACAATATCTACTTTGCGGTGTTTTCAGTGCAATGTCCACCCGAAGATTGAGTCGGATGTGCTAGCGCGTCTCACAGAAGCTGAGCAAGTAGAGACGACAATGACAGCCCAAGGCAGAGGGCGTGGTAGAGGTCGTGACCGAGCTACAGCTATAGCCGGCCGAGGCAGAGGCAGAGACCGTGCCGTGGTAGCACCAACACCTGAACAGCCTGAGAACGACGTGCCAATGGCAGAAGTAGAAGCTGAACCAGCAGCCACAGAGGTACTGCAGCGGAACTGCCGCGAGCGCAGGAACAACCTACCTCCAGAGGCACCAGTCCCACCAGATCCTAACATAGCAGAAGTGATGGCTACCCAGACTCAGCTGATGCAGCAAATGGCACAGACGTTTCAGCGACTTCAAGAAAGTCAGAACCAGAACAAGCAGGACCACAGTGAGGAGGGCCTCCAGGGAAAGATCGAGAGATTCATCAAGCTGAAAGCACCTACCTTTGACTACTCAGACGAACCTCTTGATGCACACGATTGGCTCAGGACAATCAAGTCGAAGTTAGACCTGACGAACTACTCCGAAGAAGAGTGTGTGGCCCTGGCGGCACACCAACTTGAAGGTGCAGCTAAAGCGTGGTGGGAGGACTACTGCGACTCTCACGCGAACCCCGCTCAGATCACCTGGTTGGAATTCTCTGAAGCATTCAAGGAGTATCACATACCCGAGCAAGTGATGATTCAAAAAGCAATGGAGCTCAGAACCATGAAGCAAGACATGATGACAGTTGCAGAGTACGCTCGACACTTTGCGAAGATGTTGAGGTACGCTCCTGAAGAAATCACCACAGAGCGGAAGAAACAGCTTTGGTTTCAGAGAGGGTTGCACAGAGGTCTGAGGATAGCACTTGCTGCAAGCAGTCATGAGACGCTTCATGAGATGATTGACAGAGCAATAGCAGTTGAGAAAGAAAGAGAAAGCCTGGAGAACTTTTGGAGAGAAAAGAAAAGGAAGGCCGAACAGCAACACAACCTCAGACTGAGTCAGAGACCGAGAAGTGGCCAGAGCAACATGCTCCGAAGAGGATTTCAACAAGGTATTAGCCAAGGAGGGCAAGGATTTGGCAGAAGCAGCCATCCAACCTCAGGAATCAGTAACCCCAACTGTTTTGAGAACAGGGACAAGAACCACACAGCTTAGGAAGGATGGAACCAGAGGCAGAACAGTGCACCTAGAGTTGACAGTGGCACGCAAGATACCTGCTTTGTGTGCGGAAAACATGCCACAAGTCTTTTGGGTGTCCAGACAGAAAGCACAAGTAGCGCCTTGCTAAAGCACCAACGCCAAGCAACCAAGAGAAGCAGTCGACCACAGCTCTCAGAGGCCAACTCAACCACATGACCAAGGAAGATACTGAGGATGCACCTGACATGGTACTTGGAGAGTTTCTAGTGAATGGCACAAAAGCATTGGTCTTATTTGATTCTGGTGCGACCGGATCGTATATCTCTTCGAAGTTTGCAGTAGCGCAGTCTCTCCCAATGTGCCAGAAAGTCAAACCCATAACCACAACCTCTTCACTAGGTGAACTCAGATGCACCCATGAGTGTCCGTCAGTCAGCATGATACTAGGAGGACAAGAATTCCTTGCAGATCTGACAGTGCTGAAGTCAGAAGGTATTGAAGTGATACTTGGAATGGATTGGTTGACAGCACACAAAGGAGTGATCAGCTGCTCACCAAGATCGGTTGAGTTGACACATCCCGATGGAGCAAAAGTGACAGTGAGTCCTCAGAGGAAGAAAGAAAGACCCAAAAAGTACATCATGAAACAGCTGGTGTACTCAATCGAGCACAAGACAATCGAGGAAGTGCCAGTAGCGTGTGAGTACCCCGACGTGTTCCCAGAAGAACTACCAGGCTTGCCACGTGACCGAGACGTTGAGTTTATAATTGAGTTGCAACTAGGAACATGTCCAATTGCCAAGAGACCATGCAGAATGTCTGTCGAAGAACTGGAAGAGCTTAAGAAACAGCTGAAAGAAATGCTAGAAAGTGGAGTGATACGACCGAGTTCTTCCCCATGGGGATCGCCAGTGTTGTTTGTGAAGAAGAAGGATGGGTCAATGCGGATGTGCGTGGACTATCGGTCCCTGAACGCAGTGATGATCAAGAACAAATATCTGCTACCCAGAATTGATGATCTGTTGGATCAACTTAAGCGAGCCAAGTACTTCAGCAAGATTGACTTGAGATCAGGATACCACCAGATGAAGATCCGTGAAGGAGACATTCCCAAGACAGCCTTCGTGACTCGGTACGGGCAGTACGAGTTCACCGTTGTGTCCTTTGGACTGACCAACGCACCTGCTTACTTCATGAACATGATGAATGAAACGAACCGGATTCTCAACGACGAGAATCCGACTCCCTGTACCCTTGAGATAGTCCCAGGAATAGCAGCTATCTCGTACAGAACTCATCTCAGTCGATTATCACATCCATACAGCGATAAAAGAGGTCCAAACATGACATATATAAAACATAGCGTCTGGTACAAGCCCTCTAGGCTAAATCGACAATAAGAAACAGCTACGCAGCGGTAGCTAGAGCATCGGGGTCCACTCCACCACAGGCAACCTTGAGCGTAGCGCGCACCCTTCAGTCGTACCAACCGTCCTGGTTGAACTCACGGTCGGAGTCTTCACTTGCGTACCCAAAGTCTGTCCCTAAGGAATTGGGACAGGTCCACGTCACCAACCATGTATGCAACAAGCTTTATAGTGGCCTATCTAGTAATATAAGTATTCAAGGGAAAAAGCCGGGGGTTTCCTATGCGCAGCAGCAATAAACCAAAGTTCAACTCATCACCAGCTCCTTATCTCACCAAGATCACACTCCCCAAACCAACCATCAGCTCACAACCACATCGGGCTCGTCCTGCCGCAACAGGTTCCCGTCAACAAAATCCTCCAGCACCTTGCACTCACTATTCGACTCGGTGAGCTCCCTCCCCACCTTGTCTCATTAGCCTCAGCTGGACCAATCTCTCATGACCAACCAAGGGAGAGGTAAGAAAGTAGATACCCGGGCTAATCTAGACAATATCAGAAGGGTCGTCCATAACCGTGGACACGGCTATACGTATAGTTTTCACTCTGCAGAGGTTGCGCTCCTGGAACCATCCGGACTGCAGACGGTAATGAGCCATTTTGAGACACAGCCCACAGCAAAGACCCTAAGAAGTAATGTGCCATACTGTCTCCCTGGGCTCGGGAAACAAACTGAGCTAACAGCTGCCCCAGGGTCGTGAAACCTTCCCACCGGGGCCAGTCGGGGGCCATGGTAAATCAGGGAGAGTACGCCGCAACGAGTCCCCCTTACACATATCAAACTCGAATCTCCTACAGGTCTGGCACCACACTAAGTAGGCTTGCTGGAACCCTCCCCATTCTGGGTAGACGGTGAGCACTGTAAATCCCACTGAAAGCCTCCATCGACACGGTCCTTAATTGTCGGTAAAGCGAGTATCAGCGTCATAAAGCGATCAGCCGCAACGGTCCGCAATCGGCACCCATTATAGGTATAGCCGTCCAACTCCTCGAAAGTAACCAAAGTAACCATGTACCCGCAACAGGTACTCCGAAGGGACTGCCCGAGTGCAGCCCCCAAGCACCCCAATCAAACGATCGGGTTATTATCACTCGCTTACACCGCCTAACTGCACTACACCTCCCATACCACCCACAACTCACGCCAAGAAGATCAGATCACAACCATCCCAACACATGCAACACATAACATATAATATTCTGTGGATAATAGGATGGCAAGGTAACAGGATATAAACAATGGCAGTGCAGGTTTATCATGCGAGTAAAGTAAAGCGCTAGCATACTAGTTTGCATGTCTAATAGGTATTTCAGAGAATGGTCGGGCGTGAACCTGGGCAAAAGTCTTCGTCCTCGTCAAAGCAGTTGTCGTAGTGGTCCGGCTCCTCCTGGCTCTCTAGAGCTCCTAGGGTTGCGGAAAATAAATAAGGCGCGGCTACTAGCAAAGAAACACCAAAACAGCGAGGAAAGAAGACCCAAAGAACACCAAACTCTATTCTAACGCGTAGGTCATGATTTTAGAAAAATATAGAAACTGGTTTCATATTTTTCTAAGCTACGGTTGATTTATTATGAATTTTCCAAGTTTAAATCATTTTCTGAAAATATTAAATAATTTCCCAAAAAAGAAAATCAGACAAAAATTAGCCTGCTGACGTCAGCATTACGTCATGCTGACGTCATCAGTGGGCCAGCCCTATGCTGACATCATCGTGGGCCCGGATGACGTCAGCGTTGACTCGGTCAACGTTGACCAGTCAACGGTCAGAGTCAGTGGGGCCCACTGGTCAGCCTAATCCTCTCTATGACAGGTGGGTCCGGGCTGTCAGCGTAGTTAAAAAGATAAAGAAAACGAGATGGCTGGGCTGGTAACGGGCCGAAAGCAGTGGGCCGACCCAACAGGGATGGGCTGGCAGCCCACGAACGCGAGGCCGAAGGGGCTGGCGCGGTGGACGCAGTCCACCATGCGCCGGGTCAGGGATGCACGGTGAACCAGGTTCATGGGATCTGGTGTGGCTGCAGGGATTTTCTGTGGCTGTGCGTGCGTCGGCTCCGTGTGGTCTTCGGTGTGGCCTCGGCCGCGGCGCGACGCGGATGTGCGCGGGGCGCTCCAGCGCACGGCCGGCGGCGACGGCGACCACGGCGATCGACGGAAAAGAGGTCGGCGAGGCTTGGGGTCGACGGCTACAGATCCGCTAGGGTTTTGCGAACTCAAACGACGAGAGGAAGGTGCAAGCTTGGCTGGGGTTTTGGCCTCCCGACGCGAGCGGCGGCGGCGCGGCTATGGCGCCACGGCGGCCGGCGGCGCTCGCGCGACAAAGCGGTGAAAGGGGTTGGCTTGGCAGGGAAGGCACGCGTACGCGCGGCTCTAGCATGTGCTGGGACGCGATGTCGCGGCCTCGGCTAGGTGCGCGCGCGCGGGCACACGGTTGCCTGTGGCCGCGACACGGCCGCAGCTCGCACGCGGTGACCGGCATCCCGGTTCGCGGTGGCGTTGGCTGCAAGATCGTCGACGGCGAGGGTTGCGGCAGGTTTAGCGGCTCGGCGGCGAGATCCTGCAGATGAGAAGGCCATAGTTCGAAGGCTGGGTCCCAGAGATGGCTAGCAAGGCAGCGCGGCGGCGACATGGCCGGAAACAGGGGAGATGAAGGGGATTGGCGACGACAGCTCACCCTGGGTCACGTCGTCGTACTCAGCAGCTCGGGGAAGATGTTCGTCGTCGTGGCGGTGCTCGCTCTCCCTCGAACAGCTCCGGTCCGGCTCCCCTCCGGCGTTTCCACGAGCGGCGGCGCCGCGGCGGCGCAGCGCTCTGCGTCGGCTTCGGCCTTCCTCCCTTCCTCTGCTCCAACCCTCCTCCTCTTCTTCCCCTCCTCCAAGACAACGCGAAGCGAGATTGGAAAACCCCGAAGGGCAATAGCGGCTAGGGCTCGGAAGAGGCCGCGGCTGGGGGGTTTATAGGGCGGCGGCTAGGGCTCCGCAGCGACGGACGGCCCGCGATTTGGGCATCCGTGCTCCTTTCCACGTGGCGGCATCGCGACGGGCCGCGGAGCACGCCACGTGATTGGCTTGGCGGTCACGGGAGCAGCGGCAGAGAGAGCAGAGCTGGCGCCGGCGAAAAGCAGAGAGGGAGAGCGGTTGAGGAAGATGACACTGTGTCGGGTTTCGCTGACAGGCGGGGTCCGCTGGTCAGTGGGAGATGGGAGACGCGGCGGCAACGCGGTGAAACGGCTGGGCCGCTGGTGGGCTGGAAGATCGGCTGGGTTGGTTGGCTGGCTGGCTCGGGGAAAAGATCATGGGGCGAAGATAGACTTCGGAAAGGGTTTCGGCCCAAAGAAAATTAGTAGGGTTTGAATTAGTTTGGGCAATTAGAGTTTGAATTCAAATCTAGAATTTGAATTCAAACCAACCAAAAATCCAATAAAACCAAAATAACTCCAAATCACAACTATTTGGTCCTTAGCACTTCAAATAAATTTTAAATAAATTTAAATTTGCCTAAGAGCAAAGGGGGCAATTAGAGCACATTCCTATATGTTGGTTTGCATGCACAACAATTCACCAAAAATTTTAAAATCCTCATTTTTGCATTCAACAAATCCTAAGGAAATTTTAGGGATGTTACAATGAACAAGGTATTTATGGAAGAACTGGACAAGTTTGTTGTGGTGTTCATTGACGACATACTGATCTACTTAGAGACAGCTGAAGAGCATGAGGAACACCTTAGGATTGTGCTTGAGAAGCTGAGGCAGCACCAGCTCTACGGGAAGTTCAGCAAGTGCGAGTTCTGGTTGGAGAAAGTAGTCTTCTTGGGCCACGTGCTGACAACCGAGGGCGTAGCAGTGGATCCAGAAAAGATTGAGGCAGTGGCAGAATGGAAACAGCCGAGAAGTGTCACAGAAATCTGAAGCTTCCTGTGTCTGGCAGGATACTATAGAAGATTCATTGAGAACTTCTCCAAGATTGCAAAGCCAATGACCGAGTTGCGCAAGAATAATGTGCCGTTTGATTGGACAGACAAGTGCGAGAGAAGCTTCCAAGAGCTCAAGCACAGGCTTACTACCACACCAGTGTTGACACTACCAGATATCCGCAAGGACTTCGTAGTCTATTGCGATGCTTCAAGACAAGGACTGGGTTGTGTCCTAATGCAAGAAGGCAAGGTCGTGGCTTATGCTTCAAGACAGCTGAGGAAGCACGAGGAGAACTACCCCACACACGACCCGGAACTGGCAGCAGTGGTACATGCTTTGAAGATCTGGAGGCACTACCTGATTGGCAACAAATGCGATATCTACACAGATCACAAGATCTTGAAGTACTTCTTCACTCAAACCGAGCTGAACATGAGGCAGAGAAGGTGGTGGGAACTGATCAAGGACTACGACCTGGAAATACACTACTGTAACACCCTGCCCTCCACGAGCCGCCCTGCACAGCCCTTCCGAGGGGCGTGCACACGTACACATAGCACCCTGCTTACACTTCCGTCCTCGCTTCGTGTAAAAGGGTTAACCCGAAGGTGCTATGGCTAGAAGACAAAGGCTTATAAGTTGCCTCCACCCTTGCTAAACTAGCAATGTGGCACTAAACACGTGCATCCCGCACTCATGGGCCACTACTGGGCCATACAAACTGGGCCGGGTGTGACATACACCCCCCCTCAAAGAACCCGACGTCCTCGTCGGCGCAACTCACCCCACCCGGGCAAATGTCCAGGACCGTTCCCCCTTAGCGCACGACCGTACGTCCAGTGCCGGCGCCATAGTCCATGCCATATGCCCTACCCGGGCCATACGCGCCATGCGACCTATGCCCGCACACTGACCCGTACGCGCAACCACGAGGGTCGGCTTTGATACCATTTGTAACACCCTGCCCTCCACGAGCCGCCCCGCACAACCCTTCCGAGGGGCGTGCACGCATACACATAGCACCCTGCTTACACTTTCGTCCTCGCTTCGTGTAAAAGGGTTAACCCGAAGGTGCTATGGCTGGAAGACAAAGGCTTATAAGTTGCCTCCACCCTTGCTAAACTAGCAATGTGGCACTAAACACGTGCACCCCGCACTCATGGGCCACTACTGGGCCATACAAACTGGGCCGGGTGTGACAACTACCATCCAGGGAAAGCAAATGTAGTGGCAGATGCCTTGAGCCGCAAGAGCTATTGCAACCATCCGATGGTCGAAGCGAGTCGACCGGAGCTTGCAAAGGAGCTGAACCTGCTCAGATTGGAGATAGTAGAAGAAGGAAAGCCAAAGGAAACGAGAGTGAAGTACAACCTGGAGGATCGGATCAAGGAAGCTCAGAAAGGGTGTCCAGAAATTCAAGAGGTTAAAGAAGATATCCATAGAGGAGTAGCACCTGACTTCCGAGTGGACGAGGCAGGAATAGTCTGGCTAAAGGACAGAATTTGTGTGCCACAGAACGAGGAGATCCGAAAGACCATACTTTGCAGAAGCCCATGAGTCCTGGTACTCAATCCACCCGGGATGCACCAAGATATATCAGGATCTCAAGGATCGGTTCTAGTGGAAGAAAATGCGAGAAGACATAGCTGGGTATGTCGCCAGGTGCGACTCATGCCGAAGAATCAAGGCAGAACACCAAAGACTGGCAGGACTGCTAAAGCCACTAGAAATTCCAATGTGGAAGTGGGAAGACACCAGTATGGACTTCATAGTGGGGCTACCTCGCACGCAGAAGGGCAACAATGCTATGTGGGTGATAGTAGACCGATTGATGAAGCTAGCTCACTTCATACCAGTCAAGGACGAGTATATAGTGCACAAGCTAGCAGAGCTTTACATTGACAACATTCTCAAGCTACACGGAGCGCCCAAGAGTATTGTGTCTGACAGAGGGCCACAGTTCACAGCTCAGTTCTGGAAAAGCCTACACCAAGCTATCGGAACCAACTTGGAATATAGCACAACTTACCACCCTCAGACAGACGGGCAGACTAAGAGAGTGAACCAGACCCTGGAAGACTTGTTGAGGGCATGTGTTCTGGTGTACAACACAGATTGGGAGAAGAGTCTATCCTATGCAGAATTCTCCTACAACAACAGCTACCAGGCTAGCCTACAGATGTCACCTTTTGAAGCCCTGTATGGCAGGAAGTGCAGAACACCTCTAATGTGGTCAGAGGTGGGGGAGAGAATTTTCTTCGGACCAGACATGATAGTGGAGGCAGAGAAGAATGTAGCCAAGATTAGAGAACACCTGAAGGCTGCTCAGAGCAGACAAAAGAGCTACGCTGACAAGAGAAGGAGAGATCTCCACTTCGAAGTGGGAGACTTCGTGTACCTGAAGGTGTCGCCACTCAGGGGACACAAGAGGTTCCACGTGAAAGGAAAACTAGCACCACATTTTGTTGGGCCCTATCGGACTGTGGAAAGAATTGGGAAGCTAGCTTACAAGTTGGAGCTACCAGAAGCCTTAACCAGAGTACACCCAGTGTTCCACGTGTCACAGTTACGCAAATGCCTGAGAGTGCCAGAACACGAAGTCAAGACAGATGCACTGGACCTGCAAGACACCTTGGAGTACCTAGAGTATCCAGAAAAGATACTGGACCGAGCGGTCAAAGAAACGAGGAGCACAGCTATACCATTTTGCAAAGTGCAGTGGAGCAATCACTCGGAGAGGGAGGCCACTTGGGAGAAGGAGTCTGTGTTGAAAGAGAAGTACTCTCACCTGTTTGAGCCTTAGGAGACCCCAAATCTCGAGGACGAGATTCTTGTGAGGGGGGAGACTGTAACAACCCTGAAAATTCCGTAGAGTATTGTTGAATGCAAAAATGGGAATTTCAAAATTTTTGGTGAATTGTTGTGCATGCGAACCAACATATAAGGATGTATTCATTCTGCTCCCTAAAATTCCTAGGAAATTTAAATTTGAATTTAAATTAAGTTGAAGTGCTAAGGACCAACTAGATGTGAGTTGGTTTTTTTATTTGGCTTTGTTGGATTTTTGTTTGGTTTGAATTCAAACACTAATATGACCTAAACTAACTTCTAACCATCTAACTGACCCATGGGTCGAATCTCAACCGAAGTCTGCTTTCCACCCTCGATCTCTTCCCAGAGCCCAGCTCCTTTTTCCCTTCCATCCCCGCGACCCAGCCAGCCCAGCGCCACTTACAGCCCATCGGCCAGCCCAGCAACCACCACCACATCCCTCTTCCTTTCTTCTTCCACTGACCGGTGGACCCCGCAGCGCAGTCATCTTCTTCCCCGCCTTTCTCCCCCACCGCGTCGAGACCGCGGCGCTCGCGCACGCGCGCTGCGCATGAGCTCTTCGAGCTCACCTGCTCCGCGCCGACCTAGCCGCTCTGATCCTGCCGTGTGGAAAGGGGAGGGTGCCAAGCCTTCTCCACGGTTCACGCCCGCAAAACCCTAGAGCCCTTCCCTACTTAACCCCCCAGCCGGAGCTCTCCCTGTTCGAGCCACCGCCGCCCCGCTGGGGCACTCCGCATCCGCAATTCGAGCAGGGGTTAGAGAGAGGAGGTGTGGAGGAGGGAGAAGGAGGAGAGCCAAGCCTCGGAGGAAGCTTAGAGCCCCTGCTCCGTGAGGACGACGCGCCGCCGCGGTGTGCCGACCGGAGGAGCCGCCGCCGGAGGAAGAGGAGCCGGACTAGAGGAGCGCGAGGAGGGGAGCACCATCGAATCGTCGTTCCGCGAGTTGTCAGCGAGCCGACGACGCCTTCACCATCGCCTCACTGTGAGCGCCGCCGTCTTCCCTTTCTTCTCCCCTGTTTTCCTCCTTTCCCGGCCATGCCGTCGCCGTTCCGCGTCGCCGCTGTTTGGAGCCTCGCCGTCGCAGCCTTCCCGTGTGGTGCCAGCCTTCGTGCTGTGCTGATTTCTTGCAGGGAACCTTCGCCGCATACCCTAGATGCAAACTGCCATTGCCGCCGGCCACCATGATCCCGCGATCGCGCCATCGTGCACTCGCGTCGGGGGTCCGCTCCGTCGGTCGCGAGGGCCCCTGATCTTACCGCCCCGTGTCACACCCGGATTTACACAGAATCCCGAATGCTGCCATATGTGTGCCCAGGATGTCCACAGAACACATATAGCTTACAAATATGGAAAACAGAGTACATATGCTCGAATAAAATAGTTTTACATTAGAGTTTACCTAAAACACAGCGGAAGTCTATTAATTATCTCGACGGGTAGAGCCTCAAGTCCACAGGGACACCGACTGGTTGACCACAGCTCAGAAGTACAGAAGGTCCTCAAGAAACTGCATCTGCTACCCATCCGGGATTTTGTTGAATAATGGCAAGCGTAAGTAAATGTCTTACTTAGCAAGTATAACACGGTATATGAAGGCTTAAAAAGAAAGGCTTGACACAGCTGAACTGCATTAGCATTTTTAGTTGATTCATTTTAGCATAATCCAAATTACTACAATAATATGAATCCCAGTTGAAAACCCAATTAATAAAGTAGAGGTGAACATTAAACAATAATAAATATCACCAGCTTCTAATCAAAAAGGATCCAGGCCGCTCGTGACCCTGAGCAAGGCTATCATGATAGATTGTACACTCTGCAGAGGTTTCGCCCTTTACCCACCAGTCGCGTAAAAGTTCAAAGGAACTTTGCACCCAACCACGCGGAGGTGGATCAGACCTCACGAACCACACTTCCGAGGTGTGATCGCATAGGGACGCTACGAGGCTTTTCACAAGACACTCTAACAAAACAGTAGCCGCTACGGTAATACAAGGTGGTGAGACTCTAGGCACCGAGATTGACTTATGCTCATGTAGCGACATGAGGGGGTCAATGGCGTCCATGCGCAGCAAAGAATAACAACAACAAAATAAATAGTGCAACGTGTGGAGCCCCCGCCATACGGTGGCTCCCAACACGGGACTGGGTCTAACGAGACCTAGCCGACGGGGCTACAGTCCTCGGTGGAATCAAGAAAACACCCCGTGCCTTGCCTCCCATAACGCCGTCGGCCTGTCGGTAACCACTGTCAAGCTAGAGCCGTACATGCTACTTGTCCAAGACTAGAGCCATTATAGTTCCGGCGGTGGCGACAGGCTCCTGGGTTGCCGCTTTAAGAACCAGTCCTTACGGAGAGACACTAGGGCCAGGCACGAAGCTTACGCCCTAGTTCCCTGAACCATGTTGCTAAAAAGCAGGTTTTATCATTAACATTGGAGTGGACCATTAAGTCAAGATTAGCAGATAAGCAAAGGTGACAGTAGCTGCGCCTAGCAAAGATCTACCAAATGCATGAACCCGGGGTATCAACAGAATATGATAAACAAGTCTAGGTACAACCTTAGGGGTACATCAATTTAGACACATGCATATGAAGTAAATAATGTAAAAGAGGTGTGTAGGTAGCAAGGATTGTCCGTGCTATACTTGCCTCAATCCATAGTACCGCTGCTCAACGTATTCCTTCTTGTTCTTGTAACTTCTTGATGGCGTTCCTCTACTCGCAGCAATCATCGAGCACAACATGCAGCTAAACAAGCAATCAAACAATATACAACTAAGAACAGTACACCAATCATAGGGAAAGCTTTAAAAGAGCGCGCTAAAGGATAGGGCTAGGTTCTATGGTCACGTGAGCGCAAGAATCGCTGGAAACAGGGCTACGGTTGAAAAGATACAGCTTTCAGAAGATTTGTATTTAATGAAAGTCTATAAGCTTCATTTATTTTAATTTAAATAAAATCAGGTATAAATAAGGAATACAAATTATATTTTGACCTTTAGAAAAGACGAAGTAAACTTAGTCATATTTTAATTATAAATATTCAAGTATAATTTATTCAAATTAAAACATTAACTTGAAATGAAGCATGTGAGAGCATCTAATCGAATATCTTTATGAACCGTGTTGAACTAATCAATATTATAATCAAAAACATATTTATGTTAATATTAATTAATGTTAGCATTTATTTATGAAAAGTCGGAGTTTAACTCTAAATTGCTTTTAATTAGAAAGGGCTAGTTAAGTAAACATTAATCAAATTAATATTGTATTATAAAGTCGAGGTAAAACTCTAATTAAATGTTATTTTGAAAATAAGATTAAATAGAATTATCCAAATTAATAAGTATTATAGAAAACCGATATGTAAACCCTAATTTGCTTTTATTTGGGAAAAAGGCATTTAAATAACATTTAATCAACTTAATATTAAATAAAAATTCAGAAACATGTTACATGGTAATTGACAGTGCTAACGTGTAGTTTATGTCATTATGAATCTAACGCAACGAGAACGGGTTGAATTGGAGCTAAAACGTGTATTTTATAGGGTAAACAAGATTGCAGGGACCCATTTGCAAAAACTCAGGGGTTAAAACATAAATACGCATTAAAACCCGAGGGCTAATGCGCAAAAAGTTAGGGGCTGGACTTCGGGCTGCGAAAACAGATAAGCACAGGGGTTTTTCATAAAAATCAGGACCTTTTCGTGAATATTTTTGAATGACGATGGACGGCGGGTTGATTATTGGAAAGTGGAGGGACTCTTTAGCGAAACTGTCGGGGTGGACCGGAATTGACCGGTGTTGACCGGTATCTGACTTTGGTCAGATCAGATCCTGGCCGCTCATTTTGAATCGGACGACTAGGGAGCGGTTGGGTTTAAGTGGGAAGGGGAAAACTTGCAGGGGCCCATTTGTAAAAGCTCCATGGCTCCTTGGCCATGGCCGACGGCGGCTCTGTCGCTTGGCTCGCCGGTGATTCGAAGGGCTTGGGCGTCGGGGAGCGAGCGCAGGAGGTAGAGGAGGACGAGGGGGTCATGGGGATGTGCTCACCGGCGGCGGAGTTGGACGGTGACGGCCGGGATCTTGGCCGTGGCGGAAGCAGGGGACGACGGCGGCGGCTTGACGCGGGGAGGGACTCCGGTGACCGAAGCGGCGACGATGACCGGCGGGGTAGACGCCTCTCGGCCTGGGGAAGGTCGTGGTGGGGTCGGCTTGCTCCGTGGATCCACGGAGACGTCGAATCGGCGGCGAGGTCCGACGGTGGCGCTCGGCTTCACGTGGGGGAAGGTGCTCCGGCGGCGGGTCGGCGATGAGAAGCGGCTGCGAAGCTACGGCTTGGCACGGAGATGCTCAGGGCGGTCTCGCCTTCGTCCTTCGTTGACCGAAACGGCATATCGGCCGGCAATGGCGGGCGGCGGCGCTTCTTGCTCCGGCGGCGGCGCTGCGCAGCGGAGACGCAAGGCGAGGGCGGCGGCGATTGAGCAGATGGGCGCGGGGACGAGGGCGTCACGCTTTATAGGGGGCGCAGACCCATGCTTGGCATGGCGTACACGCCGAGGAAGGCCGGAGCGGTGGCGCGGCGCTGATTGCGGTGCGGCGGCGGCGCCGGCTTCATGGGCCGCGCGGGCGGCGGGGCCAGATGGGTCACGAGCCCAGCAGTGAGGGAGAGGAGTGGGGCGTGGGCCGGCTGGCCTGGTGGGCCGCGAGGCAGGCGGAGCTGGGCTACGGGGAAGCTGGGCTGGCTCAGGGAGAAAAGAAGGAGGAGCAAGCTCGGCCAAGAAAAAGAGTTCAAGGAGGAGAATCGAACTTTGGCCAAAACAATTTTTATAGGGCTCCAAACAAAGCAATTCAAATTCGATTCTAATTGAACTACACACACAAAACTCAATGCAGCCAGCATGAATGCAACAAAAATGTTTCTAACCTATATTGTTTTTAATTTAATTTAGTAAACATATTTTCCTATACTGAATTCCCTGAAAATTATATAAATGTTTATCAAATTTTAGAAAATTGAGAAAATCATTGTATTAATGAAGCTAACAAATCACAACCCAAAATCCAAAAATTTTGGGGTGTGACACCCCGCTTTGCAATCCCAAGGCCGAGCCCTTCCCCTTTTCCTCGTTCAACGCATTCGCACCGAACCACGTCGTCGCTGGCTGCGGAAAGCGTAGCGCCGCCGCAGGCTTAGCCGCACCGCCGTGCACCATCTTCGGGGAGCCGCTCCGTCGACCCGTACTTCCCGTACTCCTGCCGATAGAGGTGGTAACGGATCATGGCCCGTTTGTTCCTTCACAATCTGACTTGGCCCTAACAAAATTTAGCTCAAAAACTAGTAATATTTTGACCCGGTCCTAATCCAGCCCGATCCTTAAAATTTCTAGTACAAAAGTGAGGGCCCTTTACCACCCCTACCTGCCGACCACCTTCGCGAACCCGAGCCACCTCTGTAGGCCTCCTGTGCGAACCATGAAACCCCCTTGCCGCCCGAGCGCTGCCGACCGCCATGGCGCCGTTGGCCGCGCCGCTGCCGCTCGTGTCCGAAACCCGCCTAGCCAAGTGAAGGCTCTCCTTTTCTACCCGAATCAAACCGTCACACCCTAGCGGATCTTTTTCCGCGGTTCTGGAGCCCCGCCGAGCCCTCTCCGGTGAAGTCTCAGCCGACCGCCGCCGCACCGGAGCGCACTCGCCGCGTTCGCGTCGCGGCTGGAGTAGCCGCACCTGGGACCACAGCCACACTTGCACAAACCAGGCACAAACGATCCCGACGCGGCCACACCTGATCCCATGGGCGCGGTGCATCGTAAGCCACTCTCACGGTCTATGGTAGACCGCGACCACCAAGCCGAGCCTAGCACCTACGCCCTCGTGGGCCTAAACCCAGCCCAAAGTCTGTTCGGCACCCCTAAACTATCACTCCTGGCCAACGTGCAACTTGGCCTAGTCTTCTTTCGGCCCATTAGCAATCTGTTAACCTTAACTCTTTTTCTTTTCCTAACTAACCAGCCGGCCCCACCAGTCACCCTCTGCGTTAGACTGACCTGTGGGCCCCTACTGACCCAGTTGACTATGCTGACCTTTGACCATTGACTGGTCAACGTTGACCAAGTCAAAGCTGACGTCATCAGGGCCCGCGATGACGTCAGCATAGCCGGCCCCACTGATGACGTCATGCTGACGTCAGCGGTGATGACGTGGCACCACCAGAGGCTGCCACGTGTCCCAGCCCGAGTAATTTTCATTTTCGGAACTATTTAATATTTTCAGAAAATGATTTAAACTTCAAAAATTCATAATAAATCAACCGTAGCTCAGAAAAATATGAAACCAGTTTCTATATTTTTCTAAAATCATGACCTACGCGTTAGTGTAGTGTTTGGTGTTCTTTGGGTCTTCTTTCTCCACTGTTTTGGCGTTTCTTTGCTAGTAGTCGCCGTTCTTATTTTATTTCCGCGACTCTAGGAGTTCCGGAAAACCAGGAGGAGACCGTCTTCGACGACGACTACGGTGCGTGGAAGAGAACACTTGCCCAGGTTCACGCCCGACCATCCTCTGAAATACCTATTAGACATGCAACTAGTATGCTAGCGCTTTACTTTATTCGCATGATAAACCTGCACTGCCATTGTTATATCCTGTTTACCTTGCCACCCTATTATCCACTTTATGAGATATGCTATGCTATGCATGTGTTGGGATGGTTGTGATTTGATCCTCTTGGCGTGAGTTGGGTGGAGTAGTGCAGTAGGCGGTGGGGGCGAGTGATAACAACCCGGTCGTTTGAACGGGGTGCTTGGGGGCTGCACTCGGGCAGTCCCTGCGGACTACCTGTTGCGGGTACATGGTTGTTTTGGTTACTTTGAGGAGTTTGGGCGGCTATACCTGTCATGGGTGCCGATTGCGGACCGTTGCGGCGGATCGCTTATGATGCAGATACTCGCCTTCACCGGAACTCAGGACTGCGTAGAGAGCGGCCATCGGTAGTCAGACTTACAGTGCTCACCATCTACCCAGTATGGGGAGGGTTCCAGCAAGCCTAATCTAGTGCGGCGCCGAGACTGTAGGAGAATCGAGTTTGACATGTGTAGGGGGGACTGGTGTTGACCTTTGCTCCCTGATTTACCACGGCCCCCGACTGGCCCCGGTGGGAAGGTTTCACACCCCTGGGGTAGATGTTAGCTCAGATGTTTCCCGAGCCCAGGGAGACATGATTGGCGCCGTTACTGTTTGGGGTCTTTGCTGTGAGCTGTGTCTCAAGGCGGGTCATGTCCGCTTGTGTCATACCCCAAAATTTTTTGATTTTGGGATGTGATTTGTTAGCATAATTAATACAAAGATTTAATGTAATTGTTAAAATTTTCCAAGCTTTATATAATTAACAGGGAATTTAGTATAGGAAACTTCTATTTTTAAATTAAATTAAAACAATATAGGTTATAATATTGAGTGTCTTGCATTCATGCTGGTTGCATCGAGTTTTGTTTGTGTGTGATTCAAATAAGAATTTAAATCTAATTTAAATTCGAGTTTGAATTGCATTTGTTTGAGCCCTAGAATAGTTGTTTTAGCTTGAGTCTGCTTTTGCCCCCCAACTGTTGCCCAGATCTCCCTTGCTCCCTGAACTTCCTCGCGGCCCAGCCCTCCTCTTTTCCTTGCGGCCCAGCTAGGACCAGCAGCCTCCCCGCTCGGCCCAGTCGCTGGCCCACCTCCTTCCCTCTCCCTCTCTCAACCCGATCCAGCCCACCCCGGCCTAACTCAGCACCCCGTATCAGACCCAGTTCGGCCCAGCCGCCCGCGCGGCCCGCGAAGCCAGCGCCGCCGCCGCTCCGCAACCAACGCCACGCCACCGCCGGCATCCCCTAGGCGTCCGCGCCAAGCCATCCTCGAACTCCGTGCCTATAAAGGCTTCCGCCCGAGCTCACGCTGCCCTAGGCCACCTGCCGCGCCCTCCTTCCCTACCGCCGCCGCGCCTCTCGCTTGAAGCCGCCGCCGCCCGGCTTGCACAGCGCCGCCGCCGCCATGGCTCCCGGTGTTCGAGCGCCGCCACGATTCGCCGCCTCCATCACCCGTCGGCACAAGTGACCACCACCAGGAGCTTCGTGAGGTCGAGCCGAACACCCACCACCGGCTCTCGTCGCCGTTCCGCCGCCAGAAGACCTCTGCCCACGTGAGAGCGCCGCCGCCGGCCGTCTTCTCCGCCGCAAGCCAAAATTCTGGCCGTGATGAACACCTCCGCCCGTGGTGAGCACCTCCACAGATTCGCCATTCCCTCCTCTCTCTATTGCGCACCTCTTCTGGGACCCCCAGCCACCGTAGCGCCGGCGAGCCGGACGAGCAGAGCCGCCGGCCATGGAAGCTGTGTGTGTTTTGCGATTTAGCCCCTGCAGAATCCAGAATTCCCTAGATCTATTTCCTGTGTCTTGCCAATTCCACAGAAAACCCCCTGCAAAAATCCCCGTTCACACATAAACCCAGCCCGAGCCCCTTTTCAGATCTAACCCTAGACTTCGCCGATTTTGCGGGCATTGTTCTCTGTGTCTCGCAAATCTTGCCAGCTAGACCCTTTAACCTTGTTTTGTGCATAAAATCCACGTTTTAGATCCGATTCAATCCGTTCTTGTTGCGTTAGACTCATATTAACTCAAACTACATTTTAGTACTGTTATTCGTCTTGTGAAATGTTTCTGAATTTTTATTTAAATATTAAGTTGATTAAATGTTATCTAAATGTCTTTTCTTAATTAAAATCTAATAAAGGTTATACGGTTTTTCATATTAATGTAACATGATTAATAATTATTCATTAGCTTTCTGAATAAAATACAATTAAGTTCCACTTTGGTTTTTCATAAATGAATATAATTTGATTAATGTTTATTATTTAACTAGCTTTTCCAATTTAAAAGCTAATTAAGGATTAAACTTCGAGTTTTCATGAATAATTCTTAATATTGATTAATATCAACATAAATGTGTTGTGAATAATAATATGACTAGTTCAACACGGTTCATAAAGTTTTCGATTAGACGCTCTCACATGTTTTATTTCAAATTAATGTTTAATTTGGTATAATCCATACATAAACAATTATTAATAAAATATGATTAGGTTTACCTCGATTTTACAAATTCAAATATTATTATCTGAAATAACCTTTACATATGGTTTTGTTTAATTAAAATCAATCAAGCATATAGTTGTTGTTTAATGTACCTTTTCAACCTTAGCTATGTTTTCAGCGATTCTTGCGCTCACGTGACCATCAAACCAAGCCCTATCCTTTAGCGCGCTCTCTTAAAGCTTTGATTGGTGTATTGTTCTTAGTTGTATATTGTTTGTTTGCTTTTTTAGCTTGTTGTGCTCGTGTTGTTGATTGCTACGAGTAGAGGAACGCCATCAAGAGGATTCAAGGAGAAGAATTGAAGATCAAGACCTGAAGACTATAAGTGTATATAACGGATTTGAGGCAAGTATAGCACGGACAATCCTTGCTACCTAAACACCCTCTGTAATTAATTTATTTTACTTCATATGCATGTGTCTAAATTGATATATCCCTAAGGTTGATCCTAGATTTGTTTATCCTATTCCGTTGATATCCCGGGTTCATGCATAAGGGTAGATATTTGCTAGGCGCAGCTACTGCCACCTTTGCTTAATTGTAAATTTGAAATTAATTGTCCACTTCAATGTTAATTGTAAAACTTGCTTTTTAGCAACATGGTTAAGGGAGCTGGAACAGCTACTCTGTGCTTTGTTCCAGTGTCTCTCCTTAAGGTCCGGTTCTTAAAGCGGCAACCCAGGAGCCTGTCGCCACCGCCAGAACTATAATGGCTCTGGTCTTGGAGAAGTAGCTTGTACATCTCTAGCTTGTCAGTGGTTACCGACGGGCCGGCGGCGTTAGGGGAGGCAAGGTACGGGGTGTTTCTTGATTCCACCGAGGACGGGAGATCCCATTGGCTATGTCCCGTTAGACTCAGTCCCGTGTCGGGAGTCCTCGCAATGGGGCACTCCGCACGTTGCGCATTTGTTGGGTTTGATACCCGCGCTCTGGACGCCATTGACCCCCTTATGGTGGACTCCGTAAGCGTCAGTCAATCTCGGTGCCTAGGGTCTCACCGCCTTGTATTACCTTAGCGGCCACTGTCTTGTTAGGGTGTCTTGTGAAAAGCCTCGTAGCATCCCTATGCAGTCACACCTCGGAAGTGTAGATGTGCGTGGTTGGGTGCAAAGTTCTTTTGAACTTTTACGCGGCTGGTGGGTAAAGGGCAAACCTCTGTAGAGTGTACAATCTATCATGATAGCCTTGCTCGGGGTCACGCGTGGCCTGGATCCTTTTTTATTAGAAGATGATGATATTTATGTTCAATTTCATTTATACATTATTAATGGGGGTTTGCAACAGGGATTCATTTAATGGTAGTAACTTGGATTATGATAAAATGAATCAACTAAAATTGCTTATGTAGTACAGCTGCGTCAAGCCTTTCTTTTAAGCCTTCATACACCCGTGTTATACTTGCTAAGTAAAGTGATTTACTTACACTTGCCATTACTCAACAAAATCCCGGATGGGCAACAGATTGATCAGTGATTGAGTCAGCTACTGAGTATCCTGAGGATCTTCCGTACTTCTGAGCTGAGGTCAACCGGTTAGTGTCCCCGTGGACTTAAGGCTCTACCCGTCGAGTTAACAAATAGTCTTCCGCTGTGTATGTGCTAAACTCTGATGTAAACTATTTTATTCAAGCAAATATACTCTGATTTCCATATCTGTAAGCTGTATGTGTTTTGTGGACTTCCTGGGCACACATACAGTAGCATTCGGGTTTCTGTGTAAACCCGGGTGTGATAGCCTGCAGCCCAGATGGTTCCAGGAGTGCCACCTCTGCAGAGTGTAAACTATACGTATAGCCGTGTCCGCGGTCATGGACCACCTTCTTCTGTACCGTTCTCGCCTGTCCTTTGGGATTCTGCTTTCTTCCCTCATCCTTGGCTTGGGTTAAGAGAGATTGGTCTAGCGTTTGCTGTTGAGACAAGGTGGGGAGGGAGCTCACCGAATCGACTAGAGTGTGAAAGGTGCTGGAGGATGATTACTGCGGGAACCTGCGGAGGCAGGATGAGCCCGATGCGGATGTGAGATTGATGGTTGGATTTGGGGAGTGGATTCATGTTTGTGAGGAAAGGTGTTTGGAGATGAGATGAACATGGGTTATTGTTGCTGCTCGCATAGGAAATCCCAGCTTATATTCCTTGAATATTTTATTACTAGTTTAGTCCACTTTAAAGCTTGTTGCATATATGGTTGGTGACGTGGACCTGTCCCATTTCCTTGGGGACAGTTCTGGGGCTTTCAGGCAATAACTTCAGCTTTGGTGGATGCCGCTTGGAGGGTTACGTGCTTCGCTCAAGGATGCCTGTGGTGAAGTTTGAAGTTGAAGACTCGAAGGCCTAGCTACCGCTGCGTAGAGGTTTCGTCTTGTCGATTAGCCCATGTGGCATGTACTAACCTCGTACTCTGATATGTAAATAATGAATGCAGTCATGTTATCGTGGTATGGATGTGATATTTGGCTGAAATGAGTTATGTACGTGATAGCTGTTGATTCTGGGACTATCACAATGGTACAGGGAGTCGGATTCTCTGTTTCGGGAATCCGGTTCGTTTCACATCCGCAACAGAATCAACAACAGTGGAGTCCTTAATCGCCAAATCGACATCTAAGCTAGACTCCTCATCATCTAAGACATCTTCCTCGATAGGGGTAGCAACTTGTGGCTCCATTTTCTCCATGGGCGAGTCCGAATGCATCTGTGCAGCATGGCACCTTGTGGGAACCTCAGTGGTTGGTGAGGAGACATCATCCTTGGTAGAGATCAAGGGATCATGATGGGGGACAGCTTGGGACAAGGTCTGCCTTGTGGTCATCGAGTGAATTTATGCACTTGTGATCTTCTCATCAGTGACGTGATCCACACTGCTTGCACACACATCCTCACAAACCAAAGGGTTAGGAGACATGCAGGCCGCTGCAAGAGGAGCGAGGATCGATGGAGTCGATGATTGTCTAACCGGAGAACAAGGGCCAAAGAGCCCAACTATGTCAGAGGGTTCCTCTCTAGGCAGCTCTATGTTCTCTAGCTGGTTGGCAACACGCGCTAGCCACAGCTTGATGGTTGAGATCTCATCCTTGAGGGGGCGTACAACTTCCTCGAACTGGGTCTTAACCATTTGTTGGAGCTCACAACATAGGGAATCCAATAATGGTGAAATAACAGATCGAAGGTCAGAGAAGTGGCAACCACAGGGAGCTCGCATTGGTGAATCTGAAGACTGAGGATGATGTCCACTTGGTGGGGAGGTAGCCACAACGTCTGCCCAATTCCGTGTTTGCTGTGGACGATGAGGTTGCACCAAAGAGGAGCCGACTCGAGGAGCTGTGTCACACCCCAAAATTTTTGGATTTTGATATGTGAATTGTTATCGTAATTAATACAATGATTTACTCAATTTTCTAAAATTTTCCAAGCTTTGTTTAATTAACAGGGAATTTAGTATAGGAAATTTTTATTTTCTCAGTTAAATTGAAACATCATAGGTTTAATATTGAGTGCTTTGCATTCATGCCGGATGTATTTAGTGGTTTTAAGTGTTTAAAGTTTTCAAAAACACGTTTAGAAGCCCAATGGGAATTTCCAGATTTTTCTGGCATTTTCCTTAGAGCAAATTCCAATTTTTGGAGTAGGCTAAAATCCTTTTCGTGAGCTCCAAATACATTATTTGGGTTCCTCATGTCCAAATCTATCTCTAGGATTTTTCCTCGGATTTTTGGAATTTTTGGAGTATTTTTCATGGTTTAAATATGAATTCTGGATGTATCTGGAATTATTTTATAACCATGAAAATAATTATTCCGAAAATTAAAATCATCATAAATATTACTAAACCAGCCTTGGCCCAAAGATGACCCAATTTTAGCTCAATTCCATCCCATCACTTTATTGGTCAAATTTCAAAGCCCATTAGCATTAGAATAGGGCAAACCACCGTTAGTCCCATATTGCTAATGAACCTGGAGGTGAGAGGTTCTCTCCCTATATATACGAACCACCTCTCCTCTGGAAAAGGCACACCATCGACTCCTTTACAGGGAGGCCCCTAGGTTTGGGATTCCCTAAGGTAGTCTCCTTCCACCATATCTTCCACTAGCGCCTATTCTTCGTCTCGTCGTCGCGCCGAGCCTTCCGTCGTTTCTGGCTTCATGGATTTTCAGTAAGACCCTCAGGGAATCTTGTAATTTTTTACCATATTTGTTTAGTCTATACTCTTTCGTAGAAAAGCACTGCTAGTTTTAAGCGCCGAAAATCTTGTTTAATCCATAGTTTCCAACATTTTCTGAAAATTCGACTAGATTCCTGAGCTGCTCACTGTTTTGACCATAACTTTTGATCCCCTTAACCAAATGTAGCAAATAAATACATTTTAGATATCTACAGAAAAGTTCCTACAACTTTCATTCAAGATGTCAGGTCCAAATATGGCTATAACTAAGTCAAATATATTTAAACGGATTCCTGCACAAATTTTGTAACACCCCAGTTTTAAATTTACTAGGATTTTAAAATTTTTATAAAATTAACTAGAGTTAAATAGAAGGTGTGTACAATTGTTTCGGACAAAGCAATATTTTCTAAATTTAAATTCAATTAATATAGGTTATATAAATATAAGGTGGTTGGTGCATTCATGCTCTTGCATTGTTTTTGTTGTTTAGAAAAGTGTGGATTTCAAAACACTTTTGAAAACTCGATTAAGTTCGTTAGTGTGTTTAAGTTAAGTACTGAATATTTCTGGAATATATTATTTAAGGGCCAAATATTTTTTAGGGCTTTGCCCATTCTCTTTTCTCCCTCTCTCTATCTCTTTTCTCTAATCCTAAATCCCATAGTGCACTAGGCCATCTGTGGCCCACAGCCCCTCACCCGAGCCCACACCCCGGCCCAAACCCCTTTCCCCTTCTCTTTTCCCTCTCCTCTCCCGCAGGCCCAACAGCTTCCCCTCTCGCACGGCCCACCGCAGCCCACCTCCTCCCCCCCGGTCGGCCCACCTAGCCCAGCCCGCCAGCTCCCTCTCCCCTCCTCCTCCTCTGCTTCGGTCTGCACAGCCGATGCGCCGCCGCCGCAGCTCTCGCCCGCGCGCTCCCGCTCCCGCCCGCGATCACGCTGCCCCGGCCCCACCCGCGAACGCCCGACGCAACCCCCGCTTTCACTGCCCCGCCCGTTACCCCCCTCCTTTTCCAGCGTGCGTCAATGGCACTAATGGCCATTCACCGGCCATTCAAGGCCGGGACGCCCGCCGGCCAATTCCCCACCCCTCCCGAGCTCCTGGCCCCTACAAAACCGCCGCAGAGCACCGCCGCCTCCTCCTTTGTCGCTTTACACCGCCACACCCACGCCCCGTGCACAAATGGCCGGAGAAACGGCCGCCCTCGCCCGCGACGGTGAACCGGTACCGCGCCGCCGCCTCCCCAAATCGCCGGCCACCCGCTTCTCCCCAACGCCTACAAATTGCCGGCATAGCACCTTCTCCCTCCCCTTTTGCCCCCTCCCCAAGCCTCACGCGCTGCCATGCCGTCGTCGCCGTTGAATCAGCGCCGCCGCCTCTGATGGTGAACCTCGATCGCCGCCCCGATCTTCACCGCCGCTCCTTCTCTCACTCCCTCTCTGCTTCCCTCACCCGCGCAGGAGCTCCAGGAGACCACCGGGACGCCAAGACGCGCGAAGCCGAGGCCCGAAGCACGTCCCCCACGCGCGCCCGCGACCCGGTCCGCCCCGCGCCGTCGACGAGCCACCCTCATCGCGAAATCGGCGCCAACGTGCCCCTAGGTGAGCTTGCCGTCTCCCCCTGATGCTCTTGGACGAAACCGCGCTCGAAATGGTGCTCCGTAGCTCGAGATCGACGCAAGTACGGCGAGCCGCCGCTGCCGCGAGACAGTGCCGCCGCCCTGACTGTCGCCGGCGAGCTTTGACCGGCGGCGCATCCCTACACCGTTGGATCGGGCGCCGACAGCCGAGATTAGAAGCCCCCATACCCCTTCGCAACATTAAATCACAGCCGCACGTTTTGGATCGAATGGCTCAGATCGGCCAACGACCAGAGTCAACAGACGGCCTGCCCGTTTTGCACTTAGGCCCCCACAGAACCTAGTATTTGCGTTGCCTGTGCACTGAGCCTTGTTAAACTTGCTTGCTAGCCCCTGCTGTCTACGGATAATTATGAATAGGCCCCTGATTAGTGTAAATAGCATATAGACCCTTGTATTTTCACTGTTTTACAATATTTACATACTGAACCTTGTATAATTCATATATTAGACCTTGGAACTTCTGAAAATTTTATAAATGCCCTTGGTAATGTAAAACCTATTTAACCTTTGTATAAAATACCTTGCTCATGTCATATATTGCTAATATGATGTCAAAAATTAGTTTATTTTATTCTGAAAAAATTATAATCCTTGTTAATGCTATAAAAATTATTTTTAGCTTAAATAAAATTCTTTTAGGCGTAAATAAAGTTCCAGAAAATAGATAAATCACGTTTTAGCGTGTAGCTTTTGCATCCTAGCTCCGTTTTAGTCCGTTCTTGTTGCGATGGTCCTCTTTTAGCGTGGGCTATCGCTACAAGCGTAGTTTCACGGTGATCATGTTTTATAAAATTAAGTAAAATATTAAATTAATTAATTGCCTTTCAACTTGCTTTCCAAATAAAATTTGTTTAGGTTTATGCACCGGCTTTTGATAAATTCATGTTAATTTGAATAATGTCAACATAAATATATGTTTTTAATTTGTAACTTGTTTAGTTCAACACGACACATGAAACAAACCGATTAGACCATCTCACATGCTTTTACTTTCATAATTAAATATTAAATGGATTAATTCTTATGAAATAGTTTATAAATAAAATATGAATAGGTTTTACCTCGCTTTATAACTTAATATAATTTGAATAACTTCAACATAGGATATTTTCTTGAAATATCCTTTATGCATGTTTTCACAAATTAAAATTAATGAAGCATATAGTCGTCCTTTTCCATATATATTTTAAACCTTGCGATAGTTGTATCCTTTCAAGCGTAGCTCCGTTTTAAGCGCTTCTCGTGCCGTTCGCGTTCGTTATAACTAGTGTTAGTTTATAGTACGCTTTCGAAAACTATTTTGTTATTGCTTGGTGTATTGTTCTTAGTTGTACATGTGTGATTGATTGCAGTTGATTTGTTTACGTTGAGGAACGTTCAAAGCAAGTGGGAACCTTGGATTTGAGTTTGAGGCAAGTGGTCTTTGATCATTCTCCTTGTACCTACTTAATTTATTTCACAATGTCACTTGTTATTTACATTTGCTTGTATTAGATGTCATAATTTGCTGGGAATCCTATGTTAGGTTGTTTACTAGAATTTCATGATTATTCCTTGATGCCCTTAGAGGTTACCTATCTGGGTAGTCTTATTGCTTAGCCTTGCTCAACAATAGGTGGTTGGGTTAATTTAATATTGACTAATGAACTATGCAATGTGGTCTTGGTAATCTTTTTAGCAACATGGAACTCTAGGCGGCTCAGGCAAGCGGATTTGATGTTTGGTTTTTGAGGAAAGTTATGTTGGTTTTGCCTGAGCCGAGCTTAAGGTTTGATCTATGGAGTGACCACCCAGGAAAACAGTACAACCATGAGGACTAGATGGGCGCTGGTATTGGCTAATTAAGTAGGGTAATCCAGTGGACGGGGCTAAGCTGTCTCGGCTGAATGAGGGATGCGTTCCCAAGAGTTCGGCAAGGAACCTCGGGTGTCGCTGGTTAGCCAGGGCATGCCGTAACCCGGTTAGTCCGCGCTGGAGAACCTATGTAAAGGCCTCGTAGTGCACCGCGTAGCACTCACATCTCGGAAATGTGAGGGGGGTTAGCTGCCCCTAGCGAATGGTGTTGACACGACTCATGGTGAAAGTGTACAACCTCTGCAGAGTGTAAAACTGTTATAACAGCCGTGCTCGCGGTCAAGAGTGGCCTGAACCCTGACATGGTTAGCTGGTTTGCGAGGATCACAGTGATGGTTAACTGTGGTTTTGGTTAGTTGTGGGTTAAACTTTAAGTTGGGTGGTTTGGGAAGCTTATCACATTTAAATATCTCTAGGTGCTTTAATAAAATTTGACCAACTAAAATTTGAGCGTTGCAGTCCACAAATAAAGCCTTTGTTTAAGCCTTCATGTCATATTCTCCCTCCCACTTGCTAAGTGCCAACCATAAGTGCACTTACGCTTGCTATAGACTTTATTAGGGTAGAAACATGAAGGTGGAGTTGGATCATGAAGACCTGGAGTTCTAGGCTGGCGTGCCCCCGGTCGACATTCCTGTGGAAGATGGAGCCCTCCGCCGCGATTAGTCTTTTCGGTGTGTAATCTTCTTTAAGACCCTTTGGTCATTTTGTAATAATACACGTTTGTAAATGATATATGTTGTGATATTCACTGATGATGTCACTTTATGCATGAAAAATTGATCCTGGGCATGCATAAAGGGTGCGTTCGGTTTGTCCTTAAAAACCGGGCGTGACAAATTTTCACCCTCAAAACAGATTCTGAAAGGTGCACTAAATCATGTGTCGTTTCTAGATAGTAGCTCCTAAAATCGTGATCTTTTTCCAGAATATAGGTTATCAAATTATGAAGCTAACCCAACTGGAATCACGTTAATCGGATGTCCAGAACTCGAGATATAAAATAAACAAGAAGACTATGTCAGATGGTGACGAGAATTGATCAAGCCTTATCTTCCTCGTTTTCGCTCCGATTAGAGTGATTCTTGCGCTCACGTGACCATAGAACCAAGTCCTATCCTTTAGCGTGCTCTTTTAAAGCTTTTATTTTGATTGGTGTACTGTTCTTAGTTGTATTTTGTTTGTTCGCTTGTTGAGCTACATGTTGTGCTCGTGTCGTTGATTGCTGCGAGTAGAGGAGTGTCATCAAGAGATTTCAAGGAGAAGAGTTTGAAGATCAAGAGTTGAAGACTAAGAGTGATTATACTGGAATTGAGGCAAGTTATAGCACGGACAATCCTTGCTACCTACACACTCTTTAATCATTCATTTCATACATGCATGTGTCTAAATTGATGTACCTTTAAGGTTGTGACTAGTCTTGATTATCCTACCCTTGATTACCTTGGGTTTATGCATATGGGTAGAATCTTTGCTATGCGCAGCTATTGTCATCATTGTTAAATTGTTAAATTTGACTTAATGGTCCACTTCAATATGATGATAAAACTTGCTTTTTAGCAACATGATTAAGGGAGCTAGAGCATGTGCTGTGTGCTTTGCCCTAGTGTCTCCCTCTAAGGATCGGTTCTTAAAACGGCAACGCAGGAGCCTGTCGCCCCCGCCAGAACTATAATGGCTCTGGTCTTGGTCAAGTAGCTTCTACGGCTCTAGCTTGGCAGTAGTTACCGATGGGCCGACGGCGTTGTGGGAGGCAAGGTACGGGGTGTTTCTTGATTCCACCGAGGACGGATGCGCTCCGTTGGCTATGTCTCGTTAGGCACAGTCCTGTGTTGGGAGTCCTCGCGTAGGAACTCCGCACGTTGCGCATTGGTTGGCTTACGTAGCCCGCGCTACGGACGCCATTGACCCCCTCACTGCCTTGTAGTACCACGTGTCCTCGCATAGGAACTCCGCACGTTGCGCCCTGAGGGTCGGTCAATCTCGGTGCCTAGGGTCTCACCGCCTTGTAGTACCACAACGGCTACTGTCTTGTTAGAGTGTCTTGTGAAAAGCCTCGTAGCGTCCCTATGCGATCACACCTCGGAAGTGTGGTTTAAGAGGTTTGGCCACCTCGACGTGGTTGGGTGCAAAGTTCCTTTGAGCTTTTACGCGACTGGTGGGTAAAGGGCGAAATCTCTGCAGAGTGTAAATCTATCATGATAGCCTTGCTCAGGGTCACGAGCGGCCTGGATCCTTTTTGATTAGAAGATGATGTTTATTTATGTATAATGTCGCTTACACTTTATTAATTGGGTTTCAACTGGGATTTCATTCACTTCTAGTAACTTGGATAATGCTAAAAGGAACCAACTAAAAGTGCTAATGCAGTTAAGCCGTGTCTAGCCTTTTTGAGCCTTCATACACCCGTGCTATACTTGCTAAGTAAGACATTTACTTATGCTTGCTATTGTTCAACAAAATCCCGGATGGGTAACAGATGAAGTTTCTTGAGGATCTTCCGTACTTCTGAGCTGTGGTCAACCAGTCGGTGTCCCTGTGGACTTGAGGCTCTACCTGCTGAGAGAGTTAGACTTCCGCTGTGTTTTAGGTAAACTCTGATGTAAAACTATTTTATTCGAGCATATGTACTCTGTTTTACCATATTTGTTAGTTGTATGTGTTCTGTGGACTTCCTGGGCACACATATAGCATCATTCGGATTTCTGTGTAAATCCGGGTGTGACAAGCTGGGGCTGGGGATTGAAGGCGACAATGTTGCTCCCGATGACCAGGACGACGACAACGGATGCAACGAAAGGAGTCTTGGCAGGAGCTAACTTGATGGTCACGTGCAAGCCAACGATCGCACCTGCCCTGAGCCCAACTCTTGAATTCCAAGCTGCGCTCTAACTTTGATCTGTGCGGCGACAATGGCTGCTTGACATGGCGTGCAGGAGGGTGATGGTGTGAGGTATCCTTCGAGTCGACCCATGGCACCTCCATGGAAACATCTGCAGCCTGCGCCCAAGCAGGAGCATCACTCAGCGATGGAGATGAAACCCTGAACTTCTACTCCTTGTCTGCTTGCTAATTAGTGATTGCTATGCGGTGTCACCGTGTGTAGATGAACTGAAAATTAAACACGGATGATTGCCTGATTGGCTAATTACATCATTATATGCACTATGCTATGCAAGCTGCGATATGGGACCGTGGGAGTGGGAGTGGGAGACGGTGATCACCTGCCCGTTGCCGTCGATGTCCGCGGCGGCGATGCAGGCGGTCGGCGGCCATACATGAGTGTGATTCACCAGGCGGCGGCCGGAGTGTGGAGCTGCGGAGGCCCCCCCTGCATTTCGCCGCAATCTAATTATCAGCATCAGCTAGCGTCACGGCGTGATTGCGCGAGCGGCGCCGCGGCGACCGGTGTGCGAAAGACTAAGAGACGGATACACGTAGATTGGAAGTTGAAACGAGGAGTAGCGATCCGGATCACGGAGTTCCCGATTGATGTTTCACCTAGCGTATACATAGGCTATGTGTAGTTCCACATCAAATCACCAACTTTCCAAAATTCTCTCTCCAAACTTCACTATCCACCTATCACATCAAATCTCTCTCCTTGTACATGGAACACTAAACGTGGGTAAATAAAAAAAACTAATTACATGGTTTTGATGTACACGACGAGACGAATCTTTTGAGCCTAGTTAAGTCATGATAGGATAATGTTTACCACAAACAAACAAAAAGTGCTACAATGCGCTACAGTGTCGGATGTGACATTTTCACCAAACTTTCCCTTCCTCTTTTTGGAACTAAACACACCCATAGATATATATACTGTATGCATACTATAGGTGGGGCCCTTGGGAATCGGAGGCCGGGGCCTGCTCTCTCCCACCGCTGAAAAGCACGTTCAAAGAACCACGACCGCACCCTCTTCCGTCCGTCCGCCCCCTCCTTACCTCCGCCTGCGACGCCTGCGCCGTCAATTTATTTTTTACGCGTGATCGCCCGCAAAACCCTCGTTGTGTTGTGCCACGGAGGTCAACCGCGTCGCCAGTTACCATTCGTCCACCATCAATCCTACAGCGTCGCTATGCGACGAGCGGCCGCGCGGCCGCACTTCCTGCGCCAACTAGTGGGCCTTGACCTGCGAACTGCTATACCCGCACGACCCTAACACCACCAATCCACTCCGTCAATCTCCCCGTGCCACCGCGGTGCACCTCTGCCCACTCCGCCCCGTGCCGTCGCTGCGCCTCTGGTCCCTCCTAGGACTGGACAAAATACTAGTGGCTCGTTAGCTTGCTCGACTTGAATTGGCTCCGTGGTGGCTCGGCTCGACTCGTTGAAAAATTATAACGAGTTGAGCTAATGTTTTAGCTCGGTAGTATAATGAGCCAGCTCGAGCTGGCTCGTGAGCTGCTCGCAAGCCAAAACAAGCCACAATAGCCCAATATCTCTACCCGAGCCCAATAGAAATTATGCAACATTAGACTCGTCTATCAATTCCTCAATTCAGGAGTATATAAAATATATAATTTTTATAGGATTTTTTCATTTATTCTCTTGAGTATTCCTTTTTTCTTTGCTTTTATTTCTCCTGTGAGAGTGATCTAGTGTCTGATGCGATATGATTGATGGTTTATGATTCATAAATTTGAAAGCGTTAGTGGTGTATTGATTATACTTTCAATACTATGCCTAATTATGAATCTTAGATTTTTTTACTTTGATTACTTGACACTTAATTTTTTATCCAGCTAGATCATGAGCTAAACGAGCCAGCTCGAGCTAGCAAGCGAGCCGAGCCAAGCTGGACCTGTGGCTCGTTGAGATAATGAGCCGAGCCGAGATAGCTTGTTATCTTAATGAGCTAGCTCGAGTTAAGCCAAGCCAAGCCAAGCCGGCTCGATATCCACCTCTAGTCCCTCCCCACTCGATCCGCGCCCTCACTCCCCCATCTAAACCCTCGTCACCAGAGCCCAGGAGCGGGAGGGCGACCACGGCGGAGGCAGAAGCGAGATGGTCCTCCTCCGCCGCTCCTCTCTGTCGATGTTGCCGGTGTCATCTTCTTCCTCGCGTAGTTCCACCTCACTGGCCACCAATAAGGACTACCTCGTCGTCGGCTCGGACTCCGGCCGCCTCGTCATCCTTGAGTCCTCGACCACAACTGCCCCGACAAGGTTGTAACACTCGTGATCGTCGGTGAGATAACTCCGGCGATGTGAGAAGATCACAGGAAGTACACAGAGGTGGATCTTGCGAATCAGAGAGGGGTGATGACCCCTGCCTCTACGAACGCTGTATGGGATATGAGTACCCCTGGGCCCACTGTCAGACCAGACTACGTCGGCCAGGGCCCACATCTGACAGGCTTGTGGGCCGACCCCTAGGCGGCCCACACGGACACCAAGACTTGGTGGACAAGTTTGATGAAGACCCGGCGAGCGGCTCGTTCGGATATTCAGGGATATTCTGTTGTAACCGACTCGGACTACAGTCCTGGTCAGCACCAAGTAGGTTTAGATGGAAACCAACTTGTAAAACCCTAGCCCGCTACCCCCTATAAAGCGGGCTAGGGCATCCCCATGAGGGCATCACGACACATCACATAACACATCTTGTAAACCATATGCTCGTCCTAGCTTCCTGAAGCTTGGCCGAGTACCAGCAATACAAACGACGCCACCGACACAGGACGTAGGGCATTATACCTCCGGGTAGCCCGAACCTGTCTAAATCAGTGCCTCCTATGTACCATCAAGCTGCTAGCTCATCAATCGCCCGCCTACAAATCAACCACTCGGGTACCCCCAGGTGGATTGCCGGTCCTAAGGTCCGACAGTTGGCGCGCCAGGTAGGGGTAGATTGGTGAGCTTTTTTCGATTCGAAAACACCATTGGCTTGATGGCAGATCGATCAGATGTCGTCTTCCCGGCGAACATGAGCGGCAGCCCCAAGCACCTCCCGGGATGCAGCTTCTTCGCCGACTCTAGCGACTCAAGCTCCACCAACGTCAACTTGACGCCGGTGGACTCGACCTCGACAAATCCGGGGACTCCCCCCGACGTGCCTGATCAGCTCATGCAGCAGATCGAGCGGCTTAGCGTCCGGGATCAGATCCCAGATCTGCTCCCGCGGCGCCGAGTCCCTTATCCCGACGAGATCATCGACGGGCTAAATCGCATCAACGACACGCTCGCTGAGTGCATCGCCATGTCCGAGCGAGTTCTGGATCGCTCGGGGAACACGTTCCCCCACGGACTGAAGAACGCAGCCGCCGACCACTCTGGCCGGCTCCCGCACCGCGAGGCCCAGATCCAATCTGGAAAGCACCTCCAGAAGGCAAGCACCTCATGTATGTGCTGCAGATCCATTGCAAGGCGACGAACAACGGCGCCGAGTACGAAGCGCTGATCCACGGGCTCAGGATAGCCATCACCCTCGACATCAAGCGCCTACTATGCTTCGGAGACTCCAAAGTCGTAATCGAGCAAGTCAAAAAAAATTGGGAGTGCTCCAAAGAAACGATGGACGCCTACTGCGCGGAAGTCCGCAAGCTGGAAGCTCACTTCTATGTGCTGGAGTGTCGCCACGTGCCGCGCGAGGAGAATGTAGCCACCAATGTCCTGTCTAAGCTCGGATCCAAATGCTCTCAAGTACCCGCCGGCGTGTTCGTGCAAGATCTACAGAAGCCATCCATCAAAATATTGGATGAAGGCGAACCTACAGCCACTGCCGACCAGGTTGTCGCAATAGTTGCGGCTCCTCCGGAAGCAGAAGAAGACTGGCGTGAACCACTCATCGCATTCGTCAAAAACGACAGCATGACCATAAAAGGTAAAATCAAGGAAGACAAGGCTGCCCTTGAGCAACTTAGTCGGCGAAGGGCCAACTACGTGGTCATCGGTTCGGAACTCTACAGAAAAACAGCGTCATCAGGAGTACTCATGAAGTGCATCTTGCATGGTAAGGGCTTGGCGTTACTGCACGAGGTACACTCGGGCGCATGCAGTAATAATCACGCGGCAGCTAAAACGCTGGTTGGCAAGATCTATAAGTCTGGGTTCTTCTGGCCCACCGCGGTCTCCGATGCAAAGGAACTCGTCCAGCGTTGCGCTGGTGCCAATTCTTCCAGAAGCAAAAGCACCAGCCAGCCCAAGCATTGCGCACCATCCCACCATCATGGCCGTTCGCAGTCTGGGGGCTGGATAACGTGGGACCATTCAAACCAGCCCCAGGCGAGCTCAAGCACATACTCATCGCGGTGGACAAGTTCACTGTTGGCGGTCGTTACAGACCGATTTCCGACCTCCAACCGAGTATAAAACAAACACAATGGAGAAACACACCATAGCTATAGGGCTTATTACTGACTATTTCCACAAGTTTTGGTGATTGTCCATTGTCCAGGTACAAAATGGAGAAACACGTGCTATAGGGGACGGAAATGACCGATTCGGCCGAACGACACGGTTCGACCAGTTACCCCCCTTAGCCGTATACGACATCGGGAGCCGTCTACGTCAACGATGACCAAGAAATGATGATGTACGACACGTGGACGACCGCAACCTCTTCCTGGGCCAGAACAACACGAAACCAAGCATTAGAAGATAGCCCAGGTGGCCCACAAAGCAGAGGCGGTGCTGGGGAGGCCAGAGACCCAGCCCAGTTCGGCCGAACCGACCCCAGCAGGGCATCGCCTCCCAGGGGCAAATCCAGGCCATAGGGGCTTGGGTCGGTGGATCCACCGGTTCGGCCGAACTCTCCAGTTCGCCCGAACCGGGGATTTCGCCCGAACGGCCCGGCACCGCCTCCTGGTGCCTTGGCCGCTGCACCACTACTCCACCGCCTTGGTCCACTATAATATGAGCTCCTGGTCGCCTGCAAAACACACAACACAACACAAGAGCGAGTAGGCGTTGCGAAGTTCCGCCACTTGTATCAGTAGAAATAGGGAGAGAGGAGAGGTGAGCGTCCCGGAGAGGAGCCGGAATGTCGGCCCCTCTTCAAGCTGTACCTCTACGGATGCGGCTCTGCTTCGAGTAACATCCGGGTCTTGTTTGGTAACTCTTGTATCTCTCTCTGATTAATTGAGCATTCAGTTCTAACTTTTATATGCTTGCTGGTTCTTCATTCAATGCTTAGTTGATTGGTATAATTGTATACTGGTTGCTTAGCTTGGGTGCTTGTCTTTCTATAGGAGATAAGTATTAGTTGACTAGTGTAGGCGTGGTGCCTATACTTGAGACTAACTTAGTTTGCCCCCGTCGCAACGGAGGTGGTAGCCGTAAGGTGGTGACAGCCCTTCCGGTCTTTGTAGTCCATCACGTTAGTTCCGGTCTGTAGGATCCCCCAGTGCGGATCTGGTGACACCCCTTCTCACCCCTTTCTACGTGTCATAGGTTCCATTGTCCCGAAGCAAGTATCTATCTGTATCCTCTGATCTGCTCGATCAATCAGCAGAATACCTCTATCAGACTCGTACCCTCTCTACCATCCTATCACTCTTCTTCTCTCTTTGTTGTTGTCATCCACCTCATCCATACCATTCACTCCATTCCATCTACCTAGGACAACTTAGTTTAGAATTAGTCCACTTCTCGTTCTCCGTGGAAATCGATACCTTGGAATACTCCCGGGTGAAAGCTACATCGGTATCCGTCCACTTGCGGATTTATCTGTAGGCCGTAAGGAGTGCCAACATTCACCAAATGGATCGAGTACAAGGTCGTCACTTGTAACACCCTCCCTCCACGATCCGCCCCGCACAGCCCTTCCGAGGGGCGTGCACGTGTACACATAGCACCCTGCTTACACTTTCGTCCTCGCTTTGTGTAAAAGGGTTAACCCGAAGGTGCTATCGCTGGAAGACAAAGGCTTATAAGTTGCCTCCACCCTTGCTCAACTAGCAATGTGGCACTAAACACGTGCGTCCCGCACTCATGGGCCACTACTGGGCCATACAAACTGGGCCGGGTGTGACATACACCCCCCTCAAAGAACCCGACGTCCTCATCGGCGCAACTCACCCACACGGGCAAATGTCCAGGAACGTTCCCCCTTGGCGCACGACCGTACGTCCAGTGTCGGCGCCATAGTCCATGCCGTATGCCCTACCCGGGCCATACGCACCATGCGCCCTATGCCCTCACACTGACCCGTACGCGCAACCGTGAGGGTCGGCTCTGATACCATTTGTAACACCCTGCCCTCCACGAGCCGCCCCGCACAGCCCTTCCAAGGGGCGTGCACGCGTACACATAGCACCCTGCTTACACTTTTGTTCTCGCATCGTGTAAAAGGGTTAACCCGAAGGTGCTATGGCTAGAAGACAAAGGCTTATAAGTTGCCTCCACCCTTGCTCAACTAGCAATGTGGCACTAAACACGTGCGTCCCGCACTCATGGGCCACTACTGGGCCATACAAACTGGGCCGGGTGTGACATCACCGATACCAAGTCGGCCACGGCAGCAGCTTTTATCGAGGAAATAACGCACCGCTTCGGAGTGCCAAATCGGATCATTACCGACCTCGGTTCCCAGTTCACAGGGCATGAGTTCTGGGACTTTTGCCAAGATAACCAATTAGATGTCTATTACTCGTCCTCTGCTCACCCTCGATGCAACAGGCATGTCGAACGAGCGAATGGCATGGTCCTAGACGCCCTCAAGAAAGAAATATACGATGCACTCAACCCACGCGCAGGTCGCTGGGCTAGAGAAGTACTGTCGGGGACAACAATAAGGGGGTACCCTAATCAACGGGCTAAACACCCTTAAAAAATGCAAAAGGCAAAGGCATGGCTAAACTAAACCCTTGTGGGCCAAAAGTCACGCCAACATTGTCAGCCCAGAAAGGCCAGGCAAGCCCGGCCCACGAATGAACTTTCCACCGAGGGAGCGCAGGGCTCGCGCCCCATCTCTGCCTCGCTCGAGGGTCACGCAACCCCTCGAGCGGGCACTGTGCAATCTCCGCTTCGCTCGAGGGGTGCCCGCCCCTTCGAACAAGTGTTGAGCGAATCCAGCCATGCTTCCACCTCGCTCGAGGCATCCCCTCAGACTCTCCAACCGACAGCGGCATTAAATGCCCGCTCCATCAACCGGGTGCCAAAGTCAAGGGGCAAATCTCTCCCCACGCCGCGCCGCTGACACCACAGGCCCACTGTTCCACCAACTCCGGTCACTGTGCGACCTCACCACCACTGTGCAGACATGCGCGGCACTATGCAAGGCCCTGTGCAGGCCTGTGGATGTCGTTCCGTGACACTGTTTCACCTGCTCCCGTCCTCTCCCCACGACGCGACCCTCGAACGGGCATGGGAGGCCCTCGAAGGGTGTACGGGCAACGATCGGGCACAGGCCCCGGTCAGGCGCGCCCGTGTAGGTGACGCAAGCCCAGTCAAATCTGCCAACTCTCGGCCATCCCCCGATGGAACGGCACGCCGACGCTTGTGCTAAACAGTGATCGCCATGCCGGCGCCTGTGCTGCCAACTCCCGTCCTTCCACCACGGCCAGACCCTCGAACAGCAAGAGCAGCACCCTCGAATTCGAAGGGCAATGACGACCAAGCACTGGCCAAAGGCCACGCCACCCCTCGAAACCATGCCAGGACAAGCACAGGACTCGCCACGACGCCCGCGGAAGCCGGAGCTCACCATAAAATCCCGCCGGATGCAAGGACGACAGCTGGCCAGGCGCCATACTCTTCAGTACATGCCCCTGTAACCTCTACTGTACTCGTACTTGTAAATCTCTTCCTTTTGGCCTATAAAAGGGGAAGGCCGGCGCCCGATCGGGGGCATCCACACACACACACCCATTCACACACGCTCTCTTGATATTGGCACACGGCCTCAATCAAACCCCTCTCCGGGACTTGGAGATCTCTCCTCTCCCACTTAGCTTGTATCCCCCCGCTACAAGCACCCCGGTGCAAGATAGCATAGTGCTGCGAGCACACTTTGCTGGACGTACGGCCCCATGGCCGGAACCAGGATAAACCTTGTGTCATTGTGCTACCTCTTGCATCAACCATCGGAGGGCAGGAACACAGCACATTCTGTGTGGTGTGAGGTTGGGCGACCAATCTCCACAACGACAGTGGCGTGCCAGGTAGGGGGAGCGCTGTGATCGACTTGGTACTTCCATCAGTTATTCCGATGGCACTTCGCGCCGAGCGCACGCTACTGCGATTCCCCGCGGCACCCTCAGACCCACTCCCGAATGGGTACCGAATCACGTTCGGGAGTCTGGAGTTTGAGGCGATCGGCGATGGCTTCCTCATTCGCCTCCTTCCAGGAGACGCCGAGGAATAGCCAAGACCAAGTGCGCCAACGACGTCCCAGCTCAGGAGACGCCGTAGGCTGCATGAGATACGGATACGTGTGGAGCGGCGCGAAGCCCCCCGTGTGATCCTCCCCGATTGGGACATGCCAGTGGAGTCCCAGCACGACGATGTGGAAGCAACGACCACACCTCCACCAGTGGGCCCTGCGGAGGGTGCCCACCTAGAAAACGTGGTCGCTCCCACGCAATTCCCCAACGGGATGCACAACGCCGGCGCGACGATCTCCTCGTCCGTCAGCACCAACATGAGTGTGTATGAGGACCTGCTGGGACATCATTTGATCTCAATCCGCAACCTCCTCGCCTCATCCCCCGACGAGTCCTACCCTGGGTCCAAGATTGCCCGGAGTGGGACTACACCGGGCTTCAGGACCCGGACGCCATGGCAGCTTTCCAAGCTGCAGCGGATTTCTGCCTCACCGGCTCTGACGACTTCTGCAGTGGGGACTACGACCCCACGAGGGAGTGCTTCATCGTCGTCGACGGCGAAGTTATGAGCGAGGATGAGAGCACGCATGACGATGCCCCAGCAGCCGCTGCGCCCACGGCCGTGCCGGCGGCGGCACCGCCTGTGCCACCTGCTCCAGCACCGGCGCCGGTGCCACCACCGGCACCGGCACCGCCGCAGGCACCAGTACCGCCAGGCGAGGCTACGCTTGCGCAAGCACAGCTAGTCCATGTACTGGAGCTGGAGGCCAGGCTCCAGGAGGAACAGCTACAGGTGCAGCAGCTGAAGGCTGCCCTGGGAGCGAGACTCCCTGAGCGCGGCGAACGTGCCAGGGCTGCAGGATGCATCACCCAAGCACGCATCGTGAACGACGATGACGTGGATAATCCGCGGACACTGCCCAGGGCGAGCCAGAAGCTCGTCGCCGCGGCGCACCTGATCCGGGTCATGCCCGAACCATCGACGCCCGAAGCTCGTACACTGCGCCACCAAGCGCAGGACCTTATCGAGCAAGCGGCCGCCTTGCAGGTCGAGAGTTCCGCTTCTCGCATGCGCAACCAGGCCAGTTCGAAAGTCGGGGGCAGTGTGTGTGACCGCGAGGAGTCAGTACACACCCCGCCATCGGGGACGAGGGCACCCGACCGACCAACGAATGGCGGGAGGATGCCGGCCACCGGTGGAAGAAAGCCTATGCGGGAGCGGGTAGTGGATACTCGAGGCGCGGGCAATGATGGCGATGCCCGCAACACCCTCAACAGAAAGAGGCAGGAGGCCGCGACCGGACGCGGTCACCACCCTCGATGGGGAGGTCGCTACGACAGCGCGGAGGACAAGAGCCCGACGCCGGAGCCCCCGGGTACCCCGGTGTTCATCCGACAGATCCGCGCGGCGGCCATTCCCACGCGTTTCCGCCAACCCACCACCATCACCAAGTATTCTGGTGAGACGAACCCTGAGGTATGGCTCAATGATTACCGCTTAGCATGCCAGCTGGGCGGCGCCACCGATGACGCCATGATCATCCGCAACTTGCCGCTTCACCTTGCGGACTCTGCGCGGACGTGGCTCGAGCACCTTCCAGCGAACCAGATCCATGACTGGGCCGACCTAGTCAGGACGTTCGTAGGCAACTTCCAGGGCACGTACGTGCGCCCAGGAAACTTTTGGGATTTGCGCGGGTGTCGCCAGACATCCGGCGAGTCCCTAAGGGACTTCATTCGCCGTTTCTCCAAGCACTGCACCGAGCTCCCGAGTGTGGGTGACTCTGAGATCATCCACGCCTTTCTCGAGGGCACGTTGTGCCGCGAACTGGTGTCACACCCGAATTTACGTAGAAACCCGAATGCTACTGTATGTGTGCCCAGGAAGTCCACAGAACACATACAGCTAACAAATATGATAAACAGAGTGCATATGCTCGAATAAAAATAGTTTTACATCAGAGTTACCTAATACACAGCGGAAGTCTAACTCTCTCGACAGGTAGAGCCTCAAGTCCACAGGGACACCGACTGGTTGACCACAGCTCAGCAGTACGGAAGATCCTCATGACACTTCATCTGTTACCCATCCAGGATTTTGTTGAACAACAGCAAGTGTAAGTAAATGTCTTACTTAGCAAGTATAGCACGGGTGTATGAAGGCTCAAAAAGGCTAGACACGGCTTAACTGCATTAGCACTTTTAGTTGGTTCATTTTAACATTATATCCAAGTTACTACAAGTGTATGAATCCCGGTTGCAACCCAATTAATAAGGTATAAGTGACATTAAGAATAAAGAAACATCATCTTCTAATCAAAAAGGATCCAGGCCGCTCGTGACCCTGAGCAAGGCTATCATGATAGATTTACACTCTGCCGAGGTTTCGCCCTTTACCCACCAGTCACGTAAAAGTTCATGGAACTTTGAACCCAACCACGCACGTCAACACTACTGACGTGTGACTGCATAGGGACGCTATGAGGCTTTTCACAAGACACCCTAACCCAACAGTAGCCATTATGGTACAACACAGGCAGCATGATCCAAGGCACCGAGATTGACTGACGCTCAGGGTGCTACCTGAGGGGGTCAATGGCGTCCAAAGCGCGGCAACATATGCAACAACAAAATAAAGAGCGCAACGTGCGGAGCTCCCAACACATGAGCGCTCCCAACACGGGACTTGGGCCTAACGAGACATAGCCGACGGATCTTCCGTCCTCGGTGGATCAAACCATACTCTCACGAGTGCTTCCCATACCGCTGTCGGCCCCATCGGTAACTACTGTTAAGCTAGAGCCGTACAAGCTACTTGTCCAAGACCAGAGCCATTATAGTTCTAGCGGTGGCGACAGGCTCCTGGGTTGCCGCTTTAAGAACCAGTCCTTACGGAGAGACACTAGGACAAAGCACGAAGCAAATGTCATAGCTCCCTGAACCATGTTGCTAAAAAGCAAGTTTTAACATCATCTTTGTAGTGAACCATTAAGTCAAGATTAACAATTAAACAATTGATGACCGTAGCTGCGCATAGCAAAGATCTACCCATATGCATGAACCCGGGGTAAACAAGGTACAGGATAAACAAAGCTAGGTACAACCTTAAAGGGAAACAATTTAGACACATGCATATGCAGTAAATAATGTATTAAGGGTGTGTAGGTAGCAAGGATTGTCCGTGCTATACTTGCCTCAAATACATAGTATAATCACTCATAGTCTTCTGCTCTTGATCTTCAAGCTCTTCTCCTCGATAGCACTCGAAACGCGTTCCTCCTAGTCGCAGCAGTCATCGGCACAAACATACAAGCAAATAAACAAGAATAACTAAGAACAATACACCAAACAGTATAAACAATACAAAGGAAGGATTTGGAAATAATCTACGCGTCACTACGAACACGTGAACGCGAGAATCACTTTAATCGGAGCTAAAACGAGAAAGATATGACTTTTCTAAGATTTAGGGACTTGCTGGCGATGTTTAAAAGTTTCCAGGGGCTTATTTGCAAAAACTCAGGGGTCAAAACATAATTTTGTATAAAAACAGAAGGGTTTACATGTAAAAAGGCAAAGTTGGGTTTCGGGAGGGAATTTTACAAAAGATCAGGGTTCTTTTCGAAAAATAGGGGCATAACTCTAATTATTTTTGTACAGGACAGGACGACGGGTTGATTTGCAAAAACTGGAGGGGCTCTTTAGAAAAAGTGTAGGGCTGACCAATGCTAACCGTTATCTGACTTTGGTTGGATGGGATCTGAGCCGTCGGATCTAGATCTGATGGTTGGGGTTCCTTGGGGCTTTCAGGTCGCCGGCGGGGGTCGAGGACGCGGCGGCACCGCTCGGCCGACGGTGGTGCGTCGCCGGAGTGGGCGCTAACTCGAGCTAGGGGCCACTATTCGCCCTAAAGCTTCGGGGTGGAACGGCGAGTTCACCTGGGGTGTTTACGACGGCGGTGCCGCGACGAGATGCACGGACGACGAGGTGGGCCGGCGCGGGCGGCTCTGTGTAAGATGGCGAGCGAATTTAGGCTTGGATCAACGCGAAACAAGTTCGGGAACGGCTCGGACAGCTCTGTTACCTCCATGCGAAGCGGCTGTGTGTGTTCTCGTCGAGCGGAAGGCAGCGACGATGTAGATCGACGGCGGCAAGGTCCAATGGTGGCGGCGGAACTGCAAGTGGCCGGTGAGGAAAATTAGGCACGGGAAAACGACATAGCCTGGGTCGGGAGGTGATCATCGAGCTTCGTTACCTCCCGGCGGAGCTCCTGGATGGCCACTCGTCAAGCAGATAGCGGCGACCGGCGAGAATCGAAGGTGGCGGCGCGAGCTCGAGGGGCGGTGGTGGCGCAGGGCTTGGCGGCTAGGGTTCTGGAACGGGTGCTGGGTGAGAGGGTGAGGGAGGCGGCGGCGCTGGTGGTTAAGTAGGGGCAGGGGCGCCGGCCTCGGCGTGCGGGCCCTGCCGCGGCAGCGGTGCGGTCAGCCGCGCCATTAGCGGGAGGGGGAACAAGGAAGGTGGAGGCGGTCGCTGACATGCGGGCCCGGCGGGGCAGTGAGAGGGGGAGGTGGAGCGGGCCCTGACGACGCGGGCGCTGGGCCGGGGTGGGCCTAAAGCGGAGGAAGTTGGGCTGCGAGCGAAAAAGAGAAAGGAGGGAGGGAAGTCGGCCGGGAGGAAAAGTTCAGGGGGCAAAAGTGGACTCCTTCCGCAACAACTTTTCTAGGGCTCCAAACAAAGCAATTCAAACTTGAATTTAAATTAGATTTAAATTCCAATTTGAAACACAATCAAACAAAACTCAATGCAGCCAGCATGAATGCAAGGCACTCAATATTAATCCTATATTGTTTTAATTTAATTTGAAAAACAAATTTTCCTATACTAAATTGCTTGTAAATTTTATAAAGCTTAGAAAATTTTAGAAAATTGAGAAAAATATTGTATTAATTACGTTAAAAATTCACATCCCAAAATTCGAAAATTTTGGGGTGTGACAAACTACCCCCCTTAAACTGAATCTCGTCCCGAGATTCGCAAGGAATAGGAGCAAAGAGGAGACGGAACAACAAGATTCCGAAAATAGAGATCTTCTGGAGTTGGAACACCATGCTTTTTCACCTTCCGTGTTGATATAGTTGCGAAGCTTCTACTCCAAATCTTTTTTTAGCTTCGTTTCTTCATTGAGGAGATCGACTTCTGGCTTCCTTCTTAATGTTCTTCACTTGATTATGTGAATAGATAGCAAGAAGAACAAGGAGATACGAGGAAAATAAAGAGAACCCAACTAGACAATCATTACAAAGAAGCGGATCAATCAGAGACATAAGAACAAGCATTACAAGCTCACTCAATCAAGGTTAAACACACAAGCATAAAAGCGGTGCTAACGTTGTCAATAAGGTCAAGGGAATCCTCCTAGATGTGGACAAATCTTCAACGGTCGTAGCAGAGGCATCCTTTCATCTTGACAAGCTCTTGGTTGTTATGACAGATGGCTTGATGTAGTTTCTAGTTGCTCGGGTTTGACTCCTAGCAGCAACTTGTAGCTTCATTCTTCCAGACGACTTGAACATGCATTTGGGTGATGTAACAATCTAAGGGTTTTAGAATAAGGAGAGTGAGAGTAGAAAAGATACTTTGGGATCAAAAGACAAGGAAATAATCCAAAGTGATGATACTTGAGGAACAAGGAGGAGAGAAGTGGAAATAGTATCAAGGAACGACCGAGTAAACAAGGATACTCACAACAGTGAGGCAGGATAAGCGATCAAGGTAAAGCAACAAGGAGGAGTTAAATAGTCAAGAATTGAAAATTAGCAATTTATCAATACAAGGAGGAGGTAAATAATCATAAGTCAAGAGTGAGAAGTAAATTATCAAAAAGAGGATGAAATATCAAGGATATAATGATCAAAGAGAAATTGTCAAGGAGGGAAAATGCTCAAGGATAGCACTTTTTATGAATCAAAATATCAAGGATTGAGAAAGCAAAGATTATATGGCAAAATGAATCTTAATGGATGGCCGGTACTATCTAGGCTGCGGTCCTACAGTCAGCATAGCTCTGATACCAATCTGTCACACTCGGATTTACGTAGAAACCCGAATGCTACTGTATGTGTGCCCAGGAAGTCCACAGAACACATACAGCTAACAAATATGATAAACAGAGTGCATATGCTCGAATAAAAATAGTTTTACATCAGAGTTACCTAATACACAGCGAAAGTCTAACTCTCTCGACAGGTAGAGCCTCAAGTCCACAGGGACACCGACTGGTTGACCACAGCTCAGCAGTACGGAAGATCCTCATGACACTTCATCTGTTACCCATCCAGGATTTTGTTGAACAACATCAAGCGTAAGTAAATGTCTTACTTAGCAAGTATAGCACGGGTGTATGAAGGCTCAAAAAGGCTAGACACGGCTTAACTGCATTAGCACTTTTAGTTGGTTCGTTTTAACATTATATCCAAGTTACTACAAGTGTATGAATCCCGGTTGCAACCCAATTAATAAGGTATAAGTGACATTAAGCATAAAGAAACATCATCTTCTAATCAAAAAGGATCCAGGCCGCTCGTGACCCTGAGCAAGGCTATCATGATAGATTTACACTCTGCAGAGGTTTCGCCCTTTACCCACCAGTCGCGTAAAAGTTCATGGAACTTTGAACCCAACCACGCACGTCAACACTACCGAGGTGTGACTGCATAGGGACGCTACGAGGCTTTTCACAAGACACCCTAACCCAACAGTAGCCATTATGGTACAACACAGGCAGCATGATCCAAGGCACCGAGATTGACTGACGCTCAGGGTGCTACCTGAGGGGGTCAATGGCGTCCAAAGCGTGGCAACATATGCAACAACAAAATAAAGAGTGCAACGTGCGGAGCTCCCAACACATGAGCGCTCCCAACACGGGACTGGGCCTAACGAGACATAGCCGACGGATCTTCCGTCCTCGGTGGATCAAACCATACTCTCACGAGTGCTTCCCATACCGCCATCGGCCCCATCGGTAACTACTGTTAAGCTAGAGCTGTACAAGCTACTTGTCCAAGACCAGAGCCATTATAGTTCTAGCGGTGGCGACAGGCTCCTAGGTTGCCGCTTTATGAACCAGTCCTTACGGAGAGACACTAGGACAAAGCACGAAGCAAATGCCATAGCTCCCTGAACCATGTTGCTAAAAAGCAAGTTTTAACATCATCTTTGTAGTGAACCATTAAGTCAAGATTAACAATTAAACAATTGATGACCGTAGCTGCGCATAGCAAAGATCTACCCATATGCATGAACCCGGGGTAAACAAGGTACAAGATAAACAAAGCTAGGTACAACCTTAAAGGGAAACAATTTAGACACATGCATATGCAGTAAATAATGTATTAAGGGTGTGTAGGTAGCAAGGATTGTCCGTGCTATACTTGCCTCAAATCCATAGTATAATCACTCATAGTCTTCAGCTCTTGATCTTCAAGCTCTTCTCCTCGATAGCACTCGAAACGCGTTCCTCCTAGTCGCAGCAATCATCGGCACAAACATATAAGCAAACAAACAAGAATAACTAAGAACAATACACCAAACAGTACAAACAATACAAAGGAAGGATTTGGAAATAATCTACGCGTCGCTACGAACACGTGAACGCGAGAATCACTTTAATCAGAGCTAAAACAAGAATGATATGGCTTTTCTAAGATTCAGGGACTTGCTGGCGATGTTTAAAAGTTTCCAGGGGCTTATTTGCAAAAACTCAGGGGTCAAAACATAATTTTGTATAAAAACAGAAGGGTTTACATGTAAAAAGGCAAAGCTGGGTTTTGGGAGGGAATTTTACAAAAGATCAGGGTTCTTTTCGAAAAACAGGGGCATAACTCTAATTATTTTTGTACACGACAGGACGGCGGGTTGATTTGCTAAAACTGGAGGGGCTCTTTAGAAAAAGTGCAGGGCTGACCAATGCTGACCGTTATCTGACTTTGGTTGGATGGGATCTCAGCCGTCGGATCTAGATCTGATGGCTGGGGTTCCTTGGGGCTTTGAGGTCGCCGGCGGGGGTCGAGGACGCGGCGGCGCCGCTCGACCGACGGTGGTGCGTCGCCGGAGTGGGCGCTAACTCGAGCTAGGGGCCACTATTCGCCCCGAGGTTTGGTCCTAAAGCTACGGGGTGGAACGGCGAGTTCACCTGGGGTGTTTATGACGGCGGTGCCGCGACGAGATGCACGGACGACGAGGTGGGCCGGCGCCGGCGGCTCTGTGTAAGACGGCGAGCGAATTTAGGCTTGGATGACCGCGAAACAAGTTCGGGAACGGCTCGGACAACTTTGTTAGCTCCATGCGAAGCGGCTGTGTGTGTTCTCGTCGAGCGGAAGGCAGCGACGATGTAGATCGACGGCGGCGAGGTCCAATGGTGGCGGCGGAACTGCAAGTGGCCGGTGAGGAAAATTAGGCACGGGAAAACGACATAGCCAGGGTCGGGAGGTGATCATCGAGCTTCGTTACCTCCCGGCGGAGCTCCTGGATGGCCACTCGTCAAGCAGATAGCGGCGACCGGCGAGAATCGAAGGCGGCGGTGCGAGCTCGAGGGGCTATGGTGGCGCAGGGCTTGGCGGCTAGGGTTCTGGAACGGGCGCTGGGTGAGAGGGTGAGGGAGGCGGCGGCGCTGGTGGTTAAGTAGGGGCAGGGGCGCCGGCCTCGGCGTGCGGGCCCTGCCGCGGCAGCGGTGCGGTCAGCCGCGCCATTAGCGGGAGGGGGAACAAGGAAGGTGGAGGCGGTCGCTGACATGCGGGCCCGGCGGGGCAGTGAGAGGGGGAGGTGGAGCGGGCCGCGACGACGCGGGCGCTGGGCCGGGGTGGGCCTAAAGCGGAGGAAGTTGGGCTGCGAGCGAAAAAGAGAAAGGAGGGAGGGAAGTCGGCCGGGAGGAAAAGTTCAGGGGGCAAAAGTGGACTCCTTCTGCAGCAACTTTTCTAGGGCTCCAAACAAAGCAATTCAAACTTGAATTTAAATTAGATTTAAATTCCAATTTGAACCACAATCAAACAAAACTCAATGCAGCCAGCATGAATGCAAGGCACTCAATATTAATCCTATATTGTTTTAATTTAATTTGAAAAACAAATTTTCCTATACTAAATTGCCTGTAAATTTTATAAAGCTTAGAAAATTTTAGAAAATTGAGAAAAATATTGTATTAATTACGTTAAAAATTCACATCCCAAAATTCGAAAATTTTGGCGTGTGACAACTGGTGCGCGAGCTGGGGCGGAACCACTCCTCCTGCGTCAGCGAGCTGTTCGATGTTGCCACCAGCTTCGCCTCCGGCGAGGAGGCAGTTGGGGCAATCTTCGACGGCAAGAAGGGGAAGCGTGTGGAGGAAACGCCCGCGGAGGGCAGCAAGGCCAAGGGGAAGGCCAAGAAGCAAAAGCATGGCAGGAAAGGCAAGAAGGCCCAGCGAGCCACTCACCAGCAGCACCAAGGCGAGGACTCTGACGAGGCCCTTGCAGTCGATCGAGTTCGCAAAGGCCCTCGAGGCCCGCCCCCGGAAGGCGGCGTGTTCGATGACCTGCTGAAGAAGCCTTGCCCGTACCACAAGGGTGCCGTCGCGCATACCCTCGAGCAGTGCGAGATGTTCAAGAACTACTACAAGTGTGTCGCCGCAAAGGTTGACAACGCGAAGAAGGATGCGGCGATGGCGGTGATGGTGGCAACAACGGAGGTTTCCCCGTAGTGGAGAACGTGTTCTTCATCTTCGGGGGGCCGCGGCGAACATGACGTCTCAGCAACGCAGGCGTGAACGTCGGGAGGTCCTCTCTGTTCACCCTGCCACACCAACCTACCTCCCCTGGTCGGATAAGAACATCACCTTCGGTCGCGAAGACCACCCGGATCACATCCCCAATCCGGGACACTATCCACTCGTTGTCGATCCCATCATCGGCAACACGCGGTTCTCCAAGGTGCTGATGGACGGAGGCAATGGCCTCAACATCCTATACTCTCGCACCCTGGAGCTCTTGGGCATCGGTTTGGACAAACTAAGGCCCAGCAAGTCTCCATTCCATGGCGTCGCGCCGGGCAAGCGGGTTCATCCGCTCGGGCAGATCGATCTGCCCGTCTGCTTCGGCATGCCAGAAAACTTTCGCAGGGAAACCCTCACCTTCGAGGTAGTAGGGTTCCACGGATCCTACCATGCCATCTTAGGGCGCCCCTGCTACGCCAAGTTTATGGCGGTCCCGAACTACACCTATCTGAAGATGAAGATGCCGGGGGCGAAGGGCGTCATCATCGTGGGGTCGTCGTACGAGCATGCCTACCTGTGCGACATCGAGTGCATCGAACACGCTGAAGCGCTCGCCCAAGGCGAAACCCTGGTGGCAGATCTGAAGACGATGGCGAACGAGATCACTGACTCCAGCAAGAACAAGCACGCAGGCAGCTTTGAGGCTGCAGAACACACCAAGGCGGTGCCTCTCGACCCGAGTGCCCCCGAGGGCAAGGCAGTGAGGGTCAGCTCCACCCTCGATCCTAAATAGGAAGCTGTGCTCGTCGACTTTCTCCATGCCAACGCCGATATCTTCGCGTGGAGCCCCTCGGACATGCCTGGCATTCCGAGGGAGGTCGCCGAGCACTCCCTTGACATCCAGCCCCACTCCAAGTCGGTGATGCAACGTCTACGGCGATTCGACGAAGAAAAGCGCAGAGCAATCGGGGAGGAGGTGCGCAAGCTTTTGGAGGCCGGGTTCATCAAGGAGGTATTTCACCCAACGTGGCTAGCTAATCATGTTTTGGTTAAAAAGAAAAATGGAAAATGGCGCATGTGTGTAGATTACACTGGACTAAATAAAGCATGTCCCAAAGTTCCCTTTCCTTTGCCACGTATAGACCAAATTGTAGATTCTACTGCTGGGTGTGAATTATTATGCTTTCTTGATGCTTATTCCGGTTATCACCAAATTAAGATGAAAGAGTCCGACCAACTCGCGACTTCTTTTATCACCCCATTTGGCATGTTCTGCTACGTCACTATGCCATTTGGACTCCGAAACGCTGGGGCAACATACCAGCGATGTATGCAACATGTTTTCGGAGACCACATTGGGCGGACCATTGAGGCATATGTTGACGATATCGTTGTGAAATCCAGAGAGGCAGACGATATGGTAAATGATTTGCGGATCGCATTTGATTGCCTCTGGGCGACTGGGGTAAAACTAAACCCGGAGAAATGCGTTTTCGGGGTGCCGCGTGGCATGCTATTAGGTTTCATTGTCTCTCAGCGAGGCATCGAACCCAACCCCGAAAAGGTTTCGGCCCTGGAATGAATGGGACAAATCCAAGACCTCAAGGGGGTACAAAGGGTGCTGGGCGGTCTTGCAGCCTTAAGCCGCTTCATCTCACGGCTTGGTGAGAAAGGCTTGCCCCTGTACCGGCTCCTGAAAAAGCACAAACGCTTTTCATGGACCCCCGAGGCACAGAAGGCCCTCGACGGGCTGAAGGCGTCACTCGCCCACGCACCGATCATGACACCAGCTCGAAATGGTGAACCCCTCTATCTCTACGTAGCGGCCACCACCCAGGTGGTCAGTGTAGTTATTGTAGTGGAAAGGGCTGAGGAAGGACACACTCCGCCTGTTCAGAGGCCGGTGTACTATGTCAGTGAGGTGTTGACTGAAACCAAAACGTGATAGCCTCAGATCCAGAAGCTGCTTTACGCGATAGTACTCACGCGACGAAAGCTGAGGCACTATTTCGAGGCTCATCCGGTCACAGTGGTCTCATCTTTTCCACTTGGGGAGATAATACGCAACCCCGACGTTGCGGGCCGAATAGCCAAGTGGTCTATGGAACTCATGAGCGAAACTCTCAGCTACTCGCCTCGGAAGGCGATAAAATCGCAAATTCTTGCGGATTTCGTGGCTGAGTGGACCGACACCCAACTACCGCCACCTCAAATCCAGGCCGAATGCTGGACTATGTACTTCGATGGGTCGGTGATGAAAACTAGGGCAGGCGCGGGCCTCCTCTCTGTCTCACCCCTCGGAGAACACATTCGCTACTTGGTGCGCTTGCATTTCCCGGCATCAAACAATATGGCCGAATATGAAGCCCTCCTGGCAGGACTCCGCATTGTTGTAGAGCTTAGCGTCAAGCGCCTCGACGTTCGAGGGGACTCTCAACTGGTCATTGATCAGGTGATGAAGACTGCAAGCTGCCGCGATGAAAAGATGGAGGCATACTGCAACGTAGTCCGCCAACTCGAGGACAAATTCTATGGCCTCGAGCTCAACCACATTGTGCGTAAGTACAATGAGGAGGCGGACCAGCTTGCTAAGATCGCGTCGGAAAGACTCACCGTTCCACCGAACGTCTTCGCCCGCGACCTAGAGAAGCCATCCGTTGACCTGGACAAAGCCAGTAAGAAACCCAATGATCCCTCGGGGGCTACACCCTCGAGGGCTAAAGGTGTCGATCCCATGGATGAAGACCCCTCGAAAGAAAGGCACGAGGCCCCTGGCTTCGAAACCTCCTCGGCGGGCGAGGCCGAGGTCATGGAGATCAACTTCGACGTACCACCACGAGACTGGCGCAGCCTGTACCTCGAGTGGCTCGACCATGGAGAGTTACCCTCAGATCGAACCGAGGCTCGCCGCATCGCAAGGAAGGCCAAGTCCTTCGTCTCCATTGATGGAGAGCTGTACAAGCGCAGCGCCTCGGGAATTTCACAGCGATGCATCCCTATCCCTGAGGGAAAACAGCTGATCCACGACAACCACGCCGGCGTGTGCGGCCACCACGCGGCGCCACGCACCCTTGTTGGTAACACCTTCAGACAAGGGTTCTACTGGCCCACTGCAGTGGCCGACGCGAACGAGGTCGTGCGCACCTGCGAAGGGTGCCAATTCTATGCACGAAAGACCCATCTCCCGGCGCACGCTCTGTAGACCATCCCCGTTACATGGCCTTTCGCGGTCTGGGGACTAGATCTAGAAGGGCCCTTTCGCCCAGCGCCCAGGGGCTTCACCCACTTGTTGTTAGCCATCGACAAATTCTCGAAGTGGATCGAGTTCCGAGCCGTCACCAACATCAGATCTGAGTAGGCCGTGTTAATCTTCACCGACATCATTCACAGGTTCGGGGTACCAAATTAAATTATCTCTGACAACGACACCCAATTCACAGGCAAAAAGTTCTTAGACTTTTGCGATAGCCACCACATCCGCGTGGATTGGTCGGCTGTTGCACACCCACAGACGAACGACCAAGTAGAACGTGCCAACGGCATGATTCTACAAGGCCTGAAGCCAAGAATCTTCAACAAACTCAACAAGTTTGGCCGAAAATGGGTGGCAGAGTTGCCCTCGGTGATCTGGAGCCTTAGAACGACCCCAAGCCGAGCCACGGGCTTCAGTCCGTTCTTCCTCGTCTACAGCGCCGAGGCCGTCCTCCCCACGGACTTGGAGTACGGGTCCCCGAGGCTCAAAGCACTACCAGAATAGTTGACATCCGCCCGCCCCCTACGCCTCGGCCATTTTGGACCCGGTGCTGATGGGGCTTCAGCACCGGGTCCAACGGCTAGGAGCGGGGGCGGCGGCTGTGGGGTGTCAGGGCGGACACATTAGCACCGGGTCGTGGCAAGACCCGGTGCTAATGCACCCCTTTTAGCACCGGTTGCAGCCAGCAACCGGTGCTAATGTGCCCGAGGCCATTTAGCACCGGTTGCTGGCTGCAACCGGTGCTAATTGGTGCGCATTAGCACCGGGTCTTGCCACGACCCGGTGCTAATGTCTTTTGTATAAAGTGTCTTCTTCCTCCCCCGGCCGAGCCAGCTGAACACTTGGCGATGTGTTCATGCTGGCTCGCCCGGGAGAAGAAGGGGAGGTGCTGCCCAATTTTTTTTCAAAATTTGTGAAGATTCTACTCATCTAAGGAGCACTACAAGGTACACTCTTTCATTCTCTAATGTTTTATTTAGCTTGTAATCGTTCTATGCTTTAGAAATAGAGGAATTTGTGAATCAAATAAAGCTAGCTAGAGAGCTTGTGTTCATGGAGGAGAGAGAGGAGGGAGCTTGAGTTCATGGTGGAAAGAGAGTGTTCATGTTGTGTTTTAAATGGAGAGAGAAGGCAAGCTAGTTAGTATTTTGTTTTGTATGACTTATGGATGACTTGTGAATAGTTATAAGGCTTATGTATTTTATTTATTAGTTATTTATTAAAAGTTGGAATAGTTATTTATTAATTTAATGGAATGTATATTTGTTTTTAGAAAATGAATATAGTAATTCAATAGAATATATTTTATTAGTTATTTATTGAAAGTTGGAATAGTTATTTATTTATTTAACGGAAGGTATATTTATTTATTTAATGAATATAGTAATATAGTTTTAGAAATATGCTTATATAATGGAATATGTATTATAATTTGTATTTATTATATTATATATTTGTTATTGATTAATAATACAGATGAATAGACAATGGATGTATGGGGACAACCATGATCCGGCGTTCCGTGATGGCCTCAGGGCGTTTCTCGATGCCGCCGAGGCTAACAGGACGCCGTCAGGTTTCATGTTCTGCCCATGCACCCGTTGTGAAAATATACAATCGTATAAACAAAGAGGAGCTCTTCAGGTGCATTTGATGAGGTACGGTTTCATGAGGAATTATTCTGTGTGGACGAAGCACGGTGAAAGAGGAATTCTAATGGATGAAGATGAAGAAGACGAGGCCGATGACGACATTCCGGTATTGGCTCAATCCTACGGTTCCTTTGCAGATGCTGCTGTGGGTGATGCCGATGAGGAAGATGTTGCTCAGGAAAATGACCCTACTGATGGACTCGGGCAAATGTTGCGTGATGCTGAGAAAGACTGCGGCAATGATGTCATACCCCAAAATTTTCGAATTTTGGGATGTGAATTTTTTAACGTAATTATTACAATAATTTTCTCAATTTTCTAAAATTTCCCAAGCCTTGTTTAATTTAGGGGGAATTTATGATGAAAACAAGAAAATATTTGCAAAATATAAATAAACTACTTTGAATATTGCATTCATGCTGGTTGCATTGAATTTTGATTGTGTGTGGTTCAAATAAGAATTTAAATCTAATTTAAATTCGCATTTGAACTACGTTTGTTTGAGCCATAGAATAATTGTTTTGGCCATAGTTTAGGTTTGCCCCTCCAACCTTTGGCCCAGTCCTCTTTTGCTCCCTCTTCCCTTTTTCGCGTGCGCGGCCCAGCTCTTCCCTGCAGCGGCCCAGCCCGCCAGCTCCCCGCCGCGCCCCACCCTCGCGGGGGCGGCGGCTTAAAGTAGGCCGGAGGGAGTGCAGGAAGGGCTCGGGCGGCGAGGTGGCGCCAACGCCAAGGCGGCTGTGGCACGCACGCCAAGGTTGGCCGGGGCGGCGGCTGCGGTACACAGCCCCTGGCGCGGCGGGAGCTCGCGAGCCGGGCCGTGTGGGCCGAAAGGGAGGATGGGCCGCGGCTTTGGCACTGGGCCGGGAGAGCGCGGGGGTGGGCCGAAGACGGGCTGGTGGGGAGAGGGGAGCGGAGTGGGCCGGGGCGAGGGAGATGGCCCAAGCAGCAGGCCGGGCTGGGCTATCTGGGGAAGAGAGAAAGAAAGGAAGGAGCAGGCTCGGCCAAAGGGAAAAGTTCAGGGGGCAGAAGCGGACCTTGGCCAAAACAACTTTTCTATGGCTCAGGCAAAAGCGATTCAAACACGAATTTAAATTAGATTTAAATTCTTATTTGAACCACACTCAACCAAAACTCAATGCAGCCAGCATGAATGCAACACACTCAAAATTTAAACCTATATTGTTTTTAATTTAATTTAGAAAACGAATTTTTCTATACTAAATTCCCTGTTAATTAAATAAAGCTTGGAAAATTTTAGAAATTGAGAAAATTATTGTATTAATTATGTTAAAAATTCACATCCCAAAATTCGAAAATTTTGGGGTTTGACAATTTGGTTGTAATTGTGCTTATGCGTGATTTGCTTCTTTGTAATGATTGTAGTTGGGCTCTCTCTCTTTTTCCCTATATATCCTTGTTTTCTTGCTATCTTTTCTCACAAATCGATGAAGAAGATCAGAAGAAGTAGAAGCTTTGCAACTAAATCAACACTAAAAATGAAGAAGCATGGTGATCCAACTCTCGAAGATCTCTGATTCCAGATCTTGTTTTCCATTCTACCCCATGTTTCTACTCTCTGCGAATCTCGGGACGAGATTCAGTTTAAGTGGGTAGCTTGTCACACCCCAAAATTTTTGAATTTTGGGGTGTGAATTTTTTAACGTAATTAATACAATAATTTTCTCAGTTTTCTAAAATTTTCCAAGCTTTGTTTAATTTACAGGGAATTTATGATGAAAAAAAGAAAATATTTGCAAAATATAAATAAACTACTTTGAATATTGCATTCATGCTGGTTGCATTGAATTTTGATTGTGTGTGGTTCAAATAAGAATTTAAATCTAATTTAAATTCGCATTTGAACTGCGTTTGTTTGAGCCATAGAATAATTGTTTTGGCCAGAGTTTAGGTTTGCCCCTCCAACCTTTGGCCCAGTCCTCTTTTGCTCCCTCCTCCCTTTTTCGCGCGCGCGGCCCAGCTCTTCCCCGCAGCGGCCCAGCCCGCCAGCTCCCCGTCGCGGCCCACCCTCTCGGTTCCGCGCTTCCCGGCCCAGCTAGCTCCCCTGACCCAGCAACGTCGCTGAAGCCAGCCCAGCTGCCGCGGCCCAGCACTCTCCCCCGCCGGCCCAACATGCCCCCACTTTCGGCCCGTCGCAGCCCAACCCGCAAGCCAGCGCCGCCTCCTCGGCGTGCGCGCTGATGCCCCTCGGCGTTTGTGCCGCCTCGCCACCCGAGCTCCACCGCGCCTCCCCTCGGCCCTACTTAAACGCCGCCCCGCCGGCTCCCATCACCATCACCACCGCTGCTCCCTCCTTCTCCTCCCTGCGCAGCGCACCGCCGCCATGGCAGCCCGCCGCCGCCGCCGCCATGGCACCCAGAGTTCGAGCGCCGTCGCAATTCGCCGCCGTTGAGCCCCCTTAGGCGAAGCCGAGGCTACTGCGAGCTTCGACGTGCCGAGCCGCAGCTTCGCCACCGCTTCTCGTCGTCGTCCCATCGCCAGAGCCTCTCGCCCGCGAAGCTCCCGAGCCGCCGCCGGCCCATTTGCTGGAGCACCGCCGTCCGCCCTTCATCGCCCGTGGTGAGCACCTCTCTGAGATCCCCTCTCGCTCCTCTCACATTTGAGCCCCTCGCCGAGTTTCCCCCTCCACCCGAGCGCCGGCAAGCCAAGCCGCCCAGGTCACCGGCGAGCTCCCTGCGCGTGTTCAGAGGAAGAAGATGGCCTTTTTGCAGTTCGGTCCCCAAGGAAACGTGAAATCATTAGATCTATTCATGTGTCTTGGTAATTTCTTAGAAAACCCCCAGTAAACATTTGATCCCAGCACTTAAACCAAGCCCGAGCTATTTTACAATGCTAACCCCAACGTTTACCTGTTTTGCGAGCACTATTTATAGTGTCTTGCTAAAGTTTGCTGCTAGTCCTCCAGATCTACGGTTATTTACGAATAGGTCCCTGCGATCTTGTTTTATCCATAGATTATGCGTTTTAAGTCCGATTCAACCCGTTCTTGTTGCGTTAGATTCATATCAATCTAAACTATGAATTTATACTGTCATCTACCATAAAACATGTTTCTGAATTTTATTTAACATTAATTTGATTAAAGGTTATTTCAATGTGTTTCTCTAATTAAATCTAACTAAGGTCATACTCCGGTTTTCTATATTAAAGTTAATGTGATTAATATCTATTCAGCTAGTTTTCTGAATGAAATATAATTAAGTTTCATCGCGACTTTTGTAAACTAAATATTAATATGATTAATGTTTATTTAACTAGCTTTTCCAATCTAAAAGTAAATTAGAGTTACAATTCGAGTTTTCATAAATAATTAATATTGATTAATATCAACATAAATATTTTTCTATCATAATATTGATTAGTTTAAACATGACTCATAAAAATATTCGATTAGGTGTTCTCATATGATTTATTTCAAGTTAATGCTTTAACTAGAATAATTTGTACTTGAACATTTACAATTAAAATATGACTAAGTTTACTTCATCTTTTCTAAAGTCAAAATATAATTTATATTCATTATTGATACGTTGTTTTACTTAAATTAAAATAAATGAAGCTTATAGTCTTTCATTAAATACAAATCCTCCGATAGTTGTATCTTTTCAACCGTTGCTCCGTTTTCAGCGATTCTTGCACTCACGTGACCACAGAACCAAGCCCTATCCTTTAGTGCACTCTTTCAAAGCTTTTATTTGATTGGTGTACTGTTCTTAGTTGTATATTGTTTGTTTGCTTGTTTAGCTGCTTGTTGTGCTTGATGATTGATGCGAGTAGAGGAACGCCATCAAAAGAGTTCAAGGAGAAGAGTTTGATGATCAAGAGCTAAAGACTGAGTAAATATACTGGATTTTTTGGCAAGTCATAGCACGGACAATCCTTGCTACCTACCCACTTTATAATCATTTATTTCATACATGCATGTGTCTAATTTGATGTACCTTTAAGGTTGTACCTAGTCTTGTTTATCCTGTCCTTGATTTCCCCGAGTTTATGCATATGGGTAGAATCTTTGTTATGCGCCGCTACTGTCACCTCTATTTAAAAGTTAAATTTTGACTTAATGGTTCACTTCAACATGATGATAAAACTTGCTTTTTAGTAACATGGATCAGGGAGCTAGAGCATGTGCTTCGTGTTTTGTTCTAGTGTCTCTCCCTAAGGACTGGTTCTTAAAGCGGCAACCCAGGAGCCTGTCGCCACCGCCAGAACTATAATGGCTCTGGTCTTGGACAAGTAGCTTGTATGGCTCTAGCTTAACAGTAGTTACCGATGGGCCGACGGCGTTATGGGAAGCACTCGTGAGAGTATGGTTTGATCCACCAAGGACGGGGGTACCGTCGGCTATGCCTCGTTAGGCACAGTCCCGTGTTGGGAGCCACCGTGAAGTGCGAGAGCTCCGCACGTTGCGCTCTTTATTTTGTTGTTGGCATGCGTTGCCGCGCTCTGGACGCCATTGACCCTCCTATCGCTGCGCCCTGGGAGTCAGTCGATCTTGGTGCCTTGGATCATGCTGCCTGTGTTGTACCATAACGGCTACTGTTTTGTTAGGGTGTCTTGTGAAAAGCCTCGTAGCGTCCCTATGCGATCACACCTCGGAAGTATGGTTTGTGAGGTTTGATCCACCTCCGCATGGTTGGGTGCAAAGTTCCTTTGAACTTTTATGCGACTGGTGGGTAAAGGGAGAAACCTCTGCAGAGTGTAAATCTATCATGATAGCCTTGCTCAGGGTCACGAGCGGCCTGGATCCTTTTTGATTAGAAGATGATGTTTATTTATGCTTAATGTTACTTACACTTTATTAATTGGGTTGCAACTGGGATTCATATACTTGTAGTAACTTGGATAATGATAAAACGAACCAACTAAAAGTGCTAATACAGTTAAGCCGTGTCTAGCCTTTTTAAGCCTTCATACACCCGTGTTATACTTGCTAAGTAAGACATTTACTTACGCTTGCTATTATTCAACAAAATCCCGGATGGGTAACAGATGAAGTTTCTTGAGGATCTTCCGTACTACTGAGCTGTGGTCAACCATTCAGTGTCCCTGTGGACTTGAGGCTCTACCTGCTGAGAGAGTTAGACTTCCGCTGTGTTTTAGGTAAACTCTGATGCAAAACCATTTTATTCGAGCATATGTTCTCTGTTTTACTATATTTGTTATCTGTATGTGTTCTGTGGACTTCCTGGGCACACATACAGTAGCATTCGGGTTTCTGTGTAACCCCGGGTGTGACAAATGATAAGGAACTGAAAAAGATACAGCGCATGTTGCAGGACCACAAGACTGACCTGTACCCAGATTGCAAAGAGGGGCTTAAGAAGTTGGGTAGCACACTTGAACTTCTACAGTGGAAGGCAGCAAATGGCGTTACTAATAAGGGTTTCGAGGAGCTAGTGAAACTCGTGAAGAAGATTCTGCCAGAGGGTAATGAATTGCCATCGACGATGTATCAAGCAAAACGTGTTGTTTGCCCTCTCGGTTTGGAGGTGCAGAAGATACATGCGTGTCCTAATGACTGTATCCTCTATCGCGGACAGTACGAACACTTGGATCGTTGTCCGGTTTGCACCTGCGCACGATACAAGATCAGGCGGGACGACCCTGGTGATGTTGGGGGAGAGCGTTCTAAGAAAAAAATCCCTGTGAAGGTGATGTGGTATTTCCCTCTGATACCCCATCTGAAGCATTTGTTCAGGAACAAGGACCATGCCAAACTGATGCGCTGGCACAAAGAAGAACGTAAGCAGGATGGCATGTTGAGACACCCCGCCGATGGATCCCAGTGGAGGAACATCGACAGAGCATTCCCAGAGTTTGATGCTGATGCGAGGAATGTTAGGCTTGGTTTAAGTACCGATGGCATGAACCCTTTTGGTGAAATGAGCAGTAGTCATAGCACTTGGCCCGTGACTGTTTGTATCTACAACCTACCCCCTGGCTCTGCATGAAGCGGAAGTTCATTATGATGCCAGTGCTCATTGAAGGCCCAAAGCAACCTGACAACGACATTGATGTGTACCTAAGACCATTGGTTGATGAACTTTTGCAGCTGTGGAAGGTTGAAGGTGTTAGCATGTGGGATGAGGACAAGCAGGAGCAGTTTGACCTTCGAGCACTGCTTTTCATAAGCATCAACGACTGGCCTGCACTAAGTAACCTATCAGGACAATCAAACAAAGGATATAAAGCATGCACTCACTGTTTAGAGGAAACCGAAAGCATGTATTTGAAACATTGTCGTAAAGTTGTGTACATGGGTCACCGTCGATTCCTTCCGGCGAAGCATGAGCTACGAAAGGAATGTGCGCATTTTGGCGGGAATGCTGACCGCCGTACAAAGCTGAGACACCAGAGTGGAGAAGAGCTATTTGATATGGTGAAGGACCTACACGTGGTGTTTGGCAAGGGAGACGGAAGCCAGGCTGCTCCGACGGGCGAGGATGGTCATGCCGCGATGTGGAAGAAGAAGTCTATCTTTTGGGAGCTACCTTATTGGCAACTTTTAGAGGTCCGTAACGCAATTGATGTGATGCATCTGACGAAGAATCTGTGCGTGAACTTGATAAGCTTCCTGGGTACTTATGGGAAGCCAAAAGATACACTAGAAGCACGTCAGGAGCTGAAACAATTGAACCAACGGACTGATCTACATCCAGAAAAGAGAGACAAAGGACGCCAGTACTTGCGTCCTACCAGCTTCACTCTCAGCAAAGAAGATAAGGCAAGCATGTTTGAATGCTTGAATAGTATCAAGGTTCTGTCTAGCTACTCCTCCAATATTAAGGGAATAATAAATATGAAAGAGAAGAAGTTCACAAACCTGAAGTCTCACGACTGCCATGTGTTGATGACACAACTGCTTCCCGTCATACTCAGGGGTGTGCTGCCAGTTAACGTGCGGAAAGCCATTGTGAAGCTATGTGCATTCGAGGAAGAAGGCCGAATATGAGCAGAGGGTGAGGGACCTAGAGCAAACGGTTGCCACCCAGGGCTCAAGGATCCAGGAAATGGAGTCAGAGATGGAGCAGCGGATGAAGGTAGCATGGCTGCAGATACAACAAGCCACAGGCGGGACCGGTTCCACAGAGCATGCACCTCTCCAACCAGCCACAGGCGGGACCGGTTCCACAGAGCATGCACCTGTCCAAGATGCCAATGATGCGGCCCTTATTAGCCCTCCACAACAATATCAAAGCAGTCACGCTTCCACACAGGCCGCCGAACCTGTCCGTTACCCCATGGATGAAATAACTCAACGGACCGCGTGCGAGCTTGTCGTCAGGCAGACTTTAGTTCGTACTGCATACATTTCACCGTAAATACCATTCATTTACTAACTTTCTTTGTGACTACTAAATTATCAGGTCGGATACGGTATGACCAAACGTGTGGAAGAAGGGCAAAAATGGCATTGCAATGACATTCCACATGGTTACGTACCGGTTGAGGTGGAGCAAGTCGTTGCCAAGTGGGAAGACTTGGAACTTGACATCCCCGGAGGTGACGGAGAAACAAAACTCGATCAGTGTTCTCACTGCATCATTCTATGGAGCAAGGCAGACGTCGTCATACCCGGTACACCTGCGGCTACCAACAAGCCTCCGTCACCTCCCCCGTCTCCAAGAGATCCACCGGATCATGACGATTCTCCGGGAGCTCCTGATGCAAGCCTGTCCCCTCCGCCGCGGAGGTCTCCGTCCCCTCCGCCGAAGAGGTAGCGCCACACTAAAGCCTCCGCCCCCACTCCACCAGGGAGGAAGGTGCGGAAACCCAAAGAGAAGCCCGCACCAGAGAAAAAAGCGGCTGAGAAGACTCCAGAAGAGCTCGAAGCCTGGGTGAAAGCAGACACAAAGAGGCAAATGGCCGAGTGGAGGAAAAAACCGGAGCCGGAGCCGAAGCTTGACCCCAATGTCGTCAAGTCATTCCTCGGTAATTTGAGCAAGGGTCAACAGAAGGAAGTAATAGTAACAGACTATGACCGCTCATTACTGAAATCTCGCCGGAAGCGGAAGGCTGCAGATAAGGAGGCGGGCCCATCCAAACCCGTTCCTCAGCTCGGCGAGCAACCTCAGCGGCCCTTGGGTCCATTGCCATCTCTGGACGAGATTAACGTGCAACGAGTAATGGTCGAGACAGGACTATCCAGAGCGCAAGTCCTGGGGATAGAGGATGTGCCTTTAAACACAACGTTAAACTGGCCATTTAGGCTTGGCGAGCCAATGGTCCCTCCTGAAATCGAGAGCAAGCTACAGACGAAGATGCGCCAATTCCATGAGTGGTACTTGGAAGAATCAAGATGGAATAGACGCATGATCAAAGTAGGCGTGAAGGACCATGATTTCTACAATGGCGGCGTGGATTGGGTCTGGCTGAGGTTTAAGGATATATATGAGCTGTACCACCACGACGCCATGGACGTGGATTTGATCACCTGTTGGACACTGTAAGTACTTTGTTGTTGTTTACAATTCACAGTTTGAAAACAATAATTCCAATCTATGCTGACACAGTCTTTATTTATTGCTTAACATATGCAGAATGGAGATTCAAAAATGTCGGAGAGCCAATATATATGACGTTGGATTCGTGGATCCTTGAAGGATAAGTGAAGCAATGATACTGCACAATCCTGAGGAAACATATAGAAACCTATACAAATTTATTGACAAACAACATTATTGCGAGTCCATACTAATACCGTACAACATCGAGTGAGTACATACACACGCTTCTTCTTATACTGTCTGTGTACTATTTCATTTCTGATTATAATGTATACATGTGCACAGATTCCACTAGTTCCTACTCATATTATGTCTTGACTGGGGTGTCGTCAATGTCTTTGATTCGTTGCACACTCCAAGATATAAACTACAGAACATCATTGACATGATGACAAGGTGATGTATATTTTCCCCTAATTAATTCACCCCTTACACTCGCAATGACTTAACTCAATTTTTTTGTTCGTAGGGTGTGGGTTCAATTTCGTAAAGATCACCCTGGTATTGAACATGAAACACTGAAATGGAACATTGGCTTTCCGGTAAGCAAGTAATTTGTACATGTAGACCTCGGCTAATATATTATATGAATTTTACTTAATTTCTTTTGGTTGACAGTGTGCCAAACAGGGGTCGGGAAATAATTTATGTGCATACTATGTTTGCAATTACATGTGGAATTGGGGGCATAAAAAGATTACACAGCATGATATTATGGTACGTACACATTTCCATTATTATTAAGTGCACAATTATTGTCTCCAATTCGGCGGTGCCAATATCTTTCAGTTATTTGTAAATTATAGATGGTGAAGCTGAAGGAAGAGTGTCTAGAGAAAGAAAGAATCGACGCAATTTCAGAACAGCTCGTCGGATGGATCTGGGACGAGGTCGTCAATCCCCGAGGAGAATACCACATCGCAAAATTGGAGGACGTGCCGGAAAGCTCACAAAGTCATGCAACATCCTAAGTTGTAAATACAGTTTAAACACTAACTCGAGTGCGATATATATTTTCTAATATATATGTCTTCTATTTGATATACAGCTAATATGAATATAGAGTCGGCTGAATACGCATTAGAATACACGTATTAGAATATATACGTATGTACACGTATATAAACGTGCATGCATGGCTACTGAAAAAAGCAAAAAAAAAGAAATCCGGGGCCTTTAGCATCGGTTGCAGACAGCAACCGGTGCTAAAGGCCCTGCTAAAGGCGTTGCGGGGGCAGGCCCTTTAGCACTGGTTTGTGTCTGCAACCGGTGCTAAAGGGACCCTTTAGCACCGGTTATTCAACCCGGTGCTAAAGGGGTACCCCTTTAGCCTCGGTAGATCTGCACCGGTTGGGATACCCGATGCTAAAGCCGGTTCCCAACCGGTGCAGATGTTGATCATTCTTGTAGTGAAGCCTACCAAGAAGAACAGAACCAGCAAGCTCGCGAAGACTCCCTGGATCAGATGGACGAAGCTCGAGATATGGCGACCCTACATTCGGCAAGGTACCAGCAATCACTCCAGCAGTACCAAGCTCAGAAGGTCCGGCGCTGAGACCTCGACGAAGGATACCTAGTGCTAATGCTGCGGCAAGACAACAGAGAACGTCACAAGCTCACTCCGCCATGGGAAGGGCCGTTCATCGTCGCAAAGGTCCTCAAGCCCGGCACGTACAAACTGGCGAATGAGAAAGGCGAAGTCTTCACCAACGCCTGGAACATTCAGCAGCTTCGTCGTTTCTACCCTTAAAATTCTCGCACTACATGTAAATACTTCATGTACATAGTTAGCAATGATAAAGGTTTGCGAAAAACACGGAAACATTGTTACTAACAACATGAATGAGGAGGCCTTGGCTCTATCCTCGACCCAGTCTCGATAGAGCCAAGCCCCCCTCGGGGGCTACAAGGGGGTTTACCCCCCAACCGTCCCATTTCCTTTTTTCCAAAATTGTGTTAAATCCTTCGAGGCTTGGAAAGAAAGACGCAGGGCACGAATTAACTAAAAACCAGGGCTGACCGAGTCGCGGGGCCGCCTACGCCCTCGAAGGGATACGGCATCCCCCTCACCACTCTGCGCTTAAGTTATTTCGCATACTCGAAATACCCAGCCGAAATCTCTCTAAGCTAAGAGGGGCACAATGGAACAATCAAACAAACCTAGAACATGCAATCAAAATTTAAACTTAGTTTATTTACAAGATTCACTACTTCAAACTAAGATACAAATTGGGCTCCCACGCCCAAGTCTTTCAGGCATCGCCCTCCTGTGAGGGCGCAACAACGGCAGCAGCAGGTCCTTCTGGGGGAGGGGTTTCAGCGGTGACTGTACCGGGAGCGCGCTAGGATTCGGGCTCGGTGGCCCCCACGACTGCCCCGCCCGTGGTCGCGGTCGAGGGAACCGCGGCAACAGCTCTAGTGCCATCATCGTCCCGCTCCACGGAGGCGATCTGCTCCTCGAGATTGGCCACGGCCTCGGCTAAAGGGTCGTCGTTGGCCTCAAGATCCGCCGTGGCACCGAGTCCAGCGCCGGCGCCTTCGTCCTCGTCCTCATCCTCGACCTCGTCCCCACCAAGATCGAGCCGACATTCAAAGTTGGCGGCGAGCAGCATGGCAGCCTTCTCAGCGTCAGCATCAGCCTGCTCCATGGCGGCGAGCGCGGCGTCATCGTCCAGATCCTCGTCGACAAAGTAGCAGCGCACCAACGCCGAGAGGTTGATGGAGTAGTGCGTCAGCACCACGCCGAGGGTCTTCCTCACGCCAAGGGCGAGGGCGCACTTGAGGTGGTCGTCCACGCAGCCCTTCAAGGCCTTCAGGCGGTTGGGCAGCGAAGACCCCGACTGGACATCGACGCACTGAATGACCCAGCATGTTGCCTCGGCGGTGGCCTGAAGGGCCTCAAGCTCGCCCTGGGCCTCGGAGTAAGCAGTCTGAAGAGCCGCCACCTCCTCAGCCCTGTCCTCCATGGCCTTCCACAATCCTGATGCAGGAACAGGACTCATCATGATGAACCATGACAAGTAGCATTACAAGCAAATGACCTAAAAAAGGAAACGGATCTTACCCTCCACCGTGGTCCGAGCTTCGGCGAGCGTCGTGCGCTCCTGCTGAAGCAGGCTCTCCATGGAGGTCAGCGTGCTCTCCTCTCGGAGCGAAGCGCCCACCTGGGTGGCCTCCCGGGCCTTCTGCTCGGCTTGGGCCTTCACATCCGAGAGCTGAGACTGTGTTGGCGGTCGTTACAACCCAAACTCGACCACCAATACTCGGGAATAAATGAGAGTCTATGCAACATTCCATGTACTTAGGTTTTATTTCTAATAAAGTTCCACGAGTATTGGTGAGTGTCGCTTATGCAGGTACAACTACAACAAATTCGTGCTATAGGGATCAGAAATGACCGAATCGGTCGAACGACACGTTCGGCCGGTTATCCCCCTTAGCCGTACAGGCCACCGGGAGCCGTCCACATCAACCAAACGACAACATACGACACGTGGACGATCGCCAACTCATCCCGGGGCACCGACACATCATCCTGGGCCTACACAACACGATCCACATCAGCAGAGGGCAGCCCAGGAGGGTCCAGGACCAGAGGCGGTGCCGGGGGGTCGGCCCGGGCTTCTAGCCCAGTTCGGCCGAAGGGCCAAGTTCGGCCGAACCGACCCCAGGATGGCAACCGCCTCCCAAGGCTACATCCTGGCCCCTGGTGGCCAGGTCGGTGGATCCTACGTTCGGCCGAACCCTCTGGTTCGGCCGAACCGCCATCCCTCGCCCGAATCCAAGAGGGAGATGCCCTGGTGCCTTGGCAGTTACCCAACCTCCAAACCGACCCTTGGATCTATAAAAAGGACAGCACACTTCACTTGTAAAGACACAACATAAGAGTAGAGTGAGCGTTGCTAAGTTCCGCAACTTGTATCAGTAGAATAGGGAGAGAGAGAGGAGAGGTGAGCGTCCCGGAGAGGAGCCAGAGTGTCGGCCCCTCTTCCCGCTGTACCTCTACGGATGCGGCTTCACTTCGAGTAACATCCGGGTCATGTCTGGTAACTCTTGTATCTCTCTCTGATTAATTGAGCATTGAGTCCTTACTTTTATATACTTGCTGGTTCTTCGTTCAATGCTTAGTTGATTGGTATAACTGTATACTGGTTGCTTAGCTTGGGTGCTTATCTTTCTATAGGAGATAAGTGCTTTCAAAATGAAACAAGTTCCTCATTGGTCAAAATACCTACCAGAGCCATATGATAAGCTTAGTTGAAAATTTCTACTCATATGCTGCTTGTTATCTTAGTGAGCTTTGTCAAATTGTTGTGACCTTTGAGTGAAGCTTTCATATTCTTAAAGATCGAGATCCACGTACACACACCACCTCTCACTTGCAATTCCTACACTGGGAGTTAGCAAACATTTTCCATCATCCATCCACAAAAATAAATGCTCCATGTTCTATGATTTCCCTCTCCAAATATTCTTGATAGAGACATGGGCTATGCAAAAAGAAAAGCATGCCAAAGAAGCATGGCAAAAATAAGAGAAAAAGAAAAGCATGCCAAAGAGCAAGGCAAAAAGAAAGAGAAAAAGAAAAGCATGCCAAGTGGCATGGCAAAAATATGAGAATAAAAGATAGCCCATGTTCTCGAAAATAAATCAAGGAGAGGGAAGTTCATCCAAGGAGTTCCACCATTCCACCATATTATATTCCACTCCATCCATATCTCCCACACACTTGCACTTCTCGATCTTAAGGTATGATTTGTTTCCTCAGAGATCCGGTCTTTGACTTAGCAAAATATAAGATGCATGCATGCCTTCATCCCTTGTCCCTGAGCCACACAAAAAGCCATATTAGATGATAGGATGAAAAAGAAGGCACAAGCCTTTGGTGAGGATTCAAATACACTTGAGTGATTGAGTGAGCCAATTGAGGAACAATTTGTAGTTTTCAAAAAACTTGTGAAAAACTCCGAGATGGGATCCTGAAAAGAGTAGAGTGGAATAAAACTGACTTTGATATGTTCATCCTTTCAACCGCCCAAGATAAGGAGATTGCTATAAGCCCCATAGGTAAAAAGGTGAATAAAAACTTTGCCTATGATTCAAGTATTGTTGAACACTAGTTGTTTATAAAGTTACCTGCAAAAGAAATGACATTGTAGAAACTCTTGATCCACCGAGCCTAAGTTTATATCTTTGCTCGAGGACGAGCAAAGAGCTAAGCTTGGGGGAGCTTGTTGGCGATCGTTACAGCCCAAATCCGACCACCAATACTCAGGAATAAATGAGGTTTCATGCAACATTCCATGTACTTAGGTTTTATTTCTAATAAAGTTCCACGAGTTTTGGTGAGTGTCACTTGTGCAGGTACAACTACGACAAATACGCGCTATTGGAGCCGAAAATGACCGAATCGGCCGAACGACTCCGTTCGGCCGGTTACCCCCCCTTAGCCGTACAAGTCACCGGGAGCCGTCCACGCCAACCACGACCGAGCAACCACATCACATGCCACGTGGACGATCGCCATCTCATCTCGAAGGACCGACACGTCACCCTGGGCCAGAACAACACGAAGCACACCAACTGGAGGCAGCCCAGAAGGCCCACAGGGCTGAGGCGGTGCAGGGGAGGGCCGGCCACGGGCCAGGCCCGTTCGGCCGAACAGGTCGGTTCGGCCGAACCGACCCCCTGGTTCGGCCGAACCGACTCTTTCGGCCGAAACGGCCGGCCACCGCCTCTCTGCCCCCTCTGCTTGCCTTGGCAGTTACCCAAGCTCAACCGCCATGTCTAGCTATAAATAGAGGGCCACACTCACTTGTAAACACACACCAAGCCAAGGAGCTCTCATTCCACTTGTTCTAGTAGAGTTAGGATAGTTTAGTTGGGAGTTAGAGTTGAGTCGAGCTTTGCCTCGGAGGTTCCGGAGTCATCTTCAGAAGCTCTGGTAATAGCTCTTGTATCTTTTACTTTTCCTTTTGTAAGACTTTCAGTTATCAATATAGTTATCTTTATCTTATTGCCTTTGTCATTTATATCTTGCTTCTACTTTATTCTAGTTGCAAATATATCTTGTTTAGACTATAGTCAGTTATAGTTCTAGTGCTTGTAGTCTTGTTTAAGTCTTTGTCTTGGCTGGTTCTTCGATCTTGCTTAATACTAGAGGTGAATTGTCACCAAGAGTATTGACAAGGTTGCTTGCTCTTGCTAGCGGAGTAAGTAGTCGTTGACTAGTGTAAGAGTGGATCCTAGCCTAGCCAGTGGCCTTAGAGTATTCCCGTCGCAACGGAGGTGATAGCCGTGAGGTGGTGACAGCCCTTTCATTCTTCATAGCCCATCACGTTAGTTCCGGTCCGTAGGATCCCCAAGCCCGGGATATAGTGGCACCCCTTCTCATCCCTTTCTGTGTGTTCACCGGTTCCCTTGTCCCGAAGCTAAGACAATAGAGTTATCCCAGATCTCCTAGTGCTGGCTCTGTAGCCGCTGTATCTCTAAGCTAGAGTGACATAGGTAGATAAAGTATCCAGGAGTCCTCTATCTCTTCTCGTTGTCCTCCCAGCTATCTATCTCTTCTCTCCCTTACCTGAGTATCCCTTGAGCTGTGTGTCCGGTATATCCACTCCTATCCAATACCGTTATCCCCTGTCTTGTCTAGTCGTGTACCCTTCTCTGATAGTCTCGAATATCTGTTCACTATTAGTCTTGCCAAAGCTTCCCTGCGGAAATATAAATTACGATACCTCGGGATACTCCCAGGTGAAGTGCTACAGCGGTGATTCTGTGCGCTTGCAGAATATTTCTATATTTTACTAAGCCATAAGGAAAACCACTGAAACACTCCTTACCCCAGTACCAGGATTCTCAATTCTAATATTGGATCATAAGAAGTGCCAACACCTGCTGCCTCCTCTTTCAAAGGCAAGAAGAACACCAGCACCTTCTCCTTCCTTGGTCGGGCCGTTCGCAGCTTGTTCCAAGTATGCACCTATCACGCTGTTGAGCTACACCGGCAGGGCGTACGTCAAGCTGTTATTGAATCAAGGCAGAAGGAAATCATGCACAAGCTGCAGATGCCCTACTCCCCTCCTCGTGAAGCACCACCTCCTATGCCTCAATTTGACAATCCATGGGCTGAAGAAGAAGATGTTGAGGCTGCTGCTACAGAGAAGAGTGAGGATGACCTGCTAGCGGACTTGGGAGGACCTGCTGCTGCTGAGGGTGAGTCGGAGGGGACTGCTAAAGATGATGATGACGACGGCGACGGCGACAGCGACATGTTCTGATCCGCTGCTGTTGCTTCCCTTTTTGGTGACTTGATGCCAAAGGGGGAGTAGTTTTAGTGCTGCTGTGTTGCTGTTAGTGCTGTTGTGTTGCTGTTTGGGCTGCCGATGGATTCTTTTGAGCTGCTGTTGCTGAGCTGATGCTGTGTAGCTGCTGCTGCTGATGGTGTGCTGCTTCTTGTGCAGCAAATCTGTTCTGTTCTTTTGGTTCCAGGCCAGAGTATCTGGGTCTGTGTTGGATACTCCGAGCCTGATGATGGTGGTGTGCTGCTGATGGAACTCTCTTAGCTCAGCTTAGATTTTATTCTTTCATGTGATGGACATGTAAAACTTTATTATGATGGTGTTATGTAATGGTCTACCAAGTGACACATTTGAACTTTTAGGGATTAAATTGCTAGTGTGATGCGAACTTTATGTTATCTATTCGATGTCATGTTTATTATGGTCTTATGTTGGTGTATTGTATTTGCACTTTGATGGTTGTATAAGCATGTCATGAGCATCACGGATTATTTATTTCATACTTTGCACCCCACGAATGCATGGATATAGGGGGAGCCCTTGTAAATATGTGCCATATGTTGAGAATGACATATATGTTGGAGAAGCACATATTTAGGGGGAGCCACCTATATAGATGGATTCAAAATGATTATGAATTTTATTGTGAGCTTTGGTTATGTTGTCATCAATCACCAAAAAGGGGGAGATTGAAAGTGCATCTAGGCTCTCCCTAGTGGGTTTTGGTTGAATGATGACAAATGTAATCAAAGAGCTAATGGTTTGATTGAGTTCATGGACAGGTCATAATGTAATAAAATTCATGTTTGGCATGTGATGATATATCCCTATGGATCATGATGGACGGCATGGAGAATGAACGATTTAAATTATTTTCCATTTTGAATTTGAGTTAGGAATGTCGTACTATCAAGGGGGATGCGTGTCGATTGTGTCATGGATGTGTTAATGCTCAAAGAGATCCAACCAAGTACCTATGAGAGACACAAGTGCACTCACGGACACACTTTATTCTTGCTGTTTTTCTGGAGCAAGAATATCCGGGACAGGGCCAGAACAATTTTGTTCTGGGTACCCCTTCGGGTTTGGGGGTTCTCGGAGTATCCAGGGTCGTCCCGGAGTAGCCTAGTACAGAATCAGGGTCAAAGTTTCACGTTCATTTCTGGAGCAAGGTATTCCGGCCAGGGGTCAGAGTATCCGGGTCAGATCTCGCAGACTGCACAACGGCTAGTTTTGGGGGCCCGAGTATAAATACCCCTTCGCCCCCTCCTCACTTGGCTGCCGACACCACACACAAGAAACACACCTTTGAGCTTCACTCTCACTCCCTCAACCTCCTAGAGCTACTCCAAGTGAGATTTGAGAAGGGGGATTGAGTGAGTCCATGGATTTGAGTGTGTGAGAGCAAGAACTCCATCTCTTGAGCATTTGAAGCATCCTCGGCCATCGACTCACGTTTGTTACTCTTGGAGCTTTTGCTCCTAGACGGCGAGGCGTCTCCGGCGAGCGCTCAACTCGTGTGAGCTTGCCCCGGAAAGTTTGTAAAGCCATCCCCTCGGGGAAATCAGAGTAAGTAACCCTAGCTTGGCTTTTGGGCCCTAGGGGAAGGGTAGAGTTGTGGTTCAACTCGGTCTCTTTGGAGGCACCTCAACGGAGACGTAGCTTCTTTTGAGAAGTGAACTTCAGGAATCAAATCACTTGTCTCTTGTTGTTGTGCTTGTTCCTCAAGTTCATATTTGTTCATCTTGTTCATCGTGTTCTTGCTAGTTCATAGTTGACTTTCATAGATTTGCTCTGATCTACTCGTGTGTGAAGTTTGTGGTGCAGCCCTTAGGTGGAAAAGAATCCTTGGACGATTTCCCACCTTTCTATTCAAAGGGAATCAGCTAAGTTGTTCGAAATCATTGCACCACGTGCTCACTCTTTTATGTCGCAGGAAATTCCGGGAACCTGCCAGATACTCCAGTCATCTTAGCCGGAGTATCTGATAGGGTGCCGCAAGTTCCGGTAACTAACTCGATTGTGAGATAATTGTGTGCAGTTTTTGAAGAAGATCCTATTCACCCCCCCCTCTAGGCATCTTGTGATCCTTTCAACGGCTCTGTCCAAGATCTTCTCCGGATACTCCAGGTACTCCAATGTGTCTTGCAAATCCAAAGCTCCTGTCCTGACTTCCTGCTCTGGCACTCTCAAGCACTATCTCAAATAGGATACATGGAACACTGGGTGTATTCCCGCTAGGTCTTCAGGTAACCCTAGCTTGTAGGCTATCTTGCCTATTCTTTGCAGTATCTTGTAGGGTCCCACAAATCTAGTTGCTAGCTTCCCTTTAACATGGAATCTCTTGGTGCCTCTAAGCGGTGACACTTTCAGGTATACGAAGTCTCCCTCATTGAACTCGAGGTCCCTCCTTCTCTTATCTACATAGCTTTTCTGTCTGCTTTGGGCAATCTTCAAGTTTTCTCTGATCTTGGCCACATTCTCTTCTGCTTCCACAATTGTGTCAGGGCCAAAGAACGTTCTCTCTCCCACCTCAGACCACATCAGAGGTGTTCTACAATTCCTCCCATACAAGGCTTCAAATGGGGACATTTGCAAACTAGCCCGGTAGCTGTTGTTGTACGAAAACTCTGCATAGGACAAGCTCTTTTCCCAGTCTTTACTGTAGGTCAGCACACATGCCCTCAACAAGTCTTCCAGTATTTGGTTCACTCTTTCAGTTTGCCCATCTGTTTGTGGGTAAAAGGCGGTGCTATACTCTAGAGTGGTTCCGATTGCTTTATGCAGGCTTTTCCAGAACTGAGCTGTGAACTGAGGTCCTCTGTCAGACACTATGCTTCTCGGTGCCCAATGCAGCTTGAGAATGTTGTCTATGTAAAGCTCTGCTAGCTTATCCACTCTGAAGATTTCCTTGACTGGTATGAAATGTGCCATCTTGGTCAAGCGATCAACTATGACCCATATGGCATCATTTCCCTTCTGAGTAGTGGGCAATCCCACCACGAAGTCCATGCTGATGTCTTCCCACTTCCACATTGGAATTTCTAGTGGCTTCAGCAGTCCTACCGGCCTTTGATGTTCTTCCTTGATTCTATGGCAAGAGTCGCATTTGGCAACACACTCAGCTATGTCTTCTCTCATCTTCTTCCACCAGAAACGATCCTTTAGATCTTGGTACATCTTGGTGCATCCTGGGTGAATGGAATACTTGGAGTCGTGAGCTTCTGCATGGATGGTCTTTCGGATATCTTCATCTTGTGGCATCTAAATGCGTTGCTTGAGCCACACTGTCCCTTGAGCATCCATTCGAAAGTCTGGGGCTACTCCACGCTGTATATCCTGAATCACCTCTTGAATTTCTGGGCAGTTTTTCTGAGCATTCTTGATGCGATCTTCCAAGTTGTCTTTCACTCTCAACTCTTCTGGTTGACCCATTTAACAAAATATGCTTGCTCATTCTTCTCTTTCTTGTAGTACTTCTTCTTCTTGTAATCATTCTTCTTGTTCTTGTTCTTACCAAATTTTTTCTTCTTTCTTGTTTGGGCAATTGATTGATAAATGTCCCTTTTCACCACAAGAGAAACACTCTCTCTCTCTTCAAATGGATTCTTCTTTGAGAATTGATTTTTCTTTTCAAACTTCTTTTTCTCAATAATTCTTTTGAGGCCTCTAACAATGAGAGTCATCTCCTCATCCGAATCATCTTCATTTTCTTCATGATGATCATCTCCTTGAGTAGCTTGAGCCTTGAGAGCAATATTTTTCTTTTCTTCACTAGTTGATTGCCCATGAGCCTCCTTTTGAGATTGCTTGAATATGTCATGTGTGAGCACCTCTCTGTTGTCCGTTGTTACAACCCAATTTCGACCACCAATACTCGGGAATAAATGAGGCTTTATGCAACATTCTATGTACTTAGGTTTTATTTCTAATAAAGTTCCACGAGTTTTGGTGAGTTCCACTTGTGCAGGTACAACAACGAGAAATACGCGCTATATGGGTCGGAAATGACCGATTCGGCCGAACGACTCCGTTCGGCCGGTTACCCCCCTTAGCCGTACATAACGAGAAGCACAACCGGAGGCCGTCCAAGTCAGCTGTTGGCGGTCGTTACGGACCGATTTCCGACCTCCAACCGATTATAAAACAAACACAATGGAGACACACACCATAGCTATAGGGCTTATCACTGACTATTTCCACGAGTTTTGGTGATAGTCCATTGTGCAGGTACAAAATGGAGAAACACGTGCTATAAGGGTCGGAAATGACCGTTTCGGCCGGTTACCCCCCTTAGTTGTATACGAAATCGGGAAGCGTGGACGACCGCCACCTCATCTTGGGCCAGTACAACACAAAGGCCGAGTACCAGAAGCAAGCCAGGAGATCCACAGGGCAGAGGCTGCACGGGGGAGGGTTGCCAGGCCACAGGGCCCGTTCGGCCGAACGGCCCACTTCGGACGAACCGCCCCCAGGAGCTGCACCGCCTCTGCACCGCCTCAGCTCCAAGGCGGTGCCACATGACCCTTCGGCCGAACTCCTTGGTTCGGCCGAACCGGGAGATTCGGCCGAACGGCCCGGCACCGCCCTCTGCAGCCTTGGCAGCTACTCCACCTGCACCGTCCTTGCTCCCCTATAAATTGAAGGCTCCAGCACCTGCATAAACACACAACACAAGAAGGAGAAGAGTAGGCGTCGCTAGGTTCCGCCACTCATATCAGTAGAAATAGGGAGAGAGGAGAGGTGAGCGTCCCGGAGAGGAGCCGGAGTGTCGGCCCCTCTTCAAGCTATACCTCTGCGGATGTGGCTCTGCTTCGAGTAACATCCGGGTCTTGTCTGGTAACTCTTGTATCTCTCTCTGATTAATTGAGCATTCAGTTCTTACTTTTATATGCTTGCTGGTTCTTCGTTCAATGCTTAGTTGATTGGTATAATTGTATACTGGTTGCTTAGCTTGGGTGCTTATCTTTCTATAGGAGATAAGTATTAGTTGACTAGTGTAGGCGTGGTGCCTATACTTGAGACTAACTTAGTTTATTCTCGTCGCAACGGAGGTGGTAGCCGTAAGGTGGTGACAGCCCTTCCGGTCTTTGTAGCCCATCACGTTAGTTCCGGTCCGTAGGATCCCCCAGTTGGGAAATAGTGACACTCCTTCTCATCCCTTTCTGTGTGTCACCGGTTCCCTTGTCCCGAACCAAGTATCTATCTGTATCCTCTGATCTGCTCGATCAATCAGTAGAATACCTCTATCAGACCCGTACCCTCTCTACCCTCCTATCACTCATCTTCTCTCTTTGTTGTTGTCATCCACCTCATTCACTCCATCCATCTATCAGGGACAACTCAGTTTAGAATTAGTTCACTTCTCGTTCTTCGTGGAAATCGATACCTTGGAATACTCCCGGGTGAAAGCTACATCGGTATCCGTCCGCTTGCGGATTTATCTGTAGGCCGTAAGGAGTGCCAACAAGCTTTCTGGCGCCGTTTCCGGGGAATCGGTAGTTGTTCTGATTCCGAACCCAAGTTGTCCGTGTATCCCACCACCATCCACCATATGGATTCCACCCTTACCTTACGTCAACACTCGGCACCAAAGGGCGATTGTTTGGAGCCACCACCATCATCACATCCCATATCCACACCCGGCTATGAGCTACGTCCCGGCTTCATAGCCATGGTTCGTGAGCAAACGTTCTCAGGAATGAACACCGAGAGTCCATACGCGCATTTGTGCGAGTTTGAGCAACTCTGTTCGTGTCTTGTCATTGAGGGCATGACACAAGAGATGCTTAAATGGAAGCTATTCACGTTCTCATTGACGGGAGGAGCAAAGAAATGGTACTCTCTAGCTGTCGGAAATATGAAAGGGAGTTGGGAAACTCTCAGAGAGAAATTCTGCTTAAATTTCTTCCCAGCTTCCAAGGTAGCCAGCCTCTGAATCGAAATTCTTACCTTTAAACAATTAGAGGGAGAATTGTTAGGAGCTGCCTGGGCTCGTTTCAAGCAAATACTGGCCTCAGGACCGGACCTAAGTCTACCAGAACCCGTTGTTTTACAACACTTTAGCCTTGGCCTCTGTCCAGTAGCCACCACTTTCTTGAACTCCGCTTCAGGAGGGTCGTTCTCTCATTTGACTCCCAGTGAAGCGAGGGTAATCCTGGATCGTATCCTGGATGACACTCCCTACACTGGAGTCTATGACAAACTCCCCGATGAAGAAGGAGACCAGCCTAAACCTGAAGGGCCCGTGCAAATCCAATCCAAATCAATCAGCCCTTCCATTCCATTAGAACCTGAAGCTCATTTCAAACCACAACCATATTCTAGCTCGGATCACTATGATTCACTCTACACCACTCTCTATGATTTTGACGATGAACTATTCGAAGACATCGGGAGTGCAGCGAGTTTCCCACGGGAACGATGTGTAGAGCAAAAGGATCAGGCCCCCGACAAAGAGGAATTAGAATACCAACGGGAGTACTTAGGGCGTCTCTCCGCTATCATGAGTCGGGAGTGGCTAGAAGAGGCCGAAGCCTCGACCGAGGTGGTCAAGATGCCCAGAAAAACCAAAAGGATATTCTGCGAAATCATGGGCCAAGACCGAGAAATTGGGTATGACCCCAGCCTCGGAATCAATATAATCTCTAGCTCTTTGGTGCAAGCCGAATTCCCTGGTAAATCATGGTCGTTTTCTCAAAAATGACTTAAGTTTACTTCAGGAAGAATCCTGGATTGTTTAGGGATCTTACGGGTCACACCCGTTAAGGTCAATGACCCTGAACTCTTCATGGATTTTCACATCTTTGACCTACCTAGCAATACCACACATCCCATCTTCATAGGTAGGCCAATCTTGAAGATTCTGGAAAAAGCACCAATAAACCAACTAGTAGAGCTTAGGATCGGCAAAGAACTTATTCCGGTCTCCTATTCCCAATCTTTGAATACCCCGAAAGAGGCAGACCCCGATCCTGACCCTTTAGAGGAAGTCAGGTCAGCTTCCTTGCTAGACCTCGAACAGCCTATTCCAGAAGAGGATCTTCCGTTCTTTACGGAGGAGGAGGAAACTCACCCCCCCCCCCCCCACCGATTGAGCTTGACACAAACGAAACTCCAAAACCATCCCCAATCGAGCTCAAACCTCTTCCACCTGGACTTAGGTATGCTTTCCTCTTCGGGGATAAGCAAACTCCAGTGATCATTAGTGATAAGCTTTCCGAAGAAGAAACCCAGCAACTCATCACTATCCTGGAGAAGAATCGATCGGTCTTAGGATATTCTCGCCAAGACCTAAAAGGGATTAGCCCGAATCTCTGCACTCATCGCATCCCGATCGATTCTGAAGCAACACCGTCTCGGGAACCTCAACAACGGTTAAACAATGCCATGAGAGAGGTCATGAAAAAGGAAGTTCTCAAACTCCTTCACGCAGGGATCATCTACCCTGTCCCCAATAGTGAATGGGTTAGTCCCGTCCAAGTCGTTCCTAAGAAGGGAGGAATGACGGTTGTGCGCAATGAAAAAAATGAGCTCATCCCTCAGCGCACCGTCACTGGTTGGCGTATGTGTATCGACTATCGTCGACTCAATAAGGCCACCAAGAAAGACCATTTCCCCCTTCCATTCATAGACGAAATGCTTGAACGGTTAGCCAAACACTCTTTCTTCTGCTTCCTTGATGGTTACTCTGGGTACCACCAAATTCCTATCCATCCAGAAGACCAGAGTAAAACCACGTTCACATGCCCCTATGGGACGTACGCCTATCGACGAATGTCCTTCGGGTTGTGCAACGCACCTGCCTCTTTCCAACGTTGCATGATGTCCATCTTCTCTGATATGATTGAGGAGATTATGGAAGTGTTCATGGATGATTTCTCAGTTTACGGAAGGACCATTACCGAATGTCTAAAAAATCTGGACAAGGTCCTCCAGAGGTGTGAAGAGAAACACCTCGTTTTGAACTGGGAGAAGTGCCATTTTATGGTGCGAGAGGGAATTGTCCTAGGACATAGGGTGTCAGAACGTGGGATTGAGGTAGACAGAGTGGAGATAGAAGTGATCGAGCAACTTCCACCTCCCACAAACATTAAGGGGATCCGTAGCTTCCTTGGCCATGCCGGATTCTATAGACGTTTTATCAAAAACTTCTCTCAGATATCTCGGCCCTTGACCAATCTCTTAGCCAAAGACGCCCCTTCGTTTTCAATGAGGAGTGCTATGCCGCATTTCACATCCTCAAGAAGGCACTCATTTCCGCCCCCATCATCCAGCCTCCCGACTGGAACATCCCATTTGAAATCATGTGTGATGCGAGCGACTATGTTGTAGGAGCTGTGTTGGGCCAAACCAAGGACAAGAAGCACTATGCTATCTCTTACGCTAGCAAAACGCTTACTGGTTCCCAGCTCAACTATGCAACCACGGAGAAGGAGCTCCTAGCAGTTGTGTTTGCTATAGACAAATTCCGGTCCTACTTAGTCCGGGCCAAGGTCATAGTCTATTCAGATCACGCTGCTCTGAAGTACCTTCTGACCAAAAAGGATGCAAAGCCTAGACTCATCCGCTGGATTCTTCTACTCCAAGAGTTCGACATTGAGATAAAAGATAAGAAGGGAGTAGAGAACTCAGTAGCGGACCATTTGTCCCGGATGCAAGTCCCGTCTGATCTTCCAATCGATGACTATTTGCGGGACGACACACTCCTTAAGGTCACCACCGGCGATCCGTGGTATGCCAACATAGTAAACTACATGGTAACGGGGTATGTCCCCCCCTGAAGAAAATAGGAAAAGGCTAGCCTATGAGAGCCGACTCCGCCTTTGGGACGACCCGTACCTTTTCAGGATATATAGTGATGGACTCCTCAAAAGATGCGTACCCGCACATGAGGCCTACAAAATCCTGGAAAGGTGCCATTCAGCCCCGTACGGAGGACACTACGGTGCATTCCGGACCAATGCTAAAGTCTGGTAATGTGGCTTTTACTGGCCCAGCATGTATGAAGACGCGAGAGCGTTTGTCATGCAGTGCCCCCGCTGCTAGAAATACGGGAACATCAACACTAGAGATGCAATGCCACTCACTAGCAATCTTCAAGTAGAAATCTTCGATGTCTGGGGAGTGGACTTCATGGGTCCCTTCCCAATTTTCGAGGGTTGTCAATTTATCCTAGTGGCGGTAGACTATGTCTCTAAGTGGGTGGAAGCCTTGCCCTGTGTAGCTGCTGACTCTAAGAGTGCCAGACGAATGTTCCATGAAGTTATCTTTCCCCGTTTTGGCGTTCCTAGTATAGTCATTAGTGATGGCGGCTCCCACTTTATAGATTCAGCCTTCTGTAAGTATCTCTCAAGTTTGGGGGTGTAGCACAATGTAGCTACACCCTATCACCCCCAAACCAGTGGTCAAGCAGAAACCTCCAATAAACAAATCAAGAACATTTTGTAAAAGACCGTGAATGAGATGGGCAGGCAATGGAAGGATAAACTTCCAGATGCACTTTGGGCTTACCGCACGGCCTATAAAACGCTGTTGGCACTTCTTACGATCCAGTATCAGAATTGAGAATACTGGTACTGGGGTAAGGAGTGTTTTAGTGGTTTTCCTTATGGCTTAGTAAAATATAGAAATATTCTGCAAGCGCACAGAATCACCGCAGTAGCACTTCACCTGGGAGTATCCCGAGGTATCGTAATTTATATTTCCGCAGGGAAGCTTTGGCAAGATTACTAGTGAACAGATATTCGAGACTATCAGAGAAGGGTACACGACTAGTCAAGACAGGGGATAACGGTATTGGATAGGAGTGGATATACCGGACACACAGCTCTAGAGATACTCAGGTAAGGGAGAGAAGAGATAGATAGCTGGGAGGACAACGAGAAGAGATAGAGGACTCCTGGATTCTTTATCTACCTATGTCACTCTAGCTTAGAGATACAGCGGCTACAGAGCCAGCACTAGGAGATCTGGGATAACTCTAATGTCTTAGCTTCGGGACAAGGGATCCGGTGAACACACAGAAAGGGATGAGAAGGGGTGCCACTATTTCCCAACTGGGGAATCCTACGGACCGGAACTAACGTGATCGGCTACGAAGACCGAAAGGGCTGTCACCACCTCCCGGCTACCACCTCCGTTGCGACGGGAATAAACTAAGGCCACCGACTAGTCTAGGAACCACTCCTACACTAGGCAACGACTACTTACTCTGCTAGCAAGAGCAAGCAACCTTGTCAATACTCTTGGTGACAATTCACCTCCAGTATCGAGCAAGATCGAAGAACCAGCCAAGACAAAGACTTAAACAAGACTACAAGCACTAGAACTATAACTGACTATAGTCTAAGCAAGATATATTTGCAACTAGGATAAAGTAGAAGCAAGATATAAATGACAAAGGAAAATTGATAAAGATAACTATATTGATACTCAATGTCTTGCAAAAGGAAAAGTGAAAGATACAAGAGCTATTACCAGAGCTTCTGAAGACGAATCCGGAACCTCCGAGGCAAAGCTCGACTCAACTCTAACTCCCAACTAAACTATCCTAACTCTACTAGAATGAAAGTGGAAATGAGCTCCTTGGCTTGGTGTTTGTTTACAAGTGAAAGTGACCCTCTATTTATAGGAGTCCAAGGCGGTTGAGGTAGGGTAGCGGCCAAGGGAGCCAGGGGGGTACCCCCTGGGATTTCGGGCGAGGGGAGGCGGTTCGGCCGAACAGGTCGGTTCGGCCGAACTCCCCAGTTCGCCCGAACCAGAGGATCTGCCTACCTTGCTTCCCACGGCCAGGATTGGCTCCCTGGTGTCAGTTTCCAGCTGGGGGCGGTTCGGCCGAGGGGCCCAGTTCGGCCAAACTGGGCCTGGCCCGTGGCCGGCCTCCCCAGCACCGCCTCTGCTGCCTGGACCCCCCTGGGCTTCCTCCTGATGCATGACTTCGTGTTGATCTGGCCCAGAATGACGTGGCATGGTCCAGGATGAGTTGGCGGTCACCCACGTGTCGTGTGATGTGTTCTCTTGGTCATTATTGACGTGGACGACTCCCGGTGGTCTGCTCGGATAGGGGGGTAACCGGCCGAACGTAGTCGTTCGGCCGATTTGGTCATTTCTGGCCCCAATAGCACATATTTGTCGTAGTTGTACATGCACAAGTGACACTCACCAAAACTCGTGGAACTTTATTAGAAATAAAACCTAAGTGCATGGAATGTTGAATATAACCTCATTTATTCCCGAGTATTGGTGGTCGGATTTGGGCTGTAGCGACCGCCAACAAGCTCCCCCAAGCTTAGCTCTTTGCTCGTCCTCGAGCAAAGATATAAACTTAGGCTCGGTGGATCAGGAGTTGCTACAATGTCATTTCTTTTGCAGGTAACTTAATAAACAACTAGTGCTCAAAAATACTTGAATCATGGGCAAAGTTTCAAATCACCTTTTTACCTATGGGGCTTATAGCAATCTCCTTATCTTGGGCGGTTGAAAGGACGAACAGTTTAAACTCAGTTTTATTCCACTCTACTCTTTTCAGGATCCCATCTCGGAGTTTTTTCATAAGTTTTGAAAACTACAAATTGTTCCTCATTGGCACACTCAATCACTCAAGTGTATTTGAATCCTCACCAAAGGCTTGTGCCTTCTTTTTCATCCTAACATCTAATATGGCTTTTTGTGTGGCTCAGGGACAAAGGATGAAGGCATGCATGCATCTTATATTTTGCTAAGTCAAAGACCGGATCTCTGAGGAGACAAATCACATCTTGAGATCGAGACGTGAAAGTGTGTGGATATGATTGGAGTGGCATATGGTGGAGTGGTGGAATGGAATATGGTGGAATGGTGGAATGGAATATGGTGGAACTCCTTGGATGAAACTCCCTCTCCTTGATTTATTTTTGAGAACATGGGCTATCTTTTATTCTCATATTTTTGCCATGCCACTTGGCATGTTTTTCTTTTTCTCTTTCTTGTTGCCATGCTCTTTGGCATGCTTTTCTTTTTCTCTTATTTTTGCCATGCTTCTTTGGCATGCTTTTCTTTTTGCATTGCCCATGTCTCTATCAAGAATATTTGGAGAGGGAGATCATAGAACATGGAGCATTTATTTTTTTTGTGGATGGATGGTGGAAAATGTCTGCTAACTCCCAGTGTAGGAATTGCAAGTGAGAGGTGGTGAGTGTACGTGGGTCTCGATCTTTAAGAATATGAAAGCTTCACTCAAAGGTCACAACAATTTGATAAAGCTCACTAAGATAACAAGCAGCATATGAGTAGAAATTTTCAACTAAGCTTATCATATGGCTCTGGTAGGTATTTTGACCAATGAGGAACTTGTTTCATTTTGAAAGCATAAATTCCCGAGATTTTCCCCGTACTAAAAGCAGAGTAGAACTTAACCAAATTCTCACTATATCAATCCCCACAACAACTTAGACTTGGAATAAAGCATGTGCTCCCACAAGATTTTCAGGATCATTTTTACTCATGCCAAATAACTCAAGCACAAGCTAGCAACTAGTTGAAGCAAAGTACTTGCAAAATTAATGACAGAGCAACTATTCATCATTTCCAAGGTGAGAGGCATATGATTCATTCCATGCATAGTTGGGAGTTATTTTATTCAAGGGAAATTTTGTTTAAGGGAAATATTTTTGGTATTTTCATTTTTTTAAATGCAAACTATCATGAAGGGAAATGAAAAGGGAAATTTAATGATCAAAGTGCTGGATAAATCGGGACATACCTGGTGGGGGTCCTCCCCCAAGCTTGGACTCTTCACTGGTAGGGGTTGAGCCTTGAAAGGTACTGGCTCAACTGTTCCACTTATTCGTGGACGTCGTGCTGGATAGACGCCACCATCCCGCTATTCTCTTGATGGTACTGAGAATGGCGGGCTAGCATGTCTTGAATCTCTCGGGTACGGTCGTCGATGAGCTCGACTCGGTCGGAGATGTAGGACATCTCCCGGCCGTAGTCGAAGCGTGCGGACTGTGAGTATCCGGGGTAGTATGGCTGGGAGGCACTATCGTATCCCCCTCCATACCTGCTCCCGGACCATTCAGAGTCTGTATCCTGGCCGTAGTCCCAGCGTCCTGAGGTGAATAAAGTAGAAGCAAGATATAAATGACAAAGGCAATAAGATAAAGATAACTATATTGATAACTGAAAGTTTTACAAAAGGAAAAGTAAAAGATACAAGAGCTATTACCAGAGCTTCTGAAGATGACTCCGGAACCTCCGAGGCAAAGCTCGACTCAACTCTAACTCCCAACTAAACTATCCTAACTCTACTAGAACAAGTGGAATGAGAGCTCCTTGGCTTGGTGTGTGTTTACAAGTGAGTGTGGCCCTCTATTTATAGCTAGACATGGCGGTTGAGCTTGGGTAACTGCCAAGGCAAGCAGAGGGGGCAGAGAGGCGGTAGCCGGCCGTTTCGGCCGAAAGAGTCGGTTCGGCCGAACCAGGGGGTCGGTTCGGCCGAACCGACCTGTTCGGCCGAACGGGCCTGGCCCGTGGCCGGCCCTCCCCTGCAACGCCTCAGCCCTGTGGGCCTTCTGGGCTGCCTCCAGTTGGTGTGCTTCGTGTTGTTCTGGCCCAGGGTGACGTGTCGGTCCTTCGAGATGAGATGGCGATCGTCCACGTGGCATGTGATGTGGTTGCTCGGTCGTGGTTGGCGTGGACGGCTCCCGGTGACTTGTACGGCTAAGGGGGGATAACCGGCCGAACGGAGTCGTTCGGCCGATTCGGTCATTTTTGGCTCCAATAGCGCGTATTTGTCGTAGTTGTACCTGCACAAGTGACACTCACCAAAACTCGTGGAACTTTATTAGAAATAAAACCTAAGTACATGGAATGTTGCATGAAACCTCATTTATTCCTGAGTATTGGTGGTCGGATTTGGGCTGTAACGACCGCCAACAAGCTCCCCCAAGCTTAGCTCTTTGCTCGTCCTCGAGCAAAGATATAAACTTAGGCTCGGTGGATCAAGAGTTTCTACAATGTCATTTCTTTTGCAGGTAACTTTATAAACAACTAGTGTTCAACAATACTTGAATCATAGGCAAAGTTTTTATTCACCTTTTTACCTATGGGGCTTATAGCAATCTCCTTATCTTGGGCGGTTGAAAGGATGAACATATCAAAGTCAGTTTTATTCCACTCTACTCTTTTCAGGATCCCATCTCGGAGTTTTTCACAAGTTTTTTGAAAACTACAAATTGTTCCTCAATTGGCTCACTCAATCACTCAAGTGTATTTGAATCCTCACCAAAGGCTTGTTCCTTCTTTTTCATCCTATCATCTAATATGGCTTTTTGTGTGGCTCAGGGACAAGGGATGAAGGCATGCATGCATCTTATATTTTGCTAAGTCAAAGACCGGATCTCTGAGGAAACAAATCATACCTTAAGATCGAGAAGTGCAAGTGTGTGGGAGATATGGATGGAGTGGAATATAATATGGTGGAATGGTGGAACTCCTTGGATGAACTTCCCTCTCCTTGATTTATTTTCGAGAACATGGGCTATCTTTTATTCTCATATTTTTGCCATGCCACTTGGCATGCTTTTCTTTTTCTCTTTCTTTTTGCCTTGCTCTTTGGCATGCTTTTCTTTTTCTCTTATTTTTGCCATGCTTCTTTGGCATGCTTTTCTTTTTGCATAGCCCATGTCTCTATCAAGAATATTTGGAGAGGGAAATCATAGAACATGGAGCATTTATTTTTGTGGATGGATGATGGAAAATGTTTGCTAACTCCCAGTGTAGGAATTGCAAGTGAGAGGTGGTGTGTGTACGTGGATCTCGATCTTTAAGAATATGAAAGCTTCACTCAAAGGTCACAACAATTTGACAAAGCTCACTAAGATAACAAGCAGCATATGAGTAGAAATTTTCAACTAAGCTTATCATATGGCTCTGGTAGGTATTTTGACCAATGAGGAACTTGTTTCATTTTGAAAGCATAAATTCCCGAGATTTTCCCCGTACTAAAAGCAGAGTAGAACTTAACCAAATTCTCACTATATCAATCCCCACAACAACTTAGACTTGGAATAAAGCATGTGCTCCCACAAGATTTTCAGGATCATTTTTACTCATGCCAAATAACTCAAGCACAAGCTAGCAACTAGTTGAAGCAAAGTACTTGCAAAATTAATGACAGAGCAACTATTCATCATTTCCAAGGTGAGAGGCATATGATTCATTCCATGCATAGTTGGGAGTTATTTTATTCAAGGGAAATTTTGTTTAAGGGAAATATTTTTGGTATTTTCATTTTTTTAAATGCAAACTATCATGAAGGGAAATGAAAAGGGAAATTTAATGATCAAAGTGCTGGATAAATCGGGACATACCTGGTGGGGGTCCTCCCCCAAGCTTGGACTCTTCACTGGTAGGGGTTGAGCCTTGAAAGGTACTGGCTCAACTGTTCCGCTTATTCGTGGACGTCGTGCTGGATAGACGCCACCATCCCGCTATTCTCTTGATGGTACTGAGAATGGCGGGCTAGCATGTCTTGAATCTCTCGGGTACGGTCGTCGATGAGCTCGACTCGGTCGGAGATGTAGGACATCTCCCGGCCGTAGTCGAAGCGTGCGGACTGTGAGTATCCGGGGTAGTATGGCTGGGAGGCACTATCGTATCCCCCTCCATACCTGCTCCCGGACCATTCAGAGTCTGTATCCTGGCCGTAGTCCCAGCGTCCTGAGGTGAAGTAGTTCGGCTCCTGATGCTGCCCGGAGCCTCCTGCTCCGGACGTCCCAGCGCCGGTGTACATGTCGTAGGTGGCCTCAAAAGCGGAAGTGTGTCGGTGCGGCATTTGTGGTGCATCTTCCGGCTCCTGTGAGGTGGCGAGCCCAGCATCACGCCTGGCTCGTCCCCTCGTGACGGGTCCGTCACCTGCAACGCTGTGTCGAGCGGGCTCTCTCCAAGGTGGAGAATCGTCCGACTCGGTCCTCAACTGAAGAGTTAGTTTCGGCGTGGTATACAACCTTAGTGCTGCACAAGGCAAAGGCACTTCAGTTGTATAGCCACGGTAAATCATTGCCAGCATTGCGTCAGGCATCCGCCGTATCATGTGGGCTTGCACGAAGTGCTCGGCATCCACGACGGAACGCGCTGTCTCGATGTACGTGAGCCGGGCGCCTTGAAGGACGCCCAGGTGGTTAGCGAGGCGAGTGACTAGAGAAGTCATCGCCATGCTACCCGCACGAGAAATATGAGACAACTAGTGACCAACCATGTCTTTCACAGGTGAATAGGGAATCTGCTTGACCATGGCAAAAAGAACCCGTAACTCGATGGTGTTGACAGGGCGCAAATCTGCCCAGGGGAATACCATCATAGACACCCAAAGATGCATGAAACGCAAAGTGGGGTTATGTATGTTGTTCGTGCGTGGCGCATGACAGTTGGTATCCCCCGAAATCTTTTTCCAAAATGCCACCCGGTCAAATCTTTTAAGCGCTTTGTTCGGGTCTAATGAACAACGGTTTGAAAATCCGAGACCCGAACTAAAATCCCTCCAAGAGCAGAAGAACTATTGGTTGAAGAACCGAAAATGAATCCCCCCAGTTTCAGAAACCAAAGTCGAGAGGAATTCAAGGGTGAGCAGGTACGAACCTTCTTCGTTGATGTGCCAGAAATTCTCCCAGCCAATGGCCTGGAAGATTTCTGTAAACTCTACGTCCATCCCCGTGTCCCTGAGCAAATCTTGCTCAAACACACGGGTGTGCTCGAACTCCTTCAGTCGAAGCTCGTTGAAGGTGTTCCGCTCCCTTTCTGTTCTCAGGTTGATGTCACTCTCGCTCAAGAGCTGCCTGGCCGGGGGCGTGGCATGGCCCCATCCCGAGCCGGATGCTCTGTGCTCGTCCGTGTCCATCCGGCTCGAGCCTCGAGACGGAGCTGGGGAACTCCCAGCATCGTCCGATCGTCGGCCTAGCCGGGCGGAACGACGGAGCGAAGTGAAGAACTTCGACATGATTCCTGCAAAAAGTTAGTGCAACGACAACTACCCGAAGGACTGAATATATATATGGTTAGCACAAGAAAATCAAGTCAGTCGTTCGAGATAGTTAGTCGTTCTTGCGGGGATGAAAACCACCACAAAAGGTTAGTTGTTCTTGTGGGTGTCGGTGACCACCACAAAATCGTCTAGAAATTCAGCACAAAGATCACAACAAAAGCAAATTATTTTTGGGATTTTCTAGTGATGCAAGTGAACCAAAACTTGAGCAAAAACTTGGGGAGAACTTGAGCAAGCACTAGAGCAAAGAACTTGAGAGGGAGAGAGCTCCTAGCAGAATTTTTTCAGAGTGTATGAGTTTGTTTGAGCAAGCAAGCACCGCACCAGTATTTATAGGCCGAGGGGAGGCAGGTCCCTGGTTCGGCCGAACTGGGTGGTTCGGGCGAACCAGGCCCTGGTGGCCAGTGCACTCCTCCCTGAGTGGAGCACCTCCCCTTGCTTTGATTCCACGAAATTTTGTGTGGCCAACAATCCCCCAGGTCATGTGAGTGGTTTTTAGTGGTAGGTAAGATGCAAACTTAACATGACCAAAGTTGGTTTTAGTGTAGTCACCCCCATGCTGCCATGTTTGTGATAATTGGTGAGTGTGCAGCCATTTTTAGTGGGGTAGACATGTTTGGTGCTGGTTGGTGGTGATGGTAAATAATTGGAGATGTTCTAGAAGGGATGAAAATGATAAAAGTTACCAATTACATCCACCCTAGGTAAAATTTCAGCATGTGTCCAATTATTTCTAACCAAGCTTGCAAAATTTTCTACTCTCTCTCAAATTAATTTTTCAAGTGGTTCATTTATTTTGAAAAGGGAAACATGCAAATGCAATTGAGAATTTAAAAAAATTGGAAGGGAAATATGGGATACATACCGGTTTTCCTCGCGGCGAGAGCTCAGCTTTTAAGTCCGCGAGCGGGACTTCTCCTGTCTTCAGTTGCTCTTGTCATCGTCCGGTCCCGGAGTGGACGACTCGGACGATGCAACCTTCTTCCACCACATTTTCTTGTTCTTCTTCTTCGGTGTCGGTGGCGGTGGGATCGGCGTCTCTGGAGAATTCCAGAGGGCTTGTTCTTCCTCGTATTTCTTTACGAGGAAATCCATTTCTTCTGCACTTGTCGGTTTTGTCGGCTCGTTCCACTTGAGCTGCTCACCACTGAGTATTTCCAGCTCTCCATTAATGAGAGCCTTAAGGAAACACTCGGCGCTTCTCTGCTCCGGTGTGAGTGGCTCTGTCTTCTTCTCTTCCCGGGGTTGAAACTTGAAGTAAGTCAACCTTCCGTCGATACAGAACGAGATTTCTCTTGCATCCATATTGATCCTAGCCCGGGTGGTGTTCAAGAATGGTCGGCCCAACACAAGGGGAAACGAATGCTCGTTCCCCGTGTCGAGGACAACAAAGTCCACAGGGACATATCGTCCCCAGATCCGGACCGGTACATTCTCGATCACCCCCTCGGGGTAGCGGATGGTTGAGTCCGCAAGCTGTACCTGGGCAGTAGTAGGTGACAAAGTAGGGTAGCGTAATTTCTTAAATAATACCTTAGACATGATGTTGACGCTTGCCCCCAGATCACAAAGTGCATCATCAATGCGACGATTCCAGATCGTGCAATGAATGATGGGCACTCCGGGATCTTCCTTCCTGTCCGGAGAGGTCTTGATGATCGCCCTTTTTGCAGCTCTCGGCAGGTAGGTCCATCTTGATGTCAGCACTTGGATGCGTGTGACCTTCCCTGCGTGGTTAGTCCGGAAGACACTACGAGGCATCTTACCATGCCTGGTAGTGATGGAGTTCACTGTCTCGATGGAAGGTTCGGGTTGCCCCGGAATCTTCCCCGATTCAGTGACAGGAACAGCAGCAGCTAACTGAGCGACTTGAGTTTCTATCATTTTATTAAAGCTCAGCTGATTTTTCATAGCAAAAGAAAATGATTCCATCCTAGAGTCTATGCTTTCCAGAGTTTTATCATTAGCAGCAAGCCTTTTATTGATGTTTTCAGTTATTTTCATCTGGCCAAACACAAGATCTCTAAGAGACGGCTGATTATTGAAGTTGCTGGAATTGAAATTGTTACCTTGTTGAGGCCTCTCAAAAGGGAGGTTTGGGCGCGGATTCCAGCTTTGGTTGCCGTAGTTGTTCGGTCGGTACACGTTGTTGTTGGAGTTGTTGACGTAGTGGGCATCTTCTCGTGTTTCGGAGCAGTCATTCCCCGCATGGCCAGTGTTGCCACAGACTTCGCAGGTCATGCGAGCGTCCATGGCTTGCACCGTTTCTTGAGCAGGGGCCTCCAGTTTCTTCATCAGGAGGTCCATCTTGGCAGCGAGCATGTCCAGAGCTTCAACTTGGTGAACTCCTCGGGTCTTTGGTTGAGTCCGGTCGTCGGACCAACCTTGGTTCTCGACCATCTTCTCTATGAGGGCCTTCGCACGACTCTCCTCAAGAGAGAAGAACGAGCCTCCAGCAGCAGCATCCAGGTACTCACGGGCAGAATTTCTCAGCCCATGATAGAAAGTTTGGATTATGAACCAACTCTGCATACCATGGTGAGGACAAGCAGAAATATAGTCCTGGAGGCGATCCCATGCCTCCGGGACTGTTTCATCTTTTAGCTGCTGGAAACTAGCTATTTTGTTCCGGAGGGCGTTGGTTTTCCCAACCGGAAAGAATTTAGCAAGAAAGCGCTAGTGCATTTATCCCAGGTATCTATTGCTTCGCGGTTAGCATAAAACCATTGTTTCGCCTTGCCTAATAATGAGAATGGGAATAAACGAAGGCGAATGGCATCGATACTTACTCCGCGGATGGTGAAGGTGTTGCAAATCTCCAGAAAATGCTGGAGATGAGCATTGGCATCTTCGTGTGGCTTGCCGCAGAACGGGCTAGCCTGCACCATGTTGATGAGGGCTGCCTTCAGCTCGAAGTTACCATCTCCGACTGGCGGAGCTGGTCCGATACGCACGTTCTCGCTTGATGGAGCGGAGAACTCACGGATCATCTTAGTTGCCATCCTCGATGTAGCCTGGTCAACGACGGGAAGGACTGGGTTCATCGGAAGGAGTTGCTTCTGAGGAGGTACAACACGGGGTTGTACTTTCCTCACAAGCGACTCCGGATTTTCTTGGAAGTTTGACGGTAGTTGGAAACCAGTCATGCACTGCTCTGTTCCACAAAGACCAACGAACAGAGCAAGGATAAACCCGCTCGAGTAGCGGTACTCAAATAAGATAGCTCAAGATAAAAGTTCAAAAGTAATCTAGCCAAAGACTTCCCCGGCAACGGCACCAGAAATGCTTGTTGGCACTTCTTACGATCCAATATCAGAATTGAGAATCCTGGTACTGGGGTAAGGAGTGTTTCAGTGGTTTTCCTTATGGCTTAGTAAAATATAGAAATATTCTGCAAGCGCAAAGAATCACCGCTGTAGCACTTCACCTGGGAGTATCCCGAGGTATCGTAATTTATATTTCCGCAGGGAAGCTTTGGCAAGATTACTAGTGAACAGATATTCGAGACTATCAGAGAAGGGTACACGACTAGTCAAGACAGGGGATAACGGTATTGGATAGGAGTGGATATACCGGACACACAGCTCAAGGGATACTCAGGTAAGGGAGAGAAGAGATAGATAGCTGGGAGGACAACGAGAAGAGATAGACGACTCCTGGATTCTTTATCTACCTATGTCACTCTAGCTTAGAGATACAGCGGCTACAGAGCCAGCACTAGGAGATCTGGGATAACTCTAATGTCTTAGCTTCGGGACAAGGGAACCGGTGAACACACAGAAAGGGATGAGAAGGGGTGCCACTATTTCCCAACTGGGGAATCCTACGGACCAGAACTAACGTGATCGGCTACGAAGACCGAAAGGGCTGTCACCACCTCCCGGCTACCACCTCCGTTGCGACGGGAATAAACTAAGGCCACCGACTAGTCTAGGAACCACTCCTACACTAGGCAACGACTACTTACTCTGCTAGCAAGAGCAAGCAACCTTGTCAATACTCTTGGTGACAATTCACCTCCAGTATCGAGCAAGATCGAAGAACCAGCCAAGACAAAGACTTAAACAAGACTACAAGCACTAGAACTATAACTGACTATAGTCTAAGCAAGATATATTTGCAACTAGGATAAAGTAGAAGCAAGATATAAATGACAAAGGCAAAGTGATAAAGATAACTATATTGATACTCAATGTCTTGCAAAAGGAAAAGTGAAAGATACAAGAGCTATTACCAGAGCTTCTGAAGACGACTCCGGAACCTCCGAGGCAAAGCTCGACTCAACTCTAACTCCCAACTAAACTATCCTAACTCTACTAGAATGAAAGTGGAAATGAGCTCCTTGGCTTGGTGTGTGTTTACAAGTGAAAGTGACCCTCTATTTATAGGAGTCCAAGGCGGTTGAGGTAGGGTAGCGGCCAAGGGAGCCAGGGGGGTACCCCCTGGGATTTCGGGCGAGGGGAGGCGGTTCGGCCGAACAGGTCGGTTCGGCCGAACTCCCCAGTTCGCCCGAACCAGAGGATCTACCGACCTTGCTTCCCACGGCTAGGATTGGCTCCCTGGTGTTGGTTTCCAGCTGGGGGCGGTTCGGCCGAAGGGCCCAGTTCGGCCGAACTGGGCCTGGCCCATGGCCGGTCTCCCCAGCACCGCCTCTGCTGCCTGGACCCCCCTAGGCTTTCTCCTGATGCATGACTTCGTGTTGATCTGTCCCAGAATGACGTGGCATGGTCCAGGATGAGTTGGCGGTCGCCCACGTGTCGTGTGACGTGTTCGCTTGGTCATTGTTGACGTGGACGACTCCCGGTGGTTTGCTCGGCTAAGGGGGGTAACCGGCCGAACGTAGTCGTTCGGCCGATTTGGTCATTTCCGGCCCCAATAGCACATATTTGTCGTAGTTGTACCTACACAAGTGACACTCACCAAAACTCATGGAACTTTATTAGAAATAAAACCTAAGTGCATGGAATGTTGCATATAACCTCATTTATTCCCGAGTATTGGTGGTCGGATTTGGGCTGTAGCGACCGCCGACAAACGCCCATAGGCATGACCCCATATCAACTAGTCTATGGCAAGACCTGCCATTTACCTGTAGAGATGGAGTTTAGAGCTCACTGGGACCAAAGAGACAAAACCAAAGAGACAAAACCCGACTTGGCTCGCACCCCTGGGGGCCCAGAGGCCAGTTCGCCCGAACCCTAGGGTTCGGCCGAACCAGGTCTCCTGGCCCCCCGTGCGGATATTTGCCTCTGGACTCATTTGTAGTTGGTGTTATCCCGAAACTCGCGAGGGAAACGTCGGGAAACGCTATTTTACCGATCGGAAATCCCCGATAAAACCCGAAGACTCTTTGTCGTCTTTCCCATCTCATCTACAACCTCTCTAGTCCATACACACAGCCACCATGCCTTCCTCTTCCTCCAAGGCTGCATCCTCAGCTAGGGGCTCAAGCCCCGCTAGCCGGAACAGCGAGTCGTCGTGGCACGAGCAAGCCTACCGCATCTCCGACGTCGACTCGGTTGACGAGGGGAGGCGCGGGAGGACGCCCGCTCGCACAACTACGCCACGCCCCGACTCCCCACGCCGCGCTGCCATAGAGGATCTCCTTGCACCTCAAAAGGGAATCAAGAAGCTGCCTCGTTCGCCATCGCCAAGGCCACCACGGGGCAGCTGCGCCTAAGATCATCGTCTTCTTCGAGGGTGCCGAACCTCGGTTCGATGGTGCCCAAGGAAGAGGATGGGAAGGCGCCGGAGTTCAAGCCACATGTCCCGCTGCGGTTCACCATTAAGGGTGAGCGCACCGCTACGGGATATGGCAAGGTCCTTGTCCCGCAGCTGAACCGGGATGAGCTGGGGCTGGCAGACTCATCCCAGTCCTCTCCTCCATGGTGCCACCCCAGAGTCCGGCGCCACAGGCAGCCCCCGTCCATCAAAGGGCTGCCCGGGGACATGGAGTTCTAAGATGACGAGGACGACGACGAGGAGGAGGAGAAGCCGCCCACCGTGGAGAGCCTGAAGGAGGAGCTAGCACTGGCGAAGCAGAGGATCAACCACCTAGATGAGAAGGTGGCAGAGGGCGAGCTCGCACGCATGGAGTGGGAGGACAAGATGGAAGTCCTCCGCAGAGCCCTGTGTGCGAAGCTCAAGAGGCTTTTCAAGGCCACGGGACACGAGGATCTTTATGGACCGCCTTCAGAGTAGTGTCTCGCGGTTGTCTTGTTTTTAGAAAGAGCACCTTTAGTTTAGTTAGTTTTGCTAGTTGTTTGATTCATTTATTTGTTTAGATCAATGTTTAGGGTGCTCTGAATTTATTTTCCTTCCAAACTTTTGTTTCCAATCTTAGCTTGATGAATAAATAAAATTAGAGTTGTTTGCAAGAAAAGAATAAAATTGACGCTCCGACTGGTGCATTTGAGCCACCCGGAGTATGCCATGTTTAACAGAGAGATGCACGAGTACAGGAACGACACGGGAACGAAGAGGACCGAGGACGAGCACCGAGGCCCATTCGGCCGAACCAGGTGGTTCGGGCGAACTGGGCAGTTCGGCCGAACCACCCAGTTCAGCCGAACCGGCCTGCTACGCCCCGCTCGCGCACTTGCACGCTGGTTTGCACCTTCTCTCTTTGTCCATTTTTCCTATGTTGTCACGTTTCGAAAAATTGAACTATACATGCCTCACATAAACAAAACGAACTCGGTCTTTCTTTCATGCATGAATTTGCCTGTTGTTTGTTTCAAACCATGTATCTATTGCCTGTGAAAATATCCCATGATAGGAACCCCCTGATCTAGGTAGTTGATGATTGTGATATGTCTCGATAAAACAACCATTTGTGCATTACATCGTTCGGGAGAATTTACATTTTTGAAAATACAAAACTATACCCTATCCTTTCATCCTGTCCACAAAATACCACTTGACATATATGCTTGAGAGTTTACTCCTAAACCTGTCATGACTAGTACGAAGTCTTGTCGAATTTTGAGTCCCTATAGATGATCACATTTCCTCAGGTCTGTTGCAAGCAAATTTATCATCGGAGTGTAGTAGAAGCACTCATTGCCTCGGTGATACCCTGAAAAAAAAAGAAAAGAAAGAAGAGAGAAAATAAAGGGCTCATGAAAGTCCAAGTGAAAAAAAAAGAAAAAGAAAAGTCCCAAAAAGGGAAGAGAAAAGAAAAAAGGGGTCACGAGGCCGAGGACCGACATGAACTCTGCATCATTAACTTGCAACCGACCAAGGGCAATGATGAACACTCTGGGAACCAATCTTCGACTCGACAGAAATACATGACATGACAAGGCCACCACCTGAGGGACAAATACAAAAGAGAGTGAGTGAGTAAAAAAGAGTGACTCCAGAGAGCTGAGAGAATTGGGATGAAGGGACAAGGCTCATTTATTTGTGAAAACCAGAAAAACCCCGAATGCAGGATGAGCAAGAGGACCTTGTTGTAAGAGCCATTCCGACTATCAACCACCCAAGATTCAGGGACTAGCCACTACAAAAACAGGTATGGAGAAAAGTTTGGAATACTCAATATGCAGCATTTATGTCATGAAAGAACCCTTACTTTAGTCTTGCTCATGTTTTAATTTCTTTACTCGGGACGAGCAAAGATCTAAGTTTGGGGGAGCATGTTGGCGGTCGTTACGGACCGATTTCTGACCTCCAACCGAGTATAAAACAAACACAATGGAGACACACACCATAGCTATAGGGCTTATCACTGACTATTTCCACGAGTTTTGGTGATTGTCCATTGTGCAGGTACAAAATGGAGAAACACGTGCTATAAGGGTCGGAAATGACCGTTTCGACCGAACAACACGATACGGCCGGTTACCCCCTTAGCTGTATACGAAATCGGGAAGCGTGGATGACCGCCACCTCATCTTGGGCCAGTACAACACAAAGGCCGAGTACCAGAAGCAAGCCAGGAGGTCCACAGGGCAGAGGCTGCACGGGGGAGGGTTGCCAGGTGATGAGGACACCACCTATGACACGAGTACATCTACACCTTCTCCAGCGCCACCAGATGGTCCTCCACCACAGGCGCCACCTTCTGGCCCAATCACGCGGGCCCGTGCAAGAGAACTTAACTTCGTTATGCTACTGAAGAATGAAGGCCCAGAAGAATAGAAGCTGGCCCAACAGGGCCTTTGTGTGGGCGCCTAGGGCTGTTGCTCTCTCCCTTTCCCTGGGCGCCACCTTCCTTAGGGGCTGCGCCCCCTTTCCCTCTATTTAGATAGAGGCTTCCTTTCATTTCAGACTTGAGTTTTGTTTTACATCTAGCTTTAGCTACCCCCCCGAAGAACACGCGCAAATCAGCGCTGTCCTCGTGTAATTCAGAACTCCACCTTCGAGTGATATTGAGATTGCTCGCATCTTTTTCTTGTTCGTTCTTCGATTGCGCACAGGAAACGATCTTCGTGATCAGGCTGATCTTGCACCAGCAAGGTCGGTAACCACAGGGAGTTGGTTCAGCGATTGCATTGGCGCTACGGGTTCGCTCGTCGTAGTCGGATCGTGAGGGTCTACTTCCACCAAGTCGAAATTATCTCCACTCACCGAAAGATCGGGCACTTCAGCTCTATCAAGTGGTATCAGATTTCAGGTTGATCGGTGAGTTTTATCGAGTGTTTTTCCATTTCCTACAGTCCACAAAACCAAAACAAATATATATTTTTAGGTTAGATCTTTGTCCCAGCACCCTTTTGAGCCTTGCACCTTCTTTCAATAATTTGCATTGTTGAATTTGTGTGCTTACGAGTTCAACTGTTGCTGGTTACTTTGTGTTCTATCTTTGTTTTTCTTTGCTTCTAACCCCCACGCCACCACCATTTCTCTGCTACTCGCCATCTCCCACGCGCCGGCATTCCGCTGATCTCGCGCCTTTCCCTGGATCGCCCCTCCGCTGTCTTCTGTGTTTCGGCAAGTGACAAAAAAAAAGGAAAGAAAGCAATCAACAGAAAAGGAAAGTCAAAAAAAAGAAAGAGAGGGAAGGGAAAGAGTTCCGAGACCGAATCAGGGCTGATCGCCCTCCCCCCCACTGCAGCGCACCGTGATTGCCTCGGCCCTGCCGGTTACATTTCCTCCTTCCCCCCCCCACGCCGTGCTAGTTTTCCATATTCGCCTCTCTCTTCTTGGTACCTTTTCCTGCAGTTCGCCTCACTCTAGAGAGAGAGAGAGAGAGAGAGTGTGTGTGGCGAAAAAGTGTGTGTGGCGAATTGCTCTTTTGTATTCCTTTGTTCCTACAATCCGTTTGTGAGTTTGTCCAAAAAAAACAAAAAAAAACAGAAAAAAAAGAACAAAAACAAAAACAGGACAACGACGGAAGCCGTGTGCGCCCTCCCTGCTTCCTTTTGTTCGCTTCCTTTTCGCCTTGCTCCACTTTTGCACTTTGTCTCCAGCAGCCTTGCACAAGTTTAGCACTATTATTCAACTTTGCATTATTGTTTGATTGTGCTAACCCTTGCATTGAGTGCAGCCTACCCAGAACTCCACATAGTCCTACGACGAGCAGATTTTATTCCTCCAGGCAATCGCTGCTCCAATCTCTCACCGGTACTACTTGTTGGTTGCAGCTCACCCCTGTGTGCTTGGTAAGAACGGATAAGCATTTGATAACAGCATTTTAGTGTGCGTGTTGAGAGCGATTCCACCTTTGTTGTTGCCTTTGCTTTGTGTTTGCGCTAACCATGGCAGATGACGACGACCCGAAGGATGCACAGCTGCAGGACATGCGGACTCAAGTTGATGGCCTTGCAGCGGACATGCAAACGTTGCATGAACGGCTTGATTCCACGGTCACTACGACGAACGCGCGGTTCGATCAGCTCGACCTCGCGCAGACGGCCACTAAGACCACGCTCGACTCCATTGTGGCACGTCTCGATGCCATGAACACGGTGATCACAGAGTTACAGAAGGGTTATGGTGGTGACACAGAGCAGGAAGATGGAAACCGCCGCGGCCGCGCTCGCCGTGTGGTACGTCCCCCCGGTAATGATTCATTTGCTAAGATTAAATTTAAGATTCCATCTTTTAATGGCAAATATGATCCTGCTACATATCTTGATTGGGAGTTAGAGGTCGAACAGAAATTTTCATGCCATGATATTCCTGCTACTTCTCAAGTTAAGGCTGCTATCAGTGAATTTTCTGATTTCGCTTTAATTTGGTGGTGTGAATATAAACAAACCCATCCCACAACCACTCCCACATCGTGGGCTCAATTAAAGGCTTCCATGCGACATAGGTTTGTGCCTTCCTATTATGCCCGTGATTTGCTTAACAAAATGCAGCGTTTTCAGCAAGGACAACAATCTGTTGAGGAGTATTACCAGCAGCTCCAAAAGGGTATGATGCGTTGTGGTTTACTTGAGGAGGCTGATGCTGCTATGGCACGTTTTCGTGGTGGTTTGAACCGCGACATTCAGGATATACTTGATTATAAGGAGTATGCTGATATGAACACATTATTTGAATATGCTTGCAAAGCTGAACGTGAAGTGCAGGGACGCCGCTCGAAGCCATATACTAACTCTTTTGCAGGGAGAAGTTCGGCCGCTCCAGCCAAGAATGCACCATCCACGCCCACCACTACAACGCGCGAGAAGACGTCCACACCTGCAGCAGCACCACCAACAGGAGCTGCCCCTTCCACAGGACGTACACGGGATATACAGTGTCATCGTTGCAAAGGGTTTGGTCACATACTTCGGGACTGCCCAAACAAGCGTACTTTGCTCATCCGTGACAATGGTGAGTACTCGTCCGAAAGTGATTCTGAGGAAACTCGACATGCTATATTTGCCACTGACCATGCAGCTCATGCGGAGGTACATGTCAACCCGGGGGACGCTGACAGGTATGAAAGTCTTGTTGTGCAGCGTGTTCTTAGTACACAGGTCGCCCCGGCCGAGAAGAACCAGCGCCACACTCTGTTCCATACTAAAGGCGTTGTGCAGGAGCGGTCGATTCGCATCATCATCGACAGCGGCAGCTGCAACAACTTGGCAAGTACCGTGCTGGTTGAAAAATTGTCTTTGCCCACACGTAAGCATCCAAATCCATATCACATTCAATGGCTCAATGATGGTGGGAAAATTAGAGTGACACGATCGGTTCGTGTTCCTTTCTCCATGGGTGCTTATTCTGATTTTGTTGATTGTGATGTTATTCCCATGGAAGCATGTTCCTTGTTACTTGGTCGACCTTGGCAATATGATACTGACAGCTTGCATCATGGTCGTTCGAATCATTATTCTTTCATGTTTAAAGGTCAGAAAATAATCATACATCCCATGACACCTGAACAAATTGTTAAAGATGATCTTGCTCGCGTTGCTAAGGCTGCTAAACAACCATCGATTCCTGCTAATTCTGAAATCAAATTGAATGCCCCTGTTCTCCTTGCTACACATGCTGATTTTGATGATATTCGTGATGCTCATTTGCCCTGCTATGCACTTGTATGCTCTGGTATGTTCGTTTCACTTGATGCCACACCATCTTCGGATACTCCCCCTGCGGTTGCTAACCTTTTGCAGGAGTACGTTGATGTCTTTCCCACCGACTTACCACCGGGTCTTCCACCACTCCGTGGCATTGAGCACCAGATCGATCTCATCCCCGGTGCACAGCTTTCGAACCGCGCACCATACCGTACAAATCCGGATGAAACGAAGGAGATCCAGCGCCAGGTACAAGCGTTGCTTGACAAGGGTTACATTCGTGAGTCTCTCAGCCCTTGCTCTGTTCCTGTGTTACTTGTCCCAAAGAAAGATGGATCTTGGCGTATGTGTGTAGATTGTCGTGCTATTAATAACATCACCATTCGTTACCGATACCCTATACCACGCCTTGATGATATGCTAGATGAGCTTAGTGGTGCCATTATTTTCACAAAGATTGATTTGCGTAGTGGTTACCACCAGATTAGAATGAAACTCGGTGATGAATGGAAAACGGCTTTTAAAACGAAATTTGGGTTATATGAATGGTTGGTTATGCCGTTTGGATTGACTAATGCTCCCAGCACCTTTATGCGTTTAATGAATGAAGTTCTTAGGCCCTTCATAGGCTTGTTTGTTGTTGTCTATTTTGATGATATTCTCATTTACAGCAAGACTATGAAAGAGCATTTAGAACATTTGCGTGCTGTTTTTGATTCGTTGCGTGCTGCTCATCTGTTTGGTAACATGGAAAAGTGCCTCTTTTGCACACAACGTGTCTCGTTTCTTGGCTATGTTGTTACTCCACAGGGCATTGAGGTGGATAGCAGCAAGATCGATGCCATCCGGGAATGGCCTACACCGACGACGGTAACGCAGATTCGGAGCTTTCTTGGACTTGCAGGTTTCTATCGCAGGTTCGTCCGTGATTTCAGCTCCATTGCAGCACCTCTACATGAGCTTACAAAGAAAGGTGTGCCGTTTGCTTGGAGTGAATCTCAGGCGGTAGCGTTCAACACCTTGAAAGACAGGTTAACACATGCTCCTCTCTTGCAATTGCCTGATTTTGGTAAAATCTTTGAGCTTGAATGTGATGCCAGCGGTATTGGGCTAGGTGTTGTTTTGTTACAAGAAGGAAAACCGGTTGCTTATTTCAGTGAAAAATTAAGCGGTGCTAGCTTGCGATACTCTACCTATGATAAGGAACTTTATGCTTTAGTACGCACTTTGCAAACATGGCAGCACTATCTTTGGCATCGTGAGTTTATTATTCACTCTGATCATGAGGCTTTAAAACACATTCGTACCCAAACCAATCTGAACCGTCATCATGCTAATTGGGTAGAATTCATTGAGTCTTTTCCTTACATCATTAAACACAAGAATGGGAAGGAAAATGTTATTGCTGATGCTTTGTCTCGTCGATATACCATGTTGTCCCAGTTGGCTTTTAAAATCTTTGGCTTGCAAACTGTGAAAGATCAATATGTTGACGATGCTGATTTTCGGGATACCTTAGTTCACTGCATGAATGGCAAACCATGGGGCAAATTTCACATGCAGGATGGGTTCCTGTTTCGCGCTAACAAGCTGTGTGTTCCAGCTAGCTCGGTTCGTCTTTTGTTGTTACAGGAAGCACATGGCGGCGGTCTTATGGGACATTTTGGTGTCTACAAGACACATGAGGTGTTGGCTGCCCATTTCTTTTGGCCCCGGATGCGCCGTGATGTTGAGCGCCTTGTTGCCCGCTGCACTACTTGTCAGAAAGCTAAGTCACGACTAAACAACCATGGTTTATATATGCCTTTGCCTGTCCCTACTTCCCCCTGGCTTGATATTTCTATGGACTTTGTCTTGGGCTTACCTAGAACTAAGAAGGGGAGGGACAGTATTTTTGTGGTTGTTGATCGCTTCTCCAAAATGGCTCATTTTATACCTTGTCATAAGACTGATGATGCTAGCCATGTTGCTGAATTGTTCTTTAGAGAGATTATTCGCTTGCATGGTATTCCAAATACAATAGTCTCTGATCGTGATGCTAAGTTTCTCAGCCATTTTTGGAGATCACTGTGGAATAAAATGGGAACTAAATTGCTGTTTAGCACCACTTGTCACCCTCAGACTGATGGACAAACTGAGGTGGTTAATCGAACTTTGTCAACCATGCTTAGGGCTGTTTTGGATAAAAACTTGAAACGTTGGGAAGATTGCTTACCTCATGTTGAGTTTGCTTATAATCATGCAACGCATTCTTCTACAAAGATGTGTCCCTTTCAGGTTGTTTATGGATATATTCCTCGAGCGCCTATTGATCTGTTTGCGCTTGATGCTGCGGATGCTCCCCACATAGATGCTGCTACACATGTTGACCAAATGATTAGCTTGCATGAACAAACTCAACAAAACATTGCTGCTACTAATGCTAAATACCAGGTTGCAGGTAGTAAAGGAAGAAAACATGTTACTTTTGAACCGGGTGATATGGTTTGGTTGCATCTAAGAAAGGATCAATTTCCCACTTTACGCCGCTCTAAATTGATGCCTCGTGCTGCTGGTCCTTTTAAGATACTAACCAAGATTAATGATAATGCTTATGTTCTTGACCTGCCTGCGGAGTTTGGTGTTTCCACTAGTTTTAATGTTGCAGATTTGAAACCGTATGCGGGTGAAGATGAGAAGTTGCCGTCGAGGACGACTTCAGTTCAAGAAGGGGAGGATGATGAGGACACCACCTACGACACGAGTACATCTACACCTTCTCCAGCGCCACCAGATGGTCCTCCACCACAGGCGCCACCTTCTGGCCCAATCACGCGGGCCCGTGCAAGAGAACTTAACTTCATTATGCTACTGAAGAATGAAGGCCCAGAAGAATAGAAGCTGGCCCAACAGGGGCCTTTGTGTGGGCGCCTAGGGCTGTTGCCCTCTCCCTTTCCCTGGGCGCCACCTTCCTTAGGGGCTGCGCCCCCTTTCCCTCTATTTAGATAGAGGCTTCCTTTCATTTCAGACTTGAGTTTTGTTTTACATCTAGCTTTAGCTACCCCCCCCCCCCCCCCGAAGAACACGCGCAAATCAGCGCTGTCCTCGTGTAATTCAGAACTCCACCTTCGAGTGATATTGAGATTGCTCGCATCTTTTTCTTGTTCGTTCTTCGATTGCGCACAGGAAACGATCTTCGTGATCAGGCTGATCTTGCACCAGCAAGGTCGGTAACCACAGGGAGTTGGTTCAGCGATTGCATTGGCGCTACGGGTTCGCTCGTCATAGTCGGATCGTGAGGGTCTACTTCCACCAAGTCGAAATTATCTCCACTCACCGAAAGATCGGGCACTTCAGCTCTATCACCAGGCCACAGGGCCCGTTCGGCCGAACGGCCCACTTCGGCCGAACCGCCCCCAGGAGCTTCACCGCCTCTGCACCGCCTCAGCTCAAAGGTGGTGCCATGTGCCCCTTCGGCCGAACTCCTTGGTTCGGCCGAACGGCCCGGCACCGCCCTCTGCAGCCTTGGCAGCTACTCCACCTGCACCGTCCTTGCTCCCCTATAAATTGAAGGCTCCAGCACCTGCATAAACACACAACACAAGAAGGAGAAGAGTATGCGTCGCTAGGTTCCACCACTCATATCAGTAGAAATAGGAAGAGAGGAGAGGTGAGCGTCCCGGAGAGGAGCCGGAGTGTCGGCCCCTCTTCAAGCTGTACCTCTACGGATGCAGCTCTGCTTCGAGTAACATCCAGGTCTTGTCTGGTAACTCTTGTATCTCTCTCTGATTAATTGAGCATTCAGTTCTTACTTTTATATGCTTGCTGGTTCTTCATTCAATGCTTAGTTGATTGGTATAATTGTATACTGGTTGCTTAGCTTGGGTGCTTATCTTTCTATAGGAGATAAGTATTAGTTGACTAGTGTAAGTGTGGTGCTTATACTTGAGACTAACTTAGTTTATTCCCGTCGCAACGGAGGTGGTAGCCGTAAGGTGGCGATAGCCCTTCCGGTCTTCGTAGCCCATCACGTTAGTTCCGGTCCGTAGGATCCCCCAGTTGGGAAATAGTGGCACCCCTTCTCATCCCTTTCTGTGTGTCACCGGTTCCCTTGTCCCAAAGCAAGTATCTATCTGTATCCTCTGATCTGCTCGATCAATCAGTAGAATACCTCTATCAGACCCGTACCCTCTCTACCCTCCTATCACTCATCTTCTCTCTTTGTTATTGTCATCCACCTCATTCACTCCATCCATCTATCAGGGACAACTCAGTTTAGAATTAGTTCACTTCTCGATCTCCATGGAAATCGATACCTTGGAATACTCCCGGGTGAAAGCTACATCGGTATCCGTCCGCTTGCGGATTTATCTGTAGGCCGTAAGGAGTGCCAACATCAGCGATGACCAAGCAACGACCGTGCACGCCACATGGATCACTGCCACATCACTTCTGGGCTAAACCGACACGAAGACCACCTGGATCAAGCTACCCATAGAGCCCAGGAAGCAAAGGCGATGCAGGGAGGCAGACCTGGGCCTCCAGGCCCATTCGGCCGAACAAGGCGGTTCGGCTGAACCGCCCCCACTGCGCAACCGCCTCTCCAGGGCCAATCCTAGCCCCTGGGGAGCTGAGGCGGTGGATCGGATGGTTCAGCCGAATAGGTCGGTTCGGCCGAACCAATCCATTTTTTACGAACTGGCCGGAACCGACCCCAGGTCCCTTGGCGGTTACTCCACCCCCAACCGTCATTAGGCACTATAAATTGTCACACCCCAAAATTTTTGAATTTTGTGATGTGAATTTTTAACATAATTTATATAACAATTTTCTCAATTTTCTAAAATTTTCCAAGCTTTGTTCAATTTACAGGGAATTTATGAAAATAATAATAAAAATATATTTATGAAATATAAATAAATTATATTGTACGTTGCATTCATGCTGGCTGCATCGAATTTTGATTGTGTGTGGTTCGAATTGGAATTGGAATTTAAATTCGAATTTGAATTACATTCGTTTGAGCCTTGGAAAAGTTGTTTAGTGCAGAGTTCGCTTTTGCTCCCTTAGGTTTTGGCCCAATCTTCTTCTGCTCCTCCAAATCCTCGCGGCCCAACTCTCCCCCTCCTTCCCTCCATTCCCGAGCTAACCCAGCCTATTCCATGGCCCTGCTCGGCCCGTACCGGCCCAACATCGCCTCAGCTCGGCCCAACCCATCGCTGCCTCCACTTGGGCCCGATTCCCGCCACCAGCACAACCCCGCAGCTGCCCCACTTCCCTCTCCCTCTCACTGCCTTGCGGGCCCCATGCGTCAGCTTCACCCCCTTCCTCTCGCCGAGCATGGGCCGAACTCGAGCCCGAGCCAAGCTCCCCGCCAGGCCGCGCCTCGGTCCCCCTCTGTCCCACCCCGCGTTGCCTCGGACCTTCCACGAAGCCACCTCCGTCGCCTCCTTCCTTTCTGGTGCCGCACTCCCATAAGGAAAGTCGAGCAGAGCCACCGCGCCGCTACTCCTTGACGATTAGCGCCACCTCGACGTCCGAGCCTCCCCAGCATCCCCTCGATGCTATAAAAGCAGGCCTCCGTAGCCCTCCACACCATCAGCCATCGCCACGAGTTCCCCTCAGCGCCTCCTCCTCCTCGCTCAGCGCCGCCGCCGTCGATCCGCCGCTCTGGTGCAGCTCCGCTTCTCTCGACCCCCGGATTCGCTTCGCGTGGTCGTAAGCTCCGTCTCAGGTCACTTCTCGCTCGTTCTCACACCTCGAAAACCCGCCTCCGCTGATCACCGTCGCGTGCCTCCGCCCCTCATCGTCGACCGACGACTCCGTCGCCCCGTTGACGTCAGGATCCCCCTAGATGAACTTGCCATGGTCTCCCGGTGCAGTAGGACCAAACCGCGTCTCGATGGGTGCCCTGTAGCTCGAGTTAGCCTCGTCTCCGGCGAGCTTCCGCCGTCGGCCGGGCAGCGCCGCCGCGCCTCCAATCCCGCCGGCGACCAAACCTCCCCCAACATACCTTAGCCTTTGGATCCGAAATCCACGGTCCTGATTCGGGCTGACCAAGGTCAGATACTGGTCAAACCGGGTCAGCCTGGCGTTTTTGCAAAAGAGCCCTCCTAGTTTTTTAGAATCAACCCGCTGTCCACAATCGTTGAAAAATATTTAGATTTAGGCCCCGACTTTTATAGAAAACCCCCTGCAAGTTCTCCTTTCCCGCACTTAAGCCCAACCGAGCTCTTTTTGCAGATCTAACCCTAGACTCTGCCGATTTTGCGAGCACTATTCTCTGTGTCTCGCGGATCTTACCAGCCCCCGACATCTGTAGTTAATCGCGAATAGGTCCCTGCAGCCTTGTTTTGTGCATAAAAACCACGTTTTAGATCCGATTTAATCCGTTCTCGTTGCGTTAGACTCATGTCAACTTAAACTACGCATTAGAACTGTTATTCAGCATATATTTATTTCTGAAATTTATTTATTAATTTGATTAAAGACTAATTGCATGTGCTTTCTTAAATAAAATCTAATTAAGGTTTACACATCGGTTTTCTTTGTTAATGTTAATTTGATTAATATTTATTCAATGAGTTTTGCAAATAAAACTTTAACTAGGTTATATCTCGATTTTCATAAACTATTATAACATGATTAATGTTTATGATAATTAGCTCTTCCAATTTAAAAGCAAATTAGAGTTAAACTCCGCTTTTCATAGATAAATGTTAACATTGATTAATATTAACATAAATGTATTTTTTATTACAATATTGATTTAAGCAACATGGTTCATAAAGTTAATCGATTAGATGCTCACATATTTTATTTCAAGTTAATAATTAACTTGATATAATTTATACATAAACAATTATAAACAAATTGCGATTAAGTTTTACCTCGGTTTTACAAATTCAAATAGAATTATTTGAGATAATCTCTACTTATGATTTTCTTTAGTTAAAATCAATCAAGCATATAGTTGTCATTTAATAATTCAAATCTTCCGATAGTTGCATCTTTTCAACCGTTGCTCTGTTTCCAGCGATTCTTGCGCCCACGTAACGATAGAATCGAGCCCTTCCGCTTAGTCCACTCTTTTAAAGCTTTTCTCTTTGATTGGTGTATTGTTCTTAGTTGTATGTTGTTTGTTTGCTTGTTTATCTACTTGTGTGCTCGATGATTGCTGCGACTAGGAGGAACACGTTTCGAATGCTATCAAGGAGAAGAGCTGAAGACTAAAAGTGATTATACTGGATTTGAGGCAAGTTATAGCATGGACAATCCTTGCTACCTACACACCTTTAATACATTATTTACTGCATATGCATGTGTCTAAATTGTTTCCCCATTAAGGTTGTATCTAGTCTTATTTATCATGTCCTTGATTTCCCCGGGTTCGTGCATATGGGTAGAATCTTTGCTATGCGCAGCTACTATCACCTATGTTTAACTGTTAATTTTGAATTAATGGTTCACTTCAAACTTAATGTTAAAACTTGCTTTTTAACAACATGGATCAGGGAGCTAGAGCATGTGTTGCGTGCTTTGTTCTAGTGTCTCTCCCTAAGGACTGGTTCTTAAAGCGGCAACCCAGGAGCCTGTCGCCACCGCCAGAACTATAATGGCTCTGGTCTTGGACAAGTAGCTTGTACGGCTCTAGCTTGGCAGTAGTTACCGAGGGGCCAACGGCGTTGCGGGAGGCAAGGTGTGAGGTGTTTCTTGATTCCACCGAGGACGGATGCGCTCTGTTGGCTATGTCTCGTTAGGCACAGTCCCGTGTTGGGAGTCCTCGCGTAGGAACTCTGCACGTTGCGCTCTTTATTTTTGTTGGCATGTGTTGCCTAAGCTCCGGACGCCATTCACCCTCCTATCGCTGCGCCCTGGGAGGCAGTCAATCTCGGTGCCTAGGGTCTCACCGCCTTGTACCACAGCGGCTATTGTCTTGTTAGGGTGTCATGTGAAAAGCCTCGTAGCGTCCCTATGCGGTCACACCTCGGAAGTGTGATTTGTGAGGTTTGATCCACCTCCGCGTGGTTAGGTGCAAAGTTCCTTTGAACTTTTATGCGACTGGTGGGTAAAGGGTGAAACCTCTGCAAAGTGTAAATCTATCATGATAGCCTTTCTCAGGGTCACGAGCGGCCTGGATCCTTTTTTATTAGAAGATGATGTTTATTTGTACTTAATGTTACTTACACTTCATTAATTGGGTTGCAACTGGGATTTCATTCACTTGTAGTAACTTGGATAATGTTAAAATTAACCAACTAAAAGTGCTAATGCAGTTAAGCCGTGTCTAGCCTTTTTGAGCCTTCATACACCCGTGCTATACTTGCTAAGTAAGTGTCACACCCGGATTTACACAGAAACCCGAATGCTGCTATATGTGTGCCCAGGAAGTCCACAGAACACATACAACTAACAAATATGATAAACAGAGTACATATGCTCGAATGAAATGGTTTTACATAAGAGTTTACCTAAAACACAGCGGAAGTCTAACTCTTTTGTCAGGTAGAGCCTCAAGTCCACAGGGACACCGACTGGTTGACCACAGCTCAGTAGTACGGAAGATCCTCAGAAAACAGCTGTCCTCTCTCACTCCATCTGTTACCCATCCGGGATTTTGTTGAATAATAACAAGCGTAAGTAAATGTCTTACTTAGCAAGTATAGCACAGTGTATGAAGGCTCAAAAAGGCTTGACACGGCTTAACTGCATTAGCACTTTTAATTGGTTCGTTTTAACATTATCCAAGTTACTACAAGTGTATGAATCCCAGTTGTAACCCAATTAACATAGTGTAAGTGTCATTAAGCATCAATAATCATCAAGTTCTAATCAAAAAGGATCCAGACCGCTCATGACCCTGAGCAAGGCTATCATGATAGATTTACACTCTGCAGAGGTTTCGCCCTTTACCCACCAGTCGCGTAAAAGCTCAAATGAACTTTAAACCCAACCATGTCGGGGTGGCCAAACCTCTTAAATCACACTTCCGAGGTGTGATCGCATAGGGACGCTACGAGGCTTTTCACAAGACACCCTAACAAAACAGTAGCCGCTAGTGTAACAAGGCGATGAGACCCTAGGCACAGAGATCAACTGACTCCCAGGACGCAGCGATAGGAGGGTCAATGGCGTCCAGAGCGCAGGCTACGCAAGCCAACCAAAGCGCAACGTGCGGAGTTCCAATGCGAGGACTCCCAACATGGGATTGTGCCTAACGAGACATAGCCAACGGAGCGCATCCGTCCTCGGTGGAATCAGGAAACACCCTTTCACCTTGCTTCCACTAACGCCGTTGGCCCCTCGGTAACCACTATCAAGCTAGAGCCGTACAAGCTACTTGTCCAAGACTAGAGCCATTATAGTTCTAGCGGTGGCGACAGGCTCCTGGGTTGCCGCTTTAAGAACCAGTCCTTAGGGAGAGACACTAGAACAAAGCACGAAGCACATGCTCTAGCTCCCTGATCCATGTTGCTAAAAAGCATGTTTTAACATCATATTAAAGTGAACCATTAAGTCAAAATTAACAATTAAACATTTGTGACAGTAGCTGCGCATAGCAAAGATTCTACCCATATGCATAAACCCGAGGTAATCAAGGACGAGATAATCAAAACTAGGTACAACCTTAAAGGTACATCAATTTAGACACATGCATGTATGAAATAAATGATTAAATGGTGAGTAGGTAGCAAGGACTCCGTGCTATAACTTTCCTCAAATCCATTATACATCTGCTCAGACTATTCGATGCTTGATCTTGAATCTCTCAAATGACCTTCCTCTACTCGCAGCAAACATCGAGCACAACATGCAACTAAACAAGCAAACAAACAATATACAACTAAGAACAATACACTAGTCAAAGAAAAAGCTTTAAAAGAGCTCACTAAATGATAGGGTTTGGTTCGAAGATCACGTGAGCGCAAGGATCGCTGAAAACAGAGCAACGGATGAAAAGATACAACTATCGTAAGATTTGAATTAAATGAAAGTCTATAAGCTTCATTTATTTTAATTCAAATAGAACCATGTATAAATAATGAATACAAATTATATTTTGACCTTTATAAAAGACGAAGTAAACTTAGTCATATTTTAATTATAAATATTCAAGTATAATTTATTCAAATTACAACATTAACTTGAAATGAAGCATGTGAGAGCATCTAATCGATTAAGTTTATGAACAGTGTTGCTTAAATCAATATTATAATCAAAAACACATTTATGTTAATGTTAATCAATGTTAACATTTATTTATGAAAAGTCAGAGTTTAACTCTAAATTGATTTTAATTAGAAAAGCTTAGTTAAATAAACATTAATCAAATTAATATTCATTTATGAAAAATCAAAGTGAAACTTAATTATGTTTTATTCAAAAAACTAGTGAATAATTAATCATGTTAATATTAATATGAAAAACAGTGTAACCTTAATTAGATTTTAATTAAAGAAAAGACATTTAGATAATATTTAATCAACTTAATATTATATAAAAATTCAGAAGTATGTCATATGATACATAATAGTACTAGATCGTAGTTTGAGTTGACATGAATTTAACGCAACGAAAACAGATTAAATCGGATCTAAAACGTGGATTTCATGGTTAAAACAGGATTTTAGGGACCTATTCGTGATTAACCCTATACTTCAGGGGCTAGCTGGTAAGATTCGCGAGACACAGAGAATAGTGCCCGCAAAATCAGCAAAGGCTGGGGTTAGATTTGCAAAAGGACTTGGGTGGGATTTATGTGTGAAGGGGGAAAATTGTAGGGGGTTTTCTGCAAGATTGCCATGACACAAAAATACATCTAAGAGTTACACCGTTCTGCAGGGGCCTAGGCACAAAAGTGACATCTCCTTCCTCTGCACTCACAGGGGAGTTCGCCGGCGCTCGGGCGGCTCGGCTCGCCGGCGATGCGGGTGGTCGGGGCCCTAGACGAAACAGGGAAAAGTAGGAGAGGGTCAGGGCGGACTCACGAGGGTGCTCACCGACGGCAGACGAGGATGATGGTGGCCGGGATCTAGCTCGCGGCAGAGACAGGGGCCGGCGGCGAGGTGCTTGCGTGGGCGGCGGGGTCTGACGGGGAAACGGCGTCGCGAAATGGTGGGGTAGCTTCGGCTCGACTTGGGGAACCTCCTGGTGGTGACCTCCCTTGCCGGCGTGGACTATGGCGGTGAGGCAGCCAGCAATGGCGGGCGGCGGCGATCGAATCCCGGCGGCGGCACTGACAGTTGTGCGAGGGGGGAGAAGGGATGTGTAGGGGTGGTGGTGACAGGACGCGGGGGCGGTGGCTTAAATAGCCCGAGGGGAGGTGCAGCCGGAGCTCGGAAGCGAGGTGGCACCATCGCCGAGGCGGCCAGCACGCACGCCAAGGCCAGCGCCTGGCGGCGGCGGCGCTGTGCGCGTCGGGAGGCCGGCGCTTCGAGCCGGGCCTTATTGGGCCGAAAGGGGGGAGAGTCGGGACGGGGAGATGGGGTTGGGCCGGAGCGCTGTGCTGGGCCGAGGCAAAGGCTGGGCCGGCGAATCGAGCTAACAAGCTGGGCCGGCTAGCTGGAGAAAAAGAGTATGAGGTGAAGTCTGAGCCGGGAGAGAGAGTTGGAGGGGCAAAGGTGAACTGGGCCGAGCGGGAAGCGCGGGCGCTGGGACGCGGTGGCTGGATTGCGCGGAGCGACGGGCTTGCAAGCTGGGCTGGGCCGCAGGAAGCAGCTGGGAGCAAGTCTCCATTCTCCTCTTTCAAGATGTAGAGTTAGGCTAGTCCAGTTGAGAGTTAGAGTCAGAGTTGAGCATCGCTTGGGGTTCCGGAGTCGTCTTCTGGAGTTCTGGTAAAGCTCTTGTATCTTTTCCTTTTTCTTTATGCAAGACTCTGAGCATTCAATATATTATCTTTCACATTTACTTGAGTTATTTGTTCTACATTTATTTCGCGGATACATGTGGAATGTTTAGCCTTGGTTAAGCTGTTGTAGTCTGGTTCTGGAAGTTCTAGCCTAGTTCTTTATCTTAGCTGGTTCCTCGTCCTTCGTGGGGTGGATGAGTATAATTGTATACTTGTTACTCTGCTGGGTTGCTTGCTCTTTCTAGGAGAGTAAGTAGTTAATGTCTAGCGTAGGCGTGGTGCCTAGTCCAGACAGTAACCTTGGTTTGCATTCGAGTCCACGGTTGTGTGGTAGCCGTTAGGTGGTGACAGCCCTATACGGTCTACGTAGTCCACCACGTCCAGCTCGACCCGTAGGAGCCTCCTGCGGTTGTTCACTGACACCCCTTCTCATCCCTTTCTGAGTGTCGGGTGCTCCGCTTCCTGACGCCGAGATAATAGAACTAGGAAAAGAACCACAGATGTCATTCTCCATGCTAGCCGTAACCTTTGTTAGAGATATCTCAAGTTCAATGGAAGTACATGGGAATCTTTCCTGACTCGTTGTCCTCCCACTAGCTAGACCGCTCTTCTAATTATCCTAGACTTCTCCTTGTGTGTGTCACTTGCATATCACTCCTATCCTATCCTTTACCCCCGCCTTGTTAGCCAGTACTTTGATTAGTAGTTACATCCTTGCCAATAGTCAATACTCTTTATCCAGTGCTTCCCTGTGGAAATAAATACGATACCTAGGAATACTCCTGGGTGAAATGCTACATAGGCATCCGTGCGCTTGTGGATTTATATCTGTATCGTAAGAATACCAATGAACACTCCTTGCACCATTATCGGGATTCGCAATCCTGATAGTTAAGAAGTGTCAACACTCTCCAAGCACCTCCGTGGGAGTGTATTTCCTCAAATCCTCTCTCACAAGCATTGTAACAATGGTTTCATACTTCTCCGGGAGACATCTAAGGAACTTGTGAGAGAAGTCTTGATCGGGTATGTCATGATCAAGGGCACTTGAGCTCATTCACAATATCATTCAACCGATTGAACATGGTTGAGATGTCTTCATCTTTATTCATAGTGAACTCATTGAATTTTCCCTTGAACACATATATCTTGGCATCTTTGACCAAGGATGTACCTTCATATATTTCTGCAAGCTTGTTCCAAACATCCTTTGCAATTGGAATGCCCTTGACACTGTTGAATTGATTTAGAGACAACCCTTCATACAAGATGCGCAAGGCTTCTCCATTAAGATCTTCATTCTCTAAATCCCTTTCGGTCTTGTTGTCTTTGTTTAGGATGACAAACCCTTCCTCAACGATCCCCCAAATATTTCTTCCGGCCGTCCTTAGATAGGTTGTCATTGAGAAATTTCATTATTTGGGTCTCAATTCGCATGCCTTTCAGGATTTGACACCCTGGCCCGCATGTCATTGACCCAGGGTGACCCCACATGTCATTGTGATATGGGTGTCAAATCCTGAAAGGTGCACGAATTAAGACCCAAATAATGAAATTTCTCATTGTCATCCTAGTCTTCCATTAGTCATAATTTTCCCCATCAAAATAAGGAATCTTCCTTTGCTTCATTTTGTTCTCTCTAGCCATATTAATCCTACTCCGGGATGATTAAATCCTTGATTAGGGAGTACTTAGCTCTGATACCACTTGTAGGATCTAGGATTACCGACTAGAGGGGGGTGAATAGGCGGTTTCAAACTTCAGTCACAACACTAGAGAAATTTAATTAGAACCACAAGGTGAATTAAATTCCTATCTACTCTAAGCCTATGTTGAGGGGTTTGCAACCTAGGGTGACAAGATACAATTCAAGTTCTATGTAAATAACTTGCTCTAAGTAAATGCTCAAGATAAGAACAAGAATCAAACTACTAGCAAGAGACACAAATTTAATCCGTGGTATCGATGACTTGCCAGTCACCCCTAGTCCACGTTGAGATGGATTCAATGTTCAACCACCTCTTTATCAAGACTCCGCTTGATCTCTAAACCGGTTAGAACCAAAGAACCGCTCCAAATCTCGATTCCACTAAAGTTTCTCTTCACCACTCCGGCGAGGTGAGCACAATGACCTCTCACACCAATCTTCCACGGCAACTTCACAATCTTCTTAAAGTGCTCGATGGAATCACGAGCTCCAAGCCGTCTAGGAGGCGGCAACCCCCAAGAGTAACAAATCAACCACGAGCTCAATGAAATCCTAGTGCCACAGTGATCAAATCCTTGATGCAATGCACTAGAAGCTCTTAATCTCACAAAGAAATGCAATCTCAAAGCAAGTGAGTGAGAGAGAGGAGAAAAAGGGCTCTAGAATGTGTAGCAAGCTTTCCAAAGTGCCAAGAGACCCTCCATGCCCGCGGGGTGGAAGTATTTATAGCCCTCTCCTCAAAACTAGTCGTTATGTGCAAACCCCATTCAAAAAACGTGTACCGCGGACTGTCCGCCCGACAGTCCCGGACCGTCCGCATTCAAATCCCAACAGCTATAACGCGAAGTCAAACATGTTTCAAAGGTGACCGTTGAGGACTGGCGGACCGTCCGCCAGAGACCCGCGGACTGTCCGAGATCACCACGGACGGTCCGCAAGGGCATGGCCGGACGGTCTACCCCTCTAGAACGCCGGGAAATGCTTATGTTAGATTTAATTCAGACCATCCGACCACATGGCACGGACAGTCCACCAGTTATTGCACAGCACACCAACTCAGCGCATATGGCCCTGTTGGCGGTCGTTACAACCCAAATTCGACCACCAATACTCGGGAATAAATGAGGGTTTATGCAACATTCCATGTACTTAGGTGTTATTTCTAATAAAGTTCCACGAGTTTTGGCGAGTTCCACTTGTGCAGGTACAATGACACGAAATACACCCTATAGGGAGCGGAATCGACCGATTCGGCCGAACGACTCCGTTCGGCCGGTTACCTCCGTAGCCGTGCATGCCACCGGGAGTCGTCCACGTCAACGATGACCATGCGATGATGACACATGACACGTGGGCAACCGCTACCTCATCTCTGGGCCAGAAAGACACGAAGTCCACCACGAACAAGCAGCCCAGAGGGTCCAGGAGAGAGAGGCGGTGCAGGGGAGCGCGCTGGGCCGAAAAGCCCAGTTCGGCCGAACTCCTTGGTTCGGCCGAACCGACCCCAGCACAGCACCGCCATCCAGCAGCTGATCCAGGCCGTGGGAAGGTAAGGCGGCGCACGTGGCACTTCGGCCGAACTCCCTGGTTTGGCCGAACTGGGAGATTCGGCCGAATGGCACAGCACCGCCTCCCAGTTCCTTGGCCGGTGCTCAACCTCCGAACTGACCCTGGCCACTATAAATAGAGGCCCTCCTTCACCTACAAAGAAACACAACACAAGAGTAGAGTGAGCGTTGCCAAGTTCCGCCACTTGTATCAGTAGAATAGGGAGAGAGGAGAGGTGAGCGTCCCGGAGAGGAGCCGGAGTGTCGGCCCCTCTTCCCGCTGTACCTCTACGGATGCGGCTCTGCTTCGAGTGACATCCGGGTCATGTCTGGTAACTCTTGTATCTCTTTCTGATTAATTGAGCATTCAGTTCTTACATCTATATACTTGTCTCGTTCTTCGTTCAATGCTTAGTTGATTGGTATAACTGTATACTGGTTGCTTAGCTTGGGTGCTTATCTTGCTATAGGAGATAAGTAGTTATTGACTAGTGTAGGAGTGGTTCCTAGACTTGCCAGTAACCTTAGTTTCTGCCCGTCGCAACGGAGGTGGTAGCCGTAAGGTGGTGACAGCCCTTTCGGTCTTCGTAGTCCATCACGTTAGTTCCGGTGTCCTAGGACCCAAGGTTCAGGGTAACCGGCACCCCTTCTCATCCCTTTCTGTGTGTCGGAGGCTCTGTAGTCCCGAAGCAAGTATCTATCTGTATCTTCTGCTCTGCTCAGTCAATCGGTAGAATACCCTTACCAGACCTGTACCCTCTCTACCCTCCTATCACTCCTCTTCTCTCCTTGTTGTCGTCATCCACCTCATCCATTTCATTCATCCACTCCATCTACCTAGGACAACTTAGTTTAGGATTAGTACACTTCTCGTTCCCCGTGGAAATCGATACCTTGGAATACTCCCGGGTGAAAGCTACATCGGTATCCGTCCGCTTGCGGATTTATCTGTAGGCCGTAAGGAGTGCCAACAAGCTTTCTGGCGCCGTTGCCAGGGAACGGTAGTTGTTCTGATTCCGAACCCAAGTTGTCCGTGTATCCCACCACCATCCACCATCCATATGGATTCCACTCTTACCTTACGCCAACACTCGGCTCCAAAGGGCGCTTGTTTGGAGCCACCACCATCATCACATCCCATATCCACACCCGGCTATGAGCTACGTCCCGGCTTCATAGCCATGGTTCATGAGCAATCGTTCTCAGGAACGAAGGCCGAGAGTCCATACGCGCATTTGCGCGAGTTTGAGCAACTCTGCTCATGCCTGACCATTGCGGGCATGACACAAGAGACACTCAAATGGAAGCTATTCCCATTTTCACTAGCGGGAGGAGCAAAGAAATGGTACTCTCTGGCTGTCAGTACTATGGACGGGAGCTGGGAAGTTCTCAAGGAAAAATTCTGCCTAAACTTCTTCCCAGTCTCCAAGGTAGCCAGTCTTCGAGCGGAAATCATTAACTTTAAGCAATTAAAGGGAGAATCGTTAGGAGCTGCCTGGGCTCGTTTCAAGCAAATACTGGCCTCAGGACCGGACCTAAGCCTACCAGAACCTGTTGTTTTACAACACTTCAGCCTTGGCCTCTGTCCCGTAGCCGCAACTTTCTTGGACTCTGCTTCAAAAGGGTCGTTTTTCATTTGACTCCTAGTGAAGCGAGGATAGTCCTGGAGCGCATCCTGGACGACACTCCCTACACTGGAGTCTATGACGAACTCCCTGATGAAGAAGAGAAGCAGCCTAAACCTGAAGAGCTTGTACACCAACGATCCAAATCTATCAGCCCTTCCATTCCATCAGAACCCGATGCTCAATTCGAACCACAACCTTACTCTAGCCTGGACTACTATCCTCCACTCTACACCACTCCCTACGATTTTGACGATGGTCTATTCGATGACATCGACTGTGCCATACGTTTCCCACGGGGACAATGTGTAGAGCAAAAGGATCCACCACCCGACAAGGAAGCACTAGAATATCAAAGAGAGTACTTAGGCTGTCTCTCTGCCATCAAGAGTCGGGAATGGCTAGATGAGGCCGAAGCCTCGACTGAGGTTGTCAAAATGCCCAAAAGGATCAGAAGCATATTCTATGAAGTTATGGGCAATGACAGGGAAATCGGGTACGACCCAAGCCTCGGAATCAACATAATCTCTAGCTCTTTGGTGCGAGCGCAACTCCCCGATGAACCATGGTCATCATCTCAGAAACGTTTAAGGTTCACATCGGGAAGGATCCTCGACTGTTTAGGGATCTTGCGGGTCACACCCGTTAAGATTAACGACCCTGAACTTTTCTTGGATTTCCATATCTTTGACCTACCTGAAAATTCCACTTACTCCATCTTTATTGGTAGGCCAATCATGAAAATCCTAGAAAATTCACCAATAATCCAGCTAGAGCTTAGAATCGGAGAAGAACTCGTCCCAGTCTCTTATTCTTATTCCTTGAATATCCCAATAGAGACAGATCCCGATCCTGATCCAATAGAGGAGGTCATGTCAACATCCTTGATAGACTTAGAGCAACCTTTCCTAGAAGAAGATGCCCAATTCCTTATGGAGGAAGAAGACATTCATCCTCCAATCGAGCCTAAGCCTCTTCCCTCTGGATTGAAGTGTGCTTCCCTCTTTAAGGATGAACACACTCCAGTGACCATCAGGGACCAGCTCTCTGACATTGAAACCCAACAGACTTTCACGGTCCTGGAGGAAGATCGGTCAGTCTTAGGACACTCGATCCAAGATTTCAAAGGGATTACTCCTAACCTTCATACACATCATATCCCTATCTTATCTTACCTTGGGGTCGCTAGGAAAGTGTCACGGAGATTCGTCTTTGATCAGGGAAAGACTAGATTTGAAGCCAGAAACCATCATCTTCCCTTGTCATACCCCCTAACACGACCCTATGCCTACACCTCCTACGAGTAAAAGGGATTCGTAGTTCCTTGGCCACACCGGGCTGTATAGGTGTCTCATCGAAAATTTCTCTCTAATAGCCCGGTCGCTGACCAATCACTTAGGAAACCCCTCTCGTCTCTGATCAAGAGTGACATTCTTCCTTTCACACCCTCAAGAAAGCACTCAGTTTCGCTCCCATCATCTAGTCCCACGACTAGAGCATTCCACTAGAAATCATGTGTGATGCGAGCGATTTTGCCGTAGGAGCTGCTGTGGGCCAAAACAAGGACAAGAAGCATTATGCTCACTGGCCCCAGCTCAACTACGCAACCACGGAAAAGGAACTCCTAGCAGTTGTGTTTGTTATAGACAAATTCCGGTCCTACCAAGTTAGGGCAAAGGTCATAGTCTATTCCGACCATACTGCTCTGAAGTATCTTTTGACCAAAAAGGATGCGAAACCAAGACACACGCTCCTTGAGATCACAACACTAGAGCCGTGGTACGCCACCATAGTTGACTTCATGGTGCAAGGGTACATCCCATCAGGTGGAAATTGGAAAAGATTGGTTTATGAGAGCAGACATCACCTATGGGATAACCCGTATCTCTTCTGGATACAAGATGGACTCAGACAATGCATACCTGCACCTGAGGCACATAAAAACCTGGGAGAGATATCATGCAGCACCTTATGAAGGTCGCTATAGAGCGTTCAAAACAAAGGTCTGGCAGTGCTAAGAAATTTAGCAAGAGATGCCCACACTGCCAGAAACACGGGAAAGAGACGCAAAGCCACTCACCAGTAATTTTCAGTAGAAATCTTTGATGTAAGGGGAGTAGACCCCATGGGTCCTTTCCCTAACTCAGAGAACTATGAGTTTATTCTGGTAGCCGTAGATCCCGTCTCTAACTGGGTAGAAGCCAAGCCCTATCGATCCGCAGCCACTGGGCACGCTGAGCAAATGACCCATGAAAACATCTTTCCTCGCTTTGGCGTCCCTGGGCTAGTCATAGGGGCTCCCATCTCATTGACTCCCGGAAATATCTAAGCTTGGGGGAGCCGCATTTTATAGCCACACCTTAACACCCCCAAGCTAGTGGTCAAGCTGAAGATCAAGAACACTCTGTAAAGACCGTCAATGAGATGGGTAGGCACTAGAGAGATAGACTCACTGAAGCGCTTTGGGCAAACTAGACCACTCTAGTTTGGGCAAATTAGGATAATTCGGCCAAACCATGTTGGTTCGACCGAAGGACCCCTCGGTTGCCCCTTGAGCGTCCTTTTTGACCCTTGATCCTATCTCTATCCCATCTTGTCTTGAAGTCGCTAGGAAATGTTGGGAAAGCTACTTGTCAATCTCAAGTCAGAAACCATCCTCCATCACTTTCCCGAACACGACCAAGTGTTCACATTTCCCAGCCGCCATGACCACCCAATCCTTATCCAAAGACCTTTCCTCACCCAATGGTTCTCTCTCCATGAGTACGACAAGTCCACCAATGAAGAAAGCCATGGAGGAGGGAGAAGAGAAACCCATGGTTGAAGAGCCTGAAAAAGAACTGGCACAAACATGCCAGAAGTTGAGCAACCAGGATGAGAAGGTCACTGAAGGCGAGCCTTGGCAGATGGACAAGAACAATGTCCTGTACCAAGCATTCACAGCCAAATCAGAGAGGCTCGCCAAAGCCACGTAACATCTAGACCTTTATGATCCATCTATAGAGCAGATGTCATGTGGTTGTATCTTTTAGAGCACCATTAGTTTCAATTTATTTCCCAATTCAATTTCCCTTTGCTCAAATCATTGTTTAGGAGGTGCTCTAATTATTTCCCTTCCAACACATTTTGTTTCCAACCTTAGCTTGATGAATAAATAAAATTAGAGTTGAATGCAAAAAGAATAAAATTGTCGCTCCGGTTGGTGCATTTGAGCCAACCGGAGATTGCCCTGTTTAACAGAAAGATACATGAGTACAGGCATGACACAGTGGAGGAGCAGGACAAGAACGAGCAGGCCAACCAGCTGACTCAGTACCTTTCAAGGTTGAATCCCTACCAGTGAAGAGTCCAAGCTTGGGGGAGGACTCCCATCAGGTACGTTCCGAATTACTCAGCACTTTGGTCATTCAATTGAAAATACTTCCCTTGAATAAAATTAACTCTCAACCATGCATGGAATGAATCATATGCCTCTCACTTTGGAAATGATGAATGGTTGCTCTGTCATTAATTTTGCTAGTACTTTGTTGCAACTAGTTGCTTGACTATGCTTGAGTTATTTGGCATGAGCAAAAATGAACCTGAAAACCTTGTGGGAGCACATGCTTTATTCCAAGTCTAGGTTGTTGTGGGGATTGATATAGTGAGACTTTGGTTGAACTCTATTTCTATTCTTAGTATGGTGCAAATCTTGGATGTTTATGTTTTCAAAACAAAGTTCCTCATTGGTCAAACATTCCTACCAGAGCCATATGATAGGATTAGTTTCAAACTTTCTACTCATATGTTGCATGTTATCTTAGTGAGCTTTGTCAAATTGTTGTGACCTTTAAGTGAAGCTTTCATATTCTTAGAGATCGAGATCCATGTACACACACCACCTCTCACTTGCAATTCCTACACTGGGAGTTAGCAAACATTTTCCATCATCCATCCACAAAAATAAAATGCTTCATGTTCTATGATTTCCCTCTCCAAATATTCTTGATAGAGACATGGGCTATGCAAAAAGAAAAGCATGCCAAAGAAGCATGGCAAAAATAAAAAGAAAAAGAAAAGCATAGCAAAAAGAAAGAGAAAAAAAAGAGAAAAGCATGTCAAGTGGCATGGCAAAAATATGAGAATAAAAGATAGCCCATGTTCTCGAAAATAAATCAAGGAGAGGGAGATTCATCCCAAGGAGCTCCACCATATTCCATTCCACCATATTCCATCCCACCATATTCCACTCCATATATCCCACACACTTGCACTTCTCGATCTTAAGGTATGATTTGTTTCCTCAGAGATCCGGTCTTTGACTTAGCAAAATATAAGATGCTTGTATGCCTTCATTCTTTGTCCCTGAGCCACACAAAAAGCCAAATTAGATGTTAGGATGAAAAGAAGGCAAAGCCTTTGGTAAGGATTCAAATACACTTGAGCGATTGAGTGAGCCAATGAGGAACAATTTATCTTTTCACGAAAGGGTGAAAACTCCGAGATAGGATCCTGAAAAGAGTAGGGTGGAATAAAACTAAGTTAAACTGTTCATTCTTTCAACCGCCCAAGATAAGGAGATTGCTATAAGCCTCATAGGTAAAATGGTGAATTAATACCTTGCTAGTGATTCAAGTAATATTTGAGTACTAGTTGTTTATAAAGTTACCAGCAAGAGAAATGACATTGTAGCAACTCCTGATCCACCGAGCCTAAGTTTTTATCTTTGCTCGAGGACGAGCAAAGAGCCAAGCTTGGGGGAGCTTGTTGGCGGTCGTTACAACCCAAATTCGACCACCAATACTCGGGAATAAATGAGGGTTTATGCAACATTCCATGTACTTAGGTGTTATTTCTAATAAAGTTCCACGAGTTTTGGCGAGTTCCACTTGTGCAGGTACAATGACACGAAATACGCCCTATAGGGAGCGGAATCGATCGATTCGGCCGAACGACTCCGTTCGGCCGGTTACCTCCGTAGCCGTGCATGCCACCGGGAGTCGTCCACGTCAACGATGACCATGCGATGACGACACATGACACGTGGGCGACCGCCACCTAATCTCTGGGCCAGAAAGACACGAAGTCCACCACGAACAAGCAGCCCAGAGGGTCTAGGAGAGAGAGGCGGTGCAGGGGAGCGCGCTGGGCCGAAAAGCCCAGTTCGGCCGAACTCCTTGGTTCGGCCGAACCGACCCCAGCACAGCACCACCTTCCAGCAGCTGATCCAGGCCGTGGGAAGGTAAGGCGGCGCACGAGGCACTTCGGCCGAACTCCCTGGTTCGGCCGAACCGGGAGATTCGGCCGAACGGCACGGCACCGCCTCCCAGTTCCTTGGCCGGTGCTCAACCTCCGAACCGACCCTGGCCACTATAAATAGAGGCCCTCCTTCACCTACAAAGAAACACAACACAAGAGTAGAGTGATCATTGCCAAGTTCCGCCACTTGTATCAGTAGAATAGGGAGAGAGGAGAGGTGAGCGTCCCGGAGAGGAGCCGGAGTGTCGGCCCCTCTTCCCGTTGTACCTCTACGGATGCGGCTCTGCTTCGAGTGACATCCGGGTCATGTCTGGTAACTCTTGTATATCTTTCTGATTAATTGAGCATTCAGTTCTTACATCTATATACTTGTCTCGTTCTTCGTTCAATGCTTAGTTGATTGGTATAACTGTATACTGGTTGCTTAGCTTGGGTGCTTATCTTGCTATAGGAGATAAGTAGTTATTGACTAGTGTAGGAGTGGTTCCTAGACTTGCCAGTAACCTTAGTTTCTGCCCGTCGCAACGGAGGTGGTAGCCGTAAGGTGGTGACAGCCCTTTCGGTCTTCGTAGTCCATCACGTTAGTTCCGGTGTCCTAGGACCCAAGGTTCAGGGTAACCGGCACCCCTTCTCATCCCTTTCTGTGTGTCGGAGGCTCTGTAGTCCCGAAGCAAGTATCTATCTGTATCTTCTGCTCTGCTCAGTCAATCGGTAGAATACCCTTACCAGACCTGTACCCTCTCTACCCTCCTATCACTCCTCTTCTCTCCTTGTTGTCGTCATCCACCTCATCCATTTCATTCATCCACTCCATCTACCTAGGACAACTTAGTTTAGGATTAGTACACTTCTCGTTCCCCGTGGAAATCGATACCTTGGAATACTCCCGTGTGAAAGCTACATCGGTATCCGTCCGCTTGCGGATTTATCTGTAGGCCGTAAGGAGTGCCAACAGGCCCCACAAGTCAACACATACCGCGGACCGTCCTCCATGAAACCACGGACCGTCCGCGGTCCGTTCAGACTTGTCCGATCTGATTTCCACAGGTTTTAAGAATTAAAATAAATATCCTTCCCGCGAACCGTCCGCCCGAGGGCCGCGGACGTCCGCCAGCCACGACAGGGCTGGTTTTCCAGCAGATTTGCAATGCGCCCATTCCCAAATTAGTCACCACAAATTCTAAATGCACTACATGCAATTCAAGGACCATTGTGGCACTAATATTTCATTGAACCAACAAAGTTGATCCCTCTTGATAGTACGACTATCTAGCCTATCAACGCGGTCATTTTACATCCTCTAATCACCTCATAACTGGTCAAATTTAAAAGCCCTATCATATACATTTTCCTTTAGCTTCCCATGATCCATAGCACACATGCCATCCACATATCACCATTTGAAGCTCATTCCAACTCTTGGGACTAACCTATTCTCATATTCTCAAGTGAAATTGTTAGTCCACAAGTGTTGTCATTAATTACCAAAACTTAATTAGGGGCCTAGATGCCTTTAGTCCTCATTGTGCTGGTTACGTTCATGATTGCCTTGGTAACGTCGGCCATAATTTTGGGGCCGTTCCACTTCTTCTTCTTCATACTCATCTTCATATTCAGCATAATCATTACCTCCACGTCCAAAACCTCTTCCTCTACCACGACCACCTCCATTTCCACGCCCTGGACCAGCAGGTCTTCTTGCGTGGGCAGCAGCTTGCGCTCTACATTCTTGTTGTTCTCTTGCAATTCGGGCAGCAGCTTCTTCATCGGTTTCATCAACTTCATCTCCTTGAGCGCTTGCATTTTCAGGAACATGAGGTAGGCATTGCAGCCTATCCATAATTGCTTGAAGATCTTGGGATAATCTATCTTGTTTCTCCTCCATGCTTTGCCTCATCTCATTAAATTGTTGCATGGTAACACAATCCTCAAGATCCATCTTCTTGTATGGTTAGTGACAATAATACGACAAATATATGTGGTAGAAAAATTATTTGGATCTCACAACCTCACTTACTCTTACCAACCAAAGCTCTTATGAATTTCCAACAGATTACAGAAGTAACGCGTGTGGTGGTAAAAGAGTGATGGTTAAGCAAATACACGATCGGCGTTCAGTTTACAGTGGCTTATTTGTGGAGCTTGGTAGGGGATAAAACACAAGGAGCAATCTAAATTCTAGTTATTGTAAAGATAAGTAACAATCCAAACTAGAGATTCAATGCCTAGTGCTGATCACAAGATATGAATGATGAAAACGTAGCAACACACGCACAAAAGAAATTTCAGATTTGATGCAAAGAAGGAATATGCAAGGGATTATTGATTTAAAGAGAATCATCTAGCAAAATTGCACCAAAGGATGATAGCAAACTGGTTACACAAATTGATATGAAGGTTCAGTAATTGTGCATACCAAAAATCTTATCCTTCTCCTTTCTTTCCAACACTTTCTCCCTTTTTTTATACTTTCTCAACACTTTTTTTTAGTGTTCTTTCTTCTTCTTCTTTTTTGTCAACTCTTTTTTTTGCACAATACTAAACAAGATCAGATATAACACTAGCACAATTTAAGAACAAAAACATATGCAACCAACAGCTAAAATGATAGGATAAAAGTTTACGCAAAGGATAGAATTGGTTTATAACTTTTTTTGTTGGAATTTTCAGAGATATATGAAAAGGCACAAAAGGACACGCCAAGGATAATATGATAAGCAACTAAACAAAGACTCTAATGGACTGAAACTTAACCAAACTCACTAGATAAACATATTGAAATAAAGGCTTAAAACAGGATTTTTTATGGCTTTTTGGTGGATAGGACAAAGGCACAAATATATATAGCTTAAGGTAAAGAATCCTACCGTGATAACGCAGGCTCTTGATACCAAATGATGAGACTCGGTCCCGATCTTCACGACATAGGATCTTGGACAAGATAACTAGCTGTAGGACAGCCAAGATAACTTGCTGCAAGCAGCGATAAGTAGTGCAACCTGGCAAATAAAACTCGAAGCCAACCACCATCTTTAACCGGCAACCTGAATCGAGGATTCGCCCAACCACACTCTCATAGAACCAACCAACACAACCTGGAATCAAACGGACCAGGAGCACCAATTGGGAGCCGATGACGCGGCCGCTTCTGTAATCCCTCAAGGAAATCACAAAAGCAAAGGGGTAGAGATCACTCTCTGAAATTGTTAGCACACAGCTGAACAAAAGGGGGTTCTATTTCATTATCAAAGTCTTACAAATAGCATCTGTACATGGATTATTTATAGTAGAAACAAGCCTCCTAGTTGGGTGTGAGTGGGTCTTGGAGTTTCTGGAGTTATGCAAACTCAAAGGTTACCACGAACTGAAATCCCGAGGAGCCTCGCATGGCTGTTGGGATTATGTGCAGTCTCCACTAACTCGGTCATATCTTTTTATTGGGGAGTCCAATGGACATGCGGTTTGTTGCATTGGAAAGTAGACTTGATAAGCTTTCCATCAAGTACTTGGGAACCTCTAGAGCCATCAGGAATTAAGAGTTATATCGATTCAATATGCAGGTCTGAACTGGTCTGAACTGGTGGTCCGAAGTGAAACATCCGTAATCCTTGATTCAAACTGGGAATCCTTGGTCCGAACTGGTCCGAACTGGTCCGAAGTGGTGGTCCGATCCATCCCCATGTGAAGTAGGATCCTCCTCTTTATATGTGGAACTAAGAACAACCAATGTAGAACATTTAGGTAGTATAACATTCTCATCTATGTAGAAGTTAATTTCAGCTAGGAGTGAAGTCACCTGTTGTTGTAGTTTCTTAGCTCGGCTACGTGTAATTGGTCCAATATTCACTTGTTCCTTCACTTGGGTGATGTCTTCTACATCATGTCCTTGGTTTACATGGGATGGTGCATGGTTCGTTGAGATGGTCTCATCACACCCAAATGGATGGGATCGGTCGAATCCCGAGATTCGACCGAACTCCATCCATAAACTCAGGGTGTGCTACGACACAAAGACATGCAATCCGTCAGAACCTTGGGCTTGGATGGACCATCACGGTTGCCATCAACACGAAGACGGTGGACCGGAACGCAGCAAAGACCCAGGCCCAGTTTGGCCGAAGCCCATAGTTCGCCCAAACCCACACAACCAACCTAGAACCGACCTGGGGAGGAAATATGGAGCGTTGGAGGCCGAGGCGGTGGAATTCGGTGGTTCGGACGAACTAGAAATAGGACCCTCCAGAACCGCCCCTGGGTGCCGTGGCCGATGCTCCACTTCAAACCACCCTTCTCCACTATAAATAGGACCCTCCAGCACCTGTATGAAACACACAAGAAGAGAAGAGTCCACTAGCGAAGCATTGCCACTCTTACACTTAGAAAATAGGGAGAGAGGAGAGGTGAGCGTGCCAGAGAGGAGCCGGAGTGTCGGACCCTCTTCTCCACCTGTACCTCTACGGATGCGTCTCTGCCTCGAGTAACATCCGGGTCGTGTCTGTTAACTCTTGTATCTCTTTTTGATTAATTGAGCATTCAGTTCTGTTTTTATATGTTTGTTCGTTCCTCGTTCACTGCTTAGTTGATTGGTATAATTGTATATTGGTTGCCTAGCTTGGGTGCCTATCTTTAGTATACGGGGTAGGTACTAGCCGACTAGTGTAAGCGTGGTGCTTAGACTTGAGGTTAGCTTGGATTGTCCCTGAGCTAGCACGGAGGTGGTAGCCGTTAGGTGGTGACAGTCCTATATGGTCTTCGTAATACATCACGCTCGGCCTGCAGGATCCCCAAACGTGCAGGTTTGGTAATACTCCTTCTCATCCCTTTCTGTGTATCACGGGCTCTGTGTCCCAACACAAGCATCTATCTGTGGTATCTGACTGGTCAGTTGATCGAAGTATATATAGGTTCTATACCTGTACCTTTTCTACCCTCTTATCACTTTTTTCTCTTCTTCTCTGTGTCATCCACCTCATCATACCATCCTTGGCCAACTTAGTTTAGATTCGGTTCACTTCTCATTCCCCGTGGAAATCGATACCTTGAAATACTCCCGGGTGAAAGTTACATCGGTATCCGTCCGCTTGCGGATTTATCTATAGGCCGTAAGGAGTGCCAACAGATATTTTGCCCGAACCAGTATAATCCCTTGTGTTTGTATTGCCTACCATCGCGATCCGCGGAGAGAAGCCGCATCAGCAACAACAAATTAGATAGCCGGTGTGAGGAGCACCGACAAGCTGGCTCGAGCTAGCTGGTTAATAAAACAAGCAAAGAAAGTTGATCGGCTTGTTAAAAAAATCCATCAAAACTAAAGTACAAATGTACTTGAATCTCTAATTCAAGTGAACCTCACGCATCGGCTTGGACTTGTTGATGATCGTGAAGTTATTGGTGAGTAGTTTGAGAAGTACAAATGTACTTTTGACAAGCCCTTTTCCCAAGCTCACATTGCTGCTCTTGCGGCATTATTTGGATGCTAGTTTTAAAAGGACAACGTATCCTATGGAAATCAAGTTCGTATGCAAACTATAAAAACTTCCATCACAATCATTGGATCTCCATCCAAAGGCCAAAGAGAGAGGTGCAAAACTTTAGCACTTAAATCCTCCCACCATTAGTTTTACTTATCATAATTTTTCTAAAACCCCCTCCAAACCAAGCCTGGAACGGAGGGATCCTTTTTACGACATCTCCTCGTTACGAGTCGTTGTCCCGTGATTTGACGGAACGACGCCGCCGCCGCCGCCTGGAGATCACCGCCACCGCCGCCGCCTCGACTTCGTCGCGCCCGCCACTACTTCTTGGACAGGCTTTTCGGTGGGTGTCGCCGGCGAGGGCACCGCGGGGATAAGGAGGAACTGCGTCTACACGATCAGTGGCACGCAGGTGGAAGACCCACAAGGGCGCCGCATTGTGGTGTATCATGTTGAGGAGTTCCACGTGAATGATCCCGGGTGAAAGTTCCACGTGAATGACGCCGGAAGTGGGGGAGACGCTGGAGTGCCAGGCTCGGAAGATGCCTCGTTGAGCAGATGTGGGGAGAGCCGTATTGGATGATCCCAAGGAACAGAGGATGAGTAGGAGGTTCCACTATTAGCACATTGTAGTAGTATAATACTAGTAGTGGAAACTATAATTTCATCTCTCTCTCTCTCTCTCTCTCTCTCTCTCTCTCTCTCTCGTTTTATTTTTGTCTCTCTGCGTTTCTTTTGTTTTGATGCAGCTAAAACAATTCCGACATATTAGTCACATTACCAAATTACAGTATGCTTATGGGGATATAGTAAATAGTATAATACATGTGCTAAGGCTACAACAACATTTGAGTTTGAATAACGTAGTAATGGCTCACTATATTCAGAGAAATATAGAACCGCACACATGAGAAATTTAATTTGATCCATTCTTATAAGTAAAAAATAACGAAGTGAATCACACTTGGCTGTGTGCCTGTTTCCCATGATTATTTGTTTCCTCCAAAGGTAGAAGGCTGAGCAGCAGTAGGCCTTGGTGCATCGATATTTTCTGCACCACTTTTTAGCTGCTTCGCTTGTTTATCATCTGAAAGTAAAAATGGTTAGGCGGGTGCACAGAAAAGAACTTCAAGCTAAGCAAGTTCCCAGTTCTGTTGCAACGAAAGTAAAAGGCATTTTCCTCTTTCTTCATGGTCGTGATCTACTTTTCATCTTGCAGATTATTTCTTTTCCTCCAACATAAAGAGAGTGCCGCATGTGAATTGAAACAAATTTATTTAGACAAGCAACAGTAGGAGCAACCAGCTTTGATGGTTTGTCTGCAAAGTCATGTTTTCAGGACAGCATGCAGGAGTACGTGCACACAGGCACACAGCAGTACATTTCAGTCAGGAAATTTTGATTTAATTTTAATTCATATGCCTAGCATATATCAAGCACTATGGGAAACCGGAGTTCGCCGAGGGCATGGGGCACTCGGCAAACCCACAAATACACTCGGCAAAGCCTTTACCGAGTGTAACACTCGATAAATGAGACTCGGCAAATAAGGTGACGGCAAAGCCGCCCTGTTTGCCGAGTGTTTTTCTTCGGTCACTCGGTAAACCTTTGTCGAGAGCCAAAACAACAGTCGCCAAACATATTTAAGAAAATAAAAAATAAGAGGCGGCAACACTCGGCAAACAAATTTTGAAAAAATAAAAAAATGCCGCGCCGCCCGCGCCGGGGCCGCGCCGCTCCTCCGCCCAGCCCTATACGGTCTTCATAGCCCATCACGTTCGTCTCGGTCCACAGGAGCCTCCAGTGGTTGTTGTCAACACCCCTTCTCATCCCTTTCTGTGTGTTGGTGGCGCCACTTCCCCATGCTAAGGCAATAGAGTTATCTTAGAGCCAGTAGAACTTCTCTCTCAACTTTTGTATCTCTAGATCCGAGTAACCCAGATAGACAAAGTACACAGGAATCCTCTATCTCTTCTCGTTGTCCTCCCAGCTAACTACTCCTTCTCTCACCTATCTGAGTATCCTTGAGTTGTGTGTCATGGTATAACCACTCCTATCCAATATCATTATCCCCCGTCTTGTCTAGTCATGTACCCTTCTTTGATAGTCTCTAATATCTGTTTGCTAGTACTCTTGTCATAAGCTTCCCTGCGGAAATTTTTTATATACGATACATCGGATTACTCCATGGTGAAGTGCTACAGCGGTGATTCTGTGCGCTTGTAGAATATATATATATTTTACTGAGCTATAAGAAAAACCACTGAAACACTCCTTACCCCAGTACCGGGATTCACAATCCTGATATTGGATCGTAAGAAGTGCCAACAACAGTGAAGTCCAACTTCGCCTTCCCGGTCGTGCTGTTGTCGCCGCGGGACGATGGAAGGATGATGGAGGAAGCGGATGACATTTGGGGCCACATGTCAGTGACCGGAGGAAGAGTGGTAGCAGGGGAACTTTTGTCTATACAAAAATACAAGCGTCTGCGTGTGGGCCTTTGGTCGTCAGAGACATAGAAAATGACTCAGTTTGAACTTTTGGCGAATTGTAATGGCATGTTTCTAAATAGACGAATTGTAATGGTATATATCCAAAGTCGGAAAGTTGTAATGGAATATATCCAATTAACCCTAAAAAGAATCCTTCCGTTCCAGGCTCGGTTTAGAGGGGGTTTTAGGAAAATCATGTAAAGCTAATGGTGAGAGGATTTAAGTGCTAAAGTTTCCCACCTCTCTCTGGCCTTTGGATGGAGATTCAGGGATTGTGATGGAAGTTTCCATAGTTTATACACGAACCTGGTTTCCATAGTATACATTGCCTTTTAGAAGTACATATTAGTGGTGGCGTGAAAAGAACCATATGTCCTTATTTGTTAGCCGTATGTAAGTAAACAGGTTCTCAAAAATCACAGCCAATCACTTGAACTGGGTAATTTAAAACAACAATAATCCTGCATAGAAAAAAGGACTTTGAGGCTGTGTTTATTTTCTTGGTGGACTCACGATTTGGAAGAGGGATACACATTGAGAAAGGTACATTCACATGAATTGGGTAAGTTAAAAAAAAGTCCAAATTACTCCCCTCAAGTATAGCCAAAGTTTGGATAACCCCCTAAAGTAATTTTTGGTTCAGTTTACCCTCTAAACTATGTCATTTGGTTCAATTTACCCCTTAACACAATTTATCTTTTTTGTTTCTCCATACACAAGTGGAATTTAAAGTTTAACTTTTGCAAAATTATAGCAGACAATATAAGACATGTTAAAAAAAATATATCATAAATTTTTTATCACTGTTTTGATAGTGTATATTTAATAATAAAGTTATCCATAAAATACAATATTATTTAGAAAGTAATGATGAAAAATTTGTAAAATATTTTCTAATATAGATTATGATGTTCACTACCTCCCTGCAAAGTCTCAAATTAAAATTCATCTTGTGCATGGAGAAACAAAAAAGACAAATTGTGTTAAGGGTAAGTTGGACCAAATAACATAATTTATGGGGTAAATTAAACCAAAACATAGTTTAGGGGTTTATCCGGACTTTTGCTATACTTGAGGGGAGTAATTTAGACTTTTCCAAAAAAAACAATAATCCTGCATAAAAAGTAAAGCAATGGCGCAAAAAAAACGTGACTCAGCCAGCGGATGGTTCGTGCAAGCATCCCAAAAATATATAACAACTATTTTAATTAGTTACTTTTTGAAAAGAGAGGGTAGTAAATAGCGCTCTATATATAGCGAGAAGGCATTGCAAGCAAAGGAACTTCCCCAAATCGCCAAATAAAGGCACATTTCTTGCCTCCTCTTTCGCTGTCCAAAGAGGAAGAGGAGAAGGAAGCAGCGCCAAATCTATCTGGTTTGATCAATCGCCTGGTTAATCCGTTCGGCCTGCTGCTTTGTTTCTTGGATTTGTGATGATTCATTGGCCTCTCTTTCTTGAATTCTTTCTCGCCCTCTCTAAGATTACTGGCGTATCGATGTGGTCTTGCTAATAATGGGATGCTTTCATTTGCTCTCGTGAATTGTCAATGAAGTGCAAGCTCACATTGTCAATCCGAGATTTATTTCGCCTTGGTGCCCAAAGTAGCACTTTGTGATGTGTGAATTTTGGCATGGGCTAATGTTCAGCGAATAATTGAGGAGCATTCACATGTGTATCATTAGATCAATTCAAAATCTGAATGTTTTTCATGGCAATGCAAGTGCCTGCTCCCATATCATACCACGAGCTGCATGTACTAGCCAATGCATGCACGACCAGTTGACAAAAAGGCTAAGCAAGCTATAGGGAAATAAAGAAAAGTTGGTGTGAGTTATATTATATTTATACATATATAACCCAAATTATGTAACTTGTGTGTTTTGCAGGAACTAGGGACCTATCTGTCCCTTTGAAGAAGCAGACAGCCTCTAGCTAGCCCGCTTCACATTGCGGGCGGCAAGATGCCGCGCGGTGGCAAGCCCGCGGCTTCGTCGAAGCCGAACCCCTTCGACTCGGACTCGGACTCGGAGTCGAAGCCGGCGAAGAAATCCTCGGGCGCGTACCAGGCCCCCGCCGACGCCAAGAAGCGGTACAAGGACGGGTTCCGCGACGCCGGCGGGCTGGAGGGCCAGTCGGTGGAGGAGCTCGAGCACTACGCCGCGTACAAGGCCGAGGAGACCACCGACGCGCTCGCCGGCTGCCTCCGCATCGCCGAGGACATCAAGCAGGACGCCACCGACACGCTCATCACCCTCCACAAGCAGGGCGAGCAGATCAGCCGCACGCACGAGAAGGCCGTCGAGATCGACCAGGACCTCACCAAGGTGCGTGCATATATATGCGGCAATGTGATCGGCATCGGCCGTTTTTTGTGTTCGAAATGGTTCTCTGATTGGTGTGTTCTGCTTGATAGAGTGAGTCACTTCTCGGGAGCCTTGGGGGGTTCTTCTCCAAGCCATGGAAGCCCAAGAAAACGAGGCAGATCAAGGGACCTGCAATGGTGTCTCGAGGTATTAAATTTGTAGATGATCCTACACTGGCACGTACTCTGGCACTGCCCAACTCATGCATCCATGCATGTGTGTGGGTTCTTGTTGATGATATGACGATTCTCACTGTGCTCTTCGTGGCAACTTCGAAATGGAATGGGAATGGACCAGATGACTCCTTCAAGAAGAAGGCCAGCCGCATGGAGCAGAGGGACAAGCTGGGGCTGAGCCCCCGAGGCAAGAACACCAATCGCCACTACGGCGAGGCCAACAGCGCCATGGACAAAGTTCAGGTTCGTCAGTGCTCTGCACGCTAACGCGGCGTCCATTACAACATAAATTAGCAACAAATTGATTCTGACCGGCCGCCATGTCCGTGAGCCCGGCAGATCGAGAAGCAGAAGCAGGACGACGCCCTCGATGACCTCAGCGGCGTGCTCGGCCAGCTCAAGGGCATGGCCGTCGACATGGGCTCCGAGCTTGACAGGTGAGCTCGTCGCCTCCTCCATTCATCGAATGAAACCAGACCAAGATCGTGTGATCGTCTAAACATTCGAGCATCTTATTGGATGGCGATGCTACTAATGGTACTGATCAACTGTCTCATCGTGCTGACCAAAATATTTTCCAGGCAAAACGAAGCTCTGGATCATCTGCAGGATGACGTGGACGAGCTCAACTCCAGGGTGAAGGGAGCCAACCAGCGTGCGCGCAAGCTGGTCGCCAAGTAGGGCGCGTCAAACAGCGTGGCAGGGGAGCTTTGCATTTCTTGGACTCGATTCCTATTTCCCGGCACGACGATAGAAAAATGAAAACGGTGTAGAATCACCCCCTTTGGGTACAGGTTCTGGTAATTGATCGTTAACGGGCCGGGGATTTATTTGCTTGTAACGTGTATTGCTCTCCATTATATAGAGATCAATCCTAAAGCAATTTAAATTCTATTTTTCGTTATGTATTTATAAATTATTGAAAGAATGTACTATTGTGAAACTATTTTAGAGGCAAATCTAATATGATTTCCAAATATTCAAACTCAACACTAGATAACGAATAACTCATGATCGAAGTTTAGAATGGAACTTGTTGGTGATCCAAAATATTCATACCATTTGCACCTAAATCAAGTCTCCTGTGTTTTCATTGGTTCTAAAACTGAAACAAAGAATGGCACATGCCGTTCAATAAGATGAAACACCCTGTTCGTTTGGCTTACCAGCCACCAGCCAGCAGTATTTTTCTCTCAACAAAAACCAACACCAGCCATCAACCAGACAGCAGACCAGCCATCCGAACAGGCCCGAAAAGGGGCAGACTTCTTTACCAAATTAATACGAGCGGTTAATTTTCCAAGCACTTCTGTGTTCGAATGTTACTAGACAAATAGCAAGTTGGCTCATATGCCGTTTCTAGTGATAAATATGGAAGGTGGATAAGAAAGGTAAAAGGACAAACCTATAACTGTTCTCATGTTTTCAAACTGAATGTTTATAAAATATATTTACCACTGGATATCCATTTTAACACCATAAGCTATACAGCAAAATTTTCCATGCTCATCCAAATCGTACCATGATTTTGGGCAGCGTGCCACAAAAGCTTGAAGTATTGATGGCTGAACTTGTATGGATAATGGAGCGGTTCCTGATTTTTCTTTTACTATCGTGCGAATACTAATAGCTTGTGTAGCTGTGCATGCTCTGCTGTGCTACAGCATAACATTATACTACTCCTGTTTTGTTTTATAGAGTAAATTGCACTCATCATACAAAAATTTTTAACGTTGTATCACTTTAGTCTATCAAGTTGTAAATCGTGCAATCGGGTGCAGCAAGTTGTCCCATACGATTATATACAGTCTAAATACACTTGGTAGGCTGATTTAAAGACACGCTGGCAAGTCAGTATACAGTTTAACAGATGTCGAGAGTCGAGACATAGGTTGTATTTTTAAAATAGCTCCTTAACTCCATTTTCTACTTCTTTTGGACCCTTCCTTTCTATCGGATCATATCTATTCTGTATTTTAGATTTTTTGAGTGTTGACGTGTGGGGATTTTTGCATTACAATTCCTTAAGGCTGGTGGAGACTTTTTGTATTTTGAGCTTTAGGATAAGTGTAAAGTTGCATTTAGCTTCTTAACTATTTTTTCTATCAGGATTTTGGATTGAAACTCCTTAAGGCCGGTGGGTAGATTTTTTTAGGGTTGTGAAGGAAAAACTGCCGATATTTATTTTTCATTTTGGATTACCCTTTGTTTATATGTTCACAGATTTGTAAAAATATTCTGATGATTAAGTGAACTGTGTTATGTTTGCATGAACACATTTGTTTCATTCATAGTCGAGAAGCTAAATATTTCTGAAATTTTAAGTGATGACCATCCATGAGGTGAACGTGCCAGAAGATTTCTGAAAATTATATATGCTCAATGTGTATGAGATGAACGTGTAAGAGCGAGGTGCACAACCCTCACCCGTGAGGGACTGCCCAGGTCACCAACAACTCATTGGTATTCCACATCGGACTGCTACAATGGTGACCCGACGTATCTAGGATCGTATATGCACACAGTAAACTAGTTGTTGCACTCAATTGCACAATTTACAACTTGATAGACTAAAGTGATATAAAGGTACAAGTTGTTGTATGATGGGTGCAATTTACTCTGTTTTATATATATGCCATACTATCGTAGCTGGTGCTTATAGTACCTCGGTTCCTTGAGATCCATGTCTCAGATCCCCTTGACAGCGAGGATATAGCTGCAGGGGAACAAAGTCATCAGGTCAACAAAACATGCATGGAAATCCTAAGCAGTGTAGTCGGAGCATATCTTGATCCCGTACATAGAATTAAATTTATCCTCAGCTTTCAAGATACATTGTTTCATCCTGAATTTAAGCTTTCAGTAGCCTGTTTTAGTCAAGGCATTGCTCCTAAAACAAGTCTACAAACTAGTAGAGAAACCGGCAGCCGAATGGGATTCAAACCCATAACCTCTTGCATGGTCTCACGCACACCCAGCTAGCCACTCCACCCACACAGTACATGTGATAAAAGGTGGGATGTTTTCTCTTTAAGTTGAGATCTTTTAGTCCCGGTTAGACCGGGAGGCTTTAACCGGGACTGTCCAAATCTACCCGGGACAAAAATAGTTAGATGGAAGGTCATTTCTCTACTAGTTGGTGCCATTTATGTCAATAATTGATCAAAGTTTGTAAAGTTTGATTTTTCAATAAACATGCATATATTCAATGGATCAGTAGATTTCAAAGTCATCAGGGCATCTATGATTGTGCAATTCCTGAATTTAAGCTTTTGGTAGCTACTGAATTGACATAAACGTGCTTATAATTTGAATAATTGATCAAAGTTTATAAAGTTTGATTTTTCAAAATCCTAATACGCCTATTACTTTTAAATGGAGGGAGGTCCCACAATAAAGACATCTGAAGTTAAACGACAAAGGTTTCAATTGATGACTAGACTTCAATCAGTTTGACCCCAATTACAAGCCCTTCTCAACTTTAGGCATCCTTTTTTTTCCTATTTTCTTCCTTGCTTGCCCTTTATTCAATAAATGATATCCCTCTCACAAATACATTAGTCATTTTTTCCTCCTAGCAGCATAAGAAAGGCAATAAAGATGTGAAAGGGCATCTAGCCTAATGGTTAGAGAACTTGAGTAGCACCCAGCAGACCCAAGTTCGACTCCCTGTAGGAGCGAATAATTGGGTTTGGAATAAAAAAATAGGTAGGGGCTTCGGTCAAAAAAGAAAGGCAATAAAGATATTTGATCTACTTTCTAAGTTAATATTATGCACACGTCTAAAACAACCTACTGACATTTTTATATTAACACAACTAGCTTATGTAGCCGTGAATGCTCCATTGTACAGTACAAGTGAAGATTATACTAATCTGGCTTTCTAATCTATGATTGTCCACGTTTGTCAGTCCGATAGAGCCGCACATGGTCTGGTCGTCTTCTCAGATCGTACACTGGTTTGCACATGGTCTGGTCGTCTTCTCAGATCGTACACTGGTTTGGTCTGGTCGTCTTCTCAGATCGTACACTGGTTTGCACATGGTCTGGTCGTCTTCTCAGATCGTACACTGGTTTGGTAGGACAACATTACAGGAGCATAGAGCGGCACATGGTCAGGTCTTCACAGATCATATACAATCAATGCTCCTTGAGATCCATGTCCCAAATCTCCATGAACAGTACTGTATACAGCAGTAGTTGCAGCGCATAATCAGATCTTGAGCCGTTTCATTTGATTAATCGATTAATTTTCCATTGTCATCAGAAATGTGCGTTATCGTTCACTCCACGTTGTGTTTACCAATACAAAGTAAACGGGTGGCCCACGATCATTCAACATCTCAATGCTGCGAGGATGCAGCTCCAGAGAATGAGCGGCAGCATGGCCAATTCAGGGCATAGAACAGGTCCCTGCACACTATCTAGGCATCACCTCTAGTTGTCAAATTCTCTTTTTGCTTCAGTGAAAATGCCAGTGCTACTGCCATTTTCTTGCCAATAACACAGGAGCAAAGCGGGAAAAGACAGCTTTTAAATTTGATATTTGAAACCCCTATGTCAAGTGAAAAAACAAACAGAAGTGACCTGCTAAACAACCACCGCAATGTTTCCGAAGGGCGAACTGGGTTTGACATCCCTAATGAGTTGCTCGCTAATCTTGTTAAAAAAAAGGCAGGGTACATTATTTTTTCCTTCATTTAAGCATTTAATAGAATGTCCAGTCAAGGAATCATAGCTAAAAACGGCAGCAAAGTCCATGGGACATCAGCAAACACAGTAATATGACTTCTACTGAAATCGTAGAAAACTAAGAGATATGTATGATTATTATTGCTTCAAAATGTACAGACATTGTCTCTGACAAGGGTGCCCAACAAATGCTCTTGACCAGGTAGAGTCCAAGCAGCAATTACACAATTTTTTTCCACCTTAACATACGCAAACAAGTAGCAACTTGCAGCTATATCTATCTCCAAATCTCTATGTTTGGAAAGCAAAAGGCTGTACTGAAATACCTGGATTTACAAACAGAAGCACCACATTTTCATCCCCTTTCAACTTAAATGTCTAGCAGTACAAATAACAGAATCAAACATATGAAAATGTTCCCCTAGATTAGTCTTAAGAATCAGATATGCTTTAGAACAGTAGAAACAATTCTACAATTAACAACCTCTGTAACATCTTAAAGACAAAATGTTCATTTGGACCACACAATATGAAGCGTCCTATAAAATTAACCGTTACAAATAACCATGATAACACCACATATAGCATTCTTCAAAATATTAGCCTGAATGTCTGAATGAAAATTAAAGTATACATTTCCCATAGTGTAGCAGTGAGTCATCAATCTATCAACAGTAAGAATTGCAGCAAGAAACATAGCAAGTAACAACAGGCACTGCACAATGCTATGGTCATGTGGAGCTTTCAGCTGCACTGAGAACTCGGACTGGTTTGTGCGCCGGTTTTCTGTGCAGGGGTTACTTACGCTTCCGTGCTGTAAACTGAACAAGAATGTTGTGGTCCTTTTTGTAGTGCAATCAGACGGGGGTATACCCATGGAACTCTAAGAAAAGGATACTATGGTCATTTCCACCTTTAGGTTGCATTTTAGGATTTAGCAATTGATGCAAGTAACCAACAAAAGTTGGAACAGCTGAAGACAAACACTATGAGGCGTTGACTTAACAAAAACCAGTGCCACTAAGTACCATGTTGTCCTTTTCTTTTATGGTGGTTCAAATTTTCATAAGCGGGTGATGTACTGTCCTTCCTTTCATAGTAATTTGCTACTACATCGGAATAGTTTAAAAATGCCAATTCCAGTTTAAATGGGAAATGTCAGGAAAGTTACCAAACCACAATCTTTTACTAAAGCATCAAAGATGACAACGCTAAAAATACCACCAAAACCTTTTCAAAAAAAAGATACCACCAAATGAAGATGCAACACTAAATCAGGATACATCCTACTTGACACATTGGAATAAGCAACAAAGTTTGAAAGCATGCTAACCTGAACTGGCAGAAAGCGGTTTCAGGGAAATCTTAATTATGTTTATATATATATATCTAATTACTGATCAATATGATTCATAAATTCAACCATGGAAGACAAGAAATGTGAAGATTAATGAGAATTATAAGTACTACCATGCACAAACTCCACGTGTTAGTGATATTTGTTCCACTAGAACCTAGCACCGAAAAAATGAAATGCAATATACAGTACAAAAGTGGCTATTTCCTTCAGATTTGAGCTCCTATCATGTTTAACTCCATTACAAACAAAGGTTGCAATCTCTAGCTGTTACATAACAATAACGATTGATGAACAAAAGGAAAAGAGAGTGGAAACTAGAACAACAATATCCCCATATCACAAAATGCTCTGACCTTGTTGATAGCCAAAGCAAGTATGCAAATGCCATACCACCAACTCATCTGAACCTTCAAGAAATCGTTGATATTTTGGCCTTCATATCTAAGTTCTCCACATCGTTAATTGGCTGGGTTGTCTGATCCCTGGTTCTCTTAATCTTGGGGCTTTCCAGCCCCTTGTGTGAGAAACCATACAGCCGAAGCACCTGATTATCAGCAAAATTAAACGCTCGCTCCATGCTCTTGAGGCAGCGCTCCACTGGGTAATCCCCATAGCTCCCGCACGGCTTGCACCCAACAAAGTGCGTCACAAAAGGCCACCGCTCATCACCAAGACCCGGGTGGTGATTCTCCATCATCTCCTCATACTTGTCCACCAGCCCAGCCCAGAAGCCATGCAAGTAGTAGGAATTCTCTATGAACACCTTGTCCATCCACTTGTCCTTTTGCGAGAGCAAGAGGTAAATCAGTGCTGACTGGTCGTCAGCCTCAAATGCCGGCCGGCCCTTGAGGTTCGCCGTGAGTACCTTGCCAGCCTGGTCGCGGATGAACCCTTTGGGCCCCATGGGTGCCCACGAGTCCAGGAGGTCAAGCGACCACTGGCAATTCCGGAAGAGGAAGCTGCCGGTGTTGAGCGCGATCCAGGAGTGCTTCTCGAAGAGCAGGTCCTGGTACCCGTGGATGATGAGGTTGTGGCCGTCGTAGCGCGACAGGGGCAGCTCGAACGCCATGTCGGTGAAGAGCGCGTCGCTGTCCATCCACCAGATCCACTCGACCTCCGGGTGGGAGAGCATGAGGAGGCGGAGCAGCGGCAGCTTGGCCCAGTACCCCGCGAGCTCGGTGTCGAGGTGCGCGAGGTTGTGGACGATCTCGATGCCGTGGAGGCGGCAGTAATCGATCTTGTTCTTGGTGGACTTGAGCAGGTAGTGGTCGCCGAGCGGGTTGTCGCAGGGCCCCGGCTGCGAGCCAGTGACGAGCATGATCCTGGGCTTTCCCCCGGCGACAGTCGGGGGAAACCCCGGATTATCGGCGAGCCACTGGCGCCGCTGCTCGTCCCAGTCGGAGATCTTGGGCCCGAGCCTGTACTTGCCGGCGGCGGCCGCGTACCTGGCGGCGGCCTCGGTGGCGCTGAGCGCGGTGGCGTTGAAGCCGGAGGATGCGCTGAACTCGCCGCCGTCGTCGTCGTCGGCGTCGGGCCCCGAGTCGGAGCGGATCTCGCGGAGGATGCGGTCGATGTCCTCGACGGCCTTGGCGCCGGCGAGCGCCTCGGCGTCCGAGGGCTGGGAGGGGAGGGAGAGGTTGAGGCCGATGGTGCCCCGGAGGACGAGGATGGTGACGAGGCCGCAGAGCACGGTGATCTTGAGGTTGTTGAAGGTGCGGTGGATCTTGCGCGAGCGGCTGTGGTGGTGGTGGTGGCTGCTGCCGAGCGGCGAGGCGCCCCGCGGCCGCGGCGCCGTCATCGGGAGGCCGCCGCCCCCGCCCTTGCTGTTGTACCCCATCCCCTCCTGCCCCATCCCCGCCACCGAGGACGGAATCTCCCACGGATTTTTATTCGGCCCCCGCCCCGGGCTCCCCGCCCGGCCTTCGCCGCGGATTGGGGGTCTTGGGACACTGGCAGAGAGAGACTGGGGGGCCGCGACTCGCGCGGTCACATGGGCGGGCACCGCGCGGCGCGATGGAGTGCGGGACTGCGGCGATGGTGAGGGGGAAATTGATATGGGATCGGAGGAGGATGCGATGGCGATGCGGGGGTTGGGTCCGTAGGGTCGGGGATGGGGATGGGGGAGAAAGGGGAGGAACTGAGGAAGAGGAGGCGGTGTGCGAGCCCCCCTCTTCTTTTTTTATGGGCTTCGGCTTCTGGGACAGTGGGCTGTCGGCCGTTGACCCGGGTTTGGTTTCGCGGCTTCTCACGGCCGGCCGGCCGGAGTTTGCTGTGGTGGTGGAGAAATGGTGCGCCCGAGGCCCGAGCGGTGCCGTTTGGCGTGCGGGCGTCGCGTTGGCCACTCCCACCCTTCGTCTCTGCTGCGTGGAGGCACGTCTTCCCGGGCCGGCAAGGCGAGGCGAGCCCGTCTCGACCTCGGTCAGGCCCCGCGTCACAATTCTTTTTCCTTTTTCCTTCCCTTATATAAATCTCCACCTACAGTTCAGTACTCCACTGGTCCTCTCACGGGATTTTCTACTCCCCACTGTTGATGAGTCGTCGGCATACGGGACCGAGATAATTGCGGAACGGCGAGATTCCGAGGCCCAGCGTCCTCTCCGTCGCCGTCGTCGGAGGCCCATCTGCTTCCACGGCGCTGTAGCAGTAGTTTCTTTTGTCCAAGTAGTCATGCTATACTGTCCCAGTGTACTCCTGGCCGAGCCCATCACAGCGGATTTCGATAACTTATCAGCAGGACCACCAGGATTAGTTTAGTCAGAGCTTGTGGATTTACCTTCACATGCGTAAAAGCGCGAAAACTAAAAATTTTCAGTCATCACATCCCCATCTAATGTGGTCAACGTCAATCACGCAAGCCAATGGTCCATACTCCATATGTAATTGTAGAACAAGTGGACTGCTAAAAGAATTTTCACTCCAGTAAATCATGTACGAAGAGATCTTTTATTATTTACAAAACGTCTAGTAGACCAAATCTGCAATTACAGTATTCACTTTATGTGTCAAGTGCTAGGAGCATACACCTTGAATTAGTACTGCTAGAGTAATAGAGTTACTTGTAGATGACTAGTACAATGCCCGTGCTAACGCTACGGAAATATTTTGAAATGCAAACAAAACAAAAGGATGATTATATATTAGGGCAATCACCCAGACTTAGAAGAACACAAATGACAATAAGGACATCAAGAAAACTGAATTCCAATAATGAGCAAAATAGAGCGGATAGGTATTATTTTCTATATCTTCAGAAGTAAATCAAGTAAACTCCCAACAAAATACACATAACTCAAAAGCTGATCACAACTGCATACACACAGTATGCAGGTCAGCACACCTTTCCCATTTGTGTTCCCCTCAAATACATGCTCACATCAGTTTGGCGTTGAGAGTAGATGCAACCTCTAATGGAGAGGAAAATTTATCAGTAAATTAAAGCAGTCTCTAAGTGAAATTGGGCATGTTTTAACCGGTCGATCAAATCAACGAAAACAAAAGATAATTTTCTACTACAAATATTCCCCTCTTCTCTGCAGTTGTATTATAACCAGAACTCAAGTTTATGTACATTCAAATCTGTAATGTTACATATCAGTATGCACATTCAAATCTAGTGATGCGACGTGCCATTTAGATATTGAGCTGCAATGTCTGAAGGTCCCCAATCTCTAGATTTGAGCTGCATTTCTGCTTCAGAAAGTACAGGACAACTTTGACATGCATGGTATAGTTCACTTGCTATGTCAAAGCATTGTTTAGCAGCATTAAATCGGCATACGTAAATCGCAGAGGACAGAGAAAACTCTGTAGGTATTTGAAAGTTTATTAATATTTTCCCCTAGCATGCGTAACTGCAGAAGTATTCAATATTCTCAATTCCCATATGAAATATGCCAATATCCAATCCGAAAGATAGCAGGACCTCACATTACCTCACAGACATTGCAATATTTGTATATGAGTTCCTTCTGTTCAATCTACTGCTGCTTCTCTCATGCATCATTACTGAGTTTCCACTCATATCTCCTAATCCATGTCCAAGAAGCAAAGATCCATCACAACCCAAATTGCCAAGAACAGAACTGCAAGACAACATCCAAACAATCCATCACCCAGAGCCTGTTATGGGGCAGCAGCCAGCCCTTCCTCAATGGATGCAGGGATTCAGGGATGAGATATCGATTTGCAAATGAGCATGAGCAGAATGCATAACATATGTACTATTAGCCTACTGTCCCAGTGTCCTCCTGGCCGAGCCCATCACAGCGGATTTCATAGGCACGGTAATTTATCAGCAGGACCACCAGGATTAGTTTAGTCAGAGCTACTAGTGATTTACCTTCACATGAGTAAAGGCGCAAAAACTAAAAATTTTCAGTCATCACATCCCTGTCTAATGTGGTCAACGTCAATCACGCAAGCCGATGGTCCATACGTGATTGTAGAACAAGTGGACTGCTAAAAGAATTTTCACTCCAGTAAATCATGTACGAAGAGATCTTTTATTATTTACAAAAGGTCTAGTAGACCAAATCTGCAATTACAGTATTCACTTTATGTGTCAAGTGCTAGGAGCATACACCTTGAATTAGTACTGCTAGAGTAATAGAGTTACTTGTAGATGATGGATCCTTTCATCCTTCCAAAGTTCCAAGTGAAGCATTTGCTCAACAGGCACCTGGAACCAACCTTGCTACGTTGTCTGCTGCAAGCTTCAGAGTCTTCCCATTTCCATTCTGTTTGGCAGCAGCACAGAGCAAACTCCGGGCCGACGCACCAGATTCGGAAGGAACAACACTGTCAATGAAATGCTCTGCTTCCTTGAACATCCCAGCACGACCCAATATCTCGATCATGTGGGAGTAATGACCCTCCGAGGGCTCTATCCTGTAAACCTCAGTCATGGACACAAAGAACCTGAAGGCTTCACTCACAAGACCGATTTCTGCGCAGGCCTTCAGCGCAAACAAGAAAGCCTGCGAAGTTGGACGGCACTCCTCCTTCCTTAGCATCTGCGAAAACAGGCGAATGGCAGTCTCTGGACAGCCATTTTCCACGTTCGCTGCGATTATTGAGGTCCAGGAAGATGCATCTTTGTCGGGCATATAGTTGAAGGCATCGAACGCATGTCTGAGGCTACCACAACTAGAGTACATGTTGATGAGATGGCTGTTCATACAGGCTGTGGAAGCAAGGCCGCGCTTAGTCATGTAGGCATGTGCTTGCAACCCTTCCTCATGAAGTGCCAGTTTTCCACAGGAACTCATGACGAGACGTGCAGTTTGGTGGTCAAGCTCCACCCCGCGACGTTGGATAACATGAAAGAGATTAACTATTCCGACGTGGTCGTTAACTTGAGAAAATGCTTCAACAAATGTGCCCCAAGAAACTTCATGGTTTGAGAGTGATAAGCACAGTTTCAGAGCCTGGTGGTGCTGACCTTGCCTCAAGTAAAAGTTGACCAAACTTTTCAGAACAGAGGTGTTTGTGTCATAACCATTTCGGATCGAATTGCTGTGGATCTCCATACCACTCACAGCATCTCCAAGAGCCATACACGCTGTAAGCACAGCAGTGTATGTGAATTCGTTAGGCTGCACATGCTCCCCTTGCATCCTCCTAAACAAATGCATTGCTCTTCCGTACTGACCATTCAGACAGTTCCCTGAGATAACAGCAGACCACGCAGCCGTGCCTGGATTCTTGCTTCTTGAAAACAGAAGATTTGATTCCTCCAAAGCACCGCATTTAGCATACATGTCGATCAACGAACTGGTAACAAAAGAATCTGGATTCATATCGCGCTTTAAAATGCAGGCGTGCAACATCCTCCCTGCTGCCAGATCTAGATCAGAAGCACATGACTTCAGACTGCTTGCCACGATGAACTGATCAAGCTCTCCCTGGACTGACAAATAATATTTTAACATCCTCAAAGGAAACATCTGGTGCCGCTTATGAAGAGAGGCCCAATTGACATACATATCCATGAGAGCGCTCATGACATGCTTATCCGAGTCCAAACCTGCTCTGATGAGGTAGCCATGTATTTCCATACCATGATCAAAGGCACCTCTTCTTGTGACAACGTGCAGAATGCTGCCCAGTGTAAACTCATCGCATTCTGCGCATTCAAACATCATAGCGCGAAAATGAGCCAAGGCCTCTTTATCACGCAAGTTTTCTGCATAGCACTGGATTATGGTGTTCCAAGAAACCAAATCTCTGACATCCATCTCAGCAAACACCTTTCGCATCAGCTGCAGTTCACCAGACCTCCCATAGAATCCGATCAGACAGTTATCCAGGAACTCATTGCCGACCAACCCCATCTTGATCATGCAGCAGTGCAGCTGATGGCCCAATCCCACATGGCCCAAACTCGAAGCTGCCCTGAGTGCAACCGACAGAGTGAAAGCATCGCACGCGACGCCATCACGAACCATTTCCATGAACAGCATCAGTGCCTCGGCGTCACGTCCATTCTCTGTGTATGCGCTGATGATGGAGGTCCACGAAACCAGATCCGGCGCGGCGATGCCACCGAACACCTTCTCAGCGCAGCCCAGCGAGCGGCAGCTCGCGTACATGGTGACGAGGCCGTTGGCCACGAAGAGGTCCGCGTCCACGTAGCCCAACTTGGCGACGGCTCCGTGGAGCTGCCTGCCGAGGCGGAGGCTCCCGACGGCGGCGCAGGCGCGCAGCGCGACGGAGAAGACGAAGGCATCGGGCCTGAGGAGCAGGCCGAGCATGCAGAGGAGCAGCTCGAGCGCCTCGGAGGCCGGGCCGTGGGTGGCGTACCCGGACATGATGGCGGTCCATGCGATGAGGGACCTGCTCCCCGCCGGCATTGCGTCGAACACCTCCCGCGCGGGCCGCATCCGGCCGGCGCGAGCGTGGGCGCGGAGCAGCGACAGCTGCGCCGCGGCGGTGAGAGTGGTGGCGGCGTTTGGGATGGTCGTGTTGGACTTGGACCTGCTGTGGTTGCCCTTGTGTGGGGACGCGGGGGTGACGACGCTGCTGCAGAAGCTGGAAGAGCGCGGGAGCAGGTGAGGAAGAAGAGGAGGGGGAGGCGCCATTGGAAGCTAGCGATGAGAATTGCGATCGGGGACGACGATTCGAATGGAGTGGAGTGGCCAGGAGGAAAAGGGGGATAAGGTGCCGCCGTGCAGGTGGTCCACTCTCTGGGCCTCACGATGTTGGCCCATCTATTTCTAGGTTCCAGCCCAGATGAAAACAAGGCCTACGCGTAGACCCTTTCGCCTTCGTTTCGATTGATCGATCAATTCACGTCGCTGACAATTTGCACGGTGCCGCCGACCGCGGACCTCGTCGCCGACGAAAAGCAGCTCCCAGCAAGTTCTTCTCCCGACGAAAATCACGCATAGTCCTGCATGGTATACCAATCCACCTTCATCGTTCCGTTTTTTTCCTTCTTTTTTTTTCTGTTTCAGTTCCTTGATCCAGTTAGGCTATATGCTCGGTTGATGGGGTTTTAATCCCCAAGGGGAACTTATCCAGGGAGGGATTGAGTGGATCCCTCCCTTGTCACTCAAACCCTGCTGGGGATAAATCCCCCTAATCCTCCTTAGCAAATCATGTGTTCGGTTTTGGCTAGGATCAAGCGGGGATTAATCTTCACAGGCGTTAATGTATACATTGCTCTGCAAGACAAGCGCATAATCCTGTTCCAACTACAGAGTAGCAACTGCATATTACATACTACTGAGTAGCACAAGCAGTAAAAATGAGCAGTATTGGTAAAAACAGGTTCGGCAGTATGACAAGGTTTCTAAGCAACTTCATAAGCTTCGGCAAACATAAGCAGTAGATATTTCAGGTGGCTAAGAATTGGTTGATCCATCAATAGCAAGGTCATCCTTTCACTTCTCGACACTGAAGCCTGTAAAAGCACACGCACACAACCATAGTGAATTTTGAGCATTTAACACAAGGTTTTTGTGCAAGGACTAAACAAGAAATGGTCAATTTAAATTTTGTAGTAAAATACCAGTATCAGTGAGGCCAAGAATTAAGCTAGTTTGTTTCTTTCACAACTGGAACTGGAGACTTGGAGCAAAATGTGTTACTGCTCCTGCTGTCCTGCATAAGATTCAGGGCAAGAAAAGTATGCCAAAATCCCCATAGAACACTTATTGTTTGTCTTAGTCTGGGATCATGGTCTTGTACCATGCCTTACAAGTAGCCTCAACCATCGACCTTGGTAGCCTGCTACAACAAACCAACATGTAATGTTCAGTAAACATTATCAACATAACAATCTATGGCATAGTTAAGTAGGTAGCTTTCAGATATGTTCATGATACTAGTAGTTCATGGAACAGTTAGTTAGGACGTTTTCAGAAGCACTTGTACATCAAATTGGTCAGAAGAAATGCCTAATATTTCCAGCTCCAAGTCTGCATGTGAACTATGAACATAACAATAAACATCATAGCTTGACTGTAAGCATAGAATGTACAGTGCTTTTTATTTGAAAGAACCATAACTACTCAAAGGTAAAAATGTGGTGTTTTGGGGCAATATTCAGTGGTACTGATTGAAACACTGAACATTCAGAAGAATTTAGTGTAATGAACAATAAACCTAGTTTCCAGGAAAAGAAAAGGTCATAAGCATCTAAAAGTAAAAACCTAATATTGTCAGCTAGCTCGTCATGATCAAGTGTGCTAAAGCATTTGTATGGAATGCAATTTCTGGCCATATTCAATGGCACCCCAACATTGACACAAGACTTGGCATATTGCGGTCAGTATACTTTCTCCCAAAGGATCTGTTTCCGAGGTGCTAGCAGAATAATCTCGAATTCAAATGCCTGTCAATATAGAATGTTGGTTACAGCTATAATGGAAACCAGTGACACAATGTTTGTCATGCCTAAACTATGCACTCCAGTGTAGCACGATTACAAAGGCAAGACATTTCTTAGACAGTGAAGTTAGGCTGATAAAACATGAACAAATGGCTCATGTAGGCATCATCTCATGAACAATGGGCCGGGATGCAACCCACGACAGGTTTAACCGATCACCAATTTTTTCGTGGGCCGGGATTCAATCCAGACCGGATTGACCCCCGTGGATCGGGCCGCAACCCCCGCCGGGTGGGCTAAACGAACAAAGCCTTAGTGGGTGGGTGATGCCTAATGCCTAAATGAATTCCCTCTCTTCAGACTACGCAGTCATGCCCTCCTCTCTCGGAAATGTCTTTTTTTTCTGTTAGAACTGAAATTGTTTAGGGTATAGCGTGACTTGTATTATTGGGTTGCTCATATGGGGATTGTTGTTGATAACTGATCGAGTTTGTCCACAATAATCCACATATGATCAAAAGATCCAATCCAACAATTCAAGTTACATAATCCAGACACATTAGCTATTAGAGCAAATTATGATATCTGGATTATTGTGGATAGGTCTAAGGAAATCGTAAATTTGATATAAGTATTGAGTGACACAGTGAACCTTTTAAGAACCAAGCATCCTTTTGGTGGTTCAAATTTAGATTAATTTAATTTGTACTTCCATGAATACTGTAGTATACTAATAAATTTCTGATATCATTGAATTGCTGGCTGCAATGGCACAAAGTTATTATCACATCAAGTTTTTGACATGTTCCTGAAGCCTGTGATGCTTGTGAGTTGTCGAAGAATTCATCAAGAGTTTTCTTCTAAGAAAGGGAGTTTTTCACCAAAGTGAAAATAGTGAATGTAGGTATTTTCCCCTCCTATTTCTTCTAAAAGAAGGAAGGTAAGTCATTGGACTGTGGAGAGAGGTTGTGGTCAAAGTAAATGCATCATTACAATTTTGGGATCAAGTAAACAAACCTGATACTTTTTGCGAACAAGTAGAAGTGAATTCAAGATGTTATCAGTCAACATAATGTATTAATCATTGTAATGGTCGTATTAAAATCAAGGGACCTCAAGCTAGAAGATGTACCATGGACTGCACTCATGTTCTTTTTTGTCAGAGAAAAAGTCTTTGAACAAGTATTTAGGGGGAACTCCAAAGCAATGGTAAAATTAAAGTACAATCTAGTGAACAAGAATCCTGCAACGGATGTGTTCATCTTGAAATCACCCAAACACTCACACTGGGTTTTATCATTTATTCTATAATTCGCAATCACTTGCTAGAGTAGCAACAACATGATGCAAACCCCACGAGACTCAGTTTCCCAGCTAGTTCTAGAGTAAGGTTTAGGGGTCACAGCATCACATGTGACGATCAAGCGTCAGCTTTGGCTGGGGTTATCTCTGGTGCAGCCTCTGCTGCAGGCGGTTCTGCCTCAGTGCTGGGAGCTGCTTCTGCTTCTGGAGCCGGAGCGGCCGCCGGGGCTGTGGCCTCGGCCTCCCAGTAGGAGGTCTTCTTCCCCGACTTGGAAACTGTCTGGAAGACATCCTCAGGCTTGACATTGCCTTTGACTGTCACCTTCTGCTCCTTGAGGTCTATGTCGAAGGTCTCAACTCCTGATTGCAGAAGATGAGAAGAACAAGCATAAGCGTCAGATAACTCATATCCACCACGGGTGGTAAAACTGGTAATGGATAAGACATTTTAACGTTTTGATTTATTAGGGTTTAACCCTCTGATCAAGTGATCAATTTAATGATAAGTTTTCCATTGTCCAGGGTGTTCCAAGGCAAGTAGGCAACTAGCTAGGCTTTGTTTGCAAGACATTATAGAGAAATTACAGCGCAAAATAACCTTCCATCTTGGATAGCACCCTTCTGACAGCCCCGGAGCAACCCTCGCATGACATAGCAACCTTGAGGACAACAGTAGTCTGCATAGTGAAGTGAAGATAATCAGGCAAGCAAAACATCATATTAACTCACGAGAAAATGGAGACAATCAACCCATGCAGCCAGAAATCATATGACGCAGCTAGCGAGCTCTCTTTTCCAACAATCAAATACTAGAAACTCCAATAATGTGTCATTCTACATCTGGAACTCTGAACAGGCGGCGATCAACCATGCCGTCCTTGCGTAGTTTTGCTCTCCTTGCCACACTTAATTCGACCATCATAATAGTAATTCCCCGAATTGAAAACCCATGTACGGAGTATGTGAGGATCGGATTCAGGGAGTAAAGGAGATCGGTTAATTACCTCAGCGGCCATGGCTCTCGGGGGAAGAACTAACTCAAGCTGAAGCAGCAGGGACGACCCGAAGACGTCGGTGGGAGCTGGATCGATCGGCGTCGGCGTGCCCTGGCTTCATGGATCGCGTGGCTGCATAAATAGCCGAGGAGGTGGCGTAGCAAGAAAGCAGAAAGCCGGCGACCGGTGGGTGGACGCGCACCAAACACGCACAACGCTCGGACGGGAGGAACAACCAAGCTCAAAAGGCACAGTGGTTGCTGTTGCCAAGATGCCTGAGCCCCGGCCTCGCGCCCTGAGCTCCCTCGGTGTAGTACGCTAGTACCGGAAGTACACCGCCCCAGGGCTGTGCAGTACAACCGCTGTCTTGTGGTCAAGCTCGCTCGATCGCTTGGCAGTGTACTCCATTATCTTCCGGCCTGCCTTGCTAAAGCTAAGCTAGATTGTCCCGTCTCTGATCAGGTATCGCCGCCCTTGCCTTGTCCTCGTGGGCAGCGGCATCTTTGCCTGGCCACTTTTGGATTGCGTCGCCCCGACCGGCCCGGGCGTCTCCGATCCTCGCTTTACAGGTGCACTTGCTCTGTCCGCCTCACTGTCGTCTCCTCATCAGATTCTTACAATTTGTTTTGGGTGTTCTTATCTGATTACCTCTCTAGCTCTATTTGGTAAACCCTTTTGGTTGTTGTAGCCCGCAGATTTAGCTAGCTTCGGTGGTGACAAATATGATGGATGTTCTGAAACGAATAAATCAACCGCGTCCGGTAGTGTAGTTGCTGGGAAGATTACGAGCTTTTCCAAAGTGTGTCAGTGAAGGAACAGCTAGCCCCTGCCTAGTATCAGTTGCTTTTGTGCCGCTGCCGTGGCCACTCGAATTTTTCTTCTCCGAACTAGTAATTAAAAAAAAGAACTGTATAGGAACTGTGTAGTAGTAAAAAAGAAAGAATTGGGAATAAAATATTTTAGTTTTTTTCATGAGTAGTTGACATGTGAAATATACCAAAACGCATAACAATTGTTAAAAGGCAGGAGCTAAGCTGTAAGAGTACCATCTAATATAGTTATTTATAGACAATACAGAGTTGACATGGGCATTACATAATTTAATCCTGCAGGCCAAATGTAAGGTTCAGACTATTTACATCATAGAGCGCTGCTATGTCATAAGCATTAGTGCTAGTATTGTTGTAGTGGTAGGGTTCAGTCACATAAGACATGAATATGCACATAAACAAAAAGACTGCCAAGATAGATCATCGTTTATCAGGAACTGGTTCGATGTGCTTGGACGTTAGTCCACCTTCATAGCAAAAGGAGCAAACAGAGCCAACATAAGCAGCACTTGATCTAGACACTGCAATGAGGCACGTCAAAGACAAAGCAGTAATAAGAACTGGTGCCATACAGTAACTTGATCTAGTAACTTTTTCCCCTTCTTTTATGTATGTGGGTGAAGCAGAACGGACCCAAGAGATTTGTGGGAGTGAGTTTCCAACCAGTTTTCAGTGGAAGTACTTCAGTACTGTCATCTGATGAACTGCAATCATTAAGAATATAGGATGTCTTAGTTTAATTATTTGTATTCCTTTCTTTTTTTCCATTTTTATAAAAGGGCACCAATAAGTAAGAAAAAAGTAACCAGGTTCAAATACACAGGATGTAGAATTTGCAATCTAACATTTTGAGTGAGGTAGGAATGTAGGATGCTTGGAGCAACCTTCTGAGTCATCAAGAAGTTGATTTTCTTTTGATTTTTTTCCCTGTGGGGTCATCACTTGTTTATTCAATTCATTGGTAGCAGATCCATTCGTTTACAGCCTTTCCCGTTGCTGAGTTTTTTTTTTCCGGCGTGCCCAGTTCTCTGCACAAAACAATAGTGAATAGATCAATTCAAAGAGTACAATTCTTTTTTTAATGTAACACTTTCTTTCATCAGAGTAGAGTAGGCCGGTTACAAAGGCAGTGCATCTCTGGCAGGAATTTCGACAGCATGTGGTGTAATTGTAGCGGGTGTCTGAAAAACTTTTAGAAACAGGCTTCATATTAGAGCAGATGGAATGTTGAATATAAATAAGGCAATAACATATTAGAGCAGAAATATGACCGACACAATTATAACTTCATACAGAGATAAGATTTGATGTAGTAACCGAGGACCAATTCCTGCAAATTTTTTGTTTCTAATGCAGATGGAGGCGGAGCTTGGACTAGTTCTTGTGGAGGAACACCAACACATCTGATTTGTATGGGCTGTGCTTAGAGACTGCATTTAGCAGAAGACAAAGAACTCTGTCCTAGACTGCTGTCAACAAAGCTGTCCTAGACACAAGGGGGGAAAAAACCAGAAGGGGTCTAAACAAAGCTCTGAAGTGCATTGTACCCATTATGGAAGGTCACAACTGGAATTGCAGGGTTAAATGAAGCATATATACAGAGATTCGTGGTCCCTACAGATCATAAATTGAACCCTCAAACTGAGGTCCTCTTATAAGCATACTTTGAAAATATTTTAGTTCACCCTAATAGCCGGCATTTCTCAATTAAAGGACAACTACTACAGTAGCAACATAGGGATAAAAAAGCATCCTCTATTCTTAAAGCACAACAATGCATTTTCCGTATGAAAGGAGACACAAGGTGAAAAAAATAGATATACCAGGCTTGTTTAGCAGGATCACCCACAAGGCGTGACAGCTAAAGAAACTTGATCAGTGGGAGACTGTAAAGAAAACGTAAATACCTACTAACTATAAACAGTGGCGTAGCTAGAATTTTAGTACAGGGTATGCACAACAATTTTTTATATATAATTTGAACCAATTTAAGAATGATAAGAACATGAATGGAAGAGCACAAGGACAAAGTGTGTACTGCATGTGCATGTTGTGAATGTGAAAATGCGGCTGGCAGTGCGTGCTGCTCGCTGCTGCTGGGCGTCTGTCTAGGCTCATGGGCTCTCGTCTCGGCTAGGCAGCAGAGATTGAAGTGCAGACGCTGAGACGCTTGACAGCCGGAGCAGGTGGGCAGCGGATACCAACGGACGACCGGAGGCACCCAATCGAGATGCAATACGATGCGCATAGGGAAGGCTTGTCTGTTTTTTTTCGTCGTATGGACCTGTATAGGGTTATTGGGCCGGAAACTACGGCGTATGCCACGGCCCACCTGGCATACCCAGTAGCTCCGCCCCTGACTATAAACAGAACTACAATAATAGAAAGAGCCTGAAACAAGATGGATAAATAGATGAAGCACATACATACCATCACATAAGGCACAGTTGAGCTTATATCATATTTAGCATTGGATTTGAAATAAAACATAAAGCATGAAGTAGTAGTAGAACCATGACACGATTCATTCCATCAGGTAAGAACAATAATTTTACCATGAGCATGTGACATATTAGACCAAAGTAAAAAGCTAAACCCTAACAATCAATCAAACGAGCCTTTTATCAAATGAACATGCAATAGAAGGATATCTTGTAAACATAGAGGATGATCATATAGGCAATGGCGAGCAAATAATAATTCCCAGAAAATTCAAGTGTAGATTTGCAAAACAAAAATAAAGATTAGACATGTTTCTCTGGCTCTTTGTGCCGTCCCCCTGTCGATTTGGCAAACCATTTTGGTTGTCTTAGCCCGCAGATTTATCTAGTTGCTGAAACGAATAAATTCATCCGCGTCCGGTAGTGTAGTTGCTGGGAAGATTACGAGCTTTTCCAAAGTGTGTCAGTGAAGGAACAGCTAGCCCCTGCCTAGTATCAGTTGTTTTTTGTGCCGCTGCACAGTGCCCACTGGAATTTTTCTCCTCCGAATTGGTGTGTTGGCCGTCGAATTCGGCGAAGTCCATCCTTTTCTTTTTTCTTGGCCCAGGACCAGCATCATCCATTGGACTGTCCGGTGAAGGCCCATCAATTGCTCAGGTCGCGCAGTGGTGTCTTTCGCTCATCCGGTGATGCAGTACACTGCAAGCCCAAAAGTAGAGATAGATTCTGTCCGGAGAAGGCCCACCAATAGCTCAGGTCCAGATTTTGCATAGATGGGCCGACCAGCTCCAAGGCGTACTGAGGGCACGTACAACGGGTCGTAGACTCCCGTCGACATGCACTGGAAATTTGCAGGAAGACCCCCAGCAGCGCGTGACGACGGCCGACTCGGCGTCTCGTTCATCTACGGCTCGGGCGCGTGCTCCCAGGCTGCTCGCCGGCTACCGACGCGCGCTGTAGAAGCAGCTGCGAGTCGCCGACGGCGCCTTTTTACTTGTGGGGCCCACAGCTCAAGCCCTTGTTTTGGGAAAAAATTTGAACCTTTGGTAAGTTCTAAAATTGTATATAAATTTAGTTGATCATGCTGTTTGCGTAACAATAACTATATAAATTTTGATAACGTGCATTCTCTAGTGCATGCAACAAAATAACTACAAAGATCAATTGTGCACTAGATCACCATCAGTTTGTATGTCAAATGATGAATTAATTACCATGCAGATAGCCAAACAGACAGTCCATTGTACAACTATCTGTTTAGCTATCTGTTTGTGTCAAAAAGACAGCAGCTGTCTCCACGGTTGTACTTGCCCTGCTCTCCTCGCATGCACGATTTTCTGGCATCCATTCACGGTGGTTCAGCTGACTAGCTGAGCTTGCCACAGCTAGACATAGACAAGCATACTTAGCAAATAAAATGATTCTTTTGGCATACAAGATAAGGTACTAAAAAAAGTGTGGCGCCCCATGATGTGACAGTGAACCAAACGGTTAGCAAACACCGGTGTCTTACCATTTCCGTCCGGTCCCGCCATTTTTGTCGCTCCGCCTGTTACTTTCCGCATCACCATCTCCTACCGTTTTGCGGTGGTAAATTTTCCCAGAGACCGGTGGTTTCTTTGCTAATTTTCCCAGACACAGCGAGCAAGCTAGCGAGAGCTGTCCTGCTCTGACTCCGTCCACGTTCTCTCGCTGTCATGTCCAGCGTGGCCGCGTGCCGTGTCTGTACCTTGTTTTTTTCTTCCTTCCTTTTCCTTTTTCTTGAGAGGATATGTAGATGTACCCTTTGATTCGCCCCAGGGTGTGTTTAGTTCCAAAAAGTGAAAGAGAAAGTTTGGTAAAAATATCGCATCAACATTGTAGCGCACTATAGCACTTTTCGTTTGTTTGTGGTAAACATTGTCCTATCATGACCTAACTAGGCTTAAAAGATTCGTGTCGTCGTGTACATTAAAACTATGTACTTAGTTTTTTTTATTTACCCACATTTAGTGTTCCATGCATGAAGAGGGAGATTTGATGTGATTTGATGTGATAGATGGATAGTGAAGTTTGGAGAGAGAATTTTTAGGTTTTTGATGAAACTAAATACATAGTCTCTTTCCCCTTGCTCTGATGAACTTAAGTCAAGTTAGGTGGTGTTTAGATGTTAGAATTGGGAGGTTGAATTTGAGAGTAAGATGTCACTTCGTAATCATTGCGCACATTTCGTTTGTATTTGTGAAAAAAATTTCAAAAATTGATTAATTAGGCTCAAAATGTTCGTCTCGCAGAGTACAACAAAACTGTGCAATTAGTTTTTGATTTCATCTACATTTAATACTACATGCATGTTATGATATTTTGATGTGATGGGAAATCTTCTTTTTGCATAGTATACTTGAGAGTTACTTTTTACGTCTAAACAGGCCCTTGGTTCCGGCTGAAGCAAATTTCAGCCAGATTTACCATACCAAGGGTCAAGGGAAGTGATCGACCGAGTTTGGAGTGCCAAATCAAGTTTGTTACGTTTGAGGAGATATCCATCGGGTTCCACGCTGCCGCCAGATCCAAAAACCCGAGTGCATCCCATCCCATCATTGCCAATTTGCCATCAGCGAAGCTGTACAGCATCATAGGCAGGCTCGTGCAGGCCGGTGTGCGTAGCTCTCAACGTCTGGACAGCCAAACCATGGGCCGGACGGCACGGCAGGTCGGCACGTCTGGACCAAACGTACGCCCGCGCGCACGGCGCACGTAACACACACCCCTTCCGTTCCGTTCCCCCTCTCCCCTTCCAGCCTAGCCGCCCACGGCCCACCGCTCAGCGCCTCAACCCCGGCCGTAGCAGCCAAACCGTCGCCGTCACGGCCGCGGCCGCGGCCGCGACTTGTCTAGTCGCCATCCCATCCCTTCCCGTCGCTTGAAACAAAAGCCAAATCGATGGATCCCTCTCCCTCCTCTCCACCCACGCCTTTCGGCCGCTTTACGCCACGCCTTTTTAATCCCTTCCGCCCCCCGCTTCCCAGCCCCCAGCCTGCTCTGCCCTCCCCCCTACGCCGCGGCCGCGCCGTCTCGGATTCCGGCGGCCATGGCGGAGGAGCAGCACCAGCAGAGGTGGCAGGAGGGGCACCGCCTGTGCGCCAACAACTGCGGCTTCTTCGGCAGCTCCGCCACGCTGGGCCTCTGCTCCAAGTGCTACCGCGACCTCAACCACCACCACCACCAGCAGCAGGCCCCCGCGCCGCCGGCCTTCCAGCCGCCCTCCTCCTCCGCCGCGGCGGCCGCCGCCTCACAGGCGGCGGGTGTCGCGGCGGCCGGGACCGGGGCCCCAGCGACGGCGGGCACTACTACTACCGCAGGCGGCGGCAGGCAGGCCGGCAGGTGCGCGAGCTGCCGGAAGCGCGTGGGCCTGACGGGGTTCGCGTGCCGCTGCGGCGACACCTTCTGCGGCGTGCACCGGTACCCGGAGCGCCACGCGTGCGCCTTCGACTTCCGCGCCGCCGGCCGCGACGCCATCGCCCGCGCCAACCCCGTCGTCAAGGGCGACAAGCTCAAGGACAAGGTCTGATCGAGGGACCCGGACGCCGGAGGCCGGAGCCTCTCGATCAGCTCGATCTATCCGTTCCCTTGGATCCCCCCGCTCTTTCCTCGACGCGACGCCGGAACGAGGCGGCGAACGACGACGACGACGGCCGCCGGAACGGATCGTCGGACTGTACGAGCTACTCCATGTGATGTACCCTGTCTGTGATTCGTGTAGCCTCTCTCAACTGCGTGCGTACGAACGTACTAAAAAATCGAAAACTAAGCTGGTTTCGAATAAGAAAGAGAGATCCGGAGGCGTCCCTTGCTGCTTTCAGCTGTGAGCTTGTGGCATCATCGATCATTCCTATCAAATGATTGTAGCTGATTAGAGTCCAGAACATAGTTAGATTTCAGGTTTCGCGAAAGAGTGCTCTGTTCCTGCTGCTTCCGTTCCTGCTTTCCAGCGGGAAAGAGAGCAAGCAACGGGGAGGAGATAGCATCAAGGCCTCGCTTTCGCTGGCGACACCAAACAAACAGCGAGAAGAGAAGCTCCAATCCGCCGGCGACACGGAGAAGAGGACGATGCGCGAGTTGGACCCGCTTCTTCGATCCTCTCGCCTTTTTTTTGTCTTCCAGCAAGTACTCTCTCCACTGCTCACGTTGTCAAGCAATCAAGCCAAGCAAATGAAAATAAAAGCGGACGGGGGCAGCAAGCATCGTCCTGGGTGGGTCAACCAATCGATCGACGCGAACGCGAAGCTTTTCTTTCGGATAAGCACGGCCGGGGTCCCCGTACGTACGCAGGCGCAGCGATTGACACCAACGTCTGAGCTGCCCTCCCTTGGGCACGCACGAGCACGAGGCTGTCGCTGCCCCGCCGCCCATGCTGACAGAGCCGGCCGGCAGCACGACCTAAAAAACTTTCGGGCCGCGTTTAGTTGCAGATTTCGGCCACCCGAATTGGGACTGTGCGGGTCACATCGCACAGTCCCGCGCACTGTAGCGTTTCGTTCGTATGTGCGAAAAATTGTCTAAAAATTTATTAATTAGGCTCAAAATGTTCGTCTCGCAGAGTACAACAAAACTGTGCAATTAGTTTTTGATTTCATCTATATTTAGTACTCTATGCATGCTATGACATTTTGATGTGATGGGAATCTTCTTTTTGCATAGTAAATTTGGGCGTGGGAATTCTGGAACTAAACAAGGCCGGTGTTACGATGGACGATTGGGACCTGATTAAAAACGTTTCTAAAGCTTGGATTAGGTTCGAACCGTTCCAACGATCGAGCCGTAGTTGGCTACCAGATTTTGATTGAAATAATTTGGAAGACCCGCCCGTTCAAATCTTGGTGCTCGCACCTTTTTCTGAGATTTTTTCAAGGATTTTCCGGCGCTATACGTTAAGTGGTAAGCGGTGTTCCCGTCGACAACAAGGTGTCAATGGTGACTTCGGGAATCTCCAGATATGCCGGGTGCTCGGTCCTTCGGATGTGCTCATAGGGGTAGGGTTTACGTACCTATATTTATAGGGGTGGGTGTGCGCGTGTGTGAGCATGTACCGTGTCATTCTCAAAAAAAAAGAAAACATGGGTGTGTTTAGATGCTTCGAAAAGTTGGTCGAAAAGTCACATCAGACACTATAGTGCACTGTAGTACTTTTCGTTTCTTTATGGTATATCAAAACTATACAATTAGTTTTTTATTTACCTACATTTAATGCTCCATGCATGCGTGATGTATATTTAATGTTTCGATGTGATGTTGATGTGATGGAAAGTTTGGAAAGATTGATGAAACTAGGGGTGGACGTCGAGCCAGCTCAGCTCGTTTTGGCTCGGCTCATTCGAGCTCGTTAGCCAATCGAGCTAGCTCGACTCGGCTCGTTAAGGATATGGTCTTAATACCTTTAAAATATACTATGTCGTACTATAATAATAGAATATAATCATAACATCATCTAGAACTAAGTATATAGTATACATATATTATTATTAATTAATAATTTACTCATTAGTTTATTATGTCTTCCAGCTCGTTTGGCTCACGAGCCAGCTCAAACTCGCTCGTTATAGTAACAAGTAAAAACTCTCTTGCTCGGCTCGTTAGAAATATGTACCGAGCCGAGCCAGCTACGATTCGGGCAAGCTAACGAGCTTCGAGCATTTTGTCCAGCCCTAGGAAACTAAACACACCCCCATACAGTAAAGGATCGTCGGGGTCTCATGATCGACCTGGGGGTTCTCTCACCACTGGGCGAAGCGTCGGGCGGAAATAGGAGTGTGTTTTATTCAGACCTTGACGAGTGGGCCCCACGTGGCTATGTTAACCTGTATGGTTCATTGCTGTATTAGCTGTGTTTAGTTCTCAAAATTTCACCTCAAAATTTCACTATGTAAAAAGTCACGTCACATCAAACTATCGGCGCATGAATGGAGCATTAAATGTAGATAAATAAAAAAACTAATTGTATAGTTTTGATGTACACGACGAGACGAATCTTTTTGAGCCTAATTAGGTCATGATAGGACAACAATTGCCACAAACAAATGAAAAGTGCTACAGTACGCTACAGTGTCCGATGTGACTTTTCAATCAACTTTTCACGGGAGCTAAACACACCCATTGTTTCAGACACCGACTATCTTTCATTCAAGTTCTGAAACTCGGAAACATGAGGTTTGGGCGGTGCTCGTCGTCCTCCTCCAGCAATAGAGATTCTTCTCTATATTACTGTGGTGATTTGCGCATGCCCTGCCTCGATCTCGCCGGCAGCCAAAGGTGGTTCCTCTAGTCCTCTACATTGTACTACATGCGACCGAAGAAGCGCCTCAACTCAACTTGGAGCTGCAAAAGCTCCTCGCTGCATTGTTTCGTATCACACAAACCACACTAGCTTTGTCATGGGCGTGATTGGTAGGGGGGGAGGAGGCCATCCAACTACCCATACCGTATCGTTTCGTGCACCTTCAGTTTGTTTGGTTTCCCTCACAATATGTTTTGCATGTATCCGTCCGTTCACTTGGACGCGTTTGGTTGCCCTAATATGCCTCAGCCAGGTCCACGAGATACAGACTCCGTCAGTTTGGTTACCTGCATGCTAGCTTGGGCTTGGCTCCGCCGATGCAAATAGCACCATCCGGCCTGGCTCCGCAGAAACGAAAATCAGTCCCGTTTCTGGCGAGCCTGGTTGGCGTGATGCGGACGTGAGCTGCTTTAGCGATCGTGCAGAGAGGGAAAAGCATATGGGAGCAGATATGCAGGCATCCAATCACGTTCTCATACGGGCTTGGCTGCGTGGAGACGAGAGCCAAACAATTGCAGCTGCATGTGAGAAGCCTGGCTCCGGCGGGCCTCAAGCGACTGGTACGAGCCAGTCTGCGTCGGGCAGAGAACCAAACGCGCCCTGAAGCCCCTCCGTCCTGGTTCCTCTCGTACGCAAAGTTTGAGCTGCTCTCGTGAGCCGGGATGACATGGTACACCCATGATACAAGGGCCCATGTATCAGTCATCTAGATTTTCTATCCTGCATGCATCCAAACAACACCTCGTCCCGTACAAAATCAACACCAAAAACAACCAAACATGACTGCTTGCATGAGCTTAACCTATATACTTCGATCCTGCACTGTCCGACCATCCCAGCCGGGGATGTGCACCATAACCAATCACACCCTAAAATGATTAGTTTTTACGATATACTGTGGCGATATGTGCAGTTTGCAATATGAGATTTGATAAGTTTGGTTTTGCGAGAACGGATGTCAAGTGTAGTTCTGCAAAAATAGATTTTATAAAGTGTAGTTTTGTGACAGTTTTTTCAGTCTTAACGTAGATTTCTTGTTTTTTCAGAAAAAAAAGAAAGGAAGTCCGCAAAAGGGCCTTGGTAATTTTGGATTGACATGGGCCTTGAATATGACCAGCACCCCCCTGGTCACCCAATTGGGCTGGACTCAGTAGGCCCAATGCTAGCTTACATCGACTAGTTTCATGTTCACCTCCCTCCTGTTCCTGTTACTCGATATCATTAATTAAGTACCGTCAACAATGGTGCCAAGAAAATGATTGAAGTTGTACGTACTAGACTATATCTTACACTGGTAACGATAATGTCGTCTTCAGACAATGCATTCAGTGTATGGCGGCCTGCTTACTGTTGGATTAACTAGCTATTCATTTGCGCTAGGTCAAAGTGGGAGTGAAGACTGAAGAGCACCCCTGTGTCACGGGAGTTGAGCATGGCACGGCAGCTTGTAGCTCGTACTAGCTTTGTAGCTCGTCCATGCCAGTGGCCAGCTACGGCTATGAGTCCAGCAAGACAGAGTAGCAGCGCCGAAAGAACAATCTTTGCCCATCCATTCGTATCCGGAGCATCAGAAAAAGGAACAAATGCACGCCGTGCTCTGCAGGTCTGGTCTGGTCAAGCGGAATGATGGCAATCCAAGCATATGTGAAGTGAAGGCGAAATTTACATGCAAATCTTTACCCTCTGTCAGCTGTAAGATTCTTTATATTCTATTCCCTTCCTCCCCCACTCGCCAATCGCCATACCACGCTTCCATAGCCTGCAGCCGCTGCCGCTGCCCTGCATCGCACGAGAGAGATGAGATATCGGCAAGCAATGCTTGCGCCAGCACTGACGACACGGCCGTAGCTGCAATGAATCTACTCCTAGGTTCTTCGATCGGTTCGTCTGATCAGAAACAGCTCGTGTGACGTGCGAAACGGGGCCGTCCGTTTTTTGTCCGCGCCCTGTCTGCGCGCGCGAGGGCATGATGACGACAAGTACGACGAGATCGATCCATCGAGATGCCATCGATCGGTCGCCGGTTCTTGGCGACCATGATGGGAAGGGAAGGGGTTCTGATGATCGATTCGTTTCGCTCGCAGCATCCCCTTGAATGCAATGAGACGCATCATCATCATCATCATCGTTTTGCTAGCTGTAGTAGGCTTCTAGCGCCATGGAATTCATTTCGGGGAATCGATTTGGGTGCAGAAATCTTGGTTACATTTTGGTACGAGATGTTGCTGCTCAAGTCGTGCTTATTGCATGTGTAATAATGAATTATCTAAAGTTATAAACATAAACATGTCCTTGTATATATATGCGAGGTTTGACACTTTGATCATCAATACAAATTTGTCGCTGAAAATGACACTAAAAGACTTAGCACCACCAAACTTTTACTTAGATTCAGAGTTAATTGTGTGGTATGAGAGAAACTTTTACTTAGCAGCACCAAACTTTTGACATTTTATTTATCTTATTACTTACGTTATATATCACCGGTTGGTACAAGATCTACAGGCAAAAAAAAAATCTCAGGTTTAATCACCATAAAAACTAATATTTTGATGTAGCTTTTGTATTATCAGCCCAACCTCATGAAGATCGTTTCTAAATCAAATAAGTAAGCCTTCTAAGAGTGGACGGTGGTAACATCAATTATAGTGAATTTTTTAAACTTCTTATTAATAGACTTGTCGTCAATATAGTATTCAAATTTCATTAATAATTGAGTAATCCTTTTTATGCTGTACGCGTCCAAAAATCTGGTCTAAGGTGTGACAGTGAACAGAATGGATCTTGAATGTCCAAACTGAAGTGCTGCATTAAGTTTTACAATTAAGTAATTAATTTGTGACACATAATGTTTTTTATCTAATTTATCTTTACATTGCAATATTAGTTGCTATGAACTCACATGCATACATCTAAAAAAACACGGTAAAAACAAATATCTTGATACAACTTTTGTGGACTGAATATACACATGAGTAATTCGGTGTAGACTTGTGAAAGGAGTATATTTTGTCTCATAAAGAACATCCACCATCAACAGACATCACTGAACAAATATCTTAATAAAACATGCCACGCTGTCCCAAGCCAAATTTTTCCAGAGTTATACTCCTTTGCCAGAGATAAAAAAATTTCTCTTTACAAGGCCAGAAATTTAGAAGACACTAGCCAACTGTTCCATCTGCCATTATCAGGGGAGGCATTTGCACAACTTATCCTTCTAGCCATCAGAATTGAAGATTTACCAGAACAAGGAGGGAATGATATTTGGAGCTACATTTGGGGGTCTGCTGTCTTTTCTTCAAAAAAAGTCTATGACCATACCATTGGCCATAGAGAGATACATCCTGCGTTTAATTGGACTTGGAAATCGTCAGTCCAGCATAAGCACAAAGTTTTTTTCTGGCTCCTAATGAAAGATAGACTCAGCACAAGAAATCTGCTTAGAAGAAGATCACAGGAATTGCCATCTTATGACTGTGTCCTTTGCCTACATCCTCATGAGGAGACTGTTCAACATCTATTCATAACCTGCCCATTTGCGAAAGATTGTTGGAATCTCATTACAATCGTGTCTGAGGATCTTGAGCCTCTCGATGCCCTTCACTCATTCAGAATTCAGCTCAATGTGCGCTTCTTCATGGAAGTGATAATACTGATGGCCTGGTGCATTTGGATGGCACGCAATGATCTCATCTTCAACAATAATCTCCCAACTTTGGATTCAGTAAGGATAAGGTTCCAACGACAATTTGCTCTCGCTATGCTGAGAGCAAAAGAGACCCTTCGCCAAGACATGTCTTTATGGATAAACTCGATCTTTTAGTTTTCTTTATCTTCATTGTTTCGTTCTTCGTTTCGTGATTGTTTGACGTCTGTACAATTGTTTACTTTTAATATATATATTAATCAGTAGGGGGCAACCCCTCCTGTTTCCTCAAAAAAAAATAAAACATGCCACGAGAATTCAAAAATAGGATTTAGATTTTACCACAATCCAATCATCTTCTGTGCCATACGCTTCAAAAAATTCAGGTCAAATATGTGATAATGGATCAGAGACGGGAGCTTGAATACCCAAGCCTGATGAAGCGCTAGCAGCATAGTATTACCATCAAGTGCAGCAGCAGAAGAGTGCGGCGCGGCAGAAGATACCATACCAGCCATAGCTCTCCTACACTAGGGGCATCAAGCACATTTGCACAGCCCAGCCGTACATGACTTGACCATTGGAGCTTGCATTGCACATAAACATTTGCACAACACTGCATGGAGTTATATGCACGCACAGATTGACCGGCCGGCTCAGCTGGTACCTTATCATTGAAGTTCTGAGAGGTCTGCTGATAATTCCTGCCCTGTGTCTGACACGGGCATCAAGCATCATGCATGTGTTCTTGCTGTTTGTTTCTTCTCTCCCTCCATCGAGCTAGTTCTGCCAATGCATGGCGATCGTTGGGAAAAGTTTTTCACGGAACAAATCGATGCGCCGCGTTGACCGCCCTGCTCCGCCGCTGCGCCATCGTGAACGGGCCAACGGGGCACGCACGTACCGGCAGCTCTGCTGCTGCTTCTTCCTTCTGATCTTCTCCTTCCTTTTGCAGCTGGACCATTAGCTTTCTGCCCATGCACTTTGATTGCACCTGCGCGCGTCCCATCATGCGTTTCGAGAAACCATGCAGCTCATTAGTGTTCTGCCTAATATTTGCAGGAGCTCCTTTTTCTTTTGCTCGATCTACAAAGAGATTCCTGTTGCAAGCACTGGGGAGCTTGACTTAGGATTAGGGGGGCAGCCTATGCTAATTAAGCTGTAAAACTAGCAAACAATGCTAAAATTACTGTTGAATCAATGAAAAAATTGCATGACAAGGGGGCGGAGCCCAGTATCCCTATATAGGTCTGCCTCTGGTTGCAAGAGCTAGCTGCTGGCAATGTTTTAACGAAAAAAAAAGTAAATTCCAAATATTTATATGGTTATATCACTTCACTCCAATAAATTACAAAATGGTAAACTGATCCATAAACTAAGTTTGTACGTGTACGATCATATGTACCACCACATACCGTATTTTATCATTGTTTCAGACCACGTGGAGTCGTGGATGGTAACTTGAATCACAATCACAAGTATTAATTTTGAGGTGATGGAAGATCAAAATGCAAAATTGATGTCAATGCAAAATTGATGTCGATCAAAATGCAAAATCTCTACTGTTCCCGTAATGCATCAAGCCATATTGGGCAACATTATTTATTTAATAATTCTATACAATGAAATTTGGAGCAAACACAGTAATACTTATCCAGATTTATGGTTTTGTTGCTTTCATCGTTTGGTTGGTCGCTTGGTTGCAATCGCGGGAGCGCAACCATATAGTGCATGATGGTGTTGCGTTTCAAGCAATCTGTCTTGCCTCGACAATTTTAGACGAGCGAGAGTTTGGGCCGTGCAAGTTTTCAAGGGCTGAGATGTTGCTAGGCTTTAGAGCTCTAATGGCCAAGCGTTGTTTTTGTTTTAATTTTCTGGTCTTGTTCTCCACTGATGTATAAATTGAAATTTCTTTCTTTTTTAATAAAAAACGTGCTACACATGTTTTTTAAAAAAAGATTTCTTGTGTTGTGAGACATACGACCAAAGATATATTATTCGTTTGTGTGACTTGTTTGACAAAGCAACGGTTCTAAAACCAATGATAGTTTACAAATCTTTAACCATAATTGTCGGAGACAGACCCAGGGGTTCTCTAACCATCGGGGTAACCACCCTCAAAAAACGTTAACCACAGAAGGCCGAATCACCAGCAGCCCGGAAGGGACACCAAGGCATCACGGACCGTCACATCTTATCCCGGCCCAAAAACAGCCGTCCGAGCTCGCCTGTCGAGGGGACCCAAGTAGCGACCCCCGTCTCCGCCTCGCTCGAGGGCCACGCACCCCCTCGAGCAGGTGAGCCAACTCCGCCTCGCTCGAGGGCCGCGCACCCCAAGCAGGCGAGCCAACTCCGCCTCGCTCGAGGCCACCCCTCTACTCAACGCGGCGCGCCCCGGCGCCCCGCCCGACAACGGTATTTAATGCCCGCCCCATCGGGCGGGCGCCGAAGTCAAAAGGCGATCTCTCCCCACGCCGCGCCGCTGACACCGTAGAGCTCGCTGTTCTACCTGCTCCGGTCACTATGCGTCCTCACCGCCACTATGCGGACGCATGCGGCGCTGCGCAAGGCCCTGTGCAGACTTGCAGGCGTCATTCCGCACCACTATTCCACCCGCTCCCGTCCTTTCCCCCCCGGTGCAGCCCTCGAATAGGGCGTGAAGAACCCTCGAATGAATATATGAGCAGCGACCGAGCACGGACTCCGGTTAGGCGCGGCCCGGTGATGACGAACGCCGGGTCGAATCCACCAACTCTCGGCCATTCCCCGGTAAACCGGGCACGCCGCGCACTGTGGTCAACAGCAACCGCCATGCCGACCCCTGTGCCGCCAACTCTCGTCCTTCCCCACCTGCCACGCCCTCGAACCAACCAGCGGCGGGCGGCTGGGCGCGGATTACGGCGGCGCCACCCCTCGAAACCACTCCAGGACAAGCGCAGGGACGCCCGTGACACCCGCAGAAGCCGGAGCTCGCCATAAATCCCCTGCCAGGGTCAAGGACGACCGCACGCCCGGCGCCATGCTCTCCAGTGCGCGCCCCTGTAGCACACACTGTACTTGTACTTGTAAGCCCCTCCCCCCTCTCTCCTTGGCCTATAAAAGGAGGAAGGGAGCGAGAGAGAAGGGGACAGAGGCACACACACGATCACCGCCTCCCACGATATTGGCACTTTCCTCAATCACTTTCACACCCATTTTCAGGGACTTGGAGACTTCCTCTCCTCTCCCGCCGTGCTTGTAGCCCCCCCACTGCAGGCACCTCGGTGCAAGATAGTATAGTGCCGCGAGCACAGTCTGCTGGACGTACGGCCCCGCGGCCGGAACCAGGATAAACTCTCGTGTCATCGTGCTAGCTCTTGCATCAACCGTCAGGGGACGGGACACAGTGCATTCTGTGTGGAGCTGAGGTTGGACGGCCAATCTCAGCACCGACAGTGGCGCGCCAGGTAGGGGGTTGCGCTGTGATCAACTCACTTCACCCGATCGGTTCCCTTGACGGCAAGCCACGCCAAGGCCATGTCGCCACGATCCGCCACAGGGTCCCCGGCCCGCTTCCGCGCGGATACCGGATCATGTTTGAGAGCCTGGAGTTCGAAGCGACCGGTGAGGGCCTCCTCATGCGGCTCGCCTCCAGGACGCCTGACATGATGGCCATTACCCCGGCGCCGCCAACGCCGCCCCAGCTCAAGAGACGTCAAAGACTGCACGAGCTGCAGATTCGCGTGGAACGGCGCGTTGCCCTGCGCGTCGTCCTCCCTGATTGGGACGCACACCTGTTGCTCCAGCCCGCTGCCGCATTACAGGGGGGCGCACCCCCACCAGCGGCTCCCGCGGAGGGAGCGCGCTGGGAAAATGCGGCCGGGCCGGCGCAGCTCCCGCACGGAATGAGCAACGCGGCCGCAAGCTACTCCGCGGCAATCAGCACCAACCTGCACGCGCAAGAGGATTCGCCGGGTCATCAGCTGGGTTCGATCCGCGACCTCAACATTTTCTCGCCCGGCGGGTCCCAGCCCGAGTCGGACGACGGGGAAAGTGTGCGCGGCCAGGAGCACCCAGGCCTGGACTACTCCGGGCTACGCGACCGCGAAGGCCTTACCTCCTTCCAGGCCGTTGCGGACTTCTGCCTCACCTGTTCTGACGATTCCAGTGAAGGGGAATACGATCCCACGCGGGAATGCTTCGTCCTCGACGGCGAAGTAGAGTCCGTGGGAGAGGATGAAGAAACGCGCGACGGGGCCGGGCATGACGAACCGCCACCAGCGCCCGCCGAGCCATCGGGCGAAGCCGCACTCGCACAGGCACAACTCGTGCAGGTACAAGAGCTGGAAGCCAGGCTCCGACAGGAGCGCCAGCAGGTACAGGAGCTACGTGCAGCTCTGGAAGCCCGGCAGCCCGAGCGCGGCGAACGTGAGCGAGCCGCCGGGCGCATCGCTCAAGCGCGCATCATGAATGATGGCAACGACGCCAGCCCTGCCATGCCGCCGCAGGCAAGCCAGAAGCTCGTCGCCGCAGTAACTCTGATTCGGGCCATGCCCGAACCATCGACACTAGAGGCGCGCGACATGCGGCGCCAGGTGCAGGCCCTTGTCGAAGAAGTGGCCGTTCAACAAGCAGAAAGTTCCGCCTCCCGCATGCGCCACCAGGCTAGTTCGAGAGCCGTAGGAAGCAGGCGGGATAAGGAACAGTCCATCCATACCCCGCCTAGGGGCGCATGGACGCCTCACCAACCAACGAGCGACGGGAAGGCGCTCATGACCGGCGACCGCGAAACGAGGAGGTCCGCGAAGGACCGACTCGTGGACACACGAGGCGCCATCAACGACGGTGACGCGCGCAACGTCCTGAACAAGAAGAGGCAGGACGCGGCGCCTCCCCGCAGTAGGCACCCCCGACGAAGGGGTCGCTACGACAGTGAGGAGGACAAAAGCCCGACGTCGGAACCCCCGGGAACCCCTGTGTTCAGCCGTAAAATCCGTTCGGCCGCCATCCCGCCGCGCTTTCGTCAGCCGACCACCATCACCAAGTATTCGGGCGAGACGAAACCCGAGACGTGGCTCAATGACTACCGCCTGGCTTGCCAGTTGGGTGGGGCCACCGACGATGCTATGACCATCCGCAACCTTCCGCTTCATCTCGCGGAGTTGGCGCGGACATGGCTCGAACACCTACCCGCGAACCAGATCCACGACTGGGACGACCTGGTCAGGATGTTCGTGGGTAACTTCCAGGGCACGTATGTGCGCCCCGGAAACTCCTGGGACCTGCGCGGGTGCCGGCAGGCGGCCAACGAACCGCTGAGAGACTTCATCCGCCGCTTCTCCAAGCGCTACACCGAGCTCCCGAGTGTGGGTCACTCCGAAATCATCCACGCCTTCCTCGAAGGCACGACTTGTCGGGTGCTGGTGCGCGAGCTGGGGCGAAACCATCCCCCCAGCGTCAACGCGCTGTTCGACATCGCTACCAACTTCGCCTCTGGAGAGGAGGCTGTTGGGGCAATTTTCGACGGCAAGACCAAGGGGAAGCGCGCGGAGGAGCTGCCCGCGGAGGGCAGCAAGTCCAAGGGAAAGGCTAAAAAGCAGAAACGAGGTGGCAAGGGCAAGAAGCCTCGGCAAGCCACGCAGCAGCAGCAGTAGGGCGAGGACTCTGACGAGGCCCTCGCGGTCGAGCGAGGCCGCAAAGGCCCTCGAGGCCCTCCTCAGGAGGGAGGCCTGTTCGATGAGATGCTGAAGAAGCCATGCCCGTACCATAAGGGCCCTGTCAGCCACACCCTCGAACAGTGCGAGATGATCAAGGGTTACTACAGGCGCACCTCCGCGAAGGAGGATGGCCCGAAGAAGGGTACGGGTGATGGCGGCAACGACGAGTTCCCCCATGTGGAGAATGTCTTCTTCATCGTAGGGGGGCCCACAATGAATGCGACGTCCCGGGAGCAAAGACGTGAACGCCGAGAGGTCTTCTCCATTCACCCCGCGACGCCAACTTACCTCGCCTGGTCAGACGAGACCATCTCCTTCGGCCGCGAGGACCACCCGGACTACGTCCCGAATCCGGGGCGCTACCCACTTGTCGTCGACCCCGTCATCGGCAACACGCGATTCTCCAAGGTGCTGATGGACGGGGGCAGCAGCCTCAACATCCTCTACGTCCGCACCTTAGAGCTCATGGGCATCGGCACGAACCAGCTGAGGCCAAGCAAGGCGCCGTTCCACGGCATCGCACCGGGAAAATGGGTCCAACCCCTCGGGCAGATCGACCTACCCGTTTGCTTCGGCACCCCCGACAACTTTCGGAGGGAGACGCTCGCCTTTGAGGTGGTAGGATTCCCAGGAGCGTACCACGCCATTCTCGGGCGTCCGTGCTACGCCAAGTTCATGGCGGTCCCCAACTACGCCTACCTCAAGATGAAGATGCCGGGGCCAAAGGGCGTCATCACCGTGGGATCGTCGTACGAGCATGCTTACGCGTGTGACGTCGAGTGCGTCGAGGGCGCGGAGGTGCTCGCCTACAGCGAGACCGTGGTGGCGGACTTGGAAAAGATGGCGAACGAGGCCGTCGACTCCGCCAAAAGGCACGCGGGCACCTTCGAGGCTGCAGAGCACACCAAGGCGGTGCCCCTCGACCGCAATGCCCCCGGGGGCAAGGCGTTTAGGGTCAGCACCACCCTCGACCCCAAATAGGAAGCAGTGCTCGTCAACTTTCTCCGCGCCAACGCCGACATCTTCGCGTGGAGACCCTCGGACATGCCGGGTATTCCGAGGGAGGTCGCCGAGCACAGCCTCGACATCCAGCCTCACTCAAAGCCGGTGGTGCAACGATTGCGGCGGTTCGACGAGGAAAAGCGCCGCGCCATCGGGGAGGAGGTGCACAAGCTTCTGCAGGCCGGGTTCATCAAAGAGGTATTCCACCCAACCTGGCTTACTAATCCTGTTCTAGTTAGGAAGAAAAACAGAAAATGGCGCATGTGCGTAGATTATACCGGTTTAAACAAAGCATGCCCTAAGGTTTCGTTCCCTTTGCCTCGAATAGATCAGATAGTAGACTCCACTGCTGGGTGTGAATTGCTATGCTTTCTCGATGCTTATTCCGGTTATCATCAGATTAAGATGAAAGAGTCCGACCAGCTCGCGACTTCTTTCATCACCCCGTTTGGCATGTTTTGCTACGTCACTATGCCGTTCGGCCTCCGAAACGCTGGAGCTACATACCAGCGATGTATGCAACACGTTTTCGGAAGCCACATCGGGCGGACCGTTGAGGCATATGTAGACGATATCGTTGTGAAGACCAGAAAGGCGGACGATCTGGTAAACGATTTGCAAATCGCATTCGGTTGCCTCCGGGCAAACAGGGTAAAGTTAAATCCGGAGAAATGCGTGTTCGGGGTGCCGTGGGGCATGCTGTTGGGTTTCATCGTCTCCCAACGAGGCATCGAACCCAACCCCGAAAAAGTCTCGGCCCTGGAACGGATGGGGCCGATTCGGGACCTCAAGGGGGTGCAAAAGGTACTGGGCTGCCTCGCGGCTCTCAGCCGTTTCATCTCTCGACTTGGTGAAAAGGGCTTACCTTTGTACCGGCTCCTAAAAAAGCACGAACGCTTTTCATGGACCCCCGAAGCCTAAAAAACCCTCGACGGGCTAAAAGCATCGCTCGTACGCGCACCAATCCTCACGCCACCGCTGAACGGCGAGCCCCTCTACCTATACGTGGCTGCGACAACGCAAGTTGTCAGCGCCGTCATCGTCGTGGAAAGGACGGAGGAAGGTCGCGCTCTGCCGGTCCAGAGGCCGGTGTACTACGTCAGTGAGGTGCTGACCGAGACCAAGGCGCGGTACCCACAGATTCAGAAGCTAATCTATGCTGTAGTGCTCGCGCGACGAAAGCTGCGACACTACTTCGAGGCCCACCCGGTCACCGTGGTCTCATCTTTCCCTTTGGGGGAGATAGTCCGCAACCCGGACGTCTCGGGTAGGATAGCGAAGTGGTTGATGGAGCTTGTGGGAGAAACTCTCTCCTACGCGCCGCGGAAAGCGATAAAATCGCAAACCTTAGCGGATTTCGTCGCTGAATGGACCAACGTCCAACTTCCACCGCCACAGATCCAAGCCGAGTGCTGGACCATGTACTTCGACGGGTTAGTGATGAAAACTGGGGCAGGCGCGGGCCTCCTCTTCGTTTCGCCCCTCGGGGAGCACATCCGATATGTGGTTCGCTTGCACTTCCCGGCGTCGAACAACATGGCGGAGTATGAAGCCCTCCTCGCCGGGCTCCGCATCGCCATTGACCTCGGCGTCAAACGCCTCGACGTCCGTGGAGATTCTCAATTGGTCATCGACCAAGTCATGAAGAACGCAAGCTGTCGCGACGAAAAGATGGAGGCGTACTGCAACGAGGTTCGCCGCCTCGAGGACAAATTCTATGGCCTCGAGCTGAACCATATCGTGCGCAAATACAACGAGGAAGCGGATCAGCTGGCCAAGATCGCGTCAGAGCGAGTCACCGTTCCTCCGAACGTCTTCGCCCGCGACCTCGACCAACGCTCCGTCAACTTCGAACAAAGGGCCGGAGCCCTCGAGACGCCCTCAGGGGCTGAGGGGTCGAGCCCATGGAAGAGGACCCCTCGAAAGAGGGGCTCGAAGCCCTCGACGTTGGAAATTCTTCGGCCGAGGCCATGGAAATCGACATGGACACACGACCGCAAGACTGGCGCAGCCCATACCTCGCGTGGATCGACCGCGGGGAGCTGCCCTCGGACCGGACCGAGGGGCGCCGCATCGCCAGAAGGGCCAAGACCTTTGTCTCGGTCGGCGGCGAACTGTATAAACGTGACGCCTCAGGAATTCTGCAGCGATGCATCCCCATCCCCAAGGGAAAGCAGTTGATCCGCGACATCCACGCCGGGGTGTGCGGGCACCACGCGGCGCCGCGTACCCTCGTGGGTAGCGCGTTCCGGCAAGGCTTTTACTGGCCTACCGCCGTAGCCGACGCGAACGAAGTCGTGCGCACCTGCGAAGGGTGCCAATTTTACGCACGAAAGACGCATCTCCCGGCGCACGCCCTATAGACCATCCCTGTAACATGGCCTTTCGCAGTCTGGGGGTTGGATCTCGTGGGGCCTTTCCGCCCAGCGCCCGGGGGCTTCACCCACTTGTTGGTGGCCATCGACAAGTTCTCGAAGTGGATCGAGATCCGGGCCATCACCAGCATCAGATCCGAGCAGGCCGTGTTATTTTTCACCGACATCATCCACCGATTCGGGGTACCCAACTCGATCATCACCGACAACGGCACCCAGTTCACCGGCAAGAAATTCTTGGAGTTCTGCGACGACCATCACATTCGCGTGGATTGGTCGGCCGTAGCACATCCACAAACGAACGACCAAGTAGAACGTGCCAACGGCATGATACTACAAGGCCTGAAGCCAAGAATCTTCAACAAGCTAAACAAGTTCGGCCAAAAATGGGTAGCTGAGCTACCATCGGTGATTTGGAGTCTCAGGACAACCCCAAGAAGGGCCACGGGCTTCAGCCCGTTCTTCCTCGTCTACGGCGCCGAGGCCGTCCTCCCAACAGACTTGGAGTACGGGTCTCCAAGGCTCAAGGCCTACCAAGAAGAACAAAACCAGTGGAACCGCGAGAATTCACTGGACTAGGTGGATGAGGCTCGAGATGTAGCGTTGCTTCACTCGGCACGCTACCAGCAATCACTCCGGCGGTATCAAGCTCAGAAGGTGCGGCGTCGAGACCTTCACGAAGGGGACCTGGTGCTAAGGTTGCGCCAGGACAATCGAGAGCGCCACAAGCTCACTCCACCATGGGAAGGACCATTCATCATCGCCAAGATCCTCACGCCTGGCACTTACAAGCTGGCAAACGAGAAGGGCGAGATCTTCACCAACGCCTGGAACATCCAACAGCTACGTCGCTTCTATCCTTAAAACTCTCAGCATTCCTTGTAAATACTTCATGTTCTTAGCCAACAATGATGAAAAGTTTGCGAAAAACATGGAAACATTGTTACTAACAGCATGAACAAGGGGGACTTGGTCCTATTCTCGACCTAGTCTCGATAGAGCCAAGCCCCCCTCGGGGGCTGCAGGGGGGTTTACCCCCCCTAATCGTCCCAATTTTTAAAATTGTGCTAAAACTCAGAGCGCTTAGAAAGATGCGGGGCGCGAGCTAACTAAAGCCGGAGCCGGCTGAGCCGTGAGACCGCCTACGCCCTCGAAGGATACGACATCTCCCTCTCCACTCCACGCCTTAATTACTCGCGGATTCAAAATACCCGGCCAAAATCTCTCCAAGCCAAGAATAGCACAATAGAACAATCAAACAAGTTCGAAGCGCACAATCGAAATTCAAACTTAGTTTATGTACAAAGCCAGTCTCCTAAAAACTAAGATACATCTGGATCTCTAAGCCTGAACCTTTCAGGCTTCACATTCCTGCGGGGACGCGGCGGCCTCGGCGGCAGCAGTCGAAGGAACCGACGTGAGGGCCCCATTACCATCGTCATCACGGCGCACCGAGGCGATGGCCTCCTCAAAGGACACCACGGCGTCGGCTTCAGGATCAGCCTCGGCTTCGGGTGCAGCCACGGCCTCGGGCCCGATGTCGGCGCGCGCATCTTCATCCTCGCCAGGAAAAAGCTCACGCCCGAACTTGGCGGCAAGTGCTGTGGTGGCGTCCTCGGCACTGTCATCGGCCTCGTCGAGAGCAGCAAGGGCGGCGTCGTCATCAAGGTCTGCGTCGATAAAGTAGCCGCGCGCCACCGCCGCAAGGTCGATGTCGTAGTGGGTCGACACCACGCCGAGTGCCTTCTTCACACCAAGGTGAAGAGCGTTCTCGAGGCGCTCCGCCACGCAGCCTCTCAAAGACCTCAGGCGGCTGGGCAATGACGACCCCGACTGCAACCCCGACGAGATGTCGACGCACTGGATGTCCCGGCACGCGGCGTCGGCGGCAGCCCTCAGAGTCTCGAGCTCCCCCTGAGCCTCGGAGTAGGCAGCTTGAACAGCCACCACCTCGTCCGCCTTCTCGGCCTCGGCCTTTCGCAGCCCTGACAAGGATCGAGCACGTCAAAACGAACTCCAACACAGAAATAGCCAAGGAAGCTAAGAAAACATAGAACCATACCATCTACCAAGGCCCTGGCCTCGGTAAGCGCCGTGCGCTCCTGCTGGAGCACGTCCTCCGCTGTGGCCAGCGCACCCTCCTTCTCCCGAAGCGAGCGGCCCAGCTGTTCGGCCTCCTGGGCCTTCTGCTCTGCCCGGGCCGTCGCCTCCGCGAGCTGAGACTGCGCGGCCTCGTGCGCCTTGCGCTCCTGCTTGAGCCGCGTCCGCTCCGCCGTGAGCGCCTCGCGCTCCCGCTGGAGCTGGCCCTGTGCCTCCAGCGGCTTGGTCCCGGCCTCCTCGCGCGCCTTGCGCTCGAGCTCGAGCCGCTCCAACGCCGCGGCCAATGCCCGGGCCCCCCGCTCCGCCGCGCCTCTCTCGGCGTCGCGTTCCTGCTCCGCGCGAGCCCTGGCACCCTCGTGTGCTCGGGCGGCCGTCTCCGTCTCCCTCACCCGGGCGGTGAGCTGGGTCACCTCCGTGACCAGGTCCAGGTTCGCCTGACGGTACCGATGAAGATCGGCGTACAAGTCCACGATTCACGCGGTCTTGTCTGCCGCCTCCTGCCGCAGAAGCTGCACGAAGAACCATCAAGGATAAGGCACGGACTAAAAACGGTGACGAATTACCAAGCAGTATGGATAAACACGGGGTTACCTCGAAGAGTTCCAGCGCCTGCCTGGAATGAAGATCGGCGGCGGCAGAGATGGCCCGCTCCAGGTCCGTCCCGACCCGTTCGGCTCGAGCCCACAGCTCGTTCTCCTCCGCCATGCCCCTCCAGACTCGGGCAGAGACGCCGGGCTCCTCCGGCCATGCGCTCGGGCCGCGCCGACCCTAAAGCAGCGCCGCCTCGGCCGTATCCCACTCCGCCGCTCCCCCAGCCACTGGCGCCTGCGGCGGCCCCCGGGCCAAGGAAAGCGCCGCCGGCACCTCGGCCGCAGCCACCCCCGCAGGGGGAGCACGCCCGCCATCGTCATCTTGGGCCACGCCTTGTGCGCAACCCAAAGCCGGCAGGATGACTGTGCTGCCGATAGGCGTGACCGCCTCCCGCCTCCTTCCAGTAGGGGCCGCGGCGGTGGCACGGCCCCCCTGCTCGCCCACCACTATCACCGCGGCGCCGTGCCCCGGCTCCACCTCTATCACCGGGGCGCCGTGCCCCGGCTCCACGTCCACCACCGGGGCGTCTTGCCCCGGCTCCATAACCACCATCGGGGGCCTCCCCTCCCGCTCCATCTCCGGCACCGGCTCCTCCGGCATCACTGCGGGCGTCGCTGCTGGACGCGGAGTCCCGCGCGAACGCGATTCCCTGGCGTGAGGGGAATCCAACGCTCCGACCTTCAACGCCTTCTTAGGCGCGAGGTTGGGGTTGGCCTTGGCAGCACCCCGAGTGCTGAATCAGAAAGGAAAAACGGAAATTACGAAGTAAAAAACCAAATGGGGATGGAAAATCACGAGAAAAGCTCAAAGCGAGACTTACCGGACGCAGTCCTGCAAGGCCTGCAATTTCCGCTTCGAGCCGCCCGATGATGGAGCCCTCCTCGAACTCGAGGACCCCCTCAACCCGCTCGGGGGCTGCGAATCCCTCGAGCCCTCGGCAGCCGATCTGCTGCGGCGCGACGCGCCCGCAGCAGGGGTAGAAGTCACTTGCGCCCGCGGCGCCGCGGGTCGGGCAGGCGCGACCGCCGTCCGCGCCACCACCGGCGCGGCATCGCCAAGGCTCGCCGCGCCCGCCCCGGGCGGCGGCACGGTTATCTCCTCCAACTCACCGGCGGGCAGAGCCCCGCCGGCGTCGATCTCCTCCTCCTAATCCTCCTCCTCGCTGGGAGGGTCCGGGGAGTCCTCTGGGAACGTCGGCGGCGTCCCGCCGTCCCTCCTCCCCCGGCGGAGCGCCGCCGAGTGCGCGTCGCGCCGGGCCTGCCTCCTCTTGCTGCTAGCCTTCCTCGCCGCCTTCGCGTCCCTCTTGCGGTCGCGGCGGGCGCGGTTCGAAGCGCGCACCTCCGGAGTCGGCGCGAGGGAGCGGTAGAGGCCGCAGTTCACCTCCTGAAACCACAATGAATCGAGGAAGGGAATTCTAAGTTAATCAACCCGACAGCTCGGGTGGGAAAATGGCGACTTACCGACAAAACGTGGCCCTCATCGGGGCGCAGCCGGAACGACCAGAGGTCGCTCGGCATAGTGTCAGGATGCACCGCCGTTCGCACCCTCGTGACGACGTACTCCTCAAGGAGTGGCTCCGGCAACATACGCGAAGCCGCCAGTGCCGCCGGGTCGGCGCCCTGTGTCATCCGGAACAGAGGGAGCTGTCTCTCCATGAGGGGAACCACCCGACGACGATGACAGTGCGCAAGCACGTGCGCCACGGTCGAACCCGACCCCTCCAAAGTACGAAGGGCGTCGATGGCGGGGCGGAGCCTCTTCCGCTGACCATCGCCGGAAACCCCGTAGCTCCAGGAGTCGGCCTTCTCCGTAAAGACCTTGCAGTATACTCCGGCAACCCCAGGCCGTCGTTGCGCAGATAAAACCACCCCTTGGCCCAGCCGCTGTTGTTGGTGGTCATCCTGCAGGCCGGGTACAGGTGCTTCCGGGCTCGAACGGCGCGAGCGTAAGACCGCCGGCGCACGAAGAACGGCGCACCCCCCCTCCCCGCGCCAGACGTGCTGAGCTCGGCGCGGAAGAGGTGGACCCACAGGTCCCAGTGCGCCTCGATTCCCAGCACGCCCTCACAGACGCCGACGAAGGCCGCCGCCTGAGAGACGGCATTGGGGGCGAAGTTGTGGAGCTCCACGCCGTAGTAGTGGCAGAGGCCCCGCATGAACTGGCTGGCAGGCGCGTTGAAGCCCCGCTCGTGGAAGCGGATGAAGCTCACCACGTACCCCGCCGGCGGGTTCGGCACCCTGGCCGCCAGCGGCGGGACAATCCACGCCGGCCGCGCCGGATCGCCCCGGGGCGAGAGCTGCCCGCTGGTCACCAGGCCCTCCAGGAGGTGATCGGAGGCGGTGGACGGAGTCCACTTGGTGACGCCCTCAATGACCACCATGGCAGACGGCGGAGCGGGGAGCAAAAGGCGACGAAGGCGGGCAGGATGAGCAGAGAGCAGCAAGCGGACTCGGAAGCGAGGGAGGCGGAGGCGCGAGCTGATGCGGGGAATGGCGAAGGTAAGTAATCCCCTCCCCCCAGCTTTCCTTTTTATAAGGGAGCGAGTGAGTTCATCCCCGCTGCAGCACACAAAACCGTTGGCGACGGGCCCGGCGCGCGTGGCGCATAGATGACAAGCGGGGCCCCCTCCCCTTTCCCCGAGAATGTCACGCGTGAGCGGCGGCATTTACTGCAGCACAGTAAAACGAAACGACGTGGCAGCGGCGCTTGACCGCCCGTCGCCTCTCCTCTCCTCGGCGCACGCCAACTCCGCCTAAAAAGGTGCGCCCACTACGCCCACCTCGCCCACTCCGTGCCACGTCAGCCACGACCACGGCCGCCAACGGTCGCGCGTAGGCCCACAAACCGAAACGTCAACAACCGAACGGAAGGGTTCCTTTCAAGGTAAGACAACGACGCCCCCCCCCCCCGAGGCGCGGGGTGCTACTAATCAGGGGCTCGAAGCCCTGACCTCGAAAGGGTTCGACGGGCGCCCCAGATTAAACGATGCGAAGGCTGCCGGTCATGGTCGACCAACCCTCGAGCCCGCTGCTCGAGGGCGACCTGCACCTTTCGCAAGGCCCCACTGATCAGGAGTACGAAGCCTGGCCCGCGAAAGGATTCGACAGGCGCTCCGTATCAACAGAGTCAGGGACGATTCGGGCGTGCTCAACGGACTTTACCCCGAACGCGAAGTTTGGGGACGCCCCTGTTGTGTTCAAGGCCAGACATGGGCAGCTAGACGAGGGATCCCATCGAGGGAGAGCTTCCGCGCCCTCGGCCCCCATCGAAGGGGGCCGAGCCCTACCTAGCAAACCTTTGCAAGCGCTCTTATGGACGAGTCTTCGGACCACGAGCCGACCCCTAGCGAACGGGGCACGGGCGTCCACTTGAACTACCCGCTAGCAGCTCACCGAGGCATCCGTGTACGCGGCCCAATTCGAGGGTTACACGAATGACCTCACCCCTCTCCCCCACGAAGGGGAAGCGAGGGTCGCAACTCAAAGACAAGAAGCCCCTCTGACCGCCTCTGCTCGGGCCAGAGGCTCGGGGGCTCCTTGCAGCATATCCTCCTCCTCCTATACGCGAAACACGTCGAAGCCGTGCAGAACCCACCCCCCGATTTCCGTATAAATCGATATCATCCCCGCAATCCACCACGTCGAATGGGGAGCAACTAACACAATCCTCGGGAGTCAAAGCCCTTGCACGAGTGAACTCACTCCTCCAAAGGCTCGGGGGCTACACCCGCGGGTGCGCTCGCGCGCCCCCACGGAAGAACATGCGTAATCAAGAAGGAGTAATCCCCGCAGAATGCCCGGGAACGATCCCGCGAACCATCAGCCTCTGCCCGACTGACCCTTAGTCCGACAGAGACTCGGGGGCTACTGTCGGGGACAGACCCAGGGGGTCCCCTAACCATCGGGGTAACCACCCTCAAAAAACGTTAACCACAGAAGGCCGAATCACCAGCAGCCCGGAAGGGACACCAAGGCATCACGGCTCGTCACAGCTTATCACGGCCCAAAAACAGCCGTCCGAGCTCGCCTGTCGAGGGGACCCAAGTAGCGACCCCCGTCTCTGCCTCGCTCGAGGGCCACGCACCCCCTCGAGCAGGCGAGCTAACTCCGCCTCGCTCGAGGACCGCGCACCCCAAGCAGGCGAGCCAACTCCGCCTCGCTCGAGGCCACCCCTCTACTCAACGCGGCGCGCCCCGGCGCCCCGCCCGACAACGGCATTTAATGCCCGCCCCATCGGGCGGGCGCCGAAGTCAAAAGGCGATCTCTCCCCACACCGCGCCGCTGACACCGTAGAGCTCGCTGTTCTACCTGCTCCGGTCACTATGCGTCCTCACCGCCACTGTGCGGATGCATGCGGCGCTGCGCAAGGCCCTTTGAAGACTTGCAGGCGTCATTCCGCACCACTATTCCACCCGCTCCCGTCCTTTCCCCCCCGGTGCAGCCCTCGAATAGGGCGTGAAGAACCGTCGAACGAATATATGAGCAGCGACCGAGCACGGACTCCGGTCAGGCGCGGCCCGGTGATGACGAACGCCGGGTCGAATCCACCAACTCTCGGCCATTTCCCGGTAAACCGGGCACGCCGCGCACTGTGGTCAACAGCAACCGCCATGCCGACCCCTGTGCCGCCAACTCTCGTCCTTCCCCACCTGCCACGCCCTCGAACCAACCAGCGGCGGGCGGCTGGGCGCGGATTACGGCGGCGCCACCCCTCGAAACCACTCCAGGACAAGCGCAGGGACGCCCGTGACACCCGCAGAAGCCGGAGCTCGCCATAAATCCCCTGCCAGGGTCAAGGACGACCGCACGCCCGGCGCCATGCTCTCTAGTGCGCGCCCCTATAGCACACACTGTACTTGTACTTGTAAGCCCCTCCCCCCTCTCTTCTTGGCCTATAAAAGGAGGAAGGGAGCGAGAGAGAAGGGGACAGAGGCACACACACGATCACCGCCTCCCACGATATTGGCACTTTCCTCAATCACTTTCACACCCATTTTCAGGGACTTGGAGACTTCCTCTCCTCTCCCGCCGTGCTTGTAGCCCCCCACTGCAGGCACCTCGGTGCAAGATAGTATAGTGCCGCGAGCACAGTCTGCTGGACGTACGGCCCCGCGGCCGGAACCAGGATAAACTCTCGTGTCATCGTGCTAGCTCTTGCATCAACCGTCAGGGGACGGGACACAGCGCATTCTGTGTGGCGCTGAGGTTGGGCGGCCAATCTCAGCACCGACAATAATTATTTAAATAATCAAATACACCATGAAAACATATGAAACATTTTTTATACTGAACATGTAATTAATAAAATCAGAAAAATTGAGAATTTTTTTTTGTCGTAGTAGGAGCTGCTACCTATGCACTACCTAAAATACCATAGTCCATAGATATATAATTTCCCAATCAATTTTGTATTTTGACCTTTACCACCTAAAATTAATATTCATGAATAGTTCATGTGGCATGCCACCATGGCCAAATACGCTCCGTGTCATGCATTTGACAGTAAATGCACACGCTTGAAAAGTTCATGTATTTATTTACATATTCTTATAACTTATTGGATCAAAATGATACAACCATATAAATATTGTTATACGATGGGCACAATTTACTTTATAAAATCTTGACATAGGCATATTGTGAATTTGTGATGTGCAGCTATATAGGCATAGGCATATGGCTTGCTGACGGAGCTTGCACAACGCTACTATCTGATGCCTACTAATGGCTAGCGCCATGATGCAGTTGCACAGAGCACACTAGTACTCGGCTCCTCTGCACTGTTGGATCATGGGTGTGTTTAGTTTCAAAAAGTGTAAGAAAAAGTTTGATGAAAATGTCACATCCGACGCTGCAGCGCACTGTAGCACTTTTCGTTTGTTTGTGGTAAATATTGTCCTACCATGACCTAACTAGGCTCAAAAGATTCGTCTCGTCGTGTACATCAAAACCATGTAATTAGTTTTTTTATTTACCTACGTTTAGTGTTTCATGCACAAGCAGAGAGATTTGATGTGATAGGTGGATGGTGAAGTTTGAAGAGAGAATTTTGAGAAGTTTGATGATTTGACAGCGAACTAAACACACCCCATAGCAAATGTAGCATCGCCCGTCCCTATACAGATATCGCTTAGCTTCCGCTTTTCCTTGAACTCTGCTGCTGCTGCTCATCCATCCCCAAAGCAAACAAAGGGCAACGAAGAAGAATCCAACACCCGCCGAATCGAGTAAAGGGAGCCTTTCGATTTCCGCTGCTCGCGATCGAGTGCCTGCCCTGCGTGCCGTAGTCGGCTAGCTAGCAGTATATTCTCTCCGCCGGTGGACGGCCGGCCCGCACCGTCATCGAGAAAGAAAGCTCCGACCGACTCCGATCCAGTAGTGGCATGGCAGCAATGGCATCGTCAGCTCCATCGATTGGCAGGCGGAGAAAATCACTTCTACCACTACGGTGGTGTTTAGACGTTGAATGTGGGAGGGTGAATTTGTGAGTATGATGTCACTTTGTAATCATTGCGTCACTGTAGTATTTCGTTTGTATTTGTGAAAAATTATCCAAAAATTGATTAATTAAGCTCAAAATGTTCGTCTCGCAGAGCACAACAAAACTGTGCAATTAGTTTTTGATTTTATCTACATTTAGTACTCCATACATGTTATGACATTTTGATGTGACGGGAAATCTTCTTTTTACATAGTAAATTTGGGAATGGAATTTTGGAACTAAACAGGGCCGAACAGCCCTACAATGATGGCCTCGCTTTTAATTTGTAATCATGCTCGCGCTCCCTTTGGGATTGGATCTTGTTTGTTTGTACGGTAGCTCGTCTGCTGCATGATATCCATGGATGCATGGCTCTCCATTCATAGCAGCAGCAAGCTTGCCTGCAAGGCTGCAGCAATAGGAGCCTACATATGCGTCGTGATGATGATGCACCTGCCTGTCGTCACACTTGTGTTTGTGGCCAAGATTGCAGTGTCTTGCCAGGGTCTCTCTAGGGAGCCAAGAAAAAAAGAGAGAAAACAGCAGTGAAGGGGAGCTGCGTGTTAGGCTATCTGCACTGGTGTGCTGTAAAGCAAAACTCTACGGCGTTTGGCGTTTACGCAGGACAAATTTTTGCTGCAGCGGGATACGCGAAAGGAAACTGAAAAGTTCCGTTCCTGCTGGGAAACGCCAAATCTAGAGTTATAGCGATCCTACGCCACACGCCGACGTGGTCCATGCGGGGCCCGCGCACCAACTGCTGCTCGTCCATCAGTCCATGGCCGACCATCGAGCAGTGGAGGCCCCCGTCGCCGGCGAGGTCACGGCCGCCTGGAGAGGGAGGGGACCGCCCAAGTCCGGCCGCTCCGCCTCCGAGCTTGGCCGCTGGAGCCGTCGCCGCCCTCGAGCACCGCCCGCCGACGCCGCCGCAGCGCTCGCCCAACTGCCGCCGCCGCAGCGCCACCGCCGCCCGCTGCGCTTCGAGACCGCCGCTAGCCCCAGCGGATGCGGCGCGACGCCCGCGGCCGCCGCCCGGAGCCGGCGGAGAGGGAGGAGGCCGGCGGCACGGGCCAGGATGGGGAGGAGCCCGTCGGCGCAGGCCAGGAGGGGGTGGAGCACGAGGAGGAAGAAGGGAAGCCGAGCCGCCCAATGCCGGCCGCCGCGCCGAGCCACCCCACCTCCGCCGCGTGCCGCTCCGCCCGCTGCAGCGCAGGCGCCGCCGCCTCGGCCTCGCAGGCGGGCGCTGGCTCCACCGCCGCTTCCTCGCCGGAGGGCGTCGTGGCTGCGCCGGCGGAGAAGCCGAGGACGCCTCCGCCGCTCGATTCGCCGCCGCCGTCCATCGATTCGACGCTCCCGAAGCCGCCGCCACCGCCGCTGCCTCGCGGGCCGGGCCGCCGCCGCAGCGTCCCCTGCAACGGAAAGAGGGGAGAGAGGGGACGGCGGCGTGGATGGAGGGAAGGAGGACAACGAGAGAGGGGACGGCGGCGTGGAGGACGGGGCTGTGCGCGGCCGTCGACGCCGCCGCCCGCGGCCACCGCCCGTCGCCGGGCGCTCGGCCCCGCCCACTCTTCGCCCCTCTGGTCGGCGACCTCGAGGACGGGTATGGCGTCGGCGTGCCGGCCCAAGCCGTAGTGGATCGCGGCGGCGACGTGTAGGCTCATGGCGAGCTCGAGCTCGGCGCCCTCCCCGCGTCGCTCGAGCGCCCGCGCGGCGTGCTCGGCGAACTCGAGCTCGGCTTGGCGGCACCAGCCGGAGGGAGGCAGAGGAAGAGAGGAGGGGGAAGGAGAGTGCGGCACGAGAGGAGAGAGGTGGGAGAGATAGAGTGGAGAGAGAGGGGGAAGGGAGAAAAAGAATAAAAAAAGAAAAAGATTGTGGGCCCCACGACTGGTAGTTGGGATAGAGATGAGATATAAAGGTTGACGTATGCAGAAGAAATTGATTTAGAGGTGAGATTCTTGATGACTGGACAGGAATATTCTCTTTTAAAGTATAGGGTAGAGGTTGACGAGTGCGAACAGCCTTAGGCGAAATGAAGACAGCTGAGGAATTCAGGTTCAGGGGTCAAGGTTTCATTCATCATCCACGGTCGAATCTTCGCGGTCAAGATCGCAATCTGGATCGAATCCGGGCCTGAGACAAAGCAGCCAAAGAGCTGAAGCTTCATTACTACGAGTGGCAGCTAATACTGCATTGTTAGAGCTAGAGCGACACTATCCGAGTTGCAGAACCGCACTGTCTTTATTGATGGTCCAAAATTGTTCATCAAAATGAAATCAGCGCAAAATATCGGGTGAGGTTAGGTGGGACAGAAAATTCAAAATTATGAGGACTTCACGTGGATTGGGCGGTGTTGATCATCAATTCATCATGCTGCATCGCTGTATGAAGGGAAGGTAAAAGCAGACATGTCTGGTCTGGTAGAAAAAAAGATGAGGAGAAGGAAGGGATCAGGGGAAAAAGAAGCGGGGCGCAAGAGAACACAGAGATGCGATGATGAGCGATGACCCAGGAGATGAGCCATCATTACGAATCTTGGGCCGGCCAAGGCCCATAATCATCACCATCATTGGAAGCCCTCTCAGCCTCTCTGCCCCTACCTTCCTTCCTTTTGTTTTGTCCCCATTATGCCCTCTTGGGCACTTGAGCGTTTTGGCAGATTTGGCACCCAAAATTCCTAAAAGAAATATTCCTCATCGAAATATACTTTAACTTTTTTATGATGGATAATTTCCCTCGTCACGACAGCAATTATCCAAGAGAGAAATATCATTTTACATAGGAAGAATTCCTACTTTTATGCCACTCAACACATAAGAGTGCGTGTAAAACACACACACACACATCAGACTTCTTGTTGTGTGCGGTGCCCGCCAACGAGTTCGAAGAATGGTGCACACCTGCTAACTTGTGCATCGCTGCGAAAGCACCATTGGCGTCATCACAAAAAATGCCTATAGTGCGAATGCTTACTGGAGAAATTGTGGGAGGTGTCTTTGGACTTCAGTTTGCTCCTCTCTCCTATACGGCTATACCATAAAGATCATAGTCTCATAGAGACAGAATAATAATAATGTCTAAAATACACGCAGGGTTTGCCCCTCTCCCCTCTTATCATAATATTGCAAATGTATCCTATTCTACTAAATTTTGCCCGTACGTATCTCTATTTGGTCATGTAACTTTTTACTCAACGTCTTGATCACTCCTCAGCGCTGCAATAGCCATACTGCAGAGGCACTAAAATGTGGACCAACATATCCACCAAGGGCCCACATGGCAGCCCCACGGACCATTGCGTGCATACAAACTACAAAGTTCCTAGAAGCTAGCTACACGTCATGAGTCAGGACTCAAGAACGGCGCCGTCTATTGGGGTAGTAGGACTGTAGGATCAATGTGCCTATAAATAAGCCCCACCACTTAAACCGGGCACACCGAGCACACAAACCATTCCCAAACTCCTCCCTTTTGCCGTCTCCCTGCCCCCACAAACATCCGACAGTCTCATCAGCCTCCTCTGCCTTTAGCCGCTCCCACCAGAGCTCCCGAGCTTGCAACTCCAGTGCGGCGGCGGCCACCAGCTTCCACTACCACGAGGTCGATGCTCTGCTCCCCAACACACTGGCTTTTGCTAGTCTTGTGTGCTCAGCTCTGCTCCATTCATGCATCAGCAGCTGCACTTGCCAACGGAGACACGCTCCTCTGTTTCCTTGGCTTTCATGGCCGCATTGGCGCATCACATGCGTTTCCTTTTTGTCTGATTCTAGTTTGCTTTGTGTTTGTTTTCTTATGCATGCATCCGTCGATTTGTTAATGCGCCTGAGATGACAGCTCGCTTTTTGATACGCCGGTGATTATTATGCAATTGTCATGAGCAGCAGCAGCAGCAGCATCTTTTCTTAATGCCTTTTGAGCCGCATGGCCATACGTTTCCACGCCAACATCGCCTTTGTTTTTCTCCTCATTTCTTGTGTGGTTGTGCAGCTGCTAGCAGGAAGGAGATGGAGAGGCTGAACACGAAGCTGTACCTGCAGAACTGCTACATCATGAAGGAGAACGAGCGGCTGCGCAAGGCGGCACTGCTGCTCAACCAGGAGAACCAAGCCCTGCTCTCCGAGCTCAAGCACCGCCTCGCCAAGTCCGCCGCAGCAGCCGGCGGCGGCAAGAACAACAACAGCAACGCGGCGGCGGTGGCTAACCGCGCGGCGGCGAAGCCCGGCACCGACGCCGCCCCGCCGGTTCAGGCCGGCGGCAACGGCAAGCCGGCCCCGAAGCCCAAGTAGGCAGTCCATGACCATGAATGGTGTCTGCACGAGCTCCTGTCCCACTGTCCCAGCGGTCTTCATGGCTTTGGTTTTAGTCAGTTAGCTCTGGATGTTAATTATATTGTCAGGAAGGTTTGTGTAGTTTTTAGTTGATGGAAACCTCAAGAGCCCTGCCCGATGGGCCCTGATGTTTAGCAATGTCGTTGTAATGAATGGGATAACGACTAGATCGATTGGGGGTACACGGAGAGATCATGAGTGTTAATATTCATGAGAGCTGCTTCACAAATCAGAATGATTTGAGAAGTGGTTTGAGGCAATCTTTTCTGACAGCGTGGTGTTCCTGCATGAGGTTATCCTTCTTTTCCTTCTTCGGAGGGTCGTCCTGCCATCTCAAACAATGCTAACCATTGTGCCAGCTCTCTCGGCGTCGCTTTACTACTTCGACTCTAATTTATTTTGCAAGCATGTCTCTTGAAACTACAGAACCTATTATAACATTATGGATAAAGTGGTAAAGTATATAGGTTCATGTCATTTAATTGTATAAGCTAAAACTATAAAGTGGAACTAATTACTAGATTTGCTTGCATATTGTAACGTAGTTTTTTATGACTCTGGGAACTTGCAGGCTGCATAACTAGTCAAAAAGTGCTATGTTCCAACTGTTAACTGAATCCATCACTCCAATTCAAAGACATCCAGGAGCGGGAAAAAAAGGTGGTGCTATATTTCAATCGCCTTAACCACTCGGATTGGAGTTAGAACGAGGCTGCTCCTTTGTTCTTCTCCCTGATCGCTGAGCCACGGAATGAAGCTCGCTCTCCTGTCCGGCCTTCATTGGCCTCTGCGTGTGTGAAGCCCACCACAGTCTAAAAATAAATCTCAGAAAATTCGTTCCCACTGGGGATCAAACTCAATACCTCTCGGGAGGCCGATGCTACTAAGACATCTGTTAACCAAATGGCTTGGAGGCATATTCGCTACTATGTAATAAATCTAGTGATACCTTTTAAAATACTAAGTATAGTACGTGATATCTATCTTGCATTATCACTCTATATAGTTTTTCACATTACTTGTTCGTCGAAGTTAAAGAAATTTGAGCAATATGAATCATAATGTGACATATATGGCATATATAATAAAAAATTATATTCACAAAAAATAATGGATATTTTATATTTGCAAAAATTGAATATTTTAAATACAATGTTACATATCTGACTCAGTTCAATTTTATGAGAATTTCGCTTTTTCTTCACCTGCCAATAGTTACCACACTATGATTGGCTACAAATAGACAGTCCAAGACACTACACGGTGCACTCTACAGGATCCCTGCGATGCACATGCCACTGCCATCATCATTCGACATGGTCTATTATACTATACCTTTCATTTGTCCTGCCTATTAGATACTTATATATATACAAGAAACAAGGGCCTCTTTGAGAGCACGAATTTGGATCCTCTGTTCCCTCGTCACATCTCCTGCTACTCTATCGTAGATATAAATAATTAACTTGATAAATAGATGGATTTTTTTTTTCTCTCGAAGGCATGGAAAGAGAGCTGCAGTGAATTTTGTATTGTAAAGTTGATTACATTCAACTTGAGTTCTTGACGTGCTTCTGTTTTACTTGCTTCAGAGACATGAGCAGATTAAATCAGTAAAATTAAGGATCAATACGTCTAACCAGTGGCATAATGTGAAAAAGCCTCTAGCCTAGTGGTTAGAGATAGCACCCTGACCCAAGTTCGACTCCCTGTAGGAGCGAATAATTGGATTCGGAATAAAAAAAATATAAAAAAATAGGTAGGGGCTTCCCCTCCTGACTTCCGTAAAAAAACCAGTGTCATAATGGATTCAGCCCACACCAGTGGCATCATGGCAAATGCACCAAATAAAAAATAAAAAAATCATGAATAATTAAGTTCGGAATAAAAAAATATAAAAAATAGGTAGTGACGTCCCTCTCGACTTCGGTGCACTTTTTTTAGGGCTAATGGAAAATGCACGTTATAACGGAGAGAATTGACTTGAGGAATCACATTTGATCATTACAAGGACAGACGACTTTTTTCACTAGCTCGAACCTCGAACCACAGTAAAATAAAAAAATTCATGAATAATTAAGTTCGGAATAAAAAATATAAAAAATAGGTATGGACTTCTCCTTCCGACTTCGGTCAAAAAAACCAGTGACATAATAAATTCAGCCTGTACCAGTGGCATCATGGCAAATGCACCTTTTTTTAGGGCTAATGGGAAATGCACCTTATAACAAAGAGAATTGACTTGAGGAATCACATTTGATCTTTACAAGAACAGACGACTTTTTTCACTAGCTCGAACCTCGAACCACAGTAAAATAAAAAAATAAAAAAAATCGGAAACCCGCTTCCAGGAAAGAAAACAGAAACAGGAGAGAAGACGATGGCTAGAATTACATCGGATGGAGGTACGTAACAACCGGTCACAGAGACATTTATACCCTTGATCCAGCCGTCTTCAGTTAGATCTCAGTGCCGCATCATATCATTGAGCAAGAAATGTTTTGATCTCCAAAGGACACGCATGATCTTAACAGTTCCCGTGCCTCCTTGCCCGCAGAAATAAGCACGACATACTATCTGCATTCATCATGAGGTTTTCTGGGAAGATTGATTCGCAAGAACACGGTAGTTGTTACTGTGCTCTCAAATTTGCAGGGAAGACTGCTGCAATGAGCACGGTAAAGGGACCAGTACAAGACTATCGAGTACATCTACATATAACCAGCCAGGTGTAGATTTGTACGCATGCACCCTGTGAAGCACCTGATCATGAATCATAATGCCAAGTGCCAAAAAGATATTGAGTGCTACTCCGAAGCACAATGATCATGGGTGATACGAACAAATGCGACGCTCAACTATTGCACCAAGCGTGCAGAGAAACAGCCACATTATACAACTGTCCTACCGAAACAAACAAGATGCCCGTCCTCTCGATTATCCTGTCCTCAAAGTAACATTATTTTCCCCTGAAGACAGAAGGTAGAGGACATTTCAGAAGCATCCTTTCAAAGAATGCTACACCAAAGTCGTGCCAACATCCAACACACATATTTACATACTGCTGCATCCACATCTTGAACATCATGGCAGGGGTCACTACTCACTAGCACTTCCCGGCTACACTACTACATGATTACATCCTACAGACGCCCACAGCGATCGCGAAACCAGAACGAGCCAGCCCAAAATGAACACAGGCTCCTCCTCGGTCCTCACCAGTGTCACCAAACGCACATCGCTACCGGTGCGTGCCATGCCTCGGCTTCGCAAGCTTGGAAGGCAGCAAAAGGCATCATTACCACAGCTCACACTAGACGCTACGCACAAACTGCAAAATGCTGCGGCGAACGGCCACATCCTGAAACCGGATTCACTCTTCGTCCGGCACCACCTCCATGTTCTGCTCCTCATATTTCACACCAACCAGGAAGCAGATGCTCACCTGCACAACCACGAACCACTCACTCGTTTGCAATACGACGATATGGCAATTGGGGCTCCATCGGGGGTACGATCAACAGACCACCAGGAGCGAAGCTGACATACCTGCCTTGGATCATACACGGCATACTCATTGTACTCGAGCAGGCCGTCCTTGTTCCTGGACGGCACCAGCTTGCCGCAGGGGACCTTCACGCCGTCCCTCCAGGTGAAGTGCTCCGACTCATCGGTCATCTTCCTCCCTACGCCCTTCACACCCATTTTCTTCTCTTCAAAGACTTGGGCATCCTGTTGCCAGGGGGGAAATGTTATGAGCATCAGCTTTGACTAGGGAGTAACAGGCTGGGCCAACTGGAGGAGAGGCAGCGTAGGTGGAGTACCTCTGCCCCTGGGGTGCCAGTCACTTCTGTGATCTCGTCCCCCAGAGAGGCCACAGCCAGGACCAAGTATCCTTCTGGACGATCCACTGCAGTGAAGCCGTACCGGGCGGCTTCAGCTGCTGCGTCAGAGCAGACTATCGCCTTGCCAAACTGCAAATGACAGCATTGAATCATTTAGCACAGCTCTCAGAATGTTTTGACGAGAAGTGAATCACCCCGAGCAACGGGCGGCTGCTCACCATGTACCCTGGGACAGGGAGGTGACAAACAGCAGGCAGGAATCCTTTGTGTAGATGCCTAAGCAAGTTAGAGCTTCTAGTCCCTGTGTGAAAACAAAATGCCATGTGTTAAACATTATAGTCTGTACCATTGTATCCTGGTTAGACTTGATGATTCATTGGGGAGTCAAGAGAAACAGAACATACCACACCACAGAAGAACTTTGTTTGGTAGGTTCTTTATTTTCTCATAGGAAGGAAATGCACTGGACTCTACAGCATATATCCTCTCAACAGACACACCATAGACCTGCAAGGAAAGACATCATTGGACATATTTGCAGGAAGAGGATCTGTGCAAGTAGAGGAGCATGATATCTTATGGTCTTACCACATCATCCACCTTGACAGGCTCATATGTTTTCTCCAGATACCTCAGGATCATCTTGTAATCCTCTGAATCCTCAGCCACAGGATTGATCGAACAGCCCATCTTCTTGTAGCATTCAGACAGTGGATCATCCAAAGTCGAACCAAACACATCCCCAATGAGATGAGAAGCATCGTTTATATCACGTATGGTCTCCAAACCAGATGCAACCTGCATGCCAAATGAATCGCGAAAATTTCACCTAAGCATATCATGCAACAGGAAATGTGAGAATTGAAGTGAAAACTGCCATTAAGCAGATAACCTTACATTGTCCGCAATCTGCTCAAATCCCTTCAACATGTATGGTCGAGTTGTGGGGAATAAAGTGAACCACTTGTTGCTGATTTCTGTCCAGAATGCACCAGCTTCTTGTCCAGACTCTGGAACCGATTCTGCATCTTGTCTCATCTGTAGAAGTATTTCCTCCCCTGCCAATTGGAATAATTGATGACAAACTGCTACATAATGGAAACAAAAGCACTGAAAGTTCTAACCTCTCTTCAGATGGAGATCAGTAAGCATCCCTATGGGAAGGTCAGGTAGGTCTTGGGCCATTTCCATCAAAGCATACCTGTCACAGGAAACATGAAGAATCAGGTTTAGATGATCCTCCCAAGAGAGCAGAAACTAAGTCTGAGTATTATATTTGTTGAGATTATTTCTCTAGGAAACGTGGGACATTTAATTTTCAAATACCAACCAAAAGACTGAATTTCCATCTAGCACTTCAGAAAGTAATCCTGTTGGATACCCGTAAGTCTCTTGGCCACATAATTGTTTCACAAGAAAAGAAACAGATGGATCAAGCTTGCAATGTGCTGCTGCAGATCCCAACTGACGAAGTGCTGCGCCTCCATGACGCACATCAACCCCAACATCCTGCCACAAGATCAACACACAAAAAATCAGTTCTTGGACCTATGAAATCATGAGGAACCACTAAAAAGGGCCAAGTTCATCTCGAAAGCATGGAATCTAGTGCAAAGAAACCAGAGAGCTAAGTACCATATCCAAAGGATACATCTTCATACTCTTCTTCTCAAACTTCTCTCTTTCCCAAGGTTCAAACTCATTTCCAGTAACCTCCTCAAATAACCGAACAAATTCTTTGATAGCATCATTGACACGGCTACCGAAATCCTCAACTCTTTCCTCTGCCATCTGGTCATGACCAATTGGACCTTTTTTGTAGAATAAGTGCAAACGATTTTCCGGGACCATAACCAGCTGCACAATGCACAACCTGCATAGAAAAAAAATGAAGTTCTTGAACCTAAGTACACTCCACAGAATGCCATACCCCCAGTATATGAGAATACAAATACATACTGATTCATATTGCATCCTAGATCGCACAAAGCAAAGGCACAGTTGTAAATTATGCCATCCTTCTCAAAGATACACCCCCCGTCTTTCTCAAGTTTAGAGTCCTTGTGCACTGATCTCTTACCAGCAAGTTTAACCTGCCCAATCAAATCATTTTTATTGAGCAATTAAATAAGTTAGAAAAATCACATGAAAAGAAGCACTAGATTAAGGGAAGCAACCTCTGCAGATAATGTCTCTATGGCCTCCTCACTTGGATCAAGCTGGCCCAGAGGGACTCCTCGGCCTTCCGGGACAACATCAGAAACAATATCATAAGCAGCTAAAGGTTGAACTTCCTTCTTTTCGATACTATCCATTATCCAATTCTCACTAACAACAGGAGTTCCACGCTCCCTGTGCATGCAGTATCAGTTGTAAATTTAATTCAATTGTGCTCATCTACTTGTCTCAGCTCAGAGCAAGGAACATGTCAAATAGAAAAGTGTATTAGGCAAGGGATTACAGTGCTTCAGCAAATCCTCCAGAGCCACCTTTATCTCTCTCAGCCGGAGGAGCAACCACACAGGTAACACCTAAGAATGGAAATGCACCAATACCATTAAGAATCTGTTGTCATAGCAATTATCAAACACCAAACAGATCATACATGACATAAATAAAGAAGAAATATATGATACACACCAAGTACTGAATTGTTGACCTTCCCTCCATGCTTCACTATCTGCTCCTTGAAGTAACCCTAAACATTTCAGACATTAACAGAATAAGATTCATGAAGCTCACAAGCATTACATGCGAGCGTGAGGACGTTCAAAGGCATTACATGCGAGCGTGACATCCGTCCAGACAAGGCAATCATCATGCCAGAGAAGATGTGGGCTTCTTCATCAACATCACGTTTAGGGAACTCCTTCTTGTTGCTTCAGCCACTGCAAAACAATAAACAAAATGCAGATTGCATATGAGAATTCAGAGTTAACTAGACCCTACTTATGCAGCACTAGGTAAATATACAAACTGCAATCTCATTACCTTGTGGACAAAATCATCTTTTATGTCATGGGGAACTTTTATAGGACCACTTTTCCTTGAAGGAACGTTGGTACTGAAAGTACAGCGTGCCCACTCGCTGTAATTCCCAGTGCACTTGTATTTCCACCCATTAAACCCAAGCTGATATCCACATATTGGGCACTTATTGAGGGGTCCATAGAACATCATATCCTCACTGCAGAGGTCGAGAAAATGGTTAGGCACGGCATGTCTAATCTCAATTGAAGAACTCTAAAACTTCCAAAAAGTTCAGTACCATCTTGGAACAACTGCATCCTCTGATCCAGAAGCATCTTGTTCATTGGCTTGAAGGATCTTGCGCATGTCCTCAACAGAGAGGTGCTCTCCTATGGCCTTGCAGAAGTCTGCAAACTCCTTTGCAGCAGCTCCCTTCCCATTTAGCTCAGATTCCTCAGCTTTGAGCTTCTTGCTCTTCGTTGGTGCCTCCAACTCTCCATCTTGCCCTTTACTCTCAGCAGACTTCTTGTTCTTGGAGGGCAGATGTTGGCCCCTCTCCTGGTCTTTGCTCTCTGTTTTCTGCTTTTTTGAGGCAGCCTTCCCTTCTTCCTGGGCAGCTGCGTGCGCTCGTGCTCTAGTCTCGTGCACCTCCAAGACCATAAGAGTTTAAAATTTGTTAGGCACACAGATATTCAGAAACTACACGACAAATTGGCAGGAAGAAAATACAATAGCTAAATAGTAACAGTGAAGAACTGAACAATTATTAGATTTCCCGTATGTATTAAGATCTTTGACGAAGCAACACACAAAATCATAATTGGCCTATTCGAGATAGACGCTTTTAGAAGGGAACTAACAGTTATTACCCACTTTGAAGTAAAATATATGATGCAGTTCCAATATAATAGGTCAATCAAAAAGTAGCAAAATCTAAACAAATGGACAGTGAGCAATTAATTTGCCATTATTTAGTTCCAATATTTTTTGGTGCCGTTTAAAGACTGTGACTAAATCATGATTGGTGGGATAATCCTAGGTACAGACGTACAGTTACAACTGAGAGCGTTCCAGGATGGGAGAAGCAGAATAGACGAAATGGTGACCCAGAAAACCATTAAAATACAATTGTAACAGACAGGAATAATAATCTATACACTTGTCACCAATTTGGCGAACCATGCTACTGAGCTCAATAAAATAAAATAAGGCACAACCTTGTTCCAATCCAATCTAATCTAACTGCTTCTTGCAATATAAACACCAAGAACCACGTATCCACCGATTTCCATCCAAGAAAAACAAAAAATAACAAAACGAGAAGGAGCGAGCAAACATGTAACTACATACTAGTCTACTATACAAAAATAAAATTTCTAGACTAGAGCAATGTGCGTAGCAAAGGGAGAACAGGGCACCAGAACAGAACAGACCATGGCGACCGGACGAGAGGAAGACGGCGGCAAGAAGCATCAGTGTCTCGACTGTCCCTATCGCTGGGGATAAATAAGCAGCCGTGGCGGACCGGCGGAGGTGAGTGCGGGTGGGGGAGGTGGATCGGGGAGGGGCAGGGGGAAAGCTTGGGTGTCGTCGCGGCTGGGCTCCAGGTGTGCCCATCCCCGCCTGCCTCCGCGACACGTCGCCTGCCGCCCGGCACCATGCAGGGCATTTCGGGCTCCGTGAGGCGGGAGGGACACGAAGCGGGGGGCATGTGGCCGCGTGGTAGAGCGGCGAGGGGGTCGGATGGAGATGGATGGGAAGCGGTGGCCGTCGGGAGGAGAGCGGCGGTGGTACGGACGCCCGGTCTTCTACTGGTCCTGTTTAGTTTTTGTAAGAGTCCTTTTACGTGGTTGGGGGTACTTTTGGGTACTTCTAGGTACCACCGGGTACTTCCCCAAATTAAATTCATTAGGCAATTTTAATCACTCAAGGGTAATATGGTCATTTATCCAGCCAAAAACACCCTCCCCACCGGTCCACCCCCGGCCCACGCCGGCAAACCGCACGTTGCACGCATCGCATCTAGCACGCATCGCACCCTACGCTCGTCGTCTCCCTCGCCGCCGCCCGTAGCCTTTACGCGGGGGTGCCCTAGTCTGCGCAGCCGTGCTCCGCCGCCACCGCCCACAACTTGCCGGTTGTGTTCCACGACCTTGTCGCGCCCTCGCGGCCGCGACACCAGATTCAATTGAGCAGAAATTCATTAGGCCACAGGACGCAGGTTGGACTCCGCCGCTGTCTCAAATTTCGATTCTTGATATGCCGGTGTTCATCAGAAGGCAATTTGCGCTAGACAGTGACAAGATTGTTACGGGGATATCTAATTTATGTAACGCTCTTGATGGCTGCAGGAGTCCTTGATGGAGACGACGGATTATGGGTCTTTGATGGAGTACAATCAAATTGTTACGACGACGTTCGCTAGTGAAGATGAAAGGATTTCAGTTTTACAATGCATATGCTCTTGAGAAAGGCTTCAGTGTGAGGAAGGGCTATGTTGAGTGGGACGCTGGCCATAATCACGTGATCCTTAGGAAGTTATATTGCAATCGTGAGGGTTTTCGTGTAGAGAAGTACATGAACATGGAGGATATGCAGCGCACGCCAAGAGATATAACTCGTGTTGGATGCCCTGCGAGAATTTGTATTGCACGAGATAAGAACACGGGGCGGTGGTTTGTGAAGGATTTCATCGACGGACACAACCATCCTATGGTGCCAAGAGACCTTAGTTGCCTTCTGCCTTCACATCGCACAATCGGCAACGAGCAGAAAGCAGAAATTCTCGAGATGGAGATTGCTGGTGTCCCTAAATGCACGATATTCGAAAATCAGGAAATGCAGTACGGTGGGTATGATAAAGTTGGCTACACACAACGGGACTTGTACAACTTCCTACATCGTGATAAGGTGGAGTTAGTTGCTGCTGGTGATGCTCAAACTGTCCTCAGACACCTTAGGGAGCGTGAACGCAGAGACCCTGAATTTTTTTTCAGGAGCAAGACTGATGGGGAAGGACATCTGGTGTCAATGTTCTGGTGCGATACTCAGTGCCTGCTTGATTATGCAGCATTTGGTGATGTCGTTGTATTTGATAGCACCTACAAAACAAATCGGTACAACGTGCCCCTAGTTCCTTTTGCTGGGGTGAATCATCATCGAAGCACTGTTATTTTTGGGTGTTCAATAGTTTCTCATGAGGATACAGCCTCGTATGAATGGGTGCTGAGAACATTTGTGCAAGCTAATATTCAGAGGCATCCTATCTCTGTGATCACTGATGGAGACCTTGCTATGCAGAGAGCAATAAGGAATGTGTGACCGAACTCAACGCATAGGCTTTGTGGATAGCATATTGAGCTTAACATTGTGCGTAATATTCACAATGACAAAGTGAAGGATGTGTTCAGGGCGTTTCTGTATGACTCTTGCTCCGTAGAAGAGATTGAGAAGAAATGGCTGGCATTCCTGACAGAGCATGAGGTTACAACAGACTCCTGGATTTATGCGATGTATGAGCACAGGAAAATATGGTGTGCTGCGTATCATGTGGGTAAGTGCTATTTAGGAATTAGGAGGAACCAACGGAGTGAGAGCCTCAACGCTAGGCTTCAGATGAAGTTGAATCCTAAAATGACACTGCTAAAAATGGTACAGAGCTATGAGAGATGCCTTGGAAGGACGCGCGTAAATGAGGCCGATAAAGATAAAAATGCCTTGTCATCTGAGCCATTCACAGCTCCAGATGCTCCAATTCTTGAGATAGATGCGAAGAAAAGGTTCACACCTGATGTTTTTAAGAAAGTGCGGTTCAGCATACCAGCAGCAAACAAGTGTGATCTGATTGAGATCCTAGATTTAGATGATACAAAAGAGTATATTGTCAGCAGGAAGGACAAAGGAGACATCTGTTACTATGTGAAATGTGAGTTGAGCGCAGAGGGCAATTTGGAGGGGATTTCTTGTTCTTGCCTAAAGTTGCAATCCCTTGGCCTCCCCTGCTCACACATGTTCTTTGTATTGGGCTATCGGGGCGAACGCAAGCTTCCAGACTGCTGTGTTTTTGATAAGTGGACAATGCGGGCGAAGAGTGCATTTCCTCCGACAAGGAAGAGCAGCATGTACGAGTATTCTGAAACCCTACAGAGGTTCCGTGAACTACGCAATTTGAGTCGCGCTGCATCATTCGCAGCAGCTATTTCAACCGATGGATATGACCGCTTCAAAGCCGTCCTTGCTCAGGAAGTTGCTGGGATCCAGCAAAATGTTGGTGCGAACCAAGGCAGACTGTATGGACCGGTGCTGCCACAAGCCCCGGAGTCTGATTGTGAAGACATCATACATATCTCAGATCCCATCCTAGTGACTGGCAGAGGGGCGCCGAAGAAAAGGCTCAAGATAGGTTTGAGTGAAAACAAATCGAAGTCTAGGTGTTCGCTTTGTAAGGAGGAGGGTCACAATCGGCGAACATGTTCCCAGAGAGACGAGGTATTTCTCAGTTCATCAAGTCTGACAACATGCCGTTCTATGAGGCATGTGTAGTTATGACTAATATTCCTCTTCATTTGTAGGCAACAAAGCTCCCTGAAGATGTGCTCGATGACTGATTTGTAGGTGAGGTGGTGCATCATACAATTTTTAAACTCTTCTTCCCTCAGAAACTCCTCTATACGATGACCTAACAATTCTTTTTCTGCTTGAACAGAACAAGGCTGTTGATCTACATCTTCTTCGCGCGCGATTTGCGATATCATGGGGTTCTAATCAAAGAGATGCATGGTTCAATGCTAGCAGTGGATATCAGTGGAGCTGGGTTTCATAGCTCTTAACTCTCCTTTTGTTACCACATTCATTATACTCTGTTTACCATGGCTGTATGGCTAGACATCTTCATGGTGCATAGAATGACCATGAACTCCTGAATTATTTGTGAAACATATGATGCTGTGAAATGTGGGGATCGATCTGAGACATTGACAACGATTATCGTGAGATGCATCGGTCCGACTGGTGGGACAACATTACCATTTAGTTTACCTTTTACGTAAGATTCCGTTGGCATTGTGACGCCAACGCACTACTTGTGCCGTGTCCAAAAGAAAAACGCACTACTAGTGCGGGTGAGCACACTGGCAGTCTCGTACAACGGAATTAAGTTACGATCCGGTGATCACCTTATTGCACCGGTGATCATCACCCGATATGATCGCTTTACTGATCATCACCGGATATGATCACTGTATGGCACCGGTGATCACCGGATATGTTCACTTAATGGCTCACCGGATATGATCACTGTGTCCACCGGAAAGGATCACCGGATATCACTTGTTTAATACTCTGATACAGTCCCATGCATTCAACTCTAAATCGTGCGAGACTCACACGTGGGGTTGGCTGGTTCAAGAGATAGCCTTCCTTGGATGGAGGCTGGTTGCCGCCTCGGGTGTCAACGTGGCGCCCGGCGGGCGTCTGGCACTGCTCTGCCTGAGGGACCCGCGCGCCTGGGCGTGCCACCTGTATCCCGGGAGGTCTACAGGGCAAGCCTAAGACCCCGGGGTCACTTTTTTTTTGGTGAGGAGACGGACCCCGGGGTCACCTGCAGACGACTGACGAAGCGCCAGGCGCCTTATGAGGCGGGGTCTTCTGGGCCTTTCGTTTGCGCGGGCCGATGGGGTCGAGGCCCGTATCGACGCGCTGCCACGGCCGCCTGCCGCACGCCTCTCCGTAATCATCATCATGTTCATTTACGGACGATATCACTGTGTCGTGTCAGGCGGCGGCGTGCCTTAAACGTTGTCGACATCTCGGGGTGCCACGTGTATCCCGGGATGTCTCCGGGCAGGCTAGGACCCCGCGGGCCGATGGGACGGGTCGGGGCCCGTATCGAGGCGCTGCCGCGGCCGCCTGCCGCACGCCTCCTCCGTGCCAGCCGGCGTCATAATGAGCAGGGGCAGTCAAGGCGGATTCCTTCTCCTCGAAGGATACCAACCGCGCGCATGGCACCTCGAAGGCGCCTGCAGTTGGGTCACTGACAGGTGGGCCTCCCTGTAATCAGGCCCACCTTTCAGCGAGTGAACTGCAGGAGTTCAATCGCAGAGGAGACTCATCCCGCGCATGAGGGACCAGGTCAATTTGGTCCAAAGTTGGACTGGTGGTGGGCCTCACTCGGTAAAATTGTCGCGGGCTCTTCGGAGATCGTGCGTGACGTGCCGGGCGTCGCTACCCATCGCCTTCCCTGCCTTCGTCCTCACTTTCCATCGCGTTCCTCGTCTTCGTCCTCACATTCCATCGCCTTCCTCGCCTTCGTCTCCCTCGCGATTGCAACCCCACTCTGTCTCCCACCATGACGCGCAAAGTCCAACTTAGCGGCCCCCGGGTCCTCGACTTCACCCCGTCCACCGTGACTGCAAAGGCGGCGGACAAAGCAAGGTCCCTGGTCTCCCCCGGCACCATGCTCCGCGCCGGCACGGCCTGCCCCGACTTCCAGAATTCGAGGGAGATCGTGGTCCTCGTCCCCTCCCTGACGGTGGGGCTCGTGCCCCCGTTCTCGCCCTTCTTCATGGCGGTGCTCGAGGCGTACAACATCAATCTGGCGCACCTGCAGCCCAACGCCTTTAAGTTCCTGGCAATCTTCGCACACTTTTGCGAAGCCTTCGTCGGGGTCCGGCCGTCGGTGGCCCTCTTCCGCCACTTCTTCCAGGTGTGCCGGGCAAGGCCGGCGTCACCTGGTGAAGGAGTGTCTCCCATCCCCCGCACGGTGGGCGGGTGCTTCTTTCGGGCGCGACCGGGGCGCGATTTCATCCCAGTGATCGTTCACAGCAAGTGGGAGAACTAGGAGCGGCAATGGCTGTACATGGAGGTGGACTCTACGTCTCCCTGTCTCCGCCTCCCGGACAGCCCGCCGGTAGAGAGGGCGGATCCGGCGCCGGCGATGGATGCGGCGTGGGGCCCGGTCTTCAACCGGATCTCCGAACTCCGGGACCGGGGCTTGACGGGCGCGATGGTGGCGCTGGACTTCTTTCACCGGTGGATCGCCCCTCTACAAGCCCGTCCGCGCCCGGCATGGTACTACACCGGGAATGATGACATCTGCCGCATTGTTACCGGTGCTGACATGAACCCTGACTATGAAGCGGTGGTGACGTGGCTGAGAGAGGTGCTGGATATCAAGGAAACGGAAGTGAACTCAGCTATGCTGCCGGAAAAGGTCGTCCCATTGTACGAGGATCCTGCGTGCCACGCGATCCTCGCGGACATGCCGGACACGGATGAGCAGGGCCTGGTGGCGGCTCGGGCGCCAGTGCCGGCGGCTGGTGGTCCGCAGCCGAGCGATGACCCTGATGTCTCCGCCGAGCGGGAGGGGAAGGGGAAGCGCACGCGCTCGCCCTCCCCACCAGCGGCGAATGTCTCTGCTTTGCCGCCCACCGCGTCGTCGCTTCTGCACGGACACCTTGGACAAGGGAGCTCCGGCGCAGGGGGCGCGCTCGCCACGGCGAAGCACGTCTGTGTCGACGTCGCGCCACCGGCGTGGCGGTTCGCTGGCCCTGGCCCCAAGTGAGTGACCCTTCTTCTATTCATGCTACGCCACCTAGCACCTCCATTGCTGTTGAAGTCGTCACGGCCTGATGGGGTCTTATTTCTGCAGGAGTTCCCCCGCCCCTGTGTGTCCAACAAGGGGCAAGGCGTCTTCTTCCACCGTGATGACCTCTCCAACACTTGCCGATGCGGCTGGAGAGAAGGCGTCGCCTGCGCTGACTGCTCCCTCAGGCACAGAGGGCCCGGAGCTAGAGGCCGCGGCTTGGAGCACCCCAATGGTCACCTCGTCGCCTGCCGCCGGCGCGGATTGGTCTGTTGGCCGCGCGGCTATATCGCCGTCATCTTCATCGGCGGTTCTGGTCCATATCCCCGCAGCGGCGACGGACCAGCGACCTTCCTTGGTGCCCATGGATCAGATCCAGGCTGCACTGGATTCGGTCATGGCTTCCCTCCGGGCGTCGGCCTTTCCGGGCCGCGACATGACCGCCTGGGAGGACGAGCTGCGCCGCCTGGACGAGCAGCTTCAGCTGGTGGCCATTGACCTGGATGGCAGGGAGGCGGCCTTGGAGGTGATGGAGGCATGGACTGACCGGGAGCTGGGCTCATTGCCGGAGCGAGAGCGCGATCTGCAACAGCAGCTCTGCGAGGCGCGGAAGCTCGAAGAATAGCTCCGGCAGCGCGAGCGGCTTCTGAAATCCACGGAGGATGCCCTCTGCAAGCGCTCTGAACGGGTCGCGAACAATGAGGCGGCCATGGCGCAGAGGATGGAAAAGCTCCAGCGTCGGGAGCAGACGATCTCTGTCGAGGCCGCTGCTGCTGCCGCCGTCTCCGAGCGGGTGGCCGAGGAATAGCGGAAGGCCACCCAAGGGATTGCTGCCGCCCGCCTGGATGCGGCGAATAAGGTTTGGGAAGCCCGCAAGGCCCACGAGGCTGAGCTGCAGGAAGTCTGGGAGGCGTTAGAGGCTCAACTCCAGGTGGCCGACGCTCGCGCCAAGGCAGCGGAGGCTGGTCTCGCCAAAGCCGTTGCGGATATCCATTCGCCGTCGGAGGTGGACGCCATTCGGGGGAGCATGGTGGTCCTCAGCCGCGAGGTCGACCATATGGTACTGCGCTTCAAGGCGGCCTGGGAGAAGACGGGCTTGGGGCCACTGAGTCTTCCTCAAAGGGACAGAGAGGACGGCACCAGTTGGATCATGGCTCGGTTGAAAGAGATCACCTCCCACCTGGAGGGTCTGGGCGCCGGTATCCGGAAGGCCGTCGTGGCGAGCGCACATGATCTAGCCTCGCAAGCGGTGGAGCACACCCTGGCCAGCCTCAAGAGCCGGCTCCCCGACATGCCCCTGGAGGAGGCACGAAATGGTATCGTACCGGGGGACGATGAGGCTGCCCGCGAACAGGTCAGGGACCTGGCCCGCGACATGGTGTTCATGTTCGCCCCAGAAGGTGCACCAGGAGACAGCGGCGACGATGGAGGTGGTGACGACGAGGAGGTGGCTGGCGACGACGCGTAGGGCCATTTTATATCTATTTCTTAGAAAGAACCGGTCGGCGTCGTGTAAAAAACTTGATGGGAGGGCCTTGCCCTACCCTTTTTGCTTGGCGTTAACAGCCATCCGTGGCTGATCTTCATTGTACATAGAATCCTCTAGTTGGTACTGTGATGGAGTTATCGTCCACTTTAGATTCCATTGGTATTGTGATGTCAGCGCACTAGATGGACCCGTGAGCGACTAAGTCTAGCACAACGGAAATAAGTTGCGATCGATCACCTTACGGCATCGATGATCAGCGCCGGATATGATCAATGATGATTGGTGATCACCGCATTTGGCTCCGGTGATCACCGTACCAGGTGGATACTGCCCTTTGTATCCACAAGTCTGACCGGTGAGGTAGATCTGCGTTGTGTTGTTCTTGAAACCCGTCCGGTGACAAACACAAGTTGAAAAGCGTTATTTTCTTGAAACCCGTCCGGTGACATACACAATTTGAAAAGCTCGTTACTGATAGGCATGGAGACGAAGCGTCCACGACACTTGACAGACTCTGTTTCAGACGTTCATAACGGGCACTTACACATAGCCCGTTACTGATAGGGATGAAGACGAAGCGTCCACGGCATTTGACGGACACTGTTAACGCCTCGCATTCGTAGCAACCGCCGTTCGCGCAGTATATATCAACCGCCCCATTCGCCGCAACGTTCTCCATCCCATTTGCTGCCGTTTCCCGAACCTCTCCTGTCTCGCATCTTTCCAATCTCGATCGTTTTAGCAACCGCCATGGCCTCCGCCGGCGAGGGCAGTTCGAAGCGTCCACGGGATGAGTCCTCCTCCGCCAAACCTGCTTCTCCCAAGCGTCCCAGGATTGCTGGAGATGTACTCGATCCCGAGTGGACCATGACGACATTGCGGAGCACGTGGAGGAAGATGAACGCGTATCTTGGTGTTCTTGGTCTGAAGAAGGTCCAGGAGCCGCTAGAACACACCGTCGAGCAGTACACCTTTAAGATCTTTCAGATCGCCGAGGTCATGAAGACTCTGCCGGCGATCGCGGCGGCGAACCTCCCGGAGGACGACGACGATGAGGTCGAGGACGACGAGGAGTAGATAATTGTTAGTGTTATCTTGTGTTGTGTATCCTCTCTGTGCTATTTTGAATTGTTAGTGTTATTTTGGCTCTAGCTTGTTCCGAACATTATTAGTGTTATTAATCTTGTTCTCAAGGTGTGTTGTTTATCCTCTCTGTTTTCGGATGAGATGCATAAACCCAAACTCTGTTTTAGACTCTGATTCACATACAAAAGCGTTCTGTGATGGATTTGCCTCATGAGATGGACCCGTGAGCAACCTCACATTCTAGCACAACGGACGTAAGTGACGATCCGGTGATCGCTGGATATGATCACTGCATAAGATCAATGATGATTGGATACGATGGATGAGAGCGTGCATCATCACCGGATATGATCACTGTATTAGCCCCGTGATCATCACCGGATATGATCAATGATGATTGCATTTGATCACTGCATATGATCACCGTATCAGGTTGATATTCCCGTCGGTCGAATCCACCGGTCTGACCGGCGAGTGTCGTCACGCGACAATGACTACTAAGTGCATCGATCGTGCGGCTGATCTGCGTTGTGTTCTTGAAACCCATCCGGTGACGTACACAAGTCGAATACATGTTCAAAACAAACACAAATATTAAGTGACACATGCTCAAAAGTAGCATTACAACATTCATGCAGTCCGAATAAACAAATATTAAGTGACACATGCTCAAAAGTAGCATTACTGCATTCATGCAGTCTGAATAAACAAATATTAAGTGACACATGCTCAAAAGTAGCATTACAGCATTCATGCAGTCCAAATAAAGTTCAACTCCAGACAAAAGATTCAGTAGAACGCATTCCCGGAGACTAGCATTTCAGGAGAGTGCATTCACGACTAAAATTATTCATGGATGGCCATCCGCCTACATGCACTCGCTACTGTTCTGACCACGTTGTTTTTTCTGTGCAGGCGGATAGACCTGTTCACCGTCCGAATGGGCGCCTGGCGATGCGCCTGATTGATCACCCTGTATGTCCTGTGTTGCAAGAACATTAAAGGTACTCACATCAGTGCATGCATTGGAAGTTTTGAGTAGAAAGCTGTGAACAGGAACATGTACTTACCCCGTCCACATAAGGATAAACCATTTCATCAACAGCTAAACCACTGATACAGTCCCCACCATTCACTAAGTACAGATGGCAATTCCTGGTCTCATGCTCGTCATGAACATCCAACATTTTCCTTACGTCTTCTTCTCCATCGATGGGTACTAGTCCTGCTGGTGGCTTACTCAATGGTGGCAGGTAGTACAACCCTGCACCTTGTCTGTATCCACTTCTACGAACCAGTGCCATCAAAATGTGGTACTGAACAGTTGCCGGCTTTACAACTACAAACTGACTCAGTATGTCTCTACTGTCACCGTACTCTCGTAGATCAGAATATAACTCCTTCACATGGTGAACCTTAAATTTCATCACCACATGCTGCAAAGTAGTCTGGATTAGACAGAAAAAGGTAATTTGGGACAAAAACTGTTCCTTCTTGCATAATAAAATTTCATTTACCGGAGGAATCTCCGTGTCGCGTAATATGTCAAAGTTATGCCTTGACAAAGAGATAATACCATCTTGTTCCTGAAAGTGCAAATATTCAAGACGTTCACATAATCACATAGTTGTATGCATAGTGCAAGATTATAGATTACCATAGTTACCTTGGCTTTCTCCTTGCCACGTGCCTTCTCCTGCAAGTTGCAGCACTCAATACTGGACCTCAGGTTTGAGAGCCCCAAGGCGAAAACATCGAACTGTGCTTTTAACTGTGCTACAGCCAAGTCCATTTGTTCTTCATCTTTCTTGATGTACGCGTTATTTTGTTCCATTACCCTAGTATACGGATTCCATGACGAGACACGTTCCTCCATGACACTGCCCCGGAGCAATTGTTGTCTCATTTCTTTTGATGCTTCTTGTACATGGTGCACCACACGCGCCTCCAATTTGCGGGCCCATCCATCGAAGTCCAGTTCTAACTGTGTGTCCGCTTCAGCACGTAAGGTGAGTACGTCCCGCTCAGCCTCTTGACGTTCCCGTCTCCTCGTGACGTGTCTTTTGGTACGGTGTAGATTTATGTTTAGATCCAACTCGTCCCGGAGCGACTTCAACTCTTCCATCTTCTCCTCCATCTCGTTCAGGGACTGCTGAACTGGATCCATGATAACTAGGGATACATGCAACCAAAAGATAAACTACAAGTCACGTGCTGTAAGAGTCTCTCTGAAAACTACATTGGGTAGAGAAAGCACTTCATTATGTACAAGATGAAACTAGGACCATGCAAACAAAGACAAAAATCTTCGTGGTGCCAGGGTTTGTTAAGTTACAAATTTGATGAATACACGTTAATTCGTACACAATGTGATTGCTTAGAAACTACCGGAGGCCGGGCTGCGTGAACAACAAGATGGCAGAGACGGTACTCACCCCGGGCTTGATGAAGAAACGGAGGAACAGCGGCGTGACGTCGGGCGAGTGGATGGCAATCTGCGGCGCGAGGACGGTTACGGTGAACGCAGCACCGTCAGGTGGTAGGAGGCGAACGAAGTGCTCCTGCATACAAGGTATGTCATTAGTGCCCGATCGACGCTCGGCGGCGGCGCTACAAGAGAGATGGCGGCGGTAGCTTACCCAGGCAAGGCGCAACTAGAGACGGGGGTGCAATGGAGGTATGGCGTCAGGGCTGAGGCTTTCGTAGGCGCAACGGGTGGACCTAGGGCTCCCAACGACTCGACGGCGACGTGTGATGGAATATCCCCAAAAGTTCGGGCGTGACTGGCGGCGGTTCAGGGCGCTCTCGACCCCTTGCGGGGCTGTGGGGATATGGGCTCAACATGATCTAAAGGGAGGCCCATTCGTACATAGATCGCTGTAGGTGGCACTGTGATGGAGTTGCCTCATGACATGGACCCGTGAGCAACCTGACATTCTTGCACAACGGACGTAAGTTACGGTCCGGTGATCGCTGGATATGATCACTGCATATGGTCAATGATGATTGGATACGATGGATGAGAGCGTGCATCATCACCGGTTATGATCCGGTGATCGCTGGATATGATCACTGCATATGTTCAATGATGACTGGATACGATGGATGAGAGCGTGTATCATCACCGGATATGATCACTGTATTAGCCCCGGTGATCATCACCGGATATGATCAATGATGATTGCATTTGATCACTGCATATGATCCGTAGACTGGTTATCCTAATCAACCAAATGCTCTGGTGATCACCGTATCAGGTTGATATTCCCGTCGGTCGAATCCACCGGTCTGACCGGCGAGTGTCGTCACGCGATAATGACTACTAAGTGCAGCGATCGTGCGGCTGATCTGCGTTGTGTTCTTGAAACCCGTCCGGTGACGTACACAAGTTGAATACATGTTCAAAACAAACACAAATATTAAGTGACACATGCTCAAAAGTAGCATTACAGCATTCATGCAGTCCGAATAAAGTTCAACTCGAAACAAAAGTTTCAGTAGAACGCATTCCCCCAGACTAGCAATGCAGGAGAGTGCATTCCCGACTACAATTATTCATGGATGGCCATCCGCCTACATGCACTCGCTACTGTTCTGACCACGTTGTTTTTCCTGTGTAGGTGAAGAGAGGTCCTGTTCACCATTCGGTTCATTCATCCGGATGGGTGCCGGAGACGGTGCGCCTGGTTGAACACCCTCCTCTATGTCCTGCATTGCAAGTTCATTAAGAGTAATAACATCACTGCATGCATTGCAAGTTTTGAGTAGAATGCTGTGAACGGGAAAATGTACTCACCCTGCTCATAATGTCCACATAAGGATAAGCCAGTTCTTCATCATCTGAATAAAAGTCCTTATAAGGATCAGCCGTTTCATCATCATCTGACAACCGACCGTTCACTACGTAGAGATGACAATTCCTGGTCCCATGCTCAGCATGAACAGCCAACATTTTCCTTACGTCTTCTTCTCCATGGATGGGTACTAGTCCTGTTGGTGGCTTACTCAATGGTGGCTGGTAGTACAACTTTGCACCTTTTCTGTATCCACTTCCACGAACATGATGCATGAAAATGTGGTACTCAACAGTTGCCGGCTTTACGAATGCAAACTGACTCAATATGTCTCTACTGTCACCGTACTTCCGTAGATCAGAATATACCTCCTTCACATGGTGAACGTTAAATGTCATCACCACGCGCTGCAAGTAATATGGACTAGACAGAATAAGGTAATCTGACACAATAACTTTTCATTCTTGCAAAAGAAAATTACAAAATCATTTACCGCTGGAGTCTCGTTGTCGCATAAGACGTCGAAGTTACCCCGAGTCATAGAGATAACATCGTCTTGTTCCTGACAGTGCAATCAATCGAGGCGTTCACATAGTTGTATACATGGTCCAAAATATAAATTCCTCATATTTAACATTGTTACCTCGACTTTCCTCTTGCCATGAGCCATCTCCTGCGAGTTACAGGACTCAATACGAGACCTCAGGTTCGAGAGCCCCAAGGCCAAAACATCGAACTGTGCATTTAACTGGGCAATAGCCAAGTCCATATGTTCTCCATCTATCTTGATGTGGGAGATATTTTGTTCAATGAGCCTAGTAGACGCATTGTCTGACAAGACACGTTCCTGCTCTAGATAGCGGTTGACCAATTGGTCATGCGCTTCTTTTGCTGCTTCTTTCACTTTGTCCGCTAGTTCACCCTGCAACTTGCGAGCCCATTCATCGAGGTCAAGTAGTACCTGCATGTCCGCTTCATCACGTGAGGTGCATGCGTACCGCTCAATGTCTTTGCGTTCCCATCTCCTTGACAATCTTGTTTTGCTATGGTGTAGATTAATGTCTAGATCCAACTCCCCCCGGAGCGACTTCAACTCTTCCATCTTCTCCTCCATCTCGTTCAGGGACTGCCGAACTGGATCCATGATAACTAGGGATACATGCAACCAAAAGATAAATTACAAGTCACGTGCTGTAAGAGTTGTCTGTATCCACTTCTACGAACCAGTGCCATCAAAATGTGCTACTGAATAGTTGCCGGCTTTACAACTACAAACTGACTCAGTATGTCTCTACTGTCACCGTACTCTCGTAGATCAGAATATAACTCCTTCACATGGTGAACCTTAAATTTCATCACCACATGCTGCAAAGTAGTCTGGATTAGACAGAAAAAGGTAATTTGGGACAAAAACTGTTCGTTCTTGCATAATAAAATTTCATTTACCGGAGGAATCTCCGTGTCGCGTAATATGTCAAAGTTATGCCTTGACAAAGAGATAATACCATCTTGTTCCTGAAAGTGCAAATATTCAAGACGTTCACATAATCACATAGTTGTATGCATAGTGCAAGATTATATATTACCATAGTTACCTTGGCTTTCTCCTTGCCACGTGCCTTCTACTGCAAGTTGCAGCACTCAATACTGGACCTCAGGTTCGAGAGCCCCAAGGCGAAAACATCGAACTGTGCTTTTAACTGTGCTACAGCCAAGTCCATTTGTTCTTCATCTTTCTTGATGTACGCGTTATTTTGTTCCATTACCCTAGTATACCGATTCCATGACGAGACACGTTCCTCCATGACACTGCCCCGGAGCAATTGTTGTCTCATTTCTTTTGATGCTTCTTGTACATGGTGCACCACACGCGCCTCCAATTTGCGGGCCCATCTATCGAAGTCCAGTTCTAACTGTGTGTCCGCTTCAGCACGTAAGGTGAGTACGTCCCGCTCAGCCTCTTGACGTTCCCGTCTCCTCGTGACGTGTCTTTTGGTACGGTGTAGATTTATGTTTAGATCCAACTCGTCCCGGAGCGACTTCAACTCTTCCATCTTCTCCTCCATCTCGTTCAGGGACTGCTGAACTGGATCCATGATAACTAGGGATACATGCAACCAAAAGATAAACTACAAGTCACGTGCTGTAAGAGTCTCTCTAAAAACTACATTGGGTAGAGAAAGCACTTCAGTATGTACAAGATGAAACTAGGACCATGCAAACAAAGACAAAAATCTTCGTGGTGCCAAGGTTTGTTAAGTTACAAATTTGATGGATACACGTTAATTCGTACACAATGTGATTGCTTAGAAACTACCGGAGGCCGGGCTGCGTGAACAACAAGATGGCAGAGACGGTGCTCACCCCGGGCTTGACGAAGAAACGGAGGAACGGCGGCGTGACGTCGGGCGAGTGGACGGCAATCTGCGGCGCGAGGACAGTTATGGTGAACGCAGCACCGTCAGGTGGCAGGAGGCGAACGAAGTGCTCCTGCATACAAGGTATGTCATTAGTGCCCGATCGACGCTCGATGGCGGCGCCACAAGAGAGATGGCGGCGGTAGCTTACCCAGGCAAGGCGCAACTAGAGACGGGGGTGCAATGGAGGTATGGCGTCAGGGCTCAGGCTTTCGTAGGCGCAACGGGTGGACCTAGGGCTCCCAACGACTCAACGGCGACGTGGGATGGAATATCCCCAAAAGTTCGGGCGTGACTGGCGGCGGTTCAGGACGCTCTTGACCGCTTGCGGGGCTGTGTGGATGCTGCACAGTGGGGCTACAAAGCCCCAGATAAGGTCGGGAAATGGGGTGAAAACGACCCGACGGGCCGACGGCCCATTTGTTGCGTCCAAAGGGTTCTAAGGTTTGCCCATTTGTGGTGTTGTAGACCGGTGAATTCGGTGCACGCCAAACTCCACCAACCACATAAGGGTTTAGTTCCTCAAAACAAAAAAAAACAGATAAGGGATTAAGCGGTAAGCTGGTCAGTCACGGGTGAACATAATCGACAGCATCGCCTATAAATTGAAGCTCCTGCGTGGTTTATGGAAGTAACAAACCAACATGTGGCGCTCCAAACTCCGTCCTCCTGATATGTTCTAGAGCAGTGTCAAAGCCATGGCGGAAGACGTCGACCAGCGTCAAGTCTCAGCGCCGATGGTAACCTGAACGCTGCTCTTCTCCAGCAATGCCATAAGATAACTAGCGAGAGGTATGCGCAGACTAGGCTGGTTTCTCTTGGTCTGGATTCCATATTGTGGATACCTCTAAATTGCCAAATAGGCATTTTATACCTTTGTATCGTCAACCGGCCCATGGCTGTCTATAGTTTATCCTTGCTAACTCGTCGAATTGTATGATAGTACTGTAAGATGTCAATGTTCACTAGACAAGACAAATCAGTGTCCACGGTCGAACACTAGAGCAATTAATGTGGCACGGAAATCAGGCACCCACTGGTTGACCCGGCGAGTGCAATTAATGTGAGAACACCGTCCGGTGGTCACAGGAGAAACACCGTCCGGTGGTGTGCCTGGGTGCGCGGATGACTCCCAAGACATAAAACAAACCTAGGCTCTCGTCCGGTGCACGTCCAGTGACTTCACCGGTTCACCCAACGCCAAACCAAACTGCAAGCTCAGATGGTATACATGGGCTGCTGCCCAAGCTCAACAAAGACACGTCGGCCCAATAGCCCACATGTTGCAGATCTCGCCAATCGGGAGATTACGCCTCCATTCTTTCTGTTTGAATGTAAACCCGATGTGGAGATCATGGCAACCGGCAATCCGAAAATTACTCATCCATTATTTCATTTTCCATGTACTAGTAGTCCACCGCCGCAGACACCGCGCAGTAGGCAGTGATGCCGGCCGCCAGCGAAAATCCTCACCGAGGTCACAGTAGACAGTACCGTTCTTCGCTCCTTGGTGATACGGGAGGCTCACATCGCCGCCGCCGCCGCACCGTGGCGGCCACGCAGTAGGTGATCTTCGTCGCGTTCCGGCCACAAGATGACCCCACCTACTTCGATAGCCGCATCTCCAGGTGACGTTCCCATCGCATGTAATGAGCCGATCGGGGCAAGAAGACGTTCCCATCGCATCTCCAGGTGACGTTCCCATCGTATCTACTGTGTTGATTCAAATTAATACCGCGATAGTATGCATTGTGCTTGTTCGATCTTGAACACACAGAAGGGGGGCAATGATAGATTGCCGCCATCATTTTTGTCACTGTTAACCGTCGGGTTCCTTCAATCTGATCCGGCTGTGCTTCAACTCACACAATTTGACGCAGATAGCGCTACCCGGGCACCAACTATAAGAGAGAATCAAAATGAAATTACTCCGCAGTCGGTTTCACAAGACAAACTACCACCTAGCAAGGGACCTGCTACAACAGGGGTTCAAAATACTCCGCATTCGGGGGTTCAACATACTCCGCATTCGGGGGTTCAACAAACTCCGCAATCGGGGGTTCAACATACTCCGCAATCGGGGGTTCAACATACGCCGCATTCGGTAGTCGCCACATCCATTCTTCAGTTATTTTCTAAGTGATCTATTCCCTTTAGCTGCTTATCATATTCCAACTACTTGCTATAGGAATCGAATAAGCCGCGTCTAGCAATCTCAATTGTGAAGTTTGCAACCGCCGTAGCAGCTCTTTCACCACAGAAACGGGCTGTGGTTGAGGGCATGGGATTTGGGAACCTGATCAAAATGCCGAATACAGCTCTCCGTAGACAAATGGTAACAACAATTGTAAACCGGTTCGATGTGACGACGCAAAGCTTCCGTATTTGTGATCAGAATGTTCAAATTCTTGATGGGGATGTGCAGGATATATTGGGCCTTCGAATGGAAGGCCTCGATGTTACCCAACATATTGCTGCAAAAATTCCCAAAAAACTGACGTTACCAGATGTGTTTTTAAAGTTATACGAAGAAAAAGCACATAGTATCACATTAAACAACCTGATAGATCTTATGAAGTCCACCACTGCGGAGGATGACTTCAAAAGAGCCTTTGCCTTGTTCACAATTGGTGTTATTCTAGCACCAAACAGTAAGGATAAAGTTAGTTCCTCTTATCTGGCCCTAGTTGAAGATGTCAGTCTAATTCCGAAATACAATTGGGGGGGATTCACTCTGAAATTTTTGTTGGATGGTATTAATACCTACATTAGAAAGGTGGCGACATATGCGACTATACCGGGCAATTTGGCTTTGTTACAGGTACGTTCTAAATGCTTCACCCAATTTCTATACACAATGTTTACCTTTGAGTCTATGTGCTTCTTGCATTATTTCGTAGTTTTGGTACTGGGAGCGTGTCATGCCGCGGTGTACCTACGGACTCAAATATGACCCAATCCCTCCACCATTGATGGTGAGGTGGAATGAGCAGAATGCTAAACTTTGATCTGAAATTTATAGGTCGGAAGGCATAGATGGAGGAACTGTAAGTTATCCAAAATTATATCAACATGAGGTTGTTGTTACGTGTACAATCTAACTATCTTACTAATTGTTCGCAGCTTGTCTTGCGCCCTGATTATGGCACCCAGACAACGAACGGAACAACAGAACCACCAAGTATACCAGCTCCAATTCCAGTTACAGAGTCCTCCGGTGGATGGAGGCAAAACCGCCAGCAGGATCAAACCAACCGCCAAGTATGGAACCTACATATGGGTCCAACCAATTTTGTGTGCCTAATTCATCTTTTCTTTCTATTTATGTAGAGGCAATTCTTTCAAAAATTGGTGGAAGACTCCTGAACGGAGCTTGCACTAGACATGGAAACAAGACTCTTGCGTGTAGAGAACACAATTGGTCTGCAGATACTCGCTCAGAAGACGGAGATAGCTAAGCTTAAGAATGACAACAGCATGGAGGAAAGGGTGAGTGGGTTAGAAGATGTTTGTACAGATATGCAAACAGCTATCATGGTAAGCAGCATGGAAGGACTGACTGCACTTGTATATTCCGAGCATCCCCTTCATCGTCTAACATAACCTTCCCACAAAACAGGATTTGAGATTCACCCAACAACGATTGGAAAAGGGACAGAATGAACTCCTGGAGGTGGTCAAGCGTTTTCTCCATCAATTTACACCTGTATCTGAACCTACCCAGTTTCCTATGCCTCCACATGCACATGTTGTTCAGCCATCTATGCCTACAGCTTCACGTGATCACGAATCGCGCCAGCACCCAGGATTAGCTGCCCATGCCACAATGCCAGTCGGTGGTGTCAGTCGGTGCTGCAGGTGGAATTGGAGCTTGAGCTGGTGCTAGTTCTGGCTGAGCTGAACTGGAACCACTTGCCTCGGCATCATTAGCTCTAGGAGGTGGGGATGGAACTGTGTAGTATGGGTCAGACGAGTCTGAGGTATAGTCATCGCCCCAGAACCCCTGAACGGCATCCAAATCCTCAATTGCATCATCCTCCCGTATAGCTTTTTCTCCTCTAGAGTCAGCTCACTCTGAGCAGCGACTAGGGCTCTCGGGCAACGACGAGGATCCCTGGAAGGTGGCGGATTGTAAACCTTGTAACAACTAGTGCTGTCTGCAAGCGGGTGACGAACCGGAGTCTGCAAATGCTGAGCAATGGTCCTGTCCAACAGATAACTGATAATATGTGCATAGGGCTGCTGTCTTCCTGCTTTCAATCCATCTGCAATACTGTCCTCAATCTCACATAGAAGGAAGTCTACAATATCAAACGGTGTATGGGACAGGATGTGAAGTAGGAGCCACTGCTGTATACTGGTCACTGCCTCTCCGTGTCCCATCCTGGGAAGAAGTGAATGTCGCAGGGCCTTGTGCACGACCTGAGCCTCGGTAGTAAGTCTATCGGGTGCACGGGAGGACTCCGGACGGAACGGCTGGCGGTAGCAGATAGATACCCTCTCAAAAGGAGGAAGAACACCTCCAACAAGTGCACGTCTGGGAGGATGAGCCCATGGGTACGCCAGCTCGTGAAGGCGAGTGTCGTTGAGATCCACTCCCAGGGCATCTGCAATATCTTCCCAGGAAAGTGTATGATCCTTGCCCCTGAACATGAACCGAATGAATTCTCTGTTCTCATCTATCCATACAGTGGCGTAGAAAATTCTAACCCAACGCGCCACATATCTGCCTGACCGGGAAAGCAAATCGGCAAGTCCTCTCAAGTAGCTGAAATGAGGCTCAATGTGTGCTCCCCCTGCAGCACAGCTTAATTTGTCGTAGTTGAGCACATTGTACCTGCTCAACTGAATCCCCCTGGCCTCATATGCCCTAAAAAAGCCTTCCTGAAGGAGTGTGTAGAAATTTTTACCAGCACGATCGTCTCGGGGTTCCCTGAACCACTCCTCAACAGAAACAAACCTTAGCTTCTTCACTCTGCTGGCTGTAGCATCTATAGGTACTAGCGGCGCTGATGCAGTGAGGGTGCATGGCCTCTTCCTACCGGACTGTGTGTTGGGTTCAGGTTCCGTCCCAGCGCGCGAGGATAGACTGCGGGTGATTCTCCTACGAGGTGGAGGCTCAACCTCATGAGTAGCGGGTTCTCCTACCTGTGCATCCTTGGACAACTTCTTCTTCTTTCTAGGCTCTGCAACACTCTTGCCATTGCCCTTCACCGGTCTGCGAGGTGGCTCACTGCCGGCACCCTCATCGTCGTCATGTCTGGCCGTCTGCTTCCTCCTAGCCATTACTTCACACAGAATCAACAAATGCAGCAACCCTGTTATTGACCATGAGCAATCGATAATGGAAAAACTATTGTAATCAACCTTTCTTGAATTTGTTAAAATGAGATGGAAATTGTAGCCGGAAAGGGGAATCCTCACCCACAAGCCGTCATGGTGCGAATCAAGCCAGCGAAGGAGAAGGACGGGGTACGCGCGAAGGCGAACGGATCTCTGAGCCTGAGTGAGTACGCTAGAGGCGATCTCCCGCGGGAGGCGGCGATCTAGGGTTTGGAGCGGCGGCGGCGCTGCGCGAGACAGACGTCGCCGCGGTGCTGCGCGGGACAGTCGACGCCGCGGCGCTGCGCCAATGCGACGTGAGGGGGGAGCGGAAAAGGGACCGGGGGACAGCGCGGTCGCGATGGTGATGGCGGCGGCGGTAGCGGCGGCGATTGGCGGCAGAGAGACACGCCCGCGCGAGGGCAAATTGGCTACCGGGCTCCACCGCGAACGGTACAGGTTAGGATTAGCAGCTCTGGAATTGGACGGCGGAGATGCGCCTCTAGTCTGTCCCTCCCTTGTCGGATCCGACGTGACACGTGGGCCTCTCGACAATAGTCGGCGGAGACCGGGGTCTACGTCCGTCTTTGCCGCGTGCAAACATGAAGTGGTCAGTCGACACTTGAGACTCCGTAACGCTTCAGTGTTGGCGCACTGGACAAGTACGCCTAGGTTATAATGTTCGGTTTGCCAATCCGGCTGAAATCCCCAATTCGAGCAGCAGGTGTAAGAGTGCCACTCCACTGCTAGTCTGCTACTACCCCAAGATCCACAAATCTGAATCCCTCGAGCCTCCAACCCTCAATCTGTGGCCGTAGACCCCGAGATTGAAGATCGAATCACTAGTCCACCAAGAATGGCGGGTGGGGGGCGTACCAGTGCGAGGAATAAGGCGAACAAGAGAAGGAAGGTTGTTCTCGATGGAGTCCCACAGTTCAAGAATATTCCAGCACAACCGCTAGTGTGGAAACCATCCTCCCTCAAGCGTGAAGACCTGGAGAAGCTGGTAAAGGATGGCTTACTGCAGGAACAAGCAGTCGCAGGCTGGAGGACGGACCCAGGCAATCCCTGGCCCTTCAATGAGATCGACGAGATAGTGGTGTTCGCCCCCTTTTATGAGCGCGGATTCGCCACACCGGCTCATGATTTCCTCCGCGGACTTCTCTTCTACTACGGGTTAGATTTGATCCATCTAAACCCGGATTCCATTCTTCATGTCTCCCTTTACATCCATTTTTGCGAAGCTTTCATGGGGATCGATCCCCATTTCGACTTGTGGCGCCATCTGTACCATGTCAAGGCAGACCGGAGTACCGTTCTCAGAGGTGCGATCTTCGAGTTGCGCCAAGGGCGCGAGGCGGACTACTTCGACTTCAAGTTGAAGGATTCGAACAAGGAGTGGCACACCAAGTGGTTCTACGTCTCGAATCAGACGCCTCAGCTCGCTCCGCACAGCGGCCATCTGCCCAAGTTTCACCCCAACTGGACCACGGCCCCTTCTGTCAGTCAGGAGGGGAGCCAGATCACTGAACTCCTGGACATGATGACTTCCACCAAGGCGGTTAGCCTGACGGCACAGTCGGTGGTGCTAAGCTTCTTCCGCCATCGCGTGCAACCCTGTCAGGACAGGGTGCACCCTGCCTACGAGTACTTGGGTACTGAAGACCCAATGAGAATGTGCCAGGATGAACTCTGGAAGTCCAAGTGCTTGGCCCGACTTCAGAGGATTTTCCCTGATGTTGAAGACTTGCCAACGGCATTCTTCGATTGGCACATGGGGAATCCTTGCCCCGGTGTAAGTGACAACTACTGGGCACTGTCTCATTTCTAGTCAGCATTCATGTTCGAACCTGACCGAGTCTTGTATCTGAAAATTTATGCAGAATCGTCATCTGCTGTACTCGAGCAACCCTCCTTTGCCCGAGGCCCTAACTGTCGAACAACTGATGACGACCACCAGGATATCGGGATTGGTCCCGCCTGCCTCTCTTGAGGCGGCAAGAACGATGAAGAACAAGGTGACGGACCCGTCTCCTCCCCCTCCCCAAGAACGGAAAGTAAACCTCAGCGCCGGTCTTCCTGGGGACAAGGGCCAAGGTGGCTCTGGCATCGAACCCTCCGCATCCGAACAACCAGAGTCATCTACCCATAAGAGGGATACCCGTTCCACGGGCATGACGATCCCCTCCACCAGCCTGCCGAACATGGAGAATCCTACCAGCACACGGACAAACAGCGTGTCCGCCGTTACACCAAAGGTTGAGGAACCGGATGTATGTCCAAGGGCGTCGGCCTCTGGCATGGAGGCTGGAGAGGCTGCGGGTGCCCCCTCAATGTCTTTTGCAAGTTCTCCAGGCCCCGAGACGGTCAACATTGCCCGCGAGGAGCCAGATCCTTCTCATCCCTGCGCATCGAGCACGACTCCGGCTGCCGCGTGGCCTCAATCGGCCAAAAGCAGTCGTCTCGCCGCAGCCCGCGTGGAGGAATCGAAGCTCGCCGGGTTAGAGATCGAGGAAATCCCACGACCCAAGCCTACTGCGCCGCCCTCTCCGCCACGGCACTTTCGAATAGGGTGCGCGCCTCCCGGAGCTGAATGGGAGGACGATCGGACGTTCCTATTGACCTCCGAAACTGATCACGAAGAAATGGTGAAATTGAAAGAGCTGCACGAACAAGTTGCGAAGTACTGTGAAGAAGAATTCGAGAAGTGGAAGGTGCTGCACGACCAAGTTGTGAAGTCGCATGAGGTAAGTTTCTCTTTGTAGATTATCCTCTGAGAGCAAGATATCTCCCATCTTGATTGTTCTCTTATTAAAAATAGAGTGCCATCTTGCGCTCGCTCCAGAAGAGCGAGATTATACGCCGATCAACCGCCATGGCATCCAGGGCCGAAGAAGCTGAGTCCAAGCTCACGCAGCAGCGAGCAGCCTGGGACGTGGAGCGCGCTCTCACCAAGAAGGAACTGGACGAGTGCTATAAGAAGATTGACTTTATCCAATAGGACAGGGAGGCACTGGTCATCAAGAACAATGAGCTCCATGCGGATATCAGAGGTGAGCACTTTGTACATCCTCCACGTTCTATATCAAATGTTGCACTTTTGCTGTGGTTTGCCTCCTTAACCCTCCTGTATCTTCCAGACTGAGACAAAAAAATTGCAGATTTTGAGGCAAAGGTGAACGACTGTCTGAAGCGTGAGGAAGAAATCAGACATCAGCTCGAGACAGAGAAGACGCTGCGCAAAGAAGTGGATCATCGAGTTGAAGCGCAACATAAGGAGGCCAATGATCTGTCAGCCGCCGCTCTCAGTATTAGCCGCCGCCTCAAAGGTTTAGGGAACTGACGCATGCTACACTCCAAACACCATAATCACTAGACTGGTGCTACAAGAACGGTTCTCACCGGTCCAACTGGTACGTTTAGCACAGTGCCATTGCATGTCTAGGACCCCGTCCGGTGAACGTCTAGTGACTTCCTGGGTTGATACGGTGACTGCAATTAATATGGAACTCGTCCTTGTCACCCACTTTGAGTTTGAACTCAATTTCTGTCAACTTATTTGTTCTATCTAAGATACATAGATGTACAACTATATAGCGTCCACCACACTACGGCCAATCTCAGTGGCTAGGGAACCATCGTCTCTCCATGCCCTCGTACGACCGGTGATATACGGTTGTGTTCACTGGACAATGTATGATAAAGCTACAAACATGCTTTCTGTATGGACAAGTGTTTGCGTGCACAGGCTAGGGTTTAGCGGCGGCAGTGGATGGTAAACTCACCCATATCGTGTAGGTGGGGGGCCTAACGGGCTTGTGCATGCTTCAAATCACGGAATTCCAAACATGGGCTGAAATCCATTATTTTCCTGGGCCTGTACAACCAACCAATCAGACCCACTATGAATTTGGTTCATATTATTCGCATGCACCCGTTCATCCAGTGGTAATCGTTAATGCCCACGGGACAATGTGTGAGGAAGCTGTAAACATGCTTTTCTGAATTGAATGAACTAATGTTTGCGTGCACAGGCGGGACCGGCGCGTCTATCGGATGCGATCTACGGTCTCTCCTTGCCACCTGCCATAGAACCATCCTTAGACTATTAAGTTTGTACGCTTCATGAACCCTTTTAGTATAATCATGGTCTAATAGCCCATGAATTCCTAAATTATTTGTGAAACATATGATGCAGTGAAATATGCTAATCGATCTGAGACCTTGACGCAGTCCAGTGGTACTATGGTCCGCTTCGTCGATTAAAAAGTTTCGATGCTAAACTCCAAATACCATAATAACCCGACCGGTTCTCACCGGTCTAACTGGTATGTTGAAGCACAGTGGCGTTGCATGGACTCTGAAGTTCTGCCATTGTACCATTGTGCCTTGCTTGGGGGCTATTTTTTTCCTTCTACTAGTTCTACCAGCCATGGTTGTATTTCTTCTTCCGGCTATCTGTATCAAATTATGATGCATGTAACGCGCACAGCATCAGATGCACACAAGAAGTAAAAGAACCATAAAAATATTTTCCCTGTATAAGCAGAGAATAAAGTATTTCCATACTATGGCCATTGGATCACTAGCGCGTGGGGCGGGGGCCACTTTACAGTGACTATAACTACTACAGAGAATCCTCATGCCACGCGGCCTCGCCTCTCTGGATTTTCGAAACGGACGATAATCGGCACGATCCAGGGCAACCTACCAAAAGATAGCATCCAACTACGCCGCGCGACATGCCTTCTTTCCTAGCGCACGCCCGGCTCCGCGACGACGGCTCGGATGTCCGGCTCCTTCTTTCCTCACGCGAAAATGCCGCTCCACCGGGCGCACATGATTTTTTTTCCGATAATCCACGACGGAACGATCAAGGGCAACCTACAAAGGCGTTTAACGTTGATTGATATTTAAGGGAACTTGACAGGGTAACAGGCGTAATCCCTTCGCTATCATTCCCTAGCCCTTTTTCCGCCACCATTGCCATCAACCTCCCCCTACCAGCACCTCTTAGCCCTTGTCGTTCCCGACTATGGCGCCGGCTAGAGCCCTTCCCCAGCTTCCAGAAGACATGCTCGTCGAGGTCGCCGCCCGCGTGGCGGCATCATCAAGCTTCCCCATGGACGATATGCGTTGCCTCAGGGGGGTTTCCTGTCTCTTCCGAGACTGGGTGTGCGGCGCGCCGCTGGTGCGCTGCAGCCTCAACCTAAGGCTGGCGTTGCAGCAGGAGGGCAACGAGGAGACTCGCCAGCGGCTGATCGCGAACACCTACAAGGTGGGCAACCTTGAAGCGCTCTTCATCGAGGGGATGAGGGCCGCGTTCCGACCTCACGTCGGGTCTCTTCATCCGTCGCTGCACGACCTAGAACGGGCTGCACGCGGGGGCCACAAGCCGGCGGCGTACATGCTCGCTATGTTCCTGTGGCGAGCAAATCGTTGCGCCGACGATGACCACCAGGCCAAGGAGCTCCTGGCCAAGGTGGCGGATGACGACACGGTGGTCACCAAATGGAGTGACCGCGGGGTTTGCGGTACACTCGATCACATCATCAACATACTATGGGCGGACGTCTGGCCTATTGACTTCCACCCCCCCCTTGGGCGTGCTTGGGGAGCCGGTGCCTCGTGCTGTTCATCAGTGCGCGTACCGGGACGCGAACGGAATCCTGCGCGTCTCGTGCTGCAAGGTAGCCGGCCGTGAGGGAAAGTTCTGGTGGTCGTACTTCTGCAGCGAGGAATGCAGGATCCGGCGCCACTGCGAGGCCACCTTCCGCGTAATTCTTTCTTATGATAGCTTCCTCTTCGTCCATGCTGTTGCGGTGTTCACGACACTACCATTACTAGGGTGTCTCGGAAATCCTCGTCTTAAGACTGTAATTTAGTGTTCTCAAAATTTTACCTTCACTTCATGGTAATCATTGGTTCTGTACTCAAAGTTTGTACGCTTCATGTGCCTACTGTTTGGTCAATGAGTTTCACCGGTAACATAAAGGGAATTGAAAAGCTCCGTAAACGTAAACAAGTTAAGCGATTACTGGTTTTGTTTGGTGGTTCTCTCATCTCGGTAACGAATACAAGCAAAAAGGGGCAAAATTGCAGAGGAATGACTTCTTCTGGACTCTGGAGTGCGAGTGGCATAGGACTCTCGAAGTCGAGAACCGACCAGGCCGGCGAAGAATGGGCGACGTCGCAGCGCTATCCGTTTACGCTGGGTAGAGAGCGGTATCAGATTGCGGTAGTTTTCTACGTCTCCGTAATCTATTACGTGGGATCCGATTACACCGGCGCCGAAACAAACACGATCTAATGGAATCAGTTGCCTCCGTGAACAGATCACGTTACATTAGCGTGAACCAAATAGCACCTTGTGATGGATGATGGCGGTGATAGATGGACAATGATAGCGTTATAAACATGGGAGCGACGCTATAGGCAGTGGAGGATGCAACTTGCCTTGCTAGTATTCTCTTTTTTTTGTACTAGTTGTACCAGCCATGATTGTATTTCTGCTTCTGGCTATCTGTATCAAATTATGTTCCATGTAACCTAAGGCAATGCTCCATGACCAAGACAATCTTGTATCCATCATTCAAAAAATACCAACCAAAAGTGCTTCAAGCCATTCCATAGATAAAAAGTAGAGTAAATTTTCAACCCAAAAGTTGATTCAATGCTACTTTCACCCTAGAATATTCAGTGCTTCAAGCCATTCCATACATGACTGTCATGCAACCAGTTAAATACATGATAAGAGTCATCCCTATACTAGCTAACAGATATACAAAATACTACCATAAGATCATCAGTTCTTCAGAACAACTGTATAAAACATTTCCACCATAAGATCGTCAGTTGTTCAAGACCACTGCAAGCAGCAATGCCACCATAAGAGCAATCAGGCACATGATCAATCCAAGAACCATCCACTTGTCAAAGCCAGCACACATATTCCTATTGTGCAGCTCACTCTGCAGGTTCTCCTTCTCTTTGATTAGTTTACTCTTCTCTCTGGCCCAGTTTTCCTTCTCTCGCTCTAGTGCTTGTTTCTCTTCGTACATAGCATTGCAAAGCTGAATGGCCCCCGACAGATCCGCCTGAGCTTCATCCGCCTTGTTCCTGTACTCGAGCATACCGCGCAATAGGATTGTAGCAAAATCAGCCATTGGTGGCCAGCTGTGTTTGTCATCCTTCCACAGAACGAAATCACACATGTTCTCCTGCCCCTGCAGTGGAACCAGCAATCAATTAATTAAACATTCGAACCCCACATCAATGCATGTTGCTTTCATCTACCATACAGAAATAGAGAGGGGAAATTACCCAGAGTGAGCAACCGTGGTAACGACGCCCCTTGTTCTCTCCATCCCAGCAGAGCAGGCGGCGTGGATGCAATCCATGGTGGCACCGAGCTTCAGTATCATGATCAATCCCGTTCCATTCCGCAACCTCCGTTCCTTCGGGGCGCTCGCTTAACGAAACTGACTACAAGATCACAAATTCTAGCTTCAAATTCTATTCACCAACACAATCAATCGAATTCTATTCACCAACAGCATCAATCGAATTCTATTCACCAACACAACCCCTAGAATTTTGCAAACAATCCTGCAGATCCAGAACAAGAACGAGTCCTAACATCTAGATCCAGATAAAGAACGCACAGAGAGGTACAGGGAGAGCGACGAAGGGGGAGCCCTCGAAGAAGAGGGTTGGATCTGGCGGATTCGAGCTCACCTTGACAGATGATGACCTCCGGCGGCCGCTAGGAGATCCCTTCCCCCTGGATCCATCTCCGCCGCCAGCAGGCCCAGGCATCTCGGCCGGTTAGCGGAAGGGACGAGAAACAAAACAGACGGTCACCAGGCTAGGGTTCAACGGCGGCCGTGGATGGTAAACTCACACATATCGTGTAGGTGGGGGCCTAACGGGCTTGTGCATGCTTCAAATCACGGAATTCCAAACATGGGCCGAAATGCATTATTTTCTTGGGCCGTCCCCGTGTGGACGAGGTCACGATCTGCGCATCAAATTGGGCAACATACAAAAAAGGAGAAAAAAACACAATATAAGGGCATCAGATCCGGCTTCGAACGCTAGACCTTCCTCTTATCAGCCTAATGTACAAACCATTGTGCTAGTAAAGTTTTTTCGTTTACAGGTACCATGAGAAGCTATTTGAGCCCTATCTATTTCAGCCTTATTTGACCTCCCCAAAACAAATGGCCAGTGAACACCCCCACTCCGCCGTGACCCCCATCTTCTCCTCTTCTCCTCCTCCACTCTGCCGCCGCGGCCCCCATGGATCGGAACCGATCCGCGCATGCTGGGCGCCAGGCTCGTAATGAGCTGAGGAGGGCCAGCGGCGGCGCCCCGGGAGCCATCGGAGGCGGCGACGGCGACGGCGGCGGCCCCGGAGCCATCGGCGGCGGCGGCCCGGGAGCCATCGTTGCTGTCCACGATCCTCCTCCTCTTGGCCCGGGAGCCATCGGCGGCGGCGACATCATCGATCTGACAACCTCAAGCACTGAAGAGGAAGGGGAAGGAGAAGGAGAAGCACAGGTACTAGCATTTCCATCATACTAGCATGCGTGATTTCAATTTTTCTGTCATTTCATTGGCTGTGAAAAGAGAATGTGGATGCTTTTGAACACCATTATGCCACCAAAGCAGCTTATCTGGTAGATGCAGATTTCAGTTAGCAACTTATCTAGTAGATCGATGCAGATTTAAGTTAGCAACTTATCTGGTAGTGCTTTTCTGAAGCGTCAAAGTCATTTCGCTTATCTGAAGCAGCTTTCTGTCAATGGATTCAGAATGAATGGCTATTTTTAGTGTTGTACCTCCAGTACATTGTATTTGAGTGTTGGACTACAAAGTCAGAAGAAACCACATTGAATTTTACATCTTGCAGGCTGTCATAAGCTTCGGGGAATTGCACAATGCATTAGCTGCATCAAGGTTGAAGATCAGTATATTTGAAGAACGGCTTGCAAAGGAAAAGGCTAGGAAGAAGACTAGGAGGCAGGCAGAGGTAGAGGTGAATATTGGTATACTTGAAGCTGAGCTTGCAAAGGAAAAGGACAGGGAGGATGAATTTCAGCATGCACTGATAAATGTGTCCAAGAAGGCAAGAAACATCTAGTGGATGGAAGCAAGATGTGATAGTTGACCCACTGATTCTATCTTTGTGTTCCCAGAAGTTGTATTTGGCCAGCAAGAAACACCTGCGTGTCTTGTCCTTTTGGTGCTCTAGTTTTGTGTCTTGACCTTTTCGATCTCGAGTTTCTTGTGCCAAAATCAGTTTAGCAGATAAGGGCGTGTATTTTTTTAGTCCGGAGCCGATGGCCTGAGCCGGGCGAGCCGGTGGTGGGTAGAGCCGTGCGAGCCACCTTTCGTCGCGAGCGTTGATCCGCTCAAGTTGCCACGCGGCAGGAATCGAGTGTGGGTCGTCACCCACAGGACTTTGGGGACCGTCCCCCCAGAATTATCCTCCCACGCGGCCACGCCTCTCCGGCCTTCCGAAACGGACGCGTGTCCACGAGGTCACGATCCGTCGTCTGCGCATCTAATTGGGCAACCTACAAAGGAGCTTAACCTTGATTAAGATTCTAGTTATTTTAGAGAACGACGTGCCCTCGCCCTCTTTCCGCCGCCAAAGACCTCGCCCTACCAGCACCTCCTTAGCCATTCTTGTTCCGGCGCAGATCGACCATGGCGCCGGCTAGATCCCTTCAATTCCCCAGCTTCCAGAAGACATGCTCGTCGAGGTCGCCGCCCGCGTGGTGGCATCATCAAGCTTCCCCATGGATGATCTGCGTCGCCTCAGGGGGGTTTCCTGTCTCGTCCGAGACCAGGTGTGCGGCGCGGCGCTGGTGCGCCGCAGCCTCAACCTTAGGCTGGCATTGCAGCAGGAGGGCAACGAGGAAACTTGCCAGCGGCTGATCGCGAACACCTACGAGGCGGGCAACCTTGAAGCGCTCTTCGTCGAAGGGATGAGGGCCGCGTTCCGACCCCACGCCGGGACTCTTCATCCGCCGTTGCACGACCTAGACCGGGCTGCCCGCGGGGGCCACAAGCCGGTGGCGTACATGCTCACTATCTTCCTATGGCGTGAAAATAGTGGCGCCGAGGACGACCGCCGGGCCAAGGACCTCCTGGCCGAGGCGGCGGATGACAACACGGCGCTCACCGTATGGAGCGACCGTGGGATTTTGGGTGTACGCAGTCACATCTACAGATCGATGTGGGCGTACGTCTTTCCTGGTGACCCTCGCCCCCCCCCCCCCCCACGACGTGCTTGGGAAGCCGGTGCCCCGCGCGATTCAACAGTGCGCTTCCCTGTACTATAAGGTCGAAGGGCGCCGGGGCTGGTGCAGCAAGCCAGCCGGGCACGAGGGATGCTTCTGGTGGTCGATCTTCTGCAGCGAGGAATGCAGGATCCGGATCCTGTGCATGCGCACTTTCCGGTTGCTGCTCCCGCTCAAACTTTAGTATAGGGTGGCTACAGAACCATCGTCTTTAGGAGTCTAATTAATTGTTTTGCATTATTTTACCTTCACTTCATGGTAATCATTGGTTCTGTACTCAAAGTTTGTACGCTTCATGTGCGTTTAACTGTGATGGATGATGGCGGCGTTTGATGGAGGATGATAGCGTTAGTAACATTCGAGCGACGCTATAGGCAGTGGCGGATGCGAAATGCCTTGCTTCGGGGCTCTTTTTTTCCTTGTACTAGTTCTACCAGCCATGGTTGTATTTCTTCGTCTGGCTATGTCTATCAAATTATGATGCATGTAACACGCACATCATCAGATGCACACAAGAAGTAAAAGAACCATAAAAATATTTTCCCTGTATAAGCAGAGAATAAAGTATTTCCATACTATGGCCATTGGATCACTGGCGCGTGGGGCGGGGGCCACTTTACAGTGACTATAACTACTGCAGAGAATCCTCATGCCACGCGGCCTCGCCTCTCAGGATTTTCGAAACCGACGATAATCAGCACGATCCAGTGCAACGCGACACGCCTTCTTTCCTAGCGCACGCCCGGCTCCGCGACGACGACTCGGATGTCCGGCTCCTTCTTTCCTCGCGCGAAAACGCCGCTCAACCGGGCGCACAGGATTTTTTTTTCTGATAATCCGAGACGGCATGATCAAGGGCAACCTACAAAGGCGCTTAACGTTGATTGATATTTAAGGAAACTTGACAGGGTAACAGGCGTAATCCCTTCGCTATAGTTCCCTAGCCCTTTTTCCTCCACCATTGCCATCGACCTCCCCCTACCAGCACCTCTTAGCCCTTGTCGTTCCCGACTATGGCGCCGGCTAGATCCCTTCCCCAGCTTCCAGAAGACATGCTCGTCGAGGTCGCCGCCTGCGTGGCGGCATCATCAAGCTTCCCCATGGAAAATATGCGTCGCCTCAGGGGGGGTTCCTGTCTCGTCCGAGACCGGGTGTGCGGCGCGCCGCTGGTGCGATGCAGCCTTAACCTTAGGCTGGCGTTGCAGCAGGAGGACAACGAGGAGACTCGCCAGCGGCTGATCGCGAACACCTACAAGGCGGGCAACCTTGATGCGCGCTTCATCATGGGGATGAGGGCCGCGTTCTGACAGCATGACGGGGCTCTTCATCCCCCGCTGCACGACCTAGAACGGGCTGCCCGCGGAGGCCACAGGCCGGCGGCGTACATGCTCGCTATGTTCCTGTGGCGAGCAAATCGTGGCGCCGAGGACGACCGTCGGGCCAAGGAGCTTCTGGCCGAGGCGGCGGATGACGACACGGCTCTCACCGTATGGAGCGACCGCGGGGTTTGCGATACACGCGAGCACATCTTCGACTCGCTGTGGGCAGACGTCTGGCCTCATGACTACCTTCCCTCCTTTGCCATGCTTGGGGAGCTAGTGCCTCGCGCCGTTCATCGGTGCGCGTCCCCGTACAGGGATCCGGACGGATGGCACCAGGGCTGGTGCGGAAAGCGAGTCGACCTTGATGGATGGTTCTGGTGGTCGTACTTCTACAGCGAGGAATGCAGGATCCGGCGCCTCTGCGGGTCCACCTTCTACGTGATCGGGAATCGAATGTAGGACAGCTTCATCTCCGTCCATGCTGTCGCGGTGTTCACGGCACGACCTTTAGTAGGGTACTAGGGTGGCTAGGGAACCATCGTCCTTTAGGACTCTAATTATGGTTTTCACAATATTTAACCTTCAGCTCATGATATCATTGTTCTGCACTCAAAATTTGTATGCTTCATGTGCATTTTAACTGCGATGGATGATGGTGGTGAAATTGATGGGTCGAAATCAATTATTTTCCTGGGCTTGTACAAGCAACCAATCAGACCCACTATGAATTTGGTTCATATTATTCGCATGCACCCGTTCGTCCGATGGTAATCGTTAATGCCCATGGGACAATGTGTGAGGAAGCTATAAACATGCTTTTCTGAATTGAATGAACTAATGTTTGCATGCACAGGCCAGTCCGGAGCGTCTATCCGGTGCGATCAACGTTGTCTCTGTCCTAACTCAAAGTTTCCACGCTTCATATACCCTGGTAGCTACTTCATACGCTTGTAGATCATGATAGCTTTCCACCGGTGAGACTGTGAGAGTGTCATGTCCGTTAGGTGATACGCTACTACTACTAGAGCACTCGTCCTTAGGGTGGATTTTGTGGCGAGTGCTCGCTGCTCAGTACTCTGTAACATGGACACCCAGCGTATTTATCTGCGGATGTGATCAATGTATGGTACCGGTGATCACAGGTGGTCGCCGTACAGTACCGGTGATCACTGCATACGATGACAGCGTGCACCACACTCGAACAGTGCTACCAGAACGGCGTATCCTCGATGTCAAGTTCTATGGTTAAATGGCAATCGTCAAAGGCATCCTACAAAGGCGCCGTAATTCCTTGATTATTCTTGTTATTTAAGGGAACGAGGCAGGGTAACAGGCCTAATCCCTTCGCTATGGTGCCCTTGCCCTCTTTCACCGCCATTCTCATCGACTTCCCCTACCAGCACCTCCTTCCCTCAGTCGTACCCGAGCACATCGACTATGGCGCCGCCTTATTCCCTTCCCCAGCTTCCAGTAGACATGCTCGTCGAGGTCACTGCCCGCGTCGCGGCATCATCAAGCTTCCCCATGGACGATCTCTGTCGCCTCAGGGGGTTTCCTGTCTCGTCCGAGACTGGGTGTGCGGCGCGCCGCTGGTGCGCCGCAGCCTCAACCTTAGGCTGGCGTTGCAGCAGGAGGGCAACCAGGAGACTCGCCAACGGCTGATCGCGAACACCTACAAGGCAGGCAACCTTGAAGCGCTCTACGTCAAGGGGATGAGGGCCGCGTTCCGGTCACACGTCGCGGCTCATCATCCGCCGCTGCACGACCTGGATCAGGCTACCCGCGGGGGCCACAAGGCGGCGGCGTATATGCTCGCTATGCTCCTGTGGCGTGCAAATAGTGGCGCCGAGGACGACCGCCGGGCCAAGGAGCTCCTGGCCCAGGCGGCGGATGACGACACGGCACTGACCGTATGGAGCGACCACGGGGTCTGCGGTGCACGCAAGCACATCTTCGACTCGCTTTGGGTGGACGTCTAGCCTGATTATGACGACCGCCCCTCCTTCCCTGTGCTTGGGCAGCCGGTGCGTCGCGAGGCTCATCAGTGCGCGTCCCCGTACCTGGATCCGCACGGATGGTGCGACAAGTTAGCCGGCAACGATGCATGGTTCTGGTGGTCCTACTTCTGCAGCGACGAATGCAGGATCCGGAGCCTGTGCGAGTCCACCTTCCACGTCTTCGGGGATCTTTCTTAGGAATGCTTTCTTCGACCATGCAAAATTTGTTCGCTTCATTGGTTCTGTACTCAAAAGTTGTTCGCTTCATGTGCCTTTTAACTGCGATGTATGATGGTGGTGATAGATGGACGATGATAATGCTTCTATAGCGGATGCAACTTGGGATGCTAGGGGGCTCTTATTTTCTTCCTCCTCTACATTCATCCCTATTCCCTTTATTTCTTCTTTTTCCCTTCTCAAATTCCACCCCATGCTCCAATGGAGAGAACTACCTGCACGGGTGCTCCCGTCGACAACGACTTGGTGCTTAGTCCTTTGGATGTGCTCCCGTCGACAATGACTTGGTGCTTAGTCCTTTGGATGTGCTCGTAGGGATAGGGTTTGCATACGTGTATTCAATTGGGTGAGTGTGCATGCGTGTGTGAGCGTCTGCGTTGTACCGTGTAATTCTCAGATCCAGGACGATTGGGTCGAGGAATGGGATCGAGGGTCGATACTTTATGAATATGTGGTATGGTATACCTCTTTGAGACAAAAATTCACAACATGGTACGTGAACCAGCGACAATTGGGAAGATGACCCATGGTGACACCGACCCACGGATTTGCCAGGTCGTTGAACGTGCCACCGACCCTGTATCCTGTTACTTTGGGTAGAACCACTGATTCCATAGTTCTCACCTTCCACCAGTGATACCGGTGTGGACACCGGTCAGGGTTACCGCAGTACTTTTCACCCTAGATTATTCAGTGCTTCAACCCATCCCATAGGTAAATGTCATGCAACCAGTAAAATACATGATACGAGTCATCCCTATCATAATACATGATACGAGACATCCCTATCATAGCTAACAGATAGACAAAACACCAACAAAATACTACCATGACCTCATTATTAGTTATTCAAGTCAACTGCAAGCAGCACTGGCACCATACGAGCAATCAGGCACATGATCAAGCCAAAAACCATCCACTTGCCAAAGTCAGCCCACATATTCCTAATTTTCAGCTGACTCTGCAGGTTCTCCTTCTCCTTGATGAGATTACTCTTCTTTCTGGCCCAATTTCCCTTCTCACGCTCTAGTGCTTGTTTCTCTTTGTATATTTCATTGCGAAGCTGAATGTCCGCCAACAGGTCCACATGAGTTTCGTCCGCCTTCTTCTTGAACTTGCCCACAGCTTCACATAGGCTTGAAGCCACATCAGGCATTGGTGGCCATTTGTCATCCTTCCACATAACGAAATCACACATGTTCTCCTGCCCCTGCAATGGAACCAGCAACCAATTAATCAAACATTCTAACCCCACGTCATTTCATTTTGCTTTCGTATACCATATAGGAATAGAGAGGGGAAATTACCCAGAGCGGGAAACCGTGGTAACGACGCCCCTTGTTCTCTTCATCCCAGCAGAGCAGGCGGCGTGGATGCATTCCATGGCGGCACCGATCCTCGGTGTCATGATCAATCCCGCCCCAATCGTCAACCTCCATTTCTTGGGGGAGCTCTCTAACCGAAACCGACTTCATGAACACAAATTCTATCATCAAATTCTATTCGCCAATAGCATCAATCGAATTCTATTCACCAACAAAATCCCTAGAATATTTCAATCAACCTTGCATATCCAGATCAAGAACGAGTCCTACCCTGTAGATCCAGATCAAGAAAGCACATAGAGGAAGAGGGAGACGCACGAACCCTAGAGTGTTCGCTGGATGGGGTATAGCTGATCGATTTCTCCGAGCCACTGGAGGAAGAAGATTCGGTGATCCAGCCGCCGCACCCCGCGAATGCCTTCTCGCACTGCGCCATGGCAGGAACGAAGCAGAGGGCTGGACTCAGTCCTTAACGCAGTCCAGTGGTACTGTGGTCTGCTTCGTCGATTAAAAAGTTTCGATGCTAAACTCCAAATACCATAATCACTCGACCGGAGTTACCAGAACGGTTCTCACCGGTCCAATTGGTACGTTGAAGCACATTGGCGTTGCATATCTAGGGCCCCGTCCGGTGAACGTCCAGTGACTTCATCGATTATAACGGTGAGTGCAATTAATGTGGAACTTGTCTTTGTCTCCCACTTTGAGTTTTACCTCTATTTCTTTCAACTTATTTGTTCTATCTAAAAGTGGAAAGTGTCATCGAACGGTTACCATGATTGTAACTAGGTCACCGAGGCAAAGGAGTGTGGTCACCGAATGTTTCCGTGTATATGTAGAGATTCTTTGATTATTCTTGTTATTTAAGGGAACGAGGCAGGGTAACAGGCCTAATCCCTTTCGCTATGGTGCCCTTGCCCTCTTCCACCGCCATTCTCATCGACCTTCCCCTACCAGCATCGGGGCTGGTGCGGCAAGCGAGCCGGCCTTGATGGATGGTGGCGGTGGTCGTACTTCTGCAGCGAGGAATGCAGGATCCGGCGCTGTTGGCACTTCTTACGATCCAATATCAGAATTGAGAATCCTGGTACTGGGGTAAGGAGTGTTTCAGTGGTTTTCCTTATGGCTTAGTAAAATATAGAAATATTCTGCAAGCGCACAGAATCACCGCTATAGCACTTCACCTGGGAGTATCCCGAGGTATCGTAATTTATATTTCCGCAGGGAAGCTTTGGCAAGATTACTAGTGAGCAGATATTCGAGACTATCAGAGGAGGGTACACGACTAGACAAGACAGGGGATAACGGTATTGGATAGGAGTGGATATACCGGACACACAGCTCAAGGGATACTCAGGTAAAGGAGAGAAGAGATAGATAGCTGGGAGGACAACGAGAAGAGATAGAGGACTCCTGGATTCTTTATCTACCTATGTCACTCTAGCTTAGAGATACAACGGCTATAGAGCCAGCACTAGGAGATCTGGGATAACTCTAATGTCTTAGCTTCGGGACAAGGGAACCGGTGAACACACAGAAAGGGATGAGAATGGGTGCCACTATTTCCCAACTGGGGAATCCTACGGACCGGAACTAACGTGATGGGCTACGAAGACCGAAAGGGCTGTCACCACCTCCCGGCTACCACCTCCGTTGCGACGGGAATAAACTAAGGCCACTGACTAGTCTAGGAACCACTCCTACACTAGGCAACGACTACTTACTCTGCTAGCAAGAGCAAGCAACCTTGTCAATACTCTTGGCGACAATTCACCTCCAGTATCAAACAAGATCGAAGAACCAGCCAAGACAAAGACTTAAACAAGACTACAAGCACTAGAACTATAACTGACTATAGTCTAAACAAGATATATTTGTAACTAGGATAAAGTAGAAGCAAGATATAAATGACAAAGGCAAAGTGATAAAGATAACTATATTGATACTCAATGTCTTACAAAAGGAAAAGTAAAAGATACAAGAGCTATTACCAGAGCTTCTGAAGACGACTCCGGAACCTCCGAGGCAAGCTCGACTCAACTCTAACTCCCAATTAAACTATCCTAACTCTACTGGAATGAAAGTGGAAATGAGCTCCTTGGCTTGGTGTGTGTTTACAAGTGAAAGTGACCCTCTATTTATAGGAGTCCGAGGCGGTTGAGGCAGGGTAGCGGCCAAGGAAGCCAGGGGGGTACCCCCTGGGATTTCGGGCGAGGGGAGGCGGTTCGGCCGAACAGGTCAGTTCGACCGAACTCCCCAGTTCGCCCGAACCAGAGGATCTGCCGACCTTGCTTCCCACGGCCAGGATTGGCTCCCTGGTGTCGGTTTCCAGCTGGGGGCGGTTTGGCCGAAGGGCCCAGTTCGGCCGAACTGGGCCTAGCCCGTGGCCGGCCTCCCCAACACTGCCTCTGCTGCCTGGACCCCCCTGGGCTTCCTCCTGTTGCATGACTTCATGTTGATCTGGCCCAGAATGATGTGGCATGGTCCAGGATGAGTTGGCGGTTGCCCACGTGTCGTGTGATGTGTTCGCTTGGTCATTGTTGACGTGGACGACTCCCGGTGGTCTGCTCGGCTAAGGGGGGTAACCGGCCGAACGTAGTTGTTCGGCCAATTTGGTCATTTCTGGCCCCAATAGCACATATTTGTCGTAGTTGTACCTGCACAAGTGACACTCACCAAAACTCATGGAACTTTATTAGAAATAAAACCTAAGTGCATGGAATGTTGCATATAACCTCATTTATTCCCGAGTATTGGTGGTCGGATTTGGGCTGTAACGACCGCCAACAAGCTCCCCCAAGCTTAGCTCTTTGCTCGTCCTCGAGCAAAGATATAAACTTAGGCTCGGTGGATCAGGAGTTGCTACAATGTCATTTCTTTTGCAGGTAACTTATAAACAACTAGTCTTCAAAAATACTTGAATCATAGGCAAAGTTTCAAATCACCTTTTTACCTATGGGGCTTATAGCAATCTCCTTATCTTGGGCGGTTGAAAGGATGAACAGTTTAAATTCAGTTTTATTCCACTCTACTCTGTTCAGGACCCCATCTCGGAATTTTTTTTCACAAGTTTTGAAAACTACAAATTGTTCCTCATTGGCACACTCAATCACTCAAGTGTATTTGAATCCTCACCAAAAGGCTTGTGCCTTCTTTTCATCCTAACATCTAATATGGCTTTTTGTGTGGCTCGGGGACAAAGGATGAAGGCATGCATGCATCTTATATTTTGCTAAGTCAAAGACCGGATCTCTGAGGAGACAAATCACATCTTAAGATCGAGACGTGCAAGTGTGTGGATATGAATGGAGTGGCATATGGTGGAATGGTGGAATGGAATATGGTGGGATGGTGGAATGGAATATGGTGGAATGGAATATGGTGGAACTCCTTGGATGAATTTCCCTCTCCTTGATTTATTTTCGAGAACATGGACTATCTTTTATTCTCATATTTTTGCCATGCCACTTGGCATGCTTCTCTTTTTCTCTTTCTTTTTGTCATGCTCTTTGGCATGCTTTTCTTTTTCTCTTATTTTTGCCATGCTTCTTTGGCATGCTTTTCTTTTTGCATAGCCCGTGTCTCTATCAAGAATATTTGGAGAGGGAGATCATAGAACATGGAGCATTTATTTTTGTAGATGGATGATGGAAAATGTCTGCTAACTCCCAGTGTAGGAATTGCAAGTGAGAGGTGGTGAGTGTACGTGGGTCTCGATCTTTAAGAATATGAAAGCTTCACTCAAAGGTCACAACAATTTGACAAAGCTCACTAAGATAACAAGCAGCATATGAGTAGAAATTTTCAACTAAGCTTATCATATGGCTCTGGTAGGTATTTTGACCAATGAGGAACTTGTTTCATTTTGAAAGCATAAATTTCCGAGATTTTCCCCGTACTAAAAGCAGAATAGAATTTTAACCAAATTCTCACTATATCAATCCCCACAACAACTTAGACTTGGAATAAAGCATGTGCTCCCACAAGGTTTTCAGGATCATTTTTACTCATGCCAAATAACTCAAGCACAATCTAGCAACTAGTTGAAGCAAAGTACTTGCAAAATTAATGACAGAGCAACTATTCATCATTTCCAAGGTGAGAGGCGTATGATTCAGTCCATGCATAGTTGGGAGTTATTTTATTCAAGGGAAATTTTGTTTAAGGGAAATATTTTTGGTATTTTCATTTTTTAAATGCAAACTATCATGAAGGGAAATGAAAGGGAAATTAAATGATCAAAGTGCTGGATAAATCGGGACATACCTGATGGGGGTCCTCCCCCAAGCTTGGACCTTCACTGGTAGGGGTTGAGCCTTGAAAGGTACTGGCTCAGCTGTTCCGCTTGTTCGTGGACGTCGTGCTGGATAGACGCCACCATCCCGCTATTCTCTTGATGGTACTGAGAATGGCGGGCTAGCGTGTCTTGAATCTCTCGGGTACGATCGTCGATGAGCTCGACTCGGTCGGAGATCTAGGACAGCTCCTGGCCGTAGTCGAAGCGTGCGGACTGTGAGTATCCGGGGTAGTATGGCTGGGAGGCACTGTCGTACCCCCCTCCATACCGGCTCCCAAACCACTCAGAGTCCGTGTCCTGGCCGTGGTCCCAGCGTCCTGAGGTGAAGTAGTTCGGCTCCTGATGCTGCCCGGAGCCTCCTGCTCCGGACGTCCCAGCGCTGGTGTACGTGTCGTAGGTGGCCTCAAAAGCGGAAGTGTGTCGGTGCGGCATCTGTGGTGCATTTTCCGGCTCCTGTGAGGTGGCGAGCCCAGCATCACGCCTGGCTCGTCCCCTCGTGACGGGTCCGTCACCTGCAACGTTGTGCCGAGCGGGCTCTCTCCAAGGTGGAGAGTCGTCCGACTCGGTCCTCAACGGAAGAGTTAGTATCGGCGTGGTATACAACCTTAGTGCTGCACAGGGCAAAGGCACTTCAGTTGTATATCCACGGTAAATCATTGCCAGCGTTGCGTCAGGCGTCCGCCGTATCATGTGGGCCTGCACGAAGTGCTCGGTATCCACGACGGAACGCGTTGTCTCGATGTACGTGAGCCGGGCGCCTTGAAGGACGCCCAGGTGGTTAGCGAGGCGAGTGACTAGAGAAGTCATCGCCATGCTACCCGCACGAGAAATATGAGACAGCCAGTGACCAACCATGTCTTTCACAGGTGAATAGGGAATCTGCTTGACCATGGCAAAAAGAACCCGCAACTCGATGGTGTTGACAGGGCGCAAATCTGCCCGGGGGAATACCGTCATAGACACCCAATGATGCATGAAACGCAAAGTGGGGTTATGTATGTTGTTCGTGCGTGGCGCATGACAGTTGGTACTCCCCGAAATCTTTTTCCAAAATGCCACCCGGTCAAATCTTTTAAGCGCTTTGTTCGGGTCTAATGAACAACGGCTTGAAAATCCGAGACCCGAACTAAAATCCCTCCAAGAGCAGAAGAACTCTTGGTTGAAGAATCGGAAACGAATCCCCCTAGTTTCAGAAACCAAAGTCGAGAGGAATTCAAGGGTGAGCAGGTACGAACCTTCTTCGTTGATGTGCCAGAAATTCTCCCAGCCAATGGCCAGGAATATTTCTGTAAACTCTACGTCCATCCCCGTGTCCCTGAGCAAATCTTGCTCAAACACACGGGTGTGCTCGAACTCCTTCAGCCGAAGCTCGTTGAAGGTGTTCCGCTCCCTTTCTGTTCTAAGGTTGATGTCACTCTCGCTCAGGAGCTGCCTGGCTGGGAGCGTGGCATGGCCCCATCCCGAGCCGGCTGCTCCGTGCTCATCCGTGTCCATCCGGCTCGAGCCTTGAGACGGAGCTGGGGAACTCCCAGCATCGTCCGATCGTCGGCCTAGCTGGGCGGAACGACGGAGCGAAGTGAAGAACTTCGACATGATTCCTGCAAAAAGTTAGTGCAACAACAACTACCCGAAGGACTGAATATATGTATGGTTAGCACAAGAAAATCAAGTCAGTCGTTCGAGATAGTTAGTCGTTCTTGTGGGGATGAAAACCACCACAAAAGGTTAGTCGTTCTTGTGGGTGTCGGTGACCACCACAAAATCGTCCAGAAATTCAGCACAAAGATCACAACAAAAGCAAAATATTTTTGGGATTTTCTAGTGATGCAAGTGAACCAAAACTTGAGCAGGAACTTGGGGAGAACTTGAGCAAGTACTAGAGCAAAGAATCTTGAGAGGGAGAGAGAGCTTCCTAGCAGAATTTTCAGAATGTATGAGTGTGTGAATGGTGCAAGGAAGCAAGGAAGCTTGGCCAGCGATTTATAGGCCGAGGGGAGGGCCTTGGCCAGTTCACCCGAAGGCTCTGGTTCGCCCGAACCAGGCCTGGTGGCCGGGGCACTCCCATGTGAGTGCAGCACTAACATGCCTTTGTTTCCACTCCAAGTTTGTGTGGCCACCAATTCCCAAGGACATTTGAGTGGTTTTTAGTGGTAGGTAAGATGCAAACTTGACATGACCAAAGTGGACTTTAGTGGAGTTATCCCCATGCTGCCATGTTTGTGATAATTGGTGAGTGTGCAGCCATTTGTTTGTGGGGTAGACATGTTTGGTGCTGGTTGGTGGTGATGGTAAATAATTGGAGATGTTCTAGAAGGGATGAAAATGATAAAAGTTACCAATTACATCCACCCTAGGTAAAATTTCAGCATGCGTCCATTTATTTAAACCAAGCTTGCAAAATTTTCTACTCTCTCTCAAATTAATTACTCAAGTGGTTCATTTATTTTGGAAAGGGAAACATGCAAATGCAATTGGAAATTTAAAAATTGGAAGGGAAATATGGGATACATACCGGTTTTCCTCGCGGTGAGAGCTCAGCTTTTAAGTCCGCGAGCGGGACTTCTCCTGTCTTTAGTTGCTTTTGTCATCGTCCGGTCCCGGAGTGGATGACTCGAACAATGCAACCTTCTTCCGCCACATTTTCTTGTTCTTCTTCTTCGGTGTCGGTGGCGGTGGGATCGGTGTCTCTGGAGAATTTCAGAGGGCTTGTTCTTCCTCTTATTTCTTTACGAGGAAATCCATTTCTTCTGCACTTGTCGGTTTTGTCGGTTCGTTCCACTTGAGCTGGTCACCACCGAGTATTTCCAGCTCTCCATTAATGAGAGCCTTAAGGAAACACTCGGCGCTCCTCTGCTCCGGTGTGAGTGGCTCTGCCTTCTTCTCTTCCCGGGGTTGAAACTTGAAGTAAGTCAACCTTCCGTCGATACGGAACGAGATTTCTCTCGCACCCATATCGATCCTAGCCCGGGTGGTGTTCAAGAATGGTCGGCCCAACACAAGGGGAAACGAATGCTCGTTCCCCGTGTCGAGGACAACAAAGTCCACAGGGACATATCGTCCCCAGATTCGGATCGGTACATTCTCGATCACCCCCTCGGGGTAGCAGATGGTTGAGTCCGCAAGTTGTACCTGGACAGTAGTAGGTGACAAAGTAGGGTAGCGTAATTTCTTAAATAATACCTTAGACATGATGTTGACGCTTGCCCCTAGATCGCAGAGTGCATCATCAATGCGACGATTCCAGATCGTGCACTAAATGATGGGCACTCCGGGATCTTCCTTCCTGTCCGGAGAGGTCTTGATGATCGCCCTTTTTGCAGCTCTCGGCAGGTAGGTCCATCTTGGTGTCAGCACTTGGATGCGTGCGACCTTCCCTGCGTGGTTAGTTCGGAAGACACTACGAGGCATCTTACCATGCCTTGTAGTGACGGCTTTCACTGTTTCGATGGAAGGTTCGGGTTGCCCCGGAATCTTCCCCGACTCAGTGACAGGAACAGCAGCAGCTAACTGAGCGACTTGAGTTTCTATCATTCTATTAAAGCTCAGTTGACTTTTCATAGCAGAAGAAAATGATTCCATCCTAGAGTCTATGCTTTCCAGTGTTTTATCATTAGCAGCAAGCTTTTTATTGATGTTTTCAGTTATTTTCATCTGGCCAAACACAAGATCTCTAATAGACAGCTGATTATTGAAATTGCTGAAATTGAAATTGTTACCTTGCTGAGGCCTCTCAAAAGGGAGGTTTGGGCGCGGATTCCAACCTTGGTTGCCGTAGTTGTTCGGTCGGTACCCGTTGTTGTTGGAGTTGTTGACGTAGTGGGCATCTTCTCGCGTTTCGGGGAAGTCATTCCCTGAATGGCCAGTGTTGCCACAGACTTCGCAGGTCATGCGAGCGTCCATGGCTTGCACCGTTTCTTGAGCAGGGGCCTCCAGTTTCTTCATCAGGAGGTCCATCTTGGCAGCGAGCATGTCCAAGGCTTCAACTTGGTGGACTCCTCGGGTCTTTGGTTGAGTCCGGTCGTCGGACCAACCTTGGTTCTCGACCATCTTCTCTATGAGGGCCTTCGCACGACTCTCCTCAAGAGAGAAGAACGAGCCTCCAGCAGCAGCATCCAGGTACTCACGGGCAGAATTTCTCAGCCCATGATAGAAAGTTTGGATTATGAACCAACTCTGCATACCATGGTGAGGACAAGCAGAAATATAGTCCTGGAGGCGATCCCATGCCTCCGGGACTGTTTCATCTTTTAGCTGCTGGAAACTAGCTATTTTGTTCCAGAGGGCATTGGTTTTCCCAACCGGAAAGAATTTTAGCAAGAAAGCGCTAGTGCATTTATCCCAGGTGTCTATTGCTTCGCGGTTAGCATAAAACCATTGTTTCGCCTTGCCTAATAATGAGAATGGAAATAAACGAAGGCGAATGGCATCGATACTTACTCCGCGGATGGTGAAGGTGTTGCAAATCTCCAGGAAATGCTGGAGATGAGCATTGGCATCTTTGTGTGGCTTGCCGCAGAATGAGCTAGCCTGTACCATATTGATGAGGGCTGGCTTCAGCTCGAAGCTACCATCTCCGACTGGCGGAGCTGGTCCGACACGTACGTTCTCGCTTGATGGAGCGGAGAACTCACGGATCGTCTTGGTTGCCATCCTCGATGTAGCCTGGTCAACGACGGGAATGACTGGGTTCGTCGGAAGGAGTTGCTTCTGAGGAGGTACAACACGGGGCCGTACTTTCCTCACAAGTGACTCCGGATTTTCTTGGAAGTTTGACGGTAGTTGGAAACCAGCCATGCACTGCTCTGTTCCACAAAGACCAACGAACAGAGCAAGGATAAACCCGCTTGAGTAGCGGTACTCAACTAAGATAGCTCAAGATAAAAATTCAAAAGTAATCTAGCCAAAGACTTCCCCGGCAACGGCGCCAGAAATGCTTGTTGGCACTTCTTACGATCCAATATCAGAATTGAGAATCCTGGTACTGGGGTAAGGAGTGTTTCAGTGGTTTTCCTTATGGCTTAGTAAAATATAGAAATATTCTGCAAGCGCACAGAATCACCGCTGTAGCACTTCACCTGGGAGTATTCCGAGGTATCGTAATTTATATTTCCGCAGGGAAGCTTTGGCAAGATTACTAGTGAGCAGATATTCGAGACTATCAGAGGAGGGTACACGACTAGACAAGACAGGGGATAACGGTATTGGATAGGAGTGGATATACCGGACACACAGCTCAAGGGATACTCAGGTAAAGGAGAGAAGAGATAGATAGCTGGGAGGACAACGAGAAGAGATAGAGGACTCCTGGATTCTTTATCTACCTATGTCACTCTAGCTTAGAGATACAACGGCTACAGAGCTAGGACTAGGAGATCTGGGATAACTCTAATGTCTTAGCTTCGGGACAAGGGAACCGGTGAACACACAGAAAGGGATGAGAAGGGGTGCCACTATTTCCCGACGGGGGAATCCTACGGACCGGAACTAACGTGATGGGCTACGAAGACCGAAAGGACTGTCACCACCTCCCGGCTACCACCTCCGTTGCGACGGGAATAAACTAAGGCCACTGACTAGTCTAGGAACCACTCCTACACTAGGCAACGACTACTTACTCTGCTAGCAAGAGCAAGCAACCTTGTCAATACTCTTGGTGACAATTCACCTCCAGTATCAAGCAAGATCGAAGAACCAGCCAAGACAAAGACTTAAACAAGACTACAAGCACTAGAACTATAACTGACTATAGTCTAAACAAGATATATTTGCAACTAGGATAAAGTAGAAGCAAGATATAAATGACAAAGGCAAAGTGATAAAGATAACTATATTGATACTCAATGTCTTACAAAAGGAAAAGTAAAAGATACAAGAGCTATTACCAGAGCTTCTGAAGACGACTCCGGAACCTCCGAGGCAAGCTCGACTCAACTCTAACTCCCAATTAAACTATCCTAACTCTACTGGAATGAAAGTGAAAATGAGCTCCTTGGCTTGGTGTGTGTTTACAAGTGAAAGTGACCCTCTATTTATAGGAGTCCGAGGCGGTTGAGGCAGGGTAGCAGCCAAGGAAGCCAGGGGGGTACCCCCTGGGATTTCGGGCGAGGGGAGGCGGTTCGGCCGAACAGGTCAGTTCGACCGAACTCCCCAGTTCGCCCGAACCAGAGGATCTGCCGACCTTGCTTCCCACGGCCAGGATTGGCTCCCTGGTGTCGGTTTCCAGCTGGGGGCGGTTCGGCCGAAGGGCCCAGTTCGGCCGAACTGGGCCTAGCCCGTGGCCGGCCTCCCCAGCACCGCCTTTGCTGCCTGGACCCCCCTGGGCTTCCTCCTGATGCATGACTTCGTCTTGATTTGGCCCAGAATGACGTGGCATGGTCCAGGATGAGTTGGCGGTCGCCCACGTGTCGTGTGATGTGTTCGCTTGGTCATTGTTGACGTGGACGACTCCCGGTGGTCTGCTCGGCTAAGGGGGGTAACCAGCCGAACGTAGTCGTTCGGCCGATTTGGTCATTTCCGGCCCCAATAGCACATATTTGTCGTAGTTGTACCTGCACAAGTGACACTCACCAAAACTCGTGGAACTTTATTAGAAATAAAACCTAAGTGCATGGAATGTTGCATATAACCTCATTTATTCCCGAGTATTGGTGGTCGGATTTGGGCTGTAACGACCGCCAACAGGCGCCTGTGCGAGTCTACCTTCCGCGTGATCGGGAATCGTTTTTAGGACAGCTTCATCTGCATCCATGCTGTCTCGGGGTTCACGGCGCGACCTTTAGTAGGGTGGCTAGGGAACCAGCGTCCTTAGGACTCTCATAAAGTGTTTTGCACCATTTTACCTACTGTTCACGATATCATTTGTGCTGTACTCAAAGTTAGTACGCTTCATGTGCAATTTAACCGCGATGGATGATGGCGATAGATGGAGGATGACCTTTGAGACTCCACATGCTGGAAAGCTCTCTCAAACGTTGTGCCGGTATACCGCACAAGCTTGTCTCGATATAGGCGTGCTCAGCCTGGTACTGTTGACCCGTGACTCGCTGGCAGCCGGGCGCGGATACGCATGCGTGTCTACCTTTCTTTGTGCAGTCAGGGGAAACAGCTTTTGACCGAGCATGAGCATGCTCGATGCATCGTTATCACCACGCTGTTTAATCACGGGCGTTAGGCAGTGGCGAATGCAAATTGAGTTGCTAGGGGGCTCTTGTTCTCGTCCTCCTCTACATTGATCTCTTTTCCCTTTCTTTCTTCTTCTTCACTTCTTCTCCTCCTCTTTACCGGATGCCCTGGCTACAGGGGTGTTGGAGCACCCCAGCCCACGCTAACCAGTGAGCCTCGGCTATGGTGGTACCGCTGAGTCCCTGATTCGCTGCGTCCACCAATCCTACCGGTGTTGACACCGGTCCGACTTGCCAGTGTACTTGCATGCGCTTGGTGGATTGGGACCCTTTTTTACCGCTGCGCTGACCAGTGATCATAGCATATGTTCACCGGACAGTCTAGCGCAGTACGGACGTGAGCACGAATCTAGCATGGCAAGCATGAACCTCCTTGTACTAGTGCTAGGGTTGAGCGGTGGCCGTGGATGGTAAACTCACCCATCTTGCGCGGGTGGTGGGCCGAGCGGGCTTGTGCAGGCTTTGAAATACGGACTTCCAAACATGGGCCGAAATGCATTATTTTCTTTGCCCTGCGCACCAATATTCAATCAGACCCCCTATGGATGCGGGAAGCATGCACTCGTTCGACCGGTGATAAACGGTAGTGCTCACCGGACAATGTTTGTGGATGCTTGAAACATGGTTTTTGAATGAACTAGTGTTTGTGTGCACAGGCCGGATCGGAGCGGCTATCCGGTACGATCAACGGATTCTCCTTCCTATCTAACATGGAACCATCCTTAGGACTTCTGTATGCTTCATGTACCCGTTTAAGATGATAGCGTGGCTCCCATGTCTGAAGCATGATCTTGTAGCATGGTTAATACAATTCCCATGAATTCCCATCAATACCGGATGTGATCACTGTATGGCCACCGGATAGGGTCACTGGATATCTCATCGTGTGAGACTGACGCGTGTGGGTTTTATAGAGATGAGAGCTAGCATCTGACTCTTGACATGATACTACTCTACTCTTCTAGATGCAGGGCGACAACACTGCACGCCCGTGAGGGAACAGGTAGCGAATATCTACTCCGTATGTGAGGAAGACAAAACACTGTGCGCCCGTGAGGGAACAGGTAAAGAATATCAATGAGGGAAAGCCACTTCCATGTATGCCTGGTCAAAAGGACAATCAATATCTGCACAGAAAAAAGACGATGTGCATGCGCATCCGCGCTGCATCTGTCAAGAATCATGAGCCAACAGTAACTATCCTCGCCGCGCATATAAATAGACACATGTGCCTGGTGTACCAGGACAACACTCTTCAAGCCACCAACATGTGGTGCCCGTCCTGTTCGCTTGGACTATCAGCCACTAGACAGCAGTGTTTTTCTCTCAGCAAAAACCAGCGCCAGCCACCAGCCAAACCAACAGGGCGGGGGCTCGACGAGGGAGAAAAAGCAACGCGTAGGGGAGTGCAGTATTGATGCCAGAAGAAAGCTAGCGAGCGGCGATAAGGACGCTGGGCGAGAGGAGTGGAGGATAGACCTCAACGTTGCTGAGATGGGAGTCGACTTCGCTAGGGAGCTAGCGAAAGATGCCGAGATGGCCGCCGATTTCGTGAGGGAGCTCATCGACGACGCCCGCCAGGGTCAAGTCTCAGCACTGAGGGTAACTTGAATGCCGCCCTCTTCCATTCATGCAGCCGCACAAGGTTCTTCAGTTGGTGTGATGCCAGAAGAAAACTAGCGAGAGGTCTGTGCATACTATGTTGGTTTCTCTTGGGCTGAATACCTTACTGTTGTAGCCTAAGTACTGCCAAATAGGCAGTTTATGTCTTTGTATCTCTAAACGGCCCATGACCGACTGTAATTTACCATTGTAATTCCTCAGAGTTTGAATATGAACATGTTCACCGTTGCCAGGCGCCCGTATGTAAGCTATCACCTTGAAGGATCACCTTTTGTGCCCGCTGATCAACACCGGAATGTTCACCAGATATGTCAGTTAATGGCACCGGTGATCATCACGGGATATGACTGTTGACACGATACTTACTATTGTACTCCGTACATGATAAAAGCTAGCAGCTGGCTTAACCATTGGAGAAGGCTAGTTCAAGAGATAGCCTTCCTTGGACATAGGCTGGTTGCCGCCTCAGGTGACAACGTGGCGCCCGGTGGGCGTCCGTCGCCGCTCTGTGTCCCGCACGCCTGGGGGTGCCACCTGTATCCCGGGATGTCTCCGCGTCATCCCGGGCTGTCTCCGGGGCAGCCTAGGACCCTGGGGTCACTTTTTTTTTGGAGACGGGACCCCGGGGTCTCCTGCCCACGACCGACGAAGCGTCAGGCGCCTTATGAGGCGAGGTCTACTGGGCCTTTCGTTTGAGCTGGGCCGATGGGACGGGCCGGGGCCCGTATCGACGGAGTCACCGGACATTGTATCACCGGACGAAACTGAGGCTCTAACAGGTGGTCACAACGGTCTCACCGGACAGTGTATCACGGGACGGACCTGATGCTCTATCCGGTGATCTCACGGTCTCACCGTTGAATGCTAACATGAACTACTAGTGTGGCAGCAACTCAATTCTAGGAGTGCAGCAACAAGCACAGCAGCCGAGGCTAAGTAGAAGACGCATTACAGTTCATACACTTACAGTAACAAATTACAGTCGGCCATTAGCCGTATACAAGAAAAAAGGTACAAAGGCAGTTTGGGGGTATCCACAGCATGGTATGCTACATGAACTGGTCGCAAGTTTTCTTGTACCATCATGCCAACTGAAGATTCGGAGGCGGATGAAGAGGAGGTGAGGGGAAGCATTCAGGTTACCCTCGGCGCCGACACTTGCCCGGTTCGCAATGATCGACCTCTGTCCTGCCATTGTTGATCTCAGTCCCGGCCTTCTGCCAAAAATCCTGATGCTGGTCTCGCGCTTCATCTACTTCGCCGCTCGCAAGGTTTTTTCTAGCATCAGTAGCACATACCCTTGTGCTCTTCTCCCCATACGCTACTACTACTGGAGCAATCGTCAGGAGGCTAAAAGAATTTTGCGTGCTCATTATGATGAACATCGCCATGTGCACGATGGCCGGCAGCGGTCATATCACTTTTGTCACGGACGTACTGTTGGTCAACAGACATGTCAGTCCACTGACACAGATTGTTGGATGCACCCGCATGCAGGTTCACAGATGTAGGATTTTTGCCGGGACTCATCTTCCGCATTATCTCTCAGCAACATGGTTGATTACTTCTCTGAATCCAGTTGCACTGCTTGAGATGTCCATTTCCCTCCTGAGCCATCTGAAACTGCTTCTGCTCCTATCATTTCTTCCTCTTCATTTGCCAAACACCATCACGAAGATCACACAGCAAAATCCGCTCATACTGGGTGGCCTCACGATCAATCCACGCATATTAGCCGCAATCCCCGACCTTCTGCACTAAAATTGAACAACGAATCAGATCATCGATCGCAGAACGGACCAAATCCAAGGGAAAACCTAAAGAAAGGCTTACCAATCGTCAAGGGCATCTGAAGTACCTCCGGCCCGGGTCGTCGTCGCTCCTTCGTGTCCAGGGAGGCGCCGTCCTATTGGACTTCACCGACGGGGAGTAGTCATACTCGGTACGGCACCGGCGCCGTCAACATCTCAATCTCCCCGACTCCTCTTCCTTTTGACGACGATGCGGACCACCATGGCGAGCGCGACCTTGACGACGCCATGGCGGCAGCCTCCCCCCACACGCCCCCTCGTTGGCAGGAACCCTAGGTCCGCCACGAACCCTAGGCCCGACCTTCCGATCCGATCAATGGGCTCAAACTATATTAGATCAACCATTTCAATCTAAACTATACTACAAAAACGTTATCCCAATCTTTGTTGATTGACTATTCTACATGCAAAAACTTAATCCCGGAATGGCCATTACCACGGCTGTACCGCACCCTCATTTTTTTTGTGCGGGCCCCACCAAAAGAGAGGTACCAGGTACATACTGGCCCACCAAAAGAGAGGTACCGGGTACCCCTAGGTACTTCTCTTTTGGGTACCTCTAGGTACTTTCTCCGCTTACAGCCGTCGGATCGAGCGACGTGAGCCATCCAATTTTTCTTCGACTACTGTAAAACGATACTTTTTTGAAAAGCTAAAAATTCTCTCTCTAAATTTTACTATTCACTATTCACATCAAATCATATCAAATTTCTCTCCTCGTACATGAAATATTAAACATGGGTAAATAAAAAAACTAAGTACATGGTTTCGATGTACACGACGAGACGAATCTTTTGAGCCTAGTTAGGTCATGGTAGGACAATGATTACCAGAAACAAACGAAAAGTGCTATAGCGCGCTACAGTGTCGGATGCGACATTTTCACCAAGCTTCACGTTTAGTATTCCATACACGAGGAGAGAGATTTGATGGGATAGGTAGATAGTGAAGTTTGGAGAGAGAATTTTAAGAAGTTTGGTGATTTGAGGCGAAACTAAACACGCCCATTCACTTTTCAGGAATTAAACACAGCCACTGTCTGTGCGCGTGTTGCCTGGTCAAACGTCGCGGGATGCGTAAGATAAATGTATTTTTTCACTTGTGATGAGATAGATCCATCCAAACCCGTAAAATTTATAGAATTCTTAAATTTGAATAAACCTTTCCTTCACGGTAAGCATTTCTGGAAACGCTAAAAACAATTCATAAGTACAATTATCTCCACACACATACAGTATAATCCTAAAAAGACTTGAAGCGGTGTTAATTCTGCTCGCCTGCGTGCCGCATCCCACCGCCTTATCCATCTTATCGATATATAACAAAATATATAAAGACTTCTACAAAAGGCTAATACTTGTTCAAGTTAATAATGAGTCAATTTACATATATCGGATATGCATAGCTAAGATAGATTTGGAATCTTGTTCTTTAATTTTAAATTAGTAAAATACATCAGCGATCCTCAAACTTGTCTCAGGTGTCGTATAGGTCCTCAAACACTCAAAATGCACATCAACATCCCTAAACTTAATAAAGTGTCATTTAGATCCAAAATTTTAAAAATACCTCTATATTGCTGATGTTTGTCCATCTCTTGATCTATAATTACGCTATGGTACAATCAAATAAAGTTCTCTAAGTATTATGATGAAAACAACTGATTTGGTGAGAGAAATAATATGAAAGATCATGCTCAATTAGCAGCCATTTCATCATACATAAGGGTATTTTCGAAACTTTAGACCTAAATGTCACGGTTTAGCAAGTTTAGGGATTCAAATATGCATTTTGAGAGTTCGTGGACCTAAATGACACCACGAGACAAGTTTAATGACCGCTCATGTATTTTTACCCATTTTCAATTATTTATAGTAATAACGGTTCCAAACATTGATGAAATAAGATCAATAGAAATCCATTCTATTTGGATCTAGCAGCATGACTAATACCGATTTTAAATAAACATTCTTCATAAAAGGCTACATTCCAGTGTTCACCTACACCGTTAACCCATAAGTAGCTTTCAAATATGATAGGAATTTTTTGTTTATGTTATAATACAACAAATATAGTATTTTAATAAATTAGCAATTGCCCAAATGTGCTATTGTTAAAAATTAAGTTTATTAATAAGAGAACTCGGTAAAAAAATAAGTTTAAACACCCGGTGCGAGTGTGGGAGGGCTAGTAATCATGCGCGCTATCCTTCCCTACTCCTAAGAGCATCTCCAGCCGGGTGACAAAATGACCCCCTATCCAATCTATCAGTCACTCTGGGCCAAAAATCACCCTCCAATGGGGTGACTAGCCAAGTGACTAAAATTGGTAGCCCACCAGCCAAAAATCATCCTCCAATGGGGTGACTAGCCAAGTGACTAAAATTGATAGCCCACCAAATTTTGGGGCAAAGCACACAAATCTGGAGCCCCTCTATCCTCCCCCTATCCTCTCCCTCTCTCTCTCCCCTCCCCCGCGCCGCCGCCCTGTCCCCTCCCCCGCGCCGCCGCCCTCTCCCCTCCCCCCGCCGCCGCAGTCTCCTGCCCCCGACACGGCGGGACAACCTCACCGGCGAGCAACTGAGCGCGCTACCGGCGAGCCAGTACGCCGGCAACCCGGGGCTCTGCGGCATGCCGTTGCTCCCGTGCGGGCCGCCGGCGCCGAGGGCCACCGCGTCGGCCGTCCTCGCAGAGCCTTCTGGGCGCCCAGCCTCGTCGCACGCCTCATGGGCATCGACGGCCTGCCGGACCAGGCCTCGCCGTCGCCGGCGAGCAACAAGAAGCCCTCCTCCAAGAAACATGCCGTCGTCGCCGACAAGGATAATTGCTGCTCGGCGCCGGTGAGCAACAGAAACAGCAAGGAGAAGAAGAAGCGCGGCCTCCCCAGCGTTCGTCGCGGAGTAGAGCATGGCGACGAGCGGGTCGACGGCGGCGGCGAGCTTGCGGCGGTGCCTCGCGGAGGCGCTCGCGGGCCTCGTCCACCTCCCCGGCGCGCACCCGGTGCCGCCGTCCCCGTCCACGCCCTCGTCCAGCTCCGAGCCTCCGACCACTCGCCGCCGCCGCCGGCGCTCGGGCTGCCGCCGCCGCCCGATCCTACCGAACTCCCAGGCCCAACCGGCGCCCATCCCCAGCTTGCAACAGCGAGCCATGTCCCCGCCTATGGCCGCCGCCGCCGCCCTGCTCCTCGTGCTGCTCGTCCCCCTCGCCTCGGCGTTCGATGGGCAAGGCGCCGCCCGATGAGTCCGGCCGAGAGTGCGTGGCCATGGCCGTGGGTCGACAGCGCATGGACGCTGCTCGACACCAAGCTGGTACTCTCCGTGGCCTCCGTCGTCCGCTGCCAGGAGATGTTCTTGGCAATCGACGCCACCGGAGAGATCTGTCTTCACCAACAACGCCGCCGGCGAAACACCAACCCGCCACGCTGCTGCCGTCGCTGTTGCCACCTGATGGGATCCTCCGACACCCTCTTCCTCTTCCCGCGGTCGTCCGCGCCGCCGTCCATCTCCTGGAACGCCGTCGGCGGCATCCCCGCGCCGGCCGCCATGGCAGGCGGCGGCTCGGCGGGCACGCGCACGGCCGACGGGCCCGCCGCTCCGGACACCGCGACGGAGGCCGTCGTCGGGGGCACGAGCGACGCCGGCGAGCCGGCGGAGGAGCGCGCTAGCGGCGTACGGGGACTGCCCCCGGGGGAGGAACAAGCGGCGGCGGAAGGAGAGGGAGAGGAGCAAGAGCGAGAAAGATGACCGACGGGATACGGAGTATGACAGGTGGGGTCCAGTTGACAGTTGGAAAAATAGAAGCCCAATTTCCTCAGCCCGCTGGAGTGGAGGCCCATATTTGGATGACTAAAATTTAGAAGTGGGCTTCTAAATGAGCATTTGCTCACCCAAATTTAGTAGCCCCACTGGAGTTTCTCTAACAATCCCGCACAGAAGAACCTTGTGGTGCCAACCAATCGTTCTGCCTCATCTTTTCATCCGCGTGCGATCCCTCCGTCCCCCGACGTTCTGCCCTCGTGCGTCCAATTTAATTTTGACGATCCAGATGTCCTCCTGCCTCCCCTTAAAACTCTCCCCCAAATAAAGTCCCAAACCCTCGACAACCCCTGCCGCCGCCCCCATCCATCAGCCTCGTCAAACCATCGGTCTCGCCGAACCCTAGCCTCGCGTTCCTCGTTCCCCCTCCGCCGCCACGTCTCCCTCGCCGCCGTCGCCGCCACCGTCAACCCGTCGCCACCACGTTCCTCTCCGTCGCCGCCGCGTTCCTCGCCGCCTCCGCGTGGATCGCCGCCGCCGCCGCCGCCTCCGCGTTCCTCGCCGCCTCCTCCCCGGCGATGGCCAAGGCGCTGCTCTCCGCCTCGTCGTCGTCACCGTCCCCATCCCCGGCCTCGTCTCATCGCTTCCACGATATCCGGCAGCAAGCTTCCTGCCCGGTCTGCCGCAGCTTGCTTCGCGCCAAGAACGCCGGCGACCAGAGGTGAAGGAGAAGACCAGGGAGGCAACGAAGGAGAGGGATCTTCGCCATAGTTGTGCCGGCCGACCCAATCGAAGGTAAACCCTAGCAAACTTCGATCTGCAACTACTGTGGCTAGATTTGCATGTTGCTTGGGTCATTTTATATTGCTTGATCTGATTAATTGTGTAATATGTTCTGTTTTATATGCTTGTTTGTGCAGGCAACAATAAATTAGTTAATCAATGGGTGGGACATTGATCTGTGTAGGCAATTGAGTAATGAGGGGCCTTTGATCTGTATAAGCAACGGCAGGTTACTGAATTGATGGGTGGGACGTTGCTCAAGATTCAGCTATACTATTTTCAGTACTCTGATTTATTCAGTCAATATTGTAGGTCACTGCTATTTTCATCGATTGTAGGTTAAAGGATGGGTTCAGTACTGAACTCAGTTTTTGGTTCTATTGTTACTCTGCTCAGTTACTCTGAATACAGTAACATAAGTATGTAATGTTTAGTCCTTATTCATTTCTCAGCCTTTTCGGCATGCGCTTCATCATGAATACCGCACATTTTCCATCATGCAGTCCAGTGCCGATGAATGGAGTTTAGGGAACTACCGGCGGCGGAGAAGGGCTGGTAGAGAAGGTTGCTTTTTCTCCGGAGATTGGTGGTGACACGATGGATTGGTAGAGGTAAGATTAATTTTGAGATTCAGGCTTAAGTTTAAAACAAGAAGTTTTTTGCTTTGACAAAAAAGAGTCGGCACGGCATATAAATTTATATTCTGAATGCAGTTCGTCTGCTACTATGCTAGGTGAATTCCTGAAAGATCATGGGTGCATGTCTCTCTTACATTCAGCCACAATGCTTTGTGGCATCCAGTAAGATAAGCTTCTCCTTGTCGATCACTTCCTTCAGCTTTATTGCTTTGTGATTTGCACAAGAGTTTTTCATTTTTTTCTGCCTGACAAATTTCAGTGAGCTTGCAAAATACCAGTGAAATATTAGTATAGGTGTTTTGTTTGTTACATTTGTATCTGTTTTTTCCTTTAGCTACATATTTGTAAAATTGTTAATTTTACAACTGGTTAATGATTGACAAACATTTAAATTTTTATCGGTATCCAATACTTGAACCTGTATACCAGCCTTTTCCCATTTATATGTGCATTTGTATATATATTTGTCACACACCCTGTATCAGCCCATTTGATTGCATTTTTTGCTTCCTGTACTACCTATGTAGATATCCCTTAAAATTGCTGAGCCTCTCATTACAGTAACTAAATTATATGTTTGATAAATGGTTCATATTTTGTGAAAATTGATGTAACTGATATCTCACTGTTAGGCCCTCGCAGCAAGTCGGATTTCAAAGTTATTACCTCAATCTACTCTTTGGAACTACCATGGAATGAAGCATGAACTACCTCAGCTTGATCACTGCATTAAGGATGTGCTCTCTATCTCTGCACTCAGGTTGCAGTATATGTATATTTCTGATGACGTATCCTATAATCTTTTATTTTTATGAAGTTTACATGACTTGCTTCTTTTCTTCATTTTTTTGCAGGAGTGGAATGCACCTAAACCAATGCATCCTTCTCTTTTAAATGAGGCTTTGCGCTGTGGGCAACTGTGAGTACATATACCTCAGATGAAAACTAGAATTGTTATCTTGGATTTTGGAGGGTGTTTTCAGCTTTTTTTTCAACTTTTCGTTACAGACAGCTGAGCAGAAGAGAGAACTCTGGTCACCCTTGCCATATCAGGGGTGGAAACCATGCTTAAAGTCATCAATTTCTCATGGTAACTTACTGATATTTAGTAACTACGAAACGACATGCCTCTTACTGTGATAGAAATCAGGCACTGACAACTTGTTTTGAAATGATAGCATTACTTCTGGAGCCAAGTGGATACATGCAGGTATTTGTTGATGGTGGACTTGACCAGCAAAAAATGGGGGTGCAGCTCTTCAATTACCCTTGTGATCCCACATCTTGAAGTAAACCCTGTTTGGAAGGACTCAAGGTGCCTCTGGAGTTTGATACTACTATATTTTGTGTTCTCCTGTTGAACTGGAATTAATTTGGGTACTGGCATTTTCTTTGGCTGCAGCTCATTCGAAGAAATTTTTGATGCTGATAGCTTTATCAACTCCCTAAAAGATGATGTTTCCATCATCAAAGTTCTTCCAAAAGAATTTTCTTGGAGCACAAGAGAGTACTATGGCACAGGCATCCGTGCTACGAGAATAAAAATTGCACCTCTTCATGCCTCGGCAAATTGGTATATGGAGAATGCCAGTTCTATCCTTTGTTTGAGAAAAAAAATGAATTTGCACTTTCTCTATTTGTTATGGACGTTTTACACATTATGGATGTTGCTTGTGTCAGAAAGGCATCTTGTAGACTTGTGAAGTGATTCCCTTGTGTGATAGTAGTTTGCAGTGACTTTCACTTGACCTATTTGCACATGATAACTAATAATCCGTATATGTTTTTACACTGAGTTACCATGGTGTCAGCTTCCACCATCCATGTTTGAGAAAGAGTCATCTGCCACTGAGTTAGCTCTGTTTCTTTGAATATGATGTGTATTAATTGTTTGCATTAATGAGTTGGTTACTTTATGAAGATAATTCTTTGCCAGCAATCTTATCTATCTGCTGTCACTGTCAGCTATGGTATTGCTGCTATTGCCCCTTTTCTCACCGCCTTGCATTTGATGAATTGCTTGTGGATCTTTAACGTTTGCGTTGTAAAGTTAACTTCCATGCTCTGGTTTTTCGGCCTCACATTATCTCGCTGGGGGAGACTCTTGTGAAGCGGTTGAGGTCTCCTACTCGTTACTGTCAAGTTTTTCTTTGCACACAACTATCATTACTGTCAAGTTTCCATGTATCATAAATTAAATATTTTGTATGGTCTAATCTTGGCTTCATGTATCATACCCGTAGCAACGCACGGACACTTACCTAGTCATGATACAAGTATATCACCTGTGGTGAAGCCAGAGATTTAGAGTTTGGGGGTTGAGTTGCTCTTTCTTTTTCCTCTTCACTTATTGTTAAAAATTGTTTTTCCTCTTCACTTATTGTTAAAAATTGTAGGAGGACTTAGGGGGACTCTAGTATATCACTGCATATTGAAGACACGGTTCTACCCAAGGAGGTAGGCAGCAAAATTCAATCAAAACCAAATGCCCAGATTTACAATTCATTTTTCTTTGTTTTGAAAGTAAGCTATGAAAGTGCCCCTTCCTCAATGTAAGAGGGTCTGGTGATAAAACGATACTCGTTCTCGCTTACCATGTCGAGGTATTGATGGGAGCTTTCACTGATGCTTTTTGTTCTAACTGTTCATAGTTTTGGATAACACCTTGTATCCTGATTTTACTATTTTTATCCTCTCTCTTATATAATATCGTGCAAAGGTGAGGAGGTGTTAGTTGGGGTGGTGGAAGAGGCAAAAGGTTAGTGCGAGAGGAAGTGATGAAGCTGCCTCGTTTGTTATACTTGTTTGATTGGACAGTCTTTTTTCATATATTTTTTGTGCTTTTGTTTATGAAGTGTACGTCGACACAAATATTTGTATGATAGAAGTTATTATGTTTATGAAGAAAATTTGTTTCCTACACGGCAATAGACGAGCACGAATATAGTCTCATATAAATATCTTTACATACGTATGTACACAAATGCTTTTGTATTCAAGTACATAAAGTCTAGTGTCATTTGATCTCTTCCCTAGTGCGTATAGGGGATACGAATGTGTTTGCAACATCAACATCTTGCCAGAGTAGCTCCAGCAGATCCTCTAAACTGGTCCCCAATTAAAATTTGGAGAATGAAATCATTGTCTTTGCCATAAAGTAGAAAGGTGGGCGGTGGGTCGAATTCAAAAACTCAGAACGGGTGTGTTTAGATCCCTGAAAAAGTTAGCCGAAAAGTCGGACACACTGTAGCACTTTTTGTTTGTTCGTGGTAATTGTTGTCCTACCATGATCTAATTAGGCTCAAAAGATTCGTCTCATCGTGTACATCAAAATTATGCGATTAGTTTTTTTATTTACCTACATTTAAGCTCCATGCATGCGTCATTTGCTATATTTAATGTTTCAATGTGATGTCGATGTGATAAAAAATTTAGGAAGTTTGATGGAACTTAACACACCCAACGAAGCGCTCGATTCACGGGCAGGCAGTGGCGGCCATAAGCTCCATGGTCTCGCCGAGCACAAGCTGCAGCTCCCCAGCTGCCCCGTTACACGTCTATGAGCTGCACAGTCCGTAGAGCTCTGTATTGGTGATCTGCGGGCTACCTCCGCTGGGAGTGGGCGTCGCCGGCCGCGATCGAGCGCTGCGGCCGCCTAGAGTCGTCGCCTGCTCCGTTTGTCCATCGCGCTCACCTTGCGGTTGCACCCCTGCGGCCGCCTAGAGCCGTGCTCGAGGCGGGCGGGGCGCCCGCACCGGGGCGCTGCTGGAGTGGAGCTCCGCCCCAGGACCTGGATACGCCTGAAGCCGCCAACGGCCGACGTTGGGTGAGGGGGCCTCCGAGGGCCATTCGGCAATAATTGCCCCGTTCGTCTGGCTTATCAGCCACCAACCAGCCAGCAGTGTTTTTTCGTCAGCAAAAACCAGCACTGGCCACCAACCACCGAGTAGCAAGGGTAAAGTGGTCCATTTTTTGGATTCATATTAAAATCAAATACAATAATAGCTATAGTGTCTAGGGCAAATTACCATCTTTGTGCAATGTTTTTTGACAATGACATTATTTTTTTGGTGGTTCAGGCAAAAGCCACGATTGAACGGTGTCCTGCACCAATTTTTCCTTAAATTTATGATTATTTAGGATGTGCTACAGTACTAAGGATTATCCATTACGCAAAGTGTCTTTTTTTTTGTGGAGGAGAAAATTTTTCGAAACACATCCATTTCCCCTGCTGGGTTTTTAAATTTCGAACACATCCCTTTCTACTTTATGAATCAGCCGTTGGTCGGAGCCCTTCAATCCCGATCCCCGCTCGGTGGCCACGCGCGCCGGCTTCTCCGGCTCTCCCTCTCCCTCCGCCTCCGCCTCCGCCTCCGCCTTCGCGATGATTACCCACCACCCCTCCCTGCTCCGTCCAGCCATCCTCACCCTCCGCGCCGGGGCCCTCGGCCGGCGCCCAACACCCAAGCCCTTCCCGTCCACCTCCGTCGCCTCCGCTCCGCCTTCAACGCCGCCTCTCCGCCTGCGGCCTCTGCGCGCCGCCGCCGCCGGTGGAGCCTCGCCGGTACCCTCCGCTCCTCGGCTCTCTGCTAGTCCTTGGGGGCACGATTCGATTGTTTAGAGTAGTGGCATGCTTCGATTGAGTGCAAATGCCTACTTGCGCTTGCTCCCCAGGTTGGTGGCGATGGAGCCAAAAGCACGGTGTCGCCTCCGGCGCTGGGGGCCGCGCTGGTCGGCTTCGCGAGTAGCAACTTCCTCCCACTTGGTGAGTTCCCGCTTCTACACGATTCCAGCTGTTGCTTAGTCGCCTATATATAGGCAATTTCGCAGTGCCATTTGTGTATGCAATGAGCTGCTTGTCTTAGGTGTGCACCTATGAGACTCCAGTACTCCACGACCCAATTTAGGTACAATTGACAACCAGCCAATATTAGCTTGCTCCAACTGGCAAATAGCATTTCCATCATCCAGAAATTTTACTACACAACAGAAACATACATGTTTGTTTCTCACACACAAAAAGTTTGGGAGTAAATCAAGTGCATACTGCTATTTAAACTAATAAAATGGATGTACAGGGATTTCTTTCTGTAATTGGTTGCACGATGGTGCTTTGTACTCCCTCGGCTTCAAATTATTGGTCACTTTAGCTTTGTCTTGAGTCAAACTTGTTTAACTTTGACTAAGTTCGTAGAAAAAAGCACCAAGTAACAACATCTGCAACATCAAAATAGTTTCACTAAATGCAGCATAAATTATCTATTGATAATGATTTTTTGATATTATGGAAATTAATATATTTTTCATGTGAACTTGGTCAAAGTTAAAGAGGTTTGACTTATGACGGAGGGAGTAGTTCACAAGAGCATACAAATGTCTTCGGTCTTGAACTTACATCGACTGATCTGTGTCTTTCTCATTGTTAAGCTCTGGTTGGCGGGGTCATATTGGCTCTCCTAGATCCTACTCTTGGATGCCTTGCTCACAAATACTCCGTGTCGAAGTACAGCACTTTTGGGATATTTCTGATCTCAGGTTCGGGTTCTCAACCTATGTGTGCGAATCCTTGTGCCATTAGTTTTGTATGCTAATGGTTCCCTCTTGGCCACATAGGACTGACCCTGCGAACCAAGGAGCTTGGTGCAGCATTAGAAGCTTGGCCTGCTGGACTATATGGACTAGTATGATCTAATTTTTATTCTTTGGCTGTCAGACTTGCATGTTCTAGTATTATTATGTGGCCACTTGTGTTAACGGATGTTGAAAAGAGTTCTTACTCCCAACATTTGGAACCAAGATGTAGTTCCATGTGAAATTTTCATGCCATTGATTGTTGTTAAAGATTCCAGCTCCAATACTTCAATTAGGCATTCGAGCAACCACAATAAGTTTGCTAACTTCTTCTGTTATTATGTATAATTGCAGGTCTCTATTTTGCTGTTTACACCCTTTCTTGCGCAGTTTATTATGCAAGTTCAGTTCTTCCCTCAGGAATTTATCACCGGTAAATAGGTTGAAGCACATGTCCAATTTTCTTAATGGATTTTCTGCTCATGTATTTACCTTGTACGTTTGTGCGCCTTACAGCTCGTATGTTTGATATTAACATTTTTTTGTGAGGCTTGCTTGATATTAACAATGACACTGCATCTTACAGGGTTAGCTATATTTTGCTGCATGCCGACAACATTATCAAGTGCAGTCACACTAACACAGGTACTACTTGTTTCCATCTATCTACTAACAACTACACATATTTTCTCATATAATTAGACTAGCAGTACAATCTAATACTTGTTTTACTACTGTGCAGATTGTTGGCGGTAACTCCGCACTTGCTCTTGCAATGACAGTTGTATCCAATTTACTTGGCACTATCATTGTAAGCAAAGTTTCCCTATAGTTTTTTCTTGATAGTCAAATGACATCAGTGATTGGGCTAATTAACCTGGTATGAAATTGCAGGCTTAACTTGGTTGAGTACCTATAGTTATGCAGCCTTTTCCCAAAGTCATCATTGAATGAAAAATGCTGATGGATACATAGCAATTAATACTTCTCTTGTGTACTAAGCTGAATAGAAATCATGTGTTTATTGTGTCTAGGTACATCGAGTGTCTAGGTTCATTGCTATAAGTGCTTGCTAGATTTCAGCTTATAGTTAAGGAGAATAATAGGCAGATATAGAAGGCATTGATTGCATTAATTAGGAGGATAAAGTCTATATAACCCCCAAATGTATCATGAGTCGGACACATAACCTAACCTAGGAAACCGGATTTTATACACCCAAACTTGTATAAACTAGATAATTAACCCTCTTAAGGCTGTTTTGGTACACAATTTTGCTTACTTGGACCTCCACGCTGGTGTGGATTGACGCCATGGCGCTTTGGCTCGCTTGTCAAGCTGCTCCGGCGGAAAATTGCGACCTCCTTTCCCGCAGCGCTGCCTCCCCATTTCCGGAATCCCATGGCCATCACCACTAGTGTGTCCGTGGGCACCGCGGTTTGCGCTTGGCAAGCGCTGCGGCAGGCTTGCCACACACCCAGTCCAGTGTGACAACAGTGCTCTAGCTTCTACTTCACAACGGGTCAGCATGCTGCCGCCGGCCGTGTGAAGAGAGGATAGGATTGGATGGGTCAAGCTTCCGCGAAGGAGAAAGTCTATATACCCCCCGAATTATCAAGGGTGGAATATTTCACCACCTGACCTGCAAAACCGAATGTTTAACCCCCTCAAGTATACAATACCGTTTGAATAACCCCCGAAGTGGTTTTAGAGGTGGTTTTTGCCACATGGCGGCTGATGTGGATGATGACGTGGTGGAAATGTCTACATAACCCCCCCAAACTACCCAACATGGAATACTTCACCCCCTGAACTACAAAATCGGATGTTTAACCCCCTCAACTATACAATATCATTTAAGTAGCTCCTTAAAGCGATTTTAGAGGGATTTCCGCCACATGGCTGCTGGCCCCGAACCCCCACCCCACCCTTACACAGCGGCACCGTAGCCCATTGAGATGACCGACGACCTGGGCCGGGCGTCAGACCCGTGCTTTGGCATGGGACAGACGAGGGGATTTTTTTTAACCCCAGCCTGAAATTGGCTCGGGGAGTCGAACCGAGGACCTGAGAAGTGCTACTAGAGCCACCTAACCAACTCAGCTAGAGGCCCGTTCACATACGAACTCGATTATTGGTCTGGAGATGCTTTGGTTGAATGGAATAGAGGCCGGTGCCGAGGTTGTCGTCGATCTGTGCTGAGCCGTTGTGGATTGCCTGCAAGAGACAGGGGACTGGCCATTAGGGGTCTTTTGTGCCACACCACCCGTTGTCCTGCACGCCCGTGTCTGTTGGTGGGAGGCTGGGAGCTCCGCCGCTGTGCTTTAGGTGAGGGCTAGCTTCTGCTGCCCGTCTGCCGCCAGAGAAGGAGAGAGAGGGGAGCTGCAAAGAAGCCGAGAGCGAGACCACGAGACGAGCCTAGAAGGTGAGGAGATCGATTCCTAGGCCAGGGCCAAATAGCCTAGCCTGACAAGCGGGCCCAAGTACCACAGTGTCCATTCCTGTCAGCGTGGGTGCCAGCATGTACCAAACAGCCTTAAGGGGTTAAGTATCTGGTTTACACAAGTTTAGGGTGTATAAAATCTGGTTTCATAGGTTAGGGGGTTATGTGTCGGACTCATGATACATTGGGGCGTTATATACACTTTTTCCTTAGGAGGATATTATGGGCAGGTTTTCAGCCATGTATCAGCAATATATAAAAGAGAAAACGATGAGGGCTAGTGTGGCCTGCGTCAACAAAATGAGTGTGTGTTGTAGTGCGTGCCACCAGAGAAGAAAAACTAGTGTGTTTGTGATAAACACCTAGAAAGTGAGAGAGTGATTTCCAACACTATATACATTTATAGCAAATATCCACAGACATTATATTTACTTAATTATAATTCACCAGTCCTCAAAGATGTGAACAAACTGGACTATGGACTAAAATACACACTATAAAATATAATGAATCTCTTCAGTTAATGTTGGCATGGACAGCTGTATTCATCTGTGTTAAGACTGGTTAGTATCATTAGATCTTGTAATTTCTGTGTTAGTCAAATGATAGTAATAACTCAACCCTATGTGCAAGACCGAATTAGATGTCTATACAATGAGCAACCTAGTTTTCTGTTTACAGTAACTTTTTGAAAGGAAAACACCATTGCTATTCTGTGCAATCTGGTCATTCTTCTTCGTGATCATGGAATTAGGTACCTCTTTCTCTCGCAAAGTACATTGGTGCTGGGTCTGGGATTTCTTTGCCTACTAAGCAACTATTCAGAAGTCTGGTCACCAGACTTCTAATCCCTTTGATTATAGGGAAGGTATGTGGTTATTCATATCTTTCTACTCCATACCGTACCTAACTGTTTCATAACAATAAAATAGGATTGCACACATTTTATTTAGACCATGTCACCTTTCAGTTTAATATTTTGAGGTAAAAATGTTAGGGCTCATTTTGAGTCTCATGCAACTTCCTTTCATGATAAATATTATCTGTTAAACATGATTTGTTTGGTATCAGTTTAAGAGTACAGTTTTGGTGAAAGTCTACATCTTATTTTAGCAGAATGTGTTATCAGTCATGAATTATCTGACTAGAATATGCAAATAATAACCAGAATGGCCTTTCAGATCTGAAATCCTCTATTTTAAATTCTTTATTATGATTTTCTTTTTAGCTCTGAATTTACTTCCTCTATGGTTTTCAAACAAGACATAATTGAATTTACAATCTCTCCCTATGTTTTTGTTAATACTATAGTGCAAGCCTGAAATAACTGAAGCTTCCTGGAGACACTTATGATGTTTTGTTCTTTGTCAGGTTGCTCGAGAAGTCTCAAAAGGTGTGCAGACTTTAGTATCTTCCTTTATTTGACATCACTCCAGGTTATGAATGTTAATTCATAACTGTTCGTGTATCTCTTTGTGTAGATATTGCTGATTTTGTTGATGGAAATCGACAAGGCTTTACAGTTGCAAGTGCTGTTCTTCTCAGCCTAGTATGTCTCTAATGCAAAACATATGTCAGTTTGCACGTCCATTGCTTGCATGAACAGTCAACATTTGGCAAGTACAATTGTTTATTTTATTGAGCTATTCTGTTCTACACAAGTAGGTTAAACAACCACTTCCAGTGATGGTAACTTGAACTTACAAAAACAAAAAATTGTAGATATATGTATTGGTTGATTCACGTGTTCTATCCATTATGCTGGTTTCGTAGAAAATGTGGGTTGTAGTCAGGCTAATTCATAACGTGCAAAGAAAACTATTTCTTTTTTTTTTTTGATGTGAGTTACAACTGGATCCCTTGATTAGTTCTTCAGCATACCATGCTTTTGGGTCCATGTCTAGTGTTTCCAAGCCAGCCAACCCTTTTGGGCAAAGCGGGGACGAAAGGGTAACTGAGTTGCTATGCATGCATAGACCTGTCGTGCATGAAGTTGAGCACAGGAGTATTTGGGTTCTCTGTTGATGCAATCATACAACAAAAACACCATAAAAATCAACTTTCAAGTTCAAATAGAGAAACTGACATGAGAGGAATACTTTTGGAGTTCCTCTTTAGTTTATGTTGCTCTTGTAGTTTGTGTACAGTATATTACAAGATTGCATATTTGTGATCTTTGGACTTTAGTTCTAAATTATTTCATTTGACAGGTCCCATGGATTCAAGTAAGCAGATCAAGATCACTGATCTTATCTGTTCAAGTACAAGCTTTTGTTGTTGCAATTATTATTGGAGTGTACGTTTACCATCTGACCTTATCATAGTGAAAATGTTTGTAAATCTTCTTATGTGGATATGGGATCAAATGCTTAAGGGAGGATGAAGCTTAAATCCTTATTTTTCTTGTTCTTCATCTATATAGAAGCTTATCTTTTGCTATGGTTCACCTTGAAGTTTTACTGCACAAGTGTTGTAGACTTGTGGTTAAACTGCTGGTCTTCGCAAATCGCGACTAGTGCCTATCAAATTATTATTGTTATTACAGTTTCATGAGACCTTGCCTGAATATAAATATACTATGTTTTAAATTTGCTTAGGGAATCAACTTCCACCTGACATTCAGTATGATGCACTAATCCACAACTACTGTTGATTTCAAATTATATAGCCAAGTTTTTTGACAATGTATTCACCTTTACTGATCCTTCTTGCAGTTTGATATATAAAGCCACCTACAATTCAGTGTCATATTAAAGTAGTGGTACATCTAGCTTTTTTCTGACATGTGACTATGACACTTTCTACTCAGATTCCACATCCTTAGTAAGGTTTAGTTTGGATACTTCCTAATGCCCTTTAAATCATATGTACTAGGAGGGACTGCCAGTGAAATTAGTTCATTTTTTAGCAAATCCATTTGTATCGAGGGGGAATGTGTTTATCCAAACAATGCCTAAAAAGTAACCAAAAATCAAGCCTGAGTCAATACTCTTGATCCCAATGAAAATGAAAAGAAATAAATGGAGATTACTTTGCTTCAATGGTTATTAACTGAAGATTTTTTTGGTTTACCTTTTCTTGCCTGTCAATGGTACTGCATGGTCTTTTTTTAACTTACCTCTAATATAAACTGTTGCTTAGTTTTGCTGTCACTTCAGCTATACCTCAGCATCTAACAGGAGCACATTTCTTGTCACAGGCTTGTACATCTTGCTCTGTTCGCTTTCAATGCTGCGATGGTGCAGATTTTGTCACGTCTGGAACAGAAAGGGGAGTCAGTTTTTGCAAAAAAGGAGTACTCACGAGCTGTCATTTTGGTAGCCAGTCAGGTCAGTCTTTATCATTACTAATAGAAATAGAAAGCCTGTAAATGAGACTAATCTAACTCCTGCTGGTGACCATATAGCCTGTCTGGTATTGCCTCTAGTCGGGGACCAAGGAAGGTGTTGGTAGCTGTTTTAGTCATGCCCTGGATTGTGGTGTAGTTTGTGGTCTTGTAAAATGGGTGGTTTAGAGGGGTCTTCGAGCAAATTGAACTTCACAAAAATCCAAACCATTTAAGCTATCTTTTATCTCCTAGCTTGTCCACACTCTTAATTTCCTAACGTAATGGGGAAAGCATAGCATGGTCAAGCAGCAAGCCCTTGACAAGTGTTTGCAATCAGTTTTGCTAGCTAACTGTTACACTACCTGTGGGAGGGTAGGCTTTTGTCAGCTGGGCTTGTCTATGTTGTTTTTTGAAGGGGAAACCCGTGAGGTATTAATGTTCACTAATCGATCACGGTCCAAATTCCACACTTTTATTGCAAATGAACACACAATTTCATGTTATTACTAAGAGGGAAAGACGCCTTTATGGAAAAAAGACGAACGAGAAAGTTACTGCCTATTTTGATGAGTTAGACTTGACGGAAACTGGCCTAATTGGGTAGTTGGCATGTTTCCCCGTAACTTTGGTGCGTGCTTCAGTCCATTACTTGGCCAGTTACTGCAAGATCGTGTATTGGCATATAGCTGCAACTGGATTATAAACAGCTTGGAATGAACAAGCTTGTATAAAATTTGCCATTGGAGTTATTACAAAACGCTAACAGCTAAAGACGAAATTGTTATTCTGTTCTTATTATGTTAATCGGCTTTCTCCTGTAGAAAACATTGCCAGTTTTGGTTGCTGTGGTTGATCAACTTGGAGGAGCCCTCGGGGAGTCGGGATTCCTTGTCATCCCTTGTGTTTTTGCACACATTAACCAGGTTCTCATTGCAAGCGCAGTTTTTTTTTTAAATTTATCACTTGCATTCTCTTTTGGAGTCATTTCTGATGTCTGAAACACACTGCAGATAATTGTTGATTCTATCATAGTTAATTGGTGGCGCCGGAGGGATAAACAATTTACTAATGCAAAGTAACTTCAGAATTCGATTTTGGCATGTAAAACACAGAACTAATCAGGGACTCGATGTTTATCAAGTGACACTAATGCAAAATGAGGGAAGATTGAGACGACTGCAATGGAAGTCTTCGCTAGATACGGTTGGCATTTTAGCAACAGAATAACTGATCATTTTTATGGCGTTTTTGATTGTATGTTAAAAATGAGGCCACAGAGTCATTTGGAATGAAAGCAGTCATATTGGGACTATTTTACACATAGATGGTTTCCTGCCTGAAGGAATGATATTTTGTCTTGCCTCCTTGATCTTCAGATTTTTCCCACATTGTTTCCGGATAGTTGAATGAAAATGAAAATGTTGATTGTACTTGTCCTCCAAGAAGTTCAACACAGGAAGAATTGCTAACTGCAGAGCTGATTTTGGGAAGACCCATCATATGTTTCGATTTCATCGTATCCTTCAGAAACTGACCATATTAGCTTCTATTTTTCTCATCACCCGGCCTTGATGCTCACTCCACCATGCTATTCTTTTTTTCTTTTTTGTATGTTAATAAACCTTCCAAACCGTTATGGCTGGTATTGCATAGACGATGTTGATTTATGCGTTTTTATTGGATTCTGGAAGCCATATGGCGCCTACAGTTGGCCTCTAGAACAGATAACAGAGGGCTGTCACTCTCTTGCAGCCACACAATTACACTGCAACCTAACCTCCTGTTCACTGTCATTGTCTTGTACTCTTGTTCAGATCATCAAACGCCTCCGTTTCCTTTCAGCGTGCAGTCGTCTTCGGGTATTGTGATCATATAGCAGAGCGCTGGTCCTACTGCCCCCTGTGCAAGCTCGTGACCAATCGAAGCCAGCCGGCAATTTTGATGGACATCCCTGGTTTTCTGGTACGACACACCATCAAGCTACACTGGCTCCAGTGCCCCCTCTCTCTTTCTTTGGGCAAAAAAGATGGGGCGAGAGATTCAGCTCGCTGCTGCTTTTGACAAGGTGCACAGTGCCCTGATTGTTCACCTGGCGTACGTACCCTGAGAACACGAGTTGTATGGGTGATGTGCTGGTGCAATGGACACGGACGGATCCGTGGGGCATGCGCCGGGGAGCCGACATCTATGTGCTGCCTGTTCTAGGCCCTGTTCGAGGAGAAAAAAGGCCTCCGGTGCTGGTACTTCCACTGCAGGGCATCTTGGTACAATGACACATGGGCTTGTACGCACATATGATCATCTCGATCCAGCTTGAACTGTTGTGCCCTGTGCCGACAGCTGTTCCCCACCTCCTCTGTACTGAAAAAAGTGTCAACTGGAGCAGCGATGTTCTCCGATCTCCACGGTGGCATATTCCTATTGCAGGGATGGCTGCTCATTTGCTACCATGTCAGTACTGTTGATTGAAGCCAGGAGCGGAGGTTGTGCTTGGGCAACAGGATTATATCAACTCGGCCTCAAGAACAGATCGAACGAACTCCTTTGCATTGCAGTGTCTGAAGCATATGCTTCAGTCTCCACTTAGAGCTCCCATGCATGCATCGCAGATATAACGACGCGCCTATGTTTGCTCCACACATCGGAGCCCAGGATGTCTGCAGAGCTGCAATTGACAGCGGGTTCTTGGCAGGCAGATCGCATCCACCTCGTACATACTGATCGATCCGTGTAGATAATTCATGGGTGTGCATGTGGCGTGCCCCCGCGCGATGCTATGGATCACCCCTCGCTGTCGAGGGCCGCCGAGATCGAGATGCCCTCCGGGGTCGACACGTCGGGAAGGGCTACCGGGCTTCGCGCGGAGCGAGGCTGAGGGAGATCCTGTGGCAAGGACCAACTTACCCTGTCAAATCTCCCTCCCTTGTCCCGCCATGTTTGTTTGGCGGCCAACTTGGCTCCGCCGCCCTGTGCACGCTTCCTCGCCTGCACTGCAATGCTCTGTACTTGGCCTGGGCTCTGGTACACGCACTCCTGCTTCAGCTTGACCAGCTACTACTCGCTCGATTTTAATTTGTTTTCCTTTTGTTTTTGTTTTTTCCTTTTGTTTTTGTTTTTGGCAGCTCATCGTTTGCTGTTTGTGTTGGCAATTAATAGAGAAGATCTGCATCTAACGATTGTATATATGACCTTTGCAGGCCATGCTTGTTTCACTTGTACACTGTGATACCCTGCTGGCACGGGAACGCCTTATCCGTTATCACCCACCATACGAAGAGGATTTGGCTGGATTTTCTAGGCACTGATTACCGGCAAGAAAAGACCGGGCTCAGGTACGGTATTGCTGCAACACGCATTTTGTTGTTGGGATTTGAAGCGGTAGCTTATTAGTTACTTTTACTGATATTCTGAATTTTGAGTGGGATAGAGTCCTGCGCTATTTCGATTTATCTTTTTGAACGAACCGCACGAGACAGTACGTGTTTTATTGATATAGCAGAAAAAAAATACAAATATACGACCCTGAGAGGCCATAGTCAGAAAAACAAAAGAAAAAAAAGCTTGCCCAGTTGGATTGGGACCTCAACACGGGGAAGCACTCAAACCCCCACCGGCCGCCACCTACACACCGACAGAGGAGAGAGACCAAGATCGCAGCTCCCGCCCACATGCCGTACCCTTGTACACATCCGAACTCCAGCGTGATCCGGCACTGGAAGAGAAAACAAAGGAGGTAGACGCCTTCGTTGGACGTTGCAACCATGCAGGACCTATCCGACGGGATGAGAACGCCGAATTCGAGCAAAACAACGTGGGGGCCCCGCCTCATCCGCCATTGGACGCCTCCTCTCGTACGCGGGGGCCTCACCACAACCGCCACACCTCCATGCTCCGAACTCGTTCCTTGTGTTGCCGTCATGACAGCGAGCATGTTGCCCCACCTCCAAAGCGCCTCGCCAGCAACCACACCGACGCCGTTGGTCAGATTCAACGCGTTGCTATTCCCGCACGAACCGCTACCTTCAAGCCGCACACCAAGGTTGTCGTCTATGCCATCTTACGATGTTGTACCGCACCAGAAGGCTCAGCCAAGCTGAGGACCAACCGCCGCGGTCCGCTACAAGCCGAGTCGTCTCTCATTGTTGTTGCCGCAAGCGCCGTCTTCCGATGCCATCCCACACCGCACCGATGATTGCAATGCAACATCGGCCGCCGTAGTCCGCTGCGAGCAGACGAAACAACAACCGAACGACGACACCTGGCCGCCAACAAGAGGGTAGATGCTCTGACATGAGGAAGGACAACACCCTTGAGTCTGTCCCGCGGCGGAAAGCCACCACCGGTCGTTGGAGCAAGCCGTGCCGGAAACCGAGTAGGATCTCAAAAGACGACGCCTCCAACGAGGGAACGACGCCAATGGCGCCGTCGTTGCTTGTCCATTACTGGACAGGGTTTTCACCCAGAGAATCCCGCGCAACAGGATATAGCTCCATAAGGATGCCCTCAACAGGGAAGCGACGCCCCAAGGCGCCGCCGTCATCAGCACCAGCACATGGCGGTGAGGGCTTTCGTCTGGAGCAGCCACCCATGCTGCACGTACCCGGCTTGACACCGACTCCAAGAGACCAGGGCGGCGCCTCCGCCGCGTCTCCACGCACCATGCTGCCGTCCGACCATCTCCACTGCCTCCGCGGGGCCTCCTGCCTGCACGGCAGCCACCAATTGATAACTAGGCACTTCTATAAATTCTGAAAGAAGAGTGCTGCATGCAGTTTATACTGTAGTGAACCTTCCTGCATGACATGGTCTCCTGTTTCCAGTTTATACTGTGTAGGGGCCATGGATTGAGATCATGCAAGTGCAGTTTATGAATTGCTTTCACATAAGAAAAGGTCGTCTGATATAAAAATTTTATACTATAAAATATTTGCTCTCTATTGTTTAAGAGAAGAACTGAAAAGAGTTCTTGACGTGACTCATATTGAGGATAATATATGCCAAATTGCTGGCGTATGACCTAAAATCTTCAAAGGAATATTTGTTCATAGACTTATATTGAGATAAATGAGCTTGTGATCCTATTGGCCGGACGGCCATTGTAGGTATATATGCTACTGATCTAGCACTGCAAGATCGTGTATATAAAACGACTGAAATGATGTACAAAAGGAGCTCTAGAATAGATGCTGCCTTCTTGTTTTCAGCTCCATATATTGCACTCCCGGCTGTGGATAGGATCGATGGAGGAAGCTAAGCTAGCGAGATACGGCCTGTGAGAGCAACACCAAGGTGTATTTATAAGCAGATGTAAATATGCACGTCTTGTCACTGAAAAGTGAGATAAAGAGCATAGGAAAAGTAAACGATGGCATTACAAAAACAAGCAGCAAGCTGTAGTGAGTAGTGACAGGATCAAACAAAGTACACTGCAAGCACCAGTGAGGAGCCATATGACAGAATAGTAGCCAAGGGAATACAAGAGCCATGACCGTTACTTTTCCCTCCCCTTAACCACTCAACACGTACTCGGCCATTGCTTAAGCTCTCAAATTGTTCCCAGTCAACATTGCAACCCTCTCAATCATATTGTCACCTTCACAAATCAACTAGAAATGTGCAGCAAGTACTAGTAGTAGGCTGTAGCTGCTAGCTCATGCGGCGTCGGTCACAAACAAGCAGCTCATTAGCTACCCTTTCTTATTTGAACAAAACATGCATTAAGAGAAAAAGAAAAAGAAAAAGAAAAGGCTGGCCAGCTAATTTAATTCCTTAATCATATTCCATCTGTCCATGCAAGATCGATCAGGCACGTAGGGTCGTTGGTTGGTACTGGTTTCGTACGTTGAGCTCAGCGCCGGCGGGCGGCGGTCTCGCGCTGCGCGTTGAAGTAGACGGCGGCGACGGGGAGGCCGAGGTCGTTCTCCTCGGCGAATTGGCGGGTACTGAAGCGGTCCCTGGAAGACGGAGGGCTCACAGCCTGCCGGCGGCTCTGCCGAAATAGAACGAATATGAACCTGTGGATGCCAATGTTTGGCCTTGGGTTCTCGTAGCTCACTAGCTCCTTGCCTGCATGCATATATGCATGACAACATTCAGAAGGAGAACTTTTTCGAAAAAAAAAAACATTCAGAAGGAGAACAAGGAGAAGACAGTTTTTACACCAGGACCCTTTTTAGCCATTTATCTAGCCCTGCATGCGTCTCTGTACTCTGCACCCACCACTCCCCTCAAAACTAGCAAGAACAAAAGCAACATGTACAGGAAAAAGACTTACCAAAAGAAGCATCAGTAGTCCCAGGAATATCAGTAACAATCCTGTAAAGGTGTGGTCCAATAAAAGAACACATTATTAGCTACGTATATTATACTCTATAATGACTTGGAAATTGAGACCATGCATATGCTGCTACTCCGAGCTTGCCTGTGTAAACTATGTGCATGCCCGAATCTTTTTGAACACTAATCATGGCCTAATCAGCTAATCTCAGGTATATTTTCTAGCTAGACGATACCCTTATTCAATCTTCTATAATTACTTTATTTAGACTGGCCAGCTTGTGTCAGTTGATCGAATTACCAGTGAAGGTGCTCCCTCAGGTATGGATCACTTGGTCCTGGCACATCAGGGTCAGTCATCACCTGAAGAAGCACAGCAGTTAGCACGCGGACATGTTTTACCTTCTGTTGAGAGAAGCATATATGTAGGCATGTAGCTAGCAGGAAACTAAAGTCTGCGTACCAATGTGAATAAGGACCTGAGATCGCCCCCTTGGACCTCAGCACGCGGCTTGTTGGCAACTACGGAGGGGAAGAACTCGTGTCCATTGAAGACCTGCTTGTTGGAGTTGTAGGTGATCGTCATCTTGACGGTGGGGTTGAAATGGTCCAGCACCTCACCAATCACTTTCCCCACAATGAGAGGCTCCAACACCCTTGACATGTCTAGCCCTTTAGTATGAGGAGCTGAACTTGCGATGATCAGTAGGTGTTGTTTTGTGCTTCCTAGATGGTGAAGTGCAGGTTCTTGTGTGTTGATGAGAGAGCAGGCGTTGGCCTCTATTTATAGATGTGAAGAGGCGAGCCTTATCTATCTGGCTGGCCAGCTATATTCTGAGCTTGAGTATGATGGATCATATATTACACATTTCAAACATAAGTTCTGAAAAAGTTCAAGTTGGAGCATCTCTATCATCACGTACGGTTTCTATCAGATTAACATGCCAGATTGTTAGTCCCATAGTCATTTTCTGTCAGGCGTGGATTATAGAATAGGAGCACTTGCGGCACAAAGGTTCCTTATTATCCAATAAATTATATGTATCTTAAAGATATTTATTCTCTGCAGAAGATTTATGGGAATTCAAGCTGAATAATTAATTATGTGCCTAGAATCCACATTTCGCAGAAAAAGAAAAGGCTCTTTAGGTCCATATTATAGTCTCCCAAGTTGACTCAAATCAACTACACAAGTCCTTGAAATATCAAATGAGCACCTTTGAAAATATATAGTCTTTAGCATTACATATGCATTGCATACTTTATTGATGGAGGTGAAATGTGTTTAGAGATTCATCTATATGTGCACCTTGCAAAATTTTAAGTTGATCGAAGTAATAAGGATCCATCTCATGGTAGCTTTATGTTTTTGGCACAAAACTGGAACTATGCATTTTATATGTACTCAAATTTGCGGGTCTGATCAAGAACATGCTGAGTACAGTGCCAAAGAATCTTCGCTAAAACATGAATTTTATTTATTTTTCTTCTGAAAACCTTGAGATACAATGTGTGGTGGTGAATGTACGAGCCATGTCAAAGATGGCAGCTTAATTATGCTAATTCTTTTGGTTGTGTCTTTTGCCCATCCTTTTTCTAAAGAAGCATATACAACGTTAATGTGAATTCTCTCCATCGATTATCCTTTCGCTTGCATGTATTTTATTTCGTGTTGAAACACTGTATTTTATTTTACCTTTTGCAGCTGGAGTGAGCTTGGCTATTCTCAAAGCTGCTGCACAGCTCCACCCACAGGCGTATCTTTTTCTCTTGAGGTAAAAAGCGAGGCACGCTGAATCACCACCCTGCTGAGCCATGGGCTGCAAAAGTACATGCCCAAAACAGCATTGCACTTGCGCGAACTTGCCAATCCTGATGATTATTCCTGCCAGTCAGGTGCAAGAGGAGGGCATAAACTAAGTTCAAGTGGGCTACGCCTCCCTCCACTACTTCACAAAGTGGCCCTGTACCAAAGTGCTCTGCTCATAACACTTCTTTTGAGGGAAAAGGAGATCCTCAATTATGAGCTATTCATTAGGCAAAGGTTAGTGCTCTTGTTTCCATAAATAGCGCATCAATCTACAAGAAGTACATACATGTCCTTTGCGCATGCTGATCTCTATTTCTAGCACTAATATACAGGCTTGAATAGTTGCATTAATTGCATGCTTACTTGCTAACTAGTTGATGACCGGACTAGATAATATGAAAGATGGAGTTGATGCGGTGGTTCATTATCATTCACCTGTCTTCTCTTCTCACAAGGAAATTAAGTGGCAGCATATGGGCCAAGCCATCGCTAAACAAACTGAAACAAATATGTGTTCTGCAAGAAACTCCCAAGAAAATCTGCTCTGAACAAATATACGTTATCTCGATCATTTTCTTTCTAGAAAACATTTAACAATGGGACACCACCACAATAATCTAGTATTCTCTTTATGTATTGAATGCCCTTCTATTGCACATTATTTCCACCACCACTGAATGAAGTCATAGATTCCGCAGATCTCATGCCCATCCTTTTGGTTCCCACCAAGTTATTTTCCCTCTCTCTGCCTTGATGGTGCCAAATTTCACAGTAAGTGATACCCAAGGAAGTTGAAAATGCTGGTGTTGCTGGCTAAGAATGGCAGTGGACTGTGACTGATGCTGTAAATGAATTCGGTTGAGCAAAGCAGCAGTGGGGCCGAGACCATAGTATATAGGTCAAGCATAGGCAAATATGCTATGTACTAGTGTCAGTTTACATTTTTGGACTAGCAATGACCGGAACCACCATTAGATCTAGGTGTCCTAGTTGGTTTGTGACGAGGTACGGAGTAATAAAATAGCTATAGGTGAAAAGAATTCAAGCTGTTCACTAGTGAGAAAATGTCACCAATCGGTTGTGCAAATGAGAAATTTGTTGCCTGAGTCGTTGATTCAATTAATATTGCTTTAAGGACACCTATGCATGATGTTGAAATCATGCGCCCCGCAAAGCGTCAAATTGGAAGATGCTAAATGCAAAATGCTTTATCATTTCTGGCACATGCTAGCTCTGGGGAATGTTCTCTGTTCTAAATGGAAAAAAAGGCAAAGCTGATTTGCAGGGGAAGAAACAAAGCCATTCCTTAAAGCAAAAGGCTAAGTTGTCAAACTGTCGTCACCTAGTTTTCTTAATGGTCGAGAAGATATATCGATGATGCGTAGATCATCTGTGTACAAATATGTATGGTTTGCAGAATGTGCTCTGTTCAGATTTGGAAAAAAATGGGAGGTAAGATGGAGCCAAGATCCTTGTCATTTATTCTTCAGAATTGTTTGGTTCTGGACAATTATGTCAGGTCGTATGGTTCTCTGTTCAGAAATCAGAATTGGAAAAAGGCAAAAGGGAAGAGCTCATTTGGAGTTCCTGCTGTGGGTGTTCCTTTGCAGTTTCACAAAAGGAATGCATCGATCCAATCATATGCCAGCACACAGATATCAGGTATTCCTGATCCCATCTTCTATATTTCGATGCTGGCATTTGTATTAATTTTTGCTGTGCCATTTCTACTATATTTCGATTGTGTTAATAGAACAATTCCTTTCTGAAAACGCTATAGAACATCTGCACCTCTGCTAGTTTAGGGCTTAGTTCCTACTACATGGTTGTATGTTTAATTCCAATATATATCTTTTTTGTATGAAGGTCTTTGGATTAGGATACCTTTTTGTGTTTGTGTAGCACTAGAATATAAGCCTGCCTGCAGGCTAGAGAGGCTGGAAATGTAGCATGTTATCCCACCTCTGTTTTATGTACGGTCCAATTATGGTTCAGTATCAATTATTGGGTCGTGTCACGTGCGCATAGAAATTTTCTTCATAGATAACTTTGTGCCATTACTAAGGGCATAATTTGTTCCATTACTTACTGGTATGTAAATAAAAAGTGCCCCCGAACAGCACGCAAGTACTGATATACACTCAAAAGCAGACAACTGATGTTTGTCGCCAGCGGTTTCTTAGCCACGTGCACGTGCGTATGAAAGGTTTGCGTGCAAATTTGTATCTGCCACCGGTTATCTTATTGGCATGTTTAGGAGAAGGGAGTTCATTCTCGAAAAAAAGGAGAAGGGAGTGGTAATTTTTCTGCTTAATCATTATTTGGAAAATTAGCACATTCAGCTTATATCAAAGAACTGGCGATGATCTAGTCCATATGTCGGTCTGCTTAGGTTTGTTTTGGGCATCCTCATGCTGGGATCCTCGGCCTGTTAACAGGTAAGAACAAGGCCTGCTTTCTAAGTTGGGCCGTTGGAAATGCTAAATAAAGAGACTTGCTTGGTTATTTCCTAAAGAAAAAAAACGGAAGGACTTGCCGTGGAAGAAAATTGTTGCATCCTTCATCATCATTGTTTGAGCAATAAGTTAAAATCTTGATCACTGTTCAAAGCGTGCAATAGGGATGAAAGTGGAGTGGATAATTTTTGTGTCCGATCCGAATCCGAATTTTAAAGATATGGAGAAGAGTTTTGGATATCCGCGCGAACATTGATAATCCGAATCTGATTGTGTGTGGATGCGGAGTAGGATATGGTTTTAGTAAAATCCGACGGATATGGATTATCCGATAATTGATCGCGGATTATCCGAAGCTTATAATAGGACATCTGACTACTTTTGTATTCCCACTATAATAAGTCCAGCCTACATATATACATAATATTTAATAATATTTATTTTGTTTTACGTGCTCACTGGAACTGAGGATTTGAATAATTTTTCGTCGGAGTCAAGTGTGGAGTACCGCTGTCAACTTTTAAGGTTACTTTAGGTGTGTCGTAAATTATAAAGGGGAGTATTTTTCATGTTATATTATTTCTTTGTGGTTTTCGTTTAGAAAATATTCATCATCATAAAAAGTTACACATAAGTATGTATTATCCGTCTATTTTAATGCGCTTCCGCACCGACTCCAGTCCGCTTCCACACCATCTCTGATATTCGAAAAAATCCATATCCATAACCATATTCGGGTAATATTCGCTCCTCTCCGCATCCGACAGAAAAAAAAAGGATGAGAATATGAAAAAGGTATTATCCGCTCCGATCCGATACGCTTTCATCCGTAGCGTGCAAGGCCTACTATATTACGGCACCCAGCTCCATGGTTGCCAAAATTGAAGATGCCGACGTGCATCCCGTCTAGACTCCACACTGGCTCGACATTGGCTGGTTACCTTTCTTTTTCCCTTTTTTCGGATGCTTGGCCCTAGAGCCAATGCCCGGGGGGGGGGGGGGGGGGGGGGGGGGGGCGGCTGGCAGGGGCCACAGCCCCCTCAACAAAGTAGCAACACAAATTTTATCCCTTGATGTTAGGCTAAAGTGCTTCATTTATTTACTGAGCATTAACTGTTTAGCAACGATCATGCACGGTCTGACATGTTGAGGACACTTTCAATTGTAACAAGGAGCGTGCATTCTGTATAATAAAGCTTTGTTAAAACTAAAGCGCTCGAAGTATGACTAAAATGGAAAAAACTTTACAGATTCTAAATATTTTGGCATAATATCACTTGCTTTTGCATAAAAGAATTACCATTTGTACTGTTTACAAAGACTAGTGCATGCATAGGTAGCAAATACGATGAAAAGTATATTCAAATTCTTAAATTTGTTGACAACCTAATTCGAACTATATGTCGATCATGTCTATCCCCCCCCCCCCCCCCCCCCCCCCCCCACAGCAAAATTCCTGGCTCCGCCACTGCCTAGAGCAATATAACAGCTTTTATTTGTCAGGTGAAGTAAATGTCTCAGCAAATATTTTTAGGCCTCCTTGTCCCAAAGGGGTTAAAAATATAGAGTGCTATCTTTCAAAATATATATACGAATTTTGGAGGAGTGAATACAGATCGAGTTGCATTGGACTTCTCATATACAAGGTCTGAACCCATGCCTGTTCCTTATAGAGCCAGCAAGGTGGCCCATGCAGATAGCGCGGTTAGACTCGGTTCAATCTGTTTTAATCATAATCTATTTGATTAGACCTATAAATATATTTTGACTTCACGTAAAATATGTTTGCATACCCTGTCTACATTTTTTATATAAAATAGACATGGCAATAATAAGTAAAGAGAAAACTATTTAAATATAAAAGGTAGTCAATAATATCAAGGAAAAATTCTTTAAAAGACTTGATAACATTTTCCTTCACAAAAATTTTCTTGTTCATTGTTATTGTATTATTTTTATGTTTATATATTTTTTAAGGTAATAATTGATTGTGGCATGCATGGGAAGTGGAAGTAGCACATTTTCTATATATGCTTGGTTTGTTAGATTTAGCTCCTATACTGTAATGGGATAAATTTTCTTCTGTTAGCCCTTGTCACAGTTGAGATGATTTGGTAGTTGTATCGGTTAGCTTACTTATCGGTTGGGATACGCGGTGTTGTTTATTTCATTCATATATGTTATTCTGGTGGATGTTATATGATTTGTCACATCTAGTTCAAAATTTTCAATAACTTTTACAATTATGTTTTTAAATGTTTTTTTGGTAGCATCTGGGTTTGGAAAATTTATATCCTATGTGTTCCAGTAGAAATTTAGAATCTCAACCAATACTTTTCTTATTTCTGGGATCACATACATGTCGGCATGCAAATCTTATTATGTAAGTGCAGCTTATAAGTAATCTAGAAGAGGGCAGAATCAATGATGGGTTGTTGCTGTTAGATAAAACCGGCACTAGCGTCGAGATCCCGACGGATCGACTAGCACCATCGCAGCGGAAACAACAAGATCACAAACGCCATCACGAAGATCAACACGAGAACGACACCGAGGCACGATATTTTTTAACGAGGTTCGGCCATGTGCCTACATCCTCGGGGCCTGACTACGGGCGCTCCTCCCCATAAACAGCAGCTACACCGGCATCCGGGCACCACCGCGGCCACGCCGCCGCCCACACCAGCCGCCAAGTCGTCTCACGGTTACACGGTAGTGCCCTCATATTTATGGGCCCTAGGATACAGAGTACGACCAGAACTCTATCCCTAACCTACCAATTACAACTCAAGTCCACGTCGTAACCAAACATACACATATTCGACACAACTCTAACAAACTCCACCTTGGCGAATATGCTCGCCACACCTTGAAGTTGTCGATGCCGAACCTCCGTGTATCGAACTTGAGTTGACTCCTTTGGCTGCTCATTCAGAACAGCCCGATGAGGCCACCTCCTCATCATCGGAACTGCACACAGCTGCAGTTGGTCTCCCGTCCATGACTCCACCTTCAACAACGCTTCCTCTCAGCTTGTACTGGTGTGTAGTTACTGACTTCTCACCAATCATAACAGTCTTGCCACCTTGCATAACCCTCAAAGTCTTCTTATCAGGAGCTGCCTGATATAACAAGCCTTCATCATGCAAAATTCCCAGCGATATTAGATTCCTCCGCAGCGCCGGCACATGCTTCACACCATTGAGTAATATCTCTTGATCATCATACATCTTGAACTTGATGTCGCCTACACCAATGACCCGATAACGTGAGTCATCTCCCATGTAAACAGATCCACCTTTATCTTGTTCAACGTACGACGAGAACCACTCCTTCTTGGATGTTGCATGAAACGAGCTAGCTGAATCCAATAACCACACTCCACAAGACCGTTCACTTGATACTGTGAGAACGTCACCATCACTAATATCCGAGTCATCTTTCCTCTTTGAGAACACAACACTAGCAGTTCCTCCCTTCTTCAGTTCCGGGCAATCTCTCCTCAGATGTCCATACTCCTTGCATCCATAGCACTGCGGCCCCTTCTTTTTCTTCTTCTTGCCGGTCTCTCCGCCTCGATCATACTTGATCAGCAAAGCATCTCCAGAAGACTCCCCAGTTGCATTGTTCTTTCTCCTCTCCTCATGTGAAAGCAACGCAGCAACAACATCCTCCACCTTGATGCTCTCCTTGCCGTACGTCAATGTGGTGACCAAGTGCTCATATGACCCGGGCAAAGAACACAAAAGAATAATAGCCCTGTCTTCATCATCAACCTTTACCTCGACCTTCACAAGATCCGCGATAACTTGATTGAAGACATTGATGTGCTCCGCAAGATTCGACCCTTCTTGCATCTTCAAGCCATACAACTTCTGCTTCAGATACAACTTCTGGGTCAACGTCTTGGACATAAACTGATCGCCCAACTTCTTCCAAATCTTTTCAGGATCAGACTCCTCCATGACAGTGTACATGATACGATCATTGAGACACAACCGAATTGCCGCGGTCGCTTGCTGTTGCATCTCCTCCCACTTATCATCGTCCACCTTTGCCGGCTGCTTCCCGCTGAGCACCTTCAGGATCCCCTGCTGAGCTAGCAGATCCTTGACCCTTGTTTGCCACAGCCCAAAGTTGCCAGTCCCGTCAAACTTCGTCACCTCGAACTTGGAAGCCATCGACGTCATGTCGACCTGCAATTAAAACAGCTGAATAACCTGGTTAGATCGCAGCACCCTCGCTCGTGCATGCCTCCTCGCCGCTGACCGCCGACGAATGCCGCCAAGCCTTGTTGTGCACAGCCCGTGCACCATGAAGCTTTCTCCTCAAAGCTCCGATCACGCAGCCTCCGAGCCTCCTGTCAAACTCCACGCCGTTGCACGTCGACGATGTTGACCCTGCTCGAACGCCGCCCGCTATTTGCCTTCAACCACGCAAACACCGGTTCGCAAATAGCCTGATTGCCTTGATGCAATCCTGTAGACTTCTTCTGTTGATATATGGGCAGGACCGTACGAGTCCATATCAAACAAACTCCTGCCTTTATTTCCTTTCTTTGTTTCACGTGACTTCCTTTGGAACGACTGCACCGTATTGCCGCCGAGCCTACCGAGTCCAATCCGATCACGTCTGGCTCCATCATACACCTCCATGCAGTCGAACTCCGCCCACGACACGCCCGCGTTGCCTTCCCGTAGCAGCCAAACCCCATGCAAACTGTACCACGCAATGCATGTTCCATGGGCCCCACGTGAAAAATAATTCCAACAGAACTCCCATCACATTGCCATACAAGAACATGCACTTGCATGAGATCTCACGTTTGCATACTCCTTGGGCCTCACGTGCATTAGACCAACTAAAACACGTCATGCATGCCTGTAGAATTGCTGCTGCCTCGGCCGCCGGTCACCGTGTTGCAAATCACAACGCCACGAAACAAACCACCCCAATCAACAACAAGTCCACCATGGCTTTCGCCATCGAAGTCGTCGCCATCGTCTACGACGTCTTCCGGCTGCACCGTCGAACTTGGTCGTCACGTCTGACTGGCCCCTATCGAACAACAGCCAAACAGCTCAATCAGCCCCGATCTCCACGTCTGGACGCATCCCGCTGATATCTTGCTCATCAGATGGTTCGAGTCTCCTCCTCGAAGTGTCTGACTCCACCGATCGAATCGTCGACCGCCACCATGCTCCACCTTGCGCCATGTCCCTCCGTGGACATTGTGCAACTCCGACGCGGTGTGGAAGCATACTCATCGCACCTCTCCGAAGATCTTCACAGCTCTGGCTCTGATACCACTTGTTAGATAAAACTGGCACTAGCGTCGAGATCCCGACGGATCGACTAGCACCATCGCAGCGAAAACAACAAGATCACAAACGCCATCATGAAGATCAACACGAGAACGACACCGAGGCACGATATTTTTTAACGAGGTTCGGCCATGTGCCTACATCCTCGGGGCCTGACTACGGGCGCTCCTCCCCATAAACAGCAGCTACACCGGCATCCGGGCACCACCGCGGCCATGCCGCCGCCCACACCAGCCGCCAAGTCGTCTCACGGTTACACGGTAGTGCCATCATATTTATGGGCCCTAGGATACAGAGTACGACCAGAACTCTATCCCTAACCTACCAATTACAACTCAAGTCCACGTCGTAACCAAACATACACATATTCGACACAACTCTAACAGTTGCCACAAGGAAAAAGGATTCGTCACAGCCAGTGGGTTGACAGGCAGAAGTTGTTGATGTTTTTGACCGAAGTCGGCAGGGAAGCCCTACCTATTTTTTTATAATTTTTATTCCAAACCCAGTTCATTCGCTCCCACAGGGAGTCGAACCTGGGTCTGCAGGGTGCTACTCAGGGTTGAATGGCATCAGTTGTTGTTGCTGCAAGAAGGCGGCGGGATTGACCACTGCCAAGTTGAGTTGAAGCAGCTATTGTTGGTGCAAGTATGCAAGAGGGTTCGCCAAAGGCAATTGGTTCAATGAAAGTAGTAGTTGTTGTTGCAAGTAGGCGGCAAGGTTTGCTATGGCTAGATGTTTGAATCATGGAAGAAATTGTTGTTGTTGTGCGGTGATGCTCTGCACTGGTAGATGCACCGAGGATTGCTGCTGCAATAAGGCCAACTATTGTTGCAAGAACGTCGCCGATGATGTCAAGATGCTTAGTGTGAGTGCTTGTTGTAGCTTGTAGGATTGCGCAATTGGGTGTTTATATCCTATGCCTATCATAGGTGAGAGGTATTGTGGAATAGCAGCTGCAAAGAGTGATTACTCTGTAATAATGACTGTGGTGGAAGCACTTACTGAAAGAGCGAGGAGCGCAAAGAGGGAAAATATCTTAGTTGCCATTGTTGCTAATTAGAGGCTGCTAGTGGGTTTCAATTTCTAAATTGCTAGTTGGTCTCAACGATATGAGTGATGGTTTAACTACATATTTGCGACCTATTTTACCCATGAGAGCTCATGCAGCTCTTACATGATTTTGTCTTTTTTCAAGCAAATTATTAGCTAGATAAGTTAGCATGACATGGTATCTAGTCAATTTTAGAATTTAGTGATAACTTTTCTTGGATTATATTCAAGGAGTTGGCAAGAAAGAAGTTACATAATTTAAGTTATAATTCCACATGGACAATGGATGTTGTATTTATTTGGTTAAATTCTATTATTTATATTATTATATTATTGGGAAAATTTGCTACAGAACATGCAAAGTGACAACAGTTTGTTCAAACACACCGTTGACCGCGTTATATGCTGGTGGACACTCTAGTTTTGTGTCAATTTGCTGGAAGACACTGTCTCGATTAGAATAGTATTTTTCGGCTGAAGAGGAGAGAGAAAGGTAAGGAAATGTCTGGTTTGCCCTTGGCCCCACTGGTCAGTTCCTTCTTCCTTCCCCGTTTCTTCTTTCTTCCTTCCCATCTGCGGCGTCTCCAAGCCGGCCGCCGCTGGTCGGGGGCAGGACCCGCTGGCGCAGGGGCTGTGCCCGCCAGGGCCGGTGCAGAGCTACTTCCACCGACGACGGCCGAGGCAGGGCCGCGCCCTCCCACCGACGTCGCCGCCGCCTCCCGCCACCGCCACCTCCACGCCCGCTGGCGCTGCTCCGACCGTGGAGGGAGGCGTTCGAGCACGGCCTCCTGCCAATCCCCAAGCTCATCTTCACGGAGGGCACGCTAGCGCAGACCCTCGTCGGCGGCGGCGGCTCCCGGGCGCTGCGGCGGCCTCTAAGGGATGCCCGTCGCGGGAGCGGGCGGCACCGGCGCGGTGGGGGCGGCCACCACAGGAGAGGATGGGGGTGTGCGACAAGGCTAGTTCCCCTCAGACCCGCGCCGGCGCGACCGACTTCCGAGTTCTCCCTTCAGAAGAAGAAGACACCAGCGAAGGAGGAAGAACGAACTGACCAGTGGGGCCAAGGGCAAACCAGACATTTCCTTACCTTTCTCTCTCATCTTCAGCCGAAAAATACTATTTTAATCGAGGCAGTGTCTTCCAGCAAATTGACACAAAACTAGAGTGTCCACCAGCATATACCGCGGTCAACGGTGTGTTTGAGCAAACTGCTGTCACTTTGCATGTCATGTAGCAAATTTTCCCTATATTATTTGGTACCAATTAGTTAGATTATTTCTAATTTTCTATAATTAAACCTTGAAACTAAGTGCACGTTTGGTTCCTTCGCTTGGCACTGTGTCGCCTTGCCGAGTGAGGATGTACTCACAAAATCTAGCGTGAGAGAGTCAAGTCGGCTCTTCTGCCTGGGCAAGTGTCTTGTTGCTCGTGCAAGCAACGTAGGGCGAGGCGAGGCGAGGCAAGCGGAGCAGCAGAACCAAACATGTCCTAAGGGAATGGCTTCATTCGACTCTTTATTAATTGAGCCAATATGAGTATCAGAGTATTATTTTTATTCGTTTTCATTGAAAATTTAGCTACTAAGTAATTATACTCAACATGTGCTATTTATCAAGTAATTTGGTTCACATATCAATGGAAATCGACAAATCATTTGTTTCATTATTCTTATTTTGAATTTAGTTATTTTGTTAATTTTATTTTGCATTGATTCTATTTGTGATCTATATTTCTTTCCAATTTGTACAAAGATCATGTGCATACTATGTTGAATCGTTGATGAGGCGACGCCTTGAGTAGTTTCCTTTTATATTTTATATTTAGAGGTAAGGAAATGACTATAGTAAATTAGGATGCTAGGTATAATATGTTGAGTCCTTTACCTCTATGCCATTGCGAAAGATGGCGGTGACCCGTATGCCATTAAAAAGTTCGGTCGCACATGTATTCCATCCACCCAACTTTCTTTGACCTCCACGTCATTTTAGATGGAAACTAGGGTAGCGGTATTAAATATAGGGGTAAAAAGACCGTTTTGCCCTTGTATTTAAATAAATGGTAGAAATAAGTAAATTAGTAAATTAGTAAATTAGTAAAAATTAGTAAATTAGCCGTATTAAATATAGGGGTAAAAAGACCATTTTGGATCGACAAATCAGTAAATTATTTAGAAAATGACAGAAATAATTTAAAAATAAGAAATAATTCGTAAATAAATTATAAAATCAGAAAAATACGTAAATAAATTATGAAAATTCATAAAAATCACAAAAAATCAGAAAAATATGTAAATAAATCAGAAAATTCAGAAAAATCACAAAAAATCAGAACAATTCAGAAAAACAGAAAAATATCCAAAATAATCAGTTAATTATCAGAATAAATCATAAAATATGGGAATATAATAATAGAACAAATACGTGAAATTAGATACATTATTTAGGAAGCCCCGCCTGTCATATATATATATATATATATGGACCCCACGTGACAGTAAATTATCCAAAATCATTTTTCATTTTTCTTTTTATATGCCTCATTATCTTCTTCCCTTTATTGGAGGCTGTCACAATTTGGAGCTCACATTTTAGGATTGTACTGTTCTGGACTTCTGGTGCCTTCTCCCAAAAGAATCGACAAGCCTCCGCCGGCGACCAACTCAGACGACCACCGCCGGCGACCTACTCGCAACGCCCCACCTCCCGCAGCCCGTCCGCCCGACCTCACGACCACGCCCGCGCGCAACGAGCGGAAGTGGAAGCGGATCCCGCATCCCACAAGCAGCATCAGGATCCGGAGGGAGACGAGCGGAGGCGCTCCCCACGCCAACTCTCTCCTCATCTCTCACGCCGACATCCCCTGCTCTCCCCGGTGGCCCAGCCCCTTCTCTCCCCACCCCGGCGGAGCAAGCCTCTGGCGGCCGCCCCTGCTCTCGCCCGGCCGTAGAGCTCGCACGCGACACGCCCGCCGCCCCCGCTCGCGCTCGTCCGGCGGCGGAGCTCGCGCGCCGGCTGGCGGCTGCCCCCGCTCGCGCTCGCCCCGCGCCCATGCTCGCGCGCCGGCCGCCCTTGCTCGCTCGGCCGCCGTGCTCGTGCGCTGGCCGCCGTGGAGCTCGAGGCCTCTCCGCCGGCCGTAGAGCTCCCCACGAGACTGGGAACCCTCACGGGGAAAAGAATAGAGCCTGAAGAGATAGGGTTCAGTCTCAAGGGGTAGAAGAGTCATTTTACTAGGTGGGCCCCACATGTAAGAGCCTCCAAACTAACAGAGCATGGACGGAATGGTTTGGAGGTAAAAGAAAGTTGAGTGGATGGCGTACAGGTGCAGCCGAACTTTTTAGTGGCACACATGTCACCGCCATCTTTCATAATAGCACAGAGGTAAAAGACTCTAATATGTTCCATGTTCAAAAGTATATTGTATATATGCACTTACAAAATATTTTAATAAAGATCAGTTTGGTACAATAAAAAATCAGTGGTGCAAAAGTTGCACTATTTCACTTGAGAGTTCATATGATCTAAATCAATTCCCCATGTTTTATGATGATTCCAAGTTTAGCTTGGTGTTAATAGTATAATTGTATTTGACATGGACTTGTTTTATTTAGTCATATCCAACATAAAATTATTGATTTAATTGTATTTGACATTGACTCTTCGAGTAAATTTAGACCGTTAGATCATCATAAAATTCAACGGTATATTTTTTATTATCATGGTAACTTCTAGCCTAAAAAAAACAGTTTCCCCTCCCATCCCTCCCCCTCCTCTCGTCCCCCCTCCTCTCGCCCCCGCGTCGTCGCTCCCAGGGCGGCTCAGGCGCCCCCCCCCCCCAAACCGCCGCCACCACCTTCCTCCCTCCCCTCCCTCCACCTCGCCGCCGCCAGAGGAAGTCGCCGGAAGCCCGGTGGTCCCTGGGATGGCGGCGGCGGGGCGGCTCTCCGGCGTAGGTGCGCAGATCTGATGGCGGCGGCGTCCCTGGCGCACATGCAGCGCCGGCACGGCGGCGGATGCGCTGCTGACGGCGGCCGGGCGAGCGGCGGCGTATGACGTGCGACGGGCGGATCTGCGGGCGCCTGGACCGGCGGTGGCCCGGGTGGCGACGGCGTCGGCCATGGCGCGCAGGCTGCGTCAGCGCTATGGCGGGCGCGCGGGGACGGCGGCCGGGTTGGCGACGGCTCTCGGTCGGGCGGCGGCTGGATCCGCGTGCGCCTAGGCCGCGGTGGCCTAGGCAGGCGGTGGCGCTGGTTCGCGGCCGGCGGAGGCTGGTTCGAGCGCTGCGCGGCCGGTGGCGTGGCCCTGCGGCGGCGCGGGGTTCGGGCCCGCCCATCGCTGCGGCTCTGGCCCGCCGCCGGTTCGGCGCCTCCGGGGCGCCCGGATCTGGGTTCGGTCCCTAGGTCTGCGCCCTGGGCCTGCCGGTGCTGACCGGGGTGGCGGGCGGATGTGCTTGGGCGGCGACAGCGGATACCGCCGTGGTGGCGGTCCGGTGTCTCGGCTTCGTGGCCTGCGGCTCTGGTCGGGGTCGGGGCTGGCGCTAACGCTTCCCTGACGGTGGCGGCGTCTGGGGAGGCGCCGGCCCTCGTCCTGGCTCCTCCCTACGACTTCTTCTTGGCCGGTGGTGCCGCTTTCGTTTTCACGTCGCCAACAAAGCCACTCCCGTAGCGCCGTCAAGTCCCCGCCGCTAGGATTATGGTCTCTATCTCACTTTGCGAAGCACGGTGTTGTCCCATAGAGGGAATGTCAGAAGATTTGGGGTCAATCGAGGACTCCAAATACTTCTCGAGGTGTCGGGTGTTGCCAGCGGGTGCATATGGAACCTAGTGGTCGAGCTTCGGCGGCGACGATGGTGGACGGTGGATGGAAGAGAGTGGGATCGGTCCAGGTGCTCTCGGCTGGTCGGGCGGAGGTCCTCAAGCGTAAGCTTCGACCCGGTGCCGGGTCGGACAACGGTGTTTGCTCTTCCCTCTTGAGGGCGTTGTCTGCAGGGTCGCGTTCAACGGCGGTTCGTGGAAGCTCTCCGTGGTGAAAACCAAACGTTGGCGATGTCGCGCCTTTGCCTTCCTGATGGCGTTATTTGGAGTCTTCCTGTAGCCGTTGTTGATGGAGTCGTAGGCTCCGCAGAAGGTCGGGTCCAGTCGATTTGTAATGGTCTCATGGTCCTTTAGTTTGTTCGTCGCGAGCAGTGTCTTGCTATTTCTGGCGCGCGGCCTAGAGAGTCCCGTTACGGGTTTGTTGGATGCTGCTCTTCGAGCGGTGTGTGCTCTATTGTAAACTGGTAATCCCAGTATCTTTCGGATGCTTTATATATAAAGCTGGGTACAGCCTCCTGGGTACGGTAACATCTAGCCTCTCACAACGAATGGTTTCTTTAAATACTCCCTTATTAAGATAATAGATAGATTGAGGCATAGAAACGCATATCCGTAGAAATTTGACACTTCCGTTCCTAAGGACTAGAATCTTTCAAAATTCCTATTGATATATTAGGCTCATGGTTTTTAACACAATTTGGTTCTAGAATATAGTTGTGAAACATGGTAAATTTCTAAGATAATGAAAGTTACTGTTGAATGCAAGTCTAAAAATTGATTTATGTTTCCAAAGTTTATATTAAAGCATTTTAAAAACTATGATAAGTTTCGAAGTTTAACTAGATCTTGTCCACCATCAAATATTTGTAAACAGACATAACATAGTGATATATTAGGAATTCTAATATGTGATATGCGTATCTGAAATTGCGTTTTTTCCTTTTTATCAGGAATTGAGTCGGTTCCTCTTGGGTTGTTGGAAGGCTAAACTCCATAAAGTTCAAAGTAGATGCTAAGAAGTGTCACCGTAATCAGGACTATATTACTCACCCTATGACTTTCAGGAGGCACAAATGAGGCCGGCACCGATCCATGCTCCTTGCTCCTCTTCTAGAAGCACCGACCATGTTCAGACGGTGACCAACATCAGTCCTAAGATCAGGTCATTACTGATCGGTCATCTATCAGGGATGATTTCCACGGCAGGGAGGATGAAGTCCATGTCCATCTGAAGACGGGAAAGTGCTATTTTAAAGCTTAAACGTTAGAAGAATTAACAGAGGACCTGTACAAAACATCAACTCACCTCGATCGCAGTGATGTAAATTTGTCGAATTAGAGGAATAATAACCATATTGGACCTGTTTAGTTCCCAAACTTTCTCTCTCTAAATTTCACAATTCACCTATCACATCAAATATCTCTCCTCATGCATGGAGTACTAAACATGGGTAAATAAAAAAAACTAGTTGCATGGTTTTGATGTACACGACGAGACGAATCTTTTGAGCCTAGTTATGTCATGGTAGGACAATGTTTACCACAAACAAACGAAAAATGCTACAGTGCGCTACAGTGCCCGATGTGACTTTTTCACCTCTTTTTTACCCTCTTTTTCGGAACTAAACACCCCTCTATCTTTTTCTCTCCTCTTCTTCGTCATTTTAAGCTATATTGTCTAATTCAAAATCAATTACATATAAAATATAATTACAAAAGAAGTTTTAGACAATGTTGGACCTTTTCGACTGCTGGTTCCTTTTCTAATAGTTGGACCTGCTCTTGGTAGTGTCTTAAATACTAACACTTTTGCAAAAATCTAAAATACTTGCGTAAGTATTATTCTTCTTGACATTGTCTAAAACTTCTTTTGTAATTATATTTTATATGTAATTGATTTTGAATTAGACAATATAGCTTAAAATGACGAAGAAGAGGAGAGAAAAAGATAGAGGGGGTGTTTAGTTCCTGAAAAAAAAGGTGAAAAATGAAGTGAAAAAGTCACATCGGACACTGTAGCGCATTGTAGCACTTTTCGTTTGTTTGTGGTAAACATTGTCCTACCATGACCTAACTAGGCTCAAAAGATTCATCTCGTCGTGTACATCAAAATCATGCAACTAGTTTTTTCATTTACCCACGTTTAGTACTTCATGCATGAGGAGAGAGATTTGATGTGATAGGTGAATAGTGAAGTTTGGAGAGAGAATTTTTGAAAGTTTGGTGATGTGACTGGGAACTAAACAGGGCCAGAGTGGGTAAAGGGAATCGCTAAATTTCCAGAGTGGGAAAGGCCCGGTTAATAATCAACTGTAGATATTATCTTAAAGCTTTATCATTGTAAGGAGAATAGTCGTAGGTTATTTTTTGATTTTGGTGATTGAGTGGTAATATGATCATTAGGACTAATGTGCTTGTCTTGATATATACTTGTAGGTTTTATAGGTCATAAGGTTTGATTCCAAATGATGGTAAGATCAAAGAAAATTAGTTGTAACAAACTCGTGAAGTAACAAAGTGAAAACAATGAAGATTCCTAATCAACACATTTGACTGATTCATTCAGTGAGGGATTTCTGTAGCACAATATTATCTGTAGCACAATATTATCGGTGTTACAAGCGAAGGTGGAGGAGTGTCTCTGAAATAACCAACGCATCTCACAGTGTCAAAACGTGACCTTTCAAGTCACGAGCGAACCAGTTTGTGACATTGTAGCAAGCAGGGGCAGCAACAAGCAGGGGAGTAATCCTTTAAGTTTTTGCAGGTTCTGTATGGACAACCTACAAATCTTTTTTTCTTGGCCTGTTCGCAGTGGCTGCCCCGAGGAAACATTTAAGAGCTGCAACAAATCTATATCTATAAAACCTATATAATTGGTATCCACTGACATGTCATGACTGATTTCTCTCAACATGTAAGATGTCTACGTCACCATCCATTAGATCTTCTGTCAACATACAAGCTGTCCACATCACCATCCACTAGAATTATGAATTTATGTCTTCTACTGATTTTCTGCGGCTATGCATTGTGTTAGTCTTTGCGAGTATCATGCTACAAATTTCTAAATAGTTCTCTCTCAATAAAATGAATGTGTTTTCCTCTACATTGTTGTTTATAAAAAATATTGCAATGCAATCATTTTAGTGTTTCTACTTTCAAATTGCATCTTTAAATTTTGTATAAATTTTCGCAGCAACGCGTGGGGTACCATCTAGTAACCTATATAATTGGTACCCACTACAAGTCATGGTTAGACTTCTCTCAACATGCAAGATGTCTACGTCACCATCCACTAGATCTTCTCTCAACATGCGAGCTGTCCACATCATCATCCACTAGAATCATGAATTTATTTCTTCTACTGATTTTCTGCTGCTATGCATTGTGTTAGTCTTTGCAAGTAGTGAGTATCATGATACAAATTTCTAAATAGTTCTCTCAATAAAGTGAATGTGTTTTCTTCTACATTGTTGTTTGCAAAAAATAGCACGATGCAATCATTTTAGTGTTTCTACTTTCAAATTGCATCTTTAAATTTTATAGAAATTCCCGCAGCAACGTGCGGGGTATCACCTATAGTTCTTTAGAGCGTCAGTCCGCATAGATCCGTTCATCTGCGTCGTATTACGATGAAAATTATTATTTATGTATTATATTATTCTCATCCTCAATACATGAAAAAAAATTCTCATCCTCTATACAGAAATATTACCTCATGAACTATGTAGCATTCATGCATGCAAATAAACTGCCAACAAAATTTGAGCTCTTTGTGGAAGCATAATAAAAAATATCGCATTATCCTCATTCCTAAAATCAAAATAAATTCTCTAATACTCTATACAAAATATTACCTCATGAACTAAGCAACATCGATTAGGGCTCAAATGTATCTTATAATTAAAAAAATCTTCATTATGAGAGAATGAACTAGAAATTTCTACATTTCAAAGGCACGAAATGAAGAGAAGACGAAGTTACACCCCTGTAGTACACTTGGATAAGTGAAATCAGCACAAAATCATGAAGAAATCATGCAGGACCTCCCCACTATGCCCGAGTCACCATGAATAGAGCTCGGGCTATGGGGAAAGAAATGCAGAGATATAGGTATGAAAATTAATACTCATTGGTGTTATCAACCGGAATTAATGTGTATGAAGCATATTAATACCGGTTGGTATCACCAATTGGTGTTAATATGCCTCCACAGAAAGTAATAGCGTTGGACCCGGTACTAATGCATAGATATACGCTAGACTTAAGTAATAGCGTTGTTTGCTAGGCCGAACCACGTGTGAAATATAGTCCTTGGTACAATATGTTATACTTATTTTGGTCTCTAACACCTCTTTTGTTTAAGTAAAAAAGATAGAAATGTATTAGAAATTTGAATAGAAGGAAATATGTTTGAGATTTGTTTATCAAACATGAAGAGGTCAATTGAGTACAATAAAATATAGTGTTAGGAAGTCTTTCCAATTATATATTGTTCTAAAATTCGGTCTACATCGTAACCCACAAATTTAAGTTAAAGTTTGGGCATATTTAACTGTACGCGTTTCTTAACGATTTTTCTTTTGTAAGGCAACGATAATGCAATATTTTTTCTAATAATTATTTCTTAGTTTGGTCCATGTTTATTGGGCTAGGGGTTTTTTCTCCTGTAGCAACACACATGCCGATTTGCTAGTCAAAAAAATATACCAAATTACACGAACATATGATTCTAAATTACCTATATTTATGCAATTATTAATATAGAAAATACTAACTTGAGATATGCATTCATGATGTGTATTATTACCATGTAGATAACGTATACATATATGGAGGAAGCATTGAGAACTCTGATTTTAAACACATATCTCAAATTAATTGTTAAAATAAACGCATTTCAAACACATATAGAGGTCCGATGCAAATAAAAAAAACTATGAATGTATATGAAAACATGTATAAAGTAATATATATAACTAAAGTCTATCACAGTTGGATAAAGATAAGTATATTTCTATATGAATATTGTGTCAGAAGATTTAAGTGATATCAGATGATGTCCGCAAAGTAATCAATTTGATTATTAGTTATGTGCTTTTATTCTTTTGCAAATTTATAATACTGTTTTATTCTCAAAATTACTAGCCCATGCGAAATACGGGTTGATCGACTGGTTAATGTAGTTGATGTTGACCTTGAACCTACTGTAACTTTCCTTGAGGAAAAAATGTTGCATGTGATATTCAAAAGCAAAAGCAATCTGGTGGGTCCAAAAGAAGAAATTTAGCAACGATGTTTCATAAGTTGACACCTGATTTTGGTACATCTAGAATACCAATATATTTTCACGAAATACTCCGTATATGTATTGTCAGTGCTTTAATTACTACCCTCCAAGAATGCGTACCGCTACTCCAAAGTCAACGTAGGTACGACCCGGGCGGCCTGTGGGTTTTCAAGAACCGCCGCGCGTGGTGCACTATTTCATTTAATTTTACCACCAGTGCGATATTAGTTCTGTGACAGAAGTGTGAATAATGTGTGATTCGAAGGAAAAATGCTGTGACAGGATCTGGTACGTGAACAGTGCGCCGTAGAATAATATACCAGGGCAAGTGGTCGACCCCCTTTTGAAAATGTTTCTGGCCACCTGAATATACTGGTTCAAGTTTATGGTCGCTTCTAGTAAACCTTCTAGAAAAAAAGCTACCCGTAAAGACTTCTCTTCCTTGTACGGAGCAAGTCGTAGGCACATGTACATGTGCGATGACTGATGTAACTCTAGACATACTACATACGAGTGTTGAGTCCTCCGTCAGGAGCTGCGGATGTCGATGCGAAGTTTGAAGTTGCAGTTTTTCACCGCCACCGGCCACTAGCCCAGCTTTGTTCTCCAGGTTACAGGGAAACCAAAAGTCAGCTTTCATGATAGGAAAGTATTATGGGTCCCTCAACGAAATCGTGCTCTTTTCTTCTTCTTTTTTTTTTACCGACGAAGCCGCTGTCCGTGCTCTTTTTTTTTCTTTACCGGGCCAGGGGCATTCCTTTGGTCACCTGAATGAATATTTTGCACCGTGGCGGCGACAAGGTTGAAAAGGTTGCAAATTGCAACGAAATCATCACCGCTCGAAAAGGTTGCAACTTGCAAGCAGAGAGTGCATCAACAAGATCGAGATGCCATAGAGCAGCGGCGACCGGAGTTGGGACTTGGGAGTCGGTGGAGGCCGTTTGGTTGGCGGTGGGAGTCTCTCTCTGTCTGTCCTACTCGTTGTTGGGCGAAAATGTGAAATCGTGCTCGTGCCGATTTTTACTGGTGTACTGTAGTATGTTACTATGTCGTCGTTCGGTCCCCTCTTGGATGCTGGATGGCTGCACTGCACCGCGACGATCCGATGGATGGTGCCAGTTTGTCACAGTGTCAGCTAGGACCATTTACTCCCCGCTTCAATTGCTTGTCGCTCGCTCCCTCCGATCCACTGTCCGATGGATCCCACGTGGGCAACCGAACTCCACGCCGGGCGTGCCGTGACCGCGACAAACGCTTGGCTTGGTTTCCATCCAACCCGGCCCGCACAGGAAGCCGGAGAGCGTCCGGCGCCTGCCGCGGGTTGGAGCCGGCGCGGCGCGTGCGCTTCGGGGCCCTTCCCTTCTTTTCTCCTGCGTCTGCCTGCTACGTGCCCCTCGGGCGCACACGCGACGAGACGACCGGGTCCGGCTGCCTCGACGCGCGCGACCCGTCGTCGGTTCCGTTCGACCTGCTGCTGCCGGTCACAGACAGTCGGCACCGTGGCCGCGCCGCGCGGGGTGGCTTCGCTTATAGCTATATATAACGGCGCGCGCCCGGCCTCTCGTTCCATCGCCAGAGACAGACACCACGAGCATCCATCCCGGGCGCGCCGGACACTCGCGGCCGGTCGTCCTAGCTTCTCTGCCCCTACCCCTGCCTCTCGTTCCGCGCGCCGGCGGCCTGTGATAGAAAGCCTGTCCGCGCGCGGCGACGTCGTCGATCTCGTCCGACAGCGCGCGTACGACCATGGCTGCCGACACGGGAAAGAAGCCGGCGGCGGCCAACGGCGGCAGGGCGTCCGACTCCGGTACGTCTCTCCGGCCATCCTTCTTCTTCTTCATGCATCTAGGTTCTCGTCGATCTCCAGTCTCCTGTAGAGCTCCGTTTGGAGAATTCTCTCGTCCGCAAACCACGCGGCAAATTATTAGTGACTTTGATGGTTAATTTCACCCTCTCCAAAAGGAGAGGAGTTGCATCTGATGTACGTATTGGGGTCGATCACGTAGTCACGGGTATGGAGGGGTAAAAGGGGTGCTGTCTCGTGCTCCAAGCTACAAGGCTCCATCCATCCCCAGGGACAGGGGCCGAGATCCTTGTCCGAACGTAACGCGGGGAGCCAGGAGATCGAACCTACTTTATGGATTTTGTCCCTTGTTTGGCTTCTTCTTCCGCACTCCGACACTTGGGGCATGTTTGCTGCCTGCCTGGCCCAGGTGGCCATGTGAGTGATTCATGGCCATGTCGATCCGCAATCTGAGGCAACCAAATGGGAGCACTCTACTATACGTGGACAACGCCTCGCTCCCACGACAGCCTGCCGATTGGAGGCTTCCAACTTGGAGTGGCACGCTGCCACGGCGTGCCGTCGTGCGTGCTAGGATCGGAGTAGCTTTCTTCGAGTTCGGCCCCGTCATCTACAGTCTCTGCTCGCTTTCTGTGCCCACGGTTTCGGTCCTTTTCCGGCGTTGAGATGGTGAAAGGGGCAACCGCGTCGGAGATATCATGTACAACCGCGCACGTTTCTTGATCCAAAATGCATGGTAGCGCGCGTTCGCCTTGTCCAGAGCGTCCACCAGATGAAAACAGAGGCCGTACACAGTTGGGGCCTATCTGGCCTTTCAAAATGTTATCTTTAGTAATTCGAGCACTGCATATAAGGCCTTGTTTAGATCCCAAATTCACCTCCCAAATTTACTATGCAAAAAGAAGATTCCCCATCACATCAAAATGTCATAACATGTATGGAGTATTAAATGTAGATGAAATCAAAAACTAATTACACAGTTTTGTTGTACTTTACGAGACGAACATTTTGAGCCTAATTAATCAATTTTTGGACAATTTTTCGCACATGCAAACGAAACGCTACAGTGGCCGGCCTGACGCGCGTCAGACCGGCCAGTCCACTGCACGCCCGAATCGGGGTTGCCGATTCGGCATCTAAACGCGGCCTAACATGCTCTGTTTTGTCTTGTGCGTATGCTCAAGGAACAGCATATGCTCCGGAACACCAATGTTTAAACATTAACAATCCCGTAAAAAAGGTTTACTCGAAATGCGCGCCGGCATTGACGTATGCAATGCCTAGCGTTGACACATCTATCGCCTTTGGGCGTCACGCAGTTGGACTTTTCGGGGCAGCTGATGGGCCTTCTGATTCGAGCTGTGGAGATCTCGAAAAGGACACTTCAGTAGCATGCGCTCCGTGTTGCTAGTGTTCAGTTCATCTCATCCCTGATTTTTCTTTTCTTTTTTGGCCATCTGCCAATAAATAAATGAAGATCGCGATGACAAGACTAAGTATGATATGCAAACGTAGTCGTCGGCGCCACTTCTATTCACATGTATTTGCGTTGGATATGTTACATATATTAGTATGTACTTGCGCTATGTCCAAAGTGTGTGTCAACGAGTTGATCGAAACGACAGAGGCGTCTATGATTATTTCAGCTTCTGAATAGAGTACTCCCTTCAAAATTGTACTACCTTTTAGCCAATTCGAATCTAGAGGTTAAAACAGTTCCACGCTCCACCAGTTGCTTACTCGAGCAAAGAATTGTCTGCTACAGTGTCGTTTTCAATTGTTGCAACTTGCCAGCTAGGACTAACTATTGAGTTAATGTACATGAGTACATGTTATCTTCAACGCATTGCTGTCGTGGTCACGTTGCAGCGTCAGTTGACCCTCGATATAAAAGCCCATTTGCATGGGTTGACTGTCCAAGCCGCCGGTTTAAATTATTGGTCCTATCTTGTCACATCCATTCGAGCAATTATTCTCGTTTCTTATTTATAAAACTGATGGTTTGGACATTATTGTTGCCAAATGAAGCTTAGTACTCCGTATTACGTTGTTCTTGGAAACACCTCTGTTCTAGAAGCATGTGCGCACATGACAGTAGTAGCAATTTCCTGATACTAGAAGCATGGTAGTAGCAATTTTCACTGAACACGCATGTGCACATGGCGAAACAATCCTAACAGCGGTCCGTGCAAACCGCGCACCAGGGCTGACTTTTCCCAAAGACTATAACGTCATTTGCATCCTCTCTTTTTTTCAAAAATAAAAGAAGCTATTAATTTCCCAAGAATTACACGTCCAAGTTAGTACTGTAGTACGTTGCAAGTGTAATAACGCATGCAATGCGACCTGTGGTCGTCTCTGATGCACGTACGCAGGCATCGCCAAGCGTCTCCCTCGGCTCGTCGTCGTGCTCCTGCTGGCGCTGGTGTACCGGCAGCTGCAGGCCCCGCCTCCCAAGATCCCCGGCACGGCGGGCGGGCCGCCGGTGACGTCGCCGCGGATCAAGCTCCGGGACGGCCGGCACCTGGCCTACTACGAGTCCGGCGTGCCCAGGGACCAGGCCAGGCACAAGATCGTCTTCGTCCACGGCTTCGACTCCTGCCGCTACGACGTGCTCCGGGTCTCGCCGGAGCTGGCGCGGGAGCTCGGCATCTACCTGCTCTCGTTCGATCGCCCCGGGTACGGCGAGAGCGACCCGCACCCCGGCAGGACGGACAGGAGCATCGCCCTCGACATCGAGGAGCTCGCCGACGCCATGGAGCTCGGCAACAGGTTCTACCTCACCGGCTTCTCCATGGGCGGCGAGATCACGTGGGCCTGCCTCAAGCACATCCCGCACAGGTAACCGTCTTTATTAGGCTAGCTAGCTGAATGAATTGAAGAAACTGCACGGGTAGTAATTAATTAATCGTGGGCCGAATTGCATGATGCTGCAGGCTCGCTGGCGTGGCGATCCTGGGCCCGGTGGGCAACTTCTGGTGGTCCGGGTTCCCGGCGAACGTGAGCCTGGAGGCCTGGAACGTGCAGGTGGCGCAGGACAAGTGGGCCGTGGGCGTGGCGCACCACGCGCCCTGGCTCACCTACTGGTGGAACACGCAGAAGCTGTTCCCGGCGTCCAGCGTCATCGCCTTCAACCCCGCCATCTTCTCCCCGGAGGACATGGCCATGATCCCCAAGTTCGCCCACAGGACCTACGCTGTATGTAATTAAGCCCGAGTTTCTCATCGTGATCGTGAATGGTGCTGGTACTGATCTAGTACATGTTTCTTTTTTTTCTGGCCTGCGACAACAGCACCAGACGCGGCAGCAGGGGGAGTACGAGAGCCTGCACCGCGACATGATGGTGGGGTTCGGCAAGTGGAGCTGGAGCCCGCTGGAGCTGGAGGACCCGTTCCCGGGCGGCGAGGGCAGGGTGCACCTGTGGCACGGCGCACAGGACCTGATCGTGCCCGTGGGGATGTCGCGCTACATCAGCCAGAGCCTGCCGTGGGTGCGCTACCACGAGCTGCCCACGGCGGGGCACCTCTTCCCCATGGCCGACGGGATGGCCGACGTCATCCTCAAGACGCTCATCGTCGGGGACGACCACCAGTGATATGATCGTCAGGTCCTCCTCCTGGGTTTTGCGGTGTAATTTAATACTCTTATACGTAGTGCAGTGAGAAGGCTTATTATAGCCACGTACATGTCATCGTGATTGTTGCTCCTATATATAGATTATAGAGAGGAATAATAATAACAATAAGTTACGTACGTCTGTACAGTAGTCACTGAATCAAGATTTCTCTGCTTCTTGCTCCCCTCCTCCCGCATGAGTCCGGCCCACAGACCTCCCACCTAGTCCGCGACGCTGTACCCGTTCGAGCCTCTCCGCCCGATGGACGCAGGGTCGTCGTGCTTAACAAGGCCGACCTGGCTGAACCGTCCGAAACCGAGGTAAATCAAGCCCGGTCCGCAGATTGGGGAAATTTGACGGCCGGTTCCGAATTCTGATTGCTCGTCGTGGTGCTGAAGTGGATGGCGTACGTGAAGAAGCAGAGGACGTGGCCGTGCATCGCGGTCGATTCGCACAACAGGGAAAGCACCAAGGAGGTAGGCCGTGTCGCTTGATCGCTTCTCACTCGTAGAGCTCTGCCTTGTTTATCTCAGATTTCTGAGTAGTACTTAGACTTTTAACATTTGGGTAAGAGATTTCGATTCGATGCTACCGCAGGATGTTCATGTGATCATGTCTGATTGCGCTAGCATAATTTGGCTGTCACGTAGCTGTTGAGTGTTGTGCGACAGAGGATCAGGGAGATGAAGTATGGCGAGAGCGATTGCACTGGAATGGTCCTCCTGGCGGAATTCCTAACGCTGGGAGGTCAGACATTGTTACCGAAATGCATCAAAAATTCCTGGTCGGAACAGGACAATGAAACTGAAGAGTTGTTATTGTTGATATGACAACAGTGCATGTGTTTGTTCTGTTTCCCTTGCATTGTGCGCTAGAAGTTGCTAGTTCAACATGTTTTTGGCTTAGCAACTGTATTTCTGATAGTCAAATCACATTTACATCTTGCAAGGTTGCTGGTCATCCAATATATATGTGTTAGACACTCCTGGTGTTCCATCACGGAGACTATAAATGGTGATTCTGGTTCCAAATTAAACTAGCTTTGACAGGTACAATTAGTTCAAAGCTTCTGACTTTTGTCTCAGGAAAAAAAAACCCTTCTGGCTTTACTTCAACAAATCCTTCTGTGCCAAAATATAAGGATGTGAATGTTCGTAGCAACAAAATCATAACCATAGGAAAGTACTTTTAAATGGAATTCCAACGTTATTATTTTTGTAAAACAAAATTTACATTACATGAAGATAGTTTTTGGTCAGAATTAGAATTTCGTTTCAATCTTGAAATGTGTCGATCCATTGGTATTTCTTTTGTAAAACAAAATTACACTGGTCTCAATCTTCAAATGTGTGCATGCCTTATATACTGGGATTTGGAGTGCTTATTGTTATGCATGCACACTCTTCTGCAGGAGCGATCAAGGGATCCTTGTTAGATGAGTATGATATTGCACAGTTTCTTCTCGCAGTTGTGAACTCCAGGGAGGCATATAGGAGGTGGGATAATCTGAATGAAGCTGACAGATTTTTTAGTGGTAATGCAAATACCTACAGGAGCCACAACAAGAAAAGGCAATATGTTTCAGATCACACTCAGGTGAGTGGTGCAAGAGTTTAGAGTTCAAGTTGCAGCCTAGTTTAATTGTTTGTGCAATTTTTCACTTCTGATATGAGAAAGTTGTGTCATATTTCTCATGTCTAGATTTTTCCCATGGGAAAGAGTAAAATTGTTTAGTCCAAGCAAATAAGCATCCTATCCTATCTTGATTGGGAAAGGCTTTAATTTGTTGTTCTTTTAAATATTTAAAATTCTATTGGCAGCATGTAATTCTTTGGTATCAAATGTATGCACTGCTTTATTCAATTGCAGGATTTCATCGTGAAGGCTGTGCGCCAAGTACTTTTTGAGACTATATCATCCTTAAAGTGTGATCTTGGAAAGGAAGATGAATTCAGATTGATAGACTGCCAATTTGTATCCTTCCATGAGGCTTTCAAAGTTTCCACTGAATGAAGAGCGAAGATATGGGCAAACCTATAGCTTTGAAACTACTCAATCTCTATGGAACGGGAAGGCTTGGCCATACCTTAGATCATGTGACATTGTGACAGATGTTAGGCAGGAAGTGGCTGCATAGCTATATATTGTTCTCGCGAAAATGGCATGTCGCAGAAATCAGAATGATGCGTCGTCTTGGCTCCCAGCCAACATAGTGTGCCTGTAATGCCTGAAATCCCAGGCACCCAGCGGAGCAACCCACTCGTCTTGTCAGCGATCTGTTGCTGTGACATTTTCAGTGGTTTTCTCTTATTTACATCTGCATGTTCAGTAGGATGTATGTAGGAACACCTTTTTGTGTCCAAGATCTTCGATGTAAGTGGCAAAATGGCACATGAAACTCTTGTGTTTATTGTCACGACTAATCTTTTTTTTAAAACCCAGTATAGATAGATGCAGCACATTCACTCTTATGAATGCCTGCCAGAGATATATCTTGGTATTGATCAACTAACATAGGTGTCTCACTGGACATATTGTCTTTTATTGAAATAAATCCCTATATTAATAGTATTAATAATAGAATAAATAGTACAAACTAGTGGCGGAGCCAGCGGTGGGCCAGGGGGGCTGGAGCCCCTCCTACCACCGGCAATGCCATGAGAGCCCCCAGGCACCTCCAAGAATTTTGAGAAGGAAGTAGAGGGAAGAAGGGGCTAGAGGAGGAAGAAGAGGAAGGAGCCCCTGCCGGCCATTCCTAGCTTTGCCACTGGTACAAACATATCAAGCTATTCCTTGGTTAAAATTAACTAATTTGTTGGTAGCACTTGTGTAATATTTAATGAGGGTGGACGTGCAGTAACGCTACCATGCGCCACCTTAAGGCCAGTCTCAGTGGGAGGGTCATCGACACAGTTACCTAGACTGGAATCTTAAGAACTGTGCCAGTGGAGGGTCATGGTGATGACCCTCCTCTCACATTTCATGACCCTCCTCTTTTCTCTCTCATAATACTATTGGTATATGTTATCAAATTTAATGTCTATGACACTCCCATGACCCTCCCACTGAGACTGGCCTAATAAGTTGCACTTTCTGCTTCATCTCCCTTGGCATGCGCAGAGAAATCATAATCGACAACAGATTAAAGTCGATCTTCTTTACGAATTTGTATATAAGATAAACATGTCATAAACACTTCACACTGGATCGATTGTGATACCTAACCGCCCACCTCTAAAGGCTCTAATCATTCCAAGTGTATCACAGCAACGATCCACGACAACCACCGCCACCGCCAAATAATTCATACTACCAACATTAATTAACAATTCAAAAGAAATATGCTCCAACTCACAAAGTCTACCGGTAAACTAGTAATTAATCACGCACCGCCACAACGGCTGGTCACCTGATTAACTAACTAATCCTCCATCTCCGACAGCTTGGTCTTGGGCGGGCCGAACCTCTTCTCGATCCGCCGGAGCTCCTCCGGCGAGAGCCCGAACGCCCTCTCGAGGACGCCCGCCTCGATCCCGGACCCGAACACGGTGGCCGGGATGCGCACGATGCCGGGGTTCTCGCTGTTGAAGGTGCCGTACACGGTGGCCGGCTCGTCGCCGACGTTCATCTGGAAGTGCACCATGCCCTTGGGGAACACCATCACCTCCCCCTTCTCGAGCACCTTGGCGAAGATGCGGCCGCCGGAGTCGACGAAGCCCGCGTAGACGCGGCCGGCGAGGACGAGCGCCGTCTCGGTGGCGCGCGGGTGGTAGTGCGGCGGGTTCACGCCGCCGCCGGCGGAGAGGTCGGCGCGGGCGAAGGACGTGCCCAGGGTGTGGAGCGCCGGGAACTGCGCGGGGGTGACGGAGACCCCCGCGAAGCCCGTGTCCGCGGAGAAGTTGCCCGCGGCGCGCACGCCGGCGAAGGCGAAGTCGCCCGCCGTCAGGTTGGCGGGGCTCCGGCACGGGTAGGTCGGGAGCAGCGCCAGCTCCACGGGCCGGCCGCGCCCGCCGGAGTCCGGCACGCAGTAGTCCTGCACGGCGTCGGGGTCCGCCGTGGCCGCCGCCGGGAGCAGTACGGCGAGCAGGAGGATCAGGAGGTGATGCGCCGCCATGCCTGGTTGCTAGCTAGTGTCGGTCGTCTTCTGGAGTTCTGGCTCGCGGCTGGTCAGTGAAGCAGCTGCAGGTCTCACTCGTAGCTCGTAGTTGCGTGGTCAGTGGTCACCACACCAGTGGCTCTCGTGAGCTAATTGCAACTGCAGCTTTGCCTGGGGAGGAGGGAGGGCGAGTGATCTCATCTTGGTACATACTACGTATATAAATAGACATGTTTTAGCAAGCAACTCTATAAACTATGATTTGCGACACACTGTCCTACGTGTAATGTTCTAATAGGTCAGTGGTTGAATAATCATGCGTGTGCTCATGTCCAGTTGTTAAGTGTCGGCTTCTCTGAAATGTAGGGGAGTGGATGGGAGCGCTTAAAAAAAAAGGGAGTGGATGGGTGTAGGGAAAAGGAACATGATCCTTGGAACGGGACCAGGAAAGACCGTGGAGAAAATGGCAGCTTCCTGGAAGTAGAGAACAGACCTTGTGTGCGTGACTGTGTGAGTGTGACTGCCAGGCACCATCTTTGACTGAAGAAAATTCCTTCGGCCAAGCCATATCTCAGCCGTGTGCGTTCTGGCCAGGCTTCCAAGAAACTCATGAATCATCCTCCAAAAAAGAAGTGAGGAAATGCTTCGATCGAAACCATTCTCTGTCCTGCCATGAGAGGGCCCGACTCGGATTCTCGTTCATGAACATGAACACTCGAATGGTTATATGATGGTTTCGTTTTGAGGGAATCATGTTCCATGCATGCATGCAAATCTCGCAAGGTAATATTTGTACCGGCTGTACTGGTGCAGCGGTGTGCGGTGACCTGATCGAGCGTATTCTCTGATCACCTTTTGTGAACTAGTGTCATCATCCAAACTCATCTGGGCAATGATGCTTTCGTGCCGTAGCAGGCTCTGCCCGTGCCGGCCGCCAGCCGCCGGGAGCTACTGCCACACCGGTCGGGCATCGCTTGCAAGTGACGCCACTAGTTTGCTCGCTCTCCTGATCATTGCCAGCACAAGACAAGGTGGTACTGATCGGTTACTCTCATCATTTGTCTAAAGTATGCAATCAACTTGAAGAGTTGAAGAGCTCTCGGACTGAAACATGTTCTGATCTCTGATGGTCAGATAGACAGAGGTTCATCAGTGGGCCACCATAATTTGTGCATGGCCTGTGGATCACATTTCCGTTCAGGGTTATGGGGCTCATCCCTGTTTTGGGCCGTTGATGGGCCATATATATTATGGGCTCAGTTTTTCTTATGGCCTCATTGGCCCAACACTGCATACCTCAAAAGGAAACGAAAAGGCAACCGAACGACGAACGGTGGTTTTTTTTCTTTTTGAGGGCCATAAGCCCATAATGAACAGTAATTTGGATTGGTGTTCTCAGCTTTTTTAAATATAAAATATCAAGGTTCGACATTTGAATTGGTAGAGGCACAAATTGCGCCAACGCAAACCAGGGAAGGCACTAGTTTCCCCGGTCCCCACATATACCAAATGTTTTCTCACCTCATTTTTTCCTTTCCTTGCAACCCAAGTACGAAAAGTCAGACCGGAGATCGAATCGGTCAGGCTACTAGTTCACTGGCTCATCGGTCCAACCAGTGGTTCACTGGTCGAACCAACGGTTCATTATTTATTAATATAATATTTATTTCACATGATTTATATAAATAATATGCAAGTTTTATTACCAAAAGATATCACATATAACATAATAGATGGTATAACATAATTATATCATAATAGTCTATTGTTTAAAATTGGAAACCAATATCCAAATATCAAATTGATCCATGGTTCATGGAAAAAACCGGTTCACTGGTTCACCGGTTCGACACAAAACCAGCCGGTTCGGCCGGTTCGCACCGATTCACACAGGTCCAATTGCATGGCCGATCTTTTAATTGAACCGGATCGGTCCAGCCACCGGTTCACGGTTTTTCCGGTTCAACCGGTGAACCGGTTCGGTTTTTTGTACTAGGCTTGCAACGCACCCTCTGCCATGGGAGTTGGGACACTAGTGACTTCTGCATGTCACACTCTGATAGGCTACGATCCACATCCACCCTTCTTGTTCTATGGTGGCAAGTGGCAACCGAACCTAGCTATCGCTCCGACACATACTGACACAGTAGAGAGTTGGGCTTGGTCTAATGGCTAATGGACGTTTTACTGCGGCATGTAGGAGGATTTGGAGGCGATCGATGTATGCAAAGAAGCATTGGCTCTTGATTGAGGTATTTCTGTCGCCAAATCTGGTCTTCGTATTTTTGTCTGAGTGGTGCCAAATATATCAAAGGGAAGCTCACTTGAGTATATAAGTGATGATTATTTTTCTTCAGTTACAAGGACGACACATCCGCAAGCACGCACACTATACCCGGCCCGTAGTCTGCGCCCGATACCACATGATTTTACAAGATGATTTTGTGTGGTCTTTATATGATGATTTTGCATGATATCATGATAGATCCAAGTCGTTGATTATCTGCAGTCTGGGCATCAAGGTTGGGAATCTATTAATAAGGAGCTAAGAGTTTTAAACTTGCTTAATTTTTTCGTTTGAAATGGCCGTACGTCATACTCATATATTTGTCTAATTTCTCTCTTGTGCTTGTCCGTTTAGTTTTCTATTTGTATTTTTGAACAAAAGATATTGATGTTAATGATGAACAAAGTCCCTATCTTCCTGCGGGAAAAATAAATGAATAAACAGTGCATGTCGGTATATGACATATTAGCAAATAATAATTTCGGCGGCATGCATGGAAAACAAGTCGTATCTCAAGCACACTATTGAAGGGAGAAAAGGCGAGAGGGACGTTGCTGCGCATATGGCGGAATGGCTGATGCAAACAACTGGCATTTTGTGGCTGAATAGCAAATCCTGCTTGCCTTTTCGAAATCATTTTAGGCATCGCATTTCGACGCCTTTGTTTGAACGTGCATGTACCTTTCGAAAACATTTGTTTTTGTAGATTCGTCGCTGTTCATCATTTTTTTTTGGAGGGAGGTTCCGTGCTCTAACAGGGCTGATATAAATGCATTAGCGTCCTGTCCATTTCCAAGATCTTTACGGATTCATTTCGAGTACACGAATTCCACCAAGTTGAAGCCCTCAAGTTGTTAGCAACGAAAGGTGCAGTGTTTGGGCAGCCCATGCGGGTCTGATCATATCCTCAAGATCGCAATTTGTGTGTTTCGCCACCATGCATTTTCTGAGATAGGACAGAGCTAGCTTTTGACTTCGGGTTCAAGCGAGCCCAGGAACATTTGTCAAATCCATGAAAAAATAGTGTTCACCATTGCTGCCTATTCCATCGCGTAAGAGTGATGAACCCGTTGGGCGATGGTGTCCTTCATGTCTTAATTTGAGCGCTTCTCTAACTGAGACTTGAACTCGTATGCATCTTCATCTCTTGATTGAGTACCAAAGCTCTCCTAGCCCAATAATTTCATATCAAATAAAAGCACTGGTCATTAGGGGCATGTTTAAAAAGAAAATTTCCATGGGTCCGATCTTTGTTCTATACTACACTGAATTAGGCATGTTCTCGCTTTAGCTGGTTGAAAGGGCCGCTAACTTTTGCAGAATAGCCATTTGTGGCCTTGCACACCGCACTGCTAGTCGATCGCCATGATTTATGCCGATCTGACCGTGAAAGATACCCTAAAGAAAAATGCCACATTTGCACGAGCTGATTTGCAGCTACAAAATGTGTGTACGAGGCCACTGGAATGTGGAATATGGTATCCTTCACAGCTGTCGATTTTTGAGAGGCCGCACACGTCCCCGGCGGGCACCTGAACACCACGGATAAATTATAGATATATAGCCTGGCCATCAGCACGGATTTGAAACAGAGGCTGCCCGGCCGGCAGCACCAACATCTTCTTTTTCTCTAGATCTCTGGCGGCACCCAGCTTTTCGGTGATTCAACCCTTGTTATAAAAGTGACACCGACCCTCAAATTGCAGGGGTCATCATCGCAAGGAAAGCAAACGAAATGCACGCATCAGGAATAGTTCTTCCACGTCCTCGCCTCTCCCGGTCGTTACCTCACCAATTAATGGTGCTTGTGGCGCTACCTCACTAACGAACTGTACCTCCGAGTGATTATGCGTTGTTGTTTGCGAGTGCATACCATTAGTAACTGGGCCTGTAGTTTTTCTCTTTTTTTTTTCACACGACGACTACTTTAGCCTAACATACTTATGAGTACTCCCTCTATCCTATGATTAATGCTCTTTTTACAAAATCTCAGATAAAATGGTAAACATAAGAAATGTCTTTAGCTGTAAAAATATTAATGTACTCCTCTTTACTATTTTGAGATAAAACAGTAAAGATCCTTCACAGCCTAAAAGAGCACTCTTTTACGGGACAAGATTCAAACTTTAAAAGAGCGTCTTTTGGACATAGGGAGTACATGTCAGGAAGACAGGTATGGCGTGGATTGCCGGTTGGAGCTTTACTTTTTTTAAGCTACCTTTGTTCAACTTCTCGTGGGCTTCTTTGAGAAGTGCTTCTCCAAATTGTGGTGTTCCTCACTCGCATTGAGTTGAATATTGATCCACACTCCGCTTGTGGCTGCTCTTCACCTCCAAGATACCAATCAGGAGTTGCCGGCCCCGCATTAGGAGAGGGGAAACCAGATCCTCCACCAATTTGTTCTGGGTAAAAGACCGGAATGCAATCCAAACAACTAAAATTAGCGCCCAGTTTGAAGAAAAAATATTTGAGAACATTATGAACCAGCGGTCCAGCTGGTTGAATCAATCAAAATATAAACCAAGGGCTCTACTAGTTTGATGTTCAATCCCGTCTGAAACTGAGCTTGTGGTGGGGATACGAAAGAGCATAAAGGAGGTATGTATGCACTAGATCCATGGCTGGCAGATCAGAGTTCTAGAGATCAAAAGTGAATATGATACGGAAATGCGAGCATACGGCAAACATACCTAGCTTTACTTGCAGTTTCTTCAATAAACAATTTCACTAGGCAACTAGCAAAAATCTAAATCAACAAAGAAGTTTAAATCATGCCAAATAAGACCTATGGAATGATGGCAAGGCAACAATGGTGTAGCTCTAGCAACACTACAAACCCAAACTCAAACCCACGAGAAAGAATTTTGGGTTGTGCCTAAATATATCTATAGGAATACCACCAAATGAATTATATAGTTGAGTGAATCTATTGTGGTAGTTATTTTATCATAATTCCACAACTATGTTTTGATATATCTCTTCATCCACAGTGAAGTAACCCCCATATGTATTGGCTTATATGTGCCAACTAGAAAAAAAAGTTTGAGACATAGTATCTTTGTCGTATACAACTGATGTGGGACGAAGAGCCTGCATGCATGCCATTCATTTGTGCCAACCCCTCATAATAGCTTGGCATGGTGCTTACATGTGTTTTTTTTAGAATAAGCAAGCTCTTCATTCATTCAACACCATAGGATATCCCGTACCGGTGGTGGTGCTACAAACTGCCACTCAGCCGCCACACTCACATCAGATACCATCCTAGCACATTCATGAGAGAGCCTAATACATGTTCAACTGATGAACTCTCAAACTGAACTGAATAAAGTCACTCTACAGATCCTTCATACGCCTAAAGAACGGGGAAACAACGACCTACAACTCTCACTTGTTTGTCATAGAGTCACAAGTTCTTGGCAGTCAGTTCCAAGGGCTAGCCGTTGAACACCCCTTCTCACTGCAAGCTCCATTCCATCTTTGCACGCCATTGCCTCTATTGTCAATGTACCAAGGCAATTATCATAGCATCCGGTGCATCCTCCCACATGAAGACCATCATGGTGTCGTAGTACTACACCAGTGGCATGTGATTCCCATAAAAAGCTGCATGTGTATTGCGCTTAACCCAACTAGTCTCCGGCTTGTGCCATTCTTGAGCCATACCAGGCACCCTCGCTTTCTCTTGCTCAATCTACCTCAAGTCAAAGGAAGTGTGCTTTGCCCATCTGATGGCTTGGGTGATCGGCCATGACTTCTCCATGGCAACGTTCGTTCTTCTTCATCCACATAGACCACATACCACATAGGATGGCCGCTGCATTGTTCTAGAACAAAAATTTGGCTCAACATGGTCTTGAGCCCAAGTAGTTTGATTGAGTCGGGAGAGTTTAATCCTTGCCAATTCATTCATCGCTTCCCAGAATTCAGTTCTCTATCCATCAAAGAGATCAATAGAATATTAGAGTAATTAGCATCAAGGCTTAGGCCTTGATTAATGATAGTTTAGACCTATTAGCGCACTACTTTATGGGTAAGCCAAGAGTTAGGTGAGGTTTGCAAACCTCTATGTTATCAGTGCTTGCACACAACAAGAGTTGTAAATCTGGGGCCTGTAAGTATGTGAGACCCTTCAACTGAGTTTGTGGAGTGGTCGCTGGTAATTGTGAGAGGGGGCAAAGTCCATTGGTGGTTTGCCAAAGCTCTACCTAGTGGAAGTGGCAAGAAGAATCCAGGAAAGGCAAGACGGTGACCCACTCGCACGTGGGAAGAGCTCATCGGCTATCCACGTAGTTATTTGACCAGGGAGTAAGGCTCTTGCCTGGGCATTCCTTTGAGAGGGGCTCCAACAATAAGGACTAGGGAAAAACATTGTTTTCTGATACCTCAGGATATATTGCCATGCTAGAGTTTGCATCATCCACCCTTTACATTTTGCATTACTTGTTGGACTACTTTCCGCACTTACCTTTCCTTGTGTAATTGATAGGAATGGAATCTAGAGTGCAAAGTTTTTAAATGAAAGAGATAGAAACACATAGAATACCTAGTGCATGTTAGATAGAAATTGGAATTGGTTTCTATAAGTGCTTGGAACTTTAGTTTTTAGAGCATATAATTCACACACCCCGGCCCGCCCTCTTAGGGTGTCACGGTCCCTTCAAACATGTCACTCAAGAAGCTTGAAGGAACAACCTTGAGATCATAAAGGTCATATGGCTCCTGTAGGGATGAAACCTAGAGTTATGGCTTAAGGTAGGTACGTCGCTACACGTGAGCTATCTCAAAGGTCGTTTCGTGTAGTGTCAATTATAATTTTTTTTAATGACGATGTGAAGGAGAGAGAATGAGGTGAGAGTAAAAAAATGGTTGATTGTGAAAGGGCCTCTACTCTAGTGGTTAGAGCACTTGAGTAGCATTCAGCAGACTCAGGTTCGACTCCCTGTGGGAGCGAATTTACTGGGTTTGGAATAAAAAGATATAAAAAACAACCCCTCCTGACTTTGGTAAAAAAAATGGTTGATTCGTGATGAACACAACCACCTCATGATCTAAAATTTAAGAATTTGAGACTAGTCTTCCACTATTTTACAAGTCATTGTCACCATGTGACTCATAATATTCTTTTTTTCATCTATAAATTAAGAGACATGGTATTAGTATGAGACAACAAAAAAGTCAATCCATTGTAGAAGTTGTCTATTAAGTTATCTCAAAATTATTTGTCAATGCATGCGATCGCTTATTAAATGACACTAATATAATTGGTCTTAGGTGTCAAATGCAGTTCTCATGGCCCCACACTAAAAATTGTTGAAAAATCAAATATGCATATCATAAATATATTGTTATATTGTGTAGGATCATTTGTGTTGAGCTAACCCGGCCTAAGACAACATCATTGGCTTGATATACATGGGATTCATTTGCCAAAGGCCATGACCATGATCATGGCCTATAAATACCCCTATATATGTAACCACCCGTGAGGAGAAATAACTCTTTTATGGTAATATAATTCCCATTTGCACCATGATCCCCAAAGAACTCTCACCTCACAAAAGAGTTGTGGGGCCAACTACAGGGTGTATCATGTTCTATAAAATCATGGGTCCTACATTGACTCCAAATATGGGGATTGTAAACAGCAAAACATCTCATGATTATGCAAATCGGAGATGTGTAACATATTACATGAACATTCTGATATGCTTTCCTTACGAGTAAAGAGAATGTGTTATTAAGTAGACAGAGATAATTTTATTTTCGCTTTTGATAGGTCTAACTCACGTAGGCACTTGCTCCAACAAAATGGCTAAGTGAACATCTCGTCTAACTTACACTACTAGCTAACTTGCTTGCTTCTTAATGTCAAACCCTATCCGGTGGCACCTACACATAGCCTATGAGGATGGGAGAGTGGAAGAGCCCTCCCTATCCGGTGGCTCTATATTTACTACTACATGTAACAACATGTAATAAATGCATAGCTTTGTAGTGTCCCTAGCAAATTTCTTTAGCCCCCGTTTGGAAGTAGACATTGGGGGCTATGATTTGGCATTGGCATTGAGTATACTCGAATTCAGATGTTTGGATGGTCTCGGCATTGATAGACGGAATCAAAAGCCAATGCCGTAGGGTATTCGGCCCCGTTCAGGGAGACCGCCTCCAATTCAGAGGTCTTCTGCTCCGTTTTTGTCACGCCCGCGTTTTTAATCTCTGGGAAAATCGCTAAAGAAATCATCCGGTAAAAACGTTTTCAAAATCTTTACCGACCGAGCTCCCTCTTCCGCCAATCCTGTCCGCCTTGTTTCCCCCCCTCTCTTCCTGTTCGCCTCGCAATCACCGCCTTTTTTCCGTCCCATCCCGCGTCGCCCGCTCTCGGGTCGACCGCCGGGTCCGTCTCTCGCTGGCCGACCAACTCCGACGCCCGTCGTCCTTCCGCCGCGAATCCCGCCGCTTCCCTCCCCTTTTCCCCTCTCTCTTTTTCTTTTTCCCTTTTCTTTCTTTCTTCTCCTTTTTTTCTTTTTCCCTTTTCTCCTCCTTTTTCCCCCTCCTCTGCTTCCTCTGCCGACGCCTCTGCTCTGCTCCGCACGACGCCGGCCGAACCCCTCCCCTGCTCCACGCTCTAACAACGCCAGCACTCACCGCACACGCCACCGCCTCACCGCGGCAGCCGCCCTCGCGCACGCCAACACTACCGGGCCGACCACCGCCGTGCTCTCGGCCGCACGCGCGCCGACCGCCGACCACGCCACGCCACCGGCCGTCCCTCTGCCGTGCCACCCCTCCTCCGCGACCCCACCTTCCTGCACGCCGACACACCGCCGTGCCACCTCCCACCGCAGCCGCCCTCACTCACGCCGGCGTCGCCGTGTCCGCCACCACACTGGCCCCACCGCTCCTCTGCTTGTCTCGTCGCCGACCTTCCCGCTGCCGCCTCAGCTCCACCCGCACACCACCGGACGGCTCGGTCGCGCGGACTCTGCTCCGCTGCGCCGACCATCGCACCGCCGTTGCGTGCCGTGCACCGCCGACCACCGCGCTGCGACCGCACGCCACCGCCCGTCCTCGCCGCGGCCCCATCCACTCGAGCGCGCACGCCACGTCGCGACACACGCACACGACAAGCACACCGCCACACAGCGCCGCCACTGCACCACCGTACCGCCAAGCATCGCGCGGATCACGGCCGCCATTAAAAGCTCCACCCGCCGGCCGCCAAGGCCACCGCCTACCCCTCTCGTCGGCCCGCCTCTCCAGCCCACCTCCGCGCCTATAAAGGGGCTCGCGAGCACCCCCTCCACCCCCACCAGCTCACTCGCCACCCAACTCGCCCCCTTCGCCGCTGCAACACCGCCACCGCCACCTCCATTGCCGCCGCCACCGCCGCTCCCGTGGGCAGAACTGCACCGGCCACCTCCGCCCGTGGTAAGGCCATGGGTGGACTCGCCATGACCTCCTCTCCATTTTTCCCCGGTCAATTTGACCCGGCACCGCCGCCATCGCCGGCGATTTCGTCGCCGACGACCGCTGCCCCTCCCTCTCTGTCTCTGTTCGGTTCGAGAAAGAAGAGAGGGCATTTTGCCCATACCCCCCTGAACTCTGTCCTATTCAACCCGCCGTCCAATAAACAGGACCCCCTCTCTCTTACATGTTTTCACTTAAACCCCCGAACTTTTACCGATTTAACCCGCAGTACACGACCACTATTCCCTCTCTCTCTGTTGGATTCGCCAAAAGCCCTCGGACTTTTCTATAATTACAGATAGGTCCTTATTCTTTAAAAACAGCCCTAAAACATCCCTAAACTCGTCATTTCATGCGCCAAATTAATCCCGTTTGACCCCAAACTCCACCACAATAATTACCAGTATAATTCCGCCACTCCACCCAGTCCATATTCAAAAATAATCATGTCGTCATCATTCGCTCTCATTTTCCGTTCTTTCTTTCGGAGCTCAATAAAAGCTTTTTGTTTTATTTATTGCGTGTTTGTTCGTGTGTGCCGTAGACTCTGCTGTGAACAAGGAAGGACTCGAGGAAGAGCAGTGCTATGAGTAGGAGCTTGGAGACCAAGACCCCGGGCAGGAATCCCCCGAGGGTTGGGAGAACGGCAAGTGCAATCCCACCCTTTGACGCATACTTTTGTCCCAGTTTTTATAAACACAACCCATGGCCTATTTTATAAAACGTGCATGAATTTACTGCTAAACCCGGTTGGATAGCCATTCCTTGATTGCTATGACTACTTCCTTGACAACCCAGATTAATGTTTAAATATGACAACGCTCTGTTTGGATATTGGTCACTGCTAGAAATGCTTAGGAATATTTTACCGTTATGCCCCATGACAATCACTTGGTGTTTACAAAAGCAATTGTGTGTGTGCTTTAAAATAAAAGAGATGTTTTGCGTGAATGAAATGAGTACCCGTGTGGGATGAGACAGACGGTATTTCTGTGTGAAATACCGAGGTGAGCTCGAACCTGTGTGGTTGAGCATGGTGGGAGTTGTCTATCCTATCACAAGTTTTGGGATGATGTTGATGTGTCATCTAGCCTAACCCATTTTATTGTACCACCACTTGACCGTTGTATGTGGCAACGGCCTAGCATAAACCCCACTAGTTGAGCTGCTGGTTATGTGGTGTGCTGGTGAGCAACAGAGGGCTATGGAGCCGGGGATACGTTCTATGTGAGGTATGCCCCTGGTTAGGACCTCGTCGGTAGGTGGCTAACCCCTGGTCGCATCTATGATAACTTGTCAGTTTAGCTATGGTGGGTAATGGCTTTGATAGGAGCTGCACTGACACTAAGGTGTTCATGTTGTGGTAGCCTACTTGTGGTTGTGTACACCTCTGCAGAGTTAAAACCTATCCGGATAGCCGTGTCCACGGTATTGGGCGAGTTACGGCTTGGTCACTTCACTAGTCCCCCGTTTTGGTGTAAGAAAGTGTTTGGTATGTGTTGAACCGAGAAAAGTTTGTTATGGGCTACGACAGATGGGAAATCTGGTAGTATCAAACTCTTGTGCAGAAATGTCACGTTTATTGATCCTATTAAAATAAATATTTGTGAAAACTCATTGCGAAAACCAACCCTCGCATGTGTATTAAAATTTGCTTTACTGCTAAATAAACCATGAGCCTTCCTTGTTATTATCCTCTGCATACTTCTGTTGTACCCCTCCGTGGTTGTGGTTGTGCTTGTTGAGTACGTATGTACTCACCCTTGCTTATTTCTGTACAGAGGCAGACCCGGACTTTGTGCCTGAGGACGTCGTTTAGAGGGGTTCGTTCTGCACCCAACCTTTGCCTGTGTGTTAGGGTCACCCGCTGGAAGCCGCATGCGTTGCCACTCTGATGAAGATCTCTATGTTATCAACCTTTTTATCTGGAGCTTAGTATTAGTTCTGTTTGTTGTGGCCCTGCAATGCCACCGTCTCCCGTAATATTGTTCTTGTACTGAACTATCTGTTGTAATAATGTGAACCAGCATCCTGGGACTGGTATTTGTATCACATTAAGTTCTCTCTTTCGAGGGGACGCTTCAGGTGGTATCAGAGCCGATAGGTTGGCCGTAGGACGTAACCCCTAGGATCTTGACCCTACCTAGTCCACTCCCACTTGTTTGTTCTAGCCTAATCCTTTTCTCCACACAAGTACTCACCGACGGCTTTTTGACTTATTCCAGATGGCCCAGCCGGCTGACGAGGGTTGGGGCGAGGGAGTCTGCCCCGCAGAACCTGGCCTCCCCAAGTTGCTGTTGCTCAGCCTGGAGCATGTTGGAGTCACAGAGACCCCCGAGTACTTTTGCCGGGAGTTCACCACCAATGGTACCCGTCGGTGCCGGATGTTCATCTTTGTGGGGAAGAGCTCACTTTACAAGGAGGTGGCACCTTGGTTTGTCCACGCCACCGGCTACGACCGCCCCAACGCCTACCGCAAAGCCGCAAGAAGAGCCCTGATGTGCCTCCGCGTACTCTACAAGCAGTACCTTGTGGGGACCGCGTTAGGATTTGCCCCACCCCTGGAAAGTGGAGGACGCGAGTGGATTGCCCAGATGAGGAACCTTGGGAGAGATGAAGATGTAGAGGACACTGTGTCACACTTGTCCATTCACCTCACGGGCTTGGACAGGCTGTACCGAGAGACATCGGGACAGCTGAGGCACCAGGTCCGCAGAGCCGAGAAGGCGGAGAAGGAGTTGGAAGAAGTGAAGAGAGAGTTGGAGATTCAGAAGGTGACAGCTACCCAGGCTGTCAGCTCCCTAGCTGCTCAACACGCCAGATGCCAGGCTTACTCTGAGTATATGGATAGACTTGAAGCCTACAGGAGGGAGAATGGGTTGATGGAAGGAGAACCAGAGATGACCCACATGGATGCAAGCACACAGACTGATGATGAAGTGCCAGAGTATCAGCTCCCTCTGAAGAAACGCCGAGTCTGCCTGGAGTAGAGTCCTAGTTTAGACTAGCAGTTAGTCTAGTTCTCCTTAAGTAGAGTCTGTTGTACCTAGTTAGCGCTACCAGCTTAGCATCGATGTACCCATGATCCTTGTACCCCCCTGTTATGCAATAAAGATCGTCTTTTATCCTGCATCTGTTCAGTTTTGTTTCCCCCTGATTTCAGATGGCGGAAAAAGGATGGACCCAGGGAGTTTGCCTAGTCACACCGGGCTTCGCTAGCCTGTTGATCCCCGCGCTGGAACGCCTCGGTGTACCTGAACGCCCGAGGTACTACAGCAGGGAGTATGAGCACCATGGGACCCAACGCTGCAGAGTGGTCATAGTTGTCGCCAAGAGTGACCTCCACCCCATCGAAGCATGGCGTACGACCGCCACAGGATTCAGGCACCAGGACACCTACCCCTTGGCTCTCAGGAAAGCCCTCCGCTTCATGTGCGGGATCTTTGAAAGACACCTGGTTCCCACCCCAATGAGATACTTTCCGCCGGTCGTCAGAAGTGCAGTCTGGCGGGCCCGCATGAGGAACTTGGAGCAGCGCCGTCAAGAGGAACTCATCCTGTACCAAGTGGTCACCTACCTCAATTCCTTGGACCAACTCTTTGACGAGTAGGCTGACCGCCTGAGGGAACAAACCTCCTGGGCCGAACAAGCAGAATTCTCCGTCCGCATGCACCAAGTCCAGGCGGCCCAAGCCGAAGCAAGAGCCGCTGCTGCCATTAGCAATGAGGCAGTTGCCCAAGAAAGCCTCAGACAGGCTCGGGACCTGCGTATTCAGGACTGGACCAGAAGTGGGACGCCTGTCCCGGCAATTGGAGAACCCCATGTTCTACTTGGAACACCTATCATGGCATGGGGCGAAATTGTGGGAAACCCTCGAGCACTATCGGGAACTCCAGCAGGATCACCACCCGCTGAAGAAGGACCATCTGAGCCGCCTCGAGAGAATGGAACCTTGACCGAGGCTGAACAGGCACAACTTGCACCGCCGGAAGGGCGCTCCAACCCAGAGGGAAGCCCGCCCTGCGACTAGACCCAAAGTCAAGCGCTCACAGGAGGATGAAGCCAGATTGGTCCGCAGAACCCTTGTATCCCTAGCAGTAGTTTTCCCTACCATGTCCTGTACCCCTTGTAATGCGAGCCAGTGTTGTATCCCTCAGCTGTTTGAATGGAACCTTGTGTGCTTGTTCGTTAGCTTGTGTGCTGTGTGTGCCTCGGCAGAAGTGTTTCTGCCTTTTTAAAATGCGAACTAATCAAGTTAAACGTCATCCTAACCCAATCTCACGAAGGCCTTGCTCAACCTGCAGATGGTGAACACGCGTGCTAGCGCCTCTCAGAGACGCGCCCCCCCAGCTGGAGGAGAGCCACCAGAAGAAAGAAGAGAGAACCCTGAGAACCAGGAAGTGGATCAGCAGGACCCTATGGGGGAAAACCAGCCCGAAGGACAAGCGCCTGTAAGAGGCGGGCCGGAAGCAAGTCATCCCAGAAGTCAGAATGAAGGATCGTTTGTTGTGCCCCCACTCCCACCAGATTTCAACATGGCACAAGCTTTGTACCACCACACCCTGTTCATGCAAAATGTGTGGAATGCCAGCCGCCGTCAGGAGACAGCCCGTAGACCCAATGCGGGTGACAAGTTGACCAACTTCCTGAGAACCAGACCGCCCACTTTTGGAGGGTCCAGCAACCCCTTAGAAGCGGATGACTGGCTGCGAACCATTAAGAGAAAGCTGGAACCGTTTGGGTGTGGAGACCGTGACAAAGTTCTCCTAACTTCCCACCAACTCACTGGAACTGCCTTAGCATGGTGGGACACCTACTGTGCAGCCTCCCCAAACGAGTCGGCAATCACCTGGAAAGAATTTGAAGAAGAGTTCCGTCGCTATCACATCCCCGATGCCACCATGAGGCGCAAGGCAGATGAATTCCGTGCACTGAGGCAAGGAAACAAGACCGTGGAAGAATACACCCACGAGTTCACTGAGCTAGCTCGTTATGCACCGGATGAAGTAAAGACAGATGCAAAGAGGCAGGACGCTTTCATCAAAGGTCTACACCCAGACCTCCGAGACCTGTTAGTCTCCCACAGTTTCCCTGACTTCAATACACTGATGAACAAGGCCATTGTCACAGAAAAGGCCAGAATGGATGCAAGGCAAGAGAACAAGCGCAAGTTCTTGGAAAGTAAGAACCGCCAGATGGACCGCTCACAGAAGCCCAGGAGCTCCGGTTATGCTGCACCTAGGCCCCAGGCTCCCATACAGTATAGGACCCAATTTCAGGCTACAAGCTCCCAGGCCCCCAACAACCAGTACAAGAGCCAGAACACCTTGAAGCCCCCGCAGAGCAAAATCAGTCAAGTCACGGCCAGCAACAGCAATGCGAGAGCCTGCTTCAACTGCCATGAGACCGGACATTACATCGCGGACTGCCCATACCCCAGGAGCAAGCCTGCAATATCAGTCTACTCCAACTCGGTGAGTGGACCCAAGCCACCAGTGTCTGGAGCCAACCGTGTACCCGTCCGCAGCACCAACACCGGCAGCAACAACAACAACACCCAGCAGTCGTATGGACGAGCCCGCGTCAACCACATCGACGCACAGGAAGCTCAAGGAGCACAAGGAGTAGTACTCGGTGAGTACCTAGTCAGTTCAGTTTTGGCAACAGTATTATTTGATTCTGGAGCATCGCATTCCTTCATATCATCAAGTTTTGTGGAAAAGCACAAAATACCTACAGTACTACTAAAGACACCCCTACTAACCCGAACCCCTGGAGGTGATATTAAATGACAACTAGGTTGTTCACGGGTACGGATTCTTTTAAGTGGGGTAGAGTTTTTAGCAGACCTAGTAGTACTAGAATCCAAAGGAATAGACGTGATCCTCGGAATGGACTGGTTAAGCAAACACAATGGTCTCATAGGTTGTGCTGACAAGATAGTACACCTAACCAACCCAGATGGAATGCAAGTGACCTGTCACACCAAAGGAAGTGGACCAGACCCTATGATCTTCAGTATGGAGGCAAAAACCATAGAAGAAGTCCCGGTAATCAGGGAATATCCTGATGTTTTCCCTGAAGTTCTACCTGGAATGCCACCGGATAGGGACATAGAGTTTGCTATTGAGCTTGTCCCCGGAACCTCTCCTATAGCCAAGAGACCCTATAGAATGGCAGCCTCAGAATTGGCAGAATTAAAGAAACAACTAGAAGAGTTGCAACAGATGGGATTTATCAGACCCAGCACGTCCCCTTGGGGAGCCCCAGTACTCTTCGTAAGAAAGAAAGATGGGAGTATGAGGTTATGCATCGACTATCGTGCACTAAATGATGTCACTATAAGGAATAAATACCCACTCCCTAGAATTGATGACCTCTTTGATCAGTTGAAAGGAGCCAAGTACTTTTCCAAGATTGACTTAAGGACAGGGTATCACCAACTGAAGATTAAGGGATGTGACACCTCAAAGACTGCGTTTGTCACCCGTTACGGGCAGTATGAGTTCACGGTGATGCCATTTGGGCTCACCAATGCACCAGCTTACTTCATGAATCTCATGAACAAAGTGTTTATGGATGAACTGGACAAGTTTGTCATAGTCTTCATTGACGACATACTCATCTACTCCAAGAGTGCCGAAGAGCATGAACAGCACTTACGAGTAGTGTTAGAAAAGTTGAGAGCGCACCAGCTCTATGCCAAATTCAGCAAGTGTGAATTTTGGCTGGAAAAAGTGGCCTTCCTTGGTCACATTTTGACCGCAGAAGGGGTAGCAGTAGACCCTGAGAAGGTAGAAGCAGTCTCCAACTGGCAACAACCAACCAATGTGGGTGAGATCAGGAGTTTTCTTGGTTTAGCTGGATATTACCGGAGGTTTATTGAAGGATTTTCCAAGATAGCTAAACCCATGACAGAATTACTCAGGAAAGAGAGGAAATTTAATTGGACAGAGTCATGTGAAAAGAGTTTTCAAGAGTTGAAGAAAAAGCTGACCGCCGCCCCAGTTTTAACCCTACCGGACATTCACAAGGATTTTGTCGTTTACTGCGACGCATCCCGCGAAGGATTAGGGTGTGTCCTCATGCAAGATGGGAAGGTTGTAGCTTATGCCTCCTGACAACTTAGACCCCATGAGCAGAATTACCCAACGCATGACTTAGAGTTTGCGGCCGTAGTGCACGCACTCAAAATCTGGAGACACTACCTAATTGGGAACAAGTGTGAAATATACACGGATCATAAGAGCTTAAAGTACATTTTCACCCAACCCGATCTGAACCTTAGGCAGAGAAGATGGTTAGAATTGGTTAAAGATTATAATGTGGAAATTCATTACCACCCTGGCAAGGCTAATGTAGTGGCAGATGCCCTGAGCCGGAAATCTTACAAACCCAAGAGTGCCCACCTGCAAGAAGAAATGGCACGATTAAATGTGCACATCGTCCCTCAGAATAATAGCCACCAACTGACAATCCAGTCCACGCTGGAGGATCGGATCAGAGAAGCCCAGGGAACAGACAAGGATTTAGTGCAGATCTGCAAGCACACCGGAGAAAATAAGGCACCAGACTTCAGAGTCGACAGCAAAGGAACGCTATGGCACAAAGATAGGATTTGTGTGCCTAAGGAAGGAGGCTTTAGACAGTTAATCATGGACGAGGCACACAACTCGCCATACTCCATTCACCCAGGATCCACCAAAATGTATTTGGACTTGAGGCAGAGCTATTGGTGGAAAGGAATGAAAGCTGACATAGCTCAATCCGTCGCTCATTGTGACAACTGCCAAAGGATTAAAGCCGAACACCAGAAACCGGCAGGTTTATTACAACCCTTGCCTATCCCAGTTTGGAAATGGGATGAGATAGGGATGGACTTCGTGGTAGGTCTACCCAGAACACAGAAGGGACATGATTCTATATGGGTAATAGTGGACCGACTCACTAAAGTCGCTCACTTTCTACCGGTACGGACGAATTATGGCAGAGAGAAACTAGCCAAGCTTTATGTGGAAAACATAGTAAAGTTACATGGAGTGCCCAGTAAAATTGTCTCGGACCGAGGGACCCAGTTCACCTCGAGATTTTGGAGAAGCTTGCACAAGGCTATGGGCACCAAGTTGGATTTTAGCTCCGCGTACCACCCACAGACCGATGGCCAGACAGAAAGAGTAAATCAGATTATGGAGGATATGCTGAGAGCATGTGTCCTTACCTATGGTAAAGATTAAGAACAGAGTTTACCCTATGCAGAATTCTCCTACAACAATGGTTATCAGGCAAGTTTAGGTATGTCGCCGTTTGAAGCCCTCTACGGGAGAAAATGCAGAACTCCTCTGATGTGGTCAGAAGTAGGAGAGCGTACATTAGTAGGACCCGTGCTCATAAAGGAAGCCGAAGAGAAAGTAGCTGAAATCAGAGAGAAATTGAAAGCAGCTCAATCCAGACAAAGTTGAAAGCAGCTCAATCCAGACAAAAGGGTTATGCAGACAATAAGAGACGCGAATTGGAGTTTAATCCAGGGGATTTCGTATATCTTAAGGTTTCACCCATCCGGGGAACCCGTAGATTTCAAGTCCATGGAAAGTTGGCCCCTCGGTACATCGGACCATACCCGGTGCAAAAGAAAGTCGGAAAAGTAGCCTACCGATTAGGGTTACCCGAAGCAATGTCAGATATACACTCGGTATTCCATGTCTCACAGCTAAGAAAATGCCTGAGAGTACCTGAGGAACAAACATATACCAGAAGAAGAAATAGACCTACAGACAGATCTGCGGTATCAGGAGGTACCGATCAAAATTCTGGACACAGTCACCAAGAGGACCAGAAACTCCGAAGTATGGATATGCAGAGTACAGTGGAGCAGACACAGTGCAAAGGAAGCTACGTGGGAAAGAGAAGATGCCTTGAAGAAAGAGTTTCCCCACCTTTTTAGGAGCCAGCCGAATCTCGAGGACGAGATTCCTTTTAAGTGGGGTAGGTTTGTCACGCCCGCGTTTTAATCTCTGGGAAAATCGCTAAAGAAATCATCCGGTAAAAACGTTTTCAAAATCTTTACCGCCCGAGCTCCATCTTCCGCCAATCCTGTCCGCCTTGTTTCCCCCCCCCCTCTCTTCCTGTTCGCCTCGCAATCACCGCCTTTTTTCCGTCCCATCCCGCGTCGCCCGCTCTCGTGTCGACCGTCGGGTCCGTCTCTCGCTGGCCGACCAACTCCGACGCCCGTCGTCCTTCCGCCGCGAATCCCGCCGCTTCCCTCCCCTTTTCCCCTCTCTCTTTTTCTTTTTCCCTTTTCTTTCTTTCTTCTCCTTTTTTTCTTTTTCCCTTTTCTCCTCCTTTTTCCCCCTCCTCTGCTTCCTCTGTCGACACCTCTGCTCTGCTCCGCACGCCGCTGGCCGAACCCCTCCCCTACTCCACGCTCTAACACCGCCAGCACTCACCGCACACACCACCGCCTCACCGCGGCAGCCGCCCTCGCGCACGCCAACACTGCCGGGCCGACCACCGCCGTGCTCTCGGCCGCACGCGCGCCGACCGCCGACCACGCCACGCCACCGGCCGTCCCTCTGCCGTGCCACCCCTCCTCCGCGACCCCACCTTCCTGCACGCCGACACACCGCCGTGCCACCTCCCACCGCAGCCGCCCTCACTCACGCTGGCGTCGCCGTGTCCGCCACCACACCGGCCCCACCGCTCCTCTGCTTGTCTCATCGCCGACCTTCCCGCTGCCGCCTCAGCTCCACCCGCACGCCACCGGACGGCTCGGTCGCGCGCACTCTGCTCCGCTGCGCCGACCATCGCACCGCCGCTGCGTGCCGCGCACCGCCAACCACCGCGCTGCGACCGCACGCCACCGCCCGTCCTCGCCGCGGCCCCATCCACTCGAGCGCGCACGCCACGTCGTGACACACGCACACGACAAGCACACTGCCACACAGCGCCGCCACTGCACCACCGTACTGCCAAGCATCGCGCGGATCACGGCCGCCATTAAAAGCTCCACCCGCCGGCCGCCAAGGCCACCGCCTACCCCTCTCGTCGGCCCGCCTCTCCAGCCCACCTCCGCGCCTATAAAGGGGCTCGCGAGCACCCCCTCCACCCCCACCAGCTCACTCGCCACCCAACTCGCCCCCTTCGCCGCTGCAACACCGCCACCGCCACCTCCATTGCCGCCGCCACCACCGCTCCCGTGGGCAGAACTGCACCGGCCACCTCCGCCCGTGGTAAGGCCATGGGTGGACTCGCCATGACCTCCTCTCCATTTTCCCCCGGTCAATTTGACCCGGCACCGCCGCCATCGCCGGCGATTTCGTCGCCGACGACCGCCGCCCCTCACTCTCTGTCTCTGTTCGGTTCGAGAAAGAAGAGAGGGCATTTTGCCCATACCCCCCTGAACTCTGTCCTATTCAACCCGCCGTCCAATAAACAGGACCCCCTCTCTCTTACACGTTTTCACTTAAACCCCCGAACTTTTACCGATTTAACCCGCAGTACACGACCACTATTCCCTCTCTCTCTGTTGGATTCGCCAAAAGCCCTCGGACTTTTCTATAATTACAGATAGGTCCTTATTCTTTAAAAACAGCCCTAAAACATCCCTAAACTCGTCATTTCATGCGCCAAATTAATCCCGTTTGACCCCAAACTCCACCACAATAATTACCAGTATAATTCCGCCAATCCACCCAGTCCATATTCAAAAATAATCATGTCGTCATCATTCGCTCTCATTTTCCGTTCTTTCTTTCGGAGCTCAATAAAAGCTTTTTCTTTTATTTATTGTGTGTTTGTTCGTGTGTGCCGTAGACTCTGCTGTGAACGAGGAAGGACTCGAGGAAGAGCAGTGCTACGAGCAGGAGCTTGGAGACCAAGACCCCGGGCAAGAATCCCCCGAGGGTTGGGAGAACGGCAAGTGCAATCCCACCCTTTGACGCATACTTTTGTCCCAGTTTTTATAAACACAACCCATGGCCTATTTTATAAAACGTGCATGAATTTACTGCTAAACCCGGTTGGATAGCCATTCCTTGATTGCTATGACTACTTCCTTGACAACCCAGATTAATGTTTAAATATGACAACGCTCTGTTTGGATATTGGTCACTGCTAGAAATGCTTAGGAATATTTTACCGTTATGCCCCATGACAATCACTTGGTGTTTACAAAAGCAACTGTGTGCGTGCTTTAAAATAAAAGAGATGTTTTGCGTGAATGAAATGAGTACCCGTGTGGGATGAGACAGACGGTATTTCTGTGTGAAATAGCGAGGTGAGCTCGAACCTGTGTGGTTGAGCATGGTGGGAGTTGTCTATCCTATCACAAGTTTTGGGATGATGTTGATGTGTCATCTAGCCTAACCCATTTTATTGTACCACCACTCGACCGTTGTATGTGGCAACGGCCTAGCATAAACCCCACTAGTTGAGCTGCTGGTTATGTGGTGTGCTGGTGAGCAACAGAGGGCCATGGAGCCGGGGATACGTTCTATGTGAGGTATGCCCCTGGTTAGGACCTCGTCGGTAGGTGGCTAACCCCTGGTCGCATCTATGATAACTTGTCAGTTTAGCTATGGTGGGTAATGGCTTTGATAGGAGCTGCACTGACACTAAGGTGTTCATGTTGTGGTAGCCTACTTGTGGTTGTGTACACCTCTACAGAGTTAAAACCTATCCGGATAGCCGTGTCCACGGTATTGGGCGAGTTACGGCTTGGTCACTTCACTAGTCCCCCGTTTTGGTGTAAGAAAGTGTTTGGTGTGTGTTGAACCGAAAAAAGTTTGTTATGGGCTATGACAGATGGAAAATCTGGTAGTATCAAACTCTTGTGCAGGAATGTCACGTTTATTGATCCTATTAAAATAAATATTTGTGAAAACTCATTGTGAAAACCAACCCTCGCATGTGTATTAAAATTTGCTTTACTGCTAAATAAACCATGAGCCTTCCTTGTTATTATCCTCTGCATACTTCTGTTGTACCCCTCCGTGGTTGTGGTTGTGCTTGCTGAGTACGTATGTACTCACCCTTGCTTATTTCTGTACAGAGGCAGACCCGGACTTTGTGCCTGACGACGTCGTTTAGAGGGGTTCGTTCTGCACCCAACCTTTGCCTGTGTGTTAGGGTCACCCGCTGGAAGCCGCATGCGTTGCCACTCTGATGAAGATCTCTATGTTATCAACCTTTTTATCTGGAGCTTAGTATTAGTTCTGTTTGTTGTGGCCCTGCAATGCCACCGTCTCTCGTAATGTTGTTCTTGTACTGAACTATCTGTTGTAATAATGTGAACCAGCATCCTGGGACTGGTATTTGTATCACATTAAGTTCTCTCTTTCGAGGGGACGCTTCAGTTTTGCTCGGTATTGAATCTCCCCGCGTACGCTTCCCATCTGCTCCTCCCCGCCATGCGTCTGCCGCACGCGTCCGACCTCCGCGCCTTCCTCGCCGTGGCCGCCGTCGTGCACCTCTCCTACTCCCTGCCCTCCCGCGCCCCCGCCCCCGCCGCCGCTGCGGTTCCGTGCGTTTGCCTACTCCTGTGCCTCGCCGCCGCCCTCCTCACCCTCGCCCTCGACCACGGGGGCAGTCGCAGCGCCCGTGCCGGGCACCAAGTAGCGGCTCGCGCTCTGGCAGTACCGTCCGCCTCCTGAGGTGACGACTGCCTCTGGGGGAAATTGTGGTTGGGGGTAGTGCTTCGTTGGGATTGCTTGGGGGTTGCTGATATTTTTGCTGGCTTGGATCGCGCAGGCGCCGAAGAGGAACCATCCCCTGATGCTGCTATCTGGAGTGGCCACGAACGGTGTGGGGTTCGACCTGTCACCTGGGGTGAGTGAGCTTGTCCATAATTTAGCTGTTGGTGCTGAACTGCTGATACATTGCTCTAGCAGAAAAGCTGGTGACATAATTTGGCAATTGGATTTGTTATAATGTTTGCCAATGCAATTTGCACTTTGATGGTGTTTCCTGATAAAGGAATAGGTGTTCTAAGTTCTGCATTCAGAAGCTGCTTGCTTCTGACTTCTGAACAGACAGAAAATCGAATGAAAATACATTGGTGGCGCATGCTATAGGCACAAAGCAGATCATCAGACCAGAGAGTAACAGAATTTCAAAACGAAGAAAAGTTCATATGTAGCTATTCTGAAATTTAGTGAGAACAAACATTACCTATTGTATTGGTGATAGCTATGCAAAGTTGGAAGATATTAAGTTATGCTTGTGAAATGTTGTCTGAACTTGCTTGTGAAATTTTGTCAACATACTTGTGATTTTTTTAGAAAACATTCCTGATGTTTTTATGATTTTTGTCAATATTTTTCTCATATTTTCCAATATATTCCTGCTGTTTTTATGACTTTTTTCCCAATATATATACTGTATTTATATTTTATGACAATGTATATTTGAAACAATTCCAATATATGCACAAGTTATGGAAAGTACATTTGCATAATTGTACAACCAATGTAAATTGTTCAAACTCCTCCAATTATATAATTCAACATTTGTCCATCCAAACAGGAATTGGAATTGGCTCATACCCTTGATTCTAACTATCAATTGCAGATGCATCCAAACAACAGCGTTGGCATTGAAAGCCATTTCCATTTCCACTCAGATTTGGTATTGCTAGCCCAATGCAATTACTCAGGCTGAATGCCAACATCCAAACGAAGCCTTAGTGAACTTTAATTTAATTTCACCATGTATTGGGTGATTTTTTGGAACTTTTCTTTTAGATATCTCTTCATCAAGCTCCACCACTGAATAAAGGTACTTGCTCTTTTCACCTTGTCACTGTGAATTTGAAGAGTGAATACGAAGCATGTACACAATAATCCTCGGTCAGCATTTTAAAAAGAAAAAATATAAAGCAGTACGATACATTCCTGCACATAACTTGATGTAGCTCCTAATTAATGTTTCAGTAGGTCCTCGCCAGGGGCGGAGGCAGCGGTGGGGCCAGTGGGCCTGGAGCCTCTGCAACTGCCGGCTCCTTAGGAAGAAGAAGAAGTTTCAGTAGGTTGGATGCATGTAGCAAACTAAGCAAGTAGCATATCCTTGATGGCGGACTTCACGATGAAGACCGTACCAGTGGCACTCTGCTGGTTGCGAAATACTGCTTGCACCATGCCAAAGGTGCGAAACATACACAAGTGAGAGAATCTGGACGGCGGGCTGGTCGGGCCAAGTGGCCCCTCCAAAAAATCCGCCCCAGCTAGCCCCACCCGCATCAACCCACTGGACCTGGTGCGTCCAGCCAGGCACCCCCCGAATCCCCAGGGGCGCGATTGGTTGCCTGGTTCCCAGCCGGGCCAGGCTCTCTACGTGTAACCTGCGGTTGATTGGATGCCTGCACCAGTGACCGGGCCTGGCCCGTGTGGTGCAAGAGCCGCTCCTCAGCCAGGCTCCAGCCGTGCGGGAAAAATCCTCGTTTCTATCGAGCCTGGCTGGCGCGAGCATGGGAGCTGCACGAGACCAGAGAGCTGCGGTACGGGATAAACGCATCAGCAGGGCAACCAATCACTTTCCTGCCGTATCCAAGCTGCAAGCTAACAGGTAACCAATCAAAGTGACTTTGCATCAACCGAGCCTGGCTGGAGAGAGCCTGGTTCACTTGTACGAGCCAGGATAAGTTGAACCAGGAAAACCAATCAGACCCCAAGCCCACACGTTGACACCCACCACGCGCCCCGGCCAAACGAAACAGCGCGGCGCGCAGCCATGCATCCGTGCGTATTCCTCCCCTCCCGCGCGCCCCGCCCGGCCCCCACCCCGCGCGCACCACGTAGCCGGGGGCAAGCGCAGCCACACACCGCCCCGCGCGGCCACGCTCTCCTCCCGCGCACCATAACCATCGCCAGCGTCCGTCCCCGCCCGCGCTTCCCTTCCCCCCGGCCCCCTCTCGCTTCTTTAACGTGTACTAGCAAGCAGCCGCCCACCCCACCGCACCCGCCTGCCCGCGCGACAGCTCTCCTCCTCCTCTCCCACCCACCGATCCCGGCTGATCTTTTTACGCCCCTCTCCTTCGCCTGCCAGTTGCACCACACGTCCAGCTTCTCTATCGCGCGGTGCTAGCTAGCTAGCTACCTGCTTCATGGCGCCGTCCGACTCTGAGCCGTGCACGCACCAGCGGCTGCCTTCGGGACACCAGCTGCAGCCGGCGGCTTCGGACGATCGGGCGCCGGCGGCGGGGACGTCGTCCGAGCCCCACCAGGCGCTGGCGGAGGCGGCTCCGGTGATAGAGCCGGAGAAGATGAAGAAGCAGGACAGGGCGGCGGCGGCGGAGGAGTCGTCGGACATCATCAGCAGCAGCAGCAGCTGCGGCGCGGGGGAGCTGGTGGCGGCGCGGCGGCCGGCGGCGGCGGAGGAGAGCGCGCGGGAGCGGCTCAAGCGGCACCGCACGGAGATGGCGGGCCGGGTGCGGATCCCGGAGATGTGGGGCCAGGAGCGGCTGCTCAAGGACTGGGTCGACTGCGCCGTCTTCGACCGCCCGCTCGCCGCCTCCGCCGGGCTGCTCTCCGCCCGCGACGCGCTCGTCGCCGAGTGCGCCGCCGCGCGCCGCCCGGCGGTCTCGCACGGCCCCGCGCCCCGCACGCTCCGGGTGCACAACGGCTGCTCGTGAATCGTGATCGATCGCTCAGCTCACCGGCCGGCGCCTGACGATCGAGAGTGCTTTGTTTTTGCTACTTCTTCAATTCTCCTTCGATGCATGATTACGTACACGTACGTGCTCCGTCTCGACCTATTCGAATCTCGATTGGCCCGAGTATGAATTTGATCAAGTAAATACTCATGCTTGACTAGTAGCACTGGTGGTTGTAATTAATGTAGTTGATCACCATTTTTAAGCATGCCACAATCTGCTTGTTTCAACCAGTATTCCAGCTGGAGGGTGAATATAATTCAAGAGCTAGCTGCTGTTTCGATTCGCATGTTCATGCGTGATTGCAAGTTTCTCGTGGCTTATTGGACTTTTGCTTCGGTGATCGTAATCTCTTCAGCACGATTTTTCCCCATGATCAAGTAAAATTTGAGCTCCATCTGAAATTTGAGTGCTATCGCATGCGCTCATAAGTTTGCTTGTTTTCCATGAATTCATGTGTGTGCATATGCTTAAAGCTCCATATATACGCTAGTGGTTAAAACTAAATGCGCTCCACAATCGCAGAGATCCGAAACAAAAAATATCTCGAGAAAACGAGGGTAGCAGCTTCAAGCAGCAGGAGCGCAGATTTAGATCTCCGTGATGAACCAGCACGAGATTCTGCATCAACGTCTTACCGACGTGGCCTCTTACCCTTCTTTCGTTCAATCGTCTTTCCGTTTGTGGAACAGATTCTCTCCTGCTTTACTGTACACGTTTGCACTTGTCAACTACTAGCTAATAGCTCCGGAAAGAAAAAACTACTAGCTAATAGTCCGTCACTCCTAAAAAGTAACCAAAAAAAAAGTCACACTCACGTACAGTATATTTCACACGCATAGCAATAAATAAACGACGTTACGTGTCAATAGCCACTCTGCAAGTCTGCAAATGTGCAAACAATCAGCAAATCAAATGATCCATCACATTACAAAGATCATCATCTGATCGTCGAGAGGATAATTTGCTAGTACAGCATATGGGACCACTGGAGAACAGATGGTTAGCTGCAGAAGTTAATAGCTGATTCTAGCTGGAACAAATGATAATAAGAGGGAGGATACTGGATGAGAGGGAGCGAGAGTGAGCCCCCGCCCGGCCACCGCCGGCGTGCGGCAACCCCAGATCCGTCCACCCCGCCGTCGTACCATCATCTCTAACCTCCATAGCCTCCATAGCCGCTAAGCCCCGCCCGTCCACCCGCTTCCCACCCCACCCGTCCGTCGCCGGACCCTGCACTGATGGAATCTCTGAGAAGAAAGGTAAGACCGTACTCGTTGTGGAGGAAGATTCTGGATGTCCAAGGCCCGCTGGTTCTTCCCTGGCGGCGAATAAGGCTGCTGGTCACCCTGGCTCCTATCGTGATGCTCTTTTGCGGCCTCGGACCTTCAAGCCGTGATTCCCAGACTCGAGTTGTCACTCTCAGCATCAATGGTACAATGAGCAGAGTATGGGTGCCCGCACTGCTTCCTCTGCGCGGGCGCGTCCGGGATCTGGCACAGGCATTCATGGTCGGGCGGGTGGAAGGCTGCCATCGAGTTATGGCACCTCTTTGCTGGAGTTACTCAAGGCCAGGGCTGGTAGGAGATGCTTCAATTGTTTGTCTACTGGCCATCACATTGCTTCCTGCAGAGACCCACCGCGCTGCCTCCATTGTCTTCGCTTTGGCCATAAGGCTCGTTCTTGCCGCTCCGCCGTCCCAGATCTAGTTGTGTCGCGCGTCCCTGCCGCCGTTCCACTTCCCGCACCTGCTGCTGCCGCCGCCGCCGTTGCCCCGGCTGCTGCCGCTCCGCCTCCCGCTGCGGCGCCGCCGCGCTTGAGTGCTTCTGCGCGGCCTGCTGCCATGGAGGACTTTGTTCCGGGTGAGCCCGGCCTGCGCCCGGGTCATATCCGGGTGGGGCTGGCGAGATCTGACACCATTCGTGAAGCTGAGCGTGAGTTGGAGATCTTCGCGCTCATGGCTGTCCCGCTCGATAGAGGATCCGTTTGGACCTGGGGCTGGTCAGGCGGGACGCAGCTCGCTAGCTGCGCGTCCCGCTCACCGAGCTGGGAGTGACCCGGTTGGCCGGATCTACTTTCCTTCTGTGGTTTGACAACCAGATGCAGAGGAACACAAGTCTTCAGAAGGCCTTCCTGCAGATTGGGCATGTCAAGCTACGTTTGATGCCTTGGAGCAGACGGGTTGGTGCTGATTCAGCCTCCAAGTTCGTCTACCGTGTTCGTCTATGCATTGAGGGAGTTCCTGGTCATCTTCGTCATGCTGGGGCACTCGCGGGCCTGTTCAAGCCTCCTGCGTTCATTGATGATGAGCCTTGTGATATTGAGAGGCCGGAGGAGGAAGAGTGTGTTAGGTTGTGGCTCTGGACGTCGGATCCGGTTGGGATCAATGTCACCGCAACACTTCAAGCTGAAGAACCGGTGGTTCCACCGGAGGAGAACTATGCTGACAGCTTGATGGATTTGGGCATGCCTATGGGGGCTTCGAGGCATGGGCCGGCGGATACGCTTGATTATGAGCTGATTATTCATGTTGATACAGTGCTGGATTACTCACCACTGCCGGCGAGTCCTTCGTACAAGAGCTTTGATAGTGGCACTAGTGGGATCCCTGATGAGGAATTGGATGTCGAGTGGCCGGACCGGCATAAGTTTGTTTGGAGGCTGGGGGTCCCTGATGGGGATGACCGGCGCTCGCCGGAAAGGCGCCGAGTGTCGGTGCACGAGAGACTTGGGGACCGCGGTCGTGACAGGTCGCCACCGCGGGGTGGCGGTGCTGGAGGACTTGGCGCGCGGCAGATGCCGCCCCCTGGGTCGGGTGGCTTCCCGGGCCGTGCCGGGGGCTTTGGCGACAGCGGCTTCCACGTCGGCAGCAGCAGTGGTTGGGCTACTGGGTATGGCGGGCGTCGTGATGCTCAGGTGATGGGGCCTTTCAGGTCAAATGCTCCAAAATGGAGGTGGCAGATCAAGCGCAATGATGCTCCAAAGTGGAGGTGTGAAAGGACCTTGATGTCACCTAGAGGGGGGTGAATAGGTGAATCTGCAAATTACAAACTTTTTCACACAGTTAATACAGAAACCGGTCAGACCGGTTTCTAAAACCGCTCATAACGCTTTCTTGAAAGCGGTCAGACCGCTTTACCAAAGCGGTCAGACCGGTTTTCCACAGAGAAAACCAACTATGTAAATTAACCCCCTCTACAAGTTCTAGCACAAACCCAACTTGGTGATGGGCTCCTGTAGATGATAACTAGCAGGTCCACTTAGTCCCTGCACACAAGTAGAGCACACCCAAGTAGAACGATGCGGAAGCGAATATAAATGCTAGAATTGAGCTTGTGAAGTAAAACAAGAGACAAGGATTTGTTTTCCCGAAGTTCGGAGTTCACCGCTGCCACCAAGGCTGTCACAAAGACACGATGAATCCTAGTCTCCGTTGAGGGCCTACGAAAGGCGGGCTTATCCACTCCAAGCCACTTTCCTCGGGTTCCACTAGCAAGGCCAGCCTTTACAACCAATCCGTGGCTTACCACACTCACGGTAGCTCACCGGCGACACCTAGCCGTCTAGGAGGATCACCTCCAAGAGTAACAAATGCTTCAATTGGTTGCTAGACTCCACCGGAAGTGCTCAAGGCTATGGATATGCTCTCATTGTTGCAATTAGCTCTCTCTTGCTATCTAGCTCATACACAAAGCATCCCTCAACCCAAATTCAAAGATATGAACTAAATCAATCAACTCTCACAAAGAGAGGTTTGGGGAGAGCTTGCTGGTGCTTGGGAAGGCTTGGGACGTGCCACAAAGGCAATGGAACCAGCAGCCCTCAAAGGAGAGGGCCAAGGGGTATAAATACCCCAATCCCAAAAACTAGCCGTTATAGCCGTTGGAAACCGGTCAGACCGGTTTCCCAAACCGGTCAGACCGGTTTTCAAACCAAAGTAGCCGTTACACCTCTCAGAGCCCCAAATCGGTCAGACGCCCAAACCGGTCAGACCGGTTTGGGTCGACTCAGCACCCTTGAGTCCCAAAAGACTCCACTCTCAAGGCTATCTCACATGGGTTGATCTATGAGCACTTTTGGTGTTGTCAAACAACTAATGTTGCATCCCTCTTGATAGTACGGCATTCCTAAACTCAAGATTAAAACAATAAAAGAAATCTTCCACTTGAGCTTTTATGTCTTGATTGTTGCCATACTTGGTCATTCTCAACTTTGAGGGCTTCAACATCTTTATATTGCAGAGCAAATCCAACTTGAGCCAATGGCTTAGAATTTCCGAGTATATCCAATTCATAAGCCATTTCAATATATGATCAATAGAGAATTAGATGCATTGCATAGCTTCACTCGGTAAGGCTTGATTAGTGCATAGAGATCAAACTATGATGCTAGTCTTCACCCTAGCAAAGTCCCTCGGCAACAAGACCAACTTGCCCTTCTCTTTGCTTGGTACCTGGACACGACCATCTAGTTTAATCCCTTTCACCATATCTAGCCACGTTGAGATCCACTTTGTATTGCATCATCATGAATACCACATTGAAATCCATGTCTTCTATCAACTTGAAATATCTTCAATATTGTCTTGTATGTTTTCTTTGGTAGATAACTTGTCCATAAGCTTCCATGCACTTGAGACCATATAATATCGACATAATCATGTCCCAATTTGAATATACCCATAGCTATGGACCAAGCCCAAATAAATCCTAATTTCTTCAAATAATTTATCCCAAAACCTTTGACAAGTATCTTATCAATGAGACCAACCAATTTGCATAAGACCATGTCTCATTTATCATTTCCGATCACTTGTCATTTCATTGCTTAGTTGCATGGGATCACACTCACTTGTTTGCTCTCATGTCATTTATACCAATAATGAGCTTATATTCTTCAACAACCATATTACATGAATATCCATAAGAATAAAACCCTGCTCATATGCTTAAGCAAACAAGTTAAATACAAATCATGTTGTCATCCACAATCATCAAAACATATAAGTGCCTAGATGCACTTTCAAGGTGGCAGATCAAGCGTAAAGAGTCTGAAAGCACCGTCAAGGGGATGATCAGTGGTGTGGACCCTATATGTGACGAGGCGACTGCTGGTGGACATAGTCAGGCCATGCTGCCGCAACGCTCGGTGGAGCCAACTGCGACCAATCGGCCAACGATTATGTCTGTTGTCCAGCTGGATGCCGCCATAACACATGTGACCACCTGTGCCGATGTCCTGGAATTTGAGCAGCAGGTCAAGCAAGCTTATCAGGGAAAGGATATGGACACTAGCAGCCTATCTGAAAGGCATGCAAGGATCGACACTCTGATGGATCTCAGTGTAATGGCGGGAGGGGCTGCTGTGGAGGAAAGCAAGAAGGAAGCTGATAACTCGAGGACTGAAGACTTTGTTCTGGACTCTGATACACCGGGGCTGGAAGAGGCAGATGATACATATGAGATGTTGCCTATGGAGCCATTGTTTGACCTTAATGTGGATTGTGCCACGATAATGGAGCAGCAGGGAGTGGATCAGGATGAGCGCCTGATCCTTGGGGCAGCGGATGGCAGACTGAACAAAGAAAACAGAGATTGCTCAACTCAGAAGGGAGGTTCTAGGGGTGTGGCAAGGTTTGCAGCGCCACTTAAAAAAGCTCTTCTGTGCAACTAACCAGGCCTCCAGAACAAAGACTGCTAATGCTAAGAAAAACGACAGCCAAACTGCCAAGAAGAAAATCAGCAAGACAGTTGCAAGAAACAATGTGCTTTCACTTGATGGCAAGGCTACAAACTTTCTGCTGAAGGCATGTGGAGTACCTGTTGCTGAGAATCAGTCTACTGAGCTAGGGCAACAGCAACTCGGGGAGCAGTTTGTATCCTCCCTGCAGATGGAGACTGTTGGTGATCTGAACAAGGCGTTTGGGATGATGGGAGAGGGCACTGCGGATCCCTTCAGTGCTCTGATCTATGATGCTGGTGCTGATGATTGAGTTTCAAAAAGAGATGCTAGAGGTGGACTCTGGGTGGAGAAGGAGTCCGTGTATCTTTATGTTTTTCAGCATTGTCTTTTTCTTTAGGTGGAGTGCTTCCCAAGCACTTTTGTATCTTAGTTTAGCCTTGTTGTTTAGCTGTGGCTCTTGGCCTTTTCTTTATGGGTGGCTGGCAAGAGGTGGTCCTGTGGGAATGTTGGATGGAGGCAGTGTCTTTCTGTGTGAATCTTGTCATGGTGTCTTCCTGGTGCTGGGCGTGGGGCTGGCTGTTGGGGATCTTGGTGCTGTGAGCGTTTTGGTTACCAATGTTTGAACAGAATTGCATCATTTTAAATTGGAATGTCAGAGGCTTAAACAACTCTGCAAGGAGGAAGGTAGTGAGAGACCTGGTAGGGGAGTGCAAGGCGACTGTTGTGACGTTGCAAGAAACCAAGCTACAGACAGTGGACAAATGTGTGGTGGCTGAAACTCTAGGGGCTAGATTTGCTGACAATTTTGTGTTCCTGCCAGCTAATGGCACAAGAGGAGGGATTCTGGTTGCTGTGGATGTTGATCATTACACTATTGCAAGCTCAGAGATTGGAAACCATACCGTCACAGTGAAGATTACCTCCCTTGGATGCCCGGTTGATTGGTCCCTCACTGCTGTGTATGGCCCTCAGGAAGATAATGAGAAGATTCAATTTCTTGGGGAATTACGGAGGATTCAGCATTCAGTGGCTGAAAAATGGCTAATAATTGGTGACTTCAACATGATTCTCCAGGCTGCTGATAAAAGCAATGATAATTTAAACAGAAGATTAATGGGGGAGTTCGGACAATTGGTTAGTGACCTTGAACTGAAAGAATTGAGCCTTCGAGGATGGAAATTCACGTGGTCTAATGAGAGGACACATACTAAAATTGACAGAGCCTTCTGCTCAACTGCTTGGGATCTGATGATGCCAGATGTCCACTTGCAAGCCCTGTCATCTCGAGTTTCGGATCACTGCCCGCTGCTTATTGCCGGACGAGCAACAGGAAAATGCTACAGAGGATTTCGCTTTGAGTCCTTTTGGCCAAAGCTGCAAGGATATCATGATGTGGTTGCCGAAGCATGGGGGAAACCAATTCATATCATTAATCCCTTCCTAAAGCTACATGTCAAATTGCAAAGAACCAGCAAAGCATTGAGGGCCTGGGCCAAAAAGAAGATTGGTAATAATAAGCTTCTCCTGTGTGCTGCAACCCAACTGATTGGGTTACTAGATGTTGTTCAGGAGTACAGACAACTTAGTGACCCTGAAATCCAATTGAAAACGAATGTAAAAGCGAAATTATTGGGTCTGACGGCAGTAGAAAAACTAAGAGCAAAGCAAAGTTCAAGGTTGACATCAATTCTTGCTGAAGAGGCCAATACTAAACTCTTCTACCTTCATGCCAATGGCCGACGCAGGAAACACACTATCCATTCTTTGCAAACTGCTAGTGGGACCTACTACTCGCCAGAAGCTAAAGCAAAAGCTTTATTCAGCCATTTCAGCAGTCATTTTGGTAACCCGACACCACGTGAGCTATCCTTGAATTGGGAGAAGTACTGCTAGGAAGAAGAGATCTGTCACATTTAGAAATCGAATTCTCTGAGGAAGAGGTGCATGCTGTGATTCAAGATTTGCAGGTGAGAAGGCACCAGGGCCTGATGGATTCATTGGGATTTTCTTAAAGCAAAGCTGACAGTGTATCAAGCAGGATGTCATGCAAGCTGTCCAGTATTTTTACCAGCAACACAACCAACATTTCTCCCATCTAAATTCTGCACATATAATTTTAATCCCCAAGAAGGCTGATGCTTTGTTTGTCACCGATTTTAGACCAATCAGTCTCTCTCATTCAATTGCAAAATTGCTGTCTAAAATGCTTGCCAACAGATTGGCACCAGAGCTTAATGATATGGTCTCCCGGGCATAGAGTGCATTCATAAAGAAAAGAAGCATACAAGACAACTTCTTATATACTCAGAACCTGATCAAAGCACTATACAGAACTAAGCAGGCCAGTCTTTTCTTGAAGCTGGACATTGCCAAAGCTTTTGATACAGTAAAATGGGACTATCTCATGGAGGTTCTAGAGCAGTTTTGGTTTGGGCACCGTTGGAGAGGCTGGATCACTACTCTCTTATCCACAGCTTCTTCTGCAGTAATGTTAAATGGGTCTCGAGGGAAATGGTTCAGACATTTTGTAGGGCTCCAGCAGGGGGACCCCTTGTCCCCAATGCTGTTTATCTTAGCTATGGAACCTCTGCAAAGACTGCTTGAAATGGCTACTAGGGACCAATTGCTATCACCTATCAACAACAGAGCAGCCAAGCTAAGAGTGAGCATGTACGCAGACGACGCAACTATATTTCTGAATCCCATTAAAGAAGAGATGCATGTTGTGTCAGAGATACTACATATCTTTGGGAAAGCCTCAGGCCTGGTCACTAACCGAGGTAAATGTGCTGCGTATCCAATACGTTGTGAGGACATTGATGTAGGAAATGTGATGGAGCATTTCACTTGCCCGATTAAGAGCTTTCCATGTACCTATCTTGGCCTGCCGCTGCACTACAGACCCCTGCATCGTGTCGAAGTCCAACCAATCATTGATAAAATGGCTAGCAGATTGGCCACTTGGAAGGGCAAGTTCCTAAATAAAGCTGGACGTCTTAAGCTTGTTAATACCGTGCTATCCTCAATGCCTACCTACTTCCTCACGGTGTTTGCTATGAAAAAATGGGCAGTTAAAAGACTGAATAAGATTAGGAGGGGCTTTCTGTGGAAGGGCTCAGAGGAGGCAAAGGGAGGACACTGCTTGGTTCAGTGGAAGAAAATTCAGAAACCAAAGCGGCTTGGTGGGCTGGGAGTACTGGACTTGGAACTTTTCAGCAGAGCCTTGAGATTGCGGTGGCTATGGTATCAATGGACTGAGCCTGATCGACCGTGGGTGGGTACTGAAGTGCCGTGTAATGAGATGGATAAGCATCTGTTCAGAGCAAGCACTGTGGTCACCATAGGAAATGGCTGTAAGGCGAAATTCTGGGAATCGTCTTGGCTTGGTGGACAGGCCCCTCGTGATCTAGCCCCTAATTTATATAAGCTGGCGTGGAGAAAGAATCAATGTGTAAGGGATGATCTACAAAACAACAATTGGACCCGGGGGTTGTGGAGAATGACCTCGGCCACTGAAATGGCAGAGCTTGTCTCACTTTGGGCTGCAATTAGTGAAGTGCAGTTCTCAAGTGCTGAAGATGAAATAAGATGGAAGTGGTCGGCCAATGGTGTATACTCAGCAAAGTCAGCCTACAATATACAGCTCACTGGTTCCTACTGCACTTTTGACTCCATGGCCATTTGGACAGCAAAGACCGAGGGGAAACACAGGTTTTTCGCGTGGTTACTGATTCAGTGTAAGATTCTTACTGCAGATCAGCTTATAGCAAGGAACTGGCCGTGCAATCCTATGTGCCCATTGTGTGATCAAGAATTGGAGACGGCAGATCATTTATGCTTGCAATGTGTGTTTGCTCAAGAGGTCTGGTTTCTGGTGGCGAGCTGGGCTAATGATGTTGTGCATGTGCCGGCACGAAGCTCAGCATTGGAGGAATGGTGGAACAAGGAAATGATGTATTTGCCAAAGAAGCTAAAACGTGAGAAGGCTTCCATCATGATTTACACGGCATGGAACATATGGAAGGAGCGCAATCGACGTATTTTCTAGTGTACTTCATCAACACCTCGGCGGGTCCTGGAGCTCATCAAGGAAGAAATGACCATTAGGTCGAAAGCATGTCAAGAGTCCCCTCGTGTACCTTAATGTTTGATCGCCAAAGTGCGAGAGTTAGAGTCTTATGTCATATTTATGTAATCACAACTTTGTAAGAACCGGCATTCTCCTCTTTCTTATATGACGCGGCAGCGCTCCTGCCTATTTTTCGAAAAAAAAACAAATGATAATAAGTGACAAGTAACTACCAAATACTGCTGGTAGGAGCAATATGGATTCTGGCTGCAAACTACTCCATCCCACGACTAGACCTTGTCCTCTCTTTTTTTAAGTATCGTTAAATTCTAAGTTTTTTTTCTTTTATCCCAAGGAAGCAGTTAATTAGGCTAGTCTTAGTGCACAATTACATTGTACAGTTATATAGTTATATAGACAAACTAGGTAACTGGGTCATAAAACTCTCCCTTCTCTCTGTTAATTAAAAAACATACCATATCAGCAAATTTAATTATATGAATCTTTCATTAAGACTGTCCTAAGACAACTTAGCTGAAAGTTTGAAAATACTCTCTAAAGGGACTCTTCTACTCTGCAAACCTGATAGTATGTAAGCACACAGGGCTAACAAACCTTTAATTAAGATGCAACCAACAATCATGGGGTTCTAATAAAAAAACAATCATGAGATCTTTTGTTCGGCAAGGTTGACCATTGACCTTTTCTCCAGAATGAATAGATAAATAATAATAGACTCTGCTTCATTTAATTTATTTTTTCCGTTATACCCATTAGTCTTTTTCCAGCTAAATATCTGATAGATACTATAATTAAAAAAAGGTGGAGCAATTTGCGGAGGGTAAAGGCTCCAGAACAATATTTTTTCCATAAAAAATGAGTGGCACAAGTCATAATCTAACTAATACATAAATTGTAGCCAACTTATAAACACATGAAATTAAGTTGACATTAAGTTCAAATTTACTACTAAATACACATAAAAGGGAACCTCAAAATGTATAAGGATCAAGATTTTAAATCTCCGGCTATAGCCGGAGATAGCTGCTCAGCGGCACGAACGCTAGGATATGCGACTTTTGCCGCTACAGGATCGCCGGCGCTAATAGCGGAGGTTAGCTGGCTAAATCCGCTAAATGGACTCTGATTTAGCGACGCTAGGATGTGTTGTGGGCCAAAATTGTCGTGGGCTCTAAACGATCCTGCTGCACGCTTGCACGGAGGCCCAAAATGGCCATACGCGAGCAAGTTTGGAGTCCGTACGCGAGCAAACTCATGCTGGGACGGTGCTGTCCAACATCCTGGCCATCGCCAGGGAACTTGTGACGAGTGATGAGCTAGGAAACAAGACCTTTATCAGTTTTTTCCCCCAAATTTTACAAAACCGCTAAATGCCATAGCTGGAAGCTTAGCCAGCTATAGCCGCTAATAGCTGTTCCCAGGCCCAAAAGCTAAAGGGCTTAGCTGGAGATTTAAAACCTTGATAAGGATTAAATAATTACTCCAAGTTCAGGATGTCAAGCAAGTTGTGGCTCAACTAGTTAGTTTCCTTGTGATAGAGCATTTAATCTAGAAACTAACAATGCTTTTTTTAGTGGTAGACAATGCGTCTCTCAAAAAAACATCTTTTTTTTGAAAGGACGTCTCTTAACATCTACCAGCCAATATTTCATAATGCACTTGTAAGTAGGAGTTGCGGGCATATATCCATAGGAAAAGGTATGCTTTCATACATAAGAGTGTCTATGTTTGTATGAGCGTCCATAAATTGGGTCATGTTATGTTATGTTCCACCTAGGTGGAGACTAGCAAACTTTATGACTTATGAGTGTCTTGTACATAAGAATTGCCATAGAAAATGAGGAGGCATCAGCCTCGAGTCTCTCATGGGCCTTCAGGTCCGCGCGCAGCTTCTCAAAGAAGGCCGGTGCATGCAGACCCAGTACTGTTGATCGATGACCCTGCTGCCCCCACGGGCCGACCCCCGCCTCTCGGGAAAATCAAACCCATAAAGAATCCCTCAAAAAGAAATCAAACCCATAAAGTTCGATGACGTGGTTATGGTTACATTTATTTACTCGTAAAGCATCATTTTTTATTTGCCTTTTTTTTCAAAATATAGTATAGACGTAAACGTTCACGTATACACTCGCTTATATAAATACACATATACAATTTTATTTATATGAGTACCTTGAGAGATTGAGCAAGCACGTCTTGATATTAATGAAGTCATCAGATTTAGAATGCCACTAAAAATAACGTATTAAATTATGTAACAAATCAGTAACATATTAGCATTCGTATCAAATCAAGGAGTCTAGGTGGGTAGGTTTCATCATAAATAATAGTAATACCTTATCAGGAGAGCAATCTTACACTTATCTACCATTCTCTTTGTTTTTGTATACCAAAGGAACTCATAGGTGCAGCCACGTCATTGATTAATAGGGACCGTTCGATGCAGAACAGAAGGTCGGAAGCAAATCCAGCGAGCTGGCTGTTGCGTGCCATGCCTGCCGTAGAGGCATCTGGAAGGCTCGCGGTTCACCTGTTGCATCCCGAGCTCACTCGATCCATCTCATGAAGATCAAGAAGACAGCAGCAGGCCGGGTGAGCTCTCCCGCGGCGGAGACAGCCACTCCATCCGCCTCCCCTCCGCGCCACCCCTCCCCTCCCCGCGCCGGCCGCCGCCTCTCCTCCTGGACCCGCGCCGCCCTCTCCACCCCCTCCCCGGCGCCCCCAGCTCCTCCCCGCCGCCCCCTTCCTGTCCCCCTCCGCTCAGACGACGGCGACGGCGGCAAGCAGGCTACCGCGGCCAAGGCGACGGTGGCGGCGCGGCGGGGCCCGCTCCCCGCGGGCGACAGCGGCCAGCGTGGCGACGCGCGGCAGCGGGCGCCGATGCGCCGGGAGGACGACGAGGACGCGGAAGGTGGCGTTCGGGAAGAAGAGGAGGCCAGCGGCTGACGGCGGATGCGGACGGCAGGTGACCCGAGCCGGCGGCGGCTCCGGCGTCGCGGAGGTGGGAGGACCTTCCCTGTCTTCGTCCCCGCTTTTCTTCGGGGATGGAGGGCGCGGCGGCACGAGGCCGTAGCTCGCCCCGCCGCGCGGCTCGCCGGAGTCCACAGCTCACCCCGCCCGCCAAACCGAAGCCCGCTCACCTGCAGCCGGCACTGCCGCGCAGTCACCCGAGGCCGGAGCAGCCGCTCGCCTCCACACGAGGTCGCGCGGGCTGTAGGCCGGCACTGCCGCGCTGCCGCGCAGGCACTCGAGGCCGGAGCACCCGCTCGCCTCCACACGAGGGCGCGCCGGCCACCAGAGATGCCGCTCGCCTGGTCCACGTCGGGTTGCTGGAGCCGCCGCTCCTCGCACGGTGCCGCACGCGCTGGGCCTCGAAGCTGCCGCGCTGGAGAACGAGATTAGGATGGGGCTGGTGCGGTGAGTGTGGGATAGGAAAGGCTGGCGTCATCTGTTTTTTATTTAACTATAACCCAAACCCCAACCAAGATATACACAAACATGTTATTGCATTGGGATAAATCTTCTTAACCCTAATCTAAACCCAGCAAATTGTATCCAGCTCATTTCCCCTATCCTATAAGAGCTCCTATCGAAACGCCACCTTGGCCTTTTCTTCTCGGCTTTTCTTACGGGGAGTCCTGCTTTTTTCCGAAAAATAGAATCCTATTTAGACCTAAATAAATTCAATGCACATATGAAATTTTTCAACATAACCAAACCATTTATAGGTCAGTTTTTTCACGTCTATCAAACTATATGTTACAAAAGTATATCGTATTCTGTTGGTGATTATTTCTATTGGTCAGCAGCACCTAATTTAGTCTAATAACTCTCTAGGTATGAAGACAGCGGTATCAGGATATCTCTCCTACTTGGTAAGCCTTCTACCCTTGCTCTACTTCCCTGCCGCATCTATATATGCATTAAAATTTCTTCTGCGATATAAGCTGCAGAGGCTCCATAAGATTACTGAGACATCGATTTTTTAGTTCCTTTAATTCATAATATATGTCATTATACCATTTATATCTATTTATTTGTTTATTGTTGTTTTTACAGTTTTGTATATATATGTTGCCGCGTGTGCAACTATTTGGTACCATTTATGGTATGTCAATGGCCCGCGGCAACGCGCGGGGTACATACTAGTATACAATACAGACGTAAACACCGATATTCACGCTCCTACCGTCCTACGAACACTTACAAGAGACTAAAACGGTTGATTTTGAGATTGACAATGTCACACTAACAAAAGACATGGGAGGTTGCATACTTAGATGGACTTTGTTTTGTTAGTTTAACCTACTATATGACTTTTATATTTTCTTTTTTACCACGCCTCCATGTTGCCATTTTTCCTTTTAAGATAAAAGTAGCAAAATGATTAGGATGGTAGTTGGATTGGATATCACAAAGCGCACTTAAGGTCCGTTTGGACGGCGCCTACGCGTGCCACGCCGCAACAGCGGCGCGCCTAACATACGCTAAATGTTTTGTTCGCCGGACCTTAGGCGTCGCATGGCAAGGAAAATGCTGTTGTTGCGCGTCTGCGTCATGCTTAAGCCTAGACGTTATCCAAACGCTTACCGCGTTGAGCCACAGTTGTGGCACGAAAGTTGTGGCATCACTAGTGGAACAAGAGCCATCTGTCCCAGTTGAAAGGGACTTTTAGTCCCGGTTATCGTTGAACTTAGAGGAGGCCACCACAGGCGCGCAACCGTTGCAAAGTCACGAAATTTTTCACGCGTGCTGCGTGGGACGAACCAAACAGACCTGAGAGCTGTAAGCTGTTGAAGAGGAAAAGATTCTGTTTCTCATTTTTCATGTACTTTCGTCTCGAGTTATTTATAGATAGAAAGTCATCTAGCTGCAATGCAACATCCACGTCCAAGCGTACTATTAACTCGAGAAGTCCATTTTCAGCTGCTGTAGTGAGGCGATCGAGGACAAGGCTGCGGTCATATTACTATTTCCTCAACTCGAGCCGCAGGGCTTTCACGGCCTTGTCCAATGACCACTGAGGTGAGGCCGTGACTCGTGAGGTTCAAGCCGACGAAGCAGGCCGGGCCGTCGCGGCGCGCGCGCGGATCAGACGAGAGCCAAAATGCGATCCGCCGGAGCGGGACGGATCACGCGAAATGCGTGGCCGCTTGCCCCGCTCTGGATTGGCGATCTGGACGCGGTCGAGCCCCACCTACCGATCGGTCGCCGTGCAGGCAGCGGCGAGTGGGGGCGGCGGCTGCGGCACCAACCGGAGGATAAGAGAGGCCGCACACCCGGTGAGTCGGATTTGGAAAGTAGTTTTCGTCGAGCAGCTGGAAAGCGTTTCACGAGTGATTTGCGAAATCTCGCTCGCTTTACCCTTTCCGTTCCGAGCTGCTAATTGCATTGGCATGGCACAGGCTTTCACTCCTCTCCTTTGCAGGAAGGAAGGAAAGAAGGTCAAAGCTAGCTTGCAGAGCTAGCTCGATCGGTTTTACTCTGAAAAAACAGAGAATCTTGGAGCTTTTGCTTCGAGATCCGGTAATGGAGTCACGTGCGTGCCGGGCCTTCGGTGTTCCGTCACAGCTAGCCCGGTATTGCACGCGCCAGTTTTCTTATACACACTTGGAGGGGAGTCTTTAACTCTTTAATTTAGCTAAAGGTTAAAAAATCTCTATGGGCCACTAATTTTTAGGGCCTGCTTGGTTCCTGCCACAGCACTGTAGCGTGGCGGGTGGTGAGAGGAATCGGCGCCACATCCCTCTGGCGTGGCTGGGTGTGGCCAGCAACCAAGCAGGCCTTACACTGAAAACTTTCAAGTAAAACAGTTAACATCATCTTGACAATCAAAATGTTGAAAGGAGTGATAGAAAATCAAAATTTTTAAGTAAAACATGGGAATGTTTGTGACCACAGTTTTCCATATTTGGTCGTGTCCCGCGAGTTCGTGTTTCGCAGTACCTTCACTCTACACACATCTTGCATTTTTTTAAAAAAGAAAAGTGCGCCTCGTATTCCCGTTAACGAAGTGCGATGCGTCACTGCGAACGAACATACAAAACGACGCGGTCAAAGAGAGATGCAGCCGACGCGAAGTTGGCAGGTGCCGCTCTGCTGGGAGTGCGCATGTGTTGTGTGGTGGCATGAGCTGAGGACGTACGCCCGACTCGGGCCCCTCTCATCCGACTGGTTTCGTTCGTCTCCTTCCTCGCACTCTCCCCACCGCCACACATCAAGCCAGACACAGACACAGGTGAAGCCGACCTGTAACCACCGCTAGCATTGCAGAGCCTCCACTGCCTATATAGCCAACAGCCACCAAGCCCGTTCGCCCATTCCCCTGCCGAGTAAACGCATCAACGCGCGTGGGCACACGGCCGAGCTGAGGGTACTCGCACACCAACAGGCTAGGCTACACCAGCCTTGGCGTCTGATTGGAGTTGCTAGCTCGCTTATCCTCCGTGGCTCTGCACGGCGGGCGAGTGTTCTCTGTCTGTCTCTGTGTGCGGAGCGGCAGGATCGGGTGGGAGTGGATGGCAGCAGCAGCCGGGAGGCCGTCAAGAACTGCGCCCTCGCCGCCAGCTCCGTGCTCCAAGCTCGCCGCCGGCTTCTTCGTCCTGCTCCTCCCCATCCTCCTCACAGGTGAGTTCAAGCAGCTAAATATCTCCATGAGCAATCGTTCGACTCTTTCCTGCCGCGCTCGCTGTCTATAGAATCAGCTTGCCAAATGTCTATTGTGATATATAGGATATGAACAAATCCCAATGCCATTTGAGATAACTGATAAGACATGTTATGGCTTGCCTGCATGTAGTGGCGCTCCTCTGTAGTGTTCTTGCCCAACCTTCGACGACTCCATTTTGTGTTGCCTTGCCAACCTTAGAACTCTAATCACCAATGATCTTTGGTCCCAGATTGATACTAGAATGATCGTTCGCTGATACTTTATCTAGCTATACTCGTACGGAGTATAAGATAGAAGGCGCATTTGTACATTACCATGTGCGCTTGCATTATATCATCACCTAGCACTTGACCATTTCTAGCAGGCGAGATGGAAGTGGCATGGAATGTTCTCTAGCTTGCCATATATGCCAGGTGCGCCATGGCGTAAGCCGCCACCCACTATGGCGATATATCTTGAATTCTAAAACACCATATCAACACTTTTCACGGCTCTTTCGAAGCTAAAAATTCCCAGTGTCCGCTATAGTTTTACTCGCTCCAGGCTCCAGCACCCCTTTTTCTCCCTGATTCTGCGTGCGTGTCTGAATTATATATCTGCCCCTGATGATCTGTATATCCGATCCTTCCTCCACAAAGTTTCAGTCGCCAGCTACCCTACCCCCATCTCGCGTGTCCAACTTGCGATTTGGCATTCCACGTGGTTTTGGAATAAGTGGGCCAATTTAATAGCAGTTTTTCTGGTTCTTGGTAGCTCTCGATAGCAGTCTGGCAGAACCACATGCCCATGTGGTCCACTGAGATCTTGCTTCCATTGGATCGCGTACTCCGTACTGTTATACTTGTAGTATATCTGTATATTCTACTAGTACCTAGCTAGATTGCTTCTTACTATAATTCTCAGCTTTCCGCACTAGTGGTAGCGTATCTCGAAGTATGATGGTATGATTATTCGATGCTTAGTGCTGCAACAATTGTCAACTATAGCTCAAGAACCGACACCGTGCTTCTTCGCTTGTTCCAATGCGCACAGATCGATCAAGGTCGATCGCACAGAATTATGCAACGAGACCATGCTTAGCATATGAATTTCACACGTACAGTACTGGATGATGATGACAAATAACTGATCAGTAAGACGTGATCGATGATTCGCAGAGCAAGCGTCGGTGGCCGAGGCGCTGTCGATCGGCGTCAACTACGGGCAGATCGCGAACAACCTCCCCTCCCCGGCGCGAGTGTCGTGGCTGCTCCGGTCGATGCGGATCAGCAAGGTGAAGCTCTACGACGCGGACCCCAACGTCCTGCGCGCGTTCCTGGGCACGGGCGTGGAGTTCGTGGTGGGCATCGGCAACGAGGCCGTGCCGTCCATGGTGAGCCCCGCGGCGGCGCAGGCGTGGCTCCAGCAGCACCTGGTGCCGCACCTCCGCGCCGGCGCCCGCATCACCTGCGTCACCGTCGGCAACGAGGTCTTCAAGGGCAACGACACCGCCCTCCAGCAGGCGCTCCTCCCGGCCATGCAGTCCGTGCACCGCGCCCTGGGCGCGCTGGGCCTGCAGGGCCGCGTCAACGTCACCACGGCGCACTCCCTGGACATCATGGGCGTCTCCTTCCCGCCGTCGGCGGGGGCGTTCCACCCGGCGGCGCTGCCGCACCTGCAGCCCTTCCTGGCCTTCCTCTCCGCCACGCGCTCCCCGTTCCTCATCAACTGCTACCCCTACTTCGCCTACAAGGACGACCCGGCGCGGGTGCCGCTGGACTACGTGCTGTTCCAGCCCAACGCCGGCGTCGCCGACGCGCGCACGGGGCTCCGATACGACAACATGCTGTACGCGCAGGTGGACGCCGTATACGCGGCCATCCAGGCGCTGGGCCACACGGACGTGGAGGTGAAGGTCTCGGAGACCGGGTGGCCGTCGAGGGGCGACGCCGACGAGCCCGGCGCCACGCCGGAGTACGCCGGCATCTACATCCGGAACCTCCTGCAGCGGATCGAGGCGAAGCAGGGGACGCCGCTGCGGCCGGCGACGCCCGTCGACGTGTACGTGTTCGCGCTCTTCAACGAGAACCTCAAGCCGGGGCCGGCGTCGGAGCGCAACTACGGGCTCTTCTACCCCGACGGCACGCCCGTGTACAACGCCGGCGTGCACGGGTACCTCCCGCCGATGCTGCTGTCGTCGAATGGAGCGCGACAGGTATTACAGATTCTTCAGGTTTTGTTTAGCGCATTTCTTGCAAGCTTTCGACGTGTCATGCATGGGTTGGGTAGTTTTGGATAGCAGCGGTTTCACCAACCGTGCTTATCAGCCTTAGCACTTTGCTACCGTCAATGCCATCACCGGATTGTTCCAGTCTCGTCACGTTTTAGTGGAGCTGGGAGAGTGAGATGCCTAGTGGCAGCCAAAGTGGCCATGGCCAGGGTTAGGCAAGGAATACAGTTCTCCACCGAGGCGAAAGGAAGATGCCGTAATCAGTAGTAGTTGCATTATCATAAACCACAACACACACAAACAAATGTTTCATCTGTCGTCCGAAATGATGGGCGAAAGCATCATTCTGGTATTAGTGATACTCAAATAAATATTCCCTTGCATTTGTGTTTTGGCAGGCGATTCAATTGTTTACACTGGTTGCCGTCGCGTCCGTCGCTTTCGTCTTATCCTGACAGCATAAGCTACCCGACGGAGTACTAACTAACAGCTGAGCATCTCATGCTGACAGAGTTTCCAGTTGCAATTCGCAAGGTAATCGGTTTGAAATTACGACCGTACTACATGTTTTCGGTGTATGTCAGGACAACTAACAGACTGCATATTCAGCAGGAACTTGAGTAATCTGGTCATCTCTACCCGGGCGTACTCTGGATTTCTGTCAGCGTTCATGAGCTCTTATTGGATTCATACTGACATTACATTAGGTTAGAACTGACTGAAGCATGCGCACGGTCGACTCATTAGTGCTTCTTAACCTTTGACCCAGAATCAGAAAGGTAGAAACAGATGCCTTGACAGCAGCTATGTATTGGTGGGTAATTGATATCAATACTATGTACTATTGTTCTTTTTGAGCTTGGTAAGATTTCCCTTGTTTTATTCTCCATGTATGGAGCAAGGAAACTTGGACACATTATTATGTGATTGTCCGTCACTCACAGACAAGTACACAGGGGAGGCACATTTTCAGGTTAATGCTACAAATTGTTGCTTCCAATCATGAATCAACTTCTACAAGGCTGTATGTCTGTCTCTAGACAGAGTTTGACATGAATGCGCAAGTACGAGGCCCCTGTTTGCCGGTGTGTTCTGTTTACATGTTCTGATGGGGCTTCATTCAAACTGACAAACACGTGTCGAATTCTGAATTTGATCTCAAACCATGTGAATGGATTTACCTATACAAATGTACAGATCAATGTCACAGATATGTACATCAGCTTGCATATCATGGTCGATTTCAATTAAACCAACAGCTTCCACAAAACTTTCATGGCGAAGCGGGCTAGTGGTATGCCTGTCAGTGGGGTCCAGAACCATCATTTCACTTGGTTGAATGGTTCAGTCAGATCCATCTTCCATTCAATTGGGCCCAGATAAAAAAAATTATCATCCAGCAAGACCCAAATGACCATGTAGAGCTACTATAAATATCAAGTATATCCATTGTGCCCATCACTCTGACTCAAGCTCCTTAAATCTCCTTTCCCACTCCTTGACTTCATAATCCTGCTCTAATAGATCCTTTTCAGTAGTGTAGACAATCTCCTCTCGTGTAATTACTTTCCGTTGAGCCATGTCGCGGGCGCTGAGCAACTGAAAAGATCGGAAAGCACAAACCAAATTTATTCTACTTCAAAAGCCAAATAAAAAAAAATATACTATCACTTAGTGAAGGTCATGAAGCCAAGTATCGTACATTTGAATCTTAAATGCGCAAGACACCAAGATAAATTGACTAGCATTGAAGAATGCGATAATGATTTCCGTGATAAAAACTTTCATGCTTAGTGTCTGTTTTCATTTTATACAAATAGCCAATTATGATGCAGATATTGATGACAGACAGTCCAAGCTGCATAATAAATTAATACTATCACTTGATGTTATAGGTTATAAGCAAATCTGCAGTGGCTCCTTTCTAGAAGCTTCTGATGTCAGGAACAAGAAAGTTGCTACTGGTCACAACAAAGTCTGGCCTATAAGGTTTACATGAATGACCCGACCTTATCATGAGTTCCTCTGAACAGAACTATGCATGGGTAAAAAGCAATCATATAGAGTTGTGTGGAACTCAGATTGTTATTACCTTTCTTCTGAGAGAAGAATCTGGTGACATGAGTTCCTGAGCTCGCTGCTCTCTGGCCTTATTCCTCTTTCTAATATCATTGTTGGTTTTGCGTAGCAGAAGCCATCTAAATAATGGTATTGCAAAAAAGGAGCCGGCATATATCTACAAGTGACCACATTGTATCAGTATATATTATTAATTTACAAGTACACAACATAATTCCACAATCAACAGTTTGCAACATTCACAACATTCAGTAACTCCTAAAAATATGAAGTGTTAGTGGCTTCTGTCAGGACATATAGAGTACAAAACAGGCATATCAAGCCTAGCCATACCTGAAGCAAAGGATATAACTGTGCAGCAAATGAGATAAGCCCACCAGGTGTCACTGTCATTTGCCTTCAAAATTAAATTTTAATACATATATTAGTAAAAGGAATCACGATTCAATGATACTTGGGGCCAGAATTACAATTCTTACTTCAACAAGTTTCCAAGAATGATAACACCAAAAAGATTAAGTCCTCCCAAACCAGCAACCATTGCCTTCTCTGATGCATTTGCTTTACTGCAAAATCAACAGGTCAGTGTATGAAAGACATACAGAAAGTAAATAAAATAGATCAAAATAGCAAATTTGGAGCTGATGGGGAAAAATACAACCTAATGGATCAACCTATATAATGTCTAATCTCTGGACCCCCCATGCATTACCGCATTGGCTGCTGATGTAACATACTTCCAAAATAATATTAGCAGTCCACATGTTAATCATGTTAAGAGACTAAATTTTCTATCATGGGGGTTTCAGTTTTTTTGGAGGGTAAAATTGCATTAGGGCTAATTCAATGTTGGTATGGATGATTGACCTGAATTTCCACGGCTTCTCCTCTAAGTACTTTTCAAGTCCGCCAAACATTGCAGACCATTTGGTACCCACATATTCCCTACTCCCACCACTTTTTGATGAAGCAGTACGTTGCAACGATGGGAACCGATACAGAATGTCTCCCTAAATAAGAAGAACAAAGTCATTAAGTCATTTAAATGTACACTGCCTCAAGCAAGACTTGTTGAAGTACATTGGCTATTATGTCGAGAAAGCAATCTTTAATATGTGGCTGGGTTGGGCACATTAGACAATGGCAGTTCTCTAATACCAGTCTTTAATATTAGAGAGGATAAGGTTGGACCTGCTCATCAACCTCTGGATGCCCCTGGAAGCGTAAAAGAACTGGAAGAATAAATGATTCATCATCCTGCAGTTCAAGAGGTGGTATGAATATGACAAGCCTCACCACAATTCATGATTAAAAGGGAGATGGCATTGCTTTTGAAGGTGCCAGGAGTAGAGAACTTAATCAAGTCTAACAAAATAGATAATACATAGTAACACTTTGGGCCAGAGTTTCTATGCCTTGGACTCTTCTGATGGTGGCGGCACATCAAGAAACGGTGCCAGTTCTTCAGCTGTAACAACTCCACCATTTGATGAAATATACTGCCCAATCTGTGAATTATTCAAGGAGTCATTAGAAATCTGTAATAGCAATAGTGAATATATAGTAGATGGTCCAAATTTCAGAAAGAATACATTTTCTCAAAAGAAAAGGAAAATACCATCCTCCACCGCTTCTCTTCAAGCCCATCATTTGGATCACCATCCCCAAAAACAAATGAAAATATCTGCAGAATTGATTTAATCAACATTACACACATTTCAGCTACCCACACATTCCATCATTACATAGTGAGAATGAACAATCAAGTCAAACCCTTTTAGATTACAGATTCAATAAAGTTCATTCCATTTTCTTTTTCTACTCGACGCCTTCTGTAATAATCTGCGTCCAAGTACCTGCAGGCCCATGAATAGTGTGAATAATAATAATGTACATGATAATTTACATTCAGGTACAAAATTATAAATCCAAATGGCATGTGTAGGCTTATGTTCCATTTCATTGTTATCACCTTAACATGAACTGGTGAGAGGTATAACACTGGAACTTCACAGCACCAGAATACAGGTTCTTCTAACAGTTGAATAGTTAGATAGCTAAAATCATTGCTACAGTAGTTAGAGTCGCCTTCATGAATATCCCATCAGGAACATTATCATGCCCAAATCATTAGGTTAGGTGATTTGCATGAAGAGTGTAATGGATACATTCCAAGAAAAACATATATAACAAGAAAGCTCTCCAACTCAATGTGTTTTCTTCTACTGGTTTCCAACAAACAGTATTTCAAATAGAACTTTATTTGGGCTTTTTTCCCTTCCCCCCTAGGATGGTTTATTTGAAAATTAAATTCTACACTCCATATGCGAAGTACATGCAATATTCAACTTGATGTGTACAGTAATAAAGTAATTGGTGACATGTTGAGGAGCTCCACAAACCCAAGAGCAAAGGGGATTGTGTTTTTGTCCCTTTAAAGCAAGAATGTAATAGGATATCCAGCAGGTTCATAACACCTGATCAAATCACATGAAACTTACCAAAACATATCTGTTGGAATGATGATAGTTGAACCATAAGATCTCCGCCGCCTACCACGGCTATCTTCATCACTGCCAGTAGAAGAGGAGGTGCTATCAATCAAAGGTTGAGTTAAATGGTAATACCTAGCTAAAGTTCCCAAAATAAAAACAATTGTTGATACTCATGAAAAAACCTTTTAAGTTTTATTTTGTTTTACAATTTATGAATTACCACTAGATAGAGAGTCAAACACCCACCAAAAAAGAGGTAGAGTAGACATGTTAATTCAAACTATACTTCATTCTCAGCATGTAGTTTAGCCGTCGATCAGTAAGACATTCACAGAATGTTTACTTCAGGGAATTGAACAATATGAAAAAGATGAAGACATTGTGCAAGAATAGTTTTGGCATTCATTCAGTAAACATACAGTAATTAGAACACTCAAACTCCTGCAACAGTGAATGTACCTTGAGCTTGAGAGAATGGCGATGATGGTAGTGTACACTAGCACAATGGAGGCAACGAGTGCCGTTCCGAATGAAACCCGTACCAAATAAGCACCCACATCCTGAAAAGTGAAAACGAGCACCACAATAATCCAGTATCAGCAGAATTCAAGTAATCAAGAGCACCCTTTACACCTTTCCTTGCTCCAAGTACCTTAGCTTTATCCACCAAAGGCTCGATCCTCATCCTAAATGACTTGCCCGCCAGCTTTGTCCTGTAGTCTTTTGGGAAGACGTACAGAACCTCCCCATCCTCCGACACCTACACCGTTAGCAATGATTATCACCGAACACCGGAAGGTAAGCAGCGGAGGAGGAAAGAGTACTAACAACGGCGCACCTCCAGGAATCCTTCGGTGTCGGCGGCGAGGGCCTGGAGCGCGCGCTCGGCCTGCGCGAGCTGCAGCCCGGCGCGGGAGGCGACGTCGCCGATGGTGACGCGGCCGCCGAAGTGGTCGACCGCCTCCATGGCGCGGTCCCGCACGTCGGAGGGGAGGCGGTCCGTCTCCACGGCGCCGCCGGGGCGCGCGAGCGCGGGCGGCGCGCCGATGGAGCTCCCGGCGCGCGCCCGCACGTCGGGGCGCCACGTGGGCGGCGGGGCCCCGGCCGGGGCGACGCGGAGGCGTTGGGGAACGGGGGAAGGGGCGGGGAGGAGGAAGGCGGCATGGCGCGGGGACCTGCGGCGAGGAGGGAGGGGCGGGCGGAGGCGGAGGTGGAGAGAGAGGGAGATGGAGGCGACGGCGGCCATGGCGGACGCCGGCGTGGTTTGGGGGTGGGGTTTAGACGGTGGTGGTGGGCATCCTGCGGGGAGGTCGGAGGAGTGGCTGTGGGGGGAGGAGAGGAGCCGAGGAGGAAGAGGTGTGCTGCCGTGGCCACGAGATCGGATTTGGTCGAAGCAAACGACCGTGGTCCGACACGGACATTGGCTCCGGGCTGCGGTTTGGGTTCGTCTAGAAAGAGAGGATTGAGCGATGGAGGGTCAGCGTGTCCGCCGAGGGGATCTCTGCCCATCCAAAAATGTGAGCTTTGTTATACTTGTGATTTTCAAGAAAAAAAACTAAATTTAACATGCTAAATGAATGATTTTACTGTTCTTACCACAAGATTGTACTATGCACCTAGCTCATGCTGGTTAAAGCTGGTTAATTGGAGCCGGATGAAGACGACGGCCTTTTTGGCGTGCAGCTCTGAGTGGATTCAGGGTTACGTGCACGAAACACCACCGTTGGTCATGTGCTTTTGGTCGTAGAAGATGTATCAGGACGTAGGTTTGGACAGATCTTTTTAGTGTTGGTAGTTTGGAGCTAATGACGGTGGTAGCTCTTTTTTCTGCTCCTTTTTCCAAGGCCTGTGTGCTATTAGGAATGTAGCTTTTCTGTTGTGTAATAATGATAGCTGTATGTATCTTTTCGATGCAGAGGCTGGAATATCAATATATTCCCTTTTCTAAAAGCATTGTTTGCCCAAAATGCCACACAATGGCTAATCTTTCCTATTTAAAATGTGTGTTTACCCAACTCAACTTTTTTTGCTAGATAATCGGCAACTAAGGTAGTGAATGATTGCTCAATATTTTGGTGAACACTGTCAGGTATATCTTTTTGAAACAGGCAAAAGTTTTTGTGTCTTAAGTCTCAACTCTAAGTTCAAGTACTAAGAAGAGAAGCACAAATAATTAGTGTAAAGCATCTCATGTCGCGTAGGATAGAAATAAATTGAAACCACGAGGTAAATACTAAAGATGAAATTAAAGGACAAATTTAACTCTTCGCTACATTCCAAGTTTTGTAAAATTACCTCCTCTGAAAGCTAGTAATAAGATGCTGCAAATTCCGCCAAATATGCTGCAAATTCTGGTAAATATGTTGTAAACACCATTCAAATTCACGCCTTGGCTTGTGGGTTGACACCAGCCACGTCGGTGGTCGCGGCGTCCTCTCGCCGACCGATTGCCACAAGGCGAAAGCCCCACCTCCCGCTCCCGCCCCACACCCAAATCGAGGAGTCCCTGTGTAAAAATCTGGCGCGGCAGAGGCGCAGAGCAAACACCGGCACGCAGCCAGTCCACCACCACAAGGCAACGGGCATAGCTCGCGCCTCGGCGCTCGGCGGTCACCGCGCCGGAAACGAGAGATCAAATGGCGCCGCTGTGCTCCGCTTCCCCGCGGCCGCTCGAAGCCCCAGGTCAGCCTCGCCGCCGCGCCCGCGCGCCTCGGACGGTCGTCGTGGCCGCGGGCAGCCGCGCCCGCGCCAGCGGCGACGAGGCCCGCGTGTCGCTGGTGCTGGCGCTGGCCTCGCAGGCGCTCGCCGCCTCGCAGCGCCGCGCGGCCGACCTCGTTGCCGAGGCCGCCAAGTACGCCTCCCCGTCCCGCCGCTTCGAGCCGCGCACCCTCGAGGAGGCCCTCATGTCCGGTTAGTATCACTAATACTAAACCAATAGCGACAGCTTCTGCTCCCAAAATGGCGAAATCGCCTAGGGATTTAGGGTTCGGTTGCCGAGTGAGATGCATGTGCGTTTTGTAGTTCCCGATCTCGAGACTGTCCCGTTCCGCGTCCTGAAGCGTGAGGCCGACTATGAGATAAGAGAAGTGGAGGTAAACGTCGATTTGTTGTTATCAGTCTTCACTTTTTAAGCATGGTTAGAAATTGTGCGAGTGCCGAAAATGGAACCGATTGTGTGATTTTGATATGATACTGTCAGGTTGATTGAGTAACTGTGCGTTTTGTTGTGAACTCTGATCAGTCATACTTCGTTGCTGAAACAACGATGCCTGGAAGATCCGGGTTTGATTTCAATGGATCATCTCAGTCATTCAACGTCCTGGCATCTTATTTATTCGGTAAGGTATTTGCCATGTTTCTACCATGGGTTCACAATTCCCTTCTTCCCTCGTTCAATAGTCTGAGTTACAGGGATATCCTAAATCACATAGGTTAATTGTTGAGATGCTTGCCCGCAGAATACAACTTCTGAGCAAATGGAAATGACAACCCCTGTTTTTACTCGGAAGGGTGAGCCCACCAGTGAAACAATGGACATGACGACTCCGGTGATAACAAAGAAGGTGAGCACTGTATGGCTTTCAAATGTATTCCTTTGGTGATTCAGGATAATTTAGAAAGTGAAGAAGTTTTACCTTTCCTTTAAATCGTGTGTTCTCACCTGCAGTCAGCTGGTGAAAATAAATGGAAGATGTCATTTGTGATGCCAGCAAAGTATGGTTCCAACTTGCCTCGTCCAAAAGATTCTTCTGTGATTATCAAAGAGGTGCCCGGCAAAATTGTTGCAGTTACAGCATTTTCAGGTCCATATTTAGTACTTCTTTGTCATATCCTTAATCCATTTCGTGACTGTAGATTTTACTTCTGCTCTGGTTGATTGAGAAGCTATCTAGTCAAATTCAGAATCATTGGTAAAGTAAAGATGTTCTATGAACCTTTCCTTCTGTTGATAACTGAAGATCTTTTGCTGGAGACATCATAATAATAAATAATGAATCAGCCAAAGATGTCTGTGGTGCCTTGCATTATCATTAACCTTCAATCAGGAAATAATTTATAATGATAGGACATAGGAGTTGTGATGTTCCTTCGCATTCGAGAATGCTAACACGATCTGTAACATGTTTTTCCTTTCATGATAACACAAATACAACCAGATTTGTTTTAAAATATATTGTCAGATCAAAATGAGGTCTACCTATTTACCATTTATCTTACTTGAGACCCTTTAGTATTTAGTTTTTTGTTCAAAATATAATAAAAGCACACTCAACTCTATATTGTTACCACTTTACCCTCAAATTATATTTCACTAGAGAAAGTCTTCACAGCCACAAGCATATCCATTTTTTTTAATGTTTGGAAGCTAAAATATGGGTAGTCTCTCCAAAATGAATGCACCCTTCAATCTTTGTTGATTTTTAGCATATCATCACTTACAAGCTCATAAGTTGTAACCATACAGCAATGCAATAATCTGTATCAACCACACTGCAGCTGTCATGATTCATAATCTTTTGTGTTGAAACAGGTTTGGTTACAGACGATGACATAAGCCAGAGGGAATCCAAATTGCGTGAATGTCTTCAGAAAGATACTGAATTTAGAGTCAAAGATGATTTGGTGGTGGAAGTTGCACAGGTATAGTCTCTAATGTTATTATGAGCCATATTTTGGACCCAAGCTTATTATCAGAGCCTAATTCTCAGTTTTCTGAATTGCAGTATAACCCCCCTTTCACACTTCCATTCACAAGGCGTAACGAAATAGCATTGGAGGTTGAGAGGAATGACATAGCCTTCTGATGTCCTAGATTAACGAAAGGTTGTTAGAATTTGAGAGCATATACAAATGGCCCCTGATGTATATATTTATTATGCCTATCTATGTTGCCTGTTTTGTATATATGTAGACATGTTATTTATCACATGCATATCTTACAGAATTGTAAAGTAAATGTTAAGCTCTTCTAGGTTTATTTAATTCTGGTTTCAATTTATTGGTGGTATGATAGTATCAGAGCAGAAGGCTGCCCTATCATAAGACCCCTGTCATAAGGTAACCTTTTTCCGTAACCAGAAGCCTTTTTTCTGGGCATCTGGTAAAAATTTGGGCCTGCTCTTTTCTTTCTCCACGTGAAATGCTTTTGACATTATATTGATGAGGAGTAACTTTTTCACCCAAGTAGCTACTAAGGGTGTCCATGAAGTTGTTATCAGTATGCAGCTCTTCACTTTCCGCATGTTGCTTCTTTAATGCAAACTCTAGATCTTATATAGCTGTGATCTTTGTGCAGAACTGGATGCAAAGGGGATACATTCTAGCAGTTGATTCGTTTACATGTTTCTTGTTTCTAAACCATTATGTGATTGAGGAGAATAATAAAACTTTTGAGTTTAACCTTGTTAGTTTTTTACTCTCAAGTTCTGCTTTCCTGTCAGCAGGGAAAGATAACTCTGCTTTTAAGTTTTAGCACAAGGGCCTACTTTATATATTGACTGACAGGACTTTGTGTAGTTTATATTCTTTTGAGGCAATTTGTGTATGGACCTATCTTTTTTTAATAAATATTGCTCAGTACAGCTGCAAAGTTCATTGAGAAAACTACTATCCAATTTGAAAACCTCATATGATCCCAGATCCCACCAGCTATCCTTGCATAATGATATTTTTCAGTTTAATCTCTTTATGATGTCACCAAACTGGTTCTGCTTTCATCTTCTTATTACATATAGGTGTGTGGCATTGTCCACTTGCTGTCTGGGTCAGGACCATCAATCATCTAATATTGCAGATTGGCTTTGTGCATTTGTCAGCAGTTTTGTCTTAGCCAGTCATAAGTACTCTTAGATGCTTTTGTCTTCGAAAACATCAGTCCGGGGTATAATACTTTCATAGTTGAGTTGTGAAAGCATCATGTGCTATCTAGGTGTGGCTGTCAACATTGTTGATATCAATTTCTAGCAAGCAAATTAAGCCTACATTGTTTTCATCACTGCATAGTGATATATTTATAGCTACTAAGAATGTTTTGTCTTATTTTTATGTTTGGTGGAGAAGTTACCTTCTGATTGACCTGACATTAGACTAGCCTGAGAATTTATGTAATCATCTGTGATGCTACAAGAGGTGCTGTTTCGACTAAATAAAGGGTGACGACACTTTGCTGGTGCCAAGACATCAAGCCATTGAATTGGTCCACTTATTATATCAACAGGTAGGAGGAAACTGGCTTATACAATTCTGTTACGCTTCCTATATATTTGTGCGCTCTTCTTGTGGTTTGAGCATTGTTGTTTTATGGTTCTCTGCATCTATTGGTAGGATACCAGAAGTCAACAGAGAACGAAGAGATAGATGGCGACTACCAAGAAAAGCGCTTTTTATGTTGCACTGTTGTATACCTGCTTCCTCGTGAACCATGCATGTAACCATGGTACGTGCTCTCTTTGTCCTGCATTCTCATAAACACCATCATAAGGAAACAGGTGCCATTTTGCGGCTTGTTCATTGTTTCTCGGCGATATGGTACTTGATATCTTGGGGACAATCCATATGACAGTAGCACAGTTCTTATAATACATTAGGTTTTTCTTAATCTAGTTAGTTGTTCTAGTTCTTTTTATGTTAATCTCGTTGACCTTGTTGAGAGATCATCTGCCAATGTTCAGTGTTAAAGCTGCAACAGTCCTTGCTACTGTTTGTAGTTTCCTCCTTTTCATTTCATAGAGACCATTCTTCTCATCTTCTGACGTTCCTATTGAACGTTAAGCTCAATGGAAAGAGTTATAGAAATTATAAGGAAAAAATAGGAATGCCTTGTCCCCCTATTTTTTTATCAAGATCATGATAGTTACAGGACTTTTTAAATCATTGAGAACAAAAAACTAACTAAAATAACTCAGAAAGAGAGGGAGAAAGAAGAAAATCTGAAAGAAATGCTTTTAGTTAAAAGGCTTGATGAGGTGACAAAAGCTCCATGATGACAGCCAAGAAAAAATGGTTGGTAATTGTAAATTCACACAGATCATAAAAATAGGTGAAAATTGTAAAATCCAAGACTGTGTTTCTCACTTGTGCTCATAGAATTTGCATGAAAGAGACTAAGAACCGAACAAGGTTCTGTGGTTGATATCTGATGAGGTCCTATTTTTACTTGAAGCAGATGGTGTGAGATTTGGTTACAGTGGGAGTACTGGTCCAAACTATTGGGGGAGCTTTAGCTCTAATTTCACACTTTGTTCAAAAGGAGCCAACCAATCTCCAATTGATATAGTGAAGGATGAAGCTGTCTACAACCCGCAGTTGGATCCCCTTGAAAGGGACTATACTTCTACAAATGCGACTATTGTTGACAATGTCTTCAACATCGCGGTTTGTTCTGAACTAAATACTTGATTGTTAATCGTATTCACAAACTAAAAAGTAATGTACAACCTTTGGGAAATCCTTAATATGGGAAATATCATTTTAGTTCTGTGATGATGTCCATTCGTGCTATTCCTTTTGCATGTTAGTGTGTTTTCTTCTCAGTACTGCATAATGATTTAATCTCTACTGGGGAATTAGGGTCTTTTACATTCATTAGGAACAACTATAATTTCAGAACCGATGTATAAAAGAAATGGGGGATATTATTCATTAACCTTTGTACATGTCACCTCCAAATTCTGAGTTGTGTATTTTTCAATGTGAATCATTTTTGGTGTAAGTTGAATGATGCAGCTGCGTTACAATGACTGCTGAGACCGTGAAGGTGGGTGGGATAAAGTATAAGCTGAAGCAATTGCATTGGCATTTGTTGGATAAGCCTTGCACTGATTGGTCTTTGTGGGGCTGGTCCTGTTTAGGTCCTTGTGGGGCTACTGCTGGTCCATTGTTAGGACAGCAGGTAGGCAGGCAGTTAGTCCTTCAGTCCTTGGTCTTTGCTGGTCCTGCTGGTAGGACAGCAGTTAGGATTTGATTCTTGTACTACTAGTCACTGGTAGGCAGCAGCACATGGTCCATTGACCTGCTGTGAAGTAGTGGCCTTGCTGCCCCTCTCTAGGACAGTAGCATCTAGCATCTAGCAGCAGCATATGCTTGGCTGGTTTAGCCTATAAATATGTAACCCCAACCCCTTGGGTTGGCATCGCATTGTGAAGAGAAAAACAGAAAATTTGCCCCAACTCTCCTAGTGTGATCCTCTCTAGATGAGAGTAACAATTCAGATTCTAACAACTGGTATCAGAGCCGTTCTTTCCTGCAGCCTAAAGACTTCTTGTTCTACTCCCTCTCCAGTCCACCAACAGCCCCAGCCGGTAGCAGCAGCACCGGCTGTCCCAGCCCACTCTCCTCCCTCCTCCGTGCAGGCGAGCAGCAGCTCGTCTGATGGAGGTTCCTCCAGGTGCAGCAGCAGCCCCCATGCAGCGCGCCAGGTCCGCAGGACCCTCTCTGCACTCGGTCGCCTCGAGCATGCGGAGCCGGCAGTCAGCCGAGCTCGCTGCAGCAGAGGAGCGCGAGCGAGTGGCGATGGAGACAGCGGCGGCGGCAGCAAGGGCGTCGAGGCTGGCAGCAGCGGAGCTGGCAGCAGCCAGGGCGGAGGTGGAGGCGGCGGCAGCGGCCGACGCGGTGCGTGCGGCGGCGGCGGAGGTTGAGCTGCTACGCAGCGGCGCCGGCAGCTCCGTCTCGGCTGAGGATACCGCCGACGCAGACCTCGAGGTGTTGGCAAGTGGTGCAGCGCGAGCGCGGGTGGAGCGGTGGATAGCTGCGCAAGACAGCAGCGCTCCTGCGGGAGGCGCGCCCGGCGGCGGCGCTCTCGCAGGAGGCGCGCCCGGCGGCGGCGCTCCCGTGAGAGGCGCGCCCGATGGCGGCGCTCTCGCGGGAGGCGGTGCTCCCGTGAGAGGCGCGCCCGGTGGCGGCGCTCTCGTGGGAGGCGCACCCGGCGGCGGCACCCACTACTTGGTGCGGGACGTCAGTTCCGGCACCAAGTGGCCCACCCTCACCAAGACCAACTACGTCGAGTGGGCTGCACTCATGAAGATCAAGCTTCAAGTGCGGCACATGTGGGAGGCGGTCCAGTCCAACGACGTCGACTTCGATGAGGATCGACGGGCGTTTGAAGCTCTCCTCAACGCAGTTCCGGACGAGATGCAGTTCTCGCTTTCCCACAAGAAGACTGCCAAGGAGGTTTGGGACGCCATTGCGGCGGCTCGCATTGGCAGCGACCGCGCCCGCAAGTCCACCCTGCAAGCACTACGCAAGGAGTGGGAGAGCCTGGCCTTCAAGCCAGGTGAGGATCTTGATGACTTTGCTATTCGTCTCGACTCTCTGCAGCGGAAGATTGTGCAGTTCGGGGACGACACCTACGGCGAGGAGAGAGCTGTTGAGAAGCTCTTCCGCTGTGTCCCCGAAAAGTACAAGCACATGGCTCGCTCGATCGAGTCCCTGCTGGACCTCTCGACGATGCCGGTCTTGGACGCGATTGGTCGCCTCAAGGTCATCGACGTCGACGAGCCAAAGGCTCCATTGGGGCCTGTCACCATTGGCGGCAAGCTTCATCTTACTCGGGAGCAGTGGGAAGCCGGCCAAGGTGACAGGAAGAAGGGGGAGTCTTCTTCCTCGACTCGAGGGCACAAGGTCGGCAAGCCTCGCAAGGTTCGCCGAGGCGGACAGGGCGGCGCTGGCAAGCGCAAGGACTCCCGCGACAACTCCTGCCACAACTGTGGCAGAACTGGCCATTGGGCCAGGGACTGCAAGCAACCGAAGCGCAAGGTCGAAGGACAGGCCCACGTCGCGCAGGCTCAGGCCACCGACGAGCCGGCTCTGTTCCTGATGCACGGGAGTGTCGAGCTACACTCCTCTCCCGTGCCGGACGTCACCGCGCTTCTCCACCTCGACGAGTCGCGTGCTCACGTCTTTCTTGGGAAGGACGTGAGCGAGGAGAAGATCGACGGCTGGTACCTCGACACCGGTGCCACCCACCACATGACCGGGCGGCGCGAGTACTTCTCCGACCTCGACACCACCGTGACGGGCTCCGTCAAGTTCGGGGACGCCTCCGCCGTGAAGATCGAGGGTGCAGGTTCCGTCATCTTCGAGGCAAAGACCGGTGAGCACCGTGTGCTCACCGGAGTCTACTACATCCCGGCTCTGCGCAACTCGATCATCAGCTTGGGACAGCTGGATGAGATCGGGTCGCGCGTGGAGATCGAGCACGGGGTGTTACAGATCTGGGATCCTCGTCGTCGACTTCTCGCCAAGGTGAGCAGAGGGAGCAACCGCCTCTATGTGATCCATGCACATGTGGTGCAGCCTCTCTGCCTTGCAGCTCGACGGGAGGACGACGCGTGGCAGTGGCATGAGCGCTTTGGGCACCTCAACTTTGAGGCCCTAAGGCAGCTCAGTGCCAAGGAGATGGTGCGGGGCATGCCGCACATCGACCACGTGGAGCAGCTCTGCGACACATGTGTGCTGACGAAGCAGCGGCGACTCCCCTTCCCGCACCAGGCCAGCTACCGCGCCGAGGAGAAGCTGGAGCTGGTGCACGGTGACTTGTGCGGTCCCGTTACACCGGCTACTCCTGGAGGCCGGCGCTACTTCCTTCTACTTGTCGACGACGTCTCCCGCTACATGTGGGTAGTCCTCCTCGACTCCAAGACAGCTGCTGCAGACGCTGTCAAGCGTCATCAAGCTGCTGCGGAGAAGGAGTGTGGCCGCAAGCTCCGTGTGCTACGCACGGACAACGGCGGCGAGTTCACAGCGGCCGAGTTTGCCGCGTACTGCGCCGACGACGGTATCCAGCGCCACTACTCCGCGCCGTACAGCCCGCAGCAGAACGGCGTCGTTGAGCGGCGCAACCAGACGGTTGTGGGGATGGCTCGGGCCCTCCTCAAGCAGAGGGGGATGCCGGTTGTCTTCTGGGGAGAGGCCGTGGTGACGGCCGTCTACATCCTCAACCGCTCACCGACCAAGGCGCTCGACGGCAGGACGCCGTACGAGGCTTGGCATGAGCGCAAGCCGGCGGTCTCCCACTTGCGGGTCTTCGGCTGCCTCGCTTTCGCCAAGGAGCTTGGCCACGTCGGCAAGCTCGACGACAGGAGCACTCCGGGAGTGTTCATCGGCTACGCGGAGGGCTCGAAGACCTACCGTATTCTCGACCCGACGACACAGCGTGTGCGCACCTCGCGCGACGTTGTGTTCGACGAGGGCCGGGGATGGGCGTGGGACAAGGCGGTGGACGATGGCCAGACTCCGACGTATGACGACTTCATCGTCGAGTACGTCCACTTCGAGGGAACTGGGGGAGTAGGCAGCTCTCCTTCGCCGAGCGTGCCTACCCCAGTCCCCGAGTCTCCACCGACTCCGGCAGCACCACGCTCCTCGGCCACAACTCCAGTTGCGCCGAGTTCTTCGCCGACTTCACCGACTCCTGCCACTCCGGCAGCACCACGCTCCCCAGCCTTGACTCCGGCTGCTGTGAGCCCTTCGCCGGCTTCGCCACAGCCGGCGACACCGCGCACTCCAGCGTCGACAGCCACCCCGCCGGGCACGTCTACATCAGCACCAGCTCATCTCGAGCACAGTCCGGTGGAGTTCGCTACCCCGCTCTCCCGCGACGAGGAGCGCATCGACGCATACTACGACGGCGAGCCGTTGCGGTACCGTACGATGGAGGACATTCTCGGCGACCAGCCGGTGCCAGGACTGGTGCCTCACGACTTGGAGGCGCAGTTGCACCTTGCGTGCGACGACGGCGAGCCTCGGTCTTTCGCAGAGGCCGAGGGACAGGCGGCATGGCGTGCCGCGATGCAGTCGGAGATGGACGCGGTTGTGGAGAACCGCACTTGGGAGCTTGCTGATCTCCCTCGCGGTCACCGCGCGATCACCCTTAAGTGGGTGTTCAAGCTGAAGCGGGATGAAGCCGGTGTCGTCGTCAAGCACAAGGCCCGCCTGGTAGCACGCGGGTTCTTGCAGCAGCAGGGGGTCGACTTCGACGATGCCTTCGCCCCCGTGGCACGGATGGAGTCCGTGCGACTCCTCCTTGCACTGGCTGCCCGAGAGGGCTGGAGCGTCCATCACATGGACGTTAAGTCGGCGTTTCTTAACGGCGACTTGAAGGAGGAGGTCTACGTGCACCAGCCGCCGGGGTTTGTGATTCCCGGCAAGGAGGGCAAGGTGCTTCGTCTGCGCAAGGCCCTCTATGGCTTGCGGCAAGCACCGAGGGCGTGGAATGCCAAGTTGGATTCCACGCTCAAGAAGATGGGCTTCGAGCAAAGCCCGCACGAGGCGGCCGTCTACCGGCGGGGCAGTGGAGGACATGCCTTGCTGGTGGGCGTCTACGTCGACGACTTGGTGATCACCGGCACCAAAGATGCGGAGGTGGCGGCTTTCAAGGAGGAGATGAAGGCCACCTTCCAGATGAGTGATCTTGGGCCCCTCTCCTTCTACCTGGGGATCGAGGTGCACCAGGATGCCTCCGGGATCATGCTTCGACAGACCGCCTACGCCAAGCGCGTCGTAGAGCTAGCTGGGCTCACCGACTGCAACCCGGCTCTCACTCCGATGGAGGAGCGCCTGAAGCTGAGCCGTGACAGCACGGCGGAGGAGGTGGACGCTACGCAGTACCGGCGTCTTGTGGGGAGCCTTCGCTACCTCGCCCACACACGTCCGGACTTGGCATTCTCCGTTGGCTACGTTAGTCGGTTCATGCAGCGACCGACGACGGAGCACCAGCAGGCTGTGAAGAGGATCGTCCGCTATGTTGCGGGGACCCTCGATCACGGTCTCTTCTACCCGAGGTGCCCTGGGGGGGCGCACTTCGTCGGGTACAGCGACAGCGACCACGCCGGCGACATCGACACCAGCAAGAGCACAAGCGGGATTCTCTTCTTCCTCGGCGAGAGTCTCGTGAGCTGGCAGTCGGTCAAGCAGCAGGTGGTCGCACTGTCCAGCTGCGAGGCCGAGTACATTGCGGCCTCCACCGCTTCAACACAGGCACTCTGGCTTGCTCGACTGCTTGGTGATCTCCTCGGCAGAGACACTGAAGCGGTGGAGCTCATGGTGGACAGCAAGTCTGCCCTCGCCCTGGCGAAGAACCCCGTTTTCCATGAACGGAGCAAGCACATCCGGGTGAGGTACCACCTCATCCGAGGCTGCTTGGAAGAAGGGAGCATCAAGGCGAGCTACATCAACACCAAGGATCAGCTTGCGGACCTGCTCACCAAGCCCCTTGGGAGGATCAGGTTTCTTGAGCTCTGTTCCAGGATCGGGATGGTTCAACCCTCCCACAAAACGACGCACAAGTCTTAGGGGGAGAATGTTGGATAAGCCTTGCACTGATTGGTCTTTGTGGGGCTGGTCCTGTTTAGGTCCTTGTGGGGCTACTGCTGGTCCATTGTTAGGACAGCAGGTAGGCAGGCAGTTAGTCCTTCAGTCCTTGGTCTTTGCTGGTCCTGCTGGTAGGACAGCAGTTAGGATTTGATTCTTGTACTACTAGTCACTGTTAGGCAGCAGCACATGGTCCATTGACCTGCTGTGAAGTAGTGGCCTTGCTGCCCCTCTCTAGGACAGTAGCATCTAGCATCTAGCAGCAGCATATGCTTGGCTGGTTCAGCCTATAAATATGTAACCCCAACCCCTTGGGTTGGCATCGCATTGTGAAGAGAAAAACAGAAAAGCTGTGAAGTAGTGGCCTTGCTGCCCCTCTCTAGGACAGTAGCATCTAGCATCTAGCAGCAGCATATGCTTGGCTGGTTCAGCCTATAAATATGTAACCCCAACCCCTTGGGTTGGCATCGCATTGTGAAGAGAAAAACAGAAAATTTGCCCCAACTCTCCTAGTGTGATCCTCTCTAGATGAGAGTAACAATTCAGATTCGAACAGCATTCGCCCTCGGAGCACACCATCAACGGCCAAAGGTTTGCATGACTCCTTGATGAGTTGTACCATGTGCGTGCAGCCATGCCTTACTCTGAGTCCGTGATAGGTTTGCAATGGAACTCCATATGGTTCACTTCACTGAGGATGGCAACATTACTGTTGTGGCAATCCTTTATCGATATGGCAAACCAGATCCTTTCCTTTTCCAGGTAAATCTTTGTGATAGTAACAACGACCTGCTATAACATTTCTCAACACCCATTGCACATGTAACGTTTTACTTGAGTGGGAGTGTTATACTGTTTCCATGATGTGGCCAGATGTCTTTGGGGAATTCACCTTGTACTGTCACTATATTGTCATAAGAAACAAAGTGGATCTGGACTACTACAAAATAAGTTACATATAACATCAACATGAGGTCTGATACTGGGCAGTCGTGATTAGATGTTTGAAGCACAAACTTGAACTACTCTGCATAACCAGGAGTTTTTTATCTGTTCAAAGAAGCCAGGAACAGAAGGAACTGTTCATGTCTAGTATTTTTCTTGAAACTTCAAGGCTTGTAAATGATCTGTCATTTACTCATTTGCATCTGAACTGATCCCTATGCGTTGGTGCAGTTGCATGCTTGGTGTTTGAGTATTTATTTTGTGTGATTCAGATAAAGGATCAGCTGGCTGAATTATATGCGGAGGGCTGCAAGGCTGAGAAAGGCAATCCTCTCCCTGTTGGAGTGGTGGACATGACAGAACTGAAGCAGGATGCGGATAAATATTACAGATATGTTGGATCCCTCACTGCACCTCCATGCACCGAGAATGTGATATGGAACATCCTTGCTGAGGTAACCCATGTCCTGTACTAGAAGCATTGTGAAGAAAATTCTTGCGCCATTCAATTTATATCTGAAATTTACGGCTGACTTCATCGTACAGGTAAGAGAAATGACCAAGGAACAGGCTGCTGATCTGATGGCCCCTTTGGAGAGGAGTTACAGGCACAACTCCAGACCGCTGCAGTCACTGAATGGTCGCATGGTTCAGCTCTATGATAGGTCACTGAAAATCCGAAAAATGCTGTAGCCTACTGCAGCTGGATCTATTGATGATAATGCACTGACTGGTTCGTTGCAAGCCCTGGACACCAAATAACGTGTAAATTCACACGATTGGCTGTAATTTCTTTTAAAAATGATTGGTTGTAATCATAATGGTCATTATTTGATCTATGTGTCGCCATTAGTTCGATTTCAGGGGTCAGTGTTGGCACTAATGAGAAGTTTGTTGATTTGATGCTTATATTAAAAAACGCTCTGTAACATTAAATCAAATTAACTGTTTAATTTGATTTTGTTGTGGAGCACTATGGCGGAGAGCAACAAAGGCAAAGAGATGATAAACGATTGCCCATTGGAGGTAAATCACTTGGTTTAAATAGCGCAGGTGAGCTTACAAGTATAAATTACTGAGTTTAAATAGCACAGCTTATAAAAAGAAGGTAAGAATTCAATCACTGGGAAAAAAGAAGGTAAAAATTCAATCACTGGGTTTAAATAGAACAGCTTATAAAAATAAAAAAGGGAAATTTTTTTTTAAGAAATTAAGGGCCCATCCGGGTTCGAACCGGAGACCTATCGATCTGCAGTCGATTGCTCTACACTGAGCTATGGACCCTTGCTTGTTCTTCTAGTACCACAAACTTTAATAATACCATATGTCCTAGAAATATACTAACCTGCATCAAGAATTCTGTCCACAGAGCTTTCCATCGTTGCAATTGAGCATAATTTCCACCCAGTGGCATCTCAAGACGGGGTTTCTTCCACGACTAGTCTTCAGAGTGGACATCATCATTTGTCCAAAAGAAGTACGGAGCCAAGAGCCCAAGACACTTGCACGAGACACCAGGCCGATTCAAAACAAACCACCTCGACCGAAACGGCGCACCTAAAAGGGCGAAAAGAAGCTTCCACTCATCGATGATCGATCCCCATCTCGATCGACCGCGGCTGGTGGCGCCAAGCACCAAGGAACCCATCCCCATTCCCATAGACAAACTACTAGTAAACCTCAGTCATTAGGTAGCTAGCGGCTCGTAGACTCGTGCTGCCGTGCAGCTGCATTAGCCAAACGCGATTAGCTTGGCTCGGACGAGACAAGCGCAACAGCACGCGGCAGGGTTCTCGGGAGCACATTTTCAAATCCAGAACAGAGTTAAATATATGCTCCGTACTCCAAAGCGACCAGCCAACACCCCTGGATTAAGCTAAAGCCGCCCCCACCCAACCCCTGTCTCATTTTCAAATCCCCACCTCCAAACCATTGGCGCCTCCTATCCCCGGCACGCTCGATAGTATCTTACCCCTTCTACCCCTCGCCTCGCCACGACGGCACCGCACGGCACCACCTCTTCAAAACCAATCCCAGTCACAGTTGTCCAGGCCTGCACACACACACACACCGCACATTGAGTTGCGGGATGGGACCGCTCGACGTCGACACCCTCGTCATCTCCTGCGACGGCGGCGGCGGCGACGGCGCCGAGCTGAAGGCCGCGCTTGGCTGCGACACCGCGCTGTCCGACTCCGACGCCGAGGAGCGCGACGAGGACCCGTACGCCCCCGCGCAGTCCCTGCGGCTGAGGATCGGGGAGGACATCGACTGGAGCGACGTGGGCGCCGTGGCGGTGCTGGAGCGGGACGACTCCACCAAGGGCGCCGGCGCCAACCCCAAGTGCGCCGCGCGCAGGACCGCCGCCGCCGCCGCGAGGAGCTCGGTGTCCGCCCCGGCGCCGAGGGCGGCGGTGGCCGTGGTCATCGGCGGCCTGCAGTCCGCGGCGGGCAAGGCGGCGCGGGAGCACGGCAGGCTGCGCTCCCCGCGCCGGCTCGGCGGCCGCGCGAGGGTGTTCGCGGCCGGGGAGGCGGCGGCGGCGGCGGCCGCGGACCCGCTGGCGGAGCCCGGGTCGCCCAAGGTGTCCTGCCTCGGCGGCGTCCGGTCGCAGCCGCGGGCCGCGGCGGAGGGGGCCAGCAGCGGCCGCAGGTGGTGGGCTTGGATGGTGGCCGGCGTCGTGTCCTGCTGCTGGAACGGCCGGCGCGAGAGGAGGCCGAGGGGGAGCGAAGCCGACTAGCCAGGGTGCTCCGGCGGCGGCGGCGGCGCCACCGCGCCTGAGCTAGCTGCGCGGACGAGGCATCGGGGCATCGGATCATCAGATCGATCGGTGGAGTTGGTGTGGCTGGCCACGTAGTGTCGGTCACATGGAAATTTTCGTCTTTTTTAGTTAGCTCTGGATTTGTCTCTGGCGTTCTGCTCTGCACTCCGCTCATGGTCGGCCGGAGTAGCTCGTGCCTTTGCTGTACATGGATCTTCACCAGGTGTTCAATTTTGAATTTAGACTTTGTCATGGCCCTTCTTCCACTCTGCCTCTCCACTGTCAAGCCTCCTGTATGTGTCGTGGGCAATGGAATCAAAGCCGAAGCCACCTTGCTCTACCCTCTTTTGTTCTGGATCCAGATTACTCACTAATTCTATTTGTTTAATTCTGAACTTTTGTCGCTGAGCAGCATGTGTTTCTTGGGAACGTCGGTCCTCGTAGAGCATTGTCTTTATAATTATAACAACATGAAACAAGTTTGAATCTAATTTCTTGATGCTCCTAGTGTGAGATTTATTTGTTTTTTAAATCACTAGGAAAAATGGACAATAAGATCGAAATAGAGCACCAACAAATAGAATGAACATCTAGAAACTTTTGTTACCGGTTTTAGATTTTTTTGGATATAAAATGGGTTAGTTACGAATTTTTTTAATTAAATAAATATCTTTCTAATTTTCGGAAAATAGAAAATCACCTTGCAAATTTATCCGGTTTCAACTTTATGTCCGATTTTATTGTTTAAAGTTCAAAATCGCATTAAAAAAGGTGTTGCTAGCGCCCGGAACATCAAAAAGAGTTATCCGCAACATCAAAACTTAAAATTTACAACACAAAAAAAATGTTGCCATCCATTGATGGAAAAAACCCACTGCAACATCCAATTTATGTTGTATGAAACATTCAAATCTACATGAAACATCTCAATAAAAATGCAATATCCGGATGAAACATTTGCAACATGCATGTAAAACATATGCAACATCCCAGATCTATTTTTGCAACAGTCACATTAAACAGTTGCAACATTCTTCTGGAACATCCGAAACACGTGAAACATGCTGTTGCAACATGGAGTCAAACCCTAGAACATCTCAGATCTAGTTTTGCAACATTCTCATCAAACACGTGCAATATTTTTCTAGAACATCCGAAACACGTAAAGCGTGCTCTTGCAACATACAACAAACCCTAGCAACATACACCAAAAATCTACCTGCTGCACGTCATGAATGTCCCTGAAGCTCCTCTGGCGCCCGGCGCGGGGGACGACGCGGGGAAGGGGCAACGGAGAAGGAGGAAGAAGATGGTGAGCAGTAGCTCCGCACGCGGCAGCCAAGGGAGCAGCGGCGGCGGCGCATGGAGAAGGCAGGGGAGCAACAACAGCGGCAGCGCGGGAACGGAGGAGGCGGCGGCGGCGACGGCGGTGAGGCGGCGTCGACGACACCCGCAGAGGAGCGGCCAGCTGTGGTGGTGGCGGCACCCGCGCCCGCGGAGGAGCGGCCAGGGCAGCGGCGCCCGCTCCCACGGAGGAGCATGGAGGGCCGGCGGCGACGACAGTGCGTTGGCGACAGCAACGGTGGCGCGTGGAGGAGCGGCGGCGATGGCGTGCGTGGAGGAGCCGCGGGGCGAGGACGACGGAGCGAGCGTTCGATGTTTTTTTTCCTTTTGTAAAGTGTCTGCCGCTGGAATGGAGCCATCGGACGCCCTAATAGCATCATCGTATTTTCTATACTAGCTGAAAACCCTCCAATTGATCTTCCCTACCATGCTAAGTGGAGCCACGTAGGACATGAGATTAGATAGACTTGAGTCTGTGATAGCCCGCCCTGCGAATCTGCGATGAAGTTTTCACGTTGGGACCCGCCCACGCCCGCGGAGGCGCAGGCGGTCGGGAACTCGGTTTCTGTTTCGGCCTGCGCGTCAGGCCGGCAAGCGGCAGTGGCTTTGTGCACCTAGTACGAAGAGCCTCCCGCAGTCCTGGGCGGGCGGTCGGGCGCGGCGAGGGATGGCCCAGCGGCGCACCGAACCGGTTGCTTGCACCACTCGGCGGTCTGCACTCGCGATGGTGGGAGCGTACGTGGTTGGTGACACTAACACCGGATTAGTTCCTGTGATTGATTCGACCGATTTCTAGCAATACGAGCAATACCACCTTCTTTACTGCTGTATTGTCAGCACTGCTACACTTATTCATTCATCATCAACAGGCTATGTACATATCAAAGGTTCCAGAAGTGGAAGCCGGCGAGACAAAGTTCACAGCAGCGGTAGGGATTACACACACTAGGAGCAGATTTGCAGACAAACCTTCGTCTCCATATGAACAGTACGACAGTGCGAGAAGTTCTTATCTGCATCACTGCATGTACATATCAGTTGTATACTTGTATTGTACTGTATCCACGCCATCACATCGGCATCGATCTGTTCTGGTGGTGATCAGCTCGGTTGAGCCTCCTCGCCCTTCTGCAATCAACCGAGCACATGCACACGATCAACACAAGTTCCAGAATATCCAAGGCAAATTTGGGACAGAGATCACGAACTGGCTAGCAGTAATTAAGCTGGTGGCAAGATGGAATCGCCGGCGCGCGTTAGTACAGTAGTACCAGTACCTTCTTGGCCGCCTCGGCTTTCTCCTTGTCCTCCTTCCTCCTCAGCTTCTCCAGCTTCTCCCGCTCCATCTTCTGCTCAACCAAACCGGCCGATCCAGTTCAGTCAACACAGATCAAAATCCAACAAATGAAGAATGGATCAGCTAGCCCGATCATCGACTGTCACCTGTATGTAGACGTTCTCGGCGGCGCGCTCCTCCTCGCTGAGCACCCTGCCGGAGGCCTTGTCGCCGAAGTAGCGCGGCACGCCGGCGCCGCCCACGCCCTCCATCCTCCTCGCCACGGCCCCCGCGACCGCCGCCCACGCAGGCTGTGGAACGAGGGCTCTCCCCACGCCCACGGCCCTTCTTGTAGCCATCATCCCCACCCACGGACTCGATCACTTCCTCTTCTTGCCCCGCAACAACACGCACGCACCGGCCTCCTTTGGTTTTTTTTCCCCTACCCCCACGAACACACGACGACGGCGACACGTTGCTGGTGACTCGCGGATCCGGATCGAGGAGCAGACGCCCTCGCCTTTCTCTATTTCTAGGAGAGTCTGTCAGTGTCCGGCCGATGCTCTCCGAAACTGCCAGATTCTCACGGGAGGGAGGATAACGGATAAGGATGAAGCCGGATCGCGAACACGGTTTCCTGAAACCGCGACGGAATCAGCTGTATCCCGATCTATCTGTTGTTTTTCATTTTCGGAAGAAGCTATCAGGAATACCGTCTGATTTGCATCTGACGGCCCCTCGCGCAGCATATCAGGAATTTGGCCTCCGTGGAAGGGCGGGCCCACAGCGAAAGGATAACGCTGCGAGATAGAACGGCCGTTTCCTACGCCGCCGCTCCGAGAAGTCGGCCGACGGAATCAGCCAGCGCCGCCGATGCTCACGCACCGGGCCTCTCTCTGTTGACTCCGTTCCCTTATTGGTGGGCTTTGGGCTCACAAAAATCCACTGGGCCCGGACAGGCCCATCAAGGTCGGCAAACCATGATGGGGCGCCGTCTGATGTCGTCGACTACCTCCCGGCCCAACGAACCGCCTCAACAACTCCCATGGCAGGTGGGCCCGATGCGGCTCCTTTTTCTCCTTAAATGCTGACCATTCTTCTCTGCTTCCAGACGACGACAGCAGCAGCAGCAGCCTGCAGCCGTAGTCCAAGCGCAGCTGAAGAGCGAGTCGGGCCGGGGAGGGGGTTGGTGAAGTGGGAACGCGCCCGGCGGGAGCGATGGCCGCGGCCGCGGGGAGGAAGGTGGCGGTCGCCGCCGTGCAGTTCGCCTGCACCGACGTCGAGGCCGAGAACGTCGACACCGCCGAGAGGTATGGCTGGCCGCCTGAATCCCTAGTTAGCGCCGTCCCTGATTCCCTCCGAAATGAGCCAGAATCCCTGCCGTTTAGTTGAATCCCGGTCTCGCGGACGTTGGGGTTTTCTGGAGTTATTGATTTCTGTAACTCTTATCCTGTACAGTACCGCGTGGTCTAGTATTTTTGGTGTTGTTTGCCGAGAAAGGGGCTGATTCATCGTGATTGACCCTGAATTCTGCTTTCAATGAGCACTCATGCTAGAAATTGATTATCGCGCGGGAGTTTGCTTTCACTAACGGTGCCTCAACTAATTCCTCTAATTGATATAGACTTTTGTTTTTACCATCAAGTATCTACCCTGCTAAACACTTCAGTAATAATCTAGACGAGTAATCTAGCCCTATCCCTAGTATCCACTGAATGTAATTTGGATTCCTTTAAGGTGGCCTAAAATTTTGAGTACAAAATCACATAAAAAACTATAATGATCTTATATCTTAACTGCCCTGTATTTGCATAATGAATTTCTGTGCCTTCTACCTTGGATTGGACAATCCTGTCAGCTACTTTATTCTCAGATCCCCTGTTTCGTTGCCATTCCTTTTTTTTCTGTCGGCAACTTTATTCTTGCAGTGAATTATTGAGGCATCTTCCTTGGTGTTTGGATTCGGCCATGTACCTTTTTATCGTATTATCACTTTGGACAATGCAATGAAAATATATACATTTTTGTGAGCCAAAATTATTAATGCTCTAATACAATGGTAATGTTGCCTGTGCTATATCCATAGCTTCTCCATAGTCCCAATCACAAATATGATGCTTGTGTTTCCAGTTCGTTCATTTGGTGAAGTTTGGGTTACAGGATCTGTTATATTCTTGTATTGCAAAGTGGAAGTGCTATCCATTTGAATTAAGCATTCCATCTTTCTACTTTGTGTTTAACCAATGTGATTCAAGCAACCGGTGTAGTTCTAACTTCTAGTGACTGTTAAAACTGAAGCAAATTTTGTTAATGACCTTTTGGGTAAAATAGCAACATATGTTTAATGGGTCAGTTTTCCACCCTTGCAGTGTTAACTCTTTTACCACCTTTCTAGGAAGTTACTTTGTTACTTTCTTAAATGGCAAGACTCTTTTTTTTCAATAGTTACAGTTCTGTTCTAAAAAAGGAAAATATGGTAGGCTGCTAAAGTTACAGTGTGCTATATTTTATTGTATTTTTTATTTTAGTGAAAAATCTAGAAATTCCAAAAAAGATTCTTAACTTCGTTTGCAGTTCTCTTGCACCTACATCATAACCACATTATGGTTCATCTCGCTGACTAGAACTTCTTCAACTGACTCTGTTTCCTGTTACATGTAGTATACTTGAATGCATATCTTTATTTGAGTGCATTGTTGGATCACAAAGCTATTCTTTAGCAATGATTTTGATTGATTCTATCAAAGCTGTTATTAATGGCTTTGACTTTTAGCATATTTGAATGCATATCTTTATTTGAGTTCATTGTTGGATCACAAAGCAATTCTTTAGCCATGATCTTGCTTGATTATATTCGAAGCTGTTATTAATGGTTTTGACTTTTGATCTAGCACTTACCATTGGTGCTGAGGTGGCTTTCATTTACTTTCACTGCCATTCTCAGATCTTGGCTGCACAGTCCATCAGTTAAAACTCACCATTTTTATTCCATTCTTTGTCTTTGTTAGTACCATTTTTAGAATTTTATTTTTGCAAGATTTAGAAATATATTCTGACTATGGTAGTAAATTGAGGCGTCCGTGATTTGAGTTGATTAACTTAAAATCACATGGAAGTATGCTTTGCAGTTTTTGCTATCACTCTATTTGTCATAGCTGAAAAACCTGCAAAACTCAGGGACTGACTGCTTGCACTACAGGTTGATTAGGGAAGCGCACAAGAAAGGTGCAAAGATTGTACTCATTCAGGTAAATTTATGTACGATAAACAAACATATGTCTAGCTATCAATTGTCAATATTTAACTGCAATCCTTCTTGTTTTGTATTACTTGAGTTTATAATTCTCTGTACATGTATTTTATTCATGTCCTAGGAATTGTTTGAGGGGCACTATTTCTGTCAAGCTCAAAGGCTGGATTTCTTTCGACGCGCTAAGCCTTATAAAGGCAACCCAACTATCATGAGGTAGACTTTCATGTTCATGCCAGCAATCAGTTAGTAATGCATCCATTTTATTTCTTTAACATTTACACGCACACCTTCGCTCCCCTGGTCCATAGGATGCAACAGCTTGCAAAGGAGTTGGAAGTTGTGATACCTGTCAGTTTTTTTGAAGAAGCAAACAATGCCCACTATAATTCGGTGGCCATTATTGATGCTGATGGCACTGATCTTGGCCTGTATCGCAAATCACACATTCCAGATGGACCAGGTAATAAATGTCAATAGTATTTTCCCTGTTCCCCAATAATTGGATTATCTCATCTGAAGAAGTTACTTCTGCTTGTCAGGTTATCAAGAGAAATTCTATTTCAATCCGGGTGACACTGGCTTTAAGGTAATTCTTTATTTGTACTAGTTCAAATTCCAACTTTATGTGTATATTCCTCACAAAAAATATGGATGTATATATTGGAAATGCATCTGTCATTTGTTATCAGCTTGTTCACTTAAATGTATCTACTGCTATTGGCGCAGGCTTTCAAAACCAAGTATGCGACTATTGGTGTTGGTAAGTTATTTGTGTTCTGCAATGATACTGACCCTTATTTTAGTTTATGCACAGTAGCAGTAATAATAATTATTGTGAAATATCCCGCCCATGACTAATGCCATCATTCTTAAACTTGTAGGAATCTGCTGGGATCAGTGGTTCCCAGAGTGTGCAAGAGCAATGGCGCTTCAGGGGGCTGAAATACTGTTCTATCCCACTGCAATTGGATCCGAACCCCAGGATGGTAATCTGGATTCCCGTGAACACTGGAAGCGTGTTATGCAAGGCCATGCTGGTGCCAATTTGGTACTGTTTATTGTTTTATATAGTTCATAATGCACTATCAGTTTCATTGTGGAACCATAAAGATGTTTCTTTGTTTGCTGTCCTCTAAGTGATACTGGTGAAAGTCTTTTCTCTCATCATGTCATGATCTACCTTGAATTATCCAGGTTCCTCTTGTTGCTTCTAACCGGATAGGCAGAGAAACTGTGGAGACTGAGCATGGCGAGAGCACTATAACCTTCTATGGGAATTCCTTCATTGCAGGTAATCTAGTATCTTGATACTGGAAGATAGAAGAATCGAAGAATTAGAAAACATGAGTTTAATTGAACATATGTGCTGCAGGACCAACTGGGGAAATTGTAAAGCTTGCTAATGACAAAGATGAGGAAGTGCTGGTAGCAGAGTTTGACTTAGACGAGATAAAGTCAACTAGGCATGGTTGGGGGATATTCAGGGATCGCCGTCCTGAATTGTACAAGGTGCTATTGACGCTAGACGGTGAGAAATGATCATAAGCTCCAATTTAGTCTGTATCCTTGAATAGGACCTGAGCTCCACATTATTGGGAAGGCACAGGTTTTTCCCGAGTGTTGCTACCACGATGATGGTAGATCTTCCCCTTATTTCCCTGTCAAAAAAAAAAAGCTTTGCTTGCATCTGTACAAGCCCCACCTGTGTGATTTGTGATATTTCACCATTTCACATTCCACAAAATAAATACTTGTCATGCAATGCAATGTTTTGGCAGAGAAAAGTTCAGTAATCAAATTGATGTATAATCGCATCAAAGATTTCTTGTTACTCTTTGATTTATGCTAGCATTAGTCTATTGGGGAGTGCTTGGTTCCTTCAAAGTGGGAACAGGGATAATACTGTGCAGAAGCTGCAGAATCAGCATATTTTGATTCCAAGGCCGTGTTTCTTTGGGGTGGAAATATTTTTCCACCCCCTTTGACCAATAATTAAGGGTATTAAATAAATTCAGTTTACAAAATTATCTTCACAACATTAAACTATTTTGTGAGACATATCTAATGAGGCCTTTGACTGCACGATTAGAGGGTGGTTACTGTAGCATTACTGTAGCAGCAAAACATGGATTAATTAGGCTCATTAGATTCGTCGCGCAAAGTTAAACTCATCCCTAAATGGGTTTTGCAAATAGACTTCATTTAGTACTCCATGCATGAAAGATTCCCTTTGGAAAATTTTTTCCAAAATGCCATTCGTGATCGCTTTAACTGACAACTGTCAGCGAACTATCACATGTTGCCTGTTCCTTTTTCATCAACTAAGCTCAGGATTCTTGTGAACTCTTGTGTCCTAAAGTGCTCTGGAGCACAAAGTTGCAGCACCAGTATCACGCATGGTGCTTATTTTCTCTACTAGGTTACATTCTCTAGAAAAGAGCGTCTTTCCTTTCTTGATTCCTGCCACTGAAGTCCTTGAACTGCCTCACTAGCGCATTGCAGAGCCGCTGTATCAATGGATTAGATGATTGACTGTATCAATGGATTAGATGATTGACAGCATGAGGCAAAACTGAACATAAATTCCGCTATATTTACAACTCTCTGTAAGTGAGAAGAAAAAAAAAACCGCACACACTAGGCGTGTGGAACTTGTTGACGAGCGATGATTAAACCTCTGAGCAATAATCTAAAACCCTGTTCTATTCCTTCCCTCCTTGCCTCTCCCCTCCCATCTCCTGCACAATTGCATCTGCTGGTTGGCATTGATGCTGTTCATCGACATCGTCTGGTTCTTCCTCCTCCGGCTGGGCCTTGGCGAACTGGAGCTTGAACCTGCCGTCCTCCCGGCGCGCCTGGAGCAGCTCGCGGGACGGTATCCTGACCTCCCGCAGCACCAGGCGGCCGTCCTCCCGGTGAGGCCGGAGGTAGAGCCACGGCTTCCCGCCGGCCCCGATCACCGAGATCGGCGGCGGATACGCCGGCCTGCTCCCGCCCCTCGCCCTCCCGGGCTCCTCGCCGTCGCCGCCGTCGTCGTCGCGGTGATGCCTCTTGCACGGCAGCGCCTGCTGCCCGACGTCGGCGCCGGCAACCTCGTTGCCGTTGCAGGAGACGTCGTCGGAGAGGTCGCTGAGGTCGATGTCGCCGGAGCTCTCGGAGCCGAGGCCCTCGGTGCAGATCCCGAGGTGGCGCGACCTGAAGGACGGAGGCGCCTTGGATGACGGCGGAGGAGGAGGCGATGCCGCCGCCGCCGCCGGCGTCTCTGCCGCATCATCGAAGTCGAGGAACGGATGGTCGGGTACCTGTGAGGATGATCTTGCCGGCGTCAGCGCCAGCGGCGGCGGAGGCCGGGGAGTCCTCTGGTACCCGTAGGCGCATGCCGTCGCGGCCATGCACGCGCCGTACCAGGCGCGTGGTGAGGCGAAGTCGCCCTCGGCGTCTTTGTGTTGCGCGCTGGGCGCGTGAAGCCGTAGTAGGCGTCGTGAGTTATAGGGGGGGCGCGCGCGACGCGATATCTATGGGGAATGGGAGCCGGACTCGTGGCCGCGTCTTGAAGAGGGGCGGTGGTGGTGGGCGGCGGCTACGGCGCCCCTGCGCGCGGGGCAGCGGCCAGCGGCAGCGGATGGATTGGAATTGGATGGGCTGGACCCGCTCGATCGGCTACGATACGATCAGATCAGGATTCAGGGCTGGAAATTCGCCGTGCGAGGTCAGGTCACGCTGATCCACTCGGTTAACGAACGATATTACGGGGCCCTGGAGACCGGCAGTGTTTCGCGTGCCTGGCGTTTGACCGGGGCGGCGTAGCTAGCGTAACGGCCTGATTTTGCTCGTTGCTGTTGTTGTTGCAAATGACGAATTAGCAAGGGATGATTGAGTGACACGGCGAGATGTGCTGTGCTGCACGCATTTATGGAAGGATACTCACGGTTTGGCACCTCATCCTGAGAGTATCCCAACAAACTAGTGAATGGCGCGCTGCAGATGAGAATACGGTATCATACACTGAATTTATAGTATAAAAACATTATACTATGAATTTGTTCATTAGGCTACAGACATGACATAACAAAAGTTCACGTAAAGTTCTCATGCACGCTTAGAGCGTACATAGAGCCTTTATGAAGTCTACCAACAAGAAATTTGTTATTGGAACGAAATATATCCAATAATATGATCAATTTGGCATGAAAATATTTCCAGACTGAGTTAAATAACACAAGAGTCAATTCCATTAAGCATACAAACCAAACGTTTTACATAGCAAGTAGACAGAGTAACATAATGCTTCAAGGTAAAAAATACTTCTCTCCTCTGCATTCCATCTTGGTTCTTGAATCAGGAAGGATTCTCTTTTTCTTCTTCAAAGTTAGCAATATATGTGAGGCCTTTTGTAGAACAATTGGATTCAACAGCATGTACTTCTCAATGACAATGTCCCTATAGCCCTACCTCACTTTAACAGATTGAACATTATGAATGAATCCACCATTGTTGTATCCATCAGCTGAGGTTGCCTATTTCAGGACAATATATATGTGAGCTTAGTAATAAAAACATGGTTTCGTCAAAGGGATACAAATATGTAGCAAGACAACAAATAGTTACCTACAAATCTGTTATAGAGCAGGTAGTACCAAGGAAATAGCTGAGAAAATAAAAGTCCACTAATGAGTCGCTTTATGCACTACTGAACTGAAAGCACTTGCGCCTTCATATAGTAAAAACGATCATTTTGAACAACTGAGAGCTCCTTCTGTGTATCAAGAATTATAAATGGCATATTACCAAATTCTTTTACAACTCAATGGGAAATATTCACCAAGCAAGATGCAGTCAAATATTTAAAGTCATAAAAGGACATCATTTTCTGAGCACTGAAAGTTATTTTCAACTTTGCCATAAATGTTGTCAATTAGGAAGATAATTTGTGATAACAAAGTATCCTGGAAACTAATATTTGAGATAAAATTGCAGAAACAACATAAACCAGTATGCCATGCTATGTATATCACTCAAAACAAATTACTGCTGGACTTTGATGAATCTGATGGTATCTTTTCACATATATGCTATTTGCAGTGGGAACAAACCTTGCTTATTCGATTTTCTGGTGAGGGAACATCTTCCACTCAGGGTTGCTTCGCCTGATCAACATGGTTATATTACTTCTGGTTCAACTCTGCAGACAGTAGAAAGAGAATAGATTAATGACTGTTTGGTTGATGTAATCTAGGTCCTTTGTTCATCACAATGGAAACAGATTGTACCTTTCCATCGAAAATGTTAGTAAGAAGATTGGGGTGTCACAATGTACCACCATTTGAATGGTTCCATTTAAAAAAAAACTATTTGCAGCTTATACTAAAACGTTAAGCACAGTTCGTGTAAAAGTTAATTGGTAGAAGAAAATCCAAGTTTCAAAGTGATAGTTACCTTAACATTCGCATAAGCCTTTGAATGAACAATTGAACATGCATAAAAAGGACAGTTTACATATACTATAACCACTCAGGACCTTAATTAGTTCAAAAATTAAGATAATATATCCTAGAAGATGAAGCAAAAAATGCATATAACTCTTGATAAGCTGGTATTGCGTGTAATTATGATGAGTTTTAACAGCGAGCAGTATACCATGAAAACTTGGGAAGCTTTTAATCACAATAGGTAAGACAAACAATGGTCCAAAATGCAAGAAAGCAAAGCAGGCCCCACCCATCCTGAAGAATCATAACAAGACAGCATCTAAAACATGTATCTAGGGTTGCACAGGCAAATTATGATGAGGAATAAATGGAAGTGGAAATAGCAGATGCCACAACCTGCATGTCAAACAGTTGAACCACGAACAGATGCAACTTCAGTTACTGGAATTCAAGGGGATTCTCATGTGATCCTGCAGTAAATAGACAGCAATCAGGCCATGGACAAAAACTACTTTGCCTAAAGAAATAGTAATGTTAAGAATCAATCCAATAAATGTGAGGTGTCAATGTATAGGTTCCAGTGATAACAGATATATGGGTCAGCTAAAATGATCGAGGTACTAAATAACCATGTCTACAGAAATAAATAGGAATACAATTCAAGGAGCTTTTCATGTGAGCATGCAAGAACCTAAAACCATTTTGGCCAAAGAAATAGTAATAAACAAATGAATCAAAGTAAACGTAAGGTAAATCTGCATAGGTTGGTACACAGCGACGCATAGGACAGTAAACATAATTAGAGGGGAAAAAAAGAAGCCTACTGGAATGAATAGGAATGGAATGAAAAAAAATGAAAATTTTAAAATAAACAAGCACAAACTGTTGGATTCACGTAGACAAAAAAATCAAAACCACAATGAATCAAATAGTAGCATGTAGGTTCATATTTCGCCATAATTTGAGACCCTAAAGAGAAGAAGAAATTTTTCTGAACTAACTACAGGATCTGCAGGGCAAAGAAATCAAAGTGAAAGGAAAATTTCCAGACTGTTGTTACCATGAAGCCTATCAGGTTCCCTTGCATCGGCTCCTATACTAAAAGGATATACTAAAAGGATAATTTTGAAACAAACATGTGAACTGGAATCTGGATATGTACATCTATCAGGCATTCTACTTTAGATTTAAAAAAGTAGAACCATGGCATGAAAGAAGGAGAGGAACAGAGACTAAAGAGTTTACCTGACAGTGCACTTCTAGAATGCTATTCTACGATCTCCATGCTTGGAGGAATCTTGATTTTTGGGAATGGAATGAACACAACAAGATGCCCAAAAACCTCAATAGAGATGACATAAGTGAATAAGCTTGTCGACCAAATAATGCAAATCGGCAACAGTAAGATCATGAACCTTGTAGCTATTAAAATCCCTGACCTTTTTACAAAGGTAGATATTATGAGAATATGATTGGAACACCACCCTTCCTTTGAGCTAACTTTCAATTTTCTAATACCTTCCTTGGTCAGGTATCCCAAATTCCTAGGGAAAAATTAAGCTCTGAAAAGGGATATATACTTGCACAAAAATACAGTCAAACAGTATGATGCAAGCTCCTATCATATTTTAAGTGGATGCAAAGCCTCCTGAATAATATTAATTAACAGTTCTTTGAACAACAGGGCATGAAATTAGTCCCATTCACTTAGCCAAGATGGAGAAAAGTATGAGAAAGGAAAACGTGTATGCAAAAAGATACTTGTCTGAATAGGCATTACGATTATCCCTGAAACTACTGGTAGGCCTCCTAAAATGTGAAGTGGTAAGTTTTAGAAATAGTAAATAAAGAGAGAATGAGGCAGGTAGGCAGCATTATAATTCATATACCTTTTCCTTTGCTAATATATGCCTACCTGTATATAACATGTGATTTTCCACACAATTATCAGAGGATACAAAATAACTTAGGTAAGCTAATGTATAAGAACAGTGAAAAGCTAGAAAACAAAATGGCCTTTCGCTGTTTGGTTTATAAATTTTTATGTTGATGTCCAAGTTAATCATGGGAGTAAACCTACTTAGTCAAAATTATATTGACTATCAGTCTATCACAACATTTGCAATCTGAAAAAGACATAAAACAAAGGAAAACACTTCTATGCTCAACCACTTTAGCCTTTAATCAAACCAGAAAAAGGCTATATTTAAGCAGCGGGTGAAACATTAGTTTTAGAGTTAAGAATTAATTCGTTTCTGCGGGGTATAATATCGTCACTTGTTATATTGCCACTGAGACACTATCTTTTCTTCCCCCATAATACTCTGTCCTGAGATTCACATTCACTGCATTGCAAAGAAGAGGTCTGCTCTGATATACACACTAAAAATCTGCATATGAGATTAAAGAGTCATACACACCAGGCTGCAAAGAGATTAAAGAGTTCTTTTTTACAATCCCACAACAAAAAGTGGGTAACATGGGAATTTCAGAGGTTTGTTGGTTTTAACTCATTGAGCAGGAAATTTAGTAGATATCAGGAACACCATAATTGTTTGTAGTTGTGATAATAATTACTGATTCTAATTAATTCGAAATATCAATGCCTCTACAATCATGACACAAAAGAGATAAGGGTATCTGTCTTCACACAGGCAGCTAATTATGATAAATTATGTTTTACATGGGTAAATTAGGTTTCCTATCCAGCAGAACATGAAATGGAAAACAACTGAAAATAAGCTTATCTTTTAATGAACAAAGACGCATCATGTCAAAAAATCCATGTACATATACATAAACATGGACCAAAGAAAAAAAAAAGAGAGGGGATGAATCAGATTACCTTGCCGGCTGCCCATCTACCTCCCGCGTGCATCTGAGTGCTGATACTGCTGCTGGCCTGCCTCTGATGTGTTTACCTGCATGTGGTACTACTTCGTTCTTGGTGCTACCTCGCTCCTGCAATGCAGGCAGCAGGCAGCAGCGGCTGACGGCTGTCAACCCATCACCGAAAGAAAACAGGTTAGGCATCAATTAAATGCGGGCAAAAATAATGTAGTGAAAGAACAGGTCTAAAGTAGGAAAGGCAAGGCAGAAAGCTTAATTCCACACGGCAAGGGATTCGATTTGGGTTTGGGCATGGTGTGTATTTCAGTTGGGGACGAGCAGAGATATGAGGAGGCAAGCGGGTTGGTGGATGGTGATGGGAGGGTTGAATCTCACCTGCACCTCTGCCATCCGCTCGCGCCCGCGCATCGGCCCTTTGCCGGACGGCGCGTCGCGGCTGGACCCGCCAGCGGCGGCATGGATCCGCCCCTGCGCCGTGCAACTGCATGAAAGGGAGGTAAGTACGAAGATCCAAAAAGGTGGAGATTGTATTCAAGTAGGTGTTAGGTTGATCTCCCGGTCCACACGGCCCAAAGGCCGTGGGCCTTGATCCGCGCCCTGATCGGGGGCGCCCAACCCAACCATTGGTTGGTGGGCCCCTGTCACCCTGCGCTATAAAGAGAGGTGGGGGCCGCCGGCTCGAAGTACGAGGTTGACCGTGAGCCGTCAGACCCACCGACACACCTATCCGATCTAGGGTTAGTGCGCAGTTCGTGACGGGAAGCCCGCCGCCACGACGTCCTCCGACGCCGTTCCAGGCCAAAGCCGGTGGCGACCGGAGGGACGCCGCGACCTACGACCTACACTGCGCATCGCTGCCTTGCGCAGTTCGTCATCAACAGAACGTGACATGTCTTCCTCCATTGGAGGCGATGGTATGGATCTACTCGTTCTGTGTTCATCGTATTCGTTCTTCGTTCATCATGTTCTTGTTATGGTTCTGTTATTGTTCTTCAAGTTTTACTATCAAGATTCAAGTACATAGTTCTAGATCTGTGGCTAGTGATCCGTTAAACAAACAATGGTATCAGTCGCCTTACTAGCGCATAGATCTAGTAGTTTGGAATAAAAATAAGATGAAAAGGATCCGAATCGGATCGAAAGAAACAGAGAAAAACTCGATCTCGAAGGATCGAACAGACAAATAAAACTCGATCTCGATGGATCGGACAGATACAACCCCGCACCGCGGGAAACGAAAACAGAAACCCTAAATCGAGCACACTACCTCAGATCCACCACTCGACAGTGGCAAAGAACAGAGCACCACCGCGGATCCCATCGACGGCGGCGCGCGCACCAGTAGGTGCACGAGCGCGTCGGCGATGGGACTCGCAGCGGCGCCAAGAATCTTCTTCTTCTTCAACAGAACCTGATCTACTTCTTGGCCGTGAGGGCTATGGGGAGAGGGGTGGAAGAGCTCTCGGCGCTGCTCAAGAGCGACTCGGAGACCAGAGGTCTCCGGCCGTGAGCACGGCGGCGAAGCGCCACCGGCTTAGCAGCGCGCGCGAGCGAGAGAAGCAGAGCAGAGCGGAGAGAAGCTCTGCTCTGAGCTGCTCCAGAGAGAGAGTGGAGGAGAAGAAATGAACTAGGGTTTGGGCTCCCTCGGCCGAACGGCCGTTTATATACCGCCGAACTCTTCGCTCGGCCGTCCGATCGAGCGAGCGGCTCGGATCGACGCGGGGCGAGGGGGAAGCACGCGCTCGGGCCGATTCGGCGGCCCGGCCGTTGGTTGCCGGGCTCCGAGCCCAGAAGCCGAAGGGACGGCACGAGCTGGGCCGAAAGAAGGTTGGCAGGCCGCGCGCACGCGCAGCGCCAGCGGGCCGATCAGGCCGCGCGCGCTGTTGGGTTGGCCCATATGAACAGTACCTTTTCGCTTTTGTTTGAATTGTTTTTTCAGAATTTGAATAGAATTTTGAGAGAATTTGCCTCTGTTTAAATTTGAACCAAAGTGATAATTTTCAGAGGGTAAATAGAGTATTTTGCTACTGTCCATGTGAATTTATTTAAAGTTTCCGCTGCTAGATATTTATTTTGACTTGCATTTAAATTTGAACCAAAGGGATAATTTAATTTCAAGTCACAGATAAAATTTCAGATTAATTGTGATATTGTTATTTTCTGACCAAAGTTGATAATAACAATATTATAATTTTATAGATGTTGATTATTGCATTATTCCTTTTTCTGCCCAAAGGTGATGAAGTTTAATGTAATAAGGATATGTTATTATGATATAATGTTCTCACTTAATATGATTTAATTTCAGCTACGAATTCCATGATGGTCTCCATCAAGGATATTCCGATTCTAAAAGGAGACAACTACAATGAATGGTACAAGAAGGTAGATTTCTTCTTTACCATGACAGAGCTGGATTGGGTTCTCACGGCACCAGTTCCTGCTGAGCCTGAGAAGCCAGTCAGAGAGGCTGATATGACAGATGCTGTTTGGCAGCAGACAGAGCAGGCCTATACGGTCAGCAAACAGAAGTTTGATACAGATAATGCCAAATGGATCACTGCCAACAAGAAATGTTTGGCAGTGGTCAAGAACACCATAGAGCCCTCTGTTTTTGGGGCAATTAAAGATTGTCATAATGTCGTTGAGTACTTGGCGAAGTTAAAGAGTCAGTACACTGGCTCTTCAAAGACCTACGCCTCTCAGTTGATCAAGCAGTTGATCAACGCCAAGTACACAGGCGGCATCAGAGAGCACATACATCGCTTAATCCACATAAACAATAAGCTCAAGCCAATGGATGAGGACTTGAAAGAGAGTACCATCATACACTTGGTTTTTGCTTCATTGCCAGATGAGTTTGAGAACTTCGTTGTTAACTACAATGTTAGTTCTGAGAAATGGGACATAGAAAAGACCATAGCGATGTTGGCTCAAGAGGAGGAAAGGATAAAGATAGCACGTGGTAACACTGTTAACCAAGTGCAAAAGAAGAAAAATAACAACAATGCGTCTAACAACGCAAAAGGAAATTCCTCCTCCTCTAAGGGAAAAGGAATTCAGCACTCCCAGCAGCACAGGCCTAAGGATGGGCAAACCACAGTGGAGAAAGATCAGTGTCTCTACTGCAAGGAGAAAGGGCACTACAAGAAAAATTGTGCCGCCTACTTAAAGATGATCATGGAAAGGAAAGGTGAGAATGTTATTTCATTCGTAAATGAATCTCTGTATATAGATTATTCCACATCTACTTGGTGGATTGACTCAGGAGCAACAATTCATGTTGCAAACTCTTTACAGGGATTCCGTTCGACGAGAACTACTCAAAGAAACGAAAGGCGAATTAAAGTCGCAAATGGAGTCGAAGCAGAAGTGAAGGCGGTGGGCGACCTTCTCCTAGAGCTCGACACAGGATTTGATTTATTTCTTAGAGATGTTTTCTTTGTGCCTAGTTTACAGAGGAACTTAATAAGTGTATCTCGTCTAGATGATGATGGATATGGATGTCATTTTGGAAATGGCATGTGTATAATAGTTTTTAAAGATACAGTTACTACTATTGCTTTTAAGAAAAATGATCTTTATTTGTTATCACTACGTGAAAGTGTGAATTCCGTATGTGATGTGAATGCGCTTGTATCCCCACCCACAGCTCATTATAGAAAACGAAAGAGAACTCAAGACACGTCGTCGAAATTATGGCACTGTCGCTTAGGCCATATTTCGAGGGGGAGAATAGAAAGGCTGGCTAAGAATGACATTCTTCCTCCTCTAGAGTTCTCAGACTTAGATAAATGCGTTGATTGCATCAAAGGAAAATACATAAAGATTACAAAGAAAAATGCTGAACATACCGCAGGTGTTTTAGAGTTAATTCACACAGACATCTGTGGTCCGTTTTCAGTTAAAAGCATAGATGGTTTTGACTCGTTCATTACTTTTACCGATGATTATTCCCGTTATGGATATATTTATCCAATAAAAGAAAAATCAGAAGCGTTGGATAAGTTTAAAATATTCAAGGCTGAAGTTGAGAATCAACATAATTTAAAGATAAAGATAGTCCGTTCCGACCGTGGAGGGGAATACTATGGTCGGCACACCCCATATGGCCAAGTTCCAGGACCTTTCGCGAGGTACCTAAGGGAACAAGGTATAGTTGCCCAGTACTCTATGCCGGGCGATCCTCAGCAGAATGGAGTCGCTGAAAGACGTAACCGTACCCTTATGGATATGGTGCGAAGCATGATCAGCTACTCTACACTACCAGTGAGCTTATGGATGGAGGCTTTAAAAACCGCCACCTATATTCTCAACAGAGTTCCCAGTAAAGCGGTGCCAAAAACACCGTATGAGCTGTGGACAGGCAGAGTACCCTCATTGAATCATCTACGGGTGTGGGGGAGCCCTGCTGAGGCAAAGATATTCAACCCGACGATTGGGAAGCTAGATCCCAAGACAGTGAGTTGCCATTTTATTGGCTACACAGAGAAATCAAAAGGATATCGTTTCTACTGTTCTGACAAAGTTACAAAGTTTGTGGAAACGAGACATGCTGCTTTTCTTGAAGAAGAAATGATACGGGGGAGCATGGAAGCTCGAAAGATTGATCTTGAGGAGAGGCGGGTGTGCGCACCCAATCCAATGATTCAGGAACCATTTTTCGAACTACCTGTTGAGCCTACGCTGATGGTGCCAGACACTGCGGCTCCAGCTCCTGTGGTGATTCCTCCTGTGGCAACACCGAATGCAAATGTGGAACCTGTCCCTCAGGATCCTATTGAAAATGTTGCTGCAGATCAGGGGGAGCATCAACAGCCTCCAATAGAAAATGTTCCAAATGTAGAGGCCCCTAGAAGGTCTCAAAGAGCAAGAAAGTCAGCAATTCCTGATGATTATGAAGTGTATAACACAGAAGAGTTTCGAATGGAGGATGATCCTATTTCATTCGAACAAGCCATGAGAAGCGAAAACTCATCCAAGTGGCTTGAGGCCATGGAAGATGAAATGAAATCGATGAGTACCAACCGTGTTTGGGACTTAGAAGAAATTCCTAAAGGAGCCAAAACAGTAGGCTGCAAATGGGTCTACAAGACGAAACGTGACTCCAAAGGGAATGTAGAAAGATTTAAAGCGCGTCTTGTGGCGAAGGGTTTTACACAAAAGGAAGGAATAGATTACAATGAGACTTTTTCTCCGGTCTCATGTAAGGATTCCTTCAGAATCATAATGGCATTGGTGGCGCATTTCAATCTCGAATTGCACCAGATGGATGTAAAGACGGCATTCCTTAATGGGGATCTTGAAGAAAAAGTTTACATGGCTCAACCCAAAGGTTTTGTCGTGGAAGGAAAAGAACGCATGGGATGTCACCTAAAGAAATCCATTTATGGGTTAAAACAAGCTTCGAGACAGTGGTACTTGAAGTTCAACGAAACGATAAAGAGTTTCGGGTTTACTGAAAATGTTGAGGACAATTGCATTTATGCAAAATTCCAGAAAGGAAGTTACATTTTCCTCATCCTTTATGTGGATGACATTCTACTGGCAAGTAGCAATGTCAACCTATTATTGGAAACAAAGAAGTTTCTGTCCTCAAATTTTGATATGAAAGACCTTGGTGAAGCCTCATTCGTTTTGGGAATCGAAATTCACCGAGATAGATCAGATGGGGTATTAGGATTATCTCAACAGACATACCTGGAAAAGGTTCTAGAAAAGTTCTGTATGCAGAGAAGTAAGCCTACTCCTGCGCCAATAGTCAAGGGCGATAGATTTGGGGATTTTCAGTGTCCTCAGAACAGTTATGAAAGGGAACAAATGAAGACAGTTCCATATGCTTCAGCTGTCGGAAGCTTACAGTATGCACAAGTGTGCACACGCCCTGACCTTGCATTTGTTACCAACATACTTGGCAGATATCAAAAAGATCCAGGCCTCGAGCACTGGAAATTAGTGAAGAAAGCTTTACGGTATGTGCAAGGCACAAAAGGCCTCATGTTAACATATAAAAGAAGCGATTCCCTTGAGATTGAAGGGTATTCAGACTCAGACTTTGCGGGAGATGGAGATGATAGTAAATCCACGACAGGCTACATCTTTACTCTCGCAGGGGGAGCTATATCGTGGAGAAGCTCTAAACAGACAGTGACAGCAACATCGACAATGTATGCTGAGTTTATAGCATGTTACGAGGCATCTTGCCAAGTTGAATGGCTAAAGAAATTCGTACCAGGATTGAGAGTGGTAGACAGTATAGAAAGACCACTAAAGATGTACTGCGATAACCAGCCAGCAGTGTTCTATGCTCATAATAATAAGAAAAGTACGGCTACCAAGTCGATAAAGATAAGATTTTATTCTGTTAAAGATAGAATCCAGGATCACACCATAAGTCTCGAGCATATTAAAACAGAGAAGATGCTCGCGGATCCGCTAACGAAAGGCTTACCACCCAACGTGTTCAAGGAACACGTGGCCGGCATGGGACTAAGGTATTGCCTATGATCTCTGGATTAACAGGGCCCATAGATTAAAGAATCTATTTCTGAATAGGGGAGTGTACAGTAGCTATTGATTCTATCGACGATTGAGTCGGGACGATGAGATATGCTCTGTGCACAAATCTAGGATGGAATAAGGAAAATTGTAAAAGGTAAAAGAAAAGCGATTGTGAGATCAAAGGGGAGATTGTTAGGTTGATCTCCCGGTCCACACGGCCCAAAGGCCGTGGGCCTTGATCCGCGCCCTGATCGGGGGCGCCCAACCCAACCATTGGTTGGTGGGCCCCTGTCACCCTGCGCTATAAAGAGAGGTGGGGGCCACCGGCTCGAAGTACGAGGTTGACCGTGAGCCGTCAGACCCACCGACACACCTATCCGATCTAGGGTTAGTGCGCAGTTCGTGACGGGAAGCCCGCCGCCACGACGTCCTCCGACGCCGTTCCAGGCCAAAGCCGGTGGCGACCGGAGGGACGCCGCGACCTACGACCTACACTGCGCATCGCTGCCTTGCGCAGTTCGTCATCAACAGAACGTGACATGTCTTCCTCCATTGGAGGCGATGGTATGGATCTACTCGTTCTGTGTTCATCGTATTCGTTCTTCGTTCATCATGTTCTTGTTATGGTTCTGTTATTGTTCTTCAAGTTTTACTATCAAGATTCAAGTACATAGTTCTAGATCTGTGGCTAGTGATCCGTTAAACCAACAGTAGGATCAAAAAAGGGGAGAAATCCACCATCGCTACCGCCCACCACAGCCATGTGCTTTCAGAGAGAGGTGGAGATCCAAATACATTTGCAAGCAACAGACTGAGGAAGAAGAAAACGATAGGAAGACGAAAAAGAGAGAAGCTCAGGACCAACGCCATCTCTGGCTCCGCGCTCTCCCGTAGAGCCACCATTTGCTGTCCGCCTGCGCACTACGCGTCTTCCATTGCAGCCCACCCGGCCACCCGCATGCCGCCGCCTCACCCTGCACGGCCACAGGCACGGCCGCCGTCACCCAGCGGCTGTAACCACCGCGGCCGTGACCGCCGTCACTGCTCGCTCACGTGCCGACGCGGCGGCAGCCCGCACGGTCACAACCGGTACGGTGGCCGAGCCATGACCGCCGTCAAGTCGGCCGTCGTCGCAGCCTTCATCGCCACGGCGGCCACGGCCACAGGCCACCGCCCCCACCATCGTCGCAGGAAGAACGGAAAAGGCGGCGGCGCAGTGGGGCGGCCTCCGGGCGGCGGGGTGGCTGGGCAGCGGCGGCTCCGTCTTCAAGGAGATGCGGAGGGCGAGCTGCCCTCGAGCGCATGGGCGGCGGAGGAGCACGCGCCCCGCGGCCGCCCGCCGGCCACCGCCTGGCGCGCCGCTGGCCACCGCTCCCGCGGCCGCCTGCCCCTTTCGCCTCGCCGCTGGCCGCCGCCCCTGCGCCCGCCCGCACCCACCGCCGCGACGCCGCCGATGGGAGATAGGAAGGGGAGGGGGGCGGCGCCGGGGAAAGGGGAGGGAGTGGCGCGGAGCGGAGGAGGGGGCGGCGCCGGGGGAAGGGGAGGGAGCGGCGCGGGGCGGAGGAGAGGGGCGGCGGAGGCGGGGAAACGGCGCGACGGCGGGCGGTGAGGAGGGGTCGCAGCGGCGGAGCTTTTTTTTATCGGGAGCCGAAGCACGCTACTGGATGGTTCGTGAAGGGGAAGGGCGAAGAGAGATTTTTTTAGGAGACGATGTACTTCGCGAGGCTTCGGACGCGTAGGTACGGATGAAGACGAAGGGCCGGTAAAAACGGAACAAATCTAAGCGCGGTAATATTTTTTTGCTTACGTGGCCTGTCTGATTGGCCGCCGGAGCCGCCCACTCACAAGAGTTGTGGGAGAAGCTGGCGTATCGGGGATGGGTTTGTATATTTGGGGGTGAGATGCTGTAGGAAGGAAAGACGGACTGGAATTCAACAAGGCAAGCAACTGACAGAGGAGGAGATGGATTTGATTCCTGGGCTCGAGGAATGGAGCCGATCGATGTGGGCGCAGGCGGATAAAAATACTGCTGCAGGGCTATCTTTTATATTGCAATCAGTTCATATGAAATGTCCCGGGGGTCTGGGGGTTTAAAGGGGAAGAAATGCAAAGGGGCTCACGGCGCAGTGGCAAAGCTGGAGAGCTCCCCCACCCAGGGTTTAAATCATAGGTGCTGCACAATGTATGAAAAAATAAAAAAAGACCACTTGTTGTGCTCGCCCCGTTCGTCTGGATGGTTGGAAACCAGCCAACAGTGTTTTTCTCTCAACAGAAATCAGCACCAGCCACCAGCCACCAACCAGCCAGCAGTGTTTTTCTCTCAGCAAAAACCAGCACAAGTCACCAGCCAAACGAACGGGGCCGCTATTTAAACGGTTGCAGCGTGATACGTGTCTGCATGCGCGTCCTTGTCGTCAGTGGCACATCCTGGATAGCCGGGGTTTGTGGCATTTTCTCGACCCTGCGGAAGAGACCCAGAGGTCGAGTTTTTTTTTAAGGGGAAGAAATGCTTCACATGCTTAAACCCAGTGATTCAAATAAAGCCACTTGATCTTGCAGTTGTAACACGGCTATAGTGCATAGGATTCTAATCCAAAGCAACGGGATGAGATTAAAGGGGAAGGTAGAACATCTCATTTACTCAATTGTGGCAGCTCGCATTTTTAATTTATATTTTACAGGTTTTTTGATCTAACGTAAATACTGTATATTTCATAAGAGGGGATACCCTCTAGAAACTCGGATACTCTGAACATGTGCTACGAGTACAGAGTTTTGGTCATATTGGGCCCCTCCTCCCTTGTTGGAATCTCCGGCAGAGGAAGTTCACAAAGCAGAAACACCATCATCCACGGACGGACAATATGCAGCTCTGCTCTAGCCAATAGCAACTGACGAAGCAGTGATCCGGCAGCACAGCTTCACATAGAGACCAATTATTGAATGCCTCCATCGATCCGGTCCAATTATTATTTTGGATCTTTTGTCCAGCGCAGTCAGAGTTCACCTTCACCATCACTTTGATATTAGAGGAGGTGACTGATTGGGCAGAGGATTATCGACCAAGGTTCACGCGAAACCGGGAGAAACATGAAAATAAGTCTCGTGCGCTGTTTATTTGATGCACGACTAAATTAGAAAAAACTAACAAATCCTATTTTGCACAGTTTTTTTAACAGACTATTTTGCACAGTTTAGTAATTTATAAGAGATGCCGCCGCTAGAAGTTTGTACATAAATTTTACATAGCAGCTTATCAAAATTATCCATCTTTATCCTCTCTCATTTTTTTATATTCTAACAAAAACTCATATAAATAATTTGTAATCATAGAGTTTTATTCCCATTAATATAATACTTCTTTTTACCTTTGCATTACACTTACACCTCCCTCATCTCTTTTTTGCATAGATGCATACGTTTGTATAGTGCACATGAATACCTTGATTTAGTTGTATGCGCTGACTAGATTAAGTTTATTTAAACTCTTTTTGGGTATATGATAAATCAAGGTACACATGAATATGATTTAGTACTACATATTAAGTTGTATGCGCCGACTAGATTAACCCAGAAGCGTAGTGACAGGAAAAAAAATGAATCATTCAGTCAATCCAAAAGGAGCCTCTATATTATACCTCAAATTAATTTAAAAAAGAGTTCAAAGATAGAAGTGTGGACAATGATGAGGATGAAAAAGAAAAATTAACAAATACAACTAATAGCAAATATTGTTTGCTCTTGTGTGCTATATATAGAACTATGTGATACCCCGCGCGTTGCTGCGGGATCTTTTGGTGAAATTTGAAAATAAAAATAATAAAGTGAAATTTGGAAGTAGAAACACTAAGATGATTTCTTTGTATTCTTGTATGTTGAGAGAAATAGAAATCAATATTTTATAGTGGGGTGCTCGTATATAATTTAATATAGATATATATAATTTTTTTTAGATTGGACGGTGCAAACAATTAAGATGATGTGGCTACACAGAAGTATATAGTTTAATATAGATATAGAATTAGCAATCAACGCATCTTGATGGGGTGCTTAGTGGATGATGACGTGGCGCGCTGCAAGAATCAACAATCAATGCATCTCAGTGGGGTGCTTAGTGCGGAGGATGATGTGGCGCATTGGTAGGGTGCTTAGTGGAGGATGACGTGGCGCGTTGAGGATTGAGAGAATTCTTTAGTGGGAAGCGCTAATATAGTTTTGTATGATAATCACGGTTCAACACTGCACTAGAGCGCAAGCGTGATGCGCTCCAGCTCCGTTTTCAGGCCCAGCCGATCGCAATGTTAATATTACATAACCGGTGGCACGGCTACCCCTTATGGTCCTACCCCCGTGGCCCATGGATCGCCCTTTAAAAAACCGTTGCCATTCAGCATCTCTTGCTCACCAGTCTCCACTCGAGACATCAGCATCTGCCATAGCCGAAAGAGTCCAAGTCGAAGCAGAGCAGGTTCACAAACAGAGAGAAGGGAACTAGGAGATGGCTAGAGACGACGGCGAGGGGAAGATGGTTGTAGCCACTGTTGAGTCTGACAACGTCGCCGCAACCCGTTCCCTATTCTGGCTTCTCGTCCCATGGAACAACTAAATACCAGAATGTCAGCTGTCCTAGACTTGGTTCGATTCAGTCATAATAAGAGGACATTATGCATTAATAGTGTAGAGTGAGTAGTAGGTCATTCTTATTTGACACTAAAATAAACTCAGTTGCTTTCTTGTCCTTGAAAAAAATCTCCTTTATTGGACTTGGACATTGACTTTTAACTTCATTATTCATTTGATATTATCGTCGCTTCTGCTTTTCGAATCGTTCATAAAAAATTCCATTATGGGAATCGGGAATAAGGAAAAGCAAAACCAGAGAATAGCTTTTGTAATGTATCCAGGCAGTGGCCCAGCTAGGTGACTTCCGGCAAGCTAGCTATATTGGCGACGACGGCCCGCCCCAGTACTGTCTTCCTTCTTCGTTTTTGAGGACCGAACATCGCTCGTAGTATTTACGAATGAATGTCTGTCTTGACTGACCAACGTCTTTGTGCGGAAATCCACGTCTAAGCCTAATGAGTTGAATCATAATATATGGTTGACGATTGATCCTTGTGCACAAAGCTGCTTTGCTGTACCAGATTACTGGAAATACTTGCTGCTTCAGTCAAATACGCGTATTCGTACTTTATGAGTTCCAATCTTCTAGCTTACTCTGTCAAACCAGTGAAACAAGTAGCTAACTCGTACTGCTTTTTGCTTACTAATATGATAGCCACTCCTTTGATTCTGATTCCCGACTTTCTAACTTATTACTTGGTTTCATGCTGATAGCTAGCTTTGGATCTGGAATGAATGGTATCAATTTCTTCTTTTCTATATTGAATCTGCTTCGGTATCTCTTTCTTCCTTCCCTTCTGTAAACCAAGCAGTGACTAGCCTCTGGCACTCACTTTCCAAAGCACCAATTGACTTGCTTTCAAAACAACCCTGATCAGTTATACCGGAAATACCACCCGTACGTAGTACGCCATTCCCAACGCGGAGCGCCTTTATTTTCGTATTGAACTCCGCTAGGAAGAAAAGGCTCAACTCCTCGCTTTACGTTAGCGGACTTACAGGTCGGGCCGGGGCTCCACGCTCTTTCTTTCTGTGTGGGACGATGCCGGGGAATGTGTCGAGGCGGCGAACAACAACAAGACAACTAACTACATTTGCTTTTTCCCTTTTTTCGGTATGCCGCTCCGTGAGCAAGGAGCGCCGCGAGGAGAGCGAGAGAACGAAGTGGGCATACTTTCCTTAATGTAAGAAAAGCAAGCAAAGCGCCGCTACATAATCAGCTACTTCTAGTTGGAATGCATGGACTGTGCTATAAGAATCAGGGGAATACTACCTTGCTACCGGCTAGTGAACGGGCAGTTTAGTCAACAATCATGACCATGGGAACATTTGTTCACTTTCTAGGTACCCCCGGATCTACTAGTCATCGCCTTTGAGCTGGGAAAAGCATTTACCTGGAGTCGGCTATTCCTGATTCAGCAAAGGAAAGAAGCCTTTATCCCAAGACTAACTTCGGATTGGATTCTTTTATACGGACTGAGTCTAATCGTGATTTTCTCTCTGTAGGATTTGAACCTACGACATTGGGTTTTGGAGACGCAACGCTGCTCGTGATAGGCTTAGCTTAAGCCGCTAACGTTCGGTTCGGATAAGTAATAAAGTCCCTTCGGTCGGTTCGCTCAGGTGGTCTTCCCTTATTTTCCCTAACGTTCTGAGTTGTTCTGGTTTGAGAAAGGAGCACCGCCAAGTCCACTAGGGGCGCCCTGAATGAATAAGAAATGGACAGCTGAGGTCAGGCAGCTTATCAGGATCTGCGGGAGAATGAGGGAAGATCTGCTTTTTTTTCAGAAGTCGTTTCGCACAACCGTGATACCCTGGAATTCCAAAGCGCCAAAAGGACGTGGATAGAGGTGGAACGGAGGACGCGGTGGGAAGGAATTTCCCGCAGCCGAGCTCAGCTCGAAAGAGCTGAGCACGACCACGCCTTGCAGATATTTGCTATATTTTTTCAACTATTATGGAGACCATTCGATCATTTCCAAGTGAGCTTGATTTCTACTCACAGGGTTTTTCCACTCAATTCAGCTACTCGCAAAAAGGACAGGCTTTTCGCCCACTCCTTACTATTCCTGATCATACCGCTTGAAAGGTTCTGGCAAAGAATACAAATAGAAATAAACCTAGATTTTAGGCCTATCCGTCGTTTACCTATTAAGATTAAGAAGGGGAAGCCTATTCTGTGTTCTCTAGCCTCCTAAAAGCCTATATTCGAGCATAATACCAATAAACTACCTTACAAACCTAGAAGTGAGAATGGTCTTTTGAAGCAAGCTGAAGGTCATTCACGACTTGCGGATTCTACAATGAGATATAGATGATTTTCGTATATATAATAAATTAAGTAGGCTAGGCACTGAAGTACCCATTGCAGTTCAGTTGCTAGTCAGGGCTGGCTACGAATATAGTATTTTATGAGATACTTGAAAAACAAAGCCACATTCTACTTTATACAACTAGCAAGTTTTCAGTTATTTTTATAGCAAGAGAAGCTTTTGGATTTCGTAAGAGATGAGGTGAACCTTGGCCTTCCTTACTTAAAGAGTTTAAGCCATGGCTACGAACGAACTATGATTACTGCCCTACTAAGTGAATGAGAGCTGTGCCCCTTTTTCACCAAAGGAAGGAAGAGCGCTATCCTAGTCAAGAAGAGAAGTTCTCGAGATATCTATGGTGAACCGATGTTGCTTAGGGTCGATGAAATTGGGGGGCTTTCGTTGAAGATCTCAGTTCTTTCGCGCATATGGAGTCAGTCCATCCCGAGCATCACAAGCTTCCTGAACCTTTTCCTTCACACAGTGATGAGGTAGTCGAATTCCTATATGTCGATAACTTGTGTAAAAGCTCTTGTAGAAGTAAGAGTCCCTCTGAGATCTTTCGTTAGCCCGAACGAACACTCTTCCTCTGAGATAGAATCAAATAAGCGCGGTAGTTGTAGTTGAAGAATAACAAATAGGGTACAGTAGTAACAGTTGTTCGATTTCTCTTCTTCTTCTGAACAATACCCTTCAGTGCTGATGAGAGTGGTAAAGAAAAGTCGACTTCCTATTCAGTTATGAAACTATGAGATCTGATCCCGTACTTGACTCGTAGGTTGGCAGATAGGCTAGTTCATTAAGTCTCTTTTTTGACTGCTTAACTATTTTCAATCCTAGCTAGTCTTTCCTACCTTACTTAACTGAATTGACTTGAGGTACGTACCTACTTCTCGCTATTGGGTTCTGTTCTTCCTGTCACTCTAGGCTTTCGAAAGGCCGCGGGCTTACTTTCAGATTCTCGGCTACGCTCCTCATATTCTTTCTTCTTATCCTCCACGTGCCTTGGCGTCAGGCTCCTCTACACGGTACCCAGGTGAAAGCCAAGATCTCGAGTCTCCTTCATCCCTAGGCATCATCTGTGTGTTCTGGTTTTCATATTTCTAGAAAATTCATTCAAGTACAGCAGTACCAGTAATACCAATATGTATCAGGAATTGGGTGGAGAACTTGAAGCTGTCAGAAAAGCCCAAAAAGTGAAATAGGAAAATATGGTAATATAGTTCTTGTGAAAAGCATTCTCCTTTCTCTGCCAAAGAAAGGAGCTGATGAACATTAGGAGTGCGGTTTGAACTATTGATTTACGTAATTGGAAGTAACCAATTAGGTTTACGACGAAACCTAGAAATTGCTTTTGATATTCTATATCTATCTAATATTAAGTCAACCTCCACCAGCAAGCAGCACCGGAGTGAATCCTTTCGATCTTTTTTGAGAGGGAAAATGATAATGAAAAAGGAGAAAAAAAACGCATTAGAGTTACTGCCGCCGTTTACCGGGGCTTCCATTCAAAGTCTCTCTGAGTGGAATAAGTGGGTCCTTCTTCTGGGATGGGAGTCCTTTCCACTCATTGAGGATTCTATCTAAAAAAGAAGGTAGGTTTGAGAAAGCAAGATCAAACCTACTCTACTGTCGATTCAAAAGGGTACTTCGAACTTGGAACAAGCATGAAGAGATTAACGAGACTTCTTTCTCTTTTGAGTGGCGGACCGGTCGCGCAAGATCTTTGTCCTTGCGTTGTGCTGAAGCAGTCAGACCAATGACCATGTCAAAGGTACATCAGCCAGTACAGGCAACGTACGCAGGCACAGTTTGAATGCCAGCACCTACTACATGGGAGTATATGCGACCTCAGAGATGTCTCAAGTTTGCAGCGTACATGAACATAAGATGGCTCTTTCCCGTGCCCTTCACTGCTCCTCTCTCCTCATTGCAGCGTTGCTGCTCATGACTTTCTGATCTCATTCGTTTTCCGATCGTCTGCTAGTCCTCGAAAGGCCATTATTCAAGTAGGGATCTAAAAACCGAGGCCCCTACTTTCCTCTCGGGAGGGTAAGGGGGAAAGATGACCTTTCTCAAAAATGCGCCTCTCTCCACACATGAGAAATACGATACATAGACAGCCTGGTACAGAGAGCTTTTATATCTATAAAAATGGGCCCTATAATAGAAAGGTCGCTATAACCAAGTTGCAGACAGAGACCGGTGCGAAAACCTTTTCTCGAGATATCTTCCAAATTCTTAGGGTCCTTGCTCAAAATTCTCAAATATATGGGTTTACTGCCCGCAGATTGTAGTTTCCATTATGTGATGAATTTCGTGAATGAAGACAATGATTGCATTGGATTAGGCTCCGGTGAATCAAGTGGCAGCAGTTCTGTAATGCCCGCGTTTTAATCTCTGGGAAAATCACCATAATAACTCACCCGGTAAAAAGTTTCAAAATGTTTTACCGCCCGAGCTCCCGCTCCCGCCATCCCCGTCCGCCTTGTTTTCCTCCCCCCCTCCTTTTCTGTCCGCATCTCGATCACTGTCGTCTCCTTTCCGTCCCATCCCGCGTCGTCCGCCCTTGGGTCGACCGCCGGACCCTATCAACCTTGGCCGACCGTCTCTGACCGACCAACCCCGACGCCGTCGGCTTTCCGCCACGGTTCCCGCCGTCCCCTCCCCTTCTTTTCCTCTCTCCCCCTTCCTTTTTTCCCTTCTTTTCTTTTTTTCTCTTTTCTTCTTTTTCCTTCTCCCCTCTCTTTCCCTCCCTCCTCTGTTTCCTCTGCTCCTCCTCCCTGACACCGCCGCGGCCGCTCTGCTCTGCCCCACTCCGGCCGTCGCCGACCACCCGTACCCGGCCGGCTCCACTTCCCCGACCGGCTACGCCGCCCGCAGTCGCGCCATCGCCGCCGTGCACGCCGCCGACTGCCCCTCGCTCACTCACCTCGCACCGCTGCCGTGCCGCCCTCACCCGGCCACCGTACGGCCTGCGCCCAGCGCCACCGGAGCCCGCCGTCCTCCACCCCAGCGTGCACGTCACCCCTGCACCACCACACCGACCGCCTCCGCTCGCCGCTGCACGCACGCACGCCAATCCTACAGACCCGACCGCCGCCGTGCTCTCGTCCGCACCCAGCCCCACCCGCACGCCACTGCCAAGCTTGGCCGCGCGCGCTCTGCTCGGGCCGCCGGCAATCACCGAGCCGACCACCGCTCTACCGCTTTCGCCGCGCACGCTATCGCCGCCGACTGTCTCCACCACCGCTCGAACGCGCCGACCGCCGCAGCACGCCCTGCGCGCGCGTGCACGCCACCACCGGCCCCGCAGCCGTCCTTTCACCACCAGGCCGCGCGCACGCCGCGTCGCGACGAGCACAGCAACAAGCACCGCCGCTGGCCCACCCCCGAACCGTCCCGTCCGTCGCAAGCCAAGCCGACGCCATCAATTTCCACCACCGGCCATTCCTACCGCACGCCGAACCCCTCTATCGTCGGCCCACCTCCTCGCCGCTCATCCCCGCCTATAAATAGGCCGGTCGGCCTCTCCTCCGCCACCTCGCGCTCACCCACCCCCGCAATCGCCCCCTCCACCGCCATAGCACCGCCGACCTCACTGCCAGCGCCGCCGCCGCCCCTGGCCCTCGTGGGCAACCCTCCCCACTGCACCTCCGGCCGTGGTAAGCCCACTGGTGGACTTGCCATACTCCCCTCCCTCCTTTCCCCCTGTTCCCGTCCACCGCCGCCGCTCCAGTCGCCGGCGATTCGGCCGCCATCGCCGCCAATCTCCCCCCCTCTCTCTCTGTTCTGTCGAACGAAGAAGAAAGGGTGGTTTTACCCATACCCCCCTGCCCTTTCATCAATTCAAACCCGCAGTCCAAATAAATAAAACCCCTCTCTCTCTGGCACTTTGCATATGACCCCCCGAACTTTAAACAAATTAACCCGCAGTCCACAGTACTATTCCCTCTCTCTCTGCTTATTTCGCTCGAGGCCCCTGAACTTTCTGGTATTTACAAAAAGGTCCTTTTTCTTTTAAAATAGCCCCTAAACTCCACTGAACCCGTCATTTCATGCGCCAAATTAATCTCGTTTGATCCCAAACTCCACCACAATGTTCACCCATATATTTTCGCCAAACCCAACCCGTCCCTACTCAAAAATAATCACGTCATCATCATCCGCTCTCTTTTTCCGTTCTTTCCTTTGGAGCTCCATAAAAGCTTTTCCTTTTATTTATTGGGTGTTTGTTTGTGTGTGCCGTAGACTCCGCTGTAAACGAGGAAGGACTCGAGGAGGAGCAGTGCTACGAGCAGGAGCTTGGAGACCAAGACCCCGGGCAGGAATCCCCCGAGGGTTGGGAGAACGGCAAGTGCAATCCCACCCTTTGATGCATATTGTTGTCCCAGTTTTTATAACCACAACCCATGGCCTGTTTTATAAAACTTGCATGATTGTACTGCTAAACCCGATTGGATAGCCATTTCTTGACTACTATGACTAATTCCTTGACAACCTAGATTAATGTTTGAATATGACAATGCTCTGTTTGAATATTGGTCACTGCTAGAAATGCTTAGGAACTTTTTACCATTACACCCCCCCTGACAAATACTTGGTGTTTACAAAAGCAACCGAGTGCGTGCTTTAAAATAAAAGAGATGATTTGTGTAAATAAAATGAGTACCCGTGTGGGATGAGACAGACGGTATTTCCGTGTGAAATACCGAGGGGAGCTCGAACCGGTGTGGTTGAGCATGGAGGGAGTTGTCTATCCTATCACAAGTTTTGGGATGATGTTGATGTGACATCTAGCCTAACCCATTTTTCTGTACCACCACTCGACCGTTGTATGTGGCAACGGCCTAGCATAAATCCCACTAGTTGAGCTGTTGGTTATGTGGTGTGCTGGTGAGCAACAGAGGGCCATGGAGCCGGGGATACGGTCTATGTGAGGTATGCCCCTGGTTAGAACCTCGTTGGTAGGTTGCTAACCCCTGGTCGCGTCTGTGATAACTTGTCAGTTTAGCTATGGTGGGTAATGGCTTTGATAGGAGCTACACTAGCACTAAGGTGTTCTTGTTGTGGTAGCCTACTTGTGGTTGTGTACACCTCTGCAGAGTTAAAACCTATCCGGATAGCCGTGTCCACGATATTGGGCGAGTTTCTGTAGATACGTCCAAGAGAAACCTTACTAAATTGAAGTAGGTCCGGTGCAGTTTCTGTAGAAAGATTAAAAAGGGTAAGAAAGTTATCCGGTCGGTTGTCCGACAGTGCCGTAGTTGAATAAGCATTTCCTTTATTTACTTCTAGAAGGACTCGAAGTGAGACCAGAGAGAGAAGAGTTTTCCCACTTTGTTAACTTACGTAATGTTGCGTAAGATATGTGAATGTAGTTACGTGAGCTTGTTTGCCTCACATTCCTAATGTATTGTTGACAACGCTTGCAATAGGGCGTAGTAGTGTTGCGCTGGGTCGTCTTGTTCGGAAGCTGATTGAGAAGATATGCTTGTGAGCTAGCAGCAGCAAGTTAAGTAAGGGATAAGATTGGTCTTCAAATAAGGCAACAAGAGCTTCTATCGGTTCTACTTGATTCTTCCTCTCAACCAGTTCACTTCTCCTTTCCAGCTCGCTATCCAAGCAATAGGAAGGAGCCAATAAACCCAGTAAAGTAAGTCCTGTATGTATGGTATGTCCAGTAAGGCTAGTGAAGTAAAGTATAGAAAGTGAAGAGGAAGACTCTCTTCGGGGAAGAGAGGCTTTCGAGGACTTCTTTTCTGGAATGGAATGAGAGAGGAAAGGGTAGAGAGAGCGAGGGACGGAGCCTTTTATTTGGTTCGGGGAGTGGATTAAGAACGTTTTAGCCCCTCCCCTCATCTTTGATGTAGGAATGTCGCTATAAGACGAATAACCTTATTCCATGGTGAAGCTACCTCCGGAAAGTCAGTGTCTGAGTTATAGTCCGCGCGATCCATTCAAAGTCTGAGTTTCTAGAAAATTCCTTCCACATCTGAGCGTCTTTTTTTTTCGGTATGCCGCTCCGCGAGCAAGGAGCGCCGCGAGGAGAGCGAGAGAACGAAGTGGGCTTTGGTGATGTCGGAATTTGCACCTATTTGTATCTATTTAGTGATCAGTCCGCTAGTTTCTTTGATTCCACTCGGTGTTCCTTTTCCATTTGCTTCCAATAGTTCGACCTATCTAGAAAAATTGTCGGCCTACGAATGTGGTTCCGATCCCTCCGGTGATGCCAGAAGTCGTTTCGATATACGATTTTATCCGGTTCCTATTTTATTTATTATCCCTGATCCGGAAGTCACCTTTTCTCTTTTCGGAGCTCGCTGGGGCACTCACGCAATGGTTGGCTTTCCTATTCCAGTCCATCTTGGAAACATTTTGGGGGGGCAACAGTGCGACCCTGGGAGTGGGCCGGGGGGAAAGCCCAGCGGCAGAAGAACCTTTGACGGTCAAAGTCGAAAAACCACTTCTGATGGAAGTGGGGGAGGGATCCACACGAGAGGAGCGCAAGAGAAAGGCTCCAATCGAATCCTCGGGTTTACCCCCTCGACTTCAATCAATGGGGGATTTTATAGAGGTGCCCGGTAGCTCTGAGGAGGGCGCCCGCTCGACCCAGTTGGGTACTACTCAGCTGCCGGAAGAAAAAACGAAAACTATCAGTCCAGAAGGGGTGACCCCAATGGGAGAAACGCCGGCTAAAACACCAGATTTAGATAAACCCAATTCCAGATATCGGAACAGAGACTGGAAGCAACAACCAGGGATCAAACTCCATAGTGGGCCCGTGAAAAGAGCCTCTCAGTATGAGATAGAAAAGGCTTTCCTTTTCTCGGCATGGGTCATTCCATTGATACGCTCATCGGGCTGCTCGTCGTTAGGAAGAGAAAGTCCTACTGCTGTAACTGCAACATCAAGCAAGTAGGATCGGGATTCAGATGCTCAATAAATAGGTTTGTTAGAAGAGACAGGAATTTCTTCTTTATTAGTGCATGCCTTCTTTTTGTGACTCGAGCAGTACACGAGATGATGCACTCAGGAAGAGTAATGCTTTGAAAAACGCGTGATTCATTAAGTGAAAGACGCTAACCGAATAGTTAGAGATGCCGCAAGCAAAGATCATATAGCCTAATTGACTGCAAGTTGAATAAGCTATGACCCTCTTTAGATCGTTCTGTAATATTCCAGTGGTTGCCGCAAGGAATGACGTCATAGCTCCTGCAAAAGTAATAACAATCAAAGCCGTAGGTGAGTATTCAAATAAAGGGGAGCTCGGTCAGGGCATATCCTAAAGCCATTGCCTCCAGCCAGTAGTAGTGGTAGGTAAGCATCCTGTCAATCGGGGAAGGTTTTTGGTGACAAGACCTGGAGATATCAGAAGTGAGAATGCTGACATGAGTAACGAGAAATCCTGTGAAAAACACGATCGCCTGCCAGTGGAAGGCTTTCTGCGTTTAGTCAATCTACGCAGAGTGAATCGGTCCCTAAGGAACCCCCGAAAGGGCTGCCGTCCGATGGGTACACGAAAGTGACGAAGTTGCTTTGACTACTGAACCGTGAACATGAAGGAATTGAGTTTCTGGTCCGGTGGATCTGATCTATAGTTAGGGGGCAATACATACCAAAAGGTTCGAAAGAAGGAAGGCGCAGTATATAACCAACCCGCCCATAGCCGGTCTAACTGCTGAGAGAGAAAAGTGCTTTTCTTTCCCTAAGGGTCCTCGAGTACACACAGCCCCATCAGGCAACAACGGTTCTGCCCGACCCTACAAAAGCATGCATATGTTGTCAGTGAAGATTTTGTGTGAAGCCTTGGAGACGACGTACCCGGGGCTAGGGTGAGCTGAGGGGGGACATCGTAAGTGAGCGAATGTGTGTAAGCCCAGTCAAAGATTCCTATTCTAGGCGGGGCGGGCCATAAACCTTCGAATGGTGTTGGTCCTACGGTCCGTGAACGGATTCGCCTCTGGCCTCTGGGCACGTCGGAACCGCATGAGTTCACCGGGGTGGAGCACAGTCCGCCAAAATCGGCATAGGTTAGGTGCTATTGATGGAACATGGTAAGCCCATCTTTCTCCATATGAAAGTGCTACGGGCACATAGAGATGTGGGTAGAGGAAGTCTCAAAAAGCGAAGGCCGAGCTGTAGGTCACGTGACCTGCACCGAAAAGGTGGCTGACTGGGCTTTCTCCTGGATCAAAGCAGATCAGCTCGCCAAATTCGTTGATCGAATCGGGCGCCCCGGAACGTCGAATGAAAATACGTGGTCTTTCTACAACCCTATTTATATGATAGGCCCGGCCCCTTTCCCCCTATCCCTCCCTTATGTTTAGGAGCGGGATCTGCCCAAGAACGACCCCTGTGGTGGTACGGAAGGTACGGACTCTGCAAGCGTCCCGCACCCTCTGAGAAAGAAACTCCTCAACCATCACAAGATAAAGAAGTATGACGCTCTGTGTCTGACTCTATTGGTCATAGTTCCTTGCTGTTGCGGCCGATGCTCGTTTGCTGAACCACCAGATCATAAGGAAAGATGCCTCTCGGGGCATCCGAGAATGATTTGAGCCATATGAAGGGAAACTCCCATGTACAGTTTGTTTTGGGGGGGGGGGGGAAGGAGCCCGACAGGGTCCCCCCACTGACTTGGCCCGGGCCTAAGTGAAAGTGAAAAAGTGAAGTGGTGGGCCTACCCATCCCAACCTGGGGTATGCTGGGATTCGCGAAGAGCAGCACCTTACGATGTTCATGACCAATCGGATCTTGACGTACCAGTAGGTACCAGAGGAGATCGCTATGATCGTTACTGTATTCGTATCGAAGAGATGCGACAAAGTGTTCGGATCATTGTGCAATGTCCTAATCAAATGCCTAGTGGCATGATCAAAGCCGATGATCGTAAGCTATGTCCTCCATCACGATCTCGAATGAAACTATCCATGGAATCATGCGCCGTGTGAAACGTAGATCATCGCCGTTCTTAACCGAGACTCAGGTTAAGCTCCGTCTCGGAACCGTTGTGGGTTTAGGAGTAAAGCATCCCGAGGTTGGCGCATCTCGTTGGGCGTGGAGAAGCCATAGTGATCCGGGAGTCCCGTGTGGGTATAGTTACGTGGTTAAGTAATCCCTTCCTATGCGAGGTTCATTGTATGAGAGAACATAAGGAAAGGCTTGATACATCCATGTCTAGCTCATGTCGATCTTCGTGTCATTTTGATTTCATTAGCTCAGTAGGATAGTCCATGTTGCTAGGATGTGTGGGTCTAGTCAGGTCGTGACCCTCGATCAAACCATCCTAGCAATGCCCTCTTCTCAAAACAGGCGTTCGATGTACGGATCATCGCCGCTTGTCTTTGGGGGTGGGATTTGGAATTGGAAATTGGAAGGTTTGACAGCCAAGGAGCGGCTAATAAAAGCGCCAGGTAGACGCGCTGAGATGCATTTTGAGTACTGGTGGTACTGGACAAGCTCTAGGGGAATAATCTCTTTCTTAAAAAGTCAATATAAGTCAAATGCGAAGCATGAAACTAAAACAAGTCACTTGGGAATGGCTACATCGGAAAAGCGTGAAACAATGTCAAGTCTCGCTCGGGTTTGATCGAGTGATGACGAGAGATAGAATGATACAAAGCCTAAAGGGGAGAGCACTTAGCCGAGCATTTAATAGTCATTCGGCTGGGGAAGATTTTATGTTTAAATGTATGTTTAAATCTCTAGCGAAAGCTCAAAAAGAGAGAAAAAGATGGCTAAGTAGCGAAATTCTCAAATATATGGGTTTACTGCCCGCAGATTGTAGTTTCCATTATGTGCCACTTACAGAACAGTTTTGCTCTCTTTGGTGAAAGGCTCCTGGAAGAAAGGCACACTCTTTACTAGTTTCCGATGATCGAGATTCTCGCTCTACTTCCTATATTGAAAAAGTGGACTACAGAGGCTGAGCGATCGATCAAATAGGATAGGATCCTAGCTGTCAATTTCCTGGAGTAGAAAGGACAAGAATTCGCCTAAAATGCTTGTTGGGGTAGGTCAAAGAGTATAGGTTTCACCCGGCAGACTTTAAGACAGAAATCCTAGTCTCGATAAAGCGTGTACCAAAGAGTTTAAAGGGAAAGAAGCAAGGGTAAGGGGCTTTGATGAAATAGGTGGCTAAAGACTTCCGCGATCCTTCACTTCCTTAGGGAACAGACTTTCTTTAAAAAAAATAGGGAGAAGAGAGAAAACTAGCCTTCTTAAGAAAAATCAAAGAGTATGGTCTACTTGCTTTTTTCTCACAATACCAGTAAATGAAAGAAAACTTACTGAATAGGCCTACAATCCTAAACTTCTTCGTTTTGTTGGTAGAACCAACGCCGACTAAAATCCAAGTCTCCCTTTCTCTTTTGTTTTGGTAGCAGAGCTGAAAAAGATGGGCAATTCCAATGATTCTTCGTTCATTAGAATGTCGATTCGCAAGAATCTTGAAACTGGTATGATATCGGCACATATAAGCCTGATGTGATGTACCTGAATTCATTCATGTCCCATCCTTCAATATCATGATTGGGTCAACCAGGCCAGATCATAAGTGAAATAGTTTGATCGGGTCGACCAGGTCAGGCCCGATCATGAGAATCTCTTGTTTAAGCAATGACAGTCTCTATTAACATGCTTTTTTTAAGTAGTATCTTCTTTATACCGTGCCTACAGGGTGTCATTTATTTGATGGAATAGTCCGGCCAGAAACAGGGAAGAATCTCTTCTGTCGTAGAGGCCTCGTCGAGTGCTCCCACTCCGCCAAAAAAAGAATATGATATAAAAAAGATAAGCGGATAAAAGTGTCCCACCAAGACGCCGATGAAAGACTTTCTACGAATATAATCAATTCAATAATGCTATCCGGTACGCCCCAAACCCTTAAGAGCGGCTTCCCTATTCCTCTTCGTCTTCGGATGATACTTCTCATTCTCAAGATTCAAGGCTATTCCTTTCACACCGCTGGCAAATTCCACCATTTCTCCTGCTTGCCCCACGAAGTATGGAAAGTGCCAAACATTGGGAACTACCCGGGGTCCCCTATCTTTCCTAGTTCAGGGTTGTCCATAGTCAGAGGGATATTCGTATCCTGATTCCAATCCGAACCGAAATACTGGAATTGTAGCGAAAATGAAATCAATTCATTTGTCATCGTCCGTGTCACCTGCCCAACAAGTTCAAACGATGGTTTACAAGGTGTTGAGTCACTATCTTCCTAAAACAATCCACGCAACAGAAGTTTTTTTAGTAGTCCACTTTGACTGATAGATCCTGGATCTTCAATTACCAGCCCCAAAAGTGCCACCCTATTTTGGTAAAATAAGATATGCGTAGCGCTTCATATGAACATGCCTCTATCAATTGAGAGGCTCTAACTGACCTCTTGAATGATATAACAAGAAATGGAGAGCGCAAGTTAGTGAAAATAAAACAAATTCCGCTTACAATAAGAGAACTTGACAAGCATTTCCTATTGATTTGGCCGGTGGGCCTAGACGTTTACTCTGTCTTTCCTTCTTGAGAGCCTAAAACCTCCTGAATTCGCTCCTTCTCGATTCTCTGGAATTTGTCTATGAGTGAGTGAATCTCATTTTCCTGGACTTGGCTAATGTTTAGTCTAGGTACCCCACTTTCCGAACATCCAGTCAGACGAACAAAGTTGCGGCTTCTTGAAATGACCAGCCTATGAAAGAAGCGGAAAAGCGTAACGACTTGATTTTGAGATAGAGGATATTGGAAAGAAGTGCGTAGGTAGGCCTCTACGTGTTCATTGAGTAGCTTGAGGAAGTTTGCCATTGTTTCTCCGTACTGATTCGTATGGAATTAGCCCGACCCGGCGATCAAATTCTTGGTGGGAATCATCAACTTTATAATGTTTTAATAATGGCTCACGCTTTTTTAATGATCTTTTTTATGGTTATGCCGGCGATGATAGGTGGATATAGACTAGGCTGTTAGCAGGATTTGCAGGCGAGACAGATGAGGAGGCATAGCATAGAAGGAGCAATTCCATTATGTGCTAAAGGCCGCGGAATAAGAGCTCTTAGTCCTTTTGGCGTAGACCAACTGCTTCCAACTCAACAGCATGACCCGTACCAATACCCGCAAGAACAAAGGCCGCAAAAAAAGTAGTTATGAAAGGAGGAGTTTTCTTGCATAAGTTGTTGACGTTGCTTCCGGAGAAGTAGTTAGTTTCCAGAACAGAGCGAGAAAGAAGAGAAAGAGAGGTACGCACTGTGAAAGAAGCCCTCTAACCCATTTCTCTGGTCCTATATGTTTTTCTGCAAGTACCATTCCTGCTATTCGCATTGATTGAGTACTTTAGAGTCTTGATGGAAGTGTCAAATACTTAGTAGGAAGTCCTAAAACGGTGGGTAATCACCAAATGTTCTAGTACTCGTACATCGGTACAACGAGAAGGAGTTTACTATGGTCAGTGCAGTGAGATTCGTGGCGAAGCTATTTGGGGTGGCTTTGAAACTGGATTCCGCATTCCGTCTATTTTTTCGTGAAGAATCTCTTTCGAGACCTTGCGAAGCCTTACGCGGTCGGCTAAAGCAACAAATCAGAGATCTCTTTTGGCTGTCGATTGCTTGCAGTTTGGAATTTTCCCGGCTCCCACTTTTCCACTTCTTCAGTCAGCTCACTCATTTTCTTTTCTTTCCGCTTGTCTTCGTGGGCCACTTTATGTTGAGCAGGAGGCGCTCACTGTTCTCGTTGAAGCTGTTTATACAGGTTTTGGTGGCAATCCGAGTGAGATTGAACCTGCTTTTTAGCTTATTCTTCGCTCTTCTCTTTCCAAAATTCACTACTAATTTTGACTACCTCCTTAGTCACCCTATCCACTCTCGTCCTATTTTCGGGTTCCCTTTCAGGGGATGAGGATATTTCGATGATTTCTCCCCCCGTAGGTGGAAAACGCGTGGGTGAGTAGAGTCTGTGCTTTGCTTTGGGGGCACCGGCAAGAAGCTTCTCGGCCACCCCTTTTTGACTTCTTTCTCTCTTTCCTTGGAAAGAACAGTTGTTTATTAAGGCTTCGGGGGTCCAAGGATACCTCCGTCTTTCACTTTCATCTCTTGATACCGAAATTCGCCTAAGGTCTGGCCTTCTACTCTACTTTGATTCAGATTCATTTGTCGAGAGATAGTGGATAGAATGAATAGTAGAAGTTCCGCTGTAAGCAGTTACGAATGGGGAGGGTATCATTAAACCTAGTCTTCGCTTAAGACTTATCTAGTTTTGCTCCCTACTCTCAAGTAAGTAGAAGGGGAAGGGAGAAACCTAAACTCTGACCTATGCTGTTGGTCAGAGAAATCCTCCTCTTTTAATAGAACTATGCGATTTTGACAACAATTTCGAAAAAGAGGGATGGTAGAAGTCCTTGCGAGGTAGAGCAAGACAAACGGATCTATCATTCCGCAAGAAGTGAGTAGTTTCCTTTTCAGGGTAATAAGAGGAGTGGTGCCACGCGGAGCTTTCAAAAAGAAAAGCAAGGACCACTACGGGAGGTCGAACCACGGACCGGAGGTAGTAGAACGTCTTATTTGAACGAAGTGCAAAAAATGCGATCTTTTTTGTCTAATAGAACAAACACTAATACCTTAATTGAGTCGGTAAAGATCAAATCAGTACATAATGGAAATGTGCAACCACATAATAAGTATCATGTAGAGCAATGTCTAGCCCAGAGTTTGCTAGAACTATTCCAGTGAGCCCTCCTATGGTGAACAAAAAGATGAACCCTACAGCAAATAACATAGGTGTTTTGTATTGTATCGAACCTCCCCACATGGTAGCGATCCAACTAAAGATTTTGATTCCAGTGGACACAGCTATGATCATGGTAGCTGCGCAGTTTCTTTTCCCGTCCCCTCGCCCCGGCATAGCGCTTCGCTTCCGGTTCTTCGGAAGAATCAACTGATCTGCATAGTCAGAAAATCTCGTTCCAACCGGTCATGAAAGTTAGTGGAAGTGTATGACTGCTTTCTTTGTTAGGTGATTGATAGACTTTCGTTTTCCATAACTCTCGAGCTCATTCATCGTAGAAAGCGTGCATTGTGCTCTTCCTATCGTCGTATAAAGGTGTCTGTTTTTCAGAAAGAGAGCAAAGCAGCCAGAAAAGTCGAATGCCGTGAACAAGGGTGGTTTAAAATCGTGCGTGAACCCCAATTTCCACTCAATGCGATAAAAGGGGAGGCCTCTCTCTCCTGGCTAGAAACAAAAACGAAAGTGCTTGCATCTTGGCTCCGTAAATCCACTGGCAAACGTTTCAGAGTAGTAGTCAACCCGATAGGAAAGCGTTTTCAAGTGATTGTGAAATCAGAAACGTTCGGACTCATGTGCCTTCCTGAACCAGGGGAGTTCCCTTGCTCCTGCTGCGTACGATTAGCCAGCCTTGCGGCGGCAAAAGGATTAGGACGTCCCCCCCATGCTAAGGTTCCCTGCGGTCCGGCCGCATTAGGTTAGGGAGCTGGGCGATAATAGCTCCTCCGCATCCCAAGCGCGCTGCCCTCCTAGGCGCGCAACACTAAGTAATCCAAGCCAACCCACCTCTAGCAGATGGTTTGAAATTGATTCTAAAAGAACCTATTTCACCAAGTAGTGCTAATTTCTCCCTTTTTAGAATGGCTCCAGTGGCTACATTTATGTTAAGTCTGGTCGCTTGGGCCGTTGTACCTTTTGATTATGGTATGGTATTGTCAGATCCGAACATAGGGCTACTTTATTTGTTTGCCATATCTTCGCTAGGTGTTTATGGAATAATTATAGCAGGTTGGTCTAGTAAGACGGGGGGCGGACGTTCGGTCTCGAGAAAAGGTTTTCGCACCGGTCTCTCATATATGTACTCCAGTTTATCCGAAGTATCCCAATGGTGTAAGACCATCGACTATTTGGGAAAAAGGAGGAAAATCACTCTGATCTCTGATTTCGGAGAAATAAGTGGCTCACGAGGAATGGAGAGACAGATTCTCTATTTGATCTCGAAGTCCTCATATAACACTTCTTCTAGTCGGATCACTTGTTGGAAAAACATAATGCTCACACATGTTCCACACGGGCAAGGAAGCATAATCTAATGAAAGCCGTCTGAGTGAGATCGGCCTAGTCGCTCATAGGGACATATCTATCCGGATAGAGGATAGTCTAGATCAATTTGGAGAAAAATCTCTCTCTATATAGATCAGTCATTGATAAACAATTTATCGGACAGTATTCAACACAGTTACCACAAAATATACAAACTCCGAAATCAATACTATAATTAAATTAAGCAATTGTTTCCTTTTAATATCTTTTTCAAATCTCCAATCCACAAGGGGTAGATCTATCGGGCATACGCGAACACATACTTCACAAGCAATGCATTTATCAAATTCAAAGTGTATTCGCCCCCGGAAACCTAAAACCTAAGGATAGTACTTCCGTGAATCAGCCGACGCCTGAGCACAATTCTTCTTGGAGGAGGGTGGGTTTGCCCAGGTGACTGATCCTGCCATAATATACTCCTGCCAATTCTATTGCACCGGCAACCGAAGTCGAACATACATACGACGATCTTCATGCGTGAAGGGACAGGAGGAAAGAAAGGGCGGTAGATGATAATGCGAAAGGGCGCCACGTCTGGGCGGGCGGGCATTTTTGTTCTTCGTCTCCGAGCTATATATCCTCACGCCGAAGATTTGTGCTTGTGGGCTAGGGTGAATATAGCAGACCAGCGGATCTGGTAGTTGACAATCGTTCGGACTTGGTAAAGGTTGTCGCAGCACCTGTAGTAGGACAGAGGACTTATCGCGATGCCCGTTGGTACATACCAAAGATCAAAAAGGGTCAATCATTTGCTTCATTAGTTCCAACAGTGGCAGCTGCGGAATCTGCTATTGGATTAGCCATTTTCGTTATTACTTTTCGAGTCCGAGGGACTATTGCTGTCAAATTTATAAATTGCATTCAAGGTTAAACATAACTACAGGAGAGTTACCAAATACAAAGTTCTGTTCTCCTTTCATTCTCTTCTTTCTTTTCTTTTTATTTTTAGATATTTGAATTGGATTTTCTATGCCTAATTTATATCTTCCATTATCGAATCTTAAGCAGAACATGTGATGCATGGTGATTGAAGATGCGCATGCCATTAGTTTGTTGTATTGTCTAACACTTTTTTTAGTAGAAAGATCACCCAACCCACGAAGTTAAGTCAGACTATTTGATATTATTATCGCTTATATAGGTTAAGTCAGACGAACTGACCTACAAATCACTTCCAAAATTCATGAAACTTTTTCTAACAATTTAACAAATGGACATGAACGTATTTTATTTAAAATAGAACATGTATCTTTACAATTTTAAACTTACATTCACCAAATTAGGCAATTTTTAAAACTAATCTTAATTTTATAGAACAAAAATATTTTAAAAAGTATGAAAAAATAAGTAATATTCTTCACGTGTGATGAAATAGTTTATAAAATTATTTCCCATTATAAGTTAAATAGGGAATTATGAGTTCCAACTAAAATTACTCAAATCCCATGTTCTTCTAAATTCTATATGTAACTTATAATGAAAAATGATTTTATAAACTACCACATTGGATATGACAGACAATAGTTATTTTCCATAACTTTTGTAGTATTTTGGTGCCATAAAATTCATACTAGTCTTGGTTTCTTCTTTTGTCTTGTATTTTCTGTTGACTGTTTCCATGGCTTCGACTTAATAGAAACAAGCATCACAGCCATGTATAAGTGCTTCAGTTACAAAATCCATACATAGTTGACATGGACAAGGTGCTCAACTTAACAAAAACCAGCATCACATGCATAGACAAGTGCTTAGACCATAGCAATTAAAGTACTTGACATGGACAAATGCTCAAGGAAAAAAAAAAGAACAAAATAATAATTATTGGCATGGACACCAACTTGGAGAGGCTGAAGGAGATGGGAATATTCATAGATTTACCACAGCAATAAGCAAGCAGTCAACAAAAGAAAAGCCAACAGACTGAGGAGAAACAAATCTGTGCTCCTGCACAGAAAAGAAACAAAATGTTACTACATCCACATCGAAGAACTAACGGCATTGTTGACACAAAAATCTACGGATGATATTTGCGTACCTTGACACGTAAAGGCCTGAGACATTTGCTTTAGTCACGTGCAGGTCCTATATTCTTATAGATTCACTATAGATTCACGGTGTGTCAGTCAATTTGACCTAAAATTAATAAGGAAAGAAAGAAATTTAATCAGCAAAAGTTCGTATAAATTAGAATATCAAACATGTATCATCGGCTATATAAATCGATTCAACACATATGTAAAAATTGAACCCCCATATTCTCATAAATGAATCCATCAAACTAGTAATATCTAATATATCACCACTTTTGACATATCAGAGCAAATGGAGTATGTTATTGCTACTCCTTGGGTTTGGCAAAAGGCCTAGAAAAGAACTTGTATTGATTGGTATGTGAGTCCTATTTAAAAGCTTCAATGGTACATATTTATACATTGAATTAGACTCCTATTCGATTTCATATTCTAGCTTTGTTGGAAAAGATAATAAAACTGAGAGAGAGGCGAGACTGGAGGGGAGTGGCAGTGGGGCTGAGGATATAAGAGTGGTGAATGGCGGCAAAATGGGTGGTGACCCAAGGGTTTTTCTCCATGTGCATGCGCACAGCAGGTGAAAAGTTGCACCGCATAAGCCTAGCTCGACAGAAATGGCGAAAATATCCACACCATCGGAGCCTGGGAGGGCTGACATCAAGGGGGCCCTGGCCCAACACCAGTGCAGCCATCCAAATATGGGTTACCAGTATCCGGCGAGCCGGGATGGGCTGGATGTAGGCATCCAAACACGCCCTTTGCCTTCCAAAATGGATGGCCATTAGTGAATGAACTCTCAACAAACAACATGAAGCCACATAGATTCTAAACTTTTTCAAAAGTTAATCACGTAACATCTAGCAGATGAAGCAAATATGTCATGCTATCATTATCCCCACCTCTAATCTAGGGATAATGCGACCAACTGAATCTTTCAATTATATCACCACGGGCTCCAAACATGCAAGTCCTGAGAAGAATAATCTATATACCCTCTTCATTTTGCACCAAGGAACAATATGAAATTTAATGATGAGCTAAAAGCAAGGCATATTGCAAGATTTTCTGTACCATTCATAACATTTATAAAGTAGTCTAGATGTTATATTTCTATGCAATTTTTGCAGTGTCAAGTAAAACCAAATCCTTTCCATGCATGATGCATCCACCTGGCATAAAAGCCATCTGTGCATTGCCGTTTATCTGGCCAGGTGTAACCAACAGCTTATTAACACATGGGCCTAAAATTTTTAACAACATCAGCACACTGGCAATTTTAGTTAAGACCGTAACAATTACATTGGTGACTTGCTACTCTTTTCTTTTTGCGGGTACTCTTTGATAACGCTATTGTTCATGTAATAGAGTTTAGTATCCCGTAATAGATCATACAGGAGCTTGACTTGCCATTATTCGTCCAAACACACGGCTCACTTAGTACACTAAGAGCAACTCCAACAGCCCTTTTATATTCTTCATACTAGCCAAAAAAAATAAAACGGACCAAAAAATCACAATCCAACAGATAGGCTATCGAGCTCTCTATTTTTACTGGCTCGCTATCTAGGGGGGGGGGGGTGGGGGGGCTCCGCTAGCTCTTTTTGCCCAGCACCGCAGCGTCACTGTCCTCTCGCCTTCGCCTCCCGCGGCCGCCGTGAGTCTTGTTCCCGCGTCCAGGTCGGCCTGCAGCCGATGCGAGATTTTAGCTACTCATAGATACAAGAGCCGTCGGAGATGCTCTAAGATGCGAACCAGAGATTTGGAGCCGTGTTTAGTAATCATTGCGACAATGTAGCATTTCGTTTGTATGTGTGAAAAATTATCCAAAAATTGATTAATTAGGCTCAAAATATTCGTCTCGCAGAGTACAACAAAATTATACAATTAGTTTTTGATTTTAACTACATTTAGTACTCGATGCATGTGTCGACATTTTAATGTGATGATAATCTTCTTTTTGCATAGTGAACTTTGGGGTGGAATTTGGGATCAGGACATACTTCTTAGTCCTCCGCATGAACAGCATTTTGTGTACACACACCAATTGGACATGTCTTATCAGTTGCTCTGAACATGACTTTTTTTTGCGAGAGAGAAATCCAGGTCACCGCGTGGCTTCTTGGCTTCTTGCCCTTTCCGGTCCAAGAAGGTATCATTTTCAGGCCCAGCTAGGCCTCTGCACGACCGCATGATGGGCCTGGGCATGCATCCTAGTTGTTGAGTTGGGCTGACTATATCGTAGGCTGCCCCAAAGTTGAAGTGCCAGTTAGCTGGAAATCCTCTAAAATATAGCCCAGAAAAGGCACATGGGAAATGTAGGAAAAAGAAAAGTGTGAGATTCAAACATGATGAAAGTGTGAGAATTTGCAGCACCTAAAAGTTGTCAGTCTTAATAAAATACATTTCCTTTTTCACAAAAAAGGAATGTGCGTCCTCATTTTGTCAATAAAATATTTGAATCACAACACGAGTGTCAAATAACTTGTTCCTCCACCTTATATTTTCTTAAAGCCTCCATGCATGGGATGCGCATGCATAAATTTAAATCTCTTCTGGTCGCATAAAGTGTAATCATTAGAAGCACCAACAAAGATTGTGTTTGAATTTTAGCCAATAAGATTCCTATATAAATCATTTCAGTGTTAGAAAGTCTGCCTGAGTCGGTGAAGACACTGTACTAATGTACGTGTTGTAGGCTGTTAAACACCTGAGTCATTCATCGCTAGGATTCGAACCAAAAAAAGAGGACTGTTTTGGACTGGAGTACTTGTATACAAATAAAAAAAACTAATGCTCAGGTTAAACTACAAGACCTTACTAGGCTTTCCATTATTTGTACACTTTTTTTGCGGGCACATTATTTGTACATTTACTTGTTTAATATAGGTAATTAATCTGCATTTTGCGATATTGTCTAGTAAATGCTTTCCGAGTGTGATGTTGAAGAATGAACCTTCCATGATATCAATATGTCAGTCGTTCGGGGTACATTTATAGTTATATGTTTTCTAAAGTTGTTGGTTACGATTTAGAAAGGAAAAAAAAGGATTCGAACATATATTGGAACTTGGAAGCAAAATTTGAAAGATGCAACCCTGATTTTACATATAGAATCTTGGAAATGAACCAAACTAACATCGAAAACAGGCACCATCAATCTTTTTCTCCAAGTCAGACAGCAATATATATATCTGAGAGAGAGAAAACCGAAGTATATTCAATAGAGAGGAATTATTTGATCAACCGTACGTAGACAAAGAAGGATCTTAGCCGCCAGGTCAACTGTACTATATCTATGCTATAAAAGTTTATGCTAGCAATACCATGTCAGAGTTCTTAGTCGCCAATATTCTACGCTTGAGGAGTCGAGCCACCGGTGCTTGCAGAAAGCAAAAGCACAGCAATTAGTGCAGCTGCCATGTCAACGGCTACGTATCCATAATGGATTGGCTGGTGGCTGGTGCTGGTTTTTGCTGAGAGAAAAACACTGTTGGTTGGTTGGTGGCTGGTGATTGGTGCTGGTTTTTGCTGAGAGAAAAACATTGCTGTCTGGTGGCTGATAATTCAAACAAGCAGGGCGAATATTACGAGAATTGGCTAATCAACATGTTCCTGTGAGCTGTGGCTGTGGCTCCAAAATATAAACACGGCATCAATCGAGTGCTAGTATACATATGATGGCGCCAATTTTGCCATGATATACTTAGACTAGTCCATATTTCAAAATATAACTCTATCCTAACTTTGTCTGATTGTCAAGTAATGTAACACCGTAATGTGTGATCTGGAAGAATTTGCCATGAACTTCCTGCACCTGAATGTCGCCAACTTGACCAAACAACCTTTTTCGTTTTGGTTTTATTTTACTGTATGGTCGTATGGATAAACAAAGACCTCATCGTTACTTGCATGCTCTGCCTCTCATTGGAGCCCACCCTAAGACCTCCAAAGATATACAGACCGTCAAATCTACTCTCTTTTTTTTAGATAATCAAACCTACTATCTTAGAAACAGTGCATCTCTACTCACCTTTCCATCCCGGACTGGTATTAGGTCCCGGACTAATGTAAGCATTAGTTCTGGGTCAGCTGCTCCGGAGGAGGGGAACCTTTTAATCCCGATTTGAGACATCCAATCGGGACTAAAGGGTCCCTCTCCCCCAGAGCCGTTGGGAGGCCGTATCTTGCCGGTAACATCATCAAGAATGTAAGCAACATCTATGAACTGCTCAACCTTACACAGCATGCGTCAACAAGACTAACCTGCAATCAGAGTAAATACATCAGTTAAAATGACTTTGATATTCACCAACTAATTGCTCAATGAACCATCTAAAACCTGCTGAACCAGATTTCAAAAAAGCACAACAAAGAATAGACACTACAATAAAGCTTGTAGTTCGAGCAATGATCTTGCTCCAATCAATTTTGAAACAGAAACATGATTATTTTGTCCACACTGCCGTTAATCCATAAGTTATCATTACTACAGACTTCCTCATCACAAACAGTTTTATAGGGCCATCACAAACGGTTTTGGAAGGCGTTTGTGAAAAGTGGTTTGTGATGACATCACAAATTGGGGGTATCACAAACGGTTCGTAAAGTGATTTTTCTGCACCCGCGAAAAACCCAAAAAATAGGAAAACAATAGGGAAAAAATTATTTCAATGTGGGGAGGCTAACAAAAACCTTTTGACAGTTTGTGTTACAATACAAACCGTTTGTGATGTGGACCATTACAAAAAACCGTTTGTGATGCCTCACCATCACAAATCACAAACGGTTTTGGTAAAACCGTTTGTGATTGACCGTTTGTGATGTAGCTTTCTGTAGTAGTGTATGTTTGGTTTCTAAACATGAGCTATCCATGACTAATCTAATAGTGAAGTTTATGGATCAAGTTATTCACGTTGCTTCATGTTCCTCTCCTCCCTCTTACATTCCTGATGTGGCGCTGGTCATTAAATTAAATATTTCCGTGAAACTTTCTCAATATAGCTTGCTGGAAGAGAGAATTGTAGCATATACCTCTGTTGTCGTTGTTTGATATATCGCTAAAAGCTGTGCTGCCATCTTGACGTGTACCCATTATTGAGCCGGCCGCTCTGAATCGTGAAACAGATCATAGAGATTCATCGATTAAACTTGCATTTCCTAGCAAGGCGATGAAAGATCACAAAATCGAGCTAGCTACAAGGATTATATTGGCGCGAACTGATCTTTAGTTGGTAAGGTTCCTTATGGTGAAACCTGTCCACCAGAGTTCGAGTCCTCGACTCGGCATTGGTGTCACATTTTCCTGGATTTATTCTAGGACTTAATCAGGGATATTCTTTCAGTGGTAAGCGACGTCCCTGTCGACAGTGAGACGCCTGTGGTGACTTCGTGAATCTCAAGATCGGATCTACCGACCCAGTCTCTCTGAGGTGCTCATAGGGGTAGGGTTTACGTACGTGGGCGAGTGTGCGTGTGAGTGTATGCGTCTGTATTGGTGTTTCTAAAAAAACAAGGATTATATTAGCAACCAACAAGCATTTAAAATACTAAAGCGAACAAGGTAAAACTAAAAGGAACAAACATTGCATATCCTAGACATGCATCTCTCTATGTGTATATGGTACTGTAGCGTATCCGGTATTAAGAAGAAAGGACGAGCACACGAGAAATAAAAAGAACGGACAAAAATGAAAACATGACGCACTAACTATTCTAGAGAGATATGTTTTGAACTCATCGGCAGCATATATTTTGGAAGCCCTTCCCTGCGCTCTGCGCAGGAGGGCGCTCTATATCCTGGACACCCCGTTCCTTTCACAAGGTTGTCTGCTGCAAGGCCGCCGCCGCCGCCGCCCTAGGGCTTGGATTCTCGCACGAGGTCGCCCCGCTGCAAGGCTATCGCCACCGATGTAGGGCTTCAAGTTGCATCTTGTTCTCGCCCTAAACTGGGTGTCCTAGGCCCTCAGTGGTGCTCCCCGCCACTGAACAACAAAGATGAGCAATGGTAAAGATGGGCTCTGGCAGCAACAGCGTTGGGATAGGATGTGGCATGTTTTGGCAAAGGAGAAATGTCGGGAAATCCAAAAGATCACTGTCAGGAGCGCCACACAGGGGTGAGCTTTGAAGCATCGGGGGTAGGAGCGAGGCGTGAGGAGGGTGAGAGCGTGAGGGGAGGTGGATGGTATAGACAATTATGATACCATTGATTTTGAGTTTTGATATGTTCTTTAAGATAAGCTTTCTTCGCCATTGTCTATTCTAGTAGTGACTTGTGCACTGAGAAGGAGGGTGAGCAGTATCTCCGAGCCCTGCCATCGTGAAGCCTGCACGATGGGCGGCAAAAAAGTTTCTAGGCAATGCAACCGCGCAACCGATCTAACTGACTACATTCTACGCTACTACATTCTACGCTGCTTCATCTTGGTTATGCACTACGTCGAGTAATTCTGTCTCAAGTCTACACGAGGAGGAGAGTGGTAACTTGTAAGTCCATAGAAGGAACATAGTTCAGCTTTGTGTTACAGCTTTTCTAGAATATTTTCATTTTGACTAGCTATATCTATGGATTAGGTGTTGTTAGTATCTTTTACGCATGCTTTGTTACTTTACATGATCTTTTTTCGGTTTACACCAATCTGCCTATAGCTAGATTTAGTTTACATAGTAGTAATACTGGTTTACATAATATGTCTTAAATTAAATCTGATAGATTTAAACGTATATTTCCGACATATTTCGCGACATTGTTGAGTAAATGCTTTCCTAGGGGATCAATTTCTTTAATTTTCTAAAGTTGTCGGTGCGATCTAGAAAAGAAAATTAGTCGAACATGATGTTGGAAGCAATCTTGAAAAAGATACTCCCTCCATATTGGTAAAGGAAGTCGTTTAGGACAAGATTTGAGTCAAACTTTGAGAATATAAATCATGAATAACTTTTAAGTTGTTGAGTTTGAAATTGTAAAAGTTATATGAATAGATTTATTTTGAAAAATATTTTATAAAAGTATACATGTATCACTTTTCAATAAATATTTTTATAAAAATAAAAAGTCAAAGTTGTGTTTTGAAGACCGTGTCGCTGTCCTAAACAGCTTCCTTTACCGGTACAGAGAAAGTACAGCCATGTTTTTACAGAAAAGAATCTTGGAGATGAACCAAAAACAGGCACCATTATTATTTCCAATCTCCAAGTCTGATACAGTGATATATATCCGAGAGACAACCAAAGTATATATATGTTCAGTCGATAAGAATTATATGAGATCCAGAATCAGAGCTACAGTAGCCCATCGGGGTCAGCTCATCCCGATGATTAATTTTGCTAATCCTCTATAGTTAAGCTATTGTTGTGTAGTTCATAATCCCAATACTTGTCTGTTTATATGGTACGGTGACCTCAGTGCTCAATTATTTTGCTAGCTTCGCCCCTGCAAGTGAGGTCAACCGTGCATAGATAAAATGGGTCTTAGCCGCCATGTCAACCGTACGTAAATTCATTACACAATTATCTACTTATTACTAATCCTATATATGCTTAAAAGCTTATACTAATCCTACCTTGTCAGATTTAACTATAGTGGCATACCTCCCTACTCCTTAGCCGCCCATGCTGCATGTACAACTTAACTTCCGCAGGACACACACACACACATATATATATATATATATATATATATAGGAAAAATCCATTCTACACGTGCATGTAGCTACACCTACGTGTGTATCTCAGGATACATGATGAATCTGATCCAACGAAGAGTATATACACGTAGTATGTGATGATACTAGACCATCTGGATGATATATACCTTGGGTATGTAAGCATATATCGAGTATATGGACATACTATTTTATATAATATTATAAAGGTATAAATCAAAATATATTAAAAAATAGGGTTGATTTTGAAATTTTTTCGTGTAAATCGTTTTGAAGTATCTTAGAATTAGTATACGAACATACTCAAAATGATAAATGAGTATACGAACATACGTACGATGGTATATTGATGGTGGGAGTAGCTACACGCGCGTGTAGATAAAACACGTCTATAGAAATATATATATATATATATCCTGCTACCTTAGCCGCCATGTCAACGGCTGGCTATTACTACGAAATTTAGAAGTCGTCGACTCACCGGCGCAGCGATATGACGGTCGATCACGCACGCCGCGGCCACCTTCCGTCCGGCCGAGAGATTTGAGTCTGTTCCCCGTATACGCGGAATGGGCGGAAATTAAACTATTGACATCAGCGCAGCCACAGAATCATATGTGTGCCCATCAATTAGTCACAACTCACAAGCCATTGGCTAGACATCAAGTACTTCATGTGGCCTGATGCTAAAAAATAGCTAAATGCGGCTGCGGCTGCTTTCGTGCCTAGTTTTATGCAGTTTACATATCCTCTGTTCAACGTACTTTAGCAAGAAACAAACGCATATTAAGTATTCAAGTACATGTGATGGGGCCAGTTTTGTCATGGTACTTAAAACTAAACCATGCTTCAAATTATAACCCTAGATATTTCCTAGCTCTATCGGTTTGTCTTGTAGTATAATGTGATCTAGAAGAATACATATCTCGTGACCTTAATTCCTGCGCCTGTACTTGACCAAAATCATCTTTGTTTTAGTTGCAGTGTCTAGACAAACAAAGATTTCCTCATTATCATTTTAACCTTATCACATGCTCTGCCTCTCATTGGAGCACGGGCACGGTCGTCGAAGACGAAGACATCAAAAGATACAGACCGTCAGACCCACAACCTCAGTACTGTGCATGTCGATTCAAGCATCATTCATTTTGCGTAGATTAGATACTACCCCATAATATAATTCAAGGAATGCCATTAATTCAAAATGTATAGAGTTTCATGTAGCATGGAGATTTTATTACTAAGCAAAATGGAATTCTACGCTTGAGAAATCAAACCTCCGGTGCAGCAGCACGCCAAGCATCATGCCACCTGTGTATCATATAGTTCATAGGAGGGCTTCAAATAATACCTTTTATGTTGTTTCTCATCCTTTTCACCAAATGATTGTTTTCAACTCAATTTACAGAAACCTTCTCCTCTCAAAACTATACATGAAGGATCTTGAGGATGGACGACTATGATAAATAGATGGTGTCAAATTCACAATTTTTAAAACTATAGTTCTCTAGTCATCTTGTTTCTGGAATTAAGTAACGACAACTGGCCATATATTGTTGTTTGTCTTCACAATTCAACTGGCCAACCAGATGACTACAGAATTATAGTTTTCTATTGGGCATGAAAATCGATGCCAATCTGCTAGTAGACACGGCAAAAAAGAAAAAAAAAATACTAGAGAGAGGGAGTCTCCTTATTTTCTGAAAAAGAGCAAAAAGAAGGAAAAATAATGGCTAAAGGTTTTTGTAGGGTATGTTGACTTGCTAGACAAGAGGTGATTTTCTCCATGATTTAGATAAATATTTTAACAGAAGGAAAAGCTTGTTTAATTTCTGAGATATGTTGAATCATAGAATGTATCTCAAGTACGAGAAAAAAATCACATTTTAATTTTTCCTATTGTTTCTATGAAATGATCTTAGCTGCTGGGTCATGCTAAAAACTAAGATCCATCGATGTTTCAAGAAAAATAATCACACTACCACTTTGTCAAGTTGTCCCTATAGTAGTGTAGATTACTAGTAATTGTCTGATACAATAACATATGGTGTGCTTCCTTTTCTGGCAAATGAACTTAACCGGGTGGTTTTGGTTGTCCTACTATAGACAAAGATTTTACTTTTCTTTCCAATGCTCACATACTCCAGCACTCACTGAAGCACGATCGAAGACCTTAAAAATAAAGACCCTTCATCTGAGCATCGTCCACTTCCATAGATTATGTAGCAACAGAATTCCGTGAATGTGGATTTTCTGCGCAAGAAATGGGCTCCTTTGTAGAGCTTGACAATGGCAATGTGGCAAAAACAAAAAATGCATAGCACGTTCCATAACACCTTACATAGGGGTCATTGTTGAGTGGCATGAATGTGCACTTCAACGAGTCCTCTCACATGAGGCTCAAGCATTATATTTGCACTAAGAGTGGGAAAAAAATCAAGGATGAACTCAAGACATGCTCTAATACTATGTTTATCCATACAGTATGCACCAGCTATTTGAAGAAAACCTTTCGACAGCCCTACAAATTTTTCCTACACACGGCCTGTTCACTTGACTTATACCTATCAGTCAACAGTATTTTTCTCTCACAATGAATCAACATAAGCCATTAGCCAATAGTATTTTTCTCTCACAACGAATCAGCATAAGTCAAGCGAACAAGGCCTAGGATAGTAGAACTAATCTCTCTCGGTTGGCACAATGCCAAGTCCCCCTTCATTATCAAGCAGCCACTGCAACTTTATCTATTAGTCTATGTCATTTCGAACTTCACAGCTGGATCATAATTCTCCTATCTCAATTAGCCATTATAAATACTAGTCTGTCAACCCATTCTCTCACAAAGAGTAGCAATTTTAAGAGATATAAATATGAAAGTTTATGAAAAAAATAGTGGACGTACTCCCTCCGGTTTAGTAAAGAAAGTCGTTTAGGACAGCGACACGGTCACCAAAACACAACTTTAACTTCTCTTTTCTATAAAAATATTTCTTAAATAGTTATATATGTATATTTTTATGAAAGTAATTTTCAAGATCAATCTATTTATATAATTTTTACATTTCAAAGCTCAACGACTTAAATATTATTCATGATTTATATTCCTAATGTTTGACTCAAACCTTGTCCAAAATGACTTTCTTTACCAAACCGGAGGGAGTATATAGTTAATAATCTAAATTTCATATCTTGCACACAATACTTCTCTTTATCAGGTGGTGGTACATGGTATACATGGTGACCATACAAGTTAGTGTATGACGGGAGCAACCTACTCTACTTTTCAAGTTTAAATTAGTGTTTTCTATATTAACATGGCATGGCAGAAAGTAATTTCTCGGCAGGAATAGGTGATTTAGAATCATATATTGGTGTACTTTGAAATTTTTCATAATTAAATGTGTGGTTAATTTAGACATAGAATTTTGAGTTATTTCTAATAATGGAATATGTGTCTAATTTATATGCAAATTTAGGGTTTACCTAAGAGTAGTTTTATAAAGGCATAAATGAGTAATTAAGATGAAGATTTATGGGTTAAATTAGGTTATATTAATAATGATAGAGGTGGGTATTTATATATAGATTTAGTAGGTTATCTTAGACTATTTTTATAATGGCAAAGGCAGGTAAATTTTTGAAAACATCATGGATTCAATGCTATGATGAGTCTGGCGAGCCTACCAGACTGGAGGTTGGATAATTCTGATTTTTATGAGAATTTTTAAGATTTATTTTTTTAGCATGCCTCATGGAGATTAACACAGAGGCCTTAAAAAGAGTTTTCAATTTATAATAGTAAGATAAAATGTTTGAGGTGTATATCATACGATATTGCTTACGCTGCATGATACTAATTTTCCGAACCAATCCGTCAGGTCTACGGCTGAGAGATCCAAAGACCACCGGCCACCACTGAAAAACTATTGCCTCGATTCATTATTCGAAACGAGAGGAGAGGGGATTTGGATGAAGAATATGCACAATCTGTCTGCACAAGATCACAATCCATACATCAGAATAAGCAAAGGCTGTCTACAGCAAGTGAAGCCTCTCTAGAGTCAAGAACTCAAGACGTCTCACCTGCCGCGCCAGTCACAGGATCCGGTGCCTGATCTGCTCAGCATCCCGTTGGACCAAAAACAATCAGGCGGTCAGCGCCTCAGCGCGGATCCTGCCGATTTCGTGCTCGTCACTAATTCCTTTGCTGGCAGATCGGGTATGGCATGACAACATGGACCGGCCGGCTTTACCTCTCCCGCTCCTGAGAAATCAACTTGAACCCGAGCCCTGACTTTGACTGGCATTTTGATAGACTGAGCCTGACGTGGTTAATGAAATCTAGACGATGATGCCCTGTCGAACTCGTACTGTTCTGTTCTTTTGGTTTGTTTCCAAACTCTGTTTTTCCTAACTGAAGCCCATGGAAACATGTTTCTGAACTTCGTAGCTCACATGAGGCTTGATTCTGAACAGCGAAACGTGCATCAAACCTACACTGTATATGGAACCAAATGCCGTTTGAAAGTTGGAAAACTTTGTACTTGCTGAATTGAGTAAACCCAAAGACTGAAATGGCACAATCTGTTGGAACGGTATTTCTTCTCTTATATTCATAAATAGCTCACAATATTGTACGTCACTATGCCAATCAAATCGTCGTACCCAATCTGCGTCAAAAATAAGTGTATTGTACAAGCATTTCTTTTGCTTGCAAGGGATGGCAAAATATTCTGGGATATTATCGTTTCTTCCCCTGTCTAGCAAGTAATGGGGAGATAGGCCAATTATGCAACACATGTAAAATATAAAACAAAGGGAAGGTGTTATACGGAGAAAAAAATACAGATTCTACCCCCAAAAAGGGGATAAATAAACTATATAAAAATGGAGAGCGTGGCAAAGGACATTTCAACGCCTGAATTTTTGTCTTTCTCTCGGATAAAGTGTTTGACTTTGTCATATATGATTTTCTCAATCTACACAAAGTGATTTGTTTTTGCCGGAAAGGGACCATTTTCCTACATTCCTGTTATTTTCCTCTTGTTGGCTTTCCATCTGTTAGGTTTAGTTTCACGTCGGAAATTAATGATATGGGAGCACAACGTATAAGGTGGGGCAGCCCTCACTCAATACACTAGTCTTTTGGGTTGACAGTCCATGTATCGCGTGGTTCTCATGAGGTCATTTCAATTCTATATAGACTCTAGAGGTATTCCTTCAGGGATTTTTGACTGAAACACGATAAAGCTTGAGAGAATACATGCATTTTTAACGTCATTCTTAGAGGAGAGCATTAGTCGTTCTATAATATTATTACAAGAGAAGTTTATCATTATGTTTAACTTATAATACAGCAGAAACTCCCTTCGCCGTTTGCTGAGTTGGGGTACCTTTTTTTTCATTTTTAACGACATTCTTAGAGGAAAGCATTAGTCGTTCTATAACATTATTACAAGAGAAGTTTATCATTATGTTTAACTTATAATACAGTGCGATTAAAATATGTATATTCTCAAAAGGAAAGGGAAAAACTACATGAAAATGAAGGGTATGCCAAAGGACATTTGAACACTATAATTTATTTTTCTTTGTAGTGAAGTTACTTTTTTTTCTTTGTCGTGGAGTTTCTCTTAGATAAAGGATTGACTTTTCGATGTAAGAGTTGTGTACACTTTGGTCATTTTCTTCTTTTTTTTTGCGAGTAGGTCATTTTCTTTTTCTTTTGAAAGTGCAGGTCATTTAATTTTCTCTATACATAGAAAATTACTTTTCAATATTACATCTCCTTTTGCTTTGCCATTGTTTTGGTCTTGTCGCCAGCACGGTTTGGTGTTCAATTTTGCACACATCTCAAAATTCAGTCAAGCTTGCGCTTTCCACCAGAACAGAGAAGAAGCTTTACTTGCCAACCCATGCAGTTGTACGCCTTGAGCAGTTGAGCCTATCTTCCAATTTCTGAGATCTTCTCTGTTGATAATTCACACTGCCTTTTCATTCTAGAGGTCTCTATTCAACACTTCACATTGGGCCAGCGGGGCATTCATTACACTTCACATTGCTCCTTTCTCTCATTTTAACGTACATTCTTGGAGTTACCATTCTGCAATCTATAGAACTGATAAATCTATATTGTCATTTCTTCCCCTGTCTAGCAAGCAATGGGGAGACAAGCCAATAATGCAAAATTATAAATTGTAAAACAAAGGGAAGGTGTTTACGGAGGGGGAAAATACAGATTCTATCCCCCAAAAAAGGGGGATATAAACTACATAACAATGAAGGGCATGGCAAATGACATCGCAACGCCTGATTTTTTTATCTTTCTCGTGAAGAGGTATAAAGTGTTTGACTTTTCCGTACAAGATGTGGAGCACTTAATTTTTCTCAATCTATAGAAAGTGATTTGTTTTGCTGGAAGGAACCTTTTCCTTGCATTACCGTTGTTTTTTCGTTTTCTTGGCTTTCCGAAGTCCTCTCAACTTCGTCCACCATTACCAGTGTCAAGTTTCACATGACACCTAAACAACGAGACAAGTTTGCACTTTCCACCAGAACACCAGTCCATGCATCACGTGGTTCGCATGAGCCTATCTTCCAGTTTCCGAGATGTTGGTGTTTCACGCTGCCTTTCCATTTTCAATTCTAGATGTATTCCTTCAGGCATTTACGACCGAAATACGATAAGGCTTGAGATCCTACATGCTTCACTATAAAAACAGAAATTCCCTTCACTGTTTCCTGAGCTGTGAGTGTTTTTTTTTCATTTTTAATGGCATTCTTAGAGGAGACAAATAATCGTCATATTACAAGATAAGTTTATCATTATGCATATTCTCAAAAAAGGAAAATTAAATTAAATGAAAATTTGTCTTTTTCGTGAAGTTTCTTGGATAAAGGTTTGACTTTTCCATGTAAGAATTCTGTACACTTATTAGAGCATTTAATTTTCCCCTATCCACAGAAAATGATTTTTTTTCTAATCTTACTTTATTTTTGTCCTGTCGGCGTGCCATCATTTTTTTCCTCCACGCAACCAGCGTTTGGTTCATAACTGTCCACACGACACCTAAAAATCCAGTCAAGCTTGCACTTTCAACCATAACAGAGGAGAAGCATGATTTGCACTAGATAAAATAATCAAAATGGAAAGAAAAGCTTTAGTACTTGCCAGCCCATGTTGTTCGCCTTGAGCCTATCTTCCAATTTCTGAGATCTCCTGTTGATGTGTAATGTGTTCCACACTGACTTTTCAATTATAGAGGATCTTCTTGAAGGCTTCACACACTGAGCCTCGTGGCCATCCAATACTGAAACACGATTTTGCTTAGGAGCCAGCCTACACTACATGCATGCTTGACATTCTGGCTAGAAAACAGAGACCCCCTTCGCTGTTCGGTAGAGTTTGGAGTACTTCTCTCTTTTTCTCCATTTTAGCGTGCGTTCAGTTCCTGGTTAAGTGATCCATTAGAGCTGACGACTATGATCTCTTATTGTACAGTACCTTAATTTGCAGCGAGGTCAACAGTTTGGGAGATCTAAGCCACCGAGCACACAGTAACAAGAGATAAATACTAATTTTGCACAATAATATACAGGTCAGGTCGCCGCGCCGGCACCTGCTTGCTTGCTATTTTAAGTATCTTTAGCCGCCAGGTCCACGGCATGGAGATCCCAAGGTCACCAGTCACCGGCTGCTGCCTCCTTTCATTACCCGGAAGGAGGAGCACGAGTGGAGGATACAGGATACATATACAACTCTAGGATACTGCAGAATACTAAAGCAGAAGACGCTACGACGACGCACAGCTAGCGCAGCATGTCGTCGGCACAACGGCCAGCCGCACGGTCAGCGCTGCCGCGGCCGTGCTCGTCGTTTCCTCGCAGGCCGGTGGTGACATGTCGGCGCAAGTCACCGGGACCATGCTAGCCATGCGGCGTGCTGTATACTTCCTCCGTCCCGAAATATAATCATTTGTTGACTTTCAGACACCACGTTTGATCCTCTGTCTTATTCAAAAAAATTTATAAAAATTTAAAACAAATAAGTCACACTTGAAGTATACCTAATGATAAAATAAGTCATAGCAAAATAAATAATATATTTATAAAAATTTTGAATAAGACGAAAGATCAAATGTGATACACGAAAATCGAAAAATGCTTATGTTGTGGGACGGAGGGAGTAGACAGTATCCCTGACTAGGAGTGGCAAAATGAATGTCCTGGATTGGACTAGTTGATGGACCTATCGGAGTATGAATTGTGCACGCGGATGCACGAGTTGATGTTCTGCAGTGAACTCATTATTGTTCTTTAATTTTGAGCAAGTGCCTTTGCATTTCTTCCCCTGTTTTCGCAGTTCACATTTAACGACCCGGTCAAAATGTACCTATGATACAGTGGCGACCCACTGTTGCAAAAAGGAAATCAGGCAGGGAATATGATCTGGAACTTCAGTAGAAATGTCCCTTGGATGTTCGTCAGAGTCGTACGTACGGTATTTCTTACCGCGCTCAAGTGGGAAGCCAGGCTATGCTATGTTTAGTTCTCAATCACGTCACCAAACTTCTAAAAATTCTCTCTTCAAACTTCACTATTTACCTATCACATCAAATCTCTCTCCTCGTACATGAAGTATTAACGACGAGACAAATCTTTTGAGCATAGTTAGGTCATGGTAGGACAATATTTACCACAAACAAACGAAAAGTGCTACAGTGCGTTACAATGTCCGATGTGACATTTTCACCAAACGTTCTCTTTCTCTTTTTAGAAAACACACCCCAGGCCATGCTTCCGAGCCTGGCCAGGCCCGATCCATCCGATCAGGCCAAGCCCAGCAATAGCATGCGAAAATCTATGACTTAAGAATATATTACAATTTTCTGGGAGTGTGTGTTGTTCTCTCTCGAACCGTCGTTCCTCTTCCACGGTACAGTCCGGCGACTTCGAGGCGGTCGAACTGCTGCCTCACCGAGCCGTGCGCAGAGCAAGCCCGTCGGTAGAGCGCGGCCTCGCAGGGCCACCTCCGCGGTGGGGCGCGGCCCCCTGCGGAGGTTGGCCGGCGATGGGGTGCGGATCCGGCGGGAGAAGCCCCGCGACGCAGCTCGGATCCCCTTGGGGGCCGGTGGCGGCGCGGCGCTGCTCCTGTAGGGTTTGGGCGGCGGCCGGGCATAGCCCCTGTGGGGATATTCTGGTGGTGGCTCGTTCTGCCTGCGGGTGAGCTTGGCGTTGCGGATCTCGGTGACGATGTATGTATATACAGTATGTATTTGTGCCTTGTATGTAGATCTTGTGCTACAATAAGGATTCCCAGGGAGGATACTCCGCTTGGGAAGGTCAGTGCATCTGCTATCGTTGCCAGCATGCTGTGCAATGATGGTGAGATGAATCTTTTGTACTTCCAGTTCGTTTCTGGTGATGGTGGCATCTCCGGACAGCCTGGAAGTTTAGTTACCGCTGCTTGTGTCGGTGGTGAGCGGGAGTTGGTTGTGGCTGGGGTGCGTATGGTGATTGCCGGCGGTGTCTTTTGCGGAGGACTTGGTACCGACGAGTATGTCATAGTTGCTTTCTTTTGCGTTGGTAACCGATTCCTCCGGATGCTTCTCTGTGCCGCCGGAGCCCATGGCATCAATGGTGACACTGCTCTTGCAAGCTACGGCATGGTGGCGGATATCTACCAACACGATGAGAAATCGGGTTGGTCTTCAGTTACCATCGATTACGGTGGTTCAGTCCCCTTTCTGGGTGGCTTGTCGTCCGGCGATTGGGGGTGCTTGTCAACCTTTGAGGCGTCAGACTCCCCAGTGCTTGGCGATACGATGGTCTATGACCATCTTCCTCTGCCGGATCGTTCAACGTTCAAGGTGCATGTCGTTCTGATATGCGGCTCAAGACGGCAATCAAATAACTCATTGTCTTCGCCAGGAAGGAAGTCGGCTTCAAGCGATGCGCTCCAACCGCCGGCGGCGAGGCAGTCCGGGAGGATTTGCAAGGATCGGGTTGTAATTTTCTATTTTTTCAATGGTATCCTTGTAATATGGACTGTAACCATCACTTTTTATGAATGAATATTGTCCCGGTTTCTCAAAAAAAAAGAATATATTACAATTTTCTAACTTAAATTTCATTGTCATCTAGATACATATGTATAAATATATTGAAACATTTTGAATACTATATTTGGACATCCATTTAGATATAGTAGTAGTAAACCCTAGACCAAAGCATGAAAAAGAGGTTGAGCAAGTTTTGGGGTGTCCATCTTACTATTATTAATTGGATTCTAAGCCTTCATGTTACTCCTTATGTTGATATGCACAATAAAAAAAGGATGAAACTCTCTCAAAAACAAATCTGACCCCATGGGGATTTGATGGTTTCTAATCATCATTGACACCAATAGACATGGACCTAATCTGTTTCTAAATTATCCACCTTTGCTGTTGTGAAAAAAAAATCTATAGTACCTCTAATATCTACTTCCACATTACCCGCTCTGCAATTATGAAGAAAATAACAAAAAACTACTTGAAATACCTTCTCCAGTATAATTATTTTTCTAAAAATACCTCCAATTTGATCATATAACAAATATCATCTAGTTCAATGGAGACCTATAGTAAGAAAATGTTGTCCAATCGCAATCAGCTTTGAAAATTATAATATTTCGAATAAATCAGTCGTCATACGCGCTAAACGTGTACTTTTCCCTCTATAAAAACCCAGCCCGGTGCCTGGTCTTCTCGCCACCCATCCAAAATCAATACCATCCCTTTCTCTTCTGCCTCTTCTTCCTGCAATCTGAAAACGTGATGGGGACTCCGCAGCGGGTCCTCACGCCATGGGCGCTGATGCTACTGCTGGCGCTGCAGCTCGCTGCCGCCTCCCATGTCATCCACCGGAGTCTGGAGGCCGAGGCGGCGCCGCCGTCGGTGCCGGCCTCCATTGTCAGCCCCCTGCTCAGGACGGGTTACCATTTCCAGCCGCCCATGAACTGGATCAACGGTATGCCCCCTCCGGCCAGCTTCAGCTCTTTCTGTTCTTTGCTCTTCTAGTCCCTCTCTGTCTTCAAGCTACCCATTCATGGCTTCCCACAGGCAATTGAAGTGTGTGTGTGTGTGTGTGTCAGTCAGACCATGGGCAGAAATGGTAGCGAATAAGCATGGAGGTCAATAGATCATTTATGCCAGTAATTCCAATTTGAGCTCCTCATGGGAATATGATGTGTTTTATGAAGCTAATATATCGATAGAATCATTTGTCTTAGGAGAACAGCAACAAAAAAGTACAGCCTGGTAGGAGAGATATCAAATTAATCTTGTCAAGCCTTGGTAGTAAACAAGGAGCTCTGCAGTTGTTCTTTGTCCTGTCTTGGGAGAAGTCTCAGCTGCAGCCTGTTAAATTTTGACAGAAGCCGACAGCAACAAGGACTTGCAGCTAACCAAGCCGGGTGGTGGTTGTATACAATAATAATACAGCCGCTAGCTCTTTGTTTAACTACTAAACTAATTGCTCCGTTTTGTTCTTTTCATGCTGGTTGCTGTAAAATTTTTGGTTCTAACATGGCTTTGTTTTATCTTCTGTTCTCATGACCGGTTCTGGTTGCTGGGACGGCGGCGACACTACCCATCGGTGCCAGATCCGAACGGTACGCCTCTTAATTTCCAGCCCATCTCTTGTAGCTATCTCTGTCTTGTAATAACATGCCTGCTAGAGTGCTAGATCTATAAATGTCTGCAAGTATCATGAACAGCTGTGTTACTTAATTGTGGGATGATGAATAGCATATTTTTAAAGATAGCTGGTAGCAAGGGACATTTTATCATTCAAACGGTGCATGTCCTGGTACCCCGCGGACTCCAACTCCACATGAGGAGGCACTGCATAGGGACAGGGATGTCCTTTTCCTCTGGGCTCCACAATCTCTATGCTTGCAGCTTGTTAAGCTCAAGTACTGTATGGTTTGGCGCATAAGAATCAATATATACATGGTGTGGCATAGACCGTCAGAATGCACCCATGCAAATGGAAGCAATTTAATGAAAACGCCAAGTACAAGCAAGTACGTTTGACTTGAGTACATGACTATTTAGTCACTATATAAAAAAGAAGAATTAATTAAGAAGCCTGCCTGCTTTGTTAGATACTATTGCCAAAAGTTTTTCAATAGAAAATGAATCCAGAACACAGTAAAAGCATACGTAAAGTTAAACATAGAGCTAACTGACATATATGTTACGGTTTTTGCAGCTCCGATGTATTACAAGGGATGGTACCACTTGTTCTACCAATACAACCCCAAAGGCGCGGTGTGGGGTAACATAGTCTGGGCGCACTCCGTGTCGCGCGACCTCATCAACTGGATCGCCCTGGAGCCCGCCATCTACCCCAGCATCCCGTCCGACCAGTACGGCTGCTGGTCCGGCTCGGCGACGCTCCTCCCCGACGGCACGCCGGCGATCACCTACACGGGCATCAGCCGCCCGGACATCAACTACCAGGTCCAGAACATCGCGTTCCCCAAGAACAAGTCCGACCCGCTGCTCCGGGAGTGGGTGAAGCCGGCGGAGCTGAACCCGATCGCCGTGCCGGAGGGCGGCATCAACGCCACGCAGTTCCGCGACCCGACCACCGCGTGGTACGCCGACGGGCACTGGCGGATGCTCGTCGGCGGCGCGCGGGAGGCCCGTGGGCTCGCGTACGTGTACCGGAGCCGGGACTTCAGGCACTGGGTCCGGGCCAAGCACCCGCTGCACTCGGCGCTGACGGGGATGTGGGAGTGCCCGGACTTCTTCCCGGTGTCCGGCTCCGGGATGCAGAACGGGCTCGACACCTCCGATCAGCACGGCGCCAAGTACGTGCTGAAGAACAGCCTCGACCTCACCCGCTACGACTACTACACCGTCGGCAGCTACGACAGGAGCAAGGACCGGTACGTGCCGGACAACCCCGCCGGCGACTACCGCCGCCTCCGCTACGACTACGGCAACTTCTACGCGTCCAAGACGTTCTACGACCCGGTGAAGCAGAGGCGGGTGCTGACAGGGTGGGCCAACGAGTCCGACAGCGTGCCCGACGACAAGGCCAAGGGATGGGCCGGCATCCATGTACGTGTACATCGAGGTGCCTGTTGCTGTTGCTGCGGCGACGCTAGCTGTCACTTCTATTCTACCAGTCAGATCGATGTTGCTTTAGAAATTTCTAAGCTTTGAATCGTTGTTGGCGGCGACGAGTTGTTTGACGAGATTGGTGGTGATCGTGGCTGCACGCAGGCGATCCCCAGGAAGATTTGGCTGGACCCGAACGGGAAGCAGCTGCTGCAGTGGCCGATCGAGGAGGTGGAGAAGCTAAGGGGCAAGCCCGTCTCCGTGGCCGGCAAGGTCGTCAAGACCGGCGAGCATTTTGAGGTCACGGGCCTCGCAACTTACCAGGTTAGTCGTTTAATCACCGTCCTATCAATCATTATTACTTTGATCCATCACGTGACACACTAGCAGCTACAGTAGTACAGTACTGAACTAGTGATAGATCTTCATGTGAGGAGATCACCAGTCAGAGTCTGCAAGTTGACGCAAGAGAACTACTCGTATGGCACGTACTGCTGCTGCTGCAGTCAAGGGCCCCGCGTGCAGTATATATCTCATCTCATCTCTAATCCAGCCAAGATCTCTGCTCGCTGGTCCATGACCTGTCGGCGTTGATCCTTGCATGACATGCCTCCCGGCCTTGTCTGTGCTCTGCCACTTGCGCACGCCCGTGTCGCCGTCGCCGCGCGGCTCCCGTGTCTCTAGTTCTTCACATGTGCACCTCTCGTCTCCTTTTCCGGTTTGAACAATGCATTAGTCTCTCTTGTCACCTGTCACGTAACAAAATCAATCAGCTCAAGAAATTCACCTGTCAGTCAAGAAATCAACGCACGCCGGTGGACGCTCGTGGTTGGCCGGGAATGTCGTGATGCACTCCTCCTCCTCCTCCTCTTCTTCTTCTTCTTCCAATTTAATGCATGTTTTCGTCTACTCACGTCTGAAAACGCCAATTTACCTTTCTGAAAAAATGCGTCGTACGTCTACTCTTCCGGAGAAATTAACTAACCAAGATCGAGATGTATGCCTATATTTTCTGCTAACGTTGATTATTGCTGATGATATGATCGATCTGGTGAATTAATGTCACCAGGCTGACGTGGAGGTGAGCTTCGAGGTGTCGAGCCTGGACAAGGCGGAGCCATTCGACCCGGCGTACGACAACGACGCGCAGAAGCTGTGTGGCGTCAAGGGCGCCGACGTCAAGGGTGGGGTTGGGCCCTTCGGCCTGTGGGTGCTCTCCTCTGCTGACCTGCAGGAGAAGACGGCCGTCTTCTTCAGAGTGTTCAAGGACAACTACGGCAAGCCCAAGGTGCTCATGTGCACCGACCCCACAAAGTATGGCCAACTACTATACTATACTATACTCTCTCATCATCCTTAGCTCATGCTTCCCCCTTATCACAAAAAAAAACATATATCTTGCACATGCTTGTCCGGAGCAGCATCACGTACCATTCACCAACAACAATTTACTAGACATGCATTTTTCCCATCAAGATTAATTTGCTGACGTAATTTTTTTCCTTGTTCCTTCTCTTGTGCCGTATTGAGCAGGTCGTCTCTTAGTCCAGACTTGTACAAGCCGACCTTCGCCGGCTTCGTCGACACTGACATTTCAAACGGGAAGATCTCTCTCAGAAGCTTGGTAAGCACGCGTGTCGTCCTTCAATTCCTAACAAGCAACGTCACTTTGACTCTCGTGTTCATAACTTTATTGACAAATTAACAGCTATATATATGTACATGCTGATTCATCTATTGTTTTCTTTCGTGATATAGATTGACCGATCCGTGGTGGAGAGCTTCGGTGCCCGAGGCAAGACTTGTATCCTGTCAAGAGTCTATCCCTCTATGGCTATTGGAAAAGACGCTCACCTTTACGTTTTCAACAATGGTGAGGCGGACATCAAGGTGTCGCACCTGACTGCCTGGGAGATGAAGAAACCATTGATGAACGGCGCATAAAAAATTTACCAGTGACTTAATTAATTCCTTTCTTTGACGTCTATACTTCCGAGTTCGGATTATTGTTGAGGCCCTTCCTTGATCAAGAAGCAAGTAACCAGCAAGTTTGAGTTGCTGTTGCTTCTGCTAGATTCTTCGTGTGTGTAACCGTGTATGTGTACACCACACATGGGAGTTTTTTATGTGCTCAGCTGCCTGGGAAAGAGAGAAATTGATTTATGCTTCTCTTCTTGTACCATATGAGTTATGAGAAGAACTCGTATGAATAAAAAGTCGCTGATTTTACAGTGACAAGTATAATAAAGATCATGAAGTTTCCATTTTCTTCTGATCATCTCTCCATTAATAACTTACCATATGGCACGCACCAGTGGTACAAAGTAAAAGGTCTTATATGTTACATTAAAAGGGCACCGTCAGAAGCCTCGATATGCCATCGTGTAGTGACTCAAATGATGGCCGGGCGGGATCTGAGACGACAACAAAACATGGGAGGAGCGTGTGTGCTAGTAGCCACTGACATGAACACGTCAACGTACGGAGGACGGTGCCATTGTAATGACCTTATTATACTATATATGTAATCAGGAGCAGATCCTTTGGTTCCAAAAAATATAAATGTTGCTATCTCCAGGTGCAGAGAGATGGCCAATGGTTAAGAGCAACTCCAGCAATGCTATCCAAATTGAGGCCTTCAAAACTAATTTGCAGGTCCAACTAAAAAATAGAGGCCCTTCAAATTAGAGCCCAACTCCAGCAACAAATCAACTCAGCCCTCTATTTGATTGTGGACCCCATATGTCAGGGAATCAACCCAGCCCTCTATCTGGTGGGACCCACGAGTGGAGGGGGAATTGGAGGGCCTCTAGGAATGGAGGCTTGGTGGGGAGATTTGGAGGCCTATGCAAAATACAGGCCTATTTAAAGGCCCTGCTGGAGTTGTATTTTTGCTCCAAGCCTCTAAATTTTGAAGTAGAGGCCCATATAGAGGCCCCTGCTGGAGTTGCTCTAACAAGGACATCACGAGCAAATCGAGACACACGGATGATAATTCTATATGTAATGGGTGAGTGATTGCCACGTCGGTATTACACTAGCTGTTCCACTGTTTTTCCAACATTTGCATGATACACACTCCATTATTATATATACATGACTAAAGTTGTGCCACATGGAAATATTATGCCAAAATACAATGGCGAACACCAGTCTAGTGAGAGTTTCATAGAGAGTTTAATAACATTAGATTTGATGATGTGATATAGAAGAGAGAAAGGAGAGTTTCAATGGCATGTGAGACTCCTTTGGCTCATTATCTAGTTTCTGGTATAGATAAACGTGTAATAAAATTGTGCACTGAGACTAGCCTAAGATAAACTCTAGCAGACGGTGTTGAGCAAAAGGACTTCAGCAAACTCTTTATTTGCCCCTCTATATATTTTGGGTAGCCCTCCAAATTCACCCATCCACCCATTCCTAGGGGTTCTCTAGGGAGGCCTCTATTCATGAGGCTATTGCTGAAGTTAGAATAAGTTCTAAGTCCACAAAAAAATAGTGTCAACCCTCATTTAGAATTGAAGGGTTTGATTCCAGGGGCTATTGTTGGAGTTGATCTAAAGTGCAAGGCGTGAACAACAACGGAGGTGTGTTACTGGCATGGGAACACACTACACCACAGCCCGTGACCAGCGATGGATCAACTGTCGGTATAACCGCCTTTAGCGATAGTAGATCTGTCGGTATAACCTTATACCGACAGACTGTTGTTGTCGGTGCAAGTGCTGTCGGTAAATACTTATACCGACAGACACCCCTTATACCGACAGATTGTCTGAAACACCATACTATTTAGCGACAGATCAATTTACATCGACAGACAATCTGTTGCTAAGATCACCGACAGATAATCAGAAGGTATATATACATTATACCGACTGATTGTTCAATAGGAGAATTTGATAGCAAAAAAATAAAATTTAACCATGCAATAATTATTACACAGTAAATGTTGAATTCAGCACCAATCAAGTATCCATCATGTCACATTCAGCAACTAAACATCCACAATTCAACAGCATTCAACCACAATTCAACATGTAACATTCAACCACATGAATGGTACCCATCATGTCACATTCAACACAATTCAATGACCAGGTACATCTCATGAGTTTGTTTTGCACCTAGGTCTGTCCAAAATCACTATCTAGCAAGTCAAAAACACAAGAAATAGATGTATCTAACATCAGCATGTACTACTATGGATCCCAACAGCAGTTCATGGATCCTAAAAGCATGGTGTTTGTACTCCCAGATTGCAAGCAAAAGGTTTGGGTCAGATAGCAATACTAGTGACCACTTCAACTGGTATGTAGCTAGTGGCGTCCAGCCCTTCCTGAAAAATAATAACCATGTAATTAGTAAACAAGGCATGTTTGTTGGCTGTTGTTGACTACTGCTCTACTGCATTCTTACTTGTGTAGTGCTGCTGCAGCTTAATAAGCTGTGGTTACAGCCAACCCAAAAAAGGCAGACAGAATAAAGCCAAAAACCAGTAGAAGCAAACAGAGGGAGTATTATTCTTTTTCAGTGCACTAAATAATTATGTATATGCACCATTTAGTTACGGTTTTAATTTGCGAAAAAAGATAATTGACTTTTAGTATTCATCAATATCTTTTGTTTAAGCGAGATTCATATGAGTTATATGAAACACTGCCGGAGATGTACTAGGTTGTGAACAATATAAATTCTAGTTTACTCAGAATGTTTTGATTTTTTCATGACAAGAGGTTATACACCTATAAAATGACTCCACGCAAATTGTTTCAGAATTTTTGGAGCACTTTTAGTAATTATTATTACTTTTTTCAATTAAGTTAGAAATAAAAGTGTAGATTATCAATAACTAACATTTCAATATTTCATATACTTTTTTAGTATTAGAGCATATCTATGGCATATGTCTTTAAATATGCTTGATCCATGTATTGCGACAGATAGTTTGATGTAAATACTAAGAATCACCGACAGATGGTTACATGGTAAATCAAAATATTTATACCGACAATCATACACTTGCCATAACTTGAAGTACCGACAGATTGTCTGTAAGACATCTTTACCGACAAATAGTACGTTTGTAATTATCTAGTTTTACCGTCAAATGTTTGACGCTAATTTGGTGTTGTGGTGCAGTGTACAGCAGCCTTATATGCTAGAGACTAGAGATAAATGAAACCAGAAGGTTGTGTGAGAATCATGGATCATTACTATAGAACACGCCGTCCGGTCGAAGAAGAACGTTCTGCGAAATTCACTGAACCTTTTTCCCTTGCACTTTGCATGTAACACAAACAAGGCAAAAAAAAAACAGTCGCGTGTTTTAGGTGTTGGCATGGTGATTAAAAGTGCGCAGGGCCCCGGTCTAATCGTCAAAAAGCTTATGCGGCTTTGATCATATACACCCGTTCAGATGATCTCGCGCGCCTACCAATAGCTCTACCAACACATATGCACGCCTAGTGCTCCATCCACGCTGACCACAAGTGTGTGCAGCAAATTAAACACGTGTGCTTAGTGCAAAAGAGCGTCTTAAAACGTCTCCATGGTTCGTGGGACCGTAAGTTTATTATTTGTCGTTTTGCTTCAATCACAAAGGTGGATGCCCTACCAAAGAAGACATGTCTTGTATTCCGTTATTCTAAACAGACTTTATTTAATTTCAGGATTTTATCACACATACGTTGGTTCTTATACTCTTATTGCTAGTCACAAACAATATAATAGTGGTGTTTGGGACAATAATATGACCTTCAAAATGCTACATTAAATTTATTAGTATAATATATCTATCTATCTGTATAAGGATCAAGTAGAATGAAATTAATTCCTACCCACAATTTTTCTACCCACCCCTCACAGTGGATCCACATGTCGGGTTAGTGGGGGTAAAATGCTTTGATGAATTTGCAACATCAAACGAAAAAGAACACTTTTTAGGTTTTCTCCATTTAGAGGCTATTTTTTTCACCGCCCAAAAAACTTATCCACCTTACGTAACATGCCTCTTTTAATTGTATGCATGTAGTTTTATTTTCCTATTTCGCACGTGTGTTCTTACTAGTATGTTTACTAATACTGTAAAAGTGTACTATTTTAAGACCCAGAGAAATATAATTATTGTGACCTATTTCACACAATTATACCCTCCCCGTTTGTTTCAACATGGGAATGAGTATATTTTACTAATATCATGTATTATAGTATATTTATAGATTTCAGATTTAGGATATTTGGAAACATTTTGCAAAACAAATATACAAGTATGAAATTTCCGTTTCCAAACTAAAAATTTTAGAAGTTATTTGGTATCCAAACTTCACAAGTTTGATCAAAATGTTATTCAAAATACTAAGATATTTATTTCTAATATTGAAACTCAATTGGAAAGAAAACGAGGCAGAGGCACAAGGATATAACCCAACATTACATAGTGGTAGCTGGGATTTCCTCAAAAAGGAAAGATTGTTTTGCGTGGGTCAAAGTTTTGCCGCCAAGTTGCAGCTGACAAATGATCTGAGGGTGGCAGTCAATACATCATCAGCCGCAAGAAGACTCCCGTACGTGATGGCGATGGTCGCCCATACACATGTGGTCCAGCAAGCAATTGCATCTTTTCTTTGATCTCCATGCAAACTATTCCTTGCACGGCTTTTCTATTGCACGTACCCATTGGAGAAACCCTTTTTCGCAAAAAGTGATAAGACAAACCTCCCTGCTATCAAGTATATTCATGCCTAAATATTGAAAAGGTGGCAGGGTATCACAGGTCACTGTTAGGTGCACAATCTTTTTATATTTTCTTATTGCACAAATAACAGTATTTTTTTTCGCACGATCCCTGGCCGTGTGCGTTATTTGACCCTAGGGAATCAATCAGGCAGAGTAGTGATCATTGGAGTTGACGGTATGGGGCTATGGGCAGCTATTGCTATACCCGGAAACATGCACAATGGCATCCTGGGCCGGTTCAGAATAGTACTGTATATCAATGGCCCTGTTATATCGAATACTCCCTCCGTATCGAAATATTTGTCGCCGTTGACTTTTTTCTATAATTTTGACTATTCGTCTTATTCAAAATATTATGCAAGTACCATCCATTTTGTTTGTCACATGCTTTACTATTGTAGGTATTTTAAGCTTGACTTATCCTTTTGCATATTTGCGATAATTTTTTGAATAAGACGAATGGTCAAAGTTATAAGAAAAAGTCAACGACGACAAGTATTTCGATACGGAGGGAGTATAAAATTTAAGGATTTTCTTATGATTAATCTTTGCACTGACACCTGTAGCTGGTAAAGATAACAAGCAGCAACCGATGCAACATGTACATATATACATTCTTTATGTGGCATGTTGTAGTATAGTCTGAACCCATTACTGAATTTCATGGGAATGTGAATTGATATCTCTGCAGTAATCTGAACTGAAAATGAACACTAGTGTGGTATAAAATAGAAAGTATTTTTTTCGAAATTTTACATTAATTCGCGTGAATAGAGTTTTGTACACTAGTTCATCAACCCGTGCATGGGCTAATAATTTAATAAACAGGGGCAAATGCTAGAAGTATGTAGACAATAAATTCTGAGGTCCACAAGTAACCAGAATTATTATCCTTTTTGTCTCTCATTTGTTCATATTCTAAAAGAATACTCATATATATAGATATCTTGTTATGTTCAATATTTTGTTATGTTCATTTGAAGTGCACATATTGAATCACTGAATAAAGAATTGGAATGTTTCACGGCACCTCTCATCATTTTCATTTTCCTCTTCCCAACCCATGTGGTCAACCTAAAGAGATACTCGAGATCGCCTTGATCCCTTATCTCCGCAGAAATCATGAAATCGGAAATCCATATATCGGTTCAGAGTTCAGACGACACTCGGCGCTTCTTCCCGGATCCCCCGGAAACGTGCATCCGTTTTGTTCACAGAATTTGTCTGCAAGGTCCAGCTCATCTCTCGGTATTTTTAGGGCCTGTTTAGTTCCAAAAAGTTACTCCCAAATTTACTATAAAAAAAAAGATTTCCTATCACATCAAAATGTTATAATATGTATGGAGCACTAAATATAGATGAAATTAAAAACTAATTACATAGTTTTGTTATACTCTGTGAGACGAATATTTTGAGCCTAATTAATATTTTTTTAGATAATTTTTCGCACGTACAAACAAAATGCTACACGTCAGCCGGCGCAGTCCCAATTCGGGAGTTGCCTCTCGGCAACTAAACACGGCCTTAGTGCCATTTCCCTGTCAAAGCGCTGCCAGTCTTACGCATGCGTGCAGTTATCCGGAAGCCATCGTCCATGCGTGCCACTTCTGAGTTCTGAAAGCAACGTTACATAGACCGACGACAGACGCTCACAGTTCACGGAAGTCAGAAGGCATGGCATGTTCTTCAAGCATGTCACTTGCACTAGTGGCGAAGAAGCCCCACAAAAAGCTGACGCAAACCCAAGCTTAGCTAGCTAGCGACATCCTAGAAACTGCAGCGCATTGCCGTTCGCCGAAGAAGACGAGAAGAGACGAGAATCGAGAAGAGCGAGCACAGCTGGAGGCCGGGACGAGATCTTCAAGGCGTGCTTAGCTAAACTGCCAAAGAAGACGACAGGACTACAGGCACACCAAACATTCAGTTCAGAGGAACATGGACGCCCACTAGTACGATGCTAGATACACAGCGTAGCGAAGCGCGGCCTCTCGATGCCTCCATCGGCTTGATTCGCTGTTCCGGCAAGCGACCACGACGGCGACAAGCCGGCAGGTCACTAGCAAACCATGGAGATCGATCACTGCTAGTCTGTGGTGGCGGTGCCCAACTGCTGCTCGCGATCACAGAGACGGTGCGCAATAGTGGGGGCGGCTTGGCTGCAACCAGCTCGATCGACCGAAGACGACAGGTCGAGATTGCACTGTGGCATGCGAATGCGATGGATGTGATGCCACTCTCGGCGATACGATGGATCATAGGATGGAAGTGGAGCACAAAATGTGGTGATGCAAGGCAAGATACGGCGCCTTATCATGGAGGAAAGGGGTAGTGCGGGAGTGTAGGTGTGAGGCCTTTCTGCGCTTTCTCTAGATTTCTTTTCGGTTCTTTTGATGACTCATCGGATGAGATCATTGGAGCAGGCAATTGGATCTGCCAGCACGTACTGCCGAACTCAATCGTAATGGGAGCAACTGTGAGAGGACGACATTGCATTGCGTAGCATGCATGGATGTAACGCCAAACTGCTAGAGAGTACGGTGGGGGCTTGGGCATAGGCATATAGGCTGGGTTGGCTGGGTAAAGAAATATGCAAAATTAAAACATGCATCTTGAATTAATGTTTCCGGTTCCTAATACATATCGGATGCTGGTCTTCGTGTTGTTTCTCGAAAGAAGCATCAATGGTGGTTGGTGTCCAGCATTTTCAGTTCTTTGTAAAGTCTGACAAACGTGTTATATCGATCTTGGTGGTGGCGTAGGACTACTAGAGCCCCTTGATGGATGTAATTTTCATGTTTTTGTTTGGCCGTAGCCGTTTTGGTCAAGGCCGGGTAATAGATTATCCAGTATCTAAAAAAAGGGATCGCGCGTCCCCCGCGTCGCCTCCGCGTGGGCGGCTCGGGCGGAACCCGGCACCGCGCCGCCACCCCCGCCGAAGCCTACTCCCGCCGCGCCGCCGTCCGAGCGTGCCGCCGGAAGCCCGTGTGGCCGTGATGAGGACGGCGGCGGGGCCATTCTTCCGCCTCCAGCAGCTCGGGGCGGCGCGGCCGCTGTAGATGCTGCGGGAGCTCGCCGTCCATGGCAACGGCGGCGGCGGCGCGAGCCGCAAATCCGGTGCCCCGGAGGCCGGATCCGGCGGTCCCCACACCGGATCTACGGCGAGCGGCTGGTGAGCTGCCCCCATGCCGTCTGGTGCGCTGCCAGGCACGGGTGGCTCGTGGCGGTAGGCGGCCTATGTGGGTGCCATGGCCGGCAGCTAGGGGTGGGCATTCGGGTTACCCGAAAAGTTCGGGTCGGGTTTTTTAGGTTTTTGATAATTTCAGGTTCAGGTTCGGGTAACCCGAACTACCTCATTACAATAAAATGAAACAAAATTTTAGTAACATTTGAGAGACCTAACATCATTTAAGCCTAAAAATGACACAATGATGCATCTATTAACCGTAAAAAAGATCATACTAACATAGAGCAATAGTGTTTTGACATAAGAGGAAAAGAAATATATACCATATGACCCTTTAAATTGTCTTATGTGTTGCAATATATAGAATTTCTAACATATTTCGGGTAGGTCGGACCCCCAAGGCAGTCGGCGGCGGCGACGGCAGCCCCGGGGTAGGGGACGGGGCCCTGGTTCGGACTTTGCAACTACATCTGGTAATGACATCTTCAATTTCACCTTTATTTTCATATAGACCAGGAGACATGAGTCGCATTGGCTTCATTCGCGGATTCTCTTACTGCAAGACGAATTTCATCTCCAATTTATTCCGATGCATTATGCACGGGTACCCAGTGGCTACTTTGCAGCATGGTATCTCAGGTTACGATTTCAGATGGTCTGCCGGATTTGGAGTTCGTGGCCGTTTGAAGTGGGTCAGGTCTGATCTATACGAAAACATTGGCTTGGTAAGAAGGGGGAAGCAACACGGTGTGACCATGTCGAGGTGGTAATTGTTACTAATTCACCAGTTTCGGGAAGAAATTCCTAGGTCTGACTTTAATTGGTTATACCTGGCAGTGACCTTGTTGAAGGCATTGTTTGGATTAAGATGAATTACTCCCTCGGGTAAAAACTTTTGATCTAGTCTTAATTGATTGGGTCACTGCAATGTCGGCACGTGCGCGTGCCGTTTCCTCGCTGCAGGCGTTGTTTCGGGAGCCTACGTCATAGTCCAAGAGCTGCTTTGGTTTGTGAAGTGGATGAAGGTGAAGTCGCTTGTGGTAGCTTGCTGTGACATGATCTTTTGGTCATGGTGCTCTCATTTTTTTGTTTCTTTTTTATGGGTTGTGTGCATCTTAGTTATGCAGAGGTCGGGTTGGATCTTATATAATTGTATCATCTTGATGTAATTGTCTAAGATCAATAAAGTTTCCTTTTCTAAAAAAAAATTATCTAAAAAAATACATATCGAGTATCAAACACCAAACTCCTTTGTTTCGGCACACGATGCTATTACGAAAGCGATGCACCAAGTCCTTGTACTCTATGTAAACTGCCTTGGGGCTCAACACAGTATCCATCGCATAACGCGATATCAAAGATTTCCCATAATCATGATATCGTATCATAGATTTTCCCAAGTGTTTTTTGTTTTCAAATAGTCATAGGTTATTGTTTTTCTTCACAAATACTTGTCGAGTGAGCGTGGGTCATCTAGTTTAGTTTGAACGTTCTCTGAGAGGACAAAACAAATTAGGAAGAAAGAATCTCCTACCAACATTTCAAATAACAAAAGCTATCTGCCACTTGATAAATTATCTTGAAGATTGTCTAGATTAGAAAAAAAAAGAATGGCTATTTGAGAAAATTATAAAGAAAACCAGCAATAGTTGGGCATTCTAAAAACACTCAGAAAACCATTGAAATTCTGCAGTGTAGCAGCACCCATAAGTTTGGTTTTAGTCCTAGCCATTACATCGCACACACTTAGGACTGGATATCGAGCTAGCTCGGCTCGGCTCGATTCAGCTCGAACTGGCTCGTTAACATAATGAGCCAATTCGGCTCGACTCGTTAACGAAGCGAGCTAGAGAAGTTGCTTGGTTCGGCTCGTTTGCTAGCTTGAGTTGGTTCAGTTAGCTCGCGAGATAGCTCGTTTATTCTCAACACATGTATTTCTCACACAAAAAATATTTATGGCACACTAAAATTAAAAACAATTGTTTTATATACATATTTCAAGCTCAAAAACCAGATAGAAGTAATAGTTCACAATTTAATATCATGCCAGCATAAATTATTATAGAGTAAAATACATGGGCGGTCGGTCCTTAAACTTGTATGAAGGTGTCATGTAGGTCCCTGAATTCTCAAAATGTATTTTTATGTCACTAAACTTGTCCTAATGTATCATCTGGGTCTCTAAGCTATCAAAACGCATTTTTAAGTTTGTACAAAGGTGCCATGCAGATCCATAAACTCCCAAAAATATATTTTCATAAACTCGTCATAGCCTCATGGGTATCATCACTAGTCCAAGCACACGAGAAAATCAAGACTTCTCATAATTCTCACATTAGATTTCTCCATTTTTCACCGCAAAATGGGAGTTTAGAGACTCGGATGGCACGTTCGGATGGCACGTTGGGACAAGTTCGGGGACTTGAAAATGTATTTCGAAAGATTGGGAACCTAGATGGTACACCTGGACAAGTTCGAGGATGTGAAAATATATTTTAGAGTTTGGAGATCTAAATGACACCACATGACAAGTTTAGAGACCATTCATATATTTTACTCATTATTATAATTACATAGCATATTTATGGCCACCACAATTTACCATTCAAGAATCAGAACATCGCATAAACAAAATACATGTTGGACTATAGGCTCTAGCTTGTTATAGCTCACGAGCTGGCTCATTAACACCGAACTAAAACCTTAGCTCAGGTCGTGAACAATTTAAAATGAGCCGAGTCAAGTCACTAATAAGCCGAGTCGAGCGAGCTACCAAGCCACGAGTTTTTTTTCCAACCCTACACACACTCATTGTATAATGCATGGACCAACTCACCAAAACTGTACATTGATGGAAAAAACAGTGCGACATACTTATGATTCAACACATGGGCTCCCTCGGGCCAGATTTGGAATTGACACGAACACAATGACATCGGTGGAGATTATAGATGTCGTGTGTGAGTAACGATGTGTTTTTGGGCCGGGGTAATGGGCTATGGGTCGTGTGAGGACTAATTGAACTGTTGCCAGGGCATCGATGAAACGAATTCAACAAACAACCCAATCGATCTCTTGTATTTGCTCGGCTGTTAAACTCTATACTGTTATTCGGATTCTAGAACCCCATTAATCGCAGTGCCCCGATTTATCCTCTGCTGAATGGGCCACTACAATAAAAGTGCAAACACTTGATCTCATTCACGATCCTCCAGGCGACAGCAGGCATCAATCGTTGCCGACGAAAATAATTTACTTCGATATTGTCCTCATCCTATGCAATTCAGAATTACTGTTTAGGCTACATAGTATTAGCAAAGTAAAATGGTTTGCAACTATGGAGCCAACACGCAAAGTATCAGAAAAGGGTGCTTCTTTGTTGGGTGCGTTGAATTCATCACATCGTCAACAAGGAATAAACAGAAACATGTCCACGAGTTGAGACCTCAAAACTTCAACACACAAAAACAAACTTGCTCAGTACATGAGACGCAAACAGGCTGAACTGCTACATCTGACAACGCACCACCACGAGACTTTAAATTACAGCCTCCTTCCTCTCCTACCACCCTTCCTGCGCGTGCTGTCAGTTGGGACTGGAGTAACATCCTCTGCACACAAGAATTGCAAGGTTATAAGAAACCACCCGAGTGAACTACAACACTACACCCAATATTTCTAGTAAGCATGTTTGCATCTTTTCAAATATAAACTTTTCAATTTTATATGTTACATCTAAAAGCAGTGGATGTATTTATGCCACAAATTTAATACAGGAAACGTCCTGCGCCATGTTGATATGGTGCATGAACTTGCAAATAGTTGTTTAGTCATAACGTTCCTCGTTGGTTCAGAGATGTTGGCAACCAGTTGGGCGGAGCATAGAACACTAGCTACATAGTGTGTAATTTATTCATAGTACAAAGTTATTTATGTATAAGAGCATACTTAAGAACCTTTTAAACAGATAGAAAATGCAAAACAAAAAAAAGAGAACAGAATAGGCAAAGCCTGCTTACCAATACGACCAATCTTCATGCCAGATCGAGCAAGAGCTCTAAGGGCAGATTGAGCACCAGGACCAGGAGTTTTGGTCTTGTTGCCACCAGTAGCACGGAGCTTAATGTGCAGAGCAGTAATTCCAAGCTCCTAAAGAAGAGAAATTAGTAACTGAGCTCCAAGAGAGAAACAACAAAATAAGCTTTTGTAGGAGCCTGGAAAATACCTTGCATCTTTGGGCCACATCCTGTGAGGCAAGCATGGCAGCGTAAGGTGATGACTCATCACGATCAGCTTTAACCTTCATGCCACCTACATAAGAGAAGAATTGTCAAGCCATAGTAAGTAGAACAAGCTTTAACCTTCATGCCACCTAGATAAGACAAGAATTGTCAAGCTATAGTAAATAGAACAAATGAAATCAAAATATGGTTACTGAGTGTCTAGGAAAGGACTTGCACTTTTAAGAAACAGACATCTTTAGTTTTCATCCAGCTCAAAACGGTAGACATGGCTCTATGGAAATGGAAGCATAGAACAAAACACCCAATGCATGCATATCTGCATCTATACGAAACAAAATTGGAGCTTACAGGCCAAGTGGACACAATGACGTTACAGACTACTAGGAAATGGCACTTATCGTACAGTGGCCATAAATTTAACTGCCAGAGCAGACTCTACCATACTGTGTCAGTTTATATGAATGCAAGCAAATATGCTTTTAGACATTATTCTATCAATTGACAGCTTGGGCTTACAACAAATATTTGGTGTTTCATTCACCATATCTAGTTAGAGGGGAATATACTAAAAACTGAAAGTGGACTATATGCCAATAAAGAAAATAAATGGTCAAGTTCATCGAATGGTGTAAATCATGTTCACTTCCATTGTAAAGGCGTCTTCATGAAGTAAGCAATGGTACACAGAGGGCATGACTTCCATTGTAAAATCAGTGCAAGAAGCTACTGATTGAGACCAAGCATACACCACAAGATACACTAGCAAGGTAAAGACACCTTAACAAAAACAAGAAGAGAGAGGGCCCAAAGAAAAACTCTCTAGACTTTCATTATCAATCTTGCACAGCTATGACTCGAAACGCTCCCATGTGAATGAAAGGGAGGCAATCTTAAGGGCCGTGCTTGAAAACAACATATAGTGCCATCATTCAGCAAAACACAATAAATGAAACCTGATGAATTGACTAGTTCATCTGATGTTATGATACAAATCATGGTCTGATGTTATGATACAAATCATGGTCAGGAGGGAAATTGCAACTGAAGCAACCAAACCAGAAACCCCAGCACGACCATCCCAACTAAACAGCTCATCCATCTACAACAGCTAGATCTATTTACACAGAACTAAAGATAGCCACGAGCAATTGAGCACAAATAAGCATATGCAACACTACCAATGTCATTGCAATCAGAAAGTTATACCAATAAGACTTGCAAAAGTAAAGTGAGAAGGCTATCTACCAGTGATGCGGACGAGCGTCTCCCTCCCGGACAGATCCGTCACGTGCTGCAACACCACGTACAAGTACACATCAGCTTCCATTTTGCGCTCGTTTCTCTAGTTCATCCGCCCAAATAAACATGATAAAAACAATGGAAATGGATCGGGGTTGCTGCGTCTTACGATGAAAGTGTCGTTGAAGGAGGCGAAGATGTGCGCGACGCCGAAGACATACTCTCCCTCGCGGACGGCGGGGCCGAGTGTCACGTTCTCCTCCTTGGGCTCCCGAGTCTTCTTCCTCCCGGACTGAACAGCATCGGCGCAACAACAATAAATCCACCGCCGTAAGGGGTAACGAGCTATGAGATCTGAAAGAGGACAGAGAGGGAGAGGTGCAACAGGTACATACCATGGTGGCGGCTTCGGCTGCGGCGGGTGAGGTCGAGGAACGGTTAGGGTTCGCGACGGAGGGCGGCGGCGAGGTGGCGGCGGAGGCAAAATCCTAGCTGTCAAGCGGCTGCGAAACGGTTTTGGCTGCGGTATAAATAGCGCTCGGGGGTCATGCGTGGTTGCGGGCTTCGATTGGGCCAGGTGTGCTCGTTTTCGGCTCTGAAGCCCAATATCAGTTCTGAATGGCTTCATTGTTTATTCGGGGTTTTTTCTTTCTTTTCTTTTTGCTGTTAGAGCAAACGGTTTGAATTTTGTGCCCTGCTAGAATAGGGAACCTTCGCAAATCATATTACCTAAAATATTAGCTAAAGAAAATGAAGGCGTTATAACAAAACTAATGGATTGGAGATTCTATCCGAAGCATATGAACTTGTCCTAGAGGCTGTAGCTCATATGCAGCTATCGGAGAAATTTTGATTTTTCTTTCTTTTCTTTTTGCTGTTAGAGCAAACGATTTGAATTTCGTGCCCTGCTAGAATGGGGAACCTTCACAATTCATATTAGCTAAAATATTAGCTAAAGAAAATGAAAGCGTGTTATAACAAAACTAATGGATCGGAGATTCTATCCGAAGCATATGAACTTGTCCTAGAGGCTGTAGCTCATATGCAGCTATCGGAGAAATTTTGATTTTTCTTTCTTTTCTTTTTGCTGTTAGAGCAAACGATTTGAATTTCGTGCCCTGCTAGAATGGGGAACCTTCGCAATTCATATTACCTAAAATATTAGCTAAAGAAAATGAAAGCGTGTTATAACAAAACTAATGGATCGGAGATTCTATCCGAAGCATATGAACTTGTCCTAGAGGCTGTAGCTCATATGCAGCTATCGGAGAAATTTTGATTTTTCTTTCTTTTCTTTTTGCTGTTAGAGCAAACGATTTGAATTTCGTGCCCTGCTAGAATGGGGAACCTTCGCAATTCATATTACCTAAAATATTAGCTAAAGAAAATGAAAGCGTGTTATAACAAAACTAATGGATCGGAGATTCTATCCGAAGCATATGAACTTGTCCTAGAGGCTGTAGCTCATATGCAGCTATCGGAGAAATTTTGATTTTTCTTTCTTTTCTTTTTGCTGTTAGAGCAAACGATTTGAATTTCGTGCCCTGCTAGAATGGGGAACCTTCGCAATTCATATTACCTAAAATATTAGCTAAAGAAAATGAAAGCGTGTTATAACAAAACTAATGGATCGGAGATTCTATCCGAAGCATATGAACTTGTCCTAGAGGCTGTAGCTCATATGCAGCTATCGGAGAAATTTTGATTTTTCTTTCTTTTCTTTTTGCTGTTAGAGCAAACGATTTGAATTTCGTGCCCTGCTAGAATGGGGAACCTTCGCAATTCATATTACCTAAAATATTAGCTAAAGAAAATGAAAGCGTGTTATAACAAAACTAATGGATCGGAGATTCTATCCGAAGCATATGAACTTGTCCTAGAGGCTGTAGCTCATATGCAGCTATTGGAGAAATTTTGATAGACAAAAAATCATACAGATTGTTAGGAGAGGTCGAAGTACATGCATGCAGAAAAATAATAATTTAAGAAACAAAAATATCTTTTGACAGCTGTGGGATTTGAACCCACGCCCTTTCGGACCAGAGCCTAAATCTGGCGCCTTAGACCACTCGGCCAAACTGTCATTTATTGATACAAGAATAGACACAATAATCTATAACTCGTGCATACGTACACATCGACAAAGGCTTAGCAGCAAATGCCTTCCTAAGGGAAACTCGGATTATCGATTTGTATAAAATTTATCGCCCTTACGAGCATTCGGTGTTATCTCTGATCAGATAACAGGATGTTTTCCACAGCAGGGCAACAGACACAAAGAAAAACAGGCGTACTCCCCAATTGCTCACCACTAATCAAAGGGATCTATCCTAGGATCATGCTCGCTTGCCATCGCCATTCCTGTGCATAAACAAGTCGGGCACATCACCTGGCAAACATGGAGATCCAAGAATCAAGACAGTTTATACTTTATGGATGTCAACATGCTATTGGTATAAGATAATATTAAGTGCCCTTTCTATTCTCTTACTTCTGCAACCAAACATTTTTATGCAAAACTGAATTTAAGCACTACATGTCTGTTTAATCTGCACTATCACCTTGCAACTTAACCTAAAGACAATATCTCATAACTGTTCCACTGTTTCCACTCCAATCTTCTACGCAGCATCAAACTGATTAATGTGAAACACAATGGCAATAAACAGTGTACCTTTCCAGCTCCTGAACAATTCTGACACCTTCCATTCGTTGACCACATATTATTCCCTGATAGTGAAAAGCGCTTTGTGCTCAATAACATCCCACTAGCAGAACAGCGAGCACACGGCAAGTATCCTACATTGCAAAAGCATGATACAGACACAAAATATCATTTCAGACATATCCAAGTTTGCATAGACGAGGAATCATGCATTTGTAAAGGAAATTGCGTGTACCAGTCCCGTGGCAATATGTGCATCTTTTCTTCTCTTGCTGCTTGACGTTTCTCACTTCAACCAACATTAACGCTGAGATGACACCCACTGCGCCACCTGAAAAGGATGCCACTATGGGGTCTACCTGACTGAACAGCAGCCAACAAAAATGTATCAAATCACTTTCCTAAAACACTGCTACAGAATTCACCATCAAGATATAGGTTATTCAAAGCACCTCAATTGAAGAGGCAAGTGCAAGGTCCGTATAAAATCTTCATAAGATGTACCACCCAGCCCTAATTTCAGTTCAAGCTGCATCCAAAGAAAGATTGATGACTTACTACGCATGGTGAGAAGAGGTTCTTGAAAAAAAGGAGTACGGACATAAACAAACTGGTACTTACTACTGGGGCTATCAAGCCTCCGAAAATGATTATCCCAGATATGACAGAGAATGATGTCATATAGAGTTGCTTCATTGTCTTTGCTGACTGTTTTGGGCAAACAAAAGAAAAAATAAGGGAACTTAGAACAACTTCAGATGCCAATGTGATCATTTTTCAAAAGTTTGTTGAGAACTGTTGGTCACCGCATGAGGCATAAATGGAATAGTTGATGGAATCTCAGGCATTTCATTTTCTTCACTGCTGGCACCTTTGTTTTCAGCAGTCCGGATTCTCTGCTGCACTCGCAGTCGTCTAACCTGATAACATTTTCCATAAAGTAAGTAATGAGATGGGCTTCATCATATGGACCACAAAAAATTGTCTAACTGCTTCGCATAATGTGCAAAATGGAAACCTCTTCCATTAGAAGGAAAATTTTGTTGCGGCGGCTCTTGATGCTGTCTTGAATCTCTTGCGATTGCATCTGAACAAAGTCCTCAATTGTCTCTGGACCTTCAATTATGCAAAAGCTGTAAAGAAGAAGAATGATTGAGCCTGTAAGACTGGGCCAGTTGGATTAGCATATTTCTTTTTCGACTAAATTTCCAAAGAAAGATACCAAGGGTTACTCTATGTGCCTACTTACAACTCATAACTGTTGCTTTTACATCCTCCACTACAAAGTTATACTACTTCTTCTCTTCTTCTTTTTTTTTTAAAGAAAGTTATACTGTACTTGAGATCTATCGATTTGACATGGCATACAAAATCTTTCCTATGACATATGTGGGATTGTGGGTGAATATTTGATGTGGTTTTCCCTCAAAGGCCACAGTTTAACATCAAAACAAGGCATTTCTTAGAACATAACTTGATATAAGCTAACTGGACTACGTATATTTCCAAGCAGCGTCTACAGACATCTCGAATTTCCACACCTGGCTCGTACCGCCACTAAGCAAGAAATCATCATACTCCTAGCTCAACATCCCCATCCCTCGAACAGGTTTCCCAACAAATGAAAACGGGAAGTTGCAAGTATGAAGCTAAGCAAAGCGACCTGGAGGGGCCGCCGTCTCCGGCCACCCTGGACTCGCCGGCTGGGGAGCACCGCCGCAGCACCAGCTGCCGCCGGCCGCACCCGGCTCCTCCCCGTCCCGTTCCCATCCCCGGCACCGCGCAATAATGCAACCCCGACGGACGGGCACGCGAGGGAAGCGCCGCTACGAGCAGGACCACTCTCTCCACCGGCGGGGCCGCGGGCCGAGCAGCGAGGCAGGACATGGCCGGCCGGCTGCCGGGACTTCCAAAGCCCGACAGACAGACAGCCAGCCAACCGCGCGGCGAGGCCGTTGAGAGGAGGCGTACGGAAGCTGGTGGTGAGGGATTTGGATAGGGGGCGCCGGCCGGCGTAGCGGGTCGGGTTCAGCGGCCGTTACCGCATTGCCGCGGTAGATGACAAATGTGGGAAGCCGCAGCATCTCACGGTGGCATCGGAATTTCCTTCCGTGTGCTTGTGCCCGTGACGGTGGCCTTGGTGTCTTTAGCGAGCAGGTTTTGGTTAAAAAAGACGAGAGCGAGCAAGTGGAATCGTGGTGAAAAGTTTTAGTCAGAGACCATGGAAGAAGCAGCGGGCATTTTCTGCGCCGTGGAAAAACAGGTGAAGCGAATAGTTCCAGAATCACTTGCATGATGGTCTGTCAATAATTGGGCTTGCATGGACTACCCAATCCAGGTCAATATTTGGGCTTGCATGAATTATCGAATCCCAGCTTGCGTAATGGGCTGTCATCAATTGGGCTTTTAATCCCAGTAATATTCATAAATGTTATATATTTATTATTTATGATATGAATATATATGAAAATATGAGTATTTTTCAGTAATATTGTTTCCCAATATTGGGAAACAATATTACTGGAAAATACTCATATTTTCATATATATTCATATCATAAATATATATACTCCCTCTATTTTAAATAAATATATAACATTTAGGATAAACAAATTAGTTTATTTTTGAACTAAATAGCTTCTCCTAAACAATATGTATTCAAGAACGGAGCTGGTAATTAAATTGTGTCACATTGTTCTGGTTAGGGTGCGCCAGCCTAGCTAGCAGTGCAACAGCTAGGCGACGCTAAGAGCCCCAATGGCAAGCCATTGTGGTGCACCCTTCCCCACAAAAAATAAATTTAATATCAAAGTAGACACATGGCCTACATATCAGATATTAAACTGATAAGAACAAATACTACACTTGATCTTAGCCAAAAGGCCGAGAAAGGTATGAGTTGCAATGTTGCACACCCTCTTGGTTTTAACTTCTCCTCTCACACGCCCTTGCTATTGGCTCCCAATGTGGTACTAAAACCATCTCCCATGCTTTCGCAGCCCCACCCTGCTGGGTGCAAATTTGGGCCGCGTTTTATTGCTCGGGCCCGTTAATTCAATGAAACTGGCGGTGGTGGGGGTGGTACGAAGGCCCGGCCTGGGTGGACTTGTCTTCGGCTCGGCGCTTTGATTACGTTGGGCCTGGATCTCGGTTGCCACTTGGTGGTGACCGAGTCTCAGAAGTTCGTTGGGCGCGTACGTGAATCGTGAAGTGAGCGAATCTCACATAATCACATGACATGATGACGGGGACGAACCGCCGCCTGAAGCAGCCTGACTTCCGTTGTGGTTGGTGCAGGGTGCCGGTGATGCCAAAATCTGAGAAATGCCAAACTCTTGGGAGGAAAATCGCATTTGGCTGGTGGTCAGGCGGGATTTTGCTGGTAAGATAAATTTTAGGTCAGAACAAATCGGCAAAAGTTTAGAGATACGAACAGTTGTCTTGCCAGAAGTATGGAACAGAGCGCACCCGCTTCCACGTACAGCTCCACCCGCCAACCACCACACTACTGCGCTGCGCGCGCGTAGGGTGTAACCTCCTCGTGCTACAAATACACACGACGGCGCACGCACGCACATCGGCAAATACGCGAGCACTGAGCAGAGCACGCGACGGACCACGGGCAAGGTGACTCGACGACGCGACGCGCCGACGCCTTCCACCTCCGAGCATTCATCACCACCCCGACCGCCGTTGTAGCGGCAGGCAGCGCATGGCTCCCCGCCACCTACTCGTCGGCGCCGCGCTCGTCCTCCTCGTCGTGCTCGCCGTACCGGGCGAGGGCGGCGCGCCCCGCCTCCGCGGCTCCGTCGCCTGCCTCGACTGCGCCCCGGGACACGGCCTCTCCGGTACGTAGTAAAGCACGCGTTCGGTGGGACGCGCGCGCGGCGTCGTCTGCGACCGGCGTGTTCCGTCGGGGAGGGCGGACCGTGACATACTGACATGCCTGCTTACTGTACGTGTTTTGTGCTCCGTACCGTAACGTACGTGCCAGGTGTGGTGGTCGCGGTGAGATGCGCCGGCGGCGCGGGTCTTCACGCGGTGCAGACCGACGCCCGCGGCGCGTTCGACGTGGCCATGCCGGCAGCAGCGTCGTCGTCATCCAAACCAACGCCGTGCACGGCGAGGGTCCTCGGCGCCACGACGGAGCAGCTCTGCGCGCCGCGGGGGCTCGCGGTGGCGCGCGTCGTCCCGGCGCCTGCCTCCTCCTACGCGCTGGGCTCCGGCCTCGCCTTCTTCGCAACAAGGTGCCGTCGTCCAACTAGCGGCGGCGGCGGCGCTGCCGTCGCGACGACCACGGGCGCCCATGACCAGCAGCAGCGGCAGCAGGGGGACGCCGCCCCGCGGGTGCCGGCGGCAAGGCCCATGCCCCCGGCGATGCCGACGCCGCCAGTGGTGAGCGCTCCCCCGCGCGCTGGGGGCAGCGACAGCCCGCCCATCGGCGTGGGAGGGGGACTGCCTCTCATCTACTTCTTCCCGTTCATCCCTATCATCGGCATCCCCTGAGTGAATGGAATGCCCAGTGCCGTGTCCCAAGCACTACACTACACTACTATTTGCGCCTCGCGTCTGAGGTATCCAAGATTGCATGTTACTGTATGCACGCCTATAAACAGCAACCAATAATGCAAAGCCACCTTCCGTTCCAGCATCCCGTTCCAGAATCGAGTGCAGGCTTTGTTTTCTTTGCACACTGATCCGTCTCCCAGACGTTGCCCCCATCCAAAGAGGGGCAAAATGGTCATTGCAGTGAAAAACTGACAAGATAACAGTGACATAGTCTAACTCACTAGTAACGGAGATGGCAATATATACACAAGGGAAAGAAAATTCAAACCAACGCGTAGGGGAAGTACATTTTTAAATGTCAAACAAGGAAAAGCTATAATTTCTAATAATGGTGTACAGGAAATTCTATCTTCAAATATAGGCAACAACCTCCTTGCTGCTCGTGGTCCAGGTTCTTCCTGCTCATAAAAACCACCACACGAGCAGATCTTTACCAACACAGCCAGGAAAATGGAACAACACAGGTAACACGACGCACCGATCGTGCCAGGCGCGTCTTGCTTTTACACAGTTATAGATTAAAAAATTTCAATTTAAATCAAGTTGCATAATATGGTTTCAAGTTCTGGTCCAGGAGTACAAGGAGCATCACGTATGATTTCAGGACAACCACTGTGAGCAAGCTAATGCAGCCCACCCTCAAAGTTTTTGTCACACTTCCAAGTACAACTCTCAACAAACTGCAGAAAGATTGCCTCTTACATGCTGCGAAGTAGCCTTAGACATGGTGTGAAATCACACAGCATCAGCATTGTGCCAGCCCTTGGTGCATGGAGGTATCTCCATAAACTCATCGAACTCCTTGACATGGATATCACAACATTTCCACTGCAAGAACACATAAAGAACTTCAAGATGAAAAACAAAGCAGGGATGTACTAAACACAGCTCAACTTGAACTCAGAACAGATACATACCCCCCTCAGCCTGTCATGGAAAACAGCAGGACCTGGATGGTATTCGCATGCAGAATCATGGTTATCCTTCTCCTTGTAGGTTTTACCACATCCTTTATTTTTACATGTCCTCGGTTCATTTATATCAACCTTTTTCTTGGGCGGTGGAACCGAGGATTTCTCAACAGGTTCCTTGATTGTCTCATCAGTGGCAGCTGGTTTTTGTGCCTTGGGCTGTGATCCTGGAAATATGAATTATTTTTTTAATTATTTTTGTAGTTTGTTCATGATGTTCTTTACCAAATACCAAGTATATCTTTCAAAAATATGCTCTTTACCAAGTTATATACTAAACATATGTTAGGCCGATAACATATATTGGGAAACAATATACAACAGAAACAAGATTAAAACACAAACTCACCATGGTCAGAGCAAAAGAAACCTTGGCGACACCTAGCGCAGGCATCGGCTCCTACACCCTGCTTAGAAGACTGAATTGGTGTTGCCTTTGGACGGTTTGCAGAAACAGCTTTTGTGACTGGTTTTTCAGTCGTATGTTTCCCTGTTGTGCATCTGCACCACGATAAGGTACGCATTCAGTTGGTTTTGGTTCTACTAAAATATAATGGGCAACTGAAGATTATATTGGCTAGAATGAGAAAATGCCATAATTAAAACCAGAACGACCAGCGTAAAAACATAAGTTCCTTGTGAAGAACGATACAAAGAGATCAGGTCAAGCTTATTCATCAGTAAACTGGAGGCATATTTATGGACTTACATGGATATTAGCCTAACTTGAGATAACTCAACCTAATTTTGTTGCCTGCCCTTATTTCTGTTATGGTGTTCTGCACTTCTCAACCTAATTTTGTTGCCTGCCCTTATTTCTGTTATGGTGTTCTGCACTTCTGCCTCTTAACCATCTTAAGTACTTTTGCCCAACCAACTATTTAGTAGTCACTTTACAATATACATGAAATATACCCATCTGAAGTCAAGTGCCTTATCAACCAGTACCCACAAGTAACCTACATATCAGTTCCTGCCATTTAACCATCTTTAGCACTTTTAGTTAAATGTGGCCTGCCTCTTCTGTTGTTCTAACTCACCTCACATAGTCAATGGTGATACATAACCAGTATACCAGACAATACAACACCCCTTCTTGTTACATTAGTTCAGTTGGTGAATGCAGCTGACTCCAGTTTACATGTTTCAGTTGGACACCATAATTTAGATCTTATTAGTATCTAAAGCTAGATTCTAAAGTCTAAATATGTATTTAATATGGCTAATTCACAAATGCCAGTATTTTCAGAGCGCATAGTGAATATTTTTATAAGTTGGATTGGTCAATTAGCCAAAGCACTAACATAGAGAGATTTTCAAGTTTGTGTGAACTATGTAAAAAAGGCAAGCCATCCTGTTATGATACATTATAGTCAGAAGCATGTTTTTATTTCTTTAGTATAATTATGATGCATTGACCAAAACAGGCACCCAAAAGCAACAGAACTCTCAATTTTCAAATCCGTCATCATAGATTTCTTGTGAATCCAAACAACTGCAAATAGGTAACAGCATGTACTTGTAACTTTATCCCCTACTTTGCTATTGTATAAGAAACTCCTTAAATTCCAGAAGTAGATAAGAAAATGAACATAAAGTCTGCAGGAACAGAGGAACAGTTGCCACTCGGTGACCAAGCTATGTTTGAATATTATTTCAAATATCAATATCATAAAATAGCAATAAATCTAAAAAAAATCTAAATATAACTTGTGATGCATCAAGGTGTTTAATAAGTAATACAAAGAGAAGATCATTTGCTGACATAACCGTATCTTTCCGACGTGCAAATTTCGCCTGTTTGTTTTGAGACCCTACAGACCAAACCAATTCATCGACAAAACAAGCATACGTATGAAGCTCAACTTTGTAACTATAGCATCATTTAGACTATGGCCAACTTGCAGGCACCAAATTAGGCTGAGGATCAGCGGGTACGCAATTTGATCACCCAAGTATTGCCCCAAAAAATGTTAGGTTTCTGTTGGTGTTAACAAACTCTAGATTCAGACCAAACCGCAGCAAATTTTCCTTGGAATTACCAATTGTCTGGTTTAAATTGATTGCCAACCGGAACCAGGCAATGATACTAACATGCCATTAAATGCCATACACACTAACAGTGAAGCCAAAATCAGTGCATGCCAGGGGAAGAAGGAAGGGATCCTTACCCTGGTATTGCCAGAAATAAGCTAAAATCATGGCTTCGTTGCTTGCAGCAGCTCCACTCTTTCATGCCGTCATGAAATAAAGGCTGGAAAAAATATTTTAAGAAAACCAGCGACAATTTTCTAAACAGAAATAGCCTCACAAGCAAGGGCGAAACTTACTGCCTGCAAAAGAAAAAAGGAAAAAGGAAGCTGTCAGAACACTAACAGCGGAAACTGAAAAATAAGAAATAAATGTTTTGATTGCCGGTGAGAGTGGATCAGTGGAAGGAATTATTAAGCTACTGTAACAACTATATATTTGAACGCGCTTCATCAAAACCTAATAGCAGGGCTCGATTTCATCAGGTCCGAAAACAGGATGCATGTATGGCTATTCATATCAGATTTTAGTTTTTACTATGCCAAAATTCATGTGTTGCTAATACTCCATACGCATTTCAATCGCAGTAGATGTGTGATGAGTACATAAACATCACACAAATACAGTGGTTGTTGTTGTCTGGTTGAGTATTTTAAATCTGAATGAAACAATAAGATCGATGGTTCTTAAAGGAACACATAGCTATTCTTTTCCCAACCTTTTGGGGTCGTGTTTATTTACATCTAACAAATACTCATATTTACAATATAACGTTACAGCAGTCATAAAGAGGTTCAATCACATCGACGAACTATCACCATTGGAATCTGTCCTGTTTCGCAAATAACTACTGAACTCAGTGTTCTAATTCGCCCTGGAAACGAGCAGCCCCTGCTGACTCCGGCCACAACCTAAACCTTAGCACACAAATCCCATCTGAGGCAAGATTGAAGAACCTAGCCTAGGGGCCGGAACTGCAGGGACGGCCGCACGAGGTCGGAGAAGGTGGCTACTTCCATCAATTTGAGGTTTGAAGCAGCGAAAACTTTTGCTGAGGTACGGGGATTTGGGCAAACGAATCCCCTGCTAAAAGACTGAAGAACCTAGCCTAGGAGACGGAACTGCAGGGACAGCTGCACGAGGTAGGAGAAGGTGCCTACTTCCATCGATTTGAAGCAGCAGAAATTTTTGCTAGGCTACGGGGTTGGGGGGAAAGGAGCGAGCGAACAGATGAGGCGGTGCTTACGGAGGGATGGTATTGGCAGGAGCCCTCGGAGTTGTTGTCGTCGGTGAACATGGCGTCGCAGCCGATCCGTTGGCACCGCACCGGCGCGGCGGTGCCGCTCTTCGCCGCCTCGGTCGTCGTCGACATCGCCGGTGCCCCCTCGTCTCTGTCGAAAGATCTCGCTCGCTCTAGAGTCTAGAGCATCGCCCGGCCCACGGAAAGAATAAAACGAGGCGGCCGCAGGGAGGGTCTCCGCAAACGATCTGAATACGACTTCGAATATGAGATTACGAATTCGATGCTGAATTCATTTTGACTGGACGCAGGCGTTTTCATAATATCGCCATTTATATTATACAAAAAAAAATCACTAATCTTAGCTGAATTTTGGTGCTTAATTTTTTCCATAACTGGACAACACTAAATCTTGCCATTTTTTTTGCTAGTGAGATTTTTGCGGTTGTGGATGGAGCCAAACAACTATCTAAACTACTCGATCTTGCTTAACTATGGACGGGATAAAATTATGATTGTGGCTACAAACCAAATATATTCCAGTGATATTCGTGTCAGAAAAAAAAGTTATTGATATTGAACTTGTGATATTATTTGATACTTTGTACATGTACTTAGAATAAAAACGTGGCTAGTTCTTGATTGACAACCCTCTGAATATAACTAACAACCAGAGCGGACATAGATCAATCAAATGGAGCCAACGATATGATGTTTTTCACTATCCAACCTGCATCTTTTAGTTTTTTTTTCCTTTTTTGTGAGGGTTTTTTTTACAAGGGTGTAACCCTTTCCTTCTTGGTTATGGAATCCTACACGATGCCTGCTTCTTATGTCATTATTGAAACACCTCTGTATATCAATATATAGTGTCAACTACTATAGATTTGTGCTTCTAAATATGGGTAGACAATGGCTTGGTCTTATAAGCCATGTTTCCGATCCTACCGTTCTTGGGATGTAGAATAAAGAATATGGTCTATATGGAACATCACTTTTAAGCCTTGTTTAGATCTGCTTAGTTCAGAACTAAAGTTCAGTCCCTATCCTGTTTGGATGGAGGGACTAAAAGGTATTAAAAGCACTGTGAAAAAACTAAATTACCCCGTTGGGGAGAGAAGAGCAGCGGTGTGTGTGTGTGGGGGGGGGGGGGGGTGAGGAATATGGGATGACTTTTGGCCTATGTAGTCTCATTTAGCTTACCCCAAATAACTAATACACTGAACCATTTAGTCCACGTATTTGGCTCTTTAGATACTAAATGTAACTATATGTATAAACTTTAGTCCTTAGATCTAAATAGGCCTAAATAGTTAAAGTTATATGGCTGAAAGGATTGGTGCTCTATGAGAGCATCTAGCCGACTGCCTATTGCGTTGCACCACATGGTAGTTGGGCCCGGTTCCTGTCGTCCAACACGCAGCACGCCCGCGTATCCATGCTGATTTCTATTGGGCTTCAATAGTCTGTCTCTGGCCTACCTTCTTCCGTATGCTGTCCTACCATTTGCCTCCCCCGTCTCCGCTAAAGATTTTGGGCCCCTGCGTTTCTCCCAGGCCCATCTATGCTCCACAGCTACTACAGTTCTTGGAGGAATGGCGGTGACGTCCTTGGTCATCTTTTTTCTTCGGTAAGCCTATTGATTTCATTCTTTCCTCTCGTATCTTGTATGTGTTTGGTTGCCTCCCTTCGCTTGGTTGCTATATCATTAGATTCAGTCGCTTCTCTTCTATATGTTATTGTGCATGCTATTTGTTATGGTCTACTCTTACACCGAATGACTTTTCTTTTTAGCTAAGTTATAGTACGTAGCTATAGTCCATCTGTTGGCACATATATGGTGTCGTGTTGTTGTCTGTTGTAGACATGTCACAAAAAATGCTCACTTGAAATCAGCCTAAAAGGATATCTATTTTTCTCCTAAATAGCCTACAAAGACTCAGTATGTAAAGATTTTTTCATGCATTCATACAGGCGCGGCGTTAGCGCGCCCCTTTGTCTAGTGACTTTTAGGCTACATGGCATAATTGTTTTCGGAACAATCCACGTTCACTGTTGTGGAAGGGTGGCTTGTTTCTCCTTACTTCTGATACTATAGTTAAATCAACCAACATTGTCGTCGCTAATTAATCCCAGTAGCCTTCTCGCTCCAGCTCGAGCTACCCTTACTTCGCTCGCAATCTTGTTTTTGAGGTCGACCGCACCGTGTGATCAATTAGAGAAGAGAGGAGAGGAGAGGAGGAAGAAGAGAAGAGGAGAGAGGAGCTTGGGTTAGGGTTTCGGGATTGGGGTTTCCAGGGTTGGGGGAGGAGCACCCAGCTGTAGAGGGAGGGTCGGGGGCGGCGAACGGTACGGCGAAGGGCGGAGCCGCGAAGGAGAGGCGGTGGAGACGCCGTCGACCGGGCGGCGGGGGCGACGACTAGAGAGGTTCAGAAGGACGGGCCGACGACGTTAGACGGAAGGAGGGCGGCCGACACAGCGGCAAGGTTGCCGCCTGCCGCGGGTAGTGCGGGAGGTGGCGGGAGAGGAGAAGGCCGGGCACGACGGCCGACTGAAGAGGTTAGGAAGGGCGGGCCAACGGGTGGCGGCCAGGAGGTGCGCGGCGGGGCGGCGGGCGTGAGGTAGGCGGTTTAATCTCATTGGAGCTTGATGCCCTCACCACCATCCTCATCCAATTGCCATTCCCACCGCGTCTCGCCATTGCGAACGCAGCACGCCTGTCTAATGCCTCATGATGACCATCTCTATGGAATACCAGCAACCCTCAAAACCTAACCTAGACAGGGAGATTGAGCCAGAGCGAGAGGGATCAAGCAAGGAGGACAGGAGCCAGGAAAAAGACCACATCGGGCCAATTTTCATGGTCATAGGCCACCATGCATTCGGCCATTTGGGCCAATTTTCTATTTGGTATCCGGCCTGCATTTGGGCTAAATTCTCCCCCAACTCGGCTTGCTCACGCCACCAGCCCACCACTCGCCTCGGCCTCGGTCGCTCTCCGCCGGCCGCCGCCGCCGTCGGAGCTCCGCGCCAGCCCACGCCAGGGGCAGCCGCAGGCCCTGGCACTACGCCGCCTCGTCACCGTCTCCTTCCCTTCCGCGGTCGCCGCTGCTCCGCCCGTCCGTCTCGCCCGCTGCTTCCTCTCGCTGACACCCTACCTCCGACCGCGTCTTCCACCGCCCCGTCGACCCCAAGTCTCTCAGATACTCCTCCGAAAACGGGGCCTACCGATAGCTAGTTAGCCCCCGACGAGCAGCCGACGACTGGGCGAGCGGCGGCGCCCTTTGCCGCGTCTTCGCCCCGCCTTTGCCGGCGACGAGCCCACCAGGTATTCCCGCCCCTTGTCTTCAGCGAAACGGAGCACCCTAATCCCTAACATATGCTAAATGTAGTCGGATCTGACCCAGTTATTACTAACTTCGATTTTGTTTGCAAAATTATCGGGTGTACATGTGTTATGTACACCCTTGTCCTATGCTAGGTCTGCCCCCTGGTTTGGTGTTATTCGGACCATCAAAATTCTTTCAGTTTCCACGCATTTGTGTATCCTGCTTTTGTTTAATTTATATCTGTACATCAAATTTCTTTGCAAATTTTATATTTGTATACTGTATTGTGTATTGGATTATTCTTAATTGCATACTGTACAATTTGCTAGGGCTACCCTGGGTTGAAATCCTGGGTCTGCCACTGTGGCAGTGGAGATCAGCCCGATGACGATGCGAGGTGGGAGGCTGATGGGTTTGTCCTCTCAGGTTCTTGGCATGAGGTGCTTCAGCACGGAGATATTTGTGAGCAGTAAGTAAATCTTGGTTGATTCTTGCTTGCCTCTGCAGTCCGTGATTCGCCTTGATGATTGGATTTGTGCCTGGCCTTGTGACTGCACAGTTGTAGGGTACTGGTGTGTTTGATTCATGCAGTGTGTTAACAAGATAATGCGGATTTGTGACTTTCAGTGGCTTGGACAAAGGATAGAACTCGTTTGTGGTCTAGGATTTTTGACATTTCTTGTGAATATCAGTTTTGCTTGAGGGTGTTCGGTTGTATCAATATATCTAGCGCTTAAACAGCAATCTGGTTAATTATGGCACTTCAGTGCCTTCATCTCGGAGTAATGTGTGGTGGGTTGCCGTTTTCACCTCTGAAGCATTGCTATCTATTGTGTTTGGGAGATGATTCCCATTGGTTGCCATGGATCTCAATTACAATGTAGAATATTGTAAAGCTGTTGTAAATGTATCCAATATACCATTCTTTTCTTGTAATATTTGTCGCGAACATTCTACTATTTGTGCACTCTGATGAAGATGTACATGTTCTGTTCATAGGGAACATTGGCCCCAGTCTCTTACCAAGTGTTTTGTCTAACATCATTTGTTATTACTGTAATGTGGTTATGACATGCAATACCAACTCAATTTTTTATTATGTTTTGCAGGATTATCATTTTATACGACAGAGGAAGAACTCAAAGATGTATTTTCACCGTTTGGCAACGTAGAGGAAGGTATATTATTTGTGCTAGTGTAGACCTGCCTCAATCTGTTTTCCACTTGTAGTTCAATCTTCATATTTCTTGATGAAATTTGATATTTGGTCTTTTATCAGTATTGGTTATGTTAGTTGAATCGAAATAGCAGTGTTTCAGTTTGATGTTGTTATTTTCCCTATCTTATCAATTGCAGCTCGACTTATCCGAGATCACCAAACTAAAAGGATGAAGGGATTTGGTTTTGTCAAATATTCATCACAAGAACAGGCGGAGAAAGCTATCAAGGCAATGGATGGAAGAGTATGTGATTTCTGCTCTGCTCACTTCTTGTTTCTAATAAAAACTTGGTTTACTGATGCTAATAAAATGTGACATCTACAAACTGGTAGCTGCAATTGTTTACTTGCATTTATCTGACACAGTACCATAGAAAATTCAAAATTCATGATTGTGTACTGTGAGCTCTGATGTCATTTCTTTTTCAGCTGGACCACCTCAAAAGTTCTTAGTTTCACTTTTTTTTTTCTGGACCTACTCTTTTTGCTAATCTTCATTCACAAGCATACAATATACTCATGATTCTTCAATGTTAATTGTTAGACCTATTTTCAGAAGAATTGAAGAACTAGGATGCTCGGATATTACACCTTTAATATGTCAAACTGCTGCCCTTTTACTTACAATAGCATTTCCGAGCTTAGTCTTCAAATCTGCTGGGATCAGTATAAAAAAAAACTGCTGGGATGTATTCCATTGTGAAAACAGCTGTTCTGGATGATTGTATTGAATTAATGCATTTTAGCTTTATTGTTTCTTTAATCTCTAACACAATTGTATTTAGTCGTATTTTCTTGACAAAAGGCTCTAGCTGGTGTGTTCATATCCATAGATTTTCAACTTGTGCGCATATTGGAACTCCAACACTTTCTGATCAATACTCATTCAAATTGAAAACATGCAGCACATGCTTCATTCTCTGAGCTAGAATAGATGTGAGCAAGTTTGCGCTTTGCATTTTACATTACATCTTTTTCATATGTGATCTTAAACTTCCTCTAAATTCTCTTAACAGATTCTACGTGGAAAATTGATTTTTGTGGAGATGGCCGAAGACCGTAAAAGGGACTAAGGACACCTTCTATCACTGAAGATTAATCATTGTCTTCTCCAGCAGTTAATATAGGCTTTTGGATGTCACCAACAATATTGATTGCCGAAGCTTTTCTTTTTTAGTCTGTTTTAGTTGGAGCCCGTTTTGGTTCATGAGCAAGCACATTTGTTACTGAAGCTAGTGTGCTTCAATGTCTGATTCTGGAATGAGCGAAAGCTCCATTAGATCTTCATCTTCAAGAATTAAAGCTGATTCAATTCAACACAATGCCGCCGAACCCCTCCCAGTGAAAAATGAATTGGGCGCAAAAAAAAAACAGAAAGCACCAAAGAACACGTGTCCCTACAACTGCGACTGCCAAGGCCACAAGCCAGCCACAAACACGCGCCGCCCTTCTGGAGCGGTTCGAGTTCAGAGAGCCATCGAACCCTCCTCCCTTCCGGCGCTCGGGCCCTGCGAATTCCTCCTCCCCTTCCGCCGTGAATCCAACCGCCCGCAAAACCCTAGGCCGATGCGGCCGATCCGGCTGCCCGAGCCGCCGGGCGTCGACGGCATGGAGACGCCCGAGATCTTCTCCGGCGGCGGCGGCGCCACCGTCGTCCGCCGCGCCGTCCTCATCGGCAACGGCTCCCCCGGCGCCGAGAACCAGTGCCTCGGCCTCGCCCGCGCCCTCGGCCTCGCCGACAACCTCACAGTCTACGTCAGTTCCCCTCCACGCCCTCTCGTTTACTTTTACTCCTCCCAGCACCTACCATTTCCGTTCTGCTGTTGCTTCGAGATGACACGGATGGATGTTCAGTTCCGATTTCTCGTGTAGCTGCCTCCGGCAGCAAAATTTAGTACTTCGTTTTGGGTTAATTTTGGATTTTGCTCTTGGGGCTTGGCTTGCAGCGCGTCACCAGGCCGAGAGGAGGGATCAACGAGTGGCTGCACTTTCTCCCCATTTCCCTGCACAAGTTTATAGACCAAGTGCTCAGGCAGTTCTTCCGCAACACGAGGTTCGCGATAGTGGTTCAGGGGAGGAAGCCGTACCGTGTCCTGAATGGTGGTTCAATTGGGTTGTCTACAGTTCTGGAAGCTGATGTCAAGAAGATTGTGACCGTGGCTCGCGATACATATGAGAAGTAAGTCCCAAGCATCGTTGTACCTTTGCCCAATTACTTCCTTCGATGAACTTATACAGTTATACTTCTGTCCAGCTTCTTTAGATCATTGGTCATGTGAAGGGTCAGTGAAATAATTGACTAGACCATGAGTTTTTACCCTATTGGAATTAGTATGATTGCCAATTAGAACTTACAACCAACTGGAATCCCATGAGTTACCTCATATATTAATTGCGTTACAATGTCCTTTTTGGCGTATTGGTTTATTTGTCGTCTTTGGAGCTGCTGATGTATTGCAGTCATTGGTACCTTGACATATATGTAGTGCGCACACTTTTTTTACATAAATAAGTATGAGAGAATTTTGTTTCTGATCATTTGAATAACATCCATTTAGTTTGATCATTTTTTATGTCATAAACAACACTAGCTAATTCTATAACTCAGTGTAGGCCCATCATATTTTCTGTGAGTGTAGCACACATCCCTGGCTGTGTGCACCCTGTAGAGAATCTAAGGTCTTGCCTAAACATGTTCCTTGCTTGTATGTCGGATTGTCAGGTTTTATAGTGTTCTTAGAATCATGCAGTCCTACTGGCTTCCAAACATTTATGGTAAGATGTGAGCATGACATTATTGCAATTAATCTCCTATTCCAGGGAAGGTCCAACTTTAGTTGTTGCATGTGGCTGGGACACCATATCATATTCAAGCTTGATAAGGAAAGTAGCTTCAGATAATGTGTTTGTCATTCAGGTAGTATTGAAGCCTAATACGCTGACTTTCACTTTTATCTACAGTAGATCCATAAACTAAATCTACTTTTCTTGAAAATTTGATCTAATTCTTGTATTGTGCTGTTTCGATATCAGATCCAGCACCCCAGGTCTCGCCTTGATAGATTTGATTTGGTGGTTACTCCTCGCCATGATTTCTATGCTTTAACTGCTAGTGCACAACAAGAAGTTCCACGCCTGTTCAGGAGATGGATTACTCCACAGGAACCACCTGGTAGCAATGTGGTATGCTGCGTTCTCATTATTCTTAGGTGGGAAATAACTTGGACATTGGTGTCATGCTGTTCTAAACTTTGAATGTTCAGGTGCTTACTGTTGGTGCACTACACCAAGCTGATTCTGCAGCGCTACGGCTTGCTGCTATAGCCTGGCATGATGAACTTGCCCCTTTGCCTAAGCCATTGCTAGTTGTCAACATTGGTGGACCCACAGGTAACACACTAACACTTGTCCTCCTGCACATGTTTTTACATATGCTAGTCCTGTTTTCCCTTGGCTGCAGAGTAAATCTAGACATGATGGCAATTGTGGCTCTCAAACAGGGATACCATTGGGCATTGGGTGCAGCTTGTCTAATGCATATTTGCATATAGTGACCGGAACTTGTTATTTCCTTTACTGATCAGAGGCCTTTTCTTCATTTTGAAATCACATTTGATAGGCTTGTTCTGTAGTCTGACGACCCTAATAAAAAATTGATCTCTAATTACCTGCAGTAGGATGATAAGTGCTTGGCTGCTAGTGTAGTACTATGTTATAGGATTATTAGATTGGTGTCAAGGGTGCAAGTATGCAAGATGAAAAAAATACCATCCTTTTGGGTAGCAAGATTAATGTGACATTTAGTTCCATTGATTTACATAATCCATATATCCATGTTAACCTGGACTTCATTTCACAAAAACTAATTTGAGATCACAAATGTCTGCTATGAATCCATTTCAATAGAACAGTCTCACATGTCCTGTCCCATTAAAATAGTCCTTTCCCAGTGGCAAAAGGGCTCAACAAGTTACCCCAATTTGAGGCAGGCCAGTCTGTTCACCTGATCACCTCATCATATGACCTCCAATTGAGTTAGCTGGAAGGGCAAAAAGAGATAGGTCTCTAATGGTGTGGATAGCAGAAATAAGAATAGTGCTTTCACTGCCTGAAAGAAAAATTCTCTTAGCATTGTTATTTCTTTGATGGTATAAAATCAAGAATGGTTCAAGGTCTCGGCACACCATTTTTCCTCGCAGAGTACATAGCAAACCCATACCCAAGACAACTCAGGCCAATCAATCCAGGGTGTAATTTCACTGTAGTGAATCTGGTAGTTAGAATAGAAACTTAATGCATTGGCATTTTCTGTACATGTGCTTGTCAACTATCTTGGTGGAGTTTTCCCTTTTCGAACTTGCTTACTTATTGGCCTCCAATCATTCCATTTTCCTCATCTAGTTCTTTGAATGCAGGTTCCAAATGGTTTGAGTGATTTGTCCATTGGTATCCATACTCAAATGCATGATTATCTTTTTAATGTGTTTTGTCTTTCAATGTCCAGGGAATTGCAAATATGGTGTAGACCTTGCCAAGCAGCTTATATCTTCTCTGTATAATGTGCTAGATAGCTGCGGGAGTGTCAGAATTTCATTCTCTCAGAGAACACCATGGAAGGTAGGATATTTGGCTGTTTCTTTTTTGAGACGGATACCTAGCAGTTCTCCAGCAGTGTAAGTGGGTATGCTTGACAGTTTTAACTGTGCTGGCAGGTCGCTGATATTGTATTTAAAGAATTTGCTGGACATCCGAAGGTCTATATTTGGGATGGTGAAGGTAGATCCAGAAGGCTAGCACTAAGTTGTATTTATGCTTTTACCCAGAATTCTTGAACTTTAATTATTCATTTTTCCTGCAGAACCTAATCCTCACATGGGACATCTTGCATGGGCTGATGCTTTTGTCATAACAGCAGACTCGATAAGTATGTTAAGTGAGGCTTGCAGCACAGGGTAAGCTGTTTTTTTTTTAATTTGAACAACTCGCAAGTTACAGCCCACTAGTGAAATTTCATGAGCATGACAAGCTTCAAATCACAATTGCTACAGGAAACCTGTTTATGTTATTGGGACCGAGCATTGTAAATGGAAGTTTTCAGCTTTTCACAAGACTCTGCAGGAGCGAGGGGTTGTGCGCCCATTCACTGGATTGGAAGATGTAAGTTTGTCTGATAATCTGTATTGAGTGCCAACTTGACAATGTAAACAGATTCTGCTGATTGTGTCCATTTCCTTAACGGAGTTTTAGTGCTGATCATTTAACTTTATACAGAATACAAAACCTTTTCCCTTGATTTCTGTGCATGTTGGTTTATGGGCCCCTGGTTTTGCCAATTTTGATACACACTTCTAAGTGCTGAACCTTTCTTGCCTTCATGCACATACTTAATAGCATCTCATACACAAACAGTTTATCCACACAAATATGGTAGTGCCAGTGCTGTATGTTTACTCTTGCCATCGGGGTTATAGGTCCCTGTGACTATATTTCATCAAAATACGTCATAACTTTATAGAGCTCTCAAGTTAGTGCATAAATTTTCCTGGATAGGAACAATGAATTCTCAGCACATCAGTACATGTTTGTTTTGCATTTTGTAGCTTGCACCACCATATAGAAGATTTTAGTAGGTTACCTGTGCTGATAGAAGGATGCAAATCAACAAAAAGACAATCTGTTTAATTGAAGTACCAACCTAACTACCTATGATAGCTGGGAGTTCTTGTAATTTATTTCCTTGAAGCTCATATAGATGTACTTGCTCAGCTATATCTTGCTCTTTTTCCTTGTAGATTTCAAATAGCTGGAGCTACCCTCCCCTAAATGACGCTATTGAAGTAGCTACTCGCGTTCGTGAAGTGATTGCAGAACGTGGGTGGACAGTGGGATGATAGTGACCAAGTAGCACTGTATTATTCTGTCAACTCCTCTTCCCTCTTTGGACATACGGTAACTTATACAGTTTGGTTAACATCACATGGATGCGGTTTATGTGGTTCAGAGGAAGAATAATTTTGCCAGGGAATGGCCTGTACAAAAGCTGACCTTCTCTTTTGATGGTATACCCCAATTTTTTGAGTGAGTGCACAGCTCCCGGGAATGTTTTTTTTGGTTTGGCAACTGGCAACATGTTGCCTCATGTAAATTTGACGCTGCTGCGATGTGTTGTATGCTTATGACTTTGCCTTGTTTGGTTAAATTTTTGTGTCATGAAACATTCAGAACCTTATCATTTTTTTGGTATGAAATTGCCTATATGGTGGGACTTGATTCTCCTGGGCTTTGTATACTGGGTGCTGGAACTACTGCACACCGTGATGCTTGCCTGCATTCTTTTCTGTAGTATAGCAGTCGCAGCTCGCAACTTGCAGCTAATTGCACAAGTGCACACCTGATGTGCCTGGTTTGCACTTTTATCGGTGAACAAGTTATCCATTTGAAACGTGCATTGCTCATATCCGACAGCAAGAAGAATGAGGCTGTGCAAAATGGGCGTTTTTGTCCAGCTTCTGGACCAAGCGTCCATGCAAAATGGGTGTTTTGGTCCAGCTTCTGGAGCAAATGTAATCAGGACCTAGGGGTTGTTTTCCTAGTGATTTGAACTCTATACGTGCGTACTGATCTGTACACGTTCCCTTTGAAAGAGTCGCGCACGGCGGAGTATAATATCTGCACGTTGACTACATCAGGGTGGCGAAACGGCACTCTGACAACGACGCTGAATTGACGACTAGACTGTCCGGTCCTTTGCAGCCTTGCAATTTTCCCATTCAATTTTACATATACCCATCAAATAAGATCTACTCTTGCGGCTGGCGCTCTTAATTCGTAACAATCTTAAGGTGCAAAGAGCACACATGCACAGGCAGATGAAAAAAAATATTTTTTTTTCAAATTCTCTTCTCTGCGTACTTTATTTCCAACAATTTATGTTTTTTTTTCTTTTTGCGCGGAGCAATTTATGTTGTATCAGCGGTTTTGTACATCATGGAATTGGTTATACGTTGCGAATAGACTAGTCGCAAGAGTTGATAGTGTATAATGCCGCACAGTTTGGATGCATTATGCAACGCGAGGTCTCCCGTTTGAAAATTGAAATTATACGACCGTGCTTCAACGATGCGAGTCGAGCGAGTCCAAGCCGCTGGTCGCCACAGCACTCCAACGAGCTGGCGCAGCGGTTTGGCAGCGCGCGCGGTTCGTTTATGGATCGCTACCGGGCCGTGCCGACGTGCCGTTTGCCCGTTCCCTATCGGGTGGCCCCCTTTGGCGAAGGCGACGGCCTGACGGGCCGAAGGGGAGCGAAAAGGGCCGGAAGCCGGCGGATCCCGTTTCCGGCGCCGTCCGGTTTCGCGTCAAGATTATTTGCCTAGTGACATGTCGCCGCTAGGAGGAGAAGCACTGTTCGTAAACACTGTCTTTGATCCTTCCTTTTCTAGTTGGGGCCATCCGTGTCACACTCAGCATTTCTTTTTCTTCTTTCAAAACACCCAATAAATATTTTCCACCGTACCGTTGAATCAAAATTATATGGCCAGATCATCATCTTCTTCCCTGCTTGTGTTCTTTCTTATCCTCACATCCACTCACCATGGCAGAGTGCTGCTCCAAATTCTCAGTGAAGGGTCGGAAGGATAACGCTCCTTTTTAAGAAAGTACTCCGTACCAGCTATCGAGTACAGTACGTGATACATAGTAGGGATCAGATCAGATTGGTCTTGCAATAAACTTCATCCCTGGTGCCTGGATTGGTTTTGCTGATGCAAATGCATGATTCATAGATATACATGATGGTGCTTATCCGCCAGCTACTTGCTGCCATTCCTGCTAGTCCCTTTTGACGGTACCTTGGGCCTTTGCCGGTAACCTCCAGCCTAGGGGCGCACCATCTCTTACGTGAGCGCATGGTGACACTTGGATTTCTGGAGACAGAGTCGCTGTTTCTTTCTCCCCCAACGATCTTGATTCAATTGAGAAGAGCTTAATTACCTTGTTGCAATGAATATTTCTGATTCACTGCTTTAGTTCAAGGACTAATGGACTGACTATGATATGATCCCCGTCTCTGCATCAGTTCTAATGCTTTAAAAGGGTACTCTGACATTCGCTCCATACCTGCATAAATTTACTTCGTGCACTTTGAGGGCGTGGAGTAACTGTATGTACAACAAAAATATGTTGTATCCGAAGCATCTGATGAAAATATATGCAATGAAATGGCCTTGTCAGTGCATTGTGCTGTGCATCACTAGTATAATCGCTGATTGCAACTATTATATTGAGGACGTCGGCAACGGCAACAGCAATGGCAGCCTCATGCTCTAGTCCCATCATATCGCAGCAGGCTGGTTCCGATTAAAAAGACGGAAAACAGAGCTTAAAACGGACGCTTCAAGTAGAAAGCTTACCTACCTCAGAGATATGTTAAACAATGGGAGCAGTTGAAAAAAATCAACAGCGAATATTAATTTAAAATCAATGTAATAGCGACGCAATATTCTCATCTGAACCTGAGATTTCAAACCGATGTTACTGATCATCATTGAGATCAACAAGATTACAATGCCTTTTTGCAAAACAAAAAAGGATTACGATGTCCTTTTTTTGCTGGGATAGGGAAATGGCGCAATTGTTTAATCTTTCAAAGGGTTGTCAGCAACACGAGTTGCACCAGAAATCTAGGAGGAAATTCATCGACGAAACAAAGGCCAAGTTTCTTTGTGGGGTTAAAAAATTTTCCGGGGGAATCTTACATGCATTAAGTATTAAATAAAGTCTATTTGTAAAACTTTTTTAAGGATGAGTGTAACTTTGTGCGACGAATCGAGCCTAATTATCCCATGATTTACTACAGTAATGCTATAGTAATCATCCTCTAATCATACGGTCAAAGGCCTCATTAGATATGTCTCACGAATTAATCCGGAGGTTTTCTACGTAGTTGTATAAACTGATTTTATTTAACACCCTTAATTAGTGGTCAAACATGTGTGTAACAATTTTCACCCCCAAAGAAACGTGGCCAAAGCTTTTGGTCAATTTCCAAATTGGAAAGAAGAGGAAAATGCTTTAAAGGGGCGGCTGTCATGGTGCTTCGTAGTGATTTTGTCTTTGTCCTAGTTTGTACTAATCTTTTAACCATAATTAATGTAATACTAGCTGATGTAAACTTCTAAAAATATTTTGATTTCTTCTCCCGTCTTCTAGTATATCCTTTGGGCAAAGCACGTAGTCATGTGGATTGAGTATAGCTTATGTGGTAAGATAATTCATTATGGTAAAAACTTGCTTACTTTGGTTTAAGTTTCACGTGACTAATTCTTTCAGTCGTGTCATTTAATTAGGAAAAATTTTCTTTTAAGGCTAACTGATGTGCCGTCAATAGTGAAACGTTAAATCGTCATTTTGTCAATTTCAATCTCTCGAAGGTATTTGTCTTCGTATATGTGTATACTTTGAGGTATGTGTTTTGATGAATATAAACCCGCAATAATAGTCGACGCGTTAGTAGTACGAGTAAAATTCTGCGCATGATGCTGTCCGGTTTGACGTTGGCTTTTGAACAAGTCATCCAGGAACGCCGGAGTATATAACACTCACACGTTGACTCATCAGGATATATATAGCGAACGTGTGGTGCAGGATTGACCGTGCCATCTTCTTTTTTCTTGCCATGACTGGTCAAAGGACCTGTAAATCCGTGTGGAACAGAGAAGTCTGGACCTCCATGTTTCAAATTTGCAGATTTTTAGGCATCTTCGCAAGTTGCAACATAGAGATTTCATAGAAATCTCACAGGGATCAGTTGGTTCGCACGTGACTGAAGAAATACGTAAAGTTCTAATTTAAAAGGAAGCCACCGTGAGAGCAACTCCAACAGCCTCTCTATTTCTCTTTTGTTAGCTTAAAAAAAGAAAATCTACTAAAAAAACGGCTTCCAACAGCTCATGTATCCGACTAGCTATTGCATCCGGCTCGCTATCCGGCTCCTCCCCCTCGCCTTTTATCGCGAACGACGGGAGCTCGCCATTTCCCTTCCGCGCGCCCGGGCCCGCGTCTCCTTCCCGTGAACCCATGGCCGTCGGCCTCTCTTCCTCGCCAACGATTCCCTCGCCCACCACCTGCTGCTGCCTCTCGCCGCCGGCTGCTGCTCCGACGTTGACGACGACGAGGAGCCCGCCTACAACCTCGACCTCATCCTCGGCTGCCATCGGCCCTGCCCCGGCCGCCGGCTTCCCCGCCGTGGCCGCGGCCGCGCGCGCCGCCCTGCCGGCCTTCCTCTCCCGGTTCTTCCCTTTCGCCGGCCGCGTCGTCACCAATGACGGCACTAGCGCACCCGAGATCTCCTGCGACATCGCCGGCGCGGAGCTCGTGGTGGTCGAGGCCCGCGTGAGGCTTGCCGACGCCGACCGCTCCCTCGGCGCGTCGCCGTGCCGTTCCAGCAGGGCCTCGCCCTGTCGCTGCAGCTCGTCGGCGGGGAGGAGCTCGGCGGCTTCTCCCTCTCCTGGGGCACCAACCACCTCCTCGCCGACGGCCAGGGACTCACGGCGCTGCCCAACGCGTGGGCGGAGCTGCTCCGCACTGGCGACGTCTCGTGGGAGCCCCACCACGAGCGGGCCTCGCTCTTCCGGCTACCCTCCCCGCCGCGGTTCGGCCCGGCCAGCTACGACGGGGACGACGAAGAAGAGTGGGCGCCGCTGGACGAGGGGGACGGGGAGCTTCGAGGGCAGCTGCGCGGAGGCGGGGAGGCACGGCGGATGAGGGAGTCCGGCGGAGGTGCGCGGCGGTGGGGAGGAGCTCGGCGGCGGAGAGGAGAAGAAGGGGAGGAGCTCGGCGGCGGGTGCGGTGTGCGGTTGAGAGGCAGGGGAGAAGAAGAAGGGATGAGGCTGACACGTGGGACCCACATATATTTAATATACAGAGAGTACCATTTTAGAGAGAGTGTTGGTTTCCCCATCAGTTAAAGACTCTCTATTTTTTTACAGAGTTGCAAAAACTTCAAATTTAGCTAAAAGTATAGCTAGGCTGTTGGAGATGCTCTGAGAGGCATGTATCTTTCACTCCTTTTGTTTCAAAAAAACTGGAAAATTTTCCCCTACATCATTGTATCACCAACTTTTTAGTGCCTAAATAATACTGTACGGAGTACGTAGCTAAATGAAAACCGAAAGGATCTCGATACGCTGTGTGGTGAAAAGAAAGAAAACAGGAGTATCTCGGAATATGTACATGCTAAGAAGGGGTCGATGGTGAGATGGACGCATCGGCCGGAACTATATGTGTGGGTCTCTACCGGAGCACGACGGCGGCGACGAAGCTGAGAACGGCGAGGGCGCTGACGGCGGAGCAGCAGAGGTCGAAGAGCACCTCCTTCCTGGCCTTGGACTCCTTCCTGCCTCTCTTGCTCCTCACGAACTCCTCGTACTCCCGCTTCGCCGCCGCCGCGGCCTCCTCCTCATCGCCCCCTCCCTTCCTCGGCCCCGCCATCGCCGCCGCGAGGATCCGCAGGGCGCCCTCGCCGCTCACGGCGGCGCCGTCGACGTCCTCGACGGCGAGGCTGATCTCCCTGATGCAGGCCGCGTCCTCGGAGCAGGTGAGCGTGGCCTCGAGCTTGCAGCCGCCCAGCACCACCGCGTAGCGCAGCAGCGCCTCGCCCGTGTACCAGTGCCTGTCCACGGCCACGGGCCGCCGGCTGGAGACGTTCACCGCGCGGCCGCCGGCGCGGGGGTCGATGACGACCCAGCTCAGCTCCAGCTCCGCGGGGGACACGCCGCCGAGCGGCGCGGGGCTCTTGGGGTCGACGGCGTCGACGCGGAACGGCGAGGCGAGGAACCAGGTGGAGGACGTGGAGGTCTCCACGGCGCGGGAGAGGAGCGGCGCCCCGCGGTGGTAGATGTCGACGGCGGAGATGAGCTCGGCGGGCAGCTCGGGTGGTGCTCCCGCGAGGGGAGCGGCGGCGGCGGCGCTCGGCTCCGGTGGTGGTGGTACGCAGGGGAACGGGAAGGCGTCGGCGAAGAGGCGCTGCGGCGAGACGGCGGCGGACGAGGAGGAGGAGGAGAGGAGGAGGTCCGGGCGGGCGGCGAGGAGCGAGGGCCAGCGCGCGAGGCAGAGCGCGCGCCACGTGGCCGGGTCGGCGGCGAGCGCCCGGAGCCCCGCGGTGGCGCAGCTGGCGGCGGCCAGGGAGCGGCCGTCGAGGCGGCGCAGCGCGCAGGCTAGCACGTCGGCGGGGAGGTCCTCCAGGGTGGTGGCTGTCGTCGTCGTCGCCATTCCCGGGCGGGCTCCGATGGAAGCTGCTGGGGCAGGCTCGGCGACGGGGTCGAGCTATGCTCCCGATCGAGCTAGCTAGTGTGCCAAGCGGGAATGGGATGGCGATGTGGCAGCGAGGCGACAGCTTCTCGTCTCTTTTATAGGCGCCGCGCGCGCGCGTATATGTTTATGGCTACACGCGCGACAGCATCGTGCCGTTCCTATCGGCCCCTCGCGAAGACGACGACGTGACAGCCCGACGGGCCAGCGGGGGGACGGACGGCCACGGGCGAGTAGAAAATTAGCAGCGGCGCAAGGAGGCTCCACGACCACGACCGCGCCAAATGGAGTCTGCCTTGCGTTGCGTCGGATGGAACGGACGGACGGCCGGCCGTGCGGGGAACGCAGGCAGGATTTGGGAAATTGGGAGTCCTGTGCGTGCCGGACTGCCCCCTTGGCCCGTACCCGCGTCTCCAAAAGTACCCAAAATATACTCCCAATAACTGTTTTTGGGTAAAAAGTGAAAAAAATGGTCTCCAACAGCAGCCCAAAACCATGCCCAACTTTTACGCTCGCCCAAAACCAGCGCTCTCGTTGGACAAATTTGCGCATCGTACTCCCACTCCCAATCCCAGATTTTTGTCGTCCCCGCTTCTTCTCACATGTTCCCCGCTATTCTTGCGGAGAGCTGTGCGCCCTCCTGGATGGCTGGATGCCGGCGAGGCCCATTCCTCCGTCCAGGCGCTTTGGCTCCCAGCGCTGCCTCCCATCCATCCGGCATTGCCGCACACGGCACGCCTCAATTGCTTCGTTCACTCCCCGCATTTTCTTCTTGGTATTCTCCAAATCGAAGTCTTCCAATCTATCGATGGCGGCATGGGCCATGGGGCGTTTTCTTGTGGTGGCCATGGGCCTGAACAGGGGCGATATTTCTTTCTATAGCAGACGACGGAGGCATACCATCGGCTGTTCGTTGATGTGAAAAATCAGCAGCCCACACACGAACGAACGATGCGGCAGTTTTTGCATCTAATTATTGGGAACTGTTGGTGGGCATGATTTTTTTCTGGACCAATAATTTTTGGCAAGCTCTCAAAAACATCTTTTTAGGCGTAGATTAGTTGGGCACTCTTGGAGATGCTCTTACGGCTCGCATGTTGGGAGGGGGGGCGCACGGCGTCCGGGAGCCCGGACGTTAGGGACACGGGGGTCCATGCCGTGCGCGTGCCGCGTGCGGTGCGGGGCGAAGGGCGCGTTTGGATCGCTGCTCTAGCGAGCCTGGCTAGCATCAGCCATGCAGGCCCTCCAGAGCCAGGCTCAACGCATGCAAGATGGCTGTGTTTGGTTACATGGCTCAACAGATGCAGGCTCCTTGGAGCAAGTGTTTGGTTACATACAGTTGCATCAGATTTGAAATGGAGATGCACACATACTTTGTTTGGTTGACTGCATGCATGAAGATCCAGCCACCTCTTGCATGCATTGGTAAGGTTACCACTAGCTAGTCCAGCAGGCAAAACACAGTTCTAAAGCAAATATTACATCATCTACCCAACCAATTTAATAATGATAAAAGCCTGAACTAATATGATTGCTGCCTCAACCAATATCAGTAAATTTTTCCAGTTAGCACCGTCTCTGTTGACCACCGCAGCAGCTACAACAGGCTCAACTCTAGGTTGCATATGTTTATAACCATAGAATGCTGCCATTGCCTCTTTTTTAGTCTTGTATTTTTTGAAGCACGCTCCCTTGACGCCATCAACTTGTTCATGGCAGGCCTCCCAAGTAGGGAAGACACCAGTTTGGCGACCAACACGCACCACATACCAAGACATAGCTGGCAAATAGAGTTAGAACATCATTGGCAAAGGGCATATGCTCAGATTAACAAGTACAATCATCACTGGCAAAGGGCAAGTGCTCAGATTAATAAGTACAATAGAAGTGCACATGAATAAAGAGCATCATTGGCAAAAGGGGCAGATGCTGAAATGAAATAATCAGAACAACAGAACAACAACAGAACAAACAGATGAAAATCACAGAATGAGGTAAATGCATCATAGGCAAATGGACATATGCTCAGATAAGATATAGCTTATTTGAGGTCGCAAGGGACGACCCAGCCTAATCCTACTCAACATGAATGCATACATGGATGCAACTATAGCAGCTGCTCGAATGATAAGCATACGTCCTGTGTCTTCCAAGGCCATCTATGCAAGTGAAAATAACAAAGAACATTATTGGCATGCACATACACCAGACTATTACCACCGGACATCATTGCCATAAACAAAGTGCACATAAACAAGCATCACAGGCATGAACAAGTGCAAAATTAATAGTAAACAAACATCATTGGCATGGACAAGTGCTCAGCTTTTCTAAGAAAAATCATTAACATGGACAAGTGCTCAGATTTCCCAAGAAAAGCATCATAGGCAAGAACAAGTGCTCGGATTTCATAGAAAAGGCATCATAGGCAAGAACAAGTGCTCAGATTAAATGGAAAGCATCACAGGCATGGACCTTAATGCTCAGATTTACTACAACAACCACAACTAGTGGTTACCATCACAGATCTGGCCAAGCATTCAAGAATCGCCATATATCTCAAATCGACATCACACCCAGCAAGTAACAACCACAAGATTTATAAACCGAAATGAGTAAACACAAACAAAGAGTCGGGAAGAAGGAAGTTTCATTCTTTTACCGCAACAACACCAATCAGGCAACGAACACAGCAGGAAATAACACCCACCGACAGAGCACGAGCAGATCTGGGCCCCTACACACAAAATCAAACAAATGTTACTACATCCATAACCAAAAACTAACGACAAAGCAGCACATACTCTAATCCTTGACAAGAACTCAATTTCGTACCTTCTTAGTACTCAGACTCCCAGATCCACTCGGTGGGCTGCACAAACAACACGATTTGGTGAGAGATCCGCAAGAAATCGATAAGAAATACACAGAATCGAGGGGGGAGGGGGATTGAAGAAATCACTTGCCTTCTCACCGGCGGTGCTTCCGAATCAGTACTGCACATCAAAACACAGAGGAGAAGGAGAGGATTAAGGTCGGATCTTCCACGACACGCACAAGTACAGGCAAGAGGAGAGAGGGACGGTGCGGCGGAGTTACCTGGCAAGAGCTGGAGGGTGTGGCAGCGGAGGGAGGAGTGAATGGTGAAAGCCGGAGAAAGTGACGGCGGGGGTGAGATATATGGGCGGTGAATGGCGCGAATCGGGCGGTAACCCTAGGGTTCTCCCGCGCGAACGCGCGCCGCACGCGGAATTCCTCGGGCTCCTCGCTTCGCCTCCCCGCCCGCACCGCGTGAGCCAGGCTCGCGAGGAACGAAGAAAATGGCCGCACGGGGCGAGCCTGGCCGGGGGGGCTTATTTACACCACGTGGGCCTGGCCCAACCCTTGGTGCAGGCAACCGAGCACGGGCTCCCTGCAGGCATCCAAACGCGCCCGAAGTGAACATGTATGTACATGCGGCTCCCACGTTTTCTGCCTGAGTGCGGTACCGGGACGAAGCACCCGTCCGATAACATTATCGCTTCCTTGATTGAGCGCAAAGATCATGCACGCGGTTTATGCCGATCCCTGCTGCTGTGTTTTCTGTATACAGTACACCCGCGATATTATTAATTACTGGTCAAACAGAGATCCTATGCGAGCGGTCATGTCAGTAATGTCACACAGCTCGATCGACAGCGCAACTAACTCGGGGTGATTTGATTTCAATGCATCAGGCTCCGCGAGTCCGCGATCAGATATTCAGATGGGCAAGGCCAGTGGCGGAGCTAGTCCAAAAATTCACCTCTTCTCTATTTTCTTCTTCCTCTCCTCCTTTCTTAGCAAAAAGATTACAGTATCAGTGGGGTTGGTTTTTTGCTGATGCAGAGGATGGCCAGGACACAACACGACGGCTGACGTGCTTTATCTAGCTACTCGCCGGCCGGCCGCCTCACCTGAGTTGTATGGTCCCTGGGGCATTTGCCGGCAACCTCCTGTCTGAGGAGTGGGCGCCGATCCCTCGCGTCACCGCACTCCCGGAATGTGGAGCCTGCACTCCCGGCCGTTTTCCACGATCTTTGCGTAGTTTATTTATAAGAAAGCGGCCGGGATTATTATCTCCTGTCCTCGGCTATCCATTTGTTTTTGGATCAATGGGTCGTGTCAGCTGCAGTACACTACTGACCATATTCATATGAACGTTCATGCACCCGGCAGGATCTTGAGGATCATCGATCAAGAGCGTGCAGCAGATGCGCATGTGTCTTTCTGACCCCCCAGCAGTTCTTGCCACGTACGACTACGTACTATATTACCATATATATTAATTTTCATCTGCACACACCTTTTTTTTTGCTAAGAAACCAACCACTCCGATATTCATTTGTTTGCCATCATAGTATTTGAGTAAATAAATCTTTTATGTAAGATATTCTTCTTTGTACTCGAGATGTAAGTACTCCCTCCGTCCCACAATATAAGCATTTGTTGACTTTTTCTGTTCACGTTTGATCGTTCGTCTTATTCAAAAAAAATTTGAAAAAAATATTTATTTTGTTATGACATGTTTTAAAAATGCTTATATTATTAAACAGAGGGAGTAACAATTAGTAAAAAAGTTATCCGATCCTGTGCCTGCAAACTTGTATGGTATGAATTTTGTCTGTACGGTTCAGTGAAGATGCAAGATTCAGTTAGGAAAAGGTGGACATATGCAATGAAATGATCATGGATGTGCCTCTTCCAGAGTTCCATATCCTTGCACTGTATCGGGCAGTGTTATGCTTGCAAATACAACGCTTTCTCTTTGACGTTGTAGTCGTATTCTAAGTTAAACTTTGTTACAGCTTTTTACAAGATACACCCAACCGGTTTCACTAATTCCACTGTAAAATAATGTAGTTACTATTTAAAAACTAACCTCAGATAAAACTAAAACGTACTTGCATTTGTAGCAAGAGTATTAACGAAGAAGCTAGGCGTCGTCGGCAGCCTCGATTAGGTGCGTGTTGTCCCATCAAAGCAGGGCTCCTTAACGCCGACGTCCAGCTTAAATAATGGATGCAGTTACGAAACATATGTCAGCGGTATGCATCACGCTGGTAGAGAGGTGGCATATATATATGCAGTTCGATTTGTTTTGTGGGCGGGTCGGGGGGCGGCCGCGGCCGGGCAAGGCAAGTATCGTCTGCGTGCTGGATGAACTAGGCGCTTGTCTCCATCGACATGTGCCGTGCCGTGCCGTGCCGTGCGTCATGGAGACTGGCGACAGCCACGACCGGCCGCCGCCTGTTTCCTTTTCTCAACTGTCCCGTACTAGCTCCCGGCCGCCGCCTCGCCTCGTCTCGCCCTTTGGGATATGTCATCTCATCCCTTCACGAACCTCTCTGCCCCTCGCCGAAAGTTTGCCGTCTCCGCGCGCTCACTTTCTCTGCAGCTTTTTTGGCCTTCAAGGCATAGCGTGGATCGAGCAGCGAGTGTCGTGGGCGCTTGACTTGTGCGCAAGGCCGATACTGCCGACTTGCGGCAAGTTGCATATGCAAATCGCCGGCCCGGCCGTGTCCTGTACGGCCGTTGTTGACTGTTGAGAGAGCAAGGACCAATTGCTTGCTGTCCGTCCAGCAAGCAGGTCTCCGATATACAGTAATACTAGACGATACTCCGCGCGATGCCGCGGGATTTTTTAAATAAAATTTGAAAATAGAAATATTAAGGTAATTGTTACATTATACCATAACCCTTATACCCCGCGTGAGCGAGGATAGGGTCCTTTATTATCTATTAAGTAAAATAAAATTTATAAAATAATTTACTTTCACGTAAAAAACTGAAGACATCACAAATACATAAATAATCGGTGCGAAGAATTTACCTAAGCCTTGTTTAGTTCCAAAAAGCAACTCCAAATTCACTATAAAAAAGAAGATTTTCCATCACATAAAAATGTCATAACATACATAAAGTACTAAATGTAGATGAAATCAAAAACTAATTGTACAATTTTGTTGTACTCTGCGAGACGAACATTTTGAGCCTAATTAATCAATTTTTGGACAATTTTTCGCACATACAAACGAAATGCTACAGTGGCGCAATGATTATGAAGAGACAACCTCCTCCCAAATTTGGTGTCCCAAATAGTATTATTGAAGTATGTGATGCGCAATGTAGGGCAAGGCCAAAGGTGTGGTCCAATTTAACCTTAGTGGTGGGACCGGTGTCAGAAGACTGGGAATTTAACCTTAGGCTCCGTTTGGATGTCGATATTGAGCAGCTCGGCATTGAATTGAGTCTAATACCAAAGCAGACATGACATTGAAATGGGCTACAATTCCAATGCTATTGTTTGGATGACCATTATATTGTCCTTTGGAATCTTAGAAGGCAACCTAATTCAATTCATGTTTGGATGTAAAAGAGGATAGAATTGATATTCAGTTTCTATCGACGCTTCATCCTGCTCCCTCTCACATAGCGTCGCAACCCGTCGGCGAGCTCCGCCTCTGCTTGCGGCGAGCGCCGGCGAGCACCCGACCCGTCGGTCTGACCGCCGCCATGCCCGTCTCCCAGACCCCTGCCATCCCGCGTCGTCTTCCCCGTCCCAAGGTTCAAGCCCCCAAGCACCTTCCCGACGGGCTGCGGCGGCGTGAGAGGTGCGAGGAGGAGGAAGCGGCACGGGGGAGGGAGCGGCACAGGGGCGGAAGCGGTGGCGCGGCGGAGGGAGGAGTGCGGCGGAGGAAGAGGCGCCGCGGCGGAGGGAGCAGCGCGGGGAGGAAGCGGTGGCGCGGCGGAGGAAGCGGCGGCGCGGCGGAGGAAGAGGTGCCGCGGCGGAGGGAGCAGCACGGGGGGAGGAAGTGGCGGCGCGGCGGAGGAAGCAGCGCGGCGGAGGAATTGGCGGCGCGTCGGAGGAAGCGGCGGCGCGGTGGAGGGAGGTGCGCGGGGGAGGAAACGGCGGCGCGGCGGAGGGAGCAGCGTGGGGGAGGAAGCGGCGGTGCGGCGGAAGCAGGGGAGGGCGCCGTGCGGCTCGCCGCCGGTGGGCTGGCGCCGGCCACCGTAGAGGAAGAAGAGGAGGGGAGGGGATGCGGAGGGGAGGCAATTCGACACAATACGGAGGGGGAGGCCTCAGTATTGAGGGTGAGGGCGCACACGTGTGGTGAATACCGCGCTGGTATTGGAGTCCAATGCCAATTCTGAATTCCATGTCATCCAAACAGCATGCATTGGAGCTACTCAATTCCAATTCCGAATTCCAGGGCTGAATATCTGCATCCAAACGGGGTGTTAGTAATTTCCGTTGTCACAATGGCTTGGAATTAAGCTGGGACCCACCGTTTATAATAAACAAATCCATCGTTATCTTCCTCCCGACGACTGCCCCTGCAGCAGGCCTCGCTTCGTCCGCCGCCGTACTTGCTTTGTCTGCCTTCTCTCCTCTGCGCCCCTCCCTCGCGAGCTCACACACATGGTGATGAGTCAAAGAGTCAGCGGCCTCCACCATCCCAAGCTTCTCATCCTCTTCTACGGACCCTCCCCCTTCTCATCTTTCTTCTCTAGAGGTTCACCTCCTCGTGGTGGACTGGTGGTAGATCCGGACGTAGAGCAACGACGGCTTGCGGATCCAAGAGCCAAGGTATCGGATGGGTAGATTGAGTACTTACCATTTGGGTTGAGCTCCAAGCGGTGAGAGACCACGGCCCGCAGCAGGAGGACGCTAGCGTCGGCGCCAGATGCAAAGCCACGAGTCTGCGACACCTCGTGGATGCCCCAACCAAGCGATGGACTGATGAAGGGACCTCCACCTCCATGACGTGAGTTCCACCTGATTGCCACCTTATTCTGCTCCTTTTTCTGATCTCGTGGCTGCTCCTTTTCTGATCTTGTGGCTGATCTCATGGCTCCTCCTTTTCTGATCTTGTGGCTGCTGATTCCGACGGCAATTGCTTTCTCGGTGCTGCGCGTTCACCGACGACGGTGTGGCTCCTCTGCGCCTAGCCAGGCGGACGGGATTTATGGGGTATCGCGGTGGGGAGGCGGCGGGGTGGGTGGCAGGCGAGGGGGCGTCGGCGGGGTGGCGTGGCGGGTGGGCAGGCAGGCGAGGAGGTGTCGGCGGCGGGCTTTGAGGCCCGTTTGGTGGAGAAGGCGAGGAGGTGGTGCGGTGGGGAGGCGGCTTGGTGGGTGGGAGTCGTGCGAGCGGTGGTAGGCAGGGCAGGCGAGGGGGCGTCGGCGGGAGGCGCAGCGGCGGGGGTGCCGCGGTGGGGAGGCGAGAGGGGGTGGGTGGGATGACGTGGCAGTGTGGCACTGCTGAGAGCTCAGAGAAATCTGTAGTGGAGAGTCAAAATATAGTTTTATATGATGATGATGATATAATTCTGAACAAACCAAATCATGCAACAAAGAGCTCCTCCCAATAAGCCATGACCACGCATGCGTGGAATGCAAATTTGTGTGTCGACTGTGCATTTCTTTGCGATCATTCTTACGTCGTTTCAGCTGCAGCATTGATTGTTTTGATAGGAATGTTCATGTATCCGCGATTGCTGTAGTTGTTTTATTTGTTTTTATGAAGTTTTTAAAATACTCTGATTTCTTTATTTTATGAAAAAATACTCCGATTTCTTTTGGTGTTCCGACCGGCGGGATTAGTCTGTAGCTGGTTCAAGTTTTTTCTCGGTCGTGTGCATCACGCGGATAGATTTTTTTCCCCAAAATCTAGGCGGAGAGGGCTCTCCATTTGGACTTACCTGGAGACCCCTGCTTATCTCCGTTCGATAACCATCCAACGACCGCACACGATTGCTGGAAACGAGCGGATGTGAGGACAGGCATTCATTCCTCTTTCATCTCCCCACCAACCATTTCGGGTGTCGGTGTGCTTATCCAACCGAGAGGGGCGACGCAGCGCGTGGTTACCGGAGGCGGAGGCGATGCTCACCGGCGGATGCGAAGACCGGCGAGCGGGGAGCGGAGCCGGCGTGCCATGGCGACCAGAGCGCCACGCCGAGGCCAAGCGACGAGCAGGGAGCGGATGCGCTGCAGCGCATGGTTGCCGGAGGCGGATGCGATGCGCAGGGGCGGATGTGAAGACCGGCGAGCGGGGAGCGGAACCGGCGCGCCACGGCGACCAGAGCGCCACGTCGAGGCCAAGCAACGAGCAGTGTGCGGATGCGCTGCACTCTGGTTGAGGGGAGGTGGTAAACCAGGCAGAAGCGGCCCAGATCTGGTCCACTCCGCACCTGGGGTCCGCTTGTCTCAACGTCGAGGTACAATGATTTCGGCAAGCAGCGATTAGTGATCTAGAAGGTGAAGATACCCCGTCCCCCTTCGTGCTTTTGTTCGCGTTGGTATGTTTATCGATCTGGTGTAGTTCGATTTCATATTTTATTCTGGATCCCGTACAAATAGATGGAATAGGGCTGGATTTTGGGTTCCGTAGTACTTGCTTCTTGAGTTCCCAATAGTTGATGGTTTGCTACTTCCTCGAGTTCAATCATCTTCAAGTATATTTCTGTAGTTCATCATCTAGAACATTTCTGAACTAGGCAATTGTTTCTGTTATTTTATCTTGCATTTTATCTCATTTACTGGAGGCACAATAGGCTTTAGGATGTCCTAGTACTTTTTAGCACCCATCATGCCTGAACACTTCCACAACTTGTAAACATCTATAGGGGTGGCATTAGCCTCTTAATTTCAAGCTCATTTTTGCTAATCCAGTACTGCTGAATTAAAAATAATGTGCATCAATCGTCCATATGTATTTTTGACTTTTTATGAGGCCCAACTGAACTCCATATGTAAATCTGAAGTCCAGCTCAATAAAACTGCATTGGGAATAAACATGCAAAACTAGAATAAATATATGAAACTTGCATGCACCTTGTTGATTTTGCTTTTCTAGTAATGCATCTAGAAACTTTTGATGGATGTGGCCAAGAGTTTTGCTTTTTCATCTTCTAACCCAATTCACTGCTCTATGGTTTCTAATTTTATTGTAATTATCTTCTGTTCATATTTTAAATATAATATGAAACTAGACACCATGTAAACTGTGTGCTCGGCAAGCTACAACACCTTCACCATGCCAGCAGCCTATACAGGAGCTACAGCCAGCAGGCCAGCAACTAGACTGCAGCTGGACCTGCGTGAACCTGCAGCCGAGCAGCTGTACTGTGCAGCTGCCGCTGATAAGTGCAAGTGAGTAGGTTGAAAATCTATTTGATCGAATTAAGTAACTAATGTTTCATTTTCACAAGACAGAAAGTAATTATTTCTAATTTCAACCATATAAAATGTAACTAATATCAAATTAACATGAATAATAAGGTAACTTTTAAAACATCAGTATACATGCTATATGCAGCATACTAATCGTTAGGATATTTTTTTCTGCTTAGTTTTGCTACTATCAGTAGATGGTGTCTAATAACTTGCATGTTGCTTTTTCTCTAATTTTGTGACGAATGCTATTCAATATTGTGTATCATACATTTTTATAGAATGTTAAGTTTGCCATTGTCTAGAGGTGTTGTACCTAGAGCCAGCTAGTGTCGGGGTGGTGGTACTGACTGGCGTGCTTACCTAGGCCAGTGCCTCGCTGCTGTAGCACCTTGTGCTCATCTCTGGAGCGATCTTCGCCATAGTGGTCAGGTACTCATTCATTGCCGTGCTCCTCCTCTTCGTACTCATCGTGCTCTTGTGATCGACTCTACTTAGATGCGCCTCTTTCCCCCTCTCCTTTTTGCATTTCTCCGCCGTGCAATCACACAGCATTGGTGCCGTTTGTTTGAGCCTGAACCCCAAAACCGTTTCGAAATCCCACTTTGGTAGGATTAATCGAGGGGGCCAATTTATCACATGTTTCTCTGTATTGCCTACACCTGCCTCACTGTATCTAAATAGATATCCTATTTTGCAGCACAATCATAAAGTTGTAAATTCACACAAAGCATATCAACACATGATTTCAAATGTTTTTTAAAATGATGCAGTAGAATATATTTGCATGCTGGATTAGTAAGACTGCACATTATGACAGGAATTTGCCTATGCCAAATATGGTCATAATGTCTTGTATTTGTGTAATTTCTCTTCACAATTATATAATTAGATTGCAAAAGTAGTTCCAACAAACAGGTGAGAACCACAGAATACATTTGTCTTCAATGGTATGCGTGTTATTCAATGCAACGTGATGTCTAAAATATGAATGGTAAAACTCATTTATTTTAGATATCATTGGTAGCACATAGGGGCATTGACATCATACTGTGTAGTTCAAGTTATCATCAATTGTTCTGACACATATTTATTTTCATGATCATATAGGAAGTAACTTGTTTCCAATTTCAAACACATAGGAAGTAACTAATGATTGGTTTACATGAGATAGGAAGTAACTTGCACTTAATTTGGAACTGAACAAGAAGTAAATTATTATAGAATTATAAGAGACATAAAGTAACCTTATCAATTAATTGCCAAGAGATTGAAAGTAACTTTGTCCCTATTTTTAAACATGACACAGAAAATAACTTGTGACTACTTTAACATTACAGGAAGTAACTCTTCACCCCTTTACATGATATAGGAAGTAACTTATGATTAATATATATATGTTACATGAAGTAACTTTTCATTCGTTTTGCATTACTAAATATGTAACTATGTTGCTTTTTTTCTCCAATTGGATGCATTTTTTTTGCTGCATAGCTTATGATCCACCTCAACATTCTGATATGCATGCTTTAGTACTTTTGCAATGAGCTATAAAAATTGACCCCTTGTTGACATTATGGAATCTGCCTAGATCATTGATGACAGTGGGGAACAACAATAACCAAGCAATAAAAGTCAAAATAGTAAGTTGAAAAGCAAGCGCTTGCCTATTGCCAATACAAATGTTCATTTTTTTGTTAATGTTTAACTACAATGGCAAGTGGGTTAATAAGTTACGTTTTTACTGGGTTAGGTTGGATGTATTATCCCGTAAGTTTTGGTTTTGGGGGTGGATGAGGGGTGAGTTTGGTCCCATTAGGAGGCCTACCAAACTGTCTTTTCCTTTTGTTTGGTTACTAGTCTTGGGGTTTTCTCCATATTAGTGCAGTTTACCTCATCTTTGGTGTCACATCAGAATATTCTTGTGATATTGTTCATGTAGATTTAATCATGACATTATTGCTGTGAATATGCAAATCTTAGATCATTGTTTTATCTGTGGTACAGCATGACTGCATAGATGTTCGTGCTTGCATATACAAGGAAAAGAAACTTCATGATCGCACTATAGTGAATAGTTACTTAGGTACTCACTTTTTCATATTCTAAAATTCCATTGTTCTGATATCCGCATGTTTAGCTCATCTACACATAGAAATAGCTTAAAATTGTACTGTTTTTTTGATGTTGTAACAAGATTTAGCTTCCTGCAAAGAACCATACTGTATTTGAAAATGCAAATGGATCTTGGGGATGTATAGGACACCTCCTGTGACTGAATCCCGTCCTCACCATCTGAATCCTCACTTGGTAGAGTCTCTCCGGTTGCATTTGTACACAACATTGTACTCTCGGTGTTTTGTGAAGTAGTCCTATCAATCAAACCTACACTTTCTTGTTCAAATAACAACTGGCTTGTACTTTCTTCATTTTGTTATTGCTCCAAATCACTCTCTATTGCTGCTACGTTGAGGTCAAAGAACCCCATCAATGAACCTGTACAACAAATAACTTTTTTTTGTCACAATCGAAATCTGTGGAGTAATTTATTCATTTGAGAAAGTAGCTTATGCATATAGGAGGTAAATATTTTCAGGAAATGTAGTTGAACAGAATGTAATTTAGACACAAATGACACTAAGTTAAGTTATAAATGCAGGAAGTAACTTATGTATATAAGAAGTAATTATCCAAAAAAAACCAGTTCATAGAATGTAACTTTCGTCATTTTGTAACTTTCTTTTTTGCACTATAATTTAGATATTATGTTCTCTATTCTATTCTGGAAAATGAATGTAACATTCAGGTATGCTTCTATTTTTTTGTGCAGGCATCTGTCCTCACCATCTATCCTATGTTTGTTTTTGCGGGCACTTGTAGGCCAATACCGACACAAGGAAGTAAATTTTCTGTTTCTGGTGAAGTTTCATGCATGTGAAAGCGGGGCAGAAAAAAATATGGTCACAGCACCATGATTCTGAATTGGATCTTGCCAAACTATCTAGTTCTGAAGTGAAAAGTAGCATGTTCACAGCACTATGATCATGAAATGGATCTTTTGTATAGTTTTAGGATATTATCTCCAAAAAGTAACAGTACGATCTTCTGTTGATGGCTGTGACCATCTTGGCCAACTCTTTTTTTTTCGCGCTTTTTTCCCGCGTCCGGCTCCGCGCGGGGCTGCTAGTAATTTTTCCCGCGTCCTGGTCACGACGTCGGGTGGTGGGGCCCGGGGGTGGACCGTTGGTGGCGGACATCTCCCGCGGCGCGCGCCTGGTGATTTCCTTAAATAGGATCGCTGCACGTGGGGTGGCCATATTTGGAAGGGGTGGGGGCTCTCCAGATAAGACTATCTAGAGAGGGCTCTCCATGTAGTCACCTCCTTTTTTTTAGGGCAATCACGCTGATAAATGTGGCGTGGCATGGCGGCATGCGGTTTGGTTCCTTCTTGAGCTCTTTTACAGTACCCAATACCACTCTTGGGTGGTATATGGTATAGGCATGGTTAATTTAGTAATTGCGACTATACGTCACCGGTCGCCATACAAAGACAAGAGATAAACGTCGAGAAAATGAGGAACAGAGGGAGATGAATAAGATTAAGAGGGAAATGAAACGGCAGATCACGGTAAATTTGAATGATCAAATGAAAAAATTACTTAATTACATTAATTATAGTGATGCCATTTATATTTCTTCTAATAATACCCTTATACTACCTATATCACTCCCCATATACTAACTATAGTCTACGTTATAATGGTATATAATTTTTTTCAACTAATCAGAAGTTTATATACTACTCTTTTTTAATCAGTGGTATTGGGTACTGTAGAAAAAAACCTCTTCTTTTGTGGGCGGCCCGCGCCATCTCTACCAGGTTCGTGCCTGCGACTTCGCTTATCGAACCACACACAAGAAGCTCGTCCACCAGCCAGCCCAGCAAAGAAGAACACTATTCTTGGTTGGGCCAGGCCGAAAAAGAGATGGCCCCACGCGCGAACCCAACCGAGGAGGAAGCGGAACGGGATTTCTTATGGGCCGCCCACAGCACTTGTAAAGAAAAGGGAAAGCAAACCTGTGTCACCAAACTTTTTGGTCCATAAAACTTTCATGGGCCTCTTTGGTGTCGGATGGATAAATCGGTAGCGATAAAACGCGCCACGTTTCGGATGATGCGACATGTCAGCTCTCTTTATTTTTTCTTTCCGGAGAATGTGAGCTCTCAACTAACTCCATCTCAGACTAGTACGGAGTAGTTTTTAATGGATCGAAATACCCTACACTAGTACAAATGCCATCAGACGTGATTAGGGAAAGCAGATAGAGTTCTCCACGCTCGTTTGAGCCTGGATGGAATACATAATCACATACTAGCATACTTGTACAAATTCCTCCGGAGACTAAAGTTCATTCCCGTTCACCTCCCAGAGGATTTTTTTTTTGAAAAGTAACCTCTCAGCGGACTTTTCCACATATTAATTAACCATCTCAGAGAATTTTCCACGTACCAACCGAGATTTCTGACCGCTCACCTCCCGCTCCCGCAAAACCAGTCGGAGTTGCGCGACTCGCGGCGGCTACCGTCCGATCCAAACGAAACTTTCCGACGTCACATCGTCCAGGCCTGGTGTGGGCCCCGCCCGCGGCCGTGCTCCTCCCCGCTCCGTTCCGTTCCCCGCAATTTCTTCACGTTTTCTCTTCTTTCCTCTCTTCATTCACTCGTCTTCCTCCGCCCAAGCAACCGCTTCTCGCCGCCCCGGCCGCCGTCTCGGCGCCTCGCCGCACTAGCGCCCGCGGAAGGCTTCCGCGGTCGCTTGCTCGGGAGGCGTCGCACGCTGCTTCCTCGGCCGATGAGCCGCTGCCCTGTGAGCTATCCTATCCTCTCCTCTCTCCTCCAGTCCTCCAATCGTTCCCTCCGCTCCGCCCACCCGCCCGTGCGGTTCGCCGCTTCATCTCGCCGTGTGGCGCGCTTCGGTCCCTGCGCCGGCGATCGTAGTGTCACCCAGCGGATTCTAGGCTACCACAGACCCACAGTGCTCCTTGTGCGATAGCATCTGATAATTGCTTGTGTAGGCGTGCCTCGAGCCCTCGACCTGGTTGCCCCCAAAACTTCCTCGAGTTTGAGGTCCCTTCCTTAATCGAGCGCGATTCTGTTTTTTTTTATTCTACACGCGCCTGCGGGAACCGAGAATTCGATTTCAGTGCGATTAGCTAAATCATGCTAGGCTTCTTAGTTCTGTCAGCTACTCAGGTCCTTTGGACAATAATTGGACTGGTCCAGAAATTTTCTCCATGGTTAACGGGCAACATAGGCTGCGGTTGTGCAGTGTTGATATAGTCTATTGAGGCCCTGTTTGGTTTGGAGGGCTTATTATAAGCCCCATAATCCTCCCATATGGAGAGACTTATAATAAGTCTTCAGAGGTGTTTTGGTTCTTTAGGCTTATATAATGGAAAGTGGGGGTGATTCTTGTGGCCTCATTCAACATAAGTCTCAAAAGCACCTCTCTAGAGGCTTATAGGCTTATGAAGGGCTTATAAAAATAAGCCTCTATAAGCCCCTTCTGTTTGGTTAAAAAGAGGCTTATTTGTAGGGGCTTATTATAAGCCCCTCCAAACCAAACAGGCCCTGAGTTGCTTATTTCTGCTGCTCAGCGTCAGTCTTAGCCATTGTTAGAACAGTTACTGTCATGGCCATGGGACATACACTTCCACTTCACATGCTTGTGGTAGGGAAGTCCTCCAATAACTAAGCAGCTGCCAAAATAACTGGTTTGAATAGCTTCAAACTGACTTATCTCTTCCAAAATGCAAGATGAACAAAGAGAGCACCCTCCTGGCTGCCTCTTGTCTATTTTGGTCCTTTTGTAGCTCCAGTCTCTGCTTTGGAAAGTCCTTGGTTAGTGTCTCTTAGTGAGTCGAGCTAGGTCGGGTGAGAGTTGAGTTAGTTTGGTATGCGCTGAGAAAACTTGTTAAACACTGATAGTTGGGCTTGTAATGTTAGCTGGCATCCCCAGCAGTTGATCATTTTAAATTTGTAATACGCTCTTCAGTGTTTTAAAGGCGTCGCCTAGGCGTCCAGGCGCCCCCAGCACGCCTTGGAAAACAGTGGCGCCTTGTCGCCTAGGTGTCGCCTAGGCGGTAAGGCGTTCCCAGAATTCTTGGGACGCCTTACCGCCTTTAAAACAATGCGCTCTTGACACTTTCTAATAAAGCTGGACAAGTTGTCTTTGGTCGAAAAAAGTGACTTATCGCATATCTAGCTATTGGGAAATGAAAAGGAGAGTTCATGATTTTGGTTTCCGTGCTTTTTGTTTACTTTTTATAGATTAATTTTTAAAAGGGTTTTGCACCATTCAGATGAATGATGATGTGATTTTTTTTAGGTTTCCTCTCGTACAATACAATGGTGTCAAGGCCTGTAGTGCTTGTCTTTCTGTTGGTGGTTCTTATAGTCACATCCCAGTTTGAATGGAAGCAACAACTTGTCAATGAATTGGAATCTACGGCTCACAACCAGAAACATATTTCAAGTAGAGAAGAGCTTGTCAAGGATAAGGTGAGTCACTTGCTCACTTGGTGTATCTGTATCCTTTTTAAGCGAGACTTTCTTGAGTTTTGGATAGCGACAATTTTTCCACAAATTGATCTGAGATGAAAAGGAGCTGCTTAAAAAGCAGTGCTCTAACAATATGCTACCTATTAATTTGTAGACCTTTTTGCATCGTAAATATATCTCCAGTGGAGATACAAGTTCAGTAACCCTATGTTATATATATATCGTTATGTCGTCCTCCCTGGACATTGCGAATGTTATTATATTGCTTAGAAAGAACATTATGTTATACAAGGCAATGGAAAATTTTCCTGGCACCCATAGGAAAGTTGCTTGATATTGTTTCTGTTGGCGCCAATATGCAAATTTGGCTATAACCTTATACTTGTTTCAGATAATCTTATCTCAAGAAAAGATGATTCAGAAATTGAATGACTTCATCCAGAATCTTCAGCAACAGTTGCTGCAATGCCGTGGAAATAATAAGACAGTCAGTTCTTATGGAACTTCTTTGACATCTTATATTAGTGAGATGCAGAGGCAGCAGATGATGGATGATTGATAACTCACGAGATATTTGGATAAAAAGATGGGATATTGACACAGAGTCATTGTGGTAGCGAAATTTCTCCCAGTAAAAGCAGTTATAATGTAGTATAGTCTACAAAGAATAGTATTAGATCAGTTGCAAAGCAAAACAAACTCTGATCCTTTGAAAGTCTGTGTAATGTATTTTTTTCCTTCCCTCTTATTTTTTGGGGCTAAGAGAACCTTTACATTATTCCTCTTGTTATGATCGACATCTATAATAATATATTACAACATAAGTTTTACATTCTATCTGCCATAAAATTTGCCATCTGAGAGTTTTTTTAAGTGTAAATTGTTCTTTAATGCGTGGTCTGACATTAGCTCTGAAACAGTATTGAGTGATGTGGCAGGACAGAGCTCTTCAAATGGGAAAGGACTCTGCTTTGGCATGTTACAATATCTATTTCTCGGTTCTCCCTATTTCACAGCATGCTGCAGCTTTTTCACAACATTGGATCTGTTGTAATGTCAACAGTTTTTTTCACATTTATGCAGCTTCAATATTTTGTACAGTATTTCAAATACTTTAATTTCAGCAGAATTTCTAGCATATGCTGTTACTGATTGTAGGAGTGTTTTCTTGATGTGGAGGTTAGTGGCTCAGGGCTGATAGATGAAATCTGCAGACACCTTGTTGGTCATAGTGTGGAGGTTATAACCTGTTTGCGTTTGGTTTCTATAGTAAAGGATCCAATGTTTTCGTGTAATAACTTATCACTAATATTGGATAGCCAATCCATATCTTGTCAGTCCTGGAGCTATGGCTTATGTTTGCTTTGTAAACTGAAGAAGCAACCTTTTGGACTTTATTTGGATGATACACTACATAATGGCTGTTTCTGTGCTGTGAGATTATCTGATAACTTTTGTGGAATTCATCTATATATGTCTTAGATCACTTGATGGTAAATGTGTTGAGGTTAAGTCATACTGTATTTAGTTCATCGACATTACTCCCATTTCTTCAATGCTGAACTGAAATGTGTTAATATCCTTTACTATGTCTGCATCACTTGTTTAGCCACTTCCCTTTTGCTGAGCAGCAATGTTTGAAAAGGAGCTGTCGGCATGCCATCTTCTTAAGTGGTAGGCCAGAACCATAACAGTCTCTTGCTTAGCTGAGCACCCATGGTTGGATAGTACTACTCATGATGTGCCCACTTGGGGACATTTGCTTTGATTTTTGCTAGTACTAATCTCTTCCTGTTGAAGCAGTTTGTACTATAAGGCATTCATGTTGATGAGTATGTCTGCTCCACTGTCCATGCAGGTGCCATTGAAGGGCTGAATGCTATCTTTACGGCAAATGAAGGTAATAACACTGTTAACGAATTGATAACATCAAGCTACTTCTTAAGTTTGACACTTAGACTCAGTAGTGATTACTTTACACTTTATCAGTGATACTGATGTTTGTATGGTGCTTTTCATCTATTTACAAGGCTTACCTGCACATTTATTACATGTGTGCTGTCAAATATGCTCTCACTTACAAGGCAAGTGGCATGTACCGGGAATCATTTTGCTGTTTTCCATAGTTTGGTAACAAGGCTATCGGTTGCATATTTATCATTTTGCACACTGGTATTTAACAGCACCCTTCTTGCAGTCTGTCAGATGTGCGATGTCGGTAAATTTCAGGTTCATGCATACCCAGGATAAACAAGGTACGCCGAATTACCGATTCCCAATTACCTTAATGTAAACCTGGAGTAATTTGCTTATGGGTGGAAGCCATTAGGAAATGCGTGTCACTTCATCATGGAAGGGTTGCGCAGTTGCCATCAGTGTTCTGTAGCTCTGCGCCTTCTTTTGCTAGAGCAGGCTTTGTTGATGTCCCTGTCTGGGGAACCTCTGTTACGGAGTATAAGTATTTGCAGAAAGACGATAGATGATAGGTCGATAGCCAAATGCTGTGCGGCCTGTGCCCAGTGGCAGTGATCAATCTTGTTCAATGTTCATGGGCCATAACCTTGACCTGACCTGCATATGACATGGGCATGATCTGACCTGACCTGCATATGCTAATCACACAGATGCTTCTTCTGTGGTCCATTATGTTGATTTGGATTTGAGATACAGGAGTCCCCATCTCCCTGCAGTAGTTTGATGCATCTGGCCTGTATGCCATTAAGGTGTAACATTAGCATCTGGCATTGGTTGATCAGCAGTGTCATATACTCTACCCATCTGGGTTCTTACGGTACATGCTATGTGCAAACGGAGTGCTAGGAGCTTCATTCCCTTGAAGAGATTGTGGGTGACTGATAATTTGGTGATATGGAAAAGAGATTGTGGGCCACCTGATAGAAAAGAGATTGTGGGCCACTCGTTCTTGCATTTGTACAATGCTTGGGTTACGGTATGTTAGAAAAGTTATGGACCTATATATAGAAGAAGTAGTTGGAGGATTAGAAAAGTTATGGACTTATGGTAGTTGGACTCGGATAATATTCGTCCGGGTCCATTTCATGGATCTGAACGGCTTATGGTCCATTTTATAGCAAATAAGCTTATCTGTTTGTCGACGCGAGGCTTGCTAATTTGTCAACCCATGCTACTGTTGGCATGTAGGAGTACGCACCAGATTCTGCTCCTCTGGGTCCAGGGACTGTATCACGCTTTGATCAAATTCAAATAGTATATTAGTAGCAGTATTTCACACATCAACAGCACTAACAGCCTAGTACGTCAACGTCAGACCCAGGGGTGCTGATTCTTGGATGGGCCCACAGCCATAGCCGCCCAGCGGGATGCGCGGCGCAGGCAGCCGCGCTCGTGCGAGCACTAGTGCGCACGCGTGCTTTGCATGTGCGGACGGGGGCATGTCGCCGCACATGTCCAACACCACCAAGCCCGCACGCACGCACCGGCGCACCCGTACTACTAACATTTTAGTCCATTTAACTTTGCTGGATGGTAAATTAAGGGTGATCGTGTGCCATGCATGGAAAGCTTCTGTGGGCTGTAGCTAGGGATTGCGCACACACGCACGCAACACTAGTCGAGGAAGTAAACGGAATTGAATGGGTATTTAGCGTAGGAGTTGACATTAGGTTTATCATCACTAATGGCGCCCATTACTGTGCACTAGCTGCATTCAAAGGGTATGGACTTACCCTCGCTGGAAGATTTAATTGCTGTGTCTGCGCATGCATTGAGTCCACCGTCTTAAGATTAATGCGCTGTCTCCACGCTCATGCACCGGCGAGCATTCGAGCCCACAATCTTTGAATCAAAAGACTGAAATAAAACTACGGAGTAGTGTAGTTGTGTGCACGCACGCGGGGACATCTAAATCATATACGGAGGGAGTACATCCTTACTTGATCTCGAGGCTGATTGCATAGGTGTCCGTTTGTGGAGCGCTTATTTGGGCATCCTTAAATATGTTTTTGGCGGGAACATTTTTTCAGAAAAAATTGAAACAACACATTCATACAACAATATTACAAGAAGGTTTTAATAACTCTTTGTTAATAACAAGTTTTATCTTCCCGCAGCTGTGTACAAAGGAATTGTACAATAATTTGTATTATTCTGCTTAGAATTTGTTCGGTTTGGTGGGGACTAAAAAGAATTGTAGGCATTGCCACGTTTATCACAATCTCTGTGTGAAGTTCGAGCTACAGTGGAGAGTACGATTCTACTCATCAAAGGTTGAGCCTTGATGTCCATCGACACACGCGGGACTACTAAGTAAAAAACTAAAAACGCAAGCAAGTTGTCAGATGACTTTATAGATCCAAGAGTGGTGTGAAATTGCTTTATGTACCCGCGCCGCCGCCAGGTCCCTCCCTCCCCGTTCTCTCCCCCTCGTCGCTGCCGGAGTGGCTGCGCGGAAGCCCGTGCGGCTGCCGGGATGGCGGCGGCGAGGCTCCTCCTGATGGTCTATCCAGATCCGCGACCACTGAAGAGAGATCTGACGGCGACCGGCGGACCTGCTTGGCCTGCGACTCTTCGGCTCTGGTCGCTGATGGGTACGACGATGGTCGACTCGGTGGCGGTATTTGTGCATCTACATCTTACGACAACATCCTCATTATAGCTGATATCCTCTTTACAATTCCAGAGATTAGTCATCTTGGTTTCGACCCACATATCTTTTACTTCGCTGATGCTTCCCATCAATTGATGGATCTTGCGGACGTTGCACGTGCGCTTATTGGTTACTTCGTGGCAAAGTCATCATGAGATAGCGTGAGTTAATGGCTGATCGTTGTTGGCTAAGACTGGGTAGTATGGAGGTATTGGCTCGGTAGGAGGAGGGTGGAAGCAGTATTATGGGCTTCAGATTGGTGATACCTTTTTTGGTTTAGATTTTTTAACTCTAGAGAGAAATCCTCAGGTCTGTCCTTAGTTAGTTGTACCTGATAATTGTCTTGTTGAAGTATTGTTTTGAGCTCGATGGATTGCTCTCTAAGGTGAAAATCGTTGATCTGATTGGATCATGGCAACGACGGCTCGTACGCGTGTGCGTGTTGTTTCCTTGTTGGAGGCGTTTTCTTTAGAGAGCCTTTCTCGTAGTCCATATGTTGCTTTGTTGGTGTATGGAACTGAAGGTTAAGTCAGATGGGTAGTCTGCTTTGACATAATTTTTATGTCCTCTCTTTTATTTTCTTTTTTAGCTATGTGCATCTTAGCTATGCAGAGGTCGGAAACGATCTTAGTGTAATTGTATCTTCTTGATGTAATTGACTAAGATTAATAAAGTTTTTTTTATCGAAAAAATGTGCACGCATATACCACTTGAGAAGGGAGATGATCATGGCACACAAGCCACAATCTTTGGAGGAAAGTTGGGATATACAGTACATGTGTAGGGATTTATCCCGTTGGTAGCTGCTGATGACAAGTGGAGGGATTTGTTTAGGATATGTTTTTATCTGAGTTCATGGCGGCATTAAGATTGACCTATCTAGTTTGTGTTCTCACTCGTGCACGGGACTAAAATGAGACCTAAACACATCTGCAGCGGCAAATCCACGCTCAGTCGGGATTGGAAGGAATATATTGGGACACCGTAACAAGCCCACAACGGCACGCCCCCACGCTCAGGATCAAGAACACATTTTCACTGTAGCATCGACGACTATGGTCTCCTCGAATAATTTCCTAAGAAAACGTGGTGAAAAGAAACTGTTGTGTACTACTCTTTCTATCTGTCCCCGCTCACTAACTTAGTTGAAGATGTTTAACATTTGTGTTCAAACCTAAGCAAAAGTGATGCGTACTTCCCATTAGACTCGTGCATATGAAATGAACCAAGGGATTCACTCACCAAGACCAAACTTCTCACGAGAACCGAGACACCTTTAAGTGGCTTGTGTGCCATGATCATCTCCCTTCTCAAGTTGAGACTGCCAAGCAAGCAATCTTTTATTTTTGGTTGGGGATCGGACGGAAAAAGTCCACGGCTCTACCAAAGCCCAGAGCCCTGTGAACCAAACCCCTGTCCATCTCCCTTTGTTCTCTTAAATGTGTTATTAGGCGAGGGCACATGCGTGCCGGACGCAAGGTCTGCTGCTCCTGCCAAGAAGATTAACAAGTCAACCGTGGAATTCAATGGCTGGTGCGAAGCATTGATAAGCATCGCCATTGCAAGCTGGAAAAAGGAGGGGAGATAAGACAGGGGTTTTAAGCAAGAAGTGACGCTGCTCTTAATGTGGCGTCACAAGGAAGACGGACGCATCGATGTGTACGCATATACCACTTGATCGTGATGCATGGAAGAAAAATATCGGCGAGTACCGGGGATATGTTTAAGCTGATAATGTGTGGGTTTTCAAATTGTGCAGAACTACGCTAGAAACCCCAATCCACGGATCCACCAAAGCGTAATCAGATGCCGGTTCGTTAAGTATTATTGGTACCGGTTCTTGATGAGGAAACCGCACAGATAATATTATTAGAGATGAAACCCGGTACTAATAATATCTCCTTGAAAAAATAGTGATATTATTAGTGAACCAATCTACAACAAGCAGTGAACTTGACACGAACGCTCTCTCATCCTCATTTGTTTTCTCTCTCTCTCTCTCGCTTGCTCTATCGTACCATCGAGAGATCTATATGGAGTAAACACTATAAAAAACACTATTCATGATATGATTCTTCAAGGCAATGATCAAAGTAACAATATCCACAATGAGATCCGCATTTTCTTGACGATGTTGGAAGGACCGAAGGAGTAAGATTCATGGAGGATAATGGACCATGGGCTCTGGTATATCCATGACACCCTTCCAAACCCACACATCTTCGTTACACTTTTCTTCACCCTCTACTCCGAAAGCAGAGGCATTTGACCTAGCCAACCTCTCCGCGACGTACTCCTTTGCAACATCATCTCTGGTGCTATGGTCTAACCCCACCTCATGCGCCATAATTATGAATTATCATTAATGAAGAAGTCACTATGGCGCTATTATGTAAGAAAATTGACTGATGGAACTAGGATTTTGAAAACTAAGGGGCTGTTTGGTTTGAGATCAAAGGCTCAAAGCTTAGGATTACCAAAGAAAAAAAATCCGGTCACCATTAGCATTGGCAAGTGAAGCGAAAAAACTAAGGAACGTTTGGTTTGGAGAAGCTTATAATAATCCCCTCTAAATAAGCCTCCTTTTAACAAAACAGGAGGGGCTTATTTTCCTAAGTCCTATATAAGGCCATAAACCCCTAAAGAGATGCTTTTGAGGCTTATTTACATGAACTCCACAATAATCACTCCACTTTTCATTATATGAGTCTAAAGAATCGAACACTTCCTAAGGCTTATTATAAGCCTCTCCATATAAACCCCTTGAAAACAACAGAACATAAGTGTTACTCCATATAGGTCGAGTACAAACCACCATTGTTTGGATCCAAAATCAAAAAAGTTATATAGTACTGCATAGCATCAGGGCGTACCGTATACTCGTATAAAACTGCGATGCACCGCATGAATGGGAATTAGTGGAGCGGCAGCCGAGCCGAGAGCGAGGCAGTATTGAATTGGAGAGCTATAGATTGATGTATAGATATAGTAGCTGCTAGGCCATCCCATCCCGCCCGCTCGTCGCTCAATTAACAGTAGCTCCATCGATCATTCAAGTACATTTACTCTGATGCTTTGGAGAACACTGTAGCCCATAAATCCCATTGATGGCCTCATTCAAAGTCGTGGAAGCGATCCAAGCCAGGCCCTGCTTTGAAGCGATCAAAAGGAGGTGGAGTCGTAGCAGCAACCCACGCACTGGTTATATTTAACAGAAACAAAACTGATCGCGATCCCATTCTTCCCTCCGATGATCGTGCGTCTAGCGGGTTCCATTATTCAAACCAAACAAAGATAAATTTGAGTACGTCCAAATCCAAAGCTAAGATAAAGATGGTCCATTTTCATCCCCCTGTTTGAACAAAATTCTGTTTCTGTAATTCTGTTGACCAACAAACAGACGACTGAGGTGACCCGTACGGACACGCGGTTATTACCCTAACGACGTCCGTCCTAATCATCTCCAGCTCAAAGAGCCGTGCGTGCGTCCCGTCGCTGCATCTCAGGCACCTGACTAGTACCTGAGAGATCTTGGTTCTTCACCACGACTGCAACAACAACTCTGCCCATGGCCATGCCTCTGTCCCTCTCATGGCCGTCACCTTCCTTCCTTCCTTCCTTTCCCTTCCCCAGGTCATTTTCCACCACCACCGCCACCGCCAGACTCCTCCTCCACCGAGCTCGAGGGGCCAGGCCATTGCTTCTCTGACCTCGCCTCTGGTCTGCCAGGCTGCCCGCCACCGCTGCCACCTCTCCTCCCCGTTCCATAAAACAGAAACATGAATGTGAGCAATGAAGTGGCGAGTGAGTGTGTGTGTGTTTAGGGTGCGAGGAGGAGTATAATATGGTGGATTAAACAAGATGCAAGTACTCGCTCAACAGTGCCGCATTTAAGAAAACCAATTGACCTCCATGGCTCCTCCGTTTTCGTTCCCCTATAAATACTTGCTGCCATCTCCTCTTCTTCTTCCCCACCAGAAGAGCTCTTTAGTCAGAGCCGCCATAGCAAGGAAGGAAGGAAGGAAGCTTCCGATCCTCAGCTCGGAGCAGAGCACAACCTGCAGGCTGCAGGTGTGCCGCAGATCATCACAACACAGTAAGCCCTCGATCTCTTGGTGCTATCATTAGCAGTAGCATCAACTATCAAGGTGTATTGTTTAGCAAGTGATTAACTTTGCTGATATGCTTGATGGATGTGGTGCAGAGCAGACAGAGACAGGGTCACAGGAAGGATGAGCCGGGGCAGCAGGGGCCTGGACCTGAAGCTGCACCTGTCGCCCCCGCCGGCGCCGGCGCGGGGAGGAGGAGGGGAGAGGGCGGCGTCGCTTTCGTCGTCGGACGAGGAGTGGTCGTCGTCGTCGCCGAGCTCGTGCCTGTCGTCGGAGGGCGAGCGGGAGCCGCCGCCGCGCCGCCAGGGGCAGGGGCAGGGGCACGGCCTCCAGTGGTCGGACAGCCCGGAGGCGACGGCCATGGTGCTCGCGGCGTGCCCGCGCTGCCTCATGTACGTCATGCTCTCCGAGGCCGACCCGCGCTGCCCCCGGTGCCGCAGCCCCGTCCTCCTCGACTTCCTGCACCACGCCGCCGGCAACGCCAGCGGCGGCGGCGGCGGCGGCCGGGACGACGACAGCCACAGCCGCAACGGCACCCGCGGCGGCGGCGGAAGGAGGAACAGGAGGGCATGATCATCCGCGTCAAGAACCCATAAATTTTCCTCCATTAGGCTATTAGTATCAGCAGCGCCCCCCATGAATCTGTCGTCGTCTCAAGAAAAAAGAACATGAGAATGAGATCCCCAGTGTAACCGTGATATGCCATCTGCTTCTGCGCCGGCGAGGTGGTCACCGTGGTATATCACGGATACACTGGAGAGGAATGGAACATGAGAGATCGATCTCCCTGCTCAGATGCAGGAACAGAGCTGTCGTAGTGAAGCTCTTGTTTGCTTTTCTTCTCCCTCCCGAGACATCATAAAAAGCTGAAGAAAAAGAAAAAAGAGAATCTTTTTCATGGCGATCAATCGAATCGATGGGATAAAACTTCAGCGATCATTTCGACCAAAAAAGAACGACTGGAACGATCATGCCCTAACACGAACTGGAATTGATTCTGTCTGTGCTTGTGGCTGTCAAACGGCAAAAGCACAGCTGTAGAGCGCGAAAGAATGCATCTAACACGAACCCAGTTTGGGACGGATGATTATGGAAGACAAACTACAGGGACGCCGTAGCTTTCGGCGTCGGCATGGAAGCTGGGGAAGAACAAATCGAAACCTTCAGCATGTACAGGTAGGTCAAGCTGTCATTCTGAAGCAAGAAATTAAACCAGATGCAACATCTACCAAACCTGATGTCACCTGCCATTGATGATGCATGCGTTTCTGATTTCTCAGATGCAAGATCAGAAATCTTTGTTGTGCGCTTTCCCCTGCTCTGCCGTGTGATCGAAGTGGCAGGTGGTGCGCCGTTTGCACGGATACAGCCAGAGGGGTGCACCTGCAAGACGAGCTGTTAGCGTTTAGCCACCGGTCACAATAGACGAAATAAACAGCGTCATCCATGGGCACGGCGCAAATGAGATAGCATAGCTGAGTTTATCATCGTCCACACACAATTTTATTTTTTTGAAAAGCAAGGATTAGGTAATTCTTGCACAATCCTCGCAGGAACGCAAGTGTTAGCAATAAGAAGCAAGGAAAAAAAGGCAGAGAACCATAAAGGCAAAAAGTTAGGCAATCCAGTTAACAAAGAAGATGCAAAGTTTTTGTACCCAGTAATAGTACCTCGTTGATCTTCTCAACTCCAAATAGGAACAAGTAATTGACACAAACTGCAAGTGCAGTATATACTATATAGTTCACCACCATCTGGGTTTGTTTGGTCATGTAGGGAAGAACACCCTTCCCTTGTAAAAAAAAGAAAAAAAAATAGAAAAAAGGAGCTGCCTGTATATGAATGAAATGCATCACCTTGAGTAGCACCCACTGTAGTAACGGAGCAACAAGCTAGATCAAAAGTTTATGATTATACAAAGAATACCACAGGTGCTTAGGTGGAGTTCCTTACTAGTGTGGATGTACCAAGCAATGATCACAAGTAAAAAGCCACATGAAGCAAAATGCCTCAAGAAGGACCAATTTATCTCTCCTTAATGTGCTCTTGTGGACAAATATGAATACATTTCAGTAATGTCGTACATAAAGGTAGCTGCTTACAAATATTACTTCTACTGTAATAATATCCTTACATATCCAGACCTCGATGGAGAGACAACTTTTTCAACTTCATCATGGATTTGCTAAACATGAGGCTGTTCCTTGATCTCTGTTGACCACCAAAATGATCCTACTGAGATTGAACCTTCAAACATTGCAACTCAAAAGACACATGAGATGGACAAAGGATACCAGGCATCCAAATAGGACATGATGATTGTATAACACTGACAAACAGAGTGAATTACCATTTTCCAACACACAAAGCCTTTAGGTATAAACTTTTACCCATGAGAATCATAGCAGTTGAAAGACCTACTACTATTGGTGCAGTGTTAAGGGTTGTATTCATATTGGCTATGGAAACACCTATTACTCGTGGTTCATAGAACATTAATACTGGGAATAAAAATGGCGGGCCTGTTTGGATACGTATGAATGTAGGATTTACACTCAATACCCACAGGTTGGCAGGGAAGTTAGATCATGTTCTCTCCCATCCCAAAGGGATTGTATAATCCTCACATCCAAACATGCTCCTAACACGAGCCAGAATGAAACCTAGCAAAAGTACACAAACCTTGTCATCCTCAAAATGCACTCTCAAGTGCAAAGGGCATATTCAAATAAAGTCTCAGAAGTAACTAGACACCTTCTGATACTTTAATGGCACTCCCACCAACCACTGCTGCTTCTGACATACTGATCCACAATACCAAATTCTTTGTTCTGCTCAACTCGCTTAGCATAATTCTCTGTAGATATTGGACCTTTCTTGCGCTTGCGATAGTAAATGATGTCCCAAGGCCACAGGCGCGCAGCACCAAAGTACTTCTCCACAGGTTGATCCGATGAATCCTCTTGTGCCTCCATCCCATAGCGCTTCAGAGCTGCAATCACTTCCTTAGTTGTTAGCTTCAAAGACTTGTTTCTCCCATTTTTGGCCAGAAAGTCCTGTTTTGACTGCACTGATGAAGAGTCCTCGAGGTTGACATTCTGGCTTTGCACTCCATTGGCAGCATTATCATTAACCAAGTTCTTGTTGAAATTAACACCTGTGCAGCCAGCAGCATTAGCATCCTTACCAGGAACAAGTGCTTCCCCATTAGGGACCTTGTTGTTCAATACTGAACCTTTTCTTTCTTGCTTGTTATCATCCATATTTTTTACGTCAGATCTTGTCCTGAACTCCAAATTGTCCTCCACGGGAGAATTCATCAGGCCATCTAGATTTTTGTTCTCTACATCAGATGAGGACTTATGCTGTTGTACTGAAAATGGAACAGGATGGTTGATATTTGGCCTTGATCCTTCATGCTGAGTTGGTTGAGCTGATTTTGAACTAGAATGCGCAGAACAAGATGGAGAATTTGCTCTAAACCGAGACCGGGATTGAGGAGATCTAGATCTTGAGTCTGAGGAAGTCCTGTCGGAATGAGATCCCTTAACATTATCATGGTGCGAGTGCCTTGAAGGTTCAGACAGGGGAGATGACCCACGTGACCTTTTAGATCTGCTTCTCTTGCGTGCTTCCTTATTGGTTTGTGGCATGTTCCCACCGTAGTGGGCATTTCTTCTGTTGTCCCTGGGCACATTACTCAAATTAGGCACTCTTGCATTTCTCTCAGGAAATGGTTTCCTACCATCTTCAGTTCTACGATCTGTTTGATCCAATGGATGAACATGAAATTCTGGTCGCCTCCTTGAGGGAGACCCAAATCTTCTCTGCCTCAGCTGCCATTTTTCCCTGAAGTTCAATCCATCTCTCCTTGCTTTGAAGTTATCATCTATTCCCTGAGGGCAATTACGCGCAATATGGCCAGCAATGCCACAACTGTAACAAGTTGGAGATCTTGATTTATCATGGCTCATGCCAACACGCTTATCCGAGTGCTCTTGCCACTTCTCCGAAGAACGTCTGCGTTCACGAGAATCATAAGAGTTTGCTTTAGTCACATTTTCTGTTTCTTCTTGCCTATGATATCCATGATAAGGCTCATAGCGATCAAAATCATCACTGTCTCCACCAGGGGTACCTTTCCCAGTCTCAGCCCATCTATCATGTTCAATTGCATTCGCATCAATTGTTCCACCTTCGTCCATCTTCAACTCCCCTGGATCTTCATCAATTGTACCAACTTCATCCCTCTTCACATAACCTGGATCTTCATCAATTGTACCACCTTCATCCCTCTTCACACCCTCTGGATCATCACCAATTGTTTCTCCAGGATCACTGACAACCTCAACGATTTTACCATATTCCTTTTCTGGGACAGCGTCAGGATTATGACCCTGATCATGATTTGCTGGGTGATTATCCCGGGCTACAGAATCCCTGAACCTAATATTGTCCCGAGCATCTCTGAAGTTTCTTCCACGAAACGATTCACCAAATCTTGAACTCCTCCTGAAACCCTGAGAAGATCTGGGCTGCTGTTTTGACCAATTAACAGTAATGCGCTTCCCACAAATATGTTTCCCATGCAGGAACCGCAGGGCTCGAGTTGCATCATCATCAGAATCATACACTGCAAACCCGTATCCATCTTTCAGGTTCACGATGCAGTGGCCAAACTTCTGAAAAAGATGTTCCAGATAACTTTGCCGCACATCTTGGGAAAGCCGCCCAATATGCAATGACATCTATAACAGAAAAACATTCTTTGAGAATTCCACTCAGCAATTCAATACCAGGCAATGAAGGAAAGCAAGATAATAGCATTCCTAAACTAAATTCTTAATGACTGCTTATGCAGACATGTGTATAACTGTATAGTCATCCAAAGGTAGTAGGTAACAATACTGAACTCCATTTATTGTCACCTACTTCTATTGCAAAATAAACACTAATAAATTGATTAAATTTCAATCCAAAGATCTTGTAGACATTATATGAATTTGAAGTGATGCATGGATCATTAAATGCTAATGAATGCCTACTTCACCAATTTACTAGTACCAATCAATCAGCAATACTATTGACTATCAAAAAATCACAATCAGATAGAACAAATAAGCTTCAAGGGAAAACATCAAGCTAAAAAAATTATAATAGAGCATACATAATCAAATAAATACAAGTTGATCTTGAGCTGACCCAAGCTTGCATAAATATATCGTTTGACAGAACATGCTATCGCGTAACTCTTCCAGAACTGCTTCCAATTAAAAAAAAATCCTGTGACCATGTGTAGCCATGCCACCATAAGTATGTAGGATGTGTAGATTAACAGTACCGCTCAACCAATATGTAGTAGCTTTAACCAGAATTAATGGAGCTTAAGTTTTCTTATGGTAGGGAATAATTTTGAATCTTAGCAGTTGAAGATCATGGATGATTGATGAGATCATCCAGATTCGTTCAACAGCACTAGAATATTCGTCTACTCAATAAAGTATCTGTATCTGCATACGCCAGCTACCACCATGTAAACTGGAAGAAATCATCTTTAAGTTTCCAATTCAAGACCAATTAGAAACAGATAGGTTTGTAGAGAGATAAGAGAGCAATATGAATTCTGATGTGAAATGTGCATTCTATAAACAAGATGCTACCATGATTCCCATATTTTCTAGTACCAAGTAACCATTCTGAAAGTTATGTATATCTGATTAACCATACCGGAGCTAGCTCTGTAGCAGCTTCGAATCTATAATTCATTACTGCAATTGAAGGATGCAGCTACTAAGCAACAGAAGTTACAAAAATTGCAGGAAACATCACCCAACTTCATTACACAATTATAACTAATGTATTGATTGATCAAACTCACATAATTGCAACCTAAAACAATACTAGTTACAAACCAAATACTACATTTCAGACAGTTTAAAGAAACCAAGATTTTAATAAAGGACGCCTTCAAAGCAAATGGTACTGCACAAAACACCAAATGCTGCCAACCTATAGGGATATAATGATAAGACACCAATGCGGCTTTACAAATTTCCCAGGCATGCAGAACATGCTAAGAGCAGGTGTGTCTAAAAGAACCAGGTAAGCATCGGAATTGGCTGATGGTAGAGCATATAAATCACATAACAGAACCTCAAGGAGAGAAACATATACCTTGATTGTGGTCCACAAGTGAACTAGTAAAACCTGAACCTGCAAACACATCAAGAGTCAAGGTCAAGGTCGAGTTATGAGTCAACTACACAAGCCAATGCAGAGTATGGACCACGATATGCTAGGAACTGAATTGACAAAACAACTAGAGGAAAGCCACATGGAAATGGGGTAAAGAATCCATATCGCAAAAAAGAAAAAAACTTTGACAACCATGGCCTGCACTTTAACTAGGGTTCCACCAACAGTTTACATCGCACAACTAGAAATCAGGGCTCTCTATCTAGGATTTAGCACACCAAACAGCACCAAAGCTGGAGTACCCAAAGGAATGGAACAACCCCCGGAAAATTCGGAAAGGGCAGACGAAAAGGCGCTCCTTGCACCGCGTTTGGATCAAAGATGATGCGGGCACGAATCTAGGGCAAGGTCTGGACGCGAACCCAGATGGACGGAACCGAGTGGTGGCTACTCACCCGTACTCACGGCTCCTCCCCTGGATCGGATGCAGGGCCGCGAGCAATCGATCGCATCCGCTTCCGCTGCCGCTTCCGGCCTTCCGCTGCCGCTGCAGACCTGAAGTCGCTAGTCTTCTCCCCGAAGCGTCGTCGCAAACAGCCGAAGAGGAGTGAGCACGAGGAGGGGTTTTGGGCTCTGCCCCGGCACTCATCGCTGCGGCCCAACTGGGCCAGATGCACGGGCAAGAAGATGGGCCGCCATGTTTAGCCGGCCCAAACTAACAGCACGGGCCCACAGGAGTTCTAGACAATTCTTCTGGTACCAACAGTTTTGTACTACTCGTAACCACCGAGCAGAGCCGCCGCCACACTCCACCCTAGTCCACACACCACTCTGGCACTGGCAGTGAGCTCAAGAACGAAAGCCAGAAGAGGCAAGTAGCCACTGATCGAGCTCTACCGCCACGATCGACAACGCCGGCTAGCTTATTAGTGGTAGTAGATCGATGAGGACTTGGTGGACGCCCCGCGTTGTGGCGGCGGCCCTCGTCGCGGCGGCGCTGGCGCTGAGCGTCCCCGGCGGCGTGGGCGGCACCCCGGAGACGGCGTGCGCGGCGGCGGCGGCCCGCGACGGGCGCGTGGACTACGGCTTCTGCGTGTCGCGGCTGAGCCACCACCACGACAGCCCCGACGCGGACACCTGGGGCCTGGCGAAGGTGGCCGCCGACGTGGGCGTGGCCACGGCGGGCGACGCCGTGTACGACATCAAGGCCCTGCTCGCCAAGCCGTCCGGCGGCGGCGGCGGCGACGTCAGCAGGGAGCGGGCGGCGCTGGAGGAGTGCCGGAGCCTCTACGACTCCGCGGAGATGGCGTTCGCGGAGGCCTACGACGGCATCAACCGGCGCGACTACGCGGCGGGCAAGGCGGGGGCCGCGGAGGCGGCGTCCCTGGCGCGGCGGTGCGGCGACGACGCCTTCGCGCGCGCCGGCGTCGCGCCGCCGCCGGAGGTCGCGCGGTGGGGCGAGGAGTCCGCCAAGATCGCCGTCGTATGCGCGGCCATCACCAGCCTCGTCGTATGCGCGGCCATCACAAAGATCGGGACCGGGCGCAGGTGCAGGCTCAGCCTACCACGTAGCGGCGCGCAGGGTACCCCGGGGCCGCGCTCTCCGGCCACTTGTCACCTTCCATGAGGCTAGCATGCATGTGCCGGTGCCGCGTCGAGGCGCGCCCGCACCCCTGCCCGTGCCGGCCCTACCGGAATACTGCCGCTGCCGCTGCCGGTGGCGGTCCTGTACGAGTTGTTGTTTGCTGCCCGTGAAACATTTGGGGGCAAACAGCGAGCGGGCCACGGCTATAGCAGATGCGTTACTTTTGCACGAACCCCCTCTCCCCCTGTTACTTGCTGGCTTCTTGACGAATCTCTCTTTAGCTTCGCTGCCTCTCATCTGGATCGATATGTAGGTTCGTTTAGATTCCATATATGCTGCATTCTTTGGTCTTTGATGCCGCACGTAATAGACCAATGGGCAGCAACAGTATAGCGTGGTAAATATGAATAGTACTAGTGTATTATGCGATTTGTTCACGCGATTGGCTTCATGACGAGATCGAAACAGGCCCATTCTTTAAACGGGCTCAGACGATGAGGCCCAAGATCATTTGCTTTGCCGACCCGCCGCGGCTATATATAACGACGACACAGACCCCGCCAGTGATCGATCAGCCTGAGCCCCCAACCCCTCAATCTTGTCTGCTTGTCCCAATCCCAGCAAAAGCAGAGCCACCACGAACTAATCAATCACTCCCTTCACGCCACAGAGCATCAAGATCAATTGATCCATCGACGACGACCACGACGATGAGGCCGACGCCGCCGCCCGCCCGCCTCCTCGCCGCCGTCGCGCTGGCGGTCGCGCTCGCCTGCCTCGCCGCCGGCGCCGGCGCGACGGTGGTGACGACGTGCCGGGCCGCCGCCGACAGCGACGCGCGCGTGGACTACCGCTTCTGCGTGGCGGAGCTGGGCAAGCACCGCGAGAGCCCCGACGCCGACACCTGGGGCCTCGCCAAGGTGGCCGCGCTGACCGGCGTCAACAACGCCGACGACGCCGTCTACGACGCCAAGGCGCTCCTCGCCAGGCGCGGCGGCGCCGGCGGCGCGCCGGCGCGCGCGGCGCTGGAGCGGTGCGGGAGGCTGTACGACTCCATGGGGTTCGCGTTCGCCGAGGCGGAGGACGAGATCAACAACCGCCGCTACGCCGCCGGGAAGGGGAAGGCGGCGGAGGCGGCGTCCCTCGCGCACCAGTGCGACGACGCGCTCGCCAAGGCCGGCGCCGTCCCGTCGCCCATGGCGCAGCACAGCTCCTACTCCGTGAAGATTGCCAACATCTGCACGGCCATCACCAACCTCATCAAGTGAATACGGAATACCATAGGTGGTTTTGCTACTTCTTGTAGTAGTGTATGTATAAAAAAAGACGTGGTCGATCGAGTTGATAGCACATATCAAAATGTTGTACTAGCTTGGAGAACTCGAACAAATAAAAGTTTGGTTTTGTACTTTTGTTAGTGGAAGCAGTGAGTGGCCTCATGCATGCATGGCTTGCGTGATCGAGTTTTGAATTTCGAGTAGTATACTGTTACATAGTTTTTGAAAGGCTTCATTCAACTTTCAAGCTTTCCAATAGTTCTGGGACATGAGTGATTAGCAACAAAAAAAAAGGTTCAAATGATTCACATAGCCTTTCCAGTTCGAAGTATAATTGCATAGAACCTCAACTTCCTCACTTCTAAATAAAACTTTCTTTATTTTACCATCTTTTAGAAACACCTTTTACTTTTCTGGCCGGGGCTGTCCTATTTAAACGCACCTCAACTAATACCATTCGCATGCCAACTATACTATAGCTTTTTTAGATAATGAACTATACTATAGCTGCAAAATGATTGCTGGACAAGACGGTCATTCTACTACCATCCTGGACGGCTGGACCCCCTATGCACGCAGGAAGGAGCAGTATTTAGGGAGTTAGGCTTCACAAATTTCACAGGAAATAATTTCATTTTCTTCGAGCCTCGTACAAGTATGCTCGATCTATTTCTTTTTCCAAGATTATGGCACAAGAATTAAGCAATAACAAGAGAAAAATCTAAGGAAATGACCAAGCAAATTAAACTTGTGTCTTAAACAACACGACAGGAATTAGTACTCTGCACTTTCAAAAAACAGGACTAGAACAACCATTCGATTTCCATAGGGTTACACAAATACCGGATGGTAGATGGTCCAAACTTCATCAAAATGTGGGTATGTTTCGTGGCCACCCAAATTAACTGGGGACAAGGATTTGGTTGCCTTTGATTGAATTTGGCAATCATTCGGTTTGGTTGCAACACCCCTCCATCTTTGCTCCCAGATCAAAACAATCTTGGTGGAGATCGAGCAGAATGCAAGTTCCACCTGAAAAAAGGGTCGTCAATTCTTCTATAACTTTGATGCAAATTGCCAAGAAAACCTAAGTGTATCAACAATTGATGAGGTGACAGATGCATCTAGGGAGTGTTTGGATCAGCTTAGATCATGAGAATTAGATAAAAAATATATATAGTCCATTCAAAGAACGTTATGAAGGAGCACGATATATAATCCCATTATCTCTTTTCGTGTCGATTGTCATCGAAATGGGACGGACTCGTTCAAGAACATGCACATGACAACAACTAGGGTTTTATAAAGCCATCAGTAGGCATCATATGTCTCATCAACACAAAGCAAGGTTTTCATTTGTTCGACCTAGCTATTATGAGATTATAGGTATAACCAACCCAACTATTAATATAAAAAAAGTCATATTTAAAGTATGTGTGATGAGAAAGTTTTGAATAAGACGAATAGTACGTTTAGCGAAAAATCAATAACGAATAGTAATTTGGAATGGAGGTTGTGGAATTTTATAGAAACAATATGCCTTTTTAGAGTGACAGCATGCGTACTAATGTACACTAGTGAATGGCGCGCGCTGGGCGCGCGGCAGATGAGAATACGATATCATACACTGAATTTATAGTATAAAAACATTATACTATGAACTTGTTCATTAGGCTACAGACATGACATAACAAAAGTTCACATAAAGTTCTCATGCACGCTTAGAGCGTACATAGAGCCTTTATGAAGTCTACCAACAAGAAATTTGTTATTGGAACGAAATATATCCAATAATACGATCAATTTGGCATGAAAATATTTCCAGACTGAGTTAAATAACACAAGAGTCAATTCCATTAAGCATACAAACCAAACGTTTTACATAGCAAGTAGACAAAGTAACATAATGCTTCAAGGTAAAAAATACTTCTCTCCTCTGCATTCCATCTTGGTTCTTGAATCAGGAAGGATTCTCTTTTTCTTCTTCAAAGTTAGCAATATATGTGAGGCCTTTTGTAGAACAATTGGATTCAACGGCATGTGCTTCTCAATGACAATGTCCCTATAGCCCTACCTCACTTTAACAGATTGAACATTATGAATGAATCCACCATTGTTGTATCCATCAGCTGAGGTTGCCTATTTCAGGACAATATATATGTGAGCTTAGTAATAAAAACATGGTTTCGTCAAAGGGATACAAATATGTAGCAAGACAACAAATAGTTACCTACAAATCTGTTATAGAGCAGGTAGTACAAAGGAAATAGCTGGGAAAATAAAAGTCCACTAATGAGTAAGGTTCCATCTATGAAAATTATAGAAATTTCAGCTTTATGCACTACTGAACTGAAAGCACTTGCGCCTTCATATAGTAAAAACGATCATTTTGAACAACTGAGAGCTCCTTCTGTGTATCAAGAATTATAAATGGCATATTACCAAATTCTTTTACAACTCAATGGGAAATATTCACCAAGCAAGATGCAGTCAAATATTTAAAGTCATAAAAGGACATCATTTTCTGAGCACTGAAAGTTATTTTCAACTTTGCCATAAATGTTGTCAATTAGGAAGATAATTTGTGATAACAAAGTATCCTGGAAACTAATATTTGAGATAAAATTGCAGAAACAACATAAACCAGTATGCCATGCTATGTATATCACTCAAAACAAATTACTGCTGGACTTTGATGAATCTGATGGTATCTTTTCACATATATGCTATTTGCAGTGGGAACAAACCTTGTTTATTCGATTTTCTGGTGAGGGAACATCTTCCACTCAGGGTTGCTTCGCCTGATCAACATGGTTATATTACTTCTGGTTCAACTCTGCAGACAGTAGAAAGAGAATAGATTAATGACTGTTTGGTTGATGCTTTAGAGTAATCTAGGTCCTTTGTTCATCACAATGGAAACAGATTGTACCTTTCCATCGAAAATGTTAGTAAGAAGATTGGGGTGTCACAATGTACCACCATTTGAATGGTTCCATTTAAAAAAAACTATTTGCAGCTTATACTAAAACGTTAAGCACAGTTCGTGTAAAAGTTAATTGGTAGAAGAAAATCCAAGTTTCAAAGTGATAGTTACCTTAACATTCCCCGGTCAAGCACAAAAGGCCCGGGCGTTCCTTATCCGCCGCGGCGGCGGCGGCTGTCACGTACGTCCGGCCCCGTCCCGGTCCGGCTCCCCGCCTCATCTTCTTCTCCATCATCGTGAATGGTGAAAAGGACAGGAGCTCTGCTTTTCAGCTCAATAATGGAAAAAGGAATGGTGCGTGTGCCTATTCTGGTGCACTAATAACGCGAGCAGAGGATGGATGATGCTCCCCTGCCCCTTTAGCTAGGTGCAGATAGCTGTTGCTTCAAGCAAAAGGCAAGTGGCTCGTAGTTCTTCTAGCAACGCACCACACAATGACACAGCTGACTGAAAGCAGCAATGCTATGCTATATATAATTTTGTGTTGCTTTACTTGCAGATATTTCCACGGCTAATGTGCGGTGCAGGTAGGTACGTAGTAACATATATAGCCGGTTACACTGCCGAAGTAGCCAAGTTAGGGCTTACTGCTTGCAGTTTTTTTTTGAGAATTACTGCTTGCAGTTACAAAGTACTCTGTATTACAGTACTAATATATGGTAAACTTTACAGCTACCTTGAAGACTTGAAGGTCGATTTGTGGAAGGCTTTTAGATCGATCAAATAGCGCATGCCTACCAAGATCTGCGGTAGCACGCTCCGTTGCGCGACACACGACCTTGCACTTTGTGTCTCGTTAGTCTTGCTTTACACAGTGGATCGGAGCAACCAGTAGCGAACAAGTATGAGTTGCCTGTCGCCTCCGTTAAAGGAAAATGTTGCCTGTCGCCTCCGTTAAAGGAAAATGTTGCCTGTCGCCTGTACTACCTGCGAACTTATTATTAATGCCACTGGCTGAGTGGCGTAGGCATCAGCAGTTTGGATTCGGATCACCACATGGAAGAGGCCGACATTTCTTCATTTTTTTAATAAAAGAACTGCTAAAACAGAACTAAAAACAAAAAGAAAAGATCGTGCGATACTGCTGGACAGGATAGAGATAGACACACGCACGATTCATTGGAAAATTTCAGAAGAATCACACTTGTCTTGGTTCTTCAGAACCAGATAATGTAGGGATATGCCCTTCTTCCCAACTGGCCTTTTCGGTAACAGTCGTGTCTAGAATAGCTAATGATAAAGTTAATCACTAATCCATATGTTTATAACTAATTTTTTTGGGGAACTGGAGTATGTTTATAACTAACTGACCACACGTCTAATTAACTCTAACAGTCCCCTTGATCAATCGGTTCTTGTAATCTTCATGCAATCCGTGACAGAAATTCAAAATAGAAGAAAATACGAGAAGAAACCATCGTATAAATTGATACCGCACTTAAGCACTTGACAACAGTGGTCCATGTTGGGCCGCATGGATTGTCACTTCTCTCGCTCGATGTACAAATGGCCTTTTTGGACCGTCTCTCTTGTAGAGTGCAGTCTTTACAAACTAACTAATCTGCCTCCTGTCTCAGTTAAAGAAAAACGAAAAAAAACTGACCTGCCTCCCTGTTTTGCTTGGAAATATGATCTGCCTCCGGACTCGCTAGAAATTGTTAAAATGCTGTGTCCCAATTAATCCCCACGGCTTCAAACCAGAGAATGAGCCTTGATCCATAGTAAAATCTAATGGTTTGAAATTTGATCATTTTACAGGAGAAATCGCAGGGCTAGATTTTTTAAAAAAATCTTTACCTAAGAATAAATAGTTTTGTGAAGACTTTTTGGTAAATAAAATTGAGATATTTTTTGGGTGATGATTTTGCTAATTAGTTTTGTGGAAGATTCTAGAGACTTTTCTGAAGAAGAAAATGATAGAAAATTTTTGCAATAAAGTTATGTGGAATTTTTTTTGTAAAATATCAGCTGGTAAGGTTCCTTATGGTGGAATCAGCCCACCAAGGTTTGAGTCCTCGACTTAGCACCTTATTACAGGATTTAACCCGCGCTATTTTTTCAGTGGTACGCGATGTTCTTGTCGACAACGAGGCGCTCATAGTGACTTCGTCAATCTTGAGATCTGCCGGATTAGTCTCTCGGAGGTGCTAATAGGGATAGGATTGTGTGTCTATATTGGGTGAGTGTGCGTGCATATTTGTGAGTGGTACTGTGTTTCTCAAAAAGAAAAGTAGCTCCTTTACAAATTTTGTATCTAAATTTTAGATACAATTTATCTCAACTTTCTACCTAATTTTGTATCAAAGAGGAGATGGAGCTTACTACATACTCCGTACGAGTAAAAAAACAGATCACATGATATCTTACTATTACTAATTGGAGGCTCCAAGGAGCCTCCACATTAATCCTTGCGAGAAGCGCTAGGAAAAAAGATAAATCCTAAAAATTCTCACAAAAATCAGAAACATCTGGCCGTTAATTTGGTATATATAATCATCCTAACTGTTGGATCTACTCTATTTTAAAGAAAATTACCCACCTATGCCATTATGAAACAACAGCTTAAAATAACCCCCTGTATATACATATAAATTTCCCACCACTGCCATTGGACAATATTTGCATAACTCGAATAACAGGAAAAAAATAGTACCATCCATGAATCCTAAGTATTCTTTGTAACTCCTTTTGGTTTTAGAAACAAATATTAAATAACCAACCGATCTCCCTGCCTCCTTAAATGCTTTTATTAAAATCTGATAGAGAATTTGGTCAATATCTCCATCCTAACGTAACTACTAATATCACCTCAATCTCTTTCCATCCTTCGGTAGAAAATCTCTCTCCATCCTTCGGTAGAAAATCTTTTGCAAAGGGTCAATCCAACCAATAAACCTAATCTGCATGTCTGCGTATATGTAAAGCCAACCTCCTCCCAGAACTGTTTTGGTCGCACTGAGATAACAATAGTCATTGGCGGAACTGGAGATAATTTAAGGGGGGGCCAGGCCTCCACACAAATATTTACTGGTTCAAAAATCTAACAATTTGTCGTAATGTATCACGTATATACTAATCAGCTATGACTATGATAATTTAATAATTAATTCTGCACCCAGTGGCAATACATAAAAGAGAAAATACGAGAATAGTTTAAAAAAGTGGTCAATAGATCTTACATGTTCATTTTAATTTCATCGCACGCTTTTTCACTGTATTGAAAATTAGATGATCTAGATTAGTTAAATAAAGTTTACTTACATTGGTTCGAATCGGAGGATTGACGTTGGTCTGGATGGCTGCCCGCTCCTGCCCGCCGTCATTGTTGTCCTGCTCCTGCCCTTCCATTGTCGCTGACTCGTCGTGGCTGCCGAACAGGCGAACACAAGATTTCCGAAGAGAAGAAGAGACGCCGGGCGTCGGCACCGTCGGCGGCGGCGGCAGCAGCGCAGAAAAGAACAGTCGAAGTCGAACAGATGAAAGATGAATGCGATGCGACGATGCGTCGTCGACTCGACTCGTCGCGTACTCGGTACTCGCGTCGATACGTATTAGGCCTATGGGCGTTGGGCGTTGGGCAGGGCAGTAGGCCTGCTGCTGGCCTGCTGTTGGGCTTGGGCTGCGCATGTATGTATGTGTGAATGTGCGATTGCAATTGGGCTGCCGGCTGCGCACCTGTGCTGTGCCTGTGATTGAGCGGAGACCCATGCTGATGACCTGATGTGCAGCATGATTAGGGGGGTATTAATTTTTTTTTTGTTAGGGGGGTGGGGGGGGGGCATGCCCCCCCCCTCAGTTCCGCCACTGACAATAGTGTTTATGCCTAAGACAATTACACGTTAATGGGCATAGGATGGATGCAACTGAAGTGACATGCGCTGGCATGTAGCAGTAGCTCTACATATTCGATAGGCGCCATCTGATCCGTACGTAATTCTCAACTCATGCATGTCCTTTCTATTCACGTTTTATTACCTATTAAATTGCATGGGAGCAATATTGTGTATAGATAATTCTTGTGTGATCTCGATTGATTCTTAATTAGAGTTACTAACAAGGCAGCAAAGACTAAATACTTATCTAATTTCTTGCACTGGGAAAGATGATGAAACAGTTGTAATAAACATATAAGAATTTACGTCCAGGTATGGTTTAAGAGGCTAGACATATGCATTCATCTTCGAGGCATATGCGTAAATAAAAAGGAGAACTAAGAACAAGTCCAAAGAGCTAAATATAGGTACTTGAATGAATATCTATGTATATGGAGCTTTGTATAGCCTAAGATAAACTTAATTACTCCATCCGCCTTTGGAATACAGCTACATTTAATTCTATTCTAAGTCAAACCTTTTTAAATAGCAAAAAAACTATAAAGGTTGACAACATAAAAATGATAGTAGTAGATTTATTTTGAAACTAGCTATCATGATATATAACTTTTTCTATTTGAAATAAATTATTTTTTAGAAATATTGTTGGTCAAAATTCGACATGTGCACCATCAAATTGGTCTCATCGAGTCTGAATATGTCTAATAGTGTATTTATTTGGTATTGTAGATGTTGCTAATTTGGAATAGAGTGCACAAAAGGGACATGAGCAGAACTAAACGATATGAAACAAACTATAGTGTATAATAAATAAAAGCCTTCTTAAAAGTGTTACCATTATTTACCATGATCTACTAAAAATAACGATTACATGCAACATACATGTTGATGTTGGAAAAGGTAGTGCTTTTTTATGATGACAATTTGACAATAGAATATAATTTTCCTTTTGATTACAAGAAGATTTAAACCCGTGCATCGCACGGGTTGATGGAGTAGTGTTGTCTAAATCCATGGGGCACGTGTGTGCGTGAGTACATACTCCGTACGAGTAAAAAAAACAGATCACATGATATGTTGTCTAAATCCATGGGGCACGTGTGTGCGTGAGTTAAAAATGCAGAAAATTGAGTATCGACGAATTATGTCGAGCACGTCTGCCTGGGGGTACCCCAGAGAGTAGATTTGTAGGTCTCGCCAAGTTCTAGGAACGACAGTACATGAACAACACAAAGATTTAGACAGATTCGGGCCGCGAGTAGCGTAATACCCTACGTCCTGTGTGCTTGATTGTATTGCACGTGTGGCTATGAGTTGAGTTCTCTGTGGTCTTGATCTGACCTGATCTAGTCTACCCTACCGAACTAGGGACCCCCTGCCCTCCTTTATATATCCCAGGGGGCAGAGTTTACATGGCTAGTCTCCTAGTCGGTTATAATTAGGAGTCCTAGTCCTAGTAGGAGTACATGAGTAGCTGTCCGAGTAGTTCTACTAGGACTCGGTCTTCTATCTTGAGGGTATCCGGGGATGCATATCCCATATTGAGACCATGAAATAGTTTTTAATGCAGATGCTTCATACTTGAGTTTTTGTGCTGAAAGTTGAACGAGTGCAAACTCCAGTTCGAAAATTGATTTTCTTGGTTTAGATAGTTAGAGATTTATGATTTTAGTTGATAGTTGTTGCCACGAGGTTCAAATTAACATCTTATGTTTTATGGACTGAAAAGGAAATCTTGAGTTCAAAAAAGTAAGGTGTTCTTAAATGAAACTGTAAAAAAGTACGTTGAAATTAGCTTCAACCTTAGTTTTAAGTAAATTGACGAATACTTACCATATATCACAAGGAAAATTCACATGTTCCATGGTGTAGAATGAGTCTTGGACTAAGAAGGAGCAAATCTGTTATTTTCATGCTACCTTTTCTCCTGATTGTATTTGAAGGTGAACTGATCTGTTATGTTGGTGGGAAAATAGTGAAGCCGGATGTCCACGTAGCTGATAACCAAATACGAGGTGTGTTCTCATGTTGCATTTTAGGATGGGAAAAACTAAACGTCATCATAGCAAAGTGTATTATAGTAGTTGACACAATGACTCTTAGTGAGATGATCAACATTTTGATTATGCTTGAAAAGTGATTCAATTTTCTTTTCTCGTGGCAGTATGTTTTGCTTTTATACATATGCCATTTAACTTTTCCTTCCATATGACCATATATATGCCAGTCGCAGAAACCTCCAGCTTGTTTTTTTTTAGAAAATGGAATTGTCTCCGAGAAACCTCCAGCTTGTATCTGTTAGAACTTTTGAGTTGTCCCCGGACTCTAGCTTAGGAGCAGACAATGATGCGTCAAAGAAAGATCCTAAAGAAGTTAATGCGATGATAAATGGAGTGTCTAAAACGTATCTCATGAATGTCACTACGTTACCTTTGCTGACCATCGTGTGCTCTCTCAATAAGAACTGACGCTCACCTCTGGAAATTGTTACCACCAAACTGCAATCCATTAAGAATCAACGCCGCAGCTCTCTGTTCGGAAGCTACCCACCAAAGGTCAGAGGAGGATGAGTCCATCCAAGAGCCTCCTTGCCGCAGCCGTGGCCGTCGCCACGCTCCTCGCCGCCGACGCGACCGTAGAAACGACGTGCAAGGCGGCGGCCGGCGCCGACGCCCGCGTCGACTACGGCTTCTGCGTGTCGGAGCTGAGCAAGCACCGCGATAGCCCCGGCGCGGACGCCTGGGGCCTGGCCAAGGTGGCGGCCAACCTCGGCGTCAACAACGCCGGCGGCGGGGTGCGCGACGCGGAGGCGCTGCTGGCCAGGCCACCGGGCGCGGGCGACGACGCGAAGGCGAGGGCGGCGCTGGGGCAATGCAGCAGGCTCTACTTCGACATGGAGCTCGAGTTCGCCGGGGCGTACGACGAGATCAACGAGCGAGACTGCGCGGCGGGGAAGGAGGCGGCGGCGGAGGCCGCCGCGCTGGCGCGCCGGTGCGACGACGTCTTCGCCGAGGCCGGGATCATCCTGTCGCCGCTCGCGCTGCGCGGCGAGTACGCCAGGCTGATCGCGGTCGTGTGCACGGCCATCACCGACCTCATCAAGTGATGCGTTCATAGTCTTGAATGAGCTTGTTGTTTCTTCTTTGATCTTGTACCCAATAGTTGGGAGGAGTGACCAAGTAAAAGGGCGTGATTTATTCTTCGAATAAGAATGCAGGAGGCTTTGTTGCATCATTTCTGGCAACGAAAAAGTTTCTAGAAGAAAAATTCTTGCACTGCGAGATTGCGAGAATATGCCGGAGGCTTGTGACAACTGACAACAGTGGTGCATCTGACATGACGGATAACTATAGCTGGGATCCGAGCTCTGCTCTGATGCCCTCTCCCCCGGAGGGGTCCCCGGCGACGGAACCGCGGGCTAGACCGGCGGGCAAGGGACCGGACCTGGTGAGAGCTGCGCCTTTTGATGCCGGCGATGGACACTCGGCTTCCTCCTCGAGCCCCCCGGCTAGGCCGGCGGAGGGACAGGCAGGACCGGTATGCGGCTCACGCTTTTGGGTCTTGCAAGGGGAGCAGAGCTCGGAAGACGAAGATTCGGAGGATGAGGCGGGTAAGAGTTCCTCAATCTCAGTCGGAGGTGACAGTGATTTTGCTAGAGATGCGTTTACTGCTGGTTTTTCGGTGGAGGATTTGAGAAGAGCCGAAGCTTCAGTAGCCCAGGCGGATTCTCCGTGTTTCGGATCTGTGTGCTATGGTGCAGGTCAGGTCAGGCATCCACGGCGGTTGGCTACAAGGGTTGTCGACGCGGTGGCTGAACGGAGGCAGAGGGTGACCAAGCCTTGGAAGGGTCCGCTCCCTCGTCGGAGAGCTTCGCCGCCGCTCACATTCGGAGATGTGGCGGTGAGAGATCTCAGAAAGGGGGCGAGGATTGGGATGCCGATGTTTGGAGCGGAGTCCGCTATGCGGATGCCTGCAACGGGGGGCGTTCTTGGTTCACCTCGCGGGGGATCGTCGCCGGCGGCGGTGGCAGTAAGGCTGGCTATTCCGGAGGTTGAAGATGAACAGTTGTTGGGCCAGGACGGGCCGAAAGTGAACATGGGCCGGCCCGTAAATTTGTTGTTGGGCAGCGGAAGGGTTTTCCACGGTGCTGCTGGATTGGGGGTGCTGTTCACGAGGGGAGGGAGGCCAAGAGGGCGCACGAGAGGTTCATTCAAGCACAGACATTGCTTTGACACGATCCTAGAGGCTATCGGCTCTCCCCTCAATAATTCCTCATCTGATAACTGGGGGGCCTCGCGAGAGCCTCAAGACTCTGGGGCGACCTTTGAGTGCTCAGGAGAAAACACATGAGAGCTGGGAAGAACAGAACCCACAGACCAAGAAGTGGAAGAAGGCAAGGAAGACAAGAGGAGAATGTAGGACAGAGGCAGAGGCTTTGCCCCGGGCTATGGAAGGAGTCGTGGCTGGCAAAGGTATGGTCGCATTGCTTGGCATGGGGGGCGTTCTGCTTCGGGTTTTTGTGGGGGGTATGGACAGATTGGGGGAAGGAACAGCACTATGAACCGTGAAAGGGAGGAGAATCTGTCCAAAAGGCAGAGCTGGTTGGAGAAGAGTGCGAAACCAGTTGAAGAGGAGAAGAAAGAAGAAGATGTCAGGATGGAAGACGCCACTCAGGAGGAGGAGGTAGAAGGAGGGGCAAAATGCACTAGGTGCTCAAAGAAGGGACATGTAGCAGGGAGTTGTAACACAGCAATCTACTGTGTTATATGTGACTCCCAGGATCACATGAATCATAGATGCCCAGTGCTGAAGGCACCAAAGCAAGTTGCCCATGCTGTTGGGTATGCTGTGCATGGGATGGGCTTCTACCACATCCCCAGACCTCCTTTGTCTCGCCCGAAGAAGGATTCTAAGATGGCACGCATCAGTGTTGAAGGTGGCAGCTTGTCCATGGAGCAAGTGGTGATTCAGTTGCAGAGGTTATTCCCTAGCAGATGGAAATGGGACATGACAGAGCAGGACAATGCTTTTATCACAATGTTTCCTTCCAAAACTGATTTGCTACGGGCTATAGACTTTGGTGGGGCTGATGTTAGGGGGAATGGGGTGGCCCCTGGGTTGAGACTGAAATTTGAGCAATGGTCTGTGAAGGAAGAGGGCTTCTTACTCCCCAAGGTCTGGGTCAAGGTGTATGGCATAAGGAAGGCTCTGAGGGAATATCATGAGCTCTGGGCAGTTGGTTCAATGCTGGGATCAACACAAGTAGTTGACATGGAAACAACCAGGAAGAACAAATTTGGGAGAATTTTTGTAGCAGTCCTCAATCCTAGCTTGATCCCACCAAGGCTGGATGTTGTTATTGGTGATCACTACTTTGAATTGGAATTTGAGGTGGAAAGGGTAGGAGTTGATGAAAATGGGGAGGAGGCAGAATTTGATTGGGATAGTAATGAGGGGCAGGATCAGGCAGGGACAGAAGAAGTGGAAGAAGGGAGGGAGGATGCTAAGGGGACTAACAGAGATAACAAGAGAAAGAAAGTGGGTGAGCACAGCTCACCAGCAGGAGCAATGGCTGTTGGTGAGCCTGAAAATTATCAGGCTGATAACAGTGAAGTTGTGGGACAAACTGCTGATTGTAGTGGAGCAATCAAAGAGGCCATTCAACACATGACAGAGGCAGAGCTGATGGTCTTTCTGAGGAAAAAGGCTAAAAGCATTCTGGATATCTCAGTCAGCAATGTGCTTGATGAGGTTGTAGAGAAGGTGCTGGCAGAAAACTCAGAAGATGAGGAATATCAGAACTCAGAAGGAAAAAATGAAGGTTTAGAAGAGATGGATACAGGGGAAATACAGAAAGCAAGGGGGGTGGAGGAGAACAAACAAAGGGAGGAGAACAGGAACAAGATCAACTCAGAGGTAGGACAAGATAGGGTCAAGATAGCTGCTGCCATACATGAAGCAGTACTGTCCCCAACAAGGGCTAGTCCCAGGTTAGCAGGAAGCAAGGAGGAGGACACAATGACCAAGGCACAAAAGAGGGCCTTTGCCAAAGCTCTAGAACAAGTGGAAGGTATGTCACCCTGTAATAGCTTGTTTGTTCCTGCTAATTCTGATGTGGTCAGTTTAATAGAACAGGTAGGGGTAATGTGTGGGTCCTCTTTGCTTGAGATCTCTAGGTCAAGGAATCAGTTGCTTGATCTGGACTCTAGCAGTAGGGGGGCTCCAAAAGAGATCGGAGAGGGTCCTGTGGTGTATCATGACAGTGATGAGGAGGGTTTAGAGGCCATAGAAGAGAGGGCTGTAAAAAATCTGTGTGAGGAAATGATGGAGGAAATTTATGATGAGGACTACTACTACCTAAGTAATGATTTTAGCGTGGTAGGCAAAAATTGCAAGTCCAGTGCTAAGTCACTGAAGAGAAAGACTTGCAAAGTAAAAGTGGGGAAGAATTTAGGTATTAATAATAGAGTGTCTAAATGAAAGGAATCTTTTGGAATAGCAGAGGTCTTAGTGACTTGGTTAAACATAGATTTCTTAGTGACACCTCCAAGGAGCAAGGCTTAGATTTCATTGCTCTAATGGAAACTGGTAAAAAAGATTTCTCACCTTCAGCTCTAGAGAAGCTCTGTGGTGGGAGGGATTTTATCTGGCACTGGACACAGCCCCATGGTAGATCGGGTGGCATCTTGCTAGGAGTTAATATGGCTGCCATTGATATAGGGAGTATAGAGGAGGGGAACTTTTACATTAAATTTAAACTTAGAGATAGAAAGGAGGATTTTCAATGGATTTTAGTGGTTGTCTATGGGGCAGCACAACCTGAATATAAGGAGGCCTTTTTGATAGAATTGGTGCAGACTTGTAGTAAAGAAAAAATGCCCCTTCTTATTGGAGGCGATTTCAACATCATTAGGAAGCCGAGTGAAAAGAATAATGATAATTATAATGATCATTGGCCTTTTCTCTTCAATGCCATCATAGATGGTTTAGAGCTGAGGGAGATTGAGATGTCTGGCAGAAATTTCACATGGGCTAATTCTATGAAAAAGCCTACCTATGAGAAATTAGACAGTACTGGCAAGCACTGAGTGGGAACAAAGATTTCCCCTGACTACCGTAGTAGCCCTGACTAGAGAAATCTCTGACCATACCCCACTTCTGCTAAGCACAGGAGAGGGTTCCCAAAACAAAAGACAGGGTACGTTCAGGTTTGAATTAGGTTGGCTGCTACAAGAGGGATTCCAGGAGCTCATTTCTAAGGTGTGGAGGGAGGAGAGAAAAGGAGAGACGGCCATTGAAAAATGGCAAAACAAAATTAGAAGGGTTAGGCAGTTCTTGAGAGGATGGGACAAGAATAGAAAGGGTCAGCAAAAGAAGGAGAAGCAGAGCCTGATGAACAAAGTAGAAGAATTAGATAAGAAAGCTGAGGCACAACCCTTGAGCCAAATGGAGTGGGATTTGAAACAATGCTTGAAGGATAGGTTGGCACACCTCCTAAGAGAGGAAGAGCTGAAATGGTTCCAAAGGGCCAAAACAATTAACCTGCTGCAAGGGGACAGCAACACAAAATATTTTTAGCTAGTAGCTAACGAGAAGAGAAGAAAGACAAGGATTTTTAGACTAGAAAAGGATGGAGAAATCATTGAAGGAGAGGACAACCTTAAAAGACACATTACCTCATACTACAAAAAACTCTTTGGAGCCCCAGAATACAATAATTTCTCCTTAGATGAGAAGATGAGGGGGGATATTCCTCAGGTCTCGCAAGAGGAAAACAGGGTGCTAACAGAAATCTTCTCTGAAAAGGAAGTTAGAGACACTATTTTTCAAATGAAACATAACAAGGCTCCAGGACCAGATGGATTTCCTGCTGAGTTCTACCAGGCTTTCTGGTCCCTAATAAAAGAAGACCTCATGGCCATGTTCAGGGACTTTCATGAAGGCAAACTACCCCTCTTTAGCTTGAATTTTGGTATTATTACTTTAATACCTAAGTTAAACGAGGTGAAGAAGATAGAACAATATAGACCCATCTGTATGTTGAATGTCAGCTTCAAGATTTTTACCAAAGTCTTAGCTAATAGAATCAATTCAGTTGCTGACAAGGTGATTAAACCCTCCCAGACAGCCTTCTTACCTGGAAGGTCGATAATGGAGGGCGTGGTAATACTGCATGAAACCCTACATGAGATCAAAAGGAAAAAATTGAGTGGGGTAGTCCTCAAGCTAGACTTTGAGAAGGCCTACGATAAAGTTAACTGGAATTTCCTACAACAAGTTATGAGAATGAAAGGTTTCTCAGAAAACTGGTGCAAATGGATAGAGTGCTTGGTAGTGGGAGGTAGTGTTGGAGTGAAAATTAATGATGATGTGGGGTATAACTTTCAGACCAAAAAAGGTTTAAGGCAGGGAGACCCTCTGTCTCCCATGCTCTTTAATCTAGTAGCCGACATGCTGGCAATCTTGATTGGAAGAGCTAGGGACTGTGGGCAGTTTAGAGGGCTAGTACCCCACTTGATAGACAAAGGCCTCTCAATCCTCCAGTACACAGATGATACCATACTATTCATGGAGGATAGTTTAGAGGAGGCTAATAATTTAAAACTCCTACTGTGTGCTTTTGAGAAACTAGCTGGTCTTAAGATCAACTTTCACAAAAGTGAACTTTTCTGTTTTGGGAAGGCAAAGGAGAAATGTGGGGACTACACCAATCTTTTTGGGTGTAAGGAGGGTGCTATGCCCTTTAGATATCTGGGGATTCCCATGAGCTCCAGCCGTATCACTAAGAAAGACTGGGCTCCAATTGAGGAAAGATTTTAGAAAAAGTTGAGTGGCTGGAAAGGAAAGTTACTATCTTCGGGGGGTAGGTTGGTGCTTATTAACTCAGTGCTCTCTAGCTTGCCAATGTTCATGATGTCCTTCTTTAGAGTACCTAAGGGTATCCTCAAGAGGCTGGACTATTATAGATCCAGATTCTTCTGGCAAAGTGAGGATCACAAGAAAAAATATAGGCTTGCCAGATGGACCATCCTAAGCCAACCTAAGTGTGTAGGGGGATTAGGGATCCTAGACTTAGGGGTGCAAAATATCTGTTTACTTAGCAAATGGATATTCAGCCTCCTAAATGAAAAGGGAATTTGGCAGGAATTGCTTAGAAGGAAATATTTCAAGGATAAACCTCTCTCTCAGATAGAAAAGCAACCTGGTGATTCACAGTTTTGGTGTGGGCTTATGGAAGTAAAACAAATGGTTCTAAATGAAGGTAAGTTCAAAGTTTCCAATGGGGAAAACACCAGATTCTGGGAAGATCATTGGGTGGGCAATGAGCCACTCAGTGTTAGCTACCCAAGTCTGTATAGAATAGTAAGAAGGAAGAATGCCACAGTGGCAAGTGTACTTAGTTCCTCACCTCTAAACATCTCTTTTAGAAGAGCTCTGACAGGAGATAATCTAGAAACACCTCTTGAGAATTGGTTCAAAGGGGAGCTTAAGCGTCATTGTCTGGTCCTCTCCTCTCTTGAGCGCACGGTGGCGCGCCTGCGTTCGCGGATACGTTTCCTAAAAGATGGTGACGCAAATACAACGTTGTTTCATAGCCAAGCCCGATTCCGCAAACAAAAGAATTATATCTCAAAGGTGGTTCACGAGGATGGAGTAGCCACAACTCAGGAAGATAAGCATGATGTTTTCTTCAATTACTTTGATAGTCTGCTCGGGACTGCAATGCCTCGCTCTGTTACATTGGACTTGGAATTCTTCCATCGTGAAGGGCCGGATCTTTCGGCTCTGGAGGCGCCGATATCTGAGGATGAGGTTTGGCAAACCATTAAAACACTGCCAGCCGACAGAGCTCCTGGACCGGATGGATACACGGGCCGGTTTTTCAAAGCTTGTTGGCCTGTAATTAATGCGGATTTCATGGCTGCGGTGATCACCTTGCAACAAGGGGACGCAAGGAAACTATGGCTTCTCAACTCTGCCTATCTAACATTGATACCAAAAAAGGCAGAGGCTCTCCAAGCTACGAACTACAGGCCCATAAGCTTGGTTCATAGTTTTGCTAAACTGATAACTAAGGTTTTGGTTAACCGGCTTGCCCCTTTGCTCAAGGATCTAGTGGCCACCAACCAGAGTGCATTTGTGCGTGGACGGTGCATTCATGACAACTATATGTTGGTACAACAAACAATCAAGCTGCTGCATAGGAGAAAGGTACCAAGCATTTTCCTGAAACTTGATATTTCAAAGGCTTTCGATTCGGTTTCCTGGTAGTTTTTATTAGAGATTCTTTCACACCTGGGCTTTGGAGTTTCTTGGTGCAATATGATTTCCAATCTTCTCTCTACGGCTTCTACCAAAGTTATTGTCAATGGAGAACCAGGAGAAGCTATTCGGCACCACCGAGGCCTACGACAAGGCGACCCGCTGTCCCCCATGCTCTTTATCTTGGTTATGGATGTTCTTAATAGCCTTTTTACCAAGGCAGGTGATATGGGTTTACTGCAGCCTCTTGCACGAGGTAACATTGGACAGAGGATTTCTCTCTACGCTGATGATGTTGCTCTTTTTATCCGGCCTGTGGAGACTGAAATGAACTTAACCATGGAAATTTTGGATATCTTTGGAGAAGCTTCGGGGCTGCGAACTAATTTTCAGAAAAGTTGTGCAATCCCAATTAGGTCCGAGCAACTGGAGATTGAGGTGATCTCGTCCTCCCTAGATTGCACGATGGCTGCTTTCCTGTGCACATATCTCGGGCTCCCGATCTCTGACAAGAAACTACGGAAGTCCGACCTCTTACCTTGGGTTGAAAGAATTGGTGATAAACTCCCAAGCTGGAAAGCAACAATGATGAACATGGCTGGTCGGGCTACTTGGGTTAAGTTTGTTCTCTCAGCTTTACCAATCCATGTGTTGATAGCAATCAACGTGCCTAAATGGTTCATTAAGGCATTAAACAAAATCTGGAGAGGTTTTCTTTGGAAAGGAAGACAAGATGTGAATGGTGGATGTTGCCTGGTAGCATGGGAAAAGGTACAAAGACCTCTTGATCTGGGCGGGTTAGGCGTCCCTCACCTAGAGCTCATGGGTTGGGCTTTGCAAGTCAGGTGGCTGTGGTTCCGAAAGACGGATACAAGCCGACCGTGGAGTACCCTGGATATCCCAGCCCATCCTTGTGTGATCGCCCTTTTTGAGGTTGCTATGGAATCCAGGGTAGGCAACGGGTCTTCTACTTTGTTTTGGAAGGATAAATGGATTCTTGGGTGTTCAATTTCAGACCTAGCACCACTGGTTGTAATAGCAGTACCTCCCAAGACACGAAACAAGAGAACAGTGGCTGAGGCTCTCTTTAATCAGAACTGGACCAGGGACGTTCAGGGGGGATTATCTTTGATAGGACAATTTGAGTTCTTCCAACTCATAGACACTTTACTCCAAATTGTTCTCTCCCAGGAGGACGACACTCATGTTTGGAGACTTGATGGGTCAGGGCAGTACACGTCGAAATCAGCTTACAGGGCTTTCTTCAATGGTTCGATTACATTTGAGCCATGGCAACGTATATGGAAGACATGGGCGCCCCCGAAGTGCAAAATCTTCATGTGGTTGGCAGTGCGCAATCGGTGCTGGACAACAGATAGATTGGCAAAAAGGAATTTGCCACACCCTGACAGATGTTTACTGTGTGATCAGGAGGATGAGGACATTCAACACCTACTCACCACTTGTGTTTTTGCAAGGGAGTTTTGGTTTCGGATCCTATCCCCAATTGGGCTACAACATTGTGTTCCATCACGACACGCGATATCCTTAGCAGAATGGTGGAGAAAAAGTGTGAAGAAAGTCCCGAAGGATAAAAGGAAAGGCTACAACTCACTCATTATTTTAGGTGCCTGGCTTCTTTGGAAGCACCGCAATGCGTGTGTTTTTGACGGAGCTCGCCCATGTTTGGAGGTGTTGCTAAGATCCTTCCGTGTTGAACACCATCTTTGGGGTCTTGCAGGGGCTCGGAAATTGCTTTCCTTGAGCACTGGTCAGGTTGGAGGGGATATTTAGAGCTCCCCTTGTGTGGGTCTGTGTGTATTGTGGTCTAGTGTGCGTTTTGGTTTCTTTCTTGAGGTGCACCCATTGTAGTTCTTGCAGGGGCTCGGAAATTGCTTTCCTTGAGCACTGGTCAGGTTGGAGGGGATATTTAGAGCTCCCATTGTGTGGGTCTGTGTGTATTGTGGTCTAGTGTGCTTTTTGGTTTCTTTCTTGAGGTGCACCCATTGTAGTTGTCAGCCCCTCGCAGCTCAGTCCGGAGCGAGGTGGTGAAGTGTATAAGGGACTGTTTTCTCTCTATTAATACAAAGATACGCGGCTCTCCTGCGTATTCGAGAAAAAAAGAATTATGGTTAAAATTAGTAGGCCAAGTTGTTAATGTTGACCTTCTGGAAGGAGATGATAGATTCCTATGGAATCTGAATAAGAACAGGTCATTCACAGTAAGGTCCATGTATTTGAAACTGATGAAACAGGGGGGAATTAATACTAGTGGTGCCTTATGGCAAGCTAAGATTCCACTTAAAATAAAGATCTTCTTGTGGTATTTAAGGAGGGGGTGATTTTAACCAAAGACAACTTAAGCAAAATAAATTGGAAAGGGAATCTCAATTGCTGTGTATGTGACATCAAAGAAACAATTCAACATCTTTTTTTCGACTGCCCTAATGCTCACATTATGTGGACTATGATTCAAACTGCTTTTGGCTGTAGAAAACCTGACTCGGTTCATGATCTGTTTGGCTCCTGGTTGACTTCGTTTCAATCAAAGAGTAGAAAACTTGTCATGGTGGGAGTGGCAGGAATCTGTTGGGCCATTTGGCTAAATAGAAATGATCAAGTCTTTGGAAGACTGGCGACTAATAACTCTTTGCAGGTGATTTTTAGAGCGTCATACTGGATCAGGACATGGGCACAACTCGCTAAAGAGGAAGAGGGCAGGGCTCTGAAGAGGGGGAGCCAAAAGATTGAAGTTTTAGCTTTGGAGATCTTCAGCAAGTTTGGCTGGCCGGCAAGGAAACGACTGAAGTTTTAGCTCCTGTTGTTTGGGACTTGCGTTTCTCTTTAGTGTGTCTTCTGAATTTTGTTGTGTTAGTGTTAGGGCGGTTTCTGCCTAGACTCTTTTAGCTGTGGTGCTGGTAGGGGCTTTTTGTTCCTTGATGGCAGGACTAGTGTGGTTGTAATGATTGGCTGCAGACATTCACGGTGTGGATGTTGAGGCCGGATGTTTCCGTTATCTAAAAAAAAATCTGACATGATAATCGGCTAACACACCCTGAGATATTAGTGTGTAATGTGTGCGTGATGGGCCTTGGGCCGACTAACGTAACGGGGGCCCAGAAACCGGGTTCTGTAAAAACAGTTTTCGTTTCTAAAATCGCGAAGTCTAACGCGCGCGGGGTCACGCTCGTGCGGAGCGCGCGACCCTCGCGTCGCCGCCGCCGCTGTCTTCTCCGACGTCGGCACCACCAGGTTAGAGCCCGGGGTTAGGGGGCGGGGTTGCTGGGGGGAGATCCACCGCCGCCGGACCTAGAAAGGGGGTCGGGGGCGGCGGCCGGCCCAGCGGGGGCGACGGGCGCTGGGCGCCGGGCGGAGGGCCAGGCGGCGATGGCGCCGCCGGCCGGGCGGTGGGAGATCCCCGGTGGGCGGTGCCGGCGGCGGGGGCGGAGGGGACGGAGGAGAAACGACGGCCGGCGAGGTTAGCGTCGGCCGCGGCGGTCGGCGGCGGCGGAGGCGGCGGAGGCCGCCGGAGCCGGGGGAGGTGCAGGCGGCGGGTGCGGAGAGGGTGCCGGCGAACACGAACGACGGGTTAGCGTTGGGCCGTGGAGGTGGGCGGCGGCGGAGGCGGCGGAAGCCGCCGAAGTCGGAGGAGGTGGGCGGCGGCGGGGGCTGCGGCGGCCACGGCGGCGGGTCGCTCGATTCCCTAACGCGCGACCCGTCGCGCGATAGCCCGGTTCTTCTGAAATCGTATGGCGCCCCCAACTCCATCGGTTCATCGCCCTTCCTTCCCCAGCTATCTCGCGTGTGTCTCACGTCGACAGCGTTCGCCGTCGGCCACGGGTCCTTACACGCCAAGGAGAGTCTCCAATTCCAATCATCCGTCTCCGCCAAATCGCCGAGTCCCCAACTGCAGGGAGGCCCAAAACCCTAGCCTCGACGAGTGAGTTGTGTTTGGTTCCTTTTCTGCTTTGATTTGAACCGCCCTATGGTGCGAAGATGAAGAAGCGGTGTCGGTCTAAAGAGCCGCAAATCTTCTGGTCCTGCCTCTTGTTCTCGATCAGGAAAAACCGTCCCCTCTTCTGCATCGGCTGCTCCTGATCGAGAGGATCGAGATGAGAGACTGCAGCATCCGTCGCCTAGTGGAGAAACCACCGTTAGGCCAAATCAGAGGCGCAAGAAGGAAAGACCACGCAGCGTGTGGATCCCCAGGAGGCTCCTGCTGATGTTCCATGGTAATGTGCAAGCAGCCTTAAAGGCCTATACTGAAGAAGGCATTGCACGAGCAGCCTTAAACGAGACTGAGAAAGAAAGCATCAAGCAGAACGATGATGCCATCTTGAAGAAAGATTGCCTCGATGATGCAAAGCTGCTGATGGATCAGTCTGCTCTGTGTGCCAGCCACAGGAACAGCGGGTCAGGGGATGCACATGACGAAGCCACATTTGGTGGGGAGGAAACAAGCTTGCTTCTTAAGATGGACAAGAAGCCAAAACCATCTTGTTCCAGGGATCTTGGCAAGATTGCACAGGATGAAGATGAAGATGGATGTTCTGGCAAAAAACCTTCTTTGGTTGAAGATGAACATCCTGACAAGATTGGTGTCCATGCCACTGAAGACCACAAACAAGAACAAGGAAGCGCAAGAGGACACGTGCAGGCCCTCCTCGAAATGGATGCTGAAACCATCTCAAAAAAGATTTGGTATTTCTTCAAACGCCTGAACTTTGAGTCTCCTGAGCGTCCTGTTTATTGTCCTGAATACGAATACGAGCCAGAGGAGCTCATTGAGCTGTACGAGGAGCTAGCCTTGTACCGCATCAGAGCTTATGAGGTACTGAATAGAAGACTAAGCAATTTCCCTTTTGTGTTTATGCAAACATCACATGTTGTCGGGTACTGTGTGCATTCTTAGTTGCTGCATCTGCACTCGTTTAATTACTTTATGATTGTCTTCTGCAATTAACAGTGGATAGGAAATTGACTAAACTGGATAATGCGAATCTGAAACTGGAGTACCCTCCATCCAAACTTTCTGATAACGGTTTTTTCAAGCACTATGAGGAAAGCCTTGAATGGTACTTCGATCCCAAACGCTGCAAGCACGCTCACTTTGATAACTACCAGCGACTAGTGCTTCACGGTTCTGTAAGCATAAACACTTGAATCCTCCATGCCATCTAGCTTAATTCTCATTTTTGTTATCACTTAGTACATGTTTCTATAGTCATACATGTTTCTACCACTCAACTCTTAATACCTATGAAGAAGACTTAGCATATGTACAGTACTTTGAAGTGGTAGCAAACAAGACGAAGGTATGATTGATTTGATTGAAGTGTAAACTACTGGTTGCATATTATCCTTGGTCTAATAGCCTTCTTTTCATATGACAGTGGATTGAAGATTATCTGGGAGACAGCACGATTAATGTAAGAATCCCCTAAAAGGCTTTTGTGGCTATAAACTGTTGTGCAATGTAAATTGTTATACTGAACATCATGCATGGTAACTTTTTTGTTGTTCAATGGGACAATGTCAAAGATGTGGCTTATATGCAAGCACTGGAGATTGCAGCAGACTTTCCAAATGTTTCCCCACTTTTAATTTCCTATGGTTTCAATGTAACACCACCTTCCTCACATGTTAATTTTTTTGTTGAGCATAAGTGCTGATGATATATTGGAAATTGACATTCTTTCCATTAATACAGGAGTATATCCGTACCCTTTGGTCTGATTATTCGCACAAGGGATTAGACGGTCTCTATTTTGAGATTTGGAAGCGAGTTGCTAAAGGAAAAGTTAGTACCTCAGTATGCAGAACTAACTAACTCATGCTGCTCTCCTTATTTATGTTTATGACTTCTCTAAATTCTTGTACATATGTGCTACATGCTTGCTTGCTAAATGACATATTTCTTTTACCTCTTCTTTCAGATGAGTTTCCAAGAAGCTTTGTTTGAAGTACATAGCAAAAACATGTTTCCCATGCGCAGTGTTCACATTAAATATGAGCTTGAAAATGTTCCAAACAGATTCCCATTAAAAGATTACGTAAGTTCCTCTTATTAGTTTATTTCCCTAACTATATGTTGGATGCTTTTTTTCCCATTCAGCAGTTCATCTAGATACTTATTTTGTTCGTTCCCTTTTTCCAGTATGATGCCCACGTGGCTGGCATTGACGAAATGGTAAGCTGGTCTGCGTAGGGTCCTTGCTCTGCTGGAATACATTCTTTACACTGATGGAACATCTGTCTGTGCAGGCTTCAGACGATAAAGCTCGTTAGTTGATCAGAGAGGCCGTTAAGGAAATGGTTGGTCGATTGATTTACACAGCAAGCAAATGTAGTGGCTATATAGGATTTTTTTACTAGCAAGCAAATGTAGTGGTTATATAGGATTTTTACTAGTTGATTATGACTTTTAATGCTGTCTGGAAATTGACTTTATTTTGCTAAGCTGAGGCTGAATTTTATCTTCAGGATTCAGAACAAAAGTACTATTTGGATTATGCCAGGAGAAAGTTGAAAATTGCAGAAGATATTGAGTTGATTACCAAAGGTATGGAGACTTCCACCAGGGAGACACGGTTTTTGGTCTCAGTCCAAATAACCCCATAATGTATTAAATGGTCAATTTAACTCCCTCATTTTACAAAACCAGATCATAACACACCTTTTACACCATTTTGCATGTCCAGATAGCCTTGTAACAAGAATTTTTATTTCTTTATGCTGCACTAAAGTTGATGAGATGTTGCCTGCACATATCTAACGACTATCCATGCAAAGGTATCGTGTACATGTTATGAAATGTATGAGTCACTACTAGATAGGTGATCATGAATTGAACTTTTTTTCACAACAAAATTTCCCTACCCACCAGCCGTAACAAGTAAGAGTTATTGACAAGAGGTCATGAACAAGAAGGATCTGGCTAATAATAATATGGCAGATTTCTGTGTTTTGAAGGTCTGTACATGTTATGAAATCATGTTAAAGGTGTGTTATGATCTGGTTTTCCAAAATGAGGGGGTTAAATAGACCATTTAATACATTAGGGGGTTATTTGGACCTAGCCAATACATGGAGGTAGTAAATTGGACTTTTTCCTAATAAATATTCAGTTTCTGAATTACTATTATTTACTTATTAGGAAGGAGACGAGGGGTTGCTCCACAAGCAAAGAGAGACAAGATTGGTGTGTAGATACAATTATACAAATTCATACACTCGATAAATAAACATTAGAAAATCATGAAAATTAAGATCATGGTTCGGAACTATCCCCACTTTTGTGAGAACTTGCGGCTGGAATACAAATTCTTTACACTGTAATCTCTTATGCTTGAAGGAAACCGAGCTATGAGAGCGAGTCTCTAGTTTTTTCGCCTATTGTTTCCCAACACGTGGATGTGCTTCAATCCGCCCCGGACTGTGCATCTGGCCTGCTTGCGTTTCCTGTTTGTATGTAGGCCTTTGCCGCCATGGGAGTCCTTTGTGTCTCCGGAACATTTCAACCTACCGCTATTGGTCCACACGGTCGCCGCAGGGCCTGCAAATGCTTGGGTTCCCTCGAAGGAGACGGAGACGCTGCACTTTGTTGGGGGATCCCTCCTCATCCACTGGCCTTCCATGCCGCCGCTAGCTTCCTTCGAGCCAGCATCGTCGTCTCTGTTGCCAAGTTCTCTCCCAGAGGCGTATTCATCGGCCGCAACGGCTGCGACAGCCTCAACTTTGGTCACCTCTGCATCCACGGACGCCATTCCTTGATTCTGCTGCTCCTCTTCGGCTTCCTCTGCAAGGTATGCATTCCTTTCTCTTCCGCGTGCTCTCGCACGGCCATCGGTTCCTAGGGCCTCCTTCCTGCTTCCCCGTTCAGTCCCGCTCTGCATTTTTGTTGGATTCAACCATTCTGGTTAGGGATATCGGCCTTCGAGTTTTGGAGCCTAAGATTCATATACCGCTTGCATTCTCAACTAATTTTTATTTGTTGGCTCTGCACATCCTCTACCGGAATTCGTGCTCCTCTTTGCGCATCGGCTAAATCGATAAATGCTACCACACTAAACTGTTGGGCAAAGGTTAGCAAACTTTTTTTGTTCTTGAACTACCTGCTTAGTGCTTCTGTTTTCAATTGGATCAAGGACAGCAAAAAATGCATATGGAAAAGTTACAGGATCAAAGTTCTGCTGTGGTTCACGAATCTGCTTCAACTTTTAAGTGCTGAGAGTACTACAAACTTCAGTATATTCTAGCAACACTGCCTTCTAAGGATTTAATTGCATGAAGTGTTGTTGTGCTTTTGAGGAATGCTCGATAAGTCGGCAAGTTACATGGTTGGTCAAGACTGAAAGAGTCGTAAATAGACGAGCATTTTGCTACCTGAAATTATGATGGGGCTGGCCAAAGATGATAGCGATAATGGATAAACAAATGTGCTGGTGGGTAAGAGTTGATAAATTGACACAATTTTTTGCTTCCATTTCCAGGTCTGCCATGATGCTGTAGTTAATATAATTATACGGGCTCTTATTGAAGCCTACATTAAATAAGATGTCAGCAGTTCAGCATGTACGTCCTCATCTGAAAGATTTTTTTGTCGTCCATCTCAGTGCCGACCAGTGACAATGACCCTTTTCTGTTGATCATGTCAATATAGATGGTCAGTGCTAACTGATATATCTTTTTTGTTTATCTGAATATTTCGCAAAGTTCATTCCATCTCAGTGCCGACCAGTGACAATGACCCTTTTTGGTTGATCATGTCAATATAGATGGTCAGTGCTAACTGATATATCTTTTTTATTTATCTGAATATTTCGCAAAGTTCATTCAGTCCACAGAAACTGAAAATCTTTGACAATTCCTCTTTTATTTTCTCGAAACAGAAAAGGCCTGTGCATGACAACGATTTGTTCAGTTTAGTGAGTCTAAACCTAAACAATTTCCATAACCAGCCATGTAACGAAGAACCTGCATGCATTACAACTTTTCACCCCCTCTATAGTAACAGTAAGTAACAGATTATGTTTCCGCTGCCATATGGAATTGAGATATTTTCACCACAGACAGTTTAGATTCTGACGTTCATTGCCAAGCATTTTCAGTTATTTTGCAAACTTCGTGTACAGGTAATCATCCAATTTGTTGGAGTTGGTATGCGGCTCGACGGCTGTGCTGTGCTGTTATTTCTCAAAAGATATTTTTCGGAAACAACACATGTAACTGTAGGACGTAGCTACCATAAAAAAGGAGGCAACGTATCCTATACAAACCAGCTTCATGTGCAAACTATGCAAACTCACATCACAGCCGCTGGATGCCCATCCGATGGCCATATAGAGAGTCGGAAAATTTTAGCACTTAAATCATCCCATCATTAGCTTTTCGAATTAAAATTTGTCTAAAAACCCCTAACCCCCTCCGTGAGGGACGCTGCCGCGCCGCTTCTCCCGTGGGCGTCGTTCTCCCATCGCCGCAACTGCTCGGTTCATCTTCTCGCCGGACCGCCGTCCTTCCCAGCGCCGCCGCCCCCTCACTAGCGCCGCCGGCCCTTCCCATCGACGCATCGGCTTCCATTGGTTCTGTGCTTTTTTGCAGCATGGCGCAGATCGACATGTTCATCTCCTGCCACGGCATCCACACCCATCATCATATCATCGTCTCACGCAATCCATGCGGAACTCATGCCCCAGCAGATGTTCAGGGTTAATGGAGAATTGGCGACCAACGGCAGAAAGCTACAAGTAACTTCTCCAGAATCTCAATCCCTGCATGCACATCTTTTTAATTATCCTTCAGATGACCAGAAGGACCCGTCCAGGCTGCCGACCAAGGACAAGCACTGGCTGGTGCAGGGCTGCAGCTACGGCGGCTCGCTGGTGTTCGGGAGCGCAGGTCGCCGACGACGACGGAGACGAGGCGGACGGGTACGACGAGGCCATCTGCCCCGTGGACTCGTTCCAGAAGGGCCCCATCCTGGACGACGAGATCAACGAGGCCATCGTGCGCCCGCTCGTGCACGGCGCCAGGCTCCACGCCGTCGTCGACGCCTGCAGCAGCGCCGGCGTCCTCGACCTCCCGTTCCTCTGCCGCGTGTCCCGGAGCGGCAACTGGCAGTGGGAGGATCACCGCCCCCCGTCCGGCGCCTGCAAGGGCACCGCCGGCGGCCAAGCCGTGCTCATCAGCGGCTACAGCGACGGCAAGAGCAAGTTCAGCGTGTGATCAACACGAAACTCTCATTATTATCTGAATGTTACTTGATCGAGCCCCGTCGGTGGCCATGGCCATAAACGTCGATCGGCTATTGATTGATTTCTTTGCGGATGCCGGAGGCCTACGCTTCGGTGGGTGCCATGACGCACAGCTTCATCAAGGCGCTGGTGAGGGGGCGTCGGCGCTGGGAAGGACGGCGGCCCGGCGAGAAGAGGCGATGGGAGAACGACGCCTGCGGGAGAAACGGAGCGGCAGGGTCCGTCATGTAGGGGGGTTTTTAGATAAATTATAATTAGGAAAACTAATGGTGGGAGGATTTAAGTGCTAAAATTTTCCATCTCTCTATATGGCCATCGGATGGGGATCCAACGATTATGATGAAAGTTTGCATAGTTTGCACACGAAGCTGGTTTCATATGATACTTTGCCAAAAAAAATGCTCAGCTTATTTCAGTTGCATGCCTTGAGCATTTCTGCCCCCTCCCCCATCCCTCCCTTATCAGATTCCTTCTACAGACCTGCCCAATAAGATAAAAAACAACAAGCCAGGAATAGCATCTCAGTTCGTGATCTAATCACTTTGTTCTCAAAACACACGTTGTTTCGAGACTTTCAGATAGCCCACACTATCGCAGCCAAACCAGCCATATGAATGTTTTTCCCATGAGGGATGCAAAATTTTATCCAAGTCCAAAAATGTTCAATAGAATTTGGCCTGCGGTTAGAACCAATTGTCCAAGCTACTAAACTCCAAAGGTATTTGGCCATAGAGCACTCAAAGAATAAGTGCTTGGCAGTCTCATCCTCAGGGCAAAAAACACATTTCTTATCACCCGCCACTTTTTCATCAGAAGATTATCCTTGGTTAATATTGCATTTTGCTCTACTAGCCACATAAAAATTTTAATTTTCAAAGGATCTTGGCTCTCCAGATCCTTTTATTAGTTGTAGTTATCTCATTTCTACACGAGTGCTCATACATAGATTTCACATAAAAACAACCAGATTTTTCCCACAACCATTTTGGGTACTCATCCTCATTTGATAAGGCACATGAACTCAACACATCTCTCAGCTGCCTTAACTGGACTTGTAAATGTTCTCCTAACCACCTCCTAAAGCTGAGACACCATCTATTATGAGCTACTTCGGCTACCGTCCACTCATGTTCGTTACAAATTTCAAAAAGATCAGGGAATTTATCTTTTAGAGAGACAGAATCACACCAAATATCTCTCCAGAAGTCACTGTATTTCCCATTCCCAACAATCAACATTCTTCCTTAGAAGTAAATTTCCTTTACTTTTAACAAATCATTCCACGCAGGGGAATTTAAGTTCTTCCTTTTCAAGTGTCTAAAATGAGTTTTGTATTTCTTGCTGATTCAATATCATCTTCCAGACACTAAATTGTGTCATCAACATATTGCAGGATGGCAATGCCATCTGGGATTAATTCTGGAATAAGACCTTTAACCAGTTGATTATTTTGAGCCACATTGAACATTTTTGCTAGTGTATCAACCGCAATATTAAACAGGAATGGAGATAAAGGATCCCCTTGTCTAACACCTTTCACACTTTGAAAATAAGGACCAATTATATCATTTACTTTCACACTTAGAGTTCCACCTGTCACCACTTCTTTGATCCAGTTGCACCATTTGTCACCAAAACCCCTCTGCCTGAGACATTCAAACATGAAGTCCCAGCTAATTTTATCATAAGCTTTTTCAAAATCAAGTTTTAGAATAATTCCATCTTTACTTCTTCTTCTAGTACCATGCAAGATCTCATGCAAACTCATAATACCATCCATGATGTTGTGTCCTTTAATAAAAGCATTTTGACATTTATTGATTATTTTTCCCATCACAGGTTCCAGTATTACCATTAGGACTTTAGTAAAGATTTTGTAAATCACATATAGAAGGCAAATCGGCCTATATTGCTGAATTTTGTTAGTTTCTTTTGTTTTGGGAATCAAAGTGATTACCCCCATAGTTTAGCCTTCCAATGTCCAAACTCTGTTCTTCAAATTTGACAAACATATTTACCACATCATGTTTAATTATCGCCCAACAGACATGATAAAATTCAACTGGTATATGATCAGGACCTGGAGCAGTATTTGTCTCTATGTCATACATAACTTTTCTTATCTACTCTTCTGTAAATTTTATAGTAAGCAGTTCATTTTCCACCATACTGACTTTCTCGGCTGAACTCCATAAGAGGGCATCCATATGTACATTTGGACTATCCGAGGGTCCAAACAAGCTCTTATAATATTCTGTTGCATGTTTAACAACATTACCATCCCCTTCAAGACCAGAGTCCTCATGTTGTAAATTAAAAATGGAATTCTTCATGGCCTCCACCCTCTCCCTAATGGCCGCATTGCCCATCAGCTCCTCCACCCTGCCGGCGATGCACTCATTGGTGATATCCCACCCTTGTCGGCCTTCGCCCGGAGCCCGAACTTCCAGACGTCGCAAATGTAGTACACCTAGCCAACACCAGGAACGGCACCCCGTTGCGGACGGGGGCGCCTATGTGGCTTCCGTTCACTTTTTAAGCTAGGTGGCTTAGAAGCCCATTGAACCCCACCAACCGTGCATGGGAGGAACAGACGAGCGGACGGCCCAAAGAAGGAACCGTGCGGGGCGAACAAACTTTTTCCGTTAGCGTGCCGTTATCGCGCGAGGCGAACAGACTTTTTTCTCGTGCTTTGACTTTTTTTGCGGGGCAAGTGGTTATAAGGGGAAAGTAACGGGTGGGAATTCTACACTACAAACTTGAAGTTCAAATTTGAAAGCGCATATAAACTATTAATTATATATAAATCTGAAAGTTTACAAACTTATATTTTTAAATCTAACTTTTAGGCAACTTTTGACACAAGTAAATCTGAACCATTACATGACAGCTTTTAATGGGGAAATCATCACGATATCTTCTCGTGAAGTGTTGACGAACTGAACCTGTAAATAATGTTGAACAAATAATGTTGTCTAAGAAAATAATGTTGAACAAATTTTAGTAAAATTGTGAATTAGATATACACAAATTGTTTAATAGAACAATATATATAGTTGAATGTCGTCTAATTAAGTATTTATTAAATTGTTGAACACATTGTGTTGAATTAGTTATACATAAATTGTTTAATAGAACAATACAAATATATGAATAGGCTTCTAATTAAGCCTTTATTGAAATGTTGAACTATATTGATTAATTTTTTGAATTAGATGTAAAGAAATTACCGAAAATAAAAAAAGTTGCTTCAAAGAAACAAAAGAAAAAAGATTAGGGACCAAGATGGTGAAGGACAGAATGCAGAATAAACAGAACCCTAACAAATCGCCTGGGAGTCACCGCCTGGGAGAAGGACAGAATGCAGAATAAACAGAACCCTAACAAATCGCCTGGGAGTATTTGCAGTAAACTACTTCAGCATTTACAATAAAATTAATTCTTTACAATAAACATATTGGAATACCCAGCGCATTTACACATCACTCAATATAAGTATTATATAAACAAAGAAAATTTAACAACTACATTAGCACTACATATAAGCAACATATGAGATCCACATAAAGAAAGGAAGAAAGAGAAAAAGTCTACCTCTTAAACATGATCATGTCTAAGTTTCAGAAAAACACAACCATCAACCTGCAAGAAACAAACCATGGGAAAAAGGATGAAGAAACAACCAAATGCGAACTCACCTGTGAGAGGACGACGGAGGAAGCTAGATCACGATGGAACCCTAACAAATCGCCTAGGAGTCACCACTGCTCAATGGGATGAACTTGAGGATGAGGGAGGCGGAGAAAATAACGGAGCGTCACGGGAGATGGGTGCGGGGGAGGATAGCCTGGAGACACGACATCGTATACGCTGGATGGGATGGACCATATAGCTTGCACGAATCTCAGACAGTGGAAGCTAGATTGGGGAAAAAATTCCGGAAGCCATATGGGTTTCCCGGTTGTGGACGCCCTCTCGAGTTCCACCCGCAGTGCGACACGAAGCACCCCACCGCCTGCGCTGAGCATGCCACCACCATGTCGCGGCGGCAGCTACCACCGTCCTAGCCGAGGAACCTGTCGGGGTACTCATGGGCATCCCCGTGCATGATGTTCGGGTGCACCACCTAGAGGAACGGCCCCAGCGAGAGCTCCCGAAACTCTCAGAATGTATTTTTAGGTCTTCAAACTTGTGCACGGATGTCATCTAGGTCCATAAACTCTTAAAATATATTTTCATAAACCCATCATGGGTATCATCATGAGCCCAAACACGTGAGAAGATATGGACTCCACCTTATTCTCACACTAAATATCTATTTTTCGCGGCGTTCTGAGAGTTTGGGGACCCGGATGACACATTGGGACATGTTCGAGAACTTGAAAATTGAATTTCTTGCACTCTGATTTGTTGCCCTGAAAGGTAGAATGTACACATATTAGACATACACATTGGACATTGCAACAATGAATGTACATTGAAGAATGGATGGCAAAAATACCTCGCATTCTTTAGCCCACCAATCATCTGTTTGCGCATCTATCCCTCCACTTGCAGTCAGACCCAATCCTGTATCTTTCATGTGTCCCTTCAACCAATTGTACATAACCTTGCATTGTGTGAATCTAATTGCTTGGTTTCATGCCACAAGCCAGTTGCATTATAGAATTTGTTGGCTATCTCCTTGTAAGCATAAGATTTCATCTGAAGCTTAGGGCAATTGCCTTCTCTAATCTGTTCTAGAGCAAGGTCACAAAATATGTGTGTGTGGTGCTCAGTCCAATTGGCCTTGTCATACACCTAACAGTAGCTAAGAGTGCATAAATAACAACCAAACATGCTCAACAGATTGATATTTGAAATCGTAAAACACAACAAGATAGGAACACAACCATAACATGCTTAACCGATTGATATTTGAAAGCATAAAACACAACAAATGTTGAACACAACAATATATCAGTCATCAAATCTACATGTTCCTAGCTACAACAAACAACATGAATCCAACCAAAAAACAACAAGACAGGAAGCTGAAGTGCTTACCGAAGAGTTGTCCTCGGCGTCATCGCCTGCATCTTCTTTAGCTGTGGGGCTTGGACGCAGGGCCGCCATCCTTGGACGCCTTCCACGACGCAAAGGCGGCGTGGATCCTGTGTTCCCTGCTCCAATGGTGGGCGGCAACGAACGGCCACCTCGTCCGCGGCTAGGGACCCTTCGTCCACCACGGCCGCCGCGAGGACCTGTGCCTCCTCGGCCGCGCAGCGCATCGCCTTCTCCGGTGCCAGATCCACCACCAAACGAGCTCTGATGAGGAGGCAAGAAGGCGGGATGGGTGGATCTGACGGGGACTCCACCGGATTGCAGGATCCCAGTGTATGAATCAACATGGGAGTTGAGATCTAGGGTTTCCATGAAAGACCTTGGAATGGACTGGTTGTTGATGACGTTCACAACCTCATCTTGTTCATTGCCAGTCGCCGGAAAGGGGAAACCATTGCCCTAAGCGGACGAACTCGCCTGGGACCAATAGTCGTAGCCGCCCCTTGCATCTCATCGGTGGCGGTGCTGCGGAAGTGGAGCGTGAGGGCGGGTGGCGGGTGGCGTGAGATGTCTGCAGCGGCGGGGAAGGGAGACGGCTGCGGCGGCGAGTGAGCGGGAGATCTGCGGCGGTGGGAGAGAGAGAAGGAAGCGGGCGGCGACGTAGAGCGAGAGCGGAGAAGGCGAGACCTGGGGCGCGGAAGGGGGAGACAAAAGGTGGGCCGGGACGGGAGGGGGGAGGGGCATCCAGCGGAAAACACCCAGTTTAGTCCGTTTTAGCACCTCTTGTGGTGCTAAAGTTTTTTAGTCCCCTTTAGTCCCTACAGTTTGGATAGGGACTAAATTTAGTCCCAAAACATTTTAGTACCAGGAACCAAACATGGCCTAAATAATTTGCTAGTTCTGACGCCTACCATGCTGCCACCGGTAAGACCACTTAAAAACTTTTCTTGTGTGGATTCAAAATTTGAATATGGAATCAACAGCTATGATCGATCAAAGTTTATCTTGAGATTTACCGTTTATAATTTGGTGGAATTACGACACGGTGCCATCTCTTCGGCTCTCCTCAACTATGCGGCCATGCTATGAGCCTTCCCACCTTCACTTCCAGCACCAATCAATGCAAAATAAACGTCCTACTCTGCTACTCTGCATATATATGCTGATGTGCAACTGAGTTGAACTAAAGAGAAAAAAACTGAGATAAGATTAGTGGGTTGATACAAATTCACGCTGGATAAATAAACATTAGAAAATCATGGAAATTACGATCATAGCGCGGAACTATCCCCACTTTTGTGAGAACTCGCCGCTGGAGCTATTGATGATATGACACGGATTCAGCTTATGATCTATCTAATTAGTGCGTGTTTCTTTTAAATCTCATTAGGATCGTAATATCATTCACTCCTTAATGACCTCGACAAACAAATTGAAGTTGTCGTGCGATGAGCCTCCCTCCTTGACGCTCTCATGCGCAAGCTTCTTCATGGCCTCCACCCTCTCCCTAATGGCCGCGTCGCTCATCAGCTCCTCCACCCTGCCGGCGATGTGTTCCTTGGTGATCACCCCACCCTCGTCGGCCTCCGCCCGGAGCCCGACCTTCCAGACGTCGCAGATGTACGCCTGGTTAACGAACTGGTCGGCGAAGTAGGGCCACGCCAGGAACGGCACCCCGTTGCGGACGCCCTCCATGGTCGAGTTCCACCCGCAGTGCGACACAAAGCACCCCACCGCCGGGTGAGCCAGCACCCGCTGCTGCGGCGACCACGCCACCACCATGCCGCGGCCGCCGGCGACCCGGTCCAGGAACCCGTCGGGGTACTCGTGGGCGTCGCCGTGCACGATGTCCGGGCGCACCACCCAGAGGAACGGCCGCCCGAAGAGCTCCAGCCCCATCGCGAGCTCCCGGAACTGGCGCGCGGAGAACATGGTGAAGCTGCCGAAGGCCACGTACACCACGGACCTCGCCGGCTGCGCGTCGAGCCACGTCACGCAGGCCTCTTCCTCGGGCCGCCAGAAGTGTCCCACCGCCTTGCCGCGGCGCTCGCCGCCGGTGAGGAGCGGGCCGACGGGGAGGATCCTGGGGAACCTTGCTAGGGTCGCCGGCTCGGCGCCGCGGAAGGAGTTGCAGAGGATGAAGTCGCACCCCTCGACGGCGCGGACGCTGCCGACGAGGTACCGGAAGAGGGCCTCCTGCCCGTCGCCGTTGCCCATGCAGTTCCACGCGAGGTGGGCGGTGTCCATGGCCGGCATGTCCGGGGACAGCTGGAACGTGCCGTGCGTCAATGCGGAGCCGTCGCTGGAGTCGATGATCTTGTCGCGGATCAGGTCGTCGATACTGAGGAGGCTCGCCAGCACGGCGGCGGAGGCCGGCCAGACCGCCGCCGACTTTATCCCGGTGCGCCGCGCGACGTCGAGCGCCCACGTCCCCACGTTGTAGTCCGCCACCATGCACGTGATCGGCCCGGCGCCGCCGTCGGCTTCGTCGGCGGCGGCGGCGGTCTCGCCGTGGCGGCTTCGGCGGATGAGGTCCTCCACCCGCGGGGCCATGTGCTCCTCCATGAGCATGGTCAGCCTGACGAGGTTGTTCCTGTCCTCCCCGGGCTCCATGCCGTCCGGCACCGCCACGAGCCTGATATGGTCCGGCAGCGGCGCGGCGCGGCTGCCGTTGTTCGTGGTGGTGGTGTCCTCCATGGCGGCGACGACGCGGCGGTGGTTGAACTCGGAGTTGGCGAAGGTGACGGTGAAGCCCTTGTCGACGAGCGCGTGCGCGAGCTCCAGGAGCGGGATGACGTGGCCCTGCGCCGGGTAGGGGATGACGAGAGCGTGCGGGCGGCGCGGCATCGTGCTGCTCGTGTTTGCCATTGTGGTTCTGATACGTGTGTACTAGTTATCAGTATACAAATTTGCTTACTTGTGCTGAAGATGTCAACCATGCGAGTGTGATTGGTAGGATATATATACATCCGGAGACATAGATACTGACACGCGCTAAATGACACGAATGAAGCTAGACGAGGCATTCCTTGTTGCTTCAGTTAGGATATATAATCGTTCAGTACACATCAAAAATCTTGTTTAATTTTTGGTGACCTTGTAACATGCATGTCAAATCAATATGTCAATTCTGAATTCGCTCTAATCTTGTTTTTGGTGATCTTGTAGCATTGCTTTGGATTAATGGAGTCTCTCGTGATTGCCGCTACATAGTTTTGAGAAGGATCCGAGGAGAAACAAAGATCTCGGCAAGTTGCAGACGACTCCATTTGTTGACAAGTGAGACTAGCAGGCGCCAGGCGGCAGCTTAGTTTGGTTGCAGGCCGCCTGCGCTTTTCTTTTGGGAGAAGCACCAAGAACGTAATCCAATAGGTGCATGGACAGAATATAAGCGAAAGTAGACGCTTGAGATTCCCTGAAGAATGTAGAATGCTCCGATTTATAGATAAAGGGAGTTTTATTTTATCAAGCAAATGAAAAAATCCCGGCTGCTGCAAACAAAGTTGCATTGGGCCACATTATTACAAGTTTTGCTATATCAGAGACTCCGTCTCCCCATAGCACACTCACACACCACAGCATACAAGCTGGCAATAGAAAATGAAGAGAAAGCAAATCATAGCTTAATAGCCTAATCTATTGCTAAACCTCCACTCATGTCTGGCAAAGATCTCCATGGCCATCGTCTCCAATTGGCGGCATGCCATTTTTATGGAGCTTCTTTCTTCCTCCTTTTGGAGAATCGCCCATGTTCTGATCCAGTGAGTGCCTCTGAAAAGTACCTGCAATGGAGAACGTGCATACAAGTTATCAAAAACCGTATCATTTCGGCTTAACCATATGGCCTAGCACATGGTGCCTGCAGCGACCAAAAGTTTTTTCTTTGCTTTACTTCCTAGACCATTCAACCATTGGCCAAACATATGTTGAGTATTGTGGGGTGCTATAAGACCAACCGAAATCTCCACTAGTTGCCAAATAAATCTAGCTATGAAACAGTCAAAGAAGAGGTGTTGTATAGTTTCGTTGCATCCACAAAAACAACATTTTTCATTTCCTTTCCAATTCCTTCTGACTAGATTATCTTTACTGAGAACTACTCCTTTCTTTAGGAACCAAAGAAATATTTTAATTTTCAGTGGTATTTTCAGCTTCCATAAAGCTCTATTCTGAGGCATTATGGTTCTAATTTGAAGATGGTTATACATTGACTGAACCGTGAATGTTCCATTCGTAAATATAAACATGTCAGGTTCACTCGTTAAATGTATATTTGATACTCTCTGAACCAGCTCATTCCAAGCTACCAATTTTGCACCTATCAAAGATCGGCGGAAAGAAACATTTAGCGGCATAGAACTTAGCACCTCAGCTACTGTGTGGTGTTTCTTTCTCACTATATTGTAAAGGATGGGGTACTGGTCCTTTAATTTTGTATTTCCTAACCATGTATCTTCCCAAAAACGAATCTGATTGCCATCGTTTTACCTGAACCGTCCTATTGCTAGGAATTGGTCCTTGACATTCATTAGACCCGCCCAAAATTGGGAGTCTCCTGGTTTTCTATTGACTTGTGTAATCATTTGATTAGTCAAATACTTGTTTCGAAGAACTTGTTGCCATAACCCATCCTCGTTGATGAGTTTAAATAGCCATTTGCTTAGTAAACATTTGTTCTAAGTATCAAGATCCAAAATACCAAGTCCCCCTTGGTCCTTAGGACAACACAAAATTGGCCACCTGCCAATCTATACTTCTTATGCTCATCGCCTTGCCAGAAGAAGCGTGATCTATAGAAATCTAATTTTTTAAGAACCTCCCTTGGCAATTCAAAGAAAGATAGCATATACAAAGCCAGACTGCTAAGTACTGAATTAATCAATACCAGACGTCCTCCGTACGATAAGTGTTTACCCTTCCATGCGCTCAATTTTTTTTTCAAACTTTTCTTCTATAATTCTCCAATCACTGTTACTAATTCTCCTATGGTGCATTGGTATTCCGAGATACCGAAAGGGGTATTCCCCCATCTCACAACCAAATAGCTGCATGCATTCTGTTTCATGGTCTTTCGCCTCTCCATAGCAGAACAATTCGCTTTTGTGGAAATTAATTTTCAGCCGTGATAGATGCTCAAACGCACTAAGTAATAACTTCATGTTTTTTGCCTGTTCATAATTATGATCCATGAATAGTATGGTATCGAAAGACCATCTTCAACTAAATGTGGTACCAAACCACTGATCTGACCATCATCTTTAGCTCTAGATATGAGGACTGCAAGCATATCCGCAACCAAATTAAAAAGGATTGGCGATAGAGGATCACCTTGTCTTAATCCTTTCTTGGTTTGGAAATATCTGCCAACCTCACTGTTAACCCTAATTCCCACGCTGCCTTTGGTTGTAAATTGTTCTATCCATTTGCACCATGTTGGTGAGAATCCCTTCATTCTCAGTGTTTGTTGCACGAAAGACCAATTAACTTTATCATAAGCTTTTTCGAAATCCAACTTTAAAACCACTCCATTCATTTTTTTCCTATGCAGCTCATGTATAGTTTCATGGAGTATGACGACTCCTTCCATTATATTCCATCCAGACATAAAAGCAGTTTGAGAGGGCCTAATTAGATTTTCAGCTACTTCAGAGATCCTGTTCACTGCCACCTTTGTAAATATCTTAAAACTTACATTAAGGAGACAGATGGGACGGAATTGCTTAATCTGTGTGGCCTCTTTGACTTTGGGCAGCAAGGTTATGATTCCAAAATTTAAACTGAACAAAGGCAAAGTTCCATTGTGAAATTCATGAAACAAACTCATTAGGTCCGGTTTTATAAGTTCCCAGAAAACCTGATAGAACTCGACTGGGAAGCCATCCGGTCCTGGTGCCTTATTATGGTTCGTTTGGAAAACTGCTTGTTTAACCTCAATCTCTGTAAAGTTTGCTATTAGCCTTTCATTTTGGAGGTCAGATACCTATGGTATATCATTGGTGCGATATTCATCCATCATAAAGTCCTCACTATCTGAAGGTCCAAAGAGGCCTTGATAATATTGTGTAATATAGGACTTTAGTTGGTCATCACCACGTATAATCTGGTTTCCATCTTCTAACTGGAAAATTCTTGTTCGTCTATGTTTTCCATTTGCAATTAGCTGAAAATATTTAGTATTGCTATCGCCTTTTAATAAATTTTCTGTCTTGGATCGTCGATACCATTTAATCTCCTCTTCTCGAAGCATATGAACAAGCCTTTCGTTTAAATAGTGCTTTAGATCAATGGGCCTATATATATACAGTACAAACACAACTGGCTGATGAAGTATATGTTGACAAATAAAGAGCCTAAAATGTTACCCGCTTATACTATCCCAAGCTACTACTTTTCGATCCGCTTAATAATAATACGGTCAAAAGAAAAACAAAGACATATATACCTGGTCAAGCCGGCTACACTGCTCGATTGGCCCTACCTTTCCATGTAGACGCCATGGCCTGGCCACCGAGCAGCATGATATTGCTGCCAGTGCTGAGCAGCTACGGTAATTCTCCATGGTGTTTTGCATTTTAGCTAGGGGTATTTCTAATCATTTACTCTATTTATATCTCCTACTCGTTTGAAAAATATTATTTACTCTGTGCGATGTCTTTCAACAAATTAGCACAAAACAAAAGTTTCCACGTGCTAAAGTGAACTCTTTTTTGGTGTTCTTTTCTTTTTGCAAATCAACAACATTTTGGATGTCTTGTAGCAAAGTTCGCCAAAGCTTTAATTAGAGCACATATTGTGATGGAGTGAATATAAAAGTTATTAGCAGTTATTTTTTGCAACCTCGTGTGCCTACATTTTATCATGTCCATCACAAAAGTACCATGCCGCTTGACCGACAAAAAAGCGCTCTCTCAGATAAAAAGGATGCCATTTTAGCTTTGTCCTCAGTTAAATCATGTAAAGTTTGACCAAGTAAATATAAAAAGTACTAATATTTGTGATAGTAAATACATATAATGAAAATTGTTATTAATTATATTTTCATAGTATATGCATGTTTATAGTGCCATAAATATCGATACTCTTTTGGATAACTAGCAAGAACGCACGTGCGGCACACACGTTTATTGATGACATGTAGGTAATAAAACAATATTACTTTAGTGCAAAGCGCTTTTAAAAAAACTTTATATTCACTCTCTCATGTATAGAGAGCTTTATGTATTATTCTTAAAACTCATGATAGTTGGCATTTATTTATATGGAGAAAAACTCTCCAATTTATTGTCTATTAGCAATATGGGATAATTGTGTATAGACGTGGGTACAAATGTGGGTATATTTATGTGGGTCCTTTTTTGGGTGAAAAAAGTTTTAGGTTTCGAGAAGAAAATCAACATAGAAATGTCCCTCCCCCCTTTGCCACCATTCATATAACTTTCAGCCTGACAGGTGGGTCCTCTGTGAGGTGGGAGGTGGGCCTAATCTTGGTGAGAATTGTTTTCAAATCTAATTCTCTTTATAGTATAGACTTGATCAAAATTGAACTAGTTTGATTTAGAACAAAACAAGGATGATATTTCTTTGGAACGTAGCCATCTGATCTAATATTTTGTAAAATACTCCTATTGATCTCCTTCCAATATATATGCGGGGAATATTTTGAATACAATCAATATGAGTACAACTGGAGTACAACCACACGTTGGAACCTCGGTACAGTCTAGCTGTAATTTTCTAACAAAATCATGTCACTTTGTTATAGTATATTTGATATGATTTAAATAAATGGTTGTCAATGCAATAACTACATACCTATTTAACATGCCACCTTTGCCTATAAGTACAGAGTTGTCACCCCTAGCCTCAGAACAACTCTACTTTTTCCTCAACTGGAATTATTATAAAGCTGTACGTCCCTTCTACCTAGCACCTCTGTTTTCTACTACACCCAAAAGCATGAGCCCATCAACTTTCCTTCTCGCCACATTGGCCATTGCCGCCCTTCTTGTTCTCCATGTCGTCAACGCAACGGTGGTGACGACGTGCAAGGCGGCTGCTGATAGCGATAAGCGTGTCGACTCTAAGTTTTTCGTGTTAGAGTTGGGCAGGCACCATGACAGCCCTGATGCAGATATCTGGGGCCTTGCGAAAGTGGCGGCTCTGGTTGGTGCTGGCAATGCCGAGAATATGCTTGCTGACATCAGGACCATGCTAGCCAAGCCGGGCATGGACATCAAGACTAGGTCGGTTCTGGGACAATGCCTTAAGTTGTACGATGAAGCAGATGACGCATTCCTGAACGCGTATGACAGGATCAACAATCGCGATTATGTTGCAGGGAAGAAAGAGGTGGAGCTCGCCACACCTCTAGCACGCAAATGTGATGACGCGTTTACTAATGTTGGAATCCCGTCGGCTGTCAATCAGAGCAGCAGGTATACAGCGCAGATATCAATCGTATGCATAGCCATCACCAACCTCATCAAGTGATGAAAGAACATTTCCAAGTAGGCATCAAGACATCAAGTTCTGTGTTGTTGAGCTGATTGTCGGATGAATAAAAAGGATATATAACCTGATATATAACCTCTTTTAATTTTCACTTTGATTTGTGTAGATTCTGTCTCAGGCAGTACATATTCGTATTTCCTACCTGATCAGCTCCAGTTTCTTAATGTTTCTCTGGTGATCTGGTCTGCATATCTTGACGGTTTGATATTAAAGTAATACTTGCTTGTAATTGTATCAGATTTGTCCCATTATATGTATCAACGTAATTTTGTAATTATAGTTAATTTAGTGTCTCCAAGGTATACAGCAGGACGAACATCTTGAGGGGAGGCAGTATATGCTCGTTTTAAATTTGTCTAGACTCGGTGATGGATAACTTTGTAATTAGTTGCATAAATTATAAAAATAATTTACATGCATAAATATAAATGATACTTATTATTATTCATATTATATTTTGCAACACATGTTACGATCTGCTATCAGCATGAAAATTTTAGCTTAGAATGATACGCATGAAAGGGATGGAAAGTCCTTTCTCTACTAGTGGAACTTCACGCTTGGGTGTACTGACAAAAAAGAGAAATGTTGTTAACTGGTAGATTGAACCAATTGAAATAGTTGTGTGAGTAAGTTGAACTAAAAAAATATAGTTTATATAATTATTCAGACTTTGCCCATCATTAAGGGGAGTGCTTTGAATATTTTCATTTTAGTTTTGTCCTAAGTTAAACATATCGAACTTTGATCAAGTTTATCGAAAATATATTAACTTTTGATATAAAATAAATGCATAATCAATATGTTGTTTTGTGAGGAGCACGATCAATGTATATAACACGGTGTATCTAATGAAAGTAATTTGATATTGTATATACTTCATCAAAACTAGAGGATAACCTCATTTAGTTTTGAGTTGCAAATTCTAGCTTCAAGGAGTAGTACATGTGTTTCCAATTTCATAATGTTTCTAACGGTTTAATAGTAAACTCATACTTTTGATAATATCAAGTTCGTTCCATTTTAGTGTTCCGTTGTCGAATTTTATTTTATAAAAAATACAATTAATTTTAGGAATTGCATGCCACCGAGAAAACTCATAATCGCTCATATACTATCAATGTTTGTGACATATGGGACCCTCGATAGTCACTAATAGTAGCCAGGGGCCTGGCCCCCCCTAATGCTCCCGTAGCTACACATATAGCCCTCTTAATTGTTCTGCTAATTACTATGATTAGCTCATATATATATGTGAATTTTACTCTGCTCTCTTAATTGTCCTCTTAATTGCTCTACTCGATCAATGATCAAATACAACTAATAGTATTTTACTCTATAATCAAACCATATATATGTGGATTATACAACTTAATCACTCATATATGGAAACACGTGGGAGGGATCATTCTTAATTTTTTTGCATATGAATGGATATATGATCTAGTAGACCAATTTTTTAGAATATTATTGTTGTTTATTCTATATTAGAGTCATGCTCTGTTGCTAAATTTTTTTCTTATAAGACTATTTTGTACTTGGTGTATTGGTTGCCTCCCCTATGGTTAAATCCTGGCTCCGTCCCTGATAGTGGCATAGGAGGAATTTAGGATTTAGGGTTTATCCGGTGGCATGTGCGGAATTGTTTTCTTAATTTTAATGTCTCCTAGTCCTAGGTATACGGATAGGACGAACATTGTGAATGGAGGCAGTATATGCTCCGTTTTACATTTTTGTAGACTTAGTGATGAATGAACTATAATTTTATAATTAGTTGTATCAATATAAAAAATATTCACGTCCCAACATGTTAATGATACTCATTATTATTTAATACTAGAAATTAACCTGTAAAAGAATTAATTGCTTAAAAACAGTCGTAGTCATTAAATTAATATACCTTATAGAAGTAAAAGCTTATAAATTTTGTCATATCGAAGACTCTGTCTCCACCATAGCACAAAAGTTGACAACAACAGTGAAGATAGGGCAAAATAAAAGCTTAAAAGCTCAGTCTGTTGCTAAACCATCACCTATGACCGGCGAAGATCTCCATGGATAAAGTCTCCAATTGGAGGCATGCCATTCTTATGGAATGTTTTTCTTTCTCCTTTTGGATAATCGTCCATGATCTGATTCAATGAGTTTATCTAAAAAGTACCTGCAATGGAGAACACATGTATGTATTGTTAAAAACCATATCATTTCGGCTTAACCATATGACCCAACACATGGTGCCTTTTGCTACAAAAAGGTTTTTCTTCGTTTTCCTCCCAAAGCCATTTAGCTATTAGCTAAACATGATTTGTGTATTCCTAGGTGGTTTGAGACCAACTGTGGCTTGCACCGGTCACCATATGAATCTAACTATAAAATAGTAAAAGAAAAGGTGTTGTATAGTTCCATTGCAATCGCAAAAACAACATTTTTCAGTTCTTTTCCAATTCCTTTTAACCAGATTATCTTCACTGAGAATTACTCCTTTCTTTGTGACCAAAGGAAAATTTATAAGCGGTATTTTCATCTTTCACAAAATTTTATTCAAGGCACCATGGTTCGGTTTTGAACACTCAGTGATGGTTGTATGCTCATATTGTTATCTAAAAGACGACAGTGTGCTACTTGTAGTACTCAGTGAATGGTGCAAGAGGAAGCATAATCAATTTCTCTCTTTCCCGGACAGCTGATGAGCTCGTAACTTACCAATATACGTAACTCTGAGGTCTTTTAAGACACTGTAAAAGTTCTCAACTTCTCCCTTGTGCACACATACACAGATAACTAAGAAGATCTAGCAGAAGTCACTTGTTGATCAAGGAAGGACCTCAACAATAACCCAGACTTGGGCAAATTAATGATATGATGTGTCAAAGAAACGAATAAAGCCACGGGCAAACTACTTAGTTTCAGGCGCCGTTCATCAGTGGTTTCTTCATCTCCCAGGCAGTCAGGTGCACCACCTTGATTTCCGTCTCACCATTGTTGAAAACGTAAAGGTGAGCGTCTTTTCCAATAGCAATAGAGGGGTAGACTCTTGACAGGATGCAGGTCTTGCCTCCGGCACCGAAGCTCTCCACCACGGTTCGGTCAATCTACATCACAGAACAAAACAATAGATGAATCAACGTATATAGCTGTTTGTCAATAAAGTTATGACTTATGAGCACGAGAGTCCAAGTGACGTCGTTGCTTGTTAGGAAGGACACGAATGTGCTTACCAAGCTTCTGAGAGAGATCTTCCCACTTGAGATGTCAGTGTGGACGAAGCCCGCGAAGGTTGGCTTGTACAAGTCTGGACTAAGAGATGATCTGCTCGACACGACACAAGAATCAAGAAGGAAAAAGTTATGGCAATAAATTACTCTCTGTTTCAAAATATAGTAACGTTTAGACTTTTTCAAAATCAAATATTTTTAATTTTGACTATAAATAGTAAAGTAATTATGAAGACTAATAATATAAAAAATGTGTTAGTAGATTTATTATGAAACTAACAATTATAATATGTAATATTTTTATTTTAAAATAATTTATTCAGAGATATTGTTGATCAAAGTTTAATAAGTTTGACTTTGTAAAAAGCTAAGTGCAGCTATATTTTGGGACGGAGGGAGTAAACTTTGAGGGTAAAAATAACTAGTAAATGGGCTTAAAAAATAACTAGTAAATGTCCAATATGTTTTTTTTGTGACAAGGGGAAAGGATAGGATGAGAGAGTACATAGTAGTAGTTGGCCATACTTGATGGGGTCAGTGCACATGAGCACCTTGGGCTTGCTATAGTTGTCCATGAACACTCCAAAAAAGATGGCCGTCTTCTCCTCAAGATCAGCAGAGGCGAGCACCCACAGGCCGAAGGGCCCGATCCCACCCTTGACATCGGCGCCCTTGACGCCACACAGCTTCTGCGCGTCGTTGTCGTACGCCGCGTCGAAGGGCTCCGCCTTATCCAGGCTCGAGACCTCAAAGCTCACCTCCACGTCAGCCTGCAGGTTCCATCACCAGATCGATCATGAACAATCAATCAACACGTTAACACAAGCTAGAGGCACGCGTGAGCGTGTGTAGACGAAACATGCATTAAATTGGAAGAAGAACAAGATGATAATAACGGTTTTGCTAGGACGGTAATTAAACGACGACTAACCTGGTAGGATGCGAGGCCCGTGACCTCGAAATGATCGCCGGGCTTGACGACCTTGCCGGCCACGGAGACGGGCTTGCCCCTCAGCTTCTCCACCTCCTCGATGGGCCACTGCAGCAGCTGCTTCCCGCTCGGGTCCAGCCAGATCTTCCTGGGGATCGCCTGCGTTCAGCCACGAAGAGCCCACGATCACGAATTCACGATTAACCAGTCAAACGAGCCCAGCAACAGCAACAAGCAGCTCGATCTACACTACACGTACATGGATGCCGGCCCATCCCTTGGCCTTGTCGTCGGGCACGCTGTCGGACTCGTTGGCCCACCCTGTCAGCACCCGCCTCTGCTTCACCGGGTCGTAGAACGTCTTGGACGCGTAGAAGTTGCCGTAGTCGTAGCGGAGGCGGCGGTAGTCGCCGGCGGGGTTGTCCGGCACGTACCGGTCCTTGCTCCTGTCGTAGCTGCCGACGGTGTAGTAATCGTAGCGGGTGAGGTCGAGGCTGTTCTTCAGCACGTACTTGGCGCCGTGCTGATCGGAGGTGTCGAGCCCGTTCTGCATCCCGGAGCCGGACACCGGGAAGAAGTCCGGGCACTCCCACATCCCCGTCAGCGCCGAGTGCAGCGGGTGCTTGGCCCGGACCCAGTGCCTGAAGTCCCGGCTCCGGTACACGTACGCGAGCCCACGGGCCTCCCGCGCGCCGCCGACGAGCATCCGCCAGTGCCCGTCGGCGTACCACGCGGTGGTCGGGTCGCGGAACTGCGTGGCGTTGATGCCGCCCTCCGGCACGGCGATCGGGTTCAGCTCCGCCGGCTTCACCCACTCCCGGAGCAGCGGATCCGACCGGTTCTTGGGGAACGCGATGTTCTGGACCTGGTAGTCGATGTCCGGGCGGCTGATCCCCGTGTAGGTGATCGCCAGCGTGCCGTCGGGGAGGATTGTAGCCGAGCCGGACCAGCAGCCGTACTGGTCGGTGGGGATGCTGGGGGCAATGGCGGGCTCCAGGGGGATCCAGTTGATTAGGTCGCGCGACACGGAGTGCGCCCAGACGATGTTGTTCCAGATGGCACCATTTGGGTTGTACTGGTAGAACAAGTGGTACCACCCTTTGTAGTACATGGGAGCTGCATACATCCACATAAAATTCTTTCAAATGTCTACTTTTGCATCCTTTAGTTTGTTTTTCTTTCCCATTTTGACATTAACAGAGCACTATTTGCATCCATATATTTTCTTCTATGAAGCACAAACAAAGAGAGGTAACGTAAGTACACACCAACTGGTCTGCAAACGTAGCTGTTCATGATAGTTGCAGTTCCAGACATTCTAGAACTAGCAGCAGGCATATGACAAGACACAGATAACTGCAAGAGATGGGCTTGAAAGTGAAAGGCATACCGTTCGGATCTGGCCCCGATGAATTTCGCCGCAGTCGCAGCAATCAGATCCAGCCACAAGAACAGAAGAAAAAAAAGCGCCAAGTTAGAACATTTTTTTACAGCAACCAGCATGAAATGAACAACACAAGAACCATATTAGCTTATTTGCTGTCAGCTACTCTCAAAACTTAACAGGCTGGAGCTTAGCCCTTTCTGAAGGCAGCACAAAGAAAACAACTGCAGAGCACTTTGTTAACTACCGAGGCTGCTAGACAAAGATTAATTTGATTTCTCTCATACCAGGCTGTAGTACTTTCCTGCTGCTCACCTAAGACACATGATTCTATCGATATATTACCTTCATGTAACGCATCTCTTATCACCAATATGAGGACCTCCAAATTGGTATCTGTGGCATAAATGATCTGCATTCTTATCCTATTCGCTAGCATTTGTGCCTATGGTCTGACTGATGACTGACACACGCACACTTCAATTGCTTTGTACTACTACCAGCATGATGATTGGGAAGTTATGAATAATGGGTAACTTGACGAAAGAGACATATTAGAAGAACAAGCAAGGCGCAGAAAGAGACGAATGAAGCTGACCGGAGGGGCGTGCAGTTGGAGAAGTAGGTACCATACCGTTCATCCAGTTCCTGGCCGGCTGGAAATGGTACCCCGTCCTGATCAGGGAGCTGGCAGTGGAGGCCGGCACCGACGGCGGCGCCGCCTCGGCCTCGAGGCTCCGGTGGATGACATGGGAGGCAGCAGCGAGCTGCAGCGCCAGCAGCATCATCAGCGCCCATGGCGCAAGGACCTGCTGCGGAGTCCCCATCACGTTTTGAGATTGCAGGAGGAAGATGGAGAAGAGAAGAAAGGGATGGTTTTTGGTTTTGGATGGGTCGCGCGGGTTTTTATAGATAGATAGCGCGTCTGATTTACTGATCATTCATACTGAATCGCTTGCGGCAATCTTTTGTCAACCTATTTTGAGGAACCGCCAGTAAAGGTAAAGCTTCTATGCTAATTGCTACTGTAAACTAGGAGTGTTGAAGTAGTGGGGTACTAGACTACTAGGGGCTAGTATGAACCAACATTGGAAGTTTGCAAGCCTAAAACCTAGCTAATTGCTCTCGGCCGGAGACATTCCCCTATGAGTTGAGTCTATATGGCTCTATGAGCTGTTCAACTTCCTGGATTGGACACTGCAGCAGCTGGCTCCCATTTCTTCCTCGGAATCACATGTCATCCTCACTTGATCAAGTTGTATATTTGTTCACCAAACTTGGATGCTACTTTAATGCTAGAGGTGCAACGAAACTCTTATAGTAGGCTGTTCATTGAAGCAATCCTGAATGGTGCCCGAACTATACACACATCAGCTGGCGCGAGCTGCTCTCTTTACCTTCGAAGTTGTATTCCTCTTGCGGAGATGGTGTGCAGTACCAACCAACGTAACAAGCGTTTATCCCTTCACATATAGAAAACGCTACAAAGAAGACGAACCACGTGTAAGATATAAATTAGTGTAGAGGATTTGGGCCTTTATGACTTTATCTCTTCAGGGACACTGCAAAACTATAGGGCAACGACCCATCCTTCTCTTTTTGGTTGGGTTTTAAAAATTTTCAACCTCGTCAAGTCGTCATGTGTGTGCAGTTTTTTCGTTTGCAGATTTTAGAAGACCTACACTCATATTTTATCTTTTCAAGGCTGACAAATTTGTCCGTAGACTTCAGTTACGCCTACTTTGCTGGCATGCAAGTGCTTTGCACCTGAACATATACTAGGAGTCATTGTTTCAGTTATATAAATATTGGATAACAAGGGACGCGCTTACGATCCGAAGAAAGTAGGAAGGGAACGCTCAAAAAAGCATGTCACATCTTCTATTTTCCTTTCTTCATTGTAAGATCCATCAATTTCATTGATGCATGCTTAGTAGGGACCTCTCATATATATATTTTGTTGTGATCAATGCTAGCTTATCATAAGTAGAATTCTCAAATAAGTTTGAAACAGTATAATCATACAAGTAATAAAAATATTCTTTTCTGTTCAGCTAGAGTTAGGGATCGTAAATCATGGCATACCTATATATAATGCACAAGCTGTAAATCTGTTAATTTTTTGCACAGGTCCGCCATGCACACAAGACACACATGCATATAAACGTGTGTAGGCCATCCGGTTACATGGCCTAAATGAAGCTCAAGATGGTGCTAGCATTGTTCGTCTATAACCAGCCCACAGCGGCCTTTGGTTCAGCAACGTACATTTTGTTGTTTCATTGTGCCAAGATTGGTAGGAGGCATCTACGACAAGGAGCCGACTATACATCGTGCGTAATCGACTAATCGTTTGTCGCCTACAGTCCCGCAAAGCATGTATGGGCCGTCGAAATCGTTTGTCACGTACAGTCATGTATGGGCCGTCGGGGTACCCGGCCCAATGGCGACTGCGTAATCTCACGTACAGTCAGTTTTAGCAGGTGCATCACACCTTTTGACCTGGATATGTTTTACTTCATAATCTAATTATTAAGACAGTCTTCCAAAGGTACAGGTCCCTAACATGAGAAGTCCACAAGTCTAAAAAAAATGCTAGAATAGATATGGTTTCCTCTGGTAGTCATGGCCACCTGAATAAGTCAAGCCATCGCATGGATGCTTCAAGAACTCCGTGCATAGCACCTGTCCAAGTCAAGTCCTTTTCTAGGTCCGGATGGAGAAAAATTACGCCAATTATAGTAACCACCTGCATAATAAACGATGAGTAAATAACACTTCGGTTTTCATTCACAACATTAGTTTCATACAAATATATATAGCCACAACCATGTAAAATGTAAAATAGGGAATAAACAGAAAACATGATTAAGTAATGCAGGTGAAATGTTACAGCTGAATTAATCATCCCATGTGTTCACTAGCACAAACAACGCACACACCTCGATAACCCAGGTGAAGGCAAAATGGTTAAGGAAAATTTGAAGATTATTAGGAGTCACAAAATATTCATGGGTAGCATAATCAGGTAGCATTACCAAAAAATGGTCATATGCACTACTGAATACCATTAGTTCATCAAAATCCAATGCTATATAAATTTTACTTGCTTAACTTGTCACATGGTGGGTTTCATGCAGTCACAACATTCTCAAAATGGAAAAACGATGGAACTGGAAAAAATGTTAACACTTCATGTTGCCACATTCAAATTTCATTAATAACACAAAAGGTTATCAAATGCTCTAATTCCAACAGAATTACAATTTCACTGGCACTAGCTTAATTATATAATACTGAAAGAAGACCATTAATGTTTGGCAAATGGATAAATGTACAAAAATATGAAGCAAGACTTAACACCCTTCAGAAAGTGAATCTAGGGGAATACAACAGCACATTTGGAGGATTTCCCCACTTCGTTGACCACAGTCCTCTATCTCAGCGAAAAAAAAGTTTCTTTGAACCCTTGCGCTTCGCAATAAAATTTAGGTGCCAAAAGAACCCTCTATCCTCCCAAAAAGATCTGCAAAGCAACTGCTCACATAATTCAAACTTCACCTGCAGTATTTGCAGAGACAAAAGAAAGAATCGTATTAAAGAAAGAGGGAATAGAGCAACAATAAATGACCCATGTAAATTACTTTAGACTTATTATGGACAGGCACTGCATGATGCAAACACACTTGGATATTAAGAATCAAACTGAGTATATATGTCCATGCATTCGTTATGCGGAAAATAAATAATGCATAAGATGTAAATCATTGTTACTAGATAAATCACCAGTGCATGAACAATTGCTTATAAACAGTTAAGTGGTCAAGCAATCAATCGTATAAACCAAATTTGCACTAAGATTTCTTTTAGCATGCACTGCTTCTATGATCAATGTAAATTCACATATGGAGATCCACTGTTTGCCTACAAAATCTAATAGATAGGTACAGATATGAAACATTAACAGTCAAGCCTAATGTACAAAACACAAGTAAGACTGAATGTCGCATTCATCTACAATCTGCAGGATAGACTGAATGTCAAGCCTAATGTAGAAAACACAAGACTGAATGTCGCATTCATCTACAATCTGCAGGATAGAGGGAAGCTTCTGCTTCGACACTTTCACATGACATATCCCACCACACAAAGAATCTAAACAAAATCAAATTCCGCCAAGATGTGCAAGGGACCGGAAAAATAAAATAAATACTAAGCAACTGCAAGCAACAACGTGTTAGAAGCACTGCGTGTAGCCCCACTGCATTGCACGAATCGAGCATACAAGGCTCAGGCATTTGTTACCATTCAGCATTCAGCTTCCTAAATCCTAAATTCTGTTTTTTGAATAAGCCAAAATCCATTAGAATTTGTATGTAACACTTGTAACATCTTCTCAAAGAAAAACACGTACTCATCCAGGTCATGTGTAAAGTCCCCCTTGGCACTACCAGAGCAGGAGATTTATACGCTAAATTTGATGTTTCAGTGACACTATACAAACATGCAAAGATTTGAATAAACTGTATGGCAGAAGCAGCGACAAATGGTGCAGGTAAATACCTTTTTCCTCTTGTTGTAAGTCGCTAATGCCAACTCTGATAAATATGTTGACCTATTGCCCCACTTCATTGTATTGGCTTCCATCTCCTCGGCTGTAACATACTTGCAGCTACAGCAACATCAGAGCATGTGTTAGACTGGACCTAAGTAAACATCCGAGAGGCATATAAATTCAATCCCTGGTAGAGTGCAAATGGAAAATCTCCCAATTCTGTACTACAGATCGACTCGTCAATGTGAATATCAAAAACACCATTCAAGTAAAATAACAATTGTTCAGATAATAGTAAATGAGAAATTACCGTATTTCTTCAACGAGGATAGAATTATCGAAGATAAATTTATTTTTCTCGTCCATGTAGAGGCAACCGTGCTGGTGGATGTAGTTGAGCATGAGCGCATCGGCCCGCGCAGCCTGCTTGTAGTGGCTGGTGCACAGGTCGTCGCCGTCCTCGTCCTCCAGCGCGGCGAACTCCTCCGGCGTGATCGGCGGCCCAATGTCCTTTGCGGTGGCCACCAGCGTGCGGTACTTGCCGGAGGGGGAGGCGGGCGGGATCACGATAGGCTCCGGCCATGGGCGGTTGAGCACGGCGCGCACCGGGGACGGAGCATCGGCGAAGGGAACGTGCGGCGGCGTCTCCTTGTCCTCCTCGATCACGGGCGGTTGACCCGCCGGACCACCGCCGCCGCCGGCGGCCGGCACCTGTTGGCGTCGACGCCCGTCGCTGGGTGACATGGGCACCTGCATCTTCTCGCATGAGGTTTAGTGTTCTACACCACGGAGGCGGCGGAGATAAATCAGGGGATCCACGTACACCACGGTTGCAGCAGTAGCGACGGAAATCGCAATCTGCGTCGGTATCATATCCGATGCCTACACCGTGTCGGACTGCGGATTTAGGGATCCGTGCCTTTCTTGATCCATTTCTCTCAGTGCAAAATAGTCAGCCATGCCATCAAACGGCGGCAGCAAAGAAGCCGCCGCCGCCAAGGCGCCAATTCTGAACTCCTTCGGCCGGGACCTCACTGCGGCGGCGGAGAGCGTGGACCCCGTGGTCGGCGAGATGGACTGCGTGGTTTGTACCCTCTCGCGCAAGTCGAAGAACAGCGCGCGGTGCTCGTTGACTCGGCCACGGGCCACGGCCATCGCCGAGGGCCTGGCTCTGTGGATCGCCCGCGGCGAGGTGTCCGGCTGGCGCGCGCGTGGTGGAGCTCAGCGTGGCCGCGATGGTCTCCGACGCGCACCTCGCTCCGCGGCACGTTAGAGGAGCCGCGTGATGGGCGTGGTTGCGCCGGCGCCGGCTAGCTGGTGCTGTTCGTGGATGAGATCGGATCCACTCATCCACGTGTGCTGCTGCCTGCTGGGCGCCGGCGCGCCGCCGGCCGCAGCTGCCTGGTCCGGCGCTAGTTCGGTTCGAGCGGCGGTTTCAGAAGGTGCACGTACGTCGCGGAGCCCTGCGAGAGCGAGGCCACCGTCTCCATCCATCCAGTTAACCAACCTTCTTGCACATCGATCCATCCATTGTGGAGAGGGCCGAACCCGTCGACTACTCGACTTCACCACACCATCATCATCCTCACCTCCAACCTCGGCGCGCACCACCTCTCCGCCTCCGGCGCAACCGCCGGGAGCGCCGACGACGACGCGCGCACGTGCAGAGGCACTTCAGGTTCAGGCCGGAGCTCATCAACCGGCTCGTCGAGGTGGTGCTGTTCCGCCCGCTCCCGTGGCCACCGACGACGAACGCCAGGACGTGAGAAGGGGTCGTCGTCGCCGACGAGGAAAGGGGAGAACTCCCGATCCAGTTTCTGATTCAATTCTTCGATGTCTCTCTCCGTTCTGTTTGCTGGCTTATATAGTTATATGCCTTACTTCTTCACCTACGCCGACATGTGGGACCCGCTGTATATGGACCATGTCCACAGGTGTTACACCGCTGTCCGGCGAGCAGCTCGTAGGATCTCCGGCCAGGATGCAGCTCAAGGACCTCCCCGGCAAGGGCATCGGCCTCGACGTCGCCGACGCGGCCATCGACGTGGTGCTGTCTGCTGTGCAGGTACAGCGACCAAGAAGTCGATCGGAGTTGTTACTGTATGCTTTTATTAGGGGCTTTCCATATGATTGCTATGGTTGAGAGACTCTGAAAGTTTCTTTTTTTAGTTTTTTTTTCACAGACAAGTCAGGTTTTCCTTGTGGAGGTTGACAAGTTTCCACTGTTTGAATGTGTCGATTGAATGGCGCATTTTGCCTGATTACCTTAAGTTTGTGTCAAACTGTGTACTTCGTATACGATCTCCACGTGAAGCGGTGAAGGTATTATCCACGAAGATTTATCCGTCCTAATGGAATGATATAAAGAAGAAGGTTCGGTTTTCAGAAAACAATAAGGCCCTCCACAATGTTGGCTTAGAGTGAAGCCAGGAAAGGAGAGAGATTGTTTGGGCACCGCTCCCTACATTGCAACTAGTGATGCCCGAGCTTGAAAAAATAGGAGCGAGGCATGTTTGGGCGCCGGTGCTTGTGCTTGTTCTGAACCGTGCATGGGAGGAAAGAGAACTTGTTGTGTGCCTCAGCGAGAAAGGTCGCTTTCAGCTTGCGTATTTTATTTTCTATGTGGGTCCCACTCCTCATGCTCATACTTTGAACAAACCAAACCGATGCCAATTTCTGTATGATGGCCCACATAAACAGTTCTAGGCACCACTCACACTGCGGAGGGCCTAACACTGGCCAAGAGCCCATATCACTGAATTCACTGAATGGAACACCATAGGAACATAACCTGACATCAGAGTTCCATATATACAGTAGCTTCTATTGGTTGCGGACTTGCAGTGACTAAAACCAATTTAGAAACTAGATAAGGAGCTGCAGGGGCATGATGCATGCATAATAACAATCTCGAACCGCAAAACAGTATCAACAAAATAAAAGCACGACCTCCACAGGGTTGTCTAACAAGATGTAGCAAAAGACCAAGTTAATTTCGGATAAATGCAACCACAGGCCTAGCGAGAGGGTCTCGGGGCATCTCTGCCTAGGCAATAGAGTACAACCACACCTATTAATGGTAAGACAACACCAATCCAAAAGGTTGCAAAATCACTGGCAGAGGGTGCAAAGCAACATTACAAGGAATCAGGTAAACACGACCTTGGCTTTGGCAGAGGCCCTTGGGAAAGCCAACAGCTTCTTCATAGCCTTGTAGATAACACCTTGGTTTGTCATACTTTCATCGACATCAATTGTCACTTCTTCTAAAGCTGATGCCCAGCTCAGTAGTGATCCCAGAAGAGCAATTTCACAATCCCAGCCCATGAACTTATGAAAGGTAATGGTCACGAGGCGATCCAGTGTAGGTGCTTGAATGTCAGAGTAATCCTCATCAAAGATTCTCTTAGGCATAAAATGTTCAGGAAGATGTTGACTCTACAGTTTTCGAGCAAAATTGATGAGTTAGACAAAAGTAAGCAAAGGGGTACTGGCAACAACTTGCAGGTTGCAGCGAGATTGAGGTGCAAGTTTTTGTTTTAGTACAAAATTGAGTTGCATTGGTTGAATGGCAGTCAAGAATATATTAATCTATTTGCACAAGAGGGAGGCATACCCATATTTCAAGTTTACTTAGAATAGGAGCATTCTTAAATAATGCACATGCAGCCATGACCTGTTCCCAGTTCTGCAGGCATCCCTCGATACTGATCAACTCTAGATGATCAAATGCGCCAGGCAATTCCGTCAGCAGGCAGCCTTTTGATGGATACTGCAAACAGAATGGAAATAATGAGATGCTACAAGACGACTTATTAAGATGGCAAACTACAATAATAGTAACACAAAATGTAGATCAATTACCATCAAGAAGCTGTAGTTGACCGTGAGTTTTTTGATACGAGTTAGGCTGCCAAAAGCTTGTCTGAGATGGCTTTCCGACTCATGCTGGAGTGGATCAGATTCGTCATCTTCAGTATGGTTGGAAGAAACAAGACGAGCACGGACAAGATTAGGGGCATGCAGATGAAGGACTTCAAAGTTTCCCTCCACCTCTAAAAGTTGCAGGGCCTGAGCTCGAATGTTGAGACAGTAGATGTCCCAATTATTACCCACCAGAACCAACGTAGCCAGCAGTGGGCAGTTCGAAATCAGATTACTGATGTCATCGTCTGTTGACAAGAAACTTATCAGCTTCAGGACTTTTAGCTGGTTGAAACCTTCAAACATTCGTGGCAAGCTGATGATACAGTAACCTAGGTGCAGGTGTTCCAGACCACTGATACGGAAAAGGCGTGATGGAATCTTATACTCTTGCAAAGAGCACAGAGTGATTCTAATATGCCGTGGTTTCTTCATTGAAAGCTTGTACATCCACCTATCGAACACATCATGGTAATCAGTAATTCTTTCCCTCCCTTTAATTGAAAATTTCTCTAGAGGTCCATCGTGGAGAGATAGTGTCAGATCAACCAATGTAACAAACTTGGATCGTGCAACTCCACGAGAAGACTCAGGGTAACCAAATCTTGTGTCACACAGAAGTATTTGTGGCATAGTAGTCCACGCACCATTCCATATACTTGATAGGATGCTTGCTCTAACAGCTTCTTCGGCATTCAAATAGGAGAGAATTTGGCTTCTTGTCTCTTCAGGTAAACTACTGATTCTGTCTGAACTCACAGCACACGGATATATTTCCGTGGCAATTTTATTAGCATGACTCATGGCCGGATTTGAAGTGCCCTGGCAACAAGAAAAAGAACAAGTTTAGATATACACGTAAAGTCTGCACTCTACGCATAGGATTTTTCACTTGATTAACATTTTACGGCTTCACTGTAAGATCAGAACTCTATGACACTGGCCAACGAGAGCCCATATCACTGAATTTGCTGAATGGAACACGATAGGAACATAAGCTGACATCAGAGTTCCATAGCTTCTATTGCCCTATTGGTTGCCGACTTGCAGGGACTAAAACCAATTTGAAACTAGATAATGAGCTGCATGCACGCAACACCATTCATATACGCATCCAAGTATCCAACTAGGCATTAGGCATGCCCGCACAAGGTCCATAAAGGTGTAAACATAAATAATGTACAACAAAGGGGTGGAATTGGTAGGGAATATATTAAAAGAAGTCACTGGCATGTTTTAAGGGAAAAACAAGAGAGATTATCTTGGTGATGCTGGGGTGTTTTAACGCATCACTGCATTCAAACTTGGTGACCATCGGATAAAAATTCCAATGCACCACATGCTTCTTGTCAACCACTTGTTCCTCTATGTATGCATTTCATTTCTGATTTCTTCACAGGAAACGAGACTCTACAGCATACGCACGTCACACACCGCCCTCCTCATCCAGTCATCCTGTCTCCTGCATCTAGAGCTGAGAACCGTTGGAGTTAGTTGTCCCCAACTTGACCTCTCTACCACCATGGCACCCCATCAACCGGTCGTTGCCCCCACCACCATCGCACCCCATCCACCACCGGTCGCCTCCACTGTCTGACAACATCCTAACCCAAATTCCGAAATCCCTAACCCCCCCCCCCCCCCAATCTCCTGAAAAGACTAAAAAAGGTAGACCATATCTCACTATTTTTATTTAAAGTCAGCTAAACAAAATTCAACAAGAAAAGAAAAAAGGAATTCATGCAAGATCTAGAGAAAATTACCTCCATGAACACTATAAACAAAAGAGATAGATTGATTCACAAGGTGGAAGGAGAAGGAGATAGGAGTAGTAGGAAGGAGACACTAGGACCGGCAGTATATATGGTTTCAAGCTGGGGAAGCAAGGAGTTGTGCCGCCGCCTTGGTCCCTTTGCCTAGGGTTTCAAGTTGGGGAGCGAGGAGTTGCGCCGCCTCCTTTTCCCTTTACCCAGGGTTTTAATTTGGGGAAGCAAGGAGTTGCGCCGCCTCCTTTTCCTTTTGTCATCACCTCTTGATTTTCCTATCATGTTGAAGGTGGGCCCACATTATATAAATTGAAGCCCGTTGGGTTAATGACATAGAAAGAGGACCTTTGTAAGAGTGGGCCCTCAACATCGACATGGGCCGGGCGTGCTTGGAATACTGTTACCAAAAAAATCATAATTTTCTATGGCCACTTATTTGGGGGTGGAGTGCCATCACCTATTGGTTCTCCTATAATGTTGAAGATGGACCCATTATAGAATTCAAGACCTATGGATCAATGGCATGGAAAGAAGAACTTTGTAAAAAACATTCAAGCTTGGCATGGGACTGCTTGTAAAGAAGAATACTTGGTTGCTGCAGTTTCCGTAGCCCATGTAGAAATGAAAAAAAAAACTTTTTTCTATTTAGAGAACCCTCTCCTTTTTGCCTAAGTAGAGCCCCCCTGGCCACCAGGATTGGAGGGATGGAGGCCATGCTGCTCAGACCCCTTGTACGCATGTGATGGCCGGTGCCTCCTCAACCTTATATTCTCTCATTGTCGCTCATCTTCTTCCAGCACGCCGGTCCTCGCCTCTATGTCTCTCCCTCGAATCCATGGCCAGATTTGATGGTGAGATTAGTGTGGCAGCCGTAGTGGAGCCAGGTGTGAAAGGATGGAGGTGGGGCCGAGCACTTCCTCATTCGATTTGATTGGCCACCGGCTACCTCCGGCAACTCACACCGAGATTCAGTTATGGTGAGGTTAGTGGTTGGGGTCTGGGGGCAGGAATTAGGATTTCGGAGTTTCAGGTTTGGGTGTGTGTATGGGGGGAGGGGTTATGCTCTCTAGATTTAAAGGGATCTTTTGGGAGGCCAATTGACCGGTGCTGGTGACGGATGAGACAGCAACGAGGTGGGCGGCGCTAGCGGCACACTGGGTAGTGGGAGATGCTTGTTGGATGTTGCAAGCAGTAGGGGTGTCGAGTGGAGAAAGAGAAGGTACATTGACTCGAATTAGCGTTGGTGGTGTTGGAGGCAGTGGTGGTTGGCCACCAGAGCCAGAAAGGAGGCGGTCAAGGCGGAGGCGACCGGCCACTTGATGGAAATGAGATGGTGGAGGCAAGAGGAAGAAGAAAGTGCGGGCGAGATGAACATGAACAGGCTATCGATTTAAGATAAAATGGAGAGGCTTCCCCCTCTAGATATATGCCTCGAAAAAAATGTGCTACCTATTGTCTCCCATGCTAACTTATTGAACTGACAACACACGTTGCAAAGAACCAGATTGGAAGTGCACAGCCTACTACACCTGACAACTTGCTGATCACACAACTATATATATACACTAACCTCAACAAAAGACAATTTCCTCCAATGTTCAAAAGCGCAAACTGTTTTAGTTTCCTATGCTCATCCTTGTGTATTATTGGGATGAAAAATAGAAGCAAACGTTGTCGACCCTGATCAGCTTGTGCATACAAACTGATACACATAGCGATACTCCTGTTTCTAAACAAACTTGCAATAGTACATATTAATCATTTTTGTTCCAACACCATATATATATAACAGAATAAATCACGAACACAATATGACTTTAAAGTTTAAACACGACACGAGACAAGTATATTGCAATACTTAGGAGCCTGCTGCTTGACACGATACTAACAGATTTGGCCAGCACCATTGCATGCATGCGAATGCGACGCGAGGCCTCCTTACATGGAAGGGAAAGATTGGCCAGCATCAGGCCACGCAAATCCGAAACCCATATCGCCAAACTGCGGCGGCGGTGGCATGTCGCCCCCGGCGCCGGCGCTGGAGCCGCCGCCGACGAAGCCACTATAGCCCAGAGCGCCAATGTCCCCAGCTCCGGCCATCATCCAGCCCTGGGGTTGCGGCGCCAGCAGCATCATCTCCCTGCCGTGTCCGGCTCCGGCCCCGGCGCTGTACGGCGCCGCCGCGGTCGCCGCCGGCGCCGGGACGTCCTGCTGCCCTTTCCCGTGTAGGCGCTCGATGGCTGCCCTGACGGCCTGGATGCGGGTCTCCACCATCCAGCCGAGGCTGGCGACCTCCTCGGCGGCGAGGCCTGCGACGAGGCCCGGGCGGCGGCCGGCGATGGCGTCGTGGAGGAGGAGCGCGGCCTCGCGCTCCCGGTTCTCGCGCTGCGCCTTGCCCAGCTGCTCCCTGAGCTTGTCGACGCTCTGCCTGAGGAAGCCCTCCATGTCCAGCATCTTCTTGCACTGGTCCAGCTCCGGCACGGCCTTGAAGCGGCCCACGACGCGCTCCGCCTCGCCGGCGGCCTCCGGCCACACCTCCGGCTGCGACTCGCCGGCGCCGTAGACCACGACGCAGGCGTCGACGCCGCACAGCGTCGCCAGCTCGCTCGCCTTCTTCATCAGGCCCTTGCGGCGCTTCTTGAAGGTCGCGCGGCGGGTCACGTCGTTGGCGATCCACTGCAGGGCCACCTTCTTGCGAGCCATGGAAAATGGTTAGGCTTGGTGCGACGAGGATGGAAAGGAGGAGAGGCGGTGGGGGTTTTATAGCACGGGATCGGATATCTCACGGGCCGTATGGAAGAAGAGGATACAGGTTGGAGCGATTTGGGTGATAATGGAAACAAATTATGTTGGTCGATTTGCAAGATCGCAGGAATTAGTGCGTCCATGCTGGTGTAACCACGAATGAAGGGGAAAAAATTGGGTGCCCGGTGCGCACGCACCCCCTCGTGGCGTCGCTCGATTGGTTGGAGCGCCCGGCCCCCGCGCATCACCCGGATCGGCTGCCGCCGCACGCGCTCGGCTCGCCAGATCGCGACAGGGCGGGTACGAGCAGGCGAAGTGCCAGAGCCAGAGCATCGGCTGACGCATGCGGCCTCCCGCTGCCTTGACGCTGTGTACGTGCAGTTTGTTCAGGAACCACGCGTAAAGCTAATCACAGACTTTTCAAATGGGTTCCATGCATGCTTTGCCTTCGCTTTGCATGTCAGGTTTATCAGGCCGGATCACAGGAGGGACGACCGCCGTGGTTGGAGTTGGAGATGACCGAACATGTCGAGCACGTACACAAGCTCGCCCATGTCGCCCTGCCGCGTGTTCCGTCTTGTCGCCTTTACGCCCGTGTGTATACGATCGGGTGAGCTAGCAACGCAGAGGGGGAGTTGACGCGAGCTGGAACTGGAACACACGCGTGCGCACGCGCCGATCTCGCGAGCCGAGCGAGCAGCGGAGGGCCATGCAGACGAGCCGAGCGAGCAGCAGAGGGCGGCATCGCGGCGCGTGCAGGCGGAGCCGATCTGGCGAGCCCAGGACGTACGGGTGGGAGCCGATCGGGGTGGCGCGGGAGCCGAGCGCTCTCCAACCATTCGCCCGATGCCACGAGGGGGTGCGCACCGGCGCACGCCAGCCTCGGCTCGGTGCGCACCCCTCGTGGCGTCGCTCAATTGGTGTGATCGCGTTCCAGCCATTGCTGAGCTGGTGAATAGGCCGACAAATGCGATAATCTTTAGTTTTAACGTGTATTTGAATTTGAATTATTCAGAAAAATAACATTGCTCCGATTAAGTGTTCCTTTTTAGTTAACCTGCCAAGACTCATCGGAATATTGAAGCAGCATTCGTCCTGAAAACAGAATGAACGTACTCATCTAGACATCCAACATTCCAACCATATAATTGCAGTCTCAACAAAAGGCCTAGCAAGAAGCGGTACCTACGGATACAGAGTACAGCGACTAGTAACACAACGGTGGTGTTTAGATGTTAGAATTGGGAGGTTGAATTTGAGAGTAAAATGTCACTTCGTAATCATTGCGTCACTGTAGTATTTCGTTTGTATGTGTAAAAAATTGTCCAAAAATTAATTAATTAGGCTCAAAATGTTCGTCTCGCAGAGTACAACAAAACTGTGCAATTAGTTTTTGATTTCATCTACATTTAGTACTTCATGCATGTTATGACATTTTGATGTGATGAGGAATCTTCTTTTTGCATAGTGTATTTGGGAGTAACTTTTTGAAAACTTTTGGGAACTAAACAGGGCCCACATGTACACCGGCAGGACGATGAAGTACAAAACAGCAGGAATCAGGTAACGATGATCTTGGCTTTGGCAGAGGCCCCTGGGAAGAGCCAACAGCTTCTTAGTAGCCTTCGAAGATGTTTATTTTCAGTTCTTCCACGTACTGCTGGCGCGTGGCGCCCAGCTAAGTAGCAACCCTAGAAGAGCAACCTCACAGTCCAACCCAATGAAATCATCTTGATCCCAGATTCCCTTCGTGTAAATGCTTCAGGACGAGGATAACTCTGTACAGTTTTCAAGCGATTGATAAATCATAAATACAACCAAGCAAAGACGGGCATGCTGCCTTGAGCATATACAGGTATCAGCTACATTTGTAGCCAGCTTAGGATGCAGCTTATGGAGTAATGACTCCACGAGGAGAAAGAATAGTGACAGAAAAGAATACAATTTGTATATAGAGCCATAGAGGAGGGAGGAATGGGGGATCCATATGTTAAGTTCACCTAGGATGGTGAAAAGGCAGCCACAACCTCTGACCACTTCCACAAGCATCTATCAATAGAAAATATCTCAAGATGGTCAAATACACCAGGCACTTCGATCTGTCACCATGCACCCTTCGGATAAACACTGCAGCCAGAGTAAACTAACTAATGAGATGTGCTGATACAGTTTAGTCAGATGAGGAAAAAAATGATTAAGAGATTTTTTTTTATACTAACACCTTCATAGAGGACAAGATTACAACAAAGTCCCTAGAGAGCTCCTGTCGACGAACACACCGGCGGCGATGGCAAACGATTCACTGGAGGAACCAATACAAGCGTCAGTTTGAAGGGTCCAGGACTTCAGTGGGTTTCTTCATTCTCCACCGAACTAAAGGTATTGTTGAAGTTGTCGGGGAAATGTACATGGGCGTCTTCCTCAAGACCGAGGGTGGCTGGTGTTGTTGCTTCGATGACGAGAATGTCAACACTCAACAGGTTGTTGCCGCTAAGCTTCAGGCTGCTGGTAGTAAGTATAGGTCGGTGCAGGCGTAGTGGTGGAGGTGATGGGGATACGGCAGAAGCGGCGTGTCAGATCCAAGCCAAAGACCTGCGGTCACCAACAGCAACAGACAGATCCGCGAGGACAACAACTGAATCGAGGGCGGATACAAACAAATCCAGCGGTGGTGAACGGAGATGGAGCGGACTGCATCCACACCGGTAGAAGGGAGAGGGGAAGTTAGTCTGTGGAGACTCACCTCACAAGCGTGGCTGCAACCACTAACGAGAAGAACGGTGGCGGCTATCATAGCAACAAGGGAGGGGCGGCCTCTTTCCAATAGACACTAAAGGACCATCTGGGCAAACTATAATAACAAGCAAAGAAACTATGGTAATATGGGGTGGCTCCACTCCTTCCGGTGACCAGCGAGAAAGTTGGAGGTGGGAGACGAGGAGGGAGCATTGGATTTTGGAGGTTTTTGGAGAGAAGCATATTTCACTTATGATTAGATTAAGACAACCCAAGTGGCACGTTGCTAGGCATGGCTCAAGTCATTTCACCAACTCCCTGTGTTGGGGTGGTAGGCGTCGATCATATTCATCAACACAGGACGTCCTAGAGTCATTCGTCGGCCAACAATCCCTGTGGCGCACTCTTATCCATGCTCCAACCGCCACTAGGAAGACAGGATCTCGTTAACAAAGATCGTGGCAGGGCCCGACCGCTTGGCGCGGCTTCCTGAGTGGGTGGGTGGGTTGGAACTTGGAAGCGTTTTATGCGTGTCTCTCCTCCCTACCTTAGTCATGGGATCGACGCGCTGGTGCCTCGAGCCGTCTTGCCCATGGTTGGGCGTGGTCCTTTAATGGGCTTGGCTGTGGTCGAGGCTGACCCACTGCATTATCTTGGCATGGACTCGTTGGGCCACACGGCTCGGATGAGTTTTTGTCGGATCGGTACAAATACCCCATGTATATGTTATTATGATAGTTAGTTTCGTGATGAATTTAGTAACACCATTCTTATACTATCAACCTTTCTAAAATTTAAGTCGTGATCAAAGTTTAAAATGTTTAACTTAGAATAAACCCATAAATATTAAGTTATCTCTTGGATGGGCCAGTGCTAACCCATAGTTCACAATGCCAAAATAATATTTAGGGGCTGTTTGGATTCCTATAACTAAATTTTAGTCCCATCACATCTGATATAAGGATGTTAAATACAAGTTAATTAAAAAAATACGTTACATAAACGAGGGTTAATTTACGAGATTAGTCTATAATTAGATAATGTAATGCTACAATAATGTGTGATAATTATGTACTAATTATAGTTTAATTAGGCTTGTCTCGCGAGATAGACATTACTTGTGCTATTAATTTTATAATTAATTTATATTTAATATATCTAATTATTATTTATTTAAAAGATTAAAATTTAGTCCATGATCCAAACAGCCATCGGCTCTTTTAGAAATCTAACCATTCCAATTCAGCAACACCTGTAAAATAAGAACCATTTTTTTAGATAATGGAAATTTTATAAATTCTCGGGCCTTGACCAAGATGGCTACAGCCCAAACTTTTACATCAAAAAAGGAGGAAAATCTAATAGGAAAAATTACATCACCATCAAGGGATTCAAGTAGTCCTACAAGACAAACAAGCTTGTTCCGTGATGTCAACTCTTCAAGAGTACAATCACCAATGTCAACACAACGTCGCTATAACACATTTATCATATCTTAAAAGATGCTGAAGACGTTAGACACCGACCACCGAAGATTGGATGTTTCTTCCAAGGCAACAGCACAAAGACTTGGTACAGTTATAGCCTGTCAACCAACATCTGAGCTGGTACGCCATCAAATGCCACATCCGCCGTGAGCTGAATACCGAACAGGATGTCCACACGGAGAACCGCCCGGCCTTGGCCAACAAGAACTTCAACAACGCGCCTGTGTTGCCGCCGCTGGCCTGAAGGCACCAGGCAAGATTTTCACCTAGTTCTTGAACACCCACAGACGCAGCAGGAGACGGACAAACCAACGACTTCAGCAGCGCCTTTAACAAGGTGCGTGTCACAGACAGCTCCACCGCCGCTGGCCCGGCAAAATACGCTCACCCAAGCCGCCGCTACCACCGTCAACACTGCGCCCGACCAACCAGAAGCACGCCTTCACCGGAAGGACACGAAAAGCTTCGCTCGAAGACAAGGGGCCCAAATCCGACCCAACACCTCCCCCGTAAGACGATTCGCACGCCGGCCACCGACAACGAACGACGACGCTGCGGGGCTTCCTCATGAGGTGCCAGGACCGCACGCCTCGCGCGCCCGGCCACCGGCATAAGCGCCGCCCACGCCGAGCGTCCACGCGCGTTGAAGCCGCCGGCGTCTATGCGCCTGGATCCGCACCACGGCACCGTGGATCCAGACGGTCTTGTCTCGCCGACGCGAGCCCGGCTGCCGCCTGCGCGAACCGGTCGCCCAGGCCGCCGGCTTCCGCCTCGCGCACCGCAGTCGCAGAGCGCCGCTGCCTGCACCCGGCCACCCCACTGCGTTGAGGTCGCCGCCGACAGCTCGTAGATCTGCGCCCCGGCCCGCGCGCCAAGATCCAGATCCACGCCACCGAAAAGCTCCCCGCCGCCGCCATCACAGAGCCAGCCGGACTTCCGACGTCATCCTCCGACAACGGCGAGGTGGGGAGAAGGGGAGGAAGGGGGCCGGTGGCGGTGGCGGCCTGAGGAGGAGGAGGCGCCGCCCGTGTCGCCCGACGCGGGGGCCGATCCGTTTTTCCCGTCGCCCGTTTCTCACCACAATATTGAGTTATCTAGTTTGCATAGGGTACCATGCCTACGAGCTGCTCTGTGCGCCCGATGTTCCAATGCTTTTAATGATAGCCGCACCAGCGTTACACGGAAACGTTCTGCAGCGTGCAGACGCAGGCACGAGTCAAGTCGAGCTATTGCATCCGTCAACGCATGGGGCCTCGCACAGGCGCCTACTGGCTACTGCTGCTGCGGCATCATTGACGGCGTGGTCAGGTCAGGTCAGGTCAGGTGCTGTCACGCGTGGTGCGAGACGGCGGGCAAGGTCTACAACGCAACTAATGAGTCCTTGCGTGTGTTTCCTTCCACGTCAAATCACCAAACTTTCCAAAATTCTCTCCATATTTCACTATTTACTTATCACATCAAATCTTTCTCCTCGTATATGCAATATTAAACGTGGATAAATAAAAAAACTAATTATATGATTTTGATGTACACGAAGAGACGAATCTTTTGAGCCTAGTTAGATCATATTAGGACAATGTTTACCACAAACAAACGAAAATTGCTACAGTACACTACAGTGTCGGATGTGACATTTTTACCTAACTTTCTCAAACTTGACCAACTTTGGTGTACCAAACACACCCCTTGACCACGGCCTGGTGTAGCATCCAAATTTGGTGTACCAACTTTAGAAGTTCGGGGTCTTTTCGTAATTATTGTGTCACTGTAACTTTTCGTGTGTAGGTGCGAAAAATTATCCAAAAATTGATTAATTAGGCTTAAATGTTCGTCTCACATAGTATAACAAAATTGTGTAATTAGTTTTTGATTTCATCTACATTTAGTACTTCATGTTATGATATTTTGATGTGACGAGAATCTTCTTTTTTATAGTAAATTTGAGAGTTGCTTTTTGGAACTAAACAAAGCCCAAGGTTGTTATTGCTATTTTTTCAAAAGGGCTATTGTTGCTACTCCATCCGTCTCATAAGGTCTTTGAGGGTTCAAATTTTATACCAAAATATAAGGTCCTGTAGGGATAGGACAAAACTAAATGAGGTTGGTAGGTGGATAGTGTAAAATTAGGAGTACATAAGTCATTTCCTCTCACTATTGTTTTTTGAATTTGAACCCTCCGGGACCTTATATTTTAGGACGGAGGGAGTACTTTCTATTCTATGGCTTAATCCACTTATCTATAAAATAAAGAGGTAATGACTTCTTAATATTATATCACTTGGGTGCTGAGAATTAATTTGTAGAATACTATTTGGATCATAAATTTAACTATTTTTACTTGATTTTTGAAAATCATTTCAATGGTAAACAACTAGAAGCTTGAATAAAGATTTAAAAATAATTTTTATTTTATGAATTGATCATATATTAGTTGGTAAGATTTCTTGTGGTGAAAGCTATCTGGGTTCGAATCCTCAACTCTGCACATGTGTCGTATTTTTTTGGATCAGTGGTAGACGACGTCCATATCGACAGCGATGCGTCTATGTGACTTCATGAATTTTATAATCGGATATGTCGATCCAGTCTTTCAGATGTGTTCATAGGAGTAGTTTATAATCGGATATGTCGATCCAGTCTTTCAGATGTGTTTATAGGAGTAGGATTATCGACAGTGAGACGTCTGTGATGACTTTATGAATTTCATAATCGGATATGTCGATCCAGTCTTTCAGAGATGCTCATATGAGTAGGGGTTAGCGTACCTGTATTTATAGGGGTGAGTGTGCGTGTGTTTAAACCTTTATAAAAAATAATTTTATTTTAGATATAGAACTTCGGTGCTAGATCCATGTAAAATGTGTTTCTATTGTTTTATGGCATATTCTGTATAAAAAAGTTTTATGATTTTTTACATAATTTTATGGGTAAATAATTTAGGTGAAAAATCAAGTGCAGCTTAATCGGAATGATTGTTATACGTGTTATTGATTTGCATCATGTTCTGAAATAAATCATCGTACAAAACTATATATTTAGCTCCCCACTGCATATTTCTCTGAGCTCTCAGCTGTGCCGCGTCGTCCCACCCACCCCCTCCCTGCCTTCTCCACGCGCGCCTAAGCCCGCCGCCGCCCCATCCCCTCCCCTCCCCTGCCCACCATCGACCCCTCGCCTCCCACCCACCGCGCCACCCCCTCGCCTTCTCCACCCGATGCCTGCCTCCATAAATCGGGAGCCACCACCTGGGGCGGCCCGGTGCCACCAGCTCCGCACCAGCAGTGTAAGCGCCCGGGCGGCCGACGGGGACGACTCCGCCTCCTCCTCCATTGGCGTGGCGCTCGGGCCCCTGCCGCTCCGCCCTCCTCCCTCAACCGGCGGAGTCAGATGCGCGGCAGCAGCATGCGGCGGCGGGGGAGGGGGGTTGTGGTGCCGCCGGGGTGGCGCAGTTGCTTGCTCGCGGGAGAGGCGCCGCTGCGGCTGTTTCTGCGGGGCTGGAAGTGGAATCGACCTGGATCTCGCCCGTTGAGAGCGCCATCGGCGCCGGCGACAGCGATAGGCATGCAAGCAGCGCGAGAGGGAAAGAAAAGAATGGGGTTTAGCGTTTTCCCCGCCGGCGCACAGGATATTTATGCCTCCTGATACGTGCGCTGATCCATCGGATCGCTCCGACGGCCAGGATTGAGGCCGGGGCGAGGGGAGACACCGGCTGGGCCACTTGGTGGCCCGTCCATTCGCTGTTGGGCTCGAGCCATAGTGACCAGCAGGTCGCCGTGGGCCACGGTGGCGGGGCGCGGGCTGCAAGCTGGGCCGAACGCGCGGCTGTTCGGCCGCGTCAGCGCGCAAAGCACGCGCGCGCGTGCGCGCGAGGAGCAGGCCAACGCTATTTTTGGGCGGCGCCGTGATGGGCCGAGGCAAGAGCAGCAGGGCCAAACGAGCGGGGCGTGCGCGCGCGCGAAAGGAAAAGCAGCAGGCTGCGCGAGCCCGCGACGGGCCGTGATGGTGTGCTAAGCCAAAAGTGTGGTACGTACCTGCATCTGAACTTTCCGGGCATTCAATGACTCTATTGACTGAACTGGCAGTATAGGAATAGACTATTTTGATTCCAACATACATACCAGATCCAAGGAAAGCTTATAAAAAAACACAACCACCACGTTGATTCATAGTTTATAAAAGAATTCTCTTAAATCCCGCCCGCGGGGAATCACCTAATTTAATATTTTTGAAAACCATTTCCACGCGAAACATGTCTGCGGCGATTTTGCGGGCGGATCACATGCGTACCACCGTGATCTTCTGAGAAGAGACATGTAGCTCGTCGTCATCGCAAGACTGCCCCCGTTCCCCAACCCCAGTCCCTCCCACCCAACAACAGGCTTGCCTCCGCCTCGGCCTCGTCGTCTTCCCTCCCCCTCGAGTCCCTCCCTCCTATCCGCGCAAGCGCAATCGCCATAGCCATCATCCCCCACTCGCCGCTCCAATCCATTCCGCACGACGCCCAATCGCGCCTCCTCCCGCCGCAGCCGCTGGACCGTACTCCGACGGCGGCGGCGACATGGACATGGACGGCGGCGACATGGACATGGACGGCGGCTCCGGTGCTGGACCCAGCGAAGACCACATCGCCACCGGGCACCTCGTCGTGAGGCCCACCTTGTTCGCCCCCGGCGCTCGCTACGGACCGGATCGCCTCCCTATGGTAAAGCAAGAGCCCTGCCTCTACGACTACGAATACGACTACGACTACGACGAGCTTTTCTGCTACCGCTCCGCCGCCAACCCCTTCGACTACGACGATGACCGCTGGCCGAAGCACAAGGTCCCGACTTTGCCGGCGAAGCGCCGCCACACGGCCTCCTCGTCGGCCGCCGTCGCCACCGCCACGGCCGCCTACTTGACGCGCCACGCTTCCCCGGCCGCAACGAGGGTCGACCCGGTTGTCCCCGCCGCATCCGCGCCCGCGCCGCCCGCGGCCGCCTCTGCCGCCGCTACGCCGCCCAACGCGTCTCCGGGCGCAGAGACTGTGCCCCCGGCTGCCGTCCCCGCCCCTGCCTCCGCTGCCGCGATACGTAGCGTGCCGCCGAACGTGGGCCGACCGGCACCGGCGGCCACACGCATCATGCCCAGGGAGTACCCGTACCAGCGTCTGGCGGCGCGCCGCTCTACTCTGCTCCCTTGTTCAGTGCGTCCGGCCGGCAGATGTTCGTCGACCAATGGTGTGACCTGGGGAAGTACTGCCGTCGTCTCAGCTCCAAAGGCGGCGGCGGCGGCGGCGTCGTCGTCGTCTTTGGGGAAGTACTGCCGGGACATGACGGCTCAGGCCGGCAAGATGGATCCGGTGATTGGCCGGGACGATGAGATCGACCGCGTCGTCTGCATCCTCTGCCGGCGGACCAAGAACAGCGCCATGCTCGCCGGTGCTCCTGGGGTCGGCAAGACGGCCATTGCAGAGGGCCTTGCGCAGTGCATTGCGGCGGGGGCAGTCCCCGATGATCTGACTGGGGCGCGTGTTATGGAAGTCGACTTGGGTGCGATGGTAGCCGGGACCAAGTACCGCGGCATGTTGGAGGAGCGCATCAAGAAGGTGATTGAGAAGGCAGAGGCTGCAGATGGCAAGGTCGTGCTGTTCATCGATGAGGTACACATGCTGCTCGGTGCCGGGCAGAGCAAGGATGGTTCCATGGACGGTGCCAATCTGCTGAAGCCTGCTCTGGCGCGCGGTCGCATCCGCTGCATCGGCGCCACAACTTTCGACGAATACCGCAAGCATGTTGAGAAGGATGCGGCCTTTGAGCGGCGGTTCCAGAAGGTGCACGTCCAAGAGCCGAGTATGCTGGCGACAATTGCCATTCTCCAGGGTCTCAGAGAGAAATACGAAGAGCACCATGGCATCAAAATCCAGGACGCAACCATAGAAGCAGCTGCCCGGCTTGCCAATCGCTACATTACAGGTGCGCTCAAGTTTTACCCCTTTGCTTCGCTATTGCAAACTTCGGAATATTTATGTTTCTATCATAGTTCCATGCCTTAGGATGGGGAACACAGGGAATGAACTGAATCTGTCTGAAAATTTATGAACTTGTCTAGTGAGAATTTAGTAGATTGTGATGAAATGGTGCAAACAGGTCTAGATAAGGATGATACATAAGAACATTAAATTTTCTTGATACTGAATCCATTTTGCTTTGGAAATAAGCGTGCACATGAAAATAAGTTTGGTTTGAATGGAATAAAAATGTGAAACTATATTATTAGAGATGATTTATTATTGATTCTTGGTTATCTAGAAAAATAGGCTTGGTTCTCTAGATGTGAAGCCACTTAAGTTCTAACTGCTTGTTTAGTACTGTTTAAAGCTGATCTCGAGCTCGTAACAGTACGTAAGTATAATCAATTAGCCATATGCTGTAGCTATAAAACTTGTTTCCAATTTCTTTTATATGTGCTATTTTGCTTGAACTCTTGATTGAAGAAGTTTTATACTAAGGGGGTGTTTGGATCCGTAGGCAAATGGCAAATGACAACTATTTTGCCCTTTTTTTTGCCATTTGCCTCCAAACACCCCATAGCAAAAGGGCAAATGAAAAATAAGATGGCAAAAAAATTTTGGGTCAATATTGTGGCAAAATTGGGCAAAAGAGCAAAATTGTGGCCCCACACGCACCAACCCTATCCCCACTCGCACCCCACCCGCGTCTCTCCCCCGACCCAGCAGGCGAGCGCGCCGCCAGCGCCGCCCCCGACCCCGAAGGCGAGCGCGTCGCCCCCGCCGCCGCCCCGCAGCTCCTCCGCCGTCGCCGACCCTCCTCCTCCACCACCGCCGCCGCCGCCCCGCAGCTCCTCCTCCACTGCCGCCGCCGACGCTCCTCCTCCACTGCCGCCGCCGCCGCTCCCATCGTCACCGTCTCCAAGGCCGTCGTCGCCGAGACAAATCGCCGCCGGAGATGGCCCGATCTGGGGCTGATGGGACCCGAGATTTCTTCCCCCAGCCCGATGCGTACACCCACGACGGCGGATTCGACTTCTACCCCGACGACGCGGCCCGGACGCCCCGGACGCCGATGTCCAACTCGGTTTCTCGCCTGGGCATGGAAGGTCTCGCCCTCAACTCGCCGACGGAACGGTGGCCATACATGTCGACCTACCAAAACAGCCACCTAGACGGGACACAGGAGCATTGGATGAAGATCGCAGCATGAATACATTTCGAGATCAACTAGCCAATGCTTTGTACAATAGATAAACTTTAGATGTTCAATTCTATGTACTTTGTTTGGAACTGCATGAACTTTGGATGAATAATTATATGTACTTTGGTTTGGACTGTATAAACTTTAAATTATCAGTTATATGCACTTTGGGATGACAAAACCTTACTGGTGCAGATTTCCTATATTCTTGTTTTGCTGTCCATTCGGCTGGTCCTCCTGGTGCAGTGCATTAGTATTCTGACTGTTGCAATACTCCACATTTTTCTTTTCTCGTCACTTTCAGAAGGTCTGAATCTATTTCTAGGCGGTGCTATGAACATGGGAGAATATGGCGGGAAATAGGGGATAGGAGGGAGAATGAGGTTTAAATGGATTTTTGCCAAAAAATTTGCCATTGGATCCAAACACCCCTAATGGCAAATTTTTTGCCATCTTTGTTTGAGGGCAAAAGTTTTGCTCTTTTTTGCTTTTGCCACGGGGATCCAAACACCCCCTAAGGGCTGTTTGGATCCACATGGCAAGAGCAAAAAGGAGCAAAACTTTTATCCTCAAGAAAAGATGGCAAAAGTTTTGCTATTAGGGTGTTTGGATCCAATGGCAAAATTTTTGGCAAAAACCCATTTAAACCCCATTCTCCCTCCTTTTGCCATGGGGTGTTTGGAAGCAAATGGCAAAAGTTTTGCCATTTTGCCCAATTTTGCCACAATGTTGAGCCAAAAGATTTTTGCCATCTCATTTTTGATTTGCCCTTTTACCATGGGGGTGTTTGGAGGCAAATGGCAAAAAAAGTGGCAAAATTTTTGCCATTTGCCATTTTCCCATGGATCCAAACACCCCCTAAGAATCCTTTCTATAGACTGTTACTATATTACTATGCATTACTGATCGCACATATATGCACAGTACATTTGCCATTTTGGGGTGGGGTAGATAAAATTTTGTAGAATCTATTTTCACATATTTGCAATATTGCGTCCATTTTCTTGAATGTGTTTCAAATTTCCAAGTTCCACCTTCTATCCATTAACATCTATTGCCACCGCTACACAACAATATATTTTTCAATTTGATTCTAATTCAGCTTGGCCAGAAGCATCTATCCTATTTGTGTTTGTTCAATTATATGGTAGATTTAATGTAAATCCACATTCTAGAAAAATCAAGTAAACCTTGAATTCTACTAGTTGGTCACATCTCTGAGGAGATCCTACTAGTCCGAGGTTAATCTTGGATTTTACTAATCTCTATCCCATCACCTGAGAGATTCTACTGATTGAATCAGAGATATTTGATTGCCACTATAGCAACAGACAAAAAACATTCATAGTCCTCTTGTACTACTTCAGTCAGGCATCAGATACTTTGAATTTTTGATTTAGCATTGAAGGAAAATTATTGTGATTTACCTATAAATAATTGGTCCAAAGTCACCCTAACAATCTAACACTAGCCAGTACATATTATTTTATTATTACACATGATGATGGGTTTCACCTCTTATTCTCAAAGGTCGTCAATTTCCTGAGAAGGCAATTGATCTTATCGACGAAGCATGTGCCACTGCAAGGATGCAAGCTGATAACTTACTGAAAGGAAGTAGCATACAACATGTCTCTGAAAATGCCATGAAGGAAGCTATTGTTTCCCCAGGTCAAGTTGCAGAGGTACGGCACTTGGATCTTGTTTTGGCTTGTACATCAGTATTAAGCAATTGACAGTAGAAATATGTTACTGTGTCTGTGTTTCTTTTGTATTTGTTTGGATCTGTTGCATATTTTGCTTTGAGAATCCTGTATATCTGCTATGTCTAATCACTCTAGTCTCTAGTATATCATTTTACTGGGAAGTTGATTGTACTAATTTCCTTCACCATGCAACCTTAACAATTACTTTTAGCCATAAAATATGTTATTCTTCTTGTACATTAATATTAGGACCTCGATTTACAAATAAGGATGGTTAGAGGTGACTGTATGTATTCTTGGCTATGATGTAATGGCACAAGACCTTGCAAGGTCAAAAGCATGCATGAATTTTTGCAAACTGTTGATTCCTAGTACAAAAAGTTACTGGGAGCTCATAAAAACTGTTAGCTCGTACTAAGGTGGTTTCACAAGGACTCCTAGAGCAGTATGTACTAAACAGACTAACTCATGACAATTTAACATCTCTTGTGCTTGTGGATGGACTGGTCTGGTAGTGAGTGTATGTCTTGTGCACGACTCTATCTAATTGGCCACCCCTATCACGTTTAGTCAGAGGGAATTAAATCCTTGAAGGCTATCAGATAGAACCCTTTAATTACAACTTATACTTTTATTAGCCGGTTAATGTACAACAAGGTGGATTTCGATATTCATGTGGGGGTATTTTGTGCCCTCTCATCCACGATGCTACATACTAAACTTTTTGCTTATTTGTAATGTTACTTGAAGGTTGTAAGTAGGTGGACTGGCATTCCTGTGAATACGCTTGACCAGGATGAGAAGGAAAAGTTAATGCGCCTGGCAGATAGGTTGCGTGAGCGGGTTGTAGGCCAGGATGCAGCAGTTAACTTGGTTGCACAAGCAGTGCTAAGGTCAAGGGCTGGGCTGGATCAGCCTGGCCAACCAACAGGCTCGTTTCTTTTCTTGGGATCAACTGGTGTTGGGAAGACAGAACTTGCAAAGGCTCTTGCAGAACAGCTGTTTGACAGTGAGAAGATGTTGATCCGGTTTGACATGACTGAATTTGTTGGCAGTCACTCGGTGCTACGTCTCATTGGAGCACCTCCCAGGTTTGATACCATTTTATTCTCTCATGCCACTTTTCAGCTATAAATCTTCTTGCATCTTGTTTTTCTGATTTGTGCAAGTTATACAAGGCCAACTTTTGGATTTGGGTTCATCTGCATTCTTATTTTTGTTGCTTGAAGCTATCGTGGACATGAGGATGGAGGACAACTAACCGAGAAAGTCAGGCAGCGACCATACAGTGTCATCCTTTTTGATGAAATTGAGAGGGCCGACCCAGCAGTGTTTTTCTCCAGCTCCTTGATGATGGTGTGTTGACTGATGGTAAAGGCAGGACCGTCGATTTTAAGAATACCATCATCATTATGACTTCAAATCTTGGAGCTGAGTACCTTATGGAAGCAATGGCTGGTGAAACATCGATGGAGGCTGCACATGACCTTGTCGTTCAACAGGTTTGCAATCCCTAGTTGCTTTGAATGTTTAAAGTTCAAATAAATATTACTTTGTTCTAATATGACAATCATTTCTTGTCCTGGCAGGCACAGAAACATTTCAAACCTGAGTTCCTGAACAGGCTGAGTGAGCTTGTGATATTTGAGCCATTGTCTCAAGATAAATTGAGGGAGGTTGCTAAGGTTCAGATGAAAGGTATAATTACTCGTGCAGCTGATAAGGGCATCACTCTATCTGCAAGTGATGCTGCGTTGGATGTTGTCTTGTCGGAATCACACAACCCAGTAAGAATGATATCACTTTTCATACTAACATTCCCTACATGCCTAGGAACATTTTTCTTATCACTTGGAACTACCTAGCTTTCTTGTTGCTTGGCACTGCCTACTTATGTAGCTATTGGCATGTCTATATTCTTCACAGCTTTACGGTGCAAGGCCCATCAGGAGGTGGTTGCAAAAGAATGTGATGACAAAGCTCTCTGAGATGCTTTTTAAAGGAGAAACAGATGTAGATACTACCATCACCATTGAGGCTACTGAAGACAAGAAGGATCTGAGGTATCAAGTGGTGAAGAACACGTCTGAACGCCAGGCTAGTGGTCGGGACAAGATGCCTTTTGAGGAGACTCCTAGCGACTCTGAAGGTGACGATGACATTTACCTGATTGCTCCTTTAGCAAAGGAAATGAAAGGGATAGTCGTATCATCATCTCCCGGGAAATGATCTGTCAAGTTTCAACTGCGGCCCATGAGATGCTTAATGTGCAAACTAAGCAGTCGGGCTCTTGTGCTTTTGCTGTCTGTTGGAACTCAGATGTTACCTTGTTTATGCTGCAGAAGTTTTTAATTAACTAGTAAACCTTTACGTGCTTGTTGTTTGCTTATCGTAAAATCCATAGTGTTAATCTACCTTGCAATTTTTTATTAACTGTTGGCACATATCTAATACTACAATAGAATGGTCTGTTGAGGATGCTTATTGCGGCAAGGCTTGGTAGAATGGCATTGGTCGCTGGCGGCGGTGAGATTACATTCAGTGTGAGCTCTCGAAGGTTTTTTTAGACCGTGTGAGCTCTCGAAGTTGAGCGGTTAGCGTGACATAAAGTGTCGATATTATTGTACTAGATGAATTGTGTCTTATTATTCTTGGGAAACATGAATAGGAACGCCAACGTGGACGGGCTCTATCCCAGTGGTAATGTAAGCTCCCAAGGGGTATCACAGTGAATCAAAAGTTTGATAATGGGATTGAACGTTTCTAGCAAAGCGAACACTATGTGCATCAAATTCAAAACAAAATTCATCTGTGCTCGATGAATTTCAAACAGATGAATTTCAGAGGATCTGATATAAGCTGGACGCCGGTGGATTGCAATGCACCGATGGAATCCAATAGAGTTAGAAATGTTCAGAGGGTTGTTCAAGCATAGGAAACAAAGGGTTCTGTGAAGCTGAACAAACAGGGATGCAGAGATTCGCAGCTCGAGCAATGCAATGCAAACGATGCTACCGAGTGACAGCTTACAAGGTCCAAAGGTAACAGCAGCATTCTCATACAGTCTTACAACCAATGTGAACTCGCCGGCTCGCCGCAGAATTTCTTCATCCTTGCTGTTGCTGATCCTTATGTTACCGGTCTTCTACAGTTAATGTTATCTTCTCTCTGATTGTTCTTCGACACTGAACATGACTAACAGGCTGCATAGGATTGGTTGGGCACTGGGAAGAAGGAATCTGCCGGCTCCATGCAGCCATGATGCATACCCGGAGCAGAGGCTGCCACAAGACCGGCGCCAACTCCAGAATACGGTGGTGGTGGTGCCGCCGCCGCCGCCGTCTGGTAGAAGAAGCCTGAGACCCCATCATCAGCGTCCGCTCCAGGAAGGACTGCCGGCAAGAGACCCAGGTTGGGTGAGGGCAATTCTCCAATTGAACGCAGGAACTCGTCGACGTCGAAGTTCTCCAGAAATCCCAGGTCCCGGGACGAGTCGATGCCAGGGGTGAGTTCCAGGTCCTGGCCAGCAGAAACGGTCGCCGGCGCTGCGTGGTGTTCTGCCCCATTGACGCAATTGCCATCAGCTTCCTCTGCCGGCGCTGTCGAAGACACGGGCATGTCGTCAAGCAGAGCATCCTCCGCCACACGCCGCCGGGCCGCCGGAGTTGGAGCTGCATCTGTTAGAAAATTAGCCCCGCGACGATGAGCTGCCCGCTAATCTCCTCTAGCGGAAGCGTCGATTGGATCTACCGAGACGAACATGCAAGATCACAGACGACACTGGAGACACGATCTTTGTTAACGAGGTTCGGCCATGTGCTTACATCCCCGGGGAATGACTACGGGCGCTCCTCCCCAACCGCAACACCGGTCGCTCCGAGGTCCCGGCAACGTGCCACCTCCCCCCTGCGAGCCTGTCGCTATGTCGTCATGGTTACAACAGCAGCCCCCCTCTCATATTTATGAGGAGGCCGAGGTTACAGAGTTTGTCACGAACTCTACCCTATACTGCTAAATACAACTCCAAGTCCCGTTGTAACCGGACTCGTACAAATATTCGACACAATATCTAACAAACTCCACCTTGGCGAATATTCCGCCATCTCGAAGCTGTCATGTGCGAACCTCCATGTACACCAGACTTGAGTTGTTGCCTTTGCCGCTCAACACGAGCTGCCCGATGAGCTTGACTCTTCAAACTCACCGCCCGAAGAAACACTGCTATCCCTGCAATTCTAATCTCCATGACTCCACCTGCAACTGTGCACTCTTCTCTTCCTATCATCATATGATACTGAGAACCTCACTGTCGCTATCCGAGTCAAATATTGGAATTTGCCACACCAGCTTGCTCTTCGTTTCCGCTGCCATACTACGCTTGACGTCTTACACTGTAGTTTCCTGCAGCCTTGACCAACCAGATTACTCCAGTTGCAAGTACAGATATCCACAATCTATACTTCCTTCCAGTTCAGCCCTTGAAGCTTCTCCGCGCCCTTCGATTCATGCTTCAGAACCCCGCACGTGCAACTCGAATCGATTCACGCCCTTGCTGATTTGGAAGCACACAAGCTCATCCCATGCAAACCTGCATACTGAGCTCACGCCGCGTGTCGCCACGCCACAGAGAACAACAACCCATCAGCCGTCACGCTCCTATGTCGTCATCGCTGATCCCGTCATCATCTCTGACCCGCGGTCTGACTAGCCTGTCGCCGCCAGTCTCTCCGCCATGCATCACGGTATGTTCACCCTCCTCGTGAACTCTCTGCCAGCCATCCTGAACTGTCCGCCTTATGCCCCGCGAACTGTTCGGCCCACCAGTGAACTGTTCCACACCTCGACCATGCCAGCCTGCCACCTGACTCCGCCGCTCCTGAGCACCCACTGATCCGCTATCGAACTTCCATCAGTCGCCATGTGCACCACGACTGAACTCCATCAACAGCTTCTGCTCGTTGCCAACGAGCCCGCAACACCAGCCTGAGGTCTGGTCCGTTGACCACTATCTCTCCTCCTTCGCCTGTTGCAATTTTCATCAGCTTCAGCAATGCCCTGCTGTGCCCTGTAGCTCCGTTGTGCGCACAACCCGGCTACACTTCCGCACGGTACACCTCGTCGCTATAAACTGATCTGATCGACGTGGCTCACCGATCACCAGACTGTCCACCCTCGTCGTAGACTGTCTGCCTAGGTTCATCATCGAACCCATCATCATCGCAATTGATATACCTGTCTTCTGACCAAGCCAGTCCCTCGCGTACGCCACTTCAGTCCTGCCAATATCCTATCAAAGCCGCTTGATCATGAGAAACATCAGTGCAAAGCACCCTGACGAGCCTTACTGAAGAAAGAAAAAATTGCTCCATCCCACCTGCCAATGGAAAGCATCTGAGTTATTCTTTTTTCTTCTCCGTACTCGACTCCTTTGCTTGATGGTCTCCAGCATGCTTTAATACACCATGGGCCCACCTATTTAGTGTATCACGCCATCGCATACTAGCATGAAATTTGACACGTATTGAGTTTAGCTAAACTCTCCATCCATACGTATAACACGTGGACCTCTCTGTCATGTTCCTCCACGTATGCACCACAATAGCATCACCAACGTGCCACCCAAGAAGATTGGACTGCTCCTCTGCGTAATTGAACCAGACTCGGATTCCATCACGACTCGCTGCAAGTGTTTGCAATTTCCAAACAATTCCTTGCTGCCCACGTGTGACACGCGTATCATAGACTCGATGATAATCCTCATGTTCCAGGCGATCCTCGCATAGTCTCTAGATCCAATCCAAACCAAAGCTCTTGATACCAATTGTTAGAAAATTATCCCCGCGACGATGAGCTGCCCGCTAATCTCCTCCAGCGGAAGCGTCGATTGGATCTACCGAGACGAACTTGCAAGATCACAGACGACACCGGAGACACGATCTTTGTTAACGAGGTTCGGCCATGTACCTACATCCCCGGGGCATGACTACGGACGCTCCTCCCCAACCGCAACACCGGTCGCTCCGAGGTCCCGGCAACGTGCCACCTCCCCCATGCGAGCCTGTCGCTATGTCGTCATGGTTACAACAGCAGCCCCCCTCTCATATTTATGAGGAGGCCGAGGTTACAGAGTTTGTCACGAACTCTACCCTATACTGCTAAATACAACTCCAAGTCCCGTTGTAACCGGACTCGTAGAGATATTCGACGCAATATCTAACAGCATCGTCGGCCGCACAGGGATCTGCTTCCGCCCTCTTCCTCTTCTTGCCGTGGCCGCTGAACCGGATGCGGTAGAGCATCAGCTGCGCCTCGGCCAGGTGCTCCGGCGCGGTGATCGCGAACTCGTGCATCACCCACCCGGTGCTGCCCTTCTTCTCGGCGCCGCCGTCCTGGAAGCTGAGGGTTTTCTTCCGCCAGGCCACCGCCACCTCCGCGCCGCCGAGGCCGAGGCCGGGGACGCGCAGCTCCTCGCCGTCGACGCAGCGCCTCTCCCCGTTCCAGAACCCGCCGCCCGCGCACGTGCGCTTCTGCCGCGCGCCGCCGCCCTTCTTGCCGCTCTTGGCCTGGCCCAGCGCGAAGAAGAAGGCGTCCTCCCTGCGCCCGTTCCGCTCGAGGAGCTCCCACGGCGGCGCGCTCAGCGGGTCGTCGTCGAGGATGAGGCCGTCCAGCGGGAGCGGCTGCCCCAGGACGCGAGGGAGGAGGTAGTGCGCGACGGCGTCGCCGTCGCCGGGGGCGAAGAGGAAGCCCGGCGGGAGGCCGAGCGCGCGCGGCACCTCGATGGCGCCGCTCTGCTTCCGCCCGTAGCTGCTGAGCCGGATGTGGTAGAGCCGGAGCGGCGACCGGGCCAGATCCTCCGGCGCGGTGACCGCGTACTCGTGCATGACCCACCCCGAGCTTCCCTTCTTCCCGCCGCCGCCGTTGCCGCCGGAGTGGAAGTTGAGGGCCTTCTTCCGCCACGCGGCCTCCTTGCCGCCGCCGCCGCCGGGGACGGGCAGCTTGTCCCCTTTGGCGCAGGTCTTCTGCCCCTCCCACCAGCCGCCGCCCGCGCAGGTTCGCTTCTGCCGCGTGCCCTTCCCGCACCTCGCCTGCCCCTCGGCGAAGAAGAAGGCTTCCTCCTTGCGGCCATTCCGCTCAAGAAGCTCCTGCGGCGGCGCGCTCAGCGGGTCGTCGTCGAGGACGAGGCCTTGGACTTGACCGGGAGCGGCCAGCCCAGGAGGCGAGGGAGGAGGTAGTTCTCCACCGCCACCTCGTCCTCGGGGGCGAAGAGGAGGCCCGGAGGTAGTCCGGCCGCCGTCTCCGCCGCCATCGCGTCGCGCTCTGCCTCTGTCTCTTGTGCGCTAGGGCGAGCGATTGCTGATGAATGCGTGGAGCAGGAGGAGGGCGCGGCTGGAGAGGAGACTGGAGAGACGGTTGCTTTTATTTGAGGCGTGAGACGAATCCGACTCGGTACGCGCAGATCTCTCTGTGATCAAATCTGGAAAGTTCAGCTGGAAGCCTGGAATTCTTCTAATAATGAAATAAGCAGTCGGATCCGCTGCTATTGCTGAATCGCTTGTTCGCAGTCGGATTGACAGCTGTTCCTCCTAAATCACCTCAGATATGCACGGACTAAAATTTGGGAACTACGGAAGACTCAACAGGTTCATAAGCTGATATTATAGTCCCGTCAGCTGCAGTAAACCAACACTGAAACTACACATATAAATGCAGAGCAAGGTGTACATAAGCAGAATGGCAACTAAGCAATCCACCGGGCCTAAGATTTCAGTACTAATAAATACATCTAAATATTTTTACTTCAATGATGCTAAAATTAAAATTAAATACCATCAAGAAAGTGGTGCTAACAGATTGGCGAGCTTCGGATTTGTCGAGTATGTAGTATAAGAGCATGGATCAGATTAGGGGCATACAGATGAGCATTGAGAGTTCCCCTCAACCTCGAACAGATAAAGTAACTGAGCTTGAATGGTTGAGACACTTGATATCCTCTGTTGACGTAAAATCCGCACTTCACGCCAAGCACACAGCAAGCCGAATTAGCTAGCTTTACACGTGGCCCGAACGTTTGAATCCGAAAGCGTGCCAGTCAATTTTCCTGAAAACTGACAAAGGGAGAAAAGATGTTCAAATAACACCTGGAACGTGCCAGGTAATACCAGATAGTTCCATAATTGCGGTTACGGAGCCAGTTTCGAAAGACATATAGCTATAGAAAAAGCTATCTGTCAGCAGTTAAAGCATCATTCGGCAATCGACAAAGCACGCAGGAAGCGCACTGCCGAATGCGTGACGTAAACATGACGAAAGATCGGTAGTTGACTGAATAAACATTGTGACGTATATTCATAACCGATTAACGGGAAACAGAGCATGATAGATAAATAAAAGGGCGAAAACATGACCATAATTTCATAATAAACAAGAATGCATAGACTAAAAGCACTAGTCTACCGCATGTCTAGGTACTTTTCAACCCGTCGAGCATGAAACAAGCAAGTTAATCCACCGCATGATACGACTTGCTTGGAATCACACCACCAACCAAGAATAGATCAATCCACTGCATGATACACTCTAATCGTGGAAGGCTAAAAGCATTCTTTATTTAAAACAAAACCGTGAACATGTTTCACTCGTGGCGATACTGCCGAATACAGCCATATAGCCGAATCGGGTTCCATGAAGAAGAACATGCTTCGTTGATGATGATAGGTCTATCAGATCGAATCGAATTCTAATCCACCGGATGATTAGCTCTAAGACGACCCAAAAACCTGCATCCACCGCATGATGCCCGGTTCTGTCAAGATCTACGCAAGACCAATGAGCTTGGACCCGCAACACGTGACAATCTAGATTGACTTCGAATTCGGCTATGGAGACGCAGTGCATTATGAGCTAGAACCGAATCTAATCAACCTAGACTGGGCAAAAGAGTGTTGTAATGAATTAAACATAAAGGTAAAATCCAGAGCAACACGTGGTAACTTAATGGATCTATCAGATCTTGCCAAAATCCAATAGAACCGATAACTTGTTCCAAGCTAAAACTTAGCCCACCGCATGGCTCATGATCTAACAATGGAACCTTCCTGAACCAAAGCCTAAATCCACCGCATGATACTAGGCATGGTGCAGGGTTGCCGGTACTTACGGAGGTCGACGGATCGATGATTCCTCTCGAAGAACTCGACGACTCGACTAAAGGACTCGAAGTTGGCACGGGGCCGGTTTGTTGTATGATTGATTGATTGCTTCCCTTTACAATTACCACGGGTTTATATTTATACCCAGGTTTCGACACGACTCCTAATCGATTACGATTACATTATTTATTTCCTAAAAAAGATAAACGCCGGGGCACCGTATCCGTCTTGCATTCCAAGTTAAATCAGCCTTTTCCTTATACTTGATCCACGTCATCACGCGCCCCCGAATGCCTTTTGCGAAACAGTTCTCTTGCTGAATGACGATGCATTCCCGACCGCAGAACGTCTTTACCGAATGCTCTAGGAAAAAACTCCTTCGCCGAATGATATCTTTTCAACGAATCCGGCCCACATGTCAGCTTCTTCCTGGTGCCAATTTTTGGTGTGAACACATGCCCCTTCAATTTCGGGATAAAAGATAATTTTATCTCGGAATTGACCAGAAGCACTTAACATTCCCAAGTTAGTTCTGCTCGACACCCGCTTCTCCTTTTGAATCTTTAGAGCTCTCGTCCGGATCCGAACCCTAGGTTATCGACTTCCAAGATTCAATCTTCAAATGGCGAACCAAGATTTTGCCCTCCACGTAAGCTTCAATCCCCTCAAGCACATTCGGTATTCTTCTTTCGATTTGCATTTTAAATTTCCTCTCATCTCTTTCCATTCTTGATAGGCACTAGCTGCCGAAATCCTTATCCCCGTTGAGGAAAAAGCTCCATCCTACTTCCTCGGCCCTGTAGGGAATTCAGATCCTTCCGAACTCATCGCGGCTGAATCTCAGAGGGTTCCTTTCAAGATTTCATTAACAAAATCTCATGAGTGGCAAGACGCCTTCAAGAACTGGCCTTTGCCCCCAATTGCCGGCCGGAGAAATTGGTACAAAAGGATATCTGATGACAAAAGCCCCCAAACACAGAACTGGGACCATCTGCGTATTTCTCATTGCCTGGAGCTGTCACTAGCCGAAACACCAAAGAACGAGAACCTTCTGATTGCAGCTTGCCATTTTTGGTCCAATGGTGCAAATGCTTTTCTCTTCGGTCATGGCCCAATGTCTCCTACTTTGGCCGATGTCTACATGATGACCGGCCTGAACGTTACAGGAACTGTATATCCATATGACCACAAAGGTTCCTCCAAGCAGACAGGAGTAAAAACAGGGGTTGGATACAAGAGATACATCCAGAACCATATGTCTGATGGCCCTCTGACTGATGTCGAATATAGAGCCTTCCTGAACATGTGGCTATGCAGATCAGTCTTCTGTGGCAAAGCCAATGAGCCAACCCTGAATCATATCGTGATGGCTGAAGAGCTGGCTGCCGGAAAACTCATTCCACTTGGGAAATACCTCCTGGGAAGTGTCTACCATATGCTCAATCAAACTACCCACCTGATGTATACCAGCAAGAAAATCCCTTGTGTCAATGGTCCTTGGTGGTTTGTCCAAATGTGGCTGCAGTTGTACATGCATCAAATCGTCGCTATTGATCTCAACAGCCGAGACTTTCCTTCAATTAATTACAAAGAAGGAGAAACCCGGAGAACCAAAGGTTGTCAAACCTATGGAGAAGCTGCCTCCACTGTATCTATCAACAAGAACATCGGTGAACTGTTTGAGCTCTTCTTCAAAGGCTTTGCTCATCCCCTTTGGTTCCCATATCTGGACAATGACAACCTCACTCTCCCTTGCGAATTCAGCTTTGAAACTGGATGTACTGATGTACAATCTATAGCGATCTTCAATGCCTTCATCCAGCCCTGCATCCTGCCAGCCGAATTCTGTGGAGGAAGGCTGGTTCAAAGCACTTATGAATACTATCAGCCAAACATGATGGCTAGACAGTTGGGATGTGGCCAAGTGCCCCCTAGGCTATTTCTTCACGAATTTCTCAAGCCTAGGGAGATTGTCAAGGATTCCACAGAGACAAGAAGGATTTTTACTTATAAATGCTGCGGAACTATCTATGCACCTGATCCTTTTGTGCCAATAATATCTGCCCATCCTTCTTTCACTCTCTGGTGGCAAGAACTCCATGATCATATCTTCAACATGCCAATCCATCCCTTCTGCCTCGAGTTAATGCCTGATTATCAGCCAACTTCAGAGGTAATACTCTCATCCCTCATCTGTCTCAATAATATTAACCCCAATTGATTCTGATTCTGTCATCTTGCAGGATATAACACCTGCCCCTCTTGCCAGGGCGATCTTGTACAAAGCTGCAGGCCCAATATCTGCTTTGGGGCACCAATCTCCTACCTTGGCTGAACTGATGGCTAGACAGGCTTCTCTAGATCCAATACTTACTAGACCATCATCTGTCAAGAGAAAAACTCTTTCTTTAGCTGCTCCCTTAGTTGTAAAGAAGAAAAGAACAAGCAGCAAAAAAGTTATCAAGGTCAGAGCCTTCTTTCTTTGACCATAATGCCATTGGTATTTTGCTCAGCTTTATCTCTTCTTGGTTTCAGGCCAGAGCACAGCAACTAGCAATCAGTGCAGATCTTGCCGATGCTTCATTGACTGGTAAAATTCTACCACTTTATCCTCTTAACTTCTTTTTCATCGGCACTCATCCCTTGTTAACTGCAGAACAATCCTCAATGGATCCAATCTTGGAGAGCTCTTCTTCTCATCACGATTCATCTTTAGCTTTGCAACTTCTTCCTCAATCAGAAGCATTATCTTCACCAAGAAATCTTCCAGCTTCTCCTCAGCAAGATACACAGAATCTTTCCATTGAGCCTGAGAGGCTTCCTTCTCCCATTCAGGAAGTCAGGAACGAGGTAAACATAATCATTCAACTTTCTCTACTCTTTTATTCAGCAGATTATTACTAATTCGGCAAGAACTATCTTTCAGGAGAAATCCATTTCATCATCCAGCTATTCTTTTGCTGTGGATGACTTGGTTGCCGAACAAGAGGAGGAAACATCTTCTGGCCAAACTCTGTCAGAAGAAAATCAAACAAAGCTGAAAGATATCCTTGCTTTGCTGCGCAAGAGTATCCAAGATCAAGTCAAAGATGCTGATCTCTTAAGGGATGTACTGGAATCCATTGACCAAGAACTCCCTGATGATATCAAAACTTCTTTGGAACCAATTTCTCATTTGGATCAACAATACGCTGCAGTAAAGCAGGCTCTAAAAAACCAATCTTCTCAACCAGCTCTAGAACAGAGGAGATCCACAGCCAAACAATCTGTGAAAGACCTGCATACTCAAGCTCAGAACAGCAAAGAATTACTGACCAAATTGGAATCTGAACTTGAAAAGAAGAAGGTCAGAAAAGCTGCACTTGAAGCCGAATTGAGAGATCTATCGGCCGAAATTGAAGCTGATGAGAAGAAGATAGTTGAGCTTCCCAAATTAACAGAGAAGATACGAAAGGAAGCTTCAGCAGCTCTGAACGAAGAAAAACAACTCAAGGCAAAGCTTGCTGCTCTGGCTAGAACCCAAGAAGCTGACAAAAACTTATTAGAGAGCATTAGCAATATGATATCAGATGCTAAAAATGTAATCTCAAAGTACTTGGGCTTGTAATTGTAACAAACAGTCGATAGCCGAATGCTTTATCAATCCTGCAATCTTGCCATTTCTTATCTCCTTTTTTTTTGTTTTTCCATTGTGGACAACTCATTCGGCAAAGCTGGCTATAACAGTGTCAGACCCGAAAACGCTTCAAACACGACATAGCCGAATCTCATTCAGTCAAAACTGAATACGACTCGGTAAGAATCCCAAACGACATGGAAATCGATCGGTTGGAAAATCCTTTCCACCTTCCGAACTCCTTGGGATATGCACCACAATCTTCGGCCACGATCTCTTCGTTAGTTCCATAAATAAGAACCTTGAGCGCTCCTAATCTTTTATCAAATCCTCCGTCTTCCAAGCTTTCTTCTAGCCTGAGCCCCCTCTTCTTCAAGCACAGTAGTCTCCAGAAAACCCCAATGACCAACAACAGCGGAAGACGCCCGGCCGTCGACGAAGCTGAAGGGAGCCGCGCCAGTGCTCGTCGGAGGTGATGACTGTCTGCCTCTCCTTATCCTTTCCTCCAGATTTTGCCTTATTCTCAACTTTCTTTGTGTTTTCAGGCTCATCCAATGGAACCCCGTTACTGCCTTGACTGCGGCTCCGGCTGCAGCGGGTGATTCTTCGGAGTCATCTAGCCGATCCTCCAGGCCCAACTGGGATCTGCGCTACTCAGATAGCGATGCCCGCCGATTCAAGCAGGAACGTGACGACACTCGGCATGAGCTGGAGGTCATCTCCAAACAAGCCGGGATCGCAGATCTAGAGTGGCAACACCAGCGCAAGCAGCTGCTCGAGACCATCGACGGTAATTTCTGCGGTTCGCTTAACTTCAATCTGACCTTGGACTAACCCGCCGTTGCTTCGTAATCCTACAGATCGCGACGCCGAACTCGATCAGCTGAAGACATTGGTTGAGTCTTTGGCAAACAAGGTGAATGCTCCTGGGGACACGCCAGAAGCTCGCCTCGGTGCAGTGGCAGACCGTATCGATGAGGTGGCCTTACACGGCGTCCGTTTGGGCACTGCCGCAGGCCTAGTCGCCATGTCGACGCACACTGGCACTGACTATTCCAGGCTACCGCCCGGCTTTGCCAATGGCAATCCGGAGGAGATCGACGATATTGAGGCCTCCATAGATCGCCTTGATGCTCATGGCGTCGCCATTGCCGATTCCATTCATCCCCAGTCTGTTCTGAACAGGTTGTTCCATTAGTTTGTACTAGGGATTATGGAATTTCGGCAATAAAACTTATCTTTTGCAGTCTTTTTTGTGATAACTTGGTCAAACTCATGATGCAAAATATTTGTACTAAGGGCAATACATTCTGGTATTGGCCATTTTCCTTCTGTTGGCATTTGTTCTGAAGGCGGCTCCTTCCCGAATGCCGGCTATTTCAGTTGTCCTGGCATTGAATACTTCAATCACCGATCAACCTCAACACTAGGATAATATTTCTTCAAGTATCTCCCATTGATAGCAGCAGTAAACTCTTCCCCTAGCAAAGTTTTCAGGACATATGCATTTCCAGGCACGCATCTGACCACTCTGAAAGGACCTTCCCAGTTTGGAGACCACTTACCGAATGCACTGTATTTAGTTCCAATCGGCAATATTGCTTTCCAAACCAAATCTCCTTCTGCAAATTGCTTGACCTTCACCTTCTTGTTGTAATATTTAGCAACTCGCATTTTATTTTTCTCAACATTTTCCAAGGCCCTAAGACGAATCATATGCAAATCTTCTAATTCGTCCATCATTAAATCATTATAATCTTTAGAACTTAAATCTTTTTGCAACTTTATTCTCCTTGAGTCTGACTGCATCTCCCATGGCAAGATAGCATGATGTCCATATACCAATTCATAAGGAGACGTCTGTGTAGCCCCATGTGGAGCCATTCGGTAAGCCCATAAAGCCTCATTTAATACCGAATGCCACTTTCTTGGCTTCTGATCAATCTTCTTCTGTATAATTTTAATCATAATCTTGTTAGAAGCCTCTGCCTGACCATTAGCTTGGGCATAATAAGGAGAAGAATTCAACAATTTGATGCCCGTACTTTCAGCAAAATTTCTAAACTCTGAGGATGTAAACTGAGTTCCTTGATCTGTGGTGATTGTTTGAGGAATTTCAAATCTGTAAATGATATGTTCTTTAACAAATTCAACCATATTCTCTGATGTCACCTTCTTTAATGGAATCGCCTCAACCCACTTAGTAAAATAATCGGTTGCTAAAAGCACAAACTTATGCCCCTTGCTAGATGGAGGATTTATTTGGCCAATCAAATCTATTCCCCACCCTCTGAATGGCCATGGCTTGATAATAGGATTCAGAACTGATGCTGGAACTCTCTGAATGTTTCCAAATCTCTGACAATCTTGGCATCCCTTGTAATATTCAAAGCACTCTTCTAGCATTGTGGGCCAATAGTACCCAGTTCTCCTAATAACCCATTTCATTCGGTAAGCCGATTGATGTGCTCCACACAGCCCATCATGCACTTCACTTATCAGCCTTTTTGCTTCTTCTTGATTTAAGCAATGTAACAGCACCCCATCCAAGGATTTATAATATAAATTATCATCAAGAAGAACAAACTTTAAAGCTTTATACCTGAGCTTTCTAGAAACCTTTCGGGATGGATTCTCCAGATAATCAACAATTTCTTTTCTCCAATCATCCTCTGCCAAATTACTCCCGAAAGCATATACATCATTAGCAAAAACTTCTTGAAGCTCTCTATAACCCGAAGCACTTTGAGCTAATCTGTTCGCCTCTCCATTGTCTCTTCTAGGAATATGCCGCAGAATTACTGACTGAAACTCCTTTAAGATTTGCTTGCATTCCTCATAGTAATTCCTTAAGATATCGTTCCTGCACTCATATTCGCCATTTAGTTGCCTTATGACTAATTCTGAATCTCCAAAAATTTCAACTGCAATGGCCTTTGCTTTTCTCAAGTATTGAAGTCCTCTGAGCAACGCTTCATACTCGGCTTGATTATTAGTGACAGTAGGTTGAATAGGAATAGCAAATTCAAATACCTCTCCTCTTGGCGAAATTAACAAAATACCTACTCCACCACCTTTGTCACATGAAGATCCATCGAAGAATAATACCCAAGGAGTAATTTCAAGCAAATTAGTTGATGAATCGCGATGTTCAGTAATGAAGTCGGCAATAATCTGTCCTTTAACAGCTTTTGCCGATTCAAACCTTAACTCAAATTCAGACAAAGCTAAAATCCATTTGCCAATCCTTCCGTTCAAAATCGGCATAGACAACATGTGTTTTATCACATCAAATTTTGAATACACAATGCATTCGGCATGTAGCAAGTAGTGCCGAAATTTTGTACAGGAGTAGTAAACACATAAACAAAGTTTCTCGGTAGCCGAATACCTCGTTTCGGGATCAAGCAATTTCCGGCTAAGGTATGCAACTACCCTTTCCTTTCCCTCAAATTCTTGTATGAGGGCCGATCCAATAGTTTGGGCATCGGCCGCCACGTACAACTTAAAAGGCTTGTTTAGCTGTGGAGGTACCAATACTGGTGGTTCTTTCATGTATTCCTTGATTTCATCGAAAGCCTTTTGTTGTTCGTCACCCCATACAAACTTCTGATCCTTCTTGACTTTTAGCAGTGAAGAGAAACGCAACACCTTTTGTGATAAGTTTGATATGAATCTTCTTACGAAATTGATCTTGCCAAGTAATGACTGTAATTCCTTAAGATTAGTTGGAGGAACAACTTCATCAATGGTTTTCATACTTTTCTTGCCAACTCCTATTCCTCCTTCATGCACCAGAAATCCCAGAAATTCTCCTGCCGAAACTCCAAAAGCACATTTATTTGGGTTCATCTTGAGCCCATGTTTCCTAGTGCACTCTAGAGTTTTCCTTATGTCGGCCAAATGTGCTTCATGATCCAATGACTTAATCACAATATCATCGATATATATCTCCACAATCTTGCCGATCAACTCATGAAAAATATAATTCATGGCTCTCTGATAAGTTGCACCAGCATTCTTCAAACCAAACGTCATGACAACCCATTCAAACAACCCTATATGTCCTGGACATCTGAAAGCTGTTTTCGCTATATCTTCCAATGCCATAAAAATTTGATTGTACCCTGCATTACCATCCATGAAACTAATCACTTTATATCCAGCAGCAGCATCAACCAACGAGTCAGCAATAGGCATTGGATATCCATCCATGGGTGTAGCTCTGTTCAGATCTCTAAAGTCTATGCAAACTCTCATCTTCCCATTTTTCTTGTACACAGGAACAATATTAGAGATCCATTCTGCATATCTGCATGGCCGAATAAAATTTGCTGCTATTAATCTTTCCACTTCTTTCTTCACATCGGTCAACACTTCATCTTTGTAGATTTTCCGGGGTGGTTGCTTGTAAGGTTTATAACCAGGCTTGATCGGCAATCGATGCTCAACAATGGAACGATCTAAACCAGGCATCTCCGAATAATCCCAAGCAAAGCAATCCTTGTATTCTTTCAACAATTCAATCAACTTTTCTCTGAAAACCGAATCCAAGCTAGCACTGATGAATATCGGCCTTGGTTTGTCACCGTCTCCAATGTCTACTTCTTCTAATTTATCAGCCGACACAAATCCACGTCCTAGCTTCCCATCAGTCCCATCGATTGGATTATCCATTAAAAATTACTAAAAGAGCCGACTGCTTCGATCGGCTGTTGATCACTGCTGATTGGCTCAATAGGACCCTCTCCCAGTCCTTACCTGAGAAGCAATCTATGCCTTGATATTCCCAGAAGGCCGGTTCCATATTAGCCACGCTAATTGAATCATCTGCTGGGATAATTTCCACTTCATCATCTATCCACTGAATAAGCTGCTGATGCATAGTAGATGGAATACAGCAATTCGCATGGATCCAATCCCTTCCAAGTAGCAAGCTGTATGCCCCTTTGCTTTCAATAACAAAGAAGGTTGTAAGCAGAATCTTAGACCCAATCATCAGATCTACATGTACACATCCTTTGGTGTCCGACGGATTTCCAGCAAAATCATTCAAAACTATGCTTGTTGGCGTTAAATCTCCAGGGCTCATGCCAAGTTTCCTGAATGTATTGTATGGCATCACATTAACAGCAGCTCCACCATCAACAAACATCTTCGTTAGTGGCTTTCCGTTGACATATCCTCTTAAGTACAGTGGTTTCATGTGCCGATTCTGGACTGGCTTCTCGAAAATAGCTTGCTTATTCAATACCAATTGTGCCATTAACCCACATTGCTCGGCTTCATCCACTATCTCTTCCTGTACAATTTGATTAGCTGGAGCCATGAATTCATTCGGCAAGAAACATACCATGCATGTAGGAGCCGAATGACCCGATTCGTCAGGTTTGTCTTTTGGACGCCATATCGACCTCATCCTGGTTCCTGCTCGCTTCAACTCTTGATTCCTCAGGCGTTGGACTCTTCTCTTCTGGCTCTTTCTTAAACCAGGTGGACACCACTGTCCTTTCTGCCAGACATACTCACGATCTTCTTCTTCATGATCAATCCATCTATGATCAGCACGTCTTTTCCTTGGTTGATCATCATTCTTATATATTTTTAAACGCCGATCATCACTAGGATGTACCCTTCCAATTCTTTCGTGGACGGATCGGCGACTGGCAACATTTTGCCTATGTTCGACATATCCATTATTGCATTCAGGACAGTTATTCCATGTAGGCAGCTTTAAACCCTCGTTCCAACAATGTCTGAAGAAGACACAATCCCAATGTGCACGTTCTTGTTCTCGGACATATTCCTCTTGTTCTTCCTCATACCTTTTTTCTTCGCACCTTCTCTTCTCCTCCTCGTACTCACGTCTCTGGTAGTGCTCTTTTTCTTGCTGACGCTGCCACTTATTGAGGAGAATGCGCGATGTGACTCTGGGTTTAGAAGATTTTCCAATTTCAAATCGGCTATTCGGGAAACGAGGCTTTTCCTCGCGAATCTGTTCGATCGTGATTTGCCGATTAGGATCGACTGAGCCATTCTGCTTCGCTTCCTTCGACGTCAGGACTCTCATCTTTCCCTTTTCTCCAGATTCGGCAACACTCACCATATTGATTGAGAACCCAATCATGTTCTGAGGAAACGGGTTATTGTCCAACTTCATCTTATTGTCGAATTTCAGATGCCCTTCTTGGATAGCTTTCTGAATCCTCACTCTAAAAACCCTGCATTCATTGATGGAATGAGAATTTCTATCATGGAATCCACAGTACCTCTTATTTTTCACTCCATCAGGCCGAAGCATAGAATGCCCCTCTGGTAGCTTGATCCGGCCTTCTTTTACAAGATAGTCAAACAATTTATCCGCCTTAGTTAAATCAAAATCATAGGTGTCCTTATTCTGTTTAATCCATCTCTGATTCACCATGACTGGTTCTTTACTCCACACTATCTCTGCTGCGGCTATCTCCTCGCTATCTTCATACTCATCTCCTTGATCTGCTCTTTCAAGGAATTGGTTATAGATGTCAGCTACATCATTATGTTTAGCAAATCTGGCATCTTTCTTGAAACCATATGCCTGGTTACTCATTAAGGCCAATCTGTGTGACAACTGGCCCAGATCATCGAACTCCATTCCGAATAGCTTTTCCCGAATGGCAGGCAGCATGCCAGCTACAGCCATACCAGCTAGCTGGTCATCAGGTATGTTCAGAGAAAAGCACATGCTCTTTGTTTCCCTAAATCTTCTGAGGAACTCCGTAGGTGTCTCATTATTCCTCTGCCTTAAGCTGGTCAAATCAACCAACTTTTTCTCGGTACTGCCAATGTAGTAATGAGCATGGAATTTCTGCTCCAGGTCTTTCCAAGTACAAATTGACTGAGCAGGCAAAGCAGCAAACCATGTAAAAGCTGGACCCGTCAGCGACAAAGGAAAGTATCTGATTCTGAAAGCCTCATCTGCTGAAGCTTCTCCAAGCTGCATCAGATATCGAGCTATATGTTCTACAGTGCTAGTATCATCTTGTCCTGAGAACTTAGTGAACTCTGTAGGCACCTTGACTCTATTCGGCAATGATACCCTTTGGTACCATTCTGGGAAAGGAGACGAGTACATGTACCCCTGATTTTTAGGCTTCAGACCGAATTGATTTTGTAATACATCGGTCATTTTTTGCACCATGAGGTCAATATTGGTATCTTGATTCCCTGGTCTCCCAGCAGGCATCCCTGTAGTACCAACATACCCGGGATTCGGGAGAGCGTCGATAGCATTGTAATCCACAAACTCTGAATATCCGTTCCCATACACATCCTTTTGCAGCCTGTTGTTCAGAGGGGATATCTTGTAAGCAGAAGCAGGTAGATTTCCCGTGGTGCCGAATGCCATATCACCATATGTACGAGGTTTCGGAAATGCATGCTGAAGCTCTTGCTGAATCGGCTGTCCATTCGCGTCTTTGGTTCCAGAAGCTTCAGTTTCTTCAGTACCTTTACCATGACGTTTTGGAACCGATGCTTGAACATTGAAATATGTCGGGCCACCAAGTTGTCCATGCGCTTGCTCAACAGGCTTATCCACGTGTTGACCAAAGATGTTGACCAGTATGAGCCAAAAACTGTTCAGGAATGCAGCATTATGATTGGTCATTGTTTCTCCTAAAGCCTTGTACAACAAGCTAGAGAACTTCTCCCTTTCTTCATCTTCAGTAAGATCAGATTGTCCCGGCAAAAGAACTCTTGGCAGATCTGACTTGAGAAACGGTGCACCACTCCTGTTCTTAGCAAAAGACAGCAAGCATTTCTTGATGAACTGATCTGCAGCAGTCTTCACCATTTGTTGATGTTCATCAGATAATTCTTCGAAAGTGACATCCAGAATGTCTTTTAATTCAGGCATCTTCGAAGCTTGTTGTGTCCCACCGGGCGTGCCAAAAAGTGTGTTGACGTAAAATCCGCACTTCACGCCAAGCACACAGCAAGCCGAATTAGCTAGCTTTACACGTGGCCCGAACGTTTGAATCCGAAAGTGTGCCAGTCAATTTTCCTGAAAACTGACAAAGGGAGAAAAGATGTTCAAATAACACCTGGAACGTGCCAGGTAATACCAGATAGTTCCATAATTGCGGTTACGGAGCCAGTTTCGAAAGACATATAGCTATAGAAAAAGCTATCTGTCAGCAGTTAAAGCATCATTCGGCAATCGGCAAAGCACGCAGGAAGCGCACTGCCGAATGCGTGACGTAAACATGACGAAAGATCGGTAGTTGACTGAATAAACATTGTGACGTATATTCATAACCGATTAACGGGAAACAGAGCATGATAGATAAATAAAAGGGCGAAAACATGACCATAATTTCATAATAAACAAGAATGCATAGACTAAAAGCACTAGTCTACCGCATGTCTAGGTACTTTTCAACCCGTCGAGCATGAAACAAGCAAGTTAATCCACCGCATGATACGACTTGCTTGGAATCACACCACCAACCAAGAATAGATCAATCCACCGCATGCTACACTCTAATCGTGGAAGGCTAAAAGCATTCTTTATTTAAAACAAAACCGTGAACATGTTTCACTCGTGGCGATACTGCCGAATACAGCCATATAGCCGAATCGGGTTCCATGAAGAAGGAACATGCTTCGTTGATGATGATAGGTCTATCAGATCGAATCGAATTCTAATCCACCGGATGATTAGCTCTAAGACGACCCAAAAACCTGCATCCACCGCATGATGCCCGGTTCTGTCAAGATCTACGCAAGACCAATGAGCTTGGACCCGCAACACGTGACAATCTAGATTGACTTCGAATTCGGCTATGGAAACGCAGTGCATTATGAGCTAGAACCGAATCTAATCAACCTAGACTGGGCAAAAGAGTGTTGTAATGAATTAAACATAAAGGTAAAATCCAGAGCAACACGTGGTAACTTAATGGATCTATCAGATCTTGCCAAAATCCAATAGAACCGATAACTTGTTCCAAGCTAAAACTTAGCCCACCGCATGGCTCATGATCTAACAATGGAACCTTCCTGAACCAAAGCCTAAATCCACCGCATGATACTAGGCATGGTGCAGGGTTGCCGGTACTTACGGAGGTCGACGGATCGATGATTCCTCTCGAAGAACTCGACGACTCGACTAAAGGACTCGAAGTTGGCACGGGGCCGGTTTGTTGTATGATTGATTGATTGCTTCCCTTTACAATTACCACGGGTTTATATTTATACCCAGGTTTCGACATGACTCCTAATCGATTACGATTACATTATTTATTTCCTAAAAAAGATAAACGCCGGGGCACCGTATCCGTCTTGCATTCCAAGTTAAATCAGCCTTTTCCTTATACTTGATCCACGTCATCACGCGCCCCCGAATGCCTTTTGCGAAACAGTTCTCTTGCCGAATGACGATGCATTCCCGACCGCAGAACGTCTTTACCGAATGCTCTAGGAAAAAACTCCTTCGCCGAATGATATCTTTTCAACGAATCCGGCCCACATGTCAGCTTCTTCCTGGTGCCAATTTTTGGTGTCAACATCCTCAAAATATTTCAGACACAAATTACGGAACGTGGAGCAAGAGGAAATCAGATTATTGATGTTACCATCTGTCGAGGAAAATTACAAACTTGTTGCGGGTAGTCTGTGCTTTTTAGCCGGCTAGGAGGTGGCAGTGGATATTCATGTGTGCTAAGAAATTTGCTTGAGATTGTAATTAAAATCGACTCAGTGCGGTTTTTATGAGATAAATCGTCAAGCATAGATGACTGTTTTTTCTCGCAGCAGGATTCCAACAACAAAGTTTTTAAGTAGACAAACAATGCGAATGAAAGAAGTTTAAAGCTTAGTCTTTATAACTTCGTTTTTATAGTCTTTAGCTGTCTTTTTTGTTGCTCTATGGTTCGAGATTTCGAGTCTAAGAACTAATGTATCTTTGGCTGTATATATTCTGGATTATTCATTATCTAAAAAAAATCTGTCGAGGAGAACAATTTCAGGTACAGTAACAGTAACCACTTGCAACCTTCTGTTCCCATGCATACTGAGTTGCTGACGATGCAGTTTTTCAGGCACAAATGCACCAAATGATTGTAAAAAAAAAAGGCTTGATGGACTCTTATATTTCTGCCCAGTGGTCAGCTTGATTGTAACTCGGTTTCTGCCTTGGTCCTGTTTGGAACAGCTTAATTTCAGTTTATGACCAAAATAAGTTGAAACTAGAAGCCAAATGACACGCTTTTTGCCGTCTTTTTTGGCCACGCTTCTCCCCACCGCTCCCTTTTGAACTAAAACGCAGAAGCTGGTTCAAACCCGCTTCTCAAATAAGCGTTATTTCCATATGTATACAGCTTATCGGAGAAACGATTCTCACAGCAGCGGTTCCAAACAGAGCCAATGGAATGTACAGTCATCCACCAATATCGATAAATCATGGTAACGTTTGCTCCTATTTTTATTGAAACGTACATAACGTATAAATACTCGTGGACTGAAAGAGTAAGATCAACCAATGGAATGTAACGAACTTAGATCGTACAATCGTAGGATCAGCTTCAGATGAACAAAGCTGTTTTTCTAGATAAAGAAATAAGTTCCGGCTTCACCCTCTTTTTTAAAAAAGAGGGATCAATCCATTATTACAAGACACATAGACCACATCCCTTGATCAAAATAGTAAAAAGTTTAAATGCCAATCTGAAAACTAAATGACCATCCATTGTCTGCGAAGAAACGTAGTGCCTCCATCTCCAAGCGTCGACATGCCTTGATGATAAGGTCCCGACCACTTTCTCTTCGCTGTAACTTAGCCCACAACCGGAGCCAGCATGTTTCCTGAATAGTACATGCAAAAAAGTTTTTGGTCGGCATTTGTCAAACACCACTTTATTCCTAGATATCCAAATAGCCCAACAAATTGTCGTAGCTCCCGTCAATAACCTTAGATCGGGTTTGTGACCCCCCGTTTCACCCATCCATTAAACAAGTTTGTGATACTACTTGGAGTGAAATTCCAAATACTAAGTGTGTGGCTCGCTATAGAAATTTAGAATAATAGCACTCGAAGAAAAGATGATTGATGGACTCAAAAGAGCTACATATTTTATTTTTAATGGTATTTTCATCTGCCATATTTCTTGTGAGACTTTCACACCATTGTTGACAAGATAATTATACATTGAATGAACAGAGAACGATTTGTTTCTATTAAGTGACCATAGAAAACAATTTGTTTCTATTAAGTGACCATAGAAACGCGTCCCTACCTGCATGTAACTCGACATTCATTATTCTGGCCACTAAATTGTCCCATTCCATTAGCTTATTACCTACTAATGATCTCTTAAACGAGATATTTAGGGGAGCCGTGCTAAAGACATCTACAACAGTGGCATGTTTCTTGTATAAGTTGGGATACAAAGTTTTTAGCCGGTCAACCCCAAACAAGAATCCTCCTAGAATCTACTTTGTTCTCCAAAATTCACAGTGAAAGATCCTAGCTTAAGGAAATTCTCCTTGACTCCCATTAGGCCCGACAAAAAAATGTGAGTCCCCTCGTTTTTTGAATCGGTGTTGCTACCGCCCGGACGTCCGGACGGAGCGCTCCGTCCGGACGGTGCGGCCCGCATATCCGCAACATCAAAAAAAGTTATCTGCAACATCAAAACTTAATATTTGCAACATAAAAAAATCGTTGAAAAAAATGTTGTCATCCATTGATGAAAAAACCCACCGCAATGTCTAATTTATGTTGCATGAAACATTCAAATCCACATGAAACATCTCAATAAAAATGCAACATCCAGATTAAACACATGCAACATATCCGTAGAACATATGCAACATTGCAACATCTGCATTTACAACATCTGCAACATCCTTCAGAAACATATGAAACCAATGGAACCTATCCTTGCAACATGCATCAAAACCTGCATGCTGCACGCCATGAATGTTGCTGAGCTCCTCTGGCGGCCGGCGCGGGGGATGCTGCGGGGAACGGCGGCCCACGGCTGGCCACCCGCCGACGAGCACCGCCCGGGGGGCGTCGGGAGCAGCAACTCGCGCCCGACCATGCCATCGGCCACCTTGCGGCAGCTCGGCCAGACGACCTCGCTGCGGGACGGCAGCCTGCACCGCTAGCGAGCTCCGCGGGTTGTGGAGGCCGTGCTCTAGCCGCAGGAAGTGGCGGCTGCGGCTCGCACCGCTGGTGAGCTCCCGCGTCCGGCCGTTCCTCTGGCCGTGGAGCGGCGACCCGCACCGGCGAGCTCCGCTGGCTGCGGAGGCCGTGTTCTAGCCGCAGGAAGCGGCGGCTCGCACCGCCGGTGTGCTCCTGCGCCCGACCACAATTCTGGCCGTGGAGGGGAGTGGCGGCTCACCTGCCCTTAAAAGCCGCCCCGCACAACCCTTCCGAGGGGTGTGCACGCATACACATAGCAACCTGCTTACACTTTCGTCCTCGCTGGGCTTACAAGTTGGCTCCACCCTTGATAAACTAGCAATGTGGTACTAAACACGTGCATCCCGCACTTACGGGCCACTATTGGTCCATACAAACCGGGCCCAACTCACCCACACGTGCAAATATCCAGGAATGTTCCTCCTTAGCGCATGACCATACGTCCAGTGCCGGCGCCATATGCCATGCCGTATGCCTTACCCGGGCCACACGTGCCATGCACCATATGCAAGCACACTGACCCGTATGCGTAACCGTGAGGGTCGGCTCTGATACTATTTGTAACACCCCGCCCTCCAAAGCCACGCCACACGTATACATAACACCCTACTTACACTTTCATCCTTGCTTCATGTAAAAGGGTTAACCCGAATGTGCTATGGCTGGAAAACAAGGGCTTGTAAGTTGGCTCCACCCTTGCTAAACTAGCAATGTGCTACTAAACACGTGTATCCCACACTCACGGGCCACTACTGGCCATACAAACTGGGCCGGACGTGACATATAGTGCCTGTTTTTAATCCGCCGAGATTAACTACTTGTAATCTTCTTCTATATTAAAAGAAATGGCAAACATAGCTCGTTGTTCATTCAAAAAAATAAAACTGTAATAAGAAAAAAAACTACACAGCAGACTATGACCTCATGATGGTGACCCAGTTCTGCTTGACAAGAACAAAATTGTAGAAATGTACAAAAATTCTTAGAATTGGCGTCTACTCAAAAGAAAAAGTTAACCTCTAAGAATACATCATAGCAGCGATATATCAAGACACGTTGGAGAAATAGAGGGGTGAGCCATACACCAATCGGTGCCCATACCAGAGGTACCCTCGCGGAAGGGGAAGCACTAAGGGCCGGAGCAACCCGGCCGCGAGCCAACCTCACGCCGACATGCTACATAGCGCACTCCCGATCGGTCGTACAATCGATCGGTCGGAGGCTACATGGCATGCCCAGACCAACCAGGCAATCAACCAGTCCCAAACCACGTGGCACGACCCCAACCAGGTAGGCAACCAATTGATCAGAAGCCACGTGGCGTGACCCGATTAGTCAGATGGCTGAAGGTCCTTGTTTGGTTATGGTAATTGAGTTACAACTTAGGTGGACTAATATGAGTTTAAGTGAAATACACAGGTGATTAGTCCATAAGTAATTATGTGATGAATGTAACATCCCTAAAAATTACCTTAGAAATTGTTGAATGCAAAAATTGGAATTTAAAAATTTTCTGTGAGATTGTTGTGCATGCAAACCAACATATAAGATTGCTCTGTATTTGCTCCCTTTGCTTCTAGGCAATTTTAAAATTAATTAAAAATAATTTGAAGTGCTAAGGACCAAATAGTGGTGATTTGGTTTTGTTGGATTTTTGGTTGGTTTGAATTCAAATCCTAGATTCGAATTCAAACACTAATTCTAACTAAACTTAATTCAAACCCTGCCTACTTCCTTTGGGCCGAAACTTCATCATAAAGTCTGGAAACCACCCTCCATCTTTTTCCCGAGCCATCGCGCCGCCCAGCCCAGCCGGCCTTCTGGCCCAGCGCGGCCCAGCCTCCCACCGCGTCGCCGCCGTGTCCCCTTTCTTCCACTGACCAGCGGGGCCCGCTTGTCAGCTTTCTCTTCCTTCCCTCTTTCTTCCCCGTGCGCGGCGCTCTGCTCTCTGCCGCCGCGCCCGTGACCTCGAGCCGGTCCCATCAACTCTCTTCACAGCCCGTCGCGATGACGACGCGTGTCCGCGGAAGCCTAGACCATCCATCTCGCCGTCCGTGCCTGCAAACCCTAGCGCCGAGCTCCTATAAGACCCCCGCCGGGAGGCCTTTCCCCCTTTGAGCCGCCGCCGCTACTTGGGGTTTCCGATCCAGGGTTTCGAGGGGTGAGAAGAGGGAGGTGTAGTTAGGGTTGGAGGGGAGGAGGAGAGGAGGTCGGGAGAAGCAGAGGCGCTGCTTCCCCACGACGAAGCTAGGGACCGCGGGCACCGTCGCCGCGGAGGACGCCGGAGGGACGCCGAGCAGGAGCCGTTAGAGGGGGGGGGCACGAGCATCGCCACGACGCCGCACGTCTTCCCCGAGCTGCAGTGAACCACGACGTGACCCAGGGTGAGCTGCCGACGATGACCCCCTCCTTCTTCCTCTGTTCCGGTCAAGCGCCGCCATCCCTTGTGCTCGCCGTCGCCAAGCCGTCTCTGGGACCCAGCCTTCGTGCTGTGGCCGTCTTTGTGCAGGACCTCGTCACGCCGCTTACCTCTTTGCAGACCGCCGACGACCATACCTCGCAGCCAAGGCTGCCGCGGCTCGGAACGCCGGTCACTGCGCGCAAGCCGAGGCCGTGTCGCGGCCACGGGCAACCGTGTGCCCGCGCACGCGCACCCAACCAAGGCCGCGGCGTTGCGTTCCAGCACTCGCTGGTGTCACGCGTGCGCGAGCTTTTTCCAGCCGAGCCGTTTCCGAGCTTTCTTCCGCCCGAGCGTCGTCGGCGACCATGGCCGCGCCGCCGCCGCTCGCGTCGGGAAGCCAAACCCTCAGCCAAGCTTCCCACTTCTTCTTGCTGGTTGTGTCCGCGAAACCCTAGCGAGGCCGTAGCCGTCGAACCCGACCCTTGCCGGCCTCTTTTCTCGTTGTTCGCCGCGGGACCGACGCCGCCGGCTGCGCACCGGAGCGCGCCGCGCGTGTGACGTTCGCACCGTGACCAAGCCACACCGAAGACCACACCAGCACGCTGCACAGCCAGCCACAGAAGTTCCTATTTCGGCAGCAGTTTGATCTCGTGATCCCGGCGCACCGTGGACCTATCTCTCGGTCTACGGTGGACTCAGTCCACAACGCTGTTGCCGTCCGCCTCGCGTTCGTGGGCCCCCAGCCCAGCCTTGTTGGGCCGGCCCAGCACTTTCGTCCCGTATCCAGCCCAGCCATCTCTTTTTCTTTTTCCTTTTCTTTTAACTGCACTGACGCGAGGGCCCCACCTGTCATAGAGAGGATTAGGCTGACCATGTGCTGACCGTTGACTGGTCAACATTGACCAAGTCAACGCTGACGTCATCCGGGCCCACGGTGACGTCAGCAAGGCTGACCCCACTGATGACATCAGCATGATGTCATGCTGACATCAGCAGGCTGATTATCTGTCCATTTTTCTTTTTTCGGAAATTATTTAATATTTTTAGAAAATGATTTAAACTTCGAAAATTAATAATAAATCAACCGTAGCTGAGAAAAATATGAAACCAGTTTCTATATTTTTCTAAAATCATGACCTACGCGTTAGTGTAGAGTTTGGTGTTCCTTGGGTCTTCTTTCCTCACTATTTTGGTGTTTCTTTGCTAGTAGCCGCGTCTTATTTTACTTTCCGCGACTCTAGGAGCTCCGGAGAACCTGGAGGAGCCAGACTACCCCGACAACTGCTTTGAGGAGGAAGAGGAAGCTTACCCAGGTTCACGCCCGACCAATCTCTGAAATACCTATTAGACATGCAACTAGTATGCTAGCGCTTTACTTTACTCGCATGTTAAACCTGCACTGCCTTTGTTATTAACCTGTTACCTTGCTACCTACTACTCACTTATGGAATATGCTATGCTTGCATGTGTTGTGATGGTTGTGATTTGATCCTCTTGGCGTGAGTTGTGGGTGGTATGGGAGGTGTAGTGCAGCTAGGCGGTGTAAGCGAGTAATAACAACTCGATCGTTTGATCGGGGTGCTTGGGGACTGCACTCGGGCAGTCCATACGGAGTACCTATTGCGGGTACATGGTTACTTGGTTACTTGGTTACCTTTGAGGAGTTGGGTGGCAATACCTATAATGGGTGCCGATTGCGGACCGTTGCGGCGGATCGCTTTTGACGTTGATACTCGCTTTACCGACAATTAAGGACCGAGTCGAGTTCGACCTTTGGTCGTGGGATTTACCGTGCTCACCATCTACCCAGTATGGGGAGGGTTCCAGCAAGCCTACTCTAGTGCGGCACCAAGACTGTAGGAGATTCGAGCTTGATATGTGTAAGGGGGACTCGTTGCGGCGTACTATCCCTGATTTACCACTGCCCCCGACTGGCCCCGGTGGGAAGGTTTCACACCCCTGGGGCAGATGTTAGTTCAGATGTTTCCCGAGCCCAGGGAGACAGGATTGGCGTCGTTACTGTTTAGGGTCTTTGCTGTGGGCTGTGTCTCAGGTTGGTTGCTGACTAGCCTTGTAGCCCGGATGGATTCTAGGAGTGCCACCTCTGCAGAGTGTAAACTATACGTATAGCCGTGTCCACGGTTACGCACGACCCGCTTCTGATATAGTTCCGACTAACATGGGATTCTGCTTTCTTTCCTCATCCTTGTTTTTGGGTTATGAGAGGTTGGTCCAGCGTTGCTGATGAGACAAGGTGGGGAGGGAGCTCACCGAGTCGACTAGTGAGTGAAAGGTGTTGGTGGATGCTATTTGCGGGAACCTGTTGTGACAGGACGAGCCCGATGTGGTTGTGAGGCTGATGGTTGTATTTGGGGAGTGTGATCACTCTGGTGAGGAAAGGAGTTGGTGATGAGATGAATTTGGGTTAATGCTGCTGCGCATAGGAAAACCCTAGCTTAAAACCTTGACTACTTTGCTACTAGTTTAGGCCACTTTAAAGCATTGCTTCATATTACGGTTGGTGACGTGAACCTGTCCCATTTCCTTGGGGACAGACTTTGGGTACACAGGAGAAGACCCCGACCACGAGTTCAACCAGGACAGGTGGTACGACTGAAGGTTACGCGTGCGCTCAAGGATGCTTGTGGAGCGTGGACCCAGATGATTTAGCTACCGCTTCGTAGCTGCTTCTCATTGTCGATTTAGCCCAGAGGGCTTGTATCAGATCGCTATGTTTCTTATATGTCATGTAGTGGATCTGTTATCGTTGTATGGATGTGATATTCGACTGAGATGAGTTCTGTACGAGATAGCTGTTATTCCTGGGACTATCTCAAGGGTACAGGGAGTCAGATTCTCGTCGTTGGGAATCCGGTTCGTTTCAATGAAGGAGCTCATTGCATATGAGACATGACATGGAGTCATGTGACTAAAGTGGAAAAGATCAAGACAAGACTTTGTTTGATGGACCGGTTGCAAGTCTGATGATATGAAGTGGATCATATCATTTGTGATGATGTTGGTGCATGTGTTGCATCAACATTGGATAAGATGGAATGGAATGCGCAAGGCAAAGGTATAGCCAATAGGCATTTCATTTAACCGGTCATAGGTGAGTAGAGTTTTTGACTGGGTTTAGGATAGATGGCCGTACTATCAATAGGGGCAAACTTGTTTGCATATCGGTCATTTAGTGCCACTTGATCAATATCTTGCATGGTCTGCATTTAGATGAGTGGCGACTAACTTTGTGAAAGGATTTGTTGAAAATCTTTGAGAGAACAAAATTCTGACAGGAGTCGGACCGTCCGTGGATAGGGCTCGGACAGTCCGTGACTCGTGGGTTGACTTGAGTGCAGACTTGAAAACTTTGAGCCAAGTGTAGGACCGTCCTTGGGAGTGCCTCGTACAGTCCGTGGATTGTGAGTTGGAAAAATAATTGAATATCTATGAAAAATCCATTCGGGTGTCCGATCGTCCCTCGGACAGTCCGTGATGTGGTCTCGGACTGTCTGTGGTGAGTGCTGACCTGTGAACCCATCAGTCCTGACCTCCGAGTAGTTGCGCTGACTTCTGAGTGGTTGGGAGAATCAGTTCGGATGTTCGATCGTACGTCGGACAGTCCGTGGACTATGCACTGTGAGGAAACCCACTCTGACAATCTACGCGATCTAGCATTGTGATGTTGCTATGATTGAGTGGCGTTGTAAAAAGAGTGAAAAACCCTTTGATAAATGTTTGTGAAAATGCTAACTCACTCCCACACATAAGATGGTACACTTATTGGGTTGGCACATTTGCAAAGGGGTTGAAGTTTTGGATGATGGATATGGTTTGTGGTGATCTTGTTTGCAATTCTGTTTTGATTCAAAGTGTTTTGGGTCAAGAATTCAGTTGGGTTGGATAGTTCTCTGAACGAGCTTTCCATAGAGTCCAAGATAACCTAATTAGGACATCGAAGCTAAAAGTTATGGCCGTTTTACCGAGCTTCGGTTGTGCTGAAAATGAATTGACGGACAGTCCGAGGCAAAGGGCTGGACAGTCCGTATAAACTTCGCTTGGTTTTACATAGAGACGTTTCCCACTGATCTAGGGGGCGGACTGTCCGTCCAGGCCTCATGGTCATGGACAGTCCGACCGAGGCCAACGGTCAGGTCTGGCACTATTTGACTTTGGAGAAGAGCTGTTGGTTTTCAAATCACGGACAATCCGAGGTAGTGGGTCGGACAGTCCGTTGTTATCCTATGTTTACGTGTTTTGAACACAACGACTAGTTTCGTGGATGATGGACAGTCCGAGAATGGACCTCGGATAGTCCGAGAGAGCCGTTAAAGCTCGAAAAAAGGGTGTAACGATTAGTTCTTCCCCTTCCTCTATAAATAGAAGGGTGGCCGGGGCTTGGATGTTGTAGAGCACCTTGGAGATGTGTTTTTCATGGTAGTTCTTGCCTTGATAGTCCACTAACTCACTTGTGAGATTGCGAATCTATTGCAAGTGAGTGCAAGTCTAGTGCATTGCTTTGTGACATTGCATCGAGTGGCACTAGGTATTCGTGTTGCAAGCCTATGTGCTTGCTACTCTTGGAGGTTGCCACCTCCTAGATAGGTTGGTGGATTGTGGCTCCATTGAAACATGCAAGGAGATTATGCGTGGCTCTAGAGAAGGCTTCGTGAGGGGGATTGTGCTCACCCTGCGGGGATCGCAAAGAGCAACTCTAATGGAGCGTGTCATTGAGTTACCACACTTGCGAGTGGTGTCTTGGTGTGCTCGGAGTGGCCAACGGCTTGAGAGGCTTGCCCAAGAACTACCAAAAGAACTATCAAGGTGTTAGTTGACACAACGAGAACTAGCTTGGTGGCAAACAAGTGAACCTCGGGATAAAAATCACCTTGTCAACTTTGTCTACTATTCTCGGTGGTTTGCACTTCTCGATCACAAGCATTGTATTTACATCCTCATATATCTTGAGCTTGTGTGGTTGCTCTTATTATTAGTTGGCTTATGTAGCTTGCTAGTTGTCTTCTTGCTTGTGTAGCTAGAAGTAATAATCTTGTGACTAATTAGCTTCTATAGCTTAATTACTCTCTTTGCTTAGTTTGTGTACTCCCTCCGTCCCTTTTTATCTGTCGTTTACAATTCCTGAGGAACAACTTTGACTGAATATAAAAATATATATATTAATATTTATAGTACATAATAAATATCATTAGATAGATATTTGAATCTAGTTTTTTAAGAAATTTTTTTGGAGATTAAAATGTTACACATATTTCCTATAAATCGAATCTAAATCGTGGCACGGAAACCAATGAAGACAAATAAACAGGGACAAAGGGAGTAGCTAAGTAAATTGAGCCTTTGGATTAGACCTGTGTAGTCTTGTCCATTGAGCATTGTTAGTGAGCTTAGAAGCTTTGTGCTTTTGTTTACTAGTTGTGTAGGAGCTCCCGGTGTGTGAAGTTCTAGTGGCATAAATTTGTGTGACATTGCTCCTAGAATTAATTAGGTGAGCTCGTGCTAGCTCCACACCTTATTTGCTTGTTTAGGATCTTTTATAAGGTGCTAGTGAATATAGATAGAGGGGTGCAGTCTTGGCTAGACTGATAGTTCTAATTCCGCATTTGTTTCAGTTTACCTGTGTGCTAACTATTTAGAAAGGACTATTCACCCCCTCTACTCCGCTGTATGGACCCTACAATAAGACATGCGGGATTGATGAAACATCCATGTCACTCCATGGCCAGGGGACGCCCCGCAAAGCTGCCCTAACCTCAACGCATGGGTCGGGGGAGGGGGCCCTCGAGGCTCCGGGAGCCTCGTTGAAGTTGCACACTGTAGCGATTGGACATACCCCATCCCTGACGGAGGGATGGCACAACGAACCGTCGCTGTGGTGAACGTGGCGAGCGATGTGGCAATAGGGAAGCCGACGTTGGTGGACCACAGTGGCGGGTCGTACCCCACAACAAGCACAATAGCCTATCCCTTGCATGAAGGCTGGGATTGCAACCACCACCCAACCACAATCTCGACATAAGCCCGACCAGGGCCCGTAGGATCCCTACCTCTCTTTCATCCACACTCTCACGTACCCCCGAACTATATAAGAGGAGTAGGCTCCCACAGTCAACACTAGTCACACACACACACACACCATTCACACCTCATCCCAACTTACGAGCACCCTCATTGTAAGACTAAAACACTCCCTGTAAGGAACACAAACAACTCTCGAGACCGGAAGAAGCGCGGCGTAAGTAAACCATCAGTGTACAAAGCACCGACAGAAACCTCCTAGGAATTAGACTTTGGATAGTCGGGGAGCAAGGAGCTATATCGGCGACTTTCTACCGACGTTCCATGTCCAAACCTGTCTAATTTTTGCTTTAAAAATAAATACTTTTATAAGAAAATCAGGTTCATGTAAGCTAGCATTTTTATAGATTCGAAGGGTGGGGTTTTATAGCATAGGATCAAATCACCTTATGGAAGGAAAGAATTTAAGGGTGTGTTTGGTTGGGCTGTGGCTTTAGGAAAAGTTGTTGTGGGCTGTGGGCTGTGGAAAAGCAGATGTGGGAAAAGTAGAAGACCGTTTGGTTAGAGGTGCTGTGGCTTTTGAAAAAAAAGGCAGTGGACCCATATGTTACACATAGTGACCCTCCCCATCTCTCACTGCGAGTGGACCCCGCTCGTCAGCCCCTTCCTCCAATCTCTCCACCATCCACCTCCCCTGCTCCACGGTGAATCAGCGGGCTATGGCGGACAGTGGCGGCAGCGGTGGTGTGCGACGACGGGTAGCGGCGGGTGACGGTGGGCCGCGGCGGGCGACAGTGGGCAGTGGCGGGCGGCAGGGGGCAGCTGCGGCGGGCGACGGTGGGCAGTGGCGATGGGCAGCGGCGGGCGGCGGCAGGTAGCCGTGGCGGGCGAGCGGCACGCGTCGAGCGGCCTGGCGGGCAGCGCAGCGGCGACGGCCGGCGGGGGTAACGGGGAGGCCGGCGGCGGCGACGGAAGAAGGGGCGAGCGGCGGGCTATGGCGGGCCATGGCGGCCAGCGGGTCAAGGCAGGGGCGGCGATTGTCAACACCTTCTTCCTCCAATCCTCCAGCCACCTTCCCTGCTCCATTGCCGCCGTTGCCAGGTGAGGAGGATGAGGGGCGCTGCCGACGCCAGGCGAGGGGGATGAGGGGCGCCGCCGCTGCCAGCCAAGGATGTGAGGGGCACCGTCAATCTTGGCTAGGGAGGCAGGAGGAAGGGTGGCACCGGCGGCCGGGAGAGGTAGAGGAGGCCACCGCTGCCGGGAGTGGAGGAAGGGTGGCACCGGCTGGCACTGGCGGTGGGCGGCGACCGTGGGGGGCGACACTACTCCAGGAATCATCATCATAAACGGTTCCCAAAGGCCATCACAAACGGTTTGTGACATATCGTTTGTAATGCCCCGGGCATCACAAACGGTTCAAGAACCGTTTGTGATAACCTGGGCCCAAACAAACCCCAAAAAATACGAAAACAATTTATTTTCATTTGGGGAGGCCACCAGCCAGCGAGTCGCGCCATTTTTTCGCGCATAAATCGCGCGCTCCGCGGCCGGGCAGATTCGAACTCGTGACCTCTCCCTCGCGCGTAGCCTCCTCTACCACTGCACCACTCCGTCACCTGTGACTAGATGGCGTTCTGATTCCTATCATATTATACCAAACCGAGATTAAATTGCTTATTTGAGGCCCTAAACGACTTCAAATCAAAAAGTGTTGAACTACAATGTTTCCTAACTTTTCGAAATCTACAACTTTCATGTTGATCATTTTTTCATCCGAGGCCGTTTATAAAATTTGGATTTCAAATTTGAGAACATTCAAACTTAGATCTAGCTAACTAGATGACTTCAAATGACAAAGTTGTCAACTATAAAGTTTCATGACTTGTCGAGATCTACAACTTTTATGTTGACCGTTTTTTCATCCGAGGTCGTTTGAAAAAACTCAAATTTCAAATTTTGAGTACAAACTTACTTTTCATTAGTAAAATAAATTCAAATTAAAAAGTGGTAAACTATAAAGTTGTATAACTTGTGAAGATCTACAACTTTCATGTTGGCCGTTTTTTCATCCGATGTAGTGAGAGTAACATTGTTTATAAATCTTATAGGTCTCTCTTATAGTTTTAGGAAACTGTATGAGATAGATAGATGGATTTTATGAACAATATTCATATGAATTTGTCAAATGAAGAAATGATCAAAATAAAAGTCCGACATATTGATAAGGCATACAACTTTGTAGTTCAACACTTTTTGATTTGAGTTGATTTACTACTTTAAAATGTGGTTTTAACGTGTACCATACACATCATCACAAAGGGTTTAAAAACCGTTTGTGATGAGGGGCATCACAAAGGGTTCGTAATACGAACTGTTTGTGATGTCCCAACATCACAAACGGTTTTACCATGCCCCTCATCACAAACGGTTTTTTAGAACTGTTTGTGGTTCACCGTTTGTGATGTTCATTTCTGTAGTAGTGCGAGGAGATGGGCGACGGGGAAGAACCGTAGCGATAGAGAAAGATAAAAGAAGAGAACCATTTTCTTCGTAACCAGTGGCAGGTGGGTAAATATTTGCCTCAAAAGCCAGTGAAAGCAGGGGGTAATGTGCTTTTGAATTTGTACCGGGACAAAAGATACTTCTGGGCAAAAGCACTTGGGGCTTTTGGACCCTTTGGTTGGCTTTTAACTTTTGCAAAAGCAAAAGTAGGTTGAAAAGCTCAACCAAAGGGGGCCTAAGATGGCAATGAGTGCCCGAAACCTAGAACCCGATGGTTTTTTTTTTCTGTATTGCGCACGAGTGTGGGTCAAATTACAAACCCATGGGTTTGTTTTAATGGCCAAAAAGCTGAATCCAGCGAGTCTGCGGGCGTGGGTCTGGATGTAGAGTATGAACCTGCAAACCCATGGGTTTTTTTTAACCCGGCCTATTCTAAAATACCAACCCATAATACACCTAAATTTCTATACCATGACCATTTAGTGAGTATAATAATAAAGTGCGGCCACAGATCTTTATGTACTATTAGTTGAACTATTTATTATCTTGTGTATTCCTGTTAGTTTACATGAATATTGCGTGCCTATATTTTGAACGTTGTTGTGGTGTATATATGTGGCTGATGTCTGTTTGCTTCCTGGGTCGTCGGGCATGGGCAACCTGTGGGTGCCCGTTAATCTAGCCGGCATGTGTTTGGGCATAAATTTAAACCCGTCGCTCATGGGTTTCTTAGCGGCTGCTTTGTTCTTTACGGGCATGGGTTTGGGAAGGATAAACCCATCAGATTTGTGCCTGTTGCCATTTCAGTCTGTTTGGTTAGTTCCCTTAATCAGCCGAACTAAAGTGCGGCACGCCGGATGTCTGGCGAACGATTTGTTCGCCGCACTTTAGGCGAGGTGCGGCGTCTATTTTGTACTGCAAATAGCTAAGCTGCGTTGCGGCAGCCGAATGTTTAGGCGTGAAGCAAACACTAGCCTAGCTGAGTGCGGCAGCCTGAAGTTTGGCGTGGCTAGTTTGGGCTATGAACCAAACGCAGCCTGTCCATGCTGGTGTAACCATGAATGAAGGAGCAACGGATCAAGTTTGATCGTGTTCCTGCTCAATGTCAAGCTGGTGAATATTTTGGAAAATGCAATATAATTTTTAAAACTGCAGCAATAACCATTTAGCGTATTTAAATTTTTCAGCAAAATAACTTCTCTCAGTAGAATGTCCCTTTCAGTTAAGCAGGCCTAAACTCGTTGGTATATTAATGGACCATTTGTCCTGGAAACGGATGACATCTACCATTATGTTTGCAATCTTGAATAATCGATGACCAGAATTTCAGTATGCCGTGCTGAATAAAATTGTTGGAAACAACTTGGAGCAGGGCATAATTAAGCTCATATCAGTTTCATCAGTTGCAGTAAAATCACCTCTTGAAACTAAACACAGAAATGCAGATCATAATCCTGGAACCCATATGATATAACAATACTCCAACCATATATATATATCCCCAGTCTCACATCACTACCATTATAGAGCACACCGACTATGCACCAGTCAGTAAATATCACCACATATGCACCAGCAGGAGGATGGAACACCTAAACAGCAGGAATCAGGAAACGATAACCTTGGCTTTGGTAGAGGCCCTGGGGAGAGCCAACAACTTCTTAGTAGCCTCGAAGACGCGCTTATTTGTTGTATCTTCGGCGATGTTTATCTTCATTTCTTCTAAAGCTGGTGCCCAGGTCAGTAGCAACCCTAGAAGAGCAACCTCACAGTCCAAACCCATGAAATCATTGAGGCTAATCGTCATGAGGTGATCCAGTTTAGATGCTTGAATCTCCGTCTCATCCTGATCCCAGATTCCCTTGCGTGTAAATGCTTCAGGGCGAGGATAACTCTATAGTTTTCAAGCAATTGATAAATCATAAATACAACCAAGCAAAAATGGATATGCTGCATTTAGCAAATACTGGTATCAACTGCATTTGCAGAAGCTTGAGGTGCAGTTTATGGAGTACTAGACTCCATCATGAGAAAATGTAATGACAGAACATATTACAACTTGTATGCAGAGGAGAGGATTACCCAAATGTTAAGTTCACTTAAGAGAGGGGCATTCTGAAATAGTGAAGAAGCAGCCACAACCTCAGTCCACCTCCACAAGCATCTCTCAATAGAAAATGTCTTAAGATGGTCAAATACACCAGACACTTTATTTATCATGCACCCTTTGGATAAATACTACAAGAATAAGACCAATGAGAAGTTCCGATACAGTTTAATCAGATTAGAAAAAGAACAGTTAAGCAAGTAGTACATTACCGTCAAGAAAGAACCACTAACACTAATGTTTTTTATACTTGTCAGGCTGCCAAAAGTTTGCTTGAGATAGCTTTTCCTATCACCCTTGAGTAGAACAGATTGATGGCCTTCAGGGTTCTCAGGGTTGCCGAGTGTAAGATGCATGTGGGCCAGATTAGGGGCATCGAGATGGAGATCTTCAAAGTTACCTTCAATCTCTAATATTTGCAGTGCCTGAGCTTGAATGCAGAGGCAGTTGATGCCCTCAAAGTATTTCAAACGCACAACATCCAGCAGTGGGCAGGAGGAGATCAGATTCCTGATGTCACTATCAGGAGAAAACTTTCAGTTTTAGGACTTTCAGCAACTTGAAACCTTCAAACTTCTTCGGCAAGCTGATGGTGCAGTTTTTCAAATACAGAAGACACAGATGACTGATCAAGAAGAGGCTTGATGGAATCTTATACTGCGGGCCAGACGTCAATTTTATTGTAATTTTTCCTGGTCGTTTCGTTGAAAGCATGTACATCCACCTTGCGAATACATCATGGTAGATCTGTGTCCCATGAATGATAAATGTTTCTAGAGGCCCCTTGTGGAGTGATAGTGCCATATCAACCAATGTAACAAACTTGGATCGGTCACTTATAGAAAGGGCTTCAGAGGAATCACATGTAGGGCAATCATTACAGTAACAAAACTTGCAATCACACAGAAATATGTCTGGCATAGTAGTCTACATGTTCCTCCAAGCGCTTGATAGGACGCTAGCCCTAACAGCCATATCCGTATTCAGATCGGAGAGGATTTTGGCCTTTATCTCTTGAGGTAGACTGCTAATTCTGTCCGAACTCACATCAACTGTATGTTTCAACTTGGCTTTTTTAGCACGACCCATGGCCACAAATGAAGAATTAAGAGTCCTGGCATTTCCAGCAAATAAGATAACTTAGATGAAAACATGTTATCTGTACCCACAGTTTTCTTCTTGGGATCAATATCAGCAATGCAGTTCATCCCACGAAAAACCAAATCCAAATATAGAACTATGACATAATCAAACCTGAATGAAAAAAATGTTGAATTGAATCAAATCAGTCTATACTGGGGTTTGGTACTCATTTTTGTACTTGTTTTATTTTCCAATTACTTCATTAGAGAGAAAGACATGGAGCCTATACCTCCTCCACAACTTATCTCAACAATGAACCATACCTACCATGATGTGATAGCATAGGTAGTTTCAACCTTGTTTAAAAAAATTGACAATGTCTACCCCTTCAACAACAACAAGTGGCATTCCAAATGATTTTGACAATCCACACCCTTTCCGTGTAGATTTTGTTCATTTCTAGAGATACATATAGTAAGAGATTTTTAAAAATATATACTGTTGGAGGACACCTATTAAACCAAAATAATGTACACGGAACTATTAGCTAATATCTCGGAACTATTAGCTGATATGTCTGGATGATAATCATACTGTACTGAACAAGACATGCAGAAATACCAGCAGCAAACTTTTGTGCAGGTCAAAAAATTAGAAAAGGCCATATGCTTTCCTCAGTCCTCACAATCGTTAACTGAACTTTGCAATGATTCATCGGAATATGAGGTGGGTAGTCATAATCTCGCGGATATAATAGAAGGGTGTCAGATTCGGATATACTAATTAGGAATCTAGGGTTAGGATTAAAGTGGTCGACTGCTCATAACTATCCCTATGCACCGATTAGTCTGATCCCAACAAGAAATCGCACAAATCGCCAATCGGTAGCAAGGCCGGATTCGGCACCAAATGGATCGCAAAGCATTGTCCCCGGTGCCGACACTCTACAGCTTTTGGCGAGGGTTTGGGGGCGGGGATGAGAAATTAGATGTGAACGATACCTAGGGTTTGGAGAGTTGGGGAAGCGCCGAAGCGAGGTGCTGCGGCGCGTGATCCTCGCCGCAATGCCGCCGCCGCCAACTGCTCGATCAGACTCCCATGGGCTCTCCCTGCGCCGCGTCAGGGGGTGACTTTGTTGTAACGGACTGACAGGTGACAGCAGCCAGGGAAGCGGGTCTTTGGGATATTAATTTTTTTTCCATCCATTTTTTTTTTCTTTTGACGTGTGATTACACTGGTTAAGATTTCAAAACCGAATGGCATGCATGCAAGATCTTTGCTGCGATTTCTACGGTGGAGTCCGACATGTACTCCCGTCTGTCCCGTAAAGAATGCAATCCTCACTTTCTGAGAAATCAAACCATTTCAACTTTGACCAAATTTATACAAAATAGTACTAATATTTATGTCTTCAAATCGATTTAGTATGAAAATATAATCTGTGATTAATCTAATAATACTTATTTTGTATAACTTTTTATATAAATTCAGTCAAATCTGAAATGGTTTGACTTTTTAAAAAGTGAGGATTGCACGGAGGGAGTACGCTTTGGGAGCCCAAGCAGCATTTTCGGTAACGTTTTGATTTGACCACCGTGATCTCCGAGAAGAGACATCCATCCCTTCCCTGTAGCTCGTCTTCATCGCCGAGTTCTCCAACCGCAAAAGCTCCTCAAAACCCCACGACTCACGATCACCATCCCCGCCTCTCCCTCTTCCCCTCCCCCGGCCTCCGCTATATCCGATCCCGTCTCCCCACTCCCCGCAATCAGCGCAACAGCCTCCGCCGCCACCCCCCACTCACCGCCCCGATCCGTTCCACCCGCCGCCGCGCCCATGCACAACGTCAACACCCAATCGCGACTCAAGTCCTCCCGCCGCAGCCGCTGGACCGTCCTCTCCGACGACTCCGACGACGACTTGGGCATGGACATGGGCGACGGCTCCGGCGCTCGGCTCGGCGACGACCCCGTCGCCCCCGGGCGGCGCTTACTCTCGGCGCGGCGGCGGCGGAAGGCGCGCGTCGACGACGTCCGGGACACCATCTTCGGCCCCCGCCACCGGGACCGCTACGTGACGGATTGCCTCGCCGCTAGGGTCAAGTACGAGCGCGACTTGTACGACTACGACGACGAGCTCTCCGGCTACCGCGCCGCCGGCAACCCCTCCTCCTTCGGCGAGAGCCACCCGTTCAAGTACAAGGTCCCGACTTTGTCGGCCAAGCGCCGCCACACGTCCTCTTCGTCGGCCGCCGTCGCCACCGACGTCGCCAATCTGACGCGCCACGCTTCCCCGGCCGCGACGAGGGTCGAGGAGGTTGGCCCCGCCGCGCCCGCGGCCGCCGCCGCTACGCCGCCCAACACGCCTCCGGCCGCAGGGACTGCGCCACCGGACGCCGACCCCGCCCCTGCCAACGCCGCCACGGTTCTCGGCGTGCCGCCGAACGAGGGGCGGCCAGCACCGTCGGTCACAATCATCGGGCCCCGGGCCCGGGCCCAGGCGCCCCTGTATCAGGCGGAGCGCCGGGCGCCCCTGTATCAGGCGGCGCGCCGCTCTACTCTGCGTCCGGCCGGCAGCGTTTCGTCGACCGATGCTGTGATCTGGGGAAGTAATGCCGTCGTCTCAGCTCCAAAAAAGAAGGCAGCGGCGGCGGTGTCTTTGGGGAAGTACTGCCGGGACATGACGGCTCAGGCCGGCAATACGGATCCGGTGATTGGCCGGGACGACGAAATCGACCGCGTCGTCTGCATCCTCTGCCGCCGGACCAAGAACAGCGCCATGCTCGTTGGCGCTCCTGGGGTCGGCAAGACGGCCATCGCCGAGGGCCTTGCTCAGCGCATCGCGGCGGGAGTAGTCCCTGCCGCCCTCGCTGGGGCGCGTGTCATGGAAGTCGACCTGGGTGGAATGGTTGCCGGCACCCGGTACCGCGGCATGTTCGAGGAGCGCATCAAGAAGGTGATTGAGAAGGCAGAGGCTGCAGATGGCAAGGTCGTGCTGTTCATCGATGAGGTACACATGCTGCTCGGTGCCGGGCAGAGCAAGGGTGGTTCCATGGATGGTGCCAATCTGCTGAAGCCTGCTCTGGCGCGTGGTCGGATCCGCTGTGTGGGCGCCACGACGTTCGACGAATACTGCAAGCATGTTGAGAAGGATGCGGCCTTTGAGCGTCGGTTCCAGAAGGTGCACATCCAAGAGCCGAGTATGCTGGAGACAATTGCCATTCTCCAGGGTCTCAAAGAGAAATACGAAGAGCACCATGGCATCACAATCCAGGACGCAACCATAGTAGCAGCTGCTCGGCTTGCCAATCGCTACATTACAGGTGCGGCCAAGTTTTATCCGTTGCTTCGGTACTGCAATCTTCGGAATATTTATTTATGTTTCTATCACAGTTCCATGCCTTAGGATGGTGAAAGCTGGGACTGAACTGAATCCATCTGAATAATTTTGTGAACTTGTCTAGTAAGTATTGAGCGCTGTGATGAATTATTAGAGGGTCTGTCTGCTGGTAGAATTAGAGCTCAAGAATTCAAGCATTCTTAGAGCTGGGTATCATCTAGCCACACAAATTTGTGGAGCTGGAGCTAGGTGCCCAAATGAATGGTTTTCGGGTGAGCCATTGTGTTTCTATTTTAGATTAAAAGTAATGAATTGGACTATTTCAGTTTAGACTACAAACTATGCATCTGATATGGAACTTGGGTACCCCCTTGACAAACAGGTCTTGGTAAGGATGATACACATGAACACTGTTTTTTTAAAAAAATTACTTAATACATTTTGCTTCAGAATAAGCATGCACATGAAAATTGGTTTGGTCTGAATGGAATGCAAACTATATTGTTAGTGATGATTTAATATTAATTCTTGGTTATCTAAGAAATAGACTTGGTTCTCAAGATGTGAAGCCACTAAAAAAGGTCTGACTGCTTGTTTGGTACTGTTGAATGCTGATCTTGATCTCGTATCTGTACTTAAAGTAGCATTACTGTAAATATAATAACCAATTAACCACGTGGTGTAGCTATAAAATTTACTCCAATTTCTTTTATATAAGTGCTATTTTAAGCTCATTGCACAAGTATTATATTAACTAATTATGCTTTCTATCGAATGTTATATTGCTATGTGTTGACTGATCCAATATATTTTCAGATAATGTTGGATTGCATGTGTCCTAGAAACTTAAAATTTCTCATTGTCACATGTCCTAAATGAGATACGTTATCAATTCAATTCTCAAGAGCGTACGACTTCTATGCGTGGGTTTTGTCACCATCCTACCCTATTGTAGGAAACACATCGTTTTTTGACTTTGAGAATAGAAGGCCTATAATTTCTCTGCCCTTAACATAAAAATTAATTGCTGAGATTCATCTACACTGAATTTTCAAGAATATGTCATCAGTATTTCGAACAGTATGTGATTCTGAAGCATCTATAGTGTCACGTATTCACAATAAACTTCATTTTCAGCTTGGCCATTCTAAGTTAAAAGCATGTAAACTTCATTTTCACAAATTCACAATAGTAAGTCCATTTTCACCTGATATGCACCCCTTGCTTATGTTCTTTCAAAATTTGAAGTTCCACCTTTTATCCATTACCATCTATTGCCACCTCTACACAACAATAATATAACCTCCAAATGGATTCTAATTCGGCTTGGCCAGCCCGCAGAACTTAAAGAAAATCCTTGTTTTCTACCAATTGGTCACATCTCAGAGATTCTACTAATTAGTCTGAGGTAAATCTTGGGCTCTATTAATCAAATCCCATTACATCAGAGACTACTAAATCTTGACATCTTTGGTCGCCCAAATCCCATTACATCAGAGACTACTAAATCTTGACATCTTTGGTTGCCACTGTAGCAGGAGATAAAAAACATTCATAGTCCTGTGGTTTCAGTCAGGCATTAATTAGTATTTTGAATTTTTATTTGGCTTTGAAGGAAAAAAATTAATGTGATTTACCTAGAAATAATTGGTTCAAGAGTCTAATTCTTAACAATCTAACAATAGCCACTACATATTAATATATTACACATGTTGATGAGTTCTTCTCGTATTCCCAAAGGTCGTCAATTTCCTGATAAGGCAATTGATCTTATCGACGAAGCATGTGCCACTGCAAGGATGCAAACTGATAACATACTGAAAGGAAGTAGCACATATCATGTCCCTGAGAATGTCATAAAGGAAGCTATTGTCTCCCAAGGTCAAGTTGCAGAGGTATGGCACTTGGATATCGTTTTGGTTTGTACAGTAGTATTAAGCAGTTAACAATGGAAATATGTTACTGTGTCTGTGTTTCTTTTGTATTTGTTTGGATCTCTTTTGCATATTTTGCTATGGAAATATGTACACCTGATATGTCTAATAACTCTCATCTCTAGTATAACATGTCTTATTGGGAGGTTTATTGTGCTAATTTTCTCCATCTCTGGTTTTAAATTATTGATTGACATTTAAATTTTCATGGTCTAAACATGCAATTTTAACTATTAGGATTTTGCTTTATAAAAAAAGAATGGTTAGTGGTGACTGTATGTATTATTGTCTAAGATGTACTGGCACATGACCTTGCAAGGTCAAAATCATGAATGGAGTTTTTGCAAACTGTTGATACCTGATAAAAAGTTACTGAGGGAATTCATAAAACCTGTTGGCTCTTGCTAAGGTGGATTCACAAGGACTCATAGAGAACTAAGTACTAAACAGACTTGATCATGATGATTTAACATCTCTTGTTCTTGTGGGCGCCTGGTCTGTGGTAGTGTATGTTTTGCATGCTACTCATCAAGGTAGATTAAAGATATTCATGTGGGGATATTCTGTGCCCTTCCATCCATGATGCTACATAATCCCCGCATTCCAAATTACAAGTCATTTTAATTGGGCTACATACTATCGTAAGCCAAACTTTTCAAACTTCGGTCAAATTTATAGAAAAATATATTAGCAACTACCATATCAAATCGATGTACAACCAGTATATATTACATGATGTATATAATGAAGGTAATTTGTTGTTGTAGATATCTTTGTGCATTTTTCTGTAAACATTGTCAAAGTTAGCAAGTTTAACTTAGGAGAAATCCTGAATGACTTATAATTTGGAACATAGGGAGTACTAACTTGTTACTTTTCAATGTTACTTGCAAGTCGTGAGTCGGTGGACTGGCATTCCTGTGAATACACTTGACCAGGATGAGAAGGAAAAGTTAATGCGCTTGGCAGATAGACTGCGTGAGCGAGTTGTTGGCCAGGAAGCAGCAGTCAACTTGGTTGCACAAGCAGTGCTAAGGTCAAGGGCCGGGCTAGATCAACCTGGCCAACCTATAGGCTCATTTCTTTTCTTGGGATCAACTGGTGTTGGGAAGATAGAACTTGCAAAGGCTCTTGCAGAACAACTGTTTGATAGCGAGAAGATGTTGATCCGATTTGACATGACTGAATTTGTTGGCAGTCACTCGGTGCTACGTCTCATTGGAGCACCTCCCAGGTTTTATACCATTTTATTCTCATGCCACTTTTCAGCTATAAATCTTTTTGCATCTTGTTTTTCTGAATTGTGCAAGTTATACAATGCTAACTTTTGGATTTGGATTAACCTGTATGCTTATTTTTGTTGCTTGAAGCTATCATGGACATGAGGATGGAGGACAGCTAACCGAGAAAGTCAGGCAGCGGCCATACAGTGTCATCCTTTTTGATGAAATTGAGAAGGCCGACCCAGCTGTGTTTCATGTTTTTCTCCAGCTCCTTGACGATGGTGTGTTGACTGATGGTAAAGGCAGGACCGTCGATTTTAAGAATACCATCATCATTATGACTTCAAATCTTGGAGCTGAGCACCTAATGGAAGCAATAGCTGGTGAAGCCTCGATGGAGGCTGCGCGTGACCTTGTTGTTAAGCAGGTTTGCAATCCCTAGTTCTGTGAGTATTTAATGATCAAATAATGTTAGTTTGTTGTAATGATGATAAATATGTTTTGTCCTGGCAGGCACAGAAACATTTCAATCCTGAGTTCCTGAACAGGCTGAGTGAGCTTGTGATATTTGAGCCATTGTCTCAAGATAAACTGAGGGAGGTTGCAAAGGTCCAGATGAAAGGCATCATTGCTTGTGCAGGAGATAAGGGCATTACTCTATCTGCAAGTGATGCTGCAATGGATGTTGTCTTGTCTGAATCACATAACCCAGTAAGCATGATATTTCATACTAAAATTCCTTGCATGCTCAGGCAGTCTTCTTGTCGCTTGGAACTCTGAAGCTATGTATTAGCTATTGATATGTTTTATCTTCTTGATATAATGACACAATTCTCCTTAAAAAAGCTATTGATATGTTATGTTTTTAATATCTTTATGGCGCAAGGCCCATCAGGAGGTGGTTGCAGAAGAATGTGATGACAAAGCTTTCAGAGATGCTTTTCAGAGGAGAAATAGATGTAGGTACTACTATCATCATTGATGCTTCTGAAGACAAGAAAGATCTGAAGTATGAAGTGATGAAGAACGTTTCTGAATGCCAGGCTCGTTGTCCAGACAAGATGCCTGTCGTGAACATTCCTAGCGATCCTGATAGTGACGATGACATTAACCTAACTGCTCCCATAGCAAAGAAAATGAAGGGCATAGTCATACCATCATCTGCCACAAAGTGAACTTTTAAGGTTCTACTGCAGTTAATGAGACGCCGGATGTGCAAACTAAGCAGTTCTTTTGGTGTCCGAACTCACTAGGCAGGAATATATAGCTGAAGATTGTCTACTTTGGTGGCAGCTCGTGCTTTTGCTGTCAGTTGAAAATGGAAGATGTTACCTTGTTATGTTGAACATGAGTTTAAGTTTTAGTAAACCCGTGGATCATATCTTACACGCTTGTTGTTTGCTTATCGTGTCTAATCCATCTTGTTAATCTACCTGGTAATTTCTTTTTTTTTGTTTAATCTTGAACATGTTAAAACTCGAAAAGTGGGATAGAACACATCTTCAGGCCAAACGTTTGGGAGGTTTCTCTTCCTGGAACGGCTCTGAAGAGTTCACTGGCTGCATTGACACCCGTGGGACGTTTGAAGTTGGAGCCCTTTTGAATAGTACTTATATTAGTTTTTGCCCATGGCCTTACCATTTGTTAGAATAATTTTGTTTCTGGTACAGACTTAGCAAATTGTCAATAACATAATCCCTCCAAACAATAGAGTTTGCTTCCCTCCAAACAAAACACGCTTTAAAAGAGTTAAACATGGTGCTAAGGTCTCTAATGTCAGCCAAAATTCCAGCAATAAGCGATCTGTCCACCATCGTCACCTTCAGGGCATTCATTAGAACATAGCCATCAGATTCCAAAACAACCGTCGATAACCCCCATCTGTGCTGCTAGAGCTAGACAATCACGCGCCGCCACTTCTTTGGTCAGCAGCACTTCCTGCACCGGGTCATACCACCGTACCTCGCCCACGCTCCTTGGACATGTCCCAAGTGGTCACCCATCACCGCAGCCCCAGGGCCATGTCCCAAGCGCCCATAAAAGGATCCATCTGATTTCACTTTCACCCACTCTTCATCCGGCGGATGCCACCGCTCCACCAGCCTCAGTACTACCAAGTACCAACTCATCTTGAAGCCTCGTGCACAGTAGTTTTTCCACTATATTTGCCACATGATTCACCGTTACCGACGGGTTCCATTTGCTCCGGCCATGCACACGCCCATCACGACTTGATCACAGTGACCATCCACCACATACAAACACCACCACATACTCCATGGAGCAAACCATACACAATAGCAGGTCCATTTCCCATGTAGTTGGGTGTAGATTCGATAGCTTCTTCCCTATGGCCTCCTTCATCGCTACCCAGAAGCACCTCGCCCACGGACAATCCACAATAACATGAAACAAATCCTCAGTCAGGTTACCACAATCATCACAACGGCTTTCATCTCGTATATGTCTCCTTGTCAGCTCCGCCTTGGATGGAGGAATCCATGAATTGCCTTCCACCAGAAAATTCGCACTTTTGGCGGCACTTTAAGCCTTGCCAGTATTGTCAACCTTTTACCATATTCAGACGGCCCACCCTTGTCTTCGTTCTCCCAGTTATGTCTCGACTAATCAACTTTTAGTAATCTGATATATAAGTTATCATCCTTTGACATATTTTGGCTGACATATTGAAGCAGCTCATGGGATAAGTTGGAACTCCCTGCGCACTAACCTTGATCAGCACCTCCCGGATTGCCCAACTCAGCAAATTCCCGCTCCAACCACAAATAAAGTTCATGATTTGACTAGGTACATATTCAAAAATACCATCAGAAACTTTCCCAATAGAAGTTGGTAATCCCAAATACTTTTCCCCTAGTGCCTCCGCAACGATCTCTAAACTACTATGGTACTCCTATTCACAATTTTCACTATAAAAGACTGGTGATTTCTATTTGTTTTCACCAGTTAACAGAGCCATGGTGGTACTCCTCTAGGATTTTTGCCACGCGATTAGTGCTACGCATAGTTGCTAAACCGTGCAGTCATCTGCGAACACTGCATGTATACTCACCCTAACACCACGAGAAAGGTAGGCCACTCCCCTTCAGCATGCAGGATAAACCCTCCATACACAACAGGAAGAGATACCGAGAGATAGGGTCTCCCAGCCAAATCCCTTAGGAATACATATAAACTAGAGACTACTGCCTATTAACCTGCACCGATAAGGACACTGATGTTACACATTTCATCACCAGTTCCCTGCATCTTGTAAAAAAACCAAGAGCAGTCATGGAAGATCCTAGATATCCCAGCTCTATCATGCACGCTCCCAACTTCCCCTTCTTATTCTAGAACAATGGCACAAACGCTTCATGATAGGACACTGGAGGTGGGCAATATATACATCCGAAGAGGGCTCTTTGTACCCATTTTACTTGAATACATTGATCTTTGTCATAGGATTTCCAGAATTCATCTAGTAGAGGATCATGACGACAAGTTGTGGAGGTGGATGACTGATGGATCATACTCGGCTGCCTCATCCTACCAGATGATGCATGAGGGGATCATAAGACTATGGACTCAAACAACATTTAGAAAAGGTGGCGGCACCAAGGGTGAAATTTTTCACCTGGCTGGCCTTTAAGCAGCGTCTTTGAATGGTTGATCAAAGAAGACACCATGGCTTGGATCCTCACGACCAATGTTGGATTTGCAATTAAGATTTAAGAGGCCGAGACTGGTGACCATATTTTGCAATGCTACAGCTACTCAAAGCAAATATGATGGCATGCCCTTTCCTAGATGGATTGCGCCTACAACTTTCAGATCACTTAAGTATCCCTGCAAGAGTGGTAGTTGCACTTGCAGAAGCTACAAGTGAAAGCAAGGCGGAAGGCCATTGATTCCTAGTTCATGGTCGTCATATGGAGCTTGTGGAAGGAATAGAATGCTCGCCCTTTCGATCAAAGGTTGTCTTCCAAGCAGGATCTCAATCGTCACATCAAGTAAGAGATCCAAATATGTTGGTGCAAGTCGACTAGGTTACCTGCGCCCGTGAGTAGTAGCTTTAGCCTATTGTTGTTCTTTTACCTTCGCATGCTCCTCGTGTCGCACCATGGGGCTCCATTGGTTGCAAGGGGGTAGGAGGGCTCCAGTCCCCCTAGCCCCCCTGCTGGCTCCGCCCCTGATCCTGTGTTGTCCCCAGCCTTCAGTGCACAGATCCTGTTCGTGCAGCCCATCACACGCACCATGGCTTGGAAGAAACATGTATCTGGGTTGCCTTCCCACAACCACGAGATGTGTGACCATTGTCTTTCCATTATGTCCTCCCTTGCTAGTAACTCTGGGGGCTAGTTGACCACTCCTTTTCCCGCATCGTCGTCCCATGATACAACATGTGACTTCTCTCCGCCTTAACCGTTGCTCGGGTCTCCCTAACCTATTTCCAATAGGAACTGAACACCTCCTACTCCCAGCCATGCAACGCTCTCTGCATCAGCGAACGAATGTATTCACCGCCTTCAAATCATTTGCTCCCAGCCTCGGGTCCCATGCCTACATCACTTATACCCCTCATGCCAAAAGCACATGTCCTCGCACGGGAAGGGTCTAGTAGTCCACCTCCATAGCCAGGGCCGGCCCTGTAGTTATGGCATCCGGGGCGGCTGCCCCGGCCCCCAAAATTCAAGGGGCCCCGTGCAGTAGTCCATATATTGAAGGCCTAAAGACTATTAGCATGCTATCAAGATCAAACCAATGTGAAAACAACAAACAATCCCTTCTGTCCTCTAGTATGTCGTCGAACAATCAGTCAAACCCATCAGCATGATATCATAATACTCGTTCTTCTTCCAAAGATGCCACCTGCTTACTTAACCTTAGTTGGTCAGCTCCTCCACGACACCATATGAAGGTCATCCATGCAAATTAAGATGGAAAAGAAAGGTAGGAATGTTGAACCTTCTTTATGTTTCCAATAGTTTGTCATTCTTATGTTTGTCATATGGGCCTCTGATTTCAATTCCGCCATGGGCTCTAGAATACTCAGGGCCAGCCCTGACCCTAGCCGCCCAATACTGGCACTCTTTGATCAGACTGTCACCAGTATTTTGGAAAGTTCAGACCTAGCAAGCCCAATATGTTTCATTGACGTATGAACAAGATATCCATGGGCCTTGTCCAAACGGGACATAACATGAAGATCACCCCCTCTTGATTGGTGTCCCATGTATAGAGCTGTCTTGAGAATCCTTAATCCGACAACCACATCCTGGAAGGCATTCATCTGCCATGCCTCCCTATTATTCACTCCAAAATATTCCCCTCTTTTTTTAGATAATGGATAAAATATTATCCGGCCTTGACCAGAACGGCTACAGCCAAAAAAAGCAAAATGAAAATTACATCCCATCAAGGGGCTCTAGTAGTCCTACGCGACAATAAGTCGCTATAACAAGATTGTCAGCCCTTAAAAAAGAACCGAAAATGTTGTACACCGACCACCATTGAAGATTGGATGCTTATTGCAAGGCAACAACACGAAGACTTGGTGTACAAACAACCTGCTAACCAACATCCGAACTGTTGCGCCATCCAATGCCACCTCCGCCCTGAGCTAAATAATGAAAAGGGTGTCCACACGGGAGAACTGCCTGGCCTCGGCGAACAAGAACTTCGACGACGCGCCTGCACTGCCGCCGACGGCCTGGAGAAACCAGGCTAGGTTTTTACCCAGTTATTGAGCACCCACAGGTGCAGCAGGGGACGGACTTACCAAAGACTTCAGCAGCGCCTTCAACAAGGTGTGTGTCATGGACACAACCACTGCCGCCGGCCCGGCAAAACATGCCAGGCAAGGATTTCACCCAAATCGCCGCCACCACCGTCATCGCTGTGCCCGGCCAACGAACATGTCACCTTCACCCGAAGGACACCAACAGCTTCACTCAGGACGTCGCCACCGCAAGACGAGACGCACGCCGGCTGTCGACGACGAATCACTGCCGCCCGGAGCAAGGTTCCCCCGACAGAGGGATGGCACCAACTCATGGGGAAGGCGGCGGCGCGGCTGCTAGCGAAGTCCGCCCAATGTCCGACGTGGGAGCGAAGCGGAGCAACGAAGGCATAGGATTTGTTACTCCGTAGCCTCCATGCCGCCAGGGACGGCAAGATCCGCCACCGGAGAGGCCGTGCGAGCCAAAGCCGCCACACGACTCCTCTTGCCGGCATCGATACACCAACATGCGCCCCCTACGCGCCGCACCAGATCCGACCGAGGCCGATCCGGCATCGGCCGCCGCCGCAGAAGCCAGCTCGAGCCGACGAAGGCACCAGGCACCCCGGCACCGGCGAACAGGAAGGAGGAAGGGGTCGGCCGACGTGGCCCACCCGAACTCCCGCGCAGCTCGCCCGGAGGACCGGCCAAACGCACGGCCCTGAGCGCTGATCCGCCGGTACACTTGCCGGATCCGGCCATTGGGGGTCCGGATCCGGCCTCCACCGTGAAGACGTCGTGCACCCCGCGGGCGAGGTCTTCCGCCCACCATCGACGTCCGCAACCGTCGTGAGAGGGGGAGGGGGACGGAAACCACGCCGCCACCATCCTGTAGAGCCGCGCGGGCTTCTGGCGGCCGGCTCCGGCGACGGCGCGGCGAGGAGGACGGAGGTAGGGGTGGTGGCAGCGGCTGGGAGCAGGGCCGCCCGAGTCGCCCTTCGCGGGGGCGACGCGGACATTTCGCGAGTGTCAGTTTGCACTAAGTAGAAAGGACATTAAAATCAACCGCACACAGCTATGGTGCTACGAACTACACACGAAGAAATTGCAAGAGGTACCAACTCTCCTTCTGCAATTCTTGTCGCAGCTTTCCTTAGAAACCAGACAACATCCATTGGCACACATTCACCCTTGCACACGAGAGAAGGACGTTGATGTGCGATTTTGACATGCTTTAGAGTTCCACTGTTACATCACCCCACCAGAATAGTGCCACGCCTCCACTTTGCCGTACTATGCCAACATTTTGGCCATTAGCTAAGCCAAGATGAAACCTCATCAGGGTCAACACATGCTCCTTGTTCATCCGAGTTTCCAACAAGAACACACTTGTAATGCGCCACTAGTTCACAGAGCTCTTGAACTACAACGGGCTGCCCACAACCCTCGTAGTTCACAAATAATAGATTCATTGTGCCTACCACGGTCGTCATCCATAGCTGCGTTGATCTTGCACGGGATTTGTTTGTTATTTTTTGATTTTTCTGCACCTCTATGCCTTCCTAAGCCTAATTCTAGGCATTCCCAAGATGAGCGATGCGGTCAATCACAAGTCCGGGTGGAACTACATTATTTTAGTTTTGGATCACTCGTGTTCTTGCTGTCAGACTTCCTCTTGCGTGGCGCTTGGAAATCTATCCTCTCTTCATGTACATGGAATAGAGGTTTGGACACCATCAATCGCCACCATGATAGCAGGTAGAGGTGATGGGAAGTAGGCCTGACACTGATCCCATGACGACTAGCCACAAACTGATCCAAACAAGGGTCCTAAGAGGCAAGCTATAACCCTATGAATGTTGGCGTAGGAAAAACTAACTGATGTTTTGCAGATGGATTGGACGTTTTGCATGTGGCTTCGATGACAGGAGTGTTACCAGCAGGGTGTGGGCGCTAAAGATGGGAATGTCCACCGCGAAGCACTAAGAAGACCATGTTGGAGGCTACAAGATCTTGGTCAGGGTCGGTCACCTTCACAGTCGCCTGGAAGATATGCCTCATCCCACAGAGTGGACTGAACCGGATCGTGATTCACGACCACCAATCGCCACCATGATAGCAGGCAGAGGTGATGGGAAGCATGCGTGACACCGATCCTATGACGACTAGACACAAACTGATCCAAACAAGGGTCCTAAGCGGCAAGCTATAACCCTAGAGGAATTTAGGGTTTCTACGAACGTTGGCGTAGGAGCAGTTAACTGACGTTTTGCAGGTGGCTTGGATGATAGAAGTGTCACCAACAAGGCATGGGTGCTAAAGACAGGAATGTCCACCTTCACAGTCGCCTGGAATGTTCGATCATGTAAATTACGATGCAGCCGTTCCATTCTTTTTTTAATGTATCCTTGGTTGGCTATACTCTAGACGACCAGGTGGCACAGATCAAGAGGTAGAGGTTGCACGTGGCAAATATGGACGGAAAGGCCTTTCCACGATTTAAATAAACAATATACATAGGATAGGCCACCGCATTCTACAGAGTAGAATTGGAGCGGGTGCCAACCGTCTTATAGCTGGATGGTCGTAGTGGCGACGGATGGAGGGAGTGAGAGCCAGGTTGGAACCTCACAATTCTTTGAACATTTATTTTTGGTAGGATATATGGATTCCATGTACTCACTTTTCCATCTCTCCTCTCTAATTTATTAGTGCCATATAATGAATAGGATATCTAGGACATGAGTAGTGGTTCAATAGAAGATATAGGCCCACATATCAGTGACGACCCGTAGTGGTTCGGTGGAAGGCGTGGGTCCATGCGTCAATTGGTAGACGTTACAGCCGAGGATCCGCTTTTGGCCTGCATATATACGCCATGGCCTCACCAAACCCATGCCCGCACCACTGCTCACCACAACGCTCCCCATTCCTCACCGGTGAGGGCTCATCGCCTCGCCGTCCCCATCTCCGCCTCCGCCTCTGCCTCCGATCCATATAGACAGCCCGACTCCGCCGGCCTCCATCAACGCGATCCTCCTCTGTCACCCCAACTCAAAGCCAGGCGCTTCCAGCTCAATCTGCATCAACGCATCCCGTCATGCCCACTCCGCCGGCCAACGCACTCGGCCGCTGGGCTGACGACTCGGGCGTGCCGCGGATGCTCTCGTTCTTGTCCGCCGATCGCCGCCCCGCGGGCTCCGTGGCCTCCTCGCTCCAAACCACGACATCCGAAGGAAACGTGTGGCAGACCTTGGCTTCCTTCTCGCAGGCCGGCGGCGCGTCCTCCTCGCGCCAGAGCTCGGCTTATGCGGCCGACGCGGCCGACACCTTGGTGTCCATGTCGCGGGACGCCAACTCCATAGCGTGGCTCCAGTCTTCATTGGTCGCAGCTAGGGCTCGCATAGGCCCGGTCTCACACGGGAACGCGCGGTGGAGCCAATCGCCGCCGCCTCCGCCTATGGCCATCGATCTTGCCTCTTCCTCGATGGTCCCCCCGGCCCCAGCCACCACCCTGGGGGCCGTCGCTGCACCAAGGAGAAGCATTTATGACCTCTTAGGTACGCGTGCACCGCCAAGCAGTTCGACGGCGCCGTACGTGAACTGGGCCGCCATCCTTTCCCCTACTCCGGTGGCCCGCACCACCGGACCAAGGGGAGGCCCTTCGGCCCAACCAGCTGCGCCGACCAGATCGACGACGGCGCGGGCGGCAAACTGGCCCACCGCTCCTGCCCCTTTCCCGGCGGCTCCAGCCACCGCAGCAAGGGGAAGCCTTTCTGCCCAATCAGCTCCGCAGACCAGTTCGACGATGGCGAGGGTGAACTGGCACGGCGCTCCTGCCCCTTTTCCGGCGTCCCCAGCCACCGCAGCAAGGGGAAGCCTTTATGCTGCCCAGTCAGGTGCTCGGAGCGGTTCGGCGACGGCGAACGTGGGCTTGGCCGCCGCGGTCCAGCTCGGAGGAACTGGTCCCGCCTTCGCCGCGGCCCAGCTCGGAGGAACTGGTCCCAATCGCAACTCCGCCGCGACCGCCGCTCTCGAGCCGAGACGACCGTCGGCTCAGCAGGCGCACGGCCGGGACTTGACGGTCGCGGCCAGCAACGCAGCCCGCCGGGTGGTCGGCCGCGACGACGAGATCGGCCGCGTCGTCTGCATCCTCTGCCGCTGCACCAAGAACAGCGCCATGCTCGTCGGCGCGCCGGGCGTCGGCAAGACGTCCATCGCCAAGGGGGTGGCGCAGCGCATCGCGGCGGGGGACGTCCCCGCCGGGCTCGCCGGGGCGCGCGTCGTGGAGGTTGACGTTAGCGCGATGACGCCCGTGACCTCGCAGCGGGGCATGCAGATGCTCGAGCAGCGCCTCAAGAGCGTGGTCCAGGAGGCGTTGGACTCCGACGGCCAGGTGATCCTCTTCATCGACGATATCCATTCGCTTCTCGCTGCAGGGAACATGGGCGCCGCTAATATACTGAAGCCGGCGTTGGCTCGCGGCATCCGCTGCGTGGGCGCGACCACCATTGACGAGCACCGCAAGTATATCGAGAGGGACGCTGCGTTGGAGCGGCGGTTCGAGAAGGTGGTTGTCCAAGAACCGAGCGTACCGGTGACCATTGCTATTCTGCAGGGCCTAAAAAGGAAATTCGAACAGCACCACCGCACCATAATCCAGGACGCTGCCATTGTAGCCGCTGTTAAGCTTGCCAACCGCTACATCACTGGTGAGTTTTTTTCTTTTCGACACATCACTGCTGAGTTAGGCTAAGAGAGTGTTTTAGCATGCATGTAACTTTCGGAGGTGGGAACAAATTGAGGCAGGGCTAGTGTAGAGTGTTTCAACATAACTGTGGCCTGTGGGAACAAAGCTGAAAACATGCCTAATATGGTGTAACTGCAATTTGGAATGAAAAGCTAGACATCTCGTATCTGATTTAGGGCAGAAGTAAAGTTACTATTGTTTACACCATGGTGATTGATTTAGTTTCATAGTGTAATAGTAGCACGTCAACACTACACTCCGTGTTTGTTACAAACTTTGATGGGTTCATGTCTTGTTTTTCAAGGCCGTCAATTTCCTCAGAAGGCAATTGGTATTGTGGATGACGCATGTGTCATCACAAGAATGCGAACCGATAATGAGCTGAAAGAGAGCAACACACAGCTCATCCCTAATGAGGCAATTGTTTCCCCAGATCAAGTTGCACAGGTATGTTTGTGTTTAGATTTGTTTATTAATACAACAATAGACTACTTGGATATCTCATCTTTTTTATCTATATCGTTGATAGTTGTTGATATTGCCATCTAGCAACTCTGCACAACTCTAGTACAACATGTGATCTTTGTATTGCTATGGGGTAAATCTATTTGTGAAACTTAACTCATGTATTAATAAGTAGTTTACTATTTCTGTGTGCTTGATAGTGATTCCAGGACAGTGGTAGTATATATTCTAGATTAACTATAGTTTTTTGTGGGAATAACTTGATTCAGAATAGTTTGCAATGTCACTATCTTGGTTATTTTGTAACATTGCTTTAGGTTGTGAGCCGATTGAGTGGCATTCCTGTCAATACACTTGGCCGGGATGAGAAGGTAAATCTAATGCACCTGGCAGATAGATTGCAAGAGCGAATTATTGGCCAGAAAGAAGCAGTAAATTTGGTTGCACAAGCAGTTTTAAGGTCAAGGGCTGGGCTGGATCAATCTGGCAAACCGATAGGTTCTTTTCTTTTCCTGGGTTCAACTGGTGTCACTCGACATGACTGACTGGATCAATTTGTTTGACAGTGAGAAGATGTTGATCCGGTTCGACATGACTGAGTTTGTTGGTAGTCACTCGGTACTACGCCTCATTGGAGCACCTCCCAGGTTTTTATACCATTTTGTTCTTTCTCTACTGTTCACCTGCATATCTTCTCACATTTTGTTGAGTTTCCTAACTTTCGTTCTCATTATTATATCTCCTAACTTTCGTTTTGTTGCTTGAAGCTATATTGGACATGAGGATGGGGGACAACTAACCGAGAAAGTCAGGCAGCGACCATACAGTGTCATCCTTTTCGACGAAATTGAGAAGGCCGACTCTGCGGTGATTAATGTTTTCCTCCAGCTCCTTGACGACGGTGTTTTGACCGACGGCAAAGGAAAAACTGTCGATTTTAAGAATACCATCATTATTATGACTTCAAATCTTGGAGCTGAGCACCTAACGGAAGCAATGACTGGTGAAAAATCAATGGAGGCTGCACGTGACCTTGTCATTAAGGAGGTTTGCAAAACCTAGTTGCCTCTGGATGTTCAATCATACAGTATGATAATAGAGATGATTAAAATTAGTTTCTTGAATTGCAGGCAGAGAGGCATTTCAAACCTGAGTTCCTTAACAGGTTGAGTGATATTGTGGTATTTGAGCCACTCTCACAAGATAAACTGAGATTGGTGGTCAATATTCAGATGAAAGGCATCATTGCTCGTTTAGCTGATAAGGGCATCGATCTATCTGCAACTGAAGCTGCTCTGGATGTTGTCTTGTCAGAATCATACAAGCCGGTAAGCACAAAACCCCTCCTGGTAACATATATGATCGTGCTCAGGTTTCATCTCTTAATAATCTACTTACATTTTGGACAGCATTATGGTGCAAGGCCCATAGGGAGGTGGCTACAGAAAAATGTGATGACGAAGCTTGCTGAGATGCTTTTAAATGGAGAAGCAGATGCAGATACTGCTGTCATCATCGATGCTTCTGAAGATAAGAAAGGTCTGAAGTACAATGTAGTGAAGAATGAGCGTCGCCCAGACAAGAGGCCTCGCGTGGAGAGTTCTAGCGACTCCGAAGACACTGTCGATGGCATTGACCTTAACGCTCCTGCAGCAAAGAAGATGAAGGGGATAGCCATATCACCTGACGGGAAGTGAATTTAGTTAAAGTGCTACTGCGGTTGTGTATCAGCCGTTTGTTTAATTGGATTATGGGAGAGGTTCAAACTGTTCTGTTTTTTCGGTCTGCTTACTCGCATGCTGGTAAGCTTTAAGAACTGATTGTCCTGTAAGGTTTGGCGTCGACTGAACAAAGGTTTATGTGCTTTTGCTACCGTGTCCTGTAGTGCTGTCGTTCATCCTAATGATCAGATACTGGTTGTCATACTGTCGTTCATCCTTTGGCGCAATTTGGTTTTCATAACTAGCACAGCTTGATCATAAGACGGCCGACCTAACTTCTCAAATTATTGTGGGAGCTAGAACCGCTGTTCAGTGAGTTTGGCGCCTTGGTGGGGCAGTCTCTAATCCAAGATTTTAGTTGGTTGTGGACTCGTGTAATTAGGTGTCGTGGTATGACCTTTTTTTTTTGACACGGTGTCTTGGTATGACTGGTCCATGAGTACAGGAGCAACTATAACAATAGCCCCTAAATTAGTTCCTTCAAATATTAAATTGAGACTTCTTCCAAATACTAAATGGGAAGCCCCCTATTTTTTAAGAGTCTCAAAATTTGTTCCAACTCTAACAGTAGCCACTAAGAATGGAGGGCTCTCTGGAGAAACCCCCAAAAATGGAGGGTAGGGGGATGAATTTTGAGGCCTCCACAAAATATAGAGCCAAATAGAGTAACTTTTCTGTATAACCATTTAAATTTGGGTTGATGATTTGTTTAGAGGGTCTACTGATGTTGCTCTAACGAGTTGAGTTGGGCCCAGATTGCTGCACAAATAAATATATAATATCAATTCCTTGACTCAAAAATCATGAGGATAATAATATATGTCGACATACCCTAGTCCAACACAACTAACCTCTACTTCGAGTTTTAGCCATATCTTATCGTTCTAATCGGATTGCTGAAAATATTGGAGGTGGGAGGACGAGTTATTTCAATAGAACTTTTTTATTATGCTCCATACTACTACTCAGTGTTATATTAGTACAGAGAAATTATAACGCACTATTATTAAGGATAATTTAGTTTCATGCCTGTGCGGTACATATTTCCAATCATAATTTAAATGCCATCAATCATCCAGTTACCTGCTGATCATTAACCAGTCACTAATAATCACTCGATTTCTTCACTTGCTCCAACCATGCAAGGATGAATCTCCTCTGTCCACGGTGTGAGATATTTGTTTATTCGTCAGGAATTCTTACGATCATATACCAAGCATATTTTTTTTGGTTGTTAACAATCCTGAATGCATGCTGTACTGTACATGTTCATTTCTTGTTAATGTCCATGACGGCCAGGGAGTTATGCTTATGAGGAAATTGCTTTTGGGCTTTGATTCCTGTCAGTTCAGAAACAAAACAACATGCAATCGCTCCTACCAACATCTGTGTCTTGATTAGCCCACTTATCCACCGCCTCTCTCTGTCTTGTATGCCTCTAGCATGATCTGATGCACCAAGGAATAACAGAGAGAGTAAGCAAGAGACGAACACGAGGATATAAAGATAAAGCAAGCAAGACAGTAGCCAGGTCACCAATTGAACGTGGAGGTGCGCAAGTGCAGGTCACACGTACCGGGCCGACGATGGAAACACACCTTGCCTTAGAGATAGATAGAAGATCTTAAAAGTATATAGCTAAAATATATTAAACTTATTATAAGAAAAATTGTCATTCATTTTAATAAAATATCAAAACATGTAAAAACTGCTCCCTCCGTCCAAAAAAACATACAATTCTAGTATTTGAAATTTGTCCACAAAAGAATACAACTTTATCAATATGAGACCCATTGACGGTTGAATTTATTAAAAAAGGGAACACTTATAAAAAAATCCTGTAAAAAAGAAACACCTGCGCCTGGCTCCCTGTCTTCCATCGCCACACAGCCCGCATGACCCAGAACCATCCAGAGATGTTACAAAGGGCACATTCTGTCATTTTACTTGTTTATTGGTTAGTGTGCAAAATGCTAGACTTGTATTTTTTTTGGACAGAGGGAGTAATATACAACTAAAAATAATATTGATTGACTTGTGACAATCCAAATTGTTTGTGTTTGACTGATTGTAGTGGTTATTAGATACATTATTTTTGCCACGGCAGAACAGGAAAACAAAACCTTATGTTTGGTAAAAAAAATAGACGATAATAATAAATTCCCTGTTTTTGGCTAATTATTGGGAAAAAAACGTACGTTCCTAGGAATTTTAGAGTTTCCTATAAAAGACTAAAATGCGTCCGACTCGATTTTCAGTATTCACCCCGAAAAGATGTCCCCACTGTAAGAACTTGACTCCACATAGCAAAACGCCCAAACCCTTGGCATCCACCGCCGGCGACGGACAAGACTTCTATTCTTGCTTGTTCTCACCGCACCGCCGCGTCCACCTTCCCCGACGACACAATGACACATTGGTTTCCAAGGCGCCCGGCCCGTCGATCCCCGGCCACGCCGACCTAGGGCGCGCGGTTCTGCTTCCAGTTCAGCCTCTTTGTTGACTGAACGGGTTCGCGAGGCTTCTGCCGCCGGCGGAGGGGGGCAGACCGGCCGGGCGGGGTTTTCTCGCCGTCTCGATCAGCGCCCATGGCGTCCGCTCTGACGAATCCGTACGCGACGGCGGCTCTGGACATGTACGGCCGGGACATGACCGCGGCGGCGCGCAGCACTGACCCCGTGATCGGCCGCGACGGCGAGATCGGCCGCGTCGTCTGCACCCTCTGCCGCCGGACCAAGAACAACGCCGTGCTCGTGGGCGCGCCGGGCGTCGGCAAGACGGCCATCGCCGAGGGCCTGGCGCAGCGGGTCGCGGCGGGGGCCGTCCCGGAGCCCCTCCTCGGCGCGCGCGTCGTGGAGCTCGACGTCGGCGCGCTGGTGGCCGGGGCGACGCTGCGGGGCATGTTCGAGCAGCGCGTCGGCCAGGTGATCCGGGAGGCGGAGGACGCCGGCGGCAAGGTGATCCTGTTCATCGACGAGATGCACATGCTCGTCGGCGCCGGCGGCAAGGTGGACGCTGCCAACCTGCTGAAGCCGGCGCTGGCGCGCGGCCGCGTCCGCTGCGTCGGCGCCACCACGCTCGACGAGTACCGCAAGCACATCGAGAAGGACCCCGCGCTGGAGAGGCGGTTCCAGAAGGTGCACGTCGAGGAGCCGAGCACGGACGCCACGGTTCACATCTTGCAGGGGCTCAGGCGGCGCTACGAGGCGCATCATGGACTGAAAATTCTGGATTCTACGATCATCGCCGTCACGCAGCTTGCTGCTCGATATATCACCGGTCAGGATTTCTTTCATTCTTTCTTTTGCAAAAAGGAGGGAATTCTACTAGGTAGTTTGCTCTATTTGTAGCTTATTTCTGGCTTTGATTCGTAGTTTATTTGGGGGTGATTTGTGCCACTTTCAAAAATCAATAAAAGAAATAAAACAAATGAACTGACCATAACCCCCATCGTTAATAGCTTCGCAGCTCACATGATCCAGATGGTAAAATTATAGAAAGGTAGTGCAGTGAAGTTCATAATAATTGATGAACTGTATTCATGGACTAACTAAATTCACACTACCTTCATAAGAATGTCAAGCAAACAGATGAGGAATCTACAATATCTGGACCAATTCAAATTTTAAATCATGCACGTTCAAATGGATTTTATTGCTGAATGATGTGGCGCTTGATCTGATTATCAATGCAGAAATATGGTAATGTAGTTAGAGATCGTCAAAAATTCATAAGCGTGCTGAATGAATACCATTGTGCACAGTGCAATGTTTCTACAGTTCTACCAATTTAAAAGCATGTGTCGCAATTTACAAAATCTTTCTCCCCTCTCTTTTAAGTCAAAGCCAGGATTTGATTGATTTCATTGCTGCGTGCAGATCGACAATTTCCTGACAAGGCAATTGATCTTATTGATGAGGCGTGTGCCAACACAAGGATGCAGATTGACAACCAAAAAAATGTGAACACTTCGCTAAAAATGCTTGCAAAAAAAGTGAAGAAAGCAATTGTTAGCCCTGAGCATGTCACACAAGTAGGCATCGATCCTTTATGTTGTTTAAGTAATTCCTATTATTTCCATTTGATTACTTGTTATATTCCAATGCTATCTGAAGGTTGTGAGCCAATGGACTGGCATTCCTGTCCACACACTTGATCATGAAGAGAAGAAGTTGGTCCATCTAGCAGATAGATTGCACGAGCGGGTTGTTGGCCAGGATGAAGCTGTGAATTTGGTTGCGCAGGCAGTGCTACGGTCAAGGGCCGGCCTTCATAAGCATGGCCAACCTATTGGATCTTTCCTCTTTCTGGGTTCAACTGGCGTTGGTAATGTTGTAAATGATGACGAATAAACGACAAGAAGTAAAGGAATCAAACCGCAGGAGACACGAGATTTTAACGTGGAAACCCTCCCAATGTAGAAGGGAAAAAACCACGGGCGCCAGCCAGCAAAACTTTACTATATGAGGTGTGTGTTTACAACGCCTATTGGCGGCTTACAAGAGGATGATTTATTCATCAAGGACAAAGCTCTATTATATAGGCAGCTCACGTGACCGAGCTTGGTTGCGTTGCCGATGTGGGACTAAACTGTGCGCTCATGAGAGAAAAACACAGTACCCCTTGCTCCGGCCCAAACCTCTGGTGATGGGCCTCCGCTTCGCTCCGTCTGTGAATTTGGATCATATCACAACAAACTCCACCTTGAGACAAATTCTCTTGCAGCATCTTCACTTCATCCTGATTCATCACGAAGAAAAATACGACTGGCGCCAAATAGCCTCTTGGGATAATTAACTAAACCAACTAAGCTTGAGCATAGCTCAAACTTAGCAACAGGAACAGGTTTAGTCATCATATCAGCTGGATTATCATGAGTGTTGATCTTGCATACTTTCAGCTTACCTTCCTCAACCACATCTCGTACATAATGATACTTGATGTCAATATGCTTTGTCCTCTCATGGAACATCTGATCTTTGGTAAGGTAAATAGCACTTTGACTGTCACAATATAAATCAATGCAAGAAACAGCCCCAACCAGCTCAGAGTACAATCCGCTCAGCCAAATTAATTCTTTGCACGCCTCAGCAATAGCCATATATTCTGCCTCAGTAGTAGACAAAGCCACAACAGACTGCAAAGTGGCCTTCCAGCTCACAGCACAACTGGCACCAGTGAACACATAACCTGTGAGAGACCTTCGCCTATCAACATCAGCGGCAAAATCTAAATCAACATAGCCAATAAGTCCCTTCTCAGTTCTGCCAAACTTCAAACAAGAATCTGCAGTGCCTCTGAGGTACCTGAAAATCCACTGAACTGTCTTCCAATGTTCTTTACCAGGATTAGTCATATATCTACTAACCAGACTCATAGCATAAGATAAATCTGGACGAGAACAGACCATGACATACATCAAAGAACCAACAGCACTATAATAAGGAACTCTAGACATGTACTCAATATCCTGATCTGTACTAGCACACTGAGCAGCCGACAATTTGAAATGAGCTGCAATAGTAGTACTGACAGGCTTAGCATCATCCATGTTGAAACGCTGAAGAATTTTCTGAATATAATTCTGCTGACTAAGAAATAGCACACCAGATTTTCTATCTCTAGTAATTTCCATGCCCAAAATTTTCTTAGCAGCACCAAGATCTTTCATGTCAAATTTGCTACTCAATAATTTCTTCAACTTAACAATTTCGACTTTACTCTTGGCAGCAATCAACATATCATCAACATAAATGAGCAAATAAATAGGTGATCCATTAACATGCATGATGTAGACACAGCTATCAAATTTAGACCTCTTAAAGCCGTGCGACAGCATAAATGAATCAAACCTTTTATTCCACTGACGAGGGGATTGTTTCAAACCATACAAGGATCTCTTCAACTTGCACACAAAATTCTCCTTGCCTGGCACTATGAACCCTTCTGGCTGGTCCATGTATATATCCTCCTCAAGTTCACCATGCAGAAATGCAGTCTTCACATCTAACTGCTCGAGCTCAAGATCATGTGCAGCAACAATACTAAAGAATGTTCGAATGGAACTATGCTTTACCACAGGAGAGAAAACATCATTATAATCAACACCAGGAATTTGATTGTAGCCTTTCGCTACTAACCTTGCCTTATACCTTGGAGGCTCGCTTGGAGATAAACCCTCCTTTCTCTTAAAGATCCACTTGCAGTGGACTGTCTTCTTCTTCTTTGGCAATGGTACAACATCCCATGTGTGATTCTTCTCAAGTGACTGCATCTCCTCATGCATAGCAGAAATCTACTTCTCTTTATCAGCACAATCAATGGCCTCAACATATGTGGTCGGCTCATGTGAATTCTCCACCTGTTCAGCACAACTCAAAGCATAATGGGTTAGATTACACTCATCAATGAGACGTTTAGGAGGTCCATAATTTCTCTTTGACTTGCGCTGAGCAATAGGTAAATCCTCCTCTAGCTGCAAATCAGGTGGTAAGTGCCTAACATCATCATGAGCCTCATCATCAACAGCTTGATTTTCCGGATCATCCACAGGCGGCTCCACCTGCTCGTCTGTATCATCATCCACATGCTCCACCTGTACGCTCATATGCTGCAGCCCTTTATTAAAATTATCTGGAACATGATCTGAGGACAAACTGTCATTAAACATCACAGATTCATCGAAAACAACACTCCTGCTCATGAAAGTCTTTTCAGTTTCGGGATTCCACAACTTATATCCTTTAATTCCCGAACCATAACCAAGAAAAAGATATTTAATAGCTCTAGGCTCCAATTTTCCATTATCAACATGAGCATAAGCAGTGCAGCCAAAAACTTTCAACTGTGAATAATCAGCGGGTGTGCCAGACCATACCTCAATAGGTGTTTTCTTATTAAGTGGAATAGAAGGCGACCTGTTTATCAAGTAGCATGCGGTGTTAGCTGCTTCAGCCCAAAAGCGCTTGCTCATCCGTGCATTGGACAACATCCAACGAGCCTTCGAGATGATGGTCCTGTTCATGCGCTCAGCCACACCGTTTTGCTGCGGAGTATACGGTATGGTGTGGTGCCTGACAATGCCTTCCTGCCTGCAATAATTATTAAATGCAGTAGAACAAAATTCTCCACCATTATCAGTACGAAGCACCTTCACCTTCCTATCAGTTTGTCTTTCTATCATCACTTTCCAATCTTTAAAAGCAGCAAAAGTATCATCTTTATTTTTCAGAAAATAAGGCCATACTTTTCTAGAGTAGTCATCAATAATAGTAAGCATGTAACGAGCACCACCATAAGAAGGCTTACGAGAAGGACCCCATAAGTCAGCATGTACATAATCAAGAGGACCTTTGGTGGTATGAACAGCAGTGTTGAACTTTACCCTTTTATGCTTCCCGAAAATACAATGCTCACAGAACTTCTTGCTACTCAAAATACAACCATCTAGTAGGTTTCTCTTCATCAATTCTGTCATACCAAGTTCACTCATATGTCCAAGACGCATATGCCAAAGGTTAGTCTTACTAGGTTCAGCATTAGTAACAGCAGCAGCAGAAACAGAACCATGTAAAGTACTTCCTCTTAGGACATATAACTTTGCAGAATTCAGATCACCTACTAAACAAACAAGAGAACCTTTTGATACCTTTAAAACTCCGCCTGAACCGGAGTACTTGAATCCTTCTGCATCAAGTGTGCTGAGCGAAATCAGATTTCTGGTCATCCCTAGTATGTATCTCACATTCTGTAGCGTGCGTGTCATGCCATCATGAGCCTTGATCTGAACTGAGCCGATCCCCACAATGTCACACGGATTATCGTCTCCCATACGCACAACATCTCCTTTCTGCACAGGCTTAAACGAACTAAATCAATTTCTGTTAGTGCATATATGAAACGAACATGCAGAATCAAGTATCCATTCATCATGACCAGAAACACAACCAGCAAGAACAATCAGACAATCTCCTGAATCAGAAGTATTCCCAGCACCAGAAACAACAGAGGCATTACCATCCGAGTTATTTTTTCTGTTCTCTTTGTTCTTAAGCTTCCAACACTCCTCAATAAAATGTGATTTCTTCTTGCAATACTTACAGAACTTCTTGGGTGGTCTGGACTTAGAACGTCCTCTACTTTCTTGGCTCTTGTAACGATCATTACTTTCATTGGAAGATCTGTGCTCCGGTCTGCCTCTCACTTGCAAAGCATCGCCCTTGGACGACGACAATCCGTCAGGCTGCACCATGCCTTTTATCTTTTCCCTTGATTGGAGTGCCTCATAAACTTCCAAAACGGTTAGTTCATCACGGCTAATCAACAAGGTGTCACGGAAATTTGTAAAAGAGTTTGGCAGAGAACATAACAATAGGAGACCTAAGTCCTCATCATCATACTTAACCTCCATCGACGCTAGGTCAGAAACGATCTCCTTGAACACAGATATATGGCTCATCACTGAATCACCCTCATTCGTCTTGAGCGTGAACAGCTTCAACTTCATATGCATTTTACTGGTTAGATCATTCGACATGCAGATCGATTACAGTTTCAGCCAGAGTGCTGCAGCAGTCTGTTCCTGCAGACATTCTTGCAGAATATCATTAGACAGATAAAGCTGAATTAAAGACAGAGCCTTATGATCCTTGCGCTTCTCCTCATCAGACCATTCGTTGGATGACTTGCCAAACTTATCCAACGCCTCATCGAGATCATGAGTTTGCGCCAGAACAGCCCGCATCTTGACTTTCCACAGCGCGAACCTCGTCTTGTAATCCAACTGCGGTAGATCAAACTTCATCGTCGTCGACATCAAGGAAACCGAATCTTAAACCGGCTCTGGTACCACTTGTTGTAAATGATGACGAATAAACGACAAGAAGTAAAGGAATCAAACCGCAGGAGACACGAGATTTTAACGTGGAAACCCTCCCAATGTAGAAGGGAAAAAACCACGGGCGCCAGCCAGCAAAACTTTACTATATGAGATGTGTGTTTACAACGCCTATTGGCGGCTTACAAGAGGATGATTTATTCATCAAGGGCAAAGCTCTATTATATAGGCAGCTCACGTGACCGAGCTTGGTTGCGTTGCCGATGTGGGACTAAACTGTGCGCTCATGAGAGAAAAACACAGTACCCCTTGCTCCGGCCCAAACCTCTGGTGATGGGCCTCCGCTTCGCTCCGTCTGTGAATTTGGATCATATCACAACAGGTAAGACGGAGCTTGCAAAAGCTCTTGCGGAACAGCTATTTAACAGCGAGAAGATGTTGATCCGCTTTGACATGTCCGAATTTATTGGCAGTCTCATTGGAGCACCTCCCAGATTTGATAGCATTTTATTCTCATGCCACTTTTCACCTATAAGTCTTCTTGCATCTGTGTTGCGTTTGATTGGAGCGCCTCCAAGGTTAATTTCGTGTTCTTTAATATCTTTTTTCTGAACTCAACAATTCCACACTTATCTTATTTCACTGATATTGGTATTTCTTTGATGGCATGTTGAAAGCTATATTGGTCATGAAGATGGTGGTCAATTGACTGAGAAGGTGCGGAGACGCCCATTCAGTGTCATCCTTTTTGATGAGGTGGAGAAGGCAGATCCCTCGGTGTTCAACCTTTTCCTCCAGATCCTCGATGATGGTGTGTTGACTGATGGCAAAGGCCAAGCCGTGGATTTCAAAAACACCATAATCATTATGACTTCAAATCTGGGAGCAGAGCACTTGACAAAGGGAATGACTGGCGAAGAAACAATGGAAGATGCGCGACGCCTTGTCATGGAGCAGGTTCGATATCCCCATGTTGCCCCTAAAGAGGTTGCAGCTTCCGCTCTCTGAGCGCCATATGCTATGTATTTGTGCAGGTTCGCAAATACTTTAAGCCGGAATTCCTCAACAGGTTGACTGAGGTTGTGATATTTGAACCACTTTCACGTGACAAGCTGAAGGAGGTGGTCAAAGTTCAGATGAAGAGCATCGTTGCCGGTGTGTCTGACAAGGGCATCTCTCTTTCCACAAGCGACGCTGCACTGGATGTCATATTATCAGAATCATACAACCCGGTAAGCACTGTCATCAACGATATTGCAGGATCAAAATTACTAGCCAGGATATTATACAAACTTCTCATGTAAATTTTTAATAGTATTTTATTTCAGTTGGTATCTTTGGTAACCATGGTTCACCTCTTGCAGATGTACGGCGCAAGGCCCATAAGAAGGTGGGTGCAGAAGAACGTGATGACAAAGCTATCTGAGATGCTAATTAAAGGAGAAGTTGATGACGGCTCGACTGTCGTCATTGATGCTACTGATGACAAGAAGGCACTGAAATATGGAGTGGCCAAGAAGATAAAGACCAAGAAGATAGTGCCTTCGCAAGATGAGAAGCAGCGTGTGTTGGAAGTTCCTAGCAGCTCCAAGAATGACGTGGTGGAGGACAAGGGGCACGTCGTCATGGACACTGCTAACAACTCCGGTGATAAGGTGGCGGAGGTGGCTCCCGTCAGAAGCAGACCCAAGACAGAGAGTTGGTGTAATTGCAATTGGTGCGATGGCCACTGGTATCATTGTCAGTTAAGTTGTCGAAGGGCGATTTGCCCTGACAGACAATACTTCTAGCAGTCCTGGGACTACGTACATATGATCCTTGATTCCTTGGTTACATATATGGAAGTGAGAAGGGAACTGATCAAATTATTCAGAAGTAGAGCTCAACCAATTTGTATTGACTGTTATTAATTCCTACAGTACAGTAGTTTCTTGTCAAGGAAATGAAGGGGTAACCACGATATCATCTGCCCGGGAAGTGAATTGAGCTTAAGCTGCTAGCTTCTAGCTATGTTTAACTTCAGGTGAAATTGATTTAACAGTAGAGCTTACGTGCTTAAATTTGTTATTTATTCTATACCTAATATTTCTTGCCCGCATTTAAAGTTGGCATATGTTAATCACGACTCGGACGGTCGGCCCTGTTCGCTAATTGACTTATACTGATGGCTTCTGCTAATTCGTTGTGAAAAAGTATTGTTAGCTGATGGCTTATACTGATTCGTTGTGAGAGAAAAATACTGTTAGTTGATAAGCATAAGTCAAGCAAACAGGGTGGAAGACTTTCGAAATTATGATACATAGAGCAGGACGTGCATGTGCAGCACAGAGCAATCAGATATCACTTTAGCACTACATCGAGCAGTCGGATGTCACTTGGATATATCCCAAGAATTCGATATCGGATCATTCCCCCTTCGAGAGTAGTACAGAGGCCCGCCTGTATAACACCCTCCGTGCAGTCCGGCGTCTGATGTACACAGGCGCCGCAGGGTAGGAAGCAGCTCGTGGCGCTCGGCTCGCAGGGCAAGAAGCGGGCGTCGCTGGCCAGCACGCGCGCGACGGTGGTCGTTGCATCACCTCAAGCGCGCGGCCCAAGGAAACTCGGCCCACGACGAAACACACGGCCCACCGCAGCCTCCTTCCTCGCCGCTCGCCCCCGCCGCCGCCCGCCTTCCTCGTCTCCGGCGGCGGCCGCCGCCGGATCCGCCCCCGCCACCCGTCGCCGTACTAACCCGGTGAGTGCTCGCCTTCCCGTCCGCGCCACAGCTTCTTCCTCGCCGCTCGCCCCCGCTGCCGCCCGCCTTCCTCGTCTCCGGCGGCTGCTGCCGCTGGATCCGCCACCGCCGCTCGCCGTCCGCCGCCGCACTAACCCGATGGGACCTCGTCTTCTTCCTCACCGGTCGCCCCCGCCTCCGTCCATCCGGTTGTCAACCCGCTGCTCCCGGCCGGCGTCTCGCCCGCCACCACCGCCGGACCTCCGACCACCCCCGACCTTCTTCTTCTAAGCCCGCGAACATCGAAGAAGCCCACCCCGGCAACCCTCGAACCCTAACCAGTGGCGGCGGCACGGCGGCGAAGCTGTGGTGGCGGCGCGCGGCAGCGAAGGTGGAAGACGCGGGTGGGGCCCGCCTGTCGGCGAAGGGCAGGTGGGCATGGGCGACAGATGTTCCACTGTCACGGGCGCGACAGCTAGTCGCGGCGGCAAGAAGTGGCTCGTGGTGCTCATCTCGCAGGCCCAACCAATCCGAGCCATCTGCATCTTCGTGTCTTCAGCGGCGCCACCCATGTCACCTTCTTCTGCTCGCACTCTCCCTCCGCACCCAGATGCAACTCGCCGCCCTCAGCACTGCCCTGCCGATCTCCTCGCCGCCCGATTCTACCGCACTGCTGAGCACCGATGAAAAATGATGAGGACAAATAACGAGCTAGTTGTACCTGTATTGGGTGCGTTCTATTGGCTGCTAGGGCAGGCAAAGATGGCATTAGGGATGACGAGGGAAAGCTATCGTCCTTCTCTTGGCCTCTTCCTGCCACCAAAACTGCATAGTCCGTTGTCATGGCGGCTGCGTCGTCCGCTGCCATGGCCGTTGCCCTTGTTGCTGCGATCTAAGATTGAAAGGGAGGCCACGCAATTGTACGTGATCGACCCCTTGACTCACGGAGGCGGCGCGAAGGACACGAAGATGCGGATGGCTCCGAGCCTCGGATAGGCCTGCGAGCGTCTGACCTCCACATGGCAATCATCGGGCGCCGGATTGCATGGAGGGTGTTGTACAGTCGGCCTGCACCCAAGTCGGAAAATCAGGTGGAGAGTGGAGACGGTATGCAAAATCCCATCCGTGCATACCGCCCCTGAACGAGCGACGCGTGGATGCCTCTTCGATCCAACGCTGCCCACGGACTCTGCTCCTACGCGTGGAAGACGCTGCAGCACGCTCGGATCCGGCGCTGGGTGAAGACACGGCTCGGCTTGGCTTCAGGCGAGGAAGAGGATTGACGGGAGGATTGCGGCGGACTGGAGTCGGTTCATCTTTTTTCCAAGCCACCACTCGTCTGCTGCGGCGGCCTTCGCCGTTTGGCTCACGCGCTTGCCGTGAGGTCGTCGATGTATGTGATTGCCTTCCTCTCCTCCCTCTTCGTGCGCATGTGGCTGCAATTCCTCCTCCTTTCTTTGCATCGTCCGTGGGATCCTTCCTCACGTTCCTGATCATGGCCGTTTGGTACGACCTCATCATGCTGGGTCAAGACAATGAGGGTGAAGCAGCTGCGTCGGCGCCGCCGGAACATATCACGTGTGACGAGTAGATGAGTTTACCAGCCGCTATTCAAAGATTATGAGGATGATTTCGACCCTAAATTATAGCAGCCGAAGGCCGCTTGCCGCCTGAAGCCAAACCGAGCCGAGCCGCGTCTTCGCCCAGCGCCGGATCGGAGCCAAGCATGCTGCAGTGCCTTCCACACGTGGGAGCCGAGTCCGTCGGCAGCGTCGGATCGAAGAGGCATCCACGCGTCGCTCGTCCAGGGGCGGTATGCACGGATGGGAGTTTGCATACCGTCTCCACCTGATTTTTTCCCCAATGGCCAATACTACAGTATCTTTCTCCACATCACAGCCGAACGCCCTCCTGTGCCTTGTCGAAAAATTTGTAAACACAGTAAAGGAAAGATATCGCGCATACAGCCCGGTTGTAAAAAAAATGCCGAGATTCTTTTGAACTGTGTAAAGAACGCATACGTCCCGGTAGTAAAAAAAATGATGAGCTTCTTTTGAACTGTGTAAAGAACACAAGAGCGTGAAGTGTTTTTGCAAACTAGATGTGCAGGATGAAAAGCGCTTTAAGATGGGAGTCCGATATAGGCGTCTGCAAGCTAGGTTTGACCTTGACCAAAAACGGTTTGTTATGTGCGTTTTGCTGTATGTTGGTACTTGAATCATGTTTACTCGAGGTGAAGTTGAGTTAAACGATGAGTTCTGCGCACTTAAATTTACAGTTGAATGCCTCTGTAGTACTCCGGAAGAAGTCTATATAACCCCTGAACTATTAGTGTTGGTCTACTTCACCTCTAACATACAAAACCGGATATTTTATCCCATGAACTATCCAAAACCATGCAAATAACCCCTGAGGCGGTTTTAGAAGCAGTTTTGTCTACGTGGCATTACAAGTGGACGTGGCGTGGCAACATCAAGTTTACCCTAATGTATTGAGGTTCGTCAACATCGCCCCCTCAACTATATGATCGCATATTTAGCCTCCTGAAGTATTTAATATTGTCTAAATCACCCTGATATTGGTTTTATGCCAACTTCTATTTTGCATTCTTGTTGCACTTTGCCGATGAGTTACAAAAGATGAGTTAGAATAGGTCAAGTTGATGCGAAATTTTCACAGAGTTACAATAGTGCGTAGAAGATTAGTGGGACGTTTTTCTTTGCGTGTATGTGAGAAAGATGGATGGGTCAAAATCACATCATCTTCCGTGTCATGCTCCACATCAGCAAAATAACATAAAAATCCATCTCGGGATGATTTAGACAATATTGAATATTTTGAGGGGCTTAATATCCAATCATATAAATTTTCAAAAACAAATATCCAATCATATAGTTGAGGGGGTTATGTTGACAAATATCAATACTTTAGGGGGTGAAGTAGACTTTTAAACCTATTGTTGCCACGTCATGTCCACGTGTAATGACACATAGGCAAAACCACTTCTAAAACCGCCCTATGGGGTTATTTGCATGGTTTTGTATAGTTTAGGGGGTAGAATACCCGGTTTTGTAGGTTGGGGTGAAGTAGACCAATGCTAATAGTTCAGGGGGTTATATAGACTTTTTCCTAAAAAGCTAAGTTTGTGGTGGTATGTAGTAGGGATTCATGTATACTAGAATATAGTATAAGACAAATTAAAGGTGGAGTGGTAGGTTCTCTTTTTTGAATAATAGTGGTAGGTTCTCTTGCACTGTGTAAAGAATCCTATGCGGACTAATGTTTTTATGAATGTGCATGTAAGAATCCTGAAATAGACCTAGCTATTTCGTGGTTTTAAACATTGCCATTACATTTAATTTGAGTAATAATTAATTATGAAATTTTCACCTAGGATCAGTTTGGATTGATCTCATTGTCATTGCAAATCTTAAGGTGGGTTGGATGGTATTGGTTGCAAACTTTTGTGAAGGGTTTAGTTTTGAATGGCCTTTTTGTTTTGGAATGGATGGTTCACATATCATTTGGCCACTCACGAGGCAATGTGTTGAACAATTGTAATTTAAGAAATTTAATTAATCCGGCCCTATGAGCAGGACTGTTATTTCGTTTATGCCTGAAAATTTTAGATTTAGGCTAGCTCTGTTGTTGACATTTAAATACATTTTAGGTGTTGATTTTTTGTTGCAACTGCTAGTTTCTGAATTGAAATACATAAATTACTCATGTAGATATTTATGCTTGTCGCCTACTATTGTAGTTTTATAGAGTTGAATCCTTCCGTCAAAAGATTGGGGATAATCGTTGACATCATTTGAAAAGAGGAACCTTGATTGATCTATTTGAAGCTAAGATGATTTGTTCAATTTGTTTGCTCTTTTCAGATTTTAAACATGTTATGTGTTTTTACTCACTTCATATTGGCTACTCCCATTTGTTGTAGATGGCTGAATCCACGCCACGGAATACAGCAACAATCTGTCTTAACGGGATAGACTTCTACAAGATACTGAATAGTTAACTTGCAGCCATGAAGGATCTGGATGATTGGTTCTATGCTGGTACCAAATTAGTGGATGCATTTACCTTTTTTTGGTTCAAGCCATGATGTTGTTAGAACCAGAGCATCTGAAATTTTCAACATGGTGTATGAATATGAAGGAGATTATGTGATAGTACCAATCGATGGGAACAACCTATATATGGTAGGAGAGCATGGGGATTTTGAACTTGACTTTGGAAGTGATTCTAAGTTCACCCATGATAAAAGGTGTATTATTTTGGACATAGAAGTAAACTATCATGATCTACTTGATGATACTCTTGAAAGAGCCTTAACTGGGGTGTGGCCTATGAAAAAAAGCAGTGGGAAGACTACGCAAGTACAGGGGCAGACCAGCAAGAGCTCTTGCACCATATGTTGGTGCCATCGTAATCCATACCTCAAAAACTGCAAGAAGTAGACCAGTGTACAGCTTTATCTGCCGCTCAATAGTAGACCCTAATTTGAGTAGGCTGAATAAGGCAGTAGGACTGGTGATTTGGATAAGAAAACACTCTTCTCTCTCATTTGAGCTTATGTATAATATTAATAGAATGTATGTTGAGAAATCGATGCCCCGAACTTGACACCAACTTTCTAGAAGTGACACTAAGTCATTGTGAATTGTGATACCACTTCTTCTATGGACCCGACACCCCCACTATGACGAGGAGACCTTCACCTAACACCAACACGGAAGACCGACACTATATTGGAACTCAACTCTTTATTTACTAGGACAAGGGGATACAACATAAAGACACTTACACTTTTTATGTGGCTACCCTACCACACTCTACTCATGACATACTATCATGGCATGTCACTCTTCATGGTGGCTACCTATGCCATCTCTAAATGGCCTCTACTTGCTTCTTTTGCTTGAGATGGATGGCACCCCTATATATAGACTTGCATGACCATTGGATTGGTGCCAAGTGGCAACCATACAAATATCTCTACTCTAGACATACCATGAAGTATGGTAAGCTAAATATCTAGCTTTCTACATTCTTCCACACTTTGCCATTATCTCATCCACATGCATGGCAAATGTGTCTTGTGCTATCCACAACCTTCTAGAACCTTCCAAGTATACATTGTCATCTTCATTTATAGAGAATTCCATAGATAGTCATAGTCCATACTTTCTCTCCAGTATTCTAGAAGATTCCTCAAGTATGCATTGCTATTTTCAACAATGTACAATGGAGAAGCTCCACGACCAATTAAGCATTTTGGACTCAATATTACTCTTCAGGAGCTTGTTGCTGGTCTTCGAGTATGTTATATAGAATCATACACTGAAGGTGTCCTCAAAATTTTAGTCTCCAGAAAATAAAAGAGGACTAGGAGGAAGATGGGGTCACAAGGGAGGAGCTTGACTCTATGTTTGGAATCACATCAACTACCCTACAACCAAGAGTAAATTGAAGACCCGTGTGGACTTAAGCAAGGAAAGGATTGTCCTCAGACCTGTTAGGATCAACGAGAAACAACCTAAACTTGGGTCAACAGCTATCCATCAAATTGACTGGGCTAACAACAGAAGGCCAGTCTCAAGGATGTTGTTCCCCGTCAACCTCCTGTCGTCCAATCCCTCCAATTCCTTTCCTTAGCAGAATGCTAGGCAGTACATCTGTAGAGCTTCAAGGTTGACAGACATCCAATAAAATGACTTGGCTAACAGCAGAAGGCCAGTCTCAAGGATGTGGCTTTCCATCAACCTCCTCTCATCCAATCCGTCGAGTTCCTTTCCTCACAGGAAAGTTTGGCGGTACTTGCAAGGAGCTTCAAGGTTGTTGCGCTGACCAATCATGGGTAAGTCTGATTTAAATGCATTTTTCATTCCAAGCTGAGGTCGGTATTGTAACTATTAGCCATGGTCAGTCACAGGGTAGGAGCCAAGGATGTGGTCTGGAAAAATTGCTCACGTGGAAACCAACAAGGTGGTGATGATTATGCTGGGATGCTGAAACTATGAAGACCAGTGTTAGTGTTGTGTGCCAATCACAGCTAGAAACCAACAAAGTGGTCTCATGTAGTGAAAAGGAAAATATGGTTGCTCTGTGCAGTTGTAGTATGAAGACTGTCTCTCATGGTCTTGCTCGTTAGTTTGTGTTTGTGTACTTGCATAGTTGCACATAGCTAAAGGCTGAGATGTTGGGGTGATCACAAGTTTACAATAAAAATTTTAATATAATATAAAATGAAATGTGTATTTTCTGTCCCTCAAGTATCGTGAAAGTGTGATTTTCATCCCCTAAGTTTTAATTGGTGCAAATCAGTCCCTTAACTAATTAAACTAGTGCACTAATCATCCATAGCTCGACTTAACAATATTTTACTGGCATCTAGAAGCAGTTTAGGCCATGCAGTCGTGATACTCTAAAAGGGCGTACCCAGTGTCATAGGCTTCCCGCACCGTGCGGGGTCTGGGGAAGGGTTGTAATAGCGCCCAAACCTTACCCGCATAAATATGCAGAGGCTGGGGCTTGAACCCGGGACCTTCCGGTTACAGACGGTAGGCTCTATCGCTGCACCAAGCCCGCCCTTCGCAGTCGTGATACTCTACCTGATAAAATTTAACCTTTACGAATAAATTTTGCGGACTCAAAGTTGAGCACAGTCAGACATTTGGACAACCACAACCTGACTAACGTCGGACAGAACAATGCCGATGACTTCCATCTCTTCTACTAATGACATCATATTCATTCATGAAGAACTTGCTAGGGTTAGAGGCACAAAAAAGGAGAAGGAAAAAATTAATGGAAAATTTAACAAAATTGATTCACATGTGAATGTTGCAATTTTTTTGACTCATCATCCAAAATATTAGAATTCTTATTAGTATAATCTCACGAAGAAACTTTCTAACAATGATGATGTAGACCAGTGATTAATTAAATGGATGATCAAATGTATTGAGGAATGGATGATTAGTGTATCGGTTTAGTTAGTTAAGGGACTAATTTAAACATGAGGGATGGAAGCTAAATTTTCGCTGTACTTGAGGAATGAAAAGTGCACTTCTTCCATATAAAATAAATAAATGATTGAATTGTAATTTAAAAGCAATCAGAGGGTGTAGGTGCTAAATTGTTTATTGACACAAAGGTAACTAGACCCTTCCCAAACAACCTGCAACAGAGAAAATTCATCAAGATGTATGTTTTGAAACAGAACACAGATAATATTGCCAACTGTAAAAGAAAAAGGAGCAGAATATTACGCTTATATGTGTAGTATTGATATCAATATCAGGCAACACATGTTTCATAAAGAATTTATTTTATTCCTACAGCACAGAAACAGAAGGGAAATGCCCTAAAGCTGTGTCATCGGTAGAAAATTACAATTAGTTATATATATATTCAGATCAACACTTTAACCAAATCATTTTTTTTTTGAAGCGGCCGGCAGCATCACGCTGCCCGGCATGTATTGACAGAGTAGGCTAAATCAATTTAATTCACATAACAGGGGAAGTGCTCAAATGAACCAACGAATTTGGAGGTTTCTAGTGACAGTAGATATCAGAAACTGCCTGCGGGAAGTCAAGTTCTACGATAAACACAAATAGAAATTGCAATGTCTCCATAGCTAACTAAACATCAACCATTGGAGAAGACCTTATAAGTCTCTGTTCTAGTTATCGTCGTTCTCATCCTTCCTTAATACCAATCAACGTGCACGAGAAAAGCGATCATCTTCGTCCTTATTGGCATGTGCCCTCATGGCTCCGGCGAGGCATTCACGTCTCACCCACACAAATCGATCGGCCAGAAAAAGATCGCCATGCACCTTGATGGTTAGATAAAAAATACTCTCCCATTTTAGAATATAGGTACGTTTAGCTTTTTCTAATGTCAAACTTTTTAAATTTTGACCAACAATATCTCTAAAAATACATTACTTCAAAATAAAATATTACATATTATAAGAGTTGGTTTCACAATAATCTACTAATATATTTTCTATGTTATTAGTCTTCATGATTGTTTTGTCATTTATTGTTAAAATTGAAAATGTTTGACTTTAAAAAAAATCTAAATGTTGCTATATTTTAGGACGGAGGAAGTACTCTCCAATGATCACAAGTTTACAATAAAAATAAAAATATAATATAATATAAATAAATGATTGAATTGTAATTTAAAAGCAATCAGAGGGTGTAGGTGCTAAATTGTATATTGACTCAATGGTAACTGTACCCTTCCCAAACAGCCAAAGATTTTAGAGAGCACGTTGCAGCCGGAGACAGCGGTTACTATATCCAGAGATTTAAAACCCTGAGTGTATCGTCGGCCTTATGAATCCATATTCAAAGGAATCGGCTCTGGAGAAGTACGGCCGGGACATGACCGCCGCCGCCGCGAACATGGACCCGGTGATCGGCCGCGACGACGAGATCGACCGCGTCGTCTGCACGCTCTGCCGCCGGACCAAGAACAGCGCCGTGCTCGTGGGCGAGCCCGGCGTCGGCAAGACGGCCATCGCCGAGGGCCTCGCGGCGCGGATAGCCGCGGGGGCCGTCCCGGCGTCCATCGCCGGCGCGCGCGTCGTGGAGATCGACGTCCCCGCCATGGTGGCCGGGACCATGTACCGCGGCATGTTCGAGGAGCGCATGAAGGGCGTGATCCAGGCGGCGGAGGAGTCCGGCGGCAAGGTGATCCTGTTCATCGACGAGATGCACATGCTCCTCGGCGCCGGCAAGGTCATGGACAGCAACATGGACGCCGCCAACATGCTGAAGCCGGCGCTGGCCCGTGGCCGCATCCGCTGCGTTGGTGCCACCACGTTCGACGAGTACCGCAAGTACATTGAGAAGGACCCCGCGTTCGAACGGCGGCTGCAGAAAGTGCACGTCGAGGAGCCAAGCAAGCACGCCACGGTTGACATTCTACGGGGACTGAAGCAGCGGTACGAGGAGCACCATGAGTTGACAATTCTAGATGATGCTATTGTCGCTGCCGCAAATCTTGCTGGACGATATATCACAGGTGGGGAATTCAGATTAATTTGTTGTAGATTTTTTTTTTGCGAGAAAAAATTGTTGTAGATTTTTGCATGGCCTGTCTTGGTACTACAGTAATGTGGCCATGGGATTTTATAGGGATTTTGCTTAGTCTATTGTGATTACATACACACCACATATAGAATTGAATGGTTTGAAGTGTTGAAAGCATGGGAGATGGGAGCCTGGTAAAATAATTTTCCTGTTCGTATAGAAATCTGGTTAAATTTAAACATATCAATAGAATTAAGAAACCGTTCCTTTTTGATTCAGTCTTTAGGTATATATACAAGATCCTGAATATTGAAAAAGAGAAAACTATAATCTCAAAGGATTAAAGGAATTCCGTAAAAATACAGGAAGGAATGAAGTAAAAAGGTTATTGCTTGAGTACATGTTTGAGATGTATAGCAAGCTACTCAGCTATGTTAATTATTCAAGATGCAAATTAGACGTCTGCCACAAAAGAAGCAATTAGATTAAGCATGACTCGATGTGGGGAATTTGAAATTTGCATTCGTTCCTTTCAATAATATATTTTTTTTGTTGGATTTGTTTGCTGCCTTTTTGGTCTGATAAGGCAGTTCGTCTGTATGATGTGGAAATAATGTAACATATTTTGGTGTGCCATTTGCTAGAATTCATAAGAATGTGAACAAATACAGTCGTCCAAGTTTTAACATTTCCAGAAACCCATTTGCATGCATCCACAGTTTGGAGAAACTTAATGGATTGTACTGCTGCATGTAGATCGATCGAAAGTTTCCTGATAAGGCAATTGATCTGATTGATGAAGCTTGTGCTAACACAAGGTTGAAAATCAACAGCCAAACAGAAGCAAACGCCAAGAAGAAAGCAATTGTTGGATTTGATCAGATCGCGCAGGTCAGAATACTTAATGATATTTGTTTAAGTTATTTCTAGTGTTATTCCAACATGATTTACTTGTTATGTTCCAATGGTACTTGAAGGTTGTGAGCCGATGGACTGGCATTCCTGTCACAACACTTGACCAGGAGGAGAGAGAGAAATTGATCGGCCTAGCTGACAGATTGCATGAGCGGGTTGTTGGCCAGGATGAAGCGGTTAACTTGGTTGCCCAGGCGGTGTTGCGGTCGAGGGCCGGCCTTGACAAGCGCCGCCAACCTATAGGCTCTTTCCTGTTTCTAGGTACTACTGGTGTTGGGAAGACCGAGCTTGCCAAAGCTCTTGCTGAGCAGCTCTTTGACGGTGAGAAGATGCTGGTCCGCTTTGACATGTCCGAATACATTGGACCCGGGTCTGTGCTGCGTCTGATTGGATCACCTCCAGGGTTGTCTACTATATGCTTTATTATGTTCACCTCCATACATTCCATACTTGTTAATTTCACTAATTCTGATGCTTCTTTTACAAATGTTAAAGCTCCAATGGCCATGATGATGGTGGTCAACTGACTGAGAAGATCAGGAGGCGCCCATACAGTGTCATCCTTTTCGATGAGGTGGAGAAGGCAGATTCTGCAGTGTTCAATGTTTTCCTTCAGCTACTTGACGATGGTTTGTTGACCGATGGCAAAGGCCGAGCGGTTGATTTCAAGAACACCATTATCATTATGACCTCGAACTTGGGAGCAGAGCACTTAGCGGAGGCCATGACAGGTGCAAGAACAATGGATGCTGCACGAGGCCTTGTCGTGGAGAAGGTCTGTGAATGCTAAAGCTACGAAGATTGCACGAGGGTTTTCACTCTCTGGTTGTCATATGGAAGAGTTTTTGTGCAGGTTCAGAGGCACTTCAAGCCTGAGTTCCTCAACAGGCTGAGTGAGATCGTGATATTCGAGCCGCTTTCGCACGACAAGCTGAAGGAGGTGGTGAAAATTCAGATGAAAGACATCGTCGCCGGCGCAGCTGACAAGGGCATCTCGCTGTCTACGAGTGACGATGCCTTGGATGTCATCTTGTCAGAATCCTATCACCCAGTAAGTGCGGTTCCATAGCATGATCTGAGTACCATTTCTCGATATATTTCTATTTCAGTTTGTTTGGTAACTGGCCATGTTTCGGCTCCTGCAGATGTATGGAGCCAGGCCCATAAGGAGGTGGGTACAGAAGAAGGAGGAAGTGGAGGAGGTAGTGCCTCTGCAAGGCAAGAGGTCTGTCGTCGAGCTTAGTGACTCCGATGATGACGATGATGTTGTGGAGGTTGTTCCTGTGGCAAAGAAGCCCAAGGTGACGGAGAGCTCGTCAGCACCTGACAAGTGAATAAAGCTTCTTTTTTGGGGTGCTCTTTGGGGACTGTTATCGGCAGGGTGGGATACTGCAATTGTTTCAGAAGAGACTGTTATTGGCAAGCTGGGATTCTGTAATTATTCTAGGTTTTACTCATTGACATTGACCAGCATGGTCTTACTCAGCTCCCGTGCTCTGCATCGTTTTAGCTTCAAACTTTCAGCGGAACGCATGTCCAGGTTTTGATCGTTGCAGTTTCTTTTTATAACAATCGTTGCACCTTCGCGACTCAGATGGCACAGATGTCCCTGCAAGAACATGCAGGTGCAGCGGAAGAGGCGCATGTCAGGATACACAATTGGTGCAGCAAGCGGGCAGAGGCACACGTGAGATCTTTCCGTAGTATAAGCTGTTCGGTCCAACAGGGCCTGAAGTAATTGATTGATCAAAACGATGCTACAAAATTTGAGTCTCCCCTCTTTGCTACACGCATGAAACAATTTTTTACAAGCGAACAGCGTGCTAGGGTATCAAAGAATTGTACAAACATTTCTGCCTTACATTGATAGGTAGTTACACCAACACTTCATGCATTGCGCACTATTTTGTCACGATGCTACATTTTTTGCAGCATTTTTCAATGAGGGCCACTTGTATGATAACGTTAGATTGGTAAGCGAATGGAGCGGTGGATGAATGAGCACAACAATGGATCCACAACGAAGCAGGTGCCTCAATGTCCAAGCTTAAGCCTCCAGGCTTCAAAAATCAGGTGCCAAGCCGTTAACTTACTCAGTTGACCTCTCCGGTCTCTGCAACACAGCATGAACTCCAGGTGCACATCAACCTGAAATTCTGAACTGTCGCCTTACTTCTCTCCAGGTGATAGGCTTCCGGTAACATTCCCCTGCTCTTCTGTTGCAATGAGCACTTGCTGTCACAAGAGAATCCATTTCATTGCACCAGAAACATCTCATTCAGAACACCACTCCAGGTATTTAAGATGTCAGAGTTGAAAGGCCACCATGATCTTATGGTTTATCCATGCTTGGAACCTGCATCTGTGGCCCACCGACTGCGACCGGCTGCTGATTATGGGCACGGGGGGTGACAACTTCTTCAGACAAAAAGTCCATCTGGTCCCACTGCACTTCTGCTATTTTCCATGTTAAGTCATTCCAATTAAAACTACAATTACTTAACAGAACAGATGAGTTTAAACAAGATTAATGAATGATTATCAAGGATACGTGCTGTTTTCCACATATCAGTGATGCTAACATCTCCCTCTGTTAGGAGCCAGTAATCAGCATCCGTCTGCAAATTTTGTGTAGGATGGTAAGTCACTCAAGATATTGCAGCAGGCTAATTTATAACTTATCAGGTTCTACATGTAAAGATTTGCATTCTGGAGTTCAAAGAAATAAAATTCAGAAAAGTATAACAAAAGTTCATAGACGCAATGTTGTATTAATTGATACGAATTCTGTGATTTGAATGTAATTTCAGATAACCACATTAACGATACCAAATTTCATGACCATGGCAAAGGAAAAAGGCTTAAAAACAAACATTAGAAAGATCTGACTTACATCAACATCTGAAGGAATAATCCTTGTCATCCCTCCAAAATCATGCAAAGCACTAGGATCCTGGGGAGTTCTCTGGCTTTGCTGAACATTATGTACCACATCCATTAATGTGCTGCACTGTCCAGCATTTGTTGTATTGAAATGTTCAACAGGATGATCTCTGGGTATATTTGCGTGCCTTGCAGGTGTTGCAACACCACCCAACTCCTCAAATTTCTCATCGAATTGACTGTCATTACAAAAAGGTTTCGATTAGCTAAAATCAAATCCAAACATATAGCTTCAGATGAGGAATACAGCATTACCTAACTAAGTAAACATCTATTGGCCCCATTGTACTTCTTAGTACAATTCTATATCTCCTTTGGAGATAATCACCGGCCTGCACAGGCAGCAGAAACACACAAGAATTATGAATTTGAACACGACAGTTTATTTGTCTATGCATAGCTCATTATTTTACTGCTTGCTACCTCATCCGGATCTGGGACTTCGAGTGTAGTACCATGAGGTGCTTTTATTGCTATTAGTGTTTCATTCTGCATAAAGAACACAAAAGTTAACTACTAATCCACATACAAATTGATTCCAACAAAAATGGTCTGGTTTAAAGCAATGGATAACATTCAAGAATACAACAATATCACAATAAGTAAACGATTTAAGTAGAGTAACAGACCTGAAAGCAGGGTAATCCCTTGATATCATCTTCAGTCACATAGAGCCACCTAATAGACAAATAAAACTTGGGCGTTGTACTAAAAAGTGAAATATATGCATAATAACTAACGTAGAAGAAATATGGTTACCTTTGATTATTTTCATCTTCAGTTAAGCTCCTTAGTTTTTCACGCATATCACTGAATGGGAAACAATGCCAGATTATATACTGCTTTTGTTTGGAACTGTGACGTGGCAGGGTCTAAGTTATGCAGAGAAACATGCAATAGATATCTACCTTATACGCTCATCTAATGCTTGCTCCTGCAGACTTAGATTTTCAACTTCTGCCTGCAAAATTGGTTTACATAAAATTGAGCTCAAATTTAGTTATTATCATACTTCTCAGGAGGTACTCAGGTGCACCTAAACATGGCAATTTCAGCATGAATAACAAATTTACAGAAACTAATACCTGCAAAGCAGAAATGCCGTTATCTAAGTCAACACCTGAATCATCCAGACCCCTGTGATGTCATGCGCGATTAGCATCATAAATAACAAGACCAAGGGTTAATAAATAAGACTGCATCGTATTGGAAAACAATGGATAAAGGAAGAAAGCCATGCTTACTTCCAACGGATTCTGTTCTTAAGTGTCTTCTCTATTAGTCCAATTCCTTCCAGGACATTGGTAATATCATATATGCGCCGCTTTTGAACCTAAATTGTAATAAATCTGTGAATGTATACCAAATGGACGAAACAAGATGATGGCTGGAAATGAAGAAAATCTGTAACCTCTAGTGTTTCTGCAGCATTATTCAAATCTAAAATGCCGTCCGGAGCCTGCTTGAGCAAGTTAATGAACTTTTTTGTCAGGAGTCCTGAACAAGGATTAGAAGGGATATAAGTAACAGCAAGCACTATTATTATGGAAAGGATAATATTAGTAAGTAAAAAAAATCTAAGATGTAGAGTGTTATGATCACCTAATGAACTGTCATAGCGGCAAGTGCCAGCAGGAGTTGCTGGATTGAGAGGTGAACCTGCGCATACAAAAATGATCATCTTTACCCTTTTATTCCACAAAAACATATGTAAACAAGAGTTAAAAGCAAATGAGCATGGCACAATGTTTACAAAGTTTCCACTCACCAACATTTGACGTAGGTGTTTGAGGCCCAGCTTTATTGTTCTTCGCCTTCGACTTAGAAGTTTTAACAGTTTTTCCAGAGACCGGAGTAAGCATTGGATTGCCAGTAAATCCCGTGCTCGTAATAATACAGTCACTTGAATCAGCAGCATCATTTTCTTGAGATGTGGCTTTTCTTTTTAACTGCAGAAGAGAAACGGACTCGTGCTATCTGTCATTAATGACTAAGATATTAAGTACACGCTAAATTGTAACGGTAGAATCTGTGGACTTGGACACGTGGCCTAGGAAGCGTACAAAGAACTGACACCATATGGACATCATTAAGAGTACAAGATTGCACATGACAACATCATGAATAACAGCAATTCCACCAAGTTTTGTTCAATATAAACAAGTTCTCCCGGGCTTTCTTAGACACATACTGGCAGAAAGAAAGTATTAAAGAAACAATCTTTCTTTTTCGTTTGGCAAGCCCACGGAGAAGTTAGAGTGCAGGAATGGCAGTACCATCAAGTCCTACTGCAAACCCCATAATAACAGCCACACAATATGTAAAGCTATTATGGCAATGATTAAGGGCAATATGTTATCAGCATCTGTTGACCAAGTTTTCCTCTATCCCAGATCTCTTTGTGGGCGACATCTACATTACATGGATTCTTACTCTTTATGACATAAAACTTTCCCTCCATTTCCAAATCTCGCAGCACCGCAACAACTGGGTGAGATAAATTCTTTCTGCTACGGATCCTGGTTTCCTAAGCATAACAATTATAGTTCGCGCCTACCTGACGTCTAATTATTGCAAGTACGGAGCATTTGAGCTTCCTGACACACTGGGAAGACTTCCAGAGGTTGCTACGAAATTGGCCAGAATTTCACGCGGTTCAACGTACGAACGGTGTAGCTAAACCCAAATCCACACGTATGAACAACAGGGCACGGAAAATTCGCCGTCTTAGGACATCCGAAAACACTGTGAGCTGACCAGAAAAACACAAGGGAAACAAATCCGGAGGCTCTCGCTGAGCACAAGCAGTCATCTCACCGGCGTCCGGATGACCAGCCCCTCCTCGATGGTGTCAGCAGCGGCCGCCGCGCCGAAGCCGCCCGATGTGGCGGCGGGGGCCGCGGCGGCTGCCGGCGTGGGGAAGCGGTGGTAGTCGTCGGGCGCGGCGAAGGGCGGCCGCGAGGGCGAGGCGAACGCGAGGGGCGGGCGCAGCGACTGCAGGATCTTCTGCGCGGCCGGCGGCCTGCCGCTGCCGACCCCCGACATGAGGCTCCACCTCCTCCCGCCCCCTCGGCCGGCGGCGACCTCCCGGATCTCTCGCGATCGCGAGGAGGGGCGCGGGGCTCTCCGGAGCCCGATCGGCGGCGGGGGAGGCCGGGGGCCTCGCCGGAGCTAGGGTTCCGTCGGCGGCGGCGGGGACCGGCGGAGGCAAGAGGCGGGTGGGTGGGGTTAGCGAGGTGGGGAGGGAGGGAAGAGGGGGAAAGGGGAATAGAAGAGGAGGGAGAGAGGGAAGAGAGAGAAAGCGAGCAGAAAACGAGGGAACGGGAGGGAGGAGGGAAATTAAGGAGAGCAGCGTTTGGGGCCTGGACATGGGTCGTGGAGGGAACCGCCGCCGCCCAGGATGGATTTCTAATGGGCCGGCCACGCGGTTTCGCTTTCGTGGGCCGAGGCCGCGGTTCCGTCCGTTTATCACCATCCCTTCTCCATTTCCCACCTGCGTGTAATAATATGTCCTCAAAAAAAAACCTGTGTGTAATAATAAGTATGGTAAAAAATGATTGAATCTGACTGAAAGGTCCAAGAATTTAAAAACGCTCACGTTGCGGAGAAGTTCAAGTCGTCCCGCTTATGCTCTTGGGAATTTAAATTACATACAGGCAATCATTTAGCCGTTTATATTTTGCCGAAATCAGAAGGGCCATAGCCCATAGGATTGGAATAGAATAGCCTGGGGAAATCCAAAACAGCTGGCGGTAGCTCAGGGTTCACGCCCCGTATTGATGCCCTTGATGGTTGCTGCGGACGGAGAGGATAAGCATGACAGATAGGGACCGATTCAGAAAGAGAGTAGAGGGAAAGGAGAGCGCAAAATAGGGTGTGCTTAGTTCCAAAAGGAGAGTTGAAAAGTTTGGTGAAAATGTCACATCGGACACTATAGCGCACTGTAGCACTTTTCGTTTGTTTGTGGTAAACATTGTCCTACCATGACATAATTAGGCTCAAAAGATTCGTCTCGCCGTGTACATCAACACCATGTACTTAGTTTTTTTATTTACCCACGTTTAGTGTTCTATGCATGAAGATAGAGATTTGATATGATTTGATATGATAGATGGATAGTGAAGTTTGGAGAGAGAATTTTTGGGTTTTTGGTGGAACTAAACGGGGCCAAAACTTCATGTAGTGCTCCCGTACGTATGTCAGGTGACGTATGCCGAATTGCAGATTGGATGAGGATGAGTATGCTGCTTGGCATTTCCCATCAAATGAACGCGAATGTTTCGAGTTGAAGCTGGAAATTTCAGCTCGTTTTTTCTTCGGGGGCAGACGGTGTTCTCAAAATGACGGCTACGGAGATCGTCGTTGTTTTGTGATTATATTCCTGTCATCCCTAGCTTTTGAGTAGTTACGAGAATGTTTTGTAACTAAACTATTTGTATGACTTTTGTGCATCTAATATTAGTGTGGGCCATGGGGATTAACACTTGGTGGTCTTTTTTGAACCCAAGTTAAATCTTTCTTATTTGACACTAGGTGTAAATTTGGTTTCTAATTTAACACCAGTCTATTTTCATCAGAGGTTGCAATATCAATCGAAGGCGACATAATAATTTTTCCTCTAAACCTAACTTATGAGTTTTTGCTGTCCATAAACTCAAAAAAGTTATATATGCAAATTTTGGGATCATTTTTGTTTATGTATAGTGGCAGATGTAAATGGGGTGTAGGGGGCTCCAGAGCCTCCTTGAAATTTCTCTACCATGTAAGTACTACTAACAGAGCCTAAATGCACTGAGATTGGAGACGACCGTGTTTTCATAATTTTGGGCATGCATATGCTGGACTGCAACCGAACGCCAATTTGGGCCTTAAAGATGTTTAAAAGGCCCAATTATAGACCCATTGCGCTTTGCTTATCTGTATCCCTTTTTCCTTGGATATTGTGCAATAGGAATATTATGACGGACTATGGTACCACAATTACTTTCACGCAGTAGGCTCAAGTTCATACATTTGTATATGTTAGAGGGAAAATGAGAATGGAATGATTCTCTTGATTTAAACAGTGAAAGTTTACATATATATATATATATATATATACACACACAAGCCCAAGAGGCACAAGCCCAAGCGGCATGGGTTGCCATCCGAAGGGACATACCCCTTCGGAGAGGCCCTTTCGCTAATACAATTGATCACTAATATACTAAACTAAATTATTCATAACACTCCCCCTTGATCAATTGGTCTTGTAAAAATCTTTGATGTTCAACAATTCTAATCTTGAATCTTTGGAAAAACTTGTTAGAAATAAAAACCAAAGTATATTGATATATACCAGGTAGAACTTCTTCAAAACCCATTGGGAAAAATAAGAAGTAACACCATGATATATGAGTAATTTCAATGTCAATAGACCCTTTAAGTATTCTTAAAGACATAGTCTTAAAACAATTTGATCAAAATCAATATGGCAAAGTATTATCTCTGGAAAAACCTCTGTGAGGAAAAATGGATAATGTGACATCTTGATCAATTTCTACTTATATATGTAGATTGTTGTGTGGGAAAAACTCCTCTAAGCCTTGTAGGAAAAATACGAGGAGAAACCACATTGTATACGATGGATGACCATCTTATGGATAAAAACTCCTCCAAAACCTAATGGGAAAAACTTCAGGAGAAATGTATATATGTCATGGGAAAAACGCCTTAAAACCCCTGAGGGAAAAACATAGGAGAAAATGTTGTATGACATATGTAATGTATATTGCCACATTAAAAACCTATGTATGAGAAAAAACTTGATAGGAAAACTCATTAGGAAAAGAGTGCAATATCTATAATCAGAAGATTACATACAGGTTATATCTGGGGATTTACTCCCCCTGATGCTTGCAAATCTTTGAGCCGTCTCATACCTATTCAAAAGGTAGGGACGTTGTGAATAAATCTACAAGATTATCACATGATTTGGTTTGCAAGATTTAACCCATATTCATTTGTGAATTACAAGCATAATTATCTTCATAGATAATTGTTGGTTTCGTGATTGAACCAAATACCACATGACTATTGTATGTGATTTATTATTCTGCGAAGTCATACACATTCATGTGATGCTTCATATAATACAATTATTTCAGAATAATTTGTGGATATGGCTACAAGAGTCTATATTGATGACTTCCGTGAGTAGCCGTTCCACCATATAAGAATACAAGTCTGTCTCAGATCTGGCATATGGGGATCAAATAATAGCCAATATCGGTATATCCAGTTAAAGACCTGTCTAGGTTAAATCTGTAGATTAAGCCAAGTTCTATTGTGCCTTAGAGATATCGTAAGATATCCTTAATTGTAGCCCCAATGGCGTTTTGTTGGAGCAACGTAATGTCTAGCTAGTAAATTTATCGCAAATGCAATGTCAGGCCTGATGCAATTTGTGATATACATAAGCGCTCCAATGGCACCGAGATATGGAACCTCTGGGTCCAATAACTCTTCAACTTCATCCTTTGGTCTGAATTGATCCTTATTCATGTCAAGAGATCGAACGACCATAGGTCTCTTTGATGGATAAGATATATCCATATTGAATTTCCACAGAATTTTCTGGATATATGTAGACTAATGTATTAAAATCCCTGTAGGGAAGTGCTCAAACTATAAGCCTAAGCCAAATTTGGTTTTACCCAAAATCCGTCTTAAGATGGTTGCGTGCTTCGTCTATATCTTGTGTATTCCCAATGATATTGAGATAATCAACTTACACAGATATAATACACAATCCAATCGAGGATTTCTTGATGAAAGCACATGAGCAATCATCATTATTGGAATAACCCTTATGTAGAAGGAATTCCCTTAGTCGGTTGTACCATATTCTTTCCGACTGGTTCAAGCCATATAATGACTTCTAAAATTTTACATTATACATGTTGCAAGAATGATTCTTGTTCGGAATATCAAGCCCTTCAGGAACTTTCATATAGATATCCGAATCAAGTGACTCATAAAGATATGCAGTCACAACTTCCATGAGATCCATGGATAGACCTTTCTGTTCTGCCAATGATATTAAATATCGTAATGTTATACCACTTATAACTGGAGAGTATGTTGCATCGAAATTGATGCCCGGTCTCTGCGTGAACCCTTGTGCTACAATCCTCGCTTTATTATTCACCACCTCGTTTTGATCCCATAGGAAAATATTCCGAGGAGTAGGTATCGCTGCGGCAAATACCTCTCAATTTGAGCGAGTGCAATTCTACCTCGATTGCTACCTTTCATTTGATCCATTCGAAGCGCTGATGCACTGCCTAGGTCTTATGTTTGGATCAGTTGAAGATTATTTGCAATCTTGACGAGGTAGTGTCGACAATTGTAGTCTTTCAGTTGAATGATTCTCCAGAATCAATATAATTTGTGGAAATTTTGTTTACCCTTTTCGACTCTTATGATTTCCCAATACATTAGAGTCAGGGTCTTCCGATGTCCCAGCACCAAAATCTGTGTGCACACTTGTGCTGGGTATGTGATGTTTTTGTTAAACATCTATATTACTTGGATTTTCAATATCCAATTGGTGTCGATCAACTTGACGTTGATTCGCATTTACTGCTTTGGAAGTGAGCTTCCATTTTTCGCGGATATCCTTAATAGTTGTACCTCTCCCCCTCTTATTTTGATTTGGGAGATTTTGAGTAATAGTTAATACTCTTCCTGGTACTCTTAACAGTAGGATTAGTGACACATTTATAGTCAGTAAATGCATCTGGCAGCTTATTTGCAATACTTTGCAAATGTATAATCTTCTGAACTTCATGTTCAGATTCTATAGTACGTAGATCATTAGGACTAAATACCGATGACATTCCAATTTATTTCCTGGCATTATGTATGGTACATATTGTCTCCCCCTAATGCCTGGAAATCGTCCGCATTGATGATGCAATCAGCGTACCGGGCAGTATCTAAGTCTCCTATAGGAGGCTCGAGGTATTTTATGATTGACGGAGATTTATACCCCACATATATCCCCATTTGTCTATGGGGGCCCATTGATGTACGATGCGGTGGTGAAATCGGTACGTATACAACGCAACCGAATTTTCGCAGATGGGAAATATTTCAGTGATTTCCACATACTAACTGCAACGGGGGGAACCGTATGATATGCAGTAGGTCTGATTTGAATCAACAATCAAGTCATTGGTGTGTAAGACCGTATGACCTCCAACATGATGTTGGAAATTTGCAATTCAATAATAATGGTCTAGCAATTAATTAACTTCTCTTGAAAAGAGATTCGGCTAATCCATTTGTGTATGTACATAAGGTACAAAATGCTCCACATTAACGCCTAAAGCTATGCGATAGTAATCGAAGGCTTTTGAGAAAACTCAGCGGCATTGTCAATCCTTATGGATTTTTCGGATAATTTGCTCTTAATTTGATAATTTGAGCAATAAACCTTGCAAATGCATGGTTTCTTGTGGACAATAAACACATGGGACCATCTAGTGGACACAAGCCCAAGGGGCATGGGTTGCCATCCGAAGGGACATACCCCTTCGGAGAGGCCCTTTCGCTAATACAATTGATCACTAATATACTAAACTAAATTATTCATAACAGTATACATGCATCTAGGACTTAACACACATACATAACATATAAGTTTAATCATTACTTATAGATCTCCATTTCATAAGGCGCGGCAGAATGCATATTCATATGGTTAAAGAGAAAGTAATTAGAATAACAAGCTAAATCGTCTACACATTTTGAAGCTCATGGCAGGGTTAGCAGAGACTTTTCTCTTCTTGTGGCCATTGCAGAGCGACTTCTTGACCTGCACCTATACATATGAAGCAGCAACAATTTTAGAGGAAATGAAGGAAATAAATATGTATCTAAAGCACAATGTGTAATATAAATTCTAGAATCACTAGAGACAGTGGTGAAGCTAGGTTAGAAATAACCCTGGTGCACAGTTTATAGTATAGAAGAAAAATAGCAAAAATTACATGATAAAATTGAGTCAACAAATAGTAAATATTTGTTTCACCCTGGTGCATATGCACCAGGCTAAGCCAATGTGGTTTCGCCCCTGACTAGAGATACCTTTTTTGTGCTATAGAAACAGAAAATGTCATGTTTTCTCTTCTTGTTAGAGCTATTTGCGATGTACATGTACAAGCTTTGGGAACGAAGGAGGCTCGGGTGGCTAGTAGCTATGAGGTGGAGGTTGTGTCTCGGGTTCGAATGCCCATGGTGCCTAGCGTCCACGTGAAGCATGGGGCCAATTTAGCTTCTGGCCCCTAATGAGGACGGTTAATAAAATTAGAAATGAAATCAAGTTTTATATAACAATAATAAATCCAAAACAAGTAATGCTACCTTTTTTATGCTCTAGAGCTAGAGGTACATTGTTTCCCTTTTTCCTAGTAGTAGTTTAAATTTGGCTAAATAATCCATGTTGCAAATGTAGAATTCTGAATAGACGAGTATAGGGAATTTTAAACAATTTAAAGTTATGAAATAATTGCTATACCTTTTCTATTAAATGAAGGTTTACTAATAAAACTCTAGCATAGCATTCGAGCAATGAGTTGATACATGTAGAGAATTAGTACTATAGTTCAGATGTGTTTTTGAGCCACGAGTATGGTAAACACATATTTGGGAAATTCTATCTATGGTTATGTGATGGTTCTGAATTGCTATTCATTTGGATTTTTTAGATACATAACTTTTGCTATGAACCTAGACATAACCTATATCTATATGCATAGCAAAAACTGTCTCTAGAAAAGCAAAAAATGGATATTAATTTAGAATGGAAAGAGTACATGAGTATTTTTGCTATCTCAAAAAACAAAAGATGTTGGCTGCATTACTCCAAGAAAATGATAGGGGTAAATATATAAGGCGACATATTTCTTTCTTCTCTTGAAAAATTTGATCATCACGATTTATGAATTGTTAAATTCTACTATCTTTGTAACACTGAATAGTTTTACTGATAGATTTTTATTCACCATAGAGTACTAGAGGTCTAACAATGTAGTTTGGTAATGTTGACCTGTATTTTTTTTGTTGTATTGGTTTCATTTACATCCACTATTCTGTGACAAATAATACATAATTGTAGTTTTGGAAAACATTACTTCTATTGTCCTATATTAGTTGAGGTCAAGCTTGTTTAAATGATTGGATTTGCATCATGTTGAAATGTTCTTTTTTTTAACAAATTGCAAAGTTAAGCTCTTATTAGAGATTCATTTGATGAATTACCAAGATTATACATCTAGACTACATTGGCAATTTCAAGCTAAAAACAAGCTTAATCAGTTATTCACGTGACATGATTTTTGCAAGAAAATCAAAGTAGGGCCGGACATTCTCCACAAACAATTTATGCGGATTATCAAACACCAATACACCATGAAACATTTAGCCCCTGTTTGGAAGTAGATATTGGGGGCTACGATTTGGCATTGGCATTGAGTATGCTCAAATTCAGGCGTTTGGATGTTCTGAGCATTGATAGACGGAATCAGAAGCGAATGCCGTGGGGGTATTCGCCCCGTTCAGTGAGCCCCCCTCCAATTCAGAGGCCTCCGGCTCCGTATTGCTCTGAATTGGATCTCCCCGCGTACCGCTTCGCATCCGCCTTCTGCACTGCCTCGCCCCCGTCGCCACACGAGGAAGCTCCGCCGGCCGCGCCGCCTTGTCCCAGCCGTCGCGCGGGGGAGCTCCAGCTGCCGCACCGCCTCGACCCCCCCCCCCGCCGCACAGGGGAGCTCCGCCGCCTCGCGCTGCAGCCATGAAGCCGGGGATTCCCCATGGTCTACGCCTCGGCCGTCGTGGAGCAGGCAGGTTGCGTCGGCCGCGACCCGGAGCAGGGGAGCTCCACCGCGGCGTCTTGCCCGCCGCCGGCCGTGGAACACGCGAGCTGCGCCGGCTGCACCCGGAGCAAGGGAGCTCCACCGGCTGCGCCCTAGCCGCTGCCGGCCATGAGCTCCGCCGCGCGCCCGACCTCGAAACATGGGGACTCCACCGGTGTCGCCCTGGCCCCGATGGCGTGCCGTGGAGCTCCACCGGCCGCGCCATGACCCCAGCGCAGGCTCCGCCATGGTGTTGGTGACCTCGCCCAGCTTCGACGGCAGGTGGGGAATGGATGGGACGAGGGATGAGAAGTCGGACGGCGCAATGGGGAAGAAGTGGAGAACTGAAGAAGATAAGATGCATCATTTTTTTGCAAAAAGGTCCTCATAAAACAATGTAACTTTTCAGTATATTTTTGTGTCTAGGCCTTTTTACCGAAAGCCCCCGAAACTTGAGAGTATTTATAGAAAAAATTATATGTAATCAGTTTTAGGTATGCTGCTGGAGAAGAACACAAAAATTTTCCTCATTTTTATCATATTATTGTAGTTTCTTCTATTATTATTTTTTAATATTATCATATTTTTTGTGTAAAGTAATATATATAACATTCCAATAATTATGAAAGTTGTGAAATATAGACTGTAGTATACGTACGCCATTGTAGACAACCCACATTACAATCCACGTTTGTACATCCAAACATGAATTGAAATTGGTTCTTTTCTTTGATTCCAACTATCAACTATTTGCACATCCAAACAATGACATTGATATTTGAGGTCATTTCCAATTCCCTTTAGCATTGATATTGTAGGTCAATTCAATGCCATAGCTTCAATATCTACATCCAATCGACTGATCCAATCGACTACGAATATACCCTAGCCCCGGCGAACAGTCTAGACGCCTATGGGCGGCCCTAGCAGGCAGCCCAGAGGCGAGGAGCGCGTGCGGCGCTGACACGTTTAAAACCTCACTCACTCCGCCAGCCAGCCACCACCCCGAAACCCCATCGCAATCCCCAACCCCAAACCCCCAATCCACTCACCCACCCCCACCCTCATCCACTCCGGGCGGCCATGGCCTGCTCCTTCGCCGCCGCCACCGCCGTCTCCTCGGCTCCCACCCACACGGCAGCCAGGCCACTCGCCGCCGCTCCGCAGTCCGTCTCCGTCGCCCGCTCCGCCGCCGCCAGGCCCCTCCGCCTCGCCGCCTCCAGATCCGCGCGGGCCGCCAGGCTCGTCGCCCGCGCCGGCGGCGTCGTAAGTACCCCTCACGGTCTCGCCTCGCGTTGCGTTACCTTGGGCCTGGCTATTCGCGCCCCGTCCTGCTTTGCTCGCTCACTGTTCGCGACGTGGCCCCTGTGCTCTGTGCTGTAGGATGACTTGCCATTGGTCGGGAACAAGGCGCCAGACTTCGATGCCGAGGCCGTGTTCGACCAGGAGTTCATCAACGTATGTGCACCCGTCTCTCTGCATTTGTGTGCTTTATACTCTGACAGCTAAAACTGATTTATCCGCTCAAAATGCTAGTGTGTGGTTAGCAATGATGTTGGTTCTGACTTATGTTGCCGTTGTTCTGTTTGCTTTTGCAGGTCAAGCTGTCTGATTACATTGGGAAGAAGTACGTTATTCTGTTCTTCTACCCCTTGGACTTCACCTTCGTCTGTCCGACCGGTTAGTACAAGGCAGTAGCATTAGCATCAAGAAGGTTGTTTGCTTTGCTGTAGGTCGGTCTGAGATTCTGATAAATGCACGCTTGATGTTTGCAGAGATTACCGCCTTCAGCGACAGATATGAGGAATTCGAGAAGTTGAACACTGAGATCCTTGGTGTCTCCATTGACAGTGTGGTATGTGAAGCTACCATAGTATTCCATGATATGATAGTATCTATTAGTTCAATTGGTCCTTCGAAAAAAAATAATATATTAGTTCAATTTGTCAGTTAATTGATCTTAATTCGTAAGGATAAGAAAGCGCGGTTGAGTTAAAACACCTAATGCCTCTAATTCATGTCCACAGAACTGTTCTCTGGTTGGTCGTCCATTCTTGCCATACATATGAGCACTGATATGTACCAGCTCATAGTGGAAATGGAATTATTGCTATCATACCCAGCCTATATTGTAAATTCGCGTGCTAGGCCGTCTTTGGAACATCATTGCTCTCTTTATATGCACAATCATTTTGCGTGGTCATATTATTTTTCCGGAGATAGAAAACCGCAATAACTTTTTATTCTGTAACGGTAAGGAAAGTTTTGTCAGCAGTTTCATTTTGGTAAAGTAGTAGGACCAAAAATACTTCTTTTTCCTGATGGAGGTATATGTGCTGATATCCGTGCATTATTAATGTAACTATTAATAGGAAAATCCATCTACATGAATGTTCATGACACGTCACTATCCGTTATCCATATTCTGCCTTTTTGGTAAAAAGCACGTTTCCCTTGAGGCCATGCTTGTTTGGATCTAGAAAAATAGAAATTAGTTTTAAAACATGTTTTATAAGGATTTTCAGGAAAAAAGAGTTTCGAGTTGTTACCCCGTTAAAAGGAGCATACGGCCATACGGTTCACTTTACTGTTTTATATTTCAAAACATGATTATTTGTTTGGTTATTAAGCAAATGTGCAACGCCCAATCTCCCACATGCTCATGTAGCCATGAGTGAAATTATCTAGTTTGTTGAGAATGTGGATATGGATACCTGGTTTTGTAAAAAAAATTGGTAAAAGTTCTGGTAGAAGAAAAATGATTGTATTATGATATTTTGTAGGGGAATGGACGGTCATTTCACGTTGATTCTTTTTGAAACTAGTACTTTCTTGTTTTGTTGCATGATATGTATGGACCAATATAATGGAATGGATGGGGAGTACAAAGCCTTCTGAAACTCTGTACTCTGGAAAATGCCCTAATGAGAGTACTGGGTGTTATTCAAAGTCTTCATTATAATTGTTATGCTTGCATAATTTTTGTTGTTGCCACTTTATATCATTATATGTATGTGGTGAGTAGTAGAAATCTTCACTTGTATAGATATAAGTAGTAAATTGTTTCGGCCGGAGACTCTGTGTTTTCGGTTACTGTGATTTCATCATGATCATAACATCTCTAATAATTCTTTTAATCTTTCTTGGATCATATCTTAACACCTGAATGGCTCTTTGGATGCAGTTCTCCCACCTTGCTTGGGTGCAGACAGACAGGAAGTCTGGTGGGCTTGGCGATCTTAAATACCCACTTATTTCTGATGTTACCAAATCAATTTCGAAGTCCTTCGGTGTTCTGATCCCTGATCAGGTATTCCTTTCAACTACATACTCTTGCCTAGGTTCCTCCCTGCTGTCCCTTTTGTTTTCTGTGTATTGCTATTGTATGTTGCTCTGTAGATCTGAATGTTCTTTTGGCAGGGCATTGCTTTGAGAGGACTGTTCATCATTGACAAGGAGGGAGTGATTCAGCACTCTACCATTAACAACCTTGCAATTGGGCGCAGTGTGGATGAGACCATGAGGACCCTTCAGGTATGTTCCATTTATTTTTGTGTGCTGCATAACTATATTCCTAAGGGCCATTACGCCAGACTTGAGAAATGAGGAGTTCTTCTGTCGTTGTCAGTAAAACCTAAAATAAAATGAATATCACTTTTGCATTCATGCAGCCTGTTATAGACAACTTGAATAATATCCAACATTTACATGATTGATTGTTAACAGTGCAATATAGTTCTCAATTTGTATGATCAGAACAAACTTTATCCAGCTTTTAAAGTATGTTTCTAATCCGAATGCAGTAAAACTACAGATGAATAAATGGAATATATGCGTACCTTTATGTTACCTACCTCATTTGGAACTTGGATTACATTCTGTTATACTGAATATACCTGCCAAAGTACTATAAAATGCCATTTCTCAGGGGGCAAGATGCATCATAGCAAGCATGGCCTTGTACAACGAGTAGGATGCTTGATCTGGGTCTTGGATGACCTTGTGTAGTTTCCAGATGAAAAATAATCAAACCATAATTCCAGGGTGCCAGTCATGCCCTAGTTTGCACCTGAACCAGTTTTGCTTAGATCATTTAGTTGCTTTATTGCCAACTTCTCAGTCCACCAGTCACAGTTGCAAGAACGTTAAAGCTGACATCTCTTTTCAATGTTTCAAGAATGTTAAAGCTGACATCTCCTTTCAATGTTTCATCAGGCGTTGCAGTACGTCCAGGAGAACCCGGACGAGGTCTGCCCGGCCGGATGGAAGCCTGGGGAGAGGTCAATGAAGCCCGACCCCAAGGGAAGCAAAGAGTACTTCGCGGCCATCTAGGCGCCCTGCCGGAGGAGCATTGGTGCTCTGTATCATGGTGCGCCCTCTTTCGGTGCATCAGCGGTGCATCGATGTGGAGTTTTTGCTCTGCTGTGCCGAGCTCGTGTTTTGACATGTCAGCTGCGTCTTGTGACGAACCCAGTGTAGTAGCTCTTGTGCATCCCGATTGAATGCTGTCCTCCGCCCCCCTTGTTTCTTTTTTGACCTGACTAATAAGGGTTCATTTTGGTCGTGTCTGAGAGCTCCAAGCATCTAGTGTATTTTTGTTCCGAGCTACCTTGTTGGGTTGGGCCTTTCTGTTTGGAACATTGTCTGGTAAGCTGGATCGTGCCCTTAAGGCCCAAACCAAGCTGCTGCGTGCTTGCAGCAACGTCCAATGTGAGCTCAGTTGATGGCCCATGCGGGTATGCTCGCTTCTTCAATGGCAAGGCTCACACGCAGGGAACACATGTCTTGCAGGCCCATAAAGGCCTCTTGCCATCGTTGACTGCATCCAGAATCTGCATTTTGTTCTCTGCCATTAACATTGTTTTTAGGCCTTCCGTAGTAACGGACTAACACGCACTAGGCACAAGCCACCAGGAGCATTTCTTCTTGTTATTTGGAGTTCTTTTTGTTTTTAAATAGAAATAATTTCTTCGGTAGCTTTTCTGGTAACTCTGATATTGTATTTCTCTACGGTTGATGTTCAATATCATGCTGCTGCTTGCCGAACCAACTCATCTGATGGATATTGATGGTGGCGTGCTAGCTGGAATCCCTGGTCGAGCTGTTGCGCCAATAATTTGTCTGGACACAAAAAGGCCAGGTCCTGGTGTGTAGACAGCGATGAAGATCATCAGCAAAGCAAGCAATTGTTTTGATTTGTACGAATGAGAATTGATGATTCCTGCATAGTACTTCCTTTCCTCGGTCTCGGAATCAACCAATTATAAATTTAACTAAATTTATATAAAACAGTACTAACACCTATGAAATATGGTATACAATAAGTATTTTTAAATTAATAATGGATTAACCTCATTCTAATGTATTTGAAGACATAAATGTTAATATTATTTTGTGTAAATTTTATTAAATTTAAATTTATTTAACTTTTTAGAAAAAAATTTCGGGAAAGGAGTATCTCTACTATTCAAGCCTCTTGGAAACCTGGGCTCGTCCATTCTGAATCTTCTCCAGTGACAGTAAGGGAATTGACTACTAGTGCTTCGTTCTCACCGTTTCGTCACGTCGTCCCAAACTCCCAATCTCTTTCCCATGCAGTTTGAACCAGCGGGCCGAGTGCAGCTCAGGAACCTGCATGGATGCATGTGTACCTCGACTCCACGGCTGCAAAAGGAATCACACGCAAAAGCGCGTACGAACAGCTCGAGAATTGAACAGGAACCGGACAACGAAACGGGAGGTAGCTGCCGGGGGCCGGCCATTTCTGCCATTCTTTCCATGCATCATGCATGCACAGCTTCTCTTCGCATGCCCTGATGATGCGCCCCTGTTGATGGCCCAACACGACGGCCCCGTCACCGCCACTAGCCTAAACCGAAGTGATAGGACTCTGGCATGCGTTTGTTTATTTATATGTTAGTATGTTTGATATATATAACATATATATTCTGTCTGTGTGTATAGTGACTAGTGACTGGCAATCAGCCACTGTGCCTGCATCTGCATCTGCTGCACGCAGCACATTCAGCTGCTGCCGCCGATCAGCCATCCATCAAGGCAGCCATGCATGCAGGAAGGAATGACCTGACATGCGCTTTTTATTTGTTCAGCACATTCAGGCAATCAGGCAGCTGCTGCCGGCACTGTTCCTCGTAGTGCTTCTCTTCTTATCGGAGTCAGGTTCAGGTCAGGTCAGGTCAGGCCATCGCCACTGCTGGGTGCTGGGAGCCTGGGAGCTCTTCTTCATGCAGGAGTATTAAAATCGTGACCGCTTTTAGCCGGATAATGCCACATAAGTGCTTTTTAGCGCCCTCTCTGCTCCTTTACCCTTGCTCTCTGCTGCTACGAACATCTTTGAGCAGATTAAGGAAACGGGGCCCATTGGCTGGAACAGCAAAGGACGGGCCAACGGATCCTGATCCATTTCATTATTAGCCCAACCTATAGACAGGCTAACCTGCTGTCTGTTCGGGCTCCGTTCTCTTCTCTCTCAAGCTCCCCTTTCTGCTTTTATCTGTGCGTAACCGTTAACTAAGCAAAGACTACATACACAAGTTCTCAAGAACAGCATCTCGATCTTTCTCTTGCTTTGCTCCATATATGATTCTACGCATACTCTTTTCCCTGCTCCTTTAATCCTTTTTTATTTTTCTTTCCAAATGTTAATGTGTTTCGTTTCTTTCTCTCTCTCTTTTTATTTTTTTGGACTAATCTTTTTTCTTTGTTTTGCTTTGTCTGTGTTACTATACTAGCATTACTTTTCCATGGAGCTCTCCTTTTCTGGCGTTTTTTCGCCTTTGCAGAGTAGCCCGCGGCACTTTGCTATCATTAGGGCTTGTCCTGTCCTCTGGCCCCCGCCTGGCCTTGTGGTGACCAGAGAACTTTTTCTTGACAGTGACTTCCAGATTAGTTTCAGAAGATCATACATAGCATACATGGTAGTAGTCTGTAAACATGCAGCTGCAGAGCTTACTAATAATCGACCACAAGCCAATTGACAACTCCAACTGTTAAAACTCACGAGACTGTAAAGAAAGCCAAATGTCACATCCGAAGTTGCATGCATCAACATATAAAGCCAAATTTTTGTTCCATTATATGTTCTCTAAAAGAAGGATAACATAGAGATAACTTACAAGAAAGCTTCATTATCTGCAAAAGTCAAATAATATACTCCGTATGTGTATTTCTTTTAATAGTACTATTATTCTTTTGATATCGGTGATATAGGCCGGACACCGACGTGAACATTCGCATGTATTTTGCGTGGTACAAATGAGAGAAGTTGGAGGTATCCTTCATTATTCCTTCATCCTTGGAAGTGACGGGGGAGTATGAGCAACTTATGATCAATCTCGCTGCTTCTTTTCCTACTGTTCACATCCCAATAAAGAACAACGTCCCAGCACGGCTTTCAAGGCGAAGTGCGCGATTATGACCGGGTCAATGTCACTTAACCGCACTTTGATGCACAGGCTTTGGCTTTTAACTCTTGACGCTAGCTGATGATTAGAGCAACTCCAGCAGGGGCCTCTATATGAGCCTCTACTCCAAAATTTAGAGGCTTGGAGCAAAAATACAACTCCAGCAGGGCCTTCAAATGAGCTTGCATTTTGCATAAGCCTCCAAATCTCACCACCAAGCCTCCATTCCTAGAGGCCCTCCAATTCCCCCTCCAACCGTGGGTCCCACTAGATAGAGGGTTGGGTTGATTCCCTGACATATGGGGTCCACAACCAAATAGAGGGTTGAGTTGATTTGTTGCTGGAGTTTGGCTCTAATTTGAAGGGCCTCTATTTTTGAGTTGGGCCTGCAAATTAGTTTTGAAGGCCTCAATTTGCATAGCATTGCTGGAGTTGCTCTTACTGTTCACATCCCTAGACTAGAACAACAACCGCATCGATCAGTATCACCAATACACTCTCTCAACGATGATGACGCATATATATAGTTCATTTTTCATTACCACCTTTTGACTGATGACCACGTACGCAGGGAGATGACGGCTTATTTTATTTACACGTTTCGTCGTAACTGACTGTATTCAGAAATGTTATTGACAGATCGGTAATTTTTTCTGCGGTGTAAACTGTCTTATGAGTGTCACCAATTGCGAGGAAAATGGGAAGCCATGCACTATTTATTTGTAAATGATGAGCGATCACCTCTGTAGAATCGAGGATACTCTATTTATCTGTAAATCTACGATGTTTGTCATGTCATACAAACTCCAAAATATAACTTACTCAATACTTACGTACTCTTATATATTGATTAAAAAAGGACAAGAGACGTTTTTGTAACATTGCTTTTATAACGGAATAATTTTTTAAAAGATATCCAATGATCGTACTATTTATTTTCAATTTTTATATAGCCATTCCAAGTATTTTTTTTCTTAAATCATTGTGCAAAGCTGGATAGCTTTAATATCGCACACTGAGTTTTTTTTGGGTGACAGTAACACATTTACAGGCGGAAATTTTACCCTATTCAATTTATATGAGCTTACTTTTTAGCTTGCATTTACACTATCTATATACCTTTCTGAGAAAGTATACTAGATTCACTATATGACTTGTGGCTGATGTTAATCGATTTTTCTGCTACACACTGAAAAAAGAACCAGAAAGCATACGAGCATCTGTTTGAATGACACTTTATTCCTCATACTTTGAGTCCTTGAGGGGGGAGATCCTGGCCGTACACGCTTCCAGATCGACTGTCTCCATGCACACACACTTGCTCCAGGCTCCTGCCAAATCGCTCATCTTGTTACCAATCGGTAAATCAGGGCCCCTGCTGCTGTCTCAAAAGATGAGAGGCCACATCTATCCATCGATCAGACGGATCAAATCGATCGACCGACCGATCGCACATAAAGCATCAGACGTTGCATCATCATCATTGCCTACTGCATGGAGGGGATTATTCTCCCGGCCGGCAGTTTATTTCCTTTGTTGAATCCAACATGCATGGATTAATGCCTGTATAAGCTTCGCGCAGGTGCATGCAAAATGTGTCCTTTGTACTAGGTGGAAATGTGGAATATATATGCTGCTTCTGAGGCTTGTGCATTTCTTTTCATATATATTATTAGTCTCACGCTTTCCAAAAATATTGCATGAGATCATTATATCACTGCTACATAAATAATTTGTAGGGTCATGTTGAAAATGCGAAGTGATCATAGGTCACTTGGTAAGGCTCCGTGAGACCAGGATCCCTAGGGCCACTTATCCAGAGGATTAATCTACTCGGCAGAGAGGAGTTTGATCCGACTACTTCAAACCAGTCGGCTATGGTGCAAGACGGCGTAGTAGATTGGAATAACTAGTCGTGTACTGATAGAAAACTCCCCAAAGCATCATGTTGTAGTTATCCATGTTGTATACGACTAGGATTGTACAAACCGACTTGTAACCCTGCCTCCCAGACTATATAAGGCGAGGCAGGGACCCCCTCAAGACCAAGTAACACCACACGTGCAATACATTCAAGCACACAGGACGTAGGGTATTACGCTATTCGCGGCCCGAACCTGTCTAAATTGTGTTGTGCGTGTACTTTCGTTCCTAGAACTCGGCGAGACCCACACAAATCTACTCCCTGGGGTATCCCCAGTAAGACGTGCTCGACATAATTCGTCGACACTTGGCGCCCACCGTGGGGCAATCTCGCCGAAGCTCGACATTAGGCGCGATGGGATCAACTTTCAAGGAAGCGGCATTGAGGAAGGCGCGACGTTCGTCATCGGCTCATGGACTTTCGTCTCCGATGGCAAGCTCGGTTTCGAGTCGTTCCTAGCAGATCGACCGGGGCCCTACTCGATGCCGACGTCTCCACTGGAGCCACTCCAAGATCTCGTCGAGAGTCAGATCGGGAATCGTTGCAAGGACTCTGAGTTGGTCCTTGGACCATCAGAAGACGAAAGCGAAGACGATTTCCCGGTCCTATTAAGCGACGCGCCAGACAATATTGCGCGATTCAACTGCAGCGCCTACTTCAAGTCTAACGTCACCCTCGAACAACCACTCGTTCGCCTTCCTTCAGGGCTGGTCGTAACCAACTCACCAGGAGGACTACTCGTTCACTGGCCTGGTGCGATCCCCATTGACTCATCTAAGGATAACGAGTCGAGACTAAGCGCTGCTATACTCGAGGAACTGCCCTATCAAGACGGCAAGACCGCCTCGATTACTTCTTCCTCCGACTCAATGGGGGATAACTTCTCTGGCGCTGTAAGCCTACGACTGCCCGATCCAAGCAGACAAGTCTACATGGCAGGCGCACAAGGACAAGGAGATCAGTACGAGCGAGAGCTTATGGGCGATATCTCTAATGAAGAACCATCCGCACCAAACGACACGGATCAGCAGAAGATGGCAAGGCGTACAAGGAACCTCAAGCGCAGGGAAAGGCGCGTCAATGCAGCCAGGCGTGCTGCCGCTATGCGGAACCTTGATCAAGACTTTCAGATGGTCGGAGATCAACCCGTTTTGCCTGACGCCCCGACCAATCTGACCGTCGCCGCTGAGATGATCAGAGCTATGCCCGACTCACCACAGGTGCAACAAGTACTCGGCCTACTTGCAGCAGTCCAACCTCACCTCGATGGTGGACCAGGGATGATCCAGAGGACACCAGGTCAAAGAACTCAAGGCAGCCGTTTCGTATCATCCCCTCACCCAAGCCGGGCCCAACAGGGAAACGCAAGACAACCTGTGATCCGCCAAGCAGCAGCAGCGCCGCAAACAGGAAATAGGGCCAACCCTCTAGCTGGCGATCTCCGCAACACGATTAACGCCAGCCGGGACGCCCGCTCCCAAATCAACGCCAGTAGAGCCAATCGCATCGCTTCTGAGATTCGTCGACGAACTGAATTTGAACAACTCTACGGTCCAATCCCGGCTGATCAAGAGCAGCCTTCGCAGGGCCGGGGACAAGACCCGCCACGCGACACCAATCGCGGACATGATGGCCGTGGCAGAGATAATCAACCCGATAACGACCCCCCAGGCGACGACGGCAATAGTGATCGTCCCGCGCGTGGTCGCGATTGCAACTATCGCAATGACCGAGGTCGCCAAGACCCCGAACCGAGTGGTTCTCCAAGTTACTACTCGAATCGCCGCAATGACGATGAAGATGACGATCGCCGCGGAAAAAGACAGCACTCTCCATCTGATAAATATGATGGATTTCTAGCTTTCTCCAACCGCATCAAGAAAGTCTTGCTGCCCCAAAAATTCAAGACGACTGGAATAGAGAAATTCACAGGCAAACAAGACCCAGAACAATGGTTACGAGTCTATTCGACGGCAATCACCATGGCGGGTGGCAGCAACGACGTCAAAGTCAGATACTTTCCAATCATGATGGATACCGCTCCATTGACATGGCTCGAAGGCCTCCGCCCTGGATCCATTGATACCTGGGAACAACTCACGCGCAAGTTCACTGCTAACTTTCAGGGAACCTGGGCACGACCCGGAACCCGATTTGAATTAGCAGGGTGAAACTCTGCGCAAATACATCAAGAGATTCTTTGAGAAAAGAGCCACAATCGTTGATTTGTCAGACAGGGAGATCATCGACTGCTTTCACGACGGTCTATGGGCACGCGAACTGCATCGCGAGTTCGGAAGACGACGCCCAGAAACCATTGCGGAGCTCAGGAGCATGGCTGCAGATTGGGCAGATCAAGACGATCGCGAACGCGAGCGATTCGACAAGCGCAAGGACAACAACTCCAATGGTGGCAGTAACCGAGACAAGAGTAGTCCCGAGCGCTGTAACAACAACAACAGGCGTGATTTCAACCGCAACAAGCGCAAGCCAGACAACACGGTCGCGGCAGTTGAGCGCTCTACGCGGAAGAAAAGCACCCCTGACCTGGATAAAGTCATGAATATCCCTTGCCCATACCACCCGCATGGGAAGCACACGATGGCACAATGCATCCACATCAAGAAGGAATTCGACAAGCGGGAGTTGCCTGAGAAAAAGAATCCAACGAGCAAGAAGAAAGACGACGACAATGATGACCATGACAATGGCTTCCCTCAAGTCGACAACGTCGTTGCAGTATTGTTCAGCGGAGAAAGCCTCACTCAGTCAAAGCGGGCCAAGAAGCTATCTCTCCGCGAGATCATGGCGATAGAGCCAGCTACTCCTACATACCTCAAGTGGTCTGAGGTCCCCATCACATTCTCAAGGGTCGACCAGTGGACCAATTTTGCCAATCCAGACAAGTATCCCCTAGTACTGAATCCTGTCGTGGCACAGGCCAGATTGACCAAGGTACTCATCGACGGAGGCAGCGGGCTCAACATCATCTTTGCCAAGACATTCACAAAGATGGGGCTTGACATCACCAAGTACCTGAAGCCCATGGAATCCCCGTTCTACGGCATTGTCCCGGGCAAAGCAGCAATTCCCCTAGGGCAAGTCACGTTGCCGGTCACCTTTGGCACGACAGCCAACTTCAGGACCGAGTACATCAAGTTTAGGTGGCAGATTTTGAAACTTCATATCACGCGATTCTCGGGCGACCAGCCCTCGCGAAGTTCATGGCGATTCCACATTATGTCTACCTCGTCCTCAAGATGCCAGCTCCCAACGGAGTCCTTTCTCTCAAGGGAGACCTCAAGATTTCCCATGACTGCGATGTAGAGGCGGTAGAATTCGCTGCGGCTGCTCAAGTCCCAACTCAGATGATGGAAGTACTCGCCCTGTCCAAGAAATCAGCGGAACAAGAATCAGACGTTCCCACCAAGAAGCCTGCGCATACGAGTTTCAAGCCCTCTGAAGAAGTACAGCTCAAGACTGTAGACCTTGAGACGGGCGACTCGTCCAAAACTGCCCTCATAGCGGCAAGTTTAGATTGTAAATTGGAAGACACGCTCGTCAAGTTCCTTCATGCTAATAAAGATATATTTGCTTGGAAACCATCTGATATGCCTGGTGTTCCTAGGGAGCTTGCCGAGCACAACCTTAATGTTCAGAAAGACGCAAAGCCTAAGAGACAGCGATTACGACGCTTCGATCAAGAACGACGTAACGCAATCAAAGCTGAGATAGCTAAACTACTCGCAGCTGGCTTCATCAAAGAAGTCTTCCATCCAGAGTGGTTGGCCAATCCAGTCCTGGTCAGGAAGAAGAATAACAATGAGTGGCGCATGTGTGTTGACTACACAGATCTCAACAAGCATTGCCCTCCAGATCCCATGGGTTTACCACGCGTTGATCAAGTCGTGGACTCTACAGCTGGATGCGCGCTACTCTGTTTCCTCGACTGTTACTCAGGCTATCACCAGATAGCATTGAACGAAGATGATCAGATCAAGACTTCTTTCATCACACCTTTTGGCGCTTTTTGCTACACCACCATGTCCTTTGGGTTGAAGAACGCTGGAGCCACATATCAACGAGCCATACAAAATTGCCTCTCTTCACAGATTGGCAAGAATGTAGAGGCATATGTTGATGATGTGGTAATCAAGACACGAGAACCGGAGAATTTCATTAATGATTTACAAGAGACGTTCGACAACCTCAGGACGTATCGATGGAAGCTCAATCCAACCAAATGCGTCTTTGGTGTCCCCGCTGGCAAACTATTCGGGTTCATTGTTAGTCACAGGGGCATCGAAGCAAATCCTTCCAAGATCACAACCATCCTCAATATGGAAGCTCCTTCAAGCATCAAGGAAGTTCAGAAGCTTACCGGGTGCATTGCAGCGCTTAACAGATTTATTTCAAGCTACTCAAGAAACAAGACAAGTTTACCTGGACTGACGAAGCAAATCAAGCCTTCGAGCAACTCAAGACATACTTGACTACTCCTCCGGTACTTGTCGCTCCTCTCAAAACTGACCACTTACTTTTGTATATTGCGGCTACTACACATGTAGTCAGCACAGTCATTGTGGTCGAACGAAAGAAAGAAGACCATGTCTTTCCAGTTCAGAGGCCGGTTTATTACATCAGCGAAGTACTTTCAGAATCCAAGATCCGCTATCCTCAAGTACAGAAGCTGCTCTACGCCATCTTTATCACCTCCAGAAAGTTAAGGCATTATTTCCAAGCTTTTCCCATTACTGTCGTGACTAAATTTCCCTTGGGTGAGATTTTTCACAATCCTGATGCAACTGGACGAATCAGCAAGTGGAAAGCAGAAATAGCCGCATATGATCTCACTTTTACGTCACAAAAGGCAATCAAGTCTCAAGCTTTAGCTGATTTCACGGTCGAATGGCTGGAAACTCAATATTCCAGAACAACTACTCGCCCTGAGCATTGGGTTATGTACTTCGATGGATCGCTGAAATTGGAAGGAGGCGGCGTAGGAGTTCTTTTAATTTCCCCCAAAGGTGAACAACTCAAGTATGTTCTACAAATTCTTTTTCCAGTCACTAACAATGAAGCTGAGTATGAGGCCATGCTACACGGCCTTCGCCTAGCTTCATCACTTGGTATCAAATGACTCTGTGTGTATGGAGATTCAGCAATTGCTATCAACCAAGTCAACAAGGATTGGGACACCACGAAGGAAATAATGGATGCATATGTCAAGGAGGTTCGCAAGCTTGAACGCCACTTCCTTGGTCTAGAATTTCATCATGTCGTTCGTGATTACAATGTTGCTGCTGACGCCCTCTCCAAGATGGGATCGCAAAGATCAGATGTTCCAACAGAGATTTTTGTTCACGAATTACATCATCCATCTATCAAAGAACCAGTCCAAGCAGATTCTGTTTCAGAACCACCGCGACCTGACCTCCAAGTCATGATCATCGATACTGATTGGATGACTCCATTCATCGAGTACCTGCGAGACCATAAATTGCCAAAGCTCGAGAATGAACAAGTCCGCATCAGGCGTAGAGCTGCAAACTATGTTGTAGTCAACAATACACTTTATCGACGGGGCGCATCTGTCAACGTGCTGATGAAGTGCATACCAGCTGACCAAGGTAGAGTTCTGCTTGTGGAAATTCACAGCGGTACTTGCGGCAACCATGCTGCCTCACGCACACTAGTCGGGAAAGCCTACAGAGCTGGGTTTTTCTGGCCTACGGTGAAGAAAGATGCTGAGGATATCGTCAAGAGGTGTCAGGGCTGCCAGTTTTTATGGTGGAACGTGTCCACTCAGATTCGAGTTTATGACTTAGCACGGGTGCTTGTGTTTTCACCGGCCCAGTTTCTCGAAGGTTCTCATAGGGGTAGGGTTTGCGTGCGTTTATTAGTAAGACTATTCACCTGCCCCTAGAAAATCGATATGCTCCTTCAAATCATTTATGCAGTAGTGTAAATGCCATTATTTGCTGGACTTGCTAGTTTCATAATCGAAGTAGAAAAGAGAAAAGAGGCCTTGCCTTCTGCTTTAGCGTCTCGGATTAAAAAGGGCCAAAGTGCTACCGAACATCAAGTGGTTAATTATTTTCACCAGGTAATGTATAAAGACATAAAGGATAGCTTCTAACTTTGAAGCACAAATATCTGTGGCCCTTCATCTAATATGTATAAATATAAGTAGTTCTAGCCATGCATCCCCATTGTATCACGCATCTAACGGTTCAATGTTTTTGAGATACTTTCGATCACTTTCCTATTTTATTCTGTAACTGCATGGCTACTAAGTAAGCTCTTTATCTATAGTGCTATAACTAACGGTAACATATATAGTCAATTTATACACCCCCTTGTTTTTTTAAAAAAAAATGAAGTTATTATACACCTCCTTGATCTATGTGCACAAGGCTGAAATGATTTGTACTCGTCACCAACAAAGGAAGTACTTCAAGCTACATGGTGGCCACCCCTCACTTATCCCATAAATTCCATTTTGCACGAGTTGAAGCTGTAGACAAAAGGGTAAGATATTTCTAGACTTTGTGGTGTTTATTGTGAATGAGTGGGTTCTTATTAGTTGCTACATTTAGTAAAATTTAATCCTCACAAAATTTACATTTTCGTTGTCATGAGACTGAAAAGAGTTAATCTTACATATCCATTTGGTTATGCGGCAAGAAATATATTGCTTACTACCACCTCTAATCCCAAATATGAATGCTTCTAGGTTTGTTCTAAGTCAAACCTTTTTAACTTTGACATCAATTTCTATAAAATGTATAGATTGAAATTATAAACTGATGTCAATAGATTAATAATCATGAAAAACACTTTCACAAAATATACTTAATTATCTTTCTTACATATGATATATTTTTATATATATTGCTAACCGTGATCATGTCAGTGTCCAAATGGACCTATAAAAGGGATCAGAGGAATTCGATAGCATTGAATTAAGAAAAAAAAGAAGGTGCCCCATTTTAAATCCCAGACAGGTTGAACCTAGGCTCAGTTCCTCCACTACCTAGTGGCATATGCACTATTGTTTCAGCATACTATCATAACCACCACTACGAAAAAAATTCTAAGGATTATATGTCTTCTATAACTTACAAGTGAATAGTGCACCCCCATCAAAATGCTAGTTTTCTATATTTAAATGCTATTAGTTGTGCCTTGTTTACTTATAAATTGAAATTTTCGCCAATTGCAGAGAAGTAAAATCATTATCCCGTTAACCCAATGAAATACTGAATTTCAAATGGGGCAACCAGTTATATGTGAGCCTTGCTTAAGAAAGCTAGAGAAAAGGATAACAAACCGCAGTATTAATGTGAGCTTGGTTTACCTTTTCTTTTTCTTCTAATGCAACTCACAGCACAACTTACCGTCCTTTTAAAAACTAGTGTTAATGCATTTGTATTTGAACAATTAAAATTAGGTTGTGAGCCCCCAATGCAAGTTCTTGGAAATTAGTTAAAAGGAGAAATATCGACCTGTTTGTCTGGTTTATCAGCCACTAGCCACCAGCTAGACGAACATGTTAGTTTACGAGCAAGCGAGAAGAAGCAAACGGAATCTCTAATGTACCTATGTGCTGCAGCCCGGCAGCATCCCTTCCCACATAATTGTCCTCTTCCTGCAACAAAGGTTGGCCATATTTGGCAAACAAAAAAAAAAGAAGCTCGGCCCATAAAAGCAGAGTTGATCAATGAAATCATCTATAATGACACCCAAGATCTTACCACAAGTTCGAAATCTGAGGCGAATCAGCTTGCATTCCTCATTTCGATGCATATTCATATGAAATATCACAATTAGCACTGATCACTATGGGCTCAGCATTAGTTTTATACTTTAGAGGCTGCAGAGTATGTGCAGGCTCTGCTTCTGAGTTGATGACACAAGCGCATGAGCACAAGAAACAAACAAACAATCTAGTTACAGATACTGTGCAGCTAGCTTGTACTCCTTCCTAGTCCTAGGTGCTGCTACCTGAAAATGAGCAGCGATACAGTGTTGTAGACAGAGACAGCAGAGAGGAGAGAGATGGAGGGAAAGAAAGCTGAGATCAAGTCGCTTTGTATCTGCTTTGTCAGCACATGCTATGCCCACTTTTTCACACCACAAAATCCACTTTGGACCAAAGGGAAAAAAACCAAGGGAAAAAACCCCCTCTCCCTCTATCTCTGTCTATAAAGAAAAACAAACACAACTGAGCCCTCCCCAGCAAGAAAAGCACAAACCCAAACACCAAAAAAACGATCCAGACTTCCTTCACCTCCACCAGTATTCAGTTGTTGGAGTAGAAGTAGAACACACACTGCACCTGCAAAAAGATGAACACAGCCAGCACCACACCAGGAACAGGCGCAGCTAGCATATAAAGCAGCAGCAGCAGCAGCAGCAGCAGTTGCCCAGACACCCCACTACTATTGTTGTGTGATAAGACCCCTCAACTCATCGACCCATCGTCTCATAGTTTGACACACGCCCATCTCTACACATCTCTGATTTCTCTCGTTTGATCAAGTGAGATATATACACGCCATATAGCTAATAATCTTCGCACAGCCACCTCGATCTGCAAGCGCGCGCGAGTGATCCTACAAGCTTCGCTTGATCTGCGAAGGGACAAGAGAAGATGAGAGCCGGGGGCTGCACGGTGCAGCAGGCGCTGGCGCCGGAGGCGGCGGTGGTGGTGAAGCAGGCGGTGAGCCTGGCGCGGCGCCGCGGCAACGCGCAGGTGACGCCGCTGCACGTGGCCAGCGCCATGCTCCACCAGCAGGCACCGCCGACGGCGCCCACCGCCGCAGGGCCGCCGCCGACGACGGGGATCCTCCGCGCCGCGTGCCTCCGGTCCCACTCGCACCCGCTGCAGTGCAAGGCCCTGGAGCTCTGCTTCAACGTCGCGCTCAACCGCCTCCCGGCCTCCGCCTCGCCGCTCCTCGCCGGGCACGGCCACGCCGCCGCCGTCTACTACCCGCCGTCCCTCTCCAACGCGCTCGTCGCCGCGTTCAAGCGCGCGCAGGCGCACCAGCGCCGGGGCTCCTCCGCCGCCGACGCGCAGCAGCAGCAGCCCGTGCTCGCCGTCAAGATCGAGCTGGAGCAGCTCGTCATCTCCATCCTCGACGACCCCAGCGTCAGCCGCGTCATGCGCGAGGCCGGATTCTCCAGCACCCAGGTCAAGGCCAACGTCGAGCACGCCGTCTCTTCCATGGAAGCAGCAAACAACTCCGCTTCCACCGCCACCGCCATCGCCGCTGCCGCGCCACAAATAAACCCTAACCCTAGCGCGGTTACAGCTGAGGAAACCAAGCCTAGCAAGCTGCTGCTACCTCTCGACCAAGTGCGCGACGAGGACGTCGCGGCCGTCCTGGACTGCCTGGCCTCGCGGAGCAAGAGGCGCGTCATGGTCGTCGCCGAGTGCGCGGCCGCGGCGGAGGCGGCGGCGCGGGCGGCGGTGGAGAAGGTCAGGCGCGGCGAGGCCCTGCGCGGCGCGCAGGTGTTGAGCCTCGCCGTGTCCGGTTTCCGCGACCTGACGAGGAACGAGGCGGAGCGGCGGCTCGCGGAGCTCCGGTGCGCGGTCAAGGCCGCCGCCGGCAGCGGAGGCAGGGCGGGCGGCGGCGGCGTGGTGCTGGTCGTGGAGGACCTCGCATGGGCGGCGGAGTTCTGGGCCGCACGCGCCGAGGCGGCGGGGAGGGGGAGGTGGCCGTCGTCGTCGAGCTGCTGCTACTACTGCGCCGTGGAGCACGCCGTCGCGGAGGTGCGCGCCCTGGCGTGCCGCGGCGGCGACGGCGTGTGGCTCGTCGGCTACGGCACGTACCAGAGCTACATGAGGTGCAGGGCCGGGCAGCCCTCGCTGGAGAGCCTCTGGGGGCTCCAGACGCTCGCCGTCCCTGCTGGCAGCCTCGCCTTGAGCCTCAACTGCGTCGACGACAGGTAAATATAATAACCTCATCAAATATTCAAATATGTATATTCATATCCAACTATACATTGATCATATCATAGAAACTCATCAAACCATGTCTGCTTCAAGCTAGTAGTCTATTGCACTGTTAATCGCCCGTTTCTGTTGCCTGTCACGAGCGAGGGAAAGCTTGCATCTTTTTCATGCCTAGCTTCAATTCCTGACAAAAGCTAGACGTGCATGTTGATAGGATAGCTCACATCAATAAGCAGCACATTTTCTCTATAATTTCGGTACGCCATTTCTTCATTGTATCCGTTACTGCTCATCTCGATTTGATTGAAACAAGGTGTGGCAAATCATGCATAGTAGTACAGTAGTACTCCGATAGACACAAGTAAAGTAACAGCAAAGAGCATATATGCATGCAGTCAGTGACAGCTGAATCTTATTACCGGCTCTCTGTCTGTGGCAGTGCAATGGCAGTCAGTCACCTGTCGAACCGGGCCAAGTGTGAAGCAAGTAGTGGGAACGGGTCGGTGTCGCGTTGCCTGTCACTTTTGGATGCCGGTGGCGGTGGCTCCGGCCAGCTGACGGCCGCCGTCTCCGCCTGCTGCGGCGACTGCTCCGCCCCAAAGTGCGAGGCCGCCAAGGAGTTGGCACGATCGGTCCTGCCGGCGCCCTCCAGCATTCCTCCTTGGCTCCAGCACTGCCGTAATCAGGTAAACACGACACGACGTCAATACATCATCAATTTCATCGCAAGATTGATGTGTTTAATAATGTCTCTAGAATAATTAGACAGATAATTTGATGATAATTAACAGTCTAGGTTTTGTTGCGGCTGTTCTTGATACAGAAGGCTTCCCGTGGCAAGAAATGGAGCTCAACGTGCGGCGACTCGGCGTCTCACCACCACCGGACGGCGCTAAACTTCTCCACGGTGGTGTCCCCGTCCTCCTCGGTCTCCTCGTACGAGCACCACCACTACCACCTTTACCAGCAGCCATGGCTTGTCGCCGACGCCCACGAGGCCAAGCACCCCTGGAAGCCCCGGTGCGGCGGCGGCGGCGGCGGCCGTGTCCACGTCGTCGACGACGACGAGGCCGACGTCAAGCTCGTCAGCGCGATAAAGGTCAAGTCCCACGACTCGAGCGCGTCCAATGGCTCCGTGGAGCAGGCGGCGGAGGAGCGCCGCTCCCGGTTCAAGGAGGTCAGCGCCGAGAACCTCAAGGTCCTCTGCTCGGCGCTGGAGAAGGAGGTGCCGTGGCAGGCGGAGCTCGCGCCGGAGATCGCGAGCACGGTCCTCCAGTGCCGCTCCGGCATGGCGAGGCGGCGCGCCGCCGCCGATGTCGTCTCGACGAGCTCGAGGCCGGCGGCCGCGAAGGAGGACACGTGGCTGCTGTTCCTCGGCGGCGACGCCGACGGCAAGGCGAGGGTGGCCAGGGAGCTGGCCCGGCTCGTCTTCGGCTCGCGCAAGAGCTTCGTGTCCGTCGGCGGCGCCACCGCGTCGTCGTCTCCGGCGCGGTCGGACTCCGCCGGCGAGCACCACCGCAAGCGGCCGCGGTTGTTGCCGGAGGCGAGCAACGGCGGCGGCGGCGTCGAGAGGCTCTACGAGGCCGTGCGCGACAACCCCCACCGCGTCATCGTGGTGGAGGACGTGGAGCAGGCTGGTCAGAGGGGCATTTTGGAGGCCATCGAGAGCGGCGTGGTCAGAAGCCATGGCGGCGACGAGGCTGCCCTCGGCGACGCCATCGTTGTCCTGAGCTGCGAGAGCTTCGACGCGAGGTCGAGAACCTCATCGCCGCCGGCGACCAAGAAGGCGAAGACCGAGAGCGAGGACGAGCCCAAAGACGAAGAGGTCACAGGCGGCGATCGCCACAGCAAGGAAACCATCGACGCCACGTCGTCGCCGTCTTCGTCTTGCTTTGATCTGAACATGAGCGTGGAGGACGATGATGACGTGGAGGAGAGTTGCTTTACAGATGCCGGCCTGCTCAAGGCAGTGGATCGGGCGTTCTTCTTCAGAAGGCCTGATGGGAGTAGTGATTAATCAGCCATCAATGCCAAATGATGATCTATGCTTTACTGTTATTTCTCACCTTTGGTTCTTCTCTGTACTGTTGGTAGTTTCTTGTAGCCTAGTTCTTTCTTTCTTTTTTGTTTGGGAAAGATATCATTGTGTTGGAACTTGGAAAGAATGGAGTTTGCATGAAGGATCTGTCTATGTAAAACTCGAGTGTTGGAGGGGCCTCCCAGCACTCGACTTTTTGCACCGTTCAATCTGAGATCAACGGCCGAGATCGACTCAAACTCCCACCTTATCCATCCACCCCACCTCCCCCAGCGCCCACACTCGACGCCTCCCGTCGCCTCCCACGGCCGCCGCCCCCGCCCAGCCCCTCCGCCACCGCGGCCGGCGCCGGCGGCCTAGGGTTCGCCGGAGCTCCACGCCGGCGCGGCCGGCACGGAGCTCCGGCGAACCCTAGCCAGCCGGCGCCGGCCGCCCCTCCTGCAGCCCCTACCCCCGCCCCTCGCACCGCCGCCCTCCATGGATGTCCGCCGCCGCCGGCGTCCCGTCGTCTTCTCCAACGCCGGTGAGTTCCCCCGCCCGACCCTGGCCCCAACCGCCGGCCTCCTCTGCCCGGCCAGCGGCGCCCCCGCCGCCCGGCCTCAGCCGCCCCGCCGCCTGCCTCCTCCGCCGGGCCAGCCTGCCGCCTCCGGACCTCCCTCTAGGTCCGGCGGCGATGAGCAGCCCCCGGCAACCCGAACCCCCCTAACCCCGAACCCTAACCCGAAACCCTAACCCGAAACCCTAACCCGAACCCTAACCTCGCCGGAGTTGCTCGCCGGAGATGGAGAAGAAGGTGTTGATGGGGAGAAGGAAAAATTCGTGTGACAGCGGCTCGAGAAACACTCGAGTGAGCGTTAGCTTTATCCTTGCAGGAACCACCTTTGGATTGAGCATGCTGTAAATTAATTGGACACATGTAAAATTTCGTGGTCACCATTCCTTCTTTATCCAAAAGTTACTAAACATGACATACGACACTGAATCAGCAGAGTTCAGGGTTGGCTTAAAAATATTGGCATTTGGAGCCCATAGCTCTAAGCGCTCATTCGATCCATATGTATGTGAATGAGACATGACTACATTAGACTTAAAAAAAAAGAGAGAGACATGCGGCATCCAGTGGCAGAGTGGCTTGTGGTTTCAAAACCTTGAAATTCTAATGTAGGGGAATTTGATGTAAATCTCCCAAAAAATCAACGCTTTCATCTTTCTTATGGACATGCAAGCATGTGCCCTTTTTGTTCAGGTAATTAGCATCCTCTTTAATTTGCACAGACCTGGTAGATGACCAAATTAATTCATGAATTTTTCATATTCTGGTTTCAGACTCAATATATAGTACAAAGTCAGCTTCATTTACAGTATGCCGATGTGAAAGGGAGAACGTATATTCCTGACATGCCAACATAACTAATCTAGCTATCATGGCCTTTCAAAATTGTCAACTCTCTCTCTCTCTCAAAAAAATCAGCAGTACAATTTCATTATTCTCAATTATCAGAGTGATGCGTGAATGAAAAAAAGTACGTGTAACTTCGTTTTTCCATATATCCAAAGAAATGTAAATTGAGCTGATTTTTTATCTTACGGCGTGCTTCAAAATTTAGATACATATGACCCCCATTTTGTTTCATTCCATAATACAACGTCACAACTTATGTCACTTTAAGTTTCAGTCCACACAAAACAAGGTAAAATGCCTTAGGTAGAGTCCATGTTGAAGAAACTACTGTGCCCTATAGCTATAGATCTAAGCGCTTTGTTACAATGTCCTAATAAATGTAAAATGTACAATGAGTCCTTATGTTACTTAAGAAATATATATTAGTACATGTTAAGGGTAACCTATTGAATGCACGGGAAAATCTATAACCCCCACAATGGGTAGCATATTAACTAATTAAATGTAAGTGGATTCACTTATAATCCTTGCATTCTTAAGTATACGAAGTTTAAGACAATAACTAATCAGAATGCCCCAGACTTCATATAAGTGAGTACTGAGGAAGTATGTAAAATGTACAATGAATATTTATTAATATCTCCATTCTAAAGTATATAATGTTCAGCACAATCTAGCTAGTTCAAAAAATGAACTAACTAGCTTGTCCCAAACATCATATATTTAAGAACAGAGTGAGTACAACTAAAACACACTTACGTCTTCTTATGTTAATATGTTGTCCACAAGCTCCCTTAGTTATCAATTATCCCATTAGTCGAACAACCAGCTTGTGTGTGTTCTTTAGGGACGACTCCCTCCGTCTGGATACATATAGTATCTAGAAAAGCCATAACGATCTACAATAGTTTGGTGGAGGGAGTACAAAATAAATGTACATATATATACTAAATGGCTAAAGTTGGTTTTAAAAAGCTCGCTACATTCGGTCTATACAGTAACTGCTAACTCTAGTACAACAAACTGGTATGCATGTGTATCCATACACGTGGATATATATGTATCGCACAAGATATACATGATTATTCAACATTAGTTTTGTTCATAGGTTCTCCTGATGTATATAATTCAGTAGAGAATGCATGGGATAGCAAAGTGAATGGATAAGAGAGAGTGCAAATGAATTCTTGTACCTTTTGTTGTCACAATAACGATGAATTTCATTTGATAAAGCTGCTTGCTAACAGACACGCTAAGCCTTTTGACATATTAAAGTACACACATAAAGTTCCTCTCCCAAAGCAGGGTGATCAACTAATGGCAGGTAGATTACTAAAACGAGCGGTTCGTTAGTTGGTGGTTTACGTAGTTTAATTTGTGCTTCAGCAGCAGCTAGCTAGGTGCATGACGTGGTACTGACAGTGCAATTGCAACCGCATCAGGATTCAAAACTTAGAACTTGTGCAAAGTGGTAGCCACTTTAGAAGGCAAAGGAACAATCTTCTCATATGAAATGTAGCAAAAGGACACTACTTTCGATGCTAGTCGAATGTGATTTGCAAAAGTACTCCTGCCTCTTTTCTCTTTTCTGTTTTTCCTTTTTAATTCTCTCTTGCCTTTGCTTTAGGTTCTCACAATGCCCAACATTCTCGTCTTTGGAAAGTACCAGTGGGGTGTGTGAAAGCTTAGCACAGAGACGCGAACAAAAGGAAAAAAAATATAAGTATCCTCTTGGTAGACACTGAATTAAAGTTTTATGCTTTATGGTCCTTTGGAAAGAAAGATCTTCCATCATTCGCCCTTCAATTTGTTAGCACTGAATTTATATACATACGTACACAAAGAATGCAGCTGTAAAGTGCTAACTTGTCGTTCAAACTAGCCTTTTTGTAGGGAATGGTTTTTGCATCTTTTTTGCCTGAAAGAAGTAAGGTAAATCATGCTAAAATTAGAATATGGTAGCGATCCTATATATACTGCAACCCTACTGCATATCTATGATTTTGTTTATTTTAAATTTTATTATTTGGACCGGGGTACGTAGGCCGTGTTTCACAATTCCACGAAATTTTTTTCAAGGGAATCTTGCATGCATGAAATACTAAATGAAGTTTATTTGCAAAACCTTTTTAGGATAGGTGTAACTTTGCACGACGAATCTAATGAGCCTAATTAATCCATGATTTGCTACAGTAATGCTACAGTACCATTCTCTAATCGTGCGGTCAAAGGCCTCATTAGATAGGTCTCGTGAAATAGTCTAATGTCGTGAAGGTAGTTTTGTAAACTAATTTATTTAATACCCTTAATTATTGGTCAAAGAGGCTGGTAAAATTTTCACGCACTCAAGTAAACACGGGCTATATAAGTACACGCGACAGTGGGTCGTCTCAGGATTATTAGTTAGCGTACTCGTACTTTACGTACGTACTATATATACAGCTTTCAGTTAGTACGTACACGTACTTTACACCGTAGTACTGGACCGCACACACTCGTAGGATGTTCTCCTGCGGCACCTCTTTTGTTAGCAAACGGAATCAGTGGTTATTTTTGTCAAAAGTAGAGAGTCATGCATCAAAATTTGTGTTGTGTACTCCCAGTGAGGACAAAAGTACAACAACCCTCCTACCAGTACTATACTAGCACTACACTAAAACTTTCTTGAAGCATCTCCAGCAGAACCTCGTTCCCTAATCCAACTACCGTATTGGAGAAGTTGGTGAAAAATAGTGCTCTAGCAGAATCCTCAAAGGGAGGATGAAGATCCAACTAACATTATATTTTGCAATGTTACTGACCATCAGCTTCCTATGGAAGAAGGAAAACTCTAGGAATTTTATTCCGGATCCAATTCTTTTGAAAACACTTGTCACCTAAATAATTCCTACCCACCCTCACAAAGGACCTACATGTTAGGTCTAACGGTGGAAAAGACGTGAAAATTTTTCACAAAGGAAAAAATGATGTTTTTGGAGAATTTTCACCATTTTGGCATTACTTTTCTCACCATGAAATTTCTTTACTCACCCCATGTACCCACCAACCAAACAGTCTAAAATAACCCCTATAATAAAGGTTACCCGCATGTGTCGCGTGGACATATTTGCTAGTGTAAGTTCAAGGATCTAGATCCCAAAACACCCTTTCCAAACAGGCCTAAAAGGCTGCCACTTGCCAAGGTTCAATGTATTTTTTCCTTTCAATAATATGGGGAGCATTATAAATTGATCAGGTCTTTAAGTTAGACTTCAACCATTATATTCGCTCCAAGTATGTCACCAAAGCTACAAAAAAATTTGAGTGAAAGCACATTTTCAAATATGAATCTAATGGTCTAGTTTTCATATACTAAGCACACATATAGTTTGGTTATTTTTTCTTCTTCTTTGCGAACATAGTAATTAATGCTTATATACACCATACCATGCACACGTCACCTGCCGCTGAAAAAATAGCCACTTAGTTCTAGAATAAATTCAAGAAAAAAAATGTGAGTTACTGGACCGAGTCTAGGATTTGAACCAGTTGGATATATTCTACCATAAGAAATCTAATCCATGCACAATTGACTATCATTTGACTAATTGTAGTAAAATATACTATTAACTATCCAAATAAAATGTCTTGCATTTTTGAATGGACAGAACATTATATATTGATTGCAACTAATTAATTGCTGACCTTGGTCATCATATGTACATACATATATTGCCCGCAAAAAAAAAATGTACATACATATATATAGTGCAGTATATGTACTATATGGGGTATACTGGAATAAATAAGTCAAGTTGTATATATAATAAAATGAAGGAAACTAGAAACATTATTAGAAAGGAGAGGGTACAGTATAACTTGGAGCATACTTTATTAGACTTGCTTTAATTTGTTTGAAACTATATGCATCCTACCTAGCTATGGACATTCAGGCCGGATAGCTAGATTGGTCTCGTGCCTCTTTTGATCATGCATCTGCGCACATTGCATTCATAAATATCACGTCAGCTAGGTTGCTCCGTCCAATAATAATCTGTGATCGATCATGATTCATGAGACAGCCCTAGAATCTAACTTTGATCGGCTGCCCCAGCTTGGTTGATCATTCAGGCTCATATGCATGCAATCCTAGGGATTCGACATCTTTTGGATCGGTGAATTTTGTCTCTCGATCGGAAGTACGCACTCCCTGCTGCTGCTGGCGCTTTTCCTACTTTTTAAAGTGCACAGGGGTGCAAACGCTTTTGAGCGCCTCAAGGCTTCATCTCCCATATATGCAGTTATAGAAAAAAAAGGAACTGAAAGATGTATTTGATCTGTAATTATCAGACAAGTAGATGTATATATAGTTTCATTCGAATTTAATACCCTACTTGCACGTATATATGTTGTGTATTATTATGCATATAGTACGTGCATGCATGTATGCCGATGGACACTTAATTGCATTCTACGTAGTATTTTGTAGCTAGCGTATTACTACTATACATCTGTGATCATACGCTCGGATCGGCCGGTCATCATGTCTGTCGATTCAACAGTTCAGGATTTGTTTGAACAAAAGTTGTATGAATCTCTAAAGAAGCGTCATTGAGAGACAAAGTTTCTACGTCGCAGAGGGCTTTTGCTAGAGACTTTTGAGAAGAGAAAGGAGCACGGCCTCTACGTCTCTCTCTTCACCTTTCCTTCTTTTGATCAGCGCCTCTTTTCATGTGATCATATGAAAGAAAGACGAAAGCAGAGGGAAGAGAGATGAATGCATTATGCGTTCTTCTGCTGCGTCGAAGTGAGGGCTTACAGCACTTCTTGGATCTCTCGCGCTAGGTACCGATCATGGCAATGCAAACTAGGTATCTAGGCGCAGCTACGCACTACATCAGGTAGTATATTTTTAAATATGAACACGTATAGAGTGATAGCTGGAAATAGAGTGGTCAATCATGCATGTCTTTGGGATCCAAGGAATTGGCTGTGATTTCCATGTCCTTTGCATGAAGCATCATGACCTTGCAGCTGCTATATATACATATATATATGTAGTAGCCAGTAAAGGCCTAGGCAGCAACCCCATATGATACTTCTTCCATGTGCTCTCTATTCCTTTCTGTCTTTTAACCTCCCTTTTCCTCTTTTTATGGTGTGCTGTTTTGCTGGTAAGAAAAGGAACAAAGGGAGAAAGGGCTCATTTGATCAAGCAGTTTAATTTGGTTTCTTGGACCGGTCAAAAAGAATGAGAGGGAGATGTGGTAACAACTAGCTTAGCAACTGCATGAGCTGAGTGGAGATATAGATCCAGTGTAGCCTTTGTTTTGATGGAATGAGAATAGGAGAATATTATAGCTAGGAGAGACGAGAATGGAACGTGTGAGCTTTTTGTTTCATGTGGGGCGTGGTGTTCTCGCCTTCTGGGTGATCGAGCAGATGGATCGAGCACGTAGCTTTATGCATGCATGACAAAGAAGGTAGCAATCCCAAGACAAGCCTAGAGATTGAGGGGACCAAAGATAAAGTGTGTCTTTCATGCTTTTCTGAAAGGTAGCTGAATGCTTCAACTTGCTAGTAGCATATAAATATTTCAAGGAGAGTGGATTTTGACGGAAAGTGATGAGCGTATATAAGTTATGCCAAGCTTTGGGTAGGGATATATCATGTAACTACATTATGACTGGCTTGTTTCCTTTTTTTCTTTCATATATTAGCTAGAGCTGAATATCCAGAACAGTTGAATGGTTATTTGAATATAGAGTCATATACAAATCTAGTGACCGCATGATTAGAAATAATGCTGTTGTATTTTCCCTATTCTAAGACAATGGTACGTTAAATAAAGTAGTATTTAATTTGTTTGCCGTGCAGCCTTTTGAAAGTGCATCTAGGCACTTATATGTTTTGGTGATTTTGGATGACAACATGATTTGTATTTAACTTGTTTGCTTAAGCATATGAGCAGGTTTCTACTCTTATGGATATTCATGTAATATATTTGTTGTGAAGAATATAAGCTCATTGTTGGTATGAATAACATGAAAGCGAACAAGTGGTAGTGATCCCATGCAATTAAGCAATACAATGACAAGTGGAAGAGAAATGATAAATGAGACATGATGTTATGCATATTGATTGGTCTCAACAAGAAGAAACTTGTCAAATAGTTATGGGAAGAGTTGATTGAATAAATTGAGATTTCTTTGGGCGTGATCCATGGCAATGGTTGCATTCAAATGAGACGTGAGTCTATGGCTAGCAAATGGTCTCAAGTGCATGGAAGCTTATGGACAAGTTATTCACCAAAGATAACATACAAGACAACATTGAATATATTTCAAGTTTATTGAAGACATGGATTTCAAAGTGGTATTCACGATGATGCAATGCAAAGTGAAACTCAAAGTGACTAGATATAGGTGAAAGGGATTGAGCTAGGTGTCGGTGTCCAGGTACCAAGCAAAGAGAAGGGCAAGTTGGTCTTGTAGCCGAGGAACTTTGCTAGAGTGAAGACTAGCATCGTAGTTTGGTCTCCATGCACTAATCAAGTCTTATCGAGTGAAGCTATGCAACGCATCTAATCTTTATGGACTATATGTTGGAATGGCTTACGAATTGTCATACCTTGGAAATTCTAAGCCATTGGCTCAAGTTGGATTTGCTTAGCAAGATAAAGATGTTGAAGCCCTCAAGTTGTGAATGATCAAGTATGGCAACAATCAAGACATTGAAGCTCAAGTGGAAGAACTCATTTATTGTTTTAATCTTGAGTTTAGGAATGCCGTACTATCAAGAGGGATGCAACATTAGTTGTTTTACAACACCAAAAGTGCTCATAGGTCTACTCATGGGAGATAGCATTGAGAGAAAAACACCTTGGGAACTTAGTGTGCTGCCTCGACCCAAACCGGTCTGACCGGTTTGGGAAACCAGTCTGACCGGTTTGGCATCTGACAGGCTCAACGGCTACTTTGGTTTGAAAACCGGTGTGACTGGTTTTGGAAACCGGTCTGACCGGTTTCCAACGGCTATAACGGCTAGTTTTGGATGTTGGGGTATTTATACCCCTTGGCCCTCTCCTTTGAGGGTTGCTGGTTCCTTGGCCATTCTTGAGTGTCCCAAGCCTTCTTGTGCACCAGCAAGCTCTCCCCAAACCTCTCTTTGTGAGAGTTGATTGATTTTGATCATATCTTTGGATTTGGGTCGAGGGATGTATTGTGTGTGAGCAAAAGAAAGATTGAGTGAGCTATTTGCAGCAGCAAAGAGTAAATCCATAGCTTGAGCACTTGCGGTGAAGTCTAGCATCTATTTGAAGCATTTGTTACTCTTGGAGGTGAAGCCTCCTAGACGGCTAGGCGTCGCCGGTGAGCTACCTTGTTTGTGGTAAGCCGCGGATTGTTTGTATAGGCCGGCCTTGCCTCCTTTGTGAAAAAGGGTCACAAGTTAGTGGAATCGAGGAAAGCGGCTTGGAGTGGATAAGCCCGCCTTTCGTAGGCCCTCAACGGAGACGTAGGGTTCATCGTGCCTTGGTGGCAGCCTTAGTGGCAGCGGTGAATCCGAACTTCGGCAAACAAATCATCGCGTCTCTCATTTGGTACTTAGTGAACTTGCTAGAAATCATCTATAGAAGATGATCACCAAGTTTGGTTTGTGCTAGAACTCGTAGAGGGGGTTTTTTACATTGTTTGTGTGTCTCTGCCAGAAACCGGTCTGACCGGTTTGGGAAACCGGTCTGACCGGTTTCAGTACTGATTGTGCGAAAAAGTTTTGATTATTGCAGATTCACCTATTCACCCCCCCTCTAGGTGACATCAAGGTCCTTTCAATTGGTATCAGAGCTTGGCCTCACATCCAAGCTTAACCGCCGTGAGGAAAGATGTCGACTTCGTGTGAGGTAACCTATGAGCCACTAGCTAGTGACGGCTCAAACTATTCCACTTGGTCCGCTCATGTACTTTACGATCTTAGGGCCATGAGTCCTATTCTTGAGCGAGTTGTAGTTGAAGGCATTGATCGTCCTAGTGTTGATTGGAACGTGTCCAATCCAACCGAAGATGAGATGAATTGCTTTCAACTCAACGCTCGTGTCGCTAACTTCTTATTTGATGTTGTGAGCGATGAAGCTAGAGAAATGATTCTAGAAGATGAAGCAACTCTATTCGATGCTCATCTCATTTGGGCTCGAATTGAGAAATTATATGCCAACATCAAAAGCGACAACCAAGTGCAAACAAGAGTCATGTCTCATGAGGAGTGCTCTACATCAACAAAGACATGCACCAAGCCTCATGTGACATCCACAAGGGAGCAAGAAGGCCAAATTGAAGAAGTTGCCGGCTCACTGCCAAAACCGGTTCAACCGGTTTCAAAAACCGGTCTAACCGGTTTGGGCAGAAGAGCTGCAACCTGCCACAAGAAGGGTGGTCGACGGCGCGCAAGCAAGGTATCAAGCACAAGAGCAATAGCTTCCTCCAGTGATGAAGTGCTCAAGTGTCATGTGGCCAAAAATGACAAGAAGGACGAGGATAAAAAAGATGCGACTATCCAAGCCCTCACCGAAGAGCTTGAGAAAGTCAAACTCACCAACCTCTCCTTGGTTTGTAAGTATGAGGCCGTGGTTGAGGATTATGCATGTGCCGCTGACTCACTTTCTTGTGTAGCTTCCTTGGAGAAAGAAAACCTAGTGCTCAAGCAACAATTGGATTTGCTAGCTAGCAAGCATGAGAAACTACAAGCAAAGCATGAAGAACTCTTGTGTTCACATGAAGAGCTTGTAGAATCACATGCGATGCTAGAGATAGCTAATGAGGTTATGGTAACATTGGCAAAATCATTTGAACCTCAAACTCACAAATGCACATGCTCTCAAATTTAATATAACTTATCATGTGCTAACCCATGTTGCTCTCAAGCAAAACGCTCTTGGTATGATGAGGTGCTTGTAGAGTCATGTAATGACCTTCTTGCCAAAGAAAATGAAGAACTCAAGCAAGAGGTAGAAATACTCATGAAGAACTTGACAACTCTCAAAGGCAAGAGCAATGCACAACCTTCTCAAGATAATCGTGAGTTCATGGTGAAGAAGCTTGAGAAGGGATCAACCGTGCAAAGCTCTTGCGTAAATCAAGTCAAGTTCAACTCAAGCCAAGAGCAAGCTGAAATGAAAGAAGGCAAGCCAAGACTCACCAAAAGACAAAGAAACATTGAGAAAAGGAGATGTTTTGGGTGTCTTGAGAAAGGACATGAGATTGCCACATGTCCAAACAAGATGGGGTTTCACCAAAAGGAATCCGGGAGTTCAAAGGTTTTCTCAAGGCCCAAGCAAGATTCAATGGAGATTTGGCTACCAAGCAACCCAAGAAGGCAACAAACATCAAGCACAAGACATGCTTCTCATGTTGGGAAAAAGGGCATCTTGGTAAAGATTGTCCTAATGGTAAAATTCCTAAACCCGACCGTGTCCATTCCACTCATGTGAAGCTTGGGAACTCTCCAAATGCTTCTTGTACATCTAAGGTGGTTAAGTCACCAAAGATTGGCACAACAGCTATTTGGGTTCCTAAGCAACTCGTTCCTAACATTGTCGGACCCAACATGAGTTGGGTACCAAAGCATGCTTGATGAGATGGTAGGAACCAAGAGATGCATTGGAGGCTTGGCTTGAGGAAAATCTTACATGATCAAATAGCAAGCCAAGAAAAGTTGCTTCCGCTCCATACTCTATACCCCAATGTCATCTCGGTAACTTTGAGCTCAACTTGTTTAAGTCTCGGTCACTAATCCCTTTTGTAGAATCAAGTGTTTCTAAGCTTCATCTCTTGAAACATTTGATGGTGACCTAAACTACTTTTGAATATCAATCAACATATGCCATGTGGTGCTTTTAATGGCTCTCTAGTAGAGCAATATTATGTCAAATTTGTAGGAAATCAATTCCCGATGGAAGAAACTCAAATGTAAGTGTTTGGCAGTGCACAACCAGAAATTTCCGCTCAAACACCGGAGATTTCCGTCGCATTTGCCGTTAATTGGGTTCAAGACCGGAAATTTCCGACGGGAAACAAGTTCTGGCAAAACCGGTCTGACCGGTTTGCTAAACCGGTCGGACCGGTTTGGCCCAGAATGCTGCAGCTTGAGCCCACAAGAGCAAAATGGAGATATACTTGGGATATTTCCTTGGGATATCATTTTTGGCATATGTACATCCTCTTATACCTATGTGATAGTAAGTTTTCTTGGCACATTTCAATATGAGAAATTTATTTTGTGCCGTTGATCAAATGTTGGCCTAATCCTCCCAAGTCCTTAACAAGGTAATGTGCATGTCACATGCAGTCCATGCATGATGCACATATTTAGGGGGAGGTTACTTCAACATTTGTGTCCTTGAGACTAACTTTTCTTTTATTGAATTTGTAGTCTCAATGAGAGAGACTTTTTCTCTCAATTGGAGTTGTCAAATCAATCTATGATCCAAAGCGGTAAAATAATGTCACCATATACCTTGGATCTTGTTCTTAATTTGTGTGTTGAGAACTCACCATAATATAGTCTAAATTCCTTAGTTGATCTTTGAGATTCAAATCTAGTGCATGTGAGCCTCCCATACACATTTTATCACATATGCACTAGAGAAAAGGAATTTGGTCTATATTGTGAGGTTTCATAATTCATGATCCACTTGCCTTCCACATACAAGGGTCATTAATTATGAGACTAGTTGTTGTGCAATTTAATATGTTTTCTCTTTTTTGTCCAAAAATTGGCATATATCATGAAAGAGGACATATGGATATAAACTGATTATATTGCACAACACGCTTGGCTAGAGGCAAAGGTATGTTTCCTTGAACTAGTATTTACCTTGTGCATCTAGGCTTGATATCATGCTAGTGTGTGAATTTGCATGCAAATATATTGAGTTATGTGTGCCTAGTAGATATTTGGTTGATATCTTCTTAATAGTGACTCGGTGTCAAGTATTGTTCAAATGATGAAAGATGTGAGCCAAATATACTAACATGGTCCTTGACTCAATATATGTGCATGTTGCTTATGTGACATAGGATAGATTTTTGAAAATCTCCAACTAGCATGATAGGTTGTGTGCCGATTTTGAAAATATTTGAGTTTTGGTCTTTTGACCTTTGTCGATCTACTTGTGACTATAGTTAACTTTGATTGATTGATGGCTAGTCAAAATAGTGAGATTCTCTCTCAAGTCCATAAATCTCTATCTATCCATCTACTCCCATGTCTTTCGGAAGAAACGAAAGAAAATGGATTCATTGGCAATCTTATCTATTCTATGGACAATCTTGAGATTTTGGATACCATAATCATCATACACTCTCAAGACAAGTAATCGACTTTTGGAGAACAAAATCCTTCTGTTACAAACTCTTCCCTGCTGTCTGGGCGAAATCGGTCTGACCGGTTTCCCAAACCGGTCTGACCGGTTTGACCAGGACAGCGGGCCCACGTGGATTTTTCTGCCTTCCTGTGATTCTCTCTCTGTTTCCTTACTCATTCACCACGCCTCCCTCTCTCTCTCTCCTGTTCTTCGCCGCGAGAAATGCCCCCATGGCGATTTCTTGATTCAACCAAGGAAAAGGAGATCTCTCTTTGGGATTGGTGTGCCCCAAGGCTGGTGATTGGATCCCCATCAAGTTTTGGACTCATCTCTCTTTTCTCTCACGAGTTCAAGGCCCCCAAGGTATTCAAATCTTTCCATCGCCCAATCTACTCACTCGTTGAATATCTTGCAAATCCCTTTGGTAGAACATCTTCTGGCATGTCTAGGAACCTATCCCTAAGAGATCTTTTGATTTGGTGGGCTACATTTTGCGCAACAAGGATTTGCACCTTCACTGCGAAAAGCGGTCTGACCGGTTTGGGCAGTGAAGGCCCAAGTCCCTGTGTTGCAACATGTTGGCTCACATATGGACTAGGGATGACTTGTTTTGCTATAATCTTTCAATGTACAGATCAGACTCTGTCCAGATTGATCCCCAACTCGTTTTGGCTCAGCTCAGGCAAAAGCGGTCTGACCGGTTTCCAAAACCGATCTGACCGGTTTCCAAAACCGGTCTGACCGGTTTGGCCCTGAGCTGACTCAAAACTTGTTGGATGCTCACAAGTTGATCAAATCTTTATCAATCTTTTTCCTGGGTATTTATGCTATGTGTTTCATCTCTTGTGAACCCAGGAAAGGTAGTCGAAGATGCCAAGGGGACCTCATGCCGATCGGATCAAAAAGGGGCGTCATGACCCTTCCATTGGCAGCAGCTCGCAAGCAGCCGGGGGAAGAAATTTGAGGCCAAGAAGGGGCAAGAGGGCAGCAGAACAGCAGATTGAAGAAGTGAATGTTGTGGAGGACACCATCTCTAGCGATGAGGATGATGTTGAGGATGAGCAATACCGGGTAGAGCCACATGTGGATGATGATGAGGAGGAGGAGATGGCTGCCGGTAATGATGAGGAAGAGGGGGCAACAGATGATGATTCACCAGAGGCAAATGCCCGGCCCAGCTAGTAGGAGAGTGACAGACTATCTTGCTGGTGGGATGACTGATGTTGTCAGGAGGTTGAGGAGGACTAGTCCACTTGATGTGGATAAGACAGCTACAGATTACAGATTTTGGACTCTTTTTCAGCAGGACTTCTATGCCACAGCCATTATGAAGAAGACCAAGATCACATCAGATGCACAGTTCATAGATTGGGAGTACATGAGCAAACAAGACAACCCGGTGTTCAATGAGATAATCAGAGTTTGTTCTGAAAAGCGAGTCAAACATCTCAAGGGCTTCAGGCACAACTGGAACAAGGAGGTCATTGCTCAGTTCTATGCTACTGTGTACTTTGGATACTACGAGCAGGGTGGTAGGCAGGAGAGAGCTATGCATTGGATGACAGAGGGACATCGCTATTACATCACGTATTCTGATTTTGCCTCTCTCTTTAGAGTTGCACATGAGGATGACAACACTGTGAAGATACATGACAGCGGCGTACTAGAAGCATCTGAGTTGAAGTTCATGTATCCTAGAAATCAGAATGGCAACTGGGGAAAAGTGAGTGGTCTCTACACCTACTCTCTTTATAGGATGCTTCGCAAGACCCTCACTCCTAGAGATGGGAACACCTCAGATATCTCAGTCTACATGAGAAATTTGATGTACTATTTGAGGATTGGAGAGGAGACCCCTTCCTTTAGTGTTGCTGATTTCATTTGGCAGGAGATAAAGACCATTTCTGAGAGTCCTCAGAAGATTTGTGCCTACAGCCCGTACATCATGCTTGTCATTGAGAGGGTCACAAACTTGGAGATTCAGAAGGATACTCAACACAAGCCCTTGCGTCCTCCCATTCCTCATAAGTTTAGGATGCCTTCTCCTCCACCAGCAGACACAGATGCAGCAGCCGGAGGTGACCATGGGCAACATAGAGAGCATCCACAGCAGCAGGAGCCACTGTAGTTCTTCACAGCCAGCCCGGCGCTCGTATCCAATCAAGAAGCTGTACAACTTCCTCACTGGTATGTGCAAGAGTCAGAGGGACGTTGAGGTTGGTCTTAGGCAGCAGAGAATGGATAGCAAGAGAACTCGGGACGCAGTGAAGAGATTGCATACTATTCTGAGTCCCGATAACCCTCCATCCCCCATCTCACCACCTCCAGAGCTACCCGAGTTACCTCCAGCACAGGATTTCATGTCAGAGGCGGACTTTCAGAGTTTGTTTGGCTATGGAGATATTGGATATACATCACAGCCAGCACCACCACCTCCTCCTCAGTCTTTTAGTGCTCCAGGGACCATGCCATACATGCCTACTTCTAAGGGTGACTTGTTTGGCTCCTCATTTGGATTTGCACCTCCAGGTCCTACCTATGCAGCTGCCACACTTCCTTCTTCGTTATATGCATATGGTGGCACCAGCTCTTCCATGGCAGGGCTTCAGTTCTCGAGTGCACCATCTCCAACTCCTGGAGACTTTGCTTCACAGGCAGCGGCTTCCATCTTTGGCTCCACTACTGCTCCTAGTCCTGGTATGTTTAGCACATCTCTATCTTCTTCCATGGCTAGTACATCTGGATCACTCTAAACTATCACGCATACACATTCAATTGAGTGAAGGTTTTCATTGGACTACATCTTCTTCGTCAGATGATCATAGCCCGACCTTCTAGATGTGGCAAAGGATGGATGCATGATGGGAGCGTGACTACAAGCTTCTCCAGGCCCTTTATGGGTGATTGATGACAAAGGGGGAGAAGAATGGATTAAAGCCTATTTCTAGTTGATCTTGCTAGTAGCATATAAATATTTCAAGGAGAGTGGATTTTGACGGAAAGTGATGAGCGTATATAAGTTATGCCAAGTTTTGGGTAGGGATATATCATGTAACTACATTATGACTGGCTTGTTTCCTTTTTTTCTTTCATATATTAGCTAGAGCTGAATATCCAGAACAGTTGAATGGTTATTTGAATATAGAGTCATATACAAATCTAGTGACCGCATGATTAGAAATAATGCTGTTGTATTTTCCCTATTCTAAGACAATGGTACGTTAAATAAAGTAGTATTTAATTTGTTTGCCGTGCAGCCTTTTGAAAGTGCATCTAGGCACTTATATGTTTTGGTGATTTTGGATGACAACATGATTTGTATTTAACTTGTTTGCTTAAGCATATGAGCAGGGTTCTACTCTTATGGATATTCATGTAATATATTTGTTGTGAAGAATATAAGCTCATTGTTGGTATGAAAACATGAAAGCGAACAAGCGGTAGTGATCCCATGCAATTAAGCAATACAATGACAAGTGGAAGAGAAATGATAAATGAGACATGATGTTATGCATATTGATTGGTCTCAACAAGAAGAAACTTGTCAAATAATTATGGGACAAGTTGATTGAATAAATTGGGATTTCTTTGGGCGTGATCCATGGCAATGGTTGCATTCAAATGAGACGTGAGTCTATGGCTAGCAAATGGTCTCAAGTGCATGGAAGCTTATGGACAAGTTATTCACCAAACATAACATACAAGACAACATTGAATATATTTCAAGTTTATTGAAGACATGGATTTCAAAGTGGTATTCACGATGATGCATGCAAAGTGAAACTCAAAGTGACTAGATATAGGTGAAAGGGATTGAGCTAGGTGTCGGTGTCCAGGTACCAAGCAAAGAGAAGGGCAAGTTGGTCTTGTAGCCGAGGAACTTTGCTAGAGTGAAGACTAGCATCGTAGTTTGGTCTCCATGCACTAATCAAGTCTTATCGAGTGAAGCTATGCAACACATCTAATCTTTATGGACTATATGTTGGAATGGCTTACGAATTGTCATACCTTGGAAATTCTAAGCCATTGGCTCAAGTTGGATTTGCTCAGCAAGATAAAGATGTTGAAGCCCTGAAGTTGTGAATGATCAAGTATGGCAACAATCAAGACATTGAAGCTCAAGTGGAAGAACTCATTTATTGTTTTAATCTTGAGTTTAGGAATGCCGTACTATCAAGAGGGATGCAACATTAGTTGTTTTACAACACCAAAAGTGCTCATAGGTCTACCCATGGGAGATAGCATTGAGAGAAAAACACCTTGGGAACCGGTTTGGGAAACCGGTCTGACCGGTTTCCAACGGCTATAATGGCTAGTTTTGGATGTTAGGGTATTTATACCCCTTGGCCCTCTCCTTTGAGGGCTGCTAGTTCCTTGGCCATTCTTGAGCGTCCCAAGCCTTCTTGTGCACCAGCAAGCTCTCCCCAAACCTCTCTTTGTGAGAGTTGATTGATTTTGATCATATCTTTGGATTTGGGTCGAGGGATGCATTGTGTGTGAGCAAAAGAAAGATTCAGTGAGCTATTTGCAGCAACAAAGAGTAAATCCATAGCTTGAGCACTTGCGGTGAAGTCTAGCATCTATTTGAAGCATTTGTTACTCTTGGTGGTGAAACCTCGTAGACGGCTAGGTGTTGCCGGTGAGCTACCGTGTTTGTGGTAAGCCGCGGATTGTTTGTATAGGCCTGCCTTGCCTCCTTTGTGAAAAAGGGTCACAAGTTAGTGGAATCGAGGAAAGTGGCTTGGAGTGGATATGCCCGCCTTTCGTAGGCCCTCAACGGAGACGTAGGGTTCATCGTGCCTTGGTGGCAGCCTTAGTGGCAGCGGTGAATCCGAACTTCGGGAAACAAATCATCGCGTCTCTCATTTGGTTTGCCTCACAAGTTCAATTCTAGCATTTATACTTGCTTCCGCTTCGATCTACTTGGTTGTGCTTTACATGTGTGCAGGTACTTAGTGAACCTGCTAGAAATCATCTATAGAAGCTGATCACCAAGTTTGGTTTGTGCTAGAACTCGTAGAGGGGGCTTTTTACATTGTTTGTGTGTCTCTGCCAGAAACCGGTCTGACCGGTTTGGGAAACCGGTCTGACCGGTTTCCAACGGCTATAATGGCTAGTTTTGGATGTTAGGGTATTTATACCCCTTGGCCCTCTCCTTTGAGGGCTGCTAGTTCCTTGGCCATTCTTGAGCGTCCCAAGCCTTCTTGTGCACCAGCAAGCTCTCCCCAAACCTCTCTTTGTGAGAGTTGATTGATTTTGATCATATCTTTGGATTTGGGTCGAGGGATGCATTGTGTGTGAGCAAAAGAAAGATTCAGTGAGCTATTTGCAGCAACAAAGAGTAAATCCATAGCTTGAGCACTTGCGGTGAAGTCTAGCATCTATTTGAAGCATTTGTTACTCTTGGTGGTGAAACCTCGTAGACGGCTAGGTGTTGCCGGTGAGCTACCGTGTTTGTGGTAAGCCGCGGATTGTTTGTATAGGCCTGCCTTGCCTCCTTTGTGAAAAAGGGTCACAAGTTAGTGGAATCGAGGAAAGTGGCTTGGAGTGGATATGCCCGCCTTTCGTAGGCCCTCAACGGAGACGTAGGGTTCATCGTGCCTTGGTGGCAGCCTTAGTGGCAGCGGTGAATCCGAACTTCGGGAAACAAATCATCGCGTCTCTCATTTGGTTTGCCTCACAAGTTCAATTCTAGCATTTATACTTGCTTCCGCTTCGATCTACTTGGTTGTGCTTTACATGTGTGCAGGTACTTAGTGAACCTGCTAGAAATCATCTATAGAAGCTGATCACCAAGTTTGGTTTGTGCTAGAACTCGTAGAGGGGGCTTTTTACATTGTTTGTGTGTCTCTGCCAGAAACCGGTCTGACCGGTTTGGGAAACCGGTCTGACCGATTTCAGTACTGATTGTGCGAAAAAGTTTTGATTATTGCAGATTCACCTATTCAACCCCCTCTAGGTGACATCAAGGTCCTTTCACCTTTGCCGTGCGCATGGCTAAAGGTCCTTTCATCAAGGTCCTTTCATCAAGTGTTTGCCGTGCGTTTTGTGGGCTTTGCCGTGTGCCTTGTCTCTGGCGCACGGCAAACGCCCTGTCTCCGGTAATGAACAGCAGGAACGATGCTCATTAATCGGCACCAACAGAAATAAATATATACATATTTCTCTTTCCTTCCATTATCAGTGAAGGAAATTGAACATCTGTAGTTTCCTTTTGCTCTGTTATTCTCAAAGGCAGATTCACTATAAGAACTAGCTGATAGTTGGATCCCAGATAGGCATAGTTAATCAATGTTTGCGTGAGCTCAAACCCCCACCAGCCATTCATCCCCCTCTCCTGCACCCGAACTTTGTCCCCTTGCTGACAGCTCTGTGCTTGGCTCTTCCCTTCCTATCTTTCTCCGATTCACCTCTGTCATTCCACTCCATGCTCGGCTCCTCCGCTGAATCTGTTATGTGCTTCATCATTCAAGGTCGTGGCGCTCAATGGGAGCCCTTCAGCCAGCCTAGAATATAACTCCTCACCGCATTGGAAGAATTCTTTTTTTATTTGTGATTGGAACAATTTTGTTTGACAACTGGAACGATTCATCTTTTGAAGCTCACATAAAGTACGATTTAGGAGAGCTCTCCATTAGTTGAAGACAACTGAGCTGGTGGGCTGGCATATATACACACACACACACACACACACACACACACACACATATATATATATATATATATATATATATATATATATATATATATATATATATATATATATATATATATATATAGGGCTTATGCATCCTAATACAATGCTGGTTTTCAGCGACATAGGCGTGGTTTGGTATAAATTGGAAGGTGATGTTGACTACCACAATTGGCAATATGTTCAGGTTTGTTAGTTAATCGGTCAGACCGGTTTTCCAAAACCAGTTAGAGTGGTTTAGTTAACTTCCTCAAATCACCAATTGAACTACACCACTGTGCAGATCTCATCAAGACGATTGAAATGCATATATGGGATGCTCAATTTGGATTTTGGATGAGGGAGTTATGACCTTGAAAAGACATCTAGGAAAAACCAGTCCGACTAATTTTTGAGTAGTCCGAGACAAATTTAGAGACTCGTATGGAATTTAATGTGTAAACAATCTTTAGATTGGGGCAAGACCTCCCCACTCTATAAATATAAAGGCCCACGACTGATTGAGGGTTTATTCAACCGGTCGAATATAATCACCTTTAATTTTGTTTAGCTCTCAAACACCAATCTCTTTGAAACCCTATCTTGCTATTCTTGCTTCATCTCTATGACGATTCATGATGTTCTAGGTGGATTGGGCGATCCTAGAACAACTGAATGTGTGTTTGCCAAGATGGGGTCCCTCTTGAGCGAGCGTTCGTAGGTCTTCACCAGAAACCCGGTGAAACCAGTTTGACTGGTTTGCAACTCCGGTCTAATCGGATTTTTCATAGGTGCTGCAAAGAGCCCTTCTCTATGTCGGATTGATTGTGCAGCATGTTTCTGTGTCAACAGAAGGCAAAGAAAAACATATTTATTTGAATTTGAGAAGTAAGAAACTAGTAGCGGTGTACTACAATTGTGATGAGAGATTAAACAACATGTGTAGGTTGGTGTAGCTCGTGACATGATAATGGATGGAGAACGCTAAAGGTCGAACAAAACAATTATAACAAGAGGCCACAAACGGTAAAGGTCGAACAAGGTGATCATACCGTGAGGTTCGTGCAAAACTATGGGTGATCTATATCAGGCATATGAAGAGCAAGAGTATATGGTGGTGAAGACGGCATCGACTGAGTCAAAGAAGAATATATAGAGGTTATGTGGAGATGGGATGATTTGATGTGGTTTGGGCCTCGAAACCATCGGCGCAACATATTTCTTGCTTTGGAGCAAAAAATCTAGGGACTTTCGGGGCGTCGGATGGCTATCATGCACTAAATTTTTTGGATTTAGGATGTGATTTGTTGGCATAAATTAATGCAATTCAAATTTGTTAAACTTTCCGTGCCTTATATATAATTAATAGGGAATTTAGTATAGGAATATATATATTTTTCCAAATTAAATTGAAACAATATAGGTTATATTTGTTTCTTGTTGCATTGTTTTATTGTTTTCTTTGGTATAAGTTTGAGTTTAAACTTAATAAATTCAAATTCAAATTTGCATTTGTTTGATTTCCCTAGAAAACTTTCTAGTTCGAGTTTGCTTTTGCTCCCTAAACTCCTTTTCGGTCCATTTTATGACCTTCAACTTTTGCCTCAACTCACTTTACGTCCCCTTTTCTCTCAGCCACACCTGCATCTCGCTCTTGGGCTGAACCCAGCTCCTGGTGCATTGTGCCCGTGGAACACCTCTCTTCGTCGTCTGCACAACTCCACCTCTCTCTCTCTCTCTCTCGCAACCAGTCCCACCCATCATCTCTCTCCTCTCATACCTGGTCGAGATGGACTCAGCTCGAACGCGACAAGGATCCCGTCGTCGTGCCGATTCATGGCACACACACCGAGGCCAAAACCCTAGCCCGTAAGCACTTACTACCATCGATATCACCCTCCGCTGCAAAACTCTTGCCAAGAAATCATCCCAGAGCATTGTGAGGAGGTAGGGAACCTTCTTGAGCAACTTCTCTCTTTCTTTTGCACTGATTCAAGCCTAATTGCTCTTTGTTCCCTGATGGCACGTTCGCCTCGTCTCGATTGACATAAAGTGTTAGTCACTGAGTTCGCCATGTCCCAAGCATCATCTCCATCCAAACCTTGTCAAAAACTGAGCTATAAAGCCCGAGATACGCTGAACTTCAACAAGGATTCGTTGCTAGTCCGAGTAGCACTGCCGCACTTCGCTGTCAGTGACCAAATCCCTCCCAATCAACCACAGTTGTTCATCGCGAAATCAACCTCCTAGATTAGAACCTCGGATACCCATTCATGTTTTGAATCACAACAATCTAGATCCGATTTGAGTACAAGTCAACTCCGGTCAGTCATGTAGTTTTTGCTAGAGTCTCCATTCTTTTCACAAATCAACCCACCCCCTGATAGTGTCTAAAACTTGCCACCAATCCCCCTAGATCTTGTTCAATGCATATCTTTCTCAATTTATCTATTTTTGAGTGATTCTTTTGCTCATGTGATCCTACTACTATTTAGTTCTGTAGTATTGTTTTTAATTTATTCTATTTCCTTATTTTTATATTTGCTTTGGATGCTTTTGGTTGATTCTCACGAGTAGATATTATGTCATTTAAGAGCTATGAAGATCAAGAATCGAAGAATCTAAGCAACTATTATTTGGAAAAAGGTAAGTGTATCTTATATGCTTCCTAATAATCTTTAACCAGATTGCATGTTTTCTAGCTAGCCACCGTTGTACCATTCTGAAAACCAGGTTTTACTTTTATGTTGGATAATATTGCTTAATTTCTTGATTTGGGTTATGGTGAAATTAAATTGAAGACCATGAATTTGTTTACTCTTATGTAATGTTACTACTTGTTGATACAAGATCATTTGATTTAATTGGAACATGGAGCGGCCACCCAGGAAAATAGTGCAACCAATCGACTCTGTTCTTGAATTGATTAGGTATTCAAGTTTGTGCTAGTCTTACTGAAAGGGTAAGAAGGGCGGTGGTTGATGAGGTGAATTTGGGTCCTCTTGAGTAGTATGATTTGCTACTTTTCTATGACTAGAAATCCTTAGCGGGCTATCATTTATTAGAGTATCTTTGTAAAGACCTCATAGTAAATTCTGAGTCACTCACTTTGGAACTGTTTAAGAGGCTAGTTACCTCGGGTGACATGGGAAACACAACTTACGGTGAAAGTGTACAACCTCTACATGGTGTAAAACTGATATATCAGCAGTGTTCATGGTCAAGAGTTGCCTAGACCCTCTCATGATAATTAATTTTGAAGATGAATTAAACTGTTGTTCATAATTATGCTTCATTAGTGTGATAATGTTCCTGCTTAATTGGGTTAGTATAAGCTTATACCATACCACATCCGTTCCAAATTACTATTTACTATTGACTTTTTCTCGTAATATTTGACCATTCATCTTATTAAAAAATATGCAAGTATTATTTTCTTTAACTTATTTTATCATTAAATGTATTTAAACATGACCTATTATGTCGTATATTGGACTAAATTTTTGAATAAGATGAATCTTCAAACATTATAAGATAGTAAATAGTTGCTAGTAAAAGTTGACCAACTAAGAGTGCTTATCGTGAGTTAGCTAGCCCTTTTGGCCTTGGGTGTCTTTCACTCTTGTTGAGTACGATATGTACATACTCACGCTTGCTATAGGCGTACGCAACCATCGGTGGATTGCCTATGATATTTGAGCCTTCGTTTATAGGATAAGCTATATATCTCTGATATACTCTAAAGTCATCTTATAACACTGATGATATAGTTGTATGTATGAAACTTGATCCTGTTACACATATAATATACACTTGATTTTGTTTTTAAATCTAGGTGCCACAATGACCTGGTTGAAGGGCATGTACCGTCATAACAAAGCTTGCATATCGAATCAAATCAATGTCTTGAAGATGACGTGTCCATTTGATGCATCTATTAAAAGGTAGTCCAAAATGCCCTTGCGCGAGTAGTTCTAGTAGTTGTGGTTGTATGGTTAGTTTACTCTTTCACAATGTGCCATATATAGATGTCTAAGGCTGGTTGGAACCACTCATCCCTTTTGCAACACTAGTTTATATTGGTAGGCTTGGCACACGCTTCAAAGAGGGAGGAGAGAAGAGAGGGGAGGGGAGGGTGAGCACCTTGATCTCTTGTTTCTTCCATTTTCTAGAGGGAGGATGAATGGCGGAAGCTAAACCTTGCTTGTATAGATGAAGTAATCATAAATCAATTGAAATTTGTTTGGAATCTGGTGCTTGAAATTCATATCCTTCAAGTCTTATGTTATTTATTATTTTTTGTATTCTTAGAGCTATTTTTACCCGATTTGTTATATCACGACTTGAGGTGTTTTGGTGTATTCTCATAGATATTTTTACCCGATTTGTTATATCATAACTTGTGATGTACGAATTAGCAAGGTTGTATTTTTACCCGATTTGTTATATTTTACCCCTTCGCTGTGGAGAGGTGTAAATAGAAACTTGTATTCTCATAACTATTATTACCTATGTTATTATATCATGACTTGAGGATTCTCCATATTCTCCAACAAGTTTGTATTCTCATAGCAAATTTGTATCCTCAAACTTGTATTCTCCATATTCTCCAACAAGTTTGTATTCTCATATCTATTTTTACCGGATTTGTTATATTTTACCCCTTCACTGTGGGTTCCTCAAACACTGAGTTGTTCTCTTGGCCAAACTTCATGAAATCCACAGTGAAGTTTCGATAAATTTGGATGAGAACCCCTTGCCGGAGACATGTTGCCAGAGCATTCGATATATAACTTGGGACATAAATTGAGTTTCCTTGAAGAAAATTTAATTGGCTTCCATATATCCCGTTGGTCGCTTATCTCGGAGCCTCGGGAAGAAAAGGAGTTACACAGCGTCTCACTGGTCGGCCACTGCTGCGCAACGGCAGAAGTCACTAGTCTACTGCGTTTAGAGTTTGAACATTTGAATTAAAATTTGATTTTAACGATCTTGATCTTGGTCGGGCACTCGGGCATATCAGCTCCATCGGTGGGGTTCAATAAATTGTGCCGTCCGATAACTCTGACCAAGACTTTGCTGATTCATACCCACCTCCTCCTTTAGGTCGCCCAGAGGCCCAAATCCTTGCCCACGAGGCCTCTGTACAGGCCCAAAGTTTTTTCTTCAAAACTGCAGCCCATAGGAGCAGAGAGGCTGAATGTTGCTGCTAATAGAGGCCTGCATGGAGGTAAAACTTGCCAAAACATGTCCAAATCCTTGCCAACGAATTTTGCACATGAACCTCCATGTCTCTAGAATGTACTCTTCTGCCGGCAACATGCGTGCTCATAGGCTGGATGCATTCATTAGTATGTGATACGCACGTACATGCGGTTTGTTTTTTTTGAAAAAGGAAGCTTTATTGATCTTAGACAATTACATCAAAATGATACAGTTATATAAGATCCAACCCGGCCTCTGCATAACTAACATGTACACAGCCCATAAAAAAGAAACAAAAAAAGAGCACGTACATGTGGCTTGTAGCTAGTTTTGTTTAAATAATTCCAGCGGGGAAATACATGAAAGCCAGCTGAGGTAAGATCGGATACAGCTAATAAATAGCGACATAAAAAGCTAGTACATTATTATATATCATAGTAGTAATCATACTGCATGTATCTCATTGTGAGGACATGATGGATGCAAATTAAATTGACAAGAGGGGTGCATATATATGGCGTGGGACAACGCGAAGGACGACGTCGCCAGAACAAACTAAACCCGATTCTGGCCGGACATTCTGGTGTGGGTCACGCGTTTGAAGTCACGGGCCGAACCAAACAAAAACGTAATCTAATGGAATCGGGCGAGATGACGACCACGCTGATTTCTGTTAATCGAGGGCCGGGTCACGCTCATCAACTTGGCACGTCAGCTGTCTCAAACTCTCCATATATATAGAGTATAATTGATCGCTGCCACGTACCAAACATTCTCCTTATTATTAATATAACAAACAAGCTAATCATAGGCGTTAACGACCCACCGAGCTGGAGCATACGCCACAGGTTCAACTACTACAATTCACGTTTTGCTTGGGCAATGAAGCAAACAGATCACAGATAATCAAGTTTGCACGGACGACGACTGCAAACGTTAGAGGCAAGCTAGGTCACGAGCTACGATTGCGGCTGCTGCTGCTGCTACTCCGATCCTATATGGTCGGGTCGTTTGATTATTTAGGTCAATGTCAAAGTTAGCGTCTCCAGCCTGTGGTGGCCAGCGCAGAAACATTTCCTACTATCAGTCTCCGTTTCAAAACATTTCACATGATGACGTAGTTGTGCAGAGCTGGTTAGACTTTGAGCGCAATATGGACGACACAAACTTTCATTTACATTTTTGTTAAACCTGAGTTGCTCATTTTGTGTGTGGCTGATGACCGATCAGTGGTCGACGTGTCGACAGTCTTGCAAATTGGCCCTGTCGGCAGTGTAGTAGTGTAGAAGCTAGGCAGCTAGCTACTCATGCACACGCACGTCTGGCCCATTCGATGACACGAGACGAGTAGTAAAACAAAGCAGGAATACGCGCTGTATGTTAGGTGGGTTCCATTCTTGCATTGCTGTGTGTAACAAGATCAAGAATCGTCATATCTCCATTCTTCATTGTTTATGCCCTTCCGGACACGACAAAACACTGCAATAAAAATCGTTACCCATATTGTTGACCAATAGTTGGGCTAGGCATCGGGAGCCTTTTTTTTAATAATAGATATATATATTCGGCTTCAGATATTTTCGTTTGAGGATGCACCATACCACAATTATACAAGTATGTAGTAGCTATCGCTACAAGGTTAGACACATGCTTCAAGAAATATATAGCCAAAATTATAAGGTCTCATGTACAATAGAAAAATTAATAACAAACTAAAAGACAATAAAAATTTTGAAATCTCCAAAATGCAGCTTGAGCAGCAGTCATCTAGAACCTTTTGACCTTGTAACACATGTGGCTCTAGCAGAACATGCGTGGCACTGTACGTTCATATATTTCCAAATAGCACTCTAAAAAAGTTTGTTTCTGCAAACTGTTTTGATAATTTTCAATCATCTAAATCAAACATGCTGAGTACTACATCAAAAGTTACTATGCGATAGAATCGAAGGATCGCTAGTTTTTTTTAGGAAATAACGTTTGTTTTGCAGTTTTTCCTAGTTATTTGCAAGGGTTCATGTAGTTTTACTTTGTTTATCTTTTGACTAGTTCGGATTCAGTTTTTGTTTTTTGTTTGGAATTTCGTTGATCCCACATTTGTATTCTCAGTCTATGGTAACAAAAAAAATCAATTTGATTCACAATTCATCGTCAACACAAACAACACAAGATAAATTTGGATGATCATCGTCTTTCATTTTTGAAAGGAACAGAAGCAAGGGGTCGGGCAGGCTAAGGGCCTGTTTGGGTTTGTTTGAGCTTCCGTGCAGCTCTTTAGCATGAAAATGCATAAGCTCAAACAAACAACGAACTTTCTGCGCAGCTTCCAGAAAGCCAAAAGTTCAGAAAAGCTGAGTTATGTGAGCTTTCCGTAGCTTCTTGAGCTGAGAAAGTTAAAAAGATATTGTAAAAGCCAGTATTGGTTTTTTCAGAATCAAAATTCTGCATCAGCTTTTCAGAAAAGCTCAAAAAGCTGCAGCCCTAAATCCTAAATGCTAATTAGAAAAATGTTAATTGGATCGACCAAGCTCAAATCAAACATAATGTTGAAACTGTGATTGAAATACAAACAAGAAGTGCAGTTTTTTCTGGACATGAGCCATCTGATTGAACGGTTGACAAAGATTTGGGATTAACTACATTTGGCACTATGATTAATAATTTGAATCTTGATGTGCGAAGTTCAACAACATCCGAACTGCCAACTGGCTAGTAGGCCTGTACATTGTCCTATTCATAGTTAGTAGCTCAAACATTCCATCTTTAATCATTCCATTGTCTCGACAAATTTGAAACATATGATGATTTCTTCTGCTAGTAATGAGTACTCAATAGACGATTCTTTTGTCTTAGGCTCCTAGCTCTGTGATATCTTAAAGTATAGTACATCAACATGATCTGGACTTCTTGTTAGAGAGTTGATATTGACATGACATGGTAACTATATTCATCTAACATATAGTCCAATATAAACTTCAAAACCATTGTGTGTGCCTGTGTGGTTCAGTTAGTATATGCCACAGCTAGGTGCTAGAGGCATATATGATTAGATAGGCATATACGTCTGTATAGGCGCCATTTTCAGTAAAATTTCAAGCTTCTAGTTCATCATCTTAATTGGATGTATTACTTGACATGATTTCGTAACTGACAGTCTAGTTCATTAATTAAAAATGTATTATATTTAATGTTGCATCGTTGGTATAAATCATATGTATAGTTGCCTATGAGCCCCATATATGATGTCAATTGTCAACTCGTCACCAGATCGTTGTGTGTGAGAGTAAGCGACATTAGATCATTTATGTAGTTAGTCATGTTAATGTTGTATAAGGCCAACCCTTATAAAACATTGTGAGAGGGAGTACATCAGGAAAGAATTGTGACAAAAAAACAAGAAATAGGATGTCTTGTGCCTCATTAACCAGCATCAAGTCCAAGAATTTTAATTCAAATTTGTAAAGTCAGTCACCTTATGATTACATTTAAAAGTTTATTGTCATATTGGGTAAGCAAAGTTGGGGTGTTTTTTTTTGCTTTTATATGTCAAGGACGTGACTAGTTTGTATCAACTTTCAGCGCCTCCTTGTCCATATTCCAATCTCTGTTTTGCCAATTGGCAGTTTGTCCCACACGCACACAATCCATTAATTTGTTCAACCAGATGCAGCTTTCATCGATCATTCTTCATGGCCAAAATTGAAAAAGAGTAGAGGTGTAAATAATATCACAGGTCGAGTCGACACAACTTGCACAAAATTTTATTTCACGTATATGAAGTTAGAGACACACATGTTTGTACGAAGAACAACGTTTGCATGGCAACAGAGCTCTCCCGAGCGATCACTCTGCCCCGAAGTGAAGAGAACACAAGCATGCATGCAGATGCAGACCAACACATAATGAAAACATAGGTGCAGAACAAGATCGCAGGAAGGGTAGTGAATGTAGATCGATGATGATTAGATGATCACGGCTGGTAACTTAAACGGGGCAGGTGAAGTCTGCAGGGCAGATCTTGCCGCAGTTGTTGAGCAGGAGGCTCAAGTCGATAGGCACATTGAGGTTGATGCCGAGGATGTTGGCCTTGATGGCGGTGCAGAGGCAGACGGCGGCGTCCAGGTCGACGAGCCCGTCCAGCAGCGGGCAGCACTGGTTGTTCCCCGCGGGGAGGTTCAGCTTGAGCAGGTTCAGCACGTTGGCGCACACCTCCAGCTTGAGCACGTTGATGGGGCAGGATCCGCCGCCGGACGGCGTCGGCACCACCGGCGGTGTGGGGATCACCGGCGGGGTAGGGCAGTACGGTGCGCAGCCGTGCACGGCTGCGGCGAAGGCGAGCACAGACAGGGCGAGGAAGAGGGCAAGCTTGGATGATGGCGCCATATTGCTATCAGCTAGGTATAGCTAGCTTCAAGTATGATATGAGCTCCTAGCTTAGCTACTCTAGCTAGCTTCTGAGTAGTATAGGCTAGTGTGTTTCGGATGGTTCTCTTGGCTTGGTGCTTCGGGTGGTATTTATAGGCCGATTGGTGGGCGAGTATGTGTTGGATGTGATGCGTGTGGGCTGGTCTGTCAAACACTACGTGGCTTTGTTGTCCTGCAAGTTGCATCCATGAGAAAATAGTATATGGTAGGTGGCTGGGCCTGAGAATGAATGGGACAAAGGATTCGTGTGGCCCGCGAAAGAATGAGCTGCCTTGGTCGTTTCACTATGTTCATTAACGTGTCCACACTACCCTGAATCCAAAAAAAACAAGTCCAGTCATCTCAAAGAGAAAATGGAGTCCAATAATGGAACATTAAATTTCGTCTCCCCCATGACACTTCGACTATAAGTATTACAGTAAGATATATATTAAAAAATTAATCTTATTACTGCCCCGTATAGCTATATTTAGGTTTTTAATTTTTTCTAAATCAAACCATCATAGATTTGATCAAAATCATAGAAAAATATCTATATTTACAAGACCAAATAAGTATACGTACTGTGAAGACATATTTCATGATACTAATTTGGTGCCATAGTCGTTAATATATTTTCCTTATAAAAAAGTTCAATATACTACCCTCAAATATAAAATATAGCCTACTCCCCAAGTCCCACTATAAGGGCAATTTTGGCTACGAATTGAATCTCTTACGACCACCTGTTAAGATTTGTAGTAATAATTGTACTTATTGTGCGATGGCCAGAGGGAGTAAGTCCAAATAACCCCATAAAGTACGAAAACACACCTTGAGTTTGCTAAATCAGATGAAAACACACCTTTGACACATACTTGAAACCGAATGGTTGGTTCTCAAACCCGTTTTACTGAATAGATTGGCACATTTGTGTCATGTGGCAAGTATGTTTAGAATGCATACTATTTTTTTATGATGTGGAGGACAGAGATTGTGGTGAAAGAAAGAAGTGTTTGTTACGACCACCTCATGAGGTAAAATATAGGATTATGCGACCACTTTTCCACTGTTGTATGAGTTATTGTTGCCATACAACTTACACTATTTATTTTATTCACACATAATTTAAGAAATTTGGTATGCTACGAGAAACCAAAACGACAACTTATTGTAGGACTTGTTTGTTAAATCATCTCAAGACTATATGTGAATGCACGAAACCATATCTATTAAATAAATCTAATGTCCTTTCCCTTAGGTCTAGAGAGCCCCTGCCTCCTATGCATTGCCCCCCTTGATCGCTCGTCGCTAGCCGGTTACGAGCCGAGGTCGTCTCTGTCGACGGTTAAGTCAACTAAATGATTGATCACGCAACATATGAGTTGATAGGTGAGAAGCAAGATAAGGAGGTGTGATTCCCTAGCCAACGTGCAGAGCTAGACATGAGATGAACCAAAAAGAGATGGGATTGGCAATTTAGCAATGGAGGGGGTGTTTTGGATATATAGATATAGCATCTATACATAGGTCACTGACATGTCAATTCAGTCAGTGTTGGTGTTGCGGACATCGGCTAGTTTACTTACGCCATGCTCTTCTGGTATCAATGGTAAACATTAAAACATGATGATGTATACTAGTTCGGACAAAAGACCTACGTCTGGCGGGGATTTTTCGTGTTCCTCTAGAGAAGTGTTTCAAGCTTACAACAGGGATGGTCGTAAGTAGGTGTGGATTGCTGGGTCAATGCTTGTTTTTGCGAACCATGAAAAGGTATGCTCCGACTCCCCTTATATATGTTTGGGGGTATGTAACAACGTGGAAAACAGATAGAATGGGTCCCCGCGCATCTGGGTAGGCATCTTCGCATGCGGCGAGGCGCTGCATCGTCATCCTGGCAGCCTCCCTAGAAGCGTGTTCCGGCGTGGCTTGCATCATGTTGGTGACTTGCTACAAAAAACATTGCAATCCATGACGAATAAATTTCATTATATATCACTTAAAAGTCGTCACAAAGCACATTTTATGATGTTTTCGGATTCCATCATATATTGAGCGTCACATATTAACCCACATGACGAATATACAAAATTGTCATGTGATTAACACAATCCATAACGTTTCTGAACCGTCATAGATCAATCTTAGGCCCACATAGCCTAGACCAAGCCCAATATTAGTGACAAAAATAAATGTCATAGATATGGATTATTATTCTCCATGGATTGTGTAGCCATGTGACATAGATGATGATGACACAACCGCTAACATAGGTGATGACATGGCTGCTGACATGCACTACTACAAAAAACATTTATAGGAGCGGCTAAAACGATACTTGTAGGAGCGGCTGCACAGCACATGTAGACGCTGCGTCCGCCCCTAACCTTGCGTACTTAAAAATGGATCATTTGTAGAAGCGGCTGCACAGCCGCACCTACAAATCGATTTGTAAGTGCGGCTGTGCAGCCGCTCCTACAAAATTTGTAGGTGCAGCTGTGCAGCCGCTCCTACAAACGGTGCACTCACAAATCAATTGAAAAAAATAAAAAAGGTATAAAAACAATGCAAAAAATTGTAAAAAAATTATAACCTTGGAAGGCCACCATCTAGGTGAGAAACTTCTGCAGTTTTTTTCGCTTTTTTTGCACACATGGAGAACCCAAGATTCGAACCTGCGGCATCGGCCACGTGTGTAAGGCCCCCTACCACTTCACCATAGAGTTAGTTGTGGTTTAGGGGGTTGTATTATTTTTTATATAAACATTAGAAGAGATTTGTAGGGGCGGGTGACGCCGTTGCCCGCCCTAGAAATGATTTCTGGGGGCGGGTGACGCCGTTGCCCGCCCTAGAGTTATGCAATTATTGTTTTCGTTTTTTCTTTCAAAATATACATATATATATATATACCCACATAAAATATGTTTTATATAATATAATTCATATTTCTCGACTAGTTTTCTCTCAAATACCACAAACATCACAATCTATACATAGGCCCACATTGTATTCACATTATATATACTTATACATTCATACTTATATAGTCCAAAACACATACTAAATAGTCCAACTTTTTGAATATGTACATTTGCATGTCTAATATGAGGTATACTATGGTATTAGTGTAAATGTCAAATGTAAGTGTGTGTAAATGTGAGTGTCTCCATTGATATATACATGGGAGTGATGTGAGTAGTTTGGGTTTCTAATAAAATCATAGTCCGATTAATTTAAACTGGGCTGCCCTTTTTACCACAATATTAAACACTTAAAATATCGATGCATGACACTCGTAGAATTGTGAGAACATGTCTAAAATAAATTAAAAATTCAAAATACAAATTTAGAGTGTATTTTTAGGAGCGGATGGCAAGTTGTGCCGCAAGTGCGGCTCACGCCATGAGCCGCACTTAGAAATGGCACCCATTCCAAGTGCGGTGCACCATGCCACCCGCCTCAGTAAATTGATTTGTAGGATCGGGTGACTGCTACAGTGTCTTCGTGTTATCAGCAAGTGCGGTCACGCTTTTGGTCCGCTCCTGAAAAAAAAAACGAGGCACACTTACAAATCTTTTTTGTAGTAGTGATGAACGCCGCATGGTTGTCTGACGTGGATGCCACATCAGCATTGAACGTGGTCATCTACGTGCACACCACATGGCCATTTCGCCATAGTGTATATAGTCCTCCAGTACGTAGATCCAGGGCAGCATGCATATCTATGAAAATTCTGATTTCATCCTCATCAGTGTGAAGGAATCACTCCACAATTACCTAGCTAAATGTTATACATGAATACAAAATAGAGTTTTAAAATTAAACTTAATAACCAATAGAAACTAAATGATCATTCATTGAAGGTCAACAAATCCATTTCCAATATCTCTAGAGTTAGACATGACTGAATGATCATACCATTTAATTTTAGTCTTTACTTTGGCCCAGCACCAAAAGCCAAATATATCTCAATGAATAGCAAAAATTTGCTTCCCTTCTCTCTCTCTCTCTCTCTCTCTCCCTCCCTCCCTCCCTCCCTCCTACTGTTTAGACCATTAGTTGGACAAATTAAGGTTTTATTGTGTTTTTCCCCTACTTTAAAGTATAATTGTGATTTTACCCCCGTTTTTTAACTTTGTGATTTTGCCCTCACTGTTCACAAAGTCAATGCGATTTTACATTGCGTATTTACCCCTGTTTTGACCATTGTCTAGGGGCAAAAATCGCATTGACTTTGTGAATATTGAGGGCAAAGTCACAAAGTTAAAAAAAGAAGGACAAAATCAAAATTGTGCTTCAAAATAGGGGTAAGAACACCAATGGCCCACAAATTAACTACATTCATATGTGAGATAATATAATACCAATGCAAACACAAAATGTATAGCGTGACATAGAAACGTTGTGGCAAAGATCTATATGCCAACGCGCTTAGATTGTTTGACACGCTAAAGTATGGCAACGAACCTTATGCCCAACTCAGCCTGGCATGCGCGAACTGATTATAGGTTAATTTAGGTTAATTGGTAAGGTTTCTTGTGGTAAAACATGCGCACCAAGATTTGAATCTTTAATTTGACTCAGCACTGGTGTTGTATTTTTCTAGATTTATTTAAAGATTTGACCAGCAATTATTTTCAGTGGTAGGCGGCGTGTCCGTCGATAACGAGGCACCTGTGGTGACTTTGTCAATATTGATATCTGTAGGTCCAGTCTCTCAATGATGCTCATAGGGATAGAGTTTCCGTGCGTGTATTCATAATAGAGGTGACGTCGTGAGCATCTGCATGTGGTCTTTAAAAAAAAACTGAACGTGGCATGCCTTACTTGTAGCTAGGCAACTCGTTGTCACCAATCAAATAGGACCTTATCATAGTTGCGTTATATATTTGATAGATAGCTGACTATTCTAAAATTTTAGTCATACCGTTTTGTAGCTGTCTGTATATATCATCTGTCATTTAGTGGGTGCCCGTACGGGTAGTAAGCTAGCTCCCAGTTTCACTCAGAGCCACAAGAAAAATATTTGTAAGGCTGTGGCTCTCTCGTCCTCTAGATTTGTGTATATACGGCGTAGAGTCGTACTTCTAGATTAGAGCTAGCTTGTAATATGAACAATAAAATGTACGTATACGTTTTTATGTTAATCTTGGTTGGCACTTTCATTATTATTTTTTTGTTGTGGCTATGATCGATCAATAATGGTGGTCGACGCGTCGAGTCTTGCAAATAGGCCATGTCGGCAGTGCAGGATATAGCTAGCTACTGGGACACAAAGCTCATCTGGCCCATCAAGGACGAGTAAAAACAAAGCAGGAATATAATCGAGAATGATGTCTGGTGGGCTTCATTCGTTCGTGTGTAAGGGAAAAATTAAATATAATCGAGAATGGTCATATATCCATGAATCGTATAATAAGTAATTCTCAAAAAAAAATGAATCGAATAATAAGTTTCGTCGAATCCTCATCGTTTATGCCCTTCGGATCACGACAAAAACATTGGAATAAAAATCTCCGGTATGTACCCATATTGTTGAGTGTTGACGAATGATATATATGTGTGAGATTTTTCTACGGGAGCCTAGCTATATAGCATTTTGAACTCTTGGGTCGACCCTAGCTATACGACTTTCAATCGGAGTTAGTATATATATCTCGCAAATGTTATGTGGCTCTAACTAGTAGAACGTATGTGACACACTGTGTAAACGTTTATATATATATATATATATATATATATATTTCCAAACAGAACTTCACTATTCCATAGTTTGTTTTTACAAACTGTTATGCTACTTTCAAGCATTTATGATTAAAACACGCCGAGTACAGGTCTAGAATTATTGTGCAATAGAATTCATATATCGTTTTTTAAACAAATCTTCGGTGCTTGTCTTTTGCAGTGATTTTTACCATATGTGCAAGAAGGGCTCACGTAGTTTAACTTTGGCTTTCTCTAGTTTTGACATTCTATATATATTTGGATCTTCTGGACTTTCATTAAACCTAAATTTATTCTTGGTCTATGTTAAGAAAACATCTTCGATTCAAAATTCATCATCAACGTAAGACAAGTTTGGATGCCTTTCTAAAGAGGAAAATTAAGGAGCTAGCAGCATGACCCTAAATTTGTGGACTTGAATCGAGCAAGATCCAATGAAACCAAATGCTAAAATGTGATTGAAATACAAACAAGAACTACTGTACATAATCCATCAATTTGGACCATTGACAAAGATTTAGGATTTGCTAAATTGGGCGCATATTATATATTACAATTAATTTGAACCTCAATGTCCGAAGTTCTACAACATATATTTGTACTGCAAACTGGTTAGTAATTAAGCCGGTACATTATTGACTCAAAAGTTAGTAGCTCACACACCCTATCTTTAATCATTCTATTTTCTCAACAAATTTAGAAACATATGGTTTCTTCTGCTATTAATAAGTTCTCTCAATGGACGATTATTTTGTCTTAGCCTTGTGATATCTTAAAGTAGTACACCAACATGATGATCTGGACTTCCTTGTTAAAGATCGAGTTGATATTGACATGACATACTAACTATATTCATATCACATATAGTCCAATATAAACTTCAAAACCATTGCGTGTGTGATCCAGCATATCATGCCACTGCTAGGTGCTAGAGGCATATATGCTGTGTTCTGACATTCAAATACGCATACATATGTTTGTAGGCGCCATTTTTAGTGGAAATCAAGTTTCTCGTTCATCATCATCTTAAATGGATCTATTGCTAGATATGATTTTACAACTGTCGACAGTCCAATTGAATCAGTAAAACTATAGTAACATTATCGCTGTCATTGGTACGCAGTGTAAATCAAGTGCAGTTGACTATATGAGCCGCATATGGTGCAAACCATCCACATATATGGATGATGGATGTAACAACCTGACACCATTTTAACTCTGCATTATTATCTATGTTAGCCAAAAGAGTTGTGTGTAAAGCATCCCTTTTGAAACCCCTCAGAATTCTTTTAGTATTGCCGCCTCATTGGTGTTTGCTAGGGTAATGTGTATATCACTCGGATGTAAGCAGTGGTGGATACAAGGGTAGGGCCACTAGGGCCTGGCCCTAGGCGTGGGCTGTTTTTTTCTATACTGTATCTATTGTAGCACTGAAGGCCCAAGCCCAACCGCTAGAATCAGCCCTTTACTGGCCCTGGGCGTCGGCCTGCCTCCTGTCCGTCCCTGGATGTAGGACCAACCTAATCTAGCAATCCCTATTGTAACATCCCGAAATTTTACGCAGGATTATTGAATGCAAAAATGTGAAATTCAAAAAAATTTGGTGAATTGAGTGCATACAACAAACATATAAGAATGTCTTCTATTTGCTCCCTTTATTCCTAGGCGAATTTAATTTTAAAAATTAAAACTTGGATTGAAGTGCTAAGGATTAAATAGAAGTGATTTGGAGATTAATTGGTTTTATTCGTCTCTTTGAGTGTGATTTATATTTGAATTGGAAATTCAAATATAAATCTAAATCTAACACCTAACTTATCTAACACAACCCACCATGCTAATCACCGAGCTAACAACCTTGCTAACTGTAACCCAGTCCACTAATTGAGCCTGCTAACAAATCCTACCGGGTCTCTCTCTCTGTCAATTCTTTTCCTCTCACGTGAACTAGTCATGCTTAGTCATCTCTAATTCTTTTACCTCTTTCCATGGAAACAACAGACTTTCTATACTATCTTTACCTTCATTTCTTCATGTGAGAATCGGAGCCCAGACCAACAAACGAAGCTCAGCTTGGCCTAACCCATCCACCGCTCATGCATGCTGCTGTTCAAGTGAAGCCCAGCAGCAACTCGTAGCAGCCCAGCAACAACTAGCAGCCAGCCCAACACCGCTGATGCATGCAGCATCCTCTTCCCTCGCTGACCGGTGGGACAGCAGAGCAATAGCTGCGTCATCTCCACGCTGCCTCGCGGCGCTCTCTTCTCTCTCTCTTCTTTCGCACGAAGCCCTTCTGCTGCTGCCTTTTTCTCTCCCGTGAGATGCTCTCGCCGATGCCACTCTCACCTGCTCACCCCGCCAACCCTAGCGCCGCGCCGCTGGATGCTCGCCACGTGCCCGGTAGCACGGACGCCGAGATCGCCTGCCGTCCGTTCGGTCCGGAGCCCTAGCCCTTGCGCTATAAAACTCCCCAGCGCCGCTAGCACCCAACAGCCAGGGCCTCGCCCTTGCCCTTTGCGCCGCCACACAACGAGAGAGGTGAGGAAACCAGAGAGAAGAAGAGAGGGAGGAACCGGAGGAGGAGATCGCTGGGAGGAGGGGGGCGCTCCGACGACCAGCGCCGCCACGGTAACGCCAACGACGAGCGGACCAAGGAGGAGGAGCTTGCGACAACGCCGCATGAGAGGAGGAGCTGAACCGCGCGGAGCACGACGACTCCGTGCCGGACCGCGGGGAGGAGCTGCGCCGCCGTCACCGAGCCGGACGCGAAGAGATCAACGACGTCGCCTACGACCGCAAGCCCGGCGCCGCGCCATCGTCTTCGGCAAGCCAAGACGCGCCGACCCGCTGAGCACCGCGAGCCGTCCCAGACCGCGCCGCGTCGACCACGTCGCGGCCGCAAACCCCACCTCGAACCCCTCGGTGAGAACACGAACGCCTTTCTCTTTACCTGCGTGTGTGCCCGTGCCTTCAAGCTGTGCTTGCCGCCGTGCCTTCGAGCCGGCCGTCCCGGTGCAGGAGTTGCCTCGCCGCGGCCTCGGGCTGCCGAGTGTCCGCGAGCCGAGCGCCTGGACCTCAGCACTTGCACTACCCTGTTCACGCCCAGAACCACCTCCTGCTACTCTGCGAGCTCGTCGTCGCCGTTTTCCGCCGCGGGTTCGGGATACCGACGCCCCGAGCGCTTGCCGCCGTGTTTGCCTGTGGCGCGGCCTTCGCGCCGCCCAGCCGTACCACCCGTCGCGGGTGCCGCTGAGCCTAGCGCTGCCCGCTTGCCAGCACGCGGCCCCGGAACACCGGTTCGCCGCGACGCTCGGCATGAGCCTATTGGCCGACCAAGCTTTGGCCTTGAGCCACCTTCAGCTGCCGGCGTCGCGAACCTTCGAGCCACGGTTGCCGCCGGACCATCGTGCCAAGCCACCGGTGTGCCAAGACCCTGCCCAGCCCATCCGGGCACAACGAATTGTCTTTGGGGCATTTCGTCGAGCACCCTGTGTGCAGCCCAGCCAGCCAGCCTCCTAAGCCATAGATCTGCCCACACCGCTAGCGGCCACACCGGATCCAAAGCCAGCCACAGCTGATCCCATGGAACCAGCTCACATGGACCGCAGGCACGGTCCATGGTGGACCCAGTCCACGCCGCAGCCCAACCCTTTGCAGCCGCCGGCCCAACCAAAGACTGACACGTGTCCCTGTGTGTTTTCCCGAAATTTATAAATTTCAGAAAATGATTTGAACTTCAAAAATTCATAATAAATCAACCGTAGCTTAGAAAAATATGAAACCAGTTTCTATATTTTTCTAAAATCATGACCTACACGTTAGTATAGAGTTTTGTATTGTTTGGGTCTTCTTGCTTCACTGTTTTGGCTTTTCTTTGCTAAGTAGCCGCGTCTTTATTTTATTTCCGCGTTAATAGGAGCTCCGGAGTCGCAGGAGGAAGCTGACGACTACACCAACTACCGAAACGAAGAGGACGAGCAATACCTAGGTTCACGCTCAGCCATTCTCTGAAATACCTATTAGACATGCAACTAGTATGCTATCGCTTTACTTTACTCGCATGATGATGATATGCCTGCACTGCCTTTTATCTACCATGTTTCCTTGCTACCCACTATCCACTGTATGAGAATGCTATGCTTGCATGTGTTGGGATGGTTGTGATTGATCTTCTTGGCGTGAGTTGGGGTGGCTTGGGTGGAGATACAGAAGTTAGGCGGTGGAGGCGAGTGATAACAACCCGATCTTGTGATCGGGGTGCTTGGGAACTGCACTCGGACAGTTCCTACGGAGTACCTGTTGCGGGTACATGGTTACTTGGTTACTTTTGAGGAGATTGGGCGGCTATATCTGTAATGGGTGCCGATTGCGGCCCGTTGCGGCGGATCGCTTTGACGCTGATACTCGCCTTGCCGACAAGTAAGGACCGCGTCGAAATGTCTGGAAGTGGGAATTTACAGTGCTCACAATCTACCCAGAATGGGGAGGGTTCCAGCAAGCCTATCAAGTGCGGTACCAGGACTGTTAGGAGGATCGAGTTTGATATGTGTAAGGGGGACTCGTTGCGGCGTACTCTCCCTGATTTACCATTGCCCCCGACTGACCCCGGTGGGAAGGTTTCACATCCCTGGGGCAGATGTTAGCGTGCAGATGTTTCCCGAGCCCAGGGAAGCAGGATGGTACCGTTACCTTATAGGGTCTTTGCTGTGGGCTGCGTCTCGAGCTGGGGCACCAGCTCGCAGCCCGGGTGGTTCCTGGAGTACAACCTCTGCAGAGTGAAAACTATACGTATAGCCGTGTCCACGGTCACGGACGATCCTTCTTCTGGTTCATCAGACTAGCATGGGATTCTGCTTTCTTTCCTATACCTTGACTTGGGACATGAGATGTTGGACCAGCGTTTGCTGTTGAGACAGGTGGGGAGGGAGCTCACCGTGTCGACTACTGAGAGAAAAGGAGTTGGCGGATGTTTATGCGGGAACCTGTTGAGGCATGACGAGCCCGATGTGGATGTGAGCATGATGGTTGGTTTTTGGGTGAGTATGTGCTTGTGAGGAAAGATGTTTGGAGATGAGATGAACTTGGTTATAATGCTGCTGCTTGCGCATAGGAAACCCCAGCTTATTACCCTTGAATATTTTACTACTAGTTTAGGCCACTATAAAGCATTGCTGCATATTATGGTTGGTGACGTGGACCTGTCCCATTTCCTTGGGGACAGACTTTGGGTACACAGGAGAAGACTCCGAGTACAAGACCAACCACGACGGAAGATGCAAATGAGGGCTGTGCGCCGCGCTCAAGGATGCCTGTGGAGGTGGAGACCCGAAGCACCAGAAGCTTATAGCTATCCGCTGCGTAGTTGTTTTCCTTCTGTCGTTTAGCCCAGAGGGCTTGTACCTTACCGCTATGTATTTATATCGTGTTTGATGGTCTTAATCGATGTATGGATGTGATATTCTGCTGAAATGAGTTATGTACGTGATAGCTGCTATTCTTGGGACTATCACAAGGGTACAGGGAGTCGGATTCTCGTAAGTGGGAATCCGGTTCGTTTCAGTTGGTATCAGAGCCATACTTGACCGTAGTGCGCAGCCCTAGACCTTAAAACTAGGACAGAATCTCTAACTAAGTCTGTTGCTATACAAGAAACCCCTTGAACTATTCTTATTCACATCTTCTGCTATTGTTCACTCATCTAACCTTGCTAACTCTTGCTGCTAACAACCCCTCTAACCAAGTGGTTGATGATAGTCTCGTGCTTATCGTCGAGCCATGGTAGATGTAGTCCATGACCACCACTGGATCAGCCACGATCTTAAGCCGAGTAGAAGTGTTAATCTTCGGGGTTCTGGGAGTTGGCCTCAAGATAACACAAGTGTCTAAGGTGTAATGCTTTGATTGAGTGTTCGGTCCTTGTGGCTGTTCTTGCAGCTTTCTTGCTGTTCACCTTGAGTGTAGTTAGTGTTCAAGTTTTCATGTGTGCAACTCCTACAATTAGATTACCCGTGCCTATAACCCTACCTGACCACCACTTACCTGCTTCGTGAATTTCAGAAAATAACAATCAGGAGGTTGAACCGTCTGCTAGCCCGTTCTGAGGAAGCTGAGCATGAGGAGACAACTATGACAGACAGAGATAGAGGTCGTGGTAGAGGACGCGGGAGAACACCCGCCGCAGGCAGAGGCAGGGGCCGTGGAAGCGCAACAGGCGTGCTCCAGCCCGAGAACAACACAGCAAGAGGTGAAGTACAAGAAGTTGCAATGGAAGAACAAGCAGAAGAACCTCAGCAGAACCAGCTTGGGGGCAGAGATGCGCCACAGCCTAACGCACCGCCCAACTTAGAAGAAGTGATAACTGTTCAGACTCAGGTGATGCAACAGATGGCACAGGTCAATGCCCAGATGGTACAGGCGATACAACAACTCCAGGAAGATCTGAACCAGAACCAACAGGGTCACTGTGAGGAAGACCTCCAGATGAAGATTGAAAGGTTCATCAGATTGAAGGCACCCACGTTTGACTACTCAGACGAGCCACTAGATGCTCATGACTGGCTCAGAACCATCGAGGCCAAGCTGGACTTGACAGATTACACCGATGAAGAATGTGTAGCCCTAGCGGCACACCAGCTTGAAGGAGCAGCTAAAGCTTGGTGGGAGAGTTACTGTGACTCCCACGAGAACCCAGCACAGACTACTTGGCTGGAGTTCTGCGAAGCATTCAAGGAATACCACATTCCTGAACAAGTAATGGCAAACAAAGCAATGGAGTTCAGAACCATGAAACAAGGAAGCATGTCAGTAGCAGTGTACGCCCGACACTTTGCTAAGATGTCGAGGTATGTCCCGGAAGAAACCATCACTGAAAAGAAGAAGCAATTATGGTTTCAAAAAGGCTTACACAGGGGACTTAGAATGGCACTCGCTTCCAGCAGTCATAGCTCGCTTCGAGAGATGATTGACAGAGCTATAGCAGTGGAGAAGGAAAGAATTGACTTAGAAGACACTTGGAGAGTCAAGAAAAGAAAAGCCGAGCAACAGCACAACCTCAGGTTGAGTCAAATACCGAGGAGTGGCCAGAGCAACATGCTCCGTAGGGGATTCCAGCAAAGCTTAAGCCAAGGAGGGATAGGATTTGTCAGGAGTGCAATCCTAAACACCGAGAACAAGACTGGTAATAGCAGCAGCTTTGAGAACAAGACCAGCAACTACCCTGCTCAGGAAAGTTCAGGCCAGAAACATAACAGCACCCTAGAAGTTGGTGACAAGACACCCCTTGTTTGCTTTGGTTGTGGAAAACCAGGTCACAAGTCGTTTGAGTGCCCAGACGGAAAGAACAAGCCGCAGCCTTCAGCCATCAGAGGCCGACTTAACCACCTGACTGAGAAGGATGCCGAGGATGCTCCTGAAGTAGTACTCGGAGAGTTCTTGGTAAATGGCACAAAAGCTTTGGTACTATTTGATTATGGTGCAATTGGATCTTTTGTTTCGTCAAAGTTTGCTACGGAACAGTCACTCCATACAGAGCCTAGAGCTAGAACCGTAATCACAACTTCACCACTAGGAGAGCTCAGATGCACCCAAGTGTGCCCAACAGTTGGCATGGAACTAGCAGGACTATTGAAACCGCTAGAAATCCCAGAGTGGAAGTGGGAGGATATCAGTATGGACTTCATAGTTGGATTACCTACCACTCAAAAGGGAAACAACGCAATTTGGGTGATAGTGGATCGACTGACTACGGTAGCACATTTTATACCGGTCAAGGAAAGCTTTCCGGTGTACAAGCTAGCAGAGCTATATGTGGACAACATTCTAAGGTTACACGGAGCACCGAGAAGCATTGTCTCAGATAGGGGGCCACAATTCACGGCCCGATTCTGGAAAAGCTTGAATGAAACGGTCGGAACCACTCTAAAGTACAGCACTGCCTTCCACCCTCAGACAGATGGTCAAACTGAGAGGGTAAACCAGGTACTGGAAGATCTGCTAAGAGCTTGTGTACTGGTCTACAGCAAGGATTGGGAGAAGAGCCTTTCCTATGCAGAGTTCTCGTACAACAACAGCTATCAAGCAAGTCTGAAAATGTCTCCATTTGAAGCCCTATATGGAAGAAAATGCAGAACACCTCTTATGTGGTCAGAGGTGGGAGAGAGAACCTTCTTTGGCCCCGACTCAATTGTGGAAGCAGAAGAGAATGTGGCTAAGGTCAGAGAGAACTTGAAGACTGCTCAGAGTAGACAGAAAAGCTATGCAGATAAGAGAAGGAGGGACCTCGAGTTCAAAGAGGGGGACTTCGTATACCTGAAAGTGTCACCACTCAGAGGAACCAAGAGATTCCATGTCAAAGGGAAGCTAGCACCCAGATTTGTGGGTCCTTACAAGATTGTGGAAAGAATCGGGAAGCTAGCCTACAAGCTAGAGTTACCAGAAGACCTAGCAGGAGTTCACCGGTGTTTCACGTGTCACAATTACGCAAGTGCTTGAGAGTGCCAGAGCATGAAGTTAGGACAGAAGCTTTGGATTTGCAAGACACACTGGAGTATTTGGAATATCCAGAGAAGATCTTGGACAGAGCGGTCAAGGAGACGAGAAGTACAACCATACCCTTCTGCAAGGTTCAGTGGAGTAACCACACAGAGAGAGAAGCAACTTGGGAGAAAGAGTCAGTTCTGAGAGAGAAGTATCCACACCTGTTTGAGCCCTAGGTATACCCAAATCTCGAGGACGAGATTCTCATGAGGGGGAAGACTGTAACATCCCGAAATTTTACGCAGGATTGTTGAATGCAAAAATGTGAAATTCAAAAAATTTTGGTGAATTGAGTGCATGCCAACAAACATATAAGAATGTCTTCTATTTGCTCCCTTTATTCCTAGGCGAATTTAATTTTAAAATTTAAAACTTGGATTGAAGTGCTAAGGATTAAATAGAAGTGATTTGGAGTTTAATTAGTTTTATTCGTCTCTTTGAGTGTGATTTATATTTGAATTGGAACTTCCAATATAAATCTAAAGCTAACACCTAACTTATCTAACACAACCCACCATGCTAATCACCGAGCTAACAACCTTGCTAACTGTAACCCAGTCCACTAATTGAGCCTGCTAACAAATCCTACCGGGTCTCTCTCTCTGTCCATTCTTTTCCTCTCACGTGAACTAGTCATGCTTAGTCATCTCTAATTCTTTTACCTCTTTCCGTGGAAACAACAGACTTTCTATACTATCTTTACCTTCATTTCTTCACGTGAGAATCGGAGCCCAGACCAACAAACGAAGCTCAGCTTGGCCTAACCCATCCACCGCTCATGCATGCTGCTGTTCAAGTGAAGCCCAGCAGCAACTTGTAGCAGCCCAGCAACAACTAGCAGCCAGCCCAACACCGCTGATGCATGCAACATCCTCTTCCCTCGCTGACCGGTGGGACAGCAGAGCAATAGCTGCGTCATCTCCACGCTGCCTCGCGGCGCTCTCTTCTCTCTTTCTTCTTTCGCACGAAGCCCTTCTGCTGCTGCCTTTTTCTCTCCCGTGAGATGCTCTCGCCGATGCCACTCTCACCTGCTCACCCCGCCAACCCTAGCGCCGTGCCGCTGGATGCTCGCCACGTGCCCGGTAGCACGGACGCCGAGATCGCCTGCCGTCCGTTCCGTCCGGAGCCCTAGCCCTTGCGCTATAAAACTCCCTAGCGCCGCTAGCACCCAACAGCCAAGGCCTCGCCCTTGCCCTTTGCGCCGCCACAGAACGAGAGAGGTGAGGAAACCATAAAGAAGAAGAGAGGGAGGAACCGGAGGAGGAGATCGCTGGGAGGAGGGGGGCGCTCCGACGACCAGCGCCGCCACGGTAACGCCAACGACGAGCGGACCAAGGAGGAGGAGCTCGCGACAATGCCGCACGAGAGGAGGAGCTGAACCGCGCGGAGCACGACGACTCCGAGCCGGACCGCGGGGAGGAGCTGCGTCGCCGTCACCGAGCCGGACGCGAAGAGATCGACGACGTCGCCTACGACCGCAAGCCCGGCGCCGCGCCATCGTCTTCGGCAAGCCAAGACGCGCCGACCAGCTGAGCACCGCGAGCCATCCCAGACTGGCGCCGCGTCGACCACGTCGCGGCCGTAAACCCCACCTCAAACCCCTCGGTGAGAACACGAACGCCTTTCTCTTTACCTGCGTGTGTGCCCGTGCCTTCGAGCCGTGCTTGCCGCCGTGCCTTCGAGCCGGTCGTCCCGGTGCAGGAGTTGCCTCGCCGTGGCCTCGGGCTGGCGAGTGTCCGCGAGCCGAGCGCCTGGACCTCAGCACTTGCACTACCCTGTTCACGCCCAGAACCACCTCCTGCTACTCTGCGAGCTCGCCATCGCCGTTTTCCGCCGCGGGTTCGGGATGCCGACGCCCCGCGCGCTTGCCGCCGTGTTTGCCCGTGGCGCGGCCTTCGCGCCGCCCAGCCGTACCACCCGTCGCGGGTGCCGCAGAGCCTAGCGCTGCCCGCTTGCCAGCACGCGGCCCCGGAACACTGGTTCGCCGCGACGCTCGGCATGAGCCTATTGGCCGACCAAGCTTCGGCCTTGAGCCACCTTCAGCTGCCGGCGTCGCGAACCTTCGAGCCACGGTTACCGCTGGACCATCGTGCCAAGCCACCGGCGTGCCAAGACCCTGCCCAGCCCGTCCGGGCACAACGAATTGTCTTTGGGGCATTTCGTCGAGCACCCTGTGTGCAGCCCAGCCAGCCAGCTTCCTAAGCCACAGATCTGCCCACACCGCTAGCCGCCACACCGGATCCAAAGCCAGCCACAACTGATCCCATGGAACCAGCTCACATGGACCGCAGGCACGGTCCATGGTGGACCCAGTCCACGCCGCAGCCCAACCCTTTGCAGTCGCCGGCCCAACCAGAGACTGACACGTGTCCTTGTGTGTTTTCCCGAAATTTATAAATTTTAGAAAATGATTTGAACTTCAAAAATTCATAATAAATCAACCGTAGCTTAGAAAAATATGAAACCTGTTTCTATATTTTTCTAAAATCATGACCTACACATTAGTATAGAGTTTGGTATTGTTTGGGTCTTCTTGCTTCGTTGTTTTGGCTTTTCTTTGCTAAGTAGCCGCGTCTTTATTTTATTTCCGCGTTAATAGGAGCTCCGGAGTCGCAGGATGAAGCTGACGACTACACCAACTACCGAAACGAAGAGGACGAGCAATACCTAGGTTCACGCCTAGCCATTCTCTGAAATACCTATTAGACATGCAACTAGTATGCTAGCGCTTTACTTTACTCGCATGATGATGATATGCCTGCACTGCCTTTTATCTACCATGTTTCCTTGCTACCCACTATCCACTGTATGAGAATGCTATGCTTGCATGTGTTGGGATGGTTATGATTGATCTTCTTGGCGTGAGTTGGGGTGGCTTGGGTGGAGATACAGAAGTTAGGAGGTGGAGGCGAGTGATAACAACCCGATCTTGTGATCGGGGTGCTTGGGAACTGCACTCGGACAGTTCCTACGGAGTACCTGTTGCGGGTACATGGTTACTTGGTTACTTTTGAGAAGATTGGGAGCCTATACCTGTAATGGGTGCCGATTGCGGCCCGTTGCGGCGGATCGCTTTGACGTTGATACTCGCTTTGCCGACAATTAAGGACCGCGTCGAAATGTCTGGAAGTCGGAATTTACAGTGCTCACCATCTACCCAGAATGGGGAGGGTTCCAGCAAGCCTATCTAGTGCGTCACAAGGACTGTTAGGAGGATCGAGTTTGATATGTGTAAGGGGGACTCGTTGCGGCGTACTCTCCCTGATTTACCACTGCCCCCGACTGGCCCCGGTGGGAAGGTTTCACATCCCTGGGGCAGATGTTAGCGTGCAGATATTTCCCGAGCCCAGGGAAGCAGGATGGTACCATTACCTTATAGGGTCTTTGCTGTGGGCTACGTCTCGAGCTGGGGCACCAGCTCGCAGCCCGGGTGGTTCCTGGAGTGCAACCTCTGCAGAGTGAAAACTATACGTATAGCCGTGTCCACGGTCACGGACGATCCTTCTTCTGGTTCATCAGACTAGCATGGGATTCTGCTTTCTTTCCTATACCTTGACTTGGGACATGAGATGTTGGACCACCGTTTGCTGTTGAGACAGGTGGGGAGGGAGCTCACCGTGTCGACTACTGAGAGAAAAGGAGTTGGCGGATGTTTATGCGGGAACCTGTTGAGGCAGGACGAGCCCGATGTGGATGTGAGCATGATTGTTGGTTTTTGGGTGAGTATGTGCTTGTGAGGAAAGATGTTTGGAGATGAGATGAACTTGGTTATAATGCTGCTGCTTGCGCATAGGAAATCCTAGCTTATTACCCTTGAATATTTTACTACTAGTTTAGGCCACTATAAAGTATTGCTGCATATTATGGTTGGTGACGTGGACCTGTCCCATTTCCTTGGGGACAGACTTTGGGTACACAGGAGAAGACTCCGAGTACAAGACCAACCACGACGGAAGATGCAAATGAGGGTTGTGCGTTGCGCTCAAGGATGCCTGTGGAGGTGGAGACCCGAAGCACCAGAAGCTTATAGATATCCGTTGCGTAGTTGTTTTCCTTCTGTCGTTTAGCCCAGAGGGCTTGTACCTTACCGCTATGTATTTATATCGTGTTTGATGGTCTTAATCGATGTATGGATGTGATATTCTGCTGAAATGAGTTCTGTACGTGATAGCTGCTATTCTTGGGACTATCACAAGGGTACAGGGAGTCGCATTCTCGTAAGTGGGAATCCGGTTCGTTTCACCTATGAAGCAGTGCCCCAGCAAAGGGTTGCAAATTAAACCGAGAAAATGGCTGCTATGTATGCCTCATTAACCATCAAGTTACCAAACATTTCATTCGAATTTGTAAGTTCGTCACTCACATTATTATTATTATTATTGCAGTTGCAAGGATTTACAACTATCTTGTTATATCGTGTAAGTAAAATGAATTTTTTTTGCTTCGGTGTGTCAAGGGCGTGAAGTATGTAGTATCAAATATTCACCACCTCCTTACTCATGCCAAACTCTTATTGCGTTGTCAATTGGCAGTTTGGCATGCGCGCACACACACGATCCTTAAACGAAGCAGGATGTATATGCCTGTCATTCTCCATGGTCGAAATTCAAAAATAATTTAGGTGTAAATAATATATTACACATGTATGTATCTCAGAGAGCTCGAGTTGATGACCCAACTTGTATGAACTTTTATTTCACGTATATGAAGTTACAGAAACACATGTTTTGCAGGAAGTAGGAACGACAACACACACCGTTTGCAACACACTCGGACCTCAAGAGAAGAGAACACATGCATGCACGCAGATGCAGACCAACTCATCGACTGAGAAACACACAGGTGCAAAAGATCACTGGCGATCGAGGCATCATCAGTGGATGGATGATGACCAGATGATGAACATCATCAGCTGCTGGTTACTTAGAGTGGGCAGGTGAAGTCCGCGGGGCAGACCTTGCCGCAGTGGTTGAGGAGGAGGCGCAGGTCGACGGGCACGTTGAGGTTGATGCCGAGGATGCTGGCCTTGATGGCGGTGCAGAGGCAGACGGCGGCATCCAGGTCGACGAGCCCCTCCAGCAGCGGGCAGCACTGGTCGTTCCCCGTGGGGAGGTTCAGCTTGATGAGGTTCAGCACGTTGGCGCAAACCTCCAGCTTGAGGGCGTTGATCGGGCAGTATCCGCCGGACGGCGTCGGCACCACCGGCGGTGGGGGAACCACCGGCGGGGTAGGGCAGTATGGTGTGCAGCCGTGCACGGCCGCCGCGAAGGTGAGGACAGACAGGGCGAGGAACAGGGCAAGCTTGGATGGCGCCATTGCTATCACTCTATCAGCTAGCTATATAGCTTGAATATGCTATGAGCTTCTAGCTACTATAGCTAGCTTCTGAGTAGTGTAGGATTGTGTGTTCAGGATGTACATATCGGGTGATATTTATAGGCCGGGTTGGTCCGTTGGTGGGCGAGTTTGTGTTAGACAATAGACGTGTTGCGTGTGGGCTGGTCTTTCTGGCCAACCCAACGTGGCTTCTTCTCCTGCAAATTGCATATACATCCACGAAACATATATAAGAGCAACTCTAACGGTTCCTCTTTTCTCTTTCCCTTTTTTCTTGCTATAGAGGAATCACCTTTCAATTTTCCAGGATATTGGGGACAAGTGCTCCAGCAGACCTCCTTCTTCCTTTTCCCTTTCTATCTATCCTGACACACGGGTCCTACATGTCAGTGAGTAAAATAATTTTTCCTTTTTTCTTCGTCTCCCCTCTCTCTCTTTCTTGGCTTCCACCCACGGAGTAGCAGCTCGCCGGTGGCTAGGGGCACTGGCGCGGGGTGGCTTGCGCGGGGGAGGTTCAACGGCACACGCGGGGGCGTGCGGCTTGCCCGGCCGGCGGCGCACGACGGTAGGCGGAGCGCGGGCTGTCGGCAGCTGTGCGACGACGGGGAGGCTTGCCGGCATGGGGAGGTTCGGCGCGGTGAAGAGGCCGCCCGGCGGCACGCGGCGGTCGGCGCGGCGGCGGCGTGGCGCGGCAGATGCGGTCGGTGCGGCGGCGGCGTAACGCGGCAGATGCGGCGGCGCTCGCCCGCGCGGGGCCGGCGTGGCCGGCGGTGGCGGCGCTCGCCCGCGCGGGGCCGGCACGGCCGGTGGCGGCGCTCGCCCGCGCGGGACTGCGCGGCCGGCGGCGGCGCTCGCTCGATGCAGTGCAGCGGAGCAGCCGCGCTCGGGCTGTCGGCGGCCGGCGGAGGGCGGGGCGAGCAGCGAGGTGGAGCGCGGCGGGCGGCGCAGGGCGGCGGCGAGGTGGCGCGCGGCGATCGAGGTGGCGCGCGACACGGTAGAGCATGGCAGGGGAGGGGAGGAGAGAAGAAGAGGAAAGGGGGATTGAGAAAACAGTGAGGAGACTGAGAAAAGAAAGGGGAGAGGGAGAAGTATAAAGGAGATTGAGAAAAAATTATAGGGAAAGGGGAATAGAAATGGGATCTGTTGGAGAGGGGTTTTTTCCTCTTAATCCCCTTTAACTAAGAATATAGAATCCCCTTTAACTAAGAATATAGGGAAAGGGGATTGTTATTAGGGAACTGTTGGAGTTGCTCTAAGGTCGTAGTTGGCTGGACCTGGGGATGAATGGAACAAAGGTTTCATGTGCCCGCAGAGGACTGAGCCTTGATCATTTTACTATATGATCATTAACGTGTCCGCAGACCACACTCTGACACTCCTGAATCCCCTGAATCCCAAATACAAGGCCCTGTTTAGGTCCCTTAAACAGCTAAAAATTCTCTCTCCAAACTTCACTATTCACCTATCACATCAAATTACATCAAATCTCTCTCCTAATACATGGAACACTAAACGTGGGTAAATAAAAAAACTAAGTGCATGGTTTTGATGTACACGACGAGACGAATCTTTTGAGCATAGTTAGGTCATGGTAGGACAACGATTACTACAAACAAACGAAAAGTGCTACAGTACGCTACAGTGTTCGATGTGACATTTTCACCAAACTTCACATTCCCTTTTCGGGGACTAAACACAGCCACAACCAAGTCCAGCCATCTCAAAGAAAAGAGATACAAGTCAAATGAAATTTCGTCCATGTCATATGACACTTTAACGAAAAATATTACATGGCAAGTATCAGGTGAAACCAACCCCTCCGTGCAAACTTTGGAAACCACAATCTGGCACGGTTGTTGTATTTTTTTGGATTTATTTCAAGAATTAACTAGCGATATTCTTTCGATGGTAGATGTCGTCCTTGTAAATAGTGAGACGCATGTGGTGACTTCGTGAATCTCTCAAGATTGGATCTAGGGTCCAGTCTCTTGGAGGTGCTCGTACGTAGGGGTAAGATTAGCGTATATATTCATAGGGTGTTAGCATGTGTATATTCATAGGGGTGAGCATGCATGGGTGTAAACGTCTACGTCTATAATGGTCTTTCAAAAAAAAAGAATGTGGATACCAATTTTGAAAAACTTGTACGGCAAATATTCCATCATCTCACAACTGTTTTACTCGTAAGGTTTTGGTGGCAGTGTTTTATCTATCGCTTACGGTTCCCGAGAAACAACTTTGACTGAATATAAAAATATATATTAATATTTATAGTACATAATAAATATCATTAGATAGATATTTGAATCTAGTTTTTTAACGAATTTTTTTAGAGATTAAAATGTTACACATATTTTCTACAAATCGAATCTAAATCGTGGCACGGAAACCGACGGCGACAAATATTAAGGGACAGAGGGAGTATGCTTTAATCCAAGTCTTTTGCCAATTGATGTAACCTGATGGAATCTGGCAGTACATGCTGATTTCTGTTAATCGAGGGGTCACGTACGCTCATATCAACTTGGCACGTACGTCACCTGTCTGCATATATATAGAGTAGCTGATCGCTGCCACGTACCAAACGTTCTCCTTATTATTAGCATAATATAGATGGATACGGAGTATATAAAACAACAAGCTAATTATATGCGTGAACGACCAACGAGCTGGAGCACACCCCACATCTTTAGCTACATGCACGTTGGACAGATCACAGATCAAGTCGCCGTCCGACTACCCCCATTTTAGGGGCAAGGTCACGAGAAACCAATAAGGGATCTGTACGTGCTAGTGCTACTTCTATATGTGAAACTGGGATTTTGCCGTGCGCCAAAGCTTTTGTCGTGGGCTTTATATCGGGCGCCTTGTTGCCGTGAGCGACGGGGAAAACACACGGCACACACCCAGCGCACGGTAACGCCGATGTTTGCCGTGCGCCGAAAAGCGCCGAAAAAAGAGCGCACGGCAAAATACATTGATTAGTTTGGTCAAAGTGTTAGCGTCTCCAGCTTGTAACGGTGGGGGAACGCGGAAACAATTGCACACTCACATGAGCTAAAACTCCATACATGAATACATGATCTGTACTAATTGCATTCTCTATAGATAGCTGATATTGTTTCTCCTCTCGATCGTTTTGTAGATGATTAGTAAAACATTGTTAAGGGACGAGAGTAAAATAAATCAAACACATTATATGTGCCCGGCCCGGAGGGCTTCATTCTTGTGTGTAATAAGGAAAAATCAGCATAATAAGTAAGTTAAAAGGCGACGGGTATTGTAGTGAGCTATATTTTTTAACGAACCGCACAAGACAGTATGTGTTTCATTGATATAGCAGAAAATATAAGACTACAACCCTGGGAGGCTATAGGCAGGAAAAAAGAAAAGAAAGAAGAAAACAAATTATACTCCTCCGGTTGGATTGGGACATCGACGCAGGGTACCACTCACAACCTCTCACGTCCGGCGTAGTCATCAATACCCACAGACGACAGCGGAGAAAAACCAACCGCAGCTCCCACCCACATACCACACCTTTGCAGTCATCAAAACTCCGACGTGATCCAGCGATGGTAGGAAAACAAAGGAGGCGGACACCTTCTTGGACGTTGCAACAATACAGAACCTATCCGACGGGATGAAAAACACCGAGACCGAGCAAAAACAACGTGCGGGGGCCTCGCCTCGTCCGCCGTTGGACGCCTCTCTTGTGCGCGGGGGCCTCGCCACATCCGCCACAACTCCATGCTCCGAGCTCGTTCCTTGTGTCGTCGTCGAGATAGCGAGCATGATTGCCCTTCCTCCAAAGAACCTTCCCAAACAACCGAACCGCCACCGTGATTCGACTTCACCACGTAGCACCCTCGCGCACAAAGCCGCTGCCTTCCAACCAGTAGACCAAGGTAGTCGCCTGTGCCGTCTTACGACGTTGTACCACACCGGATAGGTTCAGCCATGCCGAAACCAACCGCCGCGATCCGCTACAGGCCGAGTCGTCTTGCGACGACCCATGGCTACCAACAAGGAAGTAGACATCTCGGCTTGAGGAGGCTAACACCCTTCTGAGCGCCTCACGATGGGATTGTCAACTCGGATGATGCCTGCATCGACAGTGGACCGCTCATGCTGATAGCCGCGAAGATCTCTAAAGACGACGCCTTCAAGGAGAGAATGATGTCAATGGCGCCACCGTAGCTCGTCCAGAAGCTGGACAGGGTTTTCACCCAGAGATCGCATGCAGCAGGGATGTAGCTACACAATGACGCCCCCAAGAGGGAAAGCGACGTTGGGGAACGCCGCCGCCATCCGCCAGCATGAAGTTAGCGCGGGCTTTCGCCCAGAGCGTTCAGCCCTACTGCACGTACGCGGCGCAACAAGATTGGCACCACCGTTGCAACCACCCCATCCGAGCGACGCCTCCGCTGCAGTCCCACCAACAATGCTGTGTCTTCTCTGCTATGTGCCGCCGCTGCCCCATAGATGACGCCACTGCTCAGCTTACGCTGCCCACGCGCGGGCTCCTCGCGGCCGTCTCACTCGCGCCGTCGGCTGGCCGCCCTCCTCGACGGGCCTGGCCGGCCACCCGTGCCGCAGGCCGGCCGGCCGCCGTCCGTCGCTAGCTGCTCGCAGCTCCCCGCCCACCGGCCACCCGCCGCGCCCCTCACATGGCCGACCGACGCTGCCGCCACTCGCACGCCGCAGCCGCCATGCGCACCGCCGCCACACACCCTGGCCGGCCTTCCCGCGCGCTGTCGGCCGGCCGTCGCGACCACCGTGAGCGCCGCGCACCGGCTGCCGATCTCCGCAGCTCACTGCTCCGCGCCGGCCGCCGTCGCAACTCCGCTGATGATGCTTCCTCGGCCACCGCCGCTCGCCATGCCGTCGTCGCCATATCCGCCGGATCCACCACCGGGGACAATGGATCCGGCCATAGGGGCACCGGATCCGGCCTCCGACGGCCGCGCCGCCACCGGCGCCCGCTGCGCCATCGAAGCTTCCTCCCCCGCGCGAGAGTGCCGCTCCTGGCCGGCAAGGATGGGAGCCCCGCCGCCGCCCTCCTCGGGCCCCACGTGGGCTTCCAGACGGACCCCTCCGGCAGCGGCGAGGTAGAGGAGGCGGAGGGAGGGGACCGGCGGCGGCGCGGCTGTTTTCGCCGCCCGACTCTGGGGACGCGGGGGCTGGGCAGGAAGGAAAATTTTCCTCCCTCTCTCTCAATTCTCGCACGCCGGTCTCATTGTAGTGAGCTATAGCTCATCACATATTCACATTCTTGGTGACACCTTTATTTTTGGTGTGGCTGCACGGATATAACATAACATAGAAATCACATGTTAACGTGAATATATTTATTTCATTCAATTAAAGTTAACAAGCCAATTCTGTTTCTAAGAATGATCGATCAATAATTGTCATCAACGCGTCAAGTATGCGAATCGGCCATGTCGGCAGTTTAGGCTAGCTAGCTACTCCGGCACACGCACGTCTCACTACTCATCCGATGACGAGTAAAACAAAGCAAATTAAACACACTATATGATTGGCGGGCTTCGTTCTTGCGTGTAGTAAAGATCGAGAATGATCATATCTATTAATTAAATTATCGTATGATGAGTTGTCAATTCTTCATTGTTTATGCGCCCTTCCGGACACGACAAAACATTTCGATAAAAATAGCCAATACTAGCTCATCTATAGAAGGAATTTATGTAATAAGGAGATTATTCTGCGGGAAGCTAGAGCCTTTTGACCTCTTGGGGTCGATGCTAGGGTATATGACTTTCTGATCGACAATCAGAGTCTCATGCATGCATGTTGCTGTAGCAGAATGGGTATGACACTGTGCACTATATGTCTATATATTATAATTTGTTTTTGCAAACTATTTTAATAATTTTAAGTCATCTAGGATCAAACACGATCCGAGTACGTACTAGGTCTAAAATTATTGTGCAATAGTTTACGAACTGTGGGTCTAAAATTGTTGCAAGCAATAATAATAGTTTACGAACTCAGCGTAGTTTAGCTGGTCAGGTTTCTTATGCGTGAACCTGTCCATTCAAATTTGAGTCATCGACTTGGTAACATGCCTTTAGATAGGGAGACGTCTATAATAACTTCATTAGCCTAAAACTCGGATCTGGCAGCCCATTCTATATCGGAGGTGTTCATACAGTCATAGAGGTAGGTTTGTGTGTCTTTATTCGTATAAGCGAATCTACATGCTTGTGAGTGTCTATATATATCTGCATTGGTGTTTCACTAAAAAAATAATATCGCCAGTTCCAGAAAAAGCTCAACTATTTTTCGTTGCAGTTTTCTATATTTGTGACATTTTGTAACTTTGTTTTGACTAGCCCATGTTGAATTTAAATCTAAACATAAACATGATCTTTAGCTTAACCTATCACATGATTAACCAATCTAATGTGCTCCTGTCGTAGAAAAAGTAGCGGTACTTGTCATGGAAGATCTAGTAGACGTGATGCAAACGTTGAATCAAGAACAGATGATGATCTTGATTAGCAAAGCGATGATTTCCCCGGATCGTCGTCCTTCTAAACGTCGACGAAGGTTATCCTGGCCTTGGAAGGAATCTCGTTCTTCTGCTCTCCTCCAGCAATCGGTGTTTAGGGTTTGGGGCGACTCTCTAATTGTTGACCAGAAAATGGACAAGAATAATAAAGCTTTGTAAACATATATCCATTAATCAGCATTAGCCATAAATAATGAATAAAGTCACACTTAGCATAATTTGAGAGAATTGCAATTATGGTGTATTTCTGGTATCACAATGGTATATAGCGAGCATGCCTCTCATTATATTTACCCTTTTATGCCGATTTTCTATTTCAGCCTTTTGAATATTGGATTCATTCTTTATTGGGCAAATGAGACATAGTGAGAGAAATTATAACTCATTTATTATCTTAACATATGCCCCTTAATACGATTGGTCCATTGATCTTAATAGTAGGAGTGTCTCTTTAACTAATGAGACTTTGTGTTTCTAGATATTTTGGGCTTTTCACTAAGTCTAAATTCTCAATCTATGGTAGAACTCAAATCCTCAACTCAAAATCCATCATCAATACAAACAAACACACGACAAATTTGGAATTTTTTTGGAAAGGAACAGGAGGGGCAGGCCCCGATTTGAATCAAAATCCAGTCTCTACTGGACATAAGCCATCCATTTGGACGATTGACAAAGATTTGTGGTTCACTAATAAATTGGACGCTAGGATTAATTTCAATGGACGAAGGCCCTGTTTGGAACAGCTTAACTTCAGATTATGGTCAAAATAAGCTGAAACTAGAAGCCAAATGGCACGCTTTTTTTGGCCACATTTCTCCCCATGCCCCCATTTTTGTACTAAAACGCAAAAGTTGTTTCAAACCCGCTTCTTAAATAAGTGTTATTTCTATATTTATACAGCTTATCTGAGAAGCGTTTCTCACAGCCGATGTTCCAAACAGAGCCGAAGTTCAACGTACAATTCGCAAACCAACTGGCTAGGCTGGTACATTAGTTTAGGTCGTCGTGTTAATGTTGTGCCTATATATGTTACTATGTTAGAGACATTTTGAAGACCTAACGTAACGATATATGTTAATGTTACATCATTGGTGTTCCTAGGGCCATGCATACTACTCAGATATAAGCCAACCTAAGCTATCAACCCCTATGAAGCTACCATTTGGAAAAAAATGCGAGTCAAAGTACGGAAATGTATGATGTGTACCTCATTAACAATGAAGTTACCAAGCATCATTTAATTTTATAAATAAATAAATAATATATATTGTGAGTAAATTCATTTTTTCTTTAATATGTTGTCATGGGTGTGACTAGTTTGTATCAACTATTCGCCACATCAGTATTCATGCCAAGCTCTTTTTACATCGCCTATTAGTAACAATTTGGCATATATGTTTGGGCTACAAGATCTCTACTATTTTCCAACAGTGATTTGATGAATGGCTGATAATTTTTAGTTTATTTAGATAGCTACATGCCATAACTTTAGGGGATAAGTTTGTTGGGGACTATGTTGTAGGTGATCTAATAAAACTGTTAGGAAAGACACAGATTATATAGTAGGAAAACTGTTGGTTGGTCCTCCACCACCAGGCCAGCCCGTTAATCTAGTCAAGAAGCCAGCTTAACCAAGAAACCTGCTATAGTGCTATCTCGATAGAACAAAATAAACGATCTCTTGAAGAAGGAAGACGATAAAGCACCTCCAAGAGTAAAAGATAAGATCATCTTCAGTTTTGATTAATGCTCTACCAATCTTCAGAGGAGTAACTGAGTCTGAACTTTGGCAGCCAGATCCGAAAGTTTAGGAGAGGCCCCCGCGTCGCTCCAGGGGCGACACGGGTGGCGATCTGCCCCCGGCGTACCCTTCCTCCCTCCCTGCCGCCGCTAGAGCCTGAGGCCGGAAGTCCGGCTGGGGGAAAGGAAGGCGGCGGCCGGGATCTCATCTCTTTTCCCAGCCCGACGGGATCCATGGAGGAGAGAGCTGCGGCGGCGGCCGGCCATGGCTGCGAGGAGCGGTGGTGGTGGCCGGATCCGGCCCGGTCACAAGGGGATCCAGCGCTTTCCCATGCGGCCGAGCGCGCGGAGGAAGCGGCGCGCGGACGCGTGCCGGGAAGGCCGGCGAGGGCGCGTGGGGCCTGGGCGCGGCTCTTTGCGGCCTAGGCACGAGGACGACGGCGCAGCTGCTGACCGGCTGTGGGCGCGCGGCGGCTGTACTGCGGCGTGCGGGAGGAGCCCGGTGTGGTGGCGGCTCGAGTTGTGGCAGCCGACGGTTGTGCGACGAATGGCGCTGGTGTGGAAGGGCTAGCTCCGGACTTTGCAACTACATCTGGTGATGATATCTTCACTTTCGCATTTTCTTTTCATATAAACCAAGAGATATGAGTCACCTTGACTTCATTCACGGATTCTCTTACTCGAAGACGGATTTCATCTGCAATTTATTCCTGTTAGATTATGCACGGGTACCCAGCGGCTACTTTGAAGCATGATATCTCAGGTTACGAATTCAGATGGTCTACCGGATTTGGAGTTTTGTGGCCGTTAAAAGTGGGTCAGGGCTGATCTATATGGAAGCATTGGCCTGGTAAGAAGGGGGAAGCAACACAGTGTGACTTGGTCGTGGTGGTAATTGCTACTAATTCATTGGTTCCAGGAAGAAATTCCTAGGTCTGACCTTAATTGGTTGAACCTGGCAGTGACATTGTTGAAGGCATTGCTTGTATTAAGATGAATTACTCCCTCGTGAAAACATCTGATCTGGTCTTAATTGGTTGGGTCATTACAATGTCGGCACGTGCGCGTGCCGTTTCCTCGTTGGAGGCGTTGTTTCGGGAACCTACTTCATAGTCCAAGAGTTGCTTTGGTTTGTGAAGCGGATGAAGATGAAGGCGCTTGTGGTAGTTTGCTAGGTCATGGTGCTCTCATTTTTTGTTTCTTTTTCGTTGGTTGTGTGCATCTTAGTTATGCAGAGGCCGGGTTGGATCTTATATAATTGTATCATCTCGATGTAATTGTCTAAGATTAATAAAGCTTCCCTTTTCCAAAAAAAAGGAAAACTGTTGGCCATTCGAAAAAAAATAATAGAAGACACGAAAATTGTTGGCCACTTATATAAAACTGACGAGAAAGATAGCATATGTCCATTAATTCATCACAAATGCAGCACGCTGATCATTATTCTTCATGATTCAAATTGAAAAGGGGTTGTTGAGCTGTAGATAATATCATCACATGTGTATGCCGTATCACAGCTCCAGTTGACACAACTTGTATAAACCTTTATTTCTTCACGTACATGAAGTTACACAAAAAACATGTTTGCAGGAACAAGGACAACAATTTGAAAGGAAAGAGCTCTCCCGAGCGATCACTCGGGACCCGAAGAGAAGGGAACACATAGACTGACAACACATGTGCACAAGATCACCGGCGATCGACGCAGTGGATGGAGATGATCACTTTGGTCGTGTGGCACGTTTCATCAGCTGGTTACTTAGAGTGGGCAGGTGAAGTCTGCGGGGCAGACCTTGCCGCAGTGGTTGAGGAGGAGGCGCAGGTCGACGGGCACGTTGAGGTTGATGCCTAGGATGTTGGCTTTGATGGCAGTGCAGAGGCAGACGGCGGCGTCCAGGTCGACGAGCCCGTCCAGCAGCGGGCAGCACTGGTCGTTCCCCGTGGGGAGGTTCAGCTTGAGCAGGTTCAGCACGTTGGCGCACACCTCCAGCTTGAGGGCGTTGATTGGGCAGTATCCGCCGGACGGCGTTGGCACGACCGGCGGGGTAGGGCAGTATGGTGTGCAGCCGTGCACGGCCGCGGCGAAGGCGAGGACAGACAGGGCGAGGAAGAGGGCAAGCTTGGATGGAGCCATTGCTATCGTCAGGTTGCTATAGCTTCAACAACTCAAGTGAGCTATGAGCTGCTAGAAGCTATAGCTTTGTTGAGTGGTGCGTGTGTTTGGGATGGTTTTGAGGTGGAGTTTTGGGTGCTATTTATAGGCCGATTGAGCGAGTATGAGGCGTAGGTTGGGCTGGTCTGGCAGACCCTACGTGGCTTGTTGTGCTGCAAGTTGCATCCATGAAGAACAGAAAAATATATAGGTATAGTACGTAGCTGGCTGGAGATGAATGGGACAAACTGACAAAGGATTCGTACGTGTTGCCGCCACCGCGAACGAATGCGCGTTAGTCGTTTCACGGGGCAAAGTGTTTGGTTGATTATCTTTAGTTATATGTTCGTTAACGTGGACTAGGAATAGAGTGGGTGATTGCTTGCATTGGTCAGGAACCTTGAACTTGTAGTAAGCTAGTAAGCCCAGCAACATCTGTGCTCCCAACAAAAAATGGACCAATAATCTTTGGTCTATAAAATTGTTCAGAAAACTGAGTACGTCGATCGCTAGCTGGGGATGAATAGGCAAATGATTTAGACATGTTCTTTTTTCTCTCGAATACGCGGGAGAGCTTCGTATGTGTTGCTGCGACCATGAACGGATGCTCTTTAGTCGTTCCACGGGGCAAAGTGTTTTTGGTTTATTATATCTTAATATATGTTGTTTCTTTTCGGAAACAAAAATGTGTTTCTTAACCTGGACTAGGTGCACAGCTGCTCACTAACATATGACATGACACGTGAGCAAACTTTGACTGACATAATAGAAGTGATCGATCCATCTAGGTGTTAGCACCGCATGAGGGTGTGTGGGGGCTGAGAAAAATTTCAAGTAACCCCCTAGATAATTGACTTTCTCAGTGTTCAAGTAATGCCTACTTTGACACAGACAACATGGTTTTGGCAAGGGTGGTGGATCGGACACAAGCCGGGAGACATGACGACAAACCATTTGGTGAGCAATCTTTCACGCATCAAATCCATTGCCGTTGCACTAACACGAAGGATGAACATCGGTGTAGTGGACGAACCAAACACAGGTGTGTGTGGTGGACGAGGATCAGCGTCAGCGTCTCGGCAACACCGGAGGGAGATCCGGTTTTTCCGGGAGCGATCCAGTGGCGATTGCCGGCGGTCGACGTCTACGTCCGGCGAGCGGCGTGCATAGCCGTGCACCTTGGCGGATCATTCCGGCGTATAGCGTGCGGCGTGCATGGTACTGTAGCTCGCTGGATCGACGTCGGTCGTCTGGTTTCTTATTGACCGGATGGCCCGATGAGAAGCTTGTGGATTCGTCGGCTCACTCTTGCGCCGGTGATCCGACTGATAAAGGAGTGCGACGAGTCGGTGTCCGTGCTGGATGCGGAGGCGGATCGAATTCTGGCAAGGGAGAAATTGCACCGGGAGACGGAGGCGATGGCGACATCGGCAACAACTGGAACGAAGGTCCATGGAGTGGAGGCCATGGGCTCAAGGTTCTGGGCGCTGGGCGATTCCTCATCAGAGGATGAGGGCGATGAGGATTCACAATGCGTGTCTCCGTCATCTGTTGCCTCCATTGATACACCGGAACTGGTGGGCAGAGCTCAGCATGCCGGATTCACATTAGCTCAGATTTACCAGGCAGAAGAGGAGCTTTGTGACAGCCCGGGCAGCAAGAGGAAGACGGGGGAGGCGAGCTTGGCGCGTAGAATTCTGGATACAGTCATCAGGAGGAAGCAAGACGGTGAGCCATGGCGAGGGCCACTTCCCAAGCCTCATCGTTCGCCGCCAAGGACCATTGGTGATGCGATATCCGAAGCGCAGGTGAGTATACGTTCGAAGTCTACCATTCACAAGCATAATGCATCGCTTCCCAGACCCTATTCTTCCCCTCCGGCGAGGTTCTTGCCGTTCCCGGAGGAGGTGAACCCGAGATCCGATCGGAGCAATTCTCGCGGACGGGATTTTGGGGAGGCGGCATTTTCAAACGGCAAAACCAGGACACATGAGATGGGCCGGCCGAGCATCGGCCCACTGCAGGACGCCAGCCCGTGTCAGATACGTCTCACGCCAGGGGTACCGTATCGGCCTACCCCTGGTCTTGTGGCGTTTTTTGCACGATCGGGAACGCGCCGCCTAAACCCTAGAGCTCCACACACGAGCTTTGCAATTCCCATCGGCCGGACATACGCGGAAGTTGCCAGGAACGCCATGGAGAGCGGCGGCCGAGGTGGTCCGAACCGGGGCGGTGGGAGATCAAGTGGCCAGGGTGGATTTTTTGGCAGAGGTTTTCCTGGCCCGTTCCATCCTGGCAGTGGCGGCCGAGGAGGTGGCTACGGCAACCGTGGTGGCAGTGGAGGCCGTTCCTACGGTGCTAGTCGTGGCTCGGGCGGCAGGTTTGGAGGCCGTTTCAGTGGCACTGGCCGAGGCTATGGTGGCCGCTTTGGTGGACGTGGGCGACAGGAGCACTTGGCCGACGTGCCGGCAATTCCAGAGACTAGGCCGGCGCAGAATACCCAGGCAGCGACGGCATCAGCCCAAGCGTCGCAAGCAGCAGCTCTCTTGCAGCAGGCTTTTTCTTTGATGCAAGGAGGAGGGCTTGGGTCAATAACATCAAAGGCAGACACACCGAAGCCACAGGTTGAGAACAAGACTGTTCCAAATAATCAGAGTGTTGTGCAATCATCAGGTCATGTGGAGAAGCCTGAATCTTCTGCTATGGGTGCAGCTAAGGTGACGGGTAAGCAACCATATTGTTATCGGTGTTTTACAAAAGGTCACGCCATGTCCGACTGCACCGCTGTACTTTATTGTGAGATATGTGATAAGCCTGATCACTCGAAAATCCGTTGTCCGCGGTTCCGAGCGGACAAGGCATTTGTTGTAGCCTGTGGATATGCAGTGGATGGGCTCGGTTTCTTTTACATCCCACCACCGACCAACCATAAACACAAGACAGAATTGAAGACGGGGCTGATTCGTGTTAGTGGAAGTTCACTTACTGCTGCTAATGTGACATCTGAGCTGGAGAGGTTGATTCCTGGACAGTGGAAATGGGTGGTGCAGGGGTCTGGGGCAAATTCTTTCAGGGCTGTGTTTCCTACTAGAGAGGAATTGCAGAGGATGGTGGAGTGGGGGGTTTTACAAACTAAGTTCCCTGGCACGACCCTGAAAATTGAGGAGTGTGGCAATGGCAATGTGAAGTTCGACCTCACTGATATTTGGGTGCAGTTTTCTGGCCTTCCTGACGATCTTAGGGAATATGAAATTATCTGGGCTGTTGGGTCAGTTTTGGGAGTAACCAGAGAGGTGGATATGACTTTCACCAGGAAGCATGGAAGGAGCAGGGTTCAGATTGCTGTTTTGGATGATAATATTATTCCACAATTTGTGGATGTAGCCATTGGTCATTGTGTTTATGGCTTACAGTTCATTGTGGAACCAAATGTGGATGGCAGCAACCCAGAACCCATGGATATGGACCATAGGGATTATCAGGAGGATGGAAGAGGGGATGATACAGCTACACAGCAGAAGGAGGATATGCACAAGAGTAACTCCAAGAGTGCCTCAGATAAACAACAGGCGAAGCAGAAGGGCGATGAGTCTTACCCAAAGTCTGATAGTGTTGGTAAAGGGAAGAGGGTAGAGCAGCAGATGGAGAGTCCGGATTGGACTCATGAAGGGGGTACAGCGGCAGGGGCAGCAGTGGCTGCAGATTTGGGAGAGGAGATGGCAGCAGGGGAAGTGGTTGCGACACTGGGAACTGATGAGCAGACAGTGCTGCCCGGTTTTGAGGAGCAGGTGAGGTACATGGCGTCCAGTCCAGAGGCGATGGATCCTAGCCTTCGGCATAGCAAGCGTCGGGCCGAGACCAGTAACGAGGATTCCATGGACACTGCAGTGAAGCGCAAGGCCGAACTGTTGGTGCCGAATGAAGGTAAATTAACGTGTCAATCCTTTTTAAATGTCTCTGATACTGTTATAGCTAGCGGTTTTAGTGATATTGGTATTACCTTGGGTAGTGATGACTTTAGCATTAGTAATTCTATAGCTAGGATTAAGACTTTAGAAGAGAAAAGATTGTTAGAACAGCCTAGAACAGATAAAGTGACTGATATTTTTGATAAAGAAGAAAAGTGTCTAGCGGAGGAAGAAGAGATTGATAATTGTATTCTTGCTCACTTATGTGGAGAAATTATGGAGGAAGTGATGGATTCCAGTAGTGATCTACATGATCGTACTACTGAATTACCAAAACAAAAATTACCTTCATCACAGAAAAAGAAAAAGACCTCCAATTCAATTAAAAAATCCAAAAGACAGTCTAAATGAAAGGCATATTTTGGAATAGCAATGGGTTTAAGGACCCGAAAAAGCATAGATTTCTATCAGAATTGACTAAAGAGCAGAACCTTAGCTTCATTGCCATTTCAGAAACAGGAAGGAGGAGCTTTTCCGATCCTTCCCTGAGAAATCTGTGTGGTGAGAAGAATTATATTTGGCATTGCAAAGAACCGAAAGGTCGCTCCGGTGGAATACTGTTGGGGATTGACTTAGATGTTTTCCACATCGGGGCAATTGATGAGGGTGAATTTTATGTGAAATTCCACTTGTGCAATAAGAATGATAGCTTCAAGTGGGCTCATGTAGCAGTGTATGGCCCTGCACAACAGGAACTTAAGGAGACCTTTCTGATAGAGTTGGCACAGTTGTGCTCTCACGAGAGTCTTCCAATCCTCATAGGGGGAGACTTTAATATTTTACGTAGCAGTGAGTAGAAAAATAATGATAATTTCGAGCATCGTTGGCCGTTCTTATTTAACGCCGTAATTGATGGTCTGGATTTGAGAGAACTAATGTTGTTGGGTAGGAAATACACATGGGCTAACTCACTGCAAAATCCAACATATGAAAAATTAGATCGGGTCTTGATGACAACGGAATGGGAGCAAAAGTTCCCACTCTCCACAGTCATTACCCTTAGTCGAGATATATCAGATCATACTCCTTTACTTCTAAACACTGGGGCCTCGATCTCGGGAAGTAACCAACCTGCTTTTAAATTCGAGCTTGGTTGGCTCCTTCGAGATGGATTCCTGGATATGATAAAGGACTTATGGATTAATGAAAATAGGGGTGACACTCCTATGCAACGCTGGCAATCAAAAATCCGCAGAGTGCGCCAACACCTGAGGGGGTGGGCCAAAAATACAAGTGGACAATACAAGAAAGAGAAAAAACAGTTACTGGACAAACTTGACCTCCTAGACAGAAAGGCGGAATCATGTCTCCTGTCAACTCAGGAGATTGATTTAAAGAATTGCCTTCATAATAGATTAGCAACTATGCTGCGAGAGGAGGAGGTCAAGTGGTACCAAAGAGCAAAAGTAAAAGGGCTACTGGAAGGAGATTCAAATACTAAATACTTCCAACTTATTGCAAATGGTAAACATCGAAAAACAAGAATATATCAGCTGCAGGATGGGGAAAGAAAAATTACGGGTGATGATGAGTTGAAAAAGTATATCACCACGTATTAGAAAGGTCTATTCGGTCCTCCGGATGGGAATGATTTCCGGTTAGATGAGACTCGGATAGAGGATATCCCTCAGGTATCTGTAGGTGAAAACGAGGTTCTCATATCGATGTTTTCAGAACAGGAAGTGAGAGAGGCAATTTTTCAAATGGAACATAACAAAGCCCCTGGGCCTGATGGTTTCCCAATTGAATTCTATCAGGCTTCCTGGGATTTTATAAAGGATGATTTGTTACTCCTTTTTCAGGAATTCCATAATGGAAATCTGCCTTTATATAGTCTAAATTTCTGTACGATAATATTACTACCAAAGTGTAAGGAAGCAATTAAAATTCAGCAATACAGACCTATCTGTTTGCTAAATGTGAGCTTTAAAATTTTTACAAAGGTAGCGACAAACAGAATCTCCAAGGTAGCGGGTAGCGACAAACAGAATCTCCAAGGTAGCGCAGAAAGTTATTAGTCCCACTCAAACAGCTTTCCTGCCGGGAAGGAATATAATGGAAGGAGTAGTGGTGTTGCATGAGACAATCCATGAGATGCATAGGAAGAATCAGAGTGGGGTAATTTTTAAAGTTGACTTTGAAAAAGCATATGACAAGGTCAAATGGTCCTTTGTACAACAGACCATGAGGATGAAGGGTTTCTCAGATAAATGGAGACAATGGATAGAGGCTTTTACTCAACAGGGCCATGTTGGAATCAAGATAAATGACCAGGTTGGTCAGAATTTTCAAACATGGAAGGGTCTCAGACAAGGAGATCCTCTGTCTCCTATTTTGTTTAATATTGTTGTTGACATGTTAGCCATTATTATCAATAGAGCTAAAGAGGAGGGACAAATAACTGGGGTTGTACCGCATTTAGTTGATGGAGGTTTGTCCATCTTACAATATGCGGATGACACTATTCTGTTTATGGATCATGATTTTGCCAAAGCTACAAATATGAAATTAGTATTATGTGCGTTCGAGCAATTATCTGGTCTTAAAATCAATTTTCACAAGAGTGAGATATTCTGCTTTGGACAGGCAAAAGAATGTGAAAAACAGTATGCTGAGTTGTTTGGATGCCAATCTGGGTCCTATCCCTTTAGATATCTAGGCATTCCAATGCACTACAGGAAGCTCAATAATTTCGATTGGAAAGGCATAGAGGAAAATTTTGAAAGAAAATTAGCCAGTTGGAAAGGAAAACATATGTCAGTTGGAGGCAGATTAGTGTTAATCAACTCCGTTCTGACTAGTTTGGCGGTGTTCATGTTATCATTCTTTGAGATCCCAAAAGGGGTCCCGGAGAAGTTAGATTATTATAGGTCAAGGTTTTTCTGGCAATCAGATGGACACAAAAGAAAGTACAGACTGGCTAAATGGGGTATCTTATGTAAACCAAAAGAATTGGGAGGATTAGGAATTAAAGATCTGGAGTTACAGAATCAGTGCTTGCTAAGTAAATGGCTGTTTAATTTGATTAATGGGGATGGCCTGTGGCAGCAGTTACTAAGAAATAAATACCTGCGTTCTCACACCATTACAGAAGTAGAGAGAAAACCAGGGGATTCCCATTTTTGGATGGGACTAATGAATGTAAAGCAAACCTTTATTAACTTTGGTAACTTCCATTTAAATGACGGAAAACAGGTCAGGTTTTGGGAGGACAAGTGGTTCGGTAATTTTACTTTACAACAACAGTACCCATCCTTGTATCATATTGCCAGGAAGAAAAGTGACACGGTGGCCTCGGTTTTTTCTAGGGTACCTCTTAATGTGTCTTTCAGAAGAGTATTAGTAGGACAGAATTTAAACCTTTGGCATAACCTAATCAGTAGAATTGTTAATGTACAGTGGAATAATAACAGGGATACTTTTAGTTGGGGCCTCACTCAATCGGGTTTATTCACTGTTAAGTCAATGTACTCAGCTCTTATTAATAATGGCAATATGCAGCGTATTTCGAAAATATGGAAGCTGAAAATACCGTTAAAAATAAAAGTCTTTATGTGGTATTTAAAGAGAGGGGTTACTTTGACAAAAGATAATTTAGCTAGGAGGAATTGGAATGGGAGCAAGTCATGCTCGTTTTGTTCCAGGGAGGAGACAATTCAACACCTCTTTTATGACTGTCACATGGCTACTTTTCTTTGGAGGGCTGTCCAGTTTGTTTTGAACCGTCCAAAACCCCATAGTTTCAATCACCTTTTTAATGATTGGCTGGTGGGTTTAAATAGGAAGTCAAAGTATCAAATATTGGCAGGTGCCTCGGCTTTATGTTGGGCACTATGGCTAACCAGGAATGATATAGTTTTTGACAAATCTCCACCAAAAACTTACTTGCAGGTATTGTTCAGGGGCACGCATTGGCTTCGCTTTTGGGCACAGCTTCATCGGCATGAAGACGATAGACAAGGAATAAAGGAAGTTTGCCAAGCTCTGGAAGCTTTGGCCATGAATTTTTTTGCCCGCCATGGGTGGAGGTTTAGTAATAGGATTACAAACTAATGCCTTCATCAAATTTTTGGCGTGTGTCTCGTTTCTGGATTATTAGTTGAGTGTGCAGACGGAGGGGCTGCAATCTTGTAATTTTGGGCCGTAACCACTTGGTCAAGGCTGGATATTATATATCCATTATCTAAAAAAAAGGTGTGTGGTGGACGAACTGGCTGGTTCCTCTACGACAATGCCATCGAGGAGCTGTCGACAAACAACTACTAATTATGCATTTAAATAATTAGTGCAAGACAGTACGTGATTTCACTCTACGGCAATGTCATCGAGTATGTAATTTCACTCTCTAATTAGTGCGGCGAGCAATGACGGGATCTTCTTGTGGATGTCTCAGTTCATGAATGTGTGTAGGTGCCAGCATCATATACTCCATCCTCAATTCCTGTAGGATACAAATGCATTGAATTTAAGGGAAATATTGGATTCATTCAAGAGCTACTCAATGATTGGGTGAAAGAGAGACGGCCTAGGATTCATTTGGATTGTCTAGGGATTTGGGGATCTGGGGATGAAGATGATGACAGCTACTGCAGGGTCAAGCAGATGAGCGTGGACTTTTTCAGAAAACTGAACATGTCAAGTTGATGATTCATCATAGCATGGAGTAGTTTTTTGCCCACATTTAACCGGCCTTGATGACTCATCTGCACACGCCAAGTTACTGCATCTAAATGAACAATTATAGAGATGATGAACCTAACTGCACCCACATACTCCCTCCGTATCACAATTAGACGACGTTTTGGACAAGGTTTGGGTCAAACCTTGGGAATATAAATCATAAATAACTTTTAAACTATTGAGTTTAGAAATGTAAAAATCATATCAATAGATTTGTCTTGAAAATTACTTTTATAAAAGTATACATATATAACTTTCTAATAAATATTTTCTATAGAAAATATGAGTCAAAGTTGTGCTTTGGAGACCGTGTCGCTGTCCTAAACGTCATCTAATTGTGATACGGAGGGAGTACCAAGTTTGTGTATTAATCGTGCATTGACTTCATATTTAAATAGTGAAAGTTATATGTCAGGAAATTATTTTTCCTAATGACTATATTCTGGAAACAAGTAATTTTATCTTCTTGTCACCTTGTCACGCCGTATGATTTTTCAAATATTAACGGTCAAAACTTAAAAAAAATACCAACAGCAATGCTAAATGAATCCAAAACAGTAGTCAGATTTTGTTTTATGATTACAGTACATGGAAAACCTTACCCATTCAATTCAGGCCTATGAAATATACATCAGTAGTACAATGTGATAAAGTAATCCAATAATCAAGGGTAAGAAAATACTGCTGATCATATTCTCCATTTAATAATCTTTGTCTATGAAAAATACGATATCAAATATACTCTAGCATAAGGTAGGGAAAAGTCCATTTCTAAATAATAATTTTTATTCACCTGTTAACTGAAAATAAGTTTATCTTGGCTTGTGTCCTACTCGCCCGTCAAAAAAGAATATAGTTCTAGTTTTATTCTAAGTGAAACTATTATAAACTTAATTAATCAAGTTTATGAAAAAAACTAGTATATTTTGTGACTAATCAAAGGCTATTTTTTTGATACCATCAATATTTATATTTTTTTACGAATTGATCAAACTTAAGATCGCTTGAATGAGAAAAAAACTCGAATTATATTATTTTTAGAAACGGGGACTATTGTGCATCAAAATTAAAATGAGTTATTGACTATAACACTTTCCCGTGAATTAAAAAACGTTGACATAGAGCGTGCGACACCAGGACGCCAGGTTGTACTGTAGCAGCATGCCTTGTTAAGATATGGGCAGAAAAGACACGGAAAAGAAGCAACGACACTACCATGTCAATATATAAAACATGCTAAGAATATTGTGTACATGTGTGTAGTCCTATACTACGTCTACGTAGATCCTGGGCAGAATACTCTTTTCTTTAGGGATCCGGGGCAGAATACATGGATAAGCTAAGTCGTTATTTTATTAATTCAAACGGTGATTTTAGTCCTGCGTGCCGACAGGCCGGAGAGCATTAGCAAACAGCAACATGTTAGCAGGCCTGCTCCATGAGGCCTTGAACTGCTGGAAGCCCACAATATGATTCCGCCTCTCTAAATGGATTGATTCACTAGAAGGCCCAAAGGTCGTTTAATCTCCCTAGCGGGCTTAAATTTGTATGTTTTTTTTAACGAGAAACCAGCAGCAATTCTGCTTTGGTTCAAAAGGCGAGCAGGGCGACCTTATGCGCATATTCTGGAAGCCTAGAGTCTCTACTTGCAGCCGCACGGGCCAGAACGGACCCCAAAGGCCCAGACCATGTCGCTGCTCCGGCTGCCGGCTCTCTGCAACTTTACGATTTTGTCTCTCTGCTGTTTACTTTCCAGAGGTGTACACGTTAATTTGCCCCATTTTTCAGAATATGCGCATAAGGTCATCAATGTTTCACTGAAGAAGTGAAGAGGAGAATTAGAGCATCAAACATGGTTAGATTCTCAGAAGTCAGAATTGCTATAATTTCCCTCGCCTTTTGCGAATAAACCTCATAGGTAAAAATTGGCTCATACGTTACAAGGATCTCTGATCTTCTTGCCGCCTAGTAAATGTGAACCATACAAAGGCGTACTCGAATAACAAATGTACAGAGCAATTCTTAGACCGCAACTGCAGACAACTCAAGTTTCCACAAGCATAATTTATTATTAAAGTTTTCCTTGCTATTCACTCTGCAAGACTAACGCTTAGACAGCGATAAGCACAAGCAGATGTGGCTCTAATGCTCTATACTATGGAGAGCTTGTACTTCACAAGATTAGTCCACGTGGGCATATAGTTTACAAAATAATCGAAGACACGAAGCACCAGTGGTCTAGTGGTAGAATAGTACCCTGCCACGGTACAGACCCGGGTTCGATTCCCGGCTGGTGCAATTTTTCCTTTTTTTGTTAGAAAAAGAAACTCTGAATACTTGATGTTTAATGTTCTTGTGTTTTTATCCTTTTGGAATTTGTACAAAAGACATTACTACATTGTTCTTTAATTGAAAAAACTACGAAAATTTACGCGTTGTATGGACTCTCTGAATCTCTCATGTTTTTTTAACCGAAATATCTTGTGTTTATGGTTCTTCTCTTTTCATCCTTTTGGAAATGTACAAAAAACATTACTGATATCCAGACTCTATACGAATTGTTTCAAGCAGCGATAAAACTGTTGTGTACACTGTATACCTAGCTAGCGTTGCATTTCTCTATACAATTTGGCAGAGTAGTGCAAGTTATCTAATTATAGTATTCTTGTATTCAGGAAAACAATAGGTAATTCAAATGCTAGTGTATGCGTATACGTAAGTGTGGTAATACCGTATGCTAACAATTTGTATGTGTGTAAGTCACCTCCACTCCAGATTCTGGTACTCGTGAAACCAATAGGCAAAATTCTAACTTTCTAAGACGTAGTCCTGTTTGCTGTATTTTGGCCAAAGCATAGAGTATTTCATATAAGTCACACAGCTGGGGCGTGTTTGAACTTCATGTTAGTACATTTCCAGAATTCCTTTGGATCCATGCATCCCACAGGAATTCTGAAGGAATTTAGAAAATCGACCTGGAGGACCAATGCAGCATGATTGGCACGAAATTCGATATTATTGTATATTTCATCTGTCCACAAAACAATGCAATTCTCATTTACCGAGGAATCAAACAATTTCAACTTTGACCAAATTTATAGAAAATAGTACTAACATTTGTGTCTCTAAATAAATTTATTATAAAAATATATTACACGATTAATCGAATGATACTTATTTTGTATCATAAATATTAGCAACCTTTCATATAAATATGGTCACATCTAAAAGTGTTTGACTCTTCGGGGTGAGAATTGCATTCTTTCTGGACAGAGTGAGTACGTAGAGTAGTGTCATGGTGACTGTAGTACAATGCTCTTTTGCATTGGTACTGTTGGCAGATGTCTACAGTAGCTCAATGTTGCGGCTTCTGACTTCTGTCGGTGGCTGCCTCCATGGTTTTTCTTTTCTGATAAATCTTAATGCTCATCAGTAAAGTTCAGATAATTAAACTTTGAAACTGTAACTGCGCTGCATATTCAGGAAATTAGATACTGATGTACGTAGGAGGTAAGGCCGGAAGGGGAACTGAACACAACTTCATTCTTCAGTTACTGATTCGAAATCATCAGGAGCGCAAAGTGACACTGCTAAGTCAGTCGATCTAATTTTGCTGCTCAGGGTTAATAGCGGCTACCATACCAAATGGCCGGAGAGCTGTCGCTGTCTCACCGGCGCCATGCATGTAGGATCTCATCACTAGCTCTGCTACGGAACGATGTGACGCCTTGCCTAATGCCACTTTCATGCCCAACGTCTTCATGACGGTAACAGTTCAGTAGTACGTTTCTTTCCCCTATCGCCATCGTGTGACTGTACTCATAGTCATAGACCATTATATTGGTTTTCATTTTACTTAGTATTAGCAACGTACAGCATAGATTTCAAGGCAGGGCTAGGTAATAACTGAAATTATTAGCATTGAAGCAGAAGCTCCCTGAAATTTCTCTTCAAGTAACGACTACATTATATTTTTTTAAAAAAAAAGAAAATCTAGAGGTACTTTCCGATCTCTGAACCAATCAGGATTATCTCTTTTTCTTTAAAGAAAAAAGAGAGAGAGATCGGGAGCCAGAGAGAACTCTCATTCTGTCGTGCGGGACAATAGCCCAGCCCTGCCTCCAAGCAATTTGCATAAAGGGAATGAAGGGCTAGATAGTATTAACTCTCAGTACAATTGAGCTCAAGTTTCGGAACAGCTACACATGTACTCCCAAGTATGACATATATGACACAAATTTATTCTCCCAAGTTATCTGAATTTGAGACATGAACAAAATTAACAGCTTGCTTAACGATGTAATTAACAAACCCCAAAGAAAATTTAACTGAGTAGTACCCTCCACGCGCTACATTCACCGGCGAGGCGGCGACCAGCCACCCTACACCTCGACGCTGCATCCCGTGGGCTGCGCGAACTTGAGCGCCGACACGGAGACATTGGAGCCGCCGGCGCCGGGGAAGCCGGCGGAGAGCACGGCGGGGCAGCTGACGAAGAGGTGGTAGCTCCCGGAGACCCAGCTCCCGACCTTCCACTTGACGCGGCCGTCGACCTTGACCTGCAGCGCGACGTACCCCGCGGCGACGTCCTGCTTCATGGCGTCGGCGATGTAGGCGGCGACGGGCACGGCCTGGGCGGAGAGCACGGGGGACCAGACGGTGACGTCGCGGTGGCCCTGGTACTGCGGCGGCAGCGACACCGGCGTGGTGACGGGCTCGTCGCGGTAGGTGACGAACACGTCGAGGCGCTTGTAGAAGACGCCGACGTGGTCGTTGGGGTTGCGGGAGGCCAGGGTCACCTGCGCCGACGCCGACAGGGAGGGGTCGCCGAGGGTGATGGGGCGGCGGAGCTGGAGGTCCTGCAGGTAGAAGGACGGCTTGGAGGGGCGCAGCGCGAGGTAGACGACGAGCGCGACGAAGGCGACGATGAGGACCAGCGCCAGGAGGCAGGAGGCCATGCAGCCGCAGCAGTGGCGCAGGTGGTGCTCATGGCGGTGGTGCTTCCCCTCCTTGCTCATGGCTCTGCTCTCTGCTCTGCTTCTCTTTGCTGTGGCCTGTGGCTGTGGGTGTGTGAGTGTGTCTGAGATGAGCCGAGCTGAACCTGCTGGGCTTAGTGAGTGAGTGGGTGAGTGAGCCGTGCGGCGCAGGAAAGCGTAATGGCTTTTAAAATCGGTAGAGGTTGTAGCTCGTGGCACACCGTACCAAGCGTGCTAATACACAGCGCATGTGTCAAAAGGTTTCTAGCGCAGCACCAGCACGGCTTGTTAACCCTTAATTAGCTTGCTGCAGCCTGCAGTACGTGTTGAGCTTGAGCAGAGGCAGAGGGGTGTGTGTGCAGGGGAGGGGAAAGCAACGTCTCAACCGAAGAAGATTCCTCCATCTGCTAATTCGGTACGTACTTCATCCAGTGGAATGGGCCACGGTTGGTGTGGGGACCCCGGCTGCATGTGCCTCGGCTTTGAGATTCGTGTTGATTACCTTTTTGGGCACCATGAGTGATTGAGTGCGATGGAGGGAACTAGTACACATGACCTTGAGATTCACATTTCAATGAGCTGCAGGTGCAGTGGCCGACAATTGCACATTCATGCTCTTGTCCGGGGTTGTTGGTATTTGTTCATCTCGAGCCATACCCTGAGAAAAGATAGTCGTAATTTTCAGCTAGCATGATCCATCGACCGATCATGCACACACAAGGGTCAACTAAACCGGTAGTTGATCGACCAGTTGCAGAAGAGAATATGACACGATCGAGATCAATTTGGTGTCGGCTATATATGTACTGGCCGGTAATATTCAGGCAGTCATCACAAGTAACTGGCTACACTTTTTCTTCTACTACGTTTCCCCTTTGCACCATCTAAACAATGCAAAGAATCGATAAGAACACGGTGCTGTTGGAGTGCATACTACTAGTACTAGAGTAGAGAAACAGAGTAGGAGGGGCGTTGGTTGGCGCGGGCGCTGTCCCTGCTTGGCATGGCATTTGTCCGGGCGCAGTGGAATGGAGAAGGTTGGTGGCGCGTAGCACGCACGCACGCTCATCATGTTGGTAGTTACCACGTCGAGTTCGTCCTAGGCAAAACGCCGAGGGAAGCGGACGGCCGGCCCCCGGCCCGGGCAGATCCATCTATTCTTCTACAATGATGAAACAGCCTTCTTACCTTCCCCAGATTCCAAGTGTATGTGTGCTGTGCTTTAATTTGTGTGGTGGTGCCTTTGATTGCTTGTTGGCACCTTATCTCGCCACCACCGACTGCATGCATGCCCCTGACCCCTGAGTCCTATGTCATCAGTTTTCCAAATCTTCAAATCCAAAGGTTTTAAGTAGAATCCCCGGGAATTGGGCAGGTGTGAAGCCGTGAAGGGGAGGACGTACATCTCAACGCCATTCAAATTGGCAATGCCCTGTAACAATAGAATCAATGGAGAGTCATCAATATAACCTACTGCCTCCATTTGCAAATAGACGATGTTTAGGACAAAAAAAACACTACTAGAAATAAGCTAAAATTATTGGTCCTAACGTCAAATAAAAAAGGATGGAGGTAGTAGTTGGTTTCTGCTGCTTTGCCACAAATTTCCTACTGCACTATGTACATGGAGAGCAATGGAGAGCAGGATCTATAATGAATGGACCAGGTCGACAGGATTGAATCATATCAGCCTCAGTACCACCTCACTATGCTTATACTCCATCCATTCTGAAAAACCTGACGTTTAGGACACCGACACGGTCTCCAAAACACAACTTTGACCTCTTGTTATTCTAAAAATATTTATCAAAGAGTGAAATATATATACTTTTATAAAAGTATTTTTCAAGACAAATCTATTCATATAGTTTTCACATTTATAAACTCAACAATTTAAAAGTTATTGATGATTTATATTCCCAATGTTTGACCCAAATCTTGTCCTAAACGTCAGTTTTTTCAAAACGGAGGGAGTATATCAATACCATAAAGTAGCAATCATCCAACTCTTGGTCATGCACATACCTACCGCTGAATCTTTAGTTTAGCTGTTATTTGGTCCAGGAGCAAGAGCAAAGCATAGCCCTATATACGCAGTTGGTACTTGGTAGCCGCTGGAAAGCGCGGAGAATTATTTGACCTCGAATCTTCTCTCTTCATATCTTTTTTTTTATTTCTACCAACGGCATCATGCATGCATGGGCCTCACTCAATTCATCGCGCTTAGCTTAGCTATTTCTCCTCTCCTGTGTGCAACAACCATCAAGCCGTCTAACAAACTGCACTGCCAAAGCTTATATAACTCATCATCTCGTCGTTTAGAAGGCGAGCTTTTTTTCTATACCAACGTTACCTTTTTCATGCTCTTCGTTTCAGAAAAAGATTATCTTCATACTCAAACAAACTCTGTCAAAGCGGCGTGTTGCCCGTGTATTATTTTTGCCCGTGTCAAAGCGGCGCTTTGCCCATCTATTATATTGGTACAAAAGGAGTAATTTCCTCCCAATAAATTATCAAAGAAAAATCGTCCCTTTAGAGAGAGACTTGTTTAATTGGGCTTCGATCTCAGCTGGGCTTTATACCTGTTATTCGTTTTCTTGTGGCATGTTGAGGCCCATGTACGCCCCCAATCCCAGCTATATAATTAAAAATTCCTTATATTTCATCAGGCAAGTAAAGAAAATATGCCTCCCTGCGAACGCAACACACACAGAATTTTAAAACACAAGGAAATCACAAGACGCAATCAGAATTTGATATGAGCACACGCTAAAACCGACAAATTGCCAAGAAATATCAACCAGAAGAAATCAGCATCAAAGAGCGACCATGGCTCAACGAAAGGCTTAGTACACCGTCAAAGCGCGGCAACTTTACTAGCACAAGGAAGAGCATCAAACGAGCAGGTTGCGACTGCTAAACTGCAAGCCAACCAAGCTTAGCTCCACTTCTTCAGTTCTCGAATTTGGGAGTCAAACTGCAGCACTCTACGAGACAAACTAAGCTGATAACCTCTGTAACTCTCGGCAACGACGTCCAATACGCCCTACTCTCCTAGTCAATGATAGGCCCTGGGTAAGGTTAGTGCAAAGTTATCTAGGGTAAATGCCTCGATCTTTCTTCTGGTCACTGTCAAAGACCATAGCCACCTCTCGGGGAGACTGAGCTGCCATTCAGGCTGAGCTTTGCCATGTCAGGCATCTGCCAATTGACTGCCGACGCGTCTCCATAGGGGCTTGGGTTGTAACAGGAAGTGACGCTTCTGCTCCTGCGGTGACGGGCAGACATCTGCTTCAACCTCTCAGCTTCATTCTTTAGGGCATGTGCCTGACCTGCAGATTCCATTTCAAAAACATTTCAGTTAGGTGAGTCTGAGCCATGTTCTGGAACCATCATATCATACTCTAGAATTGTAGGCAGAATATTTCATACTTATTGGGAAACACTAGGAATGGAACAAATGACAAACATTAGTAAGGAATAACAAATAGTTGCAATAATTCAGAAAAATCCTTTTTGTCAGAAATGAATTACAAAAGGAACTATATAAACAAATTCTGTATGCTGTGATGAGGTTAGGCTGCACCCAAACAAAAAATAAATTTCGAAGTTATCCATATCAAAACAATAAACAAATTCCTGGCACACAATAGCTCAAGCTCTAATGTCAAAAAATGACAAGAACAAAAGCTATTGTCAACAGCAAGCTATTGAGCAGACAAACAAGATTACCTGCCCTACGCGGACTATATTCACAATGCGTTTTCGATTTTCTTTTGTGGTAACAGAGGTGTGGATACAGCATATTTGCTCCCAACCATTTGATTAGGCTGAACATGAGCAGAAGGCTTCCATGATTACTGAAGTGTAAATGTTGGTAACTGTTCTTATAATTAGTATGAGGTAAAGAATCACAGACACAATTAAAAGAAAATGACCAATGTTAGGAAGTGACCAAAAGGCAATGCCATTCTTATGTGGAGTTCAGGCTTATTCTGCAATGAACAAGGAGCCTGTGCAAATAGCTGATTACCCTTTTATCTAACATCATTTGAACTGCATTTAACATTTGAGCACAACTTGCATTACAGCAGAAGCATGCAGATTTAGTAGACACCAGATAATCACAATAGAAAAAACATTGAACTCCATTTAGTAATCATCTAGTTCATTAGAAATGTTTTTTTCCACTGATGACATGTAAATATAGGGCATGTGATATTTTTGTCTAACTTATATGGTCATTTTATAATAGTTTCTTATTGCATAACTAGAAATATTTAATGAATCATATGCTACTAAAAAGGATGCACACTCTAAATTATATTCTACTAGTTCAGTAGTTATAATAACTCAAAAAGAGAACGATGTTTCTCGGACATACCATCCTTAATTAGTTTTGCATGCTGAAGACTAGATATCTGTACCCTCAGTTGCTCATTTTCCATTGATAAAGCATTATGAAGCTGGAAAAGTGACGCCACTCTGAGTGCTAAATCAGCTCCCATGTTCTGAAAAAAGAATGAAATGGCATTATTGTCACAGAATAAGAACTACTGAAGCCCTCAACATCAAAATCAAAATAAAATAAAAGAACAACAAAATTACTTGGAGTGAGTCAACAGTTCTCTCAAGTTCAGCAATGTATTGAAGTTTCCGGACCCTAGATCTCTGCCCTGAACGCCTGCACAAATGTTGATTTGCAGAATTGGCATCAATATTGAATCTCAATGGACATGGCATCTTCTTTTGCCTTATAGTAAATAGAGAAGTTAATAATCCTTAAAACAAAAAAAATGGTATACAGCATAAACTATTGCGCATGCAAAGAACTCAAAGCAATCAAGATACAGACACAAATATGGTGTAAATAATATAATATATTGACCTGGTAACATCATACTTCTAAATTGAAACCTTAGTCAATGAATTTCAGTAAGTAGAGCAGTAAAAATCAGGATAGCTTGAAATATCAGCCCCACTCATCATTATTTCAAAAAAGATGTTAGCACAAAAACATGCTAAATAGCACAGAAAAACGTGATTTAGCATAAAAATGCATCGCACTGTTTAGAATTGCGTGAATGTGTACCAAACGGGAAGATGTGACAACCAATTAAGAGAAAGCTTCTCTAAACGATTTTCTTATACTTAACAATTAGCATTGAAAGCTATCGCTCCTTTAACTGACACATTTAGTGCCTCTAATTAGTAAAGATAGTATAAAATCAAAAAAACGAACTTTCTGGTATACTGATGATCAGGCTCCATTTACACATCTTGAGAAAAAAAATTCTGATGGACACATAAGGACAGAAGACTTTGACTGTTGGACAATCTGCGGAGTGTCAAGTATTTACAAACCTAACATGCAATTGTTGCTTTTATAATAGTCAAGCAATGAGGATTTAGTACTAACTTTTGACCACACTATATACCAGCAAGATTTGAACTACTTACGCTGCCAAGATTCACGAGAGCTAATTCTAATTGGAATTGTTACTGCTGGTGATAGAACTCAAAATTACCAGTGTCACACAACTAGAAATATCAGCAGTTGTTTCTTTTCTGTTGGCAAGAGCCAAATTTCACAATTGCACTTCCTTGATAAAATTTGTGCATTTCTTGCATTTTCACTATGAATTCAAGTTTAATAGAAGTGATAATTGTATTGATTGGCACAAACTTCTACTTTCTGAATCAGAGAACATTTGAAGCAACAGATAGATATTGCACTAACAAACATTAGTGTACCTTTTGAATGACCTGTCTTGATCAGGATGGCCAAAAGCATCAGTGGCATCAGCAGCTGCATTGGCCACATTACCACTCACGCCACTGGAGGCGTCGATGGTCAGGTACTGCAAGGGGTTGCTGGGGACATTCTCAAGCACAGCATTTACCATGGAACTCTCTGAAGTTGTCAACCTACTCTTCTGTCTTGGTGAATTCGGCCCATAAACACAGCTGGCCTCAACCACGGAACCGCTTTCCCCTCCATCAACGGCATCCAACAGGTCCTCCGCTTCACCTCCTGGGCTTAGATCCCCTTCCTCGATCGGATGAATCGGGCTCTGGAATGTCGACAGGGCGTCCAAGATGGCATCGGAATCACTACAGGCCCTTCTGAGAGGAGGAAGGTTGGAAACTTTCCCAGAATCTGCGAGGAGATCATCGAGCCAGCACGGCGGCTCACCAAAGAATGGATCCCCAGATGGAAACCTGCAGCTCTGGGTGAACAAGCTGTCATCCCTCCGAGTGATCTGGGGGCCCAGGGGCGGGCAGCGGGGCGGGAGGTGAGGTGACCGAGACATGGCGAGAACAAGCGCTTGTGTGTCTCTGATGCCCTTCCTCTTTTGCTTCTGCTGAGCAACTAGAGCCAATCCAGCATCCCTTCCTTGCTTCTGCTCATTTGGAAAAAACCAGCAGCCGATTAGCACACAAAACATGTGACCAAGAACACAGGCAGGGGTGAGGGGCGCACCCGGCACAAGACATGGGGTATACACATTGATATTTTTTGCAAAAAAAATTCGAAATTTCATTTTTGACGGAATCGAGAAATCGAAGCTAGGTGGTACAATACATGTATAAACCTGCAATTGGTTCAGATCCGAATACAAACACCTTGCATTAGGGTTTGGGGTGCTCAGTTTGGCGCAGCAGGAAGGGGAAGGAAGAGAAGGAAGGGGCGGGCATACCTGGCGGGTGCCCGTCGCCGGCGATGGGGCCGGAGAAGACCTGCAGAAGGGCGGCGCCGCTCGCCAGTCGGCCCCCAGGAAAGGACGAGAGAGAAAGGGTTTGTGGAGGGGACAAGGGGAGGGGAGGAAGGAAAGGAAAAGGAGGGCGTGTGAATGAAGGCGTGAACGCAACGGCCTTGGGGTTGGCGGCGGAATGGAATGGGCCTCGCGCGTTGCAGTCATCATGGCTCATGGGCTACGTGCCGAAGAAATATACCAAGAACGAAAAAAACAAAAATCGGCCACTTTTCAGTTCGGTCTTTTTATGTTTTTTTTATCCCGTGCCGGACGGCAGCCGTATATATGGATCTTCTTCCCGACCATGGATTTTACTCGACTGTAATTTTAGTCTTTTATTTAGGCTCCGTTTGGATGTCGATATGGGGAGCCTTGGTATGGAATCAAAAAAGCTGGCAAATATCAATTCATGTTTGGACGTCCACACCGGCATCTGATTCTTGCCATCTTCAGACACGCTGCCGGCGGCGCTCGCCCGATCCATGGACACCTTGCCGGAGAAGGCCGCTCTCTTCGTCCGGGATGCAGCTCGCCGGCGGAGGGGCGCGCAGCTCGCCGCAGAGGAGGCAGGGGAGGGGCGCCGCGGGGCTCGCCGCGGAAGGTGGCAGCGGAGGGGCGGCGCTGATCCTCGCTCGGCCCGCGGCCTTCGCCTTCTCCAGCTCCGACGCATGGCGCCGGGCAGGAAGATGGAGGAAGACCGTTGGGGAAAGGTTTTGGGGACAGGGAGGGGGGAGGGAGGATGGCCGGAGATGCGAGAGAACAAGGAGGAGGACGAGAGGAAGGTACCTGCGGCGCCTCCGTGTCCCACGAGGTCGTCTCCTGTCCGCTCCCTTTGAGCGCCGGCGGCGGCACAACTTCTGTTTTTTTCGTGAGTAGAACCGAAGGGGCGTCGGGGGAGACGATTCAGCTCAATATGGCGCGGGGAGCTCGGAATTGTTGGTGGGCTCACACGGGCTGGGAAAATACTTCGTGGCATTGGAGCCTAATTCCATTAGGGTGTGTTTGGTTGCTAGACTAAGTCTAGCCTGGCTAGAATCCTAAGCCTGGCTGGTTTAAGCCTGGCTTTGGCCATGCAAGTAGTCATGTTTGGTTGCATGACTTAGATAAGCCAGATAAGCCTGGCTTATGTACGATTTTGTTTGGTTGCTTGGCTACTTGAGTGCATCACCTCTTCTTTCTTGCGGTGAGCCGTCACCTCCCCCTCTCTCAATAATCAGCTGAGCATGCTCTGATTACATGCCAAATCAATCCAATCCCCTCACTGAAAAAAACCAATCCAATCTAAAGTATCAGAAGGAAAAAAAAGTAATCCTATCTATCCGAAGAAGCACAAAAAACATCCACCTGCTGTGAAATTGGTTGAACGTGGTTGACCTTTAGGGTGCCACGGTTGCATGTTATATAAGCTGGGAAAAGAACCAGCGAGGCACAATACACGAAGAGTTTGTTACACGGGATTGTTCAGGACTCTACAAACTTAACGTACAAGTAAAGAACCTATCTCAAGCTAAACAAGATACCTGAAGATCCTAACAATCCCTGAGTAACAAACCAAAGATTACATCGAACTGCTTGTTCGTTAACACCCTACCTCAATCTAACTTGTCTTAGTCTTCAAGTTAAGATTGTTCTTGAACTCCTCAAAAGCTCGAACGCCAAGTGCCTTGGTGAAGCCATCAGCAAGTTGATCCTTGGATGGAATAAACCCGACCTGTAATAATTTCTTCACAACTCGTTCTCTAACAAAATGAAAATCAATCTCAATATGTTTCGCCCTTGCATGAAAAACAGGGTTAGCAGATAAATAGGTGGCTCCCAAATTATCACACCACAGACACGGTGGCTGTTGCTGTTTGACACCAAGTTCAGAAAGTAAAGATTCAACCCAGATGATCTCTGCTGTAGCATTTGCCAAGGATTTATATTCAGCTTCAGTGCTTGATCTAGACACGGTTGGTTGCTTCCTAGCACTCCAGGAGATAATATTTGGCCCAAGGAATACAACAAAACCTCCTGTAGACCCTTCTGTCATCAATACTTCCTGCCCAATCTGCATCTGAAAACGCACTTATCAACATTGAGTTAGATTTCCTTATGATTAATCCTAAACTCAGTGTATACTTAATATATCTCAGGATCCTTTTTACTGCAGACCAATGGACAGTTGTTGGAGCATGTAAGAACTGACAGACTTTGTTTACAGAGAAAGCTAGATCAGGGCGAGTCAAGGTCAAGTACTGTAATGCACCAACCACACTTCTATATTTGGTACTGTCTTCATTATTCAGCGGATCACCTTCAAATTTGGAGAGTTTCTCAGCTGTGGACAAGGGAGTAGAGCAGGGCTTGGACTTGATCATCCCAACACGCTTCAATATTTCAGAAGCATATTTTTCTTGCGAAAGAACAATGTCATGTCCCTCTCTTTTAACCTCGATGCCAAGAAAGAAATTTAACTCTCCTAAATCTTTCATTGCAAAGTCTACTTTCAGATCTTGTAAGAGTGCTTGAATAGCTTTTTCTGAGGAGCCAGTAACAATAATGTCATCTACATAAATGAGCATAAACATAGTCACACCGCCCTTTGTATAGATAAAAAGAGAAGTGTCTGACTTGGATGCTTTAAACCCAAGATCAACCAATTTTGAGCTTAGCCGAGAGTACCACGCTCGAGGTGCTTGTTTTAGACCATATATAGCTTTATCAAGCTTGCAAACATAATGTGGTCTACTAGCATCTTCAAAACCTGGAGGTTGTTTCATATACACTTCTTCTTCCAGAACACCATGCAAGAACGCGTTCTGTACATCCAACTGTCTCAGAACCCATCCTCTTGAAACTGCTAAAGATAGGACCAATCTGACAGTGGCAATCTTGACAACGGGACTGAAGGTATCTTCATAATCAATGCCATACCTTTGCTTGAAGCCCTTTGCAACTAGTCGAGCCTTATACCTGTCAATGGTTCCATTTGATTTCTTTTTGATTCTGTACACCCACTTGCAGTCGATTAAGTTCTGGTCTTTTACTGGTGGAACGAGATGCCAGGTCTCATTCCTGATGAGAGCAGAGTGCTCATCCACCATTGCTTTCTTCCAATTGTGATCATCAAGTGCTTCTTGCAGATTCTCAGGTTCACCTGTCACACATAAGAAACCATGCTTGCCATATCTAATAGTCCCATCAGTTAATATACGAGGTTTAACAATACCACTTTGACCTCGAGTCTTGGGGCATGGAGGATCTGGCAAAGAAGGTACTGGCGCTGCTGCACTAGGTGGAGTAGAGGTAGATGATCCTGGCGGGTCTGCCCGAGAAGGATTCACTGCAATCTGCTGCTGCCCCCTTCCGTCAGGGACGCGTGGCGATGACGGATTTGTGTGCACAGGCGGGGACGAATGCGACTGCGACGGCGCGCCAGATGTCACGACACCGCTGGCTTCGACAGGATCAGCTTCATAATCTGTGTTGCCCTGTGCTGCAGAAGAATCCGCATGGAGCTGGGTGTCGTTGTCGCCAAGCTGAAGAGGGAAAGGGTTCACATGTATGTGATACGAAGGCCCATTTTCTTCAGAATTTGCTCCTGGATCTCCGTCTGCATCAGCTAATTCCTACAGATCCTCAACGACACTAGGGTAGCCATTAGTAACATTTGAGTCAGTGCAATTTGCCCCGGAATTTTGGAGATGTGAAGGTAGAAGCAGGATTTCTTTCTTTAGCAGCGCTCCTGCATTTGGATGCAGCTCAGCGAAAGGGAATATAGACTCATCAAAAACTACATCTCTGGAGATATATACACGCCCTGTGGATATGTCTAAGCACTTGAAACCTTTATGCAGAGAGCTGTACCCCAAGAAGGCGCATCTCATAGAACGGAAAGAGAGTTTCCTAGTATTATATGGTCTAAAGTTTGGCCAGCAGGCACAACCAAAGACACCAAGGGACTTGTAGTCTAGTTTTTGTTTTAGCAACAGATCTACAGGTGAGTGAAAATCTATCACTTTACTAGGAAGAAGATTGATGAGATATGTGGCCGTAAGAAAAGTTTCATCCCAGAACTTTAGTGGCATGGGTGCATTTGCAAGGAGGGCGAGCCCTACTTCAACTATGTGCCTATGCTTCCGTTCAGCTGAGCCGTTTTGCTGATGTGCATAAGGACAAGAAACATGGTGTGTAATCCCTGCCTTTTGAAAGAACGAATTTAATTTTTCATATTCGCCCCCAGTCTGTCTGTACAGCAATAATTTTTCTTTCGAATTTCCTTTCAACTAAATTTTTGAAAATTTTGGAAGACTTGAAAAACATCAGACTTGTGACGTAGCAGGTAAATCCATGTATACTTGCTATAGTCATCGATGAAATTGACATAGTAAGAATGTCTCCCAACAGAGATAGGAGCAGGTCCCCAAACATCAGAGAAAATAAGTTCAAGCGGAACACTAGAAGTACTATTGGATTTATTATAAGGCAACCGATGACTTTTGGCTCTTTGACACGCATCACAAATGGACTCATCACTCTGAATGTTCAAACTAGGAAGACCATTACTCTCAAGGACTCTTTTAACAATAGGAAAAGCTGGATGTCCTAAACGACTATGCCATCTTGATGTAGATGGTTTATTGACTCCAAGGACATGCTTGCGAAAGCTTGCTCCATTTGACACTAGGCGGTATAGGCCGCCTTCACATCTACCTTGATGAAGGATTTTCCTCGTGTCCTGATCCTTGATGAGAAAGAAGTTTGGATGAAATTCAAGATATGCATTATTATCAGATGCTAAGCGATGAACAGAGGCAAGGTTTTTGTGAGCATCAGGAACATGAAGAACATTATTGAGATGAATATCTTGAACTGGGGTTTTCAAAATTGCTTGACCAATGTTACTAATGTGCATACCTGTTCCACTGGCGGTTTGAACTTGATCGTGACCATTGTATCTGTCACGAACTGTCAGCCTCTCCAATTCACTGGTAATGTGGTCAGTAGCACCACTGTCTGCATACCAGTTGGTGTCGACTCCGTATGCTGTTGCTGATGTATCAGGAGACTGCTGGTATGATTCATCATACCTGTACCAGCAGTCAGTTGCTTCATGCCCGACCTTCTTGCAGATCTGGCACTTTGGCTTGCCATTACCATATGTGTTTTGGCGTTGCTGCCGCGTCCTCCATTGTCACGACCACCACGACCGCGCCCACGGAAGCCACCGCGACCGCGATTGCCTCCGCGACCACGTGATGCAGAGTTTGCTGATGAAGAGAAGCCGCTGTTGAAGTTTGCCTGAAGCATCTCTAGACGAGTCTCGTACGACACAAGTTGTGCATAGAGATCATCCAAAGGAATCGCGGTGTGGCGCCCCATGATCGATGTGACGATGGGGTTGTAGTCGATGTCGAGCCCGAGGAGGATGGTGGTGATGAATTCGTCATCCTCCATGGGTTTCCCAATGGTGGCAAGCTCGTCGGCGATCGCCTTCATCTTAGCATAGTAAACAGCAATGGACATGTTACCTTTCTTGAGGGTGTTGAGCTGCAGCCGAAGGTTCATGGTTCTTGCACGTGATTGCGCAGAGTACATAGTCTCCAGCGCCATCCATGCTTGTGCTGCAGATGTGGCCGTAGCCACCGACGCCAATACTTCCTTGGTGAGGGAGTTGACGATGAAACTGAGGAGTTGCTGGTCTTGAACCATCCACACCTCGTGCTCCGGATTTGGAGCCTCCTCCTTGCTCTTGTCGGCCTTTTCAATGGTGATGGTCTTCGCTGGTTCTTTGGAAGATCCATCTAGGATGCTTAAGATCCTTGCACCCTTGATGGCCGGAAGGATCTGCGCCTTCCAGAGCAGGTAATTCCCTCGGGTTAGCTTCTCCGAGATCTTGGGAAGGGACACCGACATGGTTGACGATGAGGCCATAGATGGGTTTTGGTAGAGATGTATCTAGGGAAGAAGGTTGGCTCTGATAACCATGTGAAATTGGTTGAACGTGGTTGACCTTTAGGGTGCCACGGTTGCATGTTATATAAGCTGGGAAAAGAACCAGCGAGGCACAATACACGGAGAGTTTGTTACACGGGATTGTTCAGGACTCTACAGACTTAATGTACAAGTAAAGAACCTATCTCAAGCTAAACAAGATACCTGAAGATCCTAACAATCCCTGAGTAACAAACCAAAGATTACATCGAACTGCTTGTTCGTTAACACCTGCACCTTGGATCACATCACACAAATTCAGAACATACATTTCAAAAGAGATTAGACACCTGAATAACTGAATTGTTTGAGGCCGGACAAGTACATCAGCGGGCAGGCTCAAGAGCTACGGGCCTGCAGGGTGCGTCGCCGGCGACGCCGACGGCGTGCATATACCTGGGATTGGATGAACATCCAAATCCTATTCAACGGAATCCAACAAAATCTGTTTCCACCGCCAGCCCTATCCAATCCAATCCTATTAATTACTCTATCATCCAAATCCATCCAACACAGTCCAAACGTTCTCTACTTAGCCAAACGCCGCTACTTTTGACGTGGGACCCACATATAGATCTCATCATATAATTTTGCACAAAGTAGCTGCCCGTCGTTCTGAATCATTTGCAACAAATTTTAGCCAAATCCGCTAAAAGTTTATAGTGTGAACGCGAGGTTTAAGTTTTAGGGTCCGGCTTTTGACGTGGGGCCCACATGTGGATCTCATCACATGATTTTGCACAAAGCAGCGGACCGTCGTTTTGAGTCATTTTTAACAAATTTCAGCCAAATCCGCTAAAATTTTGTAGTGTGAACGCGAGGTTTAAGTTTTAGGGTCCGGTTTTTAACGTGGGACCCACATGTTAATCGCATCACATAATTTTGCACAAAGTAGCGGACCGTCATTTTGAGTCATTTGCAACAAATTTCAGTCAAATATGCTAAAATTTTGTAGTGTGAACGCGAGGTTTAAGTTTTAGGGTCCGGCTTTTAACGTGGGGCTCACATGTGGATCTCATCACATAATTTTACACAAAGTAGTCGATCGTCATTTTGAGTCATTTGTAATAAATTTCAATCAAATTCGCTAAAAGTTGAGGAGGCGAGGAGCCGGTTCTTTGTTTTGTTTTGAGTCCAATAAAATCCAACACTAGTGGATGAAAAGTATATGAATGTCCAATATCCAGCTAGGTCCAAGTCCAATAAAATCCAACTACTAAAATTCAATTGGATATAGATTATAGCTGATCCAATCCCAGGTATAAGCGTGCATAAGATGCTTCCAACAACGTCCGGCGGGCATGCGCGTCAGATTCTAGAAAAAAAAACATAGAGAAGAAGAGAAGATTGACTCCTTCCTGGCTCCTTCGATCTTATTTCCTACTTCGATTCCAACAACCGTGGCATGGATCGAACCATGTTGGACTTGATTTGATAGCAGATCTACAACAAGAAGCTCAGGTGGTGAATGACATTGGCCGGAGGCTGAACGGCAACACCAACGGCCCGTCCAGCGACTCGATGCAAGCGGTGCCGCATGGATGAAAGCTCTCGCGCTTTGATTCGGCGAGCCGCAACATAGATCCGGGCGGCGGCCCTTCGATCCCATGCACCGTGGCATCGATCTGGGTGGCGGCGCTTCGATCCCATACACCACGGCGTCAATCCGGGCAGCACGTCTTCCCATACTGTCGCTGCAGGCCTTCTCCTTTTTTGGTGTCTGTCCTCCTCGTATTTGTGGCTGTGAGGAAGACGAGTTGAAGCTGTGTCACAGCAGAGGTGAGGAAGGCATGGCGGTGGAGGCGAGGGTGAAGCAGAGGTCGTGGGCAGAAGGCAAGTGTGAGCATCTTGCCAGGGCTGCGAGTAGCTTGGCTCCGCGGAAACGCTCGACTCGTCCCCCCTCCCTCTCGCCCCCGCGAAGCCCCCGGGCGACTCGGGCGGCTCTCACTCCCGTCGCCGGCGCTCCCCTCCCTTCCCCCTCTCCCCTCCTCGCCGCCTCCGGAGGGCCTCGCCGGAAGCCCGGCGGACCCCGGGAGGGCGGCAGCGGGGCGGCCCCCCGGCGGTGGCGGGCGGATCTGGCGGCGCCGCTGCCCTAGGTGTACGGCCGGCGGTCGGCCGGGCGCGCGGGCGGGCCGGCCAGATCCCCTGGCGCGCCGGCCGGCGGGGGCTCGGGCGGGCGCCTGCGGCCGCGGTGAGGCGCCCGGCCGGCCCGACCTGGCCTACCCCCAGCGGGACCTCAGTGCCGGCGGTGTGGCTGCCTAGGCGGCGGCCGGGGCGCGGGTCGGCGGCGCGGCGTACCGGCAAATAGCGCCTGAGGCCCTGTGGCTGGCACTGGCCACAGCCTGCTGCTGGCTCGGTGCTGCAGGGCGGCCGGATCTGGGGAATCGAGCCCTAGACTGGCGCCCCGGGCCCCGCCGATGTTGACTTGATCGGTGGACTTCATTGCGAGGAAGCGACAGTGGACACCGTCGTGGTGACGGTCCGATGACGTGGCCTCGTGGTCTGTGACTCCGGTCGGGGTTAGGGCGGGTGTTGGCGTTCCCCGGCGGTGGCAGCGTCTGGGGCGGCTCCGACCCCATCCTTGCCCCTGCTTGCGGCTTCTTCATGGCCGGCGGCACCGCTTTCGTCTTCTCGTCGTCAACAAAGCCATCCCCGTAGCGTCGCTAAGTTTCCGCCACTAGGTTCATGCTTTCTATCTCACCTGTGAAGCACGATGTTGTCTCATCGAGGGGACGACAGGAGATTTGGGGACAATCGAGATCCCCAAACCTTTCCGAGGTGTCGGGTGTTGCCAGCGGGTGTATATGGAACCTAGTGGACGAGCTTCGGCGGTTGCGATGGTGGGCGGTGGAGGAAGCGAGTGGAATCGGTCCAGGTGCTATCGGCTCGTCGGATGGTGGTCCTCAAGCGTAAGCTTTGACCCGGTGTCGGGTCAGGCAACGACGTTCGCTCTTCCCTCTTGAGGGTGTTGTCAGCAGAGTCCCGTTCGACGGCGGTTCGTGGAAGCTCTCCGTGGTGAAAACCAAACGTTGGCGCAGTCGCGTATTTGCCTTCCTGAAGGCGTTGTTTGGAGGTTTCCTGTAGCCGTTGGTGGTGGAGTCGTTGGCTCCGCGGAAGGTCGGGTCCGGTTGATTTGTAATGGACTCATGGCCCTGTAGTTTGTTCGTCGCGAGTAGTGTCTTGCTGTCTCTGGCGTGCGGCCTAGAGAGCCCCGTTACGGGTTTCCTGGATGCTGCTCTCGAGCGGTTTGCGCTTTATTGTAAAATGGGAATCACAGTATCTTTACGCTTTATCTATAAAGTTGGCTTCGGCCTTGGTGGAAATGCTCGACTCGGGCGTTTCCACTAAGCCTGGCTCCGGCCCCTCCCTGCATTAGCTAAGCTTGGCTAAAGGACATGTGCAACCAACCAAACGTGAATAGACTGCATTACGGAAGCCTGTCCAGCTCTTAGCCACCCAACCAAACAGCTCCTTAGCCAATACCAAGGTCTGCCAAACAGCTGAATTGGAGCCCACCCAAATCCAATTCCTAATTCTAAGCTCCAATACCAACATCCAAACGCTACCTTAGTGTTTCCTGACAAGGTGCAGGGTATATTTACTGTGTAATAAATCCAACATATTTTTTCAAAGCTTTATTTTAGAAATGTATTTATTTTATTTCATTCGTGCTCCCATGACAGTATATTGATTGTCTTTTTTTTCTCCGCTTATACTCTTACTCGCGAATATGTCCTTGGGTTACGATAGCTATATTGAGGAGTTAATAAAACATCTCTATATGCATCTTCATCAAAATAATAAAATTCAATAGCCCGCCCATTTCAGCGATGCCGGGGCATAAGGTAGCCCATTACCTTTTGGTCTTCGTCACCTCACCTATGTTTGCCAGGGTGAAGATGTGTCACTGTGTCACTGCCTTGTTGGCTCTATCTGACCTGGCCACGCACGATAGAGATAAGTGGCGGCTTGAGTTGAGGTCAATGCTGGCGCGGGGCGGATGTGTATCAATGGTACAAGCTGAAGCCAAGCCGAGGTAGGCTGACGCGCACGGCACTCGGCCTAGGCTCCAACTCCTCCATTTAGCATATCTATGCTGGTACTCCTGGTGCTCAACAATGGCATTTAGCAGCGCGTGTGAAAAGGTGGGAGAAGACAAAAGATTGTGGGTCGAATCAATAAAATTCTAGAGGTTTTTTTAGCAAAAGTTACTATACATGAGAAAGATGAGAAAGGTCTGTTAGTTGATTTGAAGATATATTAAGAAATCTTTTTTATAAAATTATGACGTGCTGCTGAAGCCTGACACCTTAGCCTGTTCCCTCGCTTGTTGCTAGTCCCTCATGTTAGTCGTGTATACTCCTATATATGTCCCATCCTAGTTAACATAGCTTTGTTTGATTAATGTGATGGTTTGCTCAAAGTCTATAATTAATATTAGTCTATAATGTTTTACGTAAGTTGACTCAGACAACCTATTTTTTTGGTGAAATTAGTTTGTCCAGCTAGGCAGAGATGGTTAAGATCTAGAGTACCAAAACCATCCTATGCGTGGTTACATATCCATACCTAGATAACACATGCCATAAAGTAATAAATTGTGTTCATTCAATACCATTTTCATGTTGAAGGCAAAATAGCCAAATTTATCCTCTAATTTTCACTCGACTCGAGAGTCAACTTTGTCTCCCAACTCGTAAAAGGTCCAACTGAGTCCTGGAACTCCAGTTTTTAAGTTCAATTTTGTCCCTCATCCATGTATACATTCCACGTCAGCTTCCCTATAGAAAATGTTCTATATGCCTTTGTTTCATTTAGACTTCTTCCATTCTCGGTCATTTTGACCCTGAAGCCGTCACCACCAACACCCATGGAAATGGCGCCCTGCTCTTAGGAATGCCTTATTGAGACAAATGCATACAGTACAAGCAACCTCGTTGGCAAGAGCAACCATTAATGTTATAGGTGGCAATGCAACCGCAAAGATCAAATCTAGTTCAACTGGAAAAGGAGGAAACTTGTATGAAGTTAGAAGACCATTTAGTTTCATTTGGCAGTTGTTTCATTATGCAATTATTACTTTTATTTAAAACTTGAACTTTGTAATGTCAGCATCTGCTACTTTGAACCGGAGACAATGTGTCAATTCTATTTTTCAAGTACTCTTTCCCCAACAAATGCCTTGAACAAAACTGATGAAAAGGCAGGACCAAGACACTCCATTGCATTCAGCCATTCACCAACATTACATCCTTCATGTATTTGCATCAGCTACATATCTATAACACCAGCCAAATGACACAACATATTACAATGAAAGAGGATAGTATCAACATTTAACCCCAGTAGCAAAATCCTAATACATGGCTAGTTGATGTGGCATGCATACATGGCCATCCATCTCGGATGGAGGACAGCATTGAACCGGAAATGGACAAAAATTGGTTCATCCGAGAGAAAAATGGCCGTCTAATGATGTCCTCATCAATACTATCATCAGTTCATCACAATTACGGTGTCACCAGGAGAGGGTAAAATAGAATCATGCAACATTGACCTTATGTGGTTAGCTATTAAGTCGAGTGAGAATCATGTGTGTGTTTTCGTAATGTTACTAAGTAGATCCTAGGTTTGTATGGGCATTACTTAATTTACAAATTATAATAGAGCTTTCTCATTTTTAAAAAGAAAGGCTTGTTCAGCAATTCAGCCCCTCCATGCTCATAGCCCGCACATTGGCATGGGTTTGCCGCCAATTTTGACAAAATATTTAGCCTGAAACATAAAGTTATACGCGGAACTGCTATGGTTTTGTAAAATTCTGTGGCACTTGTTTGGAGAATATCATGTCAAATCTACTTTGCAAACAGTTGTAATATTTGTAAATTAAATACTCCTGTCTTGTTTAAACTCTGAATTTGGTTTATTCGATCGATTTTGAACATAACTTCACTGATCAATGTGCGAAAACACAAGTTGTGCATACAATCATTCCTCTTTAATTTCAGATATTTTATCGCATAAGAGAATGGCAGGCTTTTACTTAAATAGTTAACCATGTGCAATCCAAAACTTAACCTGCAAATCATGAGTCATCACTAGTCAGACTCGTGAGTAGCAACTGCAAACCAGTGTTTTGGTCCACAATCAACCACACAGAAAAGGCAGCAAGTTCAGTTTTGCTGGGCAATGCAGCACAATTATAACTACATAAGTAAGTGAAAATTACTGAAGCTGGTCCTTTTGCATTGGACAGTGACTTTTTTCGCGACCGTGCCTTAGCACGTATTTCATTAAGAAGAAAGCATTTTACAGACATTACTTGTTCCAGGCCAAACAGGAGTTGACCTAACAAGCATACAAAGGATTAAAAAGAGAGAGAAAAAAACTAAAAATGGCCAGGAAAACAAACGGCCAACGGAACAACTAAAAACGAGCGACCATGGCTCCATCACACCCACCCAAAACCCAAGACTGATCAATTGAGTTTTATGAGAATATTCCACTTCTTAAGACTGATCAATTGAGTTTTATGAATGCAGAATATTGATCGGTAAAATTTTATGGATTGAAATAAATTTTGGTGGTATCATTAAAAATGATTATGTGAAATGCTACCAAATTTGAAGCACTCGTATGAGTGATTATGATTAAGGTACATTGATTTCCATCATAAGAGGGTATGATTATTAAATATAATGGGTGCCTTGAGGTAAGGACAATTAAGGGTGTGATGAGGCATGATGACTAAAGAAAATTTATGTTTACTTTCAAGGGTAATTTGTTTAAAGATTTGCCTCTAATATTGGTGTAAGAAGAAAAGTTTTGCTCACTACTTGATGATGATGTTGTCTTCTTACCCCATGAGTCTTGATCCACATCCTTCTCCCGTTCCTTACAAGAGCCTGTTTGCTTCTCTCAGACACCATCACTTTATAAGAATCTTTTATTTCTAATATATAATAAAAGATGTGTATTATGGATGGCTCAATGAAATTTTCCAATAGAATAAAAAAATGGTAGGCTATTATGGGCCTACATATTAATTATGATTCTAGAGGGAAATGAGAATTTCAGAAATGATCAACATTTTGTTGACAATAAGGTTAAAGGGATACTATTTTGTGATAAATGACTTTCTCTCATAAACTTATGATTATCTTTGTAATTATTCTTATGATTTAGTAATTATGAATTACCAAGATCGGTCCAAGAAAGGGGAGTATCATGTTTACCCCAAAAGATTATGTTACTCCCATCAAGGGCAATAAGTATGCTCGTGCCGTGGCTGACATGAGAGTTATGTGTTTAAATTTATTCTATGCCCTTACGGTTTTGAGTTCGGGATATATGGCAAACATAAGTCCAGGATTGGACCCCTGGAAAATTATTAAGAATGCTTTGTCTTAATTGGCATAAACATTGAAGTAAGTCTATGGACTAAAGTGCATTTGTGTTATAAATATATAACACTAATGGATTACATGTTCAAAATATAAAGTCTGTTAACCAATGTTTGATGGGTTATTCAGACAATAACGTGCAAGCAAGGTACATTAATATCCACAAAAGAAATGTATCCTTGCAGGGGAGCCAAATTGTGGAAAAGCTCCACCTAATTTTTTAAGGCATCATTGATGATGCAAATTATGTTGTGACATGTTTAATCCATTTGATTTTGAATATGGATTTATGTCCCTAATCCATATATATTTATGAAAAAGTTGAGGAATTTTCTTAAGAATTTATCCCGAAACTCATTATTGAAAGAGTGCAATTTTATTCAAGTAACATGTCATGGGATATTGCCATACCCAAGACATCGTGAAAGATTTATTCCAGAATGGCTTATGATCATTACACATAAAGCTTTAAGTTTGATGCTCAAATATTAAGTGATTGAAATAAGTTGTGAGCATCATGTTAAGTTTAAGAGGCTTGCTTTCTAATGTTGCATGCATAAAGATGAAAATGGCAGCCTATTATAAAAGGGACAATTTATGATTCTGGAAATACGTTTTCACTTTTGTTAGTGCACATATTAAGAAAATATATGTGAAAACAAAATTGCACTCAGGGATAATTATAACACCATCTCCCCATAAGCCGAAGGGTCCATTTTACGATGGAATAATGTATTGTAGTCAATTGATTCAATGGTACTTAATTGACTGTTGTAATCTATTGTCTTTGTATAAGTTTCAACAAGATTTGGACCCATAAGTTTCAAATAAAGTTTGAGTTTTGGAGCTCCTTAGTGAAAGAAGTTCATTTTGAAGATGAGATGGTACATTGTAGTATCTGGGTTCCACAGTACATAATTGACTGTGATAATCTTTTTATCTCGGTGTATCACCTTATTGATAAATGGGCTTATTGTGTTTAGCCTTACGATCAAGGGGGAGAATGTTGGAATGTTGATCTGTAAGGCACATTGCCTGCAGTCAAATAAAAAGTCAAAAGACAAAAGAAATATTCATATAATGAATATTTGAAAAAGAGTTGAAAGTCAATTGACAAAGTCAATTTGACTATGCCTTGATTGGAGACATTCCTATCCAGCCATTGCTGTATATATATATATATATATATATATATATATATATATATATATATATATATATATATATATATATATATATATATATATATATATATATATGAGGCAAGCACATACATGAGGTATGAGAATAAGAACACATAAGAATAAAAGGTGCTAGCCTAGCTGCCCAATTCCAGCATATACAGAAGCCATGGGAAGGATCACCTCTACTGATTCTATCAACTACAACAGCATGGATCAGCGGATCATTAGGCTAAGATATGATTCTACCTATTGCTTATCTTTTTGTGGTCCAATCTTGAGCTATCAAAGATCCTGCATGATTCTATAATATATAACAGCTAGATTTCTTGCTGGGAACTTATGCAAGCAGATCAAGCAACATTAAAAAAAGAAATCGAGTCTAAAAACTATCAGAAATAAACTTGACAACTTGATCTGTAGTTCCTATATACTACAGATCAAGAGCATAGTACTGAAAATTATATGTTGCTCGGTTGCTCCACTAGAACTGCTAAGCATATCAAAACTGTACAGCTCTATAATTTGCATATGTGATTATATTTCAGTTTACCAGGGCAACATCTGGAGCCAAAGGCACAATTTCCTACATCACGTGAACAAAATTACACTTTCTTCGAAAGAGTTCGCTGTTTCGTGCCATGCTCCACAACTTTCTCTTCCACATGTAGGCCCTTTCTTCGCCTCACAGAATTCATGAGCTTCTTAGCCAAGTTTGGCCCAATGCTTGAGCCATTACCAGATTCTTCTTCAATCTCCTCCCGCGTTTTAGGGGTAAATGGGTCCTGAGGGATAGCTTCCCAGTGGCTAAAAGCTAAAAGTGCAGTAGCTGCACCTGCCGTTCGCTTCCTAAGTTTCTCAGAGAACTCAGAGCTCTCGGCAACTGGCAAGTGAGCATGCATTGTGAACAAAGTTGTACCTTCTTGCATCTCTTCTTTCAGTATCTTGGCTCGACATTCACCCAGAACAGAAAGCGCTGCACCTCTCTGCTCTGTTGGTGTGGTCAATTCACAAAAGTACATTGGTTCCACAAGCCTTGGCTTGTTCTGAAGAACAGCTTCTCGGCATGCTTCCTTCACTGCAGTAATTACTTGCCCAGTGAAGATGTTGTCATCAGAGTTGTTGGGGAAAATGTAGGGCTCAACAATGAACGCCACACACCTCATTGGTTCATCGCATAGGGGACCAGCATTTGTGGCAAACTGAAAACCAGAGACAATGCAGTTCCATAGTGCCGCGGAATCAAGAGAATATGTTGATGCATGTGTTTCACTTTCAGTGGTATCTTTAGTTTCTGCATCAGATGCACTCACAAACCCCAACCTCTCTGAGACATGACACCTACTACTCACAAGAATACCTGCCCTTCCATTTTGGCTTAATGTGATAGCATTCCTTGATTTCAAGTCAGGAAAGAGAAGGAAGTTTGGCCCAACATGTGAAGGACCTAGGGCCCTGATTCTCTGAAGGTATCCAAGCAATGTTTTCCTATAGCTCTCAAGCTTCTCCTTTTCCACTTGCTCAGACATTGCTTCCAATTCACTGTCAATGGCACTGATCAAGCGGTGCCTAAGCGTTGCTGTAGAATTAACATCATCCTGAGAAAACTGGGAACCTTTTCCCTCTATGATTTGACCAAGTAATTCTTCACTCTCCATGAGGACCTTAGTCAGTGCATCGGGAAGCCTGATGACTTGAACTCTCACAGTGAATCTCCCATTCGGAGTGGTCCTCTCAATACACCCCTGTTGAGCCTTCATGCTTCCCATTAAGCTAACACCTTCTCCCTGGATGGTCTCCTTGAACGATACCAATGGCTTTGAGACCTCCAGCTGGACCTTGGCGAACCTCTCCTGCAAATCTCTGATGCAGCGGTCCAAATGTACCTCGCCAGCTGCAGCAAGGACATGCTCACCCCTTTGAGAGACAGTATACACAACCAACGGGTCTGCCTGGTTAAGAAGCTTCAGTCCTTTCAGAAGGGCTCCCAGATCAGCAGGGTTGGACGGTTCAACTGCGACCTTGAGCATCGGCGACACCTGGAACGTCATGCTCGAGAATGGCCAGCAGTTCTTGGTGGACGACAGTGTGGCGCTCTTCAGCACGTGCTGACCAAGACCCTGAATCGACACAACATTGCCGGCAGCCACACTGTCAACCGGCATCAGGTCCTGCCCAAGCATCTCGTACAGGCATTGCAACTCCACCTCCTGCACGTGCTTGCCTGACGCGTCATCCCCTTTTACCGGATCATACAGCGGCGATAGGACGAACACCTTCTGCCCTGTACGGAGCACCCCGCTGAAGACCCTCGCGAACGCCAAGAAGCAATCCTCTTCCGGCTCCGACTCGCTGTGCGGCCCCTGGTTGTGGCTCAGCAGCTCTCCGTTAATCCCCTTGGCTGGCAACATCGTGTATGGCACGGCGAACATCTTGGACACGAACACCACCACGGGCGCGCTTGCGCTCGTGCTGCAGGCCGCCACACAGTTCCTGACACGCTCTGCCTCGGCGACGATGCTGGCGCAAGCGCAACCACTGGCAGCAATCTTCTTCTCGGGCATAAGCCTCGGCACTCTGAACACCTGCGCGGCGACGGGGTCGGGCGTGCACTCGACGAGCATCTCCATGACCGAGTCCGCGAGCGGCAGCCACGCCCGCAGCACGGCGTGCAGCGAGACCTTGGGGTCCTTGCTGTGCAGCTCCCGCGGCGACACCTTCAGATTGAAGACGGACACGACGTTCTTGTGCATCCACTCCGCGCTATCCGGCGTCAGGCCCCTCTGGTACACCTTCCACAGCGGCTTGAGCACGTTCTGCACGAACGCGGGCTGCTGGTCCGCGCCGCAGGGCAGAACGGCCTTCTTCTCCTTGCCGATGTAGTACGGGCCCCAGAACCCCGTAAGCAGCCTGGCCTTGGTCGCGCCGGTCTTCTGGGCGTACAGCTCGGCGAAGCGGTGGATGCGGAAGCCCCAGCCGTCGCGGGCGCAGGCGAAGACGACGTTGCCCTTGTGGGGATGGAAGGCGTCGTCCTTGTCGGCGTCACCGTCGTCGAGGCGGCCGTCGTCGCTGTCGTCGTCGTCGTCCTGGAGGAGGGAGGAGAAGCAGGAGCCGGAGCGCAGCGCGGAGTAGATAGAGTTGACCTCGGCGAGGATGCGGCAGAGGCGCGCGTAGGTGTCCTCGGGCGAGAGGAGGAGGTCGGTGATGAGGCGGTCGAGCTTGTTGAGGACGAGGCAGGGGCGGAGGCGCTCGAGGAAGGCCTGGCGCAGCGCGGCGTGGGTCTGGACGCGGACGCCCTTGGCGGCGTCGACGACGACGAGCGCCGAGTCCGAGAGGCGCGCGGCGGCGGAGACCTCGGAGCAGAAGTCGGCGTGGCCCGGGGAGTCGATGAGGTGCACGCGGTGGACGCCCGCCGTGGGGTGCGCGTGCCGGAGCGCGACGGAGGAGGATTTCATGGTGATGGCGCGCCGCTGCTCCTCGGGAAGGTGGTCCATGAAGCGGGCGCTGCCGGCCAGCTTCGGGTGGAGGAGCCCGCCGCCGCCGGAGGCCACCAGGTGGTCCGCGAGGGAGGTCTTGCCGTGGTCCACGTGCGCTAGGATGCAGGTGTTGCGCACGCGGTGGGGATCGGCCGTCGCCGCCGCCGCCGCCGCCGCCGTCGCCGCCATCGCGCCGCAGCGGTTAGGGCGGCGGAATCTGCCGCCGAATTGGGGCTCGATTCGGTACTGAACGGGCCCACCAACCAGGCGGGGGTGGGGTCGAGGGGTTGAGTTGCGTTGGTGGGCCTCCGCGGATCTCGCGGACTTTGTGTTGATGGGCTGTTTTCTTCCCGCGCGAACCTGACCGACTGTAGCGACTCGCTTTTTGGCCTTTTGGATGGACTTGCTACTAGTTCGTTTTTTTTCTGATACTTACTACTAGTTCGTTGAATTTGTATTGTAACAAAAGAAATATATGTTCCTCAAACAAAAACAAAGAAACATATGCAATGTTAGATCATTTATAAATAGTGTCATGGTTTAACAGGATTTTGGAACGAACGCTCTGTTTTAACAAAAATAAGCTAAAGTTTCACGTCACCGAAGAGGCGAAAACAAGAGTGTCGGTCAGGTGCCTATAACATTTTCTTAAAAGTCCTCAGCAAATTTTCCAAATAGAATGCTTCAGGTGATACACAAAAGCACTGCTCACCTTGGGGCATCAGCACAAAGCCGGCAAGCAAAGGTAACATATTTTTTTTTACATTTTTCCTTATTTTTAACTAGCAAAGGCACATTTGCGCACGCACATGTATAAATAAAATAAATCAAACATAACATATAAAATATAGTTGCAATGCCCGCGTAGCACGCGCGTGCTAAACTCTCTTCTATATATTTGTTTCAACTCATGTGCCACGCACGTTTATTTAAAAATATTTTATATTCGCTCTCTCATGTATAGAGAGCTTTATGTATATTCTCAAAACTCAATAGTTGGCATTTATTTATATAAAGAAAAACTCTCCGATTTATTGTCTATTAGCAGTACGGGATAGACGTGGGTACAAATGTGGGTATATTTAGGTGGGTCCTTTTTTGAGTGAAAAAAGTTGAGCCTGGAACAGTCAATTTTCTGTTGCGTTTTTTGTTCTTCCCTCCCACCAAAGCCCGACAGGTGGGTCCTCTGTGAGAGGGTGGGGGTGGATTTTTTGGTGGAACGTGTTTTCAATTCTCTAGGATCCTTTTAGTATAGACTTATAGAGGGTAGAAGTAGATACGGATTTTTTTTATACTTCAAAGTAGATACCGATTGAATTTAGCTAACCAAAAGTCATGCTTCTCTGACTATGCTACAGAACTCAATTTATAGCAACTCCCTCCGTTTTAAAATGTACTCCCTCCGTTCCTAAATGTAGGTCGTTTGACTTTTTTAACCCTAAGTTTGACCGCTTCGTCTTATTCAAAATTTTATGTAAATTATCATATTTTTATGGTAACTTACTTTATTAATATATAATCTACAAAAATGTCTTAAATTTGACTATATTTTCACAATTTTTTTGAATAAGACGAAGCAGTCAAACTTGAAGTTAAAAAAGTAAAACGACCTACATTTAGGAACGGAGAGAGTAGGTCGTTTGACTTTTTTGACTTTAAGTTTGACCTCTCATCTTATTTAAAATTTTGTGCAAATTATTACATTTTTTATGAGGGCTTGCTTTATTAATAAAAAATCTTTAAAATACCTTAAATTTGACTATATTTTCACAAATTTTTTAAATAAGATGAGCGGTCAAACTTGTGGTAAAAAAAGTCAAATGATCTACAAACAGAGGTAGTACATTCTAAATAAAACCTACGTGCTTGTACTCCTTCCATATTGGTAAAGAATGACGTTTTGACAAGTTTTTTTGTCAAACATTGGGAATATAAATCATGAATAACTTTTAAGTCATTGAGTTTGAAAATGTGAAAACTATATGAATAGATTTGTCTTAAAAAATTCTTTTATAAAAATATACATATATTATTTTTTAATAAATATTTTTGTAAAAATAAGAAGTCAAAGTTACGTTTTGGAGACCGTGTTGTTGTCATAAACGTCATTCTTTAGCAATATGGAGGGAGCATAGGATAATGTTTGGTTGTCTATCGCTTCGTGGGTTGCTAGATTGGGCTGGAAAAAAGGAGTATTAATTTAGCCTATAAAAATATTTAAAACAAGAGTAAGTCTAATATGATGAATACATATTCCTATATAATAATTTTCGTGGCGCTTTGGCACCACCGCCCCTTCCCCCCACGTCGCCCCGCTCTGGCGACTCGAGGGGCACCTCGTGCCACCGCCAGACCACCCCACCAACATGCTCTATGGGCCGACGCCGTCACTGCTAGGGCAAGTGGCGGTGGCGGCCGCGCCTCCCCCCTCACCCCTCCCCTCTTCCCCTCCCTCCCCCTCAACCCAAACACAGTTGTTCGTCTCCTCTGCAGGCTGAGGTCGACGTGGACGGGCGGCCAGCGGCGAAGTACTCGCCAAGCTATCTCACACATACAGACTACAAATATGATTTTATCGGTGAAAGAGGAGAGTGCAATGCATTGAATAATTAGATTGTAGAGGAGAGAGAGTAAATAATTCTTTTTCTTCTCACAGTTCCATATCAACTAACTAAGGGCCCGTACAACATTTAGACAACAACCGTCTATATAAGTCCACATAAACAAAATGAGCTGACATGTATTGTTGTCTACTATCCCACCTACTGCTTTGACTTGTGCTTCTATCCAAAACAACACTAGTCAGAGTACATATTAATTATCACATAATAACAAAATAGACAACCTATTGTAGAGCTAGCTATGTGTGTCAAATAGACAACAATTGTCTAAATTGTTCTGCATGTCCTAAGTGCCCTAGCTTGTTCACGACGCACTAAACATTTGGTGTCTCCAATGGGCTAAATACGTAGCTAGGTGATTAGGATTTTTTGGCTATATGGCACGGAGAGTAATCGAAGAAAGAGAGTATTCGGATTCTTGGCTCCTCTCTAGCTATACTTGCTAAATATGCATCCCATTTATTCATCTTATCTATGAAAGAGATATGGTAAGACAAGCTTTTAAATATAAAATAAAATTGTCTAGAACGTACTCCTTTTTTTGCTTTTATAAAGCACGACTTAACTTGGTACGGTCTTCTAATTTACACTTTGACCATTCATTTATCTCATATTATGTTATTTATGATTATACATTTATAATTATTATAAAGTACTTTTTATTATAAATATAACAATCCAAATTTATATTATAAAAGTTAAAATTTGTTGTTTAAATTATTGATGAAAGTTTGTCAAGTTTGAATTATAATATATGTTATAAAATAAAAAATAAAATATTGTATGACATGGCATTAAATAGCTAGCAGCTATCTATTTTCATAGGAGGCGGCCATAGAGACCTAGGTCTTGTTTAGTTCCCAAATTTGCACCCCCAAATTCTCTATCAAAAAAGAATATTTCCATCACATCAAAATGTCGGCACATGCATGAAGTACTAAATGTAGATGAAATCAAAAACTAAGTACACAATTTTATTGTACTCGACGAGACGAACATTTTTAGCCTAATTAATTAATTTTTGGATAATTTTTTACAAATACAAACGAAATGCTATGATTGCGATGTGACCTCAAACCCCCAATTTCCTACCTCCCAAATTTACATCTAAACAAGGCCCTAGAACAACTCACACAGCTAGTTTTTTTTTTCGCGGATGAAAAAATGACAACTCACACAGCTAGCTGGTACCATGGTGTAATACGTAATTAACCTACAGGTGGCACAATTCACTAAGCTAGCTAGCACCATGCTGTAAAACGTAATTCACCTATAGCTGGCACAATTCACTCGGCTAGCTAGCATAATTTTGGACAACTACTCACTCCGCTAGTTAGCAGACTTTTAGGGCATGTACAACAGTTTAGACCGTTATTGTCTATTTAACACACACAGACAGCTAAATAGATAGCCGTCTATGTGATAATTAATACACACTCTGGTTAATGTTGTTTTGCATGGGAGCACAAGTCAAAGCAGTTGACGAGATAGTAGATAGCAACACTATCTTTCATCATTAAATGATGGCAACATTAGCTCATTTTGCTTGTGTGGCAATAAAAAAATAACAATTGTCTAACTATTGTACATACCCTTATGCATAACTCAGACCGGCTCACACAATTAGCTCGTGCAGTGATGCTATCCTACCAGGACTACCAACACAGCTTCATATATCTTGCTCTCTCATCATTTTCTCCACAACCCGGACTACCAACACAACTTTGACATCCGTATAGGTATAGCAAACTATGGCAAGGGCTAAACAAAACATTGTCTTCCTGTTGCTGACCCTCGCAGTTGCAGCACTGCTGCTCATGTCAGGTAAGCACTTCTCTCCATTATTTGTACAATTGTACCTACATATCTTCTTACAACCGCCAATCATGAACTCACATGATGCCGGTTGGATCACTAATATAATCCGATTTGTTTTTGAGAATGGACATATGTATGTTTCATTGAAATGGAAGCAGTAATACGAACGACCTGGCGTTGTCTGGATTGAATGTTCAACTATATTTATAAAAATCATGTATATTTCAATCCGTTTTGACCCTGTTGATATCTTCAGACGGGCTTCGTCCCGACAAGTCGGTCGTCTTGCTCTTGCCTGACAGATGCACTACGTTTATATCTGTGTACACCAAGTCCTGTGAGCGCCCGGTATGCGAGCTGGATTGCGACAAGTACAACCATGTCAGTGGTGCATGCGTCTCCGAAGGATGCCAGTGCACACGTTGTGCCATCCTTCCTAGTAATAACTAGATGTCGAGTTTGTTTTATTTCATATGGTTGTTTCAGCAATAAAGGAAAAACAAAGCCTCAGCAACCCTTTTCACTTCCTGAAAGTTAAACTAATGTTTATGAAGAATGATATGCCCCATGTTGGAGCCATACCTGTGAAAAGATGATATTTCTGATTTATATGTTGTTTTCTTAGACTTTGTCAGAAAGCCAGAAGAGGGGAAAACTTCAGAAATGTATTTAGGGTGCTTGAACCTCTCCATCCAATCTTTAGTAACCATTGATCTTAAAAGGAGGCAGTTTCAAGTAATTTTGCCACCGGGTCATTCATCCGGTCGCCTCTTCGCTGGATCTCCTACTCCCTGTCGGATCTGCTCTTTGGTCGCTGGGGATAGCCCTTTGGTGGGTTGTCACGGCGTCCTGGCTGGTGTGGTCGCCGTGGTTGGGCCCCAACCCTTCTCGGAGCGGGCTGCACAGCCACCACCCTTGGTGCCCATCTTCATCGCCGAGGCTGCTGCCCACCCACCGCCGCCGGCAGCCGGTCCATCCCTGCCGCCTCCATCATCGCGGGGATCACCAGTGCCTTCTCTCCTTGGTGACTGCAGCCTCTGTGTGGTTGCCGCCGCCGTTCGTGGTCCACCTTGCATTGATGGTCTGGTGGAGGAGTTGTCTGCTGTGCCTGTGTCTGCTTCACGCCCTGCAACTTCTTCGTCGTCTGTCCTGCACTATTGGTTTTGGTCGCTTTGCCGGTGTGTTGTTATTGTTTGGTCACATCCTAGCAGATGCATTGCCGCCTTTGTGCTTGGTCGCTACTGCTTCTTCGGCGGAGGCTTTGCCGCCGATGTTACTGGGTACGTTGGTTGTTCTAGCGGATGCTTTGCCGTTGAGGTCGTGCTGGTTTGTTGTTTGTCTTAGGTGGATGCTTTGTCGTTGTGACTCCGCTGGATGGTTGTCTTCTATTGTTGGATGCTTGCCACCGCTCTTGTGTTTCTACAGACATTTTTTTTGGCGTCGATGTCTTTTTTCTCAGGTTCGGTGTAGTTAGGTTTCGTGCCGAGTGGGTTTCTCTCTTTTTCATGCTGCTCTGTTCGTCTCGAGTTGCTTATCAGTGGCTTTGTACTCTACGTACGAGGGTTCTCTCATAGGCGTGTCGTATAATTCTCTTCCTCTTAATGAAATATGCGTTCGCGAAAAAAATGGATACAGATTTAAGTAGCTCAACTAATAATAACAACTAGGTGGTACCCCGCGCGATGCCGCGGGAATTTCTTAAATAATATTTGAAAACACTAAATTAATTGCATAGCAATATTTTTTTGCAAACGACATTATACATGATTTAAGATTAAATTTGAGAATAGAAACACTAAGGTAATTGTATGGCAATATTCTTTTGCAAACAATATTATACATAAAAATATGTTCATTTTGTTGAGAAAGAACGACTCTTAAATTATTGATCATCTATGTATTTCTACCGTACGAATTTTGTAGCATGGTATTTGTAAAGACCATGGATACTATTGGTAATAGAAGACCGGTGGATGACATCTACTGTGCGAATTTTATATCATTGCACTTGCAAAGACCATAGATGATATTGGTCATAGAAGATCGATGGATGACATAAATGGATAGTCCTAGTTGATGGATGACGCGGCAAACTTGTATGTTGAGAGAAATCTGTAGTGGGGAGCTAAAACATAATTTTGTATGATTAAGGACTAAGGGTACGTACATTGGTATAGCTCCAGTAATCAAGGACTGAAATACGAATGCTTTTGATGAATTTTTGTATAGAGTTAATTCCCTCTATGCAACTGAAAATTACAGCAATCCCTTTTATACCATTAAAAATTAAACCATCCATTCATTGTCACTTATTTTAATTTTTTATTCTTTATCTGCCATTCTGTTCGTTTTACCGTTTATTTTAACGTTACGGTATCAAAACGGACTACAACATCTCTCCCAAATCGATTTCTTCCTTGATCGACCCAATCTGCCTGCCCAGGCGCCATTGTTGTATGCCTGTATTGCAACCCCTCGATCCAGAGTTTCACAAAGATGCGCAGCACGTCGTAGAGCGTCTCCCTCGCGACGCACCGGTATCGTATTTGGCCTTGCTCCGCATGGGCACAACCGTGCTTCCAGAACCAGAACTACTACTACTTATCATCCCGTAGATGAAGCCCAGCAATGCCGAGCAGGACTCCAGGCCTCCGGACGCCATCTGTCATATTACTTGTGTTGATGGTCATGTGTACTTCGTAGATTGACTCCACGAGCACGCAGGAGAAGCATCCCAAAGTGCTCTTACTAAAAAATAGAAATCTTTTGCACCAAGCTTTCATTCAGCGAGATCGATGAAGATGATTAAATAGCATGTCAGGCTATTTGCAGCGGCATCCTGCAAAGCGCCCTGGACCGCTACAGTACCGGTTTTCTCCCAAAAACCCGTATGCAGCCATAGCCGGTACAGCCTCCTGTACAGTCCAGGGCCGCCACCCCCTCCCCCAAATTTGGCGAGCTTCCCCCCCCCCCCCCCCCCCGCCCCCTTCCCCTGCATCAACCGCCGCGCAACGGAGCCGCAGATGAAGTCGTCCGCGCGCGCGTCCACCTCCACCGCCGTCTCCCCGCCGGCGACACCCGCGAGCGCAGACGCCTCCTTCGTATCGTCCTCGCGTGCGGGCGCAGGTGATTCATCGGCGCCGCGGCCTCCGACCGGCGGCTCCTCTCGATGCGCGCCTCGCCCTCGCTGCGCCCTCGGTCGGTCTCCGTCGCTGGCGGGTGAGGTGACGGGGACGTGGCCGCAGCGGCGTCGCCGAAGAGCGGCGCGTGGTCGGCGGCGAGGCCGAGGCTGGAGAAGCTGAGCGAAGACGTCCGCGCGCTGGGCCGCGGCGCCGTGGCGTGGATGGACGGGCATGAGCGTGCGTGGACGTACATGCGGTGGGCGGGGGCGGCGCGGCGGGTGGTGATGTCGGCGGCGGACGGGACCGCACCGGCTGTGGGAGTGGGGGGCGGCGGCGGCGGGGGGGGGGGGGGGGGGGGGGGGTGGTCTCTCGGTCACGCCGGCAGCCAAGCCGCCACCAGCGCGTCGACGGCGTCCAAGTACGGCTCCACCACCAACGGGCGCTGTTCCGGCGGACGAAATCGGCGGCGGGGATCTCAGCGTAGACGACGTCAATGCCGGGCTCGACAGCGCGCCAGATGCCGAATCCGTTGGCGCCAGCACGCACCTCGCAACCACCAGCTCCCGCTGCACGGACACCACCACCACCAGTAGCAGCAGGCCAGCAGCGCACACCATGGCGAGGAGCACCAGAGCGCCGACCGGTCATGCCCGACGAGTACCGCCTGTTCGCGCGGTTACTCCACCTACAGCAAGAGGACACGACGGCAGTCGTAGACGAGGTCTCCTAGGTGCTCACGCTCGACTTCTTCGCTGAGGGACTCTACTGCCTCCGTTCCTCAGCCGCCGCCAGCCGTGACTACGACAAGGCGCTGGTGGCGGCGGCGGCCGCGGAGTGGCTGCGGGGCGCGGGGCCGCGGTGGGGCGCTGGAGGACATGGAGCGGGGCCGGCGGTGGATGCGCGTGGATGAGGAGGAGAGGGACGCCGGCGCGGCGGTGGAGGGGTCCGTCATGGATGGCTGGTGGCGGAGCTGATGCTTTCTTGGTGGCTCGCCGGTAAAACATAGATTTGGAGTCTGGAATATTTTTCAGACCATCAAAATATTCTTTTAGGGGTAAAACATAGAGGACACCGTTGTAAACAGTCAATATTGGCCACCGCGATGCTACGGCCGGCCGTGAGCCGCCCTGTCCGTAAAACAAACCGAAAAACTAACAGAGATAAGGGATGAAAAATTAAAACCAATGGTAATGAAGGGATGGTCTAATTCTTAATAGCATAGAAGGGATTGCTGTAATTTTTAATGACATACAAGGAATTAACTCTTTTTTATAAGCATGTGGCATCGCACATTCATGGTACTCCCTCTAGTCAAAAGTAAGCCTCCTTTGGAAAATAGGATTTATGTAGAGAATTAAAATTCTATAGGAATTTTTTCTGTGTCACCCTTTCGAAAAAAAAGAATTGACCATCCAAAATCCTTCAAAATTCCTATGGAATGGCGGCAAAATATAAACTGAGGTCTAACCTCGTAGACACTTTTTTGTGTGTCTATCTCTCTCTTCACATTCTTGTTTTTTAGTGTCACACTATAATAAATTCTCATGTGTTTTCCATTCCTATAGGATTGCAAATTTCGTGCACTCTATGTCTCTATCCTTTGTTTTTCCTAGTATTATTGTGTTTTAGCAATGCTGTGTTCCAAAAGGCCGTAAAACATTTCTGATTGGAGGTGGCTAGTCTTTGTTCTTGCTGCGTGAACGATACTCATTCAGACCCCACCTCTTTTTTTGGATCAATGGATGGATGCTAGGGAAAAAGGGCACTCAACGCAACGGGGAAAAGCTCAGCCGTCCATGGTACCGTACCTTGGCTGCGCATCCGACAAGTCACTGGAAGCATATTCCCTCGCTCCCTTCTCGGCCGCACGTACGCCCACGTCACCGGACCACCGTGCCACCTCACCACAAACCCGGATCCCGTGGCCCCCGCAGGTCCAATCCTCAGCATCCATTCTCACTGGCAATCCGGCCCCACACGCCAGCCTCCGAATACCTCCACCAAGTTTGCACGCGGCTAGCGCTAGCCGCGCGTCTCCCTTCCCGATTCAACGCGTGACGTCCTCGTCGCCGTCGTCTTCTCCCTCTCTTTCCCAACCCCTCGCGTGCCGTCTCGCAATTGCTCCTCTTCCTCCCGCCGCAACTACTCGCCGGTCGCGAATCCCGAGCGGCAAAACCCTAGCCGCGCCCAATCAGGAACCACCGAACCAAGCCATGGAGGTGAGGGCGTCGCCGACCCCGTCGGTCTCCGTCGCCGGCGGCGGCGGCGGCGGCGGCTTCGGAGCGGGCCGGGCCGACGACAGCGCCTTCTCGTTCCTCTCCAAGGGGTGGCGCGAGGTGCGGGACTCCGCCACCGCCGACCTGCGCCTCATGCGCGCGCGGGCCGACTCGCTCCGCACGCTCGCGGACCGGGAGCTGGAGCAGCTCCTCGCGTCCGCCTCCACCGCGCTGCCGCCGCCTCCGCTCGCCGCGGGGGCGCCCATCGCCGAGCTCGAGTTCGTGCGCACCCGGATCCAGCCCAAGATCTCCGAGCTGCGGCGCCGGTACGCGTCGCAGGAGCGGGAGCTCGGCCGCAGGGTGCTCGAGGGCTGGGCCCCGCGCGGCGCCGGGCCCGCGCGCGCCCGCGTCGACCTCTCCGGGATCACCGCCATCCGCAACGCCCTCGTCTCCGAGGCCGGCGGAGGCGACAGGTGGAGGCCCGCGGCGTGGGACGGGGACGCGGGGGCGGAGGAGGGGAAGGAGTGGGAGGTGGTCAGGATGATAAGGGACGGCATCAAGGAGTTCGAGCGCCGGAGCCAAACCAGCGAGATTTTTGAGGGGTTGCGCAATACGGGCGAGCTCGTTGAGAAATTCAAGTCCAGCCTGGTAATTTTGCACATCCATCTCTCTTATTATTATTCTAGTTAATTGAGCAACACTAAGCGGCCTGTTTGACGACCTGGCTCGATTGTTGTAGGAAACTTTTGGATTGAGTTCAATAGAATCTGTTGTAAATACGAACAATTCCTATGATTTGGATCACAATCTCCTGATTAGAATAGGTTCTATAGAACAATCTGAACCTAGTGGAGGAAATGTGGTGCTAACCCGATGGACTCTGGCACTACTTACTTCATTTATGCCAAAACTGCAGAATGCCTCCTCAATTTAGACATCATTAAATTAAATGAGTAGACATGGCTAAATGTTTGGAGGACCAACATAGACACAATTTAAGAAGTAAGATAGTGGAAACTGCAAAAATATACCTAACTACAAACCCAAGTTTAAATGCTTGATATTAATTAGGATGGCTCTATTTCATTTATATGCGTGAATTTCAGTTCTTATGTGAGTGTGTATTCGGTGAACCGTTAGGTTGCATAATGATTGAATGAGAGAAATGGCTATGAGATTGTTGCTGTTGCTTAAAAATTTCATTAATCTTATTACTTTAATGCCAATAAAGTCTCCATCTGACAAGCTGGCGATAGATAAAATCTCAAATGAAATTATCATGTCCAATAGTTATACTCAATTGGAAAAGCTGGCTTCTATTGGATTATTTGAGAGTCAGAGTTAACAAAAACAGTAAAATACTCACATGTATTCATCTTTTTGGTGCAGAAGTCATTCAACATGGAGTCTCAAGGATCCAAGGTAACTCCAGTACTCCACAAAGAAGTTATGATTATAAAGTTAACCAATGAGAAATTGTCTACTGTCTCAAGACATACTCTTTTGCATAATTTGATTTTGTATCAAACATAGTAGTGATGAATTGTCATTCTGGGTGCTATTAAGGGAGTTGTTTTTTTTTTAAAAAACTGCATGGGCACTAAAATGATGAATGCGTTCACACCAGTGCTTGCCGTTTACGTGATATTATCTATGCATTGTATCTTGCAGACATATATGTATGAGGCTTGTAATTGATAATGCAAGCTCAAAGTTCTTGCCTGATATTCATTGCTGATATATTCTTGTTAACATCTTGGCACTTGATGCAGGAAATCCCTCCACTGGATCTAACTGAAATACTGGCTAATCTAGTAAGGCAGTCTGAACCCTTTTTGGATCAACTTGGTGTAAGAAGAGGTACAGATAAAAATCACAAAACATGCACCTGCATCCTATTTTCTTCCATTTATCAGGAGTTAATCCTCTGATATGTTCATACTGTGGTCCAGATCAATGTGACAGACTAGTGGAGGCATTGTATAGGAAACAAAACCATTCCCTTTCAGAAGATACATCCTTGCTGGTAAATGATAACTCATCAGATGAACTTGACTTGAGAATCGGCAGTGTGCTTCAAAGTACTGGTTATCATACTGATGATGGTTTGTGGAGTGAACCTGCAAAGTATGAGGTCTCAGACAATAAAAGACATGTGGCTATTGTCACCACAGCAAGCCTACCTTGGATGACAGGAACAGCAGTTAATCCGTTGTTCCGTGCAGCATATCTTGCAAAAGGCACTAAACAAGATGTGACACTGGTAGTTCCCTGGCTCAGCAAATCAGACCAAGAACTGGTGTACCCAAATAGCATGACCTTCAATTCACCAGAAGAGCAGGAAACTTATATAAGGAACTGGCTGGAGGAAAGACTTGGCTTTGAATCAAACTTCAAGATATCATTCTATCCCGGCAAGGTATAATCTAATGCATCTTATGTCAAAATTGATATCTCATTACTTGAAATTGATATGACATGTTATATGCTCTGTAGTTCTCAAAAGAGCGGCGTAGCATCATTCCTGCTGGTGATACAACTCAGTTCATACCGTCAAGAGAAGCTGATATAGCAATACTGGAAGAACCAGAGCATCTCAATTGGTATCATCATGGGAAACGCTGGAGTGACAAGTTCAACCATGTTGTTGGTGTAGTTCATACAAACTACCTAGAATATATCAAGAGAGAGAAAAATGGAGCTCTTCAAGCTTTTCTAGTTAAACACATCAACAATTGGGTGACCAGGGCATACTGTGACAAGGTACTTTGTCTAGCTTAGTTATTTTGTTAATTATGCTGTTCCCCAAGAACATTTCTAATGGTATCTATCTGTAGGTCTTGCGTCTTTCTGCAGCAACTCAAGATTTACCCAAGTCTATTGTCTGCAATGTTCATGGTGTAAACCCAAAGTTCCTGAAAATTGGAGAGGAAATTACTGCCGATAGGGAGAGTGGAGAGCCGTCATTTTCCAAGGGAGCGTATTTTCTTGGGAAGATGGTTTGGACCAAAGGTTATAGGGAATTGATAGATTTGATGGCTAAACATAAAAGTGACTTGGAAGGATTCAAGTTAGACGTATATGGAAGTGGTGAGGACTCGCAAGAAGTTCAGTCTACTGCCAGGAAGCTGGATTTGAGTCTCAATTTTTTCAAGGGAAGGGATCATGCTGATAATTCACTACATGGGTATGTATCAAGAAACTATATAGGGGTTCTCAAATCATCTGCGTTCTACTTTTTGTTGATTACTGATGCAGCCATCCGGTTTTTGTGTTACTCTCAGGTACAAGGTTTTCATAAATCCGAGCATTAGTGATGTTCTGTGCACAGCAACAGCAGAGGCTCTTGCAATGGGGAAATTCGTCATCTGCGCAGAACATCCATCAAACGAGTTTTTCATGTCATTTCCGAACTGCTTGACATACAAAACTTCAGAGGAGTTTGTCTCCAGAGTGAAAGAGGCAATGGATAGAGAACCCCAACCTCTAACCCCTGAGCAAAGATACAACCTATCATGGGAGGCAGCTACCGAAAGGTTCATGGAGTACTCGGATCTTGACAAGGTTCTGAACGATGAGGGTGTTGAGCCTGGACAAGCTGGGAGTAGAAACAAAACGAGAAGAACATCACAGCCTAATTTATCTGACGTCATGGATGGTGGATTGGCTTTTGCTCATCGATGCCTAACCGGCAGCGAGGTCCTCAGGTTGGCAACTGGTGCCATTCCTGGCACTCGTGACTATGACAAGAAGCACTGCATGGATATGGACCTTTTGCCGCCTCAGGTCCAGCACCCTGTTTATGGCTGGTGATGAGTGATAAGTGATAACACACTAAGTTATTCATAGGTATAGGATATGTAGATAATACACCACGTAGACTAATGTTTAGTTTTGTAAATGTAACGCCAATGAGAAACTTTGGCCATTGTTTTGTACCGTCTGTAATAAGGTTCTTCTTAAATTCGGAGTTGTATTAGTATTACAGAAATTCATGACATAATAGACATCTGAACTTCTGAAGTACATGACTTCAGAAGACAAGTCAACATTATCTTTATCTACCTCTAACACTGGATATTAGTTTGTCCAAACGGGGCAAAATGCAACTGACTCACTGAAATGCAACTTTTATTTGGTCTAGTCTCACTAGGCTACTGCTCATGTCATGTGCTTGTAAAAGGCACTGCCACGGCTGTTAACCGATGCATTCAACATTCTTCTTCCTCGCATGAAAGAATAAATTAAGTGAAAGACCAACCCTAGCTCGTCCCTAAACTAATAAACTCAGTAGCCGCTGTTGTTTAGACTCGGGTTTTGCTTAGATTATTATGTTGAGAATATGTTTCGCCGTCATCGGTTCGTAAAACTCCAAACTCGTTTGCTTAATCATTGATCTGCAGTTTGTCACTTACTATTGAGGGTTCAGGGTTGCATTCTTTCGAGTTCTTACTTGTTCTTCGTTTCGCAGGTAGGGATTAGCCTTCTTGGCGGGGTCAACCGAATTGTGGCACGATTGATAACCAGAGGAGTCGTGGTTCAGTTGATATTGCTCTATGCCGTCTTAGTTTGAGGTCCCTGGTTCAATTCCTAGCCTTGGCTTTGTTTTTTTGAGCAGGAGCCACCTAAAAAAAAGAAAAAAAATATGTGCACTTTGAACCGATTAGTCTACTAGCTTAGTGGTAAGGCACGAGCTTCCCAACCTCGAGGTCTTGGATCCTTTGGCTGCTCTTTTTTTTACATGACATGGCAAGCGAAAAAACTTTAAAAAGAAAATAAAACCAGATTAGATATCAAATAATTCCTTGGCGCAGTGGCAAGGCTTGAGCTTTCCATACATGAGGTCGTTAGTTTTAGTTCAAAGTCATTTATTCACATAGCCGTAATTTTTCTTATTTTTGTACACTTGTTTTCTCAATCTATACTCTTTTTCTTATTTTTGTACACTTCTTTTTGTAAATCTCTACTCTTCAATCAATGGGCCAAAAAGGAAGTTTGTCTCAACCCTTTATACTGTCTAAAAATAATATTTTTCTTTTTTATTTTTGTTTCTTTTGATATAATTAAGAAGTGCTTTACAAACTAAAATACAAAAGGTAATAACTAAGCTATGAGATGAATATTGAGTATTGTGCTATGAATTACTCGAACCTATATTAGGTGACTCTAACGGAAAAGTGAGAATCCTGAAAATTGTCATGTAGGCATAATATGGGTAGATAATCTTGTCCTAAAAAATTCATATGGTCTTACATGTTACACGTTTTAATTCCGGATTAAAAAGAGAAATAAGCACTATTTATGTATTCTTCATTTTAGCTCTACTATTTTCCCATTTTGAATATGAATTGTAGCACAACGGGATTGGCCTTAGAATGATCCATGGGGAGACGGCTCAACCAATCATCCACTCTCCTTTGTGGTGGGCTGAGCACTGATTTTGATTACACGCATTAGTCCTAGAACGATTTAAACTATATGTAAATATTTGGCCGATATTAACAAAAGCTCATTGCTAGCCTGCTAGTACCAGAGTTGCTTCTTATTCAACGTTGTACCGGTGCTTTTCCTTTTTGTATGTTTAAATCCTATAGCGTCAATGTACAAATAGATTGGTTGGCCAAAATTCGACACAAAGCTTATCTATTGCAGTGGTAACTGCTGTTCTATCCTAGGGAGAGGTCGCTGGTTTGAATCTTGCTCAAGCAATGTTTTGTCTTTTTTGCATTTGCTGCAGTTACCGGTTTGTGGCCCACTTCATTCCCCAAATACAATCATATCTATAAATTTGGTTAGAAAATTTTGGAACATGACTGGATAGCATAATTTGGGTCCATAAGATTTACAAATATTTTTTTAAAGTCAAACTAAATATTGTTATGAAATTAATATATTTTTAAATTATTTTATATAACTTAAAGTCACAATTTTATTTGAAGTTACCGATTCCTCAAACTTTGATACATACATGTGAATCGACATTGACACATTTGGAGCAACCAAAAAACTGTTGTAATAGGGAAATCATATTGCACTCATTTAGGTTTCTCGTTGCAATAAAAAAAAATCACAATTGCAACACCAAAGAAGGTTTTTGCAACTCTAAAAAGTTGTTGCAATAGTCACAAACTCTCCAGCAAACATTGACGTGGCAGGGACGGCCGGATGACGTGGCGGGGTTGGCCGGATGACATGGCGGGGTTGGCCGGATGATGTGGCAGGGGCGGCCGGAAGACGTGGCGGGGGCGGCCAGATGACATGGCAGGCGTGGCACGGGCGGCCGGATGACGTGGAAGGGTCGGCCAGATGACATGGCGGGCATGGCAGGGGCGAAATTAAATTATACATATAGGATGACATCCTCACCTCATCATTGTCTTAGTAGTAGATCAAGTGGTAAGTTTGGTTATTCTAATCCACGAGGGTGCAGGTTCAATCCCGTTGTGTGCACCTTTTTTTCGTACGTTTTTTTATTTAAGACGACAGCTTGATGCATTCGTGTACACTTTTAAGGAATGAGGATAAACAATTAGGTTAGTGGTGTGGTGGTAAGGCTCCTGCTTCCTTTGAGCGAGGTAGTGGGTTCAATTCTTGTATCCTTTGCCTTTTTTACTTACGAGCTGACTTTGTTTTTCTTCCTTGCGGGCTGACAAAATTTTGGAACTTGACTGGATAGCATAATTTGGGTCCATAAGATTTGCAAATGGTTTTTGTAAAGGCAAACTAAATATTATTATGAAATTAATATATTTTCAAATTGTTTTATATAACTTACAAATCACAATTGCAACACCGAAGAAGGTTTTTGCAACTCTAAAAAGTTATTGCAATAAGCACAAGCTATTGCATCCACATTGGAGTTTCTGTTGCAATAACCATCTATCAATCGCAACACCACTGAAAATTATAGCAACATGAAAAAATCATTGTAAAAACACCAATCAAAAGCAACCATTTGAAATATAGTTGCAATAATATCATATTATTGCAACGACAAAATAGTGTTATTGCAACTCCAAAGTGATGTAGCAATAACTCCAAATAATTACAAACAAAGCCCAATATAGTTGCAATAACACACCCCTATTGCAACGAAAAGTCACACCTAAGGCAAAACTTTTAGTTCGTTGCATTATATGACCATATTGCTACCATTTTGTACAAAAGTTACGATATGACCTCCCTATGGCAACCAAAATAGTGGCATTGCACATGTGTAGCGTGGCAATAGCTAAGAAACCTTGTAGTGGAGTGACTCAAGTTTATTTTGAAAACAAAGATTTTATGGTAGCTCACCAAACAACTTATTTTTTTGAGCTCCGGTTGCATGGTATCTGATACAGCGTTGTTTGAAATATTCATGAAAAGAAGGTTCGAAAGAAGACCAATGGTCGCCGAGATTTTTCTGCTTATTATGTTTGAATCGAGTTGAATCTAGAAATCTTATTATTATTTGATAGATTTAGCTCCCAGGTAATTTATGATGTGATTGTGATGGTTCCTCTCAGTTGATTTAATCTCAAAATCAACATTTGCTGCTTGTTGATTGAAAGGACCTTGATGTCACCTAGAACGGGGGGGGGGGTGAATAGGTGAATCTGCACTTAACAAAACTTTTTCGCACAGTCAGTACTGAAACCGGTCAAACCGGTTTCTGGCAGAGGCACACAACAATGCAATTTACACCCTCTACGAATTCTAGCACAAACCAAACTTGGAGAGTGTCTCTTGTAGATGATATCTAGCAGGTCCACTTAGTCCCTGCACACAATTAGAGCACAACCAAGTAGATCGAAGCGGAAGCAAATGTAAATGCTAGAATTGAACTTGTGAGGCAAACCAAATGAGAGACGCGATGATTTGTTTCCCGAAGTTCGGATTCACCGCTGCCACTAAGGCTGCCACCAAGGCACGATGAATCCTACGTCTCCGTTGAGGGCCTACGAAAGGCGGGCTTATCCACTCCAAGCCGCTTTCCTCGATTCCACTAACTTGTGACCCTTTCCTACGAAGGAGGCAGGGCCGGCCTTTACAAACGATCCGTGGCTCACCACAAACACAGTAGCCCACCGGTGATGCCTAGCCGTCTAGGAGGCTTCACCTCCAAGAGTAACAAATGCTTCAATGGTTGCTAGACTTCACCGGAAGTGCTCAAGCTATGGATTCACTCTTTGTAGCTACAACTAGCTCACTCAATCTTTCTATTGCTCACACACAATACATCCCTCAACCCAAATCCAAAGATATGATCAAAATCAATCAACTCTCACAAAGAGAGGTTTGGGGAGAGCTTGCTGGTGCTTGGGAAGGCTCTAGGCGTGCAAGAATGGCATGGGAACCAGCAGCCCTCAAAGGAGAGGGACAAGGGGTATAAATACCCCACTCTACAAAAACTAGCCGTTATGTCAGACCGGTTTTTCAAACCAACTAGCCGTTACACCTGTCAGAGCCCCAAACCGGTCAGACCGGTTTCCCAGACCGGTCAGACCGGTTTGGGTCGAGTCAGCACACTAAGTCCTCAAAGGACTACTCTCATAAGGCTATCTCACATGGGTTGATATATGAGCACTTTTGGTGTTGTTAATCAACTAATGTTGCATCCCTCTTGATAGTACGACATTCCTAAACTCAAGATTAAAAACAATAAAAGAAATCTTCCACTTGAGCTTCATGTCTTCGTTGATGCCATACATGATCATTCTCCACTTGAGGACTCACAACATTCTTTTCTTGCTAAGCAAATCCAACTTGAGCCAATGGCTTAGAATTGCCAAGTGTATGAACCAATTCATAAGTCATTCCAATATATGATCTATAGTGATTAGATGCATTGCATAGCTTCACTCGATGAGGCTTGATTAGCGCATAGAGACCAAACCAAGATGCTAGTCTTCACCCTAGCAAAGTTCCTCGGCTACAAGACCAACTTGCCATTCTCTTTGCTTGGTACCTGGACACTGTCGACGAATTATGTCGAGCATGTCTAACCGGGGATACCCCAGGGAGTAGATTTGTGTGGGTCTCGCCGAGTTCTAGGAATGAAAGTACACAAACAACACAATTTAGACAGGTTCAGGCCGCGAGTAGCGTAATACCCTACGTCCTGTGTGCTTGAATGTATTGCACGTGTGGTGTTACTTGGTTTTGAGGGGGGTCCCTGCCTCGCCTTATATAGTCTGGGAGGCAGGGTTACAAGTCGGTTTGTACAATCCTAGTTGTATACATCATGGATAACTACAACATGATGCTTTGGGGAGTTTCCTATCAGTACACGACTAGTTATTCCAATCTGCTACGCCGTCTTGCACCATAGGCGACTGGTTTGAAGTAGTCGGATCAAACTCCTCTCTGCCGAGTAGATTAATCCTCTGGATAAGTGGCCCTAGGGATCCTGGTCCCACAAGCCCCCGAGCATCTTGGGCCTTTGCTTCAAATCTTGAATAACTGGAGCTAAGCTCAAGACGCTCAATTTTCTCTTGACGAGTAGTTCCATTGGAGTGCATCTTTTGATGCACCCAATGGGTGTAGCCCCCGAGCCTCCGAGTACTTTTAAAGTAGTCGAATGTTCAAAAGCAATCTTCTGTCTTCATCTTGAGCAGTTCAATGGTGTGCACCGAGTAGGTGAACCCATTGGGTGTAGCCCCCGAGCTTCGAGTAGTTTGCCTGAAAAAAAAACCAGTCGAAGGTCCTCGAGTAGTTGTCCCATAATTATCGGGAAATCAAATCCCAGAATATCCGGTAACAACCCCCGAGCTTTAAAACAAAAATCTTTTTGATTTAAAGATCAGAGTAAATCCTTCTAGATCCATTGTAAAATTGAATGTCCGAAATTTTCGCCGCCATCTGTTAAGGAAAGTTATCCCGAAAAAATAGGCGGGAATGTAGAATGCCATGCGCCGCCGCACTGTAGTGAACACTAACCCTAACGAAGGGTTATATAGATCTGGCCATCGGACTTAAATCAATCACCGGGCCTTTTCATAGTCGCCACCCCCAGAGCACACTGCGACCTTGAATCCTTTGTCCACTAAAAACCCGCAGCCCCCAAGCTTGAGATTTGGTTGAAGTAGTCACCAAGCTTCGGAGTCAGTGAATGCGAGAGAAATCCAAAGCCATAATCCGCTCCAACATGTCTGGATCGAAGCGAAATGCTGTCTCGAAGAGGGGCGGGAAGAAGAAGTCATTGGTTCCAGAATCATCAGCGAAGCCTGCCTTCGTGGATCCGCCATCCCCAGCTGTTGCTTGGAAGAAGTGTACAGCGAACACCGACGACCTCACAGAATTGGTGGAGCAAGGTTTGCTTCTAGATTCCATAGCTCTTGAGTGGAAGTCTTGCTACAAACAACCTTTCCCTACTGAAAACAATCAAGAAATTCCTTTGTTTATCTCCTTTTGTGAGCGAGGGGTTGGATTACCCATCTCTTCTTTCTTCAAGGAATTCCTTGCATTCTATAGCTTGCAATTACATCATCTCAACCCAAATGGGGTGCTCAACATTTCTGTCTTTTTCCATGCCTGTGAAGCGTTCTTGGGTATCAAACCCAGTCTTGCATTGTTCCACACTTTGTACCACATCAAACCACAGCCAAATAATATGCGAACAGAGGTAGTTGGTGGTGCGGGAATTCAGTTCCGCCAGAACATGAAGGCCAAGTGGTTTGAAATGCCTATCATGGATTCATGCGGCGACTGGAAGAGCAAATGGTTTACTATCGGTGAGTATATCCAAATATCTTGTTTATTTGAATAACTATGCCGTTTGGTTGATATCATGGTGAACCACACGTTTGTGTATTGAAAAACAGCAGGGAACCACTCGTTGAGTTGTCCACCAAAGGATGGGTGGTTTCCCTGAGACCAGTCGAACTGGAACTCGCGTCCGACTGCGGAAGAGGCCAGGGATGTACCCGCTCTGTTGAAGCGGGTACAAGAGCTGAAAGATCAAGGACTCACTGGAGTAGGGATCGCCTTCAGCTTCATGAAGCGAAGGATTCAACCACTCCAGGAACGTCATCACCTGGGTTATGATTATGAGGGTGACTCCGATCAGACCCGTACTGCGCCAGAAGCTATTTCGGATGAAGCGGTGCTGCATCGGTTGGGGCAGATGTTTACTGATGTAAACGAGAAGCCAGTCATCATCAACGAGTTGTCTAAGGACAACCCTCCACCGGAAGTAAGTACTTGTATCTTGGAATATATTGATATCTAGGAGCATATGATAATAACTTGAATTGTCTTGTTGTGAATAGGCGACAGCCTCGGAGCCCACAGAACTTTTTACCCGTAGTGAATGGGAGGAGCTGGAAAGGAGTTCCTCAGAGAGGACCATGACAGACAAGGGCCAAGAGGCCGTTGATGAAGATGAAATTGTTGAGGACTCCAAGACTAGTGCACCGCCCCAAGTACTAACTGCAAGTAAGTGTCTTGATCACTCACAAACAGATGAATGTGAATGTGAAATTTAACAATAATTGTGTGCTGTATGTGGCAGCACCAGATGTACCAGCAGCGGCCAGGAAGAAAAGATCCAAAAGAAGCCAGTCCAGGGGAGATGACACTGTGCCATGTGAGGACCCAAGCAAGCGCATCAAGTTATCTCACAGGATTACTGCGGTACAAGGTTTATCCTCCTCGAGTGCTTTGGCAAGCACAGCATCTGGGAGTACAACAAGCTCGAAGTGGACCAAGCCCATCTTCAAGCTGGAATTTCAGCCACTGAAAGCTCCAGAACCACCCAAAGAGTAAGTGAAACTACTCAATATAGTGCTGATATGCTTGAAAATCTTGATTCTTATGCAAAGCTTATTATTTGATAGGGTACCAGAGCAGCCCGTGGAAAAAGTAGTGCTACGAATTGAAGGTGGGCAACAAGATGATAAGATTGATGAATCTGCTGCACGTCAAATTGTACAAGCTGAGGTGCCAGAACAGGGTGATGCAGCTGAAGCATCGAAAGAAGTTATAGATCTAGAGCAACAAGGCCTTCCTGGTGTAGTTGTTGAAGGTCAAACGGTGGAGAATCCGCTGGGAGGTGCTGAAGAAATCATCACAACAACTCAAGAACTACCAGGGGGTCCGCTGCCAGGGGAGACAACTCTTGATATTGCCTCAACCAGTAATCAGGTACTTACTGCTGTATATACCCAAATGACTTGTATTGAATGACGCAAGAGTGGTTAACTTGTTGATTCCTGTAGGTTGAAGGCCACCATGGAGCAGAACAACCCGAGGATGTTGGTCGAGTGAGAGCAACAACCAATGTTGTGGAAAATCTTGAAAATGTAAGTTACTTTGTCTGTGTGGTAGATGTATGTGATCATTGCAAACCACTAATAGTTCTCCATTACTGCAGATTGAAGTGAGAGGATCTGCTGATACTGATGAAGCTGAAGAATTGCGCGAGCATCGGCGTCTCGCTCTGGTGAGTATTGTACTCATTGTGTGATATTCAAGAAATAGTAGTCTGCTGTGCTTATTGAGATGTTCACGCAGATGCTTGTTGACGTGGTGGAGAAGCCTGGTGACGCCAAGTTATCAGACCACATTCGTGAGTTGGAGAAAGACTTCGTCGATGCTCGGGAACAACTCGAGCAAGAACGGAAACAATACAATGAAGATGTCCAGGCTCTCCAGAGGAAAAGAGATAGCCTTGATGATGTGAAAGGTAGATTGGAGATCCGCGCGATCACTTTGGTCAAGGAGAACGCTGGTAAGTTACTCAAAAACTTGATCATGAAACTCGTTAATTTAAAACAAGTAATATACTGAATAATATGCATTTGCAAAATTGAAGAAGAAAATCAATGAAGAAAAAGGTAAAACCACTAGTTGGTATAACCTGACCCAGCGCCAAGCTGATGAAGTCAAGAAGCTCAAGGCGTCGATCGAGAAGAAGGACGCTGAATTCGCTAAAGAACACCGGATCCGCACTGACATGGAAAAGGAAATGACAGGAGCATTGAAGATGGCTCAGCTTAAACAAGAAGAAGTCAACAACCTGCTGGCTGAGAAGAAAGAGATTGAAGAAGCCATGGAATCAATCATGTAATTGCTGATCCCTGAAGGTGCGGAGTCGGGTAACCATTCTCTTGTCGAGCGTCTTCGCCAAGTGCCAGAGTTGGTGGGGGAATTCTGCAAGGCCACTTTGAAGGACTGCACCAATAGGATCCTGGCACTTTTCAAGGCTCACAACCCAACTGCCAAGCTTGATGTGAAGTATATGCCGGTTGGGTTGACTGATCAACAATATGAAGCACTTGTAGCGGAGACAGCCATTAGCTGAAGAAGTAGTTAATTCTCTGCAGTAGAAAAAATAATGCGACCAAGTTTTGTAATAATTGAAAATACTTTTGCTCTTTGATTCTTGTGTGAGAACAGTTGATGAAACTTTGATATTGTGAGACAAAAGTATTGATATGAAAAGTAGTCGCTTGATAAATATTGACTTTGTGTGCTAGTTTGAACTTAGCTTATGAATATGAAACCAACATGATGGTTTTGATAGAATCATGCAAAAGTACATAATGTGCCTAGACCCAGGGTCAAAAGTCAGTTAAAGATTATTACTTAAATAGATATATTGATTGGTTGCTGATGCAGAGCCGTAAAAAAGTAGTATGTACTTATATACTGCATGAATATATGGATGTAATGTATGAAAGGTGAATCTGATGATTTCCTGTTAAGCGCAGTACTGAAACCGGATGCAGTCGGCACGAAGCTCAGAGCCGGATTTCAGTAGAAATAAAAGATTTGATACTAACAACAACTACCATGTGTAGGCAGGTGTAGTTTAACCAGGACTTCTAAGGCTTGATGCCTGCTTTTGTGAAAAAAGTAGTCATGGCATCTTTTGAGTTGTTGTGAACACAACTGTCCCTGATATTTGAATGAAATAAAATGAGATTTGAACACAGGGTTACGCGCGAGTAAAAATATAACTTTATTGATGTCTTGAAAAAAATTCATGAAAGAATTCTATAATCCACTGCTATGGATAGAATTTTCGTAGATGCTCAATGTTCCAAACATTTGGCAAATCTTCGCCTTCTTGAGTTTGTAGGCGATATGTTCCAACCCCAAGGACTTGTTTTACAATGAATGGACCTTCCCAGCGAGACATGAGCTTATGGAAGCCATCTGTCTTCTGTATTCGCCGTAATACCAAGTCTCCTATGACAAAGGAACGAGGCTGGACAGAGCGTTGATGATAACGCCGTAAGCCCTCTAGGTAACGAGTGTTTTGAATAAGAGCCGCTACCCGAGCTTCTTCGATGCCATCGACATCATGAAAACGTTCCTGTTGAGCGACTTGTTCGTCATAATTCTCCAGGAGTGGTGCCTGCCAAAGAAGATCAACAGGTAGGACTGCTTCAGATCCATAGACTAAGAAATAAGGGGTTTGCCCTGTCGCATGACTTGGCTGTGTGCGGAGCCCCCAGAGTACCGCTGGTAATTCTTGAGCCCACTTTCCACCATATTTCTTGAGTGGTTCGTAGAGTCTAGGCTTCAAACCCTGCAGTAGCAAGCTATTGGCTTTCTCGACTTGTCCGTTGGCCTTTGGATGAGCAACTGAAGCGTAATGTGTCTCAATCGAGTACTTTTCGCAGTAATCTTGAAATGCTTCGCTTGTGAAAACAGAGCCCAAGTCTGTAATGATCTCGTGAGGTATGCCAAATCGATGGATGATTCCATCAAAGAATTTGATTAAATTGTCAGCCCTTGGATTGACTAGGGGTTGCGCTTCAATCCACTTGGTGAACTTGTCGATGGCAACAATGAGCCACTCGAAACCACCAGGGGCTTTGGCTAAAGGTCCCACCAAGTCCAGGCCCCAACAAGCGAAAGGCTAAGATAGTGGAATCATGCGAAGTTCATGTTCTAGTACGTGGGCTTGACGAGCAAAAAACTGGCAGCCCTGACACCTCTTGACGATATCCTCAGCATCTTTCTTCACCGTAGGCCAGAAAAACCCAGCTCTGTAGGCTTTCCCGACTAGTGTGCGTGAGGCAGCATGGTTGCCGCAAATACCGCTGTGAATTTTCGCAAGTAGAGCTCTACCTTGGTCAGCTGGTATGCACTTCATCAGCATGTTGATAAATGCGCCCCGTCGATAAAGTGTATTGTTGACTACAACATAGTTTGCAGCTCTACACCTGATGCGGTCTTGTTCATTCTCGAGCTTTGGCAATTTATGGTCTCGCAGGTACTCGATGAATGGAGTCATCCAATCAGTATCGATGATCATGACTTGGAGGTCAGGTCGCGGTGGTTCTGAAACAGAATCTGCTTGGACTGGTTCTTTGATAGATGGATGATGTAATTCGTGAACAAAAATCTCTGCTGGAACATCTGATCTTTGCGATCCCATCTTGGAGAGGGCGTCAGCAGCAACATTGTAATCACGAATGACATGATGAAATTCTAGTCCAAAGAAGTGGCGTTCAAGCTTGCGAACCTCCTTGACATATGCATCCATTGTTTCCTTCGTGGTGTCCCAATCCTTGTTGACTTGGTTGATAGCAACTGCTGAATCTCCATACATAGAGTCGTTTGATACCAAGTGATGAAGCTAGGCGAAGGCCGTGTAGCATGGCCTCATACTCAGCTTCATTGTTAGTGACTGGAAAAAGAATTTGTAGAACATACTTGAGTTGTTCATCTTTGGGGGAAATTAAAAGAACTCCTGCGCCGCCTCCTTCCAATTTCAGCGATCCATCGAAGTACATAACCCAATGCTCAGGGCAAGTAGTTGTTCTGAAATATTGAGTTTCCAGCCATTCGACCGTGAAATCAGCTAAAGCTTGAGACTTGATTGCCTTTTGTGATGTAAAAGTGAGATCATATGCGGCTATTTCTGCTTTCCACTTGCTGATTCGTCCAGTTGCATCAGGATTGTGAAAAATCTCACCTAAGGGAAATTTAGTCACAACAGTAATGGGAAAAGCTTGGAAATAATGCCTTAACTTTCTGGAGGTGATAAAGATGGCGTAGAGCAGCTTCTGTACTTGAGGATAGTGGATCTCGGATTCTGAAAGTACTTTGCTGATGTAATAAACCGGCCTCTGAACTGGAAAGACATGGCCTTCTTCCTTTCGTTCGACCACAATGACTGTGCTGACTACGTGTGTAGTAGCCGCAATATACAAAAGTAAGTGGTCAGTTTTGAGAGGAGCGACAAGTACCGGAGGAGTAGTCAAGTATGTCTTGAGTTGCTCGAAGGCTTGATTTGCTTCGTCAGTCCAGGTAAACTTGTCTTGTTTCTTGAGTAGCTTGAAGAACGGAAGACCTTTCTCTCCATGTCTTGAAATAAATCTGTTAAGCGCTGCAATGCACCCGGTAAGCTTCTGAACTTCCTTGATGCTTGAAGGAGCTTCCATATTGAGGATGGTTGTGATCTTGGAAGGATTTGCTTCGATGCCCCTGTGACTAACAATGAACCCGAGTAGTTTGCCAGCGGGGACACCAAAGACGCATTTGGTTGGATTGAGCTTCCATCGATACGTCCTGAGGTTGTCGAACGTCTCTTATAAATCATTAATGAAATTCTTCGGTTCTCGTGTCTTGATTACCACATCATCAACATATGCCTCTACATTCTTGCCAATCTGTGAAGAGAGGCAATTTTGTATGGCTCGTTGATATGTGGCTCCATCGTTCTTCAACCCAAAGGACATGGTGGTGTAGCAAAAAGCGCCAAAAGGTGTGATGAAAGAAGTCTTGATCTGATCATCTTCGTTCAGTGCTATCTGGTGATAGCCTGAGTAACAGTCGAGGAAACAGAGTAGCGCGCATCCAGCTGTAGAGTCCACGACTTGATCAATGCGTGGTAAACCCATCTGATCTGGAGGGCAATGCTTGTTGAGATCTGTGTAGTCAACACACATGCGCCACTCATTGTTGTTCTTCTTCCTGACCAGGACTGGATTGGCTAACCACTCTGGATGGAAGACTTCTTTGATGAAGCCAGCTGCGAGTAGTTTAGCTATCTCAGCTTTGATTGCGTTACGTCGTTCTTGATCGAAGCGTCGTAATCGCTGCCTCTTAGCCCCTTTGCGTCTTTCTGAACATTAAGGTTGTGCTTGGCAAGCTCCCTAGGAACACCAGGCATATCAGATGGCTTCCAAGCAAATATATCTTTATTATCACGAAGGAACTTGACGAGCGTGTCTTCCTATTTACAATCTAAACTTGCCCCTATGAGGGCAGTTTTGGACGAGTCGCCCGTCTCAAGGTCTACAGTCTTGAGCTGTACTTCTTCAGAGGGCTTGAAACTCGTATGCGCAGGCTTCTTGGTGGGAACGTCTGATTCTTGTTCCGCTGATTTCTTGGACAGGGCGAGTACTTCCATCATCTGAGTTGGGACTTGAGCAGCCGCAACGAATTCTACCGCCTCTACATCGCAGTCATGGGAAATCTTGAGGTCTCCCTTGAGAGAAAGGACTCCGTTGGGAGCTGGCATCTTGAGGACGAGGTAGACATAATGTGGAATCGCCATGAACTTCGCGAGGGCTGGTTGCCCGAGAATCGCGTGATATGAAGTTTCAAAATCTGCCACCTCAAACTTGATGTACTCGGTCCTGAAGTTGGCTGCCGTGCCAAAGGTGACCGGCAGCGTGACTTGTCCTAGGGGAATTGCTGCTTTGCCCGGGACAATGCCGTAGAACGAGGATTCCATGGGCTTCAGGTACTTGGTGATGTCAAGCCCCATCTTTGTGAATGTCTTGGCAAAGATGATGTTGAGCCCGCTGCCTCCATCGATGAGTACCTTGGTCAATCTGGCCTGTGCCACGACAGGATTCAGTACTAGGGGATACTTGCCTGGATTGGCAAAATTGGTCCACTGGTCGACCCTTGAGAATGTGATGGGGACCTCAGACCACTTGAGGTATGTGGGAGTAGTTGGCTCTATCGCCATGATCTCGCGGAGAGATAGCTTCTTGGCCCGCTTTGACCGAGTGAGGCTTTCTCCGCTGAACAATACTGCCACGACGTTGTCGACTTGAGGGAAGCCATTGTCATGGTCATCATTGTCGTCGTCTTTCTTCTTGCTCGTTGGATTCTTTTTCTCAGGCAACTCCCGCTTGTCGAATTCCTTCTTGATGTGGATGCATTGTGCCATCGTATGCTTCCCATGCGGGTGGTATGGGCAAGGGATATTCATGACTTTATCTAGGTCAGGGGTGCTTTTCTTCCGCGTAGAACGCTCAACTGCCGCGACCGTGTTCTCTGGCTTGCGCTTGTTGCGGTTGAAATCACGCATGTTGTTGTTGTTACGGCGCTCGGGACTACTCTTGTCTCGGTTACTGCCACCATTGGAGTTTTTGTCCTTGCGCTTGTCGAATCGCTCGCGTTCGCGATCGTCTTGATCTGCCCAATCTGCAGCCATGCTCCTGAGCTCCGCAATGGTTTCTGGGCGTCGTCTTCCGAACTCGCGATGCAGTTCGCGTGCCCATAGACCGTCGTGAAAGCAGTCGATGATCTCCATGTCTGACACATCAACGATTGTGGCTCTTTTCTCAAAGAATCTCTTGATGTATTTGCGCAGAGTTTCACCCTTCTCTTGTTTGCGAGATGCTAATTCAAATCGGGTTCCGGGTCGTGCCCAGGTTCCCTGAAAGTTAGCAGTGAACTTGCTCGTGAGTTGTTCCCAGGTATCAATGGATCCAGGGTGGAGGCCTTCGAGCCATGTCAGTGGAGCGGTATCCATCATGATTGGAAAGTATCTGACTTTGACGTCGTTGCTGCCACCCGCCATGGTGATTGCCGTCGAATAGACTCGTAACCATTGTTCTGGGTTTTGTTTTCCTGTGAACTTCTCTATTCCAGTCGTCTTGAACTTCTGGGGCAGCAGGACTTTCTTGATGCGGCTGAAGAAAGCTGGAAATCCATCATATTTATCAGATGGAGAGCGTTGTCTTTTTCCGCGGCGATCGTCATCTTCATTGTCATTGCGGCGATTCGAGTAGTAACTTGGAGAACCACTCGGTTCGGGGTCTTGGCGACCTCGGTTATTGTGATAGTTGCGATCGCGACCACGCGCGGGACGATCACTATTGCCGTCGTCGCCTGGGGGGGTCGTTATCGGGTTGATTATCTCTGCCACGGCCATCACGTCCGCGATTGGTGTCGCGTGGCGGGTCTTGTCCCCGGCCCTGCGAAGGCTGCTCTTGATCAGCCGGGATTGGACCGTAGAGTTGTTCAAATTCAGTTCGTCGACGAATCTCAGAAGCGATGCGATTGGCTCTGCTGGCGTTGATTTGGGAGCGGGCGTCCCGGCTGGTGTTAATCGTGTTGTGGAGATCGCCAGCTGGAGGGTCGGCCCTATTTCCTGTTTGCGGCGCTGCTGCTGCTTGGTCGATCACAGGTTGTCTTGCGTTTCCCTGTTGGGCCCGGCTTGGGTGAGGGGATGATACAGAACGGCTGCCTTGAGTTCTTTGACCTGGTGTCCTCTGGATCATCCCTGGTCCGCCATCGAGGTGAGGTTGGACTGCTGCAAGTAGGCCGAGTACTTGTTGCACCTGTGGTGAGTCGGGCATAGCTCTGATCATCTCAGCGGCGACGGTCAGATTGGTCGGGGCGTTAGGCAAAACGGGTTGATCTCCGACCATCTGAAAGTCTTGATCAAGGTTCCGCATAGCGGCAGCACGCCTGGCTGCATTAACGCGCCTTTGCCTGCGCTTGAGGTTCCTTGTACGCCTTGCCGTCTTCTGCTGATCCGTCTCGTTTGGTGCGGATGGTTCTTCATCAGAGATATCGCCCATAAGCTCTCGCTCGTACTGATCTCCTTGTCCTTGTGCGCTTGCCATGTAGACTTGTCTTCTTGGATCGGGCAGTCGTAGGCTTACAGCGCCAGAGAAGTTATCCCCCGTTGAGTCGGAGGAAGAAGTAATCGAGGCGGTCTTGCCGTCTTGATAGGGCAGTTCCTCGAGTATAGCAGCGCTTAGTCTCGACTCGTTATCCTTAGATGAGTCAATGGGGATCGCACCAGGCCAGTGAACGAGTAGTCCTCCTGGTGAGTTGGTTACGATCAACCCTGAAGGAAGGCGAACGAGTGGTTGTTCGAGGGTGACGTCAGACTTGAAGTAGGCGCTGCAGTTGAATCGCGCAATGTTGTCTGGCGCGTCGCTTAATAGGACCGTGAAATCGTCTTCGCTTTCGTCTTCTGATGGTCCAAGGAACAACTCAGAGTCCTTGCAACGATTCCTGATCTGGCTAGGCGATGAGCTTGTCTTATCGCCCAGCTTCGCGACGTACACCTGTTGATATACAGCCGCAGAATTGGATAGGCCGAACGGGAATCGATCTGGGTGGTTATCCGATGGAGTGGCCGGCTCGGAGTCGCCAGCTCTTTCCATGTTTGGAAAAGAGTTGTACCCAGATTCGACTTGGAGAGTCCCGATCGGAGTCCGAGTCGTTGTCGAAGTCTAACTTGATGTTGAAGTTGAGGTTGATGGACTCGTCGAGATCTGACTCTCGATGAGATCTTGGAGCGGCTCCAGTGGAGACGCCGACATCGAGTAGGGCCCCGGTCGATCTGCTAGGAACGACTCGAAACCGATCTGGGAGGCAGGGTTACAAGTCGGTTTGTACAATCCTAGTCGTATACAACATGGATAACTACAACATGATGCTTTGGGGAGTTTCCTATCAGTACACGACTACTTATTCCAATCTGCTACGCCGTCTTGCACCATAGCCGACTGGTTTGAAGTAGTCGGATCAAACTCCTCTCTGCCGAGTAGATTAATCCTCTAGATAAGTGGCCCTAGGGATCCTGGTCCCACAGACACCGTCATCTAGCTTAACCCCTTTCACCAAATCTAGCCACTTTGAGTTCCACTTTGTATCGCATCATCATGAATACCACTTTGAATTCCATGTCTTCAACTAACTTGAGATATGTCCAATATTATCTTCTATGTTGTCTTTGGTAAATAACTTGTCCATAAGCTTCCATGCACTTGAGACCATATACTAACCATAGAATCATGTCTCATTTTGATTGTAACCATTTCCATGGACTAAGCCCAAAGAAATCCCAATTTTTCAATTACATTGTCCCATAACTATTAGACAAGCTTCTTTTTGTTGAGACCAATCAATATGCATAACACCATGTCTCTTTTGTCATTTTCACATGCTTGCAATTATTCTCATTTCTATATCATGGGATTATTACCACATGTTCGCTCTCAAGTCATATTTCATCAATAGAGCGTTTATATTCTTCAACACATGCATTACATTAATGACCATAAGAATAGAACCCTGCTCATATGCTTAAGCAAACAAGTTAAATAACAAATCATGTTGTCATACAAATCACCAAAACACATAAGTGCCTAGATGCACTTTCAATCTTATACACTCAAGAGGGAACTTCCCCACTGCTTATTTCAATTTTATTCCATAAATCAAATTAAAGTTCAAATTCGGCCAAACATAGTTCATGTGTTATTATAATGGCAACCAATGGTGTTCATGATGCAATGCTTAATTTGCTAAACATATTTATGTTGTTTGGTTCATTACATTAGATGTACTTATTCTTGTCCAAAAATGAGAAAAAATAATGTGTAATTCTTCTAGTCTTTATAGTGCGATGTATCCCCTTTGAATGAAGGGGGAAATGTGTGTCTAATGATGGATGCAGGGCTTCTATAGTGCTCATTTGGAAATAGATCAAGCTATACATTATCAGTTCAACTATTTCAATTATTTGTAAATTGTGGTACTCGTGTTATCATGGAGAAATTGTCATTCAAGTAAGTACTTTTGATAGCACTTAAAGAAGGAAATAATGAAGCAATAACATGAGAATGAGGAATACTAAGCAAGAACTGCTGGTACCGCGATTACAATTATATTACTAACATAGCCAGTCGTAGTAGTTACTATAATTTAAAACTTTAATTTGCTCAAACTGTATGCGGATTTCTTTCTGACACAAGTGTATCCACATTTTTAGTTTATTCGTGAAGATACTAAAGAAACAATGATTTAAATGGTACGGCTAAAATAACTGAATATCCTATGTTTAAATGGTACAAGGAATTTGGGCTGGTGCAGGGGCTATGATAATGATATCACATTTAGTGGCACACCTATAACATATTATTCAAAAACATAAACTTTTGTGTTGATATTTATCTAAATCACTCTTTTTATGGGCATGCCATATTCTCTTTGAAAAACAGTAATTAATTTTTTGATATAGTAATTTTTTTTTTGCATATTTATAGCCCTACCATTCCATTTCGTTGTTCCTTTTCTTTTGGAGGCGATTTCCTTCATATTCAACACAGACGTAGCCAAATCAAACTTGATCAGCATTGGTTGCCAAGCATCTTACTGCCGTTGATCAGTTGACTAACAATAATTTTCTGGGAAAGATATATATACCACCTGAATGACTTAGAAGACATCTTTCACTTAATTTCTTCTTGGCTGAAATTAAAGCAACAGCCGCCTGCGGAATTCTGGTGAGAGTGAGATTAGCATCCTTTTTTCAGGAGAAAATGCAGAGATCACCAACCGAACTGACCCCATCTTAATAAGAAAACCGAAGCAGGAGCAGCAGTCTCGTTGCGCTCAGCAAGGTACTGGCCATTGGGTACACAATAACACAAATGGAAGGCGCCGAGAGGCCCGAGATCCACTCGGCTCCACATGGCAGAATGACCGCACCTCAGCAGACTAGCAGAGTCCGAGATCCATTCTCGCTGCATCACTGGCCCCACCTTGCAGAATGAGCTCAGCGTTCAGCCTAGTTATAGTTGCACACAATCCAAACTTCAAAATATTGCTGCGAAACCAAACTAAACTAGGATAATCCCTTTGTTATTTCAAAACTGGTAAGCTAATGAAGCCCACATGAACAAAAAAAAAACCTGGCAACCTCAAGGGTTGCCTTTCTAGTTGGCTGCTGAAAGCGTGACGAACCGAATGACGTCTCCACTCTCCAGGCAGCAAACATCAGCTGTGCGACTACGACGTGACTGAAGACGCACAGATTTTCTCGAATTCATATTAGCGAGAGAAAGAAAGGGGCATATTAGCGAGTCACTCACAAGAAATTAAGGCGAACACTATCGCCGAGTCATCGAGAACTGACCTCTCGTTCGACGATGCCCTTTCTCTCGTGGTTTCTTCGCGCACACCCGGCGTCAGTCAGAAAGGAAGCATCAGTTTAATTCAGACATCGATCGATAAAGATGGATCGAGACAGACACGTACGGCGCTGCGACTTATCAGAATCACCCATTGCAGCTACTACCAAGGCCCTTCCACAAATTAACCAAGCTAAGAAACGGCATGTCAATAATGTCGTCTATGGGTGGTAGCAGGAGGAGCTTGCTATGCGTGTTCGCGCTCTCCGTCCTGACGACGGCCACGACGACGAGCGCTAGCGGCGGCGATGAGGCCGCGCTGCTCGCCATCAAGGCCGAGCTCACCGGCGGCGGCGCGCTGGCGTCGTGGAACGGCAGCGCCGGCTTCTGCAGCTGGGAGGGAGTCACGTGCACCCGTGGTAGGAACCCGCCGCGGGTGCTGGGGCTAAGCCTGTGGAGACAAGGAGTCTCCGGGACGCTCTCCGCCGCCGTCGGCAACCTCACGTTCCTGCGATCGCTCGAGCTGGGGTTCAACTGGCTGCACGGCGGCGTCCCCGCGACGCTCGGCCGCCTCCGGCGCCTCCGCTACTTGGACCTCGGCTACAACACCTTCTCCGGCGAGATCCCCGCCAACCTGAGCTCGTGCGTGGCCATGGAGCAGATGTTCCTCGACGCCAACAACCTCGTCGGCAGAATACCGGCCGCGCTCGGCGACGGGCTGGCGCGGCTCCAAGTGCTCCGCCTCAAGAACAACAGCCTCACCGGGCCTATCCCGGCGTCGCTGGCCAACATGTCGTCGTCCCTGTGGTACCTCTCCCTCGGCAACAACCAGCTCGACGGCCCGATCCCACCGGAGCTCGCGGACCTCGCCGGACTTCGGAAACTTGACCTCTCCGTGAACAAGCTGCACGGCGCGCTCCCGATCGCCATGTACAACCTGTCGTTGCTGACGGACTTCCACGTGGAAGGGAACCTGCTCCATGGCAGCATCCCCGCCGACATCGGCAGCAAGTTCCCCGCCATGAAGGATTTCAGCCTCGCTAACAACAGGTTCACCGGAGGCATCCCTTCTTCTCTCTCAAATCTGACAACTCTCACAAGCCTGCAGCTCTCGATCAACGGATTCACCGGGCTTGTGCCTCGCGATCTCGGGAGGCTGCGGCGTCTTCAGTACCTGTACTTGTCTTACAATCTGCTCGAGGCAGACGATACGGAGGGCTGGGAGTTCATCACTTCGCTGGCCAACTGCAGCCAGCTGCTGCAACTGAGCCTCAATGACAACTCCTTCCGGGGGCAACTGCCCAGCTCATTGGTAAACCTGTCAGCAACGCTCCAGTATCTCTATTTGTCAAACTGTAGTATCTCTGGCAACATCCCCCAGTACATTGGCAATTTAGTTGGACTAAACATACTTGATTTCGCAAACACGTTGATATCCGGAGTGATTCCCGACAGCATCGGTAAACTAACAAACTTGGTTCAACTTGGCTTGTACAGGGCCGGGCTATCAGGCCTCATACCATCTTCACTTGGAAACCTTACACGGCTGAATGAGATTCTCGCATACAGTAACAGCTTGGAAGGACCAATACCCGCAAGCCTTGGCAAACTAAGGAATCTATATCTTCTTGATCTGTCAGCAAACTACCGTTTAAATGGTTCAATACCGAAGGAAATTTTGCTTCCTTCCCTTACTTATAACTTGAACTTATCACACAATTCATTCTCTGGACCCCTTCCATCAGAACTCGGTAATTTGGTTAACCTCAACTGGTTGTTCCTATCAGGAAATCAGCTGTCCGGCCAAATACCTGATACCATAGGGAATTGCCTGGTTCTAGAGCTACTGATGCTGGATGACAACATGTTTGAAGGAACCATACCACAATCTTTGCAGACTGTAAAAGGGCTCCGGGTACTGAACCTGACAGCCAACAGATTGTCTGGTCAGATACCTGACACCTTTAGCAACATTGCAGCCTTGCAAGAGTTGTATCTAGCACACAACAACCTGTCAGGACTGATCCCGGAATCTCTACAGAAATTAACCTCGTTGCTCACATTTGATGCATCATTCAATGATTTTCAGGGTGAAGTGCCGGATGGGGGTGTTTTCGCGAACTTGACAGCCATATCACTAACTGGAAACAGCAAGCTGTGCGGTGGAATACCTCAACTGTGCTTGGCCCCATGCTCCACAGATCATGTAAGAGACAGCAAAAAAGATAGGTCCATGTCTCTGATGATTTCTCTGACAACAACTGGAGCAATGTTGTGTTTATTTTCAGTCGCTGTTACTATTTGGAAGCTTAAACAAAGACCGAAGAGTCAAGCTCCACCCATAGTTACTGGGGAAGGCTTCCAGAGAATTTCTTACCAGGCATTGTTGAGAGGGACAGATGGATTTTCAGAATCTAATTTGCTTGGTAAAGGTAGATATGGCTCGGTTTATAAATGCACTTTAGAAGGTGAGGATACACTCGTAGCAGTAAAAGTATTTAACCTTCAGCAATCAGGGTCTTCTAAGAGTTTCCAGGCTGAATGTGAGGTACTGAGAAGGGTACGCCATCGTTCCCTCGTAAAGATTATCACGTGCTGCTCAAGCATCGATAGCCAAGGTCAAGATTTCAAGGCATTGGTTATCGACCTCATGCCCAACGGGAGCCTAGATGATTGGCTTCATCCGAAATACAGCATTGTCACTTTAAACAATACTCTGAGCCTAACTCAGAGGCTAGATATTGCTGTCCATGTCATTGATGCTCTGGACTATCTTCATAATCACTGCCAACCACCAATTGTTCACTGTGATGTCAAGCCAAGCAATATCCTTCTTACAGAAGACATGAGTGCCCGAGTTGGAGACTTTGGTATATCAAGGATCCTGCTTGAAACTGCAAAAGAATCTAGGCAAAATTCAAATAGCACCATTGGAATAAGAGGCTCCATTGGTTATGTTGCTCCAGGTAACTCAAACTATTGCGTTCTTTTTACCATTACCCTAGTTATTTCATAAATATTTTGTAGTCATGAATGTTAAAAAAATTGCATGATTGTAGAGTATGCTGAAGGTTCTCCAATCTCAACTCTTGGTGATGTTTATAGTCTTGGCATATTCCTACTTGAGATGTTTACGGGTAAGAGGCCAACGGATGACATGTTTAATGAATCGTTAGATCTTCACAAGTTTTCAGAGGCTGCTCTCCCTGATAAAGTATTGGAGATAGCTGATCAGACAATATGGGTGCACAATGACGCCAACGATAAGATCACAAGAAGCAGAGTTCAGGAGTGTTTGGTCTCTGTCATTAGGATTGGAATATCCTGCTCCAAGCAGCAACCCCAAGAGCGAATGCCGATACGAGATGCAGCCATGGAGATGCATGGTATAAGAGATGCATACCTGATGCTCGCTAATTCTCTTTCATTGTAACATTAAGGAGAAAGAGAAGTTGGCACGGCAATATATAGGTCATGCACCAACTATTAGTTACGAGTAGAGTTGAAGATTTGCCTTGAATAAGATAGGCTGCAGATGGCCACTTATAAGTTACTTGGAACAACTGAATGTACCATATACCCATCACATTCATTGCTTTAACACTATGTATGTTTGTATCAAATCTATGCAAACAAAGAGGCAATCGAACCAATTCAGAGAGATATTTACCAGAGTATAAACTAGTTTTTTTTATAAGGGAAACTTTATTAATCTTAGCCAATTACATCGAGAAGATACAATTACACTAAGATCATTCCCGGCCTCTGCATATCTAAGATGCACACAGCCTAAAAGAAAAAATAAAAAAAACATAAAATTTATGTCAAAGCAGACTACTCATACGACTTAATCTTCAGTTTCATACACCAACAAAGCAGCATATGAACTACGAGAAATGCTCTCTAAAAACAACGCCTCCAACAAGCAAACAGCACGCGCACGCGCACGAGTTGTCGTTGCCATGATCCAACCAGTTAAGATCAGATCATCGATTTTCACCGCAGAGAGCAATCCATCGAGCTCCAAACAATGCTTCAACAAGACCATTGTCAGGTACACCCAACTAAGGACGGACCTGAGGATTTCTCTGTGGAGTCGATAAATCTGAACAAAAAAAAGGTATCACCAATTCGAAGCCCATAATGCTACTTCCACCCTCTTACCGAGCCAATATCCTCATACTACCCAATCTTGACTAACAACGATCGGCCATTAACTCACACTATCCCACGATGACTTTGCCACGAAGTAGCCAATAGGCACACGCGCAACGTCCGCAAGATCCATCAACTGATGGGAAGCATCAGCGGAGTAAAAGATCCGTGGGTCGAAACCAAGATGACTAATCTATGGGATTGTAAAGAGGATATCAGCTATGAATGAAAATGTTGCCGTAAGATGTAGATGCACAAATAACGTCACCGAGTCGACCATCGCCGTGCCATCAGCGACCGGAGCCGAAGAATTGCAGGCCACGCAGGTCTGTCGGTCGTCGTCGCCGGTGCTTTACGCCAGATCTCACATCGGTGATCGAATCTGGATAGACCATCAGGATAAACACTCAACGAAGAAGACGAGGAGGGAGAAGCACACGATCACCGGTTTTGGCGCCGTGGCGGGCCGCCGCCGAAGCCGGCGGCGGCGGCCAGGGGGCCCCGACGGGGGGCTCTGGCTGCGCGAGCGTTGGTCGCCCCTCCCGTCGCCCGCAAGGACGACGCGAAGGGGTACGCGTCCTGTCGCTAGTACGCGAAATTAATAATGTATAGATCGGAGTATAAACTAGTTATTTCTTAATGCTTTTGTTACATGCATCTTCGCATGAACATGTAGAGAAAACTGTTACGTATCTGTTAAGCTGGTCAGTGTTTCCGACCCCAACAATCATGCTGGTCAGTGTTTGAGACTGTATTATATTTGTCCGATTAGCATCTTGCTTTCTTTTTTTTTTTGAGGGAAAGGCATACTGCTTATATTAAAGAACGTTTACAACAGTACAAACTCCATCTGGAGGAGTGATAAACCATACATATCTATCAAAACTCTCATACACCGACCCTTTCGCTAGTCTATGAGCATCTTCATTAGCTTCCCTACCTTCATGAGTAAACCTGACCTCAGTGAAGTCCTCCGCTAGCATCTTTGGTTTCTTGTACGTCCTCTCCTGGACATCCTGCAATGCCTATCAAAGTAGCAATGCAGCCCAATAACAAAAGGCATCGGCCCACTAGCTTAAGGTACTCTTTTTAGTACTTTCTTTCTTTCCAATTTCGTTTTCCTTTTTCTAATCCTTATCAATTTGTTGTGCACACCGTGTTATCACTTTCTGTATTTATGTGCACTAAATTATTTAAAGAGTTGATTCAACAATATGAATGTACTATTTCAACTTTTACATGCACTCAACATTTTTACATACTGTAGTTTATTCAACTTGTAAAACATACTGCGCCACTGCATGCGTGGACTAGTCAACTCCGCTGACCAGATTAGTAGGCTTTGTATTGGCCGCTCAACAGCCGAAGAAGCCGAAAGGACGTTGCCATTGCATTGTCAGCGTTGTGGTGCGAGAACCGACCGTCATCAGAGCCGCTCGAATGTGTACTTTAATCCTGTTCGTAGCGTAGCTTTCTATCGTCACGAATCGAGACCAAGGTAGGGAGTAAGTACGCGTATCACTCGAATTCGGACAGTCTGGTTCGAGGATTCTCAATTCCGACAGCAGGGCTCCTGTACATGTTTACTACCATGATCTGCTGTTTTTCAACTTCGATCTCTTCGTCAGTATTATTTGAGAGCATGCACTTCATATTCCTAGCCATCCATGAGAACTGTATTGGACATTTCTCTCTATTTTCTCTCGTTCTTTCTTGTTGGTCCCTCGTTGTGACAACTGGCTTAGAGTAATTTGGACAGTATTTTAGACCTCATATCACAATGAGTGATAATAGAACTGTTATTTGGCTTATAGTAATTTGTAAAAATACTTGTTTTCATATCACAATGAGTTTGTGTGTACCACTGCGAAGTCTACTATATATTTGGAAAATGTCATGGGTGTCTCACATGTCAAGACCCACATGTCATTTCCGCGGCAGATGGGAACTTCTATTCTTGCAAGATTTTTCAAAATATTCTTATATGACCCTTGAGCAAAGGCTGCCCAGTTGTTTCATGGCCTAATAATAACCAAACTGTGCAGGCTGAACTACAATAACTTAGACTTAGACAGGATATGAGCACATCTTATAGTAGACAACTGGTTTCAGTTATCTGATCAAGTAAACATCAAAGTTAAATGACGAGTCAAACTAGCAACTGAACCGGAGTTAGCGAGCCGCTGCCGTTGCCAGAGTTAGCATTTGATTAAAGTTTGTGCCTTTTCACAGCTTGATCCAATCTGCATTCATGGTTTTAACGAGTCCCTATTTAGAAGAATCAAATGTGTAACTTAGGCTCTGTTTGTCAGAGCTCCCAGAGCTGGTTCTCTTATGAATCCAGGAGGAGCTCTGTCAAACGGTTTTCTAGCGAGAAGCGATTCTCTACTGATTCTGTGAAATGATTATTTAAAATAAACTAAGGGGCCGAGAGCTGAAAAAAAGTATCTTTTTCTGATTCTGTGAAGTGATTCTCCATCCTGATTTTGAGAGTTTATGCTAAATAATCAAAGAGAATCACTTTCAGCTACAGAATCACTTCTCTCGGAGAATCTGCACCCATAGAGAATCAGAATCAGCTCTTAGGGTCTGTTTGAATCCAAGTGCTAATGTGCAAAAATGCTAAACTTTAACACTAGTACATCCAAATGGGAGTGCAAATCGATGGTGCTAAACTTTAGTCAAGACTCAAAAAGGTGAAAAAGCGTTAGCTTGGGTATAAATGCTAATGGGTGCTAAACTTTAGTACTACTACTTTAACCAATCCAAACAGGCTCTTAGTAAATTTGTCAACCCTAAGTTTGGTTTTTTTTTCTCCGTAGCTTGTGCATATGGATCTTGAAATGACAGAAACTAGCGTGTCACTGTCACACAAACAACGGTTTCAACTACGATGTGCATACAGGTAAGATACCATCGGAGCACATTTCTCTCTGCTCTGAGAATTAATCTTACATGGAGTTTTATTGGATAGCGCACGTTGACAATCATATATTTTTCTCTCTCAAACACAGGACTGGGTTACCTTTACAACTGATGAATTCAGCTACAAAATTTTCTCTAAAGTTATTAGGACGGGATCAGTTCGGTTGGTGATCTCTGCATTTTCTCCTAAAAAAAGCATGCTAATCTCACTCTCACCAGAATTCCCCATGCGGCTGCTGCTTTAATTTCAGTCAAGAAGAAATTAAGTGAAAGGTGTCTTCTAAGTCATTCAGGTGGTATATATCTTTCGCAGAAAATTATTGTTAGTCAACTTATCAACGGCAGTAAGATGCTTGGCACCCAATGCTTACCAAGTTTGATTTGGCTATGTTTGTGTTGAATATGAAGGAAATGGCCTCCAAAAGAAAAGGAACAACGAAATGGAATGCTAGGGCTATAAATATGAAAAAACAATCACTATATCAAAAAATTAATTATTGTTTTTCAAAGAGAATATGGCAGGGGGAAGATTTGAGCTTGGAGGGCGGAGGCTGAGAAGGGTGAAGTGATTATACTCGATGACGCTGGCTGAATCTATATAATACCCAGTTAGGGTTACTGTGCACTACAGTGCGGCGGCGCATCGCCTTCTACTTTCCCACCTATTTTTTCTGGATAACATTCCTCAAACGACGCCGGCGAAATTTTCGGAGATTCTGGATCGCAACAGATTAAGGGAGATTTATCCTGATCTTTAAACCAAAGATATTTGCTTTAAAGCTCGGGGGCTGCTAGCGGACAATCCGGGATTTAATTTTCTGAAATTTATGGAACAACTACTCGAAGACCTTCGACTAGTTTCAAACAAACTACCCAATGGGTGCACGTATTCGGTGCACACCATTGAACTACTCATGATGAAGATAGAAGACTGCTTTTGAACCTTCGACTACTTAAAAGTACTCAGAGGCTCGGGGGCTACACCCATTGGGTGCATCAACAGATGCACTCCAATGAAAACTACTCTACAGAGAAGACTTGAGCGTCTTGGGCTTAGCTTCAACTACTCGAAGATGTTAAAGCTGATTCAAGATTTGAAGCAAAGGCGCAAGATGCTCGGGGGCTTGTGGGACCAGGATCCCTAGGGCCATTCATGCAAAGGATTAAACTACTCGTTAGGGAATATTTGATCCGACTACCTTAAACTAGTCGGCTATGATGCAAGACGGCGTAGCTGATTAGGTAGACTAGCCGTATACTGTTAGGAGACTCCCCAAAGTACCCAGTTGTAGTACTCCATGTTGTATACGACTAGGACATTGTAACCGACTTGTAACTCTGCTCCCCAGACTATATAAGGCGGAGAAGGGACCCCCTCAAGACGACTGACACACGCGCAATACAATCAAGCACATAGGACGTAGGGTATTACGCTACTCGCGGCCCGAACCTGTCTAAATCTTTGTGTTGTTCGTGTACTGACGCTCCTAGAACTCGGCGAGACCCACGAATCTACTCTCTGGGGTACCCCCAGGAAGACGTGTTCGACATAATTCGTCGACAGGCATGCCCATAAAAAGGGTGATTTAGATAAATATCAACACAAAAGTTTATGTTTTTGAATAATATGTTATAGGTGTGCCACTAAATGTGATATCATTATCATAGCCCCGGCACCGGTCCAATTTCATTATACCATTTAAATCATTGTTTCTTCAGTACTTGCATGGATAAGCTAAAAACGGATACACTTGTGTCACAAAGAAATCCGCATACAATTTGAGCAAGTTAAAGTTTTAAATTGTAGTAACTACTATGTTTAGCTATGTTAGTAATATAATTGTAATCGGGGTACCAGCAGTTCTTGCTTAGTATTCCTCATTCTCATGTTATTGCTTATTATTACCTTCTTTAAGTGCTATCAGAAGTAATTACTTGAATGACAATTTTTCCTGATAAGAGTGAAAACATGAGTACCACAATTTGCACATAATTGAAATAGTTGAACTGATAATGTACAACTTGATCTATTTGCGAATGAGCACTATAGCAGCCCTATATCTATCATTAGACACACATTTCCCCCTTCATTCAAAAGGTTTACATCAAGCACTATGAAGACTAGAAGAACTACACATTATTTTTTCTTATTTTTGGACAAGAATAAGTACATATAATGTAATGAACCAAACAATGTAAATATGTTTAGCATATTAAGCATTGCATCATGAACACCATTGGTTGCCATTATGATAACACATGAACTATGTTTGACTGAATTTGAAGTTGAATTTGATCTATGGAACAAAATTGAAACACATGTATTGTGAAGAAACTTGAACTTTTACATAGGACTTCTCCTAAAACTTAATCTAGTAAAATACTAGTTTCCAATAGAAGAATTTAAGTGATTTTTCCCAAATTTTATGAGACCATCTTGAAGCCAAATGGCTTAGCCGAAATCCCTAAAATAGCATTCCAGGAAGAATTTTAATTTCAAACCTACAATATCTTTTGTAGCAAATCTAAGAAAAATTGGTTACTCTTGATTTCTAGTATCAAAACAAAATTTGGTGAAGTTTCCAAAGGCTAGGAAGATCAAGTTTGAAAGATGATGGTGGGAGAACTCAAACCCTCCACCAAATCCACTATGTCCTCGCCGGACTAGGTAAGAGGATCACTGAAGGACGTTGCCGACGAGCCTCTCCACTACCTCGTCCCACCTATTCTTGCTGCAGACCTTGGAGAAGGCTTCCCCAAGCATCTTCTTCCTCTTCTTTATCTTCCCCAATGCCATGCTCGGTTTTAAGGACAAACCGAACGCACCCTTTATGCATGCCCAGGTTTTCGTCAATAAAGTGACATCATTAGTGAATATCACATCATAGAACTCTAAGTCTTCAAGGCACAACTCCATTTGTATAAAGAAGGATGAGGGAGATGAACGGGAAAGGACAGCCATGGAAGAGAGAGGAGGGGGTGCCATGGCTCGGCCATGAGTTTTCACGTGAATTGATGAAGGGGAAAACTGAAAGGGGTAACTAGGAAGGAGGGGAGGGAGGTGCTCCTGATTTTTGTCGCGAGGGGGGGAGGAATGCCTCCTGTTCACATGAAAAGGGAGACGGGCTCGGCCAAGGGGAGAAACACAGGAAAGGAGAGGAGAGGTGGCTGGATCGAGATGGGCTTTGGCCCAAGGTGGATTTTGTTTCTTTCACTAGAAAAGAGAGGAAACAATTTGGCCTGGATTTAGGATTGAATAGGTCAGCTATATAGCAAGATGATAGAAGCGCATCATGAGTTGTGATCGGGATTATGCCCTAAAAGTGATAAAAGATGGAGATGATCACCTATGATTGTGTAGGGTTCAGGAAGTTCAATTATGGATCGGACTGCAACCTAGACGTATTTTACAAAAATCACCTTTAAACAATTTTTTTAACATTCAAAACACTATGCAAACAACATGGATACAACAAACAAGTTTTATAACCTATGATTCTTTAATTTATTTTAGAAAAAAATATTTTTGAACAATTGTACACAATTTCTAATTAATTCTAATAAGTTTTATTAAAAAATTAAAATTCTAGCAAAATTTAAACTAGGGTGTTACACCCAACCCCTCAAGGATGAACACGAGTCAATCTATATCGTTACTTCCCAGCACCAACAAGTGGCCCTTTACTCATGCTCTACTGATCGTTGGTGAGCTCCACTCACCTTTCACCCTCTCTATTTTGCCTTCAATCAAGTCACGTACATTAACTCATCCATAGCCTTATCACCAATGTTGATTCGAACCTCCAAACTTGGATTAATATGAAACATAATTTTTTGGTTTTATTGTGATGTCATGTATCTGTTAAAAATATTTTTGCACCCACAATAATTATATTAATTTCTAGTTTAATAAAACACATTTTTATAGTGTTAGTTACATAATTAATTATTTTTAGTCCAAAACATATAAAACCAATTTTGCTAGCTTCCTTATAACATGCACTATCCAGTATAGGTGTTTGTTTGCATAATTATCCATGAATCAGTACATTATCGAATAAACTACTCACATAGCCAGTTAGTTTGTTATGTTCATCATAAATTAACATGAGCTCCGAAAATCATTTTTTTCGCGACCATGCCTTAGCACGTATTTCATTAAGAAGAAAGCATTTTACGGACATTACTTGTCTCAGGCCAAACAGGAGTTGACCTAACAAGCTCACAAAGGACTAAAGAATAGAGAAAAAACTAAAAATGGCCTGAAAAACAAACAACCGGCAGAACAACCTAAAAACGACCACACTCCTGAACCTGCAACAGAAAGCCTCGTCAAGGGCACCAAAGGTCATAAGGTGGCAAAGCATCCACCGAGTAGCATGAACATGGCGGCAAAGCATCTGCCCGAACCAACAAGATGAAGCATAGCCGAGGTGGCAAAGCATCCACCCAATCCGAAATGACCACGGAGGCAAATCATCCGCCAGAGCAACAGCAGGGGTGGCAAAGCATCCACCCAACCAAGACCACGACGGCAAAGCATCCGCCAGAACCAACCAAGATGACCACGGTGGCGCAGCATCCGCCCAAGCCAGCAGGAGAACCGAAACAACCATAGCGACAAAGCATTCGCTAGAGCAATGTAGGGGCGGCAAAGCATTCACCAGACGACGATCAAGGAACCCAGATGAGGTGGACGATAAACGCAGGCAGGTTCAGGAGAGGAAGCATGCAGACCACACCGACCGACCTCGGGGAGGAGCAAACGATGATGCCTCCAGGGCGTCGCCATCATCAGCCCGCAAGCAGGCAAGGCTTTTGCCTCTACTCCATCCCCAGAACCCATTGCGACACCAACAACCAACTGTTGGCGGTCGTTACAACCCAAATCCGACCACCAATACTCAGGAATAAATGAGGTTTTATACAACATTCCATGTACTTAGGTTTTATTTCTAATAAAGTTCCACGAGTTTTGGTGAGTGTCACTTGTGTAGGTATAACTACGACAAATACGCGCTATTGGGGCCGAAAATGACCGAATCGGCCGAACGACTCCGTTTGGCCGGTTACCCATCTTAGCCGAACAAGACGTACAAGCCACCGGAGGCCGTCCACGTCAACGATGACCAAGCGACAACAAGTACATGAGAAGTGGACGAAACTAACTCATCCCGGAGCACCGCCACATCAACCTGGGCCCACACAACATGAACCCCAGCAAGGAAAGGCGGCCCAGGACAGCCAGGACGCAGAGGCGGTGCAGGGGAGGGCCGGCCACGGGCCGGGCCCGTTCGGCCGAACAGAAGCAGTTCGGCCGAACCGACCTCAGGCCTGCAACCACCTCCCAAAAGCCATCCAGGCCATCCAAGAGCCAAGGCGGTGGATCCCAGGGTTCGGCCGAACCGACCTGTTCGGCCGAACCCGGTCCCTTCGCCCGAACGGCCAGGGGGTACCCCCCTGGTTCCCTTGGCCGTTACTCCTCCAAACCGCCATGGACTCCTATATAAACAGTGTCACTTCACTTGTATCACACACACCAAGCCAAGGAGCTCTCTCATTCCACTTGTTCTAGTAGAGTTAGGATAGTTTAGTTGGGAGTTAGAGTTGAGTCGAGCTGTGCCTCGGAGGTTCCGGAGTCGTCTTCAGAAGCTCTGGTAATAACTCTTGTATCTTTTACTTTTCCTTTTGTAAGACTTTGAGTTATCAATATAGTTCTCTTTATCTTCTTACCTTTGTCATTTATAGCTTGCTTCTACTTTATTCTAGTTGCATCTATATCTTGTTTAGACTATAGTCAGTTATAGTTTTAGTGCTTGTAGTTCTTGTTTAAGTCTTTGTCTTGGCTGGTTCTTCGATCTTGCTTGATACTGGAGGTGAATTGTCACCAAGAGTATTGGCAAGGTTGCTTGCTCTTGCTAGTAGAGTAAGTAGTTGTTGACTAGTGTAGGAGTGGTTCCTAGCCTAGCCAGTGGCCTTAGAGTATTCCCGTCGCAACGGAGGTGGTAGCCGTGAGGTGGTGATAGCCCTTTCGGTCTTTGTAGCCCATCACGTTAGTTCCGGTCCGTAGGATTCCCCAGTTGGGAATTGGTGGCACCCCTTCTCATCCCTTTCTGTGTATCACGGGTTCCCTTGTCCCGAAGCTAAGACAATAGAGTTAACCCAGATCTTCTAGTGCTGGCTCTGTAGCCGCTTTATCTCTAATCTAGAGTGACATAGGTAAATAAAGTATCCAGGAGTCCTCTATCTCTTCTCGTTGTCCTCCTAGCTATCTATCTCTTCTCTCCGTTACCTAAGTATCCCTTGAGCTGTGTGTCTGGTATATCCACTCCTATCCAATACCGTTATCCCCTGTCTTGTCTAGTCGTGTACCCTTCTCTGATAGTCTCGAATATCTGTTCACTAGTATTCTTGCCAAAGCTTCCCTGCGGAAATATAAATTACGATACATCGGGATACTCCCAGGTGAAGTGCTACAGCGGTGATTCTGTGCGCTTGCAGAATATTTATATATTTTACTAAGCCAAAAGGAAAACCACAGAAACACTCCTTACCCCAGTATCAGGATTCTCAATTCTGATATTGGATCGTAAGAAGTGCCAACAAGCATTTCTGGCGCCGTTGCCGGGGAAGCATTTGGCTAAATTACTTTTGAACTTTTATCTTGAGCTATCTTAGTTGAGTACCGCTACTCAAGCGGGTTTATCCTTGCTCTGTCCGTTGGTCTTTGTGGAACAGAGCAGTGCATGACTGGTTTCCGGCTACTGTCAAACTTCTAAGAAAATACTAAGTCTCTTGTGAGTTAAGTGCGACCTCATGTTGTACCTCCTCAGAAGCAACTCACTCCGACGAACCCAGTCCTTCCAGTCGTGATCCCAGCTTCATCGAGGATGGCCGGCAAGACAATCCGCGAGTTCTCTGCTCCATCAAGCTAGAACGTGCATACCGGACTAGCTCCGCCAGTCGGAGATGGCAACTTCGAGCTGAAGCCAGCCCTCATCAACATAGTGCAGGCTAGCCCGTTCTGCGGCAAGCCACACGAAGATGCCAATGCTCATCTCCAGCATTTCCTGGAGATTTGCAACACCTTCACCATACGCGGAGTAAGTATCGATGTCATTCGCCTTCGTTTATTTCCATTCTCACTACTAGGCAAGGCAAAACAATGGTTTTATGCTAACCGTGAAGCTATAGACACTTGGGACAAATGCACTAGCGCTTTCTTGCTAAAATTCTTTCCGGTTGGGAAAACCAACGCCCTCCGGAACAAAATAGCTAGTTTCCAGCAGTTGAAAGATGAAACAGTCCCGGAGGGATGGGATCGCCTCCAGGACTATATTTCTGCTTGTCCTCACCATGGTATGCAGAGTTGGTTCATAATCCAAACCTTCTATCACGGGCTGAGAAGCTCTGCCCGTGAGTACCTAGATGCTGCTGCTGGAGGCTCGTTCTTCTGAGTCGTGTGAAGGCCCTCATAGAGAAGATGGTCGAGAACCAAGGTTGGTCCGACGACCGGACTCAACCGAAGACCCGTGGAGTTCACCAAGTTGAAGCTCTAGACATGCTCGCTGCCAAGATGGACCTCTTGATGAAGAAAATGGAGGCCCCTGCTCAAGAAAAACGGTGCAATCCATGGACGCTCGCATGACCTGCGAGGTCTGTGGCAACACTGGCCATTCAGGGAATGACTGCCCTGAAACGCGAGAAGATGCCCACTACGTCAACAACTCCAACAACAACGGGTACCGACCGAACAACTACGGCAATCAAGGCTGGAATTCGCACCCAAACCTCCCTTTTGAGAGGCCTTAACAAGGTAACAATTACAATTCCAGTAATTTCAATAATCAGCCGTCTCTTAGAGATCTTGTGTTTGGCCAGATGAAAATAACTGAAAATATTAATAAAAAGCTTGCTGCTAATGATAAAACTCTGGAAAACATAGACTCTAGGATGGAATCATTTTCTTCTGCTATGAAAAATCAACTGAGCTTCAATAAAATGATAGAAACTCAAGTCGCGCAGTTGGCTGTTGTTGTTCCTGTCACTGAATCAGGGATATTCCGGGGCAACCCGAGCCTTCCATCGAGACAGTAAAAGCCGTCACTACAAGGCATGATAAGATGTCTCGTAGTGTGTTCCATACTAACCACGCAGGGAAGGTCGCACGCATCCAAGTGCTGACGCCAAGATGGACCTACCTGCCAAGAGCTGCAAAAAAGGCGATCATCAAGACCTCTCCGGACAGGAAGGAGGATCCCGGAGTACCCATCATCCAGTGCACGATCTGGAATCGTCGCATTGATGATGCACTCTGCGATCTGGGGGCAAGCGTAAACATCATGTCTAAGGTATTATTTAAGAAATTACGCTACCCTACTTTGTCACCTACTACTGCCCAGGTTCAGCTTGCCGACTCAACCATCCGCTACCCCGAGGGGGTGATCGAGAATGTATCGGTCCGGATTTGGGGACGATATGTCCCTGTGGACTTCGTTGTCCTCGACACGGGGAACGAGCACTCGTTTCCCCTTGTGTTGGGCCGACCGTTCTTGAACACCGCCCGGGCTAGAATAGATATGGATGCGAGAGAAATCTCGTTCCGTATCGACGGAAGGTTGACATACTTCAAATTTCAACCTCGGGAAGAGAAGAAGGCCGAGCCACTCACACCGGAGCAGAGAAGCGCCGAGTGTTTCCTTAAGGCTCTCGTTAATGGAGAGCTGCAAATACTCGGTGGTGAGCAGCTCAAGTAGAATGAGCCAACAAAACCAACGAGTGCAGAAGAAATGGACTTCCTCGTAAGGAAATACGAGGAAGAGCAAGCCCTCTGGAATTCTCCAGAGACGCCGATCCCACCGCCGCCAACACCGAAGAAGAAGAAGAAGAAGAAGAACAAGAAAATGTGGCGGAAGAAGGTTGCATCGTCCGAGTCATCCACTCCGGGACCGGATGATGACAAGAGCAATTGAAGACAGGAGAAGTCCCGCTCGTGGACTTAAAAGCTGAGCTCTCGCCGCGAGGAAAACCGGTATGTATCTCATATTTCCCTTCCAAATTTTTAATTTTCAATTGCATTTGCATGTTTCCCTTTCCAAAATAAATGAACCACTTGAGTAATTAATTTGAGAGAGAATAGAAAATTTTGCAAGCTTGGTTAAAAATAATTGGACACATGCTGACATTTAATTAGAGAGGGTGTAATTTGTAACTTTCTTCATTTTCACCCCTTCTAGAACATCTCCAATTATTTACCATCACCACCAACCAGCACCAAACATGTCTACCCCACTAAAAATGGCTGCACACTCACCAATTACCACAAAACATGGCAGCATGGGGGTGACTCCACTAAACTCCACTTTGGTCATGTCAAAATGCATCTTACCTACCAAAACCCACCAAAAACCCCATGACCTAGTGTTGGACCACCCGTCATTCCACCGGGCTTAGCCGCCGCACGGACGATACTGGGAGCTCCCCAGCCCTGTCCCGTGGCTCGAGCCGGATGGATGAAGATGAGCAAGGAGCAGCCGGCTCAGGATGGGGCCACACCACACCCCCGGCCAGGCAGCTCCTGAGCGTGAACGAAATCAACCTCAGGACGGAGCGGGAGCGGAACACCTTCAACGAGCTTCGGCTGAAGGAGTTCGAACACACCCGTGTTTTTGAGCAAGACTTGCTCAGGGACACGGGTATGGACGAAGAATTCACAGAAATTTTCTAGGCCATTGGCTGGGACAATTTCTGGCACATCAACGAAGAAAGTTCGTACTTGCTCACCCTCGAATTTCTTTCGACTTTGGTTCCGGAATCTGGAGGGATTCGCTTTCAATGTTTCAACCAACAGTTCTTTTGCTCTTGGAGGGATTTCAGTTCGGGTCTCGGGTTTTCAAGCCGTTGTTCTTTAGACCCGAACAAAGCATTGAAAAGATTTGATCGGGTTGTGTTTTCGAAAAAGATTTCGGGGAATACCAACTGTCATGCGCCTCGCACAAACAGTATTCATAACCCCACTTTGTGTTTCATGCATCGATGGGTGTCTATGACGGTATTTCCCCAGGCAGATATGCGCCCCGTTAACACAATCGAGTTGCGGGTTCTTTATGCTTTGTTTTAGCAAACTCCTTATTCGCCTGTGAAGGATATGGTTAGTCACTGGATTTCTCATATTTCTCGTGCGGGCAGCATGGCGATGACTTCTTTAGTCACTCGCCTTGCTACCCATCTGGACGTTCTTCAGGGCGTCCGGCTCACGTACATTGAGACAGCGCGTTCCGTCGTGGATGCCGAGCACTTCGTGCAAGCCCACATGATACGGCGGACGCCTGATGCAACGCTGGTTATGATTTACCGTGGCTATACAACCGAAGTGCCTCTGCCTTGTGCAGCTCTGAGGTTGTATACCACTCCTAAATTAACTCTTCAATTGAGTACCGAGTCGGACGACTCTCCACCTCGGAGGGAGCCCGCTCGGCACAGCGTTGCAGGTGACGGACCAGTCACGAGGGGACGAGCTAGGCGTGACGCCGGGCTCGCCACCTCACAGGAACCGGAAGATGCACCACAGATGCCGCACCGACACACGTCCGTATTCGAGGCCACCTACGACATGTACACCGGTGCTGGGACGTCTGGAGCAGGAGGCTCTGGACAACCCCAGGAACCGGACTACTTCGCCTCAGGACGCTGGGACTACGGCCAGAGCACGAACTCTGAGTGGTCTGGGAGCTGGTATGCAGGAGGGTATGACAATGCCTCCCAGCCATACACTCCCGGATACTCACAGTCCGCGCGCTTCGACTACGGTCGGGAGCTGTCCTACATCTCCGATCGAGTCGATCTCATCAACGACCGCACTCGAGATATCCAAGACACGCTAGCCCGCCATTCTCAGTACCACCAAGAGAATATCGGGATGGTAGCGTCCATCCAGCACGACGTTCACGAGTAGGTGGACCAGTGGAGCCAGTACCTTTCAAGACTTAATCCTTACCAGTGAAGAGTCCAAGCTTGGGGGAGGACCCCCACCAGGTACGTCCTGACTTATTCAGCACTTTGGTCATTCAATTTCCCTTTCATGTTTAGTTTGCATTTAAAAAGAAATGAAAATACCAAAAATATTTCCCTAGAATAAAATAACTCCCAACTATGCATAGAATGAATCATATGCCTCTCACTTTGGAAATGATGAATAGTTGCTCTGTCGTTAATTTTGCAAGTACCTTGTTTCAACTAGTTGCTTAATAGAGCTTGAGTTAATTGGCATGGGTAAAAATGAACCTGAAAACCTTGTGGGAGCACATGCTTTATTCCAAGTCTAAGTTGTTGTGGGGATTGATGTAGTGAGAATTTGGTTAAGTTCTATTTCTGCTCTTAGTACGGGGAAAATCTCGGAGATTTAAGCTTTCAAAATGAAACAAGTTCCTCATTGGTCAAAATACCTACCAAAGCCATATGATAAGCTTAGTTGAAAATTTCTTCTCATATGCTGCTTGTTATCTTAGTGAGCTTTGTCAAATTGTTGTGACCTTTGAGTGAAGCTTTCATACTCTTAGAGATCGAGATCCACGTACACACACCACATCTCACTTGCAATTCCTACAATGGGAGTTAGCAACCATTTTCCATCATTCATCCACAAAAATAAATGCTCCATGTTCTATGATTTCCCTCTCCAAATATTATTGATAGAGACATGAGCTATGAAAAAAGAAAAGCATGCCAAAGAAGCATGGAAAAAATAAGAGAAAAAGAAAAGGATCCGTATCCGGGAACAACCTAGTTGGCACTTAATATCACCTCCAGGTGTTCGGGTTATTAGGGGTGTCTTTAGTAGTACTGTAGGTATTTTGTGTTTTTCCACAAAACTCGATGATATGAAAGAATGCGATGCTCCAGAATCAAATAATACTGTTGCCAAAACTGAGCTGACTAGAAACTCACCGAGTACTACTCCTTGTGCTCCTTGAGCCTCCTGCGCGTCGATGTGGTTGACGCGGGCTCGTCCATACGACTGCTGGGCGTTGTTGTTGTTGCTGCTGCCGGTGTTGGTGCTGCGGACGGGTACACGGTTGGCTCCAGACACTGGTGGCTTGGGTCCATTCACCGAGTTGGAGTAGACTGATACCGCAGGCTTGCTCCTAGGGTACGGGCAATCAGCGATGTAGTGTCCGGTCTCACGGCAGTTGAAGCAGGCTGTCGCATTGCTATTGCTGGCTGTGACTTGACTGACCTTGCTCTGTGAGGGCTTCATGGTGTCCTGGCCCTTGTACTGGTTGTTGGGAGTCTGGAAGCTTGTAGTCTGGAATTGGGTCCTATGCTGCACGGGGGCCTGGGGTCTAGGTGCAGCATAACCGGAGCTTCTGGTCTTCTGTGAGCGGTCCATCTGGCAGCTCTTGCTCTCCAGGAACTTGTGTTTGTTCTCTTGCCTTGCATCCATCCTGGCCTTTTCTGTGACAATGGCCTTGTTCATCAGCGTATTGAAGTCAGGGAAACTGTGGGAGACTAGCAGGGCTCGAAGGTCTAGGTGCAACCCTTTGATGAAAGCGTCCTGTCTCTTTGCATCTGTCTTCACTTCATCTGGTGCATAACGGGCTAGTTCAGTGAACTCGTGGGTGTACTCCTCCACGGTCTTGTTTCCTTGCTTCAGTGCGCGGAACTCATCTGCCTTGCGCCTCATGGTGGCATCGGGGATGTGGTAGCGACGAAACTCTTCTTCAAACTCTTTCCAGGTGATTGCAGACTCGTTTGGGGAAGCTGCACAGTAAGCGTCCCACCATGCTAAGGCAGTTCCAGTGAGTTGGTGGGAGGTCAGGAGGACTTTGTCACGGTCTCCACATCCAAACGGTTCCAGCTTCCTCTTGATAGTTCTCAGACAGTCATCTGCTTCCAAGGGGTTGCTGGACCCTCCAAAGGTGGGTGGTCTGGTTCTCAGGAAGTTGGTCAACTTGTCACCCGCATTGGGTCTATGGGCTGTCTCCTGACGGCGGCTGGCATTCCACACATTTTGCATGAACATGGTGTGGTGGTACAAAGCTTGTGCCAGGTTGAAATCTGGTGGAAGCGGGGGTACAACAAACGATCCTTCATTCTGACTTCTTGGATGACTTGCTTCTGGTCCGCCTCCTACAGGTGCTTGTCCTTCGGGCTGGTTTTCTCCCATAGGGTCCTGCTAATCCACCTCCTAGTTCTCAGGGTTCTCTCTCCTCTCTTCTGGTGGCTCTCCCCCAGCTGGGGGCGCGCGTCTCTGAGAGGCGCTCGCACGCGTGTTCACCATCTACAGGTTGAGCAAGGCCTTCATGAGATTGGGTTAAGATGATGTTTAAGTTGATTAGTTCGCATTTTGAAAAGGCAGGAACACTTCTGCCGAGGCACACACAGCACACAAGCTAACAAACAAGCACACAAGGTTTCATTCAAACAACGGGGAACACTTGGGGGTCCAACAAGACTCGCACTACAAGGCGGGGTACAGGACATGGTAGGGAAACTACTGCTAGGGATACAAGGGTTCTTCGGAACAAGCTGGCTTCATTCCCATACGAGCGCTCGACTCTGGGTCTACTCGCGGGGCGAGTCTTCTTCCGGGTTGGTGCGCTCTTCTGGCGGTGCTAGCCGTGCCTGTTCAGCTTCGGTCAAGGTTCCATTCTCTCGAGGCGGCTCAGACGGTCCTTCTTCAGTGGGCGGTGATCCTGCGGGGTTTCTAGGCAGTGCTTGAGGGTTCCCCACAACTTCTCCCCATGCCATGATCGACGTCCCAAGTAGGACATGGGGTTCTCCAATTGCTGGAACTAGCGTTCCACTTCTAGTCCAGTCCTGGATACGCAGGTCCCGAGCATGCCTGAGGCTTTCCTGGGCGACTGCCTCACTGCTGACGGCAGCAGCAGCTCTTGCTTCAGCTTGGGCCACCTGGACTTGGTGCATGCGTACCGAGAACTCTGCTTGTTCGGCCCGGGAGGTTTGTTCCCTCAGGTGTTCAGCCTGCTCGTCAAAGAGTTGGTCCAAGGAATTGAGGTAGGTGACCACTTGGTACAAAATAGGTTCCTCTTGATGGCGCTGCTCCAAGTTTCTCATGCGGGCTCGCCAGACTGTACTTCTGACGGACGGAGGAAAGTACCTCATTGGGGTGGGGATCAGGTGTCTTTCAAATACTCCCCACATGTAGCGGAGAGCTTTTCTGAGAGCCAGGGGGTAGGTGTCCTGGTGCCTGAATCCTGTGGCGGTCGTACGCCATGCTTCGACGGGGTGGAGGTTACTCTTGGCGACAACTATGACAACTCTGCAGCGTTGGGTCCCGTGGTGCTCATACTCCCTGCTGTAATACCTCGGGTGTTCAGGTACACCGAGGCGTTCCAGCGCGGGGATCAACAGGCTAGCGAAACCAGGTGCGACTGGGCAGACTCCCTGGGTCCATCCTTCTTCCGCCATCTGAAACCAGGGGAAAAACAAAGATTGAACAGATGCAGGATAAAAGATGATCTTTATTGCATAACATGGTGGGGTACAAAGATCATGGATACAACGATGCTAAGATGGTAGAGCTAACTGGATACCACAAACTCTACCCAAGGAGAGGCTAGATTAGGTGCTAAACTAATCTAAGGACTCTACTCTAGACAGACTCGACGTTTCTTCAGAGGAAGCTGATACTCTGGCACTTCATCTTCGGTCTGTGTGCTCGCGTCCATGTGGGTCATCTCTGGTTCTCCTTCCATCAACCCATTCTCCCTCCTGTAGGCTTCAAGTCTATCCATATACTCAGAGTAGGCCTGGCATCTAGCCTGGTGAGCGGCTAGGGAGCTGACAGCCTGAGTAGCTGTCACCTTCTGTATCTCCAGCTCTCTCTTCACTTCTTCTAACTCTTTTTCCGCCTTCTCGGCTCTGCGGATCTGGTGCCTCAGCTGTCCCGATGTCTCTCAGTACAGCCTGTCTAAGCCAGTGAGGTAAATGGACAAGTGTGACACAGTGTCCTTCATATCTTCATCTCTCCCAAGGTTCCTCATCTGTGCAATCCACTCGCGTCCTCCATTCTCCAGGGGTGGGGCAAATCCCATTGCTGTTCCCATGAGGTACTGCTTGTAGAGTACGCGGAGGCACATCAGGGCTCTTCTTGCGGCTTTACGGTAGGCATTGGGGTGGTCGTAGCCGGTGGCGTGGACAAACCAAGGTGCCACCTCCTAGTAAAGTGAGCTCTTCCCCACAAAGATGAACATCCAGCACCGACGGGTACCATTGGTGGTGAACTCCCGGCAAAAGTACTCGGGGGTCTCTGTGACTCCAACGTGGTCCAGGCTGAGCAGCAGCAACTTGGGAAGGCCAGGTTCTGCGGGGCAGATTCCTTCGCTCCAACCCTCGTCAACCAGCTGGGCCATCTGGAACAAGTCAAAAAGCCGTCGGTGAGTACTTGTGTGGAGAAAAGATTTAGACAGGAGCAACTAGCGGGGGGGGGGAGGACTAGAGCAAGGTCATGATCCTAGGGGTTACGTCCTACGGCCAACCTATCGGCTCTGATACCACCTGAAGCGTCCCCTCGAAAGAGAGAACTTAATGTGATACAAATACCAGTCCCAGGATGCTGGTGCACATTATTATAACAGATAGTTCAGTACATAAACAACATTACGGAAGACGGTGGCACTGCAGGGCCACGACAAACATAACTAACGCTAGACTCCAGATAAAAAGGTTGATAACATAGAGGTCTTCATCAGAGTGGATATCCATGCAGCTTCAAGCGGGTGACCCTAACACACAGGCAAAGGTTGGGTGCAGAACGAACCCCTCTAAACGACGTCCTCAGGCACAAAGTCCGGGTCTGCCTCTGTAACAAATAAGCAAGGGTGAGTACATACGTACTCAGCAAGCACAAACACAACCACGGAAAGGATACAACAAAAGTATGCAAGGGATACAACCAAGGACAGGTTTATGGCTGATTTTTGCAATAAAGCGAATTTTTACACATGCAAGGGTTCATTTTATAAAGGGGTTTTCACAAGCATTTCTTTTAATTGCTTTGACAGAACATGAATATTTTACTCACAAGATTTTAAAGCTACCAGATTTCCCATCTGTCGTAGCCCATGCCAAAACCTTTTCTCAATTTAACAATCACCAAACACATTCGTACACCAAAACCAGGGGACTAGTGAGGTGACCAAGCCGTAACTCGCACAATACCGTGGACACGGCTATCCGGATAGGTTTTAACTCTGCAGAGGTGTACACAACCACAAGTAGGCTACCACAACATGAACACCTTAGTGTCAGTGTAGCTCCTATCAAAGCCATTACCCACCATAGCTAAACTGACAAGTTATCACAGACGCGACCAGGGGGTTAGCAACCCACCAACGAGGTTCTACCCAGGGGCATATTTCACATAGATCGTATCCCCGGCTCCACGGCCCTCTGTTGCTCACCAGCGCACCACATAACCAACAGCTTAACTAGTGGGATTTATGCTAGGCCGTTGCCACATACAACGGTCGAGTGGTGGTACAATAAAATGGGTTAGGCTGGATGACACATCAACATCATCCCAAAACTTGGGGTAGGATAGACAACTCCCACCATGCTCAACCACACAGGTTCGAGCTCACCTCGGCATTTCACACAAGAAATACCGTCTGTCTCATCCCACACGGATACTCATTTTATTCACAAAATCCATCTCTTTTATTTTAAAGCACGCACACGGTTGCTTTTGTAAACACCAAGTAATTGTAATGGGGTGTATAACAGTAAAATATTCCTAAGCATTTCTAGCAGTGACTAACATTCAAACAGAGCATTGTCATATTCAAACATTAATCTAGGTTGTCAAGGAAGCAGTCATAGCAATCAAGGAATGGCTATCCAACCGGGTTTAGCAGTAAAATCATGCAAGTTTTATAAAGCAGGCCATGGGTTGTGTTTATAAAATCTAGGACAAAAGTACGCATCAAAGGATGGGATTGCACTTGTCGTTCTCCCAACCCTCGGGGGATTCCTGCCCGGGGTCTTGGTCTCCAATCTCCTGCTCGTAACACTGCTCCTCCTTGAGTCCTTCCTCGTTCACGACAGAGTCTACGGCACACACAAACAAACACCAAATAAATAAAAGAAAAAGGTTTTGCTGAGTCCCGAAAGAAAGAGTAGAGAATGAGAGTGATGATGATGACATGATTATTTTGGGATATGGACTGAATGGATTGGCGAAATTATATTGGTGATGTTTGTGGTGGAGTTTGGGGTCAAACGGGATTAATTTGGCGCATGAAATGACGAGTTTAGTGAGGTTTTAGGGCTGTTTTTAAAGAAACAGGACCCTTCTGTAATTACCGAAAAGGTCGGGGGTCCCTGGCGAAACTGACAGAGAGAGAGGGAATAGTGGTTGTGGACTGCGGGTTGATTCGGCCAAAGTTCAGGGGGTTACGTGCAAACGTGCCAGAGAGAGAGGGTTTATGCTCATTGGACCGCGGGTTAGAATTGGGGAAAGGGCAGGGGGTTATGGGCAAAATGCCCTTTCTTCTTCGCGAAACAGTGCAGAGGGAGAGCGACGGCGGCCGACGGCGGCGAAATCGCCGGTGATTCGAGCGGCGGCGGTAGAAATTAACCGGGGGAAAATGGAGAGGAGGTCATGGCGAGTCCACCTATGGCCTTACCACGGGCGGAGACGGAGTGAGGCGGCCGGCCCACGAGAGCAGGCGGCGGCGGCAATGGAGGTGGTGGCGGTGGCGTTGCAGCGGTGGGGGAGGCAAATGAGGTGGTGGGTGAGTGCGAGGAGGTGAAGGAGGTGCTCGCGAGCCCTTTTATAGGCGCGGAGGAGGGCTGGAGAGGCAGGCCGACGAGAGGGGTAGGTGGTGGCCTTGGCGGCCGGCGGGTGGAGCTTTTAATGGCGGCCGGGATTCGCGCGGTGCTTGGTGGTACGGTGGTGCAGTGGCGGCGCTGTGTGGCGGTGTGCTTGGCGTGACGCGGCGACGAGACTGCGGCGGGGCCGAGCGGTGGCGTGGTCGGCGCGGTGTCAGTGGCAGTCGGAGCGGCGGTGGCCGTGGCCGGGGTGTGGCGTGGCCGAGCGGTGCACGGACGCAGCACGGCCGTGGTGGGCGGCCTTGCAGCAAGGATGCGGTAGTGACCGACGCAGAGAGACAGTGGCGTGGTTGGCGCGGCACATCGGTGCGACCGCAGCGGAGCGGGGTGGTGTCGTGCAGGCGGTGGTGCGTGCGGTGATGGTCACGGCGGCGGTCGGCGGGTCTGCGACGCGACAGTGGCCGGCGCCGGGCTTGGCGAGGGCGGCACGGCAGTGGTGCACGGCGGTTGGCACAGCGACGACGAGCTCGGGGCCGGGGTGGCTTGCGTGCAGTGTTGGGGAGAGAGGCGGGTGGTCGGCGGCGTGCTCCGGTGGACGGCGCAGGCAGCACAGTGGCCGGGCCCGACGGCCGGTGCGGCGGTGGACATGGTGGTGTGCCGGTGCGGTGCGTGGCAGGGGAACGGGGTGGCGACGACGAGCAGAGCAGAGGGGTGAGCAGGAGGTGGGGCCGGCGGCGAGCGGAGCAGAGCAGCGGTGTCGGGCAGAGGAAGCAGAGGAGGGGAAGAAGGGAAAGGAGAAAAGAGAAAAAGAAAAAGGGAGGAAGAAAAGAAAGGGAAGGGAAAAAGAAAAACAGGGAGAAAAGAGGGGGGAAAACGGCGGGATTCGCGGCGGAAAGCCGACAGGCAATCGATGGCGGTCGGCCAGGGACGGTCGGGCCCGGCGGTCAACCCGAGAGCGGGCGACGCGGGATGGGACGGGAAAGGAGGGGCGGTGACAACGAGGCGGGCAGGAAGGAGGGGGGCGGTGATATCAAGCGGACAGAATTTTGGCGGGAGCGGGAGCTCGGACGGTAAAACATTTTGAAAAGTTTTTCACCGGTGATTTATTTAGGTGATTTTTCCCAGAGATTAAAAACGCGGGCGCTACAGGAAGACAGCCGCCCTCCCCCAGAACTTCTCAACAACGCCTCCGGGGAGGGGAACGACGCACGCAAGCGCCATCGTTGTTGGCCCAGCAACACGCCGGGCAGGGCTTTCTCCCGAAGATCTTGAGGCTGCCCACTCCAAATCCCCACCCCGGCGACCGGGCACGACGGTGGCCAGGCGGATTTAGGGAGGCCCACATCAGACGCCCTACAAAAGGGCGCAAGGCCACCCTTCCCCGCAGGAGCGGATAGAGGGGGCGCCCGGCATCCAGCGCAGCCGGGAGCCTATGGGCGGAATGCCGGATCCGAGCATGTCGAGGCCGACGGCCGCTGGATCAGAGAGTGGTGAGGCGGGAACACCGGATCTGGGCGGTAGCGGCTGGCGACGGTGGGGCCCGCCGGGCCAGGCGGGGCACGGTCGGCGGCGGCCATGGCCACTGGATCCAGGTGAGGAACCGCCATGGAGCCCGGCGACAACGGCGGCCGACGGTGGGTGGGCAAGGGGTGGAGTTCGGCGGCGGGGCAGGGAGCCCTCGGGTCGCCTTGGAGGGAGACGACACGAGGGGCTCCGAAAATAATGAAACTAATTCTCTTGGTCTTGTATACTCATGCTACTCTATATAAAATTAATGAAGTTTGTTATATTGCACTACCTTTGTTCCAAATTATAGGTCGTTTTGGCTTTACTAGATTCATAGATTTTGCTATGCATATAAGTGCAGTTTATTAATATTCTTGATTATAGCTAATTAAGTCGGCAATGTATAATAATAATTTAGTAGAAGCCCCTAAAGTTGTGGATCCAGTTATGTTGTCTTTGCTTAAGATTTACCTACTGCTTGAAATGGACAGCACTCATGAAGTAGTTATATATTGATTTTGTTTGTCATGATCAATTAGTTGTGCAACTATGAGCTATAAACCTCTATTGCTAGTTGTAAAATAAATGTGCTATTTTATCATTCAAACTCTACAAGCATTTTTTAATGCTAACTCCCAAGTACCCATGTAAAAGGTAATAAAACCCTACTCATGATCTTTATCATACCATTCCTATCCTTCTATTGTGTTTAATTAATATTATGTTCTCTTTCATTTAAATGATTTAAGTGGTGCATGTCATGTTGTTCTCCGGTTTCTTAGGCTTCACCTTAGTCAGTTCATTGGAGTAACCCAACATGCAATCTCTTCTCAGCACATTGAGGAAATCCGCCACCCTTTGAGTATGAGATAGCGACCTAGTGGTATCTTAATGCGATTGACTAGCAAGGTATAGTGTACAAAAATGGAAGTAGGGTGGAAAAACTTGTAATATCACACCTCAACATTGCTAATCTAGTTCTGAAAACAACAAAAATGGGGAAGTTCCCACTTAAGTGTGGAAGCTCAACCATATGCAATCGCTAATTTTATGATCAAATCAACTCAGAGAACCATTGCATCTAAATTAGCTTTGGTAGCATTAACAAGCTCCATCCATCAAATAATAACAGGATTTCTTGATGCATACCTAAAAACATCGTCAAGAATCTGAGTATGCTGGTGTCACTTCAACTCGATTCAAATTTGATTAGCGGTATAATAAACAGCATTAGCCATAGATCATATCTTGAGCTCATATCAAACATGACCAGCACACGGTCCATGCCCTAGAGGCGGTCTGAAATGGCAGAGCATAGTGAAGATCAAAGGGGGGCATCCCCCCCCCCATTTGCTAACTTATTTAAATGGTGCAGATCATTATGTTCTTTGGTTTCTTAGGCTTCACCTCAGTAATTCATTTTGCTAACTTATTTTAAATGGTGTGATGTTTTCAGGTATGCATCAAGAAATCCTGCTGTTATTTGATAGATGGAGCTTGTTAATGCTACCAAAGCTAATTTATGATGCAATGGTTCCTCTGAGTTGATTTGATCTTAAAATTAGCGATTGCATCTGGTTGAGCTTCCACACTTAAGTGGGAACTTCCACATTAATGTTGTTTTCAGAACTAGATTAGCAATGTTGAGGTGTGATAGTACAAGTTTTTCCACCCTACTTCCATTTTCGTACACTATACCTAGCTAGTCAATCGCATTAAGATACCACTAGGTCGGTATTCCATACTCAAAGGGTGGCGATTTATTGATGCATACCTGAAAACATCGTCAAGAATCTGAGTATGCTGATGTCACTTCAACTTGATTCAAATTTGATTAGCGGTATAATAAACAACATTAGCCATAGATCATATCTTGAGCACATATCAAACATGACCAGCACACGTTCCATGCCCTAGAGGCGGTCCAAAATGGGTCGGAGCATAGTGAAGATCAAAGGGGGCCATTGCCCCCCCCCCCCCTCCCGGCCAGTTTATTTTGCTAACTTATTTTAACTAGTGTTCTTTGGGTTCTTAGGCTTCACCTCTGTCAATTCATTTTGCTAACTTATTTTAAATGGTGCGGGTCATTAGGCTTCACCTCAGTCAGTTCATTGGAATAACCCAACATGTAGTCTCTTCTTACCATCAAGAAGGATGGAGGAAATCACGTGACCCTTTGAGTATGGGATATCGACCTGGTGGTATCTTAAGGCGAATGTCTAGATATAGTGTATGAAAATGGAAGCAAGGTGGAAAAACTTGTACTCCCACACCTCAACATTGCTAAACTAGTTTCGAAAATAACATTAGTGGGGAAGTTCCCTCTTGAGTGTGGAATATCAACAGGCAGCAATCGTTGATTTTGAGATCAAATCAACTAAGAGGAACCATCACATCACAAATTAGCTGGGAGCTAAATCTATCAAATAATAACAGGATTTCTGGATTCAACTCGATTCAAACATGTTAAGCAGAAAAATTCTGGTGGGAAATGGTCTTTTTCCGAACCTTCTTTTCATGAATATTTCAAACAACATTGTATTAGGGACCATGCAATCGGAGCTCAAAAAAAATAAGTTTTCTAGTATGCTACCACAAAACAAATAATCTTGAGTCCCTCGTAGTATCCTGCTACAGTTTATCTGGTTCCTTCTCGTCTGTGCTTACAAAGTGCAATTCCGCGAAGGCGAACGGAAAGGTCCGCTAAGGACATTGCGAGAAGGATGGTTCTCCATGTGTGGCTTGCAAAGTGTGATTCCCAATAAGACATGTTTTCCCTTGTAGTTCTAGAATAACTTGTGCTAGGTGAAGTATGTATATTTAGACTTTTTGATTTAATTTTCTTGGCTATGCTTAGTGTCAGTAGAAGACAGGAGGTGGCAATGTCACCATCACTCGCGAGTTATAGAATGTTTGCCTAAGTAAACTTTATCATATGAGAAAAATTAAAAGATGAGCAACTTTGAATGATGATTTGAGACTTGAGTAAGTGTTGTAGGGCCATGTTTGGAGAGAAATCCAAATGGTTTATACTTGCTTGAGTTGGTTAAGGCCTTTCTCCTATTGTCAGGTTCTTGAGCACTTTTTGTACAACCACATGTTTAATATGGCAATGGTAAGCTAAGTACCATATGTCGCACTCTTTTTTTTATGCGAAACTTTGTACAGATGCATATGCTTACATATACGCATACACACTCGCAATATGAATAGATGCACGCAACCCAACCCCTATGAACATCTCCAAGAGACTGGGTCAGCTAATCTCGAGATTGACGAAGTCACCACAGGCGCCTCGCTATCAATAGGCACGTCGCCTACTACTAAAATAATAGTGCCGATAAAAACTCAAATGGGTCCAAGAAAAGAGAGCACTCATGTTGAGTTGAGGACTCAAACTTCAGTGGATAGGTTCCACAGCAAGGAACCTCACCAGCTAGGCTACGCTAAGTTTGCATACCTCACCAGCTAGGCTACGCTAAGTTTGCATACGCCGCACCCTTCACTAGACGGATCTGGTGTAGTTTGGGATGAGGTGTAGTCGGTGATTCTGTGGCATCCATCCATTTTCGTTGTTCGTTTGGTGTCGAGGATAGATATGTGAAAGGTTGTCACATGAATCATTGCTTATGTACCGATGGGTCATATGACCTATAGTCTTATGTCGTGCGGGAAAAGTTCTACGCTCTATAGGGTATTAATATATTGCAACTCTTAGTCACTGAGCATATGCTCTATTGATTTGGGTTCAATTTAGAGTTTCAAGAAGAGGTTACAGAAGATTGAGCTCATGTCGCGTGATCACTTTTACTTACGCAATTGTATTGATACTTGATGATAGAGATTATAGACGCGGAATCGACGGTGTCCATGGACCCCGTGCATTGTGCGTCTTCACTAACAAAGTCTCATTCATCCGTAGCAACGCATAGATATATTTACTAATATCAGTGCAATAACATCGTATATTTGGTGTGGGCATATCGTCACGGCCACGGGTACCATAAAGATGCCTTCACGGAGAGTCCTCTAAGCCCTAACGCATTGCGCCTTCAGCATCTCCTTTGCCCTGACCCTGAGCCGCCATGGCCCTCTCGCCTGCATCCACTACCAGAAAACTCGATTTTAGCACCGGTTGGGAAAGCCTTTAGCACCGAATATCCGATCAGCTGCAGGCTGCACCACCAGCGCGCAGCAGCTTGACCACCAGGCCAACAGCGATGCAGCACGGCCAGCATCGGCGCGATCGCCATAACCTAGAGCGGTGGGGAATCGAGGTCGATCGCTGTCCGCGTGCCCGACGCGGGAGAGGAAGGTGGGTGGTAGCAGCCACCGGCACGCACTGCACGTGCGCGCGCCGCATGCTGGGAGGAAGCTAGCGGAGCGGAGGTCGACAGAGGCTTCCTGCCTGGTTCTTGTTCCTCCGAGTGATGATCGATCAATCAGTGCGTGCATGCAGTCAAGGCTGAGAGTGGACCAGTCAACTCCGCTGACCAGCTTGGGCTTTGCATGGAGGAGTGCCCGCTGAACGGGTGAAAAGTACGTACCATACACCACACACCACTAGACTGCCAGTCCATGTGTTGACTCGATCGGCTGCATGGCTGGCTCAATCGTATTTCTCACCTCCAGAGAAGAACTAATCCCCACTCTGCCTTTTTGATCGGTCAATGCGCGCTGAACAGCTGAAGCCAAAGCCCGGCCTGATATATATTGTCAGCGCTGAGATGCCAGAGAAAACCTGCTTCTTCTCAACCCCTCGTTGTTCTCGTAGCTTTCCATTGTTGAAACTTTACTATACTATCGGTATGTTTGGATAAGGGTGACTAAAATTAGTCTTAGCCTCCTGCAAGAGATAAACTTCCAAACATGTGAGGCTAAAGAAGGACTAAAATTAGTCTTGAGGCTAAAATTTACTAGTAGGGGGTGAGGTAGCTAAAAGAGACTAAAATCCCCTCTTCCTCCCTCCTCATTAATGCTCTTGCTCTATCTCTTCTCATTTGAATACCACTTTAGCTCTTACTTTCAAACAGGGGGTGACTAAATTTTCTTAGCCTAACTAATTTTAGTCATGAGACTAAATGTGATCCAAACATGCTCTATGTTGTAGTGTACGCTTCGATCATACTGTTAATCAATTCCAAAATAATTAATAAAACTTTACTTCATGTCAACTGTAGTTTTAATTTGCACAGTTACTGTAGCTTTGAACGTCAATATATATGAACTTTTGAAAATGACGACATGGCTAAATCTGTGTAACACCCAAAATACTCAAATTTAAAAATTTTGGCATTTAATTAATTATTTAATGCTTTCACCTATTTTATAAAGGCTAAATAATAATTAGAAACATTTATTGTTGCATTCATGCTGCTGCATTTATTTTTGTATTGCTTGTGATTCAAACAAGAATTTAAATTCATTTAAATTCAAATTTGAATCACTTTGTTTGGAGCTCTAGAAATGTTTTTAAGCCCAAAGTTCGATTTCACTCCCTGAACTTCTCTCAAGTCCAATTCAGCCCCCTCATCTCTTCTTCCGGTCCAGCCCAGCTCCCCCTCTTCTTTTCTTTTCCCAGCCCATTCCTTTCCCCCCCTCGCGCGCGCAGCGGCCCAGCTCTGCTCGGCCAGCACCGAGCCGGCCCAATTCTCCCGCGGCCCACTCCTCCTCCTCTCTCCCCTTTCTCCACCCCGCCTGGGCCGTCTCCCTCCGGCCCAGCATCGCCCGCGCCCCCTCTCTCCTTCACTGACGCCGTGGCCCCACCTGTCATCCCCCTCCCTCCACCTTCCTTTCCCCCTCGCCGGAAATGGCGCGGCCGACGCGCGCGATCGCCGCAGCCAGGGCCCGCACGCCGAGACCGAGCTCCCGCGCCTACTTATTTTGGCTGCGATGCTGCCCCGCTCCCATCAACCCCCTCGCCTTCAACCCTAGCGCCACCCTCTCCTCTCCGCGCCGCCGCGCCAAGGTTCGCCGCCGAGCCGCTGCTCCGGCACCCCGCTGCCCCGGCCGGCCCTCGGACTCGCACCACCGCGCCACGAGGAGCATCGCCGAGCCCCGCACGACTCCTCCCGCGCCCCGGAGCTCCTTCGCCGCGCACACCGACGTCCGCCGCCGCCCGAGCTCGAGTCGCCGCCATCAATCCCGGCGCTCATCGCTACTCCGCCACACCCAAGTGCTCCAGAAGCATAGCCACGTGGTGAGGAACCCAGAACCCCCCCTTTTTCCCTTCTGTAGGCACTCTCTAGCTCGCCCGCCCCGCTCACCGCCGCACCTCTCCGCCGCTCGTCGTCGTCACACCCCACCGTCGAGCAATCGACGTCGAGGACCCCCTAGACAGACTCGCCGATCTCTCCCGAAGCCCTAGGACCAAACCCCGAAGGAAATGGCGGCCGGAAGCCACGGATTCGCTTTGCTCCGGCGAGTTTCCGCCGCAAAGCCGGGCGGCGCCGCCACCCAGGGCTCCCCTCCGACGAGCCACGCCCCCCTTTCAATCCCGACCCTCGGATCTGGATCTGACGACTCAGATCCAGTCGCCCTCGAGTCAACCCGGGAGGATACCGGTCAGCGCCGGTAAACTTGTTAAAGAGCCCCCCAGTTTCTCCAAAATTAACCCGCGGTCCTTTTTAATTCGAAAATATTTACAAATAGGTCCTGTTTTATTCGTTTAGGCCCCTGGAAATTTCAAAACTTTGCCAGCAAGCCCCCGAACCTTAGAAACGCTATAACTTTCACGTTTTAGCTCTGATTTGCGTGATTTTCGCGCTCATGTGTTCGTAGCGAAGCGTAGATTATTTCTAGCTCCTGTTTTTGTACTGTTTTTACTGTTTGGTGTACTGTTCTAATAGAATTACTTTTGCTTGCATGTAATGATTGCTTTGGAATGCGTGCGTGATGTTCGTGTCCAGTCGGTGAGCCCGTAGCGTTGGACTACGAGTACGTTGAGGACGTGCCGGAGCAGGATTTTCAGCAGCAGCCTTACTCCGAGGAAGGCAAGTTATAGCACGGACAATCCTTGCTACCTACCCACTCATTTAAATCACTGTTCTTTACATACGCATGTGTCTAATACTGTTTACCATTAAGGCTGTACCTAGCATTTATTTTCCCTGTCCTTGTATTCCTATGGGTAATTGCATATGGGTAGTATTTTTGCTAGGCGCAGCTACTGTCACCACTATTTAATTGTTAATATTGACTTAATAGTCCACTGCAACATTAATGAATAAAACTTGCTTTTTAGCAACTTGGATTAGGGGGCTAGAGCATGTGCTGTGTGCTTTGCTCTAGTGTCTCCCTCTAAGGACCGGTTCTTAAAGCGGCAACCCAGGAGCCTGTCGCCACCGCCGGAACTATATGGGCTCTGGTCTTGGTCAAGTAGCTTGTACGTCTCTAGCTTGACAGTAGTTACCGAGGGGCCAACGGCGTTGTGGGAGGTACGGCGCTGGGTGATCTCCGATTCCACCGAGGACGGTAGCCCCGTCGGCTAGGTCACGTTAGACCCAGTCCCGTGTAGGAGTCTCAGCGATTGAGAACTCTGCACGTTGCGCAGTATGGGTGGGATACCCGCGCTCCGGACGCCATCGACCCCCTCACGGTGTGACTCCGTGGGCGTACGTCGATCTCGGTGCCTAAGTTTTCACCACCGTATAGTACTCCAGCGGCTACTGACTTGTTAGGGTGTCTTGTGAAAGCCTCGTAGCGTCCCTATGCAGTCACACCTCGGAAGTGTTGATGTGCGTGGTTGGGTGCAAAGTTCCTTTGAACTTTTACGCGACTGGTGGGTAAAGGGCGAAACCTCTGCAGAGTGTACGATCTATCATGATAGCCTTGCTCAGGGTCACGAGTGGCCTGGATCCTTTTTTATTAGAAAATGGTATTTATTCCTGTTTAATTGTCACTTACACTATTTAATTGGGTTACAACTGGGTTCTCATTCACTTGTAGTAACTTGGATAAAGTTAAAACGAACCAACTAAAAGTGCTAATGCAGTTAAGCCGAGTCAAGCCTTCTGAGCCTTCATACACCCGTGCTATACTTGCTAAGTAATTCCCATTACTTACCCTTGCTGTATTTACTATTTTTGGGCAAAATCCCGGACGGGTAACAGATTGGAGTCAGGCTGACTATGAGGTGGAGTTTCCCGAGGACTTGCCATACTTCTGAGTTGGCGTTCCCCCAGTCAGAGTCCCTGTGGGATTGCGGCTACGCTTAGAGAGATGTATTAGTCTTCCGCTGTCCATGTATTTCATTTATGCAAACTCTGATGTATTCGCTACTTTATGATGAGAAATAAGCATTGTACTCTGATTTTTACCATATTTGTTCGCTATATGTGTCTGTGGACTTCCTGGGCACACATATGGCCACAGTCGGGTTTTGAGTAAATCCGGGTGTGACAGATTGGTATCAGAGCCGTGCTGACTGTAGGAACGCAGCCTAGATAGTACGGTTGACAAATTACTAGGAGACCCCCATGTTTTAAAAATTCTAAAAATCTAACAGTCGAGTCTTGTGTGAATTTATGCCTTTACCTGCTTGTACTTATTGTTATTATGCATATGTTTGATTTGGTTCTTTGTAATGATTGTGATGGGCGTAGACACATGTCTGCAACCATCTAGATGTAGGAATAAGGTTTAAGGACTTTATTGTTTAGATAGCAGGGGGGTTATATATATTTTCTCTCGTACTAATCCTCTAATATCTAACCTTTGTGATTATAGATGGCTCACCCCGGGGGCAATGCGGGCGGACAGCCTCCGCACCAGAATCCGCCCCCGAACCTGAATCCGAACCATCAGATCCCCACCATTGAGCAGCTGATGTATGCTCAAGTTCAGATGATGCAGCAGATGGCGGAGACCATGAGGCTGATCCAGCAGAACCAGCATCACCCCCAGGCAGCTGCTCCGCCCAGAGATAAGAGGGGCGAGTTTCTGAAGGGACGCCCGCCGACCTTCAGCAAGGCCAGCGATCCCCTTGAGGCAGATGACTGGCTCAAGGCAGTGGAGAGACAGTTGGACATCGCCCAGTGCGATGACAGGGAGAAGGTACTGTACGCCGGAGGACAGCTTTAGGGGCCGGCGTTGGATTGGTGGGATTCATACCAGTCTTCACGCCCAGCCGGTACTCAGATCACCTGGCAGCAGTTCTGCAGCAGCTTTCGTGCACACCACGTGCCGGAGGCCTTGATGGTCCTGAAGAAGAAGGAGTTCCTGGCAATGAAGCAGGAAGGGATGAGTGTCACGGCGTATCGTGACAAGTTCGTCTCGTTGGCCCGTTACGCTCCAGAGGACGTGGCCACTGATCAGAAGAAGCAGGCCAGGTTCCGTGACGGTCTGCAGGATGCTCTCCAGTACCAGCTCATGTGCACCAAGTTCCCGACCTTTCACGAGCTGGTGGACGGCGCGCTAATGTTAGAGCACAAGCGCCGTGAGATGGAGGACAAGAAGAGGAAGCTCCAGGGACAGCAGGTGGGCAGCAGCAGTCGTCCACGCTTCACCCCTCCCCAGAGTCAGCAGGTGGGAGGCCAGCAGCGCTTCCAGGGCCAGTCCGGCATGCTCAGTCGTGGCCAGTACCAGCAGCAGCGTCCTCAGTTTCCTCGGGCGCCACAGCAGCAGCGTCCTCAGGGTCAGCCACAGATGGGTCCAGTTCAGCGCAGCCAGGTGCAGCCAGGTCCAGTTCAGCGCATCAGTCCAGTCAACACTACGCTGGTGGGTCCGAGGGTGTGCTACCACTGTGGCGAGCAGGGACACTTCGCCAATGTCTGCCCCAAGAAGATCCAGAACACCGCCGGGCATAACCAGCAGGGCAGCACTCAGAGAGTGGGGCAGCCGCAGAGTCAGCAGCAGGGTGGTCGTGCTCCGCAGGCTCTCGTTCGGGGCAAGGTCAACCACACCAGTGCAGAGACAGCAGAGACAACTACTGATGTCATCGTGGGTACGTTCCTCGTCAATTCGACCCCCGCCACTGTTTTATTTGATTCCGGAGCTTCGCATGCTTTCATTTCTGCTGCTTTTGTGAAGAAGAATTTACTAGCTCTGAAACCCATGAAGAACACTATGCTAGTAAGCTCACCGGGAGGTGAACAGCGGGCTACTCTACGATGCCCCCATGTCCCCATCATAATAAGGGGGGTAGAGTTCAAGGCAGGTCCGATAGTCCTGGAGACCCTTGGATTTGATATGATCCTGGGTATGAGCTGGATGACCAGATATGATGCAGTGATCAGGTGTGCTACGAGGACCATCCAGCTGACAGCAGAGTCCGGTGACAAGGTGGAGTACCACACAGCCAGTTCCTCAGAGCAAGGCCAAGCAAATCAAGCTGAAGGGACATTGATTGAAGATATCAGGGTGGTGAGCCAGTTCCCGGATGTGTTCCCAGACGAGTTGCCAGGTATGCCTCCAGAACGAGATGTTGAATTCGTTATTGAACTAAAACCTGGCACTGCACCTATAGCCAAGAGGCCGTATAGGATGGGAGCGAAGGAGCTGGAGCAGCTCAAGAAGGAGTTGGACGAATTGTTGACCAAGGGGTACATTCGTCCGAGTGCTTCACCATGGGGAGCACCAGTATTGTTCGTCGACAAGAAGGACGGTACTCAGAGATTGTGTGTGGACTATCGAGCCCTCAACGAAGTGACCATCAAGAACAAGTACCCGCTGCCGAGGATTGATGATCTGTTCGATCAGCTGAGAGGAGCTTGTGTGTTCTCCAAGATAGATCTTCGATCAGGATATTACCAGATGAGGATCCGTCCGTCAGATGTACCCAAGACCGCTTTCACTACTCGGTACGGGTTGTATGAGTTCTTGGTCATGTCTTTTGGATTGACCAACGCTCCTGCATACTTCATGTACCTGATGAACAGCGTGTTCATGGACTATCTGGACAAGTTCGTGGTGGTATTCATTGATGACATTCTGGTCTTCTCCAAGAATGAGGAAGAACATGAAGAACACTTGAGATTGGTGCCGCAGAGACTCCGGGAGCATCAGTTGTATGCCAAGCTGAGCAAGTGTGAGTTCTGGCTGAAGGAGGTGGCATTTCTGGGACACGTGTTGTCCAATGGAGGAGTGGCAGTTGATCCGAAGAAAGTCAGCGATGTGTTGAGCTGGAATCCGCCACGGGATGTGAGCGAGATCAGGAGTTTCCTTGGGATGGCCGGTTATTACAGACGGTTCATTGAAGGATTCTCCAAGATCGCTAAGCCGCTGACTGCTTTGCTAGAGAAGAATGCCCCGTTTGTGTGGACAGAGGCATGCCAGGTCAGCTTCGAAGAGTTGAAGAAGAGGTTGACTACAGCCCCAGTGCTAGTATTGCCAAATTTGGCTAAGAGTTTCTCCATCTACTGCGATGCATCCCGTCTAGGACTGGGTTGCGTCCTTATGCAGGAGGGCAGAGTCATGTCTTATGCGTCCAGGCAGCTGAGGAAGCATGAGCAGAACTATCCGACACACGACTTGGAGTTGGCAGCTGTTGTACATGCTCTGAAGATCTGGAGACACTACTTGATTGGGCACAGATGTGACATTTACACTGATCATAAGAGCCTCAAGTATGTCTTCACTCAGTCAGACCTGAACATGAGACAACGCAGATGGTTAGAGCTGATCAAGGATTATGACCTGGAGATCCATTATCACCCAGGGAAGGCCAACTTGGTGGCAGATGCTCTGAGCAGGAGGAGTTATGTGAACAGGATCACTGGACACTGTTTGCCTGAGGAGCTCAGCCGAGAGTTTGAGAGGATGAGTCTGGGATTCGTCACCAGCATCACCGAGATGGCAGTGGAGCCCACACTTGAGCAGGAGATCCGGAGAGGTCAGCTGCAGGATGAGAAGATCAGAGAGATTGTGGGGAATGTTGCACTGGGAAAGGCCCCTGGATTCCGAGTTGATGATCAGGGAACTCTATGGCATGGAAAGAGGATATGTGTGCCAGAGATAGCGCAGATCAGGGAGATGATTCTGAGAGAGGCACATGACTCAGCTTATTCGATCCACCCAGGCAGCACTAAGATGTATCAGGACATCAAGGAGAGATTCTGGTGGTATGGATTAAAGCGTGATGTGGCGACTCATGTGGCATTGTGCGACACATGTCAGTGAGTCAAGGCAGAACATCAGAGGCCAGCTGGATTGCTTCAGCCGTTGAAGATCCCGGAGTGGAAATGGGAAGAAGTTGGCATGGACTTCATCACTGGATTGCCCCGCACTCAGAGAGGATTCGACTCCATTTGGGTGATTGTTGATCGTCTGACCAAGGTGGCTCACTTTCTGCCAGTGAAGACCACCTACACAGGCGCCAGACTAGCAGAGTTGTACATGGAGCGGATTGTGTGCTTACACGGGGTGCCGAAGAAGATTGTGTCAGATCGTGGTACTCAGTTCACTTCACACTTCTGGCGGAAGTTGCATGAGTCCATGGACACGAAGCTGCACTTCAGCTCAGCTTATCACCCGCAGACAGATGGTCAGACAGAGCGGACCAACCAGATACTAGAGGATATGTTGAGAGCTTGTGCATTGCAGTATGGAGTCAGCTGGGATAAGAGTTTGCCGTACGCAGAGTTCTCCTACAATAACAGCTACCAGAAGAGTCTGCAGATGGCACCGTTCGAGGCATTGTATGGCAGGAAGTGCCGGACCCCATTGTTCTAGAATCAGACAGGAGAGAGTCAGGTCTTTGGTCCGGAGATACTCAGAGATGCAGAGCGGCAGGTGCAGGTGATCAGAGAGAACCTGAAGGTGGCCCAGTCCAGACAGAAGAGTTATGCCGATGTCAGACGGAGGGACCTCAGCTTCAGAATTGATGATTTTGTGTACCTGAAGGTGTCACCCATGAGAGGTGTAAAGCGGTTCAATGTCAAGGGCAAGTTGGCGCCTCGTTACATTGGACCATTCAGGATACAGGAACGGATGGGCGAAGTGGCATATCGGCTAGACCTACCTGAGAGACTAGCCGGAGTACACGATGTGTTCCACGTGTCCCAGTTGAAGAAGTGCTTGCGGGTGCCAGAAGAGCAGATCCCGATTGATGAGTTGAATGTTCAGGAGGACCTCACATATGAGGAGTATCCGATCAGGATCTTGGAGGTGTCAGAGAGAGTGCTGAGGAACAAGACCATTCGGATGTGCAAGGTGCAGTGGAGCCGGCATTCAGAAGATGAAGCGACTTGGGAGCAGGAAGAAGACCTCAAGTCCGAGTACCCACAGCTCTTCGCTTCTACATCCGAATCTCGAGGACGAGATTCACCTTAAGGGGGGTAGGTTTGTAACACCCAAAATACTCAAATTTAAAATTTTTGGCATTTAATTAATTATTTAATGCTTTCACCTATTTTATAAAGGCTAAATAATAATTAGAAACATTTATTGTTGCATTCATGCTGCTGCATTTATTTTTGTATTGCTTGTGATTCAAACAAGAATTTAAATTCATTTAAATTCAAATTTGAATCACTTTGTTTGGAGCTCTAGAAATGTTTTTAAGCCCAAAGTTCGATTTCACTCCCTGAACTTCTCTCAAGTCCAATTCAGCCCCCTCATCTCTTCTTCCGGTCCAGCCCAGCTCCTCCTCTTCTTTTCTTTTCCCAGCCCATTCCTTTCCCCCCCTCGCGCGCGCAGCGGCCCAGCTCTGCTCGGCCAGCACCGAGCCGGCCCAATTCTCCCGCGGCCCACTCCTCCTCCTCTCTCCCCTTTCTCCACCCCGCCTGGGCCGTCTCCCTCCGGCCCAGCATCGCCCGCGCCCCCTCTCTCCTTCACTGACGCCGTGGCCCCACCTGTCATCCCCCTCCCTCCACCTTCCTTTCCCCCTCGCCGGAAATGGCGCGGCCGACGCGCGCGATCGCCGCAGCCAGGGCCCGCACGCCGAGACCGAGCTCCCGCGCCTACTTATTTTGGCTGCGATGCTGCCCCGCTCCCATCAACCCCCTCGCCTTCAACCCTAGCGTCGCCCTCTCCTCTCCGCGCCGCCGCGCCAAGGTTCGCCGCCGAGCCGCTGCTCCGGCACCCCGCTGCCCCGGCCGGCCCTCGGACTCGCACCACCGCGCCACGAGGAGCATCGCCGAGCCCCGCACGACTCCTCCCGCGCCCCGGAGCTCCTTCGCCGCGCACACCGACGTCCGCCGCCGCCCGAGCTCGAGTCGCCGCCATCAATCCCGGCGCTCATCGCTACTACGCCACACCCAAGTGCTCCAGAAGCATAGCCACGTGGTGAGGAACCCAGAACCCCCCCTTTTTCCCTTCTGTAGGCACTCTCTAGCTCGCCCGCCCCGCTCACCGCCGCACCTCTCCGCCGCTCGTCGTCGTCACACCCCACCGTCGAGCAATCGACGTCGAGGACCCCCTAGACACACTCGCCGATCTCTCCCGAAGCCCTAGGACCAAACCCCGAAGGAAATGGCGGCCGGAAGCCACGGATTCGCTTTGCTCCGGCGAGTTTCCGCCGCAAAGCCGGGCGGCGCCGCCACCCAGGGCTCCCCTCCGACGAGCCACGCCCCCCCTTTCAATCCCGACCCTCGGATCTGGATCTGACGACTCAGATCCAGTCGCCCTCGAGTCAACCCGGGAGGATACCGGTCAGCGCCGGTAAACTTGTTAAAGAGCCCCCCAGTTTCTCCAAAATTAACCCGCGGTCCTTTTTAATTCGAAAATATTTACAAATAGGTCATGTTTTATTCGTTTAGGCCCCTGGAAATTTCAAAACTTTGCCAGCAAGCCCCCGAACCTTAGAAACGCTATAACTTTCACTTTTTAGCTCCGATTTGCGTGATTTTCGCGCTCATGTGTTCGTAGCGAAGCGTAGATTATTTCTAGCTCCTGTTTTTGTACTGTTTTTACTGTTTGGTGTACTGTTCTAATAGAATTACTTTTGCTTGCATGTAATGATTGCTTTGGAATGCGTGCGTGATGTTCGTGTCCAGTCGGTGAGCCCGTAGCATTGGACTACGAGTACGTTGAGGACGTGCCGGAGCAGGATTTTCAGCAGCAGCCTTACTCCGAGGAAGGCAAGTTATAGCACGGACAATCCTTGCTACCTACCCACTCATTTAAATCACTGTTCTTTACATACGCATGTGTCTAATACTGTTTACCATTAAGGTTGTACCTAGCATTTATTTTCCCTGTCCTTGTATTCCTATGGGTAATTGCATATGGGTAGTATTTTTGCTAGGCGCAGCTACTGTCACCACTATTTAATTGTTAATATTGACTTAATGGTCCACTGCAACATTAATGAATAAAACTTGCTTTTTAGCAACTTGGATTAGGGGGCTAGAGCATGTGCTGTGTGCTTTGCTCTAGTGTCTCCCTCTAAGGACCGGTTCTTAAAGCGGCAACCCAGGAGCCTGTCGCCACCGCCGGAACTATATGGGCTCTGGTCTTGGTCAAGTAGCTTGTACGTCTCTAGCTTGGCAGTAGTTACCGAGGGGCCAACGGCGTTGTGGGAGGTACGGCGCTGGGTGATCTCCGATTCCACCGAGGACGGTAGCCCCGTCGGCTAGGTCACGTTAGACCCAGTCCCGTGTAGGAGTCTCAGCGATTGAGAACTCTGCACGTTGCGCAGTATGGGTGGGATACCCGCGCTCCGGACGCCATCGACCCCCTCACGGTGTGACTCCGTGGGCGTACGTCGATCTCGGTGCCTAAGTTTTCACCACCGTATAGTACTCCAGCGGCTACTGACTTGTTAGGGTGTCTTGTGAAAGCCTCATAGCGTCCCTATGCAGTCACACCTCGGAAGTGTTGATGTGCGTGGTTGGGTGCAAAGTTCCTTTGAACTTTTACGCGACTGGTGGGTAAAGGGCGAAACCTCTGCAGAGTGTACGATCTATCATGATAGCCTTGCTCAGGGTCACGAGCGGCCTGGATCCTTTTTTATTAGAAAATGGTATTTATTCCTGTTTAATTGTCACTTACACTATTTAATTGGGTTACAACTGGGTTCTCATTCACTTGTAGTAACTTGGATAAAGTTAAAACGAACCAACTAAAAGTGCTAATGCAGTTAAGCCGAGTCAAGCCTTCTGAGCCTTCATACACCCGTGCTATACTTGCTAAGTAATTCCCATTACTTACCCTTGCTGTATTTACTATTTTTGGGCAAAATCCCGGACGGGTAACAGATTGGAGTCAGGCTGACTATGAGGTGGAGTTTCCCGAGGACTTGCCATACTTCTGAGTTGGCGTTCTCCCAGTCAGAGTCCCTGTGGGATTGCGGCTACGCTTAGAGAGATGTATTAGTCTTCCGCTGTCCATGTATTTCATTTATGCAAACTCTGATGTATTCGCTACTTTATGATGAGAAATAAGCATTGTACTCTGATTTTTACCATATTTGTTCGCTATATGTGTCTGTGGACTTCCTGGGCACACATATGGCCACAGTCGGGTTTTGAGTAAATCCGGGTGTGACAATCTGTCTTTAAAATAGTATAACTTTGTTATATTTTCCCTAGACGTTTCATACTATTGATCGATTGCCAAATTAGCATCTTGATGATCTTATTGCTTGATGTACATCAAACAACTGAGTTCAGTCTTTTCCCGATCACGATTCTTAACTCCGAACACGTACATGAGTACATGACTCGCTTCTACTTTTTTCAACCTCTCTTCACCAGTATTCAGTAGAGTACTCCATATTTCTAGCACTCAACTACATGAGAACCGTCCAGCCTTTTGGCACCTGGATAGGCGCGCCTGTCTGACAGCGCATTTTTCTTCGATCTATCTCCTCTTCCTTTTCTGTTGGCTGGCATATGTGATGTAATAGCACACGGTATGTATTACCGCCGTAAGTCATCATCGTCATATCTACACCCTACAATCGCCGCCTAGCTAGCTAGTGGAAGTTCAATTAAATGTCAATATCTTCGCTTTTGATTTTTGACATAATCAAAACTGATGTTGACCTAACAGCAACAAATCGTGCAGTACAGATCGACGCCCTCACAGAAAGTAACCCAGCTAGGGAAGCAAAAATACTTTTTCCTTTTTACCAAGGGAAGCAAAAACACTGACGCTATAGAGATTTTTCTCACTTATTTTTTGACGCATCTCTCAATAATTTTAACCTCTTCTCGATCAGTGACCAATAGAAATACATCAGCAACAAGTTGCCGGTGAGTAAAGTGAATTTACATCTAGTAAATTATTATTCGCCTTTAACGTACGGGATCCGAGTATGGAGTACTTGCATATTGATTATTAAAACGAAAAAAAAATGAGAATAAAAATGCTACCCTGGTTCATGCATGTTGCAACCAGCAACTAACTTGATGGGGATCCAGAGTTTGCATCAATTAATGCATGCGCGCCCAATGCATGATTGCACAACATGCAAATATATATAAACTCCTACATGCATATCCGCGTTGCAAAACTGGTAAACATATCTCGGCAGTGCAAAACGTTTCTAATTTCTGCACCTGGGAGTGGCCCACATATCTATCTAAGCGATTTAATGAAGCAACGATATGATCGATATCTTCGATCAGCGGCTAGCAAACCCCTTCCCTTTCGTGACCTATATATATAGCTAGCTTCAGACATCTCGGCGAAGAATATAATTGATGATGGCGCAAAGATTCAGCGACATCGCGGAAAGTGGCCTGGCTTGCTAGCCCTCCGCTGCTGAATCCTCCGTGCGCATATGCAAGTGCCGCTGCCGACTCTTGCAGCATTATTGGACCATGCATATATCTTATCGCGCTAGGTTCATTTCATTCATTCTCCCATCTCCAGATCGATTAGGCTGCCTACAAAAAGGGTGGCCCGGTCATCAGCTCATGCCCTTTGAATCGTGATCGTTTACGGTTGAAGATTTGGTTTATTTGTATGCATGCACGAGATCTCAAGTCGAGATCAGAGGTGCATGCATGCATGCATATCTCTCTGATCTGTCTATTCATGTGAGCAATGCAAATTGCACATGGGCAGATTCAACTCGCAGCAGGCTTCTTGCATGCACGTACCATGCATTCATGCGCGTGTCGTCCATGATGATCATCTGGCACTTTGGTGTCGTGCCGAAACTTTGATTCGCTGCTTTGACCTGTTTGAATTTTCTCAGCTTTCAGAGCGCATGCATGCAGGTAAACATCGAACATCAGAGTTGAACACGGCGAGTCAAACTAGCTGGTAATAAGGCAGGTACATTAGTGTCGTCTAATAGGCGGTCTCATGTAGCGACACGTAATCTTGAGTCAACTTATCAGACAACATATACAATTGGTTGTTGTTTTAGTTGTCTCGTAGTAATACAAAATCCCTTAATTTGTGGAAAAATAAGGAGATATTATTGGTTGCATGGCAACAAAACTCGTACAATGGTGGGGAAGTTGTCTCATAGTCCTAAAATTCAGCTCATGAGGCGGTTGTTTCGCGAAGCAACGACCGCATTCTCTTACCTCGCTCTCTCTCCTTCACATCACCAAAAATCCTATGTGGCTCTGCATGAGACGACCTATGAGACCGCTGACGTGTAGCAATGTACCTGCCCTAACTGAGGATCAACGGTAGCGTGCTTGCCATGCAAAGTATACAGCAGAAGATTTCGACCTACATACTACTGTCTTCTCTCTAGCCAGTAGCTACCATCCCGGCCACACAGCCTACCATAACTGTGGATTGTAATAACTACAGGATAAGCATTTGACTATGGATTGCTTCTTCCTTTTCACCACTAGTTGATCCAATCTGCATTTGTGGTTTTAACCGGTCCTCATTTTTTACCAATTAACTAAATGTGTTGGTTACAGCTTCTTCAATCAAGTTTGATTTATTCGTAGCTTGTGCATATGGGTAAATGTCAACTTGTAGAAACTAGCGTCTTGCTTAGCCGGTAGGGTTTCAGTAAGAAGCAACCGGAGACAAGGCATCTGACATGCGATTTTGACAAACATGTAAACCATCAGCATATCCTTCTGTAATTCTGTCAAACAATAAGCTAGTGTGTGCCTTACATTGTATAGAGGATATAGCCTCCAATAAATAACAACGAATGAAATACAGTAGAACTGTAGGCTTATAAATAAGCTAAACAAAGTTATCATGAGCTTGCAGAAAATTATGTGCACCTAAAAGGGTGATTCGGAGATTAGTACAGCTACAAAATTTACGTATCTGAAAATTATCCTTTCAGAGCCTTATTGAAACGTGGAACGTGGGATCGACCTGTACCTATTCTTTCTACAGTTAAACTAAAAAATATTTTTTTTTAAAAACTTATACCTGTATATATTTAACCATTTGCACATATTGTATGTTCACAAATTTCAGAAGGATTAAACTTCATTTCCAGTTCAGATACAGTTTGAGCAAACCTCAAGGTCATTCCGATTGAGTAGTATGAGCTTATGGAATAACTTAATTTGGTCCCAATATTTATACTCCTACGTACGGTCTCATGTTACTGCGGCTTTATACGAGTAAATCTTACCTTTTCTTAGTGGCAGCAGAAATTAAACAAGGAACTAATCTATTTCTTAGATAAATCAATCACTACCAAAATACAACATATATTACAATTACTGAACTTACCTCTTACAACATGCAGGAAAACTTTGTACAAATTAAATTGTCAATATGACAATATATATGCCCCGGCGCAATCTAGCTAAGCCGCCATTGTATCACAATTACCATATGAAATGAAACATTTGAATCGAGAATAATGTACAGCTTGATTTATTCAGATATAATGTACACTAAGGACCTACATGATCACTAGAGACATAATAAGAATATCACATTATTTTTGTTTTTAAGAATGAAAGAATTTGTACATCTAGGAACAAAAATGATTTAGTAACAAACTTAAAAGGAGAACCAAAACATTTGTGCTCCTTCAATTGTAGACATAATCAATCATTGTAATGTACATGATGTATATGGTGTATCAACATGGGTAAGATGCCTTGAGGTGTGCTTGGAGGCATGGCGAGTCCTTCCAAACCCTAGCGTGCGCCCTGAGCATCTCCTTCGCCCTGACAGTGGCCCTCTCCCCGGCGTCCACCTGAAGGACCAGCAAAAGCTTGGCCACCACTCCGACGGCGAGCATCTCCTGCAGCACGGCCGGCGTCGGCGAATGCCTCGCCACGGCGTGGAGCGCGCGCACGGCGCTCTCGGTTGCCCCCGGCGACACCCGCATGGCCTTCTTGGACACGACGGCCAGCCCCGCCGGGTGCGCCACCAGCTCCGACCGCCCGTCGGCGCAGCCGCAGAGGTGGTCGATCGCCACCACCGCCAGCTCCGTGACGCGGCGGCCGCCCTCGTCGAGGAGCAGCTCGACCAGCGCCGCCACCGCGCCGGCCTCGACGGCCTTGACGCGGTTCCGGCCCCACGGGCACAGCCGGCACAGCACGTGCAGCGCCGCCCTGACGGCCTTGGAGGACACCCGGTCGGACACGACGCGCACCACCTCATCCACCAGGTCGGCGCTCACCGCCATGAGCCGCGCCGGCGCCATGACCGCCACCATCGACTTGAGCAGGAGGATGCCGTAGGTGCGCGACCGGTAGCTCGGCCGGCGCAGCACGGAGGTCAAGGTGTCCAGGAACCCGGCGTCCCTCTCCAGGATCTGGGCCAGGCTCCTCTCCGATGGCTTGAGCGAGCAGAGAACGCCGAGCGCGTCCTCTGCCGGCGAGCTTGTGGAGGTCGGGGAATCCAGGAACTCGTCGGCTTCTTGGCGCGGCGACTTATTAGACGACGACAACGCCGACGGTGCCGAGTGTTTGGTGACGACGGAGACGAGGAAGTCGACGGCGCCGGGGGTGGCCTCGACGCAGCGCCTGTTGCGGTCGCTCTCGGCGGCGGCGGCCTTGATCTCCCTGAGCGCGGCGAGCTCCCTGCCGTGGAGGCCCTCGTCGAGGAGCGCGGCGACGCGGCAGGAGTCGAGCGGGCGGCGCGGCGTGGGGAAGCGCTCGACCTGGTGGACGGCGCACCAGGCCTGGATGAGGCGGCGGAGCGTGTGGTTGGGCGTGGCGTCCATCTCCTCCGGCGCGAGCGCCCGGCGCGTGACGGGGCAGGTGGAGTGGCCGTCGGAGAAGAGCCACCGCTCGATGCTGGCGCGGTCGTAGGTGATGCCGGTGGCGAGCGTCACCGGGTCGCGCATGATCTCCAGCGAGATCGGGCACAGGAAGTAGTGCGGCACCTCCGCCGCCGCCGCCGAAGACGACGACACCTCCATGCTGTAATAGCGCTTGTGGTCTGAAGTTCTGCTTGCTTGTGTGTGACCGGAGGAGCGAGGTTGATGCTAATCAGTTGAGATCGAGCTTGCCTTGCGATCGACGGGAGAGATCGATGAGGAGGAGAGGATGATGATGTTGTTTGCTAGCTGGAGTTGAACGAATGGAATTTTGGGAAGCGAAGGCGCGTTTTATAGCAGAAAATGGAGGTGGAAGGAAGGGAAGGGGAAGCGAAGAAGTCAACCCGCGCGGCGATGCGTGTTGAGTTCAAAGTGCGGTCAGGGATTGGGTAAAATGGGTTGGTGCGGTGGCGAGGAGTGCGTTAAGCAATTAATTATAATTAATCTATTAGTCTGGAAAAATCCTCAGGCTCCCAAAAGTTGTCTCTAAATTAAATTTTTCATTACTCAATATATATGCCCCTTTTTTAGAACCGGATATGCATCTATAAAGTGTATATATCCTATCCCTACGAACAAATCTGGTAGACTGAAAGATTGTCAAAGCCACCTAGTGGCTTTATGTTGATATATACTCATGTTATATATCTCTATAACATGTTGTCTATCATTTAAAAAATATCATTGTTTATAATCCAGATTGACAAATAATATATCTAAAGGCTTTGTTGTCGACAAATATCGTCATCTATCTCGACAGACAACACGTCATTTATATTATATCAATAGGAGTAGTATGGTTTATTTTTAAAATAAATCTAGAGAAATGCATCTCTTATGCAAATTATATTAAGGCCTTGTTTAGCACAGCTCCAACTCCAGAAAATCTATAAAGTTCATGGAGCTGAATACGAGGAGCTCCAAGAAATCCTGAAGTTGCCGCCATCGACATGAATTATTTTGTTTATAGCTTGTATTAAATATTAATATTTAAAGTATATGAATTTAGTACCGAAAGTGTAAATCAAGACTAGAGTTTGGAGCTGAAGCTGTGCCAAACAGGCCGTAAGCCCGTAAGTCTAGGATTCAATCCCGAGTAGCCACTTTGCTATACTGATTAACTACTAATTAGCTTTCTTTTGTGGAGCTAGAAATAAGTGACCGGCTTGTGTTTAGTTTAGCGGTGTCAAATCTGTAGCTACCAGGTCGGTGCTGGTCTGTGGAAAGAGGAATGAGTGGCTGTCTGCCCCCGTTGACCATGGCGGTGTTCGTCTCTGATCCTGGGCGGTTTGACTTTTAATTGATCCCTTCTTCTCGCCTCTGATCCTTGCGTGGTCTTTTCTACGCTTCTTCAACTCCTTGCACTTGAAAGATTCCGTTCGCCTTGGGCTTACGTGCCTTTGACGCTTCTGCTCTATCCAGCCCCTCAATTTGAAAAGCCACGGAATATGCTAATTTCAGACTAGCTACCTTGTTGATCATGAACGTTATGCATGTTCTCGATACTAAGATGCATGTGCGCCCGTGTGGAATGTTTGGTTTGGTTGTGCTTCGTTGGGATTGTACTGTTTCCTTGCAGCTTTGCACAATCTCGTAAACATTAATTGGCGACCTAAAGAAAGTACGTTCGTTTCTGAGGACCAGGTGTGTCCGAGGACCAGTGGATGGTCGCTTCTCAGTGTGATGAGTGATTGACAACGTGGTGTTGGACTGACTCTTGGCTGAGTACTGCAGGTGTTCGATGCGACTTGGTCTGCGTTGGTGCAGGTGAAGAACAAGCGCGAAAGGTCTTCGAGGAGTGGAGACAAGTAGGCTTGGTTCGAGGGACCCGGTGGCCAAACGAGATCAAGGACGGTCGGCATGGTGGCAAGGAAAAGCAAGACGAAGTCGGTGACTTGGGCCGGTGCAAGGTAGCGGTTGACTGCCGAAGCTTGCGCGCGGGGTTTGATGGTTGGGCCACAAAACCATCGGAGGAGGGTTTCTCGGTTTGGGCCTCAAAACCGAGCCCGAAGGCCCAACACGACGGAGACGTGATCCGGGAGTGTTCGGGAAGCTTCGAAGCGGTGGACGTGTGGCGGAATCCGGGAGCTTGCGTAGGAGCGAAGCGAAGCCGGATGGACGGCGCGTACCAGCCGGAGGAATTGCCTGAGTTTTTACTGCTTTGCCCTGCGGGAGTGTATCGTAGAGTTTAGCAGTAGGGTAGTCCAGTCATTTCCCCCCACCGGAACTCAGTATTAGTAGGGGTGGAGGGGATGGCATTAGTGTCTCTTGCCCATTTGAACTTGCTCTATCTCTCTCTAGTTTTTCTCTCTCTAGACTAGCTAATGAGCATCAATGTTTGATCTTAGCGGGAGGATGACGGGTGGTTGCTAGTCTTGTATAGATGTTGTCCTCGTGATTTAATCGAAGTAATTTCCGTTTTTCCTCGTGTTCTTCCCGAGCTCTTTGGTTCCCTTTCTTGTTTCTCTCGATTCGTCGTTTCTAGACCGTTTGGCTTCGGATTTGTTTGAGGGGATTATGGGTGAGTGCCTTGCGCCTCTTTGTGGATGATCTTGGCCCCTCAAACGCCGGGAATCGGTCTCGATTTGAAGTTTTGTGAATGAACTCGTGGATGAGGTGTTCTTCGGTTTGATCCAAAATTCGTCATGTATACTTGAGCTTTTTCGGATCTAGTTCGTGGATCTATTAGCCCTTGAGGTTGTGAACGATTGGCTCAAGTTTCGTGCGAATCCGTGGATTAATTTAGGAGATCAATTCGTGGGAAGTTCTTCGTGTTCTTGCGGTTTGCGTTCTGTTCTTCCTGCTGTTCTTCGCAGGTCGACACGCGCCTCGAGGGGCAGAGCGGCGCTGCAGCGTGCACGCACGCGCACGGAGCGCAGCGGCCCGGCAGCGCTAGCGCTCGCGCAGCAGCAAGCGCGCGTGCTGTGCTCGCGGCCCAGCAGCCGTCGCAGCTCAGCAGCGCGCGCGGCCCAGGCGCACGTGGAGCAGGCCGGCGCGGCCCACGAGCAAACAGCAGCAGCAGCTCGCGCGTCGCAGCAGCCCAGCGCAGCAGCGGGCAGCGGCACATGCACAAGTGCAGACAGCAAGCAAACCTGGATAACGCAGGTGCTATAATTTCATTTATCCATTCCTGAGTTGTCACTATCATGCTACTGTAATTTGAGCACTATTTCAAGTTAAGCGATTCATTTGTGCCGGCTTGGTTAATCATAGTCTGCTTGTGTTGGTCTTTTAGCGGTGGTTCTAGATGAATCCTTAAATGTTTCTATAAGTTAATTAGTGCTCTTATTAAGAATTGTGCTTCCGCGATACTTTGAGAAATTCCTAGTCGTTCCTAGGGTGAGCCTGTCACTAGTTGACTTGCGTCATCTTGACGATTAGAAGAGAGGCGCGTCAGAAGTGATTTTGGGACATAGGCCGAGTTTCTTCTTTTGAGAGAAATTTTCATTGGCTCCCATTCACTCCCCCCCTCTCTGGTCGCCATATCGGTCCTTCAATTGGTATCAGAGCCGGTTACGGATCTTCGTGATTCTAACCAGTCTAAGATCCAAGGATGGCGTATGCCGGAAAGGGTTCGGGTCCTCCTCTGTTCGATGGAAAGAACTACCGGATGTGGTCGGTTCGCATGGGGGCTTTCCTCCGAAGCAAGGGACAGTTGATATGGGATATCACTCTTGATACTTCTTATATCATCCCTTCTTCGAGAGAGACACAGATTGATAGGGACAAGTTTGAGGCTAATGCAAAAGCCGTTGATTTCTTGTTCAAAGCGCTCGACGAGCATGAGTTCAATCGTGTGATCGAAGAGCAGTTGGCTTGGAAAATTTGGCAGAAGTTGGAGATCGCCCATGGAGGTGATAGTGGGGTTAAGGCTCGGCTCTTTTCGACTTACCGGAGGGAATATGAGAACTTCTCTCATTTGTCCGGTGAGTCAATTGATGCCATGTTCCAGAGGTTCACCGTGATAGTGAACAACATGAGAGCCAATATTGCCAACCTCCCGTATACAGACCATGACATGGCTTTGAAGCTTCTACATTGTCTTGATATGTCTGTCTGGGGTACCAAGGTTGAGGCAATCATGGAGTCGCCGAGCTATCTGACACTCACAGTCGATGGGTTGTTCTCAAAGCTCAAGTCCTCCGAGGTTGATAGGCTAGCTAGAGCCAAGCTTGAGAGTCCGACTGATCCTCATAGTCTGGCACTCATGGGTGGTTCTAGTTCTAGACCCGGTGCTAACTCTTCACGGCAGTTTGCTTTGTCTTTGCTTGTTTCTTTGCCAGATGAGGAGTTTGAGGTGCTGAGTGAGGATGATCTCGCCTTGCTCACCAAGAGGTTCGGGCGCATGTACGAGAACCGCAAGAACTCAAGGCGCTTCGGGAGCACATGCTACCGGTGCGGCAAGATGGGACACTTCATCGCCGAGTGTCCGGAGCCGGCCGAGACGGACCGCAAGCACAAGCACCGCTCAAGGGACAAGAGCTACAAGCACAAAGAGAAGAAGAAGCACGGCGACAGCAAGCACAAGCACAAGCACAAGCACAAGCACAAGCGCAAGGAACGAGCCATGGTGGCCGGGGCGAGCGACGTCGACACAAGCTCAAGCAGCTCCTCGTCGAGTTCAAGTAGCGAGGATGAAGATCAAGGTCGACATCGAAGAAACGACAACTTCAACGGCTTGGCGTTCATGGCGTCCCGAGGCTTCTGCACCATGGCGCACAACTCCAACAACAAGAAGAGCACAAAGGAAGACTCCGGGTCGGACTCCGAGGATGAGGTAAACCGAGATCCCGATTTCTTGTTAGAGGAGAATGCTAGGTTGAATGCTCTGCTTGATAACCGTGATGATGTGCTTCGTAAGACCAACAAGGAGAAGAGGGAGTTTAGATCTTTGCTTTGTGAGTCCAAGGAGAAGGTTGTTGAACTCGAGTCCTTGCTTGTTGTGTCTAATGAAAAAGTTGCTCAACTTGAATCATCACTTGCTAAGTCACAATCTGAAATTGAAACCTTGAAAATTGCTCCTGTTGCTTCTGATGAGCATGCTTGCGCTAATTGTGATGTTGTGATGAATGATTTGGTTGAGCTCAAGAAGAAGCACATGTCTCTGGTTGAAAAATTTGATTCTCTTGTTGCTGAGCATGATGAATTGAAATCTAGGCCTCTCTTGCTTGGAGCGTGCAATTCATGTCCTGTTTTGCATGCTAAACTTGATAATGCTCATGCTAAAATCAAATTGCTTGAAGACTCTTTGAAATCTTCTTCCAAGAATGTTTGCTCTACTTGTGAAGAAGTCACCTTAAAGAACCTTGAACTTGAGCATCATGTAAACCGTGCACAAAATGAAAACTATGATTTGCGAAAATGCTTGAGTTGGTTGTCTAGCTATGAACCTCAATTGAGCATGTTGATTGCTAATTTTAGACGTGCTGATGGTTGTGGTCTTGGTTCTGAGTTGGTGGTTGAGCATGAGGGAATGATTTGTGAGAATGTTCCTATTCCACCCAAAACCCCAAAGAAAAACACATTTGAACCTAAGCCAAACCACTTGAGAAACAAGCTTGACACAACCCCAGATCCTCCAGTTTCCACTTCCCCAGCCAACAACTTCCAGAAGAGAGTGAAGTTTGTGGGAGAGTCGAGTGGTCTCAAACCAAGTGAGAAGCCAGGACCAAAAGAGGATCCCAAGCCTAAACCAAGTGAGAAGCTTAAACCGAGGGAAACCCCAAAGCCAAAGCCAGTCCGTTACCACTGTGGGTTTTGTGGTAAGGATGGTCACCAGGAGAGCTTCTGTTTCAGGAAGAAGAGGGAAATGAGGCGTGAGAAGGAGTTGGGTAACAGGGACAGGTACCGCTCTTCTCATAGCGTGCCTGAGCCTCGTGCGCCCTTGCCTAGGGGTGGTGGCTTTGCTCCTCGTGGTGGAGCTCGTCAGAGGCGTGGTGGTTTTGCCAGGCGTCCTCCTCCTCATGATCAATATGAGGTTAGGAGAGACGGCCGTGGCTTTGGACACCGGAGGGAGTTTGGACCCCGCTTTCCCCCGCGTGGTGCTCCTCCGGTGAGACGGGATAGGTTTGGTAGAGTGGATTATGCTAACCCTTCTTTTGAGCAGATGGCTCAGCACTGGTTTGATTCCTTCTTTGCTAACCCCAGTGTTGAGTCGTTTGCTCACCTTCCTCCTCGATATTGATCTTGCAGGTGGGAGGCTTGAGGAACTTGTGGTTGATTGACTCCGGTTGCTCTCGACACATGACCGGAGATCAAAGGTGGTTCTCAAGCCTCACCCCGGTGGTGTCAAGGGAGTACATCACTTTTGGGGACAATGGTAAAGGGAGAGTGCTTTCAGAAGGTGACATTCAGGTTAGTGAAAAATTCACACTTAAGCGTGTTGCTCTTGTCAAGTCACTTGGATTCAATTTGCTATCTGTTTCACAACTGCTTGATGAGGGTTTTGAGGTACGCTTTGTGAATGGTGCTTCTCGGATTCTTGATTCTCGAGGTGATCTTGTTTGCATGATTATCCCCGAGAGTCAAGTGTTTGTTGCTGATTTTTCGAGAGCTTTTGGTGTTGCTCGTTGTCTTGTTGCTGGTTCATCATCTGAGCTTTGGAAGTGGCATAGGAGATTGGGTCACTTGAGTTTTGACTTACTCTCTCGCTTGAGTAGTCTTGACCTTGTCCGAGGATTGCCCAAGCTCAGATTTGAGAAGGATTTGGTGTGTGCACCTTGTAGGCATGGCAAGATGGTTGCTGCTTCTCACCCACCTCTCACTGATGTGATGACTGAGCGTCCTGGGGAGCTTTTTCATATGGACTTAGTTGGTCCAGCTCGCGTTCGCTCAGTTGGTGGGAAGTGGTATGTCCTTGTGATTGTGGACGATTTTTCTCGCTATACTTGGGTGTACTTCTTGGCGACTAAGGATGAAACATTTGGTTTTGTTCGGGACTTGATCTTGAGGTTGAAGAATGAGCGAAATGGTGATGCCATACGAGCTATACGCAGTGACAATGGCATGGAGTTCAAGAATGCTCATTTTGAAGCCTTTTGCCGTGATCAAGGACTTGAACATCAATTCTCTTCACCCTATGTTGCTTGTCAAAACGGTGTTGTGGAGAGGAAGAATCGGACCATTTGTACCATGGCCAGGACGATGCTCGATGAGCATAGGACTCCTAGGAGGTATTGGGCCGAGGCGGTGAATACCGCTTGCTATGTGTCAAATCGGATTTTCCTTCGTGCTTTCAAGAAGAAAACTTGCTATGAACTCTTTCATGGGAGAACTCCCAAAGTGAGCCACCTTCGAGTTTTCGGTTGCAAGTGTTTCATTCTCAAGAAAGGAAATCTTGACAAGTTTGAGTCTCGGTCTCATGATGGCATCTTCTTTGGTTATGCTAGTCACTCTAGAGCATATCGTGTGCTCAACCTTACAACTAACCAAATCATGGAGACTTGCGAAGTAACATTCGACGAGACCATTCCATGTACCTCCTCTGTCTTTGAGTGTGCAGGTGATGAGGAGATGGGTCAGCCGATCTTTGAGGACAAAGATGCGGATGATGAAGATGAAGACGGAGATGACTCACCTCCGGCGGCGCCCGTACCTACTACCTCCACTTCGACCACTACTGAAGATGGTGGTCCGTCTACCACCTTGACAACAACTCAAGTACATGGAGGTCAAGTGGAAACACATGTTGAGGGGGAGGCAATCTCAACACGAGTGGCGCCAAGACACATTCAAGCTCGTCATCCACCCTCAAGCATGATTGGAGACTTCAACGAGTTGACTACACGGTCAAGGTCAAGAAACACTTCTCATTTTGCTCATTCTGCATTTGTAGCGTCTTTTGAGCCCAAAGATATTAGACACGCTCTTTCTGATTCAAATTGGGTCAATGCCATGCACGAAGAGCTTGAGAATTTTGAGAGGAATGAGGTGTGGGAACTAGTAGAACCTCCACCAAATTGTCACCCTATAGGAACCAAGTGGGTTTGGAAGAACAAAAGGGGTGAGAGTGGTGAGGTTGTGAGAAACAAAGCTAGGTTGGTTGCCCAGGGCTTTACCCAGAAGGAAGGGATTGACTATGAGGAGACATTTGCTCCTGTAGCCCGTTTGGAGGCAATTCGGATCCTTCTAGCATTTGCTATTGCTAAAGGGTTCAAATTGCACCAAATGGATGTGAAGAGTGCCTTCTTGAATGGGGTGATAGAAGAAGAAGTATACGTGAGGCAACCACCTGGGTTTGAGAGTGAGAGATACCCCCACCGAGTGTACAAACTCCACCGAGCTCTATATGGCCTAAAGCAAGCACCCAGAGCGTGGTATGGTAGGCTGAGAGGGTTCTTGATGAGTAAGGGGTTTGAGATGGGCGCTGTTGATAAGACCCTGTTTCTCCTTCGTGCTGGCAGAGACATCTTGATTGTTCAGATATACGTGGATGATATTATCTTTGGTGGCTCCTCTAACGCTCTTGTTGCCAAGTTTTCTGAGGATATGAGCAGGGAGTTCGAGATGTCGATGATGGGGGAGTTGCAGTTCTTCCTCGGTTTGCAGATCAAGCAAGTGAAGGATGGGACATTCGTCCATCAAGCCAAGTACACGAAGGACTTGCTGAAGAAGTTCGAAATGGGGGATGCGAAGCCATTGTCCACCCCCATGGCGACTACAGCAGCGCTGGATGCGGATGAAGAAGGAGAACCGGTGGACCAGAAGATGTACCGGAGCATGATCGGCTCACTTTTGTACTTGACAGCGACGAGGCCGGACATACACTTCGCCGTGTGTCTGTGCGCTCGTTTTCAAGTTTCCCCAAGGACTTCACATCTTCAAGCTGTCAAGAGGATCATGAGGTACCTCCGTTTCTCTCCTGAGCTTGGTTTGTGGTATTCTGCCTCCTCCACACTCACACTCCGTGGATACTCCGATGCGGATTTTGCTGGGTGTCGGTTGGATCGCAAGTCCACTTCTGGAACTTGTCAATTCTTGGGTTCTTCTTTGGTTTCTTGGTCTTCCCGCAAACAGTCAAGTGTTGCCCAATCCACAACAGAAGCCGAGTATGTAGCTGCAGCCAGTTGTTGCTCCCAGTTGCTTTGGATGATCTCTACTTTGAGTGATTTTGGCCTAAGCTTTACTCGAGTCCCACTTCTTTGCGATAGCACCAGTGCCATAAGTGTTGCCAAGAACCCTGTGCTTCACTCCAAAACCAAACATATAGAAGTGAGATACCATTTCTTGAGAGACCATGTTGAGAAAGGCCACATTGAGCTATCCCATGTCCCTACCCAAAACCAGCTAGCCGATATTTTCACAAAACCACTTGACCAAGCTACCTTTGCTCGCTTGCGAGGAGAACTTGGTGTGTGTTTCCCTTTCTGAGTTGGTTTTGGGGACTCTTGTGTAATATATGTATGATATTGTGCATTTGCTCTTTATCTTTGCATTTGTATCATACTTTGCATTTTAGAGCAAGCTTCTCTCATATGGATTGATTACTCTAACCTGCTACTTGTGAGCTTATGGACATGCTAGTAGTTCTATGTGGTTGTTTTAGCAAAGCTCCTGATTTAATACTTTCTATAACTCTGAGTTTGCTAAATTTTGGATAAAGAATGAAATTGACTCTCACCTTTGAGCAAATGATCTACCATGTGTTGATTATGCCTAGATGTTTGATCTTGCTTAGGTTGTGCTTAGAAATCTTTGTCTTGCAAATTTGGGTCAAAGACCGGTTATCACTATGAATGTTTAGCCCATAGGTTGACTTGTGGAGAGACATAAGTCTCTTTCTGCCGCAAAGGCATTTCATGTACCACTATGCAAAAATAAGAAAAAGAAATGCTTATGCCTGTCAATAACTGATTCATGTCATCTATGCTAAGGTAAAAATGTTTTGGGTGCTAAGCCGTTGCAAGTTGTCTACCATAGAGAAGTCTCTATTTGTAAGAAGTAGACACTTGGCACGGTATGCTTTGACATGACATGAGTTAGTTTATGGGTGTTTGTAGTGATCTTTTGCTAAGAATTGATGACTTTGTTCAATCTTCGCATGATCATGTTTATCTTGGTTAGAATCACTCATGGCTATGTTTTTGCTCATATGGTGAGAATTTCTACTAAAATTGATCCATTTGCACTAAACTTGATCAAATTGCCTATTCTATGTTCAAATCTTGTTGGCATTGCATTTTCACCATCTTGAACTATCTTGCTTGCCTAGTAGCTCTCTTGTAGCATTTTAGAGTGATTATTGCATATTTGAGAAGCTCTAGGTCATTGCCTTTGCATTTTGCATCTTGATGGTTGCATTAACAACAAGGGGGAGAAAATGTGCATTTGGGTTGCATTTGAGGAGGATAATGGGAACAGGGGGAGAACTTGATGATGCATTTGTTCAGGGGGAGCCTTGTGTCTTGATCTTTGCTCTTGGGATTTGGAGCTTGCTGTCTCGGTTGTGTTGAGCCTTTGCCCTTGTCTTAGGGGACCGAGATTTTCTATCTTTCGAGTGACTGTTTTTGGCTTGTTCTTTGCTTTGAGTCACTTGATTGTTCTTCTTTTATTTTCTTCTTCTGTTCTTCCTTCCAAATATCATGAATCATTATGTGTGTTGTCAATGCACTCATCAAGGGGGAGATTGAGGACCAGGTGTGTCCGAGGACCAGTGGATGGTCGCTTCTCAGTGTGATGAGTGATTGACAACGTGGTGTTGGACTGACTCTTGGCTGAGTACTGCAGGTGTTCGATGCGACTTGGTCTGCGTTGGTGCAGGTGAAGAACAAGCGCGAAAGGTCTTCGAGGAGTGGAGACAAGTAGGCTTGGTTCGAGGGACCCGGTGGCCAGACGAGATCAAGGACGGTCGGCATGGTGGCAAGGAAAAGCAAGACGAAGTCGGTGACTTGGGCCGGTGCAAGGTAGCGGTTGACTGCCGAAGCTTGCGCGCGGGGTTTGATGGTTGGGCCACAAAACCATCGGAGGAGGGTTTCTCGGTTTGGGCCTCAAAACCGAGCCCGAAGGCCCAACACGACGGAGACGTGATCCGGGAGTGTTCGGGAAGCTTCGAAGCGGTGGACGTGTGGCGGAATCCGGGAGCTTGCGTAGGAGCGAAGCGAAGCCGGATGGACGGCGCGTACCAGCCGGAGGAATTGCCTGAGTTTTTACTGCTTTGCCCTGCGGGAGTGTATCGTAGAGTTTAGCAGTAGGGTAGTCCAGTCATTTCCCCCCACCGGAACTCAGTATTAGTAGGGGTGGAGGGGATGGCATTAGTGTCTCTTGCCCATTTGAACTTGCTCTATCTCTCTCTAGTTTTTCTCTCTCTAGACTAGCTAATGAGCATCAACGTTTGATCTTAGCGGGAGGATGACGGGTGGTTGCTAGTCTTGTATAGATGTTGTCCTCGTGATTTAATCGAAGTAATTTCCGTTTTTCCTCGTGTTCTTCCCGAGCTCTTTGGTTCCCTTTCTTGTTTCTCTCGATTCGTCGTTTCTAGACCGTTTGGCTTCGGATTTGTTTGAGGGGATTATGGGTGAGTGCCTTGCGCCTCTTTGTGGATGATCTTGGCCCCTCAAACGCCGGGAATCGGTCTCGATTTGAAGTTTTGTGAATGAACTCGTGGATGAGGTGTTCTTCGGTTTGATCCAAAATTCGTCATGTATACTTGAGCTTTTTCGGATCTAGTTCGTGGATCTATTAGCCCTTGAGGTTGTGAACGATTGGCTCAAGTTTCATGCGAATCCGTGGATTAATTTAGGAGATCAATTCGTGGGAAGTTCTTCGTGTTCTTGCGGTTTGCGTTCTGTTCTTCCTGCTGTTCTTCGCAGGTCGACACGCGCCTCGAGGGGCAGAGCGGCGCTGCAGCGTGCACGCACGCGCACGGAGCGCAGCGGCCCGGCAGCGCTAGCGCTCGCGCAGCAGCAAGCGCGCGTGCTGTGCTCGCGGCCCAGCAGCCGTCGCAGCTCAGCAGCGCGCGCGGCCCAGGCGCACGTGGAGCAGGCCGGCGCGGCCCACGAGCAAACAGCAGCAGCAGCTCGCGCGTCGCAGCAGCCCAGCGCAGCAGCGGGCAGCGGCACACGCACAAGTGCAGACAGCAAGCAAACCTGGATAACGCAGGTGCTATAATTTCATTTATCCATTCCTGAGTTGTCACTATCATGCTACTGTAATTTGAGCACTATTTCAAGTTAAGCGATTCATTTGTGCCGGCTTGGTTAATCATAGTCTGCTTGTGTTGGTCTTTTAGCAGTGGTTCTAGATGAATCCTTAAATGTTTCTATAAGTTAATTAGTGCTCTTATTAAGAATTGTGCTTCCGCGATACTTTGAGAAATTCCTAGTCGTTCCTAGGGTGAGCCTGTCACTAGTTGACTTGCGTCATCTTGACGATTAGAAGAGAGGCGCGTCAGAAGTGATTTTGGGACATAGGCCGAGTTTCTTCTTTTGAGAGAAATTTTCATTGGCTCCCATTCACTCCCCCCCTCTCTGGTCGCCATATCGGTCCTTCAGTTTCAAGCAAAAAATAGTAACAAAAGTACGGCAATACGTGTTGGTGAACAAATTATTTTGACGGGATCGGAAGAGGTAAGAAGACGCACACAAAAGCCAGTGTCCATCCTGTTCCTACGGCGCTAGACAAGAAAGCAGGGCCTTTGTTCATAATTTATACAGATATACCAACCCAAAATATATTATATAAATATATTCCTAAATATAAACCAATCAGAAACGCGCGTCGGCGTCATCCGGACGGAAGCTGCGCGGCCCTGGCGCCTGGTGCCGGTGCCTATCGCTGACGACCGTTTACCACTCCACCTGCGGATTGATCCGACCACGTGAGCAGGCAGTTGTTTCAGCAGTTGGATCCCTTCCTGTTCAGCTGGTTTGGTTCCTACTACTCTTCCTGGCTTCGATGTTTGATCCGATCACAAACAACTGCGTGCCGCATATATAGAAATCCATAAAAGTATTGGTTTATTATGACCAAAACCTGCTTGCACAGACCATGACCTAGCTACGTACGGCGACCGGCTCCGACGTGTAATTGGTCATATTAAATCTCATGCATGAACCGTTCTAAAGGTACTCGCAGCTGTGACGATCGAGGGCCGGGCCGGCGGGTAGGAGTTAGGACAGGATCTTACAAGTAGGTGCGTGACCGAGATCGAGTGTGAAAATTAAAATGGAAAGAACGCCCGTTTGCGCCCGTCCGAATGGAGTAGTTATAACTTGCTGATTTTTGGTTAGCCGGTACTCCGTATGCAGCCTTTCCGTGATGAGACTTTGTCATTCTTGCCGAGACAAGCACCGCCCATTGTGTCCATCACAAATAATCGGAAGAGAATTAATGAGGTTGTCTATGCAATATTCTGAGTGTTAAGGGCCTCCCACCACTCGAATTTTGTAGTCATATTTCATCAAAATCAAAAGTCTCTGTTGGAACCTTCCTCCTCCCGTCTTTTTCCCACACGATTTATCTGGGAGCAATTGCAGTCACAACGTATTATCTGAAAAATCGAAGTGTAAGAAGGAGAATGAACGCTGAGTGTGATATAACAGATTCATTAATTCGACAACCCAACAATGTGACGCAAACAAAACCGACAAACATGTGGCAAATGGGGTCGGATCCGGAGAACTACAACACCGGCGGCCGATGTCGATCAGGGGTTGCTTGTGTTTAGCTTTTGCTTTTTGGCGAGCGTGCGGGCACCGGCACCGGCACCAGGCAGGATGTCAAAAAGGCCAGAAAGGATCCGGACGTTGACGGACGCCGTGCGGTGCCAGAGAGAGAGAGAGAGAGAGAGTACGTTCGAGTAGCAGCTAGAATTGCGCACGTGGAAGGCGTGCGCGTTGGCGTTTCTACTTTCTAGGCGGTGATTGACGGCGACAGGAGAGAAAAGCCCGGGGCGGTTGGCGGCGGCGCCCGCCTTCTGTTTGCTTGTCTGTGGCCCCGCAATACGAATGAGCAACAGCTGTCGTCTTCCGTCTCACGCAAGCGAAGATGTACGTACGTATGGTATCGGATCAGATTGAGCTGTAGCGTCGCGTCGTCGGCCGGGGGTCCGCGACAGGCGGCCCTTTTCCGTCCCCTCTTCCTTTCCTTTCCGTTCCGGCGGTGAGGGGGGATGGCTCGCGGCTGGAAATGAAGAAAAGTCGCCGCGCACGTGCCCGCACGCGATTGGTAGATAGCGATCCACGTCGGCGCATCCCGACAGCGCTGCAGGTGCAGACATCCCAGTTCTCTCTCCTCCGCCGCGATGGCAAATCTTTCCGTTCTTTTCTGTGTGCAAAGCGCGTGCCGACACGTGTGTGGTTACGTTGTCACGGCTACGTACTCCAGCTGGAACGGGGAGAGGACCTGCATGCAGCCTCAGGAAAGAATGAAGCAGCAAAAACACGTGAGATTAGAGCATGTTTGGATCACCTTTAGTCTCATGACTAAAATTAGTCAGGCTAAAAAAATTTAGTCGCTCCTTGTTTGGAAGCAAGAGCTAAAGTGGTATTCAAAAGAGGAGAGATAGAGCAAGAGCATTAATGAGGAGATAGCAAGAGGGGATTTTAGTCTCTTTTATCTACCCCACCCGCTACTAGCAAATTTTAGCCTCAAGACTAATTTTAACCCTTCTTTAGCCTCACATGTTTGAAAATTTAGCTCTTGCAGGAGGCTAAAAGCTAATTTTAGTCACCCTAATCCAAACATGCTCTAAGACTATTTCTATTTGGTCGGTAGTATTATATATCAATGTAAGAGTGTAAGACAGAGACCGCTTCGGTGATTCCAAGCAGCAGTTGTATCCGAGTACGGTCGCACGTACTACCGGTACCTAGTACTGCAGCTTTGCACCTCCAGTCTCCACCGAGTACGTACTATAGGCGAGTATTTGGTCCTAGCCAGTAGTGTGGGCCAGAGCTGTGGGGTGTTTCTGCATTGATACATTTCACTTGTATCACGAGCTTCCCATTCAATACAAACATTTGTAGTGACACTGTTTTGTACCGGAAGTGTATACGGCTTCAATCGGTGCTTCGTATATATGCTCCACCGTCGGAATTCGTGCAGCCACGTACCACTCTCCCCCATGCAGCAGGCCAGCAGTATCGTCTGTCGTGGTGTTAGTAGCCCAGACAGCGCAGGAAGTAGTACTACCGGGCTTGCTATGCGCTGCCTCAGGCAACACCACAGCGGCAGCCGGCAGGGCCCGATAGGGAGAGAAAGCCCAGCCTAGCCGTTTGCGCGACGTTCGTAGCCCAGCCCAGTTGCGCGACTCGACAAAGGCCGGCGAGCGCAGGCACCTCGACGGCCCGTCGTCCACGCACACAGCTCCCGCGGGACATTCCGATCTGACCATCTCGATCACTGACTGGTCCAGGGCACGTCACGGGCCGACATGCATGCATGCCGTACGGCCCAATTGCCCAAACAGTGCGCATCGCCCACATGCATGGATACCTCCCTGTCAACTGTCATGGCCGTTGATGCTAGGTTTTCAGACTTGAATGCTAGTACCTGCTGCTGTGGGGGGACCCAAGCTCTGACCTGAAACTAATTAATCCAAGCTACAAGCAGGGGAAAACGAAAGAAACCGTCCGACGTGGCCCGGTGATGCGCGCTCAAGATCGAGGATACTCCAGTCCCATGTTGCTGGTCAGCCAGCCGGTGTTGACCGGCCGGAGGATAATATTCATTCCACGTACAGTCGTACAGAGACGCTCTACTCCGGTAGGATACGAATACGATGGCTTTTTCCTCAGCGGCGCGGCCAATGGCGAGGCCGCATGCGTTGCGCGCAGCTTTCGCACGTGCCGACCAGTCGACCACTCGTGTCGGCTAGCATTTTCATTCGGTCCGGAGGGAAGGAAAAGGAGAAGAAGAGCCTCGATCCTGAGCCGTCACGACCGAGAGCCGTGGCACCCAGGGCGCCGCGACGAAACGACCGCTTGCTTGGAGTGGAGCCTGGCTTCCACTGATTGACTGGCATATCCAAGTGACAGCGGCCCTTAATCTTGCTCTAGTACGATGGGAGGATCTTTCGTGGTGCTTTGAGCTCCACACGAGTGTCCATCCGTCCGACCGTCCCCCTTGGATCTCGAGCTCTCTATCCACGGAACGGAACGATGGCACTGGTCCGTGCACACACGCGTACAGCAGCCGCGCGGCAGCAGTTACCTGCGACCATATTCCTGAACCATATGAGCCGCGTGGTATATACATACAGTGACGACTTACTGGAGAACGTGAGACGTGGAGGGTGAACCCACCAGTGACGACGACGGCAATGGCCGCGTGAGCCGGAGAGTGTACGTTCTGCCCTGCCGGGCCTATCCAAACAGGAGCCCGCCTCGCTCGCTGTCCCCCTGTCCTTTCGGCTCCTCCATTCCTCGCAGCTCTGCTTTCTGGGGATCGTGTACGGGGAAGCTACTGTAGGTCGTGCAGGTGACCAGGTCTCGGTATACGCAGTCAGTCAGTAATAAGTCAGCGAGGGACTGCCCTTGCGAGCGAGAGCGATCGCGTCGGAGTAGTTCGGGAGCGCTTGCCTGGTCTTGGCCAGACGAGGTGGGGTTTCCATTGATTTGCATGCAGCGAACTGCTTGTGTCGACGATTTCAGCCCACGTTGTCGGAAGAAAATTCTCTGCCGCCACGTTGTCCATGCCTTCGGTTAGCGTGCGCCGTGGCCCGTGGCTCGCGCGGGTGTGATCAAAACCGAGGCAGAGGGGGGCAGAGGCCGTCCGCCAGAGGATCGGAGGTGACGAGACGTGGAGCACGACGGCGGGAACGCTGCCGCCGCCGGGGCTGGCGGCCGTATACACACACCGAACATTCGAGGCTCCAAGGAATTTGCATAGACTTCTGTCGTAGTGGGTAGGGTAGGGTACGTACTCCATCTGAACGAGCGGGAAGCCGGGAACTGGTTTGGGTGGAGACAAAATTGATTGCATCCGCCGCTCAGACCAGCTGCAGCAATAGATCCATGGAACCAAATAGCTTACAGTAGGCTTTTTTTTCATACCAAATACTAGGGTTTATTTTGTTGAGAAACCCAAATACTAGGTTTCTTCTTGTGCTTCTCCTGCACATCATCATCAGTTGCCAGTTGGCCAGGCGTTGACGTCAATTTCGGGCCAACACACGAATCACACTTGAACGTGCCACGCACGGAGAGGCTCCTTACTGCTCCTCCACGCAGGTCGGTCAGACCGGTATGATAGCCGGTCAGACCGGTCTCATCGGCGGTGCCCGGCGAGAGTCCAACGAACGCCCGCCCGGGAGGGACCCCGTCGGGGCAGGCGCACCTTGGTTTGCCCTAGGCTCGGCAGGCCAGCTAGGGCGCCTCCTCATGCCATGGAGACAGAAGAAGGACAGCACATGGGGTTGGAAAAGTTGGATAAAGGGAACGAAAGGTAAAAAGATAAAAGTGTAATTGATAGATTCGATTTGGGATATCTCAATCGGCCTTGTCCCTTTATATTTATAGGGTGGGATGGTCTTACCCGTTTGAGTCGATTACAATATGGGACAAAACTCAGAATCCTAAACCTACTCGAATTACAGATCCAAACCGGTCTGACCGGTTGGGCAAACCGGTCAGACCGGTTTCCCTCTCAGTCCGTGCCAAAAAAAATCTTCAATGATCAGGTCATCTAATAATTGAAATCTTGATATGGCCATGACAACCAACCGTAGTTCCTTGGTACATCAGAAGCATAATATTGATAATTATAAAAAGAAGACCAAGGATTATACCAAAACCATAAATTGTAATTAGGTATGCTTGGATACGCATTCCATGGCACATGCATCGACGGAATAAATGTTGAAGAATAATGAGATGACCGTTGATGCTTCTTTGCTCTTGGTGATGATGAATACTAACTTTGATCTCCTAACTGATTGTTTTGCTTTTGCTCCGCTATCTTCTGGTATTTATGTAACAATTTAGCAAAGCTTGGTTTTTTCTTCGTCACCTTACTCTTTGGAGTAACGCTTGCAGTTTTACCAAAATTTTTTGTATGACCAGTAACACCGGTTAGACCGGTTCCTTCAGAACCAGTACCTTTGAGATCATCTTGCCCCCTAGCCGAACATGATTGTTGCTCAGCTATATTATTTGTGACATGCTAATCATTGGAGACAATTTGATCAACATAACTAGTCGATGATTTTTCAATACACGGCTTTTCTATGTCTAGTGTCAAATCTGGATTTTTATTTAATCTTCCATCTTTTTTGACACGATAGACTTGTTTAATCATCGTACGCTTATTTTTCTGTATGGACCGATTCTTTTGATCAAAACGGTCATTATGCATAGGTGATGGCTTATTAATTACCGGCTTCTTATAAGTAATATAATCTGAACATAAATGTCTAGGAAGGGACGACATATATGAATTATAATACCAAGGAGAATAAGAATAAGGCATATTAAAACAAGACTCTCATGGCATCGATGTAGGTGATCCATATGGTGGAAACGGCATTGATTTGTGAGAATTATTCCATTGCCGATTCCGATTATGGAACTTCTCTCTAGGAGAAGATTTTGATTGTTTGGAATTTTTAGACCGACTAGCATCATTGACAATCTTTTGTTTTTGAGACTTAGCCGGAAGTTTCTTGTTATACTTCGGCTTTTCTCTTTGATGCTTATGACGGCCTTTGGATTCAATGGTTTTCCAAACACCAATCTCGGGTTTTTTAGGTTTAATCATCTTTGGTTTTAATTTATTTTGCGAAACCCTAGATAAAGCGGTTAGACCGGTTTGAGAACCGGTCAGACCGGTTACAATGCAACCGACACCGTTGCCTTTGTTTTGTTGTCCCCCGAGCGTTGAAGTACTAGATACACTTTCTATGCTCGCGCTAGGGGATTTTGGATCAACAATTTCGGCTAGAGACGGCTGATTTGTTTCTTGACCAACAACATCACAATTTGGCAATTTGCAAGGATCAATAATAGCATTAGTCGAATTTTCAACAGCCGACTTTTGAACAATAGGAACTAAATCTGAACTATCCTTTTTATTCAGATAATAATTCACAAAATCGGATAGATCATTAGATAGAGTATCTGAGGATTGCATCTCTTTCAATGTGTCGATGGTGGACGGCGGCATCCACTCCTTCACTCGAATAATACCTTGTTCTGTCTTGCAGAAACAAGATAGGAATAATCTTTCATCTGCAGATTTGCACTCTCGCGTGTACTCCTCAAACAACCCATAACTAAGTCTTGATAGATCAATGCTAGGGTTTGACGGATCAGCCATGGTGGCCAGATCCTCGTCCCCAGCGGAGTCGCCAAAATGTGTTGACGTCAATTTCGGGCCAACACACGAATCACACTTGAACGTGTGGCGCACGGAGGGGCTCCTTGCTGCTCCTCCACGCAGGTCGGTCAGATCGGTATGATAGCCGGTCAGACCGGTCTCGTCGGCGGTGCCCGGCGAGAGACCAACGAACGCCCGCCCGGGAGGGACCCCGTCGGGGCAGGCGCACCTTGGTTTGCCCTAGGCTCGGCAGGCCAGCTAGGGCGCCTCCTCATGCCATGGAGACAGAAGAAGGACAGCACATGGGGTTGGAAAAATTGGGTAAAGGGAACGAAAGGTAAAAAGATAAAAGTGTAATTGATAGATTCGATTGGGGATATCTCAATCGGCATTGTCCCTTTATATTTATAGGGTGGGATGGTCTTACCCGTTTGAGTCGATTACAATATGGGACAAAACTCGGAATCATAAACCTACTCGAATTACAGATCCAAACCGGTCTGACCGGTTGGGCAAACCGGTCAGACCAGTTTCCCTCGGTCCGTGCCAATTTTGGTCGTCAGCGCCAGGATGCATGGAGCGACAACCAAAACATGTCCTGTTAGTGTGGGGGGTGGCCGGGGCCGCCCACGTGCGGGATAGAATTAAGTGTGCATCGTGTGTGTGATCTGCGTGGAGTGATAGTAGGAGTGATCACACCGGTAGCATAAGAGTAACTGCAATTGGACCCTCATTTTTTCAGCCCCTCCATCTCTAAATGCAAGGCCTCTCCTTGGCCGCTCCAACTGATCTCATATATTCGTGTTGATCCCATATTTTCTCAGATAGGTCGCGGGGCGGACGGGAGTCTGGTCGTTGGACTTGCTCAAACATGATTAAAAATCCGGTGATTGATACTAGTAGATGCAGTTGCTGAATTTGTCGCTGGCTCGCTGAGCTGCGCGAGCTCCTAGAAGCAGGACGCGGCAGCCGGCAGGGCAACCGCAGCGCGCAGCGCAAGTAGCCGCGCGAAAAGCGCATGCAGCCAAGCCAAGCCAAGCCTGCCCGGTCGCCGCCGTGATCGACCGCAAGGCCGCAGCACACCAAAGTCGTCGAGGATTAGTCACGCTCACGCGCGAACCCGGTTTGGATATCTGCTTTAGAGCCACCGTAATCCTTGGATTAATTAACTAATCATCCTGTCAAAAGCGGGCGGCACTCAATGATAGAGCCGAGCAGAGCAGAGCAGGCATTACGGTTGGCTTAGCCTAGTGCCCCTAGCCTAGCCAGCCCGTGGACTTTTCCTTCCCCGCCGTCAACACCACACTTCCAGACTTGCTCCTCTCCGCCCGGACTCTCTCTCCTCTTCCTCCCCGCGTTGAACCATTCCACCCGCCTCCGCCCCCCTCCTCCGCAGCTACAAAACCCCGTACGGCTCGTCGTCTTCCCAGCTCCGATCCGATCCCCCGCCGGCTAGCTGCAGCGCGCGCCCCCAAGCGCACATGGACGCGTCGTCGGGCGACCGCTCGTCGCCGCGCAGCCGGCAGATGCAGGGCCCGCGCCCGCCGCGGCTCGCCGTCAGCAAGGACTCGCACAAGGTCAGGAAGCCGCCCGTCGCGCCGCAGCGCCACCACCACCACCAACTCCAGCAGCAGGTCGCCCAGCAGCAGCAGCATCACCAGCAGTACCAGCAGCACCACCAGCAGCAGCAGCAGGCGCGGCAGCCGGTCATCATCTACGACGCCTCGCCCAAGGTCATCCACACCAAGCCGGGGGACTTCATGGCGCTCGTCCAGCGCCTCACCGGCCCGGGCTCCGCCTCCCACGCCCAATTCGACGCCGCCTCCGCCGGCGCGGGCCCGTCCGACGCGGCGCCGCCGTCCCAGCCGGCGTCGTCCGCGATATCGATGGACTTCGAGCCGCGGGAGTTCCTGCTCTCCCCCACCGCCGCGCTCTCCCCGGCCGCGCGCCTCGCCGCCATCGAGACGTCCGTCCGCCCGCTCCCGCCGCACGCGCCGGCGCACGTCCTCCCTCCCTACTACGGCGGCGCGGCGGCGCCCGACGACGACTTCTTCCTCCTCCCGGCGGCCTCCTCTTCCGCCGACCTCGACGGCTTCGCGGCGGCGCTCGGCGCGCCGGCCGGCCGCCCCGGGATCCTCTCGCCCGCGGCGCTGCCCCCGGCGGCCTCCACGGGGCTCTTCTCCCCGATGCCGTTCGACCCCAGCTGCCTCTCGTGGCTGAGCGAGCTGAGCCCGTTCCTCCCCTCCGCCGGCACCCGCGCGGAGCAGGCGCCGTTCGCGCCCAGCCCGCGCAGCAGCCTGCTCCTCGCCACGCCCACCATGCCCTCGCCGGCCACCTTCTCCGTGCTCGAGTTCTTCAGCGGCGGCGGCAACTTCCCGGACCTGTAATTAAATCTCTCTAAGCTTCATCATTGACGACAACACCCATCCATCCATCCATTCCCCTGATTCCATTAATTGTTCCTCCTCTGCCGTCCGGTGCAATTGACATGAGAAATCAATCAACAGGCCATCCGTGCCCTAACAGTCTTGTTAATCTAATCACTTTTACCGTGTTGGTAATTTATTTGCGCGATGAGCGAGAATCATGCAGCCAGTTGCTGATTAGATGAAACCATGGTTGTACTATTCTTTATTCTTTTTTCATGATTTTTATAAAGCCCATTGTTAGATTTTTCTTGTGTTGGCCGGGTCAGTAGGTGAGGCCAAGTTGGCCTTGGCCAGTAGTGGTAGCTACTGATTCATTAATTAATTGACCGGGGCAGGAATTTCCTTCTCAAGTTTTCTCGGTTTCAATGGATTTCAATCGTCAACTGCTGGTAGGTATGTACTAGGGCTGCTAATTTCTTTCCTTGCTTTTTGTTTAATTCTTGATGATAAGATATGCTATTACTTGCCTGTAAACAAAGGAGAGGATGATTGGCCGTTTCATTTTCATGCATAGTATGTTCATTTCTTTACTCTGCGACTTTCTCGTCGTTTTTTTTTCGGGCTCAAACTACTCGAGGGCTAATTAATGTGGTCTCACTGCGTCTCGGGGCCCACCTCGTAGCTCAACCATTCGATGCCGTATTGGTGGTTGAGATGAGATGATCGACCGGGATGGCATAGAAAGAAATTGATCGGTCATGTCACCACCGCATCCAAGTCGACCCCGGGACGTCGATGTCGGCGTCATCGATCGAGCTCTATCCGCAAAGTTTTCGTGCGCTCCGGCTCCGCTCTTGTGAGCTGTGACGCCACCCAATGCGGCAGTGCACCGACCTCCGAAGGATGCGACATGTGCACACCAAGACAACCGGGTGACCGCCTGCTCGGCCTACGCCGCCGCCGGCTTCGTTGCCACCGCCGGCGGCACGTGGCGCTAGCCGTGCGGCCGGGCCGTCGCCGCCGCCTCGTCCCATTCCGTCCCTTCCCCACCTAAAAAGTCCTGTTGGGCTCACCGTGGCGCGCAGCTGAGGCCGCTTCGGAATGTCTCTGGGCTCTGGCCCAAACTCACTGGCCGCAGCGACTCTGGCACCGACCGCCTGCCGCCGTGCTTGGAACTGGATGGAAACGAGTGATAAGAATACACACAGCTCAGGTGTTCACTCCGTTGGTGACACGGAGAACTCAATTTTAGACAGCCAGCAACTGCATAAGAAAGGAGCTTCGAACTGCTACCGCAACAGGTGAAACACGAGGGCATTTAGTTAAGCGTCTCGCCAATCATCACGATTTAGCAACACAAAAAGTAATCGGTAAAAGTCACCAAAAATCAAAACAGATAGGATGCCAGTATGCCACGGAACCATCCCTTTCGTCTAAAAAAGGGTTTGTGATTAGGCTTTATTCAACTTTAGTTGTTTTATCATCTTCTCATAAGCATGTAAGCGTGACCACCTTTTCAAAAGTTACCATCAATTAATTTTTAGTTACTTCTTTAACAGAATTTCCACTTCCCATCGATTCTTTTCTTGAGTTTGTCTAATTTTAACATCAACTATGAAGCCGTGTAAAATGTACATCCTATGAATCGTTTAACTTCAACGCTCAGTTCCTTATTTTGGTGGCATTTCAATAAGATGGCCGTGGTTTTGACCTGTGTTTGTCAATTAAGCATGACATGGCTTGGGCCCACCCCTCTCTTCCTCCTTTGCACCGATGCTCCCTCTCTCGTTCCCGCCTTGTCGCATCGTTAGTAAGCTCAAACACCACACAAAAACATGGGATTTTCCTAAAACCTAGTATATCTTCTCAGCGAGGGTCTACATACACATACCTAATACAAAGAGCACCAATTAGTTGGGACGCAAGTTCCATTCTTTTGGGTCATTACATTTGACCCAAAGTTGGTAAAATGATTAGTTTAGAAGAGAGAAATGAACTAAAATAGTAAGCGGGCATAATTAATTAGCCAATCCAAAAAAACATCATGGAGGATCCACTCACATCCTTACCACATAGGGCATGTTTAGTTCCAAAAAGCAACTCCCAAATACACTACGCAAAAAGAAGATTCCCGATCACATCAAAATGTCATAACATGTATGGAGTATTAAATATAGATGAAATCAAAAACTAATTGCACAGTTTTGTTGTACTCTGCGAGACGAACATTTTAAGCCTAATTAATCAATTTTTGGATAATTTTTCACAAATACAGACGAAATGCTACAGTAGCGTAATGATTACGAAGTGACATTTTACTTCCAAATTTAACCTCCCAATTCTAACATCTAAACACCACCATAGTGTATATCAATATGTGATAATATCAATGGCGTTCCGACAAACTAGCATGCCATCCTAAAAATAGATTTCACATATCACTTTTTTGGGCCAAACTGCCCATCATCTCAGGATGGCAATTTTCCCGTTGGGGACGGGGATCCGCGAGGAACTGCCCCGATCGGGGCGGGGACGGTGTTTGTTTTTCCCCCGGGGGGATAACGGGGCGGAGCCCCGAACTGCTAGCGGGGAGCGTCGGGGGCCAAATTTGCCCCGTGGTGGGCCGCGGAGCCCCGAAACTTGGTTTTTCTTTTGGCCCATCAGGTATTGTGCAGCCCAAAAGCCTATTATCGCAGACACATAAAGGCCCTCCGTGACTTCTGAACCCTAGCGCTCTGATCCCCGTCACTTTCCTGCGGCCGCCGCGACAGCACCGTGCCCTGACCTGGACTACGCGAAGTGAGAGAGGGAGAGGGCAAGGCGCCGCCAAGCTAGCAAGGGGCAAAGCCTACATCCAGGAATCAGGCCACATCGTGTGTCATGCTCCGTCGAGCCGTCCTCCTCCTCTGTTGCTCGAGTCTTAATTCCTCAATTCCTCGATCTCAATTCTGTGCTAGTGGCGGTTGTGCTATTGTGCAGTATTCAGTTTCTCTTTTGCAGTGGTTTGGTAGTTCAATGCCTGTACTAGTCATTTGGTTAGCTAATTGGAAGTTTGGAAACACGATTATGGATTTGTTGCTTGAAATTCCCAATCGTATTCTTTTGATTTTGTGATTTTGTGTTCTTGATTCGGATGCGCATACACTGAATAGACATTTTTAAGACAATTCTGCAGAGGGATTTTGCTACTGCATGCTCCCCCACGGAGCCCCGATGGGGGTCGGGGATTTGACGGGGCCGGGGACGGGGCTGGTTTTCCCCCGTTAAGCAATTCGGGGTCGGGGCGGGGCTTCGAGTTCGGGGGTCGGGGCGGGGACGGAGGCCTCTCCCCCGCCCCCGCCCCGCCCCGTTGCCATCCCTAGTGCATCATCCAGCATCTACCTTGAAGCCACACAAATGTTACTAAAAGTAGGAATGAATCAGGATGGCACCATAAACTTCTGTATTCCCGTAGTTTTATAACCTCACGTGAGACTAGATGAGGGAATCAATGACCATGAGATAATTTAGATTGAGACTATAAATCTGTCGTGGGTGATTCTGATTGTACGATCACTCACTTAATTAGCAAGGGGTTTGCCAGAGTTCTGGCTCATACCAAACATTTATGGCTCTGGTTCATATGGAAAATCAGAGTTTTCTGGCTCTGGTTTGTCTTTTTGAAAAAAAAAATTGGTACAGCGATTTCTCTTGAACTTTTAGAGCAGACCGAAGGGGTCAAATGTCCCTAATATCTTTTTTCCTGTGTATTTTTTCTTCCTATTTCTATTTCTTTCTTTATTTTCTCTTTGGTCCCCCTTCATTTTTTTTCATCCTTTCTTTTCTCCCTTTCCTTCCCATCCACCCTTTTCTCTAGCTTCGTGCTCGCTGTAGAAAATGAGACCAGGTTCTGTGGGGCTTTTCGTCAGAAACAATTTTGGTGGGAAGTGATTGGTAGGGATTCATGAGAAGATGGCGTAGAAGCCACTTCATCAGCTCTGCCATTGAAGGGGCACTAAAATGCAAAAAACTCCTTTTTTTTTGCGAAAGCAAAAAAACTCCTTAACCAGTATGCTAGGAACTGCGGACTGTTGTGTTGAAAGATGCTCCAATAGAGAACACAGTATGACAAAGACGGCAAAATGATTACTTAAAAAAAATACCGGCTTGTATCTGCCCAATGGCAATTGTGTGTAGGAAACTACTACAGGCTGCAATGAGCTTCGTAGGGTAGACTGTAGTCATCAACTCATCAATTGGCTCGATTAGCTTATGGACAATATGATCACATTTGAAAAAAAAAAACTGTTCAGTAGATTGCCAAGTGAAGCGAAAGGACAACAAAAAAAGAAATGAGCATAACATCTCCGTCTATATATAGCGTATGTAGTGTCCGTTGATTTCCTTTCTTTGGCTGCAGCTCATGAGCTGCTCCGTCCTTGGCTGCTGAATTCATCCTACGCCTGTAGCCTGTCCAGCGCCTGCAGCAGGAACGGCCGGAATTTGGTGAGGTTGATGCTGACGTCCTGCTTCATAACGGCCTCGGCCTGCGCCTGCCACCCCTCCCGCGGGTAGCCTTTGAGGCTCGTCTCCTCCTCGCCGACGCGGTACTCCAGGTAGCGGAGCTCCATGCCCCGCGCCGGCCGGCCGTACAGGTTGGCGGCCATCCAGTCCGCCGCGCCCCACGGCACGATCTGCGCCACCACGGCCCTCGCCGGCAGGAACACCTGGTTCGCCAGCCCTGCGCCGTGCACCGCCACGAGCACGTCCGCCGCGTTCACCTCCGCCGCGAACGCCGGCACGTCGTCGCCGGCCTCCGCCGCCGTCACGTTGAACCCCATCTCCGCCACCGCCGCGGCCACCTGGTCGACGTTCAGAATCCTGCGCGTCCCGGCGCGGGAGATGATGAGCATCCGCGGCCGCATCCCGGGCTCCTCGCCGAGCACCGCCGGCCGGTCCCGCGGCAGCGCCAGCGCGGCGCGGGCGAAGCGGCGGAAGTCGGCCATGGTGTAGTTGCGCGGGTTGCGGGTCGGGTGCGGGGACAGCGACAGGTCGCGGTCGCGGTACAGGCCCACGAACCCGGACGGGAAGCAGTGCACGCCGTCGCCGTCGCCGGCGCCGGCGCCCTCGGCGTCGCCGTCGAGGCCGATCACGTCGTAGCTGGAGAGCTTCCGGAGCAGCGGCGTGTACTTCTGCACCCACCACGGCTTGTGATTGGCCATGAGCAGCTGCACCTCGCCGTCGAGGTGCGCCGCCGTCAGGAACAGCGGGACGATCGCGTCCGCCATGTCGTGGAAGAAGTTGTCGGCGGCGGGGGCGGAGAACACCACCGCCGGCACGCGGTGGCGCCTCGTGCACCGGGGCGCGGCCGCGGGGGAGGGGGCGGACTTGACGGTGACCTCCGGCACGCCCTGGAGGAGGGAGCCGTCGTCCTTGCGGGCGTAGGGGCGGAGTCGCTTCTCGCCGCGGCCGTCGAAGCCGCCGCCGGCGTCCGAGGGGTTCACGAGGTAGATGGTCCTGTGCTTGGGGCTCACCCGGACGTCGCCGGACAGCTCGCACACGGTCGGCCGCGCGTACGGGAAGCCCTCGTCCACGCTGTTCTCGTCGCACGTCATCTTGCCTTGGCCCGCCGCTTCCCCGCCGCCATTGGCCTGCTCCTCGCCTTCCTCAGCAGCTGGATTAATTAAGCATCGAAACGCATCAAATCTAAAGATTATCAAGTACAGAGCCTTAAATTCCTGAAAGAACAGTAACTCTGTTTCGTTCGTTGTTCTCTCCATTTAAAAATTGCGCGCGAAAAAAAAAACACGGAGAGGTGAGACTGTGAGAGCGATTCCTTACATGGCTTTGGCTCTGAGGCTGCCGCCGCGTTCTCGCCGTCGTCCTTGCTTCTCGACGCCTCCGGCAAGCCGGGCTCATCGGAGCCCGCTGCCACTATCTCGTTTCTCGTGGCAGCTTCCGGCAAACCGGGTTCTTCAGACCCCGACGCCTCCGGCAGATCGACGGGATCCGCGGCGTTACCTTCGTTGGCGCCACCAGCTAGTGTCTCTTGCGGCGGGATGGCCTCCGTCTCCGGCACGGACGACGACGCCGGCGAGTTCTGCATCAGGGTGGATGTGTTTGCACTGCTGGCTAAGGACGAACCGAACAGGCGAACAGCTCCGATTAGCTAGAAATCAGTGAGGAAGATCGCGGGGATTTAATCGAATCGAATGCAGTACGCACCGAACACTGGGGAGTAGATGGCGAAGAGTTTGGCGAGGGAGACGTAGGTGAGGAGCGCGAGGCAGCAGCCGGCGAGGAGGCCGACGCCGAGCTTCTTGGGCTCGATCTTGGAGGCCAGGCCCCTCATGAGCCGGCGAGGAGGCCGATCGCCGCCGCCGCCGCCCGGCAGCTTGGACGACGGCCGCGAGTACGCTGTCGACGTCGTCATACCGGCCGGACCCTGCAGCGGCGCCTCAGGGATCCCACTGCCACAATGCTCTCCAATTAGAGTTAGAGGAGGGAACCACAGCGGAGGAGACAGAGCAGGTGGGGAAGAAGAAGAAGAGCAACACTGCAAGAAGTGCACCACAGCACCAGCATGCAGAGAGAAGATGAAAGGAGAATCGCTGTGGCTGAAGCACTGGTGGTGGTTGTGCGATTAATTTGATGGTTTGTTGCGATCAAAGGACAGCGGAAAAGCACGCCAACAACCTTGCTTAGAACATACTCCGTACGCGATGTCTGCAAAGGCATCAAGTGCTCTCTGCAACAACCTCACGTTTGCCGTTGCATGCACTGTAAGCAACAAGCAAGTGCAAGACCAAATACTGCATTTGCACAGGATATATATCAGCGGACTATGCAGCGTTTAACCTCCCTGCAGGGGGGAAAACTACGCTGTCAACGCACTAAGACCGTGATTCAAGGTCTCTTTGCACGACGCCTGTACAAAAGCGATGCGTGTTTGCTATTGTTTCGCTATCCGCTGGGAAATCTGAGCAACTCTCAACTTTTCAACAACCCCATGGAAATCAAAGGCGCGCTGGTGTTAGGTTAGGTGCAACAAAAAAAGAGGCAGTGATTCAGTTGTTGTTTCTTTGTCACGATCACAGCTAGTTTGGTTGGTAGAAAAAAAAACGATACACATATTACATATGTTTTTTATATCAACAATTCACGGTGCGCTGCCGCTGCCACCATCTCATCGAGTCATCGACCACGGTGGGCTGCGCTGCACAGTGGTTGCTGGGGGGAAAATACATCAAAGAAGAAATCGATGGAGGCTTGGGGAAGAGCTCTTTTACGGTGTGCCATACTAGCACCTACTAGTATGGTAGTATAAACTAGATAGTGACAGGGGTATTATGGTAACATAAAAAGAATCCCTCCTAAAAAAATTTTCAGGCGGCCGGACCCGTGCTGTCTCGCCCGTGTGCGCACCCCTGTCTCGCCCGTCCGAGCTGCCGGATCCAAAAAACATATGCCATAATTACATATCTTCCATTCCAAACTTATATGTCAAAATTACATATCTGCCATTTTATTTTTTTTCCATAGTACCCTTATACTACCTATACTACTGAGTTCATACTACCCATAATACTAAAATGGTTAAAATAGTATACAATTAATCTGGTCCGCCCGATCTTTACATACTAGTCATCCGATCTTTACATACTGTTCTTTTTAAGGATAGTATAGCACACCGTAAAAGTGCTCTAGAAAAAACGTATCAGAAAAGGAAATTTATGCAGGCAACTCACGGGGAAAGCATTCGGCGATGACTAGGTAAGTGTCTGTGCGTTGCTACGGGTATGATACATGGAGCAAAGATAAAAAGATCACATAAAAAAAAATCAATTTTGACGATTGTAGGATCATCGCACCAAAGTCCATGCAAGTTAGTATTTTTGTTTTTCGCAAAGGCATCTAAAATGAGCAAGTTTTTAATTGAAAGTTAATGACCGCAAAGATGACTATTGAATTTTTCTAAGCGTCAAATGGTGGTCGAGATGCATTCAGAGAAAGACACTATTGGATATGTCACATCATGAACAAAATAATGTCAAGTAATATGTCAAGCTACAGGTTCGTGTTTTCAGAAATTTGTCCAGACATAACACTACGAGTATAGAAGCACAATTAAGTGTATTATTCTAATTGGTTCTCAAAGAAAGCGTTAAAGGGAAAGTAGAGGATCAAAGGTGAAAAATAACTCACTCTTATGTGTTGTGAATGTGAAACAGGACTGTAAACTCATGGTACCTTGTAAACTCATCAGACTGCTAGGAACTAACTATAATGCAAGGTTGAATATGCAACTCCTCAACAACACGTTCTTTAGGCTTAGAAATGCCAGAATGATCGATTCACTCATACCATATAAGAAGTCTATGGCAAGTGAATTCGAGCTCCTTGCACTCTTTGTATCTGAGTGGTTGAAGGCCCGAGGGCATCTCAAGAGAGTGATTTCTGTTTTGCATAGCAAGAAAAAATTAACAAAATTCTGCTTTGAATTGTGATCACTATTGTGATCAGGTTGCTGACCTGAAACAAAAAAAAAGAGCCATGCAACTTTTCGCAAAGAAGGAACTGTTGACTTACTCAAACGGGGGGAAATGAAAATGACTTAGATGTATTTCACGGTATACATGCCTGAGAACTTGATAAAAGGAGCAAACTATGACCAAACAACATGCTGTCAAGTTCTACATGTCGATGACTGAAAATATGCAATGAACAGCACTACAGAGTACACTTGTCAGTTAAGAAGCCAAATATGAGTAATTATCACCACACACTACTCTTTCGTTTGCAATAATCTTATATCAGCTTATCATATGTTTATTTTATACATCGAGGAATTCATGTACATTTCTCCCACTCTTGCTTAAAAGTGTTAGTTGATAGGAAGAAAGGACCAACTTACAAAGATTATCTTAAAAAATTGACTTCTTACTATCATCAAGGGCAATGCAATAAGCATCCTCTGCAAACTCCGGTGAGAATAGCTCCTTCAATTACAATTATGAGTACAACATCAACTGATGAAATATCAGTAGGTATTCCCAAATCAAGCCCAGATACTGGAGAATCCAATCAGGTGAAGATGCAATTACCACAAGACTATCCTGCGACCAGGCACATGGGTGTTGTCGTCATGGTGATGCTTGAAGCATTGTGGTGATGGAGACCGAGTCTGGCCGTCCGAGGATCCATGCGCCGCTACTCCGTCGCCCCTTCTAGACCACCGCCTACACTGAGGAAGTACCTGCTACGATGGATCCGAGGGCGGCGGCTGCGTCGTCGAGAGGGGAGATGAACTGGCCGCGGACGGAGATAGTGAAACTATGATGTTAAAGAAGGATCAATGCCTTTTGAAATAACCAAAGCGAGTGTTGCACTCAAGGCATTGCCTAGACTCTATGGAATAATTCGGGCATGTGATTATTAGCACTGAATTAAAATAAAGGGCATAATAAGCTTCAGGTAATTTGACACAGCCTTTCACCTTGATAAAGCAGTACAGTATGGCAGGTTTTTACATGCATCAGATAATTTGGCACAATATAGAGATTAGCACTGAAATATCATTAAGCAGGTTAGCTTAAGAAAGCAATATCATTGGTTTTACACCCCCCCGAGCATGGTAGATGCTCTAAAAATCAAGGACAACAATTTAGAAGAAATGAGAGTAGGGATTACAGTAATTATGTGGTGACCTAAGCAGCAAGCAGCCACAGTTGGTGAAGCGTTGCTTTGGTTTCTGCAATAAAGAAATATATTACAAAGAAACCAATCATGTTCCCTTATTATTAAAACAAAAATAAACATTTGTTCTCACATATAACATCTCGTGCAACAACGGGTCTTCAAAATAGAAATCAAAAGCTAAGCTCGGGTAATGCATGAGTTTGAATAGTCAATAGAAACATTAACGTGGCTCTGCCAAAAGAGCAACGACAACACCAGAGATGCATGGTATCTCGTCTGACAATTGGAAGACCATTGATGATGCTGGCATACGCCTGAAAGGCTGAAGGTTCTTAAACTGTATATACATACAAATAAACAAGGCAGCTGTTAAACTAATTAGTAATAAATGTGAAAACAAAAGTTGTAGTTTAAACATGAGTTCTTGGTAATACAAATTCTTGTACTGCAGGCAAATAATTGTACTGGAGTTTAGAAACATAAAATGCGAATGGTCCATTTTTGTACTTGGTTTGCTTAAGCTGGAACTATGAATATCAATCCACATGGTAAATTATTTATAAAAAAGTCCAGCACTTATTTTATAAAAATGATGATCTCGCTTTTTGGCCAGGGCGTGTGGCAGTCTGCAAACCTGATAGGAAGTGAAGCAACAAGTTTTTTGACCGCAAGAATAATATTTGGATTCCCACCCCACGAAAGTCCATGACAATTGTCACCCTTTCATAAAACTCTGAATCTGAATGCCTGAACATAGAATAGCGTTTGTAATAGTTGCTGCCTGTAATCAGATGCAACTGCAAATCAGGGTAGTTCTTGATAGCAAAATGTCCAATCAAAATGGTCAGATCTATCTGTTTCTTAGTATGGACGTGTCTTCATTCCGAGGAGTTATCTTATATATTACCTCTTCAATAAAGGACCAAAGCTTGCTCAATCGATTGTTGAGCCATTTGACCAGAAAGCAAAAACAACAAGATCAAGTGGGCATAGCTCTAGGAGAAACAACTGCATGCTATGGATGTTTCATTTCCAGCTTTGTCTATCAATTACTACAATAATTCAGATAACTTTTGTGGTACTCACTGGGACAGTAAATGGTCAAATTACATTATAGCCAATATAAATTCTATGGTGTCATGATTATAGCTACATCAAAAGAGCATCAAGTCAAAATAGCATTTCACCTGTTCATATTCTGAAAATGATATCCATTGGGGGAGACTTTCTCCACATGTTTTCTTCACGACTTCAGGTTGAGAGATCCCACTGAATTGATATCTCCTATTTCAAAATGTATCACTCTAACATTTATCATAGACTAAGATATACAAATTTACCCCCTTGCTGAACATACATAACGAACAAAGAACCATGAGCAATGTTCTTAATTTTGAAGCCCCAATATATGGTCTACGTTGCTGGATCCATATGGCCTATGTCGATTAAATCTTATTGCTGCAAATGGAAATTATGCAATCAGTACTTACCAACCAAAGGCTCATCTCCATTGGCAAATCGATCAGAGAAAAAAATAAAGAACCCTCCGACTGCCCCGGTCGATCTCTCCCCATCGAGATTAGGGAAGTCAGCCGCATTCAACTCATCCCATGGCGAGATGTCGATGGAGAGAGGAGATGGATTCCACAGCCAGCCACTGGCGGCAACGGCCGGCCATCTGCAGGGGAGAGGAGTGGATCCACGTCGCCGACCGTTGCCGCGCCGGAGCCGCCGATGCCGCCGCCACCTGAGAAGGGGAAGATGGGAACCGGGGACAGGCGTGGAGGATCCTCCGCTCGCCTAGGGTTTCACCGTGCCTCGCTGTTGATCCAATCCGCGCCTCGCTGTCGTTGTGGGTGGAACGGCCGTGAGCGGCCGGACAGAGGCGCACGGCGTCTGCGTCGGGGCGGAGGGCGCGGGGGTGGCGGCGGCGGACAGAGACGCAGGGCGTCGGGGGGTGGGGGGCGCAGGGCGGGCGCCGGCTTTTTTTTAATTGCGTGGGGGGGGGGGGGGGGGGGGGGGTGGTTGGCGGAGTGGAGTTGATCGCAGCCGTAGATCGCATTTTGATGATACCAGGACCGCAGGTGGGATTAGATGGCACAAGGAAGGATAGGGGCGGTCGCCGTTCCCCGGCACAGTTTTATTAGGAGTAGAGATGAAATAGATAGAACGAACGGGGGAGATCGAGGGCAAGTTACCGGATCTTTGACCAAATCGTCTGCCCAGATGCAAACAATCTGTCTGCCCAAATCACATCTAGTTTGGTTGGTAGAAAAAGAAACAATACACATATTTGACACTGCTACAATTACTGGTCGTTGAAAACAAAGAAGAAATCAATGGATGGAGTTGTGAATGCGGCGAATTGATGATAGATGAGTCGGTAAGGTTTCTTGTAATGGAACCTCTCCATCTCCGTCGCATTTTCTTGAATTTATTCTAGAAATTAATGGTGTTATTCTTTTAGTGGGCCAACATCTCCGTCGATAGCTAGGCGCCTATGGTGACTTCATAAATTTCAAGATTAGATCTGTCGATCCAATCTCTCAGATGTGCTCATAGGGGTAGGGTTGCTATCGACGCCTATGGTGACTTCATGAATTTTAAGATTGGATCTGCCGGTACAATCTCTCGGATGTGCTCATAGGGGTAGGGTTAGCATATGCGTATTCATAGGGGTGAGTGTGTGTGCGTGTGAGCGCCTTTTTTTTAACTGATCTTTCTCAAAACAAAAAAGTTGTGCCCCTACCATCAGCCAACCATCATCCAGTGCGGTGGGCTACGAAGTGGCCACTGGGCGGGAAATACATCAAAAAAGATGAGAGACCAAATTGAGATGTGCTTTGATTTAATAGGTGATGAGTGATTGACTAGATGATTTGGAGCTTTGGATGCAACATGGTGGTCAACGGCATGAGGTGAAGGTCAAGCGAGGTGTTCATGCCAATGGACCGTGCGCAATGAAGGATGAACATAAGGCCTCAGACCGAGAGATCTGAGGAGTCCGCGCGAGGTCATGGGTGATCTACATCATGCACGTAAAGAGCAAGAGTACACATCATGAAGACGACGTCAGTCAAATCAAGGAGGATGACGATAGCAAGTTCGAGTAGACTGGCGTGCACGGGAGTGCGAAAGACTTGAAGGCATGGGGACCTTGGCGGAGGTCGGATACGTGTCAACATCGGTCAGTCATGTCGTATGTGGTGTGGAAGAGGGTTTGACCAATTTGGCCTTAAAACTGAGGGTGAGTCACGCCTTGCGAGGTATGCAAGAGGGTTTGCCGGTTTGGTCTTCAAAACCGGGCGTTGGCGGGTTTGCCGGTTTGAGCCTCAAAACCGGGTGTCGGTGGGTTTGCTGGTTTGCGCCACAAAACTGGGCGGCAACGAGTCGGAAGACGTGTGGCACCATCACGAAGCTTGCGTCGAAGCGAAGCAAAGTCATGCAGGCGTCGGGTTCGTCTGATGCTCCATGAAAATCTAGAAGGTTTTACCCTGAGGGTATTTGGGTTCTATGCTTCATGTAAGGACATTTTGATCATTTGTCGAACAACTATATACTCCCTCCGGTTTGGTAAAGGAAGTCGTTTTGGACAAGGTTTGAGTCAAATATTGGAAATATAAATCATGAATAATATTTAATTCGTTGAGTTTAAAAATGTAAAAATTATATAAATAGATTGCTCTTGAAAATTACTTTCATAAAAGTATACATATATAACTTTTTAAGAAATATTTTTATAGGAAAGAGAAGTCAAAGTCGTGCTTTAGTGACCGTGTCGCTGTCCTAAACGACTTCCTTTACCAAACCGGAGGGAGTATATGAGGAGTGGTTGCTGGGGCAGCCATCTCTTATGTTGTCTGTTGGTTGGTGGCTCTAATTTGTGAAGTGTCTTTTTCTAGGGTTTGAGAGAGTGATAGAGGAGAAAATCTACACTTCTGCTTTGTATTGTTGCTAGATCCCAATTGGATGTAGGGTTCATGCGGTGGTGATGTAGCATTCTCATAACTGATAAATATGTATAAATACACTAAAATTTAGAAATTGAGTGGGGCATATGCCCTCGTTGGGCTCTTGGTTTGCCCTTAGTTTCAAGTGTGTCCAAACTAGCACATTACTGATAACTTTTACTTAAATTTTTCATTGACAACCCACTCCACATCTATCATTATTGCCAAAAGAACACAGCTTACGGGGATCATCTAGACTTGTACCTGCAGCCACGAATGAGGTGACGTGTTACCATGATGCCATGAATGAGATGGGATGTTTGTGCGGAATAACTCCATGGGTCTACTGCTGTTCTGCTCCCTCCATCCTGTCTTGGAGATTTAGGACGAATCAGAGAGACTGATAAAAGACACATGTGTTTCGAGTTATTATCATGTGAGGAGTTGTGTTGTTTGGTGTTTTAAAAAGCAATTGTGCACAATAAAGTGCCAACTTGTAGTTACCCCTATCAACTAAACTAATCATGCTGACTCCAAGGAAAATTAATTGTACAATGATTTAGATGTTTTTAGAATACTTCGTATTTTGATACAAAATTTGAATACTTAAAGACCTTATATTTCAAGACATAAAGGAGTATGCCTTTGATATTTAACGGATTGCCGTGGAACGCTCATTTCGTCTGAAATTTTATAGCAAAGCTCATGTCGAGAGGATACTTGTTAAACATTTTCGAACAAGCTAGTCTAACAATTATCAAGTAATGAAAGTTCTGAAAATTGAAGTCGTTTTTATATTGGAAGACATGTAAATGACAAACCTTTTGTGAATTGTACTGGTATTGTACTACACTACATATTATTTACTATTAGTTGTTTGCTTATGTTTATACCATCGAGATGAAATTAGCATAATTTCTACTCTCTCCATATCAAATTTACTATTGACTTTTTCTCGTACACTTGACCATTAGTCTCGTCTACAAAAGTTAGTGCAAATATATAAATAGACAAGTAATGTGTAATCTAGTACTTTGTCCATTCTCAAATACATGACATTTTAGGACAATCAAACTAATTTATTTTCAAACTAAATAGCTTGTCTCAAATGATATATGTTTGATAACTTAACATGGCAGTAAGTCACAAACAAATGAAATAATATGTATATAAGTTTTTGAATATGACAAATGGTTAGTAAGTCACAAATAAATAAAATAATATGTACATAAGTTTTTGAATATGGGGAATGGTTAAACGTTGTGAGTAAAAGTTAAAAGCAAATAATAATTTGAAAAGATGGCTACATATTGGAATTTTGGACAATCTTTTGAATCTATAAGCATGATTGCATATTGTTTTGAGTAAAGTCCATTTTGACCATCCAACTATCGTCTCAGTTTCGTTTGGACCATGAAACTCCCAAACCAAATATTTTTTTCCACCAAACTATTAAGAACTTTCATACTTGGCTACTGGACCTTTTTGATAAGTGATCTTTGCTACCGTGGATGCTACATTCTACATGGTGATGGGGCCTATATGTGAGCAAGTTCTCTCTTCTTTCCCCTCTCAACCTCACTAACGTTTGGGACCCACACAACACCTTCTTCCTCTTCATTATTCCTTCCCCTTCCTATCTCTCCCCTTATATCCACAGTCGTCCTGTGCTCATCACCTGTAATGCTTGCCTCACATGCCTACTAGTCAAGCCCCCCGTCCTGCCAAATACCCTTCCCTCGAGCTCCTCCGACATCTCTTCCCCAAATTCGAGACCAACCACGAAGCTAAGCCCCTTCATCTTGCCATGCCTCACACACCTCGTTGAGCTTCGCCGATGCATCGAGCTTCCTCACGTCGCTCCTCCGCTCGCGTTGCCTTCCCGCACCTCCCAAAGTCATCGTACAAGAGGTCCACAGTGGATTCTTGTGTCCTTCTCTCCTCAATGCTATACTTCTCCCTTGTGTGAATAAAACGACAGTCGACTCGCGGGTCGACCATAGGTGGGCGTGGCACATGTGGGGAGGGGGGGGGGCTAGGCACAGACAACAATGCGTGCTAGGAGGCAACTGTCGGTGGCTCGGCCACGGGACACACCGTGTAGAGGAGGAGAAAGAGAAAGGAAGAGAAGTGAGAGAAGAGGGAGAGGAATCAAAGCAAGAGATATATATTGACATATGGGTCCCATCACCATATGTCATTTCTATCAATAAAACCATCCATCAAAGAAGATTAATGACTAAATATGAACGATCTTGATAATTTGACGGTAAAAAAATTTTAGTTTAGAGTTTAATGTTTAAAATCAAACCAAAATGATAGTTGGATGATCAAAAATAAACTTTACTCTATTGTTTTTACAATGCATTGGCCGTTTGCACGATACTTCATCTATGAACCAATGGCTAGGTAGGATATGAGGAGTGATACAGAAAAAAAATTAAACATGGATGCTCTCAGACGTGCCATATTACAAGCTTACCATAGGCGTAGAACCGAAAAAGGGAAGAAAAAAAAATCTTGTACGGTTTTTTTCGAAAAACTATACTCTCGATGACAGGATGAGAGATATTTTGGGCCAAGCTGCCTGCCCAATCCAAAACCTCGAACAAAAATCTTTCTCTTCGCGAAAGCCGAAAGGCGGCCGGAGCGGCACTCTATTATCTTCTTCGCTTCACTCCTTCCCCCCGCCCCACCCCCCCCCCCCCCCCCCACCCCCCCCCCCCCCTCCCCGCCGCCGCCGCCGCCGCCATGGTGGCGCTCGCCTCCCTATCGTCTCTCTGCCCCTGCGGCCTCGCTCGCCGCCGCGCCGCCTCCGCTTCTGCCTCCGTCTCCATCTCGTGCTGCGCGGTCGCGACCCCGTCCTCCGGGAAAGGTACCCATGGCTGCCCCCTCCTCTCCTTACCTCTGCTGCTTGTTGCGAATGGAGTTGCGGGGTTGGAAATAGACTCGTAGTACAACCTTAAACTCGTGAATCCCCGCGTGGAGCTTATGCTGGTTCATCCTGGTTCCGATCCCTAATTGACCCGTCAATGTGAGATTCCGGAGCTCGCTGGAAGCGGGGCCAACAGGCCCTAAAGCCTCTAATGCTAGTAACTGTTCATTTCCCGAAGAAAAATTGGACGAAATGAGATGGGTTAGATGCATCTATAAGTAAAAGTAACTGCTCCTTAGAACCACTAGTCATTTATTTTGTAAACCATCTCTGCTCTGTTTCTCCAACAAGGTATTTTGGGTTGTCATATGATGTAGGGTTAATATATATTCACAAGCTGAGGGCTTTCTCTCCTTGCGTGCGCAGGGCCTCAGGAATCTAGAACACCGCGGAAAAGGTTTAGAAGAACTGAGGGTGCCACTAAGAGCTTGGAAGATTCAGTCAAGCGGAAGATGGAGCAGTTCTATGAAGGGGTGGATGGTCCGCCTCTCCGAGTACTCCCGATTGGCGGTCTTGGGGAAATCGGCATGAATTGCATGCTCGTGGGGAACTATGATCGATATATCTTGATTGATGCAGGGGTTATGTTCCCAGAGTATGTATATAAACTGTATCTAGCTCATGCTTTTTCAGCAGTTCAATTCCCATCATTTCCTATGTCATTCTAACGTGTGCCTATGTTTTTTCTGAACTCCACATTTCTTGAAAAAAACATATATACAAATTTGATAAGTACCCATTTCTCTTGTAGACTATCATGGTGCCGGATAGTGACTTAGCCATTACTTGTTCTTATTCCGTGCTTAGGCTTGAACAGTTTTCCTGCATAATAGTAAGTCATATGGATGAGTGATGGTTTCAGTAAACCACTATTTCTTTTGTAGTCTATCGCATGTTACATAATGACTTAGCATTTTCTGTACATTCTATGTATTAATTTTGCGCCATGTTATTTTCACTGATTTAACTTATAAACTTGTGTTAGCTATGATGAGTTTGGGGTGCAAAAAATCATCCCAGACACCACATTCATCAAGAAATGGAGCCACAAAATTGAAGCGGTGATCATAACACATGGTCATGAAGATCACATCGGTGCGTTGCCTTGGGTAAATAATTCTCCTGTGACTCGGATACACCATTCCAATTCATCATGAATTCATCATTTTTTTTTGCTTTGGCTATGATCTTCTACACACTTAAGTCATATGCAAACCAACAATCCTCTGTATCATTATTTGAGTGGCGGATCATTCTACAGTCTAGATACTGCAAAGAATTTGTTATCCTGCTGAAAAGTGAGATATGTTGTCTACAAGCTGTTTAATTTGGTACCTAGCATGTTCTTTTGTTGACTCTTAGTGTGATTTACTAAAACACCGGGCGGGTATTCTTTTGTGGTCTGCAAATGTTACAATACGTAATCCGTGATATATAGCGGTCAATATCTTTTTATGCTGATAGTGATCCAGAACTAGGACTAGTTCTCTCTTCGTTCCCTATTAAACATACTGGAAGTATGGACGACTGAACCAGTGCTTGCGATCTAGTTAGTTTCTCATCTGTATTTAGTGTTTCTAGAATTCCAATCTTAATATTGACTCACTTCAGTTGAGGGGAATGTGGTATCTGGATTCTAGTATTCTACCAAGTTGAAATTCTGTACGTATTTGGAACTACTGCGTGTTCATATTCCCCTTCATCTGTACTGTTAATAGGTCATCCCAGCACTGGATTCGAGCACACCAATTTTTGCATCATCTTTCACCATGGAGGTAACACTTACTGTTTCAATTACTATTCATATCGTTCACTGTTGACTGTAGCATAATTACAACCTGCATAAGATTACTATCAGATCTTCAAGATTTTGAAATGCATTTATTCATAATTGAGCAGCTAATAAAGAAGCGTTTGAAGGAGTTTGGGATATTCCTCTCATCCAGGCTTAAGGTTTTGAGAATTAAAAAGAGATTTCAGGCTGGACCTTTTGAAGTTGAACCCATTCGTGTAACTCATTCAATTCCTGACTGCTGTGGCTTAGTGCTTCGCTGTGGTGATGGCATAATTTTCCATACCGGTGACTGGAAAGTAAGTTATATCAACAAATATTTATATTACTAGATTTTATGCAATTTTAACAATTTTGTATGACTTTATTTTTGCTGGAAGATTGATGAATCACCAGTGGATGGAAAATTTTTTGACCGAGAAGCATTGGAGGAGCTCTCTAAAGAAGGTGTTACTCTTGTAAGTCGATCCAATATCTGTGGTGCATGTTTCTTTAGTTAAGGTCATTGACTTAGTTTGCACCCATGCTGCCTGGCTTCAGATAAATTGAAGCAGCTATGCAAATATGTTGCAAATAGGGAAAATTAGAGAAGCGCTCACCTAGGTCTCACCTATACCGATATGAACAGCTCTTTGTTGATATGTTTCTGATAGTGTTTCTTTCATTGTTCCTCTTTTGTTTCTCTTCAATCCAAGATGATGAGTGATTCAACAAATGTTCTGTCCCCTGGAAGGTCAATCAGCGAATCTGTTGTTGCTGGTTCATTATTGCGACATATTTCAGAAGCTAAAGGAAGAGTAATTACAACACAATTTGCTTCAAACATTCATCGAATTGGGAGCATCAAAGCTGCTGCAGATTTAACTGGCCGAAAGATGGTAATGTTTTGAAATCTTAATTCAACAGATAGTCCTCTCATTACATTGTTCAATTTGGTTGATGTTTTAACTAGTTCGTAGTTTTGATGAACTGGAGCAGGTATTTGTTGGAATGTCACTCAGGACATACCTTGAAGCTGCATTCAAGGATGGAAAGGCACCGTTGGATCCATCAACCTTGGTACGCAGAAATTTTATTAGATCAGTCAAATATTCTTTGTGCTGATTGGTATCATGATGTTATGAATAATGCAAATTTTGAAAAAAAAATCATTTTTCCATTTGGTGACTGCAATTTATTTTCTGGCATTTATACTGACATCCCCTGTAAGAACTATTATTCACACCCCTGTTTATTAGCTTCAGCTAGCCACTTTACCTCACACCTCATGCACCCTGTAAATAAAAATACATATGAAGCTCCTGAGTGTGCTGGAGCGGTTTGAGTGCCGCTTCCATCAGTTCAACATGGGTAAGTGGTGATTTAGTACTGGTGGAGCAGTATATCTACCTGTTCCATTTGGGTCTGCAGATCTTTTAGCCCAATGCCCATCACATTCAAATGGTTGAGTGGTAGTAGCTTGACGCTTCCATTCAGGTCTGCAGATCTTTTAGCTTATCACAGTCAAACGGTTGAGTGTTACAGCAAATCTCGCTGCTTAGAGTAACTTGATGCTTGATTGTGCTTTGTCTAGGTGAACAGCTTCCTGTTTGTCTTAACCTTTGTCAGTGTTCCTTCTTTGTTAATGGCCGTTGTATCCTTAATTGTCCTGTCAAAAATGTATGCACACCAAATTTTATTTTCATAATCCTGCTAACTAGCAAGCACCATCTATGTCTTGGACAAAGTGCATGTGAAAGAGGCTATGGGTTCCTGACGAGAGGACTTCAGTTTACTTACCCATAAACATATATTGAAACAATTATAATCTCCATCGGCGTATGCAAATGCTTAGGTGACTTAGTGATTATGAGTACACTGACTTGACGGCTGAGTTATTTTTAAGTATTACTATGTTTGACTTTTGTCAATAAATACATATATGTTACATGATGTCTCTGTTGGTACAGATTTTTGATATTACATGTTAGATGTCATAATTCAGTTTCCTAATTGCATAGTACCATCCTGCAGGTCAAGGTAGAGGACATGGATGCGTATGCCCCTAAAGATCTTCTTGTCGTAACTACAGGTTCACAAGTAAGGCTTCAGACCAATAGACATAGAGTTTCAACTTTCAACTTCTCACTGGCAACCTTATAACTCTTGCATCTCTCATCTCTGTATCGAACTTTACCAGGGAGAGCCACGTGCAGCTCTAAATCTCGCATCTTATGGGGGAAGTCATGCTCTTAAATTATCCAAAGAGGATGTCCTTCTTTATTCAGCTAAGGTATGTCCATTACTCCTACACTTTATTCTCTTCATACTTGATTTCAGAACCTTTGAGATTAGCCACACGGGATGATGTTACACATGACAGTTATCTATATGCTTGTTTAATATTGGTTGCATATTCACATTGGTAGGTGTATTGAGGAGTTACGTATACTATGAAGAAAAATGTTTCTTTTAGTATTTGAAGGCTTGTACAAATCATTAACTTGCTATTAGTCAAGAAGATACACCTGGAATGGCACCAAATTACCTTGTGGAAAAAATTGGAAATTGATGTACCCTCTGTTGTTTTTTCTAGTCCACAAAATCCTATAATTACACTGAATGTGGAAGTGAAAAAGCATTTGGAAATGGTTCCAGATGTAATAGTTCAGTACTTGATTTCGAAATATTTATAATCACTCCAAAATGCTAAGGTTTCCTCACCAAAAAAGTTACTTTTCTTTTGAGAGTAAGCATTGCAAATTCTAATCTGAATATAATAATATATTCTTCTTTTCAGGTTATTCCTGGAAATGAGACGCGAGTGATGAAGATGATGAATCGCCTCTCTGATCTTGGCCCCAAAATTATCATGGGTAAAGATTCTGGGCTCCATACCTCTGGGCATGCCTACCGCGAGGAGCTGGTAATTTTTCCTTCTCTTCTGGTTTGTACTCTTTTGATGTGATGTGATGTTCCATCAACATATTGGTTCCCTCATTATTGCAATAGCATATTAGTAGCAGTGTCCCGTCTCCTTATTAAATGGTGTTGTGATATGCCTTGATTAATTATTTGCAGGAAGAAGTTCTTCGGATTGTTAAACCACAGCATTTCTTGCCTGTTCATGGAGAACTCCTGTTTCTCAAAGAACATGAATTACTTGGTCAATCAACTGGCATAAAGCACACAACTGTAAGTAATTCTTTTCACATGGTTCAGTGTCTTTGTGCTTCCGGTTTGTATGCTAAGGGAGAGATTATGTCAAGGGTTTGCCACAGTCTGTAAGGGCTATTGTATTTCAGCAAACTGTAAGAAATGTAGGACCTTCTGTTCTAGAGTCGCATTGAAGTTTTCAGAAAAGAAACCTCTTTGATTCCCAGAATTGTATATATTCTCACTTTTTGTTCAAATTCCAAATATTATTAGAATTGCCATCATTTAGCAAAGCTCATATATATGACCAATGATAAGGTTCTTACTTCTTAGATTGCTGCCGTAATTGCAGGTAATTAAAAACGGAGAGATGCTTGGTGTGTCACATCTAAGAAACAGAAGAGTTCTGTCCAATGGGTTTGTTTCTTTAGGAAAGCAGGATTTTCAGGTGAACCATTTATTTTCTACCTTCAGTTTTCTTGTCTTTAACAGCTATTGAGGTATTCTTTTTCTTCTCGTATGAGATCTAACATTAGTACATGACACACGTATTACAGCTCATGTATAGTGATGGTGACAAGGCATTTGGTACATCCACGGATCTCTGCATTGATGAGAGATTAAGAATTGCATCTGATGGCATTATTTTTGTCAGGTAATTTCGTGTGCGGTTAATTAAGGAACACTTTGACGTTTATCTTCAGCTAAATTTGTCCTCATGTGAAATCAAGTGGTTTACATGAACTCTGTAGTCGTCAAAATGGTACAACCGTATCTGGTTTTTGTTGTTCGGTGCACCTAAACACGTTAAATTGGTATTCCTTTGCAGTATGGAGATCTTCCGACCTCAGAAGGAACACGCTTCAGGGCAGTCAGGTTTGAAAGGGAAATTTAAAATTACAACTAGATGTCTGTGGCTTGATAATGGAAGACTATTAGACGCACTCTACAAAGCAGCGCATGCTGCGTTGTCAAGCTGTCCTGTGAATTGTCCACTTAGTCACATGGAGAGGATGGTATCGGAAATCTTGAGGAAAATGGTAAGGAAGTATAGTGGGAAGAGGCCTGACGTGATTGCGGTTGCTACAGAGAACACCACGGTTGGTTTCTCAGAACACCTTGAAGCTAAATCATCTGGAAACTTTGGAACTTCATCAGCTACTAGCCATCTGAGCAGGAGTCCAGCTAGGAGTCTTGAAAGCAGTTATAAAACACGCCCAGACAACCCAGATGTTGAGGCTGAAGGTACTCTAACCAACTGTCTTTTGAATTACTGCTAGCAGTATTTTTGAATAAGGTGTTGCATATCATAGGTCCTTGGAACTTTAGTGACTGGTCTGCAAGGAAGGTATAGTTGTAGCCATACACTCGCTGGCATCTAGTGCCCTATTTTATATTGATTTGCTAGCTGTTCGTTAATTCATATAGGCGCACATTGTTTCTATGCGTTTTATTGTTCTGTTAGGTATAAGGTGTGTTGACCCTGTCACTACTTTGTCACTCAGAGACCCTTCTTGAGGCGAGCACAACACCTGATGATGATGCAAGCACAAGCTCCAATGGTGAAGCATTTTTCTCTTCAGATTCGCATCAGCCTAAAACACTGGAGCACTTTTGGGAGTCATTCAAATCCCCTACAGCTGTTAAAATTGCGAGAATTGTCAATGGAGGGAACAAACAAAATTTCGGCAAGATCGGAATAATGGGTAAGGACTCCACTCAGTCAGCTCCTGCTCCAGTTCAATCTTCGAAAAAGAACAAGTGGAAACCTGAGGATATTAAGAGCTTAATACAGATGCGAGGTGAAATGAATGAGAAGTTTCAGAGTGTGAAAGGGAGAATGGTTCTGTGGGAGGAGATTTCTGGTAGCTTGTTGAACCAGGGAATAACTCGTACACCAGCACAGTGCAAATCCCTATGGACATCGTTGGTTCAGAAATATGAGGTACACAAAACCTTAGGAATTTTAGGCACTAGTAGCTTAAAATATGAGGTACACAAAACCTTAGGAATTTTAGGCACTAGTAGCTTAAATTTGTTGTTTTGTTGTTTTAGTATTGCTTGTCATAAATTTGTTGTTTTAGTAATGCTTGTCATAAATTTGTTGTTTTAGTATTGCTTGTCATTGCTTTGAAGGCTTGTTTAGCTAGTTTATATGCATCATAGATGCTTGAATATAAGCAGGCTCAGTATGTACACCATTCTAGTTACAATCAACCTCGATGTCTAACTTTAGGAAGCTGGTTTTTCTTTGTTTTGCAGGAGAGCAAGAAGGATGAAGAGAGCATGAAGACGTGGCCGTATTTCTCAGCTATGGATAAGATTCTATCGTGTGAAGGGGAAATGGCAACCAAATGAATAGATAAGGTTGTAGTTTAGTGATAGAAATTCGGGAGATTGGCACTGTAGCGGTGGCCGGGAATCAAGTGTCTACAACGCCCGGTGGTCTACTGGGACTTCGTTGTTCGAATATGAATGATTGGGAGAGGAAGGATTGCACCATCATGTTAGAGGTGGGGAGGGAGTTGATGGCATGAGAGTGAGATGCCTGGTAGGCTACTAGTTCACCGTGAGCCCGAATTGGGGTTGCTGATGCACGACAAGATGTAGTAACTGAGTTGTAGACTTTGCTTGGACATTCAGAATTATATACGAAATATTGACTCCGAGGGCGTCACCTTCATCTGCAAGGGTTACAACACCGCTTTGATCTACCCATCTTAGATGGCTTGCATGAGCACTAAACTAACCTGTTTATATTAGGCATGAAAAAACAGCTCACTGATCAAAGTTAAATATTTGGATTATCCCTTGCCCTCATTACTTCCATAGCACACAGGATCCCCTCCTTTTAAACTTCTTGATTGAAACTTTCATGTACTTTACATCCTACAACGAATGGTCATAGACTGTCAGCATGCTCTATCTCACTCTGTTTTGCCATCTCAGAAACGTCCACACCTACAGCTTCACCGGCAGGCCGTAGTTGTGGAAGCACCGGATGACCCCGTCGCGGCCGCCGGTGACCACCACCGTGTTCCACGCCGCCGGCACTTTGGAGCGGCACTCGTCCATCCCGGCGCAGTTCACGTATTTGAGGGACGGCAGCAGCTTCTCCTCCGGCCACGTCGCGGCGCCCCTCATGGCGTCGGCCAAGAACCAAGCCCCGAACGAGCAGCACTCCCGGTCGCGGCACAGGGTGGGACCCTTCTCCGACGACTTGAGATCACCGCCGCTGCCGCAGCCTTCCTCGTGCAGCAGCCCCGGCCATGTCGCCACGGACGTGACGCCCTTGGAGAAGAAGTGCTCACATGAACTAACCGTTCTTGCTCCTTTGGAGCTTTTGCCCCTTATTTTGTCGAAATTCCAAATATAGACGTTGGAATCCGCGCCCGCCGACACGAGGTACCGGCCGTTGGATGTCAGAGAGGGTGGCACCAAGACCTTGGAGCCTCGCCGTCCTGCAATGCCAATGGGGAACAAACAGTGTTCAAGAGTCTAAGCTGTATTGCCTGCCTCAGCTGCCTGAATATGGATGAACTGTTTAACGGTTTAAAGAAAACTGGCGGGAAATCTAACCTTCAAACTTCCAGCTGATGTCAGTGCCTTCAGAGACTCGGATTTTAGAACCCGCTGATGCGATCACCTTCCGAGCAGGGTCACCTCTTGAAAACTGCTAAGCAGAATCGATTGAGGAATTAATGTTAAGGAACATAAACGCTTTTTAGGAGAGGAACCGAGGAACAAACGATTGAGCCAGAACAGCTAACCTGCAGACTGGTGATCTGGCTATTAGCAGATTTCTTCTTTGTCACCTTCAGTTGTTTCTCCACTTCCATGTTTTCACCTAAATTTGAAGTGACTGGTTAGGAGCAATAAATAGAAATACCACGATGGCAATTTCAATGAACAAAGTTGTAAGAACATCAGCAATGGATGTTACAGTACCTGATTGATCATAGAAGCGGCATCTCCCTGCAACGGTGCCAACAATAAGACCCTGACAAGATACAACTGCCTGAGTTAGCACCCAACTAGGGAAAATGGGAAGGACTTTAGAAACATTTTGAGTGGATATTAACCTTTCCATCTGGCTGGTAACTCACAGCAGTTATGATGTCCCTTGTATCAGCCCAGTCAACCACTCGCTTATCAGAAACATCCCAAACACGGACTTTGCCATCTATTGAGCCACTGACAAAGTATCTTTCATCAATCGGATTGAATTGAACACTTGTCACTGTTGAAAAATTCATCACAAAGAAGAAAAATATCAGTTTGCAACGACATAGGAGGATGGGGTGGGTGTGTGTCAAAACATGTATGGTTTCTTTTCTTGTGTTAGCCCATACCATAATCTCTGTGTTTGAATACTGCTAGACAGCCATCACATCCAACTTTCCACATGCGTACTGTCTTGTCTTTAGATGAAGTCAAGAGAAACTGCAGAAAACAATATATAGCCAGTTTTCATAAAAAAATAATACAAATACAAGAAGTTAATTATATGATCTAACTGATATGGAAGTTTTTAACCAAAATTCATGTGCATATATTTATTCTCCTTAATTCTCACATGATGAGTCATCAAATCATACAGGACAAAGAGAAAACTTACATCTGATTCTGACCATGTCATATCCAAGATATCACTTGTGTGACCATGAAACTCATGCAGTGGTGTCTCCACAATATTGAAAACTTTATTGGGTATTATGGCAAGGGTACGGCTTTGCCCTTTTCCCACCTTCATTTTCAGGACCTTGTTTCTGTCCATGTATTGGACAGGCGCCTCTCTGCCATACAAATCAGGAGAGGATTCAACTTCTTGTATCATCCAAATGCGCACAATGCAGTCCTCGCCAACACTCACTAAATACCAACCGGATGGACTGAACTTCATGACCCTGATTGAACCCCCGTGAGCTTGGATTTCTTGGCACATGTACACAGCAGAGAAGTCCATCCACTTCTTGTTTTGCTGATCCACTTTTGTTCTGGAGAATGTGCTTGTCTTCAGGCTTTTAATATGTGCATCATACATGCAAATTCTATCTTCTCCCTTCTTTCTTGTAAATCTTCCACAAAAGCTCTTGAGATCTTTTTGCTTATTAGTGCATCTGAGATTCGCTCCTCTTACATGGCTTTGACCACCACCCTTCCACAAGAACTCATGAACAAGCTGAGAGAAACTGAGAAAACCTTCAGACTGCTTTATATTCATGATTCTATCTGGTCCAACCTCCTCAAATATGCCTGTCAGTTCATCGTGCTCGCTTTCATGAACTATAACTCTGTTCCCAGTATCCAGATCCCTTATGCAATAAGTACTATCTGGTGCTGATGCACAATGAGACAAAGATGACTGATATGAAGAACATATGCTACTAATTCTCTCCTCCAGATCACGAAATGCACAATCAGCCAAGGTTTGGTCGCCCTGCCACTGTGAAAAAGCAATTCCAGGAGGAATAGGTTGAGCTAAGCCCATCCCAATCAGAAATCTGTGCCGCCTTTCAATGACGCTCATTGGTTCACTCGTCCACAGCTCATACTCAGGTCTCCATGATGCTGATAATTGGTCGCTTGTGCTGCATCTAGCTGTAGAATATGTTGAGCTTCTAATATCATCAGACAAATCGAAGAAGATGTCATCCTGTCCATCAAAGTCAAGGCTAGACATGCTCCGCAATCTGCTATGTACCAAGCAAAACAATCAGCTTGTAGGATGGTCCCTCAGCAGGAGTTCGGCATGTGCCATTTCATCCTCAAACATAGTCACAGCATGGGGGTGGCAAAACTGTAAAACAAACATGTGAAATGGCGGAGTGTCAGATCTAGATCATGCTGCAGATAGTTAAATGAGTACAGCAGATAGTTAACACTAAACAGTACTGCAGAATGAAGAACTGACTGTTCAGGAATCAAGAAAAAATACATGACACTATTCATCAATAAAGCCAAATGCTCGCGATTATGCAGCAGACAAGACGACTCCATTAAACAGTTTCAAAAACATCACACCCCAGACGCAGCGAGCAGAGTGACAAAGTGAGGTTACAGTACTGAAACTTACTTGCCACATATGTGCACAGTTTATACCCTACTGCACATTTGAACCAAAGCGCAAGTGTGGTAAAATCATCTAGAAAGCAGACAAACAAAGTAAGGATCCTGGTGGAACAAGGTAGGTTGCCATTTCCCAAAACAAAGCTCTTTTTTTTTCTTTCTCAAATATACAGGAGAAATACACATCATTATATTAGAGATAGACAACAGTTTTACTATCATCCAGTGAATGCGAAAACGTAGATAACACTGTCAAGATAACCAAAGTAGTTGTACAACTCCTAAAACATCCACGAGCTCACTAGTCGTGTATAAAACAAACACAAACACAAACGAGAGAACAAGCGCCAGCTAGTTTGGTCAGTACGCTAGATGATATGTGTGGGTGAACCAGCGTTGGACACTGGGTCTCACTCTCATCCTTTCTGTATATTTGGCTCCGTGTTCTTAGTTTGTTCTAAACATCATTTAATTAAAAACAGGAATAATAATTAGTTAATATATAGTTTCCATGTCACATATTCTGCTTTGGCAAACAACACCAAATGGTGGGTGTGGATATGGTCGTACACCACACGTCATGGCATCATCGCACACGGGTGCGGCACGCATCTCGTTACAGTGGATATACTCGTACTACCAAGAACACCTTCTTTTTTTTTGCCGCCGAGTGGAAAAGAACAAACAACCATTGTCGTCAGGAACCGACAAAGCAAGCAAGCCAGCTCGTCACTCTTTTTGACCTCGGATGGCATCTGATTCCCCACCACTAATCCTTCAAGAAGATCACCCTCTTCTTCTTTTTTTCTGAAAGATGAGATCACCCTATTCCAATAACAGATTTACGGAATACTAGTTTTTTCTATTTGTGCAAAAGAACAATTTTCCCAAATCGTACCTCGAGAACCGTGCGTGCACCAAGCAGCAGCCCGCAGCCAGTAGCCGGCAGCACGATCCTCCAGGAACCAAGAAAAAAAAAGAAGAGCACCCACACGCGCGCAGTTGCTAGAGACCTGAGCCCAGCAGCAGCTACTCCTAGTCCTACTCTACGGCGCGCCGCGCGGATCCCGAGGAAAACGCGGCGGCGGCGGCAGAGGCAGACACGGCAGAGAAGACAAGGGACAAGGCAGCAGCTCCAGGCGGAACAAGTGCCTTTCCCTTTCCTGCAGGCCCGGGACACACAGCGGCAGCAGGGTGCGTGTGGGCGGCTCTACTGCACGGTGCTGCACCACCCTGCCCGTCCTCGTCCCCGCCGCCGCGGCTGCCGGCTGGCTGCGGCTGCGCGCGGCGGAGCAGCAGGGTTTGGCCGGCCGCGGCCGGGCATTAAAGCCTGCGCCGCCGCCGCGGCGGCAGAGACGGATCTCGCCCGGCGTTAATGCGCCAGTTAAAGGAACAATCTTTTCTCCCGCTGGTACGGTACAGTGCATTACTTGCTGCCGAGAAAGAAAAACGAAGCCCTCGCAAAGGGAAAAACAAAAGAGAGAAATTCATCACGGTCCCCACGGCGGACGGTTTCTTCTTGGCCCAAGTTCACCGGTCTCTCTTCTGTTCTGACTTCTGACCGAAAACGAGCAGGATGCATTTGAGAAGGTGAAAAATTCAGTTACACACCGGTGAACCAGGAGCCGTAAAAGGTAACTGATGGATAATCGTATCAGAGTCGGGGTAAAAAAGATGGCTGAGATTTATGACGAGAGGGAAAAAAAACACCCCCCGATTGGTTAGTCACACAAACAACAGTTTCAATTCAAAGTGTTCAAAAACATAATCTACGCAATCAGGCGAGCTCTACAATCCCAACCATTTCCCCATCCTGCGATCCTCCCCTAGAACAGAATCAAAACAATGCTCTGTCCAGCCCGGCACTGTTCCATTGAAATCGGAACAGCGCCATCGGAAACTTCAGACGCGCACCCATCGAAAGAGGAACGGGAACTCGATCATCCCCACGGCCATTCCCGCCGCCGCAAGAATCAGAGCAGAAACCAAACCAAACCAAACCACAACGGGATTGAGCGGCCATCACTTACCCTCGCCGCGATCTAGCCCGATAAGAGCCCCCCGCTGCTTCCCTCACCGCCCGATAAGAGCCCCGCCGGAGAGGAATTGAAGGTTCCGGCCGGAGCCAAGAAAGAAACCGGCAGCCGGCGAAGAATTCCTCCGTGTTAGTTCTTGGCCGCCACGCACCACGCAGCCCCTGTGACAGAAACCTCTGGCCCTTTTATAAACACAAGCAAGTAGTTGCTGCTGCTGCTGCAGCGCTCTCGGCCGGGCGATTATAAATCCCAGATGGCGTCGTCTGCCCTTCCCACCAAACCCTGTTTATATCCTCTGCGCCGCCGGGCCGGGGGTTCTCTTTTCTTTCTCCTGGGGGGTTCTTGGCTATCTTCTGGTGACTGACTGACGGGTGGGCCCGGGTAGTATTTTGCCACGTAGACTTGCAAGCCGTCCTTCCTGCTGTTCCAAGACTGTAGGTGTGGGGTGTGGTGGTGATGTGCTCATCGTGATTTTGGAGCACAGGATGCGTGACGTACTGACACATGACTAGAGATTGTTAAGATTGAGATGGTCACTTACAAAATGGCTAGTCTGTAGGTTGAGGATGACTAGCTTTATTTTACAAGGGCCCTGTTTAGTTCCCTTGAAAAGGGAAAAATTCTCTCTTCAAACTTCACTATTCACCTATCCCATCAAATCACATCAAACCCCTCTCTTCATGCATGAAGCACTAAACGTGGGTAAATAAAAAAACTAGTTGCATGGTTTTGATGTACACGACAAGACGAATCTTTTGAGCCTAGTTAGGTTATGATAGGACAATGTTTACCACAAACAAACGAAAAGTGCTACAGTGCGCTACAGTGTCCGATGTGACATTTTCACCTTTCCTTTTCACGGAACTAAACACCCCCAAGTAGTCGGATATAGTCGTGTGAGCAGCCGTCCGTTACACGTGCGAGTAATTTCAATGGTGTTGATTGTCTCGCTTATACGTGGACTATGAATATAACATATATATCTTATGGACTCTGATATTGAATAAATTGATTTTTGTAGATATTGTCTAATTTTTTAATAGGATCTCAACCTAGAATAAAATAGATGTGCTGTTAATGTGTGGGTTTTTTTAAATTTAGATTTAGGGGTGATCAATGTACTCCTGCTCTATTCTGGCATCGTATAGGCATTGCCTGTAGATGCCAAATACAGTTTTAGCATTTATAGTTATGTCTTTTAGTGTAACCCCATTCAAACAATATGATGAGCAGCATTCATGCTCCCCCAAAAAGTCTCTTGTCTATATTAGGCTATCAGCTGCATTTATATGACAACTAAAAAGCCATTTCTTATGCAATACATCTACTGCTTTATTTGTTTCCGCTGAATTTAACATGGTAGGAGCAGGCTCAGGGGCGGACCCAAAGAGGCCCGAGTGAGGGCCCAGGCCCACACTCGATTTCTACTTTTCAGTTATAGTACCCATGTTTTCACTATCAGGGCCCCAGCTCGGCTAAAATTAGTGCCCCCACTGCCTCGGCCCAGGCTGTGCTAAGGCCCAATAGGACACTAGAAAAAGGCCCGGTTCGTGAGAATGGAGAAAAGAGTACTCGGCCGGCAGCCGCAAGTCTCGCCGCGAGAATTTCGCCTTCGTCGTTTGGTCTCCTCCAATCGGCTCCTCTTTTAGCGGCGCAGCACAGGCTTCCCTCCTCGCATTGGCGCATTGCTTGCCGATTTGATAGCAGAACTGGGCGAACTGCAGAAGGAAACAAGCAGCCGTGCGTCGTGCCGTCGTTCGTGCGTCCGTCCGTCTAGGTCCGTGCCGCACTGCCGCTGGCCTGCAGGTTCGCAGCAAGAAGTCTGCAACTACATCGTCAAAATTATCTTTGGTTGCGAGGTAAGGGACCATATGTTTAATTCTAGGGTTTGGATATCCTTTTAAGAGATCAATACTACAATTTCTTGCTGATTACTCGCATCAATATTGCCCAGGATTATTGTGATTTTTTATTCCAATATTTAGGACTTCTCTTTGCTACAATTCTCAGTTCGTAGGGGAGCCTGTAAATTCAGGTAAAGTAAGCAAACGTTTATGATTAATATTGCTATTTTTTGGGACGTTTCTTAGCTGAACATTTAATAAATTTGTTATTCCGATTGTTCTTCGGGTGCCAGAGATGGAAAGATACTTTAAAAGAAAATCAGTGACGACCGACACTAATTTAGAGAGTTCAAGTGGAGCAGCACCAGCACCTATCCATGCATCAAAAGTGCAGAAAAGCAATTCTTCAGTGCCTGAACTAATTGATTTGGATGACCTGCCTAGGGATCCAGCAAAAAGAAAGAGAATATCAGATTATCATCCCAATCAACGAGATGAAATCCGAAGAAAGTATTTATTATGGGGGCCTCATCAACCTCGCACTCATAACTTTCCTTATACAATGATTGCGAAAAAGAACCGGCGATTCAATCCTGATTGGTTTGATAAGTATGCTAATTGGTTGGAGTACAGTGAGAAGGAGGACAGAGCCTATTGCTTGTTTTGCTACTTGTTCAGAGACAATAACATTGACACCCAACATGGCCACGATGCATTTGTAATTACAGGGTGGAATTATTGGAAAAATACTGAGAGGTTAGGGATTCACGTAGGTGACCGTACTAGTTTTCACAACAAGGCACTTCAAGAATGTGAGAACCTACTGAAAAAAGATCAATCCATATCAGCTTCCTTGAACAAGCAAAAACAAGTTGAGAAAATTGAGCAGTCCATCAGGTTAAATGCAGCAATTGATGTTTGCCGATACTTGTTGCATCAAGGGCATTCTTTTCGAGGACATGATGAATCAAAGGAATCTGAAAACAAAGGTAATTACAGAGAGCTCATGGAATATACTTGTAAGCAAAATAGTGTTATTGCTAAAGCATTCAAATTTGCTCCACTTAATAATCAGATGTTGTCTCCTAAAATCCAAAGAGACATTACAGAATGCTTTGCATCAGTAATACTGCGTTCTTTCGTTGAAGAGATAGACGATGTGTTCAGTTTGCTAGTTGATGAGTCTCGTGATGTTTCTGACAAAGAACAAATGGCGACAGTTCTGCGATATGTTGATAAATGTGGGCTGGTGAAAGAAAAATTTGTTGGGGTTGTTCATGTGCAAGAGACAACTGCTACTTGTTTGAAGTCTTGTGTTGATTCTTTACTTGCAGAATTAGGCCTGAGTATAAAACAGATTAGAGGACAAGGCTATGACGGTGCAAGCAATATGTCCGGTGAGTTTAACGGATTGCAAGCTAAAATTTTGAGAGAGAACAGTTCAGCATACTATGTGCATTGTTTTGCTCACAAACTACAGTTAGTTGTTGTGGCCCTCGCAAAAAAGATATTCGATGTTGGTGATTTCTTTGATATGATATCAGTTTTGTTGAATGTTGTTGGATCATCATGTAAGAGAAAGGATAAACTTCGAGAGAATCATCGAGACGAAGTGAGAAAAGCCATTGGCAAAGGAGAGATTGGTACAGGAACCGGATTAAATCAAGAACTTTCTCTTCAAAGACCAGGTGATACTCGTTGGGGTTCTTACTATAGGACACTAGTAGGCTTATCTAAGATGTTTGATTCTGTGGTTAAAGTCCTTGAATATGTTGAAGAGGATGGTACAGATGACAGCAAGAGACGCCAAGCTAGCGGCCTTCTAAAATACTTTCAGTCTTTCAACTTTGTATTCTTTTTGCACATGACGATGGAAATCTTAGCTTTGACAAATGGGTTGTCAAAAACCTTACAGAGAAAAGATAAAGACATCATTAATGCTATTTCTGATGTGACCTCAACTAAATGGGAATTAGAAAAGCTTAGAACTGATGATGGATGGGCTTCTCTTCTTGACAAGGTATTTCACTTTTGTGAGAAGCATGACATCTTAGTGATTGAAATGGAAAAGGATTATGTGAATCCAAAGAAGCCACGACAAAGGACAGGCATTAACAATGAGCATCATTACAAGATTGATTGTTTCATTGCTGTTCTTGATTTGTTACAGAAAGAGTTCAATGACAGATTCAATGAGGTGAATTCTGAGTTGCTTACGTGCATGTCTGCCTTGAGGCCGGATAACTCATTCTATCATTTTAATGCTGATAAGTTGATGCGCTTAGCTAAGTTTTACCCTGCAGACTTTAGTGACAAGGATATGTCTACTCTTGAGCGTGAGCTTCGACTGTATATTGACAATATACTCCATGATACAGATTTTGCAAACTTGGAGAGTATAAGTGATTTGGCTAGGCTGATGGTGAGTACGAGGAAGCATCTTTCCTATCCACTGGTGTATCGGCTTATCAAGCTAACATTAACACTTCCAGTTGCCACAGCAACAGTTGAAAGATGCTTTTCAGGTATGAAATTTGTGAAGAATGCCACACGTAACAAAATTGGTGATAAGTATTTGAGCCATACCCTAATATGTTTTCTAGAGAAAGACATGTTAAACATGATTCCTAATGAAGTGATTGTGGAACGTTTCTACAAGATGAAAGACCGAAAAAATGACAAAGAATGAAGTCTGAAGTGTAAGCAATTTCATTTCTGCCAAAATTAACATTTTATCCTTTTTTCATTTGCTAATTATATTTTCATTGTTTCACACTTTTCAGGCAGGGCAACATGATACGGAGGAATATTTCATTTTGCCCTCTGAAATTCTGAATCACACTACTAGCATTATGTTATGAATTATAGCCAAAGGTCATTTTGAGATGGTTAGTTAATTGTTTGTACTAAATAGTTAAACTATATGATATCTAAGAGTTGTTAAGCGGACATATGGTGTTTTTTCTGTATGAGTGTGCTCCTCCTTAAATTTTGCGCTGGGTCCGCCCCTGAGCAGGCTGGGTGGTTGGCTGGTCAAACAGAAGCAACAGAAGAAGTTGATTTTGCTGGACCAAGCCAGCGTGACATCACTTTCTTCATGAACTACATGTGCCAGCATACACCAGCTTGTTTGGCTCACATCGAACCGCTTCAATCTCTAGGTCGCTCCAATTTCTCAGTGACACATCCGAGGTAAGCAGGCGCAACTACTGCTGAATGAGGAAGTCATATTTGCACGGTGCAGTTATGGAAAACTTATTATGGGTTATATATAGTGCAGTATTATTACCTTCCTTTTCTTTTAATAGATTCTACGGCGATGTACTTTCCCACCTTTTAAAAAATATATATAATGGAGTAATCCGTATTACTTAGCTAGCATTGCACAAGCCCAGAAAATGTTTAGAAAGAATCCATGTAGTAAGAAACATTGATGTAACATATATTTGAAATAAAAAGAAGCACGCGACATTTGAGGATCCGGCCTCCCTCTAGGTAACATGCTCTATACCTCGGAAATATGTACAGATATCCTTCAAATGCAAAGTCGGTATACCGTTGGCGGATAGGTGATATCCATGCATGTTACCTATCTAGCCGACACAATATAAAGACATCGTGTTTGTCTCGAGTGTTGAATTTCTTAAACCACTGAAAAAATTGGACACATCTTCCATTCGACTTGTGCACTCTTTTCCCAGAGCTTCAACGAGATACATAGTTACTGCAATTGGGAGACGAGGTATTTGCCCTCCTCTTCCCTTTTAGCCGACCTGTTTATACCTCGGAAACATATAAGGATATTCTTTTAGCGACCAAGTCAGTGCGTCGCTAGCGGATGGATGTTGTTCAAGCGTGTCACCTATCTAGGCGACATAATAAAGATATTGTGTTTGTTTCGGGTGCAATATCCGGGGCCGCCGAAAAAATTGGACACTTCGTTTTTTTAAAAAAAGTTTAAATTACTACCCTCAAGTATGGACAAATTTTGGATAACCCCCTAAAGTATGTTTTGGTCCGTTTGACACCCATAACTATCTCAATCGGTCCAGTTTACCCCTTTGTAATATTTCTATTTTTTTGTTTCTGTACACATGTTATTTTGAGTTAAAATTTTGTGCTATAATAGAGCGGATCATATATTATATTTAGAAAATATATTATGATTTTTTTCATTATTATTTTGAAAGGCTATGGTATGTAATAATAAATTAACTATATCAAACTAAATGTTATGAGAAATAATGACAAAAAATTCATACTATATTTTTTAAAAATACTATATGTGGGTCTCTATCATCCCACAAAATTTTAAATCAAAACACCACTTTTGTATGGAGAAATAATAAATACAAATCTTATAAAGGGGTAGATTGGACCGATTGGGATAGTTGAGGGTGTAAAATGAACCAAAACATACTTTAGGGGGTTATCCAGACTTTGTTCATACTTGAGGACAGTAATTTAGACTTATCCCCATTTGACTTGATCACTCCTACATGTTGTTCTCTCATTATCCTAGAGCTCCAACGAGATATAATGGTTTTTCCAATTGGGAGGTGAGGTCTTTGCCCACCTTCTCCACGAATCTAGAAATAAGCTACTATGATCTGACCCCTTCCCCTATTTCCCATCTCTACCACTTCTATCGCCACAACTCTATGGAGTATCCATCGGCTAGCTGATTCAATTCGAACCAAATTGAGGCGCATCAACAAAGAGTGATCAATCTCCTCTTTTATTCCCCAATGTACGTGTAGTGTTGTATCAAGCTTTATCAGTTAAGATAATCATTCAAATAACTTGAAATTTCTTTTTTTTAACAAAGAGATTATGGGCGTGCCACAAATGGGCAAATATCCAAATATCTGGCAAAATTAATTAAGCTAGCCAAAGTACTTCGTGAAATCTTACTATTTTCATAGCCTAGTTTTTCCATTCACGTTTCACAATTTTTCCTATCTCAATTTACGTGTGTTTTAAGGCTCCATTTATGTTTTCTCGTAGTTTTGTTTTATTGTCACATACTGCCGATGATTGTGTATGCAGATTTGGAAGCTCTACCGAGCAAGAAAAGACGTCGCCATGTCATGGCGTTTTAAGACAGGAAGCTAGGGGGAGGTTCGTTAGTGGTGGTGGGAAATGAGTAATATGGAAACGGTACAGAAATGACATGTTGCTGAGTTTGTACGTGGTGACCACATCCACATAGCGACATCACCAGCAAGCTTGCAGTTAGCTAGAAAGAAAAATAAAAGGGTAAGAAATGTACCAGTTCAAACAGTAGCAGGTGAGCAGCGGCCGCCTCTTGCATGGGTCTAAATAGAAAAGAAAAGAAAGAAATTGCGGCCAGGGAGCACCAGAGGCGGGGGTACACCATTCCGGAATTTCAATTCCTTCGGCCGCACGAGCGCACTCTCTTCACTCAAACCGGCCTGGATTTGCGCAGAGATCGACCCGACAAAATCTGCGTTGCAAACACCAGACAAACTCGCGCGCCAAGTCCAACGGACGAAAAGCCTCGGAGAAGGACGGCCTGCGAATCCAGGGGACACGCCTAAACCCTAGGTCGGAGGCTGGAGCTACAAAAAGGCAGCGGCCGGAGCTGAAACGGAGAGCGTGTCAGTGTCTAGCCGTCTAGCCTGTCACGTCGCGGCCCCGGCCCCAGTCTGTCCAAAAAGAAGGCACCCATTGCTGGCACCTTTGAGCGGAAGGCCGCATTGGCCTTTTTGGCACTTGGATTGGGTAGGGGAGAAGAACTTGCTGGGGGTAGGAGAATGGCACCCAGCGCTGTCCTTTCTTTGGCACACGGTGTTGAGATTTTGGGACATGGTTTGCCGCGGGGAGGATATGATAGTAATTTTGGGTGCTGTCAAGTGGAGACATGGGGGAGAATAATAATGTTGCCAACAGTTATTTGCCTGCTGATTGAAGCATGTCGTTTTGTGATGCCGTCCGAATGCAGCGCTAGCTAACAGGTTTATTATACTATGATCGTCATATGATAAGCCTCGCGGTACTTATGTAGTAGTCGCATGATGTTCTGGTCAACGAAATCAAGACAAATGGTCATGCATGATCCCACGTTAATAAAGACGTATATTCACGCAGGGCAAGCGCTATCAACAGCAAAACAGGTGGAAGGCTCTTGTGGAAGTACGTGCTGGTATAGTGCCTGCACGAGTTGTGCATGGAGAGAAGCTTTGTCTGATGGCAAGCACACCTGGAGCTATTTGCAGGCTCTCCGAGGAAACGACAAGGGGACACGGCGCAACAGAGCAGCATGGACGACAGGAGTTGCCATCTCGCCCTTTTCAGACACTGGATACGGCAGCAGCAGCGGGAGGAGCTCACACACTCGCGCAGGCACAGCAGCCCTGCGCTGTGTGTCAAGTCACCTCCTCGCTTGGCCCAGATCATCTGCAGTTAGGCCTTCTCCAGCGACTGCACACACGTGATAGCTCATGACTACAGTGTTTTATGTCAGCACAGTAATATACAGTATAGTGGCAGTGAGAGAGGGACGCGTTGGAGGCCGTACGAGATCACCGCTTGCAGACGCGCTAGCTCAAACGTTTTGGGCACTGTTCATCGCATAAAAAATTATATGAGCTAGCTATGAGACAGCAATGTGCTTTTAATGCAGTAATGTTTTTTTATAAAACAGAAGGGGAGCCCCTACTAGTTATAAATATATTAAAAGAGAGACGCAAGTCCCTAAAAGTTCACGATACATAAAAGAAAATATTAAATCAATTACAACATGGCTTCTAGCCATGCTTTAACGGTATCGAAATATCTGCTCTTGCTTTGAGTACAACCAGATCAAGTTCATGTTTGAAAAGACGCCTGCTAGATTGTATCGTTGGCTGTGTATTTCTAAAGATCTGATCATTTCGGGCCATCTAGATGATCCATGCTATTATGATCATGAGTTCCATGAAGACGATGCTTGCCAACTGATCCTTGCATACACTCCGAATCTCATTGGGTTCAAGTCCTGCCGGTCAGCATTGCTTAGCAAATGGACAGTGGAAGAAACGGTGGTCTCTGGTCTCCTCAAAGTTGGATTGACATAACACACAATTGCAGGCTGGCAAATCCATGTTGCTTCTACGTAGCAGTTCTCGAAGGTACTTAATCTATCTTTCAAGAGTAACCAAAAGAAAACTTTGTGTTTTTGTTGGCATGCTGACTTCCAAAGCCACTGAAAGACTGGATGTGGAATTGCCGAACCTGTTAATCTTCTGTACACCTTTGATGAAGAGAAAATTGGTGAACCCCATATGTATGTCCAAACATCATGTTCTGACGAGAGGGTGATGCTATCAAGCTCTTCCAGAAGGAGGAGAAGTTGCGTTGCAACTGAAACAGGTGTATGAATTAACTGAGTAATCGAGTCAACATGCAAAGCAGTAAAGCACTATGTACTATCATGTAACACCCTAAAATTCCATCACAAATAAATCATAGCAACTTGGTTTAATTTAATTTTCTAAAGACTTAATTAAATTTTTAAATTAATTTGAGCCTAAAAATATTTAAACATCATTTAAATAATTTTGGAGCAAAAAGTGCATGTGCATCAAATTTGGTTTGCATGTCTTTTGTTTGATTTGTGTGGGAATTTCAAAATCATGAAAAAGTCCAGAACCCGCCCCTCAACTCTCTCTCTCAATCTCTCTTTCTCTCCCGGCCCAGCCCATCTCTCTCTCTCTCTCTCCTTCCGGCCCAACAGCCCTCGCGGCCCACTCCTTTCCCCCCCTCTTTTTCCCCTTCCAGCGCAGCCCGTCCCCGCTTTTGGCCCAGTTGCGGCCCAAGCCGCCTCCCCTTCCCCTTCTCTCACGCCGCCGCCGCCGACAGGTGGGGTCCACCTGTCGGGCCCGTCTTCCACCTCCACCGCCCCCTCCTCTGCCCCGCCCGACCGAGCCGCCCGAGCTCCCCCGCGCCGCTCCCTCTCCCGCGCCCTTTCCTCTCCCCCTCCACCGAGCTGCGGTTAATGCCTAGTGGAGAACCCACCCACAACCCCTCGCTCTCCCCTCGAAACGCCGCCCCACCGAGCTTCCCACTGCCGCTCGCCATTGATGGCCGGCCCATCCTTTCCCCTCGGCACCGAGCCCTCCACCTCTCCTCTTCGCCCTTTAAAGAGCACGACCGAGCCCCTGAGAACCCTCTTCGACCCCTCTCGCCACCCAATTTCCCCGGAGCCGCTTCAATTTCCGCCGCCGCCGCCGCCCGAGCACCGCCGCGTCGTCGATCCGTCGCTCCGGCACTGCTTCACCTCGTCCGACTGCACCGAACGCATCGCACCATGGTAACGACGCTCCCCATCCTCTTCTTGCTCCCTGTTCCGCTCTGTTTGCACTCCGACGGCCTTCGCCGGCGCTCCGCCGCCGCCATTCATCGTCGAGCACCGCCACCACGGCCAATTGGACAACTAGGACTCTTTGAACACGCTCGCCAACTCTCTAGCGACCCCCAGAACCTAACCGCGGTTGAAATCGTGGCCGGAACCCCGAGTTCGGGTGAACTCCGGCGAGTTCACCGCCGCCCGCCTCTGTTCGCCGACGAACCGCCGCCCTCGCTGCGCAATCCACGACGAGACCACCCCCAACGAGTTCGCCAGCTCGCCCCGGTCCTTTAGCGCCAAACCGCGTCCCAAACCGAGCCCGGCAGCTCGAGTTCGAGCATCGCCGGCGTGTTCCCGGCCCGGCGCCGCCGCTCGCCGGCGTTCCCGCCGCCGCCCGAGTCACCCCCCTCTCTGTCAGCCGTTCGATTCACATCCAACGGCCCACGTTTCAATCTGACCGAAGTCAACCGGTTGAATAACGGTCAACCGAGGCCATTTTGCAAAAGAGACCCTGCCTTTCTCTGAAATTAACCCGCCGTCCTGATTAGTTCAAAAATAATTAGATTTAGGTCCTGAATTTTACAGAAAGCACCCCAAGCTTCTCTGTTTTTGTATCCCGAAGCCTAGCCCTTGTCTTTTGCGCGTTAGCCCTCGGGTTTAATGCGTATTTATGTTTTAGCCCTGGTTTTCTTCAGTTTAGCCCCTGTAAATTTAGTTTTCTTGCCAGCAAGTCCCTAAAACTTGTTTTGGCCATATCTTTTCCGTCCTAACTCCGTTTTTAGCGTTCTTGGTGTCCAAGCGTTCGTCTTTTCGAGCTTGTTAGTTTTAAATGCTTGTTTTAGTCTGTTAAGAATGTTTGATGTACTGTTTTTCTTATTTGTTTTATTGTGTTGATCGTAGACCTCGTGCCAGTTGCAACCGAGTCGCCCGTCGACGCGGACCAAGAACAGTTCTACGAAGAAGAAGAAGATCTTTTTGTAGACCAAGGCAAGTGGCCCTCCCCGCATATTCTTTTTGTCCTATATAACTGCATGTCAAACTAAAATTTACTATTATTGCATTAATATGATGGGAATACCTTTTTAAGGATTTATCTAGTCTTTTACCATGCTCCCTTGTACCAACCCCTGTTTTAAATAATATTTTTGGGATAGTTCATGCTTAGCGTTGCAATACCTTGGGAATGGTTAAAAGTGAATCTTTATAAAAATTGTTGATCACGATATCGCTAATATTAAATGTTGGTTAATACAAGAGAACGATTATTTAATCGGAACATGGAGAACCACCCAAGAAAACAGTGCAACCATGGTGTCAAAATGGGCTCTGACCTTAGCCAATTAATTAGATGTGCGATTGTACTGATGGCCTTATCCGAAAGGAGCAGAGGGGGTCTGGGGTTGCAGGGGTCACAGCCCGGTCCTCTTGGGGTAGCAGCCTTTGCTAAGGTGCTGACCATTAGGGAGGTTTGTGGACCGCCCTAGCTGTAACTCTTGCGGGTTGTTGGACTTTTGCATACCTTTGTAAAGGCTTCGAAGTGGACCCCTAGCCACTCACCTCGGAAGTGTTTAAGGGCCTTGCAAACCCGGGCAACATGGGGAACACGAGCTATGGTGAAAGTGTACAACCTCTGCAGAGTGTAAAACTGATATATCAGCCGTGCTCACGGTCAAGAGCGGCTTGGACCCTCACATGATAATTAAACTTAAAGATGGAATATAAATCGTGGTTTTATTCGTGGGTTTTTGGAAAAAGATGTTCTTTTAAATGCTTAAGTGGGATGGTATAAACTTACATCTAGTAAATAGGAAATTGCTAATAAAACTTGCTCAACTCTAAAAAGCTCACTGCTGTGAACCTTAGCCTTTCCTTGTGGCCTTGCATTTTCACCCCGCTTGCTGAGTACCTAGTTAGGTGTACTCACACTTGCCATTGCTGAATCAGAAGAAGGAAATGGAGAAGAATACTACAGCAACTACGATGAGTTCTGAGGCTTGCGTTTCCCCCAGTCAAGATGCCTGTGGAAGATGGAAGCTGAGGACGCTTCGTTTAGCTATCGTTTGTGCTGCGATAAAGACCTTCGTGTCTTCCGAGAGTGTAATATGAATACTATAATAAATCTCTTGTAATTTAGAACATTGTGTTTCGATATTACACTCTTTTGTCTATCATATGTGTGTAAACATGATCCTGACGCACATATGAAACGCACTTGGTTTTCCTTTGAAAACCCGGTGTGACAGGAGTGGTATCAGAGCAGTGTTGACTGTAGGACGCAGCCTTAAGTTAGAACTGGTCGGAAATTAAGGACTCAACATCTAGAAAGCCATGTCATCTTTCAAAATTCCCCTATTTTCGCATAAAAATCTAATTTATATTATTTCTTTTTATTAAAAGATTTCATCATTTTGATTTATTCTATACTGAGTCAGTTTCCTTTTTCTTTGTCAGATGGTTCGTGAGTTTCAGACCGCTCGTGCTGTCACCGGAGGTTCGCGCCCTGCTGGACCGTCAGTTCCCCAGCACCCTGTGGAGGCACCTGCTGAGGAGGTCCCGGTTCAGGTACTGCCTGAGGCACAGGCAGAGGCACAGGAGGAGGAGCCACCTCAGCTCTACGACGGCACTGTGCTCGAGGTGGACGCCGACGGAGACATGGTGATTCCACCTGCTGCTCCTGCTGCCGGCGACGCTGCACCGGCCGCTGCTGGAGGTGACCCAGACGACTCTTGGGACGACAGCGACGGGGAGGAGCCCAGTGACGGGGATAACCCCGACATGGAGGTCGACGACCAGGAGAACGACAACAACAACGACGAGGAGGATCCAGAGGAGCCCCGCCAGCGTGGTCCGGAGTACCACCTTCACGCTTCGCTGGGTGGTACCGGGCAGTTCTGCAGACTGCTGGAGGAGCTACTGGGGTTTTTAGAGTTCACTCTAAAGCCTCAGTACGTGGTCGAGCACTTCAAGGAGCCCGGCCTGGAGGACTACTACACAGCTCAGGTACACATCCGGGTACCTCAGCCAGAGGCTTCCGGATGGAGGATCCGTTCGACGCACTACAGCTGTGTTCCCTTCTCCACCGAGGACGCCGCCATCAACGACGCCGCCAGGAGAGCACTCTACTCCTACAGCTACCGTTTCCGCGACCAGCTGTACTACTCCGACTTCCGCCACGTACCCAGCCGACCGGTTGGCACTGAGGACACGGTGGTACCCGCTTCTCAGACCGGAGACGACCGTGTGGACGTCCTTGCTCGAGTCACTGCCGCACTCAACACCGACTTGGAGGGAGCCACCTCCGAGATCGAGGGACTGCACGGGAAGCTCCAGGACACTCAGGCCAAGATCGCACAGCTCGAGGCTCAGCTTGCAGGACAGGCACCCCCTGAGGAGATGGTACAGCACTGCACCACGTCTTCTCCACCGCGCAAGAAGCTTCGCTACGGCACCCCAGGAGCTACCACTAGTCTTGGCTAGGAGTTTTTAGATGTCTACCCTTTTTATTTTGTTAATAATTCCGTTCCTGCGAGGACGATGCGATGTAATAGTGGTAGATGGTTGAAAACATGCTTGAGTTGGATCTTTGTGATGACTGGATGCTTTTGTGGAGTGATGGCCACAACTGCGTTAATAAAATACTTAGTTTAATTAATTAATCTTAGCCCTCTTATGCTCTTGCTTTACTCGTCTTTATCTGTTCAGTTCTTACCTAAGACACTTTTCCCTAACACTCAGATGGTAAACACCAGGTCAGGAGGAGGACAAGATATTCCACCAGTGATACGCGCTCACATTGCAAGTCAGAGGAATCAAGCACCACCTCCCCCATCAAACCCACCAATGGATCCAGCAATGCAACAGTTTCTGGCTGCTCAGACTCAGCTACTGCAGACTCTCGCTGCAACAGTGCAAAACCTACAAGCCCAGCAAAACCAGCCACCGCAACCAGCACCAGCACCACCACCGCCCAGGGACAAGCATAAGGAATTCATGAGCCACCGTCCACCCACTTACTCTCACTCATCAGATCCATTGGATGCTGATGATTGGCTAAAGGTTGTCACCAGAAAACTGGAAATGACACAGTGCACCGATCGTGAGATGGTGCTATATGCTGCAGGCAGACTTGAAGGGCCAGCGGCTGACTGGTGGGACGCATACACTGCTGCACATGCCGCACCACAGAACATCACTTGGCAGGAGTTCAGGAATAGCTTCCGAGCTTACCACATTCCCTCTGGGGTTATGAAGTTAAAGCAGAAGGAGTTCCTCGCACTGAAACAAGGCAACATGTCAGTCAGCGAGTACCTGGACAAATTCACCCAGTTATCTCGCTATGCACCTGAAGAGGTCAATACTGATGCCAAGAGGCAAGAACGATTTCTGGATGGTCTTATAGGGCCGCTCAATTATCAGTTGCAGAGTCACATCTTCCCAGATTTCCAGACCCTTCTGAATAAAGCTATTGGACTGGAAAGCAAGCGCAAGGAAATTGGTGAACACAAACGGAAGTTCCAGGGACAGTCTAGCAGTAACACCCGCCCCCGCTACAATTCCTCTCAGGGTTCCTACTTCCACTCTGGTGGACAGAATAGAAGTTATCCACAGAACATGCAGTTGCAACGTTCATTTCAGCAGCCACAGCGCTTCAATCAGCAATCACCCCGTACTCCGAATCCTCAGCAGAATCGGACAATCAACAACTCAGCCACTCCCCGCCCAAGCAATGCCACAGGCGCTCCTGTGAGAAACAATGCTCCAGTACAGCCAAATGGATGTTTTAAATGTGGAGAATTGGGACACTATGCTAACAGCTGTCCTCAACGTGGGATGCATACTCCACAGAGAGGCAACGAACAGAGAACCGAGAAGCCATCGTCACAAGTTCGTCCGGGAAGCTCAAGTGCACAAGGCAACAGGGCTCAGCGGAACTTTGTTCGTGGAAGGGTGAACCATGTGACCGCCGAACAAGTCCAAGAAGCTCCAGGAGTTGTACTTGGTACGTTCCTTGCCAATTCCATACCTGCAACAATTTTATTCGATTCTGGAGCAACGCATTCATTTATTACCGAACAATTTGTGGCAAAACACGGCATGAACATGAGGGCTATGAAAAAGCAACTATTAGTTAGTACTCCCGGCAGAGAAATGCAAGCCAGTTTATTATGCCCACAAGTGACTCTTAATATTATGGGAGTAGATTTCCCAGCTGATCTGGTAGTTCTAAAATCTTGGGGAATAGATATAATTCTGGGAATGGATTGGTTACACCAGTGGGATGGATCTATTCAGTGCCGAAAGAAGTCAGTACTCTTAACCAGTCCTAACGGAGACAGAATTGAGTATGTGGCAACTCCCTCATCGACAGAAGGCGGGACAGTAAATTCTATGGAAGGCAAGACTCTGGAAGATATCAAAATAGTGAACTAATATCCGGATGTATTTCCAGATGATTTACCAGGTATGCCACCTGACCGAGATATTGAATTCAGCATTGAACTTTTACCTGGTACTGCTCCTATATCTAAGAGGCCATATAGAATGGATGTCAAAGACTTGGCAGAACTTAAGAAACAAATAGAAGAATTGTTAAGTAAAGGGTTTATCCGTCCTAGTTCATCACCATGGGGAGCCCCCACTCTCTTCGTAGACAAGAAAGACGGCTCTAGAAGGATGTGTGTAGACTATCGATCTCTTAATGAGGTCACCATCAAAAACAAATATCCCTTGCCTAGGATCGAGGATCTGTTTGATCAGATGAGAGGTGCAAAAGTGTTTTCCAAGATAGATCTGCGATCGGGATATCATCAATTGAGAATTCGTCCGGAGGACATTCCCAAGACAGCTTTCACGTCCAGATATGGGTTGTATGAGTTTACTGTCATGTCATTCGGATTGACCAATGCCCCGGCATACTTCATGTATTTGATGAACAAGGTGTTCATGGATTATTTGGACAAGTTTGTAGTAGTGTTCATTGACGACATTCTGATATTCTCTCAGAATGAGGAAGAACATGAGGAGCATTTAAGACTCGTATTACAGAGACTTCGAGAACATCAGTTGTATGCTAAGTTCAGCAAGTGTGACTTTTGGTTAAAGGAAGTTTCATTTCTTGGTCATGTTATCACTGACGGAGGAATAGCAGTGGATCCGAGTAAAGTTCAGGATGTGTTGAACTGGAACCCTCCGAAGAATGTGTCTGAGATCAGGAGTTTTCTCGGATTGGCAGGTTACTACCGCAGGTTTATTGAAGGCTTCTCGAAGATCGTGAAACCGCTTACGACTTTACTAGAGAAGGGAAAAGAATTCAAATGGAGTGATAAATGCCAAGCTAGTTTCGAAGAATTGAAGAAAAGATTGACTACGGCCCCTGTGCTGATAATGCCAGACATTCACAAAGGGTTTGACGTATATTGTGATGCCTCGCGTCAAGGCCTTGGTTGTGTTCTAATGCAAGAAGGAAAAGTAGTGGCTTATGCTTCCAGACAATTGAGGAAACATGAACAAAATTATCCAACACATGATCTAGAATTGGCCGCCGTTGTACACGCGCTGAAAATCTGGAGACATTACATGATTGGTAACAAGTGTCAGATCTTTACCGATCATAAGAGCTTGAAGTATATCTTCACTCAGAAGGATATCAATCTTAGACAGCGCAGATGGCTGGAATTAATCAAGGACTATGACTTGGATATTCAGTATCACCCCGGTAAAGCTAATGTTGTGGCAGATGCTTTGAGTCGGAAGAGTCAGGCAAACATGCTTATAGCTCAGTTGAAACCGCAAGAGTTATGTTGGGAAATGGCACGGCTCAACTTAGGAATCGTAGCCCAGAGCGAATCTATGACCTTGGAGGTCGAATCAACACTTGAACAGGAAATCAGAAAAGGACAGTTGACAGATGAAAAGATCAAGGAATACGAAAAGCTGATTGATTCAGGAAAAGTTCCCGATTTTAAGAAAGATGATCAGGGAACCATATGGTTCAGAAACAGGATATGTGTGCCAGAAGATGATCGCCTACGTGAGACTATACTGAAAGAAGCTCATGATTCGGCATACTCTATTCACCCTGGTAGTACCAAGATGTACCAAGATCTAAAACAGAAATATTGGTGGTACGGAATGAAAAGAGATGTCGCAGCTCATGTCGCCTTGTGTGACATATGTCAAAGGGTAAAAGCAGAACATCAGAGACCAGCCGGTTTGCTGCAACCACTGAAGGTACCTGAGTGGAAATGGGAAGAAATTGGTATGGATTTCATTGTAGGTTTACCTCGTACACGCGATGGTTATGATTCCATATGGGTTATCGTGGACAGGTTAACCAAAGTTGCCCATTTTATACCAGTTAAAACCACTTACTCAGGAGCCAGGCTAGCAGAGTTGTATATGTCACGAATTGTGTGTTTGCATGGAGTTCCTAAAAAGATAGTGTCAGATCGAGGCACTCAGTTTACATCACGTTTTTGGAAGAAGCTACATGAGTCAATGGATACGAAATTGAATTTCAGCTCAGCATATCACCCACAGACTGATGGTCAAACTGAAAGGACAAATCAGATATTGGAAGATATGTTAAGGGCTTGTGCTTTAAAGCATGGAGGTAGTTGGGACAAAAGTTTACCATATGCGGAGTTCGCTTACAACAACAGTTATCAATCTAGTCTCAAGATGGCACCGTTTGAAGCCTTATACGGAAGAAAATGCAGAACACCCTTGTACTGGAATCAAACGGGTGAAAGTCAACTCTTCGGACCAGAAATTATAAAGGAAGCAGAAAGACAAGTTGAGATAATTCGGGAGAATCTTAAAACCGCACAGTCACGCCAAAAGAGTTACGCTGACCCTAAGAGAAGAGAAGTGGTATTAGAGGAGGGGGATTATGCCTATCTCAGAGTATCACCTATCAGAGGACTGCGAAGATTTAATGTTAGAGGGAAGTTATCACCTCGTTTTATCGGACCTTTTAAAATACTGGAAAGAAAAGGAGAAGTGGCATATAGGTTGGAATTACCGGCTCGATTATCAGGAGTTCATGATGTGTTCCATGTATCACAACTGAAGAAGTGCTCAAATGAAATTAGAGTGGAGCACTTACCACTGGAGGATTTAGAAGTAAAAGATGACTTGACTTATAAGGAGTATCCTATCAAAATCTTAGACAAGTCACAGAGGGTCACTCGAAGCAAGATAATAAAAATGTGCAAAGTTCAATGGAGTAATCACTCAGAAAATGAGGCCACTTGGGAAAGAGAAGAAGAACTTATGGAAGAGTTCCCTCAGCTGTTCTCCGAATCTTCCTGAATCTCGGGACGAGATTCTCTTTAAGGGGGGTAGGATTTGTAACACCCTAAAATTCCATCACAAATAAATCATAGCAACTTGGTTTAATTTAATTTTCTAAAGACTTAATTAAATTTTTAAATTAATTTGAGCCTAAAAATATTTAAACATCATTTAAATAATTTTGGAGCAAAAAGTGCATGTGCATCAAATTTGGTTTGCATGTCTTTTGTTTGATTTGTGTGGGAATTTCAAAATCATGAAAAAGTCCAGAACCCGCCCCTCAACTCTCTCTCAATCTCTCTTTCTCTCCCGGCCCAGCCCATCTCTCTCTCTCTCTCTCTCTCCTTCCGGCCCAACAGCCCTCGCGGCCCACTCCTTCCCCCCCTCTTTTTCCCCTTCCAGCGCAGCCCGTCCCCGCTTTTGGCCCAGTTGCGGCCCAAGCCGCCTCCCCTTCCCCTTCTCTCACGCCGCCGCCGCCGACAGGTGGGGTCCACCTGTCGGGCCCGTCTTCCACCTCCACCGCCCCCTCCTCTGCCCCGACCGACCGAGCCGCCCGAGCTCCCCCGCGCCGCTCCCTCTCCCGCGCCCTTTCCTCTCCCCCTCCACCGAGCTGCGGTTAATGCCTAGTGGAGAACCCACCCACAACCCCTCGCTCTCCCCTCGAAACGCCGCCCCACCGAGCTTCCCACTGTCGCTCGCCATTGATGGCCGGCCCATCCTTTCCCCTCGGCACTGAGCCCTCCCCCTCTCCTCTTCGCCCTTTAAAGAGCACGACCGAGCCCCTGAGAACCCTCTTCGACCCCTCTCGCCACCCAATTTCCCCGGAGCCGCTTCAATTTCCGCCGCCGCCGCCGCCCGAGCACCGCCGCGTCGTCGATCCGTCGCTCCGGCACTGCTTCACCTTGTCCGACTGCACCGAACGCATCGCACCGTGGTAACGACGCTCCCCATCCTCTTCTTGCTCCCTGTTCCGCTCTGTTTGCACTCCGACGGCCCTCGCCGGCGCTCCGCCGCCGCCATTCATCGTCGAGCACCGCCACCACGGCCAATTGGACAACTAGGACTCTCTGAACACGCTCGCCAACTCTCTAGCGACCCCCAGAACCTAACCGCGGTTGAAATCGTGGCCGGAACCCCGAGTTCGGGTGAACTCCGGCGAGTTCACCGCCGCCCGCCTCTGTTCGCCGACGAACCGCCGCCCTCGCTGCGCAATCCACGACGAGACCACCCCCAACGAGTTCGCCAGCTCGCCCCGGTCCTTTAGCGCCAAACCGCGTCCCAAACCGAGCCCGGCAGCTCGAGTTCGAGCATCGCCGGCGTGTTCCCGGCCCGGCGCCGCCGCTCGCCGGCGTTCCCGCCGCCGCCCGAGTCACCCCCCTCTCTGTCAGCCGTTCGATTCACATCCAACGGCCCACGTTTCAATCTGACCGAAGTCAACCGGTTGAATAACGGTCAACCGAGGCCATTTTGCAAAAGAGACCCTGCCTTTCTCTGAAATTAACCCGCCGTCCTGATTAGTTCAAAAATAATTAGATTTAGGTCCTGAATTTTACAGAAAGCACCCCAAGCTTCTCTGTTTTTGTATCCCGAAGCCTAGCCCTTGTCTTTTGCGCGTTAGCCCTCGGGTTTAATGCGTATTTATGTTTTAGCCCTGGTTTTCTTCAGTTTAGCCCCTATAAATTTAGTTTTCTTGCCAGCAAGTCCCTAAAACTTGTTTTGGCCATATCTTTTCCGTCCTAACTCCGTTTTTAGCGTTCTTGGTGTCCAAGCGTTCGTCTTTTCGAGCTTGTTAGTTTTAAATGCTTGTTTTAGTCTGTTAAGAATGTTTGATGTACTGTTTTTCTTATTTGTTTTATTGTGTTGATCGTAGACCTCGTGCCAGTTGCAACCGAGTCGCCCGTCGACGCGGACCAAGAACAGTTCTACGAAGAAGAAGAAGATCTTTTTGTAGACCAAGGCAAGTGGCCCTCCCCGCATATTCTTTTTGTCCTATATAACTGCATGTCAAACTAAAATTTACTATTATTGCATTAATATGATGGGAATACCTTTTTAAGGATTTATCTAGTCTTTTACCATGCTCCCTTGTACCAACCCCTGTTTTAAATAATATTTTTGGGATAGTTCATGCTTAGCGTTGCAATACCTTGGGAATGGTTAAAAGTGAATCTTTATAAAAATTGTTGATCACGATATCGCTAATATTAAATGTTGGTTAATACAAGAGAACGATTATTTAATCGGAACATGGAGAACCACCCAAGAAAACAGTGCAACCATGGTGTCAAAATGGGCTCTGACCTTAGCCAATTAATTAGATGTGCGATTGTACTGATGGCCTTATCCGAAAGGAGCAGAGGGGGTCTGGGGTTGCAGGGGTCACAGCCCGGTCCTCTTGGGGTAGCAGCCTTTGCTAAGGTGCTGACCATTAGGGAGGTTTGTGGACCGCCCTAGCTGTAACTCTTGCGGGTTGTTGGACTTTTGCATACCTTTGTAAAGGCTTCGAAGTGGACCCCTAGCCACTCACCTCGGAAGTGTTTAAGGGCCTTGCAAACCCGGGCAACATGGGGAACACGAGCTATGGTGAAAGTGTACAACCTCTGCAGAGTGTAAAACTGATATATCAGCCGTGCTCACGGTCAAGAGCGGCTTGGACCCTCACATGATAATTAAACTTAAAGATGGAATATAAATCGTGGTTTTATTCGTGGGTTTTTGGAAAAAGATGTTCTTTTAAATGCTTAAGTGGGATGGTATAAACTTACATCTAGTAAATAGGAAATTGCTAATAAAACTTGCTCAACTCTAAAAAGCTCACTGCTGTGAACCTTAGCCTTTCCTTGTGGCCTTGCATTTTCACCCCGCTTGCTGAGTACCTAGTTAGGTGTACTCACACTTGCCATTGCTGAATCAGAAGAAGGAAATGGAGAAGAATACTACAGCGACTACGATGAGTTCTGAGGCTTGCGTTTCCCCCAGTCAAGATGCCTGTGGAAGATGGAAGCTGAGGACGCTTCGTTTAGCTATCGTTTGTGCTGCGATAAAGACCTTCGTGTCTTCCGAGAGTGTAATATGAATACTATAATAAATCTCTTGTAATTTAGAACATTGTGTTTCGATATTACACTCTTTTGTCTATCATATGTGTGTAAACATGATCCTGACGCACATATGAAACGCACTTGGTTTTCCTTTGAAAACCGGGTGTGACATATCATGTTCTTCTGATTAACAAAGGAGAAAAGTTCAGGATATGCTTGGTTGGGAACTATTCCATCCACATATCATGCCACATGGGCGCAATAATGTTTTAATGGATCTTAAGTACAAACAAAATGGGTCAGACTGCCTTCATCAGGATTTCTAACTTTGATCCCGAGATGTTGCCGCCGCAAGGCTCTTCGTATTTCTCTATTTGCTTCCCCTAAAAGTAATATTCCTGTCTAATCATGGAGATTCTTTCCTCTATATCACTTTATTTCGCACTCATCCTCTGTACCTTTCCTCTATACCGAGTACCACCGTATGAGATCCATTTTTTTTTCTTTTTTCCCTTTTCTCTCTCCCCTCCCTCCCTCTCCCCAGCCTCCCCAATTCTACCTGCCGCCCAGCCTCCCCCGCCGCCACGCCTCCTCCTGCCTCCCCCACCGCCCCGCCTAGCTGCCTCCCCGCCGCCTCGCCTCCTCTGCCGTCCCCGCAGGTCCCGTGGCGGAGAGGGGGGCGGGAGCGCCGGCTTCGTCTCCGGCCGGAGGACCGACCATGACAGGCCGAGAAGACCCATCTGGCGACGATTGTCGAAGATTGCCGAGAAAACCCATCCTCAGGGCGGCACTCCCGCCTCCTCCACGTACTGCACCCCTGCCCCCCACCCACCGCATCCTCCCCCTCCTTCCCACGCGCCGCCTCTAGCAGCTGCTCGCGGAGACCGAGGAGACAACACCGACGATGGAAGGGGCGACAACAACATGGGGACGCTCCTCGCGGTGGGCGGTGGAGGCTTCGCGCGTGCCGGCAGAGGAGCCACCACCACTTGCCCCCGGTGGCAAAGCACCATGTCCCGCCTCCGCGTCCCCCAAGACAAGCTCCCCGACGACGGCGCCCTCCTCGCCGCCTTCCGCTCGCACCAGTGCACCTGCCGTCTGAGCGCGATGCCGGTGTGGACCGGCCCGATGGTGGTGGCGTCGGACTCGCCCTCCTCGCTGTCAAGCTCCGTCTCTCTCTCCGAACTCCGGCGGCGGCCGCCGGCCGAGGCAGCGGAGTCAACGCCGGCGATCACGAGGCAATAGGAAGCGGTGGTGGTGGAAGCAGGGGCGGTGGCGGCGGGCGGGCGGCCAGCGCGGGGTGGCGGAGGAGCAGGAGCAGCCAACAGCTGGGGTAGCGTGTCCAGCACGGCGGCGACAGAGGAGGAGCAGGAGTGGCCAGCAGCGGCGCAGATGAGGCGGGGCAGGCGAGAGCAGGAGCTGCAAGCGCGGGGAGGCAACGAGCGTAGCAGCGTGAGTGGGCCCGCGCGGAAGATAGTGGTGCCTCGCTATCCCGCTGAATACAACAGAAGCGGAGGCCTCCCCTATTTTACCGTGGCCTTTAGCGTCCCGCGCTACGGGCGTTCATTCCGTGGCCCGGTGCGGGCAGCCTAACAATACGATTTTCTTTTAATTTAAAAAGAAAATTATATTATATCATAACTGAGTATATATTTTCATTTCACACACTCCCAAAAAGACAACTATTGTTAAAGATAAGTAAGTACTCATGCATTATACAGTTTTAACTCTGAATTCCAGACCTGTGTAACAGTCCTGCAATAAAAACGTTGAGAGTTCGTCGCGTCATTTCTTTTTCAATTTTTTCCATTCAGGAATGACCCGCCGGCAAAGGAGCAGAAGCAGAGCCTCTCAAGCTTTTTTGTGGGCTGTTTGATTGGACAAAAGGCCCAATACTTTGCATGACGATGGGCTACAAAAGTACTAAGTCCACCAACTGACAAGCCCCGAATCGACTGAAGCACAACCCAACACAAAAACGATCACCGTTCTGTGTTCTTTTCTTTGTTTCCCTTTTTGTTGGGCGGGTGATTGACGCGCCGTGACTTGTCCCGTTGGTTCGAACGGCCGGTGATTATCGCGGCATTTCGTGCGGCCATGCTTGCTGCTTAATCTGAAGTACTTCTACTTCTAATCACAATGGACGTTTCCATGATGTTTTTTATTTCCTTTTTAGGGTTATTAACAGCTTAACTTGCTTGGCTCAGATCATCTGCAGTTAGCTAAATGTGCCGGCAATGTTCCAGGAATTGGTTTGTGAAATCAACAACAGTTTAGCTTGGAACTTGATTCTTAGAGAACAAAATGAAAGGCTATAAGTCCAGTATGCAAAAATATTGATGTAATAAGTACATAAGCAAAAATATGTCAACTGTCAAACGTACTAGTAGACCGATGCTCTAACATAATGCTGCAGTAAGTTCATAATGCTGCAGTAAGTTCAGTGCCCATCACTTTGTTGAGGCTAAATTTCCCAAACATTCATCCCTGATACCTATCTGGTCATCATAATATGAAGAGTAAAGCTATTTGCACCTGATATTGTCACAATATCTGAAAAGCCCCGTGAACTAAATAGGACATTATACACCCCAAACTCTTCAAAACCAGACAAACTAACCCCAGCAACAATTAGAAATGGTTTTGAGGGTGGTTTTGACTTTTTTAGTTAAAAAACAAATCTAATAAACACAAGATAGGTTTTTAAATCATGAAAAAAAAATTCTCTAGGCTAAAAAATTCTAATAAAAAATATAGAGACATATTGGGACATGACAAACCCAAATACAACATTTAAAGCTTGTGAGAATATATCTAGAGGATTTTAAAATTTTGATTTAGACCTAAGAAAATAGAAAATATCTAGAAAAATCCCAAAATATTTTAAGCGATGAGAAAATGCATTTTGGGGACTTATATATACAATGATAAAAACATAAGACCAAACCAGTATGAATGCGAGCAGTACTAATGTGTGTTGCATTCATGCTAGTTTGATGTTGTTTTTTGTATGAAAATCCATTTAAACATTAATTAGAATGTTTTAGGAATTTTCTAGATTTGTTCAGTTTTGTTTGGGATAAATTCATTTTTTTGAAGCTTTTTGAGATATTCTCATGAGCTCCAAATATTTTATTGTATTTTTCGTGTCCCAATATATCACTATGAAATTTTTAAAAGTTTGGAGGCTAAAAGTTTTTTTTTGTAATTAAAAAACCTATCTTATATTTATTTCTAAACTATAAAATATCAAAACCACCTTTAAACCACTTTGACGTAGAGCAGGGGTAGTTTTTCCGGTTTGAAGAGTTGGGGATGATTGATGTCTGGTTTTCGAGTTTAGTTTTTTTTTTCGATACGTGACAAGGCCAGGGGTAAAATGTACTACAGTAGCCACTCCCTATCTTTCAGACCGAAGATCAACTCCGCCTCCGCGGTGGGTTGTTGTTAAGCTTTTTTTTTAAGGATCGGGATCCTACAATCTCGTAGGATCGTGTAAAACCCAGGTAGATTCGAGATGCTATGAAGATCATTGTGTCTTGGTAGAATGCACGTAATATTTGCACTATGCAGATCCACGTCAGTGTGTCTCACAGACCCTACTGTCGTTTTGTTAAAAAAAAATCCTACTGTCGACTGTCGTTCACTTCACCCTTTCCTACTCGGTTCAGGACAGGTGCCGTGCGCTCGCGTCCATAAAAATCCCGAGAAGATCAGACAAAAGGGAAACAGAACGATGCATATCCGGGAAAGGGATTCAGCAGTCTGCCTGCGGAACCCTCCGTCGTCCCCATGGATGCGTTCGGGCGGGAGGAGATGGTGGCGGCGGAGCAGAAACGCCGGGCGGCGAATCTAGCGCGGGTGAACTTCATGGCCCGGAACGGCCTTCTGCGCCCTCCTAGGGCCATCTACATCGATCGGAGGAACCGCGAGGCCATCCGTGCTACCGTCGACATCGACAGCTTCTTGGGCTTCAACAGGTGCCAACGAATTGGGTCGCCTACCGGCTTGTTTCTCGTCCATTTTTGTCCGTGCCGGTTTAATTAATTTTGGGAGAAAGAGGAATTCTCCTATCGAACAGTGACGCCTGATTCAGGGGAGGTCGGGGTTCCTTGTTTTTTTCCTCTGATTCGACCGGGTGGTGAGCGGGGACTAATATAGTTTGTATATCTATCTATCATTGACACGGTTTAATCAGATATAGTAGAGTTTGGAGAAGGGTGTAGGACAGCTGCGGTCACCACGCTCGCCGCAAATTAGTGGCTGACAACTAATTCAATCGTGGCAGTCTCTAGCATCCTGTGCGCTTCGAGGCAGATACCGCATGACCCTCAGGCACGCTTAGCTACCTAACTCGCCTGCTAGTTCTTCACTTATCTGCCCAATACAAAAGGCACTATGTGTTGCTTCTAAAAAATCAGAAAATTTTGTAGAAAAAAAAACATAACCGAAAACAGAATTGTCCCTCATTCTGTTGCCAAATAATTAATCTATCAAAGCAATTATGGATAGATAGATACATTATGTGTGACATGAACCTATTTTCAGTAGACCGACCTCTTCAGCAGTTCAACTCGATATCTCATAGGATTTTCTGACTACAAATCAAATCCCCAGGACAGCACTGTGATAATCTTGATAGAAGTTTATGATCTGAAATCTTTTGACACTAACAATGACAAAAAATCAAATAATTTTTAATAAGTGCGAAGAATTTTTCGTCCTCCAAGCTCCTTCATCGTTTCTTCAAATCTGGTAAGTTAAAAAACAAAAGCACTGATCAGAACTGCATTGCTATGTTCAGACCCTAAACATATGCATAACTATATTCAAGTTCATGTGCTAATGGTTTTACTCTCTACAAGTGCAAAAATCTGATCACAAAATACAATGCAAGCATGTAATATCATTTTCTTCCCCCTTAGCTATAATATCATTTTGAGGAAAGGCTAATAGGGACACTTGTGCCACAGCAGAGTTAGTTTATGCTTGCAATAACATTGACCTGGGAAAGGACTGTGCTAGTATTATATGATGTACTTGGCTCACTGTAGGTTCTGCAATAATAATGTTATCTGTCCCCATTCTTAATTAGCTTTCACCCCAAGACGGCAAAATTTGCATCATCGATATTATTCCTCGTCAAGAGTGATGAAATAAAAACAGGAAATCTGGATCTGATTCTTATCCACAAAATAAAAGCATGAACTCAGACATGCAAGTTGTGCACAGCATATTTCCTCTCAAACTTCATTTCCCAAATCCCTATCTATTGTACCCAAAGTTTCCCAAATCCTAGAACAAATCAGGATCTGAACCATGTAAGAAGAGAAGAACGCGACACTACTAGCAGTTTGACTAGGTGTATTTACAAAGGATCACTTTTATCTCCATATGAGATTGATGGCTAAATTTGACTATGTTTACTTTGTTAATTTAATTAATTTTTTAGTATCCTAATGTAATTACTTCATTTGATCCAAGAGCCGTGGACAAGAAAGACTACCTGGCTATGCAGAAAGATATCTGGAGTGCTGCTATGGACTATTGGAAAACTAAAGATACTGTAAGATAATTCACTGTTGCTCTGTATATTTTTCCTGTTGCTGTTTCATGCTATTATATAGTTTTTGATAACTTATTTGTATTCGTATTTTAGATGCATGACTATGATTTGGTACCTGATAAATGACCATGTATCCTATGGTATTTGAGCACCACACCTGGTACCATTGCAACCTTTTGGTTCAAAGGAGAGATCATGCTCACCCAAGCCATAAGTTGATTTTCGTCGAGGTGAAGTGCAAACAGGAATGCATGAAAGGGATGAGCTATGATGTCATGGCCTGTGTCACACTTGGTATGAGTATCATCTTTAGATGCTTATAGCTATTGGCATTTAAATAATTTTTGTATTTAATCTTTTTATGGTTGTGTGCAGATGAGAACAGCTGCTACAACTGTAAGGTATGCCCTACTTCTAGGGATATTTTGCATCCATTAAGAGGAGGGTTCACCTGTGGGAGCGAAGATGGACAAAATGTCTTCTGTTACACTATTCCTGTGTATGTGATGATGAGCTTAGCTTTGTTGCATAGACCTAGCTATCCCTGAAAATTTTAAGTTGCAAATCTGTTGATAAACATTGATATTTGACTTCTTTTTGGTACATACTTCTCTCTTTCAGAGCAGCTCGCCCCACTGGTCCTGCTCATAACAAAGAAACTAAGTTGTCTCCAATCAGACCAACTGCAATGATGAAATCGACTACTTCCTCAACAACAACAAACTGCTCTCAAGTCAATTTGGACAACTGCAGTGGAATCAAGGGGAAGCAAGGTTTCGGGAATAATGCATGGAAGCCCTCAAATGATGGCCTTAAGCTGATGAACCATTTGATCAAGTGGAGGGAAGATCGCAAAACCGAGATGAAAGGGAGATTGGTGGCAGCAACTGATGGCATCAGCCAATGAGCTTAGATGTTTTGTCGTAAGTTTCCATCCCTTCCAGTAGAATTGGTGTATCTGAATAAATTTGGGATGCATGTGCCTATTTCCAATTTCTGGTTGCGGTTTTAGTATTCATGAGTGTATGCTTTGCGTACAACTAACCAGTTTCAGCTAGGATGATTTAGTAGTGTCGACAGGGGAGTTTGCCTATAGGTTTTTCTGTATTAGAAATTTGAGCTACTCCTACGACCAAATTCATCTGACTGGTGTAAACCAGTAGTTTTGATTGCCTTTGCATGTGACTGATGGCTTGCAATCTGCAATGAGTTGGAATGAAATCGTACATATCCATTGTACAAATAGCAGGACTCACTGTTTTTAATACTATCGTTAGCTTTTGGAAAAAAGTCCAACTTTCAACCCTTCCTTGGTTTAACCTCAACTATTAAACCATTTGACAGAGGACCTCCAACTCTTGAAACTAGTTCACTTACCCACAAATTGGTTTTCATTGTGGGTTTGCATGGTGTTGGGTGTCACATGTATCTGAGCCGTTGATTTTCACTTCATCACCCACCCAAATGCTATTACCAGTGGGGAGGGAGAATCATTGACATGTGGTTATTAGAAATGCCCTTAAGCCCTGGCCGTCCTCATTGCTGACTAGCATGTCTATGTGTGGGTCCAAGTCGCACTTCCAAATGTGGGATCCCAAGCTGGACTTGCTTTTCCGCAGCATTATTATATGAAGCTTGGATTGATGAATTTTGTCATCAATCAAGCAGAGTGCACCAGAAAGTTTATGGACATCAGGATGCATCCGGACACTGCCATCGACAATGGGTGCACTGGTTGGCTTTGGCTTGGCACAGCTAGGCGGGGGCTCCTATGTGGCTTCTATGTGCTGGTTAAGCAACATGGCTTAGAGGCCTAACTAGACCCAAAAACACAATAGTACTACCTATGCTCACCCCAAGCGCCTATTCATTTCCCCACAATATTTTTTTTGTTCCGTTGAAAACAATCGTACACGTAACTATATTCGAAATTTTTTTGGCACGAAATTTAATTAGCCTCCAACAATTTCATGTGATACCAGATTCAATATTTTTATCAACCTAATTCAATATTTTAAGAATATTGGTTCAACACACTTAGAAAACTAATTCAACATTTTCTAAAAAAATGTTGAAATTGTATATTGTAAATGTTGAATTAGTCTACGGTAAATGTTGATTTAAAAAAACAACTATAAAAAATATAAAATATATTCAAATTGGAGCTTGTTTTGTTGCATAAATTCTAACTAAGACGATGGTTCAAACGGATTTGAAAAATGATTTATAGTTTGAAAAAAAAGAAATCAAAGATCAAAATCCAAATGGAATCCGTCCGATGCATGCAGCATGCAGCAACCGCTCCAGCTGTCCCTCGCGTGCACGTCTTTTGCTGTTGTCCGCGCAATAATCTGGTCCGCTCATCTCCTGTGCACCAATCTCAAACACTGGAAGCCAACTAGATAAAAAAACTTGTGGAAGCTATATAGGTTTCCGCAGCTAAGCGTCAGGGGCGAAGCCCAGTTAAGGCCCGTGGGTGCATATGCACCCCCCAGAAAAAGAAAAATTAGTTCTCACTGTTAGATTTCGGCCATATATGCACCCCCACGGCCCAAGACACTGCACCCCCCACACGGTCCACAGCCCAGCCAGAGGAGCCCGTGAAACAGAAACCATCCATCCTCTAATCAGGCCTGTGTACGTGTACGATGATGACTCCTTGCCTTTCTCACGTATCTTTGGCCCCCACCGTTCCGCGCCTCCAACTAGTCTCGCGCGGCGGCGTGGGTCATCGCCATCGCCCCAACGTCGGTTGCCCAAAGGACGTACAGGACTAGGAATTTGCCGGGGTTCACTTCTGTTTGCGAGTCTACATGCATGTAGATGCAGGTGAAGGGTATGTTGTACCTCGCTAAACTTGCCTCTGCACGTCACACCATCGGCACCTCCTTGTCTATGCACTTGGACATAGGACTATGGCATCTATGCTGTTGCCTTGGCCATGCGTTCAAGCTTCAGAGAGAGAACAGGGGCGCGAAGAAGGTTGGGAAGAAGAGGAGATGACTTAGCACCACATCTAAACATGGTGGATCCTACCGTATTCCACTAACTCAGATCTTTGTCATGCCAACATTTTGTGAAACCATCCTAGAAAACCTGCAATGGATCAGGTGAACTTACTTTACAAGTGTAAGGTCCCTTGGTTTAATAGTTGTGGAATGGAAGACAAAACAGGGCAAATTGGAGGGTTGAAATGAATTGATTTTTTTATTAGCGCTTTGTTGGACACATTTGCATTAATATTGAACCACATATGATTAGTGGCAAGTTCAGTATGTGCTTATCTAAATCTGACATCATGGAATCACACATAAAATTGTTGTGAATTGTGCCAATGACATTTGCGCATGGGATATATGCGGTTCCTGAGCCATTTGTTTTCTCTTATGCCTGTTGCCTAACATTCACAAAAGCCCTTGCTAAGTTAATATACGTTTTCAAAGATTAAGTGTTTTTCATACTCGTTGTGTACTGCGTTATGTTCCGCCTGGATATCAGGTTTGTTGGGCGTGCAACTTATTTTGCAAGGGCAAGTCCTGTCACTAGGTGTAACAACCTGACATTCTTCGTGTTTTTATTTCAGTTGCTGATTTGTCGTCCTAGGAAAGTGGTTGTTGGATTATCAGGTTGTAGAGTTTAGATTCAAAATGAAATAGCTGTATGAATGTTTACCCTACCCTACAAGAATGATGTAGATACTACAGGCACTGAGGTGCTGGTGGCTGCAAGAGGTTTGTTTATCTTACGTCTGGTTGAGTGATTGACTGTAGCAACTACTCGTTTTGCCTGTGTCCTCAATTTCAGGTATGTGCTGAGCTTAAACCCGCAACCCATAACTGCGCTGGCGCTGCTCTGCTACATAACAAGATAAATATCGGCCTTGGAATGTTTAGTTGCTGTATAAAACTGTTTGGCAAGTCTCAGTGAACATTGCTAATAATATGTAGTTGTGTGGATCAGACAGTCAGTATTTTTAACGAATTATTTTTGGAATGCCAAAGTCTCAGCTTCAGCTCCTGGGCTTGTGTCATGAATCTTCTGTGACACTGATATGTTGGTGATAGCTTTTGTTCGGACTAATTTCAGCAGTTTTATTCGTTTTGCAAACCCTCTTCGTCCATGGGGACATACATGTATAATTAGTGTGAATGCGCTACTACGGACTTCGATTCAAAAGGAACAAAGGTAAAAGGTAATTCTGTACCACTGTAACATGTACAGATGTACACTGGATTGTAGACTGATTTCCTCCGATTGCAATGCAGACCATCTTTTGCTGATGTTTTTACTGGATGAGGGGGGAGATTTGTTTGCTGTTCGTTCAGACTTCAGACCATTTCACTTTAGGGGTTGATGTGGCATATAACACTATATAGGGAAACTACTAGGAGACTAGAGGTCAACACATTGTTTTGCACTGAGTGCTTACCGTAGATAGAATCAAGTTTGCTTGTGCTTTTTCTGGAGGTTCAGGTCCAGTGCAGAAAGAGCCTAGTATCGCCTTTCAATGATAGTCTAAAAAAGCTATCTTTGGATCTGTTATTACCTGTGATGGCTAAAGCTGCCCCGGATAGAATGCCCCGCAGATTACCGATCCCGATCCAGCAGTCGGTCTAGCAGCAGCATGCTATGGCGTTGAGTGCGTCATTCTGTCAGGCAAGGACTGATTGGTTGGTTGGTCTGATTTGCCAAATGCCAAAGGCGGCCATTATGCCATTTTTTGTTTGGGCGTCTTTCTAAACTTGTTCGCCTATGGTTGCTGCAGGTGTAAATTAGCCCAGGTGTACCGTTAGTGATAACTGGAATTGCTGCCTGTTGTATTTGGTTCCGTGGTTGAGAGAGATCATTTCAGTTTCCTGTGGTGAGCCCCTGATCGAGGGCATGAACATGACTGGCAGATGAGCCATGTACCTGCCACTTGTGCTGCTGAAACGTGGTGGATCCCTTTTTCTGACCCCTGGTGCGTATCCTAGTGACAAAGAGAACAAATCTTTGTTACAACCAGACTGCTGTTCCCCATCCGCATTGAATTCACTGCTGACACTCGACATACATGGCTGTCTAGCTGCTGATTCACGAGCAGCTAGCAGGTCGACCCATGATGCCTGCGGGCTGGAAAGGGAGAGGAGCTCGAGTGCTAGCTTTGACTGACTGGTCACTGGTAGTCTGGTACACGGTCTCATACGGCAGGAAGCTACGGCAAGCTGACATGGCTGGGCGCGTATGATCTGCTCTGTCGTCTGCCAATGTGATTGACGGATGGCACGGGAATCATGCTGCCGCGCCGGTGAGAGAGGATCGGGCACGCACGAGAGCTTTCCCTTTAAGCAAAGACGATGGCACGGCAGCCCGGCCCCTGCTTTTGGCAAAGCGTCGTGCTGATTTGTGCTTGCACTGCTTAGTAGCCAGCAGGTTTGGGTCGGTACAGGGAAAGGAGGGCCGGTGTGCGGTGTGGAGTCCAATTCCCATCCGGGGAGGAAAATGCCCGCCATCAGTGTGACCGCGGCACGTGCGTGAAAATGGCCGAGCTCCCTGTGACAAAGTGTTTGCTCGTTGTAGTGGTAGCGACCATTGTTGGGCGCCAGCGTGTAGGATGGTTGTGACGTGGAGCTGAGTTAATCTTGTGGCCGCAGCTGGAATTAGTGGAAGAGGAAGGGGAGGGCGATGTGATTTGTGCTTTTGGATTAATCTGTGTGTGCTCGGGACTGGATGTGAGACCGGTTGGCGGAACAGGGCATGGCAGAGGAGGAGGGTTCTGTCAGAGCCGCGGTGGTTACAGGTAGTAGACCACGAGTGTCACCGGCCGGGGAAACGAATGCCTGAATTTGGCACCGGAGATTCGTCTGGGTGGAAACGGTGGACCGAGTGAGTGTCAAAAGACTCCCACACCTGGCGCTGGTGGCATGGCTCTCTTTCAAGTCTCGACCAAGCGGCGAGCCAGTCGGCACTCAGTAAAAAACTACTCCGTAGGATCCACAACAAACTCCCATGGTGTACGCGCGTGTTATGGAATTCCATACAGCATGCATTATACGTTGCTTATATGCTAATTAATACTATGAAACTCATATAAGCAAAATATTGTTTATTGAACTTCGTTCTAAAAAACTCAGCTCCCCTCTTCCTTCCCGTTCTTTGTTTAGGACAGTGGAAAAAAAATGTAAACGCCTTGTCCGTGCGACTGCACAGCTTGATGGCTTGTTTACCCGACCGTCCGTGTAAGATAGTAAATTTATGTTTTCTGTTTGGTTCAGTCATTAACATCTGGATGGCTGTGGATGTAGGATATTTTTTGAATGATGAAATATAAAACATATTCCAGCCTCCATATTCACGAGATGTTTATATATACTTATAGCAGTAGCTGTAATAGTAGCAACTAATCCGTAAGGACAATTACTCAAAATCTTGCCCCCTTATAATCTATCTATTTCAATTTTTATACCCCCATCTATGTCTGTGAAAACACCAATTGTAGTAGTCTCTGAATAACAACACTCCCCAAACACATGATCCTAATCCTATAACTTCTGTAATAAGTCCAAAACACTGTCTAATATTTTTCTATGGATAAATTTAAATATAGAAAACTGGATGTAAAATATAAGAATCTCCTCGGCTAAGCACTACTCTTGTTAGAAGAGAACTATTGAACATGAGAAGAACACATAACTGTTGAATTTAAAATACTTTTAAGACATCTTGTTAAGGTTCTATACTTGTATTATAAGTTATCATTTTATATTTGTGATATTAAGAAAGGAAGAGAAGGAGCCGCAAGATGAAAGAACCACTGGACCCTGCCTTCCTCCGTCGCAGCAAGAGACTCAGTAAAGACATAGACGGCTTTCATGACGAAGCCAGTGCCCAAGAACCAGCGCACTTTACCCATGCTTATGAAGGCTGAGTTGGTGGAAGCACTGCTGTCGCCCACATACTTGGCCATTCAAAACATTCAAAGTTTCTTCAGATACAGCCATTTTCTGTATCTGACATGATATGATTAAAAATCTATGTAAATAAATTGCTCAAAGTAAATACTTAGGACTAAGAACAATGAACAAACCACAAGCAAGAGACAAGAATTTATCCCGTGGTGTCGATGACTTGCCGGTCACCCCTAATCCACGTTGAGATGGATTCAATGTTCAACCGCTCCTCTATCAAGGCACCGCTTGATTTATGAGCCGGCTAGAACCAAAGAACCGCTCCAAATCTCTTTTCACTAGAGTTGCTCTTCACCAACCCGGTGAGGTGAGCACAAGACCTCTCACACCAATCTTCCAAGGCCACTTCACAATCTTCTTAAAGTGCTCAAGGAACCACTAGCTCCAAGCCGTCTAGGAGGTGGCAACCTCCAAGAGTAACAAGCCAATGACGCTTGCTTGAAGACTCCCTAGTGCCATAAAGCTCAAACTCTTGATGCAATGCACTAGGATGCTCTCTATCTCACAAAGATGCAACCACTAAGCCAAGTGAGTGAGAGAGAGGAGAGGGAAGGCTCAAGTATGTCAAGAAAGCTTTCAATTGTGCCAAGAGAGTCTTCCCAACCCCGGGGTGGAGTATATATACTCACCAACCCAAAAACTAGCCATTATGTTCAAAATGCACAGCTGGCGGACCGTCCGCAGTACAACGGGCGGACTGTCCGCCTCACATTCCAACGGCTAAAAAATGTGTCAGAGTTGACCGTTCGAGCCCAGTGGACCGTTTGCCCCTCAGAGCCGGACCGTCCGCCCGGCATAGAATGAGCGGCCAAGTTTTGCCTGCGGGCCGTCCGCCTTACAAAAAGTGCTACAGACGTCTGGAAACGTCTCTGTGTAAACAGTCCGCGCAAACGGTCCGCTTCACAAAAATTTGCCTGCGGACCTTCTGCCACAAGAGGCCGGACCGTCCGCCTGTAAATCTCCACATCGGAGCCGTCCAGGACTTAGCCATTTTCTCGCTTTCAACATACCAGCGGACCATCCGCTCGGATGGACGCGGACAGTCCGGACCCCCCGGACAGTCTGGCGCAAGCAATGGCGGATCGTCCACCATTAAGCATAAAAAGCCATTTCTCAAGTGTGGTTTCTTTTCTATCTTTCCCACTTTTTCAAACGTTGTTAGCCCTCATACATGCAATGCAATGGTTTGAGCGAACTAGAACTATAGAACCGTCAAGCAAAATGATGTTGACCCCTCTTGATAGTACGACTATCTAGCCTATAATCTGGTCAATTTTCATCCACTAAACACCGCTTGACCGGTAAAATCGAAAAGCCCTATCTTATACCTTTACCTTGAGCTCTTTGAGTCCATATATAGCGTACAATGTGTGGACATAGCACATCTCTAGAGCTCATCATTACCCCGGGACTAATCTATTCTCATATCTCAATAAAATTATTAGTCCACTATAATTGTTATTAATTACCAAAACATAAATTAGGGATCTAGATGCTTTCACGTACGCTGTCGTCGGCCTCACGTCTATGCCCGACCACACTAGATGCTGCAAGACTGATCGTCGTTCCCCGGTGTCGCTTCCCTCTCTCCCCTCTGGATCTGAACCATGCTCGCTTCAGCGCTGCTGGCCACCGGCACTCCCGTCACTGGCGCGACTGCCGCTGATCTCGGCGCCCCCATCGCGGGCGCGCCAATCCGCTGATCTCGTGCAGGGACGTCGCGAGGAGCAGCAGGGCAACGACGAGGGACAAAGCCCGTTGTCCTAGTATGTTTCTCCATTCTTCTGATAAAAAAATTGAAGCGTGTATCTTCTGTCAGCGCGCTTAGTTTTGCTGAGCTAGTGAGAAAAATGATGTTGCTTAGAAAGATATTCATCTACAATTTCTGAATTGAAATTTTGCATTACGATGGATACTGAAGCTGGGTAATTACATCTGTTCCAGTCTTTATTTTATTCTTCTGTTATTTATTTGTTAATTTCATATTATTACCAGGCAGGCTGAGGGCAAATATAATACATGCGTGCGTTCAGGTGTCAGTTATGGAAGAATTTCAACATCACTAAGAAAAAGAAATAATGTCAGTAAAAGCCTAGGGAGCCGTTGATTTGGGCCCTGTTTAGTTCCCAAATTTGCACCCCCAAATTTAAAAAGATGATTCTCATCACATCAAAATGTCATAGCATGCATGGAGTACTAAATGTAGATAAAATCAAAAACTAAGTGCACAGTTTTGTTGTACTCTGCGAGACGAATATTTTGAGCCTAATTAATCAGTTTTTGGATAATTTTCACATATACAAACGAAATACTACAGTGACGCAATGATTACGACATGACTCCATACTTCCAAATTTGGCCACCCAAATTTGGGATCTAAACAAGGCCTTGGTGTTGCTTCGTTGATCTATGTAACAGTATCACACAGTGGTACTCCCTCCACAACGGCACGGTCTCAAAAACGTAACTTTGACTTCTTATTTTTACAAAAATATTTATCAAAGAGTAAAGTGCACCCATGATACATAAAGTTGCATCATTGTTTCACTTTGGTCCAAAAAGTTGTAAATGTAGCAATACCATACATCAAGTTGCATAATAAGGTGACCTACGGTCCAAAATTGTGCACTAGTGGTATATATGTCGTGATATGTGCTAAGATGGAGTCCTAGAGGAGTAAAAGTTAAGGGCACGTGGATTGAGTATGGCACCTCTGTAGGACATTTTTATGCTTTGTGATTTCGATCGACTCAGTCGAGGCGGAGGTGTTGGGTAGCCAGGGCGATTTGAAGGTGATCATAGGCTAGATCGAAGAAATATATGCCTTATAATTAAGGTCTGTAGATGATTATGGTGCAACAAGAGTTGGATAGGCTAGAGGCTTTACTATCAACTAACAGGATACATCATCATATTTATTTTTTCCTATCACCATACGCGATTTGCCAATTTCTTGTCAATTTGTCTTGGTTTATGTATGCTATAAATTTATGTCGGGCAAAAAATACAAGGGAAGTCTACTTAGCATTAGTATATGTCTACTTTAGTGATGATGAACTTATGATGCAATTTTTTCATAGCTTTTGTCGGTGGATATTACAAACAAATATAAATAATCACAAAACTTTATTTAACACAAACTATATGGTCCTCAATATCCTAAGCACCATCACTAGAGGTACGCTTGTGGTTCTGAGGTTTAGTTTTAGGGCTAATTGTGATTTTTAGACAGTGGCCCAAGGGTTTTGTTCGGAGGGGAATACTTTGTTTGGAGATGATGTGAGCACAAATTATATACTAAGTTTCCATTTTAGCCCCTCCTCTGCTTCAAGCATGCACTTAGATCCTTCAATGTCTTTGTCAACAGCATGCCATATCTGCAAAATACGCACCGCTAGTGTACATGGATCTTATATGCACATATCCAACAACTTAGTGTATGGTGGGTGTGATATTTGTAACTTGGTGGACCAAAGTGAAACAACGATACAACTTCGTGTATGGTATATGTACTTTACTCTTTATTAAAAAATAATATATGTATATTTTTATAAATGTATTTTTAGGACAAATCTATTCATATGGTTTTCATATTTCCAAACTCAATGACTTAAAAGTTATTTATGATTTATATTTCTAATGTTTGACTAAAATCTTGTCCAAAAAATCAGTCTTTACTCATATGGAGGGAGGATATAGTATGTAGCAAGGGTAGTTAATATGAGTTGATTTTGTTTTTTTTCATTTCACGTGTAAGCCGCCGCCCATCTCATCCCAGCGAGATGGTGCAGGCACTCTCCACCCGATTGGCTTTTGCCCGGCCGTCGCATCCCGGCGGCGTGCCACCGCAAGCGACAAGCGCTTGCTCGGCCGTCGCATCCGGATCGCCACTGCCAGCCTCCTCCCCATCACTTTTCTGCGTGCGGCATGCAAGGCTGGCCGTCCAACCCTCCGGCCGCTGGCCGCCCCTCCTCCTGCCAGGGCCCTGTGCCCGCCGAGCGGCGTTGGTTCATTTGACTTGTCCATGAAGTTTGTTACTAGATGTTTTAAAATTTGGTTGGAAGAAACATGTGTACCGCAGCTGGATTGGAATGGTGATTTTGATTAGCCGAGAGTATGATCGATCACTATATCTGCAGAATGTGGATGAATATGGACGTTGAAAATTTTGTGTGTGGAAAATATTCTTGAATCGCCGCTGACCGGTGACACCCATGTGGTCAATGTTTAGTTGTTGCGCCTCGGTGTGCCGTGAGCGAGCGCTTGCGTCTGCAGTGGCGGCGTCTGCGGCACGCCGTTGGCAGGCAGCGGGAACGGCGGTGCGAACACCCCCGAGGTCATCCTCGTCGGCCCTAAACACGCGCTTGCATTCACGTACAAACTACGCATCACGGGCTACCGCCGCCTCGGCCGGATCCCTGCCTACCAGTCACGGTCGACGGACGCACCAATGTCGGCGATCGCCGGAGTTGTGTCGTCTGTGAAAACTAGTAAGGTGGCCCGCGCAAATTTGCGCGGATAGCTAGTTTTTATACTAATATTATTTAAATTTATTTAACTTACATATAATTTAATTTGAATATTTGTTGTTCTATTGTCAATACAGTTTGTTCAAGTGTGCCCAAACTAACGTATCATTTTTTTATCATCATGTATGCAGCTCATGGTATGAATTAATGATGCAAGCTTATATTTACCAATTGTATTTGACATTGATTATTTGATCACCTTATAATTTATTTATTTATTTATTTTAGAATCTAACTATTTATTTACTCTAATCAATGAACTTAAAAGGTTAATATAGATTGTTAGATCTTATCAAAAACCAACAGTGTGTATTATTTTTATTTCAATTAATATGGTAATAACATAATTTTATTATGATTAACTCCACCAATACATCTCAAACCAGACTCTTCAAATACTAAATAGATGCTACATCTATTTTTTAAGTGCCACAAAAATGTTATAACTCCAGCAATAACCCTCATAAATGTAGGGCTTTCTATAGACCCCTGAGAATGAAGGGTGGATTTGGAAGCCTTCCAAATAGGGGGGGGGGGCAAGTAGAGGGCCTGCTGGAGTGCAACTTTTTTCCTGCATCCTCTAAAGTGGGATAGGGGCTTGTTGGGTTTGTTAAAGTGTAACTTTTTTAGACCCTCTAAACTTGGGACAAGGGCTTGTTGGGTCTGCTGGAGTGCAACTTTTTTCTGGACCCTCTAACTTGGGATAGGGGCTTGTTTGATCTGCTGGAGTTGATCTAAGATAATAGATTGTGTGACTTAATATTGAGGTAGTGATCATGTGTAAGGAATAAAGTAATTCATATAACTTTACATATATAAGATGCAACTTACTGACGTGAGATACTCCTTGCACTGACTCATTAATAAAGACCATCAAATGGGTTTGAGTGTGGGCAAATTATTTGATGATCTTTCATTAGTGCTGAGCGTGACCATGGTGATGATCAATCCCGGCAGCGAATCACTCCCTTCGGATATGGAGATTTTTCTCTCGTTGTGCTCACAACCTTGATGAATGCCCTAAATTTGAGCACCTTTCATCAGTTACATGTGCAAGTCAATGTGATGTTCTCCGCTAATTGTTGAACTGTACACCACCTCAGTTTCTCCGCTTTGTTTTTCATCTATATGCTTCTTCTTGCACTAACTCATTAACAAAGACCATCCAACGGGTTTGAGCACCGGTAACCCGTTTGATGATCTTTCACTTACGTTGGCAAAGACACTAAGTGATGAGCGCGGCTATGGTGCTCAATTCCGACAGCGATTCACTCCCTTCAGATGGGGAGAATTGTTCTCTCCCGCTATGCTCACAACCTTGTTGAATGCCCTAAATCCAAGCACCTCTCGTCAGTACATCTGCAGATCGATGTGTTGTCCTCTGCTCATTGTTGAACGTTGCCTCATCAGGCACTCGTCATACTCTATTTTCATTCTCTAAAAGGAATATTCATATATAGTCATTGAGATTCTTTCCTCTATATCCATTTCTTCTACACTCGTTATCCTCTATATCTTATATTCTATACCAACTACCAACACATGAGCTCACACATCTCGTTTTGCTCCTTTTCTTTCACTGACGCCACCACTCCCCCCACTCCATCTCTCTTACTCTATCTCCCCCCTCTCTCTAGTGGCGGCGGCGGTGGCGAGGTTTGCCGGTCTTCCCGGCCGGTAGCCTTCAACCGTGCTGGTCTCGGGTGGTGCACGGAACGGCCAGACCCCGAACTCCAATGGTGCGCGGGCGGCTGCCACGAATGGCTCACGCTGCGGCGACGACAGCGGACAGTCACGCGGCGGCGACGACAGCGGACGGTCACGCGGAGACGGCAACGGTGGTGGCCTCCTATGGCAGCCACGGATGACTCCGCGGCGACAACGGCGGAGCGCTTGTGCGGCGGCAGCAGAGGGCTCGCACGGCGGCCGCAGAGGAGTGGCGGGGAACGAAGTAATATTGACCATTAGATATTTATAAAATCTGACTGCATATATTTTTCTCATTTTCAAATTAACGAAATAATATAGACCGTTAGATCTTCATAAAATCCGACGGCTCATATCCTTCTCTTTTTTGGATTAACGTGGGAATTTCTTGACCCTCTCGGCGAACGTGTTGACTCCTTTTAACTCTATTGTATTAATATAATAGATAGATGATGGATGAATAGCACGGGAATCATGGTGCTGCACCGGCGAGGGAGAGGATCGGGCACGAGAGCTTTCGCTTTAAGCAACGGCGGTCCGGCCCCTGCTTTTGGCCCTGCGTCCCGCTGATTTGTGCTCGATCGCGGGCACTGCTGCTCAGCAGGTTTGTTTGGGTCGCTACGCGGGGAGGGTGGTGTAGTATGTGGAGTCCAGTCAGGCGGAGGAGATACCATGCAAATCGGGGCCGTGAACTCATCATGGCCGCCATCAGTGACCGCGTGCGAGAAAATGGCCGAGCTAGCTGCTTGTGACGAAGTGTGCATTGTTGCAGTGGTAGTGGTAGCGACCATTGTCCGGCGCCGACGCAGAGGATGTTGACATGGAGCCGAGTTAATCTTTTGTCGCTGCCGTTGAATTAATAATTAAGTGGGCGAGGAACTGGAGCGTTAAGTTTATCCCCCGACCCGTCGCGCGGAGCGCGGAATGCGCGACCCGCGCGCCGCCGCGGCCGCCCGGCTTCTCCGGCGCCGGCGCCACCAGGTTAGTGGCCGGGGTTAGGGGGCGGGGCTGCCGGGGGAGATCCACCGCCGCCGGAGCTAGAAGGAGGGGTCGGGGGGGGGGGGGGGGGCGGCCGGCCCGGCGGGGGCGACGGGCGCAGGGCGGAGGGCTGGGCGGCGATGGCGCCGCCGGCCGGGCGGTGGGAGATCCCCGGTGGGCGGTGCCGGCGGCGGGGACGGATGAGGTGATGAAGAAGGTCACGACTGGCGGGTTAGCGTGGCCATGGTGGCGGGCGGCGGCGGAGGCGGCCGAGGCTGCCGGAGCCGGGCGGCGGGGGCTGCCGGCGGGGGAGAAGACAACGGGTCATAGCCCCGTCCAACTGGAGGGGCACGAACAGCATGTGATTCGTGCTTCGTAATATGTATATATACGTGCTGGTGGAGACCGGACGTGACTCTGGTTGGTGAAACAGGGCATGGCTAGAGGAGGTTTGAGTCAGAGCCGCGGTGTTTAGAAGTAGACTCCCGAGTGTGTCACCGGCCGGGGAAACGAAGAATGCCTGAAACGCGTGGAGGCTGGGCCAGCGTTTGCTCAATTGCTCTGCCCAATGCAAGCGCCTCGGCGCCTTATTTGCAGCTACTAGGCAAGCCTTTTTGCTAGGTTGCCTGTAACGGCTCGCAACGATCGATCGGTCGCTACAGCACATTTGAACGCAAGCCAAGCAAAAGTTTGGAAAGTGAACACAGCCATGTCGGCCGAACAGGCGCAGGCCGGTATCGAGCGCATCTTTCTTTCCTGTCCGTGCAAGCGAGTGAGGCAATGCAGGGTCTCGGTTTTGGGCACGCGGGACACATGCGCTGCACGGGGCGGGGCTGACCACGGACAGTGTCGCCCCGCCGATGCGTCGAAATAAATAGTAAAGGAGACACGCACGTTGTATTTGGTCAAGGTTATATTTTTTGAGGGATTTAGTGTTTAATTTAAGGAATAAAAATGGCTCTAATTCTTTTGTTTGATTGGAGGTATATGTATATAGTAGGAGATGGTATTGACGTGGTTTGCATCTATAAGCGCTGGGAGCCAGCTGTCGGCGACTGCCGACCACTTCAAACACATGTTTGGCAATGGTGGTCTCAATGTCGGCCAGTGGCGGAGGAGCTTCATGGCAAGGTATGGCAGTTGCCATACCTTAATTTTTCATGTTAGGATGTGTTTAGTTCCCGTGAAAAGGTGGTCGAAAAGTTACATCGGACACTTGCCATACCTTAATTTTTCATGTTAGGATGTGTTTAGTTCCCGCGAAAAGGTGGTCGAAAAGTTACATCGGACACTGTAGCGAACTGCAGCACTTTTCGTTTGTTTGTGATAATCGTTGTCCTACTATGACCTAACTAGGCTCAAAAGATTCGTCTCGTCGTGTACGTCAAAACTATGTAATTAGTTTTTTGTTATTTACCCACATTTAATGCTCATGTATAAGGAGAGAGATTTGATGTGATTTGATAGGATACATGAATAACAAAGTTTGGAGAGAGAAATTTTGGAACTAAACAGCCTTAGTGTCTAATCCTCCGGCTCCTTATGCTCACTTATGCTATATGTACTACTGTTATATGGATGTATATTGAGCATCTAGCTTGCAGCAAGAGCAGAGAGTCCTGCACTTTCGAACATATGCACTATAAATAGAGGTTTGATATGCCTGAAGAGCAATTGCCAGACCTCGATTTTTATCCGTCCTCCGGCATTGATTTCGGCGGTGCTCCTGCCCCGCCTCCAGCCACCGCACCAGCCTTACGACGTCGGCTTCGTCGCTATGCTGCCTATGGCACCAGCACGCGCTACCGTTCTGCCCTAATGTTGTTGGGGATGGTGAGCGAGTCTAATGATGATATGCGCCGCCTCGGCTTCCTGCCGCAGCCGCGGCGACGCTTGATCGTGCCTCCCGCGCGACCGCCTGGTGAGCGCGTTGTCCACTTGGACGTCTGCCCGTCCGTGGCCCCACGCCTCTGCCTTTCTGGCCCATGAACCGTACAAGAATCACCTCGCTTCCCACTATATGAGCCTAAAGAATCAAACACTTTTTGAGACTATATGAGGGTCTTATAATAAACCCTTTAAACCAAACAGGGCCTATGTTTTAGGTGAACCGATTTATCATGTATCTAGAGAGATGTTGATATTATATTTCAGTGGCCTCTTCCATCTTTTATCGAGAATAGAACTAGTCCGTTCAATCTCTCGAACCAAATACACACTAAGCCTCAGTCGTCACAGCGGGTCGATACAGTCCACTACGCACACGCATATATATCCTCACGAAGCTACGAGTAGGCAGACATCACAGCAGCCATCAAAATTCCAGCCATCGATCACTGTTCATTGTTCTTCCGGCCAGTACGTACACCACGTACTCGTATGTACTCCCAGTTAGTCAATGGAATTAAGCAAAGCTCACTGTTGCTTACCGAGCGGAGATTCGTGACTTGAGAGAGGTCTGAGATATCTACACACAACAACCACGCCCATCCATCCAGAAAAAAAAAGGTTTGTGTATCGGCCGCAAAGACTTTGGCCTTCCTCCTCGTGGAAAAACAAGACCGTCGTCGGCCAGGTGCATGCGCATGGTCTGAACCGTTTCTGACGAAACTTCCGCTACAATTATACGCGCTCCACCTACTACTCGCGATCGCAAGTCAACCGGCCGTGCCGTGTCGGCCTGATCACTGGCCGGTTTCTGCTGGTCCCCTCGTTTTCTTCCGCCAGGGCCAAACCCGCGCGCGCGCGGCGACCCCAGCAAGCAGATGCGAGAGATTTTCGCCGCACCGGCGGCTGCCTGCCTGCCGAGTCGTCTCCCGATCGGGACAAGGACGCCGGGGGCCGGGGCCTCCAGAGTCAAACCACGCCGCTCGCACGCGCGTCGCCGGCCGGCCTCACCTTTCCCGTCATCCCCCTATGCCTTGTCACATCGGATCAGATACTCCTCCGATCCTGCTGGACCTTGGATCCTTCCTTCTTTCCCCTCACGAACACACAGCAGGGTAGTCGTGTAGCTCGCGCTGTTCCAGCGTACAGTACCAAAGAGTTTACTACTCCGTACCATGCATGCATATATGCTGGACTCAGATCGATCGATAGACAATTACGGAGCTTTATTCCTGAGCTGTGCCTGTCCGGGACAGCGAAATAAAGGGCCTTCCCGCGAAGTTACTGCGCGGCCGATGGGATTTTGCTTTCCACGGTAGCCTCGCGTTGGCATCGTCGTGCATATTATCTTGGATCGATCCTTCTCTTTCAGGGCACGGGACGGGACGGAGTCAAAACTCAAAAGGGTGACGGAAGCCCGGTGCAGGACGTGCATGTATAGGGGGCTCACATGCTAATCGCCATTACTGCTCCCGAAGAAAACCGAAAGGCGCCGTGCTGACCTGACCTGACAACCATGGAAAAGGTCTGGAGGTAGAGGCGGATTAGTCGATTAGAATAGATCGATACATCCTTGAATCAGCACGCCATTACATTCTGTACCAATCACTCAATTCTTTGCATCACGGTTTCTTTCTGCAGACTCTTGTGTCTTTCCTAGCAACTCCAATGGTCCAATAGTAAATGATAGTAAAAAGGTGGTTTTATGCGTTCAAGGATGATTTTATCCTAGCAACTCCAACCAATGCTCATACTTTGAAGTGCAATTGTGATTTTGTCCTCGTTTTTTCAACTTTATGGATTTGCCCTCTGTTATTCACAAGTCAACGTGATTTTAACAAGGGCAAATACGTAAAGACCAAGGGTAAAATCGCATTAACTTCTGAATATTAGAGAGCAAAATCACAAAGTTAAAAAAATAGTAGCAAAATCACAATTACACTTTAAAATACGGCAAGAACACCCATGCCCCTAAAATGTTTTCTTCAAAACAAACGGCGGTAACAAGTGAAGTTCTACTTCAGTGTAAAGTGCGGTCAAAAATAACATTTAATGGTTGGGCGCGGAGCGAGCGCCCCTTCCCTTCCAAACCGCTCCAACATAACAATTCTGTCAACTTCAGCCTGCAACAACCGCGATGAGCCGTTGATCGTCTCGTCTCGGTCATTAGCAGCCGCCGGCTGCCGCTTTCCGTTGCCTCTCCCTTTCTCCTCCCTCCGCTAGCTCCTGTAGGACTCCATTGCTCCACCACTCCACGGTCCACGCATGCAGCAGCAATCACAGCATGCACGCCATTGACGACGGACAGCGCGGTCGATCATCGATGACGCCCAGCAGAAAGCAGCGAGGCGACGTTGATTGCTTCCGGCCCTGCTGTACGAGTACTGGGAAGTGGTTGTTGTACACTCGTACTCTGGCTATCCAGACCCAGCTTTAGCAAAGCAAAAGAGATAGACGAGGGGGGGAAGAAAAGCAGTGATGGCAGCAACAGGAGCATCCATCCAGCTCGGTCTGCTCAGAAAAGGAGCAGCAGGGAAGAAACAAAAAGGAGCAAGCAAGAAGAAGCACAGCCGAAACGAAACACCACCGCCATCACACTACCAGTCTCTCTCCCAAAAAAAATGCCTCATGTACACATCGTCCTACAACGAACGAGAACGTCCCTTCTCCTTCTCCTTCTCCTTCTCCTTCTTCTTCTTCTTCCTCCAAGTGTATGTATTGTATACTACTGCTACCAACTAAAATACTACTACGTGCTTAATTAGCTACAATAATTAACAGCCATGAACAAAATTTGATCCATGGTGACGAGAATGAACTCTCCTCGATCGATCTTACTCTACATCTTTCTCGGCGACCTCCGCCATTGACACCGCGCTGGCGCCGGCCGGCTTCTTCTTTGTCCGGCCGTGTCAGGGATGGTTTTGGTCTTCCGCGCCGATGGAGTTGTGCTGCCGGGAGGGGCCTGACGACGGCACGGAGCCCCGCGGCAAGAACCCCAGGAAATGGTTGGCGGTGCCCCGGTCCAGGGGCTTGCCCTTGAACGGCTGCATGGCTCGCGTCGCCTGGCAGCAGCTCGGCGCCTGCGCCACCACCAGCAGGAGCAGCACGGCTAGCACCAGCCGCCGCCACGGCCGCGCTAATGGCCGCCGCGGCCGGCTACTACCGTTGGCTCCTTCTTCGAAACAGCCGGCGGCGGCCATGGACGACGGTAGCAGAGGAGGCCAGTGGAGTCGATCTTGCTGACCCTGACTGAGGCCGGCGGCGTCAAGCCGTCAATGGAGGAGGGAGAGGCCGGAGGGAGCCGAGAGGAGGGGAGAAGTGGGGTGGTGATATATGGGGTTAGGGAGAAGGTGGGGTCGGGGCATCAGACAAGTATACCAAAAGGATGCATGAGACACGCTATAACAGGCGAAGAGGGATCGCTGTTGCATTTAATTTTGTACCGGTTGCGTTAGCACGGTATGGACGACGGAGTTGTTCAAACTTTCGTGTCTCGTCCTGGGGAAGAAAGCAGGGAGGATGTCGATCAAGTATGCAGCGATTTCCCAACAGGTACCAGGGAATGTGTACCAGGGAAAACATCAACATTACCATCAATTAACCTTCAGTTTTAAGATGTTTTCTTATTTTTATTTTGTTTTCCCGTAGAAGAGCATCATATAAGGGTCGGTGTATGGAGCCATGGGAGGGGCAACCATGGCCGAAGCACTAGTCATAAAAGGACCAAACCTTTTGTTTTGTCACCCTAAAGCAGAGTAAACTACTATAGATGGGAATCATGGGATAGGGGATAGGTGCTCCAAGCAAGAAGCAATGGACTAGATGTGTAGTACTCCGTACTTGCTAAATCTTGTCATGCATACTTATGCCACTGTGCAGTGTGGTCTGAGTACCAAGGTAAAAACATACTATTTAGGATTTTCGGTCACGCTAATAAAGATAAAATATAAAGAATAATATTTTCAATGCTAGTACAAATAGATTGACCATGGTACAGTATCATGCATGAAACCACGTACTACAGATCAAAATCACCTCATTAAAAAACTCCAGATTCAGAGAGATGCGTATAGTAGCAAACATATAAATTAATGGTATTCCATATTGTTGCTAGCCAGTAGTTTCGATCGTGGCAAACATGCCCCACATCAAAGGGAAGAACCAAAAAACAGATTTTCCTTGTTTTGTGGGTGACATGCTACCTCGTTTCCGTGCCTGTCCTTTGCAATAATTGGGATTTGGGACCTTATTGCAAGGAGAAGCGACGATGAAAGCTCAAGATCTAGTTTCGTGGACAACATCTTCACCAGATTAGCTACCGGCACAAGTCTCTTAAATACTCCATTTAGTAGCTTTTTTGCATTAGTTTATTAGTCAACCCGTGGCATGGACCTGTAACTGTATCCACAGTGTTTGGTGTTCTTGGAAGGACCTACATTGGCTACACGAGTAGGGCATAGCTTGTACTTATAGGCAGCGTTGCTGTGCTCGAGTCGTGGTGGCGTGGTGGGGCTGGGATGCCGGGGGTACATGTTGAATATGTTGGGAGGCAGCAGCATTTGTGGTGTGGACCAGACCGGAAAAAAGGTCGCAACAATATACCATACGCATAGTCTAGAGAGAGAGAGAGAGACAGGGGATGCTTGCTGCTAACACAAAATAAGACAGGGGATCAAAGCGAAGCGAAGCAACGAGGAAAAGACGCGGCTTTCTCTCGAGCAGGCGGAGGAAACGATTGGTCGTTGCCGACGGAACGGGGCCAGCAAAGTCCCGACGCCGCCGGCTGAGATTTCTGAAAAATTTTGTGGTGTGTTTCCGCCGGGTTCGCGGCGCCGGCCGGCAGCGGCAAGGCGCGGGAGCACGCGACGGCCGGGCTCTTGGGGTCCGTGTCTGGTGCCTGCCCCGGGGGCTCGTCGTGTTCATTCGGACGCGGCGGCAGCGGCGGTTGCGTCCGTGCGCTGTGCACGGCCGTGTCCGGAGACACACGAGCATGGGCGCACGTACTCACGCCGCAGTCACGGCCTTTGGGGTTGGGTTGAATTTTGCAGTTGGTTGTTTCATCGCGTATACAACAAAGATGGATGGATCAATAATATATATCTCCGTGACTAGCGCGCTTGAAACCCATGCGGTGGTACAAACAAACCGCTAGCTTAAATTCCATCTGATAATTGAGTAAACAAATAGTAGTAAATGGCAGTGAGCGTGACGCAACGCAATGCAATTCGATGGAAAGTCAAGCTGGCCGGGTCCGGGAAAGCAACTGCCGATACCAAACCACTGGCAGTACGGCGGAAATTTTGGTTCGTGCAGAGCTGTTCGATGCTTTTATTTCAAAAAAAGAAAAGACTTTACGAATGCGTGCGTGCACGTTGGTCCAAAAGTTCTTGGCAGGAGCTAGACCCTAGGTTTGGCTGCCATGCTAATCCGCCCACCTAACTACAGCTATACCTAATCGATCTCCTCGTACGTACGTGTCCTCCTCTACTCCAATCCGACCCCTGACCTGGCCTTCAATTCTTCACTCATGTCGAATTTAAATCATTTGATAGAGTGATAGGGTTTAATTTCACTTCGTGTACGTGGTGCAGATTTTGTTTACTTCCCCCAATCAATTTCATATGGTAGAGTGACGGGGTTTAATTTTCATACCTCGTGTATGTGATGCATATGTGGAGAGAAAATGATGGTACGGCGAGGGGTACGGCGCCGCGGACAGGGACGGCTTGCCGGCCGGCGGCGGCGACAGATATTGTTTCAAGCGCCGTGCGGCGTCGCAATGGCACTCGATGGCCACAAAAGGTTGGCAAGGATAGTTTAGAGCAGAGAGCTACCGCCTAGCGTTATGGGTAACTACAAGTCTAGCACCCAATCGTCAATGGATCGACTTTCCTGGCTAAAGTTAGGCAATCGGTGAAAAATAAACAATCTTTCTTCGACTGTAACAGGAATTAGTAAACAAGACGCATCCGCCAGCTCCAGATGGATGAGAAAGTTGAGACAGGCAGCCCAAAGGAGCCTAAAGAAGATATAGACAATGATCTCCCCTGCTAAAATTTAATGCACAATCTATGTGTAGTTCCTGTCAATGATGAAAGGCAGATACCACACATGATGATCACACATGCATGGAACTTGGCGATATAAACAAAAAAACTGAAACGAAGAGCGCTAGAATTCAGAAATCAGAATAAGGCCAGGATGCTGTACGTGCAACAAAAGCTGGTAGGCTTCCCGCGGAGGCAGGACGAAGCGAGAGGGAGAAATTTATTAAGAAGAAATCCAGGTAGATAGAGCTGCTGCTTTGTGATTGTACGTGCCCATAATCATGGCCGATGGTCTCCCGGATGGACCTTTGCTAACCAGAGGAGCAGACGGGCCCCATGGGCCATGGCTGCCTCCCTGTCCGGTCCATAGCATCCAAATGTCTGTCTTGCGTTAAACGGCTGGCACGTGGAAATCTAAGCTGATGAAAAATACGGGACAATTCATCACTATTTTAATATACGGAAACTCTTTTAGACCTGAAATAAAATATCTTTTATAAATTGCACCAGAAAATTCAAATTTTAGATCATATCATCAATACATTTTTTTTGACACGCATGCGCAGGCACACTCACCAATAAGAATATATGCACGAAAATCATACTTCTATGAGTACATACCTACCAAAGACTATGCTGATACATCTTATCTTCAGATTGATGAGGTCACCGTAGAGGCCTCGCTATTGATAGACGTGTCACCTACTATTAAAATAATAGCGCTAGTTAAATCTTAGAACAAATCGCATGCTTCGATCTCAATGCCAAGATCACATCCTTCACCCTATTAACATCAAGCCACTCAACAATATACACCCTGTACACCTTCGTAGCTTCATCAGAAGTCGCATCGACGGAGCAAGATGTACCTCGGGTGGAGCATTTGGGAAAGGTGCTCAAACTCATTACGAACAAAGGAGGCGGAGGATGTTGTCAGTGATGAGCTCATATTCATCATTCCCGTATATGATAATTACTCCATGGTGCTAGCTACCATGGTTGGTAGCAGCAAGGATATTGGTTGTGAGGACACACAATTATACTTGTCGGGGGAGAGTAGAATCCATACACTCTTTACTCGACTCCCCCCACAAGTATTAGATAAAATTTTAACAGACAATTTTGGAATATTATCAAGAAAAACCTTTCAACTCTTAGTAGAGTGAAAATAATGCATATATCCATTGTATAACACCAAAGAATGAAATATCTTCTCTGCAAGATTTTTCATATCACAAAATAGTGAGCTTCACATTGTGACATGCATATGAATAATGCTTTGGGGTTAATTTAAATCAAACGATTCTAGACACATTTTGCATGTCCCTTCGTATTGGAACCATTGCCATAACGTTAACATTCAAACCCAGATTACCCAATATATCTATCAATACTTAGCATTCTTGATGACCTTTAATATATGCAACTGCACGGCACCAACAAAACAAGAAATTAACTCATTGTAAATATTGTGGCCAAGATAATGATGACAAATTTCAGTACTTTGCATCTGATGTGTTCTTGCATCACAGGATCAGTCTCAATAATCATCTCAACTATGCCAAAAAAATACCACTATCATCTTGATAAATTTCTCATTTGATCCTCAAAAGGCCAAATTCTGTTTAGGAAGAAACTTCACAGTAAAAACTATTGTTACCAAAATTTGCCTTCGAGGCTCTTTTTTCCTTTGGATTTTCCGTTGCCTATCATCGCCAATTGTTTCATTTTTGCTTAACCTCAATCTAACTTAATTCAATGTATTCATGTTTATCAGATGCTCAATATCAGAAGCTTGGTCTAAAATTCCCAAACACCGCTCTTATTTTCTTTGAGTTTCTAACTGATATGTTGTCAGCCCCCTCTACTTCACTCCATTTAATGCTAACGACTACTTGCATTTGTTTGACTTAGATAATTTGCAGCAAAAACAAAGCTTTGCCCCATATGTTTTGAGTAAACCAACCACTTTCTACCAACAAACTCACCATTAGTATTTTGCGTAGTAAGCACATGAAAAATATCTACCAATGAAATCTTTATGGGAAACTCTAAATTAATTTATTTCATAGGCTAGTTTTCAATTAAGCTATCTCTTTTTCCATTATAAAGATTATCCCACTTTCTGGGACCATAGATAGATAAACTAGAACCATCTTATTCATCACCGTTGAGTTTTCATGATCAAATGAGAGATACAAATTTCCTCTCTCATACTATTCTCAATGACATCAATTTTCCAAATTAAATCTTCTTCTTTTGGACCATTCTCATTGACCTCAACTTTTGCATTTAAATTATGATCATGTTCCGACTGCCCATGATTTGATTCCTACCCTTCAACTTCGTTGAAATCAACATTACTTGAACCCGGAAAAAACTTATGTAAAACACCCTTTTGTGATTTAACCAATTGATCATCATATTTTTTTTCTTTTTTGAGCACCTAACAATTGTTTTTTTAACAATATCTAAAACCTAATTACCTAAACTATACACAATACTAACAATTGTAAGTGGAATTGAAAGTTTAGAATTAAATATCTAGCATGCTAAATAAATATAGAATATGCGAAAGAATTACCAGTCGGCAAGCAATCTTCAGCAGTGACAGCGTCCCCAGTTGGAACTCTGGCATCTCTGGCCTGGCCTTTTCCTGATGCCCGATTGACTCTGATCTTTGGATCAGCGATGTAGCAGCACACGAAGGGCGGCAACCGGCAGTGCCTCAGGCCCGCAACGGAGCTACGGAAGTGTGGAAAGCAAGGTTGCAAAGGGCAGACAGGCTGGTAGTGGAGGGCAGTAGCTGTGGAGGGGTTGAGGCAAGCAATCATCCAATAAGCTATAGGTTCGCACTTCGCAATCGGTCGATCAACACCTCATGTCTGCCACACGTGGGCGGGCCCGAGAGGAACCAACGACGGTTCAATCTCTTCCGCTTCCTTAACGGGGTTGTACATGTTTGGGCCTCCTGAATACTATGCATATTCGATGGGTCCCTCCTTCTCTCTGGGACCCAGTGTTCACCTCCGCTATATGTGCCCAAACCCAGGGCCTGCCTTGCTCGGTGTCCACGTTGGCTAGTTCCTCTCCAAGCTAATAGCACCATAATTGTCAAATTGTAAGTATTTTGTTCGATCTATAAATACAATAAGGATCTAGAAAATAAAAAAAATTCATTCCAAAATTTTCCTACTCACCCTTCACGGAGGACCCACATGTCGGGTCTATAGAGAAAAGTGTGTTGATGAATTTGTGATGTCAAATGAAAAAGATCAGTCTCTGGATGATTTCCACTGTTTGAATATTTTTTTATCGGTAAAAAAAGTTACCCGTCTTGTGTACCCACGCCACTACCTACGCATGCTATGAACTTCCTAATCTGATTTGAATTTGGACATTGATTTTCCTAATTTCTTTGGCTTTCCGCTATACAGTCTTATACGTTCTTGCTAGTTGCTGAAGTGTTTGTGCAATATCAAAAACTGATATGTATTATTGCGTGATAGTTGATTTTGGACATTGATTTTCCTAATTACTCTGCGAAACTAATGTAGCCTGCATTGGGACATTGATTGTCAGTCATGGTGGCATACTTTGAGAGTGCCGAGGTCCACAATGTCTGTGCCTGCACTGCACACGCCAGACGTCAATGTTTTGCCTCGACTCCATGAAGTCGCTAAAAACTATGCGCCACAGTACAAGCGGGCAAGCCTCACAGAGAAACAGAACGGAAGCTCAAAACAAACAAGATCTATCAGGTAGTGTAGTAAAAGGGGAAAATGAAAAAAAAGGGAAACAATAAGCAGCTAGATTTAAGCTTGAGGACTCAGAAGACACCACAAGAGCTGGCCAGTCTGACAGATTTGCATCTCAACGACGAGAGGCAGCTTAGCAGGATACGTAAATCCAGCCGAACTGCAAGGAGGGGAAAAAAGAATAGTGGAGCAATGCAAATAGGCTGGCTTGTCGCTGCATGCGGAGTAGAGACTAGTAGACATGTACAAAAGATAAGAGCTCTTTTGCACTGTCGAAAATGCTCACAAGTTGGCAGCAACGAAAATGCTCCGCGGGCAGCTACGAGTGCTCCTGGCGCAACCAATTAAACAACCACGGAAAACAGGTGAGCGGGCTCAGTAGAAAGGCAACAAGGCCCCTGAAACCAGGAGGAAGCAATGCATAATGGAGCCACGGACATGGCAGCAAGCAACCATGCATGGAATTGAAGCAGCCAACCATGCAGGCAGTCAACGTCCGTGCAAGAACAGAACAATATGCCTAGGCTAACAGCTCGCCTAAATCATCCCCGGCCCTGCTCGATCTATAGCTTGCTCTGCCCCTCCCTAGGGCACACAGATGCTTGGTAGCACCAGGCTGGAAACGCTATTTGGCCGGCCTGGAGTCGTTTTCATTGCCCTGAGGCATCGACTGCTGCAGCACGGAGTAGATTATTCGTACGATAGGAGTGCCGCATGGCTTTGAGAATTGAGAGGCTTTGGTGTGTGGCCAAAGGAGAGGGCAGGGTAATCAAGTCCCAGGCTACGGAGTCAGATCGGAAAGGCCTGAGACCAATCTAGCTAGCACTACTCATCTCCAGTATTATACTAGTAGCATATCCGTTAATTTGCTGACGTGAGAGGACTGAGCGCAAAAGATACGAGGACTTGTATGGTACAATGTATATCAAAATTTGTCCTTTTTCAGGGAGAATTAGCAGCTCTCTTGGTTAATATTTTTTCAAATAAATAGAAATGCACCACCGCGTTTCAAATCCAGGTATTCTATGCTATAAAATACAAAATGGTTGTCTGCATTTCTTGCTGGTACAGAGACCGGAGGTTACCTCGGTTATCTTAAAAGACCGTAACATGTGTGTTGCAGTGTTTACCGTGGAGTTCTTTTTTGAAACAATAGTGTTTGGAGATGCTCATAGTGGTAGAATCTAAGTACTTGTATTTAAACGGGTAATTGTGGGAAAAAAGTTAATGTTTACGTTTATACTAGTCTTTTGGAAAAAAAATATGTTCTCTCATACTTGAGCTACCCATTTCGGCCCAGAAACTCCAATTGCTACCCAGAACTTGGCGTGGATCCAAGGTTCGATATCCGAAAGGAAATGGATGTGGCCCATTGCCGCCCATCTATCACGTCCTCGTCGTCGATGACTCTGGGCATGCAACAAAGTCAGCAGAGTCTGAAGAAATATTCCCTCTCAATAAAGAAAAAGAAACAGAAGAGAAAGAACAGCAGCGTTTTCCGGTTGGACAGCATAACGTGCTTCAACCTTGCTCCAAAATCGTGCATAACGTAGAAAACGTTCGAGTTGGACAGCACCTTTGTGATTGAACCGACGCTAGCTTTTCCTTCAATTCGGTGCATGGTTTCAAAAGTTGCAGGCTGCATGAGTGCGACAGCTACCAACACCAGTTAGTATTCCACTGGCTGGCCTGGACGACTTGCTAAGGCACAAAGGCAGGGCTGGCAACTCACTCATCTTCTAGAGAATTTTGCCGTGCCGACAAAGGCCAAAGTGGTGTGAAAAACCTGATCTCTCTCCTCTGAACTCTGCCTCTCTGCTGGCTGCCTCAACTTGTTGCCATTATCTATCCTTCGCTTGACAACCAGTCGATAAGGACTTCAGGAGTGCCTACTGTGAGCGCGCGTGCGGCAAGCTATGTACTGGCCCAACGCTTGATCTGATCTCAAGGACCCAATGACTAATATCGAGTACATGTGTAATGCAAAACTAATAATGGTGGATACAAACTGAATCCGAGAAATCGTCTCAACCAAAGTTAGAGCAACTCCAAGAGCCCAGCTATTTATCTTAGCTAAATTTAGAGTTTTTAAGGATTCTAAAAAATAGATAGCTAGCTAAATGGTGGGGCAAACCAACAGACTATCTAAATCTCCACTATCCATATTCAAATTACTTGGGCCTATGGTTTTTTTCCTCCAAAACCTTTGGGCCGAGCGGCCTGGAGGCCCAAGGCCCTTTGGTCATCCATCCGACGAATATCACAGCCTAACGAAGAAGATGACGAGCTCCAGGCCAACCCAACCCAACCCGCCCGTCATCGGCCATGGACTGCCCGTCCCCGTAGGCAGCGGCCGTCAGGGGCGGCGTGAGCTAGCCACGCTCCCATGCTCGCGGGCAGACGACGGCAGTTAGCAGTGAATATGGCCCTCACCAACCCACCAAAGTTCGTCACTACCACGAACCAGGCTGCCATGGCGGCATGCTCGCCGGCGTAGTCCACCTCGTGGATGCAAAATTGAGATGGGGAATCGAGGTATGGTGTCCCTGCGGAGCTGTGTGAGCGAGGAATTGAAACCAGACTCAATGCAAGAGTAAATCGATGTGTAAGAGTTGAGAAATTCCGATGAAGGATTGGTACCGGTTGCCATGACCTTTATCGAGAATTATCAATTCAATTTCTCAAGCCCCATAAATCTGCATGGATGTTTTGTTCTCTACCTCGATTTAATTCATCGTTCTCGAGCCCTGTCGTTGGGGTCCCGGCCGAAGCCGCTGGACAAGAAAACGGCGCGGCGCTGGCGGCGGTAGAGAACCTACAGGTGCGGGTGCGGTCGTCGCGCGCTGTTGTCCGCGTCACCCCCGCCGCCGCCCGCGCCCTGCTGCTCCGCGTGCTTCTCGCTCTCCAGCACGATGCGCGCTCCTGCGTCGGCCGCGAGCTCGCGGAGCAGCACGTGCATCGGGAGCGTCAGCTCCACCACCAGCATGTCGCGGACGTGAAGCACGGCAGCGTGCGGGAAGGGCGCGGGAGTACATGCATGCATGTATACTATAACTATAAATGCGGCATATATACCTTTCTATAACGAGGTTGTTTGACGCCTGCACGGATAAAGAAAACAATGCACAAAAATAGAACCATGGCCATCAAGCTCAGACGATACATGACTGAACCTTAAGGAACATGGTTTTGATGACCATACAGAGCATAACCATAAACACAAATAAATCCTATTGAACTACTAGATGATATTCTTCTGCCTACAGGAGTCAATTATTGTGTAATTACATAAGAAAGTATACTTTTGCTTCTACTATGAAGCATAGTTGTTTTAACGCAACGTAAAATTTCGTCCAGAACTCTAGGTCCATATTTTTTCTACAGGACGTACTCCATATCTAATACGACCTTTACAGCTTCGACCATGCTGTGTTTGTGCATGGCAAGCATGTTACGTACATCTTTGCTAGTAGTGAATAAATTACTCACTTTCTCTATCTCATAGATTTTGAATTGCATTGATCAACGATTAAATTCAAAAGGTTTATTTCGACATCTTACAAACACAATTTCATTGCTGCAAAACTTTCCAGATTTCATACCGAATTTCAAATTTTATAAGTGCAAAACCTGCCACGGTGAGGGGAAAATCATGATTTCAGTTACACATGTACACTAATGTGAACAGGGTTGGTCGTCGGTCGTTGCTTCTTTTTTTGTTACGTGATCCCTTTGATTTTATAAGACGGAGTAGAAAGGAGCAGCGTAATGCCAAACTCGGCGACAGTAGTGTGAGAGGGGCCAAGCCGGCGAGACGAGGAAGCAAAATACATACTCCCTATAAATCATTTCAACTTTTATGGAAAATCAAATAATTTCAAGTTTAATTAAGTTTATACATTAAAATATTAACATTAATGATACTGGATAAACCTAGCATTAAATTCTTTATTAAATATATTTTCGTAGTATATCTATTTGGTTCATAAATCTTTGTAATCCTCTATATAATTTTGGTCAGATATAAAGTTTTAACTCTCCGAAAATTTAGAATGATTTTCAATTTGGAACCGAGTGAAGAGGAACGAAGTTGCAAAAAAGAGGAAAACAAACAAATAAAATGTGTAATGCAATCCTATGCACGCTCGTCACCAGTGAGCTTCCGTGCGTGGAGATGGTCAGATAAGAACATGAGCGAGACTATGAACGATCACCATACAAAAGAGAGACGTGCGCGTCGAGGCCAAGCTGCTTTCGACAACACTTTCAGGTCAAAGTTAACCAATCTACAATTACAATGCTCAGGATATGAACACGAAGATGTCAATGCTCAGGACATGCGTGGATTTATTTATTTTTTCGGGTGATGTTTTCTTTTTCTCGCAAGAAACGATCGGTAGACAATATGCCACGACAAGTGAGAAGGAAAAATCTGGGAGCACCGCCGGAGCCGCATCAGCACGCACCTGCTTGGCTCCTTGCGGCGAGGTCTGATGCGGAGGTCAGAGCACAGCAAGCGAGTCGCGGCGGCAGTTGGTTCTGTAAACGGCCAGTGATGGGTGGGTAGGAAGCATCAAATCTACTACTTTTGGTTTCCCACAGACAAACAAGCGAGGCCGAAGATTTACCAATCTTATCACGGATTGCATCCCATTTCTGCTAGGAATTGATGCCTCTCACATTCATAGGAACAAGAAAATGTGATGAAGGAAAAGGAGGCTGATTCACATAGCACAACAGCAGCAGGCAGGTAAAACAGAGAGATAAAGGCACCACCAGATTGATAAAGCAAACCAAGGTTTATGAAACACACCTAAGACAGGCACATCCAAAAGTTTAAAGGCATCACCAGTACGTGACCCTATGGAACTAACAAAAGGGATCACCGGGATCCAAAAGGCTACTAGTAAGAAGCTAGCCCTATTACACCACTGATCAGTCATCTGCATCATCAAGGTCTAACAAAGTAGCAACAGAGACAGCCTCAGGCTGGATCTGAAGGAAGCCAGTTGCCATGCCTTGGACGTTGGCGAAGGAGAGATTATGGAGCAGTGGAAGAGGTCTCCAAGGCTTCAGACATGTAGATGGAATGGTTGTCAGCAGCTTCTTATGCGCTTGCTTGATCACGATAGCCACCTAGATCGGGATTGAGCCTCTTGCTATGACGCAGAAAGGAGGCCGCCAGGGGTTCCTTCATCTTGCGAGCATGGCGCTTCTTAGAAGCCAAGTTGATGGGCCCTTGAACTTCCACCACATCATCATCACCATCATCATCATCACTATCCTCAAAAGGCACCAGAGGAAGGCCTGTGCGAGGAAGCTTGGGACCGATCAGAGGAGAAGCAAAATTATTATCCTATTCCACAGACACAGAAGCCAGGAAAAGGAGAGCATCATCATCAACAATGTAGGGTGGGACCAAGATATCAAGATCAACTTCAAAGACGGATAGATTCACAAAGGAAAAGGAGTACACAAGTGTAGGGATTGATGGATTCAATTTGAAAAGGGGGTTCACCTGAGTATTAGAGAGAACCAGGGCATAAGCATTAGTATCCACCACCAGATTCATAGAAGCAACCGAGATGACATTCAGATTGCCAGGAACAGCCCCATCAACTGGATCTTCAAGATCATCAACATTCACAGGAATATCAGCAAACATTGCTTCATTGCCACCTCCACTTGTTCCAGCGCCATGGTGGGATCCATAAACCACAACAGATCCAGCGGCGTGATTAACTTGAACATGGAAACCCATCCATCTAGGTGGATCAACCGGCAAGGGATGGAGAGCTCCCTCTGGTGGAAAGAAATCCTCATTACCAAGCAAATCAACACCCCTGCGCTTGAGCACAAAGTCCGAGCAATACAAGAATGAACCCTGGGCGGGAGACTACCCGAGACAACTACATCATGAGGAACTTCAGCATCATCATGCATATGTACCTTGACCACAATTCTAGCATTGTTTCCAGTACCATAACAGTATCTAAGCAAGCCAAAACCATCTACTGCCTTTGAGATAGTAGTGTTACTATGCGCATCACCAGGAAAAAAAGCATAAGCATGATCCAAACCTCCCTATCCAGATCCCTTTCTCTAACATTATAACTGACATCATGCTTAATGAACCTCAATTTATAATCAGGTCCAAACTGAATGATTCTATCCAAGAAACACTCACCTTCAACTGGGGTATGGAACCGAACAAAAGCATCACCAATTGGGGACGGTTGTACCTCAGCTAGATGAACCTTCATGAGGGATGAAGAAGTCCTTCAAAGATGCCACCAAGGGAGGGAAATCTTACTTGGAGACCACAAGCTTCAGGAAGGCGATCGCCAAGTCTTCGTTGTACTGTTCCATGACACCACCAATGTAGGCAAACAGCCTATGGGGGGCCGCCGGATCATGAGGGATGACCTCCAAACAACACATTCAACTTTATCAGGCACAACTCGTTTGATATCCATAAAGTCACAATACAATCTCTCCATTGTGGCATTCATCCATAAATTCCTACCTGATGGTAGTAAATTGCCAAACGATCTACCGCTTGTAATCTGGTGGATGATGCGACGCTCTGCGAATGCCGCCGGTGTGGCAGCCGCGTTCCGCCGTCGCCAATGATGAGAGGAATTGCCTCTCGAAGGCGTCATAGGCGGCCTTGGCCGCGTCGTCGGTGGCGAACATGGCGACCCAACGCTGGATCTGAAAGATTAGTAATTCAGGACTTCTTTTTGGATTTGGCACTCCACAAATGTGTACATATTTTTTCATATTTTTCTCATTTTGTAGTAACCTAGTAGGAATATGACATGTATAACCTGGTTCTTTGATCCTATTAAATACGCAATATATTTGTATTGTTCATCATATTTCATGCAATGCTTCTGTTCTTCAAACATAGGACAAGTCGAAGCTATCCGTAGCGATCTGTAGCGATCATCTTGGCCTTGCAGAATTGGTAACCAGGAAAACATGTAAAATTAGATGTTTTTTCAATGTCTTATTTGTTCTTCAAGAAATTTTCAATGCCTTCTACATTGCACTTTGTTGCTATATGTTTGTACATAGTTCTCATTGAATGTGTTAGGGTCATGCCAACTTGCTTTGTTGCCTCCTTAAAACTATACATATGTGACTAGGTAATAGTATTAAATCAGTGATTGTACACTTTGTAATAGTGAAGCAAAATTATGACTGAACGAGATTGGATGTATAGTGGTTGGAAGCCTGGTAGGCCGACATATGATTGGGTTGAGTATACAAAGGAATTCTTGGATTTTACCTTCTCTAGACATAGTGTATCGCAAGATGGTACGATCCAACTACTTGCGCTCGAGGATGACTACACCCAGCAGGGTTCATCATCTTGACACCGGTGGTGCCATTGCCTTGCAAGATCACGATCTGAGTCTTGCCAGCTGATTTGGTGGTTGTATAGGCATCAGAAGTCGCATCATCACCAGAGTCCAAGTCAGTTGCGTCAGGGCTAGAGAAGAGAACTCGGATCCTCCGAGCTTCCATGCTGCCCCTTCCCTACTAATTTTCCTCGTCTTCGACGGCATAAAAGGCCGAGGGAGGCGGCTAGGATTTGTTTCCGCGCAAAAGGAAAGCCTCATAACCCTTTGCTTGGTGAACCCATGTAGTACACTAATTTTCACTAGACATCATGCATATACCAAATGCTTACGCATCGGTGATGTTTCCGATACGCATATATTATTGAGGCGTTGTTGTTTGAAAATAATGGTTTAATTTTGGTTTGCCCTGTGTCTATGTTCATGAGATGTAGAAGATAAGATAATTGAGAAGAGGCCCAGGAAGGGCGTTTCATTCAACCACACACCAGGAACATACCATGGGGCTACACCTCGTATGAAGTTCGACACTGCTGTCTAGACTCTTAGGTGAAACGCTATGGCAATTGCATTGTTAAAACATTGTAACAATTGAAGAGTACCTGAAAGATTAGTAATTTATGACCTCCTTTTTGGATTTGGCACTCCATAAATGTGTACATATTTTTTCTTATTTTTCTCATTTTGTAATAACCTATTAGGAATATGACATGTATAACCTGGTTCTTTGATCATTTTAAATACGCAATATATTTTTTAGACATTCGGTATTCTTCATCATATTTCATGCAGTGCTTCTGTTCTTTAAACATAGGACAAGTCGAAGCTATCTGTAGCGATCATCTTGGCCTTGCAGAATTGGTAACAAGGAAAGCAGGTAAAATTAGATGCTTTATCAATGTTTTATTTGTTCTTCAAGAAATTTTTAATACCTTATACATTGCACTTTGTTGCTGTATGTTTGTACATAGTTCTCACTGAATGTGTTAGGGTCATGCCAACTTGATTTGTTGCCTCCTTAAAACTATACTTATGTGACTTTGTAATACTATTAAATCAGTGATTGTACACTTTGTAAGAGTGAAGCAAAATTATGATTGAACGAGATTGGATGTATAGTGGTTGGAAGCCTGGTAGACCGACATATGATTGGGTTGAGTATACAAAGGAATTATTGCATTTTGCCTTCTCTAGTCATAGTGTATCGTAAGATGCTACGATCCTACTACGTGCGCTCGAGGACAACAACACCCAGCAGGGTTCATCATCTTGACACCTGTGCTGCCATTGCCTTGCAAAATCACGATCTGAGTCTTGACGGCTGATTTGGTGGTTATATAGGCGCCGGAAGTCGCATCATCACCGGAGTCCAAGTCTGTTGCGTCAGGGCTGGAGAAGAGAACTCGGATCCTCCGAGCTTCCATGCTGCCCTGCTAAATTTCCTCGTCTTCGACGACAGAAGAGGCAGAGGGAGCATGACATGTATAATCAGGTTCTTTGATCCTGTTAAATATGCAATATATTTTGTAGACATTCAGTATTCTTCATCATATTCCATGGAATGCTTCTGTTCTTCAAACATATGACAAGTCGAAGCTATCTATAGCGATCATCTTGGCCTTGCAGAATTGGTAACCAAGAAAGCAGGTAAAATTAGATGCTTTATCAATGTCTTATTTGTTCTTCAAGAAATTTTCAATGCCTTCTACATTGCACTTTGTTGCTATATGTTTGTACATAGTTCTCAATGAATGTGATAGGGTCTTGCCAACTTGCTTTGTTGCCTCCTTAAAACTATACTTATGTGACTTGGTAATAGTATTAAATCAGTGATTGTACACTTTGTAATAGTGAAGCAAAATTATGACTAAACGAGATCGGATGTTTAGTGGTTGGAAGCCTGGTAGGCCGACATATGATTGGGTTGAGTATACAAAGGAATTATTGCATTTTGCCTTCTCTAGTCATAGGGTATCGCAAGATGCTACGATCATACTCAAGGAGAAAAACACCCATCAGGGTACATCATCTTGACACCTGTGCTACCATTGCCTTGCAAGATCACGATCTGAGTCTTGCCGGCTGATTTGGTGGTTGCGTAGGCGCCAGAAGTCCCATCATCACCAGAGTCCAGCTCTGTTGCGTTAGGGTTGTCGAAGAGAACTCGTATCCTCCGAGCTTCCATGCTGCCCCTTCCCTGCTAAATTTCCTCGTCTTCGACGGCAGAAGAGGCGGAGGGAGGCGGGTAGGATTTGTTTCCGCGCAAAAGGAAAGCCTCAAAACCCTGTGATTGGTGAACCCATGTAGTACATTAATTTTCACTATACATCATGCATATACCAAATGCTTACCCATCGGTGATGTTTCCGACACGCATATATTATTGAGGCGTTGTTGTTTCAAAATACTGGTTTAATTTTGTTTTGCCCTATGTCTATGTTCATGAGATGTGGAAGGGAAGACAATTGAGAAGAGGCCCAGGAAGAGGGTTTCGTTCAACCCCACACCAGGAACATACCATGGGGCTACACCTTTGTATGTAGTTCGCTACTGCTGTCTAGACTCCCAGGTGAATGTCACGCCCGGTTTTAAGGACAAACCGAACGCACCCTTTATGCATGCCCAGGATCAAAATTCATGCATAAAGTGACATCATATGTGAATAACAGAAACAATATCAATTACAAAGCGTATATTATTTACAAAATGACCAGAGGGTCTTAAAGAAAATTACACATCCGTAAGTCTAATCGTAATAGAGGGCTCCATAATCCACAGGAACGTCGACCGGGGGCACGCCAGCCTAGGACTCCAAGTATTCACAAATGGCTCCTCCAAGTCTTCTCAACACTATCTGAGCAGCAGCAGGGGGAGACACAGCAGGGGGTTCAAAGGAAAAGGGTGAGTACACCTGGAGGCGTGTACTCCGCAAGTGGGGGAAATAAATGACATGAAGGGCTTATGAACAAAGAAGGCTGTTTAGGTGGACTGCAAAGCTCATATTTTAGTTGGTCAAGTTTTAATTAAGCACCTAAGATTAATGGTGTTTCGGCTTCCCAAAACCAAACCCAACTTAAGGTTAAACCCACGTATAACTAACCAAACCATAGTTAACCATCAGTGTGATCCTCCCAACCAACTAACCATGTGAGGGTCCAGGCCGCTCTTGACCGTGAGCACGGCTGTTATAACAGTTTTACACTCTGCAGAGGTTGTACACTTTCACCATGAGTCGTGATACCTTTTAGCTGAGGTTGCAAGTCTCCACACATTTCCAAGATGTGAGTGCCGGGGTACACTACGAGGCCGTGACTAGGTTCACCAGCGCGCATTAATCCACTCAGGGTTCGGGTACCCATCATTGTGCCGTGCCAGAGTCCACCCCAGCCCCAACAACTTAACGCAGACCACTGGATTTCCCGATTTCCCCTAGTCACATAGCCAAGACCATTGCCCATCTAGTTCTCATGGTTGTACTGTTGTCCTGGGTGGTCGCTCCACAGATGAATCCTTATTTAACCTTGGCTCAGGCAACAACCTTCTCTTCACAACCTCGCATCAAACCCAACTTGCCTGAGCCACCTAAAGTTCTAGGTTGCTAAAAGATTACCCAAACCAATGTTGCATAGTTCATTAATCAAGATTAATTATAACCCATCCCATGTTGAGCAAGCTAAGCATATGCTACCCATAAAAGGATACCTCTAAAGGCTTCAAGGAATGTCATGAAAAAGCTAGTAACAACCTATATAGGATTCCCAGCAAATTGACATCTAATGCAAGAAAGCAATAAATAAAAGGTGATAGCATGTAAAATAATAAAAGGCACAAGAGTCAAGATGATCAAGACACTTGCCTCTTTCCAAAGTCTCCCTGCTCAGAAGCGTTCCTCAGCGTAAACAAATCAACTGAAAATAACACACATGCACAACTAAGAACAATACACCAAGCAATAGGAAAATAGTTTTCGAAAACATACTGCTAGCTAACACTAGCTACAACGAACGCGAAAGGCAGGAGAAGCGCTTAAAATGAAGCTACGGTTCAAAAGATAAAACTAGTGAACATTTGAATTATATACAAAAGGAACAACTACGTGTTGCATTCATTTTAATTTAAAGGATATTTCAAAGAAATAGCCATGTTTAATTTACTCAATTTATTTTAATTCAAAAGCGAATTAAATCCTAGTCATATTTTATTTACAGATATTTGCATATAGATTAAGCCATTTAACACGTGAGAAGGTCTAATCGAATTATTTCATGTGTCGTGTTTGAACTAAACAAGTTATAAATTTAAAATACATTTATGTTAGCATTATTCAAATTAGTATGAATTTATCAAAACCGGTGTATAAACCTAAACAAGTTTTATTTACAAAGTTGATTGAAAGGAAATTAACCAATTTAATATTTTATTTAATTTTATAAAATATGATCATCGTGAAACTACACTTGCAACGATAGCCCACGCTAAAAGAGGACCATCGCAATAAGAACGGACTAAAACGGAGCTAGGACGCAAAAGCTACGGGCTAAAACGTGATTTATCTATTTTTTGGAATTTTATTAACACCTAAAAGAATTTAGTTTAAGCTAAAACTAATTTTTATAGCATTAACAAGGATTATAATATTTTTAGAATAAAATAAACTAGTTTTTGACATCATATTAGCAATATACGACATCAACCAGGTAGTTTATACAAGGTTTAAATAGGTTTTTTACATTTTTTTTAAATAACAAGGGTATTTATATAATTTTCAGAAAGTTGCAAGGTCTATAATGTGAAATGTACAAGGTCCAGTAAAGAAATATTGTAAAACAGTGAAAATACAAGGGTTTATATGTTATTTGCACTGACTAGGGGCCTATACGTATATAAGTATAGCTAACAGGGGCTAGCAGAGAAGTTTCCCAAGGTACAGTGAACAACACGTGCAAAATTATGGTTCTGCGGGGGCTTTTCTGCAAAACGGTCAAGACTGTGTGTTGACCGGTATAGGGACTTCTAATCCTGGCCGTCCGATTTCAGATCAACGGCTCAGGAGCGCTGCTCGAGTGGGGTCGCCGGCGGGGGTGGGAGACGGCGGCGCTGGGCGCTTTGCGGCGGCGGTTCCCCGAACTTCGGCCGTTCTCGAGCTACAGGCCACGGATTCGCAAGCGGTTTGGTCCTACAGGTAGAGGAGGAGATGGCGAACGCACCCATGGTGATCTCGTCGACGATTTGGCGATGGAGATGGCTGCCGACGGCGCGGGGCGCGCGGCGGCCTCGGGCGCTCGTCGGGGACGTAGCTACGACCTCATCTTTGTTCGTCTGGGCACCGGGGTGTCCTTGTCATGGTCCTGCGTGAGTGAGGGAAGAGGAGAGGGAGTCAGAGAGGGTGCCTAGGCGGAGATCAGAGGCGGCGGTCATGGGTTACCGGCGGCGGAAGGGGCGGCAATTCCCGGTGGGGCGGGGCAGTAGAGTGGGTGGGATTCGGCAAGGAGGAAAAGGGGTTCTCAGCGCTCGTTTGTGGAGGTTTTATAGGCGACGCCGAGGTTTGGGCGGCCGGGAATTTGGCGGAGGCGGTCACGGCTTTGATGGCCGGTAAATGGCCATCATGCGCCATTGCAGCGCGTGGGGGAGGAGGGGGAAACGGCGGGGTAGTTAAGGTGGGGTGGAGTGAAGGCACCTGCGGGGTGGGTCCGGGCGGGTGCGCTCGCAGGCGAAGGCGAGCCGAGCGTCGGCGGCGCTCCGGTGTCCGTGCGGTGAAGCAGAGGAGGGAGGAAGGAGAGAAGGGCGCTGACGGGCTGGGCTGGGTGAGAAAGCGCCTGGGCGCTGGGCTGGGCCGTGTAGGAGGGGGAGGAGGGAAGGGGGCTAGGCTTGGTGGGCCGTGTAGGCGTGGAGGTTTGGGCTGGGGTGTGGGCTCTGGTTAGGGGGGGGGGGGGGTTTCTGGGCCACATAGGGCTTGGTGCTCTATAGGGTTTAGCATTTGGATTTCAACAAAAGGAAAGAAGAATAAAAGGAGGGAAGGTAAAAGAAAATTTGGACAAAGCCCTAAAATATTATTTGGCCCCTTTAAATATACACTCCAGAAATATTTAGTCCTTAAACATAAACACACTAGCGAAAACTATTCGAATTTTATAAATGTTTTTAAAATCCACAATTTTCCAAACAGCAAAAACAATGCAAGAGCATGTATGCATCAACCACCTTATCCATATCACCTATATTGATTTATTTTACAATTTATAAAATATTGTTTTATTTTAAAATAATTGTACACCCACTCTATTTAATTCTAACAAATTTTAGAAAATTTTTAAAAACCTAGTAAATTCAAAACTAGGGTGTTACAGTGAAACACTATGGTAATTGCATTGTTAAAACATTGTAACAATTGAAGAGTACATGAAAGATTACTAATTTAGGACCTCCTTTTGGATTTGGCACTCCATAAATGTGTACGTATTTTTTTTATTTTTCTCATTTTGTAATAACCTAGAAGGAACATGACATGTATAATGTGACACCTGATTTTTGAACTGCCCGGTTCGGCCGAAGGCCCTTGGATGCACCGCCTTGCTCTAGACGCCTGGGATTGCTTCTGGGGGTCGGTTGGTTGCTGGGGGCGGTTCGGCCGAACAGGCCTGTTCGGCCGAACGGGCCTGGGAGCCCGGGCCTACCCCCTGCACCGCCTCTGCTCTGTGGACTTCCTGGGCCGGCCTCTGGTAATGTGCTTCGTGATGTGTAGTCCCAGGTTTACGTGGCGGTGCTCCGGGATGAGTTGGCGGTCGTCCATGCGTCATGTGTTGCGTTTGCTTGGTCAGCGTTGGCGTGGACGACTCCCGGTGGCGTGTATGGCTAAGGGGGGTAACCGGCCGAACGGAGTCGTTCGGCCGATTCGGTCATTTTCGGCCAAAACTCGTAGTTGTACCTGCACAAGTGACACTCACCAAAACTCGTGGAACTTTATTAGAAATAAAACCTAAGTACATGGAATGTTGCATAAAACCTCATTTATTCCCGAGTATTGGTGGTCGGATTTGGGATGTAACGACCGCCAACAAGCTCCCCCAAGCTTAGCTCTTTGCTCGTCCTCGAGCAAAGATATAAACTTAGGCTCGGTGGATCAGGAGTTGCTACAATGTCATTTCTTTTGCAGGTAACTTTATAAACAACTAGTGTTCAACAATACTTGAATCAAAGGCAAAGTTTTAATTCACCTTTTTCCTATGGGGCTTATAGCAATCTCCTTATCTTGGGCTCCCACAAGGTTTTCAGGTTCATTATTACTCATGCAAAATAACTCATGTACTATTAAGCAACTAGTTGAAACAAAGTACTTGCAAAATTAATGACAGAGCAACTATTCATCATTTCCAAAGTGAGAGGCATATGATTCATTCCATGCATAGTTGGGAGTTATTTTATTCAAGGGAAATATTTTTGGTATTTTCATTTTCATCATTTTTTTATTTGCAAACTAAAACATGAAGGGAAAGGGAAATGCAATTGAATGATCAAAGTGCTGGGTAAGTCGGGACGTACCTGAATGGGGGTCCTCCCCCAAGCTTGGACTCTTCACTGGTAGGGATTAAGTCTTGAAAGGTACTGACTCAGTTGGTCCGCCTGCTCGTGGACGTCGTGCTGGATGGACGCTACCATCCCGCTATTCTCTTGGTGGTACTGAGAATGGCGGGCTAGCGTGTCTTGGATATTTCGAGTGCGGTCGTTGATGAGGTCGACTCGATCGGAGATGTAGGACAGCTCCCGATCGTAGTCGAAGCGCGCAGACTGTGAGTATCTAGGAGTGTATGGCTGGGAGGCATTGTCATACCCCCCCTGCATACCAGCTCCCAGACCACTCAGAGTCCGTGCTCTGACCGTAGTCCCAACGTCCGAAGGCGAAGTAGTCCGGTTCCTAGGGTTGTCCAGAGTCTCCTGCTCCAGACGTCCCAGCACCGGTGTACATGTCGTAGGTGGCCTCGAATGCGGACGTATGTCGGTGCGGCATCTGTGGTGCATCTTCCGGTTCCTATGAGGTGGCGAGCCCGGCGTCACGCCTAGCTCGTCCCCTCGTGACTGGTCCGTCACCTGCAACGCTGTGCCGAGCGGGCTCCCTCCGAGGTGGAGAGTCGTCCGACTCGGTACTCAATTGAAGAGTTAATTTAGGAGTGGTATACAACCTCAGTGCTGCACAAGGCAGAGGCACTTCGGTTGTATAGCCACAGTAAATCATAACCAGCGTTGCATCAGGCGTCCGCCGTATCATGTGGGCTTGCACGAAGTGCTCGGCATCCATGACGGAACGCATTGTCTCAATGTACGTAAGCCGGGCGCCCTGAAGAACGCCCAGATGGGTAGCAAGGCGAGTGACTAAAGAAGTCTTCGCCATGCTGCCTGCATGAAAAATATGAGAAATCTAGTGACTAATCATACCTTCACAGGAGAATAAGGAATTTGCTTAACCATAGCATAAAGAACCCGCAACTCGATTGTGTTGACAGGGCGCACATCTGCCCGGGGAAATACCGTCATAGACACCCATCGATGCATGAAACGCGAAGTGGGGTTATGAATACCGTTCGTGCGGGGTGCACGACAGTTGGTACTTCCTGAAATCTTTCTCCAAAACAAAACCCGATCAAATCTTTTCAACGCTTTGTTCGGGTCTAAAGAACAACGACTTGAAAATCCAAGACCCGAACTGAAATCCTTCCAAGAGCAAAAGAACTCTTGGTTGAAAAATCTAAAGCGAATCCCCCCATTTTCCGGAACCAAAGTCGAAAGAAATTCGATGGTGAGTAAGTACGAACGTTTCTCGTTGATGTGCCAGAAATTTTCCCAGCCAATGGCCTGGAAAATTTCTGGGAACTCCTCGTCCATCCCCGTCTTTCTGAGCAGGTCTTGCTCAAAAACACGGGTGTGTTCGAACTCCTTCAGCCGAAGCTCGTTGAAGGTGTTTCGCTCCCGCTCCGTCCTGAGGTTGATGTCGTTCACGCTCAGGAGCTGCCTGGCCGGGGGCGTGGCGTGACCCCATCCCGAGCCGGCTGCTCCTTGTTCATCTTCATCCATCCGGCTCGAGCCACGGGACGGGGCTGGGGAGCTCCCAGCATCGTCCGTGCGGCGGCTAAGCCGGGTGGAACGACGGAGTGCAGAGAGGAAGTTTGACATGATTCCTGCAAAAGGTTAGTGCAACAACAACTACCCGAAGGACTGAATATATGAGGTTAGCATAAGAAAATCAAGTCAGTCGTCCGAGATAGTTAGTCGTTCTTGCGGGGATGAAAACCACCACAAAAGGTTAGTCGTTCTTGTGGGTGTCGGAGGCCACCTCAAATTCGTCCAGAATTTCAGCAAAAAGATCACAATAAAGGCAAAATATTTTTGGGATTTTCTAGTGATGCAAGGGAACCAAAACTTGGACAAGAACTTGGGAAGAACTTGAGCAAGTACTAGAGCAAGAAAATGAGAGAGAGAGAGAGAGAGCTCCTAGCAGCAATTTTCAGAATGCATGAGTGAGTGAATGGTGCAAGGAGAAGCAAGCAGCATGGCCAGCATTTATAGGCCAAGGGGGGGCAGGCCCCTGGTTCGCCCGAACCAGGCCGGGTGGCCAGGGCACTCCCATGTCAGTGCAGCCCCCTCCTTTGCTTTGATTCCACGCCAAAATGTGTGGACACAAAATTTTTAGGTCATGTCAGTGGAGTTTAGTGGTAGGTGAGATGGAGAAGAGAACTCGGATCCTCCGAGCTTCCATGCTGCCCCTTCCCTGCTTAATTTCCTCGTCTTCGACAGCAGAAGAGGTGGAGGGAGGCGGCTAGGATTTGTTTCCGCACAAAAGGGAAGCCTCAAAATCCTGTGCTTGGTGAACCCATGTAGTATACTAATTTTCACTAGACATCATGCATATACCAAATGCTTATCCATCGGTGATGTTTCCGATACGCATATATTATTGAGGTGTTGTTGTTTCAAAATACTGGTTTAATTTTGTTTTCCCTGTGTCTATGTTCATGTGAGGTAGAAGGGAAGACAATTGAGAAGAGGCCCAGGAAGAGGGTTTCGTTCAACTACACACCAGGAACATACCATGGGGCTACACCTCGTATGAAGTTCGCCACTGCTGTCTAGACTCCTAGGTGAAACACTATGGCAATTGCATTGTTAAAACATTGTAACAATTGAAGAGTACCTGAAAGATTATTAATTTAGGACTTCTAGAGAATAGATATTCGGTGTTCTTCATCATATTTCATGCAATGCTTCTGTTTTTCAAACATATGACAAGTCGAATCTATCTGTGGCGGTCATATTGGCCTTGTAGAATTGGTAACCAGGAAAGCAGGTAATATTAGATGCTTTATCAATGTCTTATTTGTTCTTCAAGAAATTTTCAATGCCTTCTACATTGAACTTTGTTGCTATATTTTTGTACATAGTTCTCACTGAATGTGTTAGGGTCCTGCCAACTTGCTTTGTTGCCTCCTTAAAACTATACATATGTGAGTTGGTAATAGTATTAAATCAGTGATTGTACACTTTGTAATAGTGAAGCGAGACTATGACTGAACGTGATTGGATGTATAGTGGTTGGAAGCATGGTAGGCCGACATATGTTTGGATTGAGTATACAAAGGAATTCTTGGATTTTTCCTTCTCTAGTCATAGTGTATCGCAAGATGGTATGATACTACTGCTTGCGCTCGAGGACGACTACACCTAGCAGGGTTCATCATCTTGATGCCGGTGCTGTCATTGCATTGCAAGATCATGATCTGAGTCTTGCCGGCTGATTTGGTGGTTGTATAGGCGCCGGAAGTCGCATCATCGCCGGAGTCTAAGTCTGTTGCGTCAGGGAATCGAGGGCAACACCTAAAAATAGCATTTTGACCTTTGTAGTATCAAATGCATAGACTATTAGAATTTAGAAAGTGTTCAACTAAAGTGGGATAATTAAGAGTAAACTGAAGTTATGGTATGAACAAGAAATGATGGGTACCTAATCTTCTAGATTCCAAGTGTTGTTTGCCTCACAATTTGGTAATGATTTCAAACTGGTATTTAGGGATTCTCTTTCAATTTATGTATGAATGTAGTTGCGTATGATTTAAATCTAGGACCTGATGTTAAATTGTTCCGAAATCCAAACTCAAGTAGTAACTACTGATATGATTTTACATTTGTTAGTGAATAAACCTAATCCATGACATAATGAAAAATATGTTTGGCAGCATGATAGGCTAGATATTTTGGCATCCCCACGGTACCGGGTCCTATTCGCTTGGCTTATCAGCCACCAGCCGGCAGTGTTTTTCTCTCAGCAAAAAATCAGTACCAGCCATCAGTCACCAATCAGCTAGCAGTGTTTTCTCTCTCAGCAAAAACTAGCACCAGTCACCAGCCACCATCCAACCAAACGGGGCTATATGTGGCGCGGCAATGCCGCGCAGTCTTCTAGTATTTGTTGGAAAGGTTAACGCAACCAAAGGTGAATGGTGGCATGGGGTTCCGGGACCTCAGGTTGTTTAATCTTGCAATGTTGGGAAAGCAAGATTGGCGGCTGATGACTAGACCGGATAGCCTGTGTGCAAGGGTGCTCAAGGGGAGGTACTTCCATGATGTTGATTTTCTTTCCTGCCCCCGGAGGAAGCATGCGAGTTCTACTTAGCGAGCTATCATGGCAGGTAGGGAGGTGCTCAGTAAAGGGCTCGTCAGGTGAGTGGGAGATGGAGCGACAACGAGAATTTGGCAACATAGATGGTTACCAGGACATTTTGCTGGGAAACCAATTACTCCTATGGAAGGGCAAGATGTAGAGTTGGTTTCTGATCTTGTGACTGATAGTGGAGCATGGAATGAGGACCTGATCAGGGGGAGGTTTTTTAATGTTGATGCCCATGCAATTCTCAAGATACCAATGCTGATGAGAGGAGAGGATTTCTAGGCCTGGGAGATGGAAAAACATGGTAATTATTCTGTATGATCGCTTACCGGCTACTGGAAAATTTGCGAACACATCAGTCGATGCCGAATGAACCAGGTACATCAGGGGATGATGTGTGGAAATTAGCTTGGAAGTTAGATGTGCCACCCAAGGTTAGAGTTTTTTGGTGGAGAGTTTTGCATGAGTTTCTGCCAGCACGGCAGATCCTACACCGGAGGCATATAGAGCCGATTGCTTTCTGTGAGACTTGTGGTGCGGATGAGGATTCAGTGAGACACATTCTGATGGAGTGTACTGTGGCAAAGATTTTCTGGGAGCAAACCAAAAAGATTACTGGAGTGAAGTTGCCTCCATTACATCCAGATACTTGGTGCCGAGATTTATTGCACGATAATGTTTGCTCCAAGAAAGACAGAGCTGTGATCATTTGTGGTATGTGGTCTTTATGGACATTGCGAAACCAGCGCCGTCATGGAGAAGCAGGGCTGCCGATCAAACAAGCGATCATGTGGGTAAGAGATACGGCGTTTGATTTGTGGCAATTGCTGCACCCGCAGAAGGAACAGATGATCAAGGAGAAGCCGAGATGGAGACCACCAGAGGAGGGGTGGCTCAAATGTAACGTTGATGGTGCATTTTATTGTGGTGCAACAGGCACGGTGCTTCGTGACCATGTTGGTGGCTTCTTGGGTGCCTCGGCAAAATGGTATGATCACTGTATGGATGCGCTGGCATGCAGGGATGGCTTGATTTTGGCCAAGAAGCTTGGAGCTGCAAGAGTAGTCTTTGAGACCGATTCCCAGGAGCTGGTGCGTTTGTGGAATTTGAAAGAATCACAGAGATCATCAGTTGCTGCAATTCTGAAGGAGATTCGGGAGCCATGCTAATTCGCTTATTAGTTTTTCTCTAATATTTGCTAGTCGAGTCTGTAACACAGTGGCTCACGAGCTTGCAAGCCGCGCGCGCGATCGTCCCCGTCCTCGATCGTCTAGAACCTTCCGTTCCTAAAGTCGGAGGCCGCGCGCGGGTGGTTCAGCGCGCGCGCGCGCGCATCCGAGCGGGGCCAAGCCAGAGCCAGAGCCATCGCCGCGGTCGTCGCTGTCGGGCGATGGATCGGAGCGGCGCTAAAAACATCCGCGTCGCCGTCCGGCCGGCGGCGCTTACTATTGTACCGGCCGATCCGAGGCCCGACGACCGGCGACGCGGCGTGCAGATACGCGCACACGTGGCGAAGCTGTGCTCGCATGGGGTTGTAGCCTCGTCAGCTCCTTGTGCCGCGGTTGGACTTGGTTGTGCTTGTGCTCCGAGTGGAAGGAAGTAAACGGCCGGTGATGGGTGTGGTGGCCGATGGCGACGCCGCCGAGCAGCGAGAAGAACCCCCGCGCCTCGTCGGCGCCTCCAAACATCCAGCTGGGCTGCGGTTAGTTGATCACGCGTTCGGTCACGCGCGCACGCCTTGCGAACTTGCGTGCCGACTGCCGAGCTGCTGACTGGCTCCTGCGTTCTTGGTTGACATCCGATGATCCGATCCGTGGACAGCGGAGGATGGGGTGGCCGCCGCTGTAGACCATCGGATTTCTTTCTGATTCTGGGCGGTGGATGGCTTGCTTGCTTGCAGAGGAGGATGGTCAAGGAGTGGATCTTTCTGATGATTATCGCCAAATAAATTATATGGTACGGCGAGAAGCGGATATTTTAGCACCAAGCGACTAGCACATCTTCTGAAAAAAAATGGTTCAAATGCAAGTTTTTCCATCCTGAATTTTAATCCAATTCTTTGCCACAGCCTCATTTCGTTCGACCGTGCTAATAATACTTGTTCCGTACTAATTATTTTGTTCAGCTACAACTGCTTTGACCGTGGTCATCAGTAGACCCTCAGCTACCGAACCAACTAAACAGATTAATCAACTTGTCATGTGACAGTCGCCTACCTCCGCACTTGTACCATCGTGTTTCCCTATTATAACTAATGCTTGCCTACCTCGATGCAAACATTTGAGGGGATGAGATAAAATTGTCCGATTGATGGGGTACTGAAAATGCTAGCTCATCATCTTAATCTCTGGCACAGATCGATGCTAAACAGGGAGATTAGCATCGCAAGTTGGAAGGAGACAGCCAAAAGCAGCGTGGAAAGCGAGCTTGCACCTGATGATCCCGGGTGGGTTTGCATGATGTGGAACACAAAAAACTAGCTGTAGCTGAAGCAGGATTCGTATGGTGCTCCTCAACCAAAAGTGCACTTGCGGATCCAGTTAGATCACACGTACGATTACCACGCCGTCCACTCCTTTTTCTTTCATCTTCGTAAAAAAAAAAAGAAAGCTACGTTGTATTGGTAGCGTAGGTCATAGCAATAGATCGACATGCTGATTGACTGATCGTGGTCGAAGCAGGTTGTCTGTATTTTTGCATTGACCAATAGTACATGAGTCCCAATCCAACCGGGTGACTTGTTGTTGTTTATTTTCTTTTTTCTTATTGTTTCCTGTCTATGGCCTTTCAGAGTCGTAGTTTTGTATTTTTCTGCTATATTAATAGAAACGTACTCGAGTGTTGTTCATTAAAAAAAAATAGTACGTGAGTTCCTACTCCAGCCTGGAACGGAGTCTCTGGGCACCTGTGATCAGTGGTAGCCCAACTACCTAACTAACTCCCTGTAGATGATGATGGGGGCACAATGCATGTCGGTGTTGCTTTTATTTTATCCTTACACATGAAGAACAGCAGTAGTGGCATTGTTGTTGGTTGTTGTGTCTGTGCGCCCCCTGATCGGTGGGCAAATTGATTTTACTAGGATTAGCGTTGGAATAATGCAGGTGGGATACGTGGTTCACAAACTTCCGGTGGCAACCATTTAACGAAAACGGCTCGAATCAACGTGAATGGATTTATATGAATCTATCTATCAATACTATAAAGAGAATTAGATTTGAAAACACTTCTCACCAACAAAAAACTCACGCCCACCTCACATAGAACCCACCTGTCGGGAAAATTGGTTGATGAATGGTCAAAAAAGAGGGGGAGGGACATTCCTATGTTGATTTCCCCCTCTAAACCCAAAACTTTTTTCACCCAAAAAAGGGCCCACCTAAATATACCCACATTTATATCCACGTCTATACACAATTATCTCGTATTGCTAAAAGACAATAAATTAGAGATTTTTCTCTATATAAATAAATGCCAACTATCATGAGTTTTGAGAATACCTAAAGCTCTCCATACATGAGAGAGTGAATATAAAGTATTTTTAAAAGCGCTTTGTACTAAAGTGAAGTGATATTGTTTTAGTACCTACATGTCATTAATAAACGTGCGTGCCGCACGTGCGTTCTTGCTAGTAAGAAAAACGTACAATAAATGGAGATGCGTGGACATGGCCGCTCGATGAGGTATAACTTCTTTTTAGAAAAAAAAAACACAATCTGAATGATTTTTCAGTGAGTTCCGATAGTCAGAAGTGTAAAGGAGGATGGTTTCTATGGCTGATAAACATGACTACCCAGAGCCATCATCATCATAGCCCAAAAAATCTTTTATTTTGGAAAAAGCAAAACCTAAACAACACTGTCTATATTTTAGGCGATCGACAGCTGATAGTAGCTCTCGTGACGATAATGACGGAGAAGAAATTAAAACGGCAATGGCAAAGAAATTAAGGGCACGCCGCCGCCACGAGCTCCGGCCCAGGCACGCGACGGCGACGCCTCTCGTCGCCGGCGTCCCCTACTTCCCGTCCAGAACCCGTCGCGTCGCGTCGCTGTAAAATTTGTTGCGTGGCGCCGCCGGGAGGAACTTCCCCGCGCGCGCCCACACGTCGGCCGCGGCCGTTGCTGTCCACGGGTGGAACGTACGGGAGCGGAGCTAGCTAGCGCCGGCGGTCGCCGTACCAGTCACAGAGTCCGACCGAGGCCGCGCCAACGCGCATCCGTGGCGAACTCGCAGGGCCAGTTGTATGCCACGCGGCAGTGCGGTGTGGTGCGGCCGCCGCTTGCTGGCTGCTTGCGGGGCGTTGAACATGCATGGAAGGTCAGAGCAGGCAAGGCAGGCGAGCCTAGCTGGCTGTACGTACTTGCGATCGGGTAAACGGCCGGTGGTGCGTGTGGCGAAGCCGCTTGTCCTCCAGCTGGGCTGCGGTTGCCCACGCGGTGGTCAAGCCGGCGCGGCCGTGGCGTGGCTATTGGCTTGTTATTAGCTTGACTTTTTTTTTGAAAAGATTATTAGCTTGACTTGGTGGAGACCGCCACACCGAGGCATGGGTTGGCTACTCTAGAAAAAAAGAAAAATTCGCCCCGTCCTCGCGGTTTTTATGTGCGACTGGTGACTACGGGGTGAATTGACATAGACTGCGTGCCGAGAATTAGTGTTTCCATGCTTTATTTTCAAGGCAATGTAACAACTAACGACCTACGTATGTTCAATTGATTAAAGATCCGTTCTACGTTCAACCTATGTCCAAATAAGCCTCTTTCTAATCAAATAGGAAGGAAAAGCCCCTAGAGAGATGCTTTTGAGACTTATTTGACATGACTCCACAGGAAACACCCCATTTTTTACTATATAAGCCTAAAAAGCCAAACACCTTATGAGGTTTATTATAAGCCTCTTTATATGAGGGGCTCCTACAAACCAAACAGGGCCTAAGTTGTAGACAAGTTGGTTCATTTGTAGTAAATGGCAGTGAAACATGCCGTTAAAGAATAATACTCAAGATGCGGAGGTTTTATATTTTTAAAAATTTTGTTATTTCTCTACACATCAGAGTGGTTTTTTTTGTCTTCGCGACGTGTTTCTTATTATAACATGTCTTTATCCATTGATTATGGCATGATATGATGTCTGAAGCCAAAAACGTATTTTTATTATGTAACGACAAAAATAACATACTATGATATTTGTATTTTTCCGCATAAACTTCCATAAAACAAGCAAAATTCGACTACGACAGAGCTAAAACAAGAACAGGGTATGTGCTATTATGATTTAAGTTTTTTTTTGAAATCCATCACTACAATTCATGAAATTGGAACCGTGCCATCACAGTACGTCCCATAATTGGCAGTGGTGGGTACGAAGTGATGGACGGATCACTTTGCGGTAGACTAGAACTGGGATCGATTAGTTCAGCTACACTTTTCAGGTCAAAGATAGTGGGAGATACGTACACCGCGTGAGGCGCCCCAACCGGGTGGTTTGCAAGAGCAGGAAAAGATTAGTTGGAGCGAACCGTGCGGCACAGGACGATGCACACTTGGAGGTCGATCCTCAACCGAAAGCAAGATTAGTGCACTCCATCGCAGACCGATCACACACGTACAATTATCACGCTATCCGCCACTCCTTTTCTTATTTTCCCTGGACTCAGATTCAGAGAGGAAGATATGTAGCGTAGGTCAAAGTCAGAATCCAAATGATTATGGCTCCACAAGCAGCGCGTGGATTAGATGAGACTAATACGGCCGGGGGTACTGCGAAAATAGTGATTAGTCCATGCCATGCCTAATGCATAAAGTGTATTTTTTTTACCTTAGTATTATGGAAGTGTAAGTTTTGTTAGAAATCTAGGCAAATTTCGATATATTTTAATTTCAGAAATTATCAACAAATTCATGACAAATATGAGTGATCCAGTGGGAGCAAAGCATGTGCTTGTGTTCAAGTTAAATCTCAAATAAAACAAGAACAGTAAGCAAAACCAGAGAGGATTTAGTTTATACCCAGGGACGGAACCGGAACCGGAGGAACCGGAATCGCCGTTACTAGTCATTGTGACTAGCCTGCTTGAAGTAGTCGATCTGATTCGGTGCAGTGACGAGTTGATGCAGTGCAGTCCCTCGAACGACCAGGCCACCAGAAAGTAGTCGTTCGCTTGAGGGAGATGGACGCCGGGACGTAGTCGTTCGTGCTGACGAAGATGCCACCGGGAAGTAGACGAGGTAGTCGTTCACAGCAGCGAGCAGGCGCGTACGAGTACGCTCCCCAAAAACCTTATCGCCCGCCTATCCCGAGCAGGATCGCTAGGCAGACGAGGTTCGGAGGCAACTGCTCACGCAAGCAGAGTGCGCGCAAAGCTTGCGTTGGGGATGCGAGAGAGCGGCAAACAACAGGGAGAAGACGGTCGTCAGTTACTCTCCCCATGAAGACTGCAACGTCTCTGGCTTCAATGTCATTAACAGCAAAAACGTTCACCCCCGCACACGCAGAGCGGCACGGCACGGCACAGCACGGCTCGGCGAGATCAGGCGAGCGAGCGAGCGCGCGCGTGTGGCATGCCCTTCTCCTTTTACTAACTTCACAAGCGGTCCATATTTGGTCCACCTTTTAAGTTAGTTAGGATTCTCGTTGACTCTCAATCCGGGATATAGACCCCTAGCATTTATTAGTGGACCTTTAATTTCTTTTGATTAATTGAGATAAAATGGGCCAATGGCCCAATTAATCCAACAATCCCCACCAAGAATTTCAAGGTTCACAACAAATGCCATCGACTCAAATGTTGTTTTGATATACCGGCTTCATGGTGGAGACTGTTAAGTTGAACATCCACCTGAGGCAAAAGCTACACTCATTCACAAATGACCAATGGACTATACCTTGAATTGGCAGTTTCGTGCAAACAAGCTTGACTAGAGCCCCTTGCCAGTACTAGGCTGCTGAGAGCATCCCCTCGGGTTGGAGCGTATAAGTCATACTCCATGCCTTTCATGGGTATCTAGAGATCACCCTATCTCATAGATTGTGACTAGCGATCGAACCCATATAGGTGTAATCCTTTAAGATATTCTGTAGGCCAACATCTTTGCTCCTCATTGAGCCACTCGGATCACATTAAGGTTTTCACCAACCTGCCATACAGATTTAGAAGAGAAATGCACCTCTACTGGAATGAGCCTTTTTACAAAGGTTCTCTTCTCTCAGTTAAACAGTAGTTTGTTTCACCATCCTAATTCACGAGATCTCCGATCACATAGGACAGGTTACCACTACTGAGTAACACTCATGGGTCTCAAGCCCAGTTCCCTGGATGCATTGTCTATCACATTACGTGAAAGATCCTTTGTGAATTGATCTGCCAGGTTCTTAGCCGTTTGGATATAATCCAAGGCTATCACTCCGGAGTTTCTCATTTTCCTGACAGATTTCAGCCGCCTCTTCACATGTCTAGATGACTTCATGTTGTCCTTTGAACTGTTCACCTTGACAATCACCGTTTGATTATCACAGTTCATGAGGATAGCCGGTATCGGTTTTTCAACTACCGGCAAATCCATAAGGAGTTCACGAAGCCATTCGGCCTCAACAGTGGCGGTGTCTAATGCAGTGAGTTCTGCCTCCATAGTAGACCTCGTTAAGATGGTCTGCTTGCAAGACTTCCAGGAGACAGCGCCACCTCCAAGTGTAAACACATATCCACTTGTGGCTTTAATCTCATCTGCATCAGATATCCAATTTGAATCACTATAACCCTCTAGTACCCTAGGGTACCCAGTATAGTGAATCCCGTAGTCCACAGTATCTTTTAGGAAACGCATCACCCGTTCGAGAGCTTCCCAATGAGCCTCTCCTGGGTTAGACACAAATCGACTCAGTTTGTTCACATCATACGTGATGTCGGGTCTAGTAGCGCTGGCTAGGTACATCAGTGAACCAATGATCTGGGAGTATCTCAGCTGATCTCTCATTATTCTCTTGTTTTTCCGCAGCACTTTACTAGCATCATAAGGTGTTGGAGCTGGCTTGCAGTCATTATAACCGAAACGACTCAAGATCTTCTCCACATAGTGGGATTGTGTAAGAACAACCCCACCATCACCTTCTCTCACTAGTTTAATGTTCAGAATCACATCAGCTTCTCCCAAATCCTTCATTTCAAAGCTTTGGGACAAGAATTCTTTGACTTCCTTAATCGCATTAAGGCTTGTCCCAAATATCAGTATGCCATCCACATACAGACATAGGATCACTCCTTCGCCCCCACCATAGCGATAGTACACACATTTGTCAGCTTCGTTCACAACAAAGCCAACTGATGTTAAAGTTTTATCGAACTTTTCATGCCATTGCTTAGGAGCTTGCTTAAGGCCATACAAAGACTTGACTAACCTACACATCATTCCTTCTTGACCTTCTACTACAAATCCATCTGGTTGATCCATATAGATCTCCTCCTCCAACTCTCCATTTAGGAAAGTTGTCTTAACGTCCATCTGGTGAACGATAAGACCATGAGAAGCTGCCAAGGAAAGTAATACTCGAATAGTGGTTAATCGGGCAACCGGTGAGTAGGTGTCAAAGAAGTCTTCTCCTTCTTTCTGAGTATAGCCTTTAGCCACTAGCCTTGCCTTGTACTTTTCAATCGTACCATCAGGCCTAAGCTTTTTCTTGAACACCCACTTGCATCCTACAGGTTTGCACCCATAAGGACGCTCCACAACATCCCAAGTATCATTAGACATAATGGAATCCATCTCACTCCGAACTGCTTCCTTCCAATAGTCAGCATCTGGAGAGGAATATGCCTCTTCAATGGTTCTAGGAGTGTCATCCACGAGGTCCACAATGAAGTCATCACCAAAGGACTTTGCAATCCTCCGTCTCTTGCTCTTTCTGAGAGCTGCTTCATTGTCATCCTCCTCAGGATTCTCCACATGTGGTTGTTCATTGTGTTCTATCACAGTAGTAGGTTCTTTAGGTTCATTGTTAACAGATAATTCATGACTAGATGTGCTAACTACCTCTTTCATAGGAAAAATGTCCTCAAAAAATGTAGCGTCTCTGGACTCCATGATAGTGCCAACATGCATGTCAGGTACTCCAGATTTCACTATTAAAAATCTATAACCCACACTGTGGAAAGCATAACCAAGAAAGACACAATCTAATGTTTTAGGTCCTAATTTACGTTTCTTGGTTATAGGCACATTCACTTTGGCCAAACATCCCCAAGTCCGTAAATATGAAAGAGTTAGCATTTTCTTTTCCTACTCCTCGAATGGTGTTATCTCTTTGTTCTTCATGGATACACGATTCAGGACATGACATGCAGTCAATATAGCCTCACCCCACCATTCCTTAGAAAGTCCCGCTGTGTCTAACATGACATTAACCAAATCAGTTAGAGTGCAGTTCTTTCTTTCGGCTACCCCGTTTGACTGAGGTGAATAGGGAGGCGTCCTCTCATGAATTATTCCATGTTCCTCACAGAACGCGGTGAAAACATTAGAAAAATACTCTCCACCACGATCAGACCTAACTCTTTTGATCTTTCTCTCAAGTTGGTTTTCTACTTCAGCTTTATAGACTTTAAAATATTGCAACGCTTCATCTTTAGACTTTAACAAATAAATATAGCAAAATCTAGTGCAATCATCTATTAGAGTCATGAAATACTTTTTACCACCTTTTATCAATACGCCATTCATTTCGCACAGATCGGAATGAATTAATTCTAGAGGTGCCAAGTCTCTTGCCTCAGCCGCAAAATGAGGCTTGCGAGGTTGTTTTGATTCAACACACACATGGCACTTGGAATTTTTGACTAAGGTAAATTTCGGAATTAAACTCAAGTTTGCAAGACACATCATACAACCAAAATTAACATGACAAAGTCGCGAATGCCAAACATTAGACTCATCATTAACATTTGAAACATGGTTCACAACTTTATTACAATTATCTGACAAAGAAAAGCGGAACAAGCCTCCGCTATCATAGCCCTTTCCAATAAAACTTCCAAACTTAGAAATTACACATTTATTGGATTCAAAGACTAACTTAAAACCGTCTCTACATAGAAGAGACCCGCTGACTAAGTTCTTCTTGATGGTGGGGACATGCTGCACGTTCTTTAGTCGAACGGTCTTTCCCGAAGTAAGCTTCAGATCGACCGAAACAACACCAAGAACACGCGCATGCGATCCGTTCCCCATCAAAAAGGAGGAAGTCCCGCCTGCCTGGTAAGAAGAAAACAAGGAAATATCAGCACAAACATGAATATTAGCACCAGTGTCAATCCACCAATCAGGTGAATGACATACTGAAAGAACTATAGGTAAAAGATTACCGTACCCCGACGTTCCACCAGTCTCACTAACAACCATGTTGGCACTGTTGCCATCTTTCTTATCCTTGCGATCCGGACACTTTGCAGCAAAGTGTTCGGTGCTACCACAGCAGTAGCACTTCCCAGTTGGCGGCCTCTTTGGTTTGAACTGATCCGTCTGCTTAGCCTTTGTTTGGTTCTGATGCGGCTTGTTCTTCCTTTTGTTGGACGCATTGTGGTTCTTCTTCTGCACCATATTGGCACTAGAAGATCCAACAATCCCTTTACCACGTTGGTCCTTTGCCCTTACCTTTTCTTCAACATCAAGAGTGCCGATAAGATCGACAACAGCAAACTCTTGCCTCTTGTGTTTCAGAGAGGTTGCAAAGTCCTTCCAAGAAGGTGGTAACTTGGAGATAATACCTCCGGCCACAAACTTGTCAGGCAACTTACATGGTGCATCCTCGCTATAGTTCTCAAGGTCCCTAGCCAGCGCCTGAATCTCATGGGCCTGCTCTACCACAGAACGGTCTTCAACCATTTTGTAGTCATAGAGCTGTTCCATGACATACAGCTCACCACCAGCATCAGAGACCCCAAACTTAGCCTCAAGCGCATCCCAAATTTCTTTGCCAGTTGGCAGCAAAAGGTACGTGTCCACAAGGCTTTCAGCGAGAACACTCAAGATGGCACCACAAAACAGGTTATCGGCTGCCTCGAAAGCCCTCTCCTCCTCTGGAGAGAGCTGTTCGGGCTTCCCCTGCGTGACATACATGATGTTCATCACTGTTAACCACAACGTAACCCTCTGCTTCCAACGCTTGTAATTTGTGCCATCAAAAACATTTGGTTTGATTGATGCAGCAAAACTAGTTACCGAAAACCTATCAACAATATAAGGTTTTTGGATTGTTAGAAATCTAGGCAAATTTCGGTATATTTTAATTCCAGAAATTATCAATAAATTCATGACAAATATGAGTGATCCAGTGGGAGCAAAGCATATGCTTGTGTTCAAGTTAAATCTCAAATAAAACAAGAACAGTAAGCAAAACCAGAGAGGATTTAGTTTATACCCAGGGACGGAACCGGAACCGGAGGAACCGGAATCGCCGTTACTAGTCATTGTGACTAGCCTGCTTGAAGTAGTCGATCTGATTCGGTGCAGTGACGAGTTGGTGCAGTGCAGTCCCTCGAACGACCAGGCCACCAGGAAGTAGTCGTTCGCTTGAGGGAGATGGACGTCGGGACGTAGTCGTTCGTGCTGACGAAGATGCCACCGGGAAGTAGACGAGGTAGTCGTTCACAGCAGCGAGCAGGCGCGTACGAGTACGCTCCCCAAAAACCTTATCGCCCGCCTATCCCGAGCAGGATCGCTAGGCAGACGAGGTTCGGAGGCAACTGCTCACGCAAGCAGAGTGCGCGCAAAGCTTGCGTTGGGGATGCGAGAGAGCAGCAAACAACAGGGAGAAGAGAGTGGTCTCCTGAAAGAATAGGGAGAAGAGAGTGGTCTCCTGAAAGAAACACCAGAGAGAGGGTTGTATCGCGTGTGCTGCCTGGGAGGAGATGCCTCCTCCAGCCATAATGTCATTTAAGCGTCAGTTACAGGATTCACGACAGTAACGGTTAACGTTCGTCAGTTACTCTCCCCATGAGGACTGCAACGTCTCTGGCTTTAATGTCATTAACAGCAAAAACGTTCACCCCCTCACACGCCACGGCCACGGCCACGGCTCGGCGAGGCGAGCGAGCGCGCGCGCGTGTGGCATGCCCTTCTCCTTTTACCAACTTCACAAGCGGTCCATATTTGGTCCACCTTTTAAGTTAGTTAGGATTCTCGTTGACTCTCAATCCGGGATATAGACCCCTAGCATTTATTAGTGGACCTTTAATTTCTTTTGATTAATTGAGACAAAATGGGCCAATGGCCCAATTAATTCAACAAGTTTCATTCCTTATATTTTAATTGGTGCAAACCAACTCTTTAACTATTGATGCATTAATCATCCTCACCTCAACTTAATTATGGTTCATTGCAACCGGACACTGTTTTTGTCACGTAATTAGCTTAATAACGTATATTTAACCACGTCACAGTCTGACTTTATAGTTTTTTTTGTCTTCTTATATTGTTCCAAATATGTTCTTATTTTTCTAATGAGATATAACAAGAATTCTCCTAAAAATATCTTAGAATTCTAGACCTAACACTATCGACAGCATAGACAATATAGCCCGCATGCTCTGCTCCATGAAAATAATGAAAGGTTTGCGTTGCTAGCCTTGTTAGTCTACTGAAGTTATTTGTTTGGGCGTATTGATGGAAAAGGGGTTCGTTTTAGAATTCGAATGTCACACTATTATGGAATAGTCAGCTAAGTAGACATTAGTTAGTTGATTATGTGGCACAAACCGGTGTCCGATTGCACTAAACTTTATTAAGCTAAGGTGGGGATGATTAGTGCATTGGTTCAGATAGTTAAGGGGTTGGTTTGCATCGATAAAAATATTAGAGATGAAACTCACACTTTCATAATATTTGAGGGATGAAATTTATTTATTTTTTATTTTATTCTCTGGTAACTGCGTGGTTAACTGTGAATTTGGTGCCTTCCAAGTTCTAACCATGGATGCATGCATGCATATGGCTGTTCAATGTGTGTAACTACTGCTCAGAGGCCGCAGCCAGTGAGAGCGAAGAGATTCTCGTAGCACAGAAGCGGCCGCACGCGTTCCGTTCCGGCGGCCCAAAAAGCAGGCGACGCCGACGTACGCCTCTCGCTTTCTCCGGCGTCCCTGCCCGGCCGTCTCTAGAACCTTCGTTTCGTTTCTAGAACCCCGACGTCTCGCGCGCGGACAACAGGGAGAGGGAGTCAGAGACATCAGTGGCAGCAGCGAGCACGCGTGGCACCGCCGGAGACAGCGTGGCCCCGAGCGCTAGCTGTAGATTTTTGTTGCCTAGTAGCGGCGCCCCGGATGGTTCCCCCCGCGCGCGCGGCCACACGGTCGTCGTCGCTGTCGATCGCGCGCGGCTGGTCGGAGCCAGGCCACCGCGCGTCGCCGTCCGGCGGGTACGGAACCCGAGGCCGCGGACACGCTTCCGTGGCGAAGTCCTACTCGCTCGCTCGCACGCCGGCCGCGACCCTAGCTAGCTGCTGGCCGGCTACTCCGGGCGTTCGGGTAAACGGCCGGCGCCGGCCACGTGTGGCGAAGCCGCCAGGCAACGGGAATAACGGCCGCGCCGCTTGTCGTCTCCCCTCCAGGCTCCAGCTGGGCCGCGGGCGGCCAGCGTGGTCGTCACGCCGGCGTGGCCGTGCCGAGTGGCAGCAGCCTCGCCCCCTCTGACCCCCGAGTGTTCCGACTCGTTTTGCTAGCTTGACTTCTCGGAAACTGTCACAACGGAGCATGTGCTGTCTGCTCTAGAAACGGTGGTTTTTTCTTTTATTTTTTCCTATACCGTTCTGTTCTGCACTTCTGCTGGTCCGTTTGTGCGGCTGGTGAATTTGGGATCGGAGCAAGATTTGTGCTGGGGCTCTATGCTAGTATTTCTTAGGTTGCTCTATCAAAATTCTTTACAGAGCTACAATAGAAAGTATTAAAAACAACAGAGCTACTATCTCCGTTCTAAATTATATTGTTTTAGTTTATCAAGTCAAAGTTTTATAATTATGATCAAGTTTGTAGGAAAAGAAATAACATTTATATCAGTCAAAGTAATTTGACTAGAAATAAGTTTTGACACTGCATTTATTTGGTAGGATTAATTCTTCTCGTACCATACAATTTTTGAAAATTAGAAAAAGAGGTGGCCCCCATCTATCAGTGACACACTGATGATAATATTTTCAAACTGTGAAAATTATAATGGTATGGATCTAATTAGCCCTAGTCGGTATCGTAAATATAACTAGACAAATTTTATTAAGAACAAAACTAAAAAGAACTAGTATAATTTAGAATTTATATTCGATAAGATCTGTCCTTTTTTTTGGGAAGTGATGAGATCTGTCATTCCAACGTGCAAGCATTCCAACAAGCGAGTAACGAACAATTTGTCACGTAACGGCTGCCTACCTTCACAACAGTGCCGTCGTGTTTCCCAAAAACTAATGCATGCCTATCTTGACTACGCATCAGAAAGCTGAAACCCAACAACAATGCAAACTATTGATGCTTGTTGACTGGGATACTGAAACTTGTCATTTTAATCTACTGCATTACAGATGCTAACAGAATAAAGAGCAGAGAATTTGGGCATCCTCGCCAATTGGCAGCAACAAAAACAACTGGAAAGACGAAAAACAAGTTTGAAGGGGGTCGACCAAAAAGCAGAGAGAGAAGGCAGCATAGCATGGAGCGAAAGCGATCCGGCGCCCGGTCCATACGTCATCTCAATTCGCCTCCTTTGACTCTCCCAACGCCTTTCCACGCCAGCTTTCCGCATTCCCACGCCCCGTTTCTCCTCTTCTTCCTCTTTCTGTGCTTCTTTTCCTCCTTTCGTTTGGCCCCCGTGGAGACCCAACATTTGCATGTTCATCCCATGGTGTTTTTTTTTTGAGAAAGTTCATCCCATGGTGTTAGTGTGGTTTGGTTTGAGTTTGCATCGGCTTGGAACTTCTTCCTGTATAGCTGTGCTGCCCCGGCCGGTCCCTGTCATTCCAGCAGTGTCCTGTAGTTTCGCTTTGACACTGGTTTGGCGTGGTGTGCTTGTTCAAACAAGTTGTACGTGACTTCCTATGTTTGTGGCACGTTTTGTTCAATGTGTGAAAAGAGTTTCTATAGTCTGTTTTCAATACCTTGTATGAACCCAATAAAGGGGTTGGTGTAAATTTGTTTGCTATCTGTACTGCATGCCTTCCATATGGAATGCTTACATTTTTTCTTTTGCTAGTCTCCTGTGCAGCAAAGAAAAGTTATTGCAATAGTTGAAAAATGCATTTTATGCAGCGAGGGAGGTTAGTTAAGGCCATCGGGATTTATGCACCCCTTAAAATTATAGTCCGTTGATGAACATTAGGTTTTATATCTAATTGCTAACTGAGCTCGAGCTTCTTGAAGTGCACCCTGGATTTGGTACTTGCCCCTCCAAGTTTTGTGTGAAGCTCCGCCATTGTCTTAAGACAATTTATTTATGAGTTCATCTCAAAAGTCTTTCTTCTATTTTTTGTTAATATTGATGAATTGTACAAGTCATTATCAGCTTAATTTATCTTGGTAACTTTCAAATAGGCAAATTGGTAGCTTTCAAAAGCGAGCAAACCCCAGTGGGCATCCTTTATGTAATAGAGCAGTAGTCCAGGGTGTAAAACGAAAAGGCCACTGATGCTTATTAATACCACACTCCCCATTTCCCTGCTTTCCTCAACGCTTTCCCTTTCTTCTCCATTCCCTCGCCTCCACTTCTCTCTGCCTCCAACGCCATTGCGGACAGCACCAAGGCAACAAGCCAACAAGGAAGCTAATCAAATCAAAGAACACCGATCAATCCATGGGAAGGCCGGAGATGAGCGCGCGGCTGTCGGCCGAGTACCAGGGCCTGGAGGTGAAGGTGCCCAGCCTCTTCCGCTGCCCCATCTCGCTGGACGTCATGCGGTCGCCGGTGAGCCTCTGCACCGGCGTCACCTACGAGCGTGCCTCCATCCAGCGCTGGCTCGACTCCGGGAACACCACCTGCCCGGCCACCATGCTCCCGCTCCCCTCCACCGACCTCGTCCCCAACCTCACCCTGCGCCGCCTCATCGCGCTCTGGGCGTCCACGGCCGCGCCCGCGTCCCCGTCCTCCTCCTCGCCCCCCGCGGCGTCCGCCGTCGGTCCCACGCCGGCTGCCGCCGCGGCCGAGCTCCTCCGCCGGGTCGCTGCCCCCGGCGCCGACCCCTGCCCCCCGCTCCGGAAGCTCGCCGCCTTCCTAAACGACGACGACGTGGACGAGTTCGACAAGAACGCGTTCGCGAGGGCCGGCGGCGCCGCGGAGACCGTGGCGGCCGTGCTCCGGCGGGCGGAGGACGAGGAGGGCCTCGAGGCCGCGGAGGCCGCCGTGCGCGTGCTCGCCGCGATCGCGGCGTCGGACTGCATCGAGGAGGAGAACAAGCGGCGCGTGGCCGCGGCGCTCGCCGCCGACGCGCCGTCCACCGCCGCGTCCCTGGCGCGCGTGCTGCGGGGCGGGAGCGCGCTGGAGGCCCGCGTCGACGCGGCGCGGCTGGTGGAGTCGCTGCTGCTCCGCAATGCGGCGCCGGGGGCGCGCGCGGCGGTGGCCGAGTCCGAGCCGCTGGTAGCCGAGCTGATCCGCCTCATCGGCCCCGCCGACGAGAAGGGCGCGCTGGACAGGGGCGCCGTGGCTGCGGGGCTGTCGTGCCTGGCGGCCATCGCGGCGACGCGGCGGGCCCGCGCGGAGATGGTGCGGCTGGGCGCCGTCCCCGCCGCGGTGCGCGTGCTGAGCGCGGACGCCGGGTGCCCCGGCGAGGCGCTGCGGGTGCTGGAGGCGGCGGTGGGGTGCGCCGAGGGCCGCGCGGCGATCTGCGAGGCCGCGGAGACGGCGGTGCCCGCGGTGGTGTCGCGGATGATGAAGGGCGGGATGGGCGGCGCGGAGGCGGCCGTGTCGGTGCTGTGGGCGGTGTGCCACCGGTACCGGGACCGGCGCGCGGTGGCGGCGGCGGCGGGGTGCGAGGGCGGGCTGGCGCGGCTGCTGCTGCTGATGCAGAGCGGGTGCTCGCCGGCGGCGCGGCAGATGGCGTCGGAGCTGCTCAAGATCTTCAAGGTGAACGGCAAGAGCTGCCTCGCCGGCTACGACTCCAAGACCAGCCACATCATGCCCTTCTGAATCTGACCTCGGTTGGAGCATGCAAAGCGGGTGGAACAGGGGAATTCCTCTGTTTTTTCTTCTTTTTCCCGATTCAACAAATTCTTGGTTGGGTGATAGTAGAAGAGAAAAGAATTGGTTCTCTGGGACTGGGAGGAAGATAAACCTGTACATGGGTAGAGAATTTTTGGTAGAAAAAAGAAATTAATGGATGAGGTGAGATGAGAAAAATTCTCAGCTCCATGGTTCGATTCAACCCAGTTCTTGTTTGTTGGCCAAATCACTTCGTTGCTCATACGGGTACAGTACGAATTACGATATAAAAGAAATCCGCATGATCACTGGGTCGGCAAGGAAATGCACGACTCGTACAGTAGTTTATTGCACCGCATGTATCACGTCGGTCGCATCGCACAGCCGTCGTTGGAATTTGGAAAGCAACTGCTCCTAGTATTAGTCAAACAATGGAGGAGGAAAACAATACATACGGTGCCCGGCACGGCAGTTCGTGGTTCTTGAGGCATGCATGTTCACTCCTAGTACTACCAGTAGTTAGGATAAGAAAGAATATATATCAGTCCAGCATGGCACATGGTATGAGATTGCCTGGGGGGAGGCCGGAGCATCGTATCTCACTCCAAATGATCACCGGGCCGATCCCAATCATCAGTGCTTGACAAACCCCACCTCAAGGGCAGATGGGGCAGGTCAACTTCACCATGGATGCTATGCTATGCTACACTACAAGCGAGGCAGAGATGTGCTGAATCTGCTGCGATACCTACAGAAATGGCAAGGCAGGAGCCTGTTTGAGAAACGGGGCGTCCTTGTCAACGTCTACTCTGCTAGCCAATTTGGTGGCGAGCAGCAGCAGCAGCAGCCCTACTGACTGAACCTATAACTAAAAGCGCACCACTGCCTCGAGCACACACTACTGGTTGTAGCATTAGCATTAGCATTAGCATTTCATGAATATGAATATGAATGAATGCTCCATTAAAGAGGTGATCGAGGATCCAGCTGCCGAGCACCTAACAAAGTTGTGAGAAAAGCGGCAAGTTCAGCGTGGCAGGTCGCCCAACACATGCGGCGGAATCACGCGTGCGGCGCGCCTCCTCTTCCCCTTTTACCGCTCCGTCCAATCCACAATATCCTTCTCTGAATTTCCGTTGTACAAAAACTGTTTTTGCAGTGCCTCCTTAAGTATTCAGTATATACTTCATTTTGTTCATAAAAATAATGGAGAGCTATAGAGGGCATCTCCGCACTCGATTTCTGCAGAGGTACCATGTTTTCAAACCCAAGAGCTTCTTCTCCAACTATGGCAGGGTGCCAGGGTCTCCAGTCTCCAGACTCCAGAGAGATTATTGTTCGGGGTTGAGGGTTCAGGTAAGGACAGTGAAGGCTCACTAGAGATCAACGGGGTAGAGGATAGGCCGTTGCTACGGGCTTGCTGGTGTTGGTGGCAAGGCGAGGACAAGCAGGACGAGAAGGGCGGGCATCTTTTATGGTGTTGTCTAATGTCTAGTCCTGTGGTGCTCGCAGGGAGGTGAAAGAGAGCTGAAGCTAGAAGAAGCACTACAAACGTCGGATCCTCATCTAACAGCTGAACAAAAAGTGTTAGGAGGGCTTAAACCACTCGAGCAATGCTTAAGCATGATCTAACTTCTTTATTTAAAAAAGCAGTTTGCGCGTTCCAAATTGTACGTACACGGTCAAAGATTTCTATTCCATTATTACCTTCCAATAATGCATGCCATTCGGCTAGCTGCACAGCCAGGATATAATCTGTGGAGTGATCAATGGCCAATTGTTTATTTATCCGTTCCGCCATGAGATACGGCATCAGAGAGACAGACAGAGACGACTTGACCACGGCGATACGATGCTATCAGCAGCAGCAGGGAAAGGTACGCAGCAGAGGAAGCGAGAGAAGGCAAGTTGGGTGATGGGTGGAGAAGTGGTGGTGTGGCACATTTCATTGTTAATGCATGGGGCTTTTGACTGTCCCCGCCAATCCCTACCCGATGCAACTTGGCCACTGTTGTTTGCCCGCCGCCCGGATCGAAACGAATCGGCGTGCGTCCCTGCTATCTGGCCGGCAACGCACGCTGGGCCTCATAGTAGCCTTCAATCCTTCGCATGGTGGTGACTGGCGTGGCCAGAAATTGATAATTGTTGGGGCTAGAGCTTTGAAGGATGAAATGAAATCATTCGATGGAATCTTTCGCATTCCTATGATCGTATCCCAAGCAGTGGCGAATCCACCGGTTGAGTCAAGGAGGGGCTGTCACCCCTTCATCCTCATCTAGCCCCCCCCCCCCCCCCCCCTCTCTTCTTCCTCCTCCAATTTTTAGGGGGGGCTTGGTGGGGCTGCAATGGAGGCAGCCGGCGGTAGGGGGGCTCTAGCCCCGACCGCCCCACCGCTGGATTCGCCCCTGATCCCAAGAGAAGTCACACCGCAATCTGCAAGGCACTTGATCAAACAACGGGGATATCAGAAAAACGAAGTCCTCACCGCTGCATTGGACGATTTTGGAGCCTTGAAGTGTGGATGCAGGGCGCTGTTTGAGCTGAGTCCAACGATTTAAATAAATATATGATTTATAGTCTCTCAGTTTTAAAGTTTAAGACATGTTTCGTTCTGTGAACATAAACATTTGATTGCCAATGACTTCAAATATGACTTTATTACTATAAGACACATTCTGTTTCGTTAACATATTAAACATTTGTGATGGCTTTGTTACTATACTACATAACTTTGGGAACACAAACTTGATGTCACTGGATTCATATTCAAATATTTACTCATGAATCATATGTGATTACGATTATGTATCAGTTAGGGCTGGACAAAAAACGTGTGGCTCATTAGCTCGCTCGACTCAGCTCAGTAGTGGCTCGGTTCGGCTCGACTCGTTTGAAAATTATAACGAGCTGAGCCAATGTTTTAGCTATGTAGTATAATGAGACAGCTCAAGCTGGCTCGCGAGCTGCTCGCAAGCCAAAACGAGCCGCAACAGTCCAACATCTCTATCCGAGCCCAATAGGATCTAGCAATTCCTCAATTCAAGAGTATATAAAATGTATGATTTTTTTCATTTATTCTCTTGAGTATTCCTTTGTCTTTGCTTCTATTTCTCCTGTGAGAATGATCTGGAGGTGTGATACGATACAATTGATGGTTTATGATTCATAACTTTGAAAGGGTTATGGTGTAATGATTATACTCCTTTCAATACTATGTCTAATTTACGAATCTTTGACTTTTTACTTTAATTTTACCTTACACTTATTTTTTAGTGAGCTAGCTCGAGCTAGCAAACGAGCCTCATAGTTGATTAAACAGTACACAGTATGAAATATCCAATCATCAATTCGACAAATTAAACAGCAATATAACTGATGTGATATCCACCCCTAGTATCAGTGCATCATATAACTGATGCATCATATAATTGTTTATCAAAGCCTTGCCCTATCTCCTATCGAAACAAAATATATTTTTGGATTATTTTTCATGATGACACTCCCACTATAGATTCTTTTTAATAATGTAGGGATGGGTAATTTAGATGTAAATTTTGGGATTACTTTAGATTATTTTTCATCTGATCATATGTGGGTAATTTAGATGAAGATTGAGTGTTACTTAAAGTTATTTCAATAGTAGAGGTGGATAATTTGGATATAGATTTAGGGGTTACTTTATATTATTTTCATATTAGTAGAGGTGGGTAGTATTTTTGAAAACAAAATAAAACCGAGGTAGCTTTTATTGCCAATGATTAATATTTTTTTTACTATTGCGAATTGATGATTGGATATAATTTCTTACATCTAACCTCCATTGCTCCATCCCGGGTCCTCGGCAGGTCAAATTAAACAGTATACAGTATGACTTCTGGAACAAACCCCATAGAAGTAAAACACAAAGCGACAAATTATAAACTCCGCGCATGCATAGAATTGGCGGGGTTAAGTCACTACAGAGACACAGAGTGCAGAGAGACAACGCCAGCTGCAACTAATAAAGCGCATGCAAAAGAAAAGTTTTGAGTTAGGCAGCGTACGTAGAGTCGTAGAGCGTCAATGCCGTAAAGGGATGGGTAGCTAGCCTGGCCTCCCACTAATGGCAACTGAGACGTACGTGCATTATCGCGATCGATCGGGCCGGGGGAGTCGTTTTTCAACTCATGCTGCGACTTTTGCTTTGCCCCTAGTCAGACGCACGCCACGCCAGCAATCAATCAAGCCGGTTACGTAGCGGGTCGGTGCTCGTCGTTATCGATCTCGGCTGTTCGTCGAGACATGCGTTCGACGGCTCTATGCTATGTGCCTATGTCAGTGCGTTTAAGGCCCGCTCGATCGTTTCAGCTCTTCCAGACAAGCAGCTGCTGCTTACTGACTGTAACAATCTAATATAAGAGCATGCATGCTCGGATGAAAAAAAAAAAGATGTTGGAATTCATTTTCTCGCCGTCTAGCTAGATTATTATATTATTGTCGTGGCCCACCACCAGCGTCTGAAACTCTGAATGTGATCCACATCATCGACGTTGTTAGTTTTTTTTCCCGTCCTACGGGGCTCCAACATGCATGTGATGGGTGACGACCTTGTTACTTGGTCACAAGCGCAGAGGGGATACACAGTCAGAGAGTCTCGATCTGAGAGACCGGCCCGCAGCCGTGCACCGATCTGAGAGACCGGCCCGCAGCCGTGCACCGAACTGCAGGGCGGAACCCGCAGCTTCATCATATACTCCCTCCGTATCTAAAAAGTGTTGTGAAACATGTCGTCAACGGTTGGATCTTTCCCTCTCACGCCTCTCATGACAAGCACAAGAATACAAGCATAAAATAGACAAGACACGATATAGATGGAGCTTCTCTTTATTTCTCAAATCGATATCTTACAATAGGGTGCTCCTCCATATATATACTCCGAAGTAAAGGGAGAGTTTGGTAAGAGCCCACAACATAACCGAACTAGGACTATGAGTCATTTATCTCCCTTACCTTCTATGGTTGGTAGGTCCGGTTAGGACTCTCCAAGAGTCCTTGTTTTACAACACTCCCCCTTGGGCGATTACCACGAATACGTATGCCTCATTAAAAACTCCATCCGAAAATCCAATGGGAAAAACGGTACTTGGAGAAAAGAGTACATACCATCCGTTATTAGATTGCACATGTTGCCTCATTAAAAACCTATGTGAGAAACCTTCAAGTAAAAACTCACAAAGAAAAAGAGTACAACATTAAACCTTCTTGGTCATATAAATTCTATATTTGTTATTCTTCGTGAATAGCTATGAATCTTCAAGATTTACACATCAACTTTCAGATTCTTACAATAATGATCTTCTTGACCTCAAATAGTCTAAGTGGTAGGTATACATGCTCCCCCCTCACAATGACATCACTTAAAATTCAATGTTTAAAATATTTTAGTCATATTTTTCAGAAATATGAGTAAGTAATGATATTCAATTATTATAATACTTAGTCTTTCATAGACTTAATCTTCTAGATTATAATTGAGTAATTAGGAGCAATGTGCTTCATGCACTAGTTACCACTTTTCTTTGTGCAACACAAATAAAGTTTAATCCTTTCGAAGGATTGTGGGGAATAATCAATTTTCTTTTGGTATTAAAAGGGGATAATTTAATCGGCCAATCACCAATGCACCTTCTGTGGTATTTTGAGGATAGTGCTAGCTAGCTTCATATGCACTTACAAATTCTTGTATGGCACATTCAGGGCCGTATGGTTCCTCATTTCTTTTCAATAATTCGGGTCTATATGAGTTATCATTCATATCTTCAGGATTATTGGTGTTCATTCAGGAATTGATTGATAAGTCATTCAGTGACTATTTCCTTCAAGGATTTTTAATTCTTCAAGAATAATATTTTTTTCTCTATGAGAAATTCTCTCAAGTAAGAGAGAAGACTTATTTTCCTTCTAGGATTTGCTCTTCTTGAGATTTTAATATCCTTCATGAATATTATATACCTTAAACATTTAATATTTTGTATGAGATTTTATTTCTATTGGCTGTAATTTTATTCCTTCGAGGAAATTATGAATCCTTCCAGGATCTCTTCTTATGGATTTTCTGAACCCACTAATTAACTGCATAATATTTATTTTATTCATTCATGCCATTTGCCAGATATGTAGCAGAATATTCATTCATATATAATGGGAGTTTACTAGCCTTTTCGTTAAAGACTTCCGAACCATTGTATTTCACCATATCACTATTTGATAATGACTCATCCGATTTGAACTTCTAGATTCAAATATTTCCTTGATGGTTCAACCTCAATTGCATTCTTTCATTGACCCGATAAGAGCACTTCATGTGACTCCGCCATGGACTTTGTTAATGGATCCATTTTCTCATTAGAGAAACATTTGCAATAATAGAGGTAATGTTGTCGACATTCATTCTTCTCTCCCATATCTTCATGATAAGACTATTATATAGTCAACTAGTATCTGCTATGCCAACACAAAATATTGCGCGCGCTTTATAGTGTTAGGCATTCATCTTCATGATGATTATTTCTGAGTATGTGAGGTAAAAATATTCTTTTTGGAGTTTATGAAGATTTCATTGAGATTGTTTTGACAAGTTCATTTCATCCAAAACCAACGGGCGTCCCCGTAGATTTTAAATTAATGATCAAGTCATTTGCTATAGTGAGCATACTATTTAGATACCCGGGGTATACTTCCACACATAGCATTATGTTTACTGCAAGTAAACTTAACTTCTGGTTAATAACTTCATGTTGTTTCTCCTAATTCCAGTTTCCCATTCGTGAGTATTCATTGTGTACACATTCTCACTGGGTCAAGTCCTTCAACGACTTTTCACTTCTAGTGCGTTTTCACTTCGGGTGATGTCCACTTCCTCACATTTAAATTTTCTGGCATTATACTCTGCTTCATGCTGAGATTTTGTTTCTTCTAGAAATCTAGTGCGTGATTATATTCCCGCTTCAAGCTTTCTAGGAATACGTGAATTCTAATATAAGGCATTCTATATGTATGGGCTTTCTCTCCCCCTAATGCCGATATTAGATATTTTTAATAGCATACTTTTCATAAGATATCCCCATATCATGAGCTTATTTTTAATGAAAATTCAGATCCATATTTCTCCAACTTCAAGTGGAAGCTCATTCGTGTATGCTAAATTGGTGAAATTATTTCATAAATATTTCACACACATTTTCAAATTATGACATTCATATATGCAGTGATCTAGACATAATGTAGTGGCATGAAAAACTACAAAACATCATATGGTAAGTGTGCAATTTAGTATGTTCTACATACCTACTTATTTAGGGTGTACCCCTTGTTTTATGCACATCTTGTAAGTTTTTCAGAACTTAGTTTATTGTCTAGATTCTTTATTTCTTTACCCATTTTTTATCCAAATACTCATACCATATACTTCATGTAATTCATGGAGTTTCTGCTAGAAAATTTAATTGCTTGCTCATTCAAGAATTCTCATATGCATTAAAATTCTGAATCCATTAATACCAAATTATTTTCCACAAAATGGACTTACATGTCCATTTTCTTTTCATTATCCGCAAACCCATTATAATCGGGTCATCCAATTTCTGATTGGATAAATTCACTATTGAGCCGATTTCAGACCGGTTTTCTCCCCCTGATCTCAACCTTCTTGATTAGAGATGAACTAATGACTTCTAGCCATATAGAGCATGCAAGCAAATTAATTGTGTATTGTAATAGTTTCCTGACTATCTCAACTAAATGGGAGGTGTTTCTCAACAGGAGAAACTTGAGTATGCATAGCATACAAGCTAATGCAATGACAAAAATATGATAGCTACAAGCTAATGTGAAGCGGAATTTTGATGTAATTAGTGTGAAATTTCTTCTAACTAGTCATTCTTATTGACATGCTTAATCATTATAATGATCATGGCTACATGCCAACTTGAGTGTTGGTTTGTCCATCAATCTAACAGGATATGGATCTTAGACCAACAATCTTGCAGGATTAGGGATATGCCTATTACATTTTTCAACTTTATCCACATTCTTCATATATGCCTCTATATCCCCAGTTTCTCCCTCTTTTCATACCATAATTACACTTCATGTGATGTTATGCTTCAAGCATAATCTATGAATCATTTTAATGTTCCATAGACTACGGTTACACTTCAAGTATATTCATAAAGTGGTATGAAATTCACATATATATTGTACAGTTCAGTGTACAACAATATGTTTTGGGTAAAATAAACTTCAAGTTATAGGGGTTATGTATTCGGTACATAATTAAGTGATATACAGTTTCATGACTAAATTGAATCTTCTGAGATCAATTAAAAGTCTGCATATTATTAGTTCATGTGCTTCATGGAAATTCAGCTTCCATTCTACCTGCATGGCAGGAATGCACAATACAAATATAACCTCCAAGGTTACTTGAGGCCTTCTTTCGTGGAAATATCACTTCAAATGATTATCAAACATGCATTTAAAAGTAATTATTTACAATATTCAGTATGTAATTCTTTATTTGTTCCATGATACTAAAATAAATTACTGCAGGTAAAAAAAACTGCTACGAGCAAACAAGCACAAAATAAGATGATAAAACCAATACAGAGGTAAGAAACACCAATTTACTAATTTTGCCCTTCTATTCTAGGAAAGATTCATAAACTAATCCTAAACTTCTAGTTTAAAAGCAAAACTTATTTTCTCTTCATGAGTATAACCAAATTCTTCATGAATATAACTAATATTGCATCTTATGTAGGAAATTCTATTTACTTTTGGTAAAGGGGTGAGTATGAAACTCCTTTGTCTCAATGCATCTCCCCCTAAGCCTACCATTACTTCTGCAATGTACATTATATATTTTCCTTCCACTTTTATGATTTATGCACCTTCTAATTGCATAAATGTGTATCATTTTGATCCTATGCAAATTCTTCTTGAATTGCAAAAATGACTACGTGGCAAACAATATAATTCTTCAAGAAATCAAATAAAGCTTGCATAACTTCATGTTATATATGAATTCAAATATTTGGCATGCTTCATACGAATTTACTGCTAATGTAAAAACATGATGCCATGTTGGGAGGAAAATGTGATGTGTATAAAATAACTTTCAGAGTTACACAATATTTTTTCTTGAAATTATTTTGTGCAAGGCTTAAAACTAATAATATTTGTTCAGAAAATAATAGACTTCATATCATTCCTACATTATACATGCATTTGCTATAGGCTCACTTCATGTGTTTAAAATGCATGAAATAAGTGCAAAATTAATTTACATTGGTTAAATCTATTCAATACATAATTCAATTAATTTCCCAGAATTTTCCTAGCAAAACATTTACCCCATTCTCAATTTGCTAGAGAAACAAATAAAATATGACACTCTCATGGGGGGTTATGTCTAAGGTTCTTCAAGATCGAGAGAGGTCACAAACCTAAAACCATGTTTCTATGATTAAAGGCATTTTATTTACTATATTTATGCACAATTATAACAATGTACCATAAAAACAATAAATAATTTTCATGAATATCAATTTACAGAAAAGATGTTTACTGTAAATATTACAAAAAAAACTTAATTCCTTAAGAACCATAGACTAAACTGCAAGTTTTAGGACTTCTATTGAATTGTTTTTCGGAAAATCAAGTAGTAAACCGCAAACTATCCGCACTCAATTCCTTATATGTATGACCAGTAGCCCCTGAGCACCTGTGGGATACGTGCATGTGCACTTCGGGATGTGACCAGACCATGTTCATGCGGGACCTAGCCGGCCGGTCGGTTGGCGAAGCATTTCGGGTGAGTATATGGGATATGCATGATGCAATACTTGATTCGCTTACACAGACCGGCTTCAGGCGACGGCAAGGACCCACGGACGACTTCGAGTTGTGGCGTAGGGTGTTAGAGCTCATCTGCAGGAGTATCTCGGTTTTATGTGTTGGTATGACTACAAGTCAAGCGACGGTAGGACTTCGTGATGAGCTCGTCTTCTGGGCAAAACTCGATCTGGTAGGACTTAGTTTCAGGCTGTAGCGCACGTCTATAGGCGGCGGGGTATGCATGGTTATGAGCGACAATGTACTGCTGCGGACAGCACATCGATCGGCCGAAACAGAATAAATTTGAGGTTTTAAAGTTTTGTAGCAGAAAACACCTTAGAAGATTTTTTTTAGCTGTGGCAGATGAAGAATATATTTTTATTTATAGTGTGCATCTTCTGTAAATTAATATTCATGAAGTTTTTCACTGTTTTACGGTATATTGTTATGATTGCACATAATTCAGTAAAATATTACCTTTAATCATAGAAACATGGTTTTAGGTTTATGACCTCTCTCAATCTTGAAGAACCTTAGACATATCACCCCTGAGAGTGTCATATTTTATTTGTTTTTCTAGCAATTTGAGAATGGGGTATATATTTTTGCTAGAAAAAATTCTGGGAAATTAATTGAATTATCTTTTGAATAGATTTAATCAATGTAAATTAATTTTGCACTTATTTCATGCATTTTAAACACATGAAGTGAGCCTTTAGCAAATGCATGAATAATGTAGCAGTAATATGAAGCATATTATTTCCCGAAGAAATATTATTGGTTTTAAGCCTTGCACAACATAATTTCTAGAAGAAATATTGTATAACTATGAAAGTTATTTTATACATCACATTTTCCTCCCAACATGGCATCATGTTTTTACACAGTAAATTCATACGAAGCATGTCAAATATTTGAGTCCATATATAACATGAAGTTACACACATTCAATATGTTTCCTTGAAGAATTATATTGTTTGCCACGTAGGCATTTTTGCAATTCAAGAAGAATATGCATTTTTGCAATTCAGGAAAAATATGCATAAACTCATATAGAGAACATTTATGCAAATAGAATATGCATAAATCATAGAAGTGGAAGGAAAATAAGTTACATTCTAGAAGTAATGGTAGGCTTAGGGGGAGATGCATTGAGACAAAGAAGTTACATACTCACCCCTTATACAAAAGTAAATAGAATTCCTACATAAGCTGCACTATTAGTTATATTCATGAAGAATATGGTTCTACTCATGAAGAGCAAGTAATTTTTGCTTTTAACTAGAAGTTTCGCATTAGTTTATGAATCTTTCCCAGAATAGAAGGGCAAATTTAGTAAATTGGTGTTTCTTTCCTTTGTATTGGTTTTTATCACCTATTTTTGTGCCTGTTTGCTTGTAGCATTTTTTACCTATAGTAATTTATATCATGGAATAAATAAAGAATTACATAATGAACATTGTAAATAATTGCTTTTAAATGCCTGTTTGATAATCATTTGAAGTGATATTTCCACGAAAGAAGGCCTCAAGTAACCTTGGAGGTTATATTTGTATTGTGCATTCCTACCATGCAGGTAGAATGGAAACTAAATTTCCATGAAGCACATGAACTATTAATATACAGACTTTTAGTTGATCTCGGAAGATCATGAAACTGTATATTACTTAATTATGTATCGAATACATAACCCCTATAACTTGAAGTTTATTCTGCCCAAATCATATTATTGTACATCGAATAGTACAATCTACATGTGAATTTCATACCACTTTATGAATATACTAGAAGTATAACAGAAGTCTATGGAACATTAAAATGATTCGTAGATTATGCTTGAAGCATAGCATCACATGAAGTGTAATTATGGTATGAATAGGGGGGATATGGGGATATAGAGGCATACATAAAGAATGTGGATAAAGTTGAAAAATCTAATAGGCATATCCCTAATCCTGCAAGATTGTTGGTCTAGAGCCGCATCGTGTTAGATTGACGGACAAACCAACGCGCAAGTTGGCCTGTAGCCATGTTCATTATAATGACTAAGCATGTAGCTTTGCGCATAGTATTCATGATCCATATACCACTATGCCAATAAAAATGGCTAGTCAGAAGAAATTCCACACTAATATAAGGACATGCATGTCATTACATTGATTTGTAACCCTTGCAACGGTATTACACTATTACATCAAAATTCCGCTTCACGTTGGCTTGTAGCTATCATATATTTCTGTAAGGTTTCTCCTGTTGAGAAACACCTCCCCATTTAGTTGAGATGGTCAGGAAGCCATTACAACACATAATTAATCATCAGCTTGCATGCTCTATATGGCTAGAAGTCATTAGTTCATCTCTAATCAAGAAGGTTGAGATCAGGGGGAGAAACCGGTCTGAAATCGGGTCAATAGTGAATTTATCCAATCAGAAATTGGATAACCCGATTAGAATGGGTTTGCGGATAATGAAAAGAAAATGGACATGTAAGTCCATTGTGTGGAAAATAATTGGGTATTAATGGGTTCAGAATTTTAATGCATATGGGGAATTCTTGAATGAACGAGCAATTAAATTTTCTAACAGAAATTCCATGAATTACTTGAAGTATATGGTATGAGTATTTGGATAAATTTTTTGGGGTAAAGAAATAAAGAATCTAGGCAATAAAATAAGTTATGAAGACTTAAAAGATGTGCATAATTCAGGGAGAGAACACCCTAAATATGTAGGTATGTAGAACATGCTAAATTGCACACTAACCTTATGAAGTATATGTAGTTTTTCATGCCACTACATTATTTCTAGATCACTGCATATATGAATGTCACAATTTGAAAATGTGTGTGAAACATTTATGAAATAATTTCACCAATTTAGCATACACGAATGAGCTTCCACTTGAAGTTGGAGAAATATGGATCTGAATTTTCATTAAAAATAAGCTCATGATATGGGGATATCTTATGAAAAGTATGCTATTAAGAATATCTAATATCGGCATTAGGGGGAGAGAAAGCGCATACCTATCGAATGCCTTATATTAGAATTCAAGTATTCCTAGAAAGCTTGAACCGGGAATATAACCACGCACTAGATTTCTAGAAGAAACAAAATCTCAGCATGAAGCAGAGTATAATGCCAGAAAATCTAAATGTGAGGAAGTCCTAGAGTAGGACATCACCTGAAGTGGAAACACACTAGAAGTGATAACTCGTTGAAGGACTTGACCCAGTGAGAATGTGTACACAATGAATACTCACAAATGGGAATCCGGGATCAGGAGAAATAACATGCAGTTATTAAACTAGAAGTTAAATTTACTTGCAGTAAACATAATGCTATGTGCGGAAGTATACCCCGGGTATCCAAATAGTATGCTCATCATGGCAATTGACTTGATCGTTAATTTAAAATCTACGGGGACGCCTGTTGGTTTTGGATGAAATGAACTTGTCAAGAAATCTCAATGAAATCTCCATAAACTCCGGAAAGAATATTGTTACCTCACATACTAAGAAATAATCATCATGAAGATGAATGCCTAACACTATAAAGTGCGTGCAATATTTTGTGTTGGCATAGCAGATACTAGTTGACTATATAATAGCCTAAACTATTCGAGTGGGGGAGAGAGGGCGAAGGTGCCGGGGAAGAAGAGGAGGAGAGTCGAAGAGGAGCCGGAGCACCGCATCGCCTCGACGACGAGGTACCGCGCGCCACCGACGCCGAGAAGCTGCCACGGGAGGAGGAGCCGCCGCTGGAGCGGAGCGCAAGGAGGAGCTGGACATCGACGAGCCGCGCGTCTTCGTCAGGCTGCTGCGTACCCCTACGTCCACCTCGGTGAGCTGCCCGCCGCCGCTCCCCTGTTTCCTCTCTTCATCGCCAAATTGAGCCGCCGGCCGTCGAGCCGCGAACGCTGTGCGCCGCCCTAGTTTTGTGTGGACGTGCCTTCGTGCCGTCGTGCAGGTACCGCCGCTTAGGTCATCCTTGCGCAGCCGCCGTCGCTCTTCAAGCAGTCGGGGCCGCCGCGGTCCGGGATGCCGGTTGCCGCGTGCTCTCCACGGCCGTGTCGCGGTCGCGGGACACCGCGAACCCGCACACGCGCATCCAACCACGCACCGCGTCGTCGCCTTGCCGTTCACAGTTGACCTCGCTAACCCAACGCGTTCCCTTCGGACGTCGTCACCGCCGGCTGCGCCGCCGTGTGCTCGCGTCGGGAGCCTGCCCCGCCGGCCGAGCCCTTCCCTTGTTCTTGCCGATCACCTTCGCAAAACCTAGCTCCAGCTTTTTCCCCGCTTCCTGAGCCTCGCCGATCATCCTTTGACCCTCGCCGTCGTTGGCCGCCGCCGCGGGCCGCGCGCCAATGCGCGCCGCCACGCATGCGCGTTCACGCCGGCCAATGCCACACCGAGGACCACACCAACTCCAGCAAACCGAGCCGCAGAAGATCCAGTCGAGCCGCACCTGATCCTGTGAACCCGGCGCATGTGGACTCGTCTCACGGTCCACGGTGGACTGCGTCCACCGCGCCACAGCCAGCGTCTCAGCGTTTGTGGGCCGCCAGCCCAGCTTCGTGGGCCGGCCCAGTGAGTTTTGGGCCAGAGCCGGCCCATCTAACTTGAACCCTTTTTCTTTTTCTTTTAAACCGCTGGCATCCGGGCCCCACCTGCCATAGAATGGTTAGACACTAACCAGTGGGCCCAAGTTGACCTTGCTGACCATGCTGACCATTGACCGTTGACTGGTCAACGTTGACCAAGTCAACGCTAACGTCATCAGGGCCCATGATGACGTCAGCAAACCCCGGCCCCACTGATGACGTCATGCTGATGTCAGTAATGATGACGTGGCGCCACCAGAGGCTGCCACGTGTCCCTGAGTGATTGTTTTTCTTTTTCGGAATTATTTTAATATTTTCAGAAAATGATTTAAACTTAGAAAATTCATAATAAATCACCCGTAGCTCAGAAAAATATGAAACCAGTTTCTATATTTTTCTAAAATCATGACCTACGCGTTAGTGTAGAGTTTGGTATTGTTTGGGTCTTCTTGCTTCACTGTTTTGGTGTTTCTTTGCTAGTAGTCCCCGTCTTTATTTTATTTCCGCGAATCTAGGAGTCCCGGAGGACCAAGAGGAGGACAACCACTACGACAACTGCGTTGGTGAAAAGGACGAGCAATACCCAGGTTCACGCCCAACCATTCTCTGAAATACCTATTAGACATGCAACTAGTATGCTAGCGCTTTACTTTACTCGCATGATAAACCCGCACTGCCTTTGTTATTATCATGTTCCCTTGCTACCTACTACTCACTATATGGAATATGCTATGCTATGCATGTGTTGGGATGGGTGTGATCTGTTATTCTTGGCGTGAGTTGTGGGTGGTTTGGGAGGAGTAGTGCAGCTAGGCGGTGGAGGCGAGTGATAACAACCCGGTCGTTTGATCGGGGTGCTTTGGGACTGAACTCGGACAGTTCCTACGGAGTACCTGTTGCGGGTACATGGTTACTTGGATACTTTTGAGGAGTTGGGCGGCCATACCTGTAATGGGTGCCGATTGCGGACCGTTGCGGCGGATCGCTCTTGATGCTGATACTCGCCTTGCCGACAAATTAAGGACCGAGTCGAGACCGGCCGTCAGAATTGGGACTTACAGTGCTCACCATTTACCCAGAATGGGGAGGGTTCCAGCAAGCCTATTTAGTGCGGTACCAGGACTGTTAGGAGATTCGAGTTTGATATGTGTAAGGGGGACTCGTTGCGGCGTACTCTCCCTGATCTACCACTGCCCCCGACTGGCCCCGGTGGGAAGGTTTCACATCCCTGGGGCAGATGTTAGCGTGCAGATGTTTCCCGAGCCCAGGGAAGCAGGATGGTACCGTTGCTTTATAGGGTCTTTGCTGTGGGTTGCGTCTCGAGCTGGGGCACCGGCTCGCAGCCCGGGTGGTTCCTGGAGTACAACCTCTGCAGAGTGTAAACTATACGTATAGTCGTGTCCACGGTCATGGACGACCCGTTCTGATATCGCTTGAGACTAGCATGGGATTCTGCTTTCTTACCTCATCCTTGATTTGGGTTATGAGAGGTTGGACCAGCTGAGGCTGTTGAGACAAGGTGGGGAGGGAACTCACCGAGTCGACTAGCGAGTGAAAGGAGTTGGCGGGTGTTTATTGCGGGAACCTGTTGAGGCAGGACGAGCCCGATGTGGTTGTGAGTTTGATGGATGGCTTGGGGAGAGTACGTGCTTGTGAGGAAAGGTGTTTGGAGATGAGATGTTCTTGGTTAATGCTACTGCTTGCGCATAGGAAACCCCAGCTTACTTTCCTTGAATATTTTATTACTAGTTTAGCCCACTATAAAGCTTTGCTGCATATTATGGTTGGTGACGTGGACCTGTCCCAATTCCTTGGGGACAGTCTTTGGGTACACAGGAGAAGACTCTGAGTACAAGATCAACCTCGACGGATAATGCAATCGAGGGTTGTGCTCTGCGCTCAAGGATGCCCATAGAGGTGAAGCCCCGAAGCACCAGAAGCTTATAGCTATCCGCTGCGTAGCTGTTTTCCTTCTGTCGTTTAGCCCAGAGGGCTTGTACCATACCGCTATGTATTTATATCATGTTTGAAGGCCCTAATCAATGTATGGATGTGATTTCCGCTGAAATGAGTTCTGTACGTGATAGCTATTGTTCCTGGGACTATCACAAGGGTACAGGGAGTCGGATTCTTGTAATTGGGAATCCGGTTCGTTTCAAATATTATGCAGTTAATTAGTGGGTTCGGAAAATCCATAAGAAGAGATCCTGTAAGGATACATAATTTCCTCGAAGGAATAAAATTACAGCCAATAGAAATAAAATCTCATACAAAATATTAAATGTCTAAGGTATATAATATTCATGAAGGATATTAAAATCTCAAGAAGAGCAAATCCTAGAAGGAAAATAAGTCTTCTCTCTTACTTGAGAGAATTTCTCATAGAGAAAAAATATTATTCTTGAAGAATTAAAAATTCTTGAAGGAAATAGTCACTGAATGACTTATCAATCAATTCCTGAATGAACACTAATAATCCTGAAGATATGAATGATAACTCATATAGACCCGAATTATTGAAAAGAAGTGAGGAACCATACGGCCCTGAATGTGCCATACAAGAATTTGTAAGTGCATATGAAGCTAGCTAGCACTATCCTCAAAATACCACAGAAGGTGTATTGGTGATTGGCATATTAAATTATCCCTTTTTAATGCCAAAAGAAGGTTGATTATTCTCCATAATCCTACAAAAGGATTAAACTTTATTTGTGTTGCACAAACAAAATGGTAACTAATGCATGAAGCATATTCCTCCTATTTACTCAATTATAATCTAGAAGATTAAGTCTATAAAAGACTAAGTATTATGATAATTGAATATCATCGCCTTACTCATATTTCTGAAAAATGTGACTAAAATATTTTAAACATTGAAGTTTAAGTGATGTCATTATGAGGGGGAGCATGTATACCTACCACTTAGACTATTTGAGATCAAGAAGATCATTATTATAAGAATCTGAAAGTTCATGTCTAAATCTTAAAGATTGATAGCTATTCACGAAGAATAACAAATATAGAATTTATATGACCAAGAAGGTTTAATGTTGTATTCTTTTCCTTTGTGAGTTTTACTTGAATGTTTCTTACATAAGGTTTTTTAATGAGGCAACATGTGCAATACAATAACGGATAATATGTACTCTTTTCTCCAAGTACCCTTTTTCCCACTGGGTTTTTCGGATGGAGTTTTTGATGAGGCATGCGTATTCGTGGTAATCGCCCAAGGGGGAGTATTGTAAAACAAGGACTCTTGGAGAGTCCTAACCGGACCTACCAACCATAGAAGGCAGGGGAGATAAAGGACTCCTAGTCCTAGTCCGGTTATGTTGTGGGCTCTTACCAAACTCTACCCTTACTTCGGAGTATATATACGGAGGAGCACCCCTGTTGTAAGATATCGATTTGAGGAATAAAGAGAAGCTCCACCTATATTGTGTCTTGTCTACTTTATACTTGTGTTCTTATGCTTGTCGTGAGAGGCGTGAGAGGGAGAAGATCCAACCGTTGACGGCGTGTTTCAGAACAAGCACAAAATAGACAAGACACGATATAGGTGGAGTTTCTCTTTATTTCTCAAATCGATATCTTACAATAGGGTGCTCCTCCGTATATATACTCCGAAGTAAAGGTAGAGTTTGGTAAGAGCCCACAACATAACCGGACTAGGAGGAGTCCTTTATCTCCCTTACCTTCTATGGTTGGTAGGTCCGGTTAGGACTCTCTAAGAGTCCTTGTTTTACAACAAAAACAACGACGTTCTGGGCGTTACGGTGATTGCCAAAAAAAACGTTGTTTTAGCCTCACGGGAGTGTTTTTTTGATGTGTTTACCCTTCCTTAATTACTCCCATCCGATTCTCGTCCATCGCCGCGCGCGTCTCCCATCTCCCGCAAATAAAAGGCGAACAAAAAAATGAGCCGGCCAGGAGTCGATCCTGAAACCTTTTGGCTCTAGGCTCGATGTGCTAACCAATTTGAAGCCAGGCTTGCTTGTGGTTCAATAGTAACCGCGAGCCTATTTAATCACTTCTTGGTATGCGTACTTCTGTCCTACACGACTTTCTTTTCATATATGGAGGGAGTATATCTGTTATGGGCTAGCCTTTGGGCCAGGCGGGCCTTTTGGGCCGGCGTGAACAGTACCCCCAATGTGAACATTATCATGAACAGTAGCAGAATTAGTTAGATAATAGTATCGGATCGGGAGCGTTAGGGGTCAAGTAAACCTCTCTATATAATGAGAGGAGTTGTATCAATCAAAGCAAGGAAGAAACAATCAATCTAGTTCTCATCTAGTGTTCATCCCTCTCATCTATGATCTAGTCTCTCATTCCTAACAGCCGTCTCCATCCGACTATCCTCTTAGTGATGTTTATCCCTATCATGACCAATGGTCATGCCAATATCTCATCTGAGCCGGCGACGATATGCATATATATGCGCGAGACATGGGGATCCATGGTGGATTGCGCGTACGTGATCGGCGACGACGACGACGACGCAAGACGGACGGAGCCGGCGGAGTCAACCGACCTCTATGTCGATGGACGTAGACACCTCCTCCATCTTCATGTCGGCGGGGCATTGGAACTTGGAAGTCGGTAACACACGGGGGAGAAAACGCGCACTGCTGATGAAGGAAAAATTGAAACACGGCGAGGTGTACAGCTATATAAGCCTATAATTGCCTAACTGGCGTGTCTCCGTCGTTGTTCAATACCCGGGGGATTTCTTTTTGGTTCTTTTGACTAAAATAAATCTCTCATCAGATTCCATTTTTTTCTTGATGTCCTGTCAAATGAGAAACTGATGGAGAATACGTGAGAATCAACCTGTTCAGCTGGCTGGTGGTTGATGGCTAAAGCTAATTTGTGCTGATTGAAAAAAGAACTGCTGGTTAGCTGGTGATAGGTGGCTGGTGTTCATTCGTTGTGAGAGAAAAATATCGCTCGTGATAGGTGGCTGCTGCTGATTCGTTGTGAGAAAAAAATACTGCTGACTGGTGTAGACGAACAAGTCGAATTAACCGTCGGGTGCGTGACATAGAAGGCAAAAGTCCGTTGTTGCCACTTGCCAGATAGCCCGTGTCTCTGTTCATACAGAACCCCCATAATACGAGAACAGAAAGCCCGCTCCGAGCTGAATGATGAAGTTGGTAGCCCCGATGCCCCGTGGACCGGCGTAGATAGATTCCCAGACGTGCCGAAGGAAAGTCACATGACTCTTCCTCAAGTTCTTGTTTGCTGCCGCTATTATCACAATATCCCTCCTTTTAAGGACAAAGCTATCAATGGTGTTTTCCCCCTCCTGCATATGACATCCATTGTCCATCCAATGGTGCTGAAGCATAAGATTTTTCAATGCAAAACCAGTTAGCCTAACTGCCATTTTCAGCCCAAATAAAGACCTGGTTTAGGAGAGACAAAATAGTATTGCAGAATTAAACAAGCATTTCACTTAACTGTTTTGCACAGTTCCACAATCCAAATAACCAAAATGATCTCTATTAATTTAAAGACACTGCTATATTACATGGGTTTATATTAGCCATAGAGTTTTCACGGCTAGTTGATGACTTCTTTTGGAGATTTCGTTGTTGTGAAAACCCCAAATTTATGTGCTACCTGCGGTAAAACTCGGTTGCTAACCGTACAAATCCATCTGATGTAGTAGTGGCCTTTTGGTGCAAGTTATTTTAAATATTCGGATTCGGATCATAGAATTGTTAACAGTAGTAAAACAAATGCTTATTTAATTATTCAATTCTTTTTTTGAGAGGTAATTCTTCAATTTTTAGGTGAAATGTTTCTGTTAGATGCAATATATTGTCTCACTGTCGAAAGGGCTTTATTTGGACCGATAAAAGAAAACAATCTAATTGGTTGTGGCATTGAAAAATCTAGTTGTTGTAGCTACGGTTGGACCGTTGGATGCGCAATGGATGGTACCAAAGAGTGGACATGTACCAAAGAGGCCCTACCAGAATGCTCAGCCCACAGGCTCCACCTAGAAGCCGAATGAAAATAGGCCTTGTCCCGACTCCCACCCAATGACCCAAGCCTGTTAACTGATTGGAAAATTTAGAGGAACAGTTACAGTTAACAGGAGGAGGACAGCAGGAGGAGGTGTTCCAATCCGATTCAAAATACTAACATTTTAAACTTGTTACGTAGAAACATAAAGTGGATCAAATTCATCTTACTAACATTTATGATACATTTGAAAAAAATATTTATTTATCTATATAATCTATATAATTGGTACCCACTACAAGTCATGGTTAGACTTCTCTCAACATGTAAGATGTCCACGTCACCATCCACTAGATCTTCTCTCAACATGCAAGCTGTTCACATCACCATCCACTAGAATCATGAATTTATTTCTTCTACTGATTTTTTACGGCTATGCATTGTGTTAGTCTTTGTAAGTAGTCGAGTATCATGCTACAAATTTGTAAGCAGTTCTCTCAATAAAATGAATGTGTTTTCCTCTACATTGTTGTTTGCAAAAAATAACGCGATGCAATCATTTCAGTGTTTCTACTTTCAAATTGCATCTTCAAATTTTGTAGAAATGTCCACAGCAATGTTCGGGGTATCACCTAGTTGTTCATAGTAGTACTACCCCTTTACAAAAAGGGCAAGAAAGGAAAAGGCTGAGAAAGCTGAAACTACAACTATTCTGAATGGGATTATTATTTTACTCAAGTTTAGCATGGATAAGCACCGGACCTTATCTTACGTATAATAATCTTGATTTCTATGTCTTTCTATTATATATAAATGCTTCTATCGGCTGTGGTTATGCCATGGCTGCTTCTTATGTTTCTTTCAGCTGTCACATAGGGCTTTAGCTTACTTATTTATCTTAAGGCGCAACTCTCGTCATATCATGGCTACCCGAGCGGAGAAGACGATGAGTTCACCTATGCTTTTGTGATGACGGTGAGCCCACATCATTACGGTTAATACATGGGAGCTGGTTCGAGACTAGTGTGAAAGAGCTAATAAATGTTCTGCTACGATGATCAAACTGAATATGGGAGCCAATGCCCCCCCCCCTCCCATCCCAACTATGGATGGCAATGGGCACAGTATCCGCGGGCAGAGCTTATTTGAATCCACGGCCGTGAGCAAATTCTTGGACCCGCGTCTTCGCCCGTGCCCGTCGCCCGCGGGTAAGTTGTGCCCGCGAGCACACTCGTATGTTCTGTCGCCCGCTGGCACACTCGTATGTTGACCACAAATTGGGGAATAATTGAAACATATGTATAGATAAGCTTCCAAGAAACACATTTGCGATGCCTTACAATTCCATGGATAAAACCTCCAAAAAGAAAAAAATTCATTGACAAATAAAAGACATTACACAGATATTTGGAGCTTTTTTCCATTTGACACAAAAAAAACAAGAGCACGGCCGCACGGGGGATTGAGCAATTCACATCAGTGAACGACGAGAGCAAAAACAAATTCTAAATAATGTTTCCTAAAAAAATCCTAAAGAATGCAGCATGCATATGGGACATATTTGGATTGTTGCAACCCAGCAGTTGAGGGAGATGCGCTGGGTGCTTGAACTCCAGTTGGGCTGATCGCCGGCACGGGGCTTGGGCGGCGGCGGCTAGAGGGTTGGGTCGGGAGCCCCGGGAGTGAAGGAATGAAAAGGTGAGGATCTGTCTACCTGCCACCCAAGTAATTTAGAGACCCTCCTCACTTGAATTTTTGAACCACTTGATCTAAATCCAAGGGCTCCCCTTCATCTTCTACCTCCACCTTCTCCCCATTCATCTTCTACCTCCAGCCCGCCGCCAGCCCCGCCGCCACCCCCCGCGCGGGCGCGCTAGGGCTGCGCCGGAGCTCCGCCGCGCGCCGGAGCTCCGGCGCAGCCCTAGCGCGCCCGCGCCGCCGCCGAGCCGGCCCCTCCCGCCGCCGCCTACCGCAGCCGCCATCTCCGCCTCCCTCAGCCGTCGCTGCCGCCTCCCGCAGCCATCGTGCCCCCGCACCGGCCCCGCCCAACCGCCGTCCTCCGCCGCCCCCGCGCCCACCACCACCGCTGGGCCGGCCTGCCGCCGCCGGACTTCCCTCTAGGTCCGGCGGCGATGAGCAGCCCCGGCAACCCGAACCCCCCTAACCCCGAACCCTAACCCGAACCCTAACCTCGCCGGAGTTGCTCGCCGGAGTTGGAGAAGAGGGTGTAGATGGGGAGGAGGAAAAATTCGTGTGACAGCAGCCAGAGAAACGTTCAAGTGAGCGTTAGCTTTATCCAAAGGTAAACCCTAGAATCTTTGCTGCTTCTTTATATATTTTTTTTGCGAAAAAGAGAGCTTTATTGATTAAGGAAACTCATTACAAATCAAAGGCCCAACACACATCGGGGGATTGACATAAAACACTACGCATTCCCCCGATCGAAGAGCGAAATGGGCAAGTTCATGGGCTACTTTGTTCTGCTCTCTCCCAATCCTAGCAAAAGCAACACCCTGCAACTGACAGGCTTCCCTTAGTATATCGTGAATCACTGGAGCGATCAAGGATCGGTCTAACTTCGTGCCTGCAGTTTGGATTCCACCATGGAACAATCAGACTCAAGGATCATTGGACAGTATGGCCAGTGTGCTGCAAGACGAATCCCTTCCAAGCAGGCCAGCGCCTCCGCCTCCTCTGCATCCCTGCAATGACTTAGGCAGCGCCAGGCAGAGAGCATATGCCTTCCCTGCCTGTCGTGGATGACTCTACAATGAAAGCCCCATCAACATTGATCTTTATATTAATGTATAATATGGTCCACATGTCAGGGAGTTGTAACTGATTTACGTGCACGGGTAAGACTTTTTCATGCCCGCCATATTTTTGCCCGTGGGTACAAATTAGAACCCGCATCCTAGGGCATAAATTACAACCCGGTATCCTAGCCCTATAGGGTTTTTGCCCGCGGGTACGTGGGTAATTTGTGCCCGCTGCCATCCATAGTCCCGACCATCCTCTTAGAACCTGGATATAGGATAGATGATGGAGAATGGGAATCAATTCTTCGCTCGATCAAGTGGTCGTCGTGGTAATCACGACTCTACCTTTAGTTATGAGTAATATTGTCAACCGCCACATAAGTGATGTAGTGTTGTGCACATATTTTTGTCCATCATACCAGATAGGGCTTCCTACTTCCAAACTTTAGATTAATTTTAAATTTATTTATACTTAAGAATGTTGTTTATGCGCATTTTCAACCTATTTACGCGGTCTGCCTCTTGCTCTTTTAATTTAGAAAAAGAGAGATCCTATCGGTGCCTGTAGTGCATCAAGCACTTGGCCCATTTCATGCATTGATTGGCCTCCGTGCCTTTTATTTTTACTTGATTTCATTTCGCTCGTCGTAAGGCCAGTATTAGTGAAAGTGACATGAGGATTTCATGGCAATAAATGTATGGCCACGTCAGTATGGATGGCAATTTTACCCGCGGACACGGGTATCCGCGGATACCCGACCCGGCGGGTAAGGGTACGGGCATCAAATTTCGCCCGCGGGCGCGGATACGGGCACCAAATTTCACCCGCGGGCAGCTAACGGGCGGCAAACTTCATCCACGGATATGCCCGTTACCCGTTGCAATACAAAGCCCATAACAAATATGGCCCAAGCCCACCAACAAAACCTATCCTAACCCTTATCCGAGGGAGATGAAACGACAGACGAGCGGCTGAGCGCGGTGCGGCGCTCGCGGTGGGGCTCGCGGCGCCCGCGGCACTCGCGGCGGAGCCCACGGACAGATCCCGCAGGGCTCACGGCCGGCGCCCAGGGCTGAGCTCGCCGGCCGACGCCCGCGGCCGAGCACGCGGCGGCAACCACGGCCGGGCTCGCGTGGCCGAGCGGACTGTCGCCGAGCGCCACGCCGAGCTCCGCAAGACCGGGACGCTGGCGGGCCGCTGCGACCTCCTCTCGTGGCTCATGGCATCGCCGCCGCCCGGCGAGGGCGGCTACTCCGACGAGTTCCTCCGGGACTTCTGCATCAGCTTCATCCTGGTCGGCCGCGACACCAGCTCCGTCGCGCTCACCTGGTTCTTCTGGCTCCTTGCGTCCCACCCGCACGTCGAGGCCCGCGTCCTCGCCGACATCGCCAAGAGCAGCAGCAGCAGTGCAGCACGAGCACCACCACCGCGGGCATGGACTACCTGCACGCGGCGCTGACGGAGTCGATGCGGCTGTTCCCGCCGGTGCCGGCGGACTTCAAGGAGGCGGTGGACGACGACGTGCTCCCGGATGGAACAGTGGTGCGGGCGCGGCAGCGGGTGATCTACTACATGTACGCCATGGGGCGGGACAAGGCGTCGTGGGGGCCCGACTGCCTCGAGTTCCGGTCGGAGCGGTGGCTGAACCCGAGGACGGGGCCTTCGCGGGGGCGAGGGGAGAGGGCGTGCGTGGAGAGAGGGGCAGCGGCGGCGGGTGACGGGTTTACCCGATACCCGTGGATATCCGTCGGGTGCGGGTAAGGTTTTTTACCCGCGGGCAGCCTTGCGGGCGGGTAAAGGTTGTCAATGCGGGTACGCTCGCGGGCAGGTAAATACTTTACCCGCACGTACCCGACCCGCTGCCATCCCTACACATCAGCAAAAGTAGTATTTATGAGGAGAGAGAGAAGTAGAGAGTTTCATGGCCATGACACTCCTCAGGTTCAGTTACCAAGACCCATCAAACTAGACAAAACTTTCACTAAGATAATTTTGTTTCATCCCTGGATCCCGTGTGACTATTAATTATACTATTCTCCTTAATTTATGAAGGCCACATAGTTTACAATTTTACATGAAATATTTGATCACAACACCATGTATGACTTCAATGCTACAATATGTCTAAGAAATTGTGCACTGTGAGAGAGCTTTATTTCATTAAAGAGTTGGCATGGCAGATTTAGTAACAACATCATAAAACTGTGCATTGGGACTGGGCTAAGTTTGCAACCCTTAGTCATGTTGGGTGTTATGGCTCAGCCTGTTCACTCACGGGTTAAAGGATTACATGATGCTGCAGCCACCGGAGATGGTAGCGTTGATGCAGTTGAATTGAGTTCATTTTTCGATAGTTACATTGTTAGTCCATTGGTGTATCACCAACACATAATACCATCAATCAATTTCATGAAAAAAAAATGGTATTCTCGATCTGTGTATAATTTTGTACTACTAGTGTAACCATGGATCAACAGGACTCAATAGTTGATGAGCTAAGGACTCGATCTGAAGTCAAATCAAACATCATAGGTTCATTTATGTCAATTAGCATATACTATAAGCCTGCTTGCATGACTCCGAAGTCTGAACCAACACCATTTTTGTGATCCCGCCAATGCGAACAGGCTTGTTCATCCTACCAAATCTATCTATCTATCACTTAGAGAAATGATCAAGGACTCAGAAGCAAACGCTAATACCTGGAGTTATCTGTCGTTGGGTCACCGTCCTGAAAGCACCACGGCGAGAAATGGATTTCTGACGTCCTTCGCTACTGCGACAAGGAACTTGGGTTACACAGGTCCTTCGCCCAACATAAGAGAAAACGCACCCTCCTCATCCTTTGTGGCTGCCATACGGAAAAGACACGTTCTTTTTGTCCTTGTCACAAAAAAGACACCATTCAGAACTACGTCGAGGAAATTGCGCCTTAATAATATTATATTCCTCTCCAAGTCCACCTCGTCCCCAGCCGGGAGAAGCCTGAATTTCCTCACCCTCGTCGATCTGCAGCCGCCGCCGCTGCCGGGGAGAGAAGCTGCGACGTCAACCTACAAATTAGGACGGGAATTTGTTTGGGTTCCCTGGTTCTAAACCGCTTCCCGCTCAGCCCGTTCTAAAGGTTTTTTTTTTGAGAAGAGCCCGTTCTAAAGGTTGTGGGCTTAACCGGTAAACAGTCTAACCCGTGAAATATCGCTTCAATGGGATTCGAGGGTTCCATTGGGTTGGACCAAACCGGTGAACAGACTGAGCTATGGCACTCGCTGGTTGGATCAATATATGGTCGCTAAAACTTTATGGTATTGCTTGTTGCGATTGGGCATAATCAATACTTCCCATAACGATCATCCTCAACTGCTTCATGAGTTACAAACATGGTAAAACCGTGTGTGGTGAAATTGCTTCATGCCCTTGGTACCGGGCAAGTATAATCATATACAGTTGATGATCTGTTAATCAACAGAAAAAACATCTGGAAACACCACATATTTCAGCTGGGTGAATAGAAAGCAGCTCAGTTTCTCAACGGAATCTTTTAGCACTAGCAGCACGAAATCAATACCCTGTTGGCCACAGACCAAAAGAAGTCCATTCCTTTCGATTGAGTCTCTACCACGTCATCAACACATCTTCTGTTCCCATCCTACGTCCGAGCCATCTCCTCGTCCGCCGCAGCCGCCGCCGCCACCTCGCTGGACGCTTTTGCACCGGACCCGCTGCCTCCAATCCCAACGCGATCAAGGCGGATGCTCCCCTCCGCAGGAACGTCGGCGGCGGCGGTGGCATCAACGGCGGCCACGCGCTTCCCTCGCAGCCTCGTGTAGAACGACGACGAGGACGACGACACCTCTCCGCCCTCGAAGCTCCCCGTCACCCTCGACGCCGAGAAGAAGGACAGCCTCCCGGAGAAGGTCCTCCCGAGCAGCGACTGCCACCTACCCATCCGCCCAACGAGCGGCGCGCTAATTCCTTCCGCGGCTCTCCGCCGCCTCCCGCGACGCAGGTGCGAGCTGCGCTCGGCCGCCGCGGCGACCATCTCCCCGCGCACGTGCTCCGGCAGCTGCAGCGTGAACCGCTCCAGGTCGCGGTCGAGCCGGGCGGCGAGCTGCGTCGCCGCCCGGTGCCCCGACGGCGACCGGCGCATGGCTCGCCGCTGCGTCCCGATCCGCTGCAGGTCCAGCGCCTCCTGCCTCCGCGCCTCTTCTTCCTCCTCGGTGACGACGTCGATCACCACGGCCACCGGCAGCGGGCCAACGCTCTGCCATGCCGCCGCCGTCTCGCTGGAGACGTTGCTCGCTACCGGTGGAATCGACGGGAAGCTCGTCGGCTCTTTACTGTCGTCCTTGCTGGTAGCAGGCTGGAGGTTGCAGCGGCAGACGGGGCAGGTGACGTGGCCGGCGAGCCACTCGGCGATGCAGTCCGGGTGGAAGGCGTGGCAGCACCGGGGCAGCAGCAGCCGGAGCCTGTCCCCGTCCTCGAACTCGCAGAGGCACACCGCGCACTCGAGCGCGCCGCCGTCGCCGCCGCCGCCGCCCTTGTTGCCGACGCGCAGCGCCTTGGCCTCGGCGTAGGTCATGGTGGGGAACGCCTCGACGGCCTCGGCGTCGAGCCCGCGCGGTCGCGAACGCCCCCGCCGCTGCCACCACGAACGCGAGGAGAAGAAGGCGTCGAGGCTGCTGGGGACCGCGCGGCCGTCGCCCGGCGACGACCCGCTGCTGGCGGCGTGGCGGCCGGTGCTGCAGTGGCGGAGGTAGATGGTTGAGGCGGCGATGAAGACGAACACCGCGACGACGGCGGCGAGGAGCGCGACCATGGCCGTGCTGACTTGTTGGTCCTGGCCGGCGTCGCTGCCGCCGCCTGGCGACGCCGGCTGCGCGCCGGTTGCCAAGAACGCGGACGCGAGGAGCGCGGCGAGCAGCGCGCCGCGGCCGCCGTGGCGAGGCGCGGAGGGCATCCTCGAACGGGTTGGGTTGAGCTGAGTTGTGAGTTGACTAGCCGCCTGTCTGCGCAGCATGCAGCGTGGATCGGGGCCGGGCTATATAGACGCGAAGGAGCTGAGAGGCGGCGCCAAAACGGCCGCGATCCGGCGGGGGCCAGGTGTTCGGCAGTTTTGACTTTTTGACGGACAGACCATACAGGTGGCGAGAAGCCGCGAGTGGGCACGCGCCACGCGGTCCCATGGAGTTGAAAAAAAAAAGTTGTGTCTCGGACACAGCACACGCACACGTACAGTAGAGTAGAGACTACAGACACAGACAGGGGTCGTCGGTCACGGCCCAGGCGTGTATGTACGTCCCAGTCGACGCGCATGCCAGTTGCCAGACTGCCTAGCTACGGGCCACCGGCCAGTGGGCGAGTGGTAGCGTGCACGGGCACGGCCGGGAACCACACGAAACGGCAGCGGCCACAGCCAAAAACTCCCTCGCGCGACCTGGTAAACGAGAGGGACCCTTCCCGCATGCGCGGTGGCGTACCACGGGTCCACGGCTCCCGGAACCAGAAGTGCATGTCCGTGTGTACAAACGGCCGGGGCCGCCGGAGAGCTAGTTTCATCGCTCCGCTCCGGCTGGGATCCGTCGTGCGAGGCCGAGATTCGAGCGAATGACATCCGCCACATACAGTGTTGTTTTCTCCGTGCCATTCCTCACTTTTCTAGTTAGATAGAGTAACTCTAGCACGGTGAGATAAAAATATTTTACTTCAACAGATTCTCTAATTGCGCCCCTATTTCTTTAGGGAGCCCTCCATTTTTATAAGCTATCGGTGAAAATGAAATAAGTTTTGAGGTTCTCCTCATTTAATATTTGAAGGGCCTGATTTACGGGCTATTGTAATTTGCTTAAGGATTCTGATTTTAAAACCCATGAGGCTCATTTAGACTCTGCTTGGATCCTAGAACATAGTCTTAGAATTTAGCATGGACTAATCAGGGCTAAGTTATTAGTGATAAAATCCATTTGCATTGATTGGTCTAAGATTAATCTATGTTTAGCCCATTATCAAACATCAAGCTAATTTTTAGTCAGCTATTTTAGTCCACCAAAATAGGGCTTAGCTTAACCATTACACCTATCAACCTCCTCCACGGACATCCTTCAATATTCTTTTACACATATTCGACAATCTATAAACCATCTAAGTTATTCGATAGGCTAATCCACTATAGGGTTGACTAATTCATAGGATGCCTCGCACATGATACATGATCAAAAAAATTCTTACAATTGATTCAATAAACAACGAGCTCTGACATAATATTTGGGGTAGGCTAATTCAACATTTTATAAGATATATAACTAGCCATCCATCTATAGCACAAATCTGAAACACCAAAAAAATCATAAAACAAAAAAAACTTAAGTTACATCGGTCTCCCGCATAGGCTGCCACCCAATCTCTATGATTTCCATTAAATTGGACTTTCTTGTAGCTATAGAGGCCTATAACTAGTAGGCCTCCACTCAATTTCTGCTCCGGGTCCGTCCTTGCTGCCAAACAACATCTTCATGCAGCTTGCCAATTGAGTACCATATATGTCTACGAAGCAACAACAACCCTATTTCGTTACAAGCCGAGAATGAAGGAATAATTATTTGCTCCCTAAACTTATATACAAAAGAACCAATTAGGTTCTAGAACTATAAATTTGCACATTGAGATCTCTAAACGTTCTAATAGACTCATTCGAGGTCCAAATCCATGGATTCATGTAGTCCATGTTGGAGATTCGTGTAATCCATGTTGATATGCTTACTTGATGACCACATGTGTCACATAATTTTACAAACTCATCATTCATGATCGCTATTCTGTTGGGAACTAGTGACATCTCAGGTCGTTCATGAAGCACAAATAGTATATTAATTGGATTGCGTGTCTAAAGGCATGTATAAATTATATCACCTAGGCGGGCATATGTAATATGTTAACTACTATTCCCTCCATTTATAAATGTTAAGCATATATTGAAAAAATATTATGAAAAATAATTTTGATCCTTGATATATCTTACAATATAATGTCAATCTCATAGACACAATATAGTCTTAATAGCAATTTGAGTACAAATACATTGATGTAATGTTTATGCATGCACATATTTTATAACTAATTACTATTGGCCAAAGTTTGTAACTTCTCTATGGCCAAAATATATCTTACATTTCTGAACAGATGAAGTAATATTTTAGACTTTGACTGTGAAAGGGCCTCTAGCCTAGTGGTTAGAGAACCTGAGTAGCACCCAGCAGACCCAAGTTCGACTCCCTGTGGGAGCGAATAATTAGGTTTGGAATAAAAAAAATATATAAAAATGTAGGGGCTTCCCCTCCCAACTTCGTGGAACAATTAATAAATTTAGGAACCTAACAGTGGATCGTCAGAAGTTCAGGGATCTATGTGACACTATGAACAAGTTTGAGGACCACTACTGCACTTTACTCTTTCATTCATATAGATGAACAACAGTAATGGTCACATGATAGGATGAAGTATAATATCTTATGTATACATGTTATCCTAGCTATTTTGATGAATTAATTTTCAAGTATCAAAATAAAACGTTCTAGATCTTTCAAATGATACCATTGATTTGTAGTGCTGTAAAAAATCATATTCAAACTGTCTAGAAACAACAAGATTCCATTCAAGCAACAAGATCTTTAAAGTCTTGTGTACCTTGTAAAATAAGGTTACATTCAAGCAAAAAAAATACTATGGCATTAAAATATAACAAGATTCCAATCTAGAAACAACTGTCTAGAAACAATAAGATTCCATTCTAGAAATAACAAGATCTTTAAAGTCTAGTGTATCTGGTTCAATAAGGTTCCATTCAAGCAAAAAAATGTTATGACATTAAAATATAATCAAACTGCCATACTATCTATCCATTTTTACTAGGGTTCTTTCTTGCGTTTTCACTAGTACCATTTGATTATTATTATATTTCTATGTTGAAAAATTCTAGGTAATGGACCATGAGTTGCTACCTAAACATAATATTCAAACAAAATATCAATTATACTAAAATATCACGTGTATTTAAGTAGTCAACAATTCAATAACATGGATATATAATAACAAGCAGTGACCATGGCAATTGAAGGACCAATTCATGCCGAATGTTTGTATGAAAATTCTATTAAGTAGCAATCAATTCTCCACCATGTATAAAAATAGTAGGCTGTTGTAATAAACTTTGACACACACACACAATGTGACACTTTTACTCAATTGTGAAAATTATCTTCTCTAATCTTTTCATATGCCTAAACCTCTTTAGCGGCCTCTTTTGCACTTACTTTCCTTTAATATGTATATACCCAACATTTTACGCAAATTAAAGCTCAACTATGTTAATCGACATACTATAATAAACTTGATTTATAATACATCAACTCGTTCTAAAATCTTACCCCGGAAGGAGAAACAAATAGAACTTTCTTATCCAAGGGCGATATTAAATTATACTTATTTGGTCACATTTTCAAATAATCTAATATGTCGAACTCTTTAGTCTTATTATCACACTTATTTTATAGATACCTTGTCGATTCTAAAATACTTGTTTCACTCTCAATATTCTCCATATGGTCCTCAAATTAAGATGGGATTCTTTTGATCCTCTTTATCTACATATGTTGATAAGAATTGGGCTTGATTTGCAAATTGTTTCTTTTTCTTATGTGCTCATTTTGTCTATGCTTTCAGTTTAATGTTTTAATTTAGCGTGAACTATGTTGATATAATAAGAGGTATTAACAATTATAACATACCAATCACACAGTTCATTAAGAGTATATTCAGTCTTTACGGATAGTTCCTTGACCCTATTCGATCCGTATATATCAATCTGAAATATCATATATTGAAACTTTATATAGAATCCAAAATGACAGTAATGAATAATTAGTGGCTTTGACTGACTTATTCTTCTCAATACTTCTTAAATTTTAGTTTCATGAGATGTGACATCGAAGATAAAGGTGGATCTTCTTCTCCAGCAAGCTCAATTAGTTTACCATGCATCAATATTATGTCATGAAAAACAATATTTGATGTGATATCAAAGTTGAGAGATGACTATTATTGCAAGAAACGCATTATGTGTCTTATTTTCTTTGCATCCTTGTTTGATCAGCATAGTCAAACACCAAGACCATGAAGCTCATAATCATCATCGACAATCTGTGTCGCCTTGTTTCCTCTCGCTCGCTCGTTCTCTCTCTCCCTCTCTCTCCAATAGAGATCCTTGTACTAGTGTGCATGTTTTGATTTGGCCATCACACTACTAAATTCACGCAACTATATTGGTACATTTGTTAGTTTCTTAACCAAACATATCTAGATGACATGGAGTAATTTTGACCATGCTCAATACATGGCATGAACATACTCATCCATCACAAAAGACAAGTCTCTTTAGAAATTACTAGCAAATATGCCCATGTGTTGCAACAGGTTCATAAGGATTAGATTAAAGTAGCACAACAAATAAACATGAGTTACTTTTTTAGTGGGCCCAAATAAACAACACAATAGATTCTAAATTGCAAATATAACAAAACTGCACATGTTTGCATGTTATAAATTTAGCTGACACATTTGTGTCGACATACATAGATAAAAACAAAACAATAAAAATTAGTGTATTCTTAATCTCAGTTTTGCGCTTTAGAACGTTGAAAATGATGTTATTCATTAGAAGATCTTCAATCCGAATATATTGAGTTATCCAAAGGGTTCTTCGCGGTTATTGAGTTCTTTCTCGGAGTACTATATCGCATCACACAATATGCATTTTCATGGTTTTTTTTCTTGTTTTTCGTCACATGTTTGCATAGAGCACCCTCTCATGCTCATGTATTGGTTGCCTGTACTTAAGTGTTAAATTTGAATAACATAACCTAGAATCTGCAGGTCATCTTCAATTTGCTAGGAATTGCATTGTAGTTATTGCATAAAGTGTCCCTGACCATAGTGTTCTATATTAACCATATCTGTTATAACTTTCTTTTGTTGACGAGTTTTTTGACTTTTGTTTTCTAATTCATCCTTATGTTGGTCGGATTGTTGCATGCCAATTCCTTCTGTGTTGTCTCTTACGTTCTCTAGGATATTTGTGTGGTGGCTGGTCACCATATGTCGTGGATCCTGTTGGAGTACGCTATTCTACCGGTCCACCTCTCAGGGTTGTGCGCATGCAACGGATCCCATGATCCTTAGATGTAGGCCTTTGACTCGTGTGTGCCAAGCTGCACCACTCATGTAAACCTGATGTAACACATTGCCTATATATAGGCTTGTACTTGATGAATACAAAGTGTGGCGTTCTATCTTTCTGCATGGTAATCAGAGCAAGTCGATTGTGAAACCTTCTCCACTTTCGTTTTTTTTCGGCTCCGCCACCATGTCCGGTGCTTCAACCAACGCCGCTCTCACCGACGCCTCCACCACGGCGCTCATCTCCGCCGCGGTTGGCGCGGCCTCTGCCGCCGCAGCCCATTCCACCTCAACCAATGGCGTCAACATCCGCGGCCTCATCCCCATCACGCTGGATCTTCAATCTTCCTGCTACCGGCGCTGGAAGCGCCTCTTTCGTGTCGTCCTCGGGCGGTTCGATCTCCTATGCCACATCGACTCCGACGAGCGCCTCAACAACAACCCAGCCTGGGTTCAAGCCGACCTCACCGTCACCATGTGGCTGAACGCCACTCTCGCCGACGACCTGCTGGACACCATCATCACCGACAACCCCACCGCACGCGGCATCTGGACACGGATCGAAGCGATCTCAGCCCGTCGGCGACCGCGCCCTCGTCCACAAGCTGATCGGCGGCCTTGGCGAGAAGTTCTCCACGATGAAGACGGTGCTCCCGACTCTTCCCCAGTTTCCGACGTACGCCGAGGCACGTGCGCATCTACTTCGGGAAGAGTCGTCGCAGACCAAGTCCACTCCACCGCCGGCAGTCACCACCGCGTCGGCTCTCGTCGCTGACGGCTCCACCGAGTCTGGCGGTGCGCGTCCTGACACCGGCGGTCGCGGCTCTGGCACTGGCGGCCGCGGCGGTGGTCGTGGCGGACGCAACAACAACAGCGGCCGTGGCGGCCGTGGACGTGGTCGCGGTGGCGGCACTGTTCCTGGGACAGAAACAGACCACCATCAGTGCGGGAAACCTGAACACCGAGGAAGTGCTCAAGGGGACCGAGATCTGCCATGGAAAATTCTTGACACAGCTTGGAAATGATGCTGGTCAGCAAGGAGGTGGTGCTGGCAGTCAAGATAATATCATCGACATAAAGCAACAGATATGCAGTTGCAGAAGATGAATGAAGAATGAATAAAGAAGAATCAGACTTGGATGCATGAAAGCCGAGTTTGTGGAGGTAGCTGGTGAACCGCAAGAACCAGGTGCGAGGGGCTTGTTTGAGACCATAGAGAGATTTATTCAGTTTGCAGACATCTTTACAAAGGGACTTCCAGCAGCGCTGTTTTCTGATTTTCGCGACAGCCTGCACGTTTATCCCCGTCCAGGCTGAGGGGGATGTTGGAGTACGCTATTCTACCGGTCCACCTCTCACGGTTGTGCGCATGCCGATCCCATGATCCTTAGATGTAGGCCTTTGACTCGTGTGTGCCAAGCTGCACCACTCATGTAAACCTGATGTAACACATTGCCTATATATAGGCTTGTACTTGATGAATACAAAGTGTGGCATCTATCTTTCTGCAGATCCATTAACATTGTCGCCATATGAAGAAATACAATATGCATTTAATTATTATGTAGTATAAGAAGGAATGAAAATTTATAGACAATCAGTATCATCAGTTCTTAGATCTTTAATTTCCATGTCCGTCCATCTAAAAAGAGAAAAAAAAAACAGTAAGTCTATTCCAAGCTGGTTGGCCACTGCAACGCAGCCCTTGGTCCCTTGCTTGTTCGTGCACAACGTCAGGACCCTGTACACAAACGGTACATGCTGTGGTAGAAGCTGCACACCTACACCAGCTAGCAAAATTCATCGATGGGGAGCTACCAGCCGGCCTGTGTATCTGAGGTCGGGTTATCAAATTGAGGAACCATGTACATGGTGCAGGCAAGTCCTCGCCTCCTTCCATGAAAGAATCCTAGGATTAACACCACAATCCCACGAACACGAAATCCTCCCTTCATCTTTCATAGGCGAGTGAGCAATCAACCAGCCAATTGTTCACCTCCGCACGCACATAGACCAATCTGAATCCCATGAGCTCCTGGTGCCCCACTCATCTCTCCATGCGTGCAAGATGCGTAGACCCAAGATGATTCGCCTCTACCACCAGAAGAGGTGTCTCTTACTCCCTTCAGCTTCTCGTGTACAAGCTCAACATCGGCGTCGTCCGTGGAGCTGCGGACTTGGCTATATATATCCTGCGGACGTTGCTGCGGAGGCAGCGGCGATGGTGTCTGGCTCGGATGCGTAAACAGGTTTGAGTCTGGCTCGGAGGTGGAGGCGTGTTGGCCAGGGTAAATGGAAGGACATATGAAGAATCGAAGAGGCAAAACGTACTAAGGCGACGGATGAAAGGCAGAATTTATGAAGATTGATTCCATGCTTTAAAGAACGGTGAGTTGATTCCTATACATATCAAGGAGGTTTTTGCATAATTATAACATACCGTCGAATCAATCCTTGATTTAGTATTAGGTAGAGATATGACATATTAATGAGGAGGCAAAATTGTCTTACTTGCTTCTATTTATTTGCTATATTAAGCACTAATTGATTAATACATGCACATACACATACTAAAGGGGTAAAATGACTTGCTTTTTGGGCAAATTTTGAACGATATAATGGCGGTGTTCACTTCCAACACTTCCCCCAAACTTTCTCTCTCTAAACTTTACTATTCACTATCACATCAAATCTCTCTCTTCATACACGGAGTATTAAAGGTAGGTAAATAAAAAAACTAAGTACATGATTTTGATGTACACGACGAGACGAATCTTTTGAGCCTAGTTAGGCCATGGTAGGACAATAATTACCACAAACAAACAAAAAGTGCTACAATGCGCTATAGTGTTTGATGTAACATTTTCACCCAACTTCACTTTCACTTTTTGAGGAAGTGAACAACGCCAATGATTTGTTTTAGGGACAAAGGGAGTAGTCATTATCCTTTTTTGCTACATGTACAAATCTCATGCCCAGTTTTAGTAAGAAAATTGAATGTTAATTGCATGTATGATATTATCAATTTAATTGTACGTATGCCAATTTTAATAGTGAATAAATGCTAATATTTTTACATAATCGTTAAACTTCATTACATACAACTTGTGCGCATGAAATAAAAGTATATGAATAAATCAAAGTCATCAGCGGAACGGTCCCCATCTATATAGGTAGCTAACATGAGGCACACCAGCCTAGAACAGTGCATCTAGGTTGAGGTTGAAGTCATCGTCTTCGATCAACAAACACTACGGGAAACCGGGTATATGCCGAGTGTCCAGCCCTTTGCCGAGTGCATTCTGTCGGGCACTCGGCAAAGAAAGACTTTGCCGAGTGCCCTTGGCAAGGCACTCGGCAGAGGGGACACTCGGCAAAGAGGTGTTTTACCGAGTGTCAGGCCAGCGACACTCGGCAAATCATAGCTTTGCCGAGTGTCAAGCCGGAGACACTCGGCAAAGAAGGCGCACGTGCTCGTCAGGCCACACGCCCGCCAACGGCCGTCCGCGGCCGTCCGTAGCCGTTTGGGAGGCAACTGTTTGCCGAGTGTTGGGCCAAAGACACTCGGCAAAGAGCACCTTTGCCGAGTGTCAGGTCAGAGACACTCGGCAAAGGTGTGGCACGTGCCGCGCGCGCCCACGACCGTTGGCGGCCGTTTGAATTGTCACAACTTTGCCGAGTGTCCTCAAGGCGACACTCGGCAAAGAGGTGGCACGTGCACTGCACATGTCCAGCCAGGCCCGGGGTTGGACTTTTGCCGAGTGTCTACTTAGACACTCGGCAAAAAAATTTGAAAATTTGAAAATATTCTTAAAAAACTTGGAATTCAAACATAAAAGTTTGAAAATTTAAAAATATTTTTGTAAAACTTGGTGGGTTTGCCGAGTGTTTACCAGGCAACACTCGGCGAAGCTAGCCTTTGCCGAGTGTTTCTTGGTAAACACTCGGCAAAGTCAGGACCTTAGTTTTTAAACTTATGTTTTTGGAGTCCAAACTTTATTTTTTTCTAGTGATACTTGTCAAAGGCTCTTTATATCTTATGTGGAGCCTGTGGAAAAAAGTTGAGATGATTTCGAAAAGTTTATATATACGACCCTTTCCAATCGGAGCATATCCCCATAGAAGTTTCGGAGAGTTGAGAAGGAGATAGCTAGATTTCGAAACGAAGTGAAGTTGAATTAGAGTTTGAGTTCATAACTTTTTCTATAGGCAATATACGACGTAGTTTGCTTCATTTGAAGTTATCATATTTTTCCGGACCCATTTGATATTTTTTAAATTATTTCTACGCCCTTCTCCGCATGAAATAATGAAAGTTATGAAGAAATTATGAGCTATATAGGCATGAAATAATGAAAACATTTCATTGAAGCATAGAACGTGCATTGTTGAATGTATTTGATAAGATATTTTGATGTGTATTTGATCAAATTTGAAAAATTTGGTATGGTGCAAATGTTCTGGGAAATGTTTGCCGAGTGCTACACTCGGCAAACAGCACCTTTGCCGAGTGTCAGGTCGGGGACACTCGGCAAAGAGGACCTTTGCCAAGTGCCTGCTCGGGGGCACTCGGCAAAGAGGCCACGTGGGCTGGCCGGACCGCGGCCGCGCGGGCCACGTCATTGGCCGACGTGGCATGTTTGCCGAGTGCTGGCACTCAGCAAAGGCTGTATTTGCCGAGTGTCGTGGCCCACGCACTCGGCAAACGCGGCCACGTGGCCCCCCTCTTCGGTCATGCACGACCACGTCAGCTGCCAGCGTGTCGCCACGTGGCGGATCTGTTTGCTGAGTGTCAGATCCAAGACACTCGGCAAATAGGGGGTGCGCCGGGGGACTTAACCACCCACGCGCGGCCCCAACCCTACACAACCCCCACCCGCCCGCACACACGCACGCCGCCGCCGCCGCCGCACCACGCCCCGCCCGCTGCTCGCCGCGCCGCCCGCCGCCGCCACCGCACCACGCCCCGCTCGCGGCTCGCCGCGCCGCCCGCCGCCGCTCCCCGCCCCGCCCGCCCTCCGCCCCGCGGCCACCCACCACCCGTGCCGCGCCGCCACTGTCGCCCCGGCCGCCGCTCCACCCAGACGCCGCCGGCCTCCTCGCAGGGCCGGCCGCCCCGACCGCCGGCGCCTCTCCACCCCGACGCCGCCGGCCTCCTCGCAGGGCCGACCGCCGGCGCCTCTCCGCCCCGGCCTTCGCCCGGGCCTGTCGCCCCGGCCGCCGGCGCCTCTCCGCCCCGACCGTCGGCGCCCCTCCGCCCGTCCTGCCCCGGCGGTCGCGCAGGCACGCCGCCCCGTCCGCCGGCGCCTCTCCGCCCGTCCTGCCCCGGCCTCCGACGCCTCTCCGGCCCCGACATGCGACGCCGACGCCACCCCGTTCATCTTCAATTGGTGAGTGCGCTGCTCCTCTTCCTTGATATGTCTCCAATGCAAATCGACGATTGTTTCCATATAGACCTTTTCAATTTCTTGAATCCAACATAAATAAATGCAAATTGTTATAGGAATGGATGATTTATAGTTGTGAATGTGTATGTGGTATGTGATTGTGAATGTGGATTGTGAACATGGGACCAACAATATTTAATGTTTGAATTATTCCAAATATTGAACAATGTGGATGTAGATGTCGGCCTTCGTGCCATGGTTATCTTTGTATATGTCGTTGTCGGCCTTCGTGCCGTGTTTTTTTGCAGGACGTGTGGTTTCAGAAACCTCCCCGTGTAGGGGAGGTGCTGCTGAATTTTTTATTTGACAAAAATTTGATTGCTAGATTAGGTTGATGGTAATATGAAATGTATGTCAAATCAAAATGCCAAATTTGATTGATAGGTTGGGTTGATGCTAATATCAAATGCATGTCAATTTTGATTCTACATTGTCCTTGTGTATGTGGTTGTTGGCCTTCGTGCCGTGGATATCCTTGTGTATGTGGTTGTCGGCCTTCGTGTCGTGTTTTTTTGCAGGATGGGGTTTCAGAAACCTCCCCGTGCAGGGGAGGTGCTGCCGAATTTTTAATTTGACAACATTTCGTTTTTTTTTTAGGGAGAGGCCCTTTGCACCGTCCTCAGCTTGTAGCCTGTCCTCGGCTTGTAGCCCGTAGCCGTTCCCCGCCGTCTGAACCGACACGAGCATCACCGACTCGCCCGACGTCGAGCCCGTAGGTGAGCACATGCAAAACCATATCCCCTCAGCATTTAATTCGTAGATTCATATTTAAGTTGTGTACCTTCTTCGTCTCTTGTATTTATCTTTACCATGTGGCTTCTTTGCCATGTTCTTGCATTTCCTACAGTAAATAAGATGATATGACATCTTATTTACTGTAGGATACGCAAAGACATGACAAAGAATTCATACCGTACAGTTAAATACAACAGGCCAAGATTGTGCACAACTGTGTTACGTAACCTAGTTAGGCGTCTCCCGTTCGAAAGAGATACGGTTGTGAATATGTGAATCTTTGCATATGTCTAACCGTATCTGTTTCGAATTGTCCACGTTTTTGGACAGCTCGAGGATGTGTAGATGGGTAGTTTCCATGCTCTACTCATACCGAGGCTGAGTTTCGGCATCATCTCCCTGTTGTTCTCCGAATACACAATCTCTGTAATTGGACGAGTATTTGGAGAATAGCGGGGAGGTGCTGCCGAAATTCCGTCTTGGATACGAGTAGAGCATGGAAACTACCCGTCTACACATCCCCGGGTGGGATTAGGACCTATCTTTACCTATTAGACATAAAGCTAGCATCCGGTAGATGCATTTATTATTATAAATTTGGTATGGAAGAAATTTATTGCTCGGTGATATGTAAAGGGATGGATGACCGTGAGTGGATGTACACTGGCCGCTCAAGTAAAGGTGAATGTACAGATGAATGGATTGCCAAGACTCAGGCGTTCTTGAAGCAAGCTTTTGCCAATGCGAAAGGGGTGCCAACTACTTTCTGTCCATGTGCGGTTTGCGACAATCGTAAATGCCAAACAGAAGTTGTCATGGGTAAACATCTTGTCAGGAATGGATTTACGGAGAACTATACTCGGTGGACACGCCATGGTGAAGCCGTTGATCATGTGAGAGACGAGGCCGTGAGGCAGCGCATCGAGGAGTTTGATGATGAGGCAGGGGTAGGGGACGTGTTGCATGACTACGGCGAAGCACACTTCAATGATGGACCTAGGGAGGAGGAGCCGGAGGCCACTGCAAAGGCTTATTATGACATGTTGTCAGCGGCACAACAACCACTTCACTCGCACACTAAGGTTTCTCAATTGGATGCCGTTGCACGTCTGTTGGCCGTCAAGTCCCAGTTTAGCTTGGGTCGAGACGCCTTTGACCACATCCTGACAGTTTTTGGCGGCCTCCTTCCGGAAGGTCATATTCTGCCAAAGAACATGTACACGGCACAGAAACTTCTAAATGCACTCAAGATGCCGTATCAGAAGATACATGCTTGTCCGAATGGATGCATCTTATTTAGGAAAGAATTTGCGGACGCAAAGCAATGTCCGAAGTGCAAGGCTTCTAGATTCGTGGAGATAGTCGGTGCTGATGGTAAGAAGAAGCAAAGCAAAATACCCGTGAATATCCTACGGTGCCTTCCGCGAAACAGATGACATGGCACAAAAGTGGAGTGTGATACAATCCTGATAAGCTCGTACATCCATCCGATGGTGAAGCATGGAAGCACTTTGATGGGATTCATCATGACAAGGCTAGAGAGGCTCGGAATGTGCGTGTTGCGTTGGCAACAGATGGGTTCAACCCGTATGGAATGACGGCTACCCCATACTCTTGTTGGCCAATGTTCGTGATCCCACTCAATCTCCCCCCCCCCCGGTGTCCTATTTCAACGGCAGAACATCTTTTTGTCGTTAATTATTCCTAATTACCCGGGGAAAAATATGAGCGTGTATATGGAGCCTCTTGTTGATGATTTGGACCGTGCTTGGGAGCAAGGTGTATGGACATATGATCGAGCTACAAAAACAAACTTTAAAATGCATGTCTTCTACCAGTACTCCCTGCATGACCATCTGGCGTATGGGATATTCTGCGGCTGGTGTATCCACAGGAAGTTCCCATGTCCAATATGCAAGGCATCTCTGAAGTTCATCTAGTTGACCAAGGGTGGAAAATATTCATGCTTCGACAAACATCGTCAATTTCTCCCTCTTGAACACGAATTCAGACAAGATATCAAGAACTTCATGAAAGGTGTAAGGGTTCTAGACCCTGCACCACAGATGATGACAGGTGCGGATGTTCGTGCAGAGTTAGACGCTCTCGAGGTCGGGCGGGATGGCCGTTTTGTGGGATATGGCGAGCAACATGCCTGGACTCATAAGTTGGGCCTGTGGAAGCTCCCGTACATGCCAGACCTTCTGCTTCCACATAATATTGATATGATGCACACTGAAAAGAATCTTGCCGAGGCACTTTGGGGTACAATCATGAACATTCCTGATAAAACCAAAGACAATACCAAGGCTAGAGTGGATCAGCAGCGGTTATGCAATAGACCGAAGCTAAATATACCACCTCCCAGGGACGGCAAAACATGGAAAAAACCTAAGGCCGATTCCGTTCTCGATAATGACCAAAAGAGGGAAGTGCTAAGTTGGTTCCAAACATTGAAATTTCCTGATGGGTATGCAGTGAATTTGAAGAGGGGGGTGAACTTAACTACTCTACGAATCAACGGGCTCAAGAGTCATGACTACCACATATGGCTTGAGCGGCTTCTTCTGGTGATGGTTCGAGGCTATGTCCCCGAGCATGTCTGGCAAGTGCTGGCGGAGTTGAGCAATTTCTTCCGCCAGCTGTGTGCTAAGGAAGTATCGAAGACCATGCTTGCAGAAATGGAAAAGCTTGCTCCCGTGTTGCTATGCAAGTTGGAGAAGATATTTCCACCGGGCTTTTTCAACCCGATGCAGCATATGATTCTGCACCTTCCGTATGAGGCACGAATGGGAGGGCCTGTGCAGAACCGCTGGTGCTATCCAATTGAAAGATGTTAGAAGGTTCTTTGAACTAAATGCAAAAATAAATGCAAGATTGAAGCATCTATTGCAGAGGCATACATTCTCGAGGAGGTGTCAAACTTCACGACGAAGTATTATGCTGACAACCTCCCTAACGTGCACAATCCACCGCCTCGTTACAATGTTGGCGAAGTTGAATCGAACCTCAGCCTTTTCCGAGGGCAACTGGGAAGTGCAAGTGAAGGCACCAACAAAAATTTGACAAATGCAAGAGTGGCGCGCTATCATGCTCTATGTGCTCACCAATCTATCCGAAGTTGAGCCATACATGCGGTAAGTTCAGAACGATCTTGTTTTCGAGTACCTAGCCACTATTCTGCATCCAACACTCTTGTTTCTCATTTATACAGGGAATTTCTTGATCAATTCTGGCGTAATAGGAGGGCTCCTACCCCACACGAAGTTGATGACCTTCTTAAACATGGAAACCCAGATTTTATTTCTTGGTTCAAACGGAAGGTACACTTAATTTCAGTCTTGTCCTAAATTCGACGTTACTGAAGTCGTGTCATTAATATAACAAACTATCCTGGTCGAACTCGCAGGGCCAATCCGATGGGTCTATGAGTGCCGAGTTGAGACAGATCGCCGATGGTTGTGCGTATAAGGTCAAGTCATTTACCGGATATGACGTGAATGGTTATCGTTTTCGCACAACAAGTCATGACCAGAGGATGCCCAATCGAAGGACTACAAATACCGGAGTCTATACTCCAGGCTCTGATGGGGCCGATTACTACGGGAGACTTGAAGAAATATACGAGCTTAATTTTGGTGGAAGCAAACCTCTTTCTCCTGTTATCTTCAAATGTCATTGGTTTGATCCTTCAGTGGTGAGACGGACCCCTAGTCTTGGGCTAGTCGAAATTCGACAATCATCTGTCTTACCTGGAGATGTCTATATAGTGGCTCAACAAGCCACCCAGGTGTATTATTTGTCATACCCGTGCAAAAAGGACAAAAGGCTTGAGAGTTGGGACGTTGTATACAAAGTGTCGCCACGCGGTAAACTACCAATCCCAAACAATGAAGATTATAACATAGATCCAAACACCTATGATGGAGAGTTCTTCCAAGAAAATGGGCTAGAAGGGTCTTTTGAGATAGACTTAACCCAAGCGGTCGGAATGGATTTAGACTCAGAAATGTTTGTTGACGAGAACACTGGAGATGTGGTTCATAATGCTAAGGAGGTAGAGTTACTAGAGCAATTACAATTAGGCAATGACGAAGACGACGACATTCCTCCGCCTTTGGAGGACGACCATGAACATCTCGAAATGTACGATAGTGATGATGCGACCGTTGATCCAGATAATCCTGATCCGGATGATTATTTCTAATAAAAGTACGTTTATATATTGCATCATCTCTTTCTAATAGTTTATGTCGAGTCATATTTCTTATATATTACATGTTTTTCTAATAATTTATGTTTATATGTGAAATCTAATAATTGTATGTTTTTGTTGATCGCAGGTGATTGAACCAATATGGTGGGTCGGGGCGGTGCGATGAGGAACTTCATGTCGTTGTACCGGAAGTTCAAAGATGGGGGGTCCGAGGCAGCTGGGTCGTCTGGTGCCAAGGGCAAGGGGCAAAAGAAGAAGGCCAAAGGCGGGGGGCGAGGCAAGGGCAAGAGGCGAGAGCGGACCCCTGTACCTTCGTCGTCTTCGTCCGACGAGGACTTTGTTCCTTCAGCGGCGGACACTCGGGCCGCGGAGCACGAGGACCGCAAGGACGAGGAGCACGGGGCCGACGAGCATGGGGCCGAGGAGCACGGGGCCGATGTCCCCGGGGACGAGGTCGAGGACGTAGAGGGGTCCACCTCCTCTGAGAACTTGGCCCTTTGGCAGCGAGGCCCCTCGCAACTCCCGAAGCGCCCGATACCTATGGAGCGTCATCCCGTGATCGCACCCAGCCCTCCAAGGTAAGTAATTTTAGATGTTACACAGACCTTCTCGTTTCATATTCATATGTTGAAATCACAATATGGACTAATAATTTATCTTAATCACTTGGGCAGGAATTGGGTGATGGTCACCCCAGGCGCTGGTCACGCCCGCAAAGTCAACGGCATCCTGGGTCTTCTTTGCAGGGAGCTGTTTCCGGGTCTGGTGACCATTGGCGGCAGGGAGGAGCCGGCCTACACCTTTGACCACTACGTCGCCGCTGGCGATGAGGAGGACCGGGAGCGCAGGATCTTCAACAACAAGGCCGAGCGGGTAAAGGGAGAGCTGTGGGTAAGTATTCGTTGCACTACACTGCTCAACACAGCACTTTCATTGAACAATCTACAAATAATGCAACATTCATCGTGTATATATGCGCAGGACTTTTACAGATGCGTCCTGGGACAGGAGGCTTCGGCGGATGTTGTGGCACATGCAGCCTGCTGGAAGCTTGTCAAGGACCTGCACTACGAGGCGCGCGTGCAGGCCGTAATTGATTATTTCGCGGCACTCAAGATCTCCGTGAAGAAAACGGAGGCAAGAAACATGAAGTTGACCAAGGAGCAGTATCTGGCGGTATGTAAATCGATACTGTTTTATTCTAAGATTAAGTACTTTAAATTCGATCTTGTTATATTTCGTACACTTGATGTCTTGTAGGCGATTCCATGGTGGTGCGCCCCGCATCCCACGTGCTGGGAGGTGATAGTCGACAAGTGGTGCAGCGCCGAGTGGGCCGCTCAGCACGACCTTTGCCGGGAGCGTCGTTTGCTGATGCCCGGTGTCTCACACCATCAGGGCAGCCTTAGCCTCGAGGAGTACAGGGCCAAATGGGTACGCCGAGTCATTTCTATATTCGCTCACTCTATTCTGTGTAATTACTAATTCATATTGTTTGTTTTTTCAGTCGGCGTCACATGGTGGTGCGCCTTGCTCACAGCTCGAGGCATTTGCTATGGCCCACAAGGGCAAGGCGACCTCCGACGTCCGGTACAACCCGGAGGACGGGCCCGCGGCATACAGCAACGCCAGCGTCCACAGTCGCCTCACAGCATATCAAGAGGTCGCGAAGGAGGTCCACGGGCCAGACTGGGATCCGACCGCTCACGACATTGATGGAGAAGTGGTCATGAAGGCGGGAGGAGGCAAGAAGCACAGGCGGTACTTGATCGCCAACAGCACCATCGACACGGCCGCTACCCCCACGCTCTCCCAGATTCGAGCCAGGAGCACGAGCTCTTCCGCGCCTATCCGCCAGCCTCCTCCCGGTTCACACTTCGGGATGCAGTCACTTCAGGTTATTTCTGTTTCTATCTTTGTACGTGAAGTTTTCTTACGTTTGTAATGTATTATAACAATGTGATTGAATATTGCAGGCCCGGTTGGATGAAGAGACGGAGAGACGGAAGCAGCTGGAGTTGGAGGTGCAGCAGATACGGGAGGCGGAGGCCGAGAAAGACAGGCAGAAGGAGGAGGCCGAGCGGACGAACCGAGCGTGGCAGGAGCAGGTATTTGCCTACCTGCAGAACATTGGCCAGCGCGTGGGTGAAGGTCCGCCGCCGCCGATGCCACCACCGCCTCCACCACCACGTGTGCCTATTTCTCCCGTGAGTCACTAGAGAACCCTATGATTTCATTTCACAACTCATTTCTGTCGAAAATCTTGTAACACACACCACTAATCTCTTTTGGGCAGGCTCCTGGCTCGGCCGCGTCGAATGACGGCCCTCAAGACAAAGACCTTGCGGCGCGGGCGGTTAGATCGTTGTTCGGACCCCCTCTTCCGTGAGTGATGGATGTTGGACTTTGTAACATATGAATGATGGATGTTGGATGTTTGGATATTGAATTTGTGACATTTCTGTGATGTTGGATGGTTTAGTGACTTATATGTGTTTGTTTATGGTTGTTTGATGGTTTAGTGGCTATATATATATGAATTGCCTGTGATGCCTATTAGAAACTGCCTGTGATGTTTTTGTTGAGGGGTCCTTTTAACGCAAAAAATAAATAAAAACAGGAAAAAAATTGATGCTTTGCCGAGTGTTACACTCGGCAAAGAGATGCTTTGCCGAGTGTATTGGCTTTAACACTCGGCAAAGAGGTTGTTTCTGTCATTTCTGGAACAGTCTTTGCCGAGTGTGTTGGCCTTAACACTCGGCAAAGATACAACCTTTGCCGAGTGTTAAAGCCCTTACACTCGGCAAAGGGTTGTCCAGGGCCTGCCCCCTAACCAGCCTTTGCCGAGTGTCGGGGTCCAACACTCGGCAAAGGCTGGTGTCGTTGCCGAGTGTGACACTCGACAAAGGCTTGTCCAGGGGCCTGCCCCTAACCAGCCTTTGCCGAGTGCGACACGAGTGCGACACTCGGCAAAGGATGGAGTCTTTGCCGAGTGCGAGTGCGACACTCGGCAAAGGCTCCGTTAGCACTAACAAACAGCCGCGGACGGCGCTGCGCCGTCCGCGGCCGTCTGTTAGTGCTTTATTTTGCCGAGTGCTGGCTTTTGCACTCGGCAAAGCCTTTGCCGAGTGCCCGACAGAAGACACTCGGCAAAGGGCCTGCTTGCCGACACGAGCTATGCCGTAACCCCTTTGCCGAGTGTTACACTCGGCAAAGGCTTTGCCGAGTGCATAACTGCCTTTGCTGAGTGCCCCTGGCACTCGGCAAACGGGGGGTTTCCCGTAGTGAAACTCCATGACTTAACTCCACATTATTGTTGAAGTCTGGGGCGATATTAGGGGGCAAAGGAGGGGTGAATATAACCAATTGTACTTTGCAAATATATTAAAATATGGCATGAGCTTTCAATAGGAAGGCATATGTTTAATCAACATAGTTCTTAATTTTATCCTAAGTCTTTAGCACCTATTACTAAATGAAACCACATTCTCCTTAAGAACAACCCGAACCTCAGAAATTTATCCAAAACACCAATCCTCGAATATCCATCTGAGCCAACCAACCACTCCGAGCATCACTAATCACAAAGAAGTCTGAAGCCACTATTGAATGCGAGGGCAGCGGATAATACACTATGCAAATGCTGTGCAATTTATGCGCGAGTCTTGTTGACACATCACACTTTCAAGGTGGTTAGTCATGGTTACATTACAATGCCTTTTAAAATTCTGTATCCTAAGCACAGAAATATCAGTAGTGTTTTGTGCAGCTTTGATATTAATCGTATCCATTCGTTGTGCTCGTCCATTCATTAATCTTGGGGCCTTCCTTCTTTATGTCTTTTTCCCTTTTATTTCAGCATCCACAATGTAGCCCAATTTTAATAAGTGATCGAGCTAAGGAGCTTGAGTTATGGCAACGGATTGAGAGAAAGGGAGGTCGAGTCGAGTTGTGTGATGATAGGTTGTGGGGCTTGAGAGAAAGGAGGATACGCAGGCTGGCTCCTTTGAGCTCCAGCAGCTTCGGGCTCCGGGAGCTACAGAAACCAAATAATTGGAGTGTAGTGCACTGGTCAGGCTAGAAAGCACCGTCTTGATGTATTCGTCGAGTTTGGCGGCATCTGTTGGAAATATGCGTTACGTCTACCAAATTTTAAATTGAGGCAAATTGAATTAAACAATGCTACTGCTATTTCATACACGCAGAAACAAACAGATCTAGTACCTTGCTTAAAATCAATAGACATAGCCAGCCAACAAGTAATAAAACTAGAGATTGCAGGGAACTACACTAACTTCTATCAATGGACTTACTTGTTAGCTCTCTCCTCCTCGTGAAGAGTTGCTGCATATCAACTCGACGCAGTGCAGACTGAAGGTGAAGCAAGCAGCACACAACGAAGACGATCAGAGCGGTCGCGCAGTTGCGCTGCCCAGAAACCTTATTGCTGCCCCTCGTTGAGGCTTCACTACACAAGGGCTCAGAGATACTGCTCACCCTCCTCTTCAGTGCACGCCAAGGAGAAGAGCCAGCGAAACACAAATTACCAAAAGGATGGAAGAAGTGGAAGAGAGAACAATGGGGATTTCACTCGTATGTTTCCTAGACATCTCCAGGACTCATCTTATAGTAGAGATGGCAGCTCTCTGCTGACCGATTCCCCTACAATAATGCCCCATTGAACGGTAGTAGTAACCGCCCAGTTAACTAGGGATAATGGAACTGACTGTGTACTTAACTCTCTAATGAACGTTATCGAAAGTTAATACGCGTAATAAAAAGATTTACACACGTTCGTTCACGCAAAAAGGGTACGTGAATACGTGCGTGCGTGTAAACCAGCCTCATTCTCTCCTTTCTGTGCTATTCAGCAGCCTTAGAGAACTCCTCCATTTAACTTGGCTTGCACCAACCTGAACTAGCAGTATGGAACTAAATGTGCCATGCACACTTGCTTTGGGATTTTTAAAATGGGCCTCTACATGGGCCATTTTTTCCAGCAGCAGCAATATTGAACTTTGCAGTCATTAAAACCAATGGGAAGAGGTGAGTACTACTCTCCCTACACCATGTATTAGGGCATGTACAGCAATTTAGACAGTTATTATCTATTTGATAGCTAAAAAGACAGCTCAGACAACAAAATAGATAGCCCTACAGTGTGATAATTAATACTTACTCCGGTTCCTCTTGTTTTGTATGGGAGCACGGACCAAATTAATACGTACTCTGGTTCCTCTTGTTTTGCATGGGAGCACGGACCAAAGCAGTAGACGAGATAGTCGGCAGCAATACTCTCTTTCCTCACTAAATGGTGGTCACATCAGCTCATTTTGCTTATGTAGACTCATATAGATGGCTGTTGTCTAACTATTATACATGCCATTACACGTGGGTGGTCACCACACAGATAATACTAGTCTCTCTACACCAAAATGTTTCAAGATGAGGTGGAAAACATAGCGTCAACTACGTGGTGCGCACGGTCCAGTCCGCCATGTTTGGGTCCGACGGTGTTAGTGGACACGCCGTGGCACGCCCCCGTAAACACGGTGACGGCACGTGCACTATTGGAAGAGTGCAAGGCATGGACACCGGCCGACGTGTTAGAAATAATTAATAGTGATAAATTAGTAGTAGTTAGTAACCATCACTATGACGGGTGTCATTTAGTTAGGGGTGTCTATTGGGAACGGACGTGTCCTCTCCCGAATAGACTACATGACACCCATTCAACCAGTATATATATGTAATCACTGTGTTTATTCATTCAATGGGTCAATCAATGAAATTATCACTTCATTCTATTCTCTTGTTACTTTCTACTTTCAACACGACGAACGGGATAAACGGGTGAAAACAGTGCCCTGAAGAGCGACGAGGTGTACTCGTACGTGGCTGGTGAGATCCAGAGGCCAGCGAATTACGGAGGATTTTGACGTCCGTGTGGTAGGTGCCGCGTGTCCGGTGGTGCAAAAACATCTCTAAAGAACGAATCAAGACCAAAAAAAAATGTGCAGTGAATCGGGCCACATCACCCGTTAGCCTGTTAGTCATCCGATCCGTGTTAAACTTACGGTATGTGTCGTCGAATTCGGATCTGTTCAGGTTTGCACCCGCTTCATCATGGACCCGAACTAGCCAGAAGCTTCACGCCACGGCTAGTTGTTTGGCCTGTGCGTGGCACATATTGTCCTATCTATTTGGCCAGTCCAATAAAAACCAATATATTGTTATTTTATATTTTATTTCATTTTTTTGTTTTTTCTTTTTATTATAGTATTCAATTTTTATACATTTTTATATATTTTCTTTTCTCTTTCCTTTTGTTACGTAGTTGTTTTTTCCTTTCGATTTGGTTTTTCCTTATTCATTTTTATTTTTTATTTTTTATTTATATATTTCTAATTTTACACTTATTTATATAGCATGCGTATATATTTGTTCATAATGTGGAAATATTTGTTTTACACATAAAATTGTTTATTTGTAGTGTTTGAATTATTTGTTCGCTATAACATAAATTATTTGACTTTAATAACAAATAGAATAAATTATTTGACTATAATAATGTTTTATTCGTGATGTGAATGTTTTTGTTCTCAATGTATAATAATTTGTTCGCGATGTTTGAATTATTTATTCGCTATAGAATAAATTATTTGACTGTAATAGCATTTTGTTCGTGATATGGATGTTTTTGTTCTCAATGTGTAATGATTTGTTCGGAATGTTTGATTAATTTGTTCATGTTATTTGAATTTTTTGTTCGCTATAGAATAAATTATTTGATTGTAATAACATTTTGTTCGTGATGTGGATGTTTTTGTTCTCAATGTGTAATAATTTGTTGGCGATGTTTGATCAATTTGTTCACGATATTTGAATTATTTATTCGCTATAGAATAAATTATTTGACTATTATAATATTTTGTTCGTGATGTGGAATTATTTTCTACGTAGAATTATTTGTTTGTATGTGAAGTCATTTTGTTCTCGGTGTTATTTTTTATTTGACTATAATAATAGTTTGTTCGTCATATGGTTGCTTTTGTTCTTCATGTAGAATAATTTATTCACATGTAGATCCATGTTATACATAGACTAATTGATGTATAGTAGAATAACTTGTTCCCTTGTGGTTTCATTGTCCATTACTACCTAGTCTTACCCTCCAAAGATAGAACACGAGCTAAATGTTTAGGTGAAAGGCAAGGTCTTTTCTAAGTTGGCAAGCTTATCAATGCTTGTGCTAGCTAAGCAAAACAAAGCTAGAAAAGCTTACCCGTATTCAAACGGACTCTTAAACCAAACACAAGACTATCCGGATCCCAGCTTTCTTTTTTGAACGAACTACACTCGATGGGAGCATTTGTATTGATATAGTAGAAAAAAAAAATAAGACTACGACCCTGGAAGGCCATAGGCAGGAAACAGAAAGAAAAAAACAGCAAACTCGCCCGGTTGAATTGGGACATCAACACGGGTTACCGCTCAACTATGCTCACTTGCCAATTAGATTGGGACATTAACACGGCCCAACACTACTAAAAAACGACAGAAGGGACAAGCGCAGCCATAGTTTCCACCGCAACCGCACTCCTGATCCGGATCCCGGTTGAAACAAGAGTAAACTAATTCATGAGACCGAGGAGCCTCCCTAATCCGTACACCCACCGGAGATTGACTTTGATTAGACGGCACTCATCAGTTAGTTTTTCCAACTGATGAGATATCGACTTCTCGTCATACCAGATTAGGTGACAATATGGCCGACCCAGCCAGTCAAGGGAGCCTGGGCAAAGCTCGTAGCAGTTCTCTCTTCCACCTTTGATATAACAAATCACAAGCACGAGCTATCTCATTTTAACAGGCGAAGGAATAAGGTCCTTTTGGGTTACTGCCTTGCAGCCCGGGCGATTGTCCAGGCTCGCCGGGCCTCGGGTCCGCCGACTGACATCTTGTCACCGGCGTCTCCGTAGCTTCACTGGTCGTCTGGTCCATTTCAAATGTTGGAATAGAAGAATTTTTCTGGCTCGCAGCCAATGAACAATGGCCCGTGGACACGTACTCCAACTTGGACTGACCAGATTTTGAGTTAGGTCTCCTTCGGTGACGACGCAGCAGTTGCAGGCCTGTTGTTAACAGACAGCTACGTAATGGTGAGCCGTTCATAAACGAGCTTTTGGGCCACTGTGGGCCTGTGGCTAGCATATAGGCGGCATGTGCCCGCCGGAATTCGTAAGGACCAAAATTCGTGTAAGAACCAAAATTTCCCGTTTCTGCAAAAAAAAAATTCCCCTTTTTCCTTTCCCTTTTTCCTGTAAGGAACGAGTGCGTTACACGTTGCCATTACTGCTACAGTATGACAGCAAACGTTTCGTCCGGGAGCGGGACGATAAAAGCGTGGTAGTGCCCGCACAGCACTCGTCAGGACCACCACACTTTGCGCACGGCGACGAGACGGAACCCCAGCCCAATCATTCCTACTCCACAGTGCACGGCGCCTTTGCTTCTCTTCGCCGCGTCCAAAAACTCCCATGCAAAAGAGCTTGCTTCATCTCAGCTCACAGCTCGCCGACGGTAAGCTTCCATCTCCATCTCGCTGGCGGACACGATCTCTTCGTCTTCAGTAGCAGTATTGCAGGGCGGGCCTCCAGGGCCCAGCGCAACGAACAAGAGGGCCAGTTGCGCCGGAGCGGGAGCGTCGTCGTCGTGTGGCGCGAAAGGAAAGATCATACATCCTCCTGGCCCGCCCGCCCGCTCTACGCCACGTGGGTGGGGTTTGTTGGCCTCAAAGGACGAGCGTGACGTAGCGGGTGGCGCGCGGGCCCGGAAAGATTCCCGTGCGTACAGCGTGTCCGCAGGCCGCTGTCACGGGCCGGATTCCACGCGGGCGCCGGCCCACCTTCATGCTCTCCTACTGGTCTCTCTCCAAGAGATGCGCATCATGCGGCCCACGAGATGTTGCGCACGCGAGAAATTGGGGAAAGGGATGGGTCACACGCTGAGTAGCTGGAGCACCGGTGGATGTGGGATCCGTCATCCGTGCGTGGCTTGGCTTGCTGCCTCCGTGCAAAAGTCTACTACGTACTGTACTGGACACATGGGCTTGGCTTGACTAAGTACTTGCTTACCAGTATAATTTACCTGTTATTTTCCTAATGCTTGGGCACATGGGCATGATCTTGCCTCAAGATCACACTAGATCATCATCTCACGTGTCATCGAGTCATCTCCCTCGTGAGATTTAAAAGCTTATTATTAGGCAAGGAGGTGTCACCAGCAGCCCAAGTGCTTACTGGAAAATCTAGACGAATCCTCCTCACAGGTGATCTACACAAGAGATGAACTAATTATTGGTTTCCATGTAGCCAAGCTGGCTGATGACCATGTTGACAAGCTACCTCGAGACCAAACTTAAATTCGTGCAATTGCTTTGCCCAAGCCCTGGTAAGTGGAATTAATTTCATTTAATTTACCTATTCTATTTGCACAAAGCCACCAAAGGGGGTCGGCACGGGGCATGGCACCACTCGTGATCCTGTTTTTCCTATTGAAGCCCTTATTCTTATAAAATAATAATAATGCAAGATGTTGAGCCTAGTCTTTAAATTAGCTTAGCTGCCACCTAATTACTTAATCCTAGCTCCATCCCTAATATTTATTCTTAGAGAAGTTATTATTTCATTTGGGGGTAATCCACATCTCTTCCATTTTCTAGCCAAATGTTGTCTGGGTATTTCCTGTGAATAATTGGATTCTCACTCCATTTACCAACTCCTTTTGTTTACGGATATGTTCTCTTCTTTAGACTAAAAAAGGATATTGATAGTAACATAAAAGGCTAGCAAACACTCTTTTTCCTAATTTTAAACATTGGATCCTTTTCGTTTAAGACCCTCTTTTCTCCTTCGAAATTATGGAGGAAAAAAATGCAGATTCTTCTCTCACCTTTCCCCGCAAGAAAAAGAAATTGTAGCTTTCATGGATGTGGATTTGAGAGGTAAAAGAAGCACATGCAAAACACTGCCCATTGAAATCTACTACGAAAGAGCACCCTTGCAACACAATTTATATATCCATCTCCATAGATCAATCTTGACCTTTCCACTCCAAGTATAAGCTAGCTACAAGAACCGGACAAAAAAGAAAAAAAAAGAGACAATGCCACCATGTCAGATTATACACATTAACAACATTATCGTGTTCTTCTGCTAGGCGATGTTTTCCATGTCGATTTCAATCATCTTGAAACAGATACCTATTTTTGTATTTTTACTATAAAATAAATTAATACTTCTATTATTTTATTCTTAATAAAGAAAATCGAGCCGTTGTCCATTCGCACTGCCGAGTGCCGACCCGGGAGAAACAACTGCCACGTCAGTCGTGTCGGCATCCGCACGCACCACCGTCTTTTCGCCCGACTCCTCCAACGTCCACTCGCTGCCAATCCGGACCCACGTTTCGTTGGTCCCACCGATCAGTGTCTGGACACAGAATATCTACCCGCGGCGCCCCTCCCCCGCGCCGCGTCCGACCCGCCCCCGCCCCGAGTCGCGATTCGAGTGGCAATCGTTTTTCTCGCCGCCCGCTTATAAATTCGCCCGCAAAGCCCTCCTAACCCCTCCTCCTCTCCCGCTGCCGGCTGCCCGTCCTCCTGTCGTGTTTCCCCCCAAATCTGCGCAGCGCCTCGCCTCGCATCGCCAGATTTCCCGCGGCGGCCGAGATGGTGGGGAGCGTGGGCAACGGGCTGGCGGATCTGGCCGCCTCCATGAACGGGGTCGGGAAGGCCGCGGCTGCGGCGGCGGCCGCGGAGCCGCTCCCGATGGAGATGGAGCCGGCGGCGGACGTGGTGGCGGCGGCGGAGGCGGCGATTGGGGGTGATGCGGCCTCGAACGGGAACGGGAGGAGGGAGATCGTGATGGGGAGGAACGTGCACACCTCCTGCTTCACGGTCAAGGAGCCCGACGCGGACGACGAGGAGACCGGCGAGCGGGAGGCCACCATGGCCAGCGTCCTCGCGCTCTACCGCCGCTCGCTCGTCGAGCGCACCAAGCACCACCTCGGTATGCACGCCCCCCATCCATCGATCTCGCTCTCGTCCGTCCTCTTGCTCTTCGATCTTGTTCGCGGTGGGCTGATCCCGTGACACGCGTGTGGGCTGATTGGCCGCTTGCGGGGCCGTCCGTGTCGCGGAGTGTCCGCTTGTGCTCCTGTATTTTTGTTGCTCGACGGAGCCAAAATGCCGTTGCACAATACGCTCACCGGGGGTGGTGCTTCGACCATGTGACACTTTCTTACTATGCAGAAATTTCCATATGCCTGTGGCATCTCCAGTGCGAATTCAGAACTTTAGATCGCTGTTATTTGTACAACGTGCTGACAATTACTGGATTAAAATTGACTCTTTTTAAAATCAAAATTAAGTGGCAAGCTTCGTTGTCTGGCTCTTGTTTGCAACATCTGTCGCTGGAGCATTGTGCTGACTGTGAAATACAATCTCACCAGTAATTAATCTAACTAAACAGAGGAATCAAAGTACAGATACATCAATAAAAATGTCAATCCACGGAATTAGGGGCTACCAGCCGTTTCTCTTTGGTGACAAAATTTAGCATACTTCAATTCTGTTCTCCTCAACTGTAATACTCCATGCATCATCTGATCTAAATAATTGACCTCATGTGTTCGGCTACAACCAAGCAAAGGTATCTACATCTAATAGAAGATTCCAACATTTCATTTTACAAAGGAGTTGATGGTATTGGCATAAGTACCGATCCATTAATGATATTGGCATAAGCATGGATCCATACCTGATTAGGCTATCAGCACACAAGCAGCTCAGTTTCCTATTGTCGTGAAATTCTTAAAGGAATCTCTGTTGTGAAAAAATAATAAAATTTTCCTAAAGTTTCATTTGTTCTAATTTTCAAATTCATAATGATAGGCTAACAAATTTCATATTGTGGTACAGTTGAAGTACTGAATTGTAAGAAAATGATAAAAAGTTGTCCACTTATGTCAGCATATTTGGGCTCTCGAGGCACACTCTTCTGGAGTCTGGACTCGGAGTCCAGGAGAGGGAACAGTTTGTGACAGAGGCATCTTAAGCATTCTGAACTCTGGAGCACGGTTATATGGATGTCTTTGTCATAGAACTTAAAACGGACAGGAATTTAATTTGGTTATCTGATAGTTTGGTTATCTCACATCACAAGAATTTAATTTGGTTATCTCACATCTGTTTTTTTTTTCTTGAAGGCTACCCGTACAATCTGGACTTCGATTATGGTGCACTGGGGCAGCTGCAGCACTTCTCCATTAACAACCTTGGAGACCCCTTCATTGAGAGCAACTATGGTGTCCATTCCAGGCAGTTTGAGGTTGGAGTGCTGGATTGGTTTGCCCGCCTCTGGGAGTTAGAAAAGGATGAGTACTGGGGATACATTACTAACTGTGGCACAGAAGGAAATCTGCATGGGATTCTTGTTGGGTAATACTTGAAGAGTCCTTGATACTTGCATACATCTTCAACGCTGCTTATGTGAAATGTCACTTATGTACTTAATCATCTTTATTAACTGTCTACAGGAGGGAGGTGTTCCCTGATGGAATTTTGTATGCCTCTCGGGAGTCTCATTATTCAGTATTCAAAGCAGCAAGAATGTACATGATGGATTGTGTCAAAGTCGACACCCTTATGTCTGGGGAAATAGATTGTGCTGATTTCCAGAGAAAGATACTGCAGAACCGAGACAAGCCTGCCATCATTAATGTTAACATTGGTGAGTTTTAAACTCCCAGACTAATAATGTCTTGGCTCCACATGTGTTCTGCTTTTAAACAAAATTGTTGTGCAGGAACAACTGTGAAGGGGGCAGTCGATGATCTAGACTTGGTTATCAAAACCCTCGAGGAAAGTGGCTTTAAAGATCGGTTTTATATTCATTGTGATGGTGCCCTTTTTGGATTGATGATCCCGTTTGTTAAGAAGGTAAATTTTAGATTTTCCCTGCATTCCTGTTTCGTTACCTGCATCAGTTGCACATATACCTTGATGGTTCATTCTCCTGATATCTGTATATTTATCTTCACTAGGCACCTAAAGTGACATTTAAGAAGCCCATTGGCAGTGTCAGTGTCTCTGGGCACAAGTTTGTTGGATGCCCCATGCCATGTGGTGTCCAGATAACAAGATTGAAGCACATTAACGTCCTTTCTAGCAATGTGGAGTATCTGGCGTCAAGGGATGCGACGATCATGGGAAGTAGGAACGGTCATGCTCCTATCTTCCTCTGGTACACCCTCAACAGGAAGGGCTATAGAGGCTTTCAGAAGGAAGTCCAGAAGTGCTTGAGAAACGCACACTACCTAAAAGATCGCCTCAAGGAAGCTGGAATAGGAGCAATGCTTAATGAGCTCAGCAGCACGGTTGTGTTTGAAAGGCCAAAGGATGAGGAGTTTGTCCGAAGGTGGCAGCTCGCCTGCGAGGGGAATATAGCCCATGTTGTGGTGATGCCTAGTGTCAACATTGACAAGTTGGATTATTTCCTGAGTGAAATAGTGGATAAGCGGGCAGCTTGGTACCAGGGCGGGATAAGTAAACCACCCTGCATTGCCAGAGACATAGGCGTGGAGAATTGCCTCTGTGGCCTTCACAAGTAACGTGAGCCTTTCGCAACCGGGCCCGTTCATTCCTGAGTTGAGCTCTAATGTACTGTGTTGTACTGTATCCATGCGTTCTGTATGTGATATCATGTGTTCTGCAGTGTAGCCTATTTTGTTATGAATAAATTTCCTTCTATTAAATTGATGGGTGGAAGAAGTGTAGCTTATGTGTTTTCATGAGAATAAAATTCCTTCAATTAAATTGCTAGGTGGAAGTTGCATCAGCGTTGCCTCATATGGTCTGCTCAAACAATTCCATGTATTTTGCGGTACTAGGCTGTGCTTCTGTAAACTGTAGAACAAGGAGCAACTGGGGCAGCATTCCTTGCTTTCAGGTACTGAAAACCAAGCATTTTGTTTATCCCATCTAACAAGGGTACATAAAATCTCGGTAAAAGGAAATGGGGATTGTATACATTGCATTTTATTTAAAGCTGGAGTGAGGTAGAGAAAACTGTAGAACTTCCAATGTACGGCAGTTTTGTCTTTCTTACTTTCTTGTAGCTGCGAATTCTGAATGTCAAATCGGATAGGCAGGCCTAAATGTGCGTACTTACTGCTAACCCTCACTTGTCTAAATCATGGTTGACTCAAAATAATATATGCACATTGACATCCTCATCTGCCACTATAGGAAAAAGGGTAATCTTACTTTCTATCTGATAAGACTGGAAGCTCAGGAGCACCAAAAATCATAGTCAGCACTATCTGGGCTCAATCTTGGAAGCTCAACAAAAGCAGGTGGTTTTCGGATATGTATCGACAAGTGGATAAGCTTTGTATGTTCCTTGTTTATTCCACACAGGTGTGAAAGAGTAGCACGTTCTAGAATAGAAAAAAAGAAGAGAGAGAAGGTTTAGTTGAAGTCTTTTAACATTAGATAGAATTGCCAGATATTTTTTTCAGGAACCAGGTAAAGATGCACCAACAGACACTATTTCGCAGAGTATGGAATGAGATATCAAGGCAAGGTTAATGCCATAGCTTCAATATTTTGGTTGCCTTTATGCTTTGATTGGCTGTCGTTATTTGTATCATGTAGTATTGGGTTTCTCACTTTCTCAGCTTTCAGATCAAGTTTTGAGCGTGTGGGCCATCTCAACCACTCACTGCGCTACCATTTCTTGTCCATTTGCTACACATTCCTGGCCATGCCAAAATACTGGAAGGATAACATTTTTAAGTGTATATGTGACATAGATTTGCCACCAGCAATGCGTAAGTTTTTTTATTGAGATATGTAAAGGATAACATTCTGTGTTGTCCTTGAACATTTTGCAGAGGCAGGGTCATGACTTACACGTAGATTTACATTGTGCTTCTGACAAACATCCTTTAGCTTCCTGGGTAGTGGATACAGACACATATGAAAATGATAGTCTAGGGAGAAACTAAGGCCAAAAAGACAAATGTGAAGCTGCACTTTACCATGACTAAGTAGAGAAGTGCGTTTTTTTTCCTTCTCTCTTTGCTACCTGAACCTGACATATGTTTTCAGGAAATGCAACTATGTTTCAGTCACTACGGACTTAAGACATCAGACAATCAGTCCTTCTCGATGCTCTTTTATCGAAGCCACTATGAAGTTACTCTGGACCGTTGAGACGTTCGTCGTTGGAGCTGACCTAGCATACCATTCTTGAAAACAAAGCTCGTGGCGCCTCAGGGGTTCACGAGTTGCGAGCTCTGGTAAAGCTGGTCGGCTGCTCCTGGTTCGTTCAATGTGGAGGGGATCAGAAGTAGCCAATCAACACATGCAAGATGGTCTGTGAGTGGTAACCAATTGCTTCATCAGATTCACCATTGTCCTCACATGCTTGATGTCTCAGTATTTGTACTGCCTCATGATGGCTCCTGAGGATATGATTTACTACAACGTAGGTGTGTGTTACTGTCAACTGTCAATCTGTTATAGTAGTCAAATTAAACTTTCTTGGACCATTATTTCTCAACCGGACCTTTCTTTTTAGCAAGTGGAAGGATGTTTCATAAAACTGATACAAGAAGGCACTAGTGTCACAGAACGGCATGCATTTACCATATAGCTTCTCAAATTCTTTGTCAAAATCTAGCAGGGAGAACACACAACACATAAGAGAAATCATGTGAAAAATCTTGACTTCCCAATATAATCTATTGAGATGTTAAAACAACTCTAACCTTGAAAGAAATCAGAATCTAAAAGTCAGAACTCACTATATATGTTGCTATGCCCTCTTGTATGTTTGACCATGTCCATGTGTTCAGATGCCCGGACCAGAGTTTGACCCAAGTCCACTAGGCCATGAACCACACAATAAGGAAGATAGTAGCAAAGGTCAAAGATACAGCCTCCCCCACACGCCACATGGCCTGCTAAAGAGTGGAACACTAGACAAATAATTCAGTGCTTGATCTTCCTTTCTAATCCCATCCATTGCTGCATGTGTGCTAAGCCTCTTTATCCTGCTTTACACCCATGATCAGGCAGACAAGATCTGGTGCTATACCAGCTAGTGCCTCTTTGATCCCCAGAAAGCCACCACTGTTAACACACTCACACCGGGCTACTGGCTTCCGAGTGCTCGTTAACCTTCTGGCCTTTCCATTGGCTCCCTTGGCCTCATGTGCAGGTGATGGTGACACTCGTGGCAAAGCAAACATTATGCAGGTTCACAATAAATCTTACTGCTGCCGGCAATCTTGCTGCCTATATATACTGCTTATGGTTCGACGCGGCAGAAACTTACTCTCACATTCTTGCAGAGTTTCACAGCAGTTGTCCAGACAAGAGAACGGATCGGAATTCAGCTGGGAAGGAAGAGTTGGTGTCAGAGGATCACGAGTGGAGGTGAAGCAACCATGCAAGAAGGGTACGTGCTCTCGAGGAGGGCGTTGCTGCTGGCACCACTGCACAGCTACGGCGAGAATGCCGCCGCGAGCCAGGTGGCGGCCGGGCAGGAAGCTCCGTCGGCCGACGGCGGCGCTAGTAGCGTCGGGAGCAGCTTCGACGCGAACGTGGTCATGATCCTGGCCGTGCTCCTGTGCGCGCTCATCTGCGCGCTGGGGCTCAACTCCATCGTGCGGTGCGCGCTCCGGTGCTCGACGCGGGTGTCGCCGCCGCCCGGCGGCGCGCGGCGGCAGCAGGCGGGGGAGACGGCGGGGATGTCGGTGGCGCGGCTGGCGCAGGCGGGCGCGCGGCGGAAGGCGCTGCGCGCGATGCCGACGCTGGTGTACTCGGCGGGGCTGCTGCCGCTGCAGGCTGCCGGCGGCGGCGGGGGACCCGTGTGCGCCATCTGCCTGGCGGAGCTGGAGCCCGGGGAGCGCGTGCGGGTGCTGCCCAAGTGCAACCACGGCTTCCACGTCCGCTGCGTCGACCGGTGGCTGCTGGCGCGGTCCACGTGCCCGACGTGCCGGCAGCCGCTGTTCGCCGCGCCGCACAAGGGCTCCGGCTGCGCCGGCGCCGGCGCCGGGGGCGAGCCGCCTGTGCGGGCGTTCATCGTGCCGCTCCGGCCGGAAAGTTTCGTCACGCCGTACGATTTCTAGACTAAGACGATAGTCAGCCTTTGGTTTGTAGAAGAGTATGCAAGCAAATTAACACATGGATACCGATCACTGCATTCTACGATGTGCAGCCTTTAATCTGTACAAATATATACCACAAAATACGTAGCACTCTTGCGTTAACCACCGTGGCAGTCTTGAAAATATGCGAGCGGTCTTTGGTATCAGGTTACAAATTTGACAAGCTGCTCCATCAACTAATGGCCAGTTTCGCACGATTAGCATCACTGTAGCATCAAGCCATTCTTCTCTCTCCCTTAAAATGAATCAGGAATCGGTGAAGCAGGAAAATCATGCGTCTAAGTGAGAGGCACACAAAAACTGTAGTGAAAGTGAAACGATCAACAGTGGCCGTATCACAAATTCACCATGGTGACTGACCCCATCCCCTTGCACCCATCTGGTACGAAATGACCAGGTTCATGTGTTTCTCAGAGTTGCGGCATCGTAGTCTTGTCCCCACCACCGGGGACTCCTTGTTACAACGAGGCGGGTTCATGTTGATAAGCGAGAATCTTTTTCTAACAGCATAATTGAAGCACTATGGGAGGCAAGGAATGCCTCTTCATTTTAGGAATAGGCTGAAGTCCAATTTAAGAAACAAAGAACTCCACAAAAAAACAGTTCGTTCGAGACCGAAAATAGAAAAAGATCATATCATTGCCCAACCGGAGAAACCCTGACACTATGAGCATCTCAGGTCTGTCGTACGGTCAAGGTCAGACTGCGAAATCCATTGTCTGATCAGCTGTGGATCGACCTTTTCTTCAAAGTCATGCGCCTTCATCGGCCAATGCTCTCCATGAAAGCCGAACACGGTGTTCAATTTTCCAAACATTTGTTCAAATTCAATTGTTTCCTAGTGGAAACTTTGCATTACAAACATGCCTAAAAGCTGTTTTTGGTTGCTATACTAATGTTCTATGTTTTCACCAAAATTGATTGTGGGTTGATATCTAAGCATAAGAAATAGTTTGCGTATCCAAATTAATCAAAAGACACAACTGGTGCCGTGCTCCCAGGAAATACAAAAGTAGCAGCATGGCACACTGAAATAGATACATTCGGCATGGTGCTCTTTCCATTTGGCTCCTCTGTGAGCAACTTGTTCACATTTCACAATGCTCTTCCATGTTTCCTGCACGAACTCGTTTAGGGTGCAATCAAAGGTGTCGGCCCAATAACTTAATCAATAAGTGGCATGTGAGTTGAAGGAGAGCTAATCACGGGAGGCAGACAGTACAGGTTTACCACTGGGTAAACAAAACAATCACTCAATCAGGCTGCAACTAGCAGAAAAGAAGATAAGATCACTGGTGCTTTGTTAGTGCTCACTGCTCAGGGCTACATCAAACAGGGGGCGCGCTTTTTGGATGAGAGGGACCGCTCGTAAGCCAAGTGAACATCCCCATACGGCCAGAGGGCTGTAGCCTCAGTGTTGGAGGATGACACAGCAGCCGACCTGGACTGGACTCTCAGCAGCTGGATACATGGCTCAATCGCCTTTTCCTCTTTGTAATTAGCATCTCCGACAAACAATCTTCTCCAATGAATCAAGAGATATTTCAGAAATGATTCGTTTTTGTAGTTAGTAGCCTAGGTGGTCCCATGAAATGCAATACAGGATTAACAACCCTGAAAACAAAAAAGGAACGGTCCTATTGCCCCTATAAATGGTCAGTGTTTGCTAGAGACAATCATACCTTACTGGAAACATCAAACAAAGTTCGATTCCAACTTGTAATACATGTACCGTTTGTGCAACGGCATTGGTAAGGCGCACAAAATAGATGGTGAGCAGCGCACAAATCTGAAACATCTTTTAAGCAGAGACACGGATCACCATCATCCACTGCACAGGATGTTAGAACATCCAATCTATTTAATCCAGTCATAAAGAAAGTGCAATGCAAGAAAATCATGGCAGGCACGATAGATATCTGATTTAACATTCCACATCGGATGATAGAGATCTCGATCATAACTTAAACAAGTGACTTCTCGTCAATTGTCACCTTGGCAGGACACCAACCATGGCAAACAGAGAACGCGACAAACATTGCTCAACCAAACCGCTTGACAGCAGAAAGAAGATATTCAACCGGATTTTTAACACGCACCAAAAACACCAGAAAACTCCATAGCTATGTATTGATGGGAACTACAAACAAAAAAAAAGATGCAAGGTATGTAACATCGACCACAAGCTGCTCATAAGTCATAACATCACCCAAGGTGGCAATTCACATCATGTGGACAATTGGTTACCATGTTTTGTTTTGTTTTGTCCATATCACGGGTTACTTTGTACTAGCAACATTCTAGTTGTTGCTAAATATAGTAGCAGTTCAGATTGGTTATTGAATCTTCATACAAGTTAGAACCAAATACTGCCTCCGTTCTAAATTGTATGTCGTTTTTTGCTTTTCTAGATACATAGATTTTTATATGCATCTAGATATTCACTATGTGTAGAAGCATAGCACAAACTATGAACTTAGAAATGCCAAAACGACCTACAATTTGGAACGGAGGAAGTAACTGGCTATATACTCATAAAAGTGCTCCATAAAAGAAACAAAGGTAAATACAACATTTAATGATCAGTCTCAGTCTTGGGAACAATCCATTGATTCCTTTTATCCAATAATGCAGGAGGAAACCTGCTGTAGAGTTCAATACTACTGACAGAAATGAAGTGCAAAACTGGCAGTGGAAAATTTGTTGTGTTACCCGAGAGGCAATACTTCTCTGACAAATGTTAAGCGCCTGAATAGTCTAAGGCGCACAAGCAATACAATCTCCAAACTCGAATCTTGGACCCAAACCGCGGGCGGCGGATAGGGCCACGTCGCCCGTTAGCCCGTTAACCATCGGATACGGCGAGCACACAATGTCAGTCGTTCGATCTTGGATGGTGCGGGTCTCTCGCCCATTAAGTTCTGAACCCCGGGCGCTCGCGAATCTTCCCGAGTCCAGTCCACCCTTCTTCTATCCCCCAGCGTCGCAAGCATGAAGAAGGCGCCGCCACGCCGGCCAGGGTCCAGTGGCTCCCACAGCCCGGGATGCGCCGCTCCGCCACACGCCACCTTTGGGAGGATGGATGCTGCTGCCACGCCGGGCACTAGCAGTCTAGCACCAAGCGGGCCAAGATGGCTCCCCGCGCGGCATTGGCCCAGGCGGAAGAGGTGGCGGGGAATGGGTCGCCGGCGACCCACAAGCTGGCTGCCACATCCTTGCACACTCCCACTCCCAGTCCCGTGTGCTCCCTGGTGCTGCCCACAATCAGCATCAACGTATCCATGGAGGACGCCCTCAATGTGTTCGGTGAAATTCCAGCAAGGTCCTCCTCCTCTGCTTTGGACTACTTTCATTTGTGAATTACGTCGTCCCTGGTCGTATTGGTTGCTGAATTTGGTATACATGCATTGTAGGGCCCATAGATTGTGTTTGGTGGTGCTAATACAACTTTGCGGATGTGTGGCCCTCAAATAAAAAAATATCCAAATGTGTGATTTGTACTGTGGATTAGGGTTTGATTGTTTAAGGGAAATATATGATAGGCATTTATCTGAGAGTGATATTGTAGTGTCAAGCTGTTCTAATATTCAATCTAGCTTTAGCTCAATATGGTGACCTCTGTGCATTTAGTAAGGTACTGATAAATTTAAATATTTGGACTGAACTTGAGAAGCTGCGGACGTTATGAAATCATGGTGTTGTCATACCAAAAATTGCACAAGACAGACTAAATTTATATACATGGGCAGAATGATACTGAAAACCTGCATTAGCTACCAAACGGCCAAAGTTACAACTTATCTGATCCTCTGTACTAGTAACCGTCATATTTCTCTGTAATCATCTGGGACTAGGACCGCAGACTTCATTTTATCACATTTCTTTGTTAACATTGAATTCTCCATTTATAATGTCTGGTACAGGCAGTGGAAGAGTGTACAGTTGTCCCTAAGTTGGATAGAGAGCATGCCAGAGCTCTGATGCTCCGAAAGATTATCAGTCAACTCTATTTGATGTCAACAGGCTCATTGATAAATGCATTATCCAATGTATACAGAACCTGTAGGCATGATTGAAGACACAACTACTAATGTTTTCACTCTCTCATTGATTCACTTTGCTTTACCCTCTTGACACCCTTCACCCTGACATGCATTATAATTATAACATAAAAAATCAGCTTTCCTAAATAATTGATTTACCAATGAAAAGGGAGCAGAACCTTGCAAGAAAAAAGTTACATTAGTATCGTTTTTGTTCTTTGCGTTTTGTTGCCTCTTTCTATTTGCCATCAGCTTTTCCTGCTTTTAAACAATTCAAGCTTTTAAATGACTTGTTTACTTAGCTGACCTATCTGTTATATTGTCTTGAAGTCACTTGCCCCAATTCCCGAGTGTGAAGAGGAGGGGGAAGGGGAGCAGAAGAAGAAGAGAACTTCCTCCAAAAGGAGATACGAAGATAGACACTTCTATCACTAAGGCTGACAAACATGAAACTGAACTGGTTCCTGAGAACAAACATTCAAATGGTTCCAAAAGGAAACCTACAGCTGAATTTTAGGAGGTTGAAGTTCGTCCCATTCTGCCTTGAAAAACAAGGCTGGGAGACCCTTCCGAAATCAAAGGGACATTCAGGGTCCTGATCATTCGAAATGGGACAGGGTTGAAGATAAATATTATTATATTCATTCCAACAAATATCAGTACGGAGTTCATCATCTTTTATATATTTTGTGATGCTACATGTCTTCTCGGTTTCACAGGGCAAATTTATCAGCAAAAGATATTGCACATGGATTACTTAGTTTTGCTCTGATGTTGCTATCGTGAATCGTGATCTAATACATTGCCTAAATTCACGTGCTACAAAAATTGGCAATAGCACGCACTGATAACTCACTGTATTCCTCTATAATACGTATTGCCCGTTGATAATGAAATCAGGGAAAGCAAAGTAATCTTGATTATGGATCAGTGGTTGCAACAATTGTAGCAATCACACTTGCCCAGCACAGGCCAAGGCGCGGCAACGCCGCGCGTTGTTTCTAGTTATTACTGGTTTTGGGTAGAAAATTGAAAACGAAATATTTTCCTTGTCATTTTAGTTGATCAAAGAGTTTCTCAGCAACCTGCATAATAGAAATGATCATAGCAAGTAAGCTAGTGGTTCGAGTAATCAAAGTACCTGCCACATAACAAGATGAATAGATATGACTACACATAAAAAAGGAGCACTCACATTCTTGTCAACACATTGCCAGTAATCGAAATACTGGCCAGTGCAGTGCTTGTGCCCAGTCTCGTCGTTTTCAATTCTCTTAACACATTTCTGTACACATAAACAAGAACAGGCAAAAAGAATATAACATAATTTATAGTAATCAATAAGACATGGAATTTCTCAAACTGCGTCTACAAAACTAGCAAAGGGGAAACTTACAGACACAGAACGACAAGGTGGCTGCTTAATATTACTGCCATTATTTCAACTTAGACAGCATGGTAAAAATGCTCAGCTGAACTTATAATACTTTGAACACTACTGTACATTAATGTATTTACATATGTCATTGAGAATGGTATTGTTCATCATCAAATGTTCTTCATTATTATTTAATGATTAAAGGTGTCCATGGGAGGCCGTGTCCACTTTCGAAGTCTCTGCTTATTTATGTGTAAATAAGGTTACAGCTTAAACAAGTGGGGTGTAAATGTGGTTTAAACTGATACAATTCACATTTACATTATATACTACTGGTAGTTTCCCGGATATGTATTATAGACTTATAGTTACTAAAGAAAATAGTGGAAGGTTATCTTCTAACGGGCCAAGAGATAGTACAAAATCCTATAGAAATAAAAGGTAATCAGATTTTCTTCTACTTCTAGATAAGGTTAAAGTAGAAATATTTTTGACATAAAGTAGTCTCAAAAGCAGCTCCAAAGAACAGCCTATCTGGCAAACAAAAACAATAGATCTGGGAAAAAAGAAAGGTCCAAAAACGTTCTTCAATAGATCAAGAAGTTGCAATTTACATGTTTTTCTAGCAAATCCATAGGACAATATCATTCATGTAAAAATAAACTAATTGTATTCGTGTGCATATAGACAGCAGCCACTGCAAATTGAGGAATCAAGAACTGAATAACTGATCGACCAGCATATTACCTGATATTCGTACCACTGTGACACACACTTAGCCTTTGAGCGTTCCTCTAGGAGCGCCTTTGGATCAGATACCTCCTCATCCGCCCTGTAACGCAATGCAAGAACAAACAAATCCACTAAAGAACAAAAAAAAAGCAACTACCAGCAAGCACAGCATATATTATTACATGTAAAACAATGGAAGCAGTCTGTATTTCTAAATTAAAGGCCCGCTTGGTTTCGTGCCAAAATATTGGCATACCAAAACATAGGCGTGCCAAAATTTTGGAAGCCATTTGGTTTGCTTCCAAAAACTGCCAACGTCTCACAAGTATCTTACCAAAACGTTGGCAAGATTTTGGCCCAACTTTTGGCCTCCCAAAATTCAGGCATGCCAAAAAATTTGTACCAGACCAATCAGGCCCTAAGTTTTCAGGAACCTTTTAGTACGCAAACATTTCAACAGCACTCCCAGAAATATACTGAACTACAAACATCAGACCACAGAGAATCTATTTCAGTTCCAATTACATGCTAAATGCAAACTTGTGGAAACAGAACATATTCTACACCTGATTCCATCATGAAGCATGGCAACATAGCTTACATCATAACTCACAGAGGATCAACAACTTGCTTTTTATAGCTATTCTAACATAAATACTGTGCTCAATAAATATAGAGTTAAGGAAGCATCTAGGAAAGTTTTAACATGTATAAAAAGCTTCAAGATTACAAATGACGTGTTTGGTGAATATAACAATCGGAGTCAAGAGCTGTGAATCCAGAACAAACACAACTGTTCTAAAAGCTAGCTTCCTACCCTGCCTATTGAGACAAGCACCACCCTACTGCCTAACGCAAGATATAGTCCTGAATAGGTGCTACACTCAGCCTAACCTCCTGCCTAGTGTCTACACTTTTTAGACCACTGATGAGTACCATCAAAGTAAACGTGATACTGCCAACAGACCGGAAAGAACAATTGCACAGGCACAAACATAAGGAATCACGCATAAATAGACCTGGAAATTAACAAGATGGAGCAAATGTTTGTTTGATGACCCATATGCCTCGTCCTTGCAAATAAGCCTGGGTGAGGCTGGCACTCCTACACGGCTACATCCTAGCCAGCACGACCGCAGAAATTACCCATTCACAACACTGCACCGATTTGCAACAGCGCGTGATGCTCATCTATCAAATCCATTACGTTGCCCACACACGAACTTCCCAGGAAGTAAACAAGCGCCCACGAATCACTAGAGGCACGACGGATCCGAGCATCGGCAACGAGAACCCGTTCGATCCGAGCGTGGCGCTCGTATACGGATCAGCGCGAGGACAGCGCAAGGAACGGGGCCTGGATGGCGATGGATCGGATCGGATCGGATTACTCACATGGGCGTAGCGAACTCCGGCGAGCAGAGGAAGAAACCCTAATCCAACAGCAGAGGACAGCGACGATTAAACCCAAAGAAGAGAAAAATAGATTGATGGTATGAATCACGATATAGGAACGGATCTGGACTCACCGGAGCGAGAGGAGAACGGCGAGGTCGGAGGGGGGCGGCGAGAATGGTGGAGATGTGACGAGCGAAGGGACGAGGGGGAGAAGAAGCTTCCGGACCGACGACGTGTGGGTTGGCGAGGATGCCGTCTCTTGGGCTGGGCCGCACGGTGTGAGATCGGGCCGGCGTGTGCTGGGAAATGCTAGTCTGGTGGGCTGCATTGTACATATGCGTCCACAGTGGATAGAAGGATAATGGAACAAGTCCTTTTGACATCCCTCAACTATTATCAAAGTCCGATTTTGGTCTCTCATCTCTAAAACCGGACGTTTCTCATCCCTGAACTATAAAAACCGGTTGTTTTTCAGTGGTTTTGAGAGTGGTTTGGAAGGAGGTAAATTGAAATCTAGTTGAGATTTAAGGAATAAAAATGGAATTTTTGAAAAAAAAATATTTGCAAATATTTTTCTCTTAGAAATAATCTTAAAAATTATAGAAAAGTGTTTTAGATAACAAAAATATGAAAGTAGCTTCATATTTTCTGTAAAATCATGTTTTTATTTTTATGACTACAATAGAGTCATACTAGTTTACAGGCATATCAGACCAATTAAAATAAATAATAGGAGCAACTACTTACTAAAAGTTATCAAACCGAATTAATAGAAAATTAATAATAATAACTACCAAAGTAAATTAGTAGAAAATTAATAGAAAAAATTATTTTAGATCGAAAAATTATTTCATTATTTATTATACTTAGTCCAATATGCCTAGAAAATAGTATGACTACAAACTAGGTAGTAAAAGAAAAACATAATTTTAGGGAAAATGTGAAACTACTCCTGTATTTTCCAATCAAAATAAATTTTATATAAAAATTTAAGATTAAACTAGATTTAGAACAAAATTTATATTTTCTCTAAGAAGAAAATATCTACAAACCATTTTTTCAAAAGGATCATTTTACGTCCTCAAACTATCAACTAAAGTCCAATTTACCTCCTCTGAAACCACCCTCAAAACCACAGAGGATGAAAATCAATCAGTTTTTATAGTTCAGAGACGATAAACGTCCGGTTTTAGAGATGAAGGACCAAAATCGGACTTTGGCAATAGTTGAGGGACGTCAAAAGAACTTTTTCCAAAGATAATTAAACAGGACTTTGTTTGTTCTTTTTCGAAAAAACGGGACTTTGTATTAGGCTAATACAAAGTATTGTACCATTCATGCTTTTTACAATCATGTTATATAATGCAAGTAAGATACTACTCGCCCAGTTCCTAATATCTTGTTGTTATTTCTTAGAAACCAGGAGCAAATTTAATTGGTGGAGTCTAAACTGTATCACTATGAAAATACATAATTCTACTCCCTCCTTGTTAATTGTATGTCATATTATGAAGAAAATTTTATGTGGCAATCATTTACTACTGTAATATAGTGCTCCAAGATTAGTCATATACATTGTTCCCCTAAACAGTTGCTTAGCTTATTTATACAACATTTAAATGCTATACACTAGCAAGGTGGCTATGTTTATTAATCGTCTGCTTAGCCCGTTTAATGGGCGGTCTAGCCCAATTTTTAGCTAAACGACAGGTGACCGACTATTTACCATTTAGCGTTTAGGATAGCATTAGTCTTGTATAACTCTAACGTTAGCACGAGCTCGTGTTGATTGTGCACAACATCTTATGTTCATGTGGGGAAGATAAACGTGATTACTTTTGACGTTACATGAGCTGGTGTAACCATGGAAAATGGCCGTGTAGTAAGTGAAGTTGTTATGGGTTGAGCAAGAAAAGTTAGTTGAATGTGTTTGCATTAATCGATTTTCTTACTTTAAATAATAAAATGTTTGCATCTAATAGTCGTTTTAAATCTAGTTTCACTAGTTCTAGCGACACGATCTACAAAATAAAATCCATTTTGCATATCATATGTTTTGAATTCACTGGCAAATTACATGACGTTGTACTAACAAGTTATACCTAAACTCTCATGAATTCTCCGTGTAAATGACTATTAAAGGTACCATCTGAATTGTTACATCATCTCAAAATATTATGAAATATTCACAATAGTAGTTGCGAGTACTAAAACACCTACAATAATCTCATATGGAGTTGCTACATTCACCACAAAAATCACTTAGTATTGATACACGGTCTTTATATAAGTTGTTGATAATATTAGTACAAAGTATGACATTATATAAACTAACATTACCATTATACATAAGTTGTTGAAAGGACCGTCACGATGCCAGGGGGTGAATAGGCGCCTTTTAAAAAATTCTTGAAAACTAAGCAGAAAAGTGATGTCCGTCGGAAGTTGACACAATGTAGGATCTTCCGGGAAAACGGAATTTCCGACAATGCATAGGAACTTTCGATGAGGGTGATTGTGGGATATGGGTACTGTGAGATATGCATCCCCGGATACCCTCAAGATAGAAGACCGAGTCCTAGTAGAACTACTCGGACAACTACTCGTGTATTCCTACTAGGACTAGGACTCCCAAATTGTAACCGACTAGGAGACTAGCCATATAAACTCTGCCCCCTGGGATATATATAAAGGAGGGCAGGGGTCCCTAGTTCGGTAGATTAGATAAGATCAGACTACAGAGGACACAACTCATAACCACATGTGCAATACAATCAAGCACACATGGCGTAGGGTATTACGCTACTCGCGGCCCGAACCTGTCTAAATCTTTGTGTTGTTCGTGTACTGTCGCTCCAAAAACCAGGAGAGACCCACGAATCTACTCCATAAGGCACCCCCAGATAGACGTGCTCGACATAATTCATCGATAGGTACCCCTGGGCCCACTGTCAGACCAGACTACGGCGGCCAGGGCCCACATCCGACAGTCTTGTGGGCCGACCCCTAGGCGGCCCACACGGGCACCCCGACTTGGTGGACATGTTTGATGAAGACCCGGCGGGCGGCTCGTCCGGATATCCAGGGATATTCGGTTGCAACCGACTCGGACTAGAGTCCTGGTCGGAACCAAGTAGGTTTAGATGGAAACTGACTTGTAAACCCTAGCCCGCTACCCTATATAAGCGGCCTAGGGCACCCCCATGAGGGCATCGCATCACATCCTGTAAACTATACACTCGTCCCGGTTTCCTAAAGCTCGGCCGAGTACCAAGCAATACAAACGACGCCACTGACACAGGACGTAGGGTATTATACCTCCGGGTAGCCCGAACCTGTCTAAATCAGTGCCTCCTGTGTACCATCAAGTCACTAGTTCATCAATCGCCCCTCCTACAAATCAACCACTCGGGTACCCCCAGGTGGATTGCCGGTCCTAAGGTCCGACAGTGATAAACTCATACGAGATTAAAAATATACTTAGCTTTTGAAGATTTCACTTAAATAAAAAGTTCACAGCAAATGTCTTGCGCCTTCTAAATATGATCTCTATAAGAAGAAGAAGCTTATAAACACATGGATCGAGTCAAGCTCTAGGTCAACAAGAACAATTTGAACACAAATAAGCAAAGGAGTCAGGGATTTGTTCACCGAAGTTCACTCCCACAGGGAAGCTACGTATCTGTTGAGGAGCTCACAAAGATCTGGGTCTTCACTAACCCTATCCTTCCTCAATCAACCACAAAGGAGAATTGAGTCACTTACTATCAATCTCACAAAGAGATGGGTAATACAAACATCATGGGCTCGAATCACACAAGTTAGGAGCTCCACGGCAACACCTAATCCTCTAGGAGCCAAGCTCCAAGAGTAACAAATGAAAATCAAAGAACCAAAAATGCTTCAAGTGCTTTTTGAGATGAACAAGTTGAGCTCTCGGGAAATCTCGCACCTTCAATCTCTTCTCACTCAAGCCTTGGGAAAATCTCTCAAGGATTTAGCTCTAGAAGCACGAGAAAGAGTGTATTCAAAGGGGCTGAGGGGCTATAAATACCTGACCTCCAAAAACTAGCCGCTATGTGTTTCTCAAGAGGTTATCGGAACTTCCAACACAATTAGTACTTTGAACACAAAATTCAAATCCCTTAAGTCCTGCCAGAACATTTGATCCCCAGTGTTGGATCATCCAACACAGGACAATGCATTCTTGGGAGTTCCTATCGGAACTTCCGGTCCCTGTCGGAACATCCTACCCTTGGTCAGATCTTCCGGCCAGGCAGCGAACAGTGAGAAAACACCAAGTGTTTGTGTGTGAAATTGTATCTCTCATAGGTAGTTAGCATCTCAAGCACTTCACTTTGACATCTTTGACCGATCAATCGCGCCCCCTTGATAGTAAGGTGTTCCTATCCTCAAATTCAAAATAGAAATCAAATTAAGCTATCTATTTTGAGCTCCAACACCATGCTTTATGAATTGGGGGGGGGGGGGTCATCTTTTGATTTTTAGCACCTCCTTTTATTCTATCCATGCACATATCTCAATACAAGCATAAAATTCTTGATTGTGTTTGTCAATCACCAAAACTCAATAGAGGGCCTACATACACTTTCAGTTGGTACTACAGGTACGTGTAAGTTCATAATTCTGCTATCATAAGTTGACAGTACTAAGAACAATATTGGACACCATATATGCATGAGAGGTATCGCCACTTAAAGATGATATATAACCTAGCACAAGCACAAAAAGGCACTGGCACCATCCTTCGTGCACCACCCGATCCATATAATATATAAATGAAGTTAAAGATGTATTCACAACATTAAGTGCGATGTTCATTAGCTTTCACGTTTTTCTTTCCTTTCCCATGATTTGAGTTAATATACATTAGTCCAAGTGAACAAATAATAAAAATCCCTTATCAGTGGACAAATTATAGTTCAGAGAGGGTTACATAAGGTTTGTTTTCTAGGGTTGGGAAGCCCATTTTGCATTTATCAGTCCTCCACTTTTTTTATCATTCAAGCTCACCTTTTATATTAGACCAATTGTGGACGTCGAGGAGCCGCGGGCCACCACCGAACTTACAAAGCCTGAGAACTGACCCGCCCAGATATACGATCCTCCGATTCCCGACCGAGGCTGTAGCGAGCCATTATATGAGCACCTTCATTACACACTATAGGTGCATACAACACATCCAAAGAAGTAAAATTTTGGGTAGCAAAGCTTCTAATCTCTTTAAATACAACACATCCAAATTTTGAGTATATCACCTCCCGTGGCGGCTCTATCCATGTCTGCTGAACTAAGTCCTCCAGTTTTGATATAAGACTATAAGAGTACTCCCTCCGTCCCGCTTTAAGTGTCGTTGCTTGCCATGTAGCAAGACCAAGGCAAGCTATAAAAGTACTATGCATGCTAGGGACACCTCTGCCAATTGCTCAGCTCCCTAGGACATTGACAGCCCAGTGAGTGAGAACGTGAGGAGGTGGGTGGACTGACCGGTTGACAGGAGCTGCATGTAGATAGGTGTGGCAGCCTAGACGACAGATAAAATCGGGACATGCTACTGGGGCTAGAACGACAATTAAATGGGGGAGGAGGGAGTATATGTTTACCATCGTGCCTATCAGTCTCTGAGATAAGAGATGATGCTATGGATATGTTAATTTTACTTGTTTTGGAATATATTATTTAAATTCAATACCACTGTAAAGCTTTGAAAATAGCTTTTGATACAAATTTTGTATGTGACCGTCTTCATACGACAAATGTAAATATATACAAATAAACAAAATGGAAGTAGAATGTTCATGATATATTTGCCTTTTTGGATGTTGGAAGTACAAAAGCTAGCTAATCGACTAGTCCAGACTCCAGGCAGTTCACAATTTTTTACATTGAAAACCAATATTCGCGTCAGGTAAAAAGAAAAAGCTTTCCGTGAGTTTGGACTTTGGAGCAATTCGCAGCTATCCGCGCGCGCCGTAGGAACACTTTCGAAATCGAAATCATAATCCAAGCGCCGAAACGCGAAAGTTCTTTCATTCCCGCAAACCCCTCCGGCTGCCCGCGCCCTTTTTTACCTCTCCCCCTCCCACCGTTTCATTTTCACCGCCAAACCACCAAGCCGCCGCCAACCTGGCGCGGCCTCAAAAGAAACCAAAACCCAGCTTGACACACCGACCTGCGGGCCCGTAGATCCTCCTCGACCCAGCGCCAGCCAATAGGAACGCGCCGCCAGCCATCCCGCGGATCGCCACCCCGCGTCCGCCCCATCGCCACCGTCCACCCCCATCCGACGCCTCTCCGTCCACGCGCTCATCCCCCGAAAAAATTCCCGGCTCCCGCTTCGTCCCCCGCTCCCCACCTACAAATACCCGCTCCGTCCCACCCCCTCACCTCACTCCAAAATCTCCCAGCAAATCAAATCCTCCCCCAAATACCCCGCCATCCGCTTCGCCGCCGTCTCGCCGTCCTCCGCACCCACCCAGCAAGCCCCGATGGCCCGCACGAAGCAGACGGCGCGCAAGTCCACCGGCGGCAAGGCCCCGAGGAAGCAGCTGGCGACCAAGGCGGCGCGCAAGTCGGCCCCGGCGACGGGCGGCGTGAAGAAGCCCCACCGCTTCCGCCCCGGCACCGTCGCGCTCCGGGAGATCCGCAAGTACCAGAAGAGCACGGAGCTGCTCATCCGCAAGCTCCCCTTCCAGCGCCTCGTCCGCGAGATCGCGCAGGACTTCAAGACCGACCTCCGCTTCCAGTCCTCCGCCGTCGCCGCGCTGCAGGAGGCCGCCGAGGCGTACCTCGTCGGGCTCTTCGAGGACACCAACCTCTGCGCCATCCACGCCAAGCGCGTCACCATCATGCCCAAGGACATCCAGCTCGCCCGCCGCATCAGGGGCGAGAGGGCCTGAGCGGCGCGAGCTCACCCCCCATGGTCGCCGCCGCCGTTGCTGCTTCCTTCCTTTTGCTGTCTGCTTGTAGGATCTGTGCTTCTTCTGGATTCCTTCTGGGGTTCTGGTGGCATGTTATTAGTATCGTTATGGGTGTGTTCGTAGTGCTAACAGCTGCGTTCGGTCGCTGGGTAACCTGCTTGTTTATCTTGCACTGATGCTGCTGCTGTAATGGTGATCTGTTAACTTAGCGGAAATGAAATGTGCTTCTCAAATCCTGTCATTTATTTGGATCTCGTGATGCCTCAGGTTCTCTGATGGTTTACCTTCGTGATTACTCTTGAATTTGTGTCATGTTTTAGATCTAGTAGACTGCATTGTACTACGGTTAAATTTGGCTGGGTATCGATTCAGGCAAACCTTACCCGAAAAAAATCAGCAACTTAGGATTTTCTGTACGTAGTTTGATCAATTTCCAGACATTATCTTTTCTGAAATCCTATCTGAAATTGGTCTCAACAGCATGTTTCAGTATAATAATCCACTGATCCTGATTCTGTTTTATGTGCATAGTTCACCATCTTCAAATTTTGATTTCTTACAGTACTTGGATTATATAGTTAGATTTTGGCGCTGCAATAGGGGCTCCTTTATCTCAGTGGAAAAGAAATGTGCTTTTGTTGGCACGTACACTTGTGATCCTTGTGACCTGATCTTGCAACCTGCCAGGTTCCCATATTCGTCTGCAGCATCCTGATCTTTTGTTATTCTACTTGTTTTTTGGCTGAATTCTGTGCTGAATGTTCTGGATGTGCTGTATGTTCTGGATTCAGTAAACAGTATTTTGCTCAGGTTAAATTTCGGCCACACCATTCCCAAATTGTCATTCAGGCAACCAATCCCAGAAGAAACTATCAGGTTTTTCTGCACATAACTGATTGATTTAGGATGTAGTCATGCGCAAAAAGATTTGTAAATGGACATGTGCCCAGATGCAAGTAAAGAAATCAAAAGATATGATTAAAACAAGGCAAGATGAAAAATTTGTACAGTTAGGCTTGCGCCATCCATAAGAACTAGGAGCAGAGCCTAAGACTATGCTAATCTTTACTAAAAACTTGCACTACATGGTTATGTTTATGTACAAGTTGTCTTCATCTACCACTACCTACAATGATGAAATGCTACTGATCTACCCGTCTGCTCTTTCTAACAGCTGTACAGAGCGATCACAGTTTGTTACAAAGATGTGTGCTCCTCCATTCCTTGTGTACCGATGATGGATTCACCCAGGTGAATATCTGTTGCAAGTAGCCTAACTACCCAGAGGCCAGAATACATCGGAAGTGCACGATGATGGATGCACCCAGGTGAATATCTGTTGCAAGTAGCCTGAAATCAGTAAGATCACATCTGAATAAAAAGATGCCAATTGCTGGCTGATGCACAGAACCCACCTGAATTTAAAAAACCAGCCAGATATCAGACTTGCACTGCGCAGGCTGCGTGACTTGCGCAAACTGATGAAGGCAAATGCATTTTTTAACAAGGTAGTGCCTCCAGTCACTGACTGATAGATAGCAGAGGTATCTGAAGAGGCTATCGGGTTTATCCTATTAGAACAGAAAAAGAAGTGAGAGTCCAAGATTGATGAAAGCATGTTGACTCAAACAGAAAAAGGCAAGGAATCAAGGAAATAAACAACTGTACATCATATACTGCTGATGGATCAAAAGCGGGATATGCATCAAGATTAGTTCCTGAAAGGCAATGACTGTGTGAAGCTAGGACTTAAGCCTGGTTGCATTTTCTCGTAGTGCAATCGCTCCATTGGAAATGTACTTGACAGACCAATCTCCTGTACAGAAAAAAGGGAACGAACCAGCCTTACTAAATATTTGAAACGAAATGAGCATAGGTTTTTTCAAAACACATTAATATATAAAAGCGAAAGCTAAATCTCACCCCGAGTGTTTTAGAGGGCTCTAACATCACTCTTACTCTCTTAGGAAAAAAATTTATTGCACATTAAAGCACAGGTCAAGGTTTGACTGTAGCTACTTAAATCCCATATTCTCATTAAAAGGGTGAGCATAGCACGACCCAAAAAGGATGCAGGGTTTACAGAAAGGAAGGTTCAATAGCACATTCATGTCATCACGAGGGGTTTTTACACATGGCCATTTTTCATCACAAATTCTTGGATGCTGCTCAACTATAAGAGATATGATGCAAATCCACCTCTACAGTAATGCTTAAATTACCTGTAACGAATCATTTCCAGGCTGATTAGGAGCATCCGGCATGAAGAATTGCATTGCAGGTTGTTCTTGCTGCAGTGCTTTCTTATTCTGCACCCCTTTTTTTGTGATGCAACTTCTTGTTTGGATTTTATCTTTACGACCTTTCTTTTTTGTTTTCTTTGCTCTTTTACTGCTTGAACAATTCATTGCATGCTCTGACTCATTGTCTGTGGCACTAGCAGACAAGGATATCTGGATGTCCTCAACATCAGGCTGCGAGGCTGATGCATCTATGCTGGTTTGTTTCTGAAGAATTTCTTCAACCTTCTTACCCATTTCTACCGAGCATTGTTCTAGAACTCTGTATGATTCCTCACATTCTGATGCCCTAGCAACAAGTTTAACATATATAGGGCACAAGTATTGGTAGCGACTTTTAAATTCCAATGTAGTATCTTCCTGAACTTTTCGACCATCAACCTGTGGGGCAGTCAAACAATTTGCATGTTTGGTCCACCGCTTCAAGATGTACCTATCTGGAAGATACTTTATATCCATGGTATCTAAAATTTTCAAAGCATGGCTGCACAGGAATCCAAGAGTCTCAAACTTCCTACATGAGCATGAAACAGTCTGCTCGGACGGGTTTCCACAGACTTTATGCTTCCTTTCTTTATCAAGAATGGCAACAATATACTCACGGCAAGGGCCACTTTCATCACGACTCACAATGTAAGCTGACTGGAACTCCTCGTATTCTTCTTGGAAAAGATGAAATATCATATCAGTATAGGCCTCAGATGCTTGTATCAGAATAGGAGCTCTAATCTTGAAGTCTGGCAACTTTAGCCTTGAACTGAACTCAACCTCCAATTCAGTATACCTTCTGTCATCAACCACTTTCTGAAGATGACTCATGAACAGAATAATATCTATGTCTGGTCTCAAATAATCCTGTACATCAGAATGCAGACATTCATTCAATTGTGTGTTCTTCATCCCAGCTGAAAATGTCCACTTCATGTACGGTCTAGCCCATTTTTCTTTTTCTTCAAATAACTTTTGCAACCACACATTACCATGAAGGCTATACTTATTGATCATAGCTTCCCAAGAAGTAAAAAGCTCCATCTCTTCCTCATAATCATTGATGCATGCTTTGAATTCCTTTGTGAAATCACAGTCCCTTTTTATAAGGTAATTTAGGTTACTTTTAGCAGTCTGCTTCAGATGCCGGGTACATAGAGCATGGCATGTGCCAGGCATTACCATTGAGATGGCCTTCCCTACATATGCATCTTGACGGTAAAAGATAGTACTTGGTGCACGTCCAGACATTGCGTTCAGGAAAGTGTCAAACAGCCACATGAATGATTCTACAGTCCCATCATACATAAGTGCCATTCCTAGCAAAACAGTCTCCCCATAATTGTTAAAACCAATAAATGAAGCAAAAGGCCGGAGACCCATGTTGTTCCTGGATATAGTATCAAAGGAAACAACATCACCAAATTGCCTAAAATCAGTGATCATCTTCACATCTGCCCAGAAAATGTTTGCAACTTTATCTTCAGCATCCAGCTGTACATCATGATAAAATAAAGGGTCTGCTCGAGATTGGTCTCGGAGGTAGTTCAAAAGTGCAGCGGCTTCTCCATACTTGATTTCCCGTTGCCTCCTAGTTCTTAGAGGGTGTTGCCATTCTCTGGAAGTACCAGTGTTGTTCCCTACAACAGAATTTCTGCTTTCGGTTTCACAGGCACTAATCACATCACTGGAATTATCTTCTGATGATTGAATATCAACTAACTTCCTTTGCAAGGGATTAGCACAGGACGGAACAATCAAAGGATGGTTGTGCTTTGGCTCAAAACCATAGATTTCATACTTTGCGCTATCAATGTTACGCCTAATACTCAAACATGCCTTACATCCTGTTCTTGTATCGGGCTGCGGAGTCTTGGAACGCTTAGTTCTTCTATCCAGGGCTTTGAATCCTTCTCTTGAACAAACATACTTGCTGGAGCTTATATCGCCACTTTTCTTGCTTTTATTAGCATATACCCTTCGGACACTGAACCCCGCCTTCCGAGCATAATTAAGGTAGAACTCATATGCCTCGAGTTCAGAGCCAAATTCTTGACCCAACCTTGGCGTATAATTCGCAGCTGCCTCTTCGAGGCTTCCAATGCTTCGACCAGCTTCCGTGTCCCCTAAAGTGTTTCCCAGGGTAAAAGGTTAACTTTCAGAGTCCAATTTGTTGGTAAACCCACAATTCACAAGAGATTCGGCATTACAGATTTAGGAGACTGATCAATGTGGAATGAAGGGATTGCACTAGTTTTTCAGGTGTTGAACAATGAGTAGTCTTACTTGGGAAGTGTCCCCAACTCCTTGAAGAACATAATTCTACAGCACAGCAGTTGTGACAGTTTAAGCAAATTACTGATGTACTAGCCCTAGTGAAGGACAGAACAGAAGGCCTCTTCATCAGGTGGCTGTGAGTTACACCGGTAGGAAGGCTAAGCAATGCCGAACTAGGATGCGGTTGCACACACATCGACCACTGAACTTACTCTATTTCTATGTGAAACGGAAGCCCACCTGGCCACATAGCTACAAGAACAGGATCCACAGGCTCAGAAGAATTCTAGCGATGCACCCAGGTAAGTAGAAAGAGCGGTGGACTAGAAGGGGAACAAAGAGATAGACCTGCGGCGGCGGGCGGCGGCGCAGGAGGAGCCAGCGGGAGTCCCCTCGAGTGCGAGCCCATCGCCGGAGGCTGCAGGCGGGCGGGCGAGCGGAGAGGGTCTCGAGGACGCCGGAATGGAGAGGTCGCCGCGTGGCGCATCGCAGGTCCCTCCCCCGGTCGCCGCGCGCACGGGCTTCGCACCGGTTCCGGCGGCGAACCTGCGGTTGGGCTGGGTTCCTCGGCTTCGCCGGCGAGCGAGAGCAGGGATGTCGGCGAGACGTGCGGTGGGCCGAAAAGGCCAGCTGGTTTCTGGTTCGATGTTCCTGGGCTGGGCCCATAAAGTGCGGCCCGTTTTCTGTATTTAGATATGGACACAAGCATTCGATTCGATGGCTAGCTCTTTCGTAGTCTCAACACGAGGCACGGTCGAGGAGGGAGAGAACGCGCGCTAGAGATTGGAACGAAGAATCCCGGCCGCTTTCGATGCCAGTCGGCCGGCAAGGACGGGTAGGAGACGCGCAGGGGACCGAGGCGGGGCGCTGATGACATCGGCGGCCTTCCTGTCGCTGACGGCGGTCGGCACCCAGGAGCCGGGCTGGGCGTCCACGCCCGCCTCCGCCTCTACGGGCTTCTGCGTCTGCTCCGCGGCCCATGGCCTCTATGGGCGAGTGCGTGGGCCGTGGCGTCGCTGCTGCTCCTGCACCATGGGCCGTGGCCCATGTTACAGCCCAAGGCAACAACAATGCTGCCTTAAAGACAACAATACGACGGTCGTCTCGCCGCCGCGTATTCGACGCGGGGAGGATTCTTTGGGAGCACCGCGACTGTCCGAGAGAAAGACAAGTAAGTATACTCCGACAAGGCACGCGTGCCTCTGAATCTGAGTTGGGCCGGGATTTCACCACCGGTGAGGACAGCACACCGGCGGCCTCCGTGTTGCGACCACGTTCCTGCTTGCATCATCGGCGGCGTGCGTGCTCCTGTCGCCGGAATGCTGGAAACACATGGCAGATATATTAAAGAACATAACTGTACTCCCCATCCGTCACGGCGAAAATTGAATAACATATCTTTCACCAATATAAAAGAAAAGTTTGAATAACATATCCAACCATGTCCATGTGCTACCTGCAGTCCACAAAATGCAGAGATGACTATTCCCATCACTTTCGGGCAGGGAAAGGAGGGGAAAAAAAAGAGAAAGAGACAGGGCATGGGTAGACCACGTAGAGAGAGAATCACACACACAAAACCTTTGGAAGGCAAGGAGGTTAAGATCTTGTTTGACACAGCTCTAATTTTAAAAAATCTAAATTTTTAAAGCTACTGGAACTCCAAAAAATCCTACAATTAGAGTTAAGATAACATAAAAATATATTTAGATAAATTATTTTATTAATAGCTTGTACTAAATATTAATATTTAAAATATATTAATTTAGCATACAAAATGCAAATTTAGACTTGGGAGTTTAAAGTTGGAGTAGTACGCCGTAAGTCTTCGCACTCCCAATATTCTAGAATTGCTTTTCTAGTGTAAATACAAGCATTTTTCTTAATTAGGAGTAGGACCCGTAAACTAATCAATTGTTGTGTGTGTTGTCCATATATATGATAGTGGGCATAGAACATCTATATAATTTTATACTTTATGATATCCTGCTCGACGTGTGAAAATGGGTTTTACACGCACATGTGAGAACCCATTATATTCTATATTAAAATGGTAAGTCAGTCTAATACTATTGGAGAGCCAAATTATTTTATATTTGAAAAAATATAGAAAAAATTGGCACTGAATAAATATATTATGAAAATATGTCTAATAAAGAATCTAATGATAATTATTTAGTACTATAAATGTTAATAATGTATTGTATATATTTGATTAAAGTTAACAATGACTCTTTAAAAATATTGAAATGACTTGTACCATTTAGAATGCATGAAGTATGTGAAAAATAGGGACCCGGTAGAGAATCACGCACAGAGTTACGATGCACCGAGAGCCATCGTCGTCGTCAGATGTCCAAACTCGACCTTGGAGTCCAAGTCGAAGAAAAGAAACACACAAGACGGATGAGCTGCAGAGCACTGCCGGCTCTGTCAGCCACCGGTTGCCAAAACGAATTGCCCTTGCACCGCTGCATCAGTGGCCACTGGCCCCAACAGGCCTATCAAGTCAACTAGTCAAGGACTCGAGGCCTAGGTTCTCTGGTCATCGGTTGCTCCAGTACTGGCTTACAGTAAATTGATTCATTGCATGTTTTCAAATTCCAACCCAAAGTCTTTTACCTCCCTTGGTATTTTTGCCCTTGGGTGATTCGTCTCTGAAGGCACGTGCCCGTTTATATTTTTTTTCTGAAGGCGAGGAGGTTACAGGTCTTTTACAGGTCTTCTGACGATTGTTGTAAAAAGATGGATAAAATTTGGTCGAAAAGTCGTATCGGACAGTGTAGCGCACTGTAGCACTTTTCTTTTGTTTGTAGTAATCGTTGTCCTACCATGACCTAACTAGGCTCAAAAGATTTGTTTCGTCGTGTGCATCAAAATCATGTATTTAGTTTTTTTATTTATCTACATTTAATATTCTGAGGAGAGAAATTTAATATGATAGATGAATCGTAAATTTTGGAGAGAGAATTTCTAACAAGTTCGTAGGAACGGCCTCCGACGATTAGCACCGGGGTGCGGCGTGCCCGCCTAGGACTACGTACTGTGTAGCAAAGGAAGAAGTTACAGGCTTGGAGCCCTGGCAACTGGCATCATAGCCAGCCAGCCTGCTAGGTTTCCTCTCGAGTTCTGGATCGAACAAGGGAAGTCTTCTTTCCCCAATGGTTCCATGGACTGCAAAACCTTTTCAAGTTGTGATGCGTCACTTCTAGTATCTATTCTACATTTCTACTATAAATACAAGTATGATACTTGTTTATTGCACGTTATCTTGGCATTTACCTATGAGAATTGACACAAAGCATTCTCAATTTTTTCTGCTCTTGCAGCTGGAGCTCAAGCAGTATTTGTTACATATTTTTTTTAGTTTTCATCAGACAACAAACTATATATCAATGGACACAACTTTTTGCCCTCTTCCTCTTAGGCTAGGAGTCTAGGACCCACCCAACTAATCCATAGCGTTAGCTGGGTTATAGCAGCTAATTGGATAGTTGCTATTTACCTGGTTATAAGGGCATTAACTGAAAATTAACTAGCTGGTAATTAGCCGGTGGATCTGCCCTTAATTCTATGCTATATCAAAGAAAAAAATCCCTACACACCATTCAATTAAATATTTAATGAACATGATATTATGCACAAGAGCCAGACACAACCATAAATTTGAAGCTGACTTTATGTGCGTACGCAAGTGCGTCCTATCCTGTGAACACATGACAGACCAGGATATTTGAGATAGAAAAAGGTTACCAAGAACGCTTACTGACCCACACTCGGGGGCTATAGTGTTTCTCCCGGTCTATTATTTGCAAATTAGGCGACGAAACAATTAACGAGACAGACGAATTAGGCCGATTCCTTAGCTAATTATTATCCTCACCAGAAAGAATATAATCCCGAATTTAATTTGACCATACTCTTTGGTTTGTGCTTGCCCTTGCCCGACTGTCTGTTCGTTGCACCCTGACATTTGACAAAGCAGTGCTGCTTCAATCATCTTTGAATTGCCCCGAGAAGAATGGGTCCTGCGCGTATTGACAAGGAGCATGACCGCAGCCCACTTGCGGTTTGCGACGAGCACACGAAATGCTCAGCCACTATCACGCATTATTTCGTTTATATTAGAAACTTAAATTACTAGTATCTTCTCCCTGGCCTAGAACATCTGCGTGATGCCTAGAGAATTCACCTAACAACGACGGCGAAACTATTCTCCTATGCTTATATTAAATCAAGTATAATCAGACTATTTGTAGGTACAGAGATGTGGCGAGCACCGGTGGTTGGTAACCATCGCTCTACTGCTAATCCCCTGACGTCAGTGGCCGAAAACGATCCCACCAGGGTGATGTTTAGATGTTGAATTTGAGAGGGTGAATTTGGGAGTATGATATCACTTCGTAATCATTGCGTCACTGTAGCATTTCGTTTGTATTTGTAAAAAATTATTCAAAAATTGATTAATTAGGCTCAAAATGTTCGTCTCGCAGAGCACAACAAAACTGTGCAATTAGTTTTTAATTTCATCTACATTTAGTACTCCATGCATGTTATGATATTTTGATGTGATGGATAATCTTTTTTTGCATAGTAAATTTAGGAGTAGAATTTTAAAACTAAACAGGGCCAGATCATAATCTCCTGCGCTAAAAGCAGAAGCAAGGTTCGATGAATCCCATGATAATAAAACTCTCTAATACAACGACCGCCAACTTGTATGTATTTTTCTTTTGACAAAGCATATATATAATATAATTAAAGAAGGGAGAAGAAAGATGCACTTTCTTCAATCCAAAATAAGTGCAATTGTAGACATGATGAGCATATTAGTGAAGAAGGAAAAGACCGAAGTGCCCTTTTGTTATTGTGTGGAGCATTTGTATTAACCCTCACGCGCTGGATATTTTGTTAGACGAGCTAATTAATGAGGTTATTAACCTGTAGGATACCTGCAAATGAGAGTCACATGCATATATACTAGGTCTATTGTGGCGACAAACAACATATATCTACATGTCCAAAATACGGACTGGGCTTTGCTATCTAAAACTAAAAATCGTACAGTATGTAAATATTTTGTATCAACACATGTAGTAATTAAAGCTTAACCTCATATATCTAAGGCTAGGAGGGTGTTTGGATCCCTTTAGTCAGGTGACTAAAAAATTTTAGTCACCCCCTGTTTGGAATATGAGACTAAGGAGCATTTAATACAAATTTACCTTCCCTTCTCTCTCCTCCCCTCCCTTCTCTCTCAGTAAAAATTAGGTCACGAGTGACTAGAGACTAAACTAGTTTTAGTCACCCTTTAGTCAGGAGTGTTTGGAGGTTTAGTCCCTTTTGTGACTAAAATTAGTCTCTAGTCACCCATGGATCCAGACACCCTCTAGAAAATTAAGACACTGGTAGGGCATTGAAGGACGTGGAGGAGCCACAGGTTGATCAAGGAAAGAGAATATAGAATCAGGAAGAACAAGAATTTCTAAAATATAAAAGATATGGAGAGAAATTCTTGCTGGAAAATAAAAGCCGTATCCGACAGCTTATACGTGAGCAATGTAAAAACATAGAAAAATGTTAACCGAGACATTTTTACCGCGAGAAAACTTGAGTCGGCGGATCCTAGGACAAGAATAAAAACATGTATCCGTGCACCATACCCAAGGCTGCATCAGCATCGTTCACGGTCAGCCGCATGCTCTCCTCTGACATATTGACCCATGCACATACGGCCAGCGGTCCCACATGCAGTGACTGTAGTTGAACAAAACCCCTCTTCCATTCTGGTCCACTCAATCGGTTTCTCCCCTCCCCTCCGGTAGTTCTCAATTCTCCTCTTTCCCCCCAATCGTTCTCACCTCGTTGGCTTGTTGGTCAGCAAATTGGTTCCTCCGTTTTCTGATTCTTCTGGAATTCCCAAACGGGGCCTCAACCTCAACCTCAAGGGGGTCCGGCCGCAAAAGCGCCTGCTTGCGTGCGCGCCTGTGCCGCACACACTCCCCCCGCGACCGAGGCCAAATGCTCCGCACCGAATCGGCGAACACCATCTCCGGCGCCCAACTTGCCCGCCGCCTCCGTTTCTTTGCGAGCGATCTTGGAAGCGTCTAGGCTTTTCCGTTTTTAAGCAGACTCCTCCATCATTACTACACCACCACCACCATCCTCGTCTCGTCTGTTTCTCTCCTGCCTGCCTGCTAGCTACCTGCCTGTGTCTGTCGTCGCCTCCGCTGCCATCCATTGATTCGCCTCGCCACCAACCGGGCCGAGAAAGACTGGGAGAAGAAGAAATCTTGGAGACCCCCTTGCCAGATAGATACGGCCGAGAGGGGCCCCTTCTGTTTCCTCGCCCGAATCGCTCTTTCTTCCCATCTCGGCTCTTGCTGGAGTTTGCATTCTTTTCCACTGTTGCTGCGACTGCTAGGATCAGCGGCAGCCTCCCTCGCCGCCGCCTCGGTATGGTTCTTCTTCTTCCCCGATCCTAGCTTCCTAGTCCGTCGTCTCCTTCGTTGGTCTCGAGGATTTCGTGTCCCAGGAAGGATGGGGAATTTCTCGTGCGCCGATCCGGCTTCGGGCTAATTAATCCCTGTGCATAGGATTCCCCTTTCTTGGTTCTTGCGCTGCCATAATTGCCGTGCCGCAGATTGCAGCCGCAGCCGCAGCCGCAGCCGCCACGCTTTGCAAACCAAACCCCCTTCCAAGAAACAGCTGCAAGCTTTGGCCATTTCCGCCGCCCCCGCCCCAGAAATCCCGCACGAAACCCTCCACCGCCCAAGAAAAAGCGGCGCCTTTTTTGCCTGCTGGCTGCCATCTCCTCACGAGTTTGGTGAGGTTTTGGAGCCAGCGCAGGCCTTCCTGCTGAATATATCTTTAGTATTTCTGAAGCAGATTTCTGCAGACTATCCCAAGAGAAAGGCCATCTTCTTGGTCTTTGGTTGGAATAGGAGAGCTCTGCGCTCAGGCCGGCGTCGGAGATGGAGGGGAATCTGCCACCGCGAGCGCTGATCCCGGGCGGAGCCCCCTTCCATCTGGGGCCGCCGTTCCACTTCGCCGACCAGCCCCAGGTGGTTCAGGTGCCCCAGGGCGCGTTCGCCGCCCCCGCCGCCAACCAGATGCAGGCGTTCGGGAATGCGGTGAAGGCCTCGCTGAGCTCCGAGGAGGACGCGGACGACGGCCACCATGGCCGCGGCAAGGCGGCGGCCCTGGCTTCCCAGTGGCACCGGGTCAAGTGGACCAGCGACATGGTGAAGCTGCTGGTGTCGGCCGTGTCCTACATCGACGACGACATCGACGCGGACCACGGCACCAGCAGTGGGAGGAGGAAGCACGCCATGCTCAAGAGGAAGGGCAAGTGGAGGCTGGTCTCCTCGGCCATGACCGAGAGAGGGTTCCCCGTGTCGCCGCAGCAGTGCGAGGACAAGTTCAACGACCTCAACAAGAGGTACAAGAGGCTCACTGAGCTCCTTGGCCGGGGTACGGCCTGCCAGATTGTCGAGAAACCGGCGCTCCTTGAACATGTGAGCCTGTCTGGGAAGCTCAAGGAGGAGGCCAAGAAGCACCTGAGCTCAAAGCACCTGCACTACGAGGAGATGTGCTCCTACCACAACCATAACCGGCACTGCCTGCTTGATGATCTGGCCCTTCAAAGGTCGCTGCGTATGGCGCTGAGGAGTCCGGATGAACATGGAAAGAAGTCTGTGTTTGGATATGATGATGAGGATGATCAGATGTTGCTTTCTGATGACGATGAGGAAGACGGGTTCAATGATGATCTGGAGGTTAGTGCTGAAGATCATCGTCATCACAGAGCTCATGGCACCAAGAAGCTGAAGCATGACCATGAGGGGGGACATTGTGGGTCTCATGTGTCAGAAGTTGCTGCCATTGACATGAATAGAATGTTTCCTGAGGGAGCGGGTGGTTCTGCTGCTGAGAAGAATCCAACGAGTGGTATGAATGCATCTCAGATTGAGAGACAACGTCTGAAGATAAAAGAAGGGATGCTGAAACTCGAGCAGAGCCGTTTGAAGTGGCTGAGGTCCAGCAAGGAGAAGGACAGGGAACTGGAGAAGATGAAGCTGGAGAATGAAAGGATGGAGCTGGAAAATGAGCGGCTTGAGCTGGAGCTGAAACTTAAGGAAATTGAGATGGGCATCAAACCGAAGAGGATTTAGAGATTGCAGGATGGAAATGGTAGAGCTAGAAACTCTGTAGTTGCTGGTAATCCTTTTGTTTATTGCAGTAGCTTGCATATTAGGATATATTACATAAATTTTCATCGTAGCTAACTGCATATCGGTTAAGTTAATGACTCTTCCAGTATTAGCCTTACAGTAAGTACAGTTTGACATCTGAATATGGTACTTAGTGTTATCGTTGCTTATGTTATCCGTCTCACTGCAATTGTCTGCGATAGTGCGATATGCGTTGTTTGAGCTGTGTATTTTCTGTTCCGTTTGCTGTGTCATTATTATCGCATCTTTCCAATTGTTTGAGGATCTGTCCTGGTTTGTACTTGTTCTCTGGGATATCCGGATATGATGTTGAGGCATTGCCTGAATGTGTGTTTTGAGTGCCATTTTTATATCGATGTCAACCAAGAGTTTGTATCTTCACCATATTTTCTAGCTTGTTAGGATAGCTCAATGTTAAGTTTCAGAAACACTGTGGTTTTTCCACGGATATTTAACATAGCTCAATTGGTCTCATGTATTATATGCTGTATCGACCATCTTAGGACCAATATACATGAGTAATACTAGTGTACTAGCAGCTATTATCTCTAGAAGCTACCATCTAAAAGCATATTCTGCATTTGTTTGGGCAACTGGTAGGCTACAAAGCCTACTACAACTCCTGTTATACATTCTAAATAATAAATTCTGTTCTTACCTCTGTTTATATTCTGATGCTTTGTTGATGCATGTCATAAGGTGACAAACTGGACAGAGTGCCCAGTTTGTCAAAAAAGGGACGGGAGTTTGGAATTGTTTCTTTTAAGGTCCCACTGTCGCTTTTGGGGGCAATTTTATATACAGTAGGTACAGTTTGATACCTGAATAGGATACTTAATGCTTTATCATTACTTTGTTAGTCATCTCAGTTGGTTGTGTGTTCGTGGTTTTCTATATTGATCTCGATGGTAAGTGTATTCCTTCTTTTCGTTTTCTACTGTTATTGTTCTTTAACATTTCTGCAAGGTCTGTCCTGGCCAATACTTGTTACATTTATATCACAGGAGAGTTTGAGTTTGATACCATCAGCGAGGTTTCCAGGTTGACTAGATCTGAGATACTGTACAGTTTGAGAAACCACTTTTCACTGATGTTAAAATAGCTGCAATTGGTACCATGCATTATTGTCTTTCTCGAGTAACATACAGGGGCAGTAGTACCAGCTATTCATTTCTGTGAGCAAGTATAATTGAAACCCAGCAGGTTGTGCATTTGGTTTGGCAGTTGATGGGCTAGAATGCTATGTGTTCGATATTGTGATATACTTGCTCCAATTTGTTTTGTTTGATGTTTCTGATAGTTCCCAAAGAATTAAGTGAAAAATGCCATTTTTGCCGTCCCAATTGCACCTGCTTCCTGCGTCCCTGGTTTTCTATTCTAGTTTGTTGATCTGAATGCTATGATGATGTGACGGTCGGGTCCAGGCAATGCTAGTTGCTTGCTCTATTCCTTATTACCTGCCTGTGTGTCAACATTGTTTATGGAAGAGAAAGATGAAGAGAAAGATTTAAGTGATATGCAGCAGTACATGGAGATATGGAGTGAATGGGAATGTGGTTGGCGTACAGTTTGCAGCTGTATGCTTTCTCTTCAGACAAATTTACAGTCTGCGGTGATATGCAGCAGCACCTTCTACGGTGATGAATGCAGGGATATGGTTTACTTGCTGTAATTATTGTTTCACTTGTGGAATCGTTTTTATTTATATGAATGCAGCGTCAATCTCCAAGTATTTTGACACTTTCAAATAGGAGGGAGTATTTTGTTGGTGCTCCTTTCTTGGCTTGTAATAACCTGATCCTACTGCTTCCTGATGTGGTAGACAAGGGCGCCTGGTTTTGCTGAAAAGTGATGAAGGCTCTGCACCTGCTGCCTTTGCGGTCCAACTGTCTTTGACCTGAGATGTTTCTGAAACTGTATGCACTATGCAGTGGAGATGCTGTGATCACGCATTAGCTTTCAGTTCGCGCTATTGCTGGCGAAATGTCTCTGAAAACAGTGCTGTCAGATGTCTACTGCGACAGCAAGGGCGAAGCAATGCATTTTCATGAAACGAACTGCTTGTTTTCTGAAGATGACGCATTTCGAACATCAATCAGGGTAGGAAATGATCGTCGCACGTTCATCTCTGACAGACTGGATGTTCTATCATCCAGATACAGGGGGCCATGCATGATTGAGAGGTTCTGTTCCCCAGCCAACAAGAAGAAAGGTTAGGCAATATGCAGCAGTACAAGGAGATATGGAGTGCATGGTGATGTGGGTGGTGTACAGTTTGCAGTTGTATGCTTTCTCTTCTTCAGAGAAATTTACAGTTTGCAGCGATGTGCAGCAGTACCTTCTGCAGTGATGGATGCATGGATATGGTTTACCTGGTGTAATTCTTGTCCCATTCGTGCAATCGATTTTATTTATATGAACAAACCATTTATTTTCAAGAGCTTTCTGTGCCTCAAGTGCTATCGATATACGCTGACCTGCGCAATACATGGTCAATCTCAAAGTATTTTTGGCACTTTGGAATCGGAGGGAGTATTTTGTTGTGCTATTTTCTTTTCGTCTGATAATCTGATCCTACTAGTTCCTGATGTGGTTGACAAGAGTGCCTGGTTTTGCTGAAAAGTGATGAAGTCTCTGCACTTGCTGCCTTTGACTTGGAGGTGTCTCTCAAACTGTATGCAGTGGATATGGTGTGGTCACGCATGGATTTTCCGTTCTCGCTGTTGCTGGCGAAATGTCTCTGAAAAAGTGAGCATTCCATGAAACGAACTGCTTGTTTCCTGAAGACAACGCATTTGAAGCATCAAATCACGATGGGAGGGAAACAATCGTCGCACGTTCATCTCAGACAGACTGGATGTTCTCGCATCCAGATACAGGGGACCATGATTGCGTCCGGAGTGAGTATATATTAGAACAGCAAAGGAAAACCACTTGTGCGTGATCATGCAAGAAGAGGACCCCCACGGCCGCACGAATCCAAGAAATACAGGTAGCCACCATTTGCGTGTGAAAATTCAGAGTGTGGAGAGGATGGAGTCAGGAAATTCCGGGCACTGTCCTGCTCCAAGAAATACAGGCAACCATTTGCGCTTGCTCCACTTGCTTATTATGCAACCTGCAAAATATAATACTGCTACAGCCTACAGGTATCATACAAAACCTAGTTTTGGCTCCCCACTAAGGATTTCTCTCATCTCTCATCTCTCATGAAGCCACATCATCACCTCCCACTAAGGTGCACTAAAAACCCACTAAGATATATTAATTGATATTTCTCTCATGTGCACATCATCTTGAATTCTCAAACATGAATTGATTTTTACCTCACTTGCATAGTTAGTTGACATTGTAATACAAATACAAGTATGATTCATTATTTATCGAAAACCTTTTCAAATCCCGCAGCAACGCGCGAGGAATCACCTAGTTATTTCATCTATATATATATATATATATATATATATATATATATATATATATATATATATATATATATATATATATATATATATGCGCAGTGGGGAAGCACACGCTGTGCTGTGTTGTGTTGTACAGCAATAGAAACGCGAGCTGCCGGGCCGGCCGGGTCTTGCGCCCCAGGACGCTTGCCGGAGGGGCCCAGCACTGATGGGGCCCGGCCCGGCCTAAAAGCCTCTCTTAAAGACTCGCACGCTTTTGCAGTTTCTCAGCGCTGATGATGCCGAGGCCAGCGGCGGCAAACCAACTCTCGATGACTCGGTCTCGCTACATATAAGCAGGCCGCCATTGCAGCTTCTTCTCCCAGACTCTCTTGCCTACTTGCCTACCCATCTCTCTGCTTCTTGTTGTTGTTGTTAGCCATGGGAGCGTGCGCGACGAAGCCGGGTGACCTCAAGGTCAAGGGCGAGCCGCCGCTGGTGGTGGAGGACGCCGCGGCGGCACCGGTGGTGGTGGCAGGCGAGGAGAAGGAGAAGCCCAAGGCCGACGTGGTGGTCCCGGCGGCCGCTGCCGAGACGGAGGTGGCAGCTGACGGCGCCGGCCGCCGGAGGTCCCTCAGCGACCTGCTCAAACAGGTGAGCACCAGCTTGATTTCCTCTGTTACTTCAGTAGTTAGTACTCGAGTGTGCGTGATAGCTTCAGCTGTCTATATATGCTTCTTTCAAACGCAAAAACCAGCTACGCTGAAAAAGATGAACGTGAGTAACCAACTAACCAATCGCTGCACTTGCTTTACGGTTCCTCAGGACGCAGAGACCAGTGATGGAGAGGCTGCTCAAGCAGCAGAGAAGGTCGTGGTTGTTGAGCCAGCAGCAAGTGATGCCGGCGTCGGCGACGCCGGAGGAACCACGGGAGTACAAGAACCAGTCCAGACCTCCGTCGCGACCGAGCAGGACGGCACGGCGGCCGGCGAACTGAAGGACGAACCGCACGGCGACGACGACGCGCAGGCGGTGGTGGAGGAAGAGAAGCGCGTCGACCCTGGCTCGGTCCAAGTTGCTGTTCCTGCTGCCGAAGCCGAAGCAGAAGCAGCTGCCACAAGTGCAGAGGAATGCAAGGTTGCAGAAGCAGCTGTCCCAAGTGCAGAGGAAAGCAAGGTTGCAGAAGCAGAAGCAGCTGCCCCAAGTGCAGAGGAAAGCAAGGTCGCTGATGACGCCTCTGCCTGAAAAAAAAGGACATTGTTCTGCGATTCTTTCTTTTCTTTTCTTTTTTTGGGTGAGTACGCTTTAATGGCGTGGCGTGGCGTGAGATTGATTGATGGCTTGTGCTTGCAAGCTGATCTGGAGTGTTGGTAGGACTGCCGTCCTGGACCAGGTTGTGTGCATCGCTGGATTCTATTGTTGTTTCAACAGATTTTTCTAGGAGATTATATCAAGCTGTGCCTGTCCTTATAATAAATGCCTTAAACCATTTGCATTTGCGATCGCGGGGAGTATACTCTCGCAGCAGGGCTCACGAAATAGCCTCAGGGAAGTTGGACCTGACCTTGCTGTAGTCTTTAGACCTCGTCGCAGACGTGGACGCCCTCCCCGAGCATGTGGAAACGTTCCACCCCTGCTGTTGCCTCCTCTGTGATCACAAAGAAGCTATATTTGGGTGGTTCTTCCACCTATAAACATTAAACAGCAAAAATTCAGTTCCTATGAAGATGATTCCATGGCGATGGAAACCGCAAGGGCTTGTATTTACCGTTTTGATCATAATTGCAGCTTCACCACCATGGGTCTTGTGAAATCTTACAAGCTCGGCAAAAGGGTATTCACTTGTGATATCACAGTATAATTAGGACGAAAAAAAAGGTTCACCAAATCCATCGATAAATGTATCCCTGGCAAGAGCAAGATTTAAGAGGGCCAGCGGTCGGTCCCTAGGGGCTCCGTCTCTTTCGAGTATGTGATTTTCATGCCAAGATTGTCCTCAGAATCCTTCAGGATGTTGTACGTATGCTAGAAAAAAAAAGAGTGGTTGCATTGTGTACAGCATGAGAACTGCAATACAAATGACCAATTGCCATACTATTCATTTATGATGTTTACCTCTGAACCGCAATTGATGGCTAGAACAAGTTCTGTCACCCCAACATGCTTCAAAGCTTCAATCTGCTCATATTATGGAAAAAACAATTTGTACTGAAAGCATCTTTTTGCACATCGGATCAAAGGATAACTTGTTTGGAGCACGCAATGTGTACTTGGATATACAAGTCAGCTAGCCATGATTGGCATGGTTGGTTGGTACGGCCTCAACATCACCAGCTTGGACATAAATTATTTACATTTTTTTTTGTTCATGAATCATGATAGGAACTCGAGAGAGAAAATAAGTGCCACGAAATGATAGTTCTGTAACACTTGCTAAAAGCATGGGAATACTAACAAAACGATGACTGGGAGTCAACTTTCAGTTATGGCATGTTTACACACAATATTCAGAGGCCATGTACATGAAGAAACTGAATTCCATGGTTTTGTTCTTGGTTCGTACATAGTACCAATCCTTGATGTTAAGACGACTAAAAGAAATAGGAAAAAATTCTTTAAAAAATAATTAACCTAATTAGATACATACATAATATACCAGTATATGAATCATGACCCACTTATTTGAATTAAGATGCCCACATACCTGATGGAAGATGATGTATTTGTTAGCAAAATCCACTGGTGGCTCTGGGATACTGCATGTCAAAGGCAGTAGTCGACTTCCATATCCTCCAATAAAATTAGGGCCTTCATGTTGAATTATTTTCCTTCCCTTTTTTATGATGTTGCAGCACAAATCAAACCACAGTGCCAAAGAACATAGGGTAAAATACTAAAATGGCATCATGAACAAAACTCACAGTATGAACACCTATCCCAAGACAGGAAGAAGCCAAATCAGACATGAGAAGTCAATGTCAAGGATTTTTGAACATTGTTAGTTATGGAATCCATTATCAATTACAACTAAAGCTGTTAGACATGCTAGATTCATCACATAATAATCGGTATACGAATTCTCTGCGCTGTTGACAACCGCCAGTTCTCAGGGTAGTACTCCCTACGTTCTTTAATACTAAACAACGTTGGTTACTTCAAATTAATTTGAACTAACTACCATTCAATACTAAAGGACGGGTGCCGCATCACCTTTTCTTTTCTCCCTTTTCGTTGGTATTAGATCATTACTCAGAATGTCTGCGAAACGAAGCTTGTCCATATCGTTGAAAGCGAGGGCACATTAGCACATCCTGTTGATCTGCCTGCTTCTTTAGCTCAATCCGCTAAAGGAAGCAGAAAATAATTGAACCCATACGGAGAGAAATCATACAAGTCATAACGAAGCGCAGTACAGTAGACATCAGTAAAAGAATGCAAGGCGTCAACCTAGCAAGAAGAAGCATCTAATCTGACGCCACTCTTCTGTCGTAGGCTACATACAGTCTGCTAAAGCAATGGCATTCATGGTAAACACGCGGCGATCACATCCAACGTGCTCGATCGCAACCAAACGGGCCTAACTGATCTGAATCTGACTGACGGCGGCACACGCATTGGGATATCTGAATATCTCGATCCCAATAAGCCATATAATCTGAGCAGAAAGAAGTAAATCTAGATGGAACTAGATGTTGGGGGCGAGCGAGCAGTAGCATCCAGGGCTGGGCGGATGGTGGAAAGGGTTCTTACCTGAGAAGCTAGCCCTCGGGTGGGATTCGTAGACCGGGGCGCGACGGGCATTGCCGGTGCCGGCGACGGAGACGGAGGAACAAGGGACGTCGTCGGGCGGAGAGCAGGGCCAGGGAGGAGGCCGCGGGCCGCTTTCCGTGGGCTTACTGTGGGCTGCTAAAAGTGGAGGAGGAGAGGCTGTGCCCCGCGGCAACCTCATCAAGAAGGCCCGTTTACTCCTCCCCTCTCGTGGTCCAATGAACCAAAGCTCCGAAGAAAGTCCAGCAGCTACTTTAAACCATCGCACACTAGATCGGTACCACTTGCGATTGGGCTTGCAGACCAGTGGTAGGCACGGTCCAGTGGGACGCTACCCATCAGGGTTCAAATCCTGGTGCTCACACTTTTTCCTGAGATTTTTCTAGGATTTTCCGGCGCTATGCGTTAAGTGGTAAGCGGCGTTCCCGTCGAACAAGCTAGGTTTCTCGGTTTGGAACGGGACTTGGTCCTACGGACTCGCGAGCCCACGACGAGTCCATCCAGGGAGTTCTTGTCGACAGCCGCGCGACGGAGACGGCCGGCGACGAGCTATGGCGGCGGCGGTCGGACGACGAGGTGCAACGGCGACGGCTAAGGTAGAAACCGAACGTAAAAAGGCCTGGGCGACTTGTTACCTCGGCGCGAAGCTCCTGGCGCAGACGAGAGGGGCTGAGCGGCGGTGCTACGACGGATCGACGGCGCGGCGACAGAGCTTGGCGGCGGCGATGATGGTTACGTTAGGGAGGGTTATGCTTTGCTTCTGAACCGGAAACCTTAGCGGGCTATCATTTATTAGAGTGCTTTTGTAAAGGTCTCATAGTGAAACCCAGTATTCGGTCCACGTGGTGTGGGAAGGGTACAATGCTTCGGCAATGGGGATCACGGCTTATGGTGAAAGTGTACAACCTCTGCAGAGTGTAAAACTGTTATAATAGCCGTGCTCACGGTCAAGAGCGGCATGGCGTTCCCGTCGACAACGAGGTGCCAATGGTGACTTCGGGAATCTCCAGATGGCCGGGTGCTCAGTTCTTCGGAGGTGCTCATAGGGGTAGGGTTTGTGTGTGTGAGCGTCTGCGTTGTACTGTGTGATTCTAAAAAAACTAGATCGGTACCACTTCTGCAAATTGACTCTAATGGTACGACGAATCCTGATGCTTGCACTTTTTTCTGGGATTTTTCCAGGATTACCGGCGCGTCGCGCGCGTCTGTGTTGTACCGTGTCATTCTTAAAAAAACTTTTTTTTCCTAGCTCCAATTTAATTTGACCAGTTCTCAGACAAAAATTATTTTCCTTTTGCGAAAAACAAAAATTATTTTCCTTTTGCGAAAAACAAAAATTAATTTGACCTGAACTCATTGCTTGCCTTTTCTAATGAATTAGTAAATCCGACCTGTTGCAAACATCATCTACGTTGCATCCGGGGGGGGGGGGGGGGGGGCATTAATTCCTACGGACCATTTATTTGCATGAGGTGAGCCAGCACCGAACAAGTCAAGGCAACTAAACACTCGCACAATGCATCCCGTGAGTGAACCATACAGTAGTCGTGCACACCAGGTAGCTCAAGATAACTTGCGCCACGGCCTCTTCCATTGCCCAAAGATATACTATTAGCTACAAGCTGGCATGGCAAGCTGTGAGGTAGACTGATCACGTGATAAGTTGCCTCCTGGGGCTTGAGTGATGAAGCCATGAGCCTCACGCTGGCTGATGTATGTGGTGGTACGATCTGGGCAACTTATCACGTGTGCTGACTCCGTTGCATAATTTCGCCATTGGAAAAGTTTACTCCCAGTTTTTCAACAAAAAAAACACAGAAGAAAATACCCCCTCCAGTTCTCAAGAATTAAGGAGGTATAAATAAAGTAATTGTAATCCTACTGTTACTAAATTCTCTTTGAGATGCGTATTTATAGTGTCAAAAGCAAATGCTCCCATAGCAATCAGTATTCAGGTGCCTGGCTTTCTAGCTCTGTTACGGGCTCTCCCGTCACTAGTTTTTTTTTAAAAAAATACTTTCCCGTCACTAGGTTACTTCTTGTTTGCAATATGGCGTGTAGCTAACCTGGATGTGTGGCACAAAATCGTTGCCTGAGAAACGATGAAAAATCGGGCGCTCACTGCATAGAATTGTGAGTTAAATAAAGGTAAGATCGGAAGAAAAAGGTTTGAAATTACCTCCAGATTATGGAACAGAAGTACTACTTTAGTCTGAAGATAACAGAAGAACTGCAATTTGCTAAACAATCAGTATTTGTGAATTGGAAGGATTATTCTCGCCCACACACATTTTTCTTTTCCACACCTTCCATTTTCGCTCTCTTTCCAATTATGCGAGACCCAAATCATATCTCCATTTCTTGTCAACCTCAATGTCCAACGCAAGATGCTCAAAACGGAGCGAGGAATTTCTCAATTCGGGAACAGAGGAGGGTTTATTATTGGTATCTGAGATTCATCGAACCGTCACGGCAATCTATCAGGGTTCACGCGTGGTGATTGTCGGTGATGGTCCATTACTGGAGAAACTGGATTCTTGAATTTGGTCAGCAACATGACTACATGAGAGGATTGAGAGCCCGTGGGTTCCAGCGTTCTCCCGTCTTCTAGGATCCCTGTGGTTTCACCTCTACGTACGTATGGGGGCCGGGCATGTACGTGACATTGGTGGGTGCACAAGGACTGAAATTCTGAAAAAGGTTTGCATCCAAGCACGTCACTGGACCAAGGATCCGATGTATCAGTGCGCCCCTTTATTTTTGCAGGAACCCTCTACGTTTCGAGTCAGTGTCACTGCATATACCACGCAGTGCTTTTCGCTTTGGTACGGTGCACGTCAGTGAACATAAAAGGATGACAAGAACATGCGTGGCAGATAAAAAGGAAGATGAGATTTGTTTACAGAGGATTAGCCGTGGCTCAGAAAGCAAACAACGAGAGAGGAGAAAGGAAGAAGCTTTATCTAGTTCTCTACTACAGTGCTACTGCCTTTAAACCGCATGCATCTCTAATAAAGCCCAAAAGACGCCATCATGGCGATGAGCCCAAGCAGCAGCGGCACCAAACTGGCTCCAACCGAAGTGGCCGCTCCCACCTCCTGCAACAAGAGAATGGTCACCAAGCTCTAGATCAGAACAAGCCGATCAGATAAGATGAAGAGAGAATACAAAAATGCAGAGGAGGAAATGGCACATAAGAAGATCGAAGAGAGAGTGCAAAGATCCAAGATGGCACATGAGAAGAACCCAACCCAGTAGTGTATAATTTTTTATTCTCTTCAATTCAACTTTAAAAGTTACTAATGTTAAACAAAAAGAACCTAATAAAAAGAAGTGCTACTAAAGCGAAGGATATGAGAATCAGCAGAGGAAAGAGAGGCAGGTAAAAATGTTAAAAAAAAAGTGAGCGTGATGCATCATGGAGCCATGCACGTAGATGGAGTACCTGCCGCTTTTCGCCGGGCGCCGGCATGGGCAGGATGGTGGCGGTGTCCGTGACGCCGCGCGGGACCGGCACGGCCGGGCTGCTCTCGATGGACGAAGCCGAGCCTCCTCCCCCGGCGGAGTCCGGCGCCTTGGCCCGGCTAACGGGCGCGCGCGCGGGGCTGGGGCTGGGGCCAGGGCCAGCAGCCGATGGAGAAAACGCCGTGGTGGTGGGCGCGGGCGCCCCGTGCCCGTGGGAAGAAGAAGAAGAGGCCGCCGGGGGGTGCGCGGCGCGGCGGACCTCCCCCTTGCCCCGGCGCCAGCGCTCCGTCGGCAGCCTGGGGCGCATGTCGTCGCCGCCGCCGCCGAAGACCGGCGGCGGCGCGGCGAGCGGGGCCGGGGAGATGCCGGAGCCGGACAGCTCCGGCGTGGGGTCCGGCACGATGACGGCCAGCGGGACCTTCTCCTCCTCCCCGTAGCCGCCGCGCAGCTGGAACACGTACGTTGATTACATCGTTAACACTGACGATCCAGTTAGCAGCATTATTATGCCATTGCCCATTATTATAGCCGCTGCTTCACGTACCTTGAAGGCCTGCGACGTGTGCAGGACCTGGAAGCAGAGCAGCAGCGGGAGGCAGGAGCGTCGCAGGGCGCAGCACAGCGTCGTCGTCGTCGAAGCACCCATTATTCCCTCCTCGACCACCACCAACTCTACTCCTCTTCTCTTGAGCTCTTTGCAATGCCGCCGGTGGTGGTGGTCTTCGGTTGGTGGCTTGCAGTGGAATGGGCAGTGGCGAATAAGCGAGTGGAAAGGGAAGAAGGCTTTGAGGAGCGGAGGGCGTGGTTGGAGGAGGAGGAGGAAAGGGAGCCGGGCACACGGTGGTGGGGAGCAGGCTAGCTATCGCAGTGAGTGCAGTGGTGAGTTGGTGACCTGAGGTGCAGGGCAGAATGCAGGTAAAAAAGCCAAAGCCCAAAGCACAAGGGGCGCCACCACCAGCGTCCAGAGCACAAGAGGTCAATTAGCTAGCGGGGCAGAAGGCAAAGCCTGGCGCAGGCAGGAGGATAACAACAAAGCGGGCTGCTTTGCCGCTTTTGGGGCACCATGATGATGATGGGGCAAAGGGTTATGTTAATCGGCGGCCAGATCTTCGTGTGGATTTGCAGCTAATCAATCACCCGGGCCTTTTCGGGGGCGGTTAATCACGCTCCAGCTCAGCTCCCAGACGCGGACAAGGAGGAGGTGGTGGCGGGGCAGTGCTGTGCATAGGGAGAGAGAGCAGAGTGCAGCGTTGGGTCGTGGTCGCGGCTTTGTTTGGAGGTCACCCTTTTGCTCCGTGTTCCGGATCCGGATTGGGATTCCGAGCGCGCGCGCGTGGGTTCCGAGGACGAGGAGGGGCGCCTTTTTGGGCCCGATAATTGCGACATCAATGGCTGGCACGGGCGCGCACGCACTCGCGTTGGTTCCCTCCCTCCCCTTCACTTCCCATTGCCACTACCGACGAGCATTTCACCCGCAGCTGAGAGAAGAGAAGAATCTCTCTCGGAGACTCCGTGTTCTGCAAAAATACAGGACAGCACCGTTCAAATTTTTGTTAAGCAAAAGCAAAAGCCCCGTTCGAGTCGTCAAAGTTCATTCATTCAAACGCACGTCCCGGTTTTTGCACCCAACCCAGCGCCATGGAATCTCCCAGTTTCCCGTCATCGCGCAAGCGAATCTCACGGCAGGAAGCGGGTACGTACGCGAGACGAGACGAGGCGAGGCTGCCGTCGGGACGTGCGCCGCTCGACTCGACGGAGCTAGCCAGCGGCAAACCCCCAAAACACGTACGGACAAGGGCTCAGTCATGGTGTCGTCATCTGCCTGTTTTACATGCTGATAGACGCGAGGATACTGTTACACGAGTATAGAGTCCGTTTGGTTATAAAATGCCACGCCAAGCTTGTGGCAGCCACGAGCCTGTGGCGGAGAAATCGGACGCCTAACTTGCGGCGAGAAAATTAACAGGAAAGCTGTTGAGGTCTTTGGCGTGTGGCAATCAACCAAGCAGCTGCAGATTCTCGTGTGGCGAGCCACATTTTGGCGTGGCGCATGCTGGCGAGGAACCAAACATTACTGTACGAAGGCGCAACGCCATGGCAGGCGCGGTGGTTGGTTCGTTTAGCCCGTGTGCGGCGGCGGCTCGCGTTCGCGCTAAGTTTGGGTCCTCACCACGGCAAAAACAAAGCGCGACGGGCGATTCCTTCCTTCTTGGGCCCTCACCACGGCAAAACAAGTCTGGGCCTATTGCGCGACTTGGATGGGCTGCCGCGGCCCCTGAGCCCACCATGTCTCAGACCGACGAAAATCCGTTTCTCCAACGCAATAACGCCTTCCTCTTCTGCGGAAATCGATCAGCGTCTACACTACACGGTCACCGCGAGCGATGGCGATGTCCTCCGACGATCCTGCCGGTGCCAGCGCCACTGAGGAAAATAAAAGCTCCTGCGTTTGACTTGCACAAGAAGGGCACGATTCAAGTGGTACTACGTACTAGCACGATGCCACATCCGACCGATCCTCTGTCGTGTCTCGTGTGGAAGGAAGGAATGCCCTCTTCTTCTCGAGCAGTTCCAACAGTAACGCAGCACGTTGGATGATCGATATACAGTAGTAGTGATGATGACAGGAGGTCGATAAGCTCATGCATCAGCACCCGCTCTCGGCGTGCTTCCTGGCGTCCTTCTTCTCGTGGTGCTCGTGGAACGCGAAGCCGGCGGCGCCCAGGGCCGCCACCGAAGGGTAACGAGGAGGCTACGCTAGCACATACAAAAAACTCGTTTACCCGAAAACAGGAACAGCAGCAGTTATAGATCACGGATCGTTACCACTAGACGCGCAGTTGCAGCGGAAGCCGTCTCGATGTAGACGAACGCGTCGAAGTGGCAGTGCAGTGCAGTTGCTTACGTCCGTCTGGTCCTGCACGTGCGGTTCGTCCTTGTGCTCCAAGCGCAGCACCTCCGAGGTATCCACACGTACGAGGATTGAAACGTCGCGCACCGGACTGCTAGGTCCGCGAGCACGATGGAGAGAAAAACAACTATTGTTCGTAAGTCTTCACTTTCTCAGGAGGGGTTTGGTCTCTATTTATTTGGATGAAATTCTCCACACCATATTCCATTAGCAATATGGGACTAATAAATAATATACCCTTTCCCCTGGTAATGGGCTTCACAACATTTGTGGCCCATTAAGACTAGTGGATCGAATCCAGTTGGCTCTTGGGCATATTCCCAACAGTCTCCCACTTGCACTAGAGACAATCTCATAAGAAAGTTTTCAGTGTTCCAAACCTCTTAAGTGTGTGACCCTATGGGTTCACGTACACATAGACATGGTTCGAGTACTCCTACTCGGTCCAATAGTTGATAGCGGCCTCTAGCAAGACGTGTCAACTCCCATGCGTACGTAAAGATCATATCAGACGAACCACCACAACATCACGTACAAGCTATTCCCTTTGCCTCACGATATTTGGTCTAACACCAAGTCAGACCTCTCTTTCTCGAATCTGTGAGTCGGATCCTTCAAGAGGTTAACTCTTAACCTAGCACGACCATGCATTTCTTTATCCGATCACTCGAGGGGCCCAGAGATATCTCTCTCATGTAGAGAGGGGCAAATCCCATCTTGGTTGACCACGCCTCATAGCATGCTTCCTGACAAAACCCGAAAACCACCTTTATAACTACCCAGTTACGGAGTAGCGTTTGACAGTCCCTAAGTAGGTCAATTCACATCTTGAGTACATGCGACAATCTCAGGTCTTAGGACAAAGCATACGCGTTGTGAAAAGAGATAAACATACAACAAAATCTCAAGTTGGGTCAGTCCAGCCCCATGTCATACATGTGCCCACATTATTAGTTTGACATCTCCATGTCCATGACTTGTGAAACACAGTCATCAACTAATACATGTGCTAATCAGATTAGGGACAACTTTTGAATAACCATACAAGTAAAGAGTTTCACAAACAATTCACATAATTGCTAATCATATACAAGTTGCCTTTCATGAATATTCAATAAATAAACAATATGTCATAGATATAATACAATCATCCACTCACACTAGAGCTAATCTAGATGATATCTAATACCCATAGCTCTCATGTGCGACTCATGCTTAGGCTGTGGAAGAGCCTTTGTCAACGGATCAGCAACATTCAAATCCGTATGTATTTTGCATATCTTTATCTCACCCCGTCTAACGAACTCTCGAATGAGGTGAAATTTCCGCAGTACATGTTTGTTCTTCTGGTGATTCCTAGGCTCCTTAGCCTGCGCAATAGCCCCATTGTTGTCACAGTAGAGTTCCAATGGGCTAGATGCATTGGGAAACACACCAAGCTCAATGAGGAACTTCCTCATCCAAACACCTTCCTTCGCCGCTTCAGAAGCTGCGATGTACTCGGCTTCTGTTGTAGAATCAGCTACCGTATCTTTCTTAGAACTTTTCCAGCTTACAGCACCACCGTTTATTGTGAACACGAACCCTGATTGCGACTTTGAATCATCTGGATCAGTTTGGAAACTAGCATCAGTGTAACCCTTTACAATGAGCTCTTCCTCACCTCCAAAGACTAGGAACACATCTTTAGTCCTTCTAAAGTACTTAAGAATGTTTTTCACCGCTGTCCAGTGACTTTCACCTGGATTAGACTGGTGTCTGCTCGTAACACTTAGAGCATATGAGACATCTGGACGAGTACTTATCATGGCGTACATGATGGATCCAATTGCTGAAGCATAAGGGACCTTACTCATTCGCTCCCGCTCATCAGTCATCGTAGGACACTGAGTCTTGCTGAGGTGTACGCCATGTGACATAGGCAAGAACCCTTTCTTGGACTGTTCCATGCTGAACCGATTCAACACCTTGTCAATATAAGTATCTTGACTTAATCCTATAAGCCTCCTTGATCTATCCCTATAGATCCTTATGCCCAGAATGTATGCAGCTTCCCCTAAGTCCTTCATAGAAAAACTATTTTTCAGCGAAGTCTTAACGAATTCTAGCATAGGAATATCATTCCCAATCAACAATATGTCATCCACATACAAGATTAGAAATACAACAGAGCTCCCACTTTCCTTCTTGTAAACACAAGCCTCTTCTTCATTCTGTCGGAAGTCAAACCCTTTGACTACGTCATCAAAACGAAGGTTCCAACTCCGAGATGCTTGCTTTAATCCATAGATTGATTTCTGAAGCTTGCATATTTTTCCAGCATTAGTTGGATCGACAAAACCTTCGGGTTGTATCATGTATACATCCTCCTCTAGGTTCCCATTGAGGAAAGCTGTTTTGACATCCATCTGCCATATCTCATAATCGAAATACGCAACTACTACTAGAATGATCCGGATAGATTTAAGCATCGCTACTGGAGAGAATGTCTCGTCGTAGTCAACTCCTTGAACTTGTCGAAAACCTTTTGCAACAAGTCGTGCTTTGTAGACGTTAACATTTCCGTCTACATCTCTCTTTCTCTTAAAGATCCATTTGCACTCGATGGGTCTCACACCATCAGGCGGGTCAACTAAGTTCCAAACTTGATTTTGCCCCATGGAATCTATCTCGGATCTCATGGCACTTTGCCATTTCTCGGAATCTGGGTCCATCATAGCTTCCGCATAGGTCCTAGGCTCATCGTTGTCCATCAACAATATGTCGCGCTCTCCCGTTACTAGGAGATTCATTTTCTGTGTTGCGCGACGTGGCCTTTCCGACCTTCATGGTTGTGGCGGTTCTTCTGTTACCACAGGTGTCTCAACTCGTTCTGCTATATTAGCATCACTCGTAAAGTCTTGCCTCATAGGCTCATCTCGAATTTCTTCAAGATACACCTTCTGTCTACTTTTCTCGCTTTTGAGAAACTCTTTCTCCAAGAAAACACCGTTCCTAGCGACAAACACTTTGCCCTCTGATCGGTTGTAGAAATAATATCCAATTGTTTCCTTTGGATATCCCACGAATATGCACTTGTCCGATTTTGGTGTAAGCTTGTCCGACTGAAGTCGCTTGACATATACCTCACAACCCCAAATTTTCAGAAAAGACAAACTGGGAGTCTTGCCAGTCCATATCTCATATGGTGTCTTCTCCACGGACTTAGATGGTACCCTATTTAGTGTGAAAGCTGCTGTTTTTAGAGCGTAACCCCAAAATGATAACGGTAGGTCTGACTGGCTCATCATTGATCGCACCATGTCTAACAAGGTTCGATTACGTCGCTCGGACACACCGTTCCTCTGAGGTGTTCCAGGTGGCGTTAGCTGTGGAACAATTCCGCAACTCTTTAGATGAGTGCTAAACTCGTGGCTCAAATACTCGCCACCACGATCTGATCGTAAGGCTTTAATTTTCTTACAACGTTGATTTTCAACTTCATTCTGAAACTCTTTGAACTTTTCAAAAGTTTCTGACTTGTGCTTCATTAAGTAGACATAGCCATATCTACTAAAATCATCAGTGAAAGTTATGAAGTACTGAAATCCACCTCGAGCTGTCGTGCTCATTGGTCCACACACATCAATATGTATGAGTTCCAACAAGTCTTGCGCCCTCTCAGGAAAACATGTGAAAGGTGTCTTGGTCATCTTTCCTAGCAAGCAAGCTTCACATGTCTCGTATGATTCAAAATCAAACGAAGTTAAAAGTCCATCGGAATGGAGCTTCTTCATGCGCTTCTCACTTATATGACCCAAACGACAATGCCACATATAGGTAGGATTCAAATCATCTAGCCGAGGCCTTTTAGCACTTATATTACAGATAGGTGAATCATCAAGATTTAAAATAAACAACCCATTCACAATGGATGCAAGAGCCATAAACATGCCATTCTTAGAGATCACACAACCATTGTCTTCACTCGCAAATGAATAACCATCCTTCATCAAACATGAAGGAGACACAATGTTTCGACTCAAACTAGGAACAAAATAACAATTATTCAACTCCATAATAAATCCTGAGGGGAGGTGGAGTTGCATCGTCCCGACGGTCAAAGCAGCAACTCTTGCATTATTGCCCACGCAGAAATCAACTTCGCCTCTTCCCACGCTTCTACTTCTTACTAGTCCCTGCATCGAATTGCAGATATGAGCAACCGATCCGGTATCAAATACCCAGGAATTAATACAAGAATCAGCAAGGAAAATGTCTGTAATATGAATGACAAGTGTACCTGATGCGGAAGTACTCTTACTACCGCCATTCTTCAGGGAAGCTAGGTACAGCTTGCAATTCCTTTTCCAGTGACCAAGTTCCTTACAGTGAAAACACTCCTTGCCTGCAGCTGGTCCAGACTGAGTCTGGGGCGTTGGGTTTGGCTGAGAGATCACATCTTTAGCCTTGCCCTTCTTCTTCCAAGATTTGCCCTTCCTCTTGAAGTTAGGCCTGTTTTGGATCGCCATCACATGGGTGCTGCTAGTGCTTTTCTTAATGTCAGCCTCTGCTGTCTTGAGCATGCCACACAACTCATTCAAGCCCTTCTCTGCCCCATGCATATGGTAGTTCGAGATGAAGTTCCCAAAGCTAGGCGGAAGTGATGCTAGAATAAAATCAGTGGCCAACTCTGGGCCAAGTGGGAAGCCCAGCTTCTCCAACCTCTGGGTGTAACCAACCAACTTGATCACATGCGGCCCTACAGCTGCGCCTTCTGCTAGCTTGGTTTCCACAAAGGCCTTTGAGACATTGAACCTTTCAGTCCTGGCCTGAGTTTGGAACATGTCCTTAAGCGTCTCAATCATATCGTGCGCCTCATGGTTTGTCTCAAACTGCATCTGCAGCTCGGGTTCCATGCAAGCAAGCATAAGGCAACTCACTTCAAGATTGACATCACATGCCTTCTTGTAAGCAAGTTTGTCAGCAACAGTTGCGTTATCATCAGGCTCATCTGGTAATGGGGTGTCTAGAACTTCTTCCTTTTTCTCAGCCCTGAGAACAATTCTCAGGTTGCGGATCCAATCCGCATAGTTTGTTCCATTCAACTTATCTTTCTCAAGTATCGAACGCAAAGAAAACGGTGTGCTAGGTGCCATTGATCTACAACAGAAATAATGCAAAATACTAAGACAACATATCTATGATAGAGTAAAATACATTAAATAATTTAACGAAATCTACTCCCACTAAAATCAATATCCCTCCATTGATACTTAGCGATTCAGGATCCACAACTAACAAGTCAACTAGTGAGCTTTAGCATCACCGCTAGAAGACATGATAGATTGGTAAGCAACCCTTTGCTAATCATATCACATATGACTCTTGTTGTTGGGTGACATCTCTATGTCTCGGCGCCCAACCTTCATGCCCCAAGGTCCTTAACCGTTAAGATAACCTTGTCTAAGTTAACCAACCCTTTATGCGAGTAAGTATCCGATACGAACCCATCTAGTCAAGGAAAATTAGTGGCACTCTAATTTCATAGACCCACCACTAATTGTACAAGACATGTGACGGTGCAAGATTTAATTGGGAGGGCATTCAAAACTTAAACATTGCAGAGGGATCGTTCTACTTCTACCGTCGCATGCAGAAAAATAATCATTATCGTCGCATATGTAGAAGTAAAACAATAAGAACGACATTCACATAGTAATGACACGGTATGACCCATTAACATATGGTGATCTCCATCTCCATTGTATTGTCCATCATGATGATCTCCATCTCCATGATCTATGTATGCCATCCTCCAGTGATGAGTCCTCCAAGAACTATCTATCGTATGATAGCAAAATAAATTACATAACCGCGCATTAGATCATCACAAGTTGGCACGCAGACCATTACATCAAATTGACAATACATATGGCTCCAGCCGTATTGCCGTACTCACGACACACAGGTCATGATTAATTACATACATGCATCACATACACATAGGGTCATACCGATCATATGAATCTGCAAAAACAAGTCAGCCGATTTCGATGTCCAAACTTAAATCGCCGAAAACTCGATCTTCCGAGCCTTTTTTCGCAAATCTAAATTCAGCAAAACCGCCTTGGCGGTCGGAATCATGTGTAAAATTTTCTGTAGATGAATTTTCATATAAAAATCGTCTCAATCCGAGGTCGTATGCAAAAGTTATGGCTGTTTTACGAACAACCTGATTTTCGCGCAAAACCCGGCCCGGTAATGGATCCAATCCACACCGCCGCGCATCGCCATGCACCCGGCCATTGACCTAAGTTCGATTCGACCAATCCAATTGATCTACATCTCACCATGCCTAGGTTTACGTGTATCACTTAGCTCCGATGGCGGAATTCCAATCGGTAGGAGCAATTCGTTACACGACCATCATAGTAAAGACAACGAACCGATCAGAGACTCATCTACATCCAAACATATCTCCATATGCACACATCCGAACCTATAACGAAACAGCTACGGCTCTGATACCACTGAAGGGTAACGAGGAGGCTACGCTAGCACATACAAAAAACTCGTTTACCCGAAAACATGAACAACAGCAGTTATAGATCACGGATCGTTACCACTAAACGCGCAGTTGCAGCGGAAGCCGTCTCGATGTAGACGAACGCGTCGAAGTGGCAGTGCAGTGCAGTTGCTTACGTCCGTCTGGTCCTGCACGTGCGGTTCGTTCTTGTGCTCCAAGCGCAGCACCTCTGAGGTATCCACACGTACGAGGATTGAAACGTCGCGCACCGGACTGCTAGGTCCGCGAGCACGATGGGGAGAAAAACAACTATTGCTCGTAAGTCTTCACTTTCTCAGGAGGGGTTTGGTCTCTATTTATTTGGATGAAATTCTCCACACCATATTCCATTAGCAATATGGGACTAATAAATAATGTACCCTTTCCCCTGGTAATGGGCTTCACAACATTTATGGCCCATTAAGACTAGTGGATCGAATCCAGTTGGCTCTTGGGCATATTCCCAACAGCCACCTCCTCCTTCACCTTGTGCCCGTGCGCGTTCTCCGGGTCAGCCTTCTTCGCCTTGTGCTTCTCGTGCTGCACAGCATCACCACACCATCCATGCATGGTCAAAATGCATATATATACAGAAGAGACGATCGAGAATGCTGAAGCAACAACAACAATACTACTGGAGCTAGCTAGCGTCTTACAATGGCGTATGCGCCGGCGGCGATGGCGCCGAGCCCGCCGAGCTGCTCCAGGTGCTTGTGGTGCTTCTCCTTCTTCTCGTAGTCCACCTCGCCGGCGGTCCCCTCCTCCTCGCCGTCCTTGTGGCGGTGGAACAGGTGGTGGTGCTTCTTCTCCTCAGCCATGGCTACCCGATCTCTAGCTGTATATCCGAGGGAAATTAAAGGAAAACTGATCGATCTAGTTTCTCGTGGCGATGGATATGATGAACCGGCCGGGAAAACCACCGGACCAAAACGAGACGGAACGAACCTTCCGCCTGCTCTCCCAGTTATTATTAACACCACCAGAGAGCCAGTCAAATACCACCATCGCTGCACTTGCGTTTGTTAATGAAACCATTGACCAGGGACAAACTAGACGTCCTAATCGTGCTGCGCATCGCATCGATATTTTCAGCGGTTACCAATAACGCTTTTAAAAACTTGTCCAAACCAATATCTATCTATCTACAGCACCAAAATTAAGTCTGATGCTGAAATGGCCCTAGATTGTTTAAAACCCTAAACCTGCATACATGTAGTGGAGATGTCTATGGCCGATCGCTAAGTACTACTGTACTGGCTATGAACTCTAATAGACACCTTGATCCAACCCTGCCTGGAACCAGCAAAGAGCTCCATGGTTCACAGAATCGCGCGGTGTGAAACCCATATACACATCAGAATATACACAAATGAAATAAAATGTGTAGAATATTTGACGTGCGAGTTTACATACAAGTCCAACAACGAAAAGCTGAAGTAACTTAATCATCACGTGGTTATGAGTGAGGAAAAAAGGCCGAGAACATTGGTTGCTAGTACTTGCTTTCTATGGCGGATTGGAAAACGGGAACGCGTTATCCATTGAAGTCTTAATCCATCATTCTGAACCCACGAGGTGATGACTTGGTTGCATCGGTCCGAATGGAGCCAGAGGGAAAGGTACACATCACATGTCCATTTCGCCAGTTTTCTTTAGAGCTAAGGATGCAGATCACCTAACTCTCAACATGATTATCTCCCACCAGAAATTGGCCGCCAATTTCAATTCAGACGACGTAAGGTCCCAGTGGCCTGAATGCCAGCCTTGAGCACATCGAGAACTTGGTCTGAATAAAAACTTCATCAGATCCAACCCGTGGAACAAAACTAGTCATTGGAAATGTAGAACTGATGCTACATAGATACAGGGCATTCTATATAACCCCCTCAACTGCAATTGGAGGGCACTAAACCAGACATAATTGCAAACAATTTCCAAGTAGCAGCTATCCTATACTATACTCAATTGATGGAATGCTTTTGAAAAGAAGAGCTGCATATGCATTTGCATATACAGCTCAGATGACAATACTTCTCATGTTAGTAGTTGCTGCTTCCGTTGAAATGAGTTCATCTATGCAATTCAGCTGACAATATGTTTTATATAGGTAGCTGCCCCTGTCAATACAGGTTGTACCCAGATTATTGTAGTAATCCTTTACACTTGTTGCAGACCCCCTTCGACCCTTCGCCTTGGCACCAGTATATGCTCTCCTTCCCCACTGCCATTAATACATAACTTTCAACTCAATAATCTAACTAAAATAAGCTGCTCCTAAAAAGAAGAAGAATAACAAAATTGGCTGGACATAGAGAACTCATCCATCATTGGTTAGTGTGAATGCCAGGAGAACAAACAAGAGGATAAAAACAATCGTAGCTCCAGCGAAGGAGAAGATGATGCGCTGTGAGAAGCCCTTCTTTTCTTGACCAGCCAACTCAACTTCATTTAGCAGGCTCCTTAGTTCAATGATGTCTGAATTCTTTGCAGCATGGAATAGTCTGTTATGAACCTCATCAAGCTTGGCAATCCTTCTGGATCGATTGGTTTCCCTTGCTGACCAGAGGAACCCAGTCATCCTCCACAAGAGCATTCCAACGTAGATTGCTACTATGCAGTCAACACTGTAATGATGGCGCTCCCGTATCTCCCTCTGAGCACTGTGGGCGACGAGGAACCATATCACAACAGAGCTCCATCCCCCGTATGCTTCCTGTGAGGCAATGTAGACAGATAAAGAATTAAGGTGTTAAAGATATTTGTTCAACATCAACATATGAACACATAGATTAAGCGAGACAAACTTAAAAGAGGAGGGATGCTCTTGTAAGTCTTCATCACAACAAAACATTACTTAACACATAACATACCACTCTAATGCATTGATTTGTTTTTGAGGTAACTATAGTGGTTGATAAACAATAATGTCACGGAGCATATAGGACAGTGCAAAACACATTACCCTATAACTTTAATGGAGTAAATACAAATTTATATACAGGAAGGACAAGTACATCACTTTTTTTTTTGCTGTGGCGCAACTTATCCTAAAATATAGGATGATTCTGGTCAATTAAAATTGATTCCAGTTGCAGCCGGAGTGCAGGAATGTGAGGGTAAATTGAACAACATTAACAATCTGATCAGTAGGGAGGATGAAAATATGGCATACCGTCCACGCCATAGCAGTTAGGACAGCAACAAGCATATGTCCACTATATAGAAGATCAGTGCAACCACCACTTGATTTCTTCAGCAAATGATACCATGAGGGGCCCTCTCCACTGCTTGGTCTCAAAATGTTTACCAAGAAGCTCATGAGTCCCCACTCAGGTTTGTACTCATCAGGGTAATTTTGAAGAGTAGCTATAATCAGGAAGGATGAAATGAAAGAAAATGAGCTCATACTGGTTTATTAAAGCAGCTACATACCTATAGAAGGAAATAGTAAGGGTAATAAGCTGAAGGTACTGACCGTATGTCATGTCCTCTTTCATGACCCTCCAGATCATGTACGGATCAGAAGAATATGGAACATAATATTTTTGTGCCCAAGGATGTGGATAGTCAGGTATTTGGTATCGAGCTTCAGCACACCAAGGTCGCGGAGACGGAAGAATGGTAGCAAGAAATGTTATGGTCCGGAGTAAACGCCCAACTGCCATAGTGAACATATACCTTGAGCCTATTCCGAGTCCAGGACCTTTGATGCAGTCAAACAATGCCGAAAAACCCAACATGATAAACATCATCAAGTAATGATGAAGAGCGATGATGCGAATTCTCAGTAGATCGACAATAGTTTGAGGAAGCTTCTCATTCAATGCTAGAAGCATCCACTGCCCAGTGTCAGGAACAGGAGCAGTAGATCTGTTGATAACAGTGCACTTGTTTAGTGTAGCTCTTTTGATAGTGAAGACTTCTTATGTTTCAGAAGTGCAGAATATTGATTGCAACGGAAAAAAAAAGTAACTGAAATATCTAAAGGCTACAATGAGGAAGCTGAAAAAAAGACAAAAACTGGTCTTTAAAGTTCTACAGTATTAGAGAATGTCTGATTCAAGGTTGGGGACGAAAAATAAAGCCACTAATAGCCGAAGTCAAAAGAGAATGGTGAACAGGTTACAGATTTAAGATATCGTGCTAACTAAAAAAACATTCAATTTACAACCGGAATAACAATCTATGGAGAGTTACTAGATGATGAAAACACAATATCTTTAGTTCTTGTGATTACAATTGAGTGGGATAAGTTTAAGGCCCGACCATGGACAGATGCTTTCATACACATAAAAGGATACCACGGTGATGCTTAATTTCAGAAATTGTTGCTGTACTAAGCATCTCCAAGAGTGGCTAAAAAATAAAGTTCCAAAATACTAGTTTTGGGACCTTGCAAAAAATTATTGGGAGGGAAAAATATCCTTCCATCCAACAGTTTCCAAAAAATTAGACCCAAAAGCAGCCACGTCATCAATTGTGGGGCTGTTGCTTGATTTTTTTGTGGTGAATAGTACCTTTCTGTTTTTTTTGTCCACCCTTTTTCCCGCGGGGTATTGGGAGCTCGGGGGAGGGGGGGGGGGGCAAATTTGGCTCAGAATGGAGTACTGGGCACGCGGAAAAAATTGGGAACAGAACCCTGCACTATTGGAGCATTATTTTCTATTTTTGTGCCCAAAACTGATTATTAGGAGTGTTTATTTATTGGGTACTCTTGAAGATGCTCTCCCGACCATGGAAGTGCTAAAGACAGGCTAGAAACAGGAAAGGCAATCTGATCCTGTCAACACTCACCAATTCACTGAAATGGTTCTAATTGGCCGGTAACAGCAGTGAATTTCAATGTCCAAAATGACATATTTCCACAATGGTATTCGCTAAGCCATACTTATTTTCAATAAAAACAGCCATAATTCAATATAGATAGTGAGCACTACAAATTGCAGTCAAACGACAAACCAAATGTCCACCATGGATGGAGGTAATAATCACATATTTGTGTAGGAAAATCCTAAAATGTTCAAATACTTTCTCGATGCCAGAATCACGACAAGGAGCTAACCGGTGCCACCGGAGGCCGAGCACGGTGTTGATGAAGCGGACGGAGATGGCCTCGCAGAGTAACGCCGCGAGCATGAACACCAAGGCGGAGAGGAACCGCGGGGCGGCGCGGAGCTCAGCGTCCCACCGGCGGTAGAACGGCGCGCGCGCGGCGGCGGCGAGCGCCAGCGCCGCCCAGAGCGCCGGCCGCAGCCGCCCATGCCATGCGGGGGACAGGTGCCGCAGGTAGTCCACGCCGACGTACGCCGCGGCCGCCAGCCCCAGCCCGCCGCCCGCCGCGACGGGTCGCCAACGACCTCCTGCCCACCGCCGCGGCAGCGGCGGCACGGGCCTCTTCGTCTTCCCCTTTGGCTTCGGCATGGCCGGGAATTTTGGGGAGCAGGGCTGGCCATACTCATTGGAAAATTCAGAATGGTTTGCTGTAAATAGCCACTGTGTAAATATAGCAATGGCTAGTATTTGTCCAGTGTCTGTCCACTATAAGGAGCCATTCAGAGATTCAATGTTCTTTAGCAATTACATACTGTATTTACATATTCCTAGCATACGCCGTGGTTCCTACATTGTGTAAAACAATAACCCCTTGTGAATTTCATCAAAATCTCAGTTTCCAGAAAAATAATAATCTCATCAGGAATTAGTTTGTGGTACATGAAAATCAACGGAGGCTAAGATATTCAAATTGAAAATCTCCTTTCTTCCTTTACAAAATATAAAAAGGAACTCCACTCCCAAGTCCCAGTATGACATTGCCAAGTTTCCTGGTGCTTGTCGTAAACACCATTGCCTATCTCCCTAATCCAATCCAATGGTAACGAAAGCAACAGGCCGGCCAATCATGACCATTTAACATGGTTTTTGATGTCTTTCATGTACTTTCTTTATATGATCTAAAAATAAAAAGGAAGAATTTACCATCAACTTTCAAGAATTAACAAGATCAAATGCAAATACGCAAAGACATATTTTTTTTGAAAGGATTGCAGGAGCACTGCACTGCCATTTAAGTAGAAGAGCAAGCTGAGAGTTCATACAAGATGTGATTACATTAAGAAACTAATAAATTCTAGAGACTCAAAGCGACTAACAGAAAAAGAACTAGTCATACAAAACTATATTAGCGCTCCCCATTAAGGAATTTTCTCAATCCTCAACGTGCCACGTCATCCCCACTAAGCACCCTACCAACGCGCCACGTCATCCTCCACTAAGCACCCCACCGAGATGCATTGATTGCTGATTCTTACAGCGCGTCACGCCATCCTCCACTAAGCACCCCACCAATATGCGTTGATTGCTAATTCTTTATCTATATTAAACTATATACTTCTCGCATGCGGTGCAGCCACATCATCTTAATTGTTTGCACCGTCCAATTCTATATCTATATTAAACTATATACAATACTTCTCACATGCGGTTAGGGGTGGTAACGGATCATGGCCCGTTTGTTCCTTCACAATCTAACTTGGCCCTAACAAAATTTAGCTCAAAAACTAGTATTATTTTGGTCCGGCCCGATCCTTAAAATTTTTAGTAGCCCTTTACCACCCCTACATGCGGTGCAGCCACATCATCTTAACTGTTTGCACCGTCTAATCTAAAAAAATTCTGTATATCTATATTAAATTATATACGAGCACCCCACTACAAAATATTGATTTCTATTTCTCTCAACATACAAGAATACAAAAAAATCATCTTAGTGTTTCTGCTTCCAAATTTCACTTTATTATTTTTATTTTTAAATTTCACCAAAAGATCCTGCAGCAACGCGCGAGGTATCACTTAGTAACATGTAAACTTAGAACTCAGGGCTCCCACACGCCAGTTGGCGAAGCTATTTCCGTCTTATCTCCTGCAAGATCTCAGCTGGTTTGTTTTGAACTTCCCTCGAACACACGCCTGTTCCTCTCTTTCCCGCAAAGACATATGACTTCGTGGCTTTGTGCCACTGCCTTACCGAGAGCTAGTGGTTGATTCGCAGAATCGCAGCTAGCTCATGGAACACGGAAACGTTTTTCTTTTCTTTATTGTTTCTTGGCTCCACGTCGATCAACGATATCACTGCCGTTGCAGATGGCATTAAGACAGATTATGTCGCTCTAAGATCACCACATATCCGATCTGTGTCCCTTTGTAGCACTCCCTTCGCTAAATAAGTGAGAGACCAAAAATTTCTTTAGCTATCAATGAAACTAGAGAATAAAACATGCATCATCATTAGGAACCTACTAAGGCTGTCTTCAGCAGCGCTGCCGAAATCTCTCTGATATGGAGGTTAGATACATACAAGAAATATGAATTTTCTTGTTGTCTCTCCTCCACATGGAGCAAAGATTGAAACCTCAGCTAGCGAGAACAATGAACTGAGAGAACCCGAGCCCAATTTCCACTCTTCCGCGCGAGCGCCGAGAATTAAACAGAGCGTGGAGTGGGCGCCCTACCTGGCGCGGCGGCGGAGGCACCGAGGTCTCTTCCGTCCGGGCAAACGGATCGCGGAAGCCCGCACCGTGGATAGGGACACCTTGAGCGCCTCGAACGCCGCCGTGTGGCCTCCGGCGACCAGCTGAACCCCTCTTTCCGCAGCAGCTTGGTGAGTGGCGAGCGCGGCAATATCAGGGCCGTCGTTCCAGTTGCTCGAGGAGGTGCGTCGTGAGGCGGCCACAGACCCAGAGGTGTGCCGTGTTCGCGATCAGATCATGGCGGGCGAATTGGTGGACCCGTGGCGCGTTCATGAGGGCCTGATCCTCCACGGATCAAGGGTGGTCCTGCCGGCGCAGTCACCGTTGACGGCGACGGTACTTCAGATGGCGCACACGGCCGGCCATGAGGGGGCGCAGAAGACTCTGCAACGCCTGCGCCGCGATTTCTGGGTGTCCCATGATCGTCGGTTGGTACGTGACTTCGTCCGCTCCTGCATCACATGCCAACGGAACAAGACAGAGACCCTGCGTCCGGCCGGCCTGCTCCAACCGCTCGACGTTCCATCACAAGTGTGGGCGGACATCTCCATGGACTTTGTGGAGGGTCTTCCTCGGGTTCACGGCAAGTCTGTCATCCTCACGGTGGTGGACCGCTTCTCCAAGTATGCCCATTTCATTGCGTTGGGTCACCCGTACACAGCGCTCTCCGTGGCGAAGGCGTTCTTCGAAGGCATTGTCAGGCTCCATGGGTTTCCGTCGTCCATAGTGAGGATCGCGACCCAGTATTCACAAGCAACATGTGGAAGGATCTGTTCAAGTTGGCGGGTGTGAAGCTCCGCATGAGCACGGCCTTTCATCCGCAGACGGACGGCCAGTCGGAGGTGGTGAACAAGACGGTCGCCATGTACCTCCGATGCATCACTGGTGACCGGTCGCGCAAGTGGCTGGATTGGTTGCCTTGGGCGGAATATTGCTACAACACGTCCTTCCATACGGCGTTGCGCGCCACTCCGTTCCAGGTCGTGTACGGCCGTGAACCACCGCCGCTGGTGCCTTTTGTGCCGGGCTCGGGGCGGACGACGGCCGTGGAGGACATGCTCCGGGAGCGCGACGCGTTCCTGGTCGCGGTCCGGGAGCACCTGCTGCGACACCAAGAGGTACTATGACGCCCATCACCGTGACGTCGTGTTCGATGTGGGGGATTGGGTGTGGCTACGATTGCTCCATCGGCAGGCCTTGACTCTCTCCGATCGTCCAAAAGGGCAGCTGGGGGCCCGGTCCATTCCAGGTGGTCGAGCGCGTCGGTTAGGTGGCGAACCGCCTGGCTCTGCCGGCCGGCGCCAAAATTCATGATGTCTTCCATATGGGCGTCCTCAAGCTGTTCCATGGTGAGCCCCCGACTGTTCCGGTCGAGCTGCCTCTAATGGACAACGACCGCGCATTGCCGACGCCGGAGAAGGTGTTGCGCGCGAGCCTGCGCCGCGGCGTCTGGTTCGTCGAAGTACAATGGGCCGGGTTGGCGGCGAGCGAAGCTACTTGGGAGCCACTCGACAAGTTTAAGGAGGACTATCCTGCGTTCCAGCTCGTCCTCGAGCCGTTTGCCGAGGCGGGGAGAGATGTTATGACCGGAATCACCTACCAACGGCGTGCTAGGGGAGAGTGTGGCTGATGGCGCGCGTGGAGCAAGCGGCGGAACGCGCGAAGGCATTAGCGGGACGTGCGGAGCAAAGCAGCGTCGTTGGCCTTGAGTCTAGGTTGGTTAGATAAGATTGTTAAGTTATAGTTTGTTAGGATTGCTTTGGTTTGTTAGCAGATTGGTTTGTAAGGCTATAAGTAGTCAACTCTTGGATTAAGGAAGTTTACGCAAGATCAACACATTGTTGGTCCTTGCCATCGTGCGCTCTCGTGTTCTCTCGCCTTGCCGTGCGCCAGCACGGCCCCTCCGCCGCACCACCCGCGCCGCCGGGCGTTCAAGCGCATCACTCACCCGTACAACCTCCGTAGGATGGACCCAAGTTAACGCGCGACCCGTCGCGCTATAGAGCGAATGCGCGACTCTTCTCTGTCCATCAAACAGTACATGCGCAGCTTTTTTTCTTACGTGACAGCTGGGAATTGAAGGACACATGTGACAAAGAATTGAAGAGCAGAGGTGGCGTAAGCACTCCACACTTATTTATATTTGCTTCCTATCTTCTTCAAATGATAATATCTCTCACATACGAGCTCTGATTTTTATTCCGTTTATAACGTTGTGTTCCTTATTACGAGACCTACCAAATAAGACCCACTTTGCCTATATTCTAAGGTCATTTTTATTTTTCTGTCAACTTGTGTTTAGTGTTCTAACAACTTATATAGAAATCCCATAACAATTTATGTGTATGTTGGATGTCAATCTACATGTACCAACCTATATATGAATAGTGTCTCAACTTACGTTTGTTCGGTGCTGTGTCAATGTACCTAGATCTATGTACAATCAACGTATACATAGCATAGAATCTATAGATATATGATTATGTGTGAAGATAGTCAACTTATATATAGTAGTTGTGTTAACTTATATGTAATGATACTATCAATGTATGTACAATTTATGTATCAACTTATCTGTGTATCAAGTGGAATAATTAGGTAGATATAGCATTGAGTACAAAGATAGTCAACTTATGCATATTAATTGTGCTAATTTATATGTAATAATATTATTAACATATGTATAATCTATGTATCGATTTATATGTATGTCAAGTAATGACTTATGTAGATATTATATTTGACTTTATATAGAGATCGTGTGCAAATTTATGTTTTATGTTCAATACCAATCTATATAAAGAGTTTGTATCAACTTATATTCTAAAAATTAACTTTAAAATATTTCGGTATAGATCTTAATTTATTTTATATATTGTTAACAATTTAATACGTAAATGGCTCTTATATAGAATTGCTAGTATATTGTCGATAGTTAAACATCAATCAAGTCTCTCCATGTTGGCACAACAGAGAATCTCATATTATATGCGCTATCTTTATCACTTACGGAGTACTATATATGATATGTATTATTCACGTTACAGCACATGGGCTCATAGCCCAGGGTATTAGCACTCAAGCTCCTGGAAAAGAGAATAAAGCAGGCCGCCGCATGGGCTAGGCTACTCGAGCAGTTGGCGAAAAAAGCAAAGCATCCAGGCGGGCCAGGCCGCTCGCGCGTTCCACACGGAGCGCGTCGGGTAGCGCCTTAGCTTTAACGTTCTAAATTATTAGTTGTGCTTTCCAAATCTTATCAGAAACTTTGTAGTAGACCGTCTAAAGCCCAGGCCTACAGGCCCAAGACTTTAAACCCGGCCCACACCTTCAGCCTGGCCAGTCGCCACGGCGCCTCTTCCCTCCCTAACCCAGCGGGCCACCGGGACAGGCAGATAAGACCTCGAAGCCGTCCTAATAAAACCCTAGGCAATCATCCGGCATCACTAGCAGGAGACGCCCCCGCGTCGGCGTCGTCATCGTCGAAGATGAGCGACGACGTGGTGTGGCATTGCATCCGCCATGGCCACTGCAGCTTCATGGCCAAGTAAGTACTATGACATGGAGACCGCGCCGCATCGATCTTCTCGTGTGTTTTTCTTTTGGAATTTTGTTGTTCTTTCCCCTTTTCTGATGACGATGACGAAGCGGCTGCGGCGGTGTTCTCGGTCGCAGGATCGAGACGGGCAATTTCTGCAGGAACCCCTACAACGTTACGGGCATCTGCAATCGGAGCTCCTGCCCCCTCGCCAACAGCCGCTACGCCACCATCCGCGATCACGATGGTAAGAGTCATCATCACCTCTCCCTGGTTTAATTTGTTGTCGATACCTGAACTGTTTGTGAGTTTGGTGATATAGTAGCCTTTAGTTCATCATTCACCGTGTTTTATGGACCATATAATAATACATGGTCATTGTTATTAGCTACCAGTGCATAGTATTTGTCTCTACTGTCTACATTCGGCGTGTCCCCAAGGCCACTCGGTTCAGAACTGCTCCCCAAACTGGACACAATCTAATCAGCAACAGCCTACGGATTGTTGATAAACCAAGTTATTAGGAGCCTATAACACCAAAGTTTACTTTATGGTTGTCGCATTGTAGCCAAGCCTAACACCCACCAAATGGTCGACAATGGAGCAAGTCTAACAGATTGATGCTCTCGACTAGCCAATATAACTAAACTGATGCATCTGACGGTGTCCAGGTCGGTAGTGATTTTTTTTATTGATCTAGTGACTTGGTAGTACTGAGTAGCACCATGTAATGATAATTATTACATTATTTGTGTTATTTTGGAAAAAAGGTGTACAACCTATACAATATAAATGAACAATCACTGTTGACAAAAGATTAAAAGTCACCAAGCAGATCTAATGGTTCACTTTATCATGTAAGAATTGATTATTAGTTTGGTTCTGGGGATTATCTGAACTGTTATGGCTGTGTTATCTCATATTGATGATGTCGGCGATATGAGGCTTATTTACCATTCACTTTAGGACTAAGGAGGATGGCAGAATATTGTATCATCCTTTGCCCTCTAAGTTGTGTTTCTTTATGGGGTCAAATTGGCCCATGAGTACGAATTGATAATATAAACTTTGGTGTTGAAGCATATTTGTGTTTCTATCTTTGGCCAAGGTGTCCAGTGGTAAACTTTTCTATCAGTTTTAGTTAAGCTATTGATCTTTTCCAATTGTAAGCTATGGATATATAGTTATGAACTTATCATCCAAATATTTTGGTGATATTGTTATTCTCTTTTCCCTTTACTGGCCATGCAGGAATTTTTTACTTGTACATGAAAACTGCTGAAAGAGCTCATATGCCAAATAAATTGTGGGAGAGGGTTAAATTGCCAAGGAACTATGAGAAAGCAATCGAAGTTATCACCAGTCATCTTGTGTGTATCCCTTTGTTGTACTTTGTCATGAAAATTTCAAGTGTAAATTCCCTCAAACCCTGATAGCATGTCTTTGTTCCTTCCTTTAGGAATTTTGGCCACAGTTACTTGTGCATAAAATCAAGCAGCGCCTGACAAAAATGACTCAGTATCGAATAAGAATGAGGAAACTTCACCTGAAAGTGAGGTGGGACACTTCTGCAACATTTTTCCATACTATATTAGTTTCTCTTTTTCTTTTTTTGCTTCTGAATGTGATATGCTAATAGGCAAGGGGGCTATGAATGATATAGCAGTACATTGTTGTAGGAAAAAAAACTTATTAATGATACTTCATTCTCTGGCACATGGAAATACTGCTAACCATATTTGCCCACTCTTTTAGGGAGAAGTTAATGACCGTACCCAGGAAGAAGACTCAGATTGGTAACATGAAAGCGAACAAAGCTGAACTGGCTGCAAAAATAGATAATGTTATTTTCCTGACATTCTTTATCAGGTGTCGATTATCCATTGACACATTCTAACACATGAACCTGCTAGCATGCAGTGTATTCAAAGTGAATTACTCGAACGTCTGAAGACAGGTTGTTACAGTGAAATATACAATTATCCCTTCAGTGGTTTCAAAAAAATTGTTAAATTCGACATGCCGGAAGAAGTGCCACAAGAAGAAGTAAGCACTGTAATCACATGTTCATTTATTTGTTTTCTCACCATTCACATACCTTCTGATATACATGAGTTCACTTGTCAATGCAGGAACCTGTGATTACAATACATGAGTACGTTGAACTTGATGAGACCGAAATGGAAATGGATGACATGGAAGACTTTGAATGCCTTCCTAATGGTGAAGATGGTAATAATACGAAGCTCCATCTTTCTTCTGATTTAAAATGTTACCTTTTGTGGGAGCTATGCCTTGCAAAAGATTCTTCTCCTATGTTCAGTGAAGAACATGGCACTCGAATGCTTGATTCTAAAATTTGCCTAGGCCTGCTGAAATATGTTGTCAGATGTGGGCTTTACTTGGTACAAGAAGGGCAAAAATGCCGCTTTAATATTATTTAAATTTAAATGTTTTTGAATTTATTGCAGGTTACATAGATGCAGATGATCTTTTAGATGAGCAAGTGGCAAAGAAACAAAAGAGATCACAAATAGGGAAAAGGTCTACGAAGGTAAATGAGGTAGGAACACAATTCGAATATTGTTGTGACTCCATGACAGGGTACTTTCAGTTTCCACAATAGTTGCCTTCCGTTTCTGGAAGACCAAAATGGCAAACAAAAGCCCATGGCTATTTCGTTAGGTCGCCATCATACCACACACACAAAAACAAGTTCCTTGAATAATGGTTTCATCACTGAAACTTGTGCAAAAGCGCGCACAGGTTTTCACAGGACTAAACGATGCTGTAGGAAATTTGGATGTTGGTTTTTTGTTTTCTCATAATTTCGGGTTTGCTAACCCCGTTCTTTTCCTGTCTGGTACAGCTGGAACAAGATGAAGGCGCAGATGGCAGAGAAAGGATGCTCGTGTGAATTCAACAACCAGGACCTCTCGACTAATTATCTGCTTGGTACGGTGCTGATCGGTCGTAAATTAATTAGATCATTTGCTTATCGATCTTAGCCTGACTGCTGTGCTGAAAATCGACATGGAGCTCTTGCTGAGAATTTGGAATCAACACGAATTGTTGCTAGCTCGGAACACTATCTGACCCAATTACACAAACCGGTCTGCCTTCTTGATAAATTAAATATGCACTCTGCCGTGCGCCATGACCTTGTGGTTGCATTATTAATGTGGGAGATTTATTCAGTGCAGGCCAGCTATAACAGGTGTTTTGTCGTGAATCTGGCGAATATTGTGCCCGCGCGCTCGTAGGACGTAGCCGAGCTGTGGGCGGTTGATGCTTCCTTGCGGAATACCGAAGGAGCTGATAATGCCCTGTTTGTACTGATCAGCCGTCAGCATCAACTGCACGTCAAAGACATCAAAAAAAAAATCCACACCAGGACAGCTTAATCGAAAGTGAAACTCAGTTGAATCACGTTGAAACCGTGCTAGGTGCGTGCCTGTCGTGTTGCTCGTTTTATTGATTGCGAGCTAAATAGCAGGAGAATTGGGGAGGGAGCAGAACAGAGCTTCAAGCCGCACCAAACACATCCTTAGTTTTTGTTTGAAAAAACTAGCGACTCGTATGCATAACATCACTTTTAATAGCGTTGTAAAGACTAAAGAGCAGCAGCAACAGGAGCCGCCCTGTTAAAGCTTAGTGGAGGACCAATGGTGCCTTTTATTTTTACTGACCTCTGGTCTACATAAGGGGGGAGGAGGGGAGAGACACCAGGCAAGCTATAGTTGCTATCTAGAGGAGAGACATCAGGCAACCTATAGTTGCTATCTAGAGCATGATAAGCTATGGATGCAAGCGTATATACGTGCTGTTATAGGCTTGGGAGGAATCGGGGATTTCTGCATCGCTTGAGTCCCGTCTCGCATAGCGCTGCAGAAATGCAGGGCTGTGCACGACGAGCAATAAGTAATGCAATGCAATTAGGTTGTTGGGGTCATTTATCTGCACTGTGGCTGCATCTACTAAAGGCTGCAACACGACGGCAAAGGCTGCATGATTGCTACCATGGCCGTAGGCTCCGAGTGTACAAAGCTTACATGACTGCTCAGATATCGTTTGAAGAAATCATATTGAGCTAACAAAGCATACTGTCACCGTGATTTGGTTGCTCCGATCCACTCTCTCAAATGGCACCTGCAGTAAAACAACTTACCTGGACACAAGAAGCAATGCCACTGTATTTCTATCCCCCACTGGAACTACCTGGACAATCGTGTCACTGTCATGTTAAAATCGCCCTTACTGGATTCCTGACCACGTTCTATAATTGCCTGTTTGTGCATTCGATCAACATTTTTTAATTAAGGAAAATATCCGGTCTTGAACATTCACATGTGAATGTCTATGACCACAAGAAATCAAATCTAACTACAAAGTCAGAAGATACACGAGTACTTAGAATTCAAACCTCACGCTAAGAGCCAAAAAACAAGAAACCAGATAGACTAAGTTAAAGACTAATTCAAACTTTTCCTATGCTCTTGCTTTGGTCCTTATGTAGCAAACAAACACCTCACATCAGCCGTCTTTTTAGAAACTTTTGATGTTGGTCACATGCTACATGCTGTCTAGAAATCGAACTGAGTCAATCCCTTGCATTCCATCAACATGATGATATAGATGATATGCTTCCTTAATGTACCACACTCGCTACAGAAATGGATGTTCTTTAATTTGATAAAGTTCTAGTAAGCTTGCTCATATTTTTTAGGAAAAAAAACTAGCAAGAGTATTAGTACGGACAACACCACTTTTTGACCGAGGGTGTGTTTAATTGTAAAAAGATGTGGGTAAAATTTGGTCGAAAAGTCACATCGGACACTGTAGCACACTGTAGCATTTTTCGTTTGTTTGTGGTAATCATTGTCCTACCATGACCTAACTATGCTCAAAAGATTCGTCTCGTCGTGTATATCAAAATTATGTACTTAGTTTTTTTATTTACCTACATTTAATGCTCTATGTATGAGGAGAGATATTTGATGTGATAGATAAATAGTGAAGTTTGGAGAGAGAATTTTAGAAAGTTTGTGGAAACTAAACATGGCCGAATACGGACAACACCACTTGATGGTATTGCACCGAGAAACAACAACCACCGTCCTTGGATAGGTGAGATTAACGTTCAGATTCACACACGTGGACAGAGCGAAGGGATATATACCAATAACATGTAAGATGTTGCTATTATGCTATATATCTAGAGCATGACAAGCAAGCTGTTGATGCATCGTACATTCGTACGTGGTGTAGTGGTGTAGGAAAATTTGTTGTTCTGTTTTTATATATAGGCTTAGGAGAAATTAGGAATTTGTGTATCACCGATTTCAATTTTCATGCAACAAGAATCCACATCGGGGTTGATTGGTTGCATGTGCCTAGACAGTACTCTAACAAGAGCATGCGTCGGGCCTGGCTAGCGGTGGTATGCAGGCTACCAAACTACCGTCCGTTTCCTGCCGGCCTGGACTGCTGGACACGGGTGATGTCTCATTAGGTATGATATTAAATAGGTAATTGGTTTATATTAAATAATATTAGTTTTTTAAAAGGTGATTAAGGCTTAATGAGATAGTCTAAAAGCTAATCATACTTATATGCAAATTAAATATCGTAATGTCAATTGTTTTAAATATTTTTTTGTGCAACATGTCACGGAACGGGTAACTAAACACCTTTTAGTTGTAGCCTGGCTAGATCAATACAGGTTCATACCATCATTGTATAGCTCCTAGATACGAGCCAGGCTAGATTCAACAGTGAACCAATCACGATCAGTCATCATCAGTGCACCGCAACTAGATATATACATGCTGCTTGACTGCTACCATGACTTATTGACTACTCCCTCCGTCTCTAAATAAGTGTCGCCGTCGGTTTCCGTGTCAGAACTTAGATTCGATTTGTAGAAAATACGTGCAACATTTTAATCTTCAAATAAATTTATTAAAAAATAGATTCAAATATCTATCTAATGATATTTATTATGTAACATAACTATTAATATATATTTTTTATATTCGGTCAAAGTTATTTCTTGGAAAGCGAAAACGACTGATAAAAAAAGACGGTGGGAGTATGTGCTGCACTGCTACCATTGCGGGCCATGGATGCATGGTGCTAGAGTTTATTTTTCGACCAAATTTTGTGTTTATTGGTAGCGTGTGGTATTTTTCTTTTCATCAAAATTTTGAACTATCTATAATATGTTAAAGAGCATAAAATATATGCGCGGTCTCTAAAATTACCAGGCCCTGTTTAGTTCCCAGTCACATCACCAAACTTTCAAAAATTCTCTCTCCAAACTTCACTCTTCACCTATCACATCAAATCTCTCTCCTCATGCATGGAGTACTAAATGTGGGTAAATAAAAAAACTAGTTGCATGGTTTTGATGTACACAACGAGACGAATCTTTTGAGCCTACTTAGGTCATGGTAGGACAATGTTTACCACAAACAAACGGAAAGTGCTACAGTGCGCTACAGTGTCCGATGTGACTTTTTCACTTCACTTTTCACCCTTTTTTCAAGGAACTAAACACCCTCAGGTCCCTAAACTCTCAAAAATGTATTTTTAGATCATCGAACTTATCTAGGTGTGCCATCTAGATCCCCAATCTATCTTTCACGATTCATTTTCAAACCCCTGAACTTGTCCTAATGTGTCATCCAGATCGCCAAACTCTTAAAATACAGCGGAAGAAGGAGAGATTTAGTCCAAGAAGAAGGATGAGTTATCATCTTCTCGCATGCTTGGACTACTGATGATACTTATGACGAGTTTATGAAAATATATTTTTAATAGTTTACGAACCTGTTTGACACATATGTACAAGTTTGATGGTCTAAAAATGTATTTTGATTGTTTAGGTTTCCATATGACATATCAGGACAAGTTTAGTAACATTAAAATACATTTTGAGAGTTCAGGGCCTTAATGACATATCGATACAAATTTAAATTTAAGGACCGTTCATATATTTTACTCCATTTTAAACTTGTGATATATTGTTATATTTATTTATTTTTATTATTATATACAAAATCATCATATACGATGGTTTATACAGCATTTCTAGTAAAATCATGCAAATATAACTTAAGAAATTTTGTGTAAGATATTCTCGATATTTTGTATTTATTATTTCTACCGGAATTTTGAACCCTGCTGCAGGACATCACCACTCTCTGTTGTCTCTCTCGTGTAGTGATAATAAATAGCTAAAATAAAACTAGCTAATAAGAAAGACAAGCTGGGATTTTGCAAATTGGAATTAAAAAAGGCCACTCGTACGAAAAGAAAATAAATCGTTTGGTACGTAGCGGCTACTGGATTTCTTGCTCAACACCGTTAAGTGGGCCGTGACTTTTGTTTTTTTTTACTTTTGAGCTTAATTTCATCGACGTCGGCCAGGTTTTCTTTAAGAAGTTCATCAAGACTAGTTTTAATTTTCTAAAAAACTTATCGACTCTTGTTTTCATCTGGCCAATACTGCGTGCTAGCATAGCTGAGCGGTCGCCGGAGATGCCCTCATGTGGATATGACTCATATGAGAGAAATTGGCTCTGTACAGCTATAGCCAGATCATCATCAGTGATGGCGTCGATGATATATGCTTCCGTAATGACAGCGACGGCCATCCTTCCTCCCTCTTAAAGCCCAAGCGGATCGGAGGACAAAGGGTAGGCCGTAGACATATCCTTAGATAGGAGAGACCTTGGTCCCTGGTCCTTGGCCATATACATGTGCTAGAGCATGACAAGCTGTGGATTGCTTCATGCGTGGTGCCGTAGAGAAAAATTGTTCGTCGTCTGTTCCGTTGCTTACTGCATCGGTTGTTCTAGGCTTGGGAGGAATCAAGAACCAGTGCCTCACTATCCTCCGTGAAATCACTTGAAGATATGGCAGAGAAAATATGCAAAGATAACCAGGCTTAGAAAATTGAGTGCAGCCGTTAGGAGAGTCAAGGACCTGTTGGGCCTTAGTCCATTAGGGATGATAGTACCAAATTGGGAGTCTATTGCTTAGGGTCAAGTAAGCCTCTCTATTTAAAAAGAGGTGATGTATCACTAATCAAGCAAGGATTAGAAGGAAAACCCTTCCTCTTGCCCGGCCGTGGGCAGCAGCCCCGCCGCCGGCGATCCCGTGCCCCTCAATCCTCTCTCTCAACCCTACTTCTCCACAAATCAACCCAACCATAGCATATCCATAACAATTTGGTATCAGAGCGCTTTGGTTTTGATCCAATCCATGGCTTCTGCTGCGGAACAGTTCCGGTGGGCGCCGTCCAGGGAGGAGCTGCGCGCTGAGTTTGAGGAATTGAAGCGCCTGCTGGGCCTGCCCTCGTCGCCGTCCACGTCGGGCTGGACGCCGGGGCCCATATGGTCGACGCCGCTATCGGTGTCTGTTTGGTCGCTGCCGGCCTCCCTGCCCTCGTCGCCGCCCACATTGGGCTGGACGCCGGGGCCTATATGGTCGTCGCCGCCATCGGTGCCTGTCTGATCGCCGCGGTCATCGCCTGTGTGCCCGCCGCCTTGCACACGCGGGTGGCAACCAATGGCGGCCCTTGCACCGATCGATGGGACGCCGCTTTCCTCCACCGACTCGATCCCGTTACAGGGGTCGACAGCCACCGAGCAGACCCAAGACGAGGGGCGCGACGATGTAGCCGATCCCGCAGCCAGCGGACACCACGACGGAGACGCAGGCGAACATGCGTACCTCTCCAACATCCGCGGCGGTGCGTCTCCAGGTGGCCGTCCGCGGCCTCCTCGCGCGACGCCGGCTCCAGAAGATGTGTCGGCTGGTGCAGGATCAGAAGGCGTCCTTGGCAACAGGCCAACCACGCGCAGACGCCACCCTGGTCGTCCTCTTCGGTCGTGGCAGGGCCGCTCGTCGGCGACAGCAGCCACCACCGACATGCCGTCGCGCGCCTCCAGCTCCGACTCGCCGTCGTGCGCCTCTCCGCGGCGGGCCCCGCCATTCTCGTCGGGGTTGACCGCCCCGCGCGGCGATGCGCCACGCCCTCTACTCCGGTGGCCCTCCTCCGGCTACGCCTCGCCGTCACAAGGATGTCTGCGGGGGGGGGGGGGGGGGTGGGTGTCGGCGCCATTCTCGGCAGCGATCGCGGTGGGGGCAGCGGCCCCTAACTGCAAGGCGCGACAGGAATGGGCGTGGCAACATCTCTAGGGTTGCCACGCATAACGGGGCTGGGCCTTCAGATGGGCTCTCACGCGCGCCTGAAGGAGCTGGGCTCCCACGAGCGCCTGAAGTGGCTAGGCCTTTGACGGGCTACACGTTGGACCACTTTCAACAGCTGACGTGGGATCCAGGTGTGTGCACCCACTTTCAACAGCTGACGTGGGATCCAGGTGGCTGCACTGGTGCACGTACGGTGTACAACGTGGACCCGTGTTTCGAGTCAAAAATAAAGCGCCCCAGTTTATTTTTACTTAATAAAATAAATCGAGATGTAAAAGGTTTATTTTTAGGTGTTAGGTTTAGTATTCGTCGAGTCGTCATTAAGTTGCAGCTCGAGGACGAGCTGCATGTCCAGGTGGGGTGTAGTGTTAGGAGAGTCAAGGGCCTATTGGGCCTTAGCCCATTAGAGATAATAGTACAAAATTAGGAGTCTATTGTTTAGGGTTAGGTAAGCCTCTCTATTTAAAGAGAGAAGATGTATCAATCTAATCAAGCAAGAATTAGAAGGAAAACCTTTCCTTTTGTCTAGCCGTGGCCAGCAGCTCCGCGGCCGGCGACCCCGTGCCCCTAAATCCTCTCTCTCTCAACCCTACTTCTCCACAAATCAGCCCAACCATAGCAGATCCATAACAGCAGCTCTTTGGGATAAAGATAACGCATCGGTGTTGCTAGGGGCTGCAGACCATTGTTTTTTTTTGCGGTGGTTCATGCATGTCAAATTTTTTTACTTTCGCTCACAACGTTTTTTTGTTGTGAACCCGTGTAATGTTGATCACCTTTACGCCACAAGCATCAGGATCTTTCAAATAGCAGATCGCCAGATCAGCAATGGAAGAAAAGAAGTCAACAACTGAATGTTTAGAAATTGAAAATTCTTTCACAATTTCGGATGCCACAGGATCTTGTAAAGATTGTTCTTTCTGTTTGCCCATTCCATATTTGAAGAGCAACACAATATCCATTTCTTTTCTTTTTGTTAGGAAAAGGAGCAATATCCAGTTATAATTGTTTAGTGGGCTACGGGCTAGAGCCCACTGGCCAGCCCAGTTGACACCACCGGCCCACGCCATTCATCCCCTCGGTTGTCGTCCCGGCTCGAAGCGTTTGTTTCCGTCCATCCCACCTCGGCGGCGGCGGCGGCAGAGGAGGAGGAGGAGAGAGAAAGAGATGTCGTCCTCGGCGACGGCCGGGCAGCATCTGCCGCGGACAGAGGCGCGGTCACTGTCGGGGCACGAGGGGGCGGTGCTCGCGGTGCGGTTCAACCGCGACGGCAACTACTGCCTGAGCTGCGGCAAGGACCGCACCCTCCGCCTCTGGAACCCGCACACCGGCGCCCACGTCAAGACCTACAAGTCCCACGCCCGCGAGGTCCGCGACGTCCACTCCTCCTCGTACGTACGCACCCACGCGCGCCCCCCTTCCCCCACCTCCGTTGCGCCGCATCTAATCTGGAGGCGAGGCGCAGGAGGGGGAAATTTGCCAAGTGTTTCTTGCCGTTTTCCTCGTTTCATGGTTGTTTTCTGGGCAGGGACAATGCGAAGCTGGTGTCGTGCGGCGCCGACAGGCAGATCTTCTACTGGGACGTCGCCTCGGGCCGCGTCATCCGCAAGTTCCGGGGTCACAACAGCGAGGTGACGGATCAGTCGTCAATTGATGTTCTTTTTCTGTGATTACTAGTGGATTAATCATCCCTTGATGTGACCCTACATCATGTGGTTGTTCTTAACTGCAATTGCATTCTCATTGTACGGGTGTTACCACTATCTGTAAACCATTTTTGTTTTTTGTTTGTTGCTCTGAACATCAGTAAATGCTAAGTGAAGAACACCATGAGATGTAGCGATTGAACAGCAAATATCCAAACTATCTATTGTTTACATCACTGTGATACTAGATGCACCTAAAACAGTGCTCTGAACCATACTTCTGTAATAGGAGAGCTCTTATGGTCTTGTGTGATAGATCCACTTTATGTTTAACAGCTGGCACTGTAGACTGTACTTACAATGTGATTGTGGTCAGGTCTATTGGTGATGCTCAAAGATATTAATGACTCTGCCTGGCAGATGTGAGTTCTTGATGATTTGCCATTTTGCTCAACTATTTCTATTCTGTGTTCTGCAGGTCAATTCAGTGAAGTTTAATGAGTACAATGCTGTTGTAGTATCAGCTGGTTATGACCGTACGGTGCGTGCATTTGACTGCAGGTCACAAAGCAGTGATCCAATTCAGGTAGTTTTAAATCGTTAACTATTATAGATCAATCAATTCTTGTAATATTTCTTTTTCCCTAAGTCTCATACACTTGGTTTCTGTTCTAACGTATTGCAGACTATTGATACTTTTCAAGATAGTGTAATGTCAGTTAACCTAACAAAGACAGAAATAATTGCTGGCAGTGTTGATGGTACTGTTCGGACATTTGACATTCGCATGGGTAGGTGAGTGTTTGCCTTCTTCAATTCTGAAATAATTCTGACATGTGCTCTTTAGTTTACTAACAGACCTTTGGTTGTCCCCCCTCCCTTTTTTCTAAGGAAGTACATCGAATCCAAATCCATTTATATATTTATTCTATCTGGCTTGTTGATTCATTTCCCTTCTGCCTATAACAGGGAGACTGTTGATAATCTGGGGCATCCTGTCAACTGTATATCTTTATCAAATGACGGCAATTGCCTTTTAGCTAACTGTTTAGATTCTACTGTGAGGCTTCTAGACAAGTAAGTGCACCTCACAAGCTACTAAGTATTTTGTTTTTTGCCTGGGCAAAAAATTGCAGGGATGCCTCTTTTATTTACCACTTTGAGCAATTAAACCCCAATATGGAGTGATTCTTGTTACACTACTTTATAGAAGGATGCAGTCACACCCTTCCCTCTTAGTTTTGAGTTTTGATTGGAAAAACAATATGGTCATCAATGATGGCAAATGTGGACTGGAGCGGAAGTTCCTCCATCAATTGACATAGGCACATAGCTGTTAATCTTATTTGCCATCTTCAATAGGGTTGATGGACACGACTTTTCTTCTTAACTCGTCATCTCTGATCCACCTAGACTTTATCATACCACCACTCATTGGAACTCTTGTGCTCCAAATATATCCAGCTATTGGGTTCTACAGCTGCACTAAGCCAGTTGTTGGTACCATTTAGGTGCTATACACTTGCAGTTGCAGGCTCCTCTCCATATCTCTCAAACAATAGACTTGGGAATTGTAGTGCATGATTTAGGCTGGCTTCATGTTTGTTTTACATGCATTAGGAAGCTTTAAGTTAACTTGGTATTGAAACTTGTAACTTCTTGGACCGCTAGTTAAATGGACCATTTTTTTCTTGGTCTTTGCAACAAATCACATGCTAACTTTGACTTGGTGCGTCACTGTGATAAGATCATTGTGGTCAGATCCCTATATCATCACAATCGGGAGCCATATCTTCAAGTTTTGGTCTTCAGCTACTAAGAATGATTTTCTTATGCTTTGAAAATCTGCATTATGCTAGCTCGTAGCTCATTCATCATTGACACTTGCTGCTATTTGGGAAGAAAAGGAAAATATGATATTAGGATCATGAGTGGTGATTTTCTTCATTTTTATTCCCTTAGAAAGTCTAGGAGTGCATCACTAACTACGAACGCCAAGCATGTGTGCAAGTGTGCAACAATCTCTCACCACATAGTTGTTCCATAATGATACTGACAAAAGTGTGTGATTGTTCCTTTCTGTTAGAGTAGAATGAGCTTATTTGTCCAATGTGCTAAATATAGTGTCGGCATGCACAATATATTAATCTTTCAACGTCTGCTGTGGTCATTAGGTCATCAGGAGAACTGTTACAGGAGTACAAGGGGCATGCATGCAAGGTATCGCTTAATAATCTCCATTGGTGATATTGAAAATTATTACTTATACATTCTTACGTTGATCATCATGCTTGATTTCAAATTAACCTGACATTTTCTCGCTGCTTATACAAATATAGGAAATGTATATAGCTGTGCAAAATAGCGAACCATCAGGTAGGTTTTTTAAGAGGAAGCCATGATCCCTGCTCATATGTCCACGGCAAAACATAATTTGTTTTACTTTAACTTGTGGTGTTCTCTCCATTTCTTGTTATATGCTGCTATAGGGCTATAGAAACTCTGCCTAATGCATTAAAAGGAGAGCAGAGACTTGCAAAGAGCTGAAAACCCAAAGGAACCATTACGATTCACTGATGCAGAGTTTTACAGCGAAACAGTAATTACATTTGCATTGTTAAATTTTTGATTTGTCATATTTCTACAGTCCTTCAAGATGGATTGCTGCCTGACGAATGATGATGCATTTGTTGTTGGCGGATCTGAAGACGGTTATGTTTTCTTCTGGGAGTTGGTGGATGCACCTGTTGTTGCAAGATTCAGGGCACATAGTTCTGTGGTATTTTTTTGTTTCCAGAATTGCATCTTACGCTGTGCTGCAACTGTTTATCATCTATTGGCTGTCATTGTTTTCAAATTTTCTGTGGTTTATTCTCACCTTTGTACGTTGCATTATTTCTTTTGGTAGGTAACCAGCATCAGTTACCACCCAACGAAGGCGTGCATGTTGACATCTTCTGTGGATGGCTCAATTCGTGTTTGGACCTGAAGACTCGAATGGCTAATGTGTTACCCGTGTTGTTCCTCCAAATCACCCAAACAAAGGCAGATGCATGTTCTAACCTAATGGGATTCCTGTACACCGTGTAGCTATGCACGGGTAACCTGAGAGAACGGGCAACTGTTGGCCTGTGTAGCAGGAACCTATCTGTGAAGCACAAAACGTTTGAAGGCGATATTCGAACATGTACGCACTTTGGGAGCCTTTTAGATAATGGAAGGCAAAACTGGCGAGTCGTGTGAACAAGACAACACTTTCTGAGAAGTCTCTGCTGGAAGGTTCATGTTGCCTTCATGTGTAAGGTCCACCTGCTAGGCTGTTAAGCTGGTAATAGGTCGTACTTTGACTAGGACATAAAACAGCGTAAATAGTTGTCTTGGTGTATCTTTGCCTTCAATGAAACCCCGCATTTGATTTTGTTAGCTGTTCTCACTCTCAGGCAGGGTTATAAATTGCAGAGTTCTACTGAACACTAACCAAAACCTTGCAATTGCATCCGGTGAGCGAGTCAGTACTCTTCGTGACGCGAGACAGGAGATACGCCCACTAAAAAGGGACCGTGCCTGATTCCTCAGAAATAGTTTTCACTACTATTTCACCTTTGCTGTTTGATCTATTGTAGCAGAGTGTATCTGTGGGAGAAGTATGGGTGAGGATAAATAGGCTTGGGAAGCACCAGCAACTCAGTACACTGATCGGGAAAGTGGCCTTGTTGCATGCAAATCTAAGTTGGAGCTACCGCGTGTGGATACTGCTCGGATGGATGCACCACCTTGTGATGAACACGCCGATGCAGCTTTTGCAGTCGCTACTATATTGTGAATTCCTGGTGCCTCCCCGCCTCTCGAGCCTCTGCTCTCCCGTACCCTGTCTCCGTAGTCGGTGCAGCACGTACCTGTCGGTGTCGGTGCTGACGACTGACGAGCGAGGGCCATGAACACCTGCGCCTCCATGCCGTACGTCGTTCCTCACACACGGTCGAAGAGAAGGAGCTGCATCTGGATGACTGGATCTATCTTGGAGATAATGGGTCTGAGAAGGGCTGGAGTGGAGAGTGGCTAGAAGGGCCAGCCGAGATGTATACCACAAAATAAAAGTGATTAATAAATTAAATATGCCTTAAGAGTAGTGCTAATTTTTTAAAGAGGAGTACGAGAGCAGAACTCTCTTAAACTACTGTATAAATATGGTTTGTTTTAAGACTCAACTAAAGAACACCAGTTACATGTGTTGCAGTCATGCAGTTTTAATAGTTTCATGATTTAAGGAGTGTTGCATAGTTGGTGAAAAATCGGAGAACTATGTAGCTCAGTAGCTGAGGTGAAACATCTCCTTATCTATGACACATCACAGAAGTTCAAACATTAATTTGCAGCGCTTAGCCAATTGTCTTCGCTTGACACGCTGATAGTTTCGACTGTTAGGTTTATCACCACGTAATTTTCTCAATCTCAGCATGAATCGGTGGACCTTCTACCACTTCGGCAAACAATCTATAATGAAATGAAAAGAAGTCCTCAGGTGCACGCTCATTTCTTATTATTACGAAATACCGAGTAGCCAAAGTAGATTAGCATTCTGATCGGGAAAAACATCATGAAATTAGTTATTAGGATGGTCTCGGTGATATAGAAATCAGAGAGATGTTATATACTACTTGAAAGGAACACACTCCAAGCTAGTATTAAGTGGAGAAAGAAAACTATTTGCAAAATGCAGATCAGGAAAATAATTGCCTTAGCGTATCTGTGTACTTGAATGAAAAGGTACTTTGTTAGCTGTTCTCACTCTCAAAATTGCGCAATTATATTGAGCACCAAACAAAACCTTGAAATTGCAGCGAGTGATGAGGGAGTTAGTACTCTGCGTGAGGCGAGACAGGGATACGCCTTCTGTAAAGCTAGAGAGCACCTTACGTGACTGTTTCCTCAGTGGTAGTTTTCAGTTTTCACTACTATTTTATCTTGCTGTCTGCTATACAGAGCCACAGTGTTTGTGTCATGTTTGAGATGTATGGTAGAGGACAGGCGCGGGTGGCACCAGGAATTCACGTACATAAATTGGGGCACGCCGCAGGAGGCTTGGTGCATGCATAGCAGCTAGGGATCGCACACCTGGCACGAGCTCTCACGGGGACGCGTTTGCGTTCAGTTAAGCAAAACGACCAGTCATGCCTAGGCTAGCTAAGTAAATCAGCTCATCCCTGTTTCACTACCAGAAACTTCAACATCCGCCCGCCCCCTTTGCCTCGGCCATTTTTGGACCCGGTGCTGATGGGGCTTCAGCACCGGGTCCAACGGCTAGGAGCGGGGGCGGGGCGGCGGGGCGAGCACATTAGCACCGGGTCGAATGCACCGGGTCGAATGCAGCCAGCAACCGGTGCTAATTTGTGCACATTAGCACCGGTTCTTTCCACGACCCGGTGCTAATGTCTTTTGTATATAGCACCGTCTTCCTCCCCCGGCCGAGCCAGCTGAACACTTGGCGCTGTATTCATGCTGCTCGGCTGTGGGAGGGGGAGGTGCTGCCCAAATTTTTTTCAAAATTTGTGAAGATTCTACTCATCTAAGGAGCACTACAAGGTACACTCTTACATTCTCTAATGTTTTATTTAGCTTGTAATCCTTCTATGCTTTAGAAATAAAGGAATTTGTGAATCAAATAAAGCTAGCTAGAGAGCTTGTGTTCATGGAGGAGAGAGAGGGGAGCTTGAGTTCATGGTGGAGAGAAAGTGTTCATGTTGTGTTTGAAATGAAGAGAGAAGGCAAGCTAGTTAGTATTTGTTTTTAGAAAATGAATATAGTCATTCAATGGAATATATTTTATTAGTTATTTATTAAAAGTTGGAATATTTATTTATTAATTTAATGGAATGTATATTTGTTTTTAGAAAATGAATATAGTAATTCCATGTAATATATATTATTGGTTATTTATTAAAAGTTGGAATAGTTATTTATTTATTTATTTAATGAATATAGTAATGTAGTTTTAGAAATGTGTTTATATAATGGAATATATATTATAATATGTATTTATTTATATATTAAATTTGTATTAACTTTATATTGTATTATATATTTGTTATTGGTTAATAATGCAGATGAATAGACAATGGATGTACGGGGACAACCATGATCAGGCGTTCCGTGATGGCCTCAGGGCGTTTCTCGATGCCGCCGAGGCTAACAGGACGCCGTCAGGTTTCATGTTCTGCCCATGCACCCGTTGTGAAAATATACAATTGCACAAACAAAGAGGAGCTCTTCAAGTGCATTTGATGAGGCACGGTTTCATGAGGAATTATTCTGTCTGGACGAAGCACGGTGAAAGAGGAATTCTAATGGATGAAGATGAACAAGACGAGGCCAATGACGACATTCCGGTATTGGCTCAAAACTACGGTTCCTTTGCAGATGCTGCAATGGGTGATGCCGATGAGGAAGATGCTGTTCGGGAAGGTGATGCTCAGGATGATGGTGCTCAGGAGAATGGCCTTACCGATGGACTCGGGCAAATGTTGCGTGATGCTGAGAAAGACTGCGGCAATGATAAGGAACTGAAAAAGATACAACGCATGTTGCGGGACCACAAGACTGACCTGTACCCAGATTGCAAAGAGGGGCTTAAGAAGTTGGGTAGCACACTTGAACTTCTGCAGTGGAAGGCAGCAAATGGCGTTACTGATAAGGGTTTCGAGGAGCTACTGAAACTTGTGAAGAAGATTCTGCCAGAGGGTAACGAATTGCCATCGACGACGTATGAAGCAAAACGTGTTGTTTGCCCTCTCGGTTTGGAGGTGCAGAAGATACATGTGTGTCCTAATGACTGTATCCTCTATCGCGGACAGTACGAACACTTGGATCATTGTCCGGTTTGCAGCTGCGCACGATACAAGATCAGGCTGGATGACTCTGGTAAGGTTGCGGGGGAGCGTTCTAAGAAAAAAATCCCTGCGAAGGTGATGTGGTATTTCCCTCTGATACCCCGTCTGAAGCGTTTGTTCAGGAACAAGGACCATGCCAAACTGATGCGCTGGCACAAAGAAGAACGTAAGCAGGATGGCAAGTTGAGACACCCCGCCGATGGATCCCAGTGGAGGAACATCGACAGAGCCTTCACAGAGTTTGATGCTGATGCGAGGAATGTTAGGCTTGGTTTAAGTACCGATGGCATGAACCCTTTTGGTGAAATGAGCAGTAGTCATAGCACTTGGCCCGTGACTGTTTGTATCTACAACCTACCCCCTGGCTCTGCATGAAGCGAAAGTTCATTATGATGCCAGTGCTCATCGAAGGGCCGAAGCAACCTGGCAACGACATCGATGTGTACCTAAGACCATTGGTTGACGAACTTTTGCAGCTGTGGAAGGATGAAGGTGTTAGCATGTGGGATGAGGACAAGCAGGAGCAGTTTGCCCTTCGAGCACTGCTTTACATAAGCATCAACGACTGGCCTGCACTAAGTAACCTATCAGGACAATCAAACAAAGGATATAAAGCATGCACTCACTGTTTAGAGGTAACCGAAAGCATGTATTTGAAACATTGTAGGAAGGTTGTGTACATGGGTTATCGTCGATTCCTTCCAACGAAGCATGAGCTACGAAAGAAATGTGCGCAATTTGGCGGGAATGCTGACCACCGTACAAAGCCGAGACACCGGAGTGGAGAAGAGCTATTTGATATGGTCAAGGACCTACACGTGGTGTTTGGTAAGGGAGACGGAAGCCAGGCTGCTCCGACGGGCGAGGATGGTCGTGCCGCGATGTGGAAGAAGTCTATCTTTTGGGAGCTACCTTATTGGCAATTTTTAGAGGTCCGTAACGCGATTGATGTGATGCATCTGACGAAGAATCTGTGCGTGAACTTGATAAGTTTCCTGGGTACTTATGGGAAGCCAAAAGATACACTGGAAGCACGTCAGGAGCTGAAACGATTGAACCAACGGACTGATCTACATCCAGAAAAGAGAGATAAAGGACGCCAGTACTTGCGTCCTGCCAGCTTCACTCTCAGCAAAGAAGAGAAGACAAGCATGTTTGAATGCTTTAACAGTATCAAGGTTCCTTCTGGCTACTCCTCCAATATTAAGGGAATAATAAATATGAAAGAGAAGAAGTTCACAAACCTGAAGTCTCACGACTGCCATGTGTTGATGACACAGCTGCTTCCCGTCATACTTAGGGGTGTGCTACCAGTTAACGTGCGGAAAGCCATTGTGAAGCTATGTGCATTCCTAAATGCAATTTCTCAGAAGGTGATCAATCCAGACCATTTAGATCAGCTACAGAACGACGTGGTGCAATGTCTTGTCAGCTTTGAGATTACCTCATCATAGACACATCTATTGGTTCACCTCGTCAGCTTTGAGATCACCTCGTCATAGACACATCTATTGGTTCACCTCGTCAAAGAGATTCGTATACTGGGCCCAGTATTTCTACACAACATGTTCCCTTTTGAGAGGTTCTTCGCTGTCCTAAAGAAGTATGTCCGTAATCGTTCTCGTCCAGAAGGATGCATTGCTAAGGGATACGAAATAGAGGAGGTCATTGAATTCTGTGTTGACTTTGTCGATGATCTTATGCCGATTGGTGTGCCCGAATCACATCACGAGGGGAGACTTGGTGGAAAGGGCACACTAGGGAGAAGATCGATGGTGATCAAGGACATTGAGACATTTAGTAAAGCGCACATCACAGTTTTGCAACAATCAACCTTAGTTGCTCCGTACATCGAGGAGCACATGCAGATTCTCTGGGATGAAAACTCAACAAAGTCTGCGGCCTTCATTCAGCGTCTGCACAATAGTACTTTCGCCACTTGGTTGCGAAAACGTCTTATGGGTGTCGAGGGCATTGATGCGCAGCTAACTTTTATAGCTAGGGGTCCATCGAGCACTATCCTAACATTCCAAGGATACGACATCAATGGGTATACATTTTACACAAGAGCCCAGGACAAGAAAAGCACCAACCAAAACAGTGGTGTCTGGATTATCGCGACAGACACCAATGACAATACAAACTCATACTTTGGAGTCATAGAGGAGATATGGGAACTAGAGTACGGACCTTTGAAGATCCCACTGTTCAAGTGCCAATGGGTGAAGCTGACTGGAGGAGGTGTTAAAGTTGATGACTATGGAATGACGTTAGTGGACCTAAACAAGATTGGCTTTCTAGACGAACCGTTCGTTCTGGCCAAAGCTGTCAACAAGTTTTTTATGTGAAGGACATGGCTAGCAGACCAAAGAAAGGGGCGGATAAGAAAGGTGGGGGTAAGCAATTGGACCCATCACAAGACGAGCCAAAGCGTCATATAGTCCTTCCTGGAAAGAGAAAAATCGTAGGAGTTGAGGACAAGATAGATGAAGATTATGATATGCTCGATGGCCTGCCTCCATTCTCAGTGGGTGATGACCCAAGCATCCTATTAGCGGCGGAGGAGATACCGTATCTACGGCGTGATCACAATCAAGGAACTTTTGTAAAGAGGAAGTTTATTAGTGTCCGAGTAAACGATGATGCCATGTAATTTCATTGCACTATGTTCCACCTATGTTGTAATGACTATACTTGCAATTATATATGTTCCACCTATATTCTAAGATTTTCTATTAATTGTTTAGGATTTGATATTAATTCTAGCATTTTATATTGATTTTCTATTGATTTATAAGATTTTCTATTAATTTTCTAGTATTTCTTATTAATTCTAGCATTTTATATTGATTTTCTATTTATTTATAAGATTTTCTATTAATTTCTAGGATTTCTTATTAATTATAGCATTTTATATTGATTTTTATTGATTTATAAGATTTTCTATTAATTTTCTAGGATTTATTATTAACTCTAGCATTTTATATTGATTTTCTATTGATTTATAAGATTTTCTATTAATTTTCTAGGATTTATTATTAAGTCTAGCATTTTCTAGGATTTTCCATTAATTAACTTATAGTAAATATTTTGATATAACATTAAAACAAGTACTAAAAGGTGAAATGCATAAATGGAAATAGAAATAATATAATAAACACGCCCGGTGCTAAATGTGTGTTTGTAGATGGCGGGAAACGAAATCTGGGCAACTTTAGCACCGGGTCTAGCCCACACCCGATGCTAAAGGTGCCCAGATTTCGTTTGCTGCCTTCTGGGCACCCTTTTAGCACCGGGTGTGGGCTAGACCCGGTGCTAAAGCTCATGCGTGCTTGTCTTGTGTGTGTGTGCAGGTACCCGCTGCATGGCCGAACATTGCTTAGCGAACGTTCGCTAACCAAATGCGCATGGCCGAACGCGTTCGCTAACCCCGAACGCGTTCATACGTATTGAAAATATTAGAAAATATTAGAAATTTATTTTATCGGAAATGCATTGTATTGGAAATATTAGAAATATATATTCTTCATATGTATTGAAAATATTAGAAAATATTAGAAATTTATTTTATTGGAAATGCATTGTATTGGAAATATTAGAAATATATATGCTTCATATGTATTAAAAATATTAGAAAATATTAGAAATTTATTTTATTGGAAATGCTTCATATGTATTGAAATATTTACATTCAAATGTATATTGGAAATGCTATATCATTCGCGAACTCGAACCACAAACGATCGAACCACGTCGCGTCACGCCCGAGCCCTTAGAGAACCACGTCGCGTCATGGCCGAACCCTCAACCCCTTTGCGAATCCGTTCGCTAAGCGCACCTTACCTCTATGCGAATATGTTGCTTATCAATTATTTTTAATTCTATAGATGGCGGACAACAACAAGCCTATCCCACCCATGCAAGAGGACAACGACACGTTCTTAGCGAATCAACTTTTTAATATTGTAAGCCAACCCCTAAGCATGGATGAAGTGTTGAAGGCCATTGGAAGGGACGGCAATATCCAGGGCGACAATGTTGAAGGGGCCGACAATGTCCAGGGTGACAATGTTGCGAGGGCCGAAAATGTTGAAGGGGCCGAGAATTTCCATGGCGAACGTGTCCGGGGCAGCACTGTTAAAGGGGCCGGTAACGAGCCCTCGTCTAGTCAGGTGTGTATATATAACATAAATTTGTACTGTATATGTCAATTATCTATATCATCTCTATATCTAACATAAATATGTATCGTATATATGTAATTTGTGTAGGCCGCCTCTGCTTCTACAAGTCGAGCTAAGAAATCAGAACGATCGACCACGAAGAAGCTGAAGGATGTCAAGTTTCACATCACTAGAGTGGAGGATGACGGGGAGCCAGTTGAGCCCCCAAAAGTGGCCAAGAAATTTGTATCTAAGTGCGGGGTCATTGTACGGGACAATGTGCCCATTAGCATCAGAAAATGGAAGTCCACGGACCCCTCTGAGGAGTACGTGCTCCCCAATACAGAGAAGGAGATGCTATGGAGGGAATTAAAGGCAATATTCGACTGGCCTAGCACTCATGATGCGGAATTGAGGGATTGGACAATGAAGAAGATGGCAGTTCTGTTTCAGGATTTCAAGAAGAAGTTGTACTCGCATTTTCTCAAAACCGGAGAGGCCCCGGATCCTTAGAAGTATAAGAAGATCACTGCTGACGATTGGGAAGCATTCCTGGAGTACAAAACCTCCGAAGAGGGGGCAACGACTAGCGCTAGAAACGCTGGCAACGCCTCAAATAAGAAGTACTCCCATAAGATGGGTTCGGGAGGTTATAAGGGAAGCATCGCTAAATGGGAGAAGATGGAAGAAAATCTATATGCTAGAGGCATCACTCCAGTGACACATGACTAGCCCACACGGTCCAAGCATTGGTACTATGGTCATGGAGGCACCCTAAGCCTAATCGACAGCTCCTTAGTTTTTCCCGAGGACCTGCGAGAACTAGCTAAGCATCTCCTCGAGATCCTTAGGGCATCTGAGAGGGGAGAATTTGTTCCCGATAAAGACAGAGATGAGCTAACCTATGCCTTAGGGAATAAGGAGCATCCTGGACGGACGCACGGCGTAGGCACAACCACCTCATGGAAGAAAGGTTTCAATGAGGACGCCGCCACCTATAGGAGCCGTTCGAGGAAGAAGGCCGAATATGAGCAGAGGGTGAGGGACCTAGAGCAAACGGTTGCCGCCCAGGGCTCAAGGATCCAGGAAATGGAGTCAGAGATGGAGCGGCGGATGAAGGTAGCATGGCTGCAGATACAATAAGCCACAGGCGGGACCGGTTCCACAGAGCATGCGCCTCTCCAACAAGTCGCAGGCGGGACCGGTTCTACAGAGCATGCACCTCTCCAAGATCCTAATGATGCGGCCCTTATTAGCCCTCCACAACAATATCAAAGCAGTCACGCTTCCACACATGCCGCCAAACCGGTTCGTTACCCCGTGGATGAAATAACTCAACGGACCGCATGCGAGCTTGTCGTCAGGCAGAAGAACGTAACTGTGGTGGTACGTATGCGACTTTAGTTGGTACTGCATACATTTCACCGTAAATACCATTCATTTACTAACTTTCTTTCTGACTACTAAATTTTCAGGTCGCATACGGTATGACCAAACGTGTGAAAGAAGGGCAAAAATGGCATTGCAATGACATTCCACATGATTACGTACCGGTTGAGGTGGAGCAGGTCATTGCCAAGTGGGAAGACTTGGAACTTGACATCCCCGGAGGTGACGGAGAAACAAAACTCGGTCAGTGTTCTCACTGCATCATTCTATGGAGCAAGGCAGACGTCGTCATACTCGGTACACCTGCGGCTACCAACAAGCCTCCGTCACCTCCCTCATCTCCAAGAGATCCACCAGATCATGACGATTCTCCAGGGGCTCCTGATGCAAGCCCGTCTCCTCCGCCGTGGAGGTCTCCGTCCCCTCCGCCGAAGAGGCAGCGCCGCACTAAAGCCTCCGCCCCCACTCCACCAGGGAAGAAGGTGCGGAAACCCAAAGAGAAGCCTGCACTAGAGAAAAAAGCCACTGAGAAGACTCCAGAAGAGCTCGAAGCCTGGGTGAAAGCATACACAAAGAGGCAAATGGCCGAGTGGACGAAAAAACCAGAGCCGGAGCCGAAGCTTGACCCCGCTGTCGTCAAGTCATTCCTCGGTAATTTGACCAAGGGTCAACAGAAGGAAGTAATAATAACAGACTATGACCGCTCATTATTGAAATCTCGCCGGAAGTGGAAGACAGCAGATAAGGAGGAGGCGGGCCCATCCAAAAAGGTTCCTCAGCTCGGCAACCAACCTCAGCAGTCCTTGGGTCCATTGCCATCTCTGCACGAGCTGAACGTGCAACGACAAATGGCCGAGACAGGACTAACCAGAGAGCAAGTCCTGGGGATAGAAGATGTCCCTGTAAGCACAGCGATAAAGTGGCCGTTTAGGCTTGGTGAGCCTTTGGTCCCTCCTGAAATGGAGAGCAACCTATAGACGAAGATGCGCCGATTCCATGAGTGTTACTTGGAACAATCAAGAAGGAATAGGCGCATGATCAAAGTAGGCGTAAAGGACCATGATTTCTACAATGGCGACGAGGATTGGGTCTGGCTAAGGTTTAAGGATATATATGAGCTGTACCACCACGACGCCATGGACGTGGATTTGATCGCCTGTTGGACACTGTAAGTACTTTGTTCTTCTTTACAATTCACGGTTTGAAAACAATAATTCCAATATATGCTGACATGGCCTTTATTTATTGCTTAACATATGCAGGATGGAGATTCAAAAATGTCGGAGAGCCAGAATATATGACGTTGGTTTCGTGGATCCTCGAAGGATAAGTGAAGCAATGATACTGCACAATCCTGAGGAAACATATGGAAACCTATACAAGTATATTAACAAACAACATTATTGCGAATCCATACTAATACCGTACAACATCGAGTGAGTACATACACACGCTTCTTCTTATACTATCTGTGTACTATTTCATTTCTGATTATAATGTATACATGTATACAGATTCCACTGGTTCCTACTCATATTGTGTCCTGACCGGGGTGTCGTCAACGTCTTTGATTCGTTGCACACGCCAAGAGAAAAACTACAGAACATCATTGACATGATGACAAGGTGATGTATATTTTCTCCTAATTAATTCACCCCTTACACTCGCAATGAATTAACTCAATTTTTTTGTTCGCAGGGTGTGGGTTCAATTTCGTCAAGACCACCCTGGTATTGAACATGAAACACTAAAATGGAACATTGGCTTTCCGGTAAGCAAGTAATTTGTACATGTAGGCCTCGGCTAATATATTATATGAATTTTACTTAATTTCTTTTGGTCGACAGTGTGCCAAACAGGGGAAGGGAAATAATTTATGTGCATACTATGTTTGTGATTACATGTTGAATTGGGGCAACAAAAAGATTACACAGCATGATATTATGGTATGTAATAATAAACACATTTCCATTATTATTAAGTGCACAATTATTGTCTCCAATGCGGCGGATGAAATATCTTTCAGTTATTTGCCAATTATAGATGTTGAAGCTGAAGGAAGAGAGCCTAGAGAAAGAAAGAATCGACGTAATTTCAGAACAGCTCGTCGGATGGATCTGGGACGAGGTCGTCAATCCCCGAGGAGAATTCCACGTCCCAGTGGAGGACGTGCCGGAAAGTTCAACAAGTCATGCACCGTCTTAAGTTGCAAATACAGTTTAAATATACAACTCGAGTCTGATATATATTTTATAATATATATGTCTTCTATATATTTGATTACAGTGCCTAGCTAGCTAATATGAATGACCGAATACGCATTAGAACACACGTATTAGAATATATATATATATATATACACACGTATATAAACGTGCATGCATGGCTACTGAAAAAAGCAAAAAAATAAAAACAAAATTCAGGGTCTTTAGCACCGGGTGTAGACAGCAACCGGTGCTAAAGGCCCTGCCAGTCCCGCTGTGGTGGCAGGCCTTTAACCGGTTGCTGTTTGCAACCGATGCTAAAGGTACCCTTTAGCACCGGTTATTCCACCCGGTGCTAAAGGGTACACCCTTTAGCACCGGTTATTCCACCCGGTGCTAAAGGGTACACCCTTTAGCCTCGGTTGATTGGCACCGGGTGGGAAACCCGGTGCTAAAGGGCTTTCCCACCTGGTGTAGTGTTTCCCGCCTTTGGCTCTTCATGCCGGGCATCTGTTTCGTTTTCGGTTCAGCGATACCCCAAATTACACGAATAATATGCAGTCATGCCCCGCCTTCAGCTTTCGCTGGAAAAGACAATATTTATATGACTATCAATGATGGCACATGTGAACTTTATTGTTAAGAAACTTGCTCCATCACTTGACACAGCTGCCAAAACTAGCAGATTTTTCTTCCTTAGGCTTAGTCGTTTCTGATCACTGGCAGACTGTTTTATCTTACATACGATCCCTCAAATATATCCAAACCACTAGGTTAACCTACGTTCATACAGCTGCAATAAGCTGTTGTTCATGCCACAGAGTGATGGAGGTGTTTCAACAACACTCGTACTTCGAGCAATAAAATTGAGAATTGTAACGCAGGACATACCAGGCCTCAGTGATTGTTTTTTTGAAAGAAATACCTTAAAGAAGACCCCTGAAGTTTAATGTGCCTCACTCAGGATTTGAACCCTAGGTGGGAGCCTTCTAGCTAGTGGCCTTTGCCACTACACCATGAGCTCCTTGGCGGCCTCAGTGATTGTTAACGTGCATTTGGAAGCTTCTAGTTAAGTTGGTATAGAACCTTATAATTCAGGGAGCTAACAAGTGAAATAGACCAATTCACCTGGTCTTTGCACCAAATCACAATCTAGTTTTGACTCAGTGTGTTACTGTGCGTCGGAACGTCATCTTGGGTGATTAAATCTCATCACAATCAGGAACGACGGCTTCAAGATTTTGGTCCAACTAGTTACTCATAACAGTTTTCTTCAGAGTCTGCATTATGCTGGCTCCGTCATTCATTCAGTCATTCATCTCCTGCACTTACTGCTGTTTTAGGGATACAAGGAATATATGTTGACAACGGAATAAGCATTATCTGGTAGACTGGTACACCCAAGTTGCAACTATAACAAGATAATTTATTCAAAACTTTGTTGCTGCAGTGATGGAAGTTGCGCAAAAACTATAAATATTACTTTATCATAGCTAAGCTGACTTCACCATATCTTGATTTTATTCCTACCTCCGCCACTGATTATATATACTAGCCGTCAACCCGTGCGTCCGCACGGGGTATGGATAGATGCACTGCTTTTTTTCATTTTAATACATTTATATTAGTCAGAATGAATGAACGCATGTGACTTAATTTTGTACTTTAGAAAGAGAATATAAGATGTATTTCCATAAAACTTGTTATTGTTGATGTCAATACATGACCGTTGTCATGAAATATAGCTATCTTAAAGGTTTACCAAGTCAAACTATATTAGGTTGACCAAATATTTATATATAACATAAAGATCTACATCACTAAATTAGTACCAGTGGGTCAATTGTGAAATATATTTTCATTGTGTCGTTATTTAGTGTCATAGATGTGAATGTTACCGTATTCCATCATTAAATAACAATGGAATTTTAAGTTTCCTCGAACTTCTTCTCCTAATGGTCTCAACTTTACAACGGCAGATTTGACACTTGCTCTGATATTCCTCCTGTACATGTTCGTCTATCTTTCATTTCTAGCTCTTGGCTAAAGTCAAACTCCATTATAAATAAATTTAATTATATTGTATTTCCTTTAAAGATGAATGATCTTACATTCTTCTTTTTCTTAGAATGAGACATTTATAAGATTCTATGATTAAACTGTATCTTGAGACACCCATGCATTTGAATGGCTAGGCGCATAATTTTTTTAATTTTCAAATTGAACTAATAAACTTTGCATGAAGTTAGAAATATATTCTTTCCTCTGTTCCATCTAATACACTAAAACTCAGCTGTACTGAATGAATGTATCCAAGCTATTCATATTTGTACTTTAATAAGAGAAATATTATTTTGACATTCAAAATTAATTACTTGAGGTGAATGATAATAATTGGTATGAAATAAAATTTCCATTTCTCAAATTAGTTACTAATTGTAATTTTAGATCATAATTTTTATTTCCTATATTTGAGTCTCTTAAATTGACGTTGGTGTTTCATCGGATAAATTTTTAAGTAGTTATCCATATTTGTAGTATCAACATAATCTATGAATCACAAAATCAGAGTGATAAGAGCAAATTTATTTTCTCATCATGACCAGGAAAATAAATTGATACTCAGACTGCCAGATAGAGAGCTATGTATTTTTCCTTTGAATTATACATCTTCCAATGAAATGATGTACAAATGTAGGCATACGAAAAAAAGATCCATTGATATTGTTTGGTTTTCATGCATGTTTCCTAATCCAGGAGCTAGTTGTTGTATGTGTCTGCCATTGTTTCCCTATGTGTTTCAACATTCAGGAGCTAGTTACAAACCAACGTTGCATCTGGAATATGTCGAATGTTCCATATGCAAATAGCTTGTGATGATCTAATTTTTCATATGTACTATGGCTTTAATCATCAGAGTCAAGTAGGATTAGCTCTAACCTATCCCACAAAATCAGTTGTAAAACTATTTTTTCCTAAAAAGATTGCGTGGGTTTATCTGCAGCAATTTGAAAGAATGATCCTACCCTGAGCACCCATGACATATGTATTATGTTATGATATATGACAAATCTTTGGAAAAAAAATAAAACTTGAAATGTGGGTGTAGCAGATTCTAGGATTTACGGACCAGGCCTCCTAGCAAATTAAGCAAAGTCCTAGGACCATATGCTTGGTGTTGAGTGCTTGTATGATCAGCAAATGTGGCGCATGCCTCGATCAGCCGGCTGCACATGACGCTCTGCGTACTTTACATTCAGGTCTTCTTCAAAGGATCAGGTGCATGCTCGTGCTCCTGCACTACATAATTAAATTAATAACCAAAATTGCATCTTTGTATACAAACACAGCACTGTGTATTTTTTTCACAGAGAGTAACCAAAAAGATTCTACAAATCTACTGTCTTACAACAAATAGATTAATATGTAAATCTACTGTCTACAAATAGATTCTACCATGGCCGATCTCGCGAGAGAAACTGCTACCTCAAGTCTTGCAACAAAATTAAATATTTAGGCTTGGTTCTAGATATGAGTCCTACGCACAGGGAAGGACATCAAAGTACGCGTGAGAAAATTGGAGCTTTCGGGGCTGGTGATTAATACGCAAAGGGTATATGAGAACTACTGCATGGAAGTAGGCCGGGACAGCTGAGGTAGATCGCTACGTACTTGACTCCAAGGGGAGCGACGTCGCGTGAAGACGGGAGGGCGGCGGCTCTTGGACCCGATGAAAGGAGATGTGGATTGGATAGCTAATAAGGGTAGACGTGGGTACTTTAAATATATATATTTATTAGTAATTATTTTAAATTATTTTTATAATGGCAGAGGTGAGTAATTTTTACAAAACATAATAGATCTAAGGGCTATAATAATTACAACTACTGGATTGATGGCCGGATGTTTCTGTTTTTTGTGAGAATTTCTAGAATTTATCTATTTTTCTAGCGCGTCTCGTGAGAATTAACGTGAATCCTCCAAAAGGAGCCTCCAATTAGTAATAGTAAGATGGTCATCAATGATGGCACACGTGAACTTGTTGATCTGAAGTTCACACCATCACTGGCTGTTGCAGGCTCATCACCATATATCTCTCAAGCTGTAGGGCAGAGTATAAAGAAAAGTACTCGGTTAATCTGAGAAAGAAAAAACTATGAATTAGAAAATGATTATCTTAGCATATCTTTTTCTACTTCAATGATAAATTAATCATGTCGTAGGTATTGGTTACACAATTGCACAATTGTATGAAGCACAAACCAAGTACATACAAATTGTAGATACTCCGTGGAGCCGTTTTTAAGAAGGTGAAGTATAGGCGAGACAGGAGAGACGAAGTCCTATATATAAATAAGAGAGCATCGTGTCTGATTCTACACTAGTAGCTTTCACCATTTCGCATTGCTACATGCTCTGGCAAAGATTATTTGTAAAAGTATGGAAGTGTATAGGCTTGCAAGGCACCAGGAATTCATAGCATGGTTGGCAGGGGCGAAGCTAGCACCGAGATCACCATGGTGTACAGTTCAAGAGGCTAGTACAATTTCCTAGGATTATATGATCAACTTGAGCTTAGAGAGTGGCTAAACAAAATTTACCCTGGTGCGTCGCCCCTGATGGTTGGTGCATGCATAGGGATCACTTTAGGGACTAGGAGAGTGATCAAACATCCTACGGGATCCGCTACTTGGTCTGATATGTGTAGCCAGTCACCGCATTAGCATTGGATAGAAATGCATCCAACAGGCACATTTTCAGTTCAATGGGTGCTCAAAACAGACCATCCGGCTGTTCCCTGTGCTCTCTTTTTTTGTTGTCTTATTTGATTTTTTTTCTTGAAATAGACGGCATCTCTTAAAAAACGTTTGCTCAAATAAGTTTCCGCTTGGTGCGGAAATGGTCAACTTGATGCCTTGATATGTGATTATCCAGTGGCGCAGGATCAATGAAAATGTGTCAGTAGTATGATTGTATGAACCCGTTATTGTATAATTGATGGAAGTTCGGAGATCTATGTGCCAATGGGGTGGAGCATCTCCCGAGCAATGACACTTCAGAGAGCAAGTTCAAACTGGAATTTGCAACGATAGTTATTCAAAGTGATATTGCCTTCTCTGGATATTCTGATTGTTTCAGTCTTACAGGGGGTTCCCCGTAATTTTCTTGCCTCATCTCCAAAACGAATCACATATCTTCCATGCTGCATTCCAAAATGTAAGATGTTTCATGCTGTTTCTTTCCCTGCATTCCAAAATGGAAGACATTTTAGTTTTATTCCAAGTCACTTTTTATTTAACATTGACCAAATTTATAAAAATATATTAAAGTCTACAATATCAAATAAATTATGCAAAGTGGTGTACATTTTTTCATACCATATTTTTAATGTGACAGTTTATTAATTAAATGAACCGTAGGGGGAGAGCGTTTCTAAAAAGAAAAAAAGGGAAAGAATATGTTGAAAAGGGTGACCACTGAAGGGGAACACTAAACGCTGGAGAGAGCATATATGCGGGGGTTGCTTACCTTCTGGTATAGGGAAATATATATATATATATATATATATATATATATATATATATATATATATATATATATATATATATACACACACACACACACATACTATCCGTTGTTTGTTTGTCTGCCATATTGGCAGTTCTATCTGTGAGCTTGCAAGGAATTAGAAACTCATAGATCAGGCAATGATTCTGTCTGTGGGTTTGGGAGGAATCAGAAATTCATGCATCGCATTAATCGGTGTGATATCAACAATGGTCGTGTTCTTGGCTGTGTTTTACCTGCCATATGATGATTCTCGTGCTCCATATGCGAAGGATCGGCAGCAAAATGGAACGATCTGGCCACGCCACACGACAAGCACCTAGAAGCCCTGTACCGTGTGAAAGTCATCGCGTGGCGAATGTGATGGAAAATTGGAAAGGCGTACGTGTGGCAAAAAATGGTCAACTAATCACATCTCTGCCACCATATGAGCTGTAGTTGCAGCAGATCTGCGCACCCAAGTGTGGCTAAGGTGGCCCCAGTCCTCACCTACTGGTTAGAACTCAATTTGAGGGAAGAAATGGAGAAGGAGAACAAAGAAATCATTCTTCAACGATCCTGTTGTCAATTGATTGCCATTTTCTTTTAACTTTGGTGTAGTCAGATTAATCTGTATGCCAAAGAAACCATGATATAAAGTAATCTAATTTCTTTAGAACACCACGAGAAATCTCAAAGAAAAAAGCATAAATATAGGCAAAGCTGCTTAGGATCGAGTTTATAAGAACCAATCGCTCACCTACCCACAACATCTTACTTTTCCAGCAAGTGAGCCTCTTCTTGAAATGTTCTTCCACGTGTTTCCAGTCCGCATTACTAAGCCTTCTACGAGGCATTGGTATTCCTTGATATCGAAAAGGCAAAGATCCCACATCGCAGCAGATATCCGTGCGTACTCACTTTTCCTATTTCTTGCATATCTGTAGCAATATATTTCACTCTTATAAAAGTTAATTTTGAAACTAGATAATTATTCAAAGGCACAAAGCAAAAGCTTCATGTTCTTTGCTTGTTCGATTTTATCCTCCAAAATAATGCTAGTATCATCCGTATACTGTAAGATTGATAAACCTTCATAAAAAATATGTGGTACTAAACCTTCTACTTCACCCCCCTCCTTTGCAACACTAATAAAAACTGCGAGTGTGTCGACTACTATGTTGAACAAAATCAGAAGCGAGAGAGAGAGAGAGAGAGAGGGGGGGGGGGTCTCCTTGTCCTACTCCTTACTTTGTCTGAAAATAATGCAAATTATTATGTACCTTGATTGCCACACTACCCCTTAGACATGACTTTATTGATCCACCAGGCACCATATGGGAGAGAATCCTTTCATCCTAAGGACTTGATGGACAAAAGGCCATTTTATAATGTCATATGCTTCTTCACAGTTAATTTCTTCTTCTTATGTAATTCATGATGTTTTCATGTAAAACCATAACTCCATCCAAGATATAACGTCCCGGATTGAAAGCGGACTGTGCCACCTATCAATTTATGGACCACCTTCAAAAGTCTATTACTTAGCACTTTTGTGAAAATCTTCAAGCTAACATTCTGTAAACATATCGGTTTTGTACTGTTGGATTCTTGATGATTCCTCTTTTTTTTTGGTAACAACATTATAACCCCAACGTTAAGGCTATGAATTGGTAACCAATCAGCATAGAACTCATGGAAAAGGGATATCAAGTCTAATTTTATCACCTCCCAGAAAACTTGATAGAACTAAGCTGGGGGAAGCCATCAAGCCCCGGTGCTTTATTATGTTCCTTTAAAAATCACAGCCTTAATTTCCTCCCCTTCGAATGGTCCTTTCATTACTTCATTCTCCTCCTCCGAAACCTACCGTATATCATGCCGCATCATCTCATCTAATGAGAAAAAATTATATCAATGAGGTCCGAACAACCACTTGTAATTAATATTCTGTTATATAGTTATTAATATTATCATCTCCAATAATGATTCCTTGGTCTTGCTCAAGTAGCACAATTCTTGTTTTTCTAGCATCTGTTGTTGACGGCTCAGGTTCATCACTGGCGGACCCAGGGCCCGGCGAGCCTGGGCAGTCGCCCGGGCTCCGACGAGGTGACACAAAGGAAGCTTGCTCCGGTATGCATCAAATCAGTCTTGCATGAGGCCATAAATAAGATAGAAGGAGGTGCTGGCATGACCTTCGCCCAGCCAGGCTCCGTCTGTTTGCTGGGTCCGCCGCCACTGGGTTCATGTTTGGACTAGAATACACTAAGGGCATGTTTGATTTATTGGAATTCGACTGTAATCGAACTTATTCATTATATGTTCTTGCTAATTACTCCTAACCCTCCTTTTGTCGAGAAGCATGGAGTCAGAACATTGGAATGCAAAAGAACCCGTCCTTGGACCTTTAAAATAAAAGAGTGTACTACTATAGCAATATAGAAGGACACCTTCAGGTTTCAGCCATGCTGGTCCCATGGAGAAGCTCCCTTCGAATTAGTTTTATTATAGCAATTGTGATTTGCATTGACAAGATAACACTTTTAGAGGATTCTCTCTTACTGCAACGGTCATGTTGTTGTATTCATATGTAAGTAGTAATTTAAGTACCGCCTTGCACTTGTTATGTTGGTATACGGTGGCAGTACTTTGGATTGGAGACCTACAATAACATCGCTACTATCAACTTATCAAGTGGACAAAGAAAAATATTTGTAAATCAGAAAATAGTTGACTTACTCTGTTAGCTGTTTTCACTCTGACCATTAAATTGCAGCAGGTGCGGGAGCCAGTACTCAGCACAGACATGGGAGGAGAGAGACACACGGGGGATACGCCTTCTATAAATTAAACAACGACTAGAAAGCACCGCGGCTGACTCTACAGTGGTAGTTTTCACTACTATTTCACCTTGATGCCTGCTCTATATATGTAGGCAGAGTGTATGTGTGCGAGAAGTACGAGGGAGCATAGGCTCAGGAGGCACCAGGAATTATCGTATATCCATTTGGGAAGGACAGGCGGTCTGGTGCATGCAGAATAGGGGTCACACATGATGCCGAGGGCTGGTGCGGTCGAAATCTATGAGCGTTGCGTTACGTTCCTTCAAATTGCGCAGCAGCACTTCAACTTCCTAGCAAAGAGCGAATTGGTTCAACACTTAACAACATGGCTGAGGTCATGCACGTGCTGCTGAGGCGCTCGCCGTAACTTACGCATTTCCCCTTCCACATTAGCACTGCCTTCAGCTTGCACTGCAAAAATGATATTTATGACCATCAATTCAGCTTTCACTGCAAACTTGCAAAGATGATATTTATGACCATCAATAACCGCAAACGTGAACTTACTGATCAGAAATTAGCTATCACTTCCGATCAGGTATCTCTCAAGCAATATTTGAGAATTGTAACGAAGGATCTAGCAGCAGGCTTCAAGCAATTTCTATTTTTTTTGAAATTATTCAAGCAATTTCTATAAAGCATAGTCAACTAGGACACGCAACTGCATTTTACGCAGACTATTCTGAGACGTACCTCTATTTGCTAATTACTGTTTCTGCCTTTAATGGATAATTTGTGCCCTACCCACTTCGCTGTTATGGAACACGCTGCCGTATTTCTGACTTAGCGTTATGTCCACTCATAATTATCTCTGCTCTGCAGTCAGCAATGTGTCTAGTTTACTGCATTATTAGCCATTCTTTTCTGAGATGGAGCATATTAGAAAAGCTCAACGCGCTATATGGCTTGATTAAAGCGCTATGCATTGCACGGCGTCATGAATGACAATGTGGTGGTGATACTGTGTGAAGCACAGCACAATCACAGGCTTACTTAAAGCCTACGGGAGGACAGAGATTATTGAGGAGGTGAGACTTGAGAGTTGGGCAAACGCACGACAGACAATATAAAGAGGGACATCGTCATGCAGGATGCAGATGGTAGTCGCTAGCAAGAAACTGTTTTATGCTCATTTGTCTGCCACATTATATAGTTCTTCCTAGCTGCTTGGGACGAAGTAGGTATTCAATATTGCAAGATCCTTTTCAGTGGGTTTGGGAGGAATTAGGAATTATTCATGAATAACGTGGTCGATTTGTCTCTCAGTAAGAATGCCACTATGCCTAGGATAGGATCCACCGACGACGGGGTGCAGACATAACTGATCAGCATCAAAATGGAGATGACTGGTGCAACTCGTGAGACTTGATATCCTACAATACAAGCGAGAAAGGATCGTGCACATGGTGTGCCACATTTAGGGGTGGTAACGGATCATGGCCCGTTTGTTCCTTCACAATCTAACTTGGCCCTAACAAAATTTAGCTTAAAAACTATTATTTTGGCCTGGCCCTAATCCGGCCCGATCCTTAAAATTTATAGTACAAAAGTGAGGGCCCTTTACCACCTCTAGCCACGTTATAGCTAAAGAGGCAACGGAAGAAAACAAGCATGGTTCCATGTCGTTGCGGACTAAATTTTTGTAATAATACTGTTTTGTAACTGATGGTCACCGGTACTAACTCTCACTGATTATCGGCTATTGCACCCAGTTTGAAAATTTGAATTCAATCTAAACCCGTTCTGCTCATGGGCAGTTTGTGGACGGGGCAAATCTTTAAAGTATATATTGGCATTCGTTTTAATTAGTAATGCAGCATCATATCAATGCCTCACAGTTCAACATTCATCGTTTGCAGTCACCGTGAGCATTTCCTTCCCTAACTGCAAAACCCTTCTGTTTTGTGTCCAGTTAATTTCGAGTTGCAAAGAAAGGTAGCTATCCTGAATTCCGAGGCATGCTTCAAAATCTTTTATGACTGTACTGAAGTGATCGGAGGTCAATAATATGATGTACATATCTTAAACGCTGTTTGAAGTGTGCATATATCAGTTTCCGTAGCAAAATTAAGCTAGTGAGGCCGAGAATACATAAAAAGCTAAGCGTGAATCTTGGTAAAGGACTCGAATACGCACGTACTTCATTACCTGCATTTTCACCATGTGCTTCTTTCATGGAGTGCCGGTATTCTTTTATTTCTTTCAGCAAAAGTTGGTTAGCAAATCGAAAACTCAACTTGGGATGTACATCCTGAGGATTGCTTATCTGAGCCGCACACGTGGCACGTCAAGATCCGCACACGCATTCACTGTAAATGTATTCGCTACGTAATTTTGTTTTACCAGGTGTTTGTATTCTTCCCTTCCGACTCCCACCCCGCCACTCCGGATAGCGCCTGTCCCCCTACTCCGCATCCACCTTCCCGCCGCCGCCGTCTCCGCCTCCCCTCCTCTTGCGCCGTCGGCTCAGCAGTAAAACGATGTGCTGCTCACCTCAGCTCTCACACCGGAACTTTGTCGCCGTGCTCTCCTGCTGCTCCACCCGCGCGCACGTCGAGCAGCTCCATGCCCACGTCTTCGTCGCTAGGCGCGCCGCCGCGCAGACCACCACCGTGGAGCTGTGCAGAAGCGGCGGGCGGCGCATCTGCGCTGAAGTTTGGGGGCCGAGTGGAGCTGCGAAGGGACAAAGGGATAAGAGAAGTATACCAGACGCGGGTATGTATTGAGTACAAGTGTATAGTATACGGAATACAAAGTGTATTTGCGCTGTATATAGAAAAACTATTACAATACCACCTGACACAGTTCTGACGCAATGTGTCAGACCATGCCGTCCAAGCTGCGATGAAGGACTGAGATAAGCCCTCCCCAGGACGTATGGGCCAAAAATCCGCGTTGTTAGCAAATTACTACGGCCACCAGTAGCATCCATGTGGAATGACTTCAGACATGGTAGCAGTAGAGAAGGAACTAATCCCTCCATTTCAAAATGTTGGTCGTTTGACTTTTTCAACCACAAGTTTGACCGTTCGTCTTATTAAAAAATTTGTGAAAATATAGTCAAATTTAAGGCATTTTTTAAGATTTTATATCAATAAAGCAAGCAACCACAAAAATATGATAATTTGCATAAATTTTGAATAAAACGAGTGAGTCAAACTTGTGGTTGAAAAAGTCAAACGACTGGAATGGAGGGAGTGTACATATGAACTCTGTTGACCTGGCGGCCGGCGCCAAGAAGAAGCCCCGCCTCCATTGCTGCATCTTTCTGTGCCAAGATGCATGCTCTGAACACACGCTCACCCAAAAGAAGTTCACAGTTTCTTTTCGATCTACTTGTGTTTCCTTATAATAGATCACAGGTTTGGGAGGTGTTAGGAACATAGCTATGTGATAAGGAGGGGATGGGGATCATATCTGGTGGTTGTGGCCTCTCATCATCGCAGTGTGAACAACGAGCCCGTGTTGGTTCACAAAGAGATTATTGCACATCGGGCAGGCGGGCACTCCTTCGACTTCAAGTTGGTATCATTCTTCAGCGTGCCCTGTGGTCGTCCATGTTATGCCTTCCCAGCCCCTGTTGGTGCAGTAATCGCCATCAGTAAAACTTCCATCTGCGTGGATGCAGAACTGGCAGATATAGTCTCCTCGGACCCATTGTTTCGTAGTAGAATCAAGAGCGCTGTGAAGTAGGTGATAACTGGATTCCGAATTTCTAGGTATGCTCATAATCCCTTCTTGTCGGATGCAGTACTAGTCGGATGTCAATATAAGTACTCATTCTGAAGCAAAGCATGGATCCAATGTGTGGCCCAGAAAAAGATATATAATGGCTAAAATGGATATTTCACGCTGTGTGATGTAGAAGCCGGAATAATTAACTATATTCATTTATACAAAAAAATGTATCTTTAACATTGTCTGAAATGTACATAGTTTCCGTAGCAAAATTAGGCTTTTTTTTAGCTTAAGATTGCCTTCCATTACTAGGAAACATGTTTACAATCAGACTGAAGCAATTCACGCAGGCAGTCCGTGGCTTCTCGCCACACACCCATCCTGTTCGTGCTCGTGACTTGCTTTGTCAAAGCATGGGCAACCTTATTACATCTTCTACTAACATGAGAGAAAATAAAATCTGAAAATAACAAGCTAATGGTTTGAATCTCCTTCAGCGTAGATATGATCGCTGAGCGCTGTGTCTGCAAGTTCCCCCACAGCTGAATTAACTCTAGGCAGTCCGTCTCCAAATGTATATATTGCACATCGTACTGCCGGCAACCAACAATGCGTTCCTGCAGGCTATCGCCTCCGCCGCACAGGCATCTAAACAAAGCAAAATTAGGCTAGTGAGGCGGAGAATACATAGAAAGCTAAGTGTAAATAAAGAAGTGGAATATATATAACCTATATAATTGGTACCACTAACGTGTCATAATTGATTTCTCTCAACTCTCAACTATGCCACGTCATCCTCCACTACCCGGGCCTTTAATCCCCACCAACGACACCACTTAGCTGCCCACCCATGATCCACCCGCCCACAACCCAATGGTGTACCATCATTTTCCATATAAATTGTCTACCATGAGTTCTGTCCTCCGGCTGATTGTTTGCAGTGACGTAAGAAAAAAGATAGCCCGTTCATTGTAAATGCATGTTACTTCAACAATAAACTGCATATATATGGTCAGGGGTGGGCCCAGGATTTTAATTATGGGTATTCAAAATTTCAAATAACAGAAATTTTTTTTGAACAGTCTAAATTATCAATGCACACCGTAAAATCAAAATCAAGTACCAATATTATCGATTAATAAAATTACTTTAAATTTGAAAGTATTCAACACAACATATTAAAACTTCAACGTCTGAAATAAATAGATGATAAAACAACCAACTCATAAGAAAACTTACAGCCTATAGATTAACTTTGCGAAACGTCATGTCTTGAAAATAAGTGATGATGTCCTTATTCTTAGCTTGTAAGCCTCAAATCAGTAGCACTACTGCCCTCTTTCTCTTCATGATTTGAACTTAAAATTCGCAATGACACAAGTTGCAATAAAAAACGGATGGCTCCCGAATTACAATCAAAATTCATAGACGCAAGCACGCTAACAGTGTAGCGCACTAGTACTCAACTCCTATTCTTAGCTTTCTAGTTTGCCAGAGAAACAGGGACGTTGCGTCCGCGTCGCTGCCTTGCCGGCCTGCCGCTGGCCGCCGCGCCCGCCGCGCCGCCGCCTTGCTTGGTTGGGGCTGCTGCCTTGCTGCCCCCCGCGCGCCACCGCCGGCGCTGGCCACCGCGCGCCACCGCCGGCGCTGGCCACCGCGCGCCACCGCCGGCGCTGGCCACCGCGCGCCACCGCCTGCTTGCTGGGCCTGCGCGCCACCGCCTTCTTGCTCCCTTGCTGGCCGCCGCGCGCTGCCGCCTTGCTGGGCTGCTGGCCGCCGTGCGCCGCCGGCCGCCGCTAGGGTTAGGCGCGCCGCCGCCCGCCGTGATGAGGAGGGAGGGGCGAGTCCACGAGCAGGGATTGGGTGGGGAACGGAACGAGCGATGCCTGGCTGGGATGCCCCCTGCTGTGTGCTGTCGATGGGGAATTAGATGGAGGTGGGCTGGTCTTTGGGCAATTGGGCCTTCGGGAAGAGGAGGGGGCTGGTGGGCTATTTGGTTTAATGGGCTAGAAACGAGTAGAAAGGCCTGTTACAGTGTTATTTTTTATTTTTTTGGTACAACATGCTTGGTATACACTACATATATGCATTTTTTTGCTAAAAATAATGGGTATTCAACTGAATACCCTTGCATACATGTGGGCCCGCCCCTGTATATGGTCCTCTGTTATCTATTATGTAAAATAAAATTCATAGAATAATTTACCTTGGCGTCAAAAGGCTGAAAACTTTGCAAATGCATCAAATAAACATATAAATTTATGCAACATATATCCCGCAGCAACGCGCGGGGAATTCACCTAGTATATGTATATAGCTCATTACCTTCATTTATTTTTTCCATGTGCTTCTTTCATATGGAGTACTGGTATTCTTTTATTTCATATGAGCAAAAGTTGGTTAGCAAATTACTACTGCAACCAGTAGCATCCATGCATGTGGACTGACTTCAGATGGTACAAAATTAAATGGTAGCAGTAGACAAGGAACTATATATGAACTCTGTTCACCCTGGCGCCAAGAAGCCCCCCTCTCCGTTGCTGCACCTCTGTGAGCCAAGATGCATGTTCGGAACTCACGTTCACCCAAGGGGTAGTTCATAGGTTTGGAAGGTGTTAGGAATACCTAGTGGTGCCGTCCTTTCATCATCTCGTTGCGAACATGGAGCCCGTGTTTTGGTTCTCGAAGACATTGTTGCAGACCGGGCACTACTTCGTTACACCCTCGTTCTTCTATGCGTCAGGGCGGCCAACTCCTTTCGGTATAATCGCCATTGGTGATTTCTTCCATCTGCACCAATGCAGTAGCGGAGACAGGCCGGGCTTGTTGACTACTGCTGCCTAGGATCTCAACCCCATCAGCTCCCGGATCGAAGGGGTAAAAACACCATCTCGCGGATGGTCTAGTCATAGAGTCAAGAGCGGTGCAGTAGTAGTTTACGTTTGGTCGATCTACAAAAATTCCGGAGAAGTCCCTTACTGCAAGTGTCATGTTTTTTTTCTTAATGTGTAAGTAGTAACTTGAGTACTGTTTTCCACCTGTTAGAATATGGTGCTCGCATGTTCTTGGCAGAAAACAAGATTTTCCTAGCTATTAAGTGAAGAAAAATATTTGCAAATAAAAAATACTTGACCGTGCATGTCTGTACTTAAATGAAAATTTACTTACCTGTTTTCACTGGTTGTAAAATAGCGCAATTGTAATGAGCACCATCGAAAAACCTTGGAATTGCAGCGGGTAAGGTAGCCAGTACTCTGCGCGAGGTGAGAGTGAGGGGAGACAGAGGTTACGCCTTCTATAAAGCTAGAGAGCACCAGACCTTGGAATCCCTAGCTTGACTGAATCCTAAAGGGCAGTTTTGACTGTTATTTCACACTGCTGCCTGCTTTCAGAACCAGAGCCTATGGGTGAGAGAAGTATAGTAGAATCTAGGTTCGGGAGGCACCAGGAATTCAAGGGCATCAACTGGGGAAGGCATGTTAGTGCATGCATAATAGGGATCACGCACGAAGGCAAGCCAGTGCTGCGGAACAAGATCAGAGTTCATGAAAAATTGTTGCTCAGCAGCAACTCAACACTCATAGCAGCTGAGGCCGTGCGTGTACCACTCTGGGAGCCTGGGTCGTGGCGATCGAGGCGCAGTTACCTTCGTTGCTATTTCAGTGAAACTCCAATCATACTCAAATATGGAGTTGTTTATGGTTGAACCCCTAAGAACGATTAGGAACCACAGCTACTAAGAACAATTTTCTTCGGAGTGTGCGTTATGCTGGCCCCATCGCTCATTTGGTCATTCACCCCCCCCCCCCCCCCCCCCCCCCCGTCGCTCCCGTAGGCGACGCGGGGGCGACGCCGCCGCCCTTCTGCTCGAGCCTCCCTCCCTCCCCCTCCTCCCCTCGCCGCCGCCCAAGCGGGTGGCTGGAAGTCCAGCGACCGCAAGGAAGGCGGCGGCGAGGTGTCTCCGCCCAAGGCTTGGGCTCCTCCGTGCGGGCGGCGTGGAGCTCTCAAGAATGGCGACGGCGGCGGCGTGGCCGCGGCTGCTAGATCCGGCGAGGATTTGGCCCGATCCGTCGTTCCATGGAGCGGATCCGGTGCAGGAAGCGACGGACGTCGCGAGCTGCGGCCGGGACGCGAGGAGGACGGGGGCGATCGGCGGCCGGCGTGTGGGGCCCGCGCGGGCGGTGCGGCTTCCTGCACGGGGCGTGGCGGACGACGACGTGGGCGGCGCGAGGAGGACGGAGGCAGTCGGCGACCGGCGTGTGGGCCTGCTTGGCCATATACGGCGACGACGACGGCGACGGCCGGCGGCGGTTGCCAGGTGTGCGCGACGGGCGGCAACCAGAGGCACTGCGCAGGCCGCGCCCAACTGGCCGGTGGTGGCCGAGCGGCACGAGCGCGGAGGTGGGCCGCGAGCAGCGGCGGCCTGAGCGCACGGAGGAGCACGGCCGGCCAGTGATGGCTGCACGGCAGCAAGCGACGCGAGCGCAGGGGAGTCGGCTGTCGTCCATGAGCAGATGCGACTGGGCAAGTGGGAGAACGGCGAGGCCGCCACCATGTCGGGCTGCCATGGCCATTCTCGGAATGCGGAGACTGAGGGTGTAGCATGGGGTGAGGATTCTCCGGGCATAAGCCCTCACCGTCTCTTTTGCCGGTGGAGATGACGGCGGCGCTCTAGGGCGTCGTTTCCCGTTGGGGCATCATCTTGGAGCCTCAACCCTGCTACACAGGGCCTGCTGGGTGAAAACCCTGTCCACCATGGACGAGTGATGGCGGCGCCATTGGCGTCGTACCCTCCTTGGAGGCATCATCTCTAAAGGCCAAACTCAACTCTTGGCATCTCTGATTGGTCATGAGCGGCTGCGGGCACTGACGGCAATCTCGCCGTGTGACGTGCTAAAAGGGGTTGTGGAGTCCACGTGGAGGCGTTTGAAGTCATGGTGGCGGCTGGAGGTCGTAGCATGGTTGCTGATTTGTGCTGCTTGCAGCGGACCACGGCGGCTGGCGTTGCTTGGCAATTGTCAGTGCGGTGTGGGACTACGTCATCAGACGGCGCTTGCGGCATCAGCATAGTGGGACGACTTGGCTTGCAGCGGGTTGCGGCGGATTGTCTCAGCTTGGCTGGGCTATCCGGTGCGGCACAACGTCCAAGGATGGCGCGGGCGACTTCTTCAGTTTGCGGAAATGACAACGGAGGCCATATGCAGGGTGAAACAAGGATGTGAAGTCGGCTTGCAGCGACGACTTCGTGGTTCGATGGAGATCCAGGGAGGCGGGGCAACTTCGCTCACCACCCTGACGGTGATTAAAGAAACGGATCTGGGATGGAGTCTGAGGCGGACGTGGCGAGGCCCCCGCACACGGAGTTTCCTCGAGGCGATGTGGAGTCCAACGGCGGATGCGGCGAGGCCCCCGCGCGTTGTGTTTTCGTGGTGGCGACTATGAGGCAGCCTACGAGAGGTCCGGATTCGGTGGCATCACCCCGTCAGGCGGAGTGTGAGGTTGTAGCGGCACTACGGCGGAGGGTCCCGCATGGCGGTGGCTTTCTCGGTGTGGTGTGGTCTGCTTCTGTCGGTTTTCTATCGACCACGGGTCGTGTTTGCAAGTTCTCGACGACTTCTTGGTATGTATGTTGGTGGGTGCCGCACCTGATTGAGAGGGGTTGTTGTTGTGTTTCCGCGTCGATGTCCCAATCCGACCGGATAAAGTCGAGTGGTTGCTGGCGTTTTTTGACATCCCAATTCAACCCGCCGGTTGTTGTGCTTTATTGTGTTTATTTTTTCTTTAGTTGTAATGTCCAGTCTGGACTTTATCTTCTTTTTAATATAATCGGCAGCTCTCCTGCCTGGTTCGTTTCAAAAAAAAAATCACTCATTGATCATATGCACTTGCAGCTGTTTGGAAAAAAAAGGAACATACGCTGAAAGTTGCCACTAAGACAATTTATTTGTGATTTATCATACTTCCATAAGTCCTTCAAGATGGATTGCTGCCTATAACGAATGAAGATGCATGCATTTATTATTGGCGGATCTATTGTTGCAAGATTCAAGGCACGTATGTAGTTCTTTGGTATTTTTCTTTCCAGAATTGCACCTTATGCTTTGTTTTTTTTGGAAAGGCACCTTATGCTTTGTTGCAGAACTTGCAGCTGGTTATGGTCCATTCCCTACGTCCAAAACAAAGACACTTTAGATTTATCCGAAGTTAAAATTTTTGAAGTTTGATCAATTTTTAGCAAATTTTTTTAATATTTAAGACATAAAATAAGTATACTAGGAAAATATAGTTTATGACGAATATATTGGTACTTATTTGGTATTATAAATATTAGCAGTTTTTTATATAAATTCGATCAAACATAATAGAGTTTGTCTTGGGATAAATATAAAGTGTCTTCTTCTTTAGGATATATTAGCTGTCTATGGAGATTGTTACTTGCTACTTAAACATGGACTGGTTTTGAGAGTTGACGGAGATGTTTAATTGTTTCTTTTATGGAAGAAATTAAATTAAGAGCCATAAGAATTAGATAATTGGAAATAGACTTTTTCTTTAAAGAAATAATATCGCGTGTAGTAAAAGACAGCAACGAAATACTATGCCGATCCAATAGTGATTACTGATTTGTATTGTGTCTCGCGCTGTTGGTTTTCTCCAACCCTTTTCCGTACTTCCGTATAAGTTCCATGGCTCTCAGAAAGCAGAGGAGCGACGACGGAACAGAAATCGAGCATAGTGGTTTCGGTGAGTCGGTGACGGCAACGAAGCTCCGATGCTCCAAGAACCCGGCCAAGAACCGGCCATTGTCAGACCGCCGAGGAACCCGTCCGTCGCGGTCCTATCCCTCCGGCGCACCATCGCTGGGCCCGCCGAGCGGCCCAAAGTGCGATCCCAGCTGCAGCCAGGCTGCCGAGAGCCCACGTCGACGCCATTGGAGCTAGCTCTTGCGCCGCCGACGCCGTCAGGCCCTGCTCACATGCAGGGGGGTCGTGCACTCTGAACGCAAAACATAGGACGACCACGTGAGCGTCCGTAAGGCGGTGTTGTTACTGGTGGAGGGAGTCGAACAGAGCTACCCGAGACAGTGTGCGTCGAGGCGGACGGCTCCCCGTAGCACGCCGCCTGCCCGGCGTGTCCACGGTAGCAACATCCCGTCGCCGTCCACGGACACGGCGGCCCGAAGAGCGACGGCTCGGGCAGCGTCAACGATGGCTTCGGCATAGCGCCACTACCATAGGCAATGACATGCGTCAGGGCGGCCGCCATGCCCGCTGCCTCGGCGGCTTCGGGTAACGCCACCGGCGTCGGTGAAGACGGCAGCGGCCGCCGCATCGGACATTCGGACACTAGTGCCCGTCGCTTCGTGTTCTCGTCCGATGAGGAAGCAGTTCGATCAGAAGCGGAAATTGTAGCGACTATTTATAGTGGAGAACTGGAATATATGTATGAAGTTCATTACCTTCATTTATTTTTTCCATGTGCTTATTTATTGAATAGCACAATATTGACCTCATGCGTGTACGTGAAACCCATGCAACTGGAACTAGGTAATTAAGTTCCTTCGCTTTTCCAAGACAGACTCAAATTATATTACTACGTAAATATTTGAGCCAAAAACGCATCAAACAAAGGCAACGTATCTTATGAAACTAACTTCGTGTGCAAACTATGAAAACTAGGAATCAAGACCCATAGATGGGCATCCGATGGCTGGAGATGGAGGTGGGTCATTTTTTCACTTAAACGCCCGCCGTTAGCACAGCTAATCCCTTTCTTTTTTTTGCGAATCCCCCCTCCAGCAAGTCCGGCGCCCTGCCTCGTGTCGTTTCGCGTTGCTGGGTGCATCGCGCCGCCACCATCCACCGAAACCCTACGCTCGCCCGGGAGACGCCGCCATGGAGTCTAGAGCTGCGCCGTGAGGAGGGGCTTGATTTGCTTCAAGAACTCGGCTTTCAGCGTGGAGTAGGCGTCCCCGAGCAGGAAGGTGAACTGCGTGCCGGAATCCACCATGGTCTGCCCGGCGCCGGTGTGGTTCGGCGCGAGCACCGACGCCGGGATCAGCAGCGTCTTGCCGCCAACGCGGATTCCGAGGAGCTGGACGGAGTAGGCCAGGCGGTCGAAGTAGGGGAGCGGCAGGGTGGGCTGGTACAGGGGCGTGTAGGGACGCGGATATTGTACCCCCCGGGGTAGGTACCACCCCTGAAATAACGGTTCGAATGACTCCAAGATTGGTGCGCCTAAACAACCTGAGCATGACGTGTGCATCTTTGCAGCGATCGATTTGCAGGGTGGACAGAAGATTAGCACCTACGGTCAAAACGAACTGTGCGCTAGTTAGATCCTGATTCACACAAACACCGTCCTATCCCGCTGCAGCCTTACCTACTCCCTCCGTCCCACAAAGAATACAATTCTCGCATTCTGAGGAGTCAAATAAGTTTAAGTTTAACTGAATTTATATAAAAAGTTATTAACATTTATGATACAAAATAACTATCATTAGATTAATCATGGATTATATTTTCATACTAAATCTATTTGAAGATATAAATGTTAATACTATTTTATATAAACTTGGTCAAAGTTGAAATCGTTTGACTCATCGGGATGCGAGAGTTGCATTCTTTCTGGGACGGAGGGAGTACCCCACTTATCCAGTTGACTTCCGGTTCCCTTATGCCTGCCAAGACAACGTGTTGCCCGCTGCTGCTTGTGTATTAAAAGATTATTATAATTATGCATTGTAGGTTTGGCTACATGGTCCATTATATTTTTTTTATTGTATGATTTTGCTGATGGACACTACTCAATGTTAGCATTTATCTGTGAATACTGCTCAATCATGCGGTTGTCAATAGACACGCTCTTGAAATTTAGATATCTACTAAATACATGGTGTATATTTGAATAATGCTTTCCTAGTTCACAGGAGAGAGAAACCATATGACTGAACCGAAATGCACCTGCAAGGCTATGCCGACGGTTGATGTTGTAAGTAAAAACCCGTGTATATCAATAGAAACCAGCCATACAAAGCATAATCGAATATATATACAACATGTATTAAATACTCTCTAAACCCCATCCCTGGACCTTAAACCACCCTAACCTTAAACCTCTAGACCCTAAAAACTGTAAACTACACTAACTCCTAAGTTGTAAACCACAAAAATTCAAAATCCTGAAAATCCTAAACCCTAAACCACCATAAACCCTAAATAAAATATGTACAGAACGTATCTCATGGAGATATCCTAAACAATTAACAAGTAAACCTAAACCCATAAACATTAAACACTAAAAATCTAAACCCTAAACACTAAACCAACCACCCTATACACTAACTCGTAAACCCTAAACACGTAAACCTAAACCAAACCCTAAACACTAAAAACCTAAACTCTAAACCCTAAAAATCCAAAACTATGAACCCTAAAAACCCTAAAAATCCAAAATTGTAAACCCTATACATTGAACCGTAAAAACCCAAAAAACCCTAAACCCACCCTAAAAATCCAAAACTGTAAACCCTAAACTCTAAAACCTTAAACCCACCGCACCCTAAAAATCCAAAACTGTAAACCCTAAACCCCGAACTCTAAAACCGCTAAGTCCTAAACACTAAAATTGTGGGTTGGTTATGTTTTAGTAATACCATGTGTCTTAATTTACGGGTAAAAAATTTAGCTCGTACGTATATAATGGTGGGGGTTGTCTCGTACTTCTAAAATTTAGCTTATGAAACAGTTATTTCATAAAACAACAACCTCCTTTCCTCGGCTTGCTCTCTCTACTCGACATTAATAAAAATCCAGTGTGACACTATTTCTAGTGATACAATATGAAATGACCTATTAGACTATCGACCTTTAATAATATATGTACCATGAGTGAGAGGAAAGTTCAACGAATAAAATAGCCGATAATATGGGTATTTATTTTAGTATTGGAATTTTATCAATAGACCGGTAAATAGCAAAGCTTTCTTAATTTATTGGAATTACGTCAAAAATTCGAGCAGCCAGTTCAACGAATAAACATGCGGAAGATTCGAAAATCGAAGTCCACCACCTCGTGTCCTCTCCAGAAGACTCGAAACCCCTCCGCATCAGGATGCAAGTGGGGCGGGCTTCGCCGCGAACCCGCATAACCCGCGCCGCAAGCCCGCGTCACTAAAGTGGACTACGCGGCTGTGCCCGTGGTGCCCAGCGGCGCCGCAAGCCTGCAACGCCGCCAGCGCTCTGCGCGTTCAGCGCGGCACCCAGACATCTCCGTCGTCCTCTTACGACAGCGATGATTGGTTCGGAGCTGCAAGGACGAGGCCATCTTGTTGCAAGGAGGTGCAAGGACGTCCATCTTGTTGGGCTTGCGGATGGGATTGCGTCATGGCGAGCTCGAGCTTGATCTGGTTCATCGGAGGTTCGCTGCATGAAGGATTGCAGCGGCGACTGTATCACTGTTGGCGGTCGTTACAACCCAAATCCGACCACCAATACTCGGGAATAAATGAGGTTTTATGCAACATTCCATGTACTTAGGTTTTATTTCTAATAAAGTTCCACGAGTTTTGGTGAGTGCCACTTGTGCAGGTACAACTACGACAAATGCGCGCTATTGGGGCCGAAAATGACCGAATCGGCCGAACGACTCCGTTCGGCCGGTTATCCCCCTTAGCCGTGCATGCCACCGGGAGTCGTCCACATCAACGATGACCAAGCGACAACAAGTACACGCCACATGGACGACCGACAACCCATCCCAGAGCACCAACACGTCATCCTAGGCCAAATCAACACGAAGCCAACCAGCAGGAGGCAGCCCAGAGGTTCCACAGGGCAAAGGCGGCGCAGGGAGGCAGGCCTGGGCCTCCAGCCCAGTTCGGCCGAAGGGCCAGGTTCGGCCGAACCGCCCCCAGGCTGGCAACCGCCTCCCAGGGGTGCATCCTGGCCCTTGGTGGCCAGGTCGGTGGATCCTACATTCGGCCGAACCCCCTGGTTCGGCCGAACCGCCTCTCCTCGCCCGAATCAAGGGGGGATATTCCCTGGATGCCTTGGCGGCTACTCAGCCCCAAACCGACCTGTGCAACTATAAATAGAGGGTCACTTTCACTTGTAAACACACACCAAGCCAAGGAGCTCATTTCCACTTTCATTCTAGTAGAGTTAGGATAGTTTAGTTGGGAGTTAGAGTTGAGTCGAGCTTTGCCTTGGAGGTTCCGGAGTCGTCTTCAGAAGCTCTGGTAATAGCTCTTGTATCTTTTACTTTTCCTTTTGTAAGACTTTGAGTATCAATATAGTTATCTTTATCACTTGCCTTTGTCATTTATATCTTGCCTCTGCTTTATCCTAGTTGCAAATATATCTTGTTTAGACTATAGTCAGTTATAGTTCTAGTGCTTGTAGTCTTGTTTAAATCTTTGTCTTGGCTGGTTCTTCGATCTTGCTTGATACTGGAGGTGAATTGTCACCAAGAGTAATGACAAGGTTGCTTGCTCTTGCTAGCAGAGTAAGTAGTCGTTGCCTAGTGTAGGAGTGGTTCCTAGACTAGTCGGTGGCCTTAGTTTATTCCCGTCGCAACGGAGGTGGTAGTCGGGAGGTGGTGACAGCCCTTTCGGTCTTCGTAGCCCATCACGTTAGTTCCGGTCATTAGGATTCCCCAGTTGGGAAATAGTGGCACCCCTTCTCATCCGATGCTAAGACATTAGAGTTATCCCAGATCTCCTAGTGCTGGCTCTGTAGCCGCTGTATCTCTAAGCTAGAGTGACATAGGTAGATAAAGTATCCAGGAGTCCTCTATCTCTTCTCGTTGTCCTCCCAGCTATCTATCTCTTCTCTCCCTTACCTGAGTATCCCTTGAGCTGTGTGTCCGGTATATCCACTCCTATCCAATACTGTTATCCCCTGTCTTGTCTAGTCGTGTACCCTTCTCTGATAGTCTCGAATATCTGTTCACTAGTAATCTTGCCAAAGCTTCCCTGCAGAAATATAAATTACGATACCTCAGAATACTCCCAGGTGAAGTGCTACAGCGGTGATTCTGTGCGCTTGCAGAATATTTCTATATTTTACTAAGCCATCAGGAAAACCACTGAAACACTCCTTACCCCAGTACCAGGATTCTCAATTCTGATATTGGATCGTAAGAAGTGCCAACAAGCATTTCTGGCGCCGTTGCCGGGGAAGTCTTTGGCTAGATTACTTTTGAACTTTTATCTTGAGCTATCTTAGTTGAGTACCGCTACTCAAGCGGGTTTATCCTTGCTCTGTTCGTTGGTCTTTGTGGAACAGACCAGTGCATGACTGGTTTCCAACTATCGTCAAACCTCCAAGAAAATCCGGAGTCACTTGTGAGGAAAGTACGACCCCGTGTTGTACCTCCTCAGAAGCAACTCCTTCCAACGAACCCAGTCCTTCCCGTCGTTGACCAGTCTACATCGAGGATGGCAACCAAGACGATCCGTGAGTTCTCTGCTCCATCAAGCGAGAACGTACGTGTCGGACCAGCTCCACCAGTCGGAGATGATAGCTTCGAGCTGAAGCCAGCCCTCATGAACATGGTACAGGCTAGCCCATTCTGCGGCAAGCCACACGAAGATGCCAATGCTCATCTCCAGCATTTCCTGGAGATTTGCAACACCTTCACCATCCGCGGAGTAAGTATCGATGCCATTCGCCTTCGTTTATTCCCATTCTCATTATTAGGCAAGGCGAAACAATGGTTTTATGCTAACCGCGAAGCAATAGATACCTGGGATAAATGCACTAGTGCTTTCTTGCTAAAATTCTTTCCGGTTGGGAAAACCAACGCCCTCCGAAACAAAATAGCTAGTTTCCAGCAGTTAAAAGATGAAACAGTCCCGGAGGCATGGGATCGCCTCCAGGACTATATTTCTGCTTGTCCTCACCATGATATGCAGAGTTGGTTCATAATCCAAACTTTCTATCATGGGCTGAGAAATTCTGCCCGTGAATACCTGGATGCTGCTGCTGGAGGCTCGTTCTTCTCTCTTGAGGAGAGTCGTGCGAATGCTCTCATAGAGAAGATGATCGAGAACCAAGGATGGTCCAACGACCGGACTCAACCAAAGACCCGAGGAGTTCACCAAGTTGAAGCTCTGGACATGCTCGCTGCCAAGATGGACCTCTTGATGAAGAAACTGGAGGCCCCTGCTCAAGAAACGGTGAAAGCCATGGACGCTCGCATGACCTGTGAAGTCTGTGGCAACACTGGCCATTCGGGGAATGATTGCCCCGAAACGCGAGAAGATGCCCACTACGTCAACAACTCCAACAACAACGGGTACCGACCGAACAACTACGGCAACCAAGGCTGGAATCCGCGCCCAAACCTCCCTTTTGAGAGGCCTCAACAAGGTAACAATTTCAATTCCAGCAATTTCAATAATCAGCCGTCTCTTAGAGATCTTGTGTTTGGCCAGATGAAAATAACTGAAAACATCAACAAAAGGCTTGCTGCTAATGATAAAACTCTGGAAAGCATAGACTCTAGGATGGAATCATTTTCTTCTACTATGAAAAATCAACTAAGCTTCAATAAAATGATAGAAACTCAAGTCGCTCAGTTAGCTGCTGCTGTTCCTATCACTGAATCGGGGAAGATTCCGGGACAACCCGAGCCTTCCATCGAGACAGTGAATTCCATCACTACCAGGCATGATAAGATGTCTCGTAGTGTATTCCGCACTAACCACGCAGGGAAGGTCGCACGCATCCAAGTGCTGACACCAAGATGGACCTACCCGCCGAGAGCTGCAAAAAGGGCGATCATCAAGACCTCTCCGGATAGGAAGGAAGATCCCGGAGTGCCCATCATTCAGTGCTCGATCTGGAATCGTCGCATTGATGATGCACTCTGTGATCTGGGGGCAAGCGTCAAGATCATGTCTAAGGTATTATTTAAGAAATTACGCTACCCTACTTTGTCACCTACTACTGCCCAGGTACAGCTTGCGGACTCAACCATCCGCTACCCCGAGGGGGTGATCGAGAATGTATCGGTCCGGATCTGGGGACGATATGTCCCTGTGGACTTTGTTGTCCTCGACACGGGGAACGAGCATTCGTTCCCCCTTGTGTTGGGCCGACCATTCTTGAACACCACCCGGGCTAGGATCGATATGGATGCGAGAGAAATCTTGTTCCGTATCGACGGAAGGTTGACTTACTTCAAGTTTCAACCCCGGGAAGAAAAGAAAACAGAGCCACTCACACCGGAGCAGGGGAGCGCCGAGTGTTTCCTTAAGGCTCTCATTAATGGAGAGCTGGAAATACTCGGTGGTGAGCAGCTCAAGTGGAACGAGCCGACAAAACCGACAAGTGCAGAAGAAATGGACTTCCTCGTAAAGAAATACGAGGAAGAACAAGCCCTCTGGAATTCTCCAGAGACACCAATCCCACCGCCACCGACACCGAAGAAGAAGAACAAGAAAATGTGGCGGAAGAAGGTTGCATCGTCCGAGTCATCCACTCCGGGACCGGACGATGACAAGAGCAACCGAAGACAGGAGAAGTCCCGCTCGCGGACTTAAAAGCTGAGCTCTTGCCGCGAGGAAAACCGGTATGTATCCCATATTTCTCTTCCAATTTTTAAATTTCCAATTGCATTTGCATGTTTCCCTTTTCAAAATAAATGAACCACTTGAGAAATTAATTTGAGAAAGAGTAGAAAATTTTGCAAGCTTGGTTTAAATAAATGGTCACATGCTGATTTTTTACCTAGGGTGGATGTAATTGGTAATTCCTATCATTTTCATCCCTTCTAGAACATCTCCATTTATTTACCATCACCACCAACCAGCAACAAATATGTCTACCCAACTAAAATTGGCTACACACTCACAAATTATCACAAACATGGCAGCATGGGGGTGACTCCACTAAAGTCCACTTTGGTCATGTCAATTTTGCATCTCACCTAACACAAACCACCAAATTTTCATGACCTAGTGCTGCACCCATTCAAGATTTTTGTGCTGGTGGGAGGCAGGTTGCGCATGAGGCACATGGGCCAGTTCGGCCGAATGCACTGGTTCGGCCGAACCAGGCACTTCGGCCGAACCAGCCTGCGTTGCCCCCTCTGCCTATAAATGCAACCCCTCGCTTCCTTGCTTGCCTCACACACGCATACATTCTGAAAACTCTGCTAGGAAGCTCTCTCTCTCTCTCTCACCTCTTTGCTCAAGTGCTTGCTCAAGTTCTTCCCCAAGTTCTTGCTCAAGTTTTGGTTCACTTGCATCACTAGAAAATCCCAAAAAATATTTTGCTTTTGTTGTGATCTTTGTGCTGAATTTCTGGACGATTTTGTGGTGGTCATCGACACCCACAAGAACGACTAACCTTTTGTGGTGGTTTTCATCCCCGCAAGAACGATTAACTATCTTGAACGACTGACTTGATTTTCTTGTGCTAACCATATATATTCAGTCCTTCGGGTAGTTGTTGTTGCACTAACCTTTTGCAGGAATCATGTCGAAGTTCTTCACTTCGCTTCGTCGTTCCGCCCGGCTAGGCCGACGATCGGACGATGCTGGGAGTTCCCCAGCCCCGTCCCGAGGCTCGAGCCGGATGGACACGGACGAGTACAGAGCAGCCGGCTCGGGATGGGGCCATGCCACGCCCCCGGCCAACACTAGTAGAAATGTTAATATCTATGACGATTTGATAGTGACGTTTCATTTGTTCGTCATGGAAGTGGTCTGTACCATGACGAATTTTGTAAATTCGTCACAGATAACGAGTGGCGGTGCCAAGCCGCTCAAAATAATGATGAAACTGAGAGGATGTTCACGGAACAACGAACTTGTTCGTCACAAATGAATCAATCCAGTTCTACACGTGAGGAACCAATGACGAAAACAGCAAATCGTCACAGAACAACGGAATTATCGTCGCTACACAACTTGGAAAAGAAAACAAGGCTCTGGTCCCACATTGTGTGTCTGGGTCCCACATACGGTCCCACCATACATTCCCACGTGGCTACGTGGGCTCCACCACCACATTGTCCCACATGACATAATTTGTGGGCGCCCACAAGTGGGCCCGGTCGCACGTCCACGTGGCAGTACACATCAACATGGACCCCACCACTGCGGTCCCACGACCATGTGGCATTCCACGTCAAACGTGGGCCCCTACACCGCAGTCAACAGCAAATGAGAAGCCCACCCTCGGCCCAGGTGTTGCAGAACTGCAGCCCACGTGCATTGGGCCGGTTTTCTTCGTTCTCCCTCGGCCCAGGTTTGGTCCAAGTATTCGTTTTATTCGGCAAAAAATATGCTGCCCTGCGGATTCGAACCGTGGACCAGACATAACACGAGTGGAAGTCTTACCACTGTACCATTCAACGTTTTATGTTAGACATGTAAATATATTCTATTTAACTATATGTATTCCGGCGTGAATAAGATCTGGGGGCATTTTCGAGCTGTTGCGGAGGCGTTTTCTGTTGGGGGGCGGCTGCGGCGCGGGGTCCCCGGCGGGCGGACGGGGGCTGCTGCGTGGCGGCATTCCTGGCGGCAGACGGAGGCTGCCCGTGGCGTTGTCCCCAGTGGGCGGACGAAAGCGGCTGCGTGTCGGTGTCCCCGGCGGGCGGACGGAAGCGGCTGCGTCCCGGCGCACGGCGTCGGCAGTGCGGCGGCGTCCCCAGCGCACGGCGTCGGCAGTGCGGCGGCGTCCCCGCGGCGGCTGGTGACGGCTCGGTCCCACGACGGCGTTCCCGCGGCGGCAAGGTGATGGCTCAGTCCCAATGGCCATGGCTGAATTTTTTAACATGCTGTGCTGTTGTGTTCTCAAAGTTTAATTTTGTTGTTGTGTTCTGAATTTCCACTTGTATGCCAAAACAGATGGATCGAAGTTGGGTTCATTTGAAACCATTCACACCTCCGTACATGAAAGGAGTGGACGAGTTCATGGATTTTGTTCGTGGAAAATTCCCTGAAGACAGCAAGATAAAATGTCCATGCCGCAGATGTGTTAATCAAGTTTTGCAGCATCAGCAAGAAGTGAATGACCATATACACATCTTTGGAATGTTGCCTGCTTACACTCGTTGGATCCATCATGGGGAGTCTCTAGGTGCCGAAATTATTGAGTCCATAGAGGAGGAGGTGCACCATGATAGTTATGATTATGATGAAGGGGTATACTTGGGCGAGGATTACCAAGATGATGGCCAAGATGATGACCGAGATGATGATCATGGGGTCACAGAGATGCTAGCAGATTTGTACACATCATTAGAGGCAGATGGAGGGAATCCAAGATTTACCAAAGTTCTTGCCGATGCCAAGCGGCAACTGTGCCCAGGATCAGAGCATTCCCGATTCTCCTTTCTAGTGAGACTTCTTTATATCAAGTCTCGCTATCGAGTTGGCAGTACAACATTTAGTGCATTCATGAAGTTATTGTCCCAGGGATTCCCTCAGTGTGAATTTCCAAGTTCTTATGATGAGGCGAAGAAGTATCTTGGTGAACTGGGCCTTGCATATGAATCGATCCATGTGTGCAAGAACAACTGTGTGCTATTTCGAAAGTCTACATTGTTTGGCAAGGATTATTCCAAGCTAGAAGCGTGCCCAATATGTGGTGAATCTAGATGGGATGGTGATGGAAAAAGGCAGGTTCCTCATAAGGTCTTGAGGCACTTTCCACTTATAAAATGGTTGAAGAGGAAGTTTGCAATGAAACAAATAGCCGAGGAGACCCGATGGCACAAGGAGGGTAGGAGGCCAGTCAAGAATGTAATGAGCCATCCAGCTGATGGGATGGCTTGGAAGGATTTTGATAGCAAGTATAAATCTTTTGCAGAGGATTCGAGAAACTTGAGGCTTGCCTTAGCAACAGATGGTTTCAACCCATTTGGCAACATGAGCACTCAATATAGTATGTGGCCCGTCCTTCTGCCACCTCTGAACCTGCCGCCATGGGAATTTGTCAATTCAGCAAATTGCTTTATGTCTTTGCTCATCCCTGGTCCATCATGTCCTGGAAAAGATTTTGACTTGTATTTGGAGCCTCTTGTAGAAGAACTGCTTCAGCTCTGGAGTGGAGTGAGCACTTATGATGCCCTGAGTGGTGAAAAGTTTGATCTTCGTGCCGCTGTGTTGTGGTGCATACACGATTATCCAGCTTTTGATGGCCGCCCTGAAATGAGGGATGCGCCGGGTAAGTTCAGTACTAAAGAGCTCCTTGAGCAGCTGGAGAAAGTGAAAGATGTGAGGCCAGGAAAGCATCCAGCACCTCCACCCAGGAAAAGGAAGCGTGGGGAGGGTAGCGGGCCCAAAATTTTTAGTCGCAAAGTTTTGTTGTGGAAGCTGCCATATTGGAAAGATTTGTTGCTGCCACACAATCTCGATGTTATGCACATAGAAAAGAACATCTGTGATAGCATCCTTGGCATATTACTAGAGATTCTGGGCAAGACCAAAGACACTGATAATGCAAGGTTGGATTTGCGCGATATGGGCATTAGACAGTTTCTGCACCTGCAACAGGATGGCAACTCAGTTAGCAAGCCAAACGCTTTCTATGTATTGAACAAGGAAAATAAAGTTAAATTTTGCAAATGCCTCAAAGGTGTGAAGTTTCCATATGGGTTTTCCGCCAACCTAGGCAGATTCATAAGTGCAGATGGTACCAAGTTGCAGGGCCGGCTGAAAACACATTGTTGCCATGTACTACTGCAAAGGATCATACCTGCTGCCTTAAGAGGATTGATAAGGAAAGACGTGTATGAAGCAATTGCGGAGCTCGGGAACTTCTTCAGAGAATTGTGTAGTAGAAATCTAAGGATAGATGTGGTGAAAATATTAAAGGTCAAAATCCCACTAATAATTTGCAAGCTTGAGAAATTATTCCCACCGGCCTTTTTTGATGTCATGGTGCACCCGACTGTGCATCTACCTGATGAGGCATTGCTTAGAGGGCCTGTTCAGTATGGATGGATGTACCCAATAGAGAGGAGATTGGGTACTTTGAAGAATTTTGTGAGGAACAAGGCTAGGCCGGAAGGATCAATTGCGGAGGCCTATGCTGCAAGTGACACCTTGACATTTTGTTCGAGGTATATGCGGGATGTTGACACCAAGTTCAACCCGGATGTAGGAGATCGGCCATTAGTTAGTGACATCTCAGTTTTTATGCATGGTGTCAGAATCATAGGAGCCGACAGGAGTCAATACATTGATGATAAGATGATGGATAAGCTAGTATGGTATGTTCTAAACAATTGTGAAGAAGTTGAGCCATATTTGGAGTAAGTATCGTTTTTATTTGTAAGATTATAATCTCCTGAATTTCAAGTGAAGTTTTCATGATTTTTGCTTTTTTTGTGACAGCATATGCAGGGAAGAGTTTTTGGAAGAAGGGTCAAATGATGTTGAGAAAAGGCTTGAGGAGGAATTTCCTAGATGGTTTAAGAGCCATGTAAGTGTCCTGCACTAGTAGTCACGAACTGGCTTTATGTATGTTGTAATGTGAGTTATCTCATTGGTGGTATCTTTGTATTCTTTGTTTGAACCCCAGATTGCCAAGAAGCGCAATGATCATCCAGAAGAGGTTACTGATGGATTGTTTGCTCTGTCTTATGGTCCTGACCTTCGAGTGAAGTTTTCTGCATCTTGCATTGTCAATGGAATCCGGTATAGCACCGTGGACCGTGAAAAATATTTGCAGACTCAGAACAGTGGTGTTTTGACTAAAGGTACTCATGACAATCATGCCATTGATTTTTATGGAGTCCTTAAGGATATTATTGAGTTGCAGTATAACGCCAATCTACAATGCGATCGAACTGTGGTTCTCTTTAGATGTGATTGGTACAATCAGGCAGGAGGCAGGACAGTAGGCATCAGAGATGATGGACATTTCAAATCCATCAACATTCAGTCATTGTGGTACAAATCTGACCCTTTCATTTTGGCAACTCAATCGACAAAGGTATTCTACATTGAAGACACAGATTTGGGAAAGAATTGGCGAGTGGTGCAACAATTTGAACATAGGGACATGTATAATGTGGCTGAAAAAAGTGACCTCTCTCATGATGTACACCAAGATGATTATTGTTCTCCTACAGAGCATGATGTGCAGCAAGGTGATGGTGATGGTGATGGTGAAGTGCAGCAAATAGATGGTGCTGAGGCTGAGGCCAATAATGAGGGTGGAGGATCTACTAGATTTGAAGGTCGTCTAGATGAACTTATAAGAAACAGGAAGCAAGCCAACATGGATGTAAATGAAGATGAGGAGGAAGATGAAGATGACACTATAATGGAATATTTGAGTGATGGTGGCAATGAAAACGCTGAAGATGACATGTGCCAAGATGCTGACGGCGATGATGATGATCTCTGAAAACGGCTAGAACCAACAAAAGGTCAGCAACACAGACTTGTCAAAATAGACTTCATTTCATAGTTGATCATTTTATTTACAGCCTTGTCTCTGTTTTCTCCCTACAGGTCAGTTGCGATGGGGTTCCAGAAGATCACCTTCTCCCTGCTGATTGGAACTTGAGGAGTCGTACAAGAAGCCCGGCGATGGCAAGAATAAGGACATCAAATAGCATCAAACCCATCATGTTTAGGAAACCACCTGGCTTAGTAGCAAACTCATGTATAATGCTTGTTGGCACCTGGATTTTGAAACATGAAAGTGTCATGATTCATGTTGGCATTTTTAATTATTTGATGGCTGCTATGTCTGAACTCTGCTGGTTTCTGTGGCCCTGCTCTTTTATATAACAGACTTTTATTCGAGATATATGTGGCCCTGCTCTTGCTGGTTTATGTGTCGTGAATTATGTGGCCCTGCTCTTGCTGGTTTTCTCCAGATTAAATTCAAGATATACTCTCTCACTTTTAACCAGAGCACATTGCCTGGATGGGTCATGTGTGTTGCTTGGCTTATTTACTTGCTGTGGCTGTGATCAGTCATCAGAATCTGGTAAACTCTCAATCCACAGAAATGGCAACATGTTTTGTTTGATAAAAGGGAGGACAAATTAGGAATCCATCAAGAAAAAGCTATTTTCTCATATTAAAAGAGTCCACCCTTTTCTCATATTTGAACATAGGGACATCATAGATAGCATATATACATGACACATCATGACTTAACAGCAACATGTTTCTGATAGCATATATACATCACAGAAGGAACACCAACAACCATCAAACAAAACACAGATCATTGCATGAACATGCTTCTGACACTTAGCAGCAACATGTCTTTGCTGATGTTGGTCCTAATGTGGCAGCCATGTTATTTGTCCTAAGAGGGTTGCCACCAAAATCAAAACGTACAAGCTTCAACTCCCAGATTGCTTCAACTCCCAGACGCCTTCTTCCTGCACTTCTCCTGCCCAGAAATGAGGAGCGGCCTTCTTCGACACTTCTAGCACTGCTTCATGAAATTCCATCTTCCTGCCCTTCTACGTTGCAAGTTTATCTTCAAGTGCATCAATCATCTCTAAGTCCACCTTCTTCCTGCCTTTTTCCTTTGCAAAGAATTCCTCAATTTGCTTGATCTTCGCCAGTGAGACTCCTACCTCATTCCAAATGTCCCAGAAGCTCATGTATAGCTGCAAGATGTACAATAAATAATGAGAGATCAAATAATTGCCAAGAATGAAATCTTCAGAGATTAAAAGATAGCACAAATCAAGGTAGCAATTATTTAGCAGAGTGACAATCAGCCTGGCAGTATGTTGGTATATCTATCAAAAGTAAAATAGATTCCCCCCCCTCTTAGCACCCACAGAACCTGACAGCTAGAGAATAAGTGGTTACTCATTGATGTATTCTCCCAAAGCAGTAGAAGAGGATTCTCCTTTACCATGCATAAATCATGAAATAATCAGCAAAATACAAACAATATCCTTGTAGCTAGAAAATCCATGAACACATCCTGAAAGAATGAAGAAAAAAAATTCAAGCAATCATTGTCTAACGGAACAAGTTGTTCAATATGGATTATGTAACTTGCAGCACCCAGAGAAAAGGACGGGTTACTACTGCTTATTGATATAAATATGTACTAAGATTGAAAAGTGGTTGCAACGTATTTCCAGCATCACAATGTCTTAGTGCTGAAATAACAATAACAAAAAATAAATAAAAATTGAAGGGTAGACTTCCATCTGCACCATACCAAATGATGGTCCAAAACCATCAACCATGGAAGACCATAAAAACATGTTGTCAGGCCAACAAATACGCCAAAATATTGTTAATGCAACCGCATGTATAATTTAGAACAAGTCTATAGCTAAGACTCTTTACCACACCAGCAGGCAAGAATGAATTAGACATTCAGACCAGGTCAGACAGGATGGCACAGGCTCCATTATTTTGTTACCCAAGCATGGAAGCCCAACCTAACTTTGCCCAGGTTACCTATGTCCTACCATCTAACTCCAATCAAGAAAAACAGTAGCAGCTTCATGTCAGATCAAGAGGGAACAATAAAAAAATGTACAAGACTACAGTGCAAGCATACAACACCAAAATTTTAGCATATAAATAGGCATCTTCTTATTAAAATATCTGCAAAACTACAAAAATGGTCAACCCAATATACATCTTTACAAATTACCAACCTCACTTGAGTAAAGTCTTAACTTCTTTCGATATTAGCAACCACACATCAAACTGACATAACCCGAACATGTGACTACCAGGGCAACTACTGGAAAACATTTAATTGGAGAAAGATAGTTTAGAGTCATATGGTTTGCATATGAAATCACATGTTCAAACATCAATCCTTTACCATTGGACCCTATTATTACTATTATTATTTCTTGTTCACAAAGTGTACACTACATAGGCCCAAAATTTCATGCCTGTCCTACAGACCAACAACACTACAGTATCTCCAAACCAACAGCACTACATCAGCATATATGTTGCTCAATATTCAGAACGTGCTCAACATGAGGTATGACAGATTAATATGCAAGTAAATTCATCAGAATAGAGCACTACCATTTCGTCTGCTGCATCGCACCTCCCCATCTCCATAGCCTCGGCCTCGTTGCTGCTTGTTGGGGAGGGAGGAGCGCCGGCCTTCCTCACCGCGCTCGGCTTCTTCCCCGCGCCCGGTGTCTTCCCCGTGTTCGGCTTCTTCTTCCCCGTGCCCAGCTTCTTCCCCGCGCTCGGCTTCTTCTTCCCCGCGCCCGGCTTCTTCTTCCCCGGCAACCAACGGCCGGTCGCAGGATCTCGGTTCTGCAGATCCACGAGAGCCCGGCGCTTTCGGGGTGGCATCCTCCGTGCAGCGGCGGGTGGGTGGAGGAGGAGGCGCGGCGGGTGGAGGCGGCGGAGGCGCAGCGGGTGGGAAGCTGAGGAGGCGCGGCGCGTGGGAGGCGGCGGAGGCGCGGCAGGTGGAGGAGGCGGAGGAGACGCGGCGGGTGGAGGTGGCGGATGAGGCGCTGCGGGTGGAGGTGGCGGATGAGGCGCTGTGGGTGGAGGCAGAGGAAGAGGAGAGGGCGGAGTGAGGAGAGAAGGGGAAGGCCGGTGAACAATAATGCTGTGAGGAGAGAAGGGGGGGTGAGGAGAGGGCGTTGTTGATAAAATAATAACTTCATGAGGAACAACGAAATGACTTGATGTAGCGTAATGGAGGAGGCTTCTATCTGTGAGGCTGGTATCCAGCGTTCGAAGCCTGGGTTGATCACCCTGATTTTTTTTACAAATAGTTAAGAAAAACAAAAAAAATGTGCCAACATTAGAGACAAGCCGGGGCTCGAACCCGGGACCGGCAGCTATAGCACGAGAAGTCCCAACCACTCCACCACTTCTGTGTTTTTAAGTTGTGTTGCAAAAAAATTACTTATTCTGTTATCACAAGGGGCACCACGTGTCAGCACTGGATTGGCTTCGCTAGTGAAGAACACAGGGATAGTTGGTATTTCTTCTTTTAATCTGTAATTAAATTTTGTAACTAGTATTTCTTCGTCATACATGATCCAAATTCGACGTTTTTTTCCTGATTTTTTCTAAAATCATGATCTTTTCTTTAATGATGTTGTTTTTTACAGATTCTATTTTACGGATCCTATTTATATGCTTCTATCTAGTTCCTCCTAAATACCGATTAAAAAATCACTTCTTTTGCACAAACATTACTAATGTAACTTCGTATTTTACAATAATAAGCTAAACACAAGCTTATGGTCAAGTTTGAAGTGTATATGAATTCGAAATTTTTGAAAAGTATGATACACTTCAATGTTCAAGTAACATTTCATAAAACTATGTCAGACATGTATCCATTTCTAAACAACATAGGTTCCGCTGTTACCGAAATGACTTGAAATTTTTATGACATCTCTATGGACCCAAAGTATGTTACCACATCAATTGGTAGAACCATCGGAGCATTTTATGATATAATTCGTATAGAACCATAAAAAACCAATTCAAATTTTAAATTTTTCAAACTTTATCACAACATAAATGACCAAAATCAACACATTATCTTGATAGAGCATGATTTTAGAAAATTCTTGAAAAAAGAATCATTCGATTTAGAGTTAGTATGAGAGAGAAAAGCTAGTTACAAGTTTTAGTCAAAGATTAAAAAGAGAAACCACAATAGTTCATCCCAGTTCATAGCAAGTCCAATTTCTGTTTTTAATCTTCGGATTAAATTTGTAACCCGTTTTTCTTCCTCATTCGAACTCCAAATCGGATGATTCTTTTTCCTATTTTTTTCTAAAATCAACTTATACAAGTTTCGTTTTAGGCATTTCTCCATTTGAGTACATTCTGAATATGGATTTGTTCAAAGTAAAAATTTAAACTATCTCAATCTCATTTCAAAACGGGGCCACCTGTCAGTCAAGCTCGGCAACACAGCACGGGCGCGCCTCGCCTGTCACCCCGCCCACCTGTCAGTGACACATATCAAACGCACAGCGCGGGCGCGGGCCCACCTATCAGTGAGACTAAAGAACACGTCGCAGCCCACCCCATCTAAAACTAAAGACCCCATCTCCCTCTCCCTCTCCAAACCCTATCCGCCACCGCGGGTGCCTCCAAACCCTAGCCGCCGCCGCACCGCCCTCTTCTTCGACGACGCCCACCGCCCGGCCGGGTCCGCACCTCGACGACGCACGACGCCCCGGCCGGGTCCGCGCCTCCACGAGGCACGACGCCCTGGCCGGATCCGCACCTCGACGACGCACGACGCCCGTCCGGGTCCGTGCCTCCACGACGCACGACGCCCCGGCCGGGTCCGCACCTCAACGACGCACAACGCCCCGTCCGGGTCTGCTTCCTCGCCGTCGCCACTGGGACTCAAATCTGCTACCTCGACGACGACGCCGACCTGATCCCGCTACCACATCGACGAAGTATGGTAAAGACTCGACGCGCTGTTGTATCAGGTACGCCAAATCCCTACAACGTCGACGCGTGGATTAGTGTTTGGAGCTCGAGGTCACTAGAATTTCTCTGCTCTAGTACATCCATGATAAAGGGTTAGGATTGAGATGCCTATATTAGTATTAGCAGCTCGAGGTGGATTAGGGGCGGAGCTCGAGGCGGATTAGGGTTCGGATTTGGCCAATTCCTGCTAAGATTGTATTTAGTTAGACGTATTTAGATGTATTTGGGCAATTCCTTCTAAGGGCAGCTCGTGATAAACAGGATAACATTATTGATAGATGTATTTAGTTAGATGTTTGATTTGATATATGTATCCAACTTTCTGGATATAAGAGTGTCTTCTACTCTTGTTTACGACTTGGGGAACTCTATGGGAACTAGATGATCTGTGTGTTTTTAGATGTTTCTGGATTTAAAGTAGATAGTTTTTATTGTAGTCCATGATTTAGTGTTGCATATAGTAGCTAGCTATAGTTTTGAATTTGATAGATTTGATAGATGCTTTTAGATGGTTGAATTTGATATAGTGTTTAGTTAATTTGAGGTTCAAGTTCAGATATTATCGGCTATAGTTTTGAATTTTATTTGTTTATGTACTGTTGGACTGAACTTTTTTGTTTACCAGAAAATATTCAGAGCTTGGTTTATGTACTGTTGGACTGAACTGTTTACCAGAAAATATTCAGAGCTTGGTTTATGTACAGTTTCAAGTCTGAATTTGGTTTGCATGAATGTATCATGTTAATTATAGGTGTCGTTAATACACGGAACTTTTTTGTTAGGTGTTTATTAATTAGAGGTGTTATTAATTAGAATTTCCATCAATTCAACATCCTGACCTGCCCTATGTGATTTCGTGTGTAAGATACTTCGACATGTGATTATGAGAGACAGCACAACAACAATATATCAGAAATTAAAAGAAGATTTGAAGAACTTGGCCTCGCAGCAGCTGTAAAGTCAGTTCAAAATGAATCATCCCCTTCAAGGGGATATAGGAAAGGGGTACGGGGTAGAGGTGCTAAAGGTACAGATGATTCGGATTATCTCCCTGAAGCTGAGGAGCAGGTTCAGGGAGACACCGATGATGATGCAGAATTAGACGAGGAGCCTATTCCCCTCATGGTGATAGAGGTACCTAGTGATTGGATGCACAATTGCATGGTTTACTACTATAGTAGCATTTCCTTATTTTTATTGGTTTTCTAATTCAATCACATGTTTTTCTCCTACTGTAGGCTCCTCCTAGAAAACAAAAGCGAAAGACCATCTCCTCAAGGCGTCTAAGACGTACAGAAGAAATGCCGCCGGGAGGTGCTAGACCAAGTAAGCGAGTGAGGCCTACTCCTCCAAATGAGAGACCTACTGCTGCTGAAGATATAGCACTTGATGGAGCAACAAAAGCTAAGAGAGCTAGGCAAAGTACTTCAAATGAGAGACCTCGTGGCGTCACCACACGGTCCTCCTCAACAAGGCAGCAGCCAACTCAAACAATGGATCAAGTTCAGCAAGAATTGCCTCCTGTAGCAGAAGATGACAATGGTCTGCACAGTCCAAGAGAGTACTTGAATGACTGGACCTACAATGGAGATTATGACAATGATGGTCTTGGTAGAGAACATGAGGAGCACTGTGAGGGAGAAGAAGATGAACACCATGAAGGTAAATGTCATTTGCATTTAAATTATGCAATTTAGATCCACTACCAATATTTAAGGAGTACTAACATTCTGAACTTTTGTTATTTTGTAGAGCCTGCCCAAAGAGCTCCAAGAAGGCCAAGGCCACCAACAAGGGGTATATTACTTGATAACATGACAAGAGCAATGAAGAAGAAGTTGCCCATATCTGTTGCTGATGGGTTCAAAAGGCCACATGACCCTGTGCAAGCTGCGAAATTCGCTTCTAAGGCTGGTGTCATTGTTAGGGATTCCGTTCCTGTCCTAACCCATTGGAAACACTACAAGAAAGATAAAAACCTTCTCGATGGCTTTGTTGGACAGTTAAGTGTAAGTTCCTCGATCTATACTATGTATGTGTTACATTTAACTGCGAGATTGATCATCTTCTGCAACTAATGAATAATCTTAATAATTTCCAGGGAAGGCTTGGCATTGACATCAATCAACAGCCAACCAAGGATGCTTGCTATAATGTTCTCCAGTCTACTGTAAAGCAGAGGCGCTATAGATTCAAGAAAGCCTACTTCACCGGCACCCCAATTGACCAGGTCAGTGCCACCTCTCCTGTACCATACATGACTGATGCACAGTGGAATAGACTGGTTCAGAAATGGACAGATCCAAAAAACATGGTATGTCATATCTGCTGAACTCCACAACTAGCTATTGTTGCCATGGTATGAATGCATGATTTTGTTGAAGTAAATGTATAAGGCTGTGACCTGTGAAAGTTCTCTGATTTACTTGAATTAGTCTATTCTCTTCTGGACTTAACAGTTAGTTGATTGCTTTGATAAACCCTATTCAGACATCATTTATCATTCTTGAGCTATTTATTTCCCACAAGTGATGCTACATAAATTTCTCACGCTGCAGCCCAGTAGGTCCAATAATTTTGATTGAATTATAATCTGTATCACTTGTTGTTGCAGCGAACAGCTGAACAGAACAAGTTAAACCGTGCCAACGTCAAGTTTCACCGGACAACGGGATCTCGATGCTATGTTGCACACCTGCATGCATATGTAATAGGGCATTATTTTGTACCGTTACTTTTTTACTCCACTGTTATGTGCGAAAGTCAACTAATTTGGACTCTTTGCATGTCATCCCAAACAGAGGCAAAAGAAAATGGCTAGAGCACGTGAAAATCAACAAAATGCCACTGGAGGACAAGAAGCTCCTGCTGATGGAGGACAAGAAGTTGCTGCTGATGGAGGACAAGAAGCTGCTGCTGATGGAGAACTTGATGCGGTGGAAATCTTCAAAGAATGTCATACCAGCCGCAAGAAAGGACTGACTGACATTGCAAAAGAAGCAATTGTAAGTCAAATATCACTATATACTTTCCCAGAATCTTCTTGTGTATCTCTTATTGAAACTGTCTTAGTGTGGAAACTAAGATGGCTTGAAATGTCCATATTTTTCATTATGCTGAGGTGGCTTGAGTCTAGAGTGTTTTCGAAATAGTTTGCAACTTTCACTGTGCCCTGCTTGTGCTCTTTACTGATTTTCTAGTTATTTTAACTTTTAGTACTTGGAATGAATTTTTGTGATTTCTAGGAATTGGCTTTCAGCTGAAATGGCAAATCGTTGGAATTAGATGTTGCATGATTATTTTAGCTAGTCAAGTGATGAAAGTATGCGACTCTTTCACTTTTTCTAACATGATGAAAGTATTGTGTCTCTACTGCTACATACATTGAAGTAGCCAAATAAGATGAATAAAAATGTCTCTTAAGTCAAGATTCTAAAATTTACCAAGTTTAACTAGGTTGTTGACAACTCTTTGGATTATGGCAGGCTAACATGGAAGCTTTGAAGCATCAGCCTCTTGCTGAAGGCAGTGCACTATCAAGTGCACAGGTTGTCTCCAACGTGCTCCCCAAGAATAGCAGTAGCATCTTCTTAAAGAATGTTGGTCTGCAGCCGACAAGCCCAACAAAACCACCAACAGCACAAGAAAGGGCCCTGCAGGAACAACTCGTGGCTGAAAAACAAGCTTCCGCTGTTCTCCAAGGTGAAGTGAATCTGCTGAAGCAGAATGCTCAGAACACAGAGAAAGCCCTTGAGAGGACCCAAATGGAGCTGCAAGAGAACAAGAAGGCGCTGGAGGAGAACAAGAAGGCGCTGGAGGAGAACAATTTGCTGCTTAAGCGTTTTCTGCAGATCAACTGTGGTGGTAGCCTATCTGGTCCTTCATCTTGATCAGATGAACTGCTTATGCGTGCTGCTGCTGCTGTCTTTTGCTTGAACTGTCTACTCTACTGTGCTGCTGCTGTCTTTGTCTGTGATGTGATGATGAACTTGTGGTCTGTGATGGATGATGAACTTGTGTCTGTAATGCATGATGAACTTGTGGTCTGTGATGTCATGATGAGCCGCTTATGAAGTTTTCTAAGTTATGAGCTTGTGTCTGTGTTTGTGCATTGTAACTGTGAATTGTGTTCTTGGCGTCATGTGGTGTATTCACAAGTGACCACGTGGACCAGTAAGATTGCGACACGTGGACCAATCAGATTGCGGCACGTGGACCAATCAGATTGTGGCACGTGGACCAATCAGCTGCCAGCGTGGCACCGCCACGTCAGCTGCCAGCATGGCATCGCCACGTCAGCTGCCAGCGTGGCACCGCCACGTCAGCTGCCGGCATGCATGGCGCCACATGGCAGTCACTTTATGACGAAATTAGTGACCATGTTCTCTAGTCATAGAAGACGAGCTGTTACATGACGGAAATAGTGAAGGTCACAGAAAATGATCAGTTCTGTGACCAAATTGCGTGATTCGTCACGGTGCGTCAAATGTGACGCTCGTTCTGTGACGATCTTAGAAATGTCATAAAGTCGTCACAGAAGATTTTCAATGACGAATTTAGCATGTACTGTGACGAATGATGTTTGTCATTGATGTGAACTTCTGTACTAGTAGCTTACTAGAAGCTAATTAACTATCCGACGGAGACATACATGCTTACTAGAAGCTTACTAGCTCGGCGAGATTCAACTTGCCCGAGAAAACAGAAGGCTCCCTGGTCGACGTAAGCAGGAGGCCAGGAGGCAAGGAAAGTTGTTGGAGGTAAAACCAATTGACCGCAGTCACTACCGGAAACCGGCTGTTTGCCGTGTGCCGGCGGCACACGGCAAAGGCCGTATTACACACGGCAAAGCCTTTGCCGTGTGCCGCACACGGCAAAGCCTTTGTCGTGTGCCGCACACGGCAAACGGCACACGGCAACCAGCGGCCGGCAAAGCCGGGCTTTGCCATCGGCCGAATGTCGGGCACATGGCAAAGCCTTTGCCGTGTGCCACAGCGGCCCACGGCAAAGCCCGGCCCAGCCTCACGGCCGTTAACGGCGACGGCGGCCTTTGCCGTGGGCCGCGACGGAAAGGCCCCCAGGCTTTGCCGTGTGCCAGACCCTGGGCACACGGCAAAGCCCTTGTTCCAGGTGCCACGTGTGGTCACTTTGCCGTGTGCCAGGGCTCTGGCACACGGCAAAGTGACCATACAGGACCCTGTTTTTTTACATTTTGACGTAAATGGGACCCGAAAACAGCACAGAATCATCACAGGCATTAATATATCACAATAACCATTACAGGCATACATAATATCATCCGTAACCATCACCATACACATCACAGGCAGTTATAATCCACAAATGCATAAAAAGTGCATAAACCGACATAGTACGAGTCCATACAAGTCCACAAACAAGTCCAAATGGAAATTACGTCCTACAAGTCGAGCTGATACATCCAAGTCCAAGTCCATGTGACCGCGACTCCGAAAATAAAGACACAGTGATCAGAGATTATACAGAATTGTATGTTAGAATAAAGAATGGACACATTTACATACCCATTTCTTCGCGTACGCGCCGAGGTGACGGTTGCCTTGATGATGTGCTGCACCTGGCATCAACAACCGACGCGCACGACAAGAGTTGTGGATCTCCACCCAACCCTCCGTGCACCACTTATCAACGATCAATCCCCAGCACTGCATATCCGGCGCGCACCACCATGGAGGCACCTGCACGTAATCAAAAACATGACATATAAGTATCGCATGGAGCACGCTTCATATCAGAAAAAGATAGTATTACTATTTACCCTCATGAATTGCTCCCGGGTCAGCCTCATGTTTCTTGCCTGATGTTTCTTCACCACCACTCCTTCGTGTCGGCCCATATATGTCACGATGGCCTGGACGCGGGCCTCGTACATCATATCCGCCACCAGCTTGGTGTACGCTATGTCAGCCGTCCGCATCGCGAGCGCCAAAACTCCCGGCTCGCATCGGTAGAAATCCTGCACATAAACGTTTTGTTATTATTTGAAGAATGTCCAATGAATGTACTGTATTTAGAAAAGCAGTTCAGGACTTACCCAAAACTCGTTCAGGACCCGCTCCGCCTTGTTTCCCCATACCCTGTCGTCCCAATCTGGTACATCGAGAACGTCGCGGTACTGGGCCCACGTCATCACCGGCTGAAGGCTCCCGGCAATCACCCGCGCGCCAGGGTAGTGAAGCCTGACGAGGAGCCCCAGGATACCATTGGGCATGCGGTCGTGAACACCTGGGGTGATGACCTCAAAGTTCCTGAAAAAATGATTAAGACGAATGATTAGATTCAATTGTCATTTTTAAAAGAAAACGTGATCATAACTGCAAAAGTTACTTACCTGGGAGGGTCTGGTACAAGCATCGGCCGTCCCTCTAAAGGTATCGGCCGGTCCGGGAGCTTTGACGGTCCTCGCAGCCAAACAGTAGAGACTTGCACCTGCTCCACCTCCTCCTCCTCCTCCACCTCCTCCTCGTCACCCGAGGCATTCGCCTCAGGTACATCATCCTCCCCCGCCTCCTCGTGCTCCTCCTCCTCCTCCACCTCCTCGTGCTGCTCTTCCTCCTCCCCCGCCTCCTCCTCCTCCTCCTCAGGAAGGGGTGACCTCCTACGAGGCACCCTCTTCCCCCTCTTCCCCTTCCTCCGTCTAGCCATGCCCGAGTCCTCAGCCTCGGCTGCTGCAGCAGGAGGAGCGTCCTTCTTCCGCCGTCGAGTCGACCGGGAGGACGACTCACCACTGCCACCAGACTTCCCGAGTACTGAGGCGAGCGACCTCAGTACACCTCCGCCGCGCCCCACCATCTTCGATCAACCGCCTGAAATTTAAAATAGTAAATTGATCAGTACATGTATTAGAAATAAAATAAATAATAAACAATAACAACAACAAATTCAACCCGTGTACATCCACGAACGGTGACATCACCCCCAGTCTCCCAGCCCGTGTACATCCACGAACGGTCATCGATCCTTTATTGCATATCATATAGCAATATAAAATTCATTTGCTTCTACTCGATGCCTACACATTCTAATAGGTACAAATAGGTCCTAATCCCACCGAAGGATCCGTAGCCGAGTTAGCTTCCATAGTCATTCCGATTCGGGACAGAATTTCGGCAGCACCTCCCCGCTGTTCTCCAAATACACGTCCCGAGGGGGATATTGTGTATCCGGAGAACAACGGGAAGATGATGCCGAAACGATGTCACCGATCGGAATAAACTATGGAAACTAACTCGTCTATGGATCCTTGAGCTGTCCAAAATCGTGGACAATTCGAAACAGATACAGTCATAGATATGCAGAATCCTGCATACCTAGCATCGTATCTCTTTCGAACGGGAGACATCTAAATAGGTTGCCTGCAACAACTTACATATGCTACGGATTAAATACGGAGGGCATTGGGTTTTGCATGTGCTCACCTAGGGCTTGACGGCGGACGAGGCGGTGAAGCTCGTGGCGGTGCAGACGGCGTGAAAACCGAGTCACGGGGCGGTCAGGGCTGGGACGGCGGAGGGAGAAAGACTGTCCTGCATAAAAAAACAAGAAAACAGTGGTGTCACTTCAAAATTTCGGCAGCACCTCCCCTGTAATGGGAGGTAACCAAAACCCCAACCTGCAAGAAAACATACACAACGGCACGAAGGCCGGACAACAACAACGGCACGAAGGACAGACATGCACAATGGCTCGATGGCCGGACAGACACAGCGGCTCGATGGTCGGACATACATGTACGTTTATTGAGCTCACCTATGGTCGAGGGCGGAGCGGTGGCAGCCGAAGGTGGCCGAACGCGCGGTAGGACGCGCGAAAGTTCGGCCGGGGAGTCGTCGGGCTGGTCGGGGGGGCGTCGGGGGCGCGGGGTTCAGTCGGGGCACGTCGTGACTGGAGTCGCCATCCGGGGTGAGCGCCGGAATGGCGGGGCCGTCGAGCGCCGGGGCCGCCGGGTGCCGGACCAAGGCGGGGCGGCGCCGGCCTGGAGGGGCACGGGGCGGCGCCGGCGGAGGGGGCGACACCGGCGTGGAGGCGTCGGCGGCGAGGGGCGGGAGGCCGACAGGGCGGCGCCGGCGTGGAGGCGGAGGAGGACGGGGCGGCGCCGGCGTGGAGGAGGAGGTGGTGCCGGCGGCGACGGGCGGGAGGCGGAGGCGGCGCCGGCGTGGAGGAGGAGGTGGCGCCGGCGGCGACGGGCGGGAGGAGGAGGCGGCGAGGGGCGGGAGGAGGAGGCGGCGCCGGCGGCGAGGGGCGGGAGGCGGCGGTGCGTCGGGCGGCGGCGGCGCGTCGGGCGGGAGGCGAACACGGGGACAGTTGCTTTGCCGTGTGCCCGACATTTGGCACACGGCAAAGCCCGGGGCACACGGCATATATCTCTTTTCCGGTAGTGAGTCCTGATACACCGGGACACGACGACGCGCGGACAAGGACTAGATAATTGTGGAGATCGATAAAGAGTCTGGCTGCAGTTTGTTAATGCGTCGTATTGTTTCCTCACCAAGTTGAGTTCGGATTAGCTGGTTATCAAACCTCGACTTGGCGGGGGTTTTTGTTTGATGCGTTTTTGGATCAAATGTTTACGTACTAATATAATTTGAGTCTGTCTTGAAAAAGAGAATGAACTTAATTAGCTAGTTCTAGTTGCATGAGTTTCACGTACCATGAGGTCAATATTTCAATAAATAAGCAGAGCAAGCGCATGGACTCTGGGCAGCGAAAGTCCATACTATTGGAACGGCCGTCATGAACGGTGTTCCCGAAAACAGAGAACAGACAGGTATACACTTCATGTATGTACTCGTGCCAGCCGCATCTAAATACGTACACGCGCCATGTACACAAATCAATGAGCTAGTGACCTTGGCCACCGACCGGCCTGATGCTGTGCAGCCTAGCTGTGCTGGTTGTATGCTGGTCATGGATCACATTATTCATCATGAACTAATCAGTAGCAGGAAGGCTAGTGAGGAACTCCATTCACGTGCATGCATGCAAATAAAGCTCCCATGTTTGTAACTGCTAATTACTTATAGCGTCTAAAGAATTGATGTTGAACATCGGCCACCATGCATGCACATACGTACGTGATGCTAGTGCAGGCACACGTTTCTGGGCAGCAGATAGCCCCGGACGCGTGCGAATACGACAAAGTCTGAAAGGTATCGCCGTGTCATCAGGATACAGCCGAGCCAGCAGTCAGTCGGTCCGGCGTGGAAGGTTCTGGAGGCCTGAGGCGTGAGGCCCCAAGAGACTCAGCGTGGTTAGTTTGATCAAGGTTAACCGACGTTCTGATCGTGTACGTATAGGAGCTTGAGATTGTTATCAGGCCCACGTACAAGAGAGAAACCGTACAAGAGAGAAACAAGAAAAATATCTAATCACGAGTGCGCCGGGATATAACGCTGGTTGAGATAAGCACAGATCAGCTTGATCGGCAAACAAAATAAATACCCTGGCTAACGACTCGCGGCGGCGGCGCGAGAGGATGCCGGGCGCAGCGCCCCTGTAACCTAACCTGCGGCCTATAAAAGGCCCCTGACTCCTCACGCACAAAGGGACCTTTTTCTGTTTCCATCGACGCATGGGAGGTAGCAGCCGGAGAGAGGAGAGACGTGCGCCGGCACTTCTTTTCCATCACCGAGAGAGATCGAGACAGACCGCATCATGCATACACATTACACATACACAAGTCGACGAAGGCGAGGCTACCGGGCTGCTGAGAACCGGCGCCCATGAAGATGAGACAACCACCGTATATAAGACGGCCGGAAACAGCGTCGACGCAACCACACCATAGGAAGGCCGGAAAACAGCGTCGACGCCGGGAGATGACGACGGCAAGATGGCGGTGGCCGAGGGCGACGTGAAAAGGCCACGGAGCTGCTCCGTCCGAGTTCACGGCCGGCGGCGCATGTGCTCGTCTGGTCGGAATTACGGACGCAAGAAGGCTGCTCTTACCATGCCATTATGTGCATGCAAGACGTGCATGCCTTTGGCTAATGGAGAAAGCTACTAGGAGACTATGCACGTATGCATACACCAGTCAAGACGGCGGGCACCACCAGGAAGCCGAGGGCCCTGCAGACGGATTTTCTTGCGGCCGTGCTCCACATCAAGACCCGGAGATTCAGAGCCCCGACGATCAAGTTGCCACAACGTCGACTGCTCGATCAAGCTACGCGTCTTCATCAAGCATCTGCTACCCCAATAACGACATCCATTGCGCGCCGTTCGACACCGATGAGGCGGACGACGCGAGGACGGGCGGAGCTGATGTCCCAGCTACGCTACACCGGCACATGGACACCGACGAGGCCATGATGATGCCAACGCTCACACGCACATCTACACCACCATCAGCAGCACATGCATGGAGAACGTGAAGCAAGATCGAAGACGACGGCCACCGCAGCCTAATCGAAGGTGCTCCGGCAAGCCAGTCTTGCGGAGGTAACCGGGTGCTTTCCGAGACCCCGGGAACCAGAAGACCACGTCGCCCAAGTCAAGATCGCCGTCAGTGGGCTACGGAGCGCAATCTCAGGAACTTGTATTTGTTGTCTGGAAAGATTAATAAAATACCTGTTCCTTCTTTTTATTTGTTGTGTACTTAGTACACTGGCACGCCCGCATTTTACTTTTCCCACGCGTGTAGAGAAATTCGTGCGATTTTTCTCTCCAAACAAATTGGCACGCCCGATGGGACCTGGTTCTCCTCCCATCTCTGTTGCGCAGTGGTCGTCGGATTCGTCTTGGCCGTTCTCCAATCAACGCAACATGCTGCATGAAGAATATCGGCAAGGAGCTACCCTGACGAGGAATCTTTCTTACAGGAGGATCGCCCAACACCATCAAGACCCTGGTGTCGTCCCCGATCTAGTTCGTGACGTTCACTGCTGCGCTGATGTCCAAGCAAGAAGGGGCATCTAAGGCCATCAAGACCCAAGCTCCACCCACCGCGAAACCCGAGAAGGTCCATGCTCAACTGCCGCCAACACCCAAGAGCCGTCCCTGCTCAGCTTCGGACAGCTCCCGCAAGTCGCGATCTTCGAGCACCGCAACAAGACCTACGGGCATGAGACGCAAGACCCGACGCAGTTCCAGGAGGCCCAGTCCAAGAAAGCTCAGAAGAAAGTTTCTGCTATGGCAAAGAAGGAAACCCGTGCCGTGCCCTTCTGAAGAAGTCGGTGAAGGCCGAGCTCAAGGGAGATGTCCAGGCTGTGCAGCAACTGCGCGCCAAGGCGGTCAACAGCGCGCGTGGACTGCAACTCTCCACGCTCCTACCCCAATACCCATTCAAAAGGCGGCTGCTCCAGCTGTGGAGCGCATAGAGGTCAAGCTACTAGAGGCCTTGGAGGATGTGTCTAGCAACTTGCGATGACACATGTCCTTTGCTTGCCATGTGTCGAGCCCACATCTGCTACGGAACTACCGGAGGAAGTGCCGCAAGGTACAACGGCTACACCAACAAGTGAGCTCTCGAATCGCTCAGAACACATTCCCAGAGGAGGACTGATCTCTCGACCCAGGGGTCCTCCTTGACAAGGTCTTCACCTACCCTAGCATAGTGGAACCGTCGTACGACGTGTTCTCCGATGATTGGGCACATGAACCAGCCAAAGTCAAGAATCTTGTGCGACGTGCGATCATGCGAGAGTACTGGAAAAGGCAGAGCTCGAACAAGAAGCCACACCTTGCGGGGGCAACGATCTCCATCGACAACAGCACCCCGATCCATCCAACCGGATGGGTGCCCTGCTTCCATGTGACGGTGACTGACGGCCCAGCCACAACTAATGCTAACAGGTTTGCAGCTCTGCAGCCTGAAGAACCAGCACCTGGGGATGAAGGCATGCGACTAGAGCTACGACAATTGCAAGATCAAGTGGCTCAACTCGGGAGAAGGCTTCAAGATCGAGAGGCACTCGAGTCTTCATCGGCGTGAGCTGGAGGAAGAACGGAGCGATTCACTAGCAACCGCCACCCTCAACTTGACCGCCAAACATTGGTGCCACGTCGGAGGTCTCCACCACCGCTCGCCACCTAGTGGAGGCAATCTATGATACCACCACGATGGAGTCGGTGGTCATCAAGGCATGATGACCGGTGCGGTGGGCAGGCTCGTGACCCTTCATAGAGACGCGAGCTGCCACGGACGTCTTCCCCGCCAAGGCAAGAAGTACAAGACCAAAGGCGACGTATAGGGAACGCGCCTACCATAGCTGCACCCCAGGCTGCTCCACTACCTCAAGTACCTCCGCGAGTCTAGCTTGGACCCACCGAGAACCAGCGCAAGAGGGAGAGGCGCCAGAGGAACCGCCAAGCACGGTACCGGGAGCTCGAGGAGTTGGTGTTGAAGCACACCCAGGTCCATTTGCGGCCCGATGGGAATGTTCACCAGGAGAACAACCGGATCAAATTCCGTGTCTCTCCTGACCTGGAAGCTGAAGAGAGGTACCACTACTTCCTTAACCGGCTAACTCCAACGCCGCGACGGAGCCAAGCTGGCGATGGTGACGCAAGGGAGGTGGCGCCAGCTACTGATCGTTCACCGATCATCCTCAAGCGCGGTGAAGAGCTAAGACAAGCTACACCATGCTCGGCTTCTTCTTCCAAGTCGTGAAGAGCCATCCGACTCACCTACACCCATGGAGGGAGTTGAGTAGTCACCGTTGGTGCAAGACGGTGATGCACGTCCCCAAGCCGAAGCTGTCGTTGCATCGCAGGGACCAAAGGAGGCGGTCGAAGCTTCTCCTCCTAAGTCAGAGATGACGCCAGAAGAAGGCCAGAAGAACATCGCCATGTGCAGCACATTGGCATCACGCTCCAGAAGCGAAACAGAGATGGAACTGGTCCCTCCTGAGGTGACCCATGAATTCAGCTACCCATCTAACGAGGAGATCGCGCCCAATCTGAAGGCGGATTTCAAGAAGGCGTTCCTGCCCCGGCTACCACCTGGTCGAACTGGTCACGGCGTCAACTCATAACGCTCCACCTATTGGTGCATACAGAGCTGCTGAAGATCCACAGTTTGAAGGGTTGGACGGCACTGGAAGCGTGTGCCATCAGCCGCTCCACTTCGGCACTGCCTCCGCCAACATAGCACCGTTGCTGACGACATTGAAGGATTACCACGACCTGGTTGAAGACATGGTGAACAAGAAGCTAAGGCGAATGACAAGTGATCAGGCGCCTCGGTCCACGGAGAGCAAGCTGGAGAAGCCATATGAAGCTTGGCACGACCTTGTGCCCTTCCCATCATGGAAACCATCATCAACACATGCATGGAGAACGTGAAGCGAAGATCGAAGACGACGACCACCGCAGCCTAATCGGGTTCTTTTCGAGGCCCCGGGAACCAGAACACCACGTCGCCCAAGTCAAGATCGTCGTTAGTAGGCTACGGAGCGCAGTCTCAGGAACTTGTATTTGTTGTCTGAAAAGATTAATAAAATACTTGTTCCTTCTTTTTATTTAAATCTCAAATAAAACATGAATAGCAAGCAGTGGAGTCCCTCGAACGGCCTTCTGGAAGTAGTCGTTCAGGGCCTCCTGAATGTAGAGGCTTCTGCTCACACAAGCAGGGCGCGCGCAAGGCTTGCATCGGGAATGCAAGAAAGCAAGAAATAGTCCCTCGAATGGAGAGAGGTCTCCTGAAAGGAGTATCAGAGAGCAACAGGGATTTTCAGGTGTGTATGCCAGGGAGGAGATGCCTACTCCTTTTACCAGCTTCACAAGTGATCCACAGCTGATCCATCTTCTAAGTTGGTTAGGATTACGTTTGGTCGATCTACAGAAATTGGCACACACGCTGGACTGCTCGAGATGCAGCGCATTATCCTACCATATGGCAAGCTCATGTACTGCCTCTTCATAACGCCATTACATATGCATCAGTAGTAGTATTGCACCGCTGGCATTTCTTAGATTACATCATTCCGATCGATTCTGTTGCTTGTAAAGATCCGTGAAGAAAGTAGCTAAAAGGAATACCATCGTGCTAGCTGAACAAGGCTCACAGTTCAGATGGGAAATTGAACAAGGTGAGCTTGTTCTAAGTTATCTTTCTAATAGATGTCAGTGAGATATCTTTAGTAAATCAAAATCTATTATTAGTGTTTCTTTACATTGCAATATTGTATTATTGTCTACTGATTAATTATATCTGATATGGATATTCGCCACGTTTTTACAGTATTACTACCTCCGTTCCAAATTACTATTCGTTGTTGACTTTTTCGTTTAACGTTTGACCATTCGTCTTATTTAAAAAATTTCATAAGTATCATTTATTTTGTATGTGACTTGCTTTATCATCGTCGTATATACTTCAAGTATAATTTATTGGTTTATATATTTGGATAAAATTTTTAAATAAGACAAATGATCAAAGATCATAGAAAAAAGTTAACAACGAATAATAATTTGAAACGGACGTAGCAGTTGCCATTAAGGTCGTGTTTGATCCTGCCAGCCTTAGATTGTCCACATTGTCAGGCAATGCTTCAAAACTTTAACCTCTGTCACATCGATGCTTCAAAACTTTTTGGGTTGCAGCGTGCCCCGACTCATGGGGGCATATTTTTGTCGTAAGATTGTACTGTGGCCTCATCGCTTTTATAGCATGGAAACAATTTTCCTCTTACTTGTGCATCATTTTTTATTTCCATGCACCGATGCATGTACATGACACGTATTTTTTTTTCTCTGCACGCAACTTGCAATGGCATGCACCTAGTATTCTTGAAGAATAAAGAGAAAATTCAGGTATTGTTTACGCTGTGGACAGTCTTAGATAAACGTTTGAGTGTTAACATATATTTATGTAGTAGGAACTATCTATGTGGGACGAAACATTTGAAGACAACAATTGAACATGGTGGTCCTTTTAGATGGTGGAAGACAACTCGTGAGTTTCGTGAACAAGAAAACACTTTGTAACTCGGGTTAGGTAAGAGTGAGGGGACACAGGGGATACGCCTTCTTCTATAAAGCTAGATGGCACCCTGAGTGTCCCTAGCTTGACTGACTCCTAAGGGGCAGTATTTCACACTGCTGCCTGCTCTACAGAGCCAGAGCCTATGGGTGAGAGAAGTATGGTAGAGGCTTGGTCCGGGAGGCACCAGGGATTCAAGTACATCAATTGGGGAGGGCAACTTAGTGCATGCACAATAGGGATCACGCACGAAGGCAAGAGCCTACGGAACAAGATCAGAGTTCATTAGAAATTGTTGCCCAGCAGCAACTCAACGCACATAGCAGCTGAGGCTGTTTTGCTGAATTGGCTGTCTTTTGTATTCAGTTTGGCCGGGGTCAGCTATGTGTGTTTAGCTGGTGGATTCAAAAAGGTTTAAAACATGAATTGATTTCGAGAGTTGAGCGAGATTTTTCTTGTTGGAAGAAGTTAAATGAGGAGCCAGAAGAATTAGAGAATTGGAAATAGACTTTTTTTCGAAAATAAAATAATATCACGTGTATGTACACACGGAGAGTGAAAAGAAAAGGAATTCGACAAAAACATACAATTACACGCCGTCTCGCGCTGTTGGTTTTCAACAATTAAAGTAAAAGGCAGCAACGAAATGCTACGACGATCCAACAGTGATTTCTCTATATGTGTCTCGCGCTGTTGGTTTTCTCCAAACCATTGCCCGTGCCGTCTATTCCGTTGCCCCCTGTTCCATACTTCGTGGCTCTCAGAAAGCAGAGGAGCGACGGCGGCAGCATGCAGCAGTCGAACATATACTGGTTTCGGTGACGGCAACGAAGTTCCCATGCTCCAAGAACCCGGAAAGTTGAGCTTGGCGCGGCTCCCGTGGAGGCGGAGCGCCGCGGCATCGTAGACGCGCACCGCGTCCTCGGGGTAATGAACGTGCCGAGCCAGACGCGCGCCGGCTTCTTGGGGTCCCGGATCTCCGCCGCCCACTTGCCAGTCTTGCCCCCACGGCCGTGGTAACATGCGGCCACCTCTTGCGCCGCCGACGCCGTCAGGCCCTGCTCACATGCAGGGGATCATGCTCACGCACATGCACTTTGAACGCAAAACAGAGCACGACCACGTGAGCGTCCGTAAGGCGGTGTTGTTAGCACCGGTGCAGGGGAGTTGAACATAGCTACGACCCGAGGCAGTGTGCGCCGACGCGGACGGCGCCCCGTAGCACGCCGCCTGCCCGGCGTGTCCACGGTGGGAACACCCCGTCGCCGTCCACGGACACGGCGGCCCGACGAGGCGACGGCTCGAGCAGCGTTGACGATGGCATCAGCATCGCGCCACTACCATGGGCAGTGACATGCGTCAGGGGCGGCCACCATGGCACCATGAGCGCTGCCTCGGCGGCTTCGGGTAAGGCCACGCCAGTGGCGCGGGCGAAGACGGCGGCCGCCACATCGGACACTACGTGTTTTAAGTGGCTGCAAGCAGCACCGGGGCAGTCGCCGCCGCCGTGGAAGTGGAGCTAAGGGGGAGAGCCAAGACATGTCGATCAGAGAGGCTATGCGTGAAATACTTTGCGTATAAACAGTTGAGAATTGAGATGCACGCATATGTAGTAAAATTTATTAGATGCACGCATATGTAGTAGTTGGGTTTTTTTATTGCCGATATTATCTATGTATGAAACTCAAGATTTTTGATATTTAGGCCTCTAAACATATACGATAATATTGTTTGGGTTCCAAACTTATGATTTTTAATATTTAGTTCCTAAAGTTACATGATGGTACCATCTAAGTCTCAAACTTAAATTTTTTAATATTTGAGTCTAATAATTTATCCCACTGATAAAAAAGAGTATAATCGACCCTTGTTTATGGCATCAATCCCTAACCCTTGCTGTAGATTTAATTGCCAATTTCTTCTCAATCTTCAAGCCACTACGGCCGAACTTTTATCACTCATGTTCACCTAGTTGTTGAGTTATCATGGAGCAATCCCTTGACCTAGGTTCAAAATTTCACAAAATTTGCATTTTTCAACAGTGAACGAAAAAGTAAAATTCGGACAAATTTTCGTTGCCTATGAATCCCCCCCCCCCCCCCCACCCACCCCTATTATATAGCCTAGATAAATCCATTAGAACATATAACAATTTCTAGTCTGGTGATAACAACTTTCCTTTGGTTCTAAGACGTCAACAAGGACCTCCTGAGTCTATTTAGAAGACCCAAACCACTGAGCTGAATTAATTTTTGGTGATACTATATGTACAATAATTTTAATAATATGTTTAAATATTAAATTTTTCAAAGTTGACCAAATATTTGACCAAACATTTTCAACAAATTTCGCTATTTTCCGTGATTTCACCAGCCACCTAAAAAAATGAAAAAAAAATAAAAAACCTTGCCCTCGATTACTTGGGTGATGCTCACTCGATTTTTTTAGAAATACAGTACAACCACAAACGCTTACATACATGCACGTACGCTCATCCCTATATTTATATAGGTCAATCCTACTCTTAGGAGTATAAGAGACCGAGTCTGCTGATATTTGAGATTGACAAAATCACCAAAGGTGTCTCGTTGTCGTCTATCATTGGAAGAATAACGCCGATTAAATCTTAAAATAAACAAAGACTTACGATCAGTTTCCACCATAAGCAACTTATTTACCAACTAACATGATCAATTTCTGCTGTCCAAGTATTGCATTATTGTTGTTTCTTGGTTGAAGGCATGTATTAACTAAAGTTTGATGCACTTAATTTTCACGGTGAAAAATTATGATCGAGCCTTTACTGATTGGATCACGGCAACGGCGGCACCTGCGTGTGTTGCTTATGGAGGGCTATTTTTCTGCTGTCCAAGTATTGCATTTGGTAGTGGATGGCGTGGAATGATCGGTTGTCATATCATTTATTTTATTTTTTTGCGGGTAACCATTTATTAATTTCTATTATTATTTTTTTTGGTATTGTGTATCTTAGTTACTCAGAAAATGATCTTGGTTCAATTGTACTCCGTATCACCTTGATTAATGATTTGGAATCGATAATGTTTCTCTTGGCCGTGTTTTTTTTCCTCTCGACAATTTTTTACCAAAGGGAATCTTGCATGCATAAAGTATTAAATAAAGTCTATATGCAAAACCATTTTAGAGATGGGTGCTACTTTGCGCGACGAATCTAATGAGCCTAATTAGTCCATGATTTGCTATAGTAATGCTACAGTAACCATCCTCTAATCGTGCGGTCAAAAAACCTTATTAGATAGGTCTCGCGAAATAATTCAATGTTGTGAAGGTAGTTTTATAAAGTGACTTTATTTAATACCCTTAATTATTGGTTAAAGGGGCTGGCAAAATTTTTCCAACCCCAAACAAACACGGCCCTTATCAACAAAAATGTTAATGCTAAGGTTGTCCGAGGGTATGTTTTTCTCCCTGCAAAGAAAAATGTAAATGACCTCTTCAAGCACTCTTCTATATCCCGTTGGATAGCTAAAAAAACAAAGAAAAAAATACATCTAACAGACTAGCCAACTCGATAGCTATTTTTTTATGCTAGCTATCCCCTCCCCTTCGCTAGGTATCTTTAATTAGCTAGACGCACTCTCCATCCACACTCGCCGGTTTTAAAGAGTCTATTTGTTTACCCCTACTTTTGAAAAGCCTTTTATTTTTTAGCTAGTCTCTTAATCTTTAAATTTAGTTAGAATTATTGTTAGTATTTTGGAGATGCATAATATAAGTCATTTATGTTGGCTTGATCCAGTTTTGCGCCAACAAGCATGATGAGTAGCTGATAGATTCATTGCTCCAAATGAGAAAGCTTCACGTTGGGTCTTTTGGAAGAGAGTTTGCCTGACGAAAAGTCACCGATTGGATAGACCAATCTTTCCTATTTAGAGCATCTGTAAGAGACTATGTAAAATATACTCTCTAAATTATTATTTAGAGAGTCATTTAAGTAAAATTTATTTTCTATATCTTTATATTTTTCAACAGTTTTTCTATATCTTGTGCGCAGTCAAGAGAGGCATCTCGCTCTTCATCTTTGGCTAGCGAGAAATTCGGAATAGAGGATATCTATATTTGTATATTCAATTAAAGAGGCTGTTGGAGGGTGTTTTTTTTACCAAAAATCTCTATTTCTATAAGTTAAAAAAAGATATAAAGAGTCTTTTGGAGATGCTGTTAGACTATTATCTTTTCTGACCTTTCAAATGTCCCAAAGAGTATACTAACTAGTAAACCAGGTCAATATTGTGACCTCTGCAGAAGCTAGTTGACTTATGATAACAAGATATTTTTAGAAATACAGTATAACCACAAACACTTACATATATGCACGTACACTCGTCCCTATATTTCTATATGTCAATCCTACTCCTAGGAGTATGTTCAAGAGACCGAGTCTGCTGATATTTGAGATTGACAAAATCATCAAAGGTGTCTCATTATCGTCTATCATTGGAAGAATAACGCTGATTAAATCTTAAAATAAATAAAGACTTACGATCAGTTTCCACCATAAGCAACTTATTTACCAACTGACATGATCAAATTCTTTGATAAGAAGAATTATGGTAGCGCAAGAAATAAACTTAAAAGTTTTTGGTTTTTGAGGTGGCTAACACACCGATGCAATAAAAAAAGCTGTCAGTGAGTCTATAAAGTTCGGTTTCTCAAAACAAAAAAAAGAAGAGTCTAGAAAGTTCGGTTTCTTCATCGTTTGACTTCGTTCTCGTCCGGACTCTAGGGCGGCAGAGCATATACCCAGATGTGCGCGCACGTGGTCCTTGAAGCGTCCCCTCGAAAGAGAGAACTAATGTGATACAAATACCAGTCACAGGATGCTGGTTTACATTATTACAACAGATGGTCCATTACAATAACAACTCTACGGGAGACGGTGGCACTGCAGGGCCACAACAAACATAACTAAAGCTAGACTCCAGATAAACAGGTTGATAACATAGAGGTCTTCATCAGAGTGGAAATCCATGCGGCTCCAAGCGGGTGACCCTAGCACACACAGGCAAAGGTTGGGTGCAGAACGAACCCCTCTAAACGACGTCCTCAGGCACAAAGTCCGGGTCTGCCTCTGTAACAAAAATAAGCAAGGGTGAGTACTTACGTACTCAGGAAGCACAACCACATTCACGGAAGGGTATAACAGTAGCATGCAAGGGATATAACCGAGGACAGGCTCATGGCTGATCTTTGCAATAAAACAAATTTTTATGCGTGCAAGGGTTTATTTTATAAAGGGGTTTTCACAAGCGTTTCTTTTAATTGCATTGACAGAACAAGATTATTTTACTCACGAGATTTAAAGCTACCAGATTTCCCATCTGTCGTAGCCCATGCCAAAACTTTTCTCAGCTCAACAATCATCAAACACTTTCTTACACCAAAACAAGGGACTAGTGAAGTGACCAAGCCATAACTCGCCCAATGCCGTGGACACGGCTATCCGGATAGGTTTTAAATTCTGCAGAGGTGTACACAATCACAAGTAGGCTACCACAACTAGAACACCTTAGTGCCAGTGCAGCTCCTATCAAAGCCATTACCCACCGTAGCTAAACTGACAAGTTATCACAGACGCGACCAGGGGGGTTAGCAACCTATCAACGAGGTTCTACCCAGGGGCATACCTCACATAGATCGTATCCCCGGCTCCATGGCCCTCTGTTGCTCACCAGCACACCACATAACCAACAGCTTAACTAGTGGGATTTATGCTAGGTCGTTGCCACATACAACGGTCGAGTGGTGGTACGATAAAATGGGTTAGGCTAGATGACACATCAACATCATCCCAAAAATTGTGATAGGATAGACAACTCCCACCATGCTCAACCACACAGGTTCGAGCTCACCTCGGCATTTCACACAAGAGATACCGTCTGTCTCATCCCACACAGATACTCATTTTATTTACTAAAACCCATCTCTTTTATTTTAAAGCACGCACACGGTTGCTTTGTAAACACCAAGTGGTTGTAATGGGGTGTATATAGTAAAATATTCCTAAGCATTTCTAGCAGTAACTAACATTCAAATAGAGCATTGTCATATTCAAACATTAATCTAGGTCGTCAAGGAAGTAGTCATAGAAATCAAGGAATGGCTATCCAACCGGGTTTAGCAGTAAAACATACAAGTTTTATAAAACAGGCCATGGGTTGTGTTTATAAAATCTAGGACAAAAATATGCATCAAAGGATGGGATTGCACTTGCCGTTCTCCCAACCCTCGGGGGATTCCTGCCTTGGGTCTTGGTCTCCAAGCTCCTGCTCGTAACCCTGCTCCTCCTCGAGTCCTTCCTCGTTCACAGCAGTGTCTACGGTACACACAACAAACACACAATAAACAAAAGAAATAAAGTTTTTGTTGAGCTCCGAAAGAAAGAACAGAGAAAGAGAGTGATGGTGGTGACATGATTATTCTTGAATATGGACTGAATGGATTGGCGAAAATATACTGGTGTTGTTTGTGGTGGAGTTTGGGGTCAAACGAGATTAAATTGGCGCATGAAATAACGAGTTTAGCGGGGTTTTAGGGCTGTTTTCTAAAGAAAAGGACCTTTCTGTAAATACCGAAAAGGTCAGGGGTCCCTGGCGAAATAAATAGAGAGAGAGGGAATAGTGTCTGTGGACTGCGGGTTGATTCGGCCAAAGTTCAGGGGGTGATGTGCAAATGTTCCAGAGAGAGAGGGGGGTTTATATTTTTGGACTGCGGGTTAGAATAGGGGAAAGGGCAGGGGGTTATGGGCAAATGTTCTTTCTTCGTCGCGGAACAGTGCAGAGGGAGAGAGAGAGAGCGACGGTGACCGACGGCGGCGGAATCGCCGGCGATTGCGGCGGCGAAGGGTCAAATTGACCAGGGGGAAAGAGAGAGGAGGGCATGGCAAGTTCACCCATGTGCTTACCCCGACCAGAGGTGGGGAGGGGAGGGCTGCCCACGAGAGCAAGCGGCGGCAGCACTGGAGGTGGTGGCGGCGGCGTTGCAGCGGTGGGGGAGGCGAATGCGGCGGTGGGTGAGTGCGAGGAGGTGAAGGAGGTGTAGTTGGACCTATTTATAGGCGTGGAGGGGTAGTGAGGGAGCGGGCCGACGAGAGGGGTCGGTCGGGCGGCGATAAAGGCGGCCGGTGACCCAAATTGAAGGCGGTCGGCGGTGTTGGAGGTACGGCGGTACTGTGGCGGCGCTGTGTTTGGCGTGGCGTGGCGTGCGTGCTCGCGTGGCTGCGGTCTCGTCGGGCGGCGTGGTGACGGGACCACGGCGGGGCCGGCGGTGGCGTGGTCGGCGCGGTTGCTGCGTTCGGCGGTCGGCTGTCGCGGTGATGGTGAGCGGGGTGGTCGGTGCGGCTTGCGTGCGGTGCTTGTGCTCGGCGGGCAGCTGCGCGGCGCTAGGTGGAGGCATGGACGGCGCGGCGTCAGTGGCGGCCAGAGACGACGGCGCTCGCGTGGCCGGCGCGGCGGTGCAGGAGTGGTGTGCACGAAGGGCGGAGTGGCTCAGCGGCAGCGTGCTCGGGTGGACGGCGTGGTTAGGCGACGACGCGTACGGGAACACCGACAGCGTGTCCGCGGTGCAGCTGCAGCAGTGCCACGGTGGTGAGGCCGTGGCCGGCGGCGCGTGCGGTGATGATCACGGCGGTGGCGTGCGAGCAGCACTGCTGCGGTAGTGCAGCGGCGATGGGCGGCACGGCAGCGAGGGGAGCGGGTGGATGGTGGCGGTGGCAGCGCTGCGGCGGGGCCGGTGGCGAGCAGCGGGATGGCCGGCGGAGGTGGGGCCGGCGGCGAGCAGAGCAGTAGCGCGCGGGGCAAAGGAAACAGAGGAGGGGAAGAAAGGAAAGAAGAGAAAAGAGAAAAAGAAAAAGGTAGAAAGAAAAGAAGGGGAAGGGAAAAAGAAAAAGAGGGGAAAAAAGGGGGAAAACGGCGGGATTCGCGGCGGAAAGCCGACAGGCGGTCGACGGTGGTCGGCCAGGGACGGTCGGGCCCGGCGGTCGACCCGAGAGCGGGTGACGCGGGACAGGACGGAAAAGAGGGGGCGGGGCGGTGATAACAAGGCAGGGTTTTGGGCGGAAGCGGGAGCTCGGCGGTAGAAAGATTTTGAAAACTTTTTCACCGGGTGATTTATTTAGTGATCTTCCCAGAGAGAGAAACGCAGGTGTTACAAACCTACCCCACTTAAAAGGAATCTCGAGGAGGTTCCTAAAAAGGTGGGGGAACTCCTTCTTTAAAGCATCTTCTCGTTCCAATGTAGCTTCCTTTACACCGTGCCTGCTCCACTGTACTCTGCATATCCGCACTTCAGAGTTTCTGGTTCTCTTGGTGACGGTGTCCAAAATTTTGACCGGTACCTCCTGATACCGCAGATCTGTCTGTAGGTCTATTTCTTCATCCGGTACATGTTCCTCCTCAGGTACCCTCAGGCATTTTCTTAACTGTGAGACATGGAATACCGGGTGTATATCTGACATTGCTTCGGGTAACTCCAATCGGTAGGCTACCTTTCCAACTTTCTTTTGCACCGGGTACGGTCCGATGTACCGAGGGGCCAACTTCCCATGGACTTGAAATCTACGGGTTCCCCGGATGGGTGAAACCTTAAGATAGACAAAATCCCCTGGATTAAACTCCAATTCTCGTCTCTTTTTGTCTGCATAACTCTTCTTTCTGGATTGAGCTGTTTTCAACTTCTCTCTGATTTCAGCTAGTTTCTCTTCGGCTTCCTTTATGAGCGCGGGTCCCACTAGTGTACGCTCTCCTACTTCTGACCACATTAGAGGAGTTCTGCATTTTCTCCTGTAGAGAGCCTCAAACGGAGACATACCTAAACTTGTCTGATAACCGTTGTTGTAGGAGAATTCTGCATAGGGTAAACTTTGTTCCCAGTCTTTACCATAGGAGAGGACACATGCTCTTAGCATATCTTCCATAATCTGATTTACTCTTTCTGTCTGGCCATCGGTCTGTGGGTGATATGCGGAGCTAAATCCAACTTGGTGCCCATAGCTTTATGCAAACTTTTCCAAAATCTCGAGGTGAATTGGGTCCCTCGGTCTGAAACAATCCTACTAGGCACTCCATGCAACTTGACTATATTTTCCACGTAAAGCTTGGCTAGTTTCTCTCCGCCATAATTCGTCCGTACAGGTAGAAAGTGAGCGACTTTAGTAAGTCGGTCCACTATTACCCATATGGAGTCATGTCCCTTCTGTGTTCTGGGTAAACCTACTACGAAGTCCATTCCTATCTCCTCCCATTTCCAAACTGGGATGGGTAGAGGTTGTAACAAACCTGCTGGTTTCTGGTGTTCGGCCTTAATCCTTTGGCAGGTGTCACAATGAGCGACAAATTGGGCTACGTCAGCTTTCATTCCTTTCCACCATTAGTTTTGCTTCAAGTCCAAATACATTTTGGTGGATCCTGGGTGAATGGAATATGGCGAGTTGTGGGCCTCGTCCATAATTATCTGTCTAAAGTCTCCTTCCTTAGGCACACAAATCCTATCTTTATACCACAGCGTTCCTTTACTGTCGACTCTGAAGTCTGGTGCCTTATTTTCTCCGGTATGCTTGCAAATCTGCACTAAATCCTTGTCCGTTCCTTGGGCTTTCCTGATCCGATCTTCCAGGGTGGATTGGATCGTCAGCTGGTGGCTAGTGTTCCGAGGGACGATGTGCACATTTAATCGTGACATCTCTTCTTGCAGGTGGGCATTCTTGGGTCTGTAGGATTTCTGACTCAGGGCATCTGCCACTACATTAGCCTTGCCAGGGTGGTAATGAATTTCCACATTATAATCCTTAACCAACTCTAACCACCTTCTCTGTCTAAGGTTCAGATCTGGTTGGGTGAAAATATACCTTAAGCTCTTATGATCCGTGTATATTTCACACTTGTTCCCAATTAGGTAGTGTCTCCAGATTTTGAGTGCGTGAACCACGGCTGCAAACTCTAAGTCATGCGTTGGGTAATTCTGCTCATGAGGCCTAAGTTGTCGGGAGGCATATGCTACCACCTTCCCATCTTGCATGAGAACACACCCTAATCCTTGGCGGGACGCGTCGCAGTAAACGACAAAATTCCCGTGAATGTCCGGTAGGGTTAGAACTGGGGCAGCGGTCAGCCTTCTCTTCAACTCCTGAAAGCTCTTTTCGCATGACTCAGTCCAAATAAATTTCTTCTCTTTCTTGAGCAACTCTGTCATGGGTCTAGCTATCTTGGAAAATCCTTCAATAAACCTTCGGTAATATCCGGCTAAGCCCAGGAAACTTCTGATCTCGCTCACATTGGTTGGTTGTTGCCAGTTTGAGACTGCTTCTACCTTCTCAGGGTCTACTGCAACTCCTTCTGCGGTCATAACGTGACCAAGGAAGGCTACTTTTTCCAGCCAAAATTCACACTTGCTAAATTTGGCATAGAGCTGGTGCGCTCTCAACTTTTCCAACACTACCCGCAAGTGTTGTTCATGCTCTTCGGCACTCTTGGAGTAGATGAGTATGTCGTCAATAAAGACTACGACAAACTTGTCTAACTCATCCATAAACACTTTGTTCATGAGATTCATGAAGTAGGCCGGTGCATTGGTGAGCCCAAATGGCATCACTGTGAACTCATACTGCCCGTAACGGGTGACAAATGCGGTCTTTGAGGTGTCACTCCCCTTAATCTTCAGTTGGTGATACCCGGTCCTTAAGTCAATCTTGGAAAAGTACTTGGCTCCTTTCAATTGATCAAAGAGATCATCAATCCTAGGGAGTGGGTATTTATTCTTGATAGTGACATCATTCAGCGCACGATAGTCGGTGCATAACCTCATGCTCCCATCTTTCTTCCTTACAAAGAGCACTGGGGCTCCCCAAGGGGATGTGCTGGGTCTGATAAATCCCATCTGTTGCAACTCTTCTAGTTGTTTCTTTAACTCTGCTAACTCTGAGGCTGCCATCCTGTAGGGTCTCTTGGCTATAGGGGAGGTTCCAGGGACAAGTTCAATAGCAAACTCTATGTCCCTATCTGGTGGCATTCCAGGTAGAACGTCAGGGAAAACATCAGGATATTCGTTGATTACCGGAACTTCTTCCATGGTTCTTGTCTCCATACTAAAGATCATAGGGTCTGGTCCGCTCCCTTTGGTGTGACAGGTCACTTGCATTCCATCTGGGTTGGTTAGTTGCACTATCTTGTCAGCACAACCTATGAGACCATTGTGTTTGCCTAACCAATCCATTCCAAGGATCACATCTATTCCTTTGGACTCTAGTACTACTAGGTCTGCTAAAAACTCTACCCCACTTAAAAGAATATGTACCCGTGAACAACCTAGTTGGCATTTAATATCACCTCCAGGCATTCGGGTTAGTAGGGGTGTCTTTAGTAGTACTGTAGGTATTTTGTGCTTTTCCACAAAACTTGATGATATGAAAGAATGCGATGCTCCAGAATCAAATAATACTGTTGCCAAAACTGAACTGACTAGGAACTCACCGAGTACTACTCCTTGTGCTCCTTGAGCCTCCTGTGCGTCAATGTGGTTGACGCGGGCTCGTCCATACGACTGCTGGGCGTTGTTGTTGCTGCTGCTGCCGGTGTTGGTGCTGCGGACGGGTACACGGTTGGCTCCAGACACTGGTGGCTTGGGTCCATTCACCGAGTTGGAGTAGACTGATATCGCAGGCTTGCTCCTAGGGTATGGGCAATCAGCGATGTAGTGTCCAGTCTCACGGCAGTTGAAGCAGGCTCTCACATTGTTGTTGCTGGCTGTGACTTGACTGACCTTGCTCTGTGAGGGCTTCATGGTGTTCTGGCTCTTGTACTGGTTGTTGGGAGCCTGGGAGTTTGTAGCCTGAAATTGGGTCCTATACTGCATGGGGGCCGGAGGCCTAGGTGTAGCATAACCGGAGCTCCTGGGCTTCTGCGAGCGGTCCATCTGGCGGCTCTTGCTCTCCAGGAACTTGCGTTTGTTCTCTTGCGTTGCATCCATCCTGGCCTTTTCCGTGACAATGGCCTTGTTCATCAATGTATTGAAGTCAGGGAAACTGTGGGAGACTAGCAAGGCTCGAAGGTCTGGGTGTAGCCCTTTGATGAAAGCGTCCTGTCTCTTTGCATCTGTCTTCACTTCATCTGGGGCATAACGGGCTAATTCAGTGAACTCGTGGGTGTACTCCTCCACGGTCTTGTTTCCTTGTTTCAGTGCACGGAACTCATCTGCCTTGCGCCTCATGGTGGCGTCGGGGATGTGGTAGCGACGAAACTCTTCTTCAAACTCTTTCCAGGTGATTGCTGACTCGTTTGGGGAAGCTGCACAGTAGGTGTCCCACCATGCTAAGGCAGTTCCAGTGAGTTGGTGGGAGGTCAGGAGGACTTTGTCACGGTCTCCACATCCAAACGGTTCCAGCTTTCTCTTGATAGTTCTCAGCCAGTCATCTGCTTCTAAGGGGTTGCTGGACCCTCCAAAGGTGGGTGGTCTGGTTCTCAGGAAGTAGGTCAACTTGTCACCCGCATTGGGTCTACGGGCTGTCTCCTGACGGCGGCTGGCATTCCACACATTTTGCATGAACAGGGTGTGGTGGTACAAAGCTTGTGCCAGGTTGAAATCTGTGAAAGTGGGGGTACAACAAACGATCCTTCATTCTGACTTCTTGGATGACTTGCTTCTGGTCCGCCTCCTACAGGCGCTTGTCCTACGGGCTGGTTTTCTCCCACAGGGTCCTGCTGATCCACTTCCTGATTCTCAGGGTTCTCTCTCCTCCCTTCTGGTGGCTCTCCTCCAGCTGGGGGCGCGTCTCTGAGAGGCGCTAGCACGCGTGTTCACCATCTGTAGGTTGAGCAAGGCCTTCGTGAGATTGGGTTAGGATGTTGTTTGAGTTGTTTAGTTCGCATTTTTGAAAAGGCAGAAACACTTCTGCCGAGGCATACACAGCACACACGCTAACAAACAAGCACACACGCTAACAAACAACGGGGCTACAACACTTGGGGTTTCAACAAGACTCACACCACAAGGCGGGGTACAGGACATGGTAAGGAAACTACTGCTAGGGATACAAGGGTTCTTCGGACCAAGCTGGCTTCATCCTCCTGTCAGCGCTTGACTCTGGATCTACTCGTGGGGCGAGTCTTCTTCTGGGTTGGTGCGCTCTTCTGGCGGTGCAAGTCGTGCATGTTCAGCTTCGGTCAAGGTTCCATTCTCTCGAGGCGGCTCAGACGGTCCTTCTTCAGCGGGCGGTGATCCTGCGGGAGTCCCAGGCAGTGCTTGAGGGTTCTCCACAACTTCTCCCCATGCCATGACAGGCGTTCCAAGTAGGACATGGGGTTCTCCAATTGCCGGGACAGGCGTTCCACTACGAGTCCAGTCTTGAATACGCAGGTCCCGAGCCTGCCTGAGGCTTTCTTGGGCAACTGCCTCACTGCTAGCGGCAGTAGCAGCTCTTGCTTCAGCTTGGGCCACCTGGACTTGGTGCATGCGAACTGAAAACTCTGCTTGTTCGGCCCGGGAGGTTTGTTCCCTCAGGAGTTCAGCTTGCTCGTCAAAGAGTTGGTCCAAGGAATTGAGGTAGGTGACCACTTGGTACAAAATGGGTTCCTCTTGATGGCGCTGCTCCAAGTTCCTTATGCGGGCCCGCCAGACTGCACTCTTGACGACCGGAGGAAAGTACCTCATTGGGGTGGGGACCAAGTGTCTTTCAAAGATTCCGCACATGTAGCGGAGGGCTTTCCTGAGAGCCAAGGGGTAGGTGTCCTGGTGCCTGAATCCCGTGGCGGTCGCACGCCATGCTTCGATGGGGTGGAGGTTACTCTTGGCGACAACTATGACAACTCTGCAGCGTTGGGTCCCATGGTGCTCATACTCCTTGTTGTAGTACCTCGGGCGTTCAGGTACGCCGAGGCGTTCCAGCGCGGGGATCAACAGGCTAGCGAAACCAGGTGTGACTGGGCATACTCCCTGGGTCCATCCTCCTTCCACCATCTGTAACCAGGGGAAAAACAATGATTGAATAGATGTAGGGTAAAAAGAGATCTTTATTGCATAACTTAGTGGGGTACAAAGATCATGGATACACTATGCTAAGATGGTAGCGCTAACTGGATACAACAGACTCTACTCAGGGAGAGGCTAGACTAGGTGCTAAACTAATCTAAGGACTCTACTCTAGACAGACTCGACGTTTCTTCAGAGGGAGTTGACACTCTGGCACTTCATCTTCGGTCTGTGTGCTCGCGTCTATGTGGGTCATCTCGGGTTCTCCTTCCATCAACCCATTCTCCCTTCTGTAGGCTTCCAGTCTATCCATATACTCAGAGTAAGCCTGGCATCTGGCCTGGTGAGTGGCTAGGGAGCTGACAGCCTGAGTAGCTGTCACCTTCTGTATCTCCAGCTCCCCCTTCACTTCTTCCAACTCTTTTTCCGCCTTCTCGGCTCTGCGGATCTGGTGCCTCAGCTATCCCGATGTCTCTCGGTACAGCCTGTCTAAGCTAGTGAGGTAAATGGACAAGTGTGACACAGTGTCCTCCATATCTTCATCTCTTCCAAGGTTCCTCATCTGAGCAATCCACTCGCGTCCTCCATTCTCCAGGGGTGGGGCAAATCCCATTGCTGTTCCCACGAGATACTGCTTGTAGAGTACGCGGAGGCACATCAGGGCTCTTCTTGCGGCTTTGCGGTAGGCATTGGGGCGGTCGTAGCCGGTGGCGTGGACAAACCAAGGTGCCACCTCCTTGTAAAGTGAGCTCTTCCTCACAAAGATGAACATCCGGCACCGACGGGTACCATTGGTGGTGAAGTCCCGGCAAAAGTACTCGGGGGTCTCTGTGACTCCAACGTGATCCAGGCTGAGCAGCAGTAACTTGGGAAGGTCAGGCTCTGCGGGGCAGACTCCTTCGCTCCAACCCTCGTCAACCAGCTGGGCCATCTGGAACAAGTCAAAAAGTCGTCGGTGAGTACTTGTGTGGAGAAAAGATTTAGACAGGAGCAAACTAGCGGGGGGGAAAGACTAGAGCAAGGTCATGATCCTAGGGGTTACGTCCTACGGCCAACCTATCGGCTTTGATACCACCTGAAGCGTCCCCTCGAAAGAGAGAACTAATGTGATACAAATACCAGTCCCAGGATGCTGGTTCACATTATTCCAACAGATGGTCCATTACAATAACAACTCTACGGGAGACGGTGGCACTCCAGGGCCACAACAAACATAACTAAAGCTAGACTCCAGATAAACAGGTTGATAACATAGAGGTCTTCATCAGAGTGGAAATCAATGCGGCTCCAAGCGGGTGACCCTAGCACACACAGGCAAAGGTTGGGTGCAGAACGAACCCCTCTAAACGACGTCCTAAGGCACAAAGTCCGGGTCTGCCTCTGTAACAAAAATAAGCAAGGGTGAGTACTTACGTACTCAGCAAGCACAACCACATTCACGGAAGGGTATAACAGTAGCATGCAAGGGATATAACCGAGGACAGGCTCATGGCTGATCTTTGCAATAAAACAAATTTTTACGCGTGCAAGGGTTTATTTTATAAAGGGGTTTTCACAAGCGTTTCTTTTAATTGCATTGACAGAACAAGATTATTTTACTCACGAGATTTAAAGCTACCACATTTCCCATCTGTCGTAGCCCATGCCAAAACTTTCCTCAACTCAACAATCACCAAACACTTTCTTACACCAAAACAGGGGACTAGTGAAGTGACCAAGTCATAACTCGCCCAATGCCGTGGACACGGCTATCCGGATAGGTTTTAACTCTGCAGAGGTGTACACAACCACGAGTAGGCTACCACAACTAGAACACCTTAGTGCCAGTGCAGCTCCTATCAAAGCCATTACCCACCGTAGCTAAACTGACAAGTTATCACAGACGCGACCAGGGGGGTTAGCAACCTACCAACGAGGTTCTACCCAGGGGCATACCTCACATAGATCGTATCCCCGGCTCCATGGCCCTCTGTTGCTCACCAGCACACCACATAACCAACAGCTTAACGCGTCTAAGAGAGAGAGAGGGAGAGAGAGAGGGAGCGACGGCGACCGACGGCGGCGGAATCGCCGGCGATTGCGGCGGCGAAGGGTCAAATTGACCAGGGGGAAAGAGAGAGGAGGGCATGGCAAGTTCACCAATGTGCTTACCCCGACCAGAGGTGGGGAGGGGAGGGCTGCCCACGAGAGCAAGCGGCGGCGGCGGCACTGGAGGTGGTGGCGGCGGCGTTGCAGCGGTGGGGGAGGCGAATGCGGTGGTGGGTGAGTGCGAGGAGGTGAAGGAGGTGTAGTTGGACCTATTTATAGGCGTGGAGGGGTAGTGAGGGAGCGGGCCGACGAGAGGGGTCGGTCGGGCGGCGATAAAGGCGGCCGGCGACCCAAATTGAAGGCGGTCGGCGGTGTTGGAGGTACGGCGGTACTGTGGCGGCGCTGTGTTTGGCGTGGCGTGGCGTGCGTGCTCGCGTGGCTGCTGTCTCGTCGGGCGGCGTGGTGACGGGACCACGGCGGGGCCGGCGGTGGCGTGGTCGGCGCGGTTGTTGCGTTCGGCGGTCGGCTGTCGCGGTGATGGTGAGCGGGGTGGTCGGTGCGGCTTGCGTGCGGTGCTTGTGCTCGGCGGGCAGCTGCGCGGCGGGGCGCTAGGTGGAGGCATGGACGGCGCAGCGTCAGTGGCGGCCAGAGACGACGGCGCTCGCGTGGCCGGCGCGGCGGTGCAGGAGTGGTGTGCACGAAGGGCGGAGTGGCTCAGCGGCAACGTGCTCGGGTGGACGGCGTGGTTAGGCGACGACGCGTACGGGAACACCGACAGCGTGTCCGCGGTGCAGCTGCAGCAGTGCCACGGTGGTGAGGCCGTGGCCGGCGGCGCGTGCGGTGATGGTCACGGCGGTGGCGTGCGAGCAGCACTGCTGCGGTAGTGCACCGGCGATGGGCGGCACAGCAGCGAGGGGAGCGGGTGGACGGTGGCGGTGGCAGCGCTGCGGCGGGGCCGGTGGCGAGCAGCGGGATGGCCGGCGGAGGTGGGGCCGGCGGCGAGCAGAGCAGTAGCGCGCGGGGCAGAGGAAACAGAGGAGGGGAAGAAAGGAAAGAAGAGAAAAGAGAAAAAGAAAAAGGGAGAAAGAAAAGAAGGGGAAGGGAAAAAGAAAAAGAGGGGGAAAAAAGGGGGAAAACGGCGGGATTCGCGGCGGAAAGCCGACAGGCGGTCGACGGTGGTCGGCCAGGGACGGTCGGGCCCGGCGGTCGACCCGAGAGCGGGTGACGCGGGACGGGACGGAAAAGAGGGGGCGGGGCGGTGATAACAAGGCGGGGTTTTGGGCGGAAGCGGGAGCTCGGCGGTAGAAAGATTTTGAAAACTTTTTCACCGGGTGATTAATTTAGTGATCTTCCCAGAGAGAAAAACGCGGGCGTTACAATCCTACACTCCGTTCCTGGGAACTTGCTGGACAGCCGTCGACGCGAGTATTATCTGCCGGCCTGCCGCCGTCATCAGGTTCAGGTGGACAGGGTAGTCGCTCGCCATTTCGGTCCGTTTACACACAGATTGCAAAAGACTAGGTGCATGCACCCGGGAACGTCTCCGGGCCGCCTACTCCCAGTTCCAAAAAAACCATCAACAAACGTATGAAACAAATAACCAAAATATAAATGGATAGACGATGCAAATGTATGTGATTATGCACAATTTGAGGGCGAAAACAATTCTGTGAAAGGAGAAACAAAAAGAATAGAAACACAGCATGTTTATTGGGCCGGGTGCACTGTTCATGTAGATCCACAACCTGTATCTATTAACATGCTGATTTGTCCTTTTTGTTTCTCTTTGCACAAATTATTTTCATCCCTAAAATTTGCATGACTATACATTTTTACATCATCTAATGGTTCATATTTCTTTATTGATTTTTTCTAACAAGTTTAGATGGCATTTTTGCAAGTGGGAGCATAGGAAGGGGTTAGAACACAGGAGATGTTCTCGGCCACGCACTGATGCACCCACCCCTGCCGGCGCTGAAAACCGCTCCTCCGACTTCACACCGTAGCAAGGTGTAGGGTACGTTTGGTGTGCTTGCCTAGCTTGCTGGGCTTGCCTTGATGAGCCAGGTTGGATTCTATTATTTTTCTACCTCCTTAGTTTGTTTTTATAAGACACGACTTGATTTGACACGATATTCTAAGTTATACTTTGACTATTTATTTATTTCGGGATGCTTTTATAAGACGCGATATTTGACACAGTATTCTAAATTATATTTTTAATCATTTATTTATTTTATTATATATTATTTATAGTTATATAAACTTATAATCACCACGGCAGCAAGGCAATGATGACGATGCTGGTGTGGGAACTATTCCCAACTTCAAAGAAGGGAAGGAAACGGATATCAATCGTCTAGAAACTGCGCGACTGTGACGTTGTGGCGAGTCATTTGGAGAGATGGTCTGTAGATGCATGCATGGCCTCTTGAGTTTCTGTCAGTCTCGCCCATGTTGAAGGGCAAAATCTACTATATGCTAGGTCATGCATGGGCACCAAAGTGAATCCAAAATCGACCATTATATTGTGAAGCGAGTGTATCGGAATTCCGTTTCTTTCCTCTTCTTTTTTAGGTACAGGCTTGAATTTTATTCAAAAAATGCATTACAAAGTTTAAAGATCGTTGAATTACATCTTTCGGAGAGTTAATCTATTGAGTCAAACGTTTGATTCTCTAGTGTGACATAACATCCGCTACTAGAAAAAAGGCAGCATCATAAGTCAGGTGTAAATACGAGTGCGCGGCCACGACAATTCGAACCCATGACCTCTGGTCTTGCGTATTGCTTACTTACCGTCCCACTTATGCATCACATAGACTAAGTGGGAGATACTTTCCTTTTCGAAGTAGCCCGTAAAGGCCCATTTAGTACCGGGAGACACCGACCAGTACTAATGTCACATTTTAATACCATCCGATATTATTGATTGGTACTGAATGGTCGCACCATTTTAGTACCGGATCAAGACATCCACCGTTAGTAAATTGCAACTTTTAGTACCGACTGGTGTTTTGATGCGGTACTAAAATGGCTCCAGAGGATTTTAAATTTAGACCCATTACTAAAATGGCTCCATGCCACTTTTAGTACCAGGATTTTAGTGCCCGATACTAATATATGCAGAAGAACGTGAGTTTTTCTTCTAATGATCATGCAGGTTTTTTCTGATAGTCGGAATGTTTTATCATAACTGGTTGCACCTAGCAATGTGTTGACACCGGATTTTGGTGGCAGCATTATTGTTGTTTCTTGGTTGAAGGCATGTATTAACTAAAGTTTGATGCACTTAATTTTCATGGTGAAAAATTATGATCTAGCCTTTACTGATTGGATCACGGCAACGGCGGCACCTGCGTGTGTTGCTTATGGAGGGCTATTTTTCTGCTGTCCAAGTATTGCATTTGGTAGTGGATGGCGTGGAATGATCGGTTGTCATATCATTTATTTTATTTTTTTGCGGGTAACCATTTATTAATTTCTATTATTATGTTTTTTTGGTATTGTGTATCTTAGTTACTCAGAAAATGATCTTGGTTCAATTGTACTCCGTATCACCTTGATTAATGATTTGGAATCGATAATGTTTCTCTTGGCCGTGTTTTTTTTCCTCTCGACAATTTTTTACCAAAGGGAATCTTGCATGCATATAAAGTATTAAATAAAGTCTATATGCAAAACCATTTTAGAGATGGGTGCAACTTTGCGCGACGAATCTAATGAGCCTAATTAGTCCATGATTTACTACAGTAATGCTACAGTAACCATCCTCTAATCGTGCGGTCAAAAACCTTATTAGATAGGTCTCGCGAAATAATTCAATGTTGTGAAGGTAGTTTTATAAAGTGACTTTATTTAATACCCTTAATTATTGGTTAAAGGGGCTGGCAAAATTTTGCCAACCCGAAAGAAACACGGCCCTTATCAACAAAAATGTTAATGCTAAGGTTGTCCGAGGGTATGTTTTTCTCCCTGCAAAGAAAAATGTAAATGACCTCTTCAAGCACTCTTCTATATCCCGTTGGATAGCTAAAAAACAAAGAAAAAAATACATCTAACAGACTAGCCAACTCGATAGCTATTTTTTTATGCTAGCTATCCCCTCCCCTTCGCTAGGTATCTTTACCTAGCTAGACGCACTCTCCATCCACGCTCGCCGGTTTTAAAGAGTCTATTTGTTTACCCCTACTTTTGAAAAGCCTTTTGTTTTTTAGCTAGTCTCTTAATCTTTAAATTTAGTTAGAATTATTGTTAGTATTTTGGAGATGCTCAAGAAAGAGACCTAATAATATAAGTCATTTATGTTGGCTTGATCCAGTTTTGCGCCAACAAGCATGATGAGTAGCTGATAGATTCATTCCTCCAAATGAGAAAGCTTCACGTTGAGTCTTTTGGAAGAGAGTTTGCCTGACGAAAAGTCACCGATTGGATAGACCAATCTTTCCTATTTAGAGCATCTGTAAGAGACTATGTAAAATATACTCTCTAAATTATTATTTGGAGAGTCATTTGAGTAAAATTTATTTTCTATATCTTTATATTTTTCAACGGTTTTTCTATATCTTGTGCGCAGTCAAGAGAGGCATCTCGCTCTTCATCTTTGGCTAGCGAGAAATTCGGAATAGAGAATATCTATATTTGCATATTCAATTAAAGAGGCTGTTGGAGGATGTTTTTTTACCAAAAATCTCTATTTCTATAAGTTAAAAAAAAGATATAAAGAGTCTTTTGGAGATGCTCTTAGACTATTATCTTTTCTGATCTTTCAAATGTCCCAAAGAGTATACTAACTAGTAAACCAGGTCAATATTGTGACCTCTGCAGAAGCTAGTTGACTTATGATAACAAGATATTTTTAGAAATACAGTACAACCACAAACACTTACATATATGCACGTACACTCGTCCCTATATTTCTATATGTCAATCCTACTCCTAGGAGTATGTTCAAGAGACCGAGTCTGCTGATATTTGAGATTGACAAAATCATCAAAGGTGTCTCATTATTGTCTATCATTGGAAGAATAACGCTGATTAAATCTTAAAATAAACAAAGACTTACGATCAGTTTCCACCATAAGCAACTTATTTACCAACTGACATGATCAATTTCTTTGATAAGAAGAATTATGGTAGCACAAGAAATAAACTTAAAAGTTTTTGGTTTTTGAGGTGGCTAACACACCGATGCAATGAAAAAAAGCTGTCAGTGAGTCTAGAAAGGTCGGTTTCTCAAAACAAAAAAAGAAGGGTCTAGAAAGTTCGGTTTCTTCATCGTTTGACTTCATTTCTCGTCCGGACTCCAGGGCGGCAGAGCATATATCCAGATGTGCCCGCACGTGGTCCTCCACTCCGTTCCTGGGAACTTGCTGGACAGCCGTCGACGCGAGTATTATCTGCCGGCCTGCCGCCGTCATCAGGTTCAGGTGGACAGGGTAGTCGCTCGCCATTTCGGTCCGTTTACACACAGATTGCAAAAGACTAGGTGCATGCACCCGGGAACGTCTCCGTGCCGCCTACTCCCAGTTCCAAAAAAACCATCAACCAACGTATGAAACAAATAACCAAAATATAAATGGATAGACGATGCAAAGGTATGTGATTATGCACAATTTGAGGGCGAAAACAATTCTGTGAAAGGAGAAACAAAAAGAATAGAAACACGGCATGTTTATTGGGCCGGGTGCACTGTTCATCTAGATCCACAACCTGTATCTATTAACATGCTGATTTGTCCTTTTTGTTTCTCTTTGCACAAATTATTTTCATCCCTAAAATTTGCATGACTATACATTTTTACATCATCTAATGGTTCATATTTCTTTATTGATTTTTTCTAACAAGTTTAGATGGCATTTTTGCAAGTGGGAGCATAGGAAGGGGTTAGAACACAGGAGATGTTCTCGGCCACATGCAAGCACCCGTGCCCGCGCTGCAACTGTAGCAAGGTGTAGTGTCAGGCCCAAATCTGATGTGTTGGAATCGAACATGTGCGGCCAGGAAACGTGCGTGTACGGTATGATGTGGCATCCGTGGGGACACGTCGGCAGTCACCGAGTTGTCCCTTGTCCGAGTTGGATGGGGCCTATCGGGCTGTTTGGCAGAGCTCCACTCCAACTTTTACAACTTATTCCTAATTTTTTTACCCAAACACATACAGCTCTAAGTTTTAGAGCTTCAGAAAAAAGTGGAGTAGGGGGCCAACTCCGGGTAAAACATGGAGCACCTCAGGGGGTACTCCAGAAACTTGATTTTCATAGCTCCTCATGGAGTTGGGAGAAAATTACCCACTATTGCCGTTACACACGGTTCGCGAAAAAAAACTAGGATACTGTAGCCGCGGTACTGTGGCTGCGCCCTCTCCCGACGCGTCCATCTCCGACCTTTCCTGTGCTGCCACCCACGATCCAATCTACTCCGACTTGGCTCCTCCGACGATGGATGGCGATCTCTAGCTCCTCCGCCCAAGCTGTTGCTACCCCTATAGTGATTTTTCTATGTTCATATTTCAATTTTCAATTTACGCAATACAAACGAACTGCAAAAATCACCGCATCTAGCCAGTGTACGCAGTATTGCAGCATCATGGTACTGTGCCATAGTACTGGGGCAATAAGGTACTGTAGCTGCACGAAAAACATCTTCAGCAACCTAACGAAACAAACGCCAAGGACAAGAAATACATTTCCCACTGAATCCTATATTTTCTAGAGCTGGAGTTGCAATTTTAGCCAAACATATTGAATAACTCTATGTTTAGTTTAAAGCAGACGGAGTGGAGCTGAAAAAGGTGGAGCTGAAAAAGGTGGAGTTAGTGGAGCTGGAGCTGGTTTTCATGGAGTGGAGCTCTCCCAAAAAGACCCTATATCATGCATGGATTTGACTTCGATTGACATACATATTGTCTACAAAAAGAACCACATTTTAAAATTTAAGTTTTATAAAAAAATGAAATTATGTGATTCAACTTCCAAGTTTGGTATGATTAAATGGAAAAAATTCATTTATTTTTCACATACAAACTTAGTTAACTAAAAATACATGCGTATTATCCATCTACTCTTAATTTGTCACAAAATTATAATATCATGATTTTTGGGTCGAAGGAAATAAGCACGAGTGCTCTTTTGATTTAATTCAAAAGCAACTCATAATATTAGTACCACTCCTAAAACTACCTATTTTTAGAGTCGGTCAAGTGCAACAAATGGACGTATCGTGGAACTGAGGTATTTCTAGGACCATTCATGCCATTGTCCCCTAAAAACATATTTCCAGACACGGTCCAGTTAACAAAATTAGATCTATAAATTGATATTAAATTTATCACTACTAAAATACCTATTTCTAGAGTCGGTCAAGTGCAACAACCGGACGTATAAAGACGTTCGTGAAACTGAGGTATTTCTAGGACAGGTCATGCCATTACCCCTAAAACATATTTTCTGACACAGTCCACTCAGAATCGGATCTAAAAATCGATGTTAAATTTAAAAAGACAAAATAATAAGATGCCACACCACTTTGCTTTGCCCATCCCGTGGCGCGTGGGTTGCAACATTGGCGCCACAAGCGACTTGGCCGCATGCCTCTGCTCATTGAGCGATGTGGCCACACATCGTATCCATTGCCGCTCTATTCTACCTATCCATTGTCAAGTAGTGGCGGAGCTTGAGCTCATTGTAAGGGGTTTGGTACTAAGACTCCATTTATTTGCCTTCTAGATTATATAAGATAGATTATAAGAGCAACTCCAAGAGACTCTCTAAATTCATCATAATTGTTAGTTTTAGAGATTTTGATTGAAAAGGTACCTTCCAACAGCTTCTTTATTTGGTTATGTAAACATAGCCACTCTCTATTCCGGATTTCTCGCTCTTCAAATATAGAAAAGAGAATAGCTTTTCAGAGTGCACACAAGATATAGAAAAGCTGTTGGAAAACGAAAACATATAGAAAACGATTTTTATACAAAAGACTCTTTAAATGAGGATTTAGAGAGTGGGGTTTAGAGAGACTCTTAGAGATGCTCTAAGTTATGAGTAGTATGGTAAAAGAGTGTTCTAGGAACAACTTAGGACCATAAATAATCTAAAATAAGCTATCTATGAGCAACTTATTTCAAATTATTAGTGGTGCTAAGTAGTTCCGGGATAGTCTTTTACACTATTGCACTTGGATTATAACTTAGCTTACCATTTGTTCAGAAAAAACACAAGCTGGCTGTGATCTCCAAACATTTGCGGAGGTGGAGTACAAATATTGTCTCAGACGCGAAACTCAAATGGCCAATGTGGTTATCCAACATCTTGACATCGCCCAGGAAAATAGAGAGCTTTCAGACGCGGAATTTAATCTACGCAAAGGGCTAAAAAGGCGAGTCCTAGGACTGGCAGTCATAGAAAGGGCCAGGAAACGACAAGCATCTAGAGTCGTCAATCTGCGTGAAGGGGATGCTAATACAAGATTCTTCCACCCAAAGGCCAATGCTAGGAGAAGGAAAAACCACATACAACAGCTCCAGCAAGAAGGGGGATGGGCGGTATCCCATGAAGACAAAGAGAAGGCCATCTTCGACCACTTCTCTCAGTTTCTGAGCCGGCCAGGGGCCCGAAGGATTGACTTCGACTGGGATACACTCAATATCAGACGCTTCCCCCTTGATCACCTTGATAGACCCTTCACTGAGCAGGAGGTGTGGACCGCTATTACGCAGATGCCGCCTGACAAGGCACCGGGACCGGATGGGTTCACCGGTGCTTTCTACCGCGCTTGCTGGCCCATCATCAAATTCGACCTCATGCAGGCCCTCAATTCAGTGTACAACCTCAGATGCCTCAACTTTGACCTACTCAACATGGTGAACATTGTACTCATCCCAAAGAAGGAGGGTGCGGAGAAAATTGCTGACTATCGCCCCATTAGCCTAATCCACAGTGTAGCTAAGCTCCTCACCAAAATACTTGCACTTCGCCTTGCCCCGGTAATGCAACAGATCATCTCCGCAACCCAAAGTGCCTTCATCCGCGGAAGAAGTATACATGACAATTTCATGTATGTGCGAGGCATGTCGCGCCGATTCCACCGATCCCGAACCCCAATGCTTTTGATGAAGTTGGATATCTCCAAGGCATTCGATTCTGTCCGCTGGGACTACCTTCTGGCTCTGCTTACCAGAATAGGCTTCCCTCCACGCTGGCATGACTGGTTGGCTGCCTTGCTGACTACCTCCACCTCGCGGGTGTTGCTGAACGGTATACCAGGAGACCCGATACCCCATGGCAGGGGACTACGCCAGGGTGATCCCCTCTCACCGCTACTTTTCATCCTGGCCATCGACCCTCTCCAAAAGCTACTCCACCTAGCCACAGAAGCGGGCATTCTCAACAAGATAGGCCGCAGTGAAGCAAAAATTAGGATCTCGCTGTATGCGGACGATGCCGCGATTTTCATCCGGCTAGATAAGGTAGAAGTGCAGGCCTTCTCAAGACTACTAAGTTTATTTGGGGAAGTTATAGGGCTGATAACTAACCCCCAAAAGTCTTCGGTAATACCGATCCAGTGCCATGGTGTCGATCTAGATGACGTGTTGGCTGCATTCCCTGCACAGAAAGGCTGCTTCCCAGTCAAATATCTGGGCCTACCACTCTCTGTCACCCAGCTCAAAAAAGTGGATTTCCAGCCAATTCTGGACAAGGCGATTGGAAGCCTCTCCAAATGGAAAGGGAAGAACCTCACCCAGGCGGGCAGACTGATTTTAGCTAAAACAGTACTCACATCGCAGCCAGTTTACCTGTTAACGGCCTTGAGAGTGCCAGCTGAAATTCTTGAAGAAATTGACAAGCACAGGAAGCGATTCTTCTGGGCGGGTGATGAGGAACTCACAGGTGGCAAGTGCAAGGTAAATTGGCCCACCGTCGGACGGCCAACGGAACTGGGAGGCCTCGGCATGCTCAACCTGCAGCTTTTTGCTCGGGCGCTACGACTGCGATGGTTGTGGCAAGAATGGAATGGACCGGCAAAGCCATGGATGGGGCTCGGCAGCCCATGCAATGATGTCGACAAGCTTCTCTTCGCTGCTGCCACCCGGATTACGATTGGGAATGGAAATCGAGCGTCCTTTTGGAACACGTCCTGGGCTAACGGGCAACGACCGAGAGACATAGCACCGCTGATATACGCCTCCTCACGCAAAAAGAATATCTCGGTCCGGGATGCCCTAGCTAACAACAAGTGGGTCCGGGACCTTAACCTCCATAGCGTGCTATCAGTGACACACCTACAACAATTTGTTGAACTATGGCCACATGCTCAGGCGCTGCAGCTGAATGAGGATGAGGATATTTGCTCCTGGAAGCTAAACGTTTCTGGCACATACTCGGCGTCCGACGCTTACCGAGCTCAGTTCATAGGACATACGGAGTGCCACTTTTGGCCAATTATCTGGAAAGTTTGGGCACCACTGAAGTGTAAGCTATTCGCATGGTTGGTCTCCCGCAATAGAGTGTGGACGTCGGATCGACTACAAGCAAGAGGCTGGCCAAGAAACCCCTGCTGTCTCCTATGCCATCGAGAACCTGAAACGGCCCTTCATATACTGGTTGATTGTCGATTCTCCAAGCGAATCTGGTCTCTCATCGCTGACTGGCTAGCGTTGCCACAGCTTGCCCCCCTAATTGGCCTGCGTACGACACGGTAGCTTCCTGGTGGGCCACAATCGCCTCGCTGCCGGGTATCCCCAAGAAAGCCATACGATCCTTAATCCTTCTCGTGTGCTGGGAGCTTTGGAAGGAGCGAAACATGCGTACTTTTCAGCGCAAAGGACAGCCTGCGACCAGTCTGTATCAAAAAATAAAGGAAGAAGCAAGAACCTGGGGAGTCGCCGGGGCCAAAGCCCTCCGAGTTTTTATCCCCGATACGGGTTGATGTAGTCTCTTGGTACAGTTTTTCTACTTTCTTTTTGCTCCTTGGTTGACCACCCGTAACGGTGATCTTCTGTAAACTCTCTTCTATGTTAATAGAGCGGCCCAATCTGGGTCACGTTCGTTCAAAAAAAGAAAAAATGACATGATCTAAGTATTCATAGAATTTTGCTAATTAGTTTGTCTTATCATCATTAATATCTCCAGAGAAATGCAGAAGGTCGTCTTGGTCTACATGAAGCTCTGCTCCTAGCGCCGGGTTATGTCCTTATTTGGTTGTAAATGGGAGATAATAGAGAGACGGATGTCCTATTTGGATTGACTCCAACCAAAATTTAGCTAGCTAATTGCTAAAGTTTTTATTTGCCACCTAATTGCTAGTTGTTGAAATAATAAACCATGCGACTCTTCATTAATTGCCCTGTTTTTCTTGCGCGCGATGACAAATGAGCATAATTTCGGTCGGTTTTGTTTTTAAGCCTCTATTAGCTGGGTTTAATTAGTTGGGTATTAACAACTAGCATGATAGTTGGGTTCCAACTAGCGAGGAGGGGATTAGCTAGAATTAGCTCTACAATGTTTGGATTAATCACAGCTAAAACTATTTTTTTTAGATAATGGATTTAAATAAATCCGGCTTTGAGCCAAAGGCTACGGCCAAAACTAATTAGCTAGCAATTAACTCTTGGATCCAAACATGATCAAATAGAACAATGAAATAAGTTGTGAAAATGAGCTATTCTGCCCAAAATCGGTTATGCAACCAACTCTAAAAATAAATTTTCAAATATGACCCACCCAACAGGACCAGACCTCGAAGTCAATTCGCCCTGCTCGTTTGTATTGTTTCCAGCGAGCCAACAAAGTTTTTCTCTCAGCGAAACCAGCGCCAGCCACCAGCCACCAACCATCCAGCAGTGTTTTTCTCTCTCACCAAAACCAGCACCAGCCACCGGCCACCAGAATCTTAAAAAAAATAGAAAAACACCTGACCGCTTTGCTATGTCCCACTGCCATGGGTTCGCTGCAATGTCAATGCAGCGTGTGGTCTCGCAATGCGGGCGCTTATGCTGGGCCACCGCCACTTTTCTCTTGGCCAGGCCTCGCCACGCTCACCTACACCGTGCGGCTCTAGGTCACGGAGAGAGAATGTGTACTTTAGAAAAAAAACATGATATTAATTGTTTTTGTAGATCTACTCTTCGGTCAAATGATTATACAATTAGAATTGAATCGGGATTCACTCAGATCCGGAGATGGAAAACAGTGGCCATAGTTCTGATGCCACATGCAAATTGACCTTTTCATAATACTGAATTAGTATACTTAGTACATATGTAGATGTATAAATCAGAAGACACAAAATTTTGATTTATCATAATATTTTATTAACAATATACATTTGTACATGTACAAATTAACAATAAATACTTATAATGAAACCTAGAATTCATCGCAGAAAAAAGAACTAGAATTACTACGCCGTCTCTTTTCGAAAAAAAAGAAAAAGAATTACTACGCCGTCTCTAAGGGAAAAAAAAGAAAAACAGCTACGAAATGTTATTCGGATCCCACAGCGAGACGTAAAAGTGATTTCTATAGGTATCTCGCGCTGTTGCTTTTCTCCAAACCATTTCCCGAGTCTTCCGTTCCACTGATCCCCGTTCCATGGCTCCCACAAAGCAGAGTGGCGTCGACGGGACCAGTCGAACATGTTGACAGCGACGAGGCTCCGATGATCCAAGAACCCAAGAACCGGCCATTGTCACCGGCGACGAACCCAACCGACGAGCCGGGATGCCGAGAGCCCACCGGGGCCGGCGGGTGGCGCACCGACGAGGCGTCCTCCGGGAAGTTGAGCTTGGCGCGGCTCCCGCGGAGGCGGAGCGCCGCCGCGTCGTAGGCGCGCGCCGCGTCCTCGGGGTTAAGGAACGTGCCGAGCCAGACCCGTGCCGCCTTCTTGGGGTCCCGGATCTCCGCCGCCCACTTGCCCCACGGCCGACGCCTCACCCCGCGGTAGCTACGCCGCGCCGCCGCCGGCGGCGGCATCCCCTGCTCTGTTCCTTGCGGCCATGGCGACGCCGCCATTGGAGCTTGTGTTGGCGACAGCGGCACCAAGCACGGCGCAGGTGCAGTGCCATCTCGCCCTGCAGAGGCTGAACAGAACAACCACGTGAGCATCCATCCGGCGATCCGACCGGAGCAGGGGAGCGAACAGAGGTACCCGAAACAATGCGCGCCGGCGCCGACGTCTCCCCTTGACACGCCGGCGGTCCGACGTGCCAACGATGGCTGCCCACGGCCGTCCACGGACACGGCGGCGCGGCAAGGGACGCCGCGGGTGGCGTTAGCGTCGCGCCACGGCCGCCGGCAATGACGTGCGCCAGGGTGGCCACGATGGCCGCCGCCTCCGTGGCCTCGCGCAGCGCCGCCATCGGAGCCGTGGACGAAGGCGGTGGCCTCATCAGCTGTTGGTGTTCCTGCTGTTGCCACTTCGTCACCGTCGATGGGAAAATGACGGTGAGAAGGGGGAGTATTTATAGTTCACTTGTCAGTGACTGATCAGGCAAACTTTGGCGGCAAGCGGCATGTTCCAGCTAACGAAATGTCCGCGCACGCGGGTTATCCCCAAGACTGGAAAAAATGGATCAAGAGATTCTAGAAACTGCGAATTTGGCTTGGGGTCTCTTCTGCGTGGCACTGAAGGAAGAAAAGATCTTCAGATAACCGTGTTAGATTACAAGCACGCTTTTCTAGAGTGATTTTTACCGTTGGTCCAAAACATAATTATGTTTTGATTTTACACGCAAGATGCTTTACATTACAAATCAAATAAAACTACTGCATGCTACATGTCAATAGATTTTAAAGATTATTGTTTGTCGGTGCTTCATCGGTCAAGTGCAACAGTGACAAGTAAATCTACAATGATCAAATCGCCAATTCGTGCGGGTGATTTTTCCGTGAGCGACGGTAGTCACACGATACTTGTGCAAGCATTCAAATTGTGCAAGAAAAATTATTTCGAACGGACCAATTTGCCAAGACTTAAACATAAACCATGGGGCCTTCCTCCGTCCCAATATAACATTCAAATTTTATTTCACAAAGAGTGTTTACTTAGCTGACAGAGATGCACACATTAATACAAAAGTGCATTGAGAAACGCATAGAGACAATCAAATACTTAATGTTATTTTTATAGTTCCAGTGAGGAGCGAGTAACATGGTCATTTACCATGACTAAACTCATATGTCTTAAATTTTTCAAATAAACACTTATCTATATTTTATTTGTTTCAGATAACCGACTTTTATTTATCTCTGTCTGATATAAGATTCTTCATATGTGATGGGGCTCTGTGTAGTAGTAGTAAGCTGTGACCACGATGAATCAAATTCTCTTTCGACTCAAAAATGCTGCATTCATTTAAGTTTGAAGGGTTCTCCTACTAAAGGATCGTGAAAAGGGGTCTTAGGATTGATGCGAACAATACTTTTTTATTAGAAAGAAATATCGACATGGAGCTTCGTTTGGATGGATATAGAAGTACAGAGTACCTGAAAAAACCCAAGCAGGCAGGCTATAGTTCTAGATACTTAGGTCAGCAAGTCTAGAGCAGCATAGGTGGACACCGGCTGATGGGCTTTTGCGATTTGCACCGGAAAATGACGGCGTTCGCGCTGCAACGCCGCCGAAGCTTCTAGAAAGCAATGGTCTTCAAAGATCCTTAGAAGGTTCTGAAGCATCTAGAAGGTTCATTTCTTGTCTTGGTTCATGTGGACTTTCGTCTTCCAGTCCAGGGAGATGGAAACATGCGTGCTCGCCAGGGACGTACACGTGATCCTCCACTCCGTTCATTGGAAATGGTGCCATATCTTTGCACGGAGTATAAATAGTGATATATATATATTATCTGTCCAAAACTATGTAATTTATCTGATATTTTGGAAATTCTTTTAACGAAATTCGGATATCCTCTTCTCTGTAGTAGGAAAAAGAAAACAATGAGTAGGATGACAACTAACGAAGCATTTTTTATTAAGGAAACGTTTCAGTCTTAGCTTATCAAAGTTTGGAAGCCTACAACCGAACCTAACCAAAGCTTGGCCAGCTGGCCGGTCACTATAGGTGTGCGGCCACGGCGACAGCCCGCATCGGCGGTGGTGGCAAGGGCCCGGCCTGGAGGGACCGCGAAGGCACGCGTGTACGTGCCTACGTGGCGGTGACGGCAGTAGGCGCGCACCGCTGCAACTAATGGTGTTGCTGACTGGGCTCCTGATAGATTTTTTAGGTGAAAGTTTTACTCGATCTTATATCGGTTAACGAAGATAGTGATATTGTTGATTGCTCTTCTTCCTAAAAAAAAGTCACGTTGGAAGGGTCTTGCCATCTTTTCTAGTGAAAATATTTGAACTACCTAGTTGATTCTAGTAGCAGTGGCATCTTGAAGTAAATTCCCTTTTACTGGTTGACTCTAGTGGTAGCGACATCCTGAAGTCAATTCTCTTTTGAGGACATCATCACGGAGTTGTTGAGCCCTTCGTGTCCATATCAATAATTTATTATGCATGATAGTGTACGGCGTTGTTTAAGTTAAATGTCACGGTCAATTTGGTGTTGTTATTATAATAGAAGCATCAAACAATTGTTAATCGTGTCTTGTTGAATGATTCTGTCATCACCTATTTCTATTTCTAGGTAGACAAGAGATGTGAAGGATTGTTACTGCATATGAACAATTCAAGCTTGAAGCAAAAATATATAAAAAGATTAAAACTTTGTCTTTATTTTCTCGATTAGTTTTTAGTTTTCTTTCATGTTATTTTGAGTTCTCATATGTTAAAAATTAAAGTCTACGCATTCATATCTTTGGACTACATATATTTAACCGTGAATATAGAAGTCGGCTAAAAGTTTAAGTTATTATAATTCTAGGATAAAAGCATATACGTGCAGTCTTCGGCTTTCACCGCCTCAAAATGAGGCGTGTCAATGCATGTGTTTGCCGGATTCCAAAACGTGTCACGGGCGTGGGAGAAGATCCGGGCACGTGGCCACGCATGCAGTGCGACGCCGTCACACAGCTATCTGAGATGAACGGACATCGATCGGTATCCAGCTTGCATCCTCGATCGTCCGCTCCTATCACTGGCTATACGTACTGCTAGCTCCCTCTCGGTTGTCCGTTTCATTTTCATAGCCAGTCTCGCCAGTCTCGGTACACAGTTTCACTACATAGTTATCTAAATTAGAAACTAGACACATGTGCCAAAAGAGTTTCATGGTGATGAAACTCCTCTCACATGTCATGAAACTCTTTCTTCTCTCCTATACCACATCAACACATTTAATACCATAAAATACCCCATGAAACCCCACTGAGACTGGCCTAAGATAGTACGATAGTTTAGACAAATGTCGTCTATTTATATATTCAGGCTGCTAAATAGATAACTCTATAATATTGTCTATTTAACAATCTATATAGTAATTAATAGATACACTAATTATTGTTGTTTTCTATAAAAACACGAGCCAAAACAGTAGACGAGATAATAGACAATAATATTCTTTTTCTTCAATAAATGGTGGTCACATCAGCACATTTTACTTACATGGCTACAAAAGGACAGTTGTTGTCTAATTGTTGTACATACCCTAAGTAGAACGCTACATAAATAATTTCAATATTATAGTATTAGAATATTCTATTACTATAAGATCCGTTCTTTAAAAACACTTCTCATCTACATAGTTCCTACGTAACTCATTCCTACTTAACTCTCACCGAGGACCTACATGACAGGTGTAATGGTACAAAAGACGTGGAATTTTTCACAAATAAGAAAAAATGATGTTTTTAGAGAGTTTCTGCCGTTTTGATATTACTTTTCTCACCAAAGAATTTTTTATCAACCCCGCGTACCCACTAACCAAATAGTCTAAAATAACCCTTATAACAAAAATAGCACACGTATATTTTTGCTAGTAATAATAAAAAAATAAGAAATGATTTTTCACCTATACACTCTTTCATGAAACATAATGTATCCTTTTGTCTCAAATTATAGATTGTTTAACTTTTCTAGCTAGATACTCACTTCACTAAAAAAGAATGATGTTCTATGATTTTTAAAATAGATTAAGGGTGGACTAAAAATGCACATGTTTCTTTAACCATTTGAGTCCTATGGGCGCGTTAGTACTGGTAAGGCCAGCCGGTACTGAACGACGCTGACCTATACTAAATGGTTTTGCGTTAGTCTCAAGTCACGTGATTTTTTAATACGTAAATACGCGTGCGCGGCCACGAGAATTCGAACCCGTGACCTCCGATCTCGCGGGCTGCTTCCTTACCATCCCATTTATGCACCACATATAATGTGATGATGCATCACATGTGATTGAGTCGGAGATATTTTTCTTTTAGACTAAGCCGTGGAGGCCCCATTTAGTATGGGCCAAGATACCCATCGGTACTAAGTGTCACACTTTAGTACGAGCCGGTGCTATTGATCGGTATAAAATGGTCGCGCCATTTTAGTACCGAGCCAAAACATCAACCAGTACTAGAATGTGACTTTTAGTAATTGGTGGTGTTTTGAACAGGTACTAAATTGCTTCGAAAGCTTTCAAATTTAGACCCAGTACTAAAATGGATCCATGCCACCTTTAGTACCCGGTCTTTAGTACCCAGTACTAATATAACGTGGACGAATATAAGTTTTTATACTAGAGAGAAGATGGAGAAGATCTTTTCTTTTCAATCATATATGCATGAGATTATCGTGTGAGATTACGCACACACGAAATTTGAATGGCAAAATATTATTTTTTTAACAAATTTTAAATATAAGACATCATTCTTTTTTATCCGATGGAGGTTCATTCAAAAACTAATGTTTTGTAATTTTTAAAATTAATTAAGGGTGGATTAAAAAGGCGCATGTGCTGTTAGTTATTTATGATTGCCCACGCTTCATGCATGAGACTAGCTCGTTAGATTATGCATCAATTTTATTTGGACAAAATTTAAATGCTAAAATATTATTTTTTATAACAGATGGTGTAGATTTTATTATACATTTAGATATATATAAAATACAAAATAATTTATAATTGGGAATGGAAGGATATCGTAACAATCGTATGGCAGAATAGAATCTATCAATCTATCATCATGCCCCTTTTGAATGTCCTTTTTTTGTCAAATGGGATTTTGAATGCCGGATCTAGATAATTGGGAGACACATAGTACACCCGAAACGATTCTTAAAAATATGCTCCAACTAAATACTCAAGTTTGGTCTTAATCTAGATATTCAAGTCCAGCAAGTATAATAATATAATCATATTTTTATTTGGATTTTTTGTTTCAGCAATATCAAGATCATCTGGATATGTCGTTAGAGTCTTTCGGAGGTGCTCATAGGATAGAGTTTGCATGCATATATTTATAGGAGTGAGTATGTGCGTGTGAGCATCTGTCTATATTAATATTTATTCATAAAAAAATTATAAACATATCTTTTGTTACCAGGGCCAGCCATCCTAGTTATATTATGATTTCCATGAAAAATTGAACCCCCAGCGCAGCTGAGATACCATCAAACCATGCTAGTGTTGGTGAAATATAGAAGATCTATATTCTAATTGAACCGTGTTGGACTGGCGGCCGGACCGGTTGGACCAACCATACCGTGAACCGAGGGGTTCACTGGTTCGATGTCCGGTCCAGTTCAAATAACTAGGCCAGCTATGGCATATGTTGGGCACATGCATGAACCGTTATACGGGCCTTTAGAAATCCAGCCCATCAGCTAGGGACGGTAATTAGAGAGACCTTTGATTTTGTACTAGAAATTTTAAGAGTAAAATGCACCCAGGTACTTAAACTTGTCCCGCTGTGTCAACCAGGTCCCTAAAATTCTAAAGTGCACGTTCAGTCCCTAAACTTGCTAATTGGTTCACACGAGGTCCAAATCTCCCCTAAACGTCTTAACCGTGTGTTTGGACCGGCTGCTCTCTCTCTCTCTCCCCCATCTCCCCCGACCGGCCGACCCCCTCCCCTCCACCGGCGTTCGACGGCGGCGTCCCGCCGGACCTCGGCCGGCTCCGCGCTGGGCTCCGCCGCCGCCGCTGGCCCACGCGCTGGCGGACCTTGGAGGGAGGGAGCAAGAGCGCCGCCGCTGGCAGGAGGGATGGACATGTAGATCGAGAGAGGCAAATCCAGAGAGATGGTTGGGCGGTGAGCGCGGCCACCCCCATCGGCTGGCGTCGAGCAGAGGGATCGAATCGAATCCTCCAAGCGCTGCTGCAGATCCGTCCCTCCGCTGTCGCCGCCCGCCTCTCGGTAAGCTCGGTTTAATCCAGCAAGAAAGGAGGAGGGTCGTCGGGCAGTCGGCCTGGCCCGATCTCCTCCCGGAGCTTCTGGAGCGTATCGTGGCCGTGGTCGGCCCGCGCGACCGCGTCTCCGTCCGCCTGGTGTGCGCCTCCTGGCGCGCGTGCGTGCGGGAGTCGTTCCCCTCCGACCTCCCGTTCGAGGCCCTGCGCCTCCTCCTCCGCCGCCCGGGCATCGGCGGCGGGCTGGCCTTCTTCAGCCTCCACCACCGCAAGCTCCTACCCTTCGCGCTCCCCGCGAGCATCGGCAGCGGGCGCTGCTGCGGCCACATCGCCGGCTGGCTCGCCATGGCCTTCGACGGTGACCGGTCGATGGTTGGTCCTCTGTAACCTCATCTCCGGCCAATCCGTGGCGGCGGCGGGGCTGTACGGCGGGCTGCGCGAGAGCTGCGTGTATTTCGCGTGGCGGGAGGTGGAGATGCTGGCGCCGCACGCCACCTGCGAGTACTCCGTGGCGGACGAGGAGATGAGGGACGTGCCCATCGCCGGAGGACACTCCGCCGACGTCGACCCCGTCTGGATCACCCCCGTCGTCTGATCAGCTGAATATCTCATCTGATCCCCTCCCTGCAGCTTGGATGGAATCTGTGCTGTGATCGATCAGCTGCTAGTAGCACTCTGCTGAATCGATCTTTCTTTTGCATTGGTACTAGACTCTATAATAATCGTGCAAAACCTACCTGTTTGCCCGTCCAAAGGCATGGCTAAGACGTTTAGTGGAGATTTGGACCACGTGTGAATCAATTAGTAAGTTTGAAGACCTAGACGTGCACTTTGAAAGTGTAGGGACCTGATTGACACGACGGGACGGGACAAGTTTAGAGACCTGGAGTGTATTTTACTCAAATTTTAAAAATGCGACTCAATTAAGACTAAGTCAAAATACTACTAATTTTAAGCTAAAATTAACTAAACCCAAATTGAATTGGGAAAGAGATATAAGGGTCATGGTCTATTCACACATATACCAGCAGCTAATTAATTAATGGTAACCCAGCCATGTCGCGTTCCATGACCGAAATATCGGCAATCGAGTGGAGCGTTGATACGGCTACCGGTCGGCCGGCGCGCATCTCTGGACTGCCGACGAGTAGCGCCGCGGCGGCGGTGGCAACCTTTTCTCTCCGCTCGATCCACTCACCCAGCAGAAATTGAGCATCCGTCCGCGTCCGCGTCCGCGCCGCCTTCTAGTCCCTGCCAAGTTCCTCTTCCAGTCGTCCGTACTGTTCGTTGCACCGCGTTAAGGAACACACATGCTTCCCTGGTCACTCGACGCTCCAGTACGGGACGGCGACGTACACATTACATCCGGCGAGGCCCAGCCCAGTCATCCAATCTAGGTGTTTTGTCGTGGGCCTACGTTACTGGTCCAATTGTTCTCTTCCCTACAATTCCTTATCAGGCCTAATAAGAGCATCTACAACAGCTTACCCAAAATGAGTTACTATATCTAAAAACTATCAAATTACTTAAAAACAACCAAAACACTGCTCGATCAGCTAACCTATATGGTTTGATATTTTGGCCACGACCTAAATTTCTCTTCTTTTCCCAAATATACCAATCTAGCTAGCCAAAATAGGTCATAGTCTAAAAGTGGTCACGCCAGCCAGCCTCCTCTCCCGCATTGCTCCTGATTTGCATGCGCACCGTCGTCTCCGACTAAAGAGCCCGCCGCTGTGCTCTACCTGGCCACACCGCCTCCCTTGCCCCGCCCAAGCCCGCCCACCCCTCCATCCCCCGCCATCTCCGTAGGACGACAACTCTCATGGCAGCTCGACTCAACGGCAACGATGCCTCCTCGATTCGGGTGACCGATGTGGTGGTGGAGAGGACATCAGCTTAGCTCGGCCTCAACACAGGAACGAGCGAGCTTCGTCGCCTTGGCTCAGATGACTTTCGCTGTCGTGCTGGCCCAGCGGTAGCCCGGACGAGCGTCGTTGCTGTGGCCCGAATGAGCTCCGTCATTGTGCTAGCCCGGGCGAGCTCCGTCGCGGTGGCCCAGACGGGCGAGGGCCGCCGTGGTGGCCCAGGCAAGCTCCACCACCCCCGCTCTCTTTTGTTGCCGGTGGCCCAAATGGCCGAGCTCGCGTGGATCCGTGGGGGAGAAAGAGGAGAGGGGAGACAATTTTGTAGATTAGTCTCTAGAAGCAGGATTCTGTGTCCTTGGAAGAAATTTTGGTCTCCAGTTTTATCAAACCTGTTGGAGAAGAGCAAAATTTTGTTATGAAAATCTTCTCTTTCCTATACCTAAAAGAAGTTAGTATCTGATTTTACCAAAACTGCTCGAGATGCTCTAAGTTTAGTTATTATTAGGTCTTGTGAAGTAGACCAGTGGTGCGTTGGTGACTGCAGCGAGGTTCATGCAAGAAGAGGTTTAGGATTTCCTTTTATGAAGTCAACTCGTTTTTCCCTTCTCCCTGGAGAAGTCATTGGCTCACGTTCTCTTTCCTTACCCCTTCATTATACCTCTTGTACTACCGCTTTGCCCGCTGCAAGGTTCCGTTGAATTGAAGGCTTGAAGCTATTGACCACCTTACTCGATCCCTCCATTTAAAATTTTAGATTGTAGAATGTGATGGGATACCACAAATTAATAAAATAATTTTCTTAAATTTCTAAATTTCTCTAATGTTTATATAATTAACATATTATGAAAACATTTAAACCCCCTAAACGTGATTAGCTCATGATTAAGGTACTTAATCTTGATTTGGGCTATAATTGTGGGCCCAAATAAGTTTCCATATGAGTCACTACCCCAATAGCACTTTAAATATGAGGGGTATCTATTCACTAATTATATCATTAGCTTAGTCTCGTGATTAACCATCTTAATTCGGTTGCTAAGGGCAAGGTTTTTTATTTCGTTTTCGGTATTTTTTCGGTCAGCGTCGAAATAAGCGAAATTCGCGAAATTCGCCAAAAAATTTCGGTCAACGTGGAGGAGAACATTTTTTTTGCGTAAAAACTACTTATGTAGAATATTATCAACCATTTAGAAACATTATAAGTCCTAGTGCAATGGTTTGGTGCTCATTTTAGTGAGCAAATGGTCGTGAGTTCGAACCCCCTGCTGCGCAGTTTGATTTTCTTTTGCTTAACCCCCTGCTGCGCAGTTTGTTTTTCTTTTGCTTCTATTACGGGTGGACCCCGCCTGTCATTGACAGAAAAAATGACCAAAAATAGACTGGCAGCATGAGAATCGAACCTACTAGAAACCGCAGGCGCGGCGTTGCCGCGCTCTCTGTCGGCCAGTGTAATCAGGAACCATTTACTGGTTGACTAATGGCGTTATTACGTGATTTTGCTGGCTTCATTGGATACTGCAAAGATCTTATTCAAAAATAATCAGCAATTAAGTTATTTGTTATTCAGTGCTGGCATCTTTCATTTGATCATAGATGCTCATACTTACAAATCATTTATTAAAAATGAGCTTGAAGTGCCAATTTTTCAAACCGGTGTTATTATAAAATTCAATGAGGTCTCTAGATATGCCAAGAAATATAAACAATAATTGAATTGTCTTTGCAACATATGACAGACTTCTCATTTTCATGTGACACAGTCTACTAAATTCATATCATAAACTGGGGATTGCACAAACAATTGACACAATTTCATTTATTTGCAAATTATTCACAGCAAGAATAAAACAGTTCAAGAATGAATCTTACTACTGACATAGAAAATGCATGAGGATACAGAAAAGAATTATCAACACAAGGATCTGTTGGTATATAAGAATAGATAATCCAACGCAAGGAACTCTTGGCGTAGAAGAGACACAATCTGAAGTTGAATAGACAGGGCAGGCTTAATTGGGTCTTGGAGGTAAACATTACATGACATGTACATGAATATAAATGGGATATGGTAAGATTACGGCAAAGGATTGGATCATTTCCCTCTCCGAAATACAGATTCATCATCACATTGTTAATATTGATGCTTTTTCGAACTGCATCCAAGGGTATGCATGAAAATATTTAGCTTATTTAAGAGTACAGATTTGTATCAACTTTAGGGAAACCGATAGCCAGCTGAACCAAATGGGACTGTCCCTTGCCTTCTTTTAGTTATGTCATACTAACTTGCAAGAAAATGGAAGCTAGTAGAAATTATCCATTTGATATACACTTGAATCACCTGGCGTTGTTCAGTTCAGTGTAGCCTTCAAGGAAGCTGCTAATCTTTGGAGTAAGCTGATTGCTCCGCTGTTTCTTAGCCGTGTAATGCCAGCTTGTGTCCCAAAATGAGTTAACTTCATGCATACTAAACATTGTACAATTATTCTGAGTGTCCAATTTGCATTTCCTACATCCAGATTCTATTGCACAATAACAACAATGCAAGTATTAGTAACCTACTAACCTTGAGGCAGGAGATGTGGAAGCTACAGAGCTCGGGGCATTTTGGGCGAGCAGATTAATTTCCATCTCATGCCAAAGATCTTCTCTCGCATGGTCACCTATGTTCACGATGGTGATGCATTTGTCTAGTTTTAGCTCCCTGAGCCCATCCACTGTCGCCAGATCGGAGGCCTCACGGTCCCCGTCGCCGACGCCGTGCAACGCGCCGTGGAGAAGCCGCTGGCGGAATCCATCTTTGCAGACATACTGTACTATCTAGTGGGCATCATACAGGCATTTCCTCGAGCAGCTGGTGGGCGTGGTCCATGTGCACGACCACTCTGCGCCGCTTGCGTGTTGCGTAGCTCCCGGCGTCGCTCGCCTTCTCCGTCGTGTGCTCCTTGCACGGCACCAGAGCAGCCACCATGGCTGCTCCGTGAGCGGTGGACAGCGGGCATTGGTGGTCCTCCGACGCCCGCACAGGGGAAAGGCGCAGCGACCTCAGCCCTGCCAGCGCCGCCAGCGTGTCTACCCGCAATGCGCTGCCGCCGCCTTCGCCACCGCCATGCATCCTCTGCTGGGTCTCTGCTTGTCGCTGCAGACGCTACTTCACCGTGCGCCGCCATCGCCGTTGGCCCGCAGCTGTGGTCCCGGCCACCCGTTCTCGCGTCCCGCCCGCCGTCTGCTCGCCAGCACCCTCGTGCATGGCCGACGCGACAGACGGAGGGGAGCGGCCGACGGGGCGCGAAGGTGATGCGGCCGATCTGTGCGGCGGTGCCGAGTGGAGCGGTGACATCGCGGCGATGGCTAGCGGCCAAGTGCGCCGCGGCTGCTTGCGAGGCAGATGCCAGGGATGGAGAGGCGGAGCAGTTCCCGACGATTCGCGAGCCCGCGCGAGCGCCCGGTGTGTAGCTTAATGGACAGGGACACGATCCGACCCGTGATCGGACGGTCGATGCTGCGAGATGGCCGGATCCAACGGTTATCGGGCTAACGGGCGACGTGGCTCTATCCGCCGCCCGCTGTTTGGGTCCAGGATTCGATTTTGGAGATGACCTTTAGGTAGCCAAATTGAGTTGCAACCACCACACCGAAGCTTGTTTAGTGCCTGTGCAAGCTTATTGGCTCTATATGTGAGCGTTAAAGTTCAGCTTCACCGAAAATTTTCACCCGAAATTGTATTTTTCGTTCAGGGTCGAAAAATCCGAAATTTGCGAAATTTCAGTGAAATTTCGTCGAAATTTTTTTTCCTTGGCTAAGGGTGCTTGAGGGGAGCAAAAGTTCTTGCCCTCATCCGGGGTAGCAGTGCCACTGGCGCCTGGAGGGACGCCGCTAGACCGCTTCCCAACTGCGACCACTGCATCAATAAGTACAACTACTTCCTCTATGGTTAGAGCGTCTACCATGGCTTCCGCTAACAGTGGTAATGATTTGATGAGTTTTCCAAATTATTAGATTCGTTATGGTAGATTATGTAAAAATCCTATAGTTAATTTGACGCTTACGTTTATAGGCAAATTCTAACATGTCTAACCAGATCTCCTTATCATGTGGGCTCGATGCAGCTTGATGCATTAATTTTTCCCCGAGGTTTTATGGGAGTTTCATGGCATTAAATGTGCTGATGTGGCAGAGAAGAGAGAGTGAAGAGTTTCATGGGATATGATAGGAGTTTCATCACCATGAAACTCATATGACACAGTTACCTAGTTTCTGGTCTAGGTAACCGTGCGATGAAACTTTGCACTGAGACTGGCCTTATAGTAAGTTGTCTGGCATGCGAGCTTTTGCAGCGTTCCATTTGGGGGAGTCTTGTTTGCGGTCGACCGCACGGAACGTTCCGTACGGTCACCGTCTACCCCCCGCCCCGCCTCCATCGCCAGCCTCTCCCGCCGCCCGCCGCCCCCAACTTCCGTGCCCAGCTGCCTCCTAGCTTGTTTTATTTTCTAAAAAATAAAAAGGTAGACAACAAACTCAAATTCCTTTAACATAGCATGTGTATTTTATGACGAGGATGGTATATTTACGAATCCAAGGCAGGGTGCACTTATGAGTCCATATCTACCTCCATGTAATTATTATGTTATCATTCGTCCAAGTTAGTGAATTGGAAGTTTTTTTTCTTTTGCGAAGTAGTGAATTAGAAGCTTGTGAATGTGCTCTAGAGAACAACTCAGATTGGAGTATTGGACACGTATGATTGGTATACATGTCGCTCCACAAAAAGATTATGCAATAGTACTGATAGATTGCTTGATGCGAGTTTGAGAAGCTTTCGTACTTGACATTGACCTTCTGAACATGTAGTCCTCTAAAGCCTAGCCCTTGCTGAAATTCAAATGAAACAACTCAGTTTGTTTTAGAACGATTCTACTCGTCCTCAAATGATTTCACTATTATTAAATGTTTTCACAGTTGGCATGTGAGAAACTGACAATTGAACATACATTTCCCGTCATTCCCGAAATTGGATATCATATTTCCTTGAGTGATTGCTCTTTTATGTCGATTTGTTAAATTATAGATGGCTGGCATTTTTGCTGGCTGTCCTGCAGCTTTCTCCTTCAGAGAGTTCTCTGTCACAAATTGTTTGTCTTGCTATTTGATTCTTGGGCCCTGACTGAATTACTTATCTTGTGCTTTATTACAGCCAGTAGGAGTATTACAAAGCTTTTGATAAGTAAAAATATATTCCTTTTTGTATTGACATTTATTTGTACTTATGTTGATGACATGGTACGCACGTCTCCATTGCTACATATCATTATAACTATTTTATAAGCTGAAGGTTGATGTTTATAGAAGGGTTTCTGCTTCACCCAAAGTTTATGTTTTTCCTTGCCATGGAATGGCTGGACTTATGCCTGACACAAGGGAGGAAGTTATCTTCACTAGAAAAAAATTAAAACAATTCTTTCATAACATTGTTTGTGTTGATTTCTTGTGTAGGGTGATGATTTGTTGCCTGTTACTTGATAGATTTGATTGAGTACTTTTCAGGCCTGAGTGATAATGGAAGAAAGTGATGCATGGTTCAGCTGTGAATGTCAAAATTAGCTTTTTGTGATTTCAGTAGAGCTTTCATCAGAAATTGTTTGGTTGGTCTGCACGTGGAAGTCATCTAACTTTAATTTCTTTAGCCACTAGGTAAATGCCCGTGCGTTGCTACGGGTATGAATGTAGGATACACAGAACGAACATGATAAACAAATAGACTAATTGCACCAAAAAGGACCAATTGCACGCGATTCTAACAACAACACTAATGTTGGTAGACAAGTACTCATCCATAGGGATAAGATAAAATAACCACCACAAGGACAGGAGTTTTTGTGGTGCAAATTTTCATCCCAAAAGCATATACTTTCGTCACAAAAATAGTCTTTTTTGTTGTGATTTTTTCTATTGCCACAGATACAACAGTGATGATTTTTTTTCTGACACTCAACTTACAAAAACGTATAAATTAGTAATAGAAACTTTCGCAACTGGTACGTTTTCAGCGACAAGAAAAGTTTTCATACTTATAAGTATTTATAATGATTTAATCATCGCAGTTACTATTTTAGCAGTGACGATTTATATGGTCACCAGAGACAAAATATTAGTGGCCAAAGTTTCGCAAATATGTGAAATGCTTCTTCTCACTGTTTAATTATAACAGTATCGAGTGAATCACCACAATATATTTTATTTGTGACAAAAAAATTAAGAAAACAAATATAACCACATGTCCACATTTGGCTCGGCTTCTGATATGCGCCACTTTTTTATTATACATAGGATTTGAACTTAGAAAACAAATATAACTAATAATAAACAAAATTATTAAAATAGTATAATTTTTATTTTAACTTAGTATACTTTGCAAATACTATTGTAGATTTTATACCTCAAATCAAAATATCAATTTACTTCAAGTACGCATGATTTTTGGCTAAATGTGGAATGAAAATCACTCATACATTCTAGTAATTAAAAACTAACGTTTATAAATATTTATGGAATATTAACCTCTGTCCGATCGCTATCCCACATCTCTAACCATGCTGCTTATACTGACTAATTATCGTCACAAATTTTCACCGTGAAAATATAAACAAAATGACACTTAGAGAGCAAAATATTTTTTTCCAGATCGTTGAGAAAATTCTTCTGATATTTTCTCACAAACAATTGGTGAAATCCCACTGATATGTTGAGATTCCTAGTAGTATTAGACTAGTGCAAATGGAAAGAGAGAGATTAGCGGAACAGCAGAGGGCACAAACTGACAAATATTCTCACTAATTATGTATCCTGTGTCGATACAAAATTTTATCACCGATAGATGCTGTAACAGTGAAGGATAAATAGTTTTGTCGTAATTAACATGTTAAAATAGTGACAAATTAATGTTTTGTCACTCCATTTGCCAGTAAATGTGCTTCTTGTGGTGAAAAAATGTCACTAATGACAGACATAACAGTGACAATAAATCAGTGATGGGGACGGGATTGCCCGATCTTCCGTCAGGTGAAGGATAATTCGTTTCGGGCGGAGCGTAACACACCGATCCGGCTTCAAGTCAGCGACTCGAACCCCGCAATCTTAGCACCACGACTCCTCTGGTTATCAATCGTGTCACAACCCGGTTGACCTCGCCGAGAAGGCTAATCCCTGCCTGCGAAACGAAGAACACAAGCAAGAACTCGAAAGAACGCAGCTCAATCTGAAGCGACTCTACAGATGTATGATTAAGATCGAAAGTTGGGGTTCTACAAACCGATAGACGGCGAAACTGTTCTTGACAGAATAATCTAAGCAAAACCCGAGTCTCAACGACGGTGGCTACTAAATTTAATGTCGTGGGGCGAGCTAGGGTTGGGGCGCCGCGCCCATGACATGGGCCGAAGGCCCGACACGATACAAAGCCTGAAAAGGCACAAAACAGGTGACGCAGCACCTTTCATGGTCACACAGAATGATCCACGAATCTTCTGGAGCTAAAACCAGAACCAAAAGAAGCGTCTCGTCGTCACGGTTCCAACGCATCCAAGAACACCTTGATTGGACGTCGTATGAGGGAGATATCGCAGTTGAAGCGCAGACGTGTCGGCTGAATGCGAACCGAAGTTGTTGTCCGACGTGGTGATGACTTATACCCCGGGGAAGAGTCCGTCTCTTATATGTCCAACGTGGTGATGTCCTCATCATCCTCCCTTTCTTGAATTGGAGTCGTCCTCGACGCCATCCCATCATTATCAAGCTCCTGCAAAAGGTTAGTAACAAAAACATGCAAAGAGCGAGACAAAAGGTCATCTGTAATAAAGCACATAGCTCGACTGAGCATAGTATAACAAGGAGCATCAGGATTATCACATAATGCAGCAGTAGCGGATGTAGTAGCAATAAAAGCACCTCCTTTTAATTTAATCCCTGGTGGTTTATCATCAGTAGACCCAACACTATCAATTTTAGCTTTATCTCGTGCCACAAGCTCTTGAAAATGTTTCCTAATATCAGCAGGCGATAAAGGAAGCAAAGTAATTTTCTTGTTCTTATGCATAAAAGTATATGTATTAGTCCTAACATGATGTGCTACATCATTATCAAATTCCCATAGTCTACCCAACAAAAGAGAAGATGTTTGCATCGGGACAACATCAAAATCAGCGGAATCATGATAAGAACCAACATAAAAATGTATACGTGCTGATTGTGTTACCTTAGCTTGACCACTACTATTCAACCACTCTAAATGGTAAGGATGTTCAAGGCAACGTGTCGGCAAGTGAAGCTTTTTTACCAAATCTGAACTCACCAAGTTGTTGCAACTCTCACTATCAATTATGGTGAGCACACGATAATCTTTGACTATGAGGAACATATGAAATAAATTTTTGCGCTAAATCTTCTCTTCCTCACATTCCACCTAGTCTACCCAACAAAAGAGAAGATGTTTGCATCGGGACAACATCAAAATCAGCGGAATCATGATAAGAACCAACAGAAAAATGTATACGTGTTGATTGTGTTACCTTAGCTTGACCACTACTGTTCAACCACTCTAAATGGTAAGGATGTTCAAGGCAACGTGTCGGCAAGTGAAGCTTCTTTACCAAATCTGAACTCACCAAGTTGTTGCAACTCTCACTATCAATTATGGTGAGCACACGATAATCTTTGACTATGAGGAACATATGGAATAAATTTTTGCGCTAAATCTTCTCTTCCTCACGTTCCACCTGTGAACTCAATGCGCGCTGAACAAGAGCCAAATTTTGGAACCCCGCTGATACAGCCTCGGAGTCAATTGCTATAGCCTCATTGTCGTCCTCCGAATCTACAACAAAGTTAGTCGCAACAACTAATTCATCTTTAACATCACTAGCACTTACATATCCATTACCATCCGGCGAAGCGATGAAAACACGAGTACTTGGACAATCCTTCATGACATGGCCCATGCCCTTGCAGCGGTGGCACACGATACTAGCAGATTTACTTGACGACCCCTTGTCAGTAGAGGTAGAAAGTGACTTCTTGTGTTGTGGAACCGGCACATTAGATGGCGCCGGCGTTGTCGAACGTGCACTCGCTGGTGGCGTTGGACGTGCACTTGCGACCGACGACGGTGTGAAGGTCTTGGCTCGTCCCTGCAATTCTTTTTCTGCAAGCATAGCAAGCTGGAACAACTGGTTGGTGGTAGTAAACTCTTTGTAGTCAACAATGTCCTGAATATCGCGTCTCAAACCACCATAAAAACGACATATTTTATCCTCAGGATCCTCTACTACCCCACAACGAACCGTACCCTTCTGTAGCTCGGCATAATATTCCTGAACAAACATATTTCCCTGCTCTAAACGTTGCAATTTCTTACGCAAATCACGCTTATAAGAGGCAGGAACAAAACGATCACGCATAGCAACTTTAAGTTCATTCTAGGAAGTTAGTTGTATGTTTAATGAAGCACATTCTTGCCACCAGATTATAGCAAAATCCTTAAATTCACTAGTTGCTTGTCTAACCATATGTTTATCAGGAACAAGGTGGGAAGCAAATTTTTGTTCTACCGTCATCTCCCAATCTAGATATTCTTCCGCATCATAACGCCCATAAAAAGATGGTATAGTAAATTTAACTTTGGCGTAAGGATCATCATTACCATTACCTTGGCTTCAGCGGTGTCTGTTACCTCCCATACCTGTGGTATTCTTATGAAAGCGGCGATGACGTAGCCTCTCAGCTCTAGTCTTGATGAGATCAGGCTCACCATCGGATCCAAAAATAACATCATGATCGTCGTCGAGGTAGTCTTCATCAAAGGCATCCTCGTCCTTGGGCTTGGGGGGGGGGGGTTGGACTCGAGGTTCTGAACCCTTTTTGTCAACGTGGAGACTCGCTTGTCCACACCCTCAATGGTATGGCAGGAAGCCTTGACCTCCGTCGTTAACTTGCTCAACTCCTTCATGAAGACATCCTTCAGGTCGGTCGTTGCCTGCACCAACTGACTAGACAAAACAGGGACGTCGTCTGGCATGGTTAGTGAACAACAAAATCCCTATGAATTATGCAGTCGGCTTTGGTGGACCTACACCCTCACACACGTCTTACCAAGTTCTTACCAGGTTCTTACCAAAGCAGGCAGTGGATGGTACAACCTGTGGCTGGTTCGTGATACCTGTGAGGAGGTAGTACCAAGATTGCAAGGGTCCTTCGCTGCACTGACCTGAAGTATAATTTGTGGAGCTCTGAGAAGGCAAAGTATGTAGCAAGGAGTAGCAATGCACGAATACAGATTAGCAAAGTTCAATAAGTATCCAAAGTACAAGTCACAATTGCTGGCGTAGACGTATCCTAGACGTAGCACAACAAGTGAGAGCAAGAAACGATGGACTCACAGAACGAGCAAAACAGCACCCTTATGCAATTGTTTTTAATCTTTTCAGCAAAATCCCTCCGAAACCTCAGGACTAGTAGGAATCACGAATTTTTTATTTTTTTAACTATTTTTTTATATTTTTATCTGAACACGGATATCAAAAGCTCCAACCACACAAATTTGCAACTTTTTTGGAGCAAGGATGCGCTCTACAGAAAATCAGGAACGTTTCCTGAAAAACTGAAAACGACTTGATCAATTTTTTTCTTTATCTTCCTGATTTTTTTGAATTTTTTGGCTGGGGCAAACAGGGCAAAGCCGGGTTTGGTTCCCCTCACAATGGAGTCACGAAGCTGCTGTAAAAAATTGAGCCACAACGGAGCACCGAGCGAAAAGTTATGCCCGTTTTACTGAAAGTACCTCAAGTTATGGTTTTCGAGAGGCACACGATATGGTTCTTTGGAGGCTCAAATCGGCAGGATGCGCAGCAACGGCTAGGGTTTGCACGATGAACCAAGAAGGGCTGCGATGCAAGGCGATGAACACAGGGCGGCTCGCAACCTATCTAGGGCATGCACGGCAGGAGTTCACACAAGGCGGCTAGCGAGGGCAAGTCGAGTTATGGAGTGGAACGACTTGTAATCTGGTGATGGTGGTGGATGGGATAGCGGCGGAAACAAACAAATCACGCAACGAACAATTGAACTACGACACGAACACGACCTAACCAGCAACAAGACTCGACCACGGACACGAATTCAACAAAGCTAATCTGAAACGAAATTGCAAGGCGAAAAGTGGTTCTAGGACAGCGGAATTTTTTTTTGTAGGCAATTTTCTGGACTATAGGATGAAAGAAAAAACACGAATCTAAGACTAGGGTAAATCCTGACAGTAATACCTGAGTCTCTGATTACCACTTGATGGGGACGGGATTGCCCGATCTTCCGTCAGGTGAAGGATAATTCGTTTCGGGCGGAGCGTAACACACCGATCCGGCTTCAAGTCAGCGACTCGAACCCCGCAATCTTAGCACCACGACTCCTCTGGTTATCAACCGTGTCACAACCCGGTTGACCTCGCCGAGAAGGCTAATCCCTGCCTGCGAAACGAAGAACACAAGCAAGAACTCGAAAGAACGCAGCTCAATCTGAAGCGACTCTACAGATGTATGATTAAGATCGAAAGTTGGGGTTCTACAAACCGATAGACGGCGAAACTGTTCTTGACAGAATAATCTAAGCAAAACCCGAGTCTCAACGACGGCGGCTACTAAATTTAATGTCGTGGGGCGAGCTAGGGTTGGGGCGCCGCGCCCATGACATGGGCCGAAGGCCCGACACGATACAAAGCCTGAAAAGGCACAAAACAGGTGACGCAGCACCTTTCATGGTCACACAGAATGATCCACGAATCTTCTGGAGCTAAAACCAGAACCAAAAGAAGCGTCTCGTCGTCACGGTTCCAACGCATCCAAGAACACCTTGATTGGACGTTGTATGAGGGAGATATCGCAGTTGAAGCGCAGACGTGTCGGCTGAATGCGAACCGAAGTTGTTGTCCGACGTGGTGATGACTTATACCCCGGGGAAGAGTCCGTCTCTTATATGTCCAACGTGGTGATGTCCTCATCATCCTCCCTTTCTTGAATTGGAGTCGTCCTCGACGCCATCCCATCATTATCAAGCTCCTGCAAAAGGTTAGTAACAAAAACGTGCAAAGAGCGAGACAAAAGGTCATCTGTAATAAAGCACATAGCTCGACTGAGCATAGTATAACAAGGAGCATCAGGATTATCACATAATGCAGCAGTAGCGGATGTAGTAGCAATAAAAGCACCTCCTTTTAATTTAATCCCTGGTGGTTTATCATCAGTAGACCCAACACTATCAATTTTAGCTTTATCTCGTGCCACAAGCTCTTGAAAATGTTTCCTAATATCAGCAGGCGATAAAGGAAGCAAAGTAATTTTCTTGTTCTTATGCATAAAAGTATATGTATCAGTTCTAACATGGTGTGCTACATCATTATCAAATTCCCATAGTCTACCCAACAAAAGAGAAGATGTTTGCATCGGGACAACATCAAAATCAGCGGAATCATGATAAGAACCAACATAAAAATGTATACGTGCTGATTGTGTTACCTTAGCTTGACCACTACTGTTCAACCACTCTAAATGGTAAGGATGTTCAAGGCAACGTGTCGGCAAGTGAAGCTTCTTTACCAAATCTGAACTCACCAAGTTGTTGCAACTCTCACTATCAATTATGGTGAGCACACGATAATCTTTGACTATGAGGAACATATGAAATAAATTTTTGCGCTAAATCTTCTCTTCCTCACATTCCACCTAGTCTACCCAACAAAAGAGAAGATGTTTGCATCGGGACAACATCAAAATCAGCGGAATCATGATAAGAACCAACAGAAAAATGTATACGTGTTGATTGTGTTACCTTAGCTTGACCACTACTGTTCAACCACTCTAAATGGTAAGGATGTTCAAGGCAACATGTCGGCAAGTGAAGCTTCTTTACCAAATCTGAACTCACCAAGTTGTTGCAACTCTCACTATCAATTATGGTGAGCACACGATAATCTTTGACTATGAGGAACATATGGAATAAATTTTTGCGCTAAATCTTCTCTTCCTCACGTTCCACCTGTGAACTCAATGCGCGCTGAACAAGAGCCAAATTTTGGAACCCCGCTGATACAGCCTCGGAGTCAATTGCTATAGCCTCATTGTCGTCCTCCGAATCTACAACAAAGTTAGTCGCAACAACTAATTCATCTTTAACATCACTAGCACTTACATATCCATTACCATCCGGCGAAGCGATGAAAACACGAGTACTTGGACAATCCTTCATGACATGGCCCATGCCCTTGCAGCGGTGGCACACGATACTAGCAGATTTACTTGACGACCCCTTGTCAGTAGAGGTAGAAAGTGACTTCTTGTGTTGTGGAACCGGCACATTAGATGGCGCCGGCGTTGTCGAACGTGCACTCGCTGGTGGCGTTGGACGTGCACTTGCGACCGACGACGGTGTGAAGGTCTTGGCTCGTCCCTGCAATTCTTTTTCTGCAAGCATAGCAAGCTGGAACAACTGGTTGGTGGTAGTAAACTCTTTGTAGTCAACAATGTCCTGAATATCGCGTCTCAAACCACCATAAAAACGACATATTTTATCCTCAGGATCCTCTACTACCCCACAACGAACCGTACCCTTCTGTAGCTCGGCATAATATTCCTGAACAAACATATTTCCCTGCTCTAAACGTTGCAATTTCTTACGCAAATCACGCTTATAAGAGGCAGGAACAAAACGATCACGCATAGCAACTTTAAGTTCATTCTAGGAAGTTAGTTGTATGTTTAATGAAGCACATTCTTGCCACCAGATTATAGCAAAATCCTTAAATTCACTAGTTGCTTGTCTAACCTTATGTTTATCAGGAACAAGGTGGGAAGCAAATTTTTGTTCTACCGTCATCTCCCAATCTAGATATTCTTCCGCATCATAACGCCCATAAAAAGATGGTATAGTAAATTTAACTTTGGCGTAAGGATCATCATTACCATTACCTTGGCTTCAGCGGTGTCTGTTACCTCCCATACCTGTGGTATTCTTATGAAAGCGGCGATGACGTAGCCTCTCAGCTCTAGTCTTGATGAGATCAGGCTCACCATCGGATCCAAAAATAACATCATGATCGTCGTCGAGGTAGTCTTCATCAAAGGCATCCTCGTCCTTGGGCTTGGGGGGGGGGGTTGGACTCGAGGTTCTGAACCCTTTTTGTCAACGTGGAGACTCGCTTGTCCACACCCTCAATGGTATGGCAGGAAGCCTTGACCTCCGTCGTTAACTTGCTCAACTCCTTCATGAAGACATCCTTCAGGTCGGTCGTTGCCTGCACCAACTGACTAGACAAAACAGGGACGTCGTCTGGCATGGTTAGTGAACAACAAAATCCCTATGAACTATGCAGTCGGCTTTGGTGGACCTACACCCTCACACACGTCTTACCAAGTTCTTACCAGGTTCTTACCAAAGCAGGCAGTGGATGGTACAACCTGTGGCTGGTTCGTGATACCTGTGAGGAGGTAGTACCAAGATTGCAAGGGTCCTTCGCTGCACTGACCTGAAGTATAATTTGTGGAGCTCTGAGAAGGCAAAGTATGTAGCAAGGAGTAGCAATGCACGAATACAGATTAGCAAAGTTCAATAAGTATCCAAAGTACAAGTCACAATTGCTGGCGTAGACGTATCCTAGACGTAGCACAACAAGTGAGAGCAAGAAACGATGGACTCACAGAACGAGCAAAACAGCACCCTTATGCAATTGTTTTTAATCTTTTCAGCAAAAGCCCTCCGAAACCTCAGGACTAGTAGGAATCACGAATTTTTTATTTTTTTAACTATTTTTTTATATTTTTATCTGAACACGGATATCAAAAGCTCCAACCACACAAATTTGCAACTTTTTTGGAGCAAGGATGCGCTCTACAGAAAATCAGGAACGTTTCCTGAAAAACTGAAAACGACTTGATCAATTTTTTTCTTTATCTTCCCGATTTTTTTGAATTTTTTGGCTGGGGCAAACAGGGCAAAGCCGGGTTTGGTTCCCCTCACAATGGAGTCACGAAGCTGCTGTAAAAAATTGAGCCACAACGGAGCACCGAGCGAAAAGTTATGCCCGTTTTACTGAAAGTACCTCAAGTTATGGTTTTCGAGAGGCACACGATATGGTTCTTTGGAGGCTCAAATCGGCAGGATGCGCAGCAACGGCTAGGGTTTGCACGATGAACCAAGAAGGGCTGCGATGCAAGGCGATGAACACAGGGTGGCTCGCAACCTATCTAGGGCATGCACGGCAGGAGTTCACACAAGGCGGCTAGCGAGGGCAAGTCGAGTTATGGAGTGGAACGACTTGTAATCTGGTGATGGTGGTGGATGGGATAGCGGCGGAAACAAACAAATCACGCAACGAACAATTGAACTACGACACGAACACGACCTAACCAGCAACAAGACTCGACCACGGACACGAATTCAACAAAGCTAATCTGAAACGAAATTGCAAGGCGAAAAGTGGTTCTAGGACAGCGGAATTTTTTTTTGTAGGCAATTTTCTGGACTATAGGATGAAAGAAAAAACACGAATCTAAGACTAGGGTAAATCCTGACAGTAATACCTGAGTCTCTGATTACCACTTGATGGGGACGGGATTGCCCGATCTTCCGTCAGGTGAAGGATAATTCGTTTCGGGCGGAGCGTAACACACCGATCCGGCTTCAAGTCAGCGACTCGAACCCCGCAATCTTAGCACCACGACTCCTCTGGTTATCAATCGTGTCACAACCCGGTTGACCTCGCCGAGAAGGCTAATCCCTGCCTGCGAAACGAAGAACACAAGCAAGAACTCGAAAGAACGCAGCTCAATCTGAAGCGACTCTACAGATGTATGATTAAGATCGAAAGTTGGGGTTCTACAAACCGATAGACGGCGAAACTGTTCTTGACAGAATAATCTAAGCAAAACCCGAGTCTCAACGACGGCGGCTACTAAATTTAATGTCGTGGGGCGAGCTAGGGTTGGGGCGCCGCGCCCATGACATGGGCCGAAGGCCCGACACGATACAAAGCCTGAAAAGGCACAAAACAGGTGACGCAGCACCTTTCATGGTCACACAGAATGATCCACGAATCTTCTGGAGCTAAAACCAGAACCAAAAGAAGCGTCTCGTCGTCACGGTTCCAACGCATCCAAGAACACCTTGATTGGACGTCGTATGAGGGAGATATCGCAGTTGAAGCGCAGACGTGTCGGCTGAATGCGAACCGAAGTTGTTGTCCGACGTGGTGATGACTTATACCCCGGGGAAGAGTCCGTCTCTTGTATGTCCAACGTGGTGATGTCCTCATCAATCAGTGACAAATCAAAAGTTTGCCACCACATTTTTCACAGTAATATTGTGTTTTCCTGTAGTGACGGCCTGGGTAACAATATCTATTGATTAGTTTAGCTAGATTCAGTTTGATTATATTGGTATTTGCATCACCTTCCCCATTAAAGTGCGACAAAATAGGTCTGTAAACGCCTTATTTCTTACTACTGTTACCAAAAACAGCTTGCAACCTGCAAGCCATATGCAAACCATCAGGCTCAAATTAAAAGGATATGATATAATAAGGCAGAATAACTGTATCTGTCACTTAGGTTACCAAGATTATTCGTATCACCTTTTTCTATTAAAGTACAAAACAGATCTCTAACATAATTTTCCTACGTGTAAACAGATTGGAAAACCCACATCAATGGTTGAAATCATGATAGACAGAGTAGCCATATTTATTGATTGGCTTAGCTTTCAATTTGTCTACTCATAATCTGTAGATCCCCTTTTATTAGATTACCACCAAAATAACGATGCCAATCAGCCAAAAAAAAAAAGATGAACAACAACGCCGGTCTAAACAAGCCAATGATGCCGAAATTTAAATGTTTCAACAATTATTCAGAATGATGGTTTAATATTTTATGACACAGCATGCCGGACGCTGTCAACGATCTTCGACGACACACACGACAAGCATGGTTCTCAGTTTGAGCTGACCTAACTGGACAGATGCAATGCACAGTCCAAAAACCATAAAATGTACAATGCAAAATAATTGAACATGGTAGGTTATTACTCCGACCACTCCAGTTCGGAGGCTGCAAGCTGAGCAGATCGACGGGCAGGAGCACAGCTTGAGACGCCGATGAGGCCTCCACGGTTGGAGCTGGTCTAGCTGGAGAGCCAGACCATGATCTCCGACAGGGCTAGCTTGTATATGCCCTCCACTGGTGGGTTCTCGCTGCCAGCTCCAGTCACCTGTTTTGTGAAAAGACACGGATGTTAGTGGGCTGGCATAAACTTTTAGCTGATTCAAACAAGAGGAGATTCTTCTAAAAAAAGAGTTTTGTCAGGTAATACCTTGTTGTTAGATTACAGAAAATCTTTAAAGTAAACTAGCAAACTTGTCCAGAAAACGTTGAGCAATTCATACAATTACATAGTTCTTTGTGAGAATGGTGTCGCAAGGAAGTATAAATGGCAAAACATGAACACTACCAGGAAATGTTAGTTCCCAATAATCAGATTGAACGGGAAGAGTTGGTAAATAGCGTGAATCTTATGAGTTGATGGTTATGGCAGGCACAACATAATCACCAACCTAGATGTTTGAAGCAGGGGAGAAAAATATATCGATGCTTAAATTCTGATTTTCTAAACCATGCACGATGACATTTATTTGTGATTGCGTTTGGATATGTGCATGCTTCATGCTAAGTTGCTGCTAGGGGAAGAATGTATCTTGTGCAAACCCATCTTTGGTGGAAACATGGAATAGCGTGATGGTACATAATTTGGATACCAGTATTTTTTTTACTGAATGATTATTCAAGTAGTATACTACAATAGACTACTCAAATTAGTAATGGAGAAACAAAACTCTTGACAAAATACTGCTGTTAATAGCCATATGGACATATATATATTAATTAGACAAGCTACTAGCATTAATGTGTAACAACAAGGATTTATCATAAGCTAGCCACCAAATAATTCCAATAAATTTAAAATATGTATGTCCTATCAAGGATATGAAAATTATGTGATGTTTATTTTATTTCGAGAGTATTTGATTCTGTTTTAGGAGTGAAAAAATCACAACTAGTAACATATATGCTAAGATTTGCATATTTTACACTCAGAAATTTCTGTTCATATGACATTACCGTTGTAATGAGACTTCTGAATGCAACAACCTCATGTACCATTGTCTAAATTAAACATAATAGGATTGAATAGTTTGTTACATGCATCCACTACTACCCAAAATTAGCACTAAAATATGTTTGCCATAAAAACACACACTGGTATATTGTTGCAGCTATGGAGGGCGGGACATTTAAATTCTTTCTAGACCATAGTGATTGTCTTGCATAGTTTGTTATGTCTACAAAAGCATGTTCCCGTAAACACACACATTGCGACAGGAATGGACCTCTAACGTATTATTTTCTTATGGTTACCTAAACCACACAACCTCAACTTATGAAAACCAACATATTTTGGTAAAAAAAAAGGATAAGACCAAATAAGAGTAACCGATCATTATTTCGATCAGCTGTCCCATTAAAGTGCGACAAGATCTCCAATGTAGTATTTTCTTATGGTTACTATCATGTGATTGGATAAGACAACATAACCAAAGAGGCCATAATCCCATTAAAGTGTGACAAGATCTATGGTTACTAGAACTGTATTTATGGCCTCTTTGGTCAACATCATGTGATTGGATAAGACAACATAACTTTTTGTTTGTCAATTCGCTTAGCCAGATTCAGTTTAGTCAATATTTGAATCTTTTAGTTGGGTCCTAGATTCAGCCACCCTTAATTCAATTGTAAAAAAATGTCCTCTACAACTCAATAGCAAAAAAAAAAACTAGCATAGCAGCCCTACCTCAAAGTGAAATATCCCATTGTGGTTTTATCAGATATATAGGTGGGGATTAGATCCAATCCCTTTGTACATATCATAATTGAAAACAAAAACAACTTTCCTAGTAACTCAAGTGCTCGGGTTTAATAATTTCCCCCCTATTCAAACTAGCCCACCTACAAAAGTACCAGATCTATTATACATGCATCACGCGGTGAAGAGATTCTCCTCTAACAATATCGGCCATTTTCAGTGGTCATGGTTACGGGAACATGCGACTCATATTCCAGAACAACCATGACCCTTATAAGTTGCTGGAAATTTGCGAGAAAGTTGCAACCCAATGTCTAGCAACAAGCAACCGTCAAAGCATCAGGAGTATGGTTGAGATCAATCGAGCAGGCTACTTACACGGGTGTGTATGGTGAACAAGCTCCGGTCGTCGTAGGCCGAGAACTGCAACGAGATCACATCGATGTTGTACTTGTTCAGCACGGACGCCACCAAGCTCAGCAAGTGGGGTTGCCGCGGGAAGCACATGTTGATGATAGCCTTGTCATTGAAGATGCTCAGCACGATGTTCGGCGTCGACCACATCCGGAACCCGACCGGCTCCACCGCAGCGGCGAGTGATGGTGGCATTGCCGCGGCCACAGCAAGAGGCTGCTGTTCCGGCTGCTGCTGCTGCGGCATAGGGTCCAAGGCATCCGACATGGCCGCCATCCCTTGCGCGGTGTGCGGCACCGGCATGGAGGACGACGCAGCCTCAGTGGCAGCTTGCCACGCGAGCGCCTGTTCCTGCTTCCGCTTCTCCAGCTCGGCCAACGTCTGCTCCAGGGCACTGATGTAGTGGATCGTCTCTCCCACTAGGGTCGCCTTGTCGACCTGAAAAAACAACAGATCACAGATTCACATCACATAACCCGCACTGATATTGGATCTTCTACCCAAGCCCTAGCTACTGAACATGTGAGAGGCCTCACCTTCTTGGAGACGTGGGGCATGAGCTCATGCAGGGTGCTGAACAATTCCTTCATCCAGCTACGACGCTCCTGCTCTGTGATGATGTTCTTACCTTTGGATTTGCTGTCGTTGTCCTTGCCGCTGCTGGCTGAGCCAAGTTCTTCACCATGGAGGGCATTCGGCACGATCTCCTTCCCCTTGCTGGCATCAATCCTCACCGGGCTGCCAGTTCTGGATCCACGGTAGTCGTTCTCACCGGGACTCAGGAGAAAGGTCACAGTCGGTGGCGGCGCGAAGCCGCACTCGTCAGAGGAGGCGGTGTCCTGGTGGTCATGGGGACCGTCTTGAGCCATGGCTGGAAGATGTTAGAGAGGATTTTTGGATGAGGGGAGGCAAAATGTGATTTTGGGAGAGGAATACAGTAGTGTGGCGTTATTTGTAATAAGGATTGAAAATCTACCACATTATTTTATTATTTTTAAAATCTCTTTCACTGGTCACAGTTGCATACAAAGCATGAAATTTTCAGTGCAAAAGGATGTGTAACGTCTCCTGGCAGATTAGCTTTTTCACAGTAACCTCCTCATATTTAATTTACACGGCAGCCAAAAGATGGGCCTAATGGAGTGTTTTCTGCATGACGACCTCAACTGTAGCAGCAATGATTGCTGCCTCACAATGTACATTTTTAATTACTACTTCCTTTCAAATTTACTATTCTAATCAATTATTACTTGCCTAAGTTATATGCAAGGCACTTGTTTGGATCGAAATCTGGCATGCAGCTCGCCAGCCACGAAGCTGAAATTGGATGCATGGGAGCGCTGCCATGTCCAGGCGGCTCTGGTAGCTCCAATGCAAACATGTCCTGACTGCTTTGGCCTAGCGGTGGCGTACACGTTCCTCAGACATTTCTTAAGAACTTCGATTACTCTCAGAAACTCAGAATGTGTCGATTCACGTAATTTTTTCTTATGTAGTTTACAAATTTCTTTTTTTCCTGATGAAGTTCCTGTGTATATACTTCTTCTGACTGATGATTCGTAAATCATTCGTGTTGGTGTGTCATTGTTTTCTTCAGGCGCGCACCAACTTGCCAAGTATCCATAGTAAAAAAATAATACAGACCCTAAACTTTAGTAAAAGACAGCCAAAAATCAGGGGTGAATCCAAGCAAAACTATTCCTCATTCTTTACTACACAGAAAAAAAAATGAAAAAGAAGTAGCCTACTCTAGAAAAGCAAAGTGATGTTACTTCTACAGCTGCAATAATACAAAATTCAGTTCTTACTTTACAGTGAGCAAGCAATATTTCACACTTGACGCCCCGACTATTTCTCATCGTTACCTTTGGCTATCCCACCAAACACCTGGCAGGTCTCACAAGGCCACAAGCAAAGGCGATACCCCTTTTGCTCACTAGTGCCAAATACAGCTTAGTGCATTTGTCTCCGAGCGTAACAAAGAAGCTGCCTTGCATGCATGCCTATGCATGTTTGCATTTCCGTTTCAGTTCAAGCCTCTATGAAAAAAAATCAAGCTTATAGTCTAAGCATGAGTTATCCACGGGAACAAGACAAAAGTTTGAGAGTTTAGCAGTGGTGTGAGAAGGGCATCGTTTGTTTCGTTTTCTTGGCCTATATTTCTGTTGCTTTTGATTCACCTTATTGGCTGTTTCTGTTTGCGCAGGCTACAATGTTCAGGAGGCGGTGATATGCTTGCAAATAATGCACATTCGAGTAGCCGTTCGCTCTTTAAAGCTATATATTGAGGCAGCAGAACTGGTTGGAACAACCAACCAATCGTATTGTTTGGACCTTTAGTATTTGTCGAAGCCTCCAACCTGTTGTGAAAGTTGCCCGAGGTTTACCTATAGGCTTAAGCCAACATCTGGTAGTGAAAGAGTGCATCACTACCGGTTCTTCCTGTCCCCAAGCTTGATGTTTCCTTGGAGCTGAAGATCCTAATGTGATCCATCACCACAACCGGTCCATGTCAAACTGATTATGATGAGCAAGGAGTGATGCTCATTTGTATAATAGTGCAATTCAAAGCCAATGATCCAGATATCAAAATGGTTCAACACAACTCAGAAGACGATGGTACAATACTGACACAACCAAGTTCGACTTACACACACAGCAAGCATGGGTCCTCAGTTTATTCTCCGACCTGACCTGAGACGTGCATATAGAGCACGCACAACCCTCAAACCTTCAAATGGCGAATGCAAATTATTTAAACAAGCTTGGTTACTCTGACTGCTCCAGCCGGAGGGGCTGCAAGAGCTGAGCAGACCGACAAGCAGGGGCGCAGCTTGAGACGCCCTAACAGTGGTGCCGGCCTAGTTGGAGAGCCACATCATGATCTCCGACACTGCCAGCTTGTATATGTCCTCCGCCAACTTGCCGCCAGCTCCATTCACCTGTTTCGTAAAAATGCACAAATGTTAGTGGGCTGGATTAAACTTTTTCCTAATGCAAACAGGATCGGCGGTACGAAAATGTTATCAAAGAGTAAAATATTCAGAAAATAGTTCTGCAATGGCTTGCCGTTAGGTTGTACAAATATATTAAAGCAAAATATGGGTTCTTAAATTCTGCTGGAGGCCATGCTCGATGCATTTCTGTGGTAAAGAAAGCAATCATATATGTATGCTGGAAAATAATATATCATCTGCAAACTCATCGAATTGCATTATGGTACGTCCTTTGTTCTTAAATATATGACGTTTAGGGGAAAAACATAGTTTATTTCGAATTAAATTGCTTGTCCTGAACAATATATATTTGATAATGCAGGGTATATGATTCAAGTAGTAAGTAATGCTGACAACTAAGTGGCTATTCAAGCAAGTAGTACACTACACTAATGAAATCGGCAATAGGAAAACAAACCTCAAGATAAAATCCTAAATCCTGTTAAAATCTGTAAGGATACATGTTAATTGGACAAGCTAGTAGAATTTGTGTGTAACAAGTATTTAATCATAGAGCTAACTGTCTAATAATTCCTATGAAATAGATATAGGTGCATGCACTCGAGGGAATGTGAAGATGTGAAAATCCTGGTTGTATTTATTTGACTCTTTTAAGGGGTCATTTGGTTCTTCTTCAGGAAAGAAAACAAACATCATTAGCAACAAATATACAAGAAAGATCTGAAAAGCAAAATTAATTTACACACTCTGATTCTCTATTCATGTGGCGTTACTTATAGTGAAACTTCTAAATACACTATCCAGATGCACCATCGATAATGCATATATCCACTTGAAGTTTAGGATGACATAGTTTGTTACATCCACTGATACCGTATCAGATCATCTCAAAAAAGATGTTTCCCATAGAAATACACAATGCAACAAAATAGACCTCTAACACGTACGCTAGGGAGTTATTCTAGCCTACGGGCATGTCCGCATAGTTTGTTACATCAACTCCAAAGTCAGTTTCTCCTAAAAACACACGTTGCAAAAAAAAAATAGACTTCTCACAATCGGAGAATTTTCTTATGGTTAACATGCAACCTCAACACATGCAAATTATTTTCAAACTGACATCTTTATATTAGTCAAAAAGATGGGGGTTAAATAAGGCATAGTGAAGGTACCTATTGATTATGTTAGCTAAGATTCAGTATGAACGGTATTTGCATCATCTTTCCCACTAAAGTGTGAAAAAATAGATATCTAACGTACTACTTTCTTACGGTTACCATATAAAGAATACAACCTCACACTATGTCAAAACTCGACAAAGGAGACACACTAATAGGCGACACGGAATTGAGACGCGTCACTAATATGTTATTGGAGACGCTGGTTTAACAGACGCGTCACCAATAAGTCTGCATAGACAATACGTGTCTCCTATATATCTTAATAGGCGACGCTTCTTAAGAATTCGCGTCACCTATAACTGCCCCATATATAGGAGACGCGTCTCCAGTAAACACGCGTCTCCTATAAGTATGTATATTGGTGACGCAGATTTAAAGACGTGTCTCCTATAACTGGATCGCATATAGACGACATGTTTCGGTAACCTGCGTCTTCAATGAGATATGTCTCATATAACCCTTTCCTTCCTCTGCTTTCTTCGCTTTCCTCCCGACAGCTCCAGCGTCGACCGACGGCGGCCCAATTGAAGCGCTGGGGCGTGCGCACCGCGCCGCGCATAGCCAGGCCCCGGCCTCGCGCGTCTCACACATACGTACGCGCGCGCCGCTACAGCTGCTGCCGGGCGCCGGCCGGCGCCCTAGCCCCGAGTCCGGCGCCCTACGCGCGCCGCCGCCGCTGCAGCTGCTGGGCGCCGGCCGGCGCCCCAGCCCCAAGTCCGGCCCTACGCGCGCCGCCGCTGCTGTCCGGCCGTGGACGCGCGCCGCCTCCGCCCGGCCGTGGACGCGCGCCGCCTCCGCCCGGCAGCTCTGCTTGGTGCCGTCACACACGTTCTGCCGCGCGCGCCGGCCGCGCAGCCCGCCGGCCGGGCCCCTCGCGCGCGCCGCCGACGAGCCTTCGCTGCAGCGCGCACCCTTCCCTCTTGTACGTCGTCGCCGCAGCAGCCCCTTTGTTCCAGAGGTGAGCACCGGAGGAAGCTTCCCTTTCTTCTTCCCATTCCCTTTCTCTTCTGCTCAAGTTGAGCTAGCAGCCCCTTGGTTTCTTATTTTTTGTAGATGATGGATCGGAGCTTGATGTATCTCAAGAACCGGGATTGCGATGAGTACTCAATCTTATCAAGTTGAATCAGGCGGCCTTTCTTCTGATCACTGCGTACAGGTGAGCACATGCCCATTTCCTTTCTTCTTCTGATCACCTTCTTCTGCTCAGGCGATCCTTTCCTCTGAAGCTTAGTGCTTGCTGAATTGAAGAAGCAAGTATAGAGTATGTAGGGAAAAGATGAATTCAATAAACAACATAGTGCCCACTTTTGCCATGGGAAAATTAAATTAGACATGGAAGCTTGGATTCTTATTTTTTTCCCCTTGGTTGACTATGTAGATGGCGGACCGGAGCTGGATGTATCTCAAGAACCGGGACTGTGATGAGTACTTAACTGGTCTCAAGTCATTCATGGTCGCAGCAGAGGCGGATAAGTTGAATCAGTGCAAGTCTGCTGTGTGTTGTCCATGTGTTGATTGTCAGAATGTCACAAAGTTCTCGAGTGCATTGCATGTCCATGCCCATCTGATTATTCGGGGTTTTATGGATGACTACAAATGCTGGAACAATCATGGTGAAGAAGGTGTTAATGCTCGAGACCTGCAGGCCAATTTTGAGGCTGAAGAAACATGTGCAAATCAACAAACCTCCGATCAGGACGGCGAGGAAGGCCTCACTAGCAGTCATGCTGCTTGTCAAGATGGTGAACCACTACATGACAATGAGTTTGCCGGGAATGATGACCTTAGTGAGGAGGACATAGTCGAAATCGGTGAAAATTATGCACAAATAGCGGATCAAATGGAGGAGATGGTGCGTGATGCCATGGGATATGATGGCTATACAAGTACAGAGTTTGAGAAATTGAAGACGATGGTGAAGGATATGAGGACCCCACTCTATCCGGGCTGTAACAATAAGTACACGAAGCTGTTCACATCACTTAAGCATCTTCAGCTAAAGGCCACTCATCATATGACTGATCGAGACTTCAAGGCTCTTTTGGATCTGCTAAGACAGACCGCGTCTCCAATAACTCAATATAGGAGACGCGGGTCTACAAACCGCGTCACCAATGACTATATAGGAGACGCGTTTCGTCTAAGACAGTGTCTCCAATGACCTTCTTAGGTGACGCGGTTCAATAAACACACGTCACCAATATATTAGTTATTAGTGACGCGTAAAATCCGCGTCTCCTTTAACTTTACATTAGAGACGTATCTTTAGTGACGCGTAAAATCCGTGTCTCCAATGTCCCTGTAGACGCGTCTCCAATATTGGTTCCTTACATGGTGTCAAATTGTGCAATCTGTTTACAAACCAACAAATTTAGTCACAAGGATATAGGATATAATAAGGTAGAGTGACTGTATTTGTTGATTAGTATAACTATATCCAGTTTGATAAGTATTCGGATAACCTTTTCCTATTAAACCGCTACAAGTCAGAGCTCTAGTGTACTATTTCTTACAGTTACTAGAACATGGAGCCTCAACACATGTAAATCAATTGGAAAACATGGAATTGCACTATGGTTCATGATTGAAGTACAAAGTATATATGCTGACAACTAAGTGGACATTCAAGCAGTGCACTACACTACACAAATGAAATCAGTAGTAAAAAACATACTAGTAGCATTTATATTAATTAGACAAGCTAGTAGCATTTATCTATAAAAGTAAGGATTCAATCTAAAGCTAACCACCTAGTAATTCTTATGAAGTAGAAATAGATGCGCTAGAGAGTATATGAAGATGTGAAAACTTTTTATTGTATTTATTAGATTTTCTTGGAGGTTGTTTGGTTCTTCTTTAGGAAAGAAAACATACATCATTAGCAAAAACAAATATACAAGAAAGACTTGAAAAAACAAAAATAACTTGAAGCTGTCTCTTTCACTCAATTCTAACCTTTTAATTCCAATTCCACCAACAAAGTTTGCATATTCTACAATATCGATTCTCCGTTCTGGTGGCATTACTTTGAAACAACTAAATACACCATCCAAATGCACCAGCAACTAAATATATGTCCACCTGAAGTCTAAGATCATATAGTTTGTTACATCCACGGCTACCTAATGCATCTGAAAGGACGTTTCCCATAAAATTGCACATTGTGACAAAATAAACCTCTAACACACTAGAGACCATAGGGGTAGGCACGTATAGTTGTTATATCAACTCCAAAAGCATGTTTCATATAAACATACACGCTGCAATAAAAATAGACCTCTAACGAGGATTATTTTCTTATGGTTACCAAAACCATGCAATCTCATTATATCCGTCGTTTGTAAACTGACATCTTTAGTCAAAAGGATAAGATATAGTAAGCCCTATTGCCCATATCTATTGATTAGTTTAGCTACATTCAGTTAGATCAGCATTACATGGCAAAATAGGTCTCTAACATACTAATTTCATACTGTTACCAAAAATAAAGCGTGCAACCTCAGTCATGCAGGCCATTTGCAAACCAACAGCTTTATTGAAAACGATAGGATATAATTAGGTAGAATAACTGTATTTGTCGATTCGTGTAGCTAGATTCTAGTTTGATCAGTATGTGTATCACTTCCTTTTCCTATTAAAGTGCGACAAGATAGATCTCTACGTACTGGTGTCTCCTTACGGTTACTAGTTTGATCAGTATCTGGATCACCTTCTTTTCCTATTAAAGTGCGACAAGATACTATCTCCTTACGGTTACTAGTTTGATCAGTATTCGTATCACCTTCTTTTCCGATTGAAGGGCGACAGGATAGAGCTCTAACATACTATCTCCTTATGGTTGCTAGAACTATGTAACCTCAAGACATGCAAATTGATTGGAAAACTAACATCCTTGGTTAGAATCATGATAGACAGAATAATTAAACATATATGTTAATTAGATTGGCTAGATTCAATTTGGTTACTAATTAGATTGGATACCTTCACATTAGGATGGCAACAAAAGTGATTTTCCTGGTTACTCCAGTGATGGGATGTTAATTCATGCCAAATCAAATAAGGCCATCTAAAAAAATCAGATTTGCCATTCTCATCTACATACACTGACTAATTCCCCAGCCGCGATGGTTTTCAGAACTAGAATGTGCGAGCTGAGCTCCTATTCCTTCACCCATGTAAGCTACTGCAAGTATGTCTGCAACCCAATGTCTTGCGACATGCCCGAACCACAAAACCCGGATGACGGTTGAGATCGAGAGGACTACTTACAATGGTGTTGAAAGTGAAGAAGCTTTGGGCGCCGTTGGCAACAACATGCGATGTGATCACATCGATCCTGTGCTTGTTCAGAACGGACAGCACCATGGTCAGCATGCGGGGTTTCCGTGGCACGCACATGTTGATGATCGCCTTATCATTCATCACGCTCAGCACGATGTTCGGTGCCGACCATGTCTGGAATCCAACCGTCCCTGTGGCCGTTGCTAGCAGTGGAGGCGCTGCCATGGCCGAATCAGGCTGCTGCGGCAGCACAGGGCCCCAGCCATCAGCCATGGCCGCCATCCCTTGAGCTGTGTGCGGCGCCAACAAGGACGGCGTTTGCCGCGCGAGCGCCTTTTCCTGCTTTCGCTTCTCCAACTGGGCCTTGGTCTGCTCCAGGGCCTTGATGTAGTTGATCGTCTCTTCCACTAGGGTCGCCTTGTCGACCTGAAAGAACAACAAATCACATCACGTAACCCATACCGGCAATAGATCTACCCCAGATCTGACTAGCTAGCTACCTGTTTATCTACACGCTATACAAGCCCTAGTTGCAGAACATGTGAGAGCCTCACCTTCTCGGGGACGTGGGGCATGAGTGAATGAAGGGTGTTGTACATTTCCTTCATCTGCCTCCGGCGCTCTCGCTCCATGATGATGTGCACCTTGAGGTCGCCGTCTTCAGCAGCCGCGACAGATCTGTTACCGGTGGGGAAGCCATCTCCATCGGAGGAAGCTACACCGAGTGCTAAGCCCTTACCTTTGGATCTGCTGGTGCCATGGGTGGCCAAGCCATGTTCTCCACCTTGGATGGCATTCGGCATGATGTTCTTCCCCTTGTTCACATCGTCCACCGGGCTGCCAGTCCTAGATCCACTGTTGTTGTTCTCACTGGGACTCAGTATGGAGGTCACAGTCTTTGGCGGTGCGAGGCTGAGCTCGTCGGAGGAGGCGGTGTACTGGTGGTCAAGGGGACCGTCTTGAGCCATGGCTGGAAGGAAGGATGGAGGATTTTGGACGGGGATGGAATGAGGTGCAGTGGGATTTTGTTTGGGGGAGAAAAACTGTATATAGTGTGCCTTTATTTGTATGGAAGGGGAAAAGATCTGATTTCTTTTATTATTTGTAAATCTGTTTTGCTGGTCATAAATGCATGGAAAACAGACAAATGACAGTGCAAAAGGTTGTGTAACGTGTCCAGATGGATTAGCTGTTTCTGGGTAATTTGGCAGATCCATCATTAAGAGTCACAGTAGTGTGCTCATTCTAATCTACTCAGCACGAAAATGATGCGGCCAATTGAAGGAGCGTTTTCTGCGTGATGACCTCCACTCAAATTTTTCACTCGGTGGTAGATAAATCAGCAATCACTGCTGCCTCACAATGTTGTACTACATTTTTAATTACTACTTCCTTTCACATTTACAACTCTACTCAATTATTACCTTGCCGAAGTTACATGCAAAATGATACACAGGCGCTGACTGCTTTGGCCTACCAGTGGCACACATTCCTTAGCCCTTTTTTTTTGAACTTGGATTCACTCTGTCTCTGCTCAGGATTTGTGGATTCTGCTGATTTTTCTAATGCAATTTCCAAATTTCTTTTTCCTGAAGTTTCTAAAACTCTCCTTTCAACTAATCAGTAGAAATTCGCATTGGCATGTCACCATTTTCATCACGTACCACCTCACCATGTATCCATTAAAAAATACATACACCCTAAACTTTAATAACTGATCACCAAAAACCAGTGCATGAATCCAAGCAAAACCACGTCCTCATTTTTCACTACACAACAAAAAAAGAAAAAAAACACTCCACCAAAGCGAAGTGATGTTACTTGCACTGTGCAATTGCAAGGATACAAATTCAGTTCTTACTTTACAGCGAGCAATCAACATTTCTCTCGTAGCAGCCCTGACTGTTTCTCGTGGCTACGTTTGGCTATCCCACCAAACACCTGGCAGGTCTCACCAGGCCACAAGCAAGGTGGTGCCATTTTCCTCACGAGTGCCTGAAACATGCAGCTTAGTTCACATCATACCAAGAAGCTTCCTTGCAGCTGGTGTTTGCGTTTACGTTCAGTTTTAGTTCAAGCTGCTTAGAAAATCAAGCTTATAGCCTAAGCAAGGCTTGTCCATGGGAACAAGGCAAAAACTTAAAGCTTAGATGTGGTGGTAGCTAGCCATCCACTTGAGAAGAGCGCCACCTTTTCTGTTTTTACTTGGTCTGTGCAGCTTTAATTTTGATCCCCTGTTGGCTGTTCTACAATCCACGTGATATAGTGTTTGGGAGGCGGTGGTGATATGCTTGCACATAATGCATATCCAAGTAGCTGTCTAATATTCGAAAGAGGGAAAACATGTATGTAGACATTTAGTTTGTGAATCAACGATGATCACGTCGTGGAAAATTGCAGGCATCTTATAGATTTCGGCCGTGGCACGAACCTCAGCGATGGCATACTCACTGGAAAGATACAGAGTGGCACGACTTCAAAAATGCAATTTAGTTGGCACATTCAAATTATGTCCAGAGCACTTTAAACACAATGCTTTCTCTGGTGGCATAGAGAGGGCCGGGATGGATGCCTGGGATGGTCATCATTGTTTGATGCAGGTCCTAAGATGGTTGGAGAGAATATTCCTTGAGGACAGTGGTTGGCACAGATATTATTGCATAGATCGATAGTGTATATATGCTGCACGAAACAGATCATTTACCACTCCATGGTCATGATTTCTTGGAGGTAAATATTGGTGACTTCTGGGGAGGAAAAAAAAAGGATAATGCAAATGTTACAGAATTTTATTTTGCAGTGGTGGCTGTAAACATTAGCCAAAGCATAACTTATTAGCAAATCACACATGTTGGGTTAGCAATACGATGTACGGGTGACTAGTATTTCAGCGATGCCAGGTTATGAGACTGGTGCATGATATAATACCAACGAAAAGCCTCCATGCCACCTTTAGCAGTCGAATGATCAATGAGAAAATGGAATCACAAAGACGAGTTATTGAATTATAAGTGGCAAAGCAAAGTAGTTGAACAGAAAGCATTGGGATGGAAAAGGTAACACTACGGGAAACCCGGCATATGCCGAGTGTCTCTGTCTTTGCCGAGTGTATAATATCGGGCACTCGGCAAAGATCCTCTTTGCCGAGTGTCTACAAGAAGGCCCTCGGCAAAGAGCGAACACTCGGCAAAGAATCTCTTTGCCGAGTGTCAAGACGCCGACACTCGGCAAAGAAGCGCTTTGCCGAGTGTCGGGCACGGGACACTCGGCAAAGACGCCGCACGTGCTCGGCGCGTGACATGGCCGCCAACGGCTGTTGCCGGCCGTTTGGGCTGCATCTATTTTGCCGAGTGTCGTCGGCTTGACACTCGGCAAAGAGATTCTTTGCCGAGTGTCACCAGCCAGACACTCGGCAAAGATGTCGCATGTGCTCGGCGCGTGAGACGGCCGGCAACGGCCGTTGGCGGCCGTTTGGGCTGCATACTCTTTGCCGAGTGTCACGGCCTGACACTCGGCAAAGATGTGGCACGTGTCCAGCACGTGCCGCGCGCGCCAACGGCTGGTTGGACTGCCACAGCTTTGCCGAGTGTACAAGGTAGACACTCGGCAAACATTTTGAAAATTTGAAAATATTTTTGAAAAAACTTGGAATTCAAACACAAAAGTTTGAAAATTTTGAATACAAGGGTTTTTTGCACGGATTGAATGGTGGGTTTGCCGAGTGTTTCCAGTTAAACACTCGGTAAACTTCCTCTTTGCCGAGTGCTGAGCTGGCAGCACTCGGCAAACCATGCCTTTGCCGAGTGTTCTACAATAAACACTCGGCAAAGGCTGGCCCTTTTTATTTAAACTTATGTTTTTGGGCTCCAAACTTTATCATTTTTCCGTGATACTTGTCAAAGGTTCTTTATATCTTATGTGGAGCCTGTGACAAAAAGTTTAGACGATTTCGAAAAGTTTATATATACGGCCTTGTCCAATCGGAGCATATCCCCACAGAAGTTTCGAAGAGTCGAGAAGGAGACAACTGGATTTCGAAACGAAGTGAAGTTGAATTGAAGTTTGAGTTCATAACTTTTTCTATAGGCAATAGATGACGTAGATTGCTTAATTTGAAGTTATCATATTTTTTCGGACCCATTTGATATTTTTTAAATTATTTTTACGCCCTTCTTCGCATGAAATAATGAAAGTTACGAAGGAACTATGAGCTATATAGGCATGAAATAATGAAAACATTTCACTGAAGTAGAAAATGTGCATTGTTTAATGTATTTGATAAGATATTTTGATGTGTATTTGTTCAAATATGAAAAATTTGGTATGGTGCAAATGTTCTGGGAAATGTTTGCCGAGTGCTACACTCGGCAAACAACACCTTTGCCGAGTGTCAGGTCAGAGACACTTGGCAAACAACACCTTTGCCGAGTGTCAGGTCAGAGACACAAGGCAAACATGCCACGTGGGCTGGCCGGCCCGCGGCCGCGCGGGCCACGTCATTGGCCCACGTGGCACCTTTGCCGAGTGCCTGCGCTCGGCAAAGGGCAGGTTTGCCGAGTGCCTTGGGCCATACACTCGTCAAACAGGCCACATGGCCTTCCCCTTCGGCCGCGCGCGGCCACGTCAGCGGCCAGCGTGCGGCCACGTGGTAGATCTGTTTGCCGAGTGCCGGATCTGAGACACTCGGCAAACAGGGGGTGCCCGGGGGGACTTAACCGCCCACGCGGCCCCCAACCCTACACACGCGCACACACGCCGCCGCCGCTCCCCGCCACACCTGCCGGCCGCCGCGCCCGGCCCGCCCCGACGCCCGGACTTCGCCGCGACGCCGGCCGCCGCCTCCGCCCCGACCCCGGCCGCCGCGCAGGGCCGCCGCACTGGCCGCCGCCGCTCCTGCCACGCCGGCCCGCCGCCCCGTTCGGCCTCCGCCTCCGCCCCGACCCCGGCCGCCGCCTCCGCCCCGACGCCGGCCACCGCGTCAGCCCCGGCCCGGCCGCCGCGCAGGCCGGCCCATCCCCGCCCCGGCCCCGGCCGCCGTGCTCCTTCCCCGGCCGCGTCAGCCCCGGCTCGGCCGCCGCGCAGGCCGGCCCGTCCCCGCCCCGGCCCCGGCCGCCGTGCTCCTTCCCCGGCCGCCGGCTCGTCCTCCTGTCCCCGCCCCGGCCCCGGCCGCCGGCTCGTCCTCCTGTCCCCGCGCCCGCCCATCCTGTGTAGGTACCCCGCCCGTCCTCTTGTTACCTTTGTTATTTTGTTATTTTGCTGCAAAACTAGGATGTGGTAGTTGCTATTTTTGTGGTAGGATGTGGTAGTTGATGTTTTTCATACATAGGATAGAAACATATATTTGTGGTAGGAAGTAGTAATATGAATTTATTTGTGAAATTATGAAATTGATGTGAAATTGTAGTTGATAGATTTAGAATTGTTATACTTTGAATTGGTTGATTTTTGGTAGAATTGAGTAATGAATGTGGTTGTCGGCCTTTGTTTTGCTATCAAATGGATTAGGCCATGTCAAACATGTGCCATGAATATTGTGTATGTGGTTGCCGGCCTTCGTGCCGCATCCTTGTTATGTGGTTGTCGGCCTTCGTGTCGTGTTTTTTTTGCAGGATGTGTGGTTTCAAAAACCTTCCCGTGTAGGGGAGGTGCTGCCGAATTTTTTTTTGACAAAAAATTGTTTTTATTTCAGTGAGGCTGTTGCACACACCACTAATCTCTTTTGGGCAGGCTCCTGGCTCGGCGGCGTCGAATGACGGCCCTCAAGACGAAGACGTTGCGGGGCGGGCGGCTAGATACTTGTTCGGACCCCCTCCTTCGTGAGTGATGGATGTTGGACTTTGTAAACTAGTGAATGATAGATGTTGAATGTTTGAATGTTGAATTTGTGACATTTCTATGATGTTGGATGGTTTAGTGACTTATATGTGTTTGTTTATGGTTGTGTGATGGTTTAGTGGCTATATATATATATATATGAATTGCCTGTGATGCCTATTATAAACTGCCTGTGATGCCCATTATAAACTGCCTGTGATGTTTTTGTTGATGGGTCCTTTTAACGCAATAAATAAATAAAAACAGGGATCAAATTGATGCTTTGCCGAGTGTTACACTCGGCAAAGGGCCTATTTGCCGAGTGTATTGGCCATAACACTCGGCAAATAGACTGTTTCTGTCATTTTTGGAACTTCCTTTGCCGAGTGTGCGGGCTTTGCCGAGTGTTTTTGCCCTAACACTCGGCAAAGGCTGCCTCTTTGCCGAGTGTTAAAGCCATATCACTCGGCAAAGTGCTGTCCAGGGGCCTGCCCCAGCCAAGCCTTTGCCGAGTGTGACACTCGGCAAAGACACCAGCCTTTACCGAGTGTCGGTGCCTCACACTCGGCAAAGGCTTGGCTGGGGCAGGCCCCTGAACAGCACTTTGCCGAGTGCGACACTCGGCAAAGGATGGAGTCTTTGCCTAGTGCGACACTCGGCAAAGACCCCGTTAGCACTAACAGACGGCCGCGAACGGCGCCGTGCCGTTCGCGGCCGTCTGTTAGTGCTTTATTTTGCCGAGTGTCGCATTCTGCCCTCAGCAAAGCCTTTGCCGAGTGCCCGATAAAAGACACTCGGCAAAGGGGCTGTTTGCCGACACTGGCTATGCCGAGTCCCCTTTGCCGAGTGTAACACTCGGCAAAGGGTTTGCCGAGTGTATATCGGGGTTTGCCGAGTGCCCCTGTTCCCGTAGTGTAAGTTTCAGCATGGGAAGGAGAACAAAATATGATAAATTATATTGATTTATTTGGCATCCTTATTTTGCTAGAGAACATGAAATCAGCACATAGAAGAAGATTAAGTGCCTTCAGCATACCTCACTGAGGAGGGGCATAGCAAATATGGCCTCATTAAGGCTATTGTTTGCGATTTTGGTGGTTCAGTGATAATATAGTTATTGAGGCTAATGTGATTATCAAGTGTGTCAGTTTGTAGGGTTCATTAGGTTTTGCAATGATGAAATCTATCTCATAGCAAAAAAGAATGAATACAAGGTCATCTTATCCCATAAATTTTGATCTGATCAAATAAAATGGATTTCTAGACAATCTTGTAGAACTTGACAACATTTTGATAGAATTCAGTGTCATCAATACTTGAGTCTTTAGTGAAAAAAAGTAATACTCAAAATATGAAGTGTAGTCTGCTGAAAAATTCATTCAGTGGATAATTCAACGTATAAAATATGTATACAGCCATATAATCCATAATTCACAACTTTTTTCAGCAGCGGGTAATCCGATGTTCATAGGGGTATACACAAAGCATAATCCAGAATTCACAACGCATTCATAGAGGTATACATGTCATATAGACTGGCATTTACAAAAGCTACATGCCATACTACTGTGGAGCTGATGCAAATTAATTAAGTCCAAGTGAAGATGTACACACCGTACTGTACCTCAATCAATAGTTCTACAAGCTGAACTCTTCCGCTGTATCAACTAGGTATAGAAGAATTTGACTCACAGGAATATTGGCTCTTGATAATGGCATGATTTACTACCAATTTCAGTGGCATTAATGCATTATTGACCCAATTCATACACTATAAAATGCCACTTGGCGCTTGACATAACTCCGCTTCCACATAAGCCTCGAATTTTAGACCATGTTGTGAATTTACAGAAAATATGACATGGGTTAATGGTTTTGGCTCAAGTTGGAATTAGGCCTAAACTTTGGCATTGAAAGTCTCAAGCATAGTGAACACGGGCTAGGAGCAAACATTGGGCCAGAATCACATGTCCAACAGATCTTGCAGAGTATCTCCCATATCTAAAGTCCACACTTGTGGTGCATTTCGTGTCTAAGTCCAAGCTCAAATATTTTTACAAGTTTCATGTCGACATCTCGGAAGTTTGAAGATGTTAAGGGGCTGAAATCCCATGGGTTGGTTGTTGATCGGTACAGGGTGCCATGACATTCAGAAGAAGTGGGATTTTCGGCTTCCTCAATGTGTATATGGTTCCTGCACTGGCCCATCACCCAAAAAAGCTCGGTATCGGTGTAGATCTATAGAGAAGCATATTCACATCTCATTCATCTATCAAAGGAGGTTTTAGAATTTTTTTCAAACCACCGCCACAACAAGAAAAGAAACAAGGAGTAGACCAGATCACCATGAGGGCTAACATGCCTCTTGGTGTCACTGGTGTTGGGCCAATTAACCTACATGGTTTTGACCTTTTGACCTCCTCTTACCGCCATCTTCGTTGAATATTTTATCAATAGTCTATAAAATCCCTCTGTGTATCAACATGCGTAAGATCTTGGGGTAAATATTCTCTGTTTATCCTTAGGCACTACCAGAATCCTTCACATCCGCCCGCCTCCTCCGCCTCGACCATTTTTGGACCCGGTGCTGATGGGGTTTCAGCACCGGGTCCAACGGCTAGGAGCGGGGGCGGCGCGGAGGTGTGTCAGGGTGGACACATTAGCACCGGGTCGTGGCAAGACCCGGTGCTAATGTTCACCCTTTAGCACCGGGTGCAGCCACGACCCGGTGCTAATGTGCCCAAGGCCTTTAGCACCGGGTCGTGGCTGCACCCGGTGCTAAAGGGTGAACATTAGCACCGGGTCTTGCCACGACCCGGTGCTAATGTGTTTGAATATAGGGGCTTCCTCCTCCCCCGCCCGAGCCAGCTGAACACTTAGGCGCTGTGTTCATGCTGCTCGGCCGTGGGAGGGGAGGTGCTGCCCAAATTGTTTTCAAAATTTGTGAAGATTCTACTCATCTAAGGAGCACTACAAGGTACACTCTTTCATTCTCTAATGTTTTATTTAGCTTGTAATCCTTCTATGATTTAGAAATAGAGGGATTTGTGAATCAAAGTAAAGCTAGCTAGAGAGAGCTTGTGTTCTTGGAGGAGAGAGAGGAGAGAGCTTGAGTTCATGGTGGAGAGAGTGTTCATGTTGTGTTTTAAATGGAGAGAGAAGGCAAGCTAGTTAGTATTTTGTTTTGTATGACTTGTGAATAGTTATAAGGCTTATAGTAATGTAGTTTTAGAAATTACTAGAAAATCAATATAAAATGCTAGAAAATCTTATAAATTAATAGAAAATCTTATAAATTACTAGAAAATCTTATAAATTACTAGAAAATAAATATAAAATGCTAGAAAATCTTATAAATTAATAGAAAATCTTATAAATTACTAGAAAATCAATATAAAATGCTAGAAAATCTTATAAATTAATAGAAAATCTTATAAATCTTATAAATCTTATAAGGCTTATAGTAATGTTATATTTAATGAATATAGTAATGTAGTTTTAGAAATTTATTTATATAATGGAATATATATTATAATTTGTATTTATTTATATATTAAATTTTTTTATCTTTAAATTGTATTGTATATTTGTTATTGGTTAATAATGCAGATGAATAGACAATGGATGTACGGGGACCCCACGCTCAGGCGTTCCGTGATGGCCTTAGGACGTTTCTCGATGCCGCCGAGGCTAACAGGACGCCGTCCGGTTTCATGTTCTGCCCATGCACCCATTGTAAAAATATACAATCGTACAAACAAAGAGGTTGTCTTCAGGTGCATTTGATGAGGCACGGTTTCATGAGGAATTATTCTGTTTGGACGAAGCATGGTGAAAGAGGAATTCTAATGGATGAAGATGAAGAAGACGAGGCCGATGACGACATTACGTTATTGGCTCAATACTACGGTTCCTTTGCATATGCTGCAATGGGTGATGCCGATGAGGAAGATGTTGCTCGGGAAGGCGATGCTCAGGAAGATGTTACTCAGGAAAATGAACCTACTGATGGACTCGGGCAAATGTTGCGTGATGCCGAGAAAGACTGCGGCAATGATAAGGAACTGAAAAAGATACAGCGCATGTTGCAGGACCACAAGACTGACCTGTACCCAGATTGCAAAGAGGGGCTAAAGAAGTTGGGTAGCACACTTGAACTTCTGCAGTGGAAGGCAGCAAATGGTGTTACTGATAAGGGTTTCGAGGAGCTACTGAAACTCGTAAAGAAGATTCTTCCAGAGGGTAACACATTGCCATCGACGACGTATCAAGCAAAACGTGTTGTTTGCCCTCTCGGTTTGGAGGTGCAGAAGATACATGCGTGTCCTAATGACTGTATCATCTATCGCGGACAGTACGAACACTTGGATCATTGTCCGGTTTGCACCTGCGCACGATACAAGATCAGGCGGGACGACCCTGGTGATGTTGGGGGAGAGCGTTCTAAGAAAAAAATCCCTACGAAGGTGATGTGGTATTTCCCTCTGATACCCCGTCTGAAGCGTTTGTTCAGGAACAAAGACCATGCCAAACTGATGCGCTGGCACAAAGAAGAACGTAAGCAGGATGGCATGTTGAGACACCCCGCCGATGGATCCCAGTGGAGGAACATCGACAGAGCATTCCCAGAGTTTGATGCTGATGCGAGGAATGTTAGGCTTGGTTTAAGTACCGATGGCATGAACCCTTTCGGTGAAATGAGCAGTAGTCATAGCACTTGGCCCGTGACTGTTTGTATCTACAACCTACCCCCCTGGCTCTGCATGAAGCGGAAGTTCATTATGATGCCAGTGCTCATCGAAGGCCCAAAGCAACCTGGCAACGACATTGATGTGTACCTAAGACCATTGGTTGACGAACTTTTGCAGCTGTGGAAGAATGAAGGTGTTAGCATGTGGGATGAGGACAAACAGGAGCAGTTTGACCTTCGAGCACTGCTTTTCATAAGCATCAACGACTGACCTGCACTAAGTAACCTATCAGGACAATCAAACAAAGGATATAAAGCATGCACTCACTGTTTAGAGGAAACCGAAAGCATGTATTTGAAACATTGTCGTAAAGTTGTGTACATGGGTCACCGTCGATTCCTTCCGGCGAAGCATGAGCTACGAAAGAAATGTGCGCATTTTGGCGGGAATGCTGACCGTCGTACAAAGCCGAGACACCGGAGTGGAGAAGAGCTATTTGATATGGTGAAGGACCTACACGTGGTGTTTGGCAAGGGAGACGGAAGCCAGGCTGCTCCGACGGGCGAGGATGGTCGTGCCGCGATGTGGAAGAAGAAGTCTATCTTTTGGGAGCTACCTTATTGGCAACGTTTAGAGGTCCGTAACGCGATTGATGTGATGCATCTGACGAAGAATCTTTGCGTGAACTTGATAAGCTTCCTGGGTACTTATGGGAAGCCAAAAGATACACTGGAAGCACGTCAGGATCTGAAACAATTGAAGCAACGGACTGATCTACATCCAGAAAAGAGAGACAAAGGACGCCAGTACTTGCGTCCTGCCAGCTTCACTCTCAGCAAAGAAGAGAAGGCAAGCATGTTTGAATGCTTGAACAGTATCAAGGTTCCGTCTGGCTACTCCTCCAATATTAAGGGAATAATAAATATGAAAGAGAAGAAATTCACAAACCTGAAGTCTCACGACTGCCATGTGTTGATGACACAGCTGCTTCCCGTCATACTCAGGGGTGTGCTACCAGTTAACGTGCGGAAAGCCATTGTGAAGCTATGTGCATTCCTCAATGCAATTTCTCAGAAGGTGATCAATCCAGACCACTTAGATCAGCTACAGAACGACGTGGTGCAATGTCTTGTCAGCTTTGAGATGATATTTCCACCATCCTTCTTCAATATCATGACACATCTATTGGTTCACCTCGTCAAAGAGATTCGTATATTGGGCCCAGTATTTCTACACAACATGTTCCCATTTGAGAGGTTCTTCATTGTCCTAAAGAAGTATGTCCGTAATCGTTCTCGTCCAGAAGGATGCATTGCTAAGGGATACGAAACGGAGGAGGTCATTGAATTCTATGTTGACTTTGTCGACGATCTTATGCCGATTGGTGTGCCCGAATCCCATCATGAGGGGAGACTTGGTGGAAAGGGCACACTAGGGAGAAGATCGATGGTGATCAAGGACGTTGAGACATTTCGTAAAGCGCACCTCACAGTTTTGCAACAATCAACCTTAGTTGCTCCGTACATCGAGGAGCACATGCAGATTCTCAGGGACGAAAACTCAACAAAGTCTGCGGCCTTCATTCAGCGTCTACACAATAGTACTTTCGCCGATTGGTTGCGAAGACGTCTTATGGGTGTCGAGGGCATTGATGCGCAGCTAGCTTTTTGTAGCTAGAGGTCCATCGAGCACGATCTTGACATTCCAAGGATACGACGTCAATGGGTATACATTTTACACAAGAGCCCAGGACAAGAAAAGCACCAACCAAAACAGTGGTGTCCTGATCGACGCGACAGACACCAATGGCAATACAAACTCATACTATGGAATCATAGAGGAGATATGGGAACTAGAGTACGGACCTTTGAAGATCCCACTGTTCAAGTGCCAATGGGTGAAGCTGACTGGAGGAGGTGTTAAAGTTGAAGCGGACTATGGAATGACGTTAGTGGACCTAAACAAGATTGGCTTTCTAGACGAACCGTTCGTCCTTGGCAAAGCTGTCACACAAGTTTTTTATGTGAAGGACATGGCTAGCAGACCGAAGAAAGGGGCGGATAAGAAAGGTGGGGCTAAGCAATTGGACCCATCACAAGACGAGCCAAAGCGTCATATAGTTCTTCCTGGAAAGAGAAAAATCGTAGGAGTTGAGGACAAGACAGATGAAGATTATGATATGCTCGATGGCCGGCCTCCATTCTCAGTGGCTGATGACCCAAGCATCCTGTTAGCGGCGGAGGAGACACCGTATCTACGGCGTGATCACAATCAAGGAACATTTGTAAAGAGGAAGTTTATTAGTGTCCGAGTAAACGATGATGCCATGTAATTTAATTGCACTATGTTCCACCCAATTTGTAATAACTATATTTGCATTTATGTTCCACCTATGTTCTAAGATTTTCTATTGATTTATAAGATTGTTTTTATTAATTCTAGCATTTTATGTTGATTTTCTAGTAATTTATAAGATTTTCTAGTAATTTATAAGATTTTCTAGTAATTTATAAGATTTTCTAGTAATTTATAATATTTTCTAGTAATTTATAAGATTTTCTAGCATTTTATATTGATTTTCTAGTAATTTATAAGATTTTCTAGTAATTTATAAGATTTTCTATTAATTTATAAGATTTTCTAGTAATTTATAAGATTTTCTAGTAATTTATAAGATTTTCTAGTAATTTATAAGATTTTCTAGCACAGGGACTTTAGCACCGGGTCGTGGCTGCATCCGGTGCTAAAGGCCACGACCGGGCCGCGGCGGCCGTGCGGCAGCTGGCCACGTCACCGGGCGCACACGAGCCACGTCACTGGCCCGGTCGTGGCCTTTAGCACCGGTCGTGGCTGCACCTGGTGCTAAAGGCCACGACCGGGCCGCGGACCGGCCTGGCCACGTCACCGGGCGCACACGAGCCACGTCACTAGATGAACAAGAACAATTTTTCTTTTTAATCTCTGTATGAAAGTTGTAACTAGTCGTTCTCCCTCGTACAAACTTCAAAAAAGATCATTTTTCTTCCTGAAAATTCCTAAAATCATACTCTATCAAGTTATGAAACTTATTAATGTTATTATTTTGAAAAATCTTCTCGTGTTTGAACAATCCAAATTTTGAATTAAAAATGACAACTACAACCAAGGTTTTTTTCACACTAGGTGATGTCAAATGAAAAAGTGATGAATACCAAAGTTTCATATTTCATCATGATCTACAGTCTTTATTTAGGTCATTTTGTCAGTTTCAAAATGGGTAATAACATGTAGTACAAATTTGACAAGTCTCTAACAAAGTTTTAGAAACTATGCGAGTGAATCTAGGATTAATGAACAATGTATACTACCACTTTCTCAAATGCAAAAATGACTTAAATAAAGATTGTAGATCATGATGAGATATGAAATTTTGGTATTCATGACTTTTTCATCTGAGACCATTTAATGTTCCAAAATCTTTCATTTAGTTATCAATTTTTGTAATTTATAAGATTTTCTAGTAATTTATAAGATTTTCTAGTAATTTATAAGATTTTCTAGTAAGTTATAAGATTTTCAGGTAATTTATAAGATTTTCTATTAATTTATAAGATTTTCTAGTAATTTATAAGATTTTCTAGTAATTTATAAGATTTTCTATTAATTTATAAGATTTTCTATTAATTTATAAGATTTTCTAGACTTTTATATTGATTTTCTAGTAATTTATAAGATTTTCTTATGTAATATATATTTTTAATAGGTATTAATAACTGAATTAAAACAAGTATTAATAACTATATATTAAAAACTATATTTATAAGATTCCCAAATAGTAGCCCCCGGTGCTAAAGGCCGGTTTGGAAACTGGGCGCCAAACGAAAATTTGGGGCCTTTAGCACCGGGTTGATCTAAAATCCGGTGCTAAAGGCCCCCAATTTTCGTTTGGCGCCAGTTACGGCTTTTAGCACCGGGTGTAGAAGACCCGGTGCTAAAGGGGGGGCCTTTAGCACCGGGTCGTGGCTGCACCCGGTGCTAAAGGCCTTCGTCTGGGGCACAGTTACCCCCTTTAGCACCGGGTGTAGAAGACCCGGTGCTAAAAGGCCTTTCGCACCGGGTGGTGGGAAGACCCGGTGCTAAAGGGGGGGCCTTTAGCACCGGGTGTTGTACAGACCCGGTGCGAAATGCCCTTTAGCACCGGGTCGTGGCTGCACCCGGTGCTAAATGCCCCGGACCTATATAGGCCGGGGACTTCTCTCCCCTCCCTCACTTTGCCCTCATTCCTCCCAGATCGAAACCGCCGCCGGTGCCCCCTCGTCTCCTCAGCCGCCGCCGCCCGTCGCTGTCGCCCGTCGCCGCCGCCGCCCGTGGTCCCCGCGCCCACGCCGCCGCCGCCTGTCGTCCCCACGCCGACGCCGCGCCGCCGCCCCCGCGCCCGTCGGTCGTCCCCGCCGCCGTCGTCCCCGCGCCGCCCGTCGTCCCCGCGCCGGTACTGTGGTGAGAATGCTTCCTATCCTTTTTGCTGTTGCTGCTACCACCATGACGAGAATGCTTCTTGTCCCTTTTACTGCCACCGGTGCTGCGGCTGCTGCTGCTACATGTTAATAAACCAAATTTGATCGGTGCTGCGGCTGCTGCTGCTGATACAATATGAAACTTATGGTATATTGGAAATGTTATATGTTTGAAATGTATATTGGAAAATGCTTCATTTAAATGTATTGGAGATATTTACATTGAAATGTATATTGGAAAATGCTCCATTTAAATGTATTGGAGATATTTACATTGAAATGTATATTGGAAATGTTATATGTTTGAAATGTATATTGGAAAATGCTTCATTTAAATGTATATTGGAAATTCTATGTATATTAGAAATATATGTGCTTCATTTAAATGTATATATTTCTTATCAATTATTTTTAATTCTATGTATATTAGAAATATATGTGCTTCATTTAAATGTATATTGGAAATGTTATATGTTTGAAATGTATATTGGAAAATGCTCCATTTAAATGTATTGGAGATATATACATTGAAATGTATATTGGAAATGTTATATGTTTGAAATGTATATTGGAAAATGCTTCATTTAAATGTATTGGAGATATTTACATTGAAATGTATATTGGAAATGTTATATGTTTGAAATGTATATTGGAAAATGCTTCATTTAAATGTATTGGAGATATTTACATTGAAATGTATATTAGAAATGTTATATGTTTGAAATGTATATTGGAAAATGCTCCATTTAAATGTATTGGAGATATTTACATTGAAATGTATATTGGAAATGTTATATGTTTGAAATGTATATTGAAAAATGCTCCATTTAAATGTATTGGAGATATTTACATTGAAATGTATATTGGAAATGTTATATGTTTGAAATGTATATTGGAAAATGCTCCATTTAAATGTATTGGAGATATTTACATTGAAATGTATATTGGAAATGTTATATGTTTGAAATGTATATTGGAAAATGCTTCATTTAAATGTATTGGAGATATTTACATTGAAATGTATATTGGAAATGTTATATGTTTGAAATGTATATTGGAAAATGCTTCATTTAAATGTATATTGGAAATTCTATGTACCCGAGCCCACCGTGCACCCGAACCCTTTAGCGAATCCGTTTTTTCGCGCACCGACCCCCCTTAGCGAACCCTTAGCAAACCCTTAGCGAATCATATTGGGAATATGTATGCTTTGTATATATTTTTTATCAATTATTTTTAATTCTATAGATGGCGGACAACAACAACCCCGTCCCACCCATGCAAGAGGACAACAACAACCCCGTCCCACCCATGCAAGAGGACAACAACACCCCTGGCCCACCCATTCAAGAGGACAACGACACGTTCTTAGCGAATCAACTTTTCAATATGGTAACCCAACCAATGTCCATGGATGATGTGTTGGGGATCATTGGAAGGGCCGAAAATGTTGAAGGGGCCGCCAATGTCCAGGCCGAAAATGTTGAAGGGGCCGGTAACGAGCCCTCGTCTAGTCAGGTGTGTATATAGATAACATAAATTTGTACTGTACATGTCAATTATGTATACCATCTCTATATCATCTCGTATATATGTAATTTGTGTAGGCCGCCTCTGCTTCTACAAGTCGAGCTAAGAAATCAAAACGATCGACCACGAAGAAGCTGAAGGATGTCAAGTTACACATCACCCGAGTGGAGGATGACGGGGGGCCAGTTGAGCCCCCAAAAGTGGCCAAGAAATTTGTATCTCAGTGCGGGGTAATTGTACGGGACAATGTGCCCATTAGTATCAGAAAATGGAAGTCCACGGACCCCACTGAGGAGTACGTGCTCCCCGATACGGAGAAGGAGATGCTATGGAGGGAATTAAATGCAATATTCGACTGGCCTAGCACTCATGAAGCAGAACTGAGGGATTGGACAATGAAGAAGATGGCAGTTCTATTTCAGGATTTCAAGAAGAAGTTGTACTCGCAATTTCTCAAAACCGGAGAGGCCCCGGATCCTGAGAAGTATAAGAAGATCACCAATGACGAGTGGGAAGCATTCATTGAGTACAAAACCTCCGAAGAGGGTGCAACGGCTAGCGCTAGAAACGCTGGAAACGCCGCAAATAAGAAGTACTCTCATAAGATGGGTTCGGGAGGTTACAAGGCAAGCATCGCTAAATGGGAGAAGATGGAAGAAGATCTATATGCTAGAGGCATCACTCCAGCGACACATGACTGGCCCACAAGGACCAAGCATTGGTACTATGGTCATGGAGGCACCCTAAGCCCAATCGACGACTCCTTAGTTTTTCCCGAGGACTTGCGAGAACTAGCTCAGCGTCTCATCGATATCCTCAGGGCATCTGAGAGGGGAGAATTTGTTGCTGATAGAGACAGAGATGAGCTAACCTATGCCTTAGGGAACAAGGAGCATCCTGGACGGACGCGCGGCGTAGGCACAAGCATCTCATGGAAGAAAGGTTTCCAAGAGCACGCCGCCACCTATAGGAGCCGTTCGAGGAAGAAGGCCGAATATGAGCAGAGGGTGAGGGACCTAGAGCAAACGGTTGCCGCCCAGGGCTCAAAGCTCCAAGAGATGGAGTCAGAGATGGAGCGACGGATGAAGGTAGCATGGCTGCAGATACAACAAGCCATAGGCGGGACCGGTTCCACAGAGCATGCACCAGGCGGGACCGGTTCCACAGAGCATGCACCTCTCCAAGATGCGACCCTTATTAGCCCTCCACAACAATATCAAAGCAGTCACGCTTCCACACAGGCCGCCGAAGCGGTCCGTTACACCGTGGATGAAATAACTCAACGGACCGCGTGCGAGCTTGTCGTCAGGCAGAAGAACTTAGCTGTGGTGGTACGTATGCGACCTTAGTTCATACTGCATACATTTCACCGTAAATACCATTCATTTACTAACTTTCTTTGTGACTACTAACTTATCAGGTCGCATACGGTATGACCAAACGTGTCGAAGAAGGGCAAAAATGGCACTGCAATGACATTCCACATGGTTACGTACTTGTTGAGGTGGAGCAAGTCGTCACCAACTGGGAAGACTTGGAAGTTGACATCCCCGGAGGTGACGGAGAAACAAAACTCGGTCAGTGTTCTCACTGCATCATTCTATGGAGCAAGGCAGACGTCGTCATACCCGGTACACCTGCGGCTACCAACAAGCCCCTGTCACCTCCAAGAGATCCACAGGATCATGACGATTCTCCGGGAGCTCCTGATGCAAGCCCGTCTCCTCCGCCAAAGAGGTCTCCGTCTCCTCCACCGAAGAGGTCTCCGTCTCCTCCGCCGCGGAGGTCTCCGCCCCCTCCGCCAAAGAGGGGACGCCGCACTAAAGCATCTGCCCCCACTCCACCAGCGAAGAAGGCGCGGAAAACCAAAGAGAAGCCCGCACCAGAGAAAAGAGCGGGTGAGAAGACTCTAGAGGAGCTCGAAGCCTCGGAAAAGCAGACACAAAGAGGCAAATGGCCGAGTGGAGGAAAAAACCTGAGCCGGAGCCGAAGCTTGATCCCACCGTCGTCAAGTCATTCCTCGGTAATTTGAGCAAGTAATAGTAACAGACTATGACCGCTCATTACTGAAATCTCGCCGGAAGCGGAAGGCTGCAGATAAGGAGGCGGGCCCATCCAAAAAGGTTCCTCAGCTCGGCCAGCAACCTCAGTGGCCCTTGGGTCCATTGCCATCTCTGGACGAGCTTAACGTGCAACGAGTAATGGCCGAGACTGGACTAACCAGAGCGCAAGTCCTGGGGGAAGAAGAGGTGCCTGTAAACACAACGCTGAGGTGGCCGTTTAATCTTGGCGAGCCTATGGTCCCTTCTGAAATGGAGAGGAAGCTACAGACGAAGATGCGCCGATTCCATGAGTGGTACTTGGAAGAATCAAGAAGGAATAAACGGCGCATGATCAAAGTAGGCGTGAAGGACCATGATTTCTACAATGGTGACGAGGATTGGGTGTGGCTGAGGTTTAAGGATATATATGAGCTGTACCACCGCGACGCCATGGACGTGGATTTCATCACCTGTTGGACACTGTAAGTACTTTGTTGTTGCTTATAATTCACAGTTTGAAAACAATAATTCCATTTAATGCTGACGCGGGCTTTATTTATTGCTTAACATATGCAGAATGGAGATTCAAAAATGTCGGAGATCCGGGATATATGACGTTGGTTTCGTGGATCCTCGAAGGATAAGTGAAGAAATGATATTGATGAATCCTGAGGAAACATATGGAAACCTATACAAGTATATTAAGAAACAAAATTACTGCGACTCCATACTAATCCCGTACAACATCGAGTGAGTACATACACAGGCTTCTTCTTATACTGTCTGTGTACTAATTCATTTCTGATTATAATGTATACATGTGCACAGATTCCACTGGTTCCTAATAATATTGTGTCCTGACCGGGGTGTCGTGAACGTCTTTGATTCGTTGCACACTCCAAAAGAAAAACTACAGAACATCATGGACATGATGACAAGGTGATGTATATTTTCCCCTACTTAATTCACCCCTTACACTCGCAATGACTTAACTCAATTTTTTTGTTCGCAGGGCCTGGATTCAATTTCGTCAAGAACACCCGGGAATTCAACATGAAACACTAAAATGGAACATTGGCTTTCCGGTAAGCAAGTAATTTGTACATGTAGGCCTCGGCTAATATATTATATGAATTTTACTTAATTTCTTTTGGTCGACAGTGTGCCAAACAGGGGCCGGGAAATAATTTATGTGCATACTATGTTTGCGATTTCATGTGGAATTGGGGACATAAAAAGCTTACACAACAGGATATTATGGTACGTAATAATAAACACATTTCCATTATTATTAAGTGCACAATTATTGTCTCCAACTCGGCGGATTAAATATCTTTTAATTATTTGTAAATTACAGATGTTCAACCTGAAGGAAGAGTCCCTAGAGCTAGAAAGAATTGACGCAATTGCAGAACAGCTCGTCGGATGGATCTGGGACGAGGTCGTCAATCCCCGAGGAGAATACTACTCGCCAGTACTGGAGGACGTGCCGGACAGTCCAACAAGCTAGTCGTCAATCTTAATTAAGTAGAAAATACAGTTTAAATATATATAACTCGAGTTGACATGCATGAATATCTACTTTTGTAATATATATGTCTTCTATTTTGATGAAATGTCAGCTAGTATGAATATAGAGTCGGCCGAATATGCATTAGAATACACGTATTAGAATATATACATATATAGACGTGCACGCATGGCTACTGAAAAAAGCAAAAAAAAAAGAAATCCGGGCCTTTAGCACCGGTTGCAGACAGCAACCGGTGCTAAAGGCAGACCCTTTAGCACCGGGTGCAGCCACGACCCGGTGCTAAAGGCCCTGCTAACGGCGCTGCGGGGCAGGCCCTTTAGCACCGGGTCGTGGCTGCACCCGGTGCTAAAGGGCCCCTTTAGCACCGGTTATTCAACCCGGTGCTAAAGGGGTACCCCTTTAGCCTCGGATTAGTTGCACCGGGTGGGAAACCCGGTGCTAAAGGGCTTTCCCACCCGGTGCAGATGTCGATCATTCTGGTAGTGAGGATTGATTATTGGAACCTTCACATGTAAATTCATATATATTATGTTAATGATTCATGGTCTATATTGTTACAATGCTTAATTACATATGTGAGCATTCTATTCTCATCAATATATGGCCATAGTCGAGTTAGTGGTAATCATAGTGATTGCTTGACCTTGTATAGCTTTATAGTGCATATGAGTACGGTGCTTGATTACCCTCATGTGGTAACAGCTTGTGGGAGAGAAAAGGCCGAGAAAGTGCATATATATATCATGATAGCATGTTAGGGTAGTGTCCCTTTTGCGTACATATTTGAGCTAACCTAATCCCAGGGAGCAAACGTCGTCTATCTATCCTATTTGCTATCTTGTATCATACCTTTGTTATTTTGTTTAGTTTATCATTTGTCTTTCTATACAACTTCCTTTGTTTGGTTTCTTAGCAAGATTAGTGTAAAGTTAGAGCCAGCACCCCACTTGATCTTTGGATTTGATAAACCATAGAATAACACACCGAGGAAAATTCTTCAACCACAATGTGCATGTGGATAAATCATGTGCATATAATTATAGGCATCAACTTGGAAATGAAGTTGTACACGTCATATCATATGACTATCAAGGAGTCTACACATTTTATTATACACCATATTAGTGTGGAGAGGCAATGTGAATCAAGACTAAGTGAAAAATGTACATATTATATTTGTGTACACATCGTACTATGCACAGCATCATATGGCGTGTAATAGGAAAGTCAGGTGGAAGTAATACATGATGTATAATTTGACAATGGAATTATATACACCATGCTATCATAGGATAATAAGGCATATAAAGTTTTGATGGGCCATTGTGTGAATGCATAAGCTATATATACCAACAACCCTACTTGATCTTTTGGAATTGCTAGAGCCCATAGGGAGCCCACACACATTATATTGAGAAGACATCCAAGCCAACAAAGTGCTCATATTGATCATCCAAGGCAATTAGCGCATGCGTAGTTAGTAATTAGTGCTGGATTAGACCAAGAGTGAGTGATCGCAAGGTTTGTGGCCTTGTGCTTCATTTAAGGACTGAACCACCATTGTAAACTTGGTGTGCTGGTACCTTGGGTACTTAGTGGATCACCGACAAACTTGCCGATCCTCTGGTTTATTGTCGAGCGGTGATGACGAGCATGTGTATGGGATGAGCAGACCACTTCATTCCTGGAGAAGTTCTGAATTTAAGATGATGTCCAGGCCGGTAAACAAAACAAAGGAAATGGTGAGAACCTTAGTAGCAAGTTGTTCATCCAGCTTGGCGGGAGCCTTTGTGGCAAGGTCAGGACCTTCACTAGGAGAAACTAGCCAATCAGGAGCATAACCTTGATGGACGTCGAACATGGACTAGGGGCGATGAACGTAATGATACTATGATATAACTATTCCTGCTGAGTTTGCATCCTTCTTACTCACATACTTACGTTTCTGCATTTCATACTGGCAACTTCAGTTATTTTACTTTCATAGATTTCTTCTTGCTATGATTATGTCACACCTGATTTTAAGAACAAAACCAGATGCATTGGGATTAATTTTCATTCATGCAGCGACTTCATCAGTAAATAACAGTAATAGTATCATTAACAGAATCTTACATAGAATTTAAAGACAACTAGAGTTATACAGCTAATTCTCCATAATCCACAGGTAATCGACTGTGGGTTTCGAATGCCTAAAAGTCAGCATCATCTCCATGAACTCTACATCATCTTCTTCTTCTTATCACCATTTATTGATATGAAAAAAATAATTTGAAAATAACAAGAGTGAGTACATGACATACTCATCAAATGTCATATGGCATGCAAGGCTAACGCATTGGAAAGGGTTGGCTGACATACTGCATGAAAAACTTTAATTTGGTAAAATTTATCAGCACATAATTACTATGATATAAATTTATATCATCCCACATTAAATAGAATCATATAAATAAATAACATTATCATAAAACATAAACATAAACCATATTTTTTTCATCTTTATGTTCAACGATTATATGAGGGTCCAAACCACACTTGACCGTCAGTATGACTGATATATTAGTATTTACACTCTATATAGGTTGTATCTTTCACCACAAGTCATGTTTCCCATTTCTTTTTTTGTTTTTTTAGGAAACCATGTTTTCCATTTGTTGCGGGTTAATTGCTACCTTAAGCACTTCTGAGGTGAATCAGCATGGAACCACTACGAAGCTTTTATAAAGAAGTTGTGTGTGTGAGTGCATGCGCGTGTATGTTGGTCCCTGAAACAAACCGGATTATCAACGACGAGAATCCGACTCCCTGTACCCTCGAGATAGTCCCAGGAATAGCAGCTATGTCGTACAGAACTCATCTCAGTTGAATATCACATCCATACAACGATAAAAGATTCATTACATGACATATATAAAGCATAGCGGTTTGATACAAGCCTTGGGCTAAATCGACAATAAGAAACAGCTACGAAGCGGTAGCTAAATCATCTGGGTCCACTCCCATAGGCATCCTTGAGTGTAGCGCGCTTCCCTCAGTCGTACCTGTGTACCCAAAGTCTATCCCCGAGGAAGTGGGACAGGTTCACGTCACCAACTATTTATGAAGCAAGCTTTATAGTGGCCTATTCTAAGGTGTAGAAATAATCAAGGATTAAGCCGGGTTTTCCTATGCGAGCAGCAGCAACAACCCAAGTTCATCTCATCACCAGCTCCTCTCCTCACTAGAGAGATCACACTCCCCAAATCCACACCATCAGCCTCACATTCCCATCGGGCTCGTCCTACCATAGCAGGTTCCCATAAACATCATCCACCAACACCTTTCGCTCACTAGACGACTCGGTGAGCTCCCTCCCCACCTTGTCTCATCAGCAACGCTGGACCAAACTCTCATAACCCAAGTCAAGGATGTGGTAAGAAAGCAGATTCCCATGCTAGTCGGAACTTATCAGAAGCGGGTCGTCCGTAACCGTGGACACGGCTATACGTATAGTTTACACTCTGCAGAGGTGCCACTCCTGGAATCCATCCGGGCTGCAAGGCTAGTCAGCAACCAACCTGAGACACAGCCCACAGCAAAGACCCTAAACAGTAACGACGCCAATCATGTGTCCCTGGGCTCGGGAAACATCTGATCTAACATCTGCCCCAGGGGTGTGAAACCTTCCTGTCACACCCGGGTTTACACAGAAACCCGAATGCTGCTATATGTGTGCACAGGAAGTCCACAGAACACATACAGCTAACAAATATGATAAACAGAGTACATATGCTCGAATAAAAATAGTTTTACATCAGAGTTTACCTAAAACACAGCGGAAGTCTAACTCTCTCGACAGGTAGAGCCTCAAGTCCACAGGGACACCGACTGGTTGACCACAGCTCAATAGTACGGAAGATCCTCAAGAAACTTTATCTGTTACCCATCCGGGATTTTGTTGAATAATAGCAAGCGTAAGTAAATGTCTTACTTAGCAAGTATAGCACGGGTGTATGAAGGCTCAAAAAGGCTAGACATGGCTTAACTGCATTAGCACTTTTAGTTGGTTCATTTTATCATTATCCAAGTTACTACAAGTGAATGAGAACCCAGTTGCAACCCAATTAATAAAGTGTAAGTGACATTAAGCATAAATAAACATCATCTTCTAATCAAAAAGGATCCAGGCCGCTCGTGACCCTGAGCAAGGCTACCATGATAGATTTACACTCTGCAGAGGTTTCGCCCTTTACCCACCAGTCGCGTAAAAGTTCAAGGGAACTTTAAACCCAACCATGCCGAGGTGGCCAAACCTCTTAAACCACACTTCCGAGGTGTGATCGCATAGGGACGCTACGAGGCTTTTCACAAGACACCCTAACAAGACAGTGGCCGCTATGGTACAACACAGGTCGTATGGCCCAAGGCACTGAGAATGACGTACGCCTACGGAGTCACACCATAGGGGGGTCAATAGCGTCCAACGCGCGGGTATCGCACCCAACAATGCGCAATGTGCGGAGTTCTCAATCACTGAGACTCCCAACACGGGACTGTGCCTCACAGGGACATAGCCGACGGATCTCCCGCCCTCGGTGGATCAAACCATACACTCACGAGTGGTTCTCATAGCGCCGTCGGCCCGTCGGTAACCACTATCAAGCTAGAGCCGTACAAGCTACTTGACCAAGACCAGAGCCATTATAGTTCTGGCGGTGGCGACAGGCTCCTAGGTTGCCGCTTTAAGAACCGGACCTTAAGGAGAGACACTAGAGCAAAGCACACAGCACATGCTCTAGCTCCCTAAACCAAGTTGCTAAAAAGCAAGTTTTAATCATTATGTTGAAGTGGACCATTAAGTCAAAGTTAACAGTTGTACAATGGCAATAGTAGCTGCGCATAGCAAGATTCTACCCATATGCAATAAACCCTGGGAAAACAAGGATAGGATAAACAAGACTAGGTACAACCTTAAAGGTACCTCAATTTAGACTCATGCATGTATGAAATAATGTATTAAAGGTGTGTAGGTAGCAAGGATTGTCCGTGCTATAACTTGCCTCAAATCCAGTATATAGCTGCTAAAAGTCTTCGGTTCTTCATCTTGAATCTCTCGAACGACCTTCCACTACTCGCAGCAAACATCGAGCACAACATGTAGCTAAACAAGCAAGCAAACAATATACAACTAAGAACAATACACCAATCAAAGGAAAAGCTTTAAAAGAACGCGCAAAACGCCGAAAACGGAGCAATGGTAGAAAAGATACAACTATCGGAAGATTTAAATTATTAAATGGCACAACTATATGCTTGATTGATTTTAACTAAAGAAAATCATAAGTAGAAATTATTTCACATAATTCTATTTGAATTTGTAAAACCGAGGTAAAACTTAATCATATTTTATTTATGATTGTCTAAATATTATATCACATTAAACATTTATTAGAAATTAGGCATGTGAGAGTATCTAATCAAAATAACTTTATGAATCATGTTGAACTAATCAATATTATAATAAAAAACACATTTATGTCAATATTAATCAACATTAATATTTATTTATGAAAAACCGAAGTTTAACTCTAATCATCTTTTAACTAGAAAGCTGGTTTAATTGTTGTTAAGCAATTTAATATTAGATTTGAAAAACTGAGATATAACGCATTTATATTATATTCAAAAATCAATTGAATAATTTATTAATCAATTTGATGTTTAATATGAAAAAGCCGAGTATAAACCTTAATTGGATTTTAATTAGAAGACACATTTAAATAATCTTTAGTCAAATTAACATTAAATAAAATTCAGAAACAGTTTAGATGTCAAATAACAGTGCTAACGAGTAGTTCATGTCATTATGAATCTAACACAACGAGGACGGGTCAAAATGGAGCTAAAACGTGTAATTTGTGGCTAAAACAAGGCTGCAGGGATCTATTCGCGATTAAACGTAGATCTCAGGGGTTAGCTCAGAAGATTTCGTAGACTTAGTGAATAGTTGCTGAGAATAGAGGAAATCTTGGGGTTAGATCTGTAAAATGGGTTCGGGCTGGGTTTAAGTGCAGGAGTTTAATAGTTCCAGGGGGTTTTCCGAAAGATGGCCAAGACACAAGAATACATCTAAAATTTACGTGATTCTTTAGGGACCTAAGTGCAAATCAGTCATCTTCTTCCTCGGTTCAGGACAGGGGCTCGCCGGTGCTCCTGGGCGTCGAGCTCGCCGGCGTTAGGGTGGAGAGGGAGGTCCGGCAAGGTGCGCAATAGAGAGAGAAGGAACAGGGTGACGCGAGGAGCTGCTCACCGACGGTGCTGTTGCGCGGAGGCGGCCGGAATCGTGCCCGCGGCGGAGACTGAAGGCCGGCGACGGGGGCTCTCGCGGGGAAGGGGGTTCCGGCGGCGGAACGGCGACGACCAGTGGCGTGGTAGATGCGGCTCGGCGTGCTGGTCCTTGTGGCGGTGTCGGTTTGCCCCGACCGATGACCGAGGCGGCCAATCGGAGAGGCAAGCTCCGCGGCGGCGCTCAGATGGCGGTGGCGGCGCGGCGCAGAGAGGAGAAGGCGGCGGTGGGAGAGCGAGGGCTGTAGGGATGCAGTGACAGGGCCTCGGGTCACGCGGATTTTATAGGGGCACGGGCCTGCGCCTGGCGTGGCCCGCACGCCGAGATAGCGGCAGCGGCGGCTTCTGTTTCCTTGCGAGGAGGGCCCGCGCGATGGAAAGGCGACAGACGAAGCTTCCTGGTAGGTTCCACAAGGGTCCATGATGTCGCGCGAGGGCGGAGAAGAGTTCATGGTGGACCTCGGCAGGCGTGCCGCGGCGGCGTCCCCTCCGCCATTAGCGGGAGCTCGGGAAGGAAGGATGGGGGAGACGCTGACGTGCGGGCCCCGGGTGGCAGTGGCGGGGAGCTAAGGTGGGCCGAGCACGGGCTGTGGTGGGCCGGGAAGCATGGGACTCCGGTGGACTGGGCCAGGAGGGTGAACTGGGCTGGCGCGGTGCAGCGGACTGGGAAGGCGACTGGGCCGCGACTTCGGGACTGGGCTGGGGAGAAGCTGGCCCACGCGCGGGGAAGGGAGGTGGGCCGGCTCGGGGAAGAGTAAAAGGAGCAGAAGCTGACCAAGGGAGAAAGATCAGGGGGCAAAAACGAACTCTGGCCAAAAGAACTTTTCTATGGTTCAAAACGGGCAATTCAAACTCGAATTTAAACTAGATTTAAATTCCAATTCGAACCACACACAACCAAAACTCAATGCAGTAGCATGAATGCAACATACAAAGCAATTTATTTACATTTTATAAATATTTTCTTTTTCTTTCATTATAAATTCCCTGTAAATTAAACAAAGCTTGGAAAATTTTAGGAAATTGAGAAAAATTGTTGTGTTAATTATGTTAAAAATTCACATCCCAAAATTCAAAAATTTTGGGGTGTGACAAACTACCCCCCTTAAACTGAATCTCGTCCCGAGATTCGCAAGGAATAGGAGCAAGGAGGAGACAGAACAACAAGATTCTGAAAACAGAGATCTTCTGAAGTTGGATGCTCCTTCATCTTCTGTGTTGATATAGATGCGAAGCTTCTATTCTAAATCTTCTTTAGCTCCATATCTTCATTACGATGATCGCCTCATGTCTACCTTCTTGATGTTCTCCACTTGATTCATGAGGAAAAGATAGCAAGAAAAACAAGGAGCTACGGGGTAAACAGGGAGAGCCCAACTACACAATCATTACAAAGATCCAAATCACACACAAGCATAAGGACAATCAATTCAATCACTTAGGACAAGATTCTCACATAACTCGGCACCACTGGTTTTTGAAAAAGCGTAACTAAATGATACGTATCACAGAATCATGGTGGTCTCCTAAGGTTTGATCAACCGTTCTAACTAAGCTGCGATACTACAGTCAGCATAGCTCTGATACCAATCTGTCACACCCGGGTTTACACAGAAACCCGAATGCTGGTATATGTGTGCCCAGGAAGTCCACAGAACACATACAGCTAACAAATATGATAAACATAGTACATATGCTCGAATAAAAATAGTTTTACATCAGAGTTTACCTAAAACACAACGGAAGTCTAACTCTCTCGACAGGTAGAGCCTCAAGTCCACAAGGACACCGACTGGTTGACCACAGCTCAGTAGTACGGAAGATCCTCAAGAAACTTCATCTGTTACCCATCCGGGATTTTATTGAATAATAGCAAGCGTAAGTAAATGTCTTACTTAGCAAGTATAGCATGGGTGTATGAAGGCTCAAAAAGGCTAGACACGGCTTAACTGCATTAGCATTTTTAGTTGGTTCGTTTTATCATTATCCAAGTTACTACAAGTGAATGAGAACCCAGTTGCAACCCAATTAATAAAGTGTAAGTGACATTAAGCATAAATAAACATCTTCTAATCAAAAAGGATCCAGACCGCTCGTGACCCTGAGCAAGGCTATCATGATAGATTTACACTCTGCAGAGGTTTCACCCTTTACCCACCAGTCGCGTAAAATTTCAAGGGAACTTTAAACCCAACCATGCCGAGGTGGCCAAACCTCTTAAACCACACTTCCGAGGTGTGATCGCATAGGGACGCTACGAGGCTTTTCACAAGACACCCTAACAAGACAGTTTCCGCTATGGTACAACACAGGTAGTATGGCCCAAGGCACCGAGAATGACGTATGCCTACGGAGTCACACCATAGGGGGTGTCAATAGCGTCCAACGCGCGGGTATCGCACCCAACAATGCGCAACGTGCAGAGTTCTCAATCACTGAGACTGTCAACACGGGACTGTGCCTCACAGGGACATAGCCGACGGATCTCCCGCCCTCGGTGGATCAAACCATACACTCACGAGTGGTTCTCATAGCGCCGTCGGCCCGTCGGTAACCACTATCAAGCTAGAGTCGTACAAGCTACTTGACCAAGACCGGAGCCATTATAGTTTTGGCGGTGGCGACAGGCTCCTAGGTTGCCGCTTTAAGAACCGGACCTTAAGGAGAGACACTAGAGCAAAGCACACAGCACATGCTCTAGCTCCCTAAACCAAGTTGCTAAAAAGCAAGTTTTAATCATTATGTTGAAGTGGACCATTAAGTCAAAGTTAACAGTTGTACAATGGTAATAGTAGCTGCGCATAGCATGATTCTACCCATATGCAATAAACCCGGGGAAAACAAGGATAGGATAAACAAGACCATGTACAACCTTAAAGGTACATCAATTTAGACTCATGCATGTATGAAATAATGTATTAAAGGTTTGTAGGTATCAAGGATTGTCCGTGCTATAACTTGCCTCAAATCCGGTATATAGCTGCTCAAAGTCTTCGGTTTTTCATCTTGAATCTCTCGAACGACCTTCCACTACTCGCAGCAAACATCGAGCACAACATGTAGCTAAACAAGCAAGCAAATACTATACAACTAAGAACAATACACAAATCAAAGGAAAAGCTTTAAAAGAACGCGCGAAACACCAAAAACGGAGCAATGGTTGAAAAGATACAACTATCGGAAGATTTATATTATTAAATGGTACAACTATATGCTTGATTGATTTTAACTAAAGAAAATCATAAGTAGAAATTATTTCAAATAATTCTATTTGAATTTGTAAAACCGAGGTAAAACTTAATCATATTTTATTTATGATTGTCTAAATATTATATCACATTAAACATTTATTAGAAATAAGGCATGTGAGAGTATCTAATCGAAATGACTTTATGAATCACGTTGAACTAATCAATATTATAATCAAAAACACATTTATGTTAATATTAATCAACATTAATATTTATTTATGAAAAACCGAAGTTTAACTCTAATCATCTTTTAACTAGAAAGCTGGTTTAATTGTTGTTAAGCAATTTAATATTAGATTTGAAAAACCGAGATATAACACATTTATATTATATTCAGAAATCAATTGAATAATTTATTAATCAATTTGACGTTTAATATGAAAAATCCGAGTATAAACCTTAATTGGATTTTAATTAGAAGACACATTTAAATAATCTTTAGTCAAATTAACATTAAATAAAATTCAGAAACAGTTTAGATGTCAAATAACAGTGCTAATGAGTAGTTCATGTCATTATGAATCTAACGCAATGAGAACGGGTCAAAATGGAGCTAAAACGTGTAATTTGTGGCTAAAACAAGGCTGCAGGGATCTATTCGCGATTAAACGTAGATCTCAGGGGTTAGCTCAGAAGATTTCATAGACTTAGTGAATAGTTGCTGAGAATAGAGGAAATCTCGGGGTTAGATCTGTAAAATGGGTTCGGGCTGGGTTTAAGTGCAGGAGTTTAATAGTTCTAGGGGGTTTTCTGAAAGATGGCCAAGACATAAGAATACATCTAAAATTTACGTGATTCTTCAGGGACCTAAGTGCAAATCGGTCATCTTCTTCCTCGGTTCAGGACAGGGGCTCGCCGGTACTCCTGGGCGTCGAGCTCGCCAGCGTTAGGGTGGAGAGGGAGGTCCGGCAAGGTGCGCAACAGAGAGAGAAGGAAGAGGGTGACGCGAGCAGTTGCTCACCGACGGTGCTGTTGCGCGGAAGCGGCCGGAATCGTGCCCGCGGCGGAGACCGAAGGCCGGCGACGGGGGCTCTCGCGGGGAAGGGGGTTCCGGCGGCGGAAGGGCGACGACCAGTGGTGTGGTAGATGCGGCTCGGCGTGCTGGTCCTTGTGGCGGTGTCGGTTTGCCCCGAACGATGACCGTGGCGGCCAATCGGAGCGGCAAGCTCCGCGGCGGCGCTCGGATGGCGGCGGCGGCACGGCGCAGAGAGGAGAAGGCAGCGGTGGGGGAGTGAGGGCTGCAGGGATGCGGTGACAGGGCCTTGGGTCACACGGATTTTATAGGGGCACGGGCATGCGCCTGGCGTGGCCCGCACGCCGAGATAGCGGCGGCGGCGGCTTCTGTTTCCTTGCGAGGACGGCGCGCGCGATGGAAAGGCGGCGGACGAAGCTTCCTGGCAGGTTCCACAAGGGTCCATGGTGTCGCGCGAGGGCGGAGAAGAGTTCATGGTGGACCTCGGCAGGCGTGCCGCGGCGGCGTCCCCTCCTCCATTAGCGGGAGCTCGGGAAGGAAGGAGGGGGGAGACGCTGACGTGCGGGCCCCGGGTGGCAGTGGCGGGGAGCTGAGGTGGGCCGAGCACGGGCTGTGGTGGGCCGGGAAGCACGGGACTCCGGTGGATTGGGCCAGGAGGTTGAGTTGGGCTGGCGCGGTGCAGCGGGCTGGGAAGGCGACTGAGCCGTGACTTCGGGACTGGGCTGGGGATAAGCTGGCCCACGCGCGGGGAAGGGAGGTGGGCCGGCTCGGGGAAGAGTAAAAGGAGCAGAAGCTGACCAAGGAAGAAAGATCAGGGGCAAAAATGAACTCTGGCCAAAAGAACTTTTCTATGGCTCAAAATGGGGTGATTCAAACTCGAATTTAAACTAGATTTAAATTCCAATTCGAAATACACACAACCAAAACTCAATGCAGCAGCATGAATGCAACATACAAAGCAATTTATTTACATTTTATAAATATTTTCTTTTTCTTTCATTATAAATTCCCTGTAAATTAAACAAAGCTTGGAAAATTTTAGGAAATTGAGAAAAATTGTTGTGTTAATTATGTTAAATATTCACATCCCAAAATTCGAATCTCCCACCGGCGCCAGTCGGGGGCTGTGGTAAATCAGGGAGAGTACGCCGCAACGAGTCCCCCTTACACATATCAAGCTCGAATCTCCTACAGTCTCGGCGCCGCACTAGACTAGGCTTGCTGGAACCCTCCCCATACTGGGTAGATGCTGAGCACGGTATTTCCCACGACCAAAGGTCGAACTCGACTTGGTCCTTAATTGTGGGTAAAGCGAGTATCAGCATCAAAAGCGATCCGCCGCAACGGTCCGCAATCGGCACCCATAACAGGTATTGCGGCCCAAACTCCTCAAAGTAACCAAGTATTCCAGTAACCATGTACCCGCAACAGGTACTTCGTAGGGACTGCCCGAGTGCAGCCCCCAAGCACCTCGATCAAGGGATCGAGTTGTCATTACTCACTTACACCGCCTAGCTGCACTACGCCACCCATACCACCCACAACTCACGCCAAGAAGATCAGATCACCACCATCCCAACACATGCATAGCATAGCATATTCCATATAGTGAGTAGTAGGTAGCAAAGTAACAGGATAATAACAAAGGCAGTGCAGGTTTATCATGCGAGTAAAGTAAAGCGCTAGCATACTAGTTGCATGTCTAATAGGTATTTCAGAGAATGGCTAGGCGTGAACCTGGGTAGGCTTCTTCCTCCTCTTCAAAGCAGTTGTCGGGGTAGTCCGGCTCCTCCAGGTTCTCCGGAGCTCCTAGAGTCACGGAAAAATAAAATAAGACGCGGCTACTAGCAAGAAACACTAAAACGGCGAGGAAAGAAAACCCAAAGAACACCAAACTCTACACTAACGTGTAGGTTATGATTTTAGAAAAATACAAAAACTGGTTTCATATTTTTCTGAGCTACGGTTGATTTATTATTAACTTTCGAAGTTTAAATTATTTTCTGAAAATATTAAATAATTTCCGAAAAAGAAAATCAAACATGAATTAGCCAGCTGACGTCAGCATGACATCATGCTGACGTCATCAGTGGGGTTAGCTCTATGCTGACGTCAGCGTGGGCCCAACTGACGTCAGCGTTGACTGGTCAACGGTCAACGGAGTCAACGGGTCAACGGTCAGCCCTGTCAGTGGGCCCCAGCGGTCAGTGACACAACGTGTATGACATGTGGGCCCCATGCGTCAGCACGGTAAAAAGAAAGAAAAGGGGAGGAAATGCTGGGCTGGAATTGGGCCGAAAGATTCGGGCCGGCCCAACAAGGCAGCCTTCGGCCCATGAGCGCGAGATGAGAGGGCTTGGCTCGGTGGTCGCGGTCCATGATGAGCCGAGAGATGGGCTCACAGTGAGCCGGGTTCACGGGATCTGGTGTGGCTGACTCGGGATCTTCTACGGTCGTGTGTGTGGCGTGCTGGTGTGGTTCTCGGTGTGGCTTCGGCCCCGGCGCGACGCGGGCGCGCGCGGTGCTCTCCAGCGCGCGGCCGGCGGTGACGGCCACCACGGCGATCGACGGAAAAGAGGTCGGCGAGGCCCGGGATTGATGGAAAAGGATCGGCTAGGGTTCCACGAGTACCGACGGCAAGAAGAAGGGGGAAGCTTGGCCGGTGAGACGGCTCCCCGACACGAGCGGCGGCGGCGCTCGAACGACAAGAGGTGGTTCATGGGTTGGCGCTAGGCGAAACGGCTCGCTTGAGCTCGCAGACTCGAGGTCATGCCTCGGCCGAGGCACTGGCTCATGCGCGCGGGGGGGGGGGGATGCTCTCGGCTTGCCCGCGGCGCGGCCATGGCGCGCACGCGCTGCACAGGCATCCCCGGCGTGCGGTGGCCACGGCGGCCAAGGACGGCAAGGGCAACAGCGGTTTGCGGGTGCGAGCAACGGCGCAAGGGGTCCTGCACGGAGAAGATGGCCACGGCTCGAAGACCGGGTCCCAAAGATGGCTAGCACGCGGCGGCGGCGGAGCTCTGCCGGAACAGGGGAGGAAAAAGGGGTCGACGGCGGCGGCTCACCTAGGGGCTAGTAGATGATCTCAGCAGCCTGGTGAAGACTCGTGGTACGCCGACGATCGTCGCGCTCCCACGAATGGCTTCGGTCCAGCTCCTCCTCGCCAGCTCCTCCTGCGACGGCGCCGTGGCGCGCGCGGCGCTCCGGCGTCGGCTTCGTCCTTCCTTCTCCCTCTGCTCCAACCCTCCTCCCTTCTTCCCCTCCTCCAAGACAACGCAACGCGAGAGATGAGAAACCCCAAAGGGCGGTGACGGCTGGGGTCGGGAGCGGCCGCCTCGGGAGTATTTGTAGGGCGGCTGCCCTAGGGCTCCGCGGGCATGGACGGCGAAGGATGGTGGCTTCCGGGCCTCTTTCCACGTGGAGGCATCGCAACGGGCCACCCAGGTCGTGATGGGAATTGCTCGGGTGCTCACGGGTGTGCGCGGCTGCGTGCGCTGCCGGACACGGAGGAGAAAGGGGGAGGAAGAATAAAGTTGTTCATCGGGCCCACGCGTCAACGAGTGATGGAGAAGGAGAGGGGCGCGTGGGAGGCTGGGCCGGTGTTGGGCCGAAAGGCTGGCCGGGCTGGTTGGTTCGCTGCTCGGGAAAAGAAGTTCGGGGAGGTTTTCTGGACTTTGTTTTGGAGAAATGGCCCAAAGAGGTTAGCAGGTTTGAAAATTAGTTTAGTTAGCTTTTATTTGAATTCAAATCTAGGATTTGAATTCAAACACAACCAAAGATCCAATAAAACCAAAAGAACTCCAAATCACCACTAGCTGATCCTTAGCACTTCAAATAGATTTTAAATAATTTAAAATTGGCCTAAGAGCAAAGGGGGCATTTAGAAGACAATCTTATAGGTTTGTTTGCATGCACATTAATTCACCAGAAAGTTTTTGAAATTTGGCATTTTTGCACTCAGTATTTCTCTACGAATTTCACGGTTGTTACAGTCCCCTTCCTTATAGGTAATCAGAAAGCAATCCCTCTTTTCCCGCACCGTTTAAACTTTCCAAACTATAAACAGAAAGAAGAACCTTATATCGCAACGACCATGTAACATTACCAACATATCATTATGATATTCTAATTAATTGGCTAATACCAAAGGCATAATAGTCTAATAGTTGTCATGTTTTCCTAGGTAGTTATCCATGTTCCAATTAACATAGGTGATCTTGTAATTAACAAAGGCATACAGGAGCATAGTGTAACAAATATAACCATGTTGTTCATTAATCAACCTAGTTGAGCACAGAAAGCATCATGTACCATCAAGTTTAATTCAATAACCCAGCTTCATGGTACGATCAATAGAAACTAGGCATCATCCTTAATAGGACCCATCACATTAATGCAAGCAATAAATAAATATATTCTAATTAAATTGCATGTCATTTAGGTACAAATAGGACACTTTCCTTTCTCCAAATAATAGTTGATCAGATATTCATAAATTCTTGCTCTTGTGCTTGGAACTCTTAATCTTGAATAATATCCAAAAGCATTGCTTCTACTCGTAGCAATCATCAAGGACAAGAATGAAACCAAATAAACAAGAAACAACACACCAAACAAGAGATAGAACTACAGAAAGATTTGGATTATTAAACAAACAAACAAACAAGAGACTCTGTGATGCTTATATTTTAATTAGGAATAAAATAATGTAACGGATATTTTGGAGAAACACCTTATGTTACAATTAATTCAATACATGAACATTTAAAAAAGGTAGGGTAAACTTAATCATATTGAATTACAATATTCAAGTATAAATTATTCCAATTAAAGCATTAACTTAAATAAAACATGTGAGAATATCTAAGCGTATAACTTTATGAACCATGTTAAACTAATAAAATTTTGTAGAAACATATTTACATTAGCATTAATCACATTAACACTAATTATGAAAACTCGATGCATAGATCTAGTTTAGTTTTAATTAGAAAATTAAATGAACATAATAAATCAAGCTAACATTGGTTTATGATAAAACAAGGCATAACCTATTTAATTTCACCTAGAAACTATTTAAATAAATATTAATAAATTTAACATTAATATGAGGAACCAGAGTATAAGTCTTAATTAGAAATTAATTACGAAAACACATTTATGTAGCCTTTAATAAATTTGATCTTAAATAAAATTTAGAAAAAAAGGTCATTATAAATAACAGTGCTAAATCGTAGTTTGGGTTGATACGAAGCTAACACAATATGAACATATGTACAACATTGAACCTATGCAGGGGTCTATTTGTGTTAACTAGAAACCATAGGGTCTAGCATTAGAGTTTCCTGTGTATAGTGATTGCAAAAAATTTAAAACTTAGGGTTAATTTGCAAAAAAGAAAAGGGCTCGGGTTGGGCTTAGCTGCAAGAGTCCAAAATTTTCGAGGGGTTATATGTGAAACCACCAAGATAGAAGAACTAAAGTAAATATTACAGGATTCTTCAGTGTGTAGATAAGAAAACACATGTAGCTTTGACCATGGCGGGCGACCTTAGTATGGAAAGCTAGTGGGGCTGCAGTGGCTCACGTCCAGCCACAAGGAAGGGAGAAAATTGAAGAGAACAATGGGAACTCGTGGGATGCCTCACCAACGGCGGAGGATGGACAGCGGTGCCGGCATGCCCGACCGGAATCGGAGCAGGGCCCGCAGCCAGTCTTCATGTGGTGGGGCTCCTCCAGCAATAAATAGGCAACAAGGACCACTGAACACATGCAGCTCGGTGATAAGTGGCTCCTAGAGGTCACAACTTCGTCCGGTGGGTGGAGGTCTCGACGAATCGGCTCGACGGCGCCTCTTGTTATGGCAACGTCGGCTTAGTCACATGGCGGCGGCACTGCGTAGCCAGCAGAAGTGGCGACATAGCACAAGACGAAGTGGCGAGTAGTTGGAGAAGGGGACTGCAGGGCCCGGCCCTCTCATTTTCTAAGCATGTGAGGGGGCGCATGGGCACATGGTGGGCCTCAGGGGGTCGGCCCAAAGAGCGATGGCGGGGCCCAGGCGGGGAGGGGTAGAGGATGAAGCCGATTGGGCTCCTGGTTGAGTAAGACCAAAGAAGGAATTTAGGTTTTAATTCTTTTTTGTTTTCAAAATAGTATTTTCCCGTGAACAAACAAATCTATAAAAATTCTACGAAAAATATTTTGAAAATTCCAAAAATCTTGAAAAAGAAATCGAAGAGATAGAGTTGGACATGAGAAACCCAAATAATATATCTAGAAATCATGAGAAAGATTCTAGCACCTTCTAAAAATTGGAAATTTCTCTTAGAAAAGGCTTCTAAGTGCATTTTGAAAGCTTTGTACACACAAAAACACTAAATACAACCATCACGAATGCAAAGCACCCAACCTATAACCTATGTTGTTTTAATTTAATTTATAAAATAATTACTATCCTATACTAAATTCTCTATTAATTATATAAACATTGGAAAAAATTTACAAATTTGAGAATATCATTGTATTACTTTGTGCTAACCAATCACATCTTAAAATCCAAATATTTTAGAGGGTGGTAGATTGACTCTATGTTGTAAAACTCTTTGTGGGTTCCCTGCAAGCACTTGTAAAATCATAGTTGCACATCTAAATTGTCCTGATTCACCCCTCCTCATCTTAGGCCATACGGGCATTGTGTTGACACAAATCCTGGTCAAACACCAAAGCATCGGAGCATACAGATGTCAAACGAATCAACTCATTGTGAATATGCGAAAACTAGTATATATAAGCCTCGTCAGAACGCTTGCCTTAGAGGTATAAATCTCATGTTTTTCTGGTGGAGGACCGTCGGCGTACCAAATATGGGGGTGTGTGTGGGGGGGTGGGGGGGGAGGGGCTTTGCGGACCGGATGAAAGACAATGGCCCATGGGTCGGTACAGGAAAAACGCACAGCATAGCCCATGAAGGTGCTCGGTGTAGGCCCTACATGAACCAAGGAGAGAAATTATTGAGGAACACCCAAGGAAAATTGGACTTTAAACTATCATCGGTTGATTCTAGCCGATACGATCTACAAAAGGGCAGTTCGGAATAATAGTCTATCTGTGAATTTTACATATCCTATCCCTTATCAATTATAGGTCAAATTGACTGGCATGCCCTGAACCTCAAGATATACCGGCTCGTCATTGGAGTGAAGCAAATCTCTGGGGCCGATCTTGTGTTGATTATGCGAATCATCATCACCTGATTTTTTGCATCAACAATGGCTTATTCAGACAGACTAGTAATACACAAAAACATAGGACGACGGTGTTATGCTCCCAAGTGGCCTGCACCTATCTAAACACCATCACAAACCATGCAGATAAACTCTCCCATCCTTCTCAACACAGAAGAAAGCTAAAGCGTACTCTCCCCTAGGTTGTATCTATAAAGGAGGTCCCTCTCGATCCCTACTTGCAATGCTCCCACATTGACAAAAACAACTAGGTTTACAACCAAGCTAGCTAAGAGTGACTAATAAGCTTGTATGGTGAAGAACAACTATTTTACAAGCAAACTTTTTTTTTGAGAAGGAAAATGTATTGATCTTAGCACAGTACACCGGTCCTTTTACAAACAGGAACCCAAAGAAAAGGAAAATTACAGAGAAGTTCAAAACTCCTATTCATCTTCCTCGAAACCCTCAGGGATCCGTTCGTCACCGTCGCCGAATCCGCTTCCCAATCGTCGTCGGACGCCAGAGTCAATCTCCACAAAATGGAGGCCGCAGAGGAGGGCTTACTGCTAGGCAAATCAGCCGAGTACGCTGCCTCCCAGGCGCATCGGCCAACTCCGGCACCCACGACGCATCCTTCGATTCCACTGCCGGCAACCCGAGCATAACTCGGATTTCCACAAGAGACCATCTTCCTTGAGATTAAAAGGGTCAGCAACGTCATCACCTGAAGAAGACGAAGATGTGCCGGTCCCAGACTCCTGAACAGGTCTCCCCAGCCTCTCCGTTGACGTCGGAGAAGAACGCCACCGGAGAACAGAAGAAGCCGGGAGAAGTTATTCCCCTGCAACGCCGTCGCTTCCGCATCGCCGACGCCACCAGGTCATTGAAGCTCTCGCCTAAGAGCGAGGTCTTCAAGGAGTATGTGTTGCTAGGGTTTCCTAGGTCAACTAGCAAACTTAGGGTGCCATATGTAGTCATCAGATTAAGAGATGAACAACAACACAGAGTTAGAAGAGAGAGATTCATGGGTTAGGAGTAAAAAGGTAAATGCAAAGTAATTTGGATTCTGATAGGGTATGTGATAATCGGTTGTGGTCCTTCATATTTATGAGGTAGGGAGGTCTTACCCTAAATATAGTCAAAACTCAATAGTAATCAATCACTTTCACAACTGGCTCATAACAACCATCATAGTTGTTATTCACATATGCTATATATAAGAAAATCGGTGGTGACAATGTAGTACATCACTACCGCGGGCGAGGAGGTTTCGTGGTATAAAATGACAGTTATGGCCTTCAAAAATCAGTCTAGGATAATAAATGTGTGTCCACCACCACACCACACAATTACTTGAGACTACTAAAGGGATGCTCCCATTCTTTTATAATAACTTCTCTACTTTCGCCCTCACTTCGTGTAGAAGGGTTAACCTAGAGGTGTTACATTTGGAATGACATAGATTATATGCTGGCATGAACCTATTTATATAACTAAGGTGGGACTAATTCCACCAGTAATGGCACATGGGCCAAGAACGGGTCAAAACCAGAAAACTAGTGGGCCAGGTATTAGAAATTTAAATGTTATCAAATATAAAGTTTTATATCTCATTGAACACTACAACTTTGCTATATAGCTTGTGGTCATTTAAAACAATCAAAATTTTGAATTTATAAAATATGATAAATAATAATGGAACCGGTGGTTCGTGGCTAGCATATGTAGTCAAAAGACTCTTCAACACCGACGGTGAAAATTCAAATCATTTGTCACCATCGGTTCCAATGTACATCCATCTACATTCAAACCAACGGTGATGTTGCATAAATTATGAGCGAAAGATATGTGGGAAAATACAGTCAATAGTAGTGACTCTTACAAATCCAATGTGAAAATAAAACTCCTTACGAGTTTGATTAGTTTAGCTAAATTGATAAGATTAGTTTTGCATGGTTGTAAATCTTTCTAGAGCCATATCTCAATCAAGACTGTGCAGGAAGAGCAGGGACCAAGGCACCTTGAGACGGTGCCCCGGCCAGTTCGGCCAAACCAGTAAAGTTCGGCCGAACCACTGATCTTCCACCACCTTGTTTCCCACTGTCCAGATCTTGTCCTGAGGTCGGTTGTGAGGCGGTTGTGGGTTTGGTCGAACCGGGAAGTTCGGTCGAACTGGCCCAGGGGCTCGATCGTCCTCCAATGCACCGCCTCTGCACTTGGACGTCTGTTGGCACTTCTTACGAACCAATATCAGAATGTAGAATCCTGGTATTGGGGTAAGGAGTGTTTCAGTGGTTTTCCTTATGGCTTAGTAAAATATGTAAATATTCTGCAAGCGCACAGAATCACCGCTGTAGCACTTCACCTGGGAGTATCCCGAGGTATCGTAATTTATATTTCTGCAGGGAAGCTTTGGCAAGAATACTAGTGAACAGATATTCGAGACTATCAGAGAAAGGTACACGACTAGACAAGACAGGGGATAACGGTATTGGATAAGAGTGGATATACCGGACACACAGCTCAAGGATACTCAGGTAAGGGAGAGAAGAGATAGATAGCTGGGAGGACAACGAGAAGAGATAGATGACTCCTGGATACTTTATCTACCTATGTCACTCTAGCTTAGAGATACAACAGCTAAAGAGCCAGCACTAGAAGATCTGGGTTAACTCTATTGTCTTAGCTTCGGGACAAAGGAACCTATGGCACACAGAAAGGGATGAGAAGGGGTGCCACCAACTCCTCACTGGGGGATCCTACAGACTGGAACTAACGTGATGGACTACAAAGACCGGAAGGGCTGTCACCACCTTACGGCTACCACCTCCGTTGCGACGGGGGCAAACTAAGGCCACTGGCTAGTCTAGGAACCACTCCTACACTAGTCAACAACTACTCACTCTGCTAGCAAGAGCAAGCAACCTTGTTAATACTCTTGGTGACAATTCACCTCCAGTATTAAGCAAGATCGAAGAACCAGCCAAGACAAAGACTTAAACAAGAACTAGAAGCACTAGAACTATAACTGACTATAGTCTAAACAAGATATAGATGCTACTAGAGTAAAGTAGAAGCAAGCTATAAATGACAAAGAAAAGTGATAAAGATAACTATATTGATAACTCAAAGTCTTACAAAAGGAAAAGTAAAAGATACAAGAGCTTATACCAGAGCTTCTGAAGACGACTCCGGAACCTCCGAGGCAAAGCTCGACTCAACTCTAACTCCCAACTAAACTATCCTAACTCTACTAGAACAAGTGGAATGAGAGAGCTCCATGGCTTGGTGTGTGTGAAACAAGTGAATTGCCACTGTATTTATAGTTGTCCAAGGCGGTTGAGGTAGGGTAACGGCCAAGGGAGCCAGGGGGGTACCCCTTGGGACTTCGGGCGAGGGACGGCGGTTCGGCTGAACCGACCTGTTCGGCCGAACCGTCCATCCTGCCGACCTTGCATCCAAGGGCTGTGCCTTGCTCCCTGGGGTCGGTGGTGCAGTGGGGCCTGTTCGGCCGAACGGGCCTGTTCGGCCGAACGGGCCTGGAGGCCCAGGCCTGCCCCCCTGCACCGCCTCTGCTGCTGGACCTCCCCTGGGCTGCCTTCTGGTGGTTTTCTTCGTGATGTGTGGGCCCAGGTTGATGTGGCGGTGCTCCGGGATGAGTTGGCGGTCGTCCACGTGTCGTATGTTGCTGTCGTTTGGTCATCGTTGTCGTGGACGGCTCCCGGTTGCTTTGTACGACTAAGGGGGGTAACCGGCCGAACGGAGTCGTTCGGCCGATTCGGTCAATTTCGGCACCAATAGCGCGTGTTTGTCGTAGTTGTACCTGCACAAGTGTCACTCACCAAAACTCGTGGAACTTTATTAGAAATAAAACCTAAGTACATGGAATGTTGCATAAAGCCTCATTTATTCCCGAGTATTGGTGGTCGAAATTGGGTTGTAACGACCGCCAACAAGCTCCCCCAAGCTTAGCCCTTTGCTCGTCCTCGAGCAAAGATAAAAACTTAGGCTCGGTGGATTAGTAGTTGCTACAATGTCATTTTTCTTGCAAGTAAACTTTATAAACAACTAGTGTTCAACAATACTTGAATCATAATCAAAGTTTTAATTCACCTTTTTACCTATGGGGCTTATAGCAATCTCCTTATCTTGGGCGGTTGAAAGGATGAACAATTTAAATTCAGTTTTATTCCACTCGACTCTTTTCGGGATCCCATCTCAGAGTTTTTTTTCACAAGTTTTGAAAAACATAAAATGTTCCTCAATTGGCACACTCAATCGCTCAAGTGTATTTGAATCCTCACCAAAGGCTTGTGCCTTCTTTTCCAAACTAACATCTAATATGGCTTTTTGTGTGGCTTAGGGACAAGGGATGAAGGCATGAATGCATCTTATATTTTGCTAAGTCAAAGACCGGATCTCTGAGGAGACAAATCACATCTTAAGATCGAGAAGTGCACGTGTGTGGATATGGATGGAGTGGAATATGGTGGAATGGAATGTGGTGGACCTCCTTGGATGAATCTCCCTCTCCTTGATTTATTTTCGAGAACATGTGCTATCTTTTATTTTCATATTTTTGCCATGCCACTTGGCATGTGTAACACCCTAGTTTCAATATTGCTAGGATTTTTAAAATTTTCTAAAATTTATTTGAGTTAATTAGGAAGTGTGTGTATAATTTCAAATAAAAGTTAAAATTATTTTCTAATAAACTAAATAATCATAGGTTATAAAAAAATATGGGTGTTACATTCATGGTTGTACTGTTTTCCTGGGTGGTCACTCCATAGATCAAACCTTAAGATCGGCTCAGGCAAAACCAACATAACATTTCTCAAAAACCAAACATCAAGCCCACTTGCCTGTGCCGCCTAGAGTTCCATGTTGCTAAAAAGATTACCAAACCCACATTGCATAGTTCATTAGTCAATATTAAATTAACCCAACCATCCATTGTTGAGCAAGGCTAAGCAAGAATTCTACCCATATAGGTAACCTCTAAGGGCAACAAGGAATAACAATGAAATTCTAGTAAACAACCTAGCATAGGATTCCCAGCAAATTATGACATCTAATGCAAGCAAATGTAAATAACAGGTGATGTTGCATTAAATAAATTAAATAGGTACAAGGAGAATGATCAAGGAACCACTTGCCTCAAACTCAAATCCAAGGTTCCCACATGCAAACAAGCACACATGTACAACTAAGAACAATACACCAAGCAATAACAAAATAGTTTTCGAAAGCGTACTATAAGCTAACACTAGCTACAACGAACGCAAACGGCACGAGAAGCGCTTAAAACAAAGCTACATTTAAAAAGATAAAGCTAGCGAGCATTTGAATTATATACAGAAGGAACAACTATGTGCTGCATTTATTTTAATTTAGGAAAGCATGTGTAAATGATATTTCAAGGAAATACCCATGTTCAAATTATTCAAATTATTTTAATTCAAAAGCGAAGTAAATCCTAGTCATATTTTATTTACAAATATTTACATATAGATTAAGCCATTTAATTATTTAATTTGAAATAAAAGGCATGCATGATTTATCTAATCGATTTAGTTCATGTGTAGTGTTGAACTAACCAAGTTAAAAATTATAAATACATTTATGTTGGAATTATTCAAATTTACATAAATTTATCAAAATCCGGTGTATAAACCTAAACAAGTTTTATTTAGAAAGCTGATTGAAAGGTAATTAGCCAATTTAATATTTTAATTAATTTTGTAAAACATGATCATCGTGAAACTACGCTCGTAAACGATAGCCCACGCTAAAGGAGGACCATCGCAACAAGAACGGACTAAAACAGAGCTAGGACGCAAAAGATACAAGCTACAACGTGATTTAACTATTTTCTAGAATTTTATTAACACCTAAAACAATTTTATTTAAGCTAAAACTAATTTTTATAGCTTTATCAAGGATTATAAAATTTTCAGAATAAAATAAACTAATTTTTGACATCATATTAGCAATATATGACATCAACAAGGTATTTTATACAAAGATTAAATAGGTTTTACATTTTTATTAAATTACCAAGGGTATTTATATAATTTTCAGAAAGTTGCAAGGTCTATAATGCAAAATATACAAGGCTCAGTAAACAGTAGATGTAAAACCATGAAAATACAAGGATTCATATGCTATTTACACTGGCTAGGGGCCTATACATAAATAACTATAGAGAGTAGGGGCTAGCAGAGAATTTTACCTAGACTCAGAGAACAAAGCGCGCAAAAACAAGGTTCTGCGGGGGCCTGTGTGTAAAACTGTCAAGGTGGTCGGTTTGACCTGGTTTGACCAGTAAGCTGGGATTTAATCTCAGCCGTCTGGGGCCGATCCAATGGCTCAGGGCGCTCCGCTCGGCTTGGGTCGCCGGCGGACGCAGGGGCGGCGGCGCTGGGTCGGGTGCGGCGGCGGCTCGCCGGAGTTGGAGTGTACGGGCGCTACGGGGCACCAAATCGCGCGCGGATTGGCCCTACAGAACAAGGAGGAGGCGGCGAACCTAATGCCGGTGTTCTCGTCGTCGATTTCCCGGCGTAGGCGGCTGTCCACGATGCGGGGCGGACGGCGGCCACGGGCACTCGTGGGGGACGCGCTCGGGGCTTCGTTCTCGCGAGTCTGGGTGTGCAGGTGGCCTCTTGGTGTTCCTGCGCACGGGTAAGAAGAGGAGAGGGAGTGAGAGAGGGCGCCATGGTGGAGATCGAGGCCGGCGGAGGTTCTCACCGTGGCGGGCGGAGGTCGGTCGATTCGCCGGCGATGGTGGCTTGGCCGCTCCGTTGGCGGCACGAGGAGGCAAAGGGGGCGGCTAGGGGGCTCTGTGCGGGGGGGGGGGGGGGGGGGGTTATCGGGGCCGGGCGCTCGGGCGGGCGTGGAATTTTGCCGCCGGCGTCTCGGCCTTGAATGGCCGGTAATGGCCATCACTGCCATTGATTCGTGCGGGCGAGCAGGGGGAAATGGGCGGGGACAGTTAAGGGCAGGGGTGGCGGCGTCTGCGGAGTGGGGCCGGGCTGGCGCACTCGTGAGCGGAGGCGAAGCGAAGGCGGCGGCGCGTCGGGCATCCGAGCGGAGCAGAGGAAGCAGAGGAGGGGGAGGGGAGAGGCTGACGAGCTGGGCCCATAGTGCAGCGAAAGAGAGGGGAGGGGGCGTTGGCGTCGCACAGGGGGTGAGAGAGGAAGATGGGCTGCCGGCTCGGTGGGCTCGGCCCAAGGGAAAACGTAGAGGGGTGCGGGTTGGGCTGGAAACGGGAAAGCTGGGCTGGTGCGGATTTGGCCCGGGTGGAGCGGTGGGCCGGAGAGGATTTGGCCCGAGTGTGGAGGTGGGTGGGGCTGCGGTTGGCTTTGGGCCAGGCCGGGTGGGGAGGATTTTGGACCAGAAATGGCCTGTTGCCTATGGTTTTAGGTTTTAGAATTTAGACTTAAGAAAAGAGAGAAAGAGAGAGGAAAAGAAAATGGACAAAGCCCTAAAATATTAATTGGCCCTTTAAATATAGTATATATATTTTCAGAAATATTAGTCCTTAAACCTAAACACATCAACGAGCTTACTCGAATTTTCAAAAGTTTTGAAATCCACATTTTTCCAAACAATAAAAATTATGTAAGAGCATGAATGCAACAACCACCTTATATTTATAGCCTATGTTGATTGGATTTAAACATAGAAAATATTACTTTATTTTAAATAATTGTTCACACTTCCTATTTAAGTCTAACAAATTTTAGAATTTTTTTAAAAATCTAGTAAATTCAAAACTAGGGTGTTACAAATACTACCCCACTTAACATGAATCTCGTCCCGATATTCAAGGAGAAGCTAGAGAGAGACGCAAGGATGATATGGTGATTTTTGGAGAGGAATGGTTTATGAACTCCTTCGTGTGCTTTTTTCGGTGATGATCCACATGAACCTCCTGGTAGTCTCATCACGGGTAGAACAAGGAAGAGGTAATAAAGGAAAAAGATGACATGTCAAGGATAGAGGAGAAAGGAAAACCCAACTATCTATCTATACATATATAACCAACTGATGCCATTGCGGACAGGAGTCCCACAACACATCAACATTCAAACAAAGATCCAAATCAAACAAGGCCACAATAACAAACATGCAACGGCAACCAAGATCACACTAACATATCACAGGTCCTTAAAAGAGCACACTATCAAACATAATCCTTAGCAATCGATCTATCGGTAAGAGAAGGCATGGGTGAAACCTATCATAACTCGAAAATTAGAACTACCGAGGATTCAGGTACTCTTGTAGTCTTCAATGTTGATGTTGAAGCTCTGGTGATGAAGGGTCTTCGTCTCGTCTCGAGTCAAGTTGATGCATGTTGTGTAGCGTCTTCTCTTGATCTTGAGATGAGGATAGGGGCAACAACTAGATATTTTGAATAAGAGAGAAATCAGAAATTCATTTACTTGAAATAGAAGAATAGATGAGTTCAGAGTGTAAACAGCGAGGCGGAAGGTCAAGGAGGTGAAGGTTTTCAAAATAAGTTGAAAATATGACCTTAGCGAGGACCATTTCTACCTAGGCTTGCTACGGTCGATATAGCTCTGATACCACTTCTGTCACGCCCGGTTTTAAGGACAAAACCGAACGCACCCTTTATGCATGCCCAGGATCAAATTCATGCATAAAGTGACATCATAAGTGAATAACAGAACAATATCAATTACACAGCGTATATTATTTACAAAATGACCAAAGGGTCTTAAAGAAAATTACACAGTCGTAAATCTAATCGTGACGGAGGGCTCCATCTTCCACAGGAATGTCGACCAGGGGCACACCAGCCTAGAACTCCAAGTCTTCATGATCCAAGTCTTTGCTACCCTATTAAGGTCTATAGCAAGCGTAAGTGCACTTATGGTTGGCACTTAGCAAGTGGGAGGGAGAATATGACATGAAGGCTTAAACAAAGGCTTTATTTGGTGGAGTGCATAGCTCAAGTTTTAGTTGGTCAAGTTTTAATTTAGCACCTAAACATATTATAATGTGATAAGCTTCCCAAACCACCCAACTTAAGGTTAATCCCAAAACTAACCAAAACCACAGTTAACCACCACTGCGATCTTCCCAAACCAGCTAACCATGTGAGGGTCCAGGCCGCTCTTGACCGTGAGCACGGCTGTTATAACAGTTTTACACTCTGCATAGGTTGTAGACTTTCACCATGAGTTGTGATACCTTTATGCTGAGGTGGCGAACCTCCACACATTTCCGAGATGTGCGTGCCGGGGTACACTACGAGGCCTTCCATTGGTTCTCCAGGGAGCATTGACCCACTCAGGGCTCAGACCCATCACTATGCCGTGCAACGACTTCTGGGACGCTGCCCTAGTCGGCCCCTACCCGCCCAACACGTACCCCTGGATTACCCAAATTTCTCAGCCAAGACCATTGCCCATCTAGTTCTCATGGTTGTACTGTTTTCCTGGGTGGTCACTCCATAGATCAAACCTTAAGCTCGGCTCAGGCAAAACCAACATAACATTCCTCAAAAACCAAACATCAAGCCCACTTGCCTGAGCCGCCTAGAGTTCCATGTTGCTAAAAAGATTATCAAACCCACATTGCATAGTTCATTAGTCAATATTAAATTAACCCAACCATCCATTGTTGAGCAAGGCTAAGCAAGAATTCTACCCATATAGGTAACCTCTAAGGGCAACAAGGAATAACAATGAAATTCTAGTAAACAACCTAGCATAGGATTCCCAGCAAATTATGACATCTAATGCAAGCAAATGTAAATAACAGGTGATATTCCATTAAATAAATTAAATAGGTACAAGGAGAATGATCAAGGAACCACTTGCCTCAAACTCAAATCCAAGGTCCCCACTTGCAAACAAGCACACATGTACAACTAAGAACAATACACCAAGCAATAACAAAATAGTTTTCGAAAGCGTACTATAAGCTAACACTAGCTACAACGAACGCAAACGGCACGAGAAGCGCTTAAAATGAAGCTACGTTTAAAAAGATAAAGCTAGCGAGCATTTGAATTATATACAGAAGGAACAACTATGTGCTGCATTTATTTTAATTTAGGAAAGCATGTGTAAATGATATTTCAAGGAAATACCCATGTTCAAATTATTCAAATTATTTTAATTCAAAAGCGAAGTAAATCCTAGTCATATTTTATTTACAAATATTTACATATAGATTAAGCCATTTAATTATTTAATTTGAAATAAAAGGCATGCATGATTTATCTAATCGATTTAGTTCATGTGTAGTGTTGAACTAACCAAGTTACAAATTATAAATACATTTATGTTGGCATTATTCAAATTTACATGAATTTATCAAAATCCGGTGTATAAACCGAAACAAGTTTTATTTAGAAAGCTGATTGAAACGTAATTAGCCAATTTAATATTTTAATTAATTTTGTAAAACAGGATCATCGTGAAACTACGCTCGTAGACGATAGCCCACGTTAAAAGAGGACCATCGCAACAAGAACGGACTAAAACGGAGCTAGGACGCAAAAGATACAAGCTACAACGCGATTTAACTATTTTCTGGAATTTTATTAACACCTAAAACAATTTTATTTAAGGTAAAACTAATTTTTATAGCTTTATCAAGGATTATAACATTTTCAGAATAAAATAAACTAATTTTTGACATCATATTAGCAATATATGACATCAACAAGGTATTTTATACAAAGATTAAATAGGTTTTACATTTTTATTAAATTACCAAGGGTATTTATATAATTTTCAGAAAGTTGCAAGGTCTATAATGCGAAATATACAAGGCTCAGTAAATAGTAGATGTAAAACCATGAAAATACAAGGATTCATATGCTATTTACACTGGCTAGGGGCCTATACATAAATAACTACAGAGAGCAGGGGCTAGCAGGGAATTTTACCTAGACTCAGAGAACAGCGCTCGCAAAAACAAGGTTCTGCTGGGGCCTGTGTGTAAAACTGTCAAGGTGGTCGGTTTGACCTGGTTTGACCGGTAAGCTGGGATTTAATCTCAACCGTCTGGGGCCGATCCAACGGCTCAGGGCGCTCCGCTCGGCTTGGGTCGCCGGCGGACGCAGGGGCGGCGTCGCTGGGTCGGGTGCGGCGGCGGCTCGCCGGAGTTGGAGCGTACGGGCGCTACGGGGCACCTTTTTCAAAAGTTTCAAAAGTACGGGCGGCTCGAATTTTCAAAAGTTTTGAAATCCACATTTTTCCAAACAATAAAAATTATGTAAGAGCATGAATGCAACAACCACCTTATATTTATAGCCTATGTTGATTGGATTTAATCATAGAAAATATTACTTTATTTTAAATAATTGTGCACACTTCCTATTTAATTCTAACAAATTTTAGAAAATTTTTAAAAATCTAGTAAATTCAAAACTAGGGTGTTACAATTTTCCCCGTACTAAGAGCAGAATTAGAACTTAACCAAATTCTCACTATATCAATCCCCACAACTACTTTGACTTGGAATAAAGCATGTGCTCCCACAAGGTTTTTAGGTTCATTATTACTCATGCCAAATAACTCAAGCATTATCAAGCAACTAGTTGCAATAAAGTACTTGCAAAATTAATGACAGAGTAACTATTCATCATTTCCAAAGTGAGGCATATGATTCATTCCATGCATAGTTGGGAGTTAATTTTATTCAAAGCAAATATTTTTGGTATTTTCACTCATTTTTTTAAATAAAACATGAAGGGAAATGAAAGGGAAATGCAATTGAATGACCAAAGTGCTGGGTAAGTCGGGACGTACCTGGTGGTGGTCCTCCCCGAAGCTTGGATTCTTCACTGGTGGGGATTAAACCTTGAAAGGTACTGAGTCAACTGGTCCGCCTGCTCGTGGACGTTGTGCTGGATGGACGCTAACATCCCGCTATTCTCTTGATGATACTGAGAATGGCGGGCTAGCGTGTCTTGGATATCTCGAGTACGGTCGTCGATGAGATCGACTCTGTTGGAGATGTAGGACAGCTCCCGATCGTAGTCGAAGCGCGCGGACTGTGAGTATCCGGGATTGTATGGCTGGGAGGCACTATTGTACCCCCTGCGTACCAGCTCCCAGACCACTCAGAGTCCGTGCTCTGGCCGTAGTCCCAGCGTCCTGAGGCGAAGTAGTTCGGTTCCTGGGGTTGTCCAGAGCCTCCTGCTCCAGAGGTCCCAGCACCGGTGTACATGTCGTAGGTGGCCTCGAATGCGGATGTATGTCGGTGCGGCATCTGTCGTGCATTCTCTGGCTCCTATGAGGTGGCGAGCCCGGCGTCACGCCTAGATCGTCCCCTCATGATTGGTCCATTACCTGCAACGCTATGCCGAGCGGGCTCTCTCCGAGGTGGAGAGTCGTCCGACTAGGTACTCAATTGAAGAGTCAGTTTAGGGGTGGTATACAACCTCAGTGCTGCACAAGGCAAATGCACTTCGGTTGTATAGCCACGGTAAATCATAACCAGCGTTGCGTCAGGCGTCCACCGTATCATGTGGGCTTGAACGAAGTGCTCAGCATCCACGACGGAACGCGCTGTCTCAATGTACGTGAGCCGGGCGCCCTGGAGGACGCCCAGATGGTTAGCGAGGCGAGTGACTAAAGAAGTCATCGCCATGCTACCCACACGAGAAATGTGAGACAACCAGTGACTAACCATATCCTTCACAGACGAATAAGGAATTTTCTTGACCATAGCATAAAGAATCCGCAACTCAACTGTATTTACCGGACGCAAGTCTGCCTGGAGGAACACTGTCATGGCTACCCATCGATGCATGAAACGCAAAGTGGGGTTATGAATGCCGTTTGTGCGAGGTGCACGATAGCTGGTGTTCCCCGAAACCTTTTTCCAAAATGAAGCCCGATCAAACCTTTTCAAAGCTTTGCTTGCCTCTAAAGAACAATGACTTGCAAAACCGAGAGCTAAGCTGAAATCCTTCCAAGAGCAAAAGAACTCTTGGTTGAAGAATCGAAAGCGAATCCCCCCATTTTCTGGAACCAAAATCGAAAGAAATTCGAGGGTGAGTAAGTACGAACCTTGCTTGCTGATGTGCCAGAAACTTTCCCAGCCAATGGCCTGGAAAATCTCTGGGAACTCCTCGTCCATACCCATTTTCCTGAGCAAGTCTTGCTCAAGAACACGGGTGTGTTCGAACTCCTTCAACCGTAACTCATTGAAGTTGTTCTGCTCCCTCTCTTTCCTGAGGTTGATGTCGTTTACGCTCAGGAGCTGCCTGGCCGGGGGCGTCGCATGGCCCCATCCCGAGCCGGCTGCTTCTTGTTCATCTTCATCTATCCGGCTCGAGCCACGGGATGGGGCTGGGGAGCTCCCAGCATCGTCTGTGCGGCGGCTAAGCAGGGTGGAACGACGGAGTGCGGAGAGGAACTTCGACATGGTTCCAACAAAAGGTTAGTGCAACAACAACTACCCAAAGGACTGAATATATAGGGTTAGCACAAGAAAATCAAGTTAGTTGTCCGAGATTGTTAGTCGTTCTCGCGGGGATGAAAACCACCACAAAAGGTTAGTCGTTCTTGTGGGTGTCGGTGACCACCACAAACACGTCCAAAATTTTAGCACAGAGATCAAACTAAAGGCAAAATATTTTTGGGATTTTCTAGAGATGCAAGGGAACCAAAACTTGAGCAAGAACTTTGGGAAGAACTTGTGAAGAACTAGAGCAAGAAAATGAGAGAGAGAGAGCTTCTGGCGAAATTTTTCTGAGTGTATGAGTGTGTGAGAGTTAGCAAGCATTGCCCAGCATTTATAGGCCAAGGGGGAGTGGCCTGGCCAGTTCGGCCGAAGGCCCTGGTTCGCCCAAACCAGGCCTGGTGGCCAGGGCACTCCCATGTGAGTGCAGCACTCACATGGCTTTGTTTCCATGCCAAGTTTGTGTGGCCAAAAATTTTGTAGGTCATGTGGGTGGAATTTAGTGTTAGGTAAGATTGAAATGTGACATGACCAAAGTGGAATTTAGTGGAGTCACCCCCATGCTGCCATGTTTGTAATAATTGGTGAGTGTGCAGCCATTTTTAGTAGGGTAGACATGTTTGGTGCTGGTTGGTGGTGATGGTAAATAAATGGAGATGTTCTAGAAGGGGTAAAAATGATGAAAGTTACAAATTACACCCTCTCTAATCAAATTTTCAGCATGTGTCCATTTATTTTTGACCAAGCTTGCAACATTTTCTACTCTCTCTCTATCACACCCGGTTTTAAGGACAAACCGAACACACCCTTTATGCATGCCCAGGATCAATTTTCATGCATAAAGTGACTTCATAAGTGAATATCACAACCTATATCATTTACAGCGTATATTATTACAAAATGACCGAAGGGTCTTAAAGAAAATTACACAGCGAAAAACACTAATCGCAGCGGAGGGCTCCATCTTCCACAGGAACGTCGATCGGGGGCATGCCAGCCTAGAACTCCAGGTCTTCACCATCCAAGTCTTCCCTACGCTATTAAGGTCTATAGCAAGTGTAAGTACACTTATGGTGGACTGCAACATTCAAATTTTAGTTGGTCCAATTTTATTAAAGCACCTAGAGATATTAAAATTTGATGAGCTTACCAAACCATCCAACTTAAGGTTCAATCCAAAACTAACCAAAACCACAATTAACCACCACTGTGATCCTCCCAAACCAGCTAACCATGCGAGGGTCCAGGCCGCTCTTGACCGTGAGCCAGTGGCGGATCTACGTGGTTGGTTTTTCTACACTAATTCTACAGTAACCTAAGCAAATCACTCTTATATTTGTATTAGATTGCAACATGTAGACCCCGATGACCCCGACAACAAAAATTCCTGGATTCGCCCCTGCCGTGAGCACGGCTGTTATAACAGTTTTACACTCTGCAGAGGTTGTACACTTTCACCATGAGTCGTGATACCTTTTAGCTGAGGTGGCGAACCTCCACACATTTCCGAGATGTGCGTGCCGGGGTACACTACGAGGCCGTTACTAGGTTCACCAGCGCGCATTAACCCACTCAGGGTTCGGGTACCCATCATTGTGCCGTGCTTGAGTCCACCTCAGCCCCAACAGCTTAATGCAGACCACTGGATTTCCTTATCTCCCCTAGTTACATAGCCAAGACCATTGCCCATCTAGTTCTCATGGTTGTACTGTTGTCCCGGGTGGTCACTCCATAGATCAATCCTTAAGCTCGGCTCAGGCAAAACCAACCTAACATTCCTCAAAAACCAAACATCAAGCCTACTTGCCTGAGCCGCCTAGAGTTCCATGTTGCTAAAGAGATTACCAACCCACATTGCATAGTTCATTAGTCAAAATTAAATTAACACAACCATCCATTGTTGAGCAAGGCTAAGCAATAAAACTACCCAGATAGGTAACCTCTAAGGGCAACAAGGAATAACAATGAAGTTCTAGTAAACAACCTAGCATAGGATTCCCAGCAAATTATGACATCTAGTGCAAGCAATTATAAATAACAGGTGACATCGCGTTAAATAAATTAAATAGGTGCAAGGAAAATGATCAAGGAACCACTTGCCTCAAACTCAAATCCAAGGTTCCCACTTGCTCTGAACGTTCCTCAGCGTAAACAAATAACTGCAAACAAGCACACATGTACAACTAAGAACAATACACCAAGCAATAACAAAATAGTTTTGAAAAGCGTACTATAAGCTAACACTAGTTACAACGAACGCAAAGGCATGAAAGGCGCTTAAAACGGAGCTACGGTTCAAAAGATAAAGCTATCGCAAGGTTTAAATTATATAAGCAAAAGGACAATTATATGCTTTATTAATTTTAATTTATGAAAACATGCATAAAGGATATTTCAAGGAAATACCCTATGTTGAAGTTATTCAAATTATATTTATCTTATAAAGAGGGGTATAACTTAGTCATATTTAATTTATAAATTATTTCATAGCAATTAAGCCATTTAATATTTAATTATGAAGGTAGAAGCATGTGAGAGGGGCTAATCGGTTTGTTTTGTGTGTCATGTTAAACTAAGCAAGTTACGAATTAAAAACATGTTTATGTTGGCATTATTCAAATTAACATGAGGTTATCAAAAACCGGTGTATAAACCTAGACAAATTTTATTTAGAAAACAAATTGAAAGGTAATTAATTAATTTAATATTTTATTTAATTTTATAAAACATGATCATCATGAAACTACACTTGAAAACGATAGCCCACGCTAAAAGAGGATCATCGCAACAAGAACGAACTAAAACGAAGCTAGGACGCAAAAACTATGAGCTAAAACGTGATTTAACTATTTTCTGGAATTTTATTTACACCTAAAAGAATTTTATTTAAGCTAAAACTAATTTTTGTAGCATTGTCAAGGGTTATAGTATTTTCAGAATAAAATAAACTAATTTTTGACATCATATTAGCAATATATGACATCGACAAGGTATTTTATACAAAGGTTAAATAGGTTTTACATTTTTATTAAATTACCAAGGTCATTTATATAATTTCCAGAAAGTTGCAAGGTCTAAAATGTGAAATATACAAGGTGTTGTAGGTAAATGTTGTAAAACAGTGAAAATACAAGGTTTAATATGCTAAATATTGTAGAAAGGGGCCTAAACATAATTATTTGTAGCTAACAGGGGCTAGCATGAAAGATTCCTAAGACTCAGTGAAACGAACCGGATTCCCAATTACGAGAATCCGACTCCCTGTACCTTTGTGATAATCCCAGGAACAACAGCTATCACGTACATAACTCATTTCAGCGGAAATCACATCCATACATTGACTAAGGTCTTCAAACATGACATAAATACATAGCGATATGGTACAAGCCCTCTGGGCTAAATGACAGAAGGGAAAACAGCTACGCAGCACATAGCTATAAGCTTCTGGTACTTCGGGGCTTCACCTCCACAGGCATCCTTGAGCGCAGCGCACAACCCTGATTTGCTTCATCCGTCGTGGTTGGTCTTGTACTCGGAGTCTTCTCCCGTGTACCCAAAGACTATCCCCAAGGAAATGGGACAGGTCCACGTCACCAACCATAATATGCAGCAAAGCTTTATAGTGGCCTAAACTAGTAGTAAAGTATTCAAGGGAATTTAGTTGGGGTTTCCTATGCGCAAGCAGCAGCAATAACCAAGTTCATCTCATCTCCAAACACCTTTCCTCTCAAGCACATATTCTCCCCAAAACCATCCACCAATCTCACAACCACATCGGGCTCGTCCTGCCTCAACAGGTTCCCGCAATAATCATCCGCCAGCACCTTTCACTCACTAGTCGACTCGGTGCGCTCCCTCCCCACCTTGTCTGAACAGCAAACGCTGGTCCAACCTCTCATAACCCAAATCAAGGATAAGGTAAGAAAGCAGAATCCCATGCTAATCTCCATCGATCCAGATGCGGTCGTCCATAACCGTGGACACGGCTATACGTATAGTTTTCACTCTGCAGAGGTTGCGCTCCAGAAACCACCCGGGCTGCAGATGGTAGCTAGCCGTCTTGAGACACAGCCCACAGCAAAGACCCTAAGGAGTAACGGTACCATCCTGCTTCCCTGGGCTCGGGAAACATCTGCATGCGAACATATGCCCCAGGGATGTGAAACCTTCCCACCGGGGCCAGTCGGGGGCAGTGGTAAATCAGGGAGAGTACGCCGCAACACATATCAAACTCGATCCTCCTACAGTCCTGGTACAGCACTCAGTAGGCTTGCTGGAACCCTCCCCATACTGGGTAGATGGTGAGCACTGTAATCCACGTCTGAAAGGTGACTTCGAACCGAGTTCTTAATTGTCGGCAAGGCGAGTATCAGCGTCAAAGCGATCCGTCGCAACGGTCCACATTCGGCACCCATTACAGGAATTGCTGCCCAAACTCCTCAAATCCATCAATCTCAAGTAATCCATAAATGTACCCGCAACAGGTACTCCATAGGAACTGTCCGAGTGCAGTTCCCAAGCACCCCGATCAAACGACCGGGTTGTTATCACTCGCCTCCACCGCCTAGCTGCACTACTCCTCCCAAGCCACCCAACTCACGCCAAGAAGATCAATCACAACCATCCCAACACATGCAAGCATAGCATTCTCATAAAGTGGATAATAGGTAGCAAGGAATCAGGGTAGATAAATGGCAGTGCAGGCATATCATCATCATGCGAGTAAAGTAAAGCGCTAGCATACTAGTTGCATGTCTAATATGTATTTCAGAGAATGGTTGGGCATGAACCTGGGCATTGCTTGACCTCTTCATTCCGGTAGTTGGTGTAGTCGTCAGTTTCCTTCTGCGACTCCGGAGCTCCTATTTACGCGGAAATAAAATAAAGACGAGAGCTACTAGCAAGGAAACACCAAAACATCGAAGCAAGAAGACCCAAACAACACCAAACTCTAGTCTAACGCGTAGGTCATGATTTTAGAAAAATATAGAAACTGGTTTCATATTGTTCTGAGCTACGGTTTATTTATTATGAATTTTCTAAGTTTACATCATTTTCTGAAAACAATAACTAATTTCCGAAAAAGAAAACAGACAGAAATTAGCCAGCTGACGTCAGCATGACGTCATCAGTGGGGTCAGCCTAGGCTGACGTCAGTGTTGACCGGTCAACGACCAACGGTCAACAGGTCGTCAGCTCTGGTCAGTGGGTCCCAGCGGTCAGCGACTCGGCGAGTATCACAGGTGGGGCCCTCACGTCAGTGCAGTTAAACAGAAAAAGAAAAAGGAAAAAGATAGCTGGGCTGGATCTGGGCCGAAAGGCGACTGGGCCAAAAGAGTTCAGGGGGTTTTTTCAGACTTCAGCGCCAACTTTAGGCCCACGAAAGGGTGCGGCTGGAGTCGATCTGGTGGACTTAGTCCACCATGCGCCGAGTCTGTGGTTCACAGTGCACCGGGTGCACAGGATCAAGTGTGGCCGACTCGGGATTTTCTGTGGCCGCGGTGTGGCCGGTTGGTGTGGCCCGGCGTGTGGCCGAGCCACGGCGCGAACGAGACGCGCGCGGCTGGCGGCAACGTCGCCGATGGCGATCATCGGGAAAAGAGGCCGGCGAGGCTCGGGATCACCGGCTACGGCCTCGCTAGGGTATCGCGGATGCAACCGGCAAGAAGAAGTAGGAAGCTTGGCTGGGGGTTTGGCTTGCCGACGCGAGCGGCGGCGGCGCGGCTATGGCGCCACGGCGGCCGGCGGCGCTCGGCGACCAAAAAGGGCTTGGACACGGTTCGGCTGGTATGGCTCGCGTACGCGCGGCACCAGCGTGTGCTGGAACGCGACGTCGCGGCCTGGGTTAGGTGCGCGTGAGCGGGGACACGGTTGACCGTGGCCGCGACACGGCCGCGGCTCGCGCGCGGTGGCTGGCATCCCGGTCCGCGGCGGCACTAGCTGCAAGATTGGTGTCGGCGATCTGCAAAGTGGTAAGCGGCGCGACGGGGTCCTGCACAAAGACGGCCTCAGCAAGAAGGCTGGGTCCCAGAGACGGCTTGGCGACGGCGAGCACCAGAGACGGCGGCGCTTGACCGAAACAGAGGAAGAAAAGGGGGTCGACGACGGTGGCTCACCAAGGGTCACGTCGAGGGTCGCTGCAGCTCGGTGAAGACTCGCGGTACGCCGGCGATGCTCGCGCCCCTTCGAATAGCTCCGGTCCGGCTCCTCTCCATCGTCCCCACGAATGGCGGCACCGCGGCGGCGCGGCGCTCGGCGACGTGGTGGCGATGCTACTTCTCCTCCTGCGCTCTCCTCTTCCCCTGCTTCCTCTACTCCTTCTCCTCCCCTCGACAGCGAAAGATTGGATGATTCAAAACCCTAGCGGGGCGGCGGCTTGAACAGGGAACAGCCGAGGTGGGGGTATTTGTAGGACGGCAGCCGCTAGGGCTCCGCGGCCACGGACGGCGAAAGATTAGGGCCTAGGCTCCCGCGATGGGCCGCGAGGAGGGCTGATGGGACCAGCTCGAGTGTCACGGGCGCGGCGGCAGAGAGGGGATGCCGTGCGCGGAGAAGAAAGTGGGAGGAAGAGAAAGCTGACAGGCGGGGCCCGCCTGTCGATGACAGAAGAAGGGGAAGGGCGCGGGTGGCGCTGCTGGGCCGATGCTGGGCCGGAAGGCTGGCCAGGCTGCTTCGGCGGTTGGCTCGGGGAAAAAGATCAAGGGGCGTTTTCAGACTTTGGAAGAGAGATTGGGCCCCGAAATGTTAGTAGGGGTTTGAATTAGTTTGGTTAGCTATTGATTTGAATTCAAATCTAGGGTTTGAATTCAAATCCAAACGAGGAACCACAAAACCAAATAAACTCCAAATCACATCTATTTGCTCCTTAGCACTTCAAATGAATTTTAAATTTGAATTTAAATTTCCTAGGAATAAAGGGAGCAAGTAGAAGGCATTCTTATATGTTTGTTGGCATGCACAACAATTCACCAAAAATTTTGAAATTCACATTTTTGCATTCAACAAATCCTACGTAAATTTTTCGGGATGTTACAGTCTTCCCCCCTCACGAGAATCTCATCCTCGAGATTTGGGTATACTTAGGGCTTAAACAGGTGTGGGTACTTCTCTCTCAGGACTGACTCTTTCTCCCAAGTTGCTTCTCTCTCGGTGTGGTTACTCCACTGAACTTTGCAAAACGGAATGGATGTGCTCCTTGTCTCTTTAACTGCTCTGTCCAAGATCTTCTCTGGATACTCCAGGTACTCAAGTGTGTCTTGCAAATCCAAAGCTTCTGTCCTGACTTCCTGCTCTGGCACTCTCAAGCACTGTCTCAATTGTGATACGTGGAACACTGGGTGTACTCCCGCTAGGTCTTCTGGTAGCTCTGGCCTGTAGGCTAGCTTGCCTATTCTTTGCAGTATCTTGTAGGGTCCCACAAATCTAGGGGCTAGTTTCCCTTTAACATGGAACCTCTTGGTGCCTCTGCGCGGTGACACTTTCAGGTAGACGAAGTCTCCTTCTTTGAACTCGAGGTCCCTCCTTCTCTTATCTGCATAGATTTTCTGCCTGTTTTGGGCAATCTTCAAGTTTTCTCTGATCTTGACCACATTTTCTTCTGCTTCCACAATTGAGTCAGGGCCAAAGAACATTCTTTCTCCCACCTCAGACCACATAAGAGGTGTTCTGCATTTCCTTCCGTACAAGGCTTCGAATGGAGACATTTTCAGACTAGCCTGGAAGTTGTTGTACGAGAACTCCGCATAGGACAGGCTCTTCTCCCAGTCCTTGCTGTATGTCAGCACACATGCCCTCAACAGGTCTTCTAGTATCTGGTTCACTCTTTCCGTTTGACCATCTGTTTGTGGGTGAAAGGCGGTGCTATACTCTAGAGTGGTTCCAATTGTCCTATGCAAGCTTTTCCAGAACTGAGCTGTGAACTGAGGTCCTCTATCTGAGACAATACTCCTTGGTGCCCCGTGTAACTTGAGAATGTTATCCACGTATAGCTCTGCTAGCTTCTCCCCTGCATATTTGTCCTTGTTTGGTATGAAATGGGCGACTTTTGTCAGTCGGTCCACTATCACCCAAATTACATTATTTCCTTTCTGTGTGGTTGGTAAACCAACTATGAAGTCCATACTGATATCCTCCCACTTCCACATTGGAATCTCCAGTGGCTTTAGTAGTCCCGCTGGTCTTTGATGCTCTGCCTTGATTCTCCGGCAAGAGTCGCACTTGGCAACACACTCAGCTATGTCTTCTCTCATCTTCTTCCACCAGAACCGATCTTTAAGGTCTTGATACATCTTGGTGCATCCTGGGTGAATTGAATACTTGGAGTTGTGGGCTTCTACCAATATGGTCTTTCGGATGTCATCAACTTGTGGCACACAAATGCGTTGCTTAAGCCATACTGTTCCCTGAGCATCAACACGGAAGTCCGGCGCTACACCACGCTGTATATCCTGAATCAGCTCTAGAATTTCTGGGTAGCTTTTCTGAGCATTCTTGATGCATTCTTCCAGGTTGTATTTCACTCTTAGCTCTTCTGGTTGTCCTTCTTCTACAACCTCAAGTCTGAGCAGGTTCAGTTCTTTGATCAATTCTGCATTGGCTCTCATGCATCATCAAGTTGTTGCAGTAGCTTTTACGGCTCAGGGCATCTGCCACTACATTGGCTTTTCCTGGGTTATAGTGTATCTCTAGATCGTAGTCCTTGATCAGTTCCAACCACCTTCTCTGCCTCATGTTCAGCTCTGTTTGTGTGAAGAAGTACTTCAGACTCTTGTGATCAGTGTAGATATCACACTTGTTGCCAATCAGGTAGTGCCTCCAGATCTTTAAGGCGTGTACCACTGCTGCTAGTTCTAAGTCGTGAGTGGGGTAGTTTTCTTCGTGCTTCCTCAACTACCTCGAAGCATATGCAACCACTTGCCTTCTTGCATGATTACACATCCTAGACCTTGTCTTGAAGCATCACAATATACCACAAAGTCTTTCCGGATATCTGGCAGAGTCAACACCGGGTGGTGGTCAGCTTATGTTTGAGCTCTTGGAAGCTTTCTTCACACTTGTCTGTCTACTCGAAAGGTACATTGTTCTTGAGCAACTCTGTCATCGGCTTGGCAATCTTGGAGAAGTTCTCAATGAATCTTCTGTAGTAGCCTACCAAACCCAAGAAGCTTCGAACTTCTGTGACACTCTTTGGTTGCTGCCACTCAGAGACTGCCTTCATCTTTTCAGGGTCCACTGCTACGCCCTCGGCGGTCAACACGTGGCCCAAGAAGGCAACTTTCTCCAACCAAAACTCGCACTTGCTGAACTTCCCGAAGAGCTTGTGCTGTCTCAACTTCTCTAGCACTATGCGCAGATGTTCTTCATGCTCTTCTGCTGTTTCTGAGTAGATCAGGATGTCATCAATGAACACCACGACAAACTTGTCCAGTTCCTCCATGAATACTTTGTTCATCATGTTCATGAAGTATGCATGTGCGTTTGTTAGCCCAAATGACACTACAGTGAACTCGTACTGCCCATATCGAGTAACGAAAGCTGTCTTAGGGATGTCTCCTTCTCTAATCTTCATTTGGTGGTACCCCGATCTTAGGTCAATCTTGCTGAAGTACTTTGCCTTCTTCAACTGATCTAGCAAATCATCAATTCGAGGTAGCGAATACTTGTTCTTGATAGTTACTGCGTTCAGAGATCGATAGTCTACACACATGCGCATAGAACCATCTTTTTTCTTCACGAACAGTACTGGCGATCCCCATGGAGACGCGCTGGGTCTGATCACTCCACTGTCCAACATCTCCTTCAATTGCTTCTTCAATTCTTCGAGTTCTTCCACAGACATTCTGTACGGTCTCTTGGCATTTGGCCCTGTGCCTGGTTGCAACTCGATTATGAACTCCACGTCACGGTCATGTGGTAAGCCTGGTAGTTCTTCGGGAAAAACATCTGGGTACTCACAGACTACTTGCACTTCCTCAATTGTCTTTTCCTTTATACTGTACACAAACTTTCTCATGGAAGGCTTCCTGGATCCTTCTTTTGCTCTATGTGGCTTGACTGACACCTTCAGACCACTCGGGTGTGCCAACACTACTGACCTGGGTGAACAACTGATCACTCCCCTATGAGCTGTCAACCAATCCATACCAAGGATTATGTCTATGCCATTTGACTTCAGCACTGTCAAATCTGCAGTGAATCCGAGTCCTCCTAGTTCCATGCCAACTGCTGGGCACACTTGGGTGCATCTGAGCTCTCCTAGTGGTGAGGTTGTGATTACAGGTCTAGCTCTAGGCTCTGTGTAGAGTGACTTTTTGGCAGCAAACTTCGACGAAACAAAAGATCAAGTTGCACCGGAATCAAATAGTATCGAAGCTTTAGTGCCATTTACCAAGAACTCTCCGAGTACCACGTCAGGAGCATCCTCGACGTCCTTCTCAGTCAGGTGGTTAAGTCGGCCTCTGATGGCTGTAGGCTGCAGCTTGTTCTTACTGCATGTTGGTGATTTAGTAGAGGTCTGCTTGTTCTTTCTGTCTGGGCACTCAAACGACTTGTGACCTGGTTTTCCGCAACCAAAGCAAACAAGAGGTGTCTTGTCACCAACTTCTGGGGTGCTGTTCTGTTTCTGGCCTAAACTTTCTTGAGCAGGGTATTTGCTGGTCTTGTTCTCAAAGCTGTTGTTACCACCAGTCTTGTTCTCAGTGTTTAGGATTGCACTCCTGACAAATCCTATCCCTCCATGGCTTAAGCTTTGCTAGAATCCCCTGCGGAGCATGTTGCTCTGGCCACTCCTCGATATTTGACTCAACCTGAGGTTGTGCTGTTGCTCGGCTTTTCTTTTCTTGGCTCTCCAAGTGTCTTCTAAGTCAACTCTTTCCTTCTCCACTGCTATAGCTCTGTCAATCATCTCTCGAAGCGAGTTGTGACTGCTGGAAGCAAGTGCCATTCTAAGTCCTCTGTGTAAGCCTCTCTGAAACTATAATTGTTTCTTCTTCTCGGTGGTGATTTCCTCTGGGGCATACTTCGACATCTTAGCAAAATGTCGGGCGTACTCTGCCACTGTCATTCTGCCTTGTTTCATGGTTCTGAACTCCATTGCTTTGTGTGCCATTACTTGTTCAGGAATGTGGTATTCCTTGAATGCTTCGCGGAACTCCAGCCAAGTGATTTGTGCTGGGTTCTCGTGAAAGTCACAGTAGCTCTCCCACCAAGCTTTAGCTGCTCCTTCTAGCTGGTGTGCTGCTAGGGCTATACATTCTTCATCTGTGTAATCTGTCAAGTCTAGCTTGGCTTCGATGGTCCTGAGCCAATCGTGAGCATCTAGGGGCTCGTCTGAGTAGTCAAATGTGGGTGCCTTCAATCTGATGAATCTTTCAATCTTCGTCTAGAGGTCTTCCTCACGGTGACCCTGTTAGTTCTGGTTCAGATCTCCCTGGAGCTATTGCATTGCCTGTGCCATTTGGGTATTGGCCTGTGCCATTTGTTGCATCAACTGGGTCTGAACAGTTATCACTTCTTCTAGGTTGGGCGGTGCGTTAAACTGTGGCACATCTCTGCCCCCAAGCTAGTTCTGCTGAGGTTCTACTGCCTGTTCTTCCATTTCTTCTACTTCACCTCTTGCTGTGTTGTTCTCGGGCTGGCGCACGTCGGCTGCGCGTCCTCGGCCCCTGCCTCTGCCTATGACGGGTGTTCTCCCGCGTCTTCTACCACGACCTCTGTCTCTGTCTGTCATAGCTGTCTCCTCTTGCTCAGCTTCCTCGGAACGGGCTAGCAGACGGTTCGACCTTCTGATTGACATTTTCTGTAATTCACGAAGCAGGTAAGTGGTGGTCAAGTAGGGTTATAGGCACTGGTAATCTAATTGTAGGAGTTGCACTCATGAAAACTTAAACACTAAACTACACTCAAGGTGAACAGCCACAAGGATCGAGCACTCAATCAAAGCATTACACCTTAGACACTTGTGTCATCCCGAGGCCAACTCCTGGAACCTCGACGATTAACACATCTACTCGGCTTAAGATTGTGGCTGATCCAGTGGTGGTCATGGCTTAACACATCTACACATCTACACACCTACTATGGCACGACGAAGAGCACAAGACTATCATCAGCCATTTGGTTAGAGGTTGTTAGAAGCAAGAGTTAGCAAGGTTAGATGAGGGAACAATAGCACAAGGCGTGATAAGGAATAGTTCAAGGGATTTCTTGTATAGCAATAGACTTAGTTAGAGCTTCTGTCCTAGTTTTCAAGTCTAGGGCGGCGCACTACGGTCAAGTATGGCTCTGATACCAACTGAAACGAACCGGATTCCCAATTACGAGAATCCGACTCCCTGTACCTTTGTGATAGTCCCAGGAACAACAGCTATCACGTACAGAACTCATTTCAGCGGAAATCACATCCATACATTGACTAAGGTCTTCAAACATGACATAAATACATAGCGATATGGTACAAGCCCTCTGGGCTAAACGACAGAAGGGAAAACAGCTACGCAGCGGATAGCTATAAGCTTCTGGTACTTCGGGGCTTCACCTCCACAGGCATCCTTGAGCGCAGCGCACAGCCCTCGTTTGCTTCATCCGTCGTGGTTGGTCTTGTACTCGGAGTCTTCTCCTGTGTACCCAAAGATTGTCCCCAAGGAAATGGGACAGGTCCACGTCACCAACCATAATATGCAGCAAAGCTTTATAGTGGCCTAAACTAGTAGTAAAGTATTCAAGGGAATTAAGCTGGGGTTTCCTATGCGCAAGCAGCAGCAATAACCAAGTTCATCTAATCTCCAAACACCTTTCCTCTCAAGCACATACTCTCCCCAAAACCATCCACCAATCTCACAACCACATCGGGCTCGTCCTGCCTCAACAGGTTCCCGCAATAATCATCCGCCAGCACCTTTCACTCACTAGTCGACTCGGTGAGCTCCCTCCCCACCTTGTCTCAACAGCAAACGCTGGTCCAACCTCTCATAACCTAAATCAAGGATAAGCTAAGAAAGCAGAATCCCATGCTAATCTCCATTGATCCAGATGCGGTCGTCCATAACCGTGGACACGTCTATACGTATAGTTTTCACTCTGCAGAGGTTGCGCTCCAGGAACCACCCGGGCTGCAGACGGTAGCTAGCCGTCTTGAGACACAGCCCACAGCAAAGACCCTAAGGAGTAACGGTACCATCCTGCTTCCCTGGGCTCGGGAAACATCTGCACGCTAACATATGCCCAGGGATGTGAAACCTTCCCACCGGGGCCAGTCGGGGGCAGTGGTAAATCAGGGAGAGTACGCCGCAACACATATCAAACTCGATCCTCCTATAGTCCTGGTACCACACTCAGTAGGCTTGCTAGAACCCTCCCCATAATGGGTAGATGGTGAGCACTGTAATCCACGTCTGAAAGGTGACTTCGAACCAGGTTCTTAATTGTCGGCAATGCGAGTATCAGCGTCAAAGCGATCCGCCGCAACGGTCCGCATTCGGCACCCATTACAGGAATCGCTGCCCAAACTCCTCAAATCCATCAATCTCAAGTAATCCATAAATGTACCCGCAACAGGTACTCCATAGGAACTGTCCGAGTACAGTTCCCAAGCACCCCGATCAAACGACCGGGTTGTTATCACTCGCCTCCACCGCCTAGCTGCACTACTCATCCCAAGCCACCCAACTCACGCCAAGAAGATCAATCACAACCATCCCAACACATGCAAGCATAGCAATCTCATAAAGTGGATAATAGGTAGCAAGGAATCAGGGTAGATAAATGGCAGTGCAGGCATATCATCATCATGCGAGTAAAGTAAAGCGCTAGCATACTAGTTGCATGACTAATTGTAACACCCTAAAATAGCCTATTTAAAATTTTTAGTAATTAATTGATTATTTAATGTCATGTTCATAATTAATATAGGTTAAATAAATGATTTTTGGAAATTAAAATCAAATATAAGGAATAGAAACATTTTTGTTGCATTCATGCTGCTGCATTGAGTTTTGTACTGCTTGTGATTCAAACGAGAGTTTAAATTTATTTAAATTCGAATTTGAATCCCCTTGTTTGGCGCTCTAGAAAAGTTGTTTAGGCTAGAGTTCGATTTCGCAACCTGAACTCTTCTCTTGGTCCGTTTCTGCTCCCCATTCTTTTCCTCCTGGACAGCCCAGCTAGCCACCTCCACACCAGCCCAGCTCGCGCAACATCTCTCATGGCCCAAACTCCTCCAGCAGCCTAAGTCTACTTCTGCTCCCTAAACTTTCCTATCGGCCAGTTCCTGCTCCCTTTTCTCTTCCAGCCCGGCTCTCCCCCTTCTTTTCCCGTTTCGGCCCAGCACAGCGTTGCGGCCCAGGCTGGCCTTCCGCAGCGGCCCAGCTCGCCATCGCCGCGCCCCGGGCCCAAACTCGCGCCAGCCCACTCCTGCTGCCCTCTCCCTCTCACCGACCAGCGGGACCCACCCGTCAGGGTCATCTCCCACCTCCAGCCCGGCTCGGAGCGAGCCCAAGCTCGACACCACGCGCCGCGCATCCCCGCTCGGTCCAGCTCGGCCCGTCCCCGCGCTACCGTGGCCTTCGCGGAAGCTTCCGCGCCACCCCTTGCAAAGAACGACGCCGCCCCTTTCCTTCTACGCCTCACCCCCCCCCCCCACAAGGAAACTTGCCCCCGCCTAAGGAAAGGATGGAGCCACCGCCGATTTGGCGTGACCCGCACGCCGAGGCCCCCTGGGCACTATATAAGCAGAGCTACCGTGCCTCCAAACCCTCACCCTACCCTCGCCTGAGCTCCCGAGCCCACAGCGCCTCCACCTGCCTCGCACCGCCGCCATTGGCGCCGCCGCCGCCGACCCTCCGCCCCAACGCCGCTCCGCCGGTCTCGACCGGACTGGTGGATTCACCATGTGGTAAGGAAGCTCCTCATCACATTAACACCTCGTATTGGGCTCGAGTACCACCTAATCGATTCGCCGGCCAACTGCAGCTCCGCCGCCGCCGTCGATCTCCCTCACCGCTGGCCCCAATCTCGTCGAGAACCGGGTGCAGTTTCCCCGTGAGGTGAGCCAACTCCACAGCTGTTTTCCCCCTCCTCTTTCGCCCCGACGTGTGCATCTCCTCCTCGCCGGAGACGGCCGCCCGCCGGTCGCCGCCGCACACCACCCGCACCGCCTCCCCCGTCGACTTGAACCCCGAGGTAAACTCGCCACATCACCAGCTTTCTCCCCGGCCAATCCTCGTAGCGAACCGAGCCCCCTAGATCGAGATTGGTGCAACTCCGGCGAAGCCCAAGCGCTTCCGCGGGCGGCTTCGCCGTCAGCCGAGACGCGCCAGCGATCCCCTCCACCCGATCTGTTTCCAGCCGCCGGATGAAGATCCAACGGCCTCTGCGCGTCCTCTTCCTTGAGTCAAACCTGGGATACCGGTCAGCGCCGGGCACTTTCTAAAAGAACCCCCCGGCTTTCAGCTAATCAACCCGCAGCCCTAAGCCAGTTCAAAACTATATACAATTCAGTCCCAATTTATTCATTTAAGCCCCTGCGCTTTTGAATAATGCAACCCGCCGTCCTGCCCTGCTGTTTTTGCACGTTAGCCCTCCTGTTTTAGTACGTAATTACGTTTAGGTCCTCGGTTTTTCGCAAATAAGCCCCTGAAACTTAAAAATGCCATAACTCTCTCGTTTCAGCTCCGATTAGTGTGATTCTTGCGCTCAAGTGTAGATTCTTTTTAGAGCCTCCTTTTGTTCTGTTTCTACAGTTTGGTGTACTGTTTCTAATAGAATACTTTTGTTTGCATGTATTGGCTTGTGTGGATGCTTGTGTGGTGATTCGTGTCCAGTCGGTGAGCCATTCGCTTTGGAGTTCGAGTACGGGGAGGACTTTCAAGAGCCGGACTCGCAGCAGCAGCAGCACTTTGAGGAAGGCAAGTTATAGCACGGACAATCCTTGCTACCTACTCACTTGTATCAAATTATTTCATGCATGCATGTGTCGAATTTGATGTACCTTTAAGGTTGCACCTAGCTTTGTTTATCCTGTCCTTGATTACCTTGGGTTTATGCATTTGGGTAGAACTTTGCTATGCGCAGCTACTGTCACCTTTACTTATTTGTTAATTTTGACTTAATGGTCCACTTCAACTTTAATGTTAAAACTTGCTTTTTAGCAACATGGATCAGGGAGCTAGGGCGTGTGCTTCGTGCTTGGCCCTAGTATCTCTCCGTAAGGACTGGTTCTTAAAACGGCAACCTAGGAGCCTGTCGCCACCGCCAGAACTATAATGGCTCTGGTCTTGGACAAGTAGCTTGTACGGCTCTAGCTTGACATTGGTTACCGAGGGGCCAACGGCGTTGTGGGAGGCAAGGCGCGGGGTGTTTTCCCGATTCCACCGAGGACGGTAGCCCCATCGGCTAGGTCCCGTTAGACCCAGTCCCATGTTGGGAGTCTCAGGGATTGAGAACTTCGCACGTTGCGCATTGTTGGGTGGATACCCGCACTCTGGACGCCATCGACCCCCTTACGGTGGACTCCGTAGGCGTACGTCGATCTCGGTGCCTAAGGACTGACCGCCTTGTAGTACCGCAGCGGCTACTGTTTTGTTAGGGTGTCTTGTGAAAAGCCTCGTAGCGTCCCTATGCGATCACACCTCGGAAGTGTGGTTTAAGAGGTTTGGCCACCTCGGCATGGTTGGGTTTCAGGTTCTTTTGAGCTTTTACGCGACTGGTGGGTAAAGGGCGAAACCTCTGCAGAGTGTAAATCTATCATGATAGCCTTGCTCAGGGTCACGAGCGGCCTGAATCCTTTTTGATTAGAAGATGATGTTTATTTATGCTTAATGCCACTTACACTTTATTAATTGGGTTACAACTGGGATTCATACACTTGTAGTAACTTGGATAACGTTAAAACGAACCAACTAAAAGTGCTAATGCAGTTAAGCCGTGTCTAGACTTTTGAGCCTTCATAACACGTGCTATACTTGCTAAGTAATTATGTTACTTACACTTGCTAATTATTCAACAAAATCCCGGATGGGTAACAGATTGGGTTGTGCATGAGTCTGCTGCTGAGTTTCCAGAAGATCTACCGTACTACTGAGTTGCGTTCTCCCAGTCAGAGTCCCTGTGGAGTGCGGCTTCATTAGAGAGAGTTTATTTAGTCTTCCGCTGTATTGGTTAGTTTATTTATGATGCACTCTGATATAAAACTCTATTTATTCGAGTAATAAATTCAGCATATGTTCTTTGTTTACCATATTTGTTTGCTATATGTGTACTGTGACTTCCTGGGCACACATATAGCCACATTCGGGTTTCTGTGTAAATCCGGGTGTGACACTAATAGGTATTTCAGAGAATGGTTGGACGTGAACCTGGGCATTGCTTGTCCTCTTCGTTCCGGTAGTTGGTGTAGTCGTCATCTTCATTCAGCGACTCCGGAGCTCCTATTTACGCGGAAATAAAATAAAGATGGGAGCTACTAGCAAAGAAACACCAAAACAGCGAAGCAATAAGACCCAAACAACACCAAACTCTAGTCTAACGCATAGGTCATGATTTTAGAAAAATATAGAAATGGGTTTCATATTTTTCTGAGCTACGATTGATTTATTATGAATTTTCTAATTAGCCTGCTGAAAACAGACAGAAATTAGCCTGCTGACGTCAGCATGACGTCATCAGTGGGGTCAGCCTAGGCTGACGTCAGCGTTGATCGGTCAACGATCAACGGTCAACAGGTCGTCAGCTCTGGTCAGTGGGTCCCAGCGGTCAGTGACTCGGCGAGTATGACAGGTGGGGCCCTCACGTCAGCGCAGTTAAACAGAAAAAGAAAAAGGAAAAAGATAGTTGGGCTGGATCTGGGCCGAAAGGCGACTGGGCCAAAAGAGTTCAGGGGGCTTTTCCAGACTTCAGCGCCAACTTTAGGCCCACGAAAGGGTGCGGCTCGAGTCGATCTGGTGGACTTAGTCCACCATGCGCCGAGTCTGTGGTTCACGGTGCACCGGGTGCACAGGATCAAGTGTGGCCGACTCGGGATTTTCTGTGGCCGCGGTGTGGCCGGTTGGTGTGGCCCGGCGTGTGGCCGAGCCACGGCGCGAACGAGATGCGCGCGGCCAGCGGCAACGTCGCCGACGGTGATCATCGGGAAAAGAGGCCGGCAAGGCTCGGGATCACCGGCTATGGCCTCGTTAGGGTTTCACGGACGCAACCAGCAAGAAGAAGTGGGAAGCTTGGCTGGGGGTTTGGCTTCCCGACGCGAGCGGCGGCGGCGGGGCTATGGCGCCACGGCGGCCGGCGGCGCTCGGCGACCAAAAAGGGCTCGGACACGGTTCGGCTGGGATGGCTCACGTACGCGCGGCACCAGCAAGTGCTGGAACGCGACGTCGCGGCCTGGGTTAGGTGCGTGGGGACACGGTTGCCCGTGGCCGCGACACGGCCACGGCTCGCGCGCGGTGGCCGGCATCCCGGTCCGCGGCGGCGTTGGCTGCAAGATTGACGTCGGTGATCTGCATAGTGGTAAGCGGCGCGACGGGGTCCTGCACAAAGACGGCCTCGACACGAAGGTTGGGTCCTAGAGACGGCTTGGCGATGGCGAGCACCAGAGACGGCGGCGCTTGACCGGAACAGAGGAAGAAAAGGGGGTCGACGACGGCGGCTCACCAAGGGTCACGTCAAGGTTCGCTGCAGCTCGGTGAAGACTCGCGGTACGCTGGCGATGCTCGCGCCCCTTCAAATAGCTCCGGTCCGGCTCCTCTCCGTCGTCCCCACGAACGGCGGCACCGCGGCGCTCGGCGACGTTGTGGCGATGCTGCTTCTCCTCCTGCGCTCTCCTCTTCCCCAGCTCCCTCTACTCCTTCTCCTCCCCTCGGCAGCGAAAGATTGGATGATTCAAAACCCCAGTGGGGCGGTGGCTTGAACAGGGAACAGCCGCGGCGGAGGTTTTTTTAGGGCGGCGGCCGCTAGGGCTTCGCAGCCACGGACGACGAAAGATTAGGGCCTAGGCTCCCGCGGACACGCGTCGTCATCGCGACGGGCCGCGAGGAGGGCTGATGGGACCGGCTCGAGGGTCACGGGCGCGGCGGCAGATAGGGGATGCCGCGCGTGGAGAAGAAATGGGGAGAAAGAGAAAGCTGACAGGCGGGGCCCGCCTGTCGACGACAGAAGAAGGGAAGGGCGCGGGTGGCGCTGCTGGGCCGATGCTGGGCCGGAAGGCTGGCCGGGCTGCTTCGGCGGTTGGCTCGGGGAAAAAGATCAGGGGGCGTTTTCAGACTTTGGAAGAGAGATTGGGCCCCGAAATGTTAGTAGGGGTTTGAATTAGTTTGGTTAGCTATTGATTTGAATTCAAATCTAGGATTTGAATTCGAATCCAAACGAGAAACCACAAAACCAAATAAACTCCAAATCACATCTATTTGCTCCTTAGCACTTCAAATGAATTTTAAATTTGAATTTAAATTGCCTAGGAATAAAGGGAGCAAGTAGAAGGCATTCTTACATGTTTGTTGGCATGCACAACAATTCACCAAAAATTTTGAATTTCACATTTTTGCATTCAACAAATCCTACGTAAATTTTTCGAGATGTTACACTCAGTGAACAGCGCGTGCAAAAACAGGGTCCTGCAGGGGCTTTGCAAAACTGGCTGGGCAGGCGGTTTGACTGGAGTTGACCGGTACCTGGGCTTCTAATCTTGGCCGTCCGGGGCCGATCCAACGGCCTGGGGCGCTCTACTCGGCTTGGGTCACCGGCAGACGCAGGGGGCGGCGGCGCTAGCTCGCTGGCCGCGGCGGCTCGCCGGAGTTGAGCGACCCTGTCGCTACAGGGCACCAAATCGCGCGCGGTTTGGACGTGGAGCAAGAGGAGGAGACGACGAATCTTCCTTGGGTGATCTCGTCGTCGATTGCACGGTGGTGACGTCTTGCGGCGGCGCAAGGCGGACGGGGCACAGGGCGTGCATCGGGGACACGGTTGGGGCCTCGTTCTCGTGTGTCCAAGCGTCGGGGAGGGGTCCTGCGGTTCCTGCGGGCGCACGGGAAAGAGAGGGAGGTTGAGAGCGGCTCAAGCGAACGAGATCGGCGGCGGGGGTGGCGGCTCACCGTGGAGAGCGGCAGCGGCAATTCGGTTGCAGCGGCGGCTCTGGCGGCTCGGGTGGTGTTGAGAGACGCAAAGGGGGAGGCAGCAGAGCTCGGAGGGGGGTTTTATCGGGGTCGGGCGCTCGGGAGGCTGAGGGAATTGGCCGGCGGGCGTCCCAGCCTTGAATGGCCGGTGAATGGCCATTATGCGCCATTGTTGTGCGCGGGGTCACGGGGAAGGGGGAAACGGGCGGGGCGTAGTGAAGGCGGGGGTGGCGGCTTCTGCGGAATGGGGCCGGGTGGGCGCTCGCGGGCGGAGGCGAAGTGGAGGCGTCGGCGCGTCGGGCATCAGAGCGGGTGGAGCAGAGGGAGGACAGGGGAGGGAGAGGGAGGTCACTGACGGGCGGGGCCGGGTAGTCAGCGAGAGGGAAGGGGGCGTTGGCGCCCTGGCGCCGTGCGCCTTCGGCGTCGCGTAGGGGTGGGGAGGGCGTTGGGCTGGGGTGGGCCAACGGGAGGGGAATGAGGCGGGCTGGCGGTGGGCCGCGGGAGGGAGGAGGGGGTGGGGATTTGGGTTGGGTGGGATGTGTGGGCCGAAAATGGCCTGGTGCTCTTACAGGGGTTAGGATAAGATTTTTCAATTAAGGAAAGAGTGAGAAGGAGAGGGGAAAAGAAATTGGGCAAAGCCCTAAAATAATGTTTGGCCCTTAAATATATATTCTAGAATTATTTAATCCTTAAACTTACACACACTAGCGAATCTAATCGAATTTCCAAAAGAGTTTTGAAATTCCCACTTTTTCATACAATAAAAACTATGCAAGAGCATGAATGCAACAACCACCTTATATTTATAACCTATATTAATTGGATTTAAATTTAGAAATTATTGTTTGATTTTAAATAATTGTACACTCTTCCTATTTAATTCTAACAAATATTAGAAAATTTTTAAAAACCTATCAAATTCAAAACTAGGGTGTTACAAATACTACCCCACTTAACAGGAATCTCGTCCCGAGATTCAAGGAGAAGCTAGAGAGAGATGCTAGGATGGTATGGTGATTTTTGGAGAGGAACATTTTATATGAACAACGTCCTTCGTGTGCTTTCTCGGTGGTGGTCCATATGAGCATCCTCGAGTTTGTTGTGTCCTTTTTCTTGGATAGAATAAGGTAGGGTGATAAAGGAAAAGATGACAAGGTTACCAAGGATAGAGGAGAAAGGAAAACCCAACCGTCTATTTATACATATATAATCAACTGATGTCATTGCAGACAGGAGTCCCACAACACATCAACACTCAAACAAAGATCCAAATCAAACAAGGCCACAATAACAGACATACAACAGCAACCAAGAGCACACTAACATATCACAAGTCCTTAAAAGAGCACACTATCAATATAATCCTTAACAATCGATCTATCGGTAAGAGAAGGCATGGGTAAAACCTATCATAACTCGAAAGCTAGAAGTACAAAGGATTCAGGTACTGTTGTAGTCCTCGATGTTGATGGTGAAGCTCTCTTGAGGAAGGGTCTTCGTCTCGAGTCTTGAAGTTCTTCAGGTTGATGGTGACATCTTGTGTAGTGTCTTCTCTTTATCTTTAAGTGATGGTAGAGGCAACAACTAAATATTTTGAATAAGAGAGGAATCAGAAATTCAGTTGCTTGAAATAGCAGAATATATGAGTTTAGAGTGCAAACAGTGAGGCAGAAGGTCAAGGATGTGAAGGTTTTCAAAATAAGTTGAAAATATGACCTTAGCGGGAACCATTTCTATCTAGGCTTGCGTCCTACGGTCGATATAGCTCTGATACCAATTCTGTCACGCCCGGTTTTAAGGACAAACCGAACACACCCTTTATGCATGCCCAGGATCAATTTTCATGCATAAAGTGACTTCATAAGTGAATATCACAACATATATCATTTACAGCGTATATTATTACATAATGACCGAAGGGTCTTAAAGAAAATTACACAGCGGAAAACACTAATCGCAGCGGAGGGCTCCATCTTCCACAGGAACGTCGACCGGGGGCACGCCAGCCTAGAACTCCAGGTCTTCACCATCTAAGTCTTCCCTACCCTATTAAGGTCTATAGCAAGCGTAAGTGCACTTATGGTTGGCACTTAGCAAGTGGGAGGGAGAATATGACATGTAGGCTTAACAAAGGCTTTATTTGGTGGACTGCAACATTCAAATTTTAGTTGGTCCAATTTTATTAAAGCACCTAGAGATATTAAAATGTGATGAGCTTCCTAAACCATCCAACTTAAGGTTCAACCCAAAACTAACCAAAACCACAATTAACCACCACTGTGATCCTCCCAGACCAGCTAACCATGCGAGGGTCCATGCCGCTCTTGACCGTGAGCACGGCTGTTATAATAGTTTTACACTCTGCAGATGTTGTACACTTTCACCATGAGTCGTGATACCTTTTATCTGAGGTGGCGAACCTCCACACATTTCTGAGATGTGCGTGCCGGGGTACACTACGAGGCCGTTACTAGGTTCACCAGCGCGCATTAACCCACTCAGGGTTCGGGTACCCATCATTGTGCCGTGCTTGAGTCCACCTCAGCCCCAACAGCTTAATGCAGACCACTGGATTTCCCGATCTCCCCTAGTTACATAGCCAAGACCAATGCCCATCTAGTTCTCGTGGTTGTACTGTTGTCCCGGGTGGTCACTCCATAGATCAATCCTTAAGCTCGGCTCAGGCAAAACCAACCTAACATTCCTCAAAAACCAAACATCAAGCCCACTTGCCTGAGCCCCCTAGAGTTCCATGTTGCTAAAAAGATTACCAACCCACATTGCATAGTTCATGTCACACCCCAAATTTTTGGATTTGGGATGTGAATAGGTAGAACAATTATAACAACGATTTTCTCCAATTTTTTAAAATTTTTTCCAAGGTTTATAGAACAACAGGGAATTTACTAAAATGAAACAACTATTTCTAAAATCAAATAAAATAACATAGGTTAAATAAATTGTCTGATGCATTCATGCTGTTGCATATTTCTGAATTATCTAGAATAGTTTTGGTTGCGGCTAAAATTCGATCGAATTTTCTTGTCGCATCCCTGTTATCAACTTGCACCTCATGCTCTAGCTTGTGGAACCGAAGTTGTCATTGCCGAGTAAAGTCTTGGCACGCCGTGGTTTCTTTCGTCGTCTTGCCCAAACTCCAGCCATTGTTGCATTAAAGTCAGTAAAGTCTTAGCTTGAGAAGGACATCATCATAGAGCTGTCGGCAATGCCCCTCGTTCTACGCTCGTGTATGCGTAGTTTCTGTTGCATTTTGGCATCGCCGAGCTCCATCCGGAGCAGCCTGCAGGAATGAACCATTGGAATCCTTGCTGTAATAAACTTCCATCGCCTAGTTCCTGTCCATTAACCAAGTTTGAGAAGAGCTAATTTCCCTTCTCCCTAGAAGAGCAAGTGATAACAGCCGCAATCAAGGATCAGCTCCCCTCTAATTTCTTTCCACATTAGTTTATTCCCTAAGCAATCTTATGCCATCATTCATAACAACAGTTCAGTTTCCCTTCACCTGCATGCACCTAATTATTAAGCATCAAGCAGTATTCTTATAGATCAGCTTCCTGGTACGCACGTCTTTGAATTGGTTGGTCTGTGTGCTGCCATGCTGTGCGTGTTCGAACAAAGTGACCGTCATCCTATATATGTTCTTTTATCCACCGTACAGCAAAACTTGCTAGCATCCCTTGATCATCGGCTGCACAAAACCTGTCACCGCTGCCAAGATGGTCCGCACGTAGCAGAACTCAAGTTTGAGTTGTACTCGGGCGTCGCCCCCGGCCTAACCCAGAACAAACATGCATGCTCACGGTTAGCCCAGGTCCAACATACGTCGACTCCTATAAATAGCAGGCAACCTGTTCGTTCCTAGCTTTTCCCAACAACACCGCCGCATCCCCAATTCTCGTGCCCTCGCGCCGCCGCCGCCTTCACGGCTCGAGGAAGCTCGTCTGCCTATCTGCCGTACATCATCATCGGTCTGACGCCGGAGTTGTGCCATCAAGACGTTCGCCGTGGCAACTCATCGTCTTGACGATTTTGGTCTCTCGATCTGGCTTGTCGTCGTTTGGAGGCTCATCGTCGTTTCCTCTAGGTGAGCACACCTGCGATTGTGTTCCATGTGCTGACCTAGCTTCGCGTTGCTGCTCACCTGCGATCGTCGTGCCTTGCAGTACGTCTGTGCCGTGCATCTCCTTGTCCGTGGTGCGTGCTAATCTACACGTACATGCGTGGTCCTGCTGCGTTTGATGATCGCCGACGAGGGTTGCCAGCACCAGGGAGAACTACTCTGACATCGTCCTGAAGCACGTTTGCCGTTTGAATCTATCTGTACCAGAAGCACCACCGCTGCGACAGGAATCGAGAACTGTTGTTGCTCCTACGTATCACCGCCTCCCTTCTCCGTCGGTGAGCTGCTCTGCAAGAATTATCTCTCTTCTCTATTCATTATCTAAGCCTATTGTGTCGGCTTGTTTGTTTCTGCATGCAAGCAAACATGCAAAGCCCATACACGTACCTGCACATTACCAATGGTATATATCCCAAGCAAGCTGTTGCATATAATCCCTTCTGTCAATCTATGGATAATCACGTATGTCCATCGATTTAACAAGTTTGCATTCTTTCTTGCCTAACTTACTGCAACGGCAAACTGTCTTGATATCAGTTCATCCCATGTCATGTATTAAAGGCACAATACCAGTTTTTCTGTTCAATAATCTCTATAGTTACTGTGTTGACCACTGTAAATTAAATATTATTTTATTATTTGAATTTATGTTATTGCGATGGTATAGTATCTAAATTATTGTTTCTATACCATTGTACCATGGCATGAAATCAAATTATTAAAATAATATGCTAAGCATACACTGTTCCCTTCATATGTCACTCTTCCTATTTGTTTATCTAGTTCTTTTCCTGAGTTCTTATATGCGGCTTCACTCATTTTGATCCTGTACAAACCAGCTAGTTTGCACCCCTTTTTAATCATTCTTTCACTCACGATATCAACCTTGCGACCAATTTGTAGAATTAATTGAGCACTTGACTTGTTTGACATGAATGGTGTGCTGTTTTTAATTTATTATTTTGCTTGCTTGTATGTTTGCTTTGGATGCTTTCCGTTGATTGCTGCGAGTAGAACGATTGTGGTCCGAGAGATTTTCACGAAGAAGAATTTGAAGACTTTGAGCAGCTACTATTTGGAGAAAGGCAAGTGTATCTGATATGCTTCCTAATAACTTTTAATCACCATATTGCATCCTCGTGTCTTAATTTGATGGTTCCTATTAAGGATTATGTCTAGCCACCTTTTACCATATGAACCTGGGTTTTACATTCAATGTTGGGTAGCTATGCTAGTTGCTTTTAATGGGTTATGGATGGAATAATTAATGTTAAACATGACGGACCTTGTTATACATGGATGTCTCTCTTAATACAAGATAACTTGATTTAATTGGAACATGGAGTGACCACCCAGGAAAACAGTGCAACCATGAGAACTAATGGGCTCTGGTCTTGGCTAATTACTTTGGGAATTTTTGTGTGGACATTAGTTTCATAGTAGCTGGATACGGAGGAAGGCTTCTATGGCTCTTCTACTCCGGATAGGTTTTTGGATACAGAAGTGCTCTTCTATGGCTGACCTAGTCCGAGGGTAGAAGGTGGTACGGGAGATTGCCTCTATGGCATGCGGCTATGAACAAATACGCATGAGAGGACTCTTTGGAAAGGCCTCGTAGCGTCCCTATGCAGTCACACCTCGGTAGTGTGATGAGTGCCTGATCAGCACAGCGTGGTTGGGTTTAAAGTTCTTTTGAACTTTTACGCGACTTATGGTGAAAGTGTACAACCTCTGCAGAGTGTAAAACTGATATATCAGCCGTGCTCACGGTCAAGAGCGGCCTGGACCCTCACATGATAATTAAATTTGAAGATGAAATAAATCATGGTTTATGCTTTATGGTCTTGTTATTTCTGATGATTCTATTAACTATGGGTTGGTATAAACTTACATTTGCTAGTAATTGGTTGCTTAATAAAATCTGACCAACTAAAAATGCTAACCGCAGTGAGTCAGCTAGCCCTTGGCCTTGTGTGTCTTTTACACTTGCTGAGTACGTCATGTACTCATGCTTGCTATTTTTCCAAATTATTTTGTTCCATATAAATGGATGCTGCACAGAAAGAAAAGAGGTCGGGAAGATTCATGAAGATGGTGTTGAACTCTAGGCGTACGCAACCCCCAGTCGATTGCCTGTGAAGTTTGGAGCCATCGTTTCCAGGATACGCTGTATCCTCTGATAGACTCGTAAGTAATTTGTATTGTATTTTACGTGATACTTTATCTGTTATTCACATTCTAGCTTACTGTATGTGTGAAATTTGATCCTGGCACACATACAGTGTATACTCGTTTTGTTTTCTAAAACCGGGTGTGACAGAAGTGGTATCAGAGCTGTATCGACTGTAGGACGTAAGCCTAGATAGCACTGGTCGTCTCTTAAGGTTTAATTTGCTATATTATCCTTGCTTCAACTATCTTTTATATTTTTTAGATAAAAAAATGCTATCCTTGAGCATTTTAACCATCTTTGATAATTCTTTTTCTTAAATAATAATCATCCTTGATTTTGGTTACTATTTCTCTAACAACCTTTGGTTCCTATCTAATTATTGAAAAAAAAACATCTTTCCTATCATGTGAACCCCTTGATTTTTTCCCCATAATTATAATTAATCTCCTATTTGTTCGGTCCATGGTATTTCTAAATCATGTATCATTGTTTGTCTATTTATCTCCTCCTTGATAATTGCCTCATCAGGTTCTTTTATATACTCTCTGGCAATCCTTTTTATGTGCTTTCTTTCCTAACTATATCTTTGCATTCTTCCTCCTCATTGAAAAAAAAATCTAAACATTCAGCCTTGTCTATTTTTTTTTGTGTCTAATATTGCTATTACTTACCTGATCGTCCTTAATTGTCTCCTCCATGACTAGCGCTTGACCTTATTCGTTGTCTCCTCCCTGAGAATTATTTCAGTCCTTTTGCTTGCCTTACCATCCTTGCACATTTTGTTTTCTTTTATTATTAACTACTGAACTTTCAATTCCTTTCTACTTTTCCCTTTTGACGTGGGTACCGCTGATCTAGTACTCCATGTTAACCTCATCTATATCTATTTTCCTCATATCACTCTACGTCCAAAGTGGTTGTCTGCTTTCTTTGTGTTTTAAAATTTAGATTTGCTACACGACCAGTCCTAATATAAGTCCAAGTCACCTTGAAGAATGAGGGTACCAGTGTGCTGCGAGAAGTCCAAGTCACCTTGAAGAGAGGGTACTAGTTGCTGCCAGAAGCCAAGCCTAGAATAACTACTGTACCATGACACATCGCTGCTATGGCCAAGAAACTAGATAATATGCTTGATAATTCCGTCAGACACCATTGAGGCTCACAAAAAAAACTCATACATAGGAGGATTCCCATTGTCTTTACTAACAACGTTTAGCATCGCTTTTGAGCTTGTGTGGTTAACCTCGGTTGAGTGTGCTTCTAATGCTTGTTCTTATGCCTTTGATTGATTTGCTTCTTTGTAATGATTGTGGATGTTTTGTGGCACTTGTGCCTACAATGACACCTTTTATGCTATAGTTAGTTTAGTTGGGTTCTTTCTCTATTCTTCATCAGTTCCATGTGCCTATTCTTTTGGTCTTGCTAACCCTCTCTATGCCCACACCTTTACCCAGTATGGAGACCACAAGGAGTCCTGCCAAGAAAAACGCCAATAACAGTGATGAAACCAATGCCAACAACAATAATGACAATAACATCAGTACTCATGACAACCAGAACAAGATGCCTCCACCTCCAAACTACACTCTTCAAGCCTTCGCCACACAAATTCAAGAAATAGCGCAAACTATAGCTAACATGCAGCAAAATACAATGACTCAATCTCTTCCTCCTCCTGTGGACAAGCATGAAGCCTTTATGAGTACTGAGCCACCTACATTCTCGCACACTACAGAACCCATAGAAGCTGATGATTGGCTCAAGACAATAGAAAGGAAACTATCTATAGCACAATGCAATGATAGGGAGAAGGTTCTGTATGCATCTGGTCAACTATATGGAGAAGCCCTGAATTGGTGGGATACATTTTCTAGTGAACACCAGGATTCAAGAAGCATTACTTGGAAGGAATTTAAGGATAGTTTTCGGTCACACCACATATCAGCATATGCCATGAAGCTCAAGAAGAAGGAGTTCCTTGGTCTGACAAAGGGAGCCATGTCTGTAAGTGAGTACCGTGACATGTGTAACACCCTAAAAATGCCCATTTTAAAATTTAGTAATTAAATTTGCTTTTATTTAATTTAATGCTCATATTTATCTAAGGAAAATAAATTATTTATGAGAAATAAAATTAAATATAAGGTTAGAAACATTTTTGTTGCATTCATGCCGGCTGCATTGTGTTTTGTTTGTGTGCGGTTCAATTGGAATTTAAATTCTGTTTAAATTCGAATTTGAATCGTTTTGTTTGGAGCTCTAGAAAAGTTGTAGCAGCCCGAGTTTGATTTTCCTCCCTGGACTTTTTCCCCCGGCCGATTTTGCTCCTCCCTCTTTCCTTCCCCGCAGCGGCCCGCTCCCCGCGCTCCCGCTTTCGGCCCAGCCGCGGCCCGCTCCGCTTTCCCCCGCCAGCCTGCCCCCTCTCCCACTCCCGCGCCAGGCCCACCCGCCCGCCAGTGGCCCAGCTTGGTCCAGCAGGCCGCCGCAGCACACCCGCTTCCTCCCAGCGCGGCCCACCAGGCCGGCCCGCCTCACGCCGCCTCCCGCCGCTGACACGCGGGGCCCGCGTGTCAGGGCCATCCCCTACCTCCCGACCGAGTCCACCTCGGCCACGGCCATGCGACCGAGTTCGGCCCGGCCACGGCGCGCACGCTGAGGACCACCGAGACTCTTCCCCTCGGCCGCTCCATAAAGGTCGCAGTCGCGCCGCCCCGAAGCCCGACCACCTGCTCCTAATCCCAACCCTAGCTCGAACTCGCATCACCGCCGCCGTTTCCAAGCCGCCGCCGTCGATCTACCGTCCCGCCGCCGCTCCGGCCAAATTAACCGACGGGGAAGCTTCCCTAGCAGGTAAGATCACTCCCGAGGCCCTCCTTGCTCTCTCTCCCCCTCTGTCACAAGCTCGCCGCCATCAACCGAGCGCCTCCGCCGCCTCTGCTCGTCGCGAGCCAGCTCCGTCGCGCCGTCGTCGTCGTGATCCCCTCCGGCGAACTCGCCGCGTTGCCCCGAAGCTGTAGCACCAATCCCCGCCCTGAACCGAGCCTTGTAGCGCGCGATTGCGTCCTCGCCGGCGAAGCGCCGCCGCCGCCGCTCAGCGCCGCCGCAGCCCCTCCTCGCCGGCGATACCCCGTCCCCTGGATCTGATCTAGGCCGCTCGTGCTCGATCCGACGGCCCAGATTCAATTGAGCTCGAGTCAACCCAAGTCAATATCGGTCAACCCGAGTCAGCCGAGCCACTTTTGCAAAAGAGCCCCTGCCCTTTTTCAAAATCAACCCGCGGTCCAGATCTATTCAAAAATAATTAGAATTAGGTCCTGATTTTTACAGAAAACCCCCTGACTTATTTAAAAATAGCAGCCGAGGTCCTATCTTGGTTAATTTGCGATTAAACCCTCCTGTTTTAATATAAAATTATGTTTTAGCCCCTGAGTTTTTGCAAATAAGCCCCTGGAACTTTTAAAACTTTGCCAGCAAGTCCCCGAACCTTAGAAAAGCCATATCTTTCTCGTTTTAGCTCCGATTTGAGTGATTTTCGCGCTCACGTGTTCGTAGCGAAGCGTAAATTAGTTTCTAAGCCTTCTTTTGTTCTGTTTATATTGTTTGGTGTACTGTTCTAATAGATTAATATTGTTTGCATGTACTGGCTTGTGTGGATGCTTGTGTGTTGATGTATGAGTCCAGTCGGTGAGCCGTACGCGTTTGAGTTCGAGGGTTACGAGGAGCAGGACCAGTAGGAGCAACAGCAGCAGCAGCAGCAGTTTGACGAAGGCAAGTATAGCACGGACAATCCTTGCTACCTAAACACACCTTTACATTATTTACTGCATATGCATGTGTCTAAATTGTTCCTATTAAGGTTGTACCTAGCTTTGTTAATCTTATACCTTGAATTACATTGGGTTATTGCATTTGGGTAGAACTTTGCTAGGCGCAGCTACTGTCACCTTTGCTTAACTGTTAATCTTGACTTAATGGTTCACTTCAATGTTAATGGTAAAACTTGCTTTTTAGCAACATGGATCAGGGAGCTAGGGCGTACGCTTCGTGCTTGGCCCTAGTGTCTCTCCGTAAGGCCTGGATCCTTTTTGATTAGAAGTTGATACTTATTACTTAATGCTCACTTCCACGATGATAATTGGGTTACAACCGGGAATCATGTAAATGTAGTGATTATGATGATGTTAAAATGAAACAACTAAAATAGCTAACGCAGTACAGCCGTGTCAAGCCTTTCTTTTAAGCCTTCATTATCCGTGTTGTATTTGCTAAGTAAGACATTTACTAACACTTGCTATTCAACAAAATCCCGGATGGGTAACAGATGGATTAGATGGTACTGCTGCTGTTGAATTTCCTGAGGATCTGCCATTCTACTAGCTGTGCTCAACCAGTCGGTGTCCCAGTGGGTTATCGTTATCGGCTTCGTCTTCGCCTTTGTTAGAGAGAGTTAATAAAGAGACTTCCGCTGTTTTATTTAGTTATTTGAGTCAAACTCTGATGTAAAACCATTTTATTCGAGCATATGTACTCTGTTTATCATATTTGTTAACTATATGTGTTCTGTGGACTTCCTGGGCACACATATAGTAGCATTCGGGTTTCTGTGTAAATCCGGGTGTGACAACATGTTTATTCAACTATCTAGGTATGCACCCAACGAGGTTGATACAGATGAGAAGAAGCAAAGATTATTCCGAGATGGTTTGAATGATGATCTACAGCTCCAACTAGAGTCTAATGAGTTCTCAATTTTTGAGGAATTAGTAGACAAAGCATTAGTTTTGGAAAACACAAAGAGTAAAACGGTGGACAGAAAGAGGAAAATGGCATTCTTCGATGGAGTAGATAGAAGTTATCATTTTGGCCATCTATCTCAAGTGGAATCACAATATTTGCCTGAGGATACGTATGTAGACCCATCAGCAGATTTTTGGCCAGTGTCCAATCGTCGGGATATTAAAGCAAGTCGTGCTTGCTTCTATTGCAAGGTAGAAGGACATTTCATCAGCCAGTGCCCCAAGAAGCGTCAGGATCGAGCAGCAAAGAAGGCCCAGAAGCAGGACTGGCAAAGCAAAGTATTTGATACTCAAGGATATATGGAATGACCTAAACATTATAGCTGCTATGTCCCCGTTTAGCTTGCTTTGTTCATTGAAAGAACGTGTACCACACTATGGATTATGTTAGATGACATGGAGACTTGAATAAAAACCCTGTTCTTTCCTACTAGCCTTTGCGAATCTCGGGACAAGATTCTGTTTAAGGGGGGTAGTCTTTTCACACCCCAAATTTTTGGATTTGGGATGTGAATAGGTAGAACAATTATAACAACGATTTTCTCCAATTTTTTTTTAAATTTTTTCCAAGGTTTATAGAACAACAGGGAATTTACTAAAATGAAACAACTATTTCTAAAATCAAATAAAATAACATAGGTTAAATAAATTGTCTGATGCATTCATGCTGTTGCATATTTCTGAATTATCTAGAATAGTTTTGGTTGCGGCTAAATTTCGATCGAATTTTCTTGTCGCATCCCTGTTATCAACTTGCACCTCATGCTCTAGCTCGTGGAACCGAAGTTGTCATTGCCGAGTAAAGTCTTGGCACGCCGTGGTTTCTTTCGTCGTCTTGCCCAAACTCCAGCCATTGTCGCCCGTCATCATAGAGCTGTCGGCAATGCCCCTCGTTCTACGCTCGTGTATGCGTAGTTTCTGTTGCATTTTGGCATCGCCAAGCTCCATCCGGAGCAGCCTGCAGGATTGAACCATTGGAATCCTTGCTGTAATAAACTTCCATCGCCTAGTTCCTGTCCATTAACCAAGTTTGAGACAAGCTAATTTCCCTTCTCACTAGAAGAGCAAGTGATAACAGCCGCAATCAAGGATCAGCTCCCCTCTAATTTCTTTCCACATTAGTTTATTCCCTAAGCAATCTTATGCCATCATTCATAACAACAGTTCAGTTTCCCTTCACCTGCATGCACCTAATTATTAAGCATCAAGCAGTATTCTTATAGATCAGCTTCCTGGTACGCACGTCTTCGAATTGGTTGGTCTGTGTGCTGCCATGCAGTGCGTGTTCGAACAAAGTGACCGTCGTCCTGTATACGTTCTTTTATCCACCGTACAGCAAAACTTGCTAGCATCCCTTGATCATCGGCTGCACAAAACCTGTCACCGCTGCCAAGATGGTCCGCACGTAGCAGAACTCAAGTTTGAGTTGTACTCGGGCGTCGCCCCCGGCCTAACCCAGAACAAACATGCATGCTCACGGTTAGCCATGGCCCAACATACGTCGCCTCCTATAAATAGCAGGCAACCTGTTCGTTCCTAGCTTTTCCCAACAACACCGCCGCATCCCCAATTCTCGTGCCCTCGTGCCTCCTATAAATAGCAGGCAACCTGTTCGTTCCTAGCTTTTCCCAACAACACCGCCGCATCCCCAATTCTCGTGCCCTCGCGCCGCCACCGCCTTCACGGCTCGAGGAAGCCCGTCTGCCTATCTGCCGTACATCATCATCGGTCTGACGCCGGAGTTGTGCCATCAAGACGTTCGCCGTGGCAACTCATCGTCTTGACGATATTGGTCTCTCGATCTGGCTTGTCGCCATTTGGAGGCTCATCGTCATTTCCTCTAGGTGAGCACACCTGTGATTGTGTTCCATGTGCTGACCTAGCTTCGCGTTGCTGCTCACCTGCGATCGTCGTGCCTTGCAGTACGTCCATGCCGTGCATCTCCTTGTCCGTGGCGCGTGCTAATCTGCACGTACATGCGTGGTCCTGCTGCGTTTGATGATCGCCGACGAGGGTTGCCAGCACCAGGGAGAACTACTCTGACTTCGTCCTGAAGCACGTTTGCCGTTTGAATCTATCCTGTACCAGAAGCACCACCGCTGCAACAGGAATCGAGAACTGTTGTTGCTCCTACGTATCACCGCCTCCCTTCTCCGTCGGTGAGCTGCTCTGCAAGAATTATCTCTCTTCTCTATTCATTATCTAAGCCTATTGTGTCGGCTTGTTTGTTTCTGCATGCAAGCAAACATGCAAAGCCCATACACGTACCTGCACATTACCAATGGTATATATCCCAAGCAAGCTGTTGCATATAATCCCTTCTGTCAATCTATGGATAATCACGTATGTCCATCGATTTAACAAGTTTGCATTCTTTCTTGCCTAACTTACTGCAACGGCAAACTTTCTTGATATCAGTTCATCCCATGTCATGTATTAAAGGCACAATACCAGTTTTTCTGTTCAATAATCTCTATAGTTACTGTGTTGACCACTGTAAATTAAATATTATTTTATTATTTGAATTTATGTTATTGCGATGGTATAGTATCTAAATTATTGTTTCTATACCATTGTACCATGGCATGAAATCAAATTATTAAAATAATATGCTAAGCATACACTGTTCCCTTCATATGTCACTCTTCCTATTTGTTTATCTAGTTCTTTTCCTGAGTTCTTATATGCGGCTTCACTCATTTTGATCCTGTACAAACCAGCTAGTTTGCACCCCTTTTTAATCATTCTTTCACTCACGATATCAACCTTGCGACCAATTTGTAGAATTAATTGAGCACTTGACTTGTTTGACATGAATGGTGTGCTGTTTTTAATTTATTATTTTGCTTGCTTGTATGTTTGCTTTGGATGCTTTCCGTTGATTGCTGCGAGTAGAACGATTGTGGTCCGAGAGATTTTCACGAAGAAGAATTTGAAGACTTTGAGCAGCTACTATTTGGAGAAACTCAAGTGTATCTGATATGCTTCCTAATAACTTTTAATCACCATATTGCATCCTCGTGTCTTAATTTGATGGTTCCTATTAAGGATTATGTCTAGCCACCTTTTACCATATGAACCTGGGTTTTACATTCAATGTTGGGTAGCTATGCTAGTTGCTTTTACTGGGTTATGGATGGAATAATTAATGTCAAACATGACGGACCTTGTTATACATGGATGTCTCTCTTAATACAAGATAACTTGATTTAATTGGAACATGGAGTGATCACCCAGGAAAATAGTGCAACCATGACAACTAATGGGCTCTGATCTTGGCTAATTACTTTGGGAATTTTTGTGTGGACATTAGTTTCATAGTAGCTGGATACGGAGGAAGGCTTCTATGGCTCTTCTACTCCGGATAGGTTTCTGGATACGGAAGTGCTCTTCTATGGCTGACCTAGTCCGAGGGTAGAAGGTGGTACGAGAAATTGCCTCTATGGCGTGCGGCTATGAACTAATACGCATGAGAGGACTCTTTGGAAAGGCCTCGTAGCGTCCCTATGCAGTCACACCTCGGTAGTGTGATGAGTGCCTGATCAGCACAGCGTGGTTGGGTTTAAAGTTCTTTTGAACTTTTATGCGACTTATGGTGAAAGTGTACAACCTCTGCAGAGTGTAAAACTGATATATCAGTCGTGCTCACGGTCAAGAGCGGCCTGGACCCTCACATGATAATTAAACTTGAAGATGAAATAAATCATGGTTTATGCTTTATGGTCTTGTTATTTCTGATGATTCTATTAACTATGGGTTGGTATAAACTTACATTTGCTAGTAATTGGTTGCTTAATAAAATCTGACCAACTAAAAATGCTAACCGTAGTGAGTCAGCTAGCCCTTGGCCTTGTGTGTCTTTTACACTTGCTGAGTACGTCATGTACTCATGCTTGCTATTTTTCCAAATTATTTTGTTCCATATAAATGGATGCTGCTCAGAAAGAAAAGAGGTCGGGAAGATTCATGAAGATGGTGTTGAACTCTAGGCGTACGCAACCCCCAGTCGATTGCCTGTGAAGTGTGGCAACGGCGGCTCTGGCGGCTCGGGTGGTGTTGAGAGACGCAAAGGGGGAGGCAGCAGAAGAGAATGTGGCCAAGATCAGAGAAAACTTGAAGATTCCCAAAAGCAGGCAGAAAAGCTATGCAGATAAGAGAAGGAGAGACCTTTAGTTCAAAGAAGGAGACTTCGTCTACCTGAGAGTGTCACCGCTCAGAGGCACCAAGAGGTTCCATGTTAAAGGGAAACTAGCCCCTAGATTTGTGGGACCCTACAAGATACTGCAAAGGATAGGCAAGCTAGCCTACAGGCTAGAGCTACCAGAAGACCTAGCAGGAGTACACCTAGTGTTCCACATATCACAGCTGAGACAGTGCTTGAGAGTGCCAGAGCAGGAATTCAGGACAGAAGCTTTGGATTTGCAAGACACACTTGAGTACCTGGAGTATCCAGAGAAGATCTTGGACAGAGCAGTTAAAGAGACAAGGAGCACATCCATTCCGTTTTGCAAAGTTCAGTGGAGTAACCACACCGAGAGAGAAGCAACTTGGGAGAAAGAGTCAGTCCTGAGAGAGAAGTACCCACACCTGTTTAAGCCCTAGGTATACCCAAATCTCGAGGACGAGATTCCCGTGAGGGGGGAAGACTGTAACATCCCAAAAAATTGCGTAGGATTTGTTGAATGCAAAAATGTGAATTTCAAAATTTTTGGTGAATTGTTGTGCAAGCAAACAAACATATAAGGTTGTATTCAAATTGCTCCCTTTATTCCTAGGCAATTTAAATTTAAAATTAAAATTCAAATTGAAGTGCTAAGGATAAATTTAGAGGTGAGTTGGTTTTTATTTGGTTTCTTGGTTCTTTGTTTGGATTTGAATTCAAATCCTAGATTCGAATTCAAATCCATTAACCAAACTAATTTCCTAAACCCCTAACTACCTTGGGCCCTATCTAACCCCCAAGTCTGCAAACCACCCCTGGACTCTTCTAACCCAACCCGAGGCCCAGCCTGCTAACCAAGCTAACCTAGCCGCTAACTCACCCCGCGGCCCAGCAGCACCCCCGCCGCGCGCGCAGCTGGCCCAGCCGACGAATCGGCCCAAGCCAGCCCAACCGCGCGCCTCCTTTCCTTCGGCCGCTGACCAGCGGGACCCACACGACACAGTGTCGTCTTCCTCCTCCCCACTCACGCGCCGCGCGCGTGCCCGTCGCTTTCACGCAGCTCCGCCCGGCCAATGCGAGCTCAGGAGAGAGCGCGGCCCGTCCTAATGCCGACGCGTGGCCCGGGCGAGGACGCCGAGCAACCCCAGCCGTCCAAGCTCTCGAAACCCTAGCGGCCGCCCTACAAGTATCCCCCCATCTGCTGCTTCTCCCTTTGAGCCGCCGCCACCCCCATTGGGGTTTCCCAGCCAGCAATCCGAAAGAGGAAGGGGAGGAGAGGGAGCAGATGAGTGTCGAGAATAGGAAGACGGGCCAAGGGAGCAGCGGGGAGAAGCCGGAGCGCGACCCCGCCAACGCGCACAAGCCGGAGCGCCGCCGTCCGAGGGAGCGCCGGAGCGAAGCAGGACCGAAGCTGTCCGAGGGAGCACGATGTTCGCCAGCACCGCGAGCCTTCACCGACCTGCAGCGATCGTCTTCTAGACCCTTGGTGAGCGCCGCCGTCGCGAACCTCTCTATCCCCCCTGTCTCCGGCCATGTCGCCGCCGCCGCCGCTGCAGCCAGCCTTCTATGGAGCCGGCCTTCGAGCCGTGCCGTTCTCTTGCAGGTTCCCGTCGCCGCCGGTCCCTTTCCTGCAAACTGTCGTCGCCTTGATCCTTGATCCCGGCCGCCATGCCGTTGCCGCGCACCGAGGAGGCTCGGCCCGCGCGTGCACGCCAGGGCCGCGGCGCGAACGAGCCAAGAGCTCTCTTCGCGTTTGCGAGTGCCAAGCGGTTATCCTTCGTTCGTGGGAGGGTGCCGGTCACCATCTCACCGTGTTTTCGCCGCCATCGCTCGATCCCGTAGCATAGTTCGCCGCCGCCGAGCCAGCACCACCGCGTTCCGGGCGCCGTCGACGTCGCGCCGCTACGCCCACGGCGCGGACCAGCCAAGCCATCCAAGGCTGTCTCGTCGCGGATCTGGAACACCAGGACCCTGCGCACGAGCGGTGAGACCAAGCCGAGCCGAAGCCTTGAGCCTCGCCGGCCTTCTTCCGGGCCTAGCCGTCGCTGCCGGCCGCACGCCAGAGCGCTCGTGTTCGCGCCGGCCGAAGCCACACAGCCGACCACACGAACACGCCACACGGCCGGCCGCAGAGAATCTTGTGGCGGCCGCACCCAGATCCCATGGACCCGGTCCATGTGAGCTCGTCTCACGGTCCATGGTGAACCGCGACCACCAATCCTCTTCCAGCCGCTCAACCTCTTGGGCCGCCAGCCCAGCCCCATGGGCCGGCCCACTACCTTTCGGCCCGTTTCCAGCCCAACCGTTTTCTTTCTTTTTCTTTTCCTTTAACAGCGCTGACACCGTGGTCCCACCTGCCATAGGCTGTGTTAGACTGACCAGTGGGCCCCACTGACCCCACTAACCCGCTGACCGTTGACTGGTCAACGTTGACCAGGTCAGCAGGGCCCACACTGACGTCAGCCTAGGCTGACCCCACTGATGACATTAGCATGACGTCATGCTAACGTCAGCAGGCCGATTTATTGCTGTTTTTCTTTTTCGGGAAATTATTTAATATTTTCAGAAAATGATCTAAACTTCGAAAATTAATAATAAATCAACCGTAGCTCAGAAAAATATGAAACCAGTTTCTATATTTTTCTAAAATCATGACCTACGCGTTAGTGTAGAGTTTGGTGTTGTTTGGGTCTTCTTGCTTTGCTGTTTTGGTGTTTCTTTGCTAGTAGTCGCGTCTTTATTTCTTTTCCGCGTAAATAGGAGCTCCGGAGTCGCAGAAGGAAGCTGACGACTACACCAACTACCGGAACGAAGAGGACAAGCAATACCCAGGTTCACGCCCAGCTATTCTCTGAAATACCTAGTAGACATGCAACTAGTATGCTAGCGCTTTACTTTACTCGCATGATGATGATATGCCTGCACTGCCATTTATCTACCCTGTTTCCTTGCTTCCTATTATCCACTTTATGAGAATGCTATGCTTGCATGTGTTGGGATGGTTGTGATTGATCTTCTTGGCATGAGTTGGATGGCTTGGGAGGAGTAGTGCAGCTAGGTGGTGGAGGCGAGTGATAACAACCCGGTCGTTTGATCGCGGTGCTTTGGAACTGCACTCGGACAGTTACTATGGAGTACCTGTTGCGGGTACATGGTTACTTTGGATACTTTTGAGGAGTTTGGGCGGCTATACCGGTAATGGGTGCCGTTGCAGACCGTTGCGGCGGATCGCTTTGACGCTGATACTCGCCTTACCGACAATTAAGGGTCGTATCGGGATGACCTGGACGTTGGAATTTACAGTGCTCACCATCTACCCATAATGGGGAGGGTTCTAGCAAGCCTACTTAGTGCGGTGCCAGACCTGTAGGAGATTTGAGTTTGATATGTGTAGGGGGGACTCATTGCGGCGTACTCTCCCTCATATACCACGGCCCCCGACTGGCCCCGGTGGGAAGGTTTCACGACCCTGGGGCAGCTGTTAGCTCAGATTGTTTCCCGAGCCCAGGGAGACAGTATGGCACCATTACTGTTTAGGGTCTTTGCTGTGGGATGTGTCTCAAGATGGCATGCTACCGTCTGCAGCCCGGGTGGTTCCTGGAGCGCAACCTCTGCAGAGTGAAAACTATACGTATAGTCGTGTCCACGGTCACGGACGATCCTTCATCTGGCTTATTCTGATTAGCATGGGATTCTGCTTTCTTACCTCATCCTTGATTTGGGTTATGAGAGGTTGGACCAGCTGAGGCTGTTGAGACAAGGTGGGGAGGGAGCTCACCGAGTCGACTAGCGAGTGAAAGGAGTTGGCGGATGTTTATTGCGGGAACCTGTTGAGGCAGGATGAGCCCGATGTGGTTGTGAGTTTGATGGATGGCTTCGGGAGAGTATGTGCTTGTGAGGAAAGGTGTTTGGAGATGAGATGATCTTGGTTAATGCTGCTGCTTGCGCATAGGAAACCCCAGCTTACTTTCCTTGAATATTTTATTACTAGTTTAGGCCACTATAAAGCTTTGCTGCATATTATGGTTGGTGACGTGGACCTGTCCCAATTCCTTGGAGACAGTCTTTGGGTACACAGGAGAAGACTCCGAGTACAAGATCAACCTCGACGGATGATGCAATCGAGGGTTGTGCGCTGCGCTCAAGGATGCCTGTGGAGGTGAAGCCCCGAAGCACCAAAAGCTTATAGCTATCCGCTGCGTAGCTGTTTTCCTTCTGTCGTTTAGCCCAGAGGGCTTGTACCATACCGCTATGTATTTACGTCATGTTTGAGGACCTTAATCAATGTATGGATGTGATTTCCGCTGAAATGAGTTTTGTACGTGATAGTTGTTGTTTCAGGGACTATCACAAGGGTACAGGGAGTCAGATTCTCGTAATTGGGAATCCGGTTAGTTTCATTTGGTATCAGAGCCATACTTGACCATAGTGCGCAGCCCTAGACTTGAAAACTAGGACAGAAGCTCTAACTAAGTCTGTTGCTATACAAGAAACCCCTTAAACTATTTCCTATCACACCTTGTGCTATTGTTCACTCATCTAACCTTGCTAACTCTTGCTGCTAACAACCCCTCTAACCAAGTGGCTGATGATAGTCTCGTGCTTATCGTCAAGCCATGGTAGATGTAGTCCATGACCACCACTGGATCAGCCACGATCATAACCCGAGTAGAGGTGTTAATCTTTGAGGTTCCAGGAGTTGGCCTCAAGATAACACAAGTGTCTAAGGTGTAATGCTTTGATTGAGTGCTCGGTCCTTGTGGCTATTCTTGCAGCTTTCTTGCTGTTCACCTTGAGTGTAGTTTAGTGTTTAAGTTTTCATGAGTGCAACTCCTACAATTAGATTACCAGTGCCTATAACCCTACTTGGCCACCACTTACCTGCTTCGTGAATTTCAGAAAATGACAACCAGAAGGTCGAACCGTCTGCTAGCCCGTTCTGAGGAAGCTGAGCAAGAGGACACAGCTATGACAAACCGAGGTAGAGGTCGTGGTAGAGGACGCGGGAGAACACCCGCCGCAGGCAGAGGCAGGGGCCGAGGACGCGCGATAGGCGTGCTCCAGCCCGATGACAACACAGCAAGAGGTGAAGTACAAGAAGTTGCAATGGAAGAACAAGCAGAGGAACCTCAGCAGAACCAGCTTGGGGGTAGAGATGCGCCACAGCCTAACGCACCGCCCAACTTGGAAGAAGTGATGACTGTTCAGACTCAGGTGATGCAACATATGGCACAGGTCAATGCCCAGATGGTACAGGCAATGCAACAGCTCCAGGAAGATCTGAACCAGAACCAACAGGGTCACTGTGAGGAAGACCTCCAGATGAAGATTGAAAGGTTCATCAGATTGAAGGCACCCATGTTTGACTACTCAGACGAGCCACTAGATGCTCACGATTGGCTCAGAACCATTGAGGCCAAGCTAGACTTGACAGATTACACAGATGAAGAATGTGTAGCCCTAGCGGCACACCAGCTTGAAGGAGCAGCTAAAGCTTGGTGGGAGAGCTACTGTGACTCTCACGAGAACCCAGCACAAATCACTTGGCTGGAGTTCTGTGAAGCGTTCAAGGAATACCACATTCCTGAACAAGTAATGGCACACAAAGCAATGGAGTTCAGAACCATGAGACAAGGAAGCATGTCAGTGGCAGCGTACGCCCGACACTTTGCTAAGATGTTGAGGTATGCCCCTGAAGAAATCACCACTGAAAAGAAGAAACAATTCTGGTTTCAGAGAGGCTTACACAGGGGACTTAGAATGACACTAGCTTCCAGCAGTCACAGCTCGCTTCGAGAGATGATTGACAGAGCTATAGCAGTGGAGAAGGAAAGAATTGACTTAGAAGACACTTGGAGAGCCAAGAAAAGAAAAGTCGAGCAACAGCACAACCTCAAGATGAGTCAAATACCGAGAAGTGGCAAGAGCAACATGCTCCGCAGGGGATTCCAGCAAAGCTTAAGCCAAGGAGGGATAGGAGTTGACAGGAGTGCAATCCTAAACACCGAGAACAAGACTGGTGACAGCAACAGCTTTGAGACCTAGACCAGCAACTACCCTGCTCAGGAAAGTTCAGGCCAGAAACGGAACCACACCTCAGAAGTTGGTGACAAGACACCTCGTGTTTGCTTTGGGTGTGGAACACCAGGTCACATGTCCTTTGAGTGCCCAGAAAGAAAGCACAAGCAGTCCCTAGCTAAAGCACCAGCACCAGGCAGCCAGGAGATGCAGCCGACCACAGCCCTCAGAGGCCGACTCAACCACATGACTAGGGAAGATACTGAGGATGCACCCGACGTGGTACTCAGAGAGTTTCTAGTGAATGGCACAAAAGCGTTAGTCTTATTTGACTCTGGTGCGACCGGATCGTATATCTCTTCAAGGTTTGCAGTAGCGCAGTCACTTCCAATGCGTCAGAGTGTCAAACCTATAATCACAACTTCTCCACTGGGAGAACTCAGATGCACCCATGAGTGCCCATCAGTCAGCATGGAATTAGGAGGATTGGAGTTCCTGGCAGACTTGACAGTGCTAAAGTCAGAAGGAATTGAAGTGATACTCGGAATGGATTGGCTGACAACACACCAGGGAGTTATCAGTTGCTCACCAAGATCAGTAGAGTTGACGCATTCTGATGGAACAAAAGTGACAGTGAGTCCTCAGAGGAAGAAAGAAAGATCCAGGAAGTACATCATGAAACAACTTGTGTACTCGATCCAAGACAAGACCATAGAAGAAGTGCCAGTAGTGTGTGAGTATCCGGACGTGTTCCCAGAAGAACTACCAGGCTTGCCACCTGACCGTGACGTGGAGTTCATAATCGAGTTGCAACCAGGCACAGGGCCAATTGCCAAGAGACCGTACAGAATGTCTGTGGAAGAACTCGAAGAATTGAAGAAGCAATTGAAGGATATGCTGGACAACGGAGTGATCAGGCCCAACGCGTCCCCATGGGGATCGCCAGTACTGTTCGTGAAGAAAAAGGATGGTTCTATGTGCATGTGCGTAGACTATCGATCCCTGAACGCAGTGACCATCAAGAACAAGTACCCGCTACCCCGAATTGATGATTTGCTAGATCAATTGAAGAAGGCAAAGTACTTCAGCAAGATAGACCTAAGATCAGGGTACCACCAGATGAAGATTAGGGAAGGAGACATTCCCAAGACAGCCTTCGTGACTCGATATGGGCAGTACGAGTTCACTGTAGTGTCTTTTGGGCTGATGATTGCCCCAGCATACTTCATGAATATGATGAACAAAGTCTTCATGGAAGAACTGGACAAGTTTGTCATGGTATTCATCGATGACATCTTGATTTACAAAGAAACAGCAGAAGAGAATGAAGAACACCTGCGCATAGTACTAGAGAAGCTGAGACAGCACAAGCTCTTCGGGAAGTTCAGCAAGTGTGAGTTCTGGTTAGAGAAAGTTGCCTTCTTGGGCCACGTGTTGACAGCTGAGGGCGTAGCAGTGGACCTTGAAAAGATTGAGGCAGTCTCCGAGTGGCAGTAGCCAAAGAGCGTCACAGAAATTCGAAGCTTCTTGGGATTGGCAGGCTACTACAAAAGATTCATTGAGAACTTCTCCAAGATTGCCAAACCGATGACAGAGTTGCTCAAGAACAACGTACCCTTCGAGTGGACAGAAAAGTGCGAAGAAAGCTTCCAAGAGCTCAAACATAAGCTTACCACCACCCCAGTGTTGACTCTGCCAGATATCCGGAAGGACTTTGTAGTATACTGTGATGCTTCAAGACAAGGATTAGGATGTGTACTGATGCAAGAAGGCAAAGTAGTTGCGTATGCTTCGAGACAGCTGAGGAAGCACAAAGAAAACTACCTCACCCATGACTTAGAACTGGCAGCAGTGGTACATGCCTTAAAGATCTGCAGACACTATCTGATTGGCAACAAGTGTGACATCTACACTGATCACAAGAGTCTGAAGTACTTCTTCACTCAGATAGAGCTGAACATGAGGCAGAGAAGGTGGTTGGAACTGATCAAGGACTACGACCTAGAGATACATTATCATCTAGGGAAAGCCAATGTAGTGGCAGATGCTCTGAGCCGTAAAAGCTACTGCAACAACTTGATGATGGATGAGAGCCATGCAGAGCTGATCAGAGAACTAGACCTACTTAGACTAGAGGTAGTAGAAGAAGGCCAACCAAAGGAGTTGAGAGTGAAATACAATCTAGAAGAACGCATCAAGAATGCTCAGAAAAGCTGCCCGGAAATTGAAGAGGTGATTCAAGATATACAGCGTGGCGTAGCCCCAGACTTTCGTGTAGATGCTCAAGGAACAGTATGGCTCAAGCAATGCATTTGCGTGCCGCAAGATGATGAAATCCGAAAGACCATTCTTGCAGAAGCTCACGACTCCAAGTATTCCATCCATCCAGGATGCACCAAGATGTACCAAGACCTAAAGGATCGCTTCTGGTGGAAGAAGATGAGAGAAGACATAGCTGAGTGTGTTGCCAAGTGCGACTCTTGCTGAAGAATCAAAGCAGAACATCAAAGACCTGCAGGACTGCTGATACCACTAGAAATTCCAATGTGGAAGTGGGAAGACATCAGTATGGACTTCGTGGTGGGATTGCCCACTACTCAGAAAGGAAACGATGCCATATGGGTCATAGTTGATCGCTTGACCAAGGTGGCACATTTCATACCAGTCAAGGAAACCTTCAGAGTGGATAAGCTAGCAGAGCTTTACATAGACAACATTCTCAAGCTGCATGGGGCACCGAGAAGCATAGTGTCCGACCGAGGACCTCAGTTCACAGCTTAGTTCTGGAAAAGCCTGCATAAGACAATTGGAACCACTCTAGAGTATAGCACCGCCTTTCACCCACAGACAGATGGTCAAACAGAAAGAGTGAACCAGATACTAGAAGACCTGTTGAGGGCCTATGTGCTGACATACAGCAAGGACTGGGAGAAGAGCCTATCCTATGCTGAGTTTTCCTACAATAACAACTTCCAGGCTAGTCTGAAAATGTCTCCATTTGAAGCCTTGTACGGAAGGAAATGCAGAACACCTCTGATGTGGTCTGAGGTGGGAGAAAGAACGTTCTTTGGCCCTGACTCAATTGTGGAAGCAGAAGAGAATGTGGCCAAGATCAGAGAAAACTTGAAGATTGCCCAAAGCAGGCAGAAAAGCTATGCAGATAAGAGAAGGAGACACCTCGAGTTCAAAGAAGGAGACTTCGTCTACCTGAGAGTGTCACCGCTCAGAGGCACCAAGAGGTTCCATGTTAAAGGGAAACTAGCCCCTAGATTTGTGGGACCCTACAAGATACTGCAAAGGATAGGCAAGCTAGCCTACAGGCTAGAGCTACTAGAAGACCTAGCGGGAGTACACCCAGTGTTCCACGTATCACAGCTGAGACAGTGCTTGAGAGTGCGAGAGCAGGAAGTCAGGACAGAATCTTTGAATTTCCAAGACACACTCGAGTACCTGGAGTATCTAGAGAAGATCTTGGACAGAGCAGTTAAAAAAACAAGGAGCACATCTATTCCATTCTGCAAAGTTCAGTGGAGTAACCACACAGAGAGGGAAGCAACTTGGGAGAAAGAGTCAGTTCTGAGAGAGAAGTACCCACACCTGTTTAACATCCCGAAAAATTGCGTAGGATTTGTTGAATGCAAAAATGTGAATTTCAAAATTTTTGGTGAATTGTTGTGCAAGCAAACAAACATAAAAGGTTGTATTCAAATTGCTCCCTCTATTCCTAGGCAATTTAAATTTAAAATTCAAATTCAAATTGAAGTGTTAAGGATAAATTTAGAGGTGAGTTGGTTTTTATTTGATTTCTTGGTTCTTTGTTTGGATCTGAATTCAAATCCTAGATTCAAATTCAAATCAATTAACCAAACTAATTTCCTAAACCCCTAACTACCTTGGGCCCTATCTAACCCCCAAGTCCGCAAACCACCCCTGGACTCTTCTAACCTAACCCAAGGCCCAGCCTGTTAACCAAGCTAACCTAGCGGCTAACTCACCCCGCGGCCCAGCAGCCCCCCCCGCCGCGCGCGCGCAGCCGGCCCAGCCGACGAATCGGCCCAAGCCAGCCCAACCGCGCGCCTCCTTTCCTTCGGCCGCTGACCAGCGGGACCCACACGGCACAGTGTCGTCTTCCTCCTCCCCGCTCACGCGCCGCGCGCGTGCCCGTCGCTTTCACGCAGCGCCGCCCGGCCAATCCGAGCTCAGGAGAGAGCGCGGCCCGTCCTGATGCCGACGCGTGGCCCAGGCGCGAACGCCGAGCAACCCCAGCCGTCCAAGCTCTCGAAAGAGCCAGCACTAGAAGATCTGGGTTAACTCTATTGTCTTAGCTTCGGGACAAAGGAACCTATGGCACACAGAAAGGGATGAGAAGGGGTGCCACCAACTCCTCACTGGGGGATCCTACAAACCGAAACTAACGTGATATGCTACAAGGACCGGAAGGGCTGTCACCACCTTACGGCTACCACCTCCGTTGCGACGGGGGCAAACTAAGGCCACTGGCTAGTCTAGGAACCACTCCTACACTAGTCAACAACTACTCACTCTGCTAGCAAGAGCAAGCAACCTTGTTAATACTCTTGGTGACAATTCACCTCCAGTATTAAGCAAGATTGAAGAACCAGCTAAGACAAAGACTTAAACAAGAACTAGAAGCACTAGAACTATAACTAACTATAGTCTAAACAAGATATAGATGCTACTAGAGTAAAGTAGAAGCAAGCTATAAATGACAAAGGCAAGTGATAAAGATAACTATATTGATAACTCAAAGTCTTACAAAAGGAAAAGTAAAAGATACAAAAGCTTATACCAGAGCTTCTGAAGACGACTCCGGAACCTCCAAGGCAAGCTCGACTCAACTCTAACTCCCAACTAAACTATCCTAACTCTACTAGAATGTCACACCCGGGTTTACACAGAAACCCGAATGTTACTGTATGTGTGTCCAGGAAGTCCACAGAACACATACAGCTTACAAATATGGTAAAACAGAGTACATATGCTCGAATAAAATAGTTTTACATCAAAGTTTACCTAAAACACAGCGGAAGTCTAACTCTCTCGACAGGTAGAGCCTCAAGTCCACAGGGACACCGACTGGTTGACCACAGCTCAGAAGTACAGAAGATCCTCAAGAAACTGCATCTGTTACCCATCCGGGATTTTGTTGAATAGCAGCAAGTGTAAGTAAAAATATTTACTTAGCAAGTACAACACGGATTATGAAGGCTCAAAGTAAGGCTAGACACGGCTGTACTGCTTTAGCACTTTTAGTTGGTTCGTTTTAGCTTTAAACAAATTACTATCAGTGTATGAATCCCAGTTGCAACCCAATTAATAAAATAGAAGTTCATTAAGCAGAAAAAAACATCATCTTAATTAGAGAACCACTAATCGAAAAGGATCCAGGCCGCTCGTGACCCGGAGCAAGGCTATCATGATAGATTGTACACTCTGCAGAGGTTTCGCCCTTTACCCACCAGTCGCGTAAAAGCTTAGACGAACTTTAGACCCAACCATGCCGAGGTGGCCAAACCTCTTAAACCACACTTCCGAGGTGTGATCGCATAGGGACGCTACGAGGCTTTTCACAAGTCACCCTAACAAAACAGTAGCCGCTATGGTAATACAAGGTGGTGAGACTCTAGGCACCGAGATTGACTTACGCTCATGTAGCGACATGAGGGGGTCAATGGCGTCCACGCGCAGCAAAGAATAACAACAGCAAAATAAATAGCGCAACGTGTGGAGCCCCCGCACTAGCGGAAGCTCCCAACACGGGACTGGGTCTAACGAGACCTAGCCGACAGGGCTACCGTCTTCGGTGGAATCAAGAAAACACCCCGTGCCTTGCCTCCCATAACGCCGTCGGCCCGTCGGTAACCACTGTCAAGCTAGAGCCGTACATGCTACTTGTCCAAGACCAGAGCCATTATAGTTCTGGCGGTGGCGACAGGCTCCTGGGTTGCTGCTTTAAGAACCAGTCCTTAGGGAGAGACACTAGAGCAAATCACAAAGCACATGCTCTAGCTCCCTGATCCATGTTCCTAAAAAGCACATTTTAACAATAAGTTTAGAGTGAACCATTAAGTCAAAATTAACAGTTATACAAAGGTGACAGTAGCTGCGCATAGCAAAGATTCTACCCATATGCATAGACCCAGGGTAATCAAGGACAGGATAATCAAAACTAGGTACAACCTTAAAGGTACAACAAATTAGACACATGCATGTATGAGATAAATGATTAAAGGGTGTGTAGGTAGCAAGGATTGTCCGTGCTATAACTTGCCTCAAACCCATTATACAGCTGCTCGGACTCTTCATTTCTTGGTTTTGAATCTCTCGAACGACCTTCCTCTACTCGCAGCAAACATCGAGCACAACATGCAGCTAAACAAGCAAGCAAACAATACACAACTAAGAACAATACACCAATCAAAAGAAAAGGCTTTAAAAGAGCACGCTAAAGGATAGGGCTTGGTTCGATGGTCACAGAAGCACAAGAATCGCTGAAAACGGGGCAACGGTTGAAAAGATACAACTATCCAAGGATCAGCTGGGCGCTAGGCGGAATCTAGGCGCTGACCCACTGCCTAGCGCCTAGTCGGGAGTACTCGGTCCTAGGCGTTCCTAGGCGTTTTCCTAGGCGTTTTGGCAAATTACAAAATAGCCATAATATATATAGATATAACTATAATACTATATATTATTATTATGTATATAACTATATATATGTATATAACTGCAGTAGTGCAGTTACAGTAAATATAAAAATAGGCCAGTAGACATACCTGATTCCTAGGTGGCTTATTCCTGGATGTTCCTAGCTCCTGCAATTCATTTTGACAGCTGGTAATTAGCAAATAGTCAATAGACAACAAGCTATTCATAAAAAAAATAGAAAACATAATGCTGTCACTTATCTGAATGATTTCAGCAGCCTCCCGTCCATGAGCACACCATATCAGCAGCTGGTAATTTCAATACAAGTGGATAGGACAGCAATACAAGTGCACAACACAATTTATAAATAAAGGACAGCATTGTAGTTCATAAGACCATAACATGCATTGTAGTTCAGTAGTTCATAAGAAAAGAGAAAACACACAACTGCAATTCATACTTCATAAGACCATGACATGACACAAAAGGCTTCATTGTAGTCATATTTCATCTTCACTGAAGACCACATCTTCATCTTCTTCCACTTCTTCTTCAGACTCAAATTCTTCTCCCTCATACAGATGCCTCACTCTTGCACTTCTACGCAGCTCAAGCTGTTCTTCTGCTCCCATTGCCTCTCCAATAACAGACCAAGGTATCCCTGTACCTTCCATCACATCTTCCTCCCCGTCTCTAAATTCAACTAATGCACAATCATCTCCACCTTCTTGGAGAAAACCTTGAGCTTCAGTTGTATCACTAGATAAGAGAACATCAGCGGTTTTCTTTGTCTTGATCTTTTCTCTCTTACTAAGCAGCTTGAGGTTGAATTGAATAAAGACCAACTTGTTGAGGCGAATTGTAGTAAGCTTGTTTCTCCTCTTAGTGTGTATCTACAAATTAAAAAGAGCATTCTCAATTCTGCAATTCAATTTTAATGCTGCTGAAATGTTCATAAATCATAATAGATAGGTACTAACCCCTTCAAAGCCACTCCAGTTCCTTTCACAGCCAGAAGAGCTTGATGTCAAAGAAAGGATCCTTGTAGCCATCTTCTATAAAGCTGGTGTTTCATATCCATAGAGCCGCCACCATGATGCTGAAATAAAAGAAAAACACATCTATTAGTTTGGAAAACAACAAAATAATAAGATTACAGGAAGTATCTTACTAACTCTACCTGAGTTGTAATCAAAGTTGTCAAAAGTCTTTGCAAGCTTCTTGCTAAATGGTCCTTCTCTATTCTGAAACTTCTTTAGTTCAATGTTGGCAGCCTGATGTTGCATGTCCTCATCATGATAATAAAATTTCTCAACACAAGCTATAAACCCTTCTGATACTTTGGGCTGATCAAAGATTGATGGGTCACTATAGGTATAGTATGGATTCAGCAAATGGGCTGTCAAATGCAATGGGGAATCAAGTCTTCCATTCATCTTCTTCTCAATAACAGCAATTGAATCCTTGAACCGAGACTCAACATTTCCAAAGGCCTCTTTGATCTGTCTCTTTGCCTTTAGAAGTTCTCCATAAATGAAACCCATGGATGGCCTCACATCCCCATCAACCAAACGGAGGATTTTCACCAATGGCTCAAAAACAGCCAATATTAGCTTCACATCCCTCCAAAAGCTTGGACTCATTATAGTTGTTGTTGCATCTTTTCCTTTCTTTGTTTTCACCTCCTTCAATGAATCCCACCTATTATGAATTACCATCTGCTTTAACAGATCCTTCTTCTCTTGCATGCTAGTCAAAGTGAGAAAATTTGAAGCAAACCTAGTCACTCCTGGCCTCACTATCTCTTTCCCCTCTGTGAAGTATCTCATGCAATCCAATGTCCTTGTGTGGCCATAGACAAATATGGTAAATTTCTTTGCGTGATCAATCACTTTCTTGAACCCTCGCAAACTACCAATTCCTTGGAGCATAAGGTTGACTGTGTGAGCTGCACAAGAAGTCCAAATATTTGTGGTCTCTTCTCTTCCAATAGCTTCTTTGCTCCCATGTTGTTAGAGGCATTGTCAGTCACTACTTGCACCACATTTTCTGGACCAATCTCTTCAATTGTTGTGTCCACAAGATTGAAGATGACCTCACTGGTATGTGACACATCTGACATCTCTTTAGAGCTGATGAAGGAGGTTCCATCAGCACAATTGGTGCACAGATTCATTATGCTTCTCCTCTTCCTATCTGACCAAGCATCGGTCATAATAGAGCACCCATTGTTCAGCTTCTCGGCTTCACGCTCCTGCAGCAAACTCTTGGTTCTTTCATATTCTTCTTCCAGCAACTTCTCTCGCAGTGCATCCTGAGATGGAGGTACAAGTCCTGGACCAAACTGTCCAATTGCTTCACACATTTGCTTGAACTCATCATTGTCACATGCAAGGAAAGGAATACCTGCAAATACAACATTGAAAGAAGCAATGCCGGTTCAGTACAAAAATAACATCTAATGAACTTTAAAATGTAAGAACAGAATAGTATACTAGAAATTTACCATGTGTGTAGACCCATCTTGCAATATACTTATGCACCTCATGGGTTCTTTCTTTCCAAAGTTCCTTGTTCAGCTGTTGTTGCCTCAGAGAATCAGTCTTGGTAGCTTTAGGATCAATAGCACGTGTCCATTTGTCAATGGGTCCTAACTTGTGAGGCTCTGAACTTCCAACACAAGTGACTTCCTCTGAATCACCTTCACCTCCAACCCTAGATACATTAACTTCCTCTCTAAGTTCTAGCTCACGGACAGTCCTCTCCTCCCTCTTCCTTTTTGCATCAGCTAGTGCTTTCTTGCGCTTCTCTTTAGCCTCCAAAGCCTGTGGTGTTTTTGATGTGCATTTCCTCACATTCTTTCCTTCATGAGCCAAATGCTCCTTCAACCTATGAATCCCTCCTCTCATCTCCTTGTTACAGAGCTTGCACTTCACTTTGTCCTTGTTGGAAGCATCAACAAGAACACCATATTCCCATCCAACATCATCTGAATTCCTTTTCAAAAGATTGACTCTCTCTGTTTCTGCTACTCCCTCTGTTCCTACTGCCTCTGTCGACATCCTATAGATGCATGCGCAGGGGAGGGGAGTAGCATTCAGAATTCCAGATCATACAGATCAGATTACAGAATTACAGATGCATGCGCATGGGAGGGGAGAGGACCACGGGAGGGAAGGGAACTCACCTTGGGGACTTGGGGTTGCCGGCGGGGAGCGATTGCAGGCGACGGCGAGTCCAGGACGAGCAGGACTGGCGGCGGCTCCTCGAGGACGAGCAGGGCCGGCGGATGGAGAAGCAGGGGAGGAGCAGAGGACGAGCGGGCCGGCGGATGGAGAAACCGGCGAGGAACGGCGGCGGGGACGAAAAAGGGACGCATAGGGGAGGAGCAGAGGAGGAGGACCGGCGGCGGGGACTACAAATTGAGGCACGAAACGACGAAATAGCGCCGCGCTGGGGTCTAATCCTCCCGCGGGAGTGCTTGCGCGCGGGAAATTTTCGCGGCCAACGCTGATTTCGCGCGCAGCGCTGATTCCCGCGGGCCTCGCGCGCCTCCGCGCCGCCTAGATCGCCTACGCGCCCGCCTAGCGCCGCGAATCGCGCCTATGGGCCTTGTCGAGGCGACGGGCTTCGCCCAGCGACTAGTCGCGCCTAGTCGCCGCCTAGTCGGCGCCTAGCGGATCCTTGCAACTATCGAAAGTTTTGTATTATTAAATGATACAACTATAAGCTTGATTGGTTTTAACTAAAGAAAATCATAAGTAAAGATTATTTAAAGTAAATTCTGTTTCAATTTGTAAAACCGGGGTAAATCTTAATCACATTTTATTTATAATTGTTTATGTATAGATTATGCCAATTTAAATGTTAACTTGAAATAAAACATGTGAGAGAAACTAATCGAATAACCTTATGAACCGTGTTGCATAAATCAATATTAAAATCAAGAACATGTTTATGTTAATATTAATCAATGTTAACATCTATTTATGAAAACCCGGAGTTTGACTCTAAATTGATTTTAATTAGAAAAAGCTAGTTAAGTAAACATTAATCAAATTAATTTCACTTTACAAGAACCGAGATGAGACTTAATTATATTTTATTCAGAAAACTAATTACATAAATATTAATCATGTTAACATTAGTATGAAAAATCAGAGTATAAAACCTAATTAGATTTCAATTAAGAAAACACATTTAGATAGCATTTAATCAACTTAATATTAAATAAAATTTCAGAAACTTAAATCATGGTAATTGACAGCACTAACGTGTAGTTTATGTTGATATGAATCTAACACAACGAAAACAGATTAAAACGGAGTTAAAACACGGGTTTTATGTGCTAAACAAGATTGCAGGGATCTATACGCAAAAACTCAGGGGCTAAAACGTAATTACGCATTAAAACCCGAGGGTTAACGCGCAAAATGTTCAGGGCTGGGCTTCGGGCTGCGAAAACAGGAAACGTCAGGGGGTTTTTCAAAAAGGCAGGGACCTATTTCTAATTATTTTTGACTACGAGTGGAGGGCGGGTTGATTTCCGTAAAGTGCAGGGGCTCTTTAGCAAAGTGGCCAACACTGACCGGTATGCACAGGTTTGACCTTGGGCAGGGACAGATCTGGGCCGCCGGATCTTGATCTAACGGCTGAGCTGCGCTGGGGAAAATGGTCGTCGGCGGCGACCAGAGACGCGGCGGCGCTGCGCTTGCGACGACGGCGAGCTCGCCGGCGTAAGGCGTTCAGGCGCTACGGGGCTCGGTTTCTTGCTAGGATGGGTCCTACGGGATAGTGGTGATGCGGCGAATGCGACCCAGGGGTTCACGTCGAGGTCTGGGCGACGACGGCGGTCCACGACGATGAATGGCGGAGGTAGAACTCCGGCGAGGGTGTACGATAGTGCTACGGGACGCGGAGACGGACGAGAAGAGGCTAGGGAGACTCCTTACCGAAATGCGAAGCGTGCGGCGGGGTCAGGCGGGACGGAGAGGAGTTGGCGCGGCGGATCGACGGCGGAGGCTCGAGCTTGGGGACGGCGGCGGCTCGGTCTCCACGGGCGGGGCCTCTCTGGCGGCCGGAGCAGGACGGCAGCCATCAGCGGGCGTTCGCCTCGTCATGGTGAAGGTCACGACGGCGATGGCTTGCTCCATTGGCGCCGGGGTGCGGCGGATCGGCCGGGCGGACACCGGCGGCGAAGCTCGGGCTCCGGTGGCGCAAGCAGAGAGGAGAGCGAGGGCGGCGGCAGCACGGGGCTTTGTAGGCTCGCGGAAAGGGGGCCCCGGAGCTCCTCGGCGTGCGGGCTTGCCGCGGCAAGCCGCGCCATTACTGGCGGGGAAGAAAGGAAGGTGGAGGCGGTCGTTGACGTGCGGGGCCCGCGCGTCAGCGGCCGAGCGGCTGCTGGGCCGGACTGCTGGGCTGCGCTGGCCGAGTCGGAGGAGGGGGCGCGTGGTGGGCCGCGCTGGGCTGGCTGAGGGGCGGGGTGAGCGAGCGGGCCGAAGGCGGAAAAAGACGAGCTGGGCCGCGGCGGAAGGAAAAGAAGGAGGGGCAGGCTCGGCCGGGGAAAAGAGTTTAGGGGGCAAGAGCGGACCAGGGCTGAAACAACTTTTATAGGGCTCAAACAAACGGAGTTCAAATGCGAATTTAAATTAGATTTAAATTCTTGTTTGAACCACACACAAATAAAACTTAATGCAGCGGCATGATGCAACATACAAAGCAATTTATTTACATTTCACAAATATTTTTTCTATTAGAAATTGCCTGTAAATTAAACAAAACTTGGAAAATTTTAGAAAATTGAGAAAATTATTGTATTAATTATGTTAAAAATTCACATCCCAAAATTCGAAAATTTTGGGGTGTGACATAGAACAAGTGGAATGAGAGAGCTCCTTGGCTTGGTGTGTGTGAAACAAGTGAATTGCCACTGTATTTATAGCTGTCCAAGGCGGTTGAGGTAGGGTAACGGCCAAGGGAGCCAGGGGGTACCCCCTGGGACTTCGAGCGAGGGACGGCGGTTCGGCCGAACCGTCCATCCTGCCGACCTTGCATCCAAGGGCTGTGCCTTGCTCCCTGGGGTCGGTGGTGCAGTGGGGGCGGTTGGGCCGAACGGGCCTGGAGGCCCAGGCCTACCCCCCTGCACCGCCTCTGCTGCTGGACCTCCCCTGGGCTGCCTTCTGGTGGTTTTTTTCGTGATGTGTGGGCCCAGGTTGATGTGGCGGTGCTCCGGGATGAGTTGGCAGTCGTCCACGTGTCGTATGTTGCTATCGTTTGGTCATCGTTGTCGTGGACGGCTCCCGGTTGCTTTGTACGGCTAAGGGGGGTAACCGGCCGAACGGAGTCGTTCGGCCGATTCGGTCAATTTTGGCCCCAATAGCGCGTGTTTGTCGTAGTTGTACCTGCACAAGTGACACTCACCAAAACTCGTGGAACTTTATTAGAAATAAAACATAAGTACATGGAATGTTGCATAAAGCCTCATTTATTCCCGAGTATTGGTGGTCGAAATTGGGTTGTAACAACCGCCAACAACGTCCTGGATTGCCTCCACTTGGTCGGGGTTGTGCTTGTTTGCCCCGGATTGGTGACGTCATCGACCCCTGTGGCTTGCATCGTCATCGCTGATGTGGACTTTGTGCATGAGACCTCCTGACTATGCTTTGCTTCATGGAATGTGTATGGGCTAAGGGGGTAACTCGGCCGAACCAAGTGATACGGCAGACCTAGCCAATTCTGTCAATTAAGCCCATGTTTGTCAATTATGTGCCTACACATTAGAGATTCACCAAAACTTGTGGAACTTTATTAGAAGATAAACCTAAGCGTATGGAATGATACATATAACCTCATTTATTCCCGAGAATTGGTGGTCGAAATCGTGTCGTAATGACCGCCAACATCAACATATCGGTTTGTTTCAAGAAAAGCTAACTTGTTCCTCTTTAGTCAATTCCAAAGTTTCACGTCATTGTTTCCTCTCACTTTCCCATTAACCCTCTTTCGTGATAAAATCCATGTTTCCTTTGTTGGATTTCGCCTACTTGTTGCACATGAACAAGGAGCTTATGCATCCAACTACTATTACATAAATGATTTATCAATACATCCCCCATTCATTCTTACAAGTTGACTGAATTATGGACCACCACTAGGAATGGAGGGCTACTATAGTTGCGGTCCATATTGGCGCTACTTGTTGTAATCATTGTATATTACTTTTGAGTGGTTCATCCTGTTATTTGTTTTGTGTGTGCCACTTGGCACTGATATGAACCCCATGATGCAATATGTTGCAGCTAGCAAGGAAAGGACCAAATACAATTAATAAATAACTAAATTTGATGTAAAAAAGAAACAAGTAGTAGACAAAATATTTCATGTCAATATTATTAATTAATAGATAAATTTGAATTTAAAATAAAAAACTAAAAGTTTATTTGCATACAAATTTGGACACAAAAAATCAACTAAAAAGTATGTTCCAAATATAATTAATGAACAGCCAATATATTTTTATTTCTGCGGGGTTTAGGAAGCAAATTACGCACACAGATAAATTTATATTTTAAAAAAAGACAATTATTGGTTGATTTATATACCATTTTGGAAGCAAAATATCTAAATAAAAAGTATGCGCCAATATATTTAATAAGAACAACATATTTAAATAAAATAACAAAATGATAATTTTCTTATTATTTGGTTCTGGGAAGCCAATTACGTATGTAGAGAGTCCATGTAGAATAAAGTTATTTCAAAGCTAAATTTCGCAACTGAGCTTCAAATTGCCACTAAGAAAAATGATTGATAAATATAATTATCTGGATATAAAATTAAAATAATAAGATTAGTAGTTTATTTGTATAGGTATTTGACAGCAAAATACCTAAGTAAACTATATGTGCCAGATATAATTAATAAAGGACTAAATATGGAAAAAATAACAAATCAAACAAATTGTGTACATAAAGAGCCCATGTAAAGTAGAATTATTTAAAATCTTAATTTTGAAACAAAGCTTGAAAAAGATATAAGATATTATTTTTTATTATTATCAAATGGTTTGAGTTAATCCATAGTGTATGTTGAATATGATTAATCTCTTGGTTAATTTGAGAAAAAAGTTGAAAATAGGAAAATAAAGAAAATGGTATTTTAGCTGCTATTGATATTGTGAAGCGAATTGTTTAAATAAAGAGCCAAGGTGGCTAGTTGTTTCACACTTTCGCTCCACAACTACCAGTATACCTTCCTTTGTTATTTTACAAGAAATTTTGCTTGAGAAGCTGTCAAGCACCGCAGCAGACAAGAACTACTACATCATACCAATTCTCTTTTTTTGGCCCTCAATGTTACTATAATGTTAGTTTGGAAAATGATACAAAGATGAATCCTTCTATTTTTTTATGTAGCTATACAAACAAACAATTGAAGACTTAATATTCATTTCAAATTATATTATGCATTCATCTCAAATTTCACATATACATTTATTTCAAATTTCGCATATACATTACATTTCAAACTACATTTTCATTGACAAATATGTAGCCACCACTACCACGATAAATGCCATCCTTTCAGCCATACAACCATCATTTTCACCCATTTTTCATCATTTTCCATATCAATATCTACACATGAAAAATATAACGAAATTATTCCATGCAATTTATTCCACACGATAAGAACACATCACCATCAATCAGATACACGATACAACGCAACCAATCATAGCCGATTCATACTAAATCAACCATTTCAATCCAAACCCTAGCTTAACCATACCAATGCCAAATCCACGAATATATACGAAATCGAAGGAAAATAAACTGGTAGAGTGGAGGAGGGACCTCGTGGGAGTGTTTTCCTCGCTTTCCCCCCTCAAATCAGGCCTTGGACCGGGGGGCGGTGGGGGGGCGGGTTCAAGAGGGCACCGGCCGGAGGCGGCGCCATGGGAGTTGTTGTGCTCGGGCGTGACTGGGAGAAGAAAGGTAGGAGGAGAGAGCGGGCGGGACCGGCGCGAAACGTTATAATGCTGAGTCGCGTAACATGCACTAGCACGACTCAATGTGCCACGTCAGCGCCGCGTCGGCAGGGGATCTTCCCGGGCGCGTGGCGGTTGAGTCGTGCCAATACATGTGGCGCGACTAAGTTGCGAGTCGCGCCATCGCCCCTGGCGCGACCAAAAGGGCTAGTTCTTGGAAATCTAGTTCAAGATGGGTTATTATTAAAATATTAGATTTAAAAGGGCTAAAATAATCCCAACTTACATACCATTGCCTCAACTTCTTTTTTATTTTCATAAGGGACCAAGTGATTTTTTTTCATATTTCTTTAGTATAATATTATTTTGGCAATTAGGTACCTTCCATCCCAAATTAAATTGTCTCCTTAAAATGGAATTTTGGTTGCAATCAAAAGCATTTGAGCTTCACCTGAAAGTTTATTTTGAATCAACCTAAATTTTTTTGTCCTCAAATGTTAGAGTTTGTGGCCAGGAACTAAAAGCTGTTTTTTCTGAAAAAAAAATAGTTCAATCAGAATGTTGTTGCGATGCAGCAAGACTTCATTGAACAACACACTAGAACCGATTCAAAACTGGCTCTAGGAACCGTGCCTAGCATCCAACCCAGTTTCTGATGCTACATCCGGGATTAGCACTGTGTTTAAACTACATCCGGGAGTACTCTCACTACAACAAATATGGGATTTTGTGACGAATATCTGATGACGTTCGACTTATTCGTCGTTATCATGTTTGGTTTTGTGACGTTTTATATTACACTGCACAACTTAGCGACAAAAATAAGGCGTTCGTCATTAAGAGTAACTAAGAATCGTCACAAACTCTGATAAAGCTAAAATCATGACGAATTTTGTTTTGTCATTAAGCAAAAGTGTTAAACGTCATAAATTTTCAAAATAAAAATAAGTGTAATTTCTAAATTCAACTTTATTTACAGGGAATTTATTTATAAATTATAATTTCAATTTGCGTTTGAATTGCTTTCTTTTGAGCTCTAGAAAGGTTGTTTTGGCCCAAGTTCACCATTACTCCTCTAACTCTCTCTCGGCCTAGTCTTCCCCCTCCTTCTTTGTCATCTCGAGCGGCCCAGCTCCCTTCGCTGGCCCAATTCTCCTGACTCGGCCCAGCCAGCACGCTCCGCTCGGCCCAGCTCTGCTAGTTTGACCCGTTTGACCAAGATTATTGGAATAGACGGCAAAAAAATGGTGGCGGCCAAGCGGATCGAACCTGAGACCTCGTGATACAAAGATGCGCGCCAACCCACTACGCCACTACGCTGCTTCGTTCATGTTTTAGCATATAATATATTTATCATATGTTCTGCATCCGAATATTGTACCACACGCCGACATGCTATTGGTTGAACGGTTTCGCCGCGCCGAGATTTCGTAGCGCCGATGAGTATAACGCCACGTGGCGCTTCCTCCTTGCTGCCACATGTTCATTTTTCTTTTTAATCCGCAGTTAAATTTTGTAGTTGGTATTTCTCCCTCATTTGAACTTCAAATTTGATGATTCTTTTTTCTGCATTTTTCTAAAATCACGATCTTTCACATAGTGGTGTTTGTTTGTATGTCAATTTCTATTTCTTGGACCTTTTACATATGACTTGTTTCTATCTACCGAGTAAAGAATAGAAAAAACATGTTTTTGTATGAGAATTGGTAATGTAACTTCATATTTGATAATGTTATGGTTAACACAAGGTTGTGTCTAAATTTAAGGTGCATAGGAATTAAAAAATATGATGAGGTAATGAAATCTCAAAGATTGAGTTGAGTTATAAGAAACTATGTGAGGAATGTATCATATTATGAACAATGTAGTGTCTTAATTTACTAAAACCATCTAATATTTTTATGACAATATTATGAACCAAAAATATGTTATCATATTAATTTGTAGAATTTTTGATCAAATTTGGATATTATTGTAAATATTATGCGATCATTTAGAGATAGAAGTTTGAATTGTTTCAAGAAAACAATTGAATTTTTTATCTATCTCTAGAACATGGTATAGAATGTAACATATGAGCCCAAATATATATTTTTTTCAATTTATTTATCTTATTAGGTGCACATGTAGTTCAATTTGGAATTAGTTTTCATAACAATCTAGAAATTAATTTAACATATGAAAAATAGTAAATAAGTTACAAAAAATTTGAAATTCATACAAAATAACACATACACAATCTACCACATGTACAAAAGGTGCTATGGTATATAAGGTAAATACTTTTACTTGTTCTTTTATAAGGTCCCTTTTGTATTTAATCAGAAAATAATTTGGTTACATGGGCCGAGAATCCTGGCCTGGGCTGTTTGCTTCTAAGGCCCGGCTGCTCTTGACCGTCGATCTAAGATCCAACGACTGGAATTGAGTCCCACGTACATAAAACACCTCGGCTGTCCCTTTACCCTAGTTGCTCGCCATCCTCCTCCCCCTCTCCGCCACCGCTCCTCGTCGCGTCTCCCCTCAATGCGCGCCTCTCCTCTCACCTCTCCCCTCGCGCCGCGCCTCTCCCCGATGGGGATCGGGCGGTAGCGGCGGCGCGGGGGCGGGGAGCTCGGTCGGGTGGCGGAGATCGTGATGGTGCTGGCGGCCGCCGGGGAGGCGCGGGGCAGGCTGGCCCCGACCGCGGTGGAGCGCTCGCTCGCTGCCGACGCTGCTGCTCCCCACGGGCGGAGCTGGGCGGCGGCGCAGTGGCTGCTCCACCCGCACGCGCATGGCCTCCGTTGCCTCCTCACGACTGCGGGCAGTGCCTCTGAAAGTACATCTAGCCCCTTGTGGGTTTTGGTGATTGAATGACACAAACAATTAAAGGACTAATGAGCTTGTTAAGTTTTGACAAGGATTTTATTGCAAATAACAAAGTCAAGCTCATATTATATGAAGCATGCAAAAGTAAAGAAATGACAAGCAAAGATGGAAATATAGAAAAGAGACAAGAGGCAAATGAATTATATGGCCTCATTGGTTGTTTGCTCATATAATCAAAGAAAGGTGAAAATTGCATGATGATCAAGATTATGACATTGTGAAGAATGGTGATCAAGGGATTTATTTATTATCGAAGAAAAAGTTCATATGGAAGCTTATTTGGTCACAACATCAATATGGAGAAAGATAGTGAAAGAAAGATCACGATAAGGAAATAGAATGCATAAGTGCATGTTGATAAAATGAGATGAGTGACCAAGAGCAATGGGAATCAAAGGAATTTGGAATGGTAGGTTGCTTGGTCACATGGATAGTATTCTTAATCAAGAAGGAAGATAGTTGACCAAGTACTTGGTATTTCAAGGGAAATCAAGATAGAAAATTACTTGGTCATAATATTGGTATGAAAGAAAAGGCAAATATGCAAAGGAAAGATTATGGTATTAAAGAAAAGGAATTAGTTGAGGTGCTCATTTAGATGCAAGGCAAAGCTAAACTTAAAGTTGGCAAGATAGGGTGAAGGGGTCAAGCTAGGAATAGTGACGAGGAACTAAGCAAGGAGAAGGGCAAGAATTGTCTTGTAACCGAAGGACTTTGCTAGGGTGAAGGAAGCTAGTACTTGGTTTGATTCCGAGGCACAAATCAAGCCTCGCCAATTGAAGCTATGCAATGCATCTAATCTTTCATGAATCATATATTGAAGTGACTTATAAATGGATATGAAGTTGAGTGTTCACCATATTGGTCGATGAATCCAAAGTCACTAGTTCTTGGATAGTATGCTCAAGAGACAAGAATGCTAGCAAACCCTCAAGGTGTCATATTGAAGAAAAACAACATGATGAAGACATTGAAGCTCAAGGGTTGATATAGTTTTTATCTTTAATCTTGAGTATATAGGTAATGTCGTACTATCAAGGGGGATGCGTGTTGATCAAGCCATGGATGTTTTAATGCTCAAAGAGATCCAACCAAGTACCTATGAGAGACACAAGTGCACTCACGAACACACTTTATTCTTGCTGTTTTTCTGGAGCAAGAATATCCGGGACATGGCCAGAACATTTTTATTCTAGGTACCCCTTCGGGTTTGGGGTTCTCGGAGTATCCAGGGTCGTCCCGGAGTAGCCTGGTACAGAATTAGAGTCAAGTGTCATGTTCATTTCTGGAGCAAGGTATTCCGGCCAGGGGTCGGAGTATCCGGGTCAGATCTCGCAGACAGCACAACGGCTAGTTTTGGGGGCCCGAGTATATATACACCTTCGCCCCCTCCTCACTTGGCTGCCGACCACACTTGCATAGAACACTCTCTTGAGCATCCCCTTCACTCCCTCAACTCCCTAGAGCCAATCCTTGCAAGATTTGAGAAGGGATTTGAGTGAGTTCTTGGATTTGTGTGTGGGTGAGCATCAACTCCAACTCTTGAGCATTTGAAGCATCCTCGGCCATCTACTCACGTTTGTTACTCTTGGAGTATTTGCTCCTAGACGGCTAGGCGTCTCCGGCGAGCGCTCAACTCGTGTGAGCTTGCCCCGAAAAGTTTGTAAAGCTATGCCCTTTGGGGATATCATAGTAAGTAACCCTAGCTTGGCTTTTGGGCCCTAGGGGGAGGGTAGAGTTGTGGCTCAACTCGGTCTCTTTGGAGGCACCTCAACGGAGACTAGCTTCTTTTTGGAAGTGAACTTCGGTAAACAAATCACTTGTCTCCCTTGTGTTTGTTGTTCTTCATGTTCATCTTCGAGTTCATATGTTCTTGGTAGTTCATAGTTGACTTTCATAGATTTGCTCCGATCTACTCGTGTGTGAAGTTTGTGGTGCAACTCTTAGGTGGAAAAGAATCCTTGGACGATTTCCCACCTTTCTATTCAAAGGGAATTAGCTAAGTTGCTCTAAATCTTTGCATCACGTGCTCATTCTTTACTGTCAGTGTCGGAATATCCGACGAAGTGTCGGAATATCCGGCGATCTAATCCGCTGCTAAGTTTTATTTTTCAGAAACCGCCTATTCACCCCCCCCCCTCTAGGCGACATCAAGGTCCTTTCAATTGGTATCAGAGCCGGGGCTCTCAATTCTGGGCTTAACCGTCTTGAGAGAAGATGTCGACTAAAGGTGAAATGTATCTAGAACTTCTCTTGCTAGATGGTTCAAATTATGCATCTTGGTCCACTAGTGTGCTTAATGTTTTTAGGGCCATGGGTCCTCAAATCGAGCGGATCGTTGATGTTAGTATTTCTCCCCAAGTGTTGATTGGTCAAACTTATCTAAAGAGGAAGAGAAATGCTTGCAACTCAATGCCCAAGCTACTAATGTCTTATTTCGTACTTTGAGTAGAGATGTATTAGATTCCATCATTGATTATGATGGTGACAATGATATGGCTATGGATGCTCATCTCATTTGGACCACACTCAAAGAAAGATATGAAAAGTACAAGTGTGATGATGAAGATCTCACATTTGAGGAATCATTTGAGAAGTGCTCAACATCATCAAGAATCAATAAAGAGCATCAAGTGATGATTTTTTAAAATGGTCAAGATGATATTTTCGCATCAACCTCCTCACCAACACTTGTGTCAATAGAAGGTAATGAAATGGTGAGTAGGTTAGATGGCCACTCATGTTATGCTTCTACTTCACTTTGTACTTGTGAGACTAACATTTTGAAGGAAGAAAAAACATGTGACCGATGCCGACCAAATGAAGAATCAACCTCACCACGTTGCTCATTTTCTTGTGCTAAAGTCAATGAGTGTCTCATGGCTGAAAGCAAAATGAAGTCGACAAGAGTGGTTGATTATGATGATCTAGAAGGAACTCATGAGCGGCAAGAAGAACTCCTCATCGAGAAGATAAAAGAGTTAAATGCTTTAACCAAAGAGCATGAGAAACTAAAGAGTTCTCATGTGACTTTAGTAGAAAGGTATGAAAAGTTGTCAATTGAGCAAACATGTGTGACTAACTCTACCTCTTATGTGGCTCAATTAGAGAAGTCAAACCATGAGCTCAAAGTTCAACTCGAGAAGCTCACTAGCAAGCATGCATCTTTGCAAGAAAATCATGATGGGCTCATGTGTCATCATGAAAAGCTTGTAGACTTGCATGCCATGCTAGAAGTGGCTCATGAGGTAATGGTGACAACGGTAAAATCCTACCAACCTCAAATGCACAAGTTCACATGCTCACATGTTCAAAATAAATTACCTTGTACTAACCTATGTTGCTCTCAAGCAAATAGTTTTTGTGTTGAGCATGTTCCTGTAGAAACTTGTGATGATCTTATTGTCAAACAAAATGATGAGCTCAAGCAAGAAGTTGAGAGGCTCAATAAGGAGTTGATCCGATTGAAGGACAAATGCAATTCACAACATTCTCAAGATAACCATGAAAACATTGTGAGCAAGCTTGAGAAGTGGTCAACCGTGCGAAGCATCTTGTGCAATCAAAAAAATCACAAGTTCAACAATGACAACATAAAGGGACAAAGTGACAAGAAGAGCAAGCTCTCCATTACTTGCTTCAAGTGCAAGAAAGAGGGTCACTGTATGAGAGATTGCTCCTTTGAGAAAGAAGCAACTAATATGAGCAAGAATCAACAAATGAAAAACAAGATGGCTCATGTCAAGTGCTACAAGTGTTTCGACTTGGGACACTATGCCTCTATGTGTCCCAACAAATTTGATGACAAGTCCACACTTCCAAAGAAGAGAACAAGAAGAAGCAAGAGGAAGTGTCATGGTCACAATGCAAAGGGTCATAAGTTTGTGTCATGCCACATCATGAAGAATGAAGGTCTCATGTCATCAAGTAAGAGGCTCACCGACAAGAAATCAAGCAAGAATCAAGATGAGAAGACATCATGCAAGGACAAGCACCGTATTTGCTATACTTGCCGGATAAAGGGGCATATTGGTAAGAATTGTCCCATGGATAACATTTCTAAGCTTAACTCTTCAATTGACCATGTTTTGCTTAGGAATCCCAAGAATGGTAGTTGTGCTACTATGGTGGTTGGTTCATCTCTTGCTAGCACAAAGGCCACTTGAGTGACTAAATCATGTGTGACTAACCTTCATGGACCCAACATGGTTTGGGTACCAAAATGTGCTTGATAAGCTAATTAGGTACTTGGAGATGTATTGAAGAACTTGGCTTGCTTAAGAGGAAACTCATTGGATATATCATCTCAAAATTCTATCATATTGGGTTTTCTCATGATGAATTGAATTAAGTGCCATGTTTGTAAATTCTTGACATATCTCAATCTTCAATGACATCTCGATAACAAGTATCCTATCTTGTGCAATCTAGCCAATAGTAGCCTTGGGTAGACATTTGTTGTTCACAATTTTGGTAATTGTGAGCACTTGAGCATGGCTAGATTAATTTGAGAAAACTATATGCTTATGATTCTTTTAATGTCTCTCTAGTAGAGCATTATCTTATGTTTATTGCAGAAGAAGTAACCATATGATCCACACATAAAAAAGGGGAGGGTTACAATTGTTGTTTTTGGGTTTGTCAGAACTTCCGACATGTCGTCGGAACCTCCGACAACTGTCACAACAGCCAGAATTTCTTGATTTACTCCAATGAACCCTGCTCAGTCTTTTAAATTATTTCCTATTGGAACATCGAGTGATTCATTGAATATTTCAATTCCAACATTGAAGCTGAGAGTGATTTGAGTTGAAGAAAAGAAATCAAAGATGGGTTTTCATTGCAAATCTTCAACTCAAGAGGTCAACAATTATGCAATAAGTCTCTCCAATGATAAAATAAATGGAGGCTTAAGACGGATCTTGGACATATAAGAAGAGTTCAAAAATTGACCCAAAATATCAAGTCGAAGTACATTTCATCAACATCATGAAATCTTTACTTGATCAAGGGCAGCACATAAGGATCATCCAAAACCAACTCATTGACCATCAATGATCATATCAACAAAGGGTACTAACTCCTAGTTCACAATTTGCAAAATTTATGAACATTACTTTTTGGTCTCTTTGTGAGTTTCTCTAGGTAAACAAAGGACTAGGAATGCAAGATAAATCTTGAATGTGCAATGCTTCAATTTATCACAAGCCATCAAGAAAATGGTTGCTTGGTCGGAGGTATGGTGGTAAACCAAACCCTCCGGTATCTATATTGGCTTAAATTTAGATATCCACACCAAGTACTTTATCCATGAAGTATCAAGTGTATAAGAGATCACTCCATCAACATTACTCATGATGATATGCAAATGGAATGGTAATCACAAAATTTCAAATCTCAAGTTCTTTTTCAATTTACTCTTTTGTGCCTTTTGTAGCCACTTAAGGTAAAATAAGAACTTGAGGATGTATATTGGGGTGATATCCATGCAATAAAAATCTTTACCTCTTCCAATGTTTTGGATTGTGGTTATTGGTTATTAACAAAAAGATAAGAAATGTGATGGATATCAATTGGATCTTTCTCTTGGTGAATTGAGATATTCTTGTGAACTTCAAACCAAGCAAGTCAATTTGGAACTATTCAATGGATATTCATTCATGTGAAGAGTTGGTTTGAGGGAATTGAAGACTTGGCTCACAAATGAAGATATTAGTGAATTTCAAGAGCCAAGTGTGAAGAATAAACTCAACTCTATTGGAGTCATTCATTATTCACGTTCTAGAAGACTCAACATAAGAACAACTTACATATGGTAGATTGCAAGGTTTTCATTCTCAATAAAGTAGCAATCTACATGATATCATGGTTGTAAGTATTTCTTGGCACTAGTTTTTTTCTTTGCATTCCATATTTTGTGGCATGACCCAAAATATAGGATAGACTCCTCTTGAGTCTTAAATGAACTTGTGCATGTCTCTTGTAATTCAAATACTTGGATGCACACATTTAGGGGGAGCTTGTCTTATGTTTTGTGTTTTCAAGACTAACTTGTTTTCAAGTGGAATTTGCATTTAGTTTCATGGAAAGATTAAAACATCCTCGAAGGTATGTCATTCTCCCTCTATTTCAATTAGTTTGATGCCTCATGTTTATCTAGTTATCTTTCATGACATAGCTTAAATTCCCCTTGTGACTTAAATGTCAAATAGTGCACATAATTTTGTTTCCACCATCTATGTGTGTGTGTGTGTGCTATCTTTTGGGGGAATTTAGTATAAATTATGAGGTTTCATGAATAAGTGATCCAATTGCCTTCTGTATCCAAAGGATTATTATTTGTGAAACTACCCCTTGTGGTTTTAATTGCTCTCTCTTTTTGAAGTGATGCATGAAGGTTATTTCAAGATTAGGTTCAACTTATAACAATTGATTCAAGGTTCAAAGCTTGATTCTTGTCCAATTGGTATCATCTCAATTGAAATCAAGTTTTGGACCAAATGAAGTAAACTTGAAATAAGAACAAGCTCACTTGATTGTATGAAACAATGTGTTAAGAAAAGAGATAATAGTAGATCAAGGGGAGATTTGATTTGCTGATCCCAATCAAACAATGAGGATGGAAATATCAAGTGAATTGAAAGCAATACTTGTCACTTGATCCATCATGGCTTCACTTGGGAGAAAATGAAACAAAGTTTGTTTGTGAGTATTCTTGGCATAATTTTCATGCATTTCAATTTATTGTGCCTTTACCAAGATATAGGGTAAACTCCTCCAAACTTCTTAATTGTACTAATGCATGTCGAAAGTAATTCAAGTACTTGTTGCATATATTAAGGGGGAGTATATCCTATGTCTTGTGTCTTTGATACTAACATTTTTCTGAAATGATAGTGCTTGTAGTCTCCTAGTGAGAATGGGTTTCTCAAGAGTATGCTACCTTAATTCAATCCAAATTGGTAAAAATATCCCTCGGTTTCAATTGGATTGCAATCTTAATTATTGTGTAGCTACTCTCAATAATATAGCTTAAATTCCCTTGTTTGACCAAGAAGTGCATGTATGCCGGCCATCTACATACATATGTATGCACTATGAAAAAAGGGGGATTTATTCTATATTATGAGGTTTCACCATTTAGTGACTCACTTGGCTTCCACATTCAAGGGTCACTAAATGTGAAACTAGAGCTTGTGCAAATTGATGCCATTTCTTGTATTTGTGAGTGCATCAAGGTGATGACAACAAGGAATAGCAATTGGATTTCAAATTAATCAAGCACAAGCCTTGGGAGATCTTGATGAATAAATTGGCCATTGATGAAATCAAACCTCAAAAGACCCAAGATCAAGCTTGAAATGGGCTTCAACAAATTCATAGAGGATGGGACATTCATGACCATATGTGTGAAACCAAGACAAGCAATGGTTCTTTCAATGGATATCTTGGTCATTCCAATTGGTATCTCTTGAGTTGATGTTTTCTATTGGATTCAAAAATCTAGTAACTGAAGATATAGATGATCATATGTGTCAAACCAAGTACATCAAGGTCCTTTCATGGTCTTTCCAATTCATATACCAAGGACATGTTCAATAAGTTTGACATAAAGTATGCAAATCCTATCAAGACAACAATTCTAACTAATGCACATCTTGAGCTTGATGAATATTGTGAGGTTTAGTGCAAAGGTATATTGCTCCATGAAACTTTTGTATTATCTTTGCACATCTAGGCCCTAATATGCAAATGTGTGCATGTGTATGTAAAACCTTGAGTTACACCTCAAGTTTGTCTTTTGGTGGAGATTAGAGAATTATATAGATATTTGGTTGATACCTCTTGTAGTAGTGATGACATGGATTTGTCTCGTGTTGAAATAACATCTCAATGAGGTATGAGCTAAATATTCTATTTTATCAAAATCTTGACTTGAGGAATTACATACTTTGTTTGGTAAAATGAATAGGGGAGAAATCCTATGTGATGAACCATTACCCCACTCTTGCCTCCACTTCTCTACCTTAAATTTGTTCCTTTGGTGGAGAGAGACCTTTTTGGAGATTGATGCCAAAGGGGGAGAGATTTTGGTGGACAGTGTAAGTGAAAGATATGTTTGTGACTTGTTGTTTTAATGGGGGGTAAGGGGAGGCATATAAGATTTCTCATTTGTGTGATGTGTGCGAGGATAGATTTCATGTTCGTATCTTGTTAAGGACCAGTCATGATAGTGTGTGATATTCATGCCTTTAATGGTATATTGTTGATCTCTAGTTCGTTGGGTGACATCACATGGCATGCGCATCATGGATACTATGTTGACACCTTGCACCCCACGAATGCTAAAATATATGGGAGTTCCGACACTTGACCTTAAATATGTGCATTTGGCATATGAGGCCAAATTTGTAATTCATTCAAGGCACATATTTAAGGGGAACTCAATATATCTTAAGTTTCAAAATCTTATTTTTACCAACCATTTGTAAGCTTTAATTGTGTTGTCATCAATCACCAAAAAGGGGGAGATTGAAAGTACATCTAGCCCCTTGTGGGTTTTGGTGATTGAATGACACAAACAATTAAAGGATTAATGAGCTTGTTAAGTTTTGACAAGGATTTTATTGCAAATAACAAAGTCAAGCTCATATTATATGAAGCATGCAAAAGTAAAGAAATGAAGAGCAAAGATGGAAATATAGAAAAGAGACAAGAGGCAAATGAATTATATGGCCGCATTGGTTGTTTGCTCATATAATCAAAGAAAGGTGAAAATTGCATGATGATCAAGATTATGACATTGTGAAGAATGGTGATCAAGGGATTTATTTATTGTCCAAGAAGAAGTTCATATGGAAGCTTATTTGGTCACAATATCAATATGGAGAAAGATAGTGAAAGAAAGATCACGATGAGGAAATAGAATGCATAAGTGCATGTTGATAAAATGAGATGAGTGACCAAGAGCAATGGGAATCAAAGGAATTTGGAATGGTAGGTTGCTTGGTCACATGGATAGTATTCTTAATCAAGAAGAAAGATAGTTGACCAAGTACTTGGTATTTCAAGGGAAATCAAGATAGAAAATTACTTGGTCATAATATTGGTATGAAAGAAAAGGCAAATATGCAAAGGAAAGATTATGGTATTAAAGAAAAGGAATTAGTTGAGGTGCTCATTTAGATGCAAGGCAAAGCTAAACTTAAAGTTGGCAAGATAGGGTGAAGGGGTCAAGCTAGGAATAGTGACGAGGAACTAAGCAAGGAGAAGGGCAAGAATTGTCTTGTAACTGAAGGACTTTGCTAGGGTGAAGGAAGCTAGTACTTGGTTTGATTCCGAGGCACAAATCAAGCCTCACCAAGTGAAGCTATGCAATGCATCTAATCTTTCATGAATCATATATTGAAGTGACTTATAAATGGATATGAAGTTGAGTGTTCACCATATTGGTCGATGAATCCAAAGTCACTAGTTCTTGGATGGTATGCTCAAGACACAAGAATGCTAGCAAACCCTCAAGGTGTCATATTGAAGAAAAGCAACATGATGAAGACATTGAAGCTCAAGGGTTGATATAGTTTTTATCTTTGATCTTGAGTATATAGGTAACGTCGTACTATCAAGGGGGATGCATGTTGATCAAGCCATGGATGTTTTAATGCTCAACGAGATCCAACCAAGTACCTATGAGAGACACAAGTGCACTCACGAACACACTTTATTCTTGCTGTTTTTCTGGAGCGAGAATATCCGGGACAGGGCCAGAACATTTTTATTCCAGGTACCCCTTCGGGTTTGGGGATTCTCGGAGTATCCAGTGTCGTCCCGGAGTAGCCTGGTACAGAATTAGAGTCAAGTGTCACGTTCATTTCTGGAACAAGGTATTCCGGCCAGGAGTCGGAGTATCCGGGTCAGATCTCGCAGACAGCACAACGGCTAGTTTTGGGGGCCCGAGTATATATACCCCTTCGCCCCCTCCTCACTTGGCTGCCGACCACACTTGCATAGAAAACTCTCTTGACCATCCCCTTCACTCCCTCAACTCCCTAGAGCCAATCCTTGCAAGATTTGAGAAGGGATTTGAGTGAGTTCTTGTATTTGTGTGTGGGTGAGCATCAACTCCAACTCTTGAGCATTTGAAGCATCCTCAGCCATCTACTCGCGTTTGTTACTCTTGGAGTTTTTGCTCCTAGACGGCTATGCGTCTCCGGCGAGCGCTCAACTCGTGTGAGCTTGCCCCGGAAAGTTTGTAAAGCCAATCCCTTTGGGGATATCATAGTAAGTAACCCTAGCTTGGCTTTTGGGCCCTAGGGGGAGGGTAGAGTTGTGGCTCAACTCGGTCTCTTTGGAGGCACCTCAACGGAGACTAGCTTCTTTTGGGAAGTGAACTTCGGTAAACAAATCACTTGTCTCCCTTGTGTTTGTTGTTCTTCGTGTTCATCTTTGAGTTCATATGTTCTTGGTAGTTCATAGTTGACTTTCATAGATTTGCTCCGATCTACTCATGTGTGAAGTTTGTGGTGCAGCTCTTAGGTGGAAAAGAATCCTTGGACGATTTCCCACCTTTCTATTCAAAGGGAATTAGCTAAGTTGCTCTAAATCTTTGCATCACGTGCTCATTCTTTACTGTCAGTGTCGGAATATCCGACGAAGTGTCGGAATATCCGGCGATCTAATCCACTGCTAAGTTTTATTTTTCAGAAACCGCCTATTCACCCCCCCCCCCCTCTAGGCGACATCAAGGTCCTTTCAGCCTCGCCCTTTCGCTTCTCCCGGCGGGGAAGCGGTCCCCTCGAGCTCCTTCTTTGTGGCTGCGCTCGGCGTGGCTTCTCTAGTGCGACTCAGGTGAATCCGGCACCATTCCCTTGACCTCTGCATTGAGATTTCGACTCAATTTGGTTTGTGTTCTAGCTGATGCGTTGTGACCCTTGTAGCTAGTAGTCAATATTAAGTGGTCATCTATATTGTCAGGGCCCTAAACAGAAAAGTGTTATTTAAGAAGAGATATCAAAATTGAAGTTATACTAAAATAAAGTTTTCGACTGAACTAATTGAAGTTCTTTTGCATATATACGACTAGAGCTTGAAAATTGGCATCTTATTGCACTGGAGCAAGTGAGTTGTGAATTTCTGATTGAGCATGAGCATTCATGTTTAAATCAGCCTTGTGTAATCTGAATCTGAAGTTGTGAACCTGAACCTGTATACTGTCTGAACTTGTGAAATGGAGATGCACCTAACTTCAGTTTATTGGTGCCATCTTCTATTTGTGCAGTTTCCGTCGTGAATCACCAGCTGATGCACCTGTTGTGGAGGAAGGTGATGCCAGTATGTGGTTGATGTTGTTGTTGTGTTGCCTCACGTGCTCCTCCGTCTCCAAAGTCTACAACTATGCCAAGGTTAGGGCACGGACTCATATACCTTTGAAGCTCAGAACGATATGCATGCACATAGCACTCCTTCGATTTAATGCTCTGGGTTGTTTGTTTGGTTCTTGTAGCGCATAGCACTCCTTCTCAACAGGTGAGCTTGGCTCTACACTTCTCTGCCGATCAGGTCGACAACTTGTGCGCTGGCAGCAACACTGATCATATTCGATTTGTCTCGGGTGAGTAGCAGTAACATTTCTCTCCTCCCTTGATTTTTCCATTAGTTTCAGTGGCCATCCTTAATCATCAAATGTCATTGCTTTTCTTTTTTATCAAAGTACGTGTTTTGTCCACTGTCCTCTTTTTATATCAATCCACATGAGTTGGCTTCTCTCTGAGTTTAGTATAGACATATTGAACTGAGGGAAATTGTGACATCTCTGGGTTGTGTTTACATCAAGCTTGAGCAAGTGCTAGGTATATGGATAGTTTCAGTGTATTAGCTGATTGTTTATTTCCTCCTTGTTAAAAGAAATATTCATGGCCTGTATGCTTACCTTGTAGAATGATTAGATTATTCCTTATTAATTTTACCTGGTTAGTAATGTTGTAAAAGCCCTGCTTGTTGGTTTTGAGGACCATGTGTGTCCGAGGACCGGTGGATGGTCGCTTCTCAGTGTGATGAGTGATTGACAACGTTGTGTGGACTGACTCTTGGTTTAGTACTGCAGGTGTTGGTGCGACTTGGTTTGCGTTGGTGCAGGTGAAGAACAAGCGCGAATGGTCTTAGCCAGAGTGGCCTCCGAGGAGTGGAGAGACAAGTAGGCTTGGTTCGAGGGACCCGGTGGCCAGACGGGATCAAGTGCAGTCAACATGGTGCAAGAAGAGCAAGACGAGGTCGTGGACTTGGAGCCGGTGCAAGGTGGCGGCTAACGACCGAAGCTTGTACGCGGGGTTTGATGGTTGGGCCACAAAACCATCGGAGGAGGGTTTCTCGGTTTGGGCCTCAAAACAGAGCCTGAAGGCCCAACGTGACGGAGACGGTGATCCGGGCGCGTTTGGGAAGGTTTGAAGCGGTGGACGCGTGGCGGGATCCGGGAGCTTGCGTCGGAGGGAAGCAAGGCCGGATGGACGGCGTGCTCAGCCGGAGGAGTTATCTGCAACTTTACTATTTTGCCCTTGAGGGCGTGTATCGTAGAGTTAAGTTGTAGGGGTAGTATGGTCACTTCCCTTCACCAGGACACTTAATATAAATAGGAGGTGGAGGGGATGGCAAGTTATCTCTTTGGAACTCTAGTTCATTTCTTTCTTGCTTATCTAGGCTAGCCCGTGCTTCATGTCGATCTTAGCGGGAGGATGTTTGGGAGGTTGCTAGCCTTGTATAGAATCTGACCTTTGTTTATTGGAATGAAATCCAGTGCTAGTTGAATCTCTTTGTTTCTCCTCGAGTTCCTTTTTGTGCTATTTTCGTTCTTGGCACGATTCTTCGTTTCTATACCGTTTGGCTCCGGATTTGTTTGAGGGGATCATGGGTGAGTGCCTTGCGCCTCTTTGTGTGTGATCTTGCCCTCTCAAACGCCGGGAATCGGTCTCGATTCGTAGTTTTTGGGATGAACTCGTGAGAAGGTGTTCTTCCGTGTGATCCGCGATTTCTCGAGTTGTAGGGAGTTAGAGGCCGAGATTTTTGGGGCATAGCTTCCCCTTAGGGTGCTAATCATCTCCCCAAATTTCGTCTCAAGAGCTCTAGCCGTATGGGAGATCCGGTGATGGATTTGGGAGGAGAGATCCGCGGGTTACTGTAGCTGTTCGTTCTGTTCGTCCGTCGTGTTTCTCGGACGGTCCGCGCGGGGTTGGCGGACGGTCCGCGAGGTTGCCGGACGGTCCGCATGTGATTGGCGGATGGTCCGTGCAGAAGAGTTCGACGGTGTAGTCTTGGATTTGACTAAGTGTTTTCACGGACGGTCCGCGTGACCTCCTCGGACAGTCCGTGACACTGGCGGACGGTCCGCGGTAGGAGCTCAGACAGTCCGCGAAAGGGCCTGGAGCTACTGGAGATTTGAGGTGATTTTATGGACGGTCCGCCTTGTCTAGACGGACGGTCCGCCGTGACCACGGACAGTCCGCGACCCCTGTGCGGACGGTCCGAGCTGACCCAGTCAAATTGCGAATCGTTTTGGTTCTTGAGTTGTGCTTCCGCTTGTTAATTTGTTCTAGCTTGTTCCTAGGGTTGGTAGGTCCGCTGTGACTATGCTACCTTGGCAAGCCTGTGAGGAATCTTTGACGAGTGACTTTGGGACATAGGCCGAGTCTCGAGAAGAAATTTTATCGGCTCCTATTCACTCCCCCCCCTCTCTGGTCGCCACTTCGATCCTTCAATTGGTATCAGAGCTGGTTACGGATCTTCGTGATTCTAACCAGTCTTAAGATCCAAGTATGGCGTACGCCGGAAAGGGTTCGGGTCCTCCTCTCTTCGATGGGAAGAATTACCGGATGTGGTCGGTTCGCATGGGAGCTTTCCTCCGAAGCAAGGGACAGTTGATATGGGATATCACTCTTGATACGACCTATATCACCCCTGCTTCGAGAGAGACACAAATTGCTAAGGACAAGTTTGAGGCAAATTCAAAAGCTGTTGATTTCTTGTTCAAAGCGCTTGACGAGCATGAATTCAATCGTGTGATCGAAGAGCATCTTGCATGGAAGGTTTGGCAAAAGTTGGAGATCGCCCATGGAGGTGATAGTGGGGTTAAGGCTCGGCTCTTTTCGACTTACCGGGGGGAATATGAGAACTTCTCTCATTTGCCCAGTGAGTCAATTGATGCCATGTTCCAGAGGTTCACCGTGATAGTGAACAACATGAGAGACAACATTACCAACCTCCCGTATACAGACCATGATATGGCTTTGAAGCTTTTACACTGCTTGGATATGTCTGTATGGGGCACTAAGGTTGAGGCGATTATGGAGTCGGCTAGCTATCTGACACTCACAGTCGATGGGTTGTTCTCAAATCTCAAGTCCTCAGAGGTTGATAGGATAGCTAGAGCCAAGCTTGAGAACCCGACTAATTCCCATAGTCTGGCTCTTATGAGTGGTTCTAGTTCTAGATCTGGTACTAACTCTTCACGGCAGTTTGCCTTGTCTTTGCTTGTGTCTTTGCCAGATGAGGAGTTTGAGGTGCTGAGCGAGGAGGATCTCCCGTTGCTCACCAAGAGGTTCGGGCGCATGTACGAGAACCACAAGAGTACAAGGCGCTTTGGGAGTACGTGCTACAGGTGCGGCAAGATGGGACACTTTATCGCCGAGTGTCCGGAGCCAGCAGAGCCGGAACGCAAGCACAAGCACCGTTCGAGGGATGATCACAAGAATCACAAGTACAAGTACAAGGACAAGGACAAGAAGAAGCATGGTGATCGCAAGCACAATCACAAGTACAAGCGCAAGGAACGAGCCATGGTGGCCGGGGCGAGCGACGTCGACACAAGTTCAAGCAATTCTTCATCAAGCTCAAGCAGCGAGGATGAAGATCAAGGTCGATGCCGGAGGAACGAGAACTTCAATGGCTTAGCATGCATGGCATCCTGAGGCTTTTGTACCATGGCGCACAATTCCAACTACAAGAAGAGTGCAAAAGAAGACTCCGAGTCAGAGTCTGAGGATGAGGTAAATCGAGATCCCAACTTCCTGCTAGAGGAGAATGCTAGGTTGAATGAATTGCTTGATAATTGTGATGATGTACTTCGTAAGACCAACAAGGAGAAGAGGGAGTTTAGATCGTTGCTTGGTGAGTCTAAGGAGAAAGTTGTTGAACTTGAGTCTTTGCTTGTTGCCTCTAAAGATCAAATTGCTCAACTTGAAATATCACTTGCTAAATCTCAATCTAAAATTGATGCTTTGAAAATTGCTCCTGTTGTCTCTGATGAGCATACTTGCAATGACTGTGATGCTGTGATGAATGAATTGGTTGAGCTTAAAAACAAGCATATGTCTAAAATTGAAGAATGTGACTTGCTTAAGTCAAATCTTGAAGAATTGAAATCTAGATCTGCTTTGCTAGGAGCTTGTACCTCTTGCCCTGTCTTGCATGCAAAACTTGATGATGCTCTTGCTAAAATCAAATGTCTCGAATGTTCTGCTAAATCACCTACATGTGTTGTGTGTGATAAAAATGCTTTGAAGAACAGTGAAATTGAGGATGCAATGAATCGTGTGCAAAAAGAAAATGACGAGTTGAGACATTGCTTGGGTTGGATGTCAAGTCAAGAGCCTCAGTTGAAAATGATGATGGCTGAGCTCAGAAGACGGTGGTTAAGAATGAGGGAATGATTTGTGAGGGTGTGTCATTTCCTCCACAAAAAACCCCAGCCAAAAACACCTTTGATCCTAAACCTAACCACCTGAGAAACAAACTCGATACTATTCTTGATCCACCAGCTTCTACCACACCAGCCAACAACTTCCAAAAGCGAGTGATCTTTGTGGGAGAGTCGAGTGGTCTCAAACCTAGTGAGAAGCCAGGGCCAAAAGGAGATCCAAAGCCAAAACCAGTCCGTTACCACTGTGGATTTTGTGGTAAGGATGGTCACCAAGAGGAGTTCTGCTTCAGGAAAAAGAGAGAGATGAGGCGTGAGAAGGAAATGGGTAACCGGGACAGGTACCGCTCTTCTCATAGCGTACATGAGCCTCGTGCACCTTTGCCTAGGGGTGATGGTTTTGTTCGTTCAATTCCTAGAGAGGATACTCGTGGCTTTGCTCCTCGTGGGAGAGTTCCTCAGAGACATGGTGGTTTCGCCAGGCGTCCTCCTCCTCGTGGTCAGTACGAGTTCAGGAGAGACGACCGTGGTTTTGGTTACCGGAGGGAGCCTGGACCGCGTTTTCCCCCGCGTGGTGTTCCTCCAGTTAGGCGTGAGAGGTTTGCACAGTTTGATAGGTTTGGTAGAGTGGATTTTGCTAACCCTTCTTTTGAGCAGATGGCTCAGCACTGGTTTGACTCATTCTGTTCTAACCCCAGTGTTGAGTCGTTTGCTCATTCTCGATCTTGTTTTTGATTTTGTAGGTGGGAGGCTTGAGAAGTTGTGGTTGATTGACTCTGGTTGCTCTCGACACATGACAGGAGATCAAAGGTGGTTCTCAAGCCTCACCCCGGTGATGACAAGGGAGTATATCACTTTTGGGGATAATGGTAAGGGTAGAGTGCTCTCAGAAGGTGATATTCAGGTGAGCGAGAAGTTTGTGTTGAAGCGTGTTGCTCTCGTCAAGTCGCTTGGCTTTAATTTGCTTTCGATCTCTCAGCTGCTTGATGAGGGTTTTGAGGTTCGGTTTGTTAGTGGTGCTTCTCGGATTCTTGATTCTCGAGGTGACCTTGTTTGCATGATCATTCCCGAGAGTCAAGTTTTTGTTGCTGATTTCTCGAGGTCATTTGGTGTTGCTCGTTGTCTCATTGCTGGTTCCTCTTCCGAGTTTTGGAAGTGGCATAGGAGGTTGGGTCACTTGAGCTTCGACTTGCTCTCTCGTTTGAGCAGTCTTGACCTTATCCGAGGATTGCCCAAGCTTCGGTTTGAGAAGGATTTGGTTTGTGCACCTTGTAGGCATGGCAAGATGGTCGCTACTTCCCACCTACCTCTGACCGATGTGATGACTGAGCATCCTGGGGAGCTTTTACATATGGACTTGGTTGGTCCAGCTCGCGTTCACTCAGTCGGTGGGAAGTGGTATGTCCTTGTGATTGTGGACGACTATTCTCGCTATACCTGGGTGTATTTCTTGGCGGCTAAGGATGAAACGTTTGGTTTTGTTCGAGATCTGATCTTGAGGTTGAAAATTGAGCGAAATGGTGATGCCATACGAGCTATACGCAGTGACAATGGCACGGAGTTTAAGAATGCTCGATTTGGAATCTTTTGCCGTGATCTAGGTCTTGAGCATCAGTTTTCTTCACCTTATGTCGCTTGTCAGAATGGTGTTGTGGAGAGAAAGAATCGGACCATTTGTACTATGGCCAGGACGATGCTCGATGAGCATAGGACTCCTAGGAAGTATTGGGCCGAGGCGGTGAGCACCGCGTGCTATGTGTCTAATCGGATTTTCCTTTGTGCGTTCAAGAAAAAGACTTGCTACGAACTCTTTCATGGGAGAACCCCCAAGGTGAGTCACTTTCGAGTTTTCGGTTGCAAATGCTTCATTCTCAAAAAGGGTAATCTAGATAAGTTCGAGTCTCGGTCTCATGATGGTATCTTCTTTGGTTATGCTAATCATTCTAGAGCATATCGTGTGCTCAATCTTGCCACTAACCAAATCATGGAGACTTGCGAAGTAACATTCGACGAGACAATTCCATTTAGCTCGTCTGTCTTTGAGTGTGCAGGTGATGAAGAGATGGGACAGACGATCTTTGAAGACAAAGATGGGGATGATGAACATGATGATGGAGATGGTGATCCTCCAATGGCGATTGTACCTACTACTTCCACTACGACGACTACGGTTGATGATGGTCCATCCACCACTTTGACATCAACACAAGTACATGGAGATCAAGTGGAAGCAGCGGTTGAGGGGGAGGCGATTTCAACACGTGAGGCACCAAGACACATTCAAGCTCGCCATCCACCCTCAGGAATGATTGGAGACATCGATGAACGTACTACACGGTCAAGGTCAAGGAACAATTCTAACTTTGCTCATTCTGCATTTGTTGCCTCCTTTGAGCCCAAAGAAATTGGACATGCTTTATCTTATGCGAATTGGGTCAATGCCATGCACGAAGAGCTTGAGAACTTTGAGAGGAATGAGGTGTGGGAACTTGTCGAGCCTCCACCAAATTGCCACCCTATTGGAACAAAGTGGGTTTGGAAGAACAAACAAGGTGAGAGTGGTGAGGTTGTGAGAAACAAAGCGAGGTTGGTTGCCCAGGGCTTTTCACAAAAAGAGGGAATTGATTATGAGGAGACATTTGCTCCTGTTGCCCGTTTGGAGGCAATTCGAATCCTTCTAGCATTTGTTGTTGCTAAAGGGTTCAAGTTGCACCAAATGGATGTGAAGAGTGCCTTTTTGAATGGGTGATAGAGGAAGAAGTGTATGTGAGACAACCACCTGGGTTTGAGAGTGAAAGATATCCCCATCGAGTGTACAAACTCCACCGAGCACTATATGTCCTCAAGCAAGCACCTAGAGCGTGGTATGGTAGGCTGAGAGGGTTCTTGCTGAGTAAGGGGTTTGTGATGGGCACCGTTGATAAGACCTTGTTCCTACTTCGTGTTGGCAAAGATATCTTGATCATTCAGATTTACGTGGATGATATAATCTTTGGTGGCTCTTCTAATGTGCGTGTTGCCAAGTTTTCTGAAGATATGAGCAGGGAATTTGAGATGTCGATGATGGGAGAACTACAATACTTCCTCGGGCTACAGATTAAGCAAGTCAAGGACGGGACGTTTGTCCATCAAGCCAAGTACACGAAAGATTTGTTGAAGAAGTTCGAGATGGCAGATGCAAAGCCGTTGTCCACTCCCATGTCGACGACAATAGCTTTGGATGCGAATGAAGATGGAGAACCGGTGGACCAAAAGACATACCGGAGCATGATTGGCTCACTCTTGTACCTGACGGCGACGAGGCCGGACATACACTTCGTCGTGTGTCTGTGCGCTCATTTTCAAGCTTCGCCAAGGACGTCTCATCGCCAGGCTGTGAAGAGAATCATGAGGTACCTTCGTTTCACTCCTGATCTTGGTTTGTGGTACTCTGCCTCCTCCACACTCACACTCCGCGGATATTCCGATGCAGATTTTGCTAGGTGTAGGATGGATCGCAAGTCCACTTCTGGGACTTGTCAGTCTTTAGGTTCGTCTTTGGTTTCTTGGTCCTCTCGCAAACAGTCAAGTGTTGCTCAGTCTACAACCGAAGCCGAATATGTAGCCGCAGCCAGTTGTTGCTCTCAGCTTCTTTGGATGGTTTCTACCCTGAGTGACTTTGGTTTGAGTTATACACATGTTCCACTTCTATGTGATAGCACCAGTGCCATTAGTGTAGCAAAAAACCCGGTGCTTCACTCAAAAACCAAGCACATAGACGTGAGATACCATTTCTTAAGAGACAATGTTGAGAAAGGACATATTGAGTTATCCCATGTCTCCACCCAAAACCAACTAGCCGATATTTTTACCAAACCGCTTGACCAAGCTACTTTTGCCCGTTTGCGAGGGGAGCTTGGGGTGTGTTTTCCCTTCTGAGTTGGTTTTGGAGCTCACTTTGTAGCGTATGTATAGCCTTCTTGTATAATTTGTATATCATGTTTTTTGTTGCATGTGTATCATATGTCTTGCATTTGTTATATAGCATGCATTGTGATATACTTAGAGCTTGTTTCTTGTACATATTTATTTTGAAGCATGATAGGATGAGCTTCTCTTATATGGAGTGACCAATATAACTTGCTACATTTGAGCTAATGAACTTGTGGATAGTCTTGTCGTGTTGGATAGCTAAGCACTTGATTGATTCTTTGTATATCCATAATGTGCTTGCTAATGATTTTTAAAATGCTAAACTTGATCTCACCCATGAGCAAATTGGTTAAATGTTTGAGTTCAAGCCTAAATGCTTTTTCATGCTTAGGTTGTGCTTGGGTATCTATTTCTTGCCATTTGGGTCAAAGATCATTTTATCATTGCAAATGTTTAGCCCATTGTCTATGTTGTGGAGAGGCATAAGCTTCTTTTTACCGCAAAGGCATTTCATGTATCATGTTTAAAATCTGAAAAAGAAGTGTTAAAAATTCAAATATATGCTCTCCAATTGGTTGATCATGTCATTTGTGTTTAAATGTGAAAATTGGGTGCTAAACTGTTGCATGTGTCTACCAAAGAGAAGCCTTTTGTTGGAAGTAGACACATGGCTCGGTAGCTTTAACATGACATGAACTAGATTGTGGGTGTTTGCAATAATCTCTTGCTAAGAATAGGTAACCAGGGACAACTTTTGCATGATATAGCTCTTTTTGGCTTGAAAAATGACTTTTTGCTCATGAGGTGGTGAATTTTTGAAAAACTTGGTTAAATTGGAAACTACTTGGCCATATGCATATACAATCATGAAATTTTGTTGGCAATGCTTATACAACACCTAGGAATATCTTACTTGCTCATTTGACCATGTGTAGCATTTTATATTGTTCATTGTATATTTGAGAAGCTCTAGGTTGAATCTTTTGCATTTGTGCCTTGATTCATGCATTGGCAACAAGGGGGAGAATTTGTTCCAATTCAGCATATATGCATTGCTTTGCATTAAGAGGGATACTCAGTTCAGGGGGAGGACTTGAGTTTGTATGCACTTGTTCAGGGGGAGTATGCATTTCTGCAGGGGGAGCTCCTTGTGTTCCTGATTTTTGTGTTTTGCTCTTTTGCCGATGGTGTTGAGCCCTTTCTGCCTCTTCTTGAGGGGTCGGCATTTGGAGCTCGTTGTCTCGGTTGTGTTGAGTCGTTGCCCTTGTCTTAGGGGACCGAGACTTTCTCTTTCGAGTGACTTTGTTTTCGGCTTGTTCTTCGCTTTGGTCACTTGATTGAGTCTTCTTTTCTTTTCTTTTTCTGTTTTCCTTTTTCATATCCTGAATTATGTGTGTGTTGTCAATGCACTCATCAAGGGGGGAGTATGCATTTCTGCAGGGGGAGCTCCTTGTGTTCCTGATTTTTGTGTTTTGCTCTTTTGCCGATGGTGTTGAGCCCTTTCTGCCTCTTCTTGAGGGGTCGGCATTTGGAGCTCCTTGTCTCGGTTGTGTTGAGCCGTTGCCCTTGTCTTAGGGGACCGAGACTTTCTCTTTTGAGTGACTTTGTTTTCGGCTTGTTCTTCGCTTTGGTCACTTGATTGAGTCTTCTTTTCTTTTCTTTTTTTGTTTTCCTTTTTCATATCCTGAATTATGTGTGTGTTGTCACTGCACTCATCAAGGGGGAGATTGAGGACCATGTGTGTCCGAGGACCGGTGGATGGTCGCTTCTCAGTGTGATGAGTGATTGACAACGTTGTGTGGACTGACTCTTGGCTTAGTACTGCAGGTGTTGGTGCGACTTGGTTTGCGTTGGTGCAGGTGAAGAACAAGCGTGAAAGGTCTTAGCTAGAGTGGCCTCCGAGGAGTGGAGAGACAAGTAGGCTTGGTTCGAGGGACCCGGTGGCCAGACGGGATCAAGTGCCGTCAACATGGTGCAAGAAGAGCAAGACGAGGTCGTGGACTTGGAGCCGGTGCAAGGTGGCGGCTAACGACCGAAGCTTGTACACGGGGTTTGATGGTTGGGCCACAAAACCATCGGAGGAGGGTTTCTCGGTTTGGGCCTCAAAACCGAGCCCGAAGGCCCAACGTGACGGAGACGGTGATCCGGGCGCGTTCGGGAAGCTTCGAAGCGGTGGACGCGTGGCGGGATCCGGGAGCTTGCGTCGGAGGGAAGCAAGGCCGGATGGATGGCGTGCTCAGCCGGAGGAGTTATCTGCAACTTTACTATTTTGCCCTTGAGGGCGTGTATCGTAGAGTTAAGTTGTAGGGTTAGTATGGTCACTTCCCTTCACCAGGACACTTAATATAAATAGGAGGTGGAGGGGATGGCAAGTTATCTCTTTGGAACCCTAGTTCATTTCTTTCTTGCTTATCTAGGCTAGCCCGTGCTTCATGTCGATCTTAGCGGGAGGATGTTTGGGAGGTTGCTAGCCTTGTATAGAATCTGACCTTTGTTTGTTGGAATGAAATCCAGTGCTAGTTGAATCTCTTTGTTTCTCCTCGAGTTCCTTTTTGTGCTATTTTTGTTCTTGGCTCAATTCTTCGTTTCTATACCATTTGGCTCCGGATTTGTTTGAGGGGATCATGGGTGAGTGCCTTGCGCCTCTTTGTGTGTGATCTTGCCCTCTCAAACGCCGGGAATCGGTCTCGATTCGTAGTTTTTGGGATGAACTCGTGAGAAGGTGTTCGTCCGTGTGATCCGCGATTTCTCGAGTTGTAGGGAGTTAGAGGCCGAGATTTTTGGGGCATAGCTTCCCCTTAGGGTGCTAATCATCTCCACAAATTTCGTCTCAAGAGCTCTAGCCGTATGGGAGATCCGGTGATGGATTTGGGAGGAGAGATCCGCGGGTTACTGTAGTTGTTCGTTCTGTTCGTCCGTCGTGTTTCTCGGACGGTCCGCGCGGGGTTGGCGGACGGTCCGCGAGGTTGCCGGACGGTCCGCATGTGATTGGCGGATGGTCCGTGCAGAAGAGTTCGACGGTGTAGTCTTGGATTTGACTAAGTGTTTTCACGGACGGTCCGCGTGACCTCCTCGGACAGTCCGTGACACTGGCGGACGGTCCGCGGTAGGAGCTCAGACAGTCCGCGAAAGGGCCTGGAGCTACTGGAGATTTGAGGTGATTTTACGGACGGTCCGCCTTGTCTAGACGGACGGTCCGCCGTGACCACGGACAGTCCGCGACCCCTGTGCGGACGGTCCGAGCTGACCCAGGCAGATTGCGAATCGTTTTGGTTCTTGAGTTGTGCTTCCGCTTGTTAATTTGTTCTAGCTTGTTTCTAGGGTTGGTAGGTCCGCTGTGACTACGCTACCTTGGCAAGCCTGTGAGGAATCTTTGACGAGTGACTTTGGGACATAGGCCGAGTCTCGAGAAGAAATTTTATCGGCTCACATTCACTCCCCCCCCCCCCCCTCTCTGGTCGCCACTTCGATCCTTGAGGTTTGGTGCATTTCTTAGGAGTATGTGTTAGCAGGCTATACAATTAAGCATGCATTTCTGTTGTGTCTGCTTTCATGCTACAGTGATATATTTGTGCTGATGCATATTTTTATTTTGGTTGCAGATTACTGACAAGAAGGTCAAGTGGCTGCAGATTGGCGTTGGTTGGCCAGTCGATGGACGATGTCGCCTCCTCATCACAAACATAGCAAATAGAGTGGACTCCTAGAGGGTGATTTCTTGTCTTGTTTAGCTCGCTAGATAACTAAACTGACCAATTTATATTCAGATCGAGCACCGTGATGCTTGTATTGTAAAAATGCAACTTCAAATGCAAGTTGTGATGGAATGAAATGTTTTTGGCATGAAATATGTGAATTTTGGTGTTTCTGAATTTTTTTTATGCTCTATAAATAATATCAGGCTGAAATATCAAAAATAGGTCTTGTAATTGGGCTCAAATTGGAGTGGGCTTTGCGCAAAACAAAATAATGGGCCTAGAAAATATTTTTACCATAAAATAAAAAGGCCTTACAATTGGGCTTGGCCCATAAATGGCTGCTCATTCCATGGGCCTTCTTGGGCCATACAATGTTTTGTGACGAACTAAAACGTCACAACGTTGCTGCCACGTCATCTCCACGTCACTGCCATGTCATCTGCACTCAAGGTTTAGTGACGTTTTTTGTGACTTTAACGACGAAAAGCTGGCGTCATGATCTAGTGACGAAATAAGAATCGTCACAAAGTTTACGACGAAAAAATGCATAAACGTCATTGAATACCTTTTATTACGGGGCTTCAGCGACGAACGCATTTTCGTCACGCGAATGTCACAAATTATAAAAGATGACCTAATTTACACTTTCTATAAAATAAATAAAACGTTATAAAAGCCTATATTTGTTGTAGTGTCTATGTGCCAACAAACTTGTATTTCAAAGCTGCTTTGAGGTTTTGCAAAATTCATTCCATTCTCTGTGCACTTTGTATGTTTCCTGCCATCGCGCGGGTGCTTAGCAAATCAAGGAATTGGAAGTCCAATATCGATAAGGTGCCTTTAGTTTCCCACAATTTTAGGTGACCGTCGTTCATTCACGGACCAAACGGCTAGCTACGTCTTATCCCTCTTTTGAAGATCAGACGGCTACTCGGATGTGCATTCCGTGCAAGCATATCACTGCCTCCGGAACACCATAGTGCGCATATATAGCGAAATAGACGACACGGTGAATCAAAAGGTGCAGAAACAGACCAAAAAAACAGCAAAAGAAAAGGATAACGCCCTTCTCATGTGGACGGCTAGCTACCACCATAGCTAATTTCTGTGCTTAGGATATAAGCTTGATTTTTCAAATATGCCTGCAGTAAAACTGAAACGGAAACGCAAACACCAGTCTGCAAGGAAGCTTCTTGTTACGCTCCGGGCCAAAATGCACTAAGCTGTATCCAGCACTCATGACTCATGAGACCTTTAATTTGCTTGTAGCCTGGTGAGACGTGCCAGGTATTTTACGGTATTAGCCAAAGGTGACCACGAGAAATAGTCGGGGACGCTATGTGAGAAATGTCCATTGCTTACTATAAAGTGAGAACTGCATTTGTACCCTAGCAGCTGCACAAGTAACATCACTTCGCTTTGGTGGAGGCGTGGAGCGGGCTATTTTATTTTATTTTCTTGCTCTGGAGCCAAGAATGAGGACATGGTTCTCTTGGATTCATGCACCAGTTTTTGGCAGTCAGTTACTTTTAGTTTAGGGTGTATGTTTATCGATGCATGGTAAGCTGGTACCTGATGAAAATGCTGACATGTGCCAACGCGAATTTTTACTGATTAGTCGAAAGGAGAGTTATAGGAACTTCATGAAAAAGAAAATTCGAAAATATATCAGAGAAAATATCCTAATCGACATATCCTGAGCCGAGAAGCAGAGTCGACATTAGAAAAAAAAACAGATCGAAGTACAGAGAAAATGGCCAAAGCTGTCAGCCCGTATGGTTATGCATATAACTTTGGCAGGTAATAATAATTGAGTAGAGTAGTAAATGTAGTAATTAAAAATACATTATAATATTGTCAGGCACTTAATTGAAAATAGAGTATAATATTGTCAGGTAATTAATTGAAAATATAGTATAATATTGAGTATACGTTACACGTCCTTCTGCACTGTAATTTGTCTGTCTTGCATCCATCTTTGACCAGTGAAAGAGATTTTAAAAATCAGGAAAAAACGTGTTAATTTTTCCATCCTTACGAATAAAGACACGCTACTGTGTTCCTCCCCAAAAATTCCATTACGCATCCCCTCCTCATCAAAAATCCTCCAACCTTCCTGCCATGGCTCAAGACAGTCCCCATGACCACCCAGACACCACCTCCAACGGCGAGCGCAGTCTCGCGCCACTGGCGACCATGACCTCCACCCAAAGTCCCGGTGAGAACGACGGTGGATCCAGGAGTTACAGCTCGGAGGACATGGGTGCCAGCAAGGGGAAGGACATCGTGCCGAATGCCATCCAAGGTGGAGAAGTGGGTTTTGCCATCACCAGCAATGACAACACCGACAAATCTAAAGGTAAGAGCCCGACAATGAGCATAGCTGCAGCTGGAGACGGCTTACCCACGGGTAAGAACTCCTTGGCTGGTGATGATGGGGAAGTCAAGGTGCACATCATCATGGAGAGGGAGCGGCGGAAGCGGATGAAGGATATGTTCAGCAGCCTGCACGCGCTCATGCCCCACATCCCTGAGAAGGTGAGGCTCTCACATGACAGTGATCGATTGTGCTGGTGTGGGTTATGTATGTGACGGGATCTGTTGTTCTATCAGGTCGACAAGGCGACCCTAGTGGGAGAAACGATCAACTACATCAGAGCGCTGGAGCAGACCAAGGCCGAGCTGGAGAAGCGGAAGCAGGAACAGGTGCTGGCGCGGCAAGCCGCTGCTGAGGCCGCGGCGTTCTCCTTGTTGGCGCCACACGCCGCGCAAGGGATGGTGTCCAGGTCCGGTAGCTCGGGACCTGCACCGCCGCATCAGCCCACTGCAGCGGCCGCGTCAGCGCCGCCGCCCCTTATGGCTGCGGCGGGGCCGGTAGGGTTCCAAACGTGGTCGGCGCCAAACATTGTGCTGAGCGTGACAAACAACGAGGCGATCATCAACGTGTGCGCGCCGCGGCAACCCCGCATGCTGACGCTGGTGCTGTCCGTGCTGAACAGGCATGGGATCGATGTCATCACAACGCAGGTTGAGGCTGACAGTGCCCGAGGCTTTTTCACCTTCTATACCCATGTAAGTGGCATGTTATCTTGACCATCGTACGGGTTTAGTAATTGTTCGGGCTTATTTGGATAGGCATGAATTAATCTGCAACACTCGAGTGACTAAGAAAATCACTTTTGTTCTCCGTTCTAATACCAAGAGATATTGGATATGATCCCTACCTATCTGAATAAACCTAGTATGATATATTTCACTTGGTGGTAGAAATGTTGTGCTAGGATGACTTGGAGAAGAAAGAACATATATTTTTCCTTGCAATTTTAATTTAGAAAAAGGATCTTTTTACCATTGAATTAGAACTAGAGGTGCCCCAATATAAATCTGATAAAAATGGAATCTAGAGAGTAACCAAACTGAATCCACAAATATGGTCTATCATGATTTCAACCAAGGATGTCAGTTTTCCAATCAATTTACTAAGGTTTTCTAGTGATACATTCTTAGTGATAGTGATTAGAAATGCTTTTGGAAACATTCTCCTAATCAAGCCACAGAAATATTCTCCTAATAAAGCATTTTGGTTTGCATATGTTGGAAGAATTCATAATCCAAGGATCTATTTTTGACCCAAGCCTATCACTCAGGTCGGAAAAAATCCTAGTCTGTTACGGGTTTATTTTGTGACGATCAGTATTCTTATGGGAAACATTCTTTTAGAGTTGTTCTTTTGGTGTAGTGGATGTAACAAACTATGCGATCCTAACTTGAGATGGATGTATGTTTAATTAGTGCTGCATGAGATAAAGCAATTAGAAGTTTCACTATAAGTGAAGCCATAGACAGAGAATCTTAGTGTGAAATATGAAAAGATTGGCAGTAGAATTGGAATTAAAAGGTTATAATTTAATGATAAAGTTTTAAGTAATTTTTGTTTGTACATATGGTCCAGGTCTTGTAAACTTGTTGCCAATGATGTTTGTTTTCTTTCCTAAAACAACAAAAAAACAATTGAAAAGCAAATTAATACAATACAACCCAAATTCACATCTTCATATTCCCTTTGAGTGCACCTATTTCTACTTCATAGGAATTAATAGGGTAAGCTTTTTGATTAAATCCTTGTTGTTACAGACAAAATGCTAGCTTGTCCAATTTAACAGTTTCATCGAGAATATATTTGTAGAACCTAACAGCATACCGCTACAAAAGTATTTCTGGATATTCAACACTTTCATTTACAAAATTTTCCTACATCTGAGATCTTGTTTGCATTGGGTAAAATATTAAGACAGCCCACTAACATTTGTGCAATTTCACAAAACAGGTGAATGGAGCTGGTGGCAATAACCAATTGGCGGAGGACATATACAAGTTGGCGGTGTCTGAGATCATGGTGTGGCTCTCCAAATAGGCCGGCACCACTGTCGGGGATTCAACGGCATCTCAAGCTGCGCCACTGCCTGTCAATCTGCTCGGTTTCAGCCCATCTGGCTGGAGCGGTCAGAGTAACCAAGCTTTTATTTAATTTGCACTTGCCGTTTGAAGGTTTGAGGATTGTGCATGCTCCATATGTAGAGATTGTCATGTGTGTGAACTGGTGCTTGTGTGTGTATGTTGAAGTTTGTTGATAACATTCATTGTGGCGTGTCTTAAATATTGTACCATCATCTTCTGAGTTGCTGAATCATTTTAATTTCTGAATCATTGGCTTTATATTGCACTACTATAGAAATGAGCATCACTCCTGTCCCATCATAACCTGTTTGAGAAGGACCAGTTGTGGTGATGGATTACTTTCAGTTTTTCAGATCTCCAAGGAAAAAATCAAGCTTAGAGACAGGACGAACCGGTAGTGATGAACTCTTCCGCTACCAATTGCCGGCTTATGCCTGTACAAAAACCCCATGCTACTTTCACAACTGGTTGGAGGCTTCAACAAATAGTAAGGACCCAACCAAATACAAATGGTTGGTTTTCCCAGCTGGTTATAGTGTCCCAATTGCATAATTTCATATTACGACTTTCCATGAGTAACATCTTCTTAGGGCAGTCCCAATCTGATGACTAGGATAGTTTTCATAGCATTAAATAGTCAAGCATGTAAGCAATATGCTACACGAAAACCAAGGAAGAGAGAAGGGAACTAGGGAGAGGAAAAGAGAGAATGGAGGAGAGGAAGAGAGAGAGAGAGAGAGAGAGAGAAGAAACTATCCATGAGGAATGCTACGCCACGCCGATACGCCGGTCAGCTGCCGTATCGCGTATCGCGGACGTTTCCGATACACGATACGGCGGCGATACGCCATCGATACTTATTCAGTACTAGTACTCTTACTCTTTCTTCCTACTTTCTTAGATCGATTTTTTTTCCTTTAATTAGATGGCAGTAACCAGTACCAGCACTATATGTGCAAGTGCTAAATGCTTCCAACACCAATCTAACTATTTAAGACTTATTTTATAAATTAAATTCTTCTAATTTGAGACTTATTTTATGTATTAAATTTAAAATCTAAACGTATAGACATATCAGATTAATTTGAAAATGACGTATCGTATCGACGTATCCGTATCCGATACCGGTACACGTATCTAAATCGGCGTGGCGCAGGAGGAATGTACTTTTTTATTTGTAGTGTCTATATGACATGGGAAGTATAAAAACAAACTAGCAGTATTTGGATTGGGATACCCTTTATATGTTTGGTTACAAATATGTGGGTTTCACTACCTCTTCCGGAATAGGTTTTGAATGCATATAAATTTTATTTGCAACCAAAACCATTGATGTGTGGCAACAAAGTTCTGACTAAGGTCAAAAAGATTTTCCATATAAAAACAGTTTCCGATTTGTGACTACATACTTTGATACCTAAGGCCAGAAAATCTTAGGCGGAGTAAAATAAACTATCAATTGAAACTCATATGCTTTTGACTCCAACTGAAACTGTTCATATTAAGGAAACAAGGTACATACAAAGTACTCTTATAACAAAAAAATATGAAAAAGTATTACCACTTGGTAGTTGATAAAAATAAATAATATGTTAAGGTTTGATGTTTTCGAAGTATACAGCATGATCTTCATCATGAAGCATGTGACATCCAACCCTTACGTTCAGTTCCTGAGGAAGGTTTAGAACAAGCTCTCCACCACATGCGAGGGAAGTGTTGGATGCATAAGCTCCTTCGTCATGTGTGAAGCATGAGGTGACAACTTATGGGACTCTTCGAGTGAACCGGAACATTGGGATTGACATGATCAATACTTCATTGGCTCCAAAAATCTTGAATTAGATGATCGATGTGCGCTCCTATTCATAGACGATGTGAACCACCTCTTTTACACTTCAACGGGTGTCCTTTCAACCACTATATTGTAAGGATATTCAAGGGCACAATGGTCTTCACAATATACCAAGAAAAACCTCCACACTGCACTATGATGATGTCATCTCTCCTCATCGTGTTGGTGGCATTTGATAGTGAAGCATCTTCTTACATCTAGCATATGTGTACTCGTCGCTTCTTGATATCTCTTGGTGCCTCACTAGGAGAGCCAATCTTACATCAATTGGTGAAGCCTTTTTGCTAGGCTGGAAAAGACTATTCAACTAGACCACCCAAGCTCTTCCGGTTTAGTTGTCAAAGCCTTCTTTGCTTGGTGAGCAAAGTCCACCTAGTTTGAAGCATATATGCCTGTTGTCATAGGATTTATGGATTTTGGTCATATATGAAATACTTGTGGGTATTTGCATATGGCTAACTTTGTTGTACAAGAAATATTATTCCAAATCACTCAAATACATTTGAAATAAGTGCAAAGAAATGAGAATGAATAGAGCCCATCCTATGCTCTTTGATTCATCAATTGATCATCTCAAGAAGATTAAGGCTTTTCTAGATCCAAGTGACATAAGGAGATGAAGGATACTTGTTTTAGGTATATTATCTTGAGTTTATAGTTTTACAACCGTACTATAAAGAAAGGGCATATGAATTAGTAGCTTGATCATGCAAATTTGTTTAGCTTGATGCACACACAAATCATGCATCAGTTCAAGAAGATACTTCAAGTCAAGTAAAGCCTATAAAAGCAAGATAGAAGCAAAGGAACTCGAGCATGAGTAAATTGGACAAGTTCCAAACTAAAAACGAGTGTCAGTTAACCCGATGGTATCATTTTTGTATTGTGCAAATGATTGGCTAATCATCTGGTGCTCACAGTGCAAAAACTCAGTATGACCAGATTATCTAACAGTATAGTGTCAAACAATGCACCGGACGAACCAACAACCTAATAGGGTGATCCCAAGGACCAAATATTACAAGCAAAGCCATAAATTCATCATCCAACTGAGCTTCATGGAGAGGACATCCTACACATCAACTGTTATGATTTAAGCTTGTGTGCATCTTTCTTAGGGCTTAGTTCTAGTAAAGCGAGAGATCATAGGCTTGTTAAACTTGGTGGTTGAAGGCACGGCATTGTACAAGGTTCAAACTCACCGGCCATTCCAAAGTAGAGGAGTATTCTTAGTGAAGCACATGGGTTCTTAGTGACTCAAGGAGGCATATCTCTGAGAGCCTCAACATGGACTAGGGAGAGCGTCAACTCATCGATACCAAGGGAAAAAATCAGGTTGTCTTGTGCATATCTCTCTCTCTCCCTCTCTCTCTCCCTCTCTCTCCCTCTCCCTCTCCCTCTCCCTCCCTCTCTCCCTCTCTCCCTCTCCCTCTCTCTCTCCCCCTCTCTTTTAATTCGATCACTAGGATTGTATCATGCTAGTGTGTTCTTAGTTGTATGCTAGCATTTCCTTTGGTATAGAGAACAATAAGCTGGGCACACTAGTTGATAGGCTAAGGTTTTCATATTGCTAATCAATATTCGTTTTTAGAGAAAAGTCCCAAATTTAAACCCCCCCCCTTTGGGCCGTTGATTCTTTCATAGTTTGATCGATGAAGCCTTCCTTATTGGCTCCATAATAGAGGACCATGCTGCTTCTTAGGGTGAGGCTCGCTTCGGTTTTCACTTTGTTACCCTACAAAGCAAGTACCTCAACCACTTTACTGAGGAAGGGGTTACGTGGAGATTGTTCCCCCCAAAAACAGGCCAACAGAACTGAAACAAGAACATAACAAAGAAAGAGGGACAATGGGAAAGTGAGTGGAAAAGGTAAATAGATTGGAGTTAACTTAGTAAGAATAAGCTAGTTGCCCTCCTCTGTAAGGTACATTAAACAAGACACATAATCTTCTTCTATGTGCTGATGTTATGTTAGTGATATAATTTTTCCGCATTGTTTTTTACATCCCATGCCTAAACTTTCCTATTCCTTTCCCTTCATTCACTTTCACTAACCACTTATAATTCTATAACTCCTTGCAATTCGATTTGCTCATCAATAACTAATCTTTTAGAAGGTGGCATGTGGGGATTTTGATAATGTTCATACCATGGATCAGCAAGATACCTTGGTATCACTATCTAAATCGATCATATTGCCAACTCAACCTAGTGTGATTTGCTTTTTTCGATGGAAGCTGACAGGTTTACTGTGGATCATTATATTGATAGAGAAGATGAAATACAGAAAAAAAAACAATTACAATAACACAACCACCACTCCGCTCGACCATAAGGAGACGTCATCTGCCATCTAGACGCTAACGAAACAACCTGGACACAAGCATGCATGAGTAGATTCTTTCGTGCTGGTTCTCGCAGACCACCGCCAGCCCCTATGGTGACCACCGACGACCAACATGGCAAGAAACAAGCACCAACAATGGTATGATTTGCTAATGACTCATGTATGGGTTGTACGTACTTCGGCTAACGTTTAGCACCACTAAAAGAGTTGTGCCATTTGTAGTATTCATTTTTTTATTTATTTCTTCGGTTGTCATCGTGTCTTACTATGAAATCATAGACAACAAGAAAGTGGTTAGTGAAAGTGAATGAAGGGAAGTGTTGTACGTAAATATGGCAAATGACAATTGGTCCCTACTGCCTAGCATCCATCCTTCTCTATGCTAGCGGGGTAACATTGTATTTAAGGTTCTCTCTAATGTAATTGGAATGTGCTAGTAAAATTGCACTTGGAGGCCGCTTTGAGGTCTTGCAAGATTAAGTCATCAATTATTCTTGTGCAACTTTGTATATTTGCAGCAAGCTCGGGTGTTTAGCCAATCATGAATTGAATTATAGGAAAGCCAAGATCGATAAGATGCCTAGAGTTTACCACGATCAAACGGCTGCTTCAATATGCATTACTTGCAAGCATCTTACTGCCTCCCAAACATTGCAGCGTGCGCATAGCAGAACAGCCAATAGGGCGGGGATCAAAAGCGGCAGAAACAGACCAAGAAAAGAAAAGAAAAACGACGCTCTTCTCATACCATCTACTAAACCCTCAAAGCGTTTGCCTTGTCCCAGTGAACAACCCATGCTTAGGCTATAAGTTTGATTTTTTCCTGGGAGGATTGAACTGAAACGGAAACGGAAACACACAGGCATGCAAAGTAGCTTCTTGTTACGCTCGGGGACAAATGCACTAAGCTGTATTTGGCACTCGGAGGAAAAGGATGCATCGCCTTTGCTTGTGACTGTGAGAGACCTGCCAAGTGTTTGGTGGGATAGCCAAAGGTAACGACGACAAACAGCCGGGGCCTCAAGCGTGAAATGTTGCTTGCTCCATGTAAAGTGAGAACTGAATTTGTATCATCGCAGTTGTACAAGTTATTAACGTCATTTTGCTTTTCTGAAGTAGACTACTTTCTCTTTTTTTTTGTTCTGTAGTAAAGAATGAGGACTTGGCTTTGCTTGGATTCATATGCTCCGGTTTTTGGCAGTCAGTTACCAAAGTTTAGGGTGTATGCAATATGTATTATTATTCTTTTTTACTATGGATACATGGTAGTAAGTTGGTACTTGAACAAATGCTGACAGGCCAACGTGAATGTTTAACTGATCAGTCCAAGAGTTATATATAGGAACTTCATGAAAGTAGAAATTTGGAAAGTACATCAGAAAAATTAGCTGAATCGACACATACTGAGAGTATGTAATCGGAAGTTCTCAGAGAATGGCTGAGCAATGCATCAGGCTAGGCCAAAGCAGGTAGTTCCGTACTGCCGTATCATTTTGCATATAACTTCGGCAAGTAATAACTGAGTAGAGTAGTAAATGTAATAAATCATAAAAAATAGTATACATTGTGAGGCAGCAATCATTGCTGATTTATGATTTATCTACTAGTGCTGAGTGAGCATTTGGAGGTGATGAGGTCGTGATACAGAAAAAAAACACTCCTTCCTTGGCTATCTTTTTCTTGCTGTGTAAATTAAATATGAGCAGGTTAATGTGAAACAGCTAATCTGCCCGGAGACGTTACACATCCCTTTTGCACTGAACTTTTTTTTCTGGTCTGCATGCATCTCTGACCAGTAAATGAGATATTAAAAAAAACAGAAAACAACTTGTGGGTAATTTTGCAATACTTACAAATAAAGGCACCCTACTGTGTTCCCCTCCCAAAATCACATTTCGCCTCCCCTCCTCACCCAAAAATCCTCCAACACCTTCCAGCCATGGCTCAAGACGGTCCCCATGACCACCAGGACGCCGCCGCCTCTGGCGAGCGCAGCCTCACACTGCCGATGACCATGACCTCCACCCTGAGTCCCGCTGAGAACAACTACGGTGGATCCGGGAGTGGCAGACCGGTGGGCATGGATGCAAGAAAGGGGAAGGACATCATGCCGAATGCCATCCAAGGTGGAGAACTTGGTTCTCCCAGCAGCGGCAAGGGCAACGCCGACAAATCCAAAGGTAAGGGCCCAGCAACGAGCAACGCTGCCGCCGACACCGCCGGCAACATCTTCCCCAACGATAAGAACGCCTTGCCTGCTGACGGCCCTGAAATCAAGGCGCACATCCTCACGGAGCGGGAGCGCCGGAGGCGGATGAAAGAAATGTTCACCAGCCTGCACGCGCTCATGCCTCACATCCCCAAGAAGGTAAGGCTCTCACATGAAAGCGATCAACCATGCATGCATATGAGGTTGCTAGGGCTTGGAACATGCAGGTCAAGAATTGTGTGACATGATCTATTGTTCTATCAGGTCGACAAGGCAACCCTAGTGGGAGAGACGATCCACTACATCAGGGCCCTGGAGCAGACAAAGCTCGAGCTGGAGAAGCGGAAGCAAGAACAAGCACTCGCACAGCAAGCCGCCGCTGTGGCCGCGGCGTCGTCTATGTTGGCGCCGCGCACAGCGCAAGGGATGGCAGCCATGTCAGATGGCTGGGCCCCTACGCCGCCGCCGCAGCAGCAGCAGCAGCCTCTTGTTGCGGCCACGGCACCGCCACCACCGCTCGCCGCAGACATGGGACTGAACGGGTTCCAGACGTGGTCGGCGCCGAACGTTGTGCTGAGCGTGTTAAATGACAAGGCCGTCATCAACATGTGCCTCCCGCGGCAACCCTGCTTGTTGACCCTGGTGGCGTCCGTGCTGAACAAGCACAAAATCGACGTGATCTTGGCGCAGTTCTCGGCGGACGGCGATCGGAGCTTGTTCACCCTCTATACCCGTGTAAGTAGCTTACTCGATCGATGTCGATTGTCCTCTTGCTGCCGGATGTTAGGTTGCGGTCTTGCAACAACTTAAATGGTTGTGCTTTGAGGAAAATCTCTCCACCGCATGATGTGTAGCAGATCGGTATTTTTTTCCATGCGGGCTTGTTTGGATGGGCAGGAACTAAAACCCAGCACTCGAGTTACTATAGGCGTGATTGGTTACCGTGTATGGTTGGGCCAGGCTGGGCACCAGAACCAGGCGAAGCGTGGCCAGGCCGTGTGCGTGCAGGCAGCCTTTGATTGGCTGTTTGTTCAACTGGAAACAGGCTGCATAGTAACGCCGATTGGTTTGCTCTGTCTATGGCTCAACTCCACATGCGAAGCCAAAAAAAAGTGACGTTTCCATGCGCGTGTGACACCATGCCAGCCAGGCTCGCTAGAAACGGAATCTATTTTTGTTTCAGCACAGCCAGGCCGCGAGGTGCGTTTTGCATTTGCGGAGCCAGGCCCAAGGCGACGTTCAAGAAACCAAACACTCTAATGTTTCATCCTGTCAGCCTGATTGGACCATATTCGGGCAATTATTCATGCCCTAGCAGATCCGTATTTGGATCTAACATCTGCCTATCTGAAAAAACAAACTAAATGAGACATTTCACTTGGTGGTAGAACTATTATGCTAGTTTGGCCTATTTTCACTACTTGAATTTGAAAAGGATATTTTCACTGTTGAATTAGGATTAGGGGTGGTTGAATCAAAATAAAGTTTCAGATATTGACCAACCTAGACTAATTGAAAGCATGTGATTATGTTGTTTTATCCACTCTGCTCTCATGGTGTCTACTTTTGTTGCAGCATATATGTTTAGAGGAAATATGCTTTTGTAGTTGACATATCAAACTATGAACGTGTACCACTAAGGTCCCAAAAAAATCTGGTGTACTAGATGCTTATATAGTTATTTTGTGCCGGTGTGTAATTTTACGACAAACATAATTTTAGAGATGATCCTTTGGGTACTAGCTGAAGTAACAAACTCTTCTAGATTGTGTTGAGTGGATGTACATGAAAATGGTGTATTTAGAAGTTTCACTATAAGTAATGCCATAGGAAACATAGTTTCCAAGTGTAAAATATGCAAATGTTAGCTTTATGTGTCTCTAGTGGTGTTTATTTTATTTTATTTTATTTGTTTCCTGAAACAGAGCTAAATACTCTTTGAAGCAAATAAACATCACCCAAATTTCCACACCCTTGACATCCCTTAAGCTCACATACCAATTATTACTTTATAGCAATTATTTGGTGACCGGCTTTATGATTAAATCCTTGTTACGCAGAAATGTTATTGGCAGCTTGTACAATTAATATGTATGACCATGTGGCTATTAGCAGAGCATATGTTTTGTTAAGAGGTTTGTTTTTTCATTAATGATTTCATTAGTGTAGTCATCCTAGTGCCCAAAAACTGGGAATTTGGGTCCTCAAACTTTTCAGGGGCATCATTATCCGGTCCCTATTTGCAAAACCAGGATTTTGATTCATCCAACCTGGCAGAGGGTGTCAGCCAGGCCCTTGCCACAAATTAAAATGATTTTGAGCTATGTCATTTTTTTGTTCAATAACAAAATCTAACAAACACTAGATATAGTTTTTAAACCATGAAAAATATCTCTAAGCCTCGAAAAATTCTAAAATAATTTCCAGAATGGGAAATATCCAAAACAATATGACAAATTTCTAACATTCTAATCCATGTAGTAATGGATTTTGAAAAAACCAAACACGCAACTAGTATGCATGCAACCATCATGAATGCAACCAGCACACATGCACACATGCTGGTTGTGTATCATGTTTTTGTAAGGAAACGTTTTTGGGTTTATACATTGATTAGAATGTTTTAGAAAAAAAATAGACTTTTAAGATAGTTTTCCATTCTTCTAGAGCTAAACCTAATTTTCGGAATCTTGTAGAGATATTTTCATGAGCTCTAATTATTTTATTTAGATTTCCCATGTTCCAATTTATTTGTATTGTGTTTTGAAAATTTTGGAGGTTTAGATATATTTTCATAGTTTAAGAACATATATAGTATTTGTTGGATTTTTTTGGAACTAAAAAATAATGACATAACTCAAAACATTGTCAAAACCACTTTTAACTGTTGAAAGGACCGGGATGACACCCCCTAGATAAGATCAAGGACCCAAATTTTTGGCCTTGTAAATTGGAGAGTGGGATGACACACTAACACAGGTTTAAGGACCAGCCATATATTTTACTCATACTTGGTACTTGAATCATGTTTATCTTCACTATTTGAAATATTTGAGTTGGTGATTGTGGTGTGCCTGACACCGTCATCACTCCTCGTAAATTTTCATAATTTACCCAGTCTTTCCCTTGAGTCTGATTATTGGGAACTTTATTTCTTGGTTCTCTTATTTCATTTGCACATATCAGTAATCGCCTTCATGTTTTGCTATTTGTAATTCCTCTGTGACACCATTCCCCCTATGAGTTATGTAATAGTTGATTTGTTCACTCCTATGTTAATAGAACGCCCAGTCTGGGCTACGTTCTTTCAAAAAAAATAGTTGATTTGTCCAGTTTGCGATGTAGAATAATTTTGCTAGTTTACTTTAAAATATTTCTCGGACCTAACGACAAAAATATTACCTAACAAAAGTATAAATCAATAGAATCTGCTCCTATTTTGCATCTGGTAAAACTTTATGCTAGCCTATTAATATTTTTGTATTTTCACAAAACAGGTGACTGCAGCTGGCAGCGAGAACCCATCCATAGAGGACATATACAAGTTAGCCCTGTCGGAGATCATGGTCTGGATCTCCGGCTAGGCCGGCACCGCCTGTGGAGGCATCAACGGCGTCTCAAGCTGCGCCGCTGTCGTCTGTCGATCTGCTCAGCTTGCATCCTCCGGGTTTTTTTTAACTTAAGCATCCTCCGGTTTAATTTGGAGCGGCCGAAGTAACCTAGCTACCTGGTTTAATTAATTTGCATTCGCCATATAAAGGTTTGAGTATCGTGCGTGCTCTATATACATGCATGCGTCTGGTCAGGTCAGGTCGAACTGAGAACCGTGCCTGTGTGTCGTCAAAGTTCGTGGACAGCGTTCGTCGTGTCGTGTCGTGTCGTGTCTTAAAGTATTGAACCGTCGTCTTCCGAGTTGATGAACCGTTTAAATTTGATTTCTGAGTCATTGGCTTGTGTAGATTGGTGTTGCTGCTCGTCTTTTACTTCTTGTTGGTGCTTATTTGGTGTTGCTGTTCTGGTGGTAACATGGTATGCAGCCAGCTCGAATGCTCGATGGATGGATGTGATTCTGTACCAGTGCAGTGATTGCCTGATTGGAGCCGTGGACTGCTGCTGCGGCACTTGCAGGCATCACACATTGCTGAACCCGAAGGCATTCTGTGTCAGTGCCGGGTTGGGCCGGTGACATGCGGAAAGGCTTTTTGGTCCAAACCTGGAGCGTTCCAAAGCCCATGGGGGGAGGTCGCAAAAAAAAGCCCAATGGGGGGAAGGAAATATCATTGGACCAAGCCCACTTAAGACAGTTTTTTTTTATACTTCACTTGAGACCGTTTGAATAATGCCTCCCCTTGCTCTCTTGCCCATGAGGGTAAGAAATCTCCGATGATGGCTGCAAGTCCTGCAAGACCGTTAAGATTTTTTTTCCCGGAAAAGGACCGTTAAAGAATTTGATCTTGCGATGGTGTGGATCGTCTCTGTCATGTGCTGCCAGCTACGGACTTGGCTGTCACCCGGATCGGCTCATGTGGCGTCCACCGGATCGAATTCTAGAACTGCGTCCTCGCACGCTCGCCGGCATGTGCTCCCCTCCCTCCCATGGATCAAGCCGCCCGCCCGTCCGTCCTCACTCCGGGGAGTCGAGACCCGAGAAGAATACTGTGCCGCACATGGGAAAAAAAAAAGAAGGCGAAAAGAAAGAGAGGGGCACGGGGGGCTTATCCAACCAACGCCCCGCACGTAACAATCCAGATCGATCGGCTCATTGGCACTACAGCCTGCTCGTACGATGGCGTTGTACTGGCTGGCCAGGGCCGCCGCCATATTCTATCGTTGCCCTGCTCCCGGCATCCGGACCTCGCTCCCACATGCGCATGCACTCGTCTTCCCGTAAGCAAACAAAGCACGCGACGGCCGCGCGCAGCAGCAGCGACCGGCCGTGTTTGCTTCCGGCCGCCTTCTGGCCTCTCCATGAGAGAAACGATAGAGGCATGGAGCTGAGTGAGGAGGACGAGGAGACAAAGGCGGTGTTCACTTCCCTGCAAATTCAAAACTTTTTCAAACTTTCTCTCTCTAAACTTCACTATTCACTATCATATCAAATCTCTCTCCTTATGCATGGAGCATTAAATGTAGGTAAATAAAAAAACTAAGTACATGGTTTTGATGTACACGATGAGACGAATCTTTTGATCTTAGGTAGGTCATGGTAGGACAATGATTATCACAAACAAATAAAAAGTGCTACAGTGCGCTACAGTATTCGATGTGCCATTTTCACCCAAATTCACGTTCCCTTTTCAGGGAAGTGAACACCGCCAAAGTTGCATTCGGAGGGACGGCAGGGTATAGCGCTCACAGCAGGACGACTCGCGAAACACCAGCAAGGCGTGCAGCAACAGCACCGGAAAGGGAGGAGGTGTATAAAAAGCAGGTGAAACATGATGTGGCACGCACCTCCCGGCAGCGGCGGAGCTCTCGGTATGGCAAGGTATGGCCGGCGCCATACCTTGTTTTGCTAGGAGTACCGTGTTCTCTCTGAGATGTTGTTTTTCTTCAGCATTTTATCTGCAGTACTCTATGAATTGAGACTTTGAAGCTTTGATTGTTCAGCTGCACCACACCTTAAATTTAGTCTGTCCTCCGCCACTGCCTCCCGGACGCATTCTCTCGAGTTCTCGAGCTGTTCAACGGCAGTGGCCGATGGAAGTGGAACAAATGCCGCCGCGACAGACGCAGGGGTCTAGGCGTCGCAGCGCCCACTAGGAAAGAATCTCCACGCCATTGCTCTCGTTGCTCGCTCGACCAGGCATAGCGAAGAACTAGTTGCTACTACTAGCACTGGTGCTTGGTCGTACGACAGGAACAATTTCTTTTTGGCGCCTAGGGCTCATAGGCTGTCTGTGGCACCTTCTTTCTGCACAAATTCTGATGTGGATTCCCCTACGATCCTATTACGAATTATCTACTGCTCCTAACCAAAGTGAATGAAAAAAAGAAAAACAGAAAAGAAAGAAAGGGGCAGCGAAAAGATGGGTCGAAAAGGCTGGCGGAGTGGCGAACAAACGACGGAGGGAGCAGCGTAGGCATAGCACTCCACTGAAGACCATGGACGCCACACACAGGCACCCTTTCTTTCTTTACAAACAAATTAAACCTACACGCACAGTACAGTACCGACTAATATTCTCCCAAAAGCACAGGACACAGCAGGCATGATTTCCCCTTTATTCAACTGGCCCGATCTCTTCTTTCAGAAAGCTCTTGTGTTCTATGTTATCTTGTCCATCGTAATGATATACACATATAAAAAGATATGTAGATAATGTAAGCACCTGTCAGCAGATACCGGCGAAAGGGCCGGTGGCTCAACCCCAAACTCCATAACTCCACATAAACAACTAAACTGTTCTCGTTTGATGAGGGGCGCTTAACCTTACCTGTTCTCGGTTGGTGGGGCTCGAGAGATGTTGTTTAGTTCTTCAGCTCCTCCTCACTTGCACTCGGATATGGTATTTGCCCATTTGATATGGGTGCTTAACTTTGGGAGCTGGCATCACTTTGACCAGGACCGGTCGTCAGTGGAGGCCGAGACATGTCATCGTCAATAATTGAATAAATTCTCTGTTCCCCTGCCTCGCCATGGAAATGGATAGGTGATGATGACGTTGGAGTTATCTTCTTTTTTTTTGTTGCATTATATGTGGTTCCAAAAGGAAAGTTAGCAAAGGAATGCTTATCTGATCGAACTATGGTGTCCCAGTAACAAGGGGTTTCGACAGCGCTGTAGCATTTAGTAGCTGGGTTTCTTTTTTCTCCTTTTCAGTAGCATGGGATATCAAAAAATGGGGATTTTTATTTAGGTTTTTCCTTGTTTTTCCCTTCTTTGGTTTACTTCGTGCTAGCAGTAAACCACAATGAGGGTTTCGGTCTGAAGGTTGGATTTTGATTTATAATAAGAAATCTCCACCCTGGCATTGCCGTGTCGCAATTGGAATGTTTTCGAAACTTTGAAGGTAGACGATACATTTGGCAAAGTTTATAAATATAGATGGCACTCTGTGACACGTTTAAAGGCCATTCACACATTTCGCTATCGCTTGTCTTTCTTTCGACAATGGGATTAGCGACGTCATTTATAGTGGTTTATCCAATGGCTTTAATTTTATCTCCGGACTTGGGGTAAAGCTGCAAAGCCAGCTAGCACGGTGGTAATGCCAGGGCAAAGTCTTAGCAACTGATCAACCGAGTCAATTTAGCATGGCAACGATGGATTCAGCGCCATCATAGATTCTTAAGAATTTGGCTCAAAAAGACCAGGCTAAAATTTTATAACTTTTTTAGCTAGTAATCATTGAGGATGGAGTTAGATGGCGAGAGGTCATTGGAGCCATGATCTATTATGTGTATCATGATCAACTCACAATTGGTGAAAAAACATAGCCTTGGTCAATACAATTATCCCATACATTAATCACGCACGTCTATTTCCGCTGAACACACCCTGTGGACGAAGTGCCGGAGTTTAGCGGTTGTTTTCCCTTTTCTTAAGCGACGTGTAAGGGTAATTGACTTGTGCAGCTGCTCAAGAGACATAGACTAGTCGATGATCAACTGGTAGACAGATAGCTGTTTAAATACCATGCACATGGTCAATAGCATTACCCCGCCTTTACAATAGTCATCCCACTTAATTTACACTGAACACCCTGTACATGGACGAAGGTTCCGGAGTTTTATTTGTGGTGATTATCTTATATATATACATAATAGATCAATAGTTATATATACAACGTGCTACTGGCTTGTGCTTGAAGCAAAAACGTTTACAAAATGGGGGCCCGGCCTGTGGATGGAGTACAGACCCAGACGTATCTACTACGAGAAGTGTCGCATAAATCCCGCGAGTTTCGTCGTACTCAAAGGATCCACCGGCCGGGGTGATCCAGATCCGCTCCATGGCCAGATCCACGGGCTGAATTCCGGACCAAGGAAAGCTCCGGTGGCAGCTCGAAAGCCTCTCACGAAACAGTTAGACTAAAGCAAAGAAAAGAATCATCCATTATATTCCTCCTCTGATCCTCTGATCCCCCTTCCCTCGCTCGCGCGTCCTAGTAGTAAAGACCACCGGCACCGGTTCGGTTAATTCCTGCCGCTGCCAGCGAGCCAACGTGCACAGCGGCATCGGCCGGCCGGCCGGAGCCCGCGCGCGCGATCCACGGCGACCACCGCTTTGGAATTCCCCGTTCATTCAGTGCGCGGAGGCCACGGCGAAGATGCCAGATGCGGACGGACGCGGACACTCTCACTCCCTCCTTCCCCGTCACACATACGGAGTAGCTTCGTTTAATATTGGGCTAATCTTTCATCCAAGCAGCACGAACAAACAGGAAGACCATTCTTATTATTATTATACTGATGCATAGCAGGCATCGCCGTCACGTCGCAGTGTCGCACGACGGCCGTAGGGTAGGGTAGGGCCCCGCGCCGGCCCGGCTCTGTTCCGGCTTCCGGGCCCTTGGCGTCGCGCGCGCGTGTAATCATGGACCAATCTTTGACTCCCTCCACGGCAGGGCATGCAACAAGGGCCAGGGGGAGGGAGGTTTGTGCTGGTGCACGGAGACGAGACGGAGACCGAGGTGGATGGTGGTAATAATGGAGGCACAGACACAGTGAAGCGCATCGGAGCAGTGGCTACCTTGCTCGCGCCTCAGGTGTCGTCGTGGTCATGGGCGTACTCATGGAGGGGGCACCGGCAATAACGAACGGATCGGAGAGGAGGGGCCGGCCCACGGCCACGGGGGTTAATACGGCGGCTTTATGCTTTTGCCCGGCTGCTCCCCTGCCGGTGGGGGGTACTAGTACTCGATCCCGCACGTACTGTATGTATTCTTTTTCGTTCTCAGGCAGCGGAGGAAGGGAGAAGCAAACAACATAGCAGTCCGGTCCAAGTCCAAGGCGGAAGCAGCGGTGCTTGCAGCTGCAGGAGAGGGAGGTGGCTGGCTGGGTAGGCGCTGCACTAATGAGTGAGTGATCAGCGCCAGCGCCAGCGGGTCGTCGTCTTCACAACTCTGCTCGCCAATCCGGTCAAAAGGGGCGCAGGGAGCTGCAGCAGCAGCAGCTGTTTGCAGCAGCCAGCGGCAGTTGCCCGGCCCGTGCCGTGCCTACCGGCTCGCTGTGCGCCTCAGCAGAGCCCCTGATGCCATGCCATGCTTCTCTATCTCTAGTCTGGGTTTCTGATCCCCATCCCGTCGCCACTGCTCGTATGCATGCAATGCCATGGACCATGGTCCTCCTTTCCGAATCACGCCTCTGTTTCACTGCCTGTGGTGGGTGTCCTACTGTCCTGTGTGTGCTCATGTGTCATGAGAGAGAGACAGAGAGAGGGAGATACTCAAGTCGGACGGAAACAAAAGAAAAACAATGGAGGGAGGGGATGTGATAATTTCACGGCAACAACATTCCATTCTGCAGAAGCATCCTGCAGCCTGCAGGAGGGGGCAGCCCCACCCCGCCACCGCCACCGGCCAACCTCTGCCGCTGCCCAGCCCAGCTTTCAATGCGCAATCTCCCCAGTCCTCTCGCTGCTTCGCCTGTACTTTCACTGACCCAAACGCACACGCACGCGCGGGAGCGCGCCTGGCAATTCTTCTTTTGTTTTTTGCGACCAAGGAAAAATGAGCTAGAGGATGCCATGTACGGAGTAATCAAGAATCGGCGATTGCTAGCTGCTGCTGCTACTATTGATCGAATCAAGAACCCATCCTCCTGCCAACATTACGTACGTACAAAAATGGAAAAAAACATTGGAAAATTTTCTACCGCGTTCCTTCCTCCTCCAGTCCTCCGGCATTACATACACGCCGCCAGCGCCGGCGCCGGCGCCGGCGCCCCCCGCCGGACGCCGTGGCCGTTGCGTTGCTCGCAAGGCCAGGCCATACAAGCCGGCAGCTTTCCAATCCCCCTTGCATTTCCGCCAAGTGAGTGAGTGATCTTTCTCACTCGGCTTGGGGGCGCAGTTCGTGGCCAGCAATTGAAGACGACCATGGCCGACGTCAAATGATCGGTCGGTCAGTAGGGCTGGAGGAAGTCGTCGGAGTTGGCGATGCAGTCGGTGGTCGGCCATGCGCAGCGGAGCAGCTTGAGCAGGTGCTGCGCCTTGCGCTTGGCGCGCTCCGAGCAGCCTCCCTGCACCATGAGCAGCAGCTGGCTCATGGCGCCCGCCCGCACCGCCTCCACCTGCAGCGCCTCCGAGCCTCCCACCACGGCCACCAGCGCCCCCGCCGCGTGCTCCGCCGCGCGCCCGGACATGGCGCGCACCAGCGCCGCCACCGCCGCCGCCCCTCCCCCGGCGCCGGCCACCACGGCGTCGCGCCCGCCCTCGGCGCGGCACAGCCGCTCCACGGCCGCCAGCGCGCGCTCGGGCTCCCCGGCGCCGCCGCCCTCCGCCACGCGGCGCGCCAGCGCGGACGCGGCGCCGGCGGACACCGCGCGGGCGCGGTTCTCCTTGGCCAGGCACAGCGCGAACAGGCCCCGGATCCCGACGCGCACGGCGCGGGCGTTGGCCTTCTCCTCCACCAGCGCCACCAGGCCCTCCATGACGCCCTCGGCGGCGCCCAGCGTCGCCCGGGCCTCGGCGCCCGACGCCGACGCCGCGGCCTCCACGACGGCGCCCGCGTTCACCCTGGCCTCCAGAGGGCCGCCCGCGGCGAGGACCTTGCCGAGCCTGGCCACCCGCTCCTCCCGCCCCACCACCTCGGCGGCCTCGGCCTCCCCGAGCCCGACGAGCGCGAGCACCGCCATGGCCTCGGCCTCGAGCTCCTCGCTGGCCCCGGAGCCGAAGGCGACGTCGACGAGCGCGGCCCTGGTCTCGTGCGTGGCCATGACGAGGCGGTTCTTGTCGGACTCCCTGGCGAGCGCCCTGAGGCGCCGGAGCGCCGGGAGGCCGGGGCCCTGCGCGACGAGGGAGCGGACGAGGTCCGGGTCGGCGGGCTGCTTGGGTGTGGGGATGCGCTCGACGCCCATGGAGCGGTGGGCGACGCACCACTCCTGGATGAGGCGGCGGAGGGTGTGGTTGGGGATGAAGGTGAAGTCGGCGAGCGGGGCGCGGGTGACGGGGCAGGTGGTGTTGCCGGTGGCGACCCAGGACTCGATGCTGGCGCGGTCGTAGGTCTGGCCCGTGGACACCGTCACGGGGTCGCGCATGAGCTCCAGGGAGATGGGGCACCGGAAGTACCACGGCACCTGCACCCCCGCCGTGTCCAGGCCCAGCGCCAGCGGCACAACGCTCCCCGGCCCCGGCATTACAGCACTGGCTGGTGTGATTTGGATCTGGGCCGAGCTAAGCGAGGCGAAGCAAGCGATGGAGATGGAGACGTGCGTGGTGCGCGTGGGGGAGGAGAGGTGGTTGGGTGAGTGGTGGGTTGGTGGGTGGAGTGGAGAGGGGACGAGGGAGGGAGGGAGGATGCTGCTGCTTGCTGACTGCAGGTGAGTGAGTTGAGGAGAGTGGTGGAGGGAGGAGGAGACCGGCCGGCCGATTCGATCGAGGGGACGAATGGCGCCGTCCGGGTATAAGTAGGCGGGAGGTGGCCAGCACGTGTGCGGGGTGGGGTGGGGTGAGGGAGGGGTCACTACTCACTCACTCGTCTACTACTCCGTACGTGCGGTGCTGGAGCTCGAGCTGGGAGCACTGCCATTTCTACCGCGTGAGTCCTTGCCGCACTCGGAGTCCTCCGACGGGTGTGCGGCCCGACGGCCTTCTGATTGGGCGCGAGCCTGCTCCAGCGTCAAACCGTTTCGTTTTACCGGAGGCTCAGCTAGTTATTAGATGGGCCGGGCTGGGCCGGAGCGAACGAGGCTACACCACCACTAGTCCACCACCTGGTACCGTGGGACCCACAGCGCAGCGGGCCAGACAAATCTGGGAATATCGGTGAGATTATACACGCTGACGTTCTTCTACCCGCTGTGCTGCTGCAGTGCTGCTCAGATCAGGTGATGATGGCCAAACTTCGGCCTTGTTTAGATCCTAAATTCACCTCCCAAATTTACTATGCAAAAAGAAGATTTCCCATCACATCAAAATGTCATAACATGTATGGAGTACTAAATGTTGATGAAATCAAAAATTAATTGCACGGTTTTGTTGTGCTCTGCGAGACGAACATTTTGAGCCTAATTAATCAATTTTTGGACAATTTTTCGCACATGCAAACGAAACGCTACAGTGCACCGACTGACGCGCGTCAGTCGGCGCAGTGTCCCGCAGGCCCAATTCGGGCAGCCGGATTCGGCATCTAAACAGGCCCTTGAAGGCTTGTTGCCATCCCCTGCAGGCTCTGCCCTCGGCCTCGCTCGCTCGACGCCGCCGCAGGCAATAATACAAGCCCGCACGGGCGTACGCAACGCGGGGACACGCGAGCTGGGAGGGGGATCGATCGAGGTCCAGCCCAGCGTCTCCCCAGCTAGCGTAGTGCGTAGCACGGCACGGCACACATGGTCACATGCGCCTTGTTCGCTGGCTCCATCTCCCCGTCATATGCCTTTGCCGCTAAAGCCCCCGATCGGCGATCGCCCCTGCTTCTGCGTGCTGCTGCTTTGGCCTTTGGGTGGTTCGGAAGAAACAGAGCGGAGGAAGCCAACAAGGTAGCCTACGGCGTAGGCTGTTTGGGCGTGCATGGAGGTGGGAGATGCCGATCGCTACACTATACAGAGTGGTCACTGCTCAGGTACTAGTATATAGGTAGGCAGTCCGCACCGCAACACATCAGGTGCGAGTAGATGCCCCTCGACCGACCCATGGCAAACGGCGGATTCCTTTCCTTCAGATGAAGTGGTAGTTCTGGTGCTAACTACTGCGCCCTGATCACCAAGCCTTTGCCTTTCTGTACGTCCTCATCGATTTCATCTCATGTCGACTACACTACCTGACTACCGGTCTACCGCTACCGCTAACTGCCCCTCGTCTCATGTGTTTATGGTTCAAACTTCCAAGCGCGCGGTGTACGTGCTCGTAGGGTACCACTACGCACGGTACAGTAACCGTGCATGAGTCAATTCAGTCAACGACATGTCCCGGCACCGGCTCCACCTGATCTTCCTCCGGTCAATCTGAAAGTGTCGGTCGCCGCCATGTCCGGCTCATCGTTTAAACCTGTCCATTTCACGTTGGGCGCCTCCACGATGAGCACGGCCAATTAATGATCTGGCAACAACTATGCGCTGAGGAGCATTGCCGATAGGCTAGGAGTAGATGGTTCTGCTCCGCGGGCCAGCGGCAGAGCATCCGAAATTTACTACTGCTCCGATCATCGGATTATTTATTCACAAGGTCCCAATTGAAACACAAGAACGGAACTAGCACGATGTTAGAAAAGGAAAAATAGAATTTGACACGTACTGCCCTGTTCCATTCGCTTATCAGCCACATAGCCAGCAGTATTTTTTACGCAGCAGAAATCAACACCAATCAGCAGTATTTTTCACGCAACAGAAATCAGCACCGGCCACCAGCTAGCCAGCAGTATTTTTCTCTTAGTACAAATCAGCACCAGCCACCAGCCAAACGAACAGGCCGTGGTCGCCTTTTGTTACTAGAATCAAAGTATGTTTAGTTCGTTTACTAAGGTTGTCACCAATCATCATTTGTCATAAAGAAAGTGCCAAACCTGACTAAATTTAGGTGTTTAAATATCTGTTAAAAAGAATGCAACATGATTTTTAAAAGAAAAATCTGAAACTATGTATACTTTCTATATCGATGTTTTTCTAAATCATGTGTGTGTTTCTTACATAAAAGTTACTCAAAAATACTTTTCACTCTATGGTGGTTTCACAATTGCGTCTATAGATTATACAACTAGCTTCAAATTTCCAAATGCTTTGACTCTTTTATTTATTTTGCATCTATAGATTATATATCCTTGTATTTTGCTATGTTTGTCAATGCTATACTATCGAGAGAAAATGTTTGTCCTTTAAGGATATCACATTAATGTGATGTTTCTACCCTGAGTTAATTAACAATTAAATGGCCGAAAGAAAAAATGTTACTCTCACTGTACTTAAATATAAGGATCTTCTGTTTTTTCAGGATAATTTAAGGAAGACGGGGAGAATAATATGTATGTACCTCTCATAAAGGCACAATGCGGGCTCGATTGGCTTAGAAAAGAAGAAATAAGGAGGGGGGAACGGAGCATTTTCATTGAGAAAAAATAGTCTCAATTTACCACTAGTTTGGAGAGAAAATTTGAAATGCTAAGATGTATAATATTTTAGGATAAGAAATATTTAACACTGGAATGGATGTCCATTTCAGAATAAGTATTATATTTGGAACTAGCCACACTGATGCTGCCTTGAGAAAAAACTTGTGTTCCAACACTAACATTAAAGACCAAATCAAAAACATGATACATGCGTTCTAAGTCAAGGTTGCATACATCTTTTATCGGTCATTTTAATATGTTACCATTAAAACTTTAGGACGTCTTTTTTATTGGGGATAGATGAGGTATGGAACTTTCTAGTTTAGCTCCTCTTTAATTGCATTATTGAGTAACTTTTCCCTTTAGAGAATTATTATCGCTCCGTTCTAAATTACTATTTACTATTGATTTTTTCATATAACGTTTGACCATTTATTTTATTCAAACATTTACTCTAAATATGATAAAAAATAGGTCATCATTTAAGTATTTTTATGAAAAAATAAGTCGCAAATAAAATAAATGATACTGTCAAGAATTGAATAATAATTTGGACAAAAATACGGTTACCTTGTGAACGGGAGGTTGTATTTAGCTTAGCATTTATCCGAAAGTCGGGGGTTGTTGGTGCTCATGCTCAACTATAATTCTATTTGGTTTTAACTCATTTTAGTTCAAAAAAACTAGTACTACTTCCTCCGTTTCAGGTTATTGTTTGTTTGACTTTTCAAAATACTACTCCCTCCGTTTTAAAATATAGTTCGTTTGACTTTTTTACTATAAGTTTGACCACTCATCTTATTCAAAAAAATTGTGTAAATATAATCAAATTTAAAGTATTTTTGAAGACTTTTTATTAATAAAGCAAGCAACCACAAAAAATATGATAATTTGCATAAAGTTTTAAATGAGATGAACGGTCAAACTTATAGTAAAAAAAAGTCAAATGAACTATATTTTAAAACGGAGGGAGTAGTATTTTGGGTTATTAAGGCCCTGTTTGGCAGAGATCTCAAAGCTGATTCTCTGGTGAATGCAGCAGGAGCTCTGACAAACAGTTTTCAAGAGAGAAGTGATTCTCTACTGATTCTGTGAAGTGATTCTCTGAAATGAACTAAGAGGCTGGGAGCTGAAAAAAGTAGCTTATCCTGATTCTGTGAAGTGATTCTTCATCCTGATTTTGAGAGTTTATGATAGAGAATCAAAGAGAAGTATTTTCAGCAACAAAATCTTCTCCTGATCCTGTGAAGTGATTCTTCATCCTGATTTTGATAATTTATGATAGAGAATCAAAGAGAATTATTTTCAGCAATAAAATCACTTCTCTTAGAGAATCAGAATTAGATGGAGCTCTACCAAACATCTCCTAAGTCTAAATTTTAAAATTACTAGACTAAATTTTCGAGCACCCTACCATCTACAGTTGCACAAACGGACTTTTTCGGATTTTCTCTCGCTCGTCGAGCATTGGTGGCATCGTAATCTTCGTTTGTACTGTAGGCGTTGAGTTGCTACAGTAGCATCACAGCTGGCTTTGGCGGGCCCTCACGCCCTCACGATCTTTTAAAAAAGAGGACCTAGTTTGACCACGCTACATTGCAGGTTCAACGCACGGATCGAGCAAGCACGCAGTGAATGTCCATCACGGCATCTTCCACTGTGCAAGTAACGGTTGTCAGAGCCGTCTGTCTGCACGGCCCCATTCGCCAGTAGGCGCCGCACGCTGCCCTTGCCTTGCGGTGCCCAAGATTATCCAAATGGCAACGTCTCCCGGTCCCGCCCGGTCCAGTCCATCCCATCCCGTCCCCGTCCGCGGATTCCGACGCGCTCTGCCTCTCTGCTCCGGCATCAGCTCTGCCCGCACGGGCGCGTGGGTTTCCGCGCGCCTCGCTGCCCGTGTGTCGGCACCCGCGCCCAATCCGGGCCGCCCATCCGTCCCCCGGCCACCGCGGATGACGGACCCCGCCGGTCAAACAACCGGTCAATCCCCGCTCCCGGAGCCACGGGCCCCGTGCCCCGACGACGGCGAGAGCCGGATGGATTGAAGAATGAAGGAAGCTGGAAGCCTCGCGCCCGGCGCTTCCGCACGTCGCCCGCTCCGTCGCTCGAGACCCGGCGGGCGGCGACGCACGGGCACGGGACCACGGTCCTCCGGGCGCAAATATTCCCCGGCGGGCCCCACGACGCCACCCACCCAACCAGGCAGGACACTGCGCGCCCGTCGCTCCCCCCGGTCCGCCCTCGCCGACCGATGCCGCCGACACGTCGGATGCCGCCGGGGGGCCCGCGCGCCCCTCACCCGTAGCCGCGGGCGCGGGAGCGAGACGTGTCGCGCGGCGGGCGTGCGGGACGGGCACGGGCACGGGCAGGTCCCTGGCGCGTGGGTCCTCTTCTTCCTCTGAGCGGGCGGCGGGCCCCGGGGGCGCCTATGAGTGGGGCACCGCGTGTCTCCGGTCAACCGGGCAGCGCGCGGGGTCGGGCCGTCGGGGCTCTCTCTCTCTACCTAATCCTCTCGTGGCCTCGTGGGGTGGTGCGGACTGCGGAGGAAGGGTGGCGCACGTGCGGGACAGCTGGCGCGGGCGCTCCGAGTTTTTGACCGCATCGTGCACGTTGTGGGGGGGCTCGCGCCGGTACGGAATCCTCGGCCCCGCTTGCACTGCACGAGGGGCCGGGCTGCTGCACGAGCACACGGCCCTATCATCCATCCTCATCTCTCTCTTGTCTTCTCTGACTCTCTGTTTGGTTTTCTTTTACCAGCTGGATTAGAGAGTTGACGCACGCGGCCATGTGATCGAATGCACTTGGCCACCATACTCGCATAAGCATACAAAAAATAGAGCGGCCGGGGGTACATTGATAATGATGATGAACAATAAGTAAAGAACTGTAGCAAAGGTGCGCGTTCCGTATCGATGTTGTCTTCCTGTCATGTGATGGTTATGAGATGCACACTTTCACTTCCCAGGATATCTGAAGCGAACAGTACGTACAAGATTTCGTTAAACATTGCGGCCTTGCCCAACGCGAACTTAATAATTATTACTAGTACATAAGGATGGCTCTAGGCACACTCTCCGTGTATCAAAATTGCAGTGGGAGCTGATAATGGAAAATATGATCGTGCTTTCTACGTAAAGCCGGACCAACTGACAAACTGGCGGTCTAACTAATTTCTATTTTAAATTTGATCATTATGCAAGTGTCAAGTGTGCATGGCGTGGGCCGGATCAGCGCAAATGCCGGTGCTGATCTCTCTTTTCTTCTTTGGTGATTGTCTTTTAATTCCATGATGCATGTTTTGTCTTCTAACTCCTGTTATATATGCTATGCATATATATGATCATTGCTACAACTTTTCGTACATGAAGTAGACACCGACGAGGCTCCCCTGTTCATTACAATAGTGGCCATGCATGCATGCTATTAGTTGGGAGAAAGGAGGCATTGATCGGTCTCCCCGATTCGCCATGTTCATTTCATTATTGGTCTGATCAATGCACAACACATGATCTTAGGCTATCTTGAGTAATCCACATGAATGGTTGCATCGCCTCCATATGCAATATGCTTATTGTTAAGCTTTGCCCTAACTAGCTAATATTCCTTATGTATTATCACTAACATCCGGTCGGTCAAAAAAATACTCAATGTTTTGATCGAGCTACTTTAGACAAGCAAGCTTTGACTCGCCGAGCGAAAGGAACCGGATGTGGCCGTTCGAGTGTTTGGATCATCGCTGGCAAGGTTTTTCCTTGAGGTCTTGGCAAATTGGCTCACCTGCTAGGTAAATCCGTAAAGGCACTAAAGTTAGCTACAGCCCTTTTGCAGGGTGGTACGTAATGTGGTATATGAGGAATCAGACCAGTGGTTACTGTTTTTGGACATGACATATGGTTTCTAATGTGTTCCGTTCATTGATTGCTTTTTATAAAATATATTCACAAGCCGTTCTTAGGGCAATCCCAACCCAATGAATAGGATGATGTCCATAGCATTAAATAAGGTGCCATGTAGGATAAAAGATGATGTGGCAAGTGAGTTAATGAAGAAAGAGGAGGAAACCGGGTCTTGCATGAGACATGGTTTCTACACGCTATCCAAGACAAGATGAGAGAAGAGTAGCATTTAATTTAGTCATGGAACATCAGTGTCTGCTTTGGGAGGGTAATGTCTTGTACTAATTTCTTGATGATGTGGAGACTATGGACATCACTACTGGTGTCTTGGGTTGGGACTGGCCAAATCGATCTTGTTACGCAGTAGGAGTAGTACTAAGTTAGTCCGCAAAAGGTGACGTGGAACCAATGAATGAATTCCCACGTAAATATACTAACATATCCATGTGCCTTAACTGCTGATAAAATAAAGTAATAAAACAGAGAATCAACATTCAGCAGGAGCACAACACTGTTTGGACGTACTGTGTGCCGCTGTTCGCAGAGACTGATGAAACAGCAACAGCGTTAGGATAAACCTGCTGTGTCCGTGTGTGCCGACCACGGGTGTGTGAACATGGCGCCGGACGGCTGTGCCCGTGCAGTGAAGCAGGGACCAAACTGGAACCCGCGTACCCATCAGGCGTGCGCCACATGTAGGCGCAGCGCCGGGCTTTTGGGTCCAACTTGGAGTGCGATCGAGCGAGATCGACGGAGGAAACGACATGCAAATGCAACGATCCAATCCCAAGCATGCATGCGTGCAGCAGAGCAGTCAAGCACACCGACACCGGCTTTTGTTGCATGCATGCATGCGTGCCCTGCAGGCCTGCAGCGTCGTGGACTGGGTGGTGGTGTACTAGTGTGAGTGAGGAGGGCCTGTAGCTGTAGGCAAAGACCCTGGCGATTGGAGAAGGCTGGAGCTTTCACAGTCTCACGTCACATGCATGGCACTGGCGCACGCACTGCACTGGCGTCCAAGGCTGCATGGCCCGGAAAATGTTGGAGTTGTGCTGGACCGGTGCAGTGCAGATAAATGACCTCTGGGGATTACTCTAGGCTCGTACGGTACGGGGCTCGATCTTCCGGTCCACCCTAGCCTGGATGGATGGACAGGGGGATTTGAAAGGCCCCTGGCAAGGCTGGCGCTGCGTAAATAGGGCGACGCCGGCCCGGCCGGGCGGGCACGGGGCACCCATCCATCGCCATCGGGACTTATCACGCGTGAGCTAGGAAACGGTCGTGTCACTCATTATCACGGTAGAAGCTAGCAGTGGGGGCCGGGCTCTCTGAACTCTGAAAGTCTGAAATAATGAATAACTCCCTCCCACTGGTTAAGTTTTCCGATCGATGCATGGTAACGACGTACAGTGGGGGTGACCTGTGAGCCACTGAGCCATGACTGCTCTCGTGAGGCCGGGCCAGGTTAATTTCGAGAGCAATATAGAGTATATGTTTGTGAGGCGCCGGTCGCTCCACCGCGGCGCCTGCGCCTCTCTCTGTGGCACGGAATAAACAAGGCTAAACAAACACCCTCTCGGCTTGTTCCTGGCGCTACTGGGCGCGCTGGCCCCGGCGGCTCTCACATCACCTGATCACCACCTGATGCGTCATCTAATTGGCCATCAGATCGCAATCACATCAGTCATCAGGGCATCCGGCCGCTGTACCGCACGCGCGCGTCTGCGCGCACGCTCCACGCGAGGCGACCCGCCATCACGGGCAAGTGGGCTGCACGGCCGGGACCGGGAGGCAGCGAGCGCGAGCGGGCGCGGACCAAGGACGAGGACGAGGAGCATCGCGTCGCTCGCGCACGGCAAAAGCAAAAGCTGTTGGATTTTGAGGGTCACGGCACGGGCACGGCGCGGGGCATGGCCGAAGTGAGCAGGCAGCGGCGTGCTGCGGGGGGTGCCGCCTCCGTTTTGGGCCGGCAGCGGCAGCGCCCCGGCGCGCACGCTTGCCCCCCGGCCCGTTCGTCGCCTGTCAGTGTCGATCACTCCACTCCACTCGGATGGTCCCAGGCTGTGGCTGTCGTCGAGTGACCCCCCAACCGTGGCTTTGACGGTCGTCGTCTCCTGGCCTTGGCCTGCGGGCGCGGTGGTACTCGCCTGCCGGGCTCTGAACCGCATGCCGGCCTGCCCCGTTCTGCTCGGTGCCCTGCCCTCTGCTGGCTCTCAGGTGGTTTCCTGGACTGGACCCCTGATCTGCGGTCTCACTCATCGGGTCTCGTCGTCTCAGGTGCTGCCGACTGCCGTGCCGACTCCATGCGCGTTCACGAGCTCACGCGCGCCATCTGCCACCTGCGTGGTAGCGCTAGTGCGCGTCGTCGTGCGCATCTGATCGAGCCCGTTGGCTAAGCAAGAATACCACCGGGGGCGTCGGGCTTTATTAAGCCGGTTTCTTGAGGCAAAGCGAGCAAGGCACTACCACAGAAAAGGTTTTTAGGACCGGATAAAAACATGTTTTTAGGTGCGGATGCTACGCCCGCAGCTGCTTTTTGCAGCTAAAAATGAGACATTTACAGGGACGGGTGTTTGACCGCTCCTACAAATACATTTGCAACGACGGGCCATGCCACAGTCCGGTGTTGTAAATATTGTTTGCAGCCACGGGCTGAATCAACGTCCGACCCTAAAAGTCAATTAAAAAACAAAAAAAAAATACATCGGCAGGTCCGCTCTCGCGCCGGCGAGCCCCTACACCGGCCGCCCGGCCGCGGCGCCGAGCCACTGCGTCGCAGCCTCTCTCTGCTCGCCTGCGCTTGGCCGCATAAGCCGCTCCTCTACACTGCGCCACCCGCTAGGCCTTGCCTCGCCCTGCGCTCGCTGCCTGGCCTCCCGTCCGGCTCCGCGCAGCCTGCCGGCACACCCGCCAGGTTTGGCCACCGCCTGCGCCGACCGCTTGTGGCCTCTGCCCACCGGCGCATGTGGCGCTGACCGACCGCCCACGGATGCGGCAGATCCGTGCAACCTGCCCGCGCCCGGCGCTGGCCTTGCCAACCACGGTCTACGCCGCTTGGCCGGCCTTTGCGCTGGCTGCGCCACCGTGGGGGAGGCGCGCCATCCCGTCGCTCCCGGGCCTCACCTGCTGCCTGGCCACCGCTGCTCAAGAGTCAAGATAAGAGACAAAGATAAGAAGAGAGAACAAGTGTGAGCAGAATGGAGAACGCGAAGAGATAAAGAAGAGGAAGGACCGTGGGACCTACACATGTTGTGGTGTTTTTTTTATACTGCTTCAGTTTTCAACTTTTTCAAGAGCGGGTGATGCTGATTTCCGCGCTTGGAGCTGTATTTTCAGCTACGGATCACAAGACAAGCCGCTTCAAGAAATAGCTTCTATTTTCAGCACCGGACGATATTGTGATCCGCATCTAAAAATGATCATTTATAAGAGCGGGTCACCTTTCATCCGTGCCTATAAACAGGGGTGATTTCCAGGAGCGGCTCATCACATGGTCCGTTTCTGTAAATTCATCTTTAGACGCGATCCTGATGCTACAGTAACATTCACATTTTTTAGGACCGAGCGAGCTTCCCGTCCGCCTCTACAGAAAAAGTAGGCCGCGCTTATAAATCGTTTTTGTAGTAGTGAAGAATCCAGGCTAACACACCCAAATATATGGGCCGATTTTGATATTTGGTTAAATATGGGCCTATGGGAAGACATAGGCTGAAAGTACCCAGGCCCAACTTACTCGATGAAATCATCCAGTGGCGGAGCTAGGATTTCATGCTAGGGTGATCCAACTTAACATAATTTTTAAACATTAACTATAATATGCTGTTATGTACTATTAAATTTACCAAACACAATACGGTAAAATGAGAAAATAATATCCCACAAACATCTTATAAAATGAATAAGTTTGAAATATGTGTTTTTGGATACATATTTCTAAAAATAAGATGCAAAATCATCATTCTTATTCATATTTCACCAAATTTACAACTGTAATATGCACCCACTCCTATCCTCTCGGTTTTGCGTCCAGGCCGGCCCTCCTGCAGTCCAAGTATATCTTACCTACGTCTAAGAGTTTAGTGTAGAAATTGAGACAGCTACAACCAATTTGGGGCAATGCATCAAGAAAGGGAGATGCAGGCTGCGGAGGGGGAGACAAAGGGCAGCGCAAAACAGACCATCCGCTGGCGTGCGGGCCATAGGATAGCACCCAATGTTTCACAACACTAGCAACGTGAAGGGGCAGGTGTACAGCTATTTCTGCGTACGGGGGAAGTGAAACAAACGAAAGACGCAGGAATCAGATTACACACCGGCTAAAATTGCTGAGGACTATGGATGGCAACGGGGCGGGGCGGGGCCGGGGGACGCTCCCCCGATCCCCGATCTTGAATCCCCGCCCCGGCCCTGAAACCGCAATCGGGGAGAAAACACGTCCCGTCTCCATCCCCGCCGGGTCCCCGAACTCCGACGGATCCCCGTGGGGAACTACCATTCAGCAAACAAATCGTGGAAATCTGAACTTTGAAAATAAAAAAGTCAACAGAAGCTAGCAAATCCAAGCAAGCGAAATATATTCTCATACAACATGCACAAGTTAACAGATCCAAATCCAAGTACATCAAGTATTTGTCACAGATGCAACAACGATTCGACTGCATCCTCACAAACAAAAGCTAAGAAGCTAGCAGATCGAGCATATTAGCACTTCTACTAAAAGTATACTAATACTAATTGACCCCTGGATGAATGAGGACTTGCACGAGGACCCAGGGAGAAGTGTCGGTCTTCGTGGACGGTGTGAGCAGAGCAACTGGCACTTGGTCGCTCGGCCGCTTGCTCTTCGTCCGCGTGGGCACTGCGGCAGGCCGGCAGCACCTCCGGTCGCTGGGTCGCTTGCTCTTGTTCGTCCGCACGACAGTGCGGCAGGCCGGCAGCACCTCCGGCGTTCTAGTGTTCTCTGGTGAGAGTGAGATGGGGAACGAGTAAACGAGCGAGAGTGAGCGACGCGTTGGTGGCGGCTGCGGGAGAGAGAGGAAATGATAACAGAGCTAGGGTTTGGAAAGAGTGATGTATATATACGTCGGGGAGAGTTGTTGGGCTATTGGGCCGTGCGATTCTTATGGGCTGTAAGTGTTTTGGGGCCCCGTGATGGCTCCACGGGGGAAAACTCCTCCCCGTCCCCGCCCCGTTACTGTTTCGGGGCCCCGCCCCGGCCACCCCGCGGGGGAAATTTGCCCACCGGCCTTGCCCCGTTCGGGTCGGATCCCCGCGGGGATCCGCATCCGCGGGGAAATTGCCATCCCTACTGAGGACATCAAATGGGTTTTGGCCAAATTTTTAGGGTGGGCCATGGCCCACAGGGCCCACACTGTAGCTCCGCTCCTGAAATCATTGGCTAACAGTTGGAGGCTCCCATTCTCCTGAAAAAAAAAGTTGGAGGCTCCCATTCTCCTGAAAAAAAAAGTTGGAGGCTCCCATTTTCACTCAAAAGAAAAAGTTGGAGCTGAGACTCCCATTGGGATGTCATGTAAGAATCAAGAAGTGTACTCCCATTCCCATCCTAATGATGCTGATTTTTGCTGAGAGAGAAATACTGCTGGCTGGTGCTGGTGGCTGGTGAGAGAAAAATACTGCTGGCTGGTGGCTGATAAGCCAAGCGAACATGGATATACAAGTAAGCCACTATACAAGTAGGATGTATCATCAGCTTTATATGACATGGCACTTGTATTCAGCCAGCAGCTAGCATGCTAAATCATTAGCCATGCTCTTAGAAGCTTGTCCGTTCAGCCTAGCTGCCAATGCCTAGGTAATCAATGGTTTCTAGACTCGCAGTTTCACAACACAAGGGCGATTTGGTTCTCCATTTGGAGATGTGTCAAACAAACCCATTCTTAAGAGGTAAAAATTGGCGTAGTGATCAATGTCGTCGAATGAAAGACAAAATTTTGCTGGTGGGGAACATGGCAACTTTATACATTTTGCGGTATTTTTGTGCTTTTTTGTGATTCAGTACGTGATTGAGATGGTAACTTCATATACTCTATGCATTTGTGAAGAACATCTTACCCATTTTATTCAGTGGTTGCTTATCATTTTTGTAACGAACAGTGTCATTTGTAAGGCAATAATTTTAATTTGTATTATGCTAATTTGATGAAGACACATTCACATGTACTCTACTAGTATAGCAAAAAATCACTGGATTTTAAACTTTTGTTTAAACAAAAATCGTTACCGGTCACTTGCGCCATTTAAACAGACGGATTAATTGGCCTTTATTTGGGCAAACAATGTCTACGTCGTTTATTTTACTCCATTGTATTATTAGACAAGGACAAATAGAAACACACATGATAATTATCTTCACGCTATATGGACAAGACACACCGGAGATAACGAAATAAGTAGCACATACTGTACATATTTTAGTGGTTACCAACCAGTATATCACTCAGGTGATCAGTGGCGGAGCTCGCAGTCCATCCAAGGGGGGCCGGTGCTACAATAATTAATGACCACTGGATCAGATTCAGGATGGATAGGAGGAGCACGAGGTGCTGATGGATAGGAGGAGCACGAGGTAGAGGCACGAGAGGAGGATAGGAAGCAGCACAAGTAATAGCGGGCGTGCGGTGTTGCTGTTGCATTGCAGTAGTTGCGGTCGCCTCGAATGCTAGCCAACGGACCACGAGCAGTCGAGCACTGTGTGTTGTACGCGTAGAATCAACAGGGCACCACACTGTCGTCGACTGACAGCGGACTGATGAGATCGAGCAGGGGGGCGCCGAGGGGTCGAGTCACCAAGGAGGCGAGTGGCCTTGGTTGAACTGCAGAGGACGCGGATGCGGAGGACTCTAGATATCGCCGGCTCTATGCCGTTGTGTCGGACTGATGTCGCGATGGGCCAATGGATGCCACTGAGGTTGTCGTAAGTTGCTCATCGTTGGACTAATTAGTTTACATCTAGATGGTCACTTGGGTCCCGGCTTATGGAACTGATATGCGTGTGGGCTGAATTAGCTGCCTGTTAGCGATTTTAATAGAGCTTGATGGACTGCATTGCACCACTACAACACATATCCTTACAAAATGTTGCATGGCAAGGGGAGGGGAGGGGGGGGGGGGGGGGGGGGGGGAGGGGGGGGGGGCACAGCCCTCTATGGCCCCTACAGGGCTCCGCCCATGCAGGTGATGATGCACACTGATTTCCAGTGATTACACCGGAAAAGTGATGGATGGGGCATTTGCGCGGAAGAGGAAGTCCAGCTTCCGGCTGAAGGTGAAAACATGATCATTTCTGACATTTCATTTCCTTGAATAAGTGACATTTCATTTGCTGCAACGGGTTTGCCCAAGAAGCTCCCGTTCTGAAAAAAAAAATGCAGCGACACTACCATTTTGCAGGATGGTTAAGAAAACGCGAGCTTTATCTTATCTCCATGCCATGGTTCCACAATTTTTTTTACACGAAATGCTTGTGTACTGTGCACTCGACGACGACATATGTGATGTGAAGCATCATCCCTCCAGGTCCAGGGGCGCCGCTGCGCGCGACCGATCGACCGGGACAGCAGCAAGCGCGCTCACGAGATGAGACCGGCTCCTCCACTCCAAAGTTCAAACTTCAAAAAAAGGAGATGCAGTGCGTTTGTTTTCAGCAACGGGGAGATTCAATACGTACTGTACACACCTCTGGGCCTTCAGTGCAACCGCCGTCCGCCAAAGCTATGGGCTGGAAGCGATCGAGCCCATACGAGCGTTGATGGGCCCAGAAGAGAATTTACTCTTCGCATGGGCTTTCAAATGATGCTAGTTGCTAGGACCGGCCGAGTACGTAAAGGAAACTGAACCATATCTATCTTTTCAGTTGGCATCCTCCTCTCCTCAAAAAAAAAAAAAAAGTCATCGTCCTGCGAGCAATTGTTTGGGGTTTGTGATGTCAGATTTCTCCCCACAAAGACACGCATCACTACATCAGCGAGGTGCAGAGTCTTTGCCAAGAGAAGTGAGATGGTGGTCTGGCAGCAAACTATGCTGCCCATTCACTGTTTCACTTAGCTCATTTTCCCCTTTCACGGAAACCATTGGTACAAATATTTGTTGAAGCAGTAATTGACCAATTTGTTAGATCATGCACACACCGATGCTCGCAGTTCTACGCACACCGATATCTGCGGTGTCGGTTCCAGATATTTCCACCCCACTGTTTTCTTAGGCAAAGGACAAAAATGAGATATATATAATTAATATAAATAATGGTTTCACTGACATAGGCAGAAGATATAGCCAATAATTAGCTCATTCGCCCCACCTAACATTACATGGACAGAGCACAAAGAGGACACATAGGCCACATACGCATACATATTTTAGTGGTTGCCAACCAGTCTACCACTACCACTAGTCCGGTGACGATTCACAGTGATCTCCGCTACTGAATGATGGAGAGGGCTCCAAGTACTGAAAGACATGACTTGTGATAGTTCTGATATTTATTTCTTTATTTTTTTAATTCAGAATTTTGTTTCGTGGCAATAGACCTGGCCAAGAATGAAGGTCATGCTCCTGAAAATGCCACAACACCTGGTTGATAGATGGCTGAGAGAATTCTAAACTGAACAATGGAAGAATTAATTTATCTCTAATCCAAACGGCCAACACCACCAGCGTTCTGTGACAACAGTAATAAACTAAAAGTAATGGAAGATCTCGTGGAATCTCGTCGTTTGTCGTTTTCACCGTTGCTATACTTGTAAATACCTTTTTTTAGGGGGCTTGTGAATACTTTGCATGCAACGAAAGTGAAAAGTTGATTTTAAGTTTAATGAGGCAACATAACCACCAGATCTAGTCTAATGTTCTTTTACAGAGAATGCTTGTTGATGGAATTCATATGGGGCTAGAGCTAGCTAGATTAATACAGTAATACCACTAGTAAAGAAAAACTCCTGGTGGCAAGATATGAGTGAAGGATGAGACACTGCCGTTCCAACCACCATAACATAAACAACACACATCCCCCCCCCCGGCCTGCAGCTGCAATTCCACCGCAATTGATTATTGGACGGGCATGTTCCACCGCCCTTGTTGCCACGTGGATGGTAGTTACCCGCGATTCCTTCCGTTTCCACAATTCCACCCCAGCTTCCAAAGCAACCGATGCTGCAGCATACGGCACTGTACTCTGCTCGTAATCCTTCTCGGCCTGTTAGCTTAAACTATTCGCTAATGACCAAACATGTCATTAACGTGTCATGTAACATGTCAGGTACCCAAACCCATCGTCTCAATATTCAACACGCACAATCCATACCTGGAAAAGATTTCACCTCTTTCTCTCTCTCTCTCTCTCTCTCTCTTTTTGTTCAGGGGATCAGGAATTCAGGATCGTGAAAGGCATGCGGTATGCTTGCGAAAAGAGGAAGATGCAGTACAGGTGCCTCTGTCGCAGCGAGTGTCCATTTTCTGAAGAAGCGAATCGACCCTAGCTCGGTGGCTGCTGAAAGCCTGAAAGAGCTAGCCTGAGTGAATGCTGATGCATCCCAACTCGAAAGGGAAACCTTGCACGATACAGAGAATAAAGAACTTCTTGATAGTACTGGAAATGTGGCTGCAGTAATAAGGATTTCAGTTCCAGTTCTTGAATGAATGAAAAGTATATTTATATTCTGGACCTGCAAATGCATTATATTTTTTCCGTCCAGGATTTTCATGGATAAAAACAGGAGGTGGGTTACATTGTTGACCTAGGTGCTCATTGATCAGCTCCCCCTAGTTGCATTAGTCAGCAAATGGTGCTGATTGATCAATCAAATGTGCCACAAAATATCATAAAAGAATATCAAAATAAATCAGGCCCAACTCTAGAACTAACAACATGGCAAATGTGTTGTCTAGAACTATTCATTTTTTAGTCCGTGCATGTACCACAAAACGTGTCATCAAACGCAAAGCTTTGTACAATTAACATTATAATTTATAGATGTAGTCTATATAGGTTTCAAAAGACAATAAGAATTTGTATGCGCCGCACACTTGAGAAACTATATATGGACTAGAGCATCTCTCAGGCCAAATTACCAACTTCTATCCATGCTTTAGGATACACATGGAGAACGCGGTGGTTGTACTCTGACTTCGGGGCGCGCGCTTAGCTCAGCTTACCGCAAATCCAGTGGCGGTGTGGCTGGAAGCTTTACAATTATCCGATCCTGCCAGAGTGTAGGACCTTCTTGGAATATAAATTTGTGCAGTGCATGCTAAACGCTAACCCCACCCACAAGACAAACAGTCTTAGTGTTCATGGTGAGCGGCATATGTAATTGAAAATTTGAAATCCACCCTTATTTGCCGTATGTTTCTTCTTGTAAAGGCATATTTGATGCTAACTTTTTTTTTGATATGGATGCTAGCATAAACTTCTTCGGCTGTCAGTTATGTTTTTTTATGTCTCCTTTGGCAAGGAGCAATGACAAGTTCAAGCTCTCTAAATATAATGTCATGTTATCAATCATATTGCTAGTCAGTCTAGTGAACACTAGAAATGCTAAAGTTTGAAATAATAAATTTCACTGTACCACTCATGTTCTGCAGTCCTACTCTGAAGTTACTCAAAAAACTTTGTAGCTTCGTTTACATAAAGATGAAAAAGATAACATTAAGCTAGAATCCTAAAACAAGGTATACCATCACAATCTTGGAAGGAATATTAGCGGCCCAAGCAACAGCATCCTAGATCAAGACTAAATTGTAGTACACATTAAGAAAGCCGATGAAATCATAGCTGACTGATATATTGTCATATGAGGTTTTGAGAACCTGAGTCAATAGATTTTTTTTTCATAACAAAATTCGGATACAGATACGAAGTTGTGTCCACTGAAGAGGTGACTTATCTTGTAGACCACTTTTGGATTTACTGAAGATTTCTCAACTATTATAAGAAGTGAACTAATAAGTGTAATTTGTACGTGAGTACAATAAATTTCTTCCTTACAAACATGTCCTTTGTGTGTTTATTGATGAAAGGATCCATGTCATTGAAAGGGACAACTAACAGCAGGATACATTGTAGCTGGGGGACCTCTAGCATAACATAACACCTACAGAAACAGGACATAAACTTGATATCTGAAAGAAAAAAAAGAAGAAAATAGAAAATGTGCAACATGGCCTCTCATGCCAGCTCCTCCAGTAGACTATCAGCAGGCACTCCTGACTGTATTCCATCCACCTCACAGGAAAAGGATCAGATACCCCTTCTTCTTCACTTGAATTATTATTCCCCCATCTGGGCTCTGGTGTGTGTCTTCCTCTTCCACCTCCATGCATGCAGAGGAGCAGCTCCCTCATTACTTCCCATTACTCTCCCTCCATCCCTCTTCTCTGTCCTCCTGACTCCTTGTCTTGATCCTCTCTATTGTCACCCTCACTTTGCCACAGCGCAGGTACATCGCAGCCGATCCATCAAAGCAACCATTCTCGTGCAATCCTCCCTCTGCTCTGCATTCGTCGGTTTGCCCCTAGGATCGATCCTCGGCAAGCCAGCCGCCCACCGCCACCAGCCACACCACCGCTGGCCTCCCCAACCAGAATCCAAAATTTTCATCACACCAAACCATCCACTCCTCACCTTTTCCCCGAAGCAAATCCAGTCTTTACAACCGCATTGTCGCCAACAACAGCCTCCTTACCTTCCCTTCGCACCCGATTACCTACTCAAATCCAATCCACCGCGCCCAAAGTTGCGGCATTTGCTACTGTTTCATCCGCAGAACTCAATCTTTACCGGCCGATTCTGCTCAAAATCCGAGCTCGATGCTGTTTGCGCAGTGGAGCCCAGTCTTTGGCGCTTGATTGCGCTCAAGAACACGAGGAGATCCGGCAATTCGCAAGAAGAAAGAGCGTTGCCCTGGCTTCTCGCGCTCCGCCGGGTCCGATGTCGGACTCGGAGCTGTCCCAGAGCACGGTGGTGTTCGGGCTCCGCATGTGGGTGCTCGTCGGCATCGGCGTCGGCGCCGCCTTCGTGCTGCTGCTCGTCCTCATCTCCGTCCTCTGCCTCCTCGCCTTCCGCCGGCGGCGGCGGCAGCGGCCGACCAACCCCGTCCAGCAGCTCCCCACCACCGCCCCTCCCAAGAACACCGCGAATGGCAGGGCGCCCAAGGACATCCAAGAAGTTCCCTCTCTCGCCGCCGCCGCCGCCGCCGCGACCCCGGCGAAGACGCCGCTCCGGCAGGTGCTCCAGCTCCCCACGCCACAGGTCTCCGAGCAGATCGTGATCGGCAAGGAGCAGCACATCGCGTGCCCGGAGCAGCAGCAGCACCCCAGCAACCGGAGCGACGGGCCTTCGCCGCGCGCCGGCGACGAGAGCCGAGGCGGGCGGGGTGGCGCTGCGGACCACACGCCACCGGCGGTGCCGGAGGTGTCCCATCTCGGGTGGGGCCACTGGTACACGCTCAAGGAGCTGGAGACGGCGACCGGGATGTTCGCCGACGAGAACGTGATCGGCGAGGGTGGTTACGGGATCGTGTACCACGGCGTGCTCGAGAACGGCACGCATGTCGCGGTCAAGAACTTGCTCAACAACAGGTAACGGACAACCCACCTAGCATCTAGCAATTGGGGTCAAATTCACGGCCTGAAAATTTGGGCACTTGTCATTGGTATCTGACTACCTGACGTTACAGCTTAGGTGATTAGTCGGTAGAACTAGTAGTAGTTGTTAATGCTGAATATTAAAATGCCTGCCCATTCTGTTGATTGCCATGGTTACTAATCGTTAACTCAACTTGCTGATTTTGAGTTTAGACTTTAGAGGTCACATTCAGCAGGAGATTGCATTTCGTATTCCAAATTGAGAAGCTTGTCTTGGACAACTAAGTCATGTTTTCTGGCTAGTAGCTATACACTTGGTTTTGAGATCATACTCCATCCGTTCTGAAAAACCTGACGTTTAGGACAAGGTTTGAGTCAAACATTGAGAATATAAATCATCAATAATTTTTAAATTGTTGAGTTTACAAATATGAAAACTATATGAATAGATTTGTCTTGAAAAATACTTTCATAAAAGTATACATATATCACTCTTTGATAAATATTTTTAGAATAATGAGAGGTCAAAGTTGTGTTTTGGAGACCGTGTCGCTGTCCTAAACGTCAGGTTTTTCAGAACGGAGGGAGTAGTTCAGAAAGGGGGCTGAATTCCGTAGAATTTTTTTTGAACGGAACGGCAAGAGCTTTGCCGTAATTTTTATTAGAAGAAGAAAAAACAAGAACAACAATGACTTCGACCCAACACAACTAGAGCACTATGGCCCTTAAACCGTAGACAATTTCCATGTCTGAGTTTCTTCAGTGTGCTTCTAAAATTTAGAAAATTTCCACCCTTGATTTGTTAGGGGTCAGGCAGAGAAGGAATTCAAGGTTGAGGTTGAAGCGATTGGGCGCGTTCGGCATAAGAACCTCGTGCGCCTTCTAGGTTACTGTGCTGAGGGTAATCAGAGGTATTGTTTTGTGTGTGCATATCACTTCCATAGCTTGTTATGTTGTAGAATCAATAAGTTTGGTGATATGAATGATGTTGATGTTGATCTTATTAGGATGCTTGTTTATGAGTATGTCGATAATGGGAACTTGGAACAGTGGCTGCACGCTGATGTTGGGTCCGTAAGCCCTCTTACATGGGAGAACAGGATGAAGATTATACTGGGAACAGCAAAAGGGTCTGTGCCATTCAGCTTATTCTTGGATACTGACTTTTACTGTCATTCTATATAGTTACCTAAGTTTTGTGCCGTCCTGTAGGTTAATGTATTTGCATGAGGCACTTGAACCAAAAGTGGTTCACCGTGATGTCAAGTCAAGCAACATACTTCTGGACAAGCACTGGAATGCTAAGCTCTCAGATTTCGGACTCGCAAAGCTTCTTGGTTCAGAACGGACTTATGTTACTACACGAGTTATGGGAACTTTCGGGTTAGATTCTATGAACTGCAGTTTTAGGCTTTTAGCTCAGGTTGGGTGTGATGGTCAGGTACTGATTTTATTAATAATTATTACAGGTATGTTGCTCCAGAGTATGCAGGGACCGGAATGTTGAATGAAACAAGTGATATATATAGTTTTGGAATTCTCATTATGGAAATAATTTCTGGTAGAGTACCAGTCGATTATAACAGGCCACCAGGAGAGGTTAGTCATGGCTGTGCCTCCATATTGCCAGTGCTATTTTACGAGCTTTGTGTAAGTGAATTATAAATCTTCAGGTCATACTTTTCAGGTTAATTTAGTTGATTGGCTTAAGACGATGGTAAGCACCCGAAATTCTGATGGCGTCGTGGATCCAAAGATCCCTCAGAAGCCTTCTTCTAGGGCTGTGAAGAAGGCTTTGCTTGTGGCGTTGCGATGTGTAGATCCTGATGCTCTCAAGAGGCCAAGGATTGGACATGTCATTCACATGCTCGAGGTGGATGATTTTCCATACAGAGAAGTAAGTTGATAAAGTCGATTTGTTCTATATTCAGAAATATTTCTAGTGTCTGCTCTCAAATTGGGTTGTCAAAAGTTTTTGCTTCTCTATTGCTAACAGCTGTAATTCAAGTATATATATCATACCTACTGTTTTTTCCCTGTGATGTTACCCTTCTGCCTTTTAAACTCAGCAAATCTTTTTCAAGTATCCCTGCAGGTACTTGTGTCGTACTCCTACGTGGTTAAAGTTGTTTTTTTGTCATATATTCATGCCATTTTAGAATCGGAGTCAGTAACTATTATTCTTTAATTGCACCATACATATATGTCCTGCTTCTCTGCTAAGTATATTTTCTCTTGTTTGCACTTTCCAGCAAAATCTTTATTTATGTCAACCACTCTGAATTAGGGAACATCTTGACAGATGTCTTAAAAATTTTGCTTATTCCATTGAAAATCGTCCTAACTTAAGGACCACTTCATCAGTTCGGCTTCTTCCATTTGCATTTATTTATGTATCTATCATTGTTGATTCAGGATCGCCGAGGCAGTAGAGCATCAGGACAAACAAGATTAGCAGTGAAACCAGCAGGTGGATCAGGTGAACCTGAGACTGACAGTAGTGGAAACAATGGTTCAACACAAAATGAACCCTTCAGATGGAGAAACCCAGAGGCCTAAGTATTTGTGGGATCACTGAAAGAGAGTCAAACCCCCCTGATTTCTGAAGCAAGAGCAGCAGTATCCGCTGAAGTCTGTCAGTTTGGGTGGCATCCATGTATATTGTCAAATCATCTGTAAATGCAGAAAAAGCGATCTAGCCGTAGTAATTTTTCCTGCTTATTTATGTAGTTAGAGTTATCTATGTATGATAAATCCGCGCCATTTAAGTTAAGAAGAACTTTAATGAAATCCCTCGGGTACCTCTGGTTAAGAAATGACCTTAGCTGAACTTGTCATGCTCCTGGCTGTATTTTTGAATGTTTCAAGAGTCAACACCAAGCAGCAAGTTGGATGAAAATGCGTCATGCCATTATTCATATTCCCCAATTCTAAAACTCCCCTGTGCACCTGAACCTGAAAAATAATTGTTTGTGGCCTATACTGTATGAAGTTACTCCAGAGTCCGGATTGAAGTTGCATTGTTGCTGAAATATGTGAGAAATCCACGATTAACTATGAACAAACCCACAAATTGGTTTGGATTACAACAACCAACTCTAATTTACCCTTCCGAGAATGGGTTAAACTAAAAACGGAAGGAACCTGGCCACTGAATGGGGCCCGAAAAGAATGCTGGTACAAGAAGTGGCGTCGGCCTGTCGATCTGAACACGCGATCGATCGATCGATCGAAGTCTTAACACAATCATGGCCTGACATGCTGCCAACGACCAATTCCAAGCTCAGATCTTAGAGGACGGCGACCGCATAACGCACCAATCAGTACGCAGCTTGGCCGAGATGCCATCGATCCGCAGAACCGCAGCAACACTGCAACAGTGTCCTCCAACAACCACCAGAGCGAGGCCGAGGGAGGGAGGATCCAAGAGACGGGGACAGGTGGCGTCCACGTCAGCTCCGCCCGTCCCATGGCCCCATCTGCATCCGCTGCCTCGCTGTCCGGACGCGCCGCCGCTGACGGGGCGAGGGTGACGGCTACGCTAGGCTGCGGAAGCAACGAAAGGATCAGGTGGGTTTTTTTCCTCGCCTTTTCTGCGCGAGCTGCCTCGTGTCGTGGCCTACCCTGCCGAGGACTCGTGTTCCGACGGGCGCGCCGACTGAAACCGAGACCGCGGGCGACAGCGACGGGGAGGCAGCGTCGGTGCGTCGACGGTGACCGCGCAGCCGCTCCGTCGACGTTCGACGGGCCCGTCCCGGCTCTTTTATTTCCTTTTCACGTTTCGTTTAAATCAGGTTCGTTCGTTCGTAAAATATTCAAGAGGTTGGTAGAGCAAAAAAGGAACAAGAAAACGAATCGTATCTGTACCGTACAATCTAATAGAACAAGAGCAAGTTTCGGTTGGAACTTGGAGCTTGGGTGCTAGAGCAACTCGCTGGCAAAGGATAGAAAAAAATTGGTTTTCTCATCTTCAGGATAAACAGAAGAGGCAGCACGTACGACGTGAGGCAAAAAAAACGGAAGAAATGGAAGAAAACGGAGAAAAAAAATCATTTCAACTATGGGTGTGTTTAGTTCCAAAAATAGATAGGAAAAGTTTGGTGAAAATGTCACATCCGACACTGTAGCGTACTGTAACACTTTTCGTTTGTTCGTGGTAAACATTGTCCTACCATGACCTAACTAGGCTCAAAAGATTAGTCTCGTCGTGTACATTAAAACTATGTAATTAGTTTTTTTTATTTATCCACGTTTAGTGTTCCATGCACGAGGAGAGAGATTTGATGTGATATGTGAATAGTGAAGTTTGGAGAGAGAATTTTGGGAAGTTTGGTGATTCGATGGAACTAAACACAGCCTATGTCCAAGTCTTTATACAGTCAAAAACCTCGACCCAGCCCATGAGCTCCCAAACTGGGCCGGATAAAAGCCCAATCAAGCAGCGCGCGTGGGAGCGCCAGACCCTGGTGGAACTGGAGGAAGCGCGCAGAGGCGGTGGAGCGTTTTGTCCCACCTCGCCTGCGGAGCCAAAGCGAGCGTCGAGGCGCGCTATAAAACCAGGAGGGGGTGCCTCTTTGCAACTCGTACCTTTCTCGGCCTTTTGGCTAAGATCAAGCGTAGTATCTGTTCTTCTTATCAGTTTAATATTTGATATGTGGGCCATGTGTACACTTCGATATTAAATTTAATTTTTTGTGGGGAAAGGCCCACAGGGGCTTGCCGCTGGGGCCTTTGCGCGTCGCCCAGCCGTTGCACTGCTGGTCGGGCCTGGCGCACCCCAACCAAAGCAATCTTAAATTTACACTTGGGCTGGGCCTTGTTCCTTTGGGTTTTGGTATGATTAAGTCTGCTCTTACGGACCCTGGACGACTTGTTGGACCGGCAGTTTCCAGAATTTGGCCCATTTAGAGGCACCCTTTTAAGTTGGGACTGACTGGCTTGCATTTGTCGTTGCACCTGGTTACCTGACGTAAATTAAGACCCGACCCGATAAAGAGAGGAACTTCAGGAAAATTGTTCTCTTTAGGCTCGTAACACTACAGCGCTCCGCATTCATGGTAGCAGGGATTTGGAATCGTCAGGCGGGTTAAAGAAAAAGGTGGATTCAGTATGGTTTCTTCTGTTTTCACGCTGCGGTTATTGTTGACACAGCTCCAAGTCAAATGGCAAACAATAGCGGACACAGCTTTGTTCATTAGGCCTGATGTAATATGGTTCATGGCAACTTATCAAACGTAATCTTTGTTTCCAAAAAAGAAAAAAAAGAGTTACCACACATGTTAGTAAAGAATTAATGCCCGACTGTGACTTCAGATGTCTTGCGTGTTATTGTTCCATGAACCCGCCTACGAGTACATGACACATATAGCATAGGGTGCACTGATAACAGGATCTGGTGCTTCCTTGTAGTTGTAGGCTTCAAAGGCAGAAACCTGAGCTTAGGGATTGTTCTAAAGGTTGACACGACACTTTGATCAGTTGTTAGCAGCAAGTTTCTAATAAAACTTGACAGGTGCAGGCAAGCGATTCGATTCCAGGACTCTTCAGTTCCAATACTGGTTTCAGAAAAAAAAGCAGCAGTAACAACTGGAACTTAATCGCCGCCAGTGAATCTGAATCCTCTCGCAATGTCTGATGAGTGATGACTGCATCAGCCCACACCTGGGAGAAAAATGTCTGATAACTGCATCAGCCCACACCTGGGAGAACAGAGCACTGCTACGGCATTACATAAGTGCAACACAAATAGTGTCAATGAATAGCGCGAGAATAATCTCTTGTTTTTTTCTTCCGGCTAGCCGGCTGTACATTTAAAAATCTTCTTCTTTATCAATAAAATTAGCACAATCTCGTGCTGGTTCGTTCAAAAAACACAAATAGTGTCAATCCAACACACGAACAGAGTACTTTACCTAGCAACGTCGGAAGCCAGTGCAGACTGCAGGCACAGAGCTGTTAACCTGTTTCACCAAGCTATAGTGAGTGTCTCGTTCAGACCGGACGATGAACAAGCCAAAAAGTTTGTGCAACTGCAATAGAGAAGCCATGGAGCATCGTCTACTAGCTTGCAGCCTTGCAGGGGGCAGCACGTCCAAAAGGCTACGTCGAGGGGAGCAAGCAACAGCAAGGTATCAGGGCCCACCGGGACCCAGCTGAGCTGACCCAGCCAAGTAAGCGAGGAACCGCGCACCGCCGGCTATAAAGGCCAGCCGGAGCGCTTCGTCTTCCTCCGGCCTCCCCCGTCGCGCCGCCTGCTCCTGCTCCCGTAGAGCCAAACCGCTCTCTCCTGAGCTTCTAGTCCAAAGACAGAGACACGGCCTGGTCGTCGGCCGCCATGGCGGAGCCTGCCAAAGAAACCGATGTCACACCGCTACCGTCTCCCATTCTCCCACCGCCGCAAGAAACTGAAACCATGGCCGGCGCCCCCGCAACAGCCGTTCTCTCACCGCCTCCGCCTCCGCCGACGCAAGAATCCGAAGCCATTCTTGCAACAGCCGACCCCGCGCCGCGTGCAAGCGAGCCGCTGGCTCCATTAGCGCCGCCGGCCGCCGTGGTGGAGCTCGTCGAAGAAGCTGTCGCACTACCTCCACTACCGCCGCAAGTAACCGAACCCACCGATGGCGTTGCTCCCGCGCTCGACCCCGCCGTACTGCCCACGGCTGAGTCGGCTCTCTGGGTGCCGCCGCAAGAAGAACCAGTGGAAGCTGCAGTTGGCCAGCCATCGCCATCGCCACCGCCACCGCCAGCTGAGGCACCGTCGCAGGAAACGGTGGCGACGGCGGTTGAAGCCGAGAAGCAAGTCCCTGCAGATGCTGCACCTGCACCACAGCAAAAGCCGCCGCCGCAGCAGCAAGAAGGCGGCGCTGCGGGCGAAGCCTCCTCGGTTCACGGGGAGGAGAAGGACGCGGCACCGGTGGTAAGGGCGCAGGAGGGAGAGGAGAAGCCGGAGGAGAAGCACGAGGCACCGGCAAGGGTGCAGGAGGGACGCCGCCGGTGGCGACGTCTCCAGGCCGTCGTGCGCTTGATCTTCCTGCGCTGCAAGGAGGCTCCGCCGCCCAAGGACGAAGGAGGCGAGACGAAGCCACCGGCGCCGGGCGGTAAACTGAAGCAGCCAGTGCCGGTGCCGGGCGGCAAGCAGCCGGCGGCATCAGGGCAGGAGCCAGTGGCCACATTGCCTCCGCCCGCCGAGACATCGTCACCGGAGAGGGCGGCAACGGCGACTGAAGCCGAGAAGCCACTCGTTGCACCACCACCACCGCCACAGCAGCAGCAGCAGCCGCAGAAGCAAGGAGCCGGAGCTCCCGACTCCCCTGCTGTCCAAGAGGAGAAGGGCGCGGCTCCGGCAATGGCACAGGAGGGAGAAGAAAATCCGGCGCGTCGTCGGTGGCGAAGGCTCCGGGCCGCCGTGTGGCTGCTCTTCCACCGTTCCAAAAGCGCTCCCCGGCCAGGGGATCAGAGCACTCCACTGCCCAAGGACAAAGAAGGCGAGATCAAGCAGGCTACTGCGCTGGACGGGGACAAGGGCGCTCACGACGCCAAGCCGGCGCCGGACGGCAAGCAGCCGGCGTCGGGGGTGGAGGAGGGGAAGCAGCCGCCGCCGCAGAAGCAAGGAGCCGCCGGCGTTCCTGAGCAAGCCTCCTCTGTGCAAGAGGAGGAGAAGGACGCGGCACCGGCAATGGCACCGGAGGGAGAAGAGAACCCGGCGCGTCGTCGGTGGCGAAGGCTCCGGAACGCCGTGCGCCTGCTGGTCCTCCATCGCAAAAGCGCTCCCCGGCCGGGAGATCAGAGCACTCCATTGCCCAAGGACAAAGAAGGCGAGCCGTCGGAGACCCAGGCGGCGCCGGCAGGGGAGACCAAGAGCCATCGTCGTGCAGAGAGCGAGGCTGGCGGCGCCGGCGCCGGCCCTGTTGATGGCACGGCGGCGGCGAAGATGAACGCTTCGTCGAGGTTTCAGAAGGTGGGCAAGCGGCTCCTTCGCATCCTGTCGTGGTACAGGAGGAACTGCTCTCCGGGGGCGGAAGGCGAAGCTGCAGGGGCGCCGGCGGAGGAGGGCGAGAGCAAGGCGGGAGACGAGATCAAGCCGGCTACTGCGCTGGATGGGGACAAGGGCGCCGACGACGCCAAGCCGGCGCCGGACGGGAAGAAGAAGCCGGCGTCGGAGGTGGAGGAGGAGGGGAAGAAGCCGGCGCACCCGAAATGGCCACGAGAGGAGGAGCGGCTCGAGGAAATCCTCGAGGATGCTTTCACGAGGCTCCTTGCGGCGGAGTTCCACAGCCTCAGCAGCATCAGGCAGAAATGCCTCCTCACCTTCTCCGTCTTCGAGCTCGCCTCCGAGGTGAAGAAGCAAGGCATGGTCTACTGGTGGGTCTCGGAGTTCAGCCTGCGCCACCGGAGCGATCAAGATCAATCAGATACACAGCCGGCGTTGCTGCCGGAGCTGAGGAAGAAGAGGAGTTGGGCGCGAAGAAGTAGAACTGCATCAGCTTCTGGCGAAAACAATCTACCGGCGCCGCAGGGTAAAACTAAAGCCGCCGGAGATGGTGATGCGGAGGGCATCTTCTCCGAGCTCTCTAGTAATGGCTTCCTGCAGCCGATGAGGAACTGGTGCAGCAGGGTGATCCATGGCTGCAAGGTGAACCCGCTGGTGCACTGGATGCTGAAGCGCCGGGCGAGAGATGATCGCTTCGCTGACTTGGACGTCAACGGCAACCCGGCGAAATTGCAACCCAGTTCCAGCATCCTTTGCCTGACAGCACGCAATCGTGCCCTGCTGCAGAAGATGCGCATGGAAGATGAGTCACAACAGCAGGTCGAGAACAAATCCAAGGCAACAAAAACAACCCCCTCGAAGAGCCCAACCCAAGATGAGGCACCAGACAAGGTATTCATCAGCATTTACATAACTGCTACTTATCCATAGAAACCGAATAACCCATGCACATTTGCGAGGCTAGAAATTTCTTATAAGAAAGTCTGAAAAGCCTACATTTTGTCCCATTAACCAGGGGGCCAAACCAAATTAGTACTAGCCAATCGGTCCCATATAAAGTTGATGTTTCATAAACCCACAATCGGTTCCGTAAACTAACACCGTGCCATATCTAGAAAGAATATGCATTCGCAACATATATTGCTTGACTCTACAACAAAACAAAAACTAAACACCATCCAGAACCTAGTCGCAAGGCTGTGATTCAAAATGTGACCGTCTCATTTCACAATTAAAAATTCTCTATGTTATCATAACAATTCTAACAAAAATAAGTATATATTTCATCTTGATTTGATTTTCTAATCTAAGCCCGATTTGAATGGCTTTTAACTAAATTTGTTTTAGGAATTATCTCAAAGTGATTAATGGGCAATGCATTTCCGTATCTACCTAGCACTTCTATACAATTTTTATATCACCGAGAATCCCATGATTTTTTGTCTCCTAACCTTTTGTATTTGAGATTCTTTTAGGCATCTAACCAGGATTTATGTAATACCTAAATAGTTTATATAACTAATCTAATTATAAACTAATTTTTTTCTTGCAATATATATCACACTCTCTAAATGTTTGTCTACCTATTATGCATTAAAGTATAAAAGTACGCATGATATAACCCACATTTCATTTTATATCTTCGTAAATATAAAAATGTTATTTATGATCTCAGTGGACCACCAAGATAATGAACTAATTTTACGGGGTTCACTTAAACTTTAAAGTATTATTTGATTATACAATTCCACTGTCTGAGGCGGCTTCTAGATTTAACCAGTTTTTAGGCAATAGGCAGTAACAAGCAACTAACTAGCAATAAACCCATCGTTTGGACAAAATTAGTCATTTTCTAGATATAAATAAACTGCCTAGGCTTTCATGTTTCTCGATATATAAAGGTGAAATGCATGCAGCCTACCTTATTAGTTTTGTATAAGTGTTAGGTGGCCTTCCTATTTTACTGGTGAGTGTTATGTATATTTTTATAGAAAATAGATAGGAGTACATAAATCATGACCTTGTATATCTACTTTGTTGTAGGGCCCAAAAAACCTTCAGCCCATCCCTGACCTTGAATATATTGAAATTGCACAGTTATTCAAAGGAAAGCGAGTAATCCTCAATGTCAATGCACATGTGTACCCAGTCTCCAAGTCCACATTCTTGCACCTTGCCGATTGTTTGGTTGTGTTGCAACTTGGCCGATGGTGTAACTATGATGACAATACATACATGGAGGTGGATGGCCTAGAGTCATCATTGACTGCCATTAGCTCTCTCAAGAAGCTTCGGTATCTTAGCCTTCGTGGGTTGTCACGCCTAACAGAGCTCCCAGAAGGGATCCGATGGCTTAAGAAACTTGTAATCCTAGACATGCGTGGTTGCCAAAACCTAGTTAATATGGCATCAAAGGTCATTGCACCATTGAAGCAACTTACCCATTTGGACCTCACTGAGTGCTACATGTTGGAACATATTGGCCGAGGAATCACCTCCCTCTCAGAGCTGCAGGTGTTGAAGGGCTTTGTGTTTGCATCTGGAACACAAGGGAGTCAAGCATGCCGATTACAAGATCTCCGAAGGTTGAAGAAGCTCCAAAAGCTCACAATTAGCATCACCACTGATGCTAATGTAGGAAGAGGTGAGATGGCAGAGCTTAAGCATCTTGTCAGCCTTCGTAAACTCACAATCACATGGAGTGAGATACCAAGCATATTAGATGGAGACTCTGAGATAGTGAAAAAGAAGAGGGATGAACTTGTTGAGAAATGGACAAACTTTGAGCTACCTCAAGAGCTTTTGAAGCTAGATATTCGATGCTACCCCAAGAAAGAGCTAACATTAAAAGCGCACATGAATCTCAAGAAGCTATATTTAAGGGGTGGGGACTTGGAAAGTTTTTCCATTGAATCATCAAAACTTAGCAATTCCTCAGAAGAAACAAACTCTATCCATACATTGCGTCTGAGGTTCCTCAAAAACTTTAACATGGGATGGGAACAAATTTGTTCAAAGTTGAAGTGTATTAAATATTTGGAAATTGTGTCTAAGGATGAAAAGCTAATGAAGGATATGAATAAGGATCGCAAGGATAAGGATATATACATGGAGGATCAAGAGGATAATTACATAAACATAAAGGATCAAAAGGATAAGGCAATAGATGTGAAGGATCGAGAGGATAAGAAGATAAAAATGTTATTATACTCTAAGTTGGATGATAATGGGGTATGGGTGAAGGACGAGAAGGAAGAGGAGAACCCTGCTACTAAGGAATCTACTTTGATAAATACTGAATCCAAGATAGAAAAAGATCCTCAGCATGCCATGGAAGAAAGCAAAGGTGCACTATCTTGCTAGTATTATTTACATATATATAGAAATGTTTAATCATGTTTTAAATTGTTTCTTTAATCATATTTTTTCTACTCTTGTGACTTTTAGGACCTATTGAAGATCCTATCACTAAAGTTGCTAGCATTAATAAGGATGACAATGACAATGCTACAAAAGACTAGTCAGGTCTTCCCTTCTCTTAATGATAAATTAATCTAAATTTTAACTGTAAACTGTGATCATGCTCAAATTGATAATAATGTTCTTTATTCAATTTAGAAATAAAAGAAAAAACAAATAGAAACTCATGAGGTACCATATCAATAGAAGACAAAACCAACTCACATATGATATAGAGTGCGTTAATCTTTCTATAATGATGATGAAGGTAAAGCACCAGCATATTGTGCCTTCTCTTGAAGTAGAAGAATATATGTTATAGCCAATCTGCATATTCTTTTGGCATAAACTAACAAGAATGTTTGATTATATATGTAGATATCACAGGGAGAGGAGGTGTTGTGAAATGGCCAACGATATGATAGCACATTATTGATCATCTGTGAGGCAGTATGGATGAGATGATATATCTAAAACAGTAGATGATCCACATACAAGATTCATATGATATATCTATGTTAGTGATTTTGAAGAAGAGGCATATGTCAAAGCGTCCAAAAAATATAGTAGTATGCTAGACAGGGAACTTGCTCTCATGCAAGAATTGAAGAGCCAAGCTTGCATGTTTGATGGTGATATGGAGAAACCAACAAAACTCAAGAAAAATCTAGCGCTAACATAACTATAAAGATTGGTGGCAAATATTGATCAACTGATCGTAGTGATCTACATACAAGAAGTACAAAATAAATAGGTTAATCACATGTTATTTGTACCTTCTAAGAAGGCGATGCATACATGTGAGAATGTGACTCAACCAACTAGTGTTGAATTCCTTTTTTACTATTTATACACATGCAAGTTCCTTCAACAATGACATATTTGTAAGTATGCAATATGGAAAATTCATATCATGCGTGCGTACACGCAGTTATTTATCTTCATTATTGCAATCCAATGTAAAAAGGATCCTTTATATATATGCCTGTATGTATAAGTGGAGGCATGAAGTCAAATAGTTGCACCAAACAAGATAAAAGGCTGGAGGCATGAAGTTAAGGATATGGACCAATTAGATCAACAACATTGTACATACTTAGATTACATGTATATTTTTACAGTTTCTTCTTCACCTCATTTTAACTCTTGATGGTTGTGGATCTACAAAACATATGAAGTGTTGGCGGTCGTTACGTCCTGATTTCTGACCTTCAATCGAGTATAAAATGGATACAATGGAACAACACACCATAACAATATGAATTATTTTTGACCATTTCAACAAGTTTTGGTGTTTATTTTATTCCATGAGGTGAATTACTAAAGTTGGGGCAAAATCATCCAAAGTGGTGGTTTGGCCGAACTCCACCCTTGTGCTCGATGCATGTCACAATAGGAAGACGTGCAAATTACCAAAACCCCGGGCATGGGTGGACCATCATGACCATCCCCAACACGAAGGCGGTGGATCCAAGAGCGACCAAGCAGATGGGCTAGTTCGACCGAAGATCAGGGTTCGGCCGAAACCATAACTGGCCTACAACCACCTTTGGGGAGAAATCCTGGACGTTGGAGGCAAGGCGGTGGAAAATGGGCAGTTCAGCCGCACTGGGCCAGTTCGAACCAACCCACTTCGGCTGAACCGACCAGTTCGACCGAAGTGGCCGGGCACCGCCCTATGATGCCTTGGCCGGTGCTCTTACTTCCACCGCCCTCTTCTGCTATAAATAGAGGCCTCCAACACCTGCACAAGACGCACAAGAGAAGAGAGCTCCCAAGCAAAGCACCACACTACCATACTTAGAAAATAGGGAGAGAGGATAAAGAGGAGAGGTGAGAGTGTTGGAGAGGAGCCAGAGCTTTCGGCCCCTCTTCCACTTTGTACCTCTACGGATGTAGCTCATCTTCGATTGACATCCGGGCCGTGTTTCGTAACTCTTTTCCTTTCTGATTAATTAAGCATCAGCTCTTACATTTATATACTTGTTCCACATAATTTTATGCTTGTTGTTTTGCTTGGATGCTTATCTTTCTATATATATGATATAAGTATTAACTGACTAGTGTAGAAGTGGTGCCTAAACTTGAGGTTTAACTTGGTTTGCACCCAATTCAACGGATAGCCGTGGTAGCCATTAGGTGGTGACAGTCCTATCGGCCTACATATTCCACCACATTAGTCTTGGACAGTAGGACTACCCCTGTGGTGATTGGTCCCACGTTCTGATGTAAGCATTTATTAGTACCTCCGAATCTGCTCAGTTAGCTAGAAGGACACGATTATCAGGCTCGTGCCCCCTCTACCCTCCTTCTCTTCATCGTCATCCATTCCACTCTACCAGCATTGGATAACTTAGTTTAGAATTAGTTCACTTCTCGTTACTCATGGAAATCGAGACTTTGGAATAATCCAGGTGAAAGCTACATCGGTATCCGTCCGCTTGCGGATTAATCTGCAGGCCGTAAGGAGTGCCAAAAATCTTTCTGGAATCGATGCTAGGGAATGGTAGTTGTTCTGATTCCAAACCCAAGCTGTCTGAGTACCACATCACCTACCATATGGATTCCACTCTTACCTTACATTAACATTCTGCTCCAAAGGGCGATTCTTTGGAGCCACCATCATCATCACACACCATCCACACATCCGACTATGAGTTCCATCCCGGTTTCATAGCTATTGTTCGAGAGCAATCATTCTTAGGAACGAAGACAGAGAGTCCCTATTCACATTTGCGGGAGTTTGAGCAGGCATGACACAAGAGACACTCAAATGAAAGTTATTCCCATTTTCATTAACGGTTGGAGCAAAGAAATGATACTCTATGTCTGTCGGTAATATGGTGGGGAGCTGGGAAATTTCTTCTCAGTCTCCAAGGTAGCCAGCCTCCGAATCAAAATTCTCACCTTTAAAAATTAGACGGAGACTCGTTAGGACCTTCCTAGGCTCATTTCAAGGAAATTTTGGCGTTTGGACCAGACCTAGGCCTGACATAACCAATCATTCGACAACATTTCAACATTGGCTTTTGTCCGGTAGCCGCCACATTCTTGAACTCTGCTTCATGAGGCTCGTTTACTGGAAGATACTCCATACACTAATATCTATGACGAATTCCCCGATGAAGAAGAGAAGGAGTCTGAACTTGAAGAGTCTACATGTTGACAATCTAAATCTATCAGCTTTTTCATTCCATCAGAACACAATCCTCATGTTGAACTGAAGCGTCCCCTCAAAAGAGAAGACTAAATGTGATATAAATTATCAGTCTCGGGAGGCTGATAACACATTTATTATAACAGATGGTCAATTACCGAATAAACCTTCGCGGTAGTGGGCACTGCAATACCACTATCACGAAGATTAAAACTACAAACCAAACAAGGCTTCCAACTGCATCGAAGTCCTCAAAGATTCGTGCCATGCGGGGCTTCAAGCGGGTGTCCCTAACGCACAGGTAAGGTTGGGTCACTACCAGAAAATCCATCATCCGCCCCCTCATATGCCTCGGCGCACTCAGAAACCGGTGCTAATGTAACATTAGCACCAGACGTAAAATTGGTGTGTCCCCCTCCTTTAGCACCGGGTGGTCCCCCTCCTTTAGCACCGGGTGGTGTTACGACCACCCGGTGCTAATGTGGGTGTCACATGCTACTTCAAAAGGAACGCATCTTCTATCCTATCACGTGCGCCGCGTAGGTGAGATGGTTAGGTGGGTGCGCGCGAGCCAAGAGGTCTCGAGTTCGAATCCCGCAACACGCAAATATGCAAATATTTTTAGCTAGTGCCCCCACCTTTAGCACCAGTTATTTGACCCGGTGCTAAAGGTGCCACCCTTTAGCCTCGGAATAGTAGCACCGGTTGGGAAACCCGGTGCTAAAGGGGCTTCCCAACCGGTGCCAATGTCCATTTTTCTGGTAGTGGGTGCAGAAAGAACACCTACGCAATAACGTCCTCAACCACACCCACGGAGGGGATATAATCAGAAGCATGCATAGGATATAATCATAGACAAGTTTTCGGTTCATTTGCGGAAAAGCCAGATGCGGAGTTTATTTTGTAAAAGAGTTTTCGCAAACATTTCTATTGAAGCAGCATGATAAATCTTTACCAAATTATAAATAAAGTAATGAATCCTTCGTTAGTTCTGCCTTCTCCAAGTTTTGGTACGTCGTCAGTGGGCCTGTGACAACTTCTTGACCGAGCCTGATTTGGACTTCACTGCGGACACCGAGCTGGACTGCGCACCGAGCTCTTAACACACACGCCAAGGAGTTTCACCCGCACCGCTATAAAGCTAGAATTTCTGCAGCACCAACACCCCAGCCATTGAATCGATCTACACCGTCGTCTCCTCTTGATCCTTGATGCCACACCGAGTTGAAGAAGCTTCGCAATCCCATCTTCTCTGGCGATGTGTAGTAGCTGCGCGGCACATACACGACAACCAATGAGCTCACCATCGAGATAACGACTACGAGTGTGCTCTGAAAACAAATCAGTCAGTCCATACGAGTTGTACGAACTGTTTTTTTTATGAAATAGGAGGGTTGCCCCTACTGATTATATATTATAAATTTAAATAGCTTGTCTTACAACTTAAGCCGATCAAGATACATAGAAGCTAACAAAGAAGATGAAAAAGATTACAACAACGTTTGCACCCATTGTTCAATCAAGAGGGAAAGGCTGGATCTTGCACGCAGGATAACCCAGGCAAGTTCTTGTTTGAAGAAAGCTCTACAAGATTGTAGGCTTGGTTGCAGGCCCCTGAAGATCAAGTCATTTCTAGCCATCCATATAGCCCAGCATATACCGATTAGAATTTCCATCGCGAAAGGAACCCCAAGTTGTTGTTTGAATGCTGCCAGAGTGTCTTCAAAGCCAAGATGTGGCTGGAGTTGTAAACCAAAAGAAGTCCAGATCTGAATAGCAAAAGGACAGGAGATGAAGAGATGCTCCACGGTTTCTTCCAATGAGGAATTACAAAGGACACAAACATATGATAGTAAGATCATGTTACGACGTCTTAGGAGGCTTCTTGTGCTTAGCCTGTCTTTTAAGAGTAACCAAAAGAACACCTTATGTTTTGGTTGACAGCATGTTTTCCAAATGAGGTTGAATAGTTCATGATGAGGAGCATGACCAGTGAGCTGCCTGTAAGCTTTTGAAGATGAGAAAATTGAGAACCCCAAATGTAAACCCAGATGTCATGACTGTTCTCCAAATTGATGCTGTCCAAATGCTGTAGCAGAGGCTGTAGTTGGTCATAGGCCTGTGCAGATAAGGGCAAATGAAAGAGCTCGTCCAAGGAAGTTGATTGAAGTGCTGCATATACAGTAATGTTGATATCTTTAGCAAAAGAAAACAGCTCTGGAAATTCCATGCTTGGCACTTGTCCATTCCACGAATCTGTCCACATTGCACAGCTTAATCCATCCCTAATGTTAACACTGGCAAGCCCTTTGAATTTGTCCAGCAGACTAATGATGTCCTTCCACCAAAAGGATCCCCTAGCCATCTGACCAGGCAGCTGTCCATTACTGTAATACCTTTCCCATACTAAATGAACCCAGGGTAGGTCATGTTTGTTGAAAAATTTGTGTAGCTGCTTAATCAGGAGTGCCTCATTTTGTGTTTGCAAGTTTAAGACCCCCAATCCTCCTTCTGATTTGGGCAGGCATACCATCTCCCAAGCAGCCTTTGGAGGTTTCTTAGCATTGGCCTCTGCTCCACGCCACAGACAATGTTTTCGAAATTTGTCCACCTGTGCAATTACTGTCTTGTGTAGCTTGAATGTACACATATAGAAGGTTGGCAAGGCTGAGAAGATGGAGTTGGTAAGTTCTAATCTCCCTGCTTGAGATAAGAAGGAAGAAATGGATCCCAATCTTCTTTCACAACGTGAAACCATCGGCCAAAAGTCAGCAACACTCGGTTTAGATACACTCAGTGGCAAGCCGAGATAAGTGAATGGCAAGGCACCCAGTGAACAACCAAAAGCTTGAGCTAGCACATCTGTTCTGTCTTCTTGGACATTGATAGGCACCAGCATGGATTTAGCAAGATTAACTTTGAGACCAGTTATAGCTCCAAAAGTAGCCAGGATGTCTTTGAGGGTCTGTAATTGATTGAGGCAACCTTCCATTATTATCAAGGTGTCATCAACATATTGTAGAATGGGGAAATCTTGCGAGTAAATCAGAGGTATATGAAGGGATAAATGTCCTTGGAGCCTCTTTTGATTTATCAGAGTTTGTAGCAGGTCAGCTGCTAGAACAAATAATAGGGGAGACAAAGGGTCTCCTTGCCTCACTCCCCTTCTACAGTGAAAGGTTTTGCCCGGGACCCCATTTAGAAGAACAGCTGAGGTGCCTGATGAGAAGATGGTTTTCATCCAGTCCAGCCAATGGTCTCCAAAGCCTTTAGCCTGCATAATCCTCAACATGGCTTCATGCTCCACTTTATCGAAAGCCTTTTCAAAATCCAATTTGAGAATCACAATCTCTTTTCGGGACTGGTGACACATATGTAGGTATTCCAAGGACCATGCCAAGCAGTCCTGAATAGTTCTGTTTTTGATAAATCCATACTGGTTTTGATAAACCAGGTTTGTGATCAACAACTGTAGTCTGTTAGCCAACAGTTTTGTAATGATTTTGACTGAAATATTCAGTAGTGAAATGGGCCTGAAATCGGAAGCAGATCTAGGGGCATCCACTTTGGGGATCAGAGTTATAAAGGAGCCATTGATACTTTGTAGACATACAGTGCCTTCTTGAAAAGCTAGACAAAGATCATAGAAGTCTTGCTTTATAATGTGCCAACATCTCTTCACAAAATCAGTATTGAAACCATCAGGCCCTGGAGATTTGTCAGACGAGAGATTCTTTACCACCAAGTCTATTTCATCAGTTGTGAAGGGCAACTCTAGGATATCCAGATTAGGTACTTGTTCAAGTATTTGAAACAGGTCAATAGGTGGGTTCTGGAATTCAGAGATGCCTAGTCGTTGTTTATAAGCTTCCCATAGGATCAGGGCTTTCTCATGATGATTAGAACAAGACACACCTGCATCATTATCAAGTGAACATATACTATTTTTCCTTTGCCTGACATTCGCGTTAGCATGGAAGAACTTGGTACCTGCATCACCACTTTTCACCCATCTAATAGTACCCCTTTGTTTCCAATATGTTCTTTGCTGTCTCAGAAGACTTCTCAATTTATCTTCAAGAATCACTTTGAAATTCCACTCTTGTAATGTCAGGTCTCTGATTTCACTGATTATTTCCATGAAGTGAAGGATGATTTTGACATTTGCAATATTTTCTTTTAAACCTGAAAGTTGAGCACTCCAGGCTCTGAGTACTCTTCTTAAATTTTTAAATTTCTGTGTGAGCCTCTTAGCCTTGTCATTTTCATTAATGGGGACACTCCAGCCATGTTGGACCACATTGAGGAAGTCATCATGTTCAAGCCAGTAGTTTTCAAAACGAAAGATAGAGCACCTTGGGATATCTGTCCCCACAGAAACAATACAAGGTACATGATCAGAAGTTTCCATCACTAAGGGAGAAGCGTTGCAGTTGGGGTACTTTAATGTCCAAGAAGGTGAGGTGAAAAACCAGTCAAGTCTCTCCAGGAGAGGTTGAAATTGTTTATTTGTCCAAGTGAAGGATCTACCATGAAGAGGGATTTCTACTAAACCCAAGGAGCTAATTGCTTCATTGAAGAGAAACATCTCTGCCAAATCTCCCCCCGGTCTACTTCTATTTTCTGGACTTCTCATCAGATTAAAATCCCCCAAAAGCAGCCAGTCAAAATCTTCTGGCATTTGAATGTGCTTGAGCCAGTCTGCAAATGCTCCTTTTCCTACTGGAGTGCAGGGGCCATATACATTAGTGAGGATGAATTCAGCGCCATTTAATTTTGATTCAAAAAGAACTGAAATGGCATATTCATTACTGAAAACTAATTGCCCCTCAAAGGCTGTAGACTTCCACATGGTCAGGATTCCCCCAGAGGCACCAGTTGAGGGGAGGAAAGCAAATTTATCAAAGGTTGGTGTACTGAACTTGTGCAGAAACTGGAGGTCAATGATTTCTCGTTTTGTTTCTTGTAAGCATACAATGTCACAACTTCCTTCCTGGATTTTATCTCTGATCGAGTTCCACTTTTTATCAGAATTGAGACCCCTAACATTCTAGCACATTATCTTCCATTCTTTGCAATGTGTTGTGAAATCCATAAGAAAAACCATAGATAGTGTCGGAACTGTATAACATGATCACCATGCATACTATAAGCAAACTGATAGGGGGGACATGATTGTTCAGTATGAAACATTCAGCAGAGTTTGTGCCATTATTACAGGCCAACAAAAGTAAAAAGAAACTAACAGGCAAAATGCAGTAAAGATAGCAGCAAGTGCAGCCTTCACTGTTTCTTTGGTTTCTTTTGGGGGGGGGGGGCTTCTTATCATCATTCTTGTCTTGTTGCTTTTTCTTGATGATTGCCTTCTTGCCACCAGGGATAGAAGGCTTTTTGTTTTTCTTGAGCAGAGCTTCAGAGGTAAGTTTCTCAGGTTCTATATTGCAAAAGCTGGTACCCAAATTTTTGATTATGGAAGGAGAAATAGAGGGAAGATCAGTGTTACAGCCCACACAATTTTTGTCAGTGCAATTAACAGTCCTGAAGCCTTTTTTTAGCTTTTTCATCCTGCTGCTCCTCCTAAGCTCCAGATCTTCTTCAGATACGGGCAATTTTCCAACTTGAGATAAGAGTTGCTTGGACCAGGGACCAGTGCTAGGTGAAACATTCTGCAGATGTGCTAAAGGACTAGAGAAACCCTCTGTTTGATCATCAATTATTTGTTTGCCTTTGTCAATTGCTTCTAAATTTTTTGCCACGACTACCTAAGTACTGTTTACATCATTTGCTTCTGTACTGACAATTGTCGTCCCAGGTTCTTCTTCATCAGAATCCATGCAAGGTTCCAGATGCTCAAAGGAGATTGGCCCCACCATACATGGCAGCTGATTTTTCACAGGGCACTTGTTAGGGAGGTAGTAACAAATGTGATCCTGATTATTAGGAGCTAGCATGGGGAGAGCTGCAGACATTAGAAAACTTTTGGCCCATTCAAAGTGAGCAGGGTTAAGCAGCATGGTCGTGAAGAAGGCACTCCATGTTTCAGGAACAGAGCAACAAGCTGGTCCTACTCCAGGGGCAAAGTGTTTAGCCCAAAGTCTCACTGCTTCAGAATTGCTGGGCGATATTAGAGGGGATTTTTTTAGGAGATAATCAGCAAATACTGGATCTCTATCAGGCACAGGTTCAGTAGAAACAAATCCCAGCTGCATATGCAGGAGATGCTCAGACTCCTCCATCTGAATATCCCCCTGAACTTGCATGTTCTGATCATCCTGGCCCATTAATTGATCCACTTGTATTTCATCTGGGTTGATCTGCAGAGGGACTCCATCTTGGTGAGGAATAAATATGTCCACCTCAGCAGGCTCATTCAGATCAGGAATGACTTGATTTTCATCAGGATTATCAGAGCTACTGCTGCTGGCTTCAATTATCTGTTGTGGTATTTCATCCATAATGACCATGTGATCATTAGCTCCTTCAGGTTGTATAACCTCTCCATCTAAGTTCCCAATGACAGGCAGGCCTAGCACTAACTGAATATCTTCCTGGGCCTGCTGTATAGGTTCAGCTGGGTTTCCATTGACTGGGCCTGGAGCATTGAGTTCCTGCCCAGCGATGTTGGGCTCTTGGGCAACAGCATTGGGCCCAGCCCCATCTGGAGCCTGTGGCCAAAGATCCCAGGCATCTGGCTGCTCATTTGCCATATTTTCAGGTGGGGGAATTAGGGCATGATCAGGTTGACCATATCCAAAAAAAATCATATTCCAGGGGGTTAACATCATTAGGGTCATGTGGTGGAAAGTCTTCATCCTGAGGAAGGGCACCAAGCAATCTAGTCTGTAGGATTTCACATTGTGCCGTCCAAGATTCACTGTTGTGTTCATCTCCGTCTGAACATACAATAAACCAAGGGATGTCTACCAAGGAGCCCACCCTAACTTTAACTGTGATTCTGGCTAAATTCGCCGGGTTTGCTCCCCAGGTTATTACATCAGCAAATGCAGCGAAAGCCCGGTCCACATGTTTCTGAGTCCAATAATCCACATCTAGCCCAATCAGCAAAAGCCAAACCTCATGATTCATTGATGCTGCCCTATTATTCCAACCCCTGTTATGCTCGACAAAGGAAATAGTGTAATTGCCAAACACGTGTGGACTGTTATGAATGAGCCTATCTCGGTCATATAGCAGGTTGAAACGGACGTAGGCTTGACCATAGGGGCATGGTTGGATCGAACGAAATCCGACACGCTGGTCCTCAGTGAGAAAGTCATCAAGGAGATTTCGGATGCCAGAAAAAGCTACCTGGAACTGAGGCAGGGGTTCGATTGTCGCAATAGCCAGGTCCTCATTGCGACGTTCTGGCCGTCCAAGGATGGCGTGGGTCATCGGCCGTCGCCCAGGCACCATAACCCTCTGAAATCCCCTCGGGATGAACGGAGCTGGATCAACGAAGCGGTAGGCCATCTCCGACTCGCTGGTGTTTAGGGTTTCCTCTTCCGCGCCCGGAGGCCTCAAGTTGAGGTCCAAATCAAGGCGCAGCGAGTGCTTCTGAGTGGACTGGGTTTGCGGCGGAGGCTGGGTGGTGAAGGTGCTGCAAGGAGGCCTCGAAAGCGGTTGGTCGGCGACCGGAGGCGACGAGGTGGTGCGTCGGGAGAGAGACGCAGGCCACAGTATGGAAGTTGAAGAAGCCGGCTTGCCAAAGAGACGCTCTGTCATATGCCCAAAGGAGGAGAAAAAACAGGGTCCACTGTTCTCGGGTCCATTTGTCATCCGTTGAGGCTGAGAAAACCAACGTGCAATCGAAGACTGCTGCCCCTCCTCTTGGAAAGAAACCGACCGAAAGTTCCCTGCCTTAACCAGGCCTGGAAATCGAGGCGGAAAACGGCACAAGGAGGCGATATGGCCCGTCCTAAAACAGGCAGTGCATCTGATCCTCTTTGTGCAACTGGGCCTTCGATGATTGAAGGAAAGGCATCTTGAGCATTGTCCCCTGCCCACTAAGTCCGTAGATGATGACGGTCCCGGGTTAGATGGCCCATTGGGTGTGACTTTAGCCGGCCTTGCAGGAATATGCATTTGGTCCAAAGGTACGGCATATTTCTGATTTTGTTAGGAATTTTATAGATTTATTTTTTTAGGTCGTCTTATCTGGATAATGTCTAGCCTTAAAAGGATATCTGTCCAATTACCGTACCTGCAGTTGCTAGGAACAGACCAGTATGCTTTTGTCTCCGGTGTTGGATCTGTCTCGCTGTACTTGTCATCCTCGTCCTCGTCCTCGTCCTCGTCGTCCTCGATCTCTACAAAGGTACACTTGATGGTCCTATCAGCCAGGGAGAAGGTGAAAACCCTGACACCATCGTAGCACGATCGCAACATATGGATGGTATTGGATTCGGTCCCCTCCTCCCTTGCCGGCGAGACTACTGCAACGCAGTTGCAGCCTACAAAGAGCGTCGTGTCCCCAATGCCGTCGACTTCTCTCCAAACACCCAGCGATGCATCCCAACGGCAGACGCTGACGTCCACCATCTCTTCCGGAAACCCAAAGAAATAGGGTCGGACAAAGTAGAGTGATTCTCCGCCCTCGTTCGACGACGATGCTGTCGCAACCAGATGCGTCCTCATTGCAAGATTATTAGGGTACCGAGATGGGATCTTAATGTCCGTCCTCTCGACGTGAAGAGCCGCCGCCGCCGGTGCCGGCGCGGACGACGACGCGTCGAACACCACGCAGTAGGAAGCTCTGGTGGTGGCGTATACCTTCCCTCCGTGGAATGCCACGGCGCCGTCGAAGGCGTCGGTGTAGTCGTCGAAGGTAACCTCGACCCGTGACCACGCAGCGTCTCCCAGGCGGCAGTAGCGGAGGTACGTCTCGCCGATGAGCCCCAGCACGACGACGACGTCGTCGGCCGCCGCCGTCGGGGACGGAGCGGAGAGCGCGCAGTTGAAGAGAGGAACTCCTCCAGGTGCGGCGCGTCCTCCGCCGGCATCGGAGGGAGTGGCACCACCACCGTCGTCGGCGCGGTGAACAGGGTCGTCAAGAAGCACTCCCTCGTGGCCTCGTCGAGCACGAGGAACCAGTTGGTCCCGGTGCACGCGACGCATCGCTTGCCTCGCATGGCGGCGACGATGGCGCTGCTGGGGATCTCGAGCGGGCTGCCGTTGCGGCAGGGATCGACCAGGGTCGGGTTGCGTCCCTCGACGCCGGGGAACTGGACGGCGTACGCCGCCGTGGTCCGGAACTCGGGCGGGAAACGGAAGCTGTCGCCATCTCCCTTGTCTTCATGCATATTCTCCTCTTTTGCTCGACTCTCCGCCTGTGGACGGTGAAGATATCTTCAATCCGATGCAATGTTTTGGACACGTACTGTAAATAGGTCGATCGATGTGACGAACGAATCCAACACGAAGTGATTCCGAGTTCGTTTCTCTGCGTAATTAATCTGTGTTTTATACGATGTAGTAGTACGACTCGACACATAGAGCGCGATGGTCTTGTTGTAGCCGGTTTCGGATGGGCTGGGCTCAATCACCCTCTTGTTGTTGGAGATACATGCCGTTGTCGGGGACGTGCACCGCGCGGTACCGGTGCGGTGGCCGTGCCGTGCTCGCAGTGTGAATTTTGTGAGTTGTGACAATTATGTCAAGTGGCACTAGCAAAGAAAAACCAGGGTTCTCCACAGATGTAGTCACATTAACATTTCTAAACGCTAATAAACGTTACCTATCGTTTAGCTCTTTATCCGAGCGAGCTAAACGGCCATGAAATACCCTAAACGGCTGATTAATAAATGCACACGACTAGCCACCTTGTTGATGCACCAAAGGTAATGGAGGAGACAGCTTAAACGGACAACTTGTACAATGGGTTGTCTGTTTGGCTGTCTGTAAGATAATTATTTCATCATTTGACACACAAATTATGGTAATCTTGTACATATTTGATCTTTGTAGCCATCTTGTTGCTTAGAAGGGAGAATTCATAACATGTTCAAATAATTCTCATGAGTTGCTTAGAAGGGATAATACACCGTGAATCCAAATTAGTAAATAAATTCTTAACACAAATATAATAGAATTTGTATCAATAGATATGCACATTGAACCAACAAACAAACACTCTGAACCAATATTGCTATGCTTCCTGTCCTTGTGGTGGCAGCAAGCTAGCAATCAACGAATCAACAATACTGATCTTGTAATATATATCTTGGAGAAGAAAATACACGTTTGCACATTGTAACTCAAAATGTCAAGAATCACTCATAAACTGTAATTAGCATGCAGAGCTGAGGTTCAGAAACAAATAAAGTCACAACCATCCAATTTCATTCAAGTTCAGAGTACTACAAGATTCAGAGCCACTGCTCAGACGTCAGAACATGAAAGGAAATTGCTGCAAGGCATATCAACGAACACATGGTGAGCATATGCGTTGACGGAGGACAGCATCAACCAGCCAAGCAACCATGAAGCTGAACCCACCCAAATCCATCATAAATTACACCAGAAGCGTCCAACTCGAAGAGCAAATTCAAGCACAGATGGGGATTCGATGAGGGAGCCGTCGGTGCCGCTGCGGTGGGAGAGCACGGGCGACCAGTGGTGGTACGCGACGCCCATCGACTGGGCGGCGGCTAGCGGCCACTACGACCTCGTCCGTGAGCTCCTCCGCCTCGACGCCAACCTTCTCGTCAAGCTCACCTCCATCCGCCGCCTTGAGTCCGTCTGGGACGACGACGGGCGACTCGCCGGCGCAGCCGCCAACCTCGCCACCATCGCCCGCCGCCTCCTCCACGACTGTGACCCCCGCAGTGGCCGCCGGCGGCGGCGGCGGACCCAACCGACTGCCGCATGGTGGTCGTGCCCATAGCTAGGGATAACTGCTTGGATTTGAGGCCGGAGAAGCTATTTATGGAGAGGAGGACACAGGGATTTCGGCTTGGGGGAAGGCGCGAAGCTTTGCCATGAAAGTGGAACTCCGGCCGCACGCGCCCCGCGCATCGGATCCCCGCCGCCGTCGATGAGCCACAGTGGGTGCTACAACGCGCGTCGGGAGTCGGCGACTCGCGTCGGAGCACGCGCCCGTGCTGTCGACGAACGAGGCGACGGCTCGGCCGGTAACTGCAGCTCGCGGGGGGCTTTCCACAAAAGTTTTGCTGCATGGCGACGGCTAGCAACGCGCGTTGTACGTGCCCTCAGGGTGAGATGGAGGATGACAGTGAAGCATTGAATTCAGAAACATATGTATGCCCGGGAGAGACCTACGCCGCTGCCCGCAAACCGATCTCGCGACGCACGTGTGGGATACCTGCGCCGCCGCCGCCACCAGCTCCCCCCTCCCCGTTCTCTCATCCTCTTCACCGTCGGAGTGGCCCGTGCGGAAGCCCATGCTACCGTCGGGATGGCGGCGGTGAGGCTTTTCCTGATGGCCTATCCAGATTCGCGATCATCGGAGTGAGATCTGGCGTAGAGCATCGGTGGCGGGCCTGCGCGGCCTACAACTCTTCGGCTTTGGTCGCCGATGGGCACGCCGACGGTTGACTTTGTGGCGGTATTTGTGCATCTACATCCTACGACAACATCTTCATTCATAGCTGATATCTTCTTTACAATCTCAGAGATTAGTCATCTTGGTTTCGACCCACAGATCTTTTACTCCGTTGTTCCCATCAATTGATGGATCTTGCGGACATTGCACGTGTGGCTATTGGTTACTTTATGGCAAAGTCATCGTGGGATAGCGCGTTAATGGCCGATCGTTGTTGGTCAAGATTGGGTAGTATGGGGGTATTGGCTCGGTAAGATGGTGGAAGTAGCACTATGGGCTTCGAATTGGTAATGCCTTTTTGGTTTAAATTTCTCGACTCCAGGGAAAAATCCTCAGGCATGTCCTTAGTTGGTTGTATCTGACAATAGTCCTGTTGAAGCATTATTTGGAGCTCGATGGATTGCTCTCTACGGTGAAAATCGATGATCTGATCTTAACTGTTTGGATCCTGGCAACGATGGCTCGTGCGCGTGTTGTTTCCTTGTTGGAGGCATTGTTTTTAGAGAGTCTTTCTCGTAGTCTATATGCTTCTTTGTTGGTGTATAAAACTGAATGTTAAATCGTACGTGTAGTCTGCTTTGATATAATTTTTTATGTCTTCTTTTTTATTTTTCTACGCTGTGTGCATCTTAGCTATGCAGAGGCCGGGAATGATTTTGATGTAATTGTATCTTCTCGATGTAATTGGCTAATATTAATAAAGTTCCCTTATCGAAAAAAGAGCAAGGCCAAGGTATATACACTGATGCTAATGATGCCTCTACTGGTGTTATGGAGTTGGAGCCAAAGCAATTACCAGATGGTAAGATTCAATATGAAGTTCCTGATGATAATTAAAGCTGATGTTGATGAAAAAGATTCAGATCAGGCTTCTTTAGATCAGAACACTTCTGATGACGAGGTGACAAATGTGGAAAATGATATGCATGATGGTAAAAAGAATCGATTGACTATTCACTATTGTAGCTTCGTAAAAGCTAATGATCAAACTACCAAGAAAACAGTAACTCTGTACATGCTCCCTGTGGCAAACCAATATAGTCTTACTTCTTAAAAAAATGGAAGATCCATTGCTACTGAAAATATGGCGGAAGAGAAGGTTGATGCACAACCACATATGGTCTAGAGAGCTTGATGCAGGGGACCAACTTATCTTCATTTGTGGCTTCTCACAAGGGTAGCTTGATGCAAGAAACTGTGGGAGAGTTTGGATCTCTTTCCATGTCTTGCTTTTCCTGGTTAGGCAAGGAAGCTAGCGTTTGGAATCGAATGAGTGCTCCTCGAAGTCTTTGTTGGCAAGTTTTTTGCTTGCCTATGAAGGAGAGCTGTTTCGGCTCGCCTCGGCTGGAAAGGTGAGTTTGCTCGCGTGGGCAAGGCCAAGCAGCATTGGCCGAGGAACCAAACGCACCTAGGGGTGGTAAAGGGCCCTCACTTTTGTACTAGAAATTTTAAGGATTGGGCCGGATTAGGGCCGGGCCAAAATAATACTAGTTTTTGAGCTAAATTTTGTTAGGGCCAAGTTAGATTGTGAAGGAACAAACGGACCATGATCCGTTACCACGCCTAATTCTAAATGCACCCTGTGTTGCCTCCATTGGCAACTTGTCACAAGAACAATAGCCTCACTCAGGAAACCGACTTGTCTAGGACAATATCTTCTCATGAGAATAACAAGTTACCATTTAAGGAAGAAACACTGATCGTTGATATTGATATACTTCCACAAGATGGAGTCTTGATCTAGTTGTCTGATCAGAAAATTGTTTGTTCACGATACTGGGGTTGAAGCTGTAATTAAAATGGAAGATGGAAAGCTAGGTAAGAAACTAGGATCACATGTGGTCCGGGAGAGCTTGATGCAGGAAACCAGCTTGTTGTTGTTAAAATGGAAGAGGGAAGATCCCTAAATCATTATGATCGTGGCCTGGTTGGTGCTACAAAGTGAAGGGACCGTGACACCTTCATTTTTCACAATTAAAATTTAAGATTCTTTTTCTATCCTTCTACCTAATTCGATTCAAATTAAATTAGTTATATTAATTGACAATAATTTGTACCGCAACATACATCAAGATTAGGTTAATATAATTTTTTTCATAGCAACACACGGGTATATTTGCTAGTTCTATCCTAATCTCTATCTAATACTAAAGTTAGGATTAATTTAACATTATATCATAATTTTGCAAAACCCCCTAATATCTACAGAAATCAACCCACCATCCTTTATAATATTGTATTTTCTTGAAAAAAATATGATGTTTCATCTACCAACAACCAGTACATCGTCTCTCTCGCCGTCCAGCATCATCGCACCTACCCATTCATCTTACGTCGCTCGCATCCCCGTCGTCGTTCCAGACACAACATCTACTGGGGGACACACCAGATAATTTTTTTGGGAGCGGATGCTGAGAGCCCCTCGCCGGTGACCACCAGGTCCCTTGGTCTTCTGTTAATTGGGCTCCTTCCTTAGCGATCGTCTCTTGGTGCCATGGATATCTCAATACTGGACGGCAAGCCAGGTGTGGCTTTCTCTGCGAAGGTACGCTCAGCTCTCGGTGCTCTTGTTACTTCGCTCTCTCCGGTTGGCCCCTCGTGCTTCTGGTTCCTGGTCTCTTTCACCCGCTCAAAGATCAAGCTCTCAGAGGAAAATGTGGGTTTCATTCTTCAAGCTGTCCTAGGAGGTTCTGCTTCTAAGTTTGCGGTTGTAGAAGTGCAGCCCTGGGTCTTCAAGTTCAGTGTTTTCTCCAAAAGCGTTCACCTTCTGGTTTATGCCCTCAGGTCTTTTGAGAATGATGTTTTTAAGTTGGCTTTCAATCTTTGGAATGAAAGAGGGCTTTCTTTTGCTGCGATCTCGGTGGCTTCCTCTCAAGGACAGCATTTTGAGTGGACTGAAGTTCCTTCCAAGAAGAAACCCATTTCTTTTGTGGATGCAGTCAAGCAACCAGTTCCTCTTTCAGGTGCAAATTGCATTCCAATTGGAAGAAGAAAAGTTTCAGTTTTTGCAAGGTTGAACAGTGATGATCTGTCTGCAAGCTTTACGAGGGATTTCTCTCGTCAGGCGAAGAACACGGATGGGGCAATTTCAAAATCAAATTCAGGACCTGGTTTAATAACTGATATTGATTTGGGTTTAAATTTGGGAAGCGGCAATTCTGGGCATCAGCAGTTAAAGGCTTCTTTGGTCAGGTCAAACTTCTTTTGTTCTCGCTGTCTGTCGAGGTCTCATAATAGAATGTCCTGCACTAATGAAATTAAATGTCATTCATGTCATAATTGGGGGCATATTTCAGTTTATTGTCGTGCACAAAAGGTAAGCCCAATTTGTAATGAAGGAAAGTTTCGGGCCAAAGGAAATCTTTTCACGCAGCTGCAGGCTCCCAAGCCCAATTTGGCAGGTCCTAGTGGGCCTCCCGTCTTTCCATCTTTCGCAGCATTTTGGCAATCTTTGTGCCCGTCAAAGACTTTTTTTCCCAAAATGCATCAATGTTGATTGGCGTCTGGATGATAGGACAATGAGCAGTGGACCAACCAATGACAAGGGCCACAATGCAGAGACAGAGGCTGGAAATTCTCCAAAGCAGAGACATGGCCTGAAGCTCTTTAATGTTTTTTACCGGCCAACCCTTCTTCTTCCCCTACTCAGAACACTACGTCACCATCAGTCCAAGATGCCGTAGTCTTGTGACCGTCCTGTCGTTGCCTCGCCGGCCATGGCGTACGAGCGCGTGGACCCAACTCCTTTCCTTCCCAATCGAATGCAAGTGGTGCCAGTACCGGGTAGGCAGCGGAAGGTGAGGGCCTGCACAGTGCGGCCGCGAGCTCGCAATGAGGATCTTGCCATCATCACCATTGATCCGATGCCTGGTAACCAGCAAGTTTCTTTGAATGTTACCAGAGAAACTATTAGGGAGTTCTTGGTTGACCATATGCTCCTGGAAGTAGAAGACATTCAACCTTGCTACCTAGGACAAGTCTATGTTGGTTTTGTTCATGTACCTGATTGTGATAACATGATAGTTGCAAGTCCTCATGCCTACTTTGATGTCAACAAAAGCTTTGTAAAACACAATAGAGGCAGAAATTGGAAGGCAGTAGACCTCAATAGGGAATGTTGGCTAATGCTCCTGGGGTTTCCGCTAGACTACTGGGAAGAGGATTATATTGACAATGCTATATGTTCCTTTTGGCGTGTTATCTCGTATGAGAAAGACAAATCCAAACTTGCAAGGCTCATGGTTAGAGCACGAGTGATTGATCTAGAATACGTGCCTCATTTTATTTTGCTGACAGACGCAAAGGGTTTTCAGGGGGAGTCTTGGTCTGTTTAGTGTGAGATCGTCCAGCAGGAACTTTAAGGAGGGAGGCCACCTGATGAAGACCCCGAACCAGAAGATGACATGGGACCAAATGGGCCTTTTCAGTTTTTTGGGTTTAGTCAGCATGGACCTGGACTAGCAGATCCTCAAGACAATGCCAACAATGAGGGGGACCAGAATGGAGAATGGGATCCTTGGCCCAATGCACAACAGAATGGTCAGGCAGGAAATCAAGAAGGTGGTCAGAATCAGGATGGGCAGGCTGCAGGGCTAAACCTAAATGAATTGCCTGGTGAGGATGAGCACATGGTGGAGGCAGTAGAAGAAGTGGTGGATCCTGGGGTCCTAGTAGAAGAAGTTATTCATGAAGTTCAAGGCCAAATGTGTATTGAGGTCAATGATCTGGTGTTGCCCATGCAGATAAATGAGGTAGAAGAGGAAAATCTTGAAGATGAGTTGGGGCACCCAGTGGGGGATTTTTTACAGGTCCCAGATCTTGAAGAAGCAAAATTAGAGGTTCAAGTTGTGTTAGGCTTACCTGCAGCAGCCCCAGGAAATCCACCTTCTCCACTGAATTTTTTAGTAGAAGAAATACTTGAGCACATGTTGATGGACCACCAACCCTCATTATATGATAATTGTGATGATCAGGCAGAACATGCTCATTTGCAGGTAGGCTCAGCGCTACTGAGGTATGACAATAATATGGATCCAGGTCTGGCCAACTATTTGGTGGCAAATGCACAAACAGCTGGACTGTGGCAGCAGTTCTTTTCAGCTAATGGGATGGGACATAAACATGTCAAAGTCCCCCAGCAGTTGTCAGACTTCTTTACCTTTCTGTTGTTGTCCCCAACTCACTTCTGTCTAGCCAGATCATTATTGTTGTCTCCAGCATGGGATCTATTTGGGGGTCATGCACCATCTGTGGAGTTTACTATACCCGAACAATGTCCCTCTATCAAAGCCCCCCCTGTTTCAATTTAGTGAAAAGAAAGCAGTCTCCACCATGCAGCTTGGATAGTAAGTTTAAAGGAAAGGCACCTGTTGAAGTCACTAGTCCCACTTCTACACCTCAGTGTGATCCTCAAGCTCACAATTGCCCCTGGTGGATTCAGACCTGAGAAGAAGTACCAGAGTCAACAAATGAACAAAGGCTTCAGGGTGAACAGTTGTGCAGATAAGCACTGCTTGGGATGCTCAGTAGATCCTCCAAACCTTTCATCATCAGTGATTAGAAACCTGGGGAGTGCTTTCTGCAAGATTGGCCCTGCCAAGCTAACCAAAGAAGCTCTCCTTCTGAAGAAAAGGCCATTGCCTCCAATTGATAAGAAGAACCCCAAGAATAAGGTGGATGCAGAAGGACCACAGGAGAGGAAGCAAGTCAAGAGGCCAGCAGTTAAGAAGCCAGAGGAGGCTTCAAAGAAGAAGAAGCAGTGATCTATGTTGCAGTTATAATTCTGCTTCATTGTTTCACAATGTCTTTACACCTATCTTTGGACTATATTTTCTTAGTTGGGGTGGGGGGTGGGGGGGTCAGATCCTTTCTTTCAGAACCTCATTTTGTGGCTTTCTCTGATCCTGTGCAAGTGTTGTAATAACTGCTGGATGGTGACCTCTATGCAGTTTCTTCTGTTTCTAGTAATGCACTTTAGCTCTTTCAATTGGTTTTTATGCAGCATGTTCTTCATGCATCATAGTGCAAGTTTGACAACTGTTTCAAATGAATACCACGACACAAAGTAGATCCTGGAAGGTCCTCTGCTGGAATGTTCGTGGACTTAATGCATAGAGCAAGTGCATCTCGGTAAAGAATAAAATTGTGGAAAGTCAGAGTGCGGTTCTGTGCCTCCAAGAAACCAAAACGGAATCTTTCGATGAACAATATGTTAGAAAATTTTGTCCCCCAGGACTTGATAAGTTTGCTTTCCTCCCATCCATTGGAGCCTCATGTGGCATTATAACAGTGTGGAAGAGCTCTCTATTTGATGGCAGCTTGCTCTACCAGAATGAATACGCCATCTCAGTAGGGCTCACATCCAAATTGAATGGGGATTTTTTTGTGGTGACAAATGTGTATGCTCCCTGTATGGTTCAAGAATATAGAAATGCCAGAGGAGACAGACTGATTGATTTTAGGGGACTTCAACCTCATGAGAAGGCCAGAGAACAGAAACAGGCCAGGTTCTGATCCAAACATGTTATTTCTTTTTAATGAAGCTATTAGTGCTCTGGGACTTGTGGAACTGCATCTAGAGGGTAAACAATTTACTTGGACTAATAAACAGGCATCCCCACTAATGGAAAGATTAGATTGGTTTTTTACCTCTAATTCTTGGACTTTGAGTTACCCAAACATATCTGTCCAAACCTTAATTATGGAGACCTCTGATCACTCTCCATGTGTGGTAAATATCAGTACAGACATCCCAAGAGGAGTCATTTTTCGTAAGTCTAATCGTAACGGAGGGCTCCATAATCCTTTAAAGTGACATCATAAGTGAATTACAGAACAATATCAATTACAAAGCGTATATTATTTACAAAATGACCAGAAGGTCTTAAAGAAAATCTCACATTCGTAAGTCTAATCGTAACGGAGGGCTCCATAATCCACAAGAACGTCGACCGCGGGCACGCCAGCCTAGGACTCCAAGTCTTCACGAATGCGTCCTTCTTCAAGTCTTCTCAACCAAGCTCCTTTGTGACACTATCTGAGCAGCAGCAGGGGGGAGACACAGCAGGGGGTTCAAAGGAGAAGGGTGAGTACACCTGGAGGCGTGTACTCCGCAAGTGGGGGAAATAAATGACATGTAGGCTTATGAACAAGGAAGGCTGTTTAGGTGGACTGCAATGCTCATATTTTAGTTGGTCAAGTTTTAATTAAGCACCTAAGATTAATAATATTCAGGCTTCCCAAACCACACCCAACTTAAGGTTAAACACACTTGTAACCTACCAAACCACAGTCATCCACAACTGTAGTCCACCCAACCAACTAACCATGTGAGGGTCCAGGCCGCTCTTGACCGTGAGCACGGCTGTTATAACAGTTTTACACTCTGCAGAGGTTGTACACTTTCACCATGAGTCGTGTCAACACCATTCGCTGGGGGCAGCTAACCCCCTCACATTACCGAGATGTGAGTGCTACGCGGTGCACTACGAGGCCTTTACATAGGTTCTCCAGCGCGGACTAACCGGGTTACAGCATGCCCTGGCTAACCAGCGACACCCGAGGTTCCTTGCCGAACTCTTGGGAACGCAGCCCTCATTCAGCCCAGACAGCTTAGCCCCGTCCACTGGATTACCCTACTTAATTAGCCAAGACCGTTGCCCATCCAGTTCTCATGGTTGTACTGTAAGTCCCGGGTGGTCACTCCATAGATCAATCCTTACAAAATACCTTGGCTTAGGCAACAATCAATCTCTTCACAACCTCGCATCAAACCCAACTTGCCCGAGCCACCTAAGGTTCCAGGTTGCTAAAAAGATTACCAACCCATAGTTGCATAATTCATTAATCAAAATTAATTATAAAACATCCCTTGTTGAGCAAGCTAAGCATATGCTACCCATAGAAAGGTACCTCTAAAGGCTTCAAGGAATGCCATGAAAGAGCTAGTAAACAACCTATATTGGATTCCCAGCAAATTTACATCTAATGCAAGAAAGCATAAATGAAAGGTGATGACATGTAGAAATAATAAAGGCGCAAGAGTCAAGATGATCAAGACACTTGCCTCTTTCCAAAGTCTCCCTGCTCAGAAGCATTCCTCAGCGTAAACAAAACAACTGAAAATAACACACATGTACAACTAAGAACAATACACCAAACAATAACAAAATAGTTTTCGAAAACATACTGCTAGCTAACACTAGCTACAACGAATGCAAAGGAACGAGAAACGCTTAAAACGGAGCTACGCTTGAAAAGATAAAGCTAACATACATATGAATTGTACACGAAAGGAACAACTATATGCGTTGTATTTATTTTAATTTAATAAAGCATGTGTAAAGGATATTTCAAAGAAATAGCCATGTTCAAGTTACTCAAATTATTTTAATTCAAAAGCGAAGTAAATCCTAATCATATTTTATTTACAAGTATTTGCATATAGATTAAGCCATTTAATTAATTAACTTGAAATAAAAGACATGTGAGAGGGTCTAATCGAATTATTTCATATGTCGTGTGGAACTAAACAAGTTACAAATTAAAATACATTTATATTGGGATTATTCAAATTAACATGAGTTTATCCAAATCCGGTGTATAAACCTAAACAAGTTTTATTTAGAAAGCTGATTGAAAGGTAATTAGCCTATTTAATATTTTAATTAATTTTGTAAAACATGATCATCATGCAACTACACTTGTAAATGATAGCCCACGCTAAAAGAGGACCATCGCAACAAAAACGGACTAAAACGGAGCTAGGACGCAAAAGCTATGAGCTAAAACGTGAGTTAACTATTTTCTGGAATTTTATTATCATCTAAAATATTTTATTTAAGCTAAAACTATTTTTATAGCATTTTCAAGGATTACAATATCTATAGAATAAAATAAACTATTTTTTGATATCATATTAGTAATATATGACATCAACAAGGTATTTTATACAAAGGTTAAATAGGTTTTGCATTTTTATGAAATTACCAAGGGCATCTATATAAATAACAAAAGTTTCCAAGGTCTAATATGTGAAATATACAAGGTCCAATACATAGATGTCATAAAACAGTGAAAATACAAGGTTTTATACGTTATTTACACATACTAGGGGCCTATACATAATTATCTATAGTTCCAGGGGCTAGCAAAGAAGTTTGTGTAGACTCAGTGAATAGTGTGCGTGAAAACTAGGTTCTGCGGGGGCCTAAGTGCAAAAATGCCAGGGCCGGCGGGTTTGACTGCTGTTGACCGGTACCGTGGGGTTAGATCTAGGCCGTCCGATCATAGATCAGCGGCTCAGAAGTGCCGCTCGCGTTGGTCGCCGGCGGGGGTTGGGAGACGGCGGCGCTGGGCGATTTGCGGCGGCGGCTCGCCGGATTTTCACCGTGCGCGAGCTACAAAGCTCCATTTCGCGTGAGGTTTGATCCTAGAGCATCGTGAGGAGGTGGCGAACCTCGTACGGATGGTCAAGTCGTCGATTGGCCGGCGAGGGAGGCTGTCGACGGCGAGGGGCGGGTGGAGCTCTGGGCCCTCGTCGGAGACGTGCTCGGGGCCTTGGTTTCGCTCGTCTGGGCATCGGGGTGGCCTCTTCGTGGTCCTGCGCATGCGAGGGAAGAAAGAGAGGTTGGGGAGGAGCTCCACAGGGCGGATCGACGGGCGGCGGAGCAGCTCACCATGGCGGTGAGTGGCGGCGGCGATTCGGAGACAACGGTGGTCGGGTGGCTCGGGTGGTGCTGTGAGGATGCCGAGTATTTCATCAGCGCCGTCTTGCCACACCGATCACCGGTTTCCCCTAATTAATTGGCCAAGCCCAGAGCCCATTAGGTCTCATGGTTGCACTGTATTCCTGGGTGGTCGCTCCATAGATCAATCCTTAAACAGCTTACTTGGTAAGACAACAAATCTCGTGAAACCTTTTATCCATATCTCATATCCATAAACCAACATTTCCAGCACTTGCCATGAGTCACCTAAGGTTCCATGTTGCTAAAAACAATTACCAACCCACTGTTGCATATATTATTAGTCAAAATTAGTTATAACCCAACCAACCCATATTTGAGCAAAGCTAAGCATAAACTACCCGTAAAAGGTTACCTCTAAGGGCTACAAGGATGATCAAGAAATTCTAGTAAACAACCTATTAGGATTCCCATCAAATTGACATCTAAAATGCATAAAAAGCATAAATAAAAGGTGATATTATGTTACAAAAATAAAGGTATAAAATAGCAAGATGTTCAAGGACACTTGCCTCGCTTTACAACCCTGCTGCTACTGCTCTTTCTTCTCATACACTTCAGCTTGCATGATCTTGTAAATCTCCACGTATAAACTTGACAACTACCGAAACAAGCATACACACAAATAAATAAAAACAGTACACCAAACATGACATAAACAGATTTAAATTCATTTTAAAAGATAGAGCTCGTCGCTACGAACGCGTGGCCGCGAGAATCGCATGAATCGGAGCTACAAGCAAAAAGATATAAGCGTTTTACTATCGAGGGGCTAAACTGTAAAACTAATTTCGGGAAATATTAAATTACTGAAAAAGAGAATTCGAAATCAGTAGGCACATATGACGTTGTGGAATTTTGGTAGGCTTTTCTGGTGCTGATCTCATGCTGATGTCATTATGGAATAATGTGTGATTATTTGTAGATGACAAGCGGTAGGAAATAAAAATAGCATGGTGTCACACCCGGATTTACACAGAAACCCGAATGCTACTATATGTGTGCCCAGGAAGTCCACAGAACACATATAATTAACAAATATGATAAACAAAGTACATATGCTCGAATAAAAATAGTTTTGCATCAGAGTTTACCTAAAACACAGCGGAAGACTAACACTCTCGACAGGTAGAGCCTCAAGTCCACAGGGACACCGACTGGTTGACCACAGCTTAGAAGTACGGAAGATCCTCAAGAAACACCATCTGTCTACAAGTGAATGAATCCCAGTTGCAACCCAATTAATAAAGTATAAGTGACATTAAACATAAATAAATATCATCTTCTAATAAAAAAAGATTCAGGCCGCTCGTGACCTTGAGCAAGGCTATCATGATAGATTTACACTCTGCAGAGGTTTCGCCCTTTACCCACCAGTCGCGTAAAAGTTCAAAGGAACTTTGCACCCAACCACGCGGAGGTGGATCAGACCTCACGAACCACACTTCCGAGGTGTGATCGCATAGGGACGCTACGAGGCTTTTCAGAAGACACCCTAACGAGACAGTAGCTGTTATGGTACAACACAGGTAGCATGACCCAAGGCACCGAGATCAACTGACTCCCAGGGCGCTCCCATAGGAGGGTCAATGGCGTCCAGAGCGCGACATCACATGCCAACAACAAAATAAATAGCGCAACGTGTGGAGCTCCCACTCTGACGGTGGCTCCCAACACGGGACTGTGCCAAACGAGGCATAGCCGACGGTATCCCCGTCCTCGGTGGATCAAACCATACTCTCACGAGCGCTTCCCATAACGCCGTCGGCCCATCGGTAACTACTGTCAAGCTAGAGCCGTACATGCTACTTGTCCAAGACCGGAGCCATTATAGTCCTGGCTGTGGTGACAGGCTCCTGAGTTGCCGCTTTAAGAACCAGTCCTTACGGAGAGACACTAGGGCCAGGCATGAAGCGTACGCCCTAGCTCCCGGATCCATGTTGCTAAAAAGCAATTTTAACAATAAAGTTGAAGTGGACCATTATATCAAAGTTAACAGTTAAGCAAAGGTGACAATAGCTGTGCCTAGCAAGACTCTATCCACATGCATAAACCCAGGTAAATCAAGGTACGAGATAGACAAGGCTAGGTACAACCTTAATGGGAAACAATTTTGACACATGCATATGCAATAAATAATGTATTAAAGGTGTGTAGGTAGCAAGGATCGTCTGTTCTATAACTTGCCTCAAATCCAGTATTTTTACTCATAGTCTTCAACTCTTGATCTTGAAATCTCTCGAACGGCCTTCCTCTACTCGCAACAATCATCGAGCACAACAAGTAGCTAAACAAGCAAACAAACAAACTAAGAACAATACACCAATCAAAGGAAAGCTTCAAAAGAACGCCTTAAGGGATATGGCTTGGGGCTATGGTCACGAGGGCACAAGAAACGCTGAAAACGGAGCAACTGTTGAAAAGAGACAACTATCGGATGATTTGTATTTAATGAAAGAATATAAGCTTTATTTGTTTTAATTTAAATAAAACCATGTGTTAATAATGAATAAAAATTATATTTTGACCTTTAGAAAAGACAAAGTAAACATAGTCATATTTTAATTGTAAAAATTCAAGTATAAATTACTCCAGTTAAAATATTAAGTTAAATAAAATATGTGGAAACATCTAATCGAATAACTTTATGAACTGTGTTGCTTAAATTAATATTGTAATCAAAAACACATTTATGTTAATATTAATCTATGTTAACATTTATTTATGAAAAGCCGGAGTTTAACTCTAAATTGCTTTTAAATTGGAAAAGCTAGTTATAAACATTAATCAAATTAATATCACTTTATAAGAACTGGGATGGAACTTAATTACATTTATTCGGAAAACTAATTAAATAAATATTAATCATGTTAACATTTATATGAAAAATCGTATAACCCTAATTATATTTTAATTAAGAAAAGGCATTTAGATAACATTTAATCAACTTAATATTAAATAAAAATTCAGAAAATATGTCACATGGTAAATAGCAGTACTAGATCGTAGTTTGAGTTGGTGAAAGTGCATCTAGGCTCTCCCTAGTGGGTTTTGGTTGAGTGATGACAAATATAACCAAAGGGCTAATGGTTTAAATTGAGTCTATGAACAAGTGATACTATGTTAAAATTCATGGTTGAAATATGTTGATGTATCCCTCTATGGATCATGGTGGACGGCGTGAAGATTAAAGGATTTAAATTATTTTCTATTTTGAATTTGAGTTAGGAACGCCGTACTATCAAGGGGGATGCGTGTTGATTGTGCCATGAATGATAAAGTGCTCAAAAGAAATAACAAGTGCACAAGAGAGACACAAAAATGCACTCACGGGCACCAGTTTTTCTGGAGCCAGATACTCCGGCAAGGGGTCGGAGTATTCTATTCCAGAATCAGGGTCAAAGCTTCGTGTTCATTTCTGGAGCCAGATATTCCGGGAAGGAGCCGGAGTATCCAACCCAGATCTCGCAGACAGCATAACGGTTAGATTTTGGGGGCCGAGTACTTATACTCCCACGCCCCCTCTTCACTTGGCTGCCGACTCCACTTGCAAGAAACACTCTCTTGAGCCTTCCTTTCACTCCCTCATCCTCCTAGAGCTATTCCTTGTGAGATTTGAGAAGGGGATTGAGTGAGCTTGTGGATTTGAGTGTGGGTGAGCATCAACTCCAACTTTGAGCACTTGAAGCATCCACGGCCATCAATTCGCATTTGTTACTCTTGGAGCTTTTGCTCCTAGACGGCTAGGCGTCTCCGGCGAGCGCTCAACTCGTGTGAGCTTGCCCCGGAAAGTTTGTAAAGCCATCCCCTTGGGGAAATCATAGTAAGTAACCCTAGCTTGGCTTTTGGGCCCTAGGGGGAGGGTAGGGTTGTGGCTCAACCCGGTCTCTTTGGAGGCACCTCAACGGAGACGTAGCTTCCTTTGGGAAGTGAACTTCGGGAATCAAATCTCTTGTCTAGTGTTGTTGTGCTTGTTTATCTAGTTCATACTTGTTCTTCACGTTCATCACGTTCTTCCTAGCTCATAGTTGACTTTCATACATTTGCTTCGATCTACTCGTGTGTGAAGTTTGTAGTGCAGCCCCTGGTTGGAAAGTATCTTGAGACGATTCCCCACCTTTCTATTCAAAGGAAATCAGCTAAGTTGCAAAGGATTTTGAATCACGAGCTCATAAATTTCTGTTACAGGAAAATCTGGGAACCTGCCAGATACTCCACGACTGTCAGAGTCGGAGTATCCGGTAGGGTGCCGGAAGTTCCGGGTACTAACTCGAGATTGAGCTGAATTGTGTGCAGATTTTTAAGAAGATCCTATTCACCCCCCCTCTAGGCATCTTGTGATCCTTTCAATTGGTATCAGAGCTTTGGTCTCCGGATTAAAAGCTTAACCGCTTGGAGAATCAAGATGTCGGGAGAAGAAGGATCGAAGAAAGAGGTGAAGCCCAAGAACAATGATGATCGTGAGCTTGAGACCCTCTCATCCGATGATGACTCAGATTATGAAGAACAAGAGAAAAAGAAGCGGGAGAATAAGGCTAATCCTCAAATTCCCTTTGATTATTCTCGCTTAAGTTATTCAACTACATATACCTCTATCTCCATGGGCAAACCTCCTCGTTTTAAGGATACTACTTATGCCTCATGGAGAGATGAGATGATTGCACATTTGATCGGGGTTCACCCGGCCCTTTGGAAGATTGTGTGTGTAGGTGTAAACTTTCCGAAGGACAACTCTCCTCTTTCGACGGATCAAGAACATGAAATCTATCGCAACATGCAAGCCAAAGCAATTATTCTTAGTGCCTTGGAACCGGAAGAGAAAGAAAAGGTGGATGGGATACAATCCGCCAAGAAGATTTGGGAGACACTCCAAATTAATCACGAAGGCACAAGAAAAGTTAGAGAGGGAAGAATTCGATGCTTGGAAGGAGAGCTCAATAGGTTTGTGATACTTCCAAGTGAGTCACCACAAGAAATGTTCTCTAGATTGAACAAGATCATTAACAAGATAAGAGCACTCGGAAGCACCAAGTGGGGTGACCGTGAAGTAGTTGACAAGATATTGAGCGCATATATGGCAAGAGATGTGAACCTTCCCACATTGATTAGAGAGAAGAGAGGTTTCAAGAGGTTCACTCCCGCCGATGTCATTGGAAGATTTGAAGAGCATCTCATGACCGTCAAAGAAGCTCAAGTATCTCAACAAATGTCACAAATCTATGAGCAAATTGAGAAGGGAAGTGGTGTAGCACTTCAAGCAAGCACCAAGAGCAAAAGCAAGGAAGTGGTCAAGGTTCAAGAAAAACTCAAGAAAGAAGAGAAGGAAGAAAGTGATAGTGATAGTGATAGTGATAGTGATGATGAAGAAGAACTTGCCCTCTTCATGAAAAACCTTAAGAAGACGTTTAAGAAGACCGGTTTCTTCAAGAAAGGGAACTTCAAAGGAAAGACAAGACGAAGGTCCAACAAGCCATGCTTTGGTTGTGGGGAAATTGGTCATTTTGTGGCCGATTGTCCAACACCCAAAAAGAGAGATGAAGAAGGCCACAAGAAGAAGAAGAAGCACACCGGTGAAGCTCACCTTGGTCAGGAGTGGGATTCAACCGAAGAGACCTCCGATGAGGAGGAGGTTGCAACAATTGCGGTGCAAGCTACTACCACAAGCACATCACTCTTCGGAGAGCTCACCGATGATGAAGATGATACTACTCCCACTTGTCTTATGACAAAAGGGGTGAAGGTAGTTCCTCAATCACTCTCTCTTCCTCATGATGATGATGATGATGATGATAAAGAAATTATGTATGAAAAACTAGCTAAGCAATTTGGTAAAAAGGCCGCTTGTAGAATTAGAATGCTAGCGGAGGAATTAGAGGTTAGGGAAGAGACTCTTGAGGCTCAAGAAGAGTTGATGAGGCGTGAGCAAGAGAAATCCATAGCCCTTGAGAAATCCCTATCCCAAGAAAGAAAGGGTTTCAAGGAGCGAGAGGACTTGCTCAATGCCAAAATTGACAAATTTCTTGTGCTTGAAAAGTCTCTAGCTAAAGAAAAGGAAAATGTTGAGAAGTTGACTAAGGAACTTTTCTTAGCCAATGAATCAAATGCTAACCTAAAAGGTGAAAAAGGAACACTTCAAGAAAACCTATCATGTTTGAATGCCAAACACATGGCTCTTGAAGTACAATTCAACACTCTTTGGGATAGTACTTCCTCATGTTCTAATGATGCAACCAAATCCTCTATTCCCTCCACTAGCAATGGTTGCGCTAGATGTTATAATGTTGATATAAAATCTTGTGGTACTAACCTTGCCGAAGCACAAGCTATGAAGAAGGAAATAGCAAGGCTCACCGATCTTCTCAAGAAAGAGAAGCCACATCTCAAGATAGGTGAGTTTGAAAGGCACTCGAAGGATTTTGGTACAAACTACATGAAGAAATATGGCTACAAGAATGACAAGGGGCTAGGTAAGGATGAGCAAGGTGATAGAAATCTTATCCCCGTCATCAAGAACAACAAGACCTCCGGCCTTGGTGTGAAAGGTGGCTTGTTCAAGCACTTTCAACACACAAGGTATCATTGGAGCAAGGGGGAGGAACACAAGGCCAACTACACCAAGCCTATGAGTTTTAAGTCCTCTCATATTGTGTCTTATGAGTATGAGAGACCACAAACTCAAACTCAACCCAAGAAGGAGATACTCACCAAGACCAACTTGAAGCAAGACAACAAAGTGAAGGCACATGCTCCACAAAGTACCTTCTATGCCGATTATGTGTTGGCTTGGGACCATCGTGGTAGGGTGGTTGCCAAGTATGTTGGGTATCGCAGTAGAGACACATTGATCAAGAGAAATGTGTGGGTGCCCAAAGTTCTTGTGACTAACGCCAAAGGACCCAAATCTATTTGGGTACCTAAAACAAAAGCTTGAATTGTTTTTGTAGGCATACTCCTCCGGTGGAACCAAGTGGGTGCTTAATAGTGGATGCACAAATCATATGACCGGAGAGAAGAGTATGTTCACTTCATTTGAGGCAAATGAAAATTCAAGTGACAACATTGTGTTTGCCGATAATAGCCAAGGAAAGGTAAAAGGTCTAGGTAAAATTGCAATCTCTACCGACCATTCAATTTCCAATGTTTTCTTGGTGGAATCGTTGGACTACAACTTGCTATCCATTTCACAACTTTGTGAGATTGGTTACAATTGTTTGTTCACCGATAAGGGTGTGACCGTCTTTAGAAGAAGTGATGACTCCGTTGCTTTCAAGGGTGTGCTCAAGGGAAAGCTTTATCTTGTGGATTTTACATCGGAGAAAGCTCAACTTGATGCATGCTTGTTAGCAAAGTCTAGCTTGGGTTGGCTTTGGCATCGCCGACTAGCTCATGTTGGGATGAGAAATCTTGTCAAACTTCTTAAGGGCGATCACATTCTTGGACTAACAAATGTTTCCTTTGAGAAAGATCGTCTTTGTAGTGCATGTCAAGCGGGAAAGCAAGTTGGTGCACCACATCCGCCCAAGAGCATCGTCACCACCAAGACTCCGCTTGAGCTTCTACACATGGATATATTTGGGCCCGTGGCCTACATTAGTATTGGTGGTAACAAATATGGTTTTGTTATTGTTGATGATTATTCTCGTTTCACTTGGGTGTTCTTTTTGCATGATAAGGGTCAAGTGCATGAGACATTCAAGAATTTTGCAAGAAAGGCCCAAAATGAGTTTAATTGGAAGATCAAGAAAGTGAGAAGTGACAATGGCACCGAGTTCAAGAACACCAACATTGAACAATTTCTTGGAGAGGAAGGAATTGGGCATCAATTCTCCGTGCCATACACTCCTCAACAAAATGGTATTGTGGAGAGGAAGAATAGGACACTCATTGAGATGGCAAGGGCAATGCTAGATGAGTACAAGACTTCGGACCAATTTTGGGCCGAGGCCATCAACACCGCATGCCACGCCATCAACCGTCTCTACCTTCACAAGCTTTTGAGAAAAACGGCATATGAGTTTCTCATAGGTAAAAAGCCTAATGTGTCTTACTTTAGAGTTTTTGGAAGTAAGTGCTTCATTCTAAACAAGAAGCCCAAAAGCTCTAAGTTTGCACCTAAATGTGATGAAGGTTTTCTTCTTGGTTATGCATCAAATGGCCATGGCTACCGTGTTTTCAACAAGACCTCCGGTTGTGTTGAAATAGCGTGTGACGTGGACTTTGATGAAACTAACGGCTCTCAAGTAGAGAAAGTTGATCCAAATGATGTAGATGAAGAACCTCCACAACAAGCAATTGAGAAGCTAGCCATTGGAGAAGTAAGGCCTCAAGATCCAAGTAAGCAAAACAAGCCAAATGAAGACAAATCATCACCAACACAAGTTGAACCATCCATACCAACAATCGATCAAGACCAAGCACAAAATGGTGTCAACTCAAGTCAAGATGATCATGATGATGATGGTCCAATCCAAGCTCAATCAAGTGTACCACATCCAAGAGTCCACCACACTATCCAAAGAGATCATCCCGTGGACAACATTCTTGGAAGCATCCAAAGAGGAGTAACTACTCGTTCTAGATTAGCAAGTTTTTGTGAACATTACTCGTTTGTTTCCTCTTTGGAACCTCTCAGGGTAGAAGAAGCACTTGATGATCCGGATTGGGTAATGGCCATGCAAGAGGAGCTCAACAATTTCAAGAGAAATGAAGTTTGGTCATTGGAAGAAAGGCCCAAGCAAAATGTAATTGGAACCAAGTGGGTCTTTAGGAACAAGCAAGATGAACATGGTGTGGTCACAAGAAACAAGGCAAGGTTGGTTGCTCAAGGCTTCACTCAAATAGAAGGTTTGGATTTTGGTGAGACATATGCTCCCGTAGCTAGGCTTGAGTCAATTCGTATTTTACTTGCCTATGCTACTCACCATGATTTCAAGCTACATCAAATGGATGTGAAGAGTGCATTTCTAAATGGGTCAATTTCCGAATTGGTATATGTTGAGCAACCACCGGGCTTTGAAGATCCTAAGTATCCTCACCATGTATACAAGCTCCATAAGGCGCTCTATGGGCTCAAGCAAGCCCCTAGAGCATGGTATGAATGCCTTAAGGACTTTCTCTTAAGGAAAGGTTTTGAAATAGGCAAGGCCGATCCTACTCTGTTTACACGCAAGCAAGATAAAGATATTTTTGTGTGCCAAATATATGTCGATGACATTATATTTGGCTCTACTAACAATGTTTGGTGTGAAGAATTTAGTAGGATTATGACAAAGAGATTTGAGATGTCCATGATGGGTGAGTTGAAGTTCTTCCTTGGATTTCAAATCAAGCAACTCAAGGATGGCACCTTCATTAGTCAAACCAAGTACACCACCGATATGCTCAAGAAGTTTGACATGGAGAATGCCAAGCCCATCAAGACTCCTATGCCAACAAATGGACATCTCGATCTAAATGAAGATGGGAAGGCCGTGGATCAAAAGGTATATCGCTCCATGATTGGTTCTCTACTTTACCTTTGTGCATCTAGGCCCGATATTATGCTTAGTGTGTGCATGTGTGTAAGATTTCAAGCTAACCCGAAAGTGTGCCATTTGATGGCCGTTAAGAGAATTTTTAGATATTTAGTGCACACTCCTAATCTTGGCTTATGGTATCCCAAAGGCTCAACTTTTAGTCTACTTGGCTATTCGGACTCCGATTATGCCGGTTGTAAAGTAGACCGAAAAAGTACAACGGGGACTTGCCAATTTCTTGGTCGGTCCTTGGTGTCTTGGAGCTCAAAGAAGCAAAATTCGGTTGCTTTGTCAACCGCCGAGGCCGAGTATGTGGCGGCCGGCGCTTGTTGTGCCCAACTACTTTGGATGAGGCAAACTTTGAGTGACTTCGGTTGTGAGTTTAGTAAGATTCCACTCTTGTGTGACAACGAGAGTGCTATCAAGCTAGCTAACAATCCGGTGCAACACTCCCGAACAAAGCACATAGATATTCGTCATCACTTCTTACGGGATCATGAGGCAAAGGGAGATATTGCTTTACGTCATGTGAGCACCGAAAGGCAACTTGCCGATATCTTCACTAAGCCTCTAGATGAGTCAAGATTTTGTGCTTTGAGGAGTGAACTAAATATCTTGGATTCTCGTAACGTTGCTTGAACTCTTGCACACAAAATTGGTTGATAACTAGATAGGAAAAATATTTCTCTTGTGTGAGTTCTTGAAAATATTTGGCTCTTGTGATCATTGGATCATGTTTTTGCTCATGTGATCATAGTTATGTATTGTTGTTTGTTGGCTGATCACATGTGTCAAAATTGTTTCTTTTTGTCCATCTCTCTCTCTATCAAATCTTGGTCAAAATCTCTCTATCCTTCTATGCTTCCTGTCTGCTGGAATTTCTGGTGTCGGATACTCCGGGACTGAGCCAGAACAAAAACATTCCGAGAAGGCTCTCGGGAAAACGAGTTCTCGGAGTATCCGGCCTTTCAAGGAATATCCGGCTCCAGGTTGACCAGTTCCCTTGCGCTGACCGTTTTTCTCCGTCTTGACCTTATCCACTCGTGTTGACTTTTCTTCCACGCCCATCTGGTCCCACATCTGGTCCCCAGTCGTCTGTACTCCATCCTAACAAAAAATGGGGGGAAATCTTCCTCCTACCGCTTCGCACCCGTGCTCCCGAGACGCTCCTCTTTCTCTCGTTCGACCGGGGACGCCGCCGCCGCCGCCGCCGCTCTTTCTCCGTTAGCAAGGGGACTCGGGGCTCCGGCATCAGCAAGCCCGAGCAAGCCCCTCGTGCTGCATCTCTCCACCAGGCCGGGCGCTCCTTCTCCACCGCATCCCTCTCGCGCGCGCAGTCGCTGCTCCTCTCTCAATGGTAACCCTAACCGCCAAGTCTCTCTCTTGATCTACTTGTACAGACGGTTCTAGAGGATTTCGTTGGGTAGGAATGCTCTCTAGATGCTGTTGAAGTCTTGGCCTAGCACATTGGGTGATCCAACCCTCTTTTACATCTGTGGTATCAGGCACATTCTCGTGAATCCGAGGGGGCTAGCAATGAAGATGATGTTCCCATTGTTGCTCGCGCAAGACACCTGCGTGCCAATCCCCCACGTGCTGCACGTGATGGGGGTACTGGAGGTATGAGCATATGCATGGGCAGAGGAGGGGCTGGCAGGGGTACTGGTACTGGTTCTGTCAAAATAACGACAGCAAAGAAGAAAACTTCCAAGGATGCTCCAGCAAGCACTAGTGACAAGAGAAAGGCTCCTGGTGCTATTAATGAATCAGAGTTGAGAGGGCAGGGCAGAGGCAGAGGTGCTGAGGGCATACACATCAGCGAAGGAGGGTCTGGCAGTGGATCTGTTCCAGCAGCTAGACAAGGGAAGAGAGCAGCAGGGAGGCCTGCTAGGCACCCTTTGGATATGGGAAGCACAATGCTCAAACCACATCAAGCAAAGCGCAAGATAACAGATGACTTTGATGGAACAAGAGAGGATTACAGGAAAGGGACACAAGCTTTGTGGGATATCAGATACACCAATCCTGACAATGTGCCAAAGGACAACTCAGTTGATGATGTTCGGTTTTGGAATCGCTTCCAAGCCGACTACTATGATTGTGCGGTGATGACGAAGGATAAGAAGACTGTTCTAATGCAGTGGATTGACTGGAAACACTTGAGGAATCATAGTGACAGATACATTGATCTTGTTATTCAACTTTGTGAAAAGAAGAATGTTTACAACATCTTGCAGTTCAAGCATGACTGGAATGAGGAAATCATTGGACAATTCTTTGCCACTCTTTGGGTTGATGTTGATGCCGAACCTCACACCATGCATTGGATGACACAAGGCCAAAGGCTCTCGGTGACCTATACTAGATTTGCTGAAATTTTGGGGTTTGATGAGAGTGACCGTACAAAGTATTGGATCCATGATGATGCTGTGTTCAGTGATGGTCAGATTGCCTTCATGTATGATGCGAGGTATGGACCAATAGAGTATGGGAAGACACATGGGATGAAGCCATACTACCGGTACATTCACAACCTTTTTCGCAAGACACTTATTCCTAAGATTGGTGATGCTACCGGAGTTCTCAACACAAACAGAAACTTGCTGGTTTGGATGGCACCAAAGAAAAATGATTTCAGCGTTTTTGATTTCATTTGGAATGAAATAATAGTGTGCTCCACCACACCTTCCAAAAGCTGTGTTTATGGCCCTTATGTCATGGCTATGATAGAAAAGGTGACCGAGAGAGAGTTCCCATGTGACATGAAACACAAGCCTTATCGCCCTCGTGTTAGTGATTGGACAGCCGAGGCAAAACCCAAGAGTACCACAGCTGGACAACCATCCACTTCTTCTGCTCAGCCTTCCTCCTCTCGGGGACCAGCCAGCTCACCACACAAAGAAAAGTGCAAAGGCAAAAAGAACACGAGTTCCTCATCTTTTCTTAGCCGGGCAGTTCAAAACTTGTTCAAAGTATGCACATTTCAGGCTGTGGCAGTTCAGAAACAGCAAGAGCTTCTTGTTGACCACATTCAGAAATCTGAGGAAAGGCAGAAGAAAATCATGGCAAGCTTGAACATTCCACACTCCCCTCCTCGTGTCTTTGCTCCTCTTCCTCCTATGCCTCATATTGATAACCCTTGGGCTGAAAATGATGATGATGAGGCTGCTGCTGAAGCTATGGATGAAGATGATCTCCTCAATGACCTTGGCGATCCAGATGCGGTTGCTGCCGAGGGAGAATCTGAGGGGACAGTTGGGGAGGATGGAGGTGATGACAACGACTTCTAGTGCTTCCTGCTGTTGCTGCCCCTTTTTGGTGCTTGATGCCAAAGGGGGAGTGATTAGTTGCTTGCTTTTGCTGATGAATTCTTTTGCTGCTGCTGAGGTGCTGCTGTGCTGCTGCTGTGCTGCTGCTGAGGTGCTGCTGCTGCTGTTGCTGAGGTGCTGCTGAGGTGGTGCTGCTGCTGTTGCTGCTGGCTGTATTCTTTTGGGTTGTAAGCCGGAGTATCTGGGTCTGTGTTGGATACTCCGGGCCTGATGGTGGCTGAAAACTTCTCTTAGCTTAACTTAGGTTTCTCATGTGATGGACATGTAAAACTTTTATGTGGTGGTGTGATGTAATGTGTGCCAGGTGACACATTTGATCTTTTAGGGCTTAATTGCTAGTGTGATGCGAACTTTATGCTATTTATTCGATGTCATGCTTAGTATTGTCTTATGTTGGTGTATTGTTTATTTTCACTTTGATGGTTGTTTAAGCATGTCATGAGCATCACGTATTATTATTTCACACTTTGCACCCCACGAATGCATGGATATAGGGTGAGCCCTTGTAAATATGTGCCATATGTTGAGAATGACATATATGTTGGAGAAGCACATATTTAGGGGGAGACACCTATATAGATGGATTCAAAATGATTATGAATTTTATTGTAAGCTTTGGTTATGTTGTCATCAATCACCAAAAAGGGGGAGATTGAAAGTGCATCTAGGCTCTCCCTAGTGGGTTTTGGTTGAGTGATGACAAATATAACCAAAGGGCTAATGGTTTAAATTGAGTCTATGAACAGGTGATACTATGTTAAAATTCATGGTTGAAATATGTTGATGTATCCCTCTATGGATCATGGTGGACGGCGTGAAGATTAAAGGATTTAAATTATTTTCTATTTTGAATTTGAGTTAGGAACGCCGTACTATCAAGGGGGATGCGTGTTGATTGTGCCATGAATGATAAAGTGCTCAAAAGAAATAACAAGTGCACAAGAGAGACACAAAAATGCACTCACGGGCACCAGTTTTTCTGGAGCCAGATACTCCGGCAAGGGGTCGGAGTATTCTATTCCAGAATCAGGGTCAAAGCTTCGTGTTCATTTCTGGAGCCAGATATTCCGGGAAGGAGCCGGAGTATCCAACCCAGATCTCGCAGACAGCATAACGGTTAGATTTTGGGGGCCGAGTACTTATACTCCCACGCCCCCTCTTCACTTGGCTGCCGACTCCACTTGCAAGAAACACTCTCTTGAGCCTTCCTTTCACTCCCTCATCCTCCTAGAGCTATTCCTTGTGAGATTTGAGAAGGGGATTGAGTGAGCTTGTGGATTTGAGTGTGGGTGAGCATCAACTCCAACTTTGAGCACTTGAAGCATCCACGGCCATCGATTCGCATTTGTTACTCTTGGAGCTTTTGCTCCTAGACGGCTAGGCGTCTCCGGCGAGCGCTCAACTCGTGTGAGCTTGCCCCGGAAAGTTTGTAAAGCCATCCCCTTGGGGAAATCATAGTAAGTAACCCTAGCTTGGCTTTTGGGCCCTAGGGGGAGGGTAGGGTTGTGGCTCAACCCGGTCTCTTTGGAGGCACCTCAACGGAGACGTAGCTTCCTTTGGGAAGTGAACTTCGGGAATCAAATCTCTTGTCTAGTGTTGTTGTGCTTGTTTATCTAGTTCATACTTGTTCTTCACGTTCATCACGTTCTTCCTAGCTCATAGTTGACTTTCATACATTTGCTTCGATCTACTCGTGTGTGAAGTTTGTAGTGCAGCCCCTGGTTGGAAAGTATCTTGAGATGATTCCCCACCTTTCTATTCAAAGGAAATCAGCTAAGTTGCAAAGGATTTTGAATCACGAGCTCATAAATTTCTGTTACAGGAAAATCTGGGAACCTGCCAGATACTCCACGACTGTCAGAGTCGGAGTATCCGGTAGGGTGCCGGAAGTTCCGGGTACTAACCCGAGATTGAGCTGAATTGTGTGCAGATTTTTAAGAAGATCCTATTCACCCCCTCTCTAGGCATCTTGTGATCCTTTCAGTTGGTATGAAGCTAACGCAACAAGAACGGTTTGAATCGGAGTTAAAACGTAGATTTTATGGGCTAAACATGATTTTAGAGACCTAAACGCGATTAACCATATACTTCAGCGGCTTGTTGGTAAGATTCGCGAGACTCAGAGAACAGTGCCCACAAAATCAGCAAAGGTTAGAGTTAGATCTGCAAAAGCTGCTGTAACACCCTAAAAGTGCCTATTTAAAATTTAGTAATTAATTTGCTCTTATTTAATTAAATATTCATATTTACCTAAGGAAAATAAAGTATTTTGAGGAAAATAAAATCAAATATAAGGTTAGACACATTTTTGTTGCATTCATGCTGGCTGCATTGTGTTTTGATTGTGTGTAGTTCAATTGGAATTTAAACCTAGTTTAAATTCGAACTTGAATTACTTTGTTTGGAGCCCTATAAAAGTTGTTTCAGCCCTGGTCCGCTTTTGCCCCCTACACTCTTTTCCTCGGCCGGGTTTGCTCCCTCCTCTTTCTTCCCCGAGCAGCCCAGGTCTCCCCGTGGCCCAGCTAGCCCAGTGCGCGGTCCGCCCCGCACCGCCAGCTTTACGGCCCAGTTCGGCCCACCGCCATCTCCAGCCCGCCACCCCGTCCCTACACCTCTCTCTGCCATGCCGGGCCCGTAGATCAGCCGCTGACGTCACCATCCCCTTCTTCCTCCCCGCTAATGGCACGGCCGGCCATGCCTCTGCAGCGATAGGGCCCGCACGCCGAGGCCACCTTTCCCAGCGCCTACTTAACGCGCCTCGCGACGCCGCCCTGGCCCCTTCATCCACCACTCGAAACCCTAGCACCGCTGCTTGCCCCTGCGCCAGCGCCGCCGCTCTTTGTCGCCCGAGCGCCCGCGCCGACGAACTCGCCGCTCCGGCATCCCTCTGTCCCGGCCGACCCTCGGAGCTGCTTCACCGCTCCACGAGGAACACGCCGAGCCGCAGCACGACTCCTCCCGCACCTCGGAGCTCCATCGCCGACGCACCACGACGCCCGCCTTCCGACGGTCGCCGTCGACACGCCGCGTCACCATATCTCCGGCCACTTGTTCCGCTCAGGTAGACTCGCCGTCCATCCCCGATGCTCCTGAGCCATTCAACACTTCTTTTCGCGTCCTGTAGATGCCTCCCCAACCGCTCACCGACGGCATCTCCGCCGCTCAACGACCGGCCGCCGCCGTGCGACACTCCACACCGTCTTCCTCGCCGTATTGAACCCCTGGGTGAACTCGCCGTTCCGCCCTAGTGCCGTAGCACCCACCCTCGTAGCAAACCAAGCCCCCTAGCTCGGGTTCGAGTGTGCGCCGGCGAAGCGCCGCCGCGGAACATGGTTGCGCCGCCGACCGCCGCCGCCGGCAGCCCTTTCCCCCGCTCGATCCGATCTGGATCGTTGGATCCAGATCCAGCGGCTGTCACGCGCCCCTGACCCAAGTCAAACAAAGCCAGTACCGGTCAACCTAGCCGGTTTTGTTAAAGAGCCCCTCAGCTTTCCACAAATCAACCCGCCGTCCACTGAAGTTCAAAAGTATTTACAAAAAGGTCCTGTTTTATTCATTTAACACCCCGAGCTTTTGAATTTTCAAACCCACCGTCTAGCCCTGCTACTTTTGCATGTTAGCCCTCGGGTTTTGATACGTAATTACGGATAGGTCCTTGGTTTTTCACAAATAAGCCCCTAAAAAGAAACACTATATCTTTCTCGTTTTAGCTCCGATTAGTGTGATTTTTGTGCTCACGTGTTCGTAGCGAAGCGTAGGATAGATTTAAAGCCTCCTTTTGTACTGTTTTTACTGTTTGGTGTACTGTTCTAATAGAATAATATTGTTTGCATGTACCGGCTTGTGTGGATGCTTGTGTGGTGTTCTTCTTCGAGTCCAGTCGGTGAGCCGGTAGCTTTGGAGTTCGAGTATGAGGACGTCCAGGAACCTTACCAGCAAGACCACCAGCAGCAGCAGCACTACTTTGAGGAAGGCAAGTATAGCACAGACAATCCTTGCAAACTAAACACCACTTTTACTTTATTTACTGCATATGCATGTGTCTAATTTGTTTCCCGTTAAGGTTGTATCTAGTTTTGTTTATCCTATACCTTGATCACCTGGGTTTATGCATATGAGTAGATATTTGCTAGGCGCAACTACTGTCACCTTGTTTAACTGTTAATCATGACTTAATGGTTCACTTTAATGTTAATGTTAAAACTTGCTTTTAGCAACATGGATCAGGGAGCTAGGGCGTATGCTTCGTGCTTGGCCCTAGTGTCTCTCCGTAAGGACTGGTTCTGAATGCGGCAACCTAGGAGCCGGTCGCCACCACTAGAACTATAATGGCTCTGGTCTTGGACAAGTAACTTGTACGGCTCTAAATTAACAGTAGTTACCAATGGGGCCGACGACGTTATGAGAAGCATGGGTGAGAGTATGGTTTGATCCACCGAGGACGGACGTTCCGTCGGCTATGTCTTGTTAGGCATAGTCCCGTGTTGGGAGCCACCATGTGTTGGGGGCCCTGCACGTTGCGCTCTTTATTTTTGTTGTTGCATGTGTTGCCGCGCTTTGGATGCCATTGACCCTCCTATGGGAGCGCCCTGGGAGTCAATCGATCTCGGTGCCTTGGATCATGCTGCCTAGGTTGTACCATAACGACTACTGTTGGTTTAGGGTGTCTTGTGAAAAGCCTCGTAGCGTCCCTATGCAGTCACTCCTTGGTAGTGTTGACGTGCGTGGTTGGGTTTAAAGTTCCATGAACTTTTACGCGACTGGTGGGTAAAGGGCGAAACCTCTGCAGAGTATACAATCTATCATGATAGCCTTGCTCAGGGTCACGAGCGGCCTGGATCCTTTTGGATTAGAAGCTGATGATATTTATTGTTGTTTAATGCTACTTCTATTACATTAATTGGGTTTACAACTGGGATTCATTAAATTGTAGTATCTTGGATAATTGTTAAAATGAATCATTTAAAATTTGCTAATGCAGTTCAGCCGTGTCTAGCCTTACTTTGAGCCTTCATAATTCATGTTGTACTTGCTAAGTAAACACTTTTACTTACACTTGCTGCTATTCAACAAAATCCCGGATGGGTAACAAATGGTTATGAGAATGAGGTGGTTGCTGCTGAATACCCGGAGGATCTGCCATTTTTACTAAGCTGTGGTCAACTAGTCAGAGTCCCTGTGGACTACGGCTCCGCTTAGTAGAGAGAGTTAATAAATAGACTTCCGCTATTTTGTTTACTTATTTATGTCAAACTCTGATGTAATCGTCTTTATTCGAGCATTGTGAACTCTGTAATACCATATTTGTACGCCGTATGTGTCTGTGGACTTCCTGGGCACACATACGGCAGCACTCGGGATTATGTGTAAACCTGGGTGTGACAGATTGGTATCAGAGCCGTGCTGACTGTAGGACCGCAGCCTAGATAGAATGGATGTTTAGATTTAGCTCTGTCCTCCCCCTCTTATTTTACCTAAAAACTGGGTGGAGTTCTATTTATAAAATTCGTGTTCTGTGTCCTCTCTACTTCTATTTGTTACAAAAATTTCTAAATTTTGTTCTCTTTTTGTTTCTCTTGGCAGTTCGATGGCTCGCACGAAGCCGACCGCCCGCAAGACGACCTGCGGCTACCTTCCACCGCGCGTTCCCGAGGAGGCACTGGGCGCTGAGTACCAGGACGCCTACCGCGTGTGGAGGGACAGGCGTGAGGAGGCGTTCCTGCTGCAGCAGCAGGAGCTCGAGAGGCGGCAGCTGGAGGAGCCTCAACAGGAGGAGCCTCAGCAGGAGGAGCCTCAGGAGGAGGAGCCTCAGCAGGAGGAGCCCGTTGAGGAGGAGCCCGAGGAGATGGAGCTCTCCGACCCCGACGAGGAGCAGCCACCAGTAGAGGGTGGAGAGGCAGCTGGAGACCCTGATGGTGGTGATGATGATGGAGACGATGATGATGATGATGGGGACGACGACGATTCTGAGGATCCCTCAGACGAGGGAGAGGAGTCAGACAAGGACCCAGATGAGGCGGAGGAGCCTCCAGTGCCTGCAGTGCAGCCAGTTCCAGAGGGTCCCGCTGCTCAGGAGGCACCCAGGTGGACTGTGGACGACTACGTCCGTGATGGAGGCGACAACTACTACCACCGGCGCCTCATGCAGATGCTTCGTGCCCGCTATGGTTCTAACAACATAGCCGCGGAGTACCACAGTGAGAGGTGGATGCACCCCCGCTTCCCGACCTTCTGGAGGACTGTGTTGCACGTCCGTAGACCGGACCACCAGGTGAGAGCTGCTAGGAGGGTGACGACGCACTTCGCCCTCAGTGACCGAGACTCCCAGCAGGCAGGGATGGTGGACGCAGCCCGTCAGGCTTACTTCAGCTACAGGGACAGGCTCTGGTATCAGGTGCAGAATGGTCCGGACAGGTATCATCCTCGCAGGAGGAGTGGACAGACAGCTTGCACCATAGCCTCCACTGCTGGCATTGCTGATCCCCAGTTTGTTTCTGCTGTTGGTATGGTGGCCACCCTTAACACCGACCTGGACGCTTCATCTGATGAGAACCACAAGTTGAGGCAGCAGTTGTCAGAGTTGCAGACTAGGGTGCTGCTGCTTGAGGAGCAGCTGGGAGCTCCCGCACCGCGCAGTCCGGACTTCCGTGCAGAGTCTCCACAGCGCAAGAGGCCTCGCTTCGGGTCCACCGCCGCCAGCACCACCATCGTCGATCCTTAGGAGTCTACCTTGAGTCTGTAATAGGGATCGTTTAGATGCGTTTTTGAACACGAGTCTAAACCCAGTGTGTCGAGTGTGGTGTGAACTTTGTCTTTAGGTGTTTGCTTGAGTTATCATTATGCTTATGTTTGAGTTGGATTTTTGTAATGAGTGTGATGGGCGTAGACGCAAGTCTACCATCATCTAGTTTTGGATTAAGGTTTAAGGAGATTGATGAATAAATAGCTGGGTTTACCTTATTACATCTTACCTATCGAGTTCTTAATATTTTCGGTTCTTATCATATCAGTTCCATGACCTTCTCAATTTCTTGCTGCACAAGTCTGAGCTGTTTATTATGATTGATGGAGTACTTATGGGAAAATTTTTGTTAATACCAGATGGTTAACACAAGGAGCCAAGTTGGAGGCAGTGGTGGTCAGCCGAACCAGAACCCACCACCACCACCGCCACCACCCACCGTGGAGCAGATGATGCAAATGCAACTCCAATTGACTCAGCAGATGGCCCAGACCATCGCACTGTTGCAGCAGAATCAACAGAATCCACCCCACCAGCCCCACATGCCACCCAGGGACAAGAGAGGGGAGTTCCTGAAGGGACGCCCTCCCACCTTCACTCAGGCCAGTGATCCCCTGCTTGCAGATGACTGGCTCAAGGCAGTGGAACGGGAACTCAACATCGCTCAATGCAACGACATGGAGAAGGTGCTGTATGGAGGAGGATAGCTCCGCGGGCCAGCTTTGGACTGGTGGGATGCATACCAGTACGCCCACCCAGACCGTACACAGATCACCAGGCAAGAGTTCCGCGACAACTTCCGCTCCCATCATGTGCCAGAGGCCTTGATGACGCTGAAGAATGAGTTTTTGGCCCTCAAGCAAGAAGGGATGAGCGTCACCGCCTACCGTGACAAGTTCATCGAGCTTTCTCGCTATGCCCCGGAGGATGTGTCGACTGACGGGAAGAGGCAGACCAGATTCCGTGATGGGTTGCAGGATGCCCTGCAATATCAGCTAATGTGCATCACCTTCCCCACCTTCCAAGACCTGGTGAACAATGCCCTGATGCTAGAACACAAGCGTCGGGAGATGGAAGACAAGAAGAGGAAGTTTATGGGCTAGTAGCCAGGGAGCAGTAGTCGCCCTCGTTTCAATCCTCAGCCGGGAAACCAGCAGGTTGTGAACCCACAGCGCTCCCAGAGACAGTCTGGTTTGCTGAACCGTAACCAATACCAGTAGTGTCCCCAGTACCCTCGGGCGCCACAACAACAACCTCGCTTCCAGAATTAGCTACAGATTGGTCCAGTTCAGCGCAACCAGGCGCAGAATGGTTTTGCTCAGCGCCCTAACCCAGTTGACAACACACTAGTGGGACAGAGGTGTTAAAACTGTCGTGAGCCAGGGCATTATGCCAACGCCTGTCCTCACAGAGCTCAGAACGCCACTGGCCAAAACAACAATCAGAGAGGTGCACAACCACAGAATCAGAATGTGAACCAGCAACAAGGCCAAGGAAACCATGGGCAGCAGAACCCAATTAGGGGCAAGGTCAACCACATGGGGGCAGAAACCGCGGAGAAAGCTACTGACGTGGTCGTGGGTACGTTCCCTGTCAACTCAACTCCCGCGACTGTTTTGTTTGATACTAGAGCTTCGCATGCTTTCATATCTGCTGCTTTCGTGAAAAAGAACATGATGATCTTGCAACCTATGGGGAACCCCATGATAGTTAGCTCACCAGGGGGAGAACAACGTGCCACACTACGTTGCCCCTGTATCACCATCACAATAAGGGGGGTAGACTTCATGGTGAATCCAATCGTGTTAGAAACCCTTGGGTTCGACTTGATACTGGGAATGAGCTGGTTAGGCAGATACGACGCAGTGATTAAATGTTTCATGAGAGCAGTGCAACTGACAGCCAAGACTGGTGAGGAGGTGGAATATCAGGCAGCCAATTCCGTAGAGCACAACCAAGTTAATCGAGCTCAAGGTGAAACACTGGAGGACATCAGAGTGATGTGCTGAGTTGGAACCCACCCAAAGATGTGAGTGAGATCAGAAGTTTCCTGGGAATGGCAGGGTATTACCGGCGATTCATTGAAGGGTTTTCCAAGATCGCCAAACCCATGACAGCCCTACTAGAGAAAAATGCAAAGTTTGTCTGGACGGAGGAGTGTCAGACCAACTTTGAAGAGTTGAAAAGGAGGTTGACAACGGCACCTGTACTGGTATTGCCTGGTATAACCAAGAGCTTCTCTATCTACTGTGACGCATCTCGTCAAGGATTGGGATGTGTGCTCATGCAAGAGGGCAGAGTTGTAGCATATGCATCAAGGCAGCTGAGGAAACACGAGCAGAACTATCCAACGCATGATCTGGAGTTGGCAGCCGTGGTACATGCTCTGAAAATTTGGAGGCATTACCTGATTGGACATAAGTGTGACATTTACACTGACCACAAGAGTCTCAAGTATGTCTTCACCCAGTCGTATCTGAATATGAGGCAACGCCAATGGTTGGAGCTTATCAAGGATTATGAACTGGAGATTCACTACCACCTAGGGAAGGCTAACTTGGTGGCAGATGCTCTGAGCAGGAGAAGTTATGTGAACAGGGTCACTGGACATTGTCTCCTAGAAGAACTCAGCTTAGAGTTTGAGAGTATGAGTTTGGGATTTGTGACCAACATCACGGAAATGGCAGTGGAACCAACTCTGGAACAGTAAATCCGAAAGGGTCAGCTTGAGGATGGGAAGATCAATGAGATTATGGGGCAAGTTGCTATAGGAAAGGCCGCCGGATTCCGAGTGGATGATCAGGGAACTTTGTGGCATGGAAAGAGGATATGTGTACCAGACATAGCACAGATCATGGACTCAATCCTAAGAGAAGCCCATGATTCAGCTTACTCAATCCACCCGGGAAGTACCAAGATGTACCAGGATATCAAAGAGAGATTTTGGTGGTACGGATTGAAGCGCGATGTGGCGACGCATATAGCCCTGTGTGACACGTGCCAGAGAGTCAAGGGTGAGCACCAGAGGCCAGCCGGGTTTCTCCAGCCCATCAAGATACCCGAATGGAAATGGGAAGAAGTCGGTATGGATTTTATTACCGGACTGCCTCGCACTCAGAGAGGATTTGACTCCATATGGGTAATCGTGGATCGTCTGACCAAAGTGGCCCATTTTCTTCCAGTCAAGACCACGTACACGGGAGCCAGACTAGCGGAGCTATATATGGAAAGGATTGTGTGTCTGCATGGGGTACCGAAACGGATAGTGTCTGACCGGGGTACCCAGTTCACATCTCACTTTTGGCAGAAGCTACATGAGTCTATGGATACTAAGCTGCATTTCAGTTCAGCCTACCACCCACAGACGGATGGACAGACAGAGCGGACCAACCAAATCTTGGAAGACATATTGAGGGTATGCACTCTGCAGTATGGTGTCAGCTGGGACAAGAGTTTACCTTATGCCGAGTTCTCATACAACAATAGCTACCAGAAAAGTTTGCAGATGGCACCCTTGGAAGCTCTGTATGGCAGAAAATGCATGACACCACTGTTCTGGAATCAGACCGGAGAGAGTCAAGTCTTTGGGCCTGAGATACTTAGAGAGGTAGAGCAGCAAGTGCAGATGATCAGGCAGAATCTGAAGGTGGCACAATCCCGACAGAAGAGTTATGCAGATGTCAGACGGAGGGACCTCAGTTTCGAAGTCAGCGACTTTGTGTATCTCAAAGTGACACCAATGAGGGGCGTAAAAAGGTTTAATGTCAAGGGCAAACTAGCGCCTTGTTATATTGGACCTTTCAAGGTGTTGGAACGGATGGGCGAAGTGGCTTATCGGCTGAGCTACCGGAGAAACTGGTCGGAGTACACGATGTGTTCCATGTGTCCCAGTTAAAAAGATTCTTGAGGGTACCTGAGGAGCAGATCCCGATAGACGACCTAAATGTGCATGAAGATCTTAGTTATGATGAGTATCCGATCAAGATCTTGGAAGAGTCGGAGAGGGTCACGAGAAACAAGGTGATCCGAATGTGCAAGGTCCAGTGGAACAGACACTCGGAAGACGAGGCCACCTGGGAAAGAGAGGAGGACCTCAAGGCCGAGTATCCACGGCTCTTCGCATCCACTTCAGAATCTCGAGGACGAGATTCATCTTAAGGGGGGTAGGTTTGTAACACCCTAAAAGTGCCTATTTAAAATTTAGTAATTAATTTGCTCTTATTTAATTAAATGTTCATATTTACCTAAGGAAAATAAAGTATTTTGAGGAAAATAAAATCAAATATAAGGTTAGAAACATTTTTGTTGCATTCATGCTGGCTGCATTGTGTTTTGATTGTGTGTAGTTCAATTGGAACTTGAATTACTTTGTTTGGAGCCCTATAAAAGTTGTTTCAGCCCTGGTCCGCTTTTGCCCCCTACACTCTTTTCCTCGGCCGGGTTTGCTCCCTCCTCTTTCTTCCCCGAGCAGCCCAGCTCTCCCCGTGGCCCAGCTAGCCCAGTGCGCGGTCCGCCCCGCACCGCCAGCTTTACGGCCCAGTTCGGCCCACCGCCACCTCCAGCCCGCCACCCCGTCCCTCCACCTCTCTCTGCCACGCCGGGCCCGCAGATCAGCCGCTGACGTCACCTTCCCCTTCTTCGTCCCGGTAATGGCGCGGCCGGCCGTGCCTCTGCAGCGATAGGGCCCGCACGCAGAGGCCGCCTTTCCCAGCGCCTACTTAACGTGCCTCGTGACGCCGCCTTGGCCCCTTCATCCACCAGTCGAAACCCTAGCACCGCCGCTTGCCCCTGCGCCAGCGCCGCCGCTCTTCGTCGCCCGAGCGCCCACGCCGACGAACTCGCCGCTCCGGCATCCCTCCATCCCGGCCGACCCTCGGAGCTGCTTCACCGCTCCACAAGGAACACGCCGAGCCGCAGCACGACTCCTCCCGCGCCTCGGAGCTCCATCGCCGAAGCACCCCGACGCCCGCCTTCCGACGGTCGCCGTCGACACGCCGCGTCACCATATCTCCGGCCACTTGTTCCGCTCAGGTAGACTCACCGTCCATCCCCGATGCTCCTGAGCCGTTCAACACTTCTTTTCGCGTCCTGTAGATGCCTCCCCCACCGCTCACTGGCGGCATCTCCGCCGCTCAACGACCGGCCGCCGCCGCGCGACACTCCACACCGTCTTCCTCGCCGTATTGAACCCCTGGGTGGACTCGCCGTTCCGCCCTGGTGCCGTAGCACCCACCCGCGTAGGAAACCAAGCCCCCTAGCTCGAGTTCGAGTGTGCGCCGGCGAAGCGCCGCCGCGGAACTTGTACGGCTCTAAATTAACAGTAGTTACCAATGGGGCCGACGGCGTTATGAGAAGCATGGGTGAGAGTATGGTTTGATCCACCGAGGACGGACGTTGCATCGGCTATGTCTTGTTAGGCACAGTCCTGTGTTGGGAGCCACCATGTGTTGGTGGCTCCGCACGTTGCGCTCTTTATTTTTGTTGTTGCATGTGTTGCCGCACTCTGGATGCCATTGACCCTCCTATGGGAGCGCCCTGGGAGTCAGTCGATCTCGGTGCCTTGGATCATGCTGCTTAGGTTGTACCATAACGGCTACTGTTGGTTTAGGGTGTCTTGTGAAAAGCCTCGTAGCATCCCTATGCAGTCACACCTTGGTAGTGTTGACGTGCGTGGTTGGGTTTAAAGTTCCATGAACTTTTACGCGACTGGTGGGTAAAGGGCGAAACCTCTGCAGAGTGTACAATCTATCATGATAGCCTTGCTTAGGGTCATGAGCGGCCTGGATCCTTTTGGATTAGAAACTGATGATATTTATTGTTGTTTAATGCTACTTCTATTTCATTAATTGGGTTTACAACTGGGATTCATTAAATTGTAGTATCTTGGATAATTGTTAAAATGAATCATTTAAAATTTGCTAATGCAGTTCAGCCGTGTTTAGCCTTACTTTTAGCCTTCATAATCCATGTTGTACTTGCTAAGTAAACACTTTTACTTACACTTGCTGCTATTCAACAAAATCCCGGATGGGTAACAGATGGTTATGAGAATGAGGTGGCTGCTGCTGAATACCTGGAGGATCTGCCATTTTACTAAGCTGTGGTCAACCAGTCAGGGTTCCTGTGGACTGCAGCTCCGCTTAGTAGAGAGAGTTAATAAATAGACTTCCGCTATTTTGTTTACTTGTTTATGTCAAACTCTGATGTAATCGTCTTTATTCGAGCATTGTGAACTCTGTAATACCATATTTGTACGCCGTATGTGTCTGTGGACTTCCTGGGCACACATACGACAACACTCGGAATTCTGTGTAAACCCGGGTGTGACAGCTGCTCGGTTTGGGTTTATGAGTGAAGGGGGAAAACTTGCAGGGGGTTATTTGGAACATGGCCAAGACACAAGACTTGCTCTAAGGGTTTCATGAATCATCGAGGGCCTAATCGCAAAAGCGTCATCTCCTACCACGGTTCAGGACAGGGGCGCTCGCCGGCGGCTCTGGTCCTCCGGCTCGCTGGCGTTTCGGCGGGCTAGGGCGGGGAAAATCTAGCGCAGGAGGAAGAGGGGAGCGAGGGGGTCATGGGGATGTGCTCACCGGCGGCGGAGTTGGACGGTGATGGCCGGGATCTCGGCCGCGGCGGAAGCAGGGGACGGCGGCGGCGTCTTCACGCGGAGCGGCTTCTCCGGCGAACGAGCGGAGACGATGACCGGCGGGATGGGAGCGGCTCGGCGACGCGCATCTCTTGGTGGACTCGTTTTCGCCGGAGGGAGCTCGGCGGCGAATCGAGGCGAGGCGAGGAAGGCCGGCGGCGGCGCTCTGCTGGTGGCGGCGGCGCTGTGTGTGGCGAGGAAAGGGCGGTGGCTGGTGGTGATGCTGAGAGGAGGCGGCATGGTGGCGCTAAATAGGCCCGAGGAGGGCGTGGCTGGAGCACGGACACCGAGGTGGCGCAATCGGAGGATGCGGCACACACGCCGAGGGTGGCGGTGGCACTGCGCAGCGTAGGGGCGGGGAGGCGCGGCTGGGCCGAGCTTGGGCCAAATCGCTGGCACCTCGGCCGAGTGGAGCGAAAAGGGAGGGTGAGCCAGCGCGGAAGCGGCTGGGCCGAAAGAGCGTTTGGGCCGAGCGGGGAGGGGGAAAAAGCGGAGTGGGCCGAGCGGGGAAGGGAGCGGGCGGGCTGGAGCGCGCGGGTGGCGAGCTAGACTGGGCCGCGGCTTCCGGACTGGGCCGCCGAAGGGGAAAACGAAGGAAGGCACTGGGCTGAGGAGTTTAGGGATCAAAAGAGGGACGGGCCAAAACTTGAGGGTGCAAAACCGAACTCTACCAGGAATAACTCCTCTAGGACTCAAACAAAGGCGATTCAAACTCGAATTTAAATTAGATTTAAATTCCAATTCGAACCACACACAATCAAAACTCAATGCAGCAGCATGAATGCAACACACTTAACCTTAAACCTATATTATAATTAGAAAATAAATTTTCCTATACTAAATTCCCTGTAAATTATAATAAATCTTGAAAATTTTTAGAAAATTGAGAAAATTAGTGTAATAATTATTTTAAAAATTCACATCCCAAAATTCAAAAATTTTGGGGTGTGACAGAGGCGGCGAAGTCGGCCGGCGGCGAGCTCCTCCCACGGGCGGCAAGCACCGGGGGTCAAACGACGACGACGACGGGCGGGGAAGCTCCGGATCGACGATGTGGATCTCAGGAAGGTGCTCTCCAGCGGCCGGAGTGGCTAGCGACGCCGGCGCTTGGGGACGGCCGGCGGAGGCTCGGCCTCCGCGTGGGTGAGGAGTTCCGGCGATGGGACGACGTCTTGAAGCGGCGGCAAAGCTCCGCCTCATCGAGGGGAAGCTCATGGAGGTGATGGCTTCCCCCGGCATGTGGCGAGCGCGGCGAATTTCTGGCAATGGCGGCGGCGGCGCTCGGCACAGAGGAGAGGGCGACGGCGCTGTGCAGGGAGCAGAGTGCGGCGGCGGTTGCGGTGGTTGAGAGGCAGTGGGGATCGACGGCCTATGTAGGGTCGAGGGAGGGCAGCTCGGGCTCGGAAGGCGGGGTGGCGCAATCGCGCGGCACGCACGCCAAGGTTCCCCGGCGGCGGCGCAGGGGAGCGGGGCGCGGCCGGTGGCGGTTGGGCCGGCTTGGGTGGTTGGGCCAAGAGGCGCTGGGCCGTCTCGGCGCGAGCTGGGCTGCGCGAAGCGGGCAGGCGAGCTGGCAGGCCGAGCGAGGGAGCTGTTGGGCCGAGCAGTTGGTCGGGCTTGCGGAGCGAGGAAAGGGCTGGGCAGCACTGGGCCGCGGAAAGGAAGAAAGGGGGTTGCTGGGCTGGCTCGGGAGGGAAAAGAAAAGGGGCTGAAGCGGACCGAGGAAAAGTTCAAAGGGCTAAAACGAACTCGGCTAAAACAACTTTTCCAGGGCTCTAAACAAAGCGGTTCAAACTCAAATTTAAGCTTGATTTAAATTCGAATTTGAACCTCACACAACCAAAATTCAATGCAGCCAGCATGAATGCAACACATGCAACATTAAACCTATATTGTTTTAATTTAATTCAGAAATCGAATTTTCCTACACTAAATTCCCTGCAAATTATAATAAATCTTGAAAAATTTTAGACAATTGAGAAAATTATTGCATTAACTATGCTAACAAATCACATCCCAAAATCCAAACATTTTGGGTTGTGACACATGGCACATGGAAGAGTATATTTATTTCTGGACTTTATAGAGGCATAGCAAGAACACCTGATCACACAGATCACGTTAACTCGATCTGGGCAGGTATTTTCTTTTATTTGAGCCGCACGTACCGCATGCAAGGCCCATGTGCCTTTGTTCAATCAGGCGTGCGTCTTTCTGATGAACAGAACAGGGCGGTGGCTCGACAGGGGCCGAGAGTGGCGGCGCTGCGGTGCTCGGATTACAACGACGAATAGCAGAACGGAGAGAGGAGTGGATGCCGAGCTCACCCATGGAATCATTTGTACCAGGTAGACGACGCTGTCGGTATGCCGTGGAGAGGGGTGGAGCAGTTCCTCGGCGCATGGTGCAGGCGAGGTGCCGGCCTCGGGTTCGCAAAGGCGCCGGGCATTGTGATAGACATGTTATGTCCCTGCAGAGCAAAGGAAAATAGAGGTGCTGTGAGACGAGCCATGGAGACGATGAATCGGCTCAGCGGAGTTGCTCACCGGATTGTCGAAGATGGCCAAAACACCGGCCAATGAATCATGATCGACAAGAGCAGTGCGTGGGCATGGTGGAAGAGGAGGCAAGGCATTCAGCCGTGGGTTCTCAGAGGAAGAGGGAGCGCAGGTGTAGGAAAATTTGGGGCGTTCATCATGCTAGTTATGGCCAGGTTAATGGCAATTACTTGCCATTGCATGCAATTAGGAGAGGGAAAACAGCAGGAATGGGAAGGGAAAGGGTCAACAGAGAGGTACAGAGCGTTGAGGTTCTTCTAGCGTGTCCAGTTGCATGGAGGGTGGGAGAGACAGAGAGAGAGTGTCGACACTTTAGGTGTAAATCCTGGGTATTATGATGATATTTGGTTGCAGTGGAAAGAAATATAGGGGAGGGAGGTGGATGACGTGTGGGGCTGTGCAGGAAAAGAAAATGGAGGAAATGCTTGGCAGGCTGTTAATGAGTTTTAGTTAGGAGCCAGGAAATTTTCTGGAGAGAGAAACTGAGAGTGAGTCAAGGTGATTTTGGGCTAGGAACATGAAATAGAGAACTGAGTGCAGCTTACTTTGGGCCAGGTAAATAAAATGAGTTTTGGCTCAAAAGAGTTCAAGGATTATTCTAGTATTTTAATAGTCCCCAAAAATATGCCTAATCGAGTTTTAGCAAACCAAAATATTTTTCAAACAAAAACACTGTGCAACAACATGAATGCAAACAAACATTTTATTGGGTTTTGAATTTAGAAATGATATTTCTTTTCAAATACTTTGCAAACAAACGGTGCACACTTCCTAATTATTTCTAGCAAATTTTACAAAACTTTTTAAAACGTACAGATATTAAAACTAGGGTGTTACAACACTATCCCGTTAACAGGAATCTCGCCCCGAGATTCCCAAGCTAGGCAGTCATTACAAAGAGCCAAATCACATAGAGCACAATAACAAATCAATCAACCACAGAGGAGCACACTAACATGAAGTTGACCTTACGAGAGCACTCTAGCACAGACCTTAACATCGTTTGATCTAACGACACAAACAGGCTTGGTTAAAAACATCCTAGGGGTCAAATTTCTTGTGGTCTTCAATGTAGAGCATGATGCCTTCTCCTGATGAAGGGTCTAACTTTGAATTTCTTCGGGCAATCTTTCGATTTTAAGGATGATACTTCTTCTCAATGAAACTTGACTTCTTTTATTCAAAAAATTCTTCGAGCAGTATCTTCATGAACATTCTCCTTTATCTTTGTGACAAGAACGGGTTAACGTCTAAGAGTTTTGAATTGGAAGGGACAAAAGAAATTATTTTACTAAATAGAATAGAATAGGTGAGTTTGGAGTGCAAAATATGGGAGAGAAAGTCAAGGACTTGAAATTTTTTAAAATATTTTGAAAATATAACCTAAACAACAACCATTTCTATCTAGGCTCGCGTCCTACGGTCGATATAGCTCTGATACCACTTCTGTCACGCCCGGTTTTAAGGACAAACCGAACGCGTACCATATGCACGCCCAGGATCAAGATTTCATGCATATGGCGACTTTATCAGTGAATATCACGACATATATCATTACAAGCGTGTAATAGATTACAAAATGACCAGAGGGTCTTAAACAAAAGATTACACATTTAACTATCACAATGAAGGACTACATCTTCCACAGGCAGTCGACCAGGGGCACGCTAGCCTAGAACTCCATCTTTATCGTGTAGATCCTTTTTACTTCTATCTAAGCAGTAGCAATATAGACACAGCAGGGGTTGAAAGGGAAAACGGTGAGTACACCTGGAGGCGTGTACTCCGCAAGTGGAGGGAATAATATGACATGCAAGGCCTTAACAAGGAGGCTATATTTAGTGGACTGCAAAGCTCATATTTTAGTTGGTCATATTTTAATTAAGCACCTAGAGATATTATTGTTATAAGCTTCCCAAACCACACCCAACTTAAGGTTAAACAACTTGCATCTATCAATCTCCCAAACCACAGACTCAACTTATGTGATCCACCCAACCAGTCTAACTATGTGAGGGTCCAGGCCGCTCTTGACCATGAGCACGACTGTTATAACAGTTTTACACTCTGCAGAGGTTGTACACTTTCACTACAAGTCGTGTTACCCGTCACGCCAGGGTTAATTACTCCCTGTACACACTTCCGAGGTGTGTTGGCTAGGTACACTACGAGGCCTTTATAAAGGATCCACCAGTGCGTGTTGGCACACTCCTTGCCGAGTATTTCATCAGCGCCGTCTCGCCACACCAATCACCGGTTTCCCCTAATTAATTGGCCAAGCCCAGAGCCCATTAGGTCTCATGGTTGCACTGTATTCCTGGGTGGTCGCTCCATAGATCAATCCTTAGATAGCTTACTTGGTAAGACAACAAATCTCATGAAACCTTTTATCCATATCTCATATCCATAAACCAACATTTCCAACACTTGCCATGAGTCACCTAAGGTTCCATGTTGTTAAAAACAATTACCAACCCACGGTTGCATATATTATTAGTCAAAATTAATTATAACCCAACCAACCCATGTTTGAGCAAAGCTAAGCATAAACTACCCGTAAAAGGTTACCTCTAAGGGCTACAAGGATGATCAAGAAATTCTAGTAAACAACCTATTAGGATTCTCATCAAATTGACATATAAAATGCATAAAAAGCATAAATAAAAGGTGATATTATGTTACAAAAATAAAGGTATAAAATAGCAATATGTTCAAGGACACTTGCCTCGCTTTACAACCCTGCTGCTACTGTTCTTTCTTCTCATACACTTCAGCTTGCATGATCTTGTAAATCTCCACGTATAAACTTGACAACTACCGAAACAAGCATACACACAAATAAATAAAAACAGTACACCAAACATGACATAAACAGATTGAAATTCATTTGAAAAGATAGAGCTCGTCGCTACGAAAGCGTGACCGCGAGAATCACATGAATCGGAGCTACGAGCAAAAAGATATAAGCGTTTTACAATCGAGGGGCTAAACTGTAAAACTAATTTCGGGAAATATTAAATTACTGAAAAAGAGAATTCGAAATCAGTAGGCACATATGACGTTGTGGAATTTTGGTAGGCTTTTCTGGTGCTGATCTCATGCTGATGTCATTATGGAATAATGTGTGATTATTTGTAGATGACAAGCGGTAGGAAATAAAAATAGCATGGTGTCACACCCGGATTTACACAGAAACCCGAATGCTACTATATGTGTGCCCAGGAAGTCCACAGAACACATATAGTTAACAAATATGATAAACAGAGTACATTTGCTCGAATAAAAATAGTTTTGAATCAGAGTTTACCTAAAACACAGCGGATGACTAACACTCTCGACAGGTAGAGCCTCAAGTCCACAGGGACACCGACTGGTTGACCACAGCTTAGAAGTACGGAAGATCCTCAAGAAACACCATCTGTTACCCATCCGGGATTTTGTTGAACAATAGCAAGCGTAAGTAAATGTCTTACTTAGCAAGTATAGCACGGGTGTATGAAGGATCAAAAGGCTAGATACGGCTTAACTGCATTAGCACTTTTAGTTGGTTCGTTTTAACATTATCTAAGTTACTACAAGTGAATGAATCCCAGTTGCAACCCAATTAATAAAGTATAAGTGACATTAAACATAAATAAACATCATCTTCTAATAAAAAAGGATCCAGGCCGCTCGTGACCCTGAGCAAGGCTATCATGATTGATTTACACTCTGCAGAGGTTTCGCCCTTTACCCACCAGTCGCGTAAAAGTTCAAAGGAACTTTGCACCCAACCGCGCGGAGGTGGATCAAACCTCACAAACTACACTTCCGAGGTGTGATCGCATAGGGACGCTACGAGGCTTTCACAAGACACCCTAACAAGACAGTAGCCGCTAGTGTAACAAGGCGGTGAGACCCTAGGCACCGAGATCGACTGACTCCCAGGGCGCAGCGATAGGAGGGTCAATGGCGTCCAGAGCGCAGGCTATGCAAGCCAACCAAAGCGCAACGTGCGGAGTTCCAATGCGAGGACTCCCAACACGGGACTGTGCCTAACGAGACATAGCCAACGGAGCACATTCGTCCTCGGTAGAATCAGGAAACACCCTTTCACCTTGCTTCCACTAACGCCGTTGGCCCCTCGGTAACCACTGTCAAGCTAGAGCCATACATGCTACTTGTCCAAGACTAGAGCCATTATAGTTCTGGCGGTGGCGACAGGCTCCTGGGTTGCCGCTTTAAGAACCAGTCTTTAGGGAGAGACACTAGAACAAAGCACGAAGCACATGCTCTAGCACCCTAAACCATGTTGCTAAAAAGCAAGTTTTATCATGTTGAAGTGAACCATTAAATCAAAATTAACGATTAAACAATGGTGATAGTAGCTGCGCATAGCAAAGATTCTACCCATATGCATAAACCCAAGGTAATCAAAGGACATGATAATCAAACTAGGATCAACCTTAAAGGTACATCAATTTAGACACATGAATGTATGAAATAAATGATTGTTCGTGCTATAACTTGCCTCAAATCCAGTATATTTACTCATAGTCTTCAGCTCTTGATCTTGAAATCTCTCGAACGGCCTTCCTCTACTCGCAACAATCATCGAGCACCACAAACAACTAAACAAGCAACAACAATATACAACTAAGAACAATACACCAATCAAACGGAAAACTTTAAAAGAGCGCGCTAAAGGATAGGGCTTGGTTTTATGGTCGCGTGAGTGCAAGAAACGCTGAAAACGAAGCAACGGTTGAAAAGATTTGTATTTATTGAAAAACTATAAGCTTTATTTATTTTAATTCAAGTAAAATCATGTATCAATAATGAATATAAATTATATTTTAACCTTTAGAAAGATGAAGTAATCTTAGTCATATTTTAATTGTAAATAATGTTCAAGTACAAATTATTCTAATTAAAGCATTAACTTAAAATAAATCATATGAGAACGTCTAATCAAATAATTTTATGAGTCGTGTTTAAACTAATCAATATTATGATAGAAACGCATTTATGTTGATATTAATCGAATTTACATTTATTTATGAAAAGCCGGAGTTTAACTTTAAGTTGCTTTTAATTAGAAAAGCTAGTTGTCATTAATCATGTTAATAGTATTTATGAAAATCGAGATATAGCCTAGTAAAATTTTATTTATAAAAGTGACTGAATAGTATTAATCAAATTAATATTGAACATGCAAACCGAGTTCAAACCTTAATTATATTTTAATTAGAAAGACGCATTGAAATAACCTTTAATCAAATTAATAGTAAATAAATTTCAGAAATAAATTATATGTTAAACAACAGTACTAAATCGTAGTTTAAGTCGATGTGAAGCTAACGCAATAAAAACGTATTAAAACGGATCTATAACGTGAAAGATATGGGTTAAACAAACTACAGGGGCTAGCAGATAACTTGATAAGACACTGTGCTCACGAATGTGATAAATGTTGGGGTTAGATCTGCTAAAAGGCTCGGGCTGGGTTTAAGTGCGGAAGAGGGATTCTTGCAGGGGGTTTTCTGGGAAGTTGCCAAGACACATAAATGGAGCTAAAGGTTACTAGATCCTACAGGGGCTAAAACGCAAAAGATCCATCCCCTTCCTCTAAACACACTGGGAGTTCGCCGGCGCTCCTGGGCGCAACGCTCGCCGGCAATTTGGTGGACGGGGACTCGAGGCGAGGCGAGCAGGGGAGAGATTAGGGGACGGGGAGCTTGGAGATGGGCTCACCAACGGCGGAGAGGGGTAGCGCTGGCCGAAATCGGGCAGGAGGCGGCGAAGTCGGCCGGCGGCGAGCTCCGGCGGTCAAACGACGACGACGACGGGCGGGGAAGCTCCAGATCGACGATGCGGATCTCAGGAAGGTGCTCTCCAGCGGCCGGAGTGGCTAGCGATGCCGGCGCTTGGGGACGGCCGGCGGTGGCTCGGCCTCCGCGTGGGCGAGGAGTTCCGGCGATGGGACGACATCTTGAAGCGGCGGCAAAGCTCCGCCTCGTCGAGGGGAAGCTCATGGAGGTGATGGCTTCCCCCGGTGTGCGGTGAGCGCGGCGAATTGCCGGCAATGGCGGCGGCGGCGCTCGACACAGAGGAGAGGGCGGCGGCGCTGTGCAGGGAGCAGAGGGCGGTGGCGGTTGCGGTGGTTGAGAGGCGGCGGGGATCGACGGCCTATGTAGGGTCGAGGGAGGGAAGCTCGGGCTCGGAAGGCGGGGTGGCGCAATCGCGCGGCACGCACGCCAAGGTTCCCCGGCGGCGGCGCAGGGGAGCGGGGCGCGACTGGTGGCGGTTGGACCGGCTTGGGTGGTTGGGCCAAGAGGCGTTGGGCCGTCTCGGCGCGAGCTGGGCTGCGCGAAGCGGGCGGGCGAGCTGGCAGGCCGAGCGAGGGAGCTGTTGGGCCGAGCGGTTGGTCGGGCCTGCGGAGCGAGGAAAGGGCTGGGCAGCACCGGGCCGCAGAAAGGAAGAAAGGGGGTGGCTGGGCTGGCTCGGGAGGGAAAAGAAAAGGGGCTGAAGCGGACCAAGGAAAAGTTCAAGGGCCGAAAACGAACTCGGCTGAAACAACTTTTCTAGGGCTCTAAACAATGCGGTTCAAACTCAAATTTAAGCTTGATTTAAATTCCAATTTAAACCTCACACAACCAAAATTCAATGCAAGCAGCATGAATGCAACACATGCAACATTAAACCTATATTGTTTTAATTTAATTCAGAAATCGAATTTTCCTACACTAAATTCCCTGCAAATTATAATAAATCTTGAAAAAAATTTAGATAATTGAGAAAATTATTGCATTAATTATGCTAGCAAATCACATCCCAAAATCCAAACATTTTGGGGTGTGACAAACTACCCCCCTTAAACTGAATCTCGTCCCGAGATTCGCTAGGAATAGGAGCAAGGGGGAGACGAAACAACATGATTTTGAAAACAGAGATCTTCTGGAGTCATGCTTCTTCATCTTCTGTGTTGATATAGTTGCAAATCTTCTGCTCCGAATCTTTTTTACCTTCATTTCTTCATTACGATGATTGCCTTATGTCTTCCTTCTTGACGTTCTTCCCTTGATTCATGATGAAAAGATAGCAAGAAAAACAAGGGGATACAGGGACAACAGAGGGATCCTACTACACAATCATTACAAAGATCCAAATCACACATAGGCATAATGACAACCAATTCAAGCACCTACAGACATGATTCACTCAAGACTCGACAACACTGGTTTTTGAAAAAGCGTAACTAAATGATCCGTATCACAAAATCATGGTGGTCCCCTAAGGTTTTATCAACCGTTTTAACTAAGCTGCGATCCTACAGTCAGCATAGCTCTGATACCAATCTGTCACACCCGGATTTACACAGAAACCCGAATGCTACTATATGTGTGCCCAGGAAGTCCACAGAACACATATAGTTAACAAATATGATAAACAGAGTACATATGCTCAAATAAAAATAGTTTTGCATCAGAGTTTACCTAAAACACAGCGGAAGACTAACACTCTCGACAGGTAGAGCCTGAAGTCCACAGGGACACCGACTGGTTGACCACAGCTTAGAAGTACGGAAGATCCTCAAGAAACACCATCTGTTACCCATCCGGGATTTTGTTGAACAATAGCAAGCGTAAGTAAATGTCTTACTTAGCAAGTATAGCACGGGTGTATGAAGGCTCAAAAAGGCTAGACACGGCTTAACTGCATTAGCACTTTTAGTTGGTTCGTTTTAACATTATCTAAGTTACTACAAGTGAATGAATCCCAGTTGCAACCCAATTAATAAAGTATAAGTGACATTAAACATAAATAAACATCATCTTCTAATCAAAAAGGATCCAGGTCGCTCGTGACCCTGAGCAAGGCTATCATGATAGATTTACACTCTGCAGAGGTTTCGCCCTTTACCCACTAGTCGCGTAAAAGTTTAAAGGAACTTTGCACCCAACCACGCGAAGGTGGATCAAACCTCAGAAACCACACTTCCGAGGTGTGATCGCATAGGGACGCTACGAGGCTATCACAAGACACCCTAACAAGACAGTAGCCGCTAGTGTAACAAGGCGGTGAGACCCTAGGCACCGAGATCGACTGACTCCCAGGGCGCAGGGATAGGAGGGTCAATGGCGTCCAGAGCGCAGGCTACGCAAGCCAACCAAAGCGCAACGTGCGGAGTTCCAATGCGACGACTCCCAACACGGGACTGTGCCTAACGAGACATAGCCAACGGAGCGCATCCGTCCTCGGTGGAATCAGGAAACACCCTTTCACCTTGCTTCCACTAACGCCGTTGGCCCCTCGGTAACCACTGTCAAGCTAGAGCCATACATGCTACTTGTCCAAGACTAGAGCCAGTATAGTTCTGGCGGTGGCGACAGGCTCCTGGGTTGCCACTTTAAGAACCAGTCCTTAGGGAGAGACACTAGAACAAAGCACGAAGCACATGCTCTAGCTCCCAAAACCATGTTGCTAAAAAGCAAGTTTTATCATGTTGAAGTGAACCATTAAATCAAAATTAACAATTAAACAATGGTGATAGTAGCTGCGCATAGCAAAGATTCTACCCATATGCATAAACCCAAGGTAATCAAAGGACATGATAATCAAACTAGGATCAACCTTAAAGGTACATCAATTTAGACACATGCATGTATGAAATAAATGATTAAAGGGTGTAATGGTAGCAAGGATTGTCCGTGCTATAACTTGCCTCAAATCCAGTATATTTACTCATAGTCTTCAGCTCTTGATCTTGAAATCTCTCGAACGGCCTTCCTCTACTCGCAACAATCATCGAGCACCACAAACAACTAAACAAGCAACAAACAATATACAACTTAGAACAATACACCAATCAAACGGAAAGATTTAAAAGAGCGCGCTAAAGGATAGGGCTTGGTTTTATGGTCGCGTGAGTGCAAGAAAAGCTGAAAACGAAGCAACGGTTGAAAAGATTAAAAGATTTGTATTTAATGGAAAACTATAAGCTTCATTTATTTTAATTTAAGTAAAATCATGTATCAATAATGAATATAAATTATATTTTAACCTTTAGAAAGATGAAGTAAACTTAGTCATATTTTAATTGTAAATAATGTTCAAGTACAAATTATTCTAATTAAAGCATTAACTTAAAATAAATCATATGAGAACGTCTAATCGAATAATTTTATGAGTCATGTTTAAACTAATCAATATTATGATAGAAACGCATTTATGTTGATATTAATCGAATTTACATTTATTCATGAAAAGCCAGAGTTTAACTTTAAGTTGCTTTTAATTAGAAAAGCTAGTTGTCATTAATCATGTTAATAGTATTTATGAAAATCGAGATATAGCCTAGTAAAATTTTATTTATAAAAGTGACTGAATAGTATTAATCAAATTAATATTTAACATGCAAACCGAGTTCAAACCTTAATTATATTTTAATTAGAAAGACGCATTGAAATAACCTTTAATTAAATTAATAGTAAATAAATTTCAGAAATAAATTATATGTTAAACAACAGTACTAAATCGTAGTTTAAGTCGATGTGAAGCTAACGCAATAAAATCGGATTAAAACAGATCTATAATGTGAAAGATATGGGTTAAACAAGGCTACATGGAGCTATACGCGATTAACGATAGACTATAGGGGCTAGCATATAACTTGATAAGACACTGTGCTCGCGAATCTGATAAAGGTTGGGGTTATATCTGCTAAAAGGCTCGGGCTGGGTTTAAGTGCGGAAGAGGGAATCTTGCAGGGGGTTTTCTGGGAAATTGCCAAGACACATAAATGGAGCTAAACGTTACTAGATCCTACAGGGGCTAAAACGCAAAAGATCCATCCCCTTCCTCTAAACACACCGGGAGTTCGCCGGCGCTCCTGGGCGCAACGCTCGCCGGCGATTTGGTGGACGGGGACTCGGGGCGACGCGCGCAGGGGAGAGATTAGGGGACGGGGAGCTTGGAGATGGGCTCACCGACGGCGGAGAGGGGTAGCGCTGGCCAAAATCGGGTAGGAGGCGGCGAAGTCGGCCGGCGGCGAGCTCCTCCCACGGGCGGCGAGCTCCGGGGGTCAAACGACGACGACGACGGGCGGGGAAGCTCCGGATCGACGATGCGGATCTCAGGAAGGTGCTCTCTAGCGGCCGGAGTGGCTAGCGACGCCGGCGCTTGGGGACGGCCGGCGGCGGCTCGGCCTCCGCGTCGGCGAGGAGTTCAGGCAATGGGACGACGTCTTGAAGCGGTGGCAAAGCTCCGCCTATTTGAGGGGAAGCTCATGGAAGTGATGGCTTCCCCCAGCGTGCGGCGAGAGCGGCGAATTGCCGGTAATGGCGGCGGCGGCGCTCGGCACAGAGGAGACGGCGGCGGCGCTGTGCAGGGAGCAGAGGGCGGCGGCGGTTGCGGTGGTTTAGAGGCGGCGGGGATCGACGGCCTATGTAGGGTCGAGGGAGGGCAGCTCGGGCTCGGAAGGCGGGGTGGCGCAATCGCGCGGCACGCACGCCATGGTTCCCTGGCGGAGGCGCAGGGGAGCGGGGCGCGGTCGGTGGTGGTTGGGCCGGCTTGGGTGGTTGGGCCAAGAGGCGGTGGGCCGTCTCAGCGCGAGCTGGGTGGCGCGAAGCAGGCGGGCGAGCTGGCAGGCCGAGTGAGGGAGCTGTTGGGCCGAGCGGTTGGTCGGGCCTGCGGAGCGAGGAAAGGGCTGGGCAGCACTGGGCCGCGGAAAGGAAAAAAGGGGGTGACTGGGCTGGCTCGGGAGGGAAAAGAAAAGGGGTTGAAGCGGACCGAGGAAAAGTTCAAGGGGCGAAAACGAACTCGGCTGAAACAACTTTTCCAGGGCTCTAAACAAAGCGGTTCAAACTCAAATTTAAGCTTGATTTAAATTCCAATTTGAACCTCACACAACCAAAATTCAATGCAGCCAGCATGAATGCAACACATGCAACATTAAACCTATATTGTTTTAATTTAATTCAGAAATCGAATTTTCCTACACTAAATTCCCTGCAAATTATAATAAATCTTGAAAAATTTTAGACAATTGAGAAAATTATTGCATGAATTATTCTAGCAAATCACATCCCAAAATCCAAACATTTTGGGGTGTGACACATGGCACATGGAAGAGTATATTTATTTCTGGACTTTATAGAGGCATAGCAAGAACACCTGATCACACAGACCACGTTAACTCGATCTGGGCAGGTATTTTCTTTTATTTGAGCCGCATGTACCGCATGCAAGGCCCATGTGCCTTTGTTCAATCAGGCGTGCATCTTTCTGATGAACAGAACAGGGTGGTGGCGCTTGGACGCGCAGCGGTGGCTCGACAGGGGCCGAGAGTGGCGGCGCTGCGGTGCTCGGATTACAACGACGAATAGCAGAACGGAGAGAGGAGTGGATGCCGAGCTCACCCATGGAATCATTTGTACCAGGTAGACGACGGTGTCGGTATGCCGTGGAGAGGGGTGGAGCAGTTCCTCAGCGCATGGTGCAGGCGAGGTGCCGGCCTCGGGTTCGCAAAGGCGCCGGGAATTGTGATAGACATGTTATGTCCCTGCAGAGCTATGGAAAATAGAGGTGCTGTGAGACGAGCCATGGAGACGACGAATCGGCTCAGCGGAGTTGCTCACCGGATTGTCGAAGATGGCCAAAACACCGGCCAATGAAGCCGTGGGTTCTCAGAGGAAGAGGGAGCGCAGGTGTAGGAAAATTTGGGGCGTTCATCATGCTAGTTATGGCCAGGTTAATGGCAATTACTTGCCACTGCTTGCAATTAGGAGAGGGAAAACTGCAGGAATGGGAAGGGAAAGGGTCAACAGAGAGGTACAGAGCGTTGAGGTTCTTCTAGCGTGTCCAGTTGCATGCAGGGTGGGAGAGAGAGAGAGTCGACACTTTAGGTGTAAATCCTGGGTATTATGATGATATTTGGTTGCAGTGGAAAGAAATATAGGGGAGGGAGGTGGATGACGTGTGGGGCTGGGCAGGAAAAGAAAATGGAGGAAATGTTTGCCAGGCTGTTAATGAGTTTTAGGCAGGAGCCAGGAAATTTTCTGGAGAGAGAAACTGAGAGCGAGTCAAGGTGATTTTGGGCTAGGAAAATGAAATAGAGACTTGAGTGCAGCTTACTTTGGGCCAGGTAAATAAAATGAGTTTTGGCTCAAAAGAGTTCAAGGATTATTCTAGTATTTTAATAGTCCCCAAAAATATGCCTAATCGAGTTTTAGCAAACCAAAATATTTTTCAAACGAAAACACTATGCAACAACATGAATGCAAACAAACATTTTATTGGGTTTTGAATTTAGAAATGATATTTCTTTTCAAATACTTTGCAAACAAACGGTGCACACTTCCTAATTATTTCTAGCAAATTTTACAAAACTTTTTAAAACGTACAGATATTAAAACTAGGGTGTTACAACACTATCCCGTTAACAGGAATCTCGCCCCGAGATTCCCAAGCTAGGCAGTCATTACAAAGAGCCAAATCACATAGAGCACAATAACAAATCAATCAACCACAGAGGAGCACACTAACATTAAGTTGTCCTTACGAGAGCACTCTAGCACAGACCTTAACATCGTTTGATCTAAGGACACAAACAGGCTTGGGTAAAAACATCCTAGGGGTCAAATTTCTTGTGGTCTTCAATGTAGAGCATGATGCCTTCTCCTGATGAAGGGTCTAACTTTGAATTTCTTCAGGCAATCTTTCGATTTTAAGTATGATACTTCTTCTCAATGAAACTTGGCTTCTTTTATTCACAAAATTCTTCAAGCAATATCTTCATGAACATTCTCCTTTGTCTTAGTGACAAGAATGGGTTAACGTCAGAGAGTTTTGAATTGGAAGGGACAAAAGAAATTATTTTACTAAATAGAATAGAATAGGTGAGTTTGGAGTGCAAAATATGGGAGAGAAAGTCAAGGACTTGAAATTTTTTAAAATATTTTGAAAATATAACCTAAACAATGACCATTTCTATCTAGGCTCGCGTCCTACGGTCGATATAGCTCTGATACCACTTCTGTCACGCCCGGTTTTAAGGACAAACCGAACGCGTACCATATGCATGCCCAGGATCAAGATTTCATGCATATGGCGACTTTATCAGTGAATATCACAACATATATCATTACAAGCGTGTAATAGATTACAAAATGACCAGAGGGTCTTAAACAAAATATTACACATTTAACTATCACAACAAAGGACTCCATCTTCCACAGGCAGTCGACCGGGGGCATGCTAGCCTAGAACTCCATCTTTATCGTGTAGATCCTTTTTACTTCTATCTGAGCAGTAGCAATATAGACACAGCAGGGGTTGAAAGGGAAAACGGTGAGTACACCTGGAGGCGTGTACTCCGCAAGTGGAGGGAATAATATGACATGCAAGGCCTTAACAAGGAGGCTATATTTAGTGGACTGCAAAGCTCATATTTTAGTTGGTCATATTTAATTAAGCACCAAGAGATATTATTGTTATAAGCTTCCCAAACCACACCTAACTTAAGGTTAAACAACTTGCATCCATCAATCTCCCAAACCACAGACTCCACTTCTGTGATCCACCCAACCAGTCTAACTATGTGAGGGTCCAGACCGCTCTTGACTGTGAGCACGGCTGTTATAACAGTTTTACACTCTGCAGAGGTTGTACATTTTCACCACAAGTCGTGTTACCCATCACGCCAGGGTTAATTACTCCATTTACACACTTCCAAGGTGTGTTGGCTAGGTACACTACGAGGCCTTTACAAAGGATCCACCAGTGCACTCCTTGCCGAGTATTTCATCAGCGCCGTCTCGCCACACCAATCACCGGTTTCCCCTAATTAATTGGCCAAGCCCAGAGCCCATTAGGTCTCATGGTTGCACTCTATTCCTGGGTGATCGCTCCATAGATCAATCCTTAAACAGCTTACTTGGTAAGACAACAAATCTCGTGAAACCTTTTATCCATATCTCATATCCATAAACCAACATTTCCAACACTTGCCATGAGTCACCTAAGGTTCCATGTTGTTAAAAACAATTATCAACCCACTGTTGCATATATTATTAGTCAAAATTAATTATAACCCAACCAACCCATGTTTGAGCAAAGCTAAGCATAAACTACCCGTAAAAGGTTACCTCTAAGGGCTACAAGGATGATCAAGAAATTCTAGTAAACAACCTATTAGGATTCTCATCAAATTGACATCTAAAATGCATAAAAAGCATAAATAAAAGGTGATATTATGTTACAAAAATAAAGGTATAAAATAGCAAGATTTTCAAGGACACTTGCCTCGCTTTACAACCCTGCTGCTACTGCTCTTTCTTCTCATACACTTCAGCTTGCATGATCTTGTAAATCTCCGCGTATAAACTTGACAACTACCGAAACAAGCATACACACAAATAAATAAAAACAGTACACCAAACATGACATAAACAGATTGAAATTCATTTGAAAAGATAGAGCTCGTCGCTACGAACGCGTGACCGCGAGAATCGCATGAATCGGAGCTACCAGCAAAAAGATATAAGCGTTTTACTATCGAGGGGCTAAACTGTAAAACTAATTTTGGGAAATATTAAATTACTGAAAAAGAGAATTCGAAATCAGTAGGCACATATGACGTTGTGGAAATTTGGTAGGCTTTTCTGGTGCAGATCTCATGCTGATGTCATTATGAAATAATGTGTGATTATTTGTAGATGACAGGCGGTAGGAAATAAAAATAGCATGGCACGTGGAAGAGTATATTTATTTCTGGACTTTATAGAGGCATAGCAAGAACACCTGATCACACAGATCATGTTAACTCGATCTGGGCAGGTATTTTCTTTTATTTGAGCCGCACGTACCGCATGCAAGGCCCATGTGCCTTTGTTCAATCAGGCGTGCATCTTTCTGATGAACAGAACAGGGCAGTGGCGCTTTGCCGCGCAGCGGTGGCTCGACAGGGGCCGAGAGTGGCGGCGCTGCGGTGCTCGGATTACAACGACGAATAGCAGAATGGAGAGAGGAGTGGATGCCGAGCTCACCCATGGAATCATTTGTACCAGGTAGACGACGGTGTCGGTATGCCGTGGAGAGGGGTGGAGCAGTTCCTCGGCGCATGGTGCAGGCGAGGTGCCGGCCTCGGGTTCGCAAAGGCGCCGGGCATTGTGATAGACATGTTATGTCCCTGCAGAGCGATGGAAAATAGAGGTGCTGTGAGACGAGTCATGGACACGAAGAATCGGCTCAGCGGAGTTGCTCACCGGATTGTCGAAGATGGCCAAAACACCGGCCAATGAAGCATGATCGACAAGAGCAGTGCGTGGGCATGGTGGAAGAGGAGGCAAGGCATTCAGCCGTGGGTTCTCGGAGGAAGAGGGAGCGCAGGTGTAGGAAAATTTGGGGCGTTCATCATGCTAGTTATGGCCAGGTTAGGAGAGGGAAAACTGCAGGAAAGGGAAGGGAAAGGGTCAACAGAGAGGTACAGAGCGTTGAGGTTCTTCTAGCGTGTCCAGTTGCATGCAGGGTGGGAGAGTGGGAGACAGTCGACACTTTAGGTGTAAATCCTCGGTATTATGATGATATTTGGTGGTAGTGGAAAGAAATATAGGGGAGGGAGGTGGATGACGTGTGGGGCTGGGCAGGAAAAGAAAATGGAGGAAATGCTTGCCAGGCTGTTAATGAGTTTTAGGCAGGAGCCAGGAAATTTTCTGGTGAGAGAAACTGAGAGCGAGTCAAGGTGATTTTGGGCTAGGAAAATGAAATAGAGACCTGAGTGCAGCTTATTTTGGGCCAGGTAAATAAAATGAGTTTTGGCTCAAAAGAGTTCAAGGATTATTCTAGTATTTTAATAATCCCCAAAAATATGCCTAATCGAGTTTTAGCAAACCAAAATATTTTTCAAACAAAAACACTATGCAACAAAATGAATGCAAACAAACATTTTATTGGGTTTTTAATTTAGAAATGATATTTCTTTTCAAATACTTTGCAAACAAACGGTGCACACTTCCTAATTATTTCTAGCAAATTTTACAAAACTTTTTAAAACGTACAGATATTAAAACTAGGGTGTTACAGTGGGCCGGGGCTGCGCGAGCGTGGGCGGGGGCAGGAGCAGGAGCGGCGGCACGTCGGGCGGCAGAGCAAAGCAGAGGGGAGGAAGGAGAGGGGACGCGAGCTGGGCCGCGTGGGCCGTGCGGGGTGAAGGAGGTGGGCCGCGGGAGAAAGGAGAGAAGGGGAGGGGAGGAGGGGATTTGGGCCGGGGCGATTTGGGCTCAGGTTGGGGAGGGGGTTTTGGACCGGAGCGGGTCAGGGTCAGGGTGGGCAGGTTTTAGGCCACAATAGGGCCTGGTTCCTATGAGTTGCAGGTTTGGATTTTATGGAAAATAAAAGGAGAAAAGGTAAGAAAGAAGAGAAAATGGGCAAAGCCCTTTAATAGTTATTTTGGCCCTTTAATTATATTAATTCCAGAAATATTTAGTCCTTAATACACACTATTGAAAACTACTCGAATTTGCAAAAGAGTTTTGAAATCCACAATTTTCCATCAATAAAAACTATGCAAGAGCATGAATGCAACAACCACCTTATATTTATAACTTATATTAATTTGATTTAAATTTAGAAAATATTATTTTATTTTAAGTAATTGTGGACAATTTCTATTTTATTCTAATAAATTTTAGAAATTTTTTAAAAAACCTAGAAATTCAAAACTAGGGTGTTACACAAAATCAGCAGGGCATATAACCTTGCCAATCCCCTTAACCTCCTCCCAAGATTTCCCCATATTGCAATATGCAGATGACACCTTGGAGTAACACCCCGCCTTCCACGAGCCGCCCCGCACAGCCCTTCTGAGGGGCGCGCATGCGTACACATAGCACCATGCTTACACTTTCGTCCTCGCTTCGCGTAAAAGGGTTAACCCGAAGGTGCTATGGCTGGAAGACAAAGGTTTATAAGTTGCCTCCACCCTTGCTCAACTAGCAATGTGACACTAAACATGTGCATCCCGCACTAATGGGCCACTACCGGGCCATACAAACTAGGCCGGGTGTGACACTTGGTCATAATGGAGGGAAGAGTGGATCAGATTCTAGTCCTCAAGGGTATCCTGGAGAGTTTCTTTGTATTAACTGGGCTAAAGGTGAATTTTTCAAAATCAATGATGGTTCCAATTAATATGACAGATGAGAGGCTTCACATGCTCTCCTCAGCCTTTGGGTGTTCAGAAGGCAAGTTACCCTTTACTTATTTGGGTTTACCCCTTGGCTTAGCAGAGCCAAGAATTGAGGATTTTTGGCCTTTAGTCTCAAGATGTGAGCGAAGATTAGTTCGTACTTCACAGTTTTTGTCTCAAGCTGGCAGATTGGAAATAACAAACTCTGTGCTCACAGCCTTCCCAACCTTTTTTATGTGCATTTTTCGACTGCAAGGAAAAGTTATCAAACAAGTTGACAAATTCAGGAAGAATCGTCTCTGGAGAGGAATAGACATGAACGCAAGAAAACCACCCAAGGCTGCATGGAAACTGGTGTCTCTACCAAAGTCAGAAGGGGGGCTAAGAGTCTTGAACATGAGAAGACAAAATGAGGCATTGCTTTTAAAAAGTTGGCACAAATTCATGAATAGAGAAAACATCCCTTGGGTCAAGCTGGTCTGGGAAAAGTACTATCCAAATGGAAAACTCCCTAATCATACCAGAAAGGGCTCATTCCGGTGGCGTGATATGCTGAATTTGCTTCAAACCTTCAAAGGATTGGCTTCTGTCACAGTTTTTGATGGACACACATGTTTGCTGTAGGATGACATGTGTAACACCCTAGTTTTAATATTTGTAGGTTTTTAAAGGGTTTTGTAAAATTTGCTAGAAACAATTAGAAAGTGTGAACCATTTGTTTGCAAATTATTTGAAATGAAATATTGTTTTCTATATTTAAATCCAATTAACATGGTTGTTTGCATTCATGTCGTTGCATAGTGTTTTTGTTTGAAAAATATTTTGTTTTCCAAAATTTGATTAGGCATTCTCTGGCTTGAACTCTTTTGAGCCGAAACCCATTTTTATTTCCGCAGCCCAAAGCCCACTCCCTGATCTATTCCTCTCTCGGGAAAATTTCCTGGCTGCCAACCTAAATTCAAACTCATTAACAGCCGGCCAACACCTTCTCCATCTATCTATCATGCGCGCAGGCCTCCATTTGTTTCTCCTGCGCCCAAATAACATCAAAATACCCAAAATGTACATCTACAGTGCCCCTTTCTCTCTCCCTGCATGCAACTCACCGCTCTCCCCTCTCCCTCACGCTCCCTGCTGTTATCCTTGCAATTAACAGGAGCAATCACACTAATTGCCATTCAGTTTTCAGCAGACCATTACGGCCATCAAACTGCCATCCAATTCTCTCTCTCTCTCTCTCTCTCTCTACTATTGTTCCCCTGCGCCAGCAAGTCAGGGACAGCAGCACGTCGCCATCTACCTGAACAGCTCGTGTACCTGCACAGGCTCAAGGCACCATGTCCTTTCCCCTCCCCTCCCCTCCTCTCCATTTCCCCTGCAATTAACAGAAGCAAATGCATGGCACCAACTGCCATTTACCTGGCCATTATCACCATGATGAACGCCTCCTTAATTCCTCCTCCTGTACACATTTTCTTCTACAAAATACACAGAAGCAGTCCCAGGTAACCCTTTTTGCCACGCCACCCTACACCTCTCATCGCCTGTGCTTCGGTTGCCGGTGATTTGGCCATCTCCGACCACACGGTGAACAGCTCCGTTGATGCAATTCGCCATCTCCATGGTTCCTCTCACTGTCCCTCTATCCTCCTTGGCTCTGCAGGAACACATCAAGGTTATCCCAAGGCCCGGCGACATGAACCCAAGGTCGTCACTGTGCTGCACCAGGAGCAGCTCCGCCCATCTCTGTCGAGCACCCACTCCGATGTCTCCCCGCCAAAATTGATCCCATGGGTGAGCTCGCGATGTCCTCCTCTCTCCATTATCATACTGCTTATTGGATTTTGTGCACCGTAGCGCTGTCACCTTGCAGCTCCCTTGAGCCGTCGCCGCATGGCAAAGTGCCGCTGCCCCTGTTCTGTTCTTCACAATGATGAACGACTAAAGGAGCAGAGGCACTTCAGCTATCCAATGCCAGTACATGCGGCCCAAATACAATAGAAATACCCCTTCAATATTTAAATCTTGATCATACAAATATACCCCAGTGGCCCAAATCAATGTCACCTGCCATGTTAGCATCGAGAAATCCTGAATTAAACCAGATATTTGCCGTGCCTTGCTATATGTATCTGCTACACCTAGTCATCCACCCAAAAACAGCAGATTAACTAGCCCTTGTCCCTTGATGATGTGAGAATGAGATCACCACCAGAAATGTTCACCAAAATTCCACAAAATATATCTGCATATTCCAACCTGATGCTGACATCATATATCTCCTTGCTGACATCATAATTCCCATTTTCCAGTAATTTAATATTTCCTGAAAATAGTTTTACAGTTTAGCCCCTTGTTAGTAAAATGCTATATCTTTTTGCTCGTAGCTCCGATTCATGTGATTCTTGCGGTCACACATTCATAGCGATGAGCTCTATATTCTAAAAAGCTTTTCAATCTATTTATATGATTTTTGGTGTACTATTTTTTATTTATTTATGTGTATGTTTGTTTCTGTAGTTGTCAAGTTTATACATGGAGGCGTATGTGATTTTACAAGCTGATGGATTTGAGAAGATTGAGCAGTAGCAGCAGGGTTGTAAAGAGAGGCAAGTGTCCTTGAACATCTTGCTATTTTATACCTTTACTTTTGTAACATAATATCACCTTTTATTTATGCTTTTCATGCATTTTAGATGTCAATTTGATGGGAATCCCAATAGGTTGTTTACTAGAATTTGTTGATCATCCTTGTAGCCCTTAGAGGTAAGCTTTTTATGGGTAGTATATGCTTAGCTGTGCTCAACAAGGTTGGTTCTGGTTTAATTAATATTGATTAATGAACTATGAAACATGAGGGTTTTGGTAATCTTTTAGCAACATGGAACCCCTAGGCGACTCATGGCAAGTGTTGGAAATGTGGATATGAGACATAGATAAAAGTTTCATGAGATTTGTTGTCTTGCCAAGTCCGCTGTTTAAGGATTGATCTATAGAGCGACCACCCAGGAATACAGTGCAACCATGAGACCTAATGGGCTCTGGGCTTGGCCAATTAATTAGGGGAAACCGGTGATTGGTGTGGCGAGACAGCGCTGATGAAATACTCGGCAACGAGTGTGCCAGCACGCACTGGTGGATCCGTTGTAAAGGCCTCGTAGTGTACCTAGCCAACACACCTAGGAAGTGTGTAAAGGGAGTAATTGACCCTGGCGTGACGGGTAACACGACTTGTGGTGAAAGTGTACAACCTCTGCAGAGTGTAAAACTGTTATAACAGCTGTGCTCACGGTCAAGAGCGGCATGGACCCTCACATGGTTAGATTGGTTGGGTGGATCACAGAAATGGAGTCTGTGGTTGGGAGGTTTATAGCTGCAAGTTGTTTAACTTAAGTTGGGTATGGTTTGGGAAGCTTTTAACAATAATTTCTATTAGGCGCTTAATTAAAATTTGACCAACTAAAACTTGAGCTTTGCAGTCCACTAAATATAGCCTCCTTGTTCAAGCCTTGCATGTCATATTTTTCCCTCCACTTGCGGAGTACACGCCTCCAGGTGTACTCACCGTTTTCCCTTTGAACCCCTGTCGTGTCTACATTGCTGCTGCTCAGATAGAAGTAAAAGGGAGCTACAGGTTAAAGGTGGAGTTCTAGGCTGGCGTGCCCCCGGTCGACTGCCTGTGGAAGATGGAGTCCTTCGCTGCGATAGTTTAAATGTGTAATCTTTTGTTTTAGACCCTCTGGTCATTTTGTAATCTATTAAACGTTTTGTAATGATATATGTTCTGTTAATCGCTGATGATGTCGTCATATGCATAAAATCTTGATCCTGGGCATGCATATGGTACGTGTTCGGTTTGTCCTTAAAACCGGACGTGACAACATGTGGCTTGGTAGGATACCAAGTCAATCTTTCCCCGAGCTTTATTCCTTTGCCAAAAATAAAAATATTTCCATTGGGAAAACACTACAATTGTCACATCTACATCACTTGTTTCATGTACCACTTTCGGAGGAGGCATTTCACCAATACATTCAATTACAGGAGTTATTAGAATCCTTGCCTTCTTCGGGTGAGGCTGATATTTGGAGTTACATCTGGAACATCCCCTATTTCACTACAGGAAAAGCATATAAAGCTCTGACTGGATACATGGAGACACATCAAGCATTCAGTTGGCTGTGGAAATCATCTTGTAAGCCGAATCATAAAGCTTTTTTCTGGCTTATGTTACATGATAGAATCAATACGAGAGGACTACTAAAAAGAAAGCTTATGGAGCTCCCCTCCTATGACTGTGTAGTGCAACCTTGTGACAGAAGAATCCTTGTCACACCTCTTCTTGGACTGTCCATTTGCAAGGGAATGCTGGGCATTGTTACATCTTGAAGTTGCCAATGCATCAGATCCTTTCCAGACTTTAGAAGGATTCAAACAGCAATTACAAGTCCCTTTCGTCATGGCGGCCATCGTTCTTATGAGTTGGAGTATTTGGATGTCCCGCAATGACCTAATATTCAGGAATATTCAACCAAGGGTGGCAAGTGTTAGAACTACGTTCAAGATAATGTTTGCTCAGCTTTTGCTCAGAGCAAAAAGGGCCTATTTTCCTTTCATAGAACAATGGATTGACTCAATCCTGTAATTTTTTTGTTTTTTCTTCTCTCCCTCCCCCGGACTATTTGTTTCTCCTTTTTTTCCTTTATTTATAAATATAACCAGTATGGGGCAACCCCTCCTGTTCCTTCAAAAAAAAAAACATCTACTGAGGATATCCTCTTTTGCCATGCTCCTAACATGACGCAGAATCGGCCGCATCCATGACTCTTGTGCGTTTGCGCTCACGAAGTCCCTTTTACCCGTAGCAACACATTGACATTAATCTACCCGCAGTGCCTCATCTCCAGGTGTGGAGCTAGAAATTGAGTATAGGAGGGGTAGTGGACAAAGCAAAAAAGAAGTTGAAGGACTGAATGGGCAAAAACCGAACAAAATATGAACAACAAACGAGTAGATCATCGAGCACGACGCTTCACATTCATGGTGTTATTTTGAGCCACTAGAAAGGCCTAAATGGGCTGCTCAACTCTTAAGTAAAGTAGACATTTGAGCTGAATTAAAAGGAAAAAAAATAGCACTGAAACATAACTATGGGCATTAGTAGAGCATGGGGGGGGGGGGGGGGGGGGGGGCTCCCGCCCCTGCTTATGTACCCGCAGTACGTCATCTCCTCTCGTCGTCCTGCATCGTTGTATGTATCTCTTCATCTTCACACGTCGCTTACATCCTTGTCGTGTTGACTTGCTGTCCTTCCGGACAAAATGTCTACCAAGTATCTCTCTTTGTTGTTCTCCTCATCGATGCAGAATTGGCGTCATCCATGCACTACCCCAAGCCGCGCCATTTTTGCAAGTCACGCCATTTTTTCGCGCATAAATCGCACAACTCCGCGGCCGGCCGGATTCGAACTTGTGACCTCTCCCTCGCGCGTAGCCTCCTCTACCACTATACCACTCCGTCACCTGTGACTAGATGGCGTTCTGATTCCTATCATATTACACCAAACTGAGTTTAAATTGATTGTTTGAGGCCCTAAACGACTTCAAATCAAAACGTATTGAACTACAATGTTTCCTAACATTTCGAAATCTACAACTTTCATGTTGACCGTTTTTTCATCCGAGGCATTTTACAAAATTTGGATTTCAAATTTGAGAACATTCAAACTTAGATCTAGCTAACTAGATGACTTCAAATGACAAAGTTGTCAACTACAAAGTTTCATGACTTGTCGAGATCTACAACTTTTATGTCGACCGTTTTTTCATCCGAGGTCGTTTGAAAAAACTCAAATTTCAAATTTTGAGTACAAACTTACTTTTCATTTGTAAAACAAATTCAAATTAAAAATTGGTAAACTATAAAGTTGTATGACTTGTGAAGATCTACAACTTTCATGTTGGCCGTTTTTTCATCCGATGTAGTGAGGGTAACATTGTTCACAAATCTTATAGGTCTCTCTTATAGTTTTAGTAAACTCTATGAGATAGATAGATGGATTTTATGAACAATATTCATATGAATTTGTCAAATGAAGAAATGATCAAAATAAAACTCCTACATATTGATAAGGCATACAACTTTGTAGTTTAACAGTTTTTGATTTGAGTTGATTTACTACTTCAAAATGTGGTTTTAACGTGTACCATACACATCATCACAAAGGGTTTAAAAACCGTTTGTGACGAGGGGCATCACAAAGGGTTCGTATTACGAACCGTTTGTGATGACCCCATCACAAACGATTCGTATTACGAACCCTTTGTGATGTCATCACAAACGTTTGTGATGTCCCAACATCACAAACGGTTTTACCAAAACCGTTTGTGATGACCCCATCACAAACGTTTGTGATGTCCCAACATCACAAACAGTTTTACCAAAACCGTTTGTGATGCCCCTCATCACAAACGGTTTTGACAAAACCGTTTGTGATGAGGGCCATCACAAACGGTTTTTTAGAACCGTTTGTGGTTCACCGTTTGTGATGTTCATTTCTGTAGTAGTGATGGCTCCCACTCTCCTTCGCTTATAAAGTCCTCTTCACCCTGGTATTAATCAACCCACATCGCTGTCTCGTACGGCTGCACGTACCCATTCATCGCCTCATACCACTCGCATCCCCGTCGTCGACCCGCTGTCATTTTCAGGCGTGTAATGGTTGTTGAGGAATTCTCTTGATGTGCCTCACATTGCATGCAGAATCGGTAGCGTCCATGGCTCCCACGCGTCTCCCTATCACCTGTAATATCACCTATAGTAACGCACGTGCACATTTGTTAGTTTTATTATAAAACTATTATAAAATTATTATAAAGCAAGGAACTAATCCGTCATATGTTCCGCCTAATTAATTTTGGTACCTCAGCTCCCACCTCCCACTCCCGTTCCACATACGCAGTTCGTTTCCATTTGTGTTTGGAACTTCGTCGTGGACGATCCTGCATGCCTGAGCCTTCCTCGGCATGTCAGCGTGGCAGCTCATCGTCAGGCAATATAATATTGTATGGGGGTAGACCTCTATTCATTTGGTTTGCTGCAGGGTGGGCATGGCCATGTTCCATGGGATCGGAGACAATTGCGACGACTAGCTTGGGCAGGAAAGGTTTCAAAGGGTTTCATGGCGCTGTAAAAGTATGCTATATGCTGTATAGATTGATGGGGATCGAAGATAATCGCAACTTGGGCAGAAAAAGTCTCAGAGAGGGGTTTAATTTCATGGTGCTGTAAAAGTATACTATATATATGCTGTACGGATTGATGATACTAGCTCGTCGAACCAATTTCAATTTGCAATGGCTACGGCAAGCAAACTTATGCATGAAGTTAGATGCTCACTTGTTATTGGCGCCATTGGTCCTTTGGCAATCGTATTACAATGTCTCATGGACGCACGCATCTTGCTAACGACTTCTCAAGGACCTGAACTTCAGATTGTATCGTGCTTATATAATCAGCATGTCCAAATCTATCTGCTACTTTATACATCTGTCTCTACTTCTCTGTCTACTACTATATCTCTATTTATAAATTTAGTAAAACAGCTTGATCGAGGAGAAGAATTAAATTAAGAATATGTTTTGATATAAATTCTAGAAAATAATTCTGGTGAAACAACTTGTGTAGAAGCATTAAATTTAGATGTCTTGGACGTATCATCTTTGATTCTCCCATATAATTAATATTCTAATATAAAATTCAAACGCATCTATCTCTTTTAGATGTGCAAAATATAGCACAAAAATATATAGTGTATAATACCTCAAGTTTTAATAAAATCATACTTAACATTATATTGTGATAATATATACATATGTGCTTTCGCCATATCAATGCACATGCATATTTGGTAGTAATATTGTAATATTTGGATGCTTGCCAGCGCAGAAACATCTGATTCATTCGTTGGTCCAGCTAACATTCATGTGTACGTAGGTTGGATCTTAAATATTTCCCCTTGTCCTTTCTCTATTCCCTATTCTACAAAAATTGTGCTCCTTATTCGAATTAATTTGGGCGAGCCTATGCAATAATCCAAAAACTACAAATAATCTTAAGAGCGCAATTGAATGGTGGAGTACCAAAAAAATATAACATCAATGCATATTTAACGGTATATTTAATAAAAATAATTTGATGTTATATACATGACATTTTTTATAAATTTAGCTAAACTTAAAACATGCTTAATTTAATACAAAGTCAAAATGACTAATAATTTGGAGAGATAGTATGTCGCACGATCAACATACCAAGTAAAGATAGACGACTTTTAGCTGAAAAAAGAAAAGAGGAATTTGAAAAATGGAACAAGTAATTTGTAATTTGTACATTTCATCAAAATGCATAAACCGTCCGTAAAGAAAAGCACACATTTGTAATTTGTAGCGTTTTACACTGAGGAGCTGAATAGAAATTCAAACAAACAGGCTCTAAGGTACTAACTGCTCTTACCTTGGAGGTAAGATTTTAATCAAATATGTTTCACTGATTACAATTTACAAAAGGAAAAAAAACTCAATTAGTAAATTAAAAAACTATTAATATAATATCTGTTAAAAACCATATCTATCCATGGTTCATAGTTACTTAAGAGTACCCTAGCAAAACCTTAGTTTTGATACTTGAACCCGGACCAATGAAACAAAACCATATATGGAGTAATCGAAAAGACTGAGAGGCTCTTGAGCTCATTAATTGGCCCTCCTAGACCAGTCCTGGACGACGAGGTTGTAGACCACGGTGGCGGTGACTAGGATTCCGGTGCCAGAGCCGATGGCGCCGATGACGTCGCCGAGGACGGTGAGAGCTCCGACGAAGAGGCCACCAAGAGCAGCAGCCGTGGGGACGGCGTAGCGGCAGACCTGCGAGCGGATCGTAGCATCCGGGAAATCGAGAGCGACGCGCCGCTTCGCCCAAGCCTCGGACATGAGCGCGCACGAGGTGAGCAGCAGCACGGTGTATAAGAGCGCGTGGAACGGGTCGGCGATGGCGTGGCGCGCGCCCCACGGCGGAGTGACGTAGTAGGCAAGGCCGCCGACGGGGACGGCGGCGTAGCTGGTCTCCATCCAGGTGCCCATCAGACGGGCGATCACGCCGCCGCCGTACCGACTGTGGTGGAGCAGCTGCGAAGCCGTGGTGAAGGCGGCGACAGCGGCGGAGTGCAGCACGATGGGCACGGTGGAGTTGTAGAAGAGCTTCACCGGCAAGGTGTCCAGATGGCGCCGGCGCCCTTGCGCATCCCTGTAGCGCACAGGCAGCAGCAAGTGGTAGCCGTGGAGGAACACCGCGAGGAGCAGGACGAGGCATGTGGCCAGCACCTTACTCGCCACGATTATCACGGGGCCGAACAGGTTCCGGATGACCTTCCCGCAGGTGTTGGTGGCGGCGAGCAAGGAGAAGGCGGACGTCCCCGGCAGGCCGTAGCCCATCCTCAGGAGCTCGTCGAGGAACGCGACGACGGCACTGCCGGACACGAGCTGGAGGACGATGAGCGCGCCGCTGAGCGCGCCGACGGGGCCGTACATCCCCGGTAGGACTTGCGCGGCGGCCTCAACGAGCGCGACGGCCATGGCGAGCGCCATGCGCGCGGCGGCCATGAGCTCGCGGCCCTCGTGGCGGCGGTCGACGGGGCCGCGCGGCAGCTCGGAGCTGGCAAGGAGGTGCGTCACCGCGCGTGCCGCGGCGACGGGCGCGATGCCGAGCTCCATCAGGGTGCCGCGGTTGGATGCGAGGATGGGGCGCGCCCAGTACAAGGGATCGGCGCTCTGGTAGCGGGCGCCGTGGAGCGGGATCAGGTGGCTGCCCACCACGAAGATGGACACGGACACGCACGTGCAGAGAACGCGCTGGCCGAACGGCACCGCCCTGTCCGCGCGCGGCGCCGCCGGCATCAGCGCGGCCAGCGGCCGGAAAAGGCGCAGCGCACCACGGGAATCCCGGGCCATCGCCGCGCGCCAAACCTAAACCAAGGTTTGTTTTTTCTTGAAAGATCTAAACCTCCGCTTTCGTCGCTAGGTGGTTCGGTTGTTCGTGCCTTGGGTCTGTCCCTCCCTGCCTTTTATGGTCTCGTAAGAGTGCTGCTTGTCGATTCCAAAATCAAAATCCTACTCCGACTCGTTCCAAAATCAAAATCCTACTCCGACTTTGATAGGCTTTCTAGTAGCTGATCTTTTTTCACAAACTCAGTTAGGTTCATGCCCGTGCCTTGCCACGGCCACAAAAAAAATAAAGTGAGATACGGTTTTGGTGATACTTATTCGAATTAGGATATATGTGCACGCGCATTGCTACCGATAAAGTCCAGCATTGTTATAATTAAATATTAATTACGTTGTAACTCTAGAGAATTGCATTTCTACCGCTGTTTTCTTCATTGCACTTAATAGAAACCCCTGTGAATTGCAACTGTACCATCATGATTCATGTGCTATACATATAGATCATCAAGTTAATCAACCCCTAATGTTCAAATGTCCTTCATCGGATTCACACCTTACCAAATTAAATAATTCGCATGCCATCTAATCGGATTCATACAACAAAACCAATTTCATGGCTATAGTGAGAATTTTTTACACAATCAACCTCCAACCATCTTATATATAGAACCAAATAGCCAAACCATTTTTAATATAAATTCAGATCCTTATAATCTACATCCAGTCCAAATAGGATCTTAGTTTTGTTTAGCATTTTTGTATCTGACTAGCACAAGACCCGTGCATTGCTACGGTTTTTTTAAAACTCACATAGTTTTTATTTTTTTATACTTTTTATTTCACTCAATGGATTTTTATATGTCTTGAATTTTGACTTATTATGTTTTCTATTAAGTACCCATTTTGTCTCTTACATTTTTTGCATCTTCGCACATAAGTCAGCCGTGGCATGGCTGATTGCAGCTATGCCGACTTGAATGGGCACCACGTGCAAGAAATGGCCAGCACACACAACGGGCTCGACGTCGGAATCAAGCACGTGCAAACACTAGGGATGACAAAAATATTATTTAATTTTATACTCCTTGAACCGAAAAATATTAAGCACCGAACCACCCTCTTGCAACTTACTCCCTCCATCTATCTTTGTAGGACCGTGGGAAAAACAGATCTCGCCCGGCCCCCGCGTCGTCTCCAGGGGGGCGACTCAGACGGCTCGCCCCCCACCGCCGCCGCTCCCTCCTTCCCACCCTCCAGCCATCCTCGCCGTCGCCGGAGCGGAGCCCCGGAAGCCCGTGGGCCTGCCAAGAAGTCGACGGCGGGGCTTTCTCCTTCGACAGACTGCGGTTCCCGGCCGGCGGTGCGAGACCGATGGCGGCGGCGGCGACCCACTCGGTCGGCGAGATCCGGGTCCCTGTGGACTGGATCCGGTCCCCCCGCAGGCGGATCCGGCCAGGGCGCCGGTGGCTCGGCGTGGGCATGGCTGGCGCGGGCGGCGCCGTCAGTAGGTGCGACGAAGCACCTGCACGTGGCGCGGAGGCAGCCTGATGCCATGGCCGTCGGCTGCGCGGGGTCGATCCCTAAGGCAGTCGGCAGCGGCGGCGGCGGCAGCCCCAGGTTCGGATTTTACAACTACATCTAGTGATGACATCTTCAATTTCGCCTTTATTTTTATATAGACCAGGAGAAATGAGTCACCTTGGCTTCATTCGCGGATTCTCTTACTTGAAGACGGATTTCATATGTAATTTATTCCTGGTGGATTATGCACGGGTACCCAGTGGCTACTTTGCAGCATGGTATCTCAGGTTACGATTTCAGATGGTCTGCCGGATTTGGAGTTCGTGGCCGTTTGAAGTGGGTCAGGTCTGGTCTATATGAAAGCATTGGCTTGGTAAGAAGGGGGAAGCAACACGGTGTGACTATATCGTGGTGGTAATTGTTACTAATTCACCGGTTCGGGGAAGAAATTCCTAGGTCTGATCTTAATTGGTTGTACCTGGCAGTGACCTTGTTGAAGGCATTGTTTGGATTAAGATGAATTACCCTCTCGGGTGAAAACTTTTGATCTGGTCTTAATTGATTGGGTCACTGCAATGTCGGCATGTGCGCGTGTCATTTCCTCGTTAGAGGCGTTGTGTCGGGAGCCTACGTCATAGTCCAAGAGCTGCTTTGGTTTGTGAGAAGCGGATGAAGATGAAGTCGCTTGTGGTAGCTTGCTGCGACATGATCTTATGGTCATGGTGCTCTTTTTGTTTTCTTTTTTATGGGCTGTGTGCATCTTAGTTATGCAGAGGCCGGGTTGGATCTTATATAATTGTATCATCTTGATGTAATTGTCTAATATCAATAAAGCTTCCCTTTTCTAAAAAAAATCTATCTTTGTAAGGCGTGCGCTAATATCAAGATTCAAACTTTACAATCTTTAACCAATAATTTAGTTAATAATTTAATTTTTATAATGCAAACTTAATATGGTTGGATTTGTAATCAAATATACTCTTCAATGATTATAAATTTATAACTACAAATGATATAATATAAGATAAATAAATGATCAAAGTATAACTTAGAAGACCGTGCCAAGTAAAACGTGCCTTACAAAGATAGATGGAGGGAATATATGTATGCAAATTGATCATACAGATCAGATTGGTGGAAATTTATATTAGCCTCTGCGCGTGCAAAAAAGAAGCAGGGGGGCATACCATACCAATGCTCCATCGTTCTCTTCGATCTACTTACTGCAGCATTGAAGTGGCCTATCGCACGACAGTGGCATTAAGTGTCGAAACGGTAAAATGGTTATCCGAATTATCCGGTATCCGTATCCAATAAAATGTAAATATGGATATCCGTATCCGTATTCGTTTTTAATGTGGTACGTTCGCCCTGTTCGGCTGGATAGTTTTCAGCCAGCCAACAGTGTTTTTCTCTCAGCAGAAACCAGCACCATCCACCAGCCACCAATCAGCCCGCAATGTTTTTCTCTCAGCAAAAACCAGCACCAACCACCAGTCACCAGCCAAACGAACAGGGCCAAGTGGATATATCCGAATTCATATCCGTATTTGAAATAAATGTGGATATGGATGAAATATCTGATATTATCCATATCCGTATAGAATAAACACATATTTAAACCATGCTATAAACGTATTATTTTGATTTAGTTTGAAATAATATATTATCTATATAAATTACACTCAAATACATTATTTTACTTATTTTATTAATATAATTTATTTTATATGATTTATTTAATTATTATTTTTATTAAAAATATTTTTAACAAGTGAATTTTGTCTACATATACTATATATTTAATCTTTATTTATATGTTTCATGATTATATTGTTTTCTAAGGCTATGGATAAAACAAATTGATACTTGATAATTGTTATCAGAAAAAAATGAAATATCCGAATGTATTTGAATTCGAGACATTCATTTTGTATTCGTATCCGAGAATATCTAAATCTGTATCCGTATTCGAAATAAAAAAATATATATACTATAAAGATCCAAAACTTTCGAGGCCGACGGGTCCACCAATCTGCCACACTATAATTTTTTCTTGAGGAAATCATAGGACGTTACGTCTCATCACAATACATGAACATAAATCTATACTATAACAATACGGGAACGTTCAACGCCGGGACTCAACGCCGGGACTCCTCAATACCGTCAAAAAAAATCTTTTTCTTCGCCGCTACTATAATAATACGTGCGTCACCCTGGAACATAAGGAGAACTAATCCGCCGCTGCTCACGACGCTCTCAATTGCGTCACCCTGGAACATATGGATCCAGCAGAACTAAAACGTCAGAAGGCTAGAGAATACTACCATCGTAAACAATTAGCAATGACAGAGGATGAGAAGGAAGTGCAAAGAGCAAAGTGGAGAGAGAGCTATCATCAGAGAAAAAATTATCCACCAGGTACAAGTCGCTTCGCTGTTGGTATAGAATTTTTTCGAACCTACGATTTTCGTCGGACTCTTTAGTCACACTTTTGAAAAAATCATAAAGCGTTACGCCTCGTCACGGTTTAAACTAACCACGCCCCACAGTTTAAACGCCCCGGACTCCCCAGGACTCCACGCCCAAGAATAAATACCGGGACTCCTACGCGGCGTGGTGCCTTCTAATACACGCGCATGTCGCGCGTGCACTCTGCTAGTATAATAAAAAGTACTATCCGAATCTGATTTCATGCGTATCCGATTCATTTCCATCCTTAAGTGGCATTGCTGTTCTCTTGGATTTTCGTTTTCTTCAATCTATGTGCGGGGAGGTGGCTCGCGAGTTGGCGTAATCCCGTCGTGCACAGGGAGATCCATACACAACAAACGGCCCTACTCGGTAATGGAAGCGGAGTCCATGACTGTCACGCAGGGTTTTGGTGTGCGCCCGTACGCGCAGAATTACGGACTCTTGGCTGACGGACGAAAATAGATCGACGGATCTAGGCAGAACATATGAAGATTAGTTCCTTACTTTAGATTGGGTAGAGTTGTGTCATTCTGTGGTTCAAACTTCAGATAATACACTCAAGCCATCAGCATGGTACTTGGTTCAAATGTAATCAACTTAAAACTCCGACGTTCATTAAGAAACAATGGTTACCGTTTTACTAAAATTAGTTTGAACATTGAATATGCGAACCTGGCATCACACACGATCTCTGAATTGCAAATGGTACTTTTTAATTTGCCATTATTCATTTTTAATTTAGTTCTAAACTAAAATAGAGTAAACTAAGTCCATAAACTTGTCAAGGTGTGCCATCTTAGGTCTCCAATCTTTAAGAATTTATTTCTATGTTTCCAAACTTGTCCCAACATATCATCTGGTTCCCCAAACTCTCATAATACGACGGGAAAGGGAGTGATCTAGATTCTAGAGCGAGAATAAAGAGAAGTCCTCATTTTTCTCGTGTGTTTCGACTAGCAACATTACCCATGACAAGTTTATAAAAATATATTTTTAGAAGTTTATCGATCCCGAGGGCACCCTTTTACAAACTCGAGGACATAAAAATATGTTTTGATAGTTCGCGTTGTGTACGGCTAAGGGGGTAACCGGCCGAACAGAGTCGTTCGGCCGAATCGGTCAATTCCGACCCCTGTAGCGCGTATTTCTCGTTGTTGTACCTGTACAAGTGAAACTCACTAAAACTCGTGAAACTTTATTAGAAATAAACCTAAGTACATGAAATGTCACATATATCCTCTTTTATTCCCGGGTATTGATGGTTGAAATTGGGTTGAAACGACCGCCAACAAAGACCACCTGAGTCCCTGCTTCTTTTATTCTCTCTATAATACCTTCAGTAAAGCCTGTGTCAATATCTTGATCAAACAAACCAGCACATATTATTTTCTTTTCTCTCACGTGAGGCCCAGTAGCTGCCCAGCATTAATGCTAAAAACTCTGAGGCCGAGTTTAAGCTGAACTCAATTAAGCCGAACCATCGCGGCGTCGATCCAAGGCAGGCACGTATGACAGCCATACCCTGACCAGGCTGTTGCCTCTTCCATCCTTTTTACCTAAACCAGAAAGAGGCTGCGTATGCCCTAGAGCTAGCACAACACCGCCGCCGAGTTCTCGAAGCCCCAGCCGCCGCGTTGATCTTCGTCATGAGGCTCATCTCCGTTTCTCCATTGGAGACCACCAACGCTGCAAGGGCGCAAGAAGGCCATCATACTGCTCCTCGTTGCTTCCCCTGCGTCGGCATTCCGTCATCGCTATGGCACGAGGAACCCCATCTACGGGAGACCAACGTTGATCCGGGCGGCTCACCATGGCGGGCGTAGGGCGGCCGACTCATCGGAGATGGCGGCTCGGGGATTCGCGTTGCGGTGTGGGGAGGCAAATTAAAGAGGGGCACGAGGGCCCTTGGCCGGCCTTTTGTAGGCGGCTAGAAGAGGAGGGTGACCGGGACTTGGGCGGCTGCGGTTGCGGCTTTGATGGCCGGTAATGGCCATCACGTGCCATTGATGCGCATGGGTGAGCACGGGAAACGGGCGGGGAGGAGTAAAGGGATACGGAGATGGTTGCGGGAGATGGGCCCAGGTAGCGCCAGCTATAGATGTCCAAAAAGCCCGCAGCCCGAAAGCACGCACGAAAGCACTACTTTTTAGCCCGTTTCGAGCCCGGCCCGTGCCCGGCCTCCTTCGGGTCCGTGCTAGCCCGGCCTCCTTCGGGTCCGTGCTAGCCCGGCCCGCCACCTTGTGCAGGCCAAGGGCCGCTGCCTCGGCACGCCAGGCGGCCCGGCCCGGCACGAAAATATCAGACCGGCCCGCTAGTGGCCCGGTAGGAGGAGAATTAGAGGGAGGCCGGCCAGCCCACCAAGTAACAGCCCACCTAGTAACCATATAAAACGTGGCTTCCAATTCCCAAACCCTAACCCCCCTCCCCAACTCTCCCACTCCCCGCGGCCGCCGCCTCCCGCCCCTCACTCGTCATTCCACCGCCGACGCCGCTCACCTCTCCGGCTCTCCCCTCCGCCAGCGCTGCCGCCTGCTACCCCCTCCTCTCCGGCTCCCCACTTCGTCTCCTCCGCCAAACACCGACGGCGCGGCGGCGGTCCCCTTCCTCTCCTCCATGACCAGCGCGGTGGTGGCTCCCCGGCCCCTCTCCTCTCCACGCTCGGCGCAGCTGCGGCTCCAGCTCCTCTCGTCTCCACGCCCGGCGCAGCGGCGGCGGCTCCCCTCCTCTCCACGCTCGGCGCAGCGGCGGCTCCCTCTCCTCTCCTGCAACGCCCGGCGCGGCGGTGGCGGCTCCCCATCCGCATCCGGCCGCCGCTCGCCCAGACCTGCCTCTGTTCCTCGCCCGGTAGCGCGGAGCCGGAGCTGCGGCTGCCTTCGTGGGCCGTGGGCGGCCTGGCCCAGGTCATAGTGTTGGGCTATGTCGGGCCAGCCCGGCACGAAATGAGCCCGCGGGCCCGGGCTTGGGCCGTCGGCTCAGCCCGTGGGCTGGCACGGCCCGGCACGGTGGGGCATAGGGCCGGGCCAGGCCCAACATGGTGAAGGACGGGCCAGTGCGGGCCCGGGCCAGGGCCGGGCCGGGCAGCCCGTTTGGACATCTATAGCGCCAGCATGAGCGGGAGCATGCTTGGGCGAGCTGCGGCAGCGCAATGGCGGTGGTTCAACACGTGAGCAGGGGAGAGGAGGGGGAGGAAGAGGCTGGCGGGTAGGGCCAGGGCGCCAACGAGAGAGGGGAAGGCGCCTGGGCGCTAGATGCCTACGGTGTCTATGGGAGGGGAAGGGAGGGAGGGTTGGGCTGCGATGGGCCGTGCGGGAGGGAGAAGGTGGGCTAGCTGCGGGAGAAGAAAGGTAAAGGAAAGGGAGGAGAGGGTTTGGGCCCGGGATGGCTTTGGGCCAGGGCGGGGAGGTTTTTGGGCCAAAAATGGCATGGTGTCCTATAGGTTTAGGTTTAGGTTTTAACAAGAAGGAAATAAGAGGAAATTGGGCAAAGCCCTAATAAAAAATTTTCCCCTAAATATTATATATATATATATATATTCTAGAAATTGTTTAATCCTTAATCCAACACACTAAGAAACTTACTCGAACTTTCAAAAGTGTCTTGAAATCCACACTTTTACAAACAAGAAAAACAATACAAGAGAATGAATGCAATAACCACCTTATATTTATAATCTATATTAATTAAATTTAAATTTACAACATATTTCTTTATTTTAAATAATTATGCACTGCTTCTATTTCATTCTAACAAATTTTAGAATAAAAATAAAAATCTAGCAAATTCAAAACTAAGGTGTTACAGAATGCTTTTGGAGTGAGGACCTTGGACGTTCGTCTTCATGACCTATGTTACCAAATGCTCGTCCTCCTCACCGCCCTCTGCACTCAAGAGTTCTTACACCGTCCTACGAGACAGACTACTTTGTCGAGCCGTTCAGGCCGTTGTCACCCTGACACCCGATGACCTTACTCTAGTTGCTCACCAGGTTCTCCAGGCTTTTCGCCGGAACCTGCTTCCTTGGACAGGTAACCACGAGACAATGATGACTCTTCAACAGTGGTTGCTTTCGTATGTTATGAGGCATGGGGGCTTTGACATTGTTGACTTTCTTCTGCGTGAGATTGAGGATGTGATTTCAGGTGGGATGGCAGTTGGTGGGAGGTTTCCATATGCACACATACTCAGCCACTTGTTTGTAGCGGAACACAGTGGGGGCAAAACTGGGCTCCGGCCCCCCCTTCCGGTGGTGAAGTTTCACTAATCTCGCATGCCGCATGCATGCATGCATTGCAAGAGTGCACACTCAGTTCTTTCTCACATGATTAGATCCTATTTCTTAGGTTTTACACTACCAGAATAACCGACATTGGCACCGGGTGGGAAAGCCCTTTAGCACCGGGTTTCCCACCCAGTGCCAATTATCCGAGGCTAAACGGTGAGACCTTTAGCACCGGGTGGAATAACCGGTGCTAAAGACCCTTTAGCACAGGTTGCAAACAGCAACCGGTGCTAAAGGGTCTGCCACCGCAGCGCGGATGGCAGGGCCTTTAACACCGGTTGGTGTCTGGAACCGGTGCTAAAGGCCCTGAATTTATTTTTTTTACTTTTTTCAGTAGCCATGCATGCACGTTTATATACGTGTGTGTATATATATATATAGGAAAATTCCTTTCTACCATCGCTGGTAGCTACCATCACATGTGTATCTAATGTTAAAAGACGTGTATGACCCAACAAAGAGTATGTACATGTAGTATATGATGATACTAGACTATCTAGATGGTATGTAGGTTGAGTATATAAGGGTACTTTGAGTATGTGGACATACTAATTATTATATATTAGTATAGTGGTATTATCATAATAAATTTTAAAAATAGGGTTGCTTCTGAATTTTTTCGTGCAACTCACTTTGGAGTATCTTAAAATTAGTATACGGATATACTCAAACTGATAAATGAGTATGTGAACATACACATAATGGTATATTGATGGTGATGGTAGCTACAAGCGTTGGTAGATAAAACTCGTCATATATATATATATTCTAATCTAATACGTGTAATCTAATGCATATTCGGCCGACTCTATATTCATATTAGCTAGACAATGTAATCAAATAGAAGACATATATATTACAAAATATATATCGGACTCGAGTTGTATATTTAAACTGTATTTACAACTTAAGATGGTGCATGACTTGTTGAACTTTCCAGGGACGTGGAATTCTCCTCGGGGATTGACAACCTCGTCTCAGATCCATCCGATGAGCTGTTCTGAAATTGCGTCGATTCTTTCTTGCTCTAGACTCTCTTACTTCAGCTTCAACATCTATAATTTACAAATAATTGAAAGATATTTCATCCGCCGAATTGGAGACAATAATTGTGCACTTAATAATAATAGAAATGTGTTTATTATTACGTATCATAATATCATGCTGATTAATCTTTTTATGTGCCCAATTCCACATGAAATCGCAAACATAGTATGCACATAAATTATTTTCCTTCCCCTGTTTGGCACACTGTCGACCAAAAGAAATTAAGTAAAATTCATATAATATATTAGACGAGGCCTACATGTACAAATTACTTGCTTACCGGAAAGCTAGTCTTCCATGTCAGTGTTTCATGTTGAATACCCGGGTGTTCTTCCCGAAATTGAACCCATGCCCTGCGAACAAAAAAAATGAGTTAAGTCATTGCGGGTGTAAGGGCTGAATTAATTAGGGGAAATATACATCACCTTGTGATCGTGTCAATGATGTTCTGTAATTTATATGTTGGAGTGTTCAACGAATCAAAGATGTTGACGACAACCCGGTTAGGACACACTATTATTAGGATCTAGTGGAATCAGTATACATGTATACATTAAAATCAGAAATGAAATATTCCATAGACACTATAAGTAGAAGCGTGTATATGTACTCACTCGATATTGAACAGTATTAGTATGGAGTCGCAATAATATTGTTTCTTAAGATACTTGTACTTGTTCGCTAAGCAAATATGCATGGCCGAAAGTTCGGCCATGCATCGTGTACCTACACGCACGGCACAAAGGCCGGCTCACACACAACCACGCACGGCACGAAGGCCGGCTTCACAGGGGCCTCGGCAAGGACGGAGAGGCGACGGGGACGGCGACGATGGCGAGGACGGAGAGACGACGGTAGGCGGGCCCCCGGGCGGCGGTCCCGCGCGGCACGCCCGTTGACGGCGAGGGCGACGGCGGAGGCGCTTAGGGCCGGCGGGGGCGGCGGGGACGCCGAGGCCAGGCCGGTGTGGGCGGGGACGGCGCGGCGGCGGGCGACGGGCGACAGCGGGCTGCGCGGCGATGGGCGGCGAAGAAGGGCGGCGGGCGACGGGCGACGACGGGCCGCGCGGCGACGGGCGGCGAAGAAGGGCGGCGGGCGGCCAAGAGGGCCGGAGGGCGGGCGGCGGGCGGCGGGGCCGACGACGGGCGGCGGAGAGAACGGCGCGCGGCGACGGGCGGCGGCGGAGGACGGCGGCGACGACGGCACGCGCGCGGCGCCGTTCGGCCCGGGCGGGGGCGGCGGCGGCGGCGGTGGCGGGGGCGTGCATGCGGTGGAAGACGAAGGGGGGAAGTGGCCGACGCCTTTATAGATCCGAGCCCTTTAGCACCGGGTGCAGCCACGACCCAGTGCTAAATGCCCTTTCGCACCGGGTCCATCCAGCACCCGGTGCTAAAGGCTCCAGCTTTGGCACCGAGTCTTCCCCCCACCCGGTGCTAAAGGACCTTTAGCACCGGGTTTTCTACAGCCGGTGCTAAAAGCCATGGCTGGCGCCAAACGAAAAATGGGGGCCTTTAGCACCGGATTTTAGATCTACCCGGTGCTAAAGGCCCCTATTTTTCGTTTGGCGCCAGTTCTCAAACCGGTCTTTAGCACCGGTGCCTACTATTTGGCATATTAAATAGATTTATACTTATACTACCTATTAATACTTGTTTTAATTCTAGTTATTTATATTTAAACTACCTATTAATACTTGTTTTAATTTATAGTTATTAATGTTATACCTATTAAAAATATATATTAAATAAGAAAATTAATAGAAAATCTTATAAATTAATAGAAAATCAATATAAAATGCTAGAATTAATAAAAAATGCTACAAAACTAATAGAAAATCTTATAAATTAATAGAAAATTAATATAAAATGCTAGAATTAATAAAAACAATCTTATAAATCAATAGAAAATCTTAGAACATAGGTGGAACATAAATGCAAATATAGTCATTACAACATAGGTGGAACATAGTGCAATTAAATTACATGGCATTATCGTTTACTCGGACACTAATAACTTCCTCTTTACAAAAGTTCCTTGATTGTGATCACGTCGTAGATACGGTGTCTCCTCCGCCGCTAAGAGGATGCTTGGGTCATCAAACACCGAGAATGGAGGCAGGCCATCGAGCATATCATAATCTTCATCCGTCTTGTCCTCAACTCCTACGATTTTTCTCTTTCCAGGAAGGACTATATGACGCTTTGGCTCGTCTTGTGATGGGTCCAATTGCTTACCCACACCTTTCTTATCCGCCCCTTTCTTCGGTCTGCTAGCCATGTCCTTCACATAAAAAACTTGTGTGACAGCTTTGGCCAGGACGAACGGTTCGTCTAGAAAGCCAATCTTGTTTAGGTCCACTAACGTCATTCCATAGTCATCAACTTTAACACCTCCTCCAGTCAGCTTCACCCATTGGCACTTGAACAGTGGGATCTTCAGAGGTCCGTACTCTAGTTCCCATATCTTCTCTATGACTCCATAGTATGAGTTTGTATTGCCATTGGTGTCTGTCGCGTCAATCCGGACACCACTGTTTTGGTTGGAGCTTTTCTTGTCCTGGGCTCTTGTGTAAAATGTATACCCATTGATGTTGTATCCTTGGAATGTCAAGATCGTGCTCGATGGACCCCTAGCTACAAAAGCTAGTTGCGCATCAATGCCCTCGACACCCATAAGACGTTTTCGCAACCAAGCGGCAAAAGTACTATTGTGCAGACGCTGAATAAAGGCCGCAGACTTTGTTGAGTTTTCGTCCCAGAGAATCTTCATGTGCTCCTCGATGTACGGAGCAACTAAGGTTGATTGTTGCAAAACTGTGAGGTGCGCTTTACGAAATGTCTCAATGTCCTTGATCACCATCGATCTTCTCCCTAGTGTGCCCTTTCCACCAAGTCTCTCCTCGTGATGTGATTAGGGCACACCAATCAGCATAAGATCGTCGACAAAGTCAACACAGAATTCGATGACCTCCTCTGTTTCGTATCCCTTAGCAATGCATCCTTCTGGACGAGTGTTGGCACTTCTTACGATCCAATATCAGAATTGAGAATCCTGGTACTGGGGTAAGGAGTGTTTCAGTGGTTTTCCTTATGGCTTAGTAAAATGTAGAAATATTCTGCAAGCGCACAGAATCACCGCTGTAGCGCTTCACCTGGGAGTATCCCGAGGTATCGTAATTTATATTTCCGCATGGGAAGCTTTGGCAAGAATACTAGTGAACAGATATTCGAGACTATCAGAGAAGGGTACACAACTAGACAAGACAGGGGATAACGGTATTGGATAGGAGTGGATATACCGAACACACAGCTCAAGGGATACTCTGGTAAGGGAGAGAAGAGATAGATAGCTGGGAGGACAATGAGAAGAGATAGAGGACTCCTGGATACTTTATCTACCTATGTCACTCTAGCTTAGAGAAACAGCGGCTATAGAGCCAGCACTAGGAGATCTGGGTTAACTCTATTGTCTTAGCTTCGGGACAAGGGAACCCGTGACACACAGAAAGGGATGAGAAGGGGTGCCACCAATTCCCAACTTGGGGATCCTATGGACCGGAACTAACGTGATGGGCTACGAAGACCGAAAGGGCTGTCACCACCTCACGGCTACCACCTCCGTTGCGACGGGAATAAACTAAGGCCACTGGCTAGTCTAGGAACCACTCCTACACTAGTCAACAACTACTTACTCTGCTAGGAAGAGCAAGCAACCTTGTCAATACTCTTGGTGACAATTCACCTCCAGTATCAAGCAAGATCGAAGAACCAGCCAAGACAAAGACTTAAACAAGAACTACAAGCACTAGAACTATAACTGACTATAGTCTAAACAAGATATAGATGCAACTAGAATAAAGTAGAAGCAAGCTATAAATGACAAAGGCAAGTAATAAAGATAACTATATTGATAACTCAAAGTCTTACAAAAGGTAAAATAAAATATACAAGAGCTTATACCAGAGCTTCTGAAGACGACTCCGGAACCTCCGAGGCAAAGCTCGACTCAACTCTAACTCCCAACTAAACTATCCTTACTCTACTAGAATGAAAGGGGAAATGAGCTCCTTGGCTTGGTGTGTGTTACAAATGGGGGTATGCCACTCTATATATAGTGCTCCAGGGTCGGTTGAGGTAGGGTAACGGCCAAGGGAGGTAGCTGAGGCGGTTGCCGGCCGTTTCGGTCGAGGGAGGCGGTTCGGCCGAACAGGTCGGTTCGGCCGAACCAACCATCCTTCCGACCTTGCATCCAACGGCCGTGGCTTGCTCCCTGGGGTCGGTGGTGCAGTGGGGGCGGTTCGGCCGAAGCCCACAGTTCGGCTGAACTGGGCCTGGCAGCCCCCCTGCACCGCCTCTTCTCCTGGATCGTCCTGGGCTGCTCTGAGTTGATGTAGCACGTGTGCTTTCGTTGATTTAGCCCAGAAACAATGTGGCAGCAGTCTGGGATGAGTTGGCGGTCGTCCATGTGTCTTGTGATGTCATCGCTTGGTCATTGTCGACGTGGACGACTCCCGGTGGCATGCACGGCTAAGGGGGGTAACCGGCCGAACGGAGTAGTTCGGCCGATTCGGTCATTTTCGGCCCCAATAGCGCGTATTTGTCGTAGTTGTACTTGCACAAGTGACACTCACCAAAACTCGTGGAACTTTATTAGAAATAAAGCCTAAGTACATGGAATGTTGCATAAAACCTTATTTATTCCCGAGTATTGGTGGTCGGATTTGGGTTGTAACGACCGCCAACAACGAGAACAATTACAGACATACTTCTTTAGAACAGCGAAGAACCTCTCAAAAGGGAACATGTTGTGTAGCAATACTGGGCCTAGTATACGAATCTCTTTGACGAGGTGAACCAATAGATGTGTCATAATATTAAAGAAGGATGGTGGAAATATCATCTCAAAGCTGACAAGACATTGCACCACGTCGTTCTGTAGCTGATCTAAATGGTCTGGATTGATCACCTTCTGAGAAATTGCATTGAGGAATGCACATAGCTTCACAATGGCTTTCCGCACGTTAACTGGTAGCACACCCCTGAGTATGACGGGAAGCAGCTGTGTCATCAACACATAGCAGTCGTGAGACTTCAGGTTTGTGAACTTCTTCTCTTTCATATTTATTATTCCCTTAATATTGGAGGAGTAGCCAGACGGAACCTTGATATTGTTCAAGCATTCAAACATGCTTGCCTTCTCTTCTTTGCTGAGAGTGAAGCTGGCATGACGCAAGTACTGGCGTCCTTTGTCTCTCTTTTCTGGATGTAGATCAGTCCGTTGGTTCAATCGTTTCAGCTCCTGACGTGCTTCCAGTGTATCTTTTGGCTTCCCATAAGTACCCAGGAAGCTTATCAAGTTCACGCACAGATTCTTCGTCAAATGCATCACATCAATCGCATTACGGACCTCTAAAAATTGCCAATAAGGTAGCTCCCAAAATACTTCTTCTTCCACATCGCGGCACGACCATCCTCGCCAGTCGGAGCAGCCTGGCTTCCGTCTCCCTTGCCAAACACCACGTGTAGGTCGTTCACCATATCAAATAGCTCTTCTCCACTCCAGTGTCTCGGCTTTGTACGGTGGTCAGCATTCCCGCCAAAATGCGCACATTTCTTTCGTAGCTCATGTTTCGTTGGAAGGAATCGACGATGACCCATGTACACAACCTTCCTACAATGTTTCAAATACATGCTTTCTGTTTCCTCTAAACAGTGAGTGCATGCTTTATATCCTTTGTTTGATTGTCCTGATAAGTTACTTAGTGCAGGCCAGTCATTGATGCTTATGAAAAGCAGTGCTCGAAGGTCAAACTGCTCCTGCTTGTCCTCATCCCACATGCTAACACCTTCATCCTTCCACAGCTGCAAAAGTTCGTCAACCAATGGTCTTAGGTATACATCAATGTCGTTGCCAGGTTGCTTTGGGCCTTCGATGAGCACTAGCATCATAATGAACTTCCGCTTCATGCAGAGCCAGGGGGTTAGGTTGTAGATACAAATAGTCACGGGCCAAGTGCTATGACTACTGCTCATTTCACCAAAAGGGTTCATGCCATAGGTACTTAAACCAAGCATAGCATTCCTCGCATCAGCATCAAACTCTGGGAATGCTATGTCGATGTTCCTACACTGGGATCCATCGGCGGGGTGTCTCAACATGCCATCCTGCTTAGGTTCTTCTTTGTGCCAGCACATCGGTTTGACATGGACCTTGTTCCTGAACAAACGCTTCAGACGGGGTATCAGAGGGAAATACCACATCACCTTCGCAGGGATTTTTTTCTTAGAACGCTCCCCCCAACCTCACCAGGGTCGTCCCGCTTGATCTTGTATCGTGCGCGGCTGCAAACCGGACAACGATCCAAGTGTTCGTACTGTCCGCGATAGAGGATACAGTCATTAGGACATGCATGTATCTTCTGCACCTCCAAACTGAGAGGACAAACAACACGTTTTGCTTCATACGTCGTCGATGGCAATTCGTTACCCTCTGGCAGAATCTTCTTCACGAGTTTCAGTAGCTCCTCGAAACCTTTATCAGTAACGCCATTTGATGCCTTCCACTACAGAAGTTCAAGTGTGCTACCCAACTTCTTAAGCCCCTCTTTGCAATCTGGTTATAGGTCAGTCTTGTGGTCCTGCAACATGCGTTGTATCTTTTTCAGCTCCTTAACATTGCCGCAGTCTTTCTCAGCATCACGCAACATTTGCCCGAGTCCATCAGTAGGGTCATTTTCCTGAGCACCATCTTCCTGAGCATAACCTTCCCGAGCAGCATTTTCCTGAGCATCGCCTTCTCGAGCAGCATCTTCCTCATCGGCATCACCCATTGCAGCATCTGCGAAGGAACCGTACTATTGAGCCAATACCAGAATTTCGTCATCGGCCTCGTCTTCTTCATCTTCATCCATTAGAATTCCTCTTTCACCGTGCTTCGTCCAAACAGAATAATTCCTCATGAAACTATGCCTCATCAAATGCACCTGAAGAGAACCTCTTTGTTTGTACGATTGTATATTTTTACAATTGGTGCATGGGCAGAACATGAAACCGGACGACGTCCTGTTAGCCTCGGCGTCATCGAGAAACGCCCTGAGGCCATCACGGAACGCCTGAGCGTGGTTGTCCCCGTACATCCATTGTCTATTCATCTGCATTATTAACCAATAACAAATATATAATACAATATAAAGTTAATACAAATTTAATATATAAATAAATAAAAATTTTAATATATATATTCCATTATATAAACACATTTCTAAAACTACATTACTATATTCATTAAATAAATAAATATACCTTCCGTTAAATAAATAAATAACTATTCCAACTTTTAATAATTAACTAATAATATATATTCCATGGAATTACTATATTCATTTTCTAAAAACAAATATACCTTCCATTAAATTAATAAATAACTATTCCAACTTTTAATAAATAACTAATAAAATATATTCCATTGAATTACTATATTCATTTTCTAAAAACAAATATACATTCCATTAAATTAATAAATAACTATTCCAACTTTTAATAAATAACTAATAAATAAAATACATAAGCCTTATAACTATTCACAAGTCATACATAAGTCATACAAAACAAAATACTAACTAGCTTGCCTTCTCTCTCCACCTTCTCTCTCCATTTAAAACACAACATGAACACTCTCTCTCCACCATGAACTCAAGCTCCCCTCTCTCTCCTCCATGAACACAAGCTCTCTCGCTAGCTTTATTTGATTCACAAATTCCTCTATTTCTAAAGCATAGAAGGATTACAAGCTAAATAAAACATTAGAGAATGAAAGAGTGTACCTTGTAGTGCTCCTTAGATGAGTAGAATCTTCACAAATTTTAAAAAAAAATGGGCAGCACCTCCCCTTCTTCTCCCGGCCGAGCCAGCATGAACACAACGCCAAGTGTTCAGCTGGCTCGGGCGAGGGAGGAAGAAGCCGCTATATAAAAACACATTAGCACCGGGTCGTGGGAAGACCCGGTGCTAATTCTCCCCTTTTAGCACCGGTTGCAGCCAGCAACCGGTGCTAAATGGCCTCGGGCACATTAGCACCGGTTGCTGGCTACAACCGGTGCTACCCGGTGCTAATGTGTTCACCCTGACACAACTGCGCGCCGCCCCCGCTCTTAGCCGTTGGACCCGGTGCTGAAGCCCCATCAGCACCAGGTCTAAAAATGGCTGAGGCGGAGAGGGCGGGCGGATGTTGATGTTTCTGGTAGTGTTAGATACCTATATTTACTTAATAATTTTGCTCTTGTGTGGAGTTCCCCCCCCCTCTATTTTTTTCACGTTCATCCATTGTCTGCTTCATTCTCAGACTTATGCCACTTACAGTTACAGGCCTGCCAGACTAGGTGATAGATACCGTGGTGACAGAGTACAGGCAGACCTTCGACGACAGCGGGGCCCTGAGAAGCAAGAGCCATTTGAGACCGAGGATGAGCAATTTTGTCATGATGAGCACCTGGTCGGTCTCTTTGCTATAGTACAGCTCACTGGTGACGATGACTTCTCTTCAAATGATTAGTCTTTTGTCCTTCCTCACCACCACGAGGCGAGTGGGTCAGGTACTCAGGCACTACCAGCTGTTGAGCCACAGGGCACTTCGTCTACTTAGGCACCTTCATCCCCACCAGCTCCATCAGCTACACCTAATATTGCTTAGATTACTTCTTCTATGAAGGTGTTAGCTGAGTTAGTCACTGCTCTTGCAGCATCTCAGATCGTCGGAGATGAGCGCGCCGATGCTAGGCTCGCTACACTTCTTGAGCAGCAGCAACATACATCGCCTCACATAGGAGTAGACTATACAGAGTTAGGGTTTGACAGCTATTATAGCTCAGCAGCAGTTGTTACTAGAGCAGATGCAGTGACAGCAGCAGGCTACTGACTACCGGTTTGCGCACCTTTACCAGCACTTTGGAGTGGCTAGTCAGATTCCTTAGATTCTGTGTAGTCCTGGTCCTCCAGGCCCTCAACTAGCTACCCCTCAGGGAAAGCAGTCACCTTTGCCGGACTTATCCGCGTCCTTCCGTACGCCAACCTCAGCTTTACTTGGAGAGTTCAGGCAGTTTGTTCAGCACGCGTCGGTCACTACCACTGCTATAAGGACAGTTTCACCTTCTATGCCAGCTTCCTCACTACCCTGGTCTCATTCACTTGAGGCTTTGTACAGTGATTTTACAGAGTAACTGCCCAGATGTACCGAGTGATTTGGTGCATGCTCAGGGGAGCACGAAATCAGTCGGTGCAGTTGTGCACTTACTGAGCAAATGCGCGTGAGCACCGATTGAATCAGTGTTCACCTAAATAGGCATCGAATGAATCGGTGTTGTGCTGATGTACAGACCAAGTGTACATGAGCACACTATAATTCAGTGCTGACTATGGACTACACCAAATGAGTCGGTGTAGGTCCATGAAGTTGAAAAATGCTACTAGAAACACAGATTGAATTTGTGTTATTGGTGAGTAATGACACCAATTCATTTGTCATAGAGTAACTAGCCATTGGATTTGAACCATCGATTGATTCAGTGTTGTGCCTAGGGGTACTACGAATGAGACATTGTTACCTGTGCAAGCACAATTACTGGCCAACGACTAGCTCATTTGGAGGGAACTATATGTACATGCTCTTCATCTGCAATTGAGTTCTCTTGCCACCCAGGAAGTTTATGCCATTGATTTGAGCTTAAGAGCAAGAGAAGCACTAGAAGTGACTAGCAAGTTTCCTACTATGATATTAAGGACATGATTAGTGCTTAGGGAGTAGAAAGTGTGCATCCAACCATCTCTTTGGCTTGTGCAGGTCAAGTGAGGTTCTTTTCTTGTTACTCTTGGTGATTGGCATCACCTAGACGGCTTGGAGTTGGTGTTCTTGGTGAGATCTCAAGGAGGAGTCTTGTGAGAAGCCCCAAGAAGGTTGTGCACGGTTTGGAATCCACCGATCCAGAGTTGGAAAAAGGATTACCACTAGTGAGCACTTGGTCCTTGCATGCATCAAGGAGGATTGCATGGGTGCTCCAACGAGGACTAGGGGAGAGTGCTGACTCTTTGATACCTCAGGAAAAAAATCGCATTCTAACCTCTCTTTACTTTCCGCAATTTACTTTTTGCAATCTCGATTCCTAGAATTGCCATGTTAGTTTAGGGTTGGAACTATGTTGCAAACCATTTTACGACTAGATAGTCACAGTCTCTAAGGTTTAATCACATGGGGTAATTAGGCTTGTTTGATAGAATTATATTTCATGAGAAAAAATTATAGAAGCCTAATTCTCCCCCATGCCCCTAGGCATCTTGATCCTTTCAATCATTACACACCATCCACACATCTAGCTATGAGATGTGTCATGGTTTCATAGCTACGGTTTGAGAGCAACCGTTCTCAGGAACAAAGACTGAGAGTCCATACGGGCATTTACAAGAGTAACTATGTAGTGATCAAGTATTCAATTTGTTAATTGATTATTGGCTATGCTTTCTAGGATGTGCTTCATCAAACCATGCTATCTTTCTGCTTTTCAGCAGTGATGGATCATTTACATTGGAATTACTACAATTTGTTATTTCAAATGTGTGGAAGTACTTATTCTTTCCTGTCTGAAAGTACATCTAGCCCCTTGTGGGTTTTGGTGATTGAATGACACAAACAATTAAAGGACTAATGAGCTTGTTAAGTTTTGACAAGGATTTTATTACAAATAACAAAGTCAAGCTCATATTATATGAAGCATGCAAAAGTAAAGAAATGACAAGCAAAGATGGAAATATAGAAAAGAGACAAGAGGCAAATGAATTATATGGCCTCATTGGTTGTTTGCTCATATAATCAAAGAAAGGTGAAAATTGCATGATGACAATTGCATGATGATCAAGATTATGACATTGTGAAGAATGGTGATCAAGGGATTTATTTATTGTCCAAGAAGAAGTTCATATGGAAGCTTATTTGGTCACAACATCAATATGGAGAAAGATAGTGAAAGAAAGATCACGATGAGGAAATAGAATGCATAAGTGCATGTTGATAAAATGAGATGAGTGACCAAGAGCAATGGAAATCAAAGGAATTTGGAATGGTAGGTTGCTTGGTCACATGGATAGTATTCCTAATCAAGAAGGAAGATAGTTGACCAAGTACTTGGTATTTCAAGGGAAATCAAGATAGAAAATTACTTGGTCATAATATTGGTATGAAAGAAAAGGCAAATATGCAAAGGAAAGATTATGGTATTAAAGAAAAGGAATTAGTTGAGGTGCTCATTTAGATGAAAGGCAAAGCTAAACTTAAAGTTGGCAAGATAGGGTGAAGGGGTCAAGCTAGGACTAGTGACGAGGAACTAAGCAAGGAGAAGGGCAAGAATTGTCTTGTAACCGAAGGACTTTGCTAGGGTGAAGGAAGCTAGTACTTAGTTTGATTCCGAGGCACAAATCAAGCCTCACCAAGTGAAGCTATGCAATGCATCTAATCTTTGATGAATCATATATTGAAGTGACTTATAAATGGATATGAAGTTGAGTGTTCACCATATTGGTCGATGAATCCAAAGTCACTAGTTCTTGGATGGTATGCTCAAGAGACAAGAATGCTAGCAAACCCTCAAGGTGTCATATTGAAGAAAAGCAACATGATGAAGACATTGAAGCTCAAGGGTTGATATAGTTTTTATCTTTGATCTTGAGTATATAGGTAACGGCGTACTATCAAGGGGGATGCGTATTGATCAAGCCATGGATGTTTTAATGCTCAAAGATATCCAACCAAGTACCTATGAGAGACACAAGTGCACTCACGAACACACTTCATTCTTGCTGTTTTTCTGGAGCAAGAATATCCGGGACAGGGCCAGAACATTTTTATTCCGGGTACCCCTTCGGGTTTGGGGATTCTCGGAGTATCCAAGGTCGTCCCGGAGTAGCCTGGTACAGAATTAGAGTCAAGTGTCATGTTCATTTCTGGAGCAAGGTATTCCGGCCAGGGGTCGGAGTATCCGGGTCAGATCTCGCAGACAGTACAACGGCTAGTTTTGAGGGCCCGAGTATATATACCCCTTCGCCCCCTCCTCACTTGGCTGCCGACCACAATTGCATAGAACACTCTCTTGAGCATCCCCTTCACTCCCTCAACTCCCTAGAGCCAATCCTTGCAAGATTTGAGAAGGGATTTGAGTGAGTTCTTGGATTTGTGTGTGGGTGAGCATCAACTCCAACTCTTGAGCATTTGAAGCATCCTCGGCCATCTACTCGCGTTTGTTACTCTTGGAGTATTTGCTCCTAGACGGCTAGGCGTCTCCGGCGAGCGCTCAACTCGTGTGAGCTTGCCCCGAAAAGTTTGTAAAGCTATGCCCTTTGGGGATATCATAGTAAGTAACCCTAGCTTGTCTTTTGGGCCCTAGGGGGAGGGTAGAGTTGTGGCTCAACTCGGTCTCTTTGGAGGCACCTCAACGGAGACTAGCTTCTTTTTGGAAGTGAACTTCGGTAAACAAATCACTTGTCTCCCTTGTGTTTGTTGTTCTTCATGTTCATCTTCGAGTTCATATGTTCTTGGTAGTTCATAGTTGACTTTCATAGATTTGCTCCGATCTACTCATGTGTGAAGTTTGTGGTGCAGCTCTTAGGTGGAAAAGAATCCTTGGACGATTTCCCACCTTTCTATTCAAAGGGAATTAGCTAAGTTGCTCTAAATCTTTGCATCACGTGATCATTCTTTACTGTCAGTGTCGGAATATCCGACGAAGTGTCGGAATATCCGGCGATCTAATCCGCTGCTAAGTTTTATTTTTCAGAAACCGCCTATTCACCCCCCCTCTAGGCGACATCAAGGTCCTTTCAATTGGTATCAGAGCCGGGACTCTCAATTCTGGGCTTAACCGCCTTGAGAGAAGATGTCGACTAAAGGTGAAATGTATCTAGAACTTCTCTTGCTAGATGGTTCAAATTATGCATCTTGGTCCACTAGTGTGCTTAATGTTTTTAGGGCCATGGGTCCTCAAATCGAGCGGATCGTTGATGTTAGTATTTCTCCACAAGTGTTGATTGGTCAAACTTATCTAAAGAGGAAGAGAAGTGCTTGCAACTCAATGCCCAAGCTACAAATGTCTTATTTCGTACTTTGAGTAGAGATGTATTAGATTCCATCATTGATTATGATGGTGACAATGATATGGCTATGGATGCTCATCTCATTTGGACCACACTCAAAGAAAGATATGAAAAGTACAAGTGTGATGATGAAGATCTCACATTGGAGGAATCATTTGAGAAGTGCTCAACATCATCAAGAATCAATAAAGAGCATCAAGTGATGATTTTTTTCAAATGGTCAAGATGATATTTTCGCATCAACCTCCTCACCAACACTTGTGTGTCAATAGAAGGTAATGAAATGGTGAGTAGGTTAGATGGCCACTCATGTTATGCTTCTACTTCACTTTGTACTTGTGAGACTAACATTTTGAAGGAAGAAGAAACATGTGACCGATGCCGACCAAATGAAGAATCAACCTCACCACGTTGCTCATTTTCTTGTGCTAAAGCCAATGAGTGTCTCATGGCTGAAAGCAAAATGAAGTCGACAAGAGTAGTTGATTATGATGATCTAGAAGGAACTCATGAGCGGCAAGAAGAACTCCTCATCGAGAAGATAAAAGAGTTAAATGCTTTAACCAAAGAGCATGAGAAACTAAAGAGTTCTCATGTGACTTTAGTAGAAAGGTATGAAAAGTTGTCAATTGAGCAAACAGGTGTGACTAACTCTACCTCTTATGTGGCTCAATTAGAGAAGTCAAACCATGAGCTCAAAGTTCAACTCGAGAAGCTCACTAGCAAGCATGCATCTTTGCAAGAAAATCATGATGGGCTCATGTGTCATCATGAAAAGCTTGTAGACTTGCATGCCATGCTAGAAGTGGCTCATGAGGTAATGGTGACAACGGTAAAATCCTACCAACCTCAAATGCACAAGTTCACATGCTCACATGTTCAAAATAAATTACCTTGTACTAACCTATGTTGCTCTCAAGCAAATAGTTTTTGTGTTGAGCATGTTCTTGTAGAAACTTGTGATGATCTTATTGCCAAACAAAATGATGAGCTCAAGCAAGAAGTTGAGAGGCTCAATAAGGAGTTGATCCGATTGAAGGACAAATGCAATTCACAACCTTCTCAAGATAACCATGAAAACATGGTGAACAAGCTTGAGAAGTGGTCAACCGTGCGAAGCATCTTGTGCAATCAAAAAGATCACAAGTTCAACAATGACAACATAAAGGGACAAAGTGACAAGAAGAGCAAGCTCTCCATTACTTGCTTCAAGTGCAAGAAAGAGGGTCACCGTATGAGAGATTGCTCCTTTGAGAAAGAAGCAACTAATATGAGCAAGAATCAACAAATGAAAAACAAGATGGCTCATGTCAAGTGCTACAAGTGTTTCGACTTGGGACACTATGCCTCTATGTGTCCCAACAAAGTTGATGACAAGTCCACACTTCCAAAGAAGAGAACAAGAAGAAGCAAGAGGAAGAGTCATGGTCACAATGCAAAGGGTCATAAGTTTGTGTCATGCCACATCATGAAGAATGAAGGTCTCATGTCATCAAGTAAGAGGCTCACCGACAAGAAATCAAGCAAGAATCAAGATGAGAAGACATCATGCAAGGACAAGCACCGTATTTGCTATACTTGCCGGATAAAGGGGCATATTGGTAAGAATTGTCCCATGGGTAACATTTCTAAGCTTAACTCTTCAATTGACCATGTTTTGCTTAGGAATCCCAAGAATGGTAGTTGTGCTACTATGGTGGTTGGTTCATCTCTTGCTAGCACAAAGGCCACTTGGGTGACTAAATCATGTGTGACTAACCTTCATGGACCCAACATGGTTTGGGTACCAAAATGTGCTTGATAAGCTAATTAGGTACTTGGAGATGTATTGAAGAACTTGGCTTGCTTAAGAGGAAACTCATTGGATATACCATCTCAAAATTCTATCATATTGGGTTTTCTCATGATGAATTGAATTAAGTGTCATGTTTGTAAATTCTTGACATATCTCAATCTTCAATGACATCTCGGTAACAAGTATCCTATATTGTGCAATCTAGCCAATAGTAGCCTTGGGTAGACATTTGTTGTTCACAATTTTGGTAATTGTGAGCACTTGAGCATGGCTAGATTAATTTGAGAAAACTATATGCTTATGATTCTTTTAATGGCTCTCTAGTAGAGCATTATCTTATGTTTATTGCAGGAGAAGTAACCATATGATCCACACATAAAAAAGGGGAGGGTTACAATTGCTGTTTTTGGGTTTGTCAGAACTTCCGACATGTCGTCGGAACCTCCGACAACTGTCACAACAGCCATAATTTCTTGATTTCCTCCAATGAACCCTGCTCAATCTTTTAAATTATTTCCTATCGGAACATCGAGTGATTCATTGAATATTCCAATTACAACATTGAAGCTGAGAGTGATTTGAGTTGAAGAAAAGAAATCAAAGATGGGGTTTCATTGCAAATCTTCAACTCAAGAGGTCAACAATTATGCAAGAAGTCTCTCCAATGATAAAATAAATGGAGGCTTAAGATGGATCTTGGACATATAAGAAGAGTTCAAAAATTGACCCAAAATATCAATTCGAAGTACATTTCATCAACATCATGAAATCTTCACTTGATCAAGGGCAGCACATAAGGATCATCCAAAACCAACTCATTGACCATCAATTATCATATCAACAAAGGGTACTAACTCCTAGTTCACAATTTGCAAAATTTATGAACATTACTTTTTGGTCTCTTTGTGAGTTTCTCTAGGTAAACAAAGGACTAGGAATGCAAGATGAATCTTGAATGTGCAATGCTTCAATTTATCACAAGCCATCAAGAAAATGGTTGCTTGGTCGGAGGTATGGTGGTAAACCAAACCCTCCCGTATCTATATTGGCTTAAATTTAGATATCCACACCAAGTACTTTATCCATGAAGTATCAAGTGTATAAGAGATCACTCCATCAACATTACTCATGATGATATGCAAATGGAATGGTAATCACAAAATCTCAAATCTCAAGTTCTTTTTCAATTTACTCTTTTGTGCCTTTTGTAGCCACTTAAGGTAAAATAAGAACTTGAGAATGTATATTGGGGTGATATCCATGCAATAAAAATCTTTACCTCTTCCAATGTCTTGGATTGTGGTTATTGGTTATTAACAAAAAGATAAGAAATGTGATGGATATCAATTGGATCTTTCTCTTGGTGAATTGAGATATTCTTGTGAACTTCAAACCAACCAAGTCAATTTGGGACTATTCAATGGATATTCATTCATGTGAAGAGTTGGTTTGAGGGAATTGAAGATTTGGCTCACAAATGAAGATATTAGTGAATTTCAAGAGCCAAGTGTGAAGAATAAACTCAACTCTATTGGAGTCATTCATTATTCACGTTCTAGAAGCCTCAACATAAGAACAACTTACATATGGTAGATTGCAAGGTTTTCATTCTCAATAAAGTAGCAATCTACATGATATCATGGTTGTAAGTATTTCTTGGCACTAGTATTTTTCTTTGCATTCCATATTTTGTGGCATGACCCAAAATATAGGATAGACTCCTCTTGAGTCTTAAATGAACTTGTGCATGTCTCTTGTAATTCAAATACTTGGATGCACACATTTAGGGGGAGCTTGTCTTATGTTTTGTGTTTTCAACACTAACTTGTTTTCAAGTGGAATGTGCATTTAGTCTCATGGAAAGATTAAAACATCCTCGAAGGTATGTCATTCTCCCTCTATTTCAATTAGTTTGATGCCTCATGTTTATCTAGTTATCTTTCATGACATAGCTTAAATTCCCCTTGTGACTTAAATGTCAAATAGTGCACATAATTTTGTTTCCACCATCTATGTGTGTGTGCTATGTTTTGGGGGAATTTAGTCTAAATTATGAGGTTTCATGAATAAGTGATCCAATTGCCTTCTGTATCCAAAGGATCATTATTTGTGAAACTACCCCTTGTGGTTTTAATTGCTCTCTCTTTTTGAAGTGATGCATGAAGGTTATTTCAAGATTAGGTTCAAGTTATAACAATTGATTCAAGGTTCAAAGCTTGATTCTTGTCCAATTGGTATCATCTCAATTGAAATCAAGTTTTGGACCAAATGAAGTAAACTTGAAATAAGAACAAGCTCACTTGATTGTATGAAACAATGTGTTAAGAAAAGAGATAATAGTAGATCAAGGGGAGATTTGATTTGCTGATCCCAATCAAACAATGAGGATGGAAATATCAAGTGAATTGAAAGCAATACTTGTCACTTGATCCATCATGGCTTCACTTGGGAGAAAATGAAACAAAGTTTGTTTGTGAGTATTCTTGGCATAATTTTCATGCATTTCAATTTATTGTGCCTTTACCAAGATATAGGGTAAACTCCTCCAAACTTCTTAATTGTACTAATGCATGTCGAAAGTAATTCAAGTACTTGTTGCATATATTAAGGGGGAGTATATCCTATGTCTTGTGTCTTTGATACTAACATTTTTCTGAAATGATAGTGCTTGTAGTCTCCTAGTGAGAATGGGTTTCTCAAGAGTATGCTACCTTAATTCAATCCAAATTGGTAAAAATATCCCTCGGTTTCAATTGGATTGCAATCTTAATTATTGTGTAGCTACTCTCAATAATATAGCTTAAATTCCCTTGTTTGACCAAGAAGTGCATGTATGCCGGCCATCTACATACATATGTATGCACTATGAAAAAAGGGGGATTTATTCTATATTATGAGGTTTCACCATTTAGTGACTCACTTGGCTTCCACATTCAAGGGTCACTAAATGTGAAACTAGAGCTTGTGCAAATTGATGCCATTTCTTGTCTTTGTGAGTGCATCAAACTAGGTGATGACAACAAGGAATAGCAATTGGATTTCAAATTAATCAAGCACAAGCCTTGGGAGATCTTGATGAATAAATTGGCCATTGATGAAATCAAACCTCAAAAGACCCAAGATCAAGCTTGAAATGGGCTTCAACAAATTCATAGAGGATGGGACATTCATGACCATATGTGTGAAACCAAGACAAGCAATGGTTCTTTCAATGGATATCTTGGTCATTCCAATTGGTATCTCTTGAGTTGATGTTTTCTATTGGATTCAAAAATCTAGCAACTCAAGATATAGATGATCATATGTGTCAAACCAAGTACATCAAGGTCCTTTCATGGTCTTTCCAATTCATATACCAAGGACATGTTCAATAAGTTTGACATAAAGTATGCAAATCCTATCAAGACAACAATTCTAACTAATGCACATCTTGAGCTTGATGAATATTGTGAGGTTTAGTGCAAAGGTATATTGCTCCATGAAACTTTTGTATTATCTTTGCACATCTAGGCCCTAATATGCTAATGTGTGCATGTAAAACCTTGAGTCACAGCACAAGTTTGTCTTTTGGTGGATATTAGAGAATTATATAGATATTTGGTTGATACCTCTTGTAGTAGTGATGACATGGATTTGTCTCATGTTGAAATAACATCTCAATGAGGTATGAGCTAAATATTCTATTTTATCAAAATCTTGACTTGAGGAATTACATACTTTGTTTGGTAAAATGAATAGGGGAGAAATCCTATGTGATGAACCATTACCCCACTCTTCCCTCCACTTCTCTACCTTAAATTTCTTCCTTTGGTGGAGAGAGACCTTTTTGGAGATTGATGCCAAAGGGGGAGAGATTTTGGTGGAGAGTGTAAGTGAAAGATATGTTTGTGACTTGTTGTTTTAATGGGGGGTAAGGGGAGGCATATAAGATTTCTCATTTGTGTGATGTGTGCGAGGATAGATTTCACGTTCGTATCTTGTTAAGGACCACTCATGATAGTGTGTGATATTCATGCCTTTAATGGTATATTCTTGATCTCTAGTTCGTTGGGTGACATCACATGTCATGCGCATCATGGATACTATGTTGACACCTTGCACCCCACGAATGCTAAAATATATGGGAGTTCCGACACTTGACCTTAAATATGTGCATTTGGCATATGAGGCCAAAATTTGTAATTCATTCAAGGCACATATTTAAGGGGAACTCAATATATCTTAAGTTTCAAAATCTTATTTTTACCAATCATTTGTAAGCTTTAATTGTGTTGTCATCAATCACGAAAAAGGGGGAGATTGAAAGTAAATCTAGCCCCTTGTGGGTTTTGGTGATTGAATGACACAAACAATTAAAGGACTAATGAGCTTGTTAAGTTTTGACAAGGATTTTATTGCAAATAACAAAGTCAAGCTCATATTATATGAAGCATGCAAAAGTAAAGAAATGACAAGCAAAGATGGAAATATAGAAAAGAGACAAGAGGCAAATGAATTATATGGCCTCATTGGTTGTTTGCTCATATAATCAAAGAAAGGTGAAAATTGCATGATGACAATTGCATGATGATCAAGATTATGACATTGTGAAGAATGGTGATCAAGGGATTTATTTATTGTCCAAGAAGAAGTTCATATGGAAGCTTATTTGGTCACAACATCAATATGGAGAAAGATAGTGAAAGAAAGATCACGATGAGGAAATAGAATGCATAAGTGCATGTTGATAAAATGAGATGAGTGACCAAGAGCAATGGGAATCAAAGGAATTTAGAATGGTAGGTTGCTTGGTCACATGGATAGTATTCCTAATCAAGAAGGAAGATAGTTGACCAAGTACTTGGTATTTCAAGGGAAATCAAGATAGAAAATTACTTGGTCATAATATTGGTATGAAAGAAAAGGCAAATATGCAAAGGAAAGATTATGGTATTAAAGAAAAGGAATTAGTTGAGGTGCTCATTTAGATGCAAGGCAAAGCTAAACTTAAAGTTGGCAAGATAGGGTGAAGGGGTCAAGCTAGGACTAGTGACGAGGAACTAAGCAAGGAGAAGGGCAAGAATTGTCTTGTAACCGAAGGACTTTGCAAGGGTGAAGGAAGCTAGTACTTGGTTTGATTCCGAGGCACAAATCAAGCCTCACCAAGTGAAGCTATGCAATACATCTAATCTTTGATGAATCATATATTGAAGTGACTTATAAATGGATATGAAGTTGAGTGTTCACAATATTGGTCGATGAATCCAAAGTCACTAATTCTTGGATGGTATGCTCAAGAGACAAGAATGCTAGCAAACCCTCAAGGTGTCATATTGAAGAAAAGCAACATGATGAAGACATTGAAGCTCAAGGGTTGATATAGTTTTTATCTTTGATCTTGAGTATATAGGTAACGGCGTACTATCAAGGGGGATGCGTGTTGATCAAGCCATGGATGTTTTAATGCTCAAAGAGATCCAACCAAGTACCTATGAGAGACATAAGTGCACTCACGAACACACTTTATTCTTGCTGTTTTTCTGGAGCAAGAATATCCGGGACAGGGCCAGAACATTTTTATTCCGGGTACCCCTTCGGGTTTGGGGATTCTCGGAGTATCCAGGGTCGTCCCGGAGTAGCCTGGTACAGAATTAGAGTCAAGTGTCATGTTCATTTCTGGAGCAAGGTATTCCGGCCAGGGGTCGGAGTATCCGTGTCAGATCTCGCAGACAGCACAACGGCTAGTTTTTAGGGCCCAAGTATATATACCCCTTCGCCCCCTCCTCACTTGGCTGCCGACCACAATTGCATAGAACACTCTCTTGAGCATCCCCTTCACTCCCTCAACTCCCTAGAGCCAATCCTTGCAAGATTTGAGAAGGGATTTGAGTGAGTTCTTGGATTTGTGTGTGGGTGAGCATCAACTCCAACTCTTGAGCATTTGAAGCATCCTCGTCCATCTACTCGCGTTTGTTACTCTTGGAGTATTCGCTCCTAGACGGCTAGGCGTCTCCGGCGAGCGCTCAACTCGTGTGAGCTTGCCCCGAAAAGTTTGTAAAGCTATGCCCTTTGGGGATATCATAGTAAGTAACCCTAGCTTGGCCTAGGGGGAGGGTAGAGTTGTGGCTCAACTCGGTCTCTTTGGAGGCACCTCAACGGAGACTAGCTTCTTTTTGGAAGTGAACTTCGGTAAACAAATCACTTGTCTCCCTTGTGTTTGTTGTTCTTCATGTTCAACTTCGAGTTCATATGTTCTTGGTAGTTCATAGTTGACTTTCATAGATTTGCTCCGATCTACTCGTGTGTGAAGTTTGTGGTGCAGCTCTTAGGTGGAAAAGAATCCTTGGACGATTTCCCACCTTTCTATTCAAAGGGAATTAGCTAAGTTGCTCTAAATCTTTGCATCACGTGCTCATTCTTTACTGTCAGTGTCGGAATATCCGACGAAGTGTCGGAATATCCGGCGATCTAATCCGCTGCTAAGTTTTATTTTTCAGAAACCGCCTATTCACCCCCCTCTAGGCGACATCGAGGTCGTCCAATGTTTTACCCACCGCCTATCTATTGACATGGTAAACTCTGTGCATTTGTTTAGACTAGAAGTGAAAAGGCAAGTTCTAATAAGGATATATAGGACAATACAACAATTATATCTGTTCATCAATAGTTCTGAACTGCTTTTTCGCTGTTAAATCTAAGTCTCAACATTATATTTCTCTATTTCCCGGCACAGTCATATATATTTCACTAATTCTTGGCATATGTTCAAGTATATTTGCTATAAATATTTTGTTGCCCGTAGCAACGCACGGGCACGATCCTAGTAGAAGGTTGAAAACCAGACTTCTGTGATAATTGAAGGTAATAAAATGGACTTTTCCCTTTCGTTTAATTGTTTTCACTTAGCTTGCTTAATCATGGTGCAAATGATGCTTACAAGTTCATGCTAATAATGCAGCTCATGCAGTCACTTGTGCGAGAAGGGAAATTTCGGGGGTCTCGGAGAACCATCCATCTCCTAGCTAAGCAGTTAAAACCAGCAAACGAGAATTAAAGACCGCTCATTGTTCCCCTTCCCACAAAAATGCCTGCCACAAGGCTTTTATTCGATCTCCGTTACCTCAAAACTTTTGTCCAGCTATAATGCACTACCACCTATCCCAGGTAGAACACACGCAAGCCTATGACAAATTGTTGACGTAAAATCCGCACCTCACGCCAAGCACACAGCAAGCCGAATTAGCTGGCTTCACACGCAGCACGAGCGTTTGAATCCGAAAGCGTGCCAGTCAATTTTCCTGAAACTGACAAAGGGAGAAAAAATGTTTAGATAACACCTGGAACGTGCCGGGTAAGACCAGACAGTTCCATATTTGCGGCTACGGAGCCAGTTTCGAACGACACATAGCTACAGAGAAGCTATCTGTCGGCAGTTAAAGCTTCATTCGGCAATCGGCAAGGCACGCAGGGAGCGCACTGCCGAATGCGTGACGTAAGCATGACGAAAGATCGGCTTTCAGCCGAATGAACGTTGTAACGCATACTCATAGCCGATTAACGAGAAACAAAGCATGATAGATTAATAAAAGGATGAGACATGATCATAAATTCGCAATAAACAAGAAATGCATAGGCCGAAAGCAGCACCCGTCAAGCATGACAACAAACAAGTTAATCCACCGCATGATACGACTTGTTTGATACCACGCCACTAATCAGATTAGATTAATCCACCGCATGATACAATCTAATCATGAGAAGCTAAAAGCATTTAGTGTTTAATACGAACCCACAACACGGTCGCAAATTTACATCGAAACAAGAATGCATAGGCCGAAAGCAGCACCCGTCAAGCATGATAACAAACAAGTTAATCCACCGCATGATACGACTTGTTTGATACCACGCCACTAGTCAGATTAGATTAATCCACCGCATGATACAATCTAATCATGAGAAGCTAAAAGCATTCATTGCCCAATGCAAACCCACGAACACACGTTCACTCGTGAGAGCATTACCGAATGCGGCTATTTAGCCGAATCGGGGTCCATGGCGAAGGAACAAGCCTGATCGATAAAGATAGATCTATCAGATCGAATCGAATTCTAATCCACCGGATGATTAGCTCTAAGACGACCCAAAAACCTGCATCTACCGCATGATACCCGGTTCTGTCAAGATCTACACAATACCAACAAGTTCGAACCCGCGACACGTGGCAACCTAGATCGGTTTCGAATTCGGCTATGAGGGGATAAGTCATCGCATCATGAAGTAGAGCCGATTCTAGCCGACCTAGATTGGGCAAAGGAGTGTTGCATGAATTAAGCACAAAGTGAAAACAAAGCAACACGGGGTAACTTAATGAATCTGTTAGATCTTGCCGAAATCCAACAGAGCCGATAACTTGGTCCATACTAGATCTTAGCCCACCGCATGGCTCATGACCTAACAGAGGAACCTTCTTGAGACCACAACTTAAATCCACCGGGTGATACTAAGCATGGTAACAAGACTACCTGCATCAAAGCTTAAATCCACCGCATGATACTAAGCATGATACAGGGTTGCCGGTACTTACGGAGGTCGACGGATCGATGACTCCTCTCGAAGAACTCGACGACTCGACTAAAGGACTCGATGTTGGCACGGGGCCGGTTTGTTGTATGATTGATTGGTTCCTCTCCTTTTACAGCTGCCATGGGTTTATATTTATACCCAGGTCTTGATACAACTCCTAGTCGGACACGACTACAATACTTGTTTCTAAAAATAAATGACGAATCTTCGTGCCCATATTGCGTTCCTTGTTCGAACCGGCCTTTTCCTTATGTCTTTCCACGTCATCACGCCTTCCCGAATGCTACCGTTTTTACCTGCGAAACTATGCCTCTGCCGAATGACGACGCGTTCCCGACCGCAGAACGTCTTTGCCGAATGTTTCTGGGAAAAAACTCCTTTGCCGAATGATATCTCTTCGACGATTCCGGCCCATATGTCAGCCTCTTCCTGGTGCCAATTTTTGGTGTCAACACATGCCCCTTTAATTTCGGGATAAGAGGTAACTTTATCTCGGAATTGACCAGAAGCACTTAACATTTCCAAGTTAGTTCTGCTCGGCACCCGCTTCTCCCTTTGAATCTTCAGAGCTCTCATTCGGATCCGAACCCTAAGTCATCGACTTCCAGGATTCAATCTTCAAATGGCGAATCAAGATCTTGCCCTCCAGGTAAGCTTCAATCCCCTCAAACACATTCGGCATTCTTCTTTCGATTTGCATCTTAAATTTCTTCTCACCTCTTTCCATTCTTGGTAGGCCCTAGCTGCCGAAATCCTCATCCCTGTTGAGGAAAAAGCTCCGTCCTACTTCCACGGCCCTGTAGGGGATTCAGATCCTTCCGAAATCATCGCGGCCGAATCTCAGAGGGTCCCTTTCAAGATTTCATTGACAAAACCTCATGAGTGGCAAGACGCTTTCAAGAACTGGCCTTTGCCCCCAATCGCCGGCTGGAGAAATTGGTACAAAAGGATTCTTGAAGATAAAAGCCCCCAGACGCAGAATTGGGATAGTCTTCGTATTTCTCATTGCTTGGAGCTATCTCTAGCTGAAACACCAAAGAATGAGAACCTCCTGATTGCAGCTTGCCACTTCTGGTCTAATGGCGCAAATGCTTTTCTTTTCGGCCATGGCCCAATGTCTCCCACTTTGGCCGATGTCTACATGATGACCGGCCTGAACGTCACAGGAACCGTATATCCATATGACCACAAAGGTTCCTCCAAGCAGACAGGAGTAAAAACAGGGGTTGGATATAAAAGATACATTCAGAACCATATGTCTGATGGCCCCCTGACTGATGTCGAATACAGGGCCTTCCTGAATATGTGGCTATGCAGATCAGTCTTCTGTGGCAAAGCCAATGAGCCAACCTTGAACCATATTGTGATGGCTGAAGAACTGGCTGCTGGAAAAGTCATCCCACTTGGGAAATACCTCCTGGGAAGCGTCTATCATATGCTCAATCAAACCACCCACCTGATGCACACTGGCAAGAAAATCCCCTGTGTCAATGGTCCCTGGTGGTTTGTCCAAATGTGGCTGCAATTGTACATGCACCAAATCGTTGCTATTGATCTCAACAGCCGAGACTTCCCTTCAATCAATTATAAAGAAGGAGAAACCCGGAGAACCAAAGGTTGTCAAACCTATGGAGAAGCTGCCTCCACTGTACCTATCAACAAGAACATTGGTGAACTGTTTGAGCTCTTCTTCAGAGGTTTTGCTAATCCTCTTTGGTTCCCATATTTGGACAATGACAATCTTACTCTCCCTTGCGAATTCAGCTTTGAGACTGGATGCACTGATGTACAATCTGTAGCAATTTTCAATGCCTTCATCCAGCCCTGCATCCTGCCAGCCGAATTCTGTGGAGGGAGGTTAGTTCAGAGCACTTATGAATATTATCAGCCAAACATGATGGCTAGACAGTTGGGATGTGGCCAAGTGCCCCCTAGGCTATTTCTTCATGAATTCCTCAGGCCTAGGGAGATAGTCAAGGATTCCACAGAAACAAGAAGGATTTTTACTTATAAATGCTGTGGAACTATTTATGCACCTGATCCTTTTGTGCCAATAATATCTGCCCATCCTTCCTTCACTCTCTGGTGGCAAGAATTCCATGACCATATCTTCAATATGCCAATCTATCCCTTCTGCCTTGAGTTAATGCCTGATTATCAGCCAACTGCAGAGGTAATATGCTTATTCCTTCATCTGTCTTAAAAACATTAACCCCAGTCGATTCTGACTCTATTATTTTGCAGGACATAACACCTGCCCCTCTTGCCAGGATAATTTTATACAAAACTGCAGGCCCAATATCTGCTTTGGGGCACCAATCTCCTAACTTGGCTCAGCTGATGGCTAGACAAGCTTCTTCAGATCCAATACTTACTAGACCACCATCTGTCAAGAGGAAATCCCTTTCTTTGACTGCCCCTTCAGTTGTAAAGAAGAAAAGAACAAGCAGCAAAATAATTACACAGGTCAAATTTCTCCTTCCTCGAGTAAAAATGCTAATTTCATTCTGCTCATTTCTGTTTCTTTATGATTTCAGGCCAAATCACAGCAATTGGCCATTAGCACAGGACCTGCCGATGCTTCAGTGATTAGTAAAATTTCTCACCATCTTGTCCTTTAAAATTCTTTTTCATCGGCACTAACTTTCTTTCAGTCACAGAGCAAGCTTCAATGGATCCAACTTCGGAGAGCTCCTCTTTTCATCAAGAACCAGCTTCAGCTTTACCTGATGTACTTCAGCCAGAAGCTTCATCTCTACCAAAGAACCTCCCAAGCTCTCTTCAGCATGACATACAAGAACCTTTACCTGAGCTTGAGCTGCCCTCTCTCTCCATCCAAGAGGTCAGGAATGAGGTAGAAATGATTACCCAGTCCTCCCAGCTTTCATCCAATAGACTATCATTAATTCGGCAACAATTCTTTTTCAGGATAAAACAACTTCATCACCCAGCTACTCATTTGCCTTGGATGATCTTGTTGCCGAACAAGGAGAAGAAACTTCCTCTGGTCAAGCCTTATCAGAGGAGAACCAAGCAAAACTGAAGGAAATCCTCTCTTTTCTGCATAAGGACACTCGAGATCAAGTTACCAATGCTGATCTTTTAAGAGACTTGCTTGAATCTTTTGATCAAGATCTTCCTGCCGATATCAAGACTTCTTTAGATCCAATTTCCAGATTGGACGATCATTTTATCGCAGTGAAGCAAGCTCTGAAGAATCAATCTGGTCAACCAGCCTTGGAGCAAAGGAGAACCTTGGCCAAGCAATCTGTAAAAGACCTGCATACTCAAGCTCAGAACAGCAAGGAATTACTGACCAAATTGGAGTCTGAACTTGAAATGAAGAAGGTCAGAAAAGCTGCACTTGAAGCCGAATTGAGAGATCTATCGGCCGAAATTGAAGCTGATGAGAAGAAGATAGTTGAGCTTCCCAAATTAACAAAGAAGATGCGAAAGGAAGCTTCAGCAGCTCTGAACGAAGAAAGACAACTCAAGGCAAAGCTTGCTACTCTGGCTAAAACCCAAGAAGCTGACAAAAATCTTTTGGAGACCATTAATAGAATGATATCTGATGCTAAAGATGTAATCTCCAAGTACTTGGGTGTGTAGTTGTATCGAACATTTAATTAGCCGAATGTCTTACCAACTTTGTAATCTTGTCATCTCTTAACTCTGCTTTTTCTCCATTGTGGATAATTCATTCGGCAAAGCTGGTTATAATAGCGCCAGACCCGAAAACGCTTCAACTATGACATAGCCGAATCTCATCGAGTCAAAGCCGAATACGACTCGATAAGAATCCCAAACGACATGGGAACCGATCGGCTGGAAAATCCTTTCCACCTTCCGAACTCTTCGGAATACGCGCCACGATCTTTGGCCACGATCTCCTCTGCGGGTCCTATAAACAAACACCCAGGTAGCCCACAGTTTTCACCAAATTCTTCGTCTTCCAAGTTCTTGCCGGCCCAAGTCATTCTTTTCCCCATCCACAGTAACTCCGAGGAACTTCCAATGGCCGACAACAACAGGAGACGCCCGGCCGCCGACGAGGCCGAAGGAAGCCGCGTCGGCGCTCGCCGCAGGTGATTGGCTGCTCACTTCTCTCTGTTCTTCTCGAGATTTCCTTTCTCTTTCTTGACGAGTCTCTTTGTTCTCTCAGGATAATCCAATGGATTGCCGGCGCTGGTGCGCCAGTTGCAGCTCCAGCCGCTGTTCCTGCGGCGTCTTCGAGTTCGTCCAATCGATCTCTCGAATCGGACGACTATCGCTACACGGACGGCGATGCCCGCCGATTCAAAGCGGAGCGTGACGATACTCGCCGCGAGTTGGAGGCTATCTCCAAGCAAGCCGGGATTGCTGATCTTGAATGGCAGCACGAGCGCAAGCAGCTGCTCGAAGTCATTGATGGTGAGTCCTGCAATCTGCTCAATCTCAATCTTGTCCTCCAAATGTCATTAATCTGTTACCCCTTTGTAACCTTGCAGCGCGTGATGCTGAACTTGATCGACTGAAGGCGCTGGTGGAGGAGCTGGCGAACAAGGTGAATGCTCCTGGGGACACACCAGAAGTTCGCCTCGGTGCAGTGGTGGGCCGCATCGATGAGGTAGCCTCGCACGGCATCCGTCTGGGCACTGCCGCAGGCCTAGTCGCTATGTCGACGCACACCAATACCGACTACTCCAGGCTACCGACCGGCTTCGCTAATGGTAACCCGGAGGAGATCGACGACATCGAGGCCTCCATAGATCGCCTTGATGCTCATGGCGCCGCCATTGCCGATTCCATTCATCCCCAGTCCGTTTTGAACAAGCTGTTCCATTAGTTTGTACTAGGGATCATGGAATTTCGGCAATAAAACTTATCTTTTGTAGTCCCTTTTGTGATATCCTGATCAAATTCACGATGCAAAATATTTGTACTAAGGGCAATACACTCTGGTACTGGCCATTTTTCTTCTGTCGGAAATTTTTGTCCTGAAGGCGGCTCCTTCCCGAATGCCGGCTATTTCCATTGTGTCTTAATCAACGATCAATCTCAACGCTAGGATAGTATTTCTTCAAATATCTTCCGTTTATAGCAGCAGTGAATTCTTCTCCCAGTAAAGTTTTCAAAATATATGCATTTCCAGGCACGCATCCAACCACTCTGAAAGGACCTTCCCAATTTGGTGACCACTTACCGAATGTACTGTATTTAGTACCAATCGGCAATATTGCTTTCCAAACTAAATCACCTTCCGCAAATTGCCTGACTTTTACCTTCTTGTTGTAATATTTGGCAACTCGCATCTTGTTCTTCTCAATATTCTCCAAGGCCCTGAGACGAATCATATGCAAATCTTCTAATTCGTCCATCATTAAATCATTGTAATCTTTAGAACTTAAATCTTCTTGCAACTTTATTCTCCTTGAGTCTAATTGTATCTCCCATGGCAAGATAGCATGATGCCCATACACCAACTCATAAGGAGACGTTTGTGTAGCCCCATGTGGAGCCATTCGGTAAGCCCATAAAGCCTCATTGAGTACCGAATGCCACCTTTTCGGCTTCTGATCAATCTTCTTTTGTATAATTTTAATCATAATCTTGTTAGAAGCCTCTGCCTGACCATTAGCTTGGGCATAATAAGGAGAAGAATTCAGTAATTTTATCCCCATACTTTCAGCAAAATCTCTGAACTCTGAAGATGTAAATTGAGACCCTTGATCTGTGGTAATTGTCTGAGGAATTCCAAATCTGTAAATGATATGTTCTTTAACAAATCCAACCATATTCTCCGATGTCACCTTCTTCAATGGAATTGCCTCAACCCATTTGGTAAAATAATCGGTTGCCAAAAGCACAAACTTATGCCCCTTGCTAGATGGAGGATTTATTTGGCCAATCAAATCTATTCCCCATCCTCTGAATGGCCATGGCTCGATAATAGGATTCAGAACTGATGCTGGAGCTCTCTGAATGTTTCCAAATCTCTGGCAATCTTGGCATCCCTTATAATATCCAAAGCAATCTTCTAGCATTGTAGGCCAATAGTACCCAGATCTCCTAATAACCCATTTCATTCGGTAGGCCGATTGATGTGCTCCACACAATCCATCATGTACTTTACCTATCAGCCTTTTTGCTTCTTCATGATTTAAGCAACGTAACAGCACCCCATCCAAGGATTTATAATATAAATTATCATCAAGAAGAACAAACTTTAAAGCTTTATACCTGAGCTTTCTAGAAACCTTTCGGGATGGATCCTTTAGATAATCAACAATTTCTTTTCTCCAATCATCTTCTGCCAGATCACTCCCGAAAGCATATACATTATTAGCAAAAACTTCTTGAAGCTCTTTATAACCCGAAGCACTTTGAGCCAATCTGTTTGCCTCTTCATTGTCTCTCCTAGGAATATGTCGCAGAATTACCGACTGAAACTCCTTTAAGATTTGCTTGCATTCCTCATAGTAATTCCTTAAGACATCATTTCTGCACTCATACTCGCCATTCAGTTGCCTTATGACTAATTCCGAATCTCCAAAAATTTCAACTGCAATGGCCTTCGCTTCTTTCAAGTATTGAAGTCCTCTGAGCAACGCTTCATACTCAGCTTGATTATTAGTGACAGTAGGTTGAATAGGAATAGCGAACTCAAATACCTCTCCTTTTGGCGAAATCAATAAAATACCTACTCCACCACCTTTGTCACATGAAGATCCATCGAAGAATAGTACCCAAGGAGTAATTTCAAGCAAATTAGTTGATGAATCGCGATGTTCAGTAATGAAATCAGCAATAATCTGTCCTTTAACAGCCTTTGCCGATTCAAACCTCAACTCAAATTCAGACAAAGCTAAAATCCATTTGCCAATCCTTCCGTTCAAAATCGGCATAGACAACATGTGTTTTACCACATCAAACTTTGAATACACAATGCATTCGGCATGTAGTAAGTAGTGCCGAAATTTTGTACAGGAGTAATAAACACATAAACAAAGCTTCTCAGTAGCCGAATACCTCGTTTCGGGATCAAGCAACTTTCGGCTAAGGTATGCAACTACCCTCTCCTTTCCTTCGAATTCTTGTATGAGGGCCGATCCAATAGTTTGGGCATCGGCCGCCACGTACAACTTAAAAGGCTTGTTTAGCTGTGGAGGCACCAATACTGGCGGTTCTTTCATGTACTCTTTGATCTCATCGAAAGCCTTCTGTTGTTCGTCGCCCCATACAAACTTCTGATCCTTCTTGACCTTTAACAGTGAAGAGAAAGGCAACACCTTTTGTGATAAGTTTGATATGAATCTTCTTACGAAATTGATTTTACCAAGCAGTGACTGCAATTCCTTAAGATTAGTTGGAGGAACAACTTCATCAATGGCTTTCATACTTTTCCTGCCAACTCCTATTCCTCCTTTATGCACCAGAAATCCCAGAAATTCTCCTGCCGAAACTCCAAAAGCACATTTATTTGGGTTCATTTTAAGCCCATGTTTCCTAGTGCATTCTAGAGTTTTCCTTATGTCGGCCAAATGTGCTTCATGATCCAATGACTTAATCACGATATCATCGATATAAATCTCTACAACCTTGCCGATCAACTCATGAAAAATATAATTCATAGCTCTCTGATAAGTTGCACCAGCATTCTTCAAACCAAATGTCATGACAACCCATTCAAACAACCCTATATGTCCTGGACATCTGAAAGCTGTTTTCGCTATATCTTCCAATGCCATAAAAATTTGATTGTACCCTGCATTACCATCCATGAAACTAATCACTTTATATCCAGCAGCAGCATCAACCAACGAGTCAGCAACAGGCATTGGATACCCATCCATGGGTGTAGCTCTGTTCAGATCTCTAAAATCTATACAAACTCTCATCTTCCCATTTTTCTTGTACACAGGAACTATATTAGAGATCCATTCTGCATATCTGCATGGCCGAATAAAATTCGCTGCTATTAATCTTTCCACTTCTTTCTTCACATCGGCCAACACTTCATCTTTGTAGATTTTCCGGGGTGGTTGCTTGTAAGGTTTATAACCAGGCTTAATCGGCAATCGATGCTCAACAATGGAACGATCTAAACCAGGCATCTCCGAATAATCCCAAGCAAAGCAATCTTTGTATTCTTTTAACAACTCAATCAACTTCTCCCTGAAAACCGAATCCAAGCTAGCACTGATGAATATCGGCCTTGGTTTGTCACCGTCTCCAATGTCTACTTCTTCTAATTTATCAGCCGACACAAATCCATGTCCTAGCTTCCCGTCAGTCCCATCGATTGGATTATCCATTAAAAATTACTAAAAGAGCCGACTGCTTTGATCGGCTGTTGATCACTGCTGACTGGCTCAACAGGACCTTCTCCCCAGTTCTTACCTGAGAAGCAATCTATGCCTTGATATTCCCAGAAGGCCGGTTCCACATTAGCCACGCTAATTGAATCATCTGCTGGGACAATTTCCACTTCATCATCTATCCACTGAATAAGCTGTTGATGCATAGTAGATGGAATACAGCAATTCGCATGAATCCAATCCCTTCCAAGTAACAAGCTGTATGCCCCTTTGCCTTCAATCACAAAGAAGGTTGTAAGCAGAATCTTGGACCCAATCATCAGATCTACATGTACACATCCTTTGGTGTCCGAAGGATTTCCAGCAAAATCATTCAACACTATGCTTGTTGGCGTTAAATCTCCAGGGCTCATTCCAAGTTTCCTGAATGTATTGTATGGCATCACATTAACAGCAGCTCCACCATCAACAAACATCTTCGTTAGTGGCTTCCCGTTGACATATCCTCTTAAGTACAGTGGCTTCATGTGCCGATTCTGGACTGGCTTCTCGAAAATAGCTTGTTTATTCAATACCAATTGTGCCATTAACCCATATTGTTCGGCTTCATCCACTTCTGATAATATCTCTTCCTGTACAATTTGATTAGCTGGAGCCATGAATTCATTCGGCAAGAAACATACCATGCATGTAGGAGCCGAATGACCCGATTCGTCAGGCCTGTCTTTTGGACGCCATATCGATTTCATCCTGGTTCCTGCCTGCTTCAATTCTTGATTCCTCAGGCGTTGGACTCTTCTCTTCTGGCTCCTTCTTAAACCAGGCGGACACCACTGTCCTTTCTGCCAAACATAAGCATGATCCTCTTCTTCCTCATGATCAACCCACCTGTAATCAGCATGCCTTTTTCTTGGTTGATCATCAAAACGCCGATCATCACTAGGATGCATCCTGCCAATTCTTTCATGGACAGATCGGCGATTGACAGTTTCCTGCCTATATTCATCATACCTATTATTGCATTCAGGACAATTATTCCATGTGGGAAGCTTCAAACCTTCGTTCCAACAATGTCTGAAGAATGCACATCCCCAATGCGCACGTTCCTGCTTTCGGATAAATTCCTTTTGTTCTTCCTCAAACCTTTCTTCTTCGCGCCTTCTTTTCTCCTCCTCGTATTCACGTCTCTGGTAGTGCTCTTTTTCTTGCTGACGTTGCCACTTATTGAGGAGAATACGCGATGTGACTCTGGGTTTAGAAGAATTCCCAATTTCAAATTGGCTATTCGGGAAGCGAGGTCTTTCTTTGCGAATCTGTTCGATCGTGATTTGCCGATTAGGATCTATTGAGCCACTCTGCTTCGCTTTCTTTGACGTCAGGACTCTCATTTTTTCTTTTTCTCCAGATTCGGCAGTACTCACCATATTGATTGCGAATCCAACCATGTTCTGAGGAAACGGGTTACTGTCCAACTTCATCTTATTGTCGAATTTCAAATGCCCTTCTTGGATAGCTTTCTGAATCCTCACTCTGAAAACCCTGCATTCATTGATGGAATGAGAATTTCTATCATGGAATCCACAGTACCTCTTATCTTTCACTCCATCAGGCCGAAGCATAGAATGCCCCTCTGGTAACTTGATTCGGCCTTCCTTTACAAGATAATCAAATAATTTATCTGCTTTAGTTACATCAAAATCATAGGTGCCCTTATTCTGTTTAATCCACCTCTGATTCACTGTGACTGGCTCTTTACTCCACACTATCTCGGCTGCGGCTATCTCTTCGCTATCTTCATACTCACCTTCTTGATCTGCTCTTTCAAGGAATTGGTTATAGATGTCAGCTACATCATTATTTTTAGCAAATCTGGCATCTTTCTTGAAACCATATGCCTGGTTACTCATCAAGGCCAATCTGTGTGACAACTGGCCCAGATCATCAAACTCCATCCCGAATAGCTTCTCCCGAATGGCAGGCAGCATGCCAGCTACAGCCATACCAGCCAGCTGGTCATCAGGTATGTTCAGAGAAAAGCACATGCTCTTTGTTTCCCTAAATCTCCTGAGGAACTCCGTAGGTGTTTCATTATTCCTCTGCCTTAAGCTGGTCAAATCAACCAACTTTTTCTCGGTACTGCCAATGTAGTAATGAGCATGGAATTTCTGCTCCAGGTCTTTCCAAGTACAAATCGACTGAGCAGGCAAAGAAGCAAACCATGTAAAAGCTGGACCCGTCAGTGACAAAGGAAAGTATCTGATTCTGAAAGCCTCATCTGTCGAAGCTTCTCCAAGCTGCATCAGATATCGAGCTATATGCTCCACAGTGCTAGTATCATCTTGTCCTGAGAACTTAGTAAACTCTGTAGGCACCTTGACTCTATTCGGCAATGATACCCTTTGGTACCATTCTGGGAAAGGAGACGAGTACATGTACCCCTGATTCTTAGGCTTCAGACCGAATTGATTTTGCAATACATCGGTCATTTTTTGCACCATGAGGTCAATACTGGTATCTTGATTCCCTGGTCTCCCAGCAAGCATGCCTGCAGTACCAACATACCCAGGATTCGGGAGAGCGTCGATAGCATTGTAATCCATAAACTCTGAATATCCGTTTCCATACATGTCTCTTTGCAGCCTGTTGTTCAGAGGGGATATCTTATAAGCAGAAGCAGGTGGATTTCCCGTGGTGCCGAATGTCATATCACCATATGTACGAGGTTTCGGCAGTGCAGGCTGAGGATCTTGCCGAATCGGTTGACCATTTGTATCTTTAATACCAGAACTTCCAATTTCATCAGCATTCCCTTTACCATGTGGCTTCTGAGCTTGTGCTTGAACATTGAAGTATGTCGGGCCGCCCAATTGCCCATGTATCTGCTCGAAGGGTTTATCCACATGCTGACCAAAAATGCTTACCATTATATGTCGAAAACTGTTCAAGAACGCAGCATTGTGATTGGTCATTGCTTCCCCCAAAGCTTTGTATAACAAGCCCGAGAATCTCTCCCTCTCTTCTTCTTTAGTAAAATCAGACTGCCCAGGAAGGAGAACTCTTGGCAAATCGGACTTGAGAAACGGTGCACCACTCCTGTTCTTGGCGAAAGATAGTAAACATTTGTTAATGAATTGGTCAGCAGCAGCCTTTACCATCTGTTGATGTTCTTCAGACAATTCTTCCAAAGTAACGTCCATGATGTCGCTCAACTCAGGCATCTTGTAAACTTGTGTGTGTCCCACCGGGCGTGCCAAAAAGTGTGTTGACGTAAAATCCGCACCTCACGCCAAGCACACAGCAAGCCGAATTAGCTGGCTTCACACGCAGCACGAGCGTTTGAATCCGAAAGCGTGCCAGTCAATTTTCCTGAAACTGACAAAGGGAGAAAAAATGTTTAGATAACACCTGGAACGTGCCGGGTAAGACCAGACAGTTCCATATTTGCGGCTACGGAGCCAGTTTCGAACGACACATAGCTACAGAGAAGCTATCTGTCGGCAGTTAAAGCTTCATTCGGCAATCGGCAAGGCACGCAGGGAGCGCACTGCCGAATGCGTGACGTAAGCATGACGAAAGATCGGCTTTCAGCCGAATGAACGTTGTAACGCATACTCATAGCCGATTAACGAGAAACAAAGCATGATAGATTAATAAAAGGATGAGACATGATCATAAATTCGCAATAAACAAGAAATGCATAGGCCGAAAGCAGCACCCGTCAAGCATGACAACAAACAAGTTAATCCACCGCATGATACGACTTGTTTGATACCACGCCACTAATCAGATTAGATTAATCCACCGCATGATACAATCTAATCATGAGAAGCTAAAAGCATTTAGTGTTTAATACGAACCCACAACACGGTCGCAAATTTACATCGAAACAAGAATGCATAGGCCGAAAGCAGCACCCGTCAAGCATGATAACAAACAAGTTAATCCACCGCATGATACGACTTGTTTGATACCACGCCACTAGTCAGATTAGATTAATCCACCGCATGATACAATCTAATCATGAGAAGCTAAAAGCATTCATTGCCCAATGCAAACCCACGAACACACGTTCACTCGTGAGAGCATTACCGAATGCAGCTATTTAGCCGAATCGGGGTCCATGGCGAAGGAACAAGCCTGATCGATAAAGATAGATCTATCAGATCGAATCGAATTCTAATCCACCGGATGATTAGCTCTAAGACGACCCAAAAACCTGCATCTACCGCATGATACCCGGTTCTGTCAAGATCTACACAATACCAACAAGTTCGAACCCGCGACACGTGGCAACCTAGATCGGTTTCGAATTCGGCTATGAGGGGATAAGTCATCGCATCATGAAGTAGAGCCGATTCTAGCCGACCTAGATTGGGCAAAGGAGTGTTGCATGAATTAAGCACAAAGTGAAAACAAAGCAACACGGGGTAACTTAATGAATCTGTTAGATCTTGCCGAAATCCAACAGAGCCGATAACTTGGTCCATACTAGATCTTAGCCCACCGCATGGCTCATGACCTAACAGAGGAACCTTCTTGAGACCACAACTTAAATCCACCGGGTGATACTAAGCATGGTAACAAGACTACCTGCATCAAAGCTTAAATCCACCGCATGATACTAAGCATGATACAGGGTTGCCGGTACTTACGGAGGTCGACGGATCGATGACTCCTCTCGAAGAACTCGACGACTCGACTAAAGGACTCGATGTTGGCACGGGGCCGGTTTGTTGTATGATTGATTGGTTCCTCTCCTTTTACAGCTGCCATGGGTTTATATTTATACCCAGGTCTTGATACAACTCCTAGTCGGACACGACTACAATACTTGTTTCTAAAAATAAATGACGAATCTTCGTGCCCATATTGCGTTCCTTGTTCGAACCGGCCTTTTCCTTATGTCTTTCCACGTCATCACGCCTTCCCGAATGCTACCGTTTTTACCTGCGGAACTATGCCTCTGCCGAATGACGACGCGTTCCCGACCGCAGAACGTCTTTGCCGAATGTTTCTGGGAAAAAACTCCTTTGCCGAATGATATCTCTTCGACGATTCCGGCCCATATGTCAGCCTCTTCCTGGTGCCAATTTTTGGTGTCAACACAAATATTGCTGCTAAAATTGTGAGCATGAGATACACGATTGGATAAGCAATCGCCCCCTCTACGACGGCAAGATACACCGGCCCTGGCCCCAGCCCAATAAGATAGGCAATGCCCAAAAGCGCAAGGAGAATTGGCCACGACCAGGGCCGGATGAGCTGCCACATCCACGTCCATAGGACGTCCTCGAAATCAATGGGTCTGATGAACGGTACAAACTCCCAAGGCTGCTCCACCAGCCCCGGGATCTCCAGCACCCCCAGTACCTCTTGCTGTATGCGCTGAATCTCGTCCATGACTGCTGCTAGCTCTTGTTCGTTGAAACGTCGGTCACCGGCTGCAAACCTTGGAAGGCAGAGCACGGTGATGAGAACCACAGCGACGAACTGCAATGAAGGCAAACCAAACCTGTTCAGTCCTTTAAGAAAACAAGGGTGGAGGGAATTGAGATTATTCTGAACACGTGCTTCAAAGAATGTTAGGTCATTTACACTGGCATAACTCAGAAGTCAGAAATGTTAAATGTGGCAAGCAGGCCTAACCATCTGTTTCGAAAGAACCAATCCATGTCGTGCAGGTCTCCTTGTCAACCACAATCTGAGAGCGGTATGGAGTGCTTCGCCCTGATAAACAGAAAGAAGGATCACAATCCCCATCTCGAACCCAAACTTGCACCAGAATATGCTGGCACTAGCCACCAATCAAAGTAATTTGGAAAGGGGAATGTCAAGGTCTTACCACACTAGATATGCTACTTGTAAACCATGAGGTCCATCCAGATATACTCTGCATGGCATTGATCAGAACGGCATGAGACTTCAGGCAGCTCGTGAATAATGAAAGAAAATCGCTAATTTTGATGGGAAATTCTGGAAAAGTGGTAAACACTGTCAAACTAATGGAATGGTTCTCTAAAACAGGTTACATTCCCTAAAAAATGCTTTAGCATTTTGATGGGAAACTAATGGAATCAGTTCATGATTGACACCTTGGTCTTCAGAGAGTAACACACAGACACAGTACTAGTCAGTCAAGCTTAATAATATGATAATATTATTATTGCATAATGTCAGTAAAACTAATAAGAAATTGATAATTATGCTATGAAATTCTGGAAGAGTAGATACTGTCAGACTAATTGAATGTTCTCTAAAACAGGTCTTAATTCATACATTCACCTCAAAAATGCTTTGGCATCATTCTACATTTTGGCTCTGTTAAACTGGAGTTTCAAGTATCACAAGAAGTTATCATCCTATCAAGTTGTTCATGCACAAACAGGATATGCATGATTTCAACTGGAATGTATTCAGCAGCTTATATATCAATTGCAGCATCTGTCACCAACCTACATGTTTTACCCCCTTGTTTTTAGTAATTAGCATTCATCTTTCATCAGTGCAAAACACAGTCCCTTTCAATTTTCCCATGCTCCAAACTGAAGATGAACACTATGCAGTAGTCTATGCATGTAATTGCCGAAACATCCAAATTAGGCAATATCTGGGTGGTAATTAATAACAATGGAATCATAGGTGATCACATATCTACTCTACATTATCTAAAAAGATACATTGTCAGTGTAGAAGTGCAGAATTAAGATGCAGTACGAATTCCAATCAGATATGTACTCTGCATGTATTGTTCAGAAGATTCAGAACGGCATCAAGACTTCAGGCAGTTCATGGAAAATGCAGTAAAGCAAGGACACGCAGATGGAAGAAAAGTTGCATAGTAGTAGTAGTACCCGTACCATTGTTAAGGGAGGCAGCCAAGCGAGGACGTAGCGCCAGTTGATCGGCGGCCCGCCGGGCACCTCGACGACGTCTGCCTCGGTGCCGTACTGCACGACCGCGCTGTCATACACGTTGACGGAGAAGAGGTACTCGCCGAGGAAGAAGTAGACGACGGCGTCCTTGTGGGGGTGCAGGAAGGCGAGCGCGGGGAGCTCCCTGGGCATCCCCGACTGCACGTAGCTGACGTGGTCCCAGATCTCCGCTAGGGTTGTCGTGCACTGGTGGTGCTCCCACCGAGCTCTGCCCATGGAAGGATCGAACATTGATTCCAGCGTCCAGACGACCACCCGCGTCGTTCCCGGGTCCTCGTTGCGCCTGCGGACGAGGTCGACGAACCGCAGCTCGCCGCCGCTCACCCGCACGACGCGGCACCTGTCGATCCGCTCCAGCGCCTCGTGTCTGTCCTCGAGAGCGACGAACATCTCCCCGGCGAGATCGGGGAGCTCGACGAAGCTGAGATGCGGGTTGGGGTCGAGGGAGTTGCAGACCAGGAGCCCCCACGTGAGGTCGACCCACCAGAGCTTCCCGTCGTGGGCGATCACGTCGTGGGGGATCCACTCCGCGTTGGCCCCGGGGGCGACGTCGGGGCAGGGGAGCTCGGCCTCGTTCCACGAGCCCTCATCGGAGCGGCGGTGGTAGCAGTACCAGACGAGGTTGGCGGCGCGCCGGGCGTGGTCCTCGACGACCTGGAGCTCGGCGACCACGAACCCGGCGGGCGCGGAGAGGGGGAGGAGGCCGACGCTCTTGACGCCGGAGAAGGCGGACAGGTCGGCGGCGCGGTCGGGGATGCGCACGGTGCTGGTGAGGATCACCTCGTTGCGCCCGGTGCCGTCCTCCGGCCACAAGTCCCACACCACGACAAGGCTGCTGCCTACCGGGTTGTGGTCCAGGTTGAAGCCCCCGCGGGGAGTCGGCGACACGTGGAGGAGGATGCCGGCGTCGTTGGCGGCGATGATGTAGGGGTCCCCGGCATCGCCGTAGTAGGCGTGGTCTCCCTTGAATCTCGAGGGAATGGTGAGGCTGGAGAGGCGCGGCCGCTTGGTGAGCGGGAGGGACGAGGGCTCGCCGGCGACGTGCTGGGCGACGCGGCTCAGGATGATCCACGACGTCCGCGGCGGGCCCGGCAGCTCTGCGGAAGACGTAGGCGACGCCATTGAGAGGGAGCGAGAGAGGAGGGAGGGAGAGATTTGGTTTGGATTTTGGGAGCGGATGCCAGTTGGCTGCGGCGGTGCTGGCAGGGTATTTGAAGGGGTCGGCGTGGGACGCAAGATTGGTGTCGCCGTGTCCTTCCACGCTTCTCAAACAGTGAATAATGGGGGAAAGAAGCTTTAATAAAACCCAAAATCTACAAGGAGAGGGCTCTCCTTTTAAGCCTATCGCGAGAGCCCTCCCATCGCCGTTGATACATGATCCAACGATCTTTAGCACATGTCTTTAATTTCCCACGCGTATCGCTCCGAACTGCCAAAGAGAGAGAAGAATATTCGGTCATCCGACATCTCCTTTTCCTTCCACTTCTCCCGTTCCGGTGCTTCTCGATTCGGGGCAGGAGATCCATCCGCTCCCTGCAACAAGGGGCCTGATCGACTGCGACGAGGGGGAGCAGATCCACAGCGACAAGCGGCCTCGCCGGGTGCGACGAGGGGAGCAGATCCACAGCGGCAAGGGAAGGTGACTCGCCGGGCACAGCGAGGGGAGGAGATCCACAGCAGCAAGGGAAGGTGACTCGCCGGGCACAGCGAGGGGAGGAGATCCGCTGCAACAAGGGGAGGTGACTAGCGGGGCGCAGCGAGGTGAGGACATTCGCTGCAGTGAGGTGGTAAGGATATTAGCTGCATCGAGGTGAGGCAACTTGGCGGGCGAGACCAGGGGAGGAGATTCAACACGTCGAGGGGAGACGACTCGCCGTGACGAGGGACGACCAACCAAATTCAGCAAATGGAGGCATGAATCGCACAATAGAGGGGAAGAACTTCGTTGTCCTTTAGGGAGCTTCATGAAATCGGGCTTGGTTTGATTCCCTTTCCCCTCTCTCTATGACGCTCTTGACGCCGGAGAACGCGGGCAGCTCGGCGGCGCGGTCGGGGACGCGCACGATTGTGGCGCTCAGGACGTTGCGCCCGGTGCCGACCTCCGAGAAGAAGTTACACGCCACGATGAGGCTGCCGCCTTCCGGGTTGCGGTCCAGGTTGAAGCCCCCGCGGGGGCTCGGCGACATGTGGAGGAGGAGGCCGGCGTCGTTGGCGGCGATGATGTAGGGGTCCCCGGCGTCGCCGTAGTCGGTGGGGTAGCCCTCGAATCTCGAGGGAATGGTGAGGCTGGAGAGGCGCGGCCGCTTGGTGAGCGGGAGGGAGGACCGCTCGCCGGCGGCGTGCTGGGCGACGCGGCTCAGGATGATCCACGACGGCCGCGGCGGGCCCGGCAGCTCTGCGGAAGACGTAGGCGACGCCATTGAGAGGGAGCGAGAGAGGGAGGGAGAGATTTAGTTTGGATTTTGGGAGGGGATGCCAGTTGGCTCTTGGCTGCCGCGGTGCTGGGTATTTGAAGGGGTCGGCGTGCGACGCAAGATTGGTGTCGGCGTGTCGCTCCACGCTTCTCAAACAGTCAATAATGGGGGAAAACAAGTTGTAAAAAATGAGATTTCTGATGAGTAAAAAGAAACTGAGAGGTTATTAAACTGTGTAGGAGAGACCACGCGGAGCGGCGGAGGTCAGGTTGGGGAATAATTTACAGAGCTACAGTTGAAGTTATTTTTTGATGTAATAACACAAGTTGAAGTTGAAAGCACTTTAACACAGCAACAAAATCTCAGTGAAATTAGTGCATACACATTTCTGTTGTAGCTCTGTAAATTATCATGCTGGCTTCCTCGATGCATATGTAACTCTAATGAACTGTTGAATGGTGAAGCTAGTCAGGTCAGGTGAAATGTAACTTATGGAACAAAAGTTGTATCACGACGGAGCTTTTTGTGAGTTGCTGAATTGCACACATAGTGCTACGATAATACTGAGAAACGCTGAAGATCTAGCATATCGAGGAAATTCATGTACGTGTAACGGGTGCCAAGGTCCAATGTAATTCGTTGTCATTGGAGATGAAAAAAAAAGAAATGAAAAGAAAGAAAGATGAGGCCACTCAGCAAGATCCAATCAGTGGACTGACCCTTTTTTGTGCTGGGCTGGAAAATGCCTTTGCCCAGCAACAATTCATTTATTCAGTCATATGGTGGTTAACAGCAATATATATCGTACAAGCTCTGAAACCACAAGTAAATCCAATAGCTGAAAACCCATTACAACATTGCATATACAATACTGCTCACAGAAGGAGAAAGAATGGATAGAGCTAACAAAAAATGGATAGTCTGTGGTGACCAGAAAAGACATGAATCCCTGTCTACACTCTTGTCTGCTCACAGCCAACAGAGACGTTAGGATTAATCTCCACGACGACCTGAACAAAGGATAGGCAGTTTTATGGATGATTTGTTGCACTTGCTACTGGAAAGTAGTGCAGATATATAGCCAGGCGTTCAATGCAACAGAAGTAGTACAGGCTCACCGTGAAAAGGGTTTTACTATCGTCGGTTTTCAGGTCAGGAGATGGCGCCAATGGTCGTTGATGCCCTTCAGCAGGAGCCACATCCTTGATGTGAGGGGCTCTGCACCTATGATGGTCGACCTCTGTCCCTTCAGAGTAGAAAACACCATACTAGTCAGTCAAGAGTTACTGAATATGATAACATATACTAAGAAAATTGCTACTGAATACTTATTGCATAATGCCAGACGCTTCAGAGAAGGAATACACCGTATTAGTCAGTCAAGAATTACTGAATATGGCAATATATGCTAAGAAAATCGCTACCGAATTTATTGCATAGTGTTTCTGAATTTCCCATCATTGTGCTAAGAAAACACAGTGATGGGAATGTTCTCTAAACAAGGTTATAGTTGGTAAATTCCCTAGCAAAACACTTTAGCATAGTTCTCTTCTCTGTATACCTGCAATGGCATTTAGCTCCTACATTTGGGCTCAGTCAAGCTGAAGTTTAAAGTTCTGTAGCAAGAAGTTGTCATCCTAGCAACAGCAAATCGTTCAACCACAAAATATGCATGGTTCAAGTGGAATTTTATTCACCTGTTTATACATTGACTGCAACATATGTCACTGATTTGCATGTTTTACTACAGTTTAATTATCTTTCAACTGTTATCAGCAGAAAACAAGTCTCCCTTAACTTCCACTGCTCCCAAGTCCCAACTGGAGATGAACAAACAACAGTTGATATGCAGTCCATGTGATTGCCGAAGGATTGAAACTAGGCAATATCTCAATGGTAATAAAAATGGGAAACATATCCATAGATGCAAGTCTACTGTCTACAACTATGTATTGGTCAGATATATTCTGCATTTGCTACCTCGTCGATGCATATGAATGAATCAATCAGAAATTCAGAGTGGCATCAGTTCAGATCAGGCAGCTCATGGAAATTGCAAACAAAGGAGGACATGCTGATGGAAAACATATGTGGAATGCCAATTGCGAAGCAGAAACTAAACTCTAGCAAGTACCGTACCATTCTGAAGGGAGTGCGCACCCAAGCGAGGACGTCGTGCTGGTCGATCTGCCACGGCAAGGCGACAGGCCCGGCCTGGCCCGGCCCCGGCATCTCGGCGAACTCCTCGACCGCGCTTGCACTCACGTCGACGGAGAAGACGTACTGCTCCAGGATTTGCTGGAGTGCACGAGCGCGAGCAAGGGGACCTCCCTGGGCATCTCGGTCCGCGCGTAGCTGTCGTGCTCCCGGATCTCCTCCAGGATCGTCATGCACTGGTGGTGATCCCAATTCGCGTCGGCGATCGACGGCGGCGAGTCGTCCAGCGGAAGGTGAAGGTGATAAAGGGGGCGATGGTGGGGTCCGAGCGCTCGGTGGCGTTCCCGGTGCCGGAGAAGAAGGACCGGTCGGGGAGGCGCGTGGGGAGACGCCCTCGCTCTTGGGGTCCAGGTTGAAGCCGGAGGGGCTCCCGGAACGCGTGGAGGAGGAGGTAGTCCTTGTGGACGGCGACGACGCGGGGGTGCTCGTCGACGCCGCTGCCGTGGGTGGGGTCGCGGTGGAGCCTCGTGAGTGCGGTGATCCTGGAGACGTTCGGGGGCTCGTCGTCGAGCGGCAGCACGAGGACGAGCTCCTCGCGGTGTCCTCGACGGCGCCGGCGTCGTGGCGCACGGGGACGGCGCGGCGCAGGATGAACCACGGCGCCGGCTGCGCTGGCTAAGCCTCCCCCGATTCCGACGAGGAAGACGACGACGCCATTTGGGTTCGGTTGCAGAGAGAGGGAGAGAGATTGGCTGGTTGTTGGGGATGGAGTCGTGAAGCCGTCATGCACTGGTGCTCGACTCTCCTGTGGCCCGTGAAGTTTGGACACTGTAAATAGGTCGGTGTGACGAGCGAATCCAACACGAAGTGATCCCGAGTTCGTTTCTCTGCGTAATTAATCTGTGTTTTATACGATGTAGTACGGCTCGACACATGGAGCACGATGGTCTTGTTGTAGCCGGTTTCGCATGGGCTGGGCTCAATCACCATACCTGTATACGCCGGTAATGTGTGTTTGAAGCAACTAATACTACAAGCCAGGCCCAACCCAACAGAAGCCACGCGGTAACGGATCACGACGAGTTCACGACAGGGCTTGGAGCAGCACCAGCAGGCAGCAGCGTCCAGACAGAAAACCTCCACTTCTGTGGGGCAGTGGGGGTTTACGTTGAATACGCAGACGTCTGAGCACTGAGGCCCACGCACACGCACCGCATACTTGTGTGAGGTCCTCCGGCGCGGGCGCCATATGTCTGCGTTGTTAAGTCCAAGCCGTCGTGCGGGAGGCCTGGCGAGGCCACGTATCCCAGCACCCCTCACGTACACCAGGGCTTCCCGGTGGTCGTGCTCAGGCGCCGTCCAGTCCCAGTCCTACGCAGCTCACGTCCCTCTCGGCCAACGCGTTCGCGCTCGAGCAGGTGCGGAGGCTGCAGAACTGGAGGCGGTACCGGTGCGAATGTGCGATGGACGCGCCCAGGCGTGTCACCAAAGAGGGACAGCATTTCCTTAGCCGTGGGAGATGAAGATCATCACATAATCGGCATAGATTGAGCATTGATTCTGTACATTTAGACAGCCCATGCGGAACTTCCTTCCATGAGGAGAACAAAGAGCATCCAGTTTGATCAGACTGGATTTCTAAGAGGACTGAGCATTCAGAGTTTCGTCATATGCTGCAGAGCTAGATCAAACAGAAAGTCCCTTGTTGTAGCAGTTAGTCTTGGTTTATACTCTCTTGTTTCTTTTATATACGATGCTGGTTACTTCAAACTTGAGCTAATAGCGTCATATGGGAAGTAGAAATTCTTAGATTACATTGAACGGTACGCCATTGACTCTGCTCTGGAAGAAAACAGAGAAACAAGAAAACAGGGGCTGGAGGCTCTGGTACAATCGTTCTCTCCATATCTTTATATCCGCCCGCTCCCAGTAGCATATGTCCTCAGAGAAATTTGAACGTGCTTCTACGAGAGGAGATGCTCCGTTGCCTCCTTCCTGCAACCCTAGAATGGCTACTTCTGAACTGAACCTAGCTGAATTTCAGCAGCTGATTGCTAGCAAGTTCCATTGTGCAAAACCTATGCCCTAGATCTCTTGGCTTCAACAACATTAAGAATCGTCAGCTCCACGGGATTTTCCTAAAGACATTCCTGACATCACTCCAATTTGGAAAGATGTATACACTGAACTGCCATAATTGAAACAATAAGGAAGTTCTTGCTTGATGAGATGGAACTATGGCTTTTTCATTATTGGATACATAGTGTGGTGCTCAATCTCCAGATATTTTTCTTGCAGTATGGTTGTTTCAGTTCCTGGGCTCTAACCTTATCCCACTGAGCACACTGGTAAACGATTATCTGTGACCACACATGATGTTCCAAGATTATGTACGGGGTATTCTCATATCTCTCTGTTTCTTGCCAGAGATAACAAGTGATTGTAGCTGGTATCACCTCTCTATTTTGCTACAAATACTCTCACAGGCATGTGTAAAGTGCTTATGGACTTCTAGACACCAAGTTCAGCATGAAACTAGGCCTAGCCTAATTGCCTGAATTGCCAACATGGGTAGGATTTTTAAAGGTGGGAATGAGTGAATTTTGTGAGTTATGACATTTGAGGTTAAGTGACACTAGCAAAGAAAAACCACGGTTCTCCACAGATGTAATCACAGTAACATTAATACAATTTACCTTTTCTTTTCAACCATGTATAACCAATCAGGCAATCGCCTCACAACTTCAATTGCTACCAAAGAAACCAGTTGAATGCTATCCAAACATGGATGGCCAAATTTCAGTATGCGCCACAGAACAGCCATACAGCATGGAGTTTGCAATGGCACAAAGCTGAATTGCAATAGATAGGCATTACCTCCTACATTCGCGTGCAGGAGGTGTCGAAGTCATCGGGCGCAACCCTGGCAATCCACTCGGCGAGGCTCCTCTTGACGTCGCCGTGGTTGACAAAGGCGAGCTCGTACATGCTGCACAGGTTCACCACCACCGTCTCGTTGAGCGCTGCCGTGGGCACCCTCTCGAGCGCGCCCTCGAGCACCTTGATGGCGTCGCCGAGGTCCCGCGAGTACATGAGGCACAGCGCCTTGTTGTTGAGCGCCACGGCGTCCGCGGGGTCCGCCTCGATGCAGCTCTCGTACTCCCGCACCGCCGCCGCGTAGTCCTTGGCCACGATGCACTCCAGCGCGCGGTTGCGGGCGAGGAGGTTGGCGTGCCGCGCGGGGTCCTCGGCCGCCGCGGCCACGGACTCGACGTGGCGGAAGGCGGCGGAGGCCGCGGCGAGGTTTCCGATCTGGAGGTGCGCGTAGGCGAGGCGGGATAGGAGCACGGGATCGCCCGGCTCGCGCGAGGCGATGTCGGCGAGGAGGGCGAGGGCGACGTCGAACTCGCGGTGGGCGAGGTGGTCGGCGGCGAGGAGGGACGCGACGAGGGCGTCGCGGCGGCGCCACTCGGGGTGCGCGGCGTCGGGGCGGGCGCGGACGGAGGAGAGGAGGGTGTAGAGGCGGTCGAGCGCGAGGGGGCGGTCGGGGAGGAAGAGCGGGAGGAGCGCGTGGAGGAGGCGGATGAGGAAGGGCGGCGGCGGGCAGGCCGGGTCCGGGTGGAGGGAGGCCAGCAGCGCGGCGGCGTCGGGGAAGCGGCGGAGCTTGGCGAGGGAGAGGGCGGAGAGCGCGGAGAGGAGGAGGCGGTGGTGCGGGTGCGGGACGTGGGCAGGGTGGGAGAGATGGGAGAAGAGCGCCTGCCACTGCCCGCGTGTGGCCAGGTCGTAGGGGGTCGAGAGATCGGGGACGGGGAGGCCTGGCGCGGCGGCGTCGGTGGCCGGCGGCGGGGCCGGGGAGGTGGGGGAGGAGGCGGCGGCCATGGCGCGGTGGGATCGAGATCGAGATCTCGGGGACGAAGGAAAGCGGAGTCTAGTCGTCGACAGGTGTAGTGGGCTGGAAATGAACTGTATGCAGGTACTGGCCTACTGGGCTTCTGCTTTTGTCTAATTACGTTGGACTTGGGCCTTTAATTTTGATCGGTCCAGAATTCTTGATCATTAGAAAAAGTCAATTTAGCCTTTCTCAGTTGGCACACGTCCAACGACAACATCAGTTAGCAACTTTTTTTTTTGCGAGGAGCAACCTCTTGCTTCTGATTCACCATAAGAATTTACTTTTGAAGAAGTGATTCTATGTTTGAAAGGGATTCTCCGTGATTATCTACGTACAATTTCAAGTATGAAGTAATTCAAAGCGTTAAGTGAATAAGAAAAGTTAACTATTTTTGTCCCAGTCTCTTAAATCACTTCACAAAATCAGAAAGTACTTAAAAACGATCCTCCTAGATTCAGTATGAAAGGTACTCTGGGTACTATATATAAAATAAACAAAATAGTTTATTAATGACGAAATTGCCCTGCTGCTGTTCTTCCTCGGTCACAGCTCCTCCCTTGGGATTAGCCGTCACTGCTCGCCTGCAGCCACCGTACTGCTACCATCAGCGGCAAGGCGGCAACGTCGCTGGCAATAACTAACTGCTTACATCCCCACTATCATGCACATATGCACCTTCACCCACGCTCAATCACCTGGCTTGTTAGTGTAAGGCAAAGGAGACAGTCAAATTCATTACAGTTCGATTTTAGACAAAAACCTTATAACAGTTCGTGGAGCAATCCTCCAGGTATAAAATGTGAGCTACAGGAGAAACATTGAGGGAACAGGGTCGGATGGATCCACAAATTGTCTTCTTTTCTTGAACACAAGTACAACTACAGATCTCTAGAGGCGACAGAAGAGGAAGAGACGCACAAGGCACACTTTCTTTGGCTTGTCTCCACGGGACAGGCAGACAGGCAGTCAAGCAAAGCAATAGAAACACAGGCATGTAGCAACGCAGAGAAAGGAGCTTTATTCATCCGTTAGAAATAGCACTTGTGCTGTTCACAGGGAGCTAGAATCAACAGCTTACGCATCTGTACGGTCAACTGGTACAAGAAAGATGAGTCCAACGGAAAGGATCCATCAAGTGACCCACAACTTGTATCTTCTTACAACAGAGATTGAGAAAACAAAAAGAAGACGCCCATTTCTGCAGTTGCTTCTTTTCAACTCAGGAATCCATCTGAGATATTGTACAACCAAGGAAAATCCAGAAGACCCAAACCACCCAGTATGGAAAGTCAAACGAGATGCTAACCCAAGAATTTTCAGCTGACTTTGCTTCCCTAAAAGTTTTCGTCGCCATCTCAATTTGTCCACGATGCAGACCGTTTCAAAACAGGCTTCAGCATGGCCTTATCCTCTTCCAGGGAGATCATGCCAAGATGTGAAGGGTCCTCCAGCATCATCTTTGCGACCAAATACCCGGCGATGGACCAAGTCTGGAATTTTCTTGCCTGCTTGCCAACATACCGACCAAGCTTCCCATCGTAGTACTCTGGCCAGCCATCCTTCAACAGCCTCCTCTCAGCTAGGTCAATTGCTCTTCTTGCAATTTGTGGTCGTCCAGTCTTGATGCAGGCTGCGGTCAGCAGCCACAGAAGTACTGCAGAAAGATGAACAAAAATATGAAGACGGTATGTGGAAATGGCTCGTATTTCTTGGGTTTCTTGGACGAAGAACAGTTTACAACATGAGAATAATATGTCATGTTGCAAAGAAAACAACATAAACTCTGAACACTTTTGAAATCAGACCAAGCATTATGACTTGGACCTTTTATGGCCAATCTCAGGGCAGACTATTTTTTCTTTATGAATTTCTACAAGTTAAGAAACTAGGAATATCATTGAACAGGTCAGAACCAATAGAATTCAGCATCCAGTGGTGTTGGCAAAAGGGAAACACGTTAATAAAATCTCAGCAATAAACGAGAATCATTTAAGATTAGAACATAAAGTTGTCAGAAAACATGAATAAATAGAATTAGAATATAAAGTATCTCCTCAAATTATCATCCTTAACAATAGTGTGGTTAAGCCTTAAAAATGCAAAAGATTTGCAAAGCAAATCCAAGTGATTTAAGCCAACTAACCTGGCCACGATCCTCCATTGTGATAACTCCATCTAGTATTTTTAGGATCACAACCTGTTACAATTCGCCACTCATGGTTCTCAATAGCCGGATAACATATCTTCAGGGGCATTTCACCAATAAGCTCTTCCCAACGCTCCTCAATAAGATCCATTATTGCCACAGATTGCTCAGGTGTTGCAAGAGAAGAAAGTATGGCAATCATGTTTCCAAGTGCAAACCAACGGAAGTCCATCCTTGCAGGACTAACATTACCAATGAAGAACCCACCCTGACAAGGCATAAAATCAAATAGCCAGTCCGGAATAGAATCCGGAATAACATTGAATTTGTTGACAGCTGTGTGGGAATATTCTTCTGTCTTGTAACGATAGATGTCATTTAGCTGTTGGAAATCGAGCCAAAAATAGCTTCGCATGTGATAACTTAAAGCATGAAGGCGAGTAGCAATCTTCTCTACAAATTCCTTCCCTTCATTATCATGCTTAAGCATCTGAAGAGCACATCTAAGTGCCATAAAGAAAAGGGCTTGAATTTCAATGGGGTAGCCATACACACCCTACAGATAAAATTAACAGCACACAAGCTCAGTTAGGAATCAAAATCGCAATTCAAACTAAGTAGTCCAGCAATTAACCATAAGTAATTGAAAGATTTGCTTGCATGTGTCAGAATTCAGCATCAAGGAAGATGAATAACATTAATGAATGCTGTTCAGAAATATTTACAGGGAAAATGATCCTTTTACTATTCTTTCTATATGTGCTATTATTCTATTCTGCAGTAGCAAGGAATAAACACAAAATATGAGTTAACATACCACAGAATGAGACAAGTAGGTGGATTCAAGGAAAACTGCTTAAAGAATTGTTTCAGACAATGCCCACGAAAAACTCTCTGCAATGCCATGGCTGAAGGCTGCTGACCAGGTGTAATTGCAGTACTCCGTTCTATCATTGACTAAAAGTCTATCGAATTATTTTAGTTTTAGGTGTTTTGAAGGGAAGCCCGTGCTCAAAGACAAAGGACATTTGGTATCATATTTTCAATAGAACATTTCGTACATATTTGACAAACCAGAATATGATAACATATTGAATGAAAACAACAGGACTGCACCAAATCAAACAATTACAGTTGACAAAGACTAAGTCTAATGCATCAGATCCCACGCAAAAATAAATAACTTGGGATCATTTCAATACTTTACTGGACAACTGAAACTATAAAACATATACTACCTCTGGTTCAGAATACATGACGTTTCGGACATAGGTTTTAGCTAGCAAACAGTTCATATTTGTTGTCGGAAACGACAAGTAAAAAGAACCGGAGGTAGTACATGACACAAAATAAACAAACAGCCGCTCCTACAACATCACATTTTAGTCCTATCAAATGGTTATTTATACCTTATTTGTACATAGCACATGACACACACACAAATCATAAACAGAAGGGGTGAAGCCTTAAATTATTTAAAAATATCATTACTAGATTAATAGCAGATACCGAGTCCACAAATTGTTATCAATAGTTTGTAGGTATTAGTCTATACAACAAACACCGTAATAGAAATGCTTACATAGACAGAAGCATACTGAAATCAGATCTTACCATTCTGCGATCTATCATGCAGCAACCATCAGCGCATAACAATGTGGGGAAGGTATCAAATCCCTCCGATAAGCACAGGCTAAGTATGAGCCTCATCCCTTTCTGGCACTCTGGTGTCTCTGCTAGCGTCATATCACCAGTGGTCTTTGTATAGGCCCGCAAGAGAATGATCCACCAGAACCCGGAATCCACCGGCGCAACCCTCCCAATCGCGCTCTCCCCAAAATCTGCATGTAGGGTCTCGACACCCTTCTTGGCGTCATGCATCACCTTGAAGCTGGCCGGCATGGCTCCCTCCCCGAGCTTGAATCGGTCCACTTTCTTCTCCCAGCCCTGCAGCAGCAGGGTCTTCAGAAGAAAGTTCTTGACGATATCCGGCTCGCCGTTCATCAGGAAGGCCAGTGCGCTCGGCACGAAATCCCTCACAAACACCTGCCGCCATGTTCCCCAAAATAAGATAAGCAGAAACTTCGATAAGCGTCCGAATTGCAAGCTCCGAATCAAAAATAAATCGCCGTTGCTGTCACGAAAATAAAAATTTGCTGCTTCTGTCAACAAAAAGCGCAGTGAGAGTCCACCTGGTCGTAGTTAAGGACTTCCTCGGACGCGTGGTCGACGGCGGCGACGGTGCCGAGGGGCTGGCCGCGGAAGAAGACGAGGGAGCGGCGGAGCGCCTCCCAGGCGTCGCCGACGATGGGGTGGGGCTCGAAGGAGTGGAGCGCGGAGGAGGCCGGCGTGCCGACGAGCGAGCGCAGGCCGCCCCCCGGCGAGTACATGCCGTCGAAGGCGCCGCCCCTGCCGTAGCCGCCCGAGTGCGAGACGTCGCTGAGCGAGCGGTCGTCGAAGGAGCGCTGGCGCTCGACGTTGATCCGGGGCTTGCTGAGCAGGCGCGTGAGCTCGAAGTCGTCCGACTCCGACAGCGAGGTGTGCGACGCCGACCGCCGCATCCCGCCGCCCACCGCCAGCTCCATGGCGCCCTCGCGCGCTGCCGCCTTCCCTCCCCCCTCCTCCCCCTCCTCCTCTTCCCCCTTCCGAGCCTCACCAAGCTCCGGCCGGCCTCCGCCTCAAGCTCCGCTCAGATCTAGCCCGGGCGCCGGCGAGCGAGCGAGAGATCTGGGCGCGGACGCGACCGGGGACGGAAGGAAGGAAGGGGGTGAGCAGCAGAGGCAGGCCAGCAGCGCCGAGCAGGACACGGCCGCGCGAATCTCGAGGCGCGTGGCGACGACGGCGGCAGCGGAAGTGGGAAGGGAAAAAAGACCAGCCCAGCCGGAGCGCCGCTATTTATAGCAACCCCGAGCGGAGGCGTCGCCGGCGCTGGAGCCGTGTGAGACCACGGCGTCTTTCTCTTATAGCGGGTAGCGTCCCATGTCTGGTAGGGCCGGCGCGGTGCGGGACCCTCGCGTCGGCGACGGTGGGTGTCGTTGGGTTGTTGTCAGCTGGGTTCCCTGCGAGGCGGAGGGTCCAAGCAGCAGCTACCGCTAGTCCACTAGAGTACGCCCTACCGGGTGACGGGTGCAAGCCGGTGCTGATGCACGTGGGGTTGGTGGGAAGGTTGGGAGGACGCGGCGCCGACGTGGCACGGTCATCGCGGTTGAGTGCGGGTGGACCCCACGGGTTGGTGCCGGAAGCCCGGGAGGGGAAGAAGGGAAAGGGGAGCGCGGGGGCAGAGCGACGGGCGAGCGGTGGTGATTTGCCCGGCGATTTGGGGGAACCCGGCGGGGCCGCGCGGCAGCCGCCGTTGGGACCTCGTGGGCCTGCTTGGCTTCATTTCTGGCTAGGGATCGGCTTGATCCGGTACTACAGTAATCCCAATTAGCCACCTGATCCTGATTGAGACATTGATTGTTGTGGCTACGGATACGCTTAACATTTGGTGGTTTCCGTGGACGTGATGGCAAGTCTATCGGTTAACGTGGGGTAGGCATGCTATTCAGTGATGAATCTCTCTTATTTGGATAAGCAAGAATTAGTGTAAGATTATATTCCATTCCATTGAAAATGGATGTGTATTATCCCTTAGATTGAAAAGGATATAGCATTCCGTACGACTCTACAGATCGAGGTTGCGAAAACAAACATGAAATAGTCCAAAAGATCCGATATTGTAGAAATGATTGTTGCGGTCAAAGATTTGGCTTGTGCCCTAGGAAGAAGCAATTTTTGCATGCATAACGTATCTTTCAGATGGCCGGGGTCATGGAAGCAAAGATTGTCGAGGGATCACACATGTGGGGTGACTTGCTGATCGTCTCCGGGAACATGCATGCATCTTCTGAAAATACTGTGGATCGCGTAGCTATCAGTAACTGCTATGAGAGTTACGCTTGGGAATTGGAATTGACCCCTCCAGAAATCAGTAGGTTCAGCAAAAGAGAAAACGTACTTGTGCTGTTACAATGTATAAAATTGAAAAGGGAACTTGGATTAGATCATCAAGGAGTTAGTATATTACTCCGTACTTCTGCTCTTTAGATGTAACACTGAATCCCGTTCGTAACTGAAGCGTTACATGTCAGTAAACACTTTAGTTCTACAGGAGTCCGTGACTGACATGCAACACTGGTTGATTGTAGAACTGATTGTTGCGGTCAAAATTTCATGGCAACAAATAACATCTGCAGGATCACAAGATTCACGAGTCCGCAACTACAGTACACCATCTCTTTTATGTTAAAATTCACAGCTCCATTTGACTTTTTGGAAACCATCGCTGCCATTGGAAAGCCAGCAAGTTAGATTAACGAGCACACTAGCTTCCCATATGGAGAAAGGTGTATATGGTTAATGGTTGCTTAAGGTTGTTCATCAACCGGGCATCTGTTAAATAGCCATGTACTGAAGTTCAAGCTACATATATCCGTCAACGGGAAATGAAAACAAATGGCTTTTTCTTTCTTTCTTTCTTTTTTGAAGAAGAAATGCCTTTGTATGTGCACCTCGCTAGTAAGCGGTGTCAAGGTCTCTCAAGGATATGTAATAATTGGTGTAATTTGTCAAGAGATGATGTGACTGACAAATAAATACTCCGTACAGCTTACTAAACCTTTACGCAAATGTGGCCTAATTCTGTTAGTGCAACCAAATTTGAATATGCTTACAATTTTCACAGAAATGAACTGCGATAGCCTTAGAAGCAAGGGAGAGGGGGACGGAGATAGATATGAGCACTCATAAGGTTTCAATGTTCCATTGATGAAAGTTATCAGACATTTGATTGATAGAATTGTTGATTCTTCAGAGATATCCAATAAAATCAGAACAATATATAGAGTATAGATTAGCACGACACATGCGTGAAGATGACATGCATAAATCCACTGATAGAATTGTTTAACGATGATGTGATGCATGGGTGACTACAAATGGATGATCAAGTGCTGATTCACTTGAAATCCTATCCGAATAGTATTGATATTTTTTAATATAAGTATGGATGCAGACGCTCACATATATATACACTCAAATCTATAAATACATGCACGTAAACACTACTTCTATATGCAACTCTGAGAGACTGGACCGACACTATAGGGACCTTGCTATCAATGGATACGTCGTCTATCATTAAAAGAATAGTGATGATTAATTCATAAAAATAAATTCAGAAAATACCATACTTGTGATAAGTGGATGACTTAAATCCAAGTGGACATTGAGAGCTTGCAACCTTTCTAAAATATAAATTAGTGGCACAATTCCAGCGCGAGCGGCGGCGTGGTGAATAAAATAAGGAGCCTTACGCACAAATTACGTCGCCTAGCTGTGCTCTGAAACTTTCCATGTTGCATGACTGATGCAACATTGTATATCGTTGGTACAACGACAGTTGACTAATGGCAATGAATAACAGCTATATGATAACAAGATTCATGAGTCCGCAACTATCACCTCTCTTTTCTGTTAAAAATTTCAGCTCTCTTTTTGACCTTTTGGAAACCATGGCTATCTTTGGAAGCCACCGAATAAAATTAACGAGCACACTAGATTTTCATGGAGAAAAGGCGTATATTGCTTAAAGAATAAGGATGTTCCCCGGGCATCTAATAAATAGCCATATACTCCATCTATCCCAAAATATAGCTATTTTTGTTTTTTAAATAAAACATATTTAACTTTTACCAACAATATCCTTAAAATAAATTATTTTAAATAGAAAAGGTTACATATTATAATAGTTGGTTTCGTAATAAATCTATTAATATATATTTTTTGTTATTAGTATGATATTTTGCTAATTATAATTAAAATTTAAAAGGATCGACTTTGAAGAAACTCTAAATGTAGCTATATTATGGGATGGAGAGGATGTGAAATGAAAAAATGTCTTTCTTTTTTGGGGCAATTTTCTTTTATTTTTTGTGAATAAGCAATGACTTTCTATGTGCAGCTGGCTCTTATAGTCTTATGGTAACTAGTGTCACGGGTATATATATGTAATAATTGCTTTAATTTGTTAATGATGTGACTAGATAAATAGGACTTTTCTTTGTCCATGGATACAAGGATTTCTACAAACTTCACTTTCAAGCAGCTTGTGGAGATTTATATAGTTAAGCCAATCAAAAGTGCTCCTCATAGTTGTAATTGTGAAATATATTGAAACCATAATATGCTATGTGTCGGGGACCGTAATTAGGGGTCCCTTAATCATCGGGGTAATCACCCAAAAAAGCGCAAAAAAGACTGTCTCCGGGGACCTTTGGGCCTGCGCATACGAAATCACGCGGCCCAGCGGCCCGACGCGGCCCAACAACAGCCCGCAGGGATTGCGACCGAGCTCCGCCTCGCTCGAGGGAGCACCGCCCCCTCGAGCGACGGGACGCAAATCCCCGCCTCGCCAAGGGACACTTTGACCCCTCGAGAGACCGCCACGGCACGGTACGGCCACTCATTACCAGTCTCCACGCCGGGCGCCAAAGTCAAAAGGCGAAACTTCGGCCGCACGTCGCCCCTGACAAAGCCTGACCGCGCTGTACCGCCATGGCGCGGACAGGCAGCCACTGTGCAGAGCGTGCCCGGCACTGCACCTCCGACGCATCCGGCCCCGGTCACTCCGCGGCGCTATTCCACCAACTCTCGTCGCCTCCTTCGTCAGAGCGCCCTCGAAGGGGCGTGGAGACCCTCGAGCAGGAGTACGGACGACAACGACCAGGGGCGAACTTTGGTCGAGCGTCATCATACGGCCGACGGGACGGGGTACGACCCCCTTGACTCTTGCTCGCTACGCCAACGGGCAGCCACGCCCCGCACTGTGGCAACAGTAAGTGTCGTAGCACCCTAACGCTGCCTACTCCCGTCCCCTAGGGCGGTGGGGCACTAGGGACGTGTACAGGGGCCATCGGGTCAGCAGGAAGCCAGTCGCCCCGTACGCACCAAGCCTGACACGACCGACGGGGCGAAAGCCGGCCGTACTGGTCCGTCAGGCCGAGCCACTACGCCTCTGACCACAGTGCTACGACGACATGACAGCTACTTTCTGTGTGGCTCAGGGAGTGCCGGCCATTCTCGACGCCGACAGTGGTGCGCCGGGTAGGGGGAGCGCTGTGCGATTCGCTTTTCTCGCCAGTTCCCTTGATGGCTGCTCACGACGACCATCCGACGTCGGGACCCTCCGACGGGGTTCCCAACGGATTCCCGCCTGGATTCATCATCCAGTTCGGGAGTCTAACGTTCGAATCCGACGGGTCCGACTACCTCATGCAGCTTCGCCGCACCGATGAGGAAGAGGCCACGTCGCCATCGCCCCCGGCGGGCGGACTGCGGAGTCGCCGCCGACTGCAAGGCCTGCAGGTGCAGGTGGAGCAGCGCCAACCCCTGCGGATAAGGCTCCCAGACTGGGACGATCCACGGGTACCACCGCCTGACGCGGGGTCAAGTGGAACCGCACCATCTTCGGCGAACCCTGCGGAAGGGAACCGCCAGGCGGCGGACGCCGCGCCGGCCCAGTTCCCGATGGGATTGCGCGACGCCGCCGCGACGATCTCTTCACCGCGGCGCCGCCGACCCGGTGCGCACCGGGCTGCCCCCGACCCACCAGGGACATTGGGGCCGGCGGCCGCGACGCGCGCGACCGGAGCCAACTCGAGCGTCTCTCCCCACTGCCCAGCGCAGTAGCGGGGGGGATTCGCCAGCCCGCCCCTCCACGGGGTGGCTACCTGCATGCGTGTCGGCATAATGTGGTCGCGCCGCGAGGACGGACGGCAGCGCATCCTGTGCGCCCGCGCAGGGGACGCAACCGCGCCCGCCACTCATCCTCGTCGGACGACACGGCCCACCACCACGCCGCCTCACCTGACGAGTGGTGCCCTCCTGGCTCGAGCGGTGAGGAATGGGACTACGCCGGGCCTCAGGACGCTGAAGCGCTCTGTCGGTTCCTGAGCTCCGTCGACTACGGCTTCGACGTCTCCAGTGAGGGAGAAAGTGACCCCATGCCGGAGTGCTTCGTCATCGACGGCGATGTCGAGTTCGGAAGCGAAGATGGCCCCGGCGACGACGCCGGCCACGATAAGACTCCGGAGGTAATGGCGACTGGCCGCGACCGACCTCTGGCGGACGCAGGCGCCGCGGTGCCTGCCAACGCTGACGCCTCGACGCCTGTGGGCGATGAGGCATTGACACAAGCCCAGCTGGCGCAAGTCAGAGAGATGGAGAACAAACTCCAGGAGGAGCGCCGCCAGGTACAGCAGTTGCGGGCAACACTGGAAGCGCAGCAGCCTCAGCGCGGCAATCGTGCCAGAGCCGCGGGACTCCTTGCCCGCGCCCGCATCGAGAACGACGACGGCGCCGACTTGCCGCGCGCAAGCCAAAAGCTCGTTACCGCAGTAACGCTGCTACGGGCCATCCCCGAGCCGTCCACACCATCGGCTCGACTCCTGCACCGCGGAGCCTTGTCGAGCAGGCGGCCGTCCTACAGGCCGAGAGTTCTGCCTCCCGCATTCGACATCAGGCCAACTCGAGGGCCGAAGGCGACGGGCAGGACAAGGAGGAGTCCGTCCACACGCCTCGTCGGGTGAAGTAGACGCCGAACCGTCCAACGGACGACGGTAAGGTGCTCATAGCCCATCACCCCAGCGAGCGAAGGCCTGCGAGAGACCGGCTTCAGGACATGCGTGGCACCGCCGACGATGGCGACGCCCGCAACACCCTGAACAAGAAGAGATACGACACCGCGACGAGCCGAGGGTACCATCCACGTCGCGGGGGCGCTTCGACGAGGAGGAGGACAAGAGCCCGACGCCTGAGCCCGCAGGGACTCGAGTGTTCAGCCCCGCCATCCGCACGGCGGCCATTCCCCCTCGTTTCCGACAGCCGGCAACCATCACCAAGTCAAGGTGAGACCAACCCCGAGGTTTGGCTCAATGATTACCGTTTGGCTTGTTAGTTGGGCGGCGCCACGGACGACTACATGATCATTCGCAACCCGTCGCTTCACCTCGCGGACTCGGCTCGTCAGTGGCTCGAGCACCTGCCCGTGAACCAGATCCACGACTGGGGCGACCTAGTCAAGCTGTTCGTGGGGAATTTCCAGGGCACCTACGTGCGCCCGGGTAATTCCTGGGACCTGCGAGGGTGCCGTCAAAGGCCGAGCGAGCCCATGAGGGATTACATTCGTCGCTTCTCCAAGCGCTGCACCGAGCTCCCCAACGTCGGTGACGCCGAGGTCATCAACACCTTCCTAGAGGGCACGACGTGCCACGAGCTGGTGCACGAGCTTGGCCGCAACCACCCCACCAGCGTCAGCGAGCTGTTCGACATCGCATCCAGCTTCGCGTCAGGGGAGGAAGCGGTTCGAGCCATCTGCGACGGCAAGAAGGGTAAGCGCGTGGAGGAGGCGCCTGTAGAAGGAGGCCGACCCACAGAGCAAGCGAAGAAGCCCAAGCCGCACAAGCAGGGCAACCAAAGCCGAGAGGCCCGAGGGCCGTGCGCGGCCATCAGCGTGAAGACGACCCCGACGAAGCCTTCGCCGCAGACCAAACCCGACGGGGACCTCGACCCCCGCCACCTCCAGGAGGCCGGTTCGACGACATGCTCAAGAAGCCGTGCCCATACCACAACACCGCCGTCTCGCAGACCCTCGAGCAGTGCGAGATGATCAAGAAGCACTACCGACGCCTCGTCGCGAAGGAGGGGGACACGAGGAAAGACGCCGATGGTGGCGGCGGCGCCACCGGCGACGGGTTCCCGGTCGTGGAGAACGTCTTCTTCATCACCAGGGGACCCACGACAAACATGTATGCGTGACGGCGACGGCGCGAACGCCAAGAGGTCTACGCCGCGCGCCCCGCTACGCCCTCGTACCTCGACTGGTCGACGGAGACCATATCTTTCGGTCGCGAAGACCACCCGGATTACATCCCTAACCCGGGACATTATCCACTCATCGTCGATCCTATGATCGGCAACACCCGATTCTCCAAGGTGTTGATGGACGGAGGAAGCAGCCTCAACATCATGTTCTCCAACACCCTGGAGCTGATGGGGATCGGCGCGGACAAGTTGCGGCCCAGTTTGTCTGCATTCCACGGCATCGCGCCGGACAAGAAGGTCCAGCCCCTCGGGCAGATCGACCTGCCCGTCTGCTTCGGCACGACGGGCAACTTCCGCAAGGAGGTCATCTCCTTCGAGGTGGTGGGGTTTCGAGGGGCTACCACGCCATACTTGGACGACCAGCCTATGCCAAGTTCATGGCGGTCCCCAACTACACCTACCTCAAGCTGAAGATGCCGGGGCCGAAGGGCGTCATCACGGTCGGGCCGTCGTTAGAGCACACCTGCGAATGCGACGTAGAGTGCATCGAGCGCGCCGAGGCCTATGCCTGCCTCGAGGCCCAAGTGGCTGACCTCGAGGAGATGCTCAACGAGGCCGCCCACTCCCACATCAAACATGCGGGCAGCTTTGAACCCGCGGAGCAGACCAAGGCTGTACCCCTCGATCCGAACGATCTCGAGGGTAGGGCGGCCAAGGTCAGTTCCACCCTCGACCCCAAATAGGAGGCAGTGCTCGTCGACTTCCTCCGCGCCAACGCCGACATCTTCGCGTGGAGCCCCTCGGACATGCCGGGCATTCCGAGGGAGGTCGTCGAGCACTCCCTTGATATCCGGCCTCAAGCCAAACCAGTGATGCAGCGCCTGCGACGCTTCGACGAGGAGAAGCGCCGAGCGATCGGGGAGGAGTTGTGCAAGCTTTTGGAAGCCGGATTCATCAAGGAGGTATTTCACCCTACGTGGCTAGCTAATCATGTTTTAGTTAAGAAAAAGAATGGAAAATGGCGCATATGCGTAGACTATACTGGTTTAAACAAAGCATGTCCCAAAGTTCCTTTCCCTTTGTCGCGTATTGATCAAATAGTCGATTCCACTGCTGAGTGTGAACTTCTATGCTTTCTTGATGCTTATTCGGGCTACCACCAAATTAAGATGAAAGAGTCCGACCAGCTCGCGACTTCTTTCATCACCCCGTTTGGCATGTTCTACTACGTCACTATGCCTTTCGGTCTCCGAAACAACGGGGCTACATACCCGCGATGTATGCAGCACGTTTTCGGAGATCACATCGGGCGGACCGTTGAGGCATACGTTGACGACATCGTTGTGAAATCTAGGAAGGCGGAAGACCTAGTCAACGATCTTCGAATCACCTTCGATTGCCTCCGGGCAAACGGGGTAAAACTGAACCCGGAGAAGTGCATATTCGGGATGTCGCGCGGCATGCTCTTGGGATTCATCGTCTCCCAGCGAGGCATCGAGCCCAACCCCGAGAAGGTGACAGCCCTAGAACGAATGGGGCCGATCCGAGATCTTAAAGGAGTGCAGAGGGTGCTAGGCTGCCTCGCGGCGCTGAGCCGTTTCATCTCGCGACTCGGCGAGAAAGGCTTGCCCTTGTACCGACTCCTAAAGAAACACGAACGTTTCACCTGGACCCTCGAGGCACAGAAAGCCCTCGACGAGCTGAAAGCGGCTCTCGCGCGCGCGCCCATTCTAACGCCACCGCGGGACAATGAGCCCCTCTACCTCTACGTGGCTGCGACTACTCAAGTAGTTAGCGCGGTCATCATCGTCGAGAAGACGGAGGAGGGCCACGCCCTGCCGGTGCAGAGGCCGGTGTACTACGTCAGCGAGGTGTTGTCCGCCACCAAAATGAGGTATCCCCATATCCAGAAACTGTTCTATGCTATAGTGCTCGCGCGGCGAAAGCTGCGACACTACTTCGAGGCGTCCGGTGACTGTGGTCTCGTCTTTCCCTCTAGGAGAGATAGTCCGCAATCCCGATGTCGCCGGCAGAATAGCTAAGTGGTCGATGGAACTAATGGGCGAGACCCTCACCTATGCCCCTCGAAAGGTAATAAAATCACAAATCCTGGCGGATTTCGTGGCTGAATGGACGGACACACAACTTCCCCCACCACAGATCCAGGCTGAATGCTGGACTCTGTACTTCGACGGGTCGGTGATGAAAGCCGGGGCAGGCGCGGGCCTCCTCTTCGTCTCACCCCAGGGAGAGCACATTCGCTATGTAGTGGGGCTACACTTCTCGGCGTCCAACAACATGGCGGAATACGAAGCCCTTCTCGCGGGGCTCCGTATCGCCAGCGAGCTCGGGGTCAAGCGTCTCGACGTTCGAGGCGACTCTCGACTGGTTGTAGACCAGGTCATGAAAACCTCGAACTGTCGCAACGATAAGATGGAGGCGTACTGCAACGCGGTACGCAAGCTCGAGGACAAGTTCTACGGCATCGAGCTCAATCATGTCCCGCGCAAATACAACGAGGAAGCAGATCAGCTAGCGAAAATCGCGTCTGAGCGGCTGACCGTTCCGCCGAACGTTTTCGCCCGCGACCTCGACAAACCCTCGGTCGACCTCGAGGGTGCCGAGCACCCCCCTCGAAAAACTTCGAAACCCTCAGGGGCTGACGACCCGATGGACAAGGACCCCTTGGGAGGCGATCCCGAGGCCCCCGACTTTGAGACATCCTCGATGGACGAAGCCGAAGCAATGGAGATCGACGCTGACCTGCCGCCGCTGCGAGATTGGCGCACCCCATACCTCGCCTGGCTCGACCAAGGGGAGTTACCCTCGGACCGAACCGAGGCCCGCCGCATCTCGAGGAGGGACAAATCGTTCATCTCGAACGAGGGAGAGCTGTACAAGCGCAGCGCTTCGGGGATTTTGCAACGATGCATACCGATTCCCGAGGGGCGGCAGTTGATCTGCGACATCCACGCCGGTGTATGCGGGCACCACGCGGCACCACAAACCCTCATGGGCAACGCCTTTCGGCAGGGCTTCTACTGGCCCACCGCGATGGCAGACGCCAACGAAACGGTGCGTACCTGCGAGGGATGCCAGTTCTACGTGCGCATGACGCACCTCCCGGCGCATACTCTGCAGACCATCCCCGTCACATGGCCTTTCGCGGTCTGGGGACTGGATCTTGTAGGGCCTTTTAGACAAGCGCCCGGGGGCTTCACGCACGTACTTGTGGCGATCGACAAGTTCTCGAAGTGGATCGAAGTTCGGGCCGTCACCAACATCAGATCGGAGCAGGCTGTGCTATTCTTCACCGACATCATACACCGGTTCGGCGTTCCCAACTCGATCATCACCGACAACGGCACCCAGTTCACAGGGAAGAAGTTCCTGGAATTCTGCGACGACCACCACATCCATGTGGACTGGTCAGCCGTGGCTCATCCCCAATGCAACGGCCAAGTGGAGCGTGCCAACGGCATGATTCTGCAACGGCTAAAGCCGAGGATCTTCAACAAGCTGAACAGTTACGGTCGAAGGTGGGTAACCGAACTACCCTCGGTGGTTTGGAGCCTGAGAACCACTCCGAGCAGGGCCACGAGCTTCAGCCCATTCTTCCTCGTCTACGGCGCCGAGGCCATCTTGCCGACCGACCTCGAGTACGGATCCCCGAGGCTCAAGGCCTATCAGGAGGAGCAGAACCAGCGAACACGCGAAGGCTCGCTGGATCAGGTGGACGAGGCTCGAGACGTGGCCACGCTGCACTCGGCACGGTACCAGCAATCCCTGAGACGATATCAGGAGCGGAGGGTACGGCGTCGAGACTTGAGCGAGGGCGACCTGGTGCTGAGGCTACGTCAAGACAACCAAGGCCGACACAAGCTCACGCCACCGTGGGAAGGACCATTCATCGTCGCCGAGGTCCTCAAGCCCGGCACCTACAAACTGGCGAACGAGAAGGGCGAGGTCTTCCCCAACGCTTGGAACATCCAACAGCTATGTTGCTTCTACCCATAGAACCTCTTGTACTTTCCGCCATCTTGTTTTATCGCACGATGATAATAATAAAGGTTCATAACAGCATGGAAACATTGTTACTAACAACAATGAAACAGGGTAACTCGCCTTTACCCTCGAAGTGAACTCGAGGTAAAGCCGGGCCTCCCTCGGGCTACTGGGGGACTAACCCCCCAACAGTCCTAACTTTTTTTCATGCGCCTTTTTCGAAAATGTGTTGCCAAGCCCTTCCTCGTCAGTTCGGAAAGACGTAAGCGAGGAGCAAGCCTACTGTGGCTGAGAGTCGTCCGAGTCGCGGGACCGCCTACGCTCCCGAAAGGCTACGGCATCCCCCTCACCACTCGACGCCAAGGTTACTTGTGTCCCTCCACCGAAATCGATCTCGAGCTAAGAGGAGAGCACAACACATCGAACAACAAACAAACTCAAACCACTTCTTTCGAAAAACGCGCTGCCAAGCCTTTTCTCAACAGTTCAGAAAGAAGTAAGCGAGGCGCAAGCCTACCGCGGCCGAGAGCCGGCCGAGTCGAGGGACCGCCTACGCCCCCGAAAGGCTACGGCATCCCCCTTGCCACTCGACGCCAAGGTTACTTGTGTTCCTCCGCCAAAACCGATCTCGAGCTAAGAGAAAGGCACAACACGTCGAACAAACGTAAATCGGGTTGCAAAACCCGAATTAAATTTATACATCCTTATCTGTCGCACAGCTAACCATGAAAATATGGGGCCAAGCGCCCGAAATCTCTGCATGAACTCACGGAAACGGTTTTGGCGTCCCCCAAGCCGCGATACAAGGCTCGCTAACACACCCCGAAGATCGCAAGGAGGATCCGACTTCCCCTCGGTCGAAACCTAGAATGCGTTATCGGTCCTTTTCCCTCGAAAATCGAGGAGGATGAAAGCGAGGCGCGAGTCTACTACGGTGGGAAGCTGGCCGGGTCGCGGGACCGCCTACGCCCTCGAAAGGTTACGGCATCCCCCTCGCCACCCAACACTTAAGTTGCTCGTGTAAAACGAACTCCATCGCGAAAGTCACTCCAGAATCATGGGAAAGGACACGGTATCGTACAAAAAACACCGGATATAGAATGCGTTATCTATACCGTTCCCTCAAAAATCGAGGAGGATGAAAGCGAGGCACGAGTCTACTACAGTGGGAAGGTGGCCGGGTCGCGGGACCGCTTACGCCCTCGAAAGGCTATGGCATCCCCCTCACTACCCAACACTTAAGTTGCTTGCGAAAAACGAACTCCTTCGCGAAAATCACTCCAGAAATATGGGGAAAGGCACGATATCGCACAAAAATCTCCGATACCAGTACAAGACCGTGCTAACCCGCGAAAATGTTAGACACATAAATGGATTTATTCCTTACACGCCACGAACGGCAAATTTGTGAGGATAAATTACACTCGGCCATGGGCCGTTCAGAGATAAAAAGACAAAGAGCCGCTCTAACAGGGCTCTTGAACCACTTCAGCGGCCGGCCAGCACACTATCACGAGAAGCAGTTTCCACAGCTTTCTCGCCGATTTTCTTCTGGCACTCAGCCAACTGAAGGACCTAGCGGTCGAGCGGCTGTGGAACGGAGAGACGTTGGACCCCTTCACCGTCGAACAGGGCCTGGCTTCACGTCCTGCCGTCGATGAGCGCCCTTGCAAGAACGGCGGCCGGCGAACGTCATTCGCTAGTTTCCCAGCAAATGAAGCACCCGCCGCAGCATCCTTGCAGGGCCTCACCACCGGCAAGGCCACCGCCTCCCCGATGAGGAGCGCGATGTCCTGCTCCTTTCCCGCAGCATGCTGGCCGCCTCTTGCCGACTTTCTTCTGGCATCAATGGCGCGCGCCAAGGTCGGAACCCCGGACCGCTCTACCCTCACTCTCGAACCCATCGGGAGGACGAAGTTTGTGGCTCTACATACTTGCCAAGCTACACGAAAACCCGGCGCTGGTCCTCTTCCCCACCCGGACGCCTGTTTTTATAGGCACCCGGAGGCGGCGACTGTTACTCCTGTGGGGGGATAGCCGTGAGATTCGCATGCGGATGCGAATCGCCGTCCATACCGGGTGGGCAGCCTTAATCACCTCCTTGACTTAGCCCGCCTGCCCTACGATTCCTGCGCCCAACTGCCCGGGCCGATTCACGGGTGAAACAGCCGTGGCCTAGCTGGACGGGCTAGGGGGAAGGAGATAACCTAGTGCCACCTAGGCAGGAAGGCTAGCTCCGGCCACTGACGACTGGGCCCAGCCGCGCGGAAAACCACCCCAAAGTGGGCAGCCGCGTCCACCCGGTGCGCGATAAAACGAATCCGCACGCCTGACGCTCTGATCGTCACGTCGCCTCAGCTCCTACCCGCACACGCCACTGCGGCTGGAAAGGCGCGCCCGTTTAAACCGCGCCATCAAGAACAGCCTGGCCGCCTGAACCGGGGAGCACACGCGTCGAACGCGGCGGTGAGCTGAGTCGCTGACGCACGGGCCCCATCAGTGGAAAACCGCCCCGGCGTGGGTGGCCGCATTAACTGCGGCATGGTAAAACAAACCGACGCCGCAGTAACTCTGGGCACCCCGTCACCTCAACCACCGCCCACGCACGCCACTCCGCCTAAAAAGGCGCGCCCGCTACTCCCACGCGAAGCGCCGCGCCACGTCAGCCGAGATCGTGTGGATACGAATGGCCAATTCCGGTCGACGGGCCGATGTACCGCCACGTTAACCACGACTCGCGCAAAATGCGGATGACCGCTCTCGATCAAAAGGGCCAATGAACGACGACAGCTTCCAAGGTAAGCCAAACCGCCTCGAGGCGTTCCGCGGAGGCCGGGGTTCGAAGTCCGACCCTCGAATGGGTTCAAACGGACGCCCCGGCCGAGTCGGAAACAAACGAGGAAAGGGCGGCTGACTCGACCCTCGAGCGGAGAGGCTCGCACGCCTCCTCCGTGGCCTTACTAATCAGAAGCTCGAGCCTGGCCCTCGAACGGGTTCGACAGGCGCTTCAGATCAACATAGTCAGGGATGATTCGGGCGTGCTCATCATGACTTTACCCCCGAACGCGAAGTTCAGGGACGCCCTTGTTGTGTTCAAGGCCGGACAAAGGCAGCTAGTTGAGGGATCCCACCGAGGGAGAGCTTCCACGCCCTTGGTCCCTGTCCGATGGGACCAAGCCCCTTCCTAGCAAACCTTTGTGAGTGCTCGCTGATGGACGTGTCTCCGGACCACGAGCCGACCCCCAATGAACGGGGCACGGACGCTGACTTGAACTACCCGCTAACAGCTCACCGAGACGATCGCATTCGCGAACCCGCTCGAGGGTAGCGTGGAGTGTCTCACCCCTCAGCCCCGCGGAGGGGAAGCGAGGGTCGTAACACGAAAAGACGAGGAACTCTCCCCGATCGCCCTTTCGAGGCCAAGGGCTCGGGGGTTCCCCGCACAAGCAACGCGATACCCCCCAAGCGCGACCCTAAATTCGTGTGTGATGTTCTCCCTGATTTAAGCCTAACGCGCAAAAATCATAGCCTTTGTACGAGTACAAACACTCCCACAAAGGCTCGGGGGCTACACCCGCGGGTGCGCTAGCGTGCCCCCGCAGAAATCTCGCACGATCGAAAACGAACGCAGACACCGAACACTCGCAAAAGACCACCCCGATCATGAGCCTTTACATGAGCAAAACCACTCCCGTAAAGGCTCGGGGGCTACTGTCGGGGACCGTAATTAGGGGTCCCTTAATCATCGGGGTAATCACCCAAAAAAGCGAAAAAAAGACTGTCTCTGGGGACCTTTGGGCCTGCGCATACGAAATCACGCGGCCCAGCGGCCCGACGCGGCCCAACAACAGCTCGCAGGGATTGCGCCCGAGCTGCGCCTCGCTCGAGGGAGCACCGCCCCCTCGAGCGACGGGATGCATATCCCCGCCTCGCCAGGGGACACTTTGACCCCTCGAGAGACCGCCACGGCACGGTACGACCACTCATTACCAGCCTCCACGCCAGGCGCCAAAGTCAAAAGGCGAAACTTCGGCCGCATGTCGCCCCTGACAAAGCCTGACCGCGTCGTACCGCCATGGCGCGGACAGGCAGCCACTGTGCAGAGCGTGCCCGGCACTGCACCTCCGACGCATCCGGCACCGGTCACTCCGCGGCGCTATTCCACCAACTCCCGTCGCCTCCTTCGTCAGAGCGCCCTCGAAGGGGCGTGGAGACCCTCGAGCAGGAGTACGGACGACGACGACGACCAGGGGCGAACTTTGGTCAAGCGTCATCATACGGCCGACGGGACGGGGTACGACTCCCTTGACCCTTGCTCGCTACGCCAACGGGCAGCCACGCCCCGCACTGTGGCAACAGTAAGCGCCGTAGCACCCTAACGTTGCCTACTCTTGTCCCCTAGGGCGGTGGGGCACTAGGGACGCGTACAGGGGCCATCGGGTTAGCAGGAAGCCAGCCGCCCCATACGCACCAAGCCTGACACGACCGACAGGGCGAAAGCCGGTCGTACCGGTCCGTCAGGCCGGGCCACTACGCCTCTGACCATAGTGCTACGACGACATGACAGCTACGTACGACATGCCAGCTCCTGTCCACCTGCCCCCGTAATTTCCGGGTAATCGACCCCTCGGGGCAGGGCAGGAGACCCCTCGAAGGAAGCCGCGGACAACGACTCGACCACGACGACGACCGTGCAACCCCTCGAAGCCCCGACAGAACGGGTACAGGACTCGCCACACCGCCGACCGGCGCCGAAAGCCAACCCAGCTCGCCTTCAAGGCACGGATTCGCCAAGGATCAAGGGCACCCCATGTAGGGGGCGTCCCATGACATCTACTGTAGCCACGACTGTAACCCCTCTACCCCTTGAGATATAAAAGGGATAGTCAGGGGGCCACGCACGAGGGACCCAAGAGTTCACACGTCCAGGCATACGCCCAGACACGAACACACACACGACATTGGCACTCGCCTCAATCATCTTCTTGCTCCGACCCGGGACTTGGAGAACGACTCTCCTCTCCCACCTTCACTTGTAGCCCCCCACTGCAAGCACCAGGGTGCGAAGCTAATACAAGTGCGCGAGCACCCCTTGCTGGACGTACGGCCCCGCGGCCGGAACCAGGATAAACCCGTGTCCTTGTGTTGGCTTCTCGCATCGACCATCAGGGACGAGACACAGCGCACTTTCTGTGCGGCTCAGGGAGTGCCGGCCATTCTCGACGCCGACACTATGGAAAAAAAAATCAAAAACTAGTTGCAATTGAGATAGTTAGGAATGTTTTTGTTTGTTTAGTGAGAGATACAATGAACGTTCTCTTTATCTGTTAGTTCGTCCTAAAAGTGGTGGATAGGAGGAGTAAGAGTAACTTACAAAACATTTATGTAAACATGGCTATTTCTGATAGTGCAACCAACTTCTGCAATGAGTTGCAAAATCTCGAAACAGCCATACGGATGATCACATCAAGCGCTGATTCACTCGAAATCGTAGCCAAATAACAAATGGATATTGAAGAGCTTTCTTTCCAAAATAGAAAATGGGGGGATTTTTTTTTCTCCAACAGGAGTGGCGCGATTTCGGCGCGAGCGGCTGCGTGGTGAATAAAATAGGAGCACCACAAAACTTTTCGTTGCCAACCCCGCACAGAAACGCCAAGGAAAAAAGCTACGAAACCAATGCATGGGGCGGTCATGCATGTTTTGTCATCGATGGCGCATATAGGCATGCGTGCAGGCGAGGCCACTAACAAACGTTATCAATTATCTTGTTAAGCAACACGTACACATTAAAATAACGGATGTGATAACCTATCGGTTTAAATTAATTTGCTACTAGTCGGTGATGGGCACTGGACAAGTTGCTGCTGGTGGCCTGTTCGCGGTCGCTCTTGTTTCGGGGAAATCGGTTTGCGTACGGTGACACGCTTTTGCCTCGTTGCCCAACTTGGCGTCTACGGGCTTGGTGGCCAATAAGCTCGGGGTGCACACGTCTGTCCAATAATAATCTCCTTAGCCGTTGTTGCGTCCGATCTCTGACTGTGTGGAACGGTAGCTTAAGCTTGACGGCGCAAGCGCTAGCGGCGCGCGGATGAAGTCACTCTCTCCGTAACTGTAAACATGGGCGTGCCGGTTCCTTTTGCTTTCGAGCCCACGATCGAGCTGGTTATTAACCGATCACTTATTTTTGTTTTGGAACGAGAGAGCGCTGGTTAACCGATCTGCCAGGCACATGGTTACGTGTCACCCGGCTGTACGTTATTAACGTACGCGTGCTTGATAGCACTACGTACTGGCTGATCGCGCTGGGAAACGGAGGCACGTCGTAGACGTAGACGCCAGCAGGGCATGGCCGCATGGGATCAGGTTGACGTCGACCGGTGGCGCACGAGGCACCGGCAGCAGCCGGTGGGACGGGACGCTGTCACGCTGGGGATGGGAGCCTTCCGCGGCGGACGAGCCGGAGGCCCCCGGAGCCAGCCGGCCGGGAGCGCGAGCCGCGCTGGGATTGCGCGCGGGGGATGTGGGGGGTGGCGGGCGGCGACCACGCGGGACACGCTACTACGGGCCCGTACACGCCGTGTTCACACGCCAACGCCACCGAGCCCGCACGTGAGCCCTCCCTCTCCTTTCCTTTTCGTCTCTTTCCGTATCCGCCGCGCCTTTCCTCGCGCTCCACGCTCCCTGTCGCCGCGGGCCCGCCGCCTCCTCCTCCACTCCACATTTGTCTCTTCTTTTTTCTTTTTCAAGAAACCACATTTGTCTGTTCTACCACGACGAGCGAGATTAATAAAATTGCTCGAGTTCAGTAAAAACTTGGCGTGTACCCACGGACTGTGGCCCGCACCTTTTTACCTCTTCTTCTACTTTTTCTTTCTTTCCGGCGGTGCACTGACACCGTCAGATCCATCGAATTATTATCCTAATTAATTACCGAAAAGCTAATCTAATCAGGTCGAAGGTCCACTTGGACGGATGAGGAGACAGGTTGGGTGGGGCCTGTCAGAGGTCATGTGCAGTGGCGGGTGGCTGGGACCACGGCCACCCTCCTGACCCGTGCTAGGAGAACAGTCTCCTGTCTCCGCCACTCGCCGGCGTGCCGCTGCCTGCTGAATTTGCTACACGGTTGCTTTCGCAAACGTGGAAAACATATATAGCCAAACACGGCATTTTTTGTTTCAGAGGACAAAAGACGACCACGTGAACCAAATTACAGCATCTAACCAAAGCGGTTTCCAAGGAGGTTTCGTTTTTTCCCTTTTCGTTTTTTCAAAAGCCATATATCGTCAGGGCGCACTGACAAAACAGCACTCGTCTAGAGTTCTTTCAGAAGCCAAATGAAGGATCGAAGTGGCGACCAGAGAGGGGAGAGTGAATGGGAGCCGATAAAATGTCTTCTCTAAAGTCGGCCTATGTTCCAAAGTCACTTGCCAAAAATTCCTCACAGGCTTGCCAAGGTAGCGTAGTCACAGCGGACCTACCAACCCTAGGAACAAGCTAGAACGAATTACCAAGCGGAAGCACAACTCAAGAACCAAAAACGATTCGCAATCTGCCTGGGTCAGCTCGGACCGTCCGCACAGGGGTCGCGGACTGTCCGTGGTCACGGCGGACCGTCCGTCTAGACAAGGCGGACCGTCCGTAAAATCACCCCAAATCTCCAGTAGCTCCAGGCCCTTTCGCGGACTGTCCGAGCTCCTACCGCGGACCGTCCGCCAGTGTCGCGGACCGTCCGCCAGTGTCGCGGACTGTCCGAGGTGGTCACACGGACCGTCCGTGAAAACACTTAGCTAAATCCAAGACAACACCGTCGAACTCTTCTGCACGGACCGTCCGCCAATCACATGCGGACCGTCCGGCAACCTCGCGGACCGTCCGCCAACCCCGCGCGGACCGTCCGAGAAACACGATGGACGAACAGAACGAACAGCTACAGTAACCCGCAGATCTCTCCTTCCAAATCCATCATCGGATCTCCCAAACGGCTAGAGCTCTTAAGACGAAACTTTGGGGAGATGATTAGCACCCTAAGGGGAAGCTATGCCCCAAAAATCTCGGCCTCTAACTCCCTACAACTCGAGAAATCGCGGATCACACGGAAGAACACCTTCTCACGAGTTCATCCTAAAAACTGCGAATCGAGACCGATTCCCGGCGTTTGAGAGGGCAAGATCACACACAAAGAGGCGCAAGGCACTCACCCATGATCCCCTCAAACAAATCCGGAGCCAAACGGTCTGGAAACGAAGAATCGAGCCAAGAACGAAAATAGCACAAAAAGGAACTCGAGGAGAGACAAAGAGATTCAACTAGCACTTGATTTCATTCCAACAAACAAAGGTCAGATTCTATACAAGGCTAGCAACCTCCCAAACATCCTCCCGCTAATATCGACATGAAGCACGGGCTAGCCTAGAGAAGCAAGAAAGAAATGAACTAGGGTTCCAAAAAAGATTACTTGCCATCCCCTCCACCTCCTATTTATATTAAGTGTCCTGGTGAAGGGAAGTGACCATACTACCCCTACAACTTAACTCTACGATACACACCCTCAAGGGCAAAACAGTAAAGTTGTAGATAACTCCTCCGACTGGGCACGCCGTCCATCCGGCCTTGCTTCCCTCCGACGCAAGCTCCCGGATCCCGCCACACGTCCACCGCCTCGAAGCTTCCCGAACGTGCCCGTATCACCGTCTCCGTCACGTTGGGCCTTCGGGCTCGGTTTTGAGGCCCAAACCGAGAAACCCTCCTCCGATGGTTTTGTGGCCCAACCATCAAACCCCGCGTACAAGCTTCGGTCGTTAGCCGCCACCTTGCACCGGCTCCAAGTCCATGACTTTGTCTTGCTCTTCTTGCACCATGTTGACTGCACTTGATCCCGTCTGGCCACCGGGTCCCTCGAACCAAGCCTACTTGTCTCTCCTAAGACCTTTCGCACTTGTTCTTCACCTGCACCAACGCAAACCAAGTCGCACCAACACCTGCAGTACTAGGCCAAAAGTCAGTCCACACAACGTTGTCAATCACTCATCACACTGAGAAGCGACCATCCACCGGTCCTCGGACACACATGGTCCTCAATCTCCCCCTTGATGAGTGCATTGGCAACACACACATAATTCAGGATATGAAAAATGAAAACAGAAAAAGAAAAGAAAAGAAGACTCAATCAAGTGACCAAAGCGAGGAACAAGCCGAAAGACAAAGTCACTCGAAAGAGAAAGTCTCGGTCCCCTAAGACAAGGGCAACGGCTCAACACAACCGAGACAACGAGTTCCAAATGTCGACCCCTCAAGAAGAGGCAGAAAGGGCTCAACACCATCGGCAAAAGAGCAAAGCACAAAAATGCATACTCCCCCTGAACAAGTGCATACAAACTCAAGTTCTCCCCCTGAACTGAGTAACCCTCTCAATGCAAAGCAATGCATAATTCTCCCCCTTGTTGACAATGCAAACATCAAAGATTGCATGAAAAATGTACAAAGTCAAGAGCTTCTCTTATATATCGCAAAGCATCAACATATTCTCAAAATGAGTTCGCACATGAGAGGGTATTCAAATAAATCACATACAACTACAAGCTCACAAGGATATCATGATATAAGCGAATGAGAAAAGTAGTTAATCAAAGTTTTAGAATGTTACAAAGATGTCACCATATGAGCAAAAACTGAACCAAGAATAGCTCAAGCATGAATAATTCGTACTATAATCAGTTTATGCGAGGACAACACATTCTTAACAAAAGATCATCACAGACACCCATGAAAGATCCAAGCCATATTCTAGCTTTCATTTTTGGCTTGTTGAGATCAAGTGCCTACTTCTTTGGTAGACATCATGTGACAACTAAGCATATTAAGTTTTTAGCAGCGAAAGCATTTCAACCTTGGTGAACAACATATTTTTCTCAATTTTATATAACCATACAACCAAGCTAGCATGATGTGTCTTTGCGACACAAAGGAACCAAGTTCCTCCTAGGATTTAACATAGGCTAAACATCTGCAATGATACCTAGATCATGGATCCAATTGAAAAGAATATGAAACCCAACCACAAACAGATCATGAGAACTAGTATTCAAGCAAGAGCTATCCAATGCATAGTAATTGCTCATGGGTGATCAAGAGTTTCATTTCCAAATTGCATATTGCAAAAACAGTTAGCTCATGTCAAGTATAGCATAATATCCTCATGAGACTAAACTGCACAATTCTCCATAAGAGCATCATCTCAAGTACTACATCACAAGAACATATGGAGAACCTAAGAATATATAGAAGAAGCTCATCTAGTATACAAGATGCAAGATATGATACAAGATGCAAAGTATGATATATGATGCAAAGTAAAAAGCAGGATTTACCTATTTGACAAGAGAGCTATACATATGCTACAAAGTGAGCTCCAAAACCAACTTAAAAAGGACAACACACACCAAGCTCTCCTCGCAAGCGGGCAAAGGTGGCTTGGTCAAGTGGTTTTGTGAAAAAATCGTCTAGTTGATTTTGTGTAGAGACATATGATAGTTCAATGTGTCCTTTCTCAACATGGTCTCTCAAGAAATGGTATCTCACTTCTATATGTTTGGTTTTGGAATGAAGCACAGGCTTTTTGGCAACACTAATGGCACTTGTGCTATCACATAGAAGTGGAACATGGGAAAAGCTCAAGCCAAAGTCACTCAAGGTGTACATGATCCATAGGAGCTGGGAACAACAGCTAGCGCCAGCTACATACTCGGCTTCTGTGGTGGACTGTGCAACGCTAGACTGCTTGCGAGAAGACCAAGAGACCAAAGAAGAACTAAGAAACTGACACTGACCCGAGGTAGACTTGCGATCCAAACGACACCCAGCAAAATCAGCATCGGAATATCCGTGAAGTGTGAGTGTCGAGGAGGCAGAATACCAAAGACCCAAATCAGGAGTGTATTTCAAATACCTGAATATCCTCTTGACGGCTTGCCGATGTGAAGTCCTCGGTGAAGCCTGAAAACGAGCGCACAGACACACACTGAATTGTATGTCCGGCCTCGTTGCCGTCAAGTAGAGGAGGGAGCCGATCATGCTCCAGTACTCCTTCTGGTCCACGGGTTCTCCGTCTTCATCAGCGTCCAAAGACGTAGTTGTACTCATCGGTGTCGACATCGGCTTGGCGTCGCTCATGTCAAACTTCTTCAGCATGTCCTTGGTGTACTTTGCTTGATGCACAAATGTCCCGTCCTTGACTTGCTTGATTTGCAGTCCGAGAAAGAACTGCAGCTCTCCCATCATTGACATCTCGAACTCCCTGCTCATATCTTCGGAAAACTTTGAAACAAGAGCATTAGAAGAGCCACCAAAGATAATATCATCCACGTAAATCTGAACGATCAAGATGTCTTTGCCAACACGAAGCAAGAACAAAGTCTTATCAACCGTGCCCATCACAAACCCCTTACTCAACAAGAACCCTCTCAACCTGTCATACCACGCTCTAGGTGCTTGTTTGAGGCCATATAGTGCTCGGTGGAGTTTGTACACTCGGTGGGGATATCTCTCACTCTCAAACCCAGGTGGTTGCCTCACATAAACTTCTTCCTCAATCACCCCATTCAAGAAGGCACTCTTCACGTCCATTTGGTGCAACTTGAACCCTTTAGCAACTGCAAATGCTAGAAGGATTCGAATTGCCTCCAAACGGGCAACAGGAGCAAATGTCTCCTCATAATCAATTCCCTCATTTTGAGAAAAGCCTTGGGCAACCAACCTTGCTTTGTTTCTCACAACCTCACCACTCTCACCCTGTTTGTTCTTCCAAACCCACTTTGTTCTAATAGGGTGGCAATTTGGTGGAGGCTCAACAAGTTCCCACACCTCATTCCTCTCAAAGTTCTCAAGCTCTTCGTGCATGGCATTGACCCAATTCGCATCAGATAAAGCGTGTCCAATATCTTTGGGCTCAAAAGACGCAACGAAAGAAGAATGAGCAAAGTGAGAAGTGTTTCTTGACCTTGACCGTGTAGTACGCTCATCGATGTCTCCTATGATTCCCGAGGGTGGATGGTGAGCTTGAATGTGTCTTGGTGCCTCACGTGTTGAAATCGCCTCCCCCTCAACAGCTGCTTCCACTCGCTCTCCATGTACATGTGTCGATGTTGAAGTGGTGGATGGACCATCTTCAAACGTAGTCGTCGTAGTGGAAGTAGTAGGTACAGGCGCCATCGGAGGAGCATCATCTCCATCATCATCTTCATCATCCGCATCCTTGTCTTCAAAGATTGACGGTCCCATCTCTTCATCACCTGCACACTCAAAGACAACAGAGCTACACGGAATCGTCTCGTCGAATGTTACTTTGCAAGTCTCCATGATTTGGTTAGTTGCAAGATTGAGCACACGATATGCTCTAGAATGATTAGCATAACCAAAGAAGATACCATCATGAGACCGAGACTCAAACTTATCTAGATTACCCTTCTTGAGAATGAAGCACTTGCAACCGAAAACTCGAAAGTGACTCACCTTGGGGGTTCTCCCATGAAAAAGCTCGTAGCAAGTCTTCTTCTTGAACGCACGAAGGAAAATCCGATTAGACACATAACACGCGGTGCTCACCGCCTCGGCCCAATACTTCCTAGGAGTCCTATGCTCATCGAGCATCGTCCTGGCCATGGTACAAATGGTCCGATTCTTTCTTTCCACAACTCCATTCTGACAAGCGACATAAGGCGAAGAAAACTGATGCTCAAGACCAAGATCACGGCAAAAGGTTTCAAATCGAGCGTTCTTAAACTCCGTGCCATTGTCACTGCGTATAGCTCGTATGGCATCACCATTTCGCTCATTTTTCAACCTCAAGATCAGATCTCGAACAAAACCAAACATTTCATCCTTAGCCGCCAAGAAATACACCCAGGTATAGCGAGAATAGTCGTCCACAATCACAAGGACATACCACTTCCCACCGACTGAGCGAACGCGAGCTGGACCAACCAAGTCCATATGTAAAAGCTCCCCAGGACGCTCAGTCATCACATCGGTCAGAGGTGGGTGGGAAGTAGCGACCATCTTGCTATGCCTACAAGGTGCACAAACCAAATCCTTTTCAAACCGAAGCTTGGGCAATCCTCGGATAAGGTCAAGACTGCTCAAACGAGAGAGCAAGTCGAAGCTCAAGTGACCCAACGTCCTATGCCACTTCCAAAGCTCGGAAGAGGAACCAGCAACGAGACAACGAGCAACACCAAAAGACCTCGAGAAATCAGCAACGAAAACTTGACTCTCGGGAATGATCATGCAAACAAGGTCACCTCGAGAATCAAGAATCCGAGAAGCACCACTAACAAACCGAACCTCAAAACCCTCATCAAGCAGCTGAGAGACCGAAAGCAAATTAAAGCCAAGCGACTTGATAAGAGCAACACGCTTCAACACAAACTTCTCGCTCACCTGAATATCACCTTCTGAGAGCACTCTACCCTTACCATTATCCCCAAAAGTGATGTACTCCCTTGTCATCACCGGGGTGAGGCTTGAGAACCACCTTTGATCTCCGGTCATGTGTCGAGAGCAACCGGAGTCAATCAACCACAAGCTCTTCAAGCCTCCCACCTGCAAAATCAAACACGAGATCGAGAATGAGCAAACGACTCAACACTGGGGCTAGAACAGAAGGAGTCAAACCAGTGCTGAGCCATCTGCTCAAAAGAAGGGTTAGCAAAATCCACTCTACCAAACCTATCAAACTGTGGAAACCTCTCACGCCTAACTGGAGGAACACCACGCGGGGGAAAGCGCGGTCCAGGCTCCCTCCAGTAACCAAAACCACGGTCGTCTCTCCTGAACTCGTACTGACCACGAGGAGGAGGACGCCTGGCGAAACCACCACGTCTCTGAGGAACTCTCCCACGAGGAGCAAAGCCACGAGCATCTTCTCTAGGAATCGAACGAACAAAACCATCACCCCTAGGCAAAGGTGCACGAGGCTCAGGTACGCTATGAGAAGAGCGGTACCTCTCCCGGTTACCCATTTCCTTCTCACGCCTCATCTCTCTCTTTTTCCTGAAGCAGAACTCATCTTGGTGACCATCCTTACCACAAAACCCATAGTGGTAACGAACTGGTTTTGGCTTTGGATCTCCTTTTGGCCCTGGCTTCTCACTAGGTTTGAGACCACTCGACTCTCCCACAAAGATCACTCGCTTTTGGAAGTTGTTGGCTGGTGTGGTAGAAGCTGGTGGATCAAGAATAGTATCGAGTTTGTTTCTCCGGTGGTTGGGTTTAGGATCAAAGGTGATTTTGGCTGGGGTTTTTTGTGGAGGAAATGGCACACCCTCACAAATCATTCCCTCATTCTTAACCACCGTCTCCCAGCCAAGCCCACGAGAATCACCTCTTCTGAGCTCAGCCATCATCATTTTCAACTGAGGCTCTCGACTTGACATCCAACCCAGGCAATGTCTCAACTCGTCATTTTCTTTTTGCACACGATTCATTGCATCCTCAATTTCACTGTTCTTCAAAGCATTTTTATCACACACGACACATGCAGGTGATTTAGCAGAACATTCGAGACATTTGATTTTAGCAAGAGCATCATCAAGTTTTGCATGCAAGACAGGGCAAGAGGTACAAGCTCCTAGCAAAGCAGATCTAGATTTCAATTCTTCAAGATTTGACTTAAGCAAGTCACATTCTTCAATTTTAGACATATGCTTGTTTTTAAGCTCAACCAATTCATTCATCACAGCATCACAATCATTGCAAGTATGCTCATCAGAAACAACATGAGCAATTTTTCAAAGCATCAATTTCAGATTGAGATTTAGCAAGTGATATTTCAAGTTGAGCAATTTGATCTTTAGAGGCAACAAGCAAAGACTCAAGTTCAACAACTTTCTCCTTAGACTCACCAAGCAACGATCTAAACTCCCTCTTCTCCTTGTTGGTCTTACGAAGCACATCATCACGATTATCAAGAAATTCATTCAACCTAGCATTCTCCTCTAGCAAGAAGTTGGGATCTCGATTTACCTCATCCTCAGACTCTGACTCGGAGTCTTCTTTTGCACTCTTCTTGTTGTCAGAGTTGTGCGCCATGGTACAGAAGCCTCGGGACGCCATGCACGCCAAGCCGTTGAAGTTCTCGTTCCTCCGGCGTCGACCTTGATCTTCATCCTCGCTGCTTGAGCTTGATGAAGAATTGCTTGAACTTGTGTCGACGTCGCTCGGTCCGGCCACCATGGCTCGTTCCTTGCGATTGTACTTGTTCTTGTGCTTGCGGTCACCATGCTTCTTCTTGTCCTTGTCCTTGTACTTGTACTTGTGGTTCTTGTGATCATCCCTCGAGTGGTGCTTGTGCTTGCGGTCTGGCTCTGCTGGCTCCGGACACTCGGCGATGAAGTGTCCCATCTTGCCGCACCTGTAGCACGTACTCCCAAAGCGCCTTGTACTCTTGCGGTTCTCGTACATGCGCCCGAACCTCTTGGTGAGCAACGCGAGATCCTCCTCGCTCAGCACCTCGAACTCCTTATCTAGCAAAGACACAAGAAAAGACAAGGCAAACTGCCGTGAAGAGTTAGCACCAGATCTAGAACTAGAACCACTCATAAGCGCCAGACTATGGGAATCAGTCGGGTTCTCAAGCTTGGCTCTAGCTAACCTATCAACCTCTGAGGACTTGAGCTTTGAGAACAACCCATCGACTATGAGTTTTAGATAGCTAGCCGACTCCATAATCGCCTCAACCTTAGTGCCCCATACAGACATATCCAAGCAGTGTAAAAGTTTCAAAGTCATATCATGGTCTGTATATGGGAGGTTGGTAATGTTGGCTCTCATGTTGTTCACTATCACGGTGAACCTCTGGAACATGGCATCAATTGACTCGCCGGGCAAATGAGAGAAGTTCTCATATTCCCTCCGGTAAGTCGAAAAGAGCCGAGCCTTAACCCCACTATCACCTCCATGGGCGATCTCCAAGTTTTGCCAAATCTTCCACGCAAGATGCTCTTCGATCACACGATTGAATTCATGCTCGTCAAGCGCTTTGAACAAGAAATCAACAGCTTTTGCATTTGCCTCAAACTTGTCCGTAGCAATTTGTGTCTCTCTCGAAGTAGGGGTGATATAGGTCGTATCAAGAGTGATATCCCATATCAACTGTCCCTTGCTTCGGAGGAAAGCTCCCATGCGAACCGACCACATCCGGTAATTCTTCCCATCGAAGAGAGGAGGACCCGAACCCTTTCCGGCGTACGCCATCCTTGGATCTTAAGACTGGATAGAATCACGAAGATCTGTAACCGGCTCTGATACCAATTGAAGGATCGAAGTGGCGACCAGAGAGGGGGGGGAGTGAATAGGAGCCGATAAAATTTCTTCTCTAAACTCGGCCTATGTCCCAAAGTCACTTGCCAAAGATTCCTCACAGGCTTGCCAAGGTAGCGTAGTCACAGCGGACCTACCAACCCTAGGAACAAGCTAGAACGAATTATCAAGCGGAAGCACAACTCAAGAACCAAACACGATTCGCAATCTGCCTGGGTCAGCTCGGACCGTCCGCACAGGGGTCGCGGACTGTCCGTGGTCACGGTGGACCGTCGGTCTAGACAAGGCGGATCGTCCGTAAAATCACCTCAAATCTCCAGTAGCTCCAGGCCCTTTCGCGGACTGTCCGAGCTCCTACCGCGGACCGTCCGCCAGTGTCGCGGACTGTCCGAGGTGGTCACACGGACCGTCCGTGAAAATACTTAGCCAAATCCAAGACAACACCGTTGAACTCTTTTGCACAGACCGTCCGCCAATCACATGCGGACCGTCCGGCAACCTCGCGGACTGTCCGGCAACCTCGCGGACCGTCCGCCAACCCCACGCGGACCGTCCGAGAAACAGGACGGACGAACAGAACGAACAGCTACAGTAACCGGCGCATCTCTCCTTCCAAATCCATCACCGGATCTCCCAAATGGCTAGAGCTCTTAAGACAAAACTTTGGGGAGATGATTAGCACCGTAAGGGGAAGCTATGCCCCAAAAATCTCGGCCTCTAACTCCCTACAACTTGAGAAATCGCGGATCACACGGAAGAACACCTTCTCACGAGTTCATCCTAAAAACTGCGAATCGAGACCGATTCCCGGCGTTTGAGAGGGCAAGATCACACACAAAGAGGCGCAAGGCACTCACCCATGATCCCCTCAAACAAATCCGGAGCCAAACGGTCTAGAAACGAAGAATCGAGCCAAGAACGAAAATAGCACAAAAAGAAACTCAAGGAGAGACAAAGAGATTCAACTAGCACTTGATTTCATTCCAACAAACAAAGGTCAGATTCTATACAAGGCTAGCAACCTCCCAAACATCCTCCCGCTAATATCGACATGAAGCACGGGCTAGCCTAGAGAAGCAAGAAAGAAATGAACTAGGGTTCCAAAAAAGATTACTTGCCATCCCCTCCACCTCCTATTTATATTAAGTGTCCTGGTGAAGGGAAGTGACCATACTACCCCTACAACTTAACTCTACGATACACGCCCTCAAGGGCAAAACAGTAAAGTTGCAGATAACTCCTCCGGCTGGGCACGCCGTCCATCCGGCCTTGCTTCCCTCCGACGCAAGCTCCCGGATCCCGCCACGCGTCCACCGCCTCGAATCTTCCCGAACGCGCCCGGATCACCGTCTCCGTCACGTTGGGCCTTCGGGCTCGGTTTTGAGGCCCAAACCGAGAAACCCTCCTCCGATGGTTTTGTGGCCCAACCATCAAACCCCGCGTACAAGCTTCGGTCGTTAGCCGCCACCTTGCACCGGCTCCAAGTCCACGACTTTGTCTTGCTCTTCTTGCACCATGTTGACTGCACTTGATCCCGTCTGGCCACCGGGTCCCTCGAACCAAGCCTACTTGTCTCTCCTAAGACCTTTCGCACTTGTTCTTCACCTGCACCAACGCAAACCAAGTCGCACCAACACCTGCAGTACTAGGCCAAGAGTCAGTCCACACAACGTTGTCAATCACTCATCACACTAAGAAGTGACCATCCACCGGTCCTCGGACACACATGGTCCTCACCAAATTTGCAAGGAGATACTTGCATAAGCATAATTTCAATACATTTTTAAGTAGTCTACAAAAGATAGTTGTTAGAGCTTAAATATTGCTATACAGAGTATTCCCAAACATGCATGGGAAACAAGGCCAAACCTATCATTTTGTTTCAAAAGTACAAAGACGACAACGTGAATTAAATTACATCTAATCTAGGCTGAAAAAACGTTTGCAAGGAGGTTTCGTTTCCCCCTTTTCATTTTCGAAAGGTAGATCACACAATGGCAAAGTAGCGCGCTAGAGTTTTGTTGATTTACTAATCCACCCATGTCCTTATTGGGTGTTCGGATCAACTAGATTTAAAATTTGTAGCACATCCAGACAGTACAGAGTGTTGATTATAGAATCCAGCCGCCTAAATTCTTATAATCCCATTATCTCCTTCCACCTGGTTATTGTGATATTATAGACACAATCAACCCTTTAACCATATTAGAATCTAGAGATCCAAATAGCTAGCTATAATCTATAATTCATATATATTCTTATAATCTATAGACACTATTCCGATTCCCTATAATCTATATGAGATCCAAACATGACCTAAGCTATCATACTAAACATTTAAACATTTGTTAACATGTTTCAATATTATAGGCAAAAGCCTCATTAATTGAAAAAGCTCATACCATATATAAACTTTTTTTATATAGCACACTACCATGTCTTCTCCACACTAACATCTCAAGCTCATGATGTTTTGATGAAATTTATGCTAACGCTAGCATATTTTTTCACCATGACACACTATGTTCTTGCTTGCTCAATCTAATCTTTTGACTTAGGGGGAATTGCAAAAGAAAAAAAACTACATATGCCCCCATAGAGTTTGATATTCTCCCCTAAGTTATTTTGTTGCAAATGCTCGCTCTCTACTTGATTTTCATGAAAAAAAACACTATAATGCCTGCATGCTTAACTGATTCAACTCGTTTTCATTAAGTTGGAGCCACCAATGTAGTCTTGATCAAAGTCAAGCATATTAATCTTTTTTTAAGTATTCCACCAAAAGAATCGTTGATTAGAGCTTAAAATACCGCTTACATTGTCGCATTGAGTTTTACTATTTGCAAAAAAACTCACACAACAATGTCATAAATAATCTTGATCAAGGCACTTGAACAACCTTAACTTGGCTAGCTTGGCCTTTTGCAGCTAGGATTCGTTTATCAAAATGCCGAATCAACAATAAAAAACAAGTTGCAGCAACATATCATGTAAACATGTTTGGCGAGCAAGTTTACTAACAAACTTTTACTCAATAAAAAAAGATGGGACAACATATCATAGAAAAAAATTGGATCGACAAGTTTTGTGGGAAAAATGTTGAATCAATTAAGAAAAGTTGGAACAATTTTTCATGTACAAAATGTTATTTTTGAAAGTGCCATGTACAGAATGTTGAACCAACAAGTTTTTTAAATAAGCCTAAAAATAAACTAAAGCAATATGTAACAAAAACTTTACAAAAAAGGTTCAATCAACATTCAATGACACATTTTGATAAAAATGTTGCTTCTTGCAAAAAAAATTAACAAAGGGGATTGGATACAATGTACAAAACTTGGGGATAATGTACAAAAAAGTACAAAACTTGGGCTAATATGTAACTGACTACTACCTCCGTTCTAAATTACTATTCGTTGTTGACTTTTTCGTTTGACGTTTGACCATTCGTCTTATTCAAAAAATTTCACAAGTATCATCTATTTTGTCTGTAACTTACTTTATCATCATATATACTTCAAATATAACTTATTGATCTCTATATTTGGATAAAATTTTTGAATAAGACGAATGGTCAAAGATCATGGAAAAAATTCAACAACGAATAGTAATTTAGAACGGAGGTAGTACTTAAAAACATGTTGTGCGGACATTTGATTGAAAAAAAAAACAAGAAAATCTTGGAAAGTTTTAGAAAATTGAGAGGATATGAAAATAACTCTCACTTTACTTATGCGTAAAAAATTGAGGTAACAATAAAATGAATTTAAAGAAAATAAGTAATGAAATAAATAGGATTTTCCTTGTAGAAATATATTCCCTCCGTATCGAAATATTTATCGCCGTTGACTTTTTTCTATAACTTTGACCATTCGTCTTATTCAAAATATTATGCAAGTACTATCTATTTTGTTTGTCACATGCTTTACTATTGTAGGTATTTTAAGCTTGACTTACCCTTTTGCATATTTGTGATAATTTTTTGAATAAGACGAATGGTCAAAGTTGTAAAAAAAAGTCAACAGCGACAAATATTTCGATACGGAGGGAGTACATAGCGAAGTATAATTTTTCCGTCTCACTTTATATGTTTTTCTTTAATGGTTGGTGGTCAAGATGGGCTCGTAATGACATACCCTAGTTTTACACTTTAAGAGCAACTCCCGCAATAGCCCACAAATCAGGCTCTTCAAATACTAGATGGTGGCTACCTCTGTTTTTTGAGATCCTCAAAACTGGCTACAACTCCAGCAATAGCCCTTAAGAATGAATGGCTCTCTAAAAGTTCCCAGGAATGCAGAGTGGAGGGGTAAATTTGGAGACCTTCCTAAAATAGGGGGGAAAGTAAAGGGCATGTTGGAGTCCCACTTTTTTTTATTTGATCCTCTAAATTTGGGTTAGGAGTCTGTTTCAAGTTCTACATGAGTTGCTCCAATACATACAATAATGTGTAGAAGTTTTTTTTTCAATAGAGCGCAATAAGAACAAGAAACGAAAAGCACTGGCCCAATAAAGCAACATGTTTTGTTTTGGTCCAACCTCACTCAAGTGCTCTCAGGTAGGAAAAAAATGGGCCACGAGAACAAAGAAGAGTGTCGATTGAGTCCGTAAAGAAAAAATGGGCTGCGTGAATAGAAGAGAGAGGTACACGTGGAAGATAAAGCCTACAGCTGCAGAAACCTGCCGAAAGCCCAAAAGATAGTTCAGCGATGCATAGCACCAACGCCCAAAATCGCTCAAAAAAAGCACCAACGCCCAAAAGATAGAAGAAATTTTACATCAAGGCCCCTGTAAAGGCAACTGCACCCCGGTGGGAAAAAAGCAACAACGCCCAAAAACATCATTTATCTCTGACCCGAAAGAATATTAATCATCTATAATGGTTATTTATCAATGGCTTACTATCTTTGACAAAATAATTCCTAACTAATTCTTATGACTCCGAAACTATGACAGGAAAGGACTTCGCTTCAGAGCGGTTCGAGACGGAGTTTTTAATACTCCCTCTGTTGTTAATTATAATTTATTGTAGTTTCATTCTAGCTAGTAGAGTGCACGTGCGACACACACGTGGTAAAAAAATATATTAATAAATTTTATATTATTAATTCACAGTTGTTAAGGGTATTGTCATCATATTTCCAAAGAGAAACTCCCCCTTTTTTCTGTAGAAAGTAGTTAGTGCCGCTGCAAAGTAATCATCGGTGGTTATATCTATCTCCTTCAGCGGACTAGCACATCAAGTCATTTCTTCCTTACTGTCTTTATTTTATTTAGTAGCACTCCCCAAAACAAATAATATAACGATACTTTTACTATTTTTACTTGATGAACTTGAACGATGTGGTCGGTGAGCGCCTTGTAGGTGGCCTGCGTCGGGTGCACCGAGTCGAAGAACATGTATCGCGCCAGCAACTGGCATAGCAGCAAGAAGCTGGTGCACAACACCTCCATCGAGAAGCCTGTTCCCGCAACAGCCTTAGGTCGTCTCCGTAAAACGACACATCAAAAAAGTTATTAGGTGCCTCCATCTATGTGTGCTTGTCTCGTGCGATCAGTTTGGCTACTAATCTGCAATCACTCATCGTATTTCTGGGGCCATATCGGCATATCGCCATGTGTTATGTAGGGTCCTGGGAGAGTAGACGTTGATATACGCCAGCAACGCGGCGTTCTAATTGGCGACATAGTCTCATGACCTCAGATTATTGGGGTTCTTCGTCACCGGGAGGCACCCGATCTTAGGCAGCCTGGCCACCATCACGAAGTTCTGAGCTCCTAGATTATTGTATAGACTCTGCAATGCTAGACAACATGACAATCAAATTCACTTATTACTTGACCATTAGCTAGCTTCAAGCAATCTAGTCTTAATCATTAACTGCTTAACATATTAGCTCAAACAAAGAATAAATAAGTTAATTATCTTAAAATACATTTTAAAAGATTCTTTTAGCTTGTTTGGCTGGCTCGAGAGCCAACATGTTAACGACACAAAAAAACAACTACTCAACTCGTTAAAAAATTCATCGAGCTGAGCCGAACCACCTAACCCTCGTTAAAACTCGCCCAATTCCGTTGAACCGTGTGCACGTGCGTGTGTGTGTGTATATATATATATATATATATATATACACCGGCGTGCACCACCGTATGATGTAGCACTCTCCAGGGATATACTTTCCATTGTTGTTGACCTACATGAGGTAAAGATCACGAAGAAGGGTGGTGTCAAGCAGCTTGTCCTAGATGAGGTAAATTGAATGGAAAGGGTACACGAACAACGATGTCCTCACCTGTTTTAATCACAGCGGTTGACAAAACTTGGTAGTTGGATTATTTATGGGTAATTTTCCAAAATTTGATCAAGGGGATTCAATCAGATATTTGCCTATAATGAGAAGGAGAATAGCTCCTCAAGAAAAATTGGCTCTTGGAAAACTGCGCTCTTCTAAACTCCAAATTTTTCACCGTTTGCAGAGAGAACGGAAATGCTTCCTTGATGTCCATGGTCTTGTTCAAGCGGTTGTCAACCATGAAGTAGTTCCCTCTGCTCATTAGTCATGGAAACTGTTAAACAAATCGTGTCCATAACGATGCAAATTTCAGCACTCTAATTATAACAGTCATGGCTTACATATGCGCGCTTTGACAGTCTTGTGCACGTTCCACCAGTGCCAGGTGTTGAGCACGAGCACATCGGCGCTGGCCCATCGATCGGCATGCCGCGGCAGAACGTCGAGGCGGACAGCTCCCCTCGCGCCACCGCCGTCCCCGTCGTCGTGTTCGCCGGGAAGCGGTCGACCATCACGATCATCGGCGCGGGGTAGTACTCGACGGAGAGGTTGTAGTTAGCGAAAACCATGGAGAGGTAGCCCTTATGCCGGCTGATCGGCTTCTCGGACTGCGTACACACGCGCGCCAGCCGGCAGGGCGCCGGCAAGCATGCACACCATGGACTCCCACTGGTTCCGGCCGATCGAGTACCCGGCGAACACGATCCGGCCGTGTCCCGGCTCCTCTCCGGCCAGCACCTCCGTCGCGTTGAACCTGAACATACTCCAACCATTATTCCGATCAGGCGAGGAGCTCCACCGGCGGTGGCGTTGATTTTTGCTGCTGCATGTACGCTTGATTGGACGACCTTGGCCATGCCACGTTGCTGACAGCCTGTCAGGAATAAACGTGATTGGTTATTGCTGTGCAGCTCGCAAGGAAACTGATGCGCAAACAATTACGGAGAGCGTTTACCGAGAATGATTAACTCTCAAGAGACGAGATTAAATTGGTTACGACATCTATGCATGGCATATGATTTTAGGTGGTGGGTCAGGATTGGACGGATTGATCTGGGCTTATTTTAGGGCTATTTGATTGGTGGGTACGCGGGATGGGTACAGAAATTCCATGGTGAGAAAAGTAATACCCAAAACGGTAAAAATTCTCTAGAAACATCGTTTTTTAAAAACTTTCCACGTCATTTCCATCATTGAACCTGACATGTGGGTCCTCTGTGAGGGGTGTGTAGGATTTTTTTAGGTGAGAAGCGTTTTAAAAGTACTGGATCCTTACAGTATAGACTAGTAAATAAGTCAGACTTGGTGAGCAAAGACACATTAAAGCCATGGACGCTACCGCCGATTCTGCATCCGTTAAGAAGCGTGACAAATGAGAGATACTCGGTAGACATTGCACTTGGGAGCAACAACAGATCAACGACGGGGATGCAAGCAACGTGAGAGACGAAGGGGGTAAGTGTAGTGGTGTGGGACCGTAAGAGAAGATGAGGTACCATTGGTTGACTAATATCCGTGTGTTGCTACGGGTGAAAGGGACTTCGTGAGCGAAGTTGTGCGGGAGCCATAGACACCGCCGATTCCAACATCCGATGAGGAGCACAAAAATAAAACATCTTCGGTAAATGCCGTGCTCGAGAACGACGGCGGGTCAACGACGGGGTTGCAAGCGACACGAGAAGACGAAAGGGTGTGTGGTGGTGCCAGACGACGAGAGGAGACGATGTATTTTTAAAAATATATATATAACGTACTAAATGACTGTGGGTTGATTTCTATAAATGTAGGGGTTCGCAAAATTATAATATACCCCGAATCAATCCTTACTTTATTATTAAGTAGAGAATTAAACTTGTTTATCTTTGATTGAATTTATAGAAAAATATGTAACATATATTATATCAAATAAATACACTATCAAGACATATTTTATAGTAGATTTCAATTATACTAATTTGATATTGTGGATGTTGATGTTTTCTCTATAAATTTAATCAGAATTAGACAAGTTTGATTTAAAATACAAATCTAAGATAACTTATAATTTGGACAGATAAAGTAGTGTACACTCTTGATAATGTTCATAGACAACTTAGACATCCGACTTGGCAAATAAAGATTCAAGCTTGAACTTTCTTTTTGTGTGATATAGGCCCCTTTTGTTTTCCTCTCACTAAAATTTAGCCCCATCACATCGGATGTAAAGATACTCCCTCCATCCTTAAATATATGACGTTTAGGACAAGCAAATTAGTTTATTTTTGAACTAAATAGCTTGTCCTAAACGATATATATTTAAGAACGGAGGTAGTACTAATTAAGAGTATTAAATATAGATTAATTAAAAAACTCATTACATAAACAAGAACTAATTTACGAGACGAATCTATTAAGCCTAATTATATCATGATTAGACAATGTAATGCTATAGTAAATATATGGTAATTATGCATTAATTATAACTTAATTAGGCTTGTTAGGTTCGTCTCGCGAAATAGACATGACTTATGCAATTAGTTTTATAATTAGTTTATGTTTAATACTTCTAATTATCATTTATTTAAAGCTTTAAACTTTAGCACCTGAATCCAAATACCACCAATATTCGGTGATTTTTCATTACTAGCAAATATGCACTTAATCCGGCCATAATCTCTTTTCAGAGGCTACAACGCGCCATGTTTTGATTTTCCAAAAACGCCATGGACCGTTCTTAATAGAATCTCCTAGTTGCGATCCTATATCCATAGGAACTGAAAGTGTATCCGACCCGTATTGACGTTTCATCCTGCTATATTGTTGGTGCACTCGATTATTGGATGGAGAAATCGAAGCTCAAACATAGCATCGCATCGTCCTCGTCCGCCGCCTTTGGAGTCAGCTCTGATGATGCTAATAAAGACGACGCCGGCGGCTTTGGACATCTACGGCCATGACATGACCGCCGCGGCCGGCGAGATGGACCCCGTGATCGACCGCGTCGTCTGCACCCTCTGCCGCCGGACCAAGAACAACGCCCTCCTCGTCGGCGCGCCCGGGGTCGGCAAGACCGCCATCGCCCGGGGTCCACCGTTAATATACGTAGTACCTTCTTATGATCACTTGATTAATTGTAAAGTTGTGGAAAGTTGGTGCATTTGAAGGTCATAATAATCATTCGTACCGTGCTGCTTTTCAATTCCATGCAGAACGCCGATTTCCTGACAAGGCGATTGATCTTATCGACGAGGCATGTGCCACCACAAGGATGCAGTTTGGAAAACAAAAGGATGTGACCGCTTCACCAAAGGATCTTGCAAACAAAGTGAAGAAAGCAATTGTTTGCCCCGAGCATGTTGCACAAGTAGGCATCAATCCTTCATTGTATTTCTGTGAATAATTCTTTCCTACCCGTGTGATATGATGTACTCCGTAGTTGCTATGTTCTAATGCTACCTGAACTCCTGATCGAAGGTTGTAAGCCGGTGGACTGGGATTCCTGTTCACGCACTTGATCATCCAGAGAAGGAAAATTTAGTCCATCTAGCGGACAGATTGCAAGAGCGTGTTGTTGGCCAGGATGGAGCAGTCAATTTGGTTGCACAGGCAGTGTCGCGGATAAGAGCAGGACTCCATAAGTGTGAGCAACCAGGCTCTTTCCTCTTCTTGGGTCCAACCGGTGTTGGAAAGACGGAGCTCGCAAAAGCTCTTGCCGAGCAGCTATTTCACAGTGAGAAGATGTTGATACGCTTCGACATGTCTGAAGTTGTCGGACCCCGCGTCTCATTGGAGCACCTCCAAGGTTAGCTTTGTGTGCTTCAATCTTTTGTTTGAACTTAACACATATATACGTACCAACTGACGCTGGTATTGGTATTTCTTCCCATGACATGTTTAAAGCTATGTTGGTTATGAAGATGGTGGTCAATTGACTGAGAAAGTTCGGAGGCGGCCATACAGTGTCATCCTTTTCGACGAGGTGGAGAAGGCAGATCCCTTGGTGCTCAATGTTTTTCTTCAGCTGCTCGATGATGGCGTGTTGACGGATGGCAAAGGTCGGACTGTGGATTTTAGAAACACCTTCATCATTATGACCTCAAATCTGGGAGCAGACCACTTGGCAAAGGGAGTGACATGCGAAGAAACAATGGAAGCTGCACGTGACCTTGCCATGAAACAGGTTAGGGGATCCCAATATATATTTATATACATTATTAGATGCTCCTATATATAGCAATTGCAGCAACCGTTCTCATCACCGTATGCTACATATGTCTACGTGCAGGTTCACAGACACTTCAAGCCAGAGTTCCTCAACAGATTAACTGAGATTGTGATATTCGAGCCGCTTTCTCGGAAGAAGATGAAGGATGTGGTTAAAATTCAGATGAAGAGCATCATTGCCGGCGTCGCTAGCAAGGGCATCTCTCTATCCGCAAGCGATGCCGCGTTGGATGTTATATTATCAAAATCTTACAACCCGGTAAGCAGCGGCCAGCTCCATTACCAACTTTATTGCGGCATGACCACACTACAATTCCTTGCAAGTAGTTACTAGGATATAGAAATCTTGCAAAGTTTTGAATGTATTTTATTCTCGCCAGTGGATATGGTAACATTATTGTTCGCCTCATGTAGATGTACGGCGCCAGGCCCATAAGAACATGGATGCAGAAAAATGTGATGACAACGGTCTCCGAGATGCTAATCAAAGGAGAAGTCGACAAGGGATCATCTATCTTTATTGATGCCACTGACGACATGAAGGCCTTGAAATATAAGGGGAGGTGGTCGCCGCCTCCTCATGTCTTGGGGATTGCTAGTGACACTGAAGACGACGTGGTGGAGATGCCTTCCGTCAAATCTGAAGGTGGCTTAGTGAAGGTGACTAGCGTCAATGGCGGATCCAGGACAAAGAAGGGAAATAATGGACAAAGAACCATTGAGGTCATTGCCACAGGTGCCGCGGCCATTGGTGCCGTGGTTATTGGTACCATTGCAATTGGTTTTATTGCCTCATGGCTATGGTATTTTTTCTTATTAGGTTTTGCGTACCGGTGATACCAATGCTTACATTATTATGGACCGAGCGTGGCAGCGACTAGCGCTTGGCGAAATGAACTGGAGTTTCCTTTCTCTCCAGTGGAGCATTGAGATGATGCTGTCAGACTAAAACTTTGCCCAGCTTTGCTGGAGACAATACTAGAGATTTATTTAGCGGCTGTCTGACTGAATATGCCCAACTGATTTCGGTGAACATACATGAAACTTCTTTTTTCGAAAAATGTTGTGTGTTTTTAGGTGTATAGTATCCAGATTAAAAGTGCTGTAAAATTTAGTTAATTTGGAGTAGTTCTACACTTGCAAGTTGCACTAATTGAACCTACACCAACTCTAACGTAAATTTTAAGATTAGATTTGCAATAAAAAAGACTTCGTAAATCGTAAGATTAGATCTGCAGTAAAAAAACAAGGGCGCCATACTAGTCGCCGGCTGCTCCTTTACGGTGGAAAACACATGATCCCTTCATGCGTGAATGCTACCCGACCTTCCCGAAAGGTGACGCAACGATGGTCCGCCACCAGATCTTCGGAAAGAGTTTAGACTTGCTGCTAGCAGCGTAGGCGCGTAGCACAATAAGTTTAGACAAAACTTAAATGTGCAAACAAAGGGACTATTCGAAAAGGCAATCGGATTGGTGAGAGTTGATAGCTATTTCAGTTCAGTTTCCCTACTGATTTTGCCTGGAATTGTATCTGATGTCGACTTATTTAAACGAGCACGCAGATTTCAGTTCAATTCCACGACCATGTTAGATTTTTTGTTTCTTTTTAGATGCAAAAGACCGATACTTGTGTAGCAAAGCTAATGGCAGGCTACTCTGCTTGCTTCAACACTTCGAAGGTACCTTTAATACTTAACAGTAGCGTGGAGCGCAGAGGTCCTGATTCCTGAATAGGATTTTTTTCCCACTTCAGCATGATGCTCAATACAAACATTGGAGCATATAGGAATAAGGATTAAATGGGAAATCATGCATCATAAAACTAGATGCAAAGTTGACTAAAAACTTAACCGGAACATTCCTACAATACAGTTCTACAGCTTGTACAAAATTTGCCTGTGGTCACTTGCATCAATCACAACCGAAAAACACAGAATAACCCCATGTATGCCGCTCCAACGAAGAGGAGAAAATAGTAGTCTACCGTTGATTTACCTGCAGAGCAATGCCATCACCATTTTAAGGGAAAAAATTCGGCCGTGAAGTACTCATAACATACAACTGTAGCATGTGCAATCATCAAGACAATCAGCACGCTATTTAAAATTGGCAAAGAGTAAGATTGCCCACAAGAACAATGGCACAAATAACCACTCACCTTAGTCATAGGAAATTACAGGGTTGCAATTAATCTAACTCTGGTCACTTTTCTTCTTTCTTTTGTGTTTTGGTTTGATAGCATCTTTTAGGCTCTTTGGCGATCCAATTTCCTGGGCCTCTTCAGACTCTCCAGCAGCCCCAGAGCTTGATATGCTTTTCACCTCAGTATTAGATGATTCCGTCAACATTGGTTGGGCATCCTCATGGCTGCTGGCCTTACCTATAGTTGCCGGATCTGCATGTTCAGTAGCAACGATCATAAGAAACTGTATCTGAACTCATGAGATCTCAGTCTCGGAAAGTTAAGACAATAAAAAAATCCTTAAGGCTACAACACTGTCAAATCAAAACGACTATAAACTGAATGATGTCTCTGGACTGGCAGAGGCAGATTTATACATACTTATCAGAATTTATTAAAGGGGCTCAGCACACTGAAACCATATAGATATATAATATTTTTATCAGCCCTAAAAGAAGTGGCACCAAAACATGACTAGAAAGTTAAACAGACGAGAAAGACATAACATAAAGATGATAGTTTGCATCGTCAATGAGCACTAAAGATGCCAACCAAAGAATGATTTCAAGTAAATCACAGAGATGGTATTGACAGTTAGCAACCAATAAGAGAACTCATAACATGTAAACAAATTACAGTACCCGGCAACTGAGAAATTCTGAGGGAGCTTAATGAAACTCTTTTAGAATATGGATCCCTACATGGCAAAAATCAGGACCAGTTGGGAAAAAAAATTGTGTCAAGCAAATATTTGATGCTAAATATCTATAACTTGGGAAACAAAACAACAGACTAATTGCTACCAATTTGATGGGCCACCAATGAATGTTGATGTTTGTTTGTGTTTAGCAATTCTTTCCCCAGTCAAGGGTGAATTCCTTTTTATATTTCGATGATCCTCATCACCTTTGCTTATCTGCTGAACATCACTGGGTGTCTTCACAGTTTGAGTTTCCGATTCAGCATCACCTTTGTCCTCCATAGTTACATCACTAACATTAATTTTCTGAGGCAACGAGACAGGCAAACGCTTTACTTTCTTTAAAGCTTTCTCAGTGGTGTATGAGTCTACCTGAAACCAAAGAATACAACGATTCTTGATGAATGTAAACTCAAATGTTGAATGAGAATCACAACCTGTATAGTTTTACATTCCACAAAACATCAAAATACATGCAAACTGCAATATCCTCCCTACCAATTCTACCACCTCATGTCCTTCTTCGCTCCTCTCACAAAGTAATCAGCTGCAACATGTAGGCCCAACAGTTACTAACAGTATTACCTCACCCAGTGCAACCTGCCACCCATTTCTGCGCCCTCTGCCCAACCAACTAATCAGGTTCCCACCCAGTGCTTGAGACCAGTGGCTCCCTGCTTCCTAGTGGGAAGGCGCTTGCCATTACCGTCAACCCTAGATATACCTATTTCTTAAGTCCCCTCCTCCCTGCTTTCTGTTTCTGCTCATTTTCTTCATGTCATTTGTCATGTTCGAAAGAGAGATCAAAGAACAATTTGAATGACATGTTTATATTAATTTAGGTCTAATGAGATGGCGATATTTAATTCAATCCAGTCTACCATACGATGGATCAGTTGGCATGTTTATTTTCATTCAAGCTCATAGAATCAGTAAAACTAAAAATTGCAGATAATATTCATTGCTTGGAAATGTATATTGGATTTTATGTATCATGACACAGCTATGTGTTCTGGGTTCAGGCAGAGGAACTCAGTCCATGTGGCTGTTCATTTGATTGTTGTGTCTTGTTTGAGAACCCAGAAGCTGAAATATGTACTTCGTGTGTGTGTGTGTGTGTTGGGGCGGGGGGTGGGGTGGGGTGGGGGAGGTTAATCAATTGATCTTGTAACCTATTCTCTATCGTTCTCAACCTCTTCTTCCTTGCATCCCATGAACCAGCAGTCCCTCTCAATCTCGCACCAAAATCTACTAAAATCGAATCCCCATCCCCACATCCGAGCTAGCAATCAGAAGCTCAAAGCCAGGCCAGAGGAAGCAATTGCCCAATTTGCGTACTGGCTACAAGCTCCTTGCATCGCTACTCTCGTGTCTGCATGTTATGGCCAAACAGCAGGGGGCATCCTGCGCATAGTCATGGGAGCCACTAGCAGCATGTTGGGTTCCCCTCAACGATTCAGCAGCACTTCAACTCCTGGCAGCCAATGGCCATGGTGGTGGATCCACTCTGGAGCACGGTCACTCAGATGGCGTGGTGCTGGCAGGGGCGCAGGGCATCCCTAACAAGTGGATGTGCGTGTTTTTTTTATTCCTCCGTGCTAGGATAGAAAAAAATTCTGTTGAGTAAATCATGGAATGTAGTCTGCTACAAATGTTGGTCTAGTATAAGGGAACATTCTTTAACTAAGTAAATATGCAACATATTATGTGAGTAGGTAGAGAAGGAAATTTTTAATGCAAATGTGAAGTGCTATAGAATTTCAGAGAATGCAATTAACATCTTTAGCATGACTTGATTTTTAACTTCTATTTGAGATCCGTATCGAAGCATGGACACCATGGCAAGTTAAGGCTGCTCACTTACTGCTTTCTTTATTTTGCTTGTTATATCAGCAGCCTTGACTGAAGCAGTTCTTAAACACTCCATGACAACACTTGACATGACACCCTCCCCACCAGCTTTCTGGATGGCACAAATATCACCGTTGGAGTTAATTGTAGCAGTCATCCTCCCTCCCATTACTGCTTCTTCCTTGTATGTGGGATCAACAACCTATGCAAAAAGATAAAAGTTACACAACTGAGGATGCTAGTGGTAAAATATGATGGTCATTGGTCAAAAATCAATTCAATCTTTTGAAATATTGGGACATACCACGATGTTACCTTCACCAAAATATGCAAAGGTTACAGCAATGGGCATATGATGTATTGTAAGAGGGAGTGGGTCCCTGACCTGTAAAATACATTAAAAAAACAGAACACAAGTTAGTTCAGTTGTGTCAACAAAGTGGGTCAGAATTTGACAAGAAGCAATGGATATTGAAGTTGTGTCTACTGAAATTTATGGAAATCATACAGATTAAATCATAATAGGCTAGTAAGTGAATCTAATGTTGTACAGGGTGCTTGAACTTTGGGGGACATTAGTAAGAAAGTGGATGCACCTCAGTATCATGCACTATAACTTGCTGACCATCGTCCCCACCAACTGTGCATTCGGGCCTCCGGAACGTAGACAAAGCTGCCAATGCAGCAATGTTAGCTGCATCAATGAGATTCCTGAGGGGGGGGAATGGCAATTTACAAGCTTAGAACTGTAACTTGGAAGTGTTCACAAATTAATCAGCAGAAAATGCATAACATTAATCCGTACCCTCCATTATCCAAAATGTGAAGGTCAACACGTACGGACCAGACATGCTTCCCAGCAACAACACACAGGGACTCCATGTCCACAGCCCGGCTCTCCCTGGAAAAAAAACAGAAGCAAATCCTCATTAGGCTCAGCTATGAACCCTTTAATGGAATAAAAGAGAACAAGAATTTGGATGACCTGAGGCCACGGTCGATGACTCGGCCGAGCTCAATTGCTGATTCCCCAGGACGCCCAGGCTCGAAGGCGGGGTCAGCCATGGGCGAGAACTCGGTGAATATGGCCAGCGTCCCCTCGTTCGGCCTGTCCCTGTAGGGCTGCACCAGCTGCGCGGTCACGTAGCCCAGCACGTGAGTCTCCCCAAGCTGTACCTCCGACGAGCCATCCTCCCTGGAGTTCACAACATCATCTATCAATAAGTATGCAAACGCACTCACCAAACAAACGCCCCAAATCGCCACGCGCCGGGGAGCAAAGCAAAGCAAATCCAAACCGCCGCGGCGACGAGATCAAATTGCGCGGGGCCAGCGACGTCCGAGGAGGAATCTCGGCCAGAGGAGTGCAGCGGAAGTGAGCTGGGAATGGATAGGATCAGATTGAGGCGTGGGGGTGGATGTACCTGCCGAAGGTGATTTTGAGCTTGCGGAAGTCGAAGGAGTGGCGGCCGTCGACGCGGATGTCGGACTGGAGCGCGCTCTCGATGAAGTCGCGCTCGTTCACCGTGGGGCGCCACCGGAGGTGCTCCATGGCGGCGGTCTCTCGCCGGCGGCGGGAGAGAGCTAGGGTTTTAGCCGCCGAGGGGTTTGGTTTAGTTTGGGTTTCTTTCCCCCTTTTGTGAGACGGTTGCAACAGCAACTGATATGAGCCGGGCCAGGAAAGTGGGCTGGGCCGTAGGACTATGTGATGATAACCAAAACACACGCTTCCTTTTATTTATACTATATCTTTTTTAGAGCAATTTATTTATACTATATCTATATTGTGCTCAAAAAAATTATACTATATCTATAAAAACACATTCCGTTCTTTCAAATGCTTTTTAGTAAAAAATACTAATGATGTGCCATATCATCATGCGAAATATTTGTATGAGATAAAGTTGAGTTCTTAATATCTCTGAAAAAAATAAACGGAATTAATTGAAGACCCTGGGCATATGGCTTTGCTAGATATAAATCACAGGCATGATGTAAATATCTCGTTTCCCCGACGGCGGCACGCTTGCACCACTGGGCCCGCACGATGCCTGCAGGCGCTTGGACTTTGGAGGTCACCGTAGACTTCGATTTCCATTTCATTGGCGCGAGCTAAGCTGTCGCTTTCTTTCGATTTCATATTCTACGAAGCTCACATTCTATGCACAGGATCGCAGGCCAACTTGTGCCCTTATTCAGGCTCCACGACTTGTTCGGAGAACTCGCGTGTTCTAGAAGAACGCGAGAGCACCCATTGAAGATTCACGAGTATCTGGCTGGAATCTTTCGGTCTCAAATTCACGGCCACGTCAGTCCAACTGTCGTTACAGCGAGCTGAATACGACTCAAAACAATGACAGCAGAAAAAGGAGTTCAGACGGGCACTGTCAGCGACCGGCCCACCATCACCTACGAGCGACGAGCAACGCAGTAGGACTGCTCTCTTATTTTCACGAGGAGTTGTCAACAAAGCCAGTACGAGAGAAAGTCAATGGTTTAGTGCTATGTAACGCACGCAAAAAGAAGAGTAAACTCCCCTTGGCGTGTTATTATTAACAGCAAAACTTCAACATAAATAAACGTCTAAAAGGCTAAAACTTTTTTTTTTAAAGAACTAGTCAGTTTGAGAGGAGAAACAACATGGTTGCAAAGACATGGTTGTTGGCTTGTTGCACACTTGCACAGGTCGGAGGTTGGGGTTTCTCCCTCCAAGGCTCCAGCTTTGGTCAGCTATCAGAAGAGCGATAAGATTGTGATTTAAGAAGAGGTGAGGACGTCACCAGATAGTAAACCAGGAAAGCTTAGTTTTCATATAAGTACATACATAAGCTGCGACATGCCGACATATACTGTTTCAGTGTCCCTCCACTAACTCATCAAAGTTGCAAAAATAACAATCATACCGAGATGGCACTGGCACCTTTGATGTCGTTTTGAGAATTTTGTACATATAAACAGGCACGGAAACAACTCCAGCTACCTCGGAAGCACTTGCCATCTGTTGCAGATATGTATAGTCTGTGTTCCGGTTCGTTCTAGAATGGTGATACAAGTCATCATAGACTAAGATCACTGGAAATAGACGACGAAGATGTTGCTGCCTAATTACCTCAAGGTCACATAGATTGGACGTGCAAGTCTTACAACTAATAGTCCAGGTCAACCAAAGATACCGAACCAAGTCATTTTCTGTGTTCTGCCTTAATATCTTCTGCAGGAAAACTACCAGTGTGCAAACTCCCAGTTCCAACCCTCTCTTCCAGCTCACAACTACTATAATCCAAATATAAAAAGATGACAGTGGTGCGCCATGACAAGCAACTCTTTTCATATTACAACTATTCATCAGCATGTCCTTATGATGATTCCTCAGAGAAGTCATGACAGAAATCAAATCAAGTAGTGAGATGATCTCAACAGGGCACGAAGCAGAGACCACGATATTATACTTCAGCAAGTACAGAAGTGTCAGTGATAATATGAATCTTACCTGACCCCTTTCCAGGTTTTAAGGCTGTGTGACCTTCAACTTGCTTGTCTGTAGTAAGGGAGGCATATATATAGTTATGCTTCACAGGCAGAGACCACAGCCTCAAAGAGCTTTGTTAGCGAGATTCAGTGCAATTCACCCCTCCTTCCTCCTGCTCTGCCCTTTCCTCCTACCAATCTTTCAGTTAGAACCATGGCAGGAGCGGTACCAATTGCCTACCGCAACTCTTCGTCGTCACCAGATTGGCTCAACAAGGGCGACAATGCATGGCAGATGACATCTGCGACCCTTGTGGGCCTGCAGAGCATGCCGGGGCTGGTGATCCTCTACGGCAGCATCGTCAAGAAGAAGTGGGCCATCAACTCGGCGTTCATGGCGCTGTACGCCTTCGCAGCCGTATGGATCTGTTGGGTCATCTGGGCATACAACATGTCGTTTGGTGACAGGCTCCTGCCCTTCTGGGGGAAGGCGGGGCCCGCTCTCGGGCAGAGCTTCCTGGTGGCGCAGTCTGAGCTCACAGCCACTGCCATTAGGTACCACGATGGCTCACCTGAGGCAGAGATGCTCCATCCGTTCTACCCAGCTGCAACCATGGTGTACTTCCAGTGTATGTTTGCCACCATCACAATCATCATCCTTGCTGGATCACTGCTCGGGCGCATGAACATCAAGGCCTGGATGGCCTTTGTGCCACTCTGGGTCACCTTCTCCTACACAATCTGTGCTTTCTCGCTCTGGGGCGGCGGCTTCCTCTTCCAGTGGGGTGTCATAGATTACTCTGGTGGCTATGTCATCCACCTCTCTTCTGGCATCGCTGGCCTTACCGCTGCCTATTGGGTACACAAAACATCCCTGATTGGATTCATCATTCCAGTTCTGCATCAATGGTTCTGACAATTCCTTGCACACAGGTGGGGCCAAGGTCAGCTTCAGACAGGGAGCGGTTCCCTCCAAATAACATACTGCTGGTGTTAGCAGGGGCGGGGCTGCTGTGGCTTGGATGGACAGGTTTTAACGGTGGTGACCCATACTCGGCCAACATCGACTCATCCATGGCAGTGCTCAACACACATATCTGCGCGTCCACCAGCCTGCTCGTGTGGACACTCCTCGATGTTTTCTTCTTCGGAAAGCCATCAGTAATTGGCGCCGTGCAGGGTATGATCACCGGTCTTGTATGCATCACCCCTGGTGCAGGTGAGTAGCCTTCCCCTCCTCCACTAGCAACTGGACTGGTTCAACCAAAACCTAACCAATTAAAGTATTGCAACTTGCATTAGTATTTTATCACCATGTAACATCCTAGAAGAAAAACAAAGGAAAACAAGTGAAACTACCTTCAGTTATAGGTCAGTACTGACAAAGTCAACAAAGAATCAAGCATCTGCATCTTCTCCATTCCAGGCTCTTAGATCTATTCTACATCCTGCAGCTTTGAGCTAAACCAAAACAGCCAGGACACATTATTGTAGCAGCCTAAACAGGCTAAGATAACTTTGGTCCACTAACATGCCAGAACTTGTGATGATATAATTGGGGTGAGCAAGTATTTAATTTGCAATCTTGTATTCTCTGAGGTGACACTCTTGCTGCTAAGCTACAAGCAAAGGGCATTGGTTGACCTGGATTTTAGAAACTAATGGACCTTCACTTGTTTCAAGCGCTCAGATCCAAAGCCAGCAAACACTGCTGATTGGTATTTTATCAGGAAAGGGTTTGTAGTAGAAGAAGCACCCCTATTTTGTACTAGCTTCACCTTTGCCTCCCCATTGGCCTGAAAATTTGTGTCACTTTCTTATCAAGCATCTAAAGAAAAAACACCCGACTGACAGAAACACGGTTAGTTTCTGAGCATGGCATGTCTTTCCAAAATATTTCCCCTTCAATAGATTCTGATTGGTTTTAATATATTAGAGACACTTTTAGGCTTTAACTTTTGTGCACATATTTCAAAATTTTGAAACAAAATTCAGGTTTGAAAATTTATCTGTTTGGGAATGCAGTTTCATGGAAGTGAACACTAACAAAGGGGACATCAAGAATTTCATTGTCCAAGTTAACAATGTACAAGCTCAAATAACAAACATGTGAACCAAACAGTCTCCATTCTCCATTTTAATTGGTTAACTAACAAAGATTCACTAGATCTTTCATTTAACAGGCCTGGTGCAAGGGTGGGCAGCTATTGTGATGGGAATTCTCTCAGGTAGCATTCCCTGGTACACCATGATGGTGCTGCACAAGAAATGGTCCTTTATGCAGAGGATTGATGACACCCTCGGCGTCTTCCACACCCACGCAGTCGCTGGGTTCCTCGGTGGCACTACCACTGGACTTTTTGCTGAACCAGTCCTCTGCAATCTCTTCCTCTCCATCCCAGACTCGAGAGGTGCATTTTATGGTGGTGATGGTGGATCGCAGTTTGGGAGGCAGATTGCTGGTGCACTCTTCATCATTGCCTGGAACATTGTTATCACTTCCATTATCTGTGTCCTTATTAGCCTAGTCCTACCCCTCCGAATGTCTGATGAACAGCTGCTTATCGGGGATGATGCTGTACATGGCGAGGAGGCCTATGCTATATGGGCAGAAGGTGAGCTCAACGATTTAACCCACCATGATGAGAGCAGACATAGTGGTGTCGCTGTAGGAGTCACACAGAATGTTTGAGCATACATGTCCATGTAATGTTAAAGGGAAAAAAGTAGAAGTGCATTTGTTTCTTATCAATTGAAAGAACAGAATAGTAAGCGACAAGGCACATGTTTATGGAGGAATGTGGCATGTGCATATTTTCTTTTCTGCTTTCAGGATTAACTATGTTACACGTTTGAAACTACAGAATCAGTTATTATTTGCCACAAATTGTTGTGGTTCATGCTATAACTCATGGAAGAGTGATATCTACATCGCTTCAATAATATTTTTTTACACAAATGAAATGGCAGGTGTATTGGGGCTATATATGAAAAAGAAAAGATGATAATGACCAACTTCAGCAGGCCATTTCGCCAAAAATAACAGTCCTTTTCCTATTTCTGAGAGAGTAAGCGCTAAAATGCGGCTTTTGGAGATGTAAAAAATGTAGATATATCCAAGCTACAACAACCTAAACTCGGCTCATATTTATCCTATACTTGTCACAAAGTGGCAAATCCTTTTAGGATATAAACTGATCTATGAATCAAGACACATCAGCACCAGTAAATACCTAAAAATACCGGTTTAATAGATATCATTGCTTCATGAGCACTGTCAAAGATCTGGTACTAAAGATTGGTATCAGGTTAAGTGCAGGGAATCATAACAAGAATGGACAGCAAAGTTGAAAGCATGAAACTTACTCAAACCTGTATCTCGTTTGAAAAACTTATATTTTTTTCATTTCTTAAGAGTACAGTTTGAGCCAGAAGTTCTGCATGCATCTTCCAAAGAACCAGGATGTTAATTAGCGATTCTTTAAGTGGCATAAGAAGGTGCATATTGTGTACCATTTCCTAGGCATTTCTCCAATTCTTTCTCACCACTCTCAAGTGTCTCCCACAGCGCTTTCCTCAATTCCTCCTGCCCTTGGCTCTTTGTCACAAGGTCATAAGCATAACGCATAACATAGTTGCAGTATGAAGCATCATCATCCAAGCATTCCTGATATGATGATTCATATTGTTTTGGGTTAAAAACCCATTTCTTTGCATCCTTGGTCCACCGCTTCAGTATGTAGCTTTCTGGAATTTTGCATATATTCTTGATACTAAGAGCTTTCAGAGCATGAGGGCAAAGTAAACCCATTGTCTCAAATTTACTGCAGCTGCAACTTAATTCCATTTTCGATATATTCAAATGCACTGTGCAGACTCTTGATCCTCGTCCTTGCATGGTCATCTCAAATTTATGTGTATTATTATCTTCACATGGAAGCTCCTTGAATTTTGTGGCACCACACCCATCGAGAAAATCTGTCTCAAACAGCTTGTAGATTCTATGTGTATAAACCTTTGCTGCATGGTTCAAAATGTCACTGTGCTTTATGATACAGGCAGGTGGCTTTTGCAAACACCGTGTATCCTCCTCCAGTTCTTTTTCCCTCCAATCTTCAGATTGTTTATCCACAGCAACAGCAATTGCAGGAAGAGATGTCAATTTATCAGCAATACTATTGAATATGTTACTCATACTATCACACTGTGGTTCATACTCGACCCCACCATCAAAGGTGCACTTGTTAAGAGCACTAGACCACTTCTGCTTGAGCTTGTACAGTTTCTTAAGCCACTTATTATCCTGCAGCTTAAATTCACGAATCATTTGTGCCCATGTTTCCTCAAACTCTGTTTCTGAGTCACATCCCTGTATGCACTTGGTGAACATCTTATTGAACGCTTTTGAAACGTTAAGAGCACCAAGACGAGAATGGGCATTCTTTTGGATGTGCCAGTGAGCAATGCGATGGCATGTATTCGGAAAAACTTCCTCAATGGCTTTTGACACGACTTGATCTAGATTTGTGAAAATAGATTGAGGATGCCGGTTACCCATGGACTCCAAGAAAGATTTTAACAGCCACACAAAAGCTGACATTGACTCATCAGCTAGGAGCGCGCAGCCATACATAGTGGTCTGCCAATGGTGGTTCACGCCAACAAAAGGTGCACATATCAAGTTCTGTTTGCTCAAGCGGTAAGTGGAATCGAACACGACCACATCACTGAAACAGTCATAGTCAATCCTGCTCTTCCCATCACGCCAAAAGAAATTAGTCATCCTACCACCTTGGTCCAATTGAACATCCCAGTAGAACATGCCATCTTTGTTTGCTCTGCTTTTCAGGTGGCTCACAAGGCTCTGCAGGTCTCCAGTCCCTACGGCCAGCGGCTTCACCGGAGCACTGTAACCAAGGAGCAAATGCTGCTTTGAATTCTCCACATTGTTGGTTGCACTAGTACTCCCAGCAGGCAATTGCTGAGCGCCACCTTGTACCTGATAGCCCGCATATAGCATCGCCTCAACAGAACTCGACCGCCCTGCTATAAGTGATCTGGCAGAACGCAAAAGGTGCCGTTCCTCTGGCCTTGCCAGGTTGTGGTTATGGTCAGAGACCAACCTGATAACCTTCCACTCCCCATGATCATTCACCCTGAACCGCACCATCGCTCTGCAATTGGTCCTGGTGTGGGGGTCATTGAAGTTTGCATCCGTGAGCTTCTCCCCTTCCTTGAGCCCCTCCTTGGAGCAGAAGTAGTCCTTGGTCCGTATCCGCTTGGTGCCAGTGAAGTAGGACTGCTTCCCTTTCCGGATGCTGAACCCCATCCGGTGGCCGTAGTCACAGTAGAGCTTGTAGGCGGCCTCTTCACTGTACACCACCTTCCGGAGCAGCTCCTCTGTGCCTTCCTTGCTTCCCTGCACCGTCGCAGCCTCCTCCCCCTCGTTCTCTGCATCGTCGCCGTACTCCCCCCGCCTCTCATCGCCGGAGGTCGAAGCGACCACAGCCACTTGCAAGTCCGCGGTGGCCACGTCACCGCCGACACCGTCGTCGTCGAGAGGCACGACCGCTCCCTCGCCGGCCTGGTCCGCGCCGGCAGCGGCGGGCTCGACGAGCGACATGGGGCACCCGAGTCCGAGATTGAAGCACCTAATGGAAGCATGGACGCACGGATGAACGGATGGTATCAGTAGGGCACCACACGGCGAGGAAGGGACCGAATCCGAGCGAGCTAGGGTTACTTACCTTACCAGAAGGAGAAGGGAGCCAGTCCAAGCCCAGATGAGTGGATCCCCGCTTCGCCCCAGTCCAGCGCCAGTGGAACGGAGGAGAACGAAGACGAGGGGGACGATTCTGGGAGAGAGGAAACTACGGCGGAGGAGGCCGGGGGCTTTTTTTTTTGTGTGCCGGCGTCACCGGCGGCGAGGCGGAACGAAATGCGAGGGAGAAATTTGGGGGCAAACAGGAAGAGAGGAGGAGGAAAGGTGGACAGCCAAAGAATTCTAATTTCACAATGTATGCTTTTTTAATGGACGGTTTATGCATTTTAATGAAATGTATAAATTACAACTTACTTGTTTCATTTTCCTAATTCCTCTTTTCTTTTTGAGTTAAAAATCCTCTATCTCAAATTAATGTGTGTATTCATATAAGTGAGTGTGTGCGTTTTTTATGAGTGTCTGCGTCTAAAACAATCCTCTATCTCTCTCTCAAATTAATGTGTGTATTCATATAAGTGAGTGTGTGTGCGTTTTTTATGAATGTCTGCATCTAAAAAAATCCTCTATCTCTCCAAACTATTAGTTATTTTAACTTTATATTAAACTAAAATATTTTATTTTTAATTAAATTTATAAAAATATTGATATTATAACATCAAGTTAGTTTTATTAAATATACCATCAAATATACATTGATGTTGTATTTATTTGGTTTTTTAGCAATGTTGTATTTATTTGGTACTCCATCATTCGATTGTCATACATGGGCTCTTTAGATTATTTGTAGTTTTTGGATTATTGCATAGGCTTGGCCCAAATTGATTAGCACAACTTTTGTAGGATAGGGAATAGAGAAACGGCAAGACAAAAGGGAAGTATTTATGATCCACCCTACACACGAATGTTAGCTGGACTAGAAAAGTCGTTGCAAAAACGAATCAGATGGGCTCGCAAGCACCCGAAATAAAATCTGACGATACCATGAAAAACATAAGAAAAAATAAATAACAGTAGAATATGCACGTCAGGAGTGGACCGTGCATGCTGTATTAAGAAGACGGGGTGCATGTCACGAGTCTACTAGCAGAACTACACATCATGTGTGCAAAAATCTTTATCTTCCATGTTAACAGTGTCTTATATTTCAATCACATAATTTGCTTAAGTTAGTGGGCAAATCAAACCCAATAAAAAGCAGCTTCAGACAAGTATAGGCTCAAGTGAGTTAACTAATTATGTTATCCACGCTTGAATTATATATTGCACTAACCAAATTAACATGCCTGAATGCCGGGCTTTGGCGCACCTTTCCATTATTATTCTCTATTGTACATGGCGTGGCGTTACAGAGACCAGATGAGTTATTTGTCCCTCTAAAGAGAGTAAAATATGTGGATGGTCCATAAACATGCGACGGAATGCTATTTGAGTTTCTATACTCCCATAATATATTTTTAGGTCTCCAAGCTTATTATAGAATGTTATATGTGTCACTAAACTTTTAAAATACACTTTTAGATCCACAAATTTAGCCTAAGATATCATTCGAGTTACTAAACTATTAAAATACGTTTTCAAATCATGTAACTCGTCACGAGGCGTCATCACTAATCCAACTTGCTGGGGAGGATGAAAACTCTTCCCAAATCTGGTGCCACATCTCACCCTACTTTCTTGTCATCATGTCCTTCATGTGCTCTATTCTCCTTTAGCTCCAGCCTAGGTCGTCGCTCACTCTCAAGTCTCAATCAAGCATTAGAATCGCAACAAGCCACACCGGCTGCTAGCCATGAGACTTGTCCATGTGCCTACGACAGCTACATTCTTTGTCTACTCCTCACCCTCTCTACATGATCACCAACACAAAGGTAACCTTAAGGCGGCAAATGAGGAGGAAGCAATGCTCCCGATGATAGATGACTCGCCCTATTCATTTGGCTTATCAGCCATCAGGCAACAGTATTTTCTCTCAGCAGAAATCAGCACCAGCCACCAGTCATCAGCCAGCCAGCAGTATTTTTCTCTCAGCACACATCAGCGCCATCCACCAACCACCAGCCAAGCAAACACGACGAAAATGTCGGAGATTGAAAACACATTTTGAGATATCAGGGACCTAGATGACACCCTGGACAAGTTCGGGGACTTAAAAATATATTTTAAGAGTTAGCGGACCTAGATGACACCCTGGACAAGTTCGGGGACTTAAAAATATATTTTAAGAGTTAGTGGACCTAGATGACATGCGACAAGTTCGAGGACCTGACAATGTGTAACATCCTAAAAATGCCTATTTTAAAATTTAGTAATTAAATTTGCTTTTATTTAATTTAATGCTCATATTTATCTAAGGAAAATAAATTATTTCTGAGAAAATAAAATTAAATATAAGGTTAGAAACATTTTTGTTGCATTCATGCTGTCTGCATTGTGTTTTGTTTGTGTACGGTTCAATTGGAATTTAAATTCTGTTTAAATTCGAATTTGAATCGTTTTGTTTGGAGCTCTAGAAAAGTTGTAGCAGCCCGAGTCCGTTTTCCCTCCCTGAACTTCTCTCCCCGGCCAAGCTTGCCCCTCTTTCTTTTCTTCTGCGCAGCGGCCCACCTTCCCTCGTTCCGCTTTCGGCCCAGCCCGCGGCCTGTTTCGTTTCCCCCGCGCCAGCCCGCCTCCCCTCACTTCGCGGCCCACCTCGCGGCCCAGCCCCGCCAGCCCGTCCGACCCAGCAGCCAGCCCACCGCAGCACCCCGCATCGAGCCGCTGACACGCGGGGCCCGCGTGTCAGGGTCGTCCCCGACCTCGCGACCGATTTGGCTCGGCCCGGGGCACGCACGCCGAGGTCCACCGGGACTCTCCTCGGCCGCCCTATAAAACCCGAGGCCCCGCCGCCTCCTAACCCCAACCTCAATCCGCGCCGTCAACCCTAGCCGAGCTCGCAGCGCCGCCGTAGCCGCCACCGCCGAGCTCTGCGCCGTCGTCGATCCGCCGCGTCGTCGCCGCTCCGCCGCCGCCGACCCTTCCAGGAGCTTCGCGAGAAGGTAACGAACCTTCCCGGCCGCTCCTTGCTCTCTCTCCCCCTCTGTCGCGTGCTGGCCGAGTTCGCCGGAGTCCGCCGCCGCCATAGCTCGTCGCACGCCCGCTCCACCGCTCTCCGCTCGTCCGCAACCCCGCAGCTGCACTCGCCATCGTCCCGCGCACCCGTAGCACCAGACCGCGCCCCGAACTGAGCCTCCTAGCGCTTTTGCGCGTTTCGCCGGCGAAGCGCCGCCGCAGCCGCCCAGCGCCGCCGCCAGCCAGCACCGCCGCCGACACCCCCTCCCCTGGATCTAATCCCAGCCGCCCGATCTGTTTTCCACGGTCCGGATCAAGTCAACCACCCGAGTCAACCGAGTCTATACCGGTCAACCATGGCCTTTTTGCAAAAGAGCCCCTCCACTATTTCAAAATCAACCCGCGGTCCAGATCTATTCAAAAGTAATTAGAATTAGGTCCTGAATTTTATGGAAAACCCCCTGTCTTATTTAAAAATAGCACCCGAGGTCCTGTTTAAGTTATTTTACGCTTTAGCCCTGCTGTTTTTATATAAAATTATGTTTTAGCCCCTGAGTTTTTGCAAATAAGCCCCTGGATCTTTTAAAACTTTGCCAGCAAGCCCCCGAACCTTAGAAAAGCCATATCTTCCTCGTTTTAGCTCCGATTTGAGTGATTTTCGCGCTCACGTGTTCGTAGCGAAGCGTAGATTAGTTTCTAAGCCTTCTTTTATTCTGTTTTTACTGTTTAGTGTACTGTTCTAATAGAATAATATTGTTTGCATGTACTGGCTTGTGTGAATGCTTGTGTGTTGCTTCGTGAGTCCAGTCGGTGAGCCGTACGCGCTTGAGTTCGAGGGTTACGAGGAGCAGGACCAGCAGGAGCAGCAGCAACAGCAGCAGTTTGAGGAAGGCAAGTATAGCACGGACAATCCTTGCTACCTAAACACACCTTTACACTATTTACTGCATACGCATGTGTCTAAATTGTTACCCTTTTTAAGGTTGTACCTAGCTTTGTTTATCCTATACCTTGATTACCTTGGGTTATTGCATTTGGGTAGAACTTTGCTAGGCGCAGCTACTGTCACCTTGTTTAACTGTTAATCTTGACTTAATGGTTCACTCCAATGTTAATGGTAAAACTTGCTTTTTAGCAACATAGATCAGGGAGCTAGGGCGTACGCTTCGTGCTTGGCCCTAGTGTCTCTCCGTAAGGACTGGTTCTTAAAGCGGCAACCCAGGAACATGTCGCCACCGCTGGAACTATAATGGCTCTGGTCTTGGACAAGTAACACGTACGGCTCTAGCTTGACAGTAGTTACCGACGGGCCGACGGCGTTATGAGAAGCATTGGTGAGAGTATGATTTGATCCACCGAGGACGGAGTATCCGTCGGCTATGTTCCCGTGAGGCACAGTCCCGTGTTGGGAGCCACCGTATGGCGGGGGTTCCACACGTTGCGCTTTTTATTTTGTTGTTGATATTCATTACCGCGCTTGGACGCCATTGACCCCCTCGTGTTGCTACATGAGCGTCAGTCAATCTCGGTGCCTTGGGTCATGCTGCCTAGGTTGTACCATAACGGCTACTGTTTTGTTAGGGTGTCTTGTGAAAAGCCTCGTAGCGTCCCTCTGCAGTCACACCTCGGAAGTGTTGATGTGCGTGGTTGGGTGCAAAGTTCCTTTGAACTTTTACGCGACTGGTGGGTAAAGGGCGAAACCTCTACAGAGTGTATAATCTATCATGATAGCCTTGCTCAGGGTCACGAGCGGCCTGGATCCTTTTTGATTAGAAGTTGATGTTTATTATTGTTTAATGTTCACTTCTACTATAATAATTGGGTTACAACTGGGATTCATGTGAATGTAGTGTTTATGATGATGTTAAAATGAAACAACTAAAATTGCTAATGCAGTACAGCCGTGTCAAGCCTTCATTATCCGTGTTGTACTTGCTAAGTAAGACATTTACTTACACTTGCTATTCAACAAAATCCCGGATGGGTAACAGATGGATTAGATGGTACTGCTGCTGTTGAATTTCCTGAGGATCCGCCATTCTACTAGCTGTGCTCAACCAATCGGTGTCCCCGTGGGTTATCGTTATCGGCTTCGTTTTCGTTTTGAGAGAATTAATAATGAGACTTCCGTTGTTTTATTCATTTATTTGAGTCAAACTCTGATGTAAAACCATTTATTTTATTCGAGCACTGTATTCTGTTATCATATTTGTTCGCTATATGTGTAATGACTTCCTGGGAACACATATGGCCGCATTTTGGGTTTCTGTGTAAATCCAGGTGTGACAGATTGGTATCAGAGCCGTGCTGACTGTAGGATCGCAGCCTAGTTAGAACGGTTGATAAATCATTAGGAGACCACCATGATTTTGTTTTAGATCATTTAGTTACGTTTTTCAAAACCAGTGCTGTCGAGTCTTGTGTGAATCATGTCTGTGGGTGCTTGATTTTGTTGTTATTATGCTTATGATTGATTTGGATTTTTATAATGATTGTGATGGTCATAGACACAAGTCTATCTCCATCTAGATATAGGACTAAGGTTTAAGGAATATTAATGAATAAATAGTTGGGTTATCTATCCCCTTTGTACTCCCTCTGTCTTACTCTCTATGTCTCTGAATCATATCCCTCCAAGTACTGCTATCTTCTTGTGCACCATCTGCAAGCATGGGATATCTATGACCGATTGACAAGAATACTGATGGGAGATATCTTGCTATGGTAGATGGTTAACACCAGAGGCAACCCCGATGGCAGTGGAAGCAACCGGAATCAGAACCCACCACCTCCACCACCCCAACTCACCATGGAACAGATGATGCAGATGCAACTCCAGCTGACACAGCAGATGGCGCAAACCATAGCACTGATGCAGCAGAATCAGCAGAACCCGCTTCAACCGCACCACGTGCAGCCCAGAGATAACAGGGGCGAGTTTATGAAGGGACGCCCTCCTACCTTCAACAAGTCTAGTGACCCAATGCAAGCAGAGGACTGGCTCAAGGCAGTGGAAAGGCAACTGGACATTGCGCAGTGCAATGACAGGGAGAAGGTGTTATATGGAAGTGGACAGCTCCAAGGAGCAGCTTTGGATTGGTGGGATGCGTACCAATATGCTCACCCCAATCGTGATCAGATCACTTGGCAGGAGTTCCGCGACAGTTTTCGCTCTCACCATGTGCCGGAAGCGCTGATGACCTTGAAGAAGAAGGAGTTCCTGGCATTGAAGCAGGAAGGCATGAGTGTCACCGCTTATCGTGACAGGTTCATTGAGTTGGCCCGTTATGCTCCAGAGGATGTGAATACTGATAGGAAGAAGCAGACCCGATTCCGAGATGGCCTGCATGATGCACTCCAGTACCAGCTCCTGTGCTCCAAGTTCGCCACCTTTCAAGAACTGGTGGATAGCGCACTACTGCTAGAGCACAAGCGCCGCGAGATGGAGGAAAAGAAGAGGAAGCTTCAAGGCCCACCGTCAGGAAGCAATGTTCGCCCCCGCTTCAATCCTCAGCAAGGAAACCAGCAGATGGTGACTCCACATCGCTTCCAGGGACAGTCCGGTTCGATGAACCGCAACCAGTATCAGCAACGTCCCTAGTATCAGCAACGTCCCCAGTACCTCCCAGCACCACCTCAGCAGCGTCTTCAGAACCAGCCACAGAATGGTCCTGTCCAACGTCCCAACCCGACCAACAATGCACCTACGGCTCCGAGGTGTTTTGGTTGTGGTGAGCTGGGACACTATGCCAGCGCTTGTCCTCGCAAGGCTCAGAACGCCGTTGGTCAGAACAACAATCAGAGGGTTGGGCAACCGCAGAACCAGAACGGGAATCAGCAGCAGAACCCAGCGAGAGGCAAGGTCAACCACATGGGTGCGGAAACCACAGAAGGAGCACCGGATGTCGTTGTGGGTACGTTCCCTGTCAACTCGACTCTCGCAACTGTTTTGTTTGATACTGGAGCTTCGCATGCTTTCATATCTGCTGCCTTCGTGAAAAAGAACATGATGATCTTGCAACCTATGGGGAACCCCATGGTAGTTAGTTCACCCGGGGGAGAACAGCGTGCCACTTTACGTTGCCCTTGTATCACCATCACAATAAGGGGGGTAGACTTTGTGGTGAACCCAATAGTCCTAGAAACCCTTGGGTTTGACTTGATTCTGGGTATGAGCTGGTTAGCCAGATATGATGGGGTGATTCAATGTTCCAAAAGAGCAGTGCAGCTGACAGCAAAGACTGGTGAGAAAGTGGAGTATCAAGCAGCTAGTCCCTTGGGGCACAACCAGATCTACCAAGCCGAGGGTGTAGCACTGGAAGACATCAGAGTGGTGTGCGATTTCCCAGATGTGTTTCCAGATGAATTACCAGGTATGCCCCCAGACCGCGAAGTTGAATTTGTTATTGATCTTAAGCCCGGTACTGCACCTATAGCTAAGAGGCCATATAGAATGGGAGTAAAAGAATTAGAGAAACTTAAGGAGGAATTAAGGGCGTTGTTAGAAAAAGGGTATATTCGTCCTAGTTCTTCCCCTTGGGGAGCACCGGTTTTGTTTGTGGATAAGAAAGATGGGACCCAGAGAATGTGTGTGGATTATCGAGCTTTGAATGAAGTGACCATCAAGAACAAGTATCCGCTGCCGAGGATTGATGATCTCTTCGACCAGTTGAAAGGAGCGTGTGTGTTTTCTAAGATCGATCTCTGATCCGGTTACCATCAGATGAGGATACGAGTGACTGACATCCCCAAAACAGCCTTCACAACCCGATATGGTCTATATGAGTTCACTGTCATGTCTTTTGGTTTGACAAATGCACCGGCATACTTCATGTATTTGATGAACAGTGTGTTCATGGACTACCTTGACAAGTTCGTGGTAGTGTTCATTGACGACATTCTGGTTTTCTCCAAGGATGAGGAAGAGCATGAAGAACATCTGAGGTTGGTGACGCAGAGACTTCGTGAGCATTAGTTGTATGCCAAGCTGAGCAAGTGTGAGTTTTGGTTGAAGGAAGTAGCATTCTTGGGTCACGTGTTGTCCAATGGTGGAGTGGCAGTTGATCCGAAGAAGGTTAGTGACGTGTTGAGTTGGAATCCGCCTAAGGATGTGAGTGAAATCAGAAGTTTCCTTGGAATGGCTGGATATTATCGGAGGTTCATTGAAGGATTTTCAAAGATTGCTAAACCCATGACGGCACTATTGGAGAAAAATGCTAAGTTTGTCTGGACAGGTGAGTGTCAGGCTAGCTTTGAGGAATTGAAGAAGAGGTTGACAACGGCACCCGTGCTAGTGTTGCCGGATATAACCAAGAGTTTCTCTATCTACTGCGATGCATCCCGTCTAGGAATGGGGTGTGTACTCATGCAGGAAGGCAGAGTAGTAGCTTATGCATCGAGGCAGTTGAGGAAACATGAGCAGAACTACCCGACACACGATCTGGAGTTAGCAGCTGTGGTGCATGCTTTGAAGATTTGGAGGCATTACGTGATTGGTCATAAGTGTGAAATTTACACTGACCACAAGAGTCTCAAGTATGTGTTCACACAGTCAGATCTGAATATGAGGCAACGTCGTTGGTTAGAGTTGATCAAGGACTACGACCTGGAGATTCATTATCATCCAGGGAAGGCCAACCTGGTGGCAGATGCTCTAAGTAGAAGGAGTTACGTGAATAAGATCACGGGACATTGCTTACCGGAGGAACTCAGTTCAGAGTTTGAGAGGATGAGTCTGGGATTTGTGACCAGCGTCACCGAGTTGGCAGTAGAACCGACCTTGGAACAAGAGATCCGAAAAGGACAACTCGCAGATGAGAAGATCAAGGAGATCATGGAACTGGTGGCACTAGGAAAAGCCCCTGATTTTCGAGTGGATGACCAAGGGACATTGTGGTATGAGAAGAGGATCTGTGTACCAGATGTAGTGCAGATCTGGGATGCAATTCTCAGGGAAGCCCATGAATCGGCGTATTCGATACACCCGGGTAGTACCAAGATGTACCAAGACATCAAGGAGAGATTCTGGTGGTATGGATTGAAGCGTGATGTGGCAACCTATGTGGCTCTATGTGACACATGTCAGAGAGTCAAGGCTGAACATCAGAGGCCAGCAGGTTTGCTCCAGCCCCTGAAGGTACCTGAATGGAAGTGGGAAGAAGTCGGTTTGGATTTCATCACTGGCTTACCTCGCACTCAGAGAGGATTTGACTCAATCTGGGTAATCGTGGATCGTCTGACCAAGGTGGTGCATTTCCTTCCCGTAAAGACCACCTACACGAGAGCCAGACTAGCGGAGTTGTATATGGAGAGGATTGTGTGTTTGCATGGGGTACCGAAAAGAATAGTGTCAGATCGAGGTACCCAGTTCACATCACACTTTTAGCGACAACTGCATGAGTCTATGGACACTAAGCTACAGTTCAGTTCAGCTTACCATCCGCAGACAGATTGGCAGACAGAACGGACAAATCAGATATTGAAGGATATGTTGAGAGCATGTGCTCTACAATATGGTGCCAGTTGGGACAGGAGTTTACCGTACGCGGAATTCTCGTACAACAACAGCTATCAGAAGAGTTTGCAGATGGCACCATTTGAGGCATTGTATGGCAGAAAGTGTAGGACCCCACTGTTCTGGAATCAGACTGGGGAAAGTCAGGTATTTGGACCTGAAATACTAAGAGAGGCAGAGCGACAAGTGCAGATAATCAAACAGAATCTGAAAGTGGCACAATCCAGACAGAAGAGCTATGCAGATATCAGATGGAGGGATCTCAGCTTCGAAGTTGGAGACTTCGTGTATCTCAAGGTGTCACCAATGAGAGGCGTGAAGAGGTTCAACGTCAAGGGCAAGCTGGCACCTCGGTACATTGGACCGTTCAAGGTACTTGAGCGGAAAGGTGAGGTAGCATATCAGTTAGAGCTACCTGAGAAGTTGGCGGGAGTACACGATGTGTTTCATGTGTCTCAGTTGAAAAAGTGCCTGCGAATACCTGAGGAACAGATTCCGATTGATGAGCTGAATGTGGAGGAAGATCTCACCTACGCTGAGCACCCTGTCAAGATTTTGGAGGAGTCAGAAAGAGTCACCAGGAATAAAGTGATCCGGATGTGCAAGGTTTAGTGCAGCCACCATTTAGTGGATGAAGCGACTTGGGAAAGAGAAGAAGATCTCAGAGCAGAGTATCCACAGTTGTTCCCATCCACATCCGAATCTCGAGGACGAGATTCATCTTAAGTGGGGTAGGTTTGTAACACCCTAAAAATGCCTATTTTAAAATTTAGTAATTAAAATTGCTTTTATTTCATTTAATGCTCATATTTATCTAAGGAAAATAAATTATTTCTGAGAAAATAAAATTAAATATAAGGTTAGAAACATTTTTGTTCATTCATGCTGTCTGCATTGTGTTTTGTTTGTGTGCGGTTCAATTGGAATTTAAATTCTGTTTAAATTCGAATTTGAATCGTTTTGTTTGGAGCTCTAGAAAAGTTGTAGCAGCACGAGTCTATTTTCCCTCCCTGAACTTCTCTCCCCGGCCGAGCTTGCCCCTCTTTCTTTTCTTCTGCGCAGCGGCCCACCTTCCCTCGTTCCGCTTTCGGCCCAGCCCGCGGCCTGTTTCGTTTCCCCCGCGCCAGCTCGCCTCCCCTCACTCCGCGGCCCACCTCGCGGCCCAGCCCCGCTAGCCAGTACGGCCCAGCAGCCAGCCCACCGCAGCACCCCGCCTCCAGCCGCTGACACGCGGGGCCCGCGTGTCAGGGTCGTCCCCGACCTCGCGACCGAGTTCGGCTCGGCCACGGAGTCCGGCCGAGGCCCGGCACGCACGCCGAGGTCCACCAGGACTCTCCTCGGCCGCCCTATAAAACCCGAGGCCCCACCGCCTCCTAACCCCCACCTCAATCCGCGCCGTCAACCCTAGCCGAGCTCGCAGCACCGCCATAGCCGCCACCGCCAAGCTCTGCGCCATCGTCGATCTGCCGCGTCGTCGCCGCTCCGCCGCCGCCGACCCTTCCAGGAGCTTCGCGAGAAGGTAACGAACCTTCCCGGCCGCTCCTTGCTCTCTCTCCCCCTCTGTCGCGTGCTCGCCGAGTTCACCGGAGTCCGCCGCCGCCATAGCTCGTCGCGAGCCCGCTCCACCGCTCTCCACTCGTCCGCAACCCCGCAGCTGCACTCGCCATCGTCCCGCGCACCCGTAGCACCAGACCGCGCCCCGAACCGAGCCTCCTAGCGCTTTTGCACGTTTCGCCGGCGAAGCGCCGCCGCAGCCGCCCAGCGCCGCCGCCGACACCCCCTCCCCTGGATCTAATCCCAGTCGCCCGATCTGTTTTCCACGGTTCGGATCAAGTCAACCACCCGAGTCAACCGAGTCTATACCGGTCAACCATGGCCTTTTTGCAACCCGCGGTCCAGATCTATTCAAAAGTAATTAGAATTAGGTCCTGAATTTTATGGAAAACCCCCTGTCTTATTTAAAAATAGCACCCGAGGTCCTGTTTAAGTTATTTTACGCTTTAGCCCTACTGTTTTTATATAAAATTATGTTTTAGCCCCTGAGTTTTTGCAAATAAGCCCCTGGATCTTTTAAAACTTTGCCAGCAAGCCCCCGAACCTTAGAAAAGCCATATCTTCCTCGTTTTAGCTCCGATTTGAGTGATTTTCGCGCTCACGTGTTCGTAGCGAAGCGTAGATTAGTTTCTAAGCCTTCTTTTATTCTGTTTTTACTGTTTAGTGTACTGTTCTAATAGAATAATATTGTTTGCATGTACTGGCTTGTGTGAATGCTTGTGTGTTGCTTCGTGAGTCCAGTCGGTGAGCCGTACGCGCTTGAGTTCGAGGGTTACGAGGAGCAGGACCAGCAGGAGCAGCAGCAACAGCAGCAGTTTGAGGAAGGCAAGTATAGCACGGACAATCCTTGCTACCTAAACACACCTTTACACTATTTACTGCATACGCATGTGTCTAAATTGTTACCCTTTTTAAGGTTGTACCTAGCTTTGTTTATCCTATACCTTGATTACCTTGGGTTATTGCATTTGGGTAGAACTTTGCTAGGCGCAGCTACTGTCACCTTGTTTAACTGTTAATCTTGACTTAATGGTTCACTCCAATGTTAATGGTAAAACTTGCTTTTTAGCAACATGGATCAGGGAGCTAGGGCGTACGCTTCGTGCTTGGCCCTAGTGTCTCTCCGTAAGGACTGGTTCTTAAAGCGGCAACCCAGGAACATGTCGCCACCGCTGGAACTATAATGGCTCTGGTCTTGGACAAGTAACACGTACGGCTCTAGCTTGACAGTAGTTACCGACGGGCCGACGGCGTTATGAGAAGCATTGGTGAGAGTATGATTTGATCCACCGAGGACGGAGTATCCGTCGGCTATGTTCCCGTGAGGCACAGTCCCGTGTTGGGAGCCACCGTATGGCGGGGGTTCCACACGTTGCGCTTTTTATTTTGTTGTTGATATTCATTACCGCGCTTGGACGCCATTGACCCCCTCGTGTTGCTACATGAGCGTCAGTCAATCTCGGTGCCTTGGGTCATGCTGCCTAGGTTGTACCATAACGGCTACTGTTTTGTTAGGGTGTCTTGTGAAAAGCCTCGTAGCGTCCCTCTGCAGTCACACCTCGGAAGTGTTGATGTGCGTGGTTGGGTGCAAAGTTCCTTTGAACTTTTACGCGACTGGTGGGTAAAGGGCGAAACCTCTACAGAGTGTATAATCTATCATGATAGCCTTGCTCAGGGTCACGAGCGGCCTGGATCCTTTTTGATTAGAAGTTGATGTTTATTATTGTTTAATGTTCACTTCTACTATAATAATTGGGTTACAACTGGGATTCATGTGAATGTAGTGTTTATGATGATGTTAAAATGAAACAACTAAAATTGCTAATGCAGTACAGCCGTGTCAAGCCTTCATTATCCGTGTTGTACTTGCTAAGTAAGACATTTACTTACACTTGCTATTCAACAAAATCCCGGATGGGTAACAGATGGATTAGATGGTACTGCTGCTGTTGAATTTCCTGAGGATCCGCCATTCTACTAGCTGTGCTCAACCAATCGGTGTCCCCGTGGGTTATCGTTATCGGCTTCGTTTTCGTTTTGAGAGAATTAATAATGAGACTTCCATTGTTTTATTCATTTATTTGAGTCAAACTCTGATGTAAAACCATTTATTTTATTCGAGCACTGTATTCTGTTATCATATTTGTTCGCTATATGTGTAATGACTTCCTGGGAACACATATGGCCGCATTTTGGGTTTCTGTGTAAATCCAGGTGTGACAGATTGGTATCAGAGCCGTGCTGACTGTAGGATCGCAGCCTAGTTAGAACGGTTGATAAATCATTAGGAGACCACCATGATTTTGTTTCAGATCATTTAGTTACATTTTTCAAAACCAGTGCTGTCGAGTCTTGTGTGAATCATGTCTCTGGGTGATTGATTTTGTTGTTATTATGCTTATGATTGATTTGGATTTTTGTAATGATTGTGATGGTCATAGACACAAGTCTATCTCCATCTAGATATAGGACTAAGGTTTAAGGAATATTAATGAATAAATAGTTGGGTTATCTATCCCCTTTGTACTCCCTCTGTCTTACTCTCTATGTCTCTGAATCATATCCCTCCAAGTACTGCTATCTTCTTGTGCACCATCTCAAGCATGGGATATCTATTACCGATTGACAGGAATACTGATGGGAGATATCTTGCTATGGTAGATGGTTAACACCAGAGGCAACCCCGGTGGCAGTGGAAGCAACCAGAATCAGAACCCACCACCTCCACCACCCCCACTCACCATGGAACAGATGATGCAGATGCAACTCCAGCTGACACAGCAGATGGCGCAAACCATAGCACTGATGCAGCAGAATCAGCAGAACCCGCTTCAACCGCACCACGTGTAGCCCAGAGATAACAGGGGCGAGTTTATGAAGGGACGCCCTCCTACCTTCAACAAGTCTAGTGACCCAATGCAAGCAGAGGACTGGCTCAAGGCAGTGGAAAGGCAACTGGACATTGCGCAGTGCAATGACAGGGAGAAGGTGTTATATGGAAGTGGACAGCTCCAAGGAGCAGCTTTGGATTGGTGGGATGCGTACCAATATGCTCACCCCAATCGTGATCAGATCACTTGGCAGGAGTTCCGCGACAGTTTTCGCTCTCACCATGTGCCGGAAGCGCTGATGACCTTGAAGAAGAAGGAGTTCCTGGCATTGAAGCAGGAAGGCATGAGTGTCACCGCTTATCGTGACAAGTTCATTGAGTTGGCTCGTTATGCTCCAGAGGATGTGAATACTGATAGGAAGAAGCAGACCCGATTCCGAGATGGCCTGCATGATGCACTCCAGTACCAGCTCCTGTGCTCCAAGTTCGCCACCTTTCAAGAACTGGTGGATAACGCACTACTGCTAGAGCACAAGCGCCGCGAGATGGAGGAAAAGAAGAGGAAGCTTCTAGGCGAATTTTTCTCCAATATCTCAATCTCTTATCAAGTTTATAAGTAAAAAACACTAATAAAAGTTTGTCAAGGTCAATTAGCCCCTACTCAGTACTTAGTTCGGGCCATGCTCGGAACATGATGGTCCCATCTTTTATCTCAGCGTCATGGACATTTGTTATACATTGTACATTCCCGTCTTCTTTACTTATGCAACACTCGCACCTTTTCCCTCATCCATCCAGCCATCCTCCTCAAGTCCTCATCATCCCAAATATTTTGTTTCCCGCATTTGTGATAGCAAGTCCGACGAGCCATTGGCAAAACAAATCCGGACCCTTTCCTTTCCCCTTTCATTCTCTCTCCCCCTTTCGATCCAACGAAGGAGATCGACTGGGCGTTTCGACGGCTGATAATAACGCTACCTCATCAACTTGGATCGAAGTTGATCTATACAGCAATGAGATCCATCTATGTAATTAGGAGTTTAGAACTTCAATCTCAAATTCAATACATGCAAGTGAACCGGATTTTGCGTGAAAATTTTCGCTCGAAGCAAGTTGTGACGTTTGCGTGAGAATTTTTCTCTTGGAATTGGATGCGCACAGTTGGCTAGTGTATTCTGTTGCATATTTTTCATTGTTATAGTACAAAACAGCTGTTTTCTATTTTTTTCTCTAATGTTGCAGATAATGTTTTGAAGGCGTCAACAGTCCTCTGGACGTTTCTAAAAAAAAAAGTCCTCTGGACGTTAGTGGGCCTTAAAGTAATCGCCACACCACAGTACCACACTGCAGGCCGCATCTGCGTTTGGAACCGTGAACCCAACACCGGCCCCAACCTTGGGCCGCATGCCCAACCCTTCAAAAACCAAACACCGGCCGAAGCAATCGGTGATTGGGCCCAGTCCATCCGAAACCGGCTACAGGGCCATTGCGCTCGATCACTTCGTGTTGGATTCGTTCGTCAACATCGGTACTTAATTCTGTCCAGTCAAATTGCGCCGGGTTCAAATTATCCTCGCCAGCAATTCTCAAAAAAAAAAAATCTTCGCCAGCCACAGCCCACAGGAGAGTCGAGCAAAAGACGAGCATATGGATCAAGACAAGGGAGATGGCCGCAGCTTCCGTTTCCCGCCCGAGTTGCGGACCACGGCGGCGTACGCGGTCGGTTCCCCGGCGTGGAGGGGGACGCAAACAACCCGACCCTGGTCGATCTCTGCCGCAACGAGATCCCCAGCAGCGGCATCGTCGACGCCATGCGAGGGAAGCGATGCATCGCGTGCACCGGCCGGGAGGACCCGCCGCACCTGGAGCTCCTCTTCAAATGCGCGGTAGCTCTCCGCTCCGTCCTCGACGGCGGCGCCGGGCTGCTGCGTCGTCGTGCCGGGACTCATCGGCGGGACGTACCTCCGCTACTGTCGCCCGGCCCTAGCCCGATGTGGCCCGGCCCGACGCGGCCCGGCCCTATAGAGGCCCGATGGTCTTTCGTGCCGGGCCGGGCCAGGCCGTCGTGCCGACCTGGCAGCTAAGGCCCGACACGAAGGCCCATTTTTCGTGCCGGGCCGGCACTACGGCACGGCTGGCCCATGGGCTATGGCCGGCCCATCGGGCTATGGCGGCCCGGCCTCACAGCGGCGCAGGGGGCCGCCGGCCGCCACGACGGGCGCCGGCGCGGCGGCGGGCGATGGGCGGCGTGGCCTCTCGCGTCGGCGGTGCAGCAGAGGCCCACTCGGCGGCAGGCGACGAGCGGAGGCCGGCGGTAGCCGGCGGCGAGCAGCCCCATCGCGGCAGCGCGCGTAGGTCGGCGGAGCCCCATGCCGCGGACTCCCGCGGAGGCTGGCGGTCGCGGCGGCGGCGCGAATCGCGCCCTCTCGGCGGCAGGCGGCGAGCGGAGGCCAGTTCACGCGGCGGCGGCGGCTGGCGGCGAGCAGAGGCCGGCGGCGCGAGGACGTCTCACGACGCGAGGACGACAAGCGTTGAGGAGGGTGAGGAGGCCGGCGGCGGCGGTGAGGACTGAGGAGGCCGGCGGAGGACTAGGGTTAGGGAGGCATGGGGCTGCTCGGCGGGCGGCGGCAGGAGCAGGGGGTGGAAGGGGATGGGGGCGGCTGAGGAAGGGGAGGGGTGAGGGAGTGAGGAGAATTAGGGTTTTCTCATGTATATATATGTGGGCTTTCAAATTACATCGGGCCACCAATCGAGCCGGTCATTTTCGGGCCGTGCTTCGGGCCGGCACTACAGGCCAAGATGGCGGCCCAGACACTAAACCCCCTTCGTGCCTGACCGGCCCAAGGCACTATCGATCGTGCTTAGGGCCGGGCTAGTGCCGTGCTTTTTAGGGCCGTGCCATCGTGCCCGGTCCATTTGGAATTCTATACGTCCGGGTGACGAGGCGTGGTCGCGGGTGCCGGCCGGGTGGACGTCGCGTTCCACGACCACACACCGACGTCTTCGACGGCGCTGTGGCTTGTCACGTGGGGAAGATATATATACGCCACCACCAACGGCTGCTACTCCGTGGTTGTCTGACGCGACTGCCCCGGCACCGGCACAGCGTCGCGTCGAGAGGACTGACATTGTGATCCCAGGGCCGTTCACTCTAGCCATCACCCAACGAGGCCGTATCTTGTTGCGGCAACATCACCCATCGACGGCGAGGGCATCACTGGCAGACGAAACAAAAGCGAATGCGACGATGCCATCACTCCGGCTCTAACACAACTAGAGCAGAAAGCAACTACATTAAACAAACCAAATCACTACAGGCTGGAATGAGGCTCAACGCCAACTCAGAAAAATAGCCGACTACAACACCAACAAACTGCTGACACTAAAAACTCAAAAACATCCTACGATTACATGTATACGTGCCTGCGAGATTTGACTATCACACACACAGACACACCAGATCGATGTACATATGTACGTGCCTGCGAGATCTGTCTTCTACGATTACTGTTCTTTTTTTTGTCTTTCGGGGAACAGGGGAATTGAACCTGTCGACTGCAGGGATCTCAGCAATCTGCGTTGCAATTTTGTGCCCGTGATTGCCTGTTTTACTTCTGTCCTTTGGGCTTTGTTCAGAATTTGGTCAAGCAAGCACCCCCATTTTTGTGTTCGATATCTTTGTGCAGGCAGGCACCATATGGTCACCAAGAATACCCCAAACAAGAAGGCCAAGGCGCTGCGGGAAGCAGGCCAAGGAAAAAGCACCGGGTCACTTGGTGCGGCCAGCACTTGAACGAGGCTAAGCAGACGCTCGGGCTCGGCCACACTCCAGAGGTCTGCGCGAGGAACAAGAAGAAGGCCAACGCCGCGGCGGCAGCGTCCAGCAACACCAACTGAGCGACGAGGAATCGATGAACCCGTGCGTTGGGCATTGAACTTATTCATGGTCGTCTTATCTAGATGAATCATCATCATTGCTTTGCACTGCATGATTGCATCGTGGTAAATCTACTCTGACTTGTGTCTACAAAATTAGCATGGATCACTAGCTCGGTACCGGCTCGCTGGCTGGCAGTTTGCCATGCGGGCATCTCTCGATCCCTTCCCTGGTGCGGCCTGGCCGCCGGGTGGCGTTTAGATTGGAGGCAAACGCACGGCGTGGAGGTGGAGCGGTCGCGTCGCGTCGCACTCTGGCTCTCCTACACCAACCAGCTCGACCAAATGCTCAACGTACGCTACGATATGTACGTTGCCTCCATGGCCAAGCTCGCTCACTTGTATGGTAACGCACGTGAAGCCGGCCGTCTTGGAGCAAGGCTGGTGCCAAACTGCCAACGTGCCTACGGGCAACAGCAACCTCGCCGCGCGTGGATGACCAAGAACCCTGGCACACTGGCCCAAACCGCTGTACAATCACTACCAGAATAACCAACATCCACCCCACTCAAATGCCTCGGTAATATTTAGACCCGGTGCTAAAGGGTGCATTAGCACCGGGTCCAATGGATATGGCCGAGTGGAGGTTATTAGCACCGGATTGTGGCAAAATCCGATGCTAAAGGTCCCCCGTTAGCACCGGTGGCAGCTACCAACCGATGCAAATATGTCCAATCTCATTTAGCACCGGTTGGTAGATACAACCGGTGCTAATGAGAGCATCGGAGGGGCAGCCCTCTTCTACTCCTTTATTTATCCGCCTTCTCTCTTCTTCAATCTTAATTCTTTTCTCTCTTCCTCCTCTCACTTTCTCTCTTCTTCTTCTTCCTCCTCTCGCGGGCAGGCGCGCGGGCGGCGCGCTTGCTGCTGCTGTTGCGCCTGCGCGGCGGTACGCTGGCTGCTGCGGCGGCGCGCTAGCTTGTTGCTGCCGCTTGCTGCTACATGCTACCGTGCTGTTTAATTAAATTTGTGTGCTGCTGCCGCTTGCTGTTGTAATTTTCTCTTTGAATATTGCGTGCTGCTGCCGCTTGCTGTTGTAACATTCTTGTATTGTAATTTTCTGTTTAAATCTTGTATTATAATTAAATTTTAGAAGTTAGATTTTGGATGTTTAAGTTTTCTCTTTAAATCTTGCTTTTTTCTGTTCTTGAAGAATGTTTCTTTTACTCATCTATTTCCCTCCCCTCTTTCTTACCGCCGAGGCATCTTCTCTGCCTGTTCTTATTCAAGAACATGGGAAGATGTCTCAGTTGTAAGAAAGATGGGAGGGAAATAGAGAGTAAAAGAAACATTTAATTTTTTTTTACGCTTTAAAATTTTTAGCACCGAGTGAAAACATCAACCGGTGCTAAATGTTGTCTTTAGCACCAGGTGCTAAAGATGAGTGCCTTTAGCCTCGGCAGTTTATCACCGGTTGCTGGTTCCCAACCGGTGTCAATGCAACGCATTCTGGCAGTGAATGATCCATAGAAAAAACGCTGTACAATGAGCGGAAACCGGCGCCAGCAGGTACTGGGCCACACCGGGGATGCCAAAGTGACTGGTAATTTTGTTGAAGTTATAAACAAATTTTATTTCAGAAAGATAAAAGTGACTGATAATTTGTAATAGAGGTATGGAGTGTGTACGTAGCACGGTTTTTATACATGCAAAAAGAATATATCAATTCGAAAAAAGGAAGCACGTAATCTGTAATCTACTCCCCGATAAGAGAGAATAATTCGAAAAAAAGGAGTAGTACATTTCGACCATCCGTTAAAAAAACGTTTCGAAGGTTCCAGAAGTCGTCTGGACGCTAGTGGGCCCAAAAATAACCGCCATTCCAAACTGCTCCCCCTCCGTGCCTTTTGCCGTCTCTGCCGTCATTCACCACGCCGCAGCCGCAGCAGCTGCAGAGGAAGCGTGAACCAATTGCCCAACCCAATCTCCATGCCGAACCAATCGAAAAACCAATTGGAAATTGCCATCCATCCCCAACAGCCAGCCAATCTCTCTCCCTCTCTCTGCAACCGAACCCAAATGGCGGCGTCGTCTTCCTCGTCGGGCTCGGAGGCGGAGCCGCCGCAATCGGCGCCGTGGTTCATCCTGCGCCGCGCCGCGCCGGCCCCGTGCGCCCCGACGCCGGCGCCGTTGAGGACCCCGAGGAGAGCTCGCCCTCGCGCTGCCGCTCGACGACGAGCCCCCGAGCGTCTCCAGGATCACCGCGCTCACGAGGCTCCACCGCGACCCCACCCACGGCGGCGGCGGTGGCGTCGACCAGCACCCCCGCGTCGTCGCTGTCCACAAGGACCACCTCCTCCTCCACGTGTCGGGGAGCCCCTCCGGCTTCAACCTGGACCCCAAGAGCGAGGGCGTCTTCTCCGTGGCCAGCGACTTCGAGCCGCACGTCGACGACGCCACCGGAGTCTACGCCGCGCGCATCGCGCCTCCCCACACGCCCTCTGGAGCTGTCCCTCTTCTCCGGCACCAGGAACGTTGGCCTCCTCCGCCTCCGCCAAGGCGCGTTCGTGGTCGGAGAGCTCCAGGCGGCCACCGAGCACCGAGCGCTCGGATCCCCACCATCGTCCCCTTCATCACCTTCATCTCCCGCTGGACGACTCGCCGCCGTCGATCGCCGACGAGCCTGAAGGAGATCTGGGAGCACGACAGCTACGCGCGGACCGAGATGCTCAGGAAGGCCCCCGTGCTCGCGCTCGTGCACTTAGCAAGCCCCCCGTCGTCTACTTCTTCCTGGATCAGTACGTTTTCTCCGTCGACGTGAGTGCAAGCGCGGTCGAGGTGTTCGCCGAGATGCCGGGGTCGGTCGCCTTGCCGTGAGTGCGCACTCCCTTCAGAATGGTACGGTACATGGTAGAGTTTAGTTTTTGCTTGGCAATTGGCATTCCACATATGTTTTCCATCAGCATGTCGTCGCTTTGATCGCAATTTCCTTGAGCTGCCTGATCTGAACTGATGCCACTCTGATTGGTTCATTCATATGCATGGACGAGGTAGCAAATGCAGAATATATCTGATTGTTGGACCAAAACATGGTTGTAGACAGTAGACTTGCATCTATGGTACTTGGTGACATTTGAATCTCTATCAGGGGCGGCTGCTTTCTGTTGGGCCATTTGGATAAGCCGGAATGATATTGTGTTTAACAATGCAAAAGTCTTTTCTCCTATGCAGGTACTGTTCCGAGGGACTCATTGGGTTCGATTCTGGGGGCTGTTGCAAAAAGAGGAAGACCGACCACATATCCACTCGGCCTGCCGTGCCCTTGAAGCGCTAATGATGGAGCTCTTTATGTCCAATGGCTGGTTTAACAATAACAGACTTCCAGCGTTTTAAGTTTGTGATGATTTGCTTTTTGGGTCATCGTCGCTTAGGTTGTTACCTTTCTGGTTTGAGAAACTCAGTTGTGATCGCTGTGATTTGTTGGTTCGAGACTTTGGACAGCTATATGTATCAATCGATACAGAGGCTGGAATATTAATAGATATTCCCTTTTCTAAAAAAATGGTACTTGGTGACATATGAATGTGTTCCCCTTGTTTATTACCTAGTTTCAATCTTTCGGCAATTACATGGACTGCATATCAACTGTTTGTTCATCTCCAGTTGGGACTTGGGAGCAGGGGAAATTCAGGGAGACTTGTTTTCTGCCGATAAAAGATGAAAGATAATTAAGCTGTAGTAAAACATGCCAATCAGTGACATATGTAATATGTTGCAATCAATGTAAAACAGCTAAATAAAATTCCAGTTGCACCATGCATATTTTTATTTTGTGCTTGAATGACTTGCTAGGATGATATCTTCTTGCAGCAACACTTGAAACTTCAGCTTGACTGAGCCGAAATGTAGGAGCTAAATGCTATTGCAGGTACAGAGAAGTGAACTATGCTAAAGTGATTTGCTAGGGAATGTATCAACTACAACTTGTTTTAGTATTGCCATATTCAGTAATTCTTGACTGACTAATATGGTTTTATCCTTCTCTGAAGCGTCTGGCATTATGCAATAATTATTCAGTAGCAATTTTCTTAGAATATGTTATCATATTCAGTAACTCTTGACTTGACTAGTGGTGTTTTACTTATCTGAAGAGGCGGCCATCATAGCTGCAGAGCCTCACATCCAGGATATGGCTCCTGCTGAAGGACATTAACGGCCATTGGCACCATCTCCTGAGGATGAAGGCACTACGTGAGGTAAAACCGTTTTCACGGTGAGCCTGTACTACTTCTGTTTCATTGAACGCCTAGCTATATATCTGCACTACTTTCCAGTAGCGAGTGCAACAAATCATTCATAAAACGGCCTATCCTTTGTGCAGGTCGTCGTGAAGATTAATGCTAACGCCTTTGTTGCTGTTTCCTGTGTTGGCTGTGATCAGACAAGAGTGTAGAGAGGGATTCAAGTCTTTTCTGGTCACCACAGACTATCCATTTTTTGTTAGCTCTATCCATTCTTTCTCCTCCTGTGAGGAGTATTTGTATATGCAATGTTGTAATGGGTTTTCAGCTATTGGATTTACTTGTGGTTTCAGAGCTTGTAGGATACATCTTGCTGTTGCCCACCATATGACTGAATAAATGAATTGTTGCTGGGCAATGGCATTTTCCAGCCCAGCACAAAAAAGGGCCAGTCCACTGATTGGATTTTGCTGAGTGGCCTCATCTTTCTTTCTTTTCATTTCTTTATTTCATATCCAATGACAACGAATTACATATATATATTCAAGTTGGACCTTGCCACTGCAAATGAAACTCAAACACAAATGACAGCAGAATTCTGTTACACGTACATGAATTTCCTCGATATGCTAGATCTTCAGCGTTTGTCAGTATCATTGTAGCACTATGTGTGCAATTCAGCAACTCACAAAAAGCTCCATCGTGATGCAACTTTTGTTCCATCGTTAAACAGTTCGAGTTCGTAGCTACGTACTGAGGAAGCCAGCATGATAATTTACAAAGCTACAACAGAAATGTGCAGTACTCATTTAACTGAGATTTTTGTGGTTGTGGATTTTAAAGTGCTTTCAACTTGTGTTGTATCAGAAAATAACCTCAACTGTAACTCTGTAAATTATTCCCCAACCTGACCTCTGCGTGTTATCTCCTACCCTGTTTAATAACCTCTCTGTTTTTTTTACTCATCACAAATCTCACTTTTTATTAAGGAAGTGACTAGAGGGAGAGCCCTCTCCGGTTAGCCCTAACTGGAGAGCCCCCCAAATATGGACAAATGCTAAAAATAGAAAGGTACCAAACTTGCACCTCCCTGGCTGCATGGAGCGTGGCGACTACGCATGGAAGGTGCGTCTGCGCGGAGCACGACAACTACGGGCGGAGGGTGCCAACAACTAGCACATGTGCTTAACGTGTTCCAACAACAAATTAAATGCAGCATCTTGACTGACACGATCTGTTGCAACACCGAAGTCTTTTTCAAGCGCTGCAAGCAAGCGTCACATGAAGCCATGGACCAGTATAAAAAAACAGAGCAAATCATGTTGAAACAGTATAGAGAACAACATGCAAACCTAAGAATAAGCACTGGCAGGTTTAGGTGCGGGTCCTTTCCACTTCAAACATAAACAATTCCTATCGGTATTCAACAGTAGTGATTCTAGATCATAGGGTTCACCGAGATGAGTATTTTCAAATCGTAGAGGTATATCTTATAACATATTATGTACATATTTGTTTTACCCTTCAAATATAAATTGTGCATGAAATGTTTGCATCTTCAACAAGTAAAAAAAGTGATGTACGGATCATTTGTCCTTCTTGTCTCCAGAAAAAGCTACTTCTTCTGGATCTCAGATTTAGATACTTGATGGAAGACAAAAGGAGTCATAGTTAGAAACCATTTCATGAGATTGCAAGAAGTAATTTAGTGACCAAAGCTTATATATGAATGCATAACGAAACTATTTGTAAGTTACTTTCTCTGTGTTTTAAAGCAGAGACAATTTACTTTGTATATGATATAAATCAATAATTTGTTACTTCCTAGATCAGAAATAATGACAAGTAACTTCCTGACTAAAAATGGAAATGGACAAAAACTTCAGTGAAGGTCGAAGGCTACAAAACTACAATACTAATCAAAATCAGTTTCACAATGGTAGATATGATTGTATCAAAAATTCATATAACAAGAATATGACGAACGGGTGTACCAGTTGCATTGAAAATAAACCTAAAACATTCACAAAAAATGAATTTTTAAGCTACTACTTCATTTTTTACTCAAATTCACACAAAGATCAACATAGCAAAAATTATAGATTTGTATATCCAGAATAATAATGTCATGATTAAATCGACACGAAAAATATCACAAGAATGTTCCGATGTGACGTATTAACCCACTTGCTATTGCAGTTAAACATTGACAAAAACGAACCTTTGTAGTGGCAATATGCAGAAGCTTGCTGCTTTCCAACGTACCATCTTGATTTTTACTGCTTGATTATTGTTGTTCCCTGCTGTCATTAATGATCTATGCAAATTTCAGCGTCAGTGGGGGTCAACTTTTATAGCTCACTGCAAAAATACTAAAGCACGCATATCAGATACTTGAGGTGGATCATTAGCTACGCAACAACAAAATGCATCCAATTGGAGAAAAAAAGCAGCATAGTTATATATTTTGTAATGCAAAAAGAATGAAAAGTTACTTCATGTAACATGTACATTAATCATAAGTTATTTTCTGTACCATTTAAATTGGTGAAGAATTACTTCCTGTAATGTTAAAATAGTCCCAAGTTATTTCCTTTGTCATGTTTCAAAATAGGGACAAAGTTACTTTAAATCTCATGGAAATTAATTGATAAGGTACTTCCCGTGTTTCAAATTAGGGACAAGTTACTTTATGTCTCATATGTTTCTAAAATAATTTACTTCTGGTTCAGTTAATCAAGGGTGAGTTACTTCCTATCTCATGTAAACCAATAATTAGTTACTTCCTATGTGTTCGAAATTAGGAACAAGTTACTTCCTATATGTTCATCTGTCATCAACATCAACATAATCACTAGGACACTAGTATCATGGACCAATGAGGCTGGATGGTAGAAATCTTGAATGGACTTGCTCACTGAACTAGAAAAACCAGTACACATATTTTCATCAGCTTGTTTCCCTTTGAGCTACTCCTATAAAAAAAGGTGCAATGATATATTTTGGCATACATGGTAGTAGTCAAAGTGCAATGATATATTTTGGCATCATGGATTTTATAGCTACTGACTTTATGTATGGATAAGTTACTTTCCTTTGCAATGCAATAACAGTGAGGTTACTTTCTTGGCAATGTGGAATATCGAAAGGTTACTTCCTAAAATCAGGTGCACTATGACAAAGTTACTTGTTGTGTAGTAGCAAGGATGAGCTTATTTCACCTTAATATTGGTGCACCAAAAATTTGTTTGGAAGAGCAAGAAGTACAAGAAACTGCATGGCAGTTATTTCTAAAATAAGAGAGGTTTTGTTGTTATGACTACAACAGGCAATACATGGACCACTGAAATAAAATGATCATGTAGCTAGTTTCTATGAGCAACATAGAACCTAAATTATTGACGATCTCAACAAATTTTCAGGTAATTCAAATAGAAGGAATTAGCCATACACATACAATTTTTACTATTGAATTCACAAAAAGGTCACAAGCATTACTGATAAAACAATCAACACCAAATCAGTATGTTATGGAGGCAATACATAGAGAACTTAGCAGGAAATGTTACACCATCACCAACACAGTAATATGCATGAAAGCTAAACAACTCATACAAAATGATAATTGGCGAGGAAAATAAATCTCAACAAGTAATTGTCTTGGCTGAGCACAATACATTCTGGTGCTCGAACTCCAACATTTTTTATGGACACTACATGAATATAGTACTATGTTTGTAGAAAACTACAAGTATTTAGGCAACATTGATAACTAATAAAACCATCATCAATGCAATAATTCATACAGAACAGTGAGCAAACACCTGAAGATAAGGGGAAAATTTAGGTAGACTCAAAATATTACCCACCAGAAATAACAAGAGGAAAGCAAAAAGGGATTCCTTCCCAAGTTTCTATTCCATCACCAGGAACAAAGATTAACAAAGCACAACAGATCATAGTCACTAAAGTACTGGTGTATTACAAAATAGGGGCAAGCTACTTTCTGTATCATGTAACATCGATAAGCTACTTCCTATGTATTTCTAATTAGGACAAGTTACTTTCCAACTCATGTAAGTCAATGATAAGTTACTTTATAGATCAGACAAATGGTGACAAAGTTACTTCCTAATTCTGCAAGTACTGTTTATTCATATTTTGTCTGCTTCAACTTTCAAGAATATACAGTCAGAGATTGATAAATTAGGCATGGTTAAAAAGATCGTGTGCATCTAAACACATCATCCTATCAACACATCAAAACATGGAGATTCTCTAAGAGCTAAACAAGGGGGTTGGAAGTATTAACATATCAAAATTACAATGATCATGGCTACAAGGTATATGTTTGGGACATATACTTGCTGAATATGTGCCAATCAGTGGCTTCTACAAGTAAGTTAGCCATTAACGTTTATATGAAAGATGTTCATTCCTGCAATTTATGATTACAACCAACACCAAAATTACTTCATATACCATGAACAGTAATCGTAAATTACAACATTTATTACACAAGTGTAGAGCCATTGCGAATTACATTTGCTACACAATTATTATCAGAATTTTCAAAAAGTAGATTAAAACAAACAATTATTCTGCTGCCGCCTACACACACAAGATAAAACATAATCTGGAAAAAGGATAATTTACAAGAGGGGAAAAGAATAGTACATGTGTATCGATTTTCTTCATTGACATTGCTGATTCCTTTTGTCTCACGAAGGCAGCACCTTCATTTTATTCCTTCCAACTATCTAAGGCAGCACCTGTATCCCAAGTGATGTAGCAAAAATAATGAAAAAGTTACTGGCGAGATTTCACACATAAAGGAGATAACAACCTAACTCACTACAAAATCGTAGACTATTCACTTACAATGGCAACAAGCAGCACTAGATTATACATAAGCAAAGCGTGATCCAAGCACATAGAACATCAACATAGAGAGAGGGGAAGGGGAATCAAACCAAGCCCGATTTCATGAAGCTCCCTAAAGGACAACGAAGTTCTTCCCCTCTATTGTGCGATTCATGCCTCCATTTGCTGAATTTGGTTGGTCGTCCCTCGTCACGGCGAGTCGTCTCCCCTCGACGTGTTGAATCTCCTCCCCTGGTCTCGCCCGCCAAGTTGCCTCACCTCGATGCAGCTAATATCCTTACCACCTCACTGCAGCGAATGTCCTCACCTCGCTGCGCCCCGCTAGTCACCTCCCCTTGTTGCAGCGGATCTCCTCCCCTCGCTGTGCCCGGCGAGTCACCTTCCCTTGCTGCTGTGGATCTCCTCCCCTCGCTGTGCCCGGCGAGTCACCTTCCCTTGCCGCTGTGGATCTGCTCCCCTCGTCGCACCCGGCGAGGCCGCTTGTCGCTGTGGATCTGCTCCCCCTCGTCGCAGTCGATCAGGCCCCTTGTTGCAGGGAGCGGATGGATCTCCTGCCCCGAATCGAGAAGCACCGGAACGGGAGAAGTGGAAGGAAAAGGAGATGTCGGATGACCGAATATTCTTCTCTCTCTTTGGCAGTTCGGAGCGATACGCGTGGGAAATTAAAGACATGTGCTAAAGATCGTTGGATCATGTATCAACGGCGATGGGAGGGCTCTCGCGATAGGCTTAAAAGGAGAGCCCTCTCCCTGTAGATTTTGGGTTTTATTAAAGCTTCTTTCCCCCATTATTCACTGTTTGAGAAGCGTGGAAGGACACGGCGACACCAATCTTGCGTCCCACGCCGACCCCTTCAAATACCCTGCCAGCACCGCCGCAGCCAACTGGCATCCGCTCCCAAAATCCAAACCAAATCTCTCCCTCCCTCCTCTCTCGCTCCCTCTCAATGGCGTCGCCTACGTCTTCCGCAGAGCTGCCGGGCCCGCCGCGGACGTCGTGGATCATCCTGAGCCGCGTCGCCCAGCACGTCGCCGGCGAGCCCTCGTCCCTCCCGCTCACCAAGCGGCCGCGCCTCTCCAGCCTCACCATTCCCTCGAGATTCAAGGGAGACCACGCCTACTACGGCGATGCCGGGGACCCCTACATCATCGCCGCCAACGACGCCGGCATCCTCCTCCACGTGTCGCCGACTCCCCGCGGGGGCTTCAACCTGGACCACAACCCGGTAGGCAGCAGCCTTGTCGTGGTGTGGGACTTGTGGCCGGAGGACGGCACCGGGCGCAACGAGGTGATCCTCACCAGCACCGTGCGCATCCCCGACCGCGCCGCCGACCTGACCGCCTTCTCCGGCGTCAAGAGCGTCGGCCTCCTCCCCCTCTCCGCGCCCGCCGGGTTCGTGGTCGCCGAGCTCCAGGTCGTCGAGGACCACGCCCGGCGCGCCGCCAACCTCGTCTGGTACTGCTACCACCGCCGCTCCGATGAGGGCTCGTGGAACGAGGCCGAGCTCCCCTGCCCCGACGTCGCCCCCGGGGCCAACGCGGAGTGGATCCCCCACGACGTGATCGCCCACGACGGGAAGCTCTGGTGGGTCGACCTCACGTGGGGGCTCCTGGTCTGCAACTCCCTCGACCCCAACCCGCATCTCAGCTTCGTCGAGCTCCCCGATCTCGCCGGGGAGATGTTCGTCGCTCTCGAGGACAGACACGAGGCGCTGGAGCGGATCGACAGGTGCCGCGTCGTGCGGGTGAGCGGCGGCGAGCTGCGGTTCGTCGACCTCGTCCGCAGGCGCAACGAGGACCCGGGAACGACGCGGGTGGTCGTCTGGACGCTGGAATCAATGTTCGATCCTTCCATGGTCAGAGCTCGGTGGGAGCACCACCAGTGCACGACAACCCTAGCGGAGATCTGGGACCACGTCAGCTACGTGCAGTCGGGGATGCCCAGGGAGCTCCCCGCGCTCGCCTTCCTGCACCCCCACAAGGACGCCGTCGTCTACTTCTTCCTCGGCGAGTACCTCTTCTCCGTCAACGTGTATGACAGCGCGGTCGTGCAGTACGGCACCGAGGCAGACGTCGTCGAGGTGCCCGGCGGGCCGCCGATCAACTGGCGCTACGTCCTCGCTTGGCTGCCTCCCTTAACAATGGTACGGGTACTACTACTACTATGCAACTTTTCTTCCATCTGCGTGTCCTTGCTTTACTGCATTTTCCATGAACTGCCTGAAGTCTTGATGCCGTTCTGAATCTTCTGAACAATACATGCAGAGTACATATCTGATTGGAATTCGTACTGCATCTTAATTCTGCACTTCTACACTGACAATGTATCTTTTTAGATAATGTAGAGTAGATATGTGATCACCTATGATTCCATTGTTATTAATTACCACCCAGATATTGCCTAATTTGGATGTTTCGGCAATTACATGCATAGACTACTGCATAGTGTTCATCTTCAGTTTGGAGCATGGGAAAATTGAAAGGGACTGTGTTTTGCACTGATGAAAGATGAATGCTAATTACTAAAAACAAGGGGGTAAAACATGTAGGTTGGTGACAGATGCTGCAATTGATATATAAGCTGCTGAATACATTCCAGTTGAAATCATGCATATCCTGTTTGTGCATGAACAACTTGATAGGATGATAACTTCTTGTGATACTTGAAACTCCAGTTTAACAGAGCCAAAATGTAGAATGATGCCAAAGCATTTTTGAGGTGAATGTATGAATTAAGACCTGTTTTAGAGAACATTCAATTAGTCTGACAGTATCTACTCTTCCAGAATTTCATAGCATAATTATCAATTTCTTATTAGTTTTACTGACATTATGCAATAATAATATTATCATATTATTAAGCTTGACTGACTAGTACTGTGTCTGTGTGTTACTCTCTGAAGACCAAGGTGTCAATCATGAACTGAAGATTCTGATAGCGACTTTAGCGAGGACAACTAGATGTGTTTCCTGCCGAAGGAGGTCAACAACCATCAGCGCCATCTCCTAACCTGACTGGCGAGAATGAGGGCACTGCATGAAGTAAAACCCTTTTCACGGTGAGCCTGTACCACTTCTCTTGCACTGAACGCCTAACTACATATCTGCACTATTTTCCATCAGCAAGTACAACAAATCACTCATTAAACTGCCCTTCTTTTGACTTTTGTGCAGGTCGTGAAGGTTATGCATAACGCATTTGTTGCTGTTTCCTGTGTTGGCTGTGAGCAAACAAGAGTGTAGACATGAATTCAAGTCTTGTTGGTCATATACTATCCAATTTTGTTGGTTCCATCCATGATTTACTTGTGGTTCCAGAGCTTGTAGGATATATAGGGTGTTGTTGTCGATATCATTGAATAACTGAACTGTTGCTGGGAAAAGGAACGTTCCAGCCCACGTGTTGAATCTTCTTTTTCTTTCCTTATCCCTGAGATAATGAATGACAGAGATTCAAGTTGGACCATGGAAAATGAACATCAAATACTGACGACAGTAGAATTTACTTGAGTGCATGCATGATTTTCCTTCAGATATGATACATCGCAGCAATTTTTAGCACTCTTTGTAATTCAGCAAAGTCTCAAAAACTCCTGCGTGACGCAAGGTTTGTTCCATAAATTAAGTTTCACCTTTCAAATACTACAAGTTATATCCTGCTCTGTTTATAGAATCGGAAAGGTTCATAGAATGTTTCAGATTATTAAAGCTTTTCTAGCAAATCTATGAGCCAGAAAGGTACTTGTAAGCTTGTTATGCACTGGTACTTCAGTCTTCTTAGCAAATCTATGAACTAGGTCACATGAGCTGGCAAGGGATGAGGTTTTTCGAATTAAAGGAGGCTAGGAGCTCTTGATGAGTTTGAGTTCGAATTTGGAAGATACAGGGCATTGAACATGTCAGGTTCAGAGGAATGTTATGCACTGGGAGTTCAACTGGAACTCTGAAATTGTTACAAGCTCAGTGATGTTATCCTACATGTGCCATATTCAAAATGTAGTCCTATGTGCCATATTCAAACCGTATCCTTAGAGTTTACAACTTATATAAAAGTGTAGTAAGGGTCACTGGTGAGTTGTTGTGTGTTTTTGGGAGAAATTAATGAAGGAAAGGGGTCAGGTTCAGGCATACTTGAGCACGTACTGAAGATTCAGTTGGATCTTACAGTTTTGATTAAAATTCAGAAAGCAACATCTCTTAAACCACCTATCGGTTGAGCCAACACCCTGGATATGAAATATAGTCCTGTATACCAGCTACAGGTTTTAGTGAAACTTTTCCAAGAGTCCACGTTCGATTTTGTCAAAATTCATCAAATAAGTTGGCTGGTTGGATGGATATTCATATTTATGCCCTGAAGGCTTTAATTCATCAAATAAGTTTCAGTGATTTGGATTCTGGAATCGGACAAGCAGGACTCGGACGAGGCCATAAACGCACCGACATGCGCTGCCCGAACGGGACACGACCTTGTGCTGCTTCGTCTCCGGGTGCAGTGGAACCCGAAGCTGTACTTGCCGGTGGCGTTGGTGAATTGCGGCCACACCGACACCGGCGGGAGCGCCAGCGTGTCGCCGGTGATCGGGTTGGTCACCTTGACGACGGAGGAGGTGGAGCCGTCGTGCGACCTGCGGTCGTGCAGGCAGAGCAGCCGAGCAGGCCGTTGCAGGTGCCGACCATGTGGACGCTGCTGCCATCATCATCGTCGCTGATGGCGAGCTCGTGTAGGTCCACTTGTGCGTGCGGCGCACCGCGAGCTCGACGGGGATGACGTCGTCGGGTAGGTTGCCATTGCGCCGCTTATTAAGATTTGTCAAACAGCTTCGTGTAGGTCAGATTTCAGTTGCCTGTTATTCAGATTCGGATACCTGGATTTGTCGGGTTGAGTTGCACGCTAGGACTAGGAGGATTGGGCCTGATTGACTTATGTTTGACAGCTGATTCTTCTTCGGATTCGAATCGCAAAGAGATAGTCGATCTCGGGACCCAATTTCAGTTTTAACAGGAGAATTGGCACACGATTGCATAGGTTTCACAGCTACTTAACATTTTTTCTAAGAAAAAAGAATCAATGGTCCAAATCAAAATTTCAAGGGAGATATATTCTCTCTCAATTGGAATTATGATAGGACATCAACTAAATTACCTGTAGCAGGAAAAAAGAAGTCAGTTATATGTTTTAGGTTAATTTTATGTATGAATTGTTGCATGTGCACCTAAACTTCATCTCTGCATGTGGATATCAAAAATTCACAAAAGAACAACAACTTAAAAATCAATGGTATATAAACCTAAAAACAAAAACTTCCACGCCTGGAAAAAAAGAGCCGATCAAATTACACGATAAAATTTATAAGTCAACATCATATAATTCACCGTCTCTTTTGGCAAATAAGCATCAGCAAATAGAATTTCATAGTGATGTTTCCAAGGTGAACACATCAGCAAATAGAAAATGAGATGATGTTTGAAACTACCCCTCCAATGCATAATTTCATATTGTTGTTTCATAGGTAGCATTTCATATTTAATTTCGTGACTCAACTCTATTATCTGTCGAGAGAGTTTCATCTGTATGAAATTGGTTCCTTCTATCTCATCATAAATTCTCTGCCACACCACCAGATTAGTTGATGTGACAGTGTATTTAATATACATGAAACTCTTACTGGAACTAGCCTTAGTAGAGCCCCACTCAGCTGCCCCCAAACACATTGAAAAAGAGCAAACACATTGAAAAAAAGTTGAATTAGTATCGATTGGCACTTTGATTCTTCCCCTTATCAACGATACACACTAGTGTACCTCGATTCTTGACTCTTTAGCTTACCTAAAAGCATGGCACGCCGAACTCGGTCGTCGCGTTAGCGTCCACCGTCCACCATCCTTCCAATCCATTTTAAACTCCCAAATCCAATCACTATCGCCGCCAATCACGTCGCCACCGTGCCCATACAACGCCAAGGGCTCCGTGGTCTCGACATAAGCGAACGTGAGGAGGCTTCTGCTGCTGCCGTATTGCCCGATGAATGCCTTTTTCTCTTCCCACTCCATCTGCACAACGCCGCCGTGCTCCCTCGCCTCGCTCAGGCTGTACGCGTGCAAGCTCACCCAGCTCATCCGCATGCCCGCCCACCACGACCGGGTGCTAAGGATGTGCCCGCCATGGGCGACGAGTGGCCAGGCGATCTCTTGAGGTGCCTCGGGCCCTGGCGAAGCTACGGCGTAGCGGAGAACCCAGGTCGGCTTCGCGTTTGTTCCTCCGTCCTCCAGCATCCACACCTGCACACATAAGGGAAAATCACTCGATCGATCAGGATGGAGCTATGAGCATGATGGCATATACACGTAAATGAACAATGTGCGGGCGTTCGTCTACCTCGGTCTTGTCCCCCTTCAGTAGCGTTCTTCTCCGCTTCAGCTCTTTGCAGCAGACGGCGAGACCCAGCCTCCCGCGCATGTCAGTCGTCAGGTGCGCAGACGAGTCCCGCCATGGCCGCATTCGCTCTGGCAGCGCCGTGACGAACGCGAGGCGCTCGTCCTTGAGGTCGAACGCCATGAGCGAGGGCGCGTCGTCCTTGGAGACCCAGTACGCGACGCCGTCGACGGCGACGATGCCCAAGCTGAGGAGGCAGCTCGACCCGGCCGGAACCGGCACACGCCGCCACGACCTGTCCCCTAGCGTGAACACGTTCACGACGTCGAACGTCCCGCCGTCGCCGTCGCCGTCGCACGGGAGGTGCACGACCTTGTACAGCCCCGTCGCCGGGTGGTACCCAAAGCTGTACGCCGCCGCGTCCTTGCACACCTCGGGGGGAGTCTTCGACGGCGGCGGGACGGCGAGCTTCTCGCCGGTGGCCGGGTTGGCCACGACGACGTCGCCGTGCGGGCGGCGCAGGCAGAGCAGGCCGTTGCACGTGCCGGCCATGCTCGCGCCGGAGTACGCGGCGCCGCCTCGCAGGTTCAGATCCCTGCTGCGTCTCGTCAGGTCGTCGAAGACGTAGGCGCGGGGACTGCCGAGCCCGTCGACGAAGGCGAGGACCTTGGCGCGGGCCTGCGGCATGGGCGTGCCTTCGTCGATGGCTTTGCGCCAGTGCCGACAGACGAGGCGGAGGCGCCGCCCCGGGCACGGCGGCAGGCGTCGGTGGATCTCCATGAAGATGTCTTCAGGGATGCGATCCCATCGGTTGCCCATTGCGTCGGCAGATTAATTCGACGGCGTCGCCCGTGGCAGTGCTGTACATGTCTAAATATATAGCCGCCGTCATGTTGATTGGATCCGGATCCAATTGGTAGTTACCGGCATTATCGCTTCTTTCGTGCTTGGTTGGATAGGTCTCGATCTTGCCCGAAATCATCGCCGAGTACATCTCTCTCGTGTGCTCGTGGCTACTTTTTTTTTTTGGAACTCTCCCGTGGCTAAGATCATCCACTAACGTTGAAACCGATGCCCCAATTTTGTAGCTTGTTCGATTTATCTCAGCAACGATTGAATGAACCTGTTTGGATGGAATATGGATTTTTACTAGAATCTGGATGGTGCATCTATTATTTCTCTGAAATTTGAGTTCTCGCATAGGATACATTAATTAGTTCATACTTCTTGTTGGTCAGAAGGAAAAACATGTTTTGTGTTCTACATGTCAGCATGTGCGCCCAAACATTAGTTTGTGTACTTGTGGATTTCAGAAATTCACAAAAATAACGAATAGTAAAACATGTATGCTTATGTATTAATAATAGCACATATATATGATAATTTTGCTAAGATTTTGCTGGTGAACATGTTCCACAATATTAAAATTTATAGTTTTTTAGAATTCCTTAAACAATCACAAGTATATAATTCATCAAGTCTAAAAAAAGAACTCATCGAGTTATTCCAAAGAAGTCTCAATTCACTACCCCGGCGAACCGCTCAGCTATAAGACATATGATTATAAGACGCGATCTGGGCCTTATTCGGTTCGCGTCCCAACGTGTTGAGTTAATTTGGCAATAGCCGTGTTAAATTCTGAATTAAATAAATATAACAAAAACAGTAATTAGCACAAAATTATGTATCATACAAGCAATTCTCTTAGAAAAATCTTCTGAATTTTGGAAGTGATTTAAATGTCGTTTATGAATGAAAGTCAGAAGTTAGTGTCAAATATAAGAAGGGAAAAAATTTCAGGGCCAAGAAAGGAATTGGAATTTGTTTTTGTGTCAAATATAGGATTTTCCCTTGTTGTTAAATGTATGCCAGCTGGACGGGATCAATGGACGTGTGCATTAACACCTATTGCTACTTCATGTGTTGACAGAGTAGACAAGAGTTGACGTTTGGTCGTCATGCGTGTTGACTGTTGAGTATGGACTGGGTTCAGCATATGTCCCAAACACTAGCTGTGTTTAGTTCTCAAAATTCCATCCAAAATTCTACTATGTAAAAAATCTCATCACACCACATCAAAATATCGACACATGTATGGAGCATTAAATATAGGTAAATAAAAAAACTAATTGTATAGTTTTGATGTACACAACGAGACGAATCTTTTGAGCGGTCATGGTAGAACAACAATTACCACAAACAAACGAAAAGTGATACAATGTGCTACAGTGTCCAATATGACTTTTTACCACCCTTTTCGCCGGATCTTAACACGGCCACTATGGCAATAGATACATTGCAACATATAGTAGTTGCTCAAACGATGTTAAATATGGGAATCCCCACGGCCACTATGGTAAAATTTATTTTGGTGTTAAATATGGGAATTCTCCTTTCAACTTCTTGTTAGATGTATGCCGGCCTGCTAGACGAGATCGCCTTGTTTGTTTGGCTTATCAGCCACCAGCCAACAGTGTTTTTCTCTCAGCAAAAACCAGCACCGGCCACCAACCAGCCAGCAGTATTTTTCTCTCAGCAAAAACCAGCACCAGCCACCAGCCAACCAAACAGAGTAGACAAGAGTTCGTTTGGTCGTCATGGGTGTTGAGTATGGACTGGGGTTGAGCATGTCCCAAACACTATGGCAATAGATAGATTGCAGCATATACTAGTTGCTCTAACGAGACAACATCCCATGATTCAATGATAAAAAATAAAATGCAGGCTAAAAAACAAAGGGAAAAACACCACAACAGATCGAGCCAATTTCACCCGTGCGCTAGACGATCTATACAAAGCTTATGCGCGTGGTCAGGCTTTGATTGGTAGAACACATGGACTCAGAAGGCTTCCTTCATAGATAGTGGCAAAGAAGTAGCCTTCCAACTTGACAAGATCATCGGCCCACATCCTTGTGCTTGGATCATACGCCCTTATAGTAATTCCCCGTGGCACTCGAAACACTATTCTTCCATCGTGCAATTATACGTATCGCTCTGTCTGCTGGGTTCCCACTCGATCGAGTATCTCTTGTCCCAAACCCCCTTGTCTCTATCCACCAGGAACCGGAGAATCGTGGAGCCATACCGATGGTGATGGACGATGACCAAGCAACCCTCCAGCTGCGCCAGCCGGAACTCATGCCGGTGCTTGGGGTACAGGAGCTTGCTCTCGGTAGGGCCGGCGACAAGGCTCCACTCCTCCGTAGCCAAGTCGAACGCAGCTATGGTGTCTGGCTGGACACCGTCGTTGCGCGCGCACGCTGCGAGCAAGAAGTAGGCGACTCCGTCCACGACCACCCTGTGGCCTGTCTTCCTCTCCTCGACGATCATGGGAGGGCTCGGCGCCGCCCTCCACTTGCCGTCGGCGCCGGCGGTCACGACGCGGCAGCGCTGCACCGTGACGCGGCCCGCGCATTCCAGGGTGAGGCGGAGGGGGAGGGCCTTGTGCTCCGCCGTGGCCGGGACGAACCCCAGCGTGGTGGGGGACTCGACTGAGCAGCCGTTGTTCTTGGGCAGCTCGGCGACCTCGCCGGTGGCCGGGTTCGCCAGGAGGCTTGGCCCGTGGTCCGGCGTCAAGCAGAGTAGCAGACGAGGCCCGGCTGCGCCGTGGTTAGAGCGAAGGCGCGCCGTCGCCGCGGGCGGAGCGTGCGGGCGGACGCGGGTTGCCGTGGGAGGATGATCCGGCGGAGGATGTGACCGGACGTGTCGACGACGTCCACCGCGCGCCGGCAGCTGGTGAGACCGGCGATGAGCGGGTGGTGGCGCGCGTGGGCCTCGGCGAAGGATTGGTCGGAGGTGAGAGACCGCCACGACGGGTGGACGAGGGGCAGAGCGCGTCGGACCGGACGCGGAGCAGGATCTCGCGCAGCACGTCCGTGGGCAGCATGCCGTCTATGCCGCCGGCGGCGGCGGCGGCGGCGGCGAGTGGAGCGTCGTGGACATTGTCCCGCCCGTCGTCGTCGTCGTTCCGTCCGATCGCCGAGTCCATGGCCGAGTACGTAATGCACGACTCCGACCAATTAATTGATGCTGTGCGTCATCAGGAGATTAGGCCTTGGGGGGAGTAATTCTTAATTAATATATATAAGAGCAACTCCAGCAGGGCCTTTATATGGGCCTCTACTCCAAAATTTAGAGACTTGGAGCAAAAACACAACTCCAGCAGGACCTTCAAATGGGCCTGCATTTTGCATAGGCCTTTAAATCTCCCCTCCAAGCCTCCATTCCTAAAGGTCCTCCAATTCCCCCCACCAAAAGTAGGAGAGAGAGGTAGATGCGGCTGACAGGTGCGCCCACAGAGAAATAGAGGCCTGAGTTCATATGTTCACAGGAGTTGAGTGTTTATTTTGGGCCTCTATTTTCTAGAGATGTACATGTAAATAAGTTTCGAATGCCTCAGTTTGAAGGGCTCCACTGGAGTTGCTCGAAGCGCGCCTTGGGGTCATCCACGTGGACTCTAAAATCCATCCAAGGCTGGTCAAGTTGTGATTGGTTCGAATTGGTGCGGCGGGGCAGCCGGGACGGGTTATACCGTGCCGCCGCATCCGTAGATCGCAGTCGCACGGGCCTGGCGGCGTCGCGGGAACCGGAACCCGGCCCCGGTTCCTGTTGCGCCAACGCCAGAACGTGACCCGGCCGGACCCGAAGCTACATTTTCGCCGTCCACGTTCATGTTCCTTCCCCGATCATATTTCCTTCTCCGTTAATAAAGTTGTCAGTACTTACATGCTAGTACCATTGTATACCCCCGTCTGTAGTAGTTAAAAGGATTCTAAGGTATCCAAAGAATACATTATACACGAGGCTAAAATATAGAAGGTCTCTGTAGATACTTGTCAGTGTCTTCTGATGCAGGATACAGATTCGATAGGATGGGATGATCAACAAGAGGGTTTGCAGCTTTTCTATGTCCTGACTTAGGCTGTCCGCAGCGGCGTACTGAAAAGGGGAGCGCTACAGTGGATAGCGCATACGCAAGACCAAAATGAGCTGCAGCGGGGGAGGCGACGGAAAGATTGAGTTTCGGCCGGCGTACGCCATTCCTAGCGTGGTAGCGCGTGTGCGCTACCAGCCACCATGGCATGGGGCCCACGGTCCCGGCGCGTTTTCCCAACTACCTGGGAGCAGGGAAGAGGGAGGAGAAGGCCACCGCTCCGCCGCCTGCGCCGCCCCTGCCGCATCCGCGCCGCCGAAGGCCACCGCGCCACCAGCCAGGGCGGGAGGTTGGCGAGCGCGTCGGGGCCGGGCGATGGAGCCGAGGCCGAGGCCGATGTAGTTGCCGGCGGTGGGGAAGGAGCCGGCGAGGTTGACGCCACTCCCCGCGGGCCCTGGCCGAGATCCGCACAAAGCAGGGCAGCGCGGCCGGCAGGACGAGTTCGAGCCGCACATCCTCGTCGTCGTCGGCTTCGAGCTCCTGCCGCGCCGTGATCCCGCAGTCCACGGAGCGTCGTCGTGGCTGGTGGCGCGCTCGCAGCCATGGCTTCCGTCCCCGCCGCCGCGCGCTCGCGGCCGCCGCCAGCCCCCGCCGCCCGCGCGCCGCCGGAGGACTGGGCTCCGCCGCCGCTCTGCGCGCTGCCGGAGCACGACGCGGCCCGGCGCCACTGCCGCCGGGGCCGCGTCCGCGGCACTTGGCCGCCACACCGGGGAGGGGAGGGGAAGGGCCGCCCCTGCCGCCGCGCGCGACCGCCGCGCTGCGAGAAGCCTCGCCGCCGCTGCCAGCCTGGATCCAGCTCTGGTTCGTTGCTGCCCGGGGATCTGCGAGGAGGAGGGGAGCCGCCGGCGGCGTGGGAAGGCAGCGCGGGGGCGGAGGGAGCAGTGGAGGGGGCGGTGCGGGTTGGCGGCAGAGGGGCGGCGGTCTGCTCGGTGGGAGGCGGAGGGGACGGGGAGAAGTCTGGAGAGAGAGGGGAAAAGGAGGGATGGGAGAAGAAAAGAGACTGACTCGTGGGTCCCACAGCCGGTAGTTGGTATGGAGTATGAATGATAGGAGACGACGAGTGCGGGAAAACTAAAATTGTACTGTAAAATCTTGATGACCAGACGAGAATAATCCTTTTAGAGGAGGTAGATAGAGTACAACGAGTGCGAACAGCCTTAATCTCTTGGTGTGCAGGGTCTAGGATCACTCCAGGATCAGGGTCTATTACGACAGAGGCCGAGCACATATCTTTGGTAAAAAAAACTAGGCCGGTGGGGTAGGATTGCTCCACAGTTATTCATTAAGAAGAAACCTTCTCCCGGTCTAGAAAAACTTCCCGAACCCTGGCAAACCGGTCGAACCTGTGACCTAAGGGTGCTACTAAAGCATTGCAACCACCAAGCTACAAGCTCTTTCACATAGTTTTGGCAAATGGAACAGCAAAAGTAATGTGGGTTCAAACCTTGCTTGATGAACTAGGGATTAAGGCGCCACTAGCTGCACCTCGATCTTTGATGTGCTAATCTTGGTGCCAAGTATAAATCCTCTAACCTAGTTTTTCATGCAACAACTAAGCACACGGAAGTTGGCTAAAAGAGTTCCACAACAACTTCTGAAAATTGATTTTGTATCAACTAGTGCTAAGGTGGTAGATGAATTCCCAAAACCACTATCAGCTCTGATAAGGACATCACCACGTTGGACATACAAGAGACGGACTCTTTCCCGGGGTACAAGTCGTCACCACGTCGGACAACAACTTTGGTTCGGAGTCAGCCGACACGTCTGCGCTTCAACTTCGATATCTCCCTCATACGATGTCCAATCAAGGTGTTCTTCGATGCGTTGGAACCGTGACGACGAGACGCTTCTTTTGGTTCTGATTTTAGCGCCAGAAGATTCGTGGATCATTCTGTGTGACCATGAAAGGTGTTGTGTCACCTGTTTTGGGCCTTTTTCAGGCTTTGTATCGTGTCGGGCCTTCGGCCCATGTCGTGGGTGCAGCGCCCCAACCCTAGCTCGCGCCACGACATTAAATTCAGTAGCCGCCGTCATTGAGACTTGGGTTTTGCTTAGATTAATCTGTCGAGAACAGTTTCGCCGTTATCGGTTTGTAGAACTCCAACTTTTGATCTTAATCATACATCTGCAGTGTCACTTCAATTTGAGAGCTGCTTCTTTCGAGTTCTTGCTTGTGTTCTTTGTTTCGTAGGCAGGGATTAGCCTTCTTGGCGAGGTCAACCGGGTCGTGACACGGTTGATAACCAGAGGAGTCGTGGTGTTAAGATTGCGGGGTTCGAGTTTGCTGACTTGAAGCCGGATCGGTGTGTTGCGCTCCGTCCAAAACGACTTATCCTTCACCTGATGGACGATCGGGCACCCTAGTTCTCATCAAGCTCAGAAGATTGAATAAGTTAGGCACAATCATATAACTTAATTACAAGTTAGAACACTTGGGGGATTGCCCAAAATTTGATGCTGGTCTCCTTTAAATTTTGTCAGTCTTTCTATTTCCTGCTTCTAGATTGCCAACAGTGGGCTATCGGCCCCAGGAAAATCGGATCGGCCCCTGCGTCACCCCGCGGCGACACGGGCGGCGGCCGCCCCTCGCCGCCACAGCTCCCCCTCCCTCCTCCTTGTGACCTCGCCGCTGCCGGAGTGGGCGGCCGGAAGTCCGCGCTCCCCACGAGGATGGCGGCGGCGGGGACTTCTTCCCCCGCGTCGGCTTCCCGGCGGCGGCTGGCTAGAGGTTCTCTCTCCGGCGAGCTCCCGCCGGATCCTCACCGGGAATGGCCGGATCTGCTCAGGGGGCATCCGGATCCGGGTGCGGCGCAGCTGGTTCGGGCATCCGGCGGCGGCGATGCGGCATGGCGAACGGCGACGATGCGGCGCGTCCCGACGACGGGGCTTGTCGGCTTGGCGCGAGTCTGGCCGTGCGGCATGCGTAGTGGCGGCCGGGCCCTGGCGGCAGCGTGCCTCTGGCGGCGGGGTGCCGAGGCGGGTGGCCTTCGGCGCTCGGGCGTAGCGTGGCCAGGCGCGGGCCAGCGGCGGCGGCCTGGGGCGCGGGCGCCCGACAACGCGCGACGGCAAGGAGGCGGCCCAGCGCCCGGCGTGGCGCGGCGTGAAGGCCGCGGCCGTGATGGAGATTGCGGAGGTGGCGGCGATGGCCAGTGACAAGTTTTCTGGATCTGACGTCGGCTTGGCCTCCAATGGTGACTCCTCTCCGACAGATGCGCCTTCGGCCTTGGTGTTGGAAGGGATAGTTCCGGACTTTACAACTACATCTGGTGATGACATCTTCAATTTCGCCTTTACTTTTCATATAGATCAAGAGACATGAGTCACGTTGGCTTCGTTCGCTGATTCTCTTACTCGAAGACGGATTTCATCTGTAATTTATTCCTAGTGGATTATGCACGGTGAAGCGTCCCCTCGAAAGAGAGAACTTAATGTGATACAAATACCAGTCCCAGGATGCTGGTTCACATTATTACAACAGATGGTTCAGTACATAAACGACATTACGGGAGACGATGGCACTGCAGGGCCACTATAAACAGAACTAAAGCTAGACTCCAGATAAACAGGTTGATAACATAGAGGTCTTCATCAGAGTGGATATCCATGTGGCTTCAGGCGGGTGACCCTAACACACAGGCAAAGGTTGGGTGCAGAACGAACCCCCTCTAGACAACGTCCTCAGGCACAAAGTCCGGGTCTGCCTCTGTAACAATTTAAGCAAGGGTGAGTACATATGTACTCAGTAAGGAGCAGTGCGTGTGTGTACGGGTGGCGCTGCTGTGCTTGGTGTGGCGTGGCGGCCTGACGACGGGGAATGCGGCGACGGAGCGGCGGCGGGGCCGGGCGGTGGCGTGGGCGGTGCGGCAGGACTGCGCAGCGGCACAGTGGTGTAACGACGGCGGACTCGGGTGGACGGCGCAGTGGTGCAGAGGTGGTCGGCGCGGCTGGTGCGGTTCGGCGATGGCGTGTTCGCGGCGAGGCCGGTGCACAGTGGCGGCTCGTGGGGCGGCGCGTGCGGGCAGAGCGGCTGCAGCGGCGCGGCGGTGATGGCCACGGTAACACCGCAGTGGCTGGCGCAGGCGTGGCAGCAGCACAGCGGCGGTGCCCGGTGGTCGGCACGGCAACGACGGTGGCCGGCGCAGACGAGCCGGTGGTGGGGCCAGTCGGCGGCGTGCGTGCACGAGGTGGGTGCGGCGGCGTGAGCAAAGCAGGGCGCCGGGGAGAAAAACAGGGGAGGGGAAAAGAAATGGAGAGGGAGAAAAGAAAGGGGGAGACGGCGGGATTCGCGGCGGAAAGCCGACAGGCGGTCGACAGCGGTCGGCCAGCGACGGGCAGGCCCGACGGTCGACCCGAGAGCGGGTGACGCGGGATGGGATGGAAAAGAAGGGGCGGTGATAACAAGGCGGAAGGGTTTTGGCGGAAGCGGGAGCTCGGCGGTAAAAGTTTTGAAAACATTTTTACCGGGTGCATTAATTAGGTGTTTTTCCCAGAGAGTAAAACGCGGGCGTTACACACGGGTACCCAGTGGCTATTTTGCAGCATGGTATCTCAGGTTACGAATTCAGATGGTCTGCCAGATTTGGAGTAACTATGACCGTTTAAAGTGGGCCAGGGCTGGTCTATATGGAAGCATTGGCCTGGTAAGAAGGGGGAAGCAACACGGTGTGACTTGGTCGTGGTGGTAAGTGCTACTAATTCACCGGTTCTGGGAAGAAATTCCTAGGTCTTACCTTAATTGGTTGAACCTGGCAGTGACCTTGTTGAAGGCATTGTTTGGATTAAGATGAATTACTCCCTCGTGAAAACATTTGATCTGGTCTTAATTGGTTGGGTCATTACAATGTCGGCACGTGCGCGTGCCGTTTCCTCGTTGGAGGCGTTGTCTCGGGAGCCTACTTCAAAGTCCAAGAGTTGCTTTGGTTTGTGAAGCGGATGAAGATGAATGTGCTTGTGGTAGTTTGCTAGGTCATGGTGCTCTCATTTTTTTTCTTTTTTATTTTTCATGGGCTGTATGCATCTTAGTTATGCAGAGGCCGGGTTGGATCTTATATAATTGTATCATCTCGATGTAATTGTATAAGATCAATAAAGCTTCCCTTTAAAAAAAAGTTAGAACAGAGCTTGTACTTAACCGAACATCTGTCAAAAAGTGATTTAACTTCCTAGCTGCTGGCTGCATGCCTGCATCCAGACGATGACGAGGCATCGGTGCGTGTCCTCCGCGGCGGCGCGTGCGTGCGCAGCGCAGTAATTTCTGTTCTTCTTACTCTGTTTTGTTACCTCTCCGGCTCTCCCTTCTGCGTTTAACGATTTCACCCGCGGCAACTTGCGATGCAAGTCAAACAGGGGAATACAGGGTGGCGACACATCAAAACCAAATATATATCTCTCTCTCTTCCCCGGTCCCCCCTCCCTCCTCTGCTCGCCCAACCGCAATGGCGTCGCCGCGCGCCTGGTCCCCGCCGTCGCCGCCGCCCTTCCCGAATTGGGTTATCCTAGAGCGCGCCGCGAAGGTGCCGCTCGACGCCGTGGAGCCCGGCGATCCATCCGTACGTCGTCCTCCACGAGCCGCCGCGCGTCTCCAACCTCATCTTCCCCCTCAACTTACACCCGAGGCGCTTCGGCGATGGCGTGGACAGGCTCCCGTACATCGTCACCGCCAACAACGCCGGCCTCCTCCTCCACGTCTCCTGGAGCCCGTTCATCGGCTTCAACCTGGGTCCCTACCCGCCGGGAGTCCTCGAGGTGGTGACCGACTTCGTCCACCAGCGGGACGCCTGAAACGGCAGGGCCACCGGCGCCGCGGAGCGTGTGCCCCCCATCCCCAACGGCATCTCCAACCTAAGGAGCGTCGGCCTCGTCGCCAGCCATTCCTGGAACCGGCAGAAGAGAGTACGTCATCGCCGAGCTCCGCATCCCCGACGCCGACGCCGACGACGCCGACGGCCCCAGCCTATTGACGTTCCGGTCGGGCGAGAACGTATGGGTGCAGAGGGACGTCAGCGGCAATGGAGGATGGGATTGGTCAGGTTGAGCGGGAACCTCTGGTGGGTCAACCTCGACGACGGGATCATCGGCGGCGACCCGCTCGACGTCGACCAGTACGGCGAAGTTGTTCTACGGTACGTCGCTCTGCCGCCTGAACTCTACAAACCACGAAATGGCGCCCGCGCCGGAGAGGATCGAGCACATCCGGATGGTGAGCGTCAGCCATCGGAAGGTGCGGTGCGTGGCGATATGACACGCCTGGGTGATCAACCCGCAGCGGCAGTGGAGGTATCCGTCTGGACGCTGGTCCAGCGCCCTGCTCTGTCGTGGAAGCTGCGGTGCACCACGAGCCTGGGCGAGATCTGGGATCACGAGAGTTACCAGCACAAGGACGAGCTGACAGAGGAGGTACCCGTCCTCGCGTTCCTGCATCCCGCCGACCCAGACGTCGTCTACTTCTTCCTGGGGAACTACCTATTCGGCGTCGACGTGAGGTTAAGTGAAGTGGTTGATTTCCTCCCAGTTCAACACGGGATGCGCGAGGTGATGCTCCCGTTCAGCTCGCGGCATGTACTAGCCTGGATGCTGCCGAATTCACTTGAGCACGGTATATGTTCTGCATACTTTGCGCAATTTGCATTCCATGCATACATTCTCCAATTTACATTCAGGAGTGTTATTTCTCTGAAGCTCTTGAACACGAATATATGGATGATGAAGATTACCCAGCTGAGTCTGATGACGAGTTTGACAATGACAATGAAATGGACATTGATCTTTCGGACGAGTGACATACTAACAGAACCAAAATGGTATGGTACTCCCTTTACTAATATTTTTTATAAGCTGTAACCTGAGCATTGTATTAGTTTCACAGTTCTTAGTGTTTTCACTGACATTATGCAATAATAATGTTACCATTTCAAGCTTGACTGACTAGTAAAAGTAGTACTGTTTGTTACTTCTCTGAAGAGCAAGATGTCGAACATGAAAACTGATGATTCTTATAGTGACTTTATCAAGGACAACTAGGATGTGTTTCCTGCCTGTCCTCTCTTTATTTGCAATTTTTCATGAACTGCCTGAAGTCTCGATGCCGTTCTGAATCTTCTGAACAATACATGCAGAGTATATCTGAGTGGAATTCGTGATTGCATCTTAATTCTGTACTTCTACAGTGATAATGTATTTTTTTAGTACATATGTGATCACCTATGATTCCATTGTTACTAATTAGTAATTACCACCCAGATATTGCCTAATTTGGATCTTTCGGCAGTTACATGCATAGACTACTGTATAGTGTTCATCTTCAGTTTGGAGCATGGGAAAATTGAAAGGAACTCTGTGTTTTGCACTGATGAAAGATGAATGCTAATTATTAAAAGAAGGGGGTAAAACATGTAGGTTGGTGACAGATGTTGCAATTAGTATATAAGCTGGTGACTAAAATTCCAGTTGAAACCATGCATATCCTGTTTGTGCATGAACAACTTGATAGAACTTCTTGTAGTACTTGAAACTCTAGTTTAACAGAGCCAAAATGTAGAATGATGCGAAAGCATTTTTGAGGGGAATGTATGAACTACGACCTGTTTTAGAGAACATTCAATTAGTCTGACAGTATTTAATCTTGCAGAATTTCATATCACAATTATCAGTTTTCTTAGTAGTTTTACTGAAATTATGCAATTATAATGTTATCATATTAAGCTTGACAGACTATACTGTGTCTGTGTTACTTCTCTGAAGACCAAGGTGTCAATCATGAACTGAAGATTCTGACAGCGACTTTTAGCGAGGACAACTAAGGATGTGTTTCCTGCTGAAGGAGGTCAACAACCATCAGCGTCATCTCCTAACCTGACTGGCGAGAATGAAGGCTCTGCATGATGTAAAACCCTTTTCACGGTGAGCCTGTACTATTTCTCTTGCGCTAAACGCCTAGCTACATATCTGCAGCAAGTACAACAAATCACTCATAAAACTGCCCTTCTTTTGACTTTTGTGCAGGTCGTGAAGGTTATGCATAACGCATTTGTTGCTGTTTCCTGTGTTGGCTGTGAGCAAACAAGAGTGTAGACAGGAATTCAAGTCTTGTTGGTCATATACAATCCAATTTTGTTGGTTCTATCCATGATTTACTTTAGGTTCCAGAGCTTGTAGGATATATAGTGTGTTGTTGTTGCCGATATCACTGAATAACTGAACTGTTGGTGGGAAAAGGAATTTTCCAGCCCAAACAGGACCAACCCACGTGTTGGATTTTTCCGAGTGGCTTGATCTTTCTATCTTGTTCTTTTTCTTTCCTTATCCCAAAGATAATGAATGACAGAGATTCAAGTTGGACCATGGAAAATGAACATCAAATACTGATGACAGTAGAATTTACTTGAGCACATGCATGATTTTCCTTCAGATTATGATACATCTTCAGCAATTTTCAGTATTATCACAGCACTTGTGTAATTCAGCAAAGCCTCAAAAGCTCCTGCGTGATGCAAGGTTTGTTCCATAAATTAAGTTTCAGTGTTTCACCCTACTAGCTTTCTGCTGAAGTTTCAAATACCACAAGTTATTATCTTGCTCTGTTTATAGAACCGGAAAGGTTCATATAATGTTTCAGATTATTAAAGCTTTTCTAGGAAAACTATGAACCAGAAAGGTACCTGTTGTAAGCTCATCTTTTTTAAAACTTAAAACTTAACTGCAGCCTTTTTAGCAAATCTATGAACTAGCCACCTGAGCTGGCAAGGGATGAGGTTTTTTTCGAATTTAAAATTTGGAAAAAGAAAAATGAAGGTTCAGTTGGGACTTAGTGTTTGGATCATAATTCAGTACCTTCGATCTCCCAGCTAACTGATCCTTTGAACAAAAGCTCTTGATACAACTTGTAGCCCTATGGTTTAACTAGATGAGTTTGAGTTCGAAATCTGGAAGATACAGAGCATTGAACATGTCAGGTTCAGAGGATTGATATGCACTGGGAGTAGAACTGGAACTCTGCAATTGTTAAAAGCTCAGTGATGTTGTCGTTCAAACCCTATGTGCCATATTCAAAGTGTATCCTTAGAGTTTACAGCTTATGTATAAGTTGTAGCCCTATGTGCTATATTCGGGAGAAATTAATGAAGGAAAAGGGTCAGGTTCAGGCATACTTGAGCAGTGAAGATTCAGTTGGAGCTTACAGTTTTGATTAAAATTCAGAAAGCAACATGGCCACAGCCCACAGACTAGCCAATTTTATTGGTTCTATCCATGATTTTTCCTTCTCTGAGGAGTATTGTATGCAACCTTGTGATGAGTTTACAGCTATCGGATTTACTTGTAGTTTCAGATCTTGTCTGATATATAGGGTGTTGTTGTCGCCCGTTTTATTGAATAGTTGAACCTGTTGCTGGGCAAAGGAATTTTCCAGCCCAAACAGGACCAACCCACCCCACGGGTTGGATTTTGCTGAGTGACTTTGTCTTTCTATAATCCATCCAAGGCGCTGGCTGGACTAGCTAGTCCTGATTGATTCGAATTGGAGCAGGCCAGCAGGTTGTATCTGTATTAGAGAACAATGGTGAAGCCGAGAACTTGTTCAGAGAGCATTCCATCTATTTTTACTGTGTTGTCTCCTCCGGAACTTTTTTTTTTTTTGAAAAAGTATCTCCTCCGGAACTTGTCGGTAGCTTTTTGACTGACTAGAGGGTGCTGTGCTTGTACTTAACGGAAGAGCCATCTAAAAGCGCTTTAGTTTCAACTTGCTGTTTGTTGCGTCCAAACGAGACCTCAGTAGCTCAGAGTCCATCGCGGCGTGCGTTGCGTGTGCTGTGTGCAGTAATCGGAAAATAACCCCGGCCCCACCTTGCAAGCTCTCTGTTCTTCTTACTCTGTTTTATTCATTGCCTCCCCTTGTTGAGTTTACTGCTGTGAGCCGGTGACGATTTCACCACACCGCAACGGCGAAAGGCACGCCAAACGCCCGACTGCTGCCACCGCATCCATCTAATCTCTCTGCTCGACCGGCCCAAATGGCGTCGCCGCCTTCCTCGTCCGAGCCGGCACCACCGTGGGCAATCCTGGGCCGCGCCGTCGAGGACGAACCCGCGCGCTGGCCGAGCCGCCGTCGGGCTTCTCCAGTCTCACCGTGCCGAGGGAGCGTCCACCCCGAGCCCAGGTAGCACGACTCGTAAGCCGCCAACGACGCCGGTCTCCCTGAGCGGGCCGAGCCCATACGTGGGCTTCTACCTGGGCCGCGAGGAAGACGACGGCCCAGGGGTCAACGTGCAAGACAAACGAACGAGGTCGGCGGGCCATGGTGACGCCACGTCCTCGCTTGGGTTGGGTGCTGCCACCGAACGGTATTTCCTTATTTATCCTTCGCATGAATGGTTCCATATTACTGTCATCTGTATATCTTGATTTGCTTGATAACGATAGGCCCTGTTCGTTTGGCTGGTGACTGATACTGGTTTTTGCTGAGAGAAAAACACTGTTGGCTGGTTGCTGGCCGGTGACTGGTGCTGGTTTCTGATGAGATAAAAACACTGCTGTCTGCTGAAAACCATCCAGCCGAACAGGGCGAGGACGTCGTCGTCTGCTTACTGTCAAGTCCTGGTACTGCTTGCCAAGTTGCCACGGGAATTTCGCCAATTGGCTATCTAGATGTCTCCTTAGATCGGTGCTTGATTCTGCCAGATGCTGTTGCTGTTTAATTCGTGCGTAGATGGACGAATTAAAAGCTAATGCATAGTTAGTACATCTGATTTGAATGAATGTCGTCTTACACATATACTACCTTCCTTTCTGTAATTACATATGGACTCTAGACAGTTCATCGTCAGTTGGGAACATTGGAAAAATCAAGAGCTAAATGAACGACAAGTTCAGAGAAGGATGCTGAAATGTTTTTGAGGATATGTAGGGAAAATCACTACATTGGTTTTCAGTCAGCTTATGCAGTATCTTCACCTATCTGTTTGTTGCACAGGTTGGGAATGATGTGCACGCGTTTGACGCCTCTGTTACTTTCCTGTGTTTACAGAGCAGACAAGAACCCAAGTCTGGCCCTCATGCATGAATATGGACTGGGATTCAAGCCTTTTGCTGTTACAGGGTATCCACTTCTGTTACTTCTGCCCCTGAATTCTCTCTTTCTTTGTGACGAGTTGCATGCGGGTACTCAAGTGTAATGGTGATATGGTGTGATGTTTTCAATCAGCTGATGGATTTAGCAGTTTCAGAGCAACTCCACCAATATCCTCCAAATCAAACCCTCTAAATATTAACTTGGGTTGCTTCTATATTTTGAGAGTTCAAGACTCACCCAAACTTCCAGCAATAGCTCCAATACAGAGTGTAGGAATAAATTTGGAGGCCTCCCAAAATAAAATGCCAAATAGAGGGTCGGATAGAGGCCTGTTGAGAGGGTTTGCTAGAGTTGCTCTCAGAGCTTGTAGGGTTCAGCGTTGCGCATATTGGTCATTTGATAATGGAATTGTTGGTAAAAAAAATCTTGGACTTTGTTGGGTAACTTGATTTTCATCATTTAATCCAAAGCCAGTTAAAACTCATCCACATTTATCAAAAACATGCTAGTCAGATTGATGTGGCAATCACATCATTTGTTTTTGTCATATCATCTGCATGTGGAGAAGGGAAAGTGATGAACGAAATGCTACCTAAAAGAGTTTTGGAACCAAGCGTAGGCTTCTTCTTAAAAGAATATATAAAAAAGAATGCAAACCAAAGATCCAGGTTTCTCGGATGGAAAATGAATATCCGACGCCAATAACAACAGTTCAAATAGGTACGAATTGCGTGTGTGACTAGAATTAACGCGTGGCGTTGCCACGCTCGGGCCTTTTATCGGCCAGTGTAAATACTGTATGTATACCCATATCTGTAGTTGTTTACTTTTTTTTTTGCCCAGAGCTTTGTTACCAACTAAGCCTATTTAGACATTCTCAAAAAAAAAACCTAAGCCTATTTAGTCTGCCAGGTTATCTTTATTTGAATACTTCGACAAACTTATGAAATATACATCTAGCAAATAGGATGATGTCTTCTTATGCTAGCCAATATAAAAATTAAATCAAGATGAATAAGCGTACATAACTGAAGACAAAAAACAGCAGGACAGCTTTGCATCTTCACGTAATAAGCGTACAGAAATTAACTTATCTCGGTGAAGATCCGAATGAAGAATATAGGATCTGCTTACTCATTGTTGTAGTTATAAACGGGTAAAACAAACTCCAAAGTCTCAAAAAAAGAGAGTAATACAGGCTGCATCAAGCCTTTGTTCACTCCTATTTTTAGTAAGGTACTGAAACGAGCTGTTCACTCATATACGTTAGCTTCATTCAGAGGCAAGAGAGAGGCTGTTCAGGTTGTGGATGAAGCCAGAGACAAATGCAACCCCGCGTAGTTTAGTGCGACATTGGCGTTGTCTTAAGCCTCGTTGGGTCCTCCGTGTCCCACAGGAACGCAGGGTGTGCGGCAAGGACATGGATGCATCCGTGGACAGAACCAGTGATGTGAAACAAATTGAGATGATGTGGCTTGTTGGAAGTAGTTGGAGGCACGCTCCTCACGCGGCGCACGTCCTAGACCAGTTTAGCATACTATGACAGGAGCTCACCATCGTATGGGTCGGTGAGTATCGCACAATAGTAGTACTCCTCTGTTCAATCTCGAATAATTCTCTTCTACCTGAAATTGGAATACCCAGATGCTTTTAGAAATGTTGCTCGTTGTTTTGTTTTCAAGATCTAAATACTGAAATTCACAGTAGAATAGATGGGAATGCTTTTTACATGTCCTAGATAATGCATTAGGTGAATAATAACATTGATGTATGTAATGCAGGATGGTGGTAAGCATAGATTTTATGAGTAAATACAACATGGCCAGTGATCAACAATGCATCCAGACAACTACATATTGGTAGTAGGATTCATTTAGCCATTCTGTAAATTCCTTTATTACCTGGATGCAGGTCCAAATCAACAAAGTAAAAGGCAGCAAATTACACATATATGTGAAATCACCATGCCAGGAGGCTAACTGCCTGTCCAACACTGGATGGAAGAATGCAACTACATGTGAGAAGTTCATAGCGCAGTTGTCCTTTTTGGAATTAATAACTTATGGGGTCAAAGAAAAAAGGCGAAGCCTACTTACTGAAGCCCATTTACAATGAATTATGACCATAGTATGTGCACAGATTTAGTTTACAGACAAATTTCCTCTGTTTTTTGGCATAGTACAATCACATTTGTTCAGTGAGCCCAACACATGAAGAAATGAGAGGCAAAATATCTCTTGTGCTGGATTGACAAGCATGTGCATAGATATAGTTTACACACAAATTTCCTCTGTTTTTTGGCATAGTACAATCAATCAAAGACACAAGCATTAAGAGACTCACCATTTGTTCAGTGAGCCCAACACATGAAGAAATGAGAGGCAAAATATATGTTGTCCTGGATTGACAAAGTCGTAAAGTCAATTAAATGATGCAAAAGGCCACGAATTGCATAAGATTTAGAGGATAATAACCTCATTTATTATAAATATGCCTGCAAAACACAACAAATCAATTAATCGTATGTGCTCAAATAATTTTGAACTGTCTGTTTTGTACTGAGGTAATGTACAATAGGAGAGAATATAGACAAAAGAGGGTATGTGGAGCTGTAATTTGCAGTCTCATAATCACAATCATTCATAGATTAGCAGCAAGATGAAACCTGAATGGCAGAAGTTGGTCAGTTCATTTTGAGCTAGGCATACTCTGGACTCCATGGGGCTATGGTCCGGCTCATGCTCCATCCATTTACATGAAAGGAGAAATTGTTATTCCAATAGCAAATATATTAAGAATGTCGCCACGCCTATCTGGAACATATACACGTTTAGTATCTTGCGTTGTCAGTGACTACGTGAACATTTGAGTTTGTAAGAATGCAAGCGAGGAACCTGCCAAAGCCTCTTCAGTGGAGGAAAATTTGACAATAAAAAAAGACTCAGTAGGCAGCCATAAATCAGTTCGACGTGAAAGTTGAAGTACCGCTATGGAGAGTGTTTTTGTTCTTCAGCGGCACATTCTTCAAAACCGATCAAGTTTGCAGACTGCATCTTCCTATTCTTTACGGCTTCTCAAACATACTAATAGTCACTCCTAAAAATTATCGAAACAATGTGTGCTTAGCTAGTCATAATCCTACTTTTTAATCTCAATCATAGCAACAATAACCGGAAAATGACATTTGGCATATGTTTGTGAACTACAGCCGTGAGACAAGGGAGCAATACCTGCTGCAGCAAGATGAGTTCCGACAATGGCATGCGCTCTGTGCGGACCTGGCCACGGATGGGTGCAGCGCTTGAGGTCCTCCGACCTCCGCTTGCTCCGGCCACGGGGTAAGGAGTTGGCGCTAGAAGGGAGGTAGGCCGGGAGAGTGGGGGCGGTATCGGGGACGCTTGTTGGGCGGCGAATCTGACGATGTAGGAAGGCGGCGGCAGGGGGATGAGGAGGAGAGGGAAGAGAGAGAAAGAGAAAGGGGGAGGGGCTCAATGCCGAGAGTCGGCGGCGTGGACCACGATTCCGGCGCCGCGCACTGGCTAGGCGAGGAGGCGGCCGTGGCATGGTCGGTAGCTGGCGGCGCGGGCCAGGCGGAGGGGAGTGTGTCCTCGCTCGAGCGAGTTCGAGAGATTCGCGAGCGTGCGGGGCTCGAGGCTTAACGGGCGAAAGGCTCGCCCCGACCCGAATCGAACGGCTTCTATTTCTTCCTCTCCGGATCTGACGGCCATCGGGCTAAGGGGCGACGTGGACCCGTTAGCCGCGCACGGTTTGGGTCCAGGATTCGAGATTAAGAGATTTCAATCGGGTGCTGGATTTTCAGTTGTTCCTATTGTTGCGATGCACTTCCTCCAATGTAACATAGACTCAAAAACTTCTGCCAGGATTAATGTTTATTCCATAGAAATTATATTTCACCTTCTAGCTTAATCACTCAACATTTCATTGCAATTACAAAGGCATTGAGGAAGCCAGTTTGATAATTTACAGGGAGTTATAACACAATACCGGAAAAAAGGAGGATCCATTCCAGATAGAATAAAACTAAGAAAACACCGAGGGTGCAGCATCTCAACACCACAAACTACAACAAATACATTAGCTGAGAACTGGCCATGCCAGCAGCTTCATTTTATCAGATGTTGGAAATCCCCGCTGGCGTGTACTTGCTTCACTTGCTTGTCGTACTCGTCCTCACCATCATATTCACCATCCTCTCCATCCTGGTCTTCATCCTCAGGTTTCTTGCCATCTTCTTGCTCGTCTTCCTCAGCCCAACCAAAACCAGCCACTGGCGTAGACGATTGCGGTGGTGTGCGGGCCTCCTCAACGATCTTCATGATCTCATCGACGGTCTGATCAGAGAAGGTGGGGGCACTGTTGTCCCTCTTGTAGTATTTTGCTTGCACAGCTTCTGTAAGCTCTCTGGGCAAGTTCTTCAGGAACCAGGGGTGATTCCTAATCTCCCTAATCGTTATTCTCTGAAAATGAGACGAAATGGCATTTAAGGTAGTGGCAAACCATAGTAATATCATTGACTCTTTTGCACGGTTCACTGCCCAACAATACCTTTGCAGGATTCGCAACGAAGATCCTAGAGAGAAGCTGTCTGCAATCTTGGGATATGTGGACATACTCTGGTATCTGGTATTGAATTGACACTATTCTCTGGGGGAAAAAGATATGAACACAGAATATTTATCATTACTAGGTGCAAGAGCCCAATATTTAGGGTCTGGTGGAAGTGAGTGAACTATTACCCCAATCGTCTTTCTGAAATTCTTGGGGTCATCGGGATCCTCAAATGGATATGCACCAACCAGCATCACGTAAAGTGTTACTCCACAAGACCAAACGTCTGCCATCTGCAATATACATTGCAAACTGCAATGAGCTCCATAAAGGGAAGGAGGAGAACACGGGCAACAGCAACTTCAAGCAAGCAGTTCCCCTAACATTAGCCTACAAATCAAAATATGAGCTAAAAGAAGGAAGCAGGTGCACTAACAGTAGCCAACAAATCAAAATTTGAGCTCAAAAAAAGAAAGAAAGAAGGAAGCATGCTACAGCCCAACTGGCGATCACTTTGCAGTTTATGTTACAAAAACCTATGTCATCTGTAATGTAATATTGATTGCAGCCACTGTGCTTAAACAAAAACATTTTACGGAGAATTTTCCTAAGCATGTGCTGACATGAGTTAAAAGCATATCCATTGGTGAAAACACATCTATCAAATACTTCACCTGTTCAAATATAAGAATAGTGGAACAATCACACGTCACTTGGGACTTGGCAATATAAACCTTGAACAGATTTACACCAACATATCTATGATGTCACTTCATAAGATCAGGCATAACAAATCATTTGTAACATTAGTCTAAAAAAATCATTTGTAACATTTCTTACCAATGTAAGCATGGCTATAAGTAAGACACTCAGAAGATACAAATAGAAATAGATTTGAAACTGGATAGGTGAAGATAAAGTGAATTCCACTACTAGAGAATACTAGAACTCCAGTGTAGCCCAAAAGCAAGTCACAGAAGTAGGCACCCTTTGGAAAGTCGTGGGGCTATCGAATCTATGACAAAGCTTCTAGAAACCAACAATACAAAAATACTTGGCAGTGTCCATTGCTTAAACTAATCTCAGTGATATCCTATGGTTTCTCTTTCACACGAAAAGGCAACAAATTTTTGCATCCTGGAAAAGGAAATTTTGTGAGCAGTTTGGTATGACATCCCAAAAGGTAAGAAACAGAGTAGATTGATAATTGATTAAAAAGTATCCGAATTAGGCAGGACACATAATAGATGACAAAAAGAAAACAGAGGACAAAGGAAAACAGCTCTGAAGGACCACAGACAGGAGACAGCCAATAGGATATTCAGTCTAACATGGTTACATGAAAAAACATGGTTGAATGAAAAAGATAAGGCCTGAGGGGCCGGAGATCATTGTACACATGAACTAGAGCAGGAAAAATGACGGGAAATTGGTCATGAAAGGGACATAAAGTATGACACATGGGGACAAAATATGACTCACTAACATCTCCACAATACAGAGTTCATCATGAGCAAGGATTTCATTTCTTTTTCATGTACCCTCTAGAGAGGCGAAAACGATATTTTGGAGTTTTGCATGAGTTTTTTTAAGAGAAAAGTTTGCTGGGTCAAGGATTCACCAGAATACAGAGTGCAAAAAAACTCTTTTATTAGTCCTCACTTCAAGCAGATCATTTAAATTAAGCATGGCAATATGATCTGCATCAGCAGAATCTTGCGCCTTTTCTCCATCAAATCAAACTTTCACCATAGGTCATTACTCCACGGATGCCACAACGACAAGACTCCAACATGTAATCAAGTATGAATCTGATCACGATTAGAATCTATGCATGCAAGAAAAGCAGACGTAACCCACTAGGGCAAAGTTTAACATCAGACAATTTACGTGAAAAAAAAAATGTCCCAGTGACACTGAATGAGGATTTCTTTAGACAAGCTGTCCCCCATGCTTCTTTGGCAAAATTGTCAACACAAATAATTGGAGTACTTGGAAGTTGGAATTTGGAATCTCCCTACAGAGATAGGGATAACAAGCCAATCCTGGCGTGTGGGGCCAGGCCCATTCCCTGCCTACTAGACCAAAGGAAAATTTTCTAAAAGTCCAAAACCACTGATTAGAGAAGGGTTCCAGGAGCCTGGTCCACAAGGCAGAAACTTATGCTGCACGGGGGCCACAGGCCAATGCAGGTGGTGCTTTCATGCACTGGGTCTAGGAATGCAGATGAACTAGGGGACTACTACAGTACAGTCAGCGTCAGAGCCAGATGGTATCACACAGCAGACTGGCATAGCACACATGCATAGGCAATGCAAACAAATGGTTTAAGAAGAAACTGCAACGGGTACCCTAGCTGTGGTGATACAGTCAAAAGAGATTAACAAATTAGAGCACTAACCTTGCCATCATATTCCCGGCGTGAGAGCACCTCCGGAGCAATGTACGCTGGAGTTCCGACCGTCGACTTGGGCTTTGAGTGCAGCAGTGACGACTGACAAAAAAACATTGTCAAAGAAAGGTATTAACAGCTGATTACACTGCTACAGTGAAGAGCACTTAGTTTAGTATTGCCTTCTTCATTTGTTTGCAAACATGTGGGTTTGAGCGGTTTTTCATCACAGCTGGGGCAAAGTTTCAACTTCACATATCTTTTGAAAGGCAATAAAAGGCACGAGTTCAATAAGCAGTGTGACTGAGAAAAGGCAGCACAGTTTCGTGTCAAAATTTTGGTCTTCCCAGCATGGCAAGTTAAGCAAGAAAGCGCCCTTTCTGCATCCCTTTCAAAAGAAATCACATAAGAAAAAAAAAAAGCAAAGGGAAATAAAAAATTGCTACCTTGGAGTAGCCAAAGTCGCAGATCTTCAGGCGTGGCGCCGGGCTACCATCCAGCAGCGTGTTCTCCAGCTTCAAGTCCCGGTGGCAAATTTGCTGCAAGTCCAAACAAAGTTTGCAGTTGCACGCCTCATCAGCATTTAAAAAATTTTGGTTGCACAGAGAAAACGCTTTGCTTTTACTTGGTTGCTGTTCTCACCATGAAGTGGCAGTAGCTGACACCGCAGATTAGCTGCTGGAAGAAATACCTCGCCTAGAAATAAAAGGAGAAAAATAAATTAGCACGTCAAGCCCAAATGGTTTTGAGGAAAAAACAGAATAGACTCCTAATTGGAGGAAACGCGTGATCACCTCATCCTCGCTGAACCTGCCGGCGCTGCAGATCCGGTCGAAGAGCTCGCCGCCGGCAGCGTACTCCATGACGATGGCGAGGTGCGTGGGCGTGAGCACGACCTGGAAACAAACGAAAACGCCCCCCAAATGAACGATGAAACAACGGGAGACGAATCAAAATTCTTCGCCGCCCAGCTTAGAGCAGCAGGAGTAGCAGGAGTAGTAGGAGGTCGAAACGAACTCCCGGAAATTCCCCTCCGTCAGGCTCACCTCCTTGAACCGGATGATGTTGGCGTGCCGCAGCGAGCGGTGGTTTATGATCTCCCTCGCCACATTCTCGTCAATCTGCAGGCAGTCAGAGAAATTAACCCAGTCAGACCGAAATTTCCGCGAGAATCCGAGCACGGGAGCACAGGAATCGGGGGCCGGGCCGAATCTCGGCGCCCCGCGCCGCACACCTTGAGCCCCCTGGGGATGTACTTCATGGCGACGAGCTCCTTGGTCTCCTTGTTCCGCATGAGCCGCGCCACCCCGAAGTTGCCGGAGCCGATGTCCTTGAGCAGCTCGTACCTCTCCATCGCGTCCCCGGCGCGAGGATCCGAGGCCGCTCCGATCGGATTGGAGCCCGCCGCGCGGGGAATTCGCCGGCGGGGGGTTTTGGCGTTGGAGGGGAGGAGGAGGAGGGGGGGGAGCGCGTGGGGACAGAGGAGGAGGGGAGGTGGGAGGGAGGATTCGAAGCTTAACGAGGAGGCTTCTCCTTCGCGTTTCGGTTACTAGTAGCAGGCTAGCGGCAGCGGCAGCCGGTTTGCTTGGCTTTGCTATACTAGTTGCTTGCTTGTGCTTTCTCTCCGCGGCGGGGTTTGCGCGTGATTAGTATACGTGATTTGCTTTGAGGGGTGGATTAGTTTAGGCGAATTGCGGGGGGTTTCGTAGTAGTTTATGCGGTGATTAGACGATGTGGCACGCCGTGTGTGTGCATGCGGCGATGGGATATGGTCATATGGAGGCAGGATAATGGATGGGGCATTGATGCTCCCCAGATCTCGGTGTTTCATTTTTCTGCTACGCCCTTGTATTTACAAGTTTTTGTGTACCGGTCCTTATCCTTGCCTCGGGTGCGAGTGCATTGACGAGAGCCACCGAACCAAACCGCAGGGTTCCTAGTTTAGGAAGCCAATAAAGGGAAGCTGTATATGTAAATGGAAAAGAAAGAATATTACTACATTAGCCTGATAACATGGGAATGACAAATGCTTCAGCCGCTACGTGTAGTTGCAACATGGCATCAAGGATCCAGCTCAAGTAACAGAGGGTAGCAAATTCCTCAAAAACAGAGTCCACTTTGTGTGGCGGCTTTTGAGGATTCAAATCCCATTGATTTTCAAAATATCTCAAAGAATTAACTTGTTAGTATCATGTTGACATGTTGTATAAGTCATGGGTGTAGATGATACCTCGTCATAATTTAGAAAAGCTCATCTCGAGTTTGGCTTGAATAGGTCATTTACTCACCGCTTGACTATTGGTACCAAGTGGTTAGATCAACATGTAATCTAGGAGATTGACAAATACTACAATATATAGTTTGTCAACTTTAGAAATTTTCTTCATAGTACAGTATTTGGGTGAGTGGCCGCATGTGTTGCCTTGGCATATTATATGGAACAAGAAATATAGATATTTTTTTAAAAAAACACGCATTTGGTAATGACCTCGAAATTTCTCTTGTTGAAGCCATACACAAATTTTTATACCAAATCAACCCTAACTTCTAGTGTTCCTCTAACACTAGAGCCTTTAGAGCTTCAAAACATATTCTCTGGATTCAGCTAGAGCTCTCTATTAATTTTATAAAGTGATTATGCCCTTGTTTAGTTCCCAATTTGGGGACCCCAAAGTTGAGGTTTTGTAATCATTGCGCCACTGTAGCATTTCTTTTGTATTTATGAATAATTATCCAAACATTGATTACTTAGGCTCAAAGTGTTCGTCTCGTAAAGTACAACAAAACTGTGCAATTAGTTTTTTTATTTCATCTACATTTAGTACTCCACGTATGTGCCGACATTTTGATATGATGGGAATTTTCTTTTTGCGTAGTGAAATTTGGGGGTGTAATTTAGGAACTAAACAAGGCTTATCTAAAGTGAATTCAGAGGCTATAAGCCAAACAAAATAGCTTCTTCTAATTCTGTAAAGTGATTTTCAATTCTCATTTTTAAATTTTCATACTAAAGAATAAAAAAATCAGTTTGGCTATAAATAGTCTGTTTGGATTGAGGAATCACCGTGTCCGAAGCGGATTGTTCCGTCGTGAGATCATGTCACGAAGAACGGGGTCGTCCGGCCGGCCATTTCACAAGGAATCAAGACGTCCTAAATATTTGCTAATCTGTGCTAAAACGGATAGCTCAACGATGGATCGATCGATTCCGCACGGTAAACCAAACAACGTGGTCGGGGTCAGAGTTTGGATGATTCCGCATCAGTTCATCCGGCAAACCAAACTTGCCCAAAATCACTTCTCTTGTAAAATTAACTTCTATATAGAATCAAAATCAGATATAGCTCTATCAAACATGTCCTGGATCCGGCCCTTGCTTCGCTTCAACAATAACCGTAAGCTTTCTCACATTCCTCCAGCTTAGGGCACGTGCAACGCATCTCCCTTGTCGTAGACATGCAGAAAAATATTTGCAACCCCCCACCCTAGTTCGAGGCGGAGCCGGCGCTTGGTTCAACTACGGCTGCGGCTCGTGGTCCTAGGCGTAGCGACGTACGTCAAGTCTTTTTGCGTTGGAAAATTAATTACTCTGTAGACAACAACTGTCTGCACTGTTGTATAAGATGTCTGTTCAGCTGTCTGTTTGTACCAAAAAGACAACAGTGCACTTGCCCTTAGCGCTCATACACAAACCTCGTTATCAAGAGTTTCCATCCCCGCCTCAAATAAGCAATTAATATTTGCATGAAGAAAAGAAATTAATATCATCATATACTCCCTCCGGTTTGGTAAAATAAGTCTTTTAGGACAGTGACACGGTCACCAAAGCACAACTTTGACTTCTCTTTTCTAAAAAAAATATTTCTTAAAAAAGTTATATATGTATATTTTTATGAAAATAATTTTCAAGACCAATCTATTTATATAATTTTCACATTTCCAAACTTAATGACTTAAATATTATTCATGATTTATATTTTCAATGTTTAACTCAAATCTTGTTCAAAACGACTTTTTTTACCAAACCGGAGGGAGCATGCGGACATCATGTTGAGATATTATCATATCCCTGTTAAAGGCGCGAAACTTCTTATCCGATGAAAGCCACAGCAGTTCCACAGTGTGCACGGCAACAAAAACACCGTCGACGAGGGACGGAGACCTTGTCGACCAAACAGGCCACAAGCCCACAACGGGCACGGAGGATCAAGGCCAGAGTCCAATTTCCAGAAAGTCAAGGGGCCGTTCCGCGAAACGGTGAGGATAAAAGTAACCGGTGGCGGAGGAATGCGGGGTCACGTAGCGCGGAACACGTGGGGGAGGAGCGGAGAGCGGCGTACGATGTTTGCCTTGCACACGCTGCCCGGCAATCGGGCAGCTCTGACTTCCGGGGGTGATGGCGACGTCTGCTCCTGCTCGCCTGCCTCTCCTCTGAAAAAAGAATTTCCCATCTTCTTCTGTTCATTCCTCTTTCCTCCTTTTGCGGCAGTTCTCATCCCCTTCCTCTACGAATTTGTAATGACTTGCATAATATAGCAAAGAAGAAGTTGCAGGGAGGCACTCGTTTCTTTTTTGGTTTTGGGGCGTGGAAATTCGGCTTTTTCTGACCATGTCTGGTTCAGGATATGGAAACACCTGCTGGTCAATTTTTATGATGGTGATTTAGTGTAACTCGCAGGGAGTAGTATATGCAGCGAGAAGATATTTATGCTCTGTTCACGTCAGTTAGGCAACAACACGCTTGTCCGGTCAAAGATAGCGCCGGCGTCTGGCCACTCGTACCATCCAACAAATTGCAGATTTGGTCATTAATCATTTAATTTTTACTATTCGTTGAAAGAACAAAAAAACTTCTGAGTGTTGTTGTTCGCATCCGGTCAGGCGTTCTAATCTGTCTTCAGCCTATTTCTTACCATGAACGAAACCGAGATCTGTTTCTTCAGCGGCATCGAGTCAATTCTTATTCAAGTGGGCAATCCAGTATTGAGCAATCAAGGTCTCCCATGTGTCGCAGTGGCAAACGATGGAAGGTACACAGTTCATGACCTGACAAAAAAGATAAAAGAAAGAAACAAACCCCTCAATAGTGTTTAATTCGCCGGGTTAGCAAAATGTCAACTACTCCGATACACGTGGGTACCTGGGGGTCCCCAGATTTACAGCCACCGTATGTGACAGTTGCACCAAACCGAGTCCCGTCCATACACTGATTTTCATTTGATTTGATGATTTGATGCGGCCCCGGTGGGTGGTTACCGAATCACTCCACACAACATTCTCCTGCTTACTACATGAACACCGCTCGCTCTAGGTGCTACTACAGGCAGTCAAATCAGTTCATGTACATGCAGTGTCAGCAAAGAAAGATCTTCAGAACAAGCCACTCAGCTTTCAGTGTCATCCATTCATCACGCTGATGGAACAGCTTGACGTGCCGTGCCATCGTCACAATTTCAACAGACCCACCAGGCCCAATCACTCCAACCGAGAGATGTAGGAGCCTGCTCATACAGGCAAAGCGATGGCACCATCATCTCAAACGCAAGGAAACAAACATAAGCATCACGAAGGGAACTGGACGAGGCCAACAGTCTTTATGTTAGTGACTAGCATAACTATAAGAAGAAAAAAAAAAGATCACTCCAATCTAGTGGTCTCTCCAGTTCCTGGGTGCAACTGCAAATGCGAGGTGAAAAGAATCACACGGTCTGTCTATAATGCCCTATTCACATTTCAGGTACAGTCGACGCGCAAAAGACCTACGAGGATTATTACAAAATTTACTGTGTTAGAGCATATCTATTGCTTGGGTGCAGCTGGTGGATTCGCCTTCGCCTTGTTAGCAGCATCACTCAAGGATGCGCTAGCCTGACTGCTGGACGGTTGATTCGTCACCCTGTTAGCACCATTCAAATTCACCGCAGCGCGAGCCAGGCCACTGGATGGTGGATTGGCCTTGCTACCAACATTCACCGCTGCGCTAGCCTGGCCGTTGGATGGTGGATTCGCCTTGTTACCAATATTCACCGCCGCGCTAGCCTGGCCGCTGGATGGTGGATTCGCCTTGTTAACAATATTCACCGCCGCGCTAGCCTGGCTGCTGGATGGTGGGTTCACCTTGTTAACAATATTCACCGCCACGCTAGCCTGGCCGCTGGGTGGTGGGTTTACCTTGCTACCAATGTTCAACGCCGTGCTAGCCTGGCTGCTGCTGGATGGCGGATTCGCCTTGCTAGCTCCATTCATGGCCATGATAGCCTGGCTGCTGGCCGGTACTCCAAAGCCGACCACGGCAGTGTTGGGCTGCATCACTTGGTTGCCTCTTGAGTTCGTGGCCTGCTTTTTCAGGGGTGGGGCTTGGACACCGGCGGGAACAGGAGTGGCTGCCTTCCTTACTAGTGTCTTATTCGGCGCATTTGCATTGACTGTGCCAACAATGCCACGGGGGCTCCCTGCTGCGATTTGGTTCGCTAAATGTGGTGGAACAGGAGTTTTGGTTCTCTTCACAGTTGCTGGCGCTCCAGCTGACACAGGGTTGCCTTTCCCTACGGTGGTGGGCACCAGTTTCACTTGCTTCTTCTGGCTGCCAACAAGGCCTTGGGCCTGCGAAGCACTTCTGCCAGTCTTGCTTTTATCCAGATGATCTGTGTTTACTCCAGCTCCTTGAGAAGCAACAAATTGATCAAACTCAAGCATGTCTTTATCCTTGGGATCTACCATCTCAACCTTGGGGTTTAATGTATCTGGCTGCTTGGCCTTGGGATCCGCAGTTTCTGGCTGCTTTGCTTGGGGATCTGCAGTTTCTGGCTGCTTTGCCTGGGGAGCCGCAGTTTCTGGCTGATTTGCCTTCTGATCAACAATTTCTGACTGCTTTTCCTTGAGGTCTACAGTTTCCGGCTGCTTTGCATCTTCAGGGAACAAGTCATCAATAGTGATAACACAAAATGTAGAGTCGTCTTCCTTTTCCTCACTGTCACATGAGCCAGGCACTGGTATGGTACTCAATGCTTTCTTAGCTTCCAATAAATCTGCCCCAGCAGATGGCCCTGGAGGATTAACTACGGCAACCTCTGAAGCACCATGAACTTGCTCAGTTGCATGCTTGGTCGAAATGGAAGGACCAGATTTAGCGGCACTAGTGTTTAGAGGTTCTAGATGCTGAATGCTGCCAGGTTGTGTACCAGGTTCAACAACCACACTCGGTGCTTTAGGGCTTGCAGAAGATTTTGAAGATCCTGTTACTTGAGATCTTATGTGCGCACTCGCAACTTTTAAGAAGTTTGCGGCCGCCAAAGCTGGGGCAAGTCGTCCACCAGCAGCAATAGCTGCTGCTTGTATTGAGGAAGTACCAATGGTAGGATTTGGTTGTGCAGCTTGCTTCTTACGAGTCTTATTTGAAGCATTTACCGATTTTGGAGGTGCACGTTGGACAGGTGCTTGTTGCCCCTGAGGAAGTGGTGACTTGACCTGTACTTTCACAGGCAAAGGCATCGGAACTGGGACTGGGACCGGCACTGGGACTGGCACTGCCAATGCTGGTGAAGGGGCTGCTGCAGATCTTACTTCAGGTATCTTAGGAGCAAACACTGTAGACTTGTGCTGAATGCCTTGTTGATGAGCTCCTGCATGTACAATTTAAGTATGAACCACACCGCCAGGACTATAAACAAAGCTACAGAACAATGCTTGAGTTTGATAATATACAGCATTGAAACATTATTCTAAAAGACCAGCTTTCCTGGCAAAGCGCTAAAATTCTGTAAATACCTGGTCTTAGCATAGATGGTCTACGTATAGGACCAACAGCCATTGAAAGTGCCTTATTACAATCCTTTCTTGCCTCTGAGCTAGCAACAGTGGCATGTTTTGTGTTAGCAGGCTTGGTTGATCCTCCTGGACGCTTGCAAATTAGCGCCCATCTCTGAAAAGAACAGTATGTATTAACCTTTTTATAGACTTGTTCTAATTGCAGATATCTACATTAGGGCACAGGAATTCTAAGGAATCCACCATTATCAAATTCATAACTCTAAGATGCATCAAAGAAGCCAACCAACTGGACCCGGTAAAGACAATACTAGGATATAAAAGGGCAGGGAAAGTTTTGATGAGGGTCTGGCATTGGAAGGGATTCTTCGATAAGTCACCAGATGCATGCATATGTGCCCTCTGACATCTAAGCTTATTCAAAAAGTATGTAACCATACGTTAAGCCTTCAGGAATATAACTCCCAAAACATGTAAATATGGATGAGGTATGACAGAATACTGAACACTATTACACAACTGAACTGACAAGATGAACTTATATACCTGAGACAACTGATCAGGCGTTCTTGTATTATCAAATTTACATTTATGGAAAATATAATCCCAATTTCCTTCACCATACTTCTGTACACCAGTTGTTAGGTCTGCATCCTCCTCTTTAGACCATGCTTTAGGCTTCTTTTTCTTTTTAGAAGGTCCATTTGGATCCAAAGAACCAGGAGAGGGACCTAAATGGGATGCCTGTTTTGAGTTGGAAACAGGACCCATAACATTTGTTATACGGTGACTCTGAGCAAGCTGTTTCTCAGATGGAACTCGTGCTATCTTTTCATCAGGAGCATCCAAATTAACACGTTGACCAGAGGCTTGCTCACGTGAAGATCCAGATATTAGTGCCTGCAATTTGTAGTACATAATCAAGTGTCATTGCACGTAAGTAAGGTAACAATAAATTAAGAGTGCAGATAACAGAACAAAAATGATTGTCCAATACTTAAAATCACAAAACGACAAAAAGAGAAAACTATGAATGGATCTCGAGGTTATGTGATTTTTTTCCAGCACCACATTGGCATACAAGGAAACTTTTTTTTCCCAATAATCCAAACATAACGGTTGTTTCGTGCCGTTATGCATACATACTTTTGGTTACACAAGTCGACATATGCAAATGCACAGTCCAACAGTAAACACTTTCAAGTTAATGGAACTTAAATCAAGTGAGATCGCTGAGGCATTCTATAAGATCCATTCTGTGAATTCACAAATAAATTGGAAGCCCATACATATTGAAAAGGAGAAGCAAAGCTCTCATAGCTATCGCAAAAACTCAATTTTTTTATAGACAAAAAACTTCCAAATTTTCTTTATACCAAACAAACAAATATATATTTAGTTGCCCTTTGATAGCTAGTGAAATAAAGTGGAGCTTTACCTTTCCAGCTGGTAATGAGGCATCAATCATAATCAAGCATTTCAAGGATCAACTTGTGTATCAATCATAATCTTGTATAGACTCTGAGAGTTATAATCTGTGTACTATCTGAAATACTACAAATCAGAATAACTACTGAGTCATCCAAATCAGGGATCCAGGCCAAGTGCTAGAGAGGTTGAAGCATCAGGCCAGCCCATTTGGTCTTTAGTAGGTATATGTAACAGCACTAACCTAGCTAGCCCAATAAGAACCCCACCTGCCACCTGACCTTGTTCCTTTCACAGGCTCACATCCCATGCCAAGCACCCACCTACACGTGGTGCAAGCACCATCATTCTCCTGCCCTGCTCTTCAACCTAATCCCCTAACGTGGCACACTACCTGCAAACCAACTCTCGCCGCCATCGGCGAGCAGCCACTCCCACACTAGTTGTCTAGCCTGTGTCTGCTTACCTGAGTAGCTGAATCTGATGTGTACCACCACCCGTGACTTCCTCTCATGGGATGCAATCCTGCCGTATATCTGGCTGCAAGGTTCTCGCTGCCAACTACTAGGTGTCAGTGACCGACTGACCGGAGCATTCCACTTTGGCCAACAGATTCAAGTCCATTTCAACTACCACAAAGCCACCTCTAGACTTCAGATTTGTTCTTGATATTTGAATTTCAAAATCTTGCATTTAGTTTGATGGCAACCAAGTGGGGCTTCTAGATAGTTCTAAATAAGATTGTAGTAAAAGATCTACTTGAGTAAGCTAATCACTCTAGCACAACACTTATGAACTGAATGATTATTCATGGTAAAGTAAGGCATCGACAAATGCCAATCCAAATTTTAAGCAAAAAAGGCACCTCACGCTCATTTTTCAGCAGTGAATTCAACGAGAAAAAAGGAGAACAAAACAGTGGTTGACATCTTAGATTCAAACGGGCCATCCTACTGTATGCTTTCTCAAAAGAAAATGGTACCTTCGCTAATGCAGAGGCCTCAGATAAAGCTTCATTGGTTGGGTTGGGAACTGGTTCAACCTCCAATTCCAGGTCACTGTCATCGCCCTATATGGGCGAGCAGGTGAACATAAGAACCATAGCAGCATTAGTAAAGGACCAACCAACAGTAGAACAAACTGAATTACTGTGCGCGTTACCTTAAAATCCTAACAACCCCTAATCCTAGCTACATGGGCACCTTACAATCCAATCGAAAGGGGCAACTGAATCTAGGCAGCGGGTACGATTACGAACCAGAGGCTGGTCGCCGGCGTCGACGGTCTCGTCAAGGTCGTGCTGGTAGGCGAAGTGGCGCCAGAGCATCTGGAACTCGCGCGCGGAGGTGATCCCCGTGGCCGACTTCCCCACCACCGCCTTCCAGTCGATGCGCCTGCCCTCCACGTGCTGCGCCACCTCCTGCAGCGCCGTCAGGATTGTCCCCGGCGCGTACCTGCGGAGGGGAGAAGGATTGCAAGCGGCGCGGTGAAATAAAACCCTAGGCCTAAGCGAGCCGCCCGGGGATAGCGGGAGGACGGGCCGGGGAGGAGGCGGCGGCGGCGGAGGGAAGGAGGACGGACCTGTGGAGGAGGAGGTACACGTCGTCCTCGGAGAGGGGGCGCTTCCGCTTACCCGTCCCCGATCCCGCCGCCGGCGCCGGCGCAGCCGCCATCTCCGACAGGTCGGCGCTTGGTGGGGCTGCTACTGTTCTGTACTTCTGTTCCTTTCTCCTCTCTCCCATTTTAATTTGTTTTTGGGGGGGGGGGGGGGGCGGGGCAGTCGTTAGCGAGGAAAACATTCACGAGCATCTCTTGAACAAAAAGAAACACACTCATGGGCTCTTGTACTCCGAGGCGTATACGGGTCAACCGGTTTAGGCCCGCTTAGGGCCTCTCAGAAGGAAAGATTCTAACCTCTCAAATAAACGAGATGAAAGATTTTTGATAACTTGTAAAAACTAGTTGAAAATTTACGTAATTACTATACCTAAATCGGGAAAAAAATCTTTCAAACATAAAAATTTTCCTTCTTCCACGTTTCGTCATTTTTCTCTGGTTGTACCTAGCTCTTAGAAGACAGGGTATGATTAGGTCGATGGAGCAAAGAGAAGAGGCAACACAAGCGCCACCATCTGTAGATGGCGACAAACAATTGCTTTGGTATGTCGAAGTGTAGAGGACAGAAACATCAACTATTAGTATGGAAGCAATCATAGACGGTTGTGGCGGTAGCGACAGCACAATCGAAGCCGAGGCGAGGCGAGGTGGTGGCGATGGGAGAAAGGAGCAGCAATTAGTAATGGAAAGGAAGGAGGAAAGATGGGGGAGGGGACGCAGGCCAGTGGGCCTCGTCCATGGGGACGATTGAGCTAGGCAAAGGGGAGGGACGAGGCGGTGAGGGCGCATGTAAATAGATAAGGTGGGTAACTGAAAATGGGTAGATAGGTAGGAAGGGCATCCTTGGGGGAATACTTAGCCGTGGCGTTCCAGGAATCGTCCAGTCATGGGCGCTCTCCCAGGTCGCCGGCGAGGTGTACTTCGTCAAGGATTGCCAGAGGATCAAATTTTTCCAGAGGTTCAAAGTTTTTTGAATCGGCAAAAGTTTCGGAAGGTACACAGTTTTCAGTTGCACCGGAGTTACAAGAGACCAATCCTTCTTTTCCTCCTCTCCGTACATTACGGTCTAGCATCGATACATGTAAGGTGGAGAACAAAGTGGATCGGGGTATCTCACGTACTATGGAACATGACCAAGTCCAATTGAGCTCCGGCCTAGTGTTTCGGCCCACCAAGGGGCTACGAGCGCTATTCACCAGGACTGGCACCCGAAGAAGACCAAAAACCCAATCCCTATCCTTCCAGCCGCCACCTGAATCTCTGCGTACCTTCGTCGAAGTGGTGCGAGAGGGCAAGATGGCGGCGCAAGGGGGCGGTCACGGTGGGGGTTTTGGGGCGCAAGGAGGGGAAGGAGGCGACGACGAGTTCAACCCAGGTTTCAATCCGGGTTACAATCCTGGTTTCGGACCTGGCCAAGGACGTGGCGGCTTTGGGGGGTACCACCATGGAAGAGGGCGCGGTTACGGCCAAGGAGGCCGTGGGTATGGCGGCTTTGGCTACGTTGGCTACAACCAAGGTGGCTATAATGGAGGTTACGGCAATCACGGGGGATACAACAACAATCACTACAACCATGGCTATGGCCATTCCAATCCGGGGCGAGGCAGGCGTCCTAACGGTGGACGCTTCGGTGGCCGAGGTCGTGCTGGGGGATATGGAGGGCAGCGCTTCGCGAACGCGCCTCCCCATCCTACCACGGCCAACGCCACCCCGGCCATGGCGGCATCAAGTGGCATGGTCCCTGGGGCTGCTGCCCCCCAAGGTGGAGGCATGGTAGCACCGGTGGCCAACGCCGTCCCGGCCATGGCGGCATCAAGTGGCGTGGCCTTTGGGGCCGCCGCTGTCCAAGGTGGAGGCTTGGCGGCACCGGTGTCTCCACAACTACCTGCTGGAGCAGTCCAGCAGATCGCGCAGCCTTCAGGACCACCCGGGGCCCAACGTGCCAAGATGGTGACCGAGGCGGCACGAGGAGATGCTGATGCAACGTCAACGGCCATGGTGATTGACTCCGAGGCGCACATCCCCAACAAGGCTGAATCAGTGCTTCCTGTTCAGGGAGGTAAAAACTTAGATATCCCAGAATCGTCTGTAAGATTGGCCCAAAAAAAGAAAGCTCCATATTGTTATCGTTGTCATACCAAAGGCCATGCAATTCATGATTGTACTGTTGTTCTGTGCTGTGAAATATGCTATGGTGATCATACAAATAAATCTTGCCCGAATTTTAAAAAAATGACTACAAGTGCTACTCCTTATGGCTATGCAGTTGAGGGCCTAGGCTTTTATTACATTCCAGTGTCTGAAAATCTGAAAGTTAATGCAAGGGAAACAAAAGCTTTGGTTCGTGTTCTTGAAGGTTCCTTTACTGTTGATCAAATGACAGTGGAACTGGAAAGGCTTCGACCAGACAAGAATCATAATTGGGAAATGGAGAGAACTGGTACAGATGCTTTTATTATTAATTTCCCATCAGCTGACTTACTGGATAATGTGGTAAACTGGGGCCCAATGATTGCTCAGAATGTACAAGGCAGATTTAGTTTTGAAAAAGGCACTGATAGTGAGGTTTATAAGAGAGAAATAAACAAAGTGTGGGTACAGTTTAGGGGACTACCTAGAGAGTTCAAAGAGTTCCAAATTATTTGGGCTGTTGGAACTATCCTGGGTGTACCTAGAGCTGTGGATACTTTGTTTACTAAAAGTACTGGAAGGGCAAGAATGAAAGTAGCAGTGCTAGACCCAACACTTGTCCCAGGTTTTGTGGATGTGGTTATTGGGGACTATGTGTACGAGCTACAGTTTGCTGTGGAAAGTAGAGACTCTGATGGAGAGCCTCAGATCATTGATATGGATGCTCCGAAGGAAGATGATCCAAAAGGTGCGGATCCTAATGGGGATGCACCAAAAGAGGATAACAATATTGGGAACAAATCAGAGGAGAAGATGGATGTTGATGGGAAGCTAGGGGATACTCATGCGCCAGCTAATGGGAAGGAAACTCCTCCTACGGCGGGGCAGCAGCTTGGTGCACCTGTGGAGGCGGCACTGCTGAAGGGTATTCCCGCACAGAGCAAGCCTGCAGCTGAGAAACCAATGGCTGTTCTCACAAATTCAGCAGGGAGCTGGAAAGCATCTCTCTTGACTGCGCAGTCTGATTCTGGGATATCTAAGAACACTGGAACAGATTCACAGGTGAGATCTAGCAAGAGAGCTGCCGCTATGGTGGATCAGGACTCCACTGAAAAAGCTGCAAGGCTCAAAGCAAAGAAGAACTTAGAAACTCCAAAAGTCAAAGGTAATTCACAACTCCCCTCCTCTTTTATTTCACAAGAGGTTTCGGCTTTAGTTAATTCAACAAAGTCGTTAGGTGTGGTTTTAGGAAGTAATGAGGTAGAGGTGTTGCATTCGGTTAAACTGTTAAAAGACCTAGAGTTTGAAAGATTAGTGCAAAGGAATTCAACACGGGATGATAATTCTGTGTTAGTGGAGGATGCCTCAACAGTTTGTTCTAATGATGATAATATAGATTTTGAGTCTTTGAATATGATCTGTTCAGACATTGCAGAAGGGCTTGGTGATGGGGGCTGTGATCCTTTGATTTTACAGACCCCTGCATCACAGAAAAGTCAAAGGCCCACGAAATATAAGAAAAATAAAAACAAAGAAAATACAAGATGAAAGGAATTTTTTGGAACTGTAATGGTTTTGCAGATTGTAAAAAATATAGATTTTTGTCGGACCTTACAAAGGAAAAAAGCCTGGATTTCATTGCCTTATCAGAAACTGGTAGATCCGATTTTCCTCAGAATACTCTTAACACCATCTGTGCTGGCAGAGACTTTATCTGGCACTGTATGGCGCCAAAAGGGAGATCTGGTGGCATGTTACTAGGCATTCATTTGTTAGTTTTCGACATTGGGCAAATTGAGGAAGGGGAATTCTTTATTAGATTTTTGTTGCGACATAAGGAACTTGACTTCAAGTTTAATTTGATCTCAGTTTATGGGCCGGCACAGTCAGACCGTAAATCTAACTTCCTATCTGAGCTGGTTAGAGTATGTTCAAAGGAAACCATACCTATGGTAATAGGTGGGGATTTTAACATTATTCGTAGCCCAGATGAGAAAAATAATGCCAATTATAGTGACCGGTGGCCTTTTTTGTTTAATGCAGTAATTGATACTTTAAACCTGAGAGAAATAGATTTATCAGGAAGGATATTCACCTGGGCCAATAATATGCCTGTACAAACATTTGAGAAATTGGATAGGGTGTTGGTGTGTACAGATTTTGAATCAAAATACACTCACACAACCGTCCATGCACTAACTAGGGAAATTTCTGATCACACTCCGTTGCTATTCTCAACAAATGAACCATCAACTACTTATCAGCCGCAATTCAAGTTCGAACTAGGCTGGTTGTTACGCGATGGATTTTGCGAGATGGTCTCGGAGATATGGCAGAATACTGAGGTTAGTGGCTCATCAATTGAAAGATGGCAGGCTAAAATTAGAAGGCTTAGGCAGTATCTACGGGGATGGGCGAAACATGTGAGTGGTGTGTATAAAAAGGAGAAGGCGACTTTGCTAAACAAAATAGATGAGTTAGATAAAAAAGCTGAGTTAACTGGTTTGAGTGAGGCAGAGCGAGACTTCAAACATGTGTTGAAAGAAAGGCTAGCTGAGCTGCTTAGAGAAGAAGAGATTAAATGGTACCAAAGAGCGAAAGTGAAACACCTTCTGGAAGGGGATGCGAACACAAAGTATTATCACTTGTTAGCAAATGGTAGACATAGAAAATCTCGAATCTTTCAACTTGAGGATGGTGACAGTATTATTACTGGTGATGCTCAACTTAAAGATCATATCACTAGTTATTACAAGAATCTATTCGGCCCGTCTGAGGAGTCTCTAATTTCATTAGATGAATCCCAGAGGGCGGATATTCCTCAAGTCTCAGATTTAGAAAATGAGTTCTTGACTAAGCCTTTTTCTGAAGATGAAGTAAGGACTGCTATCTTCCAGATGGAACACAACAAAGCTGCAGGGCCTGATGGATTTCCACCAGAGTTTTATCAAGTCTTCTGGGGTTTAATTAAGGACGATTTGATGAAACTGTTTGCTGATTTTCATCAGGGAACATTACCATTACATCGACTTAACTTTGGAAATATAATCCTATTGCCCAAAAAGAAAGATGCAAGAGTCGTTCAACAATACAGACCCATCTGTTTGCTGAATATCGCTTTCAAGATCTTTACAAAAGTGGCAACAAATAGATTATTATCCATAGCCCAAAAACTAATAAAACCAACGCAGACTGCCTTTCTGCCAGGAAGAAACATAATGGAAGGTGCAGTTATCTTACATGAGACAATTCATGAATTACACACAAAAAAGAGAGATGGTGTCATTTTCAAAATAGATTTTGAAAAGGCTTATGACAAAGTAAAGTGGAATTTTCTACAACAAACTCTAAGGATGAAAGGATTCTCACCAAAGTGGTGTGAATGGATTAGGCATTTTACACAAGGAGGTAATGTAAATATCAAGGTCAATGATCAGTTAGGTCCCTATTTCCAGACAAAAAAAGGTCTAAGGCAAGGTGACCCCATGTCGCCCATACTATTCAATATAGTGGTCGACATGTTGGCCATACTAATTGCTAGGGCAAAGGAAGCCGGTCAGGTAGATGGGGTAATTCCACATTTATTAGAAGATGGTTTATCCATTCTCCAATATGCGGATGACACAGTGATCTTTATGAGCCATGATGTTCTGAAGGCTGTAAATATGAAATTTTTACTTAGTACCTTCGAACAGTTATCTGGTTTGAAGATTAACTTCCATAAAAGTGAAATATTCTGCTTCGGAAAGGCGAAAGAAGAAGAAGTGTTCTATTCGCAATTGTTTGGTTGTAATGTTGGAAATTACCCATTCAAATACCTAGGCTTACCAATGCATTTTAGGAAACTTCTTAATAAGGATTGGAGAATTATCGAAGAGAGAATAGGGAAAAGACTGAGTGGTTGGAAGGGTAAATTGTTAACGGTTGGCGGTCGTTTAGTCCTCATAAACTCGGTGCTCTCTAGCTTACCAATGTTTATGATGTCTTTTTTCGAACTACCAAAAGGTGTGCTAGAAAAAATAGACTGCCTTCGTTCAAGATTTTATTGGCAAAATGATCAACATAAGAGGAAATATAGATTAGTCAAGTGGGAGACCATGTGTCAACCTAAGGACCAGGGAGGTCTAGGGATTCTTAATATAGAAATACAAAATAAATGTCTACTTAGTAAATGGTTATTCAAGTTACTGAATGAAGAAGGGTTATGGCAGGAATTGTTGAGAAACAAATATATCAAAACCAAAACATTGGGAAGTTGCGTAAAGAAACCTACCGATTCTCACTTTTGGAAAAGCCTTATGAACATTAAAGATACTTTTATGCAATTAGGACATTTTGTTGTCAAGGATGGGTCCCAAACAAGATTTTGGGTTGATACCTGGCTAGGCAGTAAACCTCTGAAAGATAAGTTCCCGGGGTTGTTTAGTATTGTAAGAAGGAAACAAGAGACAGTTGAAACAGTCATGAGCTCACCAGATTTAAATATCTCTTTTAGGAGAAATTTAGTCGGAGCAAATTTGACAAACTGGAATCGTATCGTAGCCTCATTACAACAAGTTGTATTACTCCAGCAAAGGGATGTGTTTCGATGGGGTTTACAGGCTTCTGGAATGTTCACAGTCAAATCAATGTATGCTGCGTTAATTAACAATGGTGTTAGGATGTCACAAGATATTTGGCAGACAAAATTGCCAATGAAAATTAAAATCTTCATGTGGTATTTAAAAAGGGGGGTTACTCTAACCAAAGATAATTTGGCTAAGAGAAACTGGATAGGGGATAAAGGTTGCTCTTTTTGTCATCTACCAGAATCAATTAATCACCTCTTTTTCAATTGTTCATATGCAAAATTTTTGTGGCGTGCTATTCATATACTTTTTGGGTTACAACCTCCGCATAACATTGAGGATTTTTTTAATGTTTGGACAAAAAGAGGGACTAAAAAGTATAATACATTGTTATTAACAGCAGCAGCAGCACTACTTTGGACAGTTTGGCTAACACGAAATGATATGGTTTTTGATAAATGCAAACCAAAAACTTTTTTGCAGGTACTATTCAGAGGAACTCACTGGCTTCGTCAATGGGCGAACTTGCAGCGACATGAAGATGTTAAGGGTCAATTGGCCGCTGCAGCGTCGCATCTTGAAACTTCGGCTTTAGCCTTTTTTAGTTCCAATGGATGGCTTCATCAAAGACATATTGGTTTCATTTAGTCATGAGCTTTTTTCTTTTCTTTTTTAGCCATTTGTGCCTGGTGTGCACCAGTAAACTTAGTATTTTGAGAGTCTGTAATAAAGGCCTGATTCTATCCTCGGATAGATGAAGCCGGATATTTTTTCCATTATCTAAAAAAGGTAGGAAGGGCATAAGGAAGACAGAAGGAGAAAGATGCAATCTCAGTCGTTGATTCCAGATTTCATAAATTGAGGTGTGGAGGGATAAAATAATGGGCTGCACAATAGATTTATCCTCAAATTCTAACCTCTAAAAAAGGGAAAGGTGAACTATTGATTTAGAATTCTTGTGGTAAGGCGACGTGATGAAATAAGGCGCATGTAGTAACCTTGGTGCTCTCACATTGTGTATCAAAGGTGTTTATAAAATAGCGTGTGCTCGTATTTAGGTGAGTTTGGATATGTGTATTTGGATATTTTTATTGTTTTTGAAAAAAAGGAAAGATTCTAAAACACATGAATCATATGTTTATGCTTGGAATTGTTTTTTGGTGAAACACCAATACAAACGCGAGTGTTCATAAACGCCCGTACACTCACCATTGTGGGTAGGTAGGTTCGCTTTTATGCTTGGAACTTGAAAGTGTGTTTTCTTCTATAGATAACTTGTGGCAAACAAACGATCTAATCCTACGCTGAGTTAATTTATGGCAGATAATTTCTCGTTTTGCTAACTTGCGATTGCGTCTGAGCCTGTGATCCGAACATGCGACTATTCCATTCCTTTCAAATTTGCCACAATAAGAAGTACATACAGTAAGATATATTGATGTGTGGTTCTTGCGCCCTCGAGTTGTGCCGTGCATCAAAGTATGCACTTGGTTGGATTTGAGCCGCTTCTGCAGTGAGATTGATCAGCATCACGTTCAGAGCCTCTCGGTCCAGTTCAGATAGTTCAATCGTACGTAACTCGTGCATAGAAGTATTGGCACATCTAGAGTAGTGCTTGCGGCACGCCGCTTAGCATCGACGGCCACCAAGCAGTGGCAGAACGCTGAGCTACAAGATTATCAGTGGAGCTGTCGACTGTCAAATGGTTCTTTTTGATGTTTTCCTGGAACAATCGTGATCACCGCCAATAAAAAAAAAGTCAACTCAGAAGCCTCTTCAATGTTCCAAGTATGAGAAAACAGAAGATAAAAAAGGTTAAATATATTATAAGATCCAATTTAACATCAGTTGGTTTCGTAGTGTAGTGGTTAGCACTCCAGACTTTGAATCTGGCGACCTGGGTTCGAATCCCGGCGAGACCTATTTTTGCCCATATTTTTACCTTTTTTCTTTTTTGTTATTTTTCCGAATATAATGTTTTTTATAAGTATCCAGTTTAACTCTTCAACGGTTCATACTTACCAAATAAAAAATGACCTTTTTTCTGTAATGGTTTTTTAGTATCTAGTTTACCTCTTCAACGGTTCATACTTACCAAGCAAAAAATGCGTGACACTGCAAAAATCAACTTTCAATCGTTGTCAGGTACGTAACAATGGTTTTAGCTGGATGTTCGAAATGACATTGCTAGCAACCTTTGGTTAACTGTGCTTGTGGTCTCCGATGTACTTCTTCCCATTTGTTTTTCTTGTGTGGTGCTGGATGGTCTTTCGTTCCAAAATATTTTCCGACCGACATGGCATTGGCATCAATGAAAGCACACTTAAAATGGATCGATCAATAGAAGAACAGTTAACCGCGTGATCTGACTGCCCATTCAGGCCATACACGTGTGGCATTCAGCTTTTGATCCTTCTTCTATTGATGTAATGGTGTAATGGCAAGTTGAATGGGCCGTTCTCTTGGAAAAATATTGGCCTTTGCAACAATGTTACAGCCTGTTTGTTGGTTTGAGGAGTAGCTTCGTTCAGGTTTCAGTTGATCATCTGTTTGTTCGTTGGTCCGGAGAAAATAGTAGGTCATCTGTTTGTCCTACGAAGGGAACCGCTTGATGACGGACTAGTTAATGCCATGACTCAAATAAAACGCCACGACTACCTTTGGAATTAGGGTTGGATCATTCCGGATGGAGCCGTCCGGCAAATCAAACACACCATTATTACGCTATCAAGTTTCCCAAGAACTAGTATTGACCTCCATTAAACACTAAACATCAATATATCGAAGAACATATTGTGCCAACTAATAAAAAACAACTTTATATTCTCTCCGTTGTAAATTAGTGTACATCTAAACGCAAATTTTATATATCTAGACATAGTAGACATAGTGTATTTAAAAAAGCTAAAACAAATTAATAATTAGCAAATAATGCAGTGACTTTGAAGATACGTATTAACAATAACAAGACAGGCAACAAAAGGACGAGTAAGCACCAAGGTTTACATGAATACGCCGTAGTAGTGAGATGATGATGCAAGTACGCGAGACATTCTTTCTAGCTCGGATTTTTTTAAAATTTTTTTTACAGAATCATAGAACTGTCCTGTGAAATTCTTAAAACCTCATAATAATAAGCTAAACAAAATCCCCGATCGGCTAAGTAAACCCATCCTAAAGTATGGAGTAATAACTCTCTCATAACCTATCCTTCAAGACAACCATCCTGGACTTTTGGATTCCCTGAACGGACCCAGACCCAGCGGGGAACAGCGCCGTGACGAGGATCGGCTCCACCCCGGCCACCACACCATCCGCCCACCTACGCCGGAGCACGAACCGGCAGGTCACGGCCGCCGCCATCGCCAGGAAGAGGCCGCCACAGGCGAAGGCCGTGTTCCTCCCCTCCGCGGTCTTGCTGCAGACGCCGCCGATTGCGAGGAAGAGGGCGCCCACCCCCACCAGGAAGGCGATGAGTGCGGGGAGCAAGCAGGGGGTGAGTCTTCTCTGCGGTACCGTAGAGGGACTCACCCACTGATGTGTGGGCCCACCGATGCCATGGCTCACATGTCAGTGACTGTGAGTAGTGACTGTGAGTCTTCCCAAGCAGGAGGACAGGGACCTCTAGGCCTCGCGGGAAGAGTCCACGGCCCGCGCCACCAGCCGCACGTCCTCGCTCCCAAGGCCCGACGACGCCAGCCGCTGCCGCCACTCCTCCGTGCGGACGTCGAGGTGCCCGGCCCTCAGCGCCGCCACGACTTGCTCCGGCGTCTCCGAGGACTCGATCATCGAGCCAAAGTCAATCTGCAGTACGTACGTCGATCGATCCAGGGCAAATGTGTGTATGTTAGTATATATATACATATATATATACATATATATATATATATATATATATATATGTAGCGCTAGCATATATGCACGTACGGAGTCCGTGCCTATATAGCTAGCATGCGTGCACCGCGGCGGCCGGCGTATCTAGAAGTCGTTTTACATATAACAATTTTTTCAATCTCTAGAAGAGTAGTAGTAGTTTGGATCTCATTAAATTAAATTAGTTTCAGCGAAACAGGATTTTTGGAGGATTTTTAAGAAAACGTACTACTCCGTAATTTTAGTCAGGGGCTGTTTGGATACTAGGGACTAAAATTAAGGGACTAAAACTAGTCTCTAAGAGACTAAAATTGCTGTTTGGATCCAAGGACTAAAAGAGACTAAAGTTGCTTTAATGGCTTACGTAAAGACGATTTTGTCCTTGCTCACTTTAATGGCAACAATGGAGAGAGAGAGAGGGAAGAGAGAGGGGGTAAAGGGCATCCGGTGGAAAAGTATCAGTTTTAGTCCCTATTAGCTCCTCATGTGGAGCTTTATGGAACTAAAGGGTTTTAGTCCTTTTAGTCCCAAGGGTTTGGATATTTAGTTTTTATTGGGACTCAATTTAGTCCCTGGAACCAAACAAGCCCTTAGTTAGTTGGTTATTAAGTTTGGAGTATGAAGATTCTGTTTGGTGAAGCGTGGGAACTCAAGTGCAACGTCAGTAGCGGACGTAGTTTTGCAAAAACCAACGATAGTTGCTGTGTTTTAATTTCAGTACTCCATCCGTTCTAAAATGGAGGTCGTTTGACTTTAATTATCATAAGTTTGACCGCCCATCTTATTCAAAAAATTGTGGAAATATAGTAAAATTTAATACATTTATTAAGATTTTATATTAATAAAGCAAGACACCACAAAAAATATGATAATTTATACAAAAAATATGACTAATAGTTCTTTGATCTTAAAATGATTATTTTTTTCTCGTATATCCAATTTAAGTGATTCTTGTGGTCATGTGTTCGTAACGATGAGATTTACCTTTTAAAGTCATGAACATATTATTTTCTAACCGTTTGTTTTACTTTTCTTATATTGGTGTTTTTACACAACAACATAAACATAATATATTAAATATCGATAAATAGTATAAATATTATTTTAAAAGATAAAGCTCACTATAAATCGGAGGTATGAGCAAAAAGTAATAATCATTTTAAGATCTAAGGACTATTGTAAATAAAAAAATTAAAACCACCCATAAAACCCGCCCCGATGGCTAAATTTCAACTGTTTTGATAGTTGGATGGCCAAAGATACCCGGTTTTTGAGTTCGATGGTCAAAACCAAACTGAGGCAAGAGTTGGATGACCAAAAATAGATTTTTACCAATTTATAATGCCATAACACTTTTCACCGAACCCATTAAGACGGAAAATAATTGGGTAAGTGCGGTGCGCACCGCGCGCGGCCTGCGCACCGTCGCTCATCACCCTCCGTCCGAGATCGGACGCTGAGCCCCCTGGAAACGCTCGCGAGATGCAGGCTTCTCTGCGCACGCCGGACGGCTCGGCTCGGCTCTCGCAGCTCCCGTCATCGGCTCCCGGACGCGCGCGGGGGACGGACTGGCGGCGGGGGAAGGGAAGACGTAGTGGTCGAAGCGGGAGCGCGCGGGCGTCGCGGTGCCGCCGCCGCCGAAGGGCGAGGCGGGGCGGGGATGCCGGTGAACTCCTGCACCATGGCGCAGAAGTTGGAGGTGTCGGTGGTGAGCACCGTGGTGAACGCGCGGCGCGACGCCCGGGCGCGCTTTCTGCTAGACCCCCGCGGCGGCGGCGAAGCCGCTGGTTCGGCGGGCGGTGCCGGGGCCGGGTGGTCGGCCGCGGCAGGGGTTGGCAGCAGACCGCCGCCGTGGCAGGGAAGTGACGGCGGCGGGCGCGAGGGGCACCGCCGTCGAGGAGCACCAGTGGTGGGACAGCGGCGGCGCGCCGAGGTCCTGGAGGCCGTAGATCAAGGACGACGCGCCGCCGCCGCCGAGGCTCGGCACGGACGACGATGGCGACGGCGGGTGTCGGAGCAGCGCCGAGAGCGGCGAGGAGGAGTCGACGGCTGCGCCCGCGCCGCCGCACGCTGCGTCGAAGTCGTCGTCGCCGCCGCCGCTGGACGACTGCAGGCTGCCGCTGTTGCCGGACCAGCCACGAGCCGATGAAGCCGCTGCCGCCCGTCACGCAGACGAGGCCGCCACGGCAGTCGCCGGCGGTGGTCTCCAGACTCCATGTCCATGTCGTCGTCGCTCCTGCTAGCTGTGGCCTACCTTGCTTGCTTTCACGAACCACACACATGCAATGAGACGAGAGGTCCTCGCTGTGTGGGCGGCCGACTGGAGTCCTTTTCCTGTTTTTTTTTTCCGTCGGCAGCAATACAATCTGGTGCAGCTCGATCCGAGCCGAGCGAGAGAGAAAAAAGAGCCGAGCCGACGAGCACCCGAGGGAGAGGAGGCGAGCCGCGCCCGCGCGAGAAGGGGGGACGCCCGCTCCAATCGCGCTGTGCCACGTGGGGGTGCGCACCAAACGTGCGGTGCGCACCGTGCGCATGCAATTTTTTTCCATTAAGACTAGCCTAATAGCAAGCGATACCATAACTTCAAAGATACCTATAGCACATACTCCATATGACTAGTAAAGCACAAGTAGGCACCGGTTTATACATATGATAAGACGGCAAACAAAACACCAATAAGCGCCAAGGTTTACATGAATGAACCAAATAGCAGTGAGATGATGCAAGTACGCGAGGCATTTCTTCTAGCTCGGATTTTTTCTTTTTCTTTCAAAATCCTATATGATAAGACTTGAATGTAGGAATGCAAGTGGGTACCCAATGGGTTTTTTGGGTCAGCCACTCTAGTTCATTTCATTTTTTAAATTATTTACATGACATGTCACTCTAGTTCATTTTTCTAAGTTTTGGGTCGACCCAATGACCCAAAAACATATGGACTTGCATCCCTATCCGAATGTAACTGCCCTTTGAAATTCCTAGAACCTCAAAAACATGCCAAACAAAATCCCCAATCGGCTAAGGAAATCCATCCGAAACTCTCTCATAACCTATCCTTCAAGTCAACTATCCTAGACTTTTGGATGCCCTGAACGGACCCAGCGGGGAACAGCGCCGTGACAAGGATCGGCTCCACCCCGGCCAGCACCCTCTTTGCCCAGCAGCACCGGACCACGACCCAGCAGGCCAGGGCCGCCGCCGTCGCCAGGAAGACGCCGCCGCAAAGGAAGGATATGTTCCTCCCCTCCGCGGTTTCGCTGCAGACGCCGCCGATTGCGAGGAAGAGGACGTCGAGGTTCCCGGCCCTCAGCGCCGCCACGACGGCCTCCGCCGTCTGCCGGCACTCGGTCATCGAGTCAATCCTGGTGTCCTGTCCTCCACTAAAAAAAAGGAATGAAAAGGAATCAATCAGGGCCAATTGTATATTTGTATGCATTGGCATGTGCTTGCTTATATAGCATGCGTGCACCGCGGCATCCTGCGTATTCAGAAGTCGTGTAACAGACATGCTCCCGCTTATATAGCATGTTCAATATCCAGAAGAGCAAGAGTCGTTTCTCTTAATTAACATACCAAATGTAACAGGTACATGTACGTATAAGTGCCAAATAATTACAGGAACCGAGCATTATAGGTTGAAACAGATGGTAACTTGACCAAAACCGTGCAGGTCGGAAACATCTAGGGCTCAAGAGAAATACAGGGAGGTCACGGACTCTGCAGGAACATCTAAAAACTGAGCCTCCTCAAGACACGTTAAATGGAAATCAGGAAATTTTCCTCATCTGCTGTTACCACCTCAAGGATAAATAACCCTCCCTAATAACGGGATAGTCATCGCACTTTCAGTCTTCATGGGTCCTTGGCCGCTGCTCCTCCTCGCCTTGCCCAGAAAAATACATCAAGGCAACGAGAATGGCAACCAAGAAGATGAGAATGTAGATCGCATTGAGACCGAGCAGCATTGGGGAGCCACGGCCCACTTTCTTCTTTATTGTCCTTCCTGCCCTATATCCCTCAAGGAAACGACTAACTTGAGATCCATAGTCACCTTCTTCGAGCCTCTCTGAGCCCTCAACCTTAAAAGAAAAAAGCATTACAATCAGTCACATATCTCCATAACTAAACAGACAAGTAAGACTGACATGCCAAATTTATCTATGGCTGGGCATTTGGGTTGTAAGCTGTAAATGAAGAAAAAAAGAAACATACCAATGTAGCATGCGCTCAAACACGTTTTTTATTGCAACATGAATTATGTTTTCTATATGTGGTGAAATATATTATCATTGAAAAATTAACTGAACGGAAAATAATAATATACTTACCACTTCGTACTCCTCTTTTGTGTCCCAAACAATAATCTTTGGCAGCTGAAAATCCTTCACATCAAAAGTCTCAGTGAATTCCTCCCACTGCTTGACTCCCACATATCCAAACACTAAATCATGGTTTGCATTGGCTGCAGACCTCAACACTTTTATCAACTGTGGAGAATTTTCATCCAATTCATCATCCAAAATTGTAAGAACAACTTTCCTCCCATCATCTTTCAATAGCTTCACAGTCTCTCTATTGGTGGGCACAGTTAAAGGCAGTAGGGATTGCCTTACAAAATCTTCCAGAAAGGTTCCTGCATCCAAAACAACTATTAACATGTACCATCAAGCTGGAAAAAGTATGCACTACAAACACACAAGTATCTATGTTTTCTTACTTTGTACAGAATATGGAGTCTACACCAAATGAAAGACACATTTACATCATTAGAAATAAGAGAATATACGACAAATAATACGCAATGAAGGAATTTTCTCTTGAACCACACATAGCAACAAGTGGAATGGAGGATCCTATCTCAATCATACCTTCAAATGGTCCGTAAAATACACTCTGCTCATTGTATTTTGGGTTGACAGCAACCAATGCTGGAAACTTGTCAAAATCATACAGGACCATCATATCCTCGGAGAAATCCTTTGCTGTTGAAAACCATGCTTTCTTCTTGTATTTTGCTCCATATTCAGCAATCAACGACTCATCCACCCCAAACCCGATAAACAATGGAAAATTGGTGCCGGCGGCCTCAACAAAGCCTTTGATTGCCGAGTCTGAATCAAGAACAGAGACGTCAGGCGCAACAAGCTTCTTAAGGTTCTGAACGAGCAACTCAGCCTTTCTCGAACCCGTGTACTCAGATGGTACCCCATGGTCAAAGAGCATCAAAGTAGGGAACCCACTGCACCAGGAAACACAAAGGTAAGGAACTCTTTGGCTGTCTGGCAACTGAAATACTCAAGGGAGGCAGGTATCTTACTCAACTCCATATGTAGACCCTAGCTTCTTGTACTTGTCGACATTTACTTTAGCAATTGTGATGGGCGTGCTCAGTCCAGCCAGCATGGGAGCAGCTTCATCCAACTGCAGAGGACAACCAAGAAAAATGCTCATCTGTTCACTTCAATTTCAACCGATGTGGCCACAGCACACAAAGAGAGCAGTGGTATTACAAGAAAAATGGTTTTGCAATTTGACAACCAAGGGAATGGAATATGGTCATATGAACGTCACGGCGCTAGTATGATCCAATCCCCACATGTTAATTCATATGGTGGCATGGCCATGCCGCCCAGCCCCCTAAATCTCTTGCTTATCTAGAGGGAACATCATCCAGTTCTCTGCCTTTCCCGGCTCTAGTCTACTCGAATTGTGGACACACCTCAGCAATGCAATCCAAATAGTTTCTATTAATGCGGAAGATTCCGATGACACCGTTTCGATTCACCAGTGATCCACTGAGCAAGCGGGTGTTGAGTAGGCAGCAGACAGACACGCGGGCAGGGGATTGGTTACCTGCGGGGCGAGGCGCTTGCAGTGGCCGCACCAGGGGGCGTAGAAGTCGACGAAGAGGTAGTCGGCGGCGCGCACCGCCGCCTCGAAGTTGCTATCATCCAGCTCCAGGACGCTCCCGTCCCGAGGGATCTCGAACTCCGCCGGCTCCCCTCCGCCGCCGTCGCTAGCGACGCAGCTCTGCGGCCGCAGGATGAAGAGGAGGACGAGGAGGAGGGGAAGCAGCCGCCGCCGCAGCGCCATGGGTATGCTCCACTCCGCTTGATTCGATCTCGCCGCCTCTTCCCTGAGCGCAGGTGCACGTGCCTCGCTTTCGAACTGAGCTGCGGGCATGTGGGCTGTGGCCTAGAACACACCAGTTGACTGTGCCACGAAATAGGCGCCTCTAGTAGGAGAAGGCGTAACATCATGACAAGTAAAAAGCACAAACACATAGAGAAGACGTAAATTCGAGGACGATGCTACACTTGTATTCTGGCTCTACAGAATGCTAAGCGAACATCACCACCGAAGGTACTGAGAACACAACAGTCAAGCCAACAAACATCTTGCAAGCTAAAATTGTATCTTCTGCACTCCTAATAACCTCTATAAGTAAAGCATACTCCACCGAAACTATAATTGAGACTTGAGAGCTCATCAATGGAGCAGCAACTTAGCCAACAGCGGCAGCCGTGAGCCTGTGAGTTACAACTCCATGGATCCATGGCACAATTCAGAGTGCAAATCAGATCACAACAGCAGATGCAACATTCAATTCATTTAAGGATATGGGAAAACTGGGGAAGAAAAATTAGAATGTGTTACAATATGGTTTCGGTCACTTCCACATCATGGCAAAAGTTCAGACCACTGTATTATTAACAGATATTCTGTTCCTACGTCATAATCAATAAGCAAATAGTAAACCTGTGGGAAGAGAAAATAGAAAAAAAAATGACCAAGTAAAACTGAACCTCCAGCCTGAACTTCTCAAAATGCTATGAAAAAATTGGAATCTCATGGACAGGTATTTTAAGTCGTGCTGTCTTTGGTATTTCAAACTACGCAGAGGCAGTCTTCTTCTGCTGGAAAACAACTGCATACACAGGGACTCCGATACCAGTGCCCACTGCAGCCAACACGGCCAGGGACACCTTAAGCTGCTGGTGCTTCATCCTATGCAGGTTGTACATGTGCTTGGCGTGGACATAGTATGGCTCATCGTGCGCGTGTGCTCCCATCCTCCTTACTCCAGTGGAATGAAATCCACGAGAAGCTGTGTGAATCAGAGAAGCAGAACATCAGGAGCTTATATCACACGGGAAGACTAGACAGCATTTTCAATTCGATAATATGGATACTCAAGAGTATAATAGTTAAAACGAGCATTTGTCTCATGCTGTAAGTTGCTTTGCCAAGTGCGAACTCTAATAACGTTGTGCAGAACAAAAGAAACTTTTGAGCCAATTAATTTGATGATGCAATATGTTTAACCTAGTGATGCAGGTTGGATAGAAATTTCTGAACATGAAAATTTGCACAGAGGTAATATAATCGATACAGCTGGCATTGAAAGCCAGATGAAGAGTACAGATCAGTTACATGGAGAAGGTAGACAATCGTAATAGCATGGCAAGTTGCCATTTTGACAGAAAAATGAGAATGTAGATGATGAATAGTACATTTAGAGTGATGCAGAAATGACAGTTTCATGTGAAGAATTTCTTTACAATTTTGATGCAATTTGCTTTTCCATGTCATCAGGATCAACATCTGCATCCATGCAAATTACATCCTCTATAACCACTACACACCATTAATATGCAAGTAGTATTATACTTTTTTCTGAATTTTTGCATTTGGTGACGTATGACTAAAACATCAAGGGGTGACAAATCAATGCAGCAGGGCCTAAGATGGAGATTGTGATTTGTACAGGCCCACCAAATCAGCTGATTACTAATCAAACCGACAAATCCATATGAATGACAGAATGAGCTAAACAATCATTAGCAAAAGAACCCAATCCAGCCTACAACAGTACATGACCAACTGATTACCAACAAGCAAGAGAATAACAAAATGGTAACAAAGCATGGCTGTAGACATGAGAACAAATCCAAGACAAGACATTCATTTTGGCAGTAGCAATTGCTACCCTCGTTTACAGCCAGGACGCAATGCAGGCACCTTCCAGTGCAACAATGCAGCTAAGAAACAGCAGAGCTCGAGCAGTTCGATTCTGAACTGAAACGAATTGCAATCTACACCGACGCAGGGGAATCAAACATTTACTACCGTGGCAGATCGAAAAGAAGAGTTCATAAACTCTGTTAGTTGACGCAATCCTCATCCTTACACGCGCTTCCTATTTGTTCAGATCAAAACGCAGGGTAACTACAGCGGCCGCATTGCCGTAAGTTTTAGGATCCGCGCTTCGCAAATAATTATATAGTTTCCCTCAGATTTTAAGCGAACATTTGCAGCTTCGCCACACAAATCGCGCGCAACACGGGAAATGGAATATTCACAGAAACGATACTACTCCCAGGGACGAGCGCGTGGGATCTAAGAGGGAAACGAGGCAATCGTGTCGGATGACAGAGAGAACCTCCGATCGGATCGCGGGGAGGCGACGGAGGGTGTGCGGGTCTTACCAGGGGCGGAGGCGGCCTCGGCGCCGGCGGCGAGGAGGCGGAGGCCTGCACGTACCCCGCGGTTGAGCGCCATCGCTGTCGTCGCGTTCCTCCCTTCCGGTGGTCGCCGGCGGTGCGGTTGGAGACTTGGAGGCCTCGAGGGAGGGAGGGAGCGCGTGCGCGAGCAAAAGGGAATGGAGAAAGGTCAGAGGTGAACGCGGGGTCGTTGGGTTGTAGCCTGCCGCGTGGGCTGTCTGGGCTCCCTACATGGGCCGGGCTAACGTACTGTCATGTAATCCGTGGCGTGGTTGGCCCGTTTACGGCTAGAGCAGAGCAAAAGCTCCCTCCAAGGTGTTCCTGGGCTCAATTAGAGGGAGCAGCAGCATCGCAGAAGCCCGCTTTTAATTTCCCGACATGAAAATTAATGTGGGTGATGTATTGCGGAGAGACTATCTATTAATTTATATATTTTTTCTTTTCTATTTTATTTATTTATTTTCTGTACTCTTAGTTTTTATTCTAACTTGTTCGCAATGTGGATATATTTATTCTCCATGTATATTAATTTGTTCGTAATGTGGATTCTTATGTTCTCCATGTGCAACAATTTGTTCGCAGCGTGAACTCATTGTTCTCCATGTGCAGTAACTTGTTCTCAATGTGGACTGATTTGTTCTTCATGTTCCGTAATTTGCTCGCAACATGGATTCTTCTATTCTCCATGTGCAGCAATTTGTTCGCAACGTGGACTCATTTGTTCTCCATGTGCAGCAATTTGTTCGCAACGTATACTTATTTGTTCTCCATGTGCAGTAATTTGTTCGCAATGTGAATTTACATGTTCTCCATGTGCAGTAATTTGTTCGCAATGTGTACTGATTTGTTCTTTATGTGCAGTAATTTGTTCGCAACGTGGATTCTTTCTGTTCTCCATGTGCAACAATTTGTTCGCAATATGAACTCATTTGTTCTAGTTTGATAAAAAAATATTCGTAAAAAAATATCATCCAAATATAATCAAGTGAGATCTTGTTTTGAAGATTTTATCGCAAAAAGTATTATGGTGCGATCGGAATTTAATTTGGATGTTTGATTTAAGAGCAATGATTTTTTGTTCTAAACTCTATCGCATGTAAAAAGTAAGCGGAATAGGACGCACTCATCACTCATCAGGGAAACAGACTAGGCGCACGGGCGTTCCGCGCGCAGCCAATTCTAGGTGGTCCAATTAATTCAGCCCAGCCCAACACGGAAATAAGAGCGTGTGGATTCTTCAGGGGACACGCGGATCGATGTCGCCAGCGTGATGAGTAGACACGCCCGGTGTATTGTGCGGTGGCACACGAAACTGCGACAAGGGAGAGCGATCTCCAGTGCCAGGGTGTTGGACTGTACGTTGATGGTTGATGGCCTGACAGTGCCAAGCGCTCAGAAAAGCGTCTGCGGCTGTGTGTACTTTCACCGGACTTTCTAAAATTCTCTCTCCAAACTTTAATATTCGCCTATCACATCAAATCATATGAAATCTCTTTCCTCATCCATGTAACACTAAACATGGGTAAATAAAAAAACTAATTACATGATTTTGATGTACACGACGAGATGAATCTTTTGAGTCTAGTTAGGTCATGATAGGACAACGATTACCACAAACAACGAAAAGTGCTACAGTGCACTACAGTGTCCGATGTGACATTTTCATCAAATTTTCCACTTTTTTAAGAAAAAACACAGCCTGCGTGCAGGTGGCGAGGCATCGTCTGTCGCTGCAGATCTGCAGGTTCCTTGTGTCGTTAACCATATGCATACATTATATTACCTAGATCTGATGGTGGTCTTAGGCTATGTGCAGGGGGAACCTGTAAAGGGAAACGCTACAATGTTTAGGGGATACGCAAGAGAAAAATGGGCTGCAGCGGCATACTCGATGGCATACAGAATCCTTCCGTTTGGCGCCGCGAACGCCATTCCTGGCGTTGGTCCCGGCGGAGCACTACCCGCCACGGTGGCGAGGGCCCACGCGAGCTCAACCGCTGCGCGCGCGAGGGAGAGGGAGTGAGCCGGCGGAGAGGGAGAGGGAGAGGCACGCCGGCAGAGAGGGAGAAGGAGAGGCGGGCCGCCGCACGATGCAACCGGTCGCCCGCCATGGCTGTTGCCGCTCCGCCCGCCCGCGATGGCCGGCCACCCGAAGCCGCGGGGACCCGCGCTAGCTGCCCACCGACGCCCACCGCGCGAGGCCGCCGTCGAGGAGGTTGCCGCCGGGCTCAGCCGCTCGCCGCAGCGGGGCGCCGCTCGCCTGCCCGCCCGTCGCCACCGCGGCGGGGCCACGCGCACCGGCTCGATCGCCCGCCGCCGCGGGCCACCTTGTCCACCATCTCCTCGGTCACCTCCTCCTCCTCCTCCTCCTCCTCCTCCTCTTCTCCGTGCTCCGCAGCCGCCCCCCGCTGCTGGCCGAGGCGTCCGAGAAGGAGCGCACACGGCGGCCGAGGCGGAGGAGAAGGAGAACCGCGACGATGCCGAGCCCACGCCGCCGGCCTTCCTATCGTCCGCTGTCCGCCGAGCGCCGCCTTCCTCGCCGTCGTCTCGCTGGAGGGAGGAGGGGCGCGTCGCGGCAAGAGAGGAGCCGTGCCCCGAAGCAGAGGAGGGGGCGGCGGAGCAGGGGAAGAGGAGGGCCACGCCGCCCGTACTCCTCCCCCTCGCAGAGAGCTCCGCCGGCGCCATGGCCTCCGGCCTCCGCCTCCGTGCCCGCAACGACGAGCTCGCCCTCGCCGACGTGCTCGCCTGGCCGCCCTGGACGGAGCTCGCCTGGCCGGAGCGCGCAGCCGCCACCACCACGAGCATCCTCCTCATCCTCGTCGGCTGCCGCCGTCCACCATCAAGCCATCGAGCCGCGGCCGTCCGTGCGGCGATGCCGCCAGCTGCGCCATGGAGCTACGAGCCGGCGGAGGGGGAGGTGCGGAGGAGAGAGAGCTCGGCCGTGTCGCCAGAGGCGGAGGAGAGGCGTCGGCCGGAGGAGGAGGGGGAGGCGAAGGAGAGGGAGAGGAGGGGTGCCGGCCGGAGGGCGAGGACGTCGAGGCGGTCCGGGCGCTCGCATCGCCGCCAGCTGCACTCGAATCTCGCCGCCACCCACACATCCCGTCGCCGCCACCCGCGCGCTCGCATCCCGCCATGGCCGCCGCAGCACGCGTGCCCGCCGCAGCGCCCGCCATGGCCCTGGACGCGGGCGCAGCGCGGCCACGTCGTCGTCGACTTCGGTAGGGGAGGGAGGGCGGCGACGGAGAGATCCGTGCGCGCCGCCGGCCTTGCTGTTTCGCGCGGGCGGAGCTCGAGGCGGCGGAGGTGGCGGAGCGGACGCGCGGGCGGAGACGGCGAGGATGGGGCGGCGGCGGCGGAGGGGGCAGAGCTCGAGGGGGCGGGGAGGGAAGGGGTTCGGGTGCGGAGAGGGTGAGGAAGGAGGGAGGGAGAGAGAGAGGGGGTGGGAAAAAAAAGAAAAAGTGAGGAGGAAGGAGATGGTAGTTGGGATGGTTGGTTAAAATATAGTATAGTTGGTATGGAGTATGAGATATAGTGTACGACGAGTGCAGAAAAACTGAAGCTGTACTGAAAAATCTCGATGACTGGACAGGAATATTCTCTTTTAGAGTATAGAGTAGAGGTTGACGAGTGCGAACAGCCTTAGTGCGATCAAGAGCATGGACGGAAAATGACGGCAGTAGCAACTGTATTTGTGGTGCTCTGCGTCATGAATGTTTGCTCAGACGACCTATTTAATTGTTGGGTACTCCTTTCGTTCTAAATTAATATTCATTGTTGACTTTTTCCCATAACATTTTACCATTCGTTTTATTAAAAAAATTTGTCCTAATATACGAAAAATAAAATATATCTAAAGTATATGTGATGATAAAGTAAGCCATAAATAAAAAATGACACTTGTATAATTTTTTAAATAAAATAAATGGTCAAACGTTATAAAAAAATTAATAATAAATAGTAATTTGGAACGAAGATAGTACATTTGAATAACTTGTACCCATTTTAAACCGTTTTAGTGTTACATGATATGATATTCTCTGGTAGATATATCAACTTTTTACGTAACGTTCCCGAGAAAAAAATGAAATTGATTACAACTAACAGAAGGAATTCATATCTAAATGACAGTTCAACTTCCATATGTATAATCACTAGCCTCACCCATCACGGTGAAATAACAACAAAAGCCAAAGCCTAGCCCGGCTAGCCCTAGCTTGTACGTACATACGTACCACACATTACCTTTGGATCCACACAAGATTCAATGCCGAGCATTTCTTCAGTTCCCTGCGTTCTGAGTCCTTCAGGTTGGTAGTGGATTCACTGATTGATTGGATCCTATTATGATCGGCACTTCGGCAGTGCATCTAGAGCTAGCAGTTAGTAGCTGAGATCTCTGATCGAGACCACTTGTACTAAGGCGGTGTTTAGTTCCTCAAAAAGCGAAAGTGAAGTTGGGTGAAAATGTCACATCGAACACTGTAGCGCACTGTAGCACTTTTCATTTTTGTGTGGTAATCATTGTCCTACCATGACCTAACTAGGCTCAAAAGATTCGTCTCGTCGTGTACATCAAAATCATGTACTTAGTTTTTTTATTTACCTACACTTAATGTTTCATGCATGAGGAGAGAGATTTGATGTGATAGTGAATAGTGAAGTTTAGAGAGAGAAAGTTTGAGGGAAGTTTTGTAAGTGAACACTGCCTTTGAACAATTGAAACTGTAGGCCTGTAGCAACTTTCATACGATGCATGAATCATGCATGTACCATGTCCTCTGCGCATGCCATCATTGCCTAATTGCCTTGATGATCAGCAGCAAGTCAGATGACCTGTTGCTTCTACGCCGATCGAACACTGTTGATTCAGGACTACTGTGCCAACTGCCAACGGTATGAGTTTAGGTAGCACCATCTTCTCTCTCAAAAAAAAAAAAGGTAGCACCATCTTCACTGCATGCGTTTAGGTAGGGTAACCCCTTAAATTAATCCTGCTGTTTAGGGCTGTCACCAAACCGGCCACCTGTACGTGTGCAGATGATGCCCTCTTGACCAACACGTAATCTTTTTTTCTTTTTGATAAAAGATTAGTGTGATTAAGAGCACCCCGGTTTGAGAATTGAGATGCATCATCGGTGCACATATACGGTTACAATAGGAGTGAATTTCACGGTAGGTTCATGAACTTTTCCCAAGATCTAATCTAGATCCGCAAACTAAAAAAACTACAGTCATCTAGGTCCATCAACTTTTCTAAGGTCTCATCTAGGTCCGCAAACTAAATAAATGGTCATCTAGGTCCATGAACTTTTAAAGAGCTGTCGTCTAGGTCCAAGGCGGTGGTGACGAGCCTGACCTTGACGACCGCTCTTTAAAAGTTCATGGAACTAGATGACCATTTTTAAAAGTTCATGTACCTGGATGACCGTTTATTTAGTTTGCGGATCTAGATGAGATCTCGGAAAAAGTTTACGGACCTAGATGACCGTTTTTTTAGTTTGCGGACCTAGATGAGATCTCAAGAACAGTACATAGACCTACAGTAAAATTCACTCTTCTAATATTTGCATTGATCGCCGAAGATATCAGCATATTGTTTGGTCGCTACAGGACGCAGAGGCAGCTCATCTTCCACAGCCAAAGCCCAGAACAAAAGTCCTAAAAAATGGTCCATATGGAATTAGTCGGTCTGAAACATAGAGTATGAGCTAGCGACAGGACGTCTGAACTTTACATAACTCCTCTTACGCATGCAGGACACCATTATGCATGAGTTGATCTCACCAAATTAATAAGCTCCGATCCTTTCTTCGTGTCCTCTTGCTAATTTTTCTGCTGTTAAGCTATCCACATCATCCGCCCATTAATTCCTGGCAATAACACACTATAACAGCATGCATGCAATGCAAGAATCCAAGAGCTAGCGCAGCTTGAACACGCAGCCAGCTACGGGGTCATGCATGCATCCGAGTACGTACAAGATCATCATCCTTAGAAAGTGAAATTAAAGACCCAGTACAAGATACAGTTAAGGTATCAAGGCGATGTACGATCGGATCGATCATCCAACAGTATTCTGATGCTATATGATATGCAAGAAAGTTGGCGTCTCTAGATTACAGGGTAATTTATTGTTCCAAACAGATAGATGCCTAGACTAAGATCGATCACCCAACAGTATTCTGATGCTATAAGATCGGGACGAAGCTTGATGACGCTTTTTCCGTCCGTTCACAAGTTTCCCTGCTCCGAAGTCGCAAGCCTGTCGCCTGCCGGTATAGGGGTATTAGTTAGCAGCTGACGGTGTTCGCTCTGTCGCCTCTTCGTTCTAGCAGCGTTGTAATCAATTGCGCGCGAGCTTATTAATTAGCATATGTCACGGTCGACAATCCGCGCGTCGCTCCGATCCGCACCAGATCAAGTAGGCTGCCAGCTCTGGACTAGATTATGAGGATCGGATACGATCGATGATGGGAGCGACCTGTCCTGTGCACTGGAAGAAGGTGATAGAAGTCATCAGGATGGATCGGCATCAAAGGAGGTGAGCAAAAATTGGAGTCTTTGATTTTGGGTTTCAACCGACAGGCTCCAATCCTATATTGAGCAGGTACAGAAGGACAGATTTTTGCTACGGCAATATAAGAGAAAAAGAAATTCATGACAAGACACATTCTCATAAAGAAAAAAATAACTCTTAGCCGGTGCCTTAATATGACCGTTTTACATGCTTGCCCGTGATTATGTATCCAGCGGAGGTTTTGCCATTTGTTTAATTCAAAGGAAAATGTTTGATGCAGCAAACAACAGTTCTTCATGACAAATCATCATACAAAACTTAGTTTTGGCTCCCCACTAAGGACTTCTCTGGACTCCGAGCTAATCCACGTCAGCTCCGGCCCCACCACTCCATCCCGCGGCCCATCCATACACGACGCGCCGCCCCCGCTCGCCTTCCACGCCGCCACCCCCTCGCCTCCTTGCTGCCGCCTCCTCCCCTTCCCACCGCCGCCCCCATCCCCATAAAGTTGCGCCCAGGCCCGCCAGGAAGGAGAGGAGGGCGCGCGCCTCACCGGCAGCCGCGCAGGGACCGCGCAGCCGGCCTGCTGCAACGGCACAGTCTGAGGCCCTGCGGCGACGCCTCCTATCCATTTTCGTCAGAGATTGGGGCCGGCGTCGCCGAATCCACATGCGGCAGCATCCAATGGGGCTTTCTGTCACGCGCAGCGGCCGCGACATGGGGGTTGCGCCGCCGGCTCCTCCTCACTCTACGCTTGCTCCCCGTCGCGTTGCACGCTGGGGCCGCGCAGCCGTCGCACGCAGCGCAAGTCGGGGTCCCCGAAGTCTCGGAGGTGAGCAACAACTCCTTCCTCCGTTTGTAATAGCTCAAGATAAAGCAATCACATCAGGCATTACTAAAGATGAACTGTACTCGATGGAAGACAGATAATGATGCTTCTCTGTGCTTGCAGGACAGCACGGCCTCGACCTACCAGGACTGGAGGCCCTGCCGCTCGCCGGCTGCTCCCCCGCGCCGCGCCGGCCTCCGTGGCCTGTGCTGCCCTGCCTTGCGCCGTGCCCACCGGCTGTCCGTGGTGGGTGGGATCCCGTGGTGAGTGAGCTGAGGAAGAGATATTCAGAGCAGAGAGAGAGAGCGGAAGAGGGATTGAGATAAGAGAAGGGGAGCGAATAAGAAGATGATACGTGGATTGCAATGGGTACAATAGAGTCCATCCGTAAGTGAAGTTATCTACAATTTTTATCGTCCATTTGCAATGGATAAAATAGTGCTACAACATCTTCATACTTTCACTCGGTTACATTTCTATTTAATCTATTAAGCATTGTATCGTCCATCTATCAAGTAAAATATAATTTACTTCATGTAAAGAAGTTTCAAATCTTTACTCTTTCCCAAGTGCATCAAATAATTGTTAAATATTTCTCATAATTTCTCTTTTTTCAAGTACATCAAATAATTATAGAAAATCTTTACACTTTTCCAAGTGCATCAAATAATTGTTAAAAATTCCTCAAAATTTCTCTTTTTTTCAAGTGCATCAAATAATCATAGAAAATTAAGCAACATATCCCGCGGCAACGCGCGGGGAATTCACCTAGTGCTTAAATATTAATGATTATTTCCACAAAACTAAGCGGTCAGCTGTGAGAAGGACAAAGCTTTAAAGAAAATCGAGACCGTGATTTCTCAACTGCATCTGCTTCATTACTAAAGCTGTCATACACACAAACAAAGAGATAGGAGAAAAGAACTATATATGATATGGAATGGAAGTAGTATTGAGACCAACGAATCTTTTAATTGACCTCTTTAGCATTATGTGGTGCTGAGCCAGTACAAGTGATATGAACTGATCAGAACACACGTCCCTACTTAATTGGCAACTGAAGCAAGCTAATCTAATTTCTCCTACACTTCAGTTGTTCTAGGAGTGTAGATTGTGCTCTAGCTACCGGGCTACCAGCAGTATCACTGTGTGCTCGCTTATCATTGCCTGATGATGCCTTCCTTCTACCTGAAACCTCATAATAAAGTCATAAACTACGAAACTAATGAGCAGATTCCCCCGATTATGATAGTTCAATATGTCATTCAGTCTGCTCGGTGCCCGTTGCTGAGACCGTTCTGCCCAAGACTAGTTGAACACTTGAACTCTAGAACACTAGCTAGTTCCTCATTAGAAAAACAATAATGCTGCAACAAGATGAAAACTGATGCCTATATATATCCTTCTCTTTCAGAATATTAACATATATAACAATAATTCATTTTGGCGAAGATATATGATACTACATGCAGGGCCAGGTTAAAAAATTCGATGAAATTTCAGCGAAATTTCATGAATTTCGCCTTTTTTGAAAGTGAACAAAAGAAACAAAATTCGGTCAAAAATTTCGTTACCACAAAATTTTTAATTGGTTATATAGCTTCCAGAATGTCTATTAGACGTAAGAAGCAGTGCACGGGCATCGAGCTTGGGACCTCCTGAAGAGCTTAAAAACAAACAAACCACTGAGCTACCGACACAATAATGATTCTAGATGTATAAGAAATTTATAAATGCTATCAGTATTCAAAAAATTGCAAATTTGACCAACTGTTTGACTGAAATTTTTGAACGAATTTCGATAATTTCGCCGGCTACCGAATTTTTTCGAAAACCGGAATAAAAAACCTTGATGCAGGCTATATATAGATATTTACCAGTATATCAATGATTCCTTAGCTTGACCAATTGTGTCTTGGAGACGGCAAAAGTTTTTCCTAGTGGAGGTGCTTTGGATACATATAGCTTTCCGGGGTGCACACACCTTTTACAAAGGCAGTATGACCATATGTATGAGAGTGTGCCCCAGGATTAGCCAGACCACTGCTTTTTGTTTGCTTAGTACCGGTGCATGTCTCTCTAGCGATAGCGAATGCGATCAAACTCGACCTGACTTGCACCAACAGGAAAGCTAGCCGTGTGAAACGGCTGAACTAGCATATTCGTTTAAGAAAAAGAAACGGCTGGACAGGACTAGCTGCTTACTCGACCTGCTAGAGCTTGAACAACAATGCTATATAGCTCATCTCTGTGCACCCACACCAGCCTAGCTGTTAATTTGTCGCAATGTCCTTGTCTGCAAGCAAAGAAAGTAGTCTCACAGTTGTTCTTCATTTCCATGCAAGTCATGTTTGCATTGTATATTCTATTAAAAGCACTTTTCCTTCTCCGGGTAAAAACTTTAATTTGTCCATGATTGGGAGGAAAATCTGTCAATCCAAGAAAAAAAAATGATGGATTTTGATGGGGAAACAAACGCTGATGAGCTCTGAAGTAAACACCTACTGTCTCTCACAACCTAACCCAAGAATTCATGCCTCTAGCTACTACGAGCCAAACCCACAGGTCAGGTCAGGTGTGCAGTGTGCGCCACATGGTCCGTATACAATGGCGAGGAAAATTAACCTGAAAGTGAGAGCGGAATCACCCCGAATTTCCATGGATTATTTGGCCTGTCCTCGATCCCCGTCCTCTTTTTCAGGCAAGGCGACGCCAAATGCTACGGAATGTGCATCGTTTTCAGACAACTTCCGGGCCTTTGTGATCTTGCCCTTGTCACTTGCGGACTGACAACGCTCGCGCACTGGAAGCCTGGCGGAGGTGAAGGTTGCGTAGATTGGGGTCGATGTGTATACGCATGCAGATCATATCACTCTATTCAGTTTATTTTGTAGAGATCGTCACATGAATTTCGGATGAGAGTGTGTTCCGATTACTCCCGTTCCAAAAGGCAGACCATAAGACAGTAGTTCCTTCTCAGTTGTTGAGTTGAATAACCTATCGCGTTTATTATGTGATTTTTTAAACGAACAGACAGAACGACTGCCTGTTAATAAGAAGAGCCAAGACCAGCTAAATAGATGTACAGACACTGTACATCAAGAAGAAACAAACTAAAACAAGTATTAGCTGCGAGCTAAAAGGTTCTCTAAATGATTTGCTCCGGCCACGATTCAGATAGATGCTGCACCTTTAATCTTGTCCATTGTCCACTACCTGGCGTCAAGTTGACTCTCTCTGCGATCAATATTTCTCGCATTTTGCTCGGTCCAAATCTCCCACAAGACAAGGATGGTGAGGCTGCTGAAACCCCTCCTGTTGCTAGAAGGGGTCCTTGCTAGGTGTGCCCACCAATGTACCTCGGAATCTTGCTCCCAGTTTTGGTTAGACCAATTTAGTGTCTGTGTGCAGCCAAGTTTTACTGGCCGTGCGAGCGCGTTCAACGTTTTGGAACCGGCCCCTCCGTGCCCCTACTTTTAGATCCATCTAAATTTGGCCTGTGCAAAATTAGCAACGGTATTCCTGGTCTCATGCATATGCTTGTTCGCCGGCTAGCTTCAACCACCCATATTCTGGTTACGTGTGCATGCTCGAGTCTATATATAAACCCGGACAATTTGGACATATGGAGATGAGATCAGCATATTAGAGGGTTTAGTTTGTTTCCCCAGTTTTATTCCAATCAAAGTTGTGCCATGTTCGTGTGAAATGGAATCGTGTGTCGATGTGCTTGCTTCGAACATGGAAGACGGGATTCTTGCTCAAGGCAATATATATCCACCTTGAGCACAGAGCTACATTCTCTAAGTAGATCGAGGAGATCGTCGTCCAATAGGAGTGCCAACCAGATGCCACGACACTCCTTGATCGATGCGACAATGTATTTCGTCTTGAATGAAGATAACCATTACCTTCTGTTTCTGTGACTGCCAGGTGATGGCACTATTGCTAGGCTTCAACAATATTGACATCACCTGGTAGTCTCATTAGCAGAAGACGATGGCTATTTTCATATGAAACAAAGTGTCAATTGCGGTGTGCCGAGCATTTGACAAGCTCGGGTATTGGACGATCTCCTCTTCTACGATCCCGTACCAATGCTCAAGGTAGGGTACTGTGGACATTCCGGTCATATATATTGCCTTAACCAAGAACCCGTCTTCCATGACCAGAACAAGCACATCAACACCCGATTACATTTCATACGGGAGTGCGTTGATAGCATGAAGGCTGACCTTGAGCACACACTCGCACTAGGGAGCATTTCGCGGGCATTTTCGCAACGTCAATGGGGCACATATACCATCAAGTTCCACGAGCTACATGCAACAATCATGCCGTCGAGATCACAGGTGAAAATCGCAAGACGGACGTATTGGTACATCAGTATGTGCCCACTTCTTTAATTTTTGTCCAGGGGACGCCGCGCCGTCGACAAGTTTCAAGGTGGGGAAAAGAGCTAGCACTTGGTTTGGCCGGTTGGCCCTCTCTCCCGTCCGGTTGCTTTGCTTTCCGGGTGTTTCTCTCGCCGATGCTTGCCTTGCCTAGCTACTTTCTCCTCGCCAAGTTAACTGGGGGAGCCCAGCTGATGGAGATATATATGGCCGGATACAACATGATTCCTCGTTAATGGGTAGGTGTGCGCTGCTTCGCATTGCATGCGTGCGTGCGCCCGTGGCGTGGTGCGCTGCTTCCAAAACTGCCAAGGGGTGCATGCATGGAGAAAGAATGTTCTCGCTTAAAAGTTAAAACCAATGATCTTTTTTACTACCGTACGTGGAAGCGTCTGCATTTGTTGTCGTTCCGTAGTTTGCAATTCACCCTGTGTCAGTAAAATTAAAGGGTCCGTGTCCTGTGGTTTCCGCTCGTGAAGATTCGGAGCCAACAAGCTAATCTTAGTAACGTAGATGCTATAGATATATATACAGAACACGCTAGCAGCGACATTAGCTATAAAGAAACAGCTCACTGTAAAAGCACTCAAAGGAATAATTGGATACGGTCAGGATACGAGGATGGGTCGTGCATCACACTCAGGTGACGGCGGAGTTGATCGAGTACTAGGCCCTTAATTATTACTTGCATGTACACTGCAACGCCCCTTTTTTACTAACCGAACCCAGGATTAGTATCAGCTTTCTAAGTAATTCAATATTTCGAGCCTAATCCAACTGTCGTCTTCGATCTGCGTATCTAGTTCAACAACTGTTCTACTGCTCTACTCGCTAGAGCGGCTGGTTGTAGAGACGGAAAACGGCAGCAACCGTACTGTCATTGTCTCGCGTACACGTGTGCGCTAAATTACTCGTACGCGTTCCTTGCTGCCCTTTTTTTTACCTCACTATCATATCATGCATGCAAATTAAAGCTTGAGCAAAACGTGATGCACGACGTATTACCAGCTGAACCTCAAATTGCAGTGGAATATACTATATATACTGCTTTTCTTGGAAGGTTGAAAGTTTGAAACCGTGCGCGGTGTCTTCGTTACACCACCTCTCTCTCTCACACACACCTTTTTGGAGAAAGAAAGGCCCGCTCCACACCACATGAGCTGCGTATAGTGTTGTTGCGAGCAAGAGCTATGCCTTTAATTTGGGGCATTTGCATGTGAGCAACATATCCAATAATCATCCATATAGCTTTTGCATCTGAAATCGATGTATAATTCCTTTTGACTTAACTCACAAATTGCATATTTGACTCCCCAAATTTAGCTTCGAGTGTAATTTTAGTCCTTGAACTTGCAAATTTAGGGGCCAGGATGGCACCCGACTTCTGGAGCAACTGAAAATCCCCCGGGCACATCGAACCAGCCTGGCAGCCATGTCAGCGTCCGACGTGGCGGACGCAGGGTCCTAAAATATTCCTTCCCTCGCTCCCCCGGACGCCCAAACCCGCGCCGCGCGCGCAGCATAAATCCCGACCGACCGACCCCAGCGGCGTCCCCCACCAGCCACCACCACACAGAGACCCCAATGCCCGCCTCCCCGTCGCATCCCCCGCCCTCGCCGGCGCCGGCGACGCCCTCCTCTGCCGTCGCGACGCCCCGCCGCCGCCGCCGCTTCCTCCCGTCGCCCAGGTCCACCAGCCACCACAACGCGCCGGCGCCGGGCTCCCCGTTCTCCTTCTTCCCGCCGTCGTCGCCGTCGCCGTTCCACCGGTTCCTCCCCTCCCCGCTGCGCGCCTCCGCCGTGCCCTTCTCGTGGGAGCACCGCCCTGGCATCCCCAAGACACCCGCCCGGAGCCGCCCGCCGCCGTCCTCCTCCTCCTCCAAGAGCAAGGCGCTCCCGCTCCCGCCGTCGCTGCTCGCCAGATCCTGCGCCGGCGGCTCCGACCCCTACGCCTCCGTCGTCCCCGCCGAGTACGCCGCCGAGGCGATGGACCCGCCGAGGCGCCTGCAGGGGTGGAGGGTGCGCCGGGGCCGCCGCCGGTCGCCGCGGCTGGGTGACGCCCTCGCCGAGTGGCTCTCCATGCTCAGCCTCTACCGCTCCTGCAAGCGCGCCGCCGCCTGCTTCGCCGCCAAGGCCAAGTCGCCGGCGGCCTGATGAGCTCGGACTCCGAGTCGCCCGAGAGATAAGTTCCCACCGCAATCTGCTGCTGCCACGCCACGACCATCTCCGATGATCTCTCCGGCCCCGTCCGCGCGTGTGCTGTGTTGCCTTGTTGATAGCAAATAGAGTGATGCGTTTGGTTGGATTTGCGACGATGATTTTTCTTTGTAAATTAGTGATGGACCATACTACTAGTATAGTACGGAGTATATGATTCCAAATCGGTACATGCGCGTAACTGTTAATTAGTGCTGCTCCAATAATTCGGCAGGCATTAGTTGCAGGCAAATGGAATGCTGGTGCTGTTGGTGGTGGTGGTGTGCTTTAGTAAGCATTCACCATTAATTATTTACTGAGAACTTTAAGCTTGTGGTTGAGTTGCTGTGGGTGGCCACCGCTGAGATCGAAAGATGAAGCGTGTAATCGTGAAAAGCTGAAAGCTCATGAAAAGATGAAGTGTGCAAGCATGACGTACGTGTGTGACGGGTTTTGATTTTTTCTGACATGGATATTCGGTATCAAGTATGCAACTTTGACTTTTTTTCTGTGAATTTCAAAGAAATTACATATGAGTATTTATAATTTTTGGAGATGAGGAACTACATATCTTTGTCTTATGTATAGATGAAGAACTACACATTTAGGCCATGCCTAAAAAAATACGGGTGTATTGAGATCAAAAGTCTACAACCACTACAAGACTGGATATTTTTTTCCCACGTTTCATTAAAAGCGGCAACCGTTTCTGGTATATTCTTCCAAGGAAAAACTTACTGGTTCTTTGAGACCAAATTCTACAACTTGAAGGGTTTCGAAAGCATGTGGCCTCCATTTTTTATTGCATATGACACATTACTTATATTTTTATATTAAATATTATAATTTTGTTATGATAGTTAGAAGAAGTCACAAATTTATTATACTACAAAACTATCTTTATGAAAATTTTAATAACATTTACAAGAAGTTGCAAAATTACCTGTATTTTCATTTTAATAATTCTTATTTTGTGTCCACAATTACAAGAGGTTATAAAATTACCATACTGCAAAACTATCTTCCATGAAATTTTATTGGATATGCCAAACTATTTTTAATGACAGTTAAATTTTAGAATCATACTTCATCTGTACAAAACTAAGTTGAACCAGTGTTTCATCTGTACCAAACTAAGTTAAACCAGTGTTGAAGCCATAGATTCAAAGTTGGGGGCTGAGTTGCTCCTTCTTCCTCTTGTTTTTCTTTTGCTTCCTCTTTCTTTCCTTCTTCCTCCTCTTCACCTATGGTTAGAAATTGTAGGGCGGACTCCATTGGTTGCATGGGGGTAGCAGGGGGGGCTCCTGCCCCCCTTGCTGGATCCGCCCCTGAGTTGATCCATCTATAGGCAAAGTTTTCGTCCCACATAAAGTTGTCTAGTGGAGACCGAGTGGCCATCTTAAATCTTTCTGGAAATGCCACAGGCATGTATCGTCTGGTATGCATTTATCTCCTTGCCAGTTTTCTGTTAATTGCTTTGATTATAACATATCAGAGCTGCCTTAAGGAGCGGATAATTAATGAAGAGCAATGACGTATTTTCCCCAATATGGTAATGGAACTTTTCTAGGAGACAATCTTATCTTGAGACACAGGAAGCATATTACATAGTCTTTTCATTGCAAATTACTATTTATTATTGAATTTTTTAAAATGTTTGACTATGTACCTTATTCAAAAATTATTTTAAATATATGAAAAAATAAATCTTGCTTAAAACACCTTAGATGATAACGATCGCAAATAAAATAAATGATACTTGTATAATTTTTGAATAAGGAGAAATGATCAAACTTGTTCGACGAATAGTAATTTGAAATAGAGCTAATATGCTATATAAAAAATATTTCTTGAGAATATACTACACCTCCCTGTATAAAGTTCATGCAAATTACAGGTAGTAGAGGGTGCCCTTGGTAGTAATTCAAGTTACATCATGCCTTAATGGATACGCAAAACAAGTGCCATGTTTTCCTTAAAGAAAACACTGCACTAGTTAAATTTCAAATACGCAATGCGCATGCGCCGGATCGGAAGCGACAACGAGGAAATGATCGAATTCGAGTGACGAAGGCGTGTGCGTATATAGATATATATATCTAGCTTAATTATAGTAGCTTAATTTGTGTTAACCGACAGCTTGGAGCTGCGACGCGCACGAAGCATGCACCCCCACCAAATCACGCACTATTAGGGCACCTCCAGTGTCACGGTCGACCACCTCTGCGCGAGCAGGCGAATTCGCTATCTGCAGCGTGACGGTCGAATTATGGGACCCACGAGCGGTAAAGAAAAAAGAAAAGAAAACCAGCCCTCCCGTCTTCCTCGCGCGAAGGAAATATCCGGCCGCTTCGTCTCTCCGCCCCCTCGTCCTGTTTCCCATCTTTCCCCTCTCCGGTCCCAACCAAATCAAACGTGGATCTAAAAAATTTGCCTTCCAGGCGAGTAGATCAGGTTATCCAGCTGCTGATCCATGGAGATCAAGTCCCTCACGGCACTATTGAGGCTCGCACTCGCTCTCCTGCCAGTCTGTTGACCCATCGACGCTGCGATGCCGAGGGCGGCGGCGGTGGACATCGACGACCTCCTGGTGCGCCAAGAACGGCGGGAGGTTGCCATGCTCATCGAGGAGGGAAGGCTTCTGGAGGACGACAACAAGAACGGCCGCCTCGCGCTCACACTGGTTGCAGGATGCGCTGGCGTCAAGAGCAAGGTGAGCGCCTTGCTTGCTTGTTCGTTCTTTCTTCTTGCCCATAATCTATACTACCTACTTGTCTTTTTGATGCTACCACAATTATGAATCCTATCTAGTTCACAAACAATTTCAATTGCCTGGGAAAATAAGCAACATCCGGTACATATATTTATAATAAAACTACCAATACAACAAGGGGATATTAATCTGAAAGGAATACAATAGTCACTACATGAAAGCATAGCTAATTAGTGTGCTCAGGATTGTTGCCTCCAAATTTTGCCCATATATGCTCTACCAAGTCATTCTGGAGTCGACGATGCATCTCTTTATCTCGAATAGCCACTCCTATCTCCAACACCCTATCAAATCCATGAAGTGGTCCACGGCCATATGCGTTCAATGGTATAGGAGAGCTCCCCTGGTCATAGTTATAGTTATGGTCATGGCGGGCCAGGTAAGTGCCCCTCTCATCCTCGACAATCATGTTATGCATAATAATGCAAGCATACATGATCTCACCAAGAGTTCATGTGTGCCACACACGTGCTGCGGCGCGTATAATGGCAAAGCGAGATTGCAAAACACCAAATGCACACTCAATATCTTTTCTTACTTATTCTTTCTTTGTAGCATATAACGTGTGCTTGTCACTCTGAGGCAGTCTATATGTTTTTGCAAATGCTGCCCACTCAGGATATATGCCATCAGCTAGGTAGTAACCCATGTCATACTCATTGCCATTGATTGTAAAGTGAACCTCCGGAGCTATCCCTTGTCGCTGTGCTATGAATAATGGTGACCGATTTAGCACATTTATGTCATTGTTAGACCCAGCCACACCAAAAAATGCATGCCATATCCATAAGTCATGCGAGGCAACAGCTTCAAGCATGACAGTGGGTACTCCTTGATCCCCTCGTGTGTACCGCCCCTTCCATCCTACTGGACAATTTTTCCATTCCCAATGCATGCAGTCGATACTTCCCAACATACTAGGGAAGCCACGAGCCTCTCCAACATGAAGCAACCTCTGAATATCTTCTGTAGTGGGTCTCCTTAGGTACGTTGGCCCAAAACATTCAATGATACCTTTGCAGAAATTTTCCAAACTCTCAATGAGTGTTGTTTCAGCTATTTGTAAATTTTCATCAAACATATCGGCACAAGTTCCATATGCTAACATTCGCAAAGCAGCAGTGCATTTAAGTAAAGGTGAAAATCCAAGCTTACCAAAAGCATCCCTTCTTTGCTATACACCAAAGGAAAGGGCTCTCCACCAATACACCAAAGGAAAGGGCTTCTCTGTTTGCTTCACTCTTTTCCATTCTTCCTGAACCATATCCATAACTTGCTCATCTGAGTATCCACTCCGATATGTGTTATTTATATCTATCCAACACCCATGGAACTTCATCACATGGGTGTTGGAACCAAATTGAAGAACCACTGGAATACCCATGTGGTTCCAACACCCATGTGATGAAGTTTCATGGGTGTTGGATAGATATAAATAACACATATCAGAGTGGATACTCAGATGAGCAAGTTATGGATATGGTTCAGGAAGAATGGAAAAGAGTGAAGCAAACAGAGAAGCCCTTTCCTTTGGTGTATTGGTGGAGAGCCCTTTCCTTTGGTGTATAGCAAAGAAGGGATGCTTTTGGTAAGCTTGGATTTTCACCTTTACTTAAATGCACTGCTGCTTTGCGAATGTTAGCATATGGAACTTGTGCCGATATGTTTGATGAAAATTTACAAATAGCTGAAACAACACTCATTGAGAGTTTGGAAAATTTCTGCAAAGGTATCATTGAATGTTTTGGGCCAACGTACCTAAGGAGACCCACTACAGAAGATATTCAGAGGTTGCTTCATGTTGGAGAGGCTCGTGGCTTCCCTGGTATGTTGGGAAGTATCGACTGCATGCATTGGGAATGGAAAAATTGTCCAGTAGGATGGAAGGGGCAGTACACACGAGGGGATCAAGGAATACCCACTGTCATGCTTGAAGCTGTTGCCTCGCATGACTTATGGATATGGCATGCATTTTTTGGTGTGGCTGGGTCTAACAATGACATAAATGTGCTAAATCGGTCACCATTATTCATAGCACAGCGACAAGGGATAGCTCCGGAGGTTCACTTTACAATCAATGGCAATGAGTATGACATGGGTTACTACCTAGCTGATGGCATATATCCTGAGTGGGCAGCATTTGCAAAAACATATAGACTGCCTCAGAGTGACAAGCACACGTTATATGCTACAAAGAAAGAATCAGTAAGAAAAGATATTGAGTGTGCATTTGGTGTTTTGCAATCTCGCTTTGCCATTATACGCGCCGCAGCACGTGTGTGGCACACATGAACTCTTGGTGAGATCATGTATGCTTGCATTATTATGCATAACATGATTGTCGAGGATGAGAGGGGCACTTACCTGGCCCGCCATGACCATAACTATAACTATGACCAGGGGAGCTCTCCTATACCATTGAACGCATATGGCCGTGGACCACTTCATGGATTTGATAGGGTGTTGGAGATAGGAGTGGCTATTCGAGATAAAGAGATGCATCGTCGACTCCAGAATGACTTGGTAGAGCATATATGGGCAAAATTTGGAGGCAACAATCCTGAGCACACTAATTAGCTATGCTTTCATGTAGTGACTATTGTATTCCTTTCAGATTAATATCCCCTTGTTGTATTGGTAGTTTTATTATAAATATATGTACCGGATGTTGCTTATTTTCCCAGGCAATTGAAATTGTTTGTGAACTAGATAGGATTCATAATTGTGGTAGCATCAAAAAGACAAGTAGGTAGTATAGATTATGGGCAAGAAGAAAGAACGAACAAGCAAGCAAGGCGCTCACCTTGCTCTTGACGCCAGCGCATCCTGCAACCAGTGTGAGCGCGAGGCGGCCGTTCTTGTTGTCGTCCTCCAGAAGCCTTCCCTCCTCGATGAGCATGGCAACCTCCCGCCGTTCTTGGCGCACCAGGAGGTCGTCGATGTCCACCGCCGCCGCCCTCGGCATCGCAGCGTCGATGGGTCAACAGACTGGTAGGAGAGCGAGTGCGAGCCTCAATACTGCCGTGAGGGACTTGATCTCCATGGATCAGCAGCTGGATAACCTGATCTACTCGCCTGGAAGGCAAATTTTTTAGATCCACGTTTGATTTGGTTGGGACCGGAGAGGGGAAAGATGGGAAACAGGACGAGGGGGCGGAGAGACGAAGCGGCCGGATATTTCCTTCGCGCGAGGAAGACGGGAGGGCTGGTTTTCTTTTCTTTTTTCTTTACCGCTCGTGGGTCCCATAATTCGACCGTCACGCTGCAGATAGCGAACCAAACTTCTGTTCGCCTGCTCGCGCAGAGGTGGTCGACCGTGACACTGGAGGTGCCCTTAGGGGCATATGCATTGTATTCTGCTGCAACTTCCTTCCAGTAACGAGCCCCTTTCTTTCCATTGCCATCGATTGGGTCGTTGGAGTTGTGTAGCCAAGCACTTATCAGGCGGAGGTTGTCTTCTTCAGCCCAATGCATGCGCCTACTTGTCTTTTCCTCATCTGATTCTATATCACTCCATTCTTCAACTCTAATTACATCTTCACTTGTATTCTGTGCAGGAGCTAGTGGAGAAGTCACTGGAGATGCTGAGTCCTCACCACCACCAAACATAGCCCCTGAACCGACCGGTGATGATGGACCTGTACTTCCCCTATGAAAGTTGCCAGGGAAAGGAAGGCCATGTTGATAGCTTGAAGACTGGAATTGCTGATAGCCTGGTGGAACTCCAAATTGCTGATAGCTGTAATATGGATGGTGAAAGTTGGAGGGGAACTGATGGGGTGGAAAATTCATGGGAAAAGAGGGTCGGAACCCATGGGGCTGTTGGTTGTTTGGGTTTTGAGGATCTGAACTTGAGATTGCAGAGTTTAGAAAATTTGTGAAACTAGAAGTGGAGTTCTTGTCCATAGTTGGGAGAAAAAACTGGAGTGGTGTTGTGAAACTTGTTTGAACGTGTATGTATATATAGAGAGAAGGCGTTAATGGTGTTTGCTTGTCAACGGCTACAAGCCAACGGCCATGTGAATTTATTTGGCAGGTGGGCGGGCGGAACCAACGGCCATGGCCAACAATTCATTTTCTATTCACTTGCGGTCGATCGGAGTTTTGTGGTCGCTTTTCCTCTGACACGCTAGTGGTCGATATCCACAGTGGGTACCATTCGACTTTTACACCTTACCATTCGATTTTTACCCTACACTGGAGCTGGCCTTATGTGGTTGTCAGGACTGAGTATGTCTGTGCATATATACTAACACCATTTATTTAGCACTCCACTAGATAGATAAGCAGCAGGGGAAAGTCTTGTTGTTCAACCGTCCTAGCGCACATATCTTAACTGCTGCATAGACAATTGCATATATCGCCATATATATATCCCCTGAAATGAACTTACTACTTTCCTCCCCTTTACGGCCCTAAAATAGACACGAAAACCCCATCCATGTCCTTTCTCCAAATGTACATGCATGGCACCTTGGATACATGTGCGTACAGCAGGCACTTTCGGTTAGACTCGAACATGCAGTAGTGGTAGTGGAGGCTGCCTTGCTTGTCCTGCTGTCTAATCGATCTCCTGCAAAAAGCTAGGACAACACATTCAACCTTTACTGAGGGCCATAGCTTATATCATCGATCTTCTGTTTAATCTGTGTCCGGGTTACCATTCCGGCCAAAGATACAATGCAGGCTAATTAACTAACCTCTTGTTTATATCCAAATTTCACCACATAGTTCACTATACAAAAAGAAGATTCTCATCACATCAAAATGTCGTCACATGCATAGAGTAATAAATGTTTATAAAATCAAAAACTAAGTACACAGTTTTGTTGTACCCTGCGAGACAAACATTTTGAGCCTAATTAATTAATTTTTGGACAATTTTTCACAAATACAAACAAAATGATACAGTGACACAATGATTACGAAGTGACCTCGAACCCCTAAATCCACACCCTCCATTTTGCATCTAAACAAGGCCTTAAGTAGCCTTTTCATGAAGCACTGGGTCATGTTGAAGCTATATATATCTAGCTAGGAACCATGCATCATCAAGAGCGTTCATGTGAATTGAAGCAGTTGGTGATCGATGACCGGCTGGACGGCAGGTAATAAGAGTCCTGAAGTACGACGCTAGGTGCTATAGCTAGCGTGTTTCGTACATCATATGGCGGCGGCGTCAACATCTGCACCGGTTGGGAACCGGCTTTAGCACCGGGTATCCCAACCGGTGCCGATCTTCCGAGGCTAAAGGGGTACCCCTTTAGCACCGGGTTGAATAACCGGTGCTAAAGGGTCCCTTCAGCACCGGTTCCAGACACAACCCGGTGCTAAAGGGCCTGCCCCGCAGCGCCTTTAGCAGGGCCTTTAGCACCGGTTGCTGTCTGCAACCGGTGCTAAAGGCCCCGGATTTCTTTTTTTTTGCTTTTTTCAGTAGCCATGCATGCACGTCTATATACGTGTATATATGTATATATTCTAATACGTGTATTCTAATGCGTATTCGGCCGACTCTATATTCATATTAGCTGACATTTCATCAAAATAGAAGACATATATATATTACAAAAGTAGATATTCATGCATGTCAACTCGAGTTATATATATTTAAACTGTATTTTCTACTTAATTAAGATTGACGACTTGTTGAACTGTCCGGCACGTCCTCCAGTGGCATGTGGAATTCTCCTCGGGGATTGACGACCTCGTCCCAGATCCATCCGACGAGCTGTTCTGCAATTGCGTCAATTCTTTCTCGCTCTAGAGACTCTTCCTTCAGGCTCGACATCTATAATTTACAAATAATTGAAAGATATTTAATCCGCCGAGTTGGAGACAATAATTGTGCACTTAATAATAATGGAAATGTGTTTATTATTACGTACCATAATATCGTGTTGTGTAAGCTTTTTATGTCCCCAATTCCACATGTAATCGCAAACATAGTATGCACATAAATTATTTCCCTTCCCCTGTTTGGCACACTGTCGACCAAAAGAAATTAAGTAAAATTCATATAATATATTAGCCGAGGCCTACATGTACAAATTACTTGCTTACCGGAAAGCCAATGTTCCATTTTAGTGTTTCATGTTGAATACCCGGGTGTTCTTGACGAAATTGATTCCAGGCCCTGCGAACAAAAAAATTGAGTTAAGTCATTGCGAGTGTAAGGGGTGAATTAAGTAGGGGAAAATATACATCACCTTGTCATCATGTCCATGATGTTCTGTAGTTTTTCTATTGGAGTGTGCAATGAATCAAAGACGTTCACGACACCCCGGTCAGGACACAATATTATTAGGAACCAGTGGAATCTGTATACATGTATACATTATAATCAGAAATGAAATAGTACACAGACAGTATAAGAAGAAGCCTGTGTATGTACTCACTCGATGTTGTACGGGATTAGTATGGAGTCGCAGTAATTTTGTTTCTTAATATACTTGTATAGGTTTCCATATGTTTCCTCAGGATTCATCAATATCATTTGTTCACTTATCCTTCGAGGATCCACGAAACCAACGTCATATATTGAGGATCTCCGACATTTTTGAATCTCCATTCTGCATATGTTAAGCAATAAATAAAGCCCGCGTCAGCATCGATTGGAATTATTGTTTTCAAACTGTGAATTATAAGCAACAACAAAGTACTTACCGTGTCCAATAGGTGATCAAATCCACGTCCATGGCGTCGCGGTGGTACAGCTCATATATATCCTGAAACCTCAGCCAGACCCAATCCTCGTCACCATTGTAGAAATCATGGTCCTTCACGCGTACTTTGATCATGCGCCGTTTATTCCTTCTTGATTCTTCCAAGTACCACTCATGGAATTGGCGCATCTTCGTCTGTAGCTTGCTCTCCATTTCAGGAGGGACCATAGGCTCGCCAAGCTTAAACGGCCACTTCAACGTTGTGCATACAGGCACCTCTGCTTCCCCCAGAAGTTGCGCTCTGGATAGTCCAGTCTCGGCCTCAAATTGTTGGATCCGTAGCTCGTGCGGAGTTGGCAATGGAGCCAAGGGCTGCTGAGGTTGCTGGCCGAGCTGAGGAACCTTTTTGGATGTGCCCGCCTCCTTATCTGCAGCCTTCCGCTTCCGGCGAGATTTCAGTAATGAGCGGTCATAGTCTGTTATTAGTACTTCCTTCTGTTGACCCTTGCTCAAATTACCGAGGAATGACTTGACGACAGTGGGATCAAGCTTCGGCTCCGGCTCCGGCTCCGGTTTTTTCCTCCACTCGGCCATTTGCCTCTTTGTGTCTGCTTTGACCGAGGCTTCGAGCTCCTCTAGAGTCTTCTCACCCGCTCTTTTCTCTGGTGCGGGCTTCTCTCTGGTTTTCCGTGCCTTCTTCCCTGGTGGAGTGGGGGCAGAGGCTTTAGTGCGGCGTCCCCTCTTCGGCGGAGGGGGCGGAGACCTCCGCGGTGGAGGAGACGGAGACCTCTTCGGCGGAGGAGACGGGCTTGCATCAGGAGCTCCCGGAGAATCATCATGATCCGGTGGATCTCTTGGAGACGGTGGAGGTGACGGAGGCTTGTTGGTAGCCGCAGGTGTACCGGGTATGACGACGTCTGCCTTGCTCCATAGAATGATACAGTGAGAACACTGACCGAGTTTTGTTTCTCCGTCACCTCCGGGGATGTCAAGTTCCAAGTCTTCCCAGTTGGTGACGACTTGCTCCACCTCAACAGGTACGTAACCATGTGGAATGTCATTGCAGTGCCATTTTTGCCCTTCTTCCACACGTTTGGTCATACCGTATGCGACCTGATAATTTAGTATTCACAAAGAAAGTTAGTAAATGAATGGTATTTACGGTGAAATGTATGCAGTACGAACTAAGGTCGCATACGTACCACCACAGCTAAGTTCTTCTGCCTGACGACAAGCTCGCACGCGGTCCGTTGAGTTATTTCATCCACAGGGTAACGGACCGGTTTGGCGGCCTGTGTGGAAGCGTGACTGCTTTGATATTGTTGTGGAGGGCTAATAAGGGCCGCATCTTGGAGAGGTGCATGCTCTGTGGAACCGGTCCCGCCTGGTGCATGCTCTGTGGAACCGGTCCCGCCTGCGGCTTGTTGGAGAGGTGCATGCTCTGTGGAACCGGTCCCGCCTGTGGCTTGTTGTATCTGCAGCCATGCTACCTTCATCCGTCGCTCCATCTCTGACTCCATTTCTTGGAGCTTTGAGCCCTGGGCGGCAACCGTTTGCTCTAGGTCCCTCACCCTCTGCTCATATTCGGCCTTCTTCCTCGAACGGCTCCTATAGGTGGCGGCGTGCTCTTGGAAACCTTTCTTCCATGAGATGCTTGTGCCTACGCCGCGCGTCCGTCCAGGATGCTCCTTGTTCCCTAAGGCATAGGTTAGCTCATCTCTGTCTCTATCAGCAACAAATTCTCCCCTCTCAGATGCCCTGAGGATATCGAGGAGACGCTGAGCTAGTTCTCGCAAGTCCTCGGGAAAAACTAAGGAGCCGTCGATTGGGCTTAGGGTGCCTCCATGACCATAGTACCAATGCTTGGTCCTTGTGGGCCAGTCATGTGTCACTGGAGTGATGCCTCTAGCATATAGATCTTCTTCCATCTTCTCCCATTTAGCGATGCTTGCCTTGTAACCTCCCGAACCCATCTTATGAGAGTACTTCTTATTTGCGGCATTTCCAGCGTTTCTAGCGCTAGCCGTTGCACCCTCTTCGGAGGTTTTGTACTCAAGGAATGCTTCCCACTCGTCATCAGTGATCTTCTTATACTTCTCAGGATCCGGGGCCTCTCCGGTTTTGAGAAAATGCGAGTACAACTTCTTCTTGAAATCCTGAAACAGAACTGCCATCTTCTTCATTGTCCAATCCCTCAGTTCTGCTTCATGAGTGCTAGGCCAGTCGAATATTGCCTTTAATTCCCTCCATAGCATCTCCTTCTCTGTATCGGGGAGCACGTACTCCTTAGTGGGGTCCGTGGACTTTCATTTTCTGATACTAATGGGCACATTGTCCTGTACAATTACCCCGCACTGAGATACAAATTTCTTGGCCACTTTTGGGGGCTCAACTGGCTCCCCGTCATCCTCCACTCGAGTGATGTGAAACTTGACATCCTTCAGCTTCTTCGTGGTCGATCGTTTTGATTTCTTAGCTCGACTTGTAGAAGCAGAGGCGGCCTACACAAATTACATATATACGAGATGATATAGAGATGGTATACATAATTGACATGTACAGTACAAATTTATGTTATATATATATATACACCTGACTAGACGAGGGCTCGTTAGCGGCCCCTTCAATAGTGATGCCCTGGACACGTTCGCCCTGGACATTGGCGGCCCCTTCAACATTTTCGGCCCTTGCAACATTGTCGCCCTGGACATTGTCGTCCCTTCCAATGATCCCCAACACATCATCCATGGACATTGGTTGGGTTACAATATTAAAAAGTTGATTCGCAAAGAACGTGTCGTTGTCCTCTTGCATGGGTGGGACAGGGCTGTTGTTGTCCTCTTGCATGGGTGGGACGGGGTTGTTGTTGTCCGCCATCTATAGAATTAAAAATAATTGATAAGAAATATATACAAAGCATACATATTCCCAATATTTCTAACATTTTCGCTAAGGGGGTCGGTGCGTGAAAAACGGATTCGCCAAGGGGTTCGGGTGCGCGGTGTGAATTGATTCGCTAAGGGTTCGGGTACGCGATGCGAAGTGGTTTGTTAAGGGTTCGGGTGCGTGATGCGAACGGGTTCGCTAAGGGGGTCGGTGCGCGAAAAACGGATTCGTTAAGGGGTTCGGGTGCGCGGTGGGTTCGGGTACGCGATAGAATTTCCGATAATAAACATTTTCGATAGTATACATTATACAAACATATAACATTTCCAATATACATTTAAATAAAGCACATATATTTCTAATATACATAGAATTTCCAATATACATTTAAATGAAGCATATAATTTCCGATATAAAATTTCCAATATACATTAAAATGTAAATATTTCAATACAATGCATTTCAATAAAATAAATTTCCAATACATATAAAGCATATATATTTCTAATATTTCCAATACAACGCATTTCCAATAAAATAAATTTCTAATATTTTTAATACATATGAAGCATATATATTTCTAATATTTCCAATACAATGCATTTCCAATGTATGGGTTAGCGAACGCGTTCGGCAGCGCGGGGACGACGGGTGCGGGGACGACGGCGGCGGCGGGGATGACGAGCGCAGGGACGACGACGGCGCGGGCCGGGACGAGGGCGGCGGCGGCGTGGGCGCGGGGACCACGGGTGGCGGCAGCGGCGAGCGTCGACGGAGGCTAGGCCGCGGCGACGGGCGGCGGCGGCGTGGCCGGGCGCGGGGACGACGTTGGGCGGCGGCGGCGGCGCGGCCGGGGACGACGCGGCCGACGACCGTGTACGGAGGCGCGACTGCTGCGACGGGCGGCGGCGGTGACGCGGGCCTAGGTCGACGAGCGGCGGCGGGGCGGCGGCTGAGGAGACGAGGGGGCGCGCGGCGGCGGTAGCGGTTTCGATCTGAGGAGACGAGGGGGAAGTGAAGGAGGGGAGAGAAGTCTCCGCATATATAGATCCCTGTCTTTAGCACCGGGTGCAGCCACGACCCGGTGCTAAAGGCCCTTTAGCACCGGGTCTATACAGCACCCGGTGCTAAAGGCCCCCCCCCCCTTTAGCACCGGGTCTTCTACAGCCGGTGCTAAAGGCCGTAACTGGCGCCAAACGAAAATTGGGGGCCTTTAGCACCGGATTTTAGATCAACCCGGTGCTAAAGGCCCCCAATTTTCGTTTGGCGCCAGTTTCCAAACCGGCCTTTAGCACCGGTGGCTACTATTTGAGAATCTTATAAATATAGTTTTTAATATATAGTTATTAATACTTGTTTTAATTCAGTTATTAATACCTATTAAAAATATATATTAAATAAGAAAATCTTATAAATTAATAGAAAATCTTATAAATTCCTAGAAAATCAATATAAAATGCTAGAAAATCTTATAAATTACTAGAAAATCTTATAAATTACTAGAAAATCGTATAAATTACTAGAAAATCTTATAAATTACTAAAAAATCAATATAAAATACTAGAATTAATAAAAACAATCTTATAAATCAATAGAAAATCTTAGAACATAGGTGGAACATAAATGCAAATATAGTCATTACAAACTGGGTGGAACATAGTGCAATTAAATTACATGGCATCATCGTTTACTCGCACACTAATAAACTTCCTCTTTACAAATGTTCCTTGATTGTGATCACGCCGTAGATACGGTGTCTCCTCCGCCGCTAACAGGATGCTTGGGTCATCAGCCACTGAGAATGGAGGCCGACCATCGAGCATATCATAATCTTCATCCGTCTTGTCCTCAACTCCTACGATTTTTCTCTTTCCAGGAAGAACTATATGACGCTTTGGCTCGTCTTGTGATGGGTCCAATTGCTTACCCCCACCTTTCTTATCCGCCCCTTTCTTCGGTCTGCTAGCCATGTCCTTCACATAAAAAACTTGTGTGACAGCTTTGGCCAGGACGAACGGTTCGTCTAGAAAGCCAATCTTGTTTAGGTCCACTAACGTCATTCCATAGTCCGCTTCAACTTTAACACCTCCTCCAGTCAGCTTCACCCATTGGCACTTGAACAGTGGGATCTTCAAAGGTCCGTACGCTAGTTCCCATATCTCCTCTATGATTCCATAGTATGAGTTTGTATTGCCATTGGTGTCTGTCGCGTCGATCCGGACACCACTGTTTTGGTTGGTGCTTTTCTTGTCCTGGGCTCTTGTGTAAAATGTATACCCATTGATGTCGTATCCTTGGAATGTCAAGATCGTGCTCGATGGACCTCTAGCTACAAAAGCTAGCTGCGCATCAATGCCCTCGACACCCATAAGACGTCTTCGCAACCAATCGGCGAAAGTACTATTGTGCAGACGCTGAATGAAGGCCGCAGACTTTGTTGAGTTTTCGTCCCTGAGAATCTGCATGTGCTCCTCGATGTACGGAGCAACTAAGGTTGATTGTTGCAAAACTGTGAGGTGCGCTTTACGAAATGTCTCAACGTCCTTGATCACCATCGATCTTCTCCCTAGTGTGCCCTTTCCACCAAGTCTCCCCTCGTGATGTGATTCGGGCACACCAATCGGCATAAGATCGTTGACAAAGTCAACACAGAAAACAATGACCTCTTCTGTTTCGTATCCCTTAGCAATGCATCCTTCTGGACGAGAACGATTACGGACATACTTCTTTAGGACAACGAAGAACCTCTCAAATGGGAACATGTTGTGTAGAAATACTGGGCCCAATATACGAATCTCTTTGACGAGGTGAACCAATAGATGTGTCATGATATTGAAGAAGGATGGTGGAAATATCATCTCAAAGCTGACAAGACATTGCACCACGTCGTTCTGTAGCTGATCTAAATGGTCTGGATTGATCACCTTCTGAGAAATTGCATTGAGGAATGCACCTAGCTTCACAATGGCTTTCCGCACGTTAACTGGTAGCACACCCCTGAGTATGACGGGAAGCAGCTGTGTCATCAACACATGGCAGTCGTGAGACTTCAGGTTTGTGAACTTCTTCTCTTTCATATTTATTATTCCCTTAATATTGGAGGAGTAGCCAGACGGAACCTTGATACTGTTCAAGCATTCAAACATGCTTGCCTTCTCTTCTTTGCTGAGAGTGAAGCTGGCAGGACGCAAGTACTGGCGTCCTTTGTCTCTCTTTTCTGGATGTAGATCAGTCCATTGCTTCAATCGTTTTAGCTCCTGACGTGCTTCCAGTGTATCTTTTGGCTTCCCATAAGTACCCAGGAAGCTTATCAAGTTCACGCAAAGATTCTTCGTCAGATGCATCACATCAATCGCGTTACGGACCTCTAAAAGTTGCCAATAAGGTAGCTCCCAAAAGATAGACTTCTTCTTCCACATCGCGGCACGACCATCCTCGCCCGTCGGAGCAGCCTGGCTTCCGTCTCCCTTGCCAAACACCACGTGTAGGTCCTTCACCATATCAAATAGCTCTTCTCCACTCCGGTGTCTCGGCTTTGTACATTTCTCTACGACAATGTTTCAAATACATGCTTTCGGTTTCCTCTAAACAGTGAGTGCATGCTTTATATCCTTTGTTTGATTGTCCTGATAGGTTACTTAGTGCAGGCCAGTCGTTGATGCTTATGAAAAGCAGTGCTCGAAGGTCAAACTGCTCCTGTTTGTCCTCATCCCACATGCTAACACCTTCATTCTTCCACATCTGCAAAAGTTCGTCAACCAATGGTCTTAGGTACACATCAATGTCGTTGCCAGGTTGCTTTGGGCCTTCGATGAGCACTGGCATCATAATGAACTTCCGCTTCATGCAGAGCTAGGGGGTAGGTTGTAGATACAAACAGTCACGGGCCAAGTGCTATGACTATTGCTCATTTCACCGAAAGGGTTCATGCCATCGGTACTTAAACCAAGCCTAACATTCCTCGCATCAGCATCAAACTCTGGGAATGCTCTGTCGATGTTCCTCCACTGGGATCCATCGGCGGGGTGTCTCAACATGCCATCCTGCTTACGTTCTTCTTTGTGCCAGCGCATCAGTTTGGCATGGTCTTTGTTCCTGAACAAACGCTTCAGACGGGGTATCAGAGGGAAATACCACATCACCTTCGCAGGGATTTTTTTCTTAGAACGCTCTCCCCCAACATCACCAGGGTCGTCCCGCCTGATCTTGTATCGTGCGCAGGTGCAAACCGGACAACGATCCAAGTGTTCGTACTGTCCGCGATAGAGGATACAGTCATTAGGACACGCATGTATCTTCTGCACCTCCAAACCGAGAGGGCAAACAACACGTTTTGCTTGATACGTTGTCGATGACAATTTGTTACCCTCTGGAAGAATCTTCTTTACGAGCTTCAGTAGCTCCTCGAAACCCTTATCAGTAACACCATTTGCTGCCTTCCACTGCAGAAGTTCAAGTGTGCTACCCAACTTATTTAGCCCCTCTTTGCAATCTGGGTACAGGTCAGTCTTGTGGTCCTGCAACATGCGCTGTATCTTTTTCAGTTCCTTATCATTGCCGCAGTCTTTCTCGGCATCACGCAACATTTGCCCGAGTCCATCAGTAGGTTCATTTTCCTGAGCAACATCTTCCTGAGCATCGCATTCTCGAGCAACATCTTCCTCATCGACATCACTCATTGCAGCATATGCAAAGGAACGGTAGTATTGAGCCAATAACGGAATGTCGTCATTGGCCTCGTCTTCTTCATCTTCATCCATTAGAATTCCTCTTTCACCGTGCTTCGTCCAAACAGAATAATTCCTCATGAAACCGTGCCTCATCAAATGCACCTGAAGACAACCTCTTTGTTTGTACGATTGTATATTTTTATAATGGGTGCATGGGCAGAACATGAAACCGGACGGCGTCCTGTTAGCCTCGGCAGCATCGAGAAACGTCCTAAGGCCATCACGGAACGCCTGAGCGTGGGGGTCCCCGTACATCCATTGTCTATTCATCTGCATTATTAACCAATAACAAATATACAATACAATTTAAAGATAAAAAAATTTAATATATAAATAAATACAAATTATAATATATATTCCATTATATAAATAAATTTCTAAAACTACATTACTATATTCATTAAATAAATAAATATACCTTCCGTTAAATAAATAAATAACTATTCTACCTTTTAATAAATAACTAATAATATATATTTCATTAAATTAATAAATAACTATTCCAACTTTTAATCAATAAACCTCTCTAATAAATAAAATACATAAGCCTTATAACTATTCACAAGTCATACAAAACAAAATACTAACTAGCTTGCCTTCTCTCTCCATTTAAAACACAACATGAACACTCTCTCCACCATGAACTCAAGCTCTCTCCTCTCTCTCCTCCAAGAACACAAGCTCTCTCTAGCTAGCTTTACTTTGATTCACAAATCCCTCTATTTCTAAATCATAGAAGGATTACAAGCTAAATAAAACATTAGAGAATGAAAGAGTGTACCTTGTAGTGCTCCTTAGATGAGTAGAATCTTCATAAATTTTGAAAAAAATTTGGGCAGCACCTCCCCTCCCACGGCCGAGCAGCATGAACACAGCGCCTAAGTGTTCAGCTGGCTCGGCCAGGGGAGGAAGAAGGTGCTATATACAAAAGACATTAGCACCGGGTCGTGGCAAGACCCGGTGCTAATGTGCACCAATTAGCACCGGTTGCAGCTAGCAACCGGTGCTAAATGGCCTCGGGCACATTAGCACCGGTTGCTGGCTGCAACCGGTGCTAAAGGGGGAGCATTAGCACCGGGTCTCGCCACGACCCGGTGCTAATGTGTCCGCCCTGACACCCCGCAGCGCCGCCCCCGCTCCTAGCCGTTGGACCCGGTGCTGAAGCCCCATCAGCCCAAAAATGGCCGAGGCGGAGGAGGCGGGCGGATGCGAAGCATTCTGGTAGTGGTACGTGCGGCGTGCGTGCGTGCGCGTCGCGTGATCACGGATGTCACTCAGATTCTGATTACTACATGCATGCGTATATGTTCCTCAGCTCCAGCTGTTGTAGACATGTAGTTATATATATAGGCTTCCTGTAGGCTAGGACCGTACCCTGCATATGTGTGGTAGGGAATGGCCGTCGACAGATTCTACCGATCGCCGGCGGCACGCCGCCGTCGCCGTCACTGGCGGATGCACGTTGGGCAAGCTGGAGCAGTTGCCCCAACTAAAAAGTTCGTCCCAGTTAATTTTTTTTATGGCTACGCCATTGGTCGCCGTTGTTCAACAACGCACGACATGTAAAAATGATATAAATAAAAAATAAAGCGGTGAGGACGGAGCCCCCGCACCTACTACGGCGACCTACAAACGGGGCCGGCGAGACACGGCCGCACTTAATCTGGCACATGCGGCTGCTCTCTCTTCTTGTTTGCTCGTGTCTGTTCTTGCATGTGTGTCCTCCTCATTCAAGGATGTGTCCATCGTCGATCGGGCACCACCGTACCGACCCAGATAGTATAGTAGCACGTACTGTCATTGGATTAATTTTCAGATTATCCGCGCCTTAATTGGAATCACAGGGGTCCGTATCGATCGGGTTGAATGCATGGGTGGTAACACCAGGCCATGATTGATAGATGACTGATGAGCACCTGGAGCCACGACGAAGACGTGCGCGAGGCATGTCGGACGGTCAACACTGTCGTGGTGGAGATGAGATGTGTGTGTGAGTGAAAACTCATAAAGGTTGTAGACATTAGCTTAGGCCGTCTAAATAAACCCCTACTCGATCTAAATTTAAATACCGGTAATAAAAAAACTCTAGCAGCTAGCACTCCACGTCGGCTCCTAATTTTAGGGAACCAAATCCCCTCCCACACCCCGTGAACCTAGCTAGCTGTCCTCTGTCCAAAAATAAACACTAACGGGTGCTTCTATAAAACTGAGAATTATTTAGAGAGAATATTGCTGAAGTTGAGAGGAAAAATCAAACCCATGAAAAATAGAGACAGCTCTTACTTAAAAAGGTATTGAGAACTAGTTTAGAGAATATAGCTGTACTTGGTCCCTAGCTAGGACTTTTAAGCCGCTACCTATGACTTTCAAGGTCTATTTTTTGTCGTATTTCTCCTAGCTATATAAATTAACCATCAAGTCTTTGACCATTATTAATGAATGGTTCCACGTCCAAATTAGAATTTTACTCTTAATTTCTTCTATACATATACTAGCATAACATTTGCAGCAATAATATCATAATAATCATAAAAAAAGTACTTTCAGATGTAGATCGGCCGATAATATATAATTTTCATATGATCGGCAAAGTTTATTGAGTGACAACTACTGTATCCTACTTGTCTCTTGTTTGCTCTCTCTATGCTCCTGAACGTACGTCGCCCTAGCTCAATAAAGGATGTCGGACACCGCCCCAGGAGTGCATCGCATGAACGCCACCATCCCCCATTCTCTGGCTCTCTCTACCTCTCGCTCGTAGCACTATCCTTGCATTTATTTTCAGATCTTGTCCCCCTTAATTGAAATTGCAAGGATCCATTTCGCGTTAAATGGTAGTATACGGGCCAAGATATATAGAGCACCAGGAGCCAATATATGTACGGAGTACGTCGGATCATTTGCCAACACTGACACGAGAGGGAGAGATATGTAGTATATAGTGTGCAAACTCATAAAGGTTACGGTCGATAAGTTGTAATGAATCAAGAGTGCACCCGCCTTCGTGAAACCTACTTCCTCTCCATCTGAAATGTAGCTAAGTTTAGTATTTAAAATTTATTTCAGGATATTGTTATTTATAATTTACCAATGATGATGTTTTGAACCATCAACCATCAAACTACTATTTGGCAGAATAGTCATTTTTGTCCTCAAACTATCAACCAAAGCTCAATTTCGTCCCTGAACTATTAAAATGACATTTTAGTCCTCAACTTTCTTGGAAGCTCATTTTGATCCTCCGTCCTACGTGTCGCGCCGCGTTAGCATGCCATGTCAGCAACCAGTCAGTTAGGTATCATTTTGAGTGTCCAGTGCATGACACAAGTCATTTATATTAAATATTATATCACTTATAATCAAAAGTATTGCATGAAAAATTATTTTTATTATGTGATAGACATGGTTGTATTCATCTCATATGATAACAAGAAGACATTACAATATTAGCCATAGATCACAAGCGATTACAGTAAAAAATACAAACATATGCATCATCTAGAGGGTAGAAAAGGGTATTTTACAAAACCTAACTGCATGCATGAGTGCTGACTAAGGGGGTGTTTGGTTCCCCGGACTAAAATTTTAGTCCCGTCACATCGAATGGAAGAATACTAATTATAAGTATTAAATATAGATTAATTACAAAATGCATTACATAAGCAAGGACTAATTTACGATACGAATCTATTAAGCCTAATTAGGCCATGATTAGACAATATAATGCTACAGTAATAATTTGATAATTATGTACTAATTATAGGTTAATTAGGCTTGTTAGGTTCGTCTCGCGGAGTAGATATGACTTATGCAATTAGTTTTATAATTAGTTTATGTTTAATGCTACTAATTATCACTTATTTGAGGGACTAAACTTTAGTCCCTAGGATCCAAACACAGCCTAAGCATGCTAACTTGGCATGACATGTAGGACAAAGAATGAAAACGAGTCATATGAGAAAGTTTAAGGACCGAATCGGTCATTTTAGTAGTTTAGGGATGAAATTGAGCTTCGGTTGGTAGTTGAAGGACCAAAATGGCTATTCCGTCATACTATTTCCATCTTATCTGCATGTTGCTATTCATTTTTAATATGGTTGAATGCAAATACTTTTGGCTAGGACCTTTGTTCTCGTATGTACTTTGGCCCGTCTCAGTGGTGGTTTCATAGGAGTTTCATGGCATTAAATTCACTGATGTGGCAGAGGAGAGAGAATGGAGAGTTTTATGGCACGTGAGAGGAGGAAACTCATCTGACACGATTACCTAATTTCTAACTGTAACTGTATGATGAAACTATGCACTGAGACTGTCCTTACGTATTGGGACAAGATAAATGAAGTAGAGCAATTTAGACCTCCATTAATCTATCCAAAAATGCTTGCAAGTCAGGCGATCCTTATTAGTGTATGGTTTTATGGCACGGTTACCAAAGGCTGGAAACTTGTAGACGAGCTAGGGTTTCATGGGGAATAAAACTCCCCTCTCATCATGTGAAACCTTACTCCTTCTCTAACTCTCTCTCCTCATTAATAACCATATCACGCCAGTAAATTTAACGAAGTGGTATAGAATTTAATGCTATAAAACTTTTATTAAGACTAACTTTACTGTATTTTTCATATGTAAAATTTCCCTTTGAGTCGCTATTGTGCATTAATTATGAGAGAAAATTAAATATAATGATAGCTAACCAACTTTTTTCCTGCATCAGTTACTGTCTGCAAGCATGCACGCATATTAACATTTAAAGTTTACAATATTTTATTGATAATTTACCTAATAATTTAACTTTTATAATGTTGATTTAAAATGGTTGGATTCGAAATTAAACATAACTCACTAATGATCATAATTTAAAACTATAAACAATATAACATAAAATAAATGAGTAGTTAAATTGTAATTTACAACACCCTGCTAAAGTATGATAATCTGGTCATGCTTTATAAACCGGAGTCGGTGCCAAATAATAACTCAGATTAAGCCTATTCTAAAACCTCACGTTTAAGAACAGGTGCTGTTGTAGCAATTACTAGTTGGATTTGGTCAGAAAGCTGCGCCAATGGAAGGCCCTTCCGGGTGTCGGTATTCAACGCCTGCACTTTAGCATGAAACACATGGATTCGTAGTATCTGTGATGATGTGTTCTCATCACTTTCCGTTAGTTAATCATCGAGAGAGCTAAATCTAGCAGGTATCTTCCTTTCCTGGTAGGGTACATACTATACTTTGCGCTCTCGAGCAATGCAAATAAAGGAGAACCAAAAGGGAAGGCAAGCGCGAGCATACGCCTCGGTAGCTAAGCTTGAGCTACATTTTTATATGCTTATTAGTACAATAAAAAATCACACAATTAGATTCATAATTCAAGATTTTTTTGACACCTGGTAACTACAAACCTGAGAAAATAACACTCCAAATTAACTTGCCGAGTTAAAACTACTAGTCATTGAAGAGAAATGCTATCCGGGTGATACGATGACTCCATCAACAAGTGCGGAGCAGCATACATATATATGCCTGCAGTCATCAAAATTAAAAAAAAAAACGAAGAAGACCAAAGTTTGGTATACGGTAGCCATATCTATATATGGTCGTATGTATCCTGTCGTCTACATCCTGCGCGAGACACGGATACATGGCATGCGGCGCACGCAAGGCAGCAGCAGCAGCAGGCCTCCATGGACCCTTCCAGCTTAATTTTATTCTGTAGATGAGCTAGTCTCCATGAGCCTGTCGACGGGCTCCATGGCTGGACCTCGTGCGCTCGTTGCGATGGGCACGTTACGTGGCCGTGACACCGCACGTGCGGACCAGGGTGCTGGAGTGACAGCTGAACGTACAGTGAAACCTCATCAATTATTCCTGATATAAATCTCTTTATTGTCATCATTAGCATTGTAGTTTGTCCACCGTTAGTGAGGTAAGTGGGCCCCACTTGTCATTGAGACATCGACGGCAAAAAAGGGAGACGGCAAGATTTTGTAATGGCAGGTAAGGAAGAATCACGCTAATTTGATTTCCTCGATATACATACGAGCCTCCTGTTTCGGACAGTTGGATTGGATCATCTTGCTTTCGTTTCTGTTGGTTTTTTTTTCACTTTCTGATCTTGAGTCACCCTTAGGTGAGATGCAGAGACAGAGAGCTGATCTCCATTCGCCACGCTGGTAAGCGAATCTCATCGTTTTTTCTTGGAGGCAAACTGGTAAGCGAATCATCATTCATGGCGCTCCGTTCCATTTCCACAATTCCACGCCTGCATCGATCAGCAATGGCGGAAGAGCCTTTACCTGGAACGAGAGTGACAAGCAAGGGCGCATCATGAACCCTGAATCACCGCGTGGACGCATAGGCATCTGTGCGCATACATATGGCCCCAGGCCTGCCCATCGTATCTCTGCCTTCCACAGCATGGACGTTGCTTGCCACTCGACTCCAATCCAAGCTTGCTGATGCAGCAATGCCACGGCCCTTGTCCCAGACTCCCAGGGTTCCTCTTCGTCTCTGCTGCCGACGGATCGGAACGGAGGATTGATTCCCATGTTCTTACTGGCACCCATGCTGCTGCAGCCCTGCAATCTCTTCGGGGGACCATGGCACTCACTCACCAGGCAACCCATCCACAACTTGTGCACGTCTCCGATCCTGGCCTACTGACCTGGAGCCTGGCATGGCCGGGATATGCATTCATCACAGCAATATCTTTGGATGGCTTCCCAACAAACAACCTCAATGCTACTCCTGAACTTGCACCGGGGGTGCATGCATGCCTACTGCATTCGCAAATGTTTGTATATACAGTTGCAACTTACAAGTTACACACACACCAGAATTTTCGCACGATTGCCACGGTTCATGTACAGAAAGATGGACGGGACAAAAGGGGAAAAAAAAAAGAAAAGACGACTTATACCTATGTATGTCTGTGCTTACAGCATTTCTGCAGACATTATATATGCTATAATCTCATCTCCTAATCAACACAATCACTCACCTAAAATCTGGCCTACCTCTCCCTTTCTTCCATCACAGCACTGACAAGCCACTCACACCTTTCAGACAGTACACAGACATCCATGCCATGGCCATGCACACACAACCACCACCATGAGAGATCGAGGACGGAGATCAAATGCAGTGGCCACTTCTGAACCCTCCGCGATGCTGAGTAATTTACTCTCACTGCGTTGGACAAAAAAACTCACAGTGACCTGACCAGGCATGGATCGAGGTGCTCTCACGAATGCTTCTGAGCACCCGCTCTGTCCGTCGCGTTCGCGTCCAGCGCCCTGATCCGGTCGATGTCGAAGTGAACGACCGGCGACGCGGTGGGCGTCCTGCTTGTCGCCGTCGTCAGCGGGAACACCCTGCCGCCGCCGTGCTCCCGCGACGGGCAGCAGTGGCTGCTGCTCTTGCTCAGCCGGTCGTTCCTGCTCAGCGCTGCCGACCTGCCACCGCCGCTGCCACGCGTCGCTGTCGACAGCTCCTGGCTCTTGCTCTTGCCGGGGGAGCGCCGCCGCGTGTACACGTCCAGCAGCATCTCGCGGTCCTCTCGGGTGAGGACAGCGGCAGGGACGCCGGAGGCCGACGCTGAGACCGGCGATCGTGGAGCCGCGTGGCTTGGCCGCGCCGGAGAACGGACTGGGGATCGGCTCGGTGACCTGCCGCCCATGTCTGGCCTGCTGTAGCTGATGAGGTGGTGGAGCCACACCACCAGGTCCAGAATGCATGCGTCTGTTGCCTCCTTGTTTGCGTGATAGAGGGTCTCGATCTTCAGCACGTCGGGCTGGCCAGGCTGCTTTCGTGACAGATCGTTCCTGCGTGAATTAGTTGGCAACCCAGATAAGAATTCTTGAATTTCCAGACTACACTTTGATACTTTGAGGCTTTGAGCAACAGGTGAAAAGAGGATGAGTGCATTACCCCGTGTTTGCCCACTCACCAACCCATCCGAATCCATGGTGTGCTCTGGTATAGCATTGCAGACAAGGATTAACAGCTTGAAAAGGATCAAGCTCTGGTTGAATCTGTTTTTATGTACATAAACGGCCCAAATTGAAGTACCTGGCTGTATTATTAGCGACTGGGACAATCCATTGCAATGTTTTCTCCATTGAACATCTGATTTGAGTGATTGGAACCTAACACAGAAAAAAAATACAGTTTAGAAAATTAAGTTTCTGAGTAGAGGGTTGTCAAATTGAGAAATGTTTCAAGCATTGAGTACCTCTTGAGATTCTGAGGGAGTTAGCAATCTTGTTCGAAGAGCCGACTTTACATTTGCGGGCAGAGCTTGATAGAGCGCATCTCTTGTACTTTGAGGGGGGACAGAGCTTCGGGAAACCTTTTGTCAGAAAATTCAGTTAGTAAACAGTTTCCCAAGACTTTTCAACAACTAATGGTACTTGGCGATAGTATTTGTTGAATTTATGTTTTAATGATGCTCGTTAGCAGAATAAGATATTTAATTCTGCCACAGTTACATTTTTTCAGCGCAAAAGGCACACACTTGTGTTAGCACACATTTCCATATGGTGACTGATTAGCCATAGAAACAGCACGTCCGAAACAAAAAATTTGGAGTTTCAGAACGTAGCAACCTAACCTTCTTTTTGAACCTTACTCTATCGCACCATTGTCCAAAACGGCTATAAGTTGTGTACTATAGAACATAATACTTCAGAGTATATACAGCATTTTTGGTCTGCTGGTTTCAGAATTATCCAATAGTTTATAGTTTGAATATGGAAACTAAATGCCGTAAACCAATATGGACACTTCCAAAAGAGAAATGAGGTAGCAAAACATATTTGAGTAACCACAAGAAACTTACAATATTGTCAATCTGAGAAATTATATTAGCATAGTGAAGAGAGAGGCCAGCAGATCCTAACGTTTGGCTGATCTCTTTGGATTCATTTGGCTCGTCATCTACAGGAAACAAAAACATATATAAGACAAGCCAATAGTAATTAGGTGGTAACCATGACTGGTTTGATAATAAACACATAGAAGACCCTGACGTTTGATTAGTAAGCTTACCACAAGGCCCAAAAATATCTTGAATCTCAACATGTAAGAAGTGGACAATATTTACAAGCTTCTCCATGACCTACAAATGGGAGGTAGAATTTGCATTAACACAGACGATTATAAAATTGTCATCTGTACACTTTCTCTTGTGCATGATTCTAATATAAATTGAGTATAAAATACTTACATCATCAAGAATCTTAGACCAAAGAGACTTTTTCTTCAAACTATGTACATGCTTTCTCTGGCTCTTCAGTTCTTGTCTGATAATCTGAACAGTCTCCCCTGTTCATTCATGGCAGGCAGTTAAAAATTTGATGAGGATAAGAGAATTGGACTAACAGCAAAATAGCATCTGAACCCTGAAGCTACAAGGGTGATATGATACATGGATGAACATGGAAATACCTCTTTCAAATGTAACTGATCTTTTCTCTTCCTCCAATTTACGGCGATAATCTTGCTCAAATCTATCCAAGGCATGTAATTCATGGTAGAGATCCTATGAGACAACAAGTGAGATAGCAACCGAATCAGAAAAGGCAGAATGAATATCAACTGAATCAGAAAAGGTTCAAAGAAGTAGACAGATCTGGAAACATCAGCAAACACCATAGAAATGTAACCAAGCATAGTTTGTTTTCTATAAAAGCACTAAATGCTTTGTCAAAGTATGTGATACTCACACCAGTGTATCGAACAAGGGTCATCAGTTGCTGTATATCTGCTTTTGCCATTTCTTTTAATTCTGGTTGGGGTGTAATTTCTGACTCTAGCCTGGAAACAAAAACAAGAACAACTAGTGAGATCACTAAACTTGGATATCAATTATTAAAGCATGTAAACAATGAGAGCCTACTTGGAGAAATAACGATCTAGGTTGTGCCATTGGGGGTCTTTGCAACGATTCCCAAATCTTATGACTTCTTGTGAAAATACTCTCAGCTCTTGCCTGCAAAGATGTGGCCAGAATAGGATACCTTTAATTCTTTGCGAACATGAAAGTTGGACGACATATTTCTAAACCAGAGAATCAAAGTGATAATACATCTATTGGCAAACCTCTTGTCAGCTGCAGCGATCCTCATTAGATCATCCATGTTGGTTGAAACTAAACGCTGTACACTTTCTGATAGAAGGACGGTGTCCTTCAAATACTTTAGGCTTTCTTTTGACAAAGACTGCATAAGGCTCATGCCCTTCACTATTGTGTTTGCAACCTCAAATGCAAGGATTGATATTTTGTTCCCCTTTGTTGTTGGTGCTGACACAAACCCCCCACCAGGGGTCAAACTTGACATGCTGCTACTCAGATTATCGAGAACTTCTACTGCTTTCCCAAGTCCAGAGGTACTCTTTCTACCAAGTACTAAGCCTATATCTGAAACCTGCAAGAGTCAAGAAAAACAAAAGCATTATGAAACCTGGCAAAACAAGCTTCATGTGGACTATAGAAACCATGCCTGAATTATTAGCAGCTCAATAGATTGTCACAATCCTAATGCTACAATATGAGAAATTAGTGGTTAGTGCATCTGATGAGTGATGACAAACAAGATCACAGTGACATTTTCAGCAAAATTATTGCGATGACACACAATGTAATACAACATGTAAGTCTAGTGCACGATCTAACCACACTTATTGCTCAATTAATTGTTCGATGAACCATGCGCAATTATACATATTCCGAATGAAAGACTTGCCTTGCTCGGACCAGCCTTGCTGGAGGTGCTTCTCCTGGGTTTCCCGGCCTTAGCCTTCCCCGACTCAGCGCGCGTCAGATGCGGCGCCTCCTTCGAGACCGAGTGGCGAGCCTTGCTCCCCGTGGACGGCGGCGGCGAACTCTTCTCAGAGACACGAGACCACTGATCGCTCACCTGGTCAGGCTCCACCGCCTCCTCGACGGGCGCGGTCTTGTTCTTACCGGCGGCCGAAAAGGCTCGGAACTCCTGCTCCACCACGAACCCCATCCCCATCGCTCGGAACGAGAGCTCCGTCGGCGACTTGTCCCCGGCGATCCCCGCCGAGCACACGCCACCCATGGCAACCAATGCCGACTCGCTCGCCAACAAGTCAAATGGCTTCACCAGCCGAGCACCTGCAAGATGCGAAATTGGCAGCGAATTCGCTCAAATCCAACCCAGCGCCGGAATCCGTCGCCGGCGATGACAAAGAATTAGGGGAACGCCGCAAAGATCGAGCCAAACTTACCCAGTCGAGTTGTCGCGTTGACGACGCGCCCCCGCCGGAGGAAAAAATCAACGCGATAAGAAGAAGGTGACAACCTCCGGTAAACCAAGAACCAAGGGGGAAATGCGCCCTTGTGAACACCAAAAGGGAAGAGAATAGAAGGTAACAACTACCGGGCAAGTACCGATCGGGAGGAAGAAGACAAGGCAGCGGCGAAACCCAGGTCACCGAATTCCGCCGCCGATTAGTCAAGAAAGGCCGGCGTCAGAGGGGCGGGACGGGAGGCAGCTAAAATGATTAGAACTTTGACGCGACCCAACCGCCGTGGAAAACAGCCGCACAAGGAGGAAGGGAGCAGAGCCAGGGGCGGGGCGCCACCAGCGGCGACAGGCACCTCCCACCGGCGGCGTTGATGGCGGCGGCCGGACGGGTAGGAATCGCGTGGTTTTCGGTGGTTGCTCCGATGGGGATTTGATCGGAGAGGGCCGGGAGACAGTCGCGATTGCGGCCGCTTGCTTGTGTTCTCGTCTTTTCCGTGCCGGGATTTATTTTCAAAGAATATAAAATGGAGGATGGGCAAAGTCCACGGTTGGGAGCGGTTTATTAAATGCAGGGTCTGTCAGCACACCGCAGCTGTGACTTTCTGCGGGATTTGACTTTGCGCTCTATGTCGACCATCCATCCACCTGTTTTTAAAGCCCCTGATGTGTAACTCTGAGTTTTCTTTTGGTAGACATTGAGTTTGGAGATAATGCACACGAATTTCTTAATGTTTGAAAACGCAAGTCTCATCTATTCACATCTGTCATGTTGAGTTGACTGTCCATTTGATAAGCTATGTCATTCTTGTAGTTTAGACAAAAAAATCAACATGCTATTAAAGGAAATTTACGCATCTTACTCAGCACTACTCGGTCTTTGGAGAGAGAGAGAAATCTCAGCACAACTCTTTTGGCCCTAGAGAAACCTCTTGTATTTTAAAGATGACCCTAAAGAGAACTTGAAGAAATATAACTATTTTCAAACGCAAGTTCAATCTTATACGTAACTAAAGAGGAATATTGCAAAAGTGTTTTTGTTGTTTCTTCTGATTTGGTAGGAATTTGGAAGGAGAGAGAGGACTACATTTGAAATGTCTCATCCTAATTCCCTCTTTGAAATAACATAAGAATGAAGCTCATGTCGAACAGCATGGATGGATCTTGGAAATCATATGCGAGGAGGGGCCAATAGGTAATATTTTTATAGTGCATTGACAAATAGTAACATCCTAATCAATTTATCATCGTAAATATATACATGTGTACATAGAAGGTTTTTTTTTACCCTTTTGGCTTGCTTTGTTGGTATGGTTCAAATCAGAGGGCATTAATCACATCTCATCCCCTTTTTTTTACTTTTGACTTGTCCATTTCTATAGTTATCGTAAAACCACAAATATGGTCGACGAATCAGGATAGAGGTAACTAAGAGCGTAACTGAAAATGGTTAAGGATGTTTCCCGCTATTTTTTTTGCGGGATCCTAGTTTCATCCTGAAAAATATCACGTTTATATTTTCGAGAGGCGGGCCCAATACCTAGTTGCTCATGAGTCCCAACAGCCCACCCAAGTTCAAGTATGCAAAGCACTAGCCCATTGTCAAGGAGGCCTCCAATAAGGTAGTGTTTGGTTTCATGAATGAATACGTCCATGCAATAGATGGTCCTGAATCTAGCTGTCAGTGTGTTTGGTTCGGATTTTTAAAATATTCCAATAAATCAGAATGATTTGGTTCGGATTTTTAAAATATTCCAATAACATGCTGGACCATCTCATACGATGAAATCCATTGAACCACTTCATCCTAGACATGAATGAACGTGTTTCTTCACCTCCCTTCTCTCAATTTTTCCTCCATCGCTGGTGGAGGAATGGATGAGGTATTCGCAGCACTTCCTACCGCCTAAGGAAAAAGCTTTTATCCAGTTTTTGTCCTTGAAAATATTGATCCTTACCACTATCACAGTACATACAACTTCATATATAGTTTTATTTGTACATGCTTAAGGTTATAATAATTTTAATGCTCTATCTCAATTTGTTTATTTAACATAATTTATTTTTTTCTCTCATCAAAAATGGGTAAAGTTATCATATCAACAAACATATTCTGATTCATTCATCCAATCAAACTTGATTTTGTATCATCCCGCACCATTCCATACGAGCAACCAAACAAAATCATTTACCATCATATTCAAGCAACCAAGCACCCTATATGAACCATCTCATCCAGGATCATCCCATCCACGTGAACCATCTCATACATGTTCAACCTGATTCGAGGAACCAAACACTACCTAAGTCTATATCTCTATCTCTATCTTTTCTTTACTCTACTATATCTATATACAGTAAGATTTTACTAAGTAAGGTTATAGTCTTTACTCCTTTGTTGTTATGCCTCCTCTCTCTTTCCCTCAGTCTTTTCTAATTATTTTCTCTATCTCTATCTACTAGTTATCTACTTCTATTTATATCTATATCTTTATCTACATACAGATGTACTACATAAAAAAGTAAGATTAAAATAGATGGGTGGTTTCTAAACTTGTCGTGGGTGTCATTTAAGACCCTAAACTCTCAAAATATATAGAGTTAGGTCTCTAAACTTGTCTCGAGATGTCATTTGAGTCACTAAACTCTTATAATATATTTTTAAATCCCTAAACTTGTATATGGGTGTCATCTGCCGGCTCACTAAACTCTAAACTCCCAAGTATAATTTTAAGTCTCAGAACTTGTCATCTGGTAATGATAGTAATCACACATGAAGGACAAGGACGGTGGACCAGGAGATGTGTAATGGCGGTACAATAGGAGAACAAGGACCAAGGGTTTAGATCTAGCCGACATCATAAGCGTAGGTGCAAGTCTCACTGCTAATGGGTAAAGCTTGTTGTGGTGTTATCCGACACAAGAGGATGAGGTGAGATCTAGAAGGAGAACTAGGAGTATTCCTCATACCCCTATCATTTTTGGATTATATGACACCCGTGACAAGTTTGGAAATTTTAAAATATATTTTGAGAGTTTAAGGATCCAGATAGCACCATAGAATAAGTTTGTACAACTGCAAATGTATTTAAGAGCTTAGAGACTTGTATGACAAATCAACACAAGTTTGAATATTTGAATGCATTTTTAGAGTTTAAGGAACTAAATGACATCCTGATACAAGTTCGAGGACCTTCCGTGCATTTTACGCAAAGACTAAGGTTGTTCTTGTCTTCACTGCTTCGTGTTCGTGCCTCCTCTCCTCCCCCTCTCTTTGCTAAAATCGGCGTTGGCAGGTGGGTCTTACCATACACCCTAATAAAACCCCATCGATGTACCCCAAAAATAAAATAAAATAAAAACCCATCGATGTCCAACATCGCAACATCACTTTTCCACCACGGAACCTTCCATTTGTGCTCGACAGCGTGCTGCCACTAGGAAAAACAATCATCGGCCTGCTTACTAGCCTTTCCTTGTCGAAATCCATCATGCCACTACCAGTGCCCGCTTTCCTGATCGACATCCACCATCCCCCCTCTATCTTCTTTACTGACATTACTCCCTAGGGCAAGAGGCCATGGCTAGAAAGCAAGGTCGAGGCCCGTCCTTATCAAATCCGGCGTGGGTGATCCCTAATTTAGAGTCTTTGTAGTTGTATCAGCCTCGATCCATTGCCGCTCCCCCCCCCCCCCGCCTGCCCTCCCTTTCTCCATATGGCATAGTTGACTTGCACTAGATTTTGTGCGGAGGTTAGTTATAGCAAGGCTAGAACCAAAAAGCCGCCAATGTTGATTCCTGCTTGCTGCATTTTCTTTGACTGCTACATGTTGGTTGTTGTGTAAAAGATATATTTTAGGATGCAATTGCATTACTTCACTAATCAGAAGATGGATATTCAACTTTCCTATGTACCTATTGCTAGCATCATGAGTCTAAGATGATTGGTTACGAAATGCCAAAAGATGAATTCAAATAGTAGGATTATGCAAGAGTAATGGTAACAAACGAGTTCAAAATGAAAATGCAATATTACAGAACAATAGTCACAAATATCTTGGAATTTTACAAATAAATCAGATATTGTATAATAAAAATCAAAGAAATTGCAATATCACGAACCATCCATTTCAACATCACAAAACCAAACTATTGCAATCTCACAAAATACCTATCACAATATAAAAAGTCACTTATTACAATATGACAATATTTTGGAGGTCATTTGCTAGTCTCCACTCTGTAGAGTTGATGTGATAATTGCCTTCTACAGCAACCTATGACCCAGCAAGGGAGATATGGAGAAGCTACCAACTTCTTGGAGGTTACATAGGATGCTCAAATTGGCCTGAGCTTTCTATGTCGCCATCTTGAGTTGCTACATCTATCTATGCTCGTTTGGGTGGGGTGAAATAGATCATCGGATCAAAGCAACAATGGACTGCAATGCTAGTAGAGAGCAAGACCATCAAGATAGATCGGAAATTATAATGATTTTGTAACCTCCCCTTTGCACAAGTAAGCAAGTGGAAAGAGGATGAGCGTCATGGAGAAGTGTGTGTGTATGTGTTCATGAAGCAATTACGAGCGAATAATCAAAGAGGTTGTATAAGAAGGAGAAGTTCAGAGGACCAAACACAATGGAAATAAGCGATAGACGTGGAAAACAACTAACTTATTTGGATGAAAATTTCGAGTCTATCAAAAATAACTAACTCGTTTGCATAAAAATTTCGGATCCGATAAGTTTCTTTACATTCTACTAGTTGGTGGGCCCGCAGACCCTCTATGTCTGTAGTGAACATATTTCCGGTAAACCAAAGTAGATCTACGTAAGTGAGTGTGTATACATGTCCAACTTGTACACGTAAAAAGTTTAAGTAGACTTGCATTTTTCCTAGACGGAAATCGAGCTGTTTGGCCAAAATTCGTGTCTTTTGATTGACATTCTTCAACGGCCATTCATTTTTCTTTTTATCCCGCCAAGCCCAACCTCCCCGTTCCAAAATTGGCGAAGTCCCCATTGCTCCGCACCACCAAGGGCGAAGACGAAGCGCAGCGCCCGGAAAAAGGCAGGAGAAAGAAAGAAACGCAGTGGCTGGCTTGAACGGATGCCCCACCCCACCGTGTTTCGTTGGGAGTCGGACGGCGTGGGGACTGGGGAGTCGCCGAGTCGGGCATGGCATCCATAGCCATACATCTTCTCGCGGAGGATCACCACCATGCCCTGCCCCCATCGCAACGCACCAAGGAGAGGACTCCGCCTCGTGCTCCAACCTTCCTTCCTCCCGTCTTACCCACCCGTACAACCCTTCTTCCCACCCGCCCCCCTTTCCTTCCCCCAATTCCCAATCCCTAGACCTCGCCCTCTCCGCCGCCGCCCGCCGGCTCCCTGCGACCGGAGATGCAGGCCGCCGCCCGCCGCCGCTTCCGGTGGATTAAAGAATGGTGAGCTCTCGGCTCTCGCTCCCCGCCTATCCGTGCCCCGGTTCTCGCTCCCCCATCGCGAGCCCCGCCCGTCGATTCCGATCTGACTCTGAACTGTCTGTGCCACCAGGATCCCGCAGGACCTTGTCGTCGCCGGAGGCCCCTGCTCGCTCTTCAAGTGGGTACGAGGTACTGTGCTGCCGCTGCCTTCCCCTCGTTGCTGCTGCTGCTGCTGCTGTAAAAACGCGGCCTTTCGAAGTGTTACTGTAGTACAGTGTCTTATTGTTATCGTCATGTTAAGAGAATTGCTGTCGGCTTTAGTGGACAACTGCAGGTTAGCTTGATTAGTACTACGCCTCTAGCAATTCATCCATCTCTACTTGAATTCCCAATTCCTCAAGGATATTGTTTAAGACCAACCGACCTAGCAAAAACCAGTCTTTTCCTGTTTCTTCTGCTGGTAGCATCCCATATGGGATTATTGTCGAGTTTTTCTCTCTACTTTCCAGATTTCAGTAGAACAGACCTATTTGTCCATCAGTCACAAACTAAGGCCAGTAAGTTCAGTTGAAATAACTAGTGGAAACTTTACATTTTGTTTGGAGACTGCCATCAGCTTGGTAAGTGAGTTCTATTGGATTGCTGACACCTCTTGATTGGTGTGGACAATGTAGCGCTCACTGCGACTTTGTTTATGAACTTCTCATGCAATTTTCCAATAGGTAGATAGTTGAATTCTTTATTGGATATGCTGTTTGCTTTATGGTTGACTATGAAGTATGAAGTGGCTGGGTTGTTTCTTGTGCTGTTTGTTTCATTAATATTTATTTTGCATTTGTCTACAGAGGATAGACTGGCAGCTTTGAAAGCTAAGGACAATGAACAGGGGGCAGAATCTGCAACGCCTGAGCCAAACACTGAGGTCCTCTTCCTGTGCAGCTATGAAGGATGTGGGAAGACATTCTTCGATGCAGGGGCTCTTAGGAAGCATGCTCATGTCCATGGGGAGCGACAATATATCTGTCATTATGAGAACTGTGGCAAGGTATTATTCATAGCTCCCCCGGAGTAGTTTTCCTATTGTAATGGCATTGCTCTATTTGAGTTGCTTAGCTATTGTTAATCTGCTGAATTCGATTTTGCAGAAATTCTTGGATAGCTCGAAATTGAAGAGGCATTTTCTTATTCATACAGGAGAAAAGAACTTTGTGTGCCCCCATGAAGGCTGTGGGAAGGTAATCACCATCTCCTCTCCATTATATTTGTTACTACTCATTTCTTGACCACAGTTTCTTTTCTAATCATGTATGAAAAATGTTTATGCTTTCTTATTCGTAACAAGAATACTTAATTGCTGAGAGGTAATTTGTGCTGGATATAGAAATTTTTTATGTCTGGTTCCTGTTCAGTGCAATTCTTTACCGATATAAAGCTTTTATTATCATTTTCTTATTGTCCTATTGGCTGCATTATGCTTACATTGCATTGTCTTTTTTCCTGGATTCAACAAATGCACAATTCGATGCTCCACATTAGTTTACATACTGAAGAGAGTTTCTGTTTCAACAATGGTTATTGTTGTAACAAATGCGGTGTTCCCCCTCATATCCATAGATCTGCATGGAAAATATGCACTGATAAATGCGTGGGTTTCCCCTCTTATATCCATAGATCTGCATTCTATTGTCAAGAATTGCTGTCTCTGGCATCCTTTTCAGGATCGCCAGAAGCTTTTGTGGATACATTTGATATGCCATATTTATGACCAGTTAAATGAATACAGCCTTTTGGCATTTTTTTATTATGTATTAGTAATTTATCGGGTGCTATGTATTATTAATGTGCTCTGTTTTGGTCATCACAGGCTTTTTCATTGGACTTCAATCTGAAGGCGCACATGAAAACTCATTCTGCGGATAACTATCATGTGTGCCAGTACCCAGAGTGTGGCAGAAGATTTACACAAGAATCGAAACTAAGAGCTCATATCAGGGCACAACATGAGAAAGTAATACTTCTTACTCTATGTGAATTTCTACTTGTGAAAGAAATATATTCTAACAAGATTACTATAGGTTGGTGGCCTGCAGAACCAAGGTGTGTCGACAGTGAACCACAATGCACTAGGAGATTATCATCAGCCCCCTAAGCCAGTAAAGACTTCAGCAGCACCTCCAGCTCCCTCAGCAGAGCGCCCTTATGTCTGCCCTTATGATGGCTGTGACAAGGCATACATTCATGAGTACAAGCTGAACCTCCATTTGAAAAAAGAGCACCCCAACCATTACCGGGACGGTGGTCCTCAAGTCGCTGCCCCTTCTTCAAAGCGGAACATCTCGAAGAGTTCCCATAGAAGCAAGCCAGACATCACCGCCAGGATGCCACCGCCCAAGATCCAGAAGCGCAAAGGAGGGTACACAGCACCACTGCCAGCTGTGAGCGTCCCCGAGGAGCACCAGTGGTCAAGGAAAGTGGTCTACAAGGATGACAGCGAGGAGACCGAGGAAGAGGGGGACAACAACGTCGAGGATGGATGGAGATATAACAAAGCTGCTAGCAGCGATGACGAGGAAACCGAAGACGAAGAATGAGCTGCTAGCACCCGTTCGTCATTCAGTAGTTGTGGATATAATTTACAGATTTTGGGGGTTATAGTTTTGCATACATGTACAATGTTGAAATAAGGCTGACTTGTTTGTAGACAACAGAGGTTTTAGTTGGCTTGGCCCTCTCAAGTAGACGTCATGACTTAAGAAAGTATAATGGATCATTGTTCGCGTTCGATTGTGTTTGTGTCTTTTGGTTTGCTGTCATGAAGTTAGCCTTTTATACATTTGTAATCTCGGCAAAGTAATAGAACGAACAAGAAAATTGGCTCTGTTGCGCCATCGTTAGAGGGTGTGCGTCCATGTATTTGGCGTGAGCCCAATTTCACGCCTTTATCAGCTTCCCTGACATGCAGAGTCCAACCAGGAACAGGCCCAGAACGAGGTAAGATCATAGCTGGAACAGCAGCGGCTCCTGATCCTACTGCCTTTTTCCACTCTCCTGCCCCAAGGCAGTACGATCAACATAGTGAATGATGAGGTAAAACGGACCGCTTCTACAGGTTCATAGAAGGATTTACATATTTCTAAAGACAATAGTTCAACATAACAAAGACAATAAGGTACACTTATTGCTTATTCTGTGTCCAAAGAAGTCTGGATAACTTAATGTTAACCACAACACCAATGACTTAGATATAGTTACAATAGAGCACACAGATTCATCCAACAAAAGCTTAAGCATGAATCAACGACCAAGTAACCTTCATGCGCATCTCAGTGGCACCAACAATAATGTCATTATAATCCTCACCATTCACCGCCGGAGTGAATTTGTGTTCACATTTACCATCAGCAGTCTTTGCAGCAACTATCAGCATATCCTCCAAATAGACAGATATGACCGGTCGCATAAGTTGGATAACTCCGTTTCCATCATAAGTCATATCGCCAGCCACTTTGCTATCATAAAGCACAAACCTGTTCTGGATGCTTGTGGTGTAGGCAGTGATTTCTCCATCAAAATCTCCTCGTCCAACTTCAATTGCCATAGCAGCCTCTACTGCACGTCTCACAACTCCATACACCATTTCCACCATACTGAGCCTGGTAGCAAGGGATCTGCTTTCAACCTTACATTCCAGCATTCGGCGTGCTATGCTATCAATATATAAGATTCCTTTACTAAGTTGTCTATCCTGCCCTCCATAATCCTTCACCTTCAGATCAGTCTCAACATAAATATCATTGACTAACGCAAGTCCTCGTTTTGGGCCAGTCAAGATCAATGATTCATCCTATAAAAAGTTTAACATGATAGGTTAGTGGTATATATAGTGCTGAGCTAGAAGAATTCTAGCAGTATGGAACTGTTACTATAGATGAAACTGTTAAGAACTGATGCTATAATTACGATGTAGGTCTCCACATTCTGTGTAGCATCATGAATGTCAATCAGAAGCTGCATTCAGATCATCTAAATCTAATGGTTTATTACCATGTACCTACTGGATCATGGATCACAAGCCACTTTTGTCTATAAACAAGTACTAAAATGCACCTACTTCACTGTGAACATCTTAATTTTTGTAAAACTATGATACAGCCATCTATTATTCTGATCACTGTTCACTGATGAGTAAAATTCCAAATTTTAGCACTACATGAACTTAGACGAGAAATAAGAGGATGTGTTATGGGCAGAGGGGATCGCATTCATTTACTGAATAGAAATTGATTGCAGGGAAGTCAATTATGGATCACAAGTAAGCTAGCTACTTGTGTCTTAGAACAAGAACTAAAATGCATAACTTACATTCTTCATTCTGAACATCTTTATTATAGTAACACTATCATAAGGTGATCTGTTAATCTGATTATTGATCAGTGAGCAGTGACATGTAAAATTTCCAACTTTCAGCGCTATATGAACTGAGAACGAGAAATGAGGATGTGCATCATATCAAAAGGGAACTGCACATGTTTACTGACAACCAAATTTGTACCTCAGAGTCGATGACTTGGCAATTGTCTCTATCACGGCGGAAGAGATAAACACACTTTTTGTCAAGGCAGTCTCTGGCGATGAGAGTGCCATAGACATGGATCGGGAAGCCCACATCCAAGGAGACAATCTTCAGGGAGAAGATGTTTACTGATCCACCTGGTATGAAAAACTTTGCTCTTGGATTGCTGGGATCAGTGTATCGGCTAGGACCAAGGGGTGCTGTGGACAAAAACAAAGGAATTAGGCTAGGTTATCCGCAAATTAGATTCATATCTATCTAAATTCAAAATGGTTCCATTGCAGAGGGAGGCTAATCATGCTAACAAGTAGCGAATCTGAAATTAGGATCTGGATCACCTGAACGTGGTACCAATTGGTTTAATGCCAGTAACAAATAATTATCAAATCAAGTATCAGTTTTCCAAAAAAACATAAAAAGAAGAATGAAAGCAATACTCTTCAACATTATGTGACAACAGTCGCAGTAGACTACTTGTGATCAGAAAGAACCGAACTGAGGAATAAGACATCTATCTTACACTCCTCGTCGTGGTCGAATGTTGCATGGTCAACGTAGTAACAACGGTTGTAGTAGGTGCCCTCCCGCTTGGGATCGAAGTCGAGGATGCGAGCCCTGCCTCGGTGCCACAGAGCCTTGCGCGCCATCTGTTGCGCCACCGACGGCAATTTTTCCTCCGAAGCGCGCTGCTCCATCTCGCGCGCCTGCTCCATCACTTCCTCCCTCAGCCTCTCCGCCTCCGCCGCCCGCTTGGCCTCGGCCTCGGCCATGTCCGAGAAATCGCCATCCTTCACCTCGGAGCAGAGCTCGACATTGGCCTGGAGCCCCGGATCGAGGCGACGCGCACCACCGCCGCCGTCACGACTCATGATCATGAGATGAAGACGAGGATGAGCCTAAATGGGCCGTGCCGCCCATTTATCCTACAAGGCGGCTCGCGTGTCGGACAGCCCACTAGCCCGCTCGACCGTCGACGGACGCACTCGCGGACGCTTCGTGTTCGTGGCCCATCCGACCATCCAAAGTTAAGTTTTTTATAACATTTTGTTTTTTAAGTAAAGTTGTGTATTTACTTATAAGTTATAACCCTCTAAAAACTCGATTTACTCTTCTAAACTAATTTTGTTGTCTAATGTTCTCCTAATAGAGTTTGTGAGTATAAGAAATGTACATTAGGAATAATGTTGCAAGGTCCCTCTCCGTAACAGCAAACTCTACACCTATGAGCACATTCGAGAGATTAGATCGGCACATCCGATCTTGAGACTTATGAAATCATCACAAACGCCTCATTGTCGACAAGGACATCACTTACCACTAAAAAAAATAACACCGGTTAAATCTTGAAATAAATTTAGAAAAATATGACACCAGATGCTGAGTCGAGGACTCAAACTCTAGTTGACAACTTCCACCACAATAAACTTTATCAACTGATATGATCTACAATTGGTTTGCTATATATACTGAAACTTTGATACATAACAAGTATATGATTTCTCATGTTATGAGAAAACTAGCAAACATACCCGTGCGTTGTAACGATTATAACTGGGAAAAAAATCTCAGATACAAAAACCTCAAAGTAACTGATTTTCTTGATTATTTCTTACTTGAAACAACTCGGAGTTCTTATTTGGACTGTTGTGCCGCATCGCACAACATGCTTTTTCATGGTTTCTCTTTGCATTTTATTTTGGGCACATATCATGTTTGCATAAAGATTGCTATGACTTCATTGAAGATATTGGGTCCACACACCAATAAAATTGGTGGTAATTTTGTTTTGCTCAAGAGCTTCACAAAGCTTTTTAAGTAAATCCTTTTGCTGATTAGATAACTGTGCATACTGATTTCTTTCTTACTGTCTCTTACGTTCTTTAGCTTTAATTGTTTTTGGGTAATCACATATAATCTGTCGAATAAATGTCTTTCAACACTAAATGGTGAATTATTTATCAACTTCACATGTCATATCTCATCTCAAATCCGATCGAGCACGAACTCATTCTCTCAAGTTGAGATCGAATGCAATGTAGAAATTACTATCTGAGCTATCACATATTTCAATCTTAAATGAGTATGAAAAATCTATGTTCATGTAGTCACTCTAATTCTCAAATCCTAGGTCAAGTCAAACCCTCAAATTCATACCCTTTATTTCTACTACCGTATTTGAGTTAGGACATAATTTTTTTACACTTCAAATTAATTTCATTTTATTTAAGTTGATACTACAAATCCTATAATTCATTTGCAACAATTTTCTAAAATATATTTGTGCCTAATTTATTTAGTTGGTACACCCCTCCTATTTATAAATTATTAAAAACTAAATATTATCTAGATTGTAACCGGCAAAGATCTCCCCTTCTTTACCTCGTTGTTGCTGCCGCCGCTTATCTCCTCGTCCGTCCTTGTCTCTATCTGTTTTTCTTCCACCCGAAGCACAACAAGCCTTGTTCCTTCTCTCCTGCTCCCTTTCCTCTCCACCACAGCTCCAAAGTCCAAACCAGAAACCACAGTAGGTAAAAGAAAGGTCAAAACCACAGAAGCGCCTACATCCCTCGATCCTCCCAGCTCTGAGCTGCTGCTCCGTCTCACCGATTCTTCCTATGTTCGTTCTTGCTTGATTGCAAGATCTCACGTCGCCACCGATGCTTGCTTGAGATAGTATGAAAGGAAGAGGGATTTTACAAGCTGCAATGAAGAACCAACAAGGTTTGATTTGTTTTCCAAAACAACGTAGTCACCTCTTCTCTCTATTCAAAAGCTCCAACAGCAGATCCCTTTATTCAATTCCACCCCCCAAATCAGAAAAAAAATCCACCCCTCTATCCTCTCCAACTGTACGAATCGGAGAGGTGGAAACAATCCTTACTTTATAATTAGGTAGAGATAAATAGTAGTACTAGTTGGTAAGTTTCTCGTGTTATGAGAAATAATTGTAGATCTATCTTTTTGCTTGGGTGCTCCTTTCATGAATTGTTGAATGCTGCGTACCTTTATGACATAAAAATAATCGCCAAGCTTCTCGTGATGGACCGGTTAGAGCGTTGAACTTCAGAAGTCATTAAAACACCGCACTTTTCTTAGAACAAAACCTTATGGGAGTACGGGTGGATAAAGGGCAATTAAATTTAGCCTAGCAATTATAAGTATCAAGCTCAATAAAGACCGGACCAAAATATCAAAATACTATTAGTTTTTAAGCTAAAATAAACTAGGGCTAAGTAGAATTATGAAGTGAGTATGCGGGCCATGATCCATTACCACCTCTAGGTGGGAGTCTCCCACCATGATCGAGTTTTTTTTAATGACATGATCATGTAAGATGAGACTAATCTGGATTCAAAGTACATTAGCAGTGATAAGATGATGTCAAAGAAGTGACACGAAATAAGAAAGTGCGGGAGATGGAATTAAAAGAAGAGCATTGTTGAGTTTACGAATACCTAGGCGCACTCCAAGAAGACGAGGTTCCTCGCGTTCTGACCAAGATCAGTCACGTGGATACACTCATACACACGTACACTAGTGTGACTGGAAGCTTATCGTCGGCCATTCACGTTAATCCACGGTCATGCATGGCGGTGTCTACAGAAGCGCGTAGTTATACGGCGTTCATCCTGGAGCTGAACGCGTCGATGAGTTAGGGGCCGCGGCCGAGGTCGTTGATGATGCCAAGGTTGGAGGAGCAGCTAGCGTCAGTAGATACCATATGTCGATGCCGAGGTCGTTGATCCCGGTCCGGAGAGCTCGCTGGCATCACCGAACACGTCGACTCGTCGATCGAATTGATCGAATAGGTTGCTCGCTTACGTTTTGAGTTGACACGTTGACACTGAATCTGATTCTGAATGTTTTAGCATGCATGTCGGAAATTGCCCCCCTTTACGGCCCGTTTCCTTTTCCTTCGGTCCAGCCCGTTATATTTTTTAGCCCAACGTCCAGAGCCGGCTTGCCTCCCTTTACGTCCCACGACGATCCAAACCTCCCTCGCGGTCTCGCCTCACTAGCATTTCGTCTCTGGTTCACCCACCTCTTCACCCTGATGCACGCATATACCAGAAACAAAACGCACGTCATGTTGACAATAAGTAATGAGATATCACCATGATCGTCCGAATCCGGCCTCTCAAAGGAGGCAGCTGCGGCACCAGATCGCATAGACATCGATGGCAGGCACGGCTGTTTTGCACATGAGTCCGTCCTAACGCAAGAATAGAAGTTGGTGAGCAGCCCCTTGCATCACAGATTCTTTGTCCAGCTAAATTTATGGTAACGTTGGGCGCAAGATAGTTATGAAGATTGCCATGGACGGCTTTGGGAGAAAGAAGAAACAAAGGCCACTTGTCCCCTCTTCGATGGTTAGGATCCTGATCGTCATGATCATGACAATGTATACAAATCTTCTTACTGATGGAGACACTAAATGAAAAAAGGATCAATATATGCTACTGTTTTGGTGGTTGGCTAGGGTTAACATCTCTCACATATGCGGCCATATTATATATACAATAGTTATAAAAATCTTCATATACAACTAAATTTCCAATAAGAAAGAGGATAGAACCATATATTTTCAAATCTACCCAGAAAGAGAATACAACCATGCGTTTCATATCTTGCTTTGTTTCTTGTTTGTCCTTTTTATCACCAGTGGTAAGATCAATGATAATAAGGAACAATACAGACTTCACGGTTAGGATAGATGCAGTGGGGGGAAAAGACTTTTTAAATATAAATTAGGTGTAAGATGTCCTAAGCGTCTTTTGTTATAAAAAAATTCTAGCTTTTAAAATTGCATAGATTGTAGTGCTAATTTTTTTTAATGGTTGATTAAAAGCAACATGAAATACATATATGAGATCGCAACATGAAGACTAAACCACAATAAGGTTGTTGGTTCTAAAAAAACGAAACACTACGTAATTAAACTCAATATCGATAAGGTTGATCTAAAAGTATTACACATAAGTGAAAAAGAAATCAAGCACTCCCCTCGATCATTAGAACCCCGAAGCGAATAAATTAATAGTCATACACATGTGTGACAAAAAAAACTAGCAGAATTATGATGATCAAATCAATATACTAATACTAGCTAACTAAGGGGCAGTTGCAAATTGCAAATAAACTAGTAGTACCGGTGTCTTCGAGAGAATGATGGGGGGTGAGAGTTCAATAACATCGTGAATATACGATTTGTTGCGTTTTAGGCCACCATGCTGCCCCCATCCGCTATAGCCACAGACGATACAATTGTGGATGTGAAGGCACTGGCGGCACGAGGCAACCTGCTCGTCGAGGCACTGGCGGCACAAGGGAACCTACCCGTGGCGGCACAAGGGAACCTACCCGTTCGAGGCTGGAGTTGTTAGAGACATGTGGTCAAATATGTGCAAGTCTTATATTTTTTTACTTTTAACCTTTTTACTAAATGTTTGTACATATAGACCCATACAGAACTATATGTAGAAATAGACTCTTTTAGTGACACCATAAAATTTAGCGCTCTAGATGCATGTTGTAGCACCACAGTGTTTAGAAAACAGTAGCAAAACTATTTCAGATTAGAAAAAAAAGAAAACTAACAACATTCACTTGAAAGGACTTTAAGTTATTTTGTAGATATCAAAAAAAATAAGAAATAACCAAAGCTCTCCTTTTTAGGAAAAATGACCAAATTCATTAAATCTTTTTTAGGAAAGGACTTAATTCATTAAATTAAAACCTAATTGGAAAATTATTTTAGAAGTATATATGCCATGCATGAACTGTCATATACCGGAAAAGATATTTAATACAACCAACTTTGGACACATTACTATAATTGGACATTTATACACTAATAAAAGAGGTTAAATGACATAAATTAAGATGGTTTAGGGTTCCTAGAAAAATGCGTGAGCAGTAGCAGTCGCCACCGAGCTCGACCAACAGTTCATGCCTCTCTATGTGCTCAATGCAACAAGTTGTTTGCCTGCCTCTTCGTGTGCTCAATGCAACAAGTTATTTGTCGTTGTCATCTATCGTCTTTGCCGCCTTCCTTAAGAGTGGCAAGAAGAAATTCTTCCATGGAGGAACACATAACTGTAGTGCTCCAACTTGGTTCGGGTAGAAATGGAAATACTATGATAGAGCATACCAGAAGATGACCCTGACCAACTTTGCAAGGACTATTCAGAAAGAGTTGAATGTGACTCCAAGCAGATCAAAGATTGCTAGAGCTAGAAGACTTGCTATGCAGAAAGTGATGGGTGATGAGGCTGAGCAGTACAAGAGTTTGTGGGACTTTGGTCAAGAACTTAGGAGAAGCAATCCTGGTAGCAGTTTTTTGTTAATTTAAATGGAAACTTGTTCAGCAACCTTTACATGGCAATAGATGCTTGCAAAAGGGGGTTCTTGTCTGCATGTAGGCCAATTATTTGCTTAGATGGCTGCCACATAAAAACTAAGTATGGAGGTACAATACTTGCAGCTGTTGGGATGGATCCAACTGACTGCATATATCCAATTGCAATTGCTATAGTTGAGGTGGAATGTCTAGCTTCATGGAAATGGTTTCCGCAGATCTTGAAGGAGGACCTTGGAATAGATAACACTTATCCATGTACCATCATGACAGGCAAGCAGAAGGTAATTGTCTTCCATTTTTTTTCATGGCATGATGGTGTTCAATATAGAGTACTCTTGAATATATACCATAGTAACTAATGTAGTATGTATATGATTTGCAGGGGCTAATTCCAGCAGTGCAAAAAGTATTTCTAGATTCAGAACATAGGTTTTGTGTGAGACACCTATACTCCAACTTCCAGCAACACTTTAAAGGTGAGAATATAAAAAATCAACTGTGGGCTTGTGCTTAGTTCAGTATCTCAGTGGAACAGAAACATGGAAAGAATGAAGGTAATTGTCTTCCATTTTTTTCATGGCATGATGGTGTTCAATATAGAGTACTCTTGAATATATACCATAGTAACTAATGTAGTATGTATATGATTTGCAGGGCCTAATTCCAGCAGTGCAAAAAGTATTTCCAGATTCAGAACATAGGTTTTGTGTGAGACACCTATACTCCAACTTCCAGCAACACTTTAAAGGTGAGAATATAAAAAATCAACTGTGGGCTTGTGCTTAGTTCAGTATCTCAGTGGAACATAAACATGGAAAGAATGAAGGAACGAGACCTGCAAGCATATCAATGACTTGAGCAAATGCCTCCTCAGACTTGGGTTAGAGCTTTCTTTAGTACTCTTCCAAAGTGTGACATTTTGCTGAACAACATGTGTGAAGTATTCAATAACTACATTTTAGATGCTAGAGAGATGCCAGTCCTAAGCATGATACAGACTATAAAGTCCAAACCGATGACAAGATATTTCACTAAGGAAAAAGATGTAGGATAGGAGTGGCAAGGACCTATATGTCCCAAGATTAGAAAGAAGTTGCAGAAAAATTCAGAATGGGCAAACACATGTTATGCTTTGGCTGCTGGCAGTGGTATTTTCCAAGTGCAGAACCGAGACTACACATTCATAGTGGATCTTCAATCAAAGAAGTGTGATTGCAGAAGGTGGGATCTGACTGGAATTCCATGCTCTCATGTTATTTCTTGCTTGAGGCATCAGAGAATTGCTCTTGAGAGTGTTGTAGCTGAGTGCTACTCATCTTCCAGCTACATGGTTGCTTATGGTCAGACCATTTGGCCATGCAAGGACAAGTCTGAGTGGGAAAAGGTGCAAGCAGAAGAAATTCTTCCTCCAGTATATGAGAAGAAGGTTGGAAGGCCACCAAGTCAAGAAGAAAACAACCATATGAGATAGAAGGCAAGCTTTCAAAGCATGATGTTATCATTACATGTAGGTATTGTGGTGTTCAAAGACATAACAGGGGAGGATGTCCTGTAAGGAAAGCTGGAGTTAGGCCAAAGATGCAACCACATAGAAATCCAGCACAAGTGGATGGACCTCCTGCTAGCCAGGTAATTAGTACTTTCTTCACTGCTACAAGTCTCAGCTCCTCATGTGCAAATTGGTTTTGTAATACAACTGTTTGCTTTTGCTTGGTAGACTGACATGCCTTTGCTATCACAACTAAACAATACTATGTTATCACAGTTGCACAGGAGGTACTCTAACTTATTTCTTCGGCCTTTTTTAGGCTGACGTGCCTTTTATTTCGTCAGCCTTTTTAGACTAACATGCCTTTTTACTTTCAAAACAGTCATCACAGAGCAGAAATGTGCAGCAGCAGCAACCTTTGCCTGAGTCCAGCTTCATTGCTACCAACCAGCCACAAGATAGGTCAGTTCCTCCAACCAAGGGTTGCTAAGCGCAAGACACCACCTGCAGAAAAGAAGAAGAAAGGAGGCACCATGAAGAAAGGAGGCCCCAAGGAGTGATGCTTCTCTTGATGAGTTTCAGGGTATCTGGGAAGTTGATGCTTTTGTATAGCAGAAAACTATATGTCGATGTGATGCCTCAGCTACTTGATTTTGTGTAGCAGCAAAACTATATGGCAACTTCTATTTTGCACAAGCTTTTGTATAGTTGCAATATAGTTTTGCTAAGTTGGCTACAAGAAACATACATGTCATGATGTAAGCTACAATGTCTACTGTGATCTAAGCTACATTGCTTGACAGAAACAATGCTTCATTAGGACCAATATGACCATCCATTGCACAATCCATAGAATACATACATGAGTTTTCATACATTGTTGCCTCTCATAACTAGTACAACTCTTTTTCACTTCACCATCTTAAGAAGCAGATTCATCAACATTACTAACAGCATACAAACACATAAAAAGCTAATCCTTTTCAACACGGTAACAAGTTCTTTCCCAATGCCAACCAAGTCATTCGCTTCCTGACGTGAGACCATGCCAACTCCTTCTTGCCTCCTTAATTCAACACCCCGCATTCCTGAATCAACGGCTTCCATCCTCGCATCACCAACTCTACCAGGAACAATCACACCATTCTTTTCAAGCACCTTGACATACTCTTCTTCCCGGTACCAAAAGGACACCTGCTTCCATCTCGCTACAAACAAAATCCAGATACAATCAAACAATGGCAGCTCAACAATCGCTACAATAGCTTCAATCAGACCATTACTGACCTTGTAGTTGGGGCAAGCATAGAAGATTTCCCCTCGGCTCCATTCCTTCCCCGATGTGCGCTTCAAGATCCTCTTTTGCCCGCAACTTGTGCACAAGATGAGCGGCAGAACATCTGGGAACTGTCGATTAGAGGCCGATGTGCTGGATTCCATCCTTGCAAAGACTCCGGGCCGAGGAAGGGGAAGCACACGGCGGCGACGGCGGGTGGGTGCAGGAGGGGGGGTGGAGGCGGCGGCGGCAGGTTGAGGGCAGGCGGTGACGCCGGGTCGAGGCAGGCGGCAGCGCCGTGTTTTGGTCAAAAGACCGATTGGGAAAGGGGTAGGGCAAAGGATGGAATCACGAAGATACATGGATAAACTTCAAAACATATACCGGCCAACCGGCGGGAAAATTCGCGCCAAAAACACGTCGACGTCCATCTGGCAGAGCCACATCGGATCTTAGCCTCAGACAAACCGTTATGGACCTGTAATGAGTCACTTAAATAGTTAATGGACCCAAAAATGCAGTTTCTAAGTTTGTGGACCTATTTGACACTTCGCTACAAGTTAATGGACTAACGGTGCTTTTTACTCATAGGAATTTGTGCAGGTAGTGTAGAGGAGCCAGATTTGACCAGTTTAGATAAAGATGAACCCGTTTTCAGCTATTTCCCGTAACAAAATTGTACAGCATCAATAGGATTCTCTAGGAAGACACTTATTGTAATTATCCAATAGGATTCTCTAGGAAGACACTTATTGTAATTATCCAGTAGTCATTATAATAGAATTGTGAGAGCTAACAGCTAGCTACTCAATGGTATATTGGTATGTATGAGCTAGCTACCGGCACATATTCGCTGAGAAGGTCACTGGCAGGGGCGAAGCTACAACAAGCCAGAGAGGGGTGCCTTTCTCTTATAGATGTGAAGATTTAACATGCAAACATAGTGAAAAATTGTTTTCAATAGTGGATTTTAAAAAATTTGTGGGTTGCCTGGGCACCCACAAGTTTGAACCTGGCGTCGCCCCTGGTCACTGGCACTTCTCCCGCATCAGAAACTGAACTCAAACAAAAATATAGAAGAGTTTTTTTTTAAAAAAATGTGAACATCTGATGTTTAAACTATTGATCAATTGTATAAGGAGTGAATACAATCACCATGATAAAAAGAACCAATTTTGACGGTCGATGAGAGTGGAGGAGATGCGGCAAATGGGTGAGCTTCAGTGGCAGTCACGCTACCACTCCAAAATTCAATAGACGATTGTTTTGGTGATTGCCAAGGACAATAATATGTATGTTGGTCATGCTGCTCAGTCTTTGTGAAGATACCGAGAGACCAATTTATGAACTATCTATGACTTGAAGCGCGTTCAATGCTGAATTTTTGGGAGATCACTTTTCTAATACTACTATATAATTTCTACAATGAGTCAATAAAGTCCAACATATATTTTTGTTAATAGGGTAATGATTTTAAAACATAAATTAGCAAGTCTTTGTTGACTATAATCCGAATTATAATGCGAATCTTTTGAGGACCCGTGTAGGGTACACAGTTCGGATTATGTAATTAGCGGATTTAGTCGTATGTGAAGAGGTTATGACTCATTGTCTTCCCTGCCTTGTATCTCTCTCATTCCAGTGAAGATCGCTGGTTGGTACTCGTAGTTTTTTTTCCGCAAGGGTTTTTTATACTAAAATCGTGTCTCGTGTTTGCTTATTTTCACATTATTTTTGTTAACGGTCTTGCTGCGCTAACAGCGCGGGTCACCTTACCAGTTGGTTGGACCAGTTCTGTCGGCATAGCACGAGAAGAGGATCGGCTATGCTTGCATGGGTAACGGAACACCGACCTGCATGTTTCACCAAAAAACAAAGACTTGAATAATCGATTGAGCACCAGCGCCACAAGCTTCCCGTGACAACTCCACTGTTCTATACACAAAAACCAGTGCGTTTCAATCGCCTGAATCCAGTCGCTTGTCCGCACGGCGTACTCTGATCGATCGACCGACTTAGCCCACGCCTTAATCCGAAGGTCAAAACGGCGGCGCCGGCCGGCGCCGGTGGTTCTTGGCCCATGTCGATGTCGGTGTTCATGCACGCGGACCTGGTGGACGGAGCGCTGATGGCGCTGGGCCTGGTCGGCGCCATCGGCGACGGCATCTCAACGCCCCTGCGCCTCCTCATCGCCTGCCGCATCGCCAACGACCTCGGCAGCGGCCCCGACCAACTCCACCAGTTCACCTCCAGGATCAACGCGGTAAGTCCGCCGCGCACTCATTTCTGATGAATCACTTCTGAATTTCCCATCCAGATCAAAGTAATCCTCCGTGTGATCCCTGGCTGCCTATGACCGATCCAATCCGATCCGCTCCATCTCCACCAGAACGTCATCAACATCGTCTTCTTGGCGTGCGCCTCCTGGGTCATGGCGTTCCTAGGTGAGCAGACCACTGATCGATCACGATCACCACTATGCAATGCCATATCTGCTGATGCATCTGACACGCTGTTCGTTCGACGACGCAGAGGGCTACTGCTGGGCGCGGACGGCGGAGCGGCAGGCGTCGCGGATGCGGGCGCGGTACCTGCGGGCGGTGCTCCGGCAGGACGTGGAGTACTTCGACCTCAGGTCCGGCTCGGCGTCGGAGGTGGTCGCCGGCGTCTCCAACGACAGCCTCGCCGTGCAGGACGCGGTGGGCGACAAGCTCCCCACCTTCCTGATGAACGTCGCCACGTTCGCCGGCAGCTACGCCGTCGGGTTCGCGCTGCTGTGGCGGCTCACGCTCGTCGGCCTCCCCTCCGTGCTCCTCCTCATCATCCCGGGGTTCGCCTACAGCCGCGTCGCCACGGGCCTGGCGCGCCGGATCCGGGAGCAGTACGCGCGCCCCGGCGCCGTCGCCGAGCAGGCCGTCTCGTCGGCGCGCACCACCTACTCGTTCGCCGCCGAGGAGCGCACCATGGCGCGGTTCGCCGCCGCGCTGGAGGAGTCGGCGCGGCTCGGCGTCAGGCAGGGCCTCGCCAAGGGCGTCGCCCTGGGGAGCAACGGAGTCACCTACGCCATCTACGGCTTCAACGTCTGGTACGGCAGCCGCCTCGTCATGTACCACGGCTACCCCGGCGGCACCGTCTTCATCGTCGCCTCCCTCGTCATCATCGGCGGCGTGTCGCTGGGGTCGGCGCTGTCGAGCGTCAGGTACTTCTCGGAGGCGGCGGCGGCGGCGGAGAGGACACTGGAGATGATACGGCGGGTGCCCAGGATCGACTCGGACAGCGACGCCGGCGAGGAGCTCGCCACCGTCGCCGGCGCGGTGGAGTTCAGGGACGTGGAGTTCTGCTACCCGTCGCGGCCCAAGAACCCCGTCTTCTCCTGCTTCAGCCTGCGCGTGCCGGCGGGGCGCACGGTGGCGCTCGTCGGCGGCAGCGGGTCGGGGAAGTCGACGGCGATCGCGCTGCTGGAGCGGTTCTACGACCCGGCGGCCGGGGAGGTGATGCTCGACGGCGTGGACATCCGGCGGCTGCGGCTCAAGTGGCTGCGCACGCAGATGGGGCTCGTCAGCCAGGAGCCTGCCCTGTTCGCAACCACCATACGGGAGAACATACTGTTCGGCAAGGAGAACGCCACGGCGGAGGAGATCACCGCCGCGGCGAAGGCGGCCAACGCCCACAACTTCATCTCGCTGCTGCCGCAGGGCTACGACACGGAGGTAACTCAATCAGCATTTTTTTTAAGAAACTCAATTAGCATTCTTTTCTAGCTGACATCATCAGAATTTTCTTTTGACACTGATCTTACAATGATTACTACTAACCATGTGTGAAATGAAAACAGGTGGGTGAGCGTGGGGTGCAAATGTCGGGAGGCCAGAAGCAGAGGATTGCCATTGCCAGAGCAATCCTGAAGTCACCCAAGATTCTACTCCTCGACGAAGCCACGAGCGCTCTGGACACCGAGTCCGAGCGGATCGTGCAGGAGGCGCTTGACGCGGCCTCCATGGGCCGGACGGCGATCGTCGTTGCGCATCGCCTCTCCACCATCAGGAACGCTGATGTCATAGCAGTCATGCAGTCAGGAGCAATCGTGGAGCAGGGCTCCCACGGCGAGCTCATCGCCAAGAACGGCCACTACTCGTCTCTTGTCCAACTCCAGCAGACCAGAGACGACTCAAGTGAGGGCAGCCAGGTCAGTGGAAGCTGCCGTACATCTCCTACTGCAGGTCAGTGCCGCAACAGCAACACGAGCAAGATGCCCTCTTCGGCTAGCAGGTCAAGCTCGCCGCGGTCCATGGCCGACGATGGAGGAGACGATGGCGACAGCGCCGAGAAGCGAAAGCCTCCTGTGCCATCTTTCAGAAGGTTGCTTCTCCTGAATGCACCGGAGTGGAAGCATGCGCTTGTGGGATGCTTGAGTGCAGTCCTGTCTGGGGCCATTCAGCCTGTGTATGCATACGCCATGGGCTGCACGTTCTCCATCTACTACTTGACGGATCATGAGGAGATCAGGGAGAAAACGAGGATGTTTGCTTTCATCTTCCTCGCTCTTGTGGTGTACCAATTCTTGCTCAGCGTTGGTCAGCATTATAGCTTCGGTGCCATGGGGGAGTACCTGACAAAGAGGATCAGGGAACGGATGCTTGCGAAAATCCTCACTTTTGAGATTGGGTGGTTTGACCATGGCGATAACTCCAGTGGCGCCATTTGCTCTCGGCTTTCCAAGGATGCCAACATCGTAAGTACACAAACAAATGCTAAAATGATTATGACAATAATTTTTAGAATAATCATACCTGATCTTTTGTACCAATAATATTTGTGTTGTAGGTGCGGTCACTGGTTGGTGATCGAATGGCTCTGGTGATCCAGACAGTTTCCGTGGTGTTGATTGCTTTCATCATGGGTCTCGTCATTGCCTGGCGCTTGGCCCTTGTTATGCTAGCAATGCAGCCATTTATCATCGCTTGCTTCTACACTCGCCGTGTCTTGCTGAAGAGCGTGTCCGCGAAATCAGTGCAAGCACAGTCGGAAACAAGCAAGCTAGCTTCTGATGCTGTCTCCAACCTCCGCACCATCGCTGCCTTCTCATCCCAGGACCGCATCCTACACCTCTTCAGCCAAGCACAGCACGGGCCTCACAAGGAAAGCGTCCGGCAGTCATGGTTCGCAGGTTTCGGCCTTGGCACCTCTGTGAGCCTTATGATATTCTCCTGGGCCATCAACTTCTGGTATGGTGCTAAGCTCATGGCCGAGCGGAGCATCACCGCCGAAGCGGTCTTCCAGACCACCATGATTCTTGTCACCACAGGCCGTGTTATTGCAGATGCATGTAGCATGACAACAGACCTTGCCAAGGGAGGCGACGCGGTGGCTTCAGTGTTTGCTATCTTTGATCGTGAAACAAAGATTGAACCTGACAATCCACAGGGGTACAAGCCAGAAAAGCTCACAGGTGAGGTGGAAATTGTAGGGGTTGATTTTGCATATCCGTTGAGACCAGATGTGATCATCTTCAAAGGGTTCTCCTTGGACATAATTCCAGGCAAGTCAACAGCGCTTGTTGGACATAGTGGTTCTGGCAAGTCAACTATCATTGGGCTTATAGAGCGGTTCTATGACCCGCTTAGAGGGGTGGTGAATATCGATGGTAGAGACATCAAGACATACAATCTCCGAGCCCTGCGGCGCCACATCGGGCTTGTCAGCCAAGAGCCAACATTGTTCTCTGGCACAATCAGAGAGAACATCATGTATGGTGCAGAGACAGCAAGTGAGGCAGAGGTTGAGGACGCAGCAAGGAACGCCAACGCACATGAATTCATTAGCAATCTTAAGGATGGGTACAACACATGGTGTGGTGATAGGGGCGTTCATCTATCAGGAGGGCAGAAGCAGCGCATCGCAATCGCCCGTGCCATCTTGAAGAACCCAGCTATAATGCTGCTAGATGAAGCTACAAGCGCACTGGACAGCGCGTCCGAGAAGGCGGTGCAGGAGGCACTAGACAGGATGATGGCTGGCCGGACAAGTGTGGTGGTGGCGCACAGGCTAAGCACCATCCGGAACTGTGATGTGATCGCTGTGCTTGAGAGAGGAGTCGTCGTGGAGAAGGGCAACCACGTGTCCCTAATGGCCAAGGGTACCTCTGGGAAGTACTTTGGGTTGGTCAGTTTGCAGCAGGGAGGTGATCAGCCCTGAGATGTTTGCATGAGAAGTGTAGCAATCGGCAGCCCATTCTGATGAGCCAAAATTTGGATTTACCTGCTACTCTGCGAGTGCAAGAAGGAAGTATAAATGCAAATAAGCAGGTATACATTTGTAGACGGTGCAGTGTTCAGAAGATGTTATTGGTGGATTTAGGCTTGAGTACCATTTGTAGGTTGGCTCCATCTCCAGTTATTTGCCATGTGCAAGACCTGTAACATGTAACTGAACCAAGGGTGAGCAGTCAACACCTGCTCCTACGAAATTATGAGCAGCTTCCTTCATCTTTGCAGTTAAGAGCAACTACCCATCCAGTTTCTGTTTTCAAGCTTCTGTTTACCCTCGTGTCAATGTGATAAAGCTGAATCAGCTGATGGTGCTGTAATTTCCATGGAAACTAGTTGTACAGCAAAATTAGTTGCATATGATCTTCAGCTTATCTTCTATTTGTAGGTTATAGACATGAGTCTCCTTGTGTAGTTTATGTTTGCTAGCAGATTGAATAATTGGCTAAGACTAATAGCTTCAGGGTACAGTAATGATGGAGCTCTTTTACAGTACCCAATACCACTCTAGGGTGGTATATGGTATAGACATGGGTAATTTAGTAATTGCGACTACCCGTCGCCGGTCGCCGTACAGAGACAAGAGATAGACGTCGGGAAAATGAGGAACAGAGGAAAATGAATAAGATTGAGAGGGAAATGAAACGGCAAGTCACGGTAAATTTGAATGATCGAATGAAAAAATTACTTAATTACATTAATTACAGTGATGTCATTTATATTTCTTCCAATAATACCCCTATACTACCTATATCACTCCCCATATACTACATATACCACTGGTCCACGTTATAATGGTATATAATTTTTCTCAACTAATCAGAAGTTTATATACTACTCCTTTTTAACCAGTGGTATTGGGTACCGTAAAAGACCTCTGATGATAAACATAGTATTCACTTGAGCAAAACATCAAACAGGTGAGGAGCATGGTCAAATGGCGTCCCTCACCTTGTGCTGGATGTCGCGGGATCACCGGATCAGCTGGCTAGCACTACGGATGCGCCCACCAGCCCCTTGAACCGCACCCAATGCGCGGGGCCGCCAGGAAACAGAGGTGCGGCATCATGTCTGAGTTGCACCATCAACCGACTCCGAGCAGCAAGCACGCAACCAAATTGCTCCAGTCCGTCGTCACTGCCGCTATGCCCACGTCTTCCAATGACCCCATCGACGTCTGCGCTGGGGCGAACAATGAGGGGGGACAGATCGTCTCTATTATATAGGGGTGTTTGAATCCCACTTCTAAAACTCAAAAGTATTAAATTAGGACTAAAAAACTTTAAAATCCAAACATCAAGGTCTAAAAGGGTCTAAAATAGGGTACTAGCTCTAGCACCAATTTTGATTCTTTCCACCACCTACCCCTTTCTCTCTTCCCCCGGTACATCTCATCTCCTGCTGCCGCTCGCCCCTCGTCGATGCGGTCCGCCCCCGCCGCCGCGGACGCTCCGACCCCTGCCACCCGCCACCGCTGCGCTCCATCCCCCGCCGTCGCCGCTCTCGCCCCCCGCCGCCGTGGAGAAGAGCCCCGTGGAGGCCACCGGGGGCAGCGCCGCGAGCGAGAGGATCCCCAGGCGGGCGGGCGGCGCGCCGAGGATAGAGAGGCGCGCGGCCGGGGAGAGCGCGGCGGTGGAGGAGAGCCGGGGAGAGCCCACCACCCACCTGAAGCTGCAGCCCACAGAGTCCTCCACCAAGCGTCGTCAGAAGCCGCGCTCTCCCCGGCAACGCCACGCTCCGTCTCCGCCGCGCCTCGCCACGCGGCGCTCTCCGCCTCAGCCTGGCCGCGCTCCGCCGCGTTCTGCCTCCGCCGTCGTGCTCCACCTCCGCGCAAAGGGGTAGTGGGTGAGGGCAGGGTCGAGGGTAAAATGGTCCATTAATGTGACTTTAGTCATTTTTAGTATTAGAAACCAATCAGTAGTACTAAAATTTAGCATCTTCATTTTTAGGACTAAAGTTTTAGTTGCAAAGATCTAAACACCCCTAAGCCTTTTGCTAGTCTAATAGACTACAACGTTTTGGCTTACCTTTCCGAAAAAAATTACAATATGCTGATTTGCAGCTGTTGCTCACCCTAACGTGTTAGACTGTATTTAGATGCAAGCCGGCATTTGGAGAACCCACGTGAGGCCTATCTCAGTGGGGTTTTATGGGAAGTTTTATGGCATTAAATGTGCCGATGTGGCATAGGAGAGAGAAGTCAGAGTTTCATGGGATGTGAGAGGTGAAACTCCTTTGACACAGTTACTTGGGATGTGAGAGGTGAAACTTCTTTGACACAATTACCTAGTTTCTGATCTAGATAACCATGTAGTGAAACTGTGCACTGAGACTGGCCTGAATGTTGTCGATGCTAATTGTTTTCCTTGCCAACAACGGGTGAAACTGCTGGCAGCAATAACCTCGGGCAATTATTTCGCGTGCCTAGATTTAGCCACAATGTTTTTTTATAAAAGGATCTTCAAATCAAAACCCACTTGACTATATTTGTGGATACATGTACTACTGGGTCCGTCATTAGAGGTAAATACAGCCGACTTAGACCCACATCTGACAAGGTCGTAGGCCGACCTAGAGGTAGCCCACAAGAAACCACCGACTTGCTGGACAAGCTTGGTGAAGACGTGGCTAGCAAGCATCGTGATCTGCTCCATAGATTGAGTCCAGATATTTCGGGGTGAAAAGTAGAAATCTACTCGGGCATGTTTCCTAATTGTAATCTAAGTAACTTTAGATTGAAACCGACTTGTAAATCCTAAGTTGTTGGCCTATATAAGGCGGCCTAGGACGTCTCCAAAGGGAGAACGATCATTGTAAACGTAAAGCTCGCCCTTGCTTCCTGAAGCTTTATTGAGCACAAGCAATATAAACACCATCCAACACAGGACGTAGGGTATTATCTGGACCTCTGGGTACTCCGAACCTGTCTAAACCTTGCGCATTGTATCACCTTCAAGCTACTCGACTCGACGATCCTCCTCCTACAAATCTACCACTTGGGTACTCCCTAGTGGACTGTCGGGTCTAAGACTCGACAATATTTACAAAAAAAATTATGACTATGTTTTATTAAGGTAATGTTGTTTTATGCATATGTGGAACAAACCCTACAGACTTCCTGAACAAAAAAAATTACGCATAGTGTTCGAGAAAAAAAAATTACGCATAGAGAAAATATATATACTCATAATACAAAGAAGTATACAACTGGAACAGACTATATGAACTCATGAAACAAAGATTTGTATACCTCAAATAAAATATATGAACTTACAGAACAAACCGGTTATGCATATCCAACAAATTACAAAAACTCGCAGAACAGAGATGTATGCACATGCAACAAACTATACGAACTCATCTACCATTCTCCTTATTTTCGTATACCAAACGAAGGACCTCGGCGAGCCACGTCATCAATTAATTTCGGCCGTCGGATCAGCCGGATGGATGGTCCAGATCGCGTGAACATCGGTCACTTTACAGAAAGGCCCTCCATCTTTTACGAAATAGAACCCGCCGTCCACGCCGTTCTCTCAGCCATTTTTTAAAAGAACCCTTGAGCTTTTGTGAAATAGAACCCGCCATCCACACCCCCTCTCTCAGCCAATTTTGCAAAAGAACCATCAAGCTTTTGCCAAATAGAACCCGCCGTCCACGCCCCTCTCTCAGCCATTTTTGCAGAAGAACCCTCAGACTTTTGTGAAATAGAACCCATCGTCCATGCGCTCTCTCTCAGACCATTTTTCAAAAAGACTCAAATTTTTACCAATAGAACCACATAAGCAAACATAGTAGTGTCAAAAATATTGGTAGTTGATCATCAATTATGTTAAAATACGTAGCACGGAGTCTAGGAAAATAGGTGATTTTTTTGTATTTTTTAAATGCGTAACACTAAGTGTATGAAGATAGGTGAAAATGCGTAGTGTAGGAAAATAAGTGAAATTTGAAATCTAAATTAACAATCGAGTAAATAACAGCAATTTGTGTATTCTCTAAATTACGTAGCACTAAGTATAGAAGATTACATCAGATGAATCATCATACTTATGTTTTCATCATCGAGGCAGGCAATCAAGCTGACTTTTGCTTCTGTAAAATACCAAACATTTGGTCCCTATGCACAATTCTATTAATAACTATGTGCAAAAGTGAAGTGCTGCTTGCACAATGTTTGATTTCTATAAATTAATATTTTATATTAACCATTACTACAACTTCTTTCCCGCGGCAACGCGCAGGGTACTGGATAGTTAAACATAGATTCGTACACCTCAAGTAAATTACATGAAAAAAAGTAAATTACATGAACTTACAGAATAAACCAACTTTACACGTACAACAAATTATATGAACTCCTAGAGCAAACTAAGTGCAACAAATCATATGAACTTACAGAACAAAGACATAAACACTTGGAACAGAATCTAGTATGAATATAGAACGGATGCTATACTTTAATCTATTAAATATAAATAATTGAAGAAACATAAATAAAATATAAGAACTAAAAATAAGAAGAAAACCATAATGTACACAATTAAATAAAACATATATAAATAATACATAAAGGTTGGTGGGAAAAACAAAATCAAAAAGAAAAAAGCGTCATGGGAAAACAAATAATAACAGATAGAAAAACGTGGCAAAAAATAAACAAATAAAATTGAAAATAAAAAAGAAAAGTTAGCACTTCGAGATACAAGGTGTTAAAAGATAAGAATTACAAAAAGGAAAAGAAAAAAGGAAATAAATAGTAACAAGACAAATATAGAATACAATAGATAGGGCAATGGCTTTAAATAAATTGATGGAAAAGAATAATGAAATAAAATAATTAGAAAAGAAATGAGAAAGAAAAGAAATATAGAATAAATAGAAAGGGCAAAAACTCACCAAGATCACGAGTTAAAAAGAATTGTGGAAGACACTAACAAAAAACATATCAATACAAGGACTATAATCATTGGCAGGATTCAAAGCCAAGCGGTCTAATTTGTCTAGGTGGGCCAAAATAGGCCACACAAAAAAAGCGTGTGGTTGGCCAATACCAGCTCGCAGCATGTGGGTGACAAATGGCTATCTGTCCCACGCACGGCAGGTAGTCGTCTCGGATGTTAGTCGTGCGGCCTCTGCACAATCTTTGGCTTTGACTCCTCCTCTGGACCATATAGATATGGCAGCTACAGGGAAGAAATGGCCCTACCATCCAACCTTTCCACGGCCTCTAAAAGGCTTTTTGGATAAAGCCGATTAACTCCTAATAGCAGGGCTTCAACAAAAACTGATAAAGAAGGTGGTGGAGAAGCCTTGCCAAACAAACATGCCCTTAGACGTAAAATACCACGGTTTCAAATCAAGCATCCAAATTAAATTACTATCACCCACATTGTATTTCTCAAAATGAGATCTAGTTAGACTATATATGATGACATTTTATTGAAGAACATTTTTATTTTGACCAAAAATATTATTTACATGGTATTAGGATTTTTTATTAAGCGGAACAATATTATAGTTTCATACAAAAATTATTTTAAATTCATGAGAAAAATACTTTTCATGAAGATGGGACCATTTTGTTTGTATCCCAGAGCATTTTTGTCTTACTAAGGGCCAAACATGAGTAATAAAATCATAAAGTTTTATAACAATGATTAACAACAAGGATTGGAAGGAAAGGAAGCTACAAAAGAAAATGGCTTCACTAGTCACCAAAAGTCTATACTAGAAATTCACTTGGATATGGGGATATCAAGCTACAGCTAGATTTGTTGGGTCTGGGCTTAGAATTCAAGGTTCACTGGATGTAATTGGGCTTAGAGGAATCACTAGGAGCTCAATATCCCAACAGAGGTGGCTAATAGTAGGCTAGATAGCGAACCAGCGGAGGCGCTATCCACTAGGTGGTAGAGGTGGTTGGGCAGTGGAGATTCTACCATCCACACCACGTGCAAAAAGGGTTAATACATATGGTTAAAAGCGAAGGTAAGTGAACGTCTAACCTGAGACCTAGATCAGATGGTCGATGACATTGGCATGAAAATATCCAAAAAAAAAGTTCTCAATACACAGCTGAAAAGAGGATATCCAATAGGTTTCAATCCATCTTTAAAATAAGGTTGCATGGTTTCATCTCATAATACGTACACACAGCGGCGGAGCTAGCAGGGGGCTGGAGCCCCCCCCCCCTCCCCCCACATAATTTGTAGCCATAGATGAAGGGGAGAAGGAAGAAAAGAAGGAAGGAGAAGAAGAAAAAGAGGGAAAAGAAGAGGAAGGAGGAGATCAGCCCCCCCCCCCCCCCCCCTAACTTGCATCCCTAGCTCCACCACTGCGTACACACGCCTCATGTCACAAGTGCGTAGCTAAACGCCTGTGAAAATGGGTTGGCACCCACCTGTAGAAATTGTTTTTTATAGCCTTAAATGTTATGGATTTCGTTTATCTAGACATTAAAGTTATAAAGTAAATTGTGTCAAATGGACAAATCGGTTGATAGATTTGAATTTAGTTATCAATGTCGCAACGATTAGAGATGTAACATGGGTGTGTTTAGTTCCACCAAATTTTCCATCACATCGAAACATTAAATATAACAATGACACATGCATGGAGCGTTAAATGTAGGTAAATAAAAAATTAATTGCATAGTTTTAATGTACTCCCTCCGTCCCTTATTAACTGTCGTCGTTAGTTTCCGTTCCACGCTTTAGATTCGATTTGTAGAAAATACGTGCAACATTTTAATCTCGGAATAAATTTATTAAAAAACTAGATTCAAATATCTATCTAATGATATTTATTATGTACCATAAATATTAGTATATATGTTTTTATATTCAATCAAAGTTGTTTCTCGGTAAGCGAAAACGACAGATAAAAAGGGACGGAGGGAGTACATGACGAGGCGAATCTTTTGAGCCTAGTTAGGTAATGTGGGACAATAATTACCACAAACAAACAAAAAGTGCTATAGTGCGCTACAGTGTCTGATGTGACTTTCCGACCACCTTTTTCAGGATCTAAAGACACACATGATGTTAAAAATGGTTTACTTCATTATTAATTCGAGATAGGTATATGTATGTATGTGTACAATATCCAGACCACCATGTACTTAATACAAATTCTCATGAAACTCAACACAAAATAACCCATCCCAAATATGTGTCCTTCAACATGTTATAGTCCAAAAGAAACATGTTGTAGGCCAGCAAAGAAATATACATTTCTACACGCATGCATGCCTCCAAACGCCCTAGCAGGCCATAGGTAGTGCCAACAACCGACGATGTGGACAGGAGATCCTCCTGGTCGACGGATCGGGAGTGAACTTCTAAAAGGAAGATGCTGCAACAGAAGATCATATGGACAGCGCTAGCAGTCACGGCGGCTTCTGAGCACGAGTCCATCCTCTCGCATCACAGGTGTATATATATGTGGAAGCGTAGCAAGCCCCTTGCATCACTAGATCCCGTTGTCTTGCTATAAGTATATAAAGGTTGAGAACAAGAAAATTCTGGAGATGAGATGCACTTTTATTAGATGGACATGAACAAGCTTCGGGAGAAGAAAGACGAAAGGTCAGTGTCCTCATCGATCATCAACCATCAGGATCCTGATGACCTGATATTCATGGATCGTGGGTGTGAGTCGTGGCAAATACAAATTCAGATATCCTGATGTTCAATATATGCAGCTGCATAACAAATACAACCATAGTATAAGAACCATGTCAAATATATTTCCAGTAAGACAAAAGAATAACACCTTGTGTTGCGAGCTAATCGTAACTTCATTGCTTAAGTTTCTTATATGGTGGAATCTACCTATCCAGGTTTGAATCTCCAGCTTGGCAAAGGTGTTCATGTTTATGACTAATTATTCTTCAATGATAGGTGGTGTGTATTATCAGTGAGATGTCCATGATAACTTCTTTATGGGACATACCTATAGACAATAAAATATTCATCGTGTCTTAATTTGTCAGTCTCAATCTCTATATCGTGTTTAGAGAAAAAGATACAGCTTTGTTTTACACATACCATTATTAATTTACACGTACCATTATCAGTTACTCGGATGTTAAAAGAATGCTCGTGGATATCTATCAATGATAGGTGGACCTGCATGTCTTCATGCAGATGTCGAGGTGGCATCTCTAGTTTGTTGGACCTCCTCTGCCGGCATCGACATAGCAAACGAACAGATACGCCGCCATACGACTCACGCATGTTTGCCTGAACGCAGCCTTGCGTGTTCGTTCGAGCACCAGGAGCATCACATGTTTCCCGTGATCGCATCGGTCTATATATGCTGTCTCTCAGTCGTCAGTGATCCTATATAGTTGCGAAAACGATCGCTTGGATCCAGCCAGTCGTCTACACCGGCTCGTACTCTCTTCGACGACCGTGTGTGAATCTACTAGCCCGCGCGCGCCGTCATCATGCACGCCGGTCGCGGCAAGAAGGCCGGCGCGGCGGCGGCGCTGGGGTCCTCGGTGTTCGTGCACGCGGACGCGGTGGACGTGGCGCTGATGGTGCTGGGCCTCGTCGGCGCCATCGGCGACGGCATGGCCACGCCGCTCCGGCTCCTCGTCGCCAGCCGCATCGCCAACGACCTCGGCAGCGGCCCCGACCACGTCCATGACTTCACCTCCAAGATCAATGCGGTAACTAACTAACTTCATCGTCTATATATCCATCTGCCACATCCAATCCAGAATTAATAATCCCAGATCCGCCATTAAGGGACGTACTGTTAACGCCATCGTCACTGACGAGAGAATAATGTGTTAATCCTAATCCCTCCCAGAACGTCATCAGAATTGTCTTCATAGCGTGCGGCGCCTGGGTCATGGCGTTCCTAGGTGAGCACACCACATCACGCGCGCACTTCTCTGTGTGTCTCGCGTGCCAGTTCATTTAATTTGTTATTACGCCGGCCAGAGTGTCTGATGATGACACATTAATTCCTACCATTTGGTCGTGCATGCAGAGGGGTATTGCTGGGCACGGACGGCGGAGCGGCAGGCGTCCCGGATGCGGGCGCGGTACCTGCAGGCGGTGCTCCGGCAGGACGTGGAGTACTTCGACCTGCGGGCCGGCTCGACGTCGGAGGTGATCACCAGCGTCTCCAACGACAGCCTCGTCGTGCAGGACGCGCTGGCCGAGAAGCTCCCCAACTTCGCCATGTACGTCACCATGTTCGCCGGCAGCTACGCCGTCGGGTTCGCGCTGCTGTGGCGACTCACGCTCGTGACGCTCCCGTCGGCGCTGCTCCTCCTCATCCCGGGCGTCTCCTACGGCCGCATCCTCACCGACCTGGCGTGCCGGATCCGGGAGCAGTACGCGCGCCCGGGCGCCGTCGGCGCGCACCGTCTACTCGTTCGTGGCCGAGGAGGCCACCATGGCGCGGTTCGCCGCCGCGCTCCAGGAGTCGGCGCGGCTCGGGCTCAAGCAGGGGCTCGCCAAGGGCTTCGCCCTGGGGAGCAACGGCATCGCCTTCGCCATCTACGCCTTCAACATCTGGTACGGCAGCCGCCTCGTCATGTACCACGGCTACCCCGGCGGCACCGTCTTCATCGTCTCCGCCCTCATCGTCATCGGCGGCGTGTACGTAAAACATACGGAGTATATATCACAGTAGCCTCGATCTTATATATACAGATATATATATATATAACATCGTCATCGCCATATATGCACAGGTCGCTGGGGTCGGCGCTGTCGAACGTCAAGTACTTCTCGGAGGCGACGGCGGCGGCGGACAAGATCCTGGAGATGATACAGCGGGTGCCGAAGATCGATTCTGAGAGCGACGCCGGCGAGGTGCTGGCCAACGTCGCCGGCGAGGTGGAGTTCAAGGACGTGGTGTTCTGCTACCCGTCGCGGCCGGAGAGCCCGGTCTTGGTCAGCTTCAGCCTGCGGGTGCCGGCGGGGCACACGGTGGCGCTCGTCGGCCACAGCGGGTCCGGGAAGTCGACGGCGATCGCGCTGCTGGAGCGGTTCTACGACCCGTCGGCCGGGGAGGTGATGCTCGACGGCGTCGACATCCGGCGGCTGCGCCTCAAGTGGCTGCGCGCGCAGATGGGGCTCGTCAGCCAGGAGCCCGCCATGTTCGCCATGTCGGTGAGGGAGAACATACTGTTCGGCGAGGAGGATGCTACGGAGGAGGAGGTGATCGCCGCGGCGAAGGCAGCCAACGCCCACAGCTTCATTTCGCAGCTACCACAAGGCTATGACACACAGGTACTATGATACATGCATATCTATCTCATAACTATACTAATTAATATTTGAGAAACATTAATCGAAGAAAAAAACAAAAAGAAACATTTGGCGTTACAGATCGAGATCTTTGATGTTGATACTAACATGCATGCCTGAAATGAACAGGTGGGTGAGCGAGGTGCACAGATGTCTGGAGGGCAGAAGCAAAGAATTGCCATTGCTAGAGCAATTCTGAGGTCGCCCAAGATCTTGCTCCTTGATGAAGCCACGAGCGCACTGGACACTGAGTCCGACTGTCCGAGTGCGTCGTGCAGGAGGCGCTTGATGTGGCCTCCAAGGGCCGGACTACCATCGTATGCACTCGTTTTTCTCGGTCTTGTGGCGATCTCGTTCTTGCTCAACATTGGACAGCATTATAGCTTCGGCGCCATGGGTGAGTACCTGACCAAGAGGATCAGGGAACGAATGCTTGCAAAGATCCTCACTTTTGACATTGGCTGGTTTGATCATGACGAGAACTCTACCGGTGCCATATGCTGACTGCTTGCCAAGGACGCCAACATCGTAAGTAAACAAAAACAAACTACTTATATACTGTATAAATTAGCTTATGATCATGCCTGCTCATACATGTTAATATTTGTGTTGCAGGTAAGGTCACTCGTGGGCGACCGAATAGCCCTGGTGATCCAGACAGTTTCCATGGTGTTCATCTCTTTCACCGTGGGTCTCGTCATTTCTTGGCGCTTGGCCCTGGTCATGATAGCAATGCAGCCGTTCATCATCGCCTGCTCCTATGCTCACCGCGTCTTGCTAAAGAGCATGTCCATGAAATCAATCCAGGCACAGTCGGTAACAAGCAAGATAGGTGCTGATGCTGTCTCCAACCTCCGCACCATCACTGCCTTCTCATCCCAGAACCGCATCCTACGCCTCTTCAGCCAAGCCCAGGAAGGGCCATACAGGGAAGGCATCCGACAGTCATGGTTCGAAGGTTTCGGGCTCGGCACCTTCGTGAGCCTCACCATATTCTCATGGGCCCTCAACTACTGGTACAGCGGCAAGCTCATGGCCGAACGGCTCATCACCGTCGACGCCGTCTTCCAAACCACCATGATTCTAGTCACCACAGGGCGTCATAGCCGATGCGTGCAGCATGACGACAGATATCGCCAAGGGTGCCGGTGCGGTCTCTTCAGTGTTTGCAATCCTCGACCGTGAGACCAAGATTGACCCTGACGATCCCAAGGGACACAAGCCGGAGAAGCTCACAGGAGAGGTGGAAGTCATAGATGTTGATTTCGCATATCCGTCAAGGCCGGATGTCATCATCTTCAAAGGGTTCTCCTTGAACATCATGCCGGGCAAGTCAACAGCTCTTGTCGGACAAAGCGGCTCCGGCAAGTCGACCATCATCGGCCTTATAGAGCGGTTCTACGACCCGCTCAAGGGCGTAGTGAACATAGATGGTAGAGACATTAGATCATACAACCTCCAAGCCCTGCGCCGGCACATCGGCCTCGTGAGCCAAGAGCCGACGCTGTTCGCCGGCACGATCAGGGAGAACATAATGCTGGCGGCGGCGGAGACGGCGAGCGAGGCGGAGGTGGAGGACGCGGCGAGGTCGGCCAACGCCCACGGCTTCATCACCGGCCTCAAGGACGGGTACGACACCTGGTGCGGCGATCGGGGCGTCCAGCTCTCCGGTGGGCAGAAGCAGCGCATCGCCATCGCGCACGCCATCCTCAAGAACCCGGCCATCCTGCTGCTGGACGAGGCCACGAGCGCGCTGGACAGCGCGTCCGAGAAGGCGGTGCAGGAGGCGCTGGACAGGGTGATGGTCGGCCGGACGAGCGTGGTGGTGGCGCACAGGCTCAGCACCATCCAGAGCTGCGATATGATCGCCGTGCTTGAGAGAGGGGTCGTTGTGGAGAAGGGGACGCATGAGTCCCTCATGGCCAACGGCCGCTCTGGGGCGTACTTTGGGTTGGTCAGTTTGCAGCAGGGAGGCAAGCAGCACTGAGATGTTTGTATGAAGAGGCTGGGACTTTCAGATTTGCGGGATATTCAGAGATGTTTGGATGTATCTGCAACTGCAAGAAGGAAATATAAATGTAGAGCAGTATGTAGCCGACCTTCCTAGGATGTGCAATATTCAGCATCTGTTTATCCAGTTTCTGGTTGCTGCAAGTCTCCGTCTGATTGAGTTTACTGTATTTTACATGGGAACTAGTAGGATAACAAATCGATTGTACTGCACAATGAGATTTGTCTATAGACGATCAGCCTTTGTGATGACTATGATATTGAGCAGATCGATAAGTTAGCACAGACTGACAGCCTCGATGCACACAGTAATCAGCACTTCCATTTTCACTTGGGCAAAACAACAAACAGGTAAGGGGCATGGTCCAGTGACCTCCCTCACCTTGAGCTGGATGTTGCAGAATGAGCTGACGAGCACGCTGGCCTTCGAGCCACACCACCTGCGGCGGCGACCGGAGGCGCGTTGCCACGCCCGGTCTCCACGCCGACACGGAGCAGCCCACGCGCGTGCGCGGATCGCTCCGCGCCGCCGCGGCGCGCCACGGCCCCGAACGCGAACACACTCTCTGTCGCTCCATATTTCTTATCAGCGTCAGATGTGCAGCGAACGGTGCTCCTTTACTAGTGCAGAATATGTTTTGGTCCATATGTCTGCAAAGTATCGCGTAGTGCCAACACAATTTGTGCACGTACGCTGCAGTAGTTTTTTTTAGTAAAAAAACAGCCTGCAATAGTGCAAGTGGTTAGTTGAATACTTAACCCCATGGACTCTCCATGTCCTGCGATTGAAGCAAGAGTCGGTTTGAAAGAATGAACGGATGCTCTTCTTTTTATTTTTTTGATGATGAAAGAAATCATGGAGTGTAGCATTTGTAACTATAGTCTCCATGGGGAAAAAAATAGAAATATAATAATTGGTTCCTTCTTGCTGTAGTGGCGATCTTAATTTTGACCGCAGGCCACTTCCCAAGTTGCTTATAGCTGAGTCGATTCGTGATGATTTCTTAACTCGGTGTACCAGTACCAGTATGGTGTCTAGTGTCTACTACGTACTTGATAGAATGCCTGAGAATTTCTGTACGACCCCTTTACACAAGGACACAAGGTACACGGAAAAGGCCGGCAAGGGCCTTGACGTCCAGTTCAGTAAAGCCTGCTGAATGAGCTTGCTCGGCCCATACATCCTCTGCTCTGTCTGCTCCAGCCTCCAGTGGCGGGCGATCTCTTCCTCGTTCTGCACGACTGCAAGCCGCCCGCGATGAGAGACCATCGCCATCCACACCACTCTTTGCTATAGCATTTGTGTGTGCGCGCGCGCGCGAATATCTCCGTTCCACGCGCCAGACTCGTTTTGTTTTCTGCAAAACCGCGCCAGACTCGTTGACATGGAGGGCTAGAGAGTTTTCAGAAGTCAGAAGACGACGCAGAGCGAGCCTGTGGAAGCGGAACGCGCCCCCCCCCCCCCCCCCCCCCCTCTCTCTCTGGCGGCACCGTCGCCGATCCCGAGACGAGACCGCGAGGTGCCGTCGTAGAGGATGGAGCAGAGATCGAAGCGGAGAAGATCCTTGCAAAAGATTTGGTTTCGCTGTGCGATGGTCTGAGGTTCTTGACGGCTCCTTCTTCCTAATACATAAGAGGGTTAATTGAATATATGTCATTGCAACTTTCACGGTTTTAAGAAATACCGTTATAATTCACCTATTAGGATTTATACCATTATAATTTTACGTTTGCTTGAGATATGCCACTACCTACCTCTTCAACCTGTTTCTCAAAAATTTTAGACCCAAATGTCCCTGTCTTCTTGCTTCTCCCCACCTTTCTCTCCTGTTCGTCCCTAGCCGGTCATGTTCCCGACGTGCGTGGGGTCGGCGGCAGGGGAAGGGGAGGCTATGGGAGCCATGCTCGCTGGCCATCGGTGAGGACTCCGTGGGTGGTGGGTCTGCTGCAGGTGCACACTGGGCCGGCAGCAGCGGTGCTCGCGGGGGCGGTCGGCGGAGCCACGGCAGGCGTCGACCACGGAGCGTCCTCAGCTTCTCCCCTAGGCTTGATGCCTCTGTCTTCATTCCTACAGCTCCAGTAATCATCTATCTATCTTCCCATGCGCAATCATACCCAATTTAACTACTGATGTGATTGCATCTGAAGCCAGTCCGTGAGAGTGGTCAAGAAAAGAAATCAGATAGCGATCATGGCGGAGATGGTGGGGTCCATCGTCGTCAGCGAGGTGGTCAGCTGGACGTCCTCCTTCCCCATCGGTAGGCACAGGGCCGTATCTATGATTTGGAGGCCCCGGGCGAAACACAGAATGGGGCTCTAAAATTAAAAAATACGACATAACTAAAGTATAGAAATATATTAAATATTAATTCTAAAACAGTAAAGACAGTACCCAAGCAATAAACTTAGCTCATATTCTACTAAATTGAGATTCTTTCACAATAAATCTATCAAGAGCACCCTTTTACGATTGAGCCACCGCTTCTAGTCTTTGTTTCTTCTTACGTTTCTCAGACCCAGAATCATATTTTCTATTTCTCGAATACATGATGATGCAAAACAAATGTATTCTTGTTTTGATAAACCAATATACCAGATAAAACTAATAATTTAAAGTTCTGATAATATGAGAATTCTAGGCTTAATTTAACTAGGCGAGAAAATAATATATTAGAAGTTTAGAACTAAAAAGTAGAACTTGTACTTGTGCTTGATGATGGGCGTAGTGCGTTGAGATTGAGAGAGAGAGAGAGCGATGGGGCGTGCCGCGGCCGTGGCCTGTAGGAAAATATTCGGCAAACTGGCGGCGACTCGATGTTTCGTTTGGTAATTTGGATTTTGGAAGATGAACTGGTCGCATTGCAATTCGATTCCCCGTACGGAAAAACGCCGACTCGTAATTCCTAAATCCTAAATATCCACCGTAGCTTGTTGTATGGGGTTTTAGTGGGCTTTTTTGTTTTGCTGTACTTAGGGGGTGTTTGTGGATCCATGGGTAAATGGTAAATGGCATCTATTTTGCTACTATTTTTGCCATTTGCCTCCAAACACTCCCATGGCAAAAGGGCAAATGAAAAATGAGATGGCAAAAATCTTTTGGCTCAATATTGTAGCAAAATTGGACAAATGGGCAAAACTTTTGCCATTTGTCTCCAAACATCCCATGGTAAAAGGAAGGAGAATGGGTTTAAATAGGTTTTTGCTAAAAATTTTGCTATTGGATCCAAACACACCTAATGGCAAAACTTTTGCCATCTTTTTTTAGACAAATATTTTGCTCTTTTTTGCTCTTGCCATATGAATCCAAATAGCCCCTTAAATACATAATTAGCTAACATAATTAGGGTGGGATTTGGGGGCCCCAAATATTTGGGGGCCCTGTGCGGGCGCCCACCTTGCCCCTGCCTATGTACGGCCCTGGGTAGGCACCAGGAGCGTTTGAGCACGCGGGAGGGCGTCGAGCGGCTGGAGATGGCGCACATCAAGATGGAGGCGGCGCCGGAGGTGTCCGTCGGTGGCGCGCCACCGACGCGTCCCTGCTCCGGTGGCGCCGCGGATGAGGCCGCGCTGCACCGGTGGAAGCTCCGGGAGCTGCAGGAGGAGGAGGCCCGGGATGTCTCGGCGCTCCTGCTGCTCGCCCGCGGCGGCGAGCCGGCCTCCCGCGCCTGCGCCGCCGTGCAGAGGCTGGCCGACGGCGCCGCCGAGTTTCTCATATACGTCGAGTTCGGCTATGGCAGGGAGGCACCGAACAGGGGAGAGAAGGTGGGAGGAGGAAGAAGACACGAGGCCAAGTTTCCTGAGAAACATGTCGAAGAGGCAAGTAGTGGTGTATATCAAGGAAGTGTAAAATTATAATGGCATGAATCTGAATAGGTGAATTGTAATGGTATTTCTCAGATCCATAAAAATTATAATGATATATATCCAATTAACCTTAGTAAAAAATACGCAGCTCTCGTGCGTTTGTCGAAAACAGAGGTTCGGCTCCCGCTTCCCACTGCACGGCGCGTGCCGTGCGAGAGTGAAAAGGGGGTAAACGCGGGGGACGGGCCGGGGCGCGGATCCATTCGTGGCGTCTCGCTCGTTGCCGTGCTCTCGGTGCACCTGCACGTGAGTGACTGGGCACTTTTCGTGCTCAGAGATCCACAGACCACAGGGTCACCTTCACATCACTATGTCAGCATCCACCTCTGCTCTCTCGGTACCTACGTACTCCGTATGTGCTATCTGTACGACCTGTGTAGCGTTTTGTCTAGGCAACACTCTTGTTTTCATCAGTTTTCAGAAAAAATATGAGCCTTCCCGATCGAATCCCGTACGAGTAGTGGAACCACCAGGCACCAGTGTATGCGCGTGCCATCGACGGGGTCTGAATTACCATGTTACAAGCATAAATTTGTCATTGTGACTTTGTGCAAGCTGTTACCATAAAAAAAGATAACACCCGCCACGCACATTTGGTGAAATACGTGATAGAGCTGTCTCCCTATCTTGTAAATAACTAAATAAATAGTAAAGACGTATTACTAGACAAAGAAAGTGTGAGAATTGAAAACAGACAAAAGCGAAAGTAAAAATTGACAAGTACTACCTCTGTTTCCTAATAGATGACGTTTAGGACAGAAAATTACTATTAGAAATGGGCTAAAACAATTGGTTCCAACGTCATATAAAAAAAAGGATAGATGCAGTATTATTGAAAAATTGAGCATACCACACTACTAGCTTTGATACGAGAGCTTTCAACTTCAACAGGAAAGATCAGCCTAAGCCCTATCTACGGTTCTGATATAAGAAAATGGGCAGTTATATTACTCCAAAAAAATTACCCTTTTTGCAAAGAAAAAAATGGTTGTAGAAAGAAGAAAAGTCTGACGGTGTGTTCCCGCAGCTGCAGACTGCACAAGCCACAAGCACAGCGTGTTGTACACGTACTCGGCACTCCCCACAAAAACCTCCGGCTTCCCCTGGTCTGACCGCCTGCCATGCAGCAGTGAGCCCGCCTCTTCCGTCGCGCACCTCTCCAAACACAAGGGGGAGAACAAACAGAGACGACCAGAGCACCGCGCCGGCCGGCCATTCCCGTCGCCAATGGCCTCCGCCGGCGGCGCCGCGCTCTCCCTCGCGCTCCTCGTCCTCCTCCCCGTCGCCGCCGCCTCCGACTCCGACCACAAGGTTGGTACCCGACCGACGCGTCCCCCACACCTCTCGCCCCGTCGGAAGCGAGCGAACCACATGCGTGTCGGAGAACCAGCCCCCTGGTGCTGTGCCCCCCAGTCGGTCGGGACTGCTAGGTTTCTCCCGCCGCTAGATCCGCGCTCGCTCGGGGTCAGATCTGCGTGGCGCTGGCCCGGGCGGGCGGGATCTCTGGGTAGTACGCGCGCGGGATCGAACCGACGGTTGGTTGCTAGATCTTAGCTGCGTGCGGATGGGATTGAAATGGGTGGGGGAGAAGCAGCAGTGTGGGGGCACTGTGTTGATTATTATGATTCTATACGTCCGACCCCTTGAACTGCTTGTTTTAGGATTCACATTCAGCTTGTGAGATATGATGTAGTTGGTCTGCAATGCCCAGCCTCTAGTTATGTGATTTTGGTGATTCTTCTGCCCATCCTTTATTATGGACAGAGCCACAGAGGGTTTCGTTAGGGAGTTGTTTCATTCTCTAACTCGATCACTGCTGTTGTTTCTTGCAGTACCAAGCAGATGAGGCTGTGACGCTCTGGGTGAACAAGGTTGGCCCGTACAACAACCCGCAGGAGACGTACAATTACTACAGCCTCCCGTTCTGCCACGCGACAGAAAACCATGTGCACAAGTGGGGAGGGCTTGGCGAGGTCCTCGGTGGGAATGAACTCATCGATAGCCAGATTGACATAAAGTTCAGGAGTGAGTGAGCTATGCACTGCTATTTTTCATGCTTCAGTACTTTTAACACCGAAGTGGGAAAGTAGGTGTACTGACTATCATGCTTTGTCTCAGAGAATGTCGATAAGGCCACAATTTGTTCTCTTGATCTTGATCCTGACAAGGTCAAGCAATTATCGGATGCGATTGAAAACTCATATTGGTTTGAATTCTTCATTGGTAAGGCATCTATTCTTCATTTAGATTAAATCATGTGCCTACTACTGATTTAATTGATAATCAGATTTCTATGCGCTTGATGTATTGACTTAAACTTATTTCCTTTTCTGTATATGTTGCCCTCTGCTATTGTGGCGCAATCAAGATGATTTGCCTTTGTGGGGTATGTATGTGCTCGTCCTTTTGTTATTTATATATGCTCTCTTTAAGACCTTCTATAGGCTTATCCTTTTCAAATCTTCAGGTTTTGTTGGAGAGGCAGACAGAAACAGTGATAACAAATATTTTCTTTTCACCCACAAGAATATTGTCATAAGATACAATGACAATCAGGTTTGTGTTTGTCTATCACGAGCTTATATCACGTCCTTTCACATAATTGCTATTGGTTACCATCCTTGATACCTCTATTCCTGCAGATTATCCATGTTAATCTTACTCAAGAAAGTCCAAAGCTTATTGATGCGAATAAGGCAATGGACATGACATATTCTGTCAAGTGGGAACCGACAAACATAACATTTGCTCATCGATTTGATGTGTACCTGGACTATCCTTTCTTTGAACACCAGGTAATTGTTATATGATTTTCCAATTAAAGCAAATCTTTGTAGCTTGGCTCTTGGGAATGACAATACCAAATTTTCACTACATAAGCATTTTCCTTTAACTGTGTCCGATATATTTGAATGTATGTGCAGCATATCTTCTTAATTTAACCATTTTCCTGATCATGGATATTGCTTGCAATTGCAGATTCACTGGTTCTCAATTTTCAACTCTTTCATGATGGTTATCTTTCTCACTGGACTGGTGTCAATGATATTGATGCGGACTCTAAGAAATGATTATGCAAAATATGCTCGCGATGATGATGATATTGAAACTCTGGTGATTTTCTATACAGATGAGCAATTTTTTGAAGAATCCAGTTATTTTACTTACTACACCTTTTGCTGATATACTTTAACACGTATCAGGAAAGAGATGTCAATGAAGAATCTGGATGGAAGCTTGTACATGGTGATGTTTTCAGGCCTCCTAGAAATCTAGTTCTTCTTTCTTCTCTTGTTGGTATTGGCACACAGTTGGCAGCACTCATTCTGCTAGTAATTTTGCTGGCAATCATCGGAATGTTGTACATTGGGTATGCGCTTAATTTACAATGTTGCTTCATATAATACCTTTGTGCAAGCAGCTTCTAGTAAAGCCAGCATTGTAATGAAGCTGCATGGATTGGCCTTGTTTCTTGATACTTCTCCATTCCAAAGGTCATATATAATTGATGCTATAAACATAAGATATACTAAATCATATTTTCCTAATGGAACCTTTATGCAGTATAATTTTGTTGTTTTTGTTCCTCAGCCTCATCCCAAATGTTTGGAGACTCTTCTCACGAATTCTGGACTCATTTCTTTGTTCTATTCCCCCTTGCATTTTAACTACTTGAAGTGGTCCTTTGGAAAACCTTGCGCCCCATCATAATCCTAATAATTGTTGGTGCTTATATACATTCAGAATTGTTACATTTTACCTATCTGTCATAAGCAACTGTGCAATTTTATTACAAAGAATGCTAATTCTATGCACAAAAATGTTATTCACCATGTGTTCTTATTCTGCCAGGCGAGGAGCTATCGTTACCACATTCATTGTTTGCTATGCTCTTACTTCATTCATCTCTGGATACGTCAGTGGTGCACTATACTCACGGCATGGGGGTATGGGCTTATTTATCATGTCAAATGGGATTGCATACCTATGTTTCCTATGAGGTTCTCACTTGTTTAAATCCTTTTTGATGAGCAGGGAAAAACTGGATCAAGGCAATGGCCATGACAGCATCACTTTTCCCATTTATGTGCTTTGGAATTGGCCTAGTGCTTAACACTATTGCGATATTCTACGGATCATTGGCTGCCATACCATTCGGTACAATGGTGGTTGTTTTCATCCTGTGGGCCTTCATCTCTTTCCCCCTTGCCCTTTTGGGAACCGTTGTTGGTAGAAACTGGAGTGGCGCCCCAAACAATCCATGCAGAGTAAAGACTATTCCTCGTCCTATTCCTGAGAAGAAATGGTACCTCACACCATCTGTCATTGCCCTTATGGGAGGACTGCTTCCTTTTGGTAGTATCTTCATCGAGATGTACTTTGTCTTCACATCATTTTGGAACTACAAGGTATGGACTATGGAAGACTAACCCTGTTTTGTTCATTGTCATGTTTCATTACTAAGGAGGCATATGAGTAAACCCTGATGCCTCTTCCTTTTTGATCAATGTTGACAGGTGTACTATGTTTATGGGTTCATGTTACTGGTCTTTCTGATCCTCATAATTGTAACCATCTGTGTAACAATTGTCAGTACATATTTCTTGCTAAATGCTGAAAACTACCACTGGCAGTGGACTTCATTCTTCTCTGCTGCTTCCACTGCTGTGTATGTTTACCTATACTCCGTATATTATTACCACATGAAGACCAAGATGTCTGGATTCTTCCAGACGAGCTTCTACTTCGGCTACACTCTAATGTTCTGCCTAGGTTTAGGAACACTATGTGGTAAGCTCTTCTGCTCTCTTGATGTACAAACTCCAGTGTGATTTCAATTAATATTGTTTGGTTCTTTTATCCAGGTGCCGTAGGATATCTTGGATCAACATTGTTCGTGAGGAGGATCTACAGGAATATAAAGTGTGACTAAATGAAGAAAATGCCAGCCCAATCCGGAATAGTGGGGAAACTGGGAGAAAGTGCATACTGGAGAGACTTGTTTCTTTGATGATCATTCATTCGTCTATCCTATGGCCAAGAAGCCAGGGCGTTTTTGTGGAATATATGAGGGGATATATGATTCTTTGGGATAAGCTGCTTTCCCTTTTTATTTCTCTTTGATCTCGCTTCGGGCGATGACAAATTTTTCATGTTGGATTAGTTATATAGCAGCTGTTGTAGTTGTTGAGTAGTAGCTCTAGTATATAACACAATTGTTATCCTTGAACCCATTGGAACTTGTATTTAAGGGTATACACTGTAACATTCATATCACCATATGTTTGATGATATAAGCACAACTCCAAAAGGCCAGTCATTTTCTGCCTTAGGCTTGTCACTTGTATAGAATTCCAAATGGGCCAGGCACGATGGGCAGCACGAGGCACGGCCCTAAAAAGCACGGCACTAGCTTGGCCCTAAGCACGATCGATAGTGCTTTGGGCCGGCCCGGCACAAAGGGGCTTTAGTGTCTGGGCTGCCACCTCGGCCCGTAGTGTTGGCCCGAAGCACGGCCCGAAAATGACCGGCCCGATTGGTGGTCCGATGTAATTTAAAAGCCCACGTATATATACATGAGAAAACCCTAATTCTCCTCACTTCCTCACCCCTCCCTTCCCTCAGCCGCCCCCATCCCCTCCCGAGCCGCCCCCCTCCATCCCATGCTCCTACCGTCGCCCGCCGAGCAGCCCCATGCCTCCCTAACCCTAGTCCTCCGCCGGCCTCCTCAGTCCTCACCGCCGCCGCCGGCCTCCTCACCCTCCTCACCGCTTGTCGCCGCCACACCGCGAGATGTCCTCGCGCCGCCAGCCGCAGGCCCGCCGCCGGCCTCTGCTCGCCGCCTGCCGCCGCCGCCGCGTGAACTGGCCTCCGCTCGCCGCCTGCCGCCGAGGGGGCGCGATTCGCGCCGCCGCCGCGATCGCCAGCCTCTGCTGCGCCGCCACAGGGGGCCGCGGCTTGGGGCTCCGCCGACCTACGCGCGCCGCCGCGACGGGGCTGCACCGCCGACGCGAGGGGCCACGCCGCCCATCGCCCGCCGCCGCGCCGCTGTGAGGCCGGGCTGCCATAGCCCGATGGGCCGGCCATAGCCCATGGGCCAGCCGTGCCGTAGTGCCGGCCCGGCACGAAAAATGGGCCTTCGTGTCGGGCCTTAGCCGCGAGGTCGGCACGGCGGTCTGGCCCGGCCCGGCACGAAAGACCATCGGGCCTCTATAGGGCCGGGCCGCGTCGGGCCGGGCCACATCGGGTTAGTGCCGGGCTAGGGCCGGGCGGCCCGTTTGGAATTCTATAGTCACTTGTGCAGCATTTTGAGAGGAAAATCATGAGGGGAAAAAAGAGGCTCGGTTGGTGGTTTTATATTAGTATTTTCTTAAAATGCACGAATTGGAAATTGTTATAAAAATGAAATCTGACAGTATGTCCACCTGGGATGATTTATGAAATGCTACCTAGCAAATCCCTGCAAAACTTACTTGGGTCATTAATTCATTATACCCCTATTTTGGCAAGTCAAATGAGATTTTTTTTTGAAAAAAAAAGAAAACTAGTGAAAGTCCAAAATGTTTTAAATCTCTCGTTATAGCCCGCTATGCTATTTGAGGGAGAGTGCTGCCATTTGTGTAGCCGCTATATCTGCTATAGTCTCATTTAGTCACTTTAGAGTCTATTGGCTAAATCCCTTGGCTCACTATTTAGAACTATGGTCCCAACCGATCATAAAAATACTGAGAAATGAAATGCACATAAGTGCATAACATGGCAAAATCCCCCTTTGCAGTTAGACAAACCAAATTGACATGAAACTTCAATTGATGTTAATATGATGTCAGTAGCATTTTTACTTTAGTGTAAAAACATTCTAAATCAAACCCAAACATTGAGATCTTATGAATCTTGCAGGAATTTAGATTTTAAAGACAACATTTAGATTTCCACATGAATCAGGATTTTGAAAATATTTAAATTCCCATGTCTGCATGTTCCTCAACAATTTTTCCGCTGTTTGGATATTTGGATTTTGTTATACAGACAATCAAATCCCTGTACCCACCAGCGCGCGAACAGCGCACGCTAATCGCCTGGCTATTTCAAAAACCAAGCGGAGGTGGTCCGGTTCGAGCTCGCTCCAGGCTCCCGATCCCCATGCCCGCACGTCGCCACCGCCTCCGCCTCCTCGCGGCACTCGTCGGGCTCCGACCCGCCGCCGCAGCCAGTTTCTCAACGGCGCCCTCCCGGGGGTGCCCGCTACACGCCGCTCTCGCGCGCCGGGGCGCCCCAGCGGCCGCCGCGCTCTCCCTCTACTCCCGCATCCGCGCCGCCGCCTCGCCGACCCCCTACACCTTCTCCCTCCTCCTCGCCTCCCTCGCCTCCTCCTCCTCCCCGCCCCGCTCTCCCTCACCAGCCGTGGGCGGAGGCGGATGCGATCGCCTCGCCGCCGCCGGGCTCGCGCACGCGCAGGCGCTCAAGTGCGGCGCGCTCGCGCACACCGTCGTCACCAACTGCCTCCTCAAGCTCTACTGCGTGCTCGGCCTCCTCCCCGACGCGCGCAGGGTGTTCGATGCGACCGGCGCCGCCGTGCTGGACACCGTCTCCTGGAACACGATGGTGTCGGGGTACGGCAAGAGCGGGGACCTGGAGGCCGCGCGTGAGGTATTCGTCAGAATGCCCGAGAGGAGCCTGGTTTCCTGGAGCGCGATGGTGGACGCGTGCGTGCGCGTGGAGGAGTTCAGCGAAGCGCTGAGGGTATTCGATCGGATGATGGAGGTGGGGTTAAGGCCGGACGCTGTGGTGCTGGTTAGCGTGCTCAAGGCTTGTGCACATCTGGGTGCTGTGGAGAGGGGGCGGTGGGTTCATAGGTATCTGGAAGCAGAGGAGTTTGGGACGAGGACATGGAATGTCATGCTTGAGACAGCGCTTGTGGATATGTATTGCAAGTGTGGGTGCATGGAGGAGGCATGGCGGGTCTTTAGTGAAGTTCGGAGACACGATGTGGTGTTGTGGAATGCAATGATTGGCGGGCTTGCAATGAATGGCCATGGAAAGCGTGCAATTGAGTTGTTCAGAAGGATGCTTGAGAAGGGCTTTGTGCCAAATGAATCAACATTCATTGCTGTTTTGTGCGCCTGCACCCACACAGGTCATGTGGATGAAGGAAAGGAGGTTTTCAGGTCCATGCAGAACCATGGCGTTAAGCCACGGAGGGAACACTATGGTTGCTTGGCTGATCTCCTTGGACGTGCAGGGCTCATGGAAGAAGCCGAGGCTGTGTTGCTGGACATGCCAATGGAACCACATGCATCACAGTGGGGGGCCCTAATGTCATCATGCCTGATGCACAATAACATTGTTGTGGGCAAACGTGTAGGAAAGAAACTTATTGAGCTAGAGCCTGATGATGGTGGGCGTTATGTTGTTCTGTTTAATCTTTATGCAGTCAATGGTTTATGGGAAGATGCAAAAGCTGTTCGGCAGATGATGGAGGAGAGGGGAGCCAAGAAGGAGACAGGCTTGAGCTTTATAGAGTGGAATGGTTTGGTCCATGAGTTCAGATCAGGTGATACTAGACACCCCCAAACAAGGTTGATCTATTCATTATTGGAGGACATGGAACAGAGGTTACAACTGATTGGCTATGTCAAGAATACCAGCCAAGTGCTTATGGACATGGATGACGAGGAAGATAAGGGAAGTACCTTATCCTACCACAGTGAGAGGCTTGCATTAGCATTTGGTATCCTAAACATTCCCCATGACATGCCTATTCGTATAGTCAAGAACCTTCGAGTGTGCCGTGACTGCCATGTGCATGCCAAGCTTGTGTCCAAGCTCTACCAGCGTGAGATCATTGTGCGTGACCGCCATCGCTTCCACTTGTTCCGTGATGGGGTTTGCTCCTGCAATGACTACTGGTGAAAATGCTACTAACTACTGGGTATGACATGGTTATCAACATCAATCTGAAAAAAAGGCAACTAAAAAGGATTATCAGACCAGACATGTCTGTTACAACCAAGGTGGATGTGGAGGATAAGAGAAACACTGGTAAAATTTCTCAGCCATACACTCATTCTATTTTGTACCAGTATCATATATCATGAATACTGTTCTGTTTATGTGAAATAGTGAACATTTTTAGGATTTTTTTAACATGTAAATGGCTTCAACCATTTCATTTTTTTCTCATTTCTGTTTTCTGAAGGTTGTTGATTGAAGGGTGAATTTCTGACGAAACAATGGTTCTTTCGTTTGTTCTTCAGTGCTACTCTTGACTAGTCACTTTGTGAGACTGAATTTCACCGAGAACAGGATCTTATAATGCATGGAGTGCTGGTGCAATCTGTATTTTGTAATAACCAATGTCTGTGGAGGATGTTGTCTGAGTCTGATCATTTCCTTATAAAGTTCCTGCCTCCCCTACCTCGTGCAGTTTGGAGTCCCAATATTTGGCACCCAGAAGTCAGAACTCAGAAACAAACAAAGGACCGGTCAGATTGCTGGGACTGGTTTCTGATATTTGGCACCGCTCATTGTGATCCCCTGCCAAAGAACTTGATTTGAGGTCTGGGGCCACCATAATGAGATGCTCGCATGGAGTCATGAAAGAGCTCACTGGAGGATAAGTCATAAGTAACAGTCAATCTTTTGTTAAAGTTGATGTATGCAACCATGGGATCTTTTTATTGGCAAATTCAGAGTTGAAGCCCGGTGATGGTGCAGGTGGGAAGGAGTCGTACCTGCTAAGGTGGCAGCAGATTATTGCTGAATGCTGCTGCTGAGAAACAGCAAGAAGCAGTACTTCTGATGCACCCACACGGTTCAGTTGTAGATGTCTATCTAGTAATCCTGTTGACGGCTTGGAGAAGGGAAGACATACCGAAGCCACCTGCCGCCCGAAGGAAAGCATCTTCTTCCACTGACCCTGAGGCTGAGAGATCGAGGCCCTTCCAGAATCCAGAGTCTCTCCTCTCCCTCCGCTCCGCTCTGTACGTTCGTTACTATCCCATCCCGATTCCCAACTACTCAATTTCTATCTGAGTTCCGATGGACTACTCGAGTGGCGCGTCGGCGTCGGGGAGGACGCGGGCGCGGTGGTGCTACTGCCGCTGCTTCCGCCGGTGGTGCCGCTGCTTCTGCGGCAGCTACTGCTGCAACTGCTTCCCCGACGAGCCGCACGACGACCCCCGCGCCGCCCCCTACGCCTAGGGTCCGGGGCTCTCAGGTGCCGATCCTACCGCCTCCCCTCGACTAAATTAACTTCATCCGTGTCACGCGCTCCCTCGATTCGGGCTTCGGCTGATGCCAACTTGCTGTAGCGGCCGGCGTGTTTAGCTGGCTTGTTATTCCGTTGATCGCGTGATCAGGCAGGGTGAGTGCTCCGAACGGGAGTCTGGTGTTTGGATTGGATTGGATGTAGCCTGCTGGCTGCTGTGTTTGAACTTCCCAGGAAACCGTGATCATGTCGCTGTGCTGCTTGTTGGGGTGGAGCAGTTTGCACGGGTTCGTGCACTCTGCATCGGTTAGAGCTTCAGGGTTTAGTGCTGCATGTTTTGGCAACTACTGTAGTCAGTAATCAGTATAATTAGGAAGCCTTCGATTCCAGGGATGACTTCCGGTATGCTTCCTTGTGAACAATAGTAATTCACGCCCAGAAGCATTTCAGTCCTTAAATTATCACTCTTATTTGTTGTCGTTTAAGGTTATTATGTGCTGAACAGCTGTGTTACACAGCTTTGATGTGTAGAGTGGCAAGGACATAATTCAGGGGACTGTTTAGGTTTGATCAATAGGTGGAAATTGATCACACTGGACTGATGGTGTGATTACTGTTATTATCATATATGAAGTCGCTCAACTCTGTAACTTGTTTCTGACACTGCAAATTCACTCGATTGATGACACAATTTAACTGATATTCGATATTCTGATTGAGTTGATCTGGTATTAGCTATGTAGAGGTAATAAATCTTGAATCATTTCTATGTTGTTAGGAACCCCTGGGATATTGGATTCTTATTTTGCATGTTTACAGTACCGCACAGTTATTCATTATCTTAGCTTAATAATTCTTCTATCGGCGCCATAGGAGTGCACGAGCAAAAGCTTTTGTTCTGACCTTTGATATGTTTCATTTGGTCAGGGACACTCCCATATAGGCATATGAGCACCATGAGGAAATCTGAGTACTGTCAGTCTGTCGTCATGTACACTAGGCAAATGGCTACCTATCTTGTGATGAAGCAGTTTTAAAGTGCTTTGCTTGTAATGTTACCATGAAGTTCCAATGATGATGGGAACCAAAGTACCTCTTGTAATGCTTGCTAATCTGTGTACCATGGTTTGCTAAACCAAAGTTGAATGCTTCCTGTAAAATCCAACTGGTACTTTCTGCATACACGTCAGATGTACATAAAGAGAATTATATTTTCCTTTTCTCTCCCAAGATACTTATGCATGTTTCCACATTCTTGTATGACCATATTCCAGATTGCGATATCTGTTACTAAGATACTTGATGAATTTTTGCATATAATTTACTGTCATATTCAATGTTTCTGCTATGATTTGGGATTGCTGCCGTGTTTCCGGTAATATCTTGCTGGGAATATCATTTGGGTGTGCGTGGAGAAGAAAGTTTGATTGCCTTGTGCTTTGTTCGTTGTGGGTCATCGTTATATTGCGAGAAAAGGAGAAGAAAATTCCCAGCCATATACCAACCCTATGACATGCTCAAGGCCTCAAGCAGCATTAACATCCAATCTGTTTGTTGTGTACATAAACTAAGGTAGCATGTGGTGTGCTGGGGTTTACTATTTCAGCAACTGCTCGTTTGAATTGTTGTTGCACTTTTGGAGGTATGGTTGTGTCGTTGTCTGACTGAAACCCTTCACAAGCACTTATTGTGCATGCATGTATACCTATCTGTCACTTGGGATATATGCGTGAACTGTCAATTGCAGCTGTGCTGTTGCATATTACATGCATTCTGCAATTGCCACTGAAAGGTTAGTGTCACTAAACAGTGTTCATTGTCATTGTTGACTATCAGGTACTAAATTTTTGTCTGCTTGGCCATAGGAAAATGTTTGCCCTGCAGCACTGACGACTGTCTTCTGGATACTAGCTCCTTTCTGCTTGCCCATTGCAGCAGCAATTGCATCTGCAACATCAGCAAACAGATCGAGCAGCATAAATGCCTGATCAACCTCTTCTTCCTCAAACACAGCTCGGAGGTAACAGTTGACTCTGCAACTTCATATTACGGGGACTTGTACTCGAACTGAATAAAGAGATGTTGGGTCTCTAGCATTGTGCTACTAGGTTTGCCGTTTGCCCTTACGCTGTTGTGGTGATCTCTATCTGAGACTGAATTTCTCGAGAATAGAACTGGTGACGTGCAATCTGCATTTTCCTGATCACCAATGTCTATAGGACATCTGACCATTTCATTCAAAGGTTCCTACTACCTCTGAATCTCCGAACCTTGACAAGTTTGGAGCCCCAATTTTTGGTAAGTTTTGTTTTGTTGGGCCTGATTTCTGATGTCCAACATTGGTTACCGTGATCTTCTTTTTTTTTTTTGAAAATAATGGCAGGAGCACTGCCCGGTCATATAAGAAGAAGAAGCATGCGAGTTCTTACGTAGTCGTTATTACATAAAAGGAATAGCACTCGGCTCGAATAATGCTACCACTCATTAATGAACAACATGGATCTCACGTGAGCGAAGAGCTAACTCCCTAAGAGACATTTCTTCCTTGATGAAGTGGAAAACTTGACGTGGCGTTGAAGAAATGTTCCTGAAGATTCTTCTGTTCCTCTCGTTCCATATGTTCCATGCGGTGTAAATCATGATTGTTGCCTTTCGCTGCTTAATCACTTTCGGTAGATTTAGGAGTTCCATGTTCCACCACTGCTCCAACTTGGCAATGCCATTCGGAACAGTCACAAGTCCATCCACCCATCGCCCCACCAGCCACCACACTTCCTGCGCAAATACACACTGCAAGCACAGATGCTCAGCTCGCTCTAGTTCTTGATCACACAAAGCACACACCGGATTGCATGGCCAATTTCTTGCAAGAAGCCGATCCGCAGTCATCAGCTTGTTTTGGACCAGTAGCCAGGCGAAAAACCGATGCTTTCCTTCAGTTTTGGCAGTCCAGATGGCCACGGAATCAAAGGTGCAGTAGCAGCCATTGAGATGCGCATCATAAGCTGACTTAGCCGTGTATTGACCATCACATGTCCACTTCCATCGAATTTCATCTTCCTCAGTTGTTAATTGGACATCACTGATCAGCGCCCACAACGAAACAAGCTCGGCCATCTCGGTTACACTCGACATTCGCCATAAACCCCTGGTCCAATTGTTGTTATGCAGATCATCTCGGACAGTTTGATTCTTCCTCCAGGCCAGCTTGTACAAATTGGGGGCTATATCTCTCGGAGCTTGGCCTTCTAACCAGGAGGACTCCCAGAATTTTGCTCGACCTCCATTTCCTAACTTGACACTGGTGCTAACTCTGAATAGCTGCTTGTCCACCTCGTTACATGGCACATCAGTGCCCACCCAGGGCCGATCCGGCTCCGTCCATTGGTACCACAGCCATCGCAACCTCAATGCTCTACTGAATTGTTCAAGATCCAATACCCCCAGGCCTCCCAACCTTTTTGGCCGCTGCACTTTGGCCCAGCGCACCAGACAATGACCTCCATTAGCACTTTCAGACCCTCGCCACAAGAAACCTCTTCGGAGCTTGTCCATTTTCTTAATGGCCCATTTTTTTAGTGCAAACACAGTGATGAAATAGGTTGGCACGGAGGAAAGCACAGCATTAAGAAGCTTTAACCGCCCAGCTTTGGTGAGGAGTTTGCCTTTCCAAGCAGCGAGTCTGGTGTGCATTTTGTCGATGAGTGGCTGAATCTCCACTCTAGTGAGATGTCTGAAGTGAAGTGGTAGGCCAAGGTAGCAGCATGGGAAATTCTTGATTGGGCAAGTGAAAGCTTCCATCACCTCACTCATGTCAAAACCATCGCATCTAATTGGGTAAGCTGCACATTTCCCTCTATTGGTCATCAAACCAGATGCATGACCAAAAATGTCAAGTAGCTCAGACACTGTCTGAACCTCTTCCTTCTTCGGATTCAGAAAAATGGCAGCATCATCTGCATACATGCTGATCCGCAATTTGGCTGCTGTACTGTGTATCTTCTGAATCGTACTAAGCCCTAAACCCATGGCAGACAGAAAAATCCCACTGTCAAAGTCGAGTGTTTCGAGGAGGTCCAGAACCACCAGGATCAGATTCTCGGCAGCAGCAGTCCTGAAGCCATGAAGGCAGAAGGCGTAAGGCATCCGGCGGAGGATAAGCAGCCCGGCACAATGCATCTTCTTCCAGTGACAGACTCCCGTCGTTCTGCTCTGTACGATCATCCCATCCCGACTGCTCTTAAGCCTAAACTGCTCTCTGTGTCTTCCGATGGATGTTGAGGAAGATATTGCAGCTTAATTCAGAGATCTCCCGTGGCTGCTGGACAATGAGTGTGATGTGTACACTGGGAAAATGGTTAGTGCTTGTGATGAGGCTGTTTAAAACACTTTATTTGCTCCTAATGTTACCTAGAAGTCCTAGTGATGGTGATCAATTTGAAGTAGCACGTCTTGTAATGCTTGTTAGTTGTTAATAGTCTAAGCATCAGTATAGTTTAGCACCGAGGGCTGTACCATACTGATGGATAAAAGCTACCCACTATACACGTTGGACGTACATAAAGAGAAATATATTTTCCGTTTCTCTCAAGATTTGTGTTGGTGTATGACTGAAACACTGCACAGGTAACTATCGTGCATCCATGTATCCCTATTTGTCGCATGGGACGTGTGCCTGAACTGTCAGTTCCAGCTGTGCTGTTGCATATTACATGCATCCTGTAATCGACACTGAAGGGTTAGTGTCAGTAATCAATGTTCACTGCCATTGTTGACTCTCAGGTACCAAACTTTTGTCTGTTTGCCCATAGGAAGTTGTTTTCCAATGCTGCACTGAACCATTGATGACCCTGGATGCTAGCTCTTTTCTGGTTATCCACTGCAGCAGCGAATTCCTACTGCAACATCATCAAACAAATTGAGCAGCCTGGATGCCTGATCAGCCTCTTGCTTCTCATCAACCGCAGCTCGATCGAAGGCAAGGTAACAGCTAGCTGTTAAAAACCAGAGGCGCTATGTGGAAACGTCGGCCCTCAATCTAGAGGATCTCGACGGTTGCGTGTTATCTAACGAGGAAGCCCCTCGCACAGCTTTATACAGAGGAGTATCGTGTACAATTTGCTAGACTTGGAGAGCCGGCCAAGGAGTCCGTGTACAACACGTTCTATCTCCAATATGATTACAACACAATCTATCTCTAAGATCTCCTTGGCCGATACATGTCCATAGTCTAGAACTTTCTCAATCTATACATTATCTAACACTCCCCCTCAATCATAACCGAGAGAGGCTAAGATTGTACTTAAAATTCTCAAGTAATCGAACACTTAAGGCTTTTGTAAAACCATCTGCTACTTGATCTTTGGTTGACACGTAATCAATCTCCAAGAGCTTTCGTGAAACCCGTTCTCTCACAAAATGATAATCCACTTCAATATGCTTTGTCCGAGCATGAAATACTGGATTTGCCGACAAATATTTCGCACCAATATTATCACACCACAACTTGGCAGCCAATGGACTTTTGACTCCTATCTCTTGAAGTAAAATTTGTATCCACATAATTTCTGCTGTCGCATCAGCCACTACCTTATATTCTGATTCAGTACTAGACCTAGATACTGTAGCTTGTTTTCGAGCACTCCAAGACACAAGATTTGTTCCCAAGAATACAGCAAAACCACCCGTGGATCGCCGATCATCAAGACTTCCAGCCCAATCAGCATCAGAATATGCACTAACCAGTGTAGACGCTCATCTATGAATTTTCAGACCAAGTCTTGTACATTGTTTTACATACCTCAATATCCTTTTAACAGCCGCCCAATGAGTTGTAGTAGGGGCATGCAGAAACTGACAGACTTTGTTGACAGAGAAGGCAATGTCAGGTCTTGTGAGTGTTAAATACTGCAATGCTCCAACTATACTTCTATACCGAGTTGCATCTTCAGGACCCAGAGGCGTCCCCTCATGTAGAGACAATTTTTCACTTGTAGAAAGAGGTGTACTAACAGCTTTACAATCACTCATACCAACTTTCCTTAATAAGTCACAAGCATATTTCTCCTGTGTTAACAAAATGCCATTATTGACTTTCTTTACCTCAATACCCAGAAAATAATATAGCTCTCCCAGATCCTTGAGAGCAAATTCTCCCTTCAAATCTTGCAGAAGCGCTGCTGTAGCTTTGTCAGATGAACTTGCCACTATTATGTCATCAACATAGACAAGGACATATACTGTAGTACCTCCTTTGTTATAAAAGAACAAAGATGTGTCAGCTTTAGACGCATGAAACCCAAGACGTATCAATTTATTACTCAGCTTGGAGTACCAGGCCCTTGGTGCCTGCTTCAAACCATACAAGGCTTTATCAAGCTTGCACACATAGTTTGACTTTTGTGGATCCTCAAAACCTGGAGGTTGCTGCATATATACTTCTTCATCTAAATCACCATGGAGAAAAGCATTCTGGACATCAAGTTGTCTAAGATTCCAACCTCTAGAAATAGCAAGAGACAAAATAACTCGAATAGTAGCTGCCTTCACAACTGGACTAAACGTATCTTCATAATCAACACCATATCTTTGCTTGTACCCTTTTGCAACTAGACGAGCCTTGTATTTATCTAAACTTCCATCAGCTTTTCTTTTAATTTTCCAAACCCATCTGCATCCTATAACATTCCTACCTTTTTGTGGTGGAACTAAGTGCCAAGTTTTATTCTTCAATAAGGCACTATACTCCAAATCCATTGCACCCTTCCAATTTTGATTAGCTAGAGCTTCATCAACATTGCGAGGCTCTTCAGAAGACGTAAAACAATCATACCTTACTGTACCATCGGTGTACACTTTGGGTTTGCGAATACCCGCTTGAAGGCGAGTACGTCTTGGTTCAACACCAGATGGTGGCGCAGATGGTTGGCGAGTACGTCTTGGTTCAACACCAGATGGTGGTGCAGATGGTTGTGCAGACTCATGAGGCACAGAAGATCCGGCCCCCGGTGCATCACCTGCCGCAGAAGATCCAGCGCCTGCTGTTGAAGAAGCAACACCTGCCGCATCCGGTGCAGCGTCTGTCGCCCGCCGTTGTGCACTGTCCCCCTCTGCAGGAGACAACCCAGACGCAGAAGGCGACGCGGCACGTCCTGGTTCGCTGGGGGATAAATTTTGCGGCGGCTGCAGTCCAGAGACTGATTCGCCGGGCGCCGAATCTCCAGGCTCCTGGGCACCCAAAAAACGAGGTAGATTTGCTTCGTGTCCATCATCAGATGTATCCGAAGACACCGGATTTGCTGCAGTAGGTACCTGTTCCTGATCAAGAATTTCTTCAACAGAATTATTAGTAGCAATAGTTGGATCATTAGTCACATTGTCTCCTGACTGAACACCCCCTGAACTAGAAAGAGCAGGAAAAAGATCAGATGGTAAATTGATAATTTCTGATCGAAGACGCGCTCCAGCAATAGAGCATTAGGATGTAGAGATGCAAACGGAAAAACATTCTCATCAAAGATGACATCTCTTGAAATGTAGACTCGTCCAGTTGATACTTCTAAACATTTGAAGCCCTTATGCATATTGCTAAAGCCAAGAAAGACACACTGCTTAGAGCGAAACTGAAGTTTACGTGTATTATATGGACGAAGATTGGGCCAACATGCACAACCAAAAATTCTTAGGGAAGAGTAATCAGGCTTTTTTCCAAAGAGACGCTCAAGAGGAGTAGAATTTTGGATGGTCTTGCTAGGCATGCGATTTATCAGATATACAGCAGCAAGAAAGGCCTCATCCCAAAATTTTAATGGGATGGATGCATGTGCTAGGAGCGCTAGGCCTATTTCAACGATGTGACGATGTTTTCTTTCAGCTGATCCATTCTGCTGATGAGCATGAGGACAAGATACTTGGTGAACAATGCCAACTTGAGCAAAAAAGGAATTAAGTTTCTGATATTCACCGCCCCAGTATGTCTGCATAGCTATAATTTTACGATCAAACAGACGTTCTACCTGAGCTTGAAAATCTTTGAATTTTTGAATGACTTCTGACTTATATTTCAAAGCATAAATCCAAGTGTATTTGCTGAAATCATCAATAAAACTCACATAATATTGTTTGCGCCCAAAAGATTCGGGCGCAGGACCCCAAACATCAGAGAAAACAAGCTCTAAAGGAACAGTAGAAACACTTGTAGACTTGGGATATGGTAACTGATGACTCTTTGCTTGTTGACAAGCATTGCACACCGACTCACTACTTGACTCTTCTAAGCAAGGAAGATTATTGCTACGAATAATCGATTATTGCTACGAATAATCGATTATTGCTACGAATAATCTGTTTAACAATAGGGAAAGATGGATGGCCTAGGCGACTGTGCCATCTAGCAAAAGATAACTTGGCGGCTCCAAACGCTTGCTTTTTTGGAGATGCTGGGAGAGGATAGAGACCCTTGTGGCACCTTCCTTTAAGAATTGTGTTCCTCGTAGCCTGATCCTTTATGACAAAGAAGTTTGGGTGAAATTCTAGAAACACAGAATTATCGGATGCAAGGCGATGGACAGAAATAAGATTTTTGTGAGCTCGAGGAACATATAAGACATTCTTAAGATGAATATCACGAACAGGGGTATGAACAGTAGTATGACCAATATGACTAATATCCATACCTGTGCCACTCGCAGTATGAATCTGATCCCCTCCGTTGTACTTGTCTTTGACCTGCAGCTTCTCCAACTCGCTGGTTATATGGTCGGTGGCACCAGTATTTGTGTACCAATTGGTGTCCACTCCATATGATGTCGTGGCTGCTCCAGCAAGCTTCATGTCAGGTACAAAGTCCTCTTCAAAACGATGCCAGCAGCGATCTGCCGTATGCCCCTTCTTGAAGCAGACTTGGCATTGCGGCCTTTCATCGTTGCTACCACCACCGCCACGGCCAGGGTTGTTGTTGCCTCTCCCTTGGCTGCGACCACCGTTTTGGCCGCGGCCACCGCGACCAAAATCTCCTCGACCACGGCCTCCTTGACCACGACCAGTGCCACGTCCACGGAAGTTTCCGCGTCCTCCACGACCAGCCCAGTTAGCTGACCCGGGATTCTGCCCGCCATGAATCAGATGCATGCAGGTCTCAAAATTGAGAAGCTGTGAATACAACTCATCTAGGTCGATCGGCTCCACCCTAGCAATGAGGGCAGAGGTTAATGGAGTAAACTCTTCATCTAGGCCGGTCAAGATATGCTCAACCAGCTCTTCATCTTCTAGTGGCCTCCCAGCAGCCTTCATCTCTTCTCCCAACGCCTTCATCTTGCCAAAGTAGTCAGCGACCGTCATGCTGCCCTTCTTGGTGTTGGCGAGGGAAAGACGGGTGTTCACAACTCGCGCACGAGTTTGAGATGCGAACATCTTCTCAATGGAGCTCCACGCATCTACTGCTGTGGCGCTCGAGGCAACGTTGGAGAGGATATCTTTCGAGACAAAAGTCAACAGGTAGCTGAGAACCTGCTGATCGGTGGCGTCCCATTGCTCATACTCCTGATTGGGCACCACAACATCCTTGCCGTCCGCGCCTTTGACGGTAATCTCGGCATGAGGTGCTTTCTTCGCACCGGTGAGGTGGCCCTCAAGCCTGGCGCCGCGTACGGCTGCACGTACTTGAGCCTTCCATAGAGCATGATTGCTCTTGTTGAGCTTCTCGGTGATCTTCTGGCCGAAAGGATTCCCGGCGCCGGAAGCTGATGAACTCGCCATGATCAGACCCTCTACTGAGATGCGATCTGGGATGCGCGGGCTCTGATTACCATGTTAAAAACCAGAGGCGCTATGTGGAACGTCGGCCCTCAATCTAGAGGATCTCGACGGTTGCGTGTTATCTAACGAGGAAGCCCCTCACACAGCTTTATACAGAGGAGTATCATGTACAATTTGCTAGACTTGGAGAGCCGGCCAAGGAGTCCGTGTACAACACGTTCTATCTCCAATATGATTACAACACAATCTATCTCTAAGACCTCCTTGGCCGATACATGTCCATAGTCTAGAACTTTCTCAATCTATACATTATCTAACACTAGCCACAGTAAAACATTATAAAAACGCAGATCATCCCTTGGCACAAGAATTCCAATCCGGGAAGATTCTCGCCCTCCAAACAGGGATTTTGTCTTGATGAATCTGAATAGAAACAGGCACTGGTTGTTAGTTTCCTCTCTAGGCTAGGCATGACAAAGATGCATGCAACCCATTCATTCTCTCGAATTGATCTGAGCAAGCAGGTCACATGTGTGGGTATGCTACTAGTCTCCGTCACTGATCGCACATCTGAAGACCCGTGCCGACTGCTGACTGACCGGTGAGTGACCCCAAATCGATCAATCATACCATCTCATATTCTCATCACATGTTGATCTGGTCACAGCATTTTGTTTTGCATTTGCACGAGTGCTGCTAGCACCATCTGGCTATCAGTGCAGGCTGCATCTCTCTGTTTCGCTTGCCATCTCCCTCGGCAATGGACTCGTTTCTACCTGGCTGCCTCGCCTGAATTTGAGGCCCTTGGAAAGCTGAAAGTAACCAGGCAACCCTGGATGGATGACCATGCCATCCTGCTGATAACCTGAACCTGTGAACCAAGATAATCTCCAGTTCAGCTCTGGGCTCTCTCTGGCCACGCCCTCACATGGGGGTGTGTTTAGTTTAAAAAGAGATAGGGAAAGTTTGGTGAAAATGTCACATCCGACACTGTAGCGCACTGTAGCAATTTTCGTTTGTATGTGGTAAACATTGTTCTACCATGACCTAACTAGGCTCGAAAGATTCGTCTCGTCGTGTACATCAAAACCATGTAATTGGTTTTTTTATTTACCCACGTTTAGTGTTACATGCACGAGGAGAGAGATTTGATGTGATAGGTGAATAGTAAAGTTTGGAGAGAGAATTTTGGAAAGTTTGGTGATTCGACGAAGAACTAAACACAGCGTCAACAACAAAGCACGAGAATTTCTTGCATTTTTGTCCACTTGTGGTCACTACTATAGTGTACTGTACCACATTGTCTTTACACTTTACACCTGCCAGCCAAGGCCATCCCCTTCCCCGGCCTCCTCTCTCTTGGGGTCAACTTGGTACTGACCAGAGGGAAATCACATGCAGTCAGATGGATGTGTCAGTCAGGATCAGGCTATGGGCCTGGTGATGGATGGATGGGAGAGAAGAGATCTTCCATGGCAGCTTTGCCCTGATGATACTGTACTGCACTGCAGCTGCTCAGTTCCTACCCTGCAGTTGCAGACTTGCAGTGGTGCCGTTGCTCCCGGCCCGGGTCAACAACAACTGACTACCGGCTCTGTTCCTCCATCTCCCTCGTCTAGCGTGGAATTCGAATCGACCTGTGACTCCAGGCATGGAAAGATCGATCTCTTTCTCTAGCTAGAGCTAGGTAGCTAGCCGTTGAAAAAGCTTTCAGCAGCTTTGCTTCCCTGTGAAAAACGAGGTTTGACTTTTCCCTGTTGCGCTTGGCTTCTCCTCTCTATGAAAGAGGGCACAGTGAGCCCTTTGGCTTCGCTACCTGTCTGTCAACCCGTGATCATGCCCGTCATGGTCTCGTTGACGTTGCACAGCACAAGTCAACAATTGTTTAGCATTTGATGGCATGTCAACCTGCCAAAGCTAACCCCTTCATTGCTTCATCACAACCTATGGTTATCTGTTGGCTACCAGCATATACGTAGAAGAGAACGCTACTGTTTTCAACTCGATCTCTCTCACTTTTTTTTTTCGTTTTGCATTCACTTGTACGTACGTGGCGTGCTACTGCATTTATGATCAGACTGACATGCCCAAGGACTGTCACAGCTACTGCTACGACGTACAGAGAAGAAGCAACAAGCAAGAGGAACTCGGGGAAGAAGGAACCAAGCACGGGAAGGCAGCAGTGGCAATGCAGGCGGCGCTCATGGCGTTCCCCGGCCGATCAGTTGCCGGCGCTGCAGAGGTCCAGCAGCTTCTTCCTGGCCTCCACCACCTCGTCGAACAGGTCGTCGATGAGCGCCAGCACGTCCTCGCACGCGGCCCGGAGCGCGCCGGCGCGCAGGCCCACCTCCGCCGCGGCCGCCGCCAGGTCGCCGCCGCCGCGCTCCGCGGCGTCCTTGGCCTCCTCCACGGCCGCGCGCGCGCGCCGGAACTCGTGCATCATCACCCCGGCGCCGCCGCCGGCCACGGAGCGGGCGGCCTCCGCCGCGGCGCGCTGCTGCGCGCGGGACAGCGCCGACGCGAACGCCGCGCCGAAGTAGGCGGCGCCGTCGGCCGGCCCGGCGGCGGCGGCGGCGGTTGGGTCGGGCCAGTAGTGGAGCACGCCCCAGGAGAGGACCGTGAGGAGGAAGGAGGTGAGCATCCTGGTGGCGCAGAGCACGCCGCGGAAGCCGTTGAAGCCGCCGAGCTTGGCGTCGGCGGGGACGCCCTCGGCGAGGCGGAGCGCCAGGGCCTCCGCGCGCGCCTCCACCAGCGCGCGGTTCTCCTCCTTGAGCGCCATCGCCTCCCTCCTGCACACGCTGATCGCCCGCGCCACCTGCCGGCAATCCAGTTGGATCAATCGAAGAAGCATGGAGATTGCTCGATCGATGGATCGAGCGAGCAGGAAAGAAAGTACGTAATTATTACCTGGCGCGAGGGGCTGGAGGGCGGCTGCTGCAAGAGGAAGGAGGCGAGCTGGGCGGCGCTGGCGGCGTAGCCCTCGACGGCGGCGGCGCCGAGGCGGAGGGCGCGGCAGGCGTCGCAGAGGCGGGACGCCTCGTCCATGTACTCGTCGAGCCAGGCGGCTCCGCCGGGGAGGTGCAGCGACGCGACGAGGCGGGCCAGCCCGGCGTGCGCGGCGCGGAGCAGCGCCAGCGCGGCCCGGAGCGACGGCAGCGACAGGAACGCCGAGGACGCCAGCGAGCGGTCCAGGTCGTCGAGCCCCCGCGCCAGCGTCGCGTAGAAGGCGGCCGCCGTCGACGAGGACGGCGCCTTCACGCTCATGGCGCCGGATCGAGGTGGAGGAGGATCGGAGAGACGGCAGGCAGGGGTAGTATAGTAGGCGGCGGCTAGGTGTGGTAGAGATAATGGCGCGAGCGCGACGGCGCAACCGTGTGGATGGACGGAAACGGTGGCCTGGCCTGGAGCGACGGCGACCTTGTTCTTACTCGATCGCGAGCCTGCCAAGGTAACAAGCCACGCGGTGACGGCGACGGGGCTAGCTGTGAGTGTGAACTAGCTAGATAGACCTGCTCTCTCTCTCTCTCTCTCTCTCTCTCTCTCTCTCAAGTGGTGGCCATGGTTGCTGTTGGGGTGTAGGATGGAGATGGCTAGCTGCTATAGGAGGCGACTGGATTTGGAGGGCAATCTTTGCGTTGCGCGTGTTATATAGGGGCCACGCTGCACCAGCACGAGGGAACGGAACGGTAGCGATGGCAGTGGCTGTGTAGTGCGAGTTTTTTTTTATACTTGTAGTGCGAGTTTTTTTTTGATACTTGTAGTGCGAGTTATTATGGCCTCATGAGAGAGAGGAGGGTGTGGACTGTGGAGTCAGTTCTATTTGTTCGTCTGTTTGGATGTCTACACAGATGATCCGATATATGATCCACCGGCCGACCAGCAGGCAGTCATTTGATCTATTTCTCCGTCCTTTTGACTTCTCCTTTTTTTTCAGACTACAAATATACGCGTGCGACACGTACATATACCTTTGATTGGTGGGTACGTAGAGTAGGTAAAAAAATTATATGGTAAGAAAAGTAACATCAATACGGTAGAAACTCTCTATAAATATCTTTTTTTCTTGTTTTTGAAAACTCTCTACGTCTTTTCCACCGTTAAACTTATATGTGAGTCTTTTGTGAGGGTGAATAGGAATTATTTAGGTGAGAAATATTTTTAAAAAAACTGGATTCTTATAGTATATAAAACATAGGTATAGATATAGATAAATAGATCAACTTTGGTGTCCTCAGTGCACCACCCTCTCTGCACTGCTTCGTCCCAGGCTCTTCGGCGATTGCCACCTCCATGCCGCACAAGAAGATTGCCACATAGGTTTCCAGTGGGAGGAAACACACTTAGAAGAGAAGGGCACTCACAAGTAGAGCCCGCGTGTCAGCTGATCCATGTTAGCATCTCAATCCATCTGAATGCATATGTGTGGCAATACCACTGCGAACAGCCATCTAAGTGAGTCATGTAATGGTTTTGCAAAGTTGAGGGGTTAAAAAAATCTGGTTTTATAATCGATAGAGGTGATGTGCATACCCATGATATGTCGAGGTCATATATTTTTTTCTTTTCTATAAAAATATATAATACATGGTTTAATAAAGTTAGGGCTTTAAGAATGCGCTAACTTATGTTACACTAAATTGCATATGAAAATAAAACCATGACAGTATAAAAGTTGAAAGTACCTTCAAGTATTGATATAAACTATCGATTTTGCACTTCCACATATAAATATTTAATAAGTACTAAGTGGCCCTTGAAATGCGTGTCTGCTCACCAAGTACCCTATAAAAAGAGAAGGAAACGAATAAATGGAGGGAGTGAATCAAAAGCCCCCATGTTAATTTCCTAATAACTTGCAGAAATTTCACGATAAATGGCTGCAGTTGGTGGCTTGGTGCAGTGGCTAGGAAAATTCCACCACGGCGGTCATGCCCAATTGCATGGGTTGCATGATGCAGACGGAGGTGGGCATGTCAGATTATTACTAGTAAGACTAGCAATTTAGACCGATAATGAGGGAGAATCTTATCCAAATTTGACTAATGACTTGACCCCGAATCTTTCCTCCAAAATGGCCACTACCATGGTGTGAGTCATCGTGAGTTTTGACCCTGCTGGGCTGCTGCATTTCCAATCACTCCAGTGCGCTGCATCACCAGCTTACTACAATTAGTAGTACATGTACTAGCAAATTAACAGCAACCGCCTTCATTTCCCAGAGTACTTGTTGCGGATAGTTTAGTCATGAAGAATAATACACCTACCTACTCGTACTCAAAATATTCTAGTGTGTGGGGTATACAAACATTCTCCTGTTGATCAATAGTACGAGTGACCTGGTGATGGTATTTTGGCTGCATAGGATGTTTCTTTAGTTGTTGAATAAGACATCTATCGCCGAACTCGTACAGCCGATATGATTCCTCCTTTCCTTCTCCGTTTCCTTTCCCCCTTTTTTGTGCAAAAAAGATGGTCATTCCTTCCTCACTTTTTTCTCACTTCCATTGGTATATAAGAATGCTCTTATCTTCTGATGAGGGAATCAACATCTGGTCCATCTCCAATCCCTTCATTAAGCTAGCATATATTACTACTACAGTACTTGTTAACAACTTAACATAATTGCTCCATAAAGTGAGAGCGAGATTGGTTTGATGATCAAGATGAATACTGTCTTCTTCTTATTTAATCTCCTTTTCTCCTGGGCTTTCCATCTTAAAGGGGAACGAACTTGGTGGGAGTTGGAAGTGTATTAAAGATAACATTGTTCATATGAATATACTACTACAAATACAACTAAGACCACTATACGTTTGAGGCTTGTTTTATTTTGTTTTGGGGAAACCTGCACCAAGATCTCTCAATCTTTGTGAGGTGATTGCTTGTGATGGTGCTAGATATATAGGGATAGTGCTGGATGGTAGGCAAAGGCCATTGGCTGGCTCGCTCTCATGTGAATTTGTGATTTTAGAGGGAGGCCGGAGGACCCCCTTGGCATTAAGGGACACTCCATTTGATATGCGTGATGTCCAAATGATTACATGGCGTGCCCACATTATTAGCTTTATGTTCATTTCGCTCCGTCTCATCTCGCCTCGCTTTTACTTTATTTGCATCTACCGTTTCAATTCAACCCCATGATGGATGGCATTGTTGAACCGGTAATCCATGCCACCCACGACGGCGGTAATGGTTAATTTCGCTCTCTATCTGCCATTACCGAGACTAATCATCTCTTGCATTGCTGCTTGTTTCAAGAGACCTTGGAATGACTCACCATGTGACCTTCATGAAGGATCTCATATCTCAAAACCTCATCCCGTCGTGACATTTGGGTTGGGACATGGGAATCATGCATGCATATATTCATGTGAGAGATCGATGACCATGAGTTAGATAGAAATACTAGATCCTTTTATTCTCCAGTTGCCTGCTCAAAATCCTAATTCCCCGGGTTCTGATCCTCTGGCACTCCTAGGGAAGGGGAAGGGGATGCATTGTGCAGTGCATCAAATCCATATCTTCGGACCACTATCTAGATCTCCTTTTTGGATTCTCACTTGCCCCAAAGCTCTGCTTTTCCTCCGGCAATTGATGCATCTTAATATCTTATTGCAAAATCAGGATGTTTTTTCAAGTGACTAATGGATATCTGGCACTTGCACTTGCATTCTTTTTTATTGGACAACACAATAAAACCATGTTACGCGTGGATGGACAATAATGCATACTAGTGCGAAGCATTCTGCAAATAGATGAACATCAATAGCACATAAGGATGGATTTGAAACAGAGTGTTTCATACAAGAATTCTGGACAAATAGGCCGTTGCAAGTGTAGCTATTTAAAGAGTTAAATACATAATTAGTACACAAACTTGGCGAGTGGGTGCATTTAGATACACCATCTCTCTAATTGCTCATTTAGGAGCAACAACTTGGCATGTGCGTGCAAATAGGTCATCACGGCGATAAATGGCCAAAAAAATGGCATTTAGCCAGCGTCACAGCGATGTGTTAGCTATTTTTTTTTGTTTTTTTACAAAACTCCTTACTCAATGCAATTTAAGTTAGTTTAGTAGTATCCTTTTTAGACGTTGTTTGTAGCAACTGTTACACAAAGAATATTGTAAAACATATATTTTATGAAAAATAGTTATTTTTGTATAAGGTAAAATAAAATAATATAACAAATTAATAGATATATATTTAGCATCCACGGTAGGCATCATATAAGCGTAAAAAATTGACTTGATTCGTGGCTCAGTTTGCAGTCCCTGCCTCTCAACAAAGTTTGAGTGGTAATATAAATCCTCAACTTATTGTGTTTTGCCGATATATTGTTCATCCTGATGTTCACAAAAACTGATATATATCAAAATGAGGCCTAATAAATAATAAAATATCACCAACATATGATGCATACATGACGTTATTTTGTCCATGTATCATGTCGGTGATCTATTTGCACCTTTATGTCAAGTTGTCGTTCCTATATGAGCAATTAGAAAGATGATGTACCTAAACGCACCCACTCACCAAGTTTGTGTATTAATCGTGCATTTAACTCCTATTTAAATGATATTTTTAGAGAAACCAACAAGTTTCATATATGCATAAATTATTTGTTAAGATTTTATTTACTATGAATAATTAAACTTTTTGAAAGGAAACCAATAATTAAACTGGTTGTGTACTTTTGAGCTGACTCAATAAACATTACTCTAATGAAAACTGTTTACAATGAACAGAATCCCGGTAATCCCATGTTTTGTTTAATGAGGTGGGTGATCGTGGGTTCTAGGGGAATGTGATGCTTGGACTCGGAGGAAGGCATGTTGGCCCTCCATACAAATCTCATAACCAGATTAAAAAATGAAGAAAAAAACAACTAGACTTCTGCACACTTTCAGACGCCATTATGCTGCCTGCAGGTATATATACTTTCCTATTTTTTTTAAGTAAGAAGTGATGCAAGTGTTCTTTCCCCCATTCCCCAATCCAATTACGTACTGGGGAGTCCTCCTGTACCTTTCTCTTTTCCCAATAATTATTAGAACAAATCAATAATCCATCCTAACTCTCCTACATAGAGAGGAGTTGCAGCTCTCATACTAGATTAGTTGTATTAGGATAAGATTATTGGAGGACTACAAAAACAACTTTCCCAATGACCATTAGCATGTTATTAAGAAAGATTTATTGAAAGACTACCGGAGCAACTCTGTATCGTTGTTAACTCCAAGGATTGTTTTTATTTTCACAATGAAAGTGTTATGTATCTGCTGGTGGTTGGGCTGCTACAGTACCCGCGGTACTGTTCACGTGGTGGAGGAAGGGTTGAGAGAGAGAGGATTAGGGTTGACGGGCACTGGAACGCCGGCCGCGGGGCTGCTGCCCACGGCCGGGCAAGAGGAAGGGTTTTCCTTCTAATTCTTGCTTGCTTAGATTGATACATCTCCTCTCATTATATAGAGAGGTTTACTTGACCGCTGACAATAGACTCCCAATCCGGTACTATTATCTCTAACCCTAATGGGCCTGCCGAGCCGGCCCATTAGACCCTTGACTCTCCTAACACTACACCCCACCTGGACATGCAGCTCGTCCTCGAGCTGCAACCTAACGACGACTCGACGAATCCGAACCCTAACAGCTAAAAATAAACCTTTTACATCTCGGTTTATTTTACTAAGCGAAAATAAATTGGGGTGCTTTATTTTTGACTCGAAACACGGGTGCCCGTTGTACGCCGCACGTGCACCTGTGCAGCCACCTGGATCCCATGGACGCCATCTGTTCGTAAGGGCAGCACCTGGACGACCGCCGGAAATTGGTTGCAACAACGACCAGTGGAGGCGCCCTCGTTTTGGCCGGCGACGAAAAATGACGGCGCGAAGCAAAGCGCCCTTGCTGGTGACAAGGAAAGGAGCGCCTCCCCTACTGTCGTTGTCGCAGAGTTGGAGTTCGCCGTCCGCGGAAAAGACAGCATGCCGGCCACCCGTGGGGGAAATAGCATACCGAAGATTCCCAACGTCACGGACGAAGTCGCGCAGTTGCCTCACCTGCCGGCGCGCAAGAAGGCCACGGAACGCCGTCTGCAGCCGCACCACCGCCGAGGTCTGGCTGTCAATCAGCTGCAGATCGCACAACCGCCTCACCCGCCGGCGCGCAAGAAGGCCGCGAACTGCCACCTGGAGACGCACCACCGCGGACGTTTGACAGGTACGCATCATCGCCCGCGTCTCCGTCGTGGTGTTCGCCGGCTGCGGGATCTGCTGCATCGCCGCACCCTCGTCTTGGGTCCGCTCGGTGGCTGTTAGCACCTGCAGCAAGATCGAGTCGGTGGAGGAAAGCGGCGTCCCATTGATCGGTGCAAGGGCCGCCATTGCCTGCCACCCGGGTGTGCAAGGCAGCGAACATACAGGCGGCGACGGCGGCGACCAGACAGGCACCGATGGCAGCGACCATACGGGCGGCGACGACGCGTTCCTCGACGACATCCGGCGTGCCACGGCTCGAGCGCCTGACGCGCAGACCCTCCTGCAGAGCTTGGGCGCAGGCGAGCTCCCGGCGACCTGGCGCTTCGACGATGGACTGCTGCTCCATGGCAGTCGTATTTTCGTTCCAGATGCCGACACCTTGCGCCACCAGGTCCTTCTTCTGGCGCATTCAGCAGGACATGAGGGGGTCCAGAAGACGTTGCATCGCCTCCGTGCTGATTTCTACATACCAGGCGACCGTGTGTTGGTGCAAGACTTGGTGCGTTCTTGTACTACATGCCAGCGCAACAAGACGGAGACTCGGCAGCCAGCAGGGCTTTTACAGCCGCTCGATGTGCCGTCCCATGTGTGGGCCGATATCGCCATGGATTTCATCGAGGGCCTGCCCAAGGTGGCCGGCAAGTCGGTCATTCTAACGGTGGTCGACCGTTTTTCCAAGTATGCACACTTCATTCCGCTCGGCCATCCGTATACGGCGACTTCGGTGGCTCGGGCGTTCTTCGACGGCATTGTGCGCTTGCACGGGTTTCCGACCTCCATCGTCAGTGACCGGGACCCTGTGTTTACAAGCAAGGTGTGGAGTGATCTATTTGCCATGCCTGGGGTCAAATTGCGCATGAGTACGGCGTTTCATCCCCAGAGGTGGTTAACAAGGTGATTGCCATGTATCTGCGTTGTGTTACTGGGGATCGTCTGCGCGCATGGGTGGACTGGCTGTCTTGGGTGGAGTACTGCTACAATACTTCGTTCCACACCGCTCTTCGCGCGACGCCGTTTGAGGTCGTCTATGGGCGGCAGCCGCCACCCATCTTGCCCTACACGCCGGGATCAGCACAAACTGAGGCGGCAGACACTTTACTTCGCGGCCGTGACAAGATGCTGGCGGAGGTGCGCCAGCAACTTCTTCAGGCACAGCAGCTGTCCAAGAAATACTACGACGCTGGCCATCGGGATTTGGTGTTCGCTGTGGGCGATTGGGTCTGGTTACGCCTCCTTCACAGAACAGCGCAGTCCCTGGATCCCGGGGCTAAGCGCAAGCTGGGTCCTCGGTACGCCGGGCCATTCCAGGTGTTGGAGCGCATCGGCGAAGTCGCCTACCGTCTCCAGCTTCCAGAGGGTGCACGCATCCATGATGTCTTTCATGTGGGACTGCTGAAGCCTCACCGTGGCGAGGCGCCGGCTTCTTCGGGGGTGCTGCCGCCTACTCATGATGGGCGAATTCTGCCTGTGCCAGAGAAGGTCCTTGGAGCGCAGCTTCGTCGCGGTGCTTGGTTCGTCCGGATCCAGTGGCGTGGTCTGGCTGAGGAAGATGCCACGTGGGAGGAGCTAGAAGGTTTTCGTGATCACTACCCTGACTTCCAGCTCGAGGACGAGCTGTTTGCGCAGGCCGGGAGAGATGTTATGACCGGCATACAGTATGCCAGGCGCCCAAGGCAGGGGCACGGCAATGCGTCTGGGAGTTAGGATTTGTTTCCAAGTCTATTTAGATTATGTTTAGGAAATAATCAGTAAGAGTCCTAGTTGTTAGGAGTCAGGAGTTCGGCCGTTCTATTTATAGAGACCCGCAACTTGTAATCTTTCAAGCAGAAACATATTATTGTTTCCGGCTTCCCTTGGGAGCCGGGAGTTCTCCAGCCCTAGCCGTCCTTCCTCCTGACCTCCTACTCGTGCTAGCTCGACGGCGCGCAGGCGCGCCGTCCTCGCCAACGCCCGCCGCTCTCTCATCCCTACGGGCTCAGGGAGATCCCTGGTAGGATCCGTAATCCTATCAGAAAGTCTAGTTGTGCTTGTTTTTCTTCCAGCTGCTCTGTTGATTTCATTTTAATTTATGCCATGTGACCACTTCTCTTTTTATATGTTATCCTGAATCAAACAAAATAGTTTCTTGAAATGTTCTGGATTGTATGCTCTAGTAGAGATCCAAGTGAAAGTTATCAATATCAAGTATTTGTAGTTGTATGTAACTAATCTTATCCCTTAATCACTGCTTTACATCTCAATTCATGAGTTTGGACCACTTGTTTTATGTTCCAGGGTTTGTTTTATGTTCCAAATATTATGCAACCTACCTGTAGCCAAACTTTTGCATGAAAAGATAGAAATCTTCCTTATCTTTCTTTCCCCTGAAAATTACATCTGTGCCGGTTCCCACTTTCCATCTTGCCAGAATAGCACTTGACCTTGACACTTGCGGTCTTTGAAATAAAAACTTGACACTTATTAGGACAATTTTACCCTTTCCACCTATTTCTGAAAGCAAATTCATTCTTCCAGCAGGTAAAGCCAAAAAACATTGTAGATAGCCACACTAAAAGGACTGCCAATTTGACAGGAGAACGAGGATGCAAGGTAGTATATCAAGTCACTGTTACTGACTCACTGTGTCACATACTCACATGTGCTTTTTTCTCCCCCCCCCCCCCCCCCCCCAAAATGTCCAAAACCACTAGGCATGCTTTGTATCTTAAAAGAGTGCTATATTTGTAAAAGATGGCTAGCAGGAGTGCTGTGTTTGTCAAGTTCCAAAAGGCAATGGCAATGGCTCAATGCTCTATCCTGAAAGAGCAATTTTCCAAAAACTAAAAGGAAAAAGACAGACCATAGGTCATCGCCTTGAAAATTTTTCTTCTCCCCATTCCTCATGTGTTTCTTTTCCATGACATCATTTGAATGTTTAGAGTAGATAATAATGGCAACTCACTTCTTTTGCGCACAATAAAGCCATTCTGACAAAACCTTCACATTGAGGGCTGAATACATTTGACCCCAAAAATTACATTTGCGGTGATGCATATGGTTACATGAATCTTCTTTCATTTTGGTTGCCGACTGTCAGCTATCCTTACTGATCTCAGCTTGTCTAACCATTTGAGCTTAAAATAAGTATTCTCTTGGTTACACTTTGGACTGTCCCAGGCATTACCACTACTCTGCCCCCACTTTTCTTTTTGAAATACCACTGAATAGATATTGTATTAAGGAGAGAAGACACAGAAAACGTCAAAAATAGGGTTGGTCCATACAACCACCTCGGCTAATAGTTCTCCTTCCGGAACATGGAGTAAATTTTATCTGAATCTACAGGAGGTGAATGGTTCATATATAATGTCAACTTGTAAAGTTTCAGGAAAAACAATAGAGAAAACATGGCATTGTCCATTCTCAGCATTGTACGATCAATTCTTTTCAGGAAGCTGAGCTGTTGCCAGCTTAGATACTCGCTCATCTCTCTGTCATCCCCATGCATCATCGCTTTCGTACCGGCCGTGCACTGTCCTGGCAATTTCAGTTCTAATCGATATCAGCAGGCAGTTGCCGCCTTGCCGGTCCATCTCATCTCATTGCTTGTCTGGGAAATAGGGTAAAGGATTGAATAAATATCACGGCCAAAAGCGTTGATTCGTGTATTTCCAACGGTTCTGCCTGAAAGAGTTTAGACACGGATGGTGTTAGAAGTGATACAACCCAACCAGAGCAAAAATTGAACAGCACAAAAGTGAATGAGCCGCCGTTTGAATCCCAAAAGATGACTCTTGAAAGATGCAGTGTATTGACCGATCCGGACCCAACATAATCTCAAAGATGACTCAATGGAGTGACAAACTCCAATACCCAATACGGCGTTTCAAGCATTGTATCCATTCGATTGTTGGAGACATGGAATGAACCAGACATGCTTGGCATTCTCGTATGCAAAACACAAAACAATTTCATAACAACCTGGTATGGCAACAAGTAGCCGATTCTTGTTGATATGCTTGACATTCCAGATGCCCAGTTCATGCAGCAAGTCTATTTGCACAATCTGTACATACTCCATACATAAACATATATACACTAGCCAATTCATAGCATACAATGCATACGCCACATGCAACCATTTCTACAAGTCAAACATGCTGACAAAACTCTTTGGCGTGCACATATATTAGTATTCTCTCCGTCCTAAATTGTAGGTTATTTTTTTATTTTCTATATCTATATTTTTTACAATATATCTGGCGCATAGAAAAAGTTATGTATCTAGGACGGAGGGAGTACATCTTAGTAGCACGCGGGTAACACTTGAATTTGTATTTTCACTCCAAATTAGAGGCCATTGGGAGGCTGGCGGCACACAAAAATCTCAATGCGATGTTGATGCCACTCGAGTTTGTTTCCAAACTTCCAATGGGGAAACACCGTGCTGAGCATTTGCGCTTGTGACTACCATTTTATACCCCGCATGAGTAGAAGATTAATTAGCATCACGTTACAGTCTTGCATTTGCAATCTCTAGCACAGATAGGTCAAGGATGCGCTTTTAGGAATATTTATGAATTCATTAGCGTATGCTGTGTCATGTGCACTCTCACAAATGACCTTTCTTTATCGCCTACATGGAACATTCTAACAAAAGATTGGCTCTGCACCTTGAACTGTGCCCTTTTTCTGGCCCTTTTTGCATGATAGGCCGCTCGGAACTCAACTACCTTCGCTTTCTTTCTTTCCTTCGCTTTTATTTGCTTTGGACATGAGCCAGTCCAGGAAATCTTACCGAAATCTAGAGCAGCCGAATCCACCACTGTCGCCACTGATGCATGATGATGATTAGCTTGGAATCTGAAAGCTTGGGAAGGTACAATGATGCTCCAAGCCCCTAATCATGGCACCCTCACCACACACAGCATTTTCCCCCAGGCCCCCCTGAAAACGGCGTCAAGTCGGTTTTCAACGACGGCGACACAACATCGCAAGGAGGTCGCCGTCGTCTCACTTTTCAGTAAGATTGGAGGCGATCAGGGGGGAGATCCTGCTGTAAGAGTGGCTGCCTCACTTTGTGCCGCTGCAGGGGAGCACTGCCGGCTCTTTCCACGGTTCCAGAGGTCGAATCAGACACCATTCCACTCTTGCATTTCTTAAGCTGGAAGGTTTTTGCATCACTCTTTTTCAGTCTTTGTAGGAAAAGGAGAGCACAAAGAAAAAGGAGGATCAGATGTACCTTTGTTTATGTCAAGCTATTCTGTTGCGTAATTGCGACTACTCAGTACTATTTAAGGATGAACACAAGTTCAGTAGTTTTGAATTAATATGGATTGCAATCAGGGCCAAACCTGCTTTGTTGCAAAGGAAGCGGCTTTTGAGCAGGTGGTCTGGTCTTGGTTCTCAAGAAATGTATGGCCTCTCTCTTGCCAGGTGAGTCTAGATCCTCATCCTTCCCAGAGGGAATCAGCCACAAATGATTGGTTGATTGAATAGATGATCATTGTTCAGCAAAGCGGAAAAGAATGAGCGCATCATCCCAGCAGATTGGCATCATATAAAGCAGTTTTGATCTTTAGAAATGCCATCATGAGCCAATGATGAGAGCTTAGCTTAACAAAGGAAAACTTTGCACAAGGGAAGGTACATTGAAATTCCAAAGGACAGGCGGTTCTCTTTATTCTTGTACATGCATATTTACAATGTAGAATGACAAGATCCTCAGCTTTACAAGGTCATGCAATATACAGTGGATGCACTACTGTGTAGGCAGTTGCCAGGCAGGAAGCTTCTGTGGGATGCTTACATCCATTCTCTCCTCAGAAAAGACCCGCATTTCATTTACAGTTTTTCATTCCATATTAGAATGACAGATTTCAAATTCTACAGCCCTGTAGATACGTTTTTGCGAAGACATAAGGATTTAAGTTCACTTATGATGACCCTTCTGATTTGCTGTTCCTGTCAAGAGGTAACAAACCATCAGGTTTTTATGGGAACAAAATTGTATGCTTCTTAATCCATTTGCCTAAAGCAGGACTGAAACCAGAGGCACTACAGCTTTACCGGTAGACAATATGATTTGGAACTACTTGAGTACTACTTTCGTCCCAAATTATAGTTTGTTCTGGCTTTTCTAAATACAGAGTACATAATATTTGTTATGTATAGTATATCTAGGTGCATAGAAAAATTTATGTATCTAGAAAAGCCAAAACAACTTATAATTTGGAATGGAGGGAGTATATCTCAAAACACGCACAGCAGGTAGAAGGTGCAGCCACGCCTTGAATCAAGTTTCTATCAACCTAAATTTGGGTGCCTATTTAATTTTCTTTATAATGCCAACTAGTTCCTCCTAGGTTGGTCGAGTAAAAAACAAACACATCAATTATGAATCACTAGGGTTCAAAAGCAGAGACAAGAATTCCTTCTATACAGGTAAGCAAAATATTTGCAAAGCTCTTGGATGGAATAAGAAAAGGATGCGACACTCAGAATGACCAAAATGTTCTACAATCTAGCATGAAACCTTCTCTGGCCAAGTTGCAGAACTGACTACTGGTGTAGTTTAACACTGGATCTAACTGGTTGCCATAGCAGCTAGCTACAAACAGCCATAAGCCACCTAGAAGTGATGAATTTACTACCACTTAGTGAAACAATGCTATGCTATCCTTGTCTTCTAAGCAGTTGCCAAGCGCTGAAAGAAAGTTATGGCGTTAAGGTAGAAGGAAAATGATGTGACAAACAAAAGGCAGACTAGGAATTTCTTATAGTAAAACTGAATTGGCACTGCACTGCAGATTAAAGCAATATGAACTATAAGGAGACAGAAACACATGAGCCAAATGCTACATTGTAACTGTCTACAGACAGCTTCGCTGTCTTTCAGTTCAGCAACTCAGATAGGTGCTAAATACATGCTTAGCAGGGACAATTCGCAGTTGATAGTGATTCAAATAAAGTGGCATAAGCTATTTTTATCATAACTCGTTTCGTGACACATGAACAACAGATGCTCGATTCTTTCATCCCTATCAAGTGCTCCCAACTATGCCCAAGTAATGCATAACAAAATTACAGCTTCTGCAATATGACCTGTTAGATAACTAGAATTCTAACATGGACAGTTGCTATATGCAACTCTGGAAAGATAACAAATGTTATGCTTAACACCATTTCATGATTTGTATGTAGCTAAGGTGCCTATCAACGAAAAAGAAGTAGTTCCCAAATGCCAGCAAATCGACAGATTTCAATATTTGGGTCTCAATTCGCAGACCTTTCATTATTTGACAACCGATCCATAAGCATTTCAGATTTGGTGTCCAATAATAAAAGGCCTGTGAATTGAGACCCAAATATTGAAATCTCTCCAGCAAATCATACTCCATGGATTGAAGTGTGAATTTTCACTCTTTTCTTTCAATTGAGACGTACAGTTTTACCTTAGCATCAAAACAAGATGTACTAGTTTAACATAAGCATCCGAGGGAACATGAGCAACACAAATTTGCAGGTAAAACTGCCTTGTTACTTTATCAGGTAATTTACTGCAATCTAGTAAAACAGTAAGCTTCAGGTGCACTGAGTGTGCATGCGCGTGCTTGGCCAATGTCAAACCAAGCTCAAACTGAAAAGCCTATAGCAGCGGTCTTAACAAGGGCACAGCTTATGCAGCAAACCCTAAGGAAATCTTGCCAAACTGCACATCAAGTTAGCAGCATAGTTTAATTGCAATTGCAATGACAGCCAAACTACAATTCGGATCACATCCTCATGAAGGAGCTGCAGATATCCACATACAGCTAACGAAACTAGGCACCATGATTGCAGAAGCAGACCCAGACTAATCCAACACCTACAGCACAACCATGGGTGTACCAGGACTGACAAATCGAAGTTCAGAGAGGAAATTTTGATCACGTATTCAATCCTGGGTCGAATTGAACTTAAGCTGGTACACCGATTTGCATTACACAGGAATCAATAGCTACACATCTGGATGAGCAAAAGGAGGAGACTTGTGTGGCCGTGCCGGGGTAAAAGCTTTCACCTTTGGGCGGCCTCAGCCTGGGACCGGTAGAAATTGGCGAAGCGGCCGCGGTTGGCCGGCTTGGGTTTAGCTTGCTTCTTCGGGCGCAGGCCGGCGATCTCCTGCACCAGCGGCACGTGCACCAGCACCGTCCTCCACGCCACGTACCAGCCTGGGGACGAGCGGATCAGGGCGGGGGAACTCAAGCGACTAGCCAACGACGGCAAAGGAAGGGACGGGATCACGGGAAGGGGAGGGCGGCGTACTGAGGAGGATGAGGGTGAGGATGAAGACGACGGCGAGGAGGGGCCGGATGAGGAACACGACGGCGAGCTCCGACGCCGCCGCGAGGCCGCCGCCCGACATTGCGCCGGCGGCAGCGCGATTCCGAGGCCTCGCAAGGAGGGGATAAGGCTATTGGGCCTACGACACGTTGTGCCCGCGTCAGGAGAGGGTTGGAAAAAAGCCTAGTGGCGACGCCGTCCTGACTTTTTCTTTCTTGGGTTTTCCTGTTAGTGCAAGCAATCGCAATAGGTGCCTTGCCGGCTTCTGAGAGCCTGTGAGAACAGTATTAGTTTGAGTTTAATGGATATTTTATACGGTAGCTCCGTTTTAAATTATAATTTGTTTGACTCTTTTGATTCTAAGTTTGACCGCTTGTTTTATTCAAAATTTTCGTCAAGTTCTTCATGTGTTTTTTCATCAAGTTCTTCGCTGTAGTATAGGATCTCGAGTTCGTAACCAGTCTCCGGCCAATTATCTATTATACAATCTTATTTTCTATTATAAACGTGTGGGTTGCACGTGCGTTCTCGCTTGTTTAATTAAACGATAGAAAAAGATGGCATTTAAATTCTTCTGTTGAAGCTATGAATGAAATATTTATTGCTCTAGTAAAACAGTGAGAAACTTAGTTTTTTGTTAGATTTTTCTGTAAAATTGCATAACAGGTATTCTCGGTGATTCATTATTATATCAACTATGAGGGCTTCAAGGTAAATATGGTGGCCTTATCCCTTCCACCGATATGACCTGTGGTCCATCTTCCACTACCGTCCAGGTGACTTGGAGGTTCCAGCTTGTGCTGCTTCAATGGCCAGCAACATGGCGATCCAACGGCATCAGTAAAATCAACACCTCCATGCTACTCTTCCTCAGGTAGCATCAACATCAAATCTCCATCCATCAACCAAATTAACCAAGCAAGCCAAATCTTCCTTTTCTCTAACCACATTGTTTCTATTTCAAATCTCGCAACCAAATCAGACAAGCCCAAGTCCACCTGCAGGTCAACAGCATGCTAGAAAAGCTCCCGATTCTCCTTGCTGTCATGATGTGCACTCTCGCGCACAGCGTCATGAGAACATGCGCCAGATTTCTTCTGCCTGGTGATCGGCAATGGAGCTTATGGCAGCAAAGCAGTTATCCACCTTGTTCTTACGTTGAAGCCGTGGTTGCACGGTGGACAGGCGAACGCAGGCGCGGCGGCGTGTGACAAAGTGGATCTGCAATGCGGTTATCGGCAGGATAACAGAGCTTTGGGGGTCTAGATGCGGGCGGACGCCAGCTTGCGACGACGAGCAGCCCCACGGCCAAACTCGGTAGTGGCGCCCCAACCCCTCCGGCATGGTTTCTTTATCTCCTTGGTGTACGATTTGCTCCTCATATTCTCGCCGGTGCTTGTTGATTTGTTATCTTTCATTTTCTTTCCCTGTTCCTACTGCCTTTCGATATTAAATTCTCTCATGTTTCTACTGCCATATATATGTATATATTGATTAGTCGATTCGTATTCATGCCGGTGTCTGGATTGATTCATGTTCATCCTATTGTATGTGTTTCGATCGAACTTTGAAGCTGCCAGGAAATTGTGAGTTGTGTCCGGTATATTTAGATTGCTATTCTCTTATATGTCTGTATATGGCCTCCATTATATGGAGATGACGGCGTGGATGGATGAGACTCGAAGTCTCGAACTCAACCAGCCGACAAGGCCACGGTGCTGCTAGTCTGCTACGAGACGGAAACGAACTGAGATACGTTGCGATTGCCTGTGTGATGGACCAAAATTAGATAAAGATCAGAATACGATGTGTTGATTTATATAGATACCAGGGGGTTTTCATAAAATTATGACGCAGAAACAATCGTTGCTTTATAATTAGGTAGAGATAGAGATAAACTAGTGCAGGTAGCCATACAATAAAACTGTGTACTAAGATTAACCTCAAAGTAAGAAAATAAGATTGGCCTTAAACTTAACAATAATACTGAAACTGACCTTAAAACGAGACAATAACACCTGGCCAGACCAGGTGAGAATAGACTGAATGCTCGTCATTCTATGGAAATATTGAAGGCTAGAAACAGACGATCTTTGAACCGTCAAGACACCGCTGCGGCACCAATTTTGATGCTGGCCGTGCACGACCTTCACAGTTGGAGCTGTAGGTATAGGAAGTTTAAAACCCATTTAGTCGTGTGACGCGACTCTTGTATTCTGTGTTGTAATTCCTCCATTCCCTTGCGTTCGGCGCCAAGACCACTCTAGAACTCAACGTGGCGCTTGGCGCCAAGACCGCCTTATAATTCACCTGTATGCCGAGAGCTCGACTTGTATTGTCACTCTTTCGATCAATATGTACTTTGAGTGTAGGTGCGGTTCTTCCCCGAGGTTGTTGAAAAAGGATAATAATGTGTGTAAAATTCGTTTGAAAGGAATATTTGTGTAACCAGTTAATGGAGAGGTTACGGACACATGTTTGTATCAGTTACCAATGGCAATCAAGTTCCACATGATAATGATGGGGTGGTGGTGTTAATTTTTAGTAAAGCTCAACCAGAAGTGCAATCCTAAGGCAAATGACTGAATCAGGTTGTGTCAAACATGACCTAAACAATTGAGGCAACAAATAGAACAATATTGATTATGTGTTAGCAACTTATCAGTTCTTCTTGGAACCACCTGTAATCCTAGCAATCCACCATGACTTTCTTGGTTTGATCGGCGAATTGTTCAGATATGGAGGTTACTATATTTACAAATCTAGCACTGATCCTCTAGGAAACATTATGAAAAAATGTGATTAATTTGTTATAAGCACCGGTAATCCTAGCAATCCACCATGTCTTTCTTGGTTTGGTCGGCGAACGTTGAGATATGAAGGTCACTGCACTTACAAATCTGGCACTGATCCTCTATGAAACATTATGAAAAATTGTGACTAATCTGTTATTTGTTCAACTTGTCCCTCTCCAAAACTGCCATAGCATTGAGGTTGATTTCCAATTCCGAATTTCAGACCATCCAAATAGCTGACATTTGGTGCTACCAATGCCAATTCCTAATTCCAAGGTTCAATATCTACATCCAAACGCAGTGGTACATCCGGTATAAAGAAAATCAACAATTGTATTAGCATATGATGCAGTATACATATTTGAGCTATACGATGTCTCGTGCTAGGAAAATTACAAATTAAAAGCAAGACTATATTTTACTTCACTTTGAGTAAGAATCCAATACATATGTGGAAAGAAAACAACAAAACTTTGTGACTTGTATGAATGATATGTGAACATGCTAGAATCGGTCCAATTCGCTTCGCTTCGTTGTCATGAAATGAAATATCTCACCCTGTGACCAAAGAGATCTCATTTTGAGATAACTCCATAAGCGATATTCTAAGAAACTGCCAAGTGAGATTTGAGAAGGGGATTGAGAGAGTTCTTGGATTTGGGTGTGTGGTGAGCATCAACTCCATCTCTTGAGCACTTGAAGCATCATCGACCATCGACTCATGTTTGTTACTCTTGGAGCTTTTGCTCCTAGACGACTAGGTGTCTCCGACAAGCGCTCAACTCGTGTAAGCTTGCCTCGAAAAGTTTGTATTGTCAATCCTCTCCGAGGATATCTTAGTAAGTAACCCTAGCTTGGCTTTTGGGCCCTAGGGTGAGGGCAGGGTCATGGCTTAACCCGGTCTCTTTGGAGGCACCTCAACTGAGAAGTAACTTCTTTAGGAAAGTGAACTTCGATAAATAAATCACTTGTCTCCCATTGTGGTTGTTGGTCTTCGTAGTTTATAGTTGGCTTTCATATATTTGCTCCGATCTACTTGTGTGTGAAGTTTGTGGTGTAGCTCTTAGGTGGAAAAGAATCCCTAGACGATTTCCCACATTTTTATTCAAAGGAAATTAGCTAAGGGGGTGTTTGGATCCTCAAATTATAGTTTTAATCACGTCACATCGGATGTAAGATTGCTAATTAGAAGTATTAAATATAGATTAATTAAAAAAATCATTACATAAGCGAGAGCTAATTAGTCCATGATTAGATAATGTAATATTATAGTAATCATGTGATAATTATGGACTAATTATAGGTTAATTAGACTTGTTAGGTTCGTCTCACGGAGTAAACATGACTTATGCAATTTGTTTTATATTTAGTTTATATTTAATACTTCTAATTGTCATTTATTTGAGAAACTAAATTTTTGCTCCCTCGATCCAAACACCCACTAAGTTGCTTAAAATCTTTGCATCACGTGCTCACTCTTTTCTTTCATGCTCTAGGACTGTCTAAGTCGGAGTATTTGATAGGATACCGAAAGTTCCAGGTACTAATTCAATTGTGAGAAAAATTATATGCAGAATTTGAAGATCTTATTCACCCCCGGGATGGCTATCGAGCGAGTATATGACACGCGGGGCCCGCGTCAGGAGAGAATGGAAAACCCGTTGGTGCAAGCAAAAGCCTCGTTGCGGGAAAACTCGGTGGTGCAAGCAAAAGCCTCGTTGCGACGCCGTCTTAGTGCAAGCAATCGGAATCGCTGTCTAGCCGGTTTCGTAAAAGATAGTTTGTGTAAAATCCAAGACACTACTATTTGCGTAAAAAAAATTCAAAGGAATGTTTGCGTAAAATTATCCGCTAACCGGCCAGTCTCCAGAACAGAAATCCCCAGGACATTCACAATCACAACTGAAACTTCAGGTGCCCTGCCTGTCTCAAACAAAGGAAGAAAACACTTCAAGTGCCCACACACTTCAAAAGGAAAAAAAAACGATCCAATCCAGCATTGCCAGTGTAGGTGGTGCAAAAATAATACATCAACATTGTGATCAAATTGAATTATTCATCGCGGTTTTAGATAACAAATACAATTGCATGTACACCCTTCCATTCGTGGAAGATGCATGAGCAGGCCAATCATTGCAATGAACAAATACAATGGTCGCATAAATAACATTCACAATGTAACATTGGTCTTGGCCTTGTTTAGTTTCCGAATTAGGCCTGCCTATAGTGATTCGGGCCACTTTCTGCGTTCGGGAACTAAACGGCCAGGCCAAATTTGGGTCCAAATTCTGCCGGCTGGAGGCCCGAATCGGGACCGAAGCATATAGTAGGGGGCGTCGCCCTAGCCCCGAGTCATCCCCCCCAGCCTCGAGTCGGCCGTCTCCCTCTCCCCTGCCGCACCCGGTGCCGCCGCCATCCTCGCCACCGCTGATGTCGTCCGCCTCGCTCTCCCTGGCGACAGATCCACCAGCTCCGATAGTTGATCCACCGTCCTACAGATCGTCGCCGGCGATGGACGGCTTCAACGGGCAAGGCCCCGGCTCGGAGTTCAACGGAGGGAGCGTGGGGAACTTCGACGACGGCAGCGGCACAAGGGACCTCTTCTCCCTGGCGCCGCCAGAGGAGGAGCTGGTGCGAGCTGGCCGTACTCCGCCGCGCCGGCGGCTTCAACCCTTTGGCCGCCGAGGCACTGCCATCCGGGAGCTGCGGGTTCGCCGCCAACGACCGGATCCGGCTTCTTCAACACGTTCGCCGACGCTCCGCCGCCATCCGGATTCGGCGTCTTCAACACCTTCGTTGCCGGCATCCGGATCCGGCGGGTTGAACCTCTACTCTGTCGGGCCGCCTGGATTCGGAGGCGCTTCGTTCAACCGGTTCATGCCCGCGCCACATCCCTACTCGGCCTCGACCGCAGGCTACTCAGCTTGTCGGGCCTAAACCTCAACGCAAACAGCGCCGGGTACCCGAACATGAACGAGTACGAAGCGTTGCTTCGTTCCGGAGGAGGCAGCAGCAGCTGTGGCGGACCGTCGGCGGGGATGCCTTCCAGGAGCCGTGGTGGGCAGCCTGCAGCGGTGCCTCGGCGGCGGCGAAGGCAAGCCAGGGGCCGCGGTGGCCGTCGTCGTGGCGCCACCCAAGCTCATCCCGGCGGCATCAACATAGATGACGATCCGGTACGCACTGTCTGCACATTAATAGCACAATTGTTGTCTACTTTTCTTTCCCCAAACCAACACCGCACTGTCATCCACATGTTCATGCATTCCTTTTTCCATAACCACCTGCACAGCATGAGACCCACAGGGCCAACTGGACCCAAACCGACACTGAGCTGTTTTGTGACCTGTACGTGGAACAAATGGACCTTGCTCGATGCAACAATGGACAGATGCAAAAGGACGGATGGAAAGAAGTCCAGCAAAAGTTCCTGGCTGCTACTGGTAAGCTCCACGACAGTGAGCAGTTCGGGTCCAGGTTCAGGGAGTTGAAAAGGTTGTGGACTTTCATCGACAACCTGAAAATTGTGTACACTGGGCTAGGACGCAGAGCTGATGGCTCTGTGCTTACGGAGGACTCGTGGTGGGCGGCCGAATTCCGCGAAGAAAGGGTTCGTCACCTTGCTCCACTTATTGAGTTGCACACTGATTTTTTTTGTTTTCTGACGTGCATGTGCGATGTTGTTCTGTGATGCAGGGCAAGCAAGAATGGAACCAGCTTAAGCAAGGATGGCCACCATACCTTGCTTAAATGGACCGCATGTATGAGAGAGTTGCTGTCAGGGGAAATACAGCTTTTGTTCCTGGGGTTCAGCGAGAGCTCAACTTCAGTTCAAGCGGCGACGATTCAGAAGGAGATGATGAAGAAGGAGATGATGCTGAACATGGAGATGCCAGTGCGACCGCAGATAGCCGTGCTAGCCCAGTGCTGGACAGCATGTCCCCTCCAGGGCGTGGTAGTGTGACATGTCCTCTTCGAACCATTGCTGACAGACAGTTGTCCTCTTCGAACCATTGCTGACAGGGGTTCCATGCCCTGGAGGGACATGCTGTCCAGCACTGGGCTAGCACGGCTGTCTGCGGTCACACTAGCATCTCCATGTTCAGCATCATCTCCTTCTTCTGAATCGTCGCCGCTCGAACTGAAGTTGAGCTCCCGCTGAACCCCGGGAACAAAAGTCGTATTTCCCCTGACAGCAACTCTCTCATACATGTGGTCCATTTGAGCAAGGTATGGTGGCCATCCTTGCTTAAGCTGGTTCCATTCTTGCTTGCCCTGCATCACAGAACAACATCGCACATGCACTTCAGAAAATAAAAAAAAATCAGTGTGCAGCTCAGTAAGTGGAGCAAGGTGACGAACCCTTTCTTCGCAGAATTTGGCAACCCACCACGAGTCCTCCGCAAGCACAGAGCCATCAGCTCTGCGTCCTAGCCCAGTGTACACATTCTTCAGGTTGTCGATGAAAGTCCACAACCTTTTGAACTCCCTGAACCTGGACCCGAACTGCTCACTGTCGTGGAGCTTACCAGTAGCAGCCAGGAACTTTTGCTGGACTTCTTTCCATCCGTCCTTTTGCATCTGTCCATTGTTGCATCGAGCAAGGTCCATTTGTTCCACGTACAGGTCACAAAACAGCTCAGTGTCGGTTTGGGTCCAGTTGGCCCTGTGGGTCTCATGCTGTGCAGGTGGTTATGGAAAAAGGAATGCATGAACATGTGGATGACAGTGCGGTGTTGGTTTGGGGAAAGAAAAGTAGACAACAATTGTGCTATTAATGTGCAGACAGTGCGTACCGGATCGTCATCTATGTTGAAGCCGCCGGGATGAGCTTGGGTGGCGCCACGACGACGGCCACCGCGGCCCCTGGCTTGCCTTCGCCGCCGCCGAGGCACCGCTGCAGGCTGCCCACCACGGCTCGTGGAAGGCATCCCCGCCGACGGTCCGCCACAGCTGCTGCTGCCTCCTCCGGAACGAAGCAACGCTTCGTACTCGTTCATGTTCGGGTACCCGGCGCTGCTTGCGTTGAGGTTTAGGCCCGACAAGCCGAGGTAGCCTGCGGTCGAGGCCGAGTAGGGATGTGGCGCGGGCATGAACCGGTTGAACGAAGCGCCTCCGAATCCAGGCGGCCCAGCAGAGTAGAGGTTCAACCCGCCGGATCCGGATGCCGACAACGAAGGTGTTGAAGACGCCGGATCCGGATGGCGGCGGAGCGGCGGCGAACGTGTTGAAGAAGCCGGATCCGATCGGCGGCGGCGAAACCGACGCTCCCGGATGGCAGTGCCTCGGCGGCCAAAGGGTTGAATCCACCGGATCCGGAAGCTGCCGGCGCGGCGGAGTACGGCCAGCCCGCACCAGCTCCTCCTCCCGGCGGCGCCAGGGAGAAGAGGTCCCTTGTGCCGCTGCCGCCGTCGAAGTTCCCCACGCTCCCTCCGTTGAACTCCGGGCCGGGGCCTTGCCCGTTGAAGCCATCCATCGCCGACGACGATCTGTAGGACGGTGGATCAGCTATCGGAGCTGGTGGATCTGGCGCTAGGGAGAGCGAGGCAGACGGGAGGCGGACGGCATCAACGGCGGCGAGGATGGCGGCGGCGCCAGGTGCGGCGGGGGAGAGGGAGACGGCCGACTCGAGGCTGAGGGGGGGATGACTCGGGGCTAGGGCAACGCCCCCTCCTATATGCTTCGGTCCCGATTCAGGCCTCCAAACGGCAGAATTTGGACCCAAATTTGGCCTGGCCGTTTAGTTCCCGAATGCAGAAAGCGGCCCGAATCACTGTAGGCAGGCCGAATCGGGAGGCCCAATTCGGGAACTAAACAAGGCCAAGATCTGGATCATCAATGAGTAAGGCATTCTTATATATGTCAGAAGCTGTCAGCTAATATGTTAGTGCAATCAGGATTCTAAATACCTCACATGGATTCCTACAAGCAGAGGAGCCATCGAGTTCTAAGAGACGTACTACCCATCTGGAATTCTGGATATCTGGATTCCCATTTCTTTGTGCTTCACTTCAGCATGATTTTTAGAAACCCACGTGTCAATGAAGCGGCTGCCCAATACCTCCCTGTTCAGCAGAAGATTGTTTGTCATGACCAAATTATGTCTTGGCTACTGAACGAGAAGATAGAAGAAATGGCAAACCTTGCTATCGCTGGTTTCAATGCTCTCTCATGGTTACATGTTCTCAGCCTGGTTCTGGTTTCCCCCACGCTTCCTTTTGGTAGGTTTTGTGGTTAAATTGTCACTGGTAACTTCAGCCACCACAAGGTTTTGAGCAGGCAGCTGGCCGATGAAGAGAACATTCTGTGCCCAACCAGCATAACTTCCAAATCTAGTTACAAATGCATCAGCAACGACAACACTAAGTTTTGGGGTCAAGCTCTTGCCAGCTAGGTCCGGCAACAGATATTGTGTGGCAACCTGCATTAAATCAATATAAATGGGGTTTAACACTAGGTATAAAAAATATACAGTAAAACAATCTTCCTCGGAATGAATCCTTAAGTTTATGTTTTTTTTACCCTGACACTGGTTGCCTCAGTGTTTAACAGAGTATCATCAATTCACAGTTTATATGTAGTGATTGGTCGAATGGAGTTGAAGTCATAACTAGAATCAGGTGCCCATATGCAATTAAATACAACTTACGTGCAAAACAGGTTATCATGGATAAATGATCAAAAAATCATCATTGTAAAGCCTTAAATTCCTTACCCTAGGAAACATAGAAGCATGATCATAACTCAAACCAGCCCTGCCCATACATAAATTTTCTACACTCAATGAAAACTAAGATGGCCCAATGGAACAGGAGATGTTATTACTAACAAGATCAGTATTTATACAGATAACAGTGTATTGGCATACCTTCCAGACATGCGTATCGACAGGAATAGCATGATTCTGATCAAGGGAGAACAGAGCAATGCAGGCAGCAACCTTTGGACCAACACCTGGTAGAGTGCAAAGAGCCTCAATCACCTCTGGAAGTTCTCTCTCACGCAATGAGGCAAGCCATTCTTCACCTCCACCAGGCTTGGCCTGCAATTCTTTAGCAGTGCCAACAATGTACTTTGCCCTGCTCATTTGTCATGAAAGAAAGACAGAAAAAATGCCCAACTCAGTGTATTTTATGACTATATAGCAACAATAACTTGTATACGCAAGATACTCATGAGTAAATGCCAAGTTATAATTCATGCAGCAAAAATAACTTTCTGCCGGCTAAAATACGCTATAAACACCAGTACACCATCTTGAGTTTTAGTACACATTGTCACACCAATAACATTACTATAATCTCCATGGTGGATTGAAACAAAAATGCTGGACACCTGATTTGCTTGTTAACCAGCCCATTGTACTTACCAAAGTTTCATTTCCTAACCAACACTTCAGTAATACTGTAAGTATTAAAAAGCAAGCATAACACAAACAACCTACCATTGCTATACCACACATGAATTAGCAGCTATTTAAAAATAGTAGAAGAAAATCCATTGGCTCACAAGCTAGGAGTTTGAATGTTTGATCACTCAGAGCAGACGAGCTTTGCTGAATCAAACACGCAGAACGACCGGTGCTTGTAGCCTCACAAAATTGCAATTTTGCAAGGCACCAAAAGCTGACCTGTACCCAAACCCGGCCTCCCGAAGCTCCTGCTCCGACACGCGCGCGAGCCGCTCGATCGTGGGGAACCGGTGGAACACGAACCCGCCGACCTCGCCAAGCCGCTCCCCGTATCCCGCCAGCGTCCACACCATCTTCTCGATCCGCTTGATGTTGTTGTTGGAGGAGCAGAGGAACTGGAAGAAGCACTCGACGGGGTCCTGCCTGAGCACCCGCGCTCCACCGCCCCCGAGCCGCGCGGCGACCTCGGCGAAGCGCTCGTCGGCGGCGGCGAACTGGCGCCAGAGGTCGGCGAGCGGGACGGCCGCGTTGAGGTAGTCGCACAGCGCGGCGCGGGCATCGGGCACGGAGGAGGAGGAGGCGGTGCGGCCGCCGTCATTGTGGAGGAGGAAGGCGAGGCGGCCGTCGTCGGCTTCGGGGAGGTGGGAGAGGGAGACGAGGTGGGGCCCCACGGCGCCGGTGAAGCGGAGCGGGGAGAGGGAGGTGCGGCGCCAGAGGAAGGTCTGGCCGGTGGGGAGCGTGAGCGGGAGGGAGAGGTCGGCGGCGGAGAGCGGGAGTGGGTGCCACTCTTCCTGCGCCTCGGCGGCCGCGGCGCAGAGGGGGAGGCGGCGGCGGGCGGAGTGAGGGGGGTCGTCGTGGTCGGCGGTTCCGGGTTTGGGGGCCTCTACGGGAGGGACCGGCGGCGGGGTAGAGGGCAGTTGTGATGGGGAAGGCGGGAGGGGCGATGATTTGACGACGCGGCGGCGGCGAGGAGGCATGGCGGCGACGGCGGCGGAGAGGGGAGGGGACCGGGGAAGAAGCGGAAGGCGCATGGTAGTTTACGTGAACTAGCCCCGAAAGCGGAAACGTATTGTAACTTTCAATTCAAAATACCTCGCCTGGTGTGGCGATCTCCTTCAGCAATTTCGCCAGCATAACTGCATAACCATGTAATAATGCAAAGGGTAGATTTTATTTAATGAAAATGGAAGAACAAACCAAGACAGTGCGTCGCATTTTTTTAGTAAAATTATTTTGGCAAGAGTTCTAATTGAACTGTAATGTACTAATATCATGCTAATTCTCTATTTAAATAAATTTTCAACATTATTAGTGAATGGCCCTGTTTAGTTCCCTTGAAAAGCCAAAAATTCTCTCTCAAACTTTACTATTCACCTATCACGTCAAATCACATCAAATCACTCTCCTCATACATGGAACACTAAACGTGGATAAATAAAAAAACTAAGTACATGGTTTTGATGTATACGACGAGACGAATCTTTTGAGCCTAGTTAGGTCATGGGTCATGTTCGGCTGGCCCAATAAACAGTGCTCGGCTGGTTATTACGGCTTATTCCCTCTCACAGAATACTATTCATTCTACCAGCCGAACATGCTCATGGTAGGACAACGATTACCACAAACAAACAAAAAGTGCTACAATACGCTACAGTGTCCGATGTGACATTTTCACCAAACTTCACATTCCCTTTTCAGGAACTAAACACAGCCAATGATGATATTTAATGGAAGCATGAGTAGGCACACGTCAAGTGTGATTGCACGAGATGAGTACCAACCAAACATTAAAACTATAATCTAAGATAAGTTGATAACCCATTCTGATCGTATATTAAAAGCAACTCAGTCTCCTACTCCGCTTTCTACCCTACATTTTAAGGACTTGGAGTACAAAATCGCATTCCAGTCACCCCAAATCCTATCTCCCATTTTTGAATGAGAGGCTTCTCCCTTTTCACATATATGGTAGGTGGGACCGATAGCTAGGGCCCGCAACAAAAGATGATGTGAAGTTAGGAAAAATTAGACAAACATTGGATATGAAGATAAAGATAAGTAACTCACGTTGTCATGAGTTCAATTGGCAGGGGACTGTCTTCGAAAACATCTGCGAAGCCTTGCAATACAACATGTATATTTACATACATCAGCGATCATGCTCAAAACAAAGGGTGGATTTGTATCTTCCACCCCAGCAATCATAGAGGGGCTTGCAAAACCACAGCTCTTCACTAACCGATAACCCAATCAAACTGAAGCACAACCTACACAAACAACACATATTAAGGAAAAATTCAGGGGAGAATATTTATCTCTCTTATATGCAGGAAAAGAGGTTGAAAATGTTTTTCTGTCTACTATCATCATGTACCATTCCTCTTATTCTTTTCAGTAGCATATCACCAGATTGGAGGAGACACAGGGTCTCATCTTAGATCGAAGTCATGGACATGAAGAAACTGAACTGTCTAATATGGCGATTACCTATAAACAGAGATTACATAGTGAGATATCTAAAAGCATGTAGACAACCTAAATAGTAGAAGAGATACTTACATAATTAATGTGCAAATAACGAAATTATGTTGAAAGGCACTCACCTCCAAGTCCCAACTGATTCCATGGTTTCCTTCTTCCTCGACATTTTTTTGCCCTTCAGGCAGCGTGCTTCATTTCCTTTTGCAGGCTGGAGCTTGGGTTCATCTGACACCAAACCAAGTTGCATGATGGATTCTCCCTATGTCACTTGGATGGCAGGCACGAGCTTCTTCACCGTTGGAACATTTGTTGATGGTAGCCTCAAGGATGCCAGGCACGAGCTTCTTCACCGTTGATTGACATGACAAATGGTAGCAAGCCTGAACAATTTTTCCATCCCAGAAATTCACAATAGGCAGGCAGCCAGAGCAATGCTATGCTCGTAGAGCACCATGTCTAGTGTATCCGTGTATAACAGTGTATGGCCAATTGGCCATTCTATATTTCCATTGAGCTGTTCTACATATATAGAATCTGATCGAATCTGGATGAAGCTGAGGGCCAAAGTCAAGTGCCCTTTGACACCCGGGACTCGTAGGCAGCAGCAAGTTCCTGCGAGACAAGAGCAAGCTCTGCATATTTAGTCTTTGAATATGTTAGAGTTGTGTCGAATATGTGTATGTTTGGTTACGACGTGGACTTGAGCTGCAATTGGTAGGTTAGGGATAGAGTTCTGGTCGTACTCTGTATCCTAGGGCCCATAAATATGAGGGCACTACCATGGAACCATGAGACGATTTGGTGGCTGATGTGGGCGGCGGCGTGGCCGCGGTGGTGCCCGGATGCTGGTGTAGCTGCTGTTTATGGGGAGGAGCGCCCGTAGTCAGGCCCCGAGGATGTAGGCACATGGCCGAACCTCGTTAAAAAAATATCGTACCTCGGTGTCGTTCTCGTGTTGATCTTCGTGATGGCGTTTGTGATCTTGTTGTTTCCGCTGCGATGGTGCTAATCGATCCGTCGGGATCTCGACGCTAGTGCCGGTTTTATCTAACAAGTGGTACCAGAGCCATAGCTGTGAAGATCTTCGGAGAGATGCGATGAATATGTTTCCACACGGCGTCGGAGTTGCACAATGTCCGTGAAGGGACATGGCGCAAGGTGGAGCATGGTGGCGGTCGACGATTCGATCGGTGGAGTCGGACACTTCGAGGAGGAGACTCAAACCATCCGATGATCAAGACATCAGCGGAATTCGTCCAGACGTGGAGATCGGGGCTGATTGAGCTGATTGGCTGCTGTTCGATAGGGGTCGGTCAGACGTGTTCGATGGTCCGGCTGGAAGACGTCGTGGACGAGGACGACGACTTCAGTGGCGAAAGCCACGGTGGACTCGGCGTGTTTATGGAGACGGCTTGTTTGAGACATGCGCGATGGGAACCGGCGCTCGCAGCTGTCGTGGAGGCGTTGGTCGTAACAGTCGCGTAGATTCTTTGAAATCTGGAAGGTGTGGGAGCGATGCGCGAGGCAACTGGAGGCCGACTCGGCGAGGACGCATGCATTAGTGTCCTACAGCCGGAGGAGTCGGCGTGCAGGCGGACCAAGGCGTTCGATTGTGTGATGGCACGGTCGGTGAGGCAGCAACGTAACGGGAAGAGTCCGGACTTGGGGTAGGAAAATAGAAATTTGCATGCGTACATGCATGGTGCATGCACGTATTGGATTATTTATTTCCTTGCTCAGTCAAGAGAGACTTAATTAGTTACGTGTGCTATTGGTTAGCTATACGGCCCACGAGTGGTTCGGATCAGGAAGCGCATGCATACGGAAGTCATACAGGAAAAGGAAACAACGGCGGGAGAGTCTGATTCTGTTCGGATCGGTGCCGACGTGATTTTTTCCTCCATAAAAGAAAGAGTCTACGGAGGATTGCAGCAGAAGGCAATCAGGCTATTTGCGAACCGGTGTTTGCGTGGTTGAAGGCAAATAGCGCTCGACGTTCGAGCAGGGTCAACATCGTCGACGTGCAACGGCGTGGAGTTTGACGGGAGGCTCGGAGGTTGCGTGATCGGAGCTTTGAGGAGAAGCTTCGTGGTGCACGGGCAGTGCACAGCAAGGCTCGGCGGCGTTCGTCGGCGGTCAGTGGCGAGGAGGCGTGCGCGAGCAAGGGTGCTGCGATCTAACCAGGTTATTCAGCTGGTTTAATTGCAGGTCGACATGACGTCGATGGCTTCCAAGTTCGAGGTGACGAAGTTTGACGGGACCGGCAACTTTGGGCTGTGGCAAACAAGGGTCAAGGATCTGCTAGCTCAGCAGGGGATCCTGAAGGTGCTCAATTCGGTTGTGTCTCAACGATCGTATCATGTACACTGTCGTGGAGGAGTCTGATCCTGGAAAGATTTGGAAGAAGTTGGGCGATCAGTTTATATCCAAGACATTGACCCAGAAGGTGTATCTGAAGCAGAAGTTGTATGGCTTGAAGATGCAAGAAGGGTCGGACCTTGCGGAGCACATCAATGTCTTCAATCAAGTTATCGCGGATCTTGTGAAGGTCGAGGTAAAGGTTGATGATGAAGACAGGGCTATTATTCTTTTGTGTTCTTTGCCCGGGTCATATGAGCACTTGGTCACCACGTTGACGTATGGCAAGGTGAGCATCAAGGTGGAGGATGTTGTGGCTGCGTTGCTTTTACATGAGGAGAGGAGAAAGAACAATGCAACTGGAGAGTCTTCTGGAGATGCTTTGCTGGTCAAGTATGATCGAGGCGGAGAGACCGGAAAGAAGAAGAAAAAGAAGGGGCCGCAGTGCTATGGATTCAAGGAGTATGGACATCTGAGGAGGGATTGCCCGGAACTTAAGAAGGGAGGAACTGCTAGTGTTGTGTTCTCAAGAAAGAAAGATGACTCGGATAGTAGTGATGGTGACGTTCTCACGGTATCAAGTGATAGGTCTTGTGAAGCGTGGTTATTGGATTCAGCTAGTTCGTTTCATGCAACATCCAAGAAGGAGTGGTTCTCGTCGTACGTTGAACAAGATAAAGGTGGATCTGTTTACATGGGAGATGACTCACGTTATCGAGTCGTTGGTGTAGGAGACATCAAGTTCAAGATGTATGATGATCAAGAGATACTACTCAAGGGTGTGAAGCATGTGCCGGGGCTGCGGAGGAATCTGATATCGCTTGGGATCTTGCATAGTGAAGTCTTGTTATATCAGGCGGCTCCTGATAAGAAGACCTTGAGGGTTATGCAAGGTGGCAAGACTGTTATGATTGGTGAGAAGTCAATAACTACACACCAGTACGAGCTGAGAGGAAGCGTTGTTGAAGGTGGAGTCATGGACGGGAGAGCAACTGCAGCTGTGTGCAGTTCCGATGATGAGGAGGTGGCCTCATCGGGCTGTTCTGAATGAGCAGCCAAAGGAGTAAACTCAAGTTCGATACACGGAGGTTCGGCATCGACAACTTCAAGGAGTGGCGAGCATATTCGTTGTAACAACCCTAAAATTCCTATAGGTTTTGTTGAGTGCAAAAATTCGAATTTAAAAATTTTTGGTGGAATTGAGTGCATGCAAACAAACATATAAGAGTGTCTTCTTTTTGCTCCCTAAATTCTTAGGCAATTTAAATTCAAATTTAAAATCAATTTGAAGTGCTAAGGATGAATTAGTGTGATTTGGATTTATTTGGATTTATTTGGATTTTTGGTTGGTTTGAATTCAAATTCTAGATTTGAATTCAAACTCTAATTGGCCAAACTAATTGTCAACCCTCTAACTGTTCGTGGGCCGAATTCCCGAAGCCAAGTCCATCTTTCCACCCTAAACTTTTCTACCCGAGCCAGCGATCCAACCGGCCTGCTCGGCCACTCGGCCCAGCAGCGGCCCACCCTTTCTCCCCTACACCGCGTCGCCTCCGCGTCGCTCGCTCTTCCACTGACAGGCGGGCCCCGCCTGTCAGCTCCATCCTCCCCGCGTCATCGTCCACCTTCCGCCGCTCTCCCTCTCTCCCGAGCGCGCCGCCCGTGACCCCCCCTCAACCACCCGAGCTCCGTGCGGCCCGACACGATTGCGCCGCGTGTCCGCAGCTGCTCGAGCTCTCCATCTCGCCGTCCGTGCCCGCCAAACCCTAGCCCTAGCGCCTATAAAACCCGCCGCCGGCCATCTTCTTCCCCAAGCCGCGCCGCCCCATTGGGGTTTCCTAGATCCAATTCGAGTGGGGGAGAGGGAGGAGGAGAACCAGGGGAGGGTCTGAGGAGGAGAAGAGGGAGAGAAGAGAAGCCGAGGCCTCTTCCCCGCAGCGCCGCCGCCGAAGCCATCGCCGCCGCTCGTGGAGCTGTCGAAGGGGAGCCGGACCAGGGACTAGAGGGCGCGCACGAGCATCGCCGAGCCACGACGAGTCTTCCCCGAGCTGCAGCGTACATCTACAAGGCCCGTGGTGAGCTGTCGTCGTCGACCCCCTTGTTTCTTCTCTGTTTCCGGCGGAGCGCCGCCGCGCGTGCTCGCCGTGCCAAGCCAAGCCTTCTGTGTGCCAGCCTTCGTGCTGTGCAGTCTCTTGTGCAGGTTCCCGAGCCGCTAAACCCTTGCAAACCGCCGTCGCTTGTTCCCCGCAGCCGAGGCCGCCGCGGCCGAGCTCCGCTCGCCCCGCGCGCGAACGCCGAGGCCACGCGCGGCCGTGGGCTACCACGAGCCTGCGCGTGTGCACCCAGGTGCGTCCCAGCAGCTGCTGGAGCCGCACGCGCACTCGTTTAACCCTTTCCACGCGCTGTTGAACCCCCAAATCCCGTGTCGCCGATGTGCTCGCCGGCGTTCATGGCCGAGCCGCCACTGCTCGCGACGGGAAGGCCCAAACCGAACCCAATCCTGGCCTTTTTCCCCTCGAGCGTGTTCGCCTAACCCTAGTGAAGCTGTCCTGACCATTCTTGAGCCCAGCCGAGCCATCCCCTGCCGGATCCGCCGTCGAGCTTCGCCGCCGGCGCGTTCTGGAGCGCGCCGCGCGCACGTCGCGTCGCGCCGTGGCCATGCCACACGCAAGACCACACCAAGTCGCCACACAGCCATGCACAGAAGATCCCAGTCGGCCACAAATCGATCCCGTGCACCCGGCTCACATGGACCACTCTCACGGTGCACCATGGACTCTGTCCACCAAGCCAGATCCAGCAGCCGCCCCTTTGTGGGCCGATTGTTCGCGTTTAAGTCTGTTTAACACCCCTGAACTCTTCCGGCCCATTCGCTTTTGGCCCAGTTCCAGCCCAGCCATCGTTTATTCTTTTTCTTTTTCTTTTAACAGCGCTGACGTATGGGACCCACCTGTCATACTCTGCGAGTCACTGACACATGGGGCCCACTGACCAGAGTTGACCCGCTGACCGTTGACCGTTGACCCCGTTGACCGTTGACCGGTCAACGCTGACGTCAGCAGGGCCCACTGCTGACGTCATCCTAGGCGGACCCCACTGCTGACGTCAGCATGACGTCATGCTGACGTCAGCAGGCTAATTATTTGTCTGTTTTCTTTTTCGGAAATTATTTATTATTTTCAGAAAATGATTTAAACTTCGAAAATTAATAATAAATCAACCGTAGCTCAGAAAAATATGAAACCAGTTTCTATATTTTTCTAAAATCATGATCTACGCGTTAGTATAGAGTTTGGTGTTATTTGAGTCTTCTTTCGTCGCTGTCTTAGTGTTTCTTTGCTAGTAGCCGCGTCTTATTTTCTTTCCGCGCCCCTAGGAGCTCCGGAGAGTCAGGAGGAGCCGGACTACTACAACAACTGCTTCGACGAGGACGAAGACCTTTGCCCAGGTTCACGCCCGACCATCTCTGAAATACCTATTAGACATGCAAACTAGTATGCTAGCGCTTTACTTTACTCGCATGATAAACCTGCACTGCCTTTGATATTATCCTGTTACCTTGCAACCTACTACTCACTTTATGAAATATGCTATGATATGCATGTGTTGGGATGGTTGTGATTGATCCTCTTGGCGTGAGTTGTGGGTGGTTTGGGAGGAGTAGTGCAGCTAGGCGGTGTAAGCGAGTAAATAACAACTCGATCGTTGATCGAGGTGCTGAGGGGCTGCACTCAGGCAGTCCCTATGGGGTACCTGTTGCGGGTACATGGTTACTGGTTACTTGGGGTTGGTACTCGGTGAGTACCTGAGGAGTTTGGGCGGCAATACCTGTTATGCGTGCCGATTGCGGACCGTTGCGGCGGATCGCTTGTGATGCAGATACTCGCTTTACCGAACAATTAAGGACCGAGTCGTGCCCCCACTTTGGACTTGGGATTTACCGTGCTCACCATCTACCCAGTATGGGGAGGGTTCCAGCAAGCCTACTCTAGTTCGGCGCCGAGACTGTAGGAGAATCGAGCTTGATATGTGTAGGGGGGATTCGTTGTGGCGTAATCTCCCTGATTTACCACGGCCCCCGACTGGCCCCGGTGGGAAGGTTTCACGACCCTGGGGCAGATGTTAGATCGGATGTTTCCCGAGCCCAGGGAGACAGGATTGGCGCCGTTACTGTTTAGGGTCTTTGCTGTGGGCTGCGTCTCAGGTTGGTTGCGGACTAGCCTTGCAGCCCGGATGGATTCCTGGAGTGCCACCTCTGCAGAGTGTAAACTATACGTATAGCCGTGTCCACGGTTACGGACGACCCATTTCTGAGAAGCCCCGGCTAGCATGGGAAACTGCTTTCTTACCTCATCCTTGATTTGGGTTATGAGAGATTGGTCCAGCTGAGGCTGTTGAGACGAGGTGGGGAGGGAGCTCACCGAGTCGACTAGTGAGTGAAAGGTGATTGGTGGATGATGATTTGCGGGAACCTGCCGTGGCAGGACGAGCCCGATGGGAAAATGTGAGGCTGATGGTTGGTTTTGGGGAGTGTATGATGTATGTGTGTGAGCAGGAGTTGGTGATGAGATGAATTTGGGTTATTGCTGCTGCTTGCATAAGAAACCCTGGCTTAAACCTTGTTTATTTCTATATCCTTAGAATAGGCCACCTTTAAAGGTTGCATCATATTATGGTTGGTGACGTGGACCTGTCCCATTTCCTTGGGGACAGACTTTGGGTTCTCAGGTGAAGACCCCGACCACGAGTTCAACCAGGACGGGTGGTACGATTGAAGGGTGTGCGCTACGCTCAAGGATGCCTGTGGAGGAGTGGACCCAGTTGTTCTAGCTACCGCTGCGTAGATGTTTCTTATTGTCGTTTTAGCCCAGAGGGCTTGTACCAGACGCTTTGTCTTTATATGAGTCATGTAATGAATCTTTTATCGTTGTATGGATGTGATATTCGACTGAGATGAGTTCTGTACGAGATAGCTGCTATTCCTGGGACTATCTCAAGGGTACAGGGAGTCGGGTTCTCGTTGGTGAGAATCCGGTTCGTCACATTCGCCAAGGTGGAGTTTGTTAGAGTTGTGTCGAATATGTGTATGTTTGGTTACGACGTGGACTTGAGTTGCAATTGGTAGGTTAGGGATAGAGTTCTGGTCGTACTCTGTATCCTAGGGCCCATGAATATGAGGGCACTACCATGTAACCATAAGACGACTTGGCGGCTGGTGTGGGCGGCGGCGTGGCCGCGGTGGTGCCCGGATGCCGGTGTAGCTGCTGTTTATGGGGAGGAGCGCCCGTAGTCAGGCCCCGAGGATGTAGGCACATGGCCGAACCTCGTTAAAAAAAATATCGTACCTCGGTGTCGTTCTCGTATTGATCTTCGTGATGGCGTTTGTGATCTTGTTGTTTCCGCTGCGATGATGCTAGTCGATCCGTCGGGATCTCGACGCTAGTGCCGGTTTTATCTAACAGAATATCTGCTGAGCTGCGCACATGTGTTGAGTTGTTGATTGCTGAAACTCTGAAACACTTGCCGTGACATGTATGTCCTTTGGACAGAAGGCACCACGATATCACGGATTCACGGTGCTGTCGACGCCAAGAGCCCACCCTACCTCGCACAGGAACTTGCCGTCGCCGTGCTCCTTGAACGCACTCCACAACTGCTTCGGCAACTCTTTCGATCCGCATCCCTGCAGCAGCTAGGTTGATTCGTCTGGCGACAGCTCCGCAAACTTGCCCTGGTCGTCACTCATCAATGACATTCCGATGATATCCGTAGCATACAGGCGCTATGAATCGAAACGGTAGCGCGAATCATGTACAGTAAAATTCAAATGTCCAATCAATCACTCACCGGCCGTGTTCACTTCCAGAATATGGGCGCCGGATTTGGGACTGGCGGGACCCACGCGCGTCAGTCCGGTCACTGTAGCATTTCGTTTGTACGTGTGAAAAATTATTCAAAAATTGATTAATTAGATTCAAAATGTTCGTCTCGCAGGGTACAACAAAACTGTGCAATTAGTTTTTGATTTCATCTATATTTAATACTCTATGCATGTTATGACATTTTGATGTGATGAAGAATCTTCTTTTTGTATAGTGTATTTGAGAGTAACTTTTTAGAAGTAAACAGGCCCACCGTATCGAACTCATGAAGCCATGTACGAAATGAGAAATCTGCTTGTCACTATATTGATCTAAAGCGCCATGACCATATCGCACCAAATTCCAGAACGAATCAGGAAAGGATAACAAGAGGGGAGGAAGGGCAGGGGACCGAACCGCCTCGCGGTAGATGCGGGCTCTCTCGCCGAGCAGACCTCGAGACACGGAGGCCACCGCCGGTTCGCCGCGCCGCATCTTCTCGGACTGCCGCGACGTGGGTGCCATCAGAGGAGGAAATGGGCTGGTCCTCGTAGAGTAGTACGAGAGCAAAGCCGGCCCGGTCCATTAGTGCCGGAAACATATATAAAAGAAGGGCAAAACGGCCGGAGATACCAAGATTGGAGCGGCTGCCTCCGCCATGCATTAGCTTCCAGTCGTACCCCACCCCCACCGGTGTCTCGGATTGGGATAATCTGTCGCTCTTCGCTCTTGCGAGCCCCCGCAGAAGCGTGGGCAGGATCATCAGCTGCGACAAACAGGGCCACTCCGTTGTCTACAATGCTGACTCAAACTCTAACCAGATCCTGCCCTGTATGCAAGGTTACACTGGAGTCAAGCCCACCACCATCTCGGGCGGCAATCCCGGTGCCCAGGTAGAGGACCTCTATGTCTTGCACTCTGGCTTCCATGTCCTCAGATTTGGCGCCGCGAACAGATTGTTTGATTTCCCCGGGAGCCGCCAATCCTGGCATTGGGACTCCCTTCCACCGCCACCGTTCACCCATCCTGTCAAGTCCCACACTGTGATTGATGGTGGCCGAACCATCTGCGTGTCATCCTGCCCAGACAGCTTTGGCACATATTGCTTTGACACAGTGGAACGTGAATGGTGGCAGGCCGGATACTGGGTGCTTCCATTCTGGGGCGGAGTTGAGTACGTTTCTGACCTTGATCTCTGGCTTGGCTTCTCCCCGAGGAAGCCCCATCGCCTGTGTGCGACATCAGAGCTCTCTAGCATGGAGGAGCTCATTGCCATGGAGCAACCACCATCGGTGCTGCCTGATTTGGATGATCTGGATACACCCAAGAACTGGGATCCATTAAGTGTCAACCTCCTCAACCTTGGTGGTGGCAAGTTTTGTGTTGCTAAGGTCTTCCAAGAAGTCGTAATGGACACAGAAGATGAAGAAGAATCAGATTACGACCATGACATTGACTTGCTTGGCCCTGAGTTTGCTGTGCTCACAGGTGTTGAGCTGATTACTAGTGGCAGCAGTGGTGGTAATAATAAACTAGAAGGGATCCGGGTTCACAAGTCCATACGCTACATGTTCAAAGATGAAGCTATCGAGTGGGTGCTATGAATCACTTTTGGAAAGTAGCTAATCTTATTGCATAGTAGTATGAATCAAGTTTTAGTTGTAGTTTTAACTTTTGTACGCAGTATCTAGTGGTGTGGTCTTGTAATAACACTGCCTGGTGAACTGTGGTGTGGCGCCGATCTGGCACCTTTCACTATAATTTACTACAGTACTTGTCTAGAATCAAATATAAATCTTTCTCAATTGTTTGCTTTTCTTTTCACGTAATATATCATTTGACATGTGGTCAAAATGGAAAGTGTTGTTAGTTCTTTTATTCATTTTTCTTCGCAAGGTGTTGATTGGAAATGCTATACAGGTGGTGGCACTGTTATTTACAAAATTTCAGCCTAATTTAGATGTTTGCATTGTGATATCATGTTCCAATACAAATGCCCCGGTAATTAGTTTTGAGATTTCACCTTTGATGGTGAGTGGTAAGCTGTTTGGGGATGGATAACTTGTATGAATAAATTAAGCACAGAGCATGAGGGAGAAGGGGTGAATTGCAGGGAATTTCGCTAGCAAACCTTCTGGAAGGTAGGTCTCTGCCTCTGAAGCGTATATAACTAACCATCTAGGCAGGTAGGATTCGCATTGGCACTGGCAAGTCTACATGCTGAAGTAGCATGGTGGTCTCTGCTTCTTGCCTTGCTCTGATCATCTCACTACTTAGGATGGAGTTGCTTTTATCAACCTATGGCTCAACGAGGTCCACATCAGCCGTGGAATAAAGTGCTTAAATAGGGGTGGGTTCGAGACTGAATGTAACGATACTCATTTTTTTTCTAAAAAAAAAGAACAGACTTCTCTATTATAAAGTATATAATGCATTGCTTCCACGAGACCACGACTACTTGCATACAAAGATGCAAATCCATCCATTCAATGTTGTACTGTAAATACATCATAAGTGATGCAGATACTCTGATAGTATTGTTCTTGGAACACTTGCTATACATCCCTTTTGCTCTAGTCTCTTTCTTAATTTCGCAAAAAAACTGTTTACAGAGTGTACGTAGCTCTGATGCTGGTAATCCTCAGGAAGTCAGGATCATGACATAACCAGAGACGTCAAGAACGCCAGCCCCGCGATGAGGAGCATGATGTTGAAGAAGTAGTTGGACTGCAGGGGCTTGTCCGGGCTGCCTCCAAACCCCTCGTACTCCGCCCTGATCTTTTGCTTCATCGAATCCGACAGCTCCCTCTGCAAGTTCACCCACGACATGCTTCATCAAGTTACCATTAATCTACCCTCTGGATTGCAAAAGGTGAGGGGACTAGTGCTTACCTTTCCGTAAGAGTATTTGGCAGCGGAGAAGGGCTCCGGCTGTGGTGCTGCGCCGTTGTTATCGTCCGCAGTTGCTGTTGCTACTGCCGCTGATGCTGGTTCCAGTGTGGGTGCTGCTGTTGGCTCTGGTTCCGGTGCCGGTGGCGGTGGTGCTGCTGCAGTTGCCGGTTCCGGTGTTGTTGGTGCAGCTGCTGGCTCAGCGCTCGTGTCATCGTCCAGTGAGAATCCCTGCAGGATAGTTACATCACATACATGGGGACAGTAACAAACAAACATATCAGTTCATATACGAACTGAAAAAATTGACCCAAACCATCCATAATAACTCATGTTCCATCGGTATGGCACCAGATACACCGATTTACTTGCCACTTGGCTTATCTCTCAAACTCCCAACATCAGACTAGTTCTGATGTTATGGTAGTGGTGCTATGTCTCTTCCGTATAACTGGATATGATCTAGTGGTTGTGGACGCGGAATGGAAGAGCATGCACATTAGAAGTAAATCTATCATTCAGATTGCAAGCCTACAGAATAGAAACTATCCTACTGCATTTGCTCGTTTACTTAAGTTGCAACTGCTTGAGAAGATTCCAGATGGTGACACTAACCTCAGGAGGATCAAACTTTGCACCAAGGTTGCTTAGTTTAGCATGAGCTTCAGCGTAGTCTTTAAAGAAGGCTTCTTGATCCTCAGCATATTTTTCCGCGTATACCTGAATGTGACGTTGATTGTCAGGGAATGCAAGTAGGATCTTCACATGTCACAAACTGAGCCCAAGTGGTTTACCTTGAAAGATGGATCCTCAAATAATGCAGCATCAGTAGGCAAAACTAGAAGATCCTGTTCCTTCTGCTCTTTCCATGGAAGCTGGGTCAGATACTTCATGTCCTGAAGTGTTGTTAACAGCTTAAAGTAAATCACCAGAGATTCTAGTGGATAATTTGATTTGTAAGCATGACAAAAGGGAGGCACACCTTGAAGTAACTGTTATCAAACTTCAACCATTCAACTGTCCATGATTGTCCTCCAGGTTCACCAGGCCCATCCTTCTGTAGAACACAATAATAGGATTACCACAGTACAAGTTAATTGAAACTAATCGAATGCACAACCCTCCCGGATTAACACCAAGGTTGCAAAAATATACTTCGGATAAAAGGAGAGCAGAATTTTCATTTCTCAATAAAGAAGCGTCAGGAGTAGGAAAATAGTGTAGTACCAAGTATCAGTTTGCATCATGATTCTATTATGTGTATAAAGGAGACACAAAGGGTACAGAAGTTGTCAAGTCCGAATCAGTTATTCCATCTTAAGGACAAAGTACTGCAGGAATTGTAACTCCGAAGTTCACAGTATCTTCATTGCATATGATAGCAAAGCTGCGCATTCTGTACTCAAAATGTAGAATAATGGATGGCATACAGATGGAGCATGCCTAGAAAACTCCGTAATACTGAAAGTAACCTAGTATTCTGATATAAACTGAAGCCAATAGACTGCAAAACATACAGTATATTTTGTTTCTGGCTTTCCCCAGCCACTCCGGTCAGGCCTTGCTCTTCCAAGTGTATGTGCTCCGGACAGCGCAACAATTTCCTGCACAAATGCAACTCAAGTTCAACACCATATCTCATTTGTAGGAAAATAACGATGGAAAGTTTAGTGAAATTTCAAAACCATGCCACACCTTGTCATCAAGGCCCATTCTATAGAATACCTCCCTAAGGTGCTCAGCAGGATCACGTGGGCCAGCATCTGTAGATCATGGGCATCAGAAACAAGTTAATCAAACTTTGATAAATACCTCTCACAAGTCACAATTTCAAGCATTGAACAAATAAAAAAAGTAGACATAGCTATAGAATGAAGAACCCATTGGAAACACTGACCAGGAAGCCTCCCTTCAGGCGGACACTGCTCGGGTGCTGTGACATCCACCCGTCCGTATTTCATTGGAAGTTTTGGGCCACCAGCTTCCTGTGTATAATGACATTGACAAAGAATATGACTACATAAACTCAACTGATCAAGGTGACAAAGTGAAATACTTAGCAGAGAAAGGACTATGACCTCAATTGCTGTAGCACTTGCCAACTGGAACAAATCTGCGTAAGTGATGCCTGGGTATTTGTCCTTGATAGGTCGGATAAGCTTCAGAGCATTAATCAGACCTGTAAAAATAAAGTCATATGTAAGTCACTACTGGCCTATGTAAGTATAAGAGTGTAAGCTCTGAAGATGAGAGAAATACCAGCATTGGCCCCATGATTCAACTCAGGTTCAAATCTTAAGCTTCCATCAGCTCCACCTCGCTGGGGCCACTCCTCAATATTCTTGTCGTAAGTACCAGAATCATGCCACCCCAGACGGACCTGAACAGAGTGGAAAGCATTACAACCTAAGATGACCACTTGGCCATGGTAAGCTAGCCTGCACAAGCACGCCATGTATTGACTGAACAACTTGGCACTTGACTACAGGTAATAGCTTTCCATTAATTGACTTCGTAAAATGCAATTTCAATAAGCACAATGTCAGAGTGTCACTGATTTACAATGTATCATGAAAAGGTAGTCACTGAATAGAACAAGACACGTTGACTGCAAGAACAGTGTAGCTCCTCCAATGTACACATTCCACATTAGTTACTGCATCGGTATGGCTGTTTATTATCGATAGAGCAACTAAAGCAAGTAGAATTTGTGCCACCAGCCAAATGCATGCTTTAGTTGCAGATGTTTCACAATTTCCTTAAGCAGAGACTTTTTGATACCATGCAAGACAGCATTCGAGCATCAGCGAGGGTCATACATTGATTGATACATTTTATAATTGCTCCATCCAATTCTTTTGGTGCCGAATCCCACTTGACTTATTCTTCTGCGGTCACTGCATTTTTTTGGACCTGTGCTCTTTTTTTCCCCTTCGCTCCCTGATCATGGGAAAAATGTAGAAAAGAAAGGTAGAATCCTTTGTTTTGTATTTGTGATCAACATATCCTTTCTGACTCGTTGACTATGGGCATGGACATTTCTGATCTAATCAAAACCCATCTGAAAATCATATTGGCGTGTCCGTTTGTTCACTGTAAAATAACCACAGAGCACACCACATGTCCACCAGCAGGAGTGAGGACGGCCCGACTGAAACATGAAGAACACTGTTGACTTGGTGAATCTACATTTAGCACATCCTAATTCAACGAGTCAGCTGATAGCTTCGAAGACCCCCAAACTACAGTGTCTGCTGCGCTTGAGTTCGGCCAGAGCGCCGTAGGAATGTGTCGCCGATGGCAGGCTAATTTAGCGTCGAGACTCGAGATCGAGCAGATGGCAGTAGTGCGCAAGCAAGGGGGACGCGGTATTACCACTTACCATGATGGGGTGGCAGTACGTGGTCTTGAGGAGCTCCTTGATGTCCTCCCGCGCGCTCTTGAGCTGCGCCGCGTCCGACGCCGCCATGCACCGGACCACCCGCGCCGCGCCGCCGCCGCGCCCGCGCCCGCGTCCAGCCGCCCTGGAGAAGTGGGCCGAGCGGGACGCGGAGCGGAGGCGCAGCAGCCCCGAGCGGGCGGAGCACGGCGAGGCGAAGGACGCCGTGGCGGCAACCGTGGCAGTGCGGCGGGCGGACGGGGAGGGCGAGGCCGCGGCGGGGAGGAGGGAGGCGACGGCGAGGCGCTCCGCCATGGCGCCGCACGCGCGCGCTTGTGTTTTCGGAGTTTGGAGGGAAGCGAGCGCCTCGGGGAGATGGGTGGGTGCGTGGGTGGCTGGTCCGCGGGCTTCCGGAGTTGGAAGGCCTTTTGTCCTCGGCTGCTGGCTGCTGCCTACTGGCTACTGGTCTGGATGGGTGAGGCTCGGAGGAGGCGGCCGTGGCGGTGGCGATGGCGGTGGGGTGGCGGTGTGTGTGGCGCGGCGAGGTTGGAGTCTAATCTGGCATGGCGAATGGCGGCGCGACGCGTGGGCTGGTGGTGGTGGACCGCGAGGGAAGAAGACGACGAGCTGCGCAGAACAAGTCTAGAAGACTGGAAAGGGACTGTGAAACGGATTGGCTCTGTGTGTACGTGGTGCTCAACTGAACTGTTGCAACATGGTCCGGTACAGGAGTAGATACAAGTATTTCGAGTTTCTTATTATTATCCAAACTGACACGGAAGGTTCCAAATAATACCCTTTATCGAGTTGTAAATAAATAAATAAATAGTTTTATGAGATTCTTTGGTCTTAGAAAGCTAAATATCTTGGGAATAAGTCCATATATAGCCTTAAAGCAGTGAGACTTGTCTGAACTATAAAAATCGGGTATTGAACCATGGCAAACAGTTCCTACAAACATACTAAAATTCTCTCTCCAAACTTCATTATTCACCTGTCACATCAAATCATATCAGATCTCTCTCCTCAAGTCCTCGTACATGAAGCATTAAATGTAGGTAAATAAAAAAACTAAGTACATGGTTTTGACGTACACGACGAGACGAATCTTTTGAGGTTAGTTACGTCATGGTAGGACAACGATTACCACAAGGAAACAAAAAGTGCTACAGTGCGCTACAGCGTCCGATGTGACTTTTCGATTAAATTTTATCCATCCCTTTTTACTAAACACATCCAATCTAAACTATTGAAAACCTATAAATAATCCCTATATGGTTTTTGATGGAGGTTTTGCTTACGTGGCATGCTGATATGGACAAACTTGTGTATGTGGCGATATTGACATGAATAAGTTGTCTACATGGTATACCAAAGCACTGTAGAACCACATATTTGTGTCATTGCCTTTTAATTTCTTTATTTGTTCACGTCTCTTTATTTCTTTCATAATAGATAACCACCGCACTGAGGTAGATTAGACAGCTCACTACCTAAAGAATGTTTAGTCATGGTACAACTTGGTCAAACTATGATTCTCTTTTGCTCAGCTATGAAAATGGTGATAATCTTTACCTCTTTTTAGCTGACGATTATATCGACCCGCATGTCACTCATTGAACCACTCTCATGTAATACGCCATGTCACGAAACCACCCTTCAAAACTATCTAGAAGGTTATTTGGATGGTTTTAAATAGTTCAGGTATGCAATATCCGGCTTTAAAGTTTAGGGGCAAGTAGCCAAAGTTCAATACTTCATGAGTTATGTAGACTTATTCCTAAGTCTTTGGATACTGCAAACCTTTTGTAGTTCTAACATGATTGTTTATAAAAAAAACTTTTATAGTTCTAACATGATTGTTTATAAAAAATGATCTATCATTTTATTTTATCAGCATTTTGTTGTGGATTTTGAGTAAACGGAATTAAATAATTTGATAGAGTCTGAAATTTATTTCAAAGTACAGCTACTTTTGAGTTACCAAACTCATCTGAAAATCATTTGTCATGTGGCGTTAACGGTCTCAATGGCAGCATAATTTATTTCATTTACAGTGAAGATACACAAATTATATATACTACTTGTACAGTTTAACAAAGGATATATTAAATCTTTTATCACTCTTGTTTAAAAAAATCTAAGCATATATGTGTATTACGAACTTATCAGAAGTAAGGCCGCGTACGGAGGACGGTGCCATTTAACCAGGTTCGCCTTTCCTCGCCTCCTCTCGGTGGCTCGTTTTGGTTTCGCTTCGTGTCCCACTGTTCCTGTCTCGTCCCAAGCGGGACCTGCTGCTCCGAGCGGAACAACGATCAACTCGGGAAATCTCCGGAGCTAGGCATACGCTCGGCTCTCCTGCTCGAATCCGTGAGTTCCTGGATAAACTTTTACTACTCCATGTGTGTTGATCTCGGATGTTGGCTTTTCTTTTTCTTTGGTTACTCAAGCGAGCTGAGCCCCTGACGAGTCGCGAGATTCATCTCCGCGACCGGGCTCTTGCTCCCCGCAGTTGGTCTCGTTCGTCGCGTCTCAGCCTTGCTCCGCCTCCCGCTTCACAAATCAAGCTATTTATCGGTCCGTGATGCGTGTCGTGGGGTGGTGCCCCGTGCGCTCACAACGTGTTCGATAATTTATCGCTTAGGCGCTGTGCCTGCGAGAGAGGAAATAAAAACATCCAGCTCCAAACCGTGCCTCATTCATGATGGCATACAGGTAAAAGACTCCTCATTCATTAGTTTCAGAAAGAAAACTAGCGATGCCTTTGCTTGGCCTCAGTTTGAATCTTCTGTCCCTACATTAGTTTGCATTATTAATGCCCAAGTGCGGAAGTTTTTGTAAAGTGGAACATGTTGAGGTCTTCAATTTAAGGTCTTCCAGTTTTGGAAGAGCAAAGACAGGCATTCTGTCCGTAATTGTCTGCAACTGTCTTTCAAGTAACATCTGTCTTGCATGGTTCGCATGTTGATGCTAAGTGCCTTTCTGATTGGGGGTACTGGAATTGTTGCAGTCATCTTCATTGTGCTTTTTCTGTGGATTGACTATGCAAGAGTCTAGCTTTGCCTTTCTGGTTGAGAAAACCTGATTATTTCTCCTCTGAAACAGCTCCACAATGAAGATAGCCTGGGGTAAGAATGCCAAGACGAGGAAGCAGCCAGTGGTAGTGTCAACTAAACCAGGCCTACCATTTGGAGTGGAGAGCGATACTGATGAGGCTGAAAAGGAGGAAGCAGCAGGTGCAAACAAAACCTGTCCTGGAACAAAGCTGCCTGACACTGCCGAGTCACTCCAGTGTCAAGGAGACAAGCTCGCCGAGGTATCTCAATTTCTGTTAGGTCAAGCCCCCTACAGATTGATTTGATTGTTGTAGGTAGATGAAAGATTGACATGTTTTTTCTGGGTTTACATGTTGGTCCAATGGTCCTATCTCACACTCCTTCGGAGGTTAATTATTTCATGGTCTCCATGGCCAAATAATACTTAGAAACAAAGAGCAAAAGCACTGAATCAATTAAACTTTCTCAGGAAGGCACATGACAGCTGCTGATATCTCCAGCTTTGGCAGCCCATATAGTATTTTTTTTGTATTTGCTTCTAGGACTCTAGGATGCAATGTTTCTTCTTCCTCTTTACGAAAGAATAACAGAGCAACATAATGCTCGTAATTATAACAAATTTTCCTGAACGCATAGTATGTGCAGATCACTTGACTAGGATAGAAATTGAGGTGCAGATACACTATCATTGGACTACGTTTTTTATTTCACACCAAATTGCTTCTGTGATAGCTTTTGTTTGCAGGTGTTCAGGCTATGGAAGATAACAGCCCTGTTTCTAAATGATAATATACAAGGCAAACTCCATTCTCACTTTGTTATCTTTTTAGGAAGGGAAGTACCATGAAGCACTTAGTAGGTGGGAGGCTGCACTTACCTTGGCACCTGATAATGCAATACTTTACGAGCAGAAAGCTCAGGTTTTACTCGAAGTGGGAGATGCATGGCATGCACTGACAGCAGCAACCAGTATGCTCTTCCTCCCTCCCTCTAATATCTTACTTGGCTCTGCTATAGAAAAGGACATGTGTTGGGAATAATACCAGTTGTTCAAATCAGATTATTATCGTATATTGTCCCTAAGCCAATAGCAAGGTCCAGCTAAGTCAGCAAGTCAGCTGTGACGTTCCTGTTATCTACTGTAAACAAACCAGTTAAAGATCTGTTGGGGTATACTTGCAGGATCAACAGAACTGGAACCGCTATGGCCTGAGGTTAGTTGATCTTCCGTGATCTTGCTTTCCCTCAACTATTCTGTTTCTGCCCCTAGTTTGATCCCTGTACAAAGACTGCTTTATACTTGATATTCACATTTGATCGTGTCTGTAATCCATGTTGTGGTCATCATCATGAATTATACGATCTACATCTGATGATTTTACAGGCTTGGGTCACACTAGGTAGAGCACAGTTAAACTTTGGGGAGCCTGATTCAGCTATACTATCATTTGACAAAGCATTGGCAATTAAGGTATTTCCATTTTGGTGCTGCTCAGGAATTGCTGTAGCTGCATTGCATCATGAACCATCATATGTGAGCTACTCTTTTTCGCCTAACTGATCTGTGTGCTTTGACAGCCTGACCATGATGACGCAAAAGCTGACCGCGAAACTGCATCCCGCCTCGTCAAGAAAAGAGGGCAGCTGCACTCGTCAGGTCTAAACACCAACAAAAGGCGGTTCACGGTTGGAGATAACTCAGACAAGGGTGCAGAGGGTGAAGAAAAGGCGGAGGAAACAGCGGTACAGTAGTCTAGTTAGCCCGCTACATGTTGCCTTCCTTTTCCATCCTGGGAGAAGTGACTCAAATGACAAAATGAGGGAGCACATGTAAGGATTTCTGGGGTTCTGTCAAAATTTTTGGCCGCTTTCTGGAACTATGTTAGAGATAGTGATATGAATATATGATGTCGTGGTCTAGACGACGAGTTGAGTGCTCTGAGGCTGTTGTTGGTTCACTTTGGTTGTTTGTGAATGAATACACAGGAGGCTGCAACAGATCACCATTGGGAATCCAATGACTACTACAGCTCCTGCACCACTAACTATCACTGCCAAACACTGAAAACGCCGCTCAGCTAGCCGCATCCCTAACCTTCAGCTGCAGCTTGTGCTGCGAGGCCCAAAGCTCCACCAAGCACTGTGACCATGGCAACAGATCATCGTAGTAAATCAATACAACTTTTAGCTTAGAAAGTTTTTTTAATTAGCTTAGAAAGTTAAACTTGAATAAACCTATATAAATTTATAGTTAAGGTCGAAGATATATAGTACGGAGTATGTCCAATAACATGCCATTTCAGAATAGAATAACTCGATGTACATCAAATTCACAGGCAAGATAAAGATCAAAAGGAGGCTCCACAAACCCAACATTTCTGGATTTCTTTGTTTTTGAGTATCTTTCTCTCTAGTTTATGTTCGCTGTAACTTCTTTAATGTATGAACATCTATTTTTTCTTAATAAAAAACGTGCTATGCACGTTCTCAAAAAATGATTTATGTGGTTAGGATTAGGCGAAAAGATCAAAAGGAAGCTCCAGGACATCACTGAAGAGAAATGACCAAGCTCGCCTTAGTTAGAGAGGATGGTGAAGATTTGAGTGATTCTTTTTAACCTGGATAGTTCAAGCAGACGCCCAGGTGTTATATAGCAAATCCGATCCAAAATCACCCTCTCAAGTCCCAACTGCATCATGAAAGCAAGCTCACATATTCTTTGGGTACCATGCTGGAGTTCAGTTGGAGTTCTTTTGGGTTGCGAGATGCAGTCACACACAGATACTTCTTTCTCCCCTGAAAGGCTACCGTTTTCTAGCTCAAAAAGGTGTTTCCAAACAACTCTTTACAATGGCATTAATTTTCCTGTTAAGTTAAAATACAGTAATGATCCTCATATTTGCAATGCTCATAATAACTAGAGTTAATACAATTATGGATCCTCATATTAGCAACACTCATCATAACCAGATCCCGTACGAAGATCACTTCTTTTCCTATAAGCCAAGGTACAGATTTGCCCGTCGATTTTGCATCCCCTCCCCGGGTTTTCGCCATTCACTTTATGGTTGAAATCGAACTCCTGGTCATGTTTCGAAGATGCCCTTCACGTATATCATCCCCTTCTCACTAAACTTGAGCTCCTTCCTCATCTGCTCAACTTGGACGTCATCGCCTCGCACGAGGATCTCGGATACGTTCCCGTCATCAGACAGGATCATCTTGACCTTGATCTCTTCTTTCCTTGATGCTTTTGTCCAGTAGTACACTCCCCTGGGAGAATCATGAAGGGACAGTTACTACATTTGCACTGGAAGTATCATTCTGAATTGCTGGAAGCTGAGTTGCAGAGACCAGAGACATACGCCAAGGGGCTTAGGGTCATGAGCCAGAACCAGTTGTTGCCACCTTCTGGGACAGCGATTGATAGAACGAGCCCAACACTCCCGAGGCTAATGCAGGTGCAAAAGGTCAGCAGCGCGGCTTGTCCTCTGCTTGGTACCATCGTGCCCTCAAAGCTGTCCACAAATACAAAATATTTTGACTTACAATGCATGTTCATGTCAACAAAATTCCATAAGTGCATTAGATTAAATTACAGAAATATCATGGATTGCAGCTTCACTGGACGAGTCACCACTAACCAATGACCAGAACAGTGGCTAGTTTGCTACATTAATACTGTGGAGCTATTAATTAAGAACAAAATGATAGATGCATTTTCTTCTAACTTTTGTAGTTAAGCACTTAAGCTCATCATTATAACTCAGAACACTTCTATGAATAGGAAGTACTAATCCTTTAAAATAATTTTATCTTTCTGCAATCAATTCTGGTTCCTTAAAACACCAAGTGTTGTGTCCAATGCTACAGTGGAGATCAATTTGAGCTTAAGAGTTCCAAATTGGCAGCATCATTTCAATTAGCAAACAGATTAAATTATGGTACATGCATTCCCGAGAGTTTTTCCTCACCACACTAAAATATAGTTTGCTGACTCTTTGCCAGATAGCCACTTATAACGGTAGCATGCTACTTACGTGATAACCTCGCCGCGGTCTGAAACAGTGAAACTGTTACGGGTGAAGAACGACAGGATCTCTCCAGCCACCTGATTTGGCGCCATTGACTGCCCTCCCTCCTTGACAAATGTCTTTTGCACAATCTGCATCCACCAATTTGGCATATGTGACAAATGGTGCTACTGAATGTATTTTGGCCAAGAACCAAACAAAAAGGTCGATGAAACCCACATTGAGTATGAAAGTAGCAGCCAAGCTTTAGCCACTATTAAACAGTTGTGATGAAACAGCTTTGCTGCATCGAGGACTAAGAAATTTTAATCATGCAATACTGCAGTGCAGTCCAGTCCCTATCCAACGTGGTGGTGGCATCTTGGACCATTGTAAATGAAAGAAGAAATGGAAGCAGTGTCCTCTTTCGCCGACACAGAACAATTCCACTCCACTAGCACTACCCACACCATACAGCACTGTCGCATCTAAAAAAAGAATGAAACCCCACTTCAAAGCTAATCACAAGGTCGGAATGCTTGCGCACGCTCGCCAGTGAGACCGTACAGTTCTGTGGAGAAGATAAGCTCATCCAGAACCAGTAAGTGCCAGAATTACCCAGATGTACAGCCATGAATGCATCTACTGAAACTATAACACTGGCAAGCTCACAGCGCGCTCGGGCAACCTAGGCGACGCGAGCAAGCTGGGTGGCAGGCAATGCAAGAGGGGAAGAGCGGACCTTGGACTTGACGGAGCGCTTGATGAGCGACCACAGCCCCGGCACGGAGAGAACGAAGAGCCCCAGCGACGTGTAGTAGCTCGCCTGCGAGTACCCGGTCCCGCCCGCCGCCGCCGCCGCCGCGGCGGCGGCGTCGAGCAGGACCGTGGCGCGGTCGAGCGACGCGCGGGCCGGGGCGGCACGGACCCGCCGCCTGGGCCCGGCGCGGCGCCGGGAGCGCGCGGATACCGCGCACCGCGGCGGCGGCGCGGCGCGCAGCGGGAGGAGCAGGCGCCCCGCGGGCGCGGAGGCGGTGGCGTCCATTCGCCGGCTGGGGATAAGAGGGCAAGGGCGATGGTTATTGCCATTCCTGGAATGCTCGAGGTCTAAATTGACAATAGACGTGGGGCCCACCCGCATCCAACTCCAACCAACCCTGCGAGTGCGAGGCGGCAACCGCCGCTCGTCGCCCCGCCTTCCCTTTCCGCGCAGCCGCCACGTCGCGGCAAGCACTGCCAGCCATTGCTCGCCCCCACCAGCTTCCGTGTGAAGCGCCGGCGAACAAGTCGGATACGGTGACGCCGCCGGTGACGGGAACCGATTCCAACCTCTTCCCGTCAGTACCAACGAGCACTTCCCCTTCGCAGTCGGAGCTGAGGCCTTCTCCAACGAGAAGAGCCGGCTGCAAGCTCATAGGTACAGTGTTTCTTCAGCATAGTATTTTCAGCACAGTGTTTTGTGAGAGAGCTGGTCTCGAGACTCGTTCCAGTTAGGCGTGGGATGAAGCGGCTGACTCTTCATTTTAACACTGTGCATCAATTAAAATATACTAAGAGCAAGAAAAAGTGCTCCATTAGAGGAGGCCTGAAGGGTGCCATCCAAACAAGCGTTTTTCGTTGTCTCAGCTTCTCCATTCAGAGGTCGTTTCCTCGACACCCCGAACTTGCAGCATGTCCCGATGTGGATGCCCGTTTGAAATTAGCAGGAAACGTAAGTGAAACGGTTTGAAACTTAAATTTGCGCCTTTTCGAGAACTTGTGTAAAAGTTTTTTTAGTTATATATCATGGATTCATGGTGCGTTTTGCAAAACGAATTCTGATGGAACAGCGTCGGTTAGTCACCTCCACAGTTCCACGGTTCAAGAATGGCCTGCAAATGCGGGCATTTTTTTTTTGTTGCTACTTCCATTTCCTCTGGGCCCACATCCGCCCCTATCGTTTTTGGTTGCCTCATCCACTTCCAGTGGGCCCCCATTCCGCGCATGAAGAAGCGGCGCCTGGAGTCGGAACCGATTCAGACTTCGAACGCTCGACGGTTCGAGAAATCGGAGATATGTGGAGGGGGAAGAAGCGATTCGGCGGCGGCGGCCGCGGGGGCGAGCCGGCGGCCAAGCGCCAGGCCGCCGGGGACGACGGGCCCTCTGAATCCGCCGAAGACGACATCGTCGTGGCCGAGGTACGGATCCCGGGCTCCGTACCGGCAGCAAGACCCCTGTTACAAAGGTGAAACCCTAGAACCCTACTCTAACTCGGTGGATATCTTTCCGTGGATTGTCGCAGATATCGAAGAACAAGAGGGTGGCGGTGAGGAACTGGAAGGGCAAGGTCTTCGTTGACATCCGCGAGTTCTATGTCAAGGACGGCAAGACCCTACCCACCCGCAAAGGTACCACCAATGCCTTCTCCTCCCTCATTGCTGTTCTGTTATTCCTATGGGTTATATTTCCTAGCAGCGCCTGGCATCTGATTAGAGCGCTCCAGCCTCCAGGTCCGTGCATCTTGCGCGATTGGTGGCTTAAGTAGATTTGTTTAGGGCTAGACAAAGGATGCTGATGGTTTTATTTTAGTGTAGAAATCAATAGAATGAGATGAATTGCTTTCTTAACTAATTCTACCGCGCTCGTAGGCCATTTTGGTTTTATAATAGATCGATGCCAGTTGTTTTAACCACCATAGGAATCTTTAAGCATTTGTGATTCTTATGTTCGCCTAGTTAGTTTACAATGTTATCTTGTTGCAGGCATTCGAATACATTAAACCAGGCCAGTTTATCAGGTTAATTAGAGTGGTTTCAGAACTTAGTAATGGACGTTGGTTAGATGAATGGGTCCAAGTCCACTGACCTTTTTATAGAGTGATGGTATTATCCTGGAACTGTTAATGGATCTGAACATTTTGGTTGTTGCTCATGACGATGCCACCTGTTCTCATTTGAGTTTCTTGCCACAAATATATATCTGTTGAAGTAAGCTCAGTGAGTAATGGTTATCTATAACCAACAACAGAATGATCATGATAACTGTGGGATAAAAAAAACGTAGTCCTGAACTTATAAAGGTAGAATGTAGCCCTTTTTGTCCGCGCAAAAAATTTTCTGCTGCGGTCATATAATTATGTGATGGTTTGCCCTTGCCCTGTATCACTTGGAATTGAGACAATACTTTTAAGTAATGATGCAGAGATTTTTGTGGAGCATATGCATGTCTTTGTTGATAGTTATGAATTATGCTGTCAAATACTCTGTTTGTCGGGATGGTGTTTATTTGCTAATTATCATCTTTGGAGCTGACATAACTGCATAGTAAGATTAGGGACCGTTGGTTATCTTCCGGAAGCATTCTGTTAGAATCCAGTCATCTACATAGCGGACTGCAATTGTTTTTCCGTAAATCTTGTGTCATCTGCAATCTTTTTCTCAAGGTGATCCGTAATTTCTCTGCATAGTAATACTATTCCCTTTTTTTATTCTCAGGTATATCACTCCAATTGGATCAGGTGAGTTTCATTTCAACTCTCTACATCTTCTAAGAACTATAGAGCTTATATACGAAAATTAACCTTGCTTTCATGGAAAACATGTGCATGTTTGGTTCTCTTGCCCATCCTTGCTTAACAAGGTTAGAGAACAAGCAAGCAAGTTTGGTTGCTTTGCTTGGTTTGAATTTGGGCAAGGTGGGGGCAAGGAAGTAGCACCTAGCAACGTTTGCCTTGCCTAACCTTGCCAGGCAAGACTAGTGGCAGGTTGGGCAAGACAATCAAACATGCCCTGCATCATTAGCATTCCATGCTTAGAATATCAAATAGCCCTTCAAAATTTTATTTGACAACCATTATCACTCTTTATGTATATGGATATATCCTCTGCACATGACCTTTATTTGCTTTTAGTTTGCATAACCTTAATGCCAACATCCATTTGTCAGGTATATGTTCAAGGAGCATAATTGCAAGTAGATTTCCTGTTGACTTTGCAGTTGTGTGCTAATATGTTGCCACTCAAGTATGCCACGATTGCCACTATTAGCTGCTGTATTGGCAAATCATGATCATTCCTACGACTAACAAAGCACTTTGATCTTTTCTTCCTGTCAAATTTTGGTTTAATAAGAAGTGTGATCTTGTTGGTTTTTTACATCTGTAGTGGAAGATACTGAGGGACAACATCAAAGCCATAGATGAGGCAGTCAAGGAGAATGCATGACCGGAGCCATCGAGCGGATCACATGGGGGCAAACTTTTGCTTGTTCTCTTCTGACGCCTGATGTATGCTAATAGGTCCCAGGCTGGTTTTCGTTGCCCCCGGACTGCAATGACGCTCAAGTGCGCTTTAGTTGTTATTTTAGGTGACCACATGGCAGATTGGTTTAGTCTTCTGCCCCCTGTGTGCTCTGTAGCCTGTACTATGGACATCCAGATGGTGTGATGTCATGCCATGTATGCCTATAATACTCTCGCTGTTGGCATCATTTCGTCCCAGTAGCGCTGCTGCTGCACCGTGTCGAATAGATTTGTCGTCGCGTTCAGTCGCAGCATCCGCTGCTCCGGCCTGGGCTCTGGTTGCACGTGCAACTGCAACGGCACAACTATGGCAAGCTCCGGCGGTCCGGCAATGTCCATGGAGGCAGGACATTCTCTACCGAGGCCAGTCGACGTGGAGCTTAGCGGTGGTCGCTAGCCAAGCGGCCCGGGGATGGACATAACTACATAAGTGCCTTCGGCAACGGTGAGCATTCAGGGATGCAGTCATGCAGAAGAGGCCGAGATGCTTAGGTTTGCAGCTTGCGGCGGAGTGGTGCAAACAGAGGGCTGTGTTGGAAACTGACCGTAATTCCATTGCAAGCCTGCTGGTGACACCAGGAGCGCAGGTTTCATTCTTCGAGTGGGCCAAGAGGTCATTGGGCCAGTATAACATGGGCCAAGTGGTCATTGCTTCGAGTGGGCAACGTGAAAGCCCACTCCTCATTCTTGGGCCCATTCGATGGTCTGTGAACGCGATGGTTCCAAAAAGTCCCCTCCCTCAATCCACCAGCCACCACAATGCGACTGTTGAGAATGGAAATGAACAAGTGACAGGAATGAAGTGACAGGAATGAAGTGACTGTTGAGGGATCTGTACACTTATATACAAAGCCCAAGGGGCACGAGGGGGTTGCCACCCCAAGGGAGAGGCCCCTTGGTAACAAGTAACTGCAATGTTGATCACCCTATAGTAGTCTAACTATATTCATAACACTCCCCCTTGATCAATTGCTTCGTGTATATGTCCTCCCCGTTTGAAATTATCACATGACTTGGTTTACAAGATTTAACCTATATTTCTTTGTGCAATACAAGCAGAATTATCTCCATAGATAATTGTTGGTTTCATGATTGAACCAAAACCACATGACTGTTGTATGTGATTTATCATTCTGTGAAGCCATACACATTCATGTGACGCTCCATATAATGCAATTATTTCAGAATGATTAGTGGATGTGGCTACTAGAGTCTATTTGATGACTTCAATGATATAGCCATTCCACCATGAATACAAAATCTGTATGAAATATGGCATATGGGGATCAGATAAATAGCCAGTATTGGTATATCCAGTTAAATACTTGTCTTGGTTAAATCTGTAGATTTAGACCAAGATCTATTGTGCCTTAGAGATATCAGAAGATACTCTTAACTCCCGCCGATGGCGTTTTGTTGGAATAGCGCTATGTCTAGCTAGTAAATGTATTACAAATGCAATGTTAGGCCTTATGCAATTTGCGATATACATTAGCGCTCCAATAGCACTGAGGTATGAAACCTCTAGTTGATGGATAGGATTTATCCATATCGAAATTCCGAAGAATTTTCTGGATATATACAGATTGATGTATTAGAATCCCTGTAGGAAGATGCTCAAGCTGTAGGCCTAAGCAAAATTTTGTTTTTAACCAAATCCGTCTTAAGATGGTTGCGTGCTTCATCTATATCTTGTATATTCCTAATGATATTGAGATCATCAACATACACAGATAGGATACAAAATCCAGTAGAGGATTTGGATGAAGACACATGGGCAATCATCGTTATTGGAATAACCCTTCTGTGGAAGGAATTCCTTTAGTCGGTTGTACAATATTCTTTCCGACTGCTTCATGTCATATGATGACTTCTGAAGCTTTACACAATATATGTTGCGTGAATGATTCTTGTTCGGAATATTAAGCTCTTCGGGAACTTTCATATAGATATCTGAATCAAGTGACACATAAGGATATGTAGTCACAACATCCATGAGATGCATGGATAGACCTTTTTGTACTGCCAATGATATTAGATATCGGAATGTTATACCACTCATACCTGGAGGGTATGTTTCATCGAGAACGATGACGGGTCTCTGCGTGAACCCTTGTGCTACAAGCCTCGCTTTATTATTCACCACCTCATTTTGATCCCACGGGAAAATATTTCGAGGAGTTTGGTACTGCAGCGGCGAATACCTCTCGATTTTAAGCGAGTGCAATTCTACTCTGATTGCTTCCTTCAGTTTGATCCATTCGAAGTGCTGATGCACTGCCATGGTCTTATGTTTGGATCAGTTGAAGGTTATTTGCAATCTTGAAGGAGTAGTGTCGACAATTGTAGTCTTTCAGAATGATTCTCCAGAATCAATATAATTAGTGGAAATTTTATTACCCTTTTCGACTCTTCATGATTTCCCAATACAGTAGAGTCAGGGTCTTCTGATGTCCCAGCACCAAAATTTGTGTGCACACTTGTGCTGGGTATGTGATGTATCTGATGAAACATCCATATTATTTGGATTTGCAATATCCAATTGGTGTCTATCAACATGATGTTGATTTGCATTTACTGCTTTGGAAGTGAGCTTCCATTTTCCGCGGATATCCTTTACGGTTGTACCTCTCCCCCTCTTATTTTGATCTGGGAGATTTTGAGTAAGAGTTGATACTCCTCCTGGTACTTTTAACAGTAGGATTAGTGACACCTTTGTAGTCAGTAAATGCTTCTGGCAAGTGATTTGCAATGCTTTGCAAATGTATAATCCTTTGAACTTAATGTTCAGATTATATAGTACGTGGATCATTGGACTGAATACCAATGACATTCAAATTTTATTTCCTGGCATTCTGAATGGTACATATTGTCTCCCCCTAATGCCTGGAAATCGTCCGCATCGATGATGCAATCAGCATACCGGGCAGTATGTAAGTCCTCTGTAGGAGGCTCGAGGTATTTTATGATTGACGGATTTATACCCCACATATCCCCATGTGTTCATGGGGGCCCATTGATGTACACTGCGGTGGTGAAATTGGTGTGAATTGAGCGCAACCGAATTTTCGTAGATGGGAAATACTTGGTTGATTTCCACGTACTAACTGCAACGGGGAAGCCATATGAGATGCAGTAGGTCTGATTTGAATCAGATCAGCGGCGTGTAAGACCGCATGACCTCCAACATGATGTTGGAATTTTGCAATTCTGCAATAATGGTCTAGCAATTAATTTGATTCTCTTGATAAGAGATGCGGCTAATCCATTTTGTTTGTGTACAGAAGGTACATAATGTTCCACATTAATGCCTAAAGTATCCTGATGGATTTTGAGGTAAACTCAGAGGCATTATCCATCCTGATTAGATTTTCTGGATAATTTGCTCTTAATTTGATAAAGCAATAAACCTTGCAAAAAGCATGGTTCTGGTGGACAATAAACACACATGGGACCATATAGTAGATGCATCAATAAGCCTAAATGGTCCAGTTAATGGATGAAGAAGACAACAAATATTACCTTGAATGAGTTCGAGGAATTGTAGTGGTTCAGCCTTGATCTTAAGATAAGAAGGTCTTAAGATAAATTTTCCTGTTGCACATGCAGTGCAAACAAAATCTGAAGATTTGAGAAATTTTGATATATGCATATGATGACCAATTGAATTGCCGATAATTTTTCGCATCATCCCAACTCCAGGATGACCCAGGAAATATGCCATGTCTTGATGACATCAATATTCTGAAAAATTATCTTATATGCAACATATTGAACGGGTTTGATGTATGTGTAATAAAATCCAGAGGATAATGAAGGAATTTATTCAAGCTGTTGCTTGATATATCCGTCCTTTTTGTGATGAATTGATATTCATCCTCGTTGTCATTATGAGTTTCAAAATGGAAATCATTATGACGGATACTTTTATAACTCAATATGGTACGAGTGGAATCATGATACATGAGTGCATCCTCGATTTCCAATTTAGTACCTATAGGGAGAATTAATGTGGATCAATCTGAATCCAGCATCACATAATCGCGTGGCGATAATTGTGACATTTTCTTTATTCTTGATGAGAATTTGGAAAATTTTAATTCCCCGAGTATTGTATTAGTGGTACCACAGTCCACTAAACAAATTTCCTTCCCCAAATGGATTATTCCCGTATAATAATCTAAAAGTGAGTAAATCAAATATCTGAAGAATTTGACTCATTAGATTATATATATAAATACACATACTGTAAAGTATCATATGTCTTACAATACTTATGACAACGAATATTTACAACACAATATAAAGTTTCACAAATATAACTTAGGTAGCTAAGTCTTGTCGGGGACGATGGAGACTAGACAGAGTCTCCAAACATGTCGTTGGATTGGAATTCCACAATCATGTCGTCGGTGCTGAATAGGTCATCCAACTGAGGTGGGAACGCCTCATTGATAGGTTCCGTGGGAACAGCAGTAGAGCAACAAGCTTCGTCAGGTGTAGTAGTGAAGTGAGCTTCATACTTGTCCCCTTGAACTTGCTTGCTAACAGATTTCTGGTATAAGTCCACCAAATGCTTAGGAATGCGGCACTTTCTAGTTTTGTGGTTTTGACAACCACACCGTTGACAAACTTGAGAGTTGTCATTTCGGTTATTTTTGAAAGTGCCCTTTTCCTTATTACCCTTGTTTTTCTTATAATTCTGCTTCTTTCCTTTTCCCTTGAAATTCTTTTTGAATTTCTTGTCACCATATTTCTGCTTTTTATTCTGAACATTGAAATGAACTTTAGGAACAGGAGCTGCGCCTACAGGGCGCATTTGATGGTTCTTTGTTAAGAGCTCATCATGTTTTTCAGCCTGAAGTAAATCATGTATTAAGTCAGAATATTTAGCATAGTTGTGGCGACGGTATTGCTGTTGCAATAACCTGTTAGAAGGGAGAAAGGTAGACAAAGTCTTTTCAATCTTTTCTGCATCATCCAGAGGTTTGTTGCAAAATTGAAGCTTGGAACAAATCTTATGAACGGCAGAATTATATTCTGCAACAGATTTGAAATCCATTAGACGGAGCATAAACCACTCGCGTCTTGCTTCTGGCAGAATTAAGGCTTGCCGTTGGTCATAGCGTTCTTTGAGTGAAACCCAAAGATTCCTATGACTCTCTTCCATCATGTATTCGATTTTGAGATCGGGATGGATGTGATGCCTTAGAAAATACAAGGTTGCATTATTGGTGTCTTCTGCAACAGGTGTTGTTGCATCTGGTCATTGATTGCAGCAATGAAACCTTTAGCTTTGAGCGTGATTTTAACATCCATCGCCCAAGTCAGATAGTTGCTACCATCTGCTGCAAGTTCAGTGAAATCTTTCTTGGCTAGTTGAGCCATGTTCCTACATGAGGAGTCATGCATGGAATTAATTTACTGATGTAAATTTGTGTTGTATATATGCAAAAATATTGAATGTAAGATGTGTCTTACAAATAAAATTAAGGTAAAGGACATTGTGCAGCGAAACTGCTGAAAATATTATTTTATTCCTGATGGAATATGCGACTTGATAGTCATAAATTTTATTTAAATTCCTGAGGGAATATGTGACTTGATAGTCATAAATTTTATTTAAATTCCTGAGGGAATATGTGACTTGATAGTCATATGTCCATTTTTATGAAATTTCGGATATACACGATGAAGGTAATCATCAAAAGATGTAGACCTCGCAGTGATGAGCAAAAATTGCTGCCTAAAAGCCTGGATCTCAGGGCAAATAAGTTCAAACGAACTTATCGCAACCAGTACCTAGGTCGCATCACCTTGTGTTGTTCCAAAGATCATATTTAATGTTCCTTAATTAATATTTTGCATAATTTAAACTCGTAGAGTTAATGCCAAAAATATGAATAAAATAGTGGCATGAGAAAAATATTGTTCTGAAAATAAAGTGTGTCGAACCAAAATGAAGTTCTGAGGATCAAATATCGCTAAATTACTGAGGTAATCATAGCGTTAATAATATATTGGTTCCAATATCTAAGGATATTACAAGACAACACATACAAATATATACAGAACAATACAACAAACAAAATATTCAGAACAGAAATATTCTAAATAAGTAGATAATTAGAAGTTTGGGGGGACTTCTAAATAAAATCAAAGAAGAAATGGGGAGCAATAAGGCCTGTGGGCTGAATTTTTTTTTTCAGCCAACAGCGAGCCCAGCAGTGAGGACCGGCGAGCGGCCCGCCTGGCGCTTAGAGCGCTCGGCCCAGCGCGGAGGCGCAGGTGCGCATGGCTTTGGCCCGGGCGCAGCCCAGGCAGCCCGACCGGCCTGCCGAGGGGCTAAAAGCCCGTATAAAAGCGACGGGGGGCGCCGGTTACCCTAACCTCTCCCCGTCGACTTGCGCCGCCGCCGCCGTAGCTGGTGCTCGCCGTCGAAGCCGCGCCGTGCAAAGATGCAGTGTCGCCGGCCTCTTTTCTCCCCTTCTCCGCTTCTCTGCTTGCTCGCCGCCCCTCCTCCTCGCCGGCTTGCGCCGGCCGTCAGTTGGGGTGGAGAAGCCCAGCGTCGCTGGGCTCCACGTGCCCCGGCGGCGGATGCCGGGGCGCCGGTCCACAGCCGCGCGACGGCGCAGGAGAGTGGCCGGCGTTGGGGCGGAGGGCGCCGATGGCGCTGGTGCTGATGGCGTGGACGCTGAGGGCGCCGCTGCAGAAGACATCGAGGGAGGAGTCGTCGTTGGTGATGCAGCGGCCGACGCGGACGCCGATGGCTCCGCGGTCGTGGAGGCCGCCACTGGCGGCGTTGCCGCCGAGCCCGAGGGGCCTGCGTCGGTGAAGAAGGGTGGAGCCCCTCGACGCGCAGCCATCGTCCTGAAGTTGAAGCTCGGATGGAGTCCGGCCATGATGGACGTCGACGCCGTCGACGTGGAGGAGTGGATGGCCGGTGCAGCGTTGCTGGTCTGAGGACCAGCCATGGTGCCAAAACCGGCGCTGCCGGCCACTGCTGTAGTGGTGTTCATCGTCGCCGGAAGGTGAGACTCTTCCGCTGGAGTAAGCGTCGGTAGACGCTCAGTACGGTTTCCATCTAATGATGTTGCATGGCGTGCAGGGAATGGAAGAGCCGCTTGACTCCCATCAATGATGCGCTCGCCAAGATCATCGTGGAGGCAGCGAGCACGATGATGTCGTGTGAAGCGAGGGCGTCGGCCACGGAAGTGGCAGCCATGGCGACGGCGATTGTACCACATCCGGTTGTAGGAAACAGGAACAACAATGTAGCGATCAAGTAGTTCAATGAACATGAGATCCATTTCTTACTTGTTGTTGCTGTGTGACCTTCCTTTCGATTGCACTTGAACTTGTATAGAGCAAAAGTACTGATAACGTGTTGAGAATGGGAATGAACAAGTGACAGGAATGAAAGGAATGAAGTGACTTATGTATTGAATGAGGGATCTGTACACTTATATACAAGGCCCAAGGGGCATGAGGGGGTTGTCACCCCAAGGGACAGGCCCCTTGGGAGAGGCCCCTTGGGAATAAGTAACTGCAATGTTGATCACCCTATAGTAGTCTAACTATATTCATAACAGCGACCACTGCCGCGCTAAAATCCGACCGGGCATCCCATCGAGAAAGCGACAAAACTGCACTGTTGCGACTCGCCAGGCTGTGCCGGCCCTTCACTGCGATGCACGCAAAGCGGCCGCAGAATGGCGCGCCGACACAGGCAAGCCTGGCAGAGCATTTGGCACACGATGCCATCGCGCCAAGACACCGAAAGCGGAAAGCCAGCAGCGGAACAGCCACAGGCAAGGCGAGGTCGCGAGGAGGCAAGGCCCCTGTCGGAGTCTCCAGCCAGGCCGCCAGGGCTCCAGGCCTCCCCCTCCCTGGGAATCGCCTCCCTTCGCTCTGGGTGGTTGGCTGGTGCCGTACGTCGGTACGTGTGTGCGGCGACGGCGAGCTCGGGGGGTCAACGGACGCAAGCCTCGAGCCCTCGAGTCTTGATTGTTTACTCGGTCGCTCGCTCTGAACTTCCCTTTCAGACATTTCAGTGGAGGTGGAGCGGCTGAGTCGAGTTTCGATTGACACACGCACGCAGCACATCGATCAAAAAGAAAGTGAGCCCGTTTATTTGACTCGCTCGACTAGACTACCACGGACTTTCTCAGCTTAGAGCAAGACTTGTAATTTCGCCCGCCAGCGAGCGTCTCGACGCGCCACGCAGGCTGAGGACCGCGCGGTGGGACATGGGGACCGCACCTATTTAATGCACCAGTCAGAACAATAGCCAACCATAGCACTTCTTTCTGTAAAATAGTGCATGCGTCGACTGTGTGCGAGCGACTGCCCACACGCCCGCTCCATTCTCTCTCTTCCTTTCTCTTTCTGCCAGCAGGGATTTTGCCTGCCTACATGGCTCCACAATACTTGCTCTTATGACAGTAAATATATATATTAGTAGTAGTATTAGTAAATGTTATTGTTGTCAACGATTGTGTAGACATGCTTTATTGAAAACTTAACCTTTTTATTTTCGTTGGAGAAGTCTTTCCCAATGGGTCATATGCGATTCAGATTGCCAAAACCGAAGAAAGCAACCACCCTAAAAAATGAAGAGAAGTTCTAAAAAATGAAGAGAAAGAAAGCTACATAGTTGATACATTGATTGATTAGCAAATTGGTTAGTTGTCAATTGATACTACAAGGTTAACCTTAGCACATGCCACCTTTATGATGGATGAACAACTAGGCGAGGATAAGGAAAGTCCAAAGAAAAATGATATTGAAGGGCTATAAGGCTGCTGGCACTGGGCTCCTGAGCCAACGCCTGAAGGAGCCTATAGGGGAAATATCTGCTGCAGCGGGCTCCCCAACAGCCTCCGGTATGGAAGCGGAGGGCTCCGCCTCCGCCGAATCCAGCGGAGGTAGCGGGAGGCCGCTACCCCGCCACGGTGGCGTGGGGCCCGCGTGGCTCAACTGCTTCGCGCGGCCGCACGGAGGAGAGGGAGGGAGGCCACCGCCCGCCGCCGCGCGTGAGGGAGAGAGGGAGGGGAGGAGGCGCCGTCGCCGCGAGCTGCCCGCCCCCGCAGCTGCACGCCGCCCGTCGTCGCTCGCAGCCGCAAGCTGCCCGGCCGCCGTGGGGAGGGGGAGAGGGGAGGGGGCGGAGGCGAGCAGAAAATGGCGGCCGTCGTGGCCCCGGCCCCGCGCGCGCCGGCGACGACGTTGAGCCTCATGCCCAACGCCGCTTGCTGTTCCCCACCCGCCAGAGGAGGCCGCTCGCCGCCGCCGCTCGAGTCGAGGCCGCGGAGACGCATGGAGCGGGAGGCCGCGGCGGTGTGGGGTGGCATGGCGGGAAGGGAGGCGCATGGAGCAGGAGGCCGCGGTGGCGAGGACGAGGGCCGGGAGCCTACCGGCGAAGCCGCCGCCGCCGCTTGTGGACCTCCGCCACACTCTGGTAGCCGCTCCACCGGCCGCGCTCGTGGCGCTCCTCGCCATCTCCGCCGCCACCGCCGGAGCCAGCGCCTGAAGTGGAGGATTCACCTCGCGCCGCCCTCGCCGCCCGCGGCCCACCTCCTCGACGTCGACGACCGGCGCCACGACGGTGGGGGAGGGGAGGGGTCGGCGGCGGCGAGGGCGGAGGGGGAGAGAAGGGGAGGGCCCGGCGCCGGAGGGAGTGGAGACCGGCGCTGGAGGGACGGAGGGGAGGCGCCGGAGGAGGAGGGAGGGGTGGAGTGGGGTGGCGCGGGCGCCGGCGCCGGCGTGGAGCGGCGGGGGAGGGAGCCGGCGGGGGAGGGTGGAACGGCTTGGGGATGGGTGGCCGGCAGGGAAAAGAAAGGGAAGCAGCTGGTGGGGAAAAAAAGAAAGAGGGGGAGGGGGTGGGGAAAAAATGAATAAAATATATGGTAGTTGGGATAGAGGAAGTGTATTGGGAAAGATGGGTGCGGAAGAATTTGATATAGGGGAAGGAATCTCGATGACCAGGACAGAATATTCCGTTTAGGGGAGGGAAATAGAGGAACACGAGTGCGAATAGCCTAAGAGCAACTCCAGTGGAGGCCTTCAAATTGGGACCTCCAAAACTCATTTGCAGGCCCATTTCTAAAAAATAGAGGCTCAAAATAAACGCTCAACTCCAGTGGGCATATGAACTCGGGTCTCTATTTCTCCGTGGGCCCACCTGTCAGCCGCATCTGCCTCTTTCTCCGCTGCGTCGCCGCCTCGCCCTGCGCCTGCGCGCCGCCGCCGCCCTGCCCCTGCCCTCCCTGTGCGCCGCTGCCGCCGAAGGCTTCATCTCAGTCACCGCAGCCCTCGTCGACCACCGCCTCCGCGACCCGCCGCAAGCTCTGCTTCCTCTGCTTCCACGCCACAGACACGCCCGCCGGTGGTTGCGGGAGCCTCTTCCGCCGCTCCCTCCAGCTCTAGGGACGCTGCCCAGAGGAAGCCCTCGAGGAGCGCCCGCGTGCTCGTGCTCGACGGCATCGGCCGCGTCGGGGGCTCCACGGCCACCGCGCTCTCCAAGCTCCACCCCGACGTCAGCATCCTCATCGGGGGCAGGAACAGGTAGCTAGCTGCCTGCCCTGAAACCACCTCCTCTGCTGTCTGCTAGTCTGCAGTCTACTGTACACCAGCAGAGTCTCCTTATTTCTTCAGGCAATCAATGTCACTTATTCGTACGGTGAACATTTTGTTGACAGTGAGAAAGGTGAGTCCTTTGCAGCTAAGCTTGGGGAGCAGTCTGAATTTGTCCAAGTTGATGTCAATAATGCGAGCATGCTGGAGGACGCGCTTCAGGGTTAGTAATGCAACATCCAACTTATGTCGGACAATGTTTTAGATTTCAAGAATCGACGTTGCGGTATAAACTTAAGAGACGATCCTGAACATCACTGAATTCCAGGAGGTGGACATAAGTTCAGGTGTTCTGTTCAGTTACAGGTTCAGCAGAATGACAGCAAGCGTCAGATATTCACCTATCTTAAACCATAGTAGCAGATTCAGGCCAGCAAGGAAATCAATGTTTATTTTTTAATATAATTCTATACTATTGTATCTGTTATGATTTTTTATGCTAACATATAGTTAGGAAAGCTAAAATTATATGTTTGAGAGGCTTATGGATATTGTCTAACACATATCAGGGTTTCTTTCTTCATATGTTAACTCAGATTGTTTTTTTTTTGTTGCTATGGCAGATGTTAAGTTCTCGAAGAAGAAATGCTCGTTGGTAGAATGAAGAGGATGATTCCTATGTTGAAGACCTCTTGTTCATCGAAGGTCTTCGTGAGGGATAGTATAGATATGGATATTCAAATAATATGTAACTTTGTGTAATTTATTCAATGTTAAATTATGGTTCAATGAAACTTTGTGGATTCTATTGGTTTATATTTAAAGGTGGAGCTATTGGTTTACATATGGTTGAATTCCTGAAAAAAATTCCTTCTGAAGAACTTGTGCCTGGTCATTATCTGAGCTATTGTTCTGTAGGTTTCTGGCTATTGTTGTCTGAGCTTCTGTCAGAGTTATTGTCATCTGAATTTTTCAGCAGCTGCCATTGTTATCTGAAGAATATGGCTTGACACTGCATTAAAAAAAGAAGGTCAGTTGATATATTGCGACACAATAGTAACAGTCTCTTTCTAGTTTACAGTAGCATTAAAAAAGAGAAAGGATTCCCAGGACAGCAACATCAAGCTTCTATCCTGAATCTGTTTCTCCATCCAAACTTGCTAAAAAAGCTCCAGCACCGAGGTTTCTATCAACACTATGCAAAATGTTAGAACAGTAAGATAGAAGCAGGGACAAACATAACAACTGTGTGAGTGTAACCGCAGCAGCACTCCATTTTATGTGCAAGTGAACTGGTCGGCAGCATTCTGCTACACCAGAATGCAGAGCACGGTTGCTAACACCAAAAATTGGTTAGCCATCTGTTGCTGGAAACATAGAAGTAACTATTCTGTATAGTAGGATTCAATCCACAACACAAAACAAGCTCCAGATATATTAAGCACATGCACAGATATATTCCAGATATATTAAGCACAGGCACAGGCACAAAATAGCAAAATCACACCTGCACCTAAAACAAGCTCGTTTTTTCAGAACTGAATTGCACAGGCACATCACAAAAGGAGACAGAATGCAAGAAACAGATTGAACAAGCAACAGATACAGAATGCAAGAAACAGTATACACAGCTCCATGAGCAAACAGACAACACCATATCAGATCATGCACCATATCAGGTTACTTCCAGAAACTTGCCATATCAAAAATACCATCCTGCCTTGATCCCAAATACAATATTCTGCCAAGATCACAAGCACACTGGCCTGGAAATAATTTCATTGACACAATATTCAGCAGAACCACTCTGTACACTTTTTTTAGGTGACACAGAATATTACCTTCTTGACTGTTGAAATGATGTACTTCATCAGTAAGTAGAGTTCAGAATATATGCACACCAGTTACAAGCTGTTTACACTTTCCCAGTGTTGCTGTTGGAGTTCAGAAAAATTCTGTTGGAGTTCAGAAAAATTCTGTTGATCTGTTTACACTTTCCCAGTGCTGCTGAATTTGTGCTTTACAAGCTGGACTTGTTACAATTGGTTCCACAGGCAAGTAGCAAATCCGATGCCAAGAATATGACCAATAAATTACAGAGTACTTGGTCCACCACAATAAACAATAAACTCTTTAGTGATGGTTCAGAACAATAAATTACAGAATCCGAACAATATCGTGGTTCATACACCTGAATTTCTCTTCCAGCTCACACCAAAGCTCTGGTTGCAGTACACCAAAGCCTTCCTGCTCTGGTCTTCAGTTGGAATGCTGATGCCCATAGGAATGCTGCACACCAGAGCCTCTAGCAATGTCAAAGAATAACGCAACATGCTGATGCAAGCAGCAGTCTTTTTCTCTTGAACAGTAGCATTGCTGCCACTATTTATTCAAAATTACACTGATACCATTACACTATTTATCCTGTACAAAGGCCTTGTTTAGTTCCAAAAAAAGTAACTCCCAAGTAGAAGATTCCCCATCACATCAAAATGGCATAACATGTATGGAGTACTAAATGTAGATGAAATCAAAAACTAATTGCACAGTTTTGTTGTACTCTGCGAGACAAACATTTTGAGCCTAATTAATCAATTTTTGGATATTTTTTCACAAATATAAACAAAATGCTACAGTAGCGCAATGATTACGAAGTGACATCTTACTGTCAAATTCAACCTCTCAATTTTAACATCTAAACAAGGCCAAAGCAATATTCCAAGCAAACTCTGAAGACAATTTTTGCAGAAGCTCATGCTCCTGACACCATTTCTCTGTGCGGCATCGTCCCCGAGACATGGAAAACTCCCTGGCACCCGGCAATCGCGGCCGCCATGGCGTCGTAGTCGAGCAGATCAGCCCTGAAAAGCTTGAGTCCTTGGGAATCGGAGGCGTTCGGCAGCCGCTTCAGGTGCGCCGTCTTCTCGTCGCCTGAAACAACGGCAGGGGAGGGGTGGATTTTCACGCAAGAAGGGAATCGGCCGAGCAGAGGGAGGGAGATGCGTGCGTACTGAGGTCGCGGGCGGTGGCGTGCACGGCGCAGCCGCGGGAGAGGAGGAGCTTGACGAGCCACGACGCGATGTAGCCGCCGGCGCCGGTCACGCACACCGCCACCATCCCGCGCGCGGCGGCAGCTGCAGCTCCCTCCTCCGCATGCTCGGCCATGGCGTTGGGATCAGTCAGTTTGGGCCCCGAGACAGCGCAAGTGCACGGGTAGCACGGGACTCCTGACAGAACCTCCTCTCCTCCTATCCAGATTGGAAGACAATTTCTTTCGTGCAGATTGGTGGTGGTAGGGCTGCTGAGGCGGCGGCGACGTGGGCAGCATCGGCGGCGGAGGCAGCGGGCGGCACGCACGGGCCCGTGGCGCAGCGGTGGATGCGATGGGAGGAAAAAAAATCGTGGGACCCACTGTTGGGGGGGGGGATGGAGGGCCTCTAGAAATGGAGGCTTGGAGGGAAGATTTGAAGGGTCATGCAAAAATGCAGGTCCATTTGAAGGCCCTGCTGAAGTTGTGTTTTTGCTCCAAGCCTCCAAATTTTGGAGTAGAGGCCCGTATAGAGGCCCCTGCTGGAGTTGCTCTAAGGCACCACCACGCTCTTGCATGACACTTTTTTTTTTGCTGGCATAGCGATGGATACGAAGCGGTCAACCGATGGATTTAGGGCCAACGAGGTAGGGAGGCCGATCTCTAATTCTCTAGGTTGTAGTAGATTTTGTATTAGTTATTTTTAACAAGTTAGTTATTAAATGTGGATGGTATGGTGCTATTAGGGCCAACACATGGCTGCTCCCCACTCTAATTCACTAACATCAAAAAATAAAAAGAATGCAAATATACATAACAAACAAACTTGCTATTAGTTAATACTTTTCCCTTTGGAGAGAAGAAGTGGTAAATTATTTCGATTTCGGCAAACAAAATAGATGCATTACAGTACCATATTTAGACCCGACATAAACAATTATTAAGACAGCTGTTATATGTAACATGTTTGACGTAATATAGATACAACTTAAAGGCTATAACTCCTCAAACCTATGGTCTAAGAGTATCATGAACTAGTAATAAACGTGGACTTAGCTGTCATTTGAGAAATGTTTTTCTTCTCTCTTAAGTTATCTTCCTCTATGACGTTGCAAAATCTGCTTGGAAAGGTCTATTAACAGCTGACATCATATCTTTGTATGTCAATTAGCCAGATAAAAGATTATATGATGAATTTCCACTCAAAATCAGTACTATACTGAGTCAATAAAAAGATACTTCCGTGACATTTTATTTTCCAAAGTTTTCTTCTTCTTTACTAAAAATTCTTAAATAAATATTATTAATTGGAATACGAACTTTGGCAGCACTACCTCCATAGTATAAACTATAATTTGACTCAACACGATCATCAAATGTAAACTTTGACTATTAACTTATAGTTCGACATTTGCATCAATTAAATAAATGACCACATTGGAGCACTTTCAAATATAATCTAACCATATTATCTTATATAAAAAATATTTACATCGTTTGAGACTAATTTTACCAAATTAGGACATTTGAATTTTTAAAATGCATATGAATTGAAAGTATCTAGGGGCAAGGGATAGTTGGGGCAAATGGCCATCTTTCTATCCTGATTTTTTGTGGTGACCATCAGATGAACTCCAGCAATTTACAGTGTCCACTGTCTTAGGCCATGCTTCTTTGGGGGTGGAAATATTTTTCCACCCCCTTTGACCAATAATTAAGGGTATTAAATAAAGTCAGTCCACAAAACTAACTTCACAACATTGAACTATTTCGCGAGACCTATCTAATGAGGCCTTTGACCGCACGATTAGAGAATAGTTACTGTAGCATCACTGTAGCAAAACATGAATTAATTAGACTCATTAGATTCGTCGCGCAAAGTTGCACTCATTCCTAAATGAGTTTTGCAAATAGACTTCATTTAGTACTCAATGCATGGAAGATTCCCTTTGGAAATTTATTTCCAGGGAGGAAAGAAACACAGCCTAAGCTCTCCCCACCACTCAAAGCTTCCACACATGGCGGCAGAAAAGTACTACTTAGAAAGATATAAGTTGGAATCTGGAAGTTTGTGTCAATTTCTCACTTAGGTATCCTCTTTGTCAGGTTGTGCGGCGGTGAAGTGCTTGCTCTTGCTTGGCTATTCACTAGGAGGGCAACGCTATCACAACCAACATATATGAGTTTTTTTGAGCAAACAATTAGGTGCTCTGCATTTTTATTATATTAGGATGATAAAAATTTATAAACACCATTACCAAGAGGTCAAGAGATGATCATGAATAAAATAGGCGACTGCTCCAGAGCCAAATGCGCCGGGTCGAAACTAGCTACATCTGTCTTGGTGGATGCCATAAGCATTTAACCAAAGAACAAGAAGCGCAGATGCTGATAAATTAAATTGTATATTATTAGTAGTATTAGTAAATGTATATTGTTTGCCGTGATTGTGTAGGCAAATTGAAAACTTGGCCGAAAGCTCTAATTTTGTGCTCTTGGTTAGCCTTTTTATTTTCCTTCAGTGTGAAGAAGTCCTTCCCGAGATTTTTTTTTGACAGGAACCTTCCCGAGATTAGGGTTGCCAAAACGGAAGAAAGCAACTACCTAAAAAATGAAGAGAAGTTTCAAAAAAAATGAAGAGAAAGAAAGTTACTCCCTCCATCTATCTTCATAAGACGCACACGAATTATGAAAGTTGCAAATTCTTAGAGTTTTAAATTTAGGTAGCTCTTTAGGGTTAGAGCTTATTCTAGTCATGAGCTTCTACAGTTCTACGTATATATACTCATCATAGATATATAGTTACCATTCGAAGCATACGGGGGTGAACCGCGGCAACAGGTTCGATGAAAATCACTAGTTCTCGTAGGAGATACTGTACAGTTAAAATCTAAACGGGGGCCCTGTCCGTTAAGGATAACCCTTCTAGTCAGTGCTACGTGACAGGAATTCAGGCCTCGAATCCACACCTGAGTCCACCAGGCGCACGGCAGCACGAACGAACCAACACGGCAGCACCGCATCCGATCAGGGGGCCCACACACGCAGATCCCAGGCCCAGCCCCACCGGCCGGCGGGCCCCCGTGTGGTGATGCCCGCGGAGCACCGGCCTCTCGTGACACTGACGCCTGGGTCCCGTCTCGCGGCTGACCCACGTGTCAGTAGGATAAGGCGTGGTCGTGGTCGGTGCGTGTGGCGGAGAAGATATTTCGGTGCCAACCTGCTGCGTATTTTGCAGCCTGGTCCCTATGATTCCACGTTATTACGCATAGCCGTTGACGCCAAACGGCAAACGGGTGGACTGTCCCGTGTACCGTGCGGTTGGGATTTTTTATATTCGCTTTCAATAATTCTTGCACGAAATTTGATGCCACGCGCGTGGGCCTCCCTCCCTCTCCCCTACGGTTGATGACGCAGTTTCATTTCATTAGTCGCTCTGTCCTACGGTACAAGTAATTGTTGACTTTCAGACATCACATTTGACCATCCGTCTTATTCAAAAAATTTAATATAAATATAAAACAAATAAGTTACACTTGAATTATATCTAATGATAAAACAAGTCATAGCAAAATAAATAATATATTTGCTTTCAATAATTCTTGCACGAAATTTGATGCCACGCGCGTGGGCCTCCGGCCTCCCTCCCTCTCCCCTACGGTTGATGACGCAGTTTCATTTCATTAGTTGGCTGCGTTTTTTTTCCTTGCTCTCTATTGCGACATGGCTGAACCGCTGATAAAGTCAAGAATGAGCGAGGATAATTGCCACCAACCGCCCCTCCGGTGCCCTACTAGTCCATACCCTACTATACTAGACTTGTTGCAACTACCGCGCAGCGATATTGGATACGTATGATTCTTTCACATTTCTTTTTCACACTTTCTTACCGTCCCAATCGCTGCTACACACACGGACGAATCCCAAAGCGATTCAAATTCACAGTTAATGAAACCGTTAAAGTTACATACGGAACAGTTAATCAACAGTATCCAATCGGAAAATACACCTCTCACCGTGCCAAATCCGTTTATACCGTCGCCGTGTGCTTGTCGTTAGCGTTTTTATTCCGGAAAAAAAATTACACGCAAGTACGAACGACAGTCACGTCGGTTTAAATTTAAGTCCTCGAATATCTATAGGCTGTGTTTAGTTCAAAAACTTCCCAAAGTTTTCTCTCCAAACTTCACTATTCACATATCACATCAAATCTCTCTCCTCATACATGGAGTACTAAACGTGGGTAAATAAAAAAACTAGTTTCATGGTTTTGATGTATACAACGAGATGAATCTTTTGAGACTAGCTAGGTCATGATAGGACAATGTTTACCACAAACAAACGAAAAGTGCTACAATGCGCTACAGTGTCCGATGTGACATTTTCGCCAACTTTTCGCCGGAAAACACACCCTGTAACCCTTTTCTGTCGCGCTGAAATCCACGAATACCCAAGATTTCATCTTTTCGTGTTTATCTATCCCTCCCAAAAATACCCCCGGATTTGGATTTCAATTTTCAACGCTTTGCCAGGGGGCCCTCTCATCATCTTCCTCCCCTCTCCCTTGCAAACACGAACTCGAGAACGAAACAAAACGAAGGCGAGAGCGAGACCTTTTCTATTCGCTTCCTCCTCCGCCTCTTCCTCACCCTCGTTTTTTTTCTAATTTATTTTCCCTTTTTCTCTCTCTCCTAAATAATATACTTGGCTTCCTCTCTCCTCCCTCCCCTTCCCCCCTTCCCCTATCCGCCTCCGCCGCCCCCGTCCCAACGCGGCGACGACCGCCGACTGCCGCGACCCCGAGCCCGGCGCCGCGGCCTCCCCCCGGGTCACGTCCGTCGACGGAGGTCAACGGGAGCCGCCGGCGCGGGCCCCGACGGCCGCCGCTCCGCAGGCATTCGCCGCCACGCGGGTCCCCGAGGTTCGTGTATCTAGTACTGCCTCGATAAGGGTCGGGCGGTGCCGTGCCGTTCGTTCGCGGGATTCTGATTGGGTTCTCTGTCCGTGTTCTCTCCCACGGCGGCTGGAATTCTAGGGTTTTGGAGGCCCGGCTTCGGCGTGATCGGGCGAGGCGGCGGCGGGAGGAGGGGCGCGCGGGCATTGGATGGTCTCGATCCGTACGGGTCCCTGCTGACCTCCTGCCGCAATGGAGGAGCCTGGCGAAGGCACGCGCGGGCTGGAGGATCATGCTCCTGACGCCGCGCGGTTGGAGGGAGCGGAGGGCGCTCTGTCTGCGGCCACCGCCTCTGAACCAGCCGCCACCACAGAGGTATGCGGCGCTCCAGAGGCTAGATTGTCCACAGAGGTAGTTGAAGACAAAGGGGGCGGTTTTGCTGTTGGATTGGTGGCTCCTGTCGTGCCTGATTCTGTCTCATTTGAAGGCAGAAAGTTTCAGATAGGAGAGGGGAAGGGCTCTAGTTTGGAGCAGAGGGTGATGGGTGTGGAAGAAGAGAAGGGAGGTAGTTTGGCTCGCGTGCTGCAGAACACCGCCGAACCTGTCAGTTTTCAGCCGTGTCACGAGGCCAATGGCGGGTTGTCGCATAAGACGTTATATGCCCCCAAGGACACCGGATTCGTGGATGGCATGTTGGAAGAAACGGCAGAGGGGAGCCAGTTTGAGCAAGAGGGTTTGGTGGGTAGTGGAGGTGATTGGTGTGGTGGGGTCCAGGTAATAAAGGCGACGCTAGAAGATTTACAAATTGCTGGTGATGAAGCGCAACTGGCAATTCCAGGAGATTTACGGATTGCTTCTGATGATGCACAATGTGATAATTCAGGCTTCTTGGGTTCAACGAATCATGGTAGCGAGCAAGAACCATGTGCTGTTGATGGCATAGAATCTACCACAGATGCTAATGATGAGCTGCAACATGGTTTGATGCCAGATAAAGCTGAGGTCTCCAGGCCAGTGCACGAAGATTCAGTTCCTTCCATTTCAGGGGGCATTGATCTTTCTTTAGATGGAAATACAGGTCAATTTGGTGGAATATCTGGTGATTCAATGATGTGCCATGAGTCCGACAGAGGGATGTGGAATGATGGTTTATGTGCTGCTGGTGGTAAAGGATCTCAGTTCATTAATGCTAGACTCATGTATGACACGGTGGACATGGCAACAGAGGGAAGTTCATGTCAGCAGGACATTTTGGCAGGCGGCGGAGGTGTTTCGAGTAATGTTGTGCAGGATTTACAAACATGTTACAAGGAACCACATTGTGGTGATGAGGGCTTGCCAGATATGGTAAATCATGATACTGAGGGCTTGCCATGCAGCATGGGTGCCACGTGTTTGAAGAAAAATGGTAACTGTGATCTTAAAAAGGATGGGTTGTTACCAAAAGTTGGAGCAGATAGCTCTTGGACCTTGTGTGAAGATCCAGTTCCTTCATTTCCAGGGAGTAACGCTGCTGTTTCTTTATATGTCAAAGCTGGTCAGATTGACGAATTATCTGGAAATAGGTCAAGCATAGAAAACGGGGCTTGTTCAGAAGGATGTGGTATATCTTCTTGTGAGACTGCGTTTCACAAGGAGGCTCCTGGAGAAGAAGGCTGGCCTTCAGGAAGGAAGGTAAACACAAGTGAAGAGGACTTGCGGACAGGTTGGATGGAAGCAGCTCATGACAATGGGGACTCATCACATTTGGGGAAGCATCACTCTGAGAAATTGCCATGTAGTACTGATAGCCTGCCGTTGATAACTAGTGCTAATCATGAGCCGGAAAAGGTTGGTTTGTTGCCAAATATCAATGCAGTAGCCTCCTTATCGGTTGATAAAACTTCAGTCCTGTCTGTTTATAGGAGCTCCATTGATGTTCCTTTAGACGGGCAGGTTGGTCAGGCTGTTGATACATCTGAAAATAGTGCATGCTTGGAAAAATTGGTTTATGATTCACCGGGAGGGGATATGATGTTGTGTGACAGTGGCCTTCGGACGGAGGCTTATGTTGATGAGAATCAGCACTCTGTCCCTCCTTGTGCTGATAAAGAGCTGCAACATATCTCTCTAAAATATAGAACCTCTGAACTACTACCCCCAGAGGGAAACCTGTGTGTTTCTTCGTATAACCAACTGTGCAACGATGAACCTTGTTCTAGCAGCAAAGAATCATCCGCTTTGTGTCATCAAGATTCTGCTGTTGTCAGATCTGGCCATTTGGACCAAGGGCTCAATGCCCATAACTCTGCAAATGACAGTGCTGTTAATTGTGTCAGCAATGATAATGATGGAGAATCACAAAACCAAAATCTGGTTGTATTCAGTCGTAGGAGGAATCCAAAAAGAGCTGCTTCATCAAGAAGAGGTTCTGAAAAAACAGATCAAACAAATCAAGCAAGCAGTGGCATACGCAAACCTAAAAAGGTTGATACTGCTAGTTCATTACAGCAAAGCACCACGAGTATGTTCCCAAACAAAATTGCTAAGGGAAGAAGTGGCATCAACAGGCCACCAAAGCCCTCTACTTGGGGCAGTCTAAAAGAGCTATTAGATGGTTTCTGTCGAAGCTATGAGCCGTCGACTTCCAATTCTCATCCAACTTGCCTGGACAAAGGAAGATCAGATAATAGATCTGATCAGAGAAGTCAGCCAAGTATCCGGAAAAGTCGAAGTTCAAGATCTTCAAAAAGTAAATGCTCTTCCTTGTCTGTTACAGGGCATGCAGCTAGTGAATCGAATGGGCAATCAACCTTATCAACTGTGGTGGATGCAAGGCATGCAGCCAGCAAGTTGAATGGGCAACCAACCTTCTCAACTGTGGCTGATGCAGATGTTTCCTTGGAAAGTCACAGGGAAAGCATTCTAAAGCTGTGTTCTGATACATCAATTAATATTTTTGAGTGTACAAACAATACTGCAGAGTCTACTGACCGTTATCGTACTGTGAAATCAAAGTGTATCCATAATGACATGCATCAGTTGGAAAGGTCCTTGGTGAGTTCTACTAAAGAAACATGCGCTGCATATGTCCATGGAACATGTGCTAAGCCTTCAAGTTCTGAACCTTCTTTGACCAATGCTAATGGCAGTGCCATGCTGCATGTTGGATTTTCACCGGATTCTGTTTTGGAGGTGGCTTCCATAACATGTGAAGGTAATGTTTCGGCAAGCCATGAGTTACATGAAAACCCAACTGATATTGGTGCGTCGAATGGTGGTGATTATCATCCATCTGTTTTATCTACTTTTGACTCTGGAAGAGAACAAGCTTTATCATCAATGAACTTGGAGCAGCAGGCTAAAACTACATTGCATGAGGAAACAAGAAAGGAAGAGATTGGTCCATCTAATGCCATGGTAGACAATGATGTTGATGAAGGAAAAGCACAAGCTTTACAGAAAGAGAAGTCGAATGCAGTGAGGAAAATCAGTATTGTCAGAAAGCCAGCTAGCAAAAAGAAAGATGGATTTAAAAGGAAAATAAAGAATGGTAAAGGATCTACCAAAATTTCTCCATGTGACGCTTCAAAGCTCAGGCCATTTTCTAGCGATTCAATTTATCCTGATGCATCTGAGTCAATTCTTCACACAGGGCCTCCAGAGTTTGGTTCTTGTTTTGAAGCCGCTTCTGGCAAACAGGATCGTGCTATGCATGAGCATGATAGTGTACAGAGTCATTCTGTAATGGATGGTGACAAAGCGAGTGCATTTGACAGTATGAAATCACCAAGACGGAAGAAAAAGGTTGCTAATGCAGGAAAGAAGGGTAAGGTGGGGGATCCACATAAGAAAGAAAAAAGTAAGAAGAAAAATATAGCAGATGACCCTTCCCTTGATCATGGGCTTTTAAATTTGCCTTCAACTGATCTGGCAGCATCTCGTATGAATGAACAGAGTACGTCTCATTTTCTCTGAGTTTATCATTTGTTCATCTTCCATAGCATATATCAAGTAGCTGAAGGGATTTACATTCTCATTTTACATAGGTAATCTTGTTCCTTCCACTGAATTTTCATTCAAGAACTCTGGTGCCATATCTACTGATTTACTTGGAAATGCTGCATGCAAAACGGATGGGGCATCTGTACCACCACCACCACCACTACGTGCTGCTTGGGTGTGTTGTGATGATTGCCAAAAGTGGCGGTGCATACCTGCTGAACTTGTGGATGCCATTGGAGAAACAAGATGGTAATAACTTTCCTTCCTTTTTTTCAAACTTATTAACTTTTAATGGTTGCACCAGCCTGCAAATCTAATTGAGGTGCACTGCACTGCTATACTCTTCAATAGGTCTGTACGGTCTATTTTGGAAATATTTTTTCCCTCTGTTATTTTATTTTTTTGCTTTGTAGGAGGCAAACCCAAAATCAACCCAAAATAGGAAAAATGGTCCTAACCTCATGGATCGCTGCATTTTTTTCTCTGCTTTATAAAGTGGGCATGCCGATTTGACCTTCCTATGGTAGAGGAAAGCTGTATTTTCGAGTTTTGAAACTTTCATTTGGTAACATTTGACTGTATTTTTTTTAGAGGAACAAAGATGCTCCTTGTATGTAACATATGCTTATGTTTAAATTATTGTTCCATGTATGTTCTACACATTTTCCCTGAATAATGCAATACCTGACCCCAGCCGTGAGAAGAAGAAATTGCCACCTCTACCATAAAACCTGACCCAAAAGCAGCTACACCATATTCTGTTCCTAGTTTTGTTTCGGTTTCAGATGGATTAATCCAAAGAAATAAGCCTGGAATTTTCATCTATAATTTTTGATAATTCTTATTGTTACCTCATCAGAAGATAATGCCATTGTCACTATCAAACACATCCCTCTCTTGACTATTTGACATTTTTGGGAATGTGTTACAGTTTCTCAGACGTTTAGTATTATTATGGATACACCATCAGAAAACATGCCATCATCATTATAAAAAATTGGCTGTTCACTTCATATACGTCTAGTAAAACAAAAGAAAAGGCCCAGCTAGGTCAGCAGCTTGCGTACGCCAACCATTTCTTGACTGGAGTGTGTATGAAGCACGTATAAAGGATAATCATTGGCACTCTTAGCCTTTATAATTTTGATGGTGTAGACATTTTTCTGGGAAGTTGAACCATGTTCACCTCCGTCTTCGTCATCTATTATGTTCCTTTTGCTGCGGTGCCTAGCACATATTAGACTTACATTTGAGATGTTAGCCCACATCTTCCTTTATTCCACTATGGATCTGCACTCATCTTTAACTTTTTTTTTTCGAGGGTCAACCTAATGTCTTACTACCACTGCAAATCTTGTTTATTCCATTCAGTCATCATTTTACTTTAATGTGTTGTACACATTTTTGAAATATATTTGTGCTCATCTGTTGAATATTACATACTTCTGATCAATCCTCTCTATTTTTTCTTTAAAAACTTATTCAGGACTTGTAAGGACAATGGAGACAAGGCATTTGCTAATTGTTCTATTCCACAAGAGAAGACAAACGCTGAAATCAATGCAGAACTCGACCTTTCAGATGCTTCAGCTGATGAAGCAGACAATGGCAGATCTAATTCCAAAGGTTTGAAACCTATGCATCCTTTTTATTTTCTTCAGTACAGATTTTATTCATTATAATGTAAAATAATTCCTTATGTGCTATCATATCTGATTTTCCTACACCCTTTTGCATCTTGCTGTTGAGTAGCTTGCAAAGCACCATCATGGACATCTATTAGGACAAACGTGTTTCTGGGTCGGCAACGGAGGACACAATCCATTGATGAGGTTGGTTCTGTTCACCAATTTGTCCTTCAATCACAGACTTTGGAAATTTGTAAAGTAAAAAGTTGCTTTCATATGTGCATTTGGAAAATTTACTTACAAAGCGCATAAAACACAAACATTTGAACTGTTGGCACTTTGAATGTGTGTTACACACTTTTTAGTTGCAAGAATATCTTCAACCATCCAGCACCATCAAATCCTACTATTATTTTTGTGAGCCATGTTAAATCAAACTATCTCGAACCATTCTACAAAATATATTGATTTTTCTTACACTTCTTGTGACTTGATTTCTCGCTGAAATTTTAAGGATACCCAAGTTTTCTTATGTTTTTCATTAATTATGACCAGAGCATGGTGTGCAACTGCAAGCGTCCTGAAGATGGTCGACTGGGCTGTAGAGATGGCTGCTTGAACAGGATGCTCAACATTGAATGCGTCAAGCGTACATGTCCATGTGGAGAACAATGCTCTAATCAGAAGGTCATTTCTTTTTTGGTTATATGTTGGTTCATGTTTTCCATGCTACATTTGTTTTGATTGAAAATCGGTGAAACAGTTTCAGCGACGCAGCTATGCCAAACTGAGATGGTTCCATTCTGACAAGAAAGGTTATGGACTGCAGTTGCAAGAAGATGTTACCGAAGGAAGGTTTCTTATTGAATATGTTGGAGAGGTACTATTGCCGTCTGTTATTTTCCCCATTTTTGTGTCCTACATAATCTGACTTTAAAATTTTGTCATGTTTGTGATTGTCGCTGATTATGACTAACAAGTTCTATTTGACACTATACTGCAATGTTCTCTCAGGTCCTTGGCATAACGGCTTATGAATCCCGCCAAAGTTATTATGCTTCCAAAGGCCAGAAACATTTCTACTTCATGACCCTAAATGGTGGAGAGGTATGCCTTTTGAGTTTATATTGTCCATTAACTATTTCTTATTTTCTTCAAATTTATTTACTATTATATTCCGTATCACATTATATTTTATTACTCCCTCCATTTCTGCTTTGACCGAAATTTGTATTCAACGAGGAACTATCAGATCACCACCCTTTATTCCCTTCCCTCCCTCTAGGGCATGGTGTTGACTTTGTGGCACCCATTTTTCTTATGCTACACGTCATGATGTTGACACACCTGAATAAATTCCATTTTTCTTTCTTTTAACTTTTTTTTTTGAATTCTTCCAGGTTATAGATGCTTGCACTAAGGGAAACTTGGGCCGATTCATCAATCATAGTTGCAGCCCTAACTGTTGTACAGAGAAGGTTGAATTTAATTTCATTGATTTTTTGTATTGTATTTTTGACTATGTTTCTTGCCATTAAATCCTTGTTGGCTGAAACTTTGTACCAAAATTAAAATATACAGGTTCTTGATATATGATCAAGGATTGTACTCTCACTCTGAGTTTGCTAAGTTGTGTTCTTTTTTTTCCTAGTGGATGGTCAATGGAGAAGTCTGCATTGGGATATTTGCTATGAGGAACATAAAAAAGGTAAGGCTAGCAATCATCACATTCTCCCATGCTGGACATTTTGTCCCCATATGACCCAGTGCATGTACTGGAAACAGAATGAGGGTTGGTTTCCTTTATTTATATTTTGAGTTGAATCAGTGGATGGTTGTAGTAAATTATTATTCAATGTCATATGTTGCTTGACAGCTGTCAGTGTGTAATAGATTTCCCCCCTTCTTATAGGGTGAAGAATTGACATTCGATTACAACTATGTTCGTGTATCTGGTGCTGCTCCTCAAAAATGCTACTGTGGTACTGCCAAGTGTCGGGGTTACATTGGTGGAGACATATCAGTTGCTGATACCATCACCCAAGATGATGCAGCATCAGGACATTTTGAACAAATTGTTGTTGGCAAAGATTCTGAAGAGTTGATGGGTGTAATTGGGTCTGATTCTGATGGAAGTCATCAAAATATTGCAGAATCTGAACTTTCTATTCAAGGGGAAGATCTACATGATTTCTCAGCTACAAAATCAGAGTTAGAACCCCAAGAGCAAACTGGAGGAACCCTAGTTGAAACTAGCGAGCCTGAAAATTCCTTGGAAGCATGGAGCCCACAGGAAGATGAAGATGTCATCCGCACACCTGTGCATGTGTCACGAACATTTGAAAGTTCTTTGCAGCAGTTCCCAGTAATTGGTACTCAGTCATCAGGTCTTCTGCAAAAGACTGCAAACTTAACTGAAGGACTAAAGGCTCCAAATGTAATAAATGCATCGGCACCTAGTTCTGATTTGAGGAGCAATGTGGTGCCTGGTTTCAATGCTAATAAGAGAAACAACTTAAAACAACATAGAAAAGCGAAACCGCAATCATCATCTCCAATTGATAATGAACACATCTTGGGAGGTAATACTATTCTGGCCCATGCTTTCCTCTCCCCACTAAAGCTAAAATGTGATAGTCTTAGTGATCTCTCTTTTGTATATGTAGTTGAAGGGAGACTGAACAACCTATTGGATGAGAACGGAGGTATCAGCAAGCGAAAGGTATGAAACCATCATTGTAGAGTACCATTTTTGCACAAAAGATATTTTTCTGAAAAGTTTTGCTGGACAAAAACAATACAGCTAGATCTGATGCTATGTTATGTAAGTTTGAAAGGCGCATGGCCTTAGAAGATTTGGACTTTGATTACTGGTGCTCAAATATCTGGAGTACAATGCCTACAAAGTGCAGAAGTTATATTGGCGTTCTTACATTTTTGGAATACAGAATCTCAGGAGCATATTTTATTAAACTTGTAATCGAATTTCTAGCAAAATCAGGCCTCTTTATCGGTTTGAAATGCATCTTGATTGCTCTAACGGCATAAAAGTTGCCTACACATGCATGGATTGAACTTTTCTGTCGCTGCTATTCACATGTGTTCCATGATATCGCTAATATGGATTTTCTTGTTGCATCATTTAATCCAGCAGTGCAAACAATAGTTATGTTCTATATTTTTATGTTCTAAGTAGTCAAAGCATTTTCTCGAGCAGGATGCTACCAATGGATACTTGAAGCTTCTCGTTGTGACGGCAGCAGAAGGTGACAATGCTGGGGGCACATCTAAAAGGTCTGATCACCAGATGAACATGTGAACCAAGTTTTTCTCTCCCCAAATATGCTAATCTCTTTCTATCTCTTTCAGTGTGAGGGATCTTTCATTGATTCTGGATGCACTTTTAAAAACAAAATCACGTTCAGTACTGTCGGATATCATCAAGAAGAATGGTATATTTCCCTTGCCCTCAACTCTCTGTATGAAAGTTCTTGAGTTACCAACTAAGAACCTTTTTGTTCTATCTTGTGGCAGGATTGCAAATGCTCCAAATTATGTTGAAGCAGAATAGAGACACCTTCAATCGGATACCTATCATACGGAAGCTTCTGAAGGTCTTTCCTTCATTCTCTAATACAATTTATGTAATCAAGTCACAAGCTGCTGCATTCACATGTAGTGTGGTTTCCAGTTGACATATTATTTTCACATAACTTCCTTTCTCAACAAATAAGTATCCTTTTGGATACGTGGTCACTGAGACACTACTTCAATTACTAATACTAAATAGAAAATATAATCAAAATGGTTATAATATTTGAATTTGTTTTTGGGGACAAAGCTCAAGATACCATTTTCAGAAGTTCATTCAAATTGAAGAGGTCACAATTTTGCAAGTAAACCAAACTGATGCTTAATCTTCACTGGAGGGACTATGTTATAATCAGGGCTGTAGTACCAGAACTTGGTGTTACTCTGTTTATGATACTGGGCATCTTCCTTCAGGTACTGGAGTTTCTAGCTCAGATAGGAATTTTGACATCTGAACATATTAACGGAGGTCCTCGATTTTCTGGAGTCGAAAGGTTAGATTATTTAAGCTTGTTTATTCCACTTTTATTTGATACTGGTTGAAGAGTTCCATATTAAATTTGTTTTCTTGGTCCCATTAGTTCCATTGTGCTCTATATGTGTAATGCCTTTTTGACCTGAATCAGTATGGGGTTTTCTCAGAGAAACAAAATGAATTCCTTCCCTTGGAGAACAAACTTCTTGCTTGTTACTTTATGGCTCCTTAGCTTCAAATTGTATGTGTTGGTCTTAGCTATTCACTGTTTACTACTAAACTATATTGTCAGTGTAGTAATGTGCTTGATGAAGATTAACAGTGTTCCGGAAATAGCCCCTACTTTTGTTCCTTTTGAATATTTAATCACGATTCAATTTTCTATAACTTCATCTGGAACTTATTCTGCAGCTTCAGAGACTCGATGCTGAGCTTAGTCAGACATAAGGACTTTCAGGTAATGGACATACCATGCTAATGCATTCTTTCAGCTTTGTTTTGGAAATATGTTCGTAGTTACCTCTTTGCTAGATTTCAAATGCAAGGCTTATATTTAACTATGCGTGGATATCTTTGACAACCACAATGGCTGCCAGGCAAAGCTAGTTAAAGAATGAGTCTTAGTCACAAGTTGAACATGTGAGATTAAACCGTTACTGCAATAAAGCAGATAATTACCTAGGGAAAGTGTGCCAAAAATACAAGTATGAGTCACAATTTTTGAGCAAAAGTTAGTCATGATAAAGTCAAGTTGCGCCTGGGAATTGAACATCCACTTAATCTGGAAATGCCACTTTAGAATAGTAGCATAAATCTCACGGACGCATATTGTACTTCTTTTGTTGAACTTATGGCGTTATATTGCTTTTTGTTGTACTTGGTGTGTTTATTGTTTTCACTTCTTTTCTGGATTTATGGATATAGAGTTATATATGTTGCCACTTGGTAGTTTAATGCATTGTTAATTTTTGGACCACTATAAGCGGACAATTTACATGAGCATTACCATCACTGGCAATTGGCATGGGCAGTCAGATTTAAACCTGAACATATGTCGATGTTCCTAAACCAGTTCCAAATCCAGTAATAATGTACCAAACATACAAGCCGCTCTTTCATGAAATAACATGTGCCATGATTTAGCAGTTTTTGTCTGCTCAGGAAGTCAGGAATTATCAGGGAATTGCTGGTTTCTTTCCATATCCAATTGTTTTTTCTAGCCTGCCCCTACTGCCATTTTTATTATTGGGTTGCTTGTCAGAATTTCACGTGTGTTATCTGAATGTATGCAATCCTTAATTTATGAATGTGCATGACTCCATGTGACAGGTTCAACTGATTGCTCGGAGCTTTCGTGATAGATGGATCCTCCATAATAATGCAAGGAGTGAACCAACAGAATATCCACATACATCCACATTGGCACAGGATACACAGGGAACTAATATGGTCTGGAGTTCTGCTAGGAGGAAACGCAAGAGCCGTTGGGACTATCAACCTGATGAGCACTATAAGATGGTTGGACTAAAAACCCAGAAAGTTTGTTCTGGACATGGTGAATTTGATGTTCAATTTAGTTTCATGGGAAACAAGTCGCGGAGGAATCAGGGAACAAACAGTTGTCACAATGATGTTTGTGGCATGGGGAGTTCAACAGAGGGTGCAGATGACGAAGTGCCTCCTGGGTTTGAGTCCAAACCTCATGCACAACTTTCCATAAGCTGCGAGGTTGCTCCGGGACTTTGCATGGATAGGTATCAACCTAGCTTGAGTATTTCATATGGGGTTCCTGTCACTCATGTTCAGCACTTTGGAACCCCTGAATCTGAAGGAGGCCAATGCCACCAAAAATGGAAAATTGCACCTGGTGTGCCTTTTAGTCCTTTTCCACCATTGCCTCCCTACCCACGAGGCAGTCCTTGCCCCTCCACTTCGTCATCCCAGATGTTTCAGCATGATGGAACACCCACAATGAACCATAACAGTTATGGACATTGTGGAAGGACCATGGGCCGAGACGGAAGAGTGCATAGGACGTGGCGGAATGGGCCAAGAACAAAATGGCCATACCATCATCAAGGAAGGAGATTTTCGAGCAATAATCATAGATCTGAAAGATTTGAGCCTCCAAGACCTCAATAGTAGTGATTTAGGATTCAGGGCAGCGATTGGGCCCAGTTCAGTTTTCGAACCGCAAGTAGTGGTGGTATACATGGTAACTCCTGCTCAGAAGTGTAACATAAATTGTGTGAGCCTTATGTTTAGCAGGGAGTGTAACTGTCTGTTATGTAGGTGTAGAACAGATGCTGCACATAAGTGGTGTTTGGGTTTTGCAAAACTCCATAGACATGCAGAAGAGAAATGCTATCCCCACTCCGACCAAGACAAAACTTTTACCAAAAGTTTATTGTGATCTTTTTGTTCAAATAACAATTAAGGTGAAGCAGGGTCAGGAACAACGAATCTCTTTATGATAAACAGATCCATTTTGCAAGCTCGTTATTACGGGTAGTTCCTACAAAGAATCGGACTAATGACGTATACAATGCTTGAATTATCGATGTAGATGCTACATAGTGGGTTCTCATCCTTCAGAGACTACGAGTGTAATAGGAGCATCCGTTGACAAAAGGATCAGCAATTGCAGCTTTGTCACTAATTAATTTTATCATTGGTTTTCTTCAACCAATGTGTAATCTCAATAGGAATTGATTTAATTTATCTTTATACAGGCGAAAAGGCTAACCGATTTTACTGACTTTATGTGTTGTCTTTGGTTTCCTCTCTTTCCTTTTTTTTTCTAATTTATTTGTCTGCTACAGCTTGTGTTTTCAGCGTTGCAGTATCAGCTCTGGTGCAAGGTTCCTTGCTGGCTGTATAAAGGTTCATGCTATAATTTGTTTCATTTGCTGTTGAGCTACAGCTTCTTTAGTAGGAAGCAGATGTTTCTTTGGATCTTGTACTTGGAACATCGGCGTTTTGAGCTGTTTAATTTCTTGGAGTGCTCCTAATTTTGAGGCCACATGCTGCTTCTACATTACGACACTCGGGATTCTTTCCTGTTGTTACCCCCTCTTGTGCTGTACGTGCACACACATGAACTAGCATAAATTGTTGCGGGCATGCCAGGTAAGATGGCTTGAATCTTAATCTGATTTCATGTTCTTTAAATATTTATATATATCTCCTTGTTCAAGTCTCAGTTGAGTATCATACGTTGATATCTGCCAAATTTTGCTAATGTCTAGAATTAGTGTTGGAATTTGAAACAGATATGCAGCAGAACTCAGACGGTTGTTACCAGAAGTTTTATGCAAATGTTGACACCTCCCTGCTGAGATTCTCATGTTGGGGTCATCAGACTTGTATACCATGGTCTTTTGCTCTATCACGAGCTTCCATGATATATCTGGATCTTAATTTCCATGTGATTTGTGCGAATGTGGAAGTATGCCGACATTTTCCCTCCATATTGTTTTGCTAGTGCTTTGCAAACAGTTTTCAATTCCTCACCCATCTATAATTTATTTGTTTCATCGTGCGAACCAACTAATAAAAAAGACAGGAAAACATATTACTACGGTGCTACAGAATAAAACTGTTTACTCATATGGAGTGTTCAATTTATGAAATTCGATGGGATGAACCCTCTTATTATTAAGCTAACCATGTGCTTATGGGGATGAGATGATGGGGGGATCAATCAATTCCATTCGACAAACCAAACAAAAAAAAAGCTAGTGAAAATGATGCATCAGCTCATTATTTCTCAAACCAAACATCCCCTTAAATCTTCACCCATTCAAATTTGAAGATGGGAGTATTCTTTAGTACAGTACAGTTCCAGATGATCGAGCACCATGATCATCTCCCAGATTGTTTGTGCTGAGTGGCCAACTGCATGTTCCACTCTACTACAAGAGTAAGTGTAGAACAAAGATATAACCCATGAATTGAATTGGTTTAAAAACCCGAAGGAAGCCATTGCACGTAGCTAATTTCTAGAAGCTTTTCAGGTTAAAAGAAGATAAAGGTTGGCAATATGTGTTTTCGTCCCCCTTGCAACCTTACTACTACATCCGCGCCTCCCCTCACACTGCTCAATTGATTTGGTTCCTTTAATTTCAGTTAATTGGTTAATTGTATTCTTTCAAATAGCAGGTGACTTATCTGACAACAACGAGAGTACTCCATGAACTCGGTTAAACCTAAAAAGATTTCCCAGCCCATTATTTCGAGGCGTTCCGTTGGCAGGATGAGTGTATATGAAGAATTTGCATATGAACCGTACCACAACAACAAAGATATTCAATACTAGTTTGGTAACACGCATGACAACAAGTACAAGAACATTTTAGCACCCAGTGGAATTCATCTCGATAGAAGAAGATATATAGCCTCTCCTACCGAACTAAGCACATACATCAACTCCTGGTATTACAAATATAAAGCAGCATCGACACCAAAACTCTCTTAGGCCCCCATCTAGAACAACGGGAATTTCACTGGATTTCTACAGGAATCAAATTGTTCCATGCAACATTATTCCCATAAAATCCTTGCGAAATTCCCACGTTCCAGACAGGCTACTGCCGCACAATGCAGCTTATGAGGCAGACGGCATTCTTCAACAGAAATTAAGGCAAAGGTAAAATGTTTTCAACATAAATATAAACACATCTCTGGTATATAAGTATGCATGTAGTCACGTCCGGGCTGAGATCACCTGGACTTGGGTTTCTTGGAGAAGAACATGCCCCCAACCAATGAGATCCCACTCCTCTGCTTCTTGTGCTTCTTCCTGCCGGCAGCCTTGTTCTTGCTGTTCTTCGCCTTCCTCTCCTTCCTGTCCCCCATGTCATCCTCGATCATCTTGATGGCCAGCGCCTCCGACAGGCTCGGCAGGTACTCCAGGCTCGCCATCCACTCCTCGGCCCGGCTCTCGTCCCACCGGTCGCTGCGGACCCGGCCATGGCCACCGTACTCTCCTTCTCCGACGATCGCCGCCGGTGCGCCGGCGACAGCCAACTCCTTGCCCTTGCCGAGGCCGGAGAAGACGGCCAGGCCCTTGCTAAACTTCACGCTGAGGCTGGACACCGCCACCTCCATCTGGGCCTGCCTCTGCCTCAGCTCCACCAGCTCGCCCTTGGCCTCGGTCAAGTCTCCCTTCAGCTTCTTCAGGTAGTCCAGCTCCAGCGCCATGGACGAGGCTGCCGCCGGCGCACCGAGCTTGACGCTGGACTCACTGCTCGCGCCGGAGCTGCCACCGCCGGCGTACCGCTCGCCGAAGACCTCAACGGCCTGCCGGACGGACTGGAACGGCCGGGAGGTGTCGACCTCGGCGCGGCTCGCGGCGGCGGTTGCCTCCATGACCATGACCATCAGTGAGGTCGCTGCCACTGCAGTTGAGGCTGAAATCACTGATGGGAACGCAATGCAAAGGGTGGTGATGGTGAAGTAGACTATGGATCCTGGGCACTGTCTTGGCTTCTACTTCAAACACCAACCGGAGAGGCGGTAGCAGCAGAATACAGGCCTTGTGTCGAGGTCAAGTAAAAACCGGTAGAGGGGAAGAAGGGGACTTGCCACCAAAGGCACACGAGCTTTTGTAAGTGCAGGCCGGACAAGTTGCTGGAGCAGACAAAGTTGACGAGGCACAGTAGAAGGGCAGAGCAGATGCAGTTGGCATACTCGATCAGACACTCAGAGATGGCAGGTAAAATTCTTTTTTTTTTAAAGAGAGGAACCTTCAGAAGGAATTCAAGAAAGCCGACGGTATTTACGACCATTTGCAGGGGATGAATGCACAGACAACTAATGCATTTGCACGATGTTAGAAAATAAACCGCGTCGTGTACGTGCATGGCGTATGTCAGGGTGTGTCTGTTAACTTGTTAGCTGAACGTGTGTGTGCGCGTTCACGTTGGGTTAGTTAGCCAAGGTTGTATGTGTGCGTGTGTTAGCTTTGCATCGAGCCAGGCAGCGTGTGCGTTGCGTGCTGTTGAGTTTGTTAGTGCAGAGGTGGCCGTGGGAGCTGCTGGCCGTAGAAGCGGAGGAGTGCGTGGCTCTGGATCAGGTTGGAGACCGAGTCTCACGGAGAAGTTCGTAGCTTGGAGCGTGGGACGTCCGGGTCGCCAGGAGAGCGCGTTCGTGCACGTGAAGCTCGCCGTGGTGCATCGGGTGGGCGCTGCGACGCCGCTGGGCTATATATGGCCGTGTATACTTTGTGTTTGTGGTTGAGTCGAGTCCACTTTGAGCAGTAAAGGGCCAACATACAGGCCGTGTGCGCGGCCGGGGCGTTCGGCGCCATTATCGCGAGTTCACTGTTCATCGTCTTCTACCTCCGTCCGGCGTGAGAGAGAGAGGCAGTAGGACTAGATTCCAACACACGACTGATACTGTTATAGAACAGAGAAGTTTCAGGTGATCAACTGACAGCGTAACTGATTAGCCTGTACCGGCAGCAGTTTAGGTCTGCATAGTGTGGGAACAGTTACCGGTCTAAAACCAGGGGAGCAAGTCTTGTTTGAAGGAAATAGCAAATGCTGGCCAAACTGCCAATAACTCAAGTATATGAAATCATAATACAATGCTAATGGCGAAAGGCCTGTAATTTTACAAGTGGATCTATCAAGCAGACCATGATAGCTGGGACCGTAGGATCAAAAGTAAGAAGGAAATAAAAAACTTGTTACACAATGGAAGAAAACTTATTACAGAGGAAAATAGCGTGCAAAAAATAGGTGCAAATACATAATATTCACAAATCAATCTGTCGACAGGTTTGATGAATGATGACAATCTATGAGGCAACTCACTCGAGCCAAATGGTTGCTCTGCAGTCTGCAACCATCAATGGCGTGACTGATGAAACCGAGGTCGGTTAGTGAACGTTCAGCCATTGGTTTTGACAAAATGTGTGATACCAATACAAAGACCAGCCCACAGAAGTGACAACAACAAGTGGCGAACATCAGTCCGGGCTGCAAAGGTAACTAAGCAGTTAGCTGTGTACTTACAGGTTAATACCTATTAGGATAGTTAGAGCTTTAACAACAATAGATTTTGTTTTGAGTGTTCAAAAACTTAAATCTCATGTTGCTTTTAGAATATTGATGTGGTCTAATTTTTCATCCTCAACTTCAAAACCACATACTTCATATCCCTCAAATGCCAAAACAAGCACAAATCACATGTGTGGTCCGGGAAAAAACATCATCATTTTTGCTATATTGACTGGCACATCATCAACTTGACTACACACCCATAGTTTATCATACCACAACTTTTCATTAATCCAAGAAAAATAAGGGTGTGCAAGTGTTTTTTTGTCTGATTAGTCGCATTTAGGTTTTAACACTCAATAAACTGCACAAACAAAACTTCAAGGTAGCGCATTGATCAGTAAAGCTCTTTTCTAAAGGGATCAGGATAGAAAACAGACGGCAAATGATGCTGCCTGCCAAATTAGAGAAGAGCTTCGAACAACATAAATTTATAGCAGAACACCCAAAAAATCTGTTTCTGCAGAGTCAGAATCCTTACCATGTCTTAGTGACATCATCATAAACATTAGAGCTCCCATAACCAATGCAAAAGCAAGGCGGAAGGACTGTAAAACAAAAATTGCATAAGTTTCATTCTGTTGGAAAAAAGATAACACATTCCTGTAGCTGATCCAGCCGTTTCCCGTAAATAAAGATTATATCAAGTGAATGTTAAGAGATAGTGTATGCACATGTGCCTAGTTAAAACACACACAGAAGAACATCATGTAAAATGTGAATACTTCTTTGCAATTTCCATTTAGCCATTAAAAATGTGACATTTATGAGTAAAGAGAAACTTCAAGGTATAGCAAATTGTACCCACCGCATAATTCTCTATAAGTCCTCCTTTCCTTGGCACTGCCATGTCTCGACTAACAGATGTCATGTAATGTCCTTGAAGAAGATCCATGGCATCCTGTGTAAGATAATCAATAAATATCAAGGCACTACCTATAAAGGAATCGGGGAATATATTTTAGTTAAAGGTAAATCAGAAGAAATTGAGTTGAAAACATGGGGAGCTTGCATGAGACTCGATTGTGGACAGCAGAGACATTATCAATAAGTTATAGAGGATGCATTGATCACAACTACTACCACTCAAATCAAATATACAACATCATTATCTCAGCATAAGTTTCAGTACTTTGACAAATCTACTAAGCTAAGTCATAGAGAGTTGACGCTTGGGGCATCATTGACAAAATCAATGCTTACCTGCTTAGTCCCATCAACAAAGTTATTCAAGTAGTATCTAGAAAGTGAATTTCGTAAATCATTCAGGATTCCCTGTGTAGTTCGTTTCCCATACCTAAGAGACAAAAAAAATGTAAATATTTACAAAGTGATGAATGTAAAATAACCAGCAGATCTATGACATTTACACAAGAAACTACAGTATTTATTACTTAATATGCACTCGCAGTCTAATTGTTAATCTGGGATCATCTTATGTCATGTTCCACTGACATTTACTGGTATGAATATGATGGAGGCTTTTCATGATATAGATTATTTGGCGGGGATTAGATCACACGATACAGCATAGGCAGAACCTGGTTCGCCCTCCCTTGGAGGCTCTGAACCAATCTCGCCCTCTTTCGAGGCTCTGAGAATTATAGTTATACTTCTGCTTAACTCAATTGATACAACTCCTCTCATTATATAGAGAGGTTTACTTGACCCCTAGCACTAGACTTCCAATCCGGTACTATTATCTCTAACTAATCCTGCTACAGTAACCGCTGCTACAGTACCACGTGTACTGTTTATAGGCTGGCCCTAGGCCTCCAGCCGGCCCATTGGCTATAACATTTCACCAGATGACTAGTAAAACGGAAACACATATCAGCTTTATGGTAACCCATTATCTGGGTCATGCTGGTATAGAGATTCACTGCAAAACCTGGTCGTGGAATCTTCAATTGTTCATACCCCAAAGGGTCACATAACTATACGGCTTAGCTTTGAACAGATTTGAGGTGACAAAGATTACTATGTTCTTATTTAATGTAACATTGGAACTAGTTCCTGTTCTTGCTAACAAAAAAGGGGATGGACTTTAAATATAATAAAAGGCACTTAACATAAGAAATGTGGAAATTTGTGTAATAGAAATTACCGAACAAAATCTCCTTTCAGAGCAGGAGTTCCAGAGTACTGAATGCTTATTGCATCTCCATGATTGGCCCACACTGAAAACAGGAATCATTTTACTCCAGCAGCATTGCTTATAAAAAGGAATGGACAAATACAACGAATAACCAAGATTAATTAAATGGTAAAACAGTACTCACAAATCTTGTAGTTTGTATCAAAGGCTGGATGATTGCTTATTGTGTCATTAACACCAAGAACTCCTATCCGTTGGAATTGGCTCTCCAGAATTTCCCCCCCAATCATGCTCTGTTTACAGATTGTTGGGACTCAGATATAAGTGAAAGTTGAACTGAAAGTGAACTAAAACACAAAAATGATGATAGTAATGTCTGTCCTAGAAGGATGCATCAACAAGAGCACAATGATTAGCTACTGGGCAAGTTGAGGCATAGGATTCTTACTGCATCAGTATTACTACTATGTTCTGTTTTAGATCAAACAATCTGAAACCAAATAAGTGTATCATTTAAACCATATGATCAATATCGAACATGCAGTCCAAAAATACATCAGTGCATACAAGTTTGGACATGATTGCAATTCAAAAGAGCATATTTTTGCAAGTTCTGCATCTGATAGTACATCTACATTGTAACACTACAATAATAGGATGAAGAATTCCCTTAGCTAAACGGAAATCTTTTCTCGTGTTGGTTAGGTAACTGGATGACTAAAATGGCATCGCATAGGCATATTATTTGATTAGCCGTTGAAGTATATGTGAATGTGATAAAGCTTTACTCGAAAGTATGTACCTGAGTCACATTGGTGCGATCCAAACAATCTATACAATTTGTTCTGACAATACCAGTCTGCTCCTCAATTTTCTCACCTTTATCATTTGTAAGGAAATACCTATCGGATAACCATATTAGTTTCTATCAGACATAAACCATGCGAATGAAAGGATACATCCAGAGATTTATGTCTTTGGGGAAAAAAGTATAAATGAACATATTACTAAAATATACAGAAAAACTCGCTAGACATGACAACAAGCCAGCCAAGAACAGTATGACTAACACATAGGGACTGAAAACACTTCATTTTTCCTGTTCAGCCAGGAGCTCAAATAAAAAATGGCTTACCCAGTGCTGAAAGTTCTAGGAAGTCTCTTACCTTTATTATGCAAGGAGGCTCATTCGAACATGGGCCACAAGAGTAATCTACCAGTGAGCCCAGCCCACCCTTCAGGCAGGAAATTGGAATTTCAAAAAAAAAAAAATCTATAAAGTAGGTCCTTAATGCAGATATGCTAGCACACCCAAGGTTCCAATCAATGTAACATCCCGGAAATTGCGTAGGATTTGTTGAATGCAAAAATGTGAATTTTAAAATTTTTGGTGAATTGATGTGCATGCAAACCAACATATAAGCTTGCTCTCTATTTGCTCCCTTTTCTCTTAGGCAATAATAAATTAAATTAAAATGAAATTGAAGTGCTAAGGATCAATTAGTGGTGATTTGGAGTTTATTGGGTTTTGTTGGATTTTTGTTTGGTTTGAATTCAAGTCCTATATTTGAATTCAAACACTAACCCTCTCTAAACTAATTTCAAACCCTATCTAACCCTGTTGGGCCGAAACCCCTAACCAAAGTCTGGAAAACCTCCCCGAACTTCCTTCCCGAGCCAGCTGACCAAATCAGCCCAGCCGGCCATCCAGCCCATCTGCGGCCCAACAACTCGCCCGCGCCCTCATCCCTTCTCCTGTCGCCGACAGGCGGGCCCCTCCGCGCCCTGTTCTTCTTCCCCACGCCTCCTCTCTCTCTCCCCCCGGCAAAAAGCAGAGAGGGCGCCCTGGCCAATCCCGGCGCACGCCCTGCGGCCCGTCGCGATCGCGACGCGTGTCCCTGGCACGGACGCCAAGCCGCCCTGGCCGTCCACGCCTTGAGCCCTAGGGTTTTGGCCCTATAAAAACCACCCCGGCGCCGACCCTTTCCCCTTCAAGCCGCCGCAGCCCCATTGGGGTTTTCTGTTCGCAATCCGAGTGAGGAGAGGGAGGAGGAGGAGCAGTGGAGGGAGGAGAAGGAGGCGCCGGATCAAGGAAACAGCAGGGAGAAGCCGAGCGCATCTTCGTCGACGCGCTACGCCGCCGCAGCGGCGTCGCCCGTGGAGACGCCAAACCGGAGCCGGAGCGGAGCCGTTCGAGGGAGCACGAGCATCGCCACACCGCCGCACGTCTACCCCGAGCTGCTGTGTTCGACTACTCGACCCAAAGTGAGCGCCGTCATCTTTTCCCTTTCTCCCCTGTCTCCGGCCATGTCGCCGCTGCGCCGCCCTGCTAGCCATCTTCTGGGACCCGACCTTCATGTCGTGGCCATGTTCTTGCAGGTACCTTGAGCCGCTAACCTTTTTGCAAACCGCCATCGACCGAACCCCGCAGCCAAGGCCGCCGCGGCCGAGCTCTGCTCGCCGCGCGCGAACGTCGTGGCCGTGCTGCGGCCGTGGGCAACCACGAGCCCGCGCACGCGCACCCAGCCGCGTCCCAGCAGTCGCTGAGGGCCGCGCGCTCGCAAGCCAGCTCTTTTCAGCCTTGTGCCGCCGCGCCGCTGGCCAGCGCCGCCGGTCGGCCACCGCCGCGAGTTATCCCCTCCGCCAAATCACCGCCACCGCGGACCTGGGTGTGCCAGGACACTGCGCGTGGACGCGCGAGGTTGAGCCGAGCCAACCCCGACCCAACCTGGACCTAGCCGTGGCCCAGGGACGCCTCGCCGGAGCGTCGTCGCCACGCTCTGGCCGCGCCGTCGCCGCGACGTCGCGCGCACTCGTGCGGGGGCGGGAAGCCACACGGGCGACCACACCAACACGCCACACGCACAGCCGCAGAGGATCCCGTGGCGGCCACAACTGGATCCCATACACCCGGTGCACGTGAACCACTCGCACGGCGCACGGTGGACCAAGTCCACAGCGCCAGATCCAGCCGCGTCCCCTTCGTGGTCCTAAAGTTCGCGCTTAAGTCCAGCTTTTCCCCCTATACTTTTCTTTCGGCCCAAGAGCAGCCCACCAAGCTTTAACTCCTTTTCTTTTTCCCGGTTGACCGCTGACAGCCCGGACCCACGCGTCATAGACTAACAGAGACTGACTAGTGGGCCCCACTGACCCCGCTGACCATTAACCGTTGACTGGTCAACGTTGACCAAGTCAACGCTGACGTCATCAGGGCCCACGATGACGCCAGCAAAGCCGGCCCCACTGATGACGTCAGCAGTGATGACGTGGCACGCCCTGGTGCTGCCACGTGTCCCAGCCTGATTGATTTTCTTTTTCGGAATTATTTAATATTTTCAGAAAATGATTTAAACTTAGAAAATTCATAATAAATCAACCGTAGCTCAGAAAAATATGAAACCAGTTTCTATATTTTTCTAAAATCGTGACCTACGCGTTAGTGCAGAGTTTGGTGTTGTTTGGGTCTTCTTGCCTCGCTGTTTTGGTGTTTCTTTGCTAGTAGCTCCCGTCTTTATTTTATTTCTACGAACTTAGGAGGACCGGAGAATCAAGAGGAGGACGTCTACAACTCCAACTACCTCGACGAAGAGGAAGAGCAACAAGTCCCAGGTTCACGCCCAGCCATTCTTTGAAATACCTAGTAGACATGCAACTAGTATGCTAGCGCTTTACTTTATTCGCATGATGATGATATGCCTGCACTGCCATTTATCTACCCTGTTTCCTTGCTACCTATTATCCACTTTATGAGAATGCTATGCTTGCATGTGTTGGGATGGTTGTGATTGATCTTCTTGGCGTGAGTTGGGTGGCTTGGGAGGAGTAGTGCAGCTAGGCGGTTGAGGCGAGTGATAACAACCCGGTCGTTTGATCGGGGTGCTTGGAAACTGCACTCGGACAGTTCCTGCGGAGTACCTGTTGCGGGTACATGGTTACTTTGGATACTTTTGAGGAGTTTGGGCGGCCATACCTGTAATGGGTGCCGATTGCAGACCGTTGCGGCGGATCGCTTTGACGCTGATACTCGCCTTACCGACAATTAAGGGCCGTATCAGGATGACCCGGACGTTGGAATTTACAGTGCTCACCATCTACCCAGAATGGGGAGGGTTCCAGCAAGCCTACTTAGTGCGGTGCCAGACCTGTAGGAGAATCGAGTTTGATATGTGCAAGGGGGACTCGTTGCGGCGTACTCTCCCTGATTTACCACGGCCTCCGACTGGCCCCGGTGGGAAGGTTTCACGACCCTGGGGCAGCTGTTAGCTCAGATTGTTTCCCGAGCCCAGGGAGACAGTATGACACCGTTACTGTTCAGGGTCTTTGCTATGGGCTGTGTCTCAAGACGACATGCTACCGTCTGCAGCCCGGGTGGTTCCTGAAGCGCAACCTCTGCAGAGTGAAAACTATACGTATAGCCGTGTCCACGGTCACGGACGATCCTTCATCTGGCTTATTCTGATTAGCATGGGATTCTCCTTTCTTACCTCATCCTTGATTTGGGTTATGAGAGGTTGGACCAGCTGGGGCTGTTGAGACAAGGTGGGGAGGGAGCTCACCGAGTCGTCTAGCGAGTGAAAGGAGTTGGCGGATGTTATTTGCGGGAACCTGTTGAGGCAGGACGAGCCCGATGTGGTTGTGAGTTTGATGGTTGGCTTGGGGAGAGTATGTGATTGTGAGGAAAGGTGTTTGGAGATGAGATGATCTTGGTTAATGCTGCTGCTTGCGCATAGGAAACCCCAGCTTACTTTCCTTGAATATTTTATTACTATTTTAGGCCACTATAAAGCTTTGCTGCATATTATGGTTGGTGACGTGGACCTGTCCCAATTCCTTGGGGACAGTCTTTGGGTACACAGGAGAAGACACCGAGTACAAGATCCACCACAACGGATGACGCAATGAGGGCTGTGCGCTGCGCTCAAGGATGCCTGTGGAGGTGAAGCCCCGAAGTGCCAGAAGCTTATAGCTATCCGCTGCGTAGCTGTTTTCCTTCTGTCGCTTAGCCCAGAGGGCTTGTACCATATCGCTATGTATTTATGTCGTGTTTGAGGACCTTAATCAATGTATGGATGTGATTTCCGCTGAAATGAGTTCTGTACGTGATAGCTGTTGTTCCTGGGACTATCACAAGGGTACAGGGAGTCGGATTCTCGTAATTGGGAATCCGGTTCGTTTCAATCAACATCTCAGGTGACAATATGCAAGATTTGCTAGCTTTTGCTTCAAGTAGAAAAGTTCATTCTGCATGAGGCTGAGGTAGCAACATACCTATGCTTCTTAAGATAGTCCTTGATCTGCTCATACAGCTGAGAAAGGCGCTCAAAGTGAATATGACCACAAACTCGGTGGAAGTCAAAGTGCACATATCTGCAAGACATAGGCATCCATACATGCTTAGCCACAATATGACACGATAGGAGCAGTATGTCCACAGTGGAGAAAGAAATTGTTACCTTACATCTTCACTGAGGATAGGTTCAATAGACTTTGCATATCTTTCATGGAGGCGACCTTCACCCCCACCCTGAACATAGAAATGAAACAAGGATGAATGTCACATGGAAGATAGAGGAATCCAATAAGCAAGCACTATAGAGGTACTACGTGAAAATATATGTTCAATCAAAATGATCAATCTGTTATTGGTCAGTTCACTGCTTGAACAAATCACTATACTAGTATATGCAACATAAGCAGGAAGGTATAACTGTATTACATTTCAAAATACGCCCAGTTGCAAAGAAAAGCATCTAAGTAGGAAGGATGCTTATCAGAGGTCAATCCTTAATATCTTAATCCAACCAGACAGATCTATTAAGGACTAGATCCCATACACAATGTTCTTTAATGCAGCATTTAACTCCAGACTTTCTTAATTCCGGGAACTTGTAACGCTAAAGTTAGTTCGAAGTCCAAGAGCAGTGTACTTACTGTATTGACAAGATCAGCAGCCAAGACAGATCCATATTTCTTTTGCAAATCATGAAAGTGCCGCTCAAGCACACGAGGCTGAACAACAGAAACCAAGATAAAGTTATAGCAAAATAAAAATAATGAACATACGTTTGCTTACTTGCAATCTGGAGTATCTATTAGCTAAGCTAATTAAGGACATCATACAATTTCAGGCAAAGGTATAGCTCCACTATAGCAGAAGGTAAAGAACAAAACAAGGTATGATATAAGCAAGCTCACCGCCTCCTCTTGTCTAACAATGTCAAAGCTAGTTTTATATGTCAAGTCAACAATCTGCTCCCACAAGAAAGGCATAGAACCTCGAACCTACAAAACATATGATTCATCAAGATATTTGAAGGGTTTTACAACAATACTGAAGCACAACATAAAAGTGAGCAAACAAAAAAGCAATATTAACTGTTTGATTTCAAATTGTGTGAAGAAGCCTACTTGTACATATGATGCTGTAAATCCTTTTGATTCCATTATCTGCTCTGATTCAACAAAATTTGCAGCATAACCCTCTGCATCAGCTCCTCGTCTCCACATTCGAGTACCTTGAAGTATTATTTGATCATAAAAATTGAGTTTCATGGAAATGAGAAGACATGATGCAGTTATAACTGATCACGTGCAGTAATCATATTTTACTAAAAAGTTAACGAAAGGAAAAAATGTGAAATTTTCATGAAAACGAGAAGACATCATGCAGTTATAATTGATCGTACACAGTAATAGCATATTTAACTAAAATGTTAACGAAAGGAAAAAATGTGAGAGCCTTATTTTAATGCCTAAGAACACTCACCTATCCTCCGCGTGCACCTACGTGCAATCAGGGTCACATTTACCTTCTCTGACCCAATTTCTGCATGGATATTTTGAAAACCTGATATTTGGTTAAGTTAAACTCACAATAGAACAGATGCAAAGAAAAGTTGCCTCAAAATTTTAATAGAACACATCTTATATCTCTAGTAGTGGACTAGTCGAGATGTCATGATATGCCAAGGATACTGCCTTGAATTACTGGCAACAAGTACTGGTTCAGCTGTCAATGGAGAGAGAAGCAATCAGAATACTTGGTACATATGGTCTCTGAAATCCAATGTGAATTGAACTAAAGGCCTGCCTGGAAAGGGAAGATAGTATAGGAATTTCAAGATTTTGTTTGAATTTGTACTACATACAAAGGGATACTAATCCCACCTAACCAAACAGGCCACCTAAAGATAATGTTAATCTTACCTTGTTCTCAATTAGAGGTTCTAACAAGTAGCTGTTCCAGAGAAATCTTGGTTCTGCCTGAGAAGAATTATATTATTTGACAAGTAATCAGTAGTTAGAAAAGCACGAGGTATTGCAGATTTGGTATGAACACACTGATGCTCTTTATTGCATATTTCTGCACTGTTCATTGAGGTTGATATGAGAAGCTACTGTGAAAAGCTTATAACCTATTTTGCAAAGTTTAAGTCAAGTATTGGACTGTTTTGTTCTTCGTTCTCACACCATAAAACCAAACATTAAAATACAAATTATCCATGTTGAGGGATGCTGTTAGCTTGTGAATTTGCAGCATTCTACTAAAGTCTTTAACGATGGCAGAATGGCACACTCTTAGACTTCAGTGCAAAGGGACAGTGCAAACTTAGTTGCTAAAAAAGAATTGTCAGATCATGTGAAATTCTTTGTAATCAAGACAGTAGCAACTAGAAAAGATAACCTGGCACTAGATGTATCAGTAAAGCATAAGAAGCAGAAACTAGCATATGATTAGGATAAAATGGACAATGATAAAGCCTCTCATCTGTGAATTAGCAATGGAGAAGCAAGCAAACCTGTCTCCAAAGGGGAAGTGATTTATACTCATCACCAAGATCATATAGCCTCTGTGCACTGGATTAGAACAGACAAAGATAAGCATGGGGACGACACTAAACAATACAGTGAAACTTCTGTCTGCGTTGAAAAGCTAAGTACTTCGAGTATAGAACTCAAGAATGTAATTGATAATGCTTAATAAGATACTCACGAAAGTGTTAGGTTCACGTCATAGGAGAAGTGAAGGCCGATAGTCCTCTCTGCAGCATCCAGAAGCTCCGAGAATTCACTTTCCATCTTTTTCTGTCAACAGCATATTTGAATGTTCAAATAGAATATTCACTGAAACAACTTAACGGGGAACAAAAATAGCAATGCTGTACCTGCTCGGCAGAAGTAGTGTTAAGTGCATTATTGCAGGGAAGAACTTTTAGGCCTGTCACTTTAAAAACTGCATGTCCCAAGTAGGATCCCACACAATCACGGTCTGTGATCACCAGAAAATAGGATCCAACTGCAAGTTTGAGCACGCCTATCACACCGTAAACTGTTTGAACTTTAGGAGTTGATGACCCACGTGGCGGCAACTCTTCAACTAGATTCATTGTTCCACTGGCCCGGCTAACTGACAAGTACAAGTCAGCAAGGCCATCTATTGGTTCAAATACATAACAGTCAGGAAATTCCCAAAGTCTCAGTCTTGTATGAAGTTTAGGTGACGGGTTTGTATCATTTGTCCCATCCATGGCAGGATAACCTGAAATAATTGGTAATACTGATGGTAATAGGAGTAATAATGACATGACTAGATTTTCATTTAGAGTGCCAACCAAATTTATTGTAGAAAAAAACTATGCATTTCAAGATACTTGGAACCAAGAGGTAAATAAATTGAAGTGAATATACTTTTGACACTTGAACATTTCACTATATATAAAATAAGAATTATAAAAAAATGTTGAAAAGACAGCAATCGACATATTGAAATTGAACTAACTACATGCCAATGACAGTTGCTCGATAGCCTGCCTTTTGTTAGGTACCTTCTCCCCTTTGTTCCAAATATTTCTCTCGTTTCTGTTCTTGCTGCTCCCCAGTATGTATTCTTTTATATCCTCTTCGCCTACCTTCACATTTTACCATACTGTTTTAACATGTTCAGATTATCTGATGGAAATGCAAAGCCAGCTGTATTCTGGAGTCAAAACTACTTGCGGGGAGGCAATTAGCACAGAACAGATTACCAGGGAGATTAAGAAACTGCAATTTCTCTAAATTAAACAATAACAACAGAAATGCCAGGGCTATAGTCGCAATCATCAGAGCAAAGCCCTACTGGAATTTTTCAACACAAACATGAGTATGAAGGCTCCAACCACCATACTCAATAGGTAACAAAAAAAATAGAAAAGTCGAACTTTCAGCATGGGCAAGTGTTAGATGGCCACGAGCGGGCACACGGCCGAACGAGTGGTGTGTATCTGAGCAGGGAAGATGAGGTCCAGCACGGTTGTGATGAAATTGAAGAGATCTACTGCCCCGGATCCTGCTATTAGCATGATACACTCGAGGCACGCGGACTGGACGAAGGCATCCTGTAACTAGAGGAGGGCAGCGAGCCATTGGACCATATAATCCTACAGCTAGCTGCTAGCATACGAGATCTCCGCCATGACGAATCTAAATGCCTGTATCAGCCCATAAGTTGTTGGAGGAGACAGATCAGGATCAGCTGAGCTGTGAATCAAGCGATAACTAATAACTAGTCAGAGATGCAGAAACCCGCACTATTCGCCTAATACAGAGCCCCCGAGCTCGCATCGCGTCGCGGGCACAGAAGAGGCGAGCGATCACCGAGACGGAGAGAGCACTCCCAGATCGATTCTAGCAAAATTAACCGGCGTCCCGCCTCGTCTACGAAGTTCGAACGAACTCTTCCCAGCGCCCCCCGATCTTTATCTTAAGCGGCGATTTCGGCCAGGCTGCAGAGAGAAGCGAGCGCTTACCGCGGCAATGAGGAGCTCTCTGCTGCTGCAGCTGGGTGGTGTTCCGGGATCGCTGGTCCGGTGGTGGTCGCCGGAGCGCGGCGGGGCGGCGACTCTTCCCTCGAGGCGACGCGGAGTTAGAGCGCGGGGGGCCCACGGAAGAGGACATAAACCTGAGCACGATCTGTATTTGTCTTTCTGCACGCGGGCCCCGCTCGGAGTCTGCGTTGGAGATAAGGTGGGCTGGATTCGCTGGAATGTCGATAGGTATAGAGCGCCGGCCCATTAACGTTTGGATCTTCAATCCCTTGTTTATTTTCTTTCCCTTCGCGGATGACCGAGGCAACGCGGAACAGAAGCAAAATCGAGCAACGCTGGGCGCTGAAGAACCTGTTCCGCCATTGCTGATGTCCCAAGCTTCTCCGTCTAGGTCGTCGTTGTCGCTGCCTCACGAGCAGCCTCCAGCCTCCTACCAGCACCCTGAGACATGTGCCAGCTTTGCTGTTGTTGGGCCGCCTACCTTGCTGCCTACCAGCGCCTGCTCCGCTCAAGCAAGGGCAAGCTACTTGGCCTCGTTGAATTGACCAGATGAGAGCGAGAACGCCTGAGACGAATGAAGGGATGGGGATGAGAGAATGAGCGAGACATCAGTTGTGATCTTTTGCTGATAGCATACACGGACAATGGGTCCCAACTTCCTGGGTCCACATGTCAGTAGCCAAGTTGATAGGAGATGTACCTTTGGAAGCTGTGAGATAACGTATATTTACATTTATTTTCTGCTCGTCAAACCCACTTGTTTTCATGTGCTCTTTTCCTGCGTTTGAAACACCCATTTCTATATTTCCTCTGCATTTTCCTTTCCTATGTTTTACCAATACACCATTTCTATATTTTTGCCATTCCTATATTTTTTCTTCGTTCCAAAACAGGCCCTAAGGAAAGGAAAACGAGTCCACCATTGGGCCAAAGAGATTCCTCCAGGTCCAAGTCCGACTGCGGGGCGATTCGGCTCGCACGGCGGCGACGGGACGGCCGATGCACAACAGTGACTTTGGCAGCTTCGCGTTCGCGTCGGTCGGTCAGTGTGAACGCCACCGCCCTGCAGTGTCACGGTCGAGGTCGGAGGCACCTGTACGCCAGCGGCCACGGCCAGCTTGGCCTGCGGACGGCTGTACTCGTAGCGAAGCATCGGCCGTTACACCTGACCCTCGCCCGGTCCGGATGCTACTGTACGCATGCATGCGCGTCCAAGCGCAAGGCACCCAGCCAGCCAGCCACCCACAGCCAGCCAAGAGCCAACCGCAAGTCAATTACTCCGCTCGTCGGCCTCCAGCCTCGCATCAGCCTCACATGGGCGCCGCGCCTGCGTACACCCGGCCCACTAGCCCAGTCAGTCACTTCCCGTAATCCACCATCTGATGAGAATCACCATGGGCCCTGCCAGGTCGATCGCCAGAGAAGATCGAAGCTTCCCTGAGCTGGCTGCAGAGCTCAGCCAGGCAGGTGCACCTGCAAGCAAACCTCCGAGCCGGGGCGCGCGCGCCCACAGGAGGCGACACGCGCGGGCCGCCGTACGGGCCCGCACGCCAGATCGATCTGCCGCCGTACGCTCTTCACCCGGATAACTAACCAACCAACCAACCCCCTCAACCTCAACAGTGCGGCGCAACGGCGGCTAGTTCAGTGTCAGCGGCACGCCCCCGGTCACCATCGCCGCTCACCCAGTCATCTGGTAGCCAGCCAGCCTTGCCTTATCGTCAGCAGGGAAAGCTAAGGCGCAGCGCGCCACCGATCGAGCGAGCGAGCCAATACAACAGCGCGACGCGACGCGGAGCGCACCCGTCACGCGCGCGCAGCGCACCAGCGAGGCAGGTGGGCGGGCGGGCGATGGAGGACGACGACTTCACCTTCCCCACCGTCGCGGCGGCGGGGCCGGGAGGGCGGCTCGGCAGCGGCGACGTCGTCGGCGACGCGGTGGTGGTGGCGCGCATGCCGCTCCAGCTCCCGGTTCCTGACCTCGCCACGGCGGCCGCCCCTCTCTGGCCGTTCGCGGGCTCCCCGAAGCAGGCGACCGCGCCGCCGCCGCCGAGCACGGCGCCCGTGACCAAGGACGATGAAGAGGTTCCGGAGTTGGGAAGCAACAACGGCCGGCGAAAAGAGCACCGCGCCGAGGAAGACGACGACGACGACGAGGATCGGCGTCGGCGTCGCGTCGCCGCTAATGAGGAGAGGATGGACCTGCTATGGGCGGGCGCCACCACCACCACCACAGCGCCGCCGCCACAGTCGATAAGGAGCGGCGCCGGCCATTCACAGCCGCCTCCGCCGCCGCCGAAGCCGAAGCCGGAGCCGGAGCCGGAGCAGCCCCGCGCCGAGGCGGAGGACGACAAGCGCCGCGCCGCGGCTGTGGCCGACGCGGAGCGGATGGACAAGCTGTGGGAGAGCTTCAACGAGGAGCTCCTCCTGCGGCACGCGCTCTCCAAGGCGGCGGCGGCCGCCGCCGATCGCGCCGGTGCCGGCAGGGCGGCGGACCCGGCCGACCGCTGGTACCTCTGCAGCCACTCGCCGTCGGACGCCGAGTCCGACGGGACCACGGCGGCGTCGTCCCCCGCGGAGCGGCGCGGGTACGGGTGCGCGCCCACCATGCTGCGGGCGTCGTCGCGCGCCGGCGGGGCGGGCCAGTTCTGCGGCAGCCCCCGCGGCGGCCGCCGGCGGGGCGGACGCGGGGCCGCGGCCGGGTGGGCGCTGCTGCTCAGGCTGTTCCGGAGGCTCTTCGCCGTCGACAAGGCGCCGGCGTCGGCGTCGTCTCGCAGCCATGCCAGCATCTACGTGCCATGATGACCATTCCAATTCAATTTGCAGAGAATTTTACGTACGGCGCCTGCAATATAATTACTGTTTTCCCTTTTTTTATTGTCGTGATGACGAAAAATCTAGCTAGAGGATGAGTTAACCAAGTGCTTGCTTGTACCACTCCATGAACAAACTACAAGTTGAGTAAATATCTACAGAGATTCTGCAGGGATGAGAAGATCCTTTTGATGTCTTTTCTGCTGCTCTATTAGCATATTGGCATGTGTAATGTGTCTGTCCACTGTCCACTGCAACTGTTGATAAGCTTTCTGTGTGTGTGTGGTGAACTGAACTGGTCATCATGGGGAAAGCTAGCATCAAAACGCTAATTGTTCTGTCATGGTACAAAAAAAGCAAATTAAAGCAGGTATCTACGAACTACCCACCACCAGTGGAGCATTATCGATCTACATGATCTGCTGTAGTAATAACAAAGTGCCTGCCTTTAATCTTTCGTCCCAGTGCAGCAAGTAGTGGTAGCTCAACTAAGGAGCGAGAAAGAGAGATGCACGCCCTCAAAAAGCCAAAAGAAATTGTATCATGCGTGTCATGTAGTAGCAGTGTGAATGATTCCCATGCACTGGAGCCTAGCTTGAGTGGCAAAGCGAGGAGGAGGGCCGGACAGCGACAGCCAACGACCGGCCTGATTGCGACGGCGGAGCTGTACGTACGTTTAAATTCCACGGCGGCTTCACCCGCCAGCCAAGCTCTCGGCAGGCGGTGGGCCGCCGCCCGCCGGCGACAACACACACGGCGGGGGCCCAGCGCGCGCGCGTTGATTAGCTAGTGCCTAGTGGGATGGATCGGGCTCGGGCAGGCATCGCCTTTGTTGCGGCCAGCCAAAAAGTGCGGCTACATGGATGGAATGGAAGCAGCTGAGGCGATGCTGCAGTTGTTGCGACGACAGAGCCAAACGAATGAATGGCTGTCCACGCAGTACGTGCCGGTGACGGACGGTACGACCAAATGCTGTGCAAGACCGCAGAGTTACTGCAGTAGATTATGCAGGAACCCGAGGGAATTCTAATGATTTACGTATTTGCTCCGCGTGTCAAACAGTGACGGATCCAGGATTAATATCCACCTACGGTGAACTGATGTAAATTATACACGGTTTAATATACTAGCAAATATGTGGTTGAAAATAATTTGATCATTAGTAATTCAACGGCTAAAAAATAAAATGTACCGAGAGAAAGGTACTAATTGGATGGATCTGGTACCAAAAACGTAGATTAGGTAAAAATAACCCGATACCGATTTTTTTGTTGTTGTAATTCCTTTAATGATCGTCAACTAGAAAAATTCGTGGATCTGATACCTTGTAGTTACATTCGACCACCGTAAAAGAGCTCCGCTGACAAATGACTCTGAGCAAATCGAATAAAAATAGGGCATGGAGAAGAAACTAGGACGTCTTTCAAAAATAATAAGTGATCAAAAACTGAAAACAATTGTTCCTGCTTACTGGCAGCTTCAGAAAGCGTCAGCTTTAACTTATGGAGCATGAGCATTAAGCATCTATCATCCTTTTCAACCTTAGCTCCATTTTCAGCAATTATTGCACTTACGTGACCATAGCATCGAATCCTATCCTTTAGTGCGCTCTTTTAAAGCTTTCTTTTTGATTGGTGTATGTATGCTTGCATGATTGTGCTCGATGATTGCTTCGAGTAGATGGAACGTCATTCAAGAGTAAGAGCAAGAGTTGAAGATAATCTGAGCATCTATACTTTGGAGAAAGGCAAGTGTTCCTAACCATCCTTATATCTATGCTTTATTTACAACATCATAATGATTTTAATTGGAACATGGAGTGACCACCTAGAAAAACAGTACAACCATAAGATCAACGAGCTCTGATCTTTGCTGACTAATTGGAAATTCTAGTTTGGGATAGCTTTACCGAAAGGGCAAGGGAGAGGTGTTGATGAGGTATAGCCCGGTCCTCTTGAGATGTGGGCTTAGCTAAGATACAGACCTCATTAGGGAGGGTTATGCTTTGCTTCAACCTGAAACCTTAGTGGGTTATCACTTATTAGAGTTTCTTTGTAAAGGCCTCGTAGCGTCCCTATGTTATCACACCTCTGTAGTGTGATTTAAGAGGTTTGGCTACCTCGGTATGGTTGGGTTTAAAGTTCTTTTGAACTTTTACGCGACTTGTGGTGAAAGTGTACAACCTCTGCAGAGTATAAAACTTATATATCAGCCGTGCTCACGGTCAAGAGCGGCCTGGACCCTCACAAGATTAATCTACTTGAAGTTGATAATAATTTTGTTCTCTGATTATTTCTTGTGGCCTTGCTAAGTACCAATTATAAATGTACTCATCCTTGCTAACTGCTGCTCAGAGGAAGGACATTGTGAAGATTGATGAAGATGGTGCTGAGTTATAGGCATACGCAACCCTCAGTCGATTGCCTGTGAAGTTTGGAGCCTTAGTTTCCAAGATTTGATGTATAACTCTGATAGACTCGTAAGCCATTTGTATAGTTCATTTACGTGATAATGTTACTTTTATTCACTAATGATGTCACTATATGTATGAAACTTGATCCTAACATACATATAGCTTGCACTTGGTTTTGTTTTCTAAAACTGGGTGTGACAAAATTTAAGCACAACATCACATCATAGATGATGACAAACCACATACTACAATGATGCAATCAAGAATGTTCAAGTCTAAGTGGCATCAATTAGCCTATGCTCTAGGAAGGGGACACAAGCCCCCCTTCAGTCAGTGTAATTATAAACAACCACTCTTCACAAGGACGAGGATAGTAAGGCAAGTTATATAGTGGAACATGTTATTCAAAAGAGATATGTATATAAGAATTTTTATATCTAGTGGCTACTATTAATAATAATTATAAGTATTTTTATATCCACTAGAGCATGTTATTCAAAAGAGGTATCTTAAATAGATCTTCATTGTAATCTAGTCATCCCCAATGTATGCAGAAAAATGCTGGCTCTCTCTCTCTGCCGTGTCGCCGCCTGTGCACGTCTAGCACCGCACCGGACCGCATGGATTCCTGCATAAAAGTAGTAATATGATTAGTAGTGGACGCGACGCAGCACCGCATGCAACCGAAGTAGTAATGTGATTAGCGTGGACGCGACGTAGCGCCGGGTGGGGCGCTCCCTCTGCCAACGAGCAGTGCACTGGCCAGTGCCTGTGCGCCCCGGGCGGCCATGTGGCCTTGTCGCGGCGAGAGGGGGAGGAGACGAATCACTGGCGGTGGTTCAAACTTTTTTGTCTCACTAGTCGTTTGACCGGAGCCGAACATTTAAGGTAGAGTCATGGCTTGCCCGATCTTAGTACTCTAGTGCAAAATGATGAGATTAATCCTTCATAAAGTATCTTAAACGGTGTTCTAAACTCCTCAATAGTTGGAGAAGGTAATCTCTTACGATGGTGATTTGCTTGAGGAACATGGGAATACACCACTTGCTCTGCTGCCTAAAAAGGTTAGAGACATTGTTCTCCTCTTCCTCTAGAATGCGAGCAACACCTCTGTCTTCTCCCCCATCCTTGGGGATGTTATCTAGAATTAGATCGCTCCCCTCTTGACATCGAGTGATTTTTTTGTCAACTTAGGGGCCATCTAGCATGACATTGCTCTTCACCAAGAGAACAATGGACAAGGTGAAAACACGATTGCCCTAGAACAAGATGGGGGAAGAAACCAAACAAAAAAAATCTTCTCATCAGGTTAATAACCATGGTTTTCATTAGGTTGACAATCTTCTCTATAATAAGGTTAATGATCATGGTTTTCATTAGGTTGACAATCTTCTCTATAATAAGCTTTGCAAGAAAGGGGGTCAAGTGGCCTTACGAGAGGTTGGGTGACCCTTTAAAGGGCTAATTCACTGCGAGATGAAGTCATAAATGATCTCAAAAGTAGTTTATCACTTCTCCATGAATTTTGCAATCTTATCTATGGGGTCCCCTTTTTGGGCAACCTGATGTGAATCATATCATTCACGGGATTATTAGTTGATATGTGCAATTACACAGATCAAGCATAACAACTGTACATGCTTTATTCATAATAAATTTACAAAATAAGTTACATAATAAGGCACACCTCAAACTTTACATCCATGGGCTGACAACCTCACATGACAGAAACTACATCGCGGCTCATAACCTACATACATCTTGGTGGGAAACTTGGTGTTTCAAGACCTTAGCATCATCTCTAGTTTCATTGAAGTAAAGCTTCTCTCCTTCATCATATGATTCCAGCGCAAGACTATGCACTTAGCAAAGCCCTAACTATGCTATTAAATGCAAGAAATTTTGACAATGAAGGGCTTTGGAGTGGAGGATTTGCTTCAAAGCCCGTTTTATGCAAGGTGAGCACACACGATAGTTTTGGAAATAGAGTAAAACGTTTTGTCATTATTATAGTTATGGCCTTAGAGGAGGAACATTACCTTCTCTACTAGTTTGCATATTTTATCATAGCGCTAGTGACTGAGAGGATCCTATTGGCTAGCGGATTTCACCCCTTTGGCGAAAATTACAGGCTTCTTCCCACACCAACATGTTTTTGAAAACAATAAAAGTTAATCATAAGGAACTTTGACTAAGTAGGCTCATAATCAAGTGCCGCTGCTATCTCACTTTCATTCGACATGAATACTGTACTACAACAACATTCAGCTCAAATTTAATTTGACACAAATGTCACATTTCAATCATTTAGACAACACTTTAATTTGCATCCAAAACACACATCAACAATAAATATGAATGACTTTATCCAGTCATATCACATAATGGTTACAAATAGCACCAGTGCCAACAGAACTACAATTTTATCCAGTCGACCAAGCTTTGGATAGGAACACTGCTGGGTATTCTTCAGGGTGAGAAGCTCATCAATTTTCTACATGGCGCATGTTTTTCTTTACTTTTAGGTTTTGATTGTGTATCGACTGAAGCTCATGAAAATTGAGGCATTGAAATATAGGATCTTGATAAATAACAATTTGATCACAGTTCTTCTTCCTCCACCATAGCATCTACCTGAGCTATGTATCATCCTCTACATCAGCTTCACTAGGCTTGGAGCCCTTGTTCTTTTTGATGAAACATATGATCTCCTCAGCAATCCACATGCCTTCATATGATAGGAGGTTTCCACCTGATGAGTAGAAATACATGGTTGGGTAGCCATCAACTTTGAAATCTGGTGGTATGTCGTTCGAGGTAGCATCCTGCAAAAAAAAGAAAAAAAATATGATAACTTGCTAAATGAAGAAGTATCAACCTTGCTAAACAATAGCATAACATTAATTTTACGTATATTTAGATAAAGATTGATTGATTTCAGCAGCTTTATCTCAAGATACTATTAAGAAAATCCAATATAATGTCTACTATTGTTTATTTTCAATGCTATCCTCCTATCATTTCTTAGCACAATGTGCTTCTTTTTTTATCTCAGTAGTCAATCAACAACTGCAAGGGCTAGTAATTTTAAGAGACATAACTATTAGAAATTTTTTGAATAAACCAAGAGCCCACAACTAATCAAAATTTCAGATTTGTTCTCTATCTTTATTATTTGATCATATTCTAATGCTATCCTCTCAAATTTCTTTTTATCTTAATCCAGTTGTGATAATCATTGGTGGCCATCTCTTTATGCTTTTCATCCCTATTCATAGTTCTTTTCCTTTTTTCATCGGACTTTGAAACCTCACCCTTTGTTGTGTCTAACATAGAAATAGATAAGCTCATCAGTTGCTACACACATGTATAACGTATACCAGGTCTGCATGGTGACACACATCATGCATGTATATCTTTGATACATAAGTTAGCTTTTTTATTTTAACAGTGATATAAGTGGGTAATTAGAAGCATCTATATGAACATTTTGGGTTTTTAATCATAGAGATAAGATAATTTATATGCAGATTTATAGTTTTACTTTAGGTTTTTCAATAATAATAGAGGTCAATGACTTAGATGCATATTTAGAGAGAAATTTTAGATAATTTTTTATAATTGCTATTTATTTAGGAGGTCACTTCATATTATTTTTATAAAGGCAAAGGTTCATAATTTGAACATTGGTTTATGATACTATTTCTTTAGATTATTTCTAAAATGGCATATTTGAGTAAACTTTTTTATAAATCAGAATGATATCCGGTGGCTATTATTAATAATAATGATTAGAATCTATAAATTTGATGATCATTTTTTTATTTTTTTAGGATATCTTCTATATATCTTTTTTTATAGCATGTCTCATCAAAATCAGCGTGGAGACTTACAAAAGAGTTTCTAATTAATGCCAGTAAAATAACTGCAAAAAGCAGAATGGCTGTTAAGATGCATTACGAAGCATACGGATCATACTGTATCAAATGGAAAGCAAACATAATGAACAAAGATGGTCAGATCAGTATCATAGTGTACATTACCATCTTCGCAACAATCACATCTTCATCATTCTGTAGTGAAACGGCAACTTCTTCCAATACTATGGCCAGCTTCTGACAATAGATGCACCATGGTGCATAAAACTCTAGTAAAACTGTCACAAAAATAATTCCAGAATTCTTGAAATTGCAATGTCAACGAAATAAGAATCACACACATATTAACAGACTTGACTATGAAAACAAAAAATTCCTTAGGCAGACAGTCATAGGGTAAAGACCAAACCGTTTTTGCCGGAGTTGAAAACCACATTATTAAGACTATTGGCAACAACAATCTTAACAGGTTTGTCATTAACCTCTGGAATCAGATCTGATTTAATGTATGGTAATAAGGTACCATCCTACATCAACAAACCCAAAGACAAGTTAAGGGAAACTGAACCTCGACCCTCTATATAATTATGGAAAATAACTTCAAGGCAAATGAGCGCAAAGACAAGTGCATTGAAAATGAATATGGACAAGGTAAACAACACATAAGCAGGGATCCATCAGGTCAAATATGTCTTACTATGAACTCTTGCAACCAGGGCAATATTTGATCAGGCTCTAAAGTTGTTTTGATATATTTTCCAGTGGATGCTTCTATGAAGATAAGGGGCGTTTCACTTTCTTTTACTCCAAAATACTTCAGGGTTTGCATAAGAAAGTGATTGATCAGATGAATAATTATAGGAACTACGAATTCACAAGGCAAATAATCAAGTGCAAGTTCATTAAGAAAACCTTGAAAGGAATCTTTGCATCAGTAGAATCACCAATCAGAAAGCGTATATTCTTCTTGCCATATTTCTTTGCAGCATCATAAAGCTTTCTCTTAAACGCCTCAATACGGTCATCACTGAAGCTCAGATAAAGTATGGCCTGTTCAACCAGATTTGAAGAGCAATTCATAAGACAACAGAAACATGAGGGGAGCAATAAGCAACAAATGTATATACATAGAACAACAAATCATGATAGATATCATAGAACTGAATCTATAAGTAACAGATATACTCCGTATTTTACAAGCTTGGATACCATCAGGACCCAAATACGATGTTAAATGATTAAATTTAGGTAGTCAGTAAACAGTCAACGAAAGTGTCGCCTTTGCAATTCTATCCGGCATAGAAGTGGGTTTGCAGTGAGGACTCTTGAACTTACTTTGGTACCATCATACGTGAAGTATTTGAAGAGATATTTGAGGTTCCTTGGGTTAATGTCAAAGGTAACTACTGTTGGGAAACCAGAAACTTCGATAAACTTGTTCAGTGCATCTTTGTCAAAATTCTGCAAATAAAGAAAGGGACCACACACCAATTACTAGAAGACAGAACACCATAACTTTTACAAATAAGGCAGCACCTGATGCATATATATACCCCTATCACACGTGGAATCATAAAAATTCAGACAGTAAACAAAAAGCGTATGAAACTGCTGGTAGCATCAAAATATACCTGGGAATCAACAAAGAGCTCATCGAATGGTTTGAAGAGCCGAACAACGGGCCCTTTGATAGTCTTATCACCTCGTGGAAGAATACTGGCATCCAATGTGTGGCGGAAGTAATAGTCAGTTTCAGTTCTCAATTTCTCTGCCACAGCCATGAAATTCTCGTACTCACTACCGCCAAATACAGGAAAAACTCCAACCTGCAAGAGCATCCATAAATTTCTGACTCTTTTTTTCTCTGTGACAACACTATTGCACACTGAAAACATCAGCAAAACTTACAATGACCACTCTGCTACCATCGATCAGATTTTTGGCATCCTCCACCGATTTGATTTCAACAGAAGCTGGACCAGCTTATTTCTTCAGATATTCCACTATGCCATCTGCGTATCTAGGGCCATGGTACTCTTGCACATTCCCCCCTTGGTTCCTCAAGATCTTGATAGTAGGGAACTTTCTCACATCGTACCTCCTACTGAGATCCTTATTCTTCTTGTCATCTGCATTAACTTTAGCAAGAACTATGGGTGGGTCATGATTTCTTAGGATGGAAGCGGCCTCCTCGAACTGTAATGAGATGACAAGCACAAGCCCGTGAACAACAGAAACATTTGCATTATACTAAGAAGGGCAGGCATATGATTCAAGCTTTCAGAGGATTTATTGTGGTCAATACCTCTGGAGCTAGTCGCTGGCAAGGTTTACACCTGTGGGTAATACAGATCAAGACAATATGATTAGTATTCTGACTATTATTTAGATATAGGCCAAAAGGAAAGCATAAATTCCAAGGATCCGCACAGTTGCACCGGTACAACTTGGTCCTCAGTCCGGATGTTTGTATAATAACTACATTAAACTTATAACTGTCTCTGTCTATACTAAATATATTCCAAGAAATTAGAGCAATTTTCATAGCTATGAATATAGTGTGGGATCACGGCGAGTTGACATTACCCATGGAAAAATAACGTATATGCAGTGTGAATTCGCTGCTGCATGCTACTTTGATCCGCTACTTGTACAGTTGTACCTTGTGTTGTAAAAATATAAAAATAGTGAAAATACGTGCACATAATAAAATTCTCCATCATATATAGTTTAAACATTTCCGAACGAGGGAGAGAGAGAGAGAGAGAGAGAGAGAGGATTATTGGTACCAGGGGGCGTAGAAATCGACGACGATAAACTGGTGCGCCGCGACAACCTCCGCGAAGTTGTGGCATCCAGCGTCAGCACCGCCACCGCATCGTCCTCGTCCTCGTCCTCCTCAAAGCTCAAATGTGCCTCCGAATCCGGAGAGCATTGCAGCTGCCGACCTCACCGGCTGGCAACGTTGCCCGTGAGAGCAGCTTAGCGGCACGAGGAGTCGTGGAGCCCTTGTGGCAGCCATCGAGCGTGAGGGCTGACGCAAGAAGGCGGTGGCCGGCGGCGAGCGCAGCTTCGTGCGAGAGGAGACGAGGAGCTCCTGGCACCGCTGTGCCTGGTTGCCGGCGGCGACTCGTGAGACGGGGAAGTCCATCGCCAAGGGGTTGGCACGCTGCACTTTGCAAGTTTGCAGACCGGTCGGGTTGCTCGTGATGGTAGTCTGGCACTCTGGCTGGGCTCAGGGATCAAGCTTGAAGGCGGACCTTCTTGCTGCTGCCTGCTGGCCTATTTTTTGATATACAGATCGACCTGCATGCTGGTCTCAGGTCGACGAGGAGTCGCAAATTTTAATGAGGGCGCTCGAAGGAAGGGCAACTCAGCGATCCAACTGCCAGTAGTTGCCAACAATCTGTGAACAGGTCAGCACAAACTGAAGAATATGTTATCACACTTGATCTACAAAGAAATGCAGAAGAATAATGGCCATAAGATTAGCTGGTTACGGAAGGTCAACTGCATTTTTAATATACGCCAAAGTACGTACACAGCCCCTACGATAGAGTTACACTTAGGTCAGGTACAGAGACAGGAGTATACATTAATAGAAAAAAAATTTATGCAAAAGTTTTTGCTAAATCTAAAGTGAGCTGATGGATAGTTTCGCTGGGGAGTGGGGACACCAGGAGTCCTTCCCAGGTTTACCATTTTTGTGAGAACATGCACACTGCATTTGTTTGCGGTGACCCAAGACTGGATCATGAAGACCCAAGCATTCCCTGGATGTAAATTCAGAGCACATCACTGATTGACTGATGCCATGCTGATACAAAAGGAGACCAAGAGATAAAAAAAAAGGATGAAGGGGCAGCTGAGATCCAACCACCTCTTTCCAGTGTAAAAAAAAACTATTCCAATTGATTTGGACTGCTCTTCCCAACAAATTTACCTCTATAATTTTTCATGACTTCTAAGTGAATTGGACATCGATGTAATGTACTGATGCTACTGCAACTAAATTTAAGCAAACGATACAAAGAACCAACAAATAAGAGACGTTTTTTTTCTTTGCGAAATATTACTTGAGACGCTAACTCAAACTTGAGGGTGCTAGGGTGGGCCCAGCTACAGTTTAAGAACCATGAGTTTCACCCGGTTGATACCTCATATACCTGATGATCTTCGTAGTGTTAAGCTCTGCAAAAGGCCACCGGTGAAAACCAATAAAACGAAGTAGGAAGCAAAAATGGAGGTATCCTGCTTGATAATCCAGCATAGCCAAGGAGATGACTGAAGTGGCGGCAGGTGAGGCCGGGGCGATCCTTCAGAGGACTAACGTTTGAATACCCAGCCATGCCTCACATAGGCTACTGGAGAAGATCACGCCATATACTTATTGTGAGGCCTGGACATTTTTTGTGGAATATTTTTTCCTTAGTCATGAAACAATTTGTTTTTTGGTGTTCTTGCTCTTACTTTTAAGTGTATTGTGATTCTGTCCTTGTTTTTTTTTAACCTTGTGAATTTTCCATTTACAAGGAGGCCAGGAGATAAAAACAGATATACAGGAGTAGCTGAGATGCAACGGCATCTCTCTTTTTCCAGGGTAAAAAAAAAGACTTCCAAGGGATTTGGTTGCTCTTCTCAATAAACTTGCCTCTAGAATTTCTCGTGACTTCTAAGTGAATTGGACATTGATGTAATGTACTGATGCTACAACAATAAAATGTTAGTGAATTGAACGTAGTTTAGCTGGCAAGGTTTCTTCTTCTGAAACCTGAGTTCACTTGATTCAGCATGCATGCTTATATTTTTTTGGATCTATTTATTTATTGTCACATTCTTTTTGTTCATCGCCAACAAAAGAATTTGTTATGGAATACATTTTATTTTGATGGAACATTTTTTCTTTCTCTCCATAGAACATTTTTTCTTCCTAATAGGACCTAATGTTCTTCAGCTGTTTTATAAGAGAAAAAAACATTTGTTCCATGAATAATAAAAAAACTTTCAGTGAAAGTGCCTCTAGCCTAGTGGTTAGAGAACCTGACTAGCACCCAACAGATCCAAGTTCGACTCCCTGTGGGAACGAATAATTGGGTTCGGGATAAAAAATAGGTAGGGGCTTCCCCTCCCGACTTCGGTCAAAAAATTAAAAACTTTCATGAAAAATAGATGTGATATATCGGCTAATTTTTCATAGTTGACAGGCAGCGAGCAAACCAATCTGCTTGCATTACTGCACATGCATGGATTGCCCTGCAAGCGTTTCCCGGGTGACTCTCTAGCTAGTAAATGGGCAAACGATTGGAACTAGTAAAAATCCATCTAAAAAGAGTTTAAGGAAATACAAAAAATCCACTCGGGTTTTAATGTTCAAAAAATAAACTTGGCATATCCACTGTTCCAGTGAAATATATTGCTCACAGATTCAGTATTTTCATAACAAATGAACCCACATGTAGAATTTCTCATGAATTGAGTCTGATTGAGGCAGACTTAAAATGTCCACCTGACTACATAAATCAGATGTTACATACTGATGCTACAACAACAAAATTTCAGCAAAAGATATAAAGGGCTGGTGAGTTTATCTTCTTGTCCTGCAAACCTGAAACTGTCTGGTGTGGCTCATCACTTAAGACGCCTACTTGAACTTTGAACAGAAACAATGCTGAGCATTCTTCATGGTGAGAAGCTCGTAAATCCCCTACAAAAACCTATGCTTTTACGTTTTTAGGCTTTGATTAATCATGCATGAAGGAAGCACAGCTAAATTTAGGGACTTTGAAACATAGGACCTCGATCACAGTTCATCTTTAACAGACTCTGGTGCAGGTTCTTGCTTCTCCATGGCATCTGTCTCAGCTGCATCATCCTCTACAGCGGCTTCACCAGGTCTGGAGCCCTTGTTCTTCTTGATGAAATCGATGATCTCCTCACCAGTTCTTCCACCTTCATACGATAGGAGGTTTCCAGCTGATGAGTAAAAATAAATGGTTGGGTAGCCCTCGACTGCAAAATCTGGTGGTATGTCGTTTGTGGTACCATCCTGCAAAGCCAAAAAGAATTTTAGTAGATGAATATAAATGTTTGGCTAAACGAAACAACGTGTTAAAACTGGGACTTCGACGGGGTGTTAAGTCAACACATTCCAAACGATCCTGTGATATTCAGCAGTTTTATCTAAGATTCTACACTCTATAATAATGCAACATTCACTCATCTTCATTTTCAATCATATATCCTCTTATAATTTGTTAGCATATTCAGCTTCTTATTATCCTATACCTCCCTGGCAGAATGCCTGCTGAAGGCGCACTATCAAATGGTATGTGAAGTAATGAAGAAAGACTATTCGATCAGGATCCTATTGTCCAGTGTCCATTACCATCTTTGCAATGATCACATCTTCATCATTCTGCAACGAAACTGCAACTTCGTCCAAGATTGGGGCCAGCTTCTGACAATGGCCACACCATGGTGCATAAAACTCGAGAAGCACTACACCAAAATATCAGTTATTCATAACTCAAGTTGAAATGGTAACGAAATAAGCATCACACATCTAGTAAGAGACTTGGCTATGTAAACCAAAACTTCTTGAAGCAAATAGTCATAGTGTAAAGAACAAACCGTTTTTGCCAGAGTTGAAAACCATATCTTTAAGGTTATTGGCGACGACAACTTTAACAGGTTTGTCATTGATCACTGGAATCGGATCTGACTTAACATGTGGTAATAAGGTGCCATCCTACATGAAGAAAACCCAAAGACAGGTTAAGAGAAACTGCCAAGTGGGCGACATAGAGTGACTTCAAGCTAATACAAGAGCACTGAAAACGAACATGAGCATGGTAAACTATAGATAAGGAATGTGGTATCAAATGGCAGGCAGGTCTTTACTGTGTACTCTTTCAACCAGGGTAAGATTTGATCAGGCTCAACAGTTGGTTTGATATATTTTGTAGTAGATGCTAGTATGAAGAGGAGGGGCACTTCACTTTCTTTGAGCCCAAAGTACTGCAAGGTTTGCACCAAAAAGTGATCAGATGAATAATTGTAGGGACTACAAAGTCAAAAGGTCAAATAGCTCAAGTTTTTAAAGAAGACCTGGAAAGCACCCTGTGCTTCAGTAATATCACCAATCAGAAAACTTATGTTCTTCTCATCATACTGCTTTGCAGCCTCATAAAACTGGCTCTTAAAGGCCTCGATCCGGTCATCATCGAATCTCAGGAAAAGCATTGCCTGTCCAACAAAATTCGGAGAGCAGGAGCAGCTCATGAGATAATTGAAATAAAAGGAAAGCAATGAGTCATGAGTGTGCCAATATGCAGAACTGCAGAAGCACAATAAAACATTATAGATCCTAGAAGCAGCATATACTGTATATTTTTACAAGTACAGAGACCATCAACGCCCATATAACATGTTAAAGGACCAAATCTGGCTAGACAGAGCAAACAGTCAAGAAAGTGTACTGTTCTGTAATTCTGTGGGCATTGAAGTGGGATTGCATTTGTGAAGAATTAACTTACTTTGGTACCATTACTCTCAAAGTATTTGAGGAGGTATTTGTGGTTTGTTGGATTAGTGTCAAAGGTAACTACACTTGGGGAACCTGAAACTTCGATGAACTTTTGTAGTGCATCTGTGTCAAAGTCCTGCAAATAAAACAAAAGGGTCATATGTTACCAGAAGACAAATACCTAACTTTTTCAAGTAAATCAGCACCCGATGAACGCAAACCCTTATCATTGCACACAGCCATAAAAACATAGTAGTAAACACCAAATGCATCAAACTTGAGGCATCGAAATATACCTGGGAATCAATAAAGAGCTCATCGAATGGTTTAAAGAGCCGAACAACAGGCCCTTTGACAGCCTTGTCACCTCGCGGAAGAACACTGGCATCCAGTGTGTGGATGAAGTCATAGTCATTTCTCATTTTCTCCGCCACAGCCATGAAATTCTCGTGCTCACTACCACCAAATGCAGGGAAAACCCCAACCTGAAACATATTTCAGGGCATCCATAAGTTTCAATTTTTCCCCCTCTGAGACAGCAGGTTGCAAAACAGCAGCAGTACTTACAACGACCACACCCTTGTCACCGATCAGATCTGTGGCATCCTCCACCGACTTGATCTCAACAGACGCCGGACCGACCTGTTTCTTCAGGTACTCCACTATGCCATCTGCGTCCCTGGGGCCATTGTACTCCTGCACATTGTCCCCTTGGTTCCTCAAGATCTTGATTGTGGGGAATCCCTGCACATCGTACTTGCCACTGAGATCCTTGTTCTTCTCGTCGTTCGCGTCAACCTTGGCAAGAACGATCGGTGGCTCATGTCTGCTCAGGATGGACGCGGCCTTCTCATACTGTAAAATGACAAGCACAAATTCGAGTGTAAGACGAGTGTTACATTTTTCTCAAAAAGTGCAATCATGATTAAGGAGTTCAGATGGTTTATTGTGGTATAGAAAGAATCAATCACCTCTGGAGCTAGTTGCTTGCAGTGGCCACACCTGTAGGTAACAGAGATCAAAAGAATTCAGCATAAGCTAAACAACCACGCTTTTCTGAAGCATCTCAGCCGCAGCGGAGGTGACGAAGGAACGAGAGAGAGGGAGAGGGATTGGTAGTTCGGTACCAGGGGGCGTAGAACTCGACGACGATGAACTGGTGCGCCGCCACCACCTCCGAGAAGTTGCCGGCGTCTAGCGTCAGCACGGCTTCCTCCTGTGCGTGGGCGAGGCAGGCCGACGACAGCAGCAGTAGGGCCGCGAGGAAGGCGACGGGGAGCCGCAAGGAGGTCGCCATTGCTGCGTCTGTTTGGGGGGCAAGCAAGCGGATCGAGCCCTCGCGATCGTCTCGAGGTCGACGACGAGTCAGGCATTTAATGAGGTGTGTGGCTTCTGGACCACCATGTCCACGTGGACTCTTACCCTTTTCCATTTTCGAAGCTGGCTGTGGATTAGCTGAACTCGCATGTTCGACTGACAACTTAGTCACTCAAACTGTTAGCACTTGCTGAAGAATCTGAGATCGGATCAGGACAAACTAAAACAACTAGTCTGCATCAGTTACTCCACAAGTTAAAACAAATACAAAAGGACATGATTCGTTGCCTGGTTGGTTAGAGGAGGTCTACTGTATGACAGACAGAGCAACACTAGCTAGTTACAGAGGCAGGAGCGTAAGATTAACTGAAATAAAATACTCCACAGTCCAGATAACGTGTGGAGTACACTGTTTTCGTGTAAACGGGAACTGAAATAAAATACTCCGCAGTCCAGATAGAGCCTTCATTGGGAATATAATTCTTCCAAAATGTTTCGTATTCGTTCCAGAAGGCAGTGACGGCAGGCTACAACACATCAGGAAAACATCTACAACTGGGCAGGCTACAAGGGTTCAGTCGGATTCACATTTTTCTAGCAACCGAAGTTCTCGATATGCACGCTGGCATGTTTGACCCGTAGGCCGTAGTGCGGCAAAAGTTGGAACCACCGCCAGGCGCCAGCCTCATTGCATCTTGCTTGTATGTTGCACGAACTCATCATCTTTCATGTACTTCTCCTGCACCTCTGCTGTTGTATCCACACGTCAAGGAAAGTGCATGGATAGATAATGATACATTAAGGAGCATTTTTTGTGACCAAGTACAGCAGCACTTAAGCCTCTGTTTCGGACATGGTTCTTCAAAACCACACTTTTTATTAGTCTTTTAAATCTTGGGTGTAACCATTAGTTGGGGGCATATTATTCATAACGGAGGAATACTAATGAAAGTAAATACATCTAATCAGATTTCACAACACAACACAGCAACAGTAAGCTGACAATTAATCAGCATACTAGGCTGTAATTTCGTGTGGTTTGACTTGCAAGCCACTCAGCACATGCTTGCCGCAAAATTTAATGGCATGCAACATGTATTGGCAAGGGAAGCCTAATGCTTATTCCCTGAGGTCAATATATTATACTAGTGCATGCAAGAGATAAGTGGTTTAATAATGAGCTTCTAGACCATTGAAGATAGCCTATAAACTACAGGCGGTAAAGACTTGTTTGAGAAAATTATTAAAAGATTAAGTAAAGGATATCTGTAGTAGTCCCAATCAAGAGGTGCCGCAGCAATTTTGCTGAACTCAACAGCACTACTGTCAATAGAGGAAAATATATAACCGTTGCTCTTGTCAATCAACTTCACAAGATTGCCAACACTTTCCTTGTCCTAGAGGCCAAAAATACTTGTAAGAGTTGAGGCAATGAGAACTTGGATTGAAATAATCTAATGTTTCAAATACAGACCTGGATGTCCAAAGTTGAAAAATTGACTAAACTAAAATCGTCAATCACATCACAGAGCTCCTTGGTCAGTTTCCTGTTGGGAGGTTCACTCGAAATGGTTATAAATGAGACAGTGTAAATGTTCTGTATTGAAATCAGACAATACAAATCTTAGCATATGATCAATGGCATTGTTTACTGGTTACAGAATCTGAAGCTCATATCAGTGGACAGGAACTATAGCGACAATGAAGAGTTATCTACTAGCAACCTACTCCGATATGTTGAAACAGTAGATATGTTGCTACTAGATGTGTTGAAACGATACAAATATCCTCAAACCAGTTTCAGATTTCTGCCTATGTTTTAGAGCTCATATATGAAACATAGAAATATTGCTGCATGGGTGAGTGGGTGACAGCAAGATTTTTATGTAGCGCAGCTATTCACAAGGGAGCAAGAAATAAAAATTAAGCACTGAATTTTTTTCAGTATTTGATCAAGGAAATTCAAGATGCATAATTAATTCGTATAAACTTTATCATGTTTAAACTTCCAGTAGACACAACACAGTACATATACTCCACGCTGATGCAGTAAAATTAGGTGTTTTCTGTTCCGATATTCACCTGTACTTGGCAGAACGAGGATCCTGCTCAAGATGGTGTTGCAAATAAGAAAGATCTTGGACATCAGTGTAGAAGTCAAGATTGAATGCTGCCAATCAAGAAGATGAATAAATACAACAGTAAAGAGATTTGATCAATCAAAAGATGGTGTAGACTGTAGACATCAAATTCCACAAGCAACAATAAATGGTGAAATGATTAGAATATGGAAGGCATAATACCTAAATTTCCATAGTTCTCAATGAGGTCAATCTTTGACAGGACATTGATGTGTGGCAATTCGAAGTGTAGCATAGTTGACAGTGAAAGAAGCAAAGCACTCACATACTTCCCAGGATCACAGCATAAATGAGCATCAATGAGGTGCACAGCAGTCAGCTGCAAAATACAGAAAAGAAAGATTGAACAATCAAATTCATTAGCATAAAGGTAGTCTGGATAGAATTGAGAACAAGTATATACCCTCAGGTTTAGCTTTTTGATGAGTTTATTGACAACACTTCTTGCATTCGAGTGAAGGAAGAAAAGTTCAACCTGTCCCGGAAAATCAAACAACAGATAGTGATCTGCAGAAATTTTAAGGTTTGCAATCAATAAGGGGCCAAAAAAGTACAATTTGAGCAGTATGTTTATCGAGTTCAATACTCATATACTATGAGTCTACAACTTTCAACATTAAGAAATAGTTCAATAAGCAGAAAAAGTAATCTGTTTAAAAAACTGAAGCGTGATCCCCAGATTAAAATTGTAATAACTCTACTTGGATCATTAGTCTATTAGGATTATAACCCCATGTGAGTAACATGTCTATGGAGATTAGCTATTTACAAGTTTTTCCATCAGAGTGCCTGGCACTTTTGAGATACGACCATTCTTAGGGTCATGGCCACTGAAGATAGAACTATTGATGCAGAAAGCTATTCTGTACTCACCTTCAATTAGAGGCTTCAATTTTTCCTCAAGCCAGTCAATATTCTTCTCCAAGTAATCCATGCAATAAACAAGCCCTAGCATAGATATTAACAACGTAGCATAAGCAACAAATACTATTACAAACAAATTTGACATGCTTGTTCAAGAACAATACTAGTGGGCTAGAGGCAACCTCCATTTGGGCCAAGCGAATGCTCAGCCATGACATCACTGAGTTTTATGAGGTCCTCGATGTTTATGGCACACTCATATCTAGTTAGCACTGTCAAGGACACATTTCAACTGTAACTGCAGGCAGCACACCAAGGCACAATTTGAGAAGTAAATATAGGGAAATATGGATTTGAGCGCTCAAAGAGCAAAGGATACGGCAATGCATCATTTGCTGGGTCAAGATTCACAACTGCGACTTTCCTGCAACACAAGCAAGGGAGCATATAAACAAAATAATCCGTGTAATAAGCAAATAATAAACTTTGCCTCTTCCCCAAACTTTTACCCCCGTCAAAACGTAGCTGAGGCGCCCAATTAAAAATCTCTGGGAAACTTATAGAACCAACAATCTATGTCACTATGGTATTACTACTACTACACTCGCAATCGAGTTCATCACAAGAGGATACTAACTGAATCACACAGCAGGTCACTGAACAGTAAGACAAGGCCGAGCACGTCCCACTTTGCTGGAGAAGTTTGCGAGGAGCACGCACTAGTGAGGAGCGAAGCGGCTTACCTGCCGATGAGGGAGAGGAACTGCGACATGCCGTTGCAGTAGGTGGTCTTGCCGGAGCCCGGCGGGCCGATCACCACCTGCCCGAACACCATCCCCGACGCTTACTCTGCTCCAACCACGGCTCCCCTCTCGATACCAGCGTACCTACCTACCTACGACTGCGGCGCGGGGCAGGGTAGGGTTTTCGCCGGAGATTGCCGTGCCGCCGCCGCGCCGGTGAGTCAAGCGGAGAGTTCTGGAAAAGAAAGGCGAGAGACACAGAGCTGTGGGGGCTTCTTGCTTCACTTTAATCTCACTTGGCCCATCAAATTAAAGCCCACTACCACACACGGCCCACTAAAATAGCTTAAGTTTATGGGCCAGCCGCCAGCCTGACCGCTGCCGTTGCGGCTGCTCGTCGTCGCCGGAAACTGATGCGCCGCCTTCTCTCATCCATCTCCATCCACCCGCCGCCATGCCCATCCGCAGCCGCGGACGGCGGCCGGCTTCGCATCCTGGAGGTGATGCCCCTCCTGGAGCGGGCCATCTCCACGGGGGACGCGCTCCGCCTCGGCCGCGCCGCGCACGCGCTCCTCGTCAAGACGGCGCTCACCGGCGACACCTTCCTATCCAACCGCCTCGTCGCGCTCTACTCCCTGCTCCCGTCCCCGGCCGCCGCGACCGCCGCCTTCCACGACCTGCCGCACAAGAACCAGCATTCCTACGACACGCTCCTGGGCGCGCTCTCGCGCGGGCCGGGCACCCTCCGCGACGCCCTCCACCTGCTCGACACAATGCCGGTCGACGCCCGCAGCATTGTCTCCTACAACACCGTCATTTCGTCGCTCGCGCACCACAGCAGGCAGGAAGAGGCTATCCGCTTGGTCGCCCGGCTGGCAAGGGACAGGTTGTTGGGGCCAGCATTGGCCATCGACCGGTTCACGGTGGTCAGCTTGGCGACTGCCTGCGCGGGAATCGGGGCTGCCAGGCCGCTGCGGGAGATGCACGGTGTGGTGCTGGTGTCGGGATTGGAGTTCACCATCATTATGGCCAATGCCATGTTGAACGCGTACAGCAAGGTCGGAAGGGTGGAGGACGCGAGGCGGGTGTTTGATCAGGTCAGCAGCATCCGGGACCCAGTCACTTGGACGTCGATGATTGCTGGGTACTGCCAAGCGAAGAGGCTTGATATGGCAGTGCAAGTGTTCGACATGATGCCGGTTAAAGATCGGATTTCGTGGACAGCATTAATATCTGGGCATGAGCAGAATAGGCAGGAGGATGCTGCTCTTGAGCTGTTTGAACGGATGTTGGCTGAGGGGTTATGGCCAACACATTTTGCCTTGGTGTCAGCATTGGGCGCATGTGCCAAACTTGGGCTTGTCACACGGGGGAAGGAATTGCACTGCTTCATCTTGCGACGGAGCATCGGTACACTTCCTTTCAACATTTTCATCTACAATGCGCTTGTTGACATGTACTGCAAGTGTGGTGATATGATGGTGGCCATGGCACTGTTTCGCCGGATGCCTGAGAGGGACTATATTTCTTGGAACTCAATGGTTACTGGATTCTCACATAATGGTTTGGGAAAGCAGTCGCTTGCCATGTTTGAGGAGATGCTGGTAGCTGGAGTTCGGCCAACCCATGTCACTTTTCTTGCTGTCCTCACAGCCTGCAGCCACTCCGGTTTAGTATCTGATGGACTCCTGATTCTTGAATCAATGGAGGACCATGGTCTTGAACCTAGGGCAGAACATTATGCCGCCTACATAGACGCTCTTGGTCGGAATCGCCAGCTGGAAGAAGCGACTGAGTTCATCAAAGAGTTGCCATCCAGGATTGGTCCTGGTACAACTGGGTCATGGGGAGCTCTCCTAGGTGCATGCCGCCTTCACGGTAATATCGAGCTTGCAGAGGAAGTGGCCGAGTTCCTATTTCAGTTAGAGCCTGAGAACAGTGGTCGGTATATCATGCTGTCAAACATCTATGCAGCGGCAGGACAATGGGATGATGCACGTCGAGTTAGGGGACTCATGAAGGATAAGGGCCTTAGGAAGGATCAGGCTTACAGTTGGATCGAAGTGCGGAGTGCAAAGCATGTATTCGTTGCTGAGGACATGTCTCATCGCGAAGCAGATGAGATATATGAGATGTTGGGCCAGCTGCTCGACCATATGCGCAGAGCGGGGGATCCTACTGAACACCAGATTGATTTGTGTTGAAAGAAACTGCCCATGTATAAAGGCATTGCTCTGCTACTTCCGTGACAGTCACTCTGGTATGGCCGTCCTAGGCGATGTCTACTGCTTTGCCATCAGCATCCTCATTCCTCACCCTTGTCACGCAAAGTCTTAAGCCTTGTGAGGATGCAAAACAGCTCCAGAGTCCAGGTCTTCGGTTGTTGCAGAGTTTTGGAATCTTCAATTTGAGAGCTCAAGTGCTCAACAACATTTACCTAGAGAATCAACTTGAATGGATTCAATGTTCCAAGCGTTGGATCATGGGGTAATCTATCAGGTTTCGACCACATCTGAACTGCAAGAGTTCAATACAATTCAGTTTGAGTTCTTGGAATTAACTTCAGAACGAAATTTTCCTGTGCACCATACCATCAGCTGACCTTTCTTTTACCATTGACTGATTCTTCAGAATGGCGATCTATGTTAGCAGGTTAGGAGAGATTCTGATTTAGTTTAGCTTGTAACTGTAGCTATTCTTTGGACAACTGGTCATGTTATTGTCCAAATGAAGGGAAATGGTCCTGAACTATTTACTGAATGCACAGTTCGTCATTGTGAATTGTGAAGAACCAACACTTCATGAATTAAGGCATATAATACTTTATACGTGACGATGTTTGCTTTGCAGAAATTTTGTGGGCTGTGTTTGAAGACTTCTATTGCTTGAAGATTTTCAAGGCCTTGAATTCAGACCCCTCTCATTCTGGAGGTTATTTGTGTTGCGAGACTTGTGACGGCTGGAAGTGGAAATCGAAGAATCTGTCGCTTCTTATGCAATATGCATAGCTCCCACTTCCAGCTGGCGGCCCTCAAGCCTTGCGCGAGCGCTGAATGTGGCCGCTGCAAGCCTGCTAGTTGCCATCCAGCAGGGGTGAATGGATGATTGGATATGATCTGAAAGACACTTGCACTGCTTGCAGGTTGCAGCAGCGCCAGAGAATATTGAAGTGGGGGCACCGTGTAGAAATAATAACAAGGCACATAAACACCCCGATTGGATAAGAAAGCGCCTTGCCTGGATGAACACATGGGGTGATTGCTGTTATTGGTTGACACTGTGCTGTGTTGACAGAAGCATGCATCCACATTCTACGGCCACTGCTAGCTAAGGTAATCGATCTCCTCGCCACCCAGGTAACCAGATCACCATCATTATAAGCAGAGGTGCTTTTCATTTTTCAATTCAGAAAAAAAAATCAGTTACTTTCCATACCTGTATATCTTTGCATATCAAAGGTAGTACAGTAGAGGAAATGAGTGCCACAATGAAGCGGCGCAATCGTCACGGGTGATGTAGACACGCGGTAACACACCACATACATGAACACACACGAGGACGAAAAGGAGGAGAGGTGGCGTGAGCCACCACTGAGCCCCCATCAGGCATTCAGGCCATCGCCGTTCGCTCGTTTCGCCCAGGCAGGCTGCAGCCACTGCGGCGACGTCGACGCCACCAACCGGGCTGCGTCGCCGCTCGCCTGACACCGAGGCGATAGCGCAGAGCAGGAGCCTCTCAGAGGCGGCAGCCGCATCAGCGAAGTGGGCGACCCACCCAGCACCCATGGCAACAGGAGAGGGACGAATCGTGCATTGCATTTGGCATTGTGTGCGGCGCCTGATCGAGGCCAGCAACCACGAGCGAGCCTGCAGGCTTATATTGGATGGATGGGTGAAGGCTTCACCACTCCGCTGTGTCCGTCCATATTCTCCCGTGTGTGTCAGGCCTGGGCAGTGTGCCGGCACGCTCGATCACCCTCGTGCGGCGCTTCTTGCAGGCGCAGGGATGGGGTGGAATGGAATGATCCCAACACGATCCCTGCGAAAGGCAGAGAGGAAGAAAGCTTTTTGAATGCTTGGGTCCATTTTCAATGAATTCTGTACGTAGAATGCTGAAACCATGGATCGAGGGGGACGGCAGGGGGGGTTGGTTGGTTATTCTTCCTCGATGGTTTGCAGCTACCGCAGATGCTTGCACGAGGTTGCTAATGCTCGGTCCTAACTCCTAAGGTCTTTGATTCAGCAACCAGATTTGCATCTGGGTCAGATTTAGTTCCGATGCAATGCATGTCACATGTTCCCAATCAGAAACTTTTGGCAACGCATTCGTCAACCCATTCATCAAATGCTGCACTTAACAATCACCGATCATCGGCATCTTCAGACTTGCAAAACAAAAGAGCATAAACTCCACGCTGAGGTGCCGGTACATGTACTGATGTACATCACCTTGTTGCTCACCATCATATCCACCAGATATCTTCAGAGCTGCAAAAGCAAACACCTGCGCGCGCGTGGGCATCCAAGGATCCCAACCTTTATAATTTGCAATGCGGTGGTGGACACTAGATTGAACGCAGAAGTGCGTCACGAGCACGGCGCCAAATTAAGAAAAGGCCCTCCTGACAGGTGGGCCCCCTCTCCCTCACGCGTACTACCGGCATGAACCCCCTAATCTAGCGCCGGTGGTGGACTCGAGCCTAATCTTTTCCTTCCCCCTTTCATGGCCTGGCCTGCCATAAAGAGGCAGCGAGCATGCATGAGGCACCCAGAGCCAAAAGGCGAGAAGCGAAAGCGAGGCGAGGGAAGGAGACACTGTGGGGGCAGACGGGGGAGGGGAGGAGATGATTGTGCGCCATGGAATGGAATGGTGGAGCCAGACCGATCTTTTTCTGGATGGGGAGCTATGGCTACTACCACAGGGAACCAATTGAAGTGGTTAGGGTACGCTACTTGCTGGAAGATTCGGCGTCCATGATTAGGCTTGCTCGTGATCCTCAATTTCTCATGGGGGATAATTAAGCATCTCAAGATGATCGCAGGTCATTAATGACCGATGGCTCTGATTCAGCCGCATATATATATGTTACTCAAGAATGGAGGAACCCCATACCAGCTTCCACTACTCATGGCATGCCTGCTGCCAAGAAGAGGTAGGAGGAGGGATCTTGCTTACCACTTGCGGCGCAACTTGCTCTCACATGAGTGATGTTATCACCCAATGGCTAGTCTGAAATCGGTGTCACCAGATCTTGTTTGTGCAGCTGCTTGTAGATTGTAATGATGCATGGCAGTGGCAGTGCCTGCAAACTCGGGATATATATAATTTAGCCACTAAGTTGATACTTGGAAATAATTTGAAATGATTGGTGTGTCCCTTTGACGCAGCAGCATGCACACGGATCGGATTAGAAAACAGGAAGGACGGACAAAACGTTGTGTTGTTGGGCCGGGGATGCTCTTGTGTACTGACTTGCAGCTCCGCACAACTGTGTGTGTGTGTGTGCAGAGTCTTGTGGGCGCACCCTATCATCTATATATCTATGTACAACAATAGCTGTGGTCAAGAACCCTGAAGGAGCATTGGGCTCGAGAAGGGTGACGGCTGCATGACGTGAGGAGGAGTGCGGTCGTCACCCTGCACCAGCAGAGCTAGCTGCAGCAATGTGCACACAGTACCTGTTGGGGTGCCGGCACTTTATGTAACCATTGCATATGTTGCTAGTCTAACAGCAAGCTGATGAGCTTCACCAGCAGGTTAGAAAGTTGTGCAACTAATGGGGACGTAAGCTAGGGTACCAAAAGGGCAAAGAGATAGCGAAGCATATATTTAGCCTTGTTATTAACTGTAACTGCAATAGATTTACTCTTTAATTTTCAGCAGAATTAATATGGCCATAAGTACAGGGTAGTGCTGCCACAAGCAACATGATGCCTAACTACCACTGCTACTACAGTTCTCTGCTTAGAATACCATTTCTACTACAAACATCACAATCATCACCACCTAGGCACGTTTTGAACCCAAACCTCTTGACCTAATATAATAAAAAATGTTTAGAATGCAATGATTGATTCAGTTCAAAATCAACACAGCTTAATTACATTCTACACTGCACATTGCACAGCACAGCAGATGGGACTCCATCATGATCCGACGAATGTCTCCTCATAGTATCATTAGTTCCATCCACGAAAGAAATAAAGCGGGAGAAAGGCGTACCGCGGGCGTTTCTTTCCTTGTGTTAGCTGCAGCCGCCTCAAAATCCCTCTCAACACTCCTTGACTTGCACGTCTCTCCCTCTCTTCGATCACCGAGCTAGCTCTAGCCCACACCCATATGCTTCCTATAAGAGTACCACCCCCTCACTACGACTAGCATGAGCTACTCCACATTCATCTCACTCCCGTTTCAACCTCATCAGCTCTTCGCCGCGCCCCGATTCGCATAAACTACAGCGAATTTGCACTGCTAGCATGGGAGGAGCTACCAACCTGCCTCCAGGCTTCCACTTCTTCCCCTCAGATGAAGATCTTGTCGTCCATTTCCTCCGTCGCAAAGTGGCCAACCTCCCATGCCGTCCTGACATCATCCCAACAGTTCTTCCACAACGTTGCAATCCGTGGGAACTGAATGGTTTGCACGCATTTCTCATTCGTTTGTCTATTTTCATGGTAAATATATCCTATCGTGTGCTTATAACAGTAAATCTTCCAAGGCACCGCGCTGCAAGCTGGAAACCAGTGGTATTTCTTCAGCCATGCAGCACAAAGCAGGACCTCGCCGAGTGGGTACTGGAACCCTATTGGTGCTGATGAAACAGTAACAAGCAGTGGTTGTGTTGTTGGCCTGAAGAAGACACTCATCTTCTGCACTGGAGAACCTCCCAAGGGTTTCAAAACTAACTGGATCATGCATGAGTACCACCTCCAAGATGGAGGATATAATGTCAGTGGTAGCAGCACCTCAACAAGTAGCTCAAGCTCCAGCAGGAAATCCCAAAGGAAGAGAGTTCACTCAAGCACGGTGAGTGACATAGCATATCCTGTTGTTTCACAGCAGTCGGCAGCTTACATATGTAACAAGTAACAACTGATCGACTGGGGTACAAAATTAAACCAATGGATAATCTTTGCAGGAGTCCAACAGCTGGGTGATATGCAGGGTGTTCGAATCGAGCTGCGGTTCGCAAGTGAGCTTCCATGACGAGGGCACAGAGCTTTCATGCTTAGATGAGGTGTTTTTGTCGCTAGATGACTATGATGAAGTGAGTTTGCCGAATAATTAGAACCCTAGCTAGTAAGTAGTGCTGACGGTAGGTCCTATGCCTATCAAGCCATTTAATTAACTGTGATGGTGATATCTACGTAAGTGGTTGTAAGTTGCACTATGTATGATTTAGATGGCCTGATAGGCATCGGACTTAATCTAGTCTATCTGAAACCATTACCATGTAATTAACTATCATGCAATGGGTAAAAAGCGTGAGCTTGTGTCTAATAACCGTGACATGTGTGTGAACACAAGTCACTTAGTTATGCTCTAAAGATCAGCTAATTTTCTCAAGCATTTGGTGGTTTACTTTGACTTATTTGCTGTGCGGATCATTGCTTGCTACTTGTGGGTTAGGAGACTGATGTAGAAGTATGGCCAGAATATCGTTGCTTTCTCCCAAACTTAACCTTTGCATCTATTGAAAAATGGTGTTTCATTTTTCATCCTCGAAGAAAAAGGGAACACTGACATGCTTCTAGTTAACAGAGAACACGAATAAGAGAAGGTGTGGGTGGAGCATATGCAAGCATATGGCCATCTTTGCCATCAATAAGATAAGCTTTCAAGGTCGTTTGATTGTTGACATAAACGTGACCACAAGGCAAGCTTTCGTGTGGGAAGTAATACGAATATGTAGTAGTACATCCATGAACACACACCCACAGTGGCGTAGCCAGGAAAAAAACTAGCTGGGGCGAACTTTTAATGATCGACTGAACCGAAATCTAGCACGTTGCAATTCACATCGCATTAATACATCCATACATTGCAATTGCACAATTTAAAGCGAAGTTGAGATATTACCTCAAATTTGTAGAAAAAATTGATGGTTCTTGCATCAATACATGGTAAAATGCAAAAGACGTGGTCACAAGGCAAGCTTGCGTGTGGGAAGTAGTACGTATATGTAGTAGTACATCCATGAACACACACCCAACTTGCAAATTAAACTGAAGTCGAAAGCCCTGAACCCCTGATTGGTTGCTCATTGCCTTTTAATGGATGTCTTTAGGTTTCTAATTGTGGGAGAGTCACTACACAGTAAACCCGTAGTATATTACCCAATTGTTTTTAAAAAATAAGGAACTTTCTGCTTGTATGAACTGAATAATTTCATGTGCCTTATATATACAACATGTCAAGCTAACACTGGTTCTAATAATCAACCCACAAATGACAGCCTAGCTCAAAAATCACAATTAATAAGGAATTTCACACTAATTCATTGGTGTGATGGAACATGGGAACTTTTCTCTCTATAACTACTAAAGCTTGTACTCTTTGGATCTCTCATCGCTTTGGATATTTATGCTAGGAACGGATGGAGAAGCAATAATAGACTTTGCTTTTGATTTGCCCTTTCGTTTACGTACTCTTTTCTCTATTATTTGTGATTAGTTATTTGAAGCTGAATATGGTGTACAAACTTGGCATGTGCGGTCACAGAGGCTGGAGACAATTCCTTTTTCTGAAGAAAAAACTAAAGCTTGTACTGGTTGAAGTTGTTAATTGTCATGCATCTTCATGATTCCGATGCGTCTTCTATTCTCTAGTTTTTCTGACTTAACAAACATGCTAAAAGTTCAACATATATAAGTGAATGGGGACAGTTTGAAGAAAATTAACAAAAGGTTAGTTATAGCTATATATATTATTAGTGATCTATATCCGCTGCTATCATTATGATTGTTCTGTCATGATTTTTTTTTTCTTTTAGAATGTAACAGACTTCTGGTAGTTTTCCAACAGATATAGCATTTACAGCAACCCCTAATCCCAACATATGCATCAGCAACATATACATACCACAATTACTTTTGCAATAAGAAAATAAACCATAAAATTGAAAATATCTAAAGGGAATTTAATTATAGTCTTAAACAACATACTATCCTAAATGTGCAGTTAAGAATTTAGAACTGATCATACTAAGTACAGTCATAGTACAAACACCTCAGAATTCCCTCTCTGTTTTTTTTGAAAAGCTACCAATATGTATTATTAGTAGAGAAAGACATCCAGTATACAAAGAACTAATGTGTAAGATAATAGGATCTCTTATCAGGGGATACTATACGTTGGAGATTATGACATACACTTAGTGCTTCAGAAATCCCTACAGACGGAGCGACATTATGTTAGTTCACTATTTTTAGTTAAGAGATTTCTCCAATATTCCCTGTATATGAGTGAATCATATCAGGATAATATATGATTCAGTAGCAATGTTCATTCATGAATCCTCAGAGAAACGTTTACATATCTACACAAAAAATGTATTTGCTGGGGTAATAAGTTCCAAGTTAAATTCCTGACTCTAAACCTAAAAAATACAATTCATATCCTTAACCGTACCTTTTGGTTATATAGTCGGATAAGCAGTGGTGCAACTCAGATTAGAATGATTAAAAGTTTGTCGACTGATAGCACATTGCACTTTGTTTTTTTCAGATAATGGAAGATAATATTCCGACTTCAGACATCTTTTTTCGAGAATGCATTATTAGACCACAAACATAACAAATAAAAGTATATATTCCAACTGAACATGTAGCCAATTAAAACATCATAAGATCTGATGTATCTAACGAAAGTAACAAAATTAAAGTAAAAGAAGAAACTCAAAATCTCCAACAAGCTACTCTAGTAATATTTCTTTGCGGCATGTTTCATAAAGTCGCATCCAAATGAACCAACTTCTCCACATCAGATGAAAGCGGAACCGAAGCATGAGCCAAATCCAATAATGGAGAAGAGAAACAGCTCCATCTCTGGTGATTCACACACTCTGACCACCAAATCAAAAACACACCCAAACTATCCACGCTTCCAATTATAGGCCGTGAGGATAAGCAGGATACTAGTAGCTGTTGAAGAATTCGAATTGGGTAACCACAATACCTGCATGAAGTGGACCACCACTAAAGAAAGCTCCAAAATGACGCCTCACCAAGGAAATGACGATAGTCGTCACCGCCGTTATCCACTAGGACAAAGTTTTCACTTGGAGACCTAGTGATGGGGTGGGATCGGAGCAAAAAATGGCACCTCCATGAAGGAAAACGACGCCCAAAAGTGTCGTTGCCATTGCACTTCATTTGTATACGTCATAGAGATCACTTTACATCCTATATACCCAGCTAAAGACGCTAGTGATAAGATCAATAGTTGAGATGCTCCATATTGACATCAGTTATACCCCACTCTATGAAGAGGCCGGACGACGCATGCCTAACTCAAGTAGGGCCCCAGACGCCATTTCAAAAGTTAACACAGCTTTTGAACCTATACATTTCATTGGCTTCGAAAGATTCCATTTTATCAGCTCACTTACTAGTTTTACTTGTTATGTTCATACCCCATTTACCTTCTTGAGAGTTGGGACAATCCATATTGGTTGTGGTAAGAGGAGTACCAGGGGCGGAGCCACGGCCCGTGCTGGGCGTGCTGCAGCACGGGCCTAGCTCAGTTCGTACCATGTAAACTTATGGAGTATAGAAGCCCAAAACAGTAGTATTTAGTCTAGTTTTAACCAATCCAACATGTGTCTGCTGAATTAGCCCGGGTTGGATAGCATTTCTAGCTCCGCCCTGAGGAGTACAGCTTGTAAGTAGGAAGATTACTACTCATGCACTGGGATAGCTATTTGCCCTTTTGAGTTTGAGGCTTAGATCAAGTATCAATTTGTTCTTGTTCCTATTAATTGTTGGGCTACTACCTAGTTTAGTACCCAGATGCTCATTCTTAGCATGTTGAGACCACAAACAGATACATTTGCTTAATTAGCAGTTTGAGGGCATGCAGTGCTGTTTGTTGTGCAACAAGCAGTATCAAAGCTTAGGTACCCTCCTAACATCTCCCGTGAATTCCACGTTGTTGGACTTAGCAATCGACCTTTGAGAGCGAAATCATTGCGATAGGCAAACTTTATGATTGAACTTCGCTAACTACAGATGATTTATTAAATTGATTGCATATTACCGTATATCCTAGTGAAAGGGACAATTAACAAGGGCTTTATTGAAATGAACTGCATGTGGGAGGAAAATACCAAAAATCGTAATTCATCAGTTCTCTAGGAAATCTGACTAGCTAGTTTCTTTATGCATGTTGAAAATAGACGACAAGCAAATGCAGAAATGTGTTAAATCCCTGTAATTGTCAACAAGTACAGAAGAGATGTGCCTACGGTGGTGACATAACATTATGTCATTATCTGATCGTGTGGATGTGCAGTTTCCAACCGTGGACCACATCAATGCATTTATTTACTACTTTTCCCTAGGCACTAGGCACTAATTGTGCCTATGATGTGCATGGAGTAGCAAAGTTCACTTCAATCCTGTTAGACTGATCAACGTAGGATTATAACACAAAATATTAGTTAGAGCAAGTTTTATGGTTTAGCCAGCAACTGACGGAATGTATGTGCCATGTCATCTTGAGCCTTCAGTAAAGCTCATTCATATTATAGGTCGTGTTTAGTTCCAGAATCTGGAAACCCGAATTGGAACCGTGCGGGTCACGTCGCACAGTCCCGCGTACGGTAGCATTTCGTTTGTATGTGCGAAAAATTATCCAAAAATTGATTAATTAGGCTCAAAATGTGCATCTTGCAGAGTACAACAAAACTGTGCAATTAGTTTTTGATTTCATCTACATTTAGTACAACATACATGTTATGACATTTTGATGTGACGGTGAATCTTCTTTTTACATAGTAAATTTGGAAGTAACTTTTTGGAACTAAAGAGGCCATAGAGTTGGCTCTTAAGATGGCTAATAGAGCTACTGCATTGAAGAGCAAGTAATTAATGCTTGCATGTAAGTACAATCTAATGTGATCAAGATCGTCTTTGCAGCCATTCATGCAACAACATAGTATGGAAACCACACGTGCTCATCCAAAAGGCGGAGGGCGCACGGGACCAGGAGGAGGAAGAACTTGCCGGTTCAGTCGCCAGCTGCGAGCGCAAAGCGGGCGCGTGAGTCTCGGTTCTGCTGCGTGCGCCGAGCGACTTTCGCCTTCTCGCTCCTCCACGTCATGTGCCTGGCTGACGTGTATTGCTTTGCGCCCGCTCAAACACGTCCGTAATACTTGCTCTTAGAGCAAGATTAATAGAATTCGCCAGCAGCCGGCGACAACAAGCCCCACGTCACCGCACAGTGGTGCTGGGCCCCGCAATATTTAATGCGCAGCACCAAGACCGGCCAATCCTAGCTCCCGTAGCGTGCATGCGCCCGCTTCAGCCGGCGTCTGGCCACTCGCTCGCTCTATTCTCTTTCCTGCTTTCTCTCCTCTCCACGTGAGATCTCGCCCGCCATAATACTTGCTCTTAGAGCTTGGAAGCATTGGGAGGTCTAACAGTTACTCTTCAAAGTCCATCCCAAGTCTTTCAAAAAAAAGAAGTCCATCCCAAGTAGTGCGTGCTAGCTATTTCTGTTTCCATCAAACTGAGGAAACATGTAAAATCGTATATGTAAACTTCAAGCATATTCGATGAAATGCAAAGTACCCTTTTTTTTAAAAGCAGAGCTAATCTGAGCCCATTTCATCAACCACACAGCTAGAACTTTAGTTGATCCTGTTCTCCAAATTGGTCACCCCACCAGGCCACCACCAATCATTGAGATTTTTGCGCCAGAAGTCTATAAGGTCGAAGAGTAATAGTAAAGGCAAGATCACGGAGTACAGTGTTACGTGCACATGACACAATTGGCCCATGTTATGAACCTATGATTGTAGCCGGGCTCAAAGCGAAAGCTCAAAGCTCCATTATTCAAGCAATCAAGCCCATCAAGCCATCACGATATTTATTTCAACCACCGGCCGTTGCCACTAGTCTTGACTCGGGTGGCCGGGAAGCCTAAACTAAGTTTAATTTTGACAAACAACTTTGCGACCCTTCACTATGATGAATGAAACCTTGGGCTACTTCTTGCATAGGGCTCAATTAAGCCCATCACACACACCACTAGACTTATAGCATAATTGTCATTGTTTTCATAATTTACCTTTGACATGACCAGCCATACTGGAGAAACAAGATCAGAAAGAGTTTCATTGACTTTGCTTCTTCGCTGATCGCCAATCCCCTTTTGAACAGTGCAGGTAAATAGTTTTGAATTCTACAAGCTTCAACCTCGCCCTAATACCTACTAAAATCCTAACGCTACCACACACCATTGTGACAGATCAACAATGATTGAAACCAACATATTCCAGTGTGCACTGTGCACGCTAATGCAGTTTCAGCGTTTCACTCCCTTATTCGTTTGCTACAATAGCCTCCCAAGCTAAACCCTATATAAAGGCTAAAGCACCAAAAATAAAAGTCCACCATGCAACCCCAACTACTATTAAAATGGCATACGTATTTAATATAGATCATCATGCATGTACATAAGAAACCAGATATTTCTGCTGTTTGACAACAAATACTTCACGGCACCCGCCATTTTTGAAAAGGGAATATATATTAATATTCCAGCCTCTGTATCGATCGATACATATATCCAGCCAAAGAGTCAAACCGAGACTGAAAAATCTCGTTCGGGTTTCTTATTACAAAACGAAAGCACACCAAGCACCAAATGTCTAACAAATGAAACTCCCCTAAACACTCAAGTAGCCGGGAACCTATTATTAAATAACCATCCATTGGACGCAAACAACTCCATCATGAGCACCTCAAGTGCACGACAAGCCGAGGTTATGCGAGGTCGATCTTTCTCTTTTTGCATAAGCGTCCAAAACCGGACCCAATGAGCCCCACGAAATAGTACCTGCAAAGGAGAAAAGACTTTCGCATTGTTACAAATAATATCATTTCGGCGTAACCATATTGGCCAACAAAAAGCAGCTGCCCCTGACAAGGGTTGAAACTTTATTTTCTTGTCTACCCCATTAAACCATCCATCAAACATATGCTCAATATTTAAAGGCCCGGGTAAATTAAAAGAATCCTGTATCGCTCTCCAGATAAGCTTGGCATTATAACAGTCAAAGAAAAGATGTTGAATAGTGATCTCTTCACAATTGTAGAAACTACACTTGTTACTACCATTCCATCAACGTTTTGCCAAATTATCTTTAGTCAAGGTAACTCCTTTAATAATATAACATATGAATATTTTAATTTTTAGCGGTAATTTAAGCTTTCAAATTAAATGTTTACTCGTGGGAACATTATTTGTAGTCAAAGTTCTATATATATAGAACGGACAAAAAATGACCCATTCTTAGTATGAGACCAGATAAAGTGATCTCTCCTATTAGACAGGTCTAGGTACATGACTGAAGCCACTATAATATACCAAGATATCAGGTTTTCACCCACCAACGACCTTCTAAAAGAGACATTTAAAGGTGTTGAGCTCAAAACAGAGTACATCGTATCACTTTTCCTCTGACTATATTATAAAGATTAGGGTATAGGTGTTTAAACGTAACGTTACCTAGCCAAACATCCTCCCAAAATCTTATCTGAGAGCCATCACCCAGATTGAACCTTCCCATACTCAAAAACTCAGGTTTGACCTTCATTAAGCCGGACCAGAAGTGTGTCTCCCGGTACATGTTCAACCTCGGTTATTGTTTTGTTCCTCAGATACTTCCTCCTAACGAGCTGCTGCTAAACCCATCTTCATGTATAAGCTTAAACAGCCATTTACTTAAAAGACATCTATTTTGTAAGTCTAGATTAAGAATACCAAGCCCTCCTTGGTCCTTTGGTGTACATAATATACTCCACTTTGTAAGTCTATGTTTATGTTCATCACTTTGCCAAAAAAACCTTGATCTAAAATTATCAAGTTTATTCAATACCTCTCTTGGTACCTCAAAGAATGACAACATAAACATAGATAAATTACTAAGGACGGAGTTAATCAAAACCAAACGACCCCAACTAATAACATCTTTCCTTTCCAGCAACTAAGTTTTTTTTGGAACCTTTTCTCCACACCCTTCCAGACTGCATTGCTAAGCTTACGATGATGCATAGGGATTCCAAGGTATCTAAAAGGATACGAGCCTTTCTCACAACCAAATATTTGAGAAAGTTCTCCTTCTCTTCCTTTTGCATCCCCATAACAAAATAACTCACTTTTGTGGAAGTTAATTTTGAGACCAGAGAGTTGTTCAAAAGCACAAAGTAAGAGTTTCAAATTCTTAGCTTGTTCTAAATCATCTGTCCAAAATAGTACAGTGTCCTCGGCGTATTGTAAAATCAGTAATGAATGAGGTTACAAAATTGCTATGATGAACAGCCAAAACAACACAATAAAGTATGTGCAGGCTTAGTCCAGTCACAAATATCTTCTTAAACCACCGTGTGCGCGCGCGTGCCCAGATGGCATAGAACATAGTGTGAACTTGTTCTCCTTTTACGTGTCTCTCTTATCACTCGCGTAGCAACACAAGCAATCAAACAAGAAGGATACTGCTATTCTCGTCTTAAAAGACGAGCAAAAAAACAGAACATGGCCCTATTTAGTTCTAAATTTCACTCCCAAATTTACTATAAAAAAAGAAGATTCATCATCACATCAAAATGTCATAACATACATGAAATACAATATGTAGATAAAATCAAAAACTAATTACACAGTTTTGTTGTGCTCTGCGAGACGAACATTTTGAGCCTAATTAATCAATTTTTGGACAATTTTTCACAAATACAAACGAAATGCTACATTGACGCAATGATTACGAAGTGACATCGTACTATCAAATTCACCCTCCCAAATTCAACATCTCAGCACCACCGAGAGACTTTTGGAAGCACCTGAACGGTGGCCACTCCTTTTGGTCCAATGATTGGTCATGACGCCATTGGCCCCCAGCCAGCAGCAAGTCCTCTATCAAGTCAATGTTGCAGTCTGGCCCTGGGCCTCGAAGAAATGGAAAGGAGACATCCACTATCAATGGCTCCCGACAGTCTCTGAATCTATTGATTTCTTGCCTGATCTTGCAGCTCGCCGGAGCCCTTTAGCACTGGAGCAGGAGCAGAGACTTTCTTTCTTTCCTTCTTGATGCAAATTTCAGAGATAAAAACATAACAAAGGCTCACAATGACGCACCGCCATGCCGGGCAAGACACGCACAGAGATTTGACGCATGCGCTACAAACACCTTGCAATTGTGTGCCCTTGTGTACTGACTACTGATTGCTGAATAATCTTCAGCAAGAACGTGACACTCCCTGCATGTACTTTGTCTCGGCATGCTGCAGTGAAGCAGCATATGGAGTCTGACCGAACTGTCCGACCTGAAGCAGGCCCACACACAGCTGCTCAGCTAGTGGCCAAACGGCAGATCGATCGGCGTGCAATTATTTGTGCTCCGTCTGCTACTAGCTCTAGCTGCTCGCAGATCAGAGCCGCTGGATGTTGCCGCACGTGAATGGTGCGGCCATTGGGAGAGGGGCCATCAGACAAGGGGGTTTAATTTGCAGTGGGTGATCTTGAGGACTTGAGCTATGATATGGCGACCAGGACAAAATGATACACCAAATGTTTTTTGCAATTCTGAACCCCAAAAAAAACCAGAGCTCATCCAAGAAACGTTTTTGGCAATGCCAAGTTTGCACTGAATTCCCCATATGGGGGCAGACAATGGCCCAATGATGGCGAGGAGAGGAGGGGCCCTTGTGTTTGCTTGTGATGGCGACGGCGGTGGCGATGGAAAGGAAGGAGAGGAGAGCGAGGCGAAAAGGAGAGGAGGAGGTTCAATTCAGTGGCGTTTCCAAGGCATGGTGGCTGGCTAGCCTATATAGCCTAGCTACGTCCCAAAGTTTCCAGTCGGGCCTGTGTGCTGTGTGCTGCTGCGTCACCCCCCATTTTATCCCAATTGCTGAGCAATATATGCAACAAGGTGTCAAGTGAAGTTCGGGCGCCTCACACGTACTTGGTTGAATACATGAGTCTGATGAAGCACCAACTAGCAACGTCTTATGGGAGGCACGGGCCTTGTCTCGAAGGGCATGTGTAAAGTCCGACTCTTTTGCTCTCCACGACACCACTGCCAGAGCCAAAAGGAACATGTGACGTCTTCGGCAGCTGCAGTCGTGGAGAGAATTTGAAATGAAGAACACAAATTTGCGAGAACTACAGTACAAGTAGTTAGAAAGATAAGTGTGCAAATCTAGTCTTTTTTTTTTCTTTTTTGAAATAATAGTACAGACGTGAACGCTCACAGAGTCACAGGTCACAATCTCTCTATACTTATGACTATTTGCGAGATATTGGATCGAAAGATATCAACATTAACGACGTCAACACAAGTGTTATTGACGGAAATATCGACTACCACCAAAAAATAAAGTAGCACTGATAATTAAATCATAGAATAAATCTAAAAAGATAACAAAGATCCGTGGTCCAGTAATCGAACCTGAGTTGGTAGGTTTCATCTAAAAAAACTTTACCAACTGATTTTAGAAGAGCATAGTTTTGTCTCATTTGTCCAGATAAGTTTCGTGATGCAAGCTTTATATCAAAAGGAAAAAGAGATTCAGCTTGCCAAAGCTTATCTGAATAGTGAACAAGTACTGGTGGATGGTCACGCATCCAGGCACCGGAGCGCATGATATGTACTGGCGAATGGCGATGGAATCCATATCCATCACATCCACTTCTTGACCTTACCATCCATCATGTACGTTAAATCCTTCATGCTTCTCTTGTGCCCTGTGTTTGATTCTGATCACAACACAAGTTGTGCTGATCATGCCAGCGCCAGGTAGATCTCTCTTGTTTGTTCTTTCCCTACCGTACATGTATCAGCTGGGACATATACACAAGACCTTTATTTTCTTTTTTATTAAAAAAGCTAGGGCACAAATAAAGTTGACTTGAAATCATTTTCAGGGAATTATTCTCTGATGAATCTTGACGTATGTCAGCTATGGAATAATCCATTTCATTGTGTCCATACGTTTTTCTTTTGTGACGCAACAGCTACTAGAATACGTACCCTATATTGTTCTCAGAGATGCTACTCTGCTAATAGTGACAAGCGCACTAGCTCAAATGTGCAAATGAGGTAATTATTTTTATGTGCCATCCATGATCCATGTATTTTAGTCACTCCATCTTGACATCATATGCATTAGTTGAGGAAGGCAATTTTCGCCGCGGAAAGAAACCACATGTTGCCCACCAGGAGGTTCATGAAAAGAATCCATAGAGCATGAAAAAATAAAGCTACTTATACATCTACTGGGAATTTTGTATTCAGTTCATATATTTTATTGAAACATTTTCTTAGTTTGATTAAAATCATTGCCTATACAGCACAAAAATCTTAAATAATATCACGACAATAAATTGAGCCATCTTGATTATTATATTAAAAACTAAACATAAAGGATGTTTTTTACCAAATATATAAATGAGAAAACATATAAACTTAGTTGGTAATAAGGCACAATGACAGCACGACATTCAACATATCACCACATACCTATGGGTTGGCATATACAATAGAGCATATTGGATTGTTCTCACTTGTCATGTAATCACACATGATGTGTTTTTGGTTAGAGCACTTACGGTATACATTGCACATGCACAAAACATCAATTGTTCACACCCGCACTCCAGCTATACATATATGACATTTCTTGTTGTTGTTTGTTACTAATGTGAGACCTGAGAATTTGGGACATTAAGATGACAACCACGTCATGCTTAGTTGTACCATCCGTGGCTGCTCTGATGCTTGTCGTATATTACCTACATGATTGTCGTATGTCCAACGCCACGTAACGGTTGTTTCTTTCCTCTAAATGGTGGAGAGTGTCGTCCAAGCCTCAGTGTGGGGCCTATGTTCATGCACGTACCATCTTCAGGGCTAAGTAATCTTCCTGCATGCCTAAACGTTAAACACATACAACATCTCTTGCTGATGTGTATCGCAAACGGAATATCTTGGAGATTTGTATGCCAAGATGACAACCACGTCATGCTTAGTTGTAAACACCACCTACCAACTCGACGTCTCAGGATGCCGCGATTATTACCTGGCATCCGCTTGTCGTATGCTACCTACAGCTCTATCGCGCGTGTTGCGCCATGCCAACGGTTGTTTCTTCCCTACGGACAGGGGAGCGTGGTGAGGTGGGTTGTGTGCCTGCACCTAGCAATTTACAGGGCCTATATAACCCTCCCTCCCTCAGGGAGGAAGAGACACAGAGAGAAAGAGGAGGGGTAAGGGTAGAGCTAGCGGCGTCAAGTGGCGGGTGTGTATGATGTAGAGCTGGTGCCCTGGTGAGTGAGACTCTCCTCTCTCTGTTTCAAGTTGCTAGGCGGCCCATTTGCGGCTCCCTCCCTCCGCTCATGCATATCTCCCTCCCTTTTGCCATTCCTTTTCCCGATTTGATTCTTCCTCCCCTGCCTCTATCTCCCTCCTCTCTGGCCGGCCCCCAACATGTCCTCACCCCCAGCTCGCCTTCCTCCTTCCTGAGATGTAGGAGCAGCAGCAGCAGATCAACACCTGGGAATTGAACAAAGCCGGCGGCGGCGAGGGCCAGGATAGATCGGAGGAGGAAGCGGAGCAAAGAGAAGCAGAGCAGCTGCAACCAGATCAGCAAGCGCGATCGGCACAAGAAGCAAGCAAGAAAGAAAGAAAGAGGTAACAGCAACCACCACCGAATCGCTCATCGCCTCGCCCTATCTTAATCTGCTTGATTGTGCACTGCCTGCTGCTTGACTCCGATCCTCCGCCGATTAGTAAGTAACCACCGGCCGGGTTATTGAACGGATAGATATCGATCGATAGCGATTTCGTCGGCCTAGCTGCGGGCGGCCGCGGTGTGTGCATACGTTTTCGGTGGAGCAGGGGATTTGTGTGCTCGTTTGTTTGGGGAGCCGTGCCGTGCGGCCATGCTGGATTGGGAAAGCTGGCGGTTGCGGGGTGACGAGGAGCAGCGCGGCGCGGCGGGGCGGTGTCTGTCAGTCTGTGTGTCGCGTAGTATTCTCTGCCTCGTGTCGCTGGTGAGCGGGCCCCGCGCGCACACGTAGGGGAAGAAGGTTCCGGCGTCGCCGTCGGGAAGGGTCGGTCATCCGTGGATGGAAGCTGCAGATATCGTATCCGTTATGATGATGATTAGTTGTCGTTGACCAATCTACTGCCTTGCTATTTTTTAGTTCGAGTCAAACAGATATTTTATTTTACCAGCCTTTGTAGCGTGAGCGGCGAGACCGAGAGCGTGTGAGCTTGCTACGGTGTGCAGCGACAAAGATGCCGCAGGCCGCAGCGCACAATGGAGCCTGACCCGGCGGTGGCCACCTACTAGTAGCATATAGCCCCTGTGATCAGAGAGCCGCCGGTGGGCCCCGTCAACGCCCCGAATCCCCGAAGGCGAGCGGCCGCACGCTGGAGGGGAGCCGTCCGTGCCCCGCCGCATCTGCAGAAAGCGGCTAACCTTTCGGAGAAGAATCGACGTGGCCGGCGCGCGGCCTCTAGCCGGGCTCTGGCCCCGCCTGTCGGTGTCGTTCGGGCGTTCGGCTGCGTGGGGCCGGGCTTAGAACGGCGACGCTGCCGGCTGCCCGCTAGAGGCCAGGCAGTAGTAGCCCGGTGCCAGTAGCGGCATGCAAATACCACGCCTCGCGTGCTGCGTGTGCGTCTGTGTCGCGAGCCAGGACCCGCGTGTGGGTGATCCGGACACAGGCAGGCTGGCCAGAGTTGTTAGCAAGCAAGGCAAGGGGCCCTGCTGCCTCACGATCGTGGGGTTTACAAACGCTGTGCCCGTGCCCCAATTGCCACCCAGATCTTCACCGTACCGTCCATGTCCGGTGTTTCTTTTTTTTTTGAACTAAGGGCATGTTTAGTTCCCAAAAGTTACTCCCAAATACACAATGAAAAAGAAGATTCTCTATCACAACAAAATATCATAACATGCATGTAGTACTAAATAAAGATAAAATCAAAAACTAATTGCACAGTTTTGTTGTACTCCACGAGACGAACATTTTAAGCCCAATTAATAAATTTCTGGACACTTTTTTACACATACAAGCGTCCACTGACGCGCGTGGCCACGCGCGTCAATGCCGCGGTCCCAAATCGGGACGCCATATTTGGCATCTAAACGCGGCCTAAACATGTCCGGCGTTTCCTCCTCCCCCGTTTCGTGCCAGATATGCTGCTGCCTGCTGCTCTCGTACGGACCCCAAACCCCCGACTGCCTGCTGCTGTGTCATGTGTGCAGTCCCATGAGAGTGACCGCTGCTGCCGGTCTCTCTCACCCCGCAGCACGTATGGTCGGCAGCAGATCTACCCACCTACTATACCAGTGTGCCAGTGTGCTCCGGCGCTGTTAAGTTACCAGAAATGGACAATGGCTCCAGTGACAATTTACCAGAAATGGACAAGCTAGCTAGCTCTGGATGCCAAACCAACAAACCGTACGGTCCCAGTTACCGCTGTCTCTCCACCCCCTCTTTAGGGGCCTGTTTAGTTCCAAAATACTACTCCCAAATACACTATGCAAAAAGAAGATTCTCCATCACATCAAAAATGTCATAACATGCATGGAGTATTAAATGTAGATGAAATCAAAAACTAATTGCACAGCTTTGTTGTACTCTGCGAGACGAACATTTTGAGCCTAATTAATCAATTTTTGAAGAATTTTTCACAAATACAAACGAAATGCTACAGTAGCGCAATGATTACGAAGTGACATCTTACTCCCAAATTCAACCTCCCAATTCTAACATCTAAACACCACCTACAATTCGGGGCTACTGTATGTTAATTCTTTTTTTAAAAAAAACAAGATAAAAAAATTCCGGCCAGTTGTCAATTGCCATCAATCTACGGAGTAGGACATTGACAATGTGTAGTGTTCATTCATGTCGCCAGCCCCACTCCCAGCCGCATGAGCAACTGATGTAGATCACCCATGCCATATTGCCATGTCTCTCCTCTCCTCGTGCGCGCGCACTCGCGCTCGCGAATCCGACGGCGCCCGCGGGCTAAAGCCTAAAGCGCACTTGTCATTTGCACGGCCAAAACCCAAAGGCGCAAAGGTCCAGTGAGTCACCCTGACGTGGCTCGCGATTCCTCGCCGCCTATTCTATTTGCACTGCGCCCGCCGTGGCCACTGGCATCACTGGCAGCTCCGCCACCCGCCAGCCATCTCCTCTCCTCTCGCCGGATTGGATTCCCTTTCCGCCCGCCAATAATTCATCAGCACCGGCCGGCGCCATTGCATTGCCCCTGCTCCGAGCCCATCGCAACTCGCAGCCACATGTATGTGATGTGCATATAATAATATGTTATTGCATTTCGATTCAGCCAGCATCAGAGAACGAACGGGCAGTATGGCCGGGCTTTATATAGCGCTCTAGCAGAGGTCGCTAGGGTTCGTTCTTTTGAGCGCAGATGCATGGTCGATCCAACCACCGTTGCCTTGTTACAGACTTTTACAGCAGCTATGGCGATCCCAGTCGAGTGGTTTTGTCAGCGTTAGTCCCCGGCTCGATGCGCAGGCTGCTGGCTGCGTCTTCTCTTCTCTGAAGAAATTGAAATGCAAGTGTTTCCTCTGCAGCTCGCTCTTGCGCAATCTTTTATGTGTATGCTCCTCGGTGTCTGAATTCCTAGCAGGAAGGTCAGGATACGCGAGAATGAAGAAGCGCAGTTCTTTGGTTAGAGATGTGCTCGTGCTGAAGCTGATCGATCGGCAGCTGCTAATGGCTTTTTCAGGGCATCCGAGGCGCGGATCGGGGTTGTTGGCGTTTAACTGAAGCTCTCACTCTCAGGCCTGAAAGAAGAATCTAGCGAAAGGTATGCTTGTTCTCTTGCTCGCCGGCAATGATTGCACCTTCTTTGTTGAGAAATTCATGATTGCTTCTCTGCCGAATGATTCGGGGGAAGCTTCGGCTCTCTCGATGATTGCGGGGTTGACATCGAGCTACAGTAGACTTGTTTGTTTGTTTCAGTGGAAGGGAGCGTTGAGCCGCGAAGATGCTGCCCTACTTTGATCCGGAGTACGAGAACTTCAACCAGCGCATCAACCCTCCAAGGTCAAACTTCAGCTCTGAACTGCAGAAATTATCAATCCATGGTCCAATGTTTCAGAATTCAGAGTTTCCCAGTACTCGTTGCTGCTTCATCTACTTAATAAACAGAGTGATAAATTTGCAGGGTTTGCATCGACAACACCACATGCAGTGACTGCACCTTGGTGAAGGTGAGAGGCATTTCCGACCTCTTCAGCTCCACTGACTTGTTGATTGATTATAGGGCAATGTTCCCATGAAACCATTTCACCTCATCTCTTTCGGTTTTGCCTTTGGGGGTTCAGGTTGACAGCATGAACAAGAATGGCATTCTGCTGGAGGTGCTGCAGGTCCTGAGCGACCTCGACCTCCACATCTTCAAGGCCTACATCACCTCCGATGGAGGATGGTTCATGGATGGTAAGACTAAGATAAGCTCCCTCCCATTATGCTACCTATTGCAAATCATGTAGTTCAGAGACTGACGAATCATATATACCACTTTGTTGCAACTTGATGATGCAGTGTTTCATGTCGTGGATAAGCAAGGGAAGAAGGTTACTGACGACAAGACCATCAAGTACATTGAGAAGGTTGGAAAATTTTCACAATGTTTCTGCAGAGTTGAAATGAAATTTGATGCTAACCACTGTAAAATTTCAGCTTGCAATGTCCAAATAATGAACTGAAAGATTTTTTTTTCTTTGTCAGGCTTTAGGCCCAGAGAGCAATCTGCTGGGCGCCAAAGCAGGCAGCAACTCCCCGGGGAGATCGGTGGGGCTGCACTCCATCGGCGACCACACCGCCATCGAGCTCAAGGGCCCCGACCGCACGGGCCTCCTGTCGGAGATCTTCGCCGTGCTCGCCGACCTCCAGTGCAACGTGCTCGCCGCCGAGATGTGGACCCACCGGATGCGCGTGGCCTGCGTGGTGTACGTGAACGACGTGACCACGGGGCAGGCCATCGACGACCCCTGCCGCGTGTCCCGGATCGAGACCCGCCTGCGGCACGTGCTCCGCGGTTACGGCCACGGCGGCGGCGGCGGCGCGGGCGGCGCCGGCGGCGGAGACGACGACGGCCGCGGCGCGCACGCCAACTTCGCGGTCGGGTCAGCGCCGCACCACGTGGACCGGCGGCTGCACCAGCTCATGCACGCCGACGTGGACATCGTCGACGGCGACGGCGGGGACGGCGACGTCGCGGTGGCGGCGGCCGGCGGCGCCGGGGAGGGCGACAGGCCGGCGGTGACGGTGGAGCACTGCGAGGAGAAGTCCTATTCGGTGGTGAACGTCAAGTGCAGGGACCGGTCCAAGCTGCTGTTCGACATCGTGTGCACGCTCACCGACATGCACTACGTCGTGTTCCACGCCGCCGTCTCGTCCGAGGCCAACTACGGCATCCAGGTACATTCTTACCCCTGTCCTGCAAACACCATCAAAGCTGTGTTCACGTCAGTAGCATCAGCCATCAGCCATGGAGATTGATCATATTCATGAAGCTTTCTTTGTTTGTTCATGTCCAGGAGCTCTACATCCGTCGCAAGGACGGCAAGACGCTTCTGAAAGACGAAGCCGAGAGGGTGATCAGGTGCCTCGAAGCCGCCATCTCCAGACGAGTATCCGAGGTATACCACAGCACAGCAAAGACCGGCCACAGAGCTCATCGTCTTCGTCTCTGACTGACGCCGTGCATGAAATCCAATGCAAACAAATGCAGGGCTTCACGCTGGAGCTGTGCGGGCGGGACAGGGTGGGCCTGCTGTCGGACGTGACGCGGGTGCTCCGGGAGCACGGGCTGACGGTGGCGCGCGCCGACGTGACGACGGTGGGCGGGCAGGCCACCAACGTGTTCTACGTGCGCAACCCGTCGGGGCAGCCGGTGGACATGAAGACCATCGAGGGGCTCCGGGGGCGGGTGGGGCAGACCCTCATGCTCAACGTCAAGAGCGGCCCGGCCAAGGCGCCGGAGCCGGGCTCCGGCTCCGGCGGCGTGGCCAGGGCCAGGGCCAGCTTCTTCTCCTTCGGCAACCTCTTCGCCAGGCTCCGGGCCTGATCAATTCAATTCGGCCATGCCGGGTTCCGATTGTGTAATTGGTGTAGAGATGAACTGAGAGGTAGTAGACAGAGTAGTGGGAGATCGAGGGGGAGAGACAGACAGAGCAAACTGAATGTGGCAGCTGTGGTTGGTTGTATAGTTCATAAGGAGCCTCTACCAGACTGGTGGTTCTGTGCAATGCAAGCTGCAGACTGCTTGTTGAGGTGCATTGGGCTGTTACCTGGTCATATGATCTGCATCATTCTGCATCCAACATTTTGTAACCTGTCCAAGATTAGTCAGCACCTCAGCTAGCTGAACTTCAGCATTTGGCTCTCTGCATGACTTCCATCTTCATCCATATTTGGAGGGAACAGTAGAGATAGCAAGGCACTATCTTATGCCAGTGACAGGCGTGACAGTCGATATGAGTTAGAAAATGTTTGCAGATAGAATACCATGCGCCAACAACATGATTAGAAGTTGATGCTCATACCTGAATTTACCATACCATTTCATGATCAGAAAATGGATCTTTTTTACAACACCTGTTCTTTTCCCCTTTTTCGACAACATCAATGACAACCAATTACATAAGCACAACGCAATTCAGCTGAATCTATTTCAAAAAGCCGGACCAAGAAACAAAGAGAAGAGCTACTGTTCATGGGAGAGAAAAAGGGAACTCTGAAATCTTAACTGTTGGGTGTGATCACCAGTACTGAAGTAGCATCTACATGTGTATCCTTAAAGAGAAAGGATATCGTCCTGAATCATATACTTGACAAAAGTTATGAACCTTTTGGAACATCTATTGGTGCCTGCGTCTTTAGCACTCATTTGCGGGGCTCAAAATCATCGTCAACATCATAAGCCGGGTTGCATAAGCATCTGAATAGCCGTCCGATTCCCTGCACCACAAATAGACGGATTTATCAGTGAAGGTTACAATATATAAATCATTGATATACAGAAAATATTCATGGTGGTTGAACAATTGCCTGAGTAAATGCAGGAGTTCGATATGGCACGGTCCGAGCGACGTCATCATCTGAACTATCATCCGAGCTGCTGTCGTCATCAAGAACTGTTCGTTTTGACGGCCCAGACGGTCCTGGCCCTGGCCCTGGTGCTGGTGCTGGTGTTGGCGCGGGTAATGCCTCATTTTCCCTCTATTCATGTTCCAATTGATCAAACATTAAATTTGTAAATGTCAATTTCACTGGTTTAACTCTAGATAAAGTCATGCAGCACATAGCCATATAAATTGAATTAAGGGCAATTGATGTACCTGAAATATTTTCCCAAGAATTTTCAAGGCCGTTGCTCGGCCCTTCAGGTCCTCTTTCTTGACATCGTTTTCGTAAAGCACCTAAACAAAGACCTTGTCAAATCAAATAAGCTTGATGTGCTGATATTTTCAACAGATAAATCTGGAATAAAAGACTATTCAGTCCAGGGCTCCAGGCAGTCACAGAGACAGTTGTAGGCACTACTTATCATACTGTATGTAATTCGATACCTCAACACACATACCATTTCACAAACATGCAGGAGAGTCATTTCAATATCCACAACATTAAGCTTCCACAGTGAGCTCATCATCAGGTCCTTGTTCATCCTCATCTGTAAGTCAACATCCTGCTCTGTGGAATTGCCATCCATGTTACTCTGCCGGCAGGCCTCCTCTTGCAACTGCAGCAGCTGCAGGGCTCCTGCATTTCTCCTTTTGCCCCCTCATCAGTCAGCAATTTTAATCATCAGAGCATAACCCACAATGTGAAAAAAGCTTTTCACCTTTCGCTGCTGTAATCTGTGACTTCCATAGGTGGCCCTTGTTCCTAACCCACTCGGCCACAAATGGCACTCCTAGGTACATGGCCTTCTTGCCAAGCTCCTTTGCTGCTTGTCGTGAATAGACGTATCCAATGGTTCGAAGAATATCCAGTCCAGATGCTGCAAATGGGCATTTCACGCTGAGTTGAATGTGAGAGAACATAAAAATAGAAATGGTTTGATAGTAAGGATCAGAAGACTGACCAGTGCTGGAGAGCCTCTTTGCCTCAGCTTCTGCACGATTAGCAAAACCTTCTTTGTCGCCACGAACATATTGTGAGAGGAATTCCTTGAGGAATCTAGCTAGCTTTTCCTCTCTTTCCCTTTGCACATTCTTGATCACAATAAAATAGAGTGAAACCAACAACATTACATCAAAAATTTGAAGTGCCACAATATCATCATTAGTACAGATAGAGGCTGCCTACTTGGTCAACTAACCTTGAGCCTGTCCTGAAGCTTTTCAGGGTTGTCATTGTCGCTTGTCATCTCAGTGGAAGCCATTGTTGCCATTGCAAGATGGCCAATGTAGTCCTCAAAAAGCTCGCTCCCGAAAAGGAGCGTAAAAACAACAGTGCCATCCAGTATGTTGTCCCTGAAATACTTGACAATCATAATTAGCACCACTTACTCAACTATCAGAGTTCTGAAGTTCCAATTACTGCTGAGTTAAACTATTCTCTCATTTTTCATTTTTTTTTTGGAAAATATCAAGTTGGCAACTGGGTACCTAGTACCTACCTGGATATGCTGTTCTTGCCGTAGCCATCATAGGCCTTCCTCTGCAGAGGGTCACTCAGAACCTGGTAGGCTTCTCCAAGAGCCTGGGAATCATCGAGAGGCGAAAAAAAAAAACTCAGCTTCTCACTTGTCAGCACACCACACACTCACTCCGCTAAATCAAGTCGCTATCCAGCAAGAATATGGACTGAATCACTGAATCAAGCCGCAGTGAGAACCTGGAACTTCTCGGCTGCTTGCGGGTCGTTGGGATTCTTGTCAGGATGCACCTGCCTCGCCTGAACAAAGGAATGTAATAGTACTGAGCAACACTTGCAGCGTAGTACTTCCCGAATAAGCAGGAACCAAAAGGCATTTGCTGTTCTGTTTTTGGTAGCAGCAGCAGCAGCACTGCAGCAGCAGAAGAAGAGCAAGAAAGACAGGGGGACAAGGTTAAGGGGGTACCTTGATGTAGTAGGCCTTGCGGATCTCGTCGTCGGATGCGGCGGGGCAGACGCCGAGCACGTCGTAGTACTCCGTCTCCTTCGCCATCGCCGCCGCCGGTGCTGCTCCCTGACCAAGAACTAACTAATCCGTAAACAAATAGCCGGAGGCCGGCAGCGGAGCATGGGCAGATGAGCCGGAAAGGGAGGAGGAGGCGAGCTGAGCCAGATGGGAGGGCAAGGCAAGAAAGAAAAGGCGCATCAATCCCATTCATTCATGGCGCAGGGAAGGAAGGAGCCCGTCCGTCCCCACAGGCCCATCTTTCCAGTGATGCGCACGCAGGCAGCGGCAGCAGAGCTGGGCAGGGCAGGGCAGCGCGATGTGCGCGGGGCGTGGCGACGCAGCCAGCCGGCCGCCGCGGGAGAGAATCCCTTAAACAAATGCCTGCCAATGCGCCGGGCGGCGCGAGGTGGTGGTGGACCTGCACAACCGCGAGCCCTGACTGAACGAGCCATTTCTCTCGGCTTTCTTTCTCCTCGGATCAGTGGATCAACGATTCAAGATCGAATGATTACCACTACTGCTGCTACCTTTTCCCATTCGTTTCTTTTTCTATATCGTTAGCTTTGATTCCCGATTTGATAGATCGATCTCTTTTGCTGTTGTTTACCACGCCTTTCTTCATTGCTTCTTCTTTATGGGTTAGATTTATTTTCTCTTGGAATTGTTTGTTAAGTCTTGTTCTTAACTTTCTGCTGCTGTCTTCCACTTTTGTCTCCCCTTACGAATGGGGTGTATGATTATGGCTTGTGGTCGCCGCATTGTTTTTTTTTTTTGAACGGCACTACGGCAGGTAAATTGCCTACCTGAACGGTATATTGAATATGCAAAGAGTCGGGCATACATGATTTTTGAAGGAAGGGATTGAGAAGAGCCTCTAACACGTTAGCCTATTACATTCAAAAGTTGTTCACTCCACAATCGAAGGGCTAGGGCATTATCCCTGTCCCTTGCGCGATGGGACCATAGCTGGATGTCATTTGCGATCGCTTTAACAACTACCCCTGGTGTCATATCCTTGTTGTCAAAGACTTTGGCATTCCGGCATTTCCAGATGTTCCAGTAAATGGCGGAGATGATGGTAGACTGCATTCTTGGATCGAAAGCGTGGAGCAAAGGGTGTTCCCAGAGGTCATGAAAGTAAACCTGGGCCATGTTGTGTGCTGGACATAGGAGGTCCCAAACGGCGCGAGCCTTGGGGCAGATCATGAAAAGATGATGTTGATCCTCAGTTTGATTGCAGGCAGCACATGCGGAAGAATCAATGATGTTCCTGTGCTGTAGGAGCATTCGTGTCGGTACTCGATCCCGATGAACAAGCCAAATGAATTGCTTGACTCTTGGTGCTGCATAATTATGCCAAATGCGGAGAGCAAGGAGGTCCGGTGGCGCCGGCATCAAAGCTCGATATAGCTGGGCCGTGGAGAAAGGCTCCATAGAGCTCCTCATGCATCTCTTGTCCGGCTGGAGGGGCTGGAGATGTATCTCCTGGAGTGCTAGCATGAGAGCGGCTAGTTCTTGAGAGGCAACCGAGGATAGCCTTGGCTGCAAGTGGAGGTCCCACCCCCCTGGTGCAGGGACTGGACCGAAGCGTTGGGTCTGGTGGTGAAGGAGTGTAGAGCCGGCATGAGGCCTGCCAAAGGCTCTGGGCCAAGCCAATGGTCGTGCCAAAATGAAGTCATCGCCCCATTCCCAACGATTACAGCAGTGTTCTCTCTGAAGGTAGGTAGCAACCGCAATAGTGCCTTCCATGCCGGTGTGTCCAGGTGGTGTGCATCCCCAAGATCTCGTCCACCAGCCCACCCATAGTTCTGGTGGAACCAAAGCTGCCAAGGAGTTGTTGGTGGTTCATGTAACTTAAATAACATTTTGGATAATAAGCGGTCGTTTTGCCTAGCCAGGTCTCTAATACCCAATCCTCCTTGATCTTTTGTTAAGCAAACCGTTTTCCCAAGCAACCTTGCATTGTCCACCGTTACACTTCTCATCCCCAGTCCATAAAAAGGCCCGGCATTTTTGTTCCATCGCATGAATGGTTCTAGGAGGGAGGGAGAGTGAGAGCATTGCATAAGCTGGGAGGCTGATCAATACCGAGGAAAGCATAACAGTTCTGCCACTTGGAGTAAGCAGGCGTCCCTTCCATCCCGAGATAGACGCTCCAAACTTGTGCACCAGAGGCTGAAAGTCAATCGGTCTAAGCTTGCCAGTGGATAACGGAAGACCGAGGTAACTCTGCGGAAAGGACGCAACCGGGCATCCAAAGATAGAAGTTAATTGTGTACACAGGGATGGCTCAACATTCATGGGCACCAAAGTGCTTTTTTCAAAGTTGATCTTAAGCCCTGTGAAGCTTGCAAACCGATCAAGGATGGCTTTGAGGTGTTGCAACTGTTGGTGATCTGCTCTCATAATGATGAGGGTATCATCTGCATATTGAAGCACCGGGCAAGGGGCATCTAGGACCAAAGGGTGAAGAAGATCAACAGCCTCTGTGATCATCCGTTGCAAGAGATCAGCCACTAGAATGAACAAATACGGGGAAAGTGGATCTCCCTGACGAAGACCTTTTTTGCAGTTGATCCAAGCCCCGGGCACCCCATTGAGGAGGATGGCCGTTTGGCTAGTGACATTGAGCGTCTTGATCCAGTTGCGCCATGTAGTGTTAAAACCTTTGGCCTCAAGTATCAGATCCAAGGCATGCCAACTGACCGAATCAAATGCCTTGTGAAAGTTTAGTTTCAGGATTACAGCCGGCGCTCTCCGTTTATGACAACATTGCACGAGCTTGGCCGCATAGGTGAAGTTTTCAGCAATGCTGCGCCCTTTTAAAAACCCAGTCTGGGCGACGTGGAGTAGAAACTGAACAAAAGCTTGCAGTCTTGTGGTGAGTGCCTTTGAACATAGCTTCGTGCTGCAATTCTGCAGGGAGATGGGCCTGTAATCTTTGGGATGGAGTGCCGGGGTCTTTTTAGGGAGGAGGACAATGAACGATCTGTTAATGCGACTGAGATCAGCCCGGTTCTCATGAAACTCTTGGAGGAGGGAGAGGAGATCATTCTTAGCAACATCCCAGATGGCTCGAAAGAAACCAGGGCCAAAGCCATCAGGCCCTGGGGCACTGTCAACTCGCATGGAGAAGAAGGTGGTTCTCAGTTCTTCCATGGTGAACGGTTGGACAAGGGTTGCAGCTTGGTGGGAGTCCAGCCTAGAGCCAGCGAAAAGCTCATGCAATCCAGGGAACTGTGTTGCACTGTCTGGAGGTCACCCCAGCAAGTCCTTGTAAAAATCAAAAAGAATGCGGGCTTTCCCTGAGTGAGATGTGATAGAGTCACCATCAACGTTTAGCTCTCTGATTTTGTTATTCCTAAAATTCACCGTAGCATTCATGTGATGAAAGGCGGTGTTCTCGTCCCCCAGCTTGCATCGTTTAACCTTTCCCCTCTGCCTCCAGTGCTGGGCAATCAAAGAAGATTGGGTGTGCGCAGACTCTCTAACCAGCTTCCTCAGAATGAATTCCGCATGCAACAGGGGCCTTACTTCCTCTATCAGGTCCATCATCTGAATAACCAGGTTGCAGTTGATTAAGATTTGATCCGGCGATTTGAAACCAGCCGCCCAACCTTTCAGATCAGCTCGCGACCGCTTCAAGCACAAATTGAGCTTTGTCGTAGGCGCCAAGTGTGGTCGAGCTGCGCCTACACTAGCCCAGGCAGAGTTTATTGTTGGAGCAAACGAGCTGTATTTGGCCCAGTAGTTGTTGAAGCGAAACACACAGGATCGCGGGATAGTGGTGGATGAAGTCATTAGAATTGGTGAGTGACCCGAGACAGGAGCAGAGAGACATGTCGAACTGGTGTCTGGGAAAGCCTGGTTCCAAGCATTGCTAACAAAGAACCTGTCTAGCTTAACTAGAGTCGGCACCTGTTGTTGATTGGACCAAGTGAAGCGCCGGTTACTAAAGCTGATCTCATGAACACCCCAAGACTGAATTGCCTCATTGAAGTAGTTTACTATTGTCTGGTCAATGTTGTCATTATTTTTTTCCGAAGCATCCCTGAACAGATTGAAATCACCTAGTAGCGCCCATGGAGTATCATCCTCAGTAGCCAGTTGAGAGAGTTCTTCCAGAAACAAGTGTTTATCAAAGTTTTCACAGGGCCCATAGACAACTGTCAGACGCAGGGGCCTACCGGAGGCCGAGGGGACACAGATGGCTGTAAGAGAGTGATCAGCGATATGATGTGTTTGGAGGGAGAATTCACTTCGGTTCCAAGCCAAAAGAATGCCACCAGAAGCCCCGATGGACGGCTTGAACAAGAAGGATGAAGAGTGTGTTTGTGGGAGAAAGGTGGATGCTTTGAAGTGTGAGATATCCATCATTTTGGTTTCCTAGAGACAGATAAAGGTTGGGGAGGGAGTGGGTAGAGCAAGCTTGACACTAGCACATTTGTCAGTGTTGTTGAGGCCACGTACATTCCATGAGAGGATGGAATATGTTTTGTTTGGAGACCTAGCCATTGAAGAACAAGTAGTTCTCGCGGCAGGAAAACAGACAAAACATAGCACTACAACCATCCAACAGCGGCAACAGCATCCACAAGAAGAGAAACAAAGACAGAAGAAATAGGGCAAGTCACATCAGTAGTGGCAGCTTAACAAAAAGCGTTCAACACGACAATACAGTTCCATTGTTCCGTGGTCGCTATCAAAAGAGTGCACCAGCACGTGCAATTTCGTCATCTGGGAGCAGCAAGGTGAGGGCAATAATTGTTTGTGCAGTGCCAGGGCAATAATTCAATTAACAATGTACAGTTGTTATCAATTTGTTTATTTTTGGTATCAGTTTCAGGCTTTCAGATAAGAGATGCTTCGGCTCATAGAAAGTTAAAGGAGATGCTAGTTATGGGTTTGTATCAATCAAGAGCTCATTTCAGTAGCTGTTAGAACTCGGTTTAAAAGGTTTATTTTGTTTTCAAAAAAGATAGTATGATTGGCTAGTTAAATTCAAAAGGTTAATCTGGTCAAAAAATTCATATATATTTCGATAATTCCCTCACTACATGCTCTTGTATATAGCGTAAAGGAAAAAGTTGGTATTTTGGTTTTAGTTGTCTGCCGTCTTCGAACTACAAAGTTGGTTCTTCTTCGTGTAGGAATACAGACCACCATGAAAGTTTACACATCACGTATTGAAACCCTGCACGGCCCTAACCATCAGCTACGAGGGTTCAGCGGGGTATTCTCAGACCTTTTTAACTTGCCGTCGCCTTTTATGCTGCACTGGATTGCGGTGCACTGAAGCGGGAATCTTTCATCTCTTAGGGCAGGCCCAACGCACCACGGTGGAGTACTGCCCCAGCTACCACGTCGGTATTTAGGATCCATGTCACTCAGATGAGTAGCCTCGCAGAGCCTCTGAGAGACCTGCAGAAGTAACACCAGTTTCATCTGACAAAAGAACGAGGCAGTAGTTGAAGCGCGCGTTGTGAGAGAAAAGATGCTCCAGGCTAACACAAGAAGGACGGAGGGGGCAGAGAAAGGGAGGCAGTGGCAGAAAGTAAAAGCTGACGTTTATATGCAGTGAAAGTAGCTTTGGTTGTAAGAACGGAGGCTTCACCGTGTCTTGAGTTACGTGGAATCTACTTTTTGATTGGGGCTACTGTTATCATTGTCCTGGGTTGGGCTTGGCCTTAATAACCCTGCACCTGCCCCTGCAATCGCAACCCTGCACGGCTGCACCCCTACTCCTGCCTCCTCACTCTCGAGGAAATGTGCAGACCATCCACAGGCCGGAGACGAGTTGAATTAGTTCCCTTTCTCCCTTTAAACGGGAGGGTGAGTACGGGCTAAACAAAGCCGTCACTGTTTCTTTTGTAGATATCCGATAAAATCGAAATGAGATAAAGATTTGAGACATGTTTTTTTTCTCTGTTTTTGAAGAGAGTAAGCTGCCAGGTGTGCCAACACACAATCTGTTTTATTGGTGAAAAATATAGCACCATATCAGTTCGGTTGGGCGAGAAATAGTTTCTTTTTGCAAGGAGAAGACGTCTCGAGTTATGCAGGACTCGCTCCATTTTATAACTTCATTTGTTTATAAATAAAAAAATTAAATTTATTCCAGTAGCGGGGATAGCTCAGTTGGGAGAGCGTCAGACTGAAGATCTGAAGGTCGCGTGTTCGATCCACGCTCACCGCAATTTTTCATTTTTTCCCTATATTTTTTTAATCATTTTCTCCCTCTTTTTTTTATTTTGTCATAGCAGCTGTGAGATTGTGATTTTATCCCTCTTTTTTTTTATTTTGTCATAGCAGCTGTGAGATTGTGAAAGGGCGGGCTTGGTGCAGCGGTAGAGCCTACCGTCTGTAACCGGAAGGTCCCGGGTTCAAGCCCCAGCCTCTGCACATTTGTGCGGGTAAGGTTTGGGCGCTATTACAACCCTTCCCCAGACCCCGCACGGTGCGGGAAGCCTACGGCACTGGGTACGCCCTTTTATAGCAGCTGTGAGATTGTGATAGGCTTTTCCCTCTATTTTTTTATTTTATCATAGCAGCTGTGAGATTGTGATAGGCTTTTCCTCTATTTATATAGCAGCTGTGAGCTTGTGATAGGCTTTTCCCTCTATTTTTTTATTTTATCATAGCAGCTGTGAGATTGTGATAGGCTTTTCCTCTATTTATATAGCAGCTGTGAGCTTGTGATAGGGGAATATGCCCGCAATACAAAATGATACGATGTCATTTTGCCATTTATCACACCATTACACCAAATCTCAACTCCAGTGGGTCTAGGCGTTTTGAGTTGCTTTATTACTTTTCAGCGACTTGAGTTGAGTCTTAAGATTCAGTACAGTAATGAATTCCACCCTCTGAAGAACCAGATAAAGCTAGTTACTCTTTGGAAAGAAAAGGACTGCTCACATGGTCACAGGCTCATAACTCGCCATTTCACAACATAAACATGCATAGCATCGTTATGTGTTATTCATCATAAATATATCTTTGTTATTCATATTTCTAATCTACATATGTACAGTGACATTTAAAACACCTGCATATACGTAGTTTACAATCATCAGTTACACCTTCATTTTCATCTATACAATAAATCAGATCATGAGGAATCAAAGAATCCTCCTAGACACAAAGGATTTATGGGCACAAACATCTCCTAAGACCCCCTACTTTGTCGTGAAAAAATGTCGAAGTCTCCAACAACTCTATAGATGAGAATCAGAATCGCTTTGGGGAGCCGTATGGGCTCTGTGGTCTCTGGCTGATGTCGTGCCAAGGATCTGGAACTGAGTCACTACCTCTCATCTGATTCTGCATGTGACTGAGTGGGTTGTAGCCTGTAGATCCTGAGGAGAATGCCTGATGCGATGGTGAAGCAACACAACTCCAGTTAGATTGCATCACCCGTCGTAACGGGCTTGAGCATGGGGACACTGGGAGAGACATGTTTGCTCTGACATCAATATGGCTGCTGCAAGATGATAGTAGTCATCAATCAGGATGATGGGTATGATTGGATGAACTGGAAAGAAAGGATGGTTAGCAACCTGTACCTGGATGTTTTGCTGGGTGAAGGATATGCTGAGGAAAACCCTGTAAAACCTCGTGCTCTTAGTCCACCAATGTCCCGCAGAGGAGCAATGCTTCTCTTTGATGAAGGTTCTTTGTTGGACTGCAACCAAATTTAAGGAATGGTGAATATCAAGAATCCTTGCAAAGCAAACATTGATATGACAAGCAAAGCATCTGAAAAACAGAAAAGTGATGCATAAGTCACCTTTTTATGACATGCTTCTGCATGTAAAGATATTCCATTTCTCAACTGAGTAGTATTGCATTTGGTTGCTCTTAGTGCTTGATGTTCTTGAACAAAAGGGTGATCCAGCAACTGAGTCGCAGAGGGGCGCTGTGCTGGATCACGCTTTAAGCACAAACTCAGGAAATCTTTCCCTTCTTTAGAAAAACTCATGGGGATTTCTGGTATATCTTTACTGTTAACTATCTTAAACATCGCAGGTACCTGGAAACCATGTATTGTGACAAAGTTGCGATTAGCACTACAAAAGTATGAAGTGGGTGCTAGTTACTTTAACTAAAAGAAGCAGAGTGACTGATCTAATTTGGATGGAGATATTTCAGTACATATAACAGAGTGAAGACACATACATCTTCGTGCGGATGCCAAGGATGTCTCCCAGATCCCATTTCAATAACTGTGCACCCAAGACTCCAGATATCAACTTCAAGACTGTACCCATTTTTATTCATTATAGCCTGTAGATTCGAAGTAATTCACATAATCTTTCTTGGGCATGGAAACATACATGGAAAAGCTCTTCAAACATCATCGATAGAAAACAGCATACCTCAGGAGCCATCCAGAATGGGCTTCCTCGGAAAGAGTGTATTTCAGCATAAGATGTTATCTGCTTCAATATATGCAATAATGTGAGATGGAGGGCAAAACTCAAAAGGTTCATATTTTGTCTTTTATATTGCAAAACGAGCTTTCTGGTGGCAATCGGAGTTATGTTTTAATCATATTGGGCACATGATTGGCAGCCCTTGATACAAAATATGGAGTGCAGAATTTTTTTTTTTGACCATCCTCAACCTTGCAAGGGAGCAAGTGAGAATAAAACGACATCCAATCGAGAAAGAGTTAGATGGTTTTCATTAAGAATAAAATAGGCACCCAAATTCAAGATGAAGAGAACTTGAACTTGGGTGGTAGGGGGTACACAGTACACACCCACACCTCACACAGCATAATTTATGCAAGACAAACAAATATGACTCCCTGAGCTCCATCTGGTTGGCTGACCATGGACCCAAACTAATTGTTTGTTAGAGTAGTTATATGGCAGTGCAGTGGTCAGTGAGGTTTTAATGATGCTCCTATACACACGCACACAGACAAAAAGCTCTTGGGAGGAAATGAAAGAAGCTGCATACATGTTTAGCCATGCCAAAATCAGCAAGTTTGACTTCGCCATTTGGGCCAACAATTATGTTTGCTCCTTTTATGTCTCTGCCAAATAAAGCATTATGAAGAATGAAGTGATATAGTGATATTTCATTCAATTAACCTTGGAAACAGTGATGGTGTAGAATATTACAGATTACCTGTGCACAGTTTTCCTACCATGCAAGTAGGCAAGTCCAGAAAGAATCTGCCGAGTATAGTTACGAATCACAGGTTCCTTAAAAGGACCATAATCTCTAAGTAATTTATGGATTGAACCTCCAGAAACATACTCAAGATAGATGGAGAGTGCCTCATCAGTCTGCCCAAAATTATAAAAAGTCAGGAAAGTCTCACAATCAGCATTCAGCAGTTCATGTATAGAAACTTAATGTACAAAATATTAAGTATCCAAAGGCAACAAGTTATGTTTTGGCATGAAATGGCCTTTATGGGGAAAACAACTAGAAAGAAGTTTGAAGAAAGCAATATGCATGAGAAGAATATGATAGGATTAAGAAGATTTTGTGGCTGCACAGCATTCATAGTAAAGTTTACATTTGCTGCATGGAACTCACCAGTTTACTTCCATAGTATTGCACAATGTTTCGGTGTGAGAGCTGCCTAAGAATATCTACTTCCTGTGATAGAAGAATGGTACGGGTTACTAAACAAAATTAACAGGATTCATGATTGACAAAAATTTAAAAAGTGCATGGTACAGATATTACATCAATACATGCCTTTGATCTATAGAAAAATCATCAATGAAATAGGGCAGAAAATGACCTGATTCAATTGTCTGAGGCGTTCTTTTGACTTCGGATCATCCAAAATAACTTGCACCTCCTTTATTGCGCAAAACCTCCCACTTGCACTATGTAAAAGATGGTTAAAATCAACCACAAGATGCTAATGATAGAAGAGTCAAGAGTGTAGCAGTTACATAGAAATATTCTCAGATTTCTATTTTGTGTCATGCAACGAAGGGCAATATGTAACACTTTTAAGTCAAAGAAGACAATACGCAAATGATACATGAAGTCTTCCATACCTGTTGAATCCAAGGTAAACCTGACCAAATGTGCCACTACCTAGCAACTTCCCCTTTTTCCACTCTGATTGAGATTGGTTGGAAACAGTGAGGGATGAAGGAATGGGACAGCTAGTAATAGGAGCTGGTGGACGAGGCAAGGGTTGAGACTGGCTCTTCAGATCATCCATCCTCTTAATCGTTGACCTTGGACTAAAACTAAGGTCTCCTGGACTTGCATAACTGGAAGCAAAATCATGCTTTCTTGGGCTTGGGGAAAGACTCCTTGTTCTCGCACAACACGTATCCTTATGAAATCTTCTACCACGCAAAGAGGCTCCACTTGTTTCAAGACTTTTCAAATGCACTTCTCTGACATTGGTGACAGGCACCTCAAAAAACTTATAGTGCTCACGGGGAGCACTATGTGAAACAATGTGCTCCTTTTCCATCGTGCACTTATGTGCAGCAGGTGGCATAGTTCTTGCTCCAGGATAGACAGTTGAGTCTGCGTACCTAAAAGTTGCATCAACAAATAGTGAATATCAGATTAAAAGTTGCATGTCAGGAGGCAAAATAGGTAAGAAGAAAAAAACAAAACAAATAGACAATCCGACAAGGGAAGGGCAAAGAAATAAAATTGTGTGGAAACTCAAAAACGGAATAAACCTGATTGTGGGTTGAAGATCTTGAATGATTTGATTTGAGAATTTTTTTAAAAACTCTGCACTATAATGACTAAAGCTAATTTATTCCTGTGTTCAGGCCAGATAACCCCTGCCAGCCATTACACTGTTGCACAGCATCAGAATACTAAAAACATGGTGTCAACACTAAACACAGAAAAAGACATTGAACTGATATAACAAACTACTCTCATGGTCATATAGCACGTGATCACTGTACCACCTAGTCACCTACCAAGAAATATACAATCTTCATATGGCCTTTTCCTCCAACTTTGGTTATATTTAATTAACAGTAATAAAATCTTGAATACCACTTTTAAATAATCCAATAAGGTTCTTTAAAAAATCCAACAAATGGTCTTTTTTTTTAAAAAAATGTCCCAATAACTTGACTTTACCGGGAAATTCTAGAAACTAAAATAACAGCCAGCTTTTTTATTAATGGTCAACGAAGGGGAAAAGAATTCCCCACCTGATTCATTGCAAAGTAGCCCAATTGCAAAAATAACAGCAAACTAATACTTCAAATGCCAATATATATAGTGAAAATTAAAACAATTGATGAGCACGCCCCAGCAATTTCTGCAAGAATAAGCAATGACGTCAAACTATAACACGACTGGCTGCAGTTTCTCCCGGGATGACACGCTTTTGACCTTGACTCCCCGTGTCCACGGCAAATGTCAAGCGGTCAACGGCAGAAATTGTTGCGAAACCTCACTCCCCCACTCCTTGGTCAATATGGTCATGGAAGTGGAACTCAGGTCCAAATCACTGAGTCATGACATTCGCCCACCAGGCCAGTACATCAGAGTATGTTTGGCTAAAATTAGTCAGACTAAGAAAACTTAGTCACCCCTATTTGGAAGTAAGAGCTAAAGTGGTATTCACGAGGAGAGATAGAGCAATAGCATTAATGAGGAGAGATAGAGCAATAGCATTAATGAGGAGAGAGGAAGAGGGGATTTTAGTCTCTTTTAGCTACCCCACCCCTACTAGCAAATTTTAGCCTAAGACTAATTTTAGCCCTTCTTTAGCCTCACATGTTTGGAAGTTTAGCTCTTGCAGGAGGCTAATTTTAGTCACCGTGACCCAAACATGCTCTCAGTACACCGATTCATCTAAGTAATTAGCAAGCACATAGACTAATCGCATTGTTTTTCCGCTGTAATCATCCCAACCCTGATACTAGCGATCACGGTAATGATTTGGGATGTCCAACGCAAGTCCAACGATTCGTACCTGTGATTTGGGTTGTCCGCCGCCTCGTCTGACTCCGACGAGCTCCCGCTCGACACCGGCGAGCCCCCGCGCGCCGCCCTCGCCGCGGCCGCGGAAGGCATATCCGCGACGGAGGGGGGCATCAACAGCTGCGGCGCGGAGTTGTACACGACGGGGCGCGGCAGCGGCAAACCGCGCCCGGCAGCCGCTCTCCCCGGCCCCGGGCCTCCGCCGCCGCCGCAGAACAGCGAGGTAGAAGCGGCGGCGGCCCCATCCGCGCCCCGCCGCGGCGCCGGGGAGCCGAGGCTGCGCGCCCACGCCCGCTCCCACTGGGGCGACGGCCACGGCGACGCGCTGGCGGAAGCGTAGGCGGTTGGGGGAAGGACGTCGACGGAGCGGCGCGGGGAGCAGGAGGCCGAGGCGGCGGCCCCGTCCTTGCGCTTGGAGCTCGGCCTGGACCTCCTCCTCGGCCACCACAAGAAGGGCATGGCCTTGTGTCCTAGCAGCTGCAGCGCTCCGTCCCTCCCACTCCCAAAGCAGAGCTGGAGCTGGAGCTCTCGGTCCCCGAGGCGCGCGAGGCACACCTGGTGCGCGGGTCAGTTGAAATGCCACTCGCCAGGGGCGGGGCGGGGCGGGGCGTCGTTGGCGTGGTGGGGACGCTACGTCAGTGACCGGCAGAAGTCGCAGCCTGTGGGGACGCACCGAGCACCGTAGGGAGAATGCATGGTTGTACACTTGTACTTGTATTCGTAGCGTCGGCGCGTGGAACCACCTCTCCTCACTGACTCTTCTCAGCCGATGACGAGGTCAGCCGTCAGCGTGTTCATGGGATCTAAACTACTGTACTTGAGTGAGTCTACCGTATGTCTGTCCCACTGTCACACGGGATGCGGTACAATATGACGCGGCGTTCCGTGTACCGGCCGGGGTCGTCATCCCCAACCGTGGTACGGGTTCAAAAACGGTTCGATCCTTGGGTCGACGCCCGGACGGAAGCTAGCTGGGACGTCGTCGTACGTCCCACCGCATGCCGGAACATGGAGATGCAACAAAGGCACTGCTAGCTGCTGGATCAAAATCCAGTGAAGAATGCTCGTTGAGGCGGCGTGCCTGCATGTGAGGTGGCGCAGGGTTTCAAAAACTGAAGTCTTTTACCTATATGACATTAAGAAAGTTATCGGTTACGTGTGTGCCACTAGAAAAGTTTTGAGACACCTATATACCATGAGCTTAATTTTTGATTACATGTATGCCATTCCATCCACTTTATGAGCTAACGGTATCAAACCGACGGAGATGACCATTTTACCCCCTATGGGCCCCACCAGCCTTCTTCCTCCTCACATTCTCCTTTCTTCCTCTGGCCCGGCGAGCTCCTCTCTCCTCACGCCACCACCATTGTCGGGCAGGCACCAACCAACACGCGTTCCAGTCCCCGACCCCAGCGAGCTGAGCCATGCGGGTGACCTCCGCCGTGCGGGAAGGGGCGGCACCGCCGAGCAGCTCGCGCGGAGGGGCGGCCCGCCGTCGGCTTCCTCGCGCGAAGAGAAGGGGCGCCGCCGCCGCCGGTGCAAGGCGGAGCTCCGGCCGCGGCGGAGCCAGCTCGCCCGCGGCGACGCGCGAGGCGGAGCTCTGGCCGCGGTGGAGCTAGCTTGCGGCAGCGCGCGAGGCGGAGCCAGCTCGCCCGCGGCGGAGCTCGCCGGCGGCGCGAGGCGGAGCCCGCCCGCGGAGGCGCGCCGACGGCACCCTGCACCTGAGAAGATGGGAGGAGGAGGAAGAAGGTGACAAGTAGGCCCCATGTGTCAGTCATAGGGAGATGTAAATGACACAGGGGTAAAAGGGACATTTCACTATATGGGGTCCACATGTCAGATGCAACAATCTAACAGAACATGGACGGAATGGCACACTGGTAAAAGAAAGTTTGATCGATGGCACACAGGTGTCTACGAACTTTCCAATGGTACACAGGTAACCGGAATCTCTCATAATGGCATACAGGTAAAAGACTCCAAAAACTGGGGCGGAGAGTGGTGGAAAGTGAACTCAATCTCCTTCCGAGCTAGTTCACCTCGCCGGCTCTCTGGCCGCCGTGCTTGCTGGGCGCCGCCGCAAGGTAACGAAGAATTGGCTGGCTGGGCCGTATTCCTTCTCTCTTTTTTTTTAACTCTACTAGCAAGCAGTCAGCCCAAAAGGAACAGCCCGTCGTAACCCAGACCCAGCTCAAGCAACCCATGGTCAAGTGGGCTTTCGTGCTCACGTACATTGGTAGTTCCAATTTAGAAATATATGAAGCTAATGTTATTGTAGATGAAGAAGAGCTATATTTTATTAGGTGTCACCGTAACAAATAGAAAAGTGTCACCGTAGTTAAATTAAAAAAAATGCAGGAATGGAATTTGGGTCCATTATTGCTAAGAAAGTATAAGGTGTACAAGCTTATATTGGGATAATGGAAGTTGGATCCATTATTTCTAAGAAAGTATAAGATGTACAAGCTTATATTGATGAATTTGTGAACAAACTCAATATTCTGCATCCAATATGAAAAGATTAAGTTAAGATGGAATTTCCCTCGTCCACATTGCATCCTTTCATTTTTTTTTACAAGTCGGGTTGGGTTCAATAAGATACAAAACTAAAACCTCAAACTTGTTGCCCCTTAGATTGTATTCGTTGGATAAGATTGTGTTTTAGTACAGTTCAAACAATATAGGTTTAATGATTGACAGCTTGATTGGTTCCCTTATATATATTTTAGGTTGTCATCGGAGTTGTAATAGTATCAATCAAATTGGATAGAAACACCGGTGATCTATACAAGCATGAATCATTGCGAACCGAGCTGAATTATTCATGTTTTATAATTATAGAATTGCTTTGGATATCATTGTAAATCATCATTTTAATCTTGAGACTATAGAATAAAGAGTCAGTTCTATGTTATCTAAAAATGAGAAGATATTTATCTATAAATGAGAAGATATTTGACCTTGCAGTGCAGTGTGTTTCTTTCTTGCCTCGCTCTTATGAAACTATTTAAAGTTAATTGTACCACTACCACAACGCAACATATAATTCAGTTTAAGATAGTGGGATACCTCAGGTGCCTATTTCTTAAGCCATTATTTGTAGTGGGAGAGCTTGTATGTGTCAGAAATGAGACCAGGTAAAACAAACTTTAATTTTTGAAAGGATGTATCTTCAATGGACATATGTAACGTTGTTTACATGAGAAATGAATATATGAGCAATAATCTTAAATTGAAATTAAAGTTAACAAAGAAACAAAAGACACTCTAACTAACCTTACGATAGTTTTCAGCATAAAGCAGCTACTTCCCCCACGAAATAAAATAACCATCAGCATCAGTATTGAAAGAGTTTTTTGTGATACCAACATTGATATAGGTTTAGCCAACATATTAGCTAGTACTAGATCACTAATGGGAAACACTTGCCACGACTTATGTTTACACCATTTCTTAGGGTCAATGATTGCCTCTAAAATAACTTTTTGTGCCTTGGATATAGTTGATTTTAATCTCCATGTAGTACGGGTAAGAACTGAGATGGAGTCGAAATCTAGTAATAGTGGATGTGCAATGACATTCTACAGACTTGTAATAAAGCTATCATCCTACAAACTGCATTAACAAAATTTTTAAATAAGAATCATGGTGTAAACTTCCAATTAGAAATTAAAATTTCCAATTTTTTACGTACCTCTCAAGCATAATTAGGAATGAATCAAGATCAATATTGTTCCAATGGTTGTATAGGTTGTTCCAAAAATATGTAGCAAATCTTAATGTTTAGATTTTATTCTACACTTCTGCTTCTACTGGAAGGAGGGTGAGTTTCATTTCATTTGACTTCAAAACATAAGAGCAGCCATTTTTAATCTAAGCAACACCCCTGCATATAATCTTATATATTTTTAGATAATAGATAATATATTACCCGGCCTTGACCAAAACAGGCTACGGCCAAACAAAAGCATAAAAATTACATCCAATCAAGGGGCTCTAGTAGTCCTACGCGACCACCAAGATTGCTATAACACGTTTGTCAGACCTTACAAAGAACTGAAAACGCTGGACACCTACCACCATTGATGCTTCTTTCAAGGAAACAACACGAAGACTTGGTGCAGATACTGCCAACCAACATCCGAACTGTTACGTCATCCAATGCCTCCTCTGCCCTTAGCTGAATACCAAACATAGTGTCCACACAGGAAAACTTCCCGACCTTGACGAACAAGAACTTCGACGACGCGCCTGCACTGCCTAGGTTTTCACCCAGTTATTGATCATCCACGAACGTCAGTGGATGGTCTGACCAACGACTTCAGTAGCGCCTTCAACAATGTGTGTGTCACGGACACTTCACCGCCATCGGTCCAGCAGAAATGTCAGACAAGGATTTCACCCAAATCGTCGGTACCACCGTCACCACTGCGCCCGGCCAACGAAGAGGTCGCTCTCACCGGAAGGACACCAGCATCTTCGCACAGGACGCCGCCACCGCAAGACAAGACGCATTCCGGCCGCCGTTGACGAACACCGCCACCCGGAGCAAGGTTCCGCCGGCAAAGGGACGGCACCAACCCGTGGGGAAGGCGGCTGCACGACAGCTAGAGAAATCCATCTAGATTGCCCCCGTGGAAGCGACACGGAGCGATGAAGGCGTTGGATCTGTTACCTCCAAAACGTCGGCGCCGTGGATCTGACCGGCCTCGCATCACACCGTCGGGTCCAGGGGCGGCAGATCCGGCCCCGGAGACGCCAGATCCAACCGCCGGCCTTCGAACAGCCGCGTCTCAGCTCGTGGCCGACCTCCTCCATGGCGCGGCCTTGGGACAGACGATGAGAACGAGAGCTGCCCCGCCGCCGCCGTCCTAGCAGGCCGGCGGGCTTCCGCGGCCCTGCTCTAGCGGCGGCGAGGGGAGGGTGGGGGTGAGGAGGAGGTCGGCTACGGAGATCTGGGGCGCCGCTCGTGCTATATGTTTAGAGATAAATCCATCTTTTTGACAAACTCCTCTCATTGCCTAATTTAACTTTTTTTTGGCAAACTCCTCTCATTGGCTAATTTACTCTAACACTTTCTAAATCTATATCGAGATCTGAATAGAATAAAAGATGAAGATGAACGGGAATTAAAATAATTAATAAATTTGGGACAAAATCTAATTTACATCTACTGGAATGGAGAAAACAAAACGTAGAACAGAAACAAAGAGGAAAGTAATAATTCTCATCCTTGTCTCATTGCATAGCAACACCGGTAGCATAAATCCTTCTTTGACCATTATATATGTTGTTAACGTAATTGTACCTTTATTACAAATGTTTGCCTACTTCTCTCCGTCCTTCTTTAAGTCATACAATCTAGCAACTCAACTATCAATATCATCTTTTTTTTGACCCCGAGCACGTTGTGAGTGGCTTTCATGTGATGTGGGACTAATTTTTCCTACAACGGTGCGGGGAGGGAGGGTGTCACGACTAAATCATGAGAAGAGAATGATACTCGGGCTTGGGTCGATTTCATGACCGTAGAGGGAAAAAACACTATCACATCATTTCGAAAACTACTAGATAAATAAGTTCCAAGGGTAAAACATACGTAAATAAACAGAAGAGTTGAGGGGTAAAAGTGGACTTATCCCACATGTAAACGAACAATTGAAGAAATAATGCCACCAATTGCATATGAAAAATGCAACTTTGAAATAAATAATTTGACAAAATGAATAATACCTTATGAAATCAGAACAAATAGATGGCAAGGTAATGCTCTTAAACACTGACTTGATTCTTTTGAAACTAATATAGCATGTCCATATCAGAGTCAAAATATGGATAACAAACAAACCACAATTCTTTTTACAACAACCACGTAAGGGACCATAACTTTTGCATAGCTGGTCAACCTCATCAACCCATCAACTTTCTTAAACACATCTTTCCTATTTTTCACCCTTACTGGATTCTTCCTTTCCAATAATATATAATTTAATTTTAACCATACTTGGTGACCAACTGTTCCAAGATGAATATGAAAACAACTCACCATTTGAATTGTTAGGTTTGTTGATGACATATTTATAAGCTATTAGGTTATCCCCAAGAGCAACACCATCTACATATTGAAATTATACGGTAACAGAGTTGAATATATATAAAGTAATTAGGAAATGTATATAATTATTTAAATATTATATTATTTTTGTAAACAAACTAAATAATCACCTGTTATATTATTATATCATACATTCCGTTTGCATAGCGTTTCAAGTGTAAAATACTTTTAGAAGTGTTTTAAACTTCATTTGAAGTACAATATTCCGCGCGTTCATCTATACTAATGGTCCGAGCCCATAACATTCCCTCAATCTCTTTGATTTTTTATTCATGAAGCCAATCTTCGAAAAAACCGAAACACTTGACTGAAAACTCTAGCGTAGCCAATTCCGCTTTTCCTTACTTAGAACTTTATCATTTTGGGGTAAAACATCATTATATCCATATTATGTGCTAAAAAGAGAAGAAAATAAGTTATCGGTGAACAAACTTGATGGAATGTGATTTTCTGGGTAACATATATATCTTTCGGTAGTAGGCAAGGTCTTGCAATGGTATTTTTTAGAACCCATGATCTTTCAGTGCTGCAGAACCAATATTTTCTATATGTTATAAACTATAATAAATCGTGTGGTTTGTCATGGCCCATGTGTCCAATCGCACATCCAGAAGAAGTTAAGTACCAAACTATATATCGGCTTACCCCCAACGATTAGCAAACATGTTGGTCAGCTGGCGCAAAGGTTGCGTTGTGAGCTCCTTGTAAAAGAAGTTACAAATACCTCTTTTTCAACCGAGAATTCACCTTTCACCCTCTACATTTTAGCACAACAGGCTAAGTAAGTCCCTCGTGCAGTCGCGCAAGCCGCCAGTCGCAACACACGAGACGATGGGCCAAAAACTGCTAATCATATACAGTATAACAGCACAATGCATGCGACGTGACAGAGAACCCTCCAACCCATCCCAGCCTCCAGCTCGTCGATCATGGATAGCCAAGGCGGCCATTTGGATCACGAATGAGCCGCCGACCGACGTTTATTGCCGTCGGTCAGAAATTGGCAATGAGCTTGGCGTACGACGTGGTGATCCGGTCCCCTTCCACCCGCCGGCCGGCGATCTCCCTCTCCCGGCACGCCTCCCCGTCGTCCCCGGCGGCGCAGATGCTCCGGCGCGGGTCGGCGATCCGCACCCTCCAGTGGCCGTCCGACGAGTTGGCCTCCCTGGCCCTCGCCACGTCCCACCGCAGCAGCGCCTTCTGCCTCTCGTCCAGCAGGCAGAACCCCCGCAGCGGCGGCGGCATGGCGTCGTGCACCCGCCACCACCGCGCGTGCGCCTCGTCGCTGGCGAACTGCCGCAGCGCCGGCACGTTCCAGTTGCAGTCGTAGTCCCGGAAGCAGAACCACGGCTTCATCCCCACGAAGTGCACGGCCAGCGCCACCGGCGGGTCCGCCGCCAGCACCCGCCGCCGCGCCGCCGCGCGCTCCGCCGTGTCCCCCTCCCAGAAGTGCTTCATGTAGTTGGCGTGCGACGGCAGGCGGTGCCACCACGAGAACACCTCGTTCAGGTACCCCTGGTCGCCGCCGTTGTACGACTCGATCTCCCCGACCTGCCCCGCCAGCAGCCGGAACGTGCACTCGCAGGGCTCCACCACCATCACGCCCGAGTTGAAGTAGCTCCCGTGGTTCCCCGTCGCGCTCACCTCCGCCGCCGCGAACAGGGGCTCCATCGGCCGCAGCACCAGCAGGTCCGCGTCCACGAAGATCACCTTCTCGTACTCCGTCAGCGTCCACAGCCAGAACTTGCTGTAGTTCCACTCGTTGTACGCGTCCCGCGCCGCCCGCGGGTTGCGGATCCGCCGGATCGCGCGCACCTTCCACCCGGCGGCCTCGAGGGCGGCGCGGTGGCGGGCGCCGATCGTCTCGTCCACCAGCGCCACCAGGTCGCGCCGGGACCCCGCCGCGCGGATGCTCCGCGCCGCCGCGATGGCGCCGCACGCGTACAGCCGCTCCGAGTGCAGGATCGTCGCGTACGCCTCGCGCTCCGGCGCCGGCGAGGCGTACGGCGCGCCCAGGGCCGAGAACGGCATGGCGAGCTTGCAGGAGCCCACGGGGAGCGCCAGCTTCTTCTCCAGCTCCGCCGCGTCTGGCTTGTACAGCCACACGTCGCCGTGGCGCGCCACCTCGTCGCGGCACCTGAACAGGTTCGGCGCCGGGAAGCACCGGCTCACCACGAGCACGTGGCACGCCGCCGCTTGCCGGCCGGGGCGCCGCGCGGCGAGGCGCGCCGCGGCGAGCTGCAGGTGCAGCCGCGCCACGTCCTTGGACCAGCTCGCCGCGCGCCGGCACGGCAGCTTCACCGCCACGACGTCGTACGACGCCTCCGCCTGCGCCGCCGGCTCCGGCTCCGGCAGGTCCGGGCACGACGGCGCGCCGTAGAGCTCCTCCTCGTCGATCCACTCCGGGTACAGGTGCTCCCAGGTGACGTTGCTCCCGACGTGGTCAAGGCGCACCGCCGCGGCCTCCGTGTGCGGCAGCCGCGCCCTCCACGCCTCGACCTCGCCGTCGTCGAAGTTGAGCAGCGCCACCCGCGGCGCGGCGCCGCCGTCCGCCGGAGCGACTTGCTTCACCGCCGCTTCGATATGGGACCACTCGATCTTCAGGCTCGACGCGTACCCCGAGTTCGGCGCGTCCAGGTGCGACATCCAGCTTGCCTTCGACAATTCCGTCCTGGGTTTTTCATCAGACAATAATAATCAAGTAAGTTCTTGGATATATCATTGGATCAAGTAGCTGAACTTTTTTCAGTATCTGAAGATTTTACTCACTGCGTGTGCTGGTGTTCATCGGCGAGGCGGATCGACGGCGAGTTGAGGAGACCCATGAAGGAGCCGCACATGAGGAGGACGAGGACGAGCTTGACGTAGAGCATCTTGCCGCTGGAGCCTTCAGGCAGCAGCGCGCTGAACGGCCTGTACTTGGCATCCTTGGCGTAGTACCTTCCGATGCAATCCTTCTTGCTCAAACTGGAACTGAAATCGACGAAGCAGAAAAGAATTTACTGTCAGTAACTCAGTGGTAAAAGTCCCAAAAAAAATTCAGAACAAAATCCAGTGGTAAAAGTTCTGTTATGCTGGAAGTATATCTTTTTTCCATACAAAAAGTGTAACATGTTTTTTACAGAGTTTGGTAACTTCTTTTTTTTTTTACTTTTTACAGTGCTGGAAAGCCCGTGTTGCTTTTGGTCCATTCTACTCTGCTTGCACAGTTGCACTGACCAAATCATGATGAACCTCTCAATCTGCAGTTCATTTTTTCCATCCCAAGACCTGAGGAAGTCGCTTGTCATGGAGGAATTCTCCCTTCACCTACTCCAGCTCAAGCAGGTCATCTACAACAGTTAGCTCCATGCTAACGGTAGTAATATAATCAACCGGCAAGCGTCATCAACTCCATTGTCGCGTAGATTTCCTCATCGTTATCGCTGACTGTGGTAGTAATATAATCTCCATCAGCCTCCACGCTTTCGTTATCGCTGACGGCTTCATCTCCTAGCCATTACGCTTTCTCATTCTCATGTGTCACCATCTGTTTGTCCTGCACGGCTGCACCTACTCTCTACTCTATTCAGAGCCCGTTCCTGTTACTTGGCATGAAGAGACTTATTCAGAACTGAAACGGCGTTGTGACTTGTTCTTCACCCAACCGACTCACCATCGGAATGTTGTTGCACCGGATCAATTGCTCGGTCAGAACAGATGAGCCAACCACGAAACTAACTTGGTACGTGATTATTGTAAAATAATATAGGTTAGCTCATCCGAAAATGATCTGAAAATGGGTTATCGTACGCAACTTTGAAAAATGGGTTCTCTTAACTGTATACGCAATTTGGATGGCCTACCTATGCTGCCTCTGAAAGTTACTGGTGCTCCCAAAGTCACGAGGATTAGATGCAGTGAAATCAATTTTCTTGACAATTTACGATACAGGCCAAGTTTCAAATGGTTAAACTGTAACATTAGGTTCCAGAACATGATCAGGTAAACTTTAAGCACACGGAACTCTAAAAATAAAACTTTCAACATATGTGTATGTCAGCATAATCGGTGTAATCACTGTAGCATGCGTGGAAAGGAACCTTGCGAAAACAAGTAAGAAGTTCACGAGGGCGACAAAACTTGAACGTATGAGAACATGAAAACGCTTCAATATAGTAGCAAGCATGGCGTTCGCTAATTGCTTCATTGTTCATTGCCACACGAACAGAAAATGAGCAGAGTTTACAGGAAGATGAATGAAGTAGTACAAGGCCGTTAGAAGCAGGATTCTCCGTAGAAAAATGAAGGGAACGAAGGTAGGGAGAAAACACTCACAAAGTTCTATCTAAGCGATGCCTTTTCTCTGCATGATGAGCACAAGCAAAGCCTCTCATCTTGATGCACCAAGAGCAGATAGCCCAGACGAAGTAATATATCGCCTCTTGTACAAGGACGATTATTGAGCAGACCGACGTCGAACTTTGCTGATAGAACGAGCTCAGAGATTGATCCTCGAGCTATATCAGCCCCTGTAGCTGAAGCTTGATATGTTTAACAGTTGCAGCGACTCAGCATCATATGTGTATATACGAGCAGAGTTTAGCTGTGATAACAGGGTCTCAAAAGGGAAGGTCGATCTGAGGACAAAATGAGAGTTGCAACCAAAGCCTGGAAGCAACTTATAGCATTGGGCACTGGGGCAGGTGAGGTGAGACCAAAGCTTTAGGAAGGGATGAGGACACTTGGTTGACAAGTTCAAGCCGGATGGAAGACCTGGTCCCTTTCACAAGTGTTTGTAACACATCACATTAATGGACATGATATCCCCCGGCGTGCCCTGCAAAAGGCACATGCATGCTTTGCATGGAAGGGTGAAGTAGTTAGCAGGTGCATATGCCCTTCCAGACCTAGGATATTGAGAAAAGGAGAAGAGGAGGAGAACAATCCCCTTCATTGGTTGTTCAGTTGTTCCCTTGTCTTCTCTTGTTAACACGTACATTTTCATTCATGCTAACTGATCACTCCACCTTGCTGAATGCCTTCTATCTTTGCTTCAGGTGTGACCTTACTTCTGTTATGTGCAAAGAAAAGAGTTGGTGCAACTCATCACGAAAGGCTCTGACAAAGATGTACACAAGTGAAGCAATGCAAAACCACCTCACTAGCCCCTCAGTCTCTTTTGGATATATGAGACCTTGGTTTTTTTCTAGATTATTTATGTGGGAATATAATGCAGGAGCAGGATGGATGCAGCGTTTGTTGGTACAGGGTAAAAGACCTGACGATGGCAGCGAAAGGTGATGCCTTTTGCTGTGGTTGGAACGTAGATTGGCTACCATATACTAAGGCCAGCTGCATGAGTAGTGCAGGTTTGAGAGACGTTCACCAAATCCAGACGATGGATGCATCCACGGCCCCCGCCGCCGCCCGGGCGCATGTGTGTTTGGTTGGACCTGAAGCAAATCCTGCTCAGATGCCTTTGCGGACAAGGGATTCAGGTAAAATCAACCAAAGCTTGGAAACAAGGTTCCACTAGGCACTAGCTACTACAATAAGCTAGGGTGACAAGAGATGCAGAAAACCTATCAAAAGTAAGTAAGTAAGTAAAATAATGAATTAGCAGAAGGGATTGCAAAAGGGGATAAAAGGGGAACATGACACCCAAAAAACAACCATAAAAAATCTACAGGGGAGAGAAAGAGAGAGGGAATAATCCTGAATTGACACTGATTAATTGGGCCATTAGGTACAAGAATTGAGTGAAGGTTACCAGGCACCAAAGTAATCTTTTCCTGTTTATTAGGTGAAACGTGTGGAAGATTGATGTATGTAGCTAGCCACCCGTGGAATATAAGGTTCAAGTCGTTGAAGAACAGCATGACTTGGACTGCAGATATATATAACAATTGCTCCTCCTTCCATTGGTCTCAAACGTAGCCGTAGGGCAGCAGGCACCAGGCCGACCATTCCTTATATCACAGCAAAATGCAGAGTACGTGATCGTAGAAAGAAATAACAATGTGAACAATTGCGCCAGTTGTAACGGATCATCAAAGTCTTTTATACTTTGCTTCCACATGGAGGTCCCGAGAGATGCAAGGATCAAGGATGGGTCGTTTTGCTTACCTCAGGGTGCAGGCAACGTCGTTTGTTTCTTCGTCTGTTCCATTCATCTAACTCCAAGTCTCCAACTGCTTCTTTGACCCGGCTTTCTCTCTCTACTGCGCGTGCGGATTTTCTCTCCATCTCTCTCTATCTTCCACTGCAACGATAACACGTACGTACAGGGCAGGATATTTGGGTGTTTTGGAGGAGCAGAGGGCAGCGGCTTGCATGGTCCTGGTCCTAACTAACACTGGAAAACGTGTGGGCGTGTGGATGCGTCTAGTTTAAAAAAACAAAAAAAAGGAACATGTGGCTGCAAGTAAGACTTGGTAACTAAGAGTAGGAGACGAAATAGTCGGAGAAACTAATCATAATGGTCTCGCCGTCGTCGCCGGGATTGGTTGGGTCATCTTTCTCACATGATTTCTCTTTAGATTGTCCGTGTCGTCACCATCCTACGATCTTGCCCGGCAGCACGCGTCAGCGCCGGCAAAAATGCGTGCCGTAGTGGATAGCTAGCCGGCGTTTACAGTTCGATCCCGTTCCACAGGGTAAACTAATCAAGATGAAGTGAGAGTACAAGAACAGGACACGTACACGTTCATTGGGGTCGTGCGACCCTGACGAAATTCGCCAAAACCAACGAAAGAAAAACTACTGTTCTCGACCACACGCGTGTGTGATATAGAACACGGTGACCTTTGTGGCTAGCTCCGCCACTGGCATCCATTCTAGAACACACCAAGAGGAAGAATTTCCTGTGACACCTAAAATCTGATTTAATCTAACTAAATTTATAAAAAATCTACTTTAGATTGGAAAATTTGAAACCAACTTCGTATATTTTTTCTAAAATCATGTTCTATCTTTCGGTACCTAATTTGAAGATAGAACCAATTTTTTTTTTATAAAATCTTGCTCCATTTGGTGCCATCTTTGGAGGTATTTATATTTTATATGGCCCCTTTTTAGTGTTTATTTACTAGTAGTTACCCTAATTATCTATAATTAGTCGATGTTGAATCGTTGAATTAGTCGGGCTACAACACAATTAGTTTACAACATAATTATTCGAGGTTTATCGGACTAATTATAATAACTAGATCAATTGCAAACATAAGACATCAGAATATGAATACCTTCAAACTAATTTTCTAAATATAAGACAGAGCATGACTTAAAAAGGCAGTTTCATATGTTTTTTTAATCTAAAATGAATTTTCTATAAATTTTCTAAATTAAATATTTCGGGTTTTCAATAGCGTGAATTTTCTTAGAAAAATATTTATATACTTTTTATAGAGTCCATCTGACCACCTCGAACTGTCTGCAGAGTCCAACTTCCCCCCTCGAAACTGCCAAAGCCATGTACACCAGCTGGGGAGGAAAAACGAACGGATTAAAGAGTTGAAGGGGTGGAACCCGAATTTCGTCAATAGTTGGAGGGGGCTCAATGGACTTTTTCCATTTGCTAAAGAGAAGCACATGATGGGCCGGTGAGAATGAATGTGCGCACGAGAGAAACAGTGGGCCTTAAACAGAGGAGCCCAGCATCCCTATAACAGGCTTTGCACACGGAGAAGCCCACCGCCTAATGGAACAGATCAAAGAAACCCTAGTAGAGAAGACGCCGCCGCTGCGCTCTTTAAATACGACCCTCATAACCCCGTCCCTTCCATCATCTCAGCCGCCGCCGAAGCCGCAATGGATCGTCCTAGCCTCAGCTCTCCGCCATCTGGTTCTGGCCGAGGCGTCCGTTCCAATTCGTTCTTCGATTTCGCTATTCGTTCTTGGTTCTTCTAGGATTCTAGCGTGTGTTCGCTGTTGGGTTTGGGATCTGTTTATTTTTCGCTTTTCGGCGGGGATTATTTCTTGAGCGCGGCAGGGGCAATGATGATACAAGTATTTAGTCATGCACCACTCTGATTCTGTGCTGACAAACAACTTACTACCCATTATTCGTCTGAGCCTTCTCGTTACATGCGTTCTTCTCTTGTCTGTTCTGTTTCGGATTTGATTTTTTCTTCTTTAACCTGAAAACTTGATATCTGTTTTCTTGCGATTGAGAGTTCATGAATGGTTTCTGGGTACCAGATGATGAGGATCACACGATCCAACCATGATGCGGACTGAATTTATTTGAGGTCAAACCTACATGCCGCTGATGGTTCTCCAGTTGCCAGTTCTCCCTTTAGATTGGTTTCGTGCTGTAAGGGTATTATTAGATTTGTTTTGAGTTCGCCGTGTTAATAAAAGTTATTGCGGAGATTGGTTTTGATCTCTTAATAAGCGACAATGAGATATATTTTTCGGATGAATCATCTGGCTGTTGGTGTTTTTTGTTTGCCCATTTTTTCCTTGTGATCGATCTTGTTTACAACATTGTGCAGTAAATTTGTAAAATTTGTATATGTACAATCTTAAAATTACCAAGACGAGCGCAGAGGAATCTGAACGATGAACACGATAAAACTGAACAGGAATCAGGTCATCTGGGGATTCAGCGGTAGTCTGAATTGCCGGTAGTCTGAAGATGCACACCGCAACAGCAATAAAAGGTGATCTGAACTTAACGGCGTCATCTGAAATGCACACCTCAACGTGATTCAGCGGTAGTCTGAATTGAACGGCATCGGTGCACACAACAGAAATCAGATGCATAACACGAAGAATGCTCTACAGAAATCAGATGCCACACCACGAAAAGGAATCAGAATGCTCTGGATACGGGCAAATGGTATATATTTTTTATTATTATTTTTTTGTCATTTGCCTCCAAACACCTGTATAGCAAAAGGCAAATAAAAAATGAGATGGTAAAAATCCTTTGACTCAATATTGTGATAAACACCTCATGACAAAAGGAGGGAGCATGAGATTTAAATGGGTTTTTGTCAAAAGTTTTGCTATTAGATCTAAACACGCATAATGATAAACTTTTGTTTATATTTTTTTTTGTTCTTGACATGTGGATCCCCAAAATCAGTTGCCAAAATGCAATCAATGCATTTACTCCGTACTCACCAAAGTTATCCATACGAAACGAGTTTAGGATTTTCACGTTCCCACCGAAGAGGTAGTTTGCACCCTATATTTACCAAGTTGTTTTCATGGTTTTCAAATCCTACGTCGTCTTCTGACGCATCTTTCTGGTAAAAATGGCACCCGTCAAGTTTCACACTGGCAAAGCTGACCCGTAAAAACTGATAATGGGAAAATACAAACATTGCAAGGAACAATAAAATGCCGATGATTGTGATTGTGAACAGAAAGGATCGTATTATCATACTAATAAGGCATGCGGTCGCAGAGTATTCGACCAGGGTGCATATTTTTGCATGTAAAATGTAAGCATTCACACCATGGACGATGGTGGAGTTTGGCACTGCAAAATATCGCCAAAATACAGCACTGGCGCCGCTGTCCCATATCATCGAGGCATGATGTTAACTAATAAATACAGTTCATACAAAAATTAAGTTACAATTACAGTTCCATCCATCAAAAGGATTTCACCAGCCAATCAAAGTACATCTGACAGGTCCTGTTAACGTTCAAGCTCATAAAATTTGGTGCAGAGGCGTGGATACAGTCTGCACTAAATTGCCTTTCAGGTCTTTAACTGAACACCAACAGAACGTTCAAGCTCTTTCAGGTCTTTAACTGAAAGGATACAGAAAAGAACACCAACAAAATTGCCCTCTCTTCCACTAAATTCCACACGAGTTAGGGTACCCGCTGCTACACATACTTGCCTCTGTACTTCGGCTTGGACTCCTTATCAGGCTTCCCATCCTGAGCCGGCTCGAACACGGCGGAGTGGAGGTTGCCCTCTTCCATCCACTTCTGGTGGTTCTCCCTGAACTCTCGGTGCCTCTCCTCGGCCACCCTCTCAATCTCCTCGGTGTAGGGGGCGACCTTCACCATGGTCCGCAGAACCCGGCTGTACCGGTAGCTCAGTATCTGCTCACAGGAGGCAACCAGCTTGAAGCAGGGGTGCTCGGGGAACTGCGGGCTGGCAGCACCATCTTCGCCACGCAAGACGGGGAAGAAGAAGACGAGCCTGCCGCCCATGACCAGCATCCTCGCAGCAAGGTGAAGAAGGTCGTGGACGCACTCCGCGAGGCTGTATGGTGCTGTTGAGGGGATGTGGTTATCACGTTTTTCGTCTGGGACTGTGTAAGGTCCTTTGATGCCTTTTATGAGCTTCCGACCACCAGACTTCCGGCCACCAGCTCGAACTCCATATGGTGGGTCGCAAATAATTGCATCAAACATCTGATTGATAACAAGCAGCGACATCTTAAATTCAGACAATGAAGCAAGCAAGTTTTAAAATAGCATATGTACAGCTTATGGAGGCAGAAACAACAGTTCCCTAACAACAGGCAAATAAAGATAGGCTCACAAATTGCAGACTCCAATCAAAGCAACAATTTATAACAACAGCCAAATGAAGAAACAAAAACTCATAATATAGGCTCTGATCAAATTTCATGCAGAAATACAACATTTCAATTAGGCTTTTCAAATTTACCTGCTGTGGACGAGGCGTTTCAGCCCAGCTTAGGTTGTCGTCAAGGCATCTTGTTAAGTTGAGTCCAAACACAAAACTTATACTAAATTTGCACTTCTAGCCAAGTAGGTAACTACATAATGTCATAATTAGATGTGCTTGTTATGTTGTTTTATCAGGTAAATTTATTTGCTCAGGTAGACTACAAATAGTGGCGATTAATTATAGCCAATCATTGTCTCAAATACACTGCATGCCAAAAAAACCATTTCATATTTGGTTTGATTCCAGCACTAGAGCTATACAAACCACAAATTGGCAAGTGATCATGCAAATATCATGTGGGATACTTACAGCACAGCTAAAGGCTTCTACATTGTGCATTTTGTGGGAAAACATTGCTCACATTTTCAGTTCAGTCACCAACAATTACTGATAAAAATGTAAAGATGAAAGTGCAAGCGCATAAATAGCACATAATGCATGATGGTTACCTCCTGCAATCCAGGGCGCCAAGGTGGGACGTTGTTGTCTGCCCTTAGCAAACCTAAGGGCTCTGGTAACTTGTACTGAAGAAAAGATAATATGTTAGTACTTAACCTTAAATATAGCATTCCAGCTAACCAATATTCTTTGCCAGGAAAAAAAATGAATGACGTTCGGAAGGAAATTTTACTGCACAGTTATGGGGCTAACAACAATAAGCGTTTTAATCCCAAAAAAGCTGAGGTAGGGTGGAGATCAATCAAAAAAAATTAAAAGTATTTGTTGTTACAGAAGAATAACTGGAATCACCGACTCACCATTAATTCTTACACGCTTATAAAGCATACCTTTTTCATCAAGCTAATAATTCCAAAGAAATTGCAGATGACTGTGGACTGAAAGACAACAATAGCATGTAACAAGCTGATTCAAGCTAACGCTGCAAAAAATTACCTGCTCAAAGTTGCTCCAAACATTGCAATCTGGGCCACGTCCATCCCGCACAACCCTTATATCGATATCTGCACCCTGAAAAACCTTTATCAGCAAGACATAGAGATTAAGAAAAGTGAAGGTATATTTATTCACACAACAAGCACAAACCATTGTCATAGCTCCAAAATGCGCAGCTGCAACCAAAATGCTACCAGTCCCGACAAAAGGGTCATACACGAGCTTTCCAGGCTGTGCAAGACCCTGATTGGCCATGAGGAAAGCCATTTCACAGTCCATTGCAGTCGGGCCAATGTACTTCCTACTCTTGAGCTGATACGTTGGCAGGAGATGCCTATCAGCCGCTCCAACCTCCCGGCCAAAGAATATTGTCCTCTTCGCAACTGGTGGGAGGCCGTTGTTTGACCCATAGTCATCTATCTCCATGACAAAGAACTTGTGTTCGGGCTTCTTCAAATTAACACGGCCCTGAAAAGAAACAAAAAGCAAAGCCTCGTTACATAGCTAGTCACACTCAGCATCAACAAGATCAATAACAATATAAGTGGACCAGACATGTCATCAACCTTGAATGGTATGTAAGTGAGGCTCTTCATGATCTCGTTCTGCTCTTGGGAGCTGATCACCTTGCCGAAGCTGTCTACGACAATCTTGAAGGTGCTGTCCGGGGTCAGGAACGGCAGCTTCCTCTCGTCGGGGTACTCCCTGACCGACTTTTCCAGCTCCTCGTACGTGGTGCCATGCCCCCAGAGCTCGTAGATCCCCTTCACTAGCAAGCCTGCCCACAAGACGCCCGATAATCAAGCGGGAGAATCAGTAAACGGTGACTGGAGGAGAGGGTTGGGAGCTGAAAAGGGGCTTGAGCTCGCGCTTACTGCGGTTGGCGACCTGGGCGGCGAGGCGCTCGTCGCCGGGGAGGCGGACGAGGTGGAACGGAGAGTCGTCATGGTGGTTCTCCGGCATGCGCCACTCGACGGATTCGCCGGAGCCCCGGCCGGCGAAGAGCTCGGTGAGGGACTCCACCTCCGGCCTCCGGTAGTCCAGGAGCCTGTGGTAGAACACGCACAGGTACCACATCTCCGATGCGCTGCTTGTATCCACCCCTTACTACTCCGGCGAGGGAGAAAAGCTGGAGCGGTGCCTCGGCTCGGCGTCTCCGGCAGCGGCGGCGGCGGCGGAGGAGGAGGAGGGAATCAAACGAAGCCGAGGAGGATAGCGAGAGACGGGGAAAAGACCTACCAAAACCCCGGGTGGGCCCGTGAAGGTGCCCGCCTTTGTTTATTCATGGGCTGGGCGGTGGGCCTGGGCCTTCACAACAGCACAGGCCGACAAGAAGTTGTGCTCGAGGAGTCGAGTGTGATGTGTTTCAGTTCGGCGCAAAATGTGTTCATTTGAGTAGAATTTAAAAATATTTTAGAACGCAAGCACGCACACTAAATCATACCCTTTATACGGTACAACATGTCTTAGTTGACAAATTCAACCCCTGGTGTGTCTTGCTGTCAATAAAAATATCACCTACCATAAAAAAATAATAACATTAGTGAAAAATATAGGACGTAAAAATATGATGTTTGATGGGATATCACAACCGCTAACTATTTACTCTTTTCGTTATAAATTATATTTTTTTCAAAACATTATGTCGAAAAACTATGTATTTATCAAAAATCTAAAATCACCTACAATTTGAAATGGACGGACTAAGTTATTAGTTAGTTTTCCTGTATTTGATAGGGATTTGGGGTATTTCCGTGGATATATTTCCTACAAACAGCTGGACTCGTTATTGATCCATTCCATTAGAACAGAGTTACAAGAAACACGAAATTGGTTTAAAAAATTGAAAAGAAAGACAAGCTGTTCACCGATCAACATTTGAACCCCGGGTTGTTGACGGAAAAATTAAGGTTGTTGACGGAAAAATTAAATGAAGATATAAAAAAAAGTGGAGATGCGGGGGATCGAACACCGTGCCTCTCGCATGCAAAGCGAGCGCTCTACCATTTGAGTTACATCCCCTTTGATGTTTATTAACTGATATGTTACTTACTTAGGCACATGCAAAGCACACGATCATACCTAGCAATCAATTTTGCGAGCACTCCACGTCGTCACCCAACGAAAGAAACAAAAGGGAGTGGAAATCTCAGCCGTGGGCCTCGGTTACTTCTCAGCTGAATTGCTGATGCTGTAGAAAGATGTTTCAATCGAGACATGCTACAGGATGCCAAGGGCTACAGGGGCAAAGGACATATATATTGAAGCGTCTTTTAGCATTCGCAATGTATAACAGTTCATTAACCAACGAACAAATCATGAAAACAGCCACGACGGCCGAATCAGAATGTGTGTTCTCTGATTACAGGAAGGAAACTCCTTCCGAGCTATGTGCAATTGAGTGTACACCTATCGGAATTTAGAAAGCCCAGGGACGCTACCGACCTTCAAATGGAAGGATCTGTGCTTGCCCGTGCCATGGTCAACCCATCCGAGGTGATCCTTGGTCCTCCAAACAGCAGTTGGAGTCTAACATCTGAGATAAATTCTCAGATGTGCCTATAAGCGCCTGGACCTCTCACAGCCGCGCACTTCTTTGTGAAGTAAGAATGCATCTCCCTGGTCGTTGTTGAATGTGCGTCGCTCAAAGCTACATACTGTGAGCTGCCTTAATAACCTCTCGAGACATGAGTAAAGACAGCTCTCGGGGTCCTTCATAGCGGGATTAGTTGACAAGATAGCGGCATTCACAGCATCCGCCACAAATTCACGCTGGGGAGAGTCCAGCAGGTATCCGATGCATGATTCTGCAGGCTGCTCATACGCAAGCAGGGCCACACTCTCCTGCAGAAAGAAAAACATTCACTGTTTAGCTCATTCAAACTGGAAATCTACCAAGTTATGAAGATCTCTAAATATTGGTTTGCAAACACATTGATATTGGAGAGGGCAATGCATAAACAGACCAAAAGAACCCGAAAAAGAAAAACAGCATTACCTTCAGCAACCCCTCAAAAGCTTTGTGCGTCAAGAAGCTTGCCAGGTTAGCTCGAGCATAATTCACAGCATCCTCCAGTTGTTCAGCCTAATGCATTAGATAAAGTTTATAAACACGAAGCCGCAACATTGTTCATGTCAACAAAAAACAACGCCAGCGTATCAGTGCTGCAATAAGAGGGGGGCTGGCCAAATAATCACCAAAGCTGTTATGGTAATTAGCAGCAATTAACCGGTTACCAATGTTTTTTTAGAAGTATGACAATAACTGGATTTGGAAAAGGGGCCACTAGTGGTATTCAATTCCCACGGATACAAGTAAGCGTTTTTTACCTAAAGTCCAAAAGTCTCGTTGCACTATAAATCACATCTCACTGTGCAGTACACCAAGTTTATTAGAGCATTTAGTAAGCAAGAAACTATCAAGGGTGACCTGAATGCAAGCATTGGTGCCCTTACGATAATGCGACAAAATTAAGATTTCATTCCAGTTTTTAGCAATAAAACTCTGAATAAGTGCAGCAGGCAGCTGTGAGTATTAGCATTTAGCAAGCTCATATTTATACAAATATTTTCCACCTAAAATGCTAAGCTACAGTGAACAGCAAAAAGGTTCATAGCCTGGTTGTTGTGACACCTGAGTAGCACCTGCAACGCCTGGGTTTGACTCCCCGTGGGAGCGAATGTTAGAGCTGGTTAAAAAACCTCCCTCATTGGCAACCCATAAAATAGTAGCAGGGCGCCGGCCGGCCTGTGCGAGCGGTGCAGTCCACCAGGAGTAGTGATGGGCCTAGGTTATGGTGCGGTGCTATAGGGTCAGCACTGTCAGGGTTCAGGGGGGTTTCTCGGTCAGTTGAAGACTTGGTCTCGATATAAAATTACATTACTAGTTTGATTTTGAGTTATACCCTTCTCAAAGAGTACCTCAGCAACGTCGCAAGTTAATGCATATGCATGCATGGTCACGACATTGTTCCCTACTTCTGGAAAAGCTGCAATGTAGAAGTGGCAAACTGGCAACTAACATTCAGCGGTACTAGAAGTAAAATACAATCTATTGAGCATATAATTGTAATCTGAAAGTGGCATGACCTATAAAGCACAAAAAATGAATTCTGAATAGTCAGATTACCCTGATATGTTCTATGAACCTCTGAGAATGGAGTAAGAAGCAAATAACTGATTTATCATCCTGCAAAGCAAAGAAACTCTTTCTTAGAATGCACAGACAATATAACTAAGTTCTTCTAGAAAACATGACTAAGTGCCCTACAAGATGAAGACATTTATACCCAATATTATTGAGTAAATTCAATATTTGACACCAAAATAGTGACCCATTCCTTTCTTGGCCCTCAAAAAATTTCCGTTCTTTGTTTGACACTCACTTTAACTTTCGTTCCCAAAATGACACTGCCATCAATTTTGAGAACTAACACCGTTAAGTAGCACTTGAAAAGACTTTTTTGCCCCTCACTCGATTATGTGGCTATTTTCCCACATTTGATGCAAATACCACTGCTGCTGGTTCACACATACATTCATAAATAATGATCATAGATATATTCATAAGCCAATTTTTAAAGCATACATAAGATACATAAGGTTCGCAAACATGATGAAATAGTCAGAATTGAATGAGGGGCAAAAACGTCTTTTCAAGTGCCATTATTTGAGATATATTATCGACCATATAGAACTTTTTAATAACATCAAGATAACAAATTAAATCAACTACAAGATGGAAGAGTAATAATACCTTTATCACTTGTGGATACCACTCCCCAAGTCTTTTGAATGTAGAGTCAATATCTCCGCTCATGATAAGCTTCACCAAATCAAATAAATTGTTTTCAGAAACAGAAGCCGTAGCACAGGGAAAAAAAAGAGGGCAATATATCAAATCAATATCATGCACAGCATGTGCAAGACACCATGGAATGATGAGGACAAATGTAATAACTACAGCATATTGGCACTGCACAACCAAAGATATTAAAGAGCTCAAGCTTGCAAGGCAGCTGAGACAAAGACCAATCATCACTTTCCTGTGAGGAAGAAAAAATGCCAGCTGATGAACTCACCAACATACAATTTCAAAAATGCCAATGTAGAACTTTCCAAGACATAATTGATTGGCAGTAACAATAAACAAAAGTGAGGTCACCCTCATAACACATAAGCACCAACTAAAGCAAAGATACTTGGCACAAAAGTTGCTTCATGCACCAACCACTAGGAACTGGTGTTTGATTGTCAACACTATATCAATCTGGACCAAAAATGAGCAAGTAAGTATAGTTCTGTGTAACTTTAAAAGTGCCAACTGAATCCACAGAGACGCTACCCAATGGACCAGAAAAATGGATTCAACAAGTAGTAGCATCAAGTTGGGAAGCTCACCTGACGCAAAAGTTTTCTGTGGCTAAGACCATACATTTCTGGAGGTTCCGCATGACCATTTTGGCCACTGGCAGGGGGATCAGTTGCATTTGCCATATCAAAAGAATTTAATGTATCTTGGTAGCCGTAATGTAGGAGATATGAACGGACAATCCTGTTACAAGTTCATGGTAGTATCCATAAGATAAAGCAACGTACAATAGATTTAAAAAATCAGGGAAGGGAGGAGACATGGAACACATAAGCCAGTGATTAAATGGAAGTGAAGATTCTCAATAAGGTTATATGGAAGTGAATCTCAATAAGGTTATTTGGAAGTGAAGATTATGCAGATGGTAGGCTGGTAGCAATGAACCAAGAAAGAAATGAGCACATCAATGAATACCGATGACTGATGTTTGGTTCTTCCAACTTCACTTTGTCTGTCACCGATTGTTGCCTCATTTTCTCTTCAAGAATGTAACCCTGCCAAAAAGAAGCAAAATACATCCATCAGAAAGCTATCAGCAATGTAACCAACTGAACACTCTTGAATCTAGTGTTTAGTAAATGAGATAAAGCCAGTTATGTCATCACTATATCTACATCACACACATAGACTCAACACCATGTGCTTATGTAAAGAAAGGACTGCAGTTGCAATTGTTAACCATAAAGGAAAATAAACTACCAAATATACAACACGTTCAATTGTATTTGACAATGCAGCCAAATTTGACAATGTGATGGATTATTCGTAATAGAAAGTGAAGCATGAACCATAGACGCAGAATAGTACCGTTGATATACAGCTACTGCCATCAGTAAGGATTTCAGTAGCGACAGGAAGACTATAACAATTTTAGGTAACTGACTGAGGCAAGGGTAGGTGAACAAAAAACATCCTGCCTCACCTCAATGTCAAAACAGAACGGTTCTTTTCCGAAGTTTACAGTCAACCTGTAACAACAATAAAGACTTTTAGTCCTGAGCAAGTTGGTGTAGATTACAGATCAGACCCAATAAGAACCACCAACAATGAGGGTATAGAAAATAAAAAGATACTAGACCAAATAAAATTAAAGCTATATGCTGCAGTACTGTTTCACTAAAAAAAATATAGCTATAACAGGTAGTGCAGTAATTCTGAACACTGCATAATTGCTTGGAGTGGATATTTTACACAAAACAACTCAGATTCCATATAGCTAGGAAATATAAGCTTAACCTTTAAACTTTTCAGTTCAAAGTTCCAACTTGATCGTCAACTTAAACTGTTGTTGCTATATCTTTTTATGTTGAAGCTATAAATCATATAGACATTGATGAAGTTATGTCTGAGCATTAAACAGGGAATTATAACTTGTGTCACTATTGAGGATTTGAATTGGAACTGTGTCTCACTAGAAGGAAAAAAAATCTATCGTCAATATGTAGCTGCTCACAATCAAACGTGCAAAATATAAATGAGCATATTGCATTTTTTACAGGTATTACCATCCAAGTTGCAGAAAGCCCCATGTCTACCAGATGTTTCTGCAACTTAGGTTGAAATACTAGGGGTAAAGTGCAACTTAGTCCAATTAGCGATTATATTTCACCTAAAGAACAAACTACAGAAGGTGGCAACTTACTCTTCACCCTGACTATGAACTGCGACGGTAGGATATAGTGGGCCTTTAATGTCTTTTGGACAGGCTCCAACCAGAGATCCATTCTTCCTGCAAGATGCTCCATGCAATTAGATTACAATGCGGAAATACATTTCGAAATATAAAGTACACATGACAAAAACCTTTGAGAGCAAGGACCAACAAAAATTAAGCATGCAGTATACTTCAACCTGAACATACAGGGGATGGCATACCAAAACCAGCGAGGGTGTGGAGGCAGGGGCATACAAGACTATCATTCTTTATATAAATTCAAATTCAGCATCCTACAGATGTACTGCTAAGATTGCGTGCAAAGCTAGAAGGTTATAATAGTCAATCAAACAAGCAAACACTATCAGTTTACTGACAACTCCCAAACTTACGTGAAGAAAAATTCTTGCGACAAGTAGTTGATGCCAGCGCCGACTGTGTCGCCAGTTGTAAACTTGGGCCCGAATGATTCACCTTTAGCCTGAGCTCGGAAAAGCTGGCCATCATCGCCATGGTATCCAATGCTGTTAGACTCCCAACTGGAGAGAACAAAGAACAGAGAGGAAAACTTTGAGAGAAAAAATCAATTAAACAGAAGCTGCTTAAATATTTTAGCATTTATAATATGAAGTCAGCTCAAAATAAAAAAGAAGGGGTCTTATAGCCAGGCAGCCAGCATATTGGATAGCGTTAGTTACAGCTAGAAATTACAGTACAATACATAAAAGATGAAAAGGCATATTAACAATAGCATGAAAAAGACCTTAGGAAGAAAATAGTCAGGCACGTCCATTGAATTACTGTATGTAGCTTTCCAGATCACATATGCACGCAGATTTAGAGGTGTGATGCAATTATTAAAAAACACATCCCCGAGCTTTAGTCATAAATGATAAAAACAGAATCGCAAAAAATCAGAATGATAAAAAAAAACGGAGCAGCAACGCAAGGGTCCTCACCCCGGTTGCCGCCGCATCTTGAAGGTCTCGTTTGTGAACCCGATGGAGGTCTGCCCCTTGTAGCCGGCGTTCTTGACCGCCATCTCAAAGTAGTACACGGTCCGGCGCGTCGGCGCGGGCCGGTCGGCCTGCACGACCCCGACATCGTGGCCATGGTTATGGCTGCCGCGGTATTTGACGGACAACTTGTCGGTGGAGACGACGACGAAGAGGCCCGAGCTGTTGACGGTGTTGAGCTCGGACGGCAGCGGCTCGGCATCCAGCTCCGCCGCCGCGCACTCCCACTCCGCCGGGGACCGCCACCGAGACGCCAGCCGCATCGGGTCCACCGTCGTCCCCGCCCCCGGCGCTGCCGCCGATGCCGCCTCCGCCTCCTGGTTCGCTACCATTCGCCTATCCAACCACCCGAGAATAAAAAAATAATGCTAAGGAAAGCGGAAAAATCACCGAAAATATTGGGGGAAACGAGCACCAATTCGGACCAAACCCTAGCACGAGGGAAATCCGGGCAATAACGATTGGATGGGCGCGGAGCTTACCGGGAGGCGGACCCGACTGGATCGGGGGTTGCTTGTGGTTGCGGGCAGGGAGGAGAGGGGAAGGAGAGGATGAACAAACAGCCTGAAGAGTTCGGGAGAAGCGACTGGTAACCTGGGGCACAGCCTGTGATGTTCGGGTTCGCAGACTATGGTTTTTTCGGCTGAGTCGATAAATTAACTGAGAGGAATATTTTTTTATTTGTCAAACGGCGAAAATAGAGAGAAATATTTTACTAAATTGCTAAGTTAGCTGAGAGGAATATTTTGTTTATCAAACGGTGAAAATAAAGATAAAATCGATTCAAACGAAGATGCTCACGATGCATGTACACTCATCTCTATGAATACATGAATACACGTACGCAGTTCTATTTCTATAGATATCTCTATCAGATCGGACTCACAGATATCAAAACCAAAGTGTCTCACTATAAATACTATAATTAAATAAATTGATAAGTTTTGTGTTGGTAAGATAATTGAGATAAATATTAATCGACAAACTATTATAAACGAGTTGAGATGATTAAGTGTCTGTTGGTAACGATAAAATATACAAAATATATAAAAGTAGCATACTAATAATAATAATAAAGAGAGATTATTAGACTCCCGTCCTATGTGATTAATAAAAAATACACATAGTTGAGTTCAAAATTTTTAAAATAAATATTGATATAGTTTCAAATATTTTTTCGTGATATGAAATGGAGCATATGAATTTAAATGGTGCAGTAGGACATGGATTATCTCTGTAGAAAATAAAATCTGTTAAATTTGTGTAACTCGTGGTTTGGTACTCCCTGCTAGTTGAATTTCTCAAATAATTTAATATAATCTAATCATGTATCGGTATACACCGGCTAGTAAATTTACGCCACACTCTTCTGCCTTAATGATAAACACTCGGACGCGAGGATGTATACTAGTTCGGGCATATGCCCTATGTCCAGTGGGATGCTTTCATGTTCCTTTCAAAAAGTGTTTTAAGCTTACAATGAGGTGCTTGTAAGCAAGCGTGATGTGTGTCGCGAACATCTAAAAATCTGATGACTCCCTTATATACGTTGGGGAATGGGGGTAGGCAACATTGAGGAAAACAAGAAAGGACGAAGTGGAAGGGTTCCTCGGATCGACATGTCTACGGCCTTGGTCGAGAGTAGGCAGGGCGCCACACCATCGTCCTAGCGGGACCTGGTCTTGGCTTGCGTCATGGTGATCGCGCCGGCGTAGGTACAACACCGGGTGCTGTGGCGCAGAACTCGGTGTGGTGCCTCATCGTCGGACGTGGGTGCACAGTCCTCCGTTGCGGCGCGTCTACGTCGGAGGTACTCCCTCTGTCCCACAATATAAGCATTTCTCGATTTCTGCGTATCACGTTTGACCGTTCGTTTTATTTAAAAAATTTATAAAAATATAAATATAATTATGATGTACTTAAAATATATACGATGATAAAACATGTCATAACAAAATGAATAATATTTTCATAATTTTTTTGAATAAGACGAACAGTCAAACGTGATCAGAAAAAGTCAACAAATGCTTATATTATAGGACGGAGGGAGTACTAGCGTGGTTCTGTCTCCTATTCTCAGCGCATAGTGGCGCTTGTTGGCTCCTGGTGCGGGGAGGATGCCCTCCCGCTGTACCTAACGGGGCGTGGTCTTCTTAAGGAGGGCGCTACTTTTTCGTGTGGTCGGGGGCCGTGGGCCTCAGGCCCTGTCCTTAATCGTTGGGTCGGATACCACAATGGTGGCTGGCTTTGACCACCTCAGGGTCAGTCCGCTGCCCTGTCAAGTCCTGCACGTCCGCGGTCCAGAGCCGGCGACGTGCGAGTGTCAGGTCATACCATCATCTGGGTGCTTCTACGTGTTTAGTGCGCATCGCACCGATGCGGGCCCATACCGCGCGTTTTCTGAGGTGGGCCCTTGAATTTGGCCTTCCCAGGTGTCGACTAAGGCTGCTGGCACCCGTGTTCCTCCAGGATGTTTTGTCCAGATCATCGAGATTTCTTTCCCTATCTCAATTTCTATTCCTCCAGGATGTTTTGTCCAGATCATCGAGATTTCTTTCCCTATCTCAATTTCTTCCGCACTCGTATTTCCTCTTCATCTTCGCCTATCCCAACTACCACGTATTTTTGTTCTTTCTTTTACTCTCTCCCACCCCCTCTCTCTTCCCCTTCTCCCCTTCTTCTCCCCGCCGCCCCCCCCCCCCCCCCCCGCTGCCAGCTCTCCTCCCCAATCTCCGCCCGGCGCCGCGCCTCCGCCTCCTCTCCCTCCGGCGTCGCTCCGCCCGTCCTCGCCGCTCCTCTTCTGCCCAAGCTGGCCCCTCCATCCCCGTCGTCCCGCCTCCCCCACCTCCCCGCCTAGTCGCCGCCCCTCCTCCCTCTGCCTATCCTCGGCAGCGGACGTCGCGCGCGGCGTGCGGCGGGCGCCAGCGAGCGGCCCGCGTGACACAGCGAGGAGCGGCGACGGCGTGATGCGGCCGCCGTTGTGGCCATCCGCCTCGAGAGCAAACGTCGCCTTGTCGCCAACGACGACGTCGCGCTCCTCACGCTCGCTGACGGTGCAGCTCCTGTGCCGCGCCCAGCTCCCGTGCCGCGAGCGCTGCGGTGGCAGAAGTTCCAGGCCGGCGGAGGCGGAGCGCTCGCGGCGGCGGATGATTTTACCGGCTCGCGGCGGTCGCGGCAGCTCCAGGCCGGCGGCGTCGGAGGCGGGGACGGCTCCGGCGTGGCGAGGCGGTGGCGCCCATCTTCCGTGCCGGCCGCGGGCGGCATCCTCGCGGGAGGAGGCTGCCAGGAGGGGCTCCTCGCGGCGGCAGGCGAGGTTCGCGGCGGCCGGGGCTCGGTGAGCTCGTCTACACGCTCCGCCCGCTCGCCGGCGACCTCCTCTCCCTCTCCTCCGAGCAGCGCCTCCTTCCCCTTCTCTCCTATGTGCATCTTGTCGAGCACGGCGCTGTCGTGGTCGGGGAAGGCCGTCGCGAGCTCCGGGCGGAAGGACGAAGCGGCGGTGGCGGCCGGCCTCTGCCTCCTCCGCACCTCCTCCGATTCCTTTGCCTCGGCTGCGGAGGTCGTCGTCGCCGTGGGAGGTGCTGTGGTTCGCGCTCCCGCCCCAGCTGCTCGCCGCCGACGAGGACGCCGTGGGGGTGGTCCTGCAGCAGCGCTGGAGGGAGGTGGGGATGCGCCGGCCATGGAGCTCGCCGGGGCCGGAGGCACGGCGGCAACGCGGGCGGCCGGTGGAGCGGGCGGCGGGCGGACGCGGGGCAGTTGGGCGTGTGGGCCCGGCGGCGCGTAGGGGAGCTCCTCCACCTCTGGATTTGGGAGAGGCAGAGGCCTCCGCTCGCGTACCAGAGCACGTAGGGGAAGCCGCTGCGGGCGTCCCTTCCCCTAAACGCTCCAGCGTGGATGTTTTCAGGAGATCACTGCGAGCAGCCTAACTTGCCCTACTCGGTGGAGACTGTCTTGGTGTATGTGTGGGTTGAGGGAGTCGACATGGCCTTGCTCTACTAGGCCGGTTGTGGTGCCCTTCGCGGGTTCTTAGATGGCCTTCAGCTCTCCATTCCCGGATACCCCATATAAATCAATACAATATCGCTTAGACATGTTAGATGCATTCTTTCTTATCAAAGCAGCCTAACAACTACATGGATTCAATGTTTGCACCTAATCCTGATGAGACGGTTTTTGTTCCATAATCATTAAGCGACTCATCAACCTTGATCATAAGATCTAGTTGCTTCTTACTATGGTAACATTTTGATGGCTGAGATTTAGAAATATAACTATAGATGGAACAAGTTGATCTATACATAATCTATTCTTCAAGAATAGGAGTGTTAGAGCTAAGTAGAAGCGACTAAAAATGCATACAAAGCATAATAGATAGTATGGCACATCAAGTGTCTATGTTTTTTTTTGCGAGACATCATGTGTCTATGTTATACATATTTAGAGTTAAATACATCATTAATACATAAACTTGACGAGTGGGTGCGTTTAGATACATCGTCTTTCTAATCATTCATTTAGGAGTAACAACTTAGCATATGGGTGCAAATAGGTCACCGGCATGACACATGGGAAAAGAAAAGACCATGTTGACAACATATATGTATATTTGGTGTTATTTTATTGTTTATTAGGATTTATTTTGGCATATACCAGTTTTGATAAATATCAAGTTTTTATGATGCTAATACGGCGTAGGTACTACAAACCGAGCTACGAATTAAAAAATTAATTCTTTTGCGCTTGTACGATGCCTACGATCGACGTTAAATATATATCTTGTTTGTTACGTTATTTTATTTCACCTCACCAAAAAAATATTTTTTATAAAATACTAAAATATAAGATTTTTATATTTTTTAGAATATTCTTGTCTAAAAATGCTACAAACAAAATCTAAAAATATACTACTAAACTAACCTAATTTGCATAATGAGTAAGTACTTTTGAAAAAAAATGGCTAACATATCACTGCGATCTTTGCCTATATGGCAGTTTTTTTTACTATGTGTCATCGTGGTGACCTATTTATACCAACATGGCAAGTTGTTGCTCGTAAATAAGCAATTAGAGAGATGATGTACTAAATGCACGCACTCACCAAGTTTATGTACTAATGATGCATTTAACTCTACGTATTTAAGATAGTGATACACGTTTCTTATTAAATGAACCAATCTGAATTCTAAAGTAGTCGAAGTAGAATAAAAATGAATGGAATCAGACTATTCATGCTACCCGTTCATGTTTTGTGTGTGTGTGGGGAAGAGGAGAGGAAATGTTTCATTTTTCCCGTGGCAAAGTGATCGGAAATTTCTGTACCCGTGAACTCCGGCTGGCATTTTCGTCCGCGCACCGGTGAAAAACCAGCAATGGCGTACGCGCCGCGGGACCAACCGCCAGAAGCCACTCCCCCCGGGCCCTGGAAATCTGGAAGCAATCCATCCGCCCGTTGCCTCGTTAGCGCCTCGCACATATAATTACCGAAACACCCTCAGATCCGTTCCAAACACTCTCACCGCCGGCCGGCACCCGCAGCACCCCAAAAACACGAAGCGAAGAGTCGAGTCGAGTCGAGTGGTGGCCTTGGAGATTTCGCCGGCATTCGTTTCAGTCCGGAGAGCGGGGGTACGGCGCGGCACCGGCGAGTTCCGGGTGGAACGTGGGCGTGATCCGGCGATCGGGCGGCGGAATGGTGGCGCGGGAGGCGGTGGCGCTGGAGATACCGGCGGCGGAGGAGGGGTCGCCGCCGCCTGCCAGGGTGCCGCCGAGGATAAGGCGGAGGCTCCTCCGGGCGCGGGACGGCGGCGGCGGCGCGCCGACGGCCGAGGAGATCGAGGCCAAGCTCCGCGAGGCGCATCGCCGGAGGCAGGTGGGTTTGTGTTTGTTTCCCTTGTCCCTCACGTGACGTAGAAATTACTTCACCGCACGGGTTTGCCCCTGTTGGTTTTGTCGGTGGGCTGATTGAGATGTTAATGCGCTTTAAACCGGACTCGGTTTTTGAATTTCGTGTTGGTTGGGCTCGGTTGGTGGAGCAGTTGCGAGTTGGAGTAGGATCATAGAGCGGGGATTTAGTACATTTACAATTCGTCGGTAGTATGAAAATGTGTAGGTGGATTGATGAACTCTGTGTTACCTTAGGAGCAACTAGCAGTCTAGCACGCCATATGTAGTTTCACTGATCAAAACAGGGAGTAGCATGATGCTTGACTTGAGGTGTATGACTGTATGAGTGTATCTGAGAGTGTTAAGAGTTGCAATTTAGGTGCTCTTGCCAGTTCTCTAGACTGATGAAAGGGAAGCTGATGCTGGTTAATTAGCTATTGCAATGCTTAATTTAGGTTGGTAGAAATACGTTTTTGCTAATTGCTATGGTCTATTTCTCATATGACCTGTTATCCTACAGCAATTCCACGAAACGTTGTCCTCCAAAGCAAGGCATTCACTTAGGAGCCCTTCCGGGGCATCTCAGAAGGAGGATCGTCGGCAGCTCCTAGAAGCAAGGCTTGTAGCTGCCAAGCAGAAGAGGTATTGAAAACAGGAACACAGTACAATATATTACCCTGTTCTATTTTGGGAAACTGAAACATAAAAAGATAATCCCAATTACAGGTTTAGCCTCTTGGCAAAGGAACAGAGCCGGTTAGCCAAGATGGATGAGCTGCGTCAGGCTGCTAAAAATGATGCAGAGACGAGGTTCGAGAGGGAGAGGGAAGAACTTGGAATGAGAGTTGAATCGCGGGTTCGGCAGGCTGAGAAGAACCGTATGGAACTCCTGCATGCTCGTTTGCAGAGGCGGGCTGCATTGGAGGAGAGGACAAAAGAGTTCTTTGTGCAAAGACTGACTTGGGAGAACAAGTACAGGGAGTGTGTACGATCTGCAATCATGCAGAAGCGCACTGCTGCTGAGAAGAGACGATCAGGGCTGCTGGATTCTGAGAAAAAACGGGCACAGGGTAGGCTCCTGCAGGTCCAACTTGCTGCCAAGACTGCTTCTAGCCAGAGAGAAACTGAGAGGAGCAAGCTAAAAGAGCAATTAGAAGAAAAACTTCAGAGGGTATGCATTTCTGTGATGCAGCATTGATGTAATTTTTGCCTGCTCTTTAACTTGTGTTATAACCATCCATATGCAAAAGCAGGCAAAACAGCAGAGGGCTGAGTATTTGAAGCAGCGAGGAAGTCCTAACGGCTCTATGCGCAGCACTTCAATGAAAAACGGAGAATTTCTTTCAAGAAAGCTGGCAAGGTATCATCTTATGTTACATCCTGCAATTTCCAAATAACTGTCTGGCTTCCATGTGCAGCTGATTCATTCAAAAATCTGTATTCCATTTTGTGGTGCTTTAGATGCTGGAGAAGATTCATAACTTCTAGGAAAACAACAGTGGTGTTAGCTAGGGCATTCAATTTGCTGGGGATAAATCGGCAATCGGTTGTGTCCATGCCATTTGAAGAATTAGCTGTATGCATTGAATCTCCCACAGTAATTCAGACCACCAAGTTATTGCTTGATCGGTTGGAGAGTCGTTTTGTTCTCTCTCAGTCATCAAGTTCATCAAAACCAGAAAATATTGACCATCTTCTAAAGCACCTGGGATCATCGAAGAGGAGGATCCTCCCAAGCAGTGCTGGAAGAAATAAAGCAATGGCCAAAAAGGCAGTTAGAAATTATGATTCTAGCAAGCTGTCTAGATATTCGCAACGGATTGCACTTTGTGCATACATGATACTAGGGCATCCAAAATCGGTTCTTAGCGGACAAGGTGAGAGAGAGAAATTGCTTACAGAGTCAGCAACAAACTTTGTGGAGGAATTTGAACTGTTGGTTAAAACAATACTTGATGCCCTAGATGGTGCATGCATATTGAGTCAGTCGGTGCTAGATGTTGCCTCTCCTGGATGTTCTAGTTATGAGGAGTCCTCTTCCATTGTTGCTGATCGGAAGAAATTCAGAACTCAGTTGGTTGCCTTTGACAAAGCTTGGTGTGCTTATCTTTACCATTTTGTGGCATGGAAAGCAAAAGATGCTAAATCATTAGAGGAAGATCTTATGAGAGCCGCATGCAGGCTTGAACTATCAATGATCCAAACATGCAAAATAACTAATGAAGGCCAATCAGATAAACTTGGTGGTGATTTGAAAGCCATTCAGAAACAGGTATGTATGTTCAGTGCCAATTATTTCTGGATCATTTTTATCAATTAGCCTTGTGGTGCATTTGACTCATATGTTGAGATAAGCAGATCAAGTTTGTTGACATCTTCATCGAGCCATCTGCTCAATTGGCTTTCTGTTCCTTATCCAGGTTGCAGAAGACCAGAAACTTTTAAGGGAGAGGATTCAACACCTGGGTGGTGAAGCTGGTATTGAAAGGATGGAATCTGCTTTATCCGAAACAAGGTCAAAGTACTTCCAAGCAAAGGAGCACAGGAGCCCAGTTGCAGCTACAGTTGCAAATATAGCATCTCCTTCAGTTACATCCTCTTCTGGACAGTCTGCTGTTTCTGAAATTAGGGAGAATTCTGATATGGATGCTGAAAAGACAAGTCAAGTTGCCAAATCTCTGTTTGAATCTTCCTATTTACCATCTGAAAGTAGCCAACGAGGCAAGCTCATGAGTAGCACACTGAGCAGGGCAGTGCCAGAGAAAATGCCAACCGAAAATGAACAAATAGTCAATGAGATACTTCATGACATCCATAGCTCTTTTGCTGACATCTCTGATGGTGTTGGTACTGTTGAAGCTGATTTCAAGGTTAGCTCCGGTTTTCTAATATCATTGTCGAGTTCAGCAGTAGAATAATATATTAAAAAGCAATGTATATCGTAGAAGAAATTTTTATTAGTTTTGAGGGTCCTTTAGGGGAACTCAAATGTCTGAATTCAGGGCGTGGGTCTCTCAGGGCACGTTTGGTTGTTTTACTCGCTTGCCTGGCCTCGCCACTAGCTAGCTAACCTTGCCGGTGCAGGAGAGCGAATCCGGCTCACCTTGCTTACCGTGAGAAAAGCTTGAAAGCTCAGACCCCGAGGCCACTAGCTAGCTAACCAAACACGTCTGTTCTGGACCTATCCTTGCCAAGCTAGGCAACACAGTACCCAGCAAAGGTACCAAACGTGCCCTCAGTGTGAGTTGATTCTCTTGTGTAATTTTACTATTTTTATCTTCTTTATTATCAGGCAAAAGTCAAAGAAACAATGGAGAAAGCTTTCTGGGATGTGGTCGTGGATTCAATGAGAGGAGACATGCCAGACTACAGTTATCTGGTTAGCCTGGTAAAGGAAATCAGGGAAGCATTGCAGGAGTTAGCTCCTACAGGGTGGAAAGAAGAAATAAATGACAATATTAACCTTGAAATTTTGACCCAGGTAAGAAGAGTTCAGTTTGTACCATGGACTTATGTTGGATCATGATGCATATTTGACACAAATTATATTGTTTTTGGTGGAAAGTTGCTTGAGTCAGGCTCCCAGGACAGACAATATCTTGGACAAATTTTGCAGTTCTCTCTGGATAAGCTGCGAAAACTATCTTCCGCTGCAAAGGAAGAAGAGATGAAGAAGAGTCATGATAAATTGTTGGGGGAACAGATCCAAGACCCTGAATCTAATTATAGAGGTCCAAATTCATTTGTTGTTTCTGTCATCAAGGGTTTGCGCTTCACTATGGAAGAACTAAAGGTCTTTACTATACTGAGTTTGTTTTTGAATAAATTTTTTTTAGGGCAATGTTTTTGAATAAATTGATGGGCTATATTGTAAAACTAAAGTATTACCTTGTGACAAAAATCCTTACTGAACAGGCTCTTAAGGCAGAAGTCAGTAGAACGCGCATCCAACTATTGGAACCAATCATTAAGGGATCAGGTGGAGTGGAGTACCTGCAGAAGTCTTTTGCTGATCGCTATGGCTCCCCTTCTGACACGTTAGCTTCTCTCCCAAAAACTGCCTGTTGGATTTCCACCATGAAAGATATTGAGGAAGAAAAGTGGAATCAACATGTCAGCTCGCTATCCATTCTGCCAGCAGCAAGCCATGTTAGTACATTACTTCTAACAGCTTCATTTAGTCCTGTAACCACAATGTCATGCTTATCCACCTTTTCTTAACAATACTTAACTGCTTTTTAGTCTGCACCCACCATTTTCTCTTAATGTACTGATTACACTTGAAAATCTGAGAATTCCCAACCCCCATAACAGGTCCAGCCACTTGTTGCCACACTCCGAACAGGACTTGCAGTTCCTGGTCAACTACAATCTGCGATACCTGCAGCAGGTATATTCTTTGCTTTCTCCCCTTTCAGACACAAGTTGCTGTTTACCGATAGTCAATGCTGATGTTGCATATTGTAAAGCAGGCAGTACAGAGCTAGCAGAATGTACGGGAGAAAGGATTGGCAGGCTAATAAGGATTGGGTTATTGCAACTCATCAGCTGCACGGAGGGTGTGCAAAGCCAGTCAGTTCCTGAGACCTTTATGCTCAATTGGTTGAGATTGCGATCTGTTCAGAGTAAATTCCAACAAGTGATTGTGATAGCGACAAGGTGAAACACTATTTGGGTTTCTACTTTTTAAGTTTTCATTATTATGAGGCAGTTATAATTTGCCAGAACAGGATGACTGAACCCAATTGCCTTTTTCCCCTTTTCTTTGTTTGCAGCATGCTTGTCTTGCATCAGGTCTTAGTGAGTGAGAACCCGAAGATAACTCCTTCAGAACTGGAGAATGCAACATTGGAACTGTTTAACATGCTCACAAGGTTACTAGACAACTTTGCAGATGTTGGCACTGGAAAGATCATTGAGGTGATGATGCATTCATCAACCTCAACGGGCTCTCTGTCAAAGGAAATGATGGAGACCAGGAAGCAGATTTTGACTAGGTTCTTCCTTAAAAGCCTCCAGACGGATGACACTGTCTTTAAGAAGGTCTCTCAGTCCGTGTACTGTGCGTTCCGGGCAGTCACCCTGGGTGGCAGTGGAGAGAATGGCCGGAAGCTCGCCGATGCATTGCTGCGGCGCATCGGAGCAACAAAACTCACTGAGCGGGTAGTGAAGGCAGCTGAAGTGCTTATCAAAGCAGCAATGGTGTCAGAACAGGTCCATGGCCCGTGGTATAAGCAGTTGCTGTGAATAGTTACTATTACTTGATACGCAGATGATCTGGTTACGCAGTGCCACTCGCGCCTTGTCGAGGTTGTGGAAAAAGCATTGTACAGAGATCTACGAGTGTTTGGGGTGTCAGATCAGATGATGCCGTGAAGATTGATTTCAATCTTCCTGGGATCGAGGGAAGACTTCGTCCCTGATTCCCTGGGTAAGGCGATGTTGTGTGAAAATGGTACGTTTATCGTATTACAGCGGAACAATATGCTTGGTTTGTGCGAGTGTCGTGAATCGTGATGTATATATACGTATACAATCGTGAACCATAACGAAAAGCTAGCTGAACAATTGTTGTGAAAATAGCACGCTGAATGCATTGTATATACACGAAACTTATACAGTTCGGAAATGCTCTCTGTATATATCTTGCATCATCATGAATGAATGCACTACAAGCTCATCCGTAAGCTGCCACAAAACTGAATCTTGAGTTACAACAATCAGCTCACGAGGACAGCTGCTCTGCCTCCGGCGCCGCCGAAGCCTCGACGGTGGAGGTCGCCTCCGCCGGGGCGGGAGCCTCGAGGGTCTCCGCCGGCGCCGCCACCGCTGGCTGGAACTTGGCGACGTAGTAGCTGAGCGGCGGGCCCTTGTATGCGGCCTCCGGCACCACCGGCTGGTTCTTGCTGACCTGGATGAGGATGGACGAGGCCGCGGCGACGGTGATGAGGACGAGCCCCGCCGCGATGGCGGCCGTGTTCTCGGCGCCCTCCGCCGACGTGCCCGCCGCGCCGGAGCTGATGGCGCTCTCCGCCACGTACACCGTCGGCTGCGCGAGTTCACAGGCGAGCACCAGGCCGGCGTCAGTTGCAGGAACAAAAAAACAATGCTATCTTATCACCTCATACTCCAGAAAGCCTTCAGCTTCTAGTAGAGGATAAAAGGAAGCAAAGCAATTCCACACAGCTGGTCGCAGAACACGCGGTGCTAGAACGTCCAAATGCAAAAGATAGCGGCGTGCCGGGAATTTACCTCGACGGAGTAGACGTTGGTCTGGCCGGCGGTGTCCTTCTCGACTAACCCAGTCCAGCCTTTCTTCCTGGGCGGGAAGGTGCCGACGACCCTGGTCCTCTCCTCCGCCAGCCACTCGGCGCTCAGGCTCCCGACCTGCGAGCAACAGGGATGCCATTTCATTGCTGCTTGCTCTCTCTCCCTTGCTATCAACGAGGGCCCAGTCCAAAAGATAAGCGAAAGAAACTACTAGTAGAAAGCAGCCGGTACCTCCTTGTCCGGAGCGCACTCCACCTCGTTGCAATCGGGGTCCTGCGCCGGCGCCGGCGAGGAAGGGGACGGAGACGAGGAAGCGTTGCAAGCGAGCAGGAAGGCCCTGCTGCTGCCGCTGCTGTTGACTCCCCCTCGCACAAGGGTCGCCTGAGGCTTGCTCCTCAGGAAGATGCAGCCGCTGGCGGAGAGCATGGACTGCGCAGGGCAAGCCATCTCCCTCCCTCTCTCTCTCTCCTTTCTTCGCAGACACACACACAGAGCAGAGCAGAGAACAGGTGACGAACACCAGAGAATGAGGATCGCTTGGGAACCAGCAGAGGCTTCCTCCTCTTTGCCGGTTGCTTTTGTGAAGCAGGCCTGGGGAGGAGAAATAAATATCTTTGCTGCTGGTTGCTATCTGTGGACGCCAGTTCGTCCACGTTGCCGCGCTGGCTGCTGCGGAGATTGCTGGACGGAGCAGAGCCTTTGGTGTGTGTCCCTCCCGTCCAACAAACCAGACGCCGACTAATGGCTTTGGACTTGCCTGAATGGCTCAGCTACCGTATAAACACAAATCCTTTTTCCTTTCTCCCTTCTCTAAAACTCGCAGACATACTGAAACTCTGAAGAGACAGACAGATGGCTGTGAGCTGCTACAGGACTGCAACCACAGGCAGCTCCAAACAGTAATCGTGGAGACCGGAGACAACTGCTTTGCTCAACAAATGGACACGCAAACATGGCAAATCGAAGTCTGAGCAGACTTCTCCACAGCCGCATGGATCAAGCTCTAGGCAACATCATGCTTACAGGTGTAAAATCTGGCTCAATAGTTTGCTATCAGTTCAGTTACGGAGGGTTTCCATTTGGGAACCAATGTCCAAAATGGAAAGGAAAGGAAAAAGAAATGCGTTGTTGAGATCTAGCTAGTGACGACGCGATTGACCAGCCATGGGGAATTGAAAGCCCACATAACTTACTACGCCCAACCCTGTCAATCTGGGTTGCTCAGTTCTCCCACCCACCTAGATAGACTGCCATCTTATTTTGAGATAGACTGTCAGCTTGAAGCAGCTCAGTTCTCCTTCCATTTGTTGACGTACTTGAGGAATGCCATGGAGGGGTTATCCTTCGGTTGAGCCCGGACTCGCGTGGAGCGGCGCAGCACACCCTCTTCAAGTAACATCTTGTGGACAATATCTTTTGTTCGCTTCTCCAGGGCGTTACTGTAACATGGACCATGAAAAGAATTACCCAGTATACTAAGTGAAACAGCAAGGACGTAATTCCACTCACACTTATGGTATGTGAAAAACAAGATGTTGCAATTATGAAATGAGGAGTCTGAAAGATTAGCATCAAGCCATGCAGGGAAGACATTGCACAATCAGTAGTCGTGAAAATCCTTTTACCAGAAAATAGAACCAAACACATAAAAAGTACAAGGGAAAATTATTCCAGTATCAAGAAGATAAACTAAGGTTTATGAGGTGGACACAGCCTGCAAGTGCAATAGGCGAAATGTGCCAGCTACAGAGAAATATATCACGTGTACCACCAATGCCTTGTCCTAAAGAACCATGCTATGCGGAGTTACAAAAGGCAGAAGAACTAATTTTCATATCAGAAAAAAGTATAATGTCAGCCACTTTCTACAACCAACAAAATCATAGCCAAAATTCCCAATAGTGATCAACAGTAAGGTTCTTAGAGATCATTTACCTTATCTTATTATAGAACTTCTCCAACTGTCGTTTCAGAGCTCTCTCCCTTATACCTTTCACATTCAACGAGCCCATGAGTGCATCAAGCTGTCATTTCCAAAAAAAAAGGAAAAATTACTATAGCAACCACGGATGCTGAACATTGAGATTTGAAACCGGATCATTGCAGTCACCTCTTCCTTAGTACTGTAGTAACCCCATTCTCTGAAATCTGCACTTTCAACAAAAAGCCTCCCTTCACGCCTAAAAAACCAATACCTATTGTAGTGTCTGTCTTTACCAAGAGGGCTAGAACGGATGGATAGTTTCTCAATCTCCGTCTCAAGATGCCGTACCTTCAAATACACAAATTTCACCATATTAAGCAAAATAGCAAGGCTAATAGAAAGCATTGTACCTTAGATCAAATGTGACTAGAATACATAGATAGGTGCATCTGCACATGGAAATACACTGAGGTGCTCACCAGATGACGTTTGCCTTCTGTCTTGCTTCGAGAAGTATTGCTCCTGTCCTTCTCATCTTTTCCCCTAGCCAACTCATCGACACTCTCATTGCCATCTTGCACAGCATCTGTCTGGTTCTCTTCATTTTTCATGGCAATGTCAGTGTTCAAATTTTGCTCTTCTTTGTCCTTTCTGGTACTCTCTCTTTTTGTTGCGTTAAGGGATTGTTTCTGGTCCACCCTCTCAATTAGTATCTCCCTTATGGCTGAGGTTTTTATAACTTCTCCCACTAGTTCCTGGAGGATCTTAAGCTTTATATCTGTGTCAATAAGACCATAATAACCCTTTCTCACTGTTGAAATGTTGCTGGATAGTTCTTCAATTTTTGTCATTTCCAAGAAGTCACATAGATATTCAGACCATGTTACTAAACTTATCTGCAAAGGATGCACAGAAAAAAAAACAGATAAAGGGCACATTCAATGTAGAGTGGAGGGAGGCTGAGCATAAAAGTAAAAGGGAGAACCTTTAACTTCCGTTTCTTGTTCTGCAGTATAGTGAAATAGTCACCTTTGTCCTTAATGAGCAAGTGAAACATGGCTGCATGTATTTCCACAAGAAGAACATTGCTTTCTTTGTGGCAAATTGCATTCTCCATATCTGTTAGGGGAAATGGGGACAGATTCAGAACCCTCCCAAAAGACGTGCAGAAGTCCCATACCATAAGGAGATCTCCCACAGAACATCTTGGGACTCTAAAATCTGTAGCCAGAGGAGGTCTCTTAAATAAAGCTGGATCATCTGCATTGGGCATTAACAACAGATCGTCTATTGGATACTTAACCGGCACATGTGCATGTCCTTCATCTGGCAAACACACAAGGATCACTGGTTAGAAGCCTGGAAGAATGAAAAAAGACCATTGCTAGAAGTGGTATGAGTCCAGCTGAATCACCTTTCTTTATCTTTTTTCTCCCATCTTCAATAGTTCCATTCTCTTCTCTTTTTCTCCCTTTCCTGTGCAAACCTTCATTATGCTAGAGAAAGAAAAGAAGTTTAGCACTATATAAATCTGTAGCATTCATGAGAAACATACTAAACGGAAGTGAGATGCTCAGTGCTCACCATTATATTGTTAGGGGGGTCCATAGTTATGCCATATTTTTTGGCGAGATTCTCATGTATAACCCACGGGGTACTCCGTGTTGTTGAATCTCTAATAAAAATCTTCAGTGTATTCCTGCTAACAGGCGCCCTCTTGTAGAAGAGATCCGCAGCTTTAACTACCGATGTGTTCATCACAGTCTTGTCCCGACCAAGCCAACCCACTTCACAGATCTTTGTGCCATCAGAATCTAAAATCTTCAAAATTTTGCAAGGTACCACAGAACCATCCTTTTTAGCATGTAACTCCGTTCCTTCAAATACTTCTTCCAGCAGACTAGCATATATCTTGTTGACGAGCTCATATAAGCCAAGAGTGCCTGAAACAAAAGGTAGCGTGAAATACATTTCCATTCTGATTAGTGAAATAACATAGATGCTTTGTAAATGACAAGCAGTCCATTATTTGCAAAGTTTACAAGCTTCCAAACATATGACTTGAATCTATACGGTACAATTGAACGGAAATAGTTACTTTTTACTTTTTCCATCACAACTAATCAGTGCTGTGAAACAACACAAATATTATATTATTAATGAAACAAAAAAACTTATAATGTAAGATTCACATGACACATGACAAGTAAAAAGAAATATCTTCTTACTGTACTGAGTCATCCGAAGAACAAAAGCCATCAGCTCATTTGGCAAACTTTGAACCTTCTCCATAGCGTTATGCTCAGACACCAAAGCTTCTTCAAAAGTTAAATTAGTTTTTCCAGACATCTTACATGACCAAACTCTTTGGCGATAGAGGTTTAGCCTCTTTAGATATTCTCTGATGGGCTGTTAAGGATACACGCATTGGACTTCGCATTGCTAAATTACTTCAGTGCAAATGCAAAAGGCACAAAATTGGCATTGTAACTTGAAATAATGCTTCTGGACAAATATTAACAAATTGGCATGCAACAGCATGATGCAAAGAGGATACTGATAATCTTGGAATATCTCCTTTGTGAAGCGAATTTGGAACACCTTCTCCTTCGAATCCAAGTCCTTAGGAGGCTCCAGTAAGGAGAAAGGTTTCTTATTGAAGAGAGGCATTGGGCCTATGGTCTGAACTGCACAAGAAAACAAAGCACAACTTTCATTACTCCAGTAAAGCTCTTGCGTGGAAAAGAATCTTGAATGCTGCAAAAAAGCTGATAAGTAATGCAATCAGCCAATATCATCTGCTCACGGATGAGTAAGAAACGGTAACAAGATATCTAGAGTGTACATATAGATAGTATCTAACGCTCTGTTCTTCTACCCACCAGAAATGCAATTTAATGTAGCATCTAAGCAAGACAGATTCTAGCAGAAAAATCATAAACCCATCATTTTATTACCACATAAAGCGTAGACAGCATCTGGTGCTGCAATGCAGCCTGCTCTTATGCAACATGAATAAGTGCAAGGTCAACAAGTCTACAAGCAGTCCTGGACCCTAACCCAATAAAATGGGAAGGGCGGCCCAAAATCTGGGAACCCAGAAACGCCACCAATCCTCGTTCCCACCCCAGTGGATTCCCAACCCCGGCGCCTTCCCCTGCAGCACCCCCACCTCGACACGCCTCCAGAACCCAATCCCGATTCCCTCTAGCCCTCGGCCAGCCGCACACCACGACTGGCAACACCGGCCGAGCCAATCCCCCCGCGGAACTCCGGGCATCCCGCGGCAGCTTGCCGCAATCCAGCCCAAATAACCAGGACGGAAAAGCAAGGAGGGGCACTAGGGTCGCCGGATCTCACCGACAAGTACCTCGATTCAACACGGCACGGAGGAGCCTCACCAGACGGGGGACCGACAGTCGACGCCGCCCGCGGGGCGGTGGGGCGTCCGCGCGGGAGGGGCGCCCACCGGCGCGCGTGAGAGGCGGCGAGGGAGCGCGGCGGCGGCGGAGGGGGAGGCCGGGGGCGGAGCTGGTGGCGCGGGCGCGCGGCGCGTTTGGGGAATGGTTTGGCGCCTTCGTTTTCGAGTTGGGGGTTTCCTCGGGGTCGCGAAGAAGAGAGAAAGAGGATTGAAAAAGTGCGGGGGTGGTGAAAATAAATAAAGAGGGGGGAAATAAATGGGGGGAGATTTCTACGGCGGCTTGGAAGGGAAGGGCGGTAAACGAAGCTGTACCCAAAATTGACCGCGTGAAATTCAGTTTCCTTCAAATACTCCCATATTGGCTTTGAGGGGGAAATTCACATAGTTGCTTTTTCAAATCCTCCAAATTTCATTTCTTAGGTCCAAACTTCAAGCTTTAGTCGACGTGTGTTCTCTGCAACAACGGATTCCTACAGCTGAGAGTTTCAGCCTATTCATTGCCATCGAAAGAGAAGTATCTTGCAAAGGTGAAGCACAGCTTACCCAAGTTAGGTAAGGGAAAAAGAAGAGAGAATAGTCTCGTGACGGCCGTGTCAACGGTTTGCGCCATTTTTTTTTACATAACGGTTTAAGGCATCGTTGATACAGCATTTGGTGTGCTTAGGTGTTTTTTAAGTGTTAGCGCTGCTTAATTCTACTCCCTCCGTCTCGTAAATAGTGCAATCCTGAGATTCAAAAAAAATCCAACAAAAGAATGCAATTCTAGCTGTAATCATCTGTTTTATTCTAAAAATAGATAATTTTTTGAATGCAGTAACCACCTCTATGCCAAAATTAGTAAGATTGGGACGGTTACCGAGGGTAGCATGGTCATTTACCATCATTATTAATCTGTCTCAAAAAAGCTGGAATTACACTCTTCACGAGACGGAGGGAGTAGGTGTAGTGACCGTAAGGAGACGAGGTGAGACTGTGAGAGGAAATTCATGGGAAAATAGAAAGGAGCAAAGTAGAAAATTCTTTTATCGGAAATGTAAAAGGCCACAGAAGAAAAGTACTAGTGTTACTGGCGTAGGTAGTTTATACGTACTCCCTCCGTTCTGAAAAACCTGACGTTTAGGACAAGGTTTGGGTCAAACATTAGGAATATAAATCATCAATAATTTTTAAATTATTGAGTTTACAAATATGAAAACTATATGGATAGATTTGTCTTGAAAAATACTTTCATAAAAGTATACATATGTCACTATTTGATAAATATTTTTATAATTAAAAGAGGTCAAAATTGTGTTTTGAAGATCATATCGCTGTCTTAAACGTCAAGTTTTTCAGAATAGAGGAAGTATTCCCCTCCGTCTCTCTTTTTTAGCACACCCCTCCGTCTCTCTTAACTTTCAACGTGGCATAGCAACGTGCGACGTGGCCAACGACGTGGGTGGCTGCCCGTCGCCCACGTCTCCGAGGCCCAAATCCGCAAAGCCGAAAATGAATTCCTGACCCCAATTTTTCGGTGCTTTAGCCCCCCGAGCAGACCGCCGGTCAAACATGCATGGCCCAAGAAAACACAGCCCCTTCCAGTGCCTTCTCCTGGGCCCATCTATATGGGCCTTACCCTCGTAACCAGACCGGGCTAATTTATGGGCCATTTTGAGCCCAGAGCGCTCGCGAAGTATACGTAACCAAAAGGAAGTGCGGACTCACTCGAGGCCGTCCTCGACGCTTTTCACTTGCCGATGCCATCCGCCGCCGCCGGAATGGAGCCGGATCACGAGCAGGCAAAGGCCGCCGCCGCCGGGGGCCACCGCAAGCACCTAGCCATGCTCGAGCGCCTCTCCAAGCGCTCCTCCTCCTCGGCCTCCGGCGCTTCCTCGGACTCCGCCAGCGCCTCCCCCGTCGAGGCCTTCCTCGCCCGCTTCGCCGCCGCCAAGCTCGCCGCGGAGTCAGCGCTCTCGGCCTGCCGCGCATCCTCCCCAGAAGGCGACGCGGCCGCCTCCCTGGCCGCTGCTGCGGCCGTCATCGACGACCTCGACCGCCTCGTCGCCGAGTCGTCCCACGCGCTGCCCCCCTACGAGCTGCGATCCGCCCTCGCCACCGCCGCCGACCTCCGCGCGGCACACAGGGCCGCCGCCTCCGAGATCCGGCCGAAGAAGTCCTTCTCCTTTAGGAACAAGAGCAGAGCCCCGAAGAGCCCGCCCCAAGACCCTGCCACCGTACCACCACCACAGCCGCCGCCTCCGGAGCAGCCGAAGCTTAGTATCGGTGCGACTCTGCCAGGGCTCGGGTTCCGGGCCAGGAATGGCGCCACTTTGGTGAAGGATCTGCGAGTGTCCAACGACAAGGATGGGGATTTCACGCTCGCGGATTTGGTTTCCTGCGAGGTCTATCTCAAGGGCAAATGCAGGGCGCTGTACGTCCACAAGCTGAGAGATTGCCGTGTGTTCGTCGGTGCTGTTCTTGGCTCGGTGCTCATAGAAGATGTCGAGGGTTGCACTTTTGTAATGGCAGCTCACCAAATCAGGATTCATGAGGCGAGGACGACAGATTTCTACCTGCGGGTGAGGAGCAGGCCGATCATTGAGGATTGCAGTGGTGTGAGATTTGCACCACATGCTTTGAAGTACGATGGGATTGATGAGGATTTGAAGGAGTCCGGGCTTGAGGAGGAAACTGGTAATTGGGCCAATGTGGATGACTTCAAGTGGCTCAGGGCACTGCAATCACCGAATTGGTGTTTGGTTCCAGAGGAAGAGCGGCTGCAGATTGTTGACATTTCAGAGGTTTGTGAACAGGAGGATGATAGCTGAGCTGCCTTGGAGGGTTTGCTGTCAATCTTATTTTGTTTCATCATTCTGGGTTGGTTATCGAACAGTATGCCTATGGCCTTATCGGAGTTAAGTTTTGGATTTTTGATGTTAATATTACAATGTACAAACCTTTGCTGAATTGGGAATGTGGAGAATTTAACTGTTAGTGTGTCAAAACAAGATGTTAGTTCATTCACTGTCTGGATACCCAGTAGTAACAATAACACATATTTTGATTGCAGATTCGGTCTTGTAGCATCATAGCATCAGGACTTGTTTATAGCCGTATGGAGAAAAAAATTTGTTTATCTGATTCTGTGATATTCATTGTTTGCTGATCTGATTGGGATGCTTTGGTTTGTCGTTCTGGATTGGTCGTTGAATTCTGTCTTGCTTATGGGAGCTATATGTTTGTTTTAAGCTAATGGATTGCAGTATATGTACCATCAAGAGGATTCTGAATTGAGAATGGGAAGCATCAAACGCTTCACTGTGTCTAAACAAAGGTGTTGTTTGCTTTATTGGCATGCATATACAATATTATTAAGACAACATTTTGAATGAAGCAAATAACACCTGAATTGGATATGCGTGCCATTGAAGCAGAATTGCATATCATGTTGCAATTCTGCTCCATAGCATCAGCACTGCTTCTTTTCTTTAAATTTTGGTTTCTCTAATTATATTATGTTCAATGTGACTAGCATCAGACTCCCGATGCATTAAGTTCACCATGTCTAAAGTTTATTTTACCCAATAACCATTTCGTCGTGTAAATTGCTGATGCAGTCATTTCGTACATGGCTAGTGTGAAATTATCCAGATGGCCCATTTCCGCTAGCAAGTGCCCCTTAATGAACTGACGATGTTCCTGTTGTCGATTTGTTATTTTCCTGTAATGCAAAGGAGATGCAGTTTTAGACTCCATTATCTCTCCGCATTTTATTAAAATCACATGCAGTTCCCTTCGGGATCATTTTGAGAAATCCTGAACTAATGGAGGCAAGTCTATCTAAGCAAGGTATATATCAAGACACGCAGTCCCTTCTGAATTCCCTGTAAAAAATGGCTTCACTGCATTGTGTGTGTGTGTGTGTGTCTCCGTTTCCATTCGGATGCAGCTAACTATGGTCTATACTAGATCAGGTTTCATTATTAGCTTTTGTTACTGATGCACGATAACTAATGTACGCACAAATAGGCATGGAAAAAGGGACATCGAGGCTCTGCCTGAGCCGGCCATTTTTTTTAATAGATGGCCAAGGCAACTGGATGTACAACCATTGTGTTCCTGCACTAAGTAGACTCGGGAAATAAACATGTAAACACGCAAGTTACCAAGAGTACATCACATTCACATGGAAAACATAAAAGAGATTACTTAACACGAATCTGTAGTAAATACACATAACATAATTAAGACAAGCAAACTCAAACAAGACCAAAGACTACTTCAAGATTCATATATCTCCACCAACTTACTCCATCCAGAAAAGAAGTCATTCTAGAGATTTTTATGACAGATTAACGAGAAAGTTAAATGACTTTGATTGCTTCTAATTATTAGCCATATTTGATACTAATTGGTTCTTGCATGCACATGCACCTACTAATAGTAGAATGACTTTTTTTTTGATAAATTTCCAATCCTAGAGAGTTTTTTTTTTGTTTACGGAGGGAGTATATTGGCATCCACTGGCTAGTATCCCACACTCAGAATCCGTAATACCATTCTGATCACCTCGATGAATCCATTTCGGCCAAGGCACTGGCCACTTGTAATTGGCCCGAATATATTATATGATCACGTTCATACAATCACACGGATTGTAATATTTTAGTAAGGGGATACATCAGCGTACCGTTTCAGACCAAAACCGCCACTGTCAAGTTCAGCAGCGGTCCTAACAAACACGCAAAATAATAGATTTAGTATAATATCGGGCTTCAATCAACCTGCTCCAACAAGATAACTAAAATGTGCACCCAAATATAAGAGCCAAGTTTAAATCAAATCCTGAATACTTCACTGAAAGGCAATTAAATAGACAAGGGAAATGTAGACATACCCTTTCTTAAAACAATCCAGGACATCAACAATAATCATCACAATATAGGGCTGGGTTGCCCACTTTTGGGTCATAAGTCATGCCAATATAGTTCCCTTCAGCATCAACAAGGGGCCCTCCCCAGCCTAACCAGGTTTATATTGATGAAGTGTCATTTGTAATGCCAAATAGAAATTAAAATGTATATTGTGACAGAATTATTCACTTCCGTGGTTTAAACGTGGGCATAAATATATCAACAGCAATACCTTGGAGATTCTACATGTTGAGTATAGAAGCCTTTTGAAATCAAATGGGCCAGACCATGGGGAAACCAGTTGGCCCAATGAAACCATTAAATCACCTGATTTGAAGGAACGCCCTACAACAGCTACTAACTTAGAACTCCGATTTGTCGGTCCATGTCTAAGAACCGGGAGAGAGACAGCACATGATTTCCTAACACTGACTAGAGCCACATTATAATGTAGACTATAATGTATTAATGTCCCTTCTCTGTGTTTTCCTGCCTGATAACAACACCTGAATCTGCAAATAATATAATGAGATTTAAGCAGTATCTTGGAAGAAACAAGGATAAAAAAAATGATCAAGAGCACCAACCCTCAAGCGATCACAATCTTGTTTCCCTAAGAAGGATAATAAGGATTCCTAACCAAGCATGCTGAAGTAAGAAAAGTACATTCATTATCTTGAAATTTACCATCCCAGTCAATGAAAGTTCCGGAGCATGCAATTTTTTTTTATCTTCTGGACACCATAATTTTGATCATTAGCATATGATGACCAAGCGTGAAATAGTAAAAAACACAATACTGTAAAATCACCATTGAATGAAGCATGGGAGACAAGACTTCGATGTATCTTTTGACAAACTTCTCTACTGACAATATACGATCACCAAAAGTCTCTTCAAAAGTATAAACCAAAATCGTACCACCTGATCGAAGATATCATGATTGTTAGTTGTACATCAGAACTGCAAACAGGAGCATTTAAGTACTAGTCAAAGTGATGTACAAGCATTGGCTCACTGTCAGTTGGCCTAGGATAACCAAAGCTTCGAGATACCAACAATCATCCTTGTCAGGAGCAACGTGGTTTCGCCTAACTGTTCCATCGATCGAATCCTAGATAGATCTTAGGACTTTATTGATTTACAATTTCATTAACAGTATCATTAGATGTGCCACGAAAGTGTAATGAGGTCTATTTACATGGAATTTGTGAAAAATACAATTTAATATTTAGTGGCACCGCCACCATTCAATTAATAGCTTGCATTGTATATAAATTAATACAGTCATATGCAGCAGAATCAACCATGATTTTATAACCCACCATCCATGACTTTGTGAAAAATAAAATACTAACTTTCATGTACTTCGGTGTGACCCTACCTCCGTCAAAATTGAATTTTTCGTATGGATTATTTATCTTTGCTCTATGTATCGTACCGTAAAGACATTTACCTATTTTTTTATTATATAAAATAAATCTGTATAAGAGGAGGTCGGAGAAGCGGGACCGCGGGAGACCGAAACTAAGTCCTTCTAATTTTCAGCAGAACAGGGAACTCAATCTATCAGCAGCAAGGGAAATCGACGATGGCGGCGGCGCTTCGTTGCGCGGCGAGGAGGCTCGGCGGTCGCGAGCTCCAGCGCCCGCAGCGGAATTATGCAGCGGGCCTTGAGGGCATCCATGGCGGGCGGGCTGTATGGCCCACCCTTTCTCGCCGATCTACTGCTTCATCCGACGCTGCGAACAGGAGCACGATGGTATTTCCCTCGATTCCTTTACCCGCATTCTTCCATTGCCAATGAACCCAAATACAACCTCTATAATTTTTTTTTCCTTGTATGTTGCTACCAACATGATAGGACTGCCTGGGTTGCTCTCTTAAAAGAACCTTCCGAAGCTTAATAGAAAATTGCTGTATTTTGGAAACAAGAACAATTAAACATGATTTCAGGTGGATAGATACTTCAATGATCTCTTTACCAAATACTCTCTAAGCGTGCAGTGTGTAAATTGCATCCATGTAAAGTGATACTTTTAGGTGTTGTATAGATAAAACCCCTCTGAAAATTGGGTTGCATCCATGAATGAACATAACAGTAGTTGCTATTATGCTATATTGGACTAACTTTGTTTTCTCAAGACTTTTTCCCTTAATGATAACAAATTCATCTTGCGTTGTCAGCATGCTTCTGAGAAATCTGCTGCAGGTCCGAATGATCAGAAAAATGAACTTCTGAAGGAGATACAGTATAAGAAAGAAGAGTTGTTCCATATGATTGCCAAGGTGGATAAACTCCCATCTCCGTGTAGGAAGGACAACATACACCTGCTCATGTATCTTTCTGAACAGATCCAACCTAAACCCAATGACCCCCAATGGTATAACAATCCCAAACATATGCTTAATCCCTTTTTTTCATTTTGGGAATTAGTTTATGATAACTTTTATCTCATTTGTCTTGTAGGCGTTTTTATCGAAGAGCAAAAAGATTGAATAGATACTTCCAATATGGGGCGATGCTGTTTCTTGGCTATATGTCCGTCTCAAATGAGATCTCGCAGCTTTATGATGCACTTGTTGACTAGTTCTCCAGTGTCAGAATGTTCGAGTTCTAGCAGGATGAGCCGTTTGCCATTTGTGGTCTTGAAGAAGTGAGAAGTTCCGTGTTTTCTTTTCTCACTGTTGTGTATTTCGTTGATGAAGCTGGCACTCTGATATTATGGCTCTAAATTTAATGTGAATGATACCATGGATGTTTCAAGTAGTCTCAGCCTTGCCCTGTTGCATATGCTTTTTTCATGCTTCTTAGTTGTGGATCCATAGTTACTAACTCCTCGCCAGCTCGACGGTTGTTTAATATCAAAGTGTCAATAGAGATGGTAATGGGTAACCAAAACCCAATTGTTTTTACTCGATCTAAACCAATGTGCAGTTATCTATGTTGTGCTTTGCATTCAACAAACAAATTGGCAATGCCAATATGGCTGCATGAAAAGCTTACAAGGGTATATAGGAGCTGCAACTGAACATTGAACTCGGTAGTTGTGAATAAAAGAGTTGGAAGTTCTCTACACAATCGACACCCATTGCCAATTTATCCTGGCAATTGCCTAGATTTTTCATGACCATCATCTCAATAGCATAAGCTTTAGATTAACTTAAAGGTTATAATCTTTTGGCAAACTTTGTGGTTTTGGTTTTTGTTTTGAGGAAAATGCAAGACCCTACAAAGTAGTGTTGTAGGTTCACGAAGTCACATAGAGTCGGACGACTAATCATAGATGAGTTGGTAAGGTTCTTTGTGGTGAAACTTGTCCATCTGAGTTTGAGTCCTCGACTCGATATATGTGTCATATTTTTCGGGAATTAACCGACGCATTTCTTTTAGTGGAAGATGATGTCCGCATCAACAGCGAGGTGCATGTGGTGACTCCATAAATTTTAAAATCGGATATGCCAGTACAGTCTCTCGGAGGTGTATGGATGCATGACATATATGTTTTATCCGCTAACGAACCATGTTAGCTTTGCATCTCATTTTTTAAACGATTATTTGTATTGTTCGAATGCTGATATTTCACCGAGCTGCACGAACACAGCAGCCCAAAAAAAAAGATCTCAACTATTCCCCTTCGATTTCAAATTATTAACCATTTAAGTTCTATCCTATCAAACTTTCTAATTTTAATCAAATCTCTATCAAACAATAAAATAAAGATTAATTCAGCGGTACGTGATAATTTGACAAAAATCTCCTAATATTTATAAAAATCAACCCTCTATCTTTTAATACGTTATATTTTTTTTAAAAAAAATGATGCAACAAGCATCTCCTCTTGCCTTGACCGAAGTCGCGAGGGGAAGCCCCTACCAATTATTTATTTTTTTTTATTTCAAACCCAATTATTCGCTACCACAGGAAGTTGAACTTGGGTCTGCTGGGTGCTACTTAGATTCTCTAACCACTAGGCTAGAGGCCCTTTCACGCCGTCCCACACCATTGCACGCACTCTTTCATTTTCTCGCGTCGCTTGCATCTTTATCGTCGTCTCTCCGTCGTCACGGGCACAACATCTACCGAGAATATCTCATTTTCTCATACTTCCTGATAAAATGCAGAATCGATGGCGGAGATAGGCATCGAGGTCACCTTCGGGAGATAATATTTTTGACGATGATTTGATCAACACAACACATGTGGTTCAAAGGATAGAGCTGCGGCCTGCAGATGGGTACTCGAAAAGGGTGTCTGATCTTTTAAATTAAATATTGTTCGTAGGCCTGTGTGATCTATATTGTTTTTCTTTCTGTTATGATGAAGCAACAGAGATGGTTTTGCGAGAATGAAAATTTGTGTCAATTTCCGGCTGTGGATTTGGATGTCTTAATTTTTGGTGTAGATTTTATTTGTAGAATGACACCTGTTATTTTTGTGATTGTTAACCTTACCAATTGTATGAGGAGGTGATCATTCTTTGTTGTACACCCTCATCCATGCAAGCAAACAAAGGATAGGATCATCCCATCCACGTTGCATCTCTCTAATCAAACAGAAAACATGGATGATACTACCCCTCGAACCAAACACGTGATAGGGATGTCCAAACACATCCTAGGTGTCCAATTTCTACAAAAAGATGATCGTACAAAATTATAACGTGTTTAAAGAGAGCAACGGAATACAGTATCCATTAGGTAAAAAATATATCGTTCCCAATTATTTTTCTCTATTTTTGCCAATAGTTAGAGAGATAGAGAAATGCTCCCTCTGTTTCTTAATACAGCACTAAAGTTACCCTCCATGGTCCATATTCGTTAATTAAAAACCCAGATCATACGGGGGAACCACTAACAAATAAAAATGCGTTTAATGGCTTGTATAAAACACAATATTATATGATGATATGTGTTAAGACAACAGTAATACAAGACTCGACGATAACTGAAATTGTGTGAGAGAAACTAAAAATAAGATATATAGGTATATATTTCCTTTGAAACATGGATAAGACGCGACAGACTGCACGGAGGGAGAGCGGGCGACGCGCGCGCCACTGCCTCCCTCGGTTCTGGCGGCCTCAACCGCCATCCACACCACGGCCGACGCTAACCCGTCCGCCGTAGTGTCCTCCTCCGCTTCTGCCGCCGCCTGCCACCGTACCTACATGTCGGCCATGGTGTCCTTCGTCGCCTTCTCCACCCCGCCACTCGCACTGTCCGCCGCGGGTCCCCCACCATCCCTGGTTGGCGGTGCCCTCGTCGCCCGGCCCTCCATCCGGCGCCGCCCCAGCCATCTGTTCTAGCTCCGCGTCTTCCTCCGTGCCTACCTCGAAAACCCCGTACCTAAATCCAAATCTTAACTCGGCGGCGGCAACGGCGCGTGAGGCTGCATGTGGCAGTACAACACAGGTCACACGTGAGCGTTTTCACACGACCCGTCGCTGCATAGACTTAACCTTCCTTTCACAAAAATCATACTCCCTCCATCCGCATATATACGACGCCTGTTAGCTCAAAAATGAGCTACTCAACGTCAGAGGTACTCCCTCCGTCCCAAAAAAGAAGACACTTTAGAAATTTTAGGACAGATTAACAAGAAAGTAAAATGACTGATTGCCCCTAATTATTAGCCATATTTGGTACTAATTAGTTGTTGCATGCGCATGCATCTACTAAATATAGTAAAATGACTTGTTTTTTGGGACAAATTTTGAATCCTAAAGTGTCTTCTTTTTGAGACGGAGGGAGTAGTATATAAACTTCACGAATTTATGAAACTCGTGACATGGACAACCGCTTTCCGTTTTTACCCCGGGCAAGCCGGCAACTCGTCCCCCCCAGGATCCCTGGAGTACAGACGCCGATCGGACGGCCGAGGTGCACTCCGCGGGCTCCACGCCACGCGCCCCCGATGGCCCAGTCACGACGCGACGCGACGCAAACGCAACGCGGCGGCAGGAGTCCGCGTCAGACGTCGGCACGGCCGTTACGATACGGGCCTTTGCTTCCGTTACAAGAAGTCACAGAGAGCCACGGTGGCCGCGGACGGCCCGGCCCTCTCCTCGACTCCTCTTCCTCTTTTAAGCCGGGAGATAAACCGACCGCACCAGAGCTCGACTTCGACTCCTGCTGCTTCCCTCGACCGCCGCGCCGCCGGTTCTTCGCAAGTAAGGAACCAATCCTCTCTTCTCCTCCCCCTTCCCCAGTCTAATCTGCCGCGGCTCACGAATTCCGCCGGTGCATACTGCATAGGGTGTCTCTCTCTGTTCTATTCAACGATTGATCTGGTATTCTGGTGAGGTGAGGACGGCGCCAATTTTGGGGGTTTGGCCTTGGCGTTGCTGTGCGTTTGGTCACCGATAATATGATTAGATGGCGAGGTAGATCGATTTTCGGTGGGTATAGTATAGTACGCGAGTGGTTTTTTTTTCGGTGGGTCATCTCTTCGTTAATTCCACGCGCAGTCGGGGGACGATGCTCCACAGTGGGGTGTGGCGGCGCTGTGGTAGATTGCGGTTTTCGGCGGTATATAAGCGTGTTGGTTTTTCGACTATGCAAGTAAATTCGCTTATTGCACCTGATGTGTTTGGGATTTAGCTAGAGTGGAGTTGCTGATGCGCTCCACAGGACAGTATTGATGAGCACGGAGACTCCCAGTTGTAGGGTGTGATGTAAATGATGCTTTGCGATCTGTAGGTATTATGACAGATTTAGATTTAGATTTTTTTTGTTTAGCTGAGTAGCAGCCATCTGAGAAAATAGGGAGGAAACAAAGGTGACATTAGTCCAGGAGTTCTGAATCTATTCTATCTTGTAACCTCACATTTGCGGCTTTGCACTCCAAACCTTTTGCTCTGTATGTAACAAAAAGTCTTCCCTGCATTCCACTTCAAGTATCTTTCCTTGTTTTTGAAACATTGTGAATTTGTGGTTAAGTCCTTGCCTCAATGGAGCATTCTTTCTCGTTGTTGTCAAGTCTTCTCCTTTTTATTATTTCATTCACATACATCTTGTGCCCTGCATTACAGTGATGGTGCTGTAGTAGATTGGGTTTTAGGCAATACATAGGCATAGAAGGCTCTGGGAATTCGTTTAGGCATCTGATGTTTTTTTAGGAATTAGCTACGTAGTCACCATTGAGTAGAGTTAATGATGCACTCCACTAAGCTGATAAACTGTGCCTGCACTGGTAGTACACAATTAATGCTCTGCAATCGTTACGATATAATTGCAGTATCAATGTTTTCTTGATGATATCTCTGAGAAGACAGAACAACATGAACTTAATCTAGGAGTTAAATTCTATCTTGTAGTTTTACATTTATTTTTTTTTCTCGCTGTAAGAGAAATTTTCTTGTTCCCTATAAGTATCTTTCCTTATTTTGAAATATTGGTTCACAACCCTAGTCTTTACAAGCAAGTGATTTGTAAACTTCGATTGTTTTTTTTATGTGAATTCATTTTAGACTGTAAACTTGATGTGCTACTGTCAGTTTGCTCTACCAATTTGAAATTTTTGGTGACCTTGTTAGTTCACAGTCAATGCTCTTTCCATAGCTCTAATATGGTAAAAGCTATAGCTATTTGTTCACATTAGAACTGTTTCGATTTATGATTTGTTCAATAATAAGGGGATAGGTGCCCCAACCCGATGTTTTATATATATTGGTAGCTGCAATGAAGTTGCATCTTAGGGTAGCTTGCTTCTTCTGGTAGTACATTCTTTGGCCTTATCCCCATTGCATATATCGCGGCTGTATGTGATCAATTGCCAATTTGAGTCGTAACTAATAACGAGTCACCTATTGGATCTTCCATGTGATGATTTTTTTTCCATTAGTCACGTCAGATAAAATAATTAACTGAAATAGAAAGATTAATGTACAGGATTTTGAGTCCTCTTTTTTCATGTTGCACTTTTTTAGGTAAGTTTGTTTTTCCTGTCATAACATAAATTATTTCATAACAATTCACTTCAACCTTTACATTTAGAGAGCAACAATTAAACTTTAACTTATGTTAATGAATTCAGCCACTGGGCTAATCATTTAGAAAGTTTGACTGCAAAGCATTTATGCAGCTAGATCAGTGCGGAGGGCCTTTTTCTTTCATTAATTTAGTTGCTAATTTTGTTACACAAATTTTGAGATATAATTGGTGCCTTAGTGACGTCCTGATTTATTGAACAGTTGTTGTGAGACATTGTCATCACCTCTTGCAATGGGTGGAAGCCATTACGATGATGACTGGGTATTGCCCAGTGCCGATATAACTCTCGTTCTTGTTGGGAAACTTGGGTATGGAAAAAGTGCAACCGGAAATAGCATCCTTGGACGGGAAGCGTTTGTATCAGAATACTCCCATGCCAGTGTTACCAATACTTGTCAGTTGGGAAGCACTACCCTGAAGGATGGCCGCACCATCAATGTTATCGATACACCAGGTAAGGCTTAAATTTTGAATGTTATTCTATCTGTTCAATCTATTGGGACGTTGGTCTTTACTCTTTAGGGTGTTATGAATTTTGATGTCTATGTATGATCTTGTGCCACCTGTCATTCTTAGCTCTCCTGCTCTCTGGTTCTATTCTTACAATTATCCTTTATATTGAAGTGTCATCATTATTATTATGATGTTTGGTATATAACCCCTGCCTAATGAATTTTAGATACCATTCAACCTTAGTGGAGAAGCCATCTGCTACGCTCACACTAAGCATTGTGGGGTGTATATTATTGCAGTGTTTGTTATATGACCCATGCCTTTTGGAGTTTAGTTACCATTCAAACTTAGTGGAGAAGGCATCTGCTACCCTCGCACTTAACATTGTGGGGTGTATAGTGAGTTTACATGAAGTAGTTTATTCACTGAAGTTAATGTTTATATTGATAAAAATGGAGCTACTTGATATGAAGAAGTGCACTTGTTAAAATGCATGCCTGTTTACATGGAAGAGTTTTTCATTCTTTGGAGGTCCTTTTCGTCTTAAGAAGTTCACTGTATGATATTGAAAGTCCCACACTTAAAGACTTCATGAACCAGAAGGATTAACATGTGTTTCCCAACTGCATGGTGGAGGATTATATTTCCTTTGTTTTCATGATCTTTCAATTCACACTGGATTTCTTTCTTGTTCAAAGGCAAAAGCAACTTTATGCATTTACAGTGTTAGTTGTTAAATATGAAAATTGAGCATAACATGCCACCTTTTCAAAAGCACAGAATACTTAGAAAATAATTCTGTTTCCTTTGAGAATAATTGGTAATGTTTGTTATTTTGGGCTAATTACTAACTTAAATTTCCTCTAGGGTTGTTTGATATGTCCATTTCATCTGATGATGCTGGTAAAGAGATTGTTAAGTGTATGAACATGGCTAAAGATGGGATACACGCAGTTCTGATGGTTTTTTCTGCCACATCTCGGTTTTCTCGAGAAGATGCAAGTACAATTGAGACCATTAAGGTCTTCTTTGGGGAAAAGATTGTCGACCACATGATCTTAGTTTTTACTTATGGAGATCTAGTTGGTGAATCTAAATTGAAGAACATGCTAAATAATGCCCCGGAATATTTGCAGGTTGTTTTTGTCTCCCCTTTTCTAACAACATTCAGTAATAAATTGATTTCTTTCCTCTCTTACATCAATTAGTAATATTTTTGCAACAATTGATCTCGTAATAAATTGTTTGTTCTGTTTACAGAACGTTGTTGAGCTATGCCAAAACAGAGTTGTGGTCTTCGATAACATGACCAAGGACCGATTGCGCCAAGCTCAGCAGCTTGACAAATTGCTTGATGTAGTGGATACTGTTTGTGCCAACAATGGGGGAAAACCGTTTTCAGATCAAATGTTCACTCGCATCAAGGTAAATGATAAATTAGTAATTCAAGATTGGAGTTTTGTTTCTTATCTTTATCTTGTCTTGCGTAGGAAGTGCATGATAGAGAAAAAGAGGTGCATAGCATGGGATATTCAGGATATTCTGATGAGCAGATATCTGAGTTGAAGAAGGAGATTCATAGAACTCGGGATGAACAACTTGCCCACATAACCAGCATGGTAAGATCTATCACATTAAAAGATGCATTTCAAATTCTAGGACTTATCTAGGATACTAGAAGTCTAGAATACAGCATTGCATGACCTTTTTAGTTTCATCCTCTTCTCTGCGGATGCCATTTCATCGAATATCACTGGGAATTTAGTTCAACACTCAAATGAGTCTGCAACATCTAGTAGGTTATAAGTCAAATGTGATGGCAACATGTGTGTAAATTTCTAGAACTGCAATATTTGTTTGAGTGAGTATAGGCTGTTGGGTATTCGTCAGCATACTTTGTTTTATTGAACTGTCATGAAACTTGTTTTTGCTGAAAAGCTAGAAACTATATTACTTAATGTATGAACTGTTTTTTAATATAAGAATCTACGACTCTTTTATATCTTAATATTTTTCTTTGGATTCATTGGCCTAGTCTCCAGCCATCTAGTGATTGTAAAACATGACATGTGAGAATTATAATCAGTAGTTCAGTACTAGCATAGTGATTGGTTCTGTTTATAGGAACTCATGACATGATATTGCAAGTTCACTTGTCTGAATTGACTTCATAGGTGGAGGAAAAGCTAAATTGTACTGTTGAAAAGCTGCAAGAGCAACTCATGGAGGAACAAAACGCAAGGCTCCAAGCAGAGAAAGTGGCGTACGAAGCTAGGATGAAATCAGAAGCGGAGATCAACATGCTGAAGGAGAGCCTCAGGAAGGCTCAGTTGGAAAACGAGGAGTTCCGGAGGATGGCACAGAGCAGCAAGTGTGCTATCCTGTAAGTAGCAGCCACCTGTTTATCCAGTCCAATCTTCAACGGATGGAGGGCAGATACAGTACAACTTTTGCTAGCGTGCCTACGTCTCATATCTGTACATTATGAGTAGTATCATCACAACCATGCGACTATTAATCAGCTGGTGTCATTCTTGCGAATGGTTATCTAATCTATATCGTCGTTACGCTTCTTTGCTGTCTTCTGGGATGCTACCCTGTAGCTGTAGTGCATGGCGATTGATGAATGCCACCCATGCTTTCTCAAGCCAGTGCCTATGCGCCATGTTTGTTTGGTCAAGCAGTGTTTTTCTCCCAGCAAAAATCAGCGATTTTTAGTAAAAATCAGCCACCAGTCAGCAGTATTTTTCTATGTTCCGACATGGTGCAAAGCTGCTGTACAAAACAGGGTGTGTTCACTTGTGAAATCGTTTTCATACATATTTTTTTTTGCACCTCTGCTGTAGCACATCGTAGCCCAAAATAATCTGGGAATAAATGTCTTCATATTCAAAAAATTACAAATATATTCGAGGTACAACTATGAGTGCTAAACTAATCCAAGGGTGGTGTTTCTTTGGGGGTGGAAAATTTTTTCTATCCTGGTTGACTAATAATTAAGGATAAGCAAAATTTGCTGCGGGACACCGTTATTTTGCAAATTTGGCTAGAACACACCGCAATCAGTCTAATTGGCCCAGTACCATTACAAAATCGTGATTGTTTGCTCTAACACACCGCAGCATTTAAAATAAGAATTTATCAGATTTCAGGAGAGAGAAGGTGGATGAAATGTCACTTTTGCCCTTGTTTTCAGCCGGTGACCAATCAGGGCGCCACCGTCACCTGACCCGCTCTCTTCCCTAAACTCTAAAGTGGAGCGGCGCGCGGGGACTGCGCCCGAGACCTGGGCGGCGGTCATGCTCCGGCCGGCGCTGGAGCGGCGGCGGCGAGGGCGAAGAAGCAGCACCGTTGGTGACCTGCAGTGGCCGGTCCCGCGCCTGGTGCTGCGGCGGCGGGGAACACGGGTGGCGGGCGGCAGCTCGGCTTGGCTCAGGTGGCTGGAGGGCATGGTGTTGCGTCTTGTGGCTGCCAAGTCTGGTGGTCTGCTACTGTGCCCAGTACGACCGAGAGATAGGCAGGGTGCAAGCAATGTGCAATGATGTGCAGTGCGTGGGTGAGGTGCGAGGTTCGGCTACATGCCCGGCGCGGAGCATCACAAGCCGGTGACAGACGCGTTCGACACGCACATGGAGGCCGCTGTGTGCGTACCTGTTCGCGCTCATCTGCCGGTCACGGGGCACAGGGAAAAGAGTCACCGTCAGGAGCTAGAGGATGAAGACAAGGGCAAAAATAACATTCGCTCTCTCTCTCCCAAAATCAGATAAATTCTTATTTTAATCGTTGCGGTGTGTTAGAGCAAACAATCACGATTTTATAATGGTACTGGACTAATTAGACCGATTGCGGTGTGTTCTAGCCAATTTTGTAAAATAACGGTGTCCCACGTCAAATTTTGCCTTAAGGATATTAAATAAAGTTAGTTCACAAAACTACCTTCACGACTTCAGATTAATTCACGAGACAAATCTAATGAGGTCTTTGACCGCACGATTAGAGAATGGTTACGGTAGCAAATCATGGACTCATTAGAACTAATTAGGCTTATTAGATTCGTCGCGCAAGGTTACACTCATGCCTAAAAAGGTATTTTTTAGTGAACAACGGGGGCCAGGAGCCCACCTGAACATTTTCATTCCATTAAGGTAGCTACATTTTGAGACAAGCACGGGACCTCTGGAAAGAGTACCGGGGGGAGGGAAAAAATGTTTTGCAAATAAACTTTGTTTAATACTCTAGACATGTAAGATTTTTTTTGGAATTTTTTTTCAGGAAGTAAAGAAACACGGTCCTTATCGTGTTGCTGAAGTTTGATTTAAAAACAAAGCTCAAAATACAACGCTGAGGAGGATTAAACAGATTCATAAACCGATGCTAGAAAATGAGTAGAGACCCAAAACGGCTTCCTTCTGCTCCATTTCATCTTCGCAGCGCACAGCAAGCTCTCCCAGAAACCCGCGCTCGTCGGGCCTCCTATCTTTTGGCTCTCTGTTTGTTGACTTGTCTAAAAGTCACATTGACTTGGCATACTCAATTACCATATGCGGAGGAAAATCTAAGCTGTACTGTCGAGAAGCTGCAACAGCAAGTCATGGAGGAACAAAACGCAAGGCTCGAAGCAGAGAAGCTGGCGTATCAAGCCAGGATGTAATAAGAAGCCAGAGATCCGCAATCTCAAGGAGAGCCTCAGGAAGTTCTTAAAGGGAAGATGAGGAGTTCCGGATGGCCGACGGCCCGCGCAGGATTGGGGCGGCGGAGCTCACTTGATAAATGGTCAAAACTGACCAAGCCAGCCTGCTTCCGTGAGCTGAGATTGAGCCCAAGAGGAGCTCACGGGCTTAGGCCCAATGGAGGTTCAGCTTCGCTCCTGGCCGGCGGCCATGGCCGAAGCTCCTGGAGTTCACGCCGACGGCACAAGCAACGACGGGGATGGCCGGAAAGCGGCGGAATCGGTCGCTCACGACACGAGGTAGAAATCCGCCATTGTTAACCATCGGATGCCCCAAAAATCCGAGACCGAAACTACGAAGGAACACGATTCGATCGGACTCCAAGTTGGAACCGAAGAACGCCGTGCAGATTCAAGTCGGAGTCGGAGGTTTTGGAGGCACTACGGCATCTATAAGACCCAGAGGGCGAGCCCAGGAGGCCAAACCACAACGATTATCACAAACAGGACAAAACTCAAACAGAGATTTACCAAGCTCCTCATGGCGCGCGGTTCGTTTTCGCTGGACCTGGATCTTGTCCGGCCGCTGGCGCCGCTGGTGCCGTCGGTGCGGCGCCCCAACAGGGTGGTGCCGTACCACCGGCGCGCGCTCTACACGGCGCTGTCCGTGTCCGTCTTCCTGGTGTGCAGCCACACGCCGCTCTACGGCGTCCGCTACGCCGCCTCCGGCGCCGACCCCATGTACTGGGTGCGCTCCATCCTCGCCTCCAACCGCGGCACGCTCATGGAGTTCGGCCTCGGCCCCGTCGTCACCGCCGGCACGGTGGTGCAGCTCGCCACCGCCGCCGGGCTCATCCGCGTCGACCGGAGCGTCCGCGCCGACCGCGACCTCGCCGACGTCGCGCGCAAGGCGCTCTCCATGGTCGTCGCGCTGGGCGAGGCCGCCGCGTACGTCGCGTTGGGCATGTACGGCCCCGTCGGCGCGCTCAACGGCGCGCTCATCGTGCTCCAGCTCGTCGCCGCCAGCGCCGTCGTCGTCTTCCTCGACGACCTCCTCGGCAAGGGCTACGGCCTGCGCGGCGCCACCTCCGCCGTCTCCCTGCTCTCCGCCACCAACACCTGCGGGAAGGTGTTCTGGCAGGCGTTCAGCCCCGTGACGGTGAACGCCGGGCGGGGCCCTGAGTTCGAGGGCGCCGTCCTCGCCGTGGTCCACCAGGCCGTCGCCCGCGCCGGCAGCATCCGCGCGCTCTCCGGCGCCGTGCTCCGGCGGCACCTCCCGAACGTGATGAACCTGCTCGCCACCTGCGCCGTCCTGCTCGCCGCCGTCTACCTCGAGGGCGTCAAGATGCTGCTGCCGCTGCAGTCCAGGGACAGGCGCGGGCGGCGGGGCACCTTCCCGGTCAAGCTCCTCTACACCTCCACCATGCCCGTCGTGCTGCACGCCGCCGCGGTCTCGGCGCTCCACATGGTGTCGCAGCTGCTCCACTACAGCCGGATCGGCGGCTTCGTGCTCGTGCGGCTGCTCGGCGTCTGGAGGGAGGCCAGCCACGCCGCCGTCCCGGTCGGCGGCCTCGCCTACTACGTCACGCCGCCGGCGAGCGTCGCCGCCGACCCGCTCCACGCGCTCGTCTACGCCGTGGTGCTGCTGGCCTCGTGCGCGTTCTTCTCTCGGGTTTGGGTGGTCGCGTCGGAGTCGTCGGCGAAGGACGTCGCCAAGCGGCTCGCGGAGGAGCGCCTGGCCGTGCCTGGAAGGCGTGATGGTGCCACCTACTTTGTGCTCAGCCGCTGCATCCCCACGGCCGCCGCTCTCGGAGGTCTCTGCGTCGGAGCTCTCACCTTGTTCGCCGACATGACCGGAGTCATCGGCACCGGCACTGGGATTATGCTCGCCGCCACGGCCGTCTACAACCTCGTCAACTCCGTTGAGAAGGAGGACTAAGCATCAACGCCGTTGGCTACGGAGGACGTAGAATAGTGGCTCGATTGTTTCATGATTTCTTTTTTTATTGTTTTTTTAAAGTCGTTAAAAGTACGTGTTCTGTATTAATCTGTTTATTTGTTGGAATATGATGGAAGTGTTTTGACACATTTTCTTCACAATGTGTATCAGCATCCACGACCGCTGCCATTGACAAATAAGTACTAGGTAAAACCACCAACAATATGATGAAAATGTTTTTGACACCATTTTCTGCTACCGCTGCCTCCAAAGCATAATTTTAGCCCTACTCGTTACGCAATGTGTATCCAAAAATTATTCCACATCCACCACGTACTGCACATGGACTAAGAAACTCAACGACATTCATGAAAAGAAGTAATGAATCAACCTATAGTCAGATGTCCAACATTTGAAATAATTCAACTCTATGCGTGATTAAGCACAATAGCACATTATGATAATCTTTAGGCAACGGGCAGCCGCATACATATATGCGTGTTATTGTCCATATGTCCTGCTGCCGTTGAGCCCTCAGCCCTGCGCGTGAGACTAATCCCAGCAAGCTCCTATGCATGCATGTCGCCATGTCGGCTCATTTTCTCGTCAAATAGGTAGCGCGGCGGCCAGTGAATCAGTGATCTGCCATCGTATCCTACCTTGTACGGATCCTGTTTCGCTCATTGAGAGGAAGTCAGCAAGTGAGACCGGGAGTCAACGGATTTCACATGCGCGAAACCAGCAGCTGCGTGTCGCCCGTCCTGTGAAAGATAGTGAGGGTAAATTAAACCAAACAATACTTTACGTACTATCTGGACTTCGGCCATACTTGCGGACACTAATATGGACTTCTTCTATTTTTGCCTCTTCTTTTACGTCTCCACTCCATGATGGTATTTTTCCTAACATTGTGCAAGATATCACGTTCCACAAATATTCACACATCTAGGGAAATTTTGAGGAATTTTTTCGACGAAAGACTAGCACTGACACTAACGCTCAAAACACACTCATACTCCTAATAAGTACACATAAATCTTACCCTTATGATCACTTTTAAGATATTGGACATGCAGACGTCTAGATTCACGAAGTCATCGTAGACACCTCGCTGTCGATGATCACGTCGCCTACTACTGAAAAAGGCACTAAATAAATCCTAAAATAAATCCACGAAAATACAATACCCATACTGAGTTCAGAAGTCAAATCTGAGTGGACAAGTGCTACAACAAGAAACGTTACCAACTTACTTACCATCAATTTGCATTTTAAGGATTTAAGAACAAGCAAATACACATAATGAAGATTCTTCTTCATCATCTTATAAAAAGAACACTCGAATAACTCGATGTGTATGGAGTTATATATGGACCTAAGGTGCGACTTTTGCATTGGCCTCATAGATCATGACTTCATGAGGTCAGAGTCAGACACGAAAGAAACAATTTCGAACGAACATTTTTTTTGAACGAACATGAAAGAAACAATTTCTGACGATGTGCATTGTTATTTGTTAGATCATATACTAGTCCTTCTGTCAAACTGTGTGGTGTGGCTTTGAGAACTTTGTGAGCATTGCAGACGGAAGTGCTGCATCTTTGTAAACTTTGGCTGTAGCCACTTTGGCCAAGGCCGGGTAATTTATTTATCCATTATCTAAAAAATTTGTTACAAATTGCGAGATTGTTTGTGTCTTCAATCGCGGGGAGGGGACGCCGTTAGCAGCTGGCGAAGCCACTAGAAGAAACGACCGTGTGCAGGTACAAATACACTTCTCTGATCGTTGGATCAAGTTCAAACATACATCTAAACATGTCGACTGAAAAATGAAGAAAGCAATGGTGTCGTGATACAACATCATCTCCCACAAACACCTCGTAAATAACCTTAATCAGAATATCTCCAACATCCGAACAATTGGATCCGGCTCATCGAACGTTTCTCTCCACAGCCCCGCTCCGATTCTACAGAACACACAAACGCAGAACACGACGTACAGGAACATGGTCCTCGCGGGCATCACCGCCAACCACGCCATCCTCGCTATAAAGAGGCCCCAAGCCGGCGAACGTGGCCATGTAGGCCCAGAAGCGGAGGAGCCGCCGGCGCCTGCATGCCCGCCCTCGCCGCGAGGAAGTAGGCGGCGAGAGCATGCCGATAGTGTTGTTTAGATTTTTACCATATATAGATATCGATGGAATAGCTGCCTGCCGCATGTACGTGTCGGACTCGGATACATCCATACTCACATGTTCGTGAATCCGAATCGGAAACCAGACGCGCCGAATCCCTACATATATATGTCTGGTGAAGCCGGCCGACCAAGAGCACGTCTCGCACGAGAGCCATCGATAGATTTCTTCCATCCATGGACGAGAACGAGATGCAGCAGGAGGAGCCAGAGCCACGCAGCGCAAGGTCGATGATCGCTGTCTCCAAGGGGCCGAAGCGTCTGTCCTTCCAGATCTGTAGGCGAGGCACAGGCACGACGACCCTGCTCATCACCAACCGCTTCGGCGTCTACTCCCTCCGCCGCCGCCGCTACGTCAGGAAGACGCGCCTCCTCCGCTTCCACTCGATCAAGGCCGAGGCCGGCCCGGTCGCGAGGCAGTACGCCTCGCTGAAGAAGGCCGGCATGCACTCGTGGCCGGAGTACGACGAGCGGGTCGCGCTGTGGCGGGGCAGGCTGGCGGACGCGTACTGGGGCGGCGCGCCGGCGGGGTACAGGGAGCGCGTCGCCGGCTATTTCCTCGCGGCGAGGGCGGCCAGGCGCCAGCGGCTCCTCGACTTCTGCGCCTGCATGGCCATGATCGTCGCTTGGTGCCTCTTCGTAGCGAAGATGGCGTGGGCGGCGGTGATGCCCGCGAGGAACATGTTCTTGTACGTCGTGTTCTGCGTTTGTGTGTTTTGTAGAGTCGGGGCGGGCCTGTGGAGAGAAACGTTCGATGAGCCGGATCCAATTGTTCGGATGTTGGAGATATTCTAATTAAGGTTATTATTATATGATGAGGTGTTTACGTATCCATGACTCAAGGGCCGGGTGTTTGTGGGAGATGTTGTATAACGATCGACACCATTGCTTTCTTCATTTTTCAGTCGACATGTTTAGATGTTTGAACTTGATCCAACGGTCAGAAAGAATTTTATTTGTAACGATGCACATCGCCAGAAATTGTTTGGCCAGGATTTGAAGAGACCAGGGCCATTTCTTTGCTCCATCTTTATATCAAACATCGATTAGAGAACGTGGAAAAATGTATGTGCTGCAATGGAAGTTTCTACCTGAAAGAGGTTAGCCTGGTCGATATAATTAAAACTAGGGCCGGACAAAATGCTCGAAGCTCGTTAGCTCGCTCGGATCGCAGCCGGCTCGGCTTGGCTCGACTCGGCTCGGCTCGTTGCATATTCCTAACTGCTCGTTAGTATAACGAGCGAGTTCGAGCCAGCTCGCGAGCTGCTCGCGAGCCAAACGAGCTAGAAGGTTTAATAGACTAATGTGCAAATTATTAATTAATAGTAATATATGTATAATATACGTGTAGTTCTAGACGATGTTATGATTATATTCTATTATTATAGTATGATAGAGTAGATTTTAAAGGTATTCAGACCAAAAAATAATATAATTTTTTATATTATATATATTATTGTGGCAATTTTAAATTTAACCCTATCTCGCGAGCTTAACGAGCCAGCTCGCGAGCTTACTGAGCCGAGCCAAGCCAGGATTTTTGCTCGTTTCCTTAACGAGCCGAGCCGAGCTGGCTCGTTTAGCTAACGAGCTCGAACGAGCCGAGCCAAAGCGAGCCGAGCTCGCTCGATATCCACCCCTAATTAAAACCATGTCAATGAAAACCTTAGTTTTCCATTGAGATGAATTAGTGCTGTGCGGTGCAGATTTTCAACTTGACAAAATAGACTTTGATCGAAATAAATCATCTCGGTTATTTTAGCTCTGTTATTACTACCTCTGTTTCAAATGTAGGTCGTTTGACTTTTTTTACGTAAGTTTGACCGCTCGTCTTATTCAAAAAAATAGAAATACAGTCAAATTTAAGACATTTTTTTAAAAAATATTAATAAAGCAAACCACCACAAAAATCATGATAATGTGTACAAAATTTTGAATAAGACAAGGGTCAAATTTAAAGTTAAAAAAATCAAATGCACTATAATTTAAAATATAATTTGAAATGAAGGGACTACCGGACAAATTATTGTATACTACTCACCGGGATTTCTCTATTCATTTCTAGAAAACAAAACATTGCTACTAAGCATGCGTAATAATGTAGATTGTGAGAGAAATACTAGCTTCTCGCTTGCGCATATATGGCCTTGAAATTCACAGTCTCAGTTTTGCACATTCATTCATACACATGATGCCTACACGTACGCCACACTTTAACTGAACAAATGTACACACATGCATCTTGATGCAACCTTCCTAGCTGGTGCCATCTGGACGAAGATTACTCGGGATTTTCATACTGCCCCCCAAAAAAATGGTTTTATATTTCTGACGCAGGCATTTGCCGTTACCCGTATATAACTACCCCTACTCCCTTCTCCTCTTGTTCTGAATTCCCTCGCCACCGCCATGAGAAGAAGCCCACCACCTCTTTGCCCCCTCTTCCCGTTTAGAGGAAACACAAAATCCCGTCGCCGTCGCCCCTCTCCGATCGAAGATGTCGCAGCCGCCATTCGTCATCACCGCAGCAGGGGCGCTCCTGGCGTTCGGCTTCGACCGTCCTGGGAAGCTGCAGCTCATCGGCGACGCGGAGAGGGCTCGGACGGGCATCTCCAACCGGTATCTAATGGGCTTTCAAAACCTCAACAAAATGGGTCAAAGTCTACTGAAAAATTGCGGGGGAGGGCATATGCCCTTGCTAGGCTCTTTTTGGGTCCGCCCCTTACTACGTCATGTCAAGGTCTGAAAAGATAAAAATTTCATGAACTAACAAAAAAGGACCAATTGTGCTCATAGTGTGATAGTGTCTCTGAATACAAGGAGTGGCACCATCTAGTGGTTTGTTAAATTTAAGTTCGTGATAATTGCATCAAGGTCTAGAACGACCAAACACACTGTAGAGCAGTTATTAGGACAAAAGAGCTTGAAGACAAAGATCATATTTCTCATTATTATCAGTTACGACAAATCAATTATTACAAACATATATGCAATGAAAATGTACATAAACGAAGGCATCGTGAAAAAAATCCTTAGTAAAAACCATGGCAGTAATGCCCATGGCAGAAGTCAGACATTGCATAATGCATAACACTAGACTTAACACGGTACCGGGAGCACCCTGGAGATGAAGCAGGTCCGCAACCCCTTGTACCTGCCTAGGCACACGGTACCTCGAAGCACGTCATAGGGCCTAGGGTGCGACGTTCCAAATTGTTTCTTTCGTGTCTGACCTCATGAAGTCATGATCTATGAGGCCAATGCAAAAGTCGCACCCTAGGTCCTTACGCCAGTGGCGGAGCCACCAGTATGGCGAGCCATGGCGCTCGCCATACCTGGCCGCCGGTGCGACCCCCCGACCCCCGGCATCCTGGAGTCTAGCCGTGAAGTAGAGGCTGCGATGAAGTAGAAGAGTGCCCCTCCGGCCCTCCGTCATTTTTTTGCCAACCGTTACTTGGGCCTTTGGCCTCTGGGCTTTTGGGCTATGACCAAAACTTCCAAAGAAAATACTATAGAAAACAAAGCGACGAGGAACTGATTAATCTTACGAAATCATGGCGGACGACGCGTCGGCGCCGTTGTCTCTCGGCGAGAGTTGTGATGGCGGCGGATGGGGAGCAGGGCCAGCGAGTAATTAATACAAGTGGCTGAAAGAATACCAGCCATAGAAGAGACAGACATGTGGAGTTACACTTGGGGAAATAATCTATTTTCTTCACAAAAGGCATGTAGGCACCTCATGGGACATAGGGAAGTACATCAGGGGGTCCAAATGGAAGTACTTTGATGGGCGTAAGGACCTAGGGTGCGACTTTTGCATTGGCCTCATAGATCATGACTTCATGAGGTCAGACGCGAAAGAAACAATTTGGAACGAACTTTTTCTTCGGCCGGTTGCTTCACTAGAAATATATATGGATATGGATAGTTCGGCGCGTCCGGTTTCCGATACGGACTCGATCAGTGACCGATCGGTTCGGTTTTTTCCTTTGCGGTTTCCGACACGTACATCCACACACACACATGTTCGTGAATCCGAATCGGAAACCAGACGCGCCGAATTGAACTATACCCCTACATATGTATGTCTGGTGAAGCCCGGCCGAACAAGAGCACGAGAGCCATCGATAGATTTTCCATCCATGGACGAGAACAAGATGCAGCAGGAGGAGGCACGCAGCGCACGGGCGATGATCACTGCCTCCGAAGGCCCGAAGCGTCTGGCTTTCCAGATCGGCAGGCGAGGCACGACGACCCTGCTGATCCGCAACCGCTTTGGCGTCTACTCCCTCCGCCGCCGCCGCTACGTCCGGAAGACGAGCCTCCTCCGCTTCCACTCGATCAAGGCCGAGGCCGGCCCGGTCGCGAGGCAGTACGCCTCGCTGAAGAAGCTCGGGATGCACTCGTGGCCGGAGTACGACGAGCGGGTCGCGCTGTGGCGGGGCAGGCTGGCGGACGCGTGCTGGGGCGGCGCGCCGGCGGGGTACAGGGAGCGCGCCGCCGAATGCCTCCGCGCGGCGAGGCGGGACAGGCGGCGGCGGCGCTTCGTCCGGTTCCCCATCGACGCCGCCATGCTCGCCGGGCTGTGCCTTCTCGTGGCCAAGGCGGCGTGGTCGGCGCTGATGCCCGCGAGGACCTTGCTCCTGTACATTGTGCTCTGTGTTTGCGTGCTATATATACCCACCAAGCATCGGTGGCGTGAGTTGTTCGATGAGCCGGATGTAATTGTCCAGATGTTGGAAATAGATTATTAGTGTTCCTTGGGGCATTTATGTCACCCGCTTATGGGAGATCTTAATTGTTTTATTACATAGTCTTTCAGACATAGAAAACACATCCGCCGCCATAGAAGAGACAGACATGTGGAGTTACATTCGGGGAAATAATCTATTTTCTTCACAAAAGGCATGTAATTAGCACCTCATGGGACATAGGGAAGTACATCAGGGTTCAAATGGATATGGAAATCGTCTGTCCAACGCAAACATAAAGTGTTTTTTGGCTACCGCTAAAGGATAGACTGAGTATAAGAAATTTGCTGCGTAGGAAAAATATGGAATTACAATCTTATGATTGTGTACTATGTCAAATCCAAATGAGGAAACCATCGAGCATTTGATCCTTCAATGCCCTTTTGCCCAAGACTACTGGGACCTTATCTCAATTCATGCAGTATACTTTGGACCCCTTTGACTCTCTAGTCTCTAATATCCTTCAGAGCGCAATTGCATGTTCCATTCTTCATGGACGTTATCTGTAACAACTATATAATTGGTACCCACTAAAAGTCCCACATCTATTTCTCTCCACATGCAAGATGTCCACGTCACCATCCACTAGATCTTCTCTCAACATGCAAGCTGTCCACATCACCATCCACTAGAATTATGAATTTATGTCTTCTATTGATTTTTTGCGGCTATGCATTGTGTTAGTCTTTGCGAGTACCATGCTACAAATTTCTAAGTAGTTCTCTCTCAATAAAATGAATGTGTTTCCTCTACATTGTTATTTACAAAAAATATTACAATGCAATTATTTTAGTGTTTCTATTTTCAAATTATATTTTCAAATTTTGTATAAATTTCCGCAGCAACGCGCGGGGTACCACCTAGTAATCTTGATGGCTTGATGCATTTGGATGGCCAAGAATGATCTGATATTCGACAATGTGCAGCCAACATTAGCAGCTGTAAGGGTACGATTTCAGAAAGAATTTGTCTTGGTTATACTAAGAGCAAAAGAGCAGCTCAATGTCTTCATGGATAGACTCGAACTTTTAGCTTTCTTCATCTTTTTTGCTTCGTTCTTTGTTCCCTGACTTCAAGACTTGTAACTCTCTTTTTTATATTAATATATTAATCAATAGGGGGCAACCCCTCCCGTTTCCTCAAAATCTTGGCCTCGGCTGTTATTTAGGTACCTATACTCTCAAAATGTAGATTTAACATCTAAACCTAGCTTTGGATATCATTTAGGTCCATACACTCTTAAACTACAGTGTCATCCCCACCAATAATGCATGATAGGATCAAAATGTTGAGCTTTCAAGCAAAATATTACTTTCATTGCCTATTCTTTCGCTTGTTTTGTTACCAGTTCAACTTCTCTCAATATTGCATTTGGTAATTCATGGTCTTCATAGGCCTCATACTCTAGTTTTGTGAGTACAACTTAGTTATTTAAGTTTGAACAATCTTTTCAAAATAGATCATGGTTGCTATGTAAACCTAGCAGGCTAATATATCTTTGCCTTCAAAATGAAAATAATCAAGTTTCTTGGATCCTTACACATCAATATTGTCGACACTCAACGACATATGGAAGACATGGGCGCCACCGAAGTGTAAAACCTTTGCATGGCTCATCCTGCAAAATAGGGTCTGGACGGGGGATCGCCTCGAGCGCAGAGGGTGGCCCCACACACCCAGTTGTGTGCTTTGCGGAAGCACCATGGAGACGGCCACACACTTGCTACAAGATTGCCGATACACCAAGCGGATTTGGCATCTCATTGCTCAATGGACCGCACAACCTGATCTGCAGCCAGCAAATTGGCGCATAGGCGACACTGCCAAGCAATGGTGGGCCAATCTCACTTCTACCGAAGGCCCCCCGCGGAAGGCGCTACGCAGTCTCGCCCTGCTAGTCATTTGGGAAATCTGGAAAGAGAGGAATGCGAGAATTTTCAATCGACAGGACCTAGCCACCATAGCGCTTTTTGCTAAAATTAAGGAAGAGGCCTCCACCTGGGTTGTGGCAGGTGCTAAGGACCTAGCGTCACTTATAGCGCGAGAGTAATCTACTATGTTATACCTTTCCCTCCCGGCTAGCCGGCTGTAAAAACTCTCTTCTTTATCAATGAAATTGGCACAAGCTCGTGCCGGTTCGTTCAAAAAAAAAGACATAATTAAGTTGTATCAATTTATTTGGGATGTCACTATATTTTAAGAAAATATGGATCTAAATGACATCCAAAGCAAAATTTTGAGGGGTGGATCTATATTTTGAGAGTATATAGACCTAGATGATACCCAAGACTACGTTTATGGAGCCAGATGTGTGATTTGAAAGTGAGCAGAAGCCCGTGCGACGCCGGCTTGAGTTTCCAGTTTGTGCTGATCATGAAGCCATAACTTTTGGCTGTGGGTGGATCTCCTGCGCAGGTCATGCCCGCGAGAAGAAAGTCTTGGAGGAGAAGGTCGTGAAGATGGAGCAAGAGATGCGGGACCTTGTCAGTGCGCACAGTCACGCCCTGGGTGCTCACAATGTCGCCATGAACGGTGTGTATTGCTTTCCGAGTTCTCTGTCCTTGTGCGGTGTTCAAAACGCTGGGTCCTGTTCTAACCCGTGCACATGTGCAGAGGCCAAGGATCGCTATGAGACCCTGGCGCAGGCAGCTCTGTTTGCCTGCGATGGGATTCAAGCACCTGGAGGTCGACCGGCGGAACCCCTTGTCGATCGACTGCGCCTTCTGTCGGGTTTCGCGAGGGGCATGGCTACAGAAACCGCGCAGTACGCGGTTAAGAGCACATTCGCCCTCATACGTTCGTACAACCCCGACCTCAACCTGGAGGAAGTCTGGCACGGATACCATCCCGAGCTGTCGGAGGAGCAGTTTGGAGAATTGATGGAGTCCTTTGCCAGCTTGGCGATCGATGTAGTCCGTAGTATTGTTGAGGTGACGGGCTCGGGTCCTGTTTAGGGAAAGAGAAGGATATGTAGTAATATGGAAACTCATATGTAATAAGTGGCACTTTTAAGCTTGTAGCTTTTGTTTGGGTGATTTTTGACGATTATTAGGCATTTCACCATTATCACGACACGCACTGAGGACTGTGGCGGTAAACTGGCTGGAGCTCTCGTGGAGGCAGCTCTCCTATGTGCTACGTTGCTCTGCGTGGAGGCTTAGTCGTAGGTAGGGTCCCAGCCGAGTACACTCGCGGGTGTTTAGACTTTGGATATAGCGCATCGAGCATGCCGAGTTTATTTGCTTTGCATGAGCAATTTTGTTTGTGGACGAGCTCATGGCTGTCGGTGAGATGTTAATGCCTTAGCAATGTTCATGGAGCACAAAATTTATTTGAGAAACTGAGAGTCTGTATTTAACGTTGAAGAAAAGGTAAAAGGTACATAGCTATATTCTTGGACTATGGATAGAACTTGGTGACGTGCTGGATGTTCCAAACATTTGGAACTGGTTCGCCGTTGGCCCATTCTAGACGGTAGGTTCCGGGGGATATGACTTCCTTGACGATGAAAGGTCCTTCCCAAGGTGCTGACAGCTTGTGTTGCCCTACCGATCTCATGACTCGGCATAAGGCAAGGTCGCCCACGTTTAGAGAGCGTTCCTTGACGTTCCTGTCGTGGTATCGGCGGATTTGCTGCTCGTGGCGCGCGTGCCGGGTTAAGGCACAGAGCCTGTGTTCTTCTAGAGCATCGACGTCAACCTGCTGACTTGACTCGGCCTCTCCCTCCTCGTAATTCTTGATTCGCGGGGAGCCGAAAGCTAGGTCGGCGGGGAGTACTGCCTCCGATCCGTAGACCATGAAGAAAGGCGAGTACCCGGTTGCCCTGCTCCTCTGGGTGCGAAGGCCCCATACCACGTGAGGTACCTTTTTAGCCCAGAGACCTGCACGTGGGTTGAGTGTGTTGTAAATTTCCTTCTTGAGGGCATCCAGGACCATGTCGTTTGCTCGTTCCACCTGCCCGTTGCATCGTGGGTGGGCGGTGGACGAGTAGTAGACATTCATCTGGTTTTCTTGACAAAAGTCCCAGAACTCGTGCCCTGTGAATTGGGAGCCAAGGTCAGTGATGATCCGATTTGGAATTCCGAAGCGATGCGTGAGCTCTTCCACGAAGGCTGCCGCCGTGGCCGACTTGGTGTCGGTGACAACCTTATACTCGATCCATTTGGTGAACATGTTCACCACAACGAGCATGTGCTTGAGCCCACCTGGGGCTGGCTTGAATGGTCCTACGTTGTCTAGCCCCCAGACTGCGAAGGGCCATGATGGTGGGATGGTGCGGAGCGCCTGGGCCGGCAGGTGCTTTTGTTTCTGGAAGAATTGGCACCCGGCACAACGCTGGACGAGTACCCTTGCGTCGGAGACCGCCGTTGGCCAGAAGAACCCGGATCTGTAGACCTTTCCAACCAGCGTTTTGGTTGTCGCGTGGTTGCTGCATGTGCCCAAGTGTACCTCGTGCAGTAATGCCAGCCCTTCACTGCGTAGGATGCACTTCATGAGTACTCCCGAGGATGCTACTTTTCTGTAGAGTTCGGAACCGTTGACGACATAGTTGGCACTTCGCCGACTAATCTGCTCGAGGGCGACCTTGTCTTCCTCGAGGTCACCGTTGACGGTGAGGCGACCGTTTTTGATAAATGCGATGAATGGCTTTCGCCAGTCTTCCTCCGCTTCCTGTGAGGCTGATGTTGTTGCGACAACATGGTCGGCAGCGGCTGTAGGTTCGCCTTCATCCAGAAGTTTGATGGACGGTTTTCGCAGGACTTGTACAAATACGTCGGCGGATACTTGGGAGCGTCTGGACCCAAGCTTAGATAGGACATCAGCAGCCACATTTTCTTCGCGCGGTACGTGGCGGCATTCTAGTCCGTAGAAGTGAGCTTCTAGCTTGCGGACTTCTGCACAGTAGGCGTCCATAGTTTCTTTGGAGCACTCCCAATTTTTGTTGACTTGTTCCACTACCACCTTTGAATCTCCGTAGCATAGTAGGCGTTTGATGCCTAAAGTAGCTGCTATCCTGAGCCCGTGGATGAGCGCCTCGTACTCAGCACCATTGTTGGTCGCTTGGTAGTGAATTTGTAGCATGTATTTGAGGTGCTTGCCTTCTGGCGATATGAATAGCACTCCTGCGCCAGCTCCTTCGAGGTTTAAAGCTCCGTCGAAGTACATCGTCCAGTGCTCGGGTGGTTCTGCTGGCGTGGGTGCTTGAATCTCTGTCCACTCGGCCAGGAAGTCAACCAGAACCTGGGATTTGATAGATTGCCTTGACTTGAAGGTGATGTCGAAGCTGCCGAGCTCAACCGCCCATTTGACGACTCGGCCGTTGATGTCGCGGTTGTGGTGGATCTTGCCAAGTGGAAAATTGGATACCACGTGTATCGGGCGTGCTTGGAAGTAGTGGCGAAGTTTTCTTGAGCAGATCAGGAGGGTGTACAGTAGCTTCTGGGGATGTTGGTACTGGATTTTCGAGTCAGCCAAGACTTCGCTGACGTAGTACACCGGTCTTTGAACGGGGTAGGAGTGTCCGTCTTCTTGGCGTTCCACGACCAGGGCGGCGCTCACCACGTTGGTGGTTGCTGCTATGTATAGCAGGAGGGGTTCTTCTTTATGGGGTCCGGTGAGCACCGGTGGGGTAACTAGAAATGCTTTCAGGTCGGCCAGCGCTAGATCGGCCTCGGGCGTCCATTCGAACTTATCGACCTTCTTCAAGAGCTTGAAGAAGGGGGCTCCGCGTTCACCTAGCTTGCTGATGAACCGGCTTAGGGCTGCCATCATTCCTGTTAGCTTCATTACTTCCTTCTTATTTTTGGGCGATGGCAGATTCTGGATTGCCGCAATCTTCATGGGGTTAGCCTCAGCCTCAATGCCCCGGTGGCTCACCAGGAACCCTAGGAGCTTGCCTGAGGGTACCCCAAAGACGCATTTGGTCGGGTTGAGCTTCCATCTGAAGCGCCGAAGATTGTTGAACGTTTCTTGGAGGTCGGCGATTAGGGTATCTAGGTCGTAGGTCTTGACCACGACATCGTCGACGTAAGCTTCTGCATTACGCCCGATTTGAGTGTCCAAGCAACTCTAGATTGCCTTCCGGTACGTCGCTCCGGCGTTCTTGAGGCCGAATGTCATCGTTTTGTAGCAATATATGCCGTGGGGCGTGATGAACGCCGTATTGTCTTGGTCAGCCGGGTTAAGGGCTATCTGATGATAGCCGGAGTAGCAATCAAGGAAGGAGAGGAGTAAACATCCGGCCGTAGAATCGACTACTTGGTCGATGCGAGGAAGAGGGAAGGGGTCCTTAGGGCAATGCTTATTGAGATCGGTATAATCAATGCACATTCTCCATTCACCGGTTTTCTTCTTTACAAGTACAGGATTTGCAAGCCATTCGGGGTGCATGCACTCCCGAATAAAACCAGCTGCTAGGAGTTTATTCAATTCTACCCTAATGGCCTCCTTGCGATCTTGCGCGAACCGACGAAGCTTCTGCTTGACTGGCTTGGCGGTCTTCGCCAAATGCAAGGAGTGCTCAGCCTTCTCCCTTGGGACTCTGGGCATATCTGAGGGCTTCCACGCGAATATGTCCCAGTTATCCCGCAGGAAGGAGGTGAGCGCGCTTTCCTATTTGGGGGATAAGCCTTGGCCTATCAGCGCCGTTTTGGTGGGGTCGTCGCTGAAGAGGGAGATTGCCTTGGTCTCTGCGTCCGGCTCGAGCGCTGTCATCGTGCCGTCCTGCTCTGGCACCTTGGAGTCGGCGAGTGGGTTGTCCTTGGCCTCGCTTGCGAGGAGCATGCTGTTGCCGAGCTGTCGTGAGAGCTCGGCGAGGCGTACGGCTTCTCCGTCGCACTCGTACGACGTCTTGACGTCGCCCCTGACGCTGATGACCCCGTTCGGGGTCGGCATCTTCATCACCAAGTAGGTGTGATTCGGGATTGCCATGAAGCGCGCCAGCATGGGCCGCCCGAAGATGGCGTGATAGGAGCTGCCGAAGTCGGCGACCTCAAAGTGGAGGAACTCTGTGCGGTAGTTATCGGGCGTGCCGAAGGTAACCGGCAGGGTAACTCGGCCTACTGGGTAGGCCGCCTTCCGTTGAATGACGCCGTAGAATGGGTGGTCGGAGCCTCGGAGCCGGATGTAGTCGAACCCCATGTCGTTCAGGGTCCTGGTGAAGATGATGTTCAGGGCGCTGCCTCCGTCGATGAGTACTTTTGTTAGGAGGGCTCTGTCAACAACTGGGCTGGCAATTAGTGGGTAGGAGCCTGGCTCAGGCAAGTAAACCCAGTGATCCTTCCTAGTGAAGGTGATCGGGGTTTCTGACCACCTGAGGTACTCGATGCCCTTGGTGCCGACGAGATTTATCTCGCGATTGTGGAGCTTCTTCTTCCTCTTGTCGCGGAACGCGTCAGGACCTCCCAGGATCACGTTAACCTAGCGGTCGGCGCGCTGGAAGTTGTCGTCGGGGGCGGCACCGTTCTGGTCCGGGCGGCGGTTAACACCGTCTTGTACCCGGTCGTCGTGGCTGTCGCGATCGTCGCGGCGATCGTCGCGACGATCATCGCGGCGGTCGTTGCGGTGATCACAACGGCGGTCGTTGCGCCGGTCGGTGTTCCTTCTGTTGCCGCGGTTGTTGTTGAAGCGAGGCTTCTTTGGTGCTGGAGCGACGCCGATTTCTCTCTTCAGGGTCCAGCAATCCCGGAATGAGTGATTTGCGTCCTTGTGGAGGGGACACGGCTCATTGAGGTGGCGACGTCAGGCCTGCTGCGTATGTTGCGCGGTGGTTCAGCTTTCTTTTGTTCAGCCGGTGGGCGGTCGTGGTCCTTGTCCCTCCAATCTCTAGTCCTGAACTGGGCTATCTCGGCTACATCGGCCTCAGCTTCTTCTTCGACCACCTTCTTTGAACAAATTGCGGAAGACGTCCTTGTCGTACAACCCACGCCAGAAGGCGTCGATGACGTCCCTCTCTTCGACATTTGTAAGCTTGTTACGGTTGTCGAAGAAGCGGTTGGTGTAGTCTCGGAGACTTTCACCCCTATTTTGGCGTACTAGGTCCAGATCGAATCTAGTGCCTGGACGAGTGTAGGTGGCTTGGTAGTTCTCGGTGAAGACTTTACAGAGCTGTGCCCAGCTATCGATGGAGTTCTCCGGGAGTCCTAAGAGCCACAGGAGCGCCGCCTTCCCTAGCATGACCGGGAAGTAGGCTGCCGCCTGATCCGTGTTGCCGCGTGCGGCTCGGACTGCTGTGATGTCAGTCTGGATCCAGAGCTTGGGGTCGGAGCGTCCATCGAATTTCTCGACCATGGCCGGCTTGAAGGTATCCGGCCATTGAACCTTGCGGAGGCGCTTGGTGAAGGCTTGGAAGCCTTCAATCTCGAAGTCGTCGTCGCCGAAGTTGTCGATGCCGCCATCATGACGGCGATCGCAGGCTCTAGGTGAGCCGTAGCGGCGATCATAGCGATCGCGCTCATCCAGCTCGCGGCGTGCGTGATGATCGTCAACGTCGGAGTACTCGGAGCAATTAGTTCGGCGCTCGGGCCGACCGTATTCTCGGTCGTACCGCTCACGGCGTTCTAGTTCGGCTGCGTTGCGCTCGCGATGCCGGTTGTTGAGGTCTGCTCGTACGTCGCGGTCTGCCCTGCGAAGTTGATCACGGAGGTCTTCGTCATGGCGGCGATAGTTGCGTCGCCGGTTGCCTTTGCCCCGGCAATTCCGAGGATTCCTGCCCTCAGACTCGTCGGGTTGGTGGTCCGTCGTGCGCTCCAGAGTCGGAGATCTACGTCGGCGCCTGTCACGGTCGGATCTGCGGGAACTCGTTCTGCTTGAGCGTGAGCGGCTAGATCTTGATCTAGCCTGCTTGTTTTGCTGATGGAGATCTTGCGCAACAGCTAGCCGGGCTCTGACTCGGGCCGCCTCTGGGGTGGCCGCCATGTGCGCCAACTCGGAAACACATGCTGCAATCGCAGCGGACGGGGTGAGGAAGCCGGCGCGTGCCCGTTCGAACTCACGCTCCAGGTTACGTGGGTCCAAGGGGTCCAGCTCTTCGTCGCGTGGGTCGCCATCCGCGTTGGCTGCTTCGGCCTGGCGGCGCTGAGCTCTGTTGTTGTTTGCATCTATACGGCGTTGCCGTGCAGACGCGGTCTTGTGCTCTGGGGTGTCTTGGTCTTCAGATACGAGTACCTCGCGATCATGTCGTGAGGTGCGGTTTGGTGCTTCATCTGCCGAGTTCTCGGGGGATCCGAGTATGGTCATGGCGACCAGGAATTCGCCGTAGTCCGGAAACTGGGTGGGTTCGGGCGGGTTTCCAGATTGGATCTGGGTTTCACTGTGCGGGAGCCGACCGGAGTAGTCGGCGGCCGCGTTCTTCAGTCCATGGGGGAACGTGTTCCCGGAGCGTCCTAGCGCCCGCTCGGACATGGCGATGCACTCAGCGAGCGTGTCGTTGATGCGGTTCAGCCCGTCGATGATCTCGTCGGGACAAGGGGCCCGGCGTCGGGGAAGCAGATCTGGGATCCGGTCCCGGACGCTGAGCTGCTCGATCTGCTGCGTGAGCTGATCTGGCACATCGGGGGAAGCCCCCAGGTTTGTCGAGGCTGAATCCACCGATGTCGAGTCGACGCTGGTGAAACTCGAGTTGCTGGAGTCGGCGAAGAAGCTGCATCCCGGAAGGTGCTTGGGGCTGTCGCTTACGTCCGCCAGGAAGATGATGTCGGATCGATCTGCCATCAAGCCAACGGTGTTTTCGAATCGAAAAAGCTCACCAATCCACCCCTACCTGGCGCGCCAACTGTCGGACCTTAGGACCGGCAATCCACCTGGGGGTACCCGAGTGGTTGATTTGTAGGAGGGGCGATCGATGAACTAGTGACTTGATGGTACACAGGAGGCACTGATTTAGAAAGGTTCGGGCTACCCGGAGGTATAATACCCTACATCCTGTGTCGGTGGTGGTGTTTGTATTGCTTGTATGGTTCGATGCGATGCTTGATCGAGGTTTGAGGTTCGGTGTCCCTCGTGGGGGTGCCCTAGGCCGCCTTATATAGGGTTGACAGACTAGGGTTTACAAGTTGGTTTCCATCTAAACCTACTTGGCTCCGACCAGGACTCTTAAGTCGGGTCGGTTACAGAATATCCCTGGATATCTGGACGAGTCGCCCACCGGGTCTTCATCAAACTTGTTCTCCAAGTCGGGGTCGGCCCACAAGCCTGTCAGATGTGGGCCCTGGCCGCCGTAGTCCGGTCTGACAGTGGGCCCAGGGGTACCCATATCCACAGTGACATAGTCGGACGAGTTTAAGAACTGGTTATGCATTTTACTCTTTTTGAAATTATTTGTATTTTAGGTAAATTGTTTGCTTAGGTTCACGAAGGCAAAGTATAGATTTGTTGACTTGTGTGTTGTGTTCTCCTCCCCGCCCCCTTTCTTTTAAAACAATTAATAATGTCCAAACTAAATGCTCCTTGTAGCTCTAATTATTTGACGGTTTGAGTACAATCTACTCAATCTTTTAAACATTGACATCAATATGCATAGTATAAAAATAATAATATCATATTTGTCATAAGTACTTTCATAACCTCGTAATTTTTAAATATTATTACTATATTCAAATAATAAAATAGAGGTCAACGTTAAATTAGAACGTCACATGAAGTCAAGGCGTCAAGTGTTAATTCCAGTGAATGTTTGTTTGGGAAAAAAATGTGGAGATTTGTGAGTAAATTTGTCTTAATTCCCTCTAGTTTCTCAAAGCAACGTCTGCAGTGGTCTGGAAAGTTTACTTTAAACTAATTGTTATATTAGCTGAGAATTCAGACATTAGAGTGTCATCAGCAAGTCGAGGTGGCTGGGAAGTACTATGTAGGAACTGCAGTTCACAAGCACTCCCAAATACATATCTGTTATCTGCTATAATATATGCTGCTGATCCAGAACAGAGATATGGCAAGCCATGATCTGAAGAATCGACCAGCGACTCAAGAATGGTGGTAACTTTTAATTTATGTGCTACTACTGTACAATTGAAGCTTCAATTCGACATGAACCAGGGAGCACTAGTCACTTTAGCTTGGGGCTTGGGCGATGCTAAACCATGTCAATCTGACACAGCTTGGGGATTTTCGTTCTAAGCTAATTTGTTTGGGGGCCAATATATATTCCTGGTTCAGGCATCCAATTTGCCGTTGCCTTTGCCTATATAACCGCCTGAACCCCTGTGCCTCCTGTACAGAATTCCATCGCCACCACCATCGCCACGAGAAGCAGCCCACCACCTCTCTTCCCGTTCAGAGCAAACGCAAAATCCCGTAGCCGTCGCCCCTCTCCGATCGAAGATGCCGCAGCCGACGTTCGTCGTCCCCGCGGCAGGGGCGCTCCCGGGGTTCGGCTTCGACCATCTTGGAAGGCTGCAGGTCATCGGCGACCCGGAGAGGGCTCGGACGGGCGTCTTCAACCCGTTCTCGCCTCTCCTGCTTCTGCAGCAGCAGCAGCCGCCCTACGTCGTCGACGACGAGGTCGATGGGGTGGTTGCGGCGGCGCCGGCTGCCGCTCTCGGCCACGTGGCGACGGCAGCCAGCGTCACCAGGCCTGTCGTCGCCGCTGCCGTCGCGGTCGCGGATGCCCGTGGCCGCCGTAGGTGGAGGTGGAGCGCCGCCCCGTGGTACCCCGTCGCCGTGGTGCTATTGGCTCTGCTGTTCTTCGCGCTGCTTCCCGTAGCCGGTACGTCTCCTTGGTTGCTGCTCTCTCTCTCGGCCGCTCGGGTGATCTCGATTTCTTTCTTGGACGGGGTTGTTTCCGGTGGTCTCCGCCATTTCTGCCGCTGTGGAAGTTGAGCAAGGTCCCCGACCCCAATCAGCCTCGTGTGGCCGCCGCGCCGTCGCGAGTTGCCCTAGATTAGTCGCAAGGACGGTGGCGAAGTGCAGAGTTGCAGGCGGCGGCGGCGGCAAAGTCGGGCGGGCGCGGCCCCGCTATTAACCGAGCGGCGCAGCCGGCGGCTTGCGTGCAGCAGAAGCCGGAAGAGCCAGGGCGCAGGCGCGGGGCAATGCTGTTCTGTTCGCGCTCGCGCACGGCATGGCGAAGCTAGCGCAGCGGCGAGCAGCCAGGAGCTGGCGGCGTAGGGGCGTCTAGGTCGCGTGGTTTCGAGGTGGCAGCTGGCAACTGGCAGGTAGGCGTATTCGAGTTCTTGCGATCAGGCTTGTTGGGGGTTTCTTTCTTGAGCATCAAGTTCTTCGAATCAGGCACACGGGTTCTCGAGTTCTTGCAGCAATCGAGCGTCTCGGATTGTTGGTGTGCAAGCGGCGTTAGTTCTTGCAATCCCGCCTTCGTCTCTTTGGGTTCCTGTGTTCTTGCGGGTAGCGCTTTTCCTGTGTTGAATTCTTGCGGGTAGCGCTTTTGCTGTGTTGAATTCTTGCGGGTTGGGATTAACACAAATGTTCAGTAGCAAAGTTGCAGTGAAGTTTGACGTTTCTTTCAAGACTGTTGAGATGGATCTCGTTATTTTTGTGCATTAGAAGCACGGATGTTGCTGTTAGTTCTAGATAATAAGCCAGTCAACACCAACTATTTGTTTGAACAATAGATATATTTGTGTTATTATTCAGTTTCAAGAAATGGGCTGGTTCTAGGTGTTGATCAATCAATGGCTCTTTCACTGATGCAGGAGGAGGCAGCAGGCTGCTCCCTGGAGCGGAGCGCCGCGGTGATGGACCAAGCCGTTGGGGCTAGCGGTTGGAAGAGGATACTCTGAAGGATCTGAAAGCTGTTAACAGATGTTCATTTTCTTTTCTGAAATGGTACGCTCTTGTGGATCGAGGAGAGTCCTGATACAAAGCATGCCACCAATTTCTCCGTGTGTTTTTGGATGATCGGTGAACCATGATGTGATATGCTGCTGGAAATTTTGATACTACACGTGTTAGCTATACATACTGCAGTCTTCAGCTGCAATTCGATTACTTCAGAGTCTGTGATATATCATGTTACGGTTAGCACGCTGTTATGTGTTCTTGTTGTGGTAGTTACTTGCAGGTCATATATACTAGTTGAATGGAAACTGTATATGCATATCGACTTTGCTGTTCTTGAATGCTCTTCTATTGTTCACAGTTGTTGGATGCCATTGCTCTGACTTGACTCAGAATTGATCAATGAATCTTTTAGTTTTTATTTCTTATGGTCCATTTGTGATGCATTGGCCGGGTGAGAAGGACTCAGCTGGCCATGTACTGCTGCTGTAAATTAGTTAGCATATTACTGATGCTGTAAATTTCATGACAGAATTGAGTATGGCAAAAGAGATTGAGATCATTAACAGTTGTTGTAGTGACTGAATGTTAAATTGAGGCTTCAAATTGAGATTGTGACTAAATATTGAAACCTTTTGTCTATTTGAGGCAATGATCACTGAACTGAGAATCACTGAAGTACATGTGGCAAAAGAGAACTGAACTGAATTGTGGCCCTGAATTCAGTGTGGCAAAATGCTGCCAGAACATGCAGGTCATTGCCTGCACATGTAAACTTTGCATGATCTCTCAGAACTTGCTATTTGCATCAGAGATAAAAACAAAGAAACAGCCGTTTCTGCTACGATGGTTATCCAAGTTAGTGCCTGCCTACTGCCTATAATTACCAGCAGAACAAATGTTTATAGATATGATATTGTTTTCCTTGACCACTAGTTTGATTTCTGTGATGGTTTACTTTGATGGTTCTATAAACAAAGCTGAAATGGCTTAAATTCTCTAGTTCCTTTTTATTGTTGTTTCAATGGAATCTGTTTGATTGTGCTAACTTGAATTGCTGGTTAGATCGGTTTATTGGTCATCAATTTAATCATATAGACCCAAGAGAGCAAGACTGCACTTCCATCGCTGCATCAGCATTCAGAACATAGCTACCCAGGTGCAAGGTGGCAACATTCAGTAATCCCATTGAGACAGATTCAGTTATCTCAATTCACGCATTTCAGTTATTGCAACCTAAAACTGACCATCAGATTGTACGATCACATTTAATACTTAGCCACAATGCCAATTTACAATCTCAATTTAACATTCAGTCACAATGTTCAGATTCAGTCACCAATGTTCAGTGAACTCCACTATGATGCCTGACATCGCCTGGTCCTACACCCCTGAGGCCCTGAAGCTTGGCTTCTCCAATCTCCAGCTGCTGTTGCTGGTCCCGCCCGGACGCCCCTCCATGGTGCTGAATCGGCGTCGCGGGTGGTTTCCATCTCCCTGCGGCGGCGCTGGTTACCTTCTCCCGCTGCTGCGTAGGCTCGGCGAGGTTGCGCTCGCTGCCTCGCTCGGCGGCTCCCATGGCGTCGTCGCCTCGACACGGCGCAGCGCGCGGTCGACCCACCTTCCCTTCCGCCGGCGATGCGAGCAAGGGGCAAGGCAGCGGCTGCTCCCTCCCTCGGCGATGTGCCGATGTGGCCGCGCCGCGCCGATCTCGTACGGTGCTCCAGTGCCCCCGGCGGCGGACGGCTGGAATGTATAGGTGGCCACCGTGCCGTGCCGGCACGAGGGCACGCCGCCGTGCCTGCCGCGCCGCCGCCGTGCCGTGCCGGCCATGCCGTCCATGGCCACGGTGCACGCGTGCGGTGCCTGCCGCCCGCCGCGCCGGAGCCATCCCCGCCGCGCTCTGCCTCGGCCGCGGGGAGAGGGATAGGGGAGGAGCGGGCGGGCCCCGTCGTGCTCGCGCCGCCGCCCGCCACGCCGGAGCCATCCCCGCCGGTAGAAGTCGCTGGCGCCGTCCAGGGCGGCGCACGCCAGGGCCGCCTCCACGCCATGCCCGCACACCTGGAAGAACTCGTGCGGCGCGGCGCAGCCCGGCGCGGTCGCCGCCATTGCGCAACACGTCCACGTCCACTAGCGGCGCGTCCAGCGCCACCGCCGACGCCGGCCGCGCGTCGTCGTGCGGCCACACGAATGGCGCCGGGATTGCAGGATCTTGGGCTCCCGGTGCAGGTCAAACACGGCGGCGGCCTTGTCGGCCTTGGGGAGGTCAATGCTGGGAGTCGGGACGCGGAGGAGGAGAGGCGGGGCCGAGCTGGCGTCCATGGACGCGGCGGCTGCGCGCTTGGCATTAGCGAGGCGGCGGCGACTGCTGCGGTGGGGGTGGAAATGATTTTAGGGTTAGAGTTGGGGGACGGGGGATGCGGCCACGAAATTTATATGGCCGGCACCGGCAGTGGGCCGTTGGGTTGGGCCGCGCCCGCGCGGTGGCAGCCTGGCGGCCGTGCCGGCCACCGTGCCGGCCGTGCGGGCCAAGGCCGTGTCATGGGCCGTGCCAAAAGGCCGTGCCGCCGGCCCATGGGCCGCATGTACACATATACTGGAATGAGTTGCTGGTATTTGGCCCGGCCATCTGATGGCCGATCAACGCGCAGCAACGACGGATGTTCTGACGGCGTTAATCGTGCAGTTTGCTTCTGGATTTGAGACAAATAAATGGTCTCGGGGTGATTTTTTTTATTTTTTAAAATATATTTCCGTTTTGCAAAAATAAGAGAGGCCACGGCACAAAAGTTTTTGTCTATTGGAATTTTCATCGAAACGAGAGGACGATTTTTGAAGCTATTTTCCGATGTTTGGTCGGATGAAATGAAAGGATAAAACTAAGAGCACGTGGACGACAGATACTGGCGTATTAGTGCACTATAAAATTCAACGACTTATAAATTGTAGAAAAAATTAGTTCAACTCTACTTCGCATGAAACGGACTTTGTTAGGTTCGTAATGTTGTTATCTTCCTGTTACAATTATGTGAACCCAAGTAATAATTATTAAATTCTTCAGAATACTATGTATGTGATTACTTACTCCGTGCCCTATCTCTCTCTCTCTCTCATAATCCATGCTTTTTTGTTTACCCAATCTTCAAAGGCGGTTGCTATTTGCAAGATTAATGTGCGGTGCGCCGCTCCGCTGATATTATTCTCGTGTTACCAACTTAATCGTAGATTGGTTAGCAAGACTTTTACAATGGAACCTATTCATCTGGATTTGAGTCATCGACTCAGTATTTATATACCATTCACAAATTAATCAGCACTTTTTCTCCATAATAGGCGGTGTTTCTGTTGACAATAAAACCCTTAATGACTTCGTGAATCTCAAAATCAAATCTACGACCCAGTCTTTCAAAAGTGCTCATATAATTAGGTTTGTGTTTATTTATTCATAAGAATTAGTGTAGTGTGTGCGAGTATGTGCATCCGTATTGGTCTTTTGAAGAAGAAAAAAACCTTGTTCTCGTGTTGGCGCACGTTTGTGTTCTCGATCAGACAAGCGCTTTTTTTTTTAAGGAAAGACAAGCGCTGCTTGGTGGGTGGTGGGCTGTCGCGTCTTAAGCCCAATACCGACACACGGCTGAGGCCCAACTTACAGAGGCAGCCGGAGCCCGGCCGTGTTGCTGTGGATCATGAGCTGTTTTTTTTTCTTTTCCTCAAAAAAATGAGCTGTCTTTTTTTTTCCGAAATGGAACATGAGGCTTCCAACATTCTAGTTCCAGAAGAATTGAGCGTTTGTCCTCAAAGAAGAAGAAGAAGAAGAAGAAGAAGAAGAATTGAGCGTTGACGGTCATTCCTCGCGACATATTCGGTGTTCTCTCGTCCTCCTTAGCATTTGGTTTTCCATTATTTTCATCTTATTTTTCATATTTGATCAATTCCGGCGAGAGACTTCAGTAAAGTAATACCGTGTGCGACATAAGCTGTTGCCGTGTGCAATCAGGCTTTGCCAGCAGGAGATAGGCGTTAAGAAATGAGATAATTCAGATTCTCAATTACTCTTGCATGTCTATAGACATATATGCCATAAAACCTTTGTTTCCAGCTATCAATTAACTATAGTTGATTTTTGTGTGCATATTTCCAATTCCAGATTACTATATTGGACGTTGAGGCTATTTACTATGGACCCTTATTATTTTTTAATCCAACTAAATATACTTTCACATTTATTTACAGTCCCATAATTTAGGAGTACATACCAAAGATTGATGTGTCGGATCAGAGTCCTAATGATACACACTATTTTCTCTTGGTTTTAGTATAGATTGATCCCATGAAGAATCATTCTTAAATTTTTTTAAATGCATGCTCTGTATTATAGATTAAATATACTTTAGAGGTCATGGTGATATCAAGATTAATCTTAGATTTAGTTGTAATTCAAGCGTCAAGTTTTTTTCTTTTTTTTATGAAATACCATTACAGACGCAAACACTCACATGTACATGCACTCATCCCTACGAGGATACACACGCAAACCTTCCTATTTACATGAGCACATCCGAATGACTGGGGTCCACAAATTTTAAGATTGATGAAGCCACAAGCTCCTAATTATCGACAGAAATGTCACCTACCATAACTAAATCTAGGAAGATACAAACATCTTCTGAGTTGAGTACTGGAATCCAGATAGTCATAGAGAAAAAATAACTCATTTATTTAATTTCCAATTTCTTTACCCATGCTGGTGGTTGGAAACACTAATATGTTAGGGTTTTTTCCCCCTTTGTATGGCTAAAGACATATGTTTCTAACTTTCGTGAATTGCAATAGGATGCTTTATCCATGGTACTTTAGATTATCTCCAAATATTCATGGGGTTTTATACATTCTTTGTACTCACTGTCAACGTCGTTTTATATGTTTTTAGACTATCCGGCCAAATATACTTTTTATATATCCAAATAGGATGGTTCATATGTTTTTAGATCCAAAGGGCAGCACCGAATGGCTAATATGGCGGGCCTAGGCAAGGAAAATTGGTAGCGGAGAGGATAGGTACGGTAGGGCAGCACTTGCAATACATATAGTAAGTATCAGTGTACCACCGACCTCCGCCTTCTTGGCTTCTTTCATTGTCTTCTCCAAAAGACCATCGCACCAATTGGTTCGCCACCGCGTCTACGATCAAAACGTCTCCGAAGGCCGAAGCTGATCCCCTCTCCCATTTGCCATCGGCATGGCGGCTCCCTACGTTGTTCCGTCCGTAGGCCCGCTCCCGGCCTACGGCTTCTTGCGCCGGAGGAGGTTGCTGCCGCTCGGTGACGCGCGCAAGTCTAGGAGCGGTGCCTGCTTCAACTCCTTCTCCGCGCTGATAGAGCTCCGCGGTGAGCAGGACCAGGACCAGGATCATTGCGATGATACCCCACACGAGGTGATGCCGGCAGCCGGCGGCAACAGGCGGCGCCGGCGCCCGCGCCGACGTGGTCGCCGCGGCCACGGAGGGTCAGCTGGCGACGGCGACGCCGGCGCTCGTGGGTGGCTGAGCGCCGCGGCGTGGTGCGTCGTGGTCACCGCCGCCTTGGTGATCCTGGTTCTCATGCTCATTGTTGCTGGATGCAGGTACGTCGTGTGTCGTCCCATTCTTAGAGCTTGATGAGGTTGTTCTTGCGAAACCGGCCTGTACAACGTTCTCCGGTAGTGTGTTGGGGTTCTTGCATAGGTCGTTGCCCGTCGTCGACTTCTTGCATGTTGGGCTGTGGTCGGTGTCGGGATAATTTGCGCACGCACGTACGTACGTGCCATTGTTGAGTTCTTGCAGCTATGAGGGTCTAGGGCTTGTTGTATTACGTTACGATCTGCATTAGTATTTAGTAGTTCTTGCAGCGATTGGGCGTCCAAGGTTGTTGTTTGGTGCCCCCAATCGCTCGTCTCGATTGGGCTCCAGGGATTTACGCTTTGTTCATTACTGGATCGAGTTGCAGTAGACAATATAATATACGAGTTTGACAGACACACACACAAAATTTTTATTTAGAGTGTTGAGATATATGCATATTGCTAGTTCTTTCTAGATAATTAAATCGAGTTCCTAATTTCCAAAAGTTGGTCAAGTATTAACGTGTGCATTTCGATCTATTGATTTTTTGGATGATGCTCGATCTGCATTTGCCTGATGAGTAATTCAGAATCTGATCGTTGGAATCTTTTGCAAATTCAGCGGTAGGCAATTAAGCGGCTGATTTTCGGTGAGGACGTACTGACGGTCGGAGCCCCATGGTGCTGGCGCAAGTACTCAGGCCTAGGGTGAATGTATAGGGAGCAGGGCACGTCCAGAATTCTCACGATGTGATGAATTCTAGACGGCAAACATGATAGTACGTAGAGGGTTATTACTTATTATTCTCTTTCCATGTGTAGTTTACATACTGTTTTGTGTCGTAAGGGACTTGCAAGCTAGCTATATAGACTCCCATGTCTTCCATTGTGCTGGACGTAGCGCGCGGTGCCTACGTTGATGTAAATGTAACTGTTGCACAGTGAACGTTTGATGCATGCAATACGAACTCGTCAGCAACCTGCCAACCATGTTAATTTTCCACCATGCATGGAAACCATATGTTGATTAGTTGATGTGTATGCAGTATGCACTATGCACATGCGTATATATCTTGTCTTCATACTGAGTGCTGGTTTATTTCGCATCATGGAATCCAAATTAGTCGTCTCGAACGTAACGCTTGTGTTGTCCGTATGACATCGACATGCTCATGCGCATCTATACCATATCTTAGCAAGAACTATATGGTTGACTATCTACGCTAAAATCCCTGCTTCTGTGTCCTTTACATTAGGCAGTTGCTAGCGCTTTTGTTTTATCTGTTGCCCGTGTGAAGTTTGTTATAATTCACCATCGATGTCAGCATGGAGCAAGAAATGGTTGTTTTTGGTTAGCCACCCGAGGTCATTTTTTTTTGGAAGATCTTAGACAATTACATTGAGATGATACAATTATATAAGATCCAACCCGGCCTCTGCATAACTAAGATGGGCACAGCCCATGAAAAATAAAAAAGAAAAAAAAATGAGAGCACCATGACCTAGCAAACTACCACAAGCGCCTTCATCTTCATCCGCTTCACAAACCAAAGCAACTCTTGGACTTTGAAGTAGGCTCCCGAGACAACGCCTCCAACGAGGAAACGGCACGCGCACGTGCCGACATTGTAATGACCTTAGCGTGTGTCATGATCGCGGTGAAGTGATAGGGGTTGATAAAATCAATCCAAAATAATGCATGCTAAAAGCATAAGCAAAATCAAGTACTTATTACAAATAAGTTTACTATCGTTTCTCCAAAATACTACTGTTTTTCTTCCTCTCCCTCACAGGTACAGCGGCGTTTCCTCTCGTCGTGCGGCCGACCTTGCATGCTCGGGGGCTGGCGCGCGCGGCAACTCGGCGTTTCCTCTCGTCGTGCGGCCGACCTCGCATGCTCGAGGGCTGGCTCGCGCGGCGAATCGGCGTTTCCTCTCGTCGTGCGGCCGACCTTGCATGCTCGGGGGCTGGCTCGCGCGGCGAATCGGCATTTCCTCTCGTCGTGCGGCCGACCTCGCATGCTCGGGGGCTGGCGTGCGCGGCGACTCGGCGTTTCCTCTCGTCGTGCGGCCGACCTCGCATGATCGGGGGCTGGCTCGCGCGGCGAATCGGCGTTTCCTCTCGTCGTGCGGCCGACCTCGCATGCTCGGGGGCTGGCGCGCGTTTCCTCTCGTCGCGCGGCCGACCTCGCATGCTCAGGGGCTGGCGCGCGTTTCCTCTCGTCGCGCGGCCGACCTCGCATGCTCGGGGGCTGGGGCGCGCGGCAACTCGGCGTTTCCTTCGTCGTGCGGCCGACCTCGCATGCTCGGGGGCTGGCGCGGCGACTCGGCGTTCCTCCCGTCACAACAAGCATCGAAGTCAACATCAAACGGGATAAACACACGCCGAACAAGAACAACTTAACCGAGCAGCTCGGCGCTCTAACCAGTTGCTCTTGCTCGGCGTCGCCTCGCATCGTGCGGCCGACCTCGCAAGCTCAGAGGCTGGCGCACGCGGCGACTCGGCGTTCACCTCCTTTTTGCGACAACATGTTGTCCGACTTCTTTTTTGGAGCCTCGGCCTGCTTATACTAACCAACCCAACGCTCGGGGGCTACTGTATACAGTGCTCCTAGTCGTCGCCCTGTACTCGGACCTCATGAGGACCGACCGACTATCTCGAAGAACTCGGCGTCGTGTTGGGTGTTCTCTCTTTTTTGAGCACCGCCCACCCTTGTGCCGAGCAAGTGTTGAAGCGGCTTCAGATGACCGGATTGGCCTCGTTTCTTCATCAACAGCTCGACACGCGCCTGAACATTGCTCGGGAGCTTGTGGGATATGGGTACCCTAGGGCCCATTGTTGGCACTTCTTATGATCCAATATCAGAATTGAGAATCCTGGTACTGGGGTAAGGAGTGTTTCAGTGGTTTTCCTTATGGCTTAGTAAAATTTAGAAATATTCTACAAGCGCACAGAATCACCGCTGTAGCACTTCACCTGGGAGTATTCCAAGGTATCGTAATTTATATTTCCGCAATATTACTAGTGAACAGATATTCGAGACTATCAGAGAAGGGTACACAACTAAACAAGACAGGGGATAACGGTATTGGATAGGAGTGGATATACCGGACACACAGCTCAAGGGATACTCAGGTAAGGGAGAGAAGAGATAGATAGATTGGAGGACAACGAGAAGAGATAAAGGACTCCTGGATACTTTATCTACCTATGTCACTCTAGCTTAGATATACAGCGGCTACAGAGCCAGCACTAGGAGATCTAGGATAACTCTAAAGTCTTAGCTTCGGGACAAGGGAACTGGTGAACACACAGAAAGGGATGAGAAGGGGTGCCACTATTTCCCAACTGGGGAATCCTACGGACCGGAACTAACGTGATGGGCTACGAAGACCGAAAGGGCTGTCACCACCTCCCGGCTACCACCTCCATTGCGACGGGAATAAACTAAGGCCACCGACTAGCCTAAGAACCACTCCTACACTAGGCAACGACTACTTACTCTACTAGCAAGAGAAAGCAACCTTGTCAATACTCTTGGTGATAATTCACCTCCAATATCAAGCAAGATCGAAGAACCAGCCAAGACAAAGACTTAAACAAGACTACAAGCACTAGAACTATAACTGACTATAGTCTAAACAAGATATATTTGCTACTAGAATAAAGTAGAAGCAAGATATAAATGACAAAGGCAAAGTGATAAAGATAACTATATTGATACTCGATGTCTTACAAAAGGAAAAGTAAAAGATACAAGAGCTATTACCAGAGCTTCTGAAGACGACTCCGGAACCTCCGAGGCAAAGCTCGACTCAACTCTAACTCCCAACTAAACTATCCTAACTCTACTAGAATGAAAGTGGAAATGAGCTCCTTGGCTTGGTGTGTGTTACAAGAGGGGGTATGGGGTCCTATTTATAGTTGCATAGGACGGTTGGGGCTGGAGTAGCCGCCAAGGGACCAGGGGGGTACCCCCTGGGATTTCGGGCGCCAGGGTCGGTTCGGCCGAACCAGGGGGTTCGACCGAACCCTTGGATGCGCCGCCTTTGCTCTGGGTGGCCAGGATGAGCCCCTGGAGTCAGTTCTGGTGCTGGGGGCGGTTCGGCCGAAGGGCCCAGTTCGGCCGAACTGGGCCTGGCCCATGGCCGGCCTCCCCAGCACCGCCTCTGGTGCCTGGACCCCCCTGGGCTTCCTTCTGATGCATGACTTCGTGTTGATTTGGCCCAGAATGACGTGGCATGGTCCAGGATGAGTTGGCGGTCGCCCACGTGTCATGTGATGTGTTCGCTTGGTCATTGTTGACGTGGACGACTCCCGGTGGTCTGCTCGGCTAAGGGGGGTAACCGGCCGAATGGAGTCGTTCGGCCAATTTGGTCATTTCCGGCCCCAATAGCACATATCTGTCGTAGTTGTACCTGCACAAGTGACACTCACCAAAACTCGTGGAACTTTATTAGAAATAAAACCTAAGTGCATGGAATGTTGCATATAACCTCATTTATTCCCGAGTATTGGTGGTCGGATTTGGGCTGTAACGACCGCCAACACCCATCATGGAGGGCGGCGGCGGGCGGCCCAAAGAAGACTGAATCCTAGTAGACTCCTACTATGACCCCCCCCCCCCTATTGTAAATAGTCCCATATGGAAAATCCTCATACTGTAACCCTGCCTCCTGGATATATAAAGGAGGGCAGGGGTCCCTAGAGGGGACAGGCGGAAATCCATCGGAGATCATCCGAATACAACAATACAATACAACCACCGACACAGGACGTAGGGTATTATACCTCCGGGTAGCCCGAACCTGTCTAAATCAGTGCCTCCTGTGTATCATCAAGTCACTAGCTCATCAATCTCCCCTCCTACAAATCAACCATTCGGGTACCCCCCAGGTGGATTGCCGGTCCTAAGGTCCGACAGACCCAACCAATTAAGACCAGATCAAATGTTTTCACGAGGGAGTAATTCATCTTAATCCAAACAATGCCTTCAACAAGGTCAGTGCCACGTTCAACCAATTAAGGTCAGACCTAGGAATTTCTTCCCGGAACCGGTGAATTAGTAGCACTTACCACCACGACCAAGTCACATCGTGTTGCTTCCCCCTTCTTACCAGGCCAATGTTTCCATATAGACCAGCCCTGGCCCACTTTAAACGGCCATAATTACTCCAAATCCGGCAGACCATTTGAATTCGTAACCTGAGATACCATGCTGCAAAGTAGCCACTGGGTACCCGTGCATAATCCACCAGGAATAAATTACAGATGAAATCCGTCTTCGAGTAAGAGAATCCGCGAACGAAGCCAAGGTGACTCATGTCTCTTGATCTATATGAAAAGTAAAGGCGAAATTGAAGATGTCATCACCAAATGTAGTTGCAAAGTCTGGAACTATCCCTTCCAACACCAAGGCCGAAGGCGCATCTGCCAGAGAGGAGTCACCATTGGAGGCCAAGCCGACGTCAGATCCAGAAAACTTGTCACTGGCCGTCGCCGCCACCTCCGCAATCTCCACCGGGGTCAGCCCTCGCTGGCCGCCCATGCGCCGTTCGCGGCCGCGGCCTTCACGCCGCGCCACGCCGGGCGCTGGGCCGCCTCCTTGCCGTCGCGCGCTGCCGGGCGCCCGCGCTCCAGGCCGCCGCCGCTGGCCCGCACCTGGCCACGCTACGCCCGAGCGCCGAAGGCCACCCGCCTCGGCACCCCGCCGCCAGAGGCACGCTGCCGCCAGGGCCCGGCCACCGCTACGCATGCCACACGGCTAGACTCGCGCCAAGCCGACAAGCCCCATCGTCGGGACGCGCCGCATCGTCGCCGTCCGCCACGCCGCATCGCCACAGCCGGATGCCCGAAGCAGCTGCGCCGCACCCGGATCCGGATGCCCCCTGAGCAGATCCGGCCATTCCCGGCGAGGATCCGGCGGGAGCTCGCCGGAGAGAGAACCTCTAGCCAGCCGCCGCCGGGAAGCCGACGCGGGGGAAGAAGTCCCCGCCGCCGCCGTCCTCGTGGGGAGCGCGGACTTCCGGCCGCCCACTCCGGCAGCGGCGAGGTCGCAAGGAGGAGGGAGGGGGAGCTGTGGCGGCGAGGGGCGGCCGCCGCCCGTGTCGCAGCGGGGCGACGCGGGGGCCGATCCGATTTTCCCTCCCGGTTATTGGGCAGCGGTTGGTCGCCTCCGCTCAGAGCTACCCGAGGTCATATATTACCTTTTCCTATGAAGAGTATGATTGTAGTTTTTTTTCCAGGAAGATTAGCAACGATGCTAAGGTATTCAGAATTGAGATTCTAGGTACTTTCTCTATTCCAAATTATAGCTCATTTTTTCCCTAGACACAGATTCCGGACAACCTATAATTTAGAACGGGGTGAGTAGAATCGTTTTTTCTCTAAGTAGGATCGGATCATAGGGGATCCCGATCATATGAGATTTTGCTTTTAATTTTAATTTACTTTTATATTACATAAGACATCTACTAGTTATATATATATGTTGTTATACTATAAGAAAATTAGCAATAACAATATCATGGTATAAAAACGAAGAAATATTTTTTGAAAAAAAAATCATCTAGAGCTAACAGTTTTGATATATAGTATACAAACAAAGTAATATCTTTTGAAAAAAATAGCTAACAGTTTTGATATATAAATTTAAACATAGCATCATAAAAACAATTATAGGATTGAGATCCTACCAAGATTCTGCAGGGTTGTGTAGAGTTCTTATATAGAAACAGGATACCATGAAAGTTAGGATACTAGATAGGTTTGGATCATTTTGACTTGGTAGGATCGTAGTATCCTAAGATCTTAAGATTGGGATCTTGACATTGCTTGTCAAACAAGCTTCTATCATTATTAATTAGCCAACTCCACATATTTACTAGGCGTGATATATATCTTTTCGGTTTTGCTAGCATAAATCACGGCGTGCAAGATAATTAAGTCTGGAGAATTTGTTTGGAATATTTATTAGCCATAATTGGTGATTAAGTGTAGGTCCCACTTTGGTCGAAGATAGCACTCTTTTTTTGGATTTTTTTTCCAATGTTAAATTGCACTCTTCTTGAAATGGAGAGCTTATGTTGTTTTTGTCCGCCTTCTTACAACAAAAGTAATTCTAAAAAAACAAAAGTATGGTTAATTGGAACAAAAATTCAAACATAAATTTATATGAGATGTTATGGTTTCATTTTCAACCCTTTTTTTTTGCGACTCGATTTCCATTTTCAACCTTGATGTATCATCAAACAAACCTGCAGAAGAAGAAGGTTCGGCGTGCCCAGTAATTGGGCTGCCGATTCCAGGCTTGTAGCTAGTGGGCTCACAAGCACTGGTGGGCTCGTGAGGCCTAAACGGTTATACCCCCACTGCTAAGACCCAGTTGGCCAGTTGGGCCACACTTCTACTGAGCCGGAAATGTGACCCAAATGACTTCAGGAAAAAAAAATGACTTCAGTGTTCAGAGGCAAACAAGTAGAGACCGCCGACGCTGTCGAGCTCGAGCACACAAAAATGCCGCGGCGTCTCGAGGACCGCTTGCTTCAGACCTTCAGTGATCCTTGTCCTATGAAATAGGTTTAGTGAGTGTTTTTGTTTTGCTTGTTTACAAAAATCAAAGCCGAACTTGTGGCCAAGTGAAGCCCATATGCTCAGTTGGTAGCCATGTTTTATTCAAAATCGGTTCTTCTCTCCGTGGTGGATCTCTCTCCAGCTTGATGTGATAACAAATACTTAATTGGCTTTTTCAGCAATACGGAGTACTAGTTACGTAGTAGTAAGTTTCTAGGTTATTGGAATAAACGTTCGTATCACCACGATGCACGCTATCAACTATATCTTAGTGTTTGTTCTCATACATTTAATTATATTTTTCCTGATTTGTTTTGCCAGGAATAAGTTTTTTCAAGGAATTTTCTAAGTTTTTTTTTGACCGAAGTCGGGAGGGGAAACCCCTACCTATTTTTTTAGATTTTTTATTTCAAACCCAGTTAATTCGCTCTGGGAGTCGAACCTGGGTCTGTTGGGTGCTACTCAGGTGCTCTAACCAATAGACTAGAGACCCTTTCACGGAATTTTCTAAGTTAACTATCAGAAATTGGCAAATTGTAGTTGCCGCTACGGTCTTAGGTTTTAGACGGTGAGAATCCTCGATCATATACCTGCTTCTTCATCTCCAACACATGTTTTCAGTGATAATTTGTTTATCCCACATCCTTTATTTTCCAAGTATGCATATAACTGAAAATACATGCCACATTCCCGCCTTCTGCCTCTTACTTCGCTGCATCAGGGGTCCCAATGCAGGGCTGCACAATTAAGGGAAGCATCAGTGAGAGAGAGATCGACCTCTCAGGCTTGGTCTTGCCATTCAACCTCCCTTATTAGTGGGCAGAAATAATACGGCCTATGATTAGTCAGCAGTTAAACTAGCTTGATCAGCAGGAGTTAAACTGAGGAAGGGTACAGTTACATAAAACAATGTCGGCTGTCTTACCCCTCGAGTTTTTTTTCCCCGCAAAAAAAAAGGTCGAGTTTTTTTTTCTTTTATTCCGAGGAAGAACATTTCCTATACTATCCTTTTCTGAATAGGCGGCCCTTTACCCCACCCCCAAATCCATTGTGCCATTTCTCTTCTGTAAAGCTACGAGATAGCTAGAGTGTGATATGCAAGCAACACTTTCATATGAATCTCTCTTCAGTGAGATTCTTTTAATTATTTATTTACTAAATAATATGTCTACATGTGTGAAGTTATGAAGGATGATTTGAAAAGTTGCGGAGTTACCCAAAGGAAGCATCAGTGAGATTAACAGGTAAAATTTTTGGAAAGGGAAATGTCGACTGGATACCTAGCTATAATTCACTTTAACCTAGGCATGAGAAATCAAATAATTTAGGTTTCAGAAAATGATAATATAGGGAAAAAACATAAAAAGGTCGAACACCGTAGCAATCTTCCCTTTTTCAATATCGTGACACATTTGAGTTTGATATTGAAAGTTGAAAGGTTCTACAACAATGATATATATACCAAAACATTTATTGTTTGGGTTTTCATTATTATACGCTGTCGAGACCAAAAGTGTAGTTTTGACTATTCCACTGTGCCATCCGTTTCTACTTTATAAGTGTCAATTACAAATCTTTTGCTTAGGTCAATCGGTTAGATCTTAAGGCTAAGTTTGATGGTGCTCGTCGTCGTTTCTTTTTCAACTGATGGCCATGTATCTTTTACGCTTTTAAACCACACTGTTCTCATTTGGTGTGTGCTTGATATGTGAAAATTGTGCCCTCAAGCAGGAAAAAAAAGAAAAAGATTTAAATGAGTTTTCCCACTCATACACACCATCTGTTGCTTAGCAGAGAAAATAATGTACAGTGATTTGAAGTGAGAAAAATAATTCATGCGTCATTTTCGTCCACTCTCATACTTACTTTCCATAATCTATGAGGACCAATTCTAAAGCCGAAGATAGTGTTCATGTCACTGATCGAGGAGAAGAAAGTGAAATTTTAGGCTGGATAAGTGAACCTAAAACGACACCCCTACGGCCGTTGAGCGAGACGACAGCTGCAGCTATCACATATCGCGTGAGGAAATCCAGAAGATTATCGTGACAAGGAGCCATATATATCGGTCATTTTCTCGCTTACTTTCACATTGGCACAAAAAAGTATTCACCAACACTATTCGATCATGACACGGCTATAGCGCCCCGACAGCCGAGAGTCATGAGTGAGAGAGTGATGGAGATCCTCTCTCTCTCTCTCTGACAGTCTGACCTGCTGGTGCCTGATGATACGCTAGCCACAGCAGATAGTATTCTTGGGTGGTGTTTATATGTTAGAATTGGGAGGGTGAATTTGGGAGTAAGATGTCACTTTGTAATCATTGCGCCACTGTAGCATTTCGTTTGTATTTGTGAAAAATTATCCAAAAATTGATTAATTATGCTCAAAATGTTCGTCTCGCAGAGTACAACAAAACTGTGCAGTTAGTTTTTGATTTCATCTACATTTAATACTCCATGTATGTTATGACATTTTGATGTGATGAAGAATCTTTTTTTTGCATAGTGTATTTGGGAGTTGCTTTTTGGAACTAAACAGGCCCATAGGTTAGCATTCCTACTGTTTCTAGAGACTGTTTGGTGGATGGAGCGAGATCTCCATAGGGGCCCTACCGTCCTCGAATTATTCCCCGTCGTTGATTGCGAAGCTCAGCTAGCTCGTACGTGGAGCTGTTCGTGCATGTATCCAACGAAAAGGCAAGCCGGAGTGGGGCTCAACAGTACTATTCATTTGTCAATTGTGATGGCCCGTCCGACGATGGAGATGCAGTTGCCTGCCTACCGGCTGACATACATGCATATATTCCGATCGAAGCAAATTCCTTTTCTGCATGCCGGCCGGCCTTGACTACATATTGTCATGAGAATACTCATATACATTATTTGGAACATACTGTCTGTAAATTTCACAGATAGCTGTATGGTTCTCATATTATGATGCGTGCAGTGTTTAATTAGGTGCAAGTTTATTTACCGGGATTGGATGATGGATATTCTCTTAATTTGTTAATAAAGGGGTGAAACTAATTAAGAGATCGAATTGGGTTTGGATGAATGCAGTTTTTTATTGAACAATTGAACATACAATTTTGCAAAGATTTGTTGGTTCCTTCATGCCTTGGGTCTGACGACTGGAGTGAAGAAAAAGCTAAGAGGGCGGTGAAGGAACAAAAAGGCTTTGGCTTTGATGACTCAAGTCGTGGGTCTGACTGGAGCCAACCACTTTCTTTCCAGAGAAGCGAAAAGGAGGAGGAGAAACTTCTCCGGACACAAATAATCTACAGGTTTGCTTGTCCGAAGCAAAGCCAAGCTGCAGATTTTTTAAGCGAACTGTTGGGATTTGGGGAGATTGCCATCCAATCATGCCATTTCTTTATTCGGTTGACGATACACGAGGATCTCCCTAAATCGAAAACAATTGGGGAAAGATATGCGGGATATATGCGACCCATATGAATCAACTAACAAGGGCTGGATAAAAGTCGAAGGGAGCTCCATGTGCTAAGCTAGCGACAAAATATCACGTCCGTGGACAAATCTTGTACGAAAAGAGAAAAAAAGATTAGGGAATATGGGAGACTTGTTATGTTTCAAAAACAGGAGGTGAAATTCATAGAGTTTTAAGATTTTACACGTTTGTTTTGGCCATAGGTTTACACGCACGCTTATCCTCTGATTATTTAAATATGAACTTATTCATACGACCTTTTTTTTTGTGAACTTCCTCCATCCACAATAACTTGTATCATCAACCTTTTAGAGGAGGGCCTTTCGAATTCTTACTTAGGAATCCATACATTTTCGTAGTAGGCCACAAATGTGGTACGTGGTGGCAACGGTCTGAGGAACTCATGCTAACCTCCACGTAGAACATTTAGATTATTGAGAGAGTTGCTTTTACACTTCTAATAATCTCATCACAATCTAACTTAATATATTGCGAGAGCTCCAACTCTCCCTTTATTTGGGAAGAGTTGGAATAAATTATTGATCTGTCCTAATAAATTACTGGAAAAAGGGAAAGGTATTGGATCCTGCCGGAGCATTATTTTTTCTCTAATTGCCCCAATAAGATAGTTGGATGGGATCTGCTAGAGATGCTCTAACACGATTTAGCCCAACCTAAACACCATTCTTCTCTAGCATTTGTTGACATCGGTGCTTATTAAGATGATGGTGTATATGTGACATCGTCTGTGTAGTAATATTGTCTATCAAAAAATGTGCGCTTGCAAGACTATATCGACCTTGTATGACGCCACATCCCCGTATGCTCAAAAATAGTTGTATTTTTGTGACCCTTTTCAATTTAATCAATGTAGTATAGTCAAGGAAACTTCATATACTATGACATAAAACCCATGTATTTTCACCAAGATTAGCAAATCTAAATTGGAATAAAGACTTTACAGTTGTCATTGTTGATGTAGGGTGTAAGGAGACCATTTTCATGGAAGTAGAAAGATACATGTGGTAACTACATAGTGTGAGACCGACAAGTAGGGTCTAAGAAGATCTCGCTGAGAAACACAGGACTCAAGAGGGTGACACTGCCTGTTGCAATCTGCTGATCTCAACCATCGGATGACCTAGATGAACGGTTGCGAGTTCTTTTTTCTTTTTGGAATAATGACGGTTGCAAGTTCGATTTTCTCATGCACACCGTCGTGCAGTCGTGCCTTGAATCAGAGAGTTTTGCCGCGTTGATTGGGCTACGAGGCAATAAGCAAGTGTAGGTGCACCCAACTTGTATACACCGTACACCATGCAATTTTATATGGACGGTTGCAACTAGCTAGTCTACAGAAACGAACAGCGCTACTACGTGATATTATAAACTCTTCTCTTTTTCAGAAGAACAATATATGATACGCAGAGGCGGAGCCAGCTAGGGGGGCTGGAGCCCCCCTCCCACCCCCATGAAGTCCATGAAGCCCCCTACAATTTCTATCATAGATGAAGGGGAGGAGGAAGAAAAGAAGGAAGGAGGAAAAAAAGAGAAAAAGGAGGAGGAAATCAGCCCCCTAGCTTCATCATCAGCTCCGCCACTGATGATACGAGCAACAATAATACTTTGACACTTTAAAATTCCTATTTATAAGAAACCAAAATAATCTGCTGTTGAATGGTTGATATGTGATTTCGTTGAATAAACAAACGCTACATGTTCTTTGAACTCCCAAGAACAGTCCGCACAACACTAAAGTATTGAAGTATAAATGCGTTGACACATTTGATGACCCACCCCGGTGTGCACGAGAAGGGTTTATCCACATCTTGTTTCCCTGTCACCTTGTGCCCTACCATCTCGGACTTGCGATCTGCTAGCATATCTTGCAATTAAAACCAGATCACTGTCAACTCACACGATCTCATAAACTCAACCGCATTATTATGGCCATTTATTTGGTTTCCGTCCAAACAAAAAAGAAAGAAAGAGAGAAAAAGGAGCGAGGGAGAGAGAGAGAAAAAGAAATCGGAGCAAGGGTGGAGAGAGATTCCCTCCGACAAGCAAATCCGGGGAAAGCATTTCCGAGGGCCCACCACCCCTCCCACCCTCACGCCGGCCCCACCGCACGCGCGCGGGCCCCACCCCCCTCCCTTCTTCCCTCTCCTCCTCTCTTGCTGACTCTTCCGTCTTCCCCTACGGGGTCGGGGGCTCCTCACCTTCCCCTTCCTTCCTCTGCTCCTTGCCTTCAGAGGAGCTCTGTGCTCTGTCTCCCTTCTCTCTCCCGCGTCTCTCTGTCCTGCACTGTGACTTAGACTGTGACCCCGGGTTACGGAGAGCTCCTCCTCTCTCTCTCTCTCTCTCTCTCTCTCTCTCTCTCTCCTCGTCGCCATCCTTCGCCTTATTTACTGGCTCAAGCCCCCGCGGTTTTTCCTGGACTCTGTCGCCTTGGTCTGTTCGCACCTCCAAGAAGAGAGCCCATTTACGTGCTCGGCTGCAGCAAGGATGGGAGCAGGAGGAGAAGGGAACGCGGCGGCGGCGGCGGTGAGGGTGCTGGTGGTGGATGACTCCCCCGTCGACCGGAAGGTCGTGGAGCTGCTGCTCCGGAACCACAAGGGCGGCGCCGCGCCATTCCACGGTCAGCTCCTCCTCCTCCTCCTCCTCCTCCTCCTCCTCCTCCATGCTAGCGCGCTAGCACCTGCCTTCCTCGCCCAGCCCATTTCCATGGCGCCGCCGGCTCCTCTCTGTTCTTGGCCGTCGCTTCGATCGTGCCCTTCATGGCGATTAATCGGATTCGACAGATTACAGGAGCAGCAGCCCTGCTGGTATCCTGAATTCCTGATCATGCTAGGCCATACAGTATCAGTACTTTGTCCATTGTGTCTGGGGAAAAGAAATGGATTCATCGACTGCTTGTGTTTCATTCTCATTCCTGCAACCTGCGGTCTGAATTAGGAGCTTGAATTGATTCCATTCCTTCTTCTTCAGTTACCGCAGTTGACAGCGGCAAGAAGGCGATGGAGCTTCTCGGGCCAAAGGGACAAGGGAAGCCGGATTCATCTGCTGCTGACGCTAATGTGAGTACTGAAATAAACGGCCAAGTTCATGTACTCGTCCAGTCATGGAGGTCCGTGCATATCTGCATATGCAAGGCTGGCTTAAGCTACTACCTTCTTTTTTGGCCGTGTTTCTTTGGGGTTGTTTCTTTGGGGTTGGAGAAATTTCTCCAGCCCTTTGACCAATACTCCAGGGTATTAAATTAAGTCAGTTTACAAAATTATCTTTACAGCATTGCACTGTTTCACGAGACCTATCTAATGAGGCCTTTGAACGCATAATTAGAGGATGGTTACTGTAGTATTACTGTAGCAAATCATGGACTAATTAGGCTCATTAGATTCGCCGCGCAAAGTTGCACCCATCCCTAAAAGGGTTTTGCAAATAGACTTCGTTTAGTACTCCATGCATACAAGATTCTCTTGGGAGATTTTTCTCCTGGAAGTCGTGAAACACTGCCTTTTTCGCATGGAAACTTTAATGAATAAATGAAGGCTAGGACTATTGACTGAATCAGTAAGCATAGCAATGGAATGGATAGAACTTGTGCCACCGTACCCTTTTGTTCAAGAAAAAAGATCACCTCTAGGAGTACTTAGCACTGTACTTATTTGTTAGAAGCGTGTTGTAGTGCAATGACCCCGTTCGAGTACGTGCTCTGATAAATGGACTAGCATACAAACACATGAGGTGAAATCTTGACTGAAAGCAAGTACTGAGATGAACAAGCTCTGAAACTGAAATGGGCCACCCTGAATTGTTCTGCAGGAGCTAACCGTTGACATCGTGCTCACTGACTACTGCATGCCGGAGATGACTGGCTATGACCTTCTCAAGGCCATCAAGGTAAACGATCACCTTTGCATTTGACTTCCAAGAGGTGAAATTCTTATTTCAGTCGAATTGGATGCTAAACCTTTGAATTTCCAGGCGTTGAGCTCCCCGAACCCGATCCCGGTGGTCGTGATGTCGTCGGAGAACGAGCCCCAGCGTATCAGCAGGTGAAATTCTTCCCCTTTCCCCACCCTCATCATCATATTGTGCAAAGCAGATGCCGTTATATACGCGAAATGGAAAGCCGCTTTTGCTCTCCGACTATGTTCTGTGCATGGTTTTAGGGCCCTTTCTGAAAGCTAGATTTGCACCCCTTTTCAGAAGAAAAGGGCTTAGATTTGCATTGCACATCAACGCTAACAGGCCCACACCACATCTTTGAATAAAGCAGATGCTTAACAGCCGGTGCCGAGGACTTCATCCTCAAGCCCCTCAAGTCCAAGGATGTACAGCGCCTGCGCAACTGCTCAAACCCGGCTAAGCCCGAGGACGCATATGCTGCTCACTGCAAGAGCTTGAGCAGCAGCAGGAGGAAGACGCAGTCGGATCACATCGCCAAGAAAGCCACGTCGGAGCAGAGATCACAAATCACACGACTAGCCATGGCAAGACTAGCTTGTTACCATTTATTTGCTATTGCTTCATCAACACATCAGCTTATCAAAAGGCTGACGAAGCAATGCTTTGTGCTGTTTTCTTTGCAGGTGCTGAATGCCTCTAGGATCGAGCTTTCGCACTACTTCCAGTTCCTTTTCAAGTTCATCCTGCTCGCGTACGCGGTGCTGTGCCTGGGCGAGCTCCTTCACAGATGGTCCAACGGCTCCTTCCTCTCCCTGTGGTCATCCTGAGAACTGAAACCTATGCAATATCTGTGTAACTAAGGTTGCAAGCTTTTTAATTAAATTTTCCTTGTAATTCAGGCATGAGGAGCTAGCTCGTCCTCGCTCCCTGTATTTCAGTTCCAGCAGCTGTTTTTAATTAGGTAGATTATTGTTTATCCGGGGGGGCCTAACAGAGCGCGATTCGGGTTAATTTAGCTCCTGGTTCTTGAGCATCGTTCGCTGGGAGAAGATCATAATTCAGAAGAACCGCGATGATGTGATGATATGATAGATATCCCCTTTTGCTGATTGTATAAATGCATGATTTGGGAGGGTATCTAATGTCGTTGTTAATCGAGATCTCCGACTTGATTTGCTGATGCAATTGTCCAGGGACAGCTTCTCTAACATTTCTTATGGTGGGTGGACGCAGACGTTCACCTGCTCTGAACCTCACACTGCATGAGTAAAGAGAAACAACATGAGTTGACCAGGAAGTGACGCCGGAATCATCTTAGGCTAAATAGCAAATAAATTATATTCGACGATTACACAATGCCGTCACGTCAATACAATATTTATATAAGCACTTGACTACTTGGGCCGTGTAATTGATTGAACATAGTTCACCCCGAGTATAGATCAATGTAATCTCTTCGTCCGAAAGAAGCTAAGTCAATGTAGGATTCAAAATTTATCTTAAAAAACAAAACATTTTACTCATTTAGTATTTATAGTATTTGGTATATGCATATAACAACCAATTAGTTTCAAATATAACTAATAAATATAAACAAATGGTTTTTATTTACATCTTATCAATTTATTAATCTGTCATAAAATTCCACGACTTGTTTTTTTTTACTGAGTGAGTAGCAACGAACTGGCAATGAATGACTACGGGAGGTTCCTAGTACTAGGGAAATCATTTTTAACTTCTTCTTGTTTTCAAGGGCCCTGTGCAGAGTTGATAGTGGAGTCCACAATGTAATCATTCAGTTTATTTTTGACAAAAATGAATTTGTTTAGTGTCGAAGTTTATGTTTTAATTTGAGAAAAGGTTATGAAAAATGATACACATGAGCTAGATACATATTTTTGTGAATAAGTGGGCATAGGCAAATATAATAACATCTATACTTTGGGTTGGTCCCAAGTCAAACTTATAGAAAAAAAATAAAAATATCTATCATACCAAATAAAGTTATCATCAAAATATATTCCATTGCAGATTCAATTAAACCTATTCGGTGTCATAGATATTATAACATATTATTTTAATAAACTTGGTAAAATTAGATAAGCTGGACTTAGAACAAACCAAAAGTAAGCAGTAATTTGGGATGGAAGGAGCACTTATTAAGACTACTCACATGAGAAGAAAACAACACTAACAATTACACTTACGAGTGGTTAGACAAGCCACAACACATGATGTGCTCTACAAGGCCACCACCGCGGCTGATGCAACAACATTCCACTACTAACCTTGGCTGGCCTCTACACCACACTGGTGTTCTCATTTGAACTGCCAACCCTCCCCACCATGCCATGCCTCTCCATGCATGAAAGCAATTATACATGACTAATCGCCGCAAGGCCAAATGACAAAACCACCCGCACACTATCTATCACTATATATTGCACCAGTGAGCGTATCATCACACGTCACATTTGAGAGTTCTTGGTTGCCAATTGCCATCACAAACTGGAATTTGGAGAGGAAAGACGAGAGCTACCCAACCCGCCTATACTCTAGGAATGCGGCCGGTCACCTAGGCCAATGCCCATCTCGTTGCAGAAATGCATGGACCTTCTCCGATCCCAAGCACCGTATCCGTATCGTTGGCCACAGCTGAACTGCAACGCAGCACCACCTCCAGTCCACGACTCCCGAGTCCCGACCTCAACGTCGTGACCTTGCCTCCGTGCACGCACGTCCCAGTCCCACAACCACCTTGGCTAAAAAAATCAATGTCGAGCAATGGCAGGAAGAAGCAACGACAGCCCTTGCAGCGCATCTACAGGCTACACGTACACCAGACTGCACCATCGCATTAACGTTTTCTTGTACCATGAAAGATTCCAGGCGCGCGCGTACAGAAGACAAGGAGCGCAGGAGCCGGAGAAACGACGCAGAACCAACCAATTGCTTGCCCATGCACTCACGATGCGAGGCCATGGCCATCGAGCTGAGCACTCCCCCGGACCTGCGCTGCGCCCGCGGCGGCGGCGGCTGTACACGCCGGCGCGATCGCGAATCCTGGCCGTGCGGCGTTGCCGGCCGGCCCGATCGAGCGCGCGCAGCAATGGCGGCAATAACTCCCGGGGGATCGGATCGCGCCGCAGGCCGGAGCGGAGGGGCAGGCTGCAGGCAGGGTACCCGCGCGCGGCTCCGGATAACCTGGCTGGCAGCGCCCGGCCTCCAGCGATTCGGATGCCGCGGCCGATTGGGCTCGGTCGTGCGCGCACAGGCACAGTGGCCGGCCGGCCGGCGCGCTGGGGCAAGAGAGATCCAGGCGGCGCTGGGGCTGTGCCGTGTGGCCGTGGCCGACACGAGGATCTGTGCAGAGCGCGGGAGGCAGAGGCCGCTGCGCCTGCCAGTCCGACGGACGGAGGCCAGCCAGAGACAGTGTCGTGTACCGGGCGTGTCCCGTTATAGCGCAGGAGGCCAGCAGCAGGAGCAGGAACGATCATCATGTCTCATGAGCATGACTCACGAACTCGTACGGCCTGTGCGCGCGCGCGGTGGTGCAACAAATTGTAGCAACTCGTAGATGGCGAACCCTATCTCGTTTATGGGCATTGTTGTAGGGGACAAGGAAAATAAAGAATTGTGAAGATGACGAACGTTGACTTAAACTTAGGCGTGTGAGGGTATGTGCAATTGGGGCGGACCCACGTTGTACACCCACAAAAACTTAAATTTCAGTGTTAACTTTTAAATTTTCACCATATATTTTTAAACATAATGTACTCGCTCCATATATGATTTAGATGTCGTTTTGGACAATGACACGGTCTTCAAAACGTAATTTTGACTTCTTATTTTTATAAAAATATTTATTAAAATATATGTATACTTTTATAAAAATATTTTTTAAGACAAAGGAAAAATGCATTCTACACGCGCTGTGCAACCTGGGTGCCGCGATTAATTATCGGGTTGTAGCAGCGGACCCGTTAATTTAATGGATGAGAATCATTCTGTTATTTATTTACCGTATGAACGGGCCGCAGGAATTGGCGGTTGCGGCATCGCTGGCTTCGGTGTAAGCGGCCACCGCGCTACTGGATTCGGCGTTTCATTCATCTTCCACTGGAAGAGGCCACGGCGGCGGCACCGCTGGCTCCGGTAAGCAGCCACGGTACAGCTGGGTTTGATGCCCTAGTTCATTCATCGTCATTCAGCGGTGGAAGGGAACTATAGCCTCCTAATCTTTCCTACTGTGATTGATTTTTACTCTTCAATTCTAATATCCCTACAGCATGCAGATCAGTGGACGGTGGATCCCATCCATCATATCTAGTCGTTGCATCTCACTCCTGCTTCCATCAAATCCTCTGATCCCATCGAGGAACCGGCAAGCGGCGGCGCCGTGCTGATGTATGATACTAAATGCAAAAAATCATTTTGTTTTGTCGTATGTTGATCCTTCATGCTGACAAATCTACAGGAATTGGACCACGGTAAAATTCTGTGTGGATCGTCGGATTGGTCCTTCTGATCCTATCCGCACCAGATTGATTACCCGCCTGGAGGCAGGGCCCTAGCTTCTCCAATCGACGATCAATCTGAAATTTTGAGAAATAAATAAGCCTTTTTTTTATCGATTAATGCGTTCATCCCTAATCCTAATCTCCTTGCAGGGTGCAGATTAGGAAAAGGTTGAGGCATCTACGAACAACTCTGCTGTGGCGCTTGCGCGTGAGACTGCGCAAATCCTCACGTAGGATGTTTATAATCCAATACATCTGATGTCTGCTTTGAGGTTAATTAAATCGTGAGCTATTTTGATGCCATGCGAATTTTCATGAAAACATATATCTAGCTAGTGCTAATTGGTATTCATGCCACCGCTCCAGGTGTTTGTCTCACCGTCCGCCTTCACGACGTGGCTGCACCAGTGTCACATGCTTTCGATCTGGGGTGCCGCTGGACTATTGACAACGTCGCCGGCAGGCAAGATGAGCTACTAAGAATATTCAAATATTACTAGCTTCTTTTACTGTGTCAACGAATTACCTCAGTAGCATTCAGCCGTGTATGTACATATACATAACATTTCCGTCCTGGAGTCCTTGAAAATTATATTGTAACTCTGTCTTGTCCACATGTATAATCAATTCTATAGGCTTCCGCATGTATGTCCTCATACTTCTTATAAGCATGTATGTATGTACTCATACCCTTTCAACAAAAGATAAAAATAAAAATATGTATGCACACAGGTACACCCGTTCGGCAAGTATGCAAGCATAATCTTTTTTTTTCAAAAGATATGTACGTATGCATATATACACCGTTCAACAAGTATGCAAGCATACCATTTTCCCAAAAGATATGTATGCACACATACGCCCAATCTTCAAGTATACTAGCATACTCGTTTTGACTATGATGGATATACGGCAGCATATATACTTTATACATTCACAAAAAAACTATCGGCAGCTGAGAAAAAAAATTACATGCAAGCGGTGCCGCAAATCACGTAATTAGTGGGTCTACTATGTGCAAGCGCTGCCGCATATGCTTGGCGGGCCGGCAGATACATACCCACGGACGGAGGAACCCAAACCCAGTAAGAGGAAGGAGTAGCTACACGCAGGTGTAGATAAAACACGTCCTTAAGACAAATCTATTTATATGATTTTTATATTTCCAAACTCAACGATTTAAAAGTTATTCGTGATTTATATTTTCAATGTTTGACTAAAATCTTATCCAAAACGACATCTAAATCCTATACGGAGGGAGTATATGGCATGGAGTGCTGCACCCCTTTATTTTTCTCGACACATATTGTTTGTGAAAAGAATGGATGTTCAAAAGGAATCTTGAACGTTATGTTTGAAATGTGCAAACTTTTTTTTGATGGAAAATGTGCAAACTTAGGCATGTGAGGGTATGTGCAAAAAATCTTGCATCAACTATAGATGTTCTCGCATAGAAGACCTCATCTTCTTACAATTTTTGTTTTGGTTTGCGAGGCCGGTGTTGAGGGCCTTTGAAACGGTATCGGATTTTGAGATCGCAGCCCAGAATTAGTCTCTGCCACGCCCGATTTAAGAATGGCGTCCTTGTTCCTCTTCCTGGATTACGGTCGGTGACCTCCGGCTCTGATGCAATCATGCGTCAAGCGATCAAAGAACCTCGCAGCAATGGCAGATTGGCAGAGCACGGGATACGTTCGCGTCCGCCCAATTGATTTCCGCATAGTATCAGGCACAGGGAGTACGCCGTACGCCGTACGGATCTCTGTCACCGCACCAATTGACGAGTGACGAGCACTATCAGGCGGCAGATCGGGTCGTGCCGCCAAGCGTGAGGACACCACAGGGACAGGCAACGCCTGTTTCCCAGCCCTGTACCCTCACCAATACCACCTCAACGCATTGAGAAAAACTGAGACGAGCAAATGCATGGGCCATAGAGGTAAATGTTTCCAGCAACAATATCTTCAGACAGCAGATAGGACATCAGAGTGCAGACACGCATTACCACTACTATTTTACAGCGCCATAAACTCGCGAAATGTACATGATAGGGCTACAAGAGAAACCATCAACAATCAGTTCACCACATATTTTTCACCGCTTCATTCATACAGTCAGTGAGGCGCCATTATCGTCGAGCGAAAGGCTTAGTATCATCGTAGCTGCCTTGGGAGCCCTGCAAAACAGCAACATCCATTGGTTAATCTGATAAAGCGCTCCTGGCCACAAACTGCAACTGAAGCACGCTAGTCCACAATGAAACACAGCATAACTCCAAATGATGTTTTTACTACCACAAATTGCAACCGAAGCCCGCTAGTCCACAATGAAACACAGCATAACCCCAGAAGTTAGTTGTTACTCGACATTGAAGCAACCTAACATTACTGTTTTCCACACAAAGCTAATCCTTTACAACAGCCTAAGAGTATTATTCACACTGACATGCAGCATTGACCTGTTTGGATCTGGCCTGTCTTGGTTGCCTGCTCCGGCTGCCTAGACCAGGGTTGCAAGCAAACAAGCAAATATGCCAATTCGATTAGTGGACCACACCTACTGCCAGGATGCTCCAAATCGCAAGACTTGCAAATACAAAGTTTGGTCAAGCCTGACAATGAAATTGCTCTAATCTAGAAAATAACAGCAGGCCAGTATTTAAGCTTCCCTCTTCAATTGTCACAGAACTCTCATAGTCTCATGGAACAACTTTTAAGTTTGGATAGCATAAAAAGCAGGGTTAACTATCCCGTCAGAGTTTGGAAACAATGATGGTGAATTGTAGAAATAGGGCACTGGAACCACACTAGAAGGCTGAAGATGACTGACAGTATACAGATACGTCTTTGAAAGCACCGACATATTGACAGGACTTAGCTGTAACAATAGAGGCACATTGGAAAGGGAGTAGGCGTATATTTGAAATCATCAGCTGGAGAGAGCTATATCTTGGAAGGGTGATCCAGTAAACTGGTTTACGTGTCAATGGACCATGCTAATATGTAAATACTTGATATATAATTATAATTTGCCATCTCAAGTAACCCTCTTCTGTTTGTTCTATGGGTGGACGGGAGAAGAAACGTAAGGCAGGAAGGTTTACCATTTTTCAGTCGTTTGGTATAATGCAGCAGAGCTCCCAAAGCATGAAGTAAGCATGTCAGTATTCACAACACCAGGGCTAAGAGCAATGGCTGCCAATCCCGGAGGCAGCTCCTTAGCTAAGGAGCGTGTCAAGCCCTCAATCGCCCACTTTGAAGCACAATATGGAGCAACCTGAAACGGCAATATGTGGTTCAGTATGCATTGATGATTTAAACTTAACAGAAAGAAACCACTACAGTGCGTTGGCTATTTGACTGACCTCTGCAGCAGCAGATCTTCCCCAACCAGAGGACAGATTGATTATAATCCCGTGTCTCTTCTCTATCATAAGTGGTACAAAATGGCGAAGCACATTTGCTGTTCCCTTTATATTTGTATCGACCACCATATCAAAATCTTCTGCTGGGACATTCCATGTCTTGTTATTCTTGTTTATTGTACCAGCATTGTTTACTGCCAAAATACATCAGTTAGAATCCAGGAAATCTTCTGTGCACATATATTTGGAAAGAGCATACAAATATGCGATTTCATAACAAACATCATGCACAATTGCAAATGAACACAAAGTATAATAACAGACCTATAATATCTGGAACTTGCTTTCTTTCCACAGCAGCCTTTGCCAACTCGGCCACACTGCTGTCAGACCTCTGCAGCAGAAGCACGGTATTTGAGAAATTGTTTCAACATACCAAACGATTTAAAAAGTGAGAGTAAGTTACATATGCTTTGTTTCTTCCAAAAAAGAATCCAATGCATCATTGATAAGGTCATTCTACTTCATCTCACTAACATCCAACACAAAGGTTGGCTAAAATCTTATGTTATCAACCCACTAATTCTATCTCACTACTAAGACTGCGAAACTAATAATGTATCCCAACTCATATTTAAACTGAGTAGCCTAAAAAGCAGGTGCACCAAGGCCATCAGTTCTAGCCCATAGGCTGAGACACCAATATATTATCACTGTATGCATCACATTGCAAAAATGTAGAGCACTAAGAATTCCTAGAACATCAAGTATTATTGTACACCAGTGACCGACTGACCATTATGAATTCAACAGGCAGGGGGCCCTGGCAATCAAGCTACCAGTTAAACAACGAAATTACCAATCTGTACAACAGTCATCCAAAGTTCTGATTGAAGGAACATGACGCGTTGAGTTTACCAATCTGTGCAACAGTCATCCAGATTTCTGACTGAAGGAACAGGATGCATTGAACCCCCAACTGGTACGCTAGCAGCATTTCTATAATACCTAGTAACTGAGAATCCGCTCATCAATATACTAACAGTCGAGTTTGGAAGCTTAAAGTTCAACCAAGGACAGCGGCAGGTAAGTCCCCAACAAAAATTAGCCCGAAATGAGGGCCAGGTGAACTGGAGAACTAGGTCATCAGATCACGCCCTAGAAAACAGCGAGGCAATTGCCCCGCGAAATTCCTATCCGTACTTGAACGAGCACCAGAGACATACGACGTCGGCGACGGTGAGGAAGTGGCGTGACGGCGACGTGATCTCCGCCTCGAGGGAGCGGAGGTGCTCGGCGGAGCGGCCGCAGCCGACGACCGCGTGCCCTCGCTTCGCGAGCTCGAGCGCCAGCGCCCGGCCCAGCCCCCTGCTGACCCCCGTGATGAGCACCGTCCTGGGCCCCGCCGCCGCCGCCCGCGCCGCGGCCGCCGCGCCGCCGCCAGGCTTGGGCGCCGTCATCCTCCCCTCGCTCGCAGCGCCGCCCGATGCGTCGAGTGCTGGTGGACTGGGTCCGTGTGCCTGCGGCAGGGCCAGCTCGTCGTTCTCGATGTTTCTGGTGATATCGGCCCATGGTCCACGGCTCGTTATAGGCGAGCCCATGGGCCTGGGATGGAAAGCAGGAATGGGCCCAGAAGTCGGAGCAGGTCCATTAGGGCTAGCGGCCCATCCACGTGCGGCTGTGTGGCTTGGCCATCTTCCCTTCCGCAGCGACACCTGCGCTGCAGACGCCGCCGTCGTTTGTTTGGGGGCAGCGTCCCAAACTGTTTCGAGAACCCCGAGGTCCCTCGCGCGGCCTCCTATCTCGATTCGCGCGGCCTTCGCCTCGGCCTCGGGCTCGCCGGCGGCGGTAAGGAAGCCTCTCTCTCCGCCTCTAGTCCCATCCCTGCTTGGCCAGTCTATCGGCTGTGATCCGTCTGACTTGACTTGTTAGCCCCGCCTCCGGATACAGTGGAAAAGTTTGCCCTTTTTACTCGATCATTAGGCTTCTTGTCTTGAGTCATCGGATTGATCTGTGATGTGGTGTCGTCTGCTGGGGTTCTTATCGTGCCCCAAAAACATGTTTTTAGAGAGAGTAGGGATAAGGATGGATCGCTGTTTCCCCGGCTAAGAGCTTGGCAGTTGTTTTGCCAGTATTGTATTGGCGAGCTGATTGGAAGGAAAGTTCGTTTAACGAAATGGGCATTGCCCTATGAGGAGGATATAAAACAATGGGGTTCATAGGATTATGATGTGGCTAATTGTGTCATGTAGTGATTTACTAGCATCCATTCTAAGTACTCTATATTTTGGGGCTTTAGGGGATTTATGGATGGAAATCATTCGTTAGGCAGCCAATGAGTACATTCAAAGGAGGTTGCATGTTTCTTAGTTTTCCTCCTATGTTTAATCTCACATTCTCACCTCCTAAAGATGAATTGTGTGCCGTGCAGGCTGATTGGTTCATCATTTATTTATGGTTGCTCAGTTTTTAATTAAGTTTTGATATTTCATGATCTCTCCTGTAATTTATATTGCACGTTCAACGCATATATTTGCAGATCAGCTTGTTGTCTGTGGTCTGATCAACCATGTTCAAGAAACCTGTTGATGTGAAAACTGTACAGCGCTTGTCTGGGGCAGACAAAAAGAAGTTAAGAAGAACTGCCAAGGAAAGGTTTCCACAGGCCTCTGATGCTGATCTTGATACCATTCTTCCTCCCAAGGTGACTATTTTAGTTTTCATTTTCATTTTATTGTTCGTTTTCTTTTATAACATGTTTACTACCATGTAATTTTGCATGTTAACTGGGTTTATCTCTAGCCTACCTTAACATGCTCAGGAGTAGAGATCTTTTCATGATGTTAAGTGGCTTTAACATATTCCTTCTCACTCCTATATTTATACATACAACTGCATAGGGAACTTATTTTGCACAGGCTTCTGTATTATTATTATAGCTTTATATCTTTGAGTTGATATTTTCTGTAATACTTGGTGTGGTCTGCTTCTGTATAGGGTGAGGTAACACTAGCTAAGTACCCAAATCATGCTCTTGTATATGGCATAGAGGGGGAGTTCCCAATGATCTTCAACATTGATGCAAGGGGCCACGAGCTGTTTCCAACAGGTTACTATTTTCATCTACATAAGTGTTTTCTTTCCATATATAGACCATAATCAAGCTTTGTAATCTTACTACGATTACCTCCTAGGAGAAAAGAGTTCAAATAAATCTGAGCCATTAAATTTTGGAAGGAATAAAATATTAATAAAAGGCAAAAGACGACAAATAATGATTAATTAAAGGGGGAAAGTAACGTGAAAAACAATGTGCCTATCTTCACGAAACACTAATCACGATATCTGGTGATTGGATCAGCATGGATCGGTCTCACCTAGCAACAAACTAGGGTCTTTTTTGTAAATTAATAATTAATTATTGATATGCATGTATATCTCTAGCTTGTTACCTCTTCTGTTGGAGGCACATAAATATGTACCGACCAACCCATTGCTAATGAATCTTTTTGTTGGGCTATTAACTCTAAGATTCCACACTTGAAACTTTGAGTTATTATCGTGTTGTTGCTTCTGTAAAAAAATTAGACCTGTAGCATGTCATCACAAATGTTCGCAACTTCGCATGATGCAACTATCACTCCTAAAAAATTTCGGATCTATCATAATATGTTACACATGATGTAACTATCACTTCTCTAAAAAAAAGGCTTGCCACTTGTCATCAAAATATGTTACATATAATGCAACTATCACTTCCCTAAATAAATTAGACCTATGATGTCATTAAAATATGTTTTTGTAGTGCAAAAATAAAATAAAATCCGTCATGTAACGCATCATCCATGACACGAGAGGAAAAAATATCACATTACCTCATTTTAGGAAGAAAAAACCATGTCACATGCCTCACGTCAGGAAAACAAAAGGATGCCTCATGTTATGGGAGGAAAATGTCATGTTAGCTTGTGGCAGGAAAAAACACGTACACATTATTTGATCTATAATACATACTTGGAAATTAGATCTAATAGGAAGATATCTTCCCTATTTTCGAAATTAAAATATATATAAATAAACATTTGATCTATTCCTAGCCGTCCAGATCTAATGGTTCAAGGTCACTTCGGGGCACCATAGCAAAACCTTATTGTACTACTATTTTTGAGATTCTTGCTCCTGGTTGAGTATGCCCAGGAAATAAAAAGATCATGTCAACAGAAGCCCCTGCTTCCTGTAATTGAGTGTGATCATAATTATTTTGATTTTGAATTACTAAAACAAGCAGTTGTTTTATGTACTTTTGTTATGCTGTCAGCATTGTACTTGTTGGTTTTCTTCCACATTTTGAAAATAAGCTGATTACTTATTTAGCTTGAGGCCCTGAGCAGATTGTGATCGCAATGAATTATAGAAGTTACTGTCCATAATTTACTAAATGACATCACTTCTATTAGACATTGTTTGATTTAATAGAGCAGATTAATCTATAAATTTATTATCTTTTGAGTTTTGACTGTTTTAGGTTTTTCATTTAAAGCAACAGTTGTGCACTTAAATGAATTGAGTATGTTTGTCTGCTGCAAATATTGCAGTGTATGCACTCTGGAAGGTCCCTCATCTGTTGCCAGCTTTTACGCTCAAGGGTGGTGAGGTTTCACGTTACGTGCTTGGTGGTGCTGATCTGATGTTTCCTGGTATCAGCATACCCCCAGAGGGATTTCCTTCTTTTGAAGCTGGTCAACCATGGGCAGTAAAAGTTCCTGGTAACCCTGCCCCAATTGCAGTAAGTTTCTCATCCTTGGGACTGGTTTTAACCAAAAGTTCCAAATTTGTTAGAATTCTGTCAGTTATGAAATCCAATGTTTGTTGCCACTATACATCGTGCAGGTTGGGATCACAACAATGAGTAGTACTGAAGCCTTAAAGGCAGGGCTGCGCGGCAAGGCTTTAAGAATTGTGCATTACTACAGGGATATGTTGTGGTAACTGCACTGACCAGGACTGGTTATACATATGAGTTTAGCCTTTCTTCTGAAAGCTAATTTGTCAAATACTGTTGCAGGGATTCAGCTGATGGTCGTTATGTCCCCAATGAAGGATTTTATGAAGACATTGTTGTTGAAGATCCAAATTTTGTGTCAACATCTCAATCTCCTGATTCTGCTGAAGAAACTACCGAAGTAACACATGACGGTGAAGATTCAGCGGTTGATATTTCAGACGGTCATGCTGCTGATCCTGGTGTCCACAGTGAAGCTGTAGAAGAGATAACTGATGGTGTTAACGAACTTAAACTACCTGAAGATAAATCCACTGAACAACCGCCTGACGAAAAAGAGCATCAGAATTTGACAACTGAAGAAATTGATTCTCTTTTGGACAAATGCCTAATGCAAGCACTATACACAAGCTTAAAAGAAAAGGACCTTCCCATGCCAGGAAGCACACTATGGTATATATTCTTGTTCTAGTTTCACATATGAATTGATATTCTGTCTGCTTTATCTCATTTTTTTCGTGTTTATTTTGTTTATTCCTCTTAATTTTGTAACTTCTTGTGTCCTGACAATTGTCGTATGATACAAACATACAACTAGCATGTATTTTTCATCAGGACATGTTTAAGGCCTTTGATTATATGCAAACATGTTTTAATCCATGATAGATGGCCTAAGGATGGCTTTTATGGCCCTTCCGTCCTACTGGGCTTCTGTACTGGCCTTCAGGAAGGAAATAACCATGCATTATCGCTTTCATTTTGTCAGTTATGGGTGTATACTGATACCAGTTATCGCCCTTCACCGAGTAGTTATGGACTGGCTAAATTCTTTGTAACCCGGCATGCTGTATATTCTCTGTAGTCTATTTAGTGTTTCTTGTACATATGACTTTGTGTTTAATATATAAAAAAAAATGGTCCTGCTGCGGGGGATTTCCTTCACAATTTTCCGGTAAACCCGTGAAAACGTTGGACAATTAGATAGGATGCTAGCAAAATATTTAGGTGTTCAACAACTTGTAACTGAGTTCTGCCTTTTTTTCGTTACCTGGATTTAGTCTCATTTTTTGTTTACTGTTCTTTGCAGGTCAAATCACATACTCCCCTGCAGACCTCCAGGTGTTACTCTGGATATTAAAAAGTCATCGCACAAAAAATTATCCAAGTGGTTGCAATCAAAATCTTCTTCTGGCCTTGTAAGACTGCTAAATTTTTTATTTGTATCTCATGATATATGTGAGTTAGTTGGAGTGTCTTCTTTTGGATCATGTAGCAAATTTAAATCCTATTTGTATATGTAAAATTATGTAATAGTGTCCCTAAAGACTTCAAAGAATTTGGTCTGAATGTATCCATAAAGCCACATTGGTATGCATGCCACATTTTATTATGCCTAACATTACGATAACTCAATGAAATTGTTTGGGGCTAATCTAATGATGCAGAAATTGTATTGAATCTTAATGCCCAATTTCATTTTTTTGTCAAAAAGGTTTGACATTCCATTTTTCAACATTATCACTTTATGTTCTGCAGATTTCAGCAAAAGAGGACAAGTACAAGAAGGAAGTCGTATTGCTTGGTATCAATCGTAAGCATCCAGACTACGTAGCCTTTAAACCAGAAAAGAGGGCACAGGCGCCTGTTGAACATGAAAAGGCTGTTGCTGAAAGTAGTGCCACAAAGCAATTGGAAGTTGCTGAGATTTATAAGCCAAGTTCTCATGTCAAACCCATATTTGTGGCTGTTGAAGCTGACATGGAGAAGTATTACAGTGCATCAGAGGCTTCTGATATAGTTTTCAGGTTTGCCTCTCCACTCTTCCCAAACTATTTTGTGGGTACAAAGTGACTGATTATTTTGATGTCTACGTCTTTGAATTGTAAATTATTCACATTTTATTTCATTTTCTTCTGTGAGCTTAGGTATGTTGAAAAGGAAAATTTGGTTAAGCCTACAGACAAGGCCAAAGTGATTCTAGATGTTACATTATGTGATGCATTGTACAAGGGAGCTATCAAAAAGGGCACAGCATACCCAACCGAGATCCACAAGAAGGACTTGGGGTCAACATTTTTAAACCGCATGCAAGTTCACCATATAGTATCAAGAGGAACTCAGGAGATCATACGCAAGGGTGCCATAAGAACTATTCAGATCATGACAGAAAGAAGGCAGGGAAACAAGAAGATGACCCGGCTTTCTGGACTAGAATGCTTTCTAATGGATCCTGATTCATTGGCTTCTGAACTGCAGAAGAAATTTGCTTGCAGCACCACAACAGCTGAGCTTCCAGGTAACTTGTCCAACATCCCTAATTCATTTTCCCATTATGAGCAGACAAGCAATTGGTATGTGGGATATGATGCATTTTATCTACACTACCATTTCAGGTAAGAAGGGGCAGTATGAGGTATTGGTTCAAGGTGGAGTTATCGACGATCTTGCAAAGCACCTTGTCGACCATTACGGTGTTCCAAAGAGATACATTGAGGTTTATGACAAAACAAAGAGGTAGGAAGGGGAGCTGATCAGCTGAAGCTTATCCTGATCGTCCAAGGCCTCTTCGGTGTTTTATGCTTCCGCATTGTGCAAAATGCATAAGGACCCCACATGATACGTTTTGGATCTATAGATGTCTAGGAGTTATTATGACTTTGCGTAGAACCATTAGTTATGTGTTGGCATGCTTTATGTGTTTCTTTCACCCGCTCCTGCCCTTCGTCGGTGAATGCTTCTGTACTTACTGAAGAAACGAAGGTTACAGACTGTCGGTGACAATGCTTCTGTGCTTACTGAAGAAACGAAAGGTTACAGACTGAACAAGAATTTTGCGAATTTTGCTTATGTAGCCAGTAACCCAACGGAAGGTGCTCCAGTTTTGCCTGTCCAATGTCTTTCATTTTAAGGTGGCTTATTTATTTATTTGTTTTTACTTGATCCACCATATACTGGCGTCATCAGTACTCATGATGGTAGTTTCGAAATACGGTAGTCGCAAACTGGATGCGCCTACTCAGATCCAAAATTCTGAACACGTTGATCAGGTTAACGGGAATAATACAGCAACAAAACACAAAGGAAATGGCAACAAAACACAAAGGAAATGGGGGGGGAAGATGGATTTGGATTTTGGATCAAAACCTACAAACGTAACGGCAAATCTACATAGTTGCGTACCAAAATGCACATGTAAACGGTAAACCTAACAAAGTGACATGAGAGGGGGATAATCTAAGGAAAACATATCCTTGCTCTCTAAATGCACATGTGGACTAACTACTGGACTTCTCCTTGCTCCGACTCCGCTTCCTCTTTGATCTGTGCGCTGAAAAATTCTCCTCACTGCTTCTCGATCTACAGCTCCATGAATCAGAGCTCAAATCTCTAGTATCTGAATCTGTGGAATCCTCTTCAGTAGTGCTGCGCTGCTTGTTTCCACTATGACGCTTCCTTCTTCTCTTGTCATCCTTTTCTCTGCTACTTGATCTCTGATGATGCCGAACTTCCACATCTGAATGAGCGTCGCCCTTCCTACCGAACTTAGTGCCTTCACCACTTGACCTCTGATACTTGCATTCATCATCTGAATCGACATCACTAATTGTAGCAACCCACCTATCATCAGAGGAATTGTGGCCATCATTGCGTTTTTTAGATTTCCCTCTTCCACCATTTTTCTCGTCATTGTAGTCATCTTCTGTGCCACATTTCGAGCCCCTTCTGGTGCTGTGTTCTTTTCCTCCTGATTTGTGCTCTGTATAGTGTCTTTTGAGATTGTGATCCTCTGAGGATTTCCTACTGCTCTTTCTGTGATCGTCATACCTGCTCCTGGACTTGCTGCCTGAAGAGCCCTTGCTGCCGTCCATATCAGTTAAATCTGAAGGCCAATCAGAAGAACCAGGCTGCCAATCAGACCGGTGCTTCCTAGACCTGATTTTATCGTCATATTTTCCCCCATCACCATGATCACTTCTACGCCTTTCTCCATGCCTGGGCTTTCGAGGCTGACTTTGATTTTCCGTGGTTGAGGACTGTCTGCCATTAGTATCTTCAATATCTTGCCCTTGGTGCCTATCTGCTGCAGTTCTATGCCGACTGTACTCATAATTCATGCTGCGGCTGCTATGTTCTTTCTTAGAATGTGAATAATCTCGGGAAGAATGTTGTGTATGCATATCTTCATCCATGGACCTTCTTGAAACATACCTATTGACCCCAAAAGCGTAATGTTAAGCATATATTCTAAAAACTGTTCAATTAGAATGATTTAACAGATATTTGAGCATATGCACCTGTCACTGGAATTTTTCGTTCTTTTCCGGTCTGAATGATGTGGCCTTTCAATATCACTCGCCTTGTCATGTGTAGTATCAGCTGCAGGACCAAAAAGAGCAGCCATCTTCCTAACCCAGTATCTAGGAGGAGGATTATCCCAATCAGCCCACTCATAATCTCCTCCAGGATTGCGAAAACAGTGAATAAAATTACAGGCAACTCCATGTGAACATGTCTGTCAAACAGGAGATGAAAAAACACATTGATTATATTAGTATCCTGAATTGATTTCTCAATTTTAGAGAGTACGCTCCCCTAGCAAATATCAATGTCGCAAATAAGTTTCATATAGGTCAAATAGAACGAAACAAAATTGGTTAAAGGAGGCAAAGCTAGAAACTCAGGTACCTTGTATCTTGACCTCATGTATTCACCACATATGGCAGCTTTCCATCTTGTCACAGCAACAAATTCACATGTTATCTAAAAGCACAGGAAAATTACAAGCTTAGCTTATGAAAAAAGGTATAATGTATATTAATTTAACATGGCAGTATGAAGGATTCTCTGAGACATAAGCAGGATATAGGATAATGCTCTAACTATAACTGCTTGCATATAAAACTTAAAGAATGAAACAGAGCAATTACCTGCTTTCCAGCAAAATAGCGTCCATTCATGCTGCTATAGGCAAGAAGAGCTGAATCCAATGACTTATAGTGCACATAAACATTTCCTCGAAGATGGAAAGATCCATTCCTACATACCTAAAATATTACATGGGATTAAATCTGTAATTCTATGGGAGGAAAATTTATACATAACCCTAGCTTTGTGAAAACTTACATAACAATGTTTCAAATCCCACAAGGAACCATAATTTAGAAGAGCCCCAGTAATTTTACTTATTTTTTCAAATCCCAGTTCAAAGTTGTGTCTGATTCCTGATGAACCCACAGTAGCCGTTTGTGTGTGGTGGTGGTGATTTGGGATTTACAATTTACAGGAACCTCGAGCCAATCGGGAACCAGTACAGGATCCTGGTATGCAACCGTCTTAGTAGAAAATAGAAAGAGACCTAAGAGTAGGTAATGTATGTGGATTGCAACTTGCAAGGCTAAGTCTGCAGAAGTTAGGACAAATTTTATTATGACACATATAGAGTACCATATAGTAGTAATAGCCTGGTCTTCTCACCTAGAAGCTAAAAAACTAACCAGCCATTATCAGTTTAACTGTACAGTACTATCCCCATTAATAAAAGAATATTTTTGATCGCTAAGGTAGCCGCAACTCTAGGAAGATATTATAATAGTTCAAGAGCAACAAAACTAAGAACAAAGCTGAAGATATCACGAGTGGTAAATCATGTAGTTTCAAAGGAAAGGAGGCACAAAGAACCTTGAAGTTGGCAAGTTCGCCAAATTTCAGGAATTCTGTATGTACGTCTTCATAAAATTCCTCATAACTCTGTTCAATTTCTTCATCTGTGAACTGAAGAATGTTAAGGAAAAAAACTTATTAGTTCAAAGTTCAAACAAAGGAAGAAATCAAACAACTTAGTAAAGTTTCCCTTGTCACTAATTCAATTAAGAGAACTCCTTAGGGCATGCAGAAGGAAAATTAGAGAACTCAGAGTAGAAAATGCAAATGGAAAAGTAAATGTAGGAGTTTATTTAGCACTTTGCCAATAGGAGTCCTAACAGAGCAAAGGGATTAAAATAAATTCACCTGTCACCCTAATGGTCATCAAACACGTCCAGTAAAAGAACAACTCCACAATAGTTCAATGTTAAAAAATCCCAGCTACTATCAAAATTGTCAAGGAGCTGCTTAATAAATGATATCCAGGACGAGTTCCAATTTCCAAATATTGAAGGCATTTTTAACAGTTAAAAGGAAACATCAAAAAGTTCAGCGACATCAACACGACCATGATAATTTAGGATACATGAGCAGATCAAAGTTCAGGTCGTCCTCAATCAAGTGAAACCAACTGGCTGGATCATTGTGTGCCTCAAGTCGGAGTTCTGAAGAGAATTACATGAAAGCACATGCAATCTGTCGCAGGTCTGAGAGTAGACAGCATGTCAAGAAAAAACTTGGAGCAAGGCTCATCCTTAGCAGTAATTAGAAAATGCAAATGATTTCATACTTGTGCCTGCTCATAAAGCTTATTTTGTCATCAATTTAATTTAAGCATTAAACTATTACAACTTAAATTGATACTGTCATGAAACAAATGTTTGTAATTCTAAAAATGGAAACAAATAATAGTTTCAGGATACCAAGTGCACAAGGGATTGTCCTCTAACAAACCTCAAGCCCTTCATCTTGCTCCAAAGCAAGGCCTGGACCGTTATACATGTTTTTCATTAGCAATGTGCTTGATTTATCAGGATAAAAATGAACCCTACTGCAGCGCACTCCAAAGCGACAAGCCCCCGTCTTGAGGTGAAACGGACAATGGGCCTTATCCTAAAAAGAAAACAGGAAGTAAAGTTAGGTTGTTGCAGAACCAAGCATGTCAGGTAGACAGTGAATCGTATTTTCTTTACATTGTATTGCAGTATAAGAAACTACAGAAAACATCTTTCATGTAATTATAAAAAGAGAGCTGTGGATCATGCCTGTTCTGTTCCAAAATTTGGAGTCTCTTGAGCAACTTTCTCAAGTACTTCTTGAGCAGACATGGAAGGTTCACGCCTCTGTTCAGCAAAGGCTACAGATTGTGGAGGGAGTGGATTTGATGTAGGTCTATCTTCCTGCAACACATTCAGTGACCTTCTCAGACAATATGAAAGAAAAACATGACCCCCAGAGCAGCAGTAAGGAGCCCCTGAAATTTAAAAAAAAATAGAACCCTGACCTCTTGAATTGGCAGATTTTCCTTGGACCTTTTTGGTACTTTAATCTTTTTCTTCTTCACAAATATCTCATTTCCTTGCCATATGATCTCAGCTGGTCCGTCTTCAATATATTCCCATTCACCATCTTCTTCTGACTCGTTTCCATGATCATCTTTAGACTGCGCAGACCAAGGTAAATTGGATCACTATGTTTGCATGTTTATCCAATTTAAATTTCTAAAAATGCACTAGCAAATTCATCAACATCTGCATTACACGAGCAGTCAATGCACTGCTAATGAGTAGGCGTCATTTGATAGTTGGACTAAAAGTACCAAAACCAGATATATCTAGTCCAAAAAACAATAGACCCAGATGCAAGATGAGAGGTACCTACTCACTGAAATATGCACAGGTGATAGGTACTTGGCAGTTTGGCACTGAAAAACTACCAGCACTGCCTAACTCCGCACAATCAAACATCATGTGCACCGTATCATCCCGTAAGACTCGAAGTAGTGATGCTACAAGTCAGGCGAACAGGTTCATCGTACCGATAGGGCATAGCAAACGCATCAGCTATACTATAACTAAGTACACAAATGGCTAACGGCGCTACTTCAGTAGAAGATGCTTAAGAAATCAGGGGAAATTGCGCAGAGAGCTGACCTTCTCTCGAGCGGCAGCCTCCGCAGCCCTGGCCTCCTCTGCCGCGGCAGCGGCAGCTGCCTTCTCCGCAGCGCGCGCCGCGGCGGCCTCGAGCCACCGGCGCTCGGCGTCCTCGAAGGCGCGCCGCGCGCGCTCGGACTCCGCGGCCGCCTCGGCCTCCTCCTGCCCGCGGAGGCGGCGCTCCTCCTCGGGGTCGGCCGCGGGCGCATCCGCCTCCGCCGCCGCCCGCGCGCGCGCCGCGGCCTCCCTCCGCGCCCTCCGGCGTCGCTCCTTCTTCCGCTCCCGCCGCTTATCCCTCCTTGTGGCCGCCGCGGCCTCCTGGGGAGCAGCGGCGCCACTCCCACCGGCCGTGTCCGGGGCCGACATGGCCGCCGGGAAGGGAAGCTTCTCGATTCGCGATCGACGCTTGTCCGATCGCGGCGGTTTGGACGACGGCAGCGTAGGGGGAGGCCGTGGGCGCAGGAGCAGCAGCTTCGGGGGCTCGCATGCTTGTGGGCCTCCCTTCGGCCCAACAGAAATCAGCACAGTCGTTTGGGCCGTTACAAACGGGCCTTCTGGGTGGTAAGATGGGCCGTACCCATTATGGCCTTTCTCTTAATCTCTTTAGTGCTGTAAGACTGGTGATTGCAGCACTAAAGAGACTGGTTGTGCTAAAAAAAGCACTAAAGAGACTGGTGGTTGCTTTTCTTTTGAGATTTTGCAATTGGTTTAGAGCTGCAAAACAACTAAAAGTGAGATTTTTTCTGATAGTTAAACTATGATCAACTTCCACAGTGCTACACGAAGAAAGGGATAACGCCCAATGGTTACAACCACGAAAAGTTGCTGAAATATCTGCCAACTTGACATAGTGTTCGAGTAGCACGAGTCTCTCGCGTGGGTGTGCTTTCCTTTTTCCACTAATCAAGGCCCTGTTTAGTTCCAAAATTCCACTCCCAAATTTACTATGCAAAAAAAAGATTCATCATCACATCAAAATGTCATAACATGCATGGAGTACTAAATGTAGATGAAATCAAAAACTAATTGCACAGTTTTGTTGTGCTCTGCGAAACGAACATTTTGAGCCTAATTAATCAATTTTTGGACAATTTTTCACAAATACAAACGAAATGCTACAGTAACACAATGATTACGAAGTGACATCATACTCTCAAATTCACCCTCCCAAATTCAACGTCCAAACACCACCAAAGCTTCATCCACTGCGATACAGTTGACTTCAGTACTGGCTAGCCGTTGGGCTGCATCTGCTTCCTGGCCTTCCTGGGGTCCTGCCCGTGCGAAACGGCGAGGGCTGCCGCGTCGTTTTCCGGGTCCGGCCACCGGAGTAACCGACCCCTCGAAATGAACTCCCTCCATTTAAAAAATATATATAATTTCCGTTTTTAAGAAAACAAACAATTTAAATTGGCTAAATTAAAAATATTAATATTTATATATTCAAATAAATTTAGTACTATATCTATTACGTGATTAATCTAATGATACTTATTACGTAATTAATCTAATGATACTTATTACGTAATTAATTTAATGATATTTATTTTATATTATAAATATTAATATTGTTTTTTATAATTTTTTAAATTTAAAGTCTTGACCTTTCAGGAAGTGCATATTATCTTACTATTACTAATTGGAGGCTCCTTTAGAGCCTCCACGTTAATCCTCATAAGACGCGTTAGAAAAAAAAAAGATAAATCCTAAAAATTCTCACAAAAATCAGAAGCATCTGACCATTGATCCAGTAGACTTAACCATCATAGCCATTGGATCTACTACGATCTGTACAAAATTACCCACCTCTGCCATTATAAAAGAGTCTAAAATAACCCCCTAAATCTTTATAGAAATTACCCACCTTTACCACTATAAAAATAATACAAAATAACCTCTAATCTTCTCTCTAAATACGTAATATATATGTAATTACCACTATCATAAAAAAAATATCAATCCAATCGGGCCATCACACTTGACCCACGGTTTTCAGGATTCCATCCGGTCATCCAAACCTTGGCTGTCATTCTACGATTGCATCAAGGCGACGGCGCGTCAACATAAAATCCTAGCAGGTAGCAGCCGCCGGTGCAACATAGAAGCAAACAGGGACGAATCATGCTAATTGGAGCAGGCGCCATCCTTGGCATCAGCCGAGCTATTGCTCAAAGCCTGAGTGCCTGACAGCACAGGTTCTACGAATCTACGGGCACTACCAAAATGATCAACATCTGCACCGGGTGGGAAAGCCCTTTAGCACCGGGTTTCCCACCCGGTGCAACTAATTCGAGGCTAAAGGGATACCCCTTTAGCACCGGGTTGAATAACCGGTGCTAGAGGGTCCCTTTAGCACCGGGTGCAGCCACGACCCGGTGCTAAAGGGCCTGCCCCGCAGCGCCTTTAGCAGGGCCTTTAGCACCGGTTCCAGACACAACCCGATGCTAAAGGCCCCGAATTTCTTTTTTTTTTTGCTTTTTTCAGTAGCCATGCATGCACGTCTATATACGTGTATATACGTATATATTCTAATACGTGTATTCTAATGCGTATTCGGCCGACTCTATATTCATATTAGCTGACATTTCATCAAAATAGAAGACATATATATTACAAAAGTACATATTCATGCATGTCAACTCGAGTTATATATATTTAAACTGTATTTTCTACTTAATTAAGATTGACGACTTGTTGAACTGCCCGGCGGGATGGCGGCGGCGACGGGCCGGCGGCGACGACGAAGGGCGGCGCGGCCGGGGACGATGGCGGCGCGGGGAAGACGGCGAGGGCGCGAGCGGTGGTGCGGGGACGTCGGCGGGGACGACGGCGACGAAGAGCGGCGGCGCGGCCGGCCGGGGACGTCGGGCGGCGCGGGGACGACAGGCGCGGGGACGACGGGCGGCGGCGCGGGGACGACGGGCGGCAGGCGCGGTGAGGACGGGCGGCGGCGCGGGGAGGATGGACGAGGCCGCGGGCGACGGGCGGCGGGCGCGGCGACGACGGCGGCGGGGGCGAGGAGGAGGGCCGGCGGTTTGGGGGAAGACGAAGTGCTGCGGGGCCGGGGGCCGGCGCGAGGCTATATAGAGCCGGGGCATTTAGCACCGGGTGCAGCCACGACCCGGTGCTAAAGGCGGCTTTAGCACCGGGCCTTCCCACCACCCGGTGCTAAAGGCTGTAACTGGCGCCAAACGAAAATTGGGGGCCTTTAGCACCGGATTTTAGATCAACCCGGTGCTAAAGGCCCCAAATTTTCGTTTGGCGCCAGTTTCCAAACCGGCCTTTAGCACTGGTGGCTACTATTTGGGAATCTTATAAATATAGTTTTTAATATATAGTTATTAATACTTGTTTTAATTTAGTTATTAATACCTATTAAAAATATATATTAAATAAGAAAATCTTATAAATTACTAGAAAATCAATATAAAATGCTAGAAAATCTTATAAATTAATAAAAAATCTTATAAATTAATAGAAAATCTTATAAATTAATAGAAAATATTATAAATTAATAGAAAATCTTATAAATTACTAGAAAATCTATGTGACAAAGTTTGAATAATTCAAATTTTGAATAATTCAAATTTTGAATTTCAAAAATTGATAACTAAAAGAAAGATTTTGGAACATTAAATGGTCTCAGATGAAAAAGTCATGAATACAAAAATTTCATATCTCATCAAGATCTACAATCTTTATTTAAGTCATTTTTGCATTTGAGAAAGTGGTAGTATACATTGTTCATTAATCCTAGATTCACTCGCATAGTTTCTAAAACTTTGTTAGAGACTTGTCAAATTTGTACTACATGTTATTACCACTTTTGAAAATGACAAAATGACCTAAATAAAGATTGTAGATCATGATGAAATATGAAACTTTGGTATTCATCACTTTTTCATTTGACATCACCTAGTGTGAAAAAAACCTTGGTTGTAGTTGTCATTTTTAATTCAAAATTTGGATTGTTCAAACAGTCTCACACGAGAAGATTTTTCAAAATAATAACATTAATAAGTTTCATAACTTGATAGAGTATGATTTTAGGAATTTTTAGGAAGAAAAATGGTCTTTTTTGAAGTTTGTACGAGGGAGAACGACTAGTTACAACTTTTATACAGAGATTAAAAAGAAAAATTGTTCTTGTTCATCCAGTGACGTGGCTCGTGTGCGTCCGGTGACGTGGCGCCTGTGCGCCTGGTGATGTGGCTCCTTAGATGAGTAGAATCTTCACAAATTTTGAAAAAAATTTGGGCAGCACCTCCCCTCCCACAGCCGAGCAGCATGAACACAGCGCCTAAGTGTTCAGCTGGCTCGGCCGGGGGAGGAAGAAGCCCCTATATTCAAAAGACATTAGCACCGGATCGTGGCAAGATCCGGTGCTAATGCGCACCCTTTAGCACCGGGTGCAGCCAGCAACCGGTGCTAATGTGCCGAGGCCATTTCGCACCGGTTGCTGGCTGCACCCGGTGCTAAAGGGGGCGCATTAGCACCGGGTCTTGCCACGACCCGGTGCTAATGTCTTCGCCCTGACACCCCGCAACGCCGCCCCCGCTCCTAGCCGTTGGACCCGGTGCTGAAGACGGAGGAGACGGACGGATGTGAAGCATTCTGGTTGGTGGTAGTGGGGATACATGCAGCGCGGTGCGCGGTATCGACGATTTTCCTACTGTGTCCGGTCGGGACCTCCTGATTCCGGCACCTGCACTGCACAGCGTTCCCTGCCACAACTGATTCCTCTTGGAGCCCGCGGACAGTGTATAGTTTGTTGCCGTGGTAGAGTAAACAGCCACATGTTCAAGCATGCAGAGGTGGAGCAAACAAGATCACAGAGTTTGGGCCAACTCGATCGGGTGTGCATGCATGCAGAGATCGAGAACCATTGCTTGCCGGCGTTACCAGATCAAACATGCCGTTGTGTTAACTTCTAATGATCCAAGTTAATTAGGGTCAACGATATCTCTTTCGGATTAGTTTTGTTCAGGTATATATTACTTTTAGCATTCTTACTTTTACCATTTGGATCTTTTGAAAGGAAAACAGTACACAGCATATGTGATAGGTAAATGAAGACGGAGACTGATTCAGCTTGGGAGTTGATCGAAGAACAAAATGAAGAACCAAGTTATGATGCCCCTGCAAACAACGGCGGCCTACAAGCAGGAGGAGCTTCGGTGAGTTAAATTAAATCAATTTGATTTCAGGGAAATCATTTGTTTTTCAATAATACTCTACGTTGAATTTCTCTTTGCCCTTGGGTTGCCTACTAGAATGAGCAATGGTAATAATTATGCACGGTTCATGCATTTTATTTGACTTAGCTAACCTGCGGATATGTACCATTGCATCTTATGTATATATGGGAACAACATGTAGTCATAGTCTAGGCCTTCAGAAAAAATGAATCATAAATTAAAAAGTTCCAAGAAATTTAAATTAATAAAAGAAGTCTAAGCAAATGCAAAAACCATCCACACTTTTGCTGGGTTATATGAATTAGGAAAATGATACAAATTAAGTTATATACAAAATAGAATAAATGTGTATGTATTTATCATGGTAAACTCCCATAAGTGCATTCTTCAATAATTGGAAGTGCACACAAATGTGTAGAATTCCTTTTCTAGCCTTCACATTAATTCTTAATAAGGCACTCTAGAAAATAGATAAATCTTGAAATTAAATATAATATTTGACCATTGATTTTAAGTCTCCATCATGTAAATAGCTGTAGTAATGGTATGCAATTTGTTTCAAAATTACTATCTCTATCGTTGAAAATAATCTAAAGTAACTTGCTATGTCCATATATAGATTGCCTACCACAATCATCATAAAAGTAACATTACTTACATCTAATGTTACATCTAATACCCAAATCTATCATTAAAAAAGATTAAAATGGTCCTCTCCATCTTTATCTAAGTTATCTGACTCTACTATTAAAAAAATAATCCTAAGTAACCATCTAGATCAGTGACTAAAATCTATTATTTGCAATTGTGAATGAAATAACCCAAAGTACCATATACAAACCTCCAAATGTACCCATTTGTTGTCATTAATATATGAACCGGAACTACCTCAAAGTATGCATATATGATGACCCGCACTATGTATACCACATATATATACATATATGCATACCATACATACAAGGAGTAGGACTGTACGAGTAATGAGCATAGAGGTTTGTATATGGTTTATCAATCATTAAAGTTGCTTCCTTAATCATACATACCACTGACACTAGCAAGAATAACGTAACTCCCTACATTACATAAATTTATTAATATTATATTTTGACCAAAAAATTCAGATATCTATTGTTAATATAATTACAGGGACTCAAAATTCATTAACAATTCATTAGTAGAAGAAATTGAACATGTCAGGCTCTGCGCTATAGGCTAAAATTGTCTATGCCACTATAGTAAAAAAATCGTCAACATGGCACTATATATTGTAACTAAACGTGAAGTCTAGAACCTCTAGAATTAACATATAATGAGCACAACAAGCATCTGATTTGAGCTTAACATGGGGTGGAAAACAATTATCAGTTATTACAAATTACAGCAGGAATGGTCAAAATTACTAGGAAGGAAAAAATATCAATGAACACAACAAATGAGGTACAACATGTAATAGTTTAAACTAATAAGGTTTTAACTGCATATGTTAAGTAGTCATGAAAGTGTGACCCAGAGGGCAAAACTATTAGAAATGAAGAAAAGCACACAGAGTAATTGTAACCTAATATTACAATGAAATAAAATGATTACAACTATCTACTTATATGTTATGATGGAAAATATTGTAGAGAAATGGACAAAAATTAGAGTAAATATAAGCATTTTTATTAGCTTTAGATTGTTCATGTTTTTTTAATACATTTAATATCTTAAAATTGCTAGCCCGTGCAAAGGCACGGGTTGATGGACTAGTTATTTTTTAATGGAGGGAGTAGAACAGGGAGACGGCTAGAAGATGTGGCGGTTGTGACCCTGTCAATGATGTTTCATACTCCATATAACTAGAACTTAGGCTGAAAGGCCCTGGTTCGTCGGACCATCCGTTGACATATAATTATTTTTCTTTCTTTTTCAAGGTAATAATGGTTGACGGATAAGTGATGACCCAAGTACGAACAAGCAGTCGTTTTCAAAAAAAACAGAGAATTGATCCGAATGCAACCCAACTAGAAAAGAAAATACATTTGGAGCGCTAAGTGATCTGACAAATCTAAGTAGAGGTATTTCGCAAAAAGAAAATATACTCCATCTGAGTAGAGCGTTTGGCAGATTATCTTGAACAAAAGGTTTTTCTCAAAACAAAAACATCCTGAAGAAGTGACATTTTTCAGTAAGTCCTGAACAAGTGAACTTGAGTGGAGTGGCGCGTACAAACGTCTCGTGCGGCTTCTTCGCCAACTCGCCACGTTCTTTCTCCCAGCCCTGCCCTCCCCCATTTCTCTATTCCCGTTTCGATACTTGCAACCCAGCCACCTCGTCTCCCCCTCCTCCGCCTCCAGCCCACCCGATCCGCGCCGCCCGCGCCCCCGCGCGCCGCCGCTTCTCCCATTCGGCGGCGATCCCTCCTCCTGACCCGCGCTGCTCTTCCGCCCGCGAAACCTGTTGAGTGTTCCCTCGTTCGACCCCACATCCCTCGCCGCCCCGCCCCCTGATCTCCGTTGCTCGCTCCGTCCGCGCCCTGGCCGCGATCCGTCCTTTCGCCGACAAGGCGTTGATTTCAGCTCCTGAATGCTACTGTCTCCGGCGACCTCTCTTCGCTTTGGTTCTTGCGGATTGCGCGCTGTGAGGTCTAGGCAGTGAGGGCGATGCAGGGTACTCGCCCGTTCTTCCTCTCTCGCCCCTAAAGATTTCGCAGTCAATTAGGTGTCCTGGAGTCGCTGATGTGTAGTTTGGTTATCTGACTCTACAAGGTCTAGACGGCCGGGAGAATCCCCTGCCAGTGACGGGCTGACGGCATCAATCCTTGTGATGTTTAGTGGCTAGAGGACACCATCACTACTGCTTATTCTTGTTTAGTGTTGACCCCGAGTCCTTTTCCTTTCGGGTGCTGGTATCAATTGATTAGGCTGTGGTTGTTGTAATCCGGGGAGATCACGAGTTTCCCTTGCCTTCTTGCCCTCGTTTGCTTCCCCATGTGTTCGTCAATCACTTCTGTGTGGAGCTCTTTACCTCACTAGGGATAAACGAGGGTTTGACAAAATATAAGAAACCAGTTGGGCTAGAAAAACAGGTAGATTGTGTTGGATATTTTTTTGGTAGGACATTGTGGTTCCGTGATGTCTTGCACCTCTCCGGATCCACCAGATTACTGCTCGGCCGAATCACCTGAGCTCAAGCTGTACCAGGCCTTCATCTTCTCAGTGCCTGTGTTCTTTACATTCGTCTTGCTTCTCTTCTTCTACCTCTTCTACTTGAGGCGGCGCAGGGCCAATTGGCAGTCCTTGAGGATGAGGACAAATAATTTGATAAGGGGAGATAACTCCAGAGTAAGTCAGCCTTCATGATCTTCTGACAAATTAGCTGGTTTCTCCAAGCTCTTGGTGTATTCAGGATCTAATTGTTCGATCTGTTTTGTGTTCAACATCTGCATTTGTAGCTGGAGTGTGGTTTGAAGAAGGAGATGCGGGAAATGTTGCCGGTGGTTATCTTCAAAGAGAGTTTCTTGATCAGGGAGACACAGTCAGTGATTTGCTTCTAAACTCTTTGATCCAGTATATAGCAGCTTCTTTGTAGATTGTCCACTTCTCTTACCTATCAAGTAACTCAAAAGGAGTCATTTTGGTAATGGATAGTAGAAGCCTAATTCTGGCAACTAGAGAGAAATTCTCGACTGCTAGTGCTTTTGAGCCTTCAGTTTATCCCATCCTCACTGCGTAAGAAAGATCAATGACCCGCATACCAGTAGTGCTTGCCGCTAATTAGATAATTTATGGGAAGTATGTTCAATTTAGAAATCTTTTGCAAATCGTGCCAGTGAAAAGAATAATAAAATGCACATCCAGTAATATATAGAGGGATCCTTCATCGGCACAGGATCTAAAGGTTAACAATGGGGATAGTCGTGCTAGCTTTTCAATATAGACAGGGGTAGTGTTAGCTTTTAGTTATCAGTTTGTAATAGAAAGTTTAGGTTCAAATGTAGTCTGTAGTGCAGTTTAAAAAAATGGAACCTGTGAGTTAATCTTTTGAATAAATGTTGGACATCTCAATATATTTGGAAAATTCATGACTGCTAAAAGATATTGAAGGTTCCCCCACCCCCAGCATCTTTTGTTTCCCTCCATTCTGCTATCAATGGGGAAAACATATTAAACACGCCTGTGAGAAAGGCTTATATTTGGAGTGACAGAGAGCAAATTTTTCACGACCATTTAAATTATCCGCCAAGAGGCATAATGCTTCTAGTATGCAGACAATTCAACATTGTTGAAGAAAGAAACATAACAGAAAGCTTTCCATGTTATGGTCCCTGACTTTCTTTATTTGAGATCATATGATTATTGGGACAAGCTCTTTGCCCAATCTTTTTATTGGTTATCCATTGGCCAGTTAGCCCTTGACATGCGTCATTTCTTACTACTGCCATGTGTCTGTGCATTGTTATTCTGTCAAGTTGTGTATTGTTTCTGAACACCTGATAATTGTTGTCAGGTGCTCTGTCTGCCTAGCCGACTATCAACCGGATGAGCGGCTTCAGCGAATACCTCCTTGTGGTCATACCTTTCATATCAATTGCATAGACCACTGGCTCTCTAAAAACACCACTTGTCCCCTTTGTCGAGTCTCTCTCCTTCCAGCCCCCAAAGCAACCAGCATTGACCCGGATTTGGAAGCACAAACCGCTGTAGAGGATTCTCTGAATGTACACCATCAGGAGGGCCTTGCTGAAGGGAACGGGACACAACAGGAAGATCAAGCAGCCGAAGAAGGTGGAGCCGGTGGCAGGCCGGATGAAGAACCGTGTAGTGACACGGTTGAACCGTTGACGGTCACAGTGGTCGCTGAGCCTCAAGCTGATACTGAAGGGTCACCAAGCACAACCTGCCAACCCATCAAAGCAAAGACATAAGGACGTCCATTGATATATTTCTTGTAATATTGTATGTTTAGCTGATCAGTAAGGATAAACACATAAAGATCACCATTGATGTTGTACTATCCATTTTCCAGGAAAAAAGTAAAGTTCAGTGATGGAGAAATATTCATTCGTACATAATAACATAACTGAAATAGTAGTGGTGACCTGTTTTTCATTTGGTAAACCGTACCGGTGTTATAAATTTATAATTCTCGAATGTCCCAGGTTTAGCGGGGCAACCAGATTATGTTTATTGGAACTTATGTAACCTAAGAGCTCACTGAAACTCCTATAAGCTATAACTGCACAGGCATCAGGCATCTGCCATGACCTCTAAAAAGACCTGTCGACTTTTTTTGTATCGGATAAAGAGACATGTCCACTTGTGCGGGCTCATCTGGGTCAGGGGCATCACAAAATGCAGCACAATTATGTCATTAGATCAATGCCTCAATGGCATCACCATCACCACACTGAGGTTAAGCGTGCGAACCAAAAGAGTCTAGACACATAGGCCATAGGCCAGTACTCCAGCAGCAGCAACCGCAGAACAACAACCGTGACATTGACACCAACACCTTAACCACCGCACGCCAATATGCCATCACCATCCAACTGATTCTGCACTTGCGCTAGCCGTGCACACACATGGTAGCACTAGGCACTAACACAATAAACGCTCCCGTCCCAAGGGCATTCCTACTTTTTTTTTAGTATTCCCACTCCTACTTTTCTTTTATTTTTTTTTCTTTTTTAGGAAAGGGCATTCCCACGTTTTGAGAGACTGTTTTCGACCTTCTACCACGCAACCAGGACCTCCTGATAGTAGCAGAAATGTTGTCTCGCTGCCCGGATGTTCATCGCCTTAGCCTGCGATACCTGACCAAACGCACATTCCAAAGCGAGAGCCCTAAAATCTATTAGTTCCTCCAGCGTTTGCACGCAAATCTTCCGCACACAGATGCCCTAGTCCCCTCGTGCTCTAGGCTTTAATCTAGCCACGGCGGAAGCAATCATCATTCCGACCGACGAGGCTTCCTTCGGAATGGATGCCGGTAGCCGTAGCCAGGCCATCAGGGTTCAGGTCCATCACAAACCGCGAGACGCATGCGTGCCTCTTCCACGCGGGCAAAGCGCACAGAGCCTCGGCGCGCATCAGCGTCACGTCAGACCAGATATCCCCAGACATTACAGTATCACAATGATGAGACGCGACACACGACTCACTGACTCACTGGTTCATGTGTGCACAGAATACAGATGCCTTACGCAAGAGGGCAGCAGACAGGCGGCACCAAGAAAGCACATATGCTGGGCAGAGGCAGCAATGTCCCAACCGAAAGCGCGCACGACACCCAGCACGCGCCGAAAAAGAGCATGTCGTTGGAACAAGCACAGACATTTTTTGCACCAGAGCATCCGATACCAAGCCGGGGATAGAATACAATGCAGGGGAAAGAAACAGCAGCTACGGATGATGCTATATATATGTAGCAAGGAACATGACGCTGATATACATATACCACTACTGCTACTACCAAAATAGTTGTACACAGGTCCTATTTACTGGAGGTGAGGGGCGCAGCCCGACGGCGGCCTCGCCAGCGGCGGTCAGTGGCAGTCTTCAAAACCAAGTAGCGGGCAATGCACCACATGCCTCCTACCAAACACGGCAAACAAAACACGGGTTGGTGCCACAATGAACGGCACGCGGCCTGCTTGCCATTCCATCCCGGTCATCCTTCCTGGCAGAGGACCACCACTGGTCCAGCATCAGCTATTCCAAACCAAGGCGGACAAGCAGATGCAGGGTGACGTCCTTTGGGCCCGCAGAGCAACAAACAGATAACTCTTAGCAGTCTCATGGAGCATGGGCATTGCCTCCCAAACATCCAAAAAGGGAAGAAAAGGTAGAGCAAAGTTAGCATCCATCATCAGTCCTTATCGGCAGCAACTGGAGAGCTGTTGTTTGAGTCACTCTGTGGCATGTCAGATTCCGGTGACAATTTGTCTGGGTTCGGCTTAGTGGTGTCACCGATGACCGGCAGCTTCGCCTTGGGAGTCAAAGACTTGGCCTCCTCGTAGGAGTAAATGTATATCCTTCTCACCATGCTGCAAAATTCACTGCGATGAAAGAAAAGAAACAAGATAAATCAATTGCAATGTTAACAAGGACTTCAAAAGTTGCATGTAAAGAATCGAGTGCAAAGGGACAAGGGTACATACTGCCACGGATCATCCCCGACCAGCATCATATCATCCTCATCATCTGTATAAACAACCTTCCATTTCTTGAGGCTGGCAGAAAGCTCTCCCTGGATATCAAACATATCCTCCAGCTTGTGGAGAAGATCATCATACCCATCTAGCCTCGTCAAGTCCACTGCCCTGCCAACCGCCATTCCTTGCATGATTACCTGCAGGGACAAAGTTATTAGTTACACTAGCATCACCATAAAAGAAACAAGTTGAAAAGTTAATAACCCATTATCACCTTGGTGCAGCTCCTGACTTGCCGGCTCTCTGTCTCATGAGGAGAGCGCTCGCTGCTTCCTGCTGGAGCATCTGTTTTGTTGGCTTGAGATGGCTGTGACAGCTGATCTGACTCGACATCTACTGACACAGCAGGAGGTTGATCTTGGCCAACACTAGCAACAGTAGCCACTGGTGATACTGCATTACTTATCTCGATACCAAACAATCTGCAGCCAGCAGTCGCAGATTCTTGCTTCCTTTCAGGTGGGGGTTTATTAATGCTAGCAGAGTAGGATTCAGTTCTCGTGTCTCGAATTGACCAGTACAAATGATTGTTGGTTGGAGTAGAACGCTCATTCTTTGAGTTGAATCCTACATTCAATGATGATGAGAAGATCGAATTGGGGCTTGAATGGTATAATTCCTGAGTTCGCTGCAGCCCCGAAAATGAGAAAGCTTGGGTAGGCTCAGCTGGGGATTTCCAAAAACCTAAGATAGAAATATAAGAGATTAGATCTGCAAGCCAGCCAATATGTGAACAGAACAGTAGAACACATAAGGTCTCCTGTCCCTATAGTAAGCATTGTTAACAGCTCCACATACCAAATGCTGGGGGGAGTTCTGGAGCAATAGAAGGTGAAGCAGGAGGCCGTGCACGCTTATTCCGTAAAGGAGGTTGAGGCGGTTGTGGGTTAGTTGCATCAAGGGGTTCTAGTTCCCATGGTGAGACTTTATCTGGACGCAGAACAGCAGAAGGTTCATCCCATTGGATCTGTCAGCAGTGAAAGTATGGCTTGAGATCTTGGAAGACACATTCTATGTTGTAAATACATCAAATATTTCAGTTGAAAGCACATAGTAAAAATGGAATTGTGCCCACAATAGAAAGCTATTGATTACCTTTAAAGATCTCCAATCAGAGTCGGCCCATGGAGATGTTGAGTTAGCTGGCATGCTTCCTAGACCAATAATTGTCCCACTAAATCTGTAAACCATTAAGGAAGAAGGTTATGCAAGGCGCCTACGCAACCTACAATTAAATATCAGTTTATGGAATATAAAATACAGAATACCTTCTTTCAGGAGATTCGTCGCCCTCAAATCTCATTTTAAACCTCATACCAACAGACATCTTGTGATTCTTAGCTTCAAGGTACTTGTTTACGCTAACAACAAACTCCGATCGACTTGTTCTGTGGACCAAATTAGATGGAAAATGTAAGTTTCTTTAGCACAAGTTTACAGAGAACACATATTTCCACAAGCCAACCTAAAAGGACAATATAAGTTTAGCACAAGAAACAGCACCTAGAAGCTACATCACATGACATTCATTCATAATACAGACATAAGGATTGAATGTAATGCTACAAAACTAGCTAATGTGAACAAAGAAAACTATCCTGCATGTAAAGATGGATAAGCATTAAAGCCCCTACCAAAGGAAGATTAATAATTGATAACAGAACAGGTAGTTCATAGTCCATGTAAGAAGTACAGGACACCCTATTTATTCTTCATATAATGATACACAGCTCTCCGTGTTCAAGAAAAAATTGTAGTACACCCCAACAAAAGCTAATGCCTTGAGTAAACAAAGCATTCCATAACAGAAGGTCTAAAATAAAAAGGAATCGAACCTGGGTTTGTAGAAAACAGAAAAGAGAGTTCCAGTGGAGATGGCGTGAGATGCAGTTGCCAGGACTCCAAGATGCATGCTGTGGCTTGAGATAACTGATGATGGCATGTTATTCAGTTGCCTCATGAGCCTTCGTACCCCGACTCGTAGCTCTCCATTCTCACCTCTGTTTGATGAAGGACAGTTAGCAGGTTCATTCAAAACTCAGCAGAGCCAGGAGACAAATAAAATGTGTCAAAAGCATATCACATACCTCAAAAAGATAAATGCATCACCAGCAACCAATCTTTTCGAGCTAACAAAAACACTCCAGCCTGTTGTAAGTAGATGCCTCCTTGGTTGACCTAAAAGAAAACGGTACATAATGATTCATGAGTCATTAGATCATTGCAGCCTAAATCATTGCAAAGGCATGACTGTTTGTGATCGAAATAACTATTTAGATTTGTTTTTGAAGCAGGGGAGCTAAGTTCATTCAAAATTAATGGAACGTCAAAACTATAAGAACAACACTGTTATACTCTGAAACTAAAAACAGGTTTATGAGGTATGGTCAGAAACAAACCTCGAAAGATGTGACGGAAATGCCATTCATTTCCATGGAGATCTTTAGCCACCAGTTCTTGCCATGGTGGATTCTGAGTCATATCCTACCCAAAAAAAAATCATTCCACTTAATCAGCCAAACCAGAGATGTTACGTACATACAGGATATACAGTACGACGCTAACCAGTTGGGGCAAACATTCTTCAGCATGCCTCCTGAGGACAGAGAATCCACCATGGGTGCTCGTGTCTGAAGCGGTCAAAGTCTTGCAGAAGGAATGTACGTTGCACTTCTCAGGCTCTGGTGGCTCAGGATCTAGGCTGGTGGGCTCACTTTGCTAATTAAGTGAATTCAAGGAAAGTAAGTCAGCGCATGCACACGTAATACTGATCATGCAACGTAGCTAGTGAAGTCGGTTGCAAGAAAGGAATGCCATGATGTGAGAGGAGTACGATATAGCACAAAAAAAAGGAAATAGGCAATAGCAGAAAGAGAAGATTGAGATCCACATGATATTATATAAGGGAGCCTACTCACATCTGCTTCTGGTTGCAGCATAATTTGTGCATAAACTTCATCGGAATCAGTTTCAGCCTGCATTCCAGAGATAAAGTAGTGAGGAAAAGTACAGGATATTGGTATTGTAAATGGTTCTATTAGTGGGCATTCCAGCGAATTTTGCATGAAGGGAGACTACACAGACCAAAAGGAAAAGGGACTTACTCTGAGTTCTACATTGACCACCTTGCACAGGATCTTGGATGGTAGATTAAACAATGGTAAGTGCTGGTCAAGTTGTTGATCTGTAGATGCTTCAAGCTATAGAAAGATGGTCGATCATCAGTTGAATGACAAGATATACAAAAAAGAGCTGCATTGCTGCAGAACAAACCACCGTCATTCTAACATATGAAGCAACAATATTATTACAGATTAATAGCTACAGTATGCAGAAAAGCACTCAATTCCTTAACTGGCATCACGACGAGATATACCTGTTCCATATGACCCTGCGGGAAGTAGTAAACCAGCTCGCCTTGGCGAGGCACTGTGACCAATGGCCCAGCACAAGCATGCCAGAGTTCCCTGAACAAAGCATCGCTGATACCCCCTATATAAAGGCATTTGGTTTGGTTAAGAAGAAATGTTCAAGAGAACGAGACATACATCCAATTGAAGGGATTTTTAAATACCCTTTTATTTTTGTTTAATTTTACAGCAAAGAAGTCCATTTTATGATGAACTAATTGAATAATAATGACACAATCCTCATGTAACACAGTATATGCACACAGATTCTTATTTCTTTTCCTATTCATAATTTAACATGAACAAATCTATTTTTTGGTGAATTAATTGAGCAATTATTATGCAATCCTAATGTAGCACCATCTGGACAGATCCTTCATTTTCATATTTATTTCTATGTAATAAATCAATAATTCACCAAACCATAAAGGATTCACAAAGTAACACACTCCAATTACCAGATCGACCAAAAAAAGTTCATAGATCTGCAATCATACATCTTCCCCTCCCCAACTCCCCCAATTTCACAGATCCCGTTCCCATGCATGAAAACAACAGATGGCAAACACAAATAATTTAATGGAAAATTGTGAGACGAACCAGTGGAAAGCAGCAACCCTCTGACCTATACTAGAACTAAGGTCAATTGTTATGGTAACCATGGAAATTTTACAAAGGAAGGCGCCATGCTTACTAATAAGACAGAAATCAGTTCTCCAGATCCATAATTAAAACAACTATACATCTTCCCCTCATTTGACAGATGCAATTTTGCAAGCATAAAATCGCTTGGTGGTCAGCTCAGTAATTAACAAGTGTAGAGTAGTCAAACTGCCAATTCTCCATGAATTAGTCAAAATACAACAATCTCCAATGTAAACGACAAAAATTAAGCATCCCCTCCTATGCACAAATTGCAAAGCCATCCCAAATTCTACCGAATTCCGTATTTTCTTCTCTCTCCCCCGCACGAGGGAGTCAACTTCCCAAGTCCACGTTCCTTTCCTCCCAGCAATTCAGCACCCACCCGCCAGCCCAGCAGTCATCACGAAACGGCCAGCCCAGTCCATGCAACACAAGCCGAGAGAAAGCAGGAGGAGCAGCCAGAGCGCACGGAAACGAACGTACCCGAACCAACCGCCACGCCGGCGTTCGCCATCTCCGCGGCCTCCGAGACGAGCCCCCCGAGCGGAATTCAGCTGGAGAGCGCCGAGCCAAGCCCCGATCTGGTCACCCCATGCCGAGCTCCGCAGATCTGCGCCCGCAGCGCCACCGGGGCAGCCGTTAGAGCCCTGCGCCGCGTAATTCAGAGCAGGGGAGGCGCCGGAGCGCGGGGAGGCCGGAGATCTTACCTTACTCTCAGCGGCAGGGGAGGTTCCCACGCGCGGGTTACGAACGCAGCAACCCGGCTCGGCGGGGCGGGAACGGGGAAGGCGCGCGGCCCGGGCGGAGGAGGATGGCGGGAGAGGAGGCAGGAGGCGGGAGGCGTGGAGCTGGAGCTCGGGAGCTTGTGCGCCTGTGCTTTGCTGCTCGGGGCGGGTTGGTTGGCTTGGAGCAGAGGCGTTGGAGGGTTTTTTTACTGGCAGCCGGAGGGAGGGAGGGAGTAGTAGTAGTAGTAGTAGCGGGAAGGAGGAAGCGATGGACAGCGAGGCGAGGGGAGGGAGGGAGGAGGAGGAAGGGGAAGGCAGCGCGGTGCGGGGCGCGGGTGGGGGGTGGCCCCCGTGCTCGGCAGCTGCTTTATTTTTCGCTTCGGTTTTTTCGAAACGGCTTTCTTGCTGGAGATCGATCGATCGGCCTGTGCGGGTTTCCGGGAGGGGATTTTGATTTTTCCGCGGGAGAGGGGAGGGGGCAAGCAAAGGCGTGAACGCACGGTAACGGCGGCCGTTAGTGGAGTGTCCAAGGGGGCCGGCTACGCGTACACGCCGAGTGCGTCCTGTGAAATGGTCTTTTCCGTCCCTGCTGTGGCCAGCCGGCCACTAGACCACTACCATGATTGATCTTTTGGGAAGAGAACAGATTAGGGTCCTCCTATTATGTGTGCTTATTTGCCTCGTTATTGATAAACATTGTGTAAATATAATCCTAGTTGTACGCGTTATTTATATAAATGGTAAACTGTCATATAAATTTTAATAGAAGGAGTATAAGATATGTATACATATGTATGGTAGAAAAAAATGTATACATCTCCCCGAACCAGGAAAGAACCATGTCACCTCTATCAGATGAGAGAAAATTATAAACACAACTTTCACGTGTGAGGGAGTCTAGCACGTCCCAATGGTGAGAAAAAAAGGAGGAAAGAGCGAACCATGGCTAGGCTTCTAAAGGTAGGGCCCTCCTCCTATCCGTGATGTTTAGGACCTCCTCATAAAATTAGGCTTCATGTTCAAAGATTTTCGGTTTCTGTTCTTTTTCATGTGTTTCATGTGGGTATAGATGTTGAGTATGCCATTCACATTGTATCGGTGGCGGTTCTTTTTAATGATGCTTTAGAAAATTGTGCCACCAATCAAACAAGTTGTCAAAATGTGATACATCGTAGCTGGGGTAACGTACTAAGGTGATTGTAAGTTATGACAGTTGCTTGTGTAACTTTAGCAAAAGAACATAGACGTCAAAGGTGTTTGGCAGTCTCGGTGCGGTATAATTAGTTTGTAGTACAATCTATATCCTTTTTTTCAAAACAAAAAAAGCTAGCGGTGATGGCAATCTCAGGGTGGTATAATTAGTTGGCAGCTTGAGTACAATGTGTGTAGCAGAAAAAACAACAACACTAACGGACTTATTCGTTGTCTATCCATATATGCTTTTGAATATTAAGATCATCTTCTTTCGGTGATGTCTTCCAATGGCGAATCTCTTGGTGTGATTAGACTTCATATGTTGAAAGACCCTCCATTTGTGTTCTTCTTCATATGTTTCATGTGGTATAAATATGTTGACGATGCCATTCACACCGTGTCTTTGGTCCTTTCCTAATGACGCTCTATGAAAATTCCGCCACCAATCAAACAAGTTGTTGAATTTTTGCTAAGTCGTGATCAATCAAGCCATGGTTGTCACCCATGTACATTTGGCAAAAAAAAATCATAATGTGTCTAGTGATCTTGAATGGTATAATTAGTCATCGTACAATTTATAGTTTTTCTCAAAGAAAACTATAAGTTATGTCGCCTCTAGTAAGTGGATAAACAACTTGAGTCTCTAATAAATACAATAGGTTGAGTAACTTGTACAAAAAATAACCCTAACGCTATATATATTGTCCTTTTTACGCATACTCTTGTGTACCCACCGGAACATCTAGAATAATATCTCGAAACCTTTTCTAAAGGAGATTATCACAAAACTTTACTTTCATGGTATTGTAGTTTATTACTCTATGGACATTTTCTAATATAGAAACCAACAATGGTTCTCGTTTATGTCGTTTGGTTTACTTATGTCTAGAGATTCTATTTTCTTTCGAGAGGGAGTTTGAGAGTGCATACACAACATGTATCACGCCACAAAACGGAATCCTTTTGCTTGTTACCTACATTCTACTATTCCCAGCATTTTCTACTACACACTGTATGAAACAGTGCCTAGTTGAACCAAGAAACGAGATGTATGTTAAGTTGATGTTTGCATGCCACCGTCCACAACAATTACAATCACAGGTTCATGTTCATGTGCCCGTTGCTTTGAGCAAAAGAAACGGCACAGCCCTTCAGTGTGATACTGTACCAGCGCTAACTCTGCACCCCGTTATCTTTCCAAAAAAAAAGAAGAAGAAAAACTCTGCACCCATTATCCGCAACGGGACTCCGTTCTCCATTACGACGCCCATAACTACAGCCATTAAAGGCTCACGGGTCCGCGCGCTGCCCTGGCCGCACCGTCTGGCCACACGAGGCCACGGCCCGATCCAACCCACTGTCCGGTGGTCCCGCGCAGCAGTGTCTGTCGAGGCCTCGCGCGCGGCCAGCCCAAGGAGTAGGAGCCACGGGCCATCGCGCAGATCCGACGGCCCGCATCGCCGTCCCTCTCCCTCAGCCTGCGTGTACGTGTACAGGAAGTACACAGGATCGGGCAGGCGCGAATCTTTCTTTTTCCTGGCGTGTACAGTGCCCATGTACTGCGCTGCCGCTTGTCACGGCCTCCCGTGCTGCGGGCTGCAGGGTGGCGGGGTCGCGCCTGGAGCCCGGCTGCCCGTGCTCTCCCAGAGTCCGGAGTCCCCAGGTTTAGCTCCGGATCTTTTGCAGCATTCTGGGACAAAACATCGCTATTTGCTGTTTTAGTCCAATCTTAGCACCACACGTCTCTCTCTAACTGAGCAGTAAACGATTTTGCAGAGATCCTGAGATAGTTCCTTAGAAATTTACGTAGAATACTATGACAATTCTAGCGAGTGCTAGTGGTGTACCGATGGTGAAAAGTTTCAGTGTGTCTCAAGTCTCGAGTCACTGTCGCAAGATACATGGTATTTGCCATTTTAGTCCAAGGCTACCGGCTACCGCCGCACAGTTCTCGCGCAAGCACTGATGAATTGGCCTTTTGCGGATATCTGGAGGTAGATTCGTACGACATGCTGTTTCAATTCGTAGTCAAAATGTGATGGCGAATGGTTCGTACGAGCGAGGTCCTATGAGATGTGTATCTGTTTTTGTTTGATGTGCGAGGTCCTATGAGATGTGTATCTGTTTTTGGTTTTGTGTCAGAAGCTAGTGGCATCCGTTTCTTACGTGATATGCCGTTTTATTCCATGATTAGCGTGTGTTTATGTTGATTGCTGATTTTTTTATCTCTATATTTTGAGTCATTCTCGCAACGTTTCTTGATAAGCACAGCCAATTTCTGAAAAACAAAATTGGAAGCACTCCCAACCAAGAGAATGAATCCTTTTCCTTTTCATGAGTGTCTAAAACTGTACTACCTTGTTAGCGTGCAATCATCATAGAAGTGAGATTGGGGGGTGTTTACTTCCCGGAAAGAGGGTGAAAAGCTGGCAGGGTAAAAAAGTCACATCGAACACTGTAGCATTTTTTATTTATTTGTGGTAAACATTGTCCTACCATGACCTAACTATGCTCAAAAGATCCGTCTCGTCGTGTACATCAAAACCATGCAACTAGTTTTTTTATTTACCTACGTTTAGTACTCTATGCATGAGGAGAGAGATTTGATGTGATTTGATGTGACAGATAAATAGTGAAGTTTGGAGAGAGAAAGTTTATGAACTAAACACAGCCATTATCTAGTGGAAACCAATCAAGAGGTGGAAGCCACTTAAAACCCACCATGCAAAGTTTCAAGATATTCGAACTCAGCTTGATTGTAAGGTATATGTAATATGTATGACAAACACTTAAGACAAAGATAGGTTGGTAGTGGTAGGACCCTGGTCACTATATGTTAGTCTCATATCGCAAAACGAAGTATGCTCCGACTAAAGCCGTTTTCGTGCTATAATATATATTTTCTTCTAAACGTCAAAAGATCTTTCCTACGTATCTTTCTAGACACTCACGCACCCATCTCTTTCTAAGTACCACTAATAACCTGTGGAATTCTGAAGCTTCCCCAGCCAAAAGAATCAAGGCCTGTCCCTTTCGCCCATGGTCAGTGGCACACGTTTCTCCCCCAAATTGGATTACTTTGGAACTCGCGATGTCTCCGTCGACGTGCTTGAAAGTTATTTTAGTAACAAAAAAAGGAAAGGAAAAATAACAGAAATGCTTCTAGGATGGTCATTGTAACGTCCCGCCTCCCCGAGGCCGGGCTCGTCTACCCTGACAGCTCTCTAGAATCTCAAGAATGCCCCTCACATACCAACACCCGTCTTTTCTGCGCACTTTGTCCTCACTCATGCGCACCCAGGAACGACTTCCCGGTCGGTCACCCATCCTGAAATTGCTCCGGGCCAAGCACGCTTAACCCTGGAGTTCTTTCGAGATGAGCTTCCGAAAAAGAAGTTGTAACTTGTTAGTATGAGTATTCTTATCAATCATATTAAGCCCTGGGCTGTGACGGTCGTGACTCGTAAGCAGGGCCAGAACGTTCGCCTTCGCCGTTCAGTAAATCCGTTCGCCGCGCACTCGCCATCGCTGCCTGCCTGATCTGATCAGGTGCCACGGCGCCCGGGACCCGACCCGAGTCGTTTGGTCCAGGCTGGCGCAGTGGAGGAGGCTGCCCGTGCTCTGCTCGCCGCACGGGCGGGTGGGGCCTTCTCGGCTGACGCCGTCCGTCAGTCAGGCTGGCACTCGTGCTCCGGCAAGCAACCTCGACGGGTCACGTGCCGGCGCGGCCGCGGGTCCCGCGGGCCAGCCTCACGGGGTTGTTCTTTAATGCGTGTCGCTTGCTGGGCCGGCACCGCTCATCCTCCCACCGCCGGGCCCAGGGGCACCAGCTCAGCTCACACACCACGCAAAGCACCGCGGCACCGAGCTGTTCCGTTCGAACCGCGCGGGGCCCACCGGCCTGTGGGACGGCATCGTGGCGTGACCGTGATCTGCGAGCGTACCGGGACACGGTGCTGGCGTGCAGTGCCGCGCACCAACCTAAAAGCCTCCGCGATTCGGTCAACCTGTGTTGAGCTTGTGTCTAGCTAGCGTGGACAGAAATCATTTGAACTCGAGTACTTGCTTGCTATCCAGCTTCGGTAGTCGCCTTGCAGGGCTTTGTTTGTCCAGAAACGGTAATGCCCGGTTTTATTTGGAAAGAAAGAAAAGGAGATAATTTACAAGCAATTATGTTGACACACAAAGAATAAACAAAGTTAGCCTTTTAATTGGTTTTCTATGTTTGGATGTGAAGTTATATTAGCATGAGCATTGTATTGGATGGGTATACGGAGATAGACTAATAAATAACGAATTGATGTGTGAATAAATGAGAACGATGTGAGGAGAATAGCGTTCAACCGGTCCATGTCCACTTAGGTCGCACTGGCCATTTCAAGCTCCTTTCTCCCTTGCGCAGGCTTGTTATACCAAACATGAGGTGACATTAGTTTTGGTGGTGTCTTCTCGAAGTATAAATGCCTACGCGTTTTTTATTTTTGGGCAAGATTTTGTTTGGCCTTTTGTTACATTCTGTTCTCCGCGTGTGCTCAAAGTGATTATGAAGTCATTTCTAATGCATACACGCTGCCTACACAACGGTATAACTTATTATCAATTGAGTTAGTAATATTCTATCATGTGCTTTTATATACCACATTAGCCATAGCGTTACTCTTCTTCCGTGATGTATATATAAATGGTAAAATAAAGAGTGGCCGTTCCACACACGCTACCAAAACACGTAAAATTCAGCAAACGTCATAAAAACCGAAAAAAATAGATGGATACGTTGAACCACAATCACTTGATAGTATTCTTCGGAGCGAGAAGAAAAACATATCCAATAATATTATTACCATATTTGACTTGGCTTGAGTTTACTCGGCAAGTCATCTGCAAAGTCTAAACCAAGAATGTGATGTGCACTGTGCACTCGCAACGACCTAAGAAGACCCCTCTATAGCTAGTGGCTACTGATGGTTCACGCCTCACCTTCCAACCCAAGCACCCGATCAACCCATGGAGACTGCTCACTCTTGGGTGCGTCTCACGGGGTGCAGAAAGCGGCGTCGTTTAATTAATCAAGCCAACGTGCTTAGCCGCGGCCGTCAGGAGCGTGAGGGGGAGAGACAAGCGGCTGTGATTAGCTGCAGGAGTCAGAGGTCAAAGTCCGGGACGTGATTAGAGTTTCAGAGCGACAGAAAAAAGCAGGCCGCAGTGGCGGGGGACAGGGACATGCGTGCCGCGTCTGCGTGAGCAGCAGTAGCAGCCTGCCAGTACAGGGGGGCACCATTAGTTTAACCGGAGGGGAGGGGATTATATTAGCAGGTTAATTAATTAATCCCCAAGTGGCCGTGTGGATTAGGGGTGATAAGATAATTTGGCGCTAGGCTAGGCCGGTAATGATCGGCGAGGTTGCGTGGGCTTGATTGGGCGGGGAGCGGAGGAGCAGGGCCTAGGAAAGGGGGACAGGAATTCCACCAACCAACCGGAGCTCGTGGCCGTGGTGGTGGCTGAGGAATCTCGCCAGCCCCACCCTCGGATTTTCTTAATGCGAAATTTAGGATTTTCAAAAGGTGATGTCTCTTTTGAAAGCTACCGTTTTTTTATTTGGTTTCTCCCTCTCGTTCCAGATTATCTCGCCACCATGTAGTGCCCGGTGCAGTGTCTTGTATATTATGTTTCCACACTCTGGAGGTTCTATGATTTTAAACCACGCACCGTGGCCGTACCTTAGGCCAGCATATACAGAACATATATGGGCTAATGGGCATATGGGAAAGCACAATTGACAACAGATGTTTGTTTTTGTCCCTAATAAGTAGAGGGAGCACCAATGCCCAAATAGCTGGACTGTAGAAACCTGACTTTTTTTCCCCCAATAACAATCCAATTATAGTCATATTTTAGAGTACAACTATGACCGCAATTAGTGGTAGAATACTTAAGCCAAATTCAGTACACGGTTTTATTGAAACAAGACTAACAATTGATAAGTGAGATAAAATTTCCCTCATCTCAGGAAATTCACCCCCCCTCTCTCTCCTCACGGTGATTCTATTACGTCAACAAATTTGTTGACGTGACAATGTGACATACTGTACATAATTCAGTATTTATAAAAAGCTTTTATAAACCTCGATTGATAACAGCATGAAAGAGAACGCAATTTGATTTCTCGGCGAGGTTTGTAGCGTGGCCTGACGCTCCTGTCCTTTCCTGTCCTGTGCTGCGCTGTTGGGCGGTCAAAGGTGCAGGAGGCGCATTCAGCAGGCGTGCCGTGCGATGCGTTGGTGGCCGCTGGTACCACGGTCCACGGAGCACTCGATAAGGAACGGGCCCACGCGTCGGTGACAAGATTCCATGCACGGGTGGTCGCCAGCCGCGGCACGTGGGCTGCTCCGCGTCGCCATCCATCGCTTCGCTGCTCGCGCGCGCCGACGTGGCACGTAGCCTACGTGTCGGGTTAGTACGCCGTTTGTGGGCAATGAAAATCCAAATTAACTCGACTTTCCCCGGTCTTAAGCCAGTTACGTACTTACGTGCAAGCTTCACAACAGCATAGCTTGATGGAGTATAGTGTACTACGGAGTATTGTATACGGGGTGTGTTTAGTTTTCGCAAAATTTCCAAAATTCTCTCTCCAAACTTTACTATCCACCTATCACATCAAATCACATCAAATCTCTCTCCTCATGCACGGAGCATTAAATGTAGGTAAATAAAAAAACTAAGTACATGGTTTTGATGTACACGACGAGACGAATCTTTTGAGCCTAGTTAAGTCATGATAGGACAACGATTACCACAAACAAACGAAAAATGTTACAGTGCGCTACAGTGTTCGATGCGACTTTTCGACTAAATTTTCACCCTCTCTTTTTGGAACTAAACACACCCATGGTAGTGGTTGCTTGAGATTATTAATTAGCTACGATGATTGTATCCGTCTGCCTCTCTTAGCCCGTTGTTAGCTCTTTTTAATTTCCCTCCGTTCCTTCCTTGAATGGTACTGTACGTGTCGAGTTGCAAGCGCTGACGAAAGTTTTACCAATTGATGTCTCAGAACCGTGCGTGCATTTTGTATCGCTGCGAGAGGACGCAATATAAGAATTTACGCACTCGACTACGTTGATCACTGCATAACTCTCTGTAGACTGTAGGTATTGGTTCAATTTTTACAATCCCACGAGCGACATCGTTACCCGATTTTACAGATTGCATTTTGGATTTTAAAAATTCTATCTGATCGAAATATGCTTACTTCCGATCTAGCTTTGATGAAAATCAAATTTTTTACGATTTCACGAGTTATGCCAGTCTGGTAGGAGTTTCATGGACAATAAATTGACTGTCATGTCAACATTTTTAATGATATGGTACTGTATTAATGAAGAGATAGGTGAAATGAGTTTTATGGTGATGAAAACCCATATACATAGTTACTTTTTTTAGATAATGGAAATTAATCCAGCCTTGACCACAGGGGCTACGGCCAAAGTTTACAAACGAGCAGCACTTCCGTCTGCTAACTCAACCAAACAAAACGACCTCACACCATATAGTTTGAAGATACATTAGCCTGTAATTCTATTGCTAAATCTCCATCCATGGTGGACGAAGATACACAGTTACCTAGATAGCTTGTGTCTTATATGTGACCTAGAAAACAACAATTGATAAAAGTATGCATTGAGAGGGAGGTGTTTCATCCTAGTTTCAAACAATTTTAGATGATGTACCATTTTAGATAATTATGTTTATGAAACTTCTATTGAGACTGGCCTTACAAACCAACTTCCACGACCTGAGGTCCAGTGAGGTGGGTCCAAACAATATCTTGGCCTTGGTCACTTACATAACTCTCCACGGTCTATAGGCTTATATCGGCATTTTGATTAACTCCCATGTGGCTTGGTGGTTTACTTGCGGGATTTTTTTAAGCAAAGTTTACTTGTGGGATTTGATATTCACAGAGAGCACGTATCAGAATTCTCACGTAACGTACAAGGTTCTGATGGTTAATTATTAGAGCAAATCAGATAATACAAGGTTCTGTTAATTGACACGTGCTGTGGTACTAATCTGACGGAGTGACGGGTGCTTGTGGCAAAGACATTTGGGCGCGCGCATCGTCTGCTGATGAAGCAAGTTTAGCATCACTGTCCACGTGTCGATGCGTTGCATTTATGCCAGCTACAGGTGTTGGAGTCCGCAAGACCGCAAGCAACCACAGACCACACCTACGTGAACCGAATTCGACCAGCTCCTGGCCCCTGGCCCCTCCCCAGCGAGACCTTAACCGTGTTTCTTTTCCACCGGGACAAAAATTTCTAAAGGGAATCTTGCATGTATGGAGTACTAAATGAAGTCTATTTGCAAAACCCTTCTATGGATGAGTGCAACTTTGCGTGACGAATTTAATGAGCATAATTAATCCATGTTTTGCTACAGTAATGCTACAGTAACCATTATCTAATCGTGCGGTCAAAGGCCTCATTAGATAGATCTCGCGAAATAGTCTAATGTTGTGAAGCTAGTTTTATAAACTGGTTTTATTTAATACCCTTAATTATTGGTCAAAGGCGGTGGAAATATTTTTCCACCCCAAAGAAACATAGCGTGCGTACGTCCTCGGCTGTCACGACACGAACTGCTGTATGCCTGTTCATCATCAACGTCGCCTCGACATGAACCGTGTGCATTGCGTCACGACATGGTTTTTATTTTTCTTAATTAATGCAAGTACCAAGTTTTGTTTTTTTTGAGGAGAAAAACAACATTAAACGTTGTCGCGCACTCGCGCATGGGCTTGGAAGAGATGGTGTGCGGCAGGTTGTCGCGCATGGGCTTGGAAGTGAGTGGCGGTGGCGGACGAGCAGCCCAGCAGCTACCCACCACACGACACGCGCGGGTGCACAGGTGGGAGCAGCACGCGGCTAGGTGGGCTCTTTCGGTCCATTAAAGTCTTTGGGCTGCACGGGAGGAGTACAACCAGCCCAATAGACCTATATTTTAGTTTTTCTTGTTATTTTTGTTTTTGTTCGATTTTTATTTAATTTTTGTATATCTATTAATTAATTTATATCGATTTTATCTTTTATTTTTATACTGACTTTTTTATTATTATTTATTATTCATTTTATTTCCTTTTTCTATTATTTAATTTCATTATTTATATCTTTTTTTACACTTATTCGTTCAGCATGTGTATATATTTGTTCGCTATGTGTATATATTTATTTGATATATGTATATATTTGTTCATGGTATGCAAACATTTGTTATTCACATAGAATTAATTTATATTTAAATTATTTTTTCCATTATATAATATAAATTATTTGACTATAATAATATTTTGTTTATGATGTGTTAAGTTATTTTTTCGTTTATTTACTATATTATTTATGATCTAGTGTATGGTTCTCTTAAACGTGCATTGTGAGCGTTTAAGTCTATATTGATCTTTTATAAAAAAATATATATAATTGAATATATATGTACATATATAACAACTTTAGGTGAAGCTAAAGGTCTTTATATTAAGGAAGAGAATATATAGACACCCAAATTTAGCTCAGCAAGGATGTACTTAGAGCTTGAATGTCCTATATATTTTATTATTTATATCTTTTTTTACACTTATTCGTTCAGCATGTGTATATATTTGTTCGCTATGTGTATATATTTATTTGATATATGTATATATTTGTTCATGGTATGCAAACATTTGTTATTCACATAGAATTAATTTATATTTAAATTATTTTTTCCATTATATAATATAAATTATTTGACTATAATAATATTTTGTTTATGATGTGTTAAGTTATTTTTTCGTTTATTTACTATATTATTTATGATCTAGTGTATGGTTCTCTTAAACGTGCATTGTGAGCGTTTAAGTCTATATTGATCTTTTATAAAAAAATATATATAATTGTGGAAACTTGTGGATCTCAGAAAGAAACAAAACATGCATGCTCTTTAATCCGTTATATGAACAGGGATTGCTCGACAACTTTGTAAAAAAAAGAAGAAAAAAGGAATGGTTGAGACGGCTCTGATGCATATGCTTAATCCTCCTTCTGAATGGAGTTGACGAGGTTGTAGACGGCAGTGGCGGCGAGCATGATCCCAGTGCCGGTGCCGATGACTCCTGTCATGTCGGCGAAGATGGTGAGAGCTCCGACGCAGAGACCTCCGAGAGCCGCGGCCGTGGGGATGCAGCTGCTGAGCAGAGAGTGGGTGGCACCATCACGCTGTCCAGGCACGGCCAGGCGCTGGTCGGCGAGCCGCCTGGCGACGTCCTTCGCCGACGCCTCCGAGGTTATCACCCAAGCCTGAGAGAAGAGCGCACACGAGGCCAGCAGCAACACGGCGTAGACGAGCGCGTGGAGCGGGTCGGCGGCGACGCTCGCCGGCGGCGTGACGTAGTAGGCGAGGCCGCCGACCGGGACGGCGGCGTGGCTGGCCTCCTTCCAGACGCCGAGCAGCCGGACGAGCACGCTGCCACCGAAGCGGCTGTAGTGGAGCAGCTGCGACACCAAGTAAAGGGCGGAGACCGCGGCGGAGTGCAGCACGATGGGCATGGTGGAGGTGTAGAGGAGCTTGACCGGGAAGGTGCCCTGCCGCCCGCGGATGTCCCTGGACTGCAGCGGCAGCAGCATCTTGAGGCCCTCGAGGTAGACGGCGGCGAGCAGGACGGCGCAGGTGGCGAGCAGGTTCGTCACGTTCGGGAGGTGGCGGCGGAGCATGGTGCCGGCGAGCGCGCGGATGCTGCCGGCGCGGGCGACGGCCTGGTAGATGACGGCGAGGACGATGCCCTCGAACTCCGGGCCCCGCCCGGTGTTGACGGTGACGGGGCTGAACGCCTGCCAGAACACCTTCCCGCAGGTGTTGGTGGCGGAGAGCAGGGAGATGGCGGAGCTGGCGCCGCGCAGGCAGTAGCCCTTGTCGAAGAGGTCGTCGAGGAAGACGACGACGGCGCTGGCGCAGAAGAGCTGGAGGACGATGAGGACGCCGTCGAGTGCGCCGACGGGGCCGTACATCCCCAGCAGGACGTAGGCGGCGGACTCCCCGAGCGCGATGGCCATGGCGAGCACCTTGCGCGCGGCGTCCAGGAGCTCGCGGTCCTCGCGGACGCTGTGGTCGACGCGGATGAGCCCGGCCCCGGAGGCGGTGGCGAGCTGCATCACCGTGCCGGCGGTGACGACGGGGCCGAGGCCGAACTCCATGAGCGTGCCGCGGTTGGAGGCGAGGATGGAGCGCACCCAGTACATGGGGTCGGCGCCGGCGGCGGCGTAGCGGACGCCGTAGAGCGGCATGTGGCTGCACACCAGGAAGACGGACACGGACAGCGCCGTGTAGAGCGCGCGCCGGTGGTACGGCACCACCCTGTCCGGGCGCCGCACCGACGGCACCAGCGGCGCCAGCGGCCGGACAAGGTCCAGCGCCAACGAACCGCGGGCCTTCATCATCTGTCGTCGATTTGCTAGTATTGATGCTCGATCTCTCCGGCCAAGCTAGCGTTGCGAATTGATTTGTTGCTGCTGCCCTCCTGCCCTTTGCCCTGATGCTGCCCTTATATACTCCATGGAGGGACACGGGGCGCCTAATCGATTCCGATTCAGACAGTCCGACTCCGAACATAAGGCGCCTATTCGAAGGCGAGCCCAAGTCAGCACTCGTACGCACGCACGCGCACAATCCCGTCGCCTCTCCGGTATACCTCGTCCTCCCTCCGCATTCTCCGGTATGTTCTGCTGCAGTCATTAACACCTCAGGCGGAAAGAGCATTTGCAGAATGGTGGACCTAGGCTAGGAAAAGAGATATGAAGGAACGGTTGGTGGTTTTGGCAGGAACATAGCCGTAAGGTGTATGATCGTGTTGCCCACATCAAGCAGCAATCTTTGCTTAATTATTTCCATCGTTCTCGCCCCTACCTTTGCTTAATTTCAAATTTCAAGTATCACATTCCCCAGGATGTTAGAATGTTCGACAGTGTTAGAAACAGCTACAAACCGAGGATGCACAATCACGCCATTACAAACTGTCCACATATATACACAATCACAAACACGAACCCATACATGGGAGATGGACCACACAAAGTACCATCAGACCATCACATGTATTTCCACATCAAGCATAGCCAACCTCGTAGTCTGTTTGGAAGCCATGACAAAAAGTCCAAAATCCTAGGGAATCCAATATCACACACCAAAGACACAAGTATCGCATGAATCACAAACGGAAGAGTAGTTGTCCTAAGGTGTCAGTGGTCCCTCACCGGCAAAGCCCTCTGGCCCATCGTCATCTTCGGCTGCTTGTTCATCGGTCCGCCCCCACCGCAACAACAACCCTGGCCCCCATTCCGGCAGTTGCGGCTCCTCTCTATCTTTTTCCGGCAGTTCTGGCTCCCCACCATCTTCTTCATTCTTCTCGTTCAAGACGTCGAGGACTGTCCCAAACAGGAATGAGTCATTCAACTCAAGGACATGGTCAGATAGGTGTTGTTGACCAAAACATCCTTGAATTGAAATGTTCTTCTTGACACATTTCTGGCAAAGATCAAAGTTATCACAGGTTTTGCATGTGAATCTATCACCTTGAATTGGATAAACCTGCATCAAAGATATATAGAAAGCGGATTTAAATATGAAACGAAGATTGGATATGGAATAAGTCTAGAACACCCATATTTTCTCACACAATAAATTTTTTATGCTGTTTCGCTGATTTGGAGCACACGAGGAAATGGCGTGGTACTGACCCCATCTTTTCTCACACAAGCATGTCCCGCTAGTCATCTTGGCTCCAAAACAGAGGCGAAGTTGCCATTTTGCGTGTGTGAGAAAGGGATGGGGTTAGTGTCATGTACTCATTCTATCTTCCATGTAGTGCTCCATATTAGCAAAACAACATAAAAAGATATCACGGGAGACCATTTAGACAGCACTGAATGCTTTTGGAGGGAGGGAGGGGGGGGGGGGGGGGGGGGTAAAATATTATATAGAGAACCTATGTTGAGGGGGTAAGTAAACATATCCCAATGGATGTATACCCAATAACCGTAACTCAAAATTATACTTACCCCACAGCAGTCGCAGCCCACACCAACATGTGTATGTGAAAGCTTGACATTCTGACTCTTGCCTTTATACCCCAAAACGCGGGTACCTAGATAGAGTCAAAAATACAGTTAGAAAGCAAAAGAAACAGTTGTGAATACATTACTTGCATACATAAACAAAGACCGCCAAGCATGCATCACCTATATAAATATAACAATGATTGAGCTTGATATAGATACTCTTTGCTAGACCTAAGGAGCTAAGGAAAATTGAATAGAATACAGAAAAATGGTGTCACAGGTCATTGTAGTACCCTTAAGGCTGCTCCAACAATGAGTTGAATGATGAATCAGTGGAGGTTAAAACTGTTGTGGAGCTGTGGGATCTGACAGATTACAGTTACACATGCAGATTGATGAGTTCCGTGGGTAGCTACAGTGCAACCCTCAACCTGGGGCTCGTGAATCACCGCTTGCTGAAAGACTATCCTTGCACATCACTAATGCATATTCTAACTCAACAAACAACAATGAGAGAGACGACCTGAGAGTGACATGGCATTCCACATTATGCAAGTGAAAAGCCACCCCCTGATTATGACATTGACATCGCTCCTATTGTAAGGAAAATCCACATCCTAAAGAATGCATACGATAATTATGGGAGCAGAGGTTAGATGACAGGTACAGTGGCACTAGATGTTCCCAGTAGCATAAGGCATCATAGAGTCTGAAACTTCAGGAAGTTTGTAAAGGAAGTATATCACGCGCCTGAGAACAGAGAATGCTTCAGGCATATATGGGAGCATAGCATGAAGACTATAAGCAAGTCTCAGAACTAATCAACCCTGGCACAGTCTGCTTGCCATTGTTTAAAGGCATAGTCGCAGAGATTCTCCTGGCAAATGCTGGCCATACGTGCAAGGTGCTAATAAAGATTACGGGGTACAGATAAGATAGCGATGGGTTGACGTCTGATTTCCCATTTGCGGAACGCAGAGATCATCAACGTGCACCGACGATTTTTTAAGCAGGTATAAAACCGCCGGTTCGTACTACTACGGGCGGTTCAAATCACAGGCGTATGTCGTGGCCGTTTATTTGCGCATGCAAATATATTTTCGTGCGTTTACCCTCAAGTGTGCAAAACCCGTACGCTCAGCATGCAGCAGCATCAACGTTTTAAAACAAGCATGAAAACATAAAGATAAACATACCAGTTATAAAGTACAACGGTTTTGCAGCCTTACAGGTGAAGACAAGTCATCCCTCACTACCGGAAACCGGCCCTTTGCCGTGTGCCGGGGCACACGGCAAATGCCGTTTTACACACGGCAAAGTGTTTGCCGTGTGCCACACACGGCAAAGGGCACACGGCAAACACCGGCCGGCAAAGCCGGGCTTTACCGTGGGCCAAAAGTCAGGCACACGGCAAAGCCTTTGCCGTGTGCCCCAGCGGCCCACGGCAAAGCCCGGCCCAGCCTCACGACCGTTAACGGCGTCGGCGGCCTTTGCCGTGGGCCGCGACGGAAAGGCCCACGACAAAGGTCCACGCTTTGCCGTGTGCCCTGGGCCTGGCACACGGCAAAGCCCAGGTGTTTGCCGTGTGCCCTGGGCCTGGCACACGGCAAAGTGACCAGACAGGGCCCTGTTTTTTTTCGTTTCGACGTAAATGGGACCCCAAAACAACACAAAATCATCACATGCATTAATATATCACCATAACCATCACAGACATACATAATATCATCTGTAACCATCACCATACACATCACAGGCAGTTATAATCCACAACTACATAAAGAGTGCATAAACCGACATAATACAAGTCCATACAAGTCCACAAACTAGTCCAAATGCAAATAACGTCCTACAAGTCGAGCTGATACATCCAAGTCCACAATCAACTCACGGGGCCGACGGTGGTGGTGGCGGTGGCGGCTGCGACGACTCTCCCAGGGCCCCAGGCACCCACTGTCCCGTCCCCATAGGCATCCACGGAGGCGGCGACCACGGCCCCGGCACACCGGGCACCCACCCAGGCGGCGGAGGCCACGTACAAGTCTGGACCGGAGGGTACTGAGGCGACGCTTCTCCCACTCCTGCAACTGGCCCCTCACACGATGCCGCCGATTGATTCTGCATATAGTTCAAAATTATTTCATGTGTTAAGCTAACACCTAAGTTTATAGTCATTGTACTACCCTAGGTCACTACCATACTCTATGTTGTCGTTCTAATTGCAAAGTAAAATGAAAGTAGAGGCTCAAGTGACTCACAGGAGTATGTGAAGCACCCCGTGGAGGTAACGCTGGTGGGCTGTAAGCTGGCGGCGGTTGACCCATCTGCTGTCCCAGACCAGTGATGTACGCCCAGGCATCATCTAGTCTCTTGCGGTCGGCCTCCCGCTGGCGCCGAACCTCCTCCAACAAGGTCGCCTTCTCTTGGTCCCACTTCCTCTGCCGCTCCTCCTCCCGAGCCTTGAATCTTGCCTCCATTTGTGCCTGTAATATTTGATCAAATGTTAGAATACAAAACAAACATATGAAAAGATCAATGACGGTTAAAACAGAAATAACCTGGAGTGCCTCCATTTGGGTCGTGACGGCGTCTGGCCGTGTGCTTATGGCCGGGCTTGAGCTGGTGCTCTGAGCTCGAATCTGAGAGAGACTAGGAGTGCTGCTCCTGTCAACAAGGGGGTTGGCAACCCAGTAGCGGCCATGCTTCTTGCCTCCTCCCACCCTCATGACGACTTCTCCATCAATGGGCTGGGTGACCGGATCGAAATCTGCCCCATGGACCTCCCTCGCCATAGCGCTGTAGTCACTGAGGCGGCTGTGGACGGTCGGGTTGCTGTAGGTCTCGGGCGGATCTTCCGGGTTGAAGGTGACGCCGGACATCGCCTTGCCCTTATGGACCAAAGCCCAAGCCTGGAGCTGGGAGCAAGGCTGGTCACCATGTGACCGCGACTGCGAAAACAAAGGCACTGTGATCAGAGATTATACAGAATTGGAATTGTATGTCAGAATAAAGAATGGACACATTTACATACCCATTTCTTCGCGTACGCGCCTAGGTGACGGTTGCCTTGATGATGTGCTGCACCTGGCATCAACAACCGATGTGCACGGCAAGAGTTGTGGATCTCCACCCAACCCTCCGCGCACCACTTATCAACGATCAACCCCCAGCACTGCATATCCGCCGCGCACCACCATGGAGGCACCTGCACGTAATCAAAAACATGACATATAAGTATCACATGGAGCACGCTTCATATCAGAAAAAGATAGAATTACTATTTACCATCATGAATTGCTCCCGGGTCAGCCTCATGTTTCTTGCCTGCGGTTTCTTCACCACCACTCCTTCGTGTCGGCCCATATATGTCACGATGGCCTGGACGCGGGCCTCGTACATCATATCTGCCACCAGCTTGGTGCATGTAGTGTCAGCCGTCTTCATCGCGAGCGCCAAAACTTCCGGCTCGCATCAGTAGAAATCCTGCACATAAACATTTTGTTATTATTTGAAGAATGTGCAATGAATGTACTATATTGAGAAAAACAGTTCAGGACTTACCCAAAACTCGTTCAGGACCCGCTCCGCCTTGTTTCCCCAGACCCTGTCGTCCCGATCTGGTGCATCGAGACAGTCGCGGTACTGGGCCCACGTCGTCACCGGCTGAAGGCTCCCGGCAATCGTCCGCGCGCCAGGGTAGTGAAGTCTGACGAGGCCTCCCAGGACACCATTGGGCATGCGGTCGTGAACACCTGGGGCGATGACCTTGAAGTTCCTGAAAAAATGATTAAGACGAATGATTAGATTCAATTGTGATTTTCAAAAGAAAACGTGATCATAACTGCAAATGTTACTTACCTGGGAGGGTCCGGTACAAGCCTCGGCCGTCCCTCTAAAGGTATCGGTCGGTCCGGGAGCTTCGTCGGTCCTCGCAGCCAAACAGCAGGGACCTACACCTGCTCCACCACCTCCTCCTCCTCCTCGTCACCTGAGGCATTCGCCTCAGGTACCTCGTCCTCCTCCTGCTGCCCATCCCCCTCCTCGTCGTGCTGCTCCTCCTCCTCCTCCTCAGGAGGGGGTGACCTCCTACGAGGCACCCTCTTCCCCCTCTTCCCCTTCCTCCGTCTAGCCATGCCCGAGTCCTCGGCCTCGGCTGCTACAGGAGAAGGAGCCTCCTTCTTCCGCCGTCGAGTCGTTCGGGCCGTCGACTCACCACTGCCGCCAAACTTCCCGAGTACTGAGGCGAGCGACCTCAGTACACCTCCGCCGCGCCCCACCATCTTCGATCAACCGCCTGAAATTCAAAATAGTAAATCAATCAGTACATGTATTAGAAATAAAATAAACAATAACAATAAACAATAACAACAACAAATTCAAAATAGTAAATTATTCAAATCAAAACATAATAAGGATCATACATTTATTAAAAATACTCGTCATGGTCCGGAATAGCCGGATCATATGTCTCATCATCACTATCACACATCTCTATATGATCAATGTCGTTCTCCAAAGGCCCATCACTATCATCATCACTGTCATCGCATAATTGTAGCTTTTCAAGTAATGCTATGTCTTTGGCGTCATGAACATCATCGCCGACATCCTCAAGAGCAACACTTGAATTGTCTACTTCCATCACATCCGTTAAGTCGATCGCAAAACTCCCTGAAAGCCCATCTTCTTGAAAAAATTCCCCGGCATAAGTGTTTGGGTCTATGTTGTAATCTTCATTGTTTGGTACAGGTAGTTTTCCGTGTGGCAATACCCTATACACAACATCCCAACCATCAAGATTTGCGTCTTTTTTGCACGGGTAAGACAGATAATAAACTTGGGTGGCTTGTGTAGCCACAATGTAGACATCATCTCCTAGGTACACGGAGCTCTGTCGAATTTCGACTAACCCAAGATTCGGGTAGCGTCTCACAACTTGAGGATCAAACCAATGACATTTGAATATGACGGGTTTAAGACGTTGCGAGCCATGAAAGTCGAGTTCATATATTTCTTCAACTCTGCCATAGTACTCGAGCCCATCGTCTCCTGGAGTAAAGACTCCCGAATTTGTGGTTCTTCGATTGGGTCGACTTTGCTCGTGCCTTGTTGTATGAAAGCGATATCCATTCACGTCATAAGCTCCAAATGACTTGACCTTACAATCAAAGCCATTGGCAACCTGTCTCAACTCGGCACTCATAGCTCCATCGGTTTGGCTCTGCAGGTTCAAGCGGGACAGTAAGTAATTAAAAATTGAAATGTCTTAATCATGACATCAAATTGAAAATTACCTTTCACCTGAACCAAGAAATGAAATCGGGCTTATCATTTCCCGCACCCAGTCTTAGAAGGGTTTGAGCTTCTTGTATGGTAGGTGCCCTTGATCTACACCAGAATTCCATATGAAATTCCCTGTACCAAAGAGCAACAATTGGATTAAGAGCTCGAGAAGAGTGACTACTCGAGAACAATATTTGATGAGAACTTACTGTATGTACGGTTCCACCTCGGAAAGGTTCGTCAACACATACAGCATGATACAACGCCACTCATCAATCTCTAAGGTCTTGCTGCGCGCGCCACTTGCACTGCCAAATTGTCCTCGGAAAAGGCTGAGGTTCGATTCAGAGTCTCCAACATTGTAACGAGGGGGTGGATTGTGCACGCTAGGGAGATTTTCTGCATAATATTTTGAAGTGAAATTTGACACCTCCTCCAGAATGTATGCCTCAGCGATAGAAGCTTCAATCTTACATTTATTTCTACATTTGGTTCGAAGAACCTTTTGACATCTCTCGATTGGATAACACCAGCGGTTCTGCACGGGACCCCCCATTCGTGCCTCGTACGGGAGGTGTAGAATCATATGCTGCATCGGATTGAAGAAGCCTGGTGAAAAGATCTTCTCCAACTTACATAGCAACACATGTGCCAGTTTTTCCATTTCTGCAATGACGGCCTTAGATACCTCTTTAGCACAAAGCTGGCAGAAGAAATTGCTCAACTCTGCAAGCACCACCCAGACATGATCAGGGACATAGCCGCGAACCATCACCGGAAGCAGCCGCTCAAGCCAAATGTGGTAGTCGTGACTCTTGAGGCCATTGATACGCAAAGTAGATAAATTTACCCCCTCCTCAGATTCGCTGCATACCCATCAGGGAACATTAAAGTTTGGAACCATTGTAATACTTCCCTCCTGTCATCGGGCCGCTCAATGACAAAATCGGCCTTAGGCTTCTTCCATCTCTTGCCGTCTTTGGGCGGCGGAATGTTGAGCTTTGGTCAGTTGCATAACCTTTCTTGATCCACTCTTGCCTTGACATTGTCCTTTGTCTTGTCAGAAATTTTCATAATTGTGCCGAAAAGTGCCTCGCCAAGATTCTTTTCAGTGTGCATTACATCAATATTATGTGGAAGAAGAAGGTCCTCCATGTACGGTAGCCTCCACAAGCCCATCTTTTGGGTCCAGGCATGTTGCTCACCGTATCCCACGAAACTTCCATCTTCATTGAGTTCAAGAGCGTTTAGCTGAGCACGAATCTCGGCGCCAGTCAGAAGCTGAGGTGGAGGTTCTTTAACTACGACCCCTTTCGTGAAATTCTTTTTGTCTTGTCTAAATATGTGGTCAAGAGGGAGGAATTGTCTATGTTTGTCGAACGAAGAATATTTGCCACCCTTCTTCAACCAAATGAATCTCAGAGCCGTCTTGCATATCGGGCATGGAAACTTCCCGTGCACACACCAGCCGCAGAATATCCCATACGCCGGCATGTCATGCAAGGAGTACTGGTAAAAGACATGCATTCTGAAGTTTGTCTTTGTAGCTCGGTCGTATGTCAATAAACCTTCCCAACCACGTTCCAACTCATCAATCAGAGGCTCCATGTACACACTCATCTTGTTCCCCGGGTATCCAGGAATGATCAATGACAAGAATATGTTTTGACGCTGAAATAAGACACCAGGAGGGAGATTGAGCGGGATAACGAACACCGACCAACAACTGTATGGGGCAGCAGTCATTCCATAGGGATTGAACCCATCTGTTGCCAGCGCAACGCGTACATTACGAGCCTCTAGAGCTTTGTCAGGATGCATCGCATCAAAGTGTGCCCATGCTTCACCATCAGATGGATGTACCATTTTCTCAGGATTGTATCTATGTCCATGTTTGTGCCATGTCATCTGTTTCGCAGATTCCTCGGTCATGTAAAGCCGCTGGACCCTCGGTATAAAAGGAAGGTACCGTAGGATCTTCACGGGGATTGTGCTTTGGGTCTTTTGACCATCACCATTGTCTACCTCCACGAATCTAGACGCCTCGCACTTTGGACAGTACTTTGCTTTTGCATGCTCTTTCCTAAATAAGACGCATCCATTCGGACAAGCATGTATATGTTCATAAGGCATATTAAGTGCACTTAGGAGCTTTTGTGCTTCATACATGTTCGGTGGCAGAATGTGACCTTTCGGGAGGAGCGTGCCGAACACTTTCAATATAACTTCGAAGGCCTCATGACCCAAGTTGAACTGGGACTTTACGGCCATTAGACGTGCAATGGCATCAAGTTGAGATACATCGGTGTGCTCGTGAAGGGGTTGCTGTGCTGCAGCCAATATCTCGTAATACGCTTTTGCCGTTGCCTCTGGCTCCTCCTCCCTAGGTCCTTCATCGAAGTTTGCTTCATGAAAGTCATCTAGCATGTCTCCTACCCCAGCATCAGCATCAAGATCCCGGATGCGTCGTCTCACTACTTTGTCTCTCCTACGCTCGGTTTCACCATGGAAGGTCCACCGAGTATAGTCTGTCGTAAATCCATAATTTCCAAGATGATGTGTCGTTTCTTGCTTTGTTTGCTGACGCGTGTTTCCACATCTCCTACAGGGACACCATGTCTTCTTTGCCTTTACAAATGCTCGATTCAGGAAATCTTCGGTCTTCCTAATCCACTCGGGGGTGACGTCACCCCCAGGCTTCCAGCCCGTGTACATCCACGAACGGTCATCCATCCTTTATTGCATATCAGCGAGCAATATAAAAATCATTTGCTTGTACACGATGCCTACACATTCTAATAGGTATAGATAGGTCCTAATCTCACCCAAGGATCCGTAGCCGAGTTAGCTTCCATAGTTTATTCCGATTCGGGACAGAATTTCGGCAGCACCTCCCCGCTGTTCTCCAAATACACGTCCCGAGGGGGAGATTGTGTATCCGGAGAACAACGGGGAGATGATGCCGAAACGCTGTCACCGATCGGAATAAACTATGAAAATAACTAGTCTACGGATCCTTGAGCTGTCCAAAATCGTGGACAATTCGAAACAGATACGGGCATAGATATGCAGAATCCTGCATACCTGGCATCGTATCTCTTTCGAACGGGAGACATCTAACTAGGTTGCGTGCAACAACTTACATATGCTACGAATTCAATACGGAGGGCATGGGGTTTTGCATGTGCTCACCTAGGGCTCGACGGGGGACGAGTGAAAGGACCTAAAATGGACTAGAGGCGGGGTGAATAGTCCAACCTACAGCTTTTTTAAAAACTTAAAACAGGTTATATGTGCAATGTCCGGAAATTCCGAAGATTTGTCCGGAAACTCCGCACTTGTTCAGAGATTCCGCAAAAATCTCCGGAAACTCCGGATTTTTGCTGAATCAGAAAATCGCCAACCTAAACTTGCTTCAAATGTGAATCCTTCGAAATTGGTTACTCCATAGAGATTGATCTACAAGTACAACCACTCAAACCTAGCTCAAACCTTTGAGAGAAGTAGATCGGAGACAAACCCTAAGATATAATAGCACAAACCCTAACGAGCATGCAAGAACTCAATCCAAGTGCAAGGAAAGTAAATCAAAGACAAGGACACAAGGATTTAGTTCCCGGAGTTCAACTCTCACAAAGAAAGTCTACGTCTCCGTTGAGGTGCCCACAAAGGGCGGGTTTGTCCACTAAACCACTTCCTCTCTCTAGGATTCGAAAACCCTAGAGCTTATACTTACTTCACGGGGTAATACAAACTTCTTGGGGCTGCCACAACGATGTTGGAGCTCCCAAGCAACGCCTAGCCGTCTAGGAGCAATGCTCCAAGAGTAATGAACTCGAAATCCAAGGCTTGACGAAGAGCGAAGTGCTCAAAGGATGGGAAATCAACTTGCTTGCACTCAACCTTGCTCTTTCTTCAATCTCACTTCAATCCCCTCACCAAGTCTCACTTGGGAAGTCAAGAGGGGAGCAAAGTGGAGCTTTGAATGCTAGAGAGGTGTTTTGTTCTGAGTTAGGTCGAGAGGGATGAATGAGAGGGGGTGAGGGGGTATAAATACGCCTTGACAATAAACTAGCCGTTGTGCTGTCAAAGTGCGGAGTTTCCGCACATTTGTCCGGAGTTTCCGGACATGCGGTAACTCCGGAGAAAGTACCGGTAACTCCGCACATCTGCTGATTTTGGGGTTTGGAAGCATGTGTTGGTGGTTTTCTCTCATCTATCCTATGACATATGAGCACTTCATCTTCAACCAAGTCAATAAACTTCGAATCCCCCTTAATAGTACGACGTTTCCTATTTACTCAAGGATAACAACATCAAAATAGAATAAAATGCTTGAGTCCTCGAGTTGCCCTTCATTTCCTCTTTTGGTGTGCCTTCTCACATTTACATTGTATTACCACCTACACACAATTCTTCATTACACATTAGTCTTTCAAGTGACTTTTCATTAATCAACCAAAACTAAGGAGACCAAATGCACTTTCAATCTCCCCCTTTTTGGTGATTGATGACAACCCATTTGAAACTTACATGAGAGCATAAACAATATTTCAATGAATGAATTGTCTAGATATGACTTGCCTTTATTACCTTTGAAGAATGCGCTTTTGAGCTTTGGAGTTCCATTTTGATCACACAGTCTCTTGTGCATAGTTTTAATCAAATAACTAGACCCAAGTAATGTGCATGACATGATGAGCAAGAAAACAAATAGCCAAGAGAAATGTTCAGTCAGAGTGTCCGTAGTTTCCGCAAAAATGTGCGGAGTTACCGCACAAGTGCGGAGTTTCCGCAGAATTTTGCGGAGAATCCGCACAGGTGCGGAGTTTCCGCTCATTTTATCTTTTATGCTACTTTTTATGTATCAAACTTGGTTTGTAATAGGTCTTATTTAGCACTTTGTGAGCTTGGAGACTTAGTGTGGCTTGAGAACAATTTGGTTTGAATGCTTGTGTGTTGAACTCGTTTATTTTCAATCAAGGACATGATGTTAGTGTGCTTAAACTGTTTCTGTGATGATTGTGAGTTTCTCAGTCAGAATGTGCGGATCCAAATTGTTCTCAAGCCACACTAAGTCTCCAAGCTCACAAAGTGCTAATTAAGACCTATTACAAACCAAGTTCGATACATAAAAAGTAGCATAAAAGATAACTTTCACTCCCCCTTTGGCATCAAGCACCAAAAAGGAAATGAAACAGCCATGAAGAGCATCTACTCATCATCTTCATCGTCGTCGTCCTCCGGGGTGGTGCCGTCATCCTCATCGTCGTCGTCATACTCACGGTAGGCGAGCGGCTCCTCTTCCTCGGTCTCCTCTTCCTCCTGAAAATCATCACGGCGGCGAGAGCGGCGAGAGGGACGTGCGGAGCTGCCGGGCATGGATGGATCAACATGAGGAGCTTGAGCTTCTTCTTCACCATCAGATGCATCCCATTCCTCAAAGGGGTTTGGGAAGTCGGGAAGCTCACGATAGGGATCCGTCGGTAAACCCAAGGAGCTCTTGATCTCAATGATATCACGCCGTTTTTCATTCACTTCACTTGCCGTGTTCTTGCACAAGCACCAAATGGCCTTGAGGGCTTTCTTGATCATAGACGGCTTGGAACGCTCACTTGGTTGATAGTCGGATGGAGGAGGATGATGACTAGTTGAAGCATGAGTGCGCACCGGCTGCCTTGCGGGTTTGGGTGGAGGCTTGTTATTGGATCTAGATCTCTTGTGCAAAGGCTCATGAACAACATCCTTGGGAAAGGTCTTCTTTGTCACTCTCTCAATCATGTACATGATGTACGGAGCATATGGCAAGTGCTTCCTAGAATCATTCATAGCCCGCCTTAGCTCATTCCAAATGTAGTCAAATATGCAAAAGGGCTCACCCCCGGGAGCAAGGCGATTGAGAAGATTTAGAGCATAGAAGTGCAAAGAGTTGGCATCACCTCCCTTTGGATCAATTGTCTCCCTAAAGATAGCATTGAGATGATAGTAGTAGGGGACCAAATTTGATGCTTTGCCTTCATGAGCTAACATAGGATTGAAGAACATGAAGGTTGCATCACTTGTCTTGATGCGAAGCTCGTTGTGAATGCAAGTGCGTGCTTCATCCTTTGTGCCAAGACCAAGGAGCCTAGAGAAGGTCATATAGTCCACACCATACTTCTCCCCCTCGGTCGTCTAATAGATGGCCACTTTCTTGGCATCATAGTAGTAGGAGCTATGAAATTGGCAAAGAATCTCTTGATTCCAATCGTACTTGAAACCCATTAGCTCCCTAAGCCCAAAATCCCTACAAGCATTGACAACTTGTGGATAAACCCCATCACTTCCTTCCTCAAAGAATTTCCAGTCAATCCATTTCATTGGCACAATTGGGGGCTTATTTGGCTTCTTCATGCATACGGAGAAGTAGAAGTCTTGATGGAAATCATTCCAAAATCTTGGATCAATTCCCGTCATCTTGTCATACCTATATGCTTCCTCCTTTCTTTTCTCTTCGACGGCCAATTTGTTCCCGCTATAGTTCCTTGGCATAAGAGGTGTGACGCCAAACGGAACTATTGGGGCCTTGATCCTTGGAACCCTTGGATGAGCCGCTTGATCACTGTCAAAAGAGGCTTCGAGGCGAGGTGGAGTTTGTGGACATATCTCATAAGCAATACCTTTTCCTTTAGGATTTGCACGACGGTGAGGAGTGGGGTTTGGCATTGAATGCATCATGTAGGGAGCAGAAGGTGGAGGCTTTTGTGGATGTGGTGCAAAACGACGGCTTGAAGTTCCTTGATCCACACCCTTCCCTTTGTCCACACGGGCACGAGAGCGAGTTGTACGAGCTGGAGGTTCTTCTTCATCACTCTCACTTGGCCTTTCGAGCATGGGATCATGCTGTGCCTTTCTCCTCACTTGATTGAGATTGGGATTGGGAGCACCTATCTTCTTTCTTGCCATAGCTGCGCACAAGATGTGTGTAAGAAACAGTAGCCAAAGGTGCCTATACTTGACAAGAAAAAACATGTAGATGTTAGGGCTCAGGCAAGGAAGGTCCGGAGACTCCGCAGAATTCTCCGGAAACTCCGCACATGTGCGGAGTTTCCGGACAAAGTCCGGAGTTTCCGCACTTTTCGCGGTCTGAACCCTAAAATCGTCATATCTCAACTTGTGATCATGTGAATCCGACCAAAACTAAGATCCATGGTCTAAGGTATCTAAGACAACTAATCCACCATGGGAAAACCAAAGGAGCATGCTACATTGAGAGATCGGGCAAAGGATGACCTAGGGTACCTTGGAGTGAGAAGAACACAAACTTGAATCCAAATCCAAGATCCCTAGGGGGCAATGTGTCCTTGGAGGAGTCTTCCTTGAAGATTGGGGCGTGATTCCACGGTTGAAGCTTCAAATCGCTATGGGGACGTCGAGTGTGGAGAAAAAAGGAGGAAGAGAGGGGCTGGCGGCGGTGAAAAAGAACAAGGGGTAACTTCCTCGGGGTAAAAACAAGTATATATAGTTGACGCCCTTAAGTCCGGAGTTTCCGCTCTTTTCTTCGGAGTTTCCGCACCTCCGGAATGTCCGCACCTCTGCGGAGTTTCCGCACTTCTCCGGAGTTGCCGCACAAATATGCGGAGTTTCCGCTCCCCCTGAATCCAACATGTATTTCACTTGGTGTTCCTCAAGAGAGACATGGCGCTAAAGATTTTGGTTTCCTAGGGGCTTGAGAAATCTATCAACTCAAGATCAGCCAACAATCAAGCAATAGGAACAATGATCTTGAGTTTCTAGATGGAAAAATCAACCATTTTGAAAACAAATACACACAAGACTTTTGAAAAACATTTTGATTTAGATGAAAAACTATACAAGAAAACACTCAATTTTGTGTGCAATGCCTCAAGCCACGTTACGAGAATCTAAGATATTTAGCTCACTCCTCAAAGCACAAAATCTTGACTCATCTAGAGGTTTAGTGAAGATATCAGCAAGTTGCCTCTCGGTGTTTACATGAAGTAAAGCAATATCTCCCTTGACCTCATGATCCCGTAAGAAATGATGGCGAATGTCTATGTGCTTTGTTCGGGAGTGTTGCACGGGGTTATTAGCTATTTTGATAGCACTCTCATTGTCACACAAGAGTGGAATCTTACTAAACTCACACCCAAAGTCACTCAAGGTTTGCCTCATCCAAAGTAGTTGGGCACAACATGAGCCGGCCGCCACATACTCGGCTTCGGCGGTTGACAAGGCAACCGAGTTTTGTTTCTTTGAGCTCCATGACACCAAAGACCGACCAAGAAATTGGCAAGTCCCCGATGTACTCTTTCGGTCCACTTTACAACCGGCATAATCGGAATCCGAATAGCCAAGTAGACTAAAATCTGAGCCTTTGGGATACCATAAGCCAAGATTAGGAGTGTGCACTAAATACCTAAGAATTCTCTTAACGGCCACTAAGTGACACTCTTTCGGGTTAGCTTGAAACCTTGCACACATGCACACACTAAGCATGATATCGGGCCTATATGCACAAAGATAAAGTAGAGAGCCAATCATGGAGCGATATACCTTTTGATCCACGGCCTTACCTTCCTTATTGAGATCGAGATGTCCATTTGTTGGCATGGGTGTCTTGATGGGCTTGGCATTGTCCATGTCAAACTTCTTGAGCATATCCTTGGTGTACTTAGTTTGACTTACGAAGGTGCCATCCTTGAGTTGCTTGATTTGAAATCCAAGAAAGAACTTCAACTCGCCCATCATTGACATCTCAAATCTCTTTGTCATAATCCTACTAAATTCTTCACACCACACATTGTTAGTAGAACCAAATATAATGTCGTCGACATATATTTGGCACACAAAAATATCTTTGTTTTGCTTGCGTGTGAAAAGAGTAGGATCGGCTTTGCCTATTTCAAAGCCTTTTCTTAAGAGAAAGTCCTTTAGGCATTCATACCATGCTCTTGGGGCTTGTTTGAGCCCATAGAGCGCCTTTTGGAGCTTATACACATGGTGTGGATAGTGTGGATCTTCAAAGCCCAGTGGTTGCTCAACATATACCAATTCAGAAATTGGTCCATTGAGAAATGCACTCTTCACATCCATTTGATATAGCTTGAAATCATGGTGAGTAGCATAGGCAAGTAAAATACGAATTGACTCAAGCCTAGCTACGGTTGCGTATGTCTCACCAAAGTCCAAACCTTCTATTTGTGTGAATCCTTAAGCCACCAACCTTGCTTTGTTTCTTGTGACTACACCATGTTCATCTTGTTTGTTGCGGAAGACCCATTTGGTTCCGATGACATTTTGCTTGGGCCTTTCCACCAATGTCCACACTTCATTTCTCTTGAAGTTGTTTAGCTCTTCTTGCATTGCCATCACCCAATCCGGGTCTTCAAGAGCTTCTTCTACCTTGAGAGGTTCCAAAGAGGAGACAAACGAGTAATGCTCACAAAAATTTGCTAATAGAGAACGAGTAGTTACCCCACTTTGGATGCTCCCAAGTATGTTGTCGACGGGATGATCTCTTTGGACGCTTTGATGGACTCTTGGATGTGGTGTTTGTGCTTGTTGTTGAATTTGATCATTCTCGTTGTCCTCTTCTTGATCTTGAGCAAGATTTGGTGCATCATCATCAGAGGGTCCAGAGTTTCCGGACATTTTTCCAGAGTTTCTGGACTGTTCGGAGTTTCCGGACTGTCCGGAGTTTCCGAACAATTGTTCGGAGTTTCCGGACTCTTCAGCAGCGGTTTGTGTAGATGAATTTTCGGCTGCACCAACTCCTTGAATTTGAGTCTCCTTTTCTTGTGGCCTAATCTCCCCAATGGCTAGCTTTTCAATGGCCTGATGTGGGGCTTCCTCATCTACATTGTTCAAATCTATTTGCTCCACTTGAGAGCCATTAGTCTCATCAAAACTCACATCACACACAATTTCAACACAACCGGAAGTCTTGTTGAAAACGCGATAGCCATGAGCATTTGATGCATAGCCAAGTAGAAAGCCTTCATCACATTTTGGTGCAAATTTAGAGTTTTTGGGCTTCTTGTTAAGAATGAAGCACTTACTTCCAAAAACTCTAAAGTAAGACACATTTGGCTTTTTACCTATGAGGATCTCATATGCCGTCTTGTTCAAGAGTTTGTGGAGGTAGAGACGATTGATGGCATGACAAGCTGTATTGACGGCTTCGGCCCAAAATTGATCCGAAGTCTTGTATTCATCTAGCATTGCTCTTGCCATCTCAATGAGAGTCCTATTCTTCCTTTCCACAATACCATTTTGTTGAGGAGTGTATGGCACGGAGAATTGATGTCCAATTCCTTCTTCTTCGAGAAACATTTCAATGTTGGTGTTCTTGAACTCGGTGCCATTGTCACTTCTCACATTCTTGATCTTTCTTTTGAACTCAACTTGTGCTCTTATTGCAAATTTCTTGAATGTCTCGTGAACTTGACCTTTGTCTTGCAAGAAAAACACCCAAGTGAAACGAGAATAATCATCAACAATTACTAAGCCATATTTGTTACCACCGATGCTTATGTATGCCACGGGACCAAACAAGTCCATGTGAAGAAGTTCAAGTGGCATTTCGGTGGTGACGATGCTCTTGGGAGGATGAGGTACACCAACTTGCTTTCCCGCTTGACATGCACTGCAAAGACGATCTTTCTCAAAGGAAACATTTGTTAGTCCAAGAATATGAGGCCTTTAAGAAGTTTGTCGAGATTTCTCATCCCAACATGGCCTAGCCGGCGATGCCAAAGCCAACCCAAGCTAGACTTTGCTAGCAAGCATGCATCAAGTTGACCATTTTCCAATGTGAAATCCACAAGGTAAAGCTTTCCCTTAAGTACACCCTTGAAGGCAACGGAGTCATCGCTTCTTCTAAAGATGGTCACTCCTTCATTAGTAAACAAGCAATTGTAGCCCATTTCACAAAGTTGTGACACAGACAATAAATTATAATCCAATGATTCCACCAAGAATACATTTGAAATTGAATGATCGGTTGAGATAGCAATTTTACCTAGACCTTTTACCTTTCCTTGGCTATTGTCGGCAAACACAATGTTGTCATTTGAATTTTCTTTTTCCTCAAATGAAGTGAACATACTCTCCTCTCCGGTCATATGATTTGTGCATCCACTATCAAGTACCCACTTGGTTCCACCGGAGGAGTAAGCCTACAAAACAATTCAAGCCTTTGTTTTAGGTACCCAAATTGATTTGGGTCCTTGAGTGTTAGTAACAAGAACTTTGGGCACCCATACACTCCGTTTGATCAAGGTGTCTCTTGTGCAGTACCCAACATACTTGGCGACCACCTTACCGTTGTGGTCCCAAGCCAACACATAATCGGCATAAAATGTACTTTGGGGAGCATGAGGCTTGACTTTCTTTTCTTGCTTCAAGTTAGGCTTGACAATCTTTTCCTTCTCTACTTGAGGAAGTGGCCTCTCAAACTCATATGACATTGTATGAGAGGGCTTGAACCTCATGGGCTTGGTGTAGTTGGCCTTGTGCTCCTCCCCCTTGCTCCAAGGGTACCAAGTGTGTTGAGAGGGCTTTAGTAAACCTCCCTTCACACCAAGACCGGAGGTCTTGTTGTTCTTGATGACGGGGATGCGGTCCCTATCTCCTTGTTCTTCCTTACCTAATCCCTTGTCATCTTTGTAGCCATACTTCTTCATGTAGCTTGTGCCAAATGCCTTTGAGTGCTTCTCAAACTCACCTATCTTGAGATGTGGCTTCTCCTTTTTGAGAAGACTTGTGAGCCTAGCAATTTCTTTCTTCATTGCTTGAGCTTCGGCAAGGTTAGTACCACAAGATTTTATATCAACATTATAACATCTTGCACAACCATTGCTAGTAGAGGGATTGGAAGACTTGGTTACATCATTAGAGCATGAAGAGGTGCTATCCCAACGAGTGTTGAATTGAACTTCAAGAGCCGTGTGTTTGGCATTTAAACATGATAGGTTTTCTTGAAGTGTTTCTTTCTCACACTTTAGCTTAGCATTAGATTCATTGGCTAAAGAAACTTCCTTAGTCAACTTCTCAACACTCTCCTTCTCTTTAGCTAGAGAGGCTTCAAGCTCAAGAAGTTTGTCAACTTTGGCATTGAGCAAGTTCTCTCGCTCCTTGAAACCCTTTCTTTCTTGGGAGAGGGATTTTTCAAGGGCTATGAATTTCTCTTGCTCACGCCTCATTAACTCTTCTTGGGCATCAAGAGTCTCTTCCCTAGCTTCCAATTCTCCCGCTAACAACATGATTCTATTAGCGGCCTTTCTACCATATTTTTTACTTAAGTTCTCAAACATTTGCTCATCATATTCTACTTCACTATCACTACCATCAAGATCAAGATATGTAGATTGAGGAGCTACCTTGATTCCTTTTGCCATGAGGCAAGTGTGAGTTGTGTCATCTTCATCATCGGTGAGCTCTCCAAAGAGTGATGTGCTTGTGATAGTAGAAGCTTGAATAGCAATGGTGGCCACATCTTCATCATCGGAGGTTTCTTCCGTTGAGTCCCATTCTTGACCAAGATGTGCTTCACCCACATGCTTCTTCTTCTTCTTGCTTTCTTCATCTCTCTTGTTAGGTGTAGGGCAATCGGCAACAAAGTGACCGGTTTTCCCACAACCATAGCATGGTCGGTTTGACCTTCTTTGGGTCTTCCCTTTGAAATTGCCTTTCTTGAAGAATCCACTCTTCTTGAATGATCTCTTGATGTTCTTCATGAAAAGACCTAGTTCTTCATCATCATCATCATCACTATCACTATCACTTTCTTCCTTCATTTCTTTTGAGGTTGCTTCAATCTTGATGATTTCCTTGCCTTTGCCTTTGGTGCTTGCTTTGAGAGCTACACCATTTCCCTTTTCAATTTGCTCATAGATTTGAGACATTTGTTGAGCAACTTGAGCTTCCTTGACGGTCATTAGATGTTCTTCAATTCTTCCAATGACATCGGCGGGAGTGAATCTCTTGAATCCTCTCTTCTCTCTAATCAATGTAGGAAGGTTCACGTCTCTTGCCATATAAGCACTTAAGATCTTGTCCACCACTTCGCGGTCACCCCACTTGGTGCTTCCGAGTGCTCTAATCTTGTTGATGATCTTGTTCAACCTTAAGAACATCTCTTGTGAAGACTCACTTGGAAGTATCACAAACCTATTGAGCTCTCCTTCCAAGCATCGGATTCTTCCCTCTCTAACTTTTCTTGTGCCTTCATGGTTAATTTGGAGTGTGTCCCAAATCTTCTTAGCGGATTGTATCCCATCCACCTTTTCTTTTTCTTCCGGTTCTAAGGCACTAAGTAGAATTGCCTTGGCTTGCATGTTGCGATGAATTTCATGCTCTTGATCCGTGGAGAGGGGGGAATTGTCCTTCGGAAAGTTGACACCTACACACACAATCTTCCAAAGGGCCGGGTGGACCCCGATCAAATGTGCAACCATCTCATTTCTCCATGAGGCATATGTAGTGTCCTTGAAACGAGGAGGTTTGCCCATGGAGATAGAGGTGTATGGAGTGGAATAACTCAAACGAGAATAATCGAAAGGTATTTGAGGGTTAGATTTATTCTCACGCTTCATCTTCTCTTCTTGTTCATAATCCGAGTCCTCATCCCTGGATGAGAGTTCTTCGCCCGTGACATCATCATTGTTCTTGGGCTTCTTTTCCTTCTTTGATCCTCCGGCTTGGGAATCAACTTCTTCCCCCGCCATCTTGAATCTCCAAGCGGTTAAGCTTTAATCCGGAGAACCAAGCTCTGATACCAATTGAAAGGACCTAAGATGGACTAGAGGGGGGGGGGTGAATAGTCCAACCTCCAGCATTTTTAAAAACTTAAAACAGGTTATATGTGCAATGTCCGGAAACTCCAAAGATTTGTCCGGAAACTCCGCACTTGTTCGGAGATTCCGCAAAAATCTCCGGAAACTCCGGATTTTTGCTGAATCAGAAAATCGCCAACCTAAACTTGCTTCAAATGTGAATCCTTCGAAATAGGTTACTCCGTAGAGGTTGATCTACAAGTACAACCACTCAAACCTAGCTCAAACCTTTGAGAGAAGTAGATCGGAGACAAACCCTAACGAGCATGCAAGAACTCAATCCAAGTGCAAGGAAAGTAAATCAAAGACAAGGACACAAGGATTTAGTTCCCAGAGTTCAACTCTCACAAAGAAAGTCTACGTCTCCGTTGAGGTGCCCACAAATGGCGGGTTTGTCCACTAAACCACTTCCTCTCTCTAGGATTCGAAAACCCTAGAGCTTATACTTACTTCACGGGGTAATACAAACTTCTTGGGGCTGCCACAACGATGTTGGAGCTCCCAAGCAACGCCTAGCCGTCTAGGAGCAATGCTCCAAGAGTAATGAACTCGAAATCCAAGGCTTGACGAAGAGCGAAGTGCTCAAAGGATGGGAAATCAACTTGCTTGCACTCAACCTTGCTCTCTCTTCAATCTCACTTCAATCTCCTCACCAAATCTCACTTGGGAAGTCAAGAGGGGAGCAAAGTGGAGCTTTGAATGCTAGAGAGGTGTTTTGTTCTGAGTTAGGTCGAGAGGGATGAATGAGAGGGGGTGAGGGGGTATAAATACCCCTTCACAATAAACTAGCCGTTGTGCTGTCAAAGTGCGGAGTTTCCGCACATTTGTCCGGAGTTTCCGGACATGCGGTAACTCCGGAGAAAGTACCGGTAACTCTGCACATCTGCTGATTTTGGGGTTTGGAAGCATGTGTTGGTGGTTTTCTCTCATCTATCCTATGACATATGAGCACTTCATCTTCAACCAAGTCAATAAACTTCGAATCCCCCTTAATAGTACGACGTTTCCTATTTACTCAAGGATAACAACATCAAAATAGAATAAAATGCTTGAGTCCTCGAGTTGCCCTTCATTTCCTCTTTTGGTGTGCCTTCTCACATTTACATTGTATTACCACCTACACACAATTCTTCATTACACATTAGTCTTTCAAGTGACTTGTCATTAATCAACCAAAACTAAGGAGACCAAATGCACTTTCAACGAGGCGGTGAAGCTCGTGTCGGTGCAGACGGCGTTCAAACCGAGTCACAGGGCGGTCAGGGCTGGGACGGCGGATGGAGAAAGCCTCTCCTGCAAACAAAAAACAAGGTTGTCACTTAAAAAATTTCGGCAGCACCTCCCCTATAATGGGAGGTAACCAAAACCCCAACCTGCAAGAAAACATCGGCACGAAGGCCATACAGACACAAGGGCGCGAAGGCCGGACATACACAACGGCTCAATGGCCGGACAGACATAGCGGCTCGACGGACGGACAAACATGTGTTTACTGTGCTCACCTACGGTCGAGGGCGGAGCGGTGGTAGCCGAAGGTGGCCGAACGCGCGTCAGGACGCGCGAAAGTTCGGCCGGGGAGGTCGTCGGGCCGGTCGGGGCGGCGCGTCGGGCGGCGTCGGGGCCGCGGGGTTCGGCCGGGGCGTCAGGGGCGCGGGGTTCGGTCGGGGCGCGTCGTGACCGGCGTCGCCGTCCGGGGCGAGCGCTGGGACGGCGGGGCTGCCGAGCGCCGGGGCCGCCGGGCGCTGGCCCGAGGCCGCGCAGATGCCGGGCCGCGTCGAGGGACCGAGGCGGGGCGGCGCCGGCGTGGAGGCGGCGCCGGCGTCAGTGGCGGAGGCGGAGGCGGAGGCGGAGGGGGCGGCGCCGGCGCGGTGGCGGAGGGGGCGACGCCGGCGAGGAGGGACCGAGGCGGGGCGGCGCCGGCGTGGAGGCGTCGGCGGCGTCAGTGGCGGAGGCGGAGGCGCCGGCGCGGAGGCGGAGGGGGCGACGCCGGCGTGGATGCGTCGACGGTGTCAGTGGTGAGGGGCGGTAGGCAAACGGGGCGGCGCCGGCGTGGAGGAGGACGCGGCGCCGGCGGCGAGGGGCGGGAGGTGGACAGGGCGGCGCCGGCGAGGGGCGGGAGGCGGCGGCGCGTCGGTCGGCGGCGGCGGCGCGTCGGGCAGGAGGCGGACGGGGGCGTGTGGGCTGTGGGCTGTGTGCTGTGTGTGTGCTGCGTGTGGGCCGGTAACGGCTAAGACACAGGAACTTTGCCGTGTGACAGATCCGGCCCACGGCAAAGCTTTGCCGTGGGCCGGATCTGTCACACGGCAAAGTTCATGTGTGTTTGCCGTGTGCCGGCCCACGGCAAACATTAAAATGTACTGTTTTCAAATTTTTACCTAAACTACTCCACAATTTCATGTTTCAAAAACTTTATATGATTGATTACCTTCCCAAAGTGGGTCAACATATCATACTTTAGAAATTTATGCAAAAAACGCTGTTATTTCATGTGTGTCCATGATTATGACACGAAATTCTTTTACAGCAAAAAAAATTAAAAATTATCAAACGGATCCGAAAAATAACCAAAATCTGGCACGAGGCAATCTAACATGTCTACTACATATACAAAAAGTGTTGAAGCCAAATCCAAATTCAAACTTACATCTGCTTCGAAATGTGAAGATTGCTTGTCAACTCTCTGAATCTTCTCGTAGATGTTTGGATTTCTATGCAGTGTACAAGAAAACATTCACGAACGCTTCTCGACTTTTTATCACGGCTAGTACGAATCAAATCATGGGTTGACAACAAATCTTGAGATTTACGGACTCCGTTTGCTTTTTATATAATTTTAAACAGTGCGTCCACACGTTCGCGACTTTGGTTCATGGCTAAATTGATCAAACTTTCTTCCCATTTCCTAGATACGGCTTCGCATCGTGATAAATAACGTGAATATCATTTTTCGTTCCATTATATTTGGAGATTCGAGACACTTGTAGTTCAAATTTAAATTATTTCTAGAAAATTCATGTAATGAAATAAAATAACTAAATATAGCAAAAGACTTCAAAAATACACCAAATTCAAATAGATTGTTAACCATTAAGTACATATACAACAGAAAAATTGGGAAGCTAAAAAATAATTTTTTAAAATATATTTGCCGAGTGCCCGTGAAAAACACACGTCAAAGTATATGTTTGCCGTGTGCCTGCTCCACGGCACACGGCAAACAGATACTTTGCCGTGTGTTTTCTGTTTGCCGTCGGCCCGCCTGGAGGTGCACACGGCAATGGCCCACGGCAGCCGACGGTGGCCAACGTCGTGGACCTTTGTCGTGTGCCAGACGTTAGGCACACGGCAAAGACACGGATGTGCCGTGCGGCCCGTGTTTGCCGTGAGCCTAGGCACACGGCAAAACCGGTCAAAAGCAGTGTGCGGTGCTTTTGCCGTGTGCCATGTGGGCGGCACACGACAACTAGCTCCTTTGCCGTGTGCCCGATATTCTGCACACGGCAAAGCCCGCGACACACGGCATATAGCCGTTTTCCGGTGGACACACGGCAAAGCCCAGGGCACACGGCAAAGCGTGGACCTTTGCCGTGGACCTTTCCGTCGCGGCCCACGGCAAAGGCCGCCGACGCCGTTAACAGCCGTGAGGCTGGGCCGGGCTTTGCCGTGGGCCGCTGGTGCACACGGCAAAGGCTTTGCCGTGTGCCCAACTTTTGGCCCACGGTAAAGCCCGGCTTTGCCGGCCGGTGTTTGCCGTGTGCCCTTTGCCGTGTGTGGCACACGGCAAACACTTTGCCGTGTGTAAAACGGACTTTACCGTGTGCGGTTTCCGGTAGTGCTCATTGCCATTTGATGTGTTCTTTGAATTTTTTAATTGTAATTTTTGCTCAGTTATCACTCATCGGCAAGCATAAGCCTACATTTTAAAGTCAAATAGAAGTTGTACTAGCTTTGATTACTATAGGAATATTTCAGCTCAGCAAGGACGTACGCTTGAATGTCCTAGCCATACATCTGCTACAGCGTACTTAGATCTTGAATGTCGATCCTATATATCCATACATCTACTGCACCTTACTATACACATAGGAAACTGGTGGATCTCACAGAGAAAGAAAACATGCATGCTCTTTAATCTGTTATATGAACACGGAAAACATGCTCGACAGCTTTCTAAAAAGAAGAAGAAGAAGAAAGGAATAATGTTTGCGACCGTGCTGATATATATATGCATATATATGATGCTTAATCCTCCTTCTGAATGGAGTTGACGAGGTTGTAGACGGCAGTGGCGGCGAGCATGATCCCAGTGCCGGTGCCGATGACTCCTGTCATGTCGGCGAATATGGTGAGAGCTCCGACGCAGAGACCTCCGAGAGCCGCGGCCGTGGGGATGCAGCTGCTGAGCAGAGAGTGGGTGGCACCGTCACGCTGTCCAGGCACGGCCAGGCGCTGGTCCGCGAGCCGCTTGGCGACGTCCCTCGCCGACGCCTCCGAGACTATCACCCAAGCCTGGGAGAAGAGCGCGCACGAGGCCAGCAGCAACACGGCGTAGACGAGCGCGTGGAGCGGGTCGGCGGCGACGCTCGCCGGCGGCGTGACGTAGTAGGCGAGGCCGCCGACCGGGACGGCGGCGTGGCTGGCCTCCTTCCATACGCCGAGCAGGCGGACCAGCACGAAGCCGCCGATCCGGCTGTAGTGGAGCAGCTGCGACACCAAGTAAAGGGCGGAGACCGCGGCGGAGTGCAGCACGATGGGCATGGTGGAGGTGTAGAGGAGCTTGACCGGGAAGGTGCCCCGCAGGCCGCGAATGTCCCTGGACTGCAGCGGCAGCAGCATCTTGACGCCCTCGAGGTAGACGGCGGCGAGCAGGACGGCGCAGGTGGCGAGCAGGTTCATCACGTTCGGGAGGTGGCGGCGGAGCATGGTGCCGGCGAGCGCGCCGACGTTGCCGGCCCGGACGACGGCCTGGTAGATGACGGCGAGGACGATGCCCTCGAACTCCGGTCCCCGCCCGGTGTTGACGGTGACGGGGCTGAACGCCTGCCAGAACACCTTCCCGCAGGTGTTGGTGGCGGAGAGCAGGGAGATGGCGGAGCTGGCGCCGCGCAGGCAGTAGCCCTTGTCGAAGAGGTCGTCGAGGAAGACGACGACGGCGCTGGCGCAGAAGAGCTGGAGCACGATGAGCGCGCCGTTGATCGCTCCGACGGGGCCGTACATCCCCAGCAGGACGTAGGCGGCGGACTCACCGAGCGCGATGGCCATGGCGAGCACCTTGCGCGCGGCGTCCAGGAGCTCGCGGTCCTCGCTGACGCTGTGGTCGACGCGGATGAGCCCGGCCCCGGAGGCGGTGGCGAGCTGCATCACCGTGCCGGCGGTGACGACGGGGCCGAGGCCGAACTCCATGAGCGTGCCGCGGTTGGAGGCGAGGATGGAGCGCACCCAGTACATGGGGTCGGCGCCGGAGGCGGCGTAGCGAACGCCGTACAGCGGCATGTGGCTGCACACCAGGAAGACGGACACGGACAGCGCCGTGTAGAGCGCGCGCCGGTGGTACGGCACCACCCTGTCCGGGCGCCGCACCGACGGCACCAAAGACGCCAGCGGCCGGACCAGGTCCAGCGCCAACGAACCGCGGGCCTTCATCTCTGTCGTCGATTTGCTAGTTACTGATTGATGATATGATGATGCTCGATCTCGATCTCCGGTCAAGCTAGCGTTGCGAATTGATTTGTTGCTGCTGCCCTCCTGCCCTTTGCCCTGATGCTGCCCTTATATACTCCATGGATGGAGGGACACGGGGCGCCTATCCGATTCCGACTCCGACAGTCCGACTCCGAACATAAGGGCCTATCCGATTCGGAAACACGGAAGGCGAGCCCAAGTCAGCGCTCGTACGCACGCACGCGCCCAATCCCGTCGCCTCTCCCGGACACCTCGTCCTCCTCCGCATTCCCCGGTATGTTCTGCTGCAGTGATTAACACGTCAGGTGGAATGTGCATTTGCAGAATGGTGGACCTAGGCTAGGAAAAGAGTTATGAAGGAACGTTTGGTCGTTTTGGCAGGAACATAGCCGTAAGGTGTATGATCGTGTTGCCTTGCGTTCCACATCAAGCAGCAATCTTTGCTTAATTTCCATCGCTCTCGCCCCTACCTTTGCTTAATTTCAAATTTCAAGTATCACATTCCCCAGGTGTCATGAATGTTCGACAGTGTTACAAACAGCTACAAACCGAGGATGCACAATCACGCCATTACAAACTGTCCACGTGTGGCTGTGTTTAGTTTTCCAAATTCCACTATGCAAAATGTCCCATCACATCACATCAAAATATCAGAACATGCATGTAGTACTAAATATAGATGAAATCAAAAACTAATTGCACAGTTTTGTTGTACTTTACGTGATGAACATTTTGAGCCTAATTAATCAATGTTTGGACAATTATTCACAAATATAAACAACAATGCTACAATGCACATTTATAAATTTTTGCAAACAAAGTTTGGATCTAAACACAGCCACAATCACAAACATGAACCCATACATGGGAGATGAACCACAAGTACCATCAGACCATCACATGTATTTTCCACATCGCATAGCCAACCTCGTAGTCTGTTTGGAAGCCATGACAAAAAGTCCACAATCCTATATCACAGACCAAAGACACAAGTATCGCATGAATCACAAACGGAAGAGTAGTTGTCCTAAGGTGTCAGTGGTCCCTCACCGGCAAGGCCCTCTGGCCCATCGTCATCTTCGGGTGCTTGTTCATCGGTCCACCCCCACCGCAACAACCCTGGCTCCCACTCCGGCAGTTGCAGCTCCTCTCTATCATTTTCCGGCAGTTCTGCCTCTCCACCATCTTCTTCATTCTTCTGGTTCAAGACGTCGAGGACTGTCCCAAACAGGAATGAGTCATCCAACTCAAGGACATGGTCAGATAGGTGTTGTTGACCAAAACGTCCTTGAATTGAAATGTTCTTCTTGACACATTTCTGACAAAGATCAAAGTTATCACAGGTTTTGCATGTGAATCTATCACCTTGAATTGGATAAACCTGCATCAAAGATACATAGAAAGCGGATTTAAATATGAAACGAAGATTGAATATGGAATAAGTCTAGAACACCCATCTTTTCTCACACATTAAATTTTTTTATGCTGTTTCGCTGATTTGGAGCGCACGAGGAAATGACGTGGTACTGACCCCATCTTTTCTCACACAAGCATGTTCCGCTAGTCATCTTGGCTCCAAAACAGAGGCAAAGTTGCCATAGTGCAGGGATGATTTTGCGTGTGTGAGAAAGGGATGGGGTTAGTGTCATGTACTCATTCTATTTTCCATGTAGTGCTCCATATTAGCAAAACAACATAAAAACATATCACGGGAGACCATTTAGACAGCACTGAATGCTTTTGGAGGGAGGGGAGGTGTGTGTGTGTGTGTGGGGGGGGGGGGGGGGTGGTGGGGGTGTAAATATTATATAGATGAAGCTATGTTGAGGGGGTAAGTAAACATATCCCAATGGATGTATACCCAATAACTGTAAACTCAAAATTATACTTACCCCACAGCAATCGCAGCCCACACCAACATGTGTATGTGAAAGCTTGACATTCTGACTCTTGCCTTTATACCCCAAAAAGTGGGTACCTAGATAGAGTGAAAAATACAGTTAGAAAGCAAAAGAAACAGTTGTGAATACATTACTTGCATACATGAACAAAAACCACCAAGCATGCATCACCTATAAATACTCTTTGCTAGACCTAAGCTAAGGAAAATTGAATAGAATACAGAAAAATGGTGTCACAGGTCATTGTAGTACCCTTTAGGCTGCTCCAACAATGAGTTGGATGATGAATCAGTGGAGATTAAAACTGTTGTGGAGCTGTGGGATCTGAAAGATTACAGTTGCACATGCAGATTGATGAGTTCTGTGGGTAGCTACAGTGCAACCCTCAACCTGGGGCTTGTGGTTCACCGCTTGCTGAAAGACTATCCTTGCACACCACTAATGCATATTCTAACTCAACAAACAGCAATGAGAGAGACGACCTGAGAGTGACATGACATTCCACATTATGCAAGTGAAAAGCCACCTCCTGATTATGACATTGACATCGCTCCTATTGTAAGGAAAATCCACATCCTAAAGAATGCATACGATGATTATGGGAGCAGAGGTTAGATCACAGCTACAGTGGCACTAGATGTTTCCAGTAGCATATGGCATCATAGAGCCTGAAACTTCAGGAAGTTCGTAAAGGAAGTATATCACACGCCTGAGAACAGAGAATGCTTCAGGCATATATGGGAGCATGAAGACTATAAGCAAGTCTCAGAACTAATCAACCCTGGCACAAACGATTGGGATGTCGAACTGGCCAAGTAAACCTTTAGGGAAAAGATGCCCAAGTTATACTAGAAATCGCAGTGCATACAGAGATGGAAGGCATAGGCAGTTCTCAGTGAGATCTGCCTACAAGCTATATCGAGCAGAATGACAGGGACAATCTGCACAGCAGGACAATGATGGTCTCTGGCAAAAGGTATGGCAGGCATGGTGCTCTAACAAGATGAAACACTTCTTGTGGAGGTCGGTCAATGATACTCTCGCTCTCTGAATGAATCTGCAGAGAAGAGGGATGAGAATACACACAAAATTCCCAGTCTGATCTTGTGGAGGAAGATGGAGCCCATTTGTTTTCTAAATATAAATTCACCAAGCAAATGTGGAGAGCTCTGAATATGGAATGGTTACACTCAACATGCTGGAGTGAACACGGGAGGAGAGTGGTTGAATGTAAGCTGAAAGCAGAAGGGAGGACACAAACTACACTGATTAGTGATCACCTTTCACCTGTTTCTGGATGTGGTCGCATGAAAGGAATGCGATACGTGAAGCAGAAGAAAAAGGGAAGCTGAAGTCTTGAGACGAGAAATCGAGACATATGGCACTGAAATAACAATGTGCTAGCAAAACAAAAGAAGCATGAGGCTAAAGACCGGATGGGTAAAACCAAGGGCAGCAACAATAAAAATAAACTGCGACCAGCCTTTTACCATGATACAGGAGCCAAAGGATGGGGGACAAACATATGTGGAGGATGGAGCCGTAACCCGTGCTACAATGGGCAAACCAGCCCTTTGATGTCTTACAAGCAGAGATTGTTTTTATTATACAGGTCAAAGTGGGAAGTGAGATATATGCCATACTGGTGATGTGATGATGGCGTTCATTGATAAGATCAGGACCAAAGCACCTGATGCAGCAGAGGTCTTGAATCGAACCATCACAAGATACGGTCAAGGTGTACATTATACGAGATATACAGACAAAAGTACACTATATAAATAGCAACCCAAGTCCTATAACAAGTGGGTCCAATAAATCATATATCCACAGTCAACAGACATTTTGGATAACACAATAAATGGCACATAGTTCGTACTTTAGGCTCCAGGCCATGTCCTACAAGGCCTATAAAAAAAGATGCTATAGGCTTGCCAAGGAACAATAATATACAAAATGAATTACATTGAATATTAAATGTATAATGTAATATGACAAAAAGGTTTACCAGAAGACGTTTGCATTTTCTGTACCCTTGATTCATATGCCTCTGGAAAGCATGCTTTTATGAAATGACTGGCATAGGTACAAACAACTGGATGATCATTGCAGTGGAAAGCATCACAACTCGGGCATTTTATTTTATCTCCATCCACGTTCAGACACGAGATGCAAAATACTATAAGAAAAAAAGTTAATTAATCAAGCAAAAAATGGAAAACAATAGCAGTAATGTTCTAAATTATTTACCGTGTCCACAATTGAGAACTGAAGGCTCACAAAGTATCTCCTTGCATACAGAACAGGTGATATCTGACAGCTGGACTTTGTCACCTATAGATAAATCATCAATATAGAAATGTGATTAACGACTTTCTGAGGTAATATATGCAGAGAACCAAATGTAAATAACACTGGATAAGAACAAAGTAACAATTAGCAACTGATTGGATAGCTTTACCACCACTAGCAGGCCAGCGTCTTAGGCTAGCAGCTGGGGATACAAGTGTCATAGGCAGCCTACATATGTATGATATGCATAGGTGGAGTGAGCTATTAGTGCAGATATTTTCATTGACTCTGTACATGCAAATATCTATTCATCATAAAGAGAAGGGGAAAGTCCAAATTTAGTTCCTCAACTTTTCGGACAGTTTAATTTTAGTCCCTCAACAATCACACCACACAGCACTAATCCCTCATTCCCTGAAACCAGGCAACAGTAGTTCCTTTGCTCTTTCCATGGTAGTTTTCATGATGTGACTCAGCTGAGTTGGATCTGGCATGCCGTGCCGTGAACATCTGACATTAATTTTTCTTAGTGCAACCCCAGCTGCCGTAATCCCACAGCCACTGAACAATCCTGCTGCATGAGATCTGAAATGTCAACCTGAGACCATGCAGCAGCGGTGGTGCCAGGATGGGTGTTTGGGTGTGCGGCCCTGGCTGGATAAGGGAACAGCGGTAAGCTCGAATTTGTGATGTGGGATTGGTTGTGTGGCATCAGGATTGGCCTTGCTAGGTCTCAAACCAGGCAGCCTCACTCCAGTCAATTTTAGTTAAAAGTTGAGCAGAGTACTAGAGATATAGACAGGCAGAGATTGGGCTCAGGAGAGCGGCCACTAAGATGATTAGAGGACTGCCACGTTGGACCCAACGCAATGCACATTAGCGAAATCACTATAGAAGGAGCCTAGGGACCTAGGTTGTCCGAATTCAGAAGATGAACCAACTAATGTTGTCTGGTAGCATAGGTGAGGGACCAAAACTGAACTGCAACGGGAGTTAACTTGGGACTTTTCAGAATGCAAATATAAGCATTCAATTCAATGTAAAACAATGTCTGGACTTCGAACATTTACCTACTATTCGTTTCCCATTAATGTCTTCTTTCACAGATTTTAGTACCAAGACACCAATGGATGCGCATTCGGAGGGGAAATGATCATAAGTCATCTTGCACACAGCGCAACTGGACACTCCAGCAATGTTCATTGCTTGGAGAAGGCAATCCAAGCAATAGATGTGGCCACATGCTGCACCGTAAAATGATTATGAGCATACAGTATAAACTAAGTTGCTACTGCCTTGGTACAACAAAAAAAAAACCTATAACAGCTGGTTTAAACAAAAGTTCCCTGCAATATAAAGACATGCTCAAAGTGAGTGCTTTCAGTTCGAGTTTGTACACCTTACAAAGTCCAACCGTGAGTCCTAACATGAGAAAAAAGCAAGCTCACCGACAAACTGGACACCTGAGCCACATATCAGCCGCTTCCTCTACCACCAAATCCTTCTCCGCATCCTCCATCATGGAAATCTGGGTGAACTTGGCGACGGGTGCTTCTTCTGTCAAAGGCGTGGTACTCTCTTCGACAAGGGCCTCCCCATCCTCCTCATCCAGGTGGGGGATCAAGAGGCCGGCTGCAACGGGGGCCAGCTCGTCCTCTGTATCCTCTGGCGCGGTACGGGCGCGGGTGATGGCGCCGTTCTCCTTCCATCCCTTCCCCTTCTCCTGCGTGAGGATAGTGCCATCTTCCTCCTTCACCGGAGGGTGCCTCTCGCTACCTTCGGTGGCCTCCATCGCTCTCCAACTGGTGACGGCCGTAGGTGTCGATGTTGAGGAGTGGGAGGCGGCGGCCGGGCGACGCCGACGGCGATCGATTTGGCGGCGCGTTGGAGTGGAGCGCGGCGGCTAGCTCGGGGTAGGGGTGTTGTGAGTGCTGGCCGAATGGACAGCCCAGCTGTCACGGCCCGGGCACAAAGACGGCCCAGCCCACATAAGCACGTATGAACGTTCGGCTTGGTGGGCTACTCAGGTTATTCTCTACTACCAATAACGTTAACGAAAAGTCCATACTAGATCCCTCAACTATCGTGTTTGTCAGCTTTACCTCCTTCATCGTCAAAATTATAGGGTACCCTCGTCTCACAATTTCGGTCATTTTTTTCTCATTAAGTGGTTTTAAAGGTGGTTTTAAGAGTAACTAAAAATGCTAATATCTAACTTACTCTTTAAAAATTTGTTTTAGCTCAGAAAAATATAAAATTAATTCCATATTTTTTAGATTTCATACTCTATATTCTATTATTTAATAATAAGTCATTTAAATCTTTTATGATCATGGTTGCCCATGCTTTTCTGGCTAAATCTTTCGAAGTGACATGCATGTCTAGTGGCGAGCGTGGTAAGGGGTGGGTACGACGGGCAATGACTATGGCAAGAGAAGGACATGCATGTGGCAACAACGGGTGCATCATTAAACTCATTTTTAAAAATTAAAATTAGATGATTTTTTTAATAAAATTAAACTTTGACCTCGCTCGTTTAGCTCGTCTCAAGTTGGGTTTCAAATAATAAAGGAGATCATAATAAATAAGAATAACTTAATTTGAAAAAAACTCAAAATAATTAACATGAACATATTTTAGGCAAAAAATATCAAATCTTAATCATAAAGATTTACGTAACTGATAATTAAGCTCTAGAAGATAGAACATAATTTTAAAGTTGAAACTGATTTTATATTTTTCTGTAGATTTTCTAAGAGTAAGTTAGATATTGAAATTTTTAATTAGTCTTAAAACCATATTTAAAACCGCTTAGGAAGGAAAATTGACTAAAATTGTGAGACGAGGGAGGTGCCATGTCTGGTTTTAGTGATGAGGGATGCAAAGCAGACAAACATGATAGTTGAGGGAGGTAATACCGACTTTTTCCTAACGTTAAAGATGAGCGCACGAATGTTGCGGCCCGCGGCCCGTGGTGCTCGAGGCCCATGTGGTTTTCTGTCGATCTTTAGAATACGACATAAGTTGCAACATACTTGATATATAAATTGATAATATGTGTACAACATAAGAGTTCGATACATGAAATGCAACATAAGTTGCAACATGGTTTTGTACACTTTATTTGTAATCAAGATACAACTTGATTATACAGTTTAGTGCCTTTCATACGGTGATAGAACCTTGTGATATCATTTAGATGGACATGTTTCACCACAAGAAATCTAATCAAATGAACATATGTTATATTATGTCTACATAAGTTACTAATAGCACTACACATAAGTTGATACATAGTTTCTAACACAAGTTAATATATATAGGTGGCCTACATGATCTATACAAATTGATACAACACATATACATAAGTTGCTAATGTCGTTATACATAAGTTGACAATAAAACTAAAATTAGTTTAAAACCTATGGAAAGTAAGTCGTGTTTTGTAGATAAAATCACGAAGAGCATAACAGTAAAAACGAACGCTTTATGAGTAAGTTATCACTACTCAAAGAAAATAGAACCAAGTAAATGATGACATCAACGTGGCATATCCACCTGCTTCTCTCACATGAATTACTCAGTCCTCACGGTGTTGACGTTGCCTGATAGTGCTTCGCTCATCTTGGTTTCCTCCGTTGCCTTTGCCTGACTCCAGTTCGTGTGCCCTACCTGCGCTTGCTGCTACTACTGAGCATCGATTTTGATTTTTCTGATTTCGTGGGCTGCTTATTCGTGGTTACTGGTTTGACAGCTCGCATGGTTATGGTGCTTAGGGCATGTATAATATTTAGACAGGTGCTGTTTTTATTGCCATATATGTCCATTATTTAATGAAGAAAGAGAGTGTTGCTGTCTACTATCTCGTCTGCTGATTTGACTCATGCTCTCATGCAAAATAATAGTAACCAGAGTACGTATTAATTATTATATACACTGACGGAGCTACATGCATGGGGGCCATATTGGGCTCTGGACCCCTTGCCAAGCAAAAAATTTTAAGAGCACGATGTCCTGCAGCCCATCCAAATGCATGCCTAGCTAATTTAGTCCATAAGTAAAATCAGCCCAAGACTTCAAGAGGCAGGTCGTCAGGACCATCTATTTGATTCATATGTAAACTTAGCTTATTTCTATGCCGCCTTTGTACATTTTGGCTCAAATTTGCCCCCCTATATTTTGCTTCATGCTCCGCCACTGATCACATAGACAGCTACCAATTATAGAACTATCTATTTAGATGTCTTTGTGGGTTAAATAGACAACAACTGTTTAAATTGTTGTACATGCTCTATGGATCTGGTGCTTTGCGTTCTGATTCTCATATTTCTCGGCTCATTGTCCTACTTACCCGTGTGATTTTCCCCAGTCTGTCCTCTTCTTAAATTTTACTTATTCGCCGAGGGTGCTTCTTCCCTTCATTTCTTACCTTTTACTCTGTTCCCCTCTCCTAGGAACTTGTGTGGGCCAGCCAATGCAGAGTCCTCTTCGGCAGTGCCGGCCGTGGGGCAGGGCGAACGGGCCGGCCGCCCTGGGCCCCCGGGAGCAAGGGGGCCCGTCGGCATGCATCCAGTATACATTGCAATCTTGGTCTAGCAGCTTTCTTTAATATATTTGATATTTCAGTCTATTAGCTTTCTAAAATAATGGTTGTTGATGAGAAAATGCCACGACGGAAGGATAAGATTAGCTCTTGCCTCTTGCCCTTGCGGTAGATGCGTTAAGCCTACGGATTATGGCCCGCAAGTAAAAGCGTTACTAGAGAGATAAATAAATAGACCACAATAATATGTCCGTGGTACATGATAATTCATCATGTTTGTGCTACCATTTCACTTCTATTTGATACTCCTTTGTTTTTCATTATTATTTGGTAATGAGAAGATGATATATAACCAAGAAGCTTTTTATCATAAAATTTTAGTATTTATTTTTGTAAAGAATCACACGAACAATAATTTGTTTTCGTGTTTAAAAAAAAATACTTGGCCGGTGGGGGCAAGACCGCCCTCACGGTTGTATAAGCAGAGAATACATCAGCCTTACCGTTTAAGAAAACCCTCGAACCCTGGCCACACCCTATAGAGCTGCACCGTAACATAGGCCGGCGACCACTGCCACTATCCCCTGGTAGGACCGCACCGTTACCACAGGCTGACGCCTTGCCGATATTTGCAGTGGGGAGACCCAATGAGTGGATACTTTTAACCTTAATCTGAAATTCGCTCCCACTGTGAGTTGAATCCAGGACCCGAAGAGTGCTACTAAGAAATAGAACATATATAATTTTTAAAAATAAAAGGTAATTAACTTTCACATACCAATCTATTTTATTACTAAAATTTAGATATTTTATAAACAAAGGGCCCCTCATTTTTTCTCGTCCCGGGCCCCTGAAATCTCAGGACCGGCCCTGCTCTTCGGGTTCCTCGGCTCCTTGTGGTTACTGTTCAGATTTGAAACCGTGTCACAGCTGCAGTTTGTGAAAGAATCTTTCACAAACTAGGAAGGGGCCCTATTGATGCTCTCATTGCTTCTGAAGGAGTTGGGGCTTTCCTACCGACTGGAGTCACAGCATTATATGGAAGCCAATTTAACCTTGCCTGTCAGCGTGTGCAAAGAATCAACATCATCTATCAGGTTGACGCCTTGACGGCATGTAGGAGCTGCCAATGCACCCATACCATCACTACGTGCGCTGGAACCATGTATGCCAAATTACATCAATTCCACTATATATTTAGGTTACCTTTTAGAAATTATATAACTAATTAGATTTATATTGTCTTATACACAGCGTTGCTCCAACAAAGACAAGAAAACACCGGAGAGCATATTGCCACTGATCCTTCAGATTCTGATCTTGCAGCTACTCTTGCTACTAAGGCGTAGATAGAAATGAATCAAGAATATTTCTTCTGAACATAACAAGAGCATACATGCATTGAAATTCCTACTAGTCATGGCATTGTCTGTACAGGATAACAACCCTTCTTCAGTCCATCCACACATTGCTAGCCCATCCAGCCCTGCGCCTAAAATACATACACCTCCCAAGGTATGCCGGCCCCAAAATTTATTCATGTAACAAGCAATGTTAGGTTTCATCATTATCTCAGCAAACTGAATCAAAAACGGTTGATATAAATAAAACCCCACAGCTACAGCATACATCACCTATATCTGAGGTATGCTACTGTATTCTTAATTCAAGCATCATAATGAATTCTTGCTCAATTTTTAAGCCTATGATTTGCACACTACTTTAAACCTACAATGAAAATTGTAATTATGGACCTTCCCTCTACAAACCAGCAAACTTAAACATACAAATCTGCTATATCCCATCGACGTTTGCTAATAATCGAAACTACAATTTGAAGTTAGGAAATATCATTATCTAATTACATTACGCCCTTCACAGCATGCATTATGATTTCATAGGATAGCGATAACTAAAGTAGCCATACATAGTGAGATAAGATAATATATTACTTATTTTAAAGCTATATATACATGTCCGGCTAATTCTATTTTGAAATAAATATTGTGAATATGTTATGTTACATCTTCAATACATGTTTCCTGCAACAACAGAAATATCAGGATGGGTATTACAGTATTGGAGCCCTGCAGCATATGCTTCAGTCAGCAAGGCACTGATGGTGTTGTAAAGTGGCAATTCTTCTGCTGTTTTTTTTCCGGTTTATGACAAACTTAAATGCATGCTTACAAAGTAATTCATCTAAGCCACTCCCTGCTTTATTATCTTAAATTCTAGAGTGCTTCTCTGAACTCCTGCAGTACTTTCTGAAAAGTTGAAATGATTAAGACATTTACCATCTGATGTTTTTAGAATTAGTTCCAAACTGTCATCAGTTGTACGTCTAAACTATATAGTACAAATATTTCATGCGTACTTTTTCTATGCTTCGAGTTTCAGTTTTTTGGAGGCATGGAGCACCACAAAAAATTTGCTCACCCAAACCACCCATAATGGAACCCCAACACGAACGGAATGGAACGAAACTTGGAAGAAGTACGTAAACTACAGTCACGACGCGCTCATATGGGCGCGGCAGAGCGCGCCATTCATCCTAGTATGTTTCAGCCTGCACGACTCACCAAGTCTGATGGGGTGGGATGAGATGAGATGCAGAGTGATGGATGTGGTTGCCTATTTTGGCATTGATCAGCTAGCTACGTTAAGTATTTGGAAAGAGCATGCCGATGATTTGAAGATGCAAGCAACTGATGCCTGCACCAATGCTGGAGTTGTCTCCTTGGACAAAGATGATGCAGCAAGGATCTAATAGGCTTACGGAGTAGGTAGACAGATAGTAGGTCGACAAGCATAATCATAACACAGCCTGTGGCCCAGTGGCAAACTCCCACGGACGGGAGGCAGCCGGCGGTGGTTCGAGCCCCCGCACCGCACCAAGGGGTTTTTCACCAATTTGTGGAAAAGCAAAAAAAGCCACTCAGGAGAACACAATCAAATTAGAAACCAATGTCTATGTCTCGGGGAGGTCATTTCCCCCAGAGGTGGGCTACTCAAACTGGTTACAACTTGGAGAGAACAAACTATCGTACTTCTTTATGCCAAACTTAACAATGTTTCAATTTTATTTTCCCTACAAGTGAGACTAGCATTACATTCAGGAGAACACAATCAATTAGAAACCAAAGGCGCCAACCTCACCAGCTCTACCATCAAAGTAAGGATATAAAGCGGTCACAGCTAGCATAATTCCAGTCCCAGAACCAAAAACGCCAATGAAATCTCCCAAAATTATCAACGCACCAACACAAAAACCACCAAAACGAGCTGCCTTCAGAACATGACTGTTGAATTCATTTCGAAGTATCGAGTCAGGCTGGGCAAGCACTCCTTGTTCCCCCTGCATTGAATGAATTAAGATGTAAACATACGAAGGGAGGCCAATGAGCTCATGGTGTAGTGGTAAAGGCCACTAGATAGAAGGCTCCCACCCAGGGTTCAAATCCTGGGTGAGGCACATTAAACTTTAGGGGTCTCCCTTGGGGTATTTGTTTCAAAAAAAACATACGAAGGGAGGGCAACAGCACACAACTGCCCATACGTTTAACACAATGAAACCGCCGATGAATCTTTTTGAGGATGCACAGACTCTCAGCCAAAATACTGAGAGACACGCACAAGCACCAAGCACATAGACAACATATATAGATGCATGGAACGGGGCTCTGTGCAGATCAGCTAAGCTGCAGGAGAAAAGGAAGTGTAAGGCAAACCTAGAAGCAACACTTTAGGATAAGCCACAATTTAAAATTTAAATCACAAATGTGGCTAGCATAGTTTCCACAAGTATGCACTTACGTCGGGGGTGTTGTTATGTAGTACAAAATCCCACCAGCTAGAAAAGATTGTTGAAAATGGTTAGGTCTGTTCCATGTGCCGAGCAGATTCAATAGTATATTTCCACCGTATTTCATGCACAACAGCTGCAACACACACAAAAAAAAACTTAGCATGATACACAGGAATGCTCAATGGCATTAGTCTGATATAAAGAACATGTAGGACAACTACCTTTGAGGTGTTATACAGAAATGAGACCAGCAAGTGATGCAGGATGATAGGCCCATAGAGTATATTGGAGATTTTGATAAGGCAGTTGACTTGAAACATAGGAACACCATGTGTCCTGACTGGCAACACAATGGATGACAGGCCTAGGAAGGATATGGCAATTATAACAAATAAGCATGTAGCTAGTAAGTTGGTAACATTCGGGAGGTTTTGACGGTAAAATGCTTCATGCATTGCAGAAAATTTATCTGTCCTAGTAATCAAAAGGTGAACCCAGGCAGGAATAGCTCCCTCAAATTCCGTGCCTTGTTCAGGATAAATGAACATCATGGGGCTAAAAGCTTTCCATAATATATTTCCACTGCACAAGAAAATGAGAGAAATGTCACTTACAAGGATAAACCAATCATATCACAATGCTTCTAGTTTCAAACCCTTACCAAATAGTTGTGGCAGTGAACAAAGAGACACCAGATAACAATCCATATCCCTTTTTAAGAATGTCATCAAGATAAATGACAACAGTGCCAGAGAAAAGAATTTGAAGAAGGACCAACACTGCATTGCCGGTGCCAACTTTGCCCAATGAACAAAGACCTAGCAGATATGCAACAGCTCCTATTATGGTAAACAATATCCCCATCAACCTTTGTGCCCTGTTCAGAAATTTCATAAAAGTTTGGAATTAGAAAACAGGAAACATGTAAGCTGTAGTTAAAAAAAAAAGGGCGTACCCAGTGCCGTAGGCTTCCTGCACTGTGCGGGGTCTGGGGAAGGGTCGTAATAGCGCCCAAACCTTACCCGCACAAATGTGCAGAGGCTGGGGCTTGAACCCGGGACCTTCCGGTTACAGACGGTAGGCTCTACCGCTGCACCAAGCCCGCCCTTCTAAACATGTAAGCTGTAGTTAACAAGATAAATTTGGCCACCTAAAAGAAGCAAAGCACATAATGACCTAACATTTTTGAAGTCTGATGCAATGGTCAAAATCAAAACTAACAATACTTTACTCTCAGCCACAAACCCACAAGTACTCGTATCGGTAGTCTATGTTCAAAGAAATACTAATGGTGGAAGGTAACTTACTTTCCAAGTCAGAAAGTTATGCCCAGGATAATGGAGTCTCCATTTACTTTTCTTACAGCATAATAGGGTGCTTAATTGGCCAATTTATTCTTTTTTTTTGTTCACTAATGTATTTATCTTATCTTCGGAATAGCTAACACACACACACAGAGAATGCCATTACATCCAAGAGGAAGAGGGAGAAGAACAGATCCAAGCATAGCTCGATATATATCACCATTACATCTACGTCACCAAAAAAGCATTTCAGTCAGATTCATTCATACTGAGCAGAATTATAACTTACACTGGTGCACCGATGTCCACATTTATAGCCTTTGATACCACCAAGATCTGCGTGATAATCTCAGATAGGAGAATGGGGCCAATACCAAGTGCCAACAGTCCATTTGATGTAAAAAATGGATGCCCCCAGTATAATGGATCAGGCACAGTGGTGCCTTGTTGGACTGGGATCCCATACAGTGGAAGTTGGCTGGCAGTCAAAAAGATGAAAAGCGAGATGGTTGTGTATATCAATTTCTGGCGATTATGAATCAGCTGATCAGCACACCGCACCTCTGGTAAGAATCTTGTGAATGCATAGAGCTTGGACCAATTTACCATTTTCTTATAGGTAACAAAGATACTCCTGGCAAAGAAACCATGTTAAAAAAATTATTTACATGAACACAGATACAGCACTCTTCCGTAGTGGATTTCTCGATCTAAACTTTCATGCCAGTTTGCCTTTACCTGTTTCTTTAGTGTAATCCTATTCTATTCAAAGGATCTCGCAAAAAAGGCCAAGGAAGTATTGTTGCTGTAAGCCTTTGATGCTTCCAACACATACATGGTATGTGTGCATTTTGTATTGATTATTGCCTTTTGCCGAGGCCGGGGTTTAAAGCACTGAAACTGTCAGATTTGGACTAAGTGGTTCTATGCAATGGAGTTAAATGGGGGAGAGATCAATTATGAAGAGAACCTAATCAATTGGGCCATGGATTGTATTGGAACGATTCTACATGTATGTTACGAACTGTTGGCAAGGGTGGACTTCAGGGCTGTCCCTGAGCATGTGCAAGCTGAGCAGCCGCACAGGTCCCCCAAATTTTGAGGGACCCACTATCCACGATTTCACCCACAAACATCCCAGCATTCCCAAGCATACCTCTTTGCATTGTCTCATAATCATCCCAGTTAGATACACTTTCTTCTCTCTGTGCATCAATCAATTAATTGGGCCGAGTCTATCCCATGGCTTGATGACTAAATACAGGTCGCATCAATCAGGTTGTTCCTTACTTTTTATCGCTATAGTACGTAGTGGTGAACATTGCATAGATATATTTGTATTAAACATAGTTACATTCTTGATTGCCTAGTAGTACTAAAGTTTATTGCTTTCTTACCTTTGTTCATGAAAGTGTTCTTTTACTCAGTAGCGTCGTTCTGATTCAATATTTCATTTTAAGGTGATATTATGAGAAGAATGTCTTTGAGTTAAGATACTACTAGTTGTATCATATATGCAAGTACTAGTTTAAATTTCATTGTGAAGTATTACTAGAAGAATACACCTTTCTAACAATAATGCAATCCACATTATAATTGAAATTATTGTTTTGGACAACCATAACAGTACTAAATACAAAATATTTTATTTTCAGAAACTTGAGTTAAGGGCCTAGTTCATAATATAGCACAGGGCCTCCAAAATCTCCGGGATGGCCCTGGTGGACTTAACTTGGGACATGCAGATAACATGTATTGCATTACAAACACGCAGCACATAAATCCACAACTAATAACTGAATCTAAGTTTCAAACGGAGGGAAAGGACAAATTTGGGTTCGAATGAGAACCAAATAAAACCCTAAACATTAGATGAGATCAGAACAAGGTAAGAAATAATCCATACATGAATACATCCAGGCAGAGAAGGGATTATACTAACCAACACGAGAAGGTGCCGGTCCTCGAGAAGCGGCGGCTGCCGGCTGGAGAGCAAGCGGATCGGCCGGCGGACGGCGAGGCGCACGCTGCAGGTCGCAGGAGCCGGGAGCGGTGGGAAAGTTTACTGGACAGACGGACGGCTGCCGGTGACCCAATCCCTGTCCGAGGCGCTCGAACAGGCGCTCGAACAGGTTGCAGTCGGGGAACTCCTCCCTCCGTCTTTTTATGGGTCGATTTCGCTTCCCGAGAAATAATTTTAATTGAATATAAAAAATATATATTAATATTTACCGTACATAATAAATATTATTAGATAGATATATATAGGCTAGGGAAGTCGTACCCCTGTCCAAGTCGGTTACGTTACAATATAGGACAAAACTCGGAATCCTAAACCTACTCGAATTACATAACCAAACCGGTCTGACCGGTTGGGTAAACCAATCAGACAAGTTTCCTTCGGCTGCTGCCAATTTTGACTATCAACACATGCCCCCCTGTCTTTTTAGTGAGATTGCAAACTAAAAAGCATGATGTAGATAATTACAACTCAGTAGCCAAAATTTATGTTAAGGGCGATATAAAAAAAATCTATCGACCATTTAATCTTCATGCATCTTGCCATACGTTGGGGTAATACTTCTTCAAATATTTTCCGTTGATAACTTTAGGTAAACGATCTCCCTGTAATGTTTCTAGCATATAAAAATTCCCAAAGATAACTTTGATAACTTTATACGGTCCTTCCCAACTTGGTGACCATTTACCGAACTTGTTGCTCTTCGTTCCGATAGGCAAAATTGTCTTCCAAACAAGCTCTCCAATCTGAAAATATTTCCCTCGCACCTTCTTGTTGTAAGATTTAGCAACCCGAAGCTTATCTTTCTCAATCTCCTTCAAAGCCTTCAATCGCTTTTCGGTGACTTCATCAATATTATCCATCATCAAGTCATAATAGTCAACGGCATCAAGATCATTTTCCTTAGCCAATCTATAAGCGTACAGATTTACCTCAACAGGTAAAACAACCTCTTGACCATACATAAGCTCAAAAGGAGTAACTTTAGTAGCACCATGTCTAGATATGCGATGAGCCCACAATGCTTCAGATAACACCTCATGCCATCTTTTAGGATTTTCTTCTATCTTCTTCTTGATCAATTTGATCGAAATCTTATTACTTGACTCGGCTTGTCCATTAGCCTGAGCGTAGTATGGAGATGAATTGAGCAATTTAATCTTGTAAGATTCGGCAAACTCACGTACCTCCTTAGACATGAACGAAGGACCTTGATCTGTAGTTAAAGTTTGAGGGATACCGAATCTTTGGATAATATTCTGTGTAATAAACTCAATTACCTCTATGTGTCATATTCTTCAAAGGAATTGCTTCGGTCCGCTTAGTAAAGTAATCCGTAGCAACCAACACGAAACGATGTCCCTTCGATGATAGAGGATTAATTTGTCCAATAAAATCCAACCCCCAACCTCAGAACGGCCATGGCTTGATAATAGGATACATCAATGCAGCAGGAACTAATTGTAAATCTCCAAACTTCTGACATTCGTCACATCCTTTATAATATTTGAAACAATCCACCATCATAGTAGGCCAATAGAAACCGGCTCGTCTAAGCAACCACTTCATCTTGGGAGCCGATTGGTGTGTGCCACAAATTCCTTCATGAACTTCTCCCATGGCAACTCTATCCTGATCCGAATTTAGATATTTTAACAACAAATCTTCTACGGTTTGACGATAAAGCTCATCGTCAAGCAATATGTATTTAAATGATATTCGTCGAATATTTCTTTCTGCACCACGACCAGGATCTTTTAAATAAGTAATAATAGGCACTCTCCAGTCCTGATCTTCGACCTTGGAATTATTAGCATTATCCAAGGTATTTTTACCACTGTTAGCAGACGAAGAGGTCAGACCGGTTTCCAAACTGGTTCTGTTGGTCAGACCGGTTTGTGAAACCGGTTGGACCGGTTCGTCCAGAACCTGAGCCTCGGCTTTTGATTGCATCAGTTTTTGAAGATAGAAATATTTGTTTGCAACAATATAACCAAATGCTTTCTGAGCTAGAGAATTAGCCTTGCCATTCTCTTCTCTTGGAATATGTTTGATTGTGAATTCATCAAAAGAAGCTATGATATCAAGGCATCTATTAAGATATGCGTTTAATAAACCATTATAACATTGGGATACCTTGGATACTTGCTGTACCACCAGGAGCGAATCACCAAAAGCCTCAACATGCTTTATTCCCATATCTTGTAAAAATTCCAAGCCAAATAGAAGAGCTTCATATTCAACTTGATTATTGGTACGTTTTTTCTCTAATCGGTTTGAAAACTCAAAAACGACACCATTTGAAGAAATCAGAACAACACCAATTCCTTGTCCATCACAACAAACCGATCCATCAAAGTATAATTTCCATGGTGTACAAGCAACATAGCCGATGTCGAAATCACAAGTATCATCAATTCGATGTTCAACAATAAAATCAGCTACAATTTGGCCTTTCATAGATTTTAGAGGTTCACAAGCCAAATCATACTCAACTAAAGCAAAAGCCCATTTATCGATTCTTCCACTTAAAACCGGTTTTGCAACATATGTTTAATTACATCTGTTTGACATAACACGATGCAAGTACTAGATAATAAATAATGCCTCAACTGAATACAAGCATTATATAATGATAAACATAACTTCTCAATGAAAGTATACCTCGTTTCTGCATCAATGAGCCGTCGGCTTATATAAGCAATCACATACTCCTTAGCATCGATTTCTTGGGTCAAAACAGCTCCAATAACTCTATCTTCAGCTACCGCATAAAGCCTGAACGGAACCCCTCTCTTAGGCGTCCTAAGTACCAGCGGTGAAGACAAATATTCTTTGATCTTCTCAAAAGCTTCTTGCTGTTTTGCCCCCCAAGTGAAATCGGCCTCATCTTTTAACCGAAGGATAGGAGTAAAAGCATCAACCTTTCCAGACAAATTAATTATGAATCTTCTTAAGAAATTCACCTTTCCTAGAAACTTTTGCAAATCCTTTTTGCAAGTGGGAGCTTCGACTTTCTTCATAGCTTCAATTATCTTAGGATCAACTTCTATACCATTCTCATGAATAATAAATCCAAGAAACTTCCCAACCGAAACACTAAAAACACACTTTAGTGGATTCATCTTCAAACCATATCGTCGCATTCTCTCAAGAGCAAGTCTTAAATCGGCGAGATGATGATCCAAGTCATCTGATTTAACTACAATATCATCAATATGCACTTCCACGATAACACCAAGTAAATCATGAAAGATTAAATTCGCCATCCCCACAACCACAAGTAGAAGGAGTTCCAGGTGCGGCGTCCAGATTAGGGACTAGTGGCCCGTCCTGTTCGGATGTAAAGGAAAGATGCAAAACTTTTCTCAAACAGTGTTCATAGCTCTTTGATAAGTTGCACCATCATTCTTTAATCAAAAATTCATAACCACCCACTTAAACAAACTAATAAATCCTGGACATTGAAAGGCTGTTTTATGCATATCTTCTTCGGCCATGAATATTTGATTATATCTAGCATTACCGTCAAGAAAACTAACAACACGATGTCCAGAAGCTTCATTAATCAAGACATCGGCTATAGGCATAGGATATGAGTCTTTTGGAGTAGCTTTGTTAAGATCTCTATAATCAATGCAAACTCTAAGCTTTCCCGAAGCTTTCTTCTCACCAAAATTCATGTTACCCACCCTTCCCTGTATATCTTTTTTTTTGGAAAAAACAACTTTTTTTAAGGAATCGAGCCTTTTTCCCATTGAGGCGCGACCCAGGGGAATCAAGCCTTTTTTCCCGTTATGCATTTTTATTTTTTATTCTTCTATTTTTTAATAGTATAAATAGAAAATCAAACTTGATAGTATAGATATGCATATATTATTCAGTATTGTTAATAGATAATAGACTGGAGAGGTTTTCTCCAGACAAATAAAAACCAACTATCTCAAAAATGATGTGACTCTGGATTTGAGAATATCTAAAGCTCTCTATACATGAGAGTAGGGATGAAATTGGTCGGAAATAATCGAAATTTTTCATTATCATTTCGTAACCATATTTTTACTCAGAAAAGAAATTGAAAACGATAAGTTCGGAAACGATAGTGATAACAGAAAAGCCGGTACATCGGAAACGAAAACGTCAGATCCAAAATATGTCGATATAAGTCATTTTCATCCCTACATGAGAGAGCGAATATAAAGTATTTTTAAAACCGCTTCACACGATTGGTCTGTTTACTATGGCCCATTCAAGTGACACCTACGTGTCGGTGTCAAAAATGACTGTCACTCCCTACACCGCATAGAAATGTGCTGTGTCCCGTCCCCGGATGGTTGATGCAAGGGCTAACACAAGAACACGGGGTTTATCCTGGTTCCGGCCACGGGGCCGTACGTCCAGCAGGGCGTGCTCGCTCACTTGTATTATCTTGCACCTAGGTGCTTGTAGTGGGGGGGGGGCTACAAGTGAGGCGGGAGAGAAGAGACGTTCTCCAAGTCCCAGAAGGATGAGATGGTTGCAACGGGGGTGAATGTCGTGGTGTGATGTTCGTGTCAAGGCCGGGTTCCTGAATCGAATCATTCCCCTACGGGGCTCCCGGCTCCCCCTTTTATAGACCAAGAGGGAGGGGTGTACAAGCGTGGTTACAATAAGTCGCTACAGTTCAAGGCGTACGGGCGATCTCCCGCACGACGTGGCTTTGCTTTGGTGAATCTTCGCCTTGAATGCGGGCTGAGGTCGTGCTCCGGCTCCGACGAGCGGCGTGGAGTCTCCTGTGCCCGTCCAGATACGATTTCGAGGGGCAGCTTGGCCACTGAGATAGCCCGGTCACCGTTTGTGAGTCTGCTCGAGGGGCTTCTATACAGCTTCGAGGGGTGGGCCGCCTGGAAGGGACAGGGGCAGGTAGCACAGGAACGGGCATGGCACTCTCTATTGCCATAGTGCCGAGCATGCCTGCCCAGTACGGGGGGTGAAGGCGTAGTGGCCTGACTTGACGGGCCGATCTGGCCTGCTGTGGCTCTGACAACCGTGTCGGCCGGGACTCGTGCGGGGCTGCCTCTCCTTGGGCGGCTCGAGGGCTCCCCATGTTGAAATCATCTAGGCCCCTAATTTGTGTTTTGGTAATTAATGACAATCATGATGGACTAACAATTTCATTGATGACCTCCATCTACCCTCGGCCACCTCCTCCACCACCTCAGCAGGACTAGGGCTCTCTTTTTGGTCATTTGATGACAAAGGGGGAGAAATTGATGAAGTGATGAAGTAAAGCTTATTTGAAGATCATGGTCATGGATGGAGTTGCATGAGACATGAGACATTTGCATTTGCATGTTTACTTTTGGCATTGCATGAACTTTGGCTTGTAATAATTTAATACTCTTCGTGTGGTTTGCTTGTGAACTAGAATCTATGCTTGTGATAGTTAATTTTAGATGTGAACTATATTCTAATCACTTTTATGCATTTTCTAGTTCCTATGAAAATTTGAGGCTTATGTTATATTGCTTTGATGAGCATTGTTGGATATATATATGCTCTTGTGCCAAAAATTTTCACTTGTAAGGATGGGAGTGGGCAGCACAGGGCGGTGGAGTGGCGGCTTCTGTAGCCACAGTGCGAGGCGTGCCTGCCGGAGGAAAGGACGGTAGGGAGTTATGGGCTCTGAGCCCGATTCCGTCAGCCCAGCAGTGGCGCTGGACCGAGGTTCGTCCCTGGTCGTCGCCCGTACGCCCGTTCGAGGGGTCCCCGTACCCATTCGAGGGTGCTCTTGTGGAGGAGGTGATGGGGGCAACTGGAATAGTGCTGAGGAATGACTGCGGTCAGCTGCGGCGGGGGCACAGTACCGCGCATGCCCTGAACAGCTTCTGTCTGTGCGCGCTGTAGCGACACAGTGCGGTCAGTCGCTGTCAAACGCGGCGTTCGGCCTGGTATTGCCTTTTTGACTAAGGCGCCTGGTGCCGGGGCGTGGCGATTTAATGCCAGCGTCGGGGCGCGGCGTCCGCTCGAGGGGGCGGGGCTCGCCTGGTCGAGGCGGAGTCTGCAGCCCTTCGCTCGAGGGTACAAGCCTACCCTCGAGCAAGGCGGGGTCGGGGCGAGAGGCCTGCGTGTCCTTGGTGGGCCGGTTTTTGGCGTCCGTTTGGGCCGCGCTGAATGGTAGTGGGCCATGCCGTTTCGTGGATTCGGGCCTGCATGGTTTTGAAGATGATATTGCTTCGCGTTTTTTAAGGTGGTTACCCCGGTGGTTAGGGGACCCCTTGTTGTCCCCGACAGTAGCCCTCGAGCTTTTGTGGGAGTGATTTCACTCGTGCAAAGGCTATGTTTGAGGTGATATCTCGCGGGCGCCTTGAGTCAGGATCCGTCCCTGAACACGTGTGATTTCTGTGGGGCGTGCTAGCGCACCCGCGGGTGTAGCCCCCGAGCCTTTGTAGGAGTGATTTCACTCGTGCAAAGGCTATGATCTTTAGGCGTTAAGCCAGATCGAGGATCACACCCTGCACGGGCTTAATCCCGTGTTCGGGGAGGGTTTCGTCGTGGTGCGCGGAGCCCCCGAGCCCCCGGCCTGGAAGGGATGATCAGGGAGAGTTCCTCGTCTTTTTATATTACGACCCTCGCTTCTCCTGCGCGGGGCTGAGGGGTGAGATGCTCCGCGCTACCCTCGAGCGGGTTCGCGAACGCGGTTGCCTCGGTGAGCTGTTAACGGGTGGTTCAAGTGGGCGTCCGTGCCCCGTTCGTTAGGGGTCGGCTCGGGGTCCGGATACACGTCCATTCGTGAGCACTCGCAAAGGTTTGCTAGCTAGGGCCTGGTCCCGTCCAACAGGGGCCAAGGGCTCGAAAGCTCTCCCTCGATGGGATCCCTCGACTAGCTGCCTTTGTCCGGCCTTGAACACAACAGGGGCGTCCCCGAACTTTCGTGTCCGGGGTAAAGTCACGATGAGCACACCCGAATCGTCCTTGACTCTGTCGATCTGGAACGCCTGTCGAACCCGTTCGAGGGCCAGGCTCGAGCCCCTGATTAGTAAGGCCACGGAGGAGGCGTACGGCGCCCTGTGCCTCTCCGTTCGAGGGTTGGATCAGCCGTCCTCCCCCTTCTTTATTTTCCGGCTCGTCCGGGGCGCCCGTTCGAACCTGTTCGAGGGCCGAACTTTGAACCCCAGTCTCGCGGATGCCTCGGGGCGCTTTTGGCTTACCTTGGAAGAAACCGTCGGTCAGTGATCTTTGACCGGATACGGCCGTTCATACCGGGCGATCGTGGCCAACGTGGCATGGCGTTCAGTGTGGCTGGTGTAGCTCGTGCACCTTTTTAGGCGTAGTGGCGCACGTGGGCAGGAGTCGAGGCGATGGGGCGGCCAGGGCGTCAGAGCGTCGGTTGGTTTTACCATGCCGCAGTAAATGTGGCCGCCCACGCCGGGGCGGTTTCCCACACGGTGGGGCTCGTGTGTCAATGATTAGCTGCGACCATCGCGTTTGATGCGTGTGCTCTCCGGCCCGGGCAGCCAAGCCGTTTCCTCCTCGTCTTATAAAAAGGAACCATGGGAGGCAGGGGAAAACTTAGCTTTGCCACTACGTTCTCACCTTCTCCGCTTTCGTTTTCCTCGCGTCTTCGAGCTCTTCGCCGGGTCGAGTGCTGTTGCCGCGCCCAGCTTTCCTTGAGAGTTTTCCCCCGCTCCATCATCCCAGCGCAGCCATGGTTGTGGTTGAGGAGGCCGTGGAGTGGGTGCCGTCGACCGTGACCGAGGACACGCTGCTCGAGCTGGTGCGGTTCGGGTTCCTGTCACCAAAGGGCGATGAGGCGAATCCGGCGTGGATGGCGCTGTCCAGGGCGGACAAGGTGCCTGCCCCGCCGGCTGGGTACGTTGTTAGCTTCGTCCACTTTCACGAGCGGGGGTTCAACGCCCCCGTGAGCGTGTTCATGCGCGGGCTCTGCCACCACTAGGGCGTAGAGCTCCACAACTTCGCGCCCAACGGGATCTCCCAGGCGGCGGCGTTCGTCGCCGTCTGCAAAGGGCTGCTGGGGATCCCGGTCCACCTCTTCTGTGGCGGGCTCTTCTGTGGCGGGCTCTTCATGAAGAGTGGCTCCAGGGCGTGGGGGGTGGGGCAAGCCCGTTCGCGCGGGCGGCCTCACGCTCTCGGTGTGCGGAATTGGTAGCACCTCTACCTCCCCTGCAAGATGACCACCAACAATGGTGGTTGGAGTAATGCATGGTTCTACCTGCGCAACGATGCACCGGGGCTTCCCGCCTACACGGGGAAGGTGCTGCGGGAGGAGAGGAAGGTGTGGAAATGGGGCGTGTCGGAAGAGAGCAACTGGGTCAAGCTCACTCCCCTCACCGACACCCTGCAGTGGTTGGCGAGCAAGGGGGTGACCGTGGCCACCGTCATCGGCCACTTCCACAAGCGGAGGGTACTCCCACTCATGGAGAGGAGGCTTCCCCTGTTTCCCATGACGCCGGACGCCTGGGCGGAGGACCTGGTGGCTTCGCGGATGATGGCGGAGCCCCTCCTCGAGGAATAGGCCGCCACGCGCGCGCGCGAATGGCGGTGGATCCTAATGATACGCCGTGCGATCCTAAGGACATCTAGCCCTTCAAACTTCGCCCGGAAGAGGGCTAGTTTCGCTTGGTGAGTGTCCATTTCCCTTTTTTTTCCACCGAGAATTTCAGATTCGGTTTGTTTTGATCTCTGATTTGGCGTCTTTCCGAACCCAGGGGGTGGCCGAGACCACCTACTACTCCGTCCCCAAGACCTCTGAGTCCAAGGCGGCAAACCGCATCCGAGACCAGCAGCGCCGCGACAAGAAGGCCGCCGACAAGGCGACGAAGAAACGAAGACGGGAGTGGCGGGAAGCGCATGAGGCAGAGGTACGCTTGTGCGAGTCGGAGGGCCGCCCTCTCCCCCAGACCCCAGAGGACACGGAGGAGGAGGAGAGTGATGAGGAACAGGCGTTCCTGGAGGAGGTGCCGGTGGCGGAGTCGCAGGTCCCCGCTCCGGCGGTCGGGAAGGGCAAAGGGCCGGCGGACGCCCCCGGGGCTTCGTTGATTCGGGCGCGTGTGCGGGCCGCCCCTACTTATGCGGTGGGTTCGGCGCTCGCGGGCGGGCGCTCGGTCCCGAGGATTCTGCCCAGCTCCGGGGGCTCGAGTTCGAGGTGATATGAATCGGGTCCCGATCTTCACGACGTGAGAGCAAATCACCAAGGATAACTAGCTGAAAACACAGCCATGATAACTAGCTGCAAGCAGCCGGGATAGTAGTGCCACCTGACAGTAAAACTCGAAGCCAACCACCGTCTCTATACGGCAACCTGAATCGAGGACTGCCCAACAACACTCTCAAGAAACCAGCCCACACAACCTGGAATCAAATGGACCAGGAGCACAAACTGGGTGCCGATGAAGCGGCCGTGTATACTATCTCACAAAGAAGATGCAACACAAGGGGTGGATGTGGATCCCTCCATAACTCACACACTATGGTGGAGACGAAGAAGCCATGTGGCTGTTCTAAAAATTCTCAAATCAACCTCTTTTCATATGGAGGAGTACATGGGGTATATATACTAGGAACATCGCTCCTAGTTGGGTGTGAAAGGTCATCTTGGTGAAGAATTCCAAAAGTTTTCCGCAGTTTTCGCGCAGCCACAAAACAGCTTGTGCAGCTTCCACTAATTTGGTCATAATTGCTTGCTCGGAAGTCGAAAAGATGAACGGTTTGTTGGGTTGGAATCTTGACTTGATGGAGCTTCCAACCATGTATATCATGTACCACGAATCCTGGCATATTGGTACAGACTTGCATGAAAAGTTGAACCATCTGCGGTGTAACTCATGTCTTTACCTTCTCAGCTTGGACAACAACAAATGGGGTATTTATTTATGCCCATATATCCGTATCATTCTCCCTTCCTTCTAAAATGAGTCGTCCTCGACTCATGCCAGTTGTTGTAGAAGAGGAGAAGATAACAAACTCAACGCAAAAGATAAAAAATACAACCACGAGACTAAGATATAGATAGGTACAAACTCGACTCAAAAGATCGACAACACTCCAAATAATGTAAACCAAATCAAACAGCCGATAGCACCTGAAGAGAGGGAACCGAAGTTCAAAACTCTCAGCCAATCCTACCTTCTGACTGCTCGAATCAGATCTCCACTAATCTGAACTTGTCGACCCAAAGAATCAAGCTTGCAAAGATACAAATTGGCAACAAACTCTCACCGTGTCAACCTGATAACGGATACCATATGATATGAATCGGGTCCCGATCTTCACGACGTGAGAGCAAATCACCAAAGATAACTAGCTGAAAACACAGCCATGATAACTAGCTGCAAGCAGCCGGGATAGTAGTGCCACCTGACAGTAAAACTCGAAGCCAACCACCGTTTCCATACGGCAACCTGAATCCTTTTCGATTAGTGGCTCTCTAATTAAGATGATGTTTATTTCTGCTTAAAGTACTTCTACTTTATTAATTGGGTTGCAACTGGGGTTCATAAACTTGTAGTAATTTGTTCAATGTTAAAATGAACCAACTAAAAGTGCTAATGCAGTTCAGCCGTGTCCAGCCTTAGTTTTAAGCCTTCATAATCCGTGTTGTACTTGCTAAGTAAAGAGATTTACTTACACTTGCCGCTATTCACCAAAATCCCGGATGGGTAACAGATGGAGTGAATGAATCTGCTGCTGAGTTCCCTGAAGATTTGTCTAAGCTGTGGTCAACTAGTCAGTGTCTCTGTGGACTTGAGGCTCTACCTGTTGAGTTAATAAGTAGTCTTCCGCTGTGTATGTGCTAAACTCTGATATAAACTATTTTATTCGAGCATATGTACTTTGATTTTCCATATTTGTTAAGCTATATGTGTGTTTGGACTTCCTGGGTTCACATATAGCAGCATTCGGGTTTCTGTGTAAACCCGTGTGTGATAGATTGGTATCAGAGCTATGCTGCCTATAGGACTGCAGCCTAGATAGTACTGGTCATCCATTAAGGCTTATTTTGCCATTCAACCCTTTCTTTCTCTATCCTTGAGATTTTGATTCATAAAAAGTGCTATCCTTGGGCATTTTCCTCTCCTTGATAATTTATTTGTTTGGTCATTATATCCTTGGATGTTTTATCCTCTCATTGATAATTTACTTCTCATCCTTGACTTCTGATTATTTACCTCCACCTTGGTTTGATAAATTACTTTAAAAAATGCTAATTTTTAATTCTCCTATTTAACTCCTCCTTGTTGCTTTACCTTGATCGCTTATCCCACCCCTTGAAATTTTCTATTACTGTTGTGAGTATCCTTGTTTACTCAATCGTTCCTTGATACTATTTCACTTCTCCTTGTTCTCAAGTATTATCACTTTGGATTCTTTCCTTGGCTTTTGATCACAAAGTGTCTTTTCTACTCTTCCTTTACACTAAAACACTTAGATTGACTGTATCGTTCCGATGCATTCCCCAAGTCACTTGAAGAATGAAGATACTAGTCTACATCAAGAAGTTCAAGCTTGAGCAACTTAAGAGTGCACGACAACGTCACACTCATTGCTGCTACAACCAGGATATGCCCATACCCATACTTAGGAGGATTCCCCTAGCCTTACTAACAACATTTAGAACCGTTTTGTGTTTGTGAGGTTAACCTTGATTGAGTGTGCTTGTAATGTTTGTTATTATGTCTTTGTTTGATTTGCTTCTTTGTATTGATTGTGTAGTTGGGCTCCCTCCCTTTTTCCCTATACATCCTTGTTGTTCTTGCTATCTTCTCGACGTGAACGAAGCTGAAGCCAATCCCCGTGCTGGAGAAAGAAAGCTAAAGAATACTGGGAGTAGAGACTTCGCAACTTCAACAATAAAGAAGATGAAGAAACCTGATGATCCATCTTCAGAAGACCTCTTTCCAGAATCTTATTGTCCAGTTTTTCCTCCTTGGTCCCTAGTCTCGGCGAATCTCGGGACGAGATTCAGTTTAAGGGGGTAGTTTGTCACACCCCAAATTTTTTTGGATTTTGGGATGTGATTTATTAGCATAATTAATACAATAATTTTCTCAATATTCTAAATTTTTTTTCCAAGCTTTATATAATTAACATGGAATTTAGTATAGAAAAATTCAATTTTCTAAATTAAATAAAAAATATATAGGTTTAATATTGAGTGCCTTGCATTCAAGCTGGCTGCATCGAGTTTTGTTTGTGCGTAGTTCAAATAAGAATTTAAATCAAATTTAAATTCGGGTTTGAACTGCGTTTGTTTGAGTCTTTGAATAGTTCTTTCGGCCTGAGTTCGCCTCCGCCCCCGAACTTTTCCCTAGGTCCGCTCCTGATCCCTCAATTCTTTTCCCTCCACGCGGCCCAACTCTTCCTTTTTCTTCTTGTGGCCTAGTTCGGCCCAGATCTTCCCCGCCTTCGCTCCGGCCCAGCCTGCATCGCCAGCCCGTCGCGCGCTTCGCCTCAGCCCGGCCCAGCCTGCCTCCCGCCAGCCCAGCAGCCGCGCGCGGCCCACTCGCGCGCCCGGCCCAGCAACCGCGGCTGCCTTCCCCCACCTCCGCGCAGCAGGCAGCGCCGCCACCGCCGCTAATTCCGGCGAGCACGCCGCTGCGCTTTCCATCCCCGGGCACCCGCGCCCCCTATAAGGCAGCGAGTCGAGCCCCCACGCTCCCTGATCCCGCTACCGCCCTCGCCCCCCTGCACGGCACCGTCGTCAGGCGCGCTGATGGCCATGCGCCGCCGCCCGCCATAGCCGCCGGAACCGAGCGCCGCCGCCTCGCCGATTCGCGCCTCCGTCGACAACCCACCCAAGCCGACGCCGCCTCGAGCTTCCTGTTGGCGGTCGTTACAGACCGATTTCTGACCTCCAACCAAGTATAAAATGAATACAATGAAATCACACACCATAGCTAACCATTTCCATGAGTTTTCGTGTTTATTCGATTCCAGGAGGCACATGACCAAAGTTGAGGCAAAAAGCATATGAAAAGATGTGTTCGGTCGAATCCCGAGATTCGATCGAACTCCGTATACGAACCAATGGACCAGAAGTCAGGAGAGGCTCAAGTCCATCTCGACCGAAGCCCGCCAGTCCACCAGAAGGCCTCCAACTCAGCCTAGACCGAGGAACCGACTTGCCAACCGACCCAGGAAGTGATCCAGCACGTGGGAGGAGCGAAGGCGGTGCAGAGGGCGGTTCGGCCGAACTTCCCGAGTTCGGCCGAACACACCAGTTCGCCCGAACTGGCTCCACCGCCTCAGAACCGACCTGGAGGAGAGATCAGGGCCATAGGAGTTGAGGCGGTGCCACTTGGCAGTTCGCCCGAACCACAGGGTTCGGCCGAACCGGCATCTTCGGCCGAACTGCCCGGCACCGCCTCCCAGCTGCATTGGCCGGTGCTCCACCTCAAACCGACCTTGGGCACTATAAATAGAGGCCCTCCTTCACCTGCAATAACACACAACACAAGAGAGAAGTGAGCGTTGCCAAGTTCCGCCACTTGTATCAGTAGAATAGGGAGAGAGGAGAGGTGAGCGTCCCGGAGAGGAGCCGGAGTGTTGGCCCCTCTTCCCATTGTACCTCTACGGATGTGGCTCTGCTTCGAGTGACATCTGGGTCATGTCTGGTAACCCTTGTATCTCTCTCTGATTAATTGAGCATTCAGTTCTTACTTTCATTTACTTGCTGGTTCTTAGTTCAATGCTTAGTTGATTAGTATAATTGTATACTAGCTGCTTAGCTTGAGTGCTTATCTATCTGCAGAAGATAAGTATTAGTTGACTAGTGTAGGCGTGGTGCCTATACTTGAGGGTAACTTAGTTTGCGCCCATCGCAACGGAGGTGGTAGCCGTGAGGTGGTGACAGCCCTGTCGGTCTCCGTAGCCCATCACGTTAGTTCCGGTGCGTAGGATCCCCAGTTCAGAGTAGTCGGCACCCCTTCTCATCCCTTTCTGCGTGTCGGGGGCTTTGTTGTCCCGAGGCAAGTATCTATCCGTATCTTCTGCTCTGCTCAATCAATCGGTAGAATACCCTTATCAGACCTGTACCCTCTCTACCCTCCTATCTCTCCTCTTCTCTCCTTGTTGTCATCATCCACCTCATCCACTCCATTCATCCACTCCATCTACCTAGGACAACTTAGTTTAGGATTAGTATACTTCTCGTTCTCTGTGGAAATCGATACCTTAGAATACTCCCGGGTGAAAGCTACATTGGTATCCGTCCGCTTGCGGATTTATCTGTGGGCCGTAAGGAGTGCCAACAAGCTTTCTGGCGCTGTTGCTGGGGAATGGTAGCTGTTCTGATTTCAAACCCTAACTAGTTGTCCGTGTATCCCATCACCACCATCCACCATATGGATTCCACCCTAACCTTACGCCAACACTCGGCTCCAAAGGGCGATTGTTTGGAGCCACCACCATCATCACATCCCATATCCACACCCGGCTATGAGCTGCGTCCCGGCTTCATAGCCATGGTTCGTGAGCAATCATTCTCAGGAACGAAAGACGAGAGTTCATATGCACATTACGGGCATGACACAAGAGACACTCAAATGGAAGCTATTCCCGTTCTCATTAACGGGAGGAGCGAAGAAATGGTACTCTCTGGCTGTCGATACTATGGAAGGGAGTTGGGAGACTCTTAGAGAAAAATTCTGTCTAAATTTCTTCCCAATCTCCAAGGTAGCCAGCCTCCGAGCGGAGATTATCATTTTTAAGCAATTAGAGGGAGAGTCGTTAGGAGCTGCTGGGCTCGTTTCAAGCAAATTTTGGCCTCAGGACCGGACCTAAGCCTACCAGAACCTGTTGTTTTCCAACATTTCAGCCTTGGCCTCTGTCCCGTAGCCACCACCTTCTTGGACTCTGCTTCAAAAGGGTCGTTTTTTCATTTGACTCCTAGTGAAGCGAGGATAGTCCTGGAGCATATCCTGGACGACACTCCCTACACTGGAGTCTATGACGAACTCCCTGATGAAGAAGAGAAGTGGCCTAAACCTGAAGAGCCTGTACACCAACAATTCGAATCTATCAGCTCTTCCATTCCATCAGAACCCGATGCTCAATTCGAACCACAACCTTACTCTAGCTTGGACTACTATCCACCACTCTACACCACTCCCTATGATTTTGACGATGATCTATTCGATGACATCGACTGTGCCATAAGTTTCCCACGGGAATGATGTGTAGAGCAAAAGGATCCACCACCCGACAAGGAAGCACTAGAATATCAAAGAGAGTACTTAGGCCGTCTCTCTGCCATCAAGAGTCGGGAATGGCTAGACGAGGCGGAAGCCTCGACCGAGGTCGTTAAAATGCCCAAGAGAATCCGAACAATCTTTTGTGAAGTTATGGGCATGGACAAAGAAATCGGGTATGACCCGAGCCTCGAAATCAACATAATCTCTAGCTCCTTGGTGCGAGCTCAACTTCCCAATGAACCATGGTCATCATCTCAAAAACATCTAAGGTTCATATCGGGAAGGGTCCTCGACTGTTTAAGGATCTTGCAGGTCATACCCGTTAAGATTAACGACCCTGAACTTTTTCTAGATTTCCATATCTTTGACCTACCCAATGATTCCACACATTCCATCTTTATTGGTAGGCCAATCATGAAAATCCTAGAGAAATCACCACATCAGCTAGTAGAGTTTAGGATCGGAGAAGAACTTGTCCTAGTCTCTTGTTTCTACTCCTTGAACACACCTATAGAGGCAGATCCCGATCCTGATCCTAAAGAGGAGGTCATGTCAACATCCTTGATAGACTTAGAGCAACCTTTCCTAGAACAAGATGCCCAATTCCTTATGGAGGAAGAAGACATTCATCCTCCAATCGAGTCTAAGCCTCTTCCCTCTGGATTGAAGTGGGCTTCCCTCTTTAAGGACGAACACACTCCAGTGACCATCAGTGACAAACCCTCTAACATTGAAACCCAGCAAATTTTCACTGTCCTGGAGGAATATCAATCAGTCTTTGGACACTCGGTCCAAGATTTCAATGGGATTACTCCTAGCCTTCATACTCATCATATCCCTATCTCATCTTATCTTGGGGTCGTAAGGCAATTGTCACGGAGATTCGTCTTTGATCGGGGAAAGACTAGATTCAAAGCCAGAAGCCATCATCTTCCCCAATACGACCCTATGCGTACACCCCCACGAGTAAAGGGGATTCGTAGTTCCTTGGTCGCACCGGGCTTTATAGGTGTCTCATCGAAACTTTCTCTTAAATAGCCTGGTCATTGACCAATCTCTTAGCCAAGGAAACCCCTCTCGTCTCTGATCAAGAGTTCCATGCTTCCTTTCACACCCTCAAGAAAGCACTCAGTTTCGCTCCCATCATCCAGTCCCACGACTAGAGCATTCCACTAGACTAGTTTCCACGAGTTTTGGTGTTTATTCGATTCCAGGAGGCACATGACCAAAGTTGAGGCAAAAAGCATATGAAAAGATGTGTTCGGTCGAATCCCGAGATTCGACTGTTGGCGGTCGTTACAACCCAAATTCGACCACCAATACTTGGGAATAAATGAGAGTCTATGCAACATTCCATGTAATTAGGTTTTATTTCTAATAAAGTTCCATGAGTTTTGGTGAGTGTTGCTTGTGCAAGTACAACTACAACAAATACGTGCTATAGGGGTCGGAAATGACCGAATCGGTTGAACGACACGTCCGGCCGGTTACCCCCCTTAGCCGTACAGGCCACCAGGAGCCGTCCACGTCAACCAAATGACAACATACGACATGTGGACGACCGACAACACATCCCAGGGAACCGACACGTCATCTTGGGCCCACACAACACGATCCACATCAGCAAAAGTCAGCCCAGGAGGGTCCAGGACCAGAGGCGGTGCCGGGGGTCGGCCCGGGCTTCCAGCCCAGTTCGATCGAAGGCCCAAGTTCGGCCGAACCAACCCCAGGATGGCAACCGCCTCCCAAGGCTGCATCCTGGCCCCTGGTGGCCAGGTCGGTGGATCCTACGTTCGGCCGAACTCCCTGGTTCGGCCGAACCGCCATCCCTCGCCCGAATCCAGGAGGGAGATGCCCTGGTGCCTTGGCGGTTACCCAACCTCCAAACCGACTCTTGGAGCTATAAATAGGATAGCACACTTCACTTGTAAACACACAACACAAGAGTAGAGTGAGCGTTGCCAAGTTCCGCCACTTGTATCAGTAGAATAGGGAGAGAGGAGAGGTGAGCGTCCCGGAGAGGAGTCGGAGCAAGAGGCGGTGCACGGGGGGCGTTCTGGGCTGAAAGCCGAGTTCGGCCGAACCACCCCCAATGCACCAACCGCCTCCAGGAGTGCATCCAAGCTGTCCAGACCAAGGCGGTGGATCCAGGGGTTCGGCCGAACCGACCTGTTCGGCCGAACCCGGTCTCTTCGCCCGAATCAACAGGGAATATCCCCTGGATCCCTTGACGGTTACTCCACTCCAAACCGCCTTAGGACACCTATATAAGCAGTGGCATACCCCTTGTATCACACACACCACTTGGGAGCAAGTCTCCATTCCACTCTTTCAAGATGTAGAGTTAGGCTAGTCCTGTTGGGAGTTAGAGTCAGGGTCGAGCTTCGCTCGGGGTTCCGGAGTCATCTTCTAGAGTTCTGGTAAAGCTCTTGTATATTTTCCTTTTCTTTATGTACGACTCTGAGTATTCTCAATATATTTCCTTCTGCATTACTTGAGTTATTTGTTCTGCATTTATTCCGGGATATCTGTGGAATGTCTAGCCTTGGTTATAGCTGTTGTAGTCTTGCTCTAGAAGTTCTCTCCTAATTCTTTATCTTAGCTGGTTCCTCATTTCTGCTCAATACTTGCGGTGAATTGTCACTGGGGTATTGACAGGATTGCTTGCTCTTTCTAGGAGAGTGAGTAGTTATTGTCTAGTGTAGGTGTGGTACCTAGTCTAGGTGGTAACCTTGGTTTGTCCCCGTCGCAATGGAGGTGGTAGCCGTGAGGTGGTGACAGCCCTCTCGGTCTTTGTAGTCCATCACGTTAGTTCCGGTCTGCAGGCTCCCCGTAAGAATACAGAGATAGTAGCACTCTCTCTACCCCTTTGCTTTTTGAGTGCTGCCGGCTCCGTTCCCGATGCTGAGATAATAGAACTAGGAGAAGAACCATAGTTGCCAGTCTTCATACTAGCTGTAATCTTTGCTAGAGGTATCTCAAGGCCGGTGGAAGTATATAGGAATCCTTTCCCTATCTCGTTGTCCTCCCACTAGCTAGACCGCTCTTCTATCACTGTCCTGAACTTCTCGTGTGTGTCAATTGCATATCACTCCTATTCTATCCTTTACCCCCGCCTTGTTAGTCGGTACTTTGATTAGTAGTTACATCCTTGTTAATAGTCAATACTCTTTATCCAATGCTTCCCTGTGGAAATAAATACGATACCTAGGAATACTCCCGGGTGAAATGCTACATCGGTATCCGTGCGCTTACGGATTTATATCTGTATCGTAAGAATACCAATGAACACTCCTTGCACCATTACTGGGATTCACAATCCTGATAGTGGACTGTAAGAAGTGTCAACAAGCATTTCTGGTGCCGTTGCCGGGGAAGCAATTGGCGAAAGATATTGATGATTGACATTGGTGTCTACTAATTTAATCTACCGCTAGCATTAGCGGGATCACTCCTGTTTGCTTGAGTTTGTTTCAAACAGGAGGATGCAACAAGCCCAGGGTGCCCGATCATGCAGGATTCTTCAATTTTTGCCCCCGTCTACTGCGATGTGCGCACAAATTTCAAAAAAAAAATTTCTCACAGGTATGTGTTCATACATATACATATATATTTTATCATAACCATGTGCAGAATGGAAGAAAGATTGCCGTCAAGGAGGAAAAAGAAAATCAAAAGTGACGGACGAACGACGCTGCATCACCGCAAGTCCGTCTCAAATTGTCGGTAATGGCGAGAAAAATCAAGGTATGTGAGATAGTCTAGCTCTTAGACTTTAAATTTTGAGCATTATCCTTTAAATTTTTGTATTATCCACTGCATGTTTGCTTTGAATCACTTAATTTAGGACTTCATGCATATTATCACCCCATTTTTCCCCCAATCCACTGCATGTTTCCCATTCTTGCATTTGCATTCATTCGCCCCATCATCGTTTTGCATTAAAAAAATACTAAAACAAAAAAAAAATAAATATCCAGCGACCACTGGTTTTAGGCCAAGATGTCCATATGTCTGCAAGCCATGACTCAAGGCTAGTGGCCAAACTCCACCTGGCCCGTCCAGTTTTCGCTTGTTCTTTGCGCTTCGCGCAAGAGAGGAGACGTACTCTACGCCTCCGCTCCTTTGCCGCTCCAGTAGCTTGTTTTAGGACCCATTATCGCAATACTGCCTACACCCAAGCTAGCTCTGCGGCATCCCACTAGTTGGCATGTTTGAGAGCCAATCCCCTTTGCCACACCCACGACCGTATAATCGTAACGGCAACATCAACACGGAGGAGGATTCAGCCAACTACGTGGAGTCACGTCGGCGTAGCGACATCACCGTTGCATCAGTTCCGAAAGTCTTCATCATTAGATGCCATCGGTAAGCACACTCAGGTACGTGAAAAAGGTTTTTGCTTTCTACATGGATTAAAGCAAAGTTCTTCAATTCCATAAGCCTACCTCCATGTGAATATTTCTTGATCTTTTCATGCTTCCTTTATCTGTCTTTGCCTGCCCTGGTTTGAATGTGTCGCTATAGAGTCCATTCATAAGCTCTTTAAATTAAGCATGGTGCTTAGGTTAATTAGCTCGCTTTAATCAAATTAGACATGGTGTCAAATTTGATTAATGAACCTTTAGAGCAGTACTTTTATAGATATTGGTCGCATGTGTGGACTAACCCCTGCAGAAAAATCGTCAAATTGAATGGGAAGTCCCCCAAATCTACTTCACATCAGAGATGAGCCACGACCATTGATATATTTGAAGCCCAGGGTCGAATAATGTTCTTAGGTATGCACACTTCCTAGTACAATTACATGTAACCTGGAACAGGATGTTGCATTGTCCGAGGCATCCTCTCCAGATCGGACGGTGACAAGAACAATCGAATGAAGGAGAAGTCCCACTCACGGACTTAAAACATGAGCTCTCACCACGAGGTAAGCCGGTTTGTATCCCATATTTCCCTTTCCAAAATTTTATTTCCATCACTGCATTTGCTTGTTTCCCATTTTAAATATGAATCACCTTTGCATTAGAATTAAGAGAGAGCAAAGAGGATATTTTTGTGCAGAGGGTGGTCAAGCCAAACTCTCTAGTTCGGCCGAGCCTACCTCTATGCTGAACTATGCTCTGTGCCTTTCTCTCTCAATTCTACGCAATGTTTGATTCACTTGCATGAATAAAAACATAAAAACAACCAAAATATTTCCTTTGTCTTGATCATTATGCTCCTTCTTGAAAACGGTTTGTGAAGGTTAGATCCCTGCAAGAATGACAACCCATGTGTAACTAAATGCTAAACCTTGATCCTATAGTCCCTCGGGTATTGTCGTTCTAACATTTTGCAGGCATCATTTCGTAGTCTCTATTCCTGAGGACGATCAAGCACATTCGGTACATGAGCATTGGTGAGGTTAGGACACTCCCCTACTTCATCACATGTCTCGGCACCGATGAAGGCCAACTCAGAGATCACTGACACCGATGTTCCAAGCCAAGCTTGGGGGAGAGAACCCTCATGAGGTAAGTCCCAACCGTCTCATTCAAGTTGCATCTTTGATCTTGTTTTGCTTTAATTTTAGTTTAAATAAAAATAATAAAAATAAAAATACCAAAAATATTTGTTTTCGAATAAAATAACTCCCAACTATGCATGGAATGAATCGTATGCCTCTCATCATGGAAATGATGAATAGTTGCTCTGTCATATATCTTGCAAGTACCTTGTTCATAACCTGTTGCTCTATTGGTGCTTGAGTTATTTGGCATGGGTGAAAAATGAACCTAAAAACCTTGTGGGAGCACATGCTTTATTCCAAGTCTAAGTTGTTGTGAGGAATGATATAGTGAGATTTGGTTGAATTCTTGCTTTTGCTCTTAGTACGGTGAAAATATCGGATGAATTTATTTTCAAAAATAAAATGAAGTTCCTCATTGGTCAAAAACACCTACCAAAGCCATATGATAAGCTTAGTTGACTACTCTCTACTCATATGTTGCTTGTTATCTTAGTGAGCTTTGTCAAATTGTTGTGACCTTTGGGTGAAACTTTCATACTCTTAAAGATCGAGATTCACGTACACACCACCTCTCACTTGCAATTCCTACACTGGGAGTTAGCAAACATTTTCCATCCACAAAATAAATGCTCCATGTTCTATGATCTTCCTCTCCAAAATATTCTTGATAGAGACATGGGCTAGGCAAAATGAAAACCATGCCAAAGAAGCATGGCAAAAATAAATAAATATAAAAAAAGCATGCCAAAGAGCATGACAAAAAGAAAGAGAAAAGAAAAGCATGCCAAGTGGCATGGCAAAAATATGAATAAAAGATAGCCCATGTTCTCGAAAATTAATCAAGGAGAGGAAGGTTCATCCCAAGGAGTTCCACCATATTCCATTCCATCACATTCCATTCCACCATATTCCACTCCATCCATCCCACACACTTGCACTTCTCGGTCTTAAGATGTGATTTGATTCCTCAAAGATCCGTTTTTTGACTTAGCAAAATATAAGATGCATGCATGCCTTCATCCCTTGTCCCTGAGCCACACAAAAAGCCATATTAGATGTTAGGATGAAAAGGAAGGCACAAGCCTTTGGTGAGGATTCAAATACACTTGAGCGATTGAGTGTGCCAATTGAGGAACAAATTTAAAGTTTTTCAAAACTTGTGAAAAACTCCGAGACGGGATCCTGAAAAGAGTAGAGTGGAATAAAACTAAAGTCAAATTGTTCATCCTTTCAACCGCTCAAGATAAGGAGATTGCTAAAAGCCCCATAGGTAAAATTGTGAGTTAATACTTTGCCTATGATTCAAGTATTTTTGAGCACTTGTTGTTTATAAAGTTTACCTGCTAGACAATGACATTGTAGCAACTCCTGATCCACCGAGCCTAAGTTTCTATCTTTGCTCGAGGACGAGCAAAGGTCTAAGTTCGGGGGAGCTATAGTTCCGCCACTTGTATCAGTAGAATAGGGAGAGAGGAGAGGTGAGCGTCCCGGAGAGGAGCCGGAGTGTCGGCCCCTCTTCCCGCTGTACCTCTACGGATGCGGCTTCACTTCGAGTAACATCCGGGTCGTGTCTGGTAACTCTTGTATCTCTCTCTGATTAATTGAGCATTCAGTTCTTACTTTTATATGCTTGCTGGTTCTTCGTTCAATGCTTAGTTGATTGGTATAACTTTATACTGGTTGCTTAGCTTGGGTGCTTATCTTTCTATAGGAGATAAGTATTAGTTGACTAGTGTAGGCGTGGTGCCTATACTTGAGACTAACTTAGTTTATTCCCGTCGCAACGGAGGTGGTAGCCGTAAGGTGGTGACAGCCCTTCCGGTCTTCGTAGCCCATCACGTTAGTTCCGGTCCGTAGGATCCCCCAGTTGGGAAATAGTGGCACCGCTTCTCATCCCTTTCTGTGTGTCCACCGGTTCCCTTGTCCCGAAGCAAGTATCTATCTGTACCCTCTAATCTGCTCGATCAATCAGTAGAATACCTCTATCAGACTCGTACCCTCTCTACCCTCCTATCACTCCTCTTCCCTCTTTGTTGTTGTCATCCACCTCATCCATTCCATTCACTCCATTCCATCTATGCTTGGACGACTTAGTTTAGAATCAGTCCACTTCTCGTTCTCCGTGGAAATCGATACCTTGGAATACTCCCCGGTGAAAGCTACATCGGTATCCGTCCGCTTGCGGATTTATCTGTAGGCCGTAAGGAGTGCCAACAAGCTTTCTGGTGCCGTTGACGGGGAACGGTAGCTGTTCTGATTCCATCACCACCATCCACCATATGGATTCCACCCTCACCTTACGCCAACACTCGGCTCCAAAGGGCGATTGTTTGGAGCCTCCACCATCATCACATCCCATATCCACACCCGACTATGAGCTGCGTCCCGGCTTCGTAGCCATGGTTCGTGAGCAAACATTCTCAGGAATGAATGCTGAGAGTCCATATGCACATTTGCGCGAGTTTGAGCAACTCTGTTCGTGTCTCGTCATTGCGGGCATGACACAAGAAACGCTTAAATGGAAGCTATTCCCGTTCTCATTGACGGGAGGAGCAAAGAAATGGTACTCTCTAGTTGTCGGAAATATGGAAGGGAGTTGGGAAACTCTCAGAGAGAAATTCTGCTTAAATTTCTTCCCAACTTCAAAGGTAGCCAGCCTCCGAATCAAAGTTCTTACCTTTAAGCAATTAGAGGGAGAATCGTTAGGACCTGAGGACCTTCCCAACTGTCTGGGCTCGTTTCAAGCAAATACTGGCCTCAGGACCGGACCTAAGTCTACCAGAACCTGTTGTTTTACAACATTTCAGCCTTGGCCTCTGTCCCGTAGCCACCACTTTCTTGAACTCCGCTTCAGGAGGGTCGTTCTCTCATTTGACTCCTAGTGAAGCGAGGATAGTCCTGGAGCATATCCTGGACGACACTCCCTACACTGGAGTCTATGACGAACTCCCCGATGAAGAAGAGAAGCAGCCTAAACCTGAAGAGCCTGTACACCTACAATCTAAAACCATCAGCTCTTCCATTCCATCAGAACCCGAAGCTCATTTCGAACCACCACTATATTCTAGCCTGGACTACCATCATCCACTCTACACCACTCCCTACAATTTTGACGATGATCTATTCGATGACATCGACTGTGCCATAAGTTTCCCACGGGAACGATGTGTAGAGCAAAAAGATCCACCCCCCGACAAGGAAGCATTAGAATATCAAAGAGAGTACTTAGGCCGTCTCTCTGCCATCAAGAGTCGGGAATGGCTAGACGAGGCGGAAGCCTCGACCGAGGTAGTTAAAATGCCCAAGAGAATCCGAACAATCTTTTGTGAAGTTATGGGCATGGACAAAGAAATCGGGTATGACCCGAGCCTCGGAATCAACATAATCTCTAGCTCCTTGGTGCGAGCCCAACTTCCCGATGAACCATGGTGATCATCTCAAAAACATCTAAGGTTCATATCGGGAAGGGTCCTCGACTGTTTAGGGATCTTGCGGGTCATACCCGTTAAGATTAACGACCTAGAACTTTTTCTAGATTTCCATATCTTTGACCTACCCAGCGATTCCACACATTCCATCTTTATTGGTAGGCCAATCGTGAAAATCCTAGAGAAATCACCACATCAGCTAGTAGAGCTTAGGATCGGAGAAGAACTTGTCCTAGACTCTTGTTTCTACTCCTTGAACACACCTATAGAGGCAGATCCCAATCCTGATCCTAAAGAGGAGGTCATGTCAACATCCTTGATAGACTTAGAGCAACCTTTCCTAGAAGAAGATGCCCAATTTCTTATGGAGGAAGAAGACATTCATCCTCCAATCGAGCCTAAGCCTCTTCCCTCTGGATTGAAGTGTGCTTCCCTCTATAAGGACGAACACACTCCAGTGACCATCAGTGACAAACCCTCTAACGTTGAAACCCAGCAAATTTTCACTGTCCTGGAGGAATATCAATCAGTCTTTGGACACTCGGTCCAAGATTTCAATGGGATTACTCCTAACCTTCATATTCATCATATCCCTATCTCATCTTATCCTGGGGTCATAAGGCAATTGTCACGGAGATTTGTCTTTGATCGGGGAAAGACCAGATTCAAAGCCAGAAGCCATCATCTTCCCCTGTCATACCCCCTAATACGACTCTATGCGTACACCTCCCACGAGTAAAGGGGATTCGTAATTCCTTTGGCCACACCGGGCTTTATAGGTGTTTCATCGAAAATTTCTCTCTAATAGCCCGGTCATTGACCAATTTCCTAGCCAAGGAAACCCCTCTTGTCTCTAATCAAGAGTGCTATGCTTCCTTTCAAACCCTTAAGAAAGCACTCAGCTTCGCTCCCATCATCCAGCCTCCCGACTAGAGCATTTCACTAGAAATCATGTGTGATGCGAGTGATTTTTGCCGTAGGAGATGTTGTGGGCCAAACCAAGGACAAGAAGCATTATGCTCAATGGTCCCAGCTCAACTACGCAACCATGGAAATGGAACTCTTAGCAGTTGTATTTGTTATAGAAAAATTCCGGTCCTACCTAGTTGGGGCAAAGGTCATAGTCTATTCAGATCATGCTACTTTGAAGTACCTTTTGACCAAAAAGGATGCGAACCCAAGACTCATCCGTTGGGTCTGTCTCGGGTACAAGTCTCGTTCGATCTTCCCACCGATCATTTCTTACGGGATGATACGCTCCTTAAGGTCACAACACTAGAGCCGTGGTATGCCAACATAGTCAACTTCACGGTGTTAGGGTACGTCCCATCAGGTGAAAATAGAAAAGTAGTGGTTTATGAGAGCTGACATCACCAATGGGACAAGCCGTATCTCTTCTGGATACAAAATGGACTCAGACGATGCATACCTGCACCTGAGGCACATAAAACCTGGGAGAGATATCATGGAGCACCTTATGAAGGACATTATGGAGCGTTTAGAACAAAGGTCTGGCAATATGGAGATGCTAAGGAATTTAGCAAGAGATGCCCACACTTCCAGAAACACGAGAATATAAGAGACGCAAAGCTGCTTACCAGTAGTCTTCAAGTAGAAACCTTTGATGTATGGGGAATAAACCCCATGGGTCATTTCCCTAACTTAGAGAACTACGAGTTTACTCTGGTAACCATAGATCCCGTCTCTAACTGGGTAGAAGCCAAGCCCTACCGAGCCGCAGCCACCAGGCACGCTAAGCAAATGTTCCATGAAACATCTTTCCTCGCTTTGGCATCCTTGGGCTAGTCATAGGGGCTCCCATCTCATTGACTCCATCTCCCGGAAATATCTAAGTTTGGGGGAGCCGCATTTTATAGCCACATCTTCTCACCCCCAAACTAGTGGTCAAGCAGAACATCCAACACTCACATCAAGAACATTCTGCAAAAAGATCGTTAATGAGATAGGTGTGCCCTAGAGAGATAGACTCGTAAAAGCACTTTGGGCAAACTAGACCACTCTAGTTTGGGCAAATTAGGACAATTCAGCCAAACCATGTTGGTTCGACCGAAGGACCCCTCTTTTGCCCCTTGAGCGTCCTTTTGGACCCTTGATCCTATCTCTATCCCATCTTGTCTCGAAGTCGCTAGGAAAATGTTGGGAAAACTGCTTGTCGATCTCAAGTCAGAAACCATCCTCCATCACTTTCCCGAACACGACCAAGTGTTCACATTTCCCAGCCGCCATGACCACTCAATCCTTGTCCAAAGACCTTTCCTCACCTAGGGGTTCCTTCTCCAAGAGTATCACGAGCAAAACTGTCAAAACCCATAAAGCCTTCTGATTGAACATCCCGAGGAGGAGGAAGAAGAGGAGCCCATGGATGAAGAGCCTGAATGGAGATCTGGTGCAAACACACTAGAAATTTAACAATCTCGGTGAGAAGGTCATCGAAGGCGAGCCTTGGCAGATGGACAAGGATGACAAGATCAATGTCCTCTGCCAAGTGTTGGCGGTCGTTAAAACCCAATTTCGACCACCAATACTCGGGAATAAATGAGAGACTATGCAACATTCCATGTACTTAGGTTTTATTTCTAATAAAGTTTCACGAGTTTTGGTGAGTGTCATGTTTGCATGTACAATGTTCGGAAATACGGGCTATAGGGGTCAGAAATGACCGAATCGGCCGAACGACACGTTCGGCCAGTTACCCCCCTCAGCCGTACGGGCCGGCGGGAGCCGTCCACGTTAGCGACAACTCAACGATGACATCGAATGACAAGTGGACGACCGCCAACTCAACCGAAAAGCCATTGCCACCTCATCCTGGGCCCACACAGCAAGAAGATCACCTGAACCAGGACAAGTACGAAGCCCAGGAGGAAGAAGCGATGCACGGGGGCAGGCCTAGGCCTCCAGGCCCGTTCGGCCGAACAGGGCGGTTCGGCCGAACCGCCCCCAGTGCACAACCGCCTCCAGGGGACGCATCACAGCCGTGGGAGCCAGAGGCGGCAAATCCCACGGTTCGGCCGAACTGGCCAGTTCGGCCGAACCGGGGAATTCGGCCGAAGGCCCGGCACCGCCTCCCTGGCTTCCTTGGCGGTTACCCTGCCTACAACCGCCATCAACCGCTATAAATTGGACAGCCCAAGCCCTCATTCAACACACCACTCAAGCCAAGGAGCTCTTCCACTTCATTTCTTTCTAGTAGAGTTAGGATAGTTTAGTTGGGAGTTAGAGCCGAGTTGAGCTGTGCCTCGGAGGTTCCGGAGTCGTCTTCAGAAGCTCTGGTATTAGCTCTTGTATCTTTTACTTTATCTTTTGTATGACATTCAAGTTATCAATATAGTATCTGCTTTATTCTACTTGTGCCTTATATAGTTGCTTCTACTTTAGTCTAGTTGCTTCTATATCGTGTTTTAGACTATAGTCGGTTCTAGTTCTTAGTGCTCTTAGTTCTTGCTTAAGTCTCTGTCTTAATTGGTTCTTCGTCTCTGCTCACACTAGCGGTGACTTGTCATTGGGGTGTGAGTTAGAGTTGCTTGCTTCTGCTAGCGAAGTAAGTAGTTATTGATCTGTGTAGGAGTGGTTCCTAGACTTGTCACTAGCCTTAGTTTCTGCTTGTAACATTCCAAAAATTCGTAGAATTGTTGAATGCAAAAATCCGGAATTTCAAAAATTTTGGTGAATTGTTGTGCATGCGAACAAACATATAAGGTTGTCTTCCATTTTGCCCTCTATATTCTTAGGCAAATTTAAATTAATTAAAAATCAATTTGAAGTGCCAAGGACCAAATAGTGTGATTTGGAGTTAATTTGGTTTTATTGGATTTTTGGTTGGTTTGAATTCAAATTCTAGATTTGAATTCAAACTCTGACTAGCCCAAACTAATTTCAAACCAGCTAACCTTCTTTGGGCCGAAACACTCTCGCGAAGTCTGGAAACCGTCCCTCTTCTTTCTTCCCGAGCCAGCCGACCAACCAGCCCGTCAGCTCTTTCGGCCCAACAACGGCCCAGCCATCCACCCGCGCTCCCTTCCCTCCTTCCGTCGCTGACCAGCGGGACCCACGCGCACTATTCCCCCTTCTTCTTCCTTCCCCTTCTCTCTTTGCCCCGGCGGAAAGCGGAGCCGCTGCAGCCAATCCCAGCGCGGGAGCTTTGGCGGCCCGACCCGATTGCGCCGCGTGTCCCCGGGCGCGGACGCCCACCCATCTCGCCGTCCGTGCCCCTCTCCAACCCTAGCTTTCCCCTATAAATCGATCTCTGGGTCGCCTTCCTTCCCTTGAGCCGCCGCCGCCCCAATTGGGGATTCCAGTCCAAGATCCGAGAGGGAGAGAGAGTGGAGGAGGAGCAGAGGTGGGAGATGAAGCCGAGGGTGAGCTAAGGGGGCAACGAGGAGTGGCTGGAGCGTGAAGCCGCCGACGCGCGAGCGCCGCCGTCTGTGGGAGCACCGGAGCAGGACAGGACTAAAGCCGTCCGTGGGCGCACGAGCTTCGCCGGAGCTTCGCACACCTTCCCCGAGCTGCTGCGTACATCGACGTAACCCGTGGTGAGCTGCCACCGCTCACCCCTCTTTCTTCCCCGTCTCCGGCCATGTCGCCGCCGCCGCCGCATGCTAGCCTCTGTGAGCCGACCATCGAGTCGAGCATCTCCTGCAGGGCCTCGTCGCGCCGCTCGTGTTTGTTGTTGCAAACCCGCCGACGCCGCTATGCCGACCCAGGCCACCATGCCGTCGCCGTGCGCCGGGGACACTCGGGCCGTGAGGGCGCCATGGCCGTTGTCACACCCGGGTTTACATAGAAACCCGAATGCTGCGATATGTGTGCCCAGGATGTCCACAAAACATATATAGCTTACAAATATGGAAATCAGAGTACATATGCTCGAATAAAGTAATGTTAAATCAGAGTTTAGCACATACACAGCGGAAGACTATTAATTATCTCGACGGGTAGAGCCTCAAGTCCACAGGGACACCGACTGGTTGACCACAGCTCAGAAGTACAGAAGGTCCTCAAGAAACTGCATCTGTTACCCATCCGGGATTTTGTTGAATAATGGCTAGTGTAAGTAATTGTCTTACTTAGCAAGTATAACATGGTGTAAGAAGGCTAAAAATAAGGCTTGACACGGCTGAACTGCATTAGCACTCTTAGTTGGTTCATTTTATCATTAACCAAAATTACTACAATAAGTGAAACCCAGTTGCAAACCCAATTAATAAAGTAGAAGTGAACAATAATCATAAATAACATCACCTTCTAATCAAAAAGGATCCAGGCCGCTCGCGCCCCTGAGCAAGACTATCATGATAGATTGTACACTCTGTAGAGGTTTCGCCCTTTACCCACCAGTCACGTAAAAGTTCATGGAACTTTAAACCCAACCATGCGGAGGTGGATCAGACCTCACAAACCACACTTCCAAGGTGTGATCCCATAGGGACGCTACGAGGCTTTTCACAAGACACCCTAACAAGACAGTGGCCGCTAAGGTAATACAAGGTGGTGAGACTCTAGGCACCGAGATTGACTTATGCTTATGTAGCGACATGAGGGGGTCAATGGCGTCCATGCGCAACAAAGAATAACAACAACAAAATAAATAGCGCAACGTGTGGAGCCCCCGCACTAACGGAAGCTCCCAACACGGGACTGGGTCTAACGAGACCTTGCCGACGGGGCTACCGTCCTCGGTGGAATCAAGAAACACCCCGTGCCTTGCCTCCCATAACGCCGTCGGCCCGTCGGTAACCACTGCCAAGCTAGAGCCGTACATGCTACTTGTCCAAGACCAGAGCCATTATAGTTCTGGTGGTGGCGACAGGCTCCTGGGTTGCCGCTTTAAGAACCAGTCCTTACGGAGAGACACTAGGACAAAGCATGAAGCAAATGCCATAGCTCCCTGATTCATGTTGCTAAAAAGCAAGTTTTATCAACCATATTGAAATAAACCATTAAGTTATGTTTAACAGTTAAGCCATGGTGACAGTAGTTGCGCCTAGCAAAGTTCTACCCAAATGCATAAACCCTGGGATAATCAGGGGAACAAGATACAAAAACTAGGTACATCCTTAGGGTACAATAAATTAGACACATGCATATGAATTTAGAGTATTTAAGCAGGGGTGTGTAGGTAGCAAGGATTGTCCGTGCTATACTTGCCTCAATTCCAATATAATTAGTCATGGTCTTCAGCTCTTGATCTTGAAATCTCTCGATGACGATCCTCTACTCGCAACGATCAACGAGCGCAAACATTCAACTACACAAGCAATCAAACAAGTACGACTATGAACAATACACCAATCAAAGAGAAATGTTTTAGAAGAGTGGACTACAGGATAGGGCTTGGTTTGATGGTCACGTGAGCGCAAGGATCGCTGAAAACGGAGCAACGGTTGAAAAGATACAGCTATCGAAAGATTTGTATGAAAGTCTATGAGCTTCATTTATTTTAATTAATTAAAATATATGTAAAGAGTATTTCAGAGAAATACCCCTTTATTAGTTCAAATTGTATTTTGTATTTGGAAGGCCGAAGTAAACTTGATTAAATTTTATTAATAATTGTTGATGTATAAATTATACCGATTAAACAAATAACTTTTCAAAAGAAAGGTATGTGAACCATCTAACCAACTAGCTTTATTATTCGCGTTCAACTAGTCATGTTATTATTAGAAATAAATTATAGTAATATTAGTCGTATTAAGTTTTGTTTGCAAGGACCGAGGTATGAGCTAATTGTCATTAACATTAATCATGTTAATATTATTTATGAAAACCGAGATATAACCTAGTTAGATTTTATTTATAAAACTCATTGAATGCATATTAGTCAAATTAATATTAACATAAAAGACGAGTATAAGCCTTAATTAGATTTTAATTAGGGAAAGACATTCAAATAGCATTTAATCAACTTAATATTAAATAAAAATTCAGAAACATGAAACATGGTAAATAACAGTGCTAACGTGTAGTTTACGTTGATATGAATCTAACGCAACGAAAACGGATCGAATCGGAGCTAAGATGTGGATTTTATGCATAAAACAAGGTTGTAGGGACCTAGGCGTGATTAATCATAGATCACAGGGCTAGCTGGTAAGATTCGCGAGACACAGTGAACAGTGCCCGCAAAATTAGCAAAGGCTGGGGTTAGATCTGAAAAAATGGGCTCGGCTGGGTTTATGTGTTGGGACCTAATTTTTCCAGGGGGTTCTCTGAAAGAAGGCCAAGACACAGAAATACATCTAAGGGTTTCATTATTCCTCGGGGGTGTTTCTGCAAAAGCTCCTTTGAGCTTCTTCCCATGGCTGACGCGGCGGCTCTGGAGGCTCTGCTCGCTGGCGAATGGGTGGACTAGGGTGATGGTGAGGTAGCGCAACGGGTAGAGGATAAATAGGGGACTCCGTAGAGGTTCTCACCACGGCCAGAGGCGCAGGTGTCCGGCCAGCAATCGGCCTGCGGCGGAGACGGTGGGCGGCGGCGGCGGCTTCACGCGGGAGGAGGCGCTCCGGCGATCGATCGGCGACGAGATCCTATGGCGGAGGTGCGGCTTGGTGCGGGGAAGCCCGTTGTGGTGTCGGTTTGCTCGGATCGGCAACGAAGGCGGTGAATCGGCGACGAACAGACCGGCGGCGGCGCTCCCGTGGATGTCCGGCGGCTCTGCAGATGACGGTGCCGGCGCTGTGGTCAGAGGGGATGGCAGTGAGGTAGCGCAAGAGGGAGATAGGAGCGAGGGGATCTCAGGAAGATGCTCACCGGCGGCCTGGGATGGCTAGCGACGCCGACGCTCGAGGACGGCCGGCGGTGGCTCGGTCTCCGCGTGGGAGAGGAGCTCCGGCACCGGGACAGCGAAGAGAAGCGCAGGAATGGGTGCGGCTTGACGCAGGGAAACTCATGGCAGCCTCGGCTTCGTCCGGCGGTCGTGCAGGGCAGCGGGTCGGCGGCAATGGCGCCGACGGCGGAGCTTCTTGCTCCGGCGAGCTCGTGGCGGCGAGGAGGGGAAGCGGTGAAAGAGGTTAGGGGGATGCGGCTCCAGGGAATCGGTGTCCATGCTGTTTAATAGGGGCGCGGATGGCAGGGCGTTGCGGCACGCACGCCGAGAAATTCGGCGCGACGGCGCGACTGATTGCGGCGGCGGCGCATTCAGGGCGCGTCCGCGCGCGAGGAGGGAGCCAGGCGCTCGGCTCGGCTGGGCCGGGAGCTGGGCCGCGAGCTGGCTGAGAGGGGAGGCTGGTTGGCGCGGGAGCTGGGCTTGGAAGGAAAGCGGCCGGGTGGCGAGCTGGGCCGGGGAAGCTGGCAGGCGGCCCAATAGCGGAGGGGGAAAGGAGCAGGCCGGGCTGAGTGGCAGAGCTGGCGGGAGTGGGCCGAGCTGGGGGAAAAGGGAAGAAGGGGGAAAACCAAACCGGGGCAAAAGATCAGGGGGCAAAAGCGAACTCTGGCCCAAACAACTAATCTAAAGCTCAAACAAATGTAATTCAAACTTGAATTTAAATTAAATTTAAATTCTCATTTGAACTACACACAACCAAAACTCAATGCAGCCAGCATGAATGCAAGGCACTCAATAATAAACCTATTTTTTTATTTAATTTAGAAAATTGGTTTTTCCTATACTAAATTCCCTGGTAATTATATAAAGCTTGGAAAATTTTTAGAAAATTGAGAAAATTATTATATTAATTACGTTAAAAATTAACAACCCAAAATTCGAAAATTTTGGGGTGTGACAGCCGTGCCGCGGATGAGCTTCACGCTCTTCCCGCGCGTGTGAGTGCCAAAGCCGTGGCCAAGTCTAGATCAAAGCTGCGTGCCTGTGAGAGTCGTCTACCCTTCGCCGTCGAGCCGTTTTTCGCCGTCGCCAGCCGCGGTACGCGTGCGCCGCCGCACGTCATCGTCGGGAAGCCGCTCCGAGTCGGCCACAGATCGATCCCGTGAACCCGGTGCACGTGAGCCGATCTCATGGCTCACGGTGGACGCGGTCCACCGCACCGCAGGCCAGCACCCAGCCTTCGTGGGCCGCTAGCCCAGCTTCATTGGCCGGCCCAGTAAATTTCGGCCGAAAGTTCGGCCCAGCCAATCCCTTCCTTTTTTCTTTTAACGCTGACAAGCCGGCCCCACCTGACAGCGACACTAGGAGACTGACATGTGGGCCCAGTTGACCCCGCTGACCATTGACTGTTGACCGGTCAACGTTGACCAAGTCAACGCTGACGTCATCCGGGCCCACGATGACGTCAGCAAAGTCGGCCCCACTGATGACGTCATGCTGACGTCAGCAGCGATGACGTGGCACGCCCTGGTGCTGCCACGTGTCCCAGCCTGAGTGATTTTCTTTTTTCGTAATTATTTAATATTTCCATAAAATGATTTAAACTTCAAAAATTAATAATAAATCAACCGTAGCTCAGAAAAATATGAAACCAGTTTCTATATTTTTCTAAAATCATGACCTACGCGTTAGTGTAGAGTTTGGTGTTGTTTGGATCTTCTTGCTTCACCGTTTTGGTGTTTCTTTGCTAGTCGCTCCCGTTTTTATTTTTCTTTCCGCGTTCTTAGGAGGTCCGGAGAGTCCAGAGGAGGGCGTCTACTACCCCAACTACCTCTACGAAGTGGAAGAGCAAGTCCCAGGTTCACGCCCAGCCATTTTCTGAAATACCTATTAGACATGCAACTAGTATGCTAGCGCTTTACTTTATTCGCATGATGATGATATACCTACACTACCATTTATCTACCCTGTTACCTTGCTACCTATTATCCACTATATGAGAATGCTATGCTTGCATGTGTTGGGATGGTTGTGATTGATCTTCTTGGCGTGAGTTGGGTGGCTTGGGAGGAGTAGTGCAGCTAGGCGGTGGAGGCGAGTGATAACAACCCGGTCGTTTGATCGGGGTGCTTGGGAACTCCACTCGGACAGTTCCTACGGAGTACCTGTTGCGGGTACATTTATGGATTACTTGAGATTGATGGATTTGAGGAGTTGGGCGGCAATACCTGTAATGGGTGCCGACTGCGGACCGTTGCGGCGGATCGCTTTGACGCTGATACTCGCCTTGCCGACAATTAAGGACCCGGTTCGAAGTCACCTTTCAGACATGGATTACAGAGCTCACCATCTACCCAGTATGGGGAGGGTTCCAGCAAGCCTACTGAGTGCAGTACCAGGACTGTAGGAGATTCGAGTATGATATGTGTAACGGGGACTCGTTGCGGCGTACTCTCCCTGATTTACCACAGCCCCCGACTGGCCCCGGTGGGAAGGTTTCACATCCCTGGGGCAGATGTTAGCGTGCCGATGTTTCCCGAGCCCATGGAAGTAGGATGGTACCATTACTCTTTAGGGTCTTTGCTGTGGGCTGTGTCTCAAGGCGGCTAGCTACCGTCTGCAGCCCGGGTGGTTCCTGGAGCGCAACCTCTGCAGAGTGAAAACTATACGTATCGCCGTGTCCACGTTTATGGACGATCGCATCTGGATCGACGGAGATTAGCATGAGATTCTGCTTTCTTACCTCATCCTTGTTTCAGGTTATGAGAGGTTGGACCAGCGTTTGCTGTTGAGACAAGGTGGGGAGGGAGCTCACCGAGTCGACTAGTGAGTGAAAGGAGTTGGCGGATGATTTTGCGGGAACCTGCTGAGGCAGGACGAGCCCGATGTGGTTGTGAGATTGATGGATGGTTTTGGGGAGTGTATGTGCTGGTGAGGAAAGGTGTTGGTGATGAGATGAACTTGGTTAATGCTGCTGCTTGCGCATAGAAACCCCAGCTTTTATACCTTGAATACTTTACTACTAGTATAGTCCACCTTAAAGCATTGCTGCATATTATGGTTGGTGACGTGGACCTATCCCATATCCTTGGGGACAGTCTTTGGGTACACAGGAGAAGACTCCGAGCACAAGATCCATCAAGATGGACGATGACAAGAGGGTTGTGCGCTGCGCTCAAGGATGCCTGTGAAGGTGAAGGCCTGAAGCACTAGAAGCTTATAGCTATCCGCTGCGTAGTGTTTTCTCTTCTGTTGTTTAGCCCAGTGGGCTTGTACCATACCGCTATGTATTTAAATCATGTTTGAGGACCATAATCAATGTATGGATGTGGTATTCTCCTGAAATGAGTTCTGTACGTGATAGCTGTTGATTCCTGGGACTATCACAAGGGTACAGGGAGTCGGATTCTCGTAATTGGGAATCCGGTTCATTTCACTGCCCGTCGCAACGGAGGTGGTAGCCGGGAGGTGGTGACAGCCCTTTCGGTCTCTGTAGTCCATCACGTTAGTTCCGGTGTCCTAGAACCCAAGGTTCAGGGTAGTCGGCACCCCTTCTCATCCCTTTCTGCATGTCGGAGGCCTTGTAGTCCCCAAGGAAGGCAATAGACTTATTCCAGACCTACTAGTGCTGGCTCTTCAGCCGCTGCATCTCTAACTAATTGGCTTAGGTAGATAGAGTCCCAGGAATCCTTTATCTCTTCTCGTTGTCCTCCCAACTATCTATACCTTCTCTCATCTATCCGAGCCCCCCTTGAGCTGTGTGTCCGGTATATCCACTCCTATCCAATACCGTTACCCCCTGTCTTGTCTAGTCGTGTAGCCTTCTCTGATAGTCTCGAATATCTGTTCACTAGTATTCTTGCCAAAGCTTCCCTGCGGAAATATAAATTACGATACCTCGGGATACTCCCAAGTGAAGTGCTACAGCGGTGATTCTGTGCGCTTGCAGAATATCTCTATATTTTACCAGCCATAAGGAAACCACCGAAACACTCCTTGCATCCAGTACCGGGATTCCCAATCCTGATATTGGATCGTAAGAAGTGCCAACACCAAGCACCCACAGCAAAATTTAAGAGGCTCACCAAAGCCACGTAACATCTAGACCTTCACGATCCATATATAGAGTAGATGTCATGTGGTTGTATCTTTTAGAGCACCATTAGTTTCAATTTATTTCCCAATTCAATTTCCCTTTGCTTAAATCATTGTTTAGAAGGTGCTCTCTGAAAGGATCAACACTAGGCCTAGAGGGGGGGTGAATAGGCCTGTTTAAAATTCCTGCAATAAATCTCAGAGAAACTATCAGGCAGTCGGATGATCCGACACAATCTCGGATCTTCCGACAGGAAGATCCGACAGTGTATAGGATCTTCCGACAGAGACAGAAACCCGGAAGATCCGATGCCAAGCCGGATCTTCCGACAGGCAGCTCAAAGATACTTCGAGATTTGAAAACTAATAACCTTTTGACGATTCCACTTGAATACAAAGCTTACAAATGAAGTAGGGAACCTTTTATATATGATCAATATCAGAGTATAACCACAGATAAGTAGATCGGGACAAATCAAGTTATAGAAACAATATGAGCAAGAACAAAAGTGGAGACAAAGGATTTTCTTCCGAAGTTCACTCCACAAAGGAGCTACGTCTCCGTTGAGATGCTCACAAAGAGCCGGGCTGTCACACTAACCCCAAGTCTCTCCCAATCAACCACAAAGGAGGATTGAGTTACTTACTATGTGCTCCCACGAAGAGAGAGGGTAATACAAACTTCCGGGACTCAAACCACAAGAGAATGGGAGTTCACCGGCACCTCTAACCGTCTAGGAGCAAGCTCCAAGAGTAACAAACGTGAATCGACGAATCCAAGTGCTTCAAGTGCTTGAGAGATGAACTAGTTGAGGGAGCTCAAGATGGCACTAGGTCTCACACCTCAAATCTTCTCTCTCACTCAAACCCTAGGTGAATCTTGGAAGAATCAAGCTTTGGAAGGGAGTAGAGAGAGGGAGTGAATGCTCAAGTGGGAGTTTGTCTCGTGTTAGGTCAGTGTAGGCAGCCCCAGTGAATGAAAGGGGGTGAGGGGTATATATACCAACCCCCCAAAATATGACCGTTATGTTTACTGCGAAGGGGTACCGGATCTTCCGACAATAGGTCGGATCTTCCGATAAGCAACAGAACCGAGTAACAAAAACTCCAGGTAAGTTCCGGGGGACGGATCTTCCGACCAGTTGTCGGATCTTCCGGGCGACCCCGGAACTTCCGGCCCAAAGAAATCTCAAGACAGAGCCAACCGGAACTTGCAGTCGGATCATCCGGCCAGGGGTCGGAACATGTACTCAGGACACTTCCGAGGCTAAAAAAAATGGCTAAGTCATGTAAGTTCCGACCAGGGTCGGATCTTCCGGCCAGGAAAAAATTCAAGGCCGAGCGGCCCGGAACTTCCGGTCGGATCTTCCGGCCAGGAAAACCCCAAGGCCGAGCGCCCCGGAACTCCTGGTCGGATCTTCCGGCCTAAGATCCGGCCACGTAGGAAAGGGGTTAGTGAAGTGTTTTTGTGGCTCTAAAGAATTTTTCATCTCAAGCAAAGCACTTTTAGCAACTGGAAATCATCAACTACGTCCCCCTTGATAGTACGGTGGTCCTATACTCAATTTCAAAAGGAAAATAGAATTTAAATTGCCAATTGAGTCTTCCACCATATCAAAAAGAATTGGGGTACTTCCTTTTGTGCTATCTTTCTCTTTATTTCATTTTATTCCTGCACAACTCAAGCACAACATCATATCCGAATTTCTATTGCCATTAATCACCAAAATAGATTAAATGCCTAGATGCACTTTCAATCTCCCCCTTTTTGGTGATTGATGACAATACAAATTTGGGTGCATAAAAGGAATAAAATACATGTAGTAGCTCCCCCTCAATTTGTGCATGGTGTGATAAAATCATCGTGATGCATATGACAAGATATTCACAACAATAAAGAGAGAAATAACATCACATCATCCATAAGCAATACATAATAATAGTATCACACTAGTAATAATCGAAATAAAGTCTTACAAATAAAATTCTCGCTTGGCACACCATCCATAACACAAATTGAAAGTCTTACAAGTTCACAAGCTCAACAAGAATGAAAGATAGATAAGAAACGATGTGGCCCAAATTCACTCCCCCTTTGTCATCAAAGACCAAAAAGGAAAATACTCGTCGTCGTCATCGCCACCATCGTCGTCATCCTCATCATCGTCGCTCTCATCATCATCGGCTACAACGGTCTTGCCCTTGCGACGATCCTCATCCGTCTCGGGCTCACTGACATATTCCTCTTCTTCTTCCTCAGTTTCTTCTTCCGCTATTTCTTCTTCAACTTCTTCTTCCTCTTCTACTATCTCCTCTTCTCCTTGTCCTTGGTATTGAGAGGCACCAAAGACATACTCCTGTGAGTAATCCTCCCAAGGATTTGCAAAAGAGGGTGGAGGAGTAACTTCCTGGAGTTGATGAACTGGAGAATGTGGCATGTTTAACTTGTCAAGAAGCTCCTTATGGCGCTTATCCGCCATATATCTATCATGCTCAGCCCGCTTCTCTCGCTCATGGGATCTCTTAACTTCATGCTTGCACATGTTGAAGCAAGAGAACATGCCTTGAAGAAGGAAATCCAACTTGCTCATTTTTCCTTTGGGAGCAAATGAGGGGCCACTCGAGGAAGTTGGAACACTAGATGGAGGAGCTTGGGAAGATGAAGCACCTCGAGATGATGGAGTTGGAGCACCAAGATAAGGCTTAGACTTGATCTTCAAAAGTTGAGAAATCTTGCCTTGAGGGGATTTATAAGCTGGATGGATCTTGTCAGTCAATATGTTTACCCCAGTCAAATGAGTAATCATGTGAAAAATGTAAGGGGCATAGTGACATCCACTGGAAGCATCATGTGAGCAATAAATAATTTCATTCCAAATGAAATTAAAAACCTTGAACTTGGGCTTCCCGGGGGCCATCTGAAATAGCAGGTTCTTGGCCCTCTTTGAGATGTTATCTGCATCTCCTGCTTGTGGATACATGGTCCCTCTAAACAGTTGATTCAGCAGCTTATAGAATGGAGAGAGTCCCTTGTACTTTCCAAAGACCACCTCACCATATGCATGATCATACATAAATGCTAGCTTGGTGTCATCCAGAATCCTCCCATGATGAAGATCGATCTTGCTGCGATCATTGCTTGTGTGTGCATAAGCAGTCTCCTCAGCAAGCCCAAATAATCCAGCAAAATCATGCAGAGAAATAGAAAGGCGTTTACCACAAAGTGTCCAATGCATCTCGTACCTTTCTTCATCTACCCAAAGTGTGGCATAGAACTGGGCAATGACTTCTTCATTATATGAGCACTCGAAAGCCATGATCTTGTCCAAGTCCATCTCCACACACCTCTTGTATACATCATCAACAACTGGCTTGAGTGGTGGTGGAAAGCTCTTCAGGTATTTCCAGTCGACCCAATACATGGGAGTGCAAATCCGGGTCATCTTCAAAATTACAGACTCATACCAGTCTGCCTGGTGTGCAACCCAAAACCTAGGATCACCCCTGAATGACTTGTACTGAATGCTCCTGGGATCCTCATGTGCACTGAGTCTGAGTGGCTTCATGCTGTTCTGTGCCAACTTGAAGTTGACCATTGCACTGTCTTGTGCGTGTCTGAAGGGAATGGCAGTGCTGATGAAGTTCTGAGCGAGAAAAGATATATCAATGTCATCGTTGTACTAACTCCCCGGTCCTTCTCCCTGATTGGCCCTCTTAATTCTGGGGCGAGGAGGAATCTTGCGCCCCGGCACACTGGATTGGGCTCTTCCGCGAACAGAACGGGAAGTCGTTTCCTTCATTGTCCTCTTGCCCTTGCCAATTTCTCTAATCTCCCCATCTGAAGCAGTATCCGGATCAGATGATGAACCACTTGGAGGATGAAACGAGCTCTTGGTGCGACCGGTACTTGGACGCACTGTCAAAGATGTGGTCTTTTTCTGTGTAACCTTTTCCTTAACCATCTGATAAGATAGGAGAGAACATGTATTTAGAGAGAGGATCAAAGATTTGCAACTAAGTAGACAGAATAGAACTCGACTCAGTCGGATCTTCCGGCCCTGAGTCGGAAGATCCGGGGGTCCGGATCTTCCGGCTCACCGTCGGATGATCCGACAGAGTCGGGTCAAACCCTAACTACTTAGGAACAGAAGATTTAGCCCACCAAACTTTGTGAAATCATAGGGAAGTATTCTAGACATGTATAGGAGATGATTCACTGAGGGAAAACAACTAGAACCTCCTACATTGGTAGATCGGGCGATGGGGATTTTGAATCAATACCGTTGAGATTTCCCGCGAAAACTCCGGAAGATCCGATGGAGATTGAGTCTTGGAGAGTTGGGGAATCAAAAGATGTCACTCGATGAAGAAATCCACGGTCCAATCTTCAAATCGCCGTATGGGATGGAGTGTTGGAGAGAGGAGGCGTTGGTGGAGGAAGAATGAAAGATGGGAGAGGTAACGGTTCGTTCCAGATATATATATATTCGCGCACAGGCCGGAAGATCCGACGACGAGCCGGAAGATCCGACCGAGACAGAACCAGAGAGACCAGAGCGGATGTTCTGAGAGTTCCCAGGTCCGGAAGATCCGACAGAGAGTCGGAAGATCCGACCGGGTCGGAAGATCCGAAAATTCTTCGGAGAGAGCGATTTGAGACAGAACCACCCGGAACTTCCAGGGGCAAGTTCCGGGGGTATGTCGGAAGATCCGAGGGTCCAGAAGAGATATGACATAAAGATGATTTTGCAAGATGAGATTTGATTTGATTGAAGATTTTGAGAGAGCTTGCTTATGAACTAGTAAGACACTTGTCCCAAAGTTGATCAGCAACAAACATTCAACAAATTAACCATGATCAACTTGAGACAAGATGTGATCCAACGATCACAAGATCAAATATTTTGAAATACTCACACAAAACTAAGATAAAACAATTTTTCTCCTAGTCTAGGCATCAAACAATTGTGTATGCAACAAGTCAAGCCAAGTTACGAGAATCCAAAATATTTAGCTCACTCCTCAAGGAACAAAACCTTTGCTCATCGAGAGGCTTGGTGAAAATATCGGCTAATTGTTTTTCGGTTCCTACATGGCATATGGCGATATCTCCTTTGGCTTCATGATCTCTAAGAAAGTGGTGTCGAATGTCTATGTGCTTGGTTCTTGAGTGTTGAACGGGGTTGTTTACTAGTTTTATGGCACTCTCATTGTCACACAAGAGTGGAATGTTTTTGAACTCACAACCAATGTCACTCAAGGTTTGCCTCATCCAAAGTAGTTGAGCACAACAAGCACCGGCTGCAACATACTCGGCCTCGGCGGTGGAAAGCGCAACGGAATTTTGTTTCTTAGAGCTCCATGACACCAAAGACCTACCAAGAAATTGGCAAGTCCCTGTTGTACTCTTCCGATCTACTTTGCAACCGGCATAATCCGAATCGGAGTAGCCAAGTAGATCAAAAGTGGAGCCCTTGGGATACCACAAGCCAAGGTTCGGAGTATGCACTAAATATCTAAAAAATTCTCTTAACAGCCATTAAATGACATTCCTTAGGATTGGCTTGAAATCTTGCACACATGCACACACTAAGCATAATATCCGGCCTAGATGCACAAAGGTAAAGCAAGGAACCAATCATGGAGCGATATACCTTTTGATCGACCGATTTGCCTTCCTCATTTAGATCAAGATGGCCATTCACCGGCATAGGTGTCTTGATGGGCTTAGCATTGGCCATGTCAAACTTCTTGAGCATATCACTTGTGTATTTAGTTTGACATATGAAAGTGCCATGCTTCAATTGCTTGATTTGAAATCCGAGAAAGAACTTCAATTCTCCCATCATTGACATCTCGAATCTCTTGGTCATTATCCTACTATACTCTTCACAAAATTTCTCATTAGTAGAACCAAAGATTATATCATCAACATAAATTTGACAAACAAACAAATCTTTGTCTATTTTCCTAGTGAAGAGAGTAGAATCGGCTTTGCCCATTACAAAGCCATTCTTGAGAAGAAAATCCTTAAGGCATTCATACCATGCTCTAGGTGCTTGCTTAAGCCCATAGAGCGCCTTATGGAGTTTGTAGACATGGTCGGGGTGCTTGGGGTCTTCAAATCCCGGTGGTTGCTCCACATATACTAGCTCCCCGAGAGGCCCATTCAAAAATGCACTCTTCACATCCATTTGATACAACTTGAAGTTGTGATGAGATGCATAGGCCAAAAGGATACGAATTGACTCAAGCCTTGCCACCGGGGCATATGTCTCACCAAAATCAAGCCCTTCAATTTGAGTGAAACCTTGAGCAACCAATCTAGCTTTGTTTCTTGTGACAATGCCATTTTCATCTTGTTTGTTCCGGAAAACCCACTTGGTGCCAATCACATTTTGCTTGGGTCTTGGGACCAATTCCCATACTTCATTTCTTGTGAAGTTGTTCAACTCTTCTTGCATTGCAATAACCCAATCCGCATCTCCAAGAGCTTCTTCTACCTTGAGAGGTTCCAAAGAGGAGACAAACGAGTAACATCCACAAAAATTTGCTAAACGTGAACGAGTGGTTACCCCTCTTTGGATGCTCCCTAGAATGTTGTCAACGGGATGATCCCGTTGAACACTTTGATGAACTCTTGGATGTGGGAATGTTGATTGACGTTGGATGGGTCCATCACCATCTTCTTCATGATGTATCTCAACATCTTGAGTATCTTCACCTTGAGCTCCCCCTTGATCAATGCCTTGGTCATGATCGTCACCATGATCTTGGACTTGATCTTGTGATGAGCTTGGTGGTTCAACTCTTGTTGATGGTGACGGGTCGATGTTGAACATGATTTCCGGATCTTGGTCTTGTTCTTCATCTTCATTTTGAGGCTCTTGGGGCTTCACTTCTCCTAAACTCAAGTTCTTGATAGCTTGATTTGGCGGGACTTCATCTACAAGGTCATTTATAACTTGCTCTACTTGAGAGCCGTTTGATTCATCAAATTTTACGTCTACCGTGATCTCAACACAACCGGTGGTTTTGTTGAAAACACGGTAGGCGTGTTCGTTAGTACCATAACCAAGTAGAAAGCTTTCATCAACCTTAGGTGCAAACTTTGAGCTTTTGTTTTTCTTGTTAAGAATGTAACATTTGCAACCAAAGACTCGAAAGTAGTGCACCTTTGGTTTGTTACCGGTTAGGATCTCATATGGAGTCTTGTTCAAGTACTTTTGAAGATAGAGACGGTTAGTGGCATGGCAAGCCGTGCTAACCGCCTCGGCCCAAAAGTTATCCGGAGTCTTGTACTCATCAAGCATGGTCCGTGCCATCTCAATCAAAGTCCTATCCTTCCTCTCAACAATGCCATTTTGTTGAGGTGTGTATGGCGCGGAAAGCTCATGCTTGATTCCCTCTTCATCAAGAAACTCTTCAACATTTGTGTTCTTGAACTCCGTCCCATTGTCACTTCTAATATGCTTGATCTTCAACTCAAACTCATTTTGAGCTCTTCTAATGAATCTCTTGATGATTGTTTGAGCTTCACTCTTGTCTTGCAAAAAGAAGACCCATGTGAAACGGGAAAAGTCATCTACAATGACAAGTCCATACTTGTTCCCGCCAATGCTAACATAAGCAACCGGTCCGAATAAATCCATATGAAGTAACTTGAGTGGTCTTGAGCTAGTCAAAATGTTCTTGGGTGGATGTGGAGCGCCAACTTGCTTCCCGGCTTGACAAGCACTACATAATCTATCTTTCTCAAAAACAACATTTGTTAGTCCTAGGATGTGTTCATCCTTTTGAAGTTTGGCCAAGTTCCTCATCCCAACATGAGCTAGCCGGCGATGCCAAAGCCAACCCAAGCTAGATTTTGCCACTAAACAAGTCTTCGGTTCCACTTTACTAGTTGTGAAATCAACTAAGTAAAGTTTTCCCTTGAGTCGACCCGTAAAAGCAATAGAGGAATCCTCCCTTCTTAGGATACTCACACCCTCGTTAGTAAAGAGACAATTGTAGCCCTTCTCACAAAGTTGTGAGACTGACAACAAGTTGTATCCCAAAGAATCAACAAGATAAACATTTGAAAGAGATGAGTCGTGTGAGATAGCTATTTCACCTTGACCTATGACATCACCATGATTGTTGTCACCAAATGTGATCTTCTCAACGGGTGAGTCATACTCTTGTAGCTTTGCAAACATATTCCTTTCTCCGGTCATATGATTTGAGCATCCACTATCCAACAACCACCAAGGTCCACCGGAGGAATATGCCTACAAAACAAGTTTAAGCCTTGGACTTAGGTACCCAAAAGTGGTTGGGTCCTTGAGTGTTAGCTTTTGATATTTTGGGCACCCACACACTTCTCATCATCTTCCTAGTATGAGGACCTATATACTTTACCACCATCTTCCCATTTTGGTCCCAAGTGACCATATAGTCAATGGAGTAGTTTGGCGATGGCTTGTGCTCAATAATCTTTTCTTCCTTCTTGGTCTTGATCTTGACATCTTGACTAGATGCTTTTGCCATTGGCAAGTGCTCCATGGACCTTACCGATCCATGAGCCGCATCCATTAGTTCACCTAGATTGGTCCCCTTGGTGAACAATGTCACATCACGACCTCTTTCCTTCTTTGTCCCATTGGCCTTCCCACCTCGAGTGTACCCAAGCCCATCCTTGATAGTACCATATCTACCGGCTTTATATGCCGGGTGGGTCTCGAATACACTCTTGCCCTTACCTTGGTCTTGGCCAATGGCATTATTCAACTTTTGGATTTGAGCGTCTTTAGCCTTGACTTTCTCTTCTAGCTTAGAAATGTTAGTTGCACAAGCATCTAAATCAATTTTATAACATCTTGAGCAACCTTCACTAGTAGAGCCACTTGAGTCAAGAGTTGTTTTGGAGTTGTTCTTGGCACTTTCCCAAAGTGAGCTAAAATTGACTTCTAGATCTTTGTATTTGATCTCTAGGCTTGAATGCCTTTCTTGAAGCTCACTTTTAGCACTCTTTAGATTAGTTAGAGAGTCATTTGTCAAAGACAATTCCTTTGACATCTTCTCTCGTGAGTCATTGGCATGAGATAACTCATAAGTCAATTTCTCAACCTTGAATTTCTCCTCAACTAGAGCCTCTTCTAGGACAAGGTTTCTCTCCTTTTCAAGGATGAGCAATTCTTCTTGTCTATCAAGAGACTCCTCTCTTTTCTCAATTTTCTCTAGTAGCTTTTTAATAAACTTGTAGCCATCTTTTCCGAACTTCTTTATCATGTTTTTCTCATGTTCGGCTTCTTCACTATCTAGATCATTTTCAATGTTTCTAAATGACAAAGGAGTGGATGAGAGAGGTGATGTGGTGTCCAATACCTTAGACCCTTGAGCCATGAGGCACATGGGTGCTTCGTCATCACTCTCATCGATGAAGTTGAAGAGTCGTGGAATAGATGTAGGAGCTTGAATGGCACAAGTGGCCATTTCTTCATCACCGGAGTCATCACTTGATGAATCCCAACCTTCGCCGACGTGAGCGCTTCCAAATCTTTTCTTGTAATCTCGACTCTTCTCCTTGTATTTCTTGTCTTTGTCATCGGTCTTGTCCTTGAGCTTCTTGTTATCCTTGTCATTCTTCTTGTGGGGACAATCGGCAATGAAGTGACCTTTCTCCCCACACTCATAGCATCTTCGTTGAGAGAAGCTCTTCTTTTCACCTCTTGCCTTCATGAATCTCTTGAAGTTTCTAACCATCATAGCGGTTTCTTCATCGGTGCTCTCATGATCATTTGAATCTTCACTCCTTTTGGAAGTTGAGGTCTTCTCATTTGACTCAACATTCTTGCTAGGTTCGGCCTTGAGAGCTATGGTCTTGACTTCGGTTTGTTGGATAGACCTTGTCACATCCAAGCTATTCATTTCATGATATTGCAACTTGTTGAATAGCTCCATAGGCACCATTGTCTTGAACTTGTCACTTTCTCTAATCATTGTGGCAAGCATTGGGTTCTTGGGTGCGTATGCTCTAAGCAATTTCTTTGTGACCTTGTTCTCGCCCCAATCATTGCTTCCAAGCATCCTAATTTCGGTGACTAGGAGCTTCAATCGATCATACATTTCTTGCAAGGACTCATCCTTCTTCATGACGAAAGCTTCTAGTTCTCCTTGTAGGAGATCCACCTTGCCTTCCTTGACTTCTTCCGATCCTTCATGAGCCATTCGAAGAGTGTCCCATAGCTCTTTGGCACTATCGATTCCTCTAATCTTGTTGTACTCATAAGTGCTTAGAGCACTCCTAAGCACGGTCACGGCTTGAGAGTTGCGGAAGATGTCGTATTCTTGTTCACGACTTGGCGTTGCACTCTTGTCAACACCTATATTCACAATAGTCCAAAGAGATGGATGAAGACCATGCAAGTAAATTTTCATATCATCACTCCATCGGGCATAGTCAATCCCATTGAATTTGGGGACTTTGCCCATTGGAATGGATGAGAAATTAAGACTAGAAGGGTCAAAAGATTTGTTAGAAGAAGATGTCTCATATCGATAAGACACCGAGTGAAGTCCGTCGAGAGCGTCTCTTTCTCGTATCTTCTTCTTGAAGAGCTTTTGTGCCTCTCTTTCGGCCTTCTCCTTGATCTTCTTCCTTATCTTCTCCCTTCTTTGCCTTTTCTTTTCTTGTTCATCCAAGCTCTCATCAACATCGCTAATGTTGAATTCATCATCGCTTGAGCTTGACTCAACGGGCGTCGGATGTTTATCTTTGTGGGCGGAAGCCATCTCGGATACATCTCCCATACCGGCCATAGTGTTTTTCCCTTAGCGGTTAAGCCTAAACAAGGGATTAGGCTCTGATACCAATTGAAAGGATCAACACTAGGCCTAGAGGGGGGGTGAATAGGCCTGTTTAAAATTCCTGCAATAAATCTCAGAGAAACTATCAGGCAGTCGGATGATCCAACACAATCTCGGATCTTCCAACAGGAAGATCCGACAGTGTATAGGATCTTCCGACAGAGACAGAAACCCGGAAGATCCGATGCCAAGCCGGATCTTCCGACAGGTAGCTCAAAGATACTTCGAGATTTGAAAACTAATAACCTTTTGACGATTCCACTTGAATACAAAGCTTACAAATGAAGTAGGGAACCTTTTATATATGATCAATATCAGAGTATAACCACAGATAAGTAGATCGGGACAAATCAAGTTATAGAAACAATATGAGCAAGAACAAAAGTGGAGACAAAGGATTTTCTTCCGAAGTTCACTCCACAAAGGAGCTACGTCTCCGTTGAGATGCTCACAAAGAGCCGGGCTGTCACACTAACCCCAAGTCTCTCCCAATCAACCACAAAGGAGGATTGAGTTACTTACTATGTGCTCCCACGAAGAGAGAGGGTAATACAAACTTCCAGGACTCAAACCACAAGAGAATGGGAGTTCACCGGCACCTCTAACCGTCTAGGAGCAAGCTCCAAGAGTAACAAACGTGAATCGATGAATCCAAGTGCTTCAAGTGCTTGAGAGATGAACTAGTTGAGGGAGCTCAAGATGGCACTAGGTCTCACACCTCAAATCTTCTCTCTCACTCAAACCCTAGGTGAATCTTGGAAGAATCAAGCTTTGGAAGGGAGTAGAGAGAGGGAGTGAATGCTCAAGTGGGAGTTTGTCTCGTGTTAGGTCAGTGTAGGCAGCCCTAGTGAATGAAAGGGGGTGAGGGGTATATATACCAACCCCCCAAAATATGACCGTTATGTTTACTGCGAAGGGGTACCGGATCTTCCGACAATAGGTCGGATCTTCCGATAAGCAACAGAACCGAGTAACAAAAACTCCAGGTAAGTTCCGGGGGACGGATCTTCCGACCAGTTGTCAGATCTTCCGGGCGACCCCGGAACTTCCGGCCCAAAGAAATCTCAAGACAGAGCCAACCGGAACTTGCAGTCGGATCATCCGGCCAGGGGTCGGAACATGTACTCAGGACACTTCCGAGGCTAAAAAAAATGGCTAAGTCATGTAAGTTCCGACCAGGGTCGGATCTTCCGGCCAGGAAAAAATTCAAGGCCGAGCGGCCCGGAACTTCCGGTCGGATCTTCCGGCCAGGAAAACCCCAAGGCCGAGCGCCCCGGAACTCCTGGTCGTATCTTCCGGCCTAAGATCCGGCCACGTAGGAAAGGGGTTAGTGAAGTGTTTTTGTGGCTCTAAAGAATTTTTCATCTCAAGCAAAGCACTTTTAGCAACTGGAAATCATCAACTACGTCCCCCTTGATAGTACGGTGGTCCTATACTCAATTTCAAAAGGAAAATAGAATTTAAATTGCCAATTGAGTCTTCCACCATATCAAAAAGAATTGGGGTACTTCCTTTTGTGCTATCTTTCTCTTTATTTCATTTTATTCCTGCACAACTCAAGCACAACATCATATCCGAATTTCTATTGCCATTAATCACCAAAATAGATTAAATGCCTAGATGCACTTTCACTCTCTTTATTTCCCTTCCAATATTTGCTGTTCCAAATCTTAGCTTGATGAATAAATAAAATTAGATTTAAATGCAAAAGGAATAAAATTGTCGCTCCGGTTGGTGCATTTGAGCCAACCGGAGATTGCCCTGTTTAACAGAAAGATACATGAGTACAGGCATGACACAGTGGAGGAACAGGACGAGAACGAGCAGGCCGACCAGCTGACTCAGTACCTTTCAAGGTTGAATCCCTACCAGTGAAGAGTCAGAGCTTGGGGGAGGACCCCCATCAGGTATGTAGAATTACTCAGCACTTTGGTCATTCAATTGAAAATACTTCCCTTGAATAAAATTAACTCCCAACCATGCATGGAATGAAACATATGCCTCACACTTTGGAAATGATGAAATAGTTGCTCTGTCATTAATTTTGCTAGTACTTTGTTGCAACTAGTTGCTTGACTATGCTTGAGTTATTTGGCATGAGTAGAAATGAACCTGAAAACCTTGTGGGAGCACATGCTTTATTCCAAGTCTAGGTTGTTGTGTGGATTGATATAGTGAGACTTTGGTTGAATTCTATTTCTGCTCTTAGTATGGTGAAAATCTCGGATGTTTATGCTTTCAAAAATAAAACAAAAGTCCTCATTGATCAAAAATTCCTACCAGATCCATATGATAGGATTAGTTCTAAACTTAAAACCATATGCTGCTTGTCATCTTAATGAGCCTTGTCAAATTGTTGTGACCTTTGTGAGGAATCTTTCATGCTCTCAAGATCGAGATTCACATACACTCCACCTCTCACTTGCAATTCCTACACTGGGAGTTAGCAAAACCATGCCATCATCCATCCCACGAAATAAACTCTATGTTCTTTGATTCCCTCTCCGAATATCCTTGAAGTAGAGGCATGGGCTATGCAAAAAGAAAAAGGAAAGCATGCCAAGTGGCATAGCAAAAATATGAGAAAAATGAAAGCATGCCAAAAAGGCGTGGCAAAAAAAATTGAAGAATAAAAGATAGCCCATGCTCTCGAAAAATAAATAAAGGAGAAGAAGAATCATTCCATGAAGTTCCACCAAATTCCACTCCACATATTCCACACACTTGCACTTCTCGATCCAAGAGTGTGATTTGATTCTCCTAAGGTCCGGTCTTTGACTTAGCAAAACATAAGATGCTTGTATGCCTTCATCCTTTGTCCCTGAGCCACACAAAAAGCCAAATTAGATGTTAAGATAAAAAGAAGGCAAAGCCTTTGGTGAGGATTCAAATACACTTGAGCGATTGAGTGAACCAATGAGGAACAACTTATCTTTTCACAAAAGGGTGAAAAATGCCGAGATAGGATCCTGAAAAGAGTAGAGTGGAGTAAAACTAAGTTAACCTGTTCATCCTTTCAACTGCCCAAGATAAGGAGATTGCTATAAGCCCCATAGGTAAAATGGCGAAATATACCTTGCTAGTAATTCAAGTAAAAAGTTGAGTACTAGTTGTTTATAAAGTTACATGCAAGAGAAATGACATTGCAGCAACTCCTGATCCACCGAGCCTAAGTTTTTATCTTTGCTCGAGGACGAGCAAAGAGCCAAGCTTGGGGTAGCTTGTTGGCGGTCGTTACAATCCAAATTCGACCACCAATACTCGGGAATAAATGAGAGTCTATGCAACATTCCATGTACTTAGGTTTTATTTCTAATAAAGTTCCACGAGTTTTGGTGAGTGTCGCTTGCGCAAGTACAACTACAACAAATACGTGCTATAGGGGTCGGAATTGACCGAATCGGCCGAATGACACGTCCGGCCGGTTATCCCACTTAGCCGTACAGGCCACCAGGAGCCGTCCACGTCAACCAAACGACAACATACGACATGTGGATGACCGACAACACATCCCGGGGCACCGACACGTCATCCTGGGCCCACACAACACGATCCACATCAGCAAAAGGCAGCCCAGGAGGGTCGAGGACCAGAGGCGGTGCCGGGGGGTCGGCCCGGGCTTCCAGCCCAGTTCGGCCGAACTGACCCCAGGATGGCAACCGCCTCCCAAGGCTGCATCCTGGCCCCTGGTGGCCAGGTCGGTGGATCCTACATTCGGCCGAACCCCCTGGTTCGGCCGAACCGCCATCCCTCGCCCGAATCCAGGAGGGAGATGCCCTAGTGCCTTGGTGGTTACCCAACCTCCAAACCGACTCTTGGAGCTATAAATAGGACAGCACACTTCACTTGTAAACACACAACACAAGAGTAGAGTGAGTGTTGCCAAGTTCCGCCACTTGTATCAGTAGAATAGGGAGAGAGGAGAGGTGAGCGTCCCGGAGAGGAGCCGGAGTGTCGGCCCCTCTTCCCGCTGTACCTCCACGGATGCGGCTTCACTTCGAGTAACATCCGGGTCGTGTCTGGTAACTCTTGTATCTCTCTCTGATTAATTGAGCATTCAGTTCTTACTTTTATATGCTTGCTGGTTCTTTGTTCAATGCTTAGTTGATTGGTATAACTGTATACTGGTTGCTTAGCTTGGGTGCTTATCTTTCTATAGGAGATAAGTATTAGTTGACTAGTGTAGGTGTGGTGCATATACTTGAGACTAACTTAGTTTATTCCCGTCGCAACGGAGGTGGTAGCTGTAAGGTGGTGACAGCCCTTCCGGTCTTCGTAGCCCATCATGTTAGTTCCGGTCCGTAGGATCCCCCAGTTGGGAAATAGTGGCACCCCTTCTCATCCCTTTCTGTGTGTCCACCGGTTCCCTTGTCCTGAAGCAATTATCTATCTGTACGCTCTGATCTGCTCGATCAATCAGTAGAATACCTCTATCAGACTCGTACCCTCTCTACCCTCCTATCACTCCTCTTCCCTCTTTGTTGTTGTCATCCACCTCATCCATTCCATCTATCCTTGGACGACTTAGTTTAGAATCAGTCCACTTCTCGTTCTCCGTGGAAATCGATACCTTGGAATACTCCCGGGTGAAAGCTACATCGGATCCGTCCGCTTGCGGATTTATCTGTAGGCCTTAAGGAGTGCCAACATCGACCGAACTCCGTATATGAACCAGTGGACCAGAAGTCACGAGAGGCTCAAGTCCATCTCGACCGAAGCCCGCCAGTCCACCAGAACGCCTCCAACTCAGCCCAGACCGAGGAACCGACTTGCCAACTGACCCAGGAAGTGATCCAGCACGTGGGAGGAGCGAAGGCTGTGCAGAGGGCGGTTCGGTCGAACTTCCCGGGTTCGGCCGAACACACCAGTTCGCCCGAACTGGCTCCACCGCCTCAGAACCGACCTGGAGGAGAGATCAGTGCCGTAGGAGTTGAGGCGGTGCCACTTGGCAGTTCGCCCGAACCACAGGGTTTGGCCGAACCAGCATCTTTGGTCAAACTGCCCGGCACTGCCTCCCAGCTGCTTTGGCCGGTGCTCCACCTCAAACCGACCTTGGGCACTATAAATAGAGGCCCTCCTTCACCTGCAATAACACACAACACAAGAGAGAAGTGAGCGTTGCCAAGTTCCGCCACTTGTATCAGTAGAGTAGGGAGAGAGGAGAGGTGAGCATCCAGGAGAGGAGCCGGATTGTTAGCCCCTCTTCCCGCTGTACCTCTACAGATGTGTCATGCCCAGTTTTAAAGACAAAACTGAACGCACCCTTTATGCATGCCGGGATCAATTTTCATGCATAAAGTGACATCATCAGTGAATATCACAACATATATCATTTACAAGCGTATATTATTACAAAATGACCCAAGGGTCTTAAAGAAAAATACACAGCGGAAAATACTAATCGCAGTGGAGGGCTCCATCTTCCACAGGAACGTCGACCGGGGGCACACCAACCTAGAACTCCAGGTCTTCATGATCCAAGTCTTCTTTACCCTATTAAGGTCTATAGCAAGCGTAAGTGCACTTATGGTTGGCACTTAGCTAGTGGGAGGGAGAATATGACATGAAGGTTTAACAAAGGCTTTATAATGTGATAAGATTCCCAAACCACCCAACTTAAGGTTGAACCCATAACTATCCAAAACCACAGTTAACCACCACTGTGATCCTCCCAAACCAGCTAACCATGTGAGGGTCCAGGCCGCTCTTGACCGTGAGCACGGCTGTTATAACAGTTTTACACTCTACAGAGGTCGTACACTTTCACCACAAGTCGCGTAAAAGTTCAAAGGAACTTTAAACCCAACCATGCGAGGTCGCCAAACCTCTTAAATCACACTACCGTGGTGTGACCGCATAGGGACACTACGAGGCCTTTACAAAGAATCACTCAATGTATGTGTTGGTCCCCTTCCATGCAATCCAGCTTCCTCATCGGCGCCTCTTACACAAACCAGACCGGTAGCCACCGGCACATCCCAACATACAGTACCAACACAACAAAGGGATCATCTAATTAATTAGCCAAGACCATAGCCCAGTAGTCTCGTGGTTGCACTGTTTTCCTGGGTGGTCACTCCATAGATCAAACCTTAAGCTCGGCTCAGGCAAAACCAACATAACATACCACTTGCCTGAGCCGCCTAGAGTTCCATGTTGCTAAAAAGATTACCAGGCCCACATCGCATAGTTCATTAGTCAATATTAAATTAACCCAACCATCCATTGTTGAGAACAACTAAGCAAGAATTCTACCCATATAGGTAACCTCTAAGGGCAACAAGGAATGTTAATGAAATTCTAGTAAACAACCTAGCATAGGATTCCCAGCAAATTATGACATCTAATGCAAGCAATTATAAATAGCAGGTGACATTGTGTTAAATAAATTAAATAGGTACAAGGAAAATGATCAAGGATCCACTTGCCTCAAATGAAAATCAAGGTTCCCACTTGCTCAGAACGTTCACTACAAGGGAGTCGGGCTAATGCTACACTTTCCGGCGCAACTCCCACGTAAAGCGTTGCGATACATAGGGTTTATTGCAACACTAGCCGATTTTGGTTGCGATAGGGTGGCGTATTGCAACCAAATGATGTATCGTTGCAATTGCAATATTGTGCGTTGCAATAACTCGACTGTATCACAACGCCGATGAATGCGTTGTAATTAGTGTGACGTTGTTGCAACCCTTTTGTGCAATTGTTGCAATAGTCGACGATATTGCAACTGAAATATAGCGTTATTTTACTTAGTATCAAGTGTTGCGATAGACTCTATGCTATGGCAACACGAAATTGGAGTGTTGCAAAAGGATTCGTGGATATAGCAACGCAAACAGAGAGTGTTGCGAAAGAGGGTTTGCTATTGCAACCTAAATAAGAAGCATTGCAACAATGCATAGCTATAGCAACGCACACCAGCATCGTTGCACCATTGTCATATGTATAGCAACTAAACCGGAAGCGTTGCAACAAAGCACATGTCACTACTAGAATCGTAATAATAGCTGAGCATTCTAAAACCGTCGGCTATCAACATGTACAGTCATAAATGCAAATAGCCAAGGGTATACCGTCCATCATTTCCCCTCGGCCATCCATGGTCGGCCATTCGACCAATAGCCAACGGGATGTCGGCCACTAAATTTCCAACGGAAAATGGCCGACTGTCCATTGCCGGTAATTTCATAACTAGGATGATATGATATTTGGATAGGCATCCTATTTTCCGTTGGTTTGAGTAATCTCGGAAATTTATTTTCATATTTTTAAAATAAAATAATCCTGGTCCTTTAGTTTCACATTGTATCTTTTTTATTTCTTTAAAGTCTGAGTCACTTTTTGGTTGCATTTGAATTATCGTGCTCCTGGATCATATATATATATGATCGAAGGTAAATAACTATAAAACTAACACAATACTGCTGGAATAATATCATATATCTGTTATATTTGGTACAGACGGAACTTCAATTGCAATTAAAACGGACTCTCATGTGAGCGGAAGAATCAGTACCAGTTGATAAGTACATGTTCTGAGATACAAGCTAGCATACAAAATCTACAAAATCAAAATGAAAATCCATCTTTTGGTTGTTGTTCCCTTCACGGATGGTAGAACCTTTCGCATTTCATCAGAAAGAGATATCGACTAATCTGGGTTTGGAGGAGAGTAAAACAATTTCTAGTAGTTTTTTTTAGGACAAACAATTTCTAGTAGTGTGTAGAGGGCGTGTCCAGCATCTAGTTTATGGCCCAACAGCAATTATTTTGGCCCAACAGCAATTATTTTTGGCCCACCAGCATCGCTTATGGTCCACAGCACGTGTCCAGGTCAAAGTGGGCGCGGAGTTTGTTTCTGTGTCGCGATATTGCAACGACGTACGATTCGTATTCTAATTTGCTGTCGCTGCGATCTCGCCCACGCCGCCGGCGACGAGAGCGCACGCAGCGCGCGCCTAGCACTCACGCGACGCCGCGCGCACGCCGAGGATCCAGAGGACGTGAAGCTCCTGATTGAAGCATCGTCGACGTCGTCAAACCCTAGCAAGAACTCCAGCAACAATCTCCCTATAAACTAGCGCTCGATCAGATCATGATCATCGACGATCGGGACACTGATTTTTGCTAGGTAGAAGACACTGTCCCTCGATCCCGGCCCTCTACGTCAAGGTATATATTCATCATTAATCATTCATGGATTTTTGTTTCTTAAGAACATCTATGTATGATGAGAGATTAATGCTTAGAGTAGTAGCAGATAGCATCCAGGCCCCCCTAATGCTCCGGTAACTTCACATTGGGAGTCTAAAGTTTTCTATTAATCACCTTGATAAGTATATATGCCCCCCAGACTCCCGAAGTCCCAATAGATTAATTAAATAACTGTTTGCTCTCTTGTATTAGTTCTGGACCTTGATTAGATTGATCCGCTTCAGTTCTTGACGACACTGAAATTTGATTCTTTAGATGGCATTATTATTTGTAACATGGTCGAATAATTTATAATTTCTTATTCCCATGTGAATTGATTAGGTACTTTAGCTCCTTTATGTCAGCGCGCTCTACACCTTGCTCTTTTCCTCCCATCCTCTATATTCTATGATATACATTGATATTTCCTTGCCATGGAATTGGCAACAGGGATGAGCAAGCCAAATAAAAAAAACTATCCTAATTAAGAATATCAATTAATTGTATGAGCATTGAACTCAAAAAAATTGCATATTGTTTGCGATGTTTTATCTTTATGAATTTCAAAAGTGCAGAGCAAGTTATATCGGCTTGAGACTATTACCATATATCATTTGTATAAACAAAAGTTTTGTTAACACCTACTATGATGAACTTTGGATCTAGTTATATGGTCGTCTGCTTGGCCCCCCTATGCATAAATCCTGGCTCCGCCCCCTGGTTGCTAGTCATGTTAAATGATCTTATTGAGTGGCAATGAACATCTATTCTAATTTTTCACCTTTTTCACCTATTTCAGATTCATTTGATTAAATTTTGGTTCATTCTCGAATGGAGGATCATAGTTGGATATTATTACCTAAGTCAGATGAGAGGTGGCAAGCTGGGTATAACGACTTTATGGCAGATGCGTTTGAGGGACGCTATCGAGGAGAGACTGCAGCCTGTCCTTGCACGAGGTGTTGTTGCATGGCATTCAGAACAAAGGATGAGATAGAAAAACACTTGTGTGACAAAGGTTTTTATGCAGAGTTTGCCAAACGCAAACGTCGTCAGCGTGCTCCTCGTGTACCTGTACCTGAACCTGTGGCTGTGAATGATGAGGAGGAGTTTAGTGAAGGAGAAGTTGCTGATACTGGCAATGTCGAGAGTCTGCTTTCATCGCTGATTAGTGGTACTGTCAATGGACAAAATCCAAGACGTAGTGAGAAGCCTAATGATTCAGCACAGAATTTTTTCAATTTATTGGAAGAAGAACGGAAAGAATTGTACCCCGGATGCAAGGAGGCTACCAAAGTATCTTTTGTTGTGAGGCTATTTCAGATTAAGTGCCAGTTTGGTATTACCAACAATGCCTTGGAGCAGATACTTCACTTAATCTGTATGTTGCTCCCTGAAGGACATTGTGTCCCAAACAGCTTGCATCAAGTTCGTAAGGTTCTTAGAGATCTTGGGCTAGACTACCAAAAGATTCATGCATGTATCAATGATTGTGTGTTATTTCGTGGGGACTACGAGAAGTTGAACGAATGTCCAACATGTGGGGAGACAAGGTGGAGGAATTCAGATTTAGAGGGGAATGCTAAGGGTGGTGGCACTGATGGATTAAAGAAAAAGAAGCTCTTACCTCGTAAAATTCTTTGCCAGCAGGTCCCTAAACCTTGTTTTAGTCTGTTAGTAATGTTTGATGTATTGTTTTTCTTATTGTATGTTTTATTGCTTGGTCGTAGATCTTGTGCCTGTTGCAACTAAGCCGCCCGTTGAAGCAGATCAAGGACAATATTTTGAAGAAGAAGATGATTTCTTTGTAGAGCAAGGCAAGTGGCCCTCTGTCGATGAATTATGTCACGCACGTCTGCCTGGGGGTACCCCAGAGAGTAGATTTGTGGGTCTCGCCTAGTTCTAGGAACGATAGTGTACGAACAACACAAGATTTAGACAGATTCGGGCCGCGAGTAGCGTAATACCCTATGTCCTGTATGCTGGATTGTATTCCTCGTACAGTTGTGTATGATTGTAGATGTTTTGAGGGGGTCCCTGCCCAGCCTTATATAGTCCGGAGGGCAGGGTTACAAGTCGGTTGTATGATCCTAGTCGTATACAACTCGGAGTACTATAACAGGGTACTTTGGGGAGTCTCCATCCAGTACACGACTAGTCTACCTAGCCTACTACGCCGTCTTGCACCGTAGCCGACTAGTTTTAGGTAGCTAGGCTAAACATTCCCTATCGGGTAGTTTATTCCTTTACATGAATGGCCCTAGGGATCCTGGTCCCACAAGTCCCCGAGCATCTTGCGCCTTTGCTTCAAGTCTTGAATCTGTTGCTGCATCTTCGATTAATTGTAGTAAAGCACAAGACGCTCAGATCCTCTCTGACGAGTAGTTCATTGGAGTGCATCTATCGATGCACCCAATGGGTGTAGCCCCCGAGCCTCCGAGGACTTTCAAAAGTAGTCGGAGACTCAAAAGCAGTCTTCTATCTTCATCTTGAGTAGTTCAATGGTGTGCACCGATCAGGTGCACCCATTGGGTGTAGCCCCCGAGCTTCGAGTAGTTTTGAAGAAACTAGTCGGAGGTCTTCAATAAAATCTTGTCCAGAAAATTAATTCCCGGAATATCCGCTAGCAGCCCTCGAGCTTTAAAGCAAATATCTTTGGTGCAATCTCCGAAATTTATGCCACCGCGAACTGATTTGGTAAGCTTATCCCAAAAAATAGGCGGGAAAGCGGAATGCGATGCGCCGCCGCTACTGTAGCCCTAAAACTTGAGCCGTTATAAATCTAGATCTGCCTTCGTTGAGATTCATTCAGCCACCACAGCCATTGCCTTTGCGCCGCGAATGCTCTGAGCCTGAGCCCCCGAGCTTTGCGAATCCAACCCTCCGAGCTCCCGAGCCCGCATTCGCATCTGAGCGAGGTTGAGCTACTGTCTCTAGTGTGCCGCTTGTTGAATGCGTGAGAAGACAAAGGTGACCACGCGTGCATCAACAATGGGCCCGAAGAAGGGAGGGAGGAAACCCGCTGCTGCTGGTGCTGAAGGTGCCGGAGGATCCCGCAGATCGGGCACACGAAGCGCGGTGAAGGACACAACGACCAAGCCAGTGTTCGACACGCTGCCGATGCCACGAGTAGCTTGGAAAGGGTGTACTGCTGCCGAAGACGACCTCAGGCTCCTCGTGGAACAAGGTTTGCTACTTGACCAAGCTACTCTTCAGTGGAAGGCATGTATAAAACAACTCTGGCCCACTGAGGATAGTGATGAAGTGCCGTTGTTTATCTCTTTCTGTGAGCGTGGAGTTGGTCTTCCAATATCATCTTTTTTCAAAGAATTCCTTGCGTTCTACAAGCTCCAACTCCACCATCTCAACCCAAATGGGGTTCTTTACTTGTCTGTTTTTGTCCATGCCTGCGAGACATTCCTTGGCATCAAACCTAGCCTTGCATTATTCCGGTACTTGTACCATATAAAGCCACAGCCCACGCACCAACAAACTGAAGTAGTCGGTGGGGCCGGTATCCAGTTCCACCAAGGAATGAAGGCGAAGTGGTTTGACATGCCCGTCATGGACTCATGCGGGCCTTGGAAGAGCAAATGGTTTACCATTGGTAAGTATACTCAAGCCCAATCTTGATACTTTTGTTATCGACTTGTTCTATTTGTGCTAATATTCTCTCCATGTGCTGTAATGAAGCAGGAAATCATGGAAAGAGTTGTCCAGAGAGGGATAACTGGTATCCCAGGGACCTGAGCAACTGGAACAGCCGCCCTTCTGCTGAAGAGGCGAAAGAGATCCCCACATTGATGGAGCGGGTGGCGTGGCTCAAAGAGAAGGGTCTGACAGGAGTCGGGATCACCTTCAGCTTCATGAAGCGAAGGATCCAGCCTCTTCAAGAGCGCGCCCACCTCGGCTACGAGTACGAGGGACCCTCAGATGGTTCCAGGATGGTGCCCGAGGAAATCTCCGACCTGGGCGTCATGATGAGGCTTCAGCGCATGTTCACTGGTGTGAACGAAAGGCCTATCATCGTCGAGGAGTTCTCTGCTGAGAATCCTCCAATTGTAAGTAGTCGAACTTGTCATTTTAGGCTTGTATTGTTTTGAAATATACTAATGTAATCTTGGATGTATAGCCTGTGCAGCCCTCCCAACTTCCGCTTACTGAAGAAGACTGGCAAAGCATTGAGGAAAAGGATTCGGAGAAGACTCCCAGTGCTGAAAAGCAGCCTGTAGCTCGACGAGTCGCCTTAATCGAAGACTCAGAGCAGGAAGAAGAAGTTGAATCGCCTGTACGAGAGCCAGGTAACAACTTGAGAACACTGATGTTGTCTTGTATAATCATTGAGATCTTATGTTGCTGTTGTTATTCTTGAACTAGTCCCAGACGTGCCTCGTACAATCCGTAAAAGGCGCTCGCGTGTCACCGTACCAAGCGGAGAGCCGAACAAGCGCTTCCGCTTGTCAACATTTCTGACGTCGCCGCAGGTGTCCTTCACGAGCAGTGCAATACTACCAGTTCAAAGCGGGCAAAACCTCTGGTGAGGTTCAGCTTCCAACCTTTGATGGCGCCAACACCACCACCACAGCTGTAAGTAGTCGCCAGCTCATAGTGCTATGTTGCTTGAAAGTTGAACTTGAATAATAATTATATGTCTTTGATATGTCAGGCCAATCTCTGAAGTTGCGGTGGAAGAAACTCCAAGCAGTGCTGCAGGGGAAGATGTTGAGTCTCTGACCGCCACTGAAGGAGTCGACACCACCGCGATCCCAGAAGCAGTCGCTGATTCCCCAATTGCTGCTGAAGGGAATGCGCCAACAGAGGAGCCACCAACACATACCACAGAAGGCATGCTTCCTGAAGCGGCACAAGGAGAAGAAGTCCCCGGCGACTACTGATGTAGTCAGCCACACAGCTGAGCAGGTATGCCGATTATTACTCAGCATTGAATTCTGTTTTTCCTTGTATTGTGTCAATATTGATGAACATTGTATGCTGCAAGGAAATTCAGAACATAGAAGTACCAACTTCGAGCACCAAAAGCGTCGAAGTTGGGGTTAAACTTGTGCAGACAAGTGATAACAAGCCGAGAACCGTAAGTAGTCTGCAAACTTGTAAATGAATCCGCAAGATATGATTAAGTAAATAATCAATAATGTGATATATAAGTTGATGTTACCGTGAAGGAGCCGGAAGATGAAGGTGCTCAACTCCGCGACTACTTACAGAAAGCTCTGGTGAGTTTCATAACCTGTTACTCATGTTGTTGTTGCGGAGAATAGAATATAATATCCTTTTGCATAGGCATTGGTCGAAATTGTGGAGAAGCCTGGAGACGCCAAACTTGACGAGCAGTTCGTTGAGAAGTGCAAAGATCTTGAAAAGGCAAAGGCGGACCACAAGAAAGAAATCGACTACCATCAGAAGCAATTCACCACGCTGCAGGGCATCAAAGAGGGCCTGGATGGTCGCATCTCCAACTTGACGAAGGAGAACAGCGGTAAGTTGATACTTCCACTGCTTATATTGCTGCTGTAGACAAGTTTACTGAAATAACTCATGATATGTCCATTGCAGGCTTGAAAAAGAAGCTTAAAGTTGCTGAAGATGATGCCACCAGCTGGAGCAATCTTGCGCAGCGCAGGGCTGAAGAAATTGCCGAGCTCCAAGATGCCCTCGCCAAGTAGACTGAGGAATGTACCAAGGAGCACCAGATCCGTATGGACTAGGAGAAGCAAATTGGAGAACACCTCAAATTAGCGCAAGACAAGCAACTGGAAGTGAACCAGATGAAGTCTGCGCGCAAAGAGCTTGAAGAAGCCATAGAGCCAATTCTGGAGATGCTTGCTCCAGAAAATCAAGAGGCGCAGGACCAGTCACTGTTGGACCGTCTCCGCCAAGTACCCGAGCAGGTGGCTAACTATTGCAAGGCGACACTGAAGGAGTGCACCAACAAGCTCCTGGCTCTGTTCAAGGCACACAACCCAGCAGCCAAGCTAGAGTTGAAGTATCTGCCAGCTGGAACCACAACGGAACAGTATGAAGCCTTGGTGTCCGAGACAGAGCCAATGGCGGATGAGTTTGTAAACTCGTTAGAACAAAAGTAGTCTGATGACAGTTCTTTTGTTGAAACATTGCTGTAATGAAACAGCTTGTTTAATAGTGCAGCTACTTGTTTAAAGTAATCTTGCTTATTTCTGACTTGAGCCGTGTGTAAGCTAGTCGTTTTATACACTATTGTGTTGAATAAGTTGCTATTTGAAGCATAGTCAAGTACTTATAGTACTAGAAAGCGTAGCCAAATTTACTTGTAGTAAAATCGCATGGATCATGTGTAGATCAAGCGGGCTAGGCAATTTGAAACTACTGTTGTAGTATATGTCGTGCGAAAGTACTCGAATGCGCAGACCATAGGTCTAAAAACTCGTGAACAAGATCTGTTAACACAGAAGTTCAGCGAAGCTAGTCTGTTAAAGACTTTGGATGGTTGCTGTTGTAGAGCCAAAGAACTACGTAGAGTAGTTGTACTTAGAATCGCACGAAGTTAAAAGCAATACTAGTGTATGCCAGAGCAGAAACTTGAATAAGCTCTTGCTATGAAGGAGCCTGATGTAGTCGGCGCGAGACTCAGAGCAGCGCATCCTTGTAAATCATCAAAAGAAACGAGGTAAACAACTGCAACCGTGTGTGGGTTGGTGTTCCTCTATCAAGACTTCTGAGGCATAGTGCCACCCTCTGATGAGAGCAGTCTTGGCTTCTTTTGGTTCAGTTGTAAACAACTGCTCTGAACTTGTGCTATGAAAGCAACAAGTATAACACAGAGTTCTCTAATGAGAATAGATTACTGCAAATAAATATTGTTGGATAGGACGAACAACTTTATTAATCTGATGACTATAAAGAATACAAGAGCCTGAGGCTCAGATTATGGGTAGAATTTCCGCAGGTGTTCGACATTCCACACATTGGGTAGATCTTCGCCTTCTTGGGTTTGCAGGCGATAGGTACCAGGCCCAATGACTTGTTTAACAAGAAAAGGACCTTCCCATTGAGACATGAGCTTGTGTAAGCCGTCAGTCTTCTGCATGCGCCGTAGTACCAAGTCTCCTATGACGAAGGAGCGAGGCTGAACGGAACGCTGGTGGTAACGCCGTAGACCTTCGAGATAGCGGGTATTCTGTATGAGAGCCGCCACTCGAGCTTCTTCTATACCGTCGACGTCCTGATATCTTTCTTGCTGAGCGATTTGCTCCTCATAGTTTTCTAGTCGAGGGGCATTCCAGAGGAGATCAGCAGGTAGGACTGCTTCAGACCCGTAGACTAGAAAATAAGGCGATTGCCCAGTTGCACGGCTTGGCTGCGTGCGAAGCCCCCATAGTACTGTTGGCAGTTCTTGAGCCCATTTGCCGCCGTACTTCTTGAGAGGATCATAGAGCCTTGGTTTTAAACCTTGTAGTAGCAAACCATTGGCCTTCTCGACTTGTCCATTGGCACGTGGATGAGCAACTGATGCATAATGCGTCTCAGTCGAGTACTTCTCACAGTAGTCTTGGAACTTCTCGCTAGTGAACACCGAGCCCAAATCTGTGATAATCTCGTGAGGTATGCCGTATCTGTGGACAATGCCGTCGAAGAATTTGATCAAATTTTCAGCTTGAGGATTTACCAGAGGCTGCACTTCGATCCACTTGGTAAATTTATCGATGGCTACGATAAGCCACTCGAAACCACTAGGAGCTTTGGCTAGTGGTCCCACTAAATCTAGGCCCCAACATGCGAAAGACCAAGATAGTGGAATGGTTCTAAGCTCATGACCCAGAACATGAGCTTGTCGAGCAAAGAATTGGCATCCTCTGCATGTCTTGACGATGTTTTCTGCATCTTTTTTGGCTGATGGCCAGAAGAGTCCAGCTCTGTAAGCCTTCCCGACTAGTGTACGCGATGCTGCGTGGTGGCCACAAACGCCACCATGAATTTCTTCAAGTAAAGCTCTGCCTTGTTCATTGGTGATGCATTTCATTAAGACGTTGACTGATGCCCCACGTCGACAAAGTGTATTGTTGACCACCACATAATTTGCAGCTCTGCGCTTGATTTGAACTTTTTCGCTTTCGGCCTTCGGCAGTTTCTGATCCCGCAAGTACTCGATGAATGGAGTCATCCAGTTTGTTTCAATGATCATGACCTGTTGGTCTGGTGGGGGGTGAAGTGTAGTAGTATCATCAGTTGCCGACTCCTTTATGGATGGCTGGTGCAACTCATGAACAAATATTTCTGCTAGGACGTCTGCTCGTCGAGATCCTAGCTTGGATAAAGCATCTGCTGCCACATTGTAGTCGCGGACAACATGATGGAACTCTAGGCCGAAAAAATGGCGCTCAAGCTTGCGAACTTCTTTGACATAAGCATCCATAGTCTCCTTGGTAGCATCCCAATCCTTGTTGACTTGATTGATAGCCACTGCAGAATCACCGTACACACAAAGCCGCTTGATGCCGAGGGATGCAGCCAGGCGTAGCCCGTGCAACATTGCCTCATACTCTACTGCGTTATTTGTAACAGGAAATAGAATCTGCAGAACATACTTGAGCTGCTCGCCTTTTGGAGAAATCAATAATATGCCTGCTCCGCCACCTTCCAGTTTTAATGAACCATCAAAGTACATGACCCAGTGTTCTAGGCGACTGGTTGCCCTGGAGTATTGGGTTTCCATCCACTCAACTGTGAAATCTGCAAGGGCCTGAGACTTGATAGCCGTCTGTGGAGCGAAAGTGATATGGTGTTCACTCATCTCTGCCTTCCACTTGCATATGCGTCCAGTTGCGTCAGGATTGTCAAAAATCTCACCCAAGGGGAATTTAGTGACATAGTTATAGGAAATGACTAAAAGTAATGCCTTAACTTCCTTGAGGTGATGAATATGGCATAGAGTAGTTTTTGAACCTGAGGGTACCGGACCTTAGATGCAGAGAGAACTTCGCTGATGTAGTATACTGGCCGCTGTACTGGAAATACATGGCCTTCCTCCTTGCTCTCAACCACGATCACTGTACTGACCACATGTGTAGTAGCAGCAATGTAAAGAAACAGATGATCACCTTTGACTGGAGCTACTAGAAGTAGTCAAGTAGGTCTTGAGTTGTTCAAAGGCTTGGTTGGCTTCATTTGTCCAGATGAAATCATCTTGCTTCTTAAGTAGCTTGAAGAAAGGAAGTCCCTTTTCCCCAAGCCTAGATATGAATCTGTTAAGTGCCACAATACAACCTGTCAACTTCTGGACTTCTTTGATGTTCTTGGGTGCCTCCATGTTGAGGATAGCTGTGATCTTCGCAGGATTTGCTTCGATGCCACGATGGCTGACAATGAACCCGAGTAGTTTTAGTCGGGTTGAGCTTCCAACGAAATGTTCTGAGATTGTCGAACGTCTCTTGCAAGTTAGCGATGAAATCTTCTAGCTTGCGTGTCTTCACGACTACATCATCAACATATGCCTCTACATTGTTGCCAAGCTGAGATGATAGGCACGTCTGTATGGCTCGTTGATATGTAGCACCAGCATTCTCCAACCCAAACGACATCGTAGTGTAACAGAAAGCGCCGAAAGGGGTGATGAATGAAGTCTTGATCGGATCCTCTTTCTTCAAAGCTATCTGAAGATAACCTGAGTAGCAGTCGAGGAAACAGAGTAGTGCGCAACCTGCCGTGGAGTCCACGACTTGATCAATGCGCGGTAGACACATGGGGTCTGGGGGGCAATGTTTGTTGAGATAAGTGTATGTTGGCGGTCGTTACAGACCGATTTCCGACCTCCAACCAAGTATAAAATGAACACAACGGAGACACACACCATAGCTATAGGGCTTATCACTGACTATTTCCACAAGTTTTGGTGAGTGCCCTCTATGCAGGTACAAAATGGAGAAACATAGGCTATAGGGGTCGGAAATGACCGATTCGGCCGAACGACACGATTCGGCCGGTTACCCCCCTTAGCCGTACGAGTCGGCGGGAGCCGTCCACGTCATCCAATGACTGTGCAAGCCACGCAGGACAATCGCCAACTCAACCAGGGCCATGCCAAGTCATCCTGGGCCAAACCAAGACAAAGCCAAGCATCAGGGGTTAGTCAGGAGGGCCCACAGGACAGAGGCTGCACGGGGGAATGTCACCGGGCTTCAGGCCCAGTTCGGCCGAACCGCCCCTAGAGCTCCACCGCCTCACATACAGCCTCAGCACCAAGGCGGTGCCACGTGCCTGTTCGGCCGAACATCTCGGTTCGGCCGAACCGGCATCTTCGGCCGAACCGGCCCTGCACCGCCTTGAGCTGCCTTGGCCGCTACCCTGCCTCCACCATCCTTGAAGAAGAAGAGTAGGCGTCGCTAGGTTCCGCCACTCATATTAGTAGAAATAGGGAGAGAGGAGAGGTGAGCGCCCCGGAGAGGAGCCGGAGTGTCGGCCCCTCTTCCAGCAGTACCTCTACGGATGCGACTTCACTTCGAGTAACATCTGGGTCATGTCTGGTACTCCTTGTATCTCTCTCTGATTAATTGAGCATTCAGATCTTACTTTCATTACTTGCATCGTTCTCTGTTCAGTGCTTAGTAGTTTAGTATAATTGTATGCTAGCTGCTTAGCTTGAGTGCTTATCTGTCTGCAGTAGATAAGTACTAGTCAACTAGTGTAGGCGTGGTGCCTATACTTGAGACTAGCTTAGAATCCGCCCGTCGCAACGGAGGTGGTAGCCGTAAGGTGGTGACAGCCCTTACGGTCTTTGTAGTCCATCACGTTAGTTCTGGTGACTTAGGACCCAAGGTTCAGGGTAGTCGGCACCCCTTCTCATCCCTTTCTGTGTGTCGGAGGCCCTGTAGTCCCGAAGCAAGTATCTGTTCGTATCTTCTGAACTGCCCAGTAGTCGGTGGAGTACTCTTGCCAGACTTGTACCCTCTCTACCCTCCTATCTCTTCTCTCCTTTCCCTTTTGTCGTCAACCACCTCATCCATTCCATTCCACCCAATCCATCCACCTGGGACAACTCGGTTTAGGATTAGTGTACTTCTCGTTCTCCGTGGAAATCGATACCTGGAATACTCCCGGGTGAAAGCTACATCGGTATCCGTCCGCTTGCGGATTTATCTGTAGGCCGTTAGGAGTGCCAACAAGCTTTCTGGCGCCGTTGCCGGGGAACGGTAGCTATTCTAATTCTGAACCCAAGTTGTCCGTGTATTCCATCACCATCTATCCATATGGATTCCATACCCACCTTACGCCAACACTCGGCTCCAAGGGGCGATTGTTTGAAGCCTCCACCATCATCACATCCCATACCCACACCCGGCTATGAGCTACGTCCCGGCTTCATAGCCATGGTTCATGAGCAATCGTTCTCAGGAATGAAGGCCGAGAGTCCATACGCGCATTTGCGTGAGTTTGAGCAACTCTGTTCGTGTCTCGTCATTTCGGGCATGACACAAGAGACACTCAAATGGAAGCTATTCCCGTTCTCATTGACGGGAGGAGCGAAGAAATGGTACTCTCTGGCTGTCAGTACTATGGACGGGAGCTGGGAAGTTCTCAAGGAAAAATTCTGCCTAAACTTCTTCCTAGTCTCCAAGGTAGCCAGTCTCCGAGCGGAAATCATTAACTTTAAGCGATTAAAGGGAGAATCGCTGGGAGCTGCCTGGGCTTGTTTCAAGCAAATCTTGGCATCCGGACCAGACCTAAGCCTACCAGAACCTGTTGTTTTACAACACTTTAGCCTTGGCCTCTGTCCTGTAGCCGCCACTTTCTTGGATTCTGCTTCAGGATGGTCGTTCTTTCATCTGGTTTCCAGTGAAGCGAGGATAGTCCTAGAGCGCATCTTGGACAACACTCCCTACACTGGGATCTATGACGAACTCCCCGATGAAGAAGAGAAACAGCCTGAACCTGAACCCAAAGAGCCAGTACAAATCAAATTCAAATCCATCAGCTCCTCTGTTCCATCCATACCAGAAGCTCACTACGAACCACAACCGTCTCCTAGCCCAGCCTACCATGATTCACTCTACACCACCCCCTATGACTTTGATGATGATCTCTTCGATGACATCGGGAGTGTGACGAGTTTTCCACGGGAATGTCGTGTAGAGCTCATAGATCAAGCCCCCGACAAAGAAGAACTGGAATACCAGAGAGAATATCTTGGACGTCTCTCTGCTATCATGAGTTGGGAGTGGCTAGAAGAGGCCGAAGCCTCGACCGAGGTTGTCAAAATGCCCAGAAAGATTCAAAGGATATTTTGTGAGGTCCTGGGTGATGACACAGAGATCGGGTATGACCCGAGCCTCGGGATCAACATAATTTCTAGCGCGTTGGTGCACAACAAATTCCCTGGTGTACCTTGGTCGTTTTCTCAGAAAAGGCTAAAAGTCACTTCAGGGAAAATCCTGGATTGTTTGGGCATTCTGCGGGTCACACCCGTTAAGATTAATGACCCTGAACTCTTCATGGATTTCCATATCTTCAATCTACCCAGCAATACCACCATTCCATCTTCATAGGTAGACCAATCCAAAAGATGTTAGAAAAGGCACCAACAAACCAGCTAGTAGAGCTCAGGATCGGCAAAGAACTTGTCCCTGTCTCCTATTCTCAATCCTTGAACACCCCATCAGAGGCAGACCCCGATCCTGACCTATTAGAGGAAGCTAGGTCAGCTCACCTATTAGACCTAGAGCAGCCTATCCTGGAAGAAGACCTCCCGTTCTTCTCGGAAGAAGAGGAAACACACCCTCCGATTGAACTCGATACAAATGAAACTCCAAAACCTTCCCCAATCGAGCTCAAACCGCTTCCACCTGGACTTAGGTATGCTTTCCTCTTTGGGGATAAGCAAACTCCAGTGATCATCAGTGATAAGCTCTCTGAACTAGAAACCCAACAACTCATCACTATCCTGGAGAAGAATCGATCGGTCTTAGGATATTCTCTCCAAGACCTGAAAGGGATTAGCCCAAATCTCTATACCCATCGCATCCCGATCGATTCTGAAGCTATGTCGTCTCGGGAACCTCAAAGACGGCTAAACAATGACATGAGAGAGGTTGTGAAAAAGGAAGTTCTCAAACTTCTTCACGCTGGGATTATCTACCCAGTTCCCAATAGCGAGTGGGTTAGCCCCATCCAAGTCGTTCCAAAGAAGGGAGGAATGACGGTAGTGCGCAATGACAAAATGAGCTCATCCCTCAGCGCACTGTCACCGGGTGGCGTATGTGCATAGATTATCGTACACTCAACAAAGCCACCAAGAAAGATCATTTCCCTCTTCCGTTCATAGACGAGATGCTTGAACGACTAGCCAAACACTCCTTCTTCTGTTTCCTTGATGGTTACTCTGGATATCACCAAATCCCAATCCATCTAGAAGACCAGAGTAAAACCACGTTCACATGCCCTTATGGGACGTATGCCTATCGGCGTATGTCCTTCGGGTTGTGTAACGCACCTGCCTCTTTCCAACGTTGCATGATGTCCATCTTCTCTGACATGATCGAGGACATTATGGGAGTGTTCATGGACGATTTCTCAGTTTATGGAAGAACCTTCACCGAGTGTCTGAAAAATCTGGACAAGGTCCTCCAGAGGTGTGGAGAGAAGCACCTTGTTTTGAACTGGGAAAAGTGCCATTTTATGGTGCGAGAGGGTATTGTCCTAGGACATCGGGTGTCGGAGCGTGGAATCGAGGTAGACAGAGCAAAAATAGAAGTAATTGAGCAACTCCCACCTCCCACAAATGTTAAGGGGATCTGAAGCTTCCATGGTCATGCCGGATTCTATAGGCGCTTCATAAAAAACTTCTCCCAGATATCTCGGCCCTTGACCAATCTCTTAGCCAAAGATGCCCCCTTCGTCTTTGATGAGGAGTGTTATGCTGCTTTTCACACCCTCAAGAAGGCACTCATTTCCGCTCCCATCATCCAGCCTCCCGACTGGAGCATCCCATTTGAAATTATGTGTGATGCGAGCGACTATGCCGTAGGAGCTGTGCTGGGCCAAACTAAGGACAGGAAGCATTACGCTATCTCATACGCTAGCAAAACACTCACTGGCCCACAGCTCAACTACGCGACCACGGAAAAGGAACTCTTAGCAGTCGTATTTGCTATAGACAAATTCCGGTCCTACCTTGTTGGGGCCAAGGTCATAGTCTATTCAGATCACGCTGCTCTGAAGTACCTTCTGACCAAAAAGGATGCAAAGCCAAGGCTCATCTGCTGGGTTCTGCTACTCCAGGAGTTCGACATCGAGATAAGAGATAAAAAAGGAGTAGAGAACTCAGTGGCCGATCACCTGTCCCGTATGGAAGTACCGTCTGATCTTCTGATCGACGATTACTTACGGGATGACACCCTCCTCAAGGTCACCACCGGTGATCCGTGGTATGCCAACATAGTAAACTTTATGGTAACGGGATATGTCCCCCCTGGAGAAAACAAGAAGAGGCTAGTTTATGAGAGCCGACTCCATCTCTGGGATGACCCGTACCTTTTCCAGATATGTAGTGATGGACTCCTCAGAATGTGCATCCCTGCACATGAGGCTTATAAAATCCTGGAAAGGTGCCATGCGGCCCCGTACGGAGGGCACTACGGTGCATTCCGGACCAATGCCAAAGTCTGGCAGAGTGGGTTTTATTGGCCCAGCATGTACGAAGATGCACGAGCATTCGTCATGCGGTGCCCCCGCTGCCAGAAACACGGAAACATTAACACTAGAGACGCGATGCCACTCACTAGAAATCTCCAAGTAGAAATTTTCGATGTTTGGGGAGTGGACTTCATGGGTCCCTTCCCAATTTCCGAGGGTTGCCAGTTCATCCTAGTGGCAGTAGACTATGTCTCTAAGTGGGTGGAAGCTCTGCCTTGTGTAGCCGCCGATTCTAGGAACGCGAGACGAATGTTCCATGAATACATCTTTCCGCGTTTCGGCGTTCCTAGGATAGTCATTAGTGATGGCGGATCCCATTTCATCGATTCAGCCTTCCGTAAGTATGTTTCAAGTCTGGGGGTGCAGCATAATGTTGCTACACCCTATCACCCTCAGACTAGCGGTCAAGCAGAAACATCAAATAAACAAATCAAGAATATTCTGCAGAAAACCGTAAATGAGATGGGTAGGCAATGGAAGGATAAACTCCCGGATGCACTCTCGGCATATCGTACAACTTATAAGACGCCCATAGGCATGACTCCTTATCAACTAGTCTATGGCAATACCTGCCACTTACCAGTAGAGATGGAGTTCAAGGCTCACTGGGCCATTATGAAGTGGGGTATGAACCTTCCAGCTGCCGGCCTTAAGCGGAAGATCCAATTAGCCGAATTAGATGAGATGAGAGAAGAGCTTACCACAGTTCCCGGCTGTATAAGGAACGGACCAAGAGATGGCATGACAAGAGAATCAAGGTCAAAACGTTCAAGCCGGGAGATAAGGTTCTCGTCCTCAACTCCCGTGTCAAGCTTTTTGGTCACGGGAAGTTGCGTAGCAAGTGGGACGGCCCGTTCACAGTAATCCATGCTGCTTCTCACGGAGCTGTCACCTTGCAAAGCGAGGACGGAAACACCTTCAAGGTCAACGGACAGCGGTTGAAGATTTTTCTAGAATCCGAGCCACCGCCACTTGACGACTTAGATGTCGTCGAGTTCATAGAACTCTAAAACCCTGTCGGTAGAAATACGGCCCAAAACTAAACTTCCAAACCTTCCGGGCCGAAGACCACCTTGACCCAAAACCCCCAAAAACTCAAAAACCCGTGACCGAAGCAACGACGCTGGGCTTGGCCCGCACTCAGAAGGACCCAGGGGCCAGTTCGGCCGCCCTGGTCCCCTTCGGGCGAACCAGCTGGTTCGGCCGAAGGCTAGGGTTCGGCCGAACTCAGCCCCCTGGCCCCCCTCGTGCGGTTCTGCGCCTCCAAGCCTATCCAAGTTGTTGCTATCCCGATCCACACGAGGAAAACATCGGGAGAGTCGTTTTTCGATCGGTAAAATCCCCGATAAAAGCAGAGACTCTCTGTCGTCTTTCCCATCTCATCTACATCCTTTCTAGCCCATACACACAACCACCATGGCCTCCCTTCCATCCAAGAGCGCATCATCGGCTCAGGGCTCGAGCAGCAGCAGCCGGAACGACAACTCCTCCCGGAAAGAGCACGCCCTCCGCATCTCCGACATCGATGCCGCCGGAGACGTGCACCGGGGGAGAACGCCGGGACGCAGCCCGGTGAGGCGCAGCAACTCTCCTCACCGCTCAGCACTCAACGAGCTCCTCGCCCCGCTCAAGGGGATCAAGAAACCACCACGTTCGCCATCGCCGAGGCCGAACGTAGGGCAGCTGCGCCCAAGGTCCACATCCTCCCCGAGGGTAACAGACTTGGCGTTGCTGCTGCCCAAGGAGGAGGTCGAGGAGGTGCCAGACTACACGCCGGAAAGCCCTCCTCATTTCACCATCAGGGGAACGCGTACCCTCGGAGGAGGGTACGGCAAAGTCCTCATCCCGCCACTCAACCGGGACGAGCTGGGGCTAGCTGACTCGTCCCAGTCCTCTCCTCCATGGCGCCATCCCAAGGTCCGGCGCCATAGGCAGCCCCCGCCCATCAAAGGGCTGCCCGGGGACATGGAGTACTCGGAGGGGGAGGACGACGAGAAGGAGGAGGAGAAGCCGCCCACCATGGAGAGCTTAAAGGAGGAGCTGGCACTAGCACAGCAGAGGATCAACCACCTAGATGAGAAGGTGGCGGAAGCTGAGCTTGCCCGCATGGAGTCGGGGGACAAGATGGAAGTCCTCCGCAAGGCTTTGTGCGCGAAGCTCAAGAGGCTCTTCAAGGCCACAGGACACGAGGATCTCTATGGACCAGAGTAGTGTCCCGTGGTCGTTCCGTTCGTAGATAGAGCACCGTTAGTTTAAGTTTGCAAAATTGTTTGATTAGTTCATTTAATTCTTTTAGATCAATGTTTAGGGTGCTCTGAATTTTATTTCCCTTCTAATTATTTTGTTTCCAATCATAGGTTTGAGTAATAAATAAAAATTTAGAATTGAGTGCAAAAGAATAAATCCACGTCCCGGATGGTGCATTTGAGCCACCCGGGGTATGCCATGATTAACAGAAAGTTGCACGAGTACAGGACCAACACAGGAGCAACAGGCACGACGGACACGGGCAGGAGCCCATTCGGCCGAACCAGGTGGTTCGGGCGAACTGGGCTGTTCAGCCGAACTACCCAGTTCGGCCGAACAGGCCTGCACCGCCCCTCGCGCACCTATGCACTGGTTTGCAATTTCCTCCCCTCTGTTTATTTTCCCTGTGTTGTCATGTTTCGGAATTGGAAATATATATATCATTTAAACGAAATGAAACTTGGTAATCTTTCATCTCATGATCTTCCTATTGCTTATTTTCAACCTAGTATCCAGTGCCTGTGAAAGAAATCATTATTTTAGGACCCCCCTGATCTAAGTTGTTGACAATTGTGATATGAATTGATAAAATGAGCCACTTGTTCATTCTTACATCCGGGAGAATTTAATTTTGAAAATATAAAAATCAAACTCTATCCCTTCATCCTGTCCACAAATACCACATTACATATATGCTTGAGAGTTTGCTCCTGAAACCTGTCATGCTTAGTACATATATGCTCGAATTTTGAGTCCCCAGAGTGATCACATTACCTCAGTTCGGTTGCAAGCAAATCTGTCATCAGAGTATAGTAGAAGTCTTCATGCCTCGGTGATACCCTGAAAAAAAAGAGAGAGAATGAGAAAAAGCAAATAAAGGACTCATGAAAGTCCCAATGAAAAAAAAATCCCAAAAAGGGAGAAAAGAAAAAGAAAGGGATCATGAGGCTGAAGACCAATATGAACTCCTCATCTTCAACTTGCAATCCGACCAAGGGCAATGATGAGACGCTCCGGGAACCAATCTTCGGCTCGACAGAAATATATGGCTTGACACGGCCACCACTTGAGAGACACAGAAAAAAATACAAACGAGAGTGAGTGTGAGGGAGAAGCTCCAGAGAGCTGAGTGCTAGGGATGAAGGGACAAGAGTCATTTGTTTGCGAAAAACAAGAAAACCCCGAATGCAGGATGAGCAAGAGGATTTTGTTGTAAGAGTCATTCTAGTTGTCAACCGCCCAAGATCCAGGGGATAGCCACTACAAATTCGTAGGTATGAGAGAAAAGTTTGAAATATTCAATATGCAAGTATTCATGTTATGAAAGAACCCTTACTTTGGTCTTGCTCCTATTTTAATTTCTTTACTCGGGACGAGCAAAGATCTAAGTCTAGGGGAGCTTGTTGGCGGTCGTTACAGACCGATTTCCGACCTCCAACCAAGTATAAAATGAACACAACGGAGACACACACCATAGCTATAGGGCTTATCACTGACTATTTCCACAAGTTTTGGTGAGTATCCTCTATGCAGGTACAAAATGGAGAAACATAGGCTATAGGGGTCCGAAATGACCGATTCGGCCGAACGACACGATTCGGCCGGTTACCCCCCTTAGTCGTACGAGTCGGCGGGAGCCGTCCACGTCATCCAATGACTGTGCAAGCCACGCAGGACAACCGCCAACTCAACCAGGGCCATGCCAAGTCATCCTGGGCCAAACCAAGACAAAGCCAAGCATCAGGGGTCAGCCAGGAGGGCCCACAGGACAGAGGCTGCACGGGGGAATGTCACCGGGCTTCAGGCCCAGTTCGGCCGAAGGCCTTCATTCGGCCGAACCGCCCCCAGAGCTCCACCGCCTCACATACCGCCTCAGCACCAAGGCGGTGCCACATGCCTGTTCGGCCGAACACCTCGGTTCGGCCGAACCGGCATCTTCGGCCGAATCGGCCCTGCACCGCCTTGAGCTGCCTTGGCCGCTACACTGACTCCACCGTCCTTGATCCACTATAAATAGAGGGCCCTTGTCACCTGCACAACACACAACACAAGAGAAGAAGAAGAGTAGGCGTCGCTAGGTTCCGCCACTCATATCAGTAGAAATAGGGAGAGAGGAGAGGTGAGCGCCCCGGAGAGGAGCCGGAGTGTCGGCCCCTCTTCCAGCTGTACGTCTACGGATGCGACTTCACTTCGAGTAACATCCGGGTCATGTCTGGTACTCCTTGTATCTCTCTCTGATTAATTGAGCATTCAGTTCTTACTTTCATTACTTGCATCGTTCTTCATTCAGTGCTTAGTAGTTTAGTATAATTGTATGCTAGCTGCTTAGCTTGAGTGCTTATCTGTCTGCAGTAGATAAGTACTAGTCAACTAGTGTAGGCGTGGTGCCTATACTTGAGACTAGCTTAGAATCCGCCCGTCGCAACGGAGGTGGTAGCCGTAAGGTGGTGACAGCCCTTACGGTCTTTGTAGTCCGTCACGTTAGTTCCGGTGACTTAGGACCCAAGGTTCAGGGTAGTCGGCACCCCTTCTCATCCCTTTCTGTGTGTCGGAGGCCCTGTAGTCCCGAAGCAAGTATCTGTTCGTATCTTCTGAACTGCCCAGTAGTCGGTGGAGTACTCTTGCCAGACTTGTACCCTCTCTACCCTCCTATCTCTTCTCTCCTTTCCTTGTTGTCATCAACCACCTCATCCATTCCATTCCACCCAATCCATCCACCTGGGACAACTCGGTTTAGGATTAGTGTACTTCTCGTTCTCCGTGGAAATTGATACCTAGAATACTCCCAGGTGAAAGCTACATCGGTATCCGTCCACTTGCAGATTTATCTGTAGGCCGTAAGGAGTGCCAACAGTGTAGTCAACACACATCTGCCACTCATTGTTGTTCTTCTTCCTGACCAGGACTTGATTGGCCAACCACTCTGGATGGAAAACTTCTTTGATGAAGCCAGCCTTGAGTAGTTTTGCAATCTCTGCCTTGATCGCTTCGCGTCGTTGATGATCGAACCGTCGCAGTCGTTGTCTCTTAGGCTTTGCGCCTTCTTTGACATTGAGGCAGTGCTCGGCAACCTCCCTTGGAACACTAGGCATATCAGCAGGTTTCCACGCAAATATATCTTTATTAGCACGAAGGAAGTTGACCAGCGCATCTTCCTATTTACAATCTAAACCAGCCCCTATTAGGGCGGTTTTGGATGAATCGCCCATCTCAAGGTCTACAGTTTTAAGCTGTACATCCTCAGAGGGCTTGAAGCAAGTGCTTGTGGACTTCTTGCTTGGGACTTCCAGCTCTTCTTCTTTCGACTTCTTTGCCAAGGCGAGTACTTCAAGCATCTGGGTTGGGACTTGGGACGCAGCAGCATACTCCACGGCTTCTACGTCACAGTCATAGGAGATCTTGAGGTCTCCCTTGAGCGAAAGAACTCCATTGGGAGCTGGCATCTTGAGAACAAGGTACACATAGTGCGGGATCGCCATATACTTGGCGAGGGCTAGACGCCTGAGTATCGCATGGTACGACGTCTCAAAATCAGCCACTTCGAACTTGATGTACTCGGTCCTGTAGTTGGCTGCTGTGCCAAAGGTGACTGGTAGCGTGACTTGTCCCAGGGGGATCGCGGCATTGCCTGGAACAATGCCGTAGAACGGAGACTCCATGGGCTTCAAAAACTTGGTGATATCAAGCCCCATCTTCTTGAATGTCTTCATGAAGATGATGTTGAGCCCACTGCCTCCGTCGATGAGTACCTTGGTCAGTCTTGCATGAGCCACGACTGGATCAAGAACCAAGGGATAGCGGCTTGGGTTGGCAAAGTTGGTCCACTGATCCTCTCTGGAGAAGGTAATCGGGACTTCAGACCACTTGAGATATGTTGAAGTGATTGGCTCAACCGCCATGATTTCACGCAAAGCCAGCTTCTTGGAGCGCTTGGAGCGGTTTAGGGTTTCACCCGTGAACAAGACGGCGACAACATTGTCGACCTGAGGGAAAGCATCCCCTGTATCATCGGTGTCCTTGTCGTCTTTCTTGTCTTTGGGCTTGTCTTTATCAGACTCCTGACTGAGGAATACGCGCTTGAGGTGATGGCAATCTGCCATCGAGTGCTTGCTGTTGGGATGATAGGGGCATGGTTGAATCAAGACTGATGTCAAGGTCTTTGAATTCTTCTTCCGCGCTGGGCGCTCGACTGCCGCAACTGTGTTGTCTGGCTTGCGCTTCTTGTTGTTATTGCGGTTGAAGTCATGCCTGTTGTTGTTGTTGCGATGATCAGGACTACTCTTGCTAGAGTTGTTAGCACCATTGTTGGTGTTGTTGTCCCTACGCTTGTCAAAGCGTTCGCGCTCATGATCATCTTGATCAGCCCAATCTGCAGCCATACGCCTCAGTTCTGAGATAGATTCTGGGCGCCTTCTTCCGAACTCGTGATGTAACTCACGAGCCCATAAGCCGTCGTGAAAGCAGTCGATGATCTCTCTGTCTGACACGTCGATGATGGTGGCCCTTTTTTCAAAGAACCTCTTGATGTACTTCCTCAGTGTTTCTCCCTTTTCTTGTTTACAGGCTGCCAATTCAAATCGGGTTCCGGGCCGTGCCCAGGTTCCCTGAAAGTTGGCTGTAAATTTTCTTGTGAGATCTTCCCAAGTGTCAATGGACTCGGGGCAGAGGCCCTCAAGCCATGTGAGTGGTGCTGTATCCATCATTATTGAGAAGTATCTGATTTTGACGTCGTTGCTTCCTCCCGCCATGGTTATTGCTGTCGAATAGACTCGCAACCATTCCTCCAGGTCTTGCTTGCCTGTAAACTTCTCGATTCCGGTTGTCTTGAATTTGCTTGGTAGCTGGACCTTGCGGATGCGCTTGGAGAATGCTGGGAAACCATCATACTTGTCTAGGGACGGTTGTCGTTGTTGGCACTCCTTATGACCTACATATAAATTCGCAAGCGGACGGATACCGATGTAGCTTTCACCCGGGAGTATTCCAAGGTATCGATTTCCACGGGGACGAGAAGTGAACCGATTCTAAACTAAGTTGTCCAAGGGTGGTATGGTGGAGTGGATAAGGTGGATGACACAGAGAAGAAGATAGAGAAGTGATGGGAGGGTAGAGAAGGTACGGGTCTGGAACCTATATCTCTTCCGGTCAATGACCAACCAGGTACTACAGATAAGAGCTTGTGTCGGGACACAGAGCCAGTGATACGCATAAAGGGATGAGAAGGGGTATCACCAACCACTACACGTTTGGGGATCCTACCGAACGAGCCAGACGTGATGGATTACGAAGGCCGTATAGGGCTGTTACCACCTAACGGCTACCACCTCCGTGCCAACTCGGTGATATTCTAAGCTAGCCTCAAGTCTAAGCACCACGCTTACACTAGTCGGCTAGTACCTACCCCGTATACTAAAGATAGGCACCCACGCTAAGCAACCAATATACAAATATACCAATCAATTAAGCAATGAACGAAGAACGAAACAAGCAAGTAAAAGTAGAACTAAATGCTCAATTAATCAGAGAGAGATACAAGAGTTACCAGACATGACCCGGATGTTACTCGAAGCAGAGCCGCATCCGTAGAGGTACAGGTGGAGAACAGGGGCCGACACTTCGGCTCCTCTCCGGCACGCTCACCTCTCCTCTCTCCCTATTTTCTAAGTGTATGAGTGGCAGCGCTTCACAACTTGAGCTCTTCTCTTTTGGTGTGTTTTGATAGGTGCTGGAGGGTCCTATTTATAGTGGAGAATGGTGGTTTGAAGTGGAGCAGCGGCCACGGCACCTCAAGGGCGGTTCCGGGCACTTCGGCCGAAGTAGGCGGGTTCGGCCGAAGGGGGTCGGTTCGGCCGAACTCCCCAGTTCGGCCAAACCACCCATTTCCACCGCCTCGACCACCAACGCTCTGGATTTCATTCCTATGTCGGTTGTAAGTCGGTTCGGGCGATCTAGGGGCTTCGGCCGAACCTGGAAGTTCGGCCGAACGGGTCCTGGTGCCCATCTGCCCTTGGATCCACCGCCATTGTACTGGGGTTGATCTTGATGGTCCACACTTGCCCGGGGTCTTGGTAAATCATGTGTGTTTAGGTCCTGGTACGCTCCGGGAATGAGGGTGGTGTTCGGTCGAGTCATGAGACTCGGCCGAACCCACCATTTTGGGTGGTTTTACGCCGATATTGGCAACCTGCCTCCTGGAATCACATAAACACCAAAACTCGTGGAAATGGTTAGAGATAAGTCCTATAGCTATGGTGCATGGTTCCATTGTGTTTGTTTTATACTCGGTTGGAGGTCGGAAATCGGTCCGTAACGACCGCCAACAAGCTCCCCCAAACTTAGATCTTTGCTCGTCCCGAGTAAAGAATTTAAAGCAAGAGCAAGATTAAGATAATGGGTTCTTTCATGACATGAATACTTGCATATTGTGTACTCCAACTTGTCTCCATACCTGTGATTTTGAAGTGGTTATTCCCTGTATCTTGGGCGGTTGATGATCGGAACGACTCTTACAACAAGATCCTCCTGCTCATCCTGCATTCGGGTTTTTTTTTATTTTCGCAAATAAATAACCCTTGTCCCTTCATCCCTGCTACTCTCGGCGCTCTGGAGTTACTCTCTTTTCACTCACTTTCTTTTGTGTCTTCTTTTTGTCTCTCACGTGGTGGCCTTGTCAAGTCACGTACTTCTGTCAAGCTGAAGATTGGTTCCCGGAGCTTCTCATCATTGCCCTTGGTCAGATTGCAAGTTAAAGATGAAGAGTTCATGTCGGTCCTTAGCCTCGTGACCCCTTTTCTTTTTTTTCTCTCTTCCCTTTTTGGGAATTTTCTTTTCTTTTTTTTTCACTTGGACTTTCATGAGTCCTTTATTTTCTCTATTTTTTTTGGTATCAACGAGGCATGAGGGCTTCTACTATACTCTGATGATAAATTTGCTTGCAAGAGACCTGAGACAATGTGATGATCTCTGGGGACTCAAAATTCGACAAGACATTATACTAGACAAGACAAGTTTCAGGAGTAAACTCTCAAGCATATGTGTAAAGTGGTATTTGTGGACATGATGATGGGATAGAGCATGGTTTTTATATTTTGAAAGTTTAAATTCTCCCGAATGATGGAATAAACAATTGGTTTGTTTTATCGAGACATATCGCAATCATCAACAACCTAGATTAGGGGGGTCCTAACATGGAGTGTTTCACAGGTAACAGGTACTAAGTTTAAGTTAAACGATAGGCAAGATCATGGCATAAAAGAAAAACCGAGTTCGTTTCATTTAAATCATTTGTGCAAGGTTCACATATTGAAACGTGGTAACAAAGAGAAACCAAGTTGAGAGGAGTAAGGATTGCAAACCAGCGTGTGTGTGCGAAGGGGGCGGGGAAGGCCGGTTCGGCCGAACTGAATGCTTCGGTCGAACTGCCCAGTTCGCCCGAACCAAATGGTGTAGCCAAACAGGTTGTCCTGCATGTTCTCTCTATGTTCCTCCACTTTGTCATTCCTGTACTCATGTGACATCTGTTAAATTGAGCATTCTCTGACTGGCTCAATTGCACCAGTCAGAGCATTATTTCAGACAATTCAAACTAGGATTTTTATTTTATTTTATTATTCAAGGTTATTTTAGGAAAACAAATATTGGAAGGGAAATAAAGAGAGCACCTCCTAATCAAAGATTTTAGCAAATGGAAATTGAATTGGGAAATAAATTTAAACTAATGGTGCTCTAAAAACTACTACCAAAGGTCATCTAATCCTAGGTGGATCAAACCAGATTTCGAGGGGTATGTTGTCGAGGTGGATTTGCCCAAAAGGATTGTTTAGTTGAAAATTCTGGGCAAAGGTTTAGGGCTAGCTTTAGACCTCTAAAAACTCGATGACATCTAAGTCCTCAAGTGGTGGCGGTTCTGGTTCTAAGAAGATCTTCAAGCATTGCCCATTGACCTTGAAAGTGTTCCCATCCTCGCTTTGCAACGTGACGGCCCCGTGAGATGCAGCATTGACTACTGTGTACGGGCCATCCCATTTGCTTCGAAGCTTTCCATGCCCAAAGAGCTTGACCCGAGAGTTGAATATGAGAACCTTGTCTCCTGGCTTGAACGTTTTGATTTTGATCCTTTTGTCATGCCACCTCTTTGTCCGTTCTTTGTAAAGCCGGGAGCTGTGGTATGCTCGCTCTCTCATCTCATCTAGTTCTGCCAGCTGAATCCGCCGTCTAAGGCCGGCTGCTGGAAGGTCCATACCCCACTTCCTAATGGCCCAATGGGCTCTAAACTCCATCTCTACTGGTAAGTGGCAGGTCTTGCCATATACTAGTTGATACGGGGTCATCTCGATGGGTGTTTTGTAAGCTGTGCGGTATGCCCAGAGTGCATCCGGGAGCTTGTCCTTCCAATGCTTGCCCATTTCATTCACGGTCTTTTGCAGAATGTTTTTGATTTGTTTATTTGATGTTTCTGCTTGACCGCTAGTCTGGGGGTGATAGGGTGTAGCTACATTATGCTGCACCCCCAAACTTGAAAGATACCTACGGAAAGCTGAGTCGATAAAGTGGGAACTGCCATCGCTAATGACTATCCTAGGAACGCCAAAGCGTGGGAAGATGACCTCGTGAAACATTCGCGTGGCATTCCTGGAGTCAGCGGTGGGACAAGGCAAGGCCTCTACCTACTTAGAGACGTAATCGACTACTACGAGTATGTACTCACAGCCTCCTGAGTTTGGGAATGGACCCATGAAGTCGATTCCCCAAACATCGAAGATTTCTACTTGGAGATTGCTGGTCAGTGGCATCGCGTCTCTAGCGTCTATGTTTCCGTGCTTCTGGCAGCGAGCACATCTCCTAATGAACTCCTTAGCGTCCTCGTACATGTTGGGCCAATAAAAGCCGCATTGCCAGACCTTGGAATTTGTACGGAATGCACCATAGTGGCCCCCATATGGGGCTGCATGGCATCTTTCCAGGATTTTATAAGCCTCGTGTGCTGGTATGCACCGTCTGAGGAGTCCATCGCTACATATCTTGAATAGATACGGGTCGTCCCAGAGATGGAGTCGGCTCTCATAAGCCAATCTTTTCCTATTTTCTCCAGGCGGGACGTATCCCGACACCATGTAGTTCACTATGTTGGCGTACCACGGATCCGAAGTGGTGACCTTAAGGAGCGTATCGTCCCGTAGATAATCATCAATTGGAAGGTCGGACGGGACTTGCATCCGAGACAGATGGTCTGCTACTGAGTTTTCTACTCCCTTCTTATCTCTTATTTCAATGTCAAACTCTTGGAGTAGAAGGACCCAGCAGATGAATCTCGGTTTCGCATCCTTTTTGGTCAAAAGGTACTTCAAAGCAGCATGGTCTGAATAGACTATGACCTTAGCCCCAACTAGGTAGGACCGGAATTTGTCTATAGCAAACACGACTGCTAAGAGCTCCTTCTCCATGGTCGCGTAGTTGAGCTGGGGGCCAGTGAGCGTTTTGCTAGCATATGAGATAGCATAATGCTTCTTGTCCTTGGTTTGGCCCAACACAGCCCCTACGGCATAGTCGCTCGCATCGCACATAATTTCAAAGGGGATGCTCCAGTCGGGAGGCTGGATGATGGGAGCGGAGATGAGTGCTTTCTTGAGAGTATGAAAGGCTGTGTGGCAATCCTCATCGAAAATGAAGGGAGCGTCCTTAGCTAGGAGATTGGTCAAAGGCCGAGATATCTGAGAGAAGTTTTTGATGAAACGCCTATAGAATCCAGCATGGCCAAGGAAACTACGGATGCCCTTAACGTTTGTTGGAGGTGGAAGTTGCTCAATCACTTCTATCTTCGCTCTATCTACCTCAATCCCACGTTCCGACACCCTGTGTCCTAGGACAATTCCCTCTCGCAGCATAAAATGGCACTTTTCCCAGTTTAGAACGAGATGTTTTTCTTGGCACCTCTGGAGGACCTTGTCCAGATTTTTCAGACATTCGGCAAAGGTCTTCCCATAAACGGAAAAATCATCCATGAACACTTTCATAATCTCTTCAATCATATCGGAGAAAATGGACATCATGCAACGTTGGAAAGAGGCAGGAGCGTTACATAACCCGAAGGACATTCGCCGATAGGCGTACGTCCCGTAAGGGCATGTGAACGTGGTTTTACTCTGGTCTTCAGGATGGATTGGAATTTGGTGATATCCAGAGTAACCATCAAGGAAGCAGAAGAAAGAGTGCTTGGCTAATCGTTCAAGCATCTCATCTATGAACGAAAGGGGGAAGTGGTCTTTCTTGGTGGCTTTGTTGAGTTTACGATAGTCGATGCACATACGCCATCCAGTGATGGTGCGCTGAGGAATGAGCTCATTCTTGTCATTGCGCACCACCGTCATTCCTCCCTTCTTAGGAACGACTTGAACTGGGCTAACCCACTCACTATTGGGAACTGGATAAATGATCCCAGCGTGTAGGAGTTTGAGAACTTCCTTTTTCACAACCTCTCTCATAGCATTATTCAACCGTCATTGAGGTTCACGAGACGGTATTGCTTCAGAATCGATCGGGATGCGATGGGTACAGAGATTTGGGCTAATCCCTTTCAAGTCTTCGAGAGAGTATCCTAAGACTGATCGATTCTTCTCTAGGATTGTGATGAGTTGTTGGGTTTCTACATCGGAGAGCTTATCACTAATGATCACTGGAGTTTGCTTGTCCCCGAAGAGGAAAGCATACCTAAGTCCAGGTGGAAGAGGCTTAAGCTCGATGGGAGATGGTTTTGGAGTTTCGTTCATATTGAGCTTTATCGGAGGATAAGTCTCTTCTTCCTCCGAGAAGAATGGAAGGTCCTCCTCTGGAATGGGTTGCTCTAATTCTGCCAACGAAGTTGACATAACTTCCTCTAAACGGTCAGGATCGGGGTCTGCTTCTACTGGGGTGTTCGCGAATTGAGAGTAGGAGATAGGAACGAGTTCCTTGCCGATCTTGAGTTCTACTAGCTGATTTGTTGGTACCTTTTCCAAGATCTTCATGATTGGCCTACCTATAAAGATGGAATGTGTGGCGCTACTAGGTAGGTCGAAGATGTGGAAATCCACAAAGAGTTCAGGGCCGTTAATCTTAACGGGTGTGACCCGCAAGATCCCTAAACAATCTAGGATTCTTCCTGATGTAAAGCTTAGTCATTTTTGAGATTCAGACCATGGTTTGTCAGGGAGCTGAGCTCGCACCAACGAGCTAGAGATTATGTTTATTCCGAGGTTCGGATCGTACCCGATTTCTTGGTCATTGCCCATAATCCCACAGAATATTCTTCGAATCCTTTTGGGCATCTTGACCACCTTGGTCGAGGCTTCGGCCTCCTCTAGCCATTCCCGACTCATAATAGCAGAGAGGCGTCCGAGGTATTCTCTCTGGTATTCGAGTTCTTCCTTATCGGGAGGTTGATCCTTTTGCTCTACACGTTGTTCCAATGGGAAACTTGTTGCACTCCCGATGTTATCAAATAGATCATCGTCAAAATCATAGGGAGTGGTGTAGAGTGGATCATAATGTTCCAGGCTAGAGTATGGTTGTGGTTCGAGATGAGCTTCAGGTTCTAATGGAATGGAAGAGCTGATTGATTTGGATTGGGTTTGCACTGGCTCTTCAGGTATAGGCTGGTCTTGTTCTTCATCGGGGAGTTCGTCATAGACTCCTGTGTAGGGAGTGTTATCTAGGATACGATCCAGGATCACTCTCGCTTCACAAGGAATCAAATGAAAGAACGACCCTCCTGAAGCAGAGTCCAAGAAAGTTGTGGCTACGGGACATAGGCCAAGGCTGAAATGTTGAAGAATGATAGGTTCCGACAAGCCTAGGTCTGGTCCAGATGCTAGGATTTGCTTGAAACGAGCCCAAGCAGCTCCTAACGATTCTCCCTCTAATTGCTTAAAGGTGATAATTTCCGCTCGGAGGCTGGCTACCTTGGAGATTGGGAAGAAATTTAGACATAATTTTTCTCTAAGGGTCTCCCAACTTCCTTCCATAGTATTGACAGCCAGAGAGTACCATTTCTTTGCTCCTCCCGCTAATGAAAACGGGAACAACTTCCATTTGAGTGTCTCTTGTTTCATGCCCGCAATGGTCAGGCACGAGCAGAGTTGCTCAAACTCGCGCAAATGCGCGTATGGACTCTCGGCATTCGTTCCTGAGAACGTTTGCTCTCGAACCATAGCTATAAAGCTGGGACGTAGCTCATAGCTGGGTGTGTGGATGGGATGCGATGATGGTGGAGGCTCCAAACAATCGCCCTTTGGAGCCGAGTGTTGGCGTAAGGTAAGAGTGGAATCCATATGGATAGATGATAACGGGGATACACGGACAACTTGGGTCCCGAATCAGAATAGCTACCGTTCCCCGGCAACGGCGCCAGAAAGCTTGTTGGCACTCCTTACGACCTACAGATAAATCCGCAAGCGGACGGATACCGATGTAGCTTTCACCCGGGAGTATTCCAAGGTATCGATTTCCATGGGGACGAGAAGTGAACCGATTCTAAACTAAGTTGTCCAAGGGTGGTATGGTGGAGTGGATAAGGTGGATGACACAGAGAAGAAGATAGAGAAGCGATAGGAGGGTAGAGAAGGTACGGGTCTGGAACCTATATCTCTTCCGGTCAATGACCAACCAGGTACTACAGATAAGAGCTTGTGTCGGGACACAGAGCCAGTGATACGCAGAAAGGGATGAGAAGGGGTATCACCAACCACTGCACGTTTGGGGATCCTACCGAACGGGCCAGGCGTGATAGATTACGAAGGCCGTATAGGGCTGTCACCACCTAACGGCTACCACCTCCGTGCCAACTCGGTGATATTCTAAGCTAGCCTCAAGTCTAAGCACCATGCTTACACTAGTCGGCTAGTACCTACCCCGTATACTAAAGATAGGCACCCACGCTAAGCAACCAGTATATAAATATACCAATCAACTAAGCAATAAACGAAGAACGAAACAAGCAAGTAAAAGTAGAACTAAATGCTCAATTTATCAGAGAGAGATACAAGAGTTACCAGACATGACCCGGATGTTACTCGAAGCAGAGCCGCATCCGTAGAGGTACAGGTGGAGAAGAGGGGCCGACACTTCGGCTCCTCTCCGACACGCTCACCTCTCCTCTCTCCCTATTTTCTAAGTGTATGAGTGGCAGCGCTTCACAACTTGAGCTCTTCTCTTCTGGTGTGTTTTGACAAGTGCTGGAGGGTCCTATTTATAGTGGAGAATGGCGGTTTGAAGTGGAGCAGCGGCCATGGCACCTCAAGAGCGGTTCCGGGCACTTCGGCCGAACTAGGCGGGTTCGGCCGAAGGGGGTCGGTTCGGCCGAACTCCCCAGTTCGGCCGAACCACCCATTTCCACCGCCTCGGCCACCAATGCTGTGGATCTCATCCCCATGTCAGTTGTAGGTCGGTTCGGGCGATCTAGGGGCTTCGGCCGAACCTGGAAGGTCGGCCGAACGGGTCCTGGTGCCCGTCTGCCCTTGGATCCACCGCCTTTGTGCTGGGGTTGATCTTGATGGTCCACACTTGCCCGGGGTCTTCGTAAATCACGTGTGTTTAGGTCCTGGTACGCTCCGGGAATGAGGGTGGTGTTCGGTTGAGTCATGAGACTCGGCCGAACCCACCATTTTGGGTGGTTTTACCCTGATATTGGCAACCTGCCTCCTGGAATCACATAAACACCAAAACTCGTGGAAATGGTTAGAGATAAGTCCTATAGCTATGGTGCATGGTTCCATTGTGTTTGTTTTATACTCGGTTGGAGGTCGGAAATCGGTCCGTAACGCCGCCAACAGTCGTCCTCTTCCATCATCGCGTCGTGGGTGACGATCATGGCCGCTGTAGTTGGAGCCATGGCTTGGATCACTGCTTCCCTCTGAGTCATGGTGGCGTCGGCCTCTCCTATGATCCCTGCCTCGTGGTGGATGATCATCACCATCATCATCACCAGAAGGATCATTGTCAGGCTGATTGTCACGGTTACGCCTTCGGTTGTCACGATCGCTAGGCTGGTGATCACCGCGCCCGCGATCGCGATTGTCATCGTGAGAGGGGTCATTTTGCCTTGATGGCTGACCTTGAGTATGGTCGATTGCTCCATACTGCTGCTCGAATTCTTCCCTACAGCGTATTTCAGCCGCAATTCTGTTTGCTCTGCTTGCGTCGATGTTCGAGCGAGCATCACGATTCGCGTTGAGTGTTTCGCGCAGATCAGCGGGCAGAGGCCCTGCTGCTGCACGTGCCCCGATGGGCGGTGCTTGTTCTCGACATGGATGAGGTGACTGGACCGTGCCCCAGCTACGTTGCGGCCTTGGGGTGTGATGACTTGATTGTGCTCCTCCATCGATGCCTTTATGCGCATGCTCCAAGAGGGTGAGGGCATGCCTCAGATGTTCACGGCTTGGATTTTGTGAGTTTACCATATTCCTGATCAGCTCTGGTGCAACGTCGAGGTTTACTAGAGTGTTCTGTAAAACAGGCTGATCGTCGACCATCTGGAAGTCATGTGCGAGGTTGCGGGTTGTCGTGGCCCTTAGAGCCGTGTTCACGCGCCGCTGAGCTCGCTTCACGTTCCTTATCCGCCTTGCTCTCTGTTGTTGATCAGTTTCGTTCGGCGTTGCAGAGATATCGTCGAGTCTTTCTCGATCGTACGCGCCACCAACATCCTTAGCACCTGCCATATAGACTTGTTTGCTTGGATCTTGATAACTGGGCAGTAGCAAGGTGGGAGCACTAGATGCTGCGGGGTTGCTGCCTGAGCTGTTGGTGGAGCTTGTTAATGATGCAGTCTTGCCATCCTGGTATGGCAGTTCTCCTGAGATTGCTGCTGATACCCTTGACTCGTCGTCGCCAGAGGTGTAGTTCAGAATTGCACCTGGCCAGTGAACAAGGAGTCCTCCTGGTGAGTTGGTCACAACTAGTCCCGATGGCAAGCGAACGAGTGGTTCTTCCATGATGAAGTTGGTTTTGTAGTATGCGCTGCAGTTTAAGTGCGCGATGTTGTCAGGAGAGTCGCTCAACAAGACCGTGAAATCGTCTTCGTCGTCCTCTGATGGCTGGAGAGCCGGCTCAGAGTCATTGCAGAAAGATACGATCTTGTTGAGTTTTTCTGGTTCAGGGTTGTCCTGCTTCGCGTTGTACATCTGTTGATATACAGCTACGGAATTGGACAGTCTGAACGGGAGTCGAGCTGGGGAGTAAGCCGATGGCGTAGCCAGCTCGGAGTCCCCGACTCCTTCCATGATTGGAAGAGAGTTGTACCCAGACACGACTTGTTGAGCCCCGATCGGAGTCCTTGCTGGAATCGAAGTTGAGGTCGAATCCGTCTTGGAGGCGGAGTCCGCAGTCAAGGTCGAATCCGTGAATGTAGTCGAGGTTGAGCTCGACGATGTTGTTGATGACGAAGTCACCGAGTACGGTCCTGGTCGATCCGCGAGGAACGACTCGAAGCCGCCTTCGCCATCGGAGACGAAAGTCCATGATTCGCTGACGAAAGTTGCGCCGTTCTCGACGCCTCTTGCTCTGAAAGTTGATCCCATCGCGCCTAGCGGTGAACTTTGACGATCGAGCCCCACGGTGGGCGCCAAGTGTCGACGAATTATGTCGCGCACGTCTGCCAGGGGGTACCCCAGAGAGTAGATTTGTGGGTCCCGCCTAGTTCTAGGAACGACAGTGTACGAACAACACAAGATTTAGACAGGTTCGGGCCGCGAGTAGCGTAATACCCTACGTCCCGTATGCTGGATTGTATTCCTCATACGGTTGTGTATGATTGTAGATGTTTTGAGGGGGTCCCTGCCCAGCCTTATATAGTCCGGAGGGCAGGGTTACAAGTCGGTTGTATGATCCTAGTCGTATACAACTCGGAGTACTACAACAAGGTAATTTGGGGAGTCTCCATCCAGTACACGACTAGTCTACCTAGCCTACTACGCCGTCTTGCACCGTAGCCGACTAGTTTTAGGTAGCTAGGCTAAACATTCCCTATCGGGTAGTTTATTCCTTTACATGAATGGCCCTAGGGATCCTGGTCCCACACCCTCCTCGCATACTCTTTTTGTCCTATACAATTGCATGACAACTAAAATTTACTGTTATTGCATTAACTTGATGGGAACACCTTTTTAAGGATTTACCTAGTCTTTTATCCATGATCCCTTGTAACAACCCCGATTTAAATAATGTTTTGGGTTAGTTATGCTTAGCGTTGCTATACCCTGGAATGATAAAATTTGTATCTTTATAAAATGTTGATCATATCATGGCAACTTTGATGGTAAAATGATGGTTAATGCAAGAGAACAATTCTTTAATTGGAACATGGAGAACCACTCAATAAAACAGTGCAACCATAGTGTCATATGGCTCTGACCTTAGCCGATTAATTAGGGGTGTGATTGTACTGATGGCCTTATCCGAAAGGAGCAGAGGGGGTTTGGGGTTGAAGGGGTACAACTTGGTCCTCTTGGGGTAGCAGCCTTTGCTAAGGTGCTGACCATTAGGGAGGGTTGTATTCCGCCCTAGCTGTAACTCTTGCGGGTTGTTGGTCTTTTGCATACCTTTGTAAAGGCTTCGAAGTGGACCCCTAGCCACTCACCTTGGAAGTGTTTAAGGGTCTAGCTAACCCGGGCAACATGGGGAACATGAGCTATGGTGAAAGTGTACAACCTCTGCAGAGTGTAAAACTGATATATCAGCCGTGCTCACGGTCAAGAGCAGCTTGGACCCTCACATGATAATTGAACTTAAAGATGGAATATAAATTGTGGTTTTACTCATGGTTTTTGGAACAAGATGTTTTCTAAATGCTTAAGTGGGTTGGTATAAACTTACATCTAGTAAATAGGAACTTGATAATAAAACTTGACCAACTTTAAAAAGCTCACTGCTATGAACCATAGCCTATCCTTGTGGCCTTGCATCTTCCCTCCGATTGCTGAGTACCTGTTGGCACTCCTTACGGCCTACAAATAAATCCGCAAGCGGACGGATACCGATGTAGCTTTCACCCAGGAGTATTCCAAGGTATCGATTTCCACGGAGAACGAGAAGTGGACTGATTCTAAAGTAAGTTGTCCTAGGTAGATGAAATGGAGTGAATGGTATGGATGAGGTGGATGACAACAACAAAGGGGAGAGGAGTGATAGGAGGGTAGAGAGGGTACGAGTCTGATAGGGGTACTCTACTGATTGGTCGAGCAGATCAGAGGATATAGATAGATACTTGCTTCGGGACAAGGGAACCGGTGGACACACAGAAAGGGATGAGAAGGGGTGCCACTATTTCCCCACTGGGGGATCCTACGGACCGGAACTAACGTGATGGACTACAAAGACCGGAAGGGCTGTCACCACCTTACGGCTACCAGCTCTGTTGCGACGAGAATAAACTAAGTTAGTCTCAAGTATAGGCACCACACCTACACTAGTCGACTAATACTTGTCTACTGCAGAAAGATAAGCACCCAAGCTAAGCAACCAGTATATAGTTATACCAATCAACTAAGCATTGAACGAAGAACCAGCAAGCATATAAAAGTAACAACTGAATGCTCAATTAATCAGAGAGAGATACAAGAGTTACCAGATACGACCCGGATGTTACTCGAAGTGAAGCCGCATCCGTAGAGGTACAGCGGGAAGAGGGGCCGACACTTCGGCTCCTCTCCGGAACGCTCACCTCTCCTCTCTCCCTATTCTACTGATACAAGTGGCGGAACTTGGCAACGCTCACTCTACTCTTGTGTTGTGTGTTGATCCAGGAGGTGAAGGCCAGCATTTATAGGGACTTGGAAGCGGTGGAGGAAGCGCAGGGGCCAAGGCATCGCAAGGCGGTGCACCCCGGCCAGTTCGGCCGAACTGGGGAGTTCGGGCGAACTGATCAGTTCGGCCGAACTCTCCAGTTCGGCCGAACCATTGATCTTGCATCGACATGCTTCCAACGGCCCTGATTTGCTTGTGGAGTCGGTTGTGGGTCGGTTTGTGCAGTGGGGCGGTTCGGCCGAATGGATGGATTCGGCCGAACTGGGCCGGAGGCCCAGGCCTGCCCCCCTGCACCGCCTTTGCTATCTGGGCTTCGTGGATGACTTGATTCAGGTGGTCTTCGTGTGGTTGGGCCCAGATATGGCGTGGCAGTGATCCTACGTGGCTTGTACGGCTAAGGGGGGTAACCGGCCGAACGTGTCGTTCGGCCGAATCGGTCATTTTCGACCCCTATAGCACGCATTTCTCGTTGTTGTACCTGCACAAGCGACACTCACCAAAACTCGTGGAACTCCATTAGAAATAAAACCTAAGTACATGGAGTGTTGCATAAAGCCTCATTTATTCCCGAGTATTGGTGGTCGAAATTGGGTTGTAACGACCGCCAACAAGCTCCCCCAAGCTTAGTTCTTTGCTCGTCCTCGAGCAAAGATAAAAACTTAGGCTCGGTGGATCAGGAGTTGCTACAATGTCATTTCTCTTGAAGGTAACTTTATAAACTATCACACCCCAATATTTTCGGATTTTGGGTTGTGAATCTTTAGCATAATTAATACAACATTTTTCTTAATTTTCTAAAATATTCCAAGCTTTATTGAATTTACAGGGAATTTATAATACGAAAAAAAAAATATTTACGAAATGTAAATAAAATGCTTTGTATGTTGCATTCATGCTGGATGCATTGAGTTTTGTTTGTGTGTAGTTCAAATAAGAATTTAAATCTAATTTAAATTCGAGTTTGAATTGCATTTGTTTGAGCTTTAGAAAAGTTGTTCGAGCTGTAGTTCGCTTTCGCCCCCTGAACTCTTTCCCCAGCCTGTTTTCCCCCCTTTCTTCTTCTCTCGCTTCACCGGCCGAAGCCCACCCGCTTCGCAGCACGCCGGCCCGCTTCCGTCTCACGGCCCAGCTGGCCCAACCCGCCGCCGCGCGCCGCCAGGCGCTGTGCACCGCCGCCAGCCAACCTTGGCGTGCGTGCCGCGCGATTGCGCCACCCCACCTTCCGAGCCCCAGCTGCCCTCCCTCGACCCTACATAGGCCGCCGATCCCCGCCGCCTCTCAACCACTACAACCGCCGCCGTCCTCTGCTCCCCCTGCACATTGCCGCCGGCAGGAGCCGAGCACCGCCGGCCGCCCTCTGCCTCGATTCGCCGAGTCCGCGGCACGCCGGGTGAATCTGGAGTCACCAGGAGCTTCCCCTCGACAAGCTGAAGCTCCGCCGCCGGTTCTCGTCGCCATCGTGTTGCCGGAGCCACTCATCCACGAGAGCGCCCCACCGCCGGTCATCTTCTCCGCCACCGGCCGAGACTCCGGCCGTGAGGTGGACCTTCGCCTCGGTGAGCACCGCTACGAGACCCCCTCACTTTCCCCTCTTTGTTGCGCACCTCTCCCAGGACCCCAACCCCTCCTCATCGCCGGTGAACAGAGCGCCCGAGACCGCCGCGCGCCATGTCTGGAGGAAGAAGACAGCCCCCCCTCTTTTGCGTTTAGGCCCCTGGAGAACCGCATAATCTTTAGACCTTTTCGTGTCTCTTAGCAGTTTTACAGATAACCCCCTGCAAGTATTCCACCCTTCACACATAAACCCCACCGGAGCTCTTTTACAGACTTAACCCCGACGTTTCCTCTATTCTCAGCAATTGTTCACTGAGTCTATGAAATCTTTTGAGCTAGCCCCTGAGATCTAGGTTTAATTACGTTTAGGTCCTTGCAACCTTGTTTTATGCCTAAAATCCACGTTTTAGATTCGATTTAATCCATTTTCATTGCGTTAGATTCATGTCAACTTAAACTACACGTTAGCACTGTTATTTAACATGTAGTTTATTTCTGAATTTTATTTAACGTTAATTTGATAAAGGTTATTTCAATGTGTTTTTCTAATTAAAATATAATTAAGGTTCAAACTCGGTTTTCATGTTAAATATTAATTTGATTAATTTTCAATCACTTCTATAAATAAAATGTTGACTAGGTTGTATCTCGATTTTCATAAATAATATTAACATGATTAATGTTTAAGACAACAAGCTTTTCTAAATTAAAAGCAACATAGAGTTAAACTTCGGCTTTTCATCAATGAATGTTAATGTGGTTAATATCAATATAAATATGTTTCTATTATAATACCAATTAGTTCAACACAGTTCATAAAGTATTCGATTAGATGCTCTCACATATTTTATTTTAACTTAATATTTTAATTGGAGTAATTTGTACATGAATATTTGCAATTAAAATATGATTAAGTTTACTTCGTCATTTATATATGGTTTTATTTAAATTAAAATAAATAAAGCTTATAGTCTTTCGTTAAATACAGATCTTTCGATAGCTATATCTTTTCAACCGTAGCTCCGTTTTCAGCGATTCTTGCGCTCGCGTGACCATAGAACCAAGCCCTATCCTTTAGCGCGCTCTTTTAAAGCTTTTCCTTTGATTGGTGTACTGTTCTTAGTTGTGTATTGTTTGTTTGCTTGTTTAGCTACTAGCTGTGCTCGATGATTGTTGCGAGTAGGGGAAGGCCGTTCGAGAGATTTCAAGATCAAGAGCTGAAGACTATGAGTAAATATACTGGATTTGAGGCAAGTTATAGCACGGACAATCCTTGCTACCTACTCACTTGTATTGAATCATTTCATACAGGCATGTGTCTAATTTGATGTACCTCTAAGGTTGTACCTAGTCTTGTTTATCCTGTCCTTGGTTACCTTGGGTTTATGCATATGGGTAGAATCTTTGCTAGGCGCAGGTACTGTCACCTCTATTTAATTGTTAATTTTGACTTAATGGTTCACTTCAACCTTAATGATAAAAGTTGCTTTTTAGCAATATGGATCAGGGAGCTAGAGCATGTGCTGTGTGTTTTGCTCTAGTGTCTCTCCCTAAGGACTGGTTCTTAAAGCGGCAACCCAGGAGCCTGTCGCCACCGCTAGAACTATAATGGCTCTGGTCTTGGACAAGTAGCTTGTACGGCTCTAGCTTGACAGTGGTTACCGACGGGCCGACGGCGTTAAGGGAAGTAAGGCGCGGGGTGTTTTCCCGATTCCACCGAGGACGGTAGCCCCGTCGGCTATGTCTCGTTAGGCACAGTCCCGTGTTGGGAGCAACCGTGAGTGCGGGAGCTCCGCATGTTGCGCTCTTTATTTTTGTTGGCATGCGTTGCCCGCGCTTTGGACGCCATCGACCCTCCTATCGCTGCGCCCTGGGAGTGAGTCAATCTCGGTGCCTAAGGACTCACCACCTTATTGTACCTTAGCGGCTACTATCTTGTTAGGGTGTCTTGTGAAAATCCTCGTAGCGTCCCTATGCGATCACACCTCGGAAGTGTGGTTTGTGAGGTCTGATCCACCTCCGCGTGGTTGGGTGCAAAGTTCCTTTGAACTTTTACGCGACTGGTGGGTAAAGGGCGAAACCTCTGCAGAGTGTAAATCTATCATGATAGCCTTCCTCAGGGTCACGAGCGGCCTGGATCCTTTTTGATTAGAAGATGATGATTATTGGTGCTTAATGATACTTACACTTTATTAATTGGGTTGCAATTGGGATTTCATTCACTTGTAGTAACTTGGATAATCTTAAAACAAACCAACTAAAAGTGCTAATGCAGTTAAGCTGTGTCTAGCCTTTTTGAGCCTTCATACACTCGTGCTATACTTGCTAAGTAAGACATTTACTTACGCTTGCTATTATTCAACAAAATCCCGGACGGGTAACAGATGAAGTTTCTTGAGGATCTTCCGTACTACTGAGCTGTGGTCAACCAGTCGATGTCCCTGTGGACTTGAGGCTCTACCTGTCGAGAGAGTTAGTCTTCCGCTGTGTTTTAGGTAAACTCTGATGTAAAACTATTTTTATTCGAGCATTTGTACTCTGTTTATCATATTTGTTAGCTGTATGTGTTCTGTGGACTTCCTGGGCACACATATAGCAGCATTCGGATTTCTGTGTAAATCCGGGTGTGACATAAACAACTAGTACTCAAATTTTACTTGAATCACTAGCAAAGTATTAATTCACCATTTTACCTATGGGGCTTATAGCAATTTCCTTATCTTGGGCGGTTGAACGGATGAACAGGTTAACTTAGTTTCACTCCACTCTACTCTTTTCAGGATCCTATCTCAGAGTTTTCACCCTTCTGTGAAAAGATAAATTGTTCCTCAATGGCTCACTCAATCACTCAAGTGTATTTGATTCCTCACCAAAGGCTTCGCCTTCTTTTTATCCTAACATCTAATTTGACTTTTTGTGTGGCTCAGGGACAAAGGATGAAGGCATACAAGCATCTTATATTTTGCTAAGTCAAAGACCGGACCTTAGGAGAATCAAATCACACTCTTAGATCGAGAAGTGCAAGTGTGTGGAATATGTGGAGTGGAATTTGGTGGAACTTCATGGAATGATTCTTCCTCTCCTTGATTTATTTTTCGAGAGCATGGGCTATCTTTTATTCTTCATTTTTTTTGGTCATGCCACTTGGCATGCTTTTCTTTTTCTTTTTGCATAGCCCATGCCTCTACTTCAAAGATATTTGGAGAGGGAATCAAAGAACATGAAATTTATTTTATGTGGAATGGATGATGGCATGGTTTTGCTAACTCCCAGTGTAGGAATTGCAAGTGAGAGGTGGAGTGTATGTGAATCTCGATCTTGAGAGCATGAAAGATTCCTCACAAAGGTCACAACAATTTGACAAAGCTCACTAAGATGACAAGCAGCATATGGTAGAAAGTTTAGAACTAATCATATCATATGGCTCTGGTAGGATTTTTTTTGACCAATGAGGAACTTTGTTTTATTTTTGAAAGCATGATCATCCGAGATTTTCACCATACTAAGAGCAGAAATAGAATTCAACCAAAGTCTCACTATATCAATCCCCACAACAACCTAGACTTGGAATAAGGCATATGCTCCCACAAGGTTTTCAGGTTCATTTCTACTCATGCCAAATAACTCAAGCATAGTCAAGCAACTAGTTGCAACAAAGTACTAGCAAAATTAATGACAGAGCAACCATTCATCATTTCCAAAGTGAGAGGCATATGATTCATTCCATGCATGGTTGGGAGTTAAATTTATTCAAGGGAAGTATTTTCAATTGAATGACCAAAGTGCTAAGTAATTCGGAACGTACCCGATGGGGGTCCTCCCCCAAGCTTGGACTCTTCACTGGTATGGATTCAACCTTGAAAGGTACTGAGTCAGCTGGTCGGCCTGCTCTCGGATGTCGTGAAAGGCATTATACAGCGTGCGTGCGTGCAAAGTGGTTGAGTCTGGCTGGATCGCCAGAACCAACAAGGTCACCGAGACAAGCCAATTCGCCCGAACCAAATGGTTCAGCCGAACGGGTCGTCCTACGTGTTCTTGTCATGTTCCTCCACTGTGTCATGCCTGTACTCATGTATCATTCTGTTAGACAGGGCAATCTCCGGTTGGCTCAAATGCACCAACCGGAGCGACAATTTTATTCTTTTTGCATTCAACTCTAATTTTATTTATTCATCAAGCTAAGATTTGGAAAAGCAAATATTGGAAGGGAAATAAAGAGAACACCTCCTAATCAATGATTTAAGCAAAGGGAAATTGAATTAGGAAATAAATTGAAACTAATGGTGCTCTACAGGATACAACCACATGACATCTACTCTATAGATGGATCATAAAGGTCTAGATGTTACGTGGCTTTGGCGAGCCTCCCTGATTTGGCTGTGAATGCTTGGTATAGGACATTGTTCTTGTCCATCTGCCAAGGCTCGCCTTCAGTGACCTTCTCATCCTGGTTGCTCAAATTCTGGCATGTTGTTGGCACTTCTTACGATCCAATATCAGAATTGAGAATCCTGGTACTGGGGTAAGGAGTGTTTCAGTGGTTTTCCTTATGGCTAGTAAAATATGTGAATATTCTGCAAGCGCACAGAATCACCGCTGTAGCACTTCACCTGGGAGTATCCCAAGGTATCGTAATTTATATTTCCGCAGGGAAGCTTTGGCAAGACTACTAGTGAACAGATATTCGAGACTATCAGAGAAGGGTACATGACTAGACAAGACAGGGGGTAACGGTATTGGATAGGAGTGGATATACCGGACACACAGCTCAAGGGGGGCTCGGATAGATGAGAGAAGGTATAGTTAGTTGGGAGGACAACGAGAAGAGATAAAGGATTCCTGGGTACTCTATCTACCTAAGCCAAGTGGTTAGAGATACAGCGGCTAAAGAGCCAGCACTGGTAGGTCTAGAATAAGTCTATTGCCTTCCTTGGGGACTACAGGGCCTCTGACACGCAGAAAGGGATGAGAAGGGGTGCCGACTACCCTGAACCTTGGGTCCTAAGACACCGGAACTAACGTGATGGACTACAAAGACCGGAAGGGCTATCACCACCTCCCGGCTACCACCTCCGTTGCGACGGGTAGAAACTAAGGCTACTAACAAGTCTAGGAACCACTCCTACACAGATCAATAACTACTTACTTCGCTAGCAGAAGCAAGCAACTCTTACTCACACCCCAATGACAAGTCACCGCTAGTGTGAGCAGAGACGAAGAACCAATTAAGACAGAGACTTAAGCAAGAACTAAGAGCACTAAGAACTAGAACCAACTATAGTCTAAACACGATATAGAAGCAACTAGATGAAAGTAGAGGATACTATATAAAGCACAAGTAGAATAAAGTAGATACTATATTTATAACTCGAATGTCATACAAAAGATAAAGTAAAAGATACAAGAGCTAATACCAGAGCTTCTGAAGACGACTCCGGAACCTCCGAGGCACAGCTTGACTCGACTCTAACTCCCAACTAAACTATCCTAACTCTACTAGAAATAAATAAAGTGGAAGAGATCCTTGGCTTGAGTGGTGTGTCTTGAATGAGCAGCTTGACACTGTTTATATAGGACTCCATGGTCGGTTTGGGGTTGGAGTAACCGCCAAGGGAGAGCTGGTGGCGGTTGCGGCCGTTTCGGCCGACGGGGTCGGTTCGGCCGAACCCTGGCGTTCGGCCGAACGCCCGATCCACCGCCCTTTGCACCAAGGGTCCAGATGCAGCCTTGGGGAGGTGGTTGTGCACTGGGGGCGGTTCGGCCGAACCGCCCTGTTCGGCCGAACGGGCCTAGAGGCCCAGGCCTGCCCCCCGTGCACTGCCTCTGCCTCCTGGGCTTCGTACTTGTCCTGGTTCAGGTGGTCTTCTTGCTGTGTGAGCCCAGGATGAGGTGGCAATGGCTTTGGGTTGAGTTGGCGGGCGTCCTACGTGGCTTGCACAATCATTGGATGACGTGGACGGCTCCCGCTGGCCCGTACGGCTAAGGGGGTAACCGGCCGAACGTATCGTTTGGTCGATTCGGTCATTTCCGACCCCTATGGCACGTGTTTCGTGATATTGTACCTACAAACATGACACTCACCAAAACTCGTGGAACTTTATTAGAAATAACCCTAAGTGCATGGAATGTTGCATAGTCTCTCATTTATTCCCGAGTATTGGTGGTCGGATTTGGGTTGTAACGACCGCCAACACATGTTTGTGCCAGTTCTTTTTCAGGCTCTTCAACTATGGGTTTCTCTTCTCCCTCCTCCATGGCTTTCTTTGTTGGTGGACTTGTCATACTCATGGAGAGAGAACTATTGGGTGAGGAAAGGTCTTTGGACAAGGATTGGGTGGCCATGGCGACTAGGAAATGTGAACACTCGGTCGTGCTCGGGAAAGTGTTGGAGGATGGTTTCTGACTTGAGATTGACAAGCAACTTTCCCAACATTTTCCTAGCGACTTCGAGACAAGATGGGATAGAGATAGGATCAAGGGTCCAAAGGGACGCTCAAGGGGCAACAGAGGGGTCCTTCGGTCGAACCAGCATGGTTTGGCCGAATTGTCCTAATTTGCCTAAACTAGAGTGGTCTAGTTTGCCCCAAAGTGCTTCAGTGAGTCTATCTCTCTAGTGCCTACCCATCTCATTGACGGTCTTTATACAGTGTTCTTGGTCTTCATGCTGGATGTTCAGCTTGACCACTAGCTTGGGGGTGTTAAGGTGTGGCTATAAAATACGGCTCCCCCAAGCTTAGATATTTCTGGGAGTCAATGAGATGGGAGCCTAGTGGGTCATTTGCATGGGTCATTTGCTCAGCGTGCCTAGTGGCTGCGGATCGATAGGGCTTGGCTTCTACCCAGTTAGAGACGCTATCTACGGCTACCAGAATAAACTCGTAGTTCTCTGAGTTAGGGAAAGGACCCATGGGGTCTATTCCCCTTACATCAAAGATTTCTACTGAATATTACTGGTGAGTGGTTTCGCGTCTCTTTCCAGTGTTTCTGGCAGTGTGGGCATCTCTTGCTAAGTTTCTTAGCTTCTCCATATTGCCAGACCTTTATTCCGAACACTCCATAATGTCCTTCAGAAGGTGCTCCATGATATCTCTCCCAGGTTTTATGTGCCTCAGGTGCAGGCATGTATCGTCTGAGTCCATTTTGTATCCAGAAGAGATATGGGTTGTCCCATCGGTGATGTCTGCTCTCATAAACTAATCTTTTCCTATTTTCACCTGATGGGACGTACCCCAACACCATGAAGTCAACTATGGTGGCGTACCACGGCTCTAGTGTTGTGGCCTTGAGGAGTGTATCACCCCGTAAGAAAATCGCTGATGGAGAGGTCAAACGGGACTTGTACCCGAGACAGACCCAATGGATGAGTCTTGGGTTTGCATCCTTTTTGGCCAAGAAATACTTCAGAGCAGCATGGTCTGAATAGACTATGACCTTAGCCCCAACTTGGTAGGACCGGAATTTGTCTACAACAAACACAGCTGCTAAGAGTTTCTTTTTCCGTGGTTGCATAACTGAGCTGGGGCCAGTGAGCATAATGCTTCTTGTCCTTGGTTTGGCCCACAACAGCTCCTATGGCAAAATCACTCGCATCACACATCATTTCTAGTGGAATGCTCTAGTCGTGGGACTAGATGATGGGAGCGAAACTGAGTGCTTTTTTGAGGGTGTAAAAGAGCACTCTTGATCAGAGAAGAGAGGGGTTTCCTTGGCTAAGAGATTGGTCAACGACCGGGCTATTTGAGAGAAAATTTCCATGAAACACCTATAAAGCCCGGTGCAGCCAAGGAAACTACGAATCCCCTTTAATTGTGGGAGGTGTAGGCAGAGGATCGTATTAGAGAGTATGACAGGGGAAGATGATGGCCTCTGGCTTTAAATCTAGTCTTTCCCCGGTCAAAGACGAATCTCCGTGACAATTGCCTAGCGACCCCAAGATAAGATGAGACAGGGATACGATGTGTATGAAGGTTAGGAGTAATCCCTTTGAAATCTTGGATCGAGTGTCCTGAGACTGATCGATCCTCCTCCAGGACCGTGGAAGTCGGTTGGGTTCCAGGGGGTCTATCACTGATGGTCACTAGAGTGTATTCGTCCTTAAAGAGAGAAGAGTACTTCAGTCTAGAGAAAAGAGGCTTGGGCTCGATTGGAGGATGAATTTCTTCTTCCTCCATAAGGAATTGGGCATCTTCTTCTAGGAAAGGTTGCTCTAAGTCTATCAAGGATGTTGACATGACCTCCTCTTTAGGATCAGGATCGGGCTCCGCCTCTGTAGGTGTGTTCAAGGAACAAGAATAAGAGACTGGAACAAGTTCTTCTCCGATCCTAAGCTCTACTAGCTAATGTGGTGATTACTCTAGGATTTTTATGATTGGCCTACCAATAAACATGGAATGTGTGGAATCGTTGGGTAGGTCAAAGATATGGAAATCTAGGAAAAGTTTAGGGTCATTAATCTTAACGGGTATGACCCGCAAGATCCCTAAACAGTCGAGGATCCTTCCCGATGTGAACTTTAGATGTTTCTGAGATGATGCCCATGGTTTATCTGGAAGTTGAGCTCGCACCAAAGAGCTAGAGATTATGTTGATTCCGAGGCTCGGGTCATACCCGATTTCTTTGTCCATGCCCATAACTTCACAAAAGATTGTTTGGATTCTGTTGGGCATTTTAACTACATCGGTCGAGGCTTCCGCCTCATTTAGCCATTCCTGACTCTTGATGGCAGAGAGACGGCCTAAGTACTCTCTTTGGTATTCTAATGCTTCCTTGTCGGGTGGTGGATCCTTTTGCTCTACACATTGTTCCCGAGGGAAACTTATGGCACAGTCGATGTCATTGAATAGATCATCGTCAAAATCGTAGGGAGTGGTGTAGAGTGGATAATGGTAGTCTAGGCTAGAATATGGTTGGGGTTCGAAATGAGCTTCAGGTTCTAATGGAATGGAAGAGCTGATAGATTTGGATTGTTGGTGTACAGGCTCTTCAGGTTTAGGCTGCTTCTCTTCTTCATCGAGGAGTTTGTCATAGACTCCAGTGTAGGGAGTGTCATCCAGGATACGCTCTAGGACTATCCTTGCTTCACTGGGAGTCAAATGAAAAAACGACCCTTTTGAAGCAGAGTCCAAGAAAGTGGTGGCTACGGGACAGAGGCCAAGGCTGAAGTGTTGTAAAACAACAGGTTCTGGTAGGCTTAGGTCCGGTCCTGAGGCCAGTATTTGCTTGAAACGAGCCCAGGCAGCTCCTAACGATTCTCCCTTTAATTGCTTAAAGGTGATAACTTCTACTCGGAGGCTGGCTACCTTGGAAACTGGGAAGAAATTTAGGCAGAACTTCTCTCTAAGGGTCTTCCAGCTTCCTTCCATAGTACCGACAGACAGAGAGTACCACTTCTTTGCTCCTCCCGTCAATGAGAACGGGAATAGCTTCCATTTGAGTGTCTCTTGTGTCATGCCCGCAATGGTCAGACATGAGCAGAGTTGCTCAAACTCGCGCAAATGCGCGTATGGACTCTCATCACGCGTTCCGGAGAACGAGTGCTCACGAACCATGGCTATGAAGCCGGGACATAGCTCATAGCCGGGTGTGGATATGGGATGTGATGATGGTGGAGGCTCCAAACAATCGTCCTTTGGAGCCGAGTGTTGGCGTAAGGTGAGGGTGGAATCCATGTAATGGATGGTGGTGGGATACACGGACAACTTGGGTTCGGAATCAGAACAGCTACCATTCCCCGGCAACGGTGCCAGAAAGCTTGTTGGCACTCCTTACGGCCTACAGATAAATCCGCAAGCGGACGGATACAGATGTAGCTTTCACCCAGGAGTATTCCAAGGTATCGATTTCCACGGAGAACGAGAAGTGGACTGATTCTAAACTAAGTTGTCCTAGGTAGATGAAATGGAGTGAATGGTATGGATGAGGTGGATGACAACAACAATGGGAAGAGGAGTGATAGGAGGGTAGAGAGGGTACGAGTCTAATAGGGGTACTCTACGGACCGGAACTAACGTGATGGACTACAAAGACCGGAAATGCTGTCACCACCTTACGGCTACCACCTCCGTTGCGATGGGAATAAACTAAGTTAGTCTCAAGTATAGGCACCATGCCTACACTAGTCGACTAATACTTATCTACTGCAGAAAGATAAGCACTCAAGCTAAGCAACCAGTATATAGTTATATCAATCAACTAAGCATTGAACGAAGAACCAGCAAGCATATAAAAGTAAGAACTGAATGCTCAATTAACCAGAGAGAGGTACAAGAGTTACCAGATACGACCCGGATGTTACTCGAAGTGAAGCCGCATCCGTAGAGGTACAGCGGGAAGAGGGGCCGACACTTCGGCTCCTGTCCGGAACGCTCACCTCTCCTCTCTCCCTATTCTACTGATACAAGTGGCGGAACTTGGCGACGCTCACTCTACTCTTGTGTTGTGTGTTGATCCAGGAGGTGAAGGCCAGCATTTATAGGGACTTGGAAGTGGTGGAGGAAGCGCAGGGGCTAAGGCATCGCAAGGCGATGCACCCCGGCCAGTTCGGCCGAACCGGGGAGTTCGGGCGAACTGATCTGTTCGGCCGAACTCTCTAGTTCGGCCGAACCATTGATCTTGCACCGACATGCTACTGTAACGCCCTGCCCTCCAAAACCGCTCCGCACAGCCCTTCCGAGGGGCGCGCACGCGTACACATAGCACCCTGCTTACACTTTCGTCCTCGCTTCATGTAAAAGGGTTAACCCGAAGGTGCTATAGCTGGAAGACAAAGGCTTATAAGTTGCCTCCACCATTGCTAAACTAGCAATGTGGCACTAAACACGTGCATCCCGCACTCATGGGCCACTACTGGGCCATACAAACTAGGCTGGGTGTGACAGCTTCCCACGGCCGTGATTTGCTTGTGGAGTCGATTGTGGGCCGGTTTGTGCAGTGGGGCCGGTTCGGCCGAATGGATGGATTCGGCCGAACTGGGCCGGAGGCCCAGGCCTGCCCCCCTGCACCGCCTTTGCTATCTAGGCTTCATGGATGACTTGATTCAGGTGGTCTTCGTGTGGTTCGGCCCAGATATGATGTGGCAGTGATCCTACGTGGCTTGTACGGCTAAGGGGGGTAACCGGCCGAACGTGTCGTTCGGCCGAATCGGTCATTTTCGACCCCTATAGCATGCATTTCTCGTTGTTGAACAATGGTGAAGAGTACTATAGTGACTACGACGAGTTTTGAGGCTTGCGCTTCCCCAGTCATAATGCCTGTGGAAGTTGAAGATGAAGACGCTACGACTAGCTATCGTGTGTTCCTCGATAAAGACCTTTGTGTCTCCCGAGAGTGTAATAAAGAATGTTGTAATAAAGTTAATAAATCTCTTGTACATTTGAATACTGTGTTTTGATATTACACTCTTTTGTCTATCATATGTGTGTAAATATGATCCTGACGCACATATGAGATGCACTTGGTTTCTCTTCGAAAATCAGGTGTAACAAAGTGGTATCAGAGCAGTATTGACTGCAGGACGCAACCTTAAGTTAGAACTAGTCAGAAATCAAGGATTCAACATCTAGAAAGCCATGTCATCTTTCAAAATTCCCTTATTTACGCATAAAAATCTAATTTATTTTTTATCTTTGTCAAAAATCTCATCATTTTGATTTACTCTATACTGAGTTCAGCTTTTGTCTTATCAGATGGTCAGGGTAGACGCACCAGCTGAGGAAGCTCCGGTAGAAGTTCAGCCTGAGGCATAGGTAGAGGCACCAGCTATGGACGCCCCAATGGAAGTTCAGCCTGAGGCACAGCCAGAACATGAAGAGGAAGAACACCAAGAGGAGCCACCCCAGCTGTACGATGGTGCTCTTTTGGAGGTTGATGCTGACGGAGATATAGTGATTCCACCAGCTGCCCCTGTCGCTGACGTCAATGCACCAGATGATGCTGGAGGAGACCCAGATGATTCTGGGGATCACAACAGTGATGATGATACTAGCGATGGAAATAATTCTGGAATGGAAGCCGACGCTGATGATCAGGAGGACGATGGAAATAATAACAATGACAATAACAATGAAGAGGAAGATCCAGAGGAAGAACCTCGCCAGCGTGGACCAGAGTATCATATGCACTCTACGGTGGATGAGGGTGGTCAGTTCTGTGCTTTGCTAAGGGAGTTGCTGGTACATCTGGGATTCTCTATGAATCCAACCTATGAGGTCAATCAGTACAACGAGCCTGGACTGGAGGACTACTACATTGCACTGGTGCACATCTGTGTGCCTTTGCCTGGGACTACTGGATGGAGAGTTCGCACGACGCACCATAGCAATGTTCCCTTCTCTACTGAAGACGCTGCCGTCAATGATGCTGCTAGGAGAGCTCTTTGGTCTTACAACTACCGTTTCCGCGACGGGTTGTACTACTCTGACTTCCGTCACGTGCCTAGCCGTCAGAGCGGTACCGAGGACAGAGTGGTACCTGTTGCTCAGACTGGAGATGATCGTGTGGACATTCTGGCTCGAGTCACTGCTGCGCTCAACACAGATTTGGAGAGCGCTACTTCTAAGATTGAAGGTCTGCACGGGAAGCTCCAAGATGCTCATGCCAAGATTGCACAACTGGAGGCACAGCTTGCAGTACAGGAGCCCCCTGAGGAGATGACGCCACACTGCATCACTGCATCTCCACCGCGCAAGAAGCTTCGCTACGGCGCCCCAGGAGCTGCTACCCGTCTTGGCTAGGAGTTTAGATGCCTACCTTTCTTTTTCAGTTTTGTTCGATAAATCTGTTCCTGCAAGGACGATGCGATGTAATAATGGTTGGTTAGTTGAACACATGCTTGATTTGGATCTTTGTGATGAATGAATGCTTTTGTGGAGTGATGGCCACAACTACATTAATAAAATAATTAGTTTAATTAATTAATCTTAGCCCCTTTATGCTCATCTTTATCTGTTCAGTTCTTATCTGAAATACCTTTCTCTAACAATCAGATGGTAAACACCAGGTCAGGAGGAGGATAGGATATTCCACCTGTGATACGAGCTCATATCGCAAATCAGCAAAACCAAGCACCACCTCCTCCACCTAACCCACCAATGGATCCGATCATGCAACAGTTCCTAGCTGCCCAGACTCAGCTATTACAGAACCTCACCGCCACAGTTCAGAACCTGCAAGCTCAACAGAATCAACCTCAACAGCCACCACCAGCACCACAGCCACCTAGGGATAAGCACAAGGAGTTCATGAGCCACCGCCCTCCCACTTACTCTCACTCCTCTGATCCATTAGATGCTGATGATTGGCTTAAGGTTGTGACCAGGAAGCTGGAGATGACTCAGTGCACCGATCGTGAGATGGTGCTATATGCCGCAGGCCGTCTTGAGGGCCCAGCTGCTGACTGGTGGGATGCTTACACTGCTGCTCATGCTACCCCACAAACCATCACTTGGCAAGAATTCAAAAATAGCTTCAGGGCTTATCACATTCCCTCTGGAGTTATGAAGCTTAAGCAGAAGGAGTTTCTCGCATTAAAGCAAGGCAATATGTCAGTCAGTGAGTATCTGAACAAATTCACCCAGTTGTCTCGCTATGCACATGATGAAGTCAACACTGATGCCAAGAGGCAGGAGCGATTCCTGGAAGGTCTCATAGGGCCACTTAATTATCAACTGCAAAGACACATCTTTCCAGATTTCCAGATTCTTCTAAATAAAGCTATAGGTCTGGAGAGCAAGCGCAAGGAGATTGGTGAACACAAACGCAAGTTCCAGTGTCAAGGACAGTCCAGCAGCAACACTCGCCCCCGCTATAATTCTCCTCAAGGTTCCCACTATCTCTCTGGTGGACAGAATGGAGGTTATCCACAGAACTTGCAGTTGCAGCGTTCATTCCAGCAGCCCCAACGCTTCAATCAGCAATCACCATGCACTCCGAATCCTCAGCAGAATCGGTCGAGAAACAATTCAGCCACTCCCCGCCCAAACAATGCCACACGTGCTCCCGTGAGGAACAATGCTCCAGTTCAGCCCAGTGGTTGTTTCAAATGTGGAGAGCTGGGACATTATGCCAAAATTGTCCTCAGCCTGGGGTGAACACTCCACAGAAGAGCAATGGACAGAGGCCCGAGCAGCCTTCATCTCAGAATCATCCTGGAAATTCTAATGCACAAGGCAACAGGGCTCAGCGGAACTATGTTCGTGGAAAGGTGAATCACGTGACCGCCGAACAAGCTCAGGCAGCTTCAGAAGTTGTGCTTGGTAAGTTCCTTGTTAATTCTATACCTGCAACAATTTTATTTGATTCTGGAGCAACGCATTCATTTATTACTTAACAATTTGTGGCAAAGCATGATTTATCTATGAGAGCTATGAAAAAGTGTCACACCCGGATTTACACAGAAACCCGAATGCTACTATATGTGTGCCCAGGAAGTCCACAGAACACATATAGATAACAAATATGATAAACAGAGTACATATGCTCGAATAAAAGGGTTTTACATCAGAGTTTGACTAAAACAACTAAATAACACAGCGGAAGACTCTTTATTCACTCTCTCTAAACGAAGACGAAGACGAAGCCGAACACCATAATCCACAGGGACACCGACTGGTTGAACACAGCTAGTAGAACGGCAGATCTTCAGGAAATTTAATAGCAGCAGTACCATCTAATCCATCTGTTACCCATCCGGGATTTTGTTGAATGGCAAGTGTAAGTAATTGTCTTACTTAGCAAATACAACACGGATAATGAAGGCTTAAAAGAAAGGCTTGACACGGCTGTACTGCATTAGCAATTTTAGTTGTTTCATTTTAACATTAACCAAGATTACTACAATTAAGTGAATCCCAGTTGCAATTCCCAATTAATAAAGTAGAAGTGAACATTAAACAATAACAAACATCATCTTCTAATCAAAAAGGATCCAGGCCGCTCTTGACCCTGAGCAAGGCTATCATGATAGATTATACACTCTGCAGAGGTTTCGCCCTTTTCCCACCAGTCGCGTAAAAGTTCAAAGGAACTTTGCACCCAACCACGCACATCAACACTTCCGAGGTGTGACTGCATAGGGACGCTACGAGGCTTTTCACAAGACACCCTAACAAAACAGTAGCCGTTATGGTACAACCTAGGCAGCATGACCCAAGGCACCGAGATTGACTTACGCCCATGTCGCAACACGAGGGGGTCAATGGCGTCCAAGCGCGGTAAAGAATAACAACAACAAAATAAATAGCGCAACGTGTGGAACCCCCGCCATACGGAAGTTCCCAACACGGGACTGTGCCTCACGGGGACATAGCCAACGGATACTCCGTCCTCGGTGGATCAAACCATACTCTCACCCATGCTTCCCATAACGCCGTCGGCCCGTCGGTAACTACTGTCAAGCTAGAGCCGTACATGCTACTTGTCCAAGACCAGAGCCATTATAGTTCCGGCGGTGGCGACAGGTTCCTGGGTTGCCGCTTTAAGAACCAGTCCTTACGGAGAGACACTAGGATCAAGCATGAAGCATACGCCCTAGCTCCCTGATCCATGTTGCTAAAAAGCAAGTTTTACCATTAACATTGAAGTGAACCATTAGGTCAAGATTAACAGTTAAACATTGGTGACAGTAGCTGCGCTTAGCAAAGGTCTACCCAAATGCAATAACCCAAGGTAATCAAGGTATAGGATAAACAAAGCTAGGTACAACCTTAATAGGAACAATTTAGACACATGCAAATGCAGTAATTAATGTAAAGGTGTGTTTAGGTAGCAAGGATTGTCCGTGCTGTACTTGCCTTCGTCCAACTGTTGCTGCTGCTCTTGCTGCTGCTGTTGGTCCTGCTCCTCGTAACCCTCGAACTCAAACGCGTACGGCTCACCGACTGGACTCATACATCAACACACAAGCACCCATACAAGCCAGTACATGCAATCAATAATAATCTATTAGAACAGTACACCAAACAATAGAAACAGAACAAAAGAAGGCTGCAAAACTAATCTACGCTTTGCTACGAACACGTGAGCGCGAAAATCACTCAAATCGGAGCTAAAACGAAGAAGTTATGGCTTTTCTAAGGTTCAGGGACTTGCTGGCAAAGTTTTAAAAGTTCCAGGGGCTTAATTGCAAAAATTCAGGGGTTAAAACATAATTTTATATAAAAACAGGAGGGTTTATTTGCAAATTAATCAAATCAGGACCTCGGGTACTATTTTCAAATACGACAGGGGGTTTTCTGTAAAAATCAGGACTTAATTGTAATTATTTTTGAATAGTTTTGGACTGCGGGTTAATTTTGAAAAAGGACAGGGGTTCTTTTGAAAAAGTGGCTCGGCTGACTGGGGGTTGACCGGTATGGGTTTGTTTGACCCGGGGCTTGACTTGATCTGAGTCGTCGATTTCAACTTGGACGGCTCAGATTAGATCGGGGAGAGGAGGGTCGCCGGCGGTGAGTCGATGCGGCGGCGCCGCCTGCGCGCGCGGCGGAAGGTCGCCGGCGAAACTCGTTCTCATGCCACAGGGCACGGCTCGGGACGGGGTCTGGCTCTACAGGACCGGGGCGACGCGGCGAACTCGACAGGGTGGGTCTCGTCGGCGGGGACGCGACAGCGGCGGCCGGCGATGGATCATGGCGGCGGCGGCGCTCGGGCGGTGGCGGTTCAACGCGGGGATGGCGGTACAGAGCACGGGGAGGGCCGAGAGGGAGCTCGAGGGGTTCCTGACCTTCACGCGACGGTCTTGGGGCAGTTCGCCGGGGTGGAACGACGACGGACGACGAGATCGACGGCGGCGGGTTTGGAAGCGGCGGCGGCGAGCACGAACTCGAGCAGCGGAGGTTTGGCGGCGCAAAATTAGGGTGGGGGTTAGGAGTAGCGGCGGCGCTATTTGTAGGACGGCCAAGGAGAGTCCGGGTCCTCGACGTGCGCGCCGTGCCTCGGCCGGACTCCGGCGTCGGGGCCGAGTCGGACACCGACGGGAGGTTGGGGACGGGGCTGACACGGGGGGCCCGCTCGTCAGTTGGCAGAGGGGGGGGGCTGCGGGCTGCGAGCGTTGGCGGGGCTGGGCCGGACTGGCTGCTGGGCCGGACCGGGCCGAGGAAGGGGAGGGCGGCTGGGGCGAGCAGGCCGCTGGGCCAGGCCGAGAGCGGGGCGCGCGAGCTGCTGTGGGAGCGGTGGGGCTAGCAGGCCGGCGCGGCTAAGCAGGCCACTGGGCCAGGCCGAAAGCGGAGCAGGGGGAAGTGGGCCGCTGCTGAAGAAAAAGAAAGAAGGGCCAAAATCGGACGAGGAAAATAGTTCAGGGAGGAAAAACGGACTCGGGCCGTAGAAACTTTTCTAGAGCTCCAAACACCGCGATTCAAATTCGAATTTAAATAGAATTTAAATTCCAACTGAACCACACACAAACAAAACACTATGCAGTCGGCATGAATGCAACAAAAATGTTTCTAATCCTTATATTAAATTTTATTTCCCATAAATAATTTATTTTCCTTAGATAAATATGAGCATAGAATTAAATAAAGGCAATTTAATTACTAAATTTTTAAAATAGGCATTTTTAGGGTGTTACAAACCTACCCCCCTTAAGATGAATGTCGTCCTCGAGATTCGGATGTGGATAGGAATAACTGTGGATATTCAGCTCTGAGGTCTTCTTCTCTTTCCCAAGTCGCTTCATCCATTGAATGGCGGCTCCACTGAACCTTGCACATCCGGATCACTTTATTCCTGGTGATTCTTTCTGACTCCTCCAAAATTCTGACAGGATGCTCAGTATAGGTAAGATCTTCCTCCACGTTCAGCTCATCAATCGGAATCTGTTCCTCAGGTACTCGCAAGCACTTTTTCAACTGAGACACATGGAACACATCATGTACTCCCGCTAACTTCTCTGGTAGCTCTAACTGATATGCCACCTCACCTTTCCGACCAAGTACCTTGAACGGTCCAATGTATCGAGGTGCTAACTTGCCCTTGACGTTGAACCTCTTCACGCCTCTCATGGGTGACACCTTGAGATACACGAAGTCTCCAACTTCAAAGCTGAGATCCCTCCGTCGGTTATCTGCATAGCTCTTCTGTCTGGATTGGGCCACTTTTAGATTCTGTCTGATTATCTGCACTTGTCGCTCTGCCTCTCTTAGTATTTCAGGTCCGAACACCTGACTTTCTCCCGTCTGATTCCAGAATAGTGGTGTCCTACACTTTCTGCCATACAGAGCCTCAAATGGTGCCATCTGCAGACTCTTCTGATAACTGTTGTTGTACGAGAATTCCGCATATGGTAAACTCTTATCCCAACTAGCACCATATTGTAGAGTACATGCCCTCAACATATCCTCCAATATCTGATTTGTCCGTTCCGTCTGCCCATCTGTCTGCGGATGGTATGCTGAACTGAACTGTAGCTTAGTGTCCATAGACTCATGCAATTGTCGTCAAAAGTGCGATGTGAACTGGGTACCTCGATCTGACACTATTCTTTTCGGTACCCCATGCAAACACACAATCCTCTCCATATACAACTCCGCTAGTCTGGCTCCCGAGTAGGTGGTCTTTACTGGGAGGAAATGCGCCACCTTGGTCAGACGATCCACGATTACCCAAATTGAGTCAAATCCCCTCTGAGTGCGAGGTAAGCCAGTGATGAAATCCATACCGACTTCTTCCCACTTCCATTCAGGTACCTTCAGGGGCTGGAGCAAACCTGCTGGCCTCTGATGTTCAGCCTTGACTCTCTGACACGTGTCACATAGAGCTACGTATGTGGCCACATCTCTCTTCAATCCGTACCACCAAAATCTCTCTTTGATATCTTGGTACATCTTGGTACTACCTGGGTGTATCGAATATGCCGATTCATGGGCTTCCCTGAGAATTGCATCTCTGATCTGCACTACGTCCGGTACGCAGATCCTCTTCTCATACCACAATGTCCCTTGGTCATCCACTCGAAATCCAGGGGCTTTTCCTAATGCCACTAGTTCCACGATCTCCTTGATCTTCTCATCTGTGAGCTGTCCTTTTCGGATCTCTTGTTCCAAGGTCGGTTCTACTGCCATCTCGGTGACGCTGGTCACAAATCCCAGACTCATCCTTTCGAACTCTGCACTGAGTTCTTCCGGTAAGCAATGTCCCGTGATCTTATTCACGTAACTCCTTCTACTCAGAGCATCTGCCACCAAGTTGGCCTTCCCTGGATGATAATGTATCTCCAAGTCGTAGTCCTTGATCAACTCTAACCAACGACGTTGCCTCATATTCAGATCCGACTGTGTGAACACATACTTGAGACTCTTGTGGTCAGTGTAAATATCACACCTATGACCAATCAAGTAATGCCTCCAAATTTTCAAAGCATGTACTACAGCTGCTAACTCCAGATCGTGTGTCGGGTAATTCTGCTCATGTTTCCTCAACTGCCTCGATGCATAAGCTACTACTCTGCCTTCCTGCATGAGCACACATCCCAATCCTAGACGAGATGCATCGCAGTAGATAGAGAAGCTCTTGGTTATATCCGGCAACACTAGCACAGGTGCCGTTGTCAACCTCTTCTTCAATTCCTCAAAGCTGACTTGACATTCTTCAGTCCAGACAAACTTGGCGTTTTTCTCCAATAACGCCGTCAAGGGCTTAGCAATCTTGGAGAATCCTTCTATGAACCTCCGATAGTATCCAGCCATTCCAAGGAAACTTCTGATTTCACTCACATCCTTAGGCGGATTCCAACTCAACACATCACTAACCTTCTTCGGATCAACTGCCACTCCACCATCGGACAGTACGTGACCCAAGAATGCTACTTCCTTCAACCAAAACTCACACTTGCTCAGCTTGGCATACAACTGATGCTCACGAAGTCTCTGCATCACCAACCTTAGATGTTCTTCATGCTCTTCCTCATTCTTGGAGAAAACTAGAATGTCGTCAATGAACACTACCACGAACTTGTCAAGATAGTCCATGAACACACTGTTCATCAGATACATGAAGTATGCTGGTGCATTTGTCAGACCAAAAGACATGACAGTGAACTCATATAGACCATATCGGGTTGTGAAGGCTGTTTTGGGGATGTCAGTCACTCGTATCCTCATCTGATGGTAACCGGATCGGAGATCGATCTTAGAGAACACACATGCTCCTTTCAACTGGTCGAAGAGATCATCAATCCTTGGCAGCGGGTACTTGTTCTTGATGGTCACTTCATTCAAAGCTCGATAATCCACACACAATCTCTGGGTCCCATCTTTCTTTCCCACAAACAAAACCGGTGCTCCCCAAGGGGATGAACTAGGACGAATATACCCTTTTGCTAACAACGCCCTTAATTCCTCCTTAAGTTTCTCTAGTTCTTTTACTCCCATTCTATATGGCCTCTTAGCTATAGGTGCAGTACCAGACTTAAGATCAATAACAAATTCAACTTCGCGGTCTGGGGGCATACCTGGTAACTCATCTGGAAACACGTCTGGGAATTCGCACACCACTCTGATGTCTTCCAGTGCTACACCTTCGGCTTGGTAGATCTGATTGTGTCCCACGGGACTAGCTGCTTGGTACTCCACTTTCTCACCAGTCTTTGCTGTCAGCTGCACTGTTCTTTTGGAGCATTGAATCACCCCATCATATCTGGCTAACCAGCTCATACCCAGAATCAAGTCAAACCCAAGGGTTTCTAGGACTATTGGGTTTACCACAAAGTCTACCCCCCTTATTGTGATGGTGATACAGGGGCAACGTAAAGTGGCACGCTGTTCTCCCCCGGGTGAACTAACTACCATGGGGTTTCCCATAGGTTGCAAGATCATCATGTTCTTTTTCACGAAAGCAGCAGATATGAAAGCATGCGAAGCTCCAGTATCAAACAAAACAGTTGCGAGAGACGAGTTGACAGGGAACGTACCCACAACGACATCCGTTGCTCCGTCTGTGGTTTCCGCACCCATGTGGTTGACCTTTCCTCTCGCTGGGTTCTGCTGCTGACTCCCGTTCTGGTTCTGCGGTTGTCCAACCCTCTGATTGCTGTTCTGACCAATGGCGTTCTGAGCTTTGCGAGGACAAGCGCTGGCATAGTGTCCCAGCTCACCACAACCAAAACATCTCGGAGCCGTAGGGGCATTGTTGATCGGATTGGGGCGTTGGACAGGACCACTCTGTGGCTGGTTCTGGAAATGCTGCTGAGGTAGTGCTGAGGGGTACTGGGGACGTGGCTGGTACTGGGGACGTTGCTGATACTGGTTGCGGTTCATCAAACCGGACTGTCCCTGGAAACGCTGTGGAGTCACCATCTGCTGGTTTCCTTGCTGAGGATTGAAGCGAGGGCGAACATTGCTTCCTGATGGTGTGCCTTGAAGCTTCCTCTTCTTTTCCTCCATCTCACGGCGCTTGTGCTCCAACAGTAGTGCGCTATCCACCAATTCTTGAAAAGTGGCGAACTTGGAACACAGGAGCTGGTACTGGAGTGTATCATGCAGGCCATCTCGGAATCGAGTCTGCTTCTTCCTATCCGTATTCATGTCCTCTGGAGCATAACGGGCCAACTCAATGAACTTGTCACGATAAGCGGTGACACTCATACCTTCCTGCTTCAATGCCAGGAACTCCTTCTTCTTCAAGGTCATCAGCGCTTCCGGCACGTGGTGAGAGCGGAAGCTGTCGCGGAACTCCTGCCAAGTGATCTGATCACGATTGGGGTGAGCATATTGGTACGCATCCCACCAATCCAAAGCTGCTCCCTGGAGCTGTCCACCTCCATATAGCACCTTCTCTCGGTCGTTGCACTGTGCGATGTCCAGCTGTCGTTCCACTGCCTTGAGCCAGTCCTCTGCTTGCATTGGGTCGCTAGACTTGTTGAAGGTAGGAGGGCGTCCCTTCATAAACTCGCCCCTTTTATCTCGGGGTTGCAAGTAGTGCTGTTGGGGCGGGTTCTGCTGATTCTGCTGCATCAGTGCTATGGTTTGCGCCATCTGCTGTGTCAACTGAAGTTGCATCTGCATCATCTGCTCCATGGTGAGTGGCGGTGGTGGAGGTGGTGGGTTCGGGTTCTGGATGCTTCCACTGCCTCCGGGGTTGCTTCTGGTGTTAACCATCTACCATATCAAGAGATCTCCCATCAGTATTCCCGCCAATCGGTATTAGATAACCCATGCTTGCAGATGGTGTATGAGAAGATAGCAGTACTTGGAAAGATATGATTCGGAGGTATAGAGAGTAAGACAGAGGAAGTGCAAAGGAGATGGATAACCCAACTATTTATTCACTAATATTCCTTAAACCTTAGTCCTATATCTAGATGGAGATAGACTTGCGTCTATGACCATCACAATCATTACAAAGATCCAAATCAAACATAAGCATAATAACAATAAAATCAAGCACCCAAAGACATGATTCACACAAGACTCGACAGCACTGGTTTTGAAAGAAACGTAACTAAATGATCTGAAGCAAAATCATGGTGGTCTCCTAATGATTTATCAACCGTTCTAACTAGGCTGCGTTCCTACAGTCAGCACGGCTCTGATACCAATCTGTCACACCCGGATTTACACAGAAACCCGAATGCTACTATATGTGTGCCCAGGAAGTCCACAGAACACATATAGATAATAAATATGATAAACAGAGTACATATGCTCGAATAAAAGGGTTTTACATCAGAGTTTGACTAAAACAACTAAATAACACAGCGGAAGACTCTTTATTCACTCTCTCTAAACGAAGACGAAGACGAAGCCGAACACCATAATCCACAGGGACACCGACTGGTTGAACACAGCTAGTAGAACGGCAGATCTTCAGGAAATTTAATAGCAGCAGTACCATCTAATCCATCTGTTACCCATCCGGGATTTTGTTGAATGGCAAGTGTAAGTAATTGTCTTACTTAGCAAATACAACACGGATAATGAAGGCTTAAAAGAAAGGCTTGACACGGCTGTACTGCATTAGCAATTTTAGTTGTTTCATTTTAACATTAACCAAGATTACTACAATTAAGTGAATCCCAGTTGCAATTCCCAATTAATAAAGTAGAAGTGAACATTAAACAATAACAAACATCATCTTCTAATCAAAAAGGATCCAGGCCGCTCTTGACCCTGAGCAAGGCTATCATGATAGATTATACACTCTGCAGAGGTTTCGCCCTTTTCCCACCAGTCGCGTAAAAGTTCAAAGGAACTTTGCACCCAACCACGCACATCAACACTTCCGAGGTGTGACTGCATAGGGACGCTACGAGGCTTTTCACAAGACACCCTAACAAAACAGTAGCCGTTATGGTACAACCTAGGCAGCATGACCCAAGGCACCGAGATTGACTTACGCCCATGTCGCAACACGAGGGGGTCAATGGCGTCCAAGCGCGGTAAAGAATAACAACAACAAAATAAATAGCGCAACGTGTGGAACCCCCGCCATACGGAAGTTCCCAACACGGGACTGTGCCTCACGGGGACATAGCCAACGGATACTCCGTCCTCGGTGGATCAAACCATACTCTCACCCATGCTTCCCATAACGCCGTCGGCCCGTCGGTAACTACTGTCAAGCTAGAGCCGTACATGCTACTTGTCCAAGACCAGAGCCATTATAGTTCCGGCGGTGGCGACAGGTTCCTGGGTTGCCGCTTTAAGAACCAGTCCTTACGGAGAGACACTAGGACCAAGCATGAAGCATACGCCCTAGCTCCCTGATCCATGTTGCTAAAAAGCAAGTTTTACCATTAACATTGAAGTGAACCATTAGGTCAAGATTAACAGTTAAACATTGGTGACAGTAGCTGCGCTTAGCAAAGGTCTACCCAAATGCAATAACCCAAGGTAATCAAGGTATAGGATAAACAAAGCTAGGTACAACCTTAATAGGAACAATTTAGACACATGCAAATGCAGTAATTAATGTAAAGGTGTGTTTAGGTAGCAAGGATTGTCCGTGCTGTACTTGCCTTCGTCCAACTGTTGCTGCTGCTCTTGCTGCTGCTGTTGGTCCTGCTCCTCGTAACCCTCGAACTCAAACGCGTACGGCTCACCGACTGGACTCATACATCAACACACAAGCACCCATACAAGCCAGTACATGCAATCAATAATAATCTATTAGAACAGTACACCAAACAATAGAAACAGAACAAAAGAAGGCTGCAAAACTAATCTACGCTTTGCTACGAACACGTGAGCGCGAAAATCACTCAAATCGGAGCTAAAACGAAGAAGTTATGGCTTTTCTAAGGTTCAGGGACTTGCTGGCAAAGTTTTAAAAGTTCCAGGGGCTTAATTGCAAAAATTCAGGGGTTAAAACATAATTTTATATAAAAACAGGAGGGTTTATTTGCAAATTAATCAAATCAGGACCTCGGGTACTATTTTCAAATACGACAGGGGGTTTTCTGTAAAAATCAGGACTTAATTGTAATTATTTTTGAATAGTTTTGGACTGCGGGTTAATTTTGAAAAAGGACAGGGGTTCTTTTGAAAAAGTGGCTCGGCTGACTGGGGGTTGACCGGTATGGGTTTGTTTGACCCGGGGCTTGACTTGATCTGAGTCGTCGATTTCAACTTGGACGGCTCAGATTAGATCGGGGAGAGGAGGGTCGCCGGCGGTGAGTCGATGCGGCGGCGCCGCCTGCGCGCGCGGCGGAAGGTCGCCGGCGAAACTCGTTCTCACGCCACAGGGCACGGCTCGGGACGGGGTCTGGCTCTACAGGACCGGGGCGACGCGGCGAACTCGACAGGGTGGGTCTCGTCGGCGGGGACGCGACAGCGGCGGCCGGCGATGGATCATGGCGGCGGCGGCGCTCGGGCGGTGGCGGTTCAACGCGGGGATGGCGGTACAGAGCACGGGGAGGGCCGAGAGGGAGCTCGAGGGGTTCCTGACCTTCACGCGACGGTCTTGGGGCAGTTCGCCGGGGTGGAACGACGACGGACGACGAGATCGACGGCGGCGGGTTTGGAAGCGGCGGCGGCGAGCACGAACTCGAGCAGCGGAGGTTTGGCGGCGCAAAATTAGGGTGGGGGTTAGGAGTAGCGGCGGCGCTATTTGTAGGACGGCCAAGGAGAGTCCGGGTCCTCGACGTGCGCGCCGTGCCTCGGCCGGACTCCGGCGTCGGGGCCGAGTCGGACACCGACGGGAGGTTGGGGACGGGGCTGACACGGGGGGCCCGCTCGTCAGTTGGCAGAGGGGGGGGGGCTGCGGGCTGCGAGCGTTGGCGGGGCTGGGCCGGACTGGCTGCTGGGCCGGACCGGGCCGAGGAAGGGGAGGGCGGCTGGGGCGAGCAGGCCGCTGGGCCAGGCCGAGAGCGGGGCGCGCGAGCTGCTGCGGGAGCGGTGGGGCTAGCAGGCCGGCGCGGCTAAGCAGGCCACTGGGCCAGGCCGAAAGCGGAGCAGGGGGAAGTGGGCCGCTGCTGAAGAAAAAGAAAGAAGGGCCAAAATCGGACGAGGAAAATAGTTCAGGGAGGAAAAACGGACTCGGGCCGCAGAAACTTTTCTAGAGCTCCAAACACCGCGATTCAAATTCGAATTTAAACAGAATTTAAATTCCAACTGAACCACACACAAACAAAACACTATGCAGTCGGCATGAATGCAACAAAAATGTTTCTAATCCTTATATTAAATTTTATTTCCCATAAATAATTTATTTTCCTTAGATAAATATGAGCATAGAATTAAATAAAGGCAATTTAATTACTAAATTTTTAAAATAGGCATTTTTAGGGTGTTACAAAAAGCCCTTGCTAGTTAGTTCTCCTGGCGGAGAAATGCAAGCCAGTTTAGTATGCCCACAAGTGTGTAACACCCTAAAAATGCCTATTTAAAATTTTTAGTAATTAATATGCTTTTTATTAAAGTGCTCATAATTAATATAGGGAAAATAAACTATTTTTGAGGAAATTAAAATCAAATATAAGGTTAGAAACATTTTTGTTGCATTCATTCCGCTGCATTGAGTTTTGTTTGCTAGTGATTCAAATTGGAATTTAAATCTAATTTAAATTCACGTTTGAATTGCATGGTTTGGAGTTCTAGAAAAGTTATTTTGGCTAGAGTTCGGTTTCCCTCCCTGAACTTTTTCCTCGGCCGATCTGTCCCCTCTTTCTTTTCTCCCCCAAACCAGCCCAGCTCGGCCTCTCTACGCGCTCGGCCCACCAGCCCGCCAGCCGGTCCAGCACCGCGCCCCCTCAACCGCTTGGGCCGTCTCCCTCACCTCGGCCCACTCCGCCTCCCCTTCCTCTCGGGCCGAGCCCAGCGCGCGTCACCCAGCTCCGCTCGGCCCAACGCTCCGCGGCCCACTCCCTCTCACCGCCCCGGCCCGCTTCCCTTCTACCTCTCTGTCTCGCTGACGAGCGGACCCCGCCCCGTCAGCACCGTCTTCCCCGCAGGGACGAACCCGAGTCGGGTTGAGCTGCGCCGCCACAGCCGATTCGGGCGCGCACGCCTAGGCGTGGGCCCAGGCCTAGCGACCGCGCGCTATAAAGAGCGCCGCCCACCACCCCATGTCCTTTTCTCTGCCTGCGAAACCCTAACCCGCAGCTTCGCGCCGCCGCCGCCATAGCCGAGCACCGCCGAGGCGCCATTGCCGTCGTTCCGCCGCCTCCGCTGGTCGCTGGGTGGATTCGAGTTCGCCTTGAGCATCCCCTCGCCGAGCCGCAGCTCCTCCGCTACCTCTTGGCGCCGCATCGTCGCCGGGGAAGCCTCTCCACGTGAGCACCCCCGCCGCCGGCCGACAACTCCGCCGCAGGCCGAATTCCCGCCGCCGTCGCCTGTTTCCCTCGAGGGTGAGCACATCTACGAACTCTCCATCGCCTCCTCTCTCCCCCGCGCGACGCCGCCGCAGCCCTAGTTCGCCGGAGCGTCGGCACCGCCGCCAGTCAGAGCCGCCGTCGGCCATGAACAGAGAACCTCCAAGCTTTTGCAGAAAAGTCCCCGGAGAATCTGTAAACCTTTAGATCCATTCCTGTGTCTTGTGAAACTTACAGAAAACCCCTTGAATTTCCAAATCCTTTCCACTTAAACCCAGCCTAGGCTCTTTGCAGATCTAACCCTGCCTTTTAGCGGTTTTGCGGCCACTGCTCAGTGTGTCTTGCAAATCATACCAGCTAACCCTTAAAGTCTACGGTTATTTACGAATAGGTCCCTCGAACCTTTAAAAGCCCATAGATTTCACGTTTTAGATCGGTTTAACCTCGTTCTCGTCGCGTTGGGTTCGTATCAACTTAAACTACGCATTAGTATTAATGTTCATCATAATATATATCTTTATAATTTAGTTTGGAATTAATTTGACTAATATCTATTTAAATGTCCTTTCCAAATAAAAGCAAATTAGGGTTTACATATCGGTTTTCTAATAATACTTATGAATTTGGTTAATTCCATTTAGTCATGTTTTCAAAATAACATTTAATCAGAGTTATACCCCGGCTTTATAAAATAATATTAATTTAATTAATGCTTACTTCAACTAGCCTTTCTAATTAAAAGCAATCTAGGCTCATACCTCGGTGCTTATAAATAAAATTAATATGACTAATATATTAATATAATTTGTTTCGAATAATAATAACATGACTAGTTGAACATGAATAATTAAGTTACTCGGTTAGGTGATCTCACTTGCTTTATTTCAAATAAATGTTTAATTGATATTATTCTTATATAAACAATTGAGAATAAAACTGTATTAAGTATTAACTCGTCTTATAAAATCAAATCGAATTGAATTAATTCCAACATAAGATGTTTCTCTGAAATATCTTTTATATTATTTTATTTAAATAAAATTTATCAACCTTATAGTCTTTTATGCGCTGTCATAATACAAATCTCCCTATAGTAATATCTTTTCAACCGTAGCTCCGTTTTCAGCGATTCTTATGCTCAAGTGACCATAGAACCAAGCCCTATCCTTTAGTGCGTTCTTTTAAAAGCCTTGTATTGATTGGTGTCTTGTTCTTAGTTGTACTTGTTTGATTGCTTGTGTAGTTGAATGCTTGTGCTGTTGCTTGCTTTGAGTAGAAGGAACGAGGTTCGAGAGTAGGAAGATTAAGAGCAAGAGCAAGAGTCCAAGATTCTAAGCAGCTAGTATTTGGGGACAGGGAAGTATAGCACGAACAATCCTTGCTACCTAAACACTACTCTTACATTATTTACTGCATACGCATGTGTCTAATTTGTTCCCCATTAAGGTTGTACCTAGTTCTGTTTATCCTATACCTTGATCACCGGGGATTATGCATGTGGGTAGATGTTTGCTAGGCGCAGCTACTGTCACCTTTGCTTAACTGTTAATCCTGACTTAATGGTTCACTTCAATGATTAATGATAAAACCTACTTTTTAGCAACATGGTTAAGGGAGCTAGGGCGTACGCTTCATGCTTGGCCCTAGTGTCTCTCCGTAAGGACTGGTTCTGAAAACGGCAACCCAGGAGCCTGTCGCCACCGCTAGAACTATAATGGCTCTGGTCTTGGACAAGTAACTTGTACGGCCTTAAATTAACAGTAGTTACCGAAGGGGCCGACGGCGTTATGAGAAGCATGGGTGAGACTATGGTTTGATCCACCGAGGACGGACGATCCGTCGGCTATGTCCCCATGAGGCACAGTCCCGTGTTGGGAGCCATCATGTGTTGGGGCTCCACACGTTGCGCTCTTTATTTTTCCTGTTGTTGCACGTGTTGCCGTGCTCTGGATGCCATTGACCCTCCTATGGGAGTGCCCTGGGAGTCAGTTGATCTCGGTGCCTTGGATCATGCTGCCTAGGTTGTGCCATAACGGCTACTGTTGGTTTAGGGTGTCTTGTGAAAAGCCTCGTAGCGTCCCTATGCAGTCACACCTCGGTAGTGTTGACGTGTGTGGTTGGGTTTAAAGTTCGTTTGAGCTTTTACGCGACTGGTGGGTAAAGGGCGAAACCTCTGCAGAGTGTACAATCTATCATGATAGCCTTGCTCAGGGTCACGAGCGGCCTGGATCCTTTTGGATTAGAAGTTGATGACATTTATTACTGTTTAATGTTCACTTCTACTTAATTAATTGGGTTTACAACTGGGATTCATTTAATTGTAGTATCTTGGATAATTGTTAAAACGAATCAATTAAAACTGCTAATGCAGTACAACCATGTCAAGCCTTTCTTTTAAGCCTTCATATACCCGTGTTATACTTGCTAAGTAAGACATTTACTTACGCTTGCCATTATTCAACAAAATCCCGGACGGGTAACAGATGGAATGAATGAGACTGCTGCTACTGAATTCCCTGAAGATCTGTCGTACTACTAAGCTGTGGTCAACCAGTCGGTGTCCCTGTGGACTGCGGCTCCGCTAGTTGAGAGTTAATAGTTAGACTTCCGCTGTGTTTTGTTTAGGTAAACTCTGATGTAAACTATTTTATCCGAGCATATGTACTCTGTTTATCATATTTGTTAACTATATGTGTTATGTGGACTTCCTGGGCACACATATAGTAGCATTCAGGTTTCTGTGTAAAACCGGGTGTGACAAAGTGACTCTTAACATCATGGGAGTAGATTTCCCAGCTGATCTGGTAGTTCTAAAATCTTGGGGAATAGATGTAATCCTGGGAATGGATTGGTTACACCAGTGGGATGGATCTATTCAGTGTCGTAAGAAGTCAGTACTCTTAACCAGCCCTTAAGGAGACAGAATTGAATATGTGACAACTCCCTCACTGATAGAAGGCGGAATAGTAAATTCTATGGATGGCAAGACTCTGGAAGGTATCAAAGTAGTAAATGAATATCCAGATGTATTCCCAGATGACTTACCAGGTATGCCACCTGACCGAGATATTGAATTCAGTATTGTACTTTTATCTAGTACTGCTCCTATATCTAAGAGGCCATATAGAATGGATGTTAAAGACTTGGCAGAACTTAAGAAACAAATAGAAGAATTGTTAAGTAAAGGGTTTATCCGTCCTAGTTTGTCACCCTGGGGAGCTCCTACTCTCTTTGTGGACAAGAAGGATGGCTCTAGGAGGATGTGCGTAGACTATCGATCTCTTAATGAGGTTACCATAAAAAACAAATATCCCTTGCTTAGGATCGAGGATCTGTTTGATCAGATGAGAGGTGCAAAAGTGTTTTCTAAGATAGATCTGTGATCTAGATATCATCAGTTGAGAATCTGCCTAGAGGACATTCCTAAGACAGCTTTTTACATCAAGATACAGATTGTACGAATTCACCGTCATGTCCTTTGGATTGACAAATGCTCCAGCGTACTTCATGTATTTGATGAACTAGGTGTTCATGGACTATCTTGATAAGTTCGTAGTGGTGCTTATTGATGACATTCTAATATTTTCTCGGAATAAGGAAGAACATGAAGAACATTTGAGGCTTGTATTACAGAGGCTTCGAGAACATCAGTTGTATGCCAAGTTCAGTAAGTGTGACTTTTGGTTGAAGGAAGTTTCATTTCTTGGTCATGTTATCATTGATGGAGGAATAGCAGTGGATCCAAGCAAAGTTCAGGATGTGTTGAATTGGAACCCTCCAAAGAATGTTCCTGAGATTAGAAGTTTTCTTGGACTGGCAGGTTATTACCGTAGGTTTACTGAAGGCTTCTCGAAGATCGTGAAACCGCTCACAACCTTACTAGAAAAAGGAAAACAATTCAAATGGGATGATAAATGCCAAGCAAGTTTTGAAGAATTGAAGAAAAGATTGACTACCGCCCCTGTGCTGAAAATGCCAGACATTCACAAAGGGTTCGACGTATATTCTGATGCTTCGCGTCAAGGTCTTGGATGTGTTTTAATGCAAGAAGGAAAAGTAGTAGCTTATGCTTCCAGGCAATTGAGGAAACATGAACAAAATTATCCTACTCATGATTTGGAGTTGGCCGCTGTTGTGCACGCACTGAAGATTTGGAGACATTACATGATTGGTAACAAGTGTCAGATCTTTACCGACCATAAGAGTTTGAAGTATATCTTCACTCAAAAGGATCTCAATCTTAGACAGCGCAGATGGCTAGAGTTAATAAAGGACTATGATCTGGATATACAGTATCACCCCGGTAAGGCTAGTGTTGTGGCAGATGCTTTAAGTCTAAAGAGTCAGGCAAACATGCTTATAGCTCGGTTAAAACCACAAGAGTTGTGTTGGGAAATGGCACAACTCAACTTGGGAATTGATGCCCAGAGTGAATCTATGACTTTGGAAGTTGAATCAACACTTGAACAGGAGATCAGAAAAGGGAAGTTGACAGATGAAAAGATTAAAGAATATGGAAAGTTGATTGATTCGGGAAAAGTTCCAGATTTTAAGAGGGATGATCAAGGAACTATTTGGTTTAGAAACAGGATATGTGTGCTAGAAGATGATCGCCTTCGTGAGATTATATTGAAGGAAGCTCATGATTCAGCATACTCTATTCACCCTGGTAGTACCAAGATGTATCAGGACTTGAAACAAAAGTATTGGTGGTACGGAATGAAAAGGGATGTTGCAGCTCATGTCGCTTTGTGTGACATATGCCAAAGGGTAAAAGCAGAACATCAAAGACTAGCCGGTTTGTTGCAACCACTAAAAGTACCTGAGTGGAAATGGGAAGAAGTTGGTATGGATTTCATTGTAGGGCTACCTCATACTCATGATGGTTACGATTCGATATGGGTTATCGTGGATAGGTTAACCAAGGTTGCTCATTTTATACCAGTTAAGACCACTTACTCAGGAGCCAAACTAGCAGAGTTGTACATGTCACGGATAGTATGTTTGCATGGAGTTCCCAAAAAGATAGTGTCAGATCGAGGCACTCAGTTTACGTCACATTTTTGGAAGAAGCTACACGAGTCAATGGATACAGAGTTGAGTTTCAGCTCGGCGTATCATCCACAGACCGATAGTCAAACTGAAAGGACGAATCAAATTTTGGAAGATATGTTAAGGGCTTGTGCTTTAAAGCATGGAGGTAGCTGGGATCAAAGTTTACCATATGCAGAGTTTGCTTATAACAACATCTATCAATCTAGTCTTAAGATGGCACCGTTTGAAGCATTGTACGGGAGAAAGTGCAGAACATCGTTGTATTGGAGTCAGACAGGTGAAAGTCAACTCTTTGGACCAGAAATTATAAAAGAAGCTGAAAGACAAGTCAAGATAATTCGAGAGAATCTTAAAACGGCACAGTCGTGTCAAAAGAGTTATGCGGCTCCTAAGAGAAGAGAAGTGGTATTCGAGGAAGGAGACTATGCTTATCTCAGAGTGTCACCTATCAGAGGCCTACGAAGGTTCAATGTTAGAGGAAAGTTATCACCCCATTTTATCGGACCTTTTAAGGTACTGGAAAGGAAAGGAGAAGTGGCATATAAATTGGAATTGACAGCTCGATTATCGGGAGTTCATGATGTGTTCCATGTGTCACAACTGAAGAAGTGTTCAAACGAGATTAGAGTGGAGCACTTGCCATTGGAGGATCTAGAAGTGAAGGATGATTTGACTTATAAAGAGTATCCTATTAAAATCCTAGACAAGTCATGGAGGGTCACACGAAGCAAGGTTATAACCATGTGCAAAGTACAGTGGAATCATCACTTAGAGGATGAAGCTACTTGGTAAAGAGAAGAAGAACTTATGGAAGAGTTCCCTCAGTTGTTCTGCAATCTTCCTGAATCTCGGGACGAGATTCTCTTTAAGGGGGTAGGATTTGTAACACCCTAAAAATTCCATCACAAATAAATTATAGCAACTTGATTAGATTTAAGGTGGGGCCCACTCGTCAGGCCCGTCTTCAACCTCCGGGCGCGCCTCCCTGCCAAGCCGCTCGACCTCGTAGCAACATGATTAGATTTACAAGAAAAAGGAAAAGAATTCAAATGGGATGATAAATGTCAAGCTAGTTTTGAAGAATTGAAGAAAAGATTGACTACTGCCCCTGTGCTGATAATACTAGACATTCACAAAGGGTTCGACGTATATTGTGATGCTTCACGTCAAGGTCTTGGATGTGTTTTAATGCAAGAAGGAAAAGTAGTAGCTTATGCTTCCAGGCAATTGAGGAAACATGAACAAAATTATCCTACTCATGATTTGGAGTTGGCCGCTGTTGTGCACGCACCGAAGATTTGGAGACATTACATGATTGGTAACAAGTGTCAGATCTTTACCGACCATAAGAGTTTGAAGTATATCTTCACTCAAAAGGATCTCAATCTTAGACAGCGCAGATGGCTAGAGTTAATAAAGGACTATGATCTGGATATACAGTATCACCCCGGTAAGGCTAACGTTGTGGCAGATGCTTTAAGTCTAAAGAGTCAGGCAAACATGCTTATAGCTCGGTTAAAACCACAAGAGTTGTGTTGGGAAATGGCACAGCTCAACTTGGGAATTGATGCCCAGAGCGAATCTATGACTTTGGAAGTTGAATCAACACTTGAACAGGAGATCAGAAAAGGGTAGTTGACAGATGAAAAGATTAAAGAATATGGAAAGTTGCTTGATTCGGGAAAAGTTCCAGATTTTAAGAGGGATGATCAAGGAACTATTTGGTTCAGAAATAGGATATGTGTGCCAGAAGACGATCGCCTTCATGAGATTATATTAAAGGAAGCTCATGATTCAGCATACTCTATTCACCCTGGTAGTACCAAGATGTATGAGGACTTGAAACAAAAGTATTGGTGGTACCGAATGAAAAGGGATGTTGCAGCTCATGTCACTTTGTGTGATATATGCCAAAGGGTAAAAGCAAAACATCAAAGACCAGCCGGTTTGCTGCAACCACTAAAAGTACGTGAGTGGAAATGGGAAGAAATTGGTATGGATTTCATTGTAGGGCTACCTCATACTCGTGATGGTTACGATTCCATATGGGTTATCGTGGATAGGTTAACTGTTGGCGGTCGTTACAGACCGATTTCCTACCTCCAACCAAGTATAAAATAAACACAACGGAGACACACACCATAGTTATAGGGCTTACTACTGACTATTTCCACAAGTTTTGGTGATTGTCCCGTATGCAGGTACAAAGTGGAGAAACACAGGTTATAGGGGTCGGAAATGACCGATTCGGTCGGACGACACGATTCGGCTGGTTACCCCCCTTAGCCGTGCAAGCCACCGGGAGCTGTCCACGTCAGCACCAACTCATCCCGGGCTAACGCCACATCACCAGGCGACCCGTATCCATCCCGATGAAGCCCCCAAGTCCACTGGTGGTCCTCCAACTCATTCTGGGCCATTACATCATGAAAGCCACACAGCAGGAGTCAGCCAGGAGGGCTCACAGGGCAGAGGCCGCACGGGGGAGCGTCGCCAGGTCCCAGGGCCAGTTCGGCTGAACGGCCCACTTTGGCCGAACCGCCCCCAGAGCTCCACCGCCTCAGCAACCGACGCAGCACCAAGGCGGTGCCACGTGCCTGTTTGGCCGAACACCTCGGTTCGGCCGAACCGGCCTCTTTGGCCGAATGGCCCGGCACCGCCCCTAGCTGCCTTGGCTGCTGCTCAACCTCCACCGCCTTCCTGCCACTATAAATAGAAGGCCCCAACACCTGCATCAAGGACACAACTCAAGAGGAGAAGAAGAGTAGGCATCGCTAGGTTCCGCCACTCATATCAGTAGAAATAGGGAGAGAGGAGAGGTGAGCGTCCCGGAGAGGAGCCGGAGTGTCGGCCCCTCTTCTAGCTGTACCTCTACGGATGCGACTTCACTTCGAGTAACATCCGGGTCATGTCTGGTACTCCTTGTATCTCTCTCTGATTAATTGAGCATTCAGTTCTTACTTTCATTACTTGCATCGTTCTCCGTTCAGTGCTTAGTAGTTTAATATAATTCTATGCTAGCTGCTTAGTTTGAGTGCTTATCTGTCTACAGTAGATAAGTACTAGTCAACTAGTTTAGGCGTGGTGCCTGTACTTGAGACTAGCTTAGAATCCGCCCGTCGCAACGGAGGTGGTAGCCGTAAGGTGGTGACAGCCCTTACGGTCTTTGTAGTCCATCACGTTAGTTCCGGTGACTTAGGACCCAAGGTTCAGGGTAGTCGGCACCCCTTCTCATCCCTTTCTGTGTGTCGAAGGCTCTGTAGTCCCGAAGCAAGTATCTGTTCGTATCTTCTAAACTGCCTAGTAGTCGGTGGAATACTCTTGCCAGACCTGTACCCTCTCTACCCTCCTATCTCTTCTCTTCCTTCCTTGTTGTCGTCAACCACCTCATCCATTCCATTCCATCCAATCCATATACCTGGGACAACTCGGTTTAGGATTAGTGTACTTCTCGTTCTCCGTGGAAATCGATACCTGGAATACTCCCGGGTGAAAGCTACATCGGTATCCGTCCGCTTGCGGATTTATCTGTAGGCCGTAAGGAGTGCCAACAAGTTTTCTGGCGCCGTTGCCAGGGAACGGTAGCTATTCTAATTCCGAACCCAAGTTGTCCGCGTATTCCAACACCATCTATCCATATGGATTCCACACTCACCTTACGCCAACACTCGGCTCCAAAGGGCGCTTGTTTGGAGCCTCCACCATCATCACATCCCATATCCACACCTGGCTATGAGCTACACCCCGGCTTCATAGCCATGGTTCGTGAGCAATCATTCTCAGGAACGCGTGACGAGAGTCCATACGCGCATTTGCGCGAGTTTGAGCAACTCTGCTCGTGCCTGACCATTTCGGGCATGACACAAGAGACACTCAAATGGAAGCTATTCCCGTTCTCATTGACGGGAGGAGCAAAGAAATGGTACTCTCTGTCTGTCGGCACTATGGACGGGAGCTGGGAAGTTCTTAAGGAGAAATTCTGCCTGAATTTCTTCCCAGTCTCTAAGGTAGCCAGTCTCCAAGCGGAAATCATCAACTTTAAGCAATTAAAGGGAGAATCGTTAGGAGCTGCCTGGGCTCGTTTCAAGCAAATCTTGGCGTCCGGACCAGACCTAGGCCTATCGGAACCCATAGTTCTCCAGCATTTCAGCCTTGGCCTGTGTCCCGTAGCCGCCACTTTCTTAGACTCTGCTTCAGTAGGGTCGTTTTTCATCTGGTTCCCAGTGAAGCGAGGATAGTCCTAGAGCGCATCTTGGACAACACTCCCTACACTGGAATCTATGATGAACTCCCCGATGAAGAAGAGAAACAGCCGGAACCTGAACCCAAAGAGCCAGTACAAATCGAATCCAAATCCATCAGCTCTTCTGTTCCGTCCATACCCGAAGCTCATTACGAACCACAACCGTCCCCTAGCCCAGCCAACTATGATTCACTCTACATCACTCCCTATGACTTTGATGATGATCTATTCGATCACATCGGGAGTGTGACGAGTTTCCCACGGGAACGTCGTGTAGAGCTCATAGATCAAGCCCGTGACAAAGAAGAACTGGAATACCAGAGAGAATATCTTGGACGTCTCTCTTCTATCATGAGTTGGGAGTGGCTAGAAGAGACCGAAGCCTCGACCGAGGTTGTCACTATGCCCAGAAAGATTCAAAGGATATTTTGTGAGGTCCTGGGTGATGACACAGAAATCGGGTATGACCCGAGTCTCAGGATCAACATAATTTCTAGCTCGTTGGTGCACAACAAACTCGCTGGTGTACCTTGGTCGTTTTCTCAGAAAAGACTAAAAGTCACTTCAGGGAGAATCCTGGATTGTTTGGGCATCTTGCGGGTCACACCCATTAAGATTAATGACCCTGAACTCTTCATGGATTTCCATATCTTCGATCTACCCAGCAATATCACCCACTCCATCTTCATAGGTAGACCGATCCAGAAGATTTTAAAAAGGCACCAACAAATCAGCTAGTAGAGCTCAGGATCGGCAAAGAACTCGTCCCTGACTCCTATTCTCAATCATTGAACACCCCATCAGAGGCAGACCCCGATCCTGACCCATTAGAGGAAGTTAGGTCAGCTCACCTGTTAGACCTAGAGCAGCCTATCCTGGAAGAAGACTTCCCGTTCTTCTCGGAAGAAGAGGAAACACACTCTTCGATTGAGCTCGATACAAATGAAACTCCAAAACCTTCCCCAATCGAGCTCAAACCGCTTCCACCTGGACTTAGGTATGCCTTCATCTTTGGGGATAAACAAACTCCAGTGATCATCAGTGATAAGCTCTCTGAACTAGAAACCCAACAACTCATCACTATCCTGGAGAAAAATCGATCGGTCTTAGGATATTCTCTCCAAGACCTGAAAGGGATTAGCCCAAATCTCTGTACCCATCGCATCCCGATCGATTCTGAAGCTATGCCGTCTTGGGAACCTCAAAGACGGCTAAACAATGCCATGAGAGAGGTTGTGAAAAAGGAAGTTCTCAAACTCCTTCACGCTGGGATTATCTACCCAGTTCCCAATAGCGAGTGGGTTAGCCCCGTCCAAGTCGTTGCAAAGAAGGGAGGAATGACGGTAGTGCGCAATGACAAGAATGAGCTCATTCCTCAGCGCACCGTTACCGAGTGGCATATGTGCATAGATTATCGTAAACTCAACAAAGCCACCAAGAAAGATCATTTCCCTCTTCCGTTCATAGAAGAGATGCTTGAACGGCTAGCCAAACAATCCTTTTTCTGTTTCCTTGATGGTTACTCTGGATATCACCAAATCCCTATCCATCCTGAAGATCAGAGTAAAACCACGTTCACATGCCCTTACGGGACGTACGCCTACCGGTGTATGTCCTTCGGGTTGTGTAACACACCTGCCTCTTTCCAACGTTGCATGATGTCCATCTTCTCCGACATGATTGAGGAGATTATGGAAGTGTTCATGGACGATTTCTCAGTTTATGGAAGGACCTTCACCGAGTGTCTGAAAAATCTGGACAAGGTCCTCCAGAGGTGTGGAGAGAAGCACCTCGTTTTGAACTGAGAAAAGTGCCATTTTATGGTGCGAGAGGGTATTGTCTTAGGACATCGGGTGTCGGAACGTGAAATCGAGGTAGACAGGGCAAAAATAGAAGTAATTGAGCAACTTCCACCTCCCACAAACATTAAGGGAATCCGAAGCTTCCTTGGTCATGCCGGATTCTATAGGCGCTTCATTAAAAACTTCTCCCAAATATCTCGGCCTTTGACCAATCTTTTAGCCAAAGATGCCCCCTTCGTTTTCGATGAGGTGTGTTATGCCGCTTTTCACACCCTCAAGAAGGCACTCATTTCCGCTCCCATCATCCAGCCTCCCGACTGGAGCATCCCATTTGAAATTATGTGTGGTGTGAGCGACTATGCCGTAGGAGCTGTGCTGGGCCAAACTAAGGACAGGAAGCATTACGCTATCTCATACGCTAGCAAAAGGCTCACTGGCCCACAGCTCAACTACGCGACCACGGAAAAGGAACTCTTAGCGGTCGTATTTGCTATAGACAAATTCTGGTCCTACCTTGTTAGGGCCAAGGTCATAGTCTATTCAGATCACACTGCTCTGAAGGACCTTCTGACCAAAAAGGATGCAAAGCCAAGGCTCATCCGCTGGGTTCTGCTACTCCAGGAGTTCGACATCGAGATAAGAGATAAGAAAGGAGTAGAAAACTCAGTGGCTGACCACCTGTCCCGCATGGAAGTACCGTCTGATCTTCCGATCGACGACTACTTACGGGATGACACCCTCCTCAAGGTCACCACTAGCGATCCGTGGTACGCCAACATAGTAAATTTTATGGTAACGGGGTATGTCCCTCCTGGAGAAAATAGGAAGAGGCTAGCTTATGAGAGCCGACTCCATCTATGGGATGACCCGTACCTTTTCCGGATATGTAGTGATGGACTCCTCAAAAGGTGCATCCCTGGAGAGGTGTCATGCAGCCCCGTACGGAGGACACTACGGTGCATTCCGGACCAATGCCAAAGTCTGGCAGAGTGGGTTTTATTGGCCCAACATGTACGAAGATGCACGAGCATTCGTCATGCGGTGCCCCCGCTGCCAGAAACATGGAAACATTAACACTAGAGACGCGATGCCGCTCACTAGTAACCTCCAAGTAGAAATTTTAGATGTTTGGGGAGTAGACTTCATGGGTCCCTTCCCAATTTCCGAGGGTTGCCAGTATATTCTAGTGGTGGTAGACTACGTCTCTAAGTGGGTGGAAGCTCTACCTTGTGTGGCCGCTGATTCTAGGAACGCAAAACGAATGTTTCATGAACACATTTTCCCTCGTTTTGGCGTTCCTAGGATAGTCATCAGTGACGGCAGATCCGATTTTATCGATTCAGCCTTCCGTAAGTATCTTTCAAGTCTGGGGGTGCAGCATAATGTTGCTACACCCTATCACCCTCAGACTAGCGGTCAAGCAGAAACATCAAATAAACAAATCAAGAATATTCTGCAGAAAACCGTAAACGAGATGGGTAGGCAATGGAAGGATAAACTCTCGGATGCACTCTGGGCATATCATACGGCCTATAAGACGCCCATAGGCATGACTCCTTATCAACTAGTCTATGGCAAGACCTGCCACTTACCAGTAGAGATGGAGTTCAAGGCTCACTGGTCCATTAGGAAGTGGGGTATGAACCTTCCAGCTGCCGGCCTTAAGCGGAAGATCCAATTAGCCGAATTAGATGAGATGAGAGAGCGAGCTTACCACAGTTCCCGGCTGTATAAAGAACGGACCAAGAGATGGCATGATAAGAGAATCAAGGTCAAAACATTCAAGCCGAGAGATAAGGTTCTCGTCTTCAACTCCCGTGTCAAGCTTTTCGGTCACGGGAAGTTGCGTAGCAAGTGGGACGACCCATTTACAGTGGTCCATGCTGCTTCTCACGGGGCCGTCACCTTACAAAGCGAGGACGAAAACACCTTTAAGGTCAACGGACAGCGGTTGAAGATTTTCCTGGAACCGGAACCTCCACCACTCAACGAATTAGATGTCGTCGAGTTCATAGAGCTCTAAACCCTGTCCGTAGAGATCCGGCCCAAAACGAAACGTCCAAACCTTCCGGGCCGAAACCAACCCTGACCCAAAATTTCCATGACCAAAACATTAGACCACTGCACGGGCCGCAGACCTGGGAACCCTGGGTCCTGTTCGGCCGAACCAGGTGGTTTGGGCGAACAGGCCCAGTTCGGGCGAACAGCAGGGTTCGGCCGAACCGGCCTCCCTGGCCCCAGGGACGGATAGGCACCTCTGAATCCATCTGCAGTTGGAACCATCCCGATCCGTGCGAGGAAAACGTCGGGAGAGTCGTTTTTCGATCGGGAAACACCGATAAAGAGTCAGGGACTTCTGTCGACTCCCTCATCTAATCTAAGCCAAAACCAGTCCATACCGCTCAGTCCCATGCCTCTTCCTCATCCAAGGGCGCATCCTCAGCCCAAGGCTCAAGCCACGCTGGCCGGAACGGCGATCTCGCTCAAGAACAAGCCTTCCGGATCTCTGACGTCGACATGATGGAAGAGAAGCCGTGGGAGAGGACACCGTCGCGTACCTCATCGCAGCGTCGCGACTCTCCGCTGCGTGCCATGGTTAGCGATCTCCTCGCCCCGACGAGAGGGATCAAGAAACCTCCACGCTCGCCTTCGCCAAGGCCTACCATGGGTGAACTGCGCCCGAGGTCGGCATCCTCTTCAAGGGTGCCGGACTTGGGGCTGTTTTCGCTCAAGGGAAAGGCCGAGGCAGTGCCGGAGGATGAATCGGAGAAACCGCTGCGATTCATCATCAAGGGGGAACGCAAGCCGGGGGGCGGATACAGCAAGGTCATTGTCCCGCCGCTTAAGCAGGACGAGATAGAGCTGGGGGACTCGTCCCAGTCCTCTCCTCCACGGCGCCACCCGAGGGTGCGGCGTCACAGGCAGCCCCCGGCCATCAAAGGGCTGCCCGGGGACATGGAGTTCTCCGACGAGGAGAACGGCAAGTGTCACACCCGGTTTAATAAAATAAACCAAATGCCAACTTTATGTATGCCAGGATCAGTTTTTCATACATAAAGTACCAAAAGTTGCATCACAGCACAATATCACGTTTAAATTTATTACAAAATGACCCATAGGTCTGAAAGAAAAGGTATGATAATAATAATAATAACTTTATTCTTCTTGGAAGCGAAGCTCCATAACCACAGGCATCAACCAAGGGCGCGCATCCTAGAACTCTGGCTCATCGTTGGCGTACTCCACGAACTCAGCTCAGTCCTCTGTTCAGCAGCATTTGTAGAAACACAGCAGGGGTTGAAAGGGAAAACGGTGAGTACACCTGGAGGCGTGTACTCCGCAAGTGTGGGAGAAAAATATGACATGCAAGGCTATAGCAAGGATGGCTGTTTATGAGTGGACTGCAAGCGTCAAATTTTAGTTGGTCAAGTTTTATTTAGCACCTAGAATTTAAGTGTAAAAGCTTCCCGAACCAGCCTACAATAGGATGACTTCCCAACCATACCATCCATCCCTTCTAACCATGTGAGGGCCCAAGATGCTCTTGTCCGTGAGCACGGCTAGTATACCAGATTAAAAAGCTCTGCAGAGGTTGTACACTTTCACCATGAGCCGCGTATCCCGTCACGCAGTGCTGATCAGGCACATACACCACACTTCCGAGGTATGGTTGCATGGGAATGCTACGAGGCCTTCCATTGGTTCTCCAGGGAGCATTGACCCACTCAAGGCTTAGATCTATCACTGTGCCGTGCCACGACTTCTGGGACTCCGCCCTAGTCGGCTCCTACCCGCTCAACACATACCCCTGGATTACCCAACTTGCTCGGCCAAGACCATAGCCCATCTAGTTCTCATGGTTGTACGGGTTGTCTTGGGTGATCGCTCCATAGATCCAACCTTAAAACTTCGGTTCAGGCAATCCAACATCCATTCCATAAAAACCAAACATCACACCCATGCCTGAACCGCCTAGAGTTCCATGTTGCTAAAAGATTACCGAAACCACCAGTTGCATAATTCATTAGTCAAATTAATTTAAGGAACCCAACCAGCCCTTGTTAAGCCAACTAAGCATCGTCTACCCGGACACGGTTCACAACTATGGTTATCAAGGAATGATAATAAAATTTCTAGTAAACTCCTATCATAGGTCCCAGCATATTGACATCTAGCAATGCAAAAGCATAAATATAAAAGTGATATTTAATTGTAAAGAAAGGCGTAAAACAGCAAGATGTTCAAGGACACTTGCCTTCTCCCTGCTGTTCAAACTCTTCAAACTCAAGGTCCTGCAGATTCTCGAACGGCGTGTTGTCTACTCGCAACAAACATACAAGCATACAAGAATAAAATAAGAACAGTACACCAGGCATGAAATAAACAGAAAGAAAACCATTTCAAAACGTAGAGCTTGCTGCTACGAACACGTGAGCGCAAGAACCACTAAAATCGGAGTTATGAGTAAAAAGATACACACGTTTTACTAGCGATCGCTTAAACCGAACAAGTGCTAAATTCTGGAAGTTTATAGCAGCACATAAAACTTTAAATAAATATTTTCTGTACGACAGTAGCAAGGTGTTCATAATTTCAGAACAAAATAAAATATTTAATGACAACTTTTAGACAAATTAACAAGGCAGTGATTGTATAAACAGATTGGTGTGTGCATTTTTATCAAGTATCCAAGGATGAAATATAGCAGTCATGTATATTTTCAGAGTTTTGATTGACAAAATAACAAGGATTTATATACCAGAGTGTTTGAAGATATGAGAATTTCCACAAATATTTGATAGATTTTATACTAGTACGGGCATATACATACATAACCTCCTATCTATCAAAGGTTAGCAAGCGGAAGCGGACGGATTCAGCAGCGATGCGGGTTCTATATTTTCCCTATGATTGCACTGAACATTCTTGCAACCTAAGAAACTAAGTGCTGCTGAAATACAAGGACAGGGAGGTTGCGGCGCTGCTCACCACGAAGATCAAGTTATGTGCTGCGATGACTCGATGTAGTCGTTCTTGCAACGTTGTAGGGGATCACGATCAGCAGTTCGTCTCCACGTCCTTGGCACTAGTCTTCCTCCGGTCTTGCTGCACCTGGGCCTCGTCGAAAGAAAGCAAGAGATAAGTAGGGATTCGATGAGGAGGATTATTTTCAGCAGTCGTTTCCTTACCAGCAGCGACGAACAGGGGCTAGCGCAGCTTGCGGGGGCGCAGCGACACAGCTGCTCGGTGCAAGAACAGAGGGGAAAGGCTTGGCAGGGGCTGGGCAACAATGAGCAAAGGGATTGCTTAGGGGCTGCTGGTTCCATTTTATAGGAGAACTCAATTGCTGGGCTATGAATGAGTGGATTAAGGGCAGGATTGAAAGGCAATGAAAAGGGGGAATAAAATGGCTTGAATGTTGCAGTTTTTCTCCTGTCTTTCATGGGAATTGAAGTGGGGGCGCAGGGGGAGGGGAGGGGGGCGCTAGAGGGGGAGGGAATTGTCGAGGAGAAGGGGGGGAGGGGCGCCGTCTGCCGTGACAGGAAGAGGGGAGGCGCTGGGGAGGGCTGTTTTCCACGTGAACAGAAAGGGAGAGGGGCTGGGCGCCTAGGGTTGGAGGTGTGCTGGGCTTAGGGGGTTTGTGGGTTGGTTTAGAGTGATTCGTTCACGAGATTGACAGCGAGGGAAATGCCCACAAAGAGAAGAGAGAAGACAGATAGAGAAAGAGAAAAGAAAAGAAACATGGGCTTGGCCCAATATTTATTTGCCCATTATTTATATTACTCCAGAACATTATTGTCCTTAGTTCGCACAATGTCTAGATGAATTTTTGCAAACAGGTTGAAATTCATTTTTCAAGCAATTAAACCATATGCAAAGGCATGAATGCATTCAACCAATTGTATAACCTATGATTGTTTTAGTTTGCATTTATAAAATATTTGCTCTACCTAGGTGAACTTAAATATTTCTCTAGCTGCGACTAGTAGGTTTCTAACAAAATTTTAAATTATTGCAAAAAGTGAAAATTAGGGTGTTACAGCAAGGAAGAGGAGGAGAAGCCGCCTACCGTGGAGAGCCTGAAGGCGGAGTTGGCGGTAGCGCAGCAGCGGATCAACCACCTTGACGAGAAAGTGGCGGAGGGCGAGCTTGCACGCCTGCAATGGGAGGACAAGACGGAAGTCCTCCGCCGGGGCCTGTGTGCAAAGCTCAAGAGGCTCTTCAAGGCCACAGGACACATGGACCTCTATGACCCGTAGCGTCGCGCAGCCGACTCATTTGTTTGAGATAGAGCACCGTTAGTTTAAGTTTAGTTCAGTTTGTTAGTGTTTGTTTTATTTCCTTTAGAATCATTGTTTAGGGTGCTCTGAAAATTTCCCTTCCAAATATTTGTTTAAAATTTTTAGCTCATGAAATAAATAAAATTAGGTTGAATAAAATAAATTTATGCCCCGGATGGTGCATTTGAGCCATCCGGGGAATGTCTGGCTTAACAGAGAAAATCCTTGAGTACAGAAACGAACCAGGAGAACCAGGAAGCAGGGACGAACCCCGGGGCCAGTTCGGCCGAACGTGGCAGTTCGGGCGAACTGGGCAGTTCGGCCGAACCGGCCTGTTCGGCCGAACAAGCCTGGCTGCCCCCTCTCGCGCACCTACACGTTGGTTTGCACCTCTTTCCCTCTGCTTATTTTCTCATGTGTTGTCACGTTTCGGAAAAAAAAATTGGAAAATATATGCATCATTTAAACGAAACGAAACTTGGTAATCTTTTATCTCATGATCTTGCCTATTGATTATTTTCAAACCTAGTACCTAGTGCCTGTGGAAAAATCATCGTTCTAGGACCCCCCCTGATCTAAGCTGTTGACAATTGTGATATGAATCGATAAAACGAACCACTTGTTCATTCTTACATTCGGGAGAATTTAATTTTGAAAATATAAAAATCACACTCTATCCCTTCATCTTGTCCACAAAATACCACATTACATATATGTTTGAGAGTTTACTCCTGAAACCTGTCATGCCTAGTATAATGTCTTGTCGAATTTTGAGTCCCAGAGTGATCACATTGCCTCGGACCGGTTGCAAGCAAATCTATCATCGGAGTATAGTGGAAGTCTTCATGCCTCGGTGATACCCTGAAAAAAAAAGTGAGAAAAAGCAAATAAAGGACTGATGAAAGTCCCAATGAAAAAAAAATATCCCAAAAAGGGAGAAGAGAAAAATAAAGGGGTCACGAGGCTGAAGACCGATATGAACTCCTCATCTTCAACTTGCAATCCGACCGAGGGCAATGAGGCACTCCGGGAACCAATCTTCGGCTCGACAGAAATACATGACTTGACATGGCCACCACTTGAGAGACACAGAAAAAAAAATACAAAAGAGAGTGAGTGAGAGGGAGAAGCTCCAGAGAGCTGAGTGTTAAGGATGAAGGGACAAGAGTTATTTATTTGCGAAAAACAAGAAAACCCCGAGTGTAGGATGAGCAAAAGGATTTTGTTGTAAGAGCCGTTCCAGTTATCAACCGCCCAAGATCCAGGGGATAGCCACTACAAATTCACAGGTATGAGTGAAAAGTTTGGAATATTCAATATGCAAGTATTCATGTTATGAAAGAACCCTTACTTTGGTCTTGCTCTTGTTTTTATTTCTTTACTCGGGACGAGCAAAGATCTAAGTCTGGGGAAGCTTGTTGGTGGTCGTTACGGACCGATTTCCGACCTCCAACCAAGTATAAAATAAACACAACGGAGACACACACCATAGTTATAGGGCTTACTACTGACTATTTCCACAAGTTTTGGTGATTGTCCCGTATGCATGTACAAAGTGGAGAAACACAGGTTATAGGGGTCGGAAATGACCGATTTGGCCGAACGACACGATTCGGCCGGTTACCCCCCTTAGTCGTGCAAGCCACCGGGAGCTGTCCACGTCAGCACCAACTCATCCTGGGCTTCCGCCACATCACCTGGCGACCCGTATCCATCTCGACGAAGCCCCCAAGTCCACTGGTGGTCCTCCAACTCATTCTGGGCCATTACATCATGAAAGCCACGCAGCAGTAGTCAGCCAGGAGGGCTCACAGGGCAGAGGCCGCACGGGGGAGCGTCGCCAGGCCCCAGGGCCAGTTCGGCCGAACGGCCCTCTTTGGCCGAAATGCCCCCAGAGCTCCACCGCCTCAGCAACCGACGCAGCACCAAGGCGGTGCCACGTGCCTGTTCAGCCGAACCGGCCTCTTCGGCCGAATGGCCCGGCACCGCCCCTAGCTGCCTTGGCCGCTGCTCAACCTCAATCGCCTTGCTGCCACTATAAATAGAAGGTCCCAGCACCTGCATCAAGGACACAACTCAAGAGGAGAAGAAGAGTAGGCGTCGCTAGGTTCCGCCACTCATATCAGTAGAAATAGGGAGAGAGGAGAGGTGAGCGTCCCGGAGAGGAGCCGTAGTGTCGGCCCCTCTTCTAGCTGTACCTCTACGGATGCGACTTCACTTCGAGTAACATCCGGGTCATGTCTGGTACTCCTTGTATCTCTCTCTGATTAATTAAGCATTCAGTTCTTACTTTCATTACTTGCATCGTTCTCCGTTCAGTGCTTAGTAGTTTAGTATAATTGTATGCTAGCTGCTTAGTTTGAGTGCTTATCTGTCTGCAGTAGATAAGTACTTGTCAACTAGTTTAGGCGTGGTGCCTGTACTTGAGACTAGCTTAGAATCCGCCCGTCGCAACGGAGGTGGTAGCCGTAAGGTGGTGACAGCCCTTACGGTCTTTGTAGTTCATCACGTTAGTTCCGGTGACTTAGGACCCAAGGTTCAGGGTAGTCCCGAAGCAAGTATCTGTTCGTATCTTCTGAATTGCCCAGTAGTCGGTGGAATACTCTTGCCAGACCTGTACCCTCTCTACCCTCCTATCTCTTCTCTTCCTTCCTTGTTGTCGTCAACCACCTCATCCATTCCATTCCATCCAATCCATATACCTGGGACAACTCGGTTTAGGATTAGTGTACTTCTCGTTCTCTTTGGAAATTGATACCTGGAATACTCCCGGGTGAAAGCTACATCGGTATCCATCCGCCTGCGGATTTATCTGTAGGTCGTAAGGAGTGCCAACATTAACCATGGTTGCTCATTTTATACCAGTTAAGACCACTTACTCAGGAGCCAAACTAGCAGAGTTGTACATGTCATTGATAGTATGTTTGCATGGAGTTCCCAAAAATATAGTGTCAGATCGAGGCACTCAATTTACGTCACGTTTTTGGAAGAAGCTACACGGGTCAATGGATACAGAGTTGAATTTCAGTTCGGCGTATCATCCACAGACCGATGGTCAAACTGAAAGGACGAATCAAATTTTGGAATATATGTTAAGGGCTTGTGCTTTAAAGCATGGAGGTAGCTGGGATAAAAGTTTACCATATGCAGAGTTTGCTTATAACAACAGCTATCAATCTAGTCTTAAGATGGCACCGTTTGAAGCATTGTACGGGAGAAAGTGCAGAACACCGTTGTATTGGAGTCAGACTAGGGCTGGATATCGAGCTGGCTTGGCTCGGCTCGGTTTAGCTCGAGCTGGCTCGTTAAGATAACGAGCCAGCTCGGCTCGACTCGTTAACGAAGCGAGCTGGAGAAGCTGCTCGGCTCGACTCGTTTGCTAGCTCGAGCTAGCTTGTTTATCATCAGCATATATATATTTTTCACACAAAATTATTTATGACACATTGAAATAAAAAAATCAATTGTTCTATATATATTTTAAGCTCAAAAATCAAATAGAAGCAATAATAGTTCACAACATGATGTTACCGCAACATATATTGTTATAATTATATAGCATATTTATGACCACTACCATTCACCATTAACATAATCATGAATATGTAATGAGGTCACCAAAAACAATACATCCAAGTACCAAATCTTCACCATTCAAGTCACGAATTAAGTTGAACATAACAAGTATTCAGGAATCATGACATCAAATAAACAAAATAATACATGCTAGGCTATAGGTTCTAGCTTGTTATTACTCGCGAGCGGCTCGCAAGCTGGCTCGAGCTAGCTCAGTAACACGCCGAGCTAAAACCTTGGCTCAGCTCGTGAAAAATTTAGAACGAGCCGAGCCGAGCCGAGCCACTAATGAGCCGAGTCGAGCGAGCTGTCGAGCCACGAGTATTTTGTCCAGCCCTAAGTCAGACAGGTGAAAGTCAACTCTTTGGACTAGAAATTATAAAAGAAGCTGAAATACAAGTCGAGATAATTCGAGAGAATCTTAAAACGGCACAGTCGTGTCAAAAGAGTTATGCGGCTCCTAAGAGAAGAGAAGTGGTATTCGAGGAAGGAGACTATGCTTATCTCAGAGTGTCACCTATCAGAGGCCTACGAAGGTTCAATGTCAGAGGAAAGTTATCACCCCGTTTTATCGAACCTTTTAAGGTATTGGAAAGGAAAGGAGAAGTGGCATATAAATTGGAATTGACAGCTCGATTATCGGGAGTTCATGATGTGTTCCATGTGTCACAACTGAAGAAGTGTTCAAACGAGATTAGAGTGGAGCACTTGCCATTGGAGGATCTAGAAGTGAAGGATGATTTGACTTATAAAGAGTATCCTATTAAAATCCTAGACAAGTCACGGAGGGTCACACGAAGCAAGGTTATAACCATGTGCAAAGTACAGTGGAGTCATCACTCAGAGGATGAAGCTACTTGGGAAAGAGAAGAAGAACTTATGGAAGAGTTCCCTCAGTTGTTCTCCAATCTAAGAGAATCTTGGGACGAGATTCTCTTTAAGGGGGTAGGATTTGTAACACCCTAAAAATTCCATCACAAATAAATCATAGCAACATGATTAGATTTATTTTTCTACAGACTTAATTAATTTTTTAAATTAATTTGAGCCTAAAAATACTTAAACATCAATAAAATAATTTTGGAGCAATAAGGGCTTGTGCATCATATTTGAATTTGCATGTCTTTTGTTTAATTTGTGTGAGAGTTTCAAAATCATGAAAAGTCTGTGAACCCTCCCTAAACTCTCGCCTGCAGCCCAGCCCAGCACGCTCCTCTTCTTTTTCTCCTGCCGGCCCATCACCCTCTCTCTTTCTCTCCCGGCCCAAGCGCGCTGCGCGGCCCACCTCCTCTTTTGGGCCCAGCAGCGGCCCATCTTCTTCTCCTCTCTCTCTCTCAGCCACTGCCAGGCGGGGCCCACTCGTCAGGCCCGTCTTCAACCTCCGGCCGCGCCTCCCTACCAAGCCACTCGACCTCCTGGCGCCGCTCCCTCTCTCTAGTCCCTTCCTCTCCTCCCCACTGAGCCGCAGTAATCGCCGCTCACCTCTACTCCACTCCAACCCCTCGCTCTCCCACCGAAACAGTCGTCCCACCGAGCCCCTCCACTACCCTAGCCATTAATGGCCAGCCACCCCGACGCTCACCATGTCGGCCTTCTCTCTCCCTCCCCTTGCTCTATAAAAACCCCAGCCAAGCTCAACGCACTGTCATCGTCTGCTCACACCTCGCTCACACCTCGCGCAGCTCGCTCCACGCCGCCGCCATCACTGGAGCGCCGCCGCGCCATCGATCTACCACCTCAGCACCGCTTCGCTCCGTCCAACCCTCAGAGAAGCTTCGCATTCAGGTAAGGAACCTCCCGAGCCATTTTTCCCTCTGTCTCTCGGTCACTAGCACCCCAACCACCTCGTCGGAGCTCCGCCACCACTGCTTCTCGTCGGGCGCCCCCATCGTCGTGCTAGCACCGACTACAACCCCTGAGCAAAGTTCACCGCGTCGCCCCGATGCTCCCTGGCCAATCCTCATCGTGATTGGTGGCCGGAAGCTCGAGATCGAACTTTCTCCGGCAAGCTCTTCGCCCAGCGCCGCCGCGCGCCGGCATCCCGCCGCCGCCTGAACGCCACCGCCTCTGTCAATCATTCGCTGAGCGATCAACGGCTCAGATTTGTTCTAGCTCGAGTCAAACCGGCCACATAATGGTCAACCAGATCCAGCCTGGGTCATTTTGCACAAAGGACCCCCAGCTCTTTATATATTGCAAGCCGGTTCTTCCACCAGTAAAAACTCTTACAAACAGGTCCTGTTTTCATCGTTTAAGCCCCTGTCTTTTCCACAAATCTCACCCGAAGTCCAGCCCCTATCTTTTTTCGTGTTAACCCTCGGGTTTTAACGCGTAATTATGTTTTAGTCCCTGGTTTTCGAAGTTAAGCCCCTGTAAACTTAGTTTCTTTGCCAACAGGTCCCTAAACCTTGTTTTAGCCATATCTTTTCCGTCTTAGCTTCGTTTTTAGCGTTCATGGTGTCCTAGCGATCGTCCTTTCGAGCTTGTTAGTTTTAGAGGCTTGTTTTAGTTTGTTAGTAATGTTTGATGTACTATTTTTCTTATTGTATGTTTTATTGCTTGGTCGTAGATCTCGTGCCTGTTGCAACTGAGCCGCCCGTTGAAGCAGATCAAGGACAATATTTTGAAGAAGAAGAGGATTTCATTGTAGAGAAAGGCAAGTGGCCCTCCTCGCATACTCTTTTTGTCCTATGCAATTGCATGACAACTAAAATTTATTGTTATTGCATTAACTTGATGGGAACACCTTTTTAAGGATTTACCTAGTCTTTTATCCATGATCCCTTGTAACAACCCCGATTTAAATAATGTTTTGGGTTAGTTATGCTTAGCATTGCTATACCTTGGGAATGATAAAATTTGGATCTTTATAAAATGTTGATCATATCATGGCAACTTTGATGGTAAAATGATGGTTAATGCAAGAGAACAATTCTTTAATCGAAACATGGAGAACCACCCAATAAAACAGTGCAACCATAGTGTCATATGGCTCTGACCTTAGCCGATTAATTAGGGGTGTGATTGTACTGATGGCCTTATCCGAAAGGAGTAGAGGGGGTTTGGGGTTGAAGGGGTATAGCTCGGTCCTCTTGGGGTAGCAGCCTTTGCTAAGGTGCTGACCATTAGGGAGGGTTGTATTCCGCCCTAGCTGTAACTCTTGCGGGTTGTTGGTCTTTTGCATACCTTTGTAAAGGCTTCGAAGTGGACCCCTAGCCACTCACCTTGGAAGTGTTTAAGGGTCTAGCTAACCCAGGCAACACGGGGAACACGAGCTATGGTGAAAGTGTACAACCCCTGCAGAGTGTAAAACTGATATATCAGCCGTGCTCACGGTCAAGAGCGGCTTGGACCCTCACATGATAATTGAACTTAAAGATGGAATATAAATTGTGGTTTTACTCATGGTTTTTGGAACAAGATGTTTTCTAAATGCTTAAGTGGGTTGGTATAAACTTACATCTAGTAAATAGGTACTTGCTAATAAAACTTGACCAACTTTAAAAAGCTCAATGCTATGAACCATAGCCTATCCTTGTGGCCTTGCATCTTCCCCCCGCTTGCTGAGTACCTAGTTAGGTGTACTCACACTTGCTTATGCTGATTCAGAGGAGAACAATGGTGAAGAGTACTACAGTGACTACGACGAGTTTTGAGGCTTGCGCTTCCCCCAGTCATAATGCCTGTGGAAGTTGAAGATGAAGACGCTACGCCTAGCTATCGTTTGTTCTTCAATAAAGACCTTCGTGTCTCTCGAGAGTGTAATAAAGAATGTTGTAATAAAGTTAATAAATCTCTTGTACGTTTGAATATTGTGTTTTGATATTACACTCTTTTGTCTATCATATGTGTGTAAATATGATCCTAGCGCACATATGAGATGCACTTGGTTTCTCTTCGAAAATCAGGTGTGACACCATATAATGGATGGTGGTGGGATACATGGACAACTTGGGTTCAGAATCAGAACAGCTACCGTTCCCCGGCAACAGTGCTAGAAAACTTGTTGGCACTCTTTACGGCCTACAGATAAATCCGCAAGCGGACGGATACCGATGTAGCTTTCACCCGGGAGTATTCCAAGGTATCGATTTCCATGGGGAATGAGAAGTGTACTAATCCTAAACTAAGTTGTCCTAGGTAGATAGAGTGGATGGATGGAATGGATGAGGTGGATGACGACAACAAGGAGAGAAGAGGAGAGATAGGAGGGTAGAGAGGGTACGAGTCTGATAAGAGTATTCTACTAATTGATCGAGCAGATCAGAGGATACAGATAGATGCTTGCCTCGGGACAACAAAGCCCTCGACACACAGAAAGGGATGAGAAGGGGTGCCCATTACTCTGAACTAGGGATCCTACACACCGGAACTAACGTGATGGGCTACAAAGACCGAAAGGGCTGTCACCACCTCACGGCTACCACCTCCATTGCGATGGGTATAATCTAAGTTAGCCTCAAGTATAGGCACCACGCCTACACTAGTCGACTAATACTTATCTACTGCAGACAGATAAGCACTCAAGCTAAGCAACTAGTATACAATTATACTAATCAACTAAGCATTGAACGAAGAACCAGCAAGTAAATGAAAGTAAGACTGTAACACCCTAAAATGGCCTATTTAAAATTTCTAGTAATTAATTGATTAATTAATATATCGCTCATAATTAATATAGGCTAAATATAAAATTTCTGGAAATTAAAATCAAATATAAGGTTAGAAACATTTTTGTTGCATTCATGCTGGCTGCATTGTGTTTTGGTTGTGTGCGGTTCAATTGGAATTTAAATCTGATTTAAATTCGAATTTGAACTGCTTTGTTTGGAGCCCTAGAAAAGTTGTTAAAGCCCGAGTCCACTTTCCCTCCCTGAACTCTTTCCCCGGGCCGTTCTTCCCCATTCTTCTTTTTCCTCAGCTCGGCCCAGCCCTCCCTCACTTTGCTTCTAGCCTAACAGCGGCCCGCGCTCGCAGCCCCCTCCTCTCTCTACCGCGTGGGTCCCGCTGGTCAGCTGCTGACGCTAGCGTGACGCCACCTTCCTCTTCCACTGCTCGCTAATGGCGCGGCCGGCCGCGGGTCCGCCGCGGCTGGGCCCGCACGCCGAGGCCGCCTCCCCCGCGCCTACTTAATCCAGCCCGCGCCGCCGCCCCGCTCCTCTCACCCTCCACCGCCGAAACCCTAGCCGCCGCAGTCCCCAATCGCGCCGCTCCCCAAGCCGCCGAGCACGTGCTCCGCCGCTCGCCGCCGTCGTCGCCACTCCAGTGCACCTCCGCCCCGGCCGACCCTCGGAGCTGCTTCACCGCTCCACGAGGAACACTCCGAGCCGCAGCACGACCCCTCCCGCGCCCCGGAGCACCGCCGCCGACACACACCGACGCCCGTCGTACCGTCGCTCGCCGTCGACTCGCCGCACTGCCGCTGCTCCATCGTCTTGATCTACCCAGGTGAACTCGCCATCCCCTCGCGAAGCCGTAGGGCCTAGGCTCGTCCCAAAACCGTGTCCGTAGCACCGTCGCCGCGTGCGCGCGACCTCACCGGAGTTCCTCTCCGCCACTCGCCGTCGAGCGCCCCCGTAGTCGCTCAGCCCTCGACTTGGTCACCCTGGCCATCCAGATCAGATCAGACGGCCCAGATCCACTCCTCCTGAAGTCAAACCCGAGAAGAAAACGGTCAGCCCCGCCACTTTTTCTAAAGAGCTCCTCAACTTCCTGTTAATCAACCCGTCGTCCACTGGAGTACAAAAGTAATTACGCTTAGGTCCTGTTTTATTCATTTAACCCCCTGAGCTTTTGAAAAATAGAACCCGCCGTCCTGCGCTATTAGTTTTACGCGTTAGCCCTCGTAGTTTTACGCATAATTATGAATAGGTCCTCGGTTTTTCACAGATTAGTCCCTGGATCTTAAAAACCCCATAACTTTCACGTTTTAGCTCCGATTAGAGTGATTCTTGCGCTCATGTGTTCATAGCGAAGCGTAGATTATTTCTAAAACCTTATTTTGTACTGTTTTTACTGTTTGGTGTATTGTTCTAATAGAGTAAATATGTTTGCATGCACTGGCTTGTGTGGATGTTTGTGTGGTGCTTCTCGAGTCCAGTCGGTGAGCCGGTAGCTTTGGAGTTCGAGTACGACGACGTCCAGGAGCCATACCAGCAAGACCAGCAGCAGCAGCAGAAACACCACTTTGAGGAAGGCAAGTATAGCACGGGCAATCCTTGCTACCTAAAACACCCTATGTAATTATTTTATTTACTTCATATGCATGTGTCTAAAATGCTCCCTATTAAGGTCGTACCTAGTTTTGATTATTCAGTACCTTGATTACCCCGGGTTCATGCATGTGGGTAGATCTTCGCTAGGCGCAACTACTGTCACCTTTGCTTAACTGTTAACTTTGATATAATGGTCCACTCCAACTTTATTGTTAAAATTGCTTTTTAGCAACATGGTTAAGGGAGCTGGAACATTTACTCTGTGCTTTGTTCCAGTGTCTCTCCTTAAGGTCCGGTTCTTAAAGCGGCAACCCAGGAGCCTGTCGCCACCGCCAGAACTATAATGGCTTTGGATTTGGACAAGTAGCATGTACGGCTCTAGCTTGACAGTAGTTACTGACGGGCCGACAGCGTTATGAGAAGCATGGATGAGAGTATGGTTTGATCCACCGAGGACGGTAGCCCCGTCGGCTATGTCTCGTTAGACAAAATCCCGTGTGGGAACCCCACACGTTGCGCCAGCCGGCTCGTGTAGCACTGTGCTGTGGATTGCCATTGACCCTCCTATCGGTGCACCCTGGGAGCCAGTTAAACTCGGTGCCTTGGGTGATGCTGCCTAGGTTGTACCATAACGGCTACTGTTTTGTTAGAGTGTCTTGTGAAAAGCCTCGTAGCATCCATATGCAGTCACACCTCGATAGTGTTGACGTGCATGGTTGGGTTTGAAGTTCGTTTGAGCTTTTACGCGACTGGTGGGTAAAGGGCGAAACCTCTGCAAAGTGTACAATCTATCATGATAGCCTTGCTCAGGGTCACGAGCGGCCTAGATCCTTTTTTATTAGAACATGATGATATTTACTATTGTTTAATGTTACTTCTACTTTATTAATTGGGTTGCAACCGAGATTCATATATTTGAAGTAGATTGTTAAATGCTAAAATGAATCAACTAAAAATGCTATTGCAGTACAGCCGTGTCTAGCCTTACTTTGAGCCTTCATAATCCGTGTTGTACTTGCTAAGTAAATATTTTTACTTACACTTGCTGCTATTCAACAAAATCCCAGATGGGTAATAGATGGTTATGAGAATGATGTGGCTGCTGCTGAGTACCCGGAGGATCTGCCCTTTTTCTAAGCTGTGGTCAACCAGTCAGAGTCCCTGTGGACTGCGGCTCCACTTAGTAGAGAGAGTTAATAAATAGACTTCCACTGTTTTGTTTACTTATTTATATTAAACTCTGATGTAAACATTTTATTTCGAGCATTGTGAACTCTGTAATACCATATTTGTATGTTGTATGTGTCTGTGGACTTCCTGGGCACACATATAGCAGCATTTAGATTTCTGTGTAAATCCGGGTGTGACAGATTGGTATCAGAGTCGTGCTGACTGTAGGACCGCAGCCTAGATAGAACGGACGTTTAGATTTAGCTCTGTCCTTTCCCCTCTTATTTTACCTAAAATCTAGGTGGAGTTCCGTTTATAAAATACGTGTTCTGTGTCCTCTCTACTTCTATTTGTTACAAAAAAAATTTCTAAAATTTGTTCTCTTTTTGTTTCTCTTGGCAGTTCGATGGCTCGCACGAAGAGGACCGCTAGAAGGTCAGAAGCTCTTCCCCTGGCCCGTCGTGGACCAATAATGCCGGAGTGGGTAGAACCAGCGACAGCCGTGTTCTACTCCTTGGGGCAACATGAAGACCCCGCTCGCCAGCTTTGGGCATTGCCCCGTGGACGAGGCTACCAAAAGCCTCCACTCTACACGGGAGAACGTTCACGATATGGAGAGCATGCTTGCACCTGGTGGACAACCGTCACCATATACCAGAAGATTCCGGATGCCAATGGAATGTACCACGTGGAGCGAGTCTACAGAGCCATAGCCCCATGGTCAACCTTCGACGAAGGGATCCGCGATGTTGCAGACCATGCCCTCTTCTTCTTCAGAGAAATGAATGGGGGCGTTTAAGAGACTCCCGGTGCCAGGAGAGATCGTGTCAGAGCCGTTTGTCCCTACCTTCGTCGATCCTTAGGATCCTACCATGAGTTTGTAATAAAGATCGAGTAGTATGCGCTTCTGAGTCGAGTTAAAACCCAGTAAATGTCGAATCTTGTGTGAATCTTGTTCCCAAGTGCTTTGTTTGCTTATTATTATGCTTAAGTTTGATTTGGATTTTTGTAATGAGTGTGATGGGCGTAGATGCAAGTCTACCACCACTTAGTTTGAATTAAGGTTTAAGGAGATTGATGAATAAAATAGCTGGGTTTACTTTATTGCATCTTACCTATCGAGTTCTTAATACTATTGGCTCATATCCTATCAGTTCCATGACCTTCTCAATTTCTTGCCGCACAAGTCTGAGCCGTTTATTACGATTGATGGAGTACTTATGGGAGAACTATTGATGATACTAGATGGTTAACACCAGGAGACACGCTGGAGGCAGTGGTGGTCAGCCGATCCAGAACCCACCACCACCACCACCCCCACTCACCATGGAGCAGATGATGCAAGCACAGCTCCAATTGACTCAGCAGATGGCCCAGACCATCGCACTATTGCAGCAGAATCAACAGAATCCACCTCACCAGCCCCACATGCCACCCAGGGACAAGAGAGGAGAGTTCCTGAAGGGACGCCCTCCCACCTTCACTTAGGCCAGTGATCCCCTGCAGGCAGATGACTGGCTCAAGGCCGTGGAACGGGAACTGGACATCGCTCAGTGCAACGACAGGGAGAAAGTGCTGTATGGAGGAGGACAGCTCCGTGGGCCAGCTCAGGACTGGTGGGACGCATACCAGTATGCCCACCCAGACCGCACGCAGATCACCTGGCAAGAGTTCCGCGACAACTTCCGCTCTCATCATGTGCCTGAGGCCTTGATGATACTGAAGAAGAAGGAGTTTCTGGCCCTCAAGCAAGAGGGGATGAGCGTCTCAGCCTACCGTGACAAGTTCATCGAGCTTGCTCGCTATGCCCCGGAGGACGTCTCGACTAACAGGAAGAGGCAGACCAGATTCCGTGATGGGTTGCAGGATGCCCTGCAATATCAGCTGATGTGCATCACTTTCCCCACCTTCCAAGACCTGGTGAACAACGCCCTGATGCTAGAACATAAGCGTCGGGAGATTGAGGACAAGAAGAGGAAGCTTATGGGCCAACAGCCAGGGAGCAGCAGCCGCCCCCGTTTCAACCCTCAGCCAGGGAATCAGCAAGTGGTGAACCCGCAGCGTTTCCAGGGACAGTCTAGCCTGCTGAATCGCAACCAGTATCAACAGTGCCCTCAGTTTCAGCCACGTCCTCACTACCCCCCGGCACCACAACAACAGCAACGCCTCCAGAACCAACCGCAGAATGGTCCTGCTCAGCATCCCAACTCCGTGAACAATGCTCCAGTGAATCCCAGGGCATGTTATCACTGTGGAGAGCTAGGACATTATGCCAATGTTTGTCCCCGCCGTGCCCAGAATGCTGCCGGTCAAAACAACAACCAGAATGGGAACCAGCAACAGGCACAAGCCAACCGTGGCCAGCAGAACCTGGTGAGGGGCAAACTCAACCATGTGGATGCAGAGACCGCAGAAGGGGCTACCGATGTGGTTGTGGGTACGTTCCCTATCAACTCAACCCCTGCCACTGTCTTGTTTCATTCTGGAGCATCGCATGTTTTCACATCTGCCGCATTTGTGAAAAAGAACTTAATGACTTTAAGACCCATGCGGAATACCATGTTAGTTAGCTCACCCGGGGGAGAGCAACGGGCCAATTTACGCTGCTCCACAACTGTCATCAAAATAAGGGGGGTAGACTTTGGAGTGAGCCCAATAGTTCTGGATTCTATCGATTTTGACCTAATTCTGGGGATGAGCTGGTTAGTCAAGTACGACGCCGTAATCCAATGTGCAAGAAGGACGGTACACCTGACCTCAGAATCAGGAGAAAAAGTGGAGTATCAGGCAACCGGTCCAATGGAACGCCATCAAGTTAATCAAGCCGAAGGTGCAGCTCTTGAGGACATCAGAATGGCAAATATCCGCGGTTATTCCCATCTACATCCGAATCTCGAGAACGAGATTCATCTTAAGGGGGGTAGGTTTGTAACACCCTCAAATGGCCTATTTAAAATTTCTAGTAATTAATTGATTAATTAATATATCGCTCATAATTAATATAGGCTAAATATAAAATCTCTGGAAATTAAAATCAAATATAAGGTTAGAAACATTTTTGTTGCATTCATGCTGGCTGCATTGTGTTTTAGTTGTGTGCGGTTCAATTGGAATTTAAATCTGATTTAAATTCGAATTTGAACTGCTTTGTTTGGAGCCCTAGAAAAGTTGTTAAAGCCCGAGTCCACTTTCCCTCCCTGAACTCTTTCCCCGGGCCGTTCTTCCCCCTTCTTCTTTTTCCTCAGCTCGGCCCAGCCCTCCCTCACTTTGCTTCTAGCCTAACAGCGGCCCGCGCTCGCAGCCCCCTCCTCTCTCTACCGCGTGGGTCCCGCTGGTCAGCTGCTGACGCTAGCGTGACGCCACCTTCCTCTTCCACTGCTCGCTAATGGCGCGGCCGGCCGCGGGTCCGCCGCGGCTGGGCCTGCACGCCGAGGCCGCCTCCCCCGCACCTACTTAATCCAACCCGCGCCGCCGCCCCGCTCCTCTCACCCTCCACCGCCGAAACCCTAGCCACCGTAGTCCCCAATCGCACCGCTCCCCGAGCCGCCGAGCACGCGCTCCGCCGCTCGCCGCCGTCGTCGCCACTCCGGTGCACCTCCGCCCCGGCCGACCCTCGGAGCTGCTTCACCGCTCCACGAGGAACACTCCAAGCCGCAGCACGACCCCTCCCGCGCCCCGGAGCACAGCCGTCGACACACACCGACGCCCGTCGTACCGCCGCTCGCCGTCGACTCGCCGCACCGCCGCTGCTCCATCGTCATGATCTACGCAGCTGAACTCGCCATCCCCTCGCGAAGCCGTAGGGCCTAGGCTCATCCCAAAACCGTGTCCGTAGCACCGTCGCCGCATCCGCGCGACCTCACCGGAGTTCCTCTCCGCCACTCGCCGCCGAGCGCCCCCGTAGTCGCTCAGCCCTCGACTTGGTCACCCTGGCCATCCAGATCAGATCGGACGGCCCAGATCCACTCCTCCTGAAGTCAAACCCGAGAAGAAAACATTCAGCCCCGCCACTTTTTCTAAAGAGCCCCTCAACTTCCTGTTAATCAACCCGCCGTCCACTAGAGTACAAAAGTAATTACGCGTAGGTCCTGTTTTATTCATTTAACCCCTGAGCTTTTGAAAAATAGAACCCGCCATCCTGAGCTATTAGTTTTATGCGTTAGCCCTCATAGTTTTACGCATAATTATGAATAGGTCCTCGGTTTTTCGCAGATTAGTCCCTGGATCTTAAAAACCCCATAACTTTCACGTTTTAGCTCCGATTAGAGTGATTGTTGCGCCCATGTGTTCGTAGCGAAGCGTAGATTATTTCTAAAACCTTATTTTGTACTGTTTTTACTGTTTGTTGTATTGTTCTCATAGAGTAAATATATTTGCATGTACTGGCTTGTGTGGATGTTTGTGTGGTGCTTCTCGAGTCCAGTCGGTGAGCCGGTAGCTTTGGAGTTCGAGTACGAGGACGTCCAGGAGCCATACCAGCAAGACCAGCAGCAGCAGCAGAAACACCACTTTGAGGAAGGCAAGTATAGCAGGGACAATCCTTGCTACCTAAAACACCCTATGTAATTATTTTATTTACTTCATATGCATGTGTCTAAATTGCTCCCTATTAAGGTCGTACCTAGTTTTGATTATTCAGTACCTTGATTACCCCGGGTTCATGCATATGGGTAGATCTTCGCTAGGCGCAACTACTGTCACCTTTGCTTAACTGTTAACTTTGATATAATGGTCCACTCAAACTTTATTGTTAAAATTGCTTTTTAGCAACATGGTTAAGGGAGCTGGAACATTTACTCTGTGCTTTGTTCCAGTGTCTCTCCTTAAGGTCCGGTTCTTAAAGCAGCAACCCAGGAGCCTGTCGCCACCGCCAGAACTATAATGGCTTTGGTCTTGGACAAGTAGCATGCACGGCTCTAGCTTGACAGTAGTTACCGACGGGCCGACGGCGTTATGGGAAGCATGGGTGAGAGTATGGTTTGATCCACCGAGGACGGTAGCCCCGTCGGCTATGTCTCGTTAGACAAAATCCCGTGTGGGAACCCCACACGTTGCGCCAGCCGGCTCGTGTAGCACCGTGCTGTGGATTGCCATTGACCCTCCTATCGGTGCGCCCTGGGAGCCAGTCAATCTCGGTGCCTTGGGTCATGCTGCCTAGGTTGTACCATAACGGCTACTGTTTTGTTAAAGTGTCTTGTGAAAAGCCTCGTAGCTTCCCTATGCAGTCACACCTCGGTAGTGTTGACGTGCATGGTTGGGTTTGAAGTTCGTTTGAGCTTTTACGCGACTGGTGGGTAAAGGGCGAAACCTCTGCAGAGTGTACAATCTATCATGATAGCCTTGCTCAGGGTCACGAGCGGCCCGGATCCTTTTTGATTAGAATGTGATGATATTTACTATTGTTTAATGTTACTTCTACTTTATTAATTGGGTTGCAACCGGGATTCATATATTTGAAGTAGATTGTTAAATGCTAAAATGAATCAACTAAAAATGCTATTGCAGTACAGCCATGTCTAGCCTTACTTTGAGCCTTCATAATCCGTGTTGTACTTGCTAAGTAAATATTTTTACTTACACTTGCTGCTATTCAACAAAATCCCGGATGGGTAACAGATGGTTATGAGAATGATGTGGCTGCTGCTGAGTACCCGGAGGATCTGCCCTTTTTCTAAGCTGTGGTCAACCAGTCAGAGTCCCTGTGGACTGCGGCTCCGCTTAGTAGAAAGAGTTAATAAATAGACTTCCGCTGTTTTGTTTACTTATTTATATTAAACTCTGATGTAAACATTTAATTTCGAGCATTGTGAACTCTGTAATACCATATTTGTATGCTGTATGTGTGTGTGGACTTCCTGGGCACACATATAGCAGCATTCGGATTTCTGTGTAAATCCGGGTGTGACAAAGAACTGAATGCTCAATTAATCAGAGAGAGATACAATAGTTACTAGACATGACCCGGATGTCACTCGAAGCAGAGCCACATCTGTAGAGGTATAGCGGGAATAGGGGCCGACACTCCGGCTCCTCTCTGGGACGCTCACCTCTACTCTCTCCCTATTCTACTGATACAAGTGGCAGAACTTAGCAACGCTCACTTCTCTCTTGTGTTGTGTGTGTTGCAGGTGAAACCAAGCCTCTATTTATAGTGGCAGAGGTCGGTGGAGCAGTGGATCAGCGGCCAAGCAACCAGGAGGCGGCGCCGGCCCTTCGGCAGAACCCCCCGCCTTCGGGCGAACTGGAGGGTTCGGCCGAACGCCACGTGTTCGGCTGAACCGCTTCCTTGCACCGCCTCTTGCTTCCCCATGTGCTGGCTTGGCTCAAGGCGGTTTCCAAGTCGGTTTGGAGGCGGTTGCCGCCTTGAGCTGGGCTGGAGGCCTTCCGGTGGACTCCGTGGGCTTCGTCGGGTTGGATTCTGTCACGCCCGGTTTCAAAAACAAACCGAACGCACCCTTTATGCATGCCCAGGATCAATTTTCATGCATAAAGTGACATCATCAGTGAATATCACAACATATATCAAATACAAATCGTATATTATTACAAAATGACCAAAGGGTCTTAAAGAAAATTTCACAGCGGAAATAACTAATCGCAGCGGAGGGCTCCATCTTCCACAGGAACGTCGACCGGGGGCACGCCAACCTAGATCTCCACGCCTTCATGAGCAACTTCGTCTCGCCAAGTCTTCATGTAGTAGATCCTTCTCATGGTACTATCTGAGCAGCATTTGGGGGAGACACAGCAGGGGGTTCAAAGGAAAAGGGTGAGTACACTTGGAGGCGTGTACTCCGCAAGTGGGGGAGAAATATGACATGACGGGCTTATGACAAGGAAGGCTTTATTTATTAGACTGCAAAGCTCATATTTTAGTTGGTCATATTTTAATTAACAACCTAGGATTATATTGTGAGTAAAGCTTCCCATAACTCAAACAAGGCACAGGTCACCCACCTGTCCTGATCCTAAGGTTAACATCTCATCATCCAAACCAACTCCCAAACCACAGTCACCCTTCTGCGATTCACCCAACCCAACTATCCATGGTAGGGTTCAGGCCGCTCTTGACCGTGAGCACGGCTGTTATAACAGTTTTACACTCTGCAGAGGTTGCACACTTTCACCATGAGTCGTGTCTCACCATTCGCTGGGGGTAGCTAACCCCCCTCACATTTCCGAGATGTGAGTGCTACGCGGTGCACTGCGAGGCCTTTACATAGGTTCTCCAGCGCGGACTAACCGGGTTACGGCATGTCCTGGCGAACCAGCGACACCCGAGGTTCCTTGCCGAACTCTTGGGAACGCAGCCCTCATTCAGCCCAGACAACTTAGCCCCGTCCACTGGATTACCCTACTTAATTAGCCAAGACTGTTGCCCATATAGTTCTCATGGTTGCACTATAAGTCCTAGGTGGTCACTCCATAGACCGGTCCTTTAAAACTGACTCAGGCAAGACTAGCATCAAACAATCACAAAACCATCCATCATTCCACTTGCCTGAGTCTCCTAGGGGTTCCATGTTCCTAACCAGACCCACGTTAACGAGTTGCATATATCATTAGTCAAGATTAAATTATCAACCAACCATGTTGAGCAAGCTAAGCATATACTACCCATACCAAAGGTACCACTAAAGGCTTCAAGGAATGATTGTGAAAATCTAGTAAACAACCTATATAGGGATCCCATCAAATTGACATCTAAATGCAGAAAGCATAAATAAAATAGTGATGATGTAAAATTAATAAAGGCGCAAGAGTCAAGATGATCAAGACACTTGCCTCTTTTCCAGTGTCCCTCTTCTCAGAAGCGTTCCTCATCGTGAAACAATCAACTGAAACAAGCACAATTTACAACTAAGACAATACACCAAACATGACAAAATAGTTTTGAAAAAACGCTCTATTAGCTAACGCTAGCTACAACGAACGCTAGGGCACAAGAAACACTAAGAACGAAGCTAAGGATAACTATCGAGAAATTTAGATTATTGATCACCAGAAAAGGCTATGAGCTGCATTCATTTTATTTACGAAATGCATGTTTCATAGAAATTACTCGGTTTAAGCATTTAATATTAAAACACGTGTTATGCGAGAGCAACTAATCGATTTATATCATATCGTGTTGATCTAACAAATTACAATTAAAAATAGATTCAAGTTGATATTATTCATATTAATCCTTTGGTTAAGAAAACACGGAGTATAAACCTATGTTTCATTATATTTAAGAAAAGGTTAAATTGATTATTAATCACGTTAACATTATAATTAAATTAAGAAATATCTAGCTAGGTGAGTGTTGCTGCTAACACGTAGCTAACGTCGACACGAATCTAACGCAACTTGAATCGGTCAAAACGAGGCTAGGACGATCACATGGGGTGGTGAGTATTCGTCGAACTGGTGATGGTTGCTCATGAATGGCACGGATGGGTGGATGGATATTGCAGGAAGGTATTTGTGAGGGAAAAATACTCTCTGGTTATAGAACATGATGATGTGAGAATATTTTGGGTGATGGAAATGGCAAGAGTTTGCCGAGGGCGAAGCAATCGGCAAAACAAGGCAAGTGGAGGTGCTGAACGTATTTCGCACGTGTCGATGGATCCTTTATAGATATGATGGATTCCTTTTGTGCGCATGTGCAGGGTACATGGGAATACATTATGACCGAAGGGTGCACTGAAAAAGTCAAGGAATCAATGGTAAACACAGATACAATTTTAGGCGTTCATGCCCGACGATAGGGACAGCAGGGTGACGAGCACTAAGAGCGTCAAAAGGTTAATGTATACTGTTCCTATTGACAAGCCACTTTGTGGGATCATGTGCAACTATGAGAGGAAAAATTTGGTTGAAGGGTTGACTTATTCTTGATCTGGATCAACGGGGAACGCGAGCCAACTGCAGCACATGTAAAATGGGCCTGACGAGAGAACGGCAGTACTGTGACTGTCATAAATTTAGTTAGGTTGCAGAACTTGAAGATCTGTTTTGTGGGGATGCTAAGGGGTATAAGAACCACATGCTCACCAAAGGGCATTTCATTTTGTGCACTGGTTCATCAGGGAACGCGAAAGCAAAACGAGGCAATCTGGCTGTCTGTCAGCAGCAGAAACGTGCACGATAAAATTAATATCTCTCAAACCATATAACATATGAAGGATTACTCTGACAGGGGCGTGTGCAGGTACATAAGAAACAATATGATAAAAGGATTTGATAATTCGATGAGTGAATCACCGGGGAACGTGATGCCAACAGACAGCAGGGTGGCTGGACGCGAGAACATCGACATGATTCATTAGGAAACTATGCCGGGGATCATTGGAATTCGACCTATGATGCACGATTCGCTATCAGAAGTAGATAAACAGAGAGAGGGAGGAGGGTGCTCTCACTTTGGGTGTTCATGATGGCCGGAGGAGGGCACAGTGGCGGTCAGTGTCAATAACGGACGGCGGTGGCTGTCAACATGTCAGCTCCTGCTTGTGTTCTTGTACCATGGGGATCCTGAGCGTCGTCAATGATTACCTGCGATATGGGTGCGATGAAAGAGAGTTGGAGTGGTAGAACAGAAGAGGGAAGGGTCAGCACATCACCATGGGACGGCATCTGCACAGGAAGCCATGGATGGTGCCTTCTCCATATCGTTTCTCAGGTGTGCGAGAGGAGAACTGCAGCAGCAAAACGGATTTGTCACGATGATGGCACTCCACTTTGATGGATAGGACAGAGAGGGAGTGTGGGATTGCGAGGGGGCAGCCATGGATTGGTGATCTGCTCTTCTGTATCTACTCTCGTGAGACAAAGAGGGCTGAACAGATGGAATAAGGGAGGGGAAGGGCCTGCCTTCTGTTTCAACGTGAATTTACTAAGGAGTAAACAGAGGGAGTAATTGGGGAAGGGAAATTATGGGGCAGCAGTTTCTACTGTGAGAGGAGGGAGAGGGGGGGGGACCAGGGGAGGAGAGCGAGCAGGGGGCACTCCCTTCTGTCGTGAGAGGGGGAGGGGCGTCTCTTTTTTTTGTCGTGGGAAGAGAGGGGACGCAGGGAGAGGGGAGAGGCGGCAGGGATAGGAGAGAAGAGGTGAATGTGCTGGCTTTGGGCTGGGCCTGAGTTGGATTGGATTCGGGCCGGGAAAAAATATTGAGAGGATCAGCTTATGTTGACAAAGAGATCCAGCCCGAACTCAGAAGGAACTAGCTAGGGGAATGCTGGCCGATATAGGATATAGTTTTGGTTTTCGAAAGATTTGTGGGGTTTCTCCGAAGATTTGAACTCAAGATCGGATCGAACCTAGGCGTGTTTGAAAACACTTTATAAAAAATATTTTACACACAAAACACTATGCAAGCGGCATGGATGCAACAACCACCTGAACATTATAACCTACATTAATTATATTTGTATTTAGAAAATATTGTTTTATTTGAAATAATTACACACACTTCCTAATTAATTTTAACAAATTTTAGAAAATTTTAAAAATAGTAGCAAAATTAAAACTAGGGTGTTACAGATTCGGGCCCAGGGTGATGTGGCGGTCGCCCACGTGTCATATGTCGTCATCGTTTGGTCATCGTTGACGTGAACGGCTCCCGGTGGCTTGCATGGCTAAGGGGGGTAACCGGCCGAATCGTGTCGTTTGGCCAAATCGGTCATTTCCGACCCCTATAGCGCGTATTTCTCGTTGTTCTATCTACACAAGTGTCACTCACCAAAACTCGTGGAACTTTATTAGAAATAATACCTGAGTACATGGAATGCTGCATAAACTCTCATTAATTCCCGAGTATTGGTGGTCGAAATTGGGTTGTAACGACCGCCAACACCCGCCAAAATACGGACATTCATTTCGTAGCTCATGCTTCACTGGAAGGAATCGACGATGACCCATGTACACAACCTTCCTACAATGTTTCAAATACATGCTTTCGGTTTCCTCTAAACAATGAGTGCATGCTTTGTATCCTTTGTTTGATTGCCCTGATAGGTTACTTAGTGCAGGCCAGTCGTTGATGCTTATGAAAAGCAGTGCCCGAAGGTTAAACTGCTCCTGCTTGTCCTCATCCCACATGCTAACACCTTCATCCTTCCACAGCTGCAAAAGTTCGTCAACCAATGGTCTTAGGTACACATCAATGTCGTTGCCAGGTTGCTTTGGGCCTTCGATGAGCACTGGCATTATAATGAACTTTCGCTTCATGCACAGCCAGGGGGGTAGGTTGTAGATACATACAGTCACAGGTCAAGTGCTATGACAACTGCTCATTTCACCAAAAGGGTTCATGCCATCAATACTTAAACCAAGCCTAACATTCCTCGCATCAGCATCAAACTCTGGGAATGCTCTGTCGATGTTCCTCCACTGGGATCCATCAGCGGGGTGTCTCAACATGCCATCCTGCATCAGTTCTTCCTTGTGCCAGCGCATCAGTTTGCCTAACATTATAATCGGAAATGAAATATTACATAGACACTAGTATAAGTAGAGGCGTATATATGTACTCACTCAATGTTGAAGGGTATTAGTATGGAGTCGCAGTAATGTTGTTTGTTCATATACTTGTATAGATTTTCATATGTTTCCTCCGGATTGACCAGTATCATTTGGTCACTAAACCTTCTCAGGTCCACGAAACCAACGTCATATATTGATTCTCTGTGACATTTTTGAATCTCCATTCTGCATATGTTTAGCAATAAATAAAGGTCGCGTCAGCATAGATGACAATTTTTTTAAAGTGTGAATTGTAAACGAGAACAAAGTACTTACAGTGTCCAACAGGTGATCAAGCTCACGTCCATGGCGTCGCGGTGGTACAGCTCATATATATCCTCAAACCTCAGCCAGACCGATTCGTCGCCATTGTAGAAATCTAGTTCCTTGACCCGAAGTGAGAACATGCGCCGACTAGTTCTTGATTGTTCTAGATACCAGTTATGGAATCAGCGCATCTTCGTCTGTAGGTTGCTCTCCATTTCAGGAGGGACGAAAGGCTCGCCAAGCTTAAATGGCCACCTAAACGATGTGGTCTTTGGGATTTCTTCGTCCCCCATGATTTGCACTCTTGTTAGTCCTGTCTCGGCCATTTGTCGTTGGATGTTCAGCTCGTGTTGAGATGGCAATGGAGGCAAGGGCCGCTGAGGTTGCTTGCCTAGCTGAGGAACAGGTTTGGACCGGGCCGCCTTCCTCTCTGCTGCCTTCTGCTTCCCGCGAGATTTCAGTAATGAGCGGCCATAGTCTATTATTAGTGTCTTCTGTTGACCCTTGCTCAAATTACCGAGGAACGTGTCGATGACCTGGGGGTCAAGCTTCGGCTTCGGCTCTGGTTTTTTCCTCCACTCGGCCATTTGCCTCTTTGTGTCTGCTTTCACCCAGGCATTGAGCTCTTCTGGAGTCATATCAGCCCCTTTTTTCTGTGGTGCGGGCTTGTCTTTGGCTTTACGCGTGGTCTTCCCTGGTGGAGTGGGGGTGGAGGCTTTAGTGCGGCGAGACCTCCGCGGCGGAGGAGACGGAGTCCGAGGCTTCCGCCGCTTAGGAGACGGAGAGGGAGAATCGTGACCTCCCGGAGAATCGTCATGATCTGGTGGAGGTGGGGGAGGTGACGGAGGCTTGTTGGTAGCCGCAGGTGTACCAGTTATGACGACGTCTGCCTTGCTCCATAGAATGATGTATTGAGAACACTGACCGAGTTTTGTTTCTCCGTCACCTCCAGGGATGTCAAGTTCCAAGTCATCCCACTTGTCAACGACTTGCTCCACCTCAACCGGTACGTAACCATGTGGAATGTCATTGCAATGCCATTTTTGCCCTTCTTCCACTCGTTTGGTCATACCGTATGCGACCTGATCATTTAATCACAAAGAAAGTTAGTAAATGAATGATATTTACGGTGAAATTTATGCAGTGTGAACTAAAGTTGCATGCGTACCACCACCACTAAGTTCTTCTGCCTGACGACAAGCTCGCACGCGATCCGTTGAGTTATTTCATCTACGGGGTAACAGACCGGTGGAACAGCCTGTGTGGAAGCGTGGCTGCTTTGATGTTGTGGAGGGCTGACAAGGGCCGGATCTTGGAGAGGTGCCTGATGCTCTGTGGAACTGGTCCCGCCTGCGGCATCTGGGAGAGGTGCATGCTCTGTGGAACCGGTTCCGCCTGCGGCTTGTTGTATCTACAGCCATGCTACCTTCATCCACTGCTGCATCTCTTACAGCATTTCCTGAAGCATTGAGCCCTGGGCGGAAACCGTTTGCTCTAGGTCCCTCACCCTCTGCTCATATTCGGCCTTCTTCCTCGAGCGGCTCCTATAGGTGGCGGCGTCCTCTCTGAAACCTATCTTCCATGAGATGGATGTGCCTACGCTGCGCGTCCGTCCAGGATGCTCCTTGTTCCCTAAGGCATATGTTAGCTCGTCTCTGTCTCTATCAGCAACAAACTCTCCCCTCTCAGATGCCCTAAGGATATCGAGGAGATGCTGAGCTAGTTCTCCCAAGTCCTCGGGAAAAACTAAGGAGCCGTCGAGCGGGCTGAGGGTGCCTCCATGGCCATACTACCAGTGCTTTGACCATGTGGGCCAGTCATGTGTCGCGGGACGAATGCCTCTATCATATAGGTCTTCTTCCATCTTCTCCCATTTAGGGATACTTCCCTTATAACCTCCTGAACCCATCTGATGGGAGTACTTCTTATTTGAGACGTTAAAAGCGTTTCTAGCGCTAGCCGTTGCCCCTGGTTCAGAGGTTTTGTAATCCAAGAACGCTTCCCAATCCTCATCAGTGATGCTTGGACGATTCGTCGGCTTGTCTCCGGTCTCCAGCCAATGTTTGTACAGCTTCTTCTTGTGATCCTGAAACAGAACTGCCATCTTCTTTAGTGTCCAATCTTTCAGTTGCTGTTCATGAGTGCTAGGCCATTCAAAAATTTCCTTTAATTTGGTCCATAGCATCTCCTTCTCTATATTGGGCAGCACGTTGAGCTCATTGGGGTCCGTGGACTTCCATTTTTGGATGCTAATGGGCACTTTGTCCCTAACAATTACCCCGCACTGATTTACAAACTTTTTTGCCACTTTTGGGGTGATAGGGACCGCTGCAAGAAAGGTCCTTGGGATGGCCCGATCTTCACAGCAGTAGGTTATGTAACAAGATAACTTCCTGCAAGCAGCGGGTAAATGCTTTATACCTGACAAAGGTTGGAGGCGACCAAGCGTCGGGGAGATAGACACCGAAACCGTGAAGACTTCGACTCGATCTCCAAACGACCGCAGAACCACACGCCGGAACTAATCCATACAAAACAGTGCAGCAAAGCTGGAAACCATAGAGCACGAAGTAGCGGAACCCAGAGGGATCTCTTCACAAGTCCAAGAAGAACACGGAAGAACAAAGGTGTGCAAGGCACTCAGCAGCGTGGCTGCAAAAACCATATAGGTTATCAATTCATTCAAATGATCAAAGATTGTTCTTTTACAGGAGCATATAGGTACTATTTATACTAGGAACAACCCTCTAGATAGTTATAAACTGAAGTAGCCACGTTGGAAGGTGGAAAGCCAACTGTTGAAACATTCACGAAGTGTCCCTTCAATTCTCGCGTGCATTTCCATCTTCTGGCAGTGATCACTAAGATGACCATTACTCCTTATTGGGAAGTCCAAATGATAAGCCGTTTATTGGGTTGGAAAGTGGACTTCATAAGCTTTCCAACCATGTATAATATGTACCATGAAACTGTACATATTAGTGCAGAATTGGACGAGAAGTGGAAGCACTTGTCAGCACTCGCTCGACTGTTGGGCTTTCTGTATAGTCTCCACCATTTTGGCCATAACTCTTTATTGGCATGTCCAATGGACATGAGGTTTCGTTCATTGGAAAATAGACTTCATAAGCGTTCCATCAAGTACTTGGGGGCCTTCAGAACCATCGGGAATCAAGAGTTATGGTTGATTCAATCTGCTGGTCCGAACTGATCAGGATGTGGTCCGATCTGGTTGTCCCAACTTTCCAAAGATAATTGTAACTCTTTATTAGTCCATTCCTTGTGATTATGTTCATCTCAGTGTAAAGTAGAATCCTTCTCTTCATGTGTGAACCTAAGAACAACCAATGTATGACATTTAGGTAGTATAAAATCCTCAAATATGTTAAAGTTAATTTCAGTAAGGAATGAGTTCACCTGTTGTTCGAGTAACTTGGCACGGCTACGCGTAATCGGTCCTTTATATTCTTGTGTAGGTGCTTGGCTAGATGTAACCTGAGTTTGAAACCATATACAATTTCAAATGGACAAAATTTTGTGGTCGAGTGTACCGCCCTGTTGTATGCAAACTCCACATGAGGCAAGCTTTCTTCCCACAATTTCAGATTCTTCTTTAGGACAGCTCGCAACAAGGTTGACAATGTGCGATTCACAACTTCGGTTTGTCCATCAGTTTGAGGATGATACGTTGTGGAGAACAACAATTTCGTTCCAAGTTTACCCCACAAGGTCTTACAAAAGTAGCTCAAAAACTTGGTGTCACGATCCGACACAATGGTACGTGGCACTCCATGTAGACGGACAATTTCCCTGAAAAAACAATTCAGCGATGTGTGAAGCATCGTCGCTCTTATGACAGGGAATAAAGTGTGCCATTTTACTAAACCGATCAACCACAACAAAGATTGAATCTCTCCCCCTCTTGGTTCGAGGTAAACCAAGAACAAAGTCCATAGAAATGTCTTCCCATGGAACACTAGGAATAGACAAAGGGGTGTATAAACCGTGAGGGTTCAATCGTGACTTTAGCTTTGTGACATGTGATGCAGCGAAGAACATGTCTCTCCACATCTCGTCGCATCTTTGGCCAAAAGAAATGATCAGCCGACACTTGCTCTGTTTTCTTGGCACCAAAGTGGCCCATAAGTCCACCGGCATGAGCTTCCTGCAAAAGCAATAGACGAACACAACAATCTGGAATAAAAAGTTTGTTAGCTCTAAACAAAAATCCATCATGCAAATGGAATTTTTCCCAGCCCTTGCCATGACAACATTTAGTAAATGGTTTAGCAAAGGTTGAATCAGTAGCATACAAATCTTTTACGTTTTCCAAACCAAGAATTTTTGCATCAAGTTGGGACAGCAAGGCATGTCGTCTAGACAAAGCATCTGCAACAATATTTTCCTTCCCTTTTTGTACTTGATAATGTAAGGAAAAGATTCAATTAATTCACTCCATTTAGCATGTCTTTTGTTCAGTTTTAGTTGACCCTTTAAATGTTTCAATGACTCATGATCTGAGTGTATCACAAATTCTCTGGGCAAAAGATAGTGTTGCCAAGTTTCCAAACTCCTCACAAGAACATAAAGTTCTTTATCATAAACTGAATAATTTAGAGTTGGACCACTTAGCTTTTCACTAAAATATGCAATGGGTCTGCCTTCTTGCATGAGCACGCCTCCAATCCCTACACCACTTGCATCGCATTCAATTTCAAAGGTCTTACCAAAATCTGGAAGTGCAAGGAGTGGAGCTGATGACAATTTCATCTTCAACTCTTCAAATGCCTTCGCTTGTGTGTCACCCCATCGGAATGGTACATCCTTTTTTGTCAACTCATTGATTGGAACTAAAATCTTTTACAAACAGACGGTAGAAGCCAGCAAGTCCAAGGAAGCTTCGCACTTGGCTCACATTTTGTGGGGGCAGCCACTCTCGAATAGCTTTGATCTTTTCCTCATCCACCTCCACACCATGAGCTGAAACAACCAAACCAAGAAACACAACCTTGTCGGTGCAAAAGGTGCACTTAGCAAGGTTAGCATACAAGCATTCCTTCCTCAAAACAGCAAGTACACATTTTATATGTTCAACATGTTCATCAATAGACTTCCTGTAAATTAATATATCATAGAAGTAAACAACAACAAACTTACCAATGAAGGCCCTAAGTACAAGATCCATCAACCGCATAAAGGTGCTAGGTGCATTGGTCAATCCAAAAGGCATCACCAACCATTCATACAACCCAAACTTGGTTTTGAAGGCTGTTTTCCATTCATCTCCTTCTCTCATTCGAATTTGGTGATAGCCACTTCGCAAATCAAATTTTGTAAAAATTATAGCACCACAAAGTTCATCAAGCATGTCATCAAGTCGAGGTATGGGATGTCTATACCTAATGGTGATGTTATTAATGGCTCGACAATCAACACACATCCTCCATGAACCATCTTTCTTAGGAACTAAAAGAACAGGAACAGCACAAGGTGAGAGACTTTCCTTGACATAACCTTTGTTGATGAGTTCTTGCACTTGACGCTGAATTTCTTTTGTCTCCTCCGGGTTGGTGCGGTATGGTGCACGATTAGGAAGTGGAGCACCAGGAACAAGGTCGATTTGGTGTTCAATCCCTCTCTTTGGTGGCAGCCCTGGCGGTACTTCCTCCGGAAACACATCTTCATATTCCTGTAACACATCAAAAACAGCACTAGGCAAAGAAGAGGGTAAGTCGTTAGTGGAAAGAAAGTTGCCCTTGTACAGGAGTACAAAGAACATAGCATTAGGTGCACTCAATTCTTTTAAATCCCCTTTCCTAGCCATCATGACTAATCCCTCTTTTCCCTTTGGTTCGGCTCTTTGCAGCTGTGGAGTTTTATTTGGCTTCGAAGACACTCCCTCACTATGAATGTGGCTCACTCGTAAGTGGTTCTCGCTCTCTCGCTGTTTTCTTTTCAGATCATCCTTCAAAATTTCCTCCGGTGAGAAAGGAAGCAAAGTGATGCGCTCTCCTTTGTACATGAGAATAGCCTTGTTGGTACGACCACAAATCTGTACATCGCGGTCATATAACCATGGTCGGCCCAACAACAATTGACATGCTTGCATTGGCACCACATCACACTCCACATGATCGCTATATCGCCCAATAGAGAAAGGGACAGTCACAATATTGCTTACAGCAGCGTACCACACTCATTTAACCATTGAATGTTGTATGGAGAAGGATGACGCCGCTGCTTTAGCCCCAATCGCTCAACCAATTCCTGACTTGCAATATTATTGCAGCTGCCATTATCAATAATGATTCGACAAAGCTTGTCTCTGATCATGCCTCGTGTGTGAAAAAGATTGTGCCGCTGATTATTCTCTTCTCGAACAGCAGTGACACTAAGCACTCGCTGAGAAATGAAGCAATTATTGTCACCGTCATCAGGTTGAATCTCACTCTCATCATTCACAATTTCTTCATCATACTTTGGGACAGTTTCCTCATCACTTTCAGATTCCCATTCACCGTGCTCATTCACAATCATGGTTCTTCGACTAGGACATTGTGCAGCAACGTGTCCTCGACCTTGGCACTTGTGACAAACAATGCCTCGGCTATTGGAAGAAGATGCAACAGCTGATGCAATGGAAGGGGCTGCTGTACTTGCACTCGGACGTCGCTGTTCTTGCTGAATTGTAGGTGAAGCAGCACTAGAAACAGTGGTCTTTGCTGCACCAATGGATGTGGAAGGCCTAGTTGGAATGCCTTGCGATCGTCCACCACCAACAGAGGTACCAGGCTGCTACCGGCGCCATGAAGTGGATGTAGAACGACTCCCATAAGATTTCCCACGTGCCTCTTGCTGAATTTTTCGCTCAGTGCGCACAGCTTGATCGACAAGATCTTGCAAGTTACAATATGGAAACATCTCAACAAAATTAGAGATTTCATCATTGAGGCCACCTAAGAATCTTGCCATTTTTGATTCAGCATCCTCTCCAGTTCCTGTGCGAATTAAGAGTAATTCCATCTCCTTAAAATAATCATCAACTGATTTGGATCCTTGTTTCAACATTTGTAACCTATTGCGAAGGTCACGTTGATAGCTTGATGGCACAAAGCGCCTTCGCATCGCCTGCTTCATCTCATCCCATGTATTTATATAGTCACGACCCAATATAAGCTGATTTTCTTGTATCTGATTCCACCAAGTGAGAGCATATCCAGAGAACTCAACTGAAGCAAGGTTCACACGCCTCTGATCAGAGAGATTATGCACTCTAAAAATCTGATCACATTGCTCTTCCCAATCAAGATATGCATCTGCATCTTCCTTTCCTGAAAATTTTGGAATACTTAGCTTGACACGAGCAATGTTGTCTCGATAATCCCTATTGTGACCATGACGATGTTCACCATCATGACCAACATCACGACGGCGTTCTCGATGATGTTCAAACCGTCCATGGTTTGCAAAAGGATTGTCATCATCATCATAATCCTCCTCATGGCTACCCTGAGATTCTTCTTCATCATCAAAACGAACACGGCGGCCATGACCACGAGCACCTCCTGCACTCCGGTCCTCAAGACCAGCACGCTTACCACCACGACCACCTCCAAAATGATCATGAAAACCACGCCTGAAACCAGAATTTTCACCACCGGATTCTTCATGGTCATGTGGAGCTCTTCTTCTCGCAGCAGGAAGACGGTCGTTGAGCATCCTCTCCATGGCCTCCACAAGCGAGTTTGCCATGTTGCGTAACTCACCCCGTGAGACAGGAGGCTCCTCATCTCCATGGTTACCACCACGTACACTCGAATTAGATCCTTCCATGTTAGGATTTTGCAAGAGAAAGTGGAATAGAAAAAATATGTGGAATTACACTACCTCACCTCTTGCTTACCCAAGTTCTTACCCGTTCTCAAGGACCGTGAATGCGCTCATGTGGCGTAACCAAACCTGTGATTAAGCGGTCGAAAGGATTACGAAACAAGAGCCCCGGTTACAGTTTTTTTGTGGAGCTATAGGTGGCTGTTCAAGGAAGGCTATGGTACTGAAACAAAAGTGTGTAACCTGGTCAAAATGTTGCTGTCCAGAACCAACACCAACTTGAGTTACAGTAACCAAACTTTTGGTTACACAATCCGCAACACAACCCCTTCCAACTTCTGTTTTCTTTCTCTCTTTTTTTTCTTCTATTTTTTTGTTCACACTTTTTCTTTCATAATTTTTTTTCACTAACAGCAAACACAAGATAACATATGAGGGGTGCGGAAAAAAATTACAGCACGATGGTGTAACAAAGATGGAGACTAGCAACAAGATGAACGTAACACACACAGCAACAGTACCAAAAGAAGGCTATAGGATTTTTTTTGTGGCTTTTTAGTGGACTGTAGGACATGAACAAAAACAAGGTAACATATAAGGGTGGGAGGGTGGGTAATAACAAAACCTACCGTGACAACGATAGCTCTGATTACCACATGATAGGGACCGCTGCATGAATGGTCCTTGGGATGGCCCAATCTTCATGGCAGTAGGTTATGTAACAAGATAACTTGCTGCAAGCAGCGGGTAAATGCTTTATACCTGACAAAGGTTGGAGGCGACCAAGCGTCGGGGAGATAGACACCGAAACCATGAAGACTTCGACTCGATCTCCAAACGACCGCAGAACCACACGCCGGGACTAATCCACACAAAACAGTGCAGCAAAGCTGGAAACCGTAGAGCACGAAGTAGCGGAACCCAGAGGGATCTCTTCACAAGTCCAAGAAGAACAAGGAAGAACAAGGGTGTGCAAGGCACTCAGCAGCGTGTCTGCAAAAACCATATAGGTTATCAATTCATTCAAATGATCAAAGGTTATGTATGGTTGGGATGTCCTCGACAGGCTCCCGTCGTGCTCCACTCTTGTGATGTGAAACTTGACATCCTTCAGCTTCTTAGTGGCTGATCGTTTGGCTTTCTTGCTTCTTGTAGTTGTGGACGTAGAGGCGGGCTATATAAATTACATATATACAATACACATTTATGTTAGATATAGAGATGATATGGATAATTGAGATATACAGTACAAATTTATGTTATATGTTCACACCTGACTAGACTAGGGCTCGTTACCGGCCCCTTCAACATTGTCGCCCTGGACATTGCCGGACCCTTCAACATTGTCGCCCTGGACACGTTTAGGTGGATTGTCGGCCGCTGCAATGGTGGACATCACTTCATCCATGGAGAGGGGTTGGCTTATGGCAGTCCATAGTTGATTAACTAAGAAGGTCGTATTATCCTCTTGCATGGGCGGGGTCGGGGGAGGGATGTTGTTGTTCGCCATCTATAGAATTAAAAATAATTGGTAAGCAATATATACAAAGCAATATATATAAAGCAATATATACATTTCCAACATATCAACATATACAAAATAATTAGGGTCGCTAAGGGGTTCGGTGCGCTTAGCGAACGGATTCGCTAAGGGGTTCGGTACGCTTAGCGAACAGGTTCGCTAAGGGGTTTGCTAACAGATTCGCTAACGCGACGTGGTTCGTTTAGGGTTCGGGCGTGATGCAACGTGGTTCGTTTAGGGTTCGGGCGTGACGCAACGTGGTTCGTTTAGGGTTCGGGCGTGATGCGACGTGGTTCGCTAAGGGTTCGATCGTTTAGGGTTCAGGTTCGCGAAGGATATAACATTTCCAATATACAATATACAAACATATAACATTTCCAATATACAACATACAAACATATAACATTTTCAATATACAACATATGTACAATATAAATATTTTGAAGTGTTTTTGTAACATAAATATTTCTAAGCACGTTCAAAATTTTCTAACATGGCCGAACACATTCTAACACACATTCTCAACATACATTTTCAACACATTCTCAATATACATTTCCAAACTAAATTTCAATATTAATTTTTCAATGCAACCAACATGAAGCAAAGCATGAACATAGTATTTTTCAATGCGACGTGGTTCGTTAAGCAACATGAACGTTCGCTAAGCAAATATGCATGGCCGAACACGTTCGCTAATAGAAATATGCATGGCCGAACGCGTTTGCTAAGCAAATGTGCATGGCCGAACGCTTTCGGCCATGCATCAGGTACCTGCACACACAAGCATGCACGGCACGAAGGCCGGCTTCACAAGGGCACGGCATGAAGGCCGGCTTCACAGGGGGCTCACAGTGGAGCGCGGACGACGGGCGGCGGGCAGCGGCGCGCGGACGACGGGCGGCGGCGGCGCGGGGACGACGGGCGGGGGCGCGGACGACGGGAGGTGGCACGGGGACGACGGGTGGCCGCTCAGGACGACGGGTGGCGCGGGGACGACGGGCGGCAGCGCGGACGACGGCGGCGTGGGCGAGGGCGACGGTCGGCGGCGCGGGGACGACGGGCGCCGGCGCAGGAACGATTGGGGACGGCGCGGACGACGGCGGCGTGGGCGAGGGCGACGGGCGGCGGCACGGGGACGACGGGCGGCGACGCGGACGACGGCGGCGCGGGGACGACGGGCGGCGGCTCGGGGACGACGGGCGCCGGCGCGGGGACGAGGGGCGGCGGCGCGGGCGAGGGCGTAGCGTGGAGGAGGGCCGGCGGGATGGGGAAGACGAAGGGTGGACGAGCGGGCGCGGCTACATAGGAGCGAGGCCTTTAGCACCGGGTGTAGCCAGAGCCCGGTGCTAAAGGTCCTTTCGCACCGGGTCCATCCAGCACCCTGTGCTAAAGGCTCCCCTTTGGCATCGGGTCTTCACCCCACCCGGTGCTAAAGGACCTTTAGCACCGGGTCTACTACAGCCGGTGCTAAAGGCCATAGCTAGCGCCAAACGAAAGTTGGGGGCTTTTAGCACCGGATTTTAGATCTACCTGGTGCTAAAGGCCCCCAATTTTCGTTTGGCGCCAGTTCTCAAACCGGTCTTTAGCACCGGTGGCTACTATTTACCCATATTAAATAGATTTATATTTATACACCTATTAATACTTGTTTTAATTCTAGTTATTTATATTTATACTACCTATTAATATTAGTTTTTAATATATAGTTATTAATGCTATACCTATTAAAAACATATATTAAATAATAAAATTAATAGAAAATCTTATAAATTAATAGAAAATCAATATAAAATGCTAGAATTAATAAAAAAATCCTACAAAATTAATAGAAAATCTTATAAATTAATAGAATTTCAATATAAAATACTAGAATTAATAAAAAATCCTACAAAATTAATAGAAAATCTTATAAATTAATAGAAAATCTATATAAAATGCTAGAATTAATAACAAATCCTAGTAAATTAATAGAAAATCTTAGAACATAGGTGGAACATAAATGCAAATATAGTCATTACAACATAGGTGGAACATAGTGCAAGTAAATTACATGGCATCATCGTTTACTCGGACACTAATAAACTTCCTCTTTACAAAAGTTCCTTGATTGTGATCACGCCGTAGATACGGTGTCTCCTCCGCCGCTATAAGGATGCTTGGGTCAGCAGCCACCGAGAATGGATGCAGGCCATCGAGCATATCATAATCTTCATCCGTCTTGTCCTCAACTCCTACGATTTTTCTCTTTCTAGGAAGGACTATATGACGCTTTGGCTTGTCTTGTGATGGGTCCAATTGCTTAGCCACACCTTTCTTCGGTCTGCTAGCCATGTCCTTCACATAAAAAACTTGTGTGACAGCTTTGGCCAGGACGAACGGTTCATCTAGAAAGCCAATCTTGTTTAGGTCCACTAACGTCGTTCCATAGTCATCAACTGTAACACCTCCTCCAGTCAGCTTCACCCATTGGCACTTGAACAGTGGGATCTTCAAAGGCCCGTACTCTAGTTCTCATATCTCCTCTATGACTCCATAGTATGAGTTTGTATTGCCATTGGTGTCAGTAGCGTTTATCCGGACACCACTGTTTTGGTTGGTGCTTTTCTTGTCTTGGGCTCTTGTGTAAAATGTATACCCATTGATGGCGTATCCTTGGAATTTCAAGATCGTGCTCGATGGACCCCTAGCTACAAAAGCTAGCTGCGCATCAATGCCCTTGACACCCATAAGACATTGTCGCAACCAACCGGCGAATGTACTGTTGTGCAGACACTGAATAAAGGCCGCGGACTTTGTTGGATTTTCCTCCCAGAAAATCTTCATGTGCTCCTCGATGTACGGAGCAACTAAGGTTGATTGTTGCGAAACTGTGAGGTGCGCTTTACGAAATGTGTCAATGTCCTTGATCACCATCGATCTTCTGCCTAGTGTGCCCTTTCCAGCAAGTCTCCCCTCGTGATGTGATTCGGGCACACCAATCGGCATAAGATCATCGACAAAGTCAACACAGAATTCAATGACCTCCTCTGTTCCATATCCCTTAACAATGCATCCTTCTGGATGAGAACGATTACGGACATACTTCTTTAGGACAGCGAAGAACCTCTCAAAAGGGAACATGTTGTGTAGAAATACTGGGCCCAGTATACGAATCTCTTTGACAAGGTGAACTAATAGATGTGTCATGATATTGAAGAAGGAAGGTGGAAATATCATCTCAAAGCTGACAAGACATTGCACCACGTCGTTCTGTAGCTAAACTAAATGGTCCGGATTGATCACCTTCGGAGAAATTGCATTGAGGAATGCACATAGCTTCACAATGGCTTTCCGCACGTTAACTGGTAGCACACCCCTGAGTATGACGGAAAGGAGTTGTGTCATCAACACATGACAGTCGTGAGACTTCATGTTTGTGAACTTCTTCTCTTTCATATTTATTATTCCCTTAATATTGGAGGAGTAGCCAGACGGAACCTTGATACTATTCAAGCATTCAAACATGCTTGCCTTCCCTTCTTTGCTGAGAGTAAAGCTGGCAGGACGCAAGTACTGTCGTCCTTTGTCTCTCTTTTCTGGATGTAGATCAGTCCGTTAATTCAATCGTTTCAGCTCCTGACGTGCTTCCAGTGTATCTTTTGGCTTCCCATAAGTACCCAGGAAGCTTATCAAATTCACGCAAAGATTCTTCGTCAGGTGCATCACATCAGCCGCGTTACGGACCTCTTACAATTGCCAATAAGGTAGCTCCCAAATGATAGACTTCTTCTTCCACATCGCGGCACGACCATCCTCGCCCGTTGGGGCAGCCTGGCTTCCGTCTCCCTTGCCAAACACCACGTGTAGTTCCTTCACCATATCAAATATATCTTCTCCACTCCGGTGTATCAGCTTTGTACGACGGTCAGCATTCCCGCCAAAATGCAGACATTTCTTTCATAGCTCATGCTTCGCTGGAAGGAATAGACGATGACCCATGTACACAACCTTCCTACAATGTTTCAAATACATGCTTTCAGTTTCCTCTAAACAGTGAGTTCATGCTTTGTATCCTTTGTTTGATTGCCCTGATAGGTTACTTAGTGCAGGCCAGTCGTTGATGCTTATGAAAAGCAGTGCCCGAAGGTTAAACTGCTCTCGCTTGTCCTCATCCCACATGCTAACACCTTCATCCTTCCACAGCTGCAAAAGTTCATCAACCAATGGTCTTAGGTACACATCAATGTCGTTGCCAGGTTGCTTTGGGCCTTCGATGAGCACTGGCATCATAATGAACATTCGCTTCATGCACAGCCAGGGGGGTAGGTTGTAGATACATACAGTCACAGGCCAAGTGCTATGACTACTACTCATTTCACCAAAAGGGTTCATGCCATCAGTACTTAAACCAAGCCTAACATTCCTCGCATCAGCATCAAACTCTGGGAATGCTCTGTCGATGTTCCTCCACTGGGATCCATCAGCGGGGTGTCTCAACATGCCATCCTGCTTACGTTCTTCCTTGTGCCAGTGCATCAGTTTGGCATGGTCCTTGTTCCTGAACAAACGCTTCAGACGGGTATCAGAGAAAAATACCACGTCACCTTCGCAGGAATTTTTTTCTTAGAACGCTCCCCTACAACATCACCAGGGTCATCCCGCCTGATCTTGTATCATGCGCAGCTGCAAACCGGACAACAATCCAAGTTTTCGTGTTGTCCGCGATAGAGGATACAGTCTTTAGGACACGCATGTATCTTCTGCACCTCCAAACCGAGAGGGCAAACAACCCGTTTTGCTTTATACGTCGGCGATGGCAATTCGTTACCCTCGGGCAGAATCTTCTTTACGAGTTTCAATAGCTCCTCGAAACCCTTATCAGTAACGCCATTTGCTGCCTTCCACTGCAAAAGTTCAAGTGTGCTACCCAACTTCTTAAGCCCCTCTTTGCAACCTGGGTACATGTCAGTTTTGTGGTCCTGCAACATGTGTTGTATCTTTTTCACTTCCTTATCATTACCGCAGTCTTTCTTAGCATCACGCAACATTTGCCCGAGTCCATCGGTAGGGTCATTCTCCTAAGCACCATCATCCTGAGCATCACCTTCCCGAGCAGCATCTTCCTGAGCATCACCTTCCCGAGCAGCATCTTCCTCATTGACGTCACCCATTGCAGCATCTTCCTCTGCAAAGGCACGGTAGTACTCAGCCAATACCGGAATGTCGTTATCGGCCTCGTCTTCTTCATCTTTATCCATTAGAATCCCTCTTTCACCGTGCTTCGTCCAAACAGAATAATTCCTCATGAAACCGTGCCTCATCAAATGCACCTGAAGAACTCCTCTCTGTTTGTACAATTTTATATTTCCACAATTAGTGCATGGGCAGAACACGAAACCTGACGACGTCCTGTTAGCCTCGGCGGCATCGAGAAACGCCCTTAGGCCATCACAGAACGCCTGAGCGTGGTTGTCCCCGTACATCCATTGTCTATTCATCTGCATTATTAACCAATAACAAATATATAATATAATATAAAGTTAATACAAATTTAATATATAAATAAATACAAATTTTAATATATATTCCATTATATAAACACATTTCTAAAAATACATTACTATATTCATTAAATAAATAAACCTTCCGTTACATTAATAAATAACTAATAATATATATTCCATGGAATTACTATATTCATTTTCTATAAACAAATATACATTAATAAATAACTATTTCCACTTTTAATAAATAACTAATAAAATATATTCCATGAAATTAGTATATTCATTTTCTAAAAACAAATATACCTACCATTAAATTAATAAATAACTATTCCAACTTTAATAAGTAACTAATAAATAAAATACATAAGCCTTATAACTATTCACAAGTCATACATAACAAAATACTAACTTGCTTGCCTTCTCTCTCCATTTAAAACACTCTCTCTACCATGATCATGAACTCAAGCTCCTCTCTCTCCTTCATGAACACAACCTCTCTCTAGCTTCATTTTGATTCACAAATTTCTCTATTTCTAAAGCATACAAAGATTACAAGCTAAAGAAAGACATAAGAGAATGAAAGAGTGTACCTTGTAGTGCTCCTTAGATGAGTAGAATCTTCACAAATTTTGAAAAAAAAACTGGACAGCCCCTCCCCTCTCCCGCTCAAGCACAGCATGAACACGGCGCCAAGTGTTCAGCTGGCTCGGCCGGGGGAGGAAGAAGGGGATATATACAAGCACATTAGCACGACCCGGTGCTAATGCCGCACCTTTAGCACCGGTTGCAGCCAGCAACTGGTGCTAATGTGCCTGAGGCCACCCTATAAAATGGCCTCAGGCACATTAGCACCGGTTGCTGGCTGCAACCGGTGCTAAAGGGGGGGCATTAGCACCGGGTTTTTCCACGACCCGGTGCTAATGTGCTCACCCCGCCGTCCCCGCGCGCCGCCCCCGCTCCTAGCTGTTGGACCCGGTGCTGATGCCCCATCAGCACCGGGTCCAAAAATGGCCGAGGCGTATGAGGCGGGCGGATGTCGATGTTTCTGGTAGTGTTTGGATTTATTAGCCATGGCCTGCAGAGATTTCCTAATATTTCTGCTCGGTAGCTATAAATAGGGTGGTATATGATTAGAATCTATTAATAAATATGTCATTATGTGCTTGGAAACATAAGGTAGTAACTGTGATAGTATATAAACATATACTTACCGTGAGTTCCCGTAGGCAGTCTCTGGGCAAGATTCCGCAGGTGGTTTTCACGCTCGACAATGACGGCAAGTCTGATGCTGTGGCAAATTTTTAATCTGATTTCTTGGGCAAATTCTCGATAATTTTGGGTGTTCTTGATCTGATGTTGACTTGGGGAGCTGTAGATGACAAATTCGGAAGTGAAGCCCACCAATGTTTGATAACCAGCCAGGTAAACAAGCACGCGACCATGGGACAAGAACTTAAAAGATATTTGTTTGGTGAATCAGCTTCTGTTGTTAAGCAGCAAACAATTTTTTTTGCAATACATTGACTGCAAGTCAAACAAGCACGCATGGTGGATTCTCCGTTCCCTATCGAGCAGCAGTGACTGTGTTTCCTCTACTGGTCTGTGCAGCTTCTGTAAAGTTTCTGTTCATTGTTCTAATTTCCAATAATTATGTAGGGTTTCATCAGCAATCTCCCCGCCAGTAGTTGATTGCAAAAGATATTCACCGCAGCGAATGGAAATATCATCGCATCTTTGATGGTGAGTAATTTCAACCCTTCAACTCTGTCTGTTATTGGCTGGAGTGTCTTTTTTTGATAAGGACGGTTTGTGATAAGCGACATCTTCTAATTATTGGCTGGAGTGTCTTTGTTAGTACAAAGAGACTCATCACTGCAGACTGTCCTTTTTACCTGTGTTTTCATGCTTCCACTGTTAAAAAAAAGGCAAAATAGCCAACCTCGTCCTCGAATTCTCGTTCAAAGGTCAACTTCGTCCCTCAACTCTCGAATGGGCCAATTTAGTCCCTGAACTTTGATTTTGCGGTTCAATTTCATCCTCCGTCCGAGCTGTTCATCCACGTTGGCACTCCATGTCATCCAACCTTGTGTTAGGGTTTTACTGCATAGATCAAAGGTCTAAAGTGCCCTCCCTTCTTCTGTATCCCTTTGGGACGCATCAACACCGAACAGCTCCTTTGTTATGTCAGCGACAACACCAGAAATCAAGGTTCTGATCTTTAGATGCCAAACTTAGGTTCCTTTTCACGATTCATTTTGCTTAATTCTAACCACATAATACACTTAACACCTTAATTCCAGTGGAGATCAGTGGAGAGGTTAGGTGCAACTGTAGTACTTGAGGGGGTCTCCTATGATGAAGCTCAGTCATATGCAAAACTACGATGTGAGCAGGAAGGCCGCACGTTCATACCTCCCTTTGACCATCCTGATGTTATCACTGATTCACTGGACAAGGAACTATAGGCATGGAAATTGTTTGGCAACTGCAAGGTCCACTTCATGCAATATTTGTACCAGTGGGAGGTGGTGGATTAAATAAAGGAGCTGTTCGGTGTTGATGCGTTCCGAAGGGGTACAGAAGAAGGAAGGGCACTTTAGACCTTTGATCTATGCAGCAAAACCCTAACACAAGGTTGGATGACGTGGAGTACCAACGTGGATATACAGCTCGGATGGAGGACGAAATTGAACCATAAAATCAAAGTTCAGGGACTAAATTGGCCCGTTCGAGAGTTGAGGGACGAAGTTGACCCTTGGGCGAGAGTTCGAGGACGAGATTGCCTATTTTGCCTAAAAAAAACTTATGCTCACATGCCATCAGATAGTTTACATGTACGTACTGTATTGCTTTGTCAGGAATGATAATAACCAGCTTCTTTCGGGAATTTGACGGGGCAATTCGGCCACAACCTGTGTCATCTTAAGTTTCCTTGGATGAATATCAGAAGGACTCTCTTAGCTTATGATAGTTATACTTTCATAAGCTACTATGAATAGAAATTTCTCCTTTAGTAATTTGAGAGTACACTGAAATATCAACACAATTTTCTTGGTTGATGTTTAGTTGATGACAGATTGTAGTTAAGCAGCCTAATAAAGCACCGGTCAGTTCAACTTACACATGACAATGATTTTGTAGTGGTTTTCTATTTCACTTCTATGACAGGCTATGTGCGTGTTGCAATATTTTGGTTAGTAAAAAGTCCAAATCACTACCTTATACTATGAGCATGATATGATATCCTGAAACTTCTTGTTTGTTTGTCAGAGAGCCAGGGCTCCATGATAGGAAGTGATCTCCTTGAGGTAAGAAAGATGGATTTAAGCTACTACTCAGTGTATAGTTTACCAGTTTGCTGTTGTCTCATGGCCAATGCTTGTACCATGTAAACTAACTGAAAAAGGCTGATATACCTGATAGCTTATTGAATATGCATTGGATCTTTCGAATATTTCAAGTACTTCTCATATGTATTTCCTATATCCCACGGTAGCGGTGCGTTCTTGACGGCGCAACAGCTAGGCAGTGGCATCTCCGATTGTCCTGACGACGGATGGCTGGGAGCCTGGGGTGAGAACATGTGTGTGTTGGGGGAAGGCGACGTCGAGCGTGAGATTCAAGCGGTCAGACCAATGGATGGCACCACCCTTGGACCGCACAGCTTATGTTGTGTTGCGCTTGAGCTCGCTGTTGGATGATCCACGGCCAAAGGCATCCGACGTCCCTCTGAGGTGAAATTCTCTACTGCAGAGGATCTCATTCCGGCAGCCGAGGGGGATCTTCACCATCTGCGTCGCTTTTTCTTAGAGCTTCGTCATCATCATCGTTTATGTATGACTGTCATACATACATGAGATATTATTTTAATCATGTATAACCACATCATAATTTTTCCTTGATCATACTATGCTATATCATGCTTCAAAATTTGGATTACATGTTGTGTTTTATTTCTTCCAGTTGGAACATTTGATAGTGATTGATATTTTGTATTTTTTAATATAATCACTATTTTATATTTTATATATACTGAAAGTTGGAGGACTCTCACTTGATATTTTGCGTCTCATCGCCATTTACTGTAGATAGGTGTATAAAAATTTTCATGCCATGAGTAAAGCTTTATTGTGTTAATTTTTATACACGTGCGTGCCACACGTGCACCCAACTAGTACTAGGAGAGGGCAATATTGTTTCTTTATTTTTTTTCTATCTTGACCAAGTACGCTATATGTGGCGTGGATTTTGTGTGCAGGAAAATCACACAGAGGCTTTTGTTTGAGTCAGTGAGGAAAATTGATACCGAAGAACAGGCATCAGTGAGCGGTGTTCCTGGGATTAGTTGCAGCTGTTGGCGTGTGGAGCATGCGACTCGTGAGCAGATGGTGCTGTACATGCACATGCACAGAACAAGCATCGCGCAGGGTAGTTCGATGGTAAGGTGTGGGTTCCGAATTTGAACCCTGGTGATCGGCGAGCTATGTCGATCGGATCAGCTTATAGCGACGAGGAGTGTCATGTAGGACGTAGGAGTGTAGCAGGGTTATGCGCTTGACGGAGCTATCAGGAATGACAGGTCGTCGCGGAAGCTGATGGAAATTGCAACAGGCGAAGGAGGAGAGGTAGCGTTCGGCGGACCAGACCTGAGGCCGGTGTTGCAGGCTCGCTGGCAACAAGGAGAGGCTATCGATAGTGTTTAGTTGTGGCATGCAAGGCAACTGATAGGAGTTCGATGGCGGTTCAGTGGGTGCTCAAGAGCGACGGAGTCAGATGGTAGGCTGGCATAGTCGAGGTGTGGAGCAACTCACTAGTGGGCCGAACAGTTCGCGGGGCACAAGACGGACAGTTCAGGATGGCCGGCGAAGAGTTCACTTGGAGAATGAGTATAGCACGGTGCACGGCGGAAAAACTGGCGGCGACAGGCTAATTAGACCGCGGGTCAGAGATGGTGACAGGATCAACGACGACGACATAGAAGCGTGGCGGCTGATGGGGTTGTTGTTCTCTGTGGTGTGGCAACACACAGCTTGAGCTCAGTATGCAGGTTTGCATGGGATGAGCGTGTGCGTTTCCAAATCAACAAAGGCGCGAATCGATTCAAGTTGCACGTACGAGGTTCTGAAGCATGGATCGAAGAGTGCGAAGATGTTTCAAGGGATGAACAGGAAGAAAGTATAGATTATGTATATTTGTACTTGCAATTGGAGTAATCTGGTTGGTCAGAGCTGTCGGAAACTACAGTGTAAGACGTCAGGCGTAGTATTACAGCGGAAACGAAGAACAAGGCTGATGTAAATTCTAATATTTGACTCAAATAGCGATAGTGCGGTTCTCAGTATCATATGATAGGAAGAGAAGAGTGCACAATTGCAGGTGGAGTCATGGAGTTCGGAATTGTAGGGAGAGTAATATTTCTTCGGGCGGTGAGTTTGAGAAGTCATGCTCGTCAGGCAGCTTGTGTTGAGCGGTGAAGGGAACAACTCAAGTCTGATGTACATGGAGGTTTGCACATGACGGCTTCGAGATGGCGGAATATTCGTCGAGGTGGAGTTTGTTAGATATTGTGTCGAATATTTGTACGAGTTCGGTTACGACAGGATCTGAAGTATTTAGCAGTATAGAGTAGAGTTCGTTTCAAACTCTGTAACCTTAGCCTCTTTATAAATATAAGAGGGGGGCTGCTGTTATAACCTTGACGACATAGCAACAGACTCGTAGGGGGAGGCGGCACATTGCCGGGACCCCGGAGCGGCCGGTGTTGCGGTTTGGGGAGGAGCGCCCGTAGTCATGCCCCGGGAATGTAGGCTTGGGCTGAACCTCGTTAATAAAGATCGTGTCTCCGGTGTTGTATGTGATCTTGCAAGTTCGTCTCAGTAGATCCAATCGACGCTTCCGCTGGAGGAGATTAGCGGGCGGTTCGTCGTCGCGAGGGCTAATTTTCTAACAGGGCATTTGGCTATTTGGTAATCTGATGACAGTACTTGCTCATCTCAATGGACTTGTATCTTGCTTTCAATTTCACTGACTACAATTTATCATCCATCCTCGTGGAAAGTAGATAGTATTTGTACTCAGTAGCTCAGCTTCTTGATCAATTTATTCCTCCTGAGATGGGGAAGCTGGCCAATCTGAATGCTCTACACCTTTCTAGCGACGATTTTGTTGATGATATTCCAAGTTTAATGGGTCTATATATGAGTTGAGATCAAAATAATTATTGACTGTTGCATTGTGAATCTGTCGCACCTAGATAGGAGTAACTTGTCCGCCCATATCCCTGTAGATGTTGCAAAGCTTTCAGGTCTCATATTCTTTTTTTTTACATTGAGGAATAAATTCCATCCTTAAACATAGAGAGCTTACCAGCGGACTGGGTGAGAGAACATTGCCTGAGCTCAAGATTTTCTTTATTCTGTATGAGTGTTGTTTTTTCCAAAAGTTTGTTTTAGGTGTGTATATTTTATATGCTATAAAGTGTGATTTCTTTAATGTGTACTCCCTCCGTTTAAAAATGTAGGTCGTTTGACTTTTTTTACTCTAAGTTTGACGGTTCGTTTTATTCAAAATTTTGTGTAAATTATTATTTTTTTATGGTGGCTTGGTTTATTAATAAAAATATTAAAAATGCCTTAAATTTTACTATATTTTTACAAAAAATTTGAATAAGATGAGCAGTCAAACTTGTGGTAAAAAAGTCAAACAACTTATATTTTAGAACAAAGGTAGTAATCTCCCCCTTGATACATATTACCTCAATATTATAGTTCTAAACATTTTATGTAGTGAGAATGTAGAAAAACAACAGAGTCTAGCACTATGTTCATTAATTCTATTTCTCTCATCATGCAAGCCATCCACATCATATAAGAACCAATTATATCAGACGCCATGTCACCATCCACTATGACTATCTATTTATGTCTCCCATAGATTTAATTTATATGACTATTAGCATCCATGCATGCAATTTAATTATTAGTGTTTATGAGTACAATACTACAAAATTCCCACGATAGAAATACATGGGTGGTTAATAATTTAAGAGTTGTTCCCTCTCAACAAAATAAACATGTTTTCATGTACAGTGTCGTTTGCAAAAGAATATTATTGTGCAATGATCTTAGCGTTTCTACTTTCAAATTTTATCTTAAAATCATGCATTATGATATTGAAATCAAGTATGATATCATTTGCAAAAGAATATTACAATCACCTTAGTGTTTCTACTTTCAAATTTCATCTTAAAATAATGTATAGTCATCTTAAAGTTTTGATAATATCGCTTGCAAAAATAATACTGCCATACAATCACTTTAGTATTTCTACTTTCAATTTCATCTTAAAATTTTGTTTAAAAAATTCCCGCAGCATCGCGCGGGTATCACCTAGTTTGTGCTATGATTGTGTCACATTGACTAATCTTTCATTGTTTATTCGACTACATTAATACTCGGGAGCTGCCACTACATATATTATTTTTCTTTTGATATCAATAAATAGTAAAATTAAGATACTGCATATCTGATTTTGCTGGAATTTATATGCACGTCAGCTATTTTTTGAGTCTAATGTTATTGATTTTGTATCTTTTTAGAGTATAAAACACATTATTCTATTATATTAAAATTTTCATTAGTATCATATCAACATATAGCACACGCCTCCTGTGCCGACATTGTTACTAGTTTTCTTTAACAATCACTAGTAAATGTGCCCATCGTTGCTACGGACATTGACCATATGAATATATATTAAAAGATTTAACCGGTCCTGATCTATGTAGATTTATTTCTTCTTTTCTCTCATGCTTTAATTTAATTTTAGTGCATTGTGACGCCCAACTGTCGGTATTGTGAGAGGGAAGGGTCAAACAATCCTTGCTTTAGTATTAGGCAGAGATTAGTGCCCATATGTTGCTATTGACATAGACCGCATGTATATATTATAAGATTTAACTGGTCCATATAGATTTCTTTCTTCTTTTCTTTCAGTGTATTGTATTTGTACTTGATCTTTGTAATGAACGTGATTACGAAAACAGGTATATAAGGCCCACCTATCGGCACTGTGAGAGAAAAGGACCAAACAATTCTTACTGTAGTACCAGAGATAGAGATCGGTGATAAAAAAAGGTACCACATGGTTTGTGGAAAGGATACCTAACAATGATGGCGGAGCCCAACTTGTTTTTGATGTTTGCTACATGGTCGACATGGAACAAAATTCTACTTGAAACTATGGACAAGAAAGCACCATTTGTTCAATATCTCAACTCCAGACAGGGTCAGGAACACTTGTATTGGAACTCAGAACTGTTTCTGTGATTAGTAAGGTATTCTGATTTATCTCAGAGATTCGTGCTACACATTACAAGACTTACAGCCACTCAATAACTGCACAGCAATCAGTGAAATCATTGGCAACTCCACAACCGTCCACCCTTTGTCGCTCAGATCACGCTCGACGCACAAAAACGCGCAGAGTCACAATGACAACAGTAATCGCCAGAATGGCCAGCACAACAATGGCTGTCATGTCTGCCTTCATCCCAAATTCTGGCGCTCCTCCTGCTAGCCATTTTAACCACTTTTTCAAATACATATACTCTAAGGCGGTGAAATTCCATGGATGATGGCGATGATGAGATACATACCCAAAAATTCCCCGACCACAAAAGCAGCAACAGATATGGCACCTGCAGTCCACCAAACAACTCTATGCCGATGAGCTCCTTCAGCTTCCAGCTGGACCTGCATCTGTCGTAGATATTGGTGTTCCCCAAGCTCAGTAGCCGCACTATCCAAGCTTTGGAATCTCTTGAACCCTTCGGTACCAAATAAAAAGTACAATTCATATACGGTTTTGCACAATTAAGTACATTGCATGATAAAATAAAATATAAATATGTATGTTACCGGTCACAGAAGGGACGTAAGCCATCAGTAGCAAAATGATAATGAAAGAAGTCCAGATAGGATGTATTTTTCTTCTTCTTCTACCAACCTGCTACCAAAGATATGAAAACAAGTTGGATAAGAAAATCTATCACCACATTCAATAATCAGTAGAATATCTTGTATAATTAATATCAGGATATTTCAAGTAGAAAATGAGTTATGAAAAGCGAAATTGGCCACAGGTAATTTAGTTATATTTATACAACCAATGTTCATAGGCAGCCGACACTAATATAATTGAATCATCCATTACTCCACAGTGCAACAGGTCAGCCTAAGAACACATACTTGTGGGATCAATGTTCATTAAGAGGAAAAGACGACTCAATAAATTCAGTATGAGACAACTCTTCACATGATGAAGAATCTGAATTTGGACTTTGAGATGAAGTAAGCTTTTAACCATTTCTGAGCAAGATATGTTCATGAAACACTAATACTTTCTAAAAAAAAATAAATAGAAATCCATATTGCTAGAATAGCACAAGAGCATCTTCTCTATCACCACATCTAGTATAATTTATCAGGATCTTACACGAGGGATGAAAAGCAAAAAATGTCAAGGGGCAAATCAGTTGTCTTTAATCAATCGATATTCAGAGTTAAGCACTTATATATCCAGACATCAGTATATATTCAATTGTATTTAACCAACCAATGTTCAGAGCAGCAATTCTTCACATGATGAAGGATCAGTATCTCCGTTCAATCAATTTCATAAGCAGTAAACTTTTAATCATGAACAGTTAATCTTATTGTTCAAATTTTAAACACCTCACAACAGCATTTTTTTTCTTTTTTGAAATTCCATATCAGATCTCAAGAGGGCATATGACTAATCAAGAACAATCTAATCTGGGTCACAGAAACTAAACTTCAGTAACATTTGTCAAGGTTTTTATCTCTACCATCGGATACTACACCATTTTGCACATGATTTCTTGGCAATTATCTAAATATTTCATACAGAAACACAGAATGATCTCAATCCCATATCCCAAACACAAAGTTGCACAAGAATGTTCACACCAGCCACCAGTGACAAGTAAAAAATGTAAGAAATATTCAGATCATATAATACCTTTCTCCTGAGTGATCTGTTGTAATCTATTTCAGGCCATATTGCTGGTGATCTCACCTGTTCCAGAATTAACATCAAAGTCAAATATTTAAAAGGGAGCAGAAATAAGAAAAACTATCAGCTATTCATCAATGAGAAGGTAATGGAACTTTTTAAACAAGTAGTACAGAAATAGAAAAGAACTTATCTGAAAATTGTCTCTATTGCTAAAGATATAGTAACTTCAGACTATTAAGACCAACATCAACACTAAAATCATGGATGTTTGGCTTCAGGTACTCTTACGAACACGAACATAGCCCTCATATATCATTTTGTGGTAAAATGTAGAACAAGCCGTAGCACTAGCCGTCAATCAAATCCATGCAAGCTATAACATTGTATCTTTATTTGATTTTCAATATCGATCACAAGAAGGCCTATTAGTAACTAAGAATCATCTAATCTGTGCAGAACAAAAACCAAATTTCAATAACATTTGCCAATGCTTTTCTCTTTACGCTTGGATACTACACTGTTTCTTAACATGATTTCTTGCCAAACACAAAATTGTCACAAGAATGCTCGCACTGGCCACCAGTAACAAGTAAAAATATAAGAAATATTTAGGTCCTATCATACCTTTCTGCAGAATGATCCCTTGCAATCCTTTTCATGCCATATTGTCGCTGATTTCACCTGTTGCAGAATTAACATCGAAGCTAAATATTCAAACAAGGGACCAAAAATAAGAAAACTGAAGCTTATCCAGTCCTGTTAGCTATTCATATGATTATGATTTGGGGCTTGCAAGCCAGTTTAAGACATCAAGCTGAACAGCGCAAGAAAAAATGAATACAACAGCACAAGAATGTGCACCAACATAAATCACTCAAGATTATTGTTATTTCAAGAACAGAAAGACCTCCGATGCCACACAATTTCTTGGCTCCGTTATATTTATCTTTAGGTTGTCTAACCACAATTAACTATAACAGCTCAGGATTTCATATATAAGCATGGATAAAACAAAGACAGATTGATCCCAATCCCAAATAAAAAATTGGCACGAAACCTAGCATTAGAGTTTCAGACATCAAACTGAACAGTGCAAGAAAATTTGACTACAACAGTGCAAGAACGCGTACCAACACAAATCACTGCAAGATCATCGTTATTCCATCCAAGAACATAAAGGACAGAAAGACCTCCAATGCCCCACAAGGCTCCAGTATATTCATATGACTATGCTTTGGGGCTTCCAAGCCAGTTTCAGACATCAAGCTGAGCAACGCAAGAAAAATTGAATACAACAGCGCAAGAACGTGCCCATACATGAATCACTGCAAGATTATTCCTAATCAAAGAACACAAAGACCTTCGATGCCAGACAAATTCTTGGCTCCAGTACACTAAATCCTTCCCAAGATCCCCAAGAACGGCAGGATTCGACCTCCCATATCACAAACAAGCAGGAATCACTCAAGAACGCAATCGAAAGATCCAAGAAACCGCACCTGATCCTTCTGCTCCCTCTCCCTTGCTCTCGAGACGGAGGTGGCGGGGAGCTGGAGAAAGGGCTTGCCGCCCGCCGAGCTCGTCGCCTCGATACCCTTGCCCTTCCGCTGGGTCGCAGCCGCTGCCTCCGCGGTGGCGGCGGAGGGGTTCCGGCCTCCGGCGTGCGGTGCCCCATCGGCCCGTTCTTGGAGGTGCTCGGAGGGCGGACCGGGGGGAGGCGGATCTGCAGCGGCGGACATCGGCTTCTTGGCTTTCGAGACCGGGACGGCCCGGCGCGGGACGGGGGTGTTGCCGCTCGCGGAGCTTGGCTCCCTTGCTCTCGAGATGGAGGTGGCGGGGAGCTGGAGTAAGGGCTTGCCGCCCGCGGAGCTCGTCGCCATGATCCCCGTGCCCTTCCGCTGGGCCGCATCCGCTGCCTCCGCGGCGGCGGCGGTGGCTGCGGAGGGGTTCCGGCCTCCGGCTTGCGGTGCCCCATCGGCCCGTTCTTGGAGGCGCTCTGACGGCGGACCTGGGGGAGGCGGGGCGGCGGCGGCGGCGGCGTCGTCGGTGTCGGGGGCTTCTGTGGTGCCGGCAGCATCGGGGGCGTCTGTGGTGCCGGCAGCATCGGTGGCGGCGGTGGACTCCTCGCGCCGCGGCGGGGGCTCTTTGGTTTGGATGTCGTCTTGCTTCTTTGACACCTTTCCTGAACCGGAGGCCATCCTGGCGGGAGAAGCCTGCCGAATTGGCCAATTGGGGGAGGCGGAAGGGACAGAATTACGTGACTAACGAGGGGGCGCAGAGGAAATGCGCTGAGGGTGTCAATTCTAGTTGTGGAAAGGACGGGGGCTTATTTATGAAGGTGCAGGGCACAAGGCAGCGGAGGTTGCCGTGGCTTTGGCAGTTTGGTCCTCGGATGATTCCACTTGTTCTTTTAGATAGGATGGTTCTTTTCAAGAAAAAGAGGTAATTTAGGGCCCCAAACAGACCCTTAGTTCTCTAATGTACAGTTTTATCATCTTTTAAACTGGTCCATCGAGTCTCTCAACTTCTATATGTATGCATGATCAATTTAACTGTGAGTTATATAACTTCCTTATAATATACCAAGTGAGCTAGATTAATAGAAACAAGCTAAGGTTTGTTGCTTTAATTTTGACATTCCATCCTATAAACTTGGCTCTGTTGCAACTTGCAAAAAACACGACACCATGCACACACTCAGTCCATTTTATCCATTTTCACCAATATGGAGTCGCGATGAGTAAAGAAAGCCGAGTAAAGCTTATTTAAATGCTTCGATCGTACCTATGCATCATTGTTGTCGTGAAGAAATTTTGCATATAGTATTAAACTTTTATCGTTGAATATTTTGGTAAAAGATTAAAAATATTGATATGGGACTCAGTGGCGGAGCTATGATTTTACTACAGAGTATGCCGATGTAATTTTTTCATATATAATTCGGTTCAACTAATATATAAACGGTATGATCTATATATAATTCGGTACATAATCTTGCTGGCCGACGTGTTGTTGTTGTCTATGGAAAATAAATTAGGTTAAATCAGTAATCAATCTCTTAATTACTGCACTAAAACAAAAGAGCATATTTTTTTTCGATCGTCCTTTTGCTGGAGATAGCAGACTGCAGTGCCCTACCGCCCTAGCCTGCAGTGCGCTCAGTGCTCCAAACCAGACGCCCGACGCGGAGTCACGGACGGCGGAGCCACGGAGCGACGGCCCACGGCGTGCTGATCGCGATCGGATGAGACACAACTGAAACATCGCTGAGTAGGTTACCTGTTGGTTTTCTAGTTTTTTTACACATGGGCTGCTATCTCTATTGGGCTGAATCTACAGGGTATGCCCCGGCCCACCCGGCATACCCTGTAGATCCGCCCTGGGACTTATGAAAGTCATTACGAGAAACTCCGTATATGCCGAGTGCCTACACCTTTGTCGAGTGTTTTTTTACGGGCACTCGCCAAACAACGTCTTTGCCGAGTGTAAAATAAAAAATACTCGGCAAAAAAATATACACTCGGTAAAAAAATGTTTGCCGAGTGTCAAATAAAAAACACTCGGCAACTTGTGAAAGTCAATACGGGAAACCACGTATATGCCGAGTGCCTACACCTTTGCCGAGTGTTTTTTACGGACACTCGGCAAACAACGTTTTTGCCGAGTGTGAAATAAAAAACACTCGGCAAAAAAATATACACTCGCCAAAAAGATGTTTGCCGAGTGTCAAATAAAAAACACTCGGCAAACATCACTATCACAGATGTGTTGAGTGTTTTTTTAATATTAGAAGAGGAAAAATAATTTTTTACCGAATCTTTGCCGAGTGCAAAAAAAATACACTCGGAAAAGATGTGTTTGCCGAGTGTCAAATAAAAAATATTTTTTTAGCACTCGGCAAAGACTCGGCCAAAAAATATTTTTTTCTCTCTACTAGTTCTAAAACTTTTTCTACTCTTTACATACAACATGTAATACTCAATGTCAAATTTTGGTATAGTTTTGTATTTGTTTGCTATATTTAATTAGTTAATTACATTTTAAGCAATAATTTGAATGAAGTAAAATTTGAACTATAAGTAATTCAAATAATAATATAAAATGAGTTAAAAATTATACTCATGTTATATAACCTAGTTTAAGGCCTTACCCATGAAATGAAAAGAAATTTTGAACATCTTGTTCAAGAAATATAATCACAAACGTGGATCCGGATGATTTTTAAATTCTAAAAAAAACAAATGAAATCTGAAAATCATAAAATATGTCATGATATCATTATATCATACGTAGAGTCTGTGGTAAAAAAATTGAGAACGTTTTGAATAACTTGTCGCGCACGTTGCTTGTAAATCGAAGAATCTTCAGAGAAGTTTCAGAGAGTTGAGAAGTAGTCGTTAGGATTTGGAATCAAATTAATGATCAAATTTGAATTTGACTACAATTAATTTTTGGAAATGCGCTGAGGGTGTCGATTCTAATTTTGGAAAGGACGGGGGCCTATTTATGAAGGTGCAGGGCACAAGGCAGCGGAGGTTGCCGTGGCTTTGGCAGTTTGGTCCTCGGTGCTCACATGATTCTGCTTGTTTTTTTGGATAGGATGATTTTTTTCAAGAAAAAAGAGGTAATTTAGTTCTCTAACCTTCGCTAATGCACAGTTTTATCATCATCTTTTATTCTTTTAAAATGGTCCATCGAGTCTCTCAACTTCTATATGTATATGCATGATCAATTTAACTGTGAGTTATATATAACTTCCTTATAATATACCGAGCCGTAGATTAAAAGAAGCAAACTAAGGTTTGTGGCTTTAATTTTAACATTCCATTCTATAAACTTGGCTCTGTTGCAACTTGTGAGATAAAATTGATCACCTCTACTTAAAATTTCTTCCTTCTAAAATTGCAGTGTTCAGAATGTGGATCATTCATGTGTTTTGTTCGTGGTTTAATAAATCAGTCTTTTCTTGGTAAATACAAAATGTATTCCTTCTGGTTGCAGGACCTCTAGGGAACAATAGAACGAAAGGAACCATAGAATGAATACCTCGTCTGTGGCTGTGTACAACAAAAAAGGGTATTCATTTCTTTTTTTTAATGTGTGTCAATTGATATTCCAGTGATAAAAGTTTCAATTTTAGATATATTTTTAATACTATAGGTGATTTATTTTATATATGTGGGCGCACATGTGCCTCTACTAGCAATAGAAACAAACTGAGTTTTGTCACTTTAATTTTGACCTTCCATTCTATAAACGCTTTGCTGCATAAACTAACTCTCTACTTGGCTCTGTAGCAACTTGCAAAAGCCACGGCACCATGCACACGCTCAGTCTATTTTATCCATTCTCACCAGTATCGACGAGTAAAGAAAACCGAGCCATCGCACCTATGCATCATTGTTGTTGTGAAGAAATTTTGCATATAGTATTAGACTTTTTTAGGGACTATTTTGGTAAAGATTGTTATTGTACTCGTCAAAGTATATAACTTGATAGTGTAAGAAGTCCGCACCTTTGTTAATACTTAATATGGGTGAAATGAATTGAGGGCTTACTTGGTTGTGAAGCTTCATCAACCAAGATGAACAAGGTGGGTTTTTATAACAAAACATCTTTTGTAGTCGAATCACATGGTGAAAGTACCATGTGAGGTGATTTTTGCAATTTTATTTATACTTATCATCAAACCGTCCATGTCCAAACCTGAAAAATGTCTAGATCTCCCTCCGTTTCCCCTTCAATATCATATGCAAAAATATTTTGAAGCATATAGCCAATTCTACCAAACAATCCGAACAGATTATCTAAAAAAGTAAAGAAACAAAAATAGATTCCACCAAAGTAAATGTGAAACATAAATGTAGTAAGTGATTAGCAGGAGAGCACAAACTTGACAGAGAGTTGTTTATCTATCTGTGGTTAAATCAGCATCCATAATCTATGTTGGAGCTCCATAAAAAATGTACTCCCGAATCTCGATCGCCGCCCTTAGGAACCTCCGAGGCAAAGCTCGATTCGACTCCAACTCTCAAACTAAACTATCCTAACTCTACTAAAAAGAGTGACAAATAGAGCTCCTTGGCTCGGTGTGTGTTGAAATTGGGGGTGGACACCTCCATTTATAGGTGGGAAGGTCGGTTGAGTGAAGCATCGGCAGCACCCCGAGAGGCGATGCCCGGCTAGTTTGGCCGAACCGTCCCTGCTCCACCACCTTCCCTCCTACAATCCTGATCTTCTCCTAGGGTTAGTTCTGGTGGTGGTTGCATGTCTACATGCACGGGGCTGCTTCAGACGAACAGAGGGAGTTCGCCCGAAGTGGGCCCAACTCTCAACTGTCCTCCGATGCACTGCCTTTGCATTTGGACGTCCTGGGTCGCCTCCACATAGCTGGGGTTGTGTTTGTTTGTCCCAGATTAGTGACGTCATTGATCCATGTGACTCATCTCGTCATCGTTGGTCATGATTGACGTGGAATTCATGCATTGGACCTCCTCTAGCTGTGCTTCAGTGCATGATGTTGCGCCACATGTGTATGGGCTATGAGGGTGGTTCGGGCGAATTGGCCACTTTTGTCCCCCTTAGTCCATATTTGTCAATTATGTACTTGCACGTTATATATTCACCAAAACTCGTGGAACTTTATTAGAATATAAACCCAAGTGCATGAAATGATGCATATGATCTGATTTATTACCAAGAATTGGTGGTCAAAATCACGTCGTAACGATCGCCAACAGTATCCAAGGTGTTGCTATTATCTTTCATGTATATGCATTTAATGTCCGACTAAGGAGGTGAGCTCTTACATCTGGTGTCTTGGGCACAACCAAAAGGTGCCTCAACCCAAGTTCCCGGAAAAGGATTGTGGCTTTTGCTAGTGACATTGTCTCAACTATCGTATAAGGTGAGGTGTTTGTAATCAGATGGAGATCCACATACATGCCCATCTCCTCATCAGTGAAATCCAGGTCCTCAATTTTCAAAGCTTTACCTGGCTTTATTGCAAAGTCAAGGGCACCAAATCTTTGTAGAACAAAGCTACAGCTAGTTTTCACCCGCCCCTTCATAAAATTCTTGCTGTTTAGTAAAACCAATAGATGAGACCTAGTCACAATCGCCCAACCAGTTCCGGGGCTTCTGTTATAGGCGGCTCAACCACGGAGATCCATTGCCTGATTGGCTCCCGCCATAGTATGATGATGATCAGAGTAAAGTGAATAACAAATTCAGGAAAGCTGGCAACTGATGCAAGGATTATCTCAAGGTGTCTACAAATGGATAGAGGAGCAACTAAGGTTCATTGCCTCTTCTTTTTTTGTTAGAGAAATTTTTGATCCTCAGAACATTTTGCTGAGAAGATGTGTACGCGCTAGTTTTCTTATATATAATTGTTACTTTATAGACATTTCATTGGTTTGATTTTTTTATCATTATCTATTATCTTTGATGTGTTTTTCTTGAACATTACTACATTAATATGTGCTATGAGCTACGAGTTATTATCATTAAGATAAATATGTTTCTTCTATTCACAAATATTGTTGTTTTGGTGTATGGTGATTGTTCTTTCATTCATCTTCTTTCGATGCACCGCTGGTGTGTTAGATTGTGTTTCACAAATGTATATGGATGAATTTGTATGTAACTGGGAGTAACTAACAAGGGTACTTACATTATTGATACATCTAGAAAGGAAGGGGTTGGTATTTGATGGGTACTCGTCATGCAACCATGTGATCTCTTTATGTGTTACTGAGAATGATGGATTTGGGTGGTGTATGCTAAGACAATTGAGATGAGATCTGCCTTGCTTTTAAATTGCAGCTAATTGTGTTGTGCATGCCTTATTAATAACGTGAACTAGAAATGACGGCATGCATAAGTGATAAAGTGTTCAATGGTAATACGCATTAATCATTTGGTGATAGGTTAACTATAAAAAATGGATTTGATGTGTTCTTTGAAATTTTTAATTGTAATTTTTGCTCAGTCATCACTCATTGGCAAGCATAAGCCTACATTCTAAAGTCAAATAGAAGTTGTACTAGCTTTGATTACTAGGAATATTTCAGCTCAGCAAGGACGTACTTAGAGCTTGAATGTCCTAGCCATACATCTACTACACCTTACTATACACATAGTAAACTGGTGGATCTCAGAAAAAAAAACATGCATGTTCTTTAATATCTTATATATATATGAACAGAGAACACTTGCTCGACAACTTTGTAAAAAAAGAAGAAAAAAGGAATGGTTGAGACGGCGCTGATGCATATGGTTAATCCTCCTTCTGAATGGAGTTGACGAGGTTGTAGACGGCAGTGGCGGCGAGCATGATCCCAGTGCCGGTGCCGATGACACCTGTCATGTCGGCGAATATGGTGAGAGCTCCGACGCAGAGACCTCCGAGAGCGGCGGCCGTGGGGATGCAGCTGCTGAGCAGAGAGTGGGTGGCACCATCACGCTGTCCAGGCACGGCCAGGCGCTGGTCCGCGAGCCGCCTGGCGACGTCCCTCGCCGACGCCTCCGAGACTATCACCCAAGCCTGGGAGAAGAGCGCACACGAGGCCAGCAGCAACACGGCGTAGACGAGCGCGTGGACCGGGTCGGCGGCGACGCTCGCCGGCGGCGTGACGTAGTAGGCGAGGCCGCCGACCGGGACGGCGGCGTGGCTGGCCTCCTTCCAGACGCCGAGCAGCCGCACGAGCACAAAGCCGCCGATCCGGCTGTAGTGGAGCAGCTGCGACACCAAGTAAAGGGCGGAGACCGCGGCGGAGTGCAGCACGATGGGCATGGTGGAGGTGTAGAGAAGCTTGACCGGGAAGGTGCCCCGCAGGCCGCGAATGTCCCTGGACTGCAGCGGCAGCAGCATCTTGACGCCCTCGAGGTAGACGGCGGCGAGCAGGACGGCGCAGGTGGCGAGCAGGTTCGTCACGTTCGGGAGGTGGCGGCGGAGCATGGTGCCGGCGAGCGCGCGGATGCTGCCGGCGCGGGCGACGGCCTGGTAGATGACGGCGAGGACGATGCCCTCGAACTCCGGGCCCCGCCCGGTGTTGACGGTGACGGGGCTGAACGCCTGCCAGAACACCTTCCCGCAGGTGTTGGTGGCGGAGAGCAGGGAGATGGCGGAGCTGGCGCCGCGCAGGCAGTAGCCCTTGTCGAAGAGGTCGTCGAGGAAGACGACGACGGCGCTGGCGCAGAAGAGCTGGAGGACGATGAGGACGCCGTTGAGCGCGCCGACGGGGCCGTACATCCCCAGCAGGACGTAGGCGGCGGACTCCCCGAGCGCGATGGCCATGGCGAGCACCTTGCGCGCGGCGTCCAGGAGCTCGCGGTCCTAGCGGACGCTGTGGTCGACGTGGATGAGCCCGGCCCCGGAGGCGGTGGCGAGCTGCATCACCGTGCCGGCGGTGACGACGGGGCCGAGGCCGAACTCCATGAGCGTGCCGCGGTTGGAGGCGAGGATGGAGCGCACCCAGTACATGGGGTCGGCGCCGGCGGCGGCGTAGCGGACGCCGTAGAGCGGCATGTGGCTGCACACCAGGAACACGGACACGGACAGCGCCGTGTAGAGCACGCGCTGGTGGTGCGGCACCGCCCTGTCCGGGCGCCGCACCGACGGCACCAGAGACGCCAGCGGCCGGACCAGGTCCAGCGCCGACGAACCGCGGGCCTTCGTCATCTGTCGTCGATTTGCTAGTATTGATTAATCGATGATATGATGATGCTCGATCTCTCCGGCCAAGCTAGCGTTGCGAATTGATTTGTTGCTGCTGCCCTTTGCCCTGCTGCTGCCCCTTATATACTCCATGGAGGGACACGGGGCGCCTATCGGATTCCGATTCCGACAGTCCGACTCCGAATATGCTGCGCCTATCCGATTCGGAAACCAGCGCTCGTACGCACGCACGCCCGCGTCGCTCAGCCTATATATCCCCACCCCGTCGCTGCTACTGTACGCCTTCTCCTCGTCCTCCATGAGTGAAGCAAGCTAGCACGCTAGCTTGGCCACTGCGCACGAGCACTCCGCTAGACAGAGCCGGCTTCATCATCCCATCCCAGCGAAAATACAGGGTCTCGATTATCACCATGTATATATAAAAAAAAGCTCCAACACGTCGAGCCTTCACCAGAGAAATCATAAACTTGCACATATTCATTTCTCAAAGACAAGATCCAGTCACAGTTCCATGCAAATACATTAAATTCACTACTTGAATATTAGATCCAAAGTCAGGAACTTGATGAGCAATCTCAAAATAAACCATGAAGTGACCCAGCCACCTTGCATAACCAGATGTATCAACATTAATAAAAACAGCCGAAGAACGGAAATTAATCCGAGATGAACAAGACTAGTTCTGTTCTAACTATTGGCACCTACCCGATCACTTTTGTCAATACGGATCCATCCAGCAGCAACAATTAGAACATGAGCTAGTCAACGACATAGATTCAGTTCATCGTCATTTTTTAATGCAGCCCCTTTTCTTCAGCAAATCAGCAGCAGCAAATTATCTTCAGATACTCAGGATTGCACCATTAGATGTAGAAATGAATAATGAAGACATCCAACTGTTTATATCAGCAATGGAAATATAACAAAAACCACAACTCTATCAGATACTTGATCATAACGATTAGGGAAAAGTCCTATTTTCACCATCAAACTATCGCGATAATATGATTTTCAAACCTGAACTACGAAATCGGACACCGAGGGCCATTCAACTATCAAAAGCGGATAATTTTGGCCCTTTGAGTAGTTTTAAAGGTGATTTTCTGTTTTATAGGCATTTAAAGTAAAATAGTTTAACCTAAAAAATTCATATCTTATTCATTTCAAACCAAAAAATATAAAACTAGTACACAGTTTTTTCTGAAAATGTAACATATATGTTGGTGCTCTTCTTTGTGTTATTTACATCTTTTTTCCCCTATTCCTAGTGTTTTTTACAAAAATTAATAAAGCACTAGGAAATAAACAAATAATATCCAAATGACTCAAAGAGTGCACCAATAGAGGGGCTATATTTTCAGAAAAAACAATTGTACTGGTTTCATATTTTTATGATTTGAAATGAATTAGTTATGAATTTTTTAAATTGAACCTATTTTTCTAATTTTTTTTATAAAATAGAAAACCACTTTAAAACCACTAAATTTGGCCGGTTTTGATAGTTGGATGGTCCTTAGTGTCCGGTTCTGTAATTGAGGGTTAAAAATCAGACTTTTATGATTGTTGAAGGGTGTAAACCTGATTCTTCCCTAACGATTATAATAACAACAGAGAACTAGAGGTACACCGGAAATATGCAACTTTAATATACCTAACCGCCAACTTTGTGTTCTCCGAAGGCGCTGGTCTGATGCTATCTAGGGTCCGATTGGTTGCTGTATCAGGACAACCAGGCTCGCACTTGCTGAGCCAGGTTCCTCGCGGACAGGCTGGTTTCATGCAAGACCCTTTTGATTGGTTGGTTGCATCACGGTAGCCAGGTTCAGCAGAGCTATTGTTTGGTTTCTCGGTTAAAGCAGCAGACCAATGCGCTAGCAAGCTAAAATTGGTTCCCCTCTTACCCGCGCTGCACCCAGTGAGCCAGGCCCGCGGGAAACGCCCGCTCGCTGCGTTTCTTGCGAGCCAGGCTCTTGCCTCCGTTTTGCACCGGCAGAGCCTGGCTCTAGAGCCGAGGCAAGCAACCAAACATGACCGATCTGCGTCCACAGAGCCTGGCCAGGGGGAGATGCGGGCAACCAATCAGGCCCCTAGTGTGCAATTTTGTATGAAGGTAGGCTACACACTGCCAATACAAAATGCATCTGGCTCCAACCATGGTAGCATTGACAAAAAAACTCGATCCCTGGGGGAATGACCTCCGCCGAGGCATTGACTGGAAAGATAGAAGTTCTCTCTTCCGCAGTGTCGAGAAAAGGCCACGAACCCCGGCTACCCAGGACATGCCACTGACGGCGAGGCATGAAAATCCCCCTGCAATCGTCAGTGGACCACGTATATCTCTGTTTAAATAGCACAACGAGTGGCCTTTTTTATTTTTTCATAAATTTGTGGGAGCTCCAGCTCCCTTGATGAAAATCCCCCGTGAGGCACGCAAGTTCTGTCCCAGGCGGGGTTCGAACCTGCGAGCGGCAGCTCCCCCACCTGGGAGTCCCACCAACCGAGCTACGCTCGGCCCTTACCATGGTAGCATTGACACCACATAATAATAACAAAAAAGAACAGTTCACTCAAAATGTTCAAATGCTGGAACAGAAAACTAAAGCATCTGGATCAAAGTTTCCTACCAGGAGATTTCATAGATAAATCAATACATGTTGACAGCAAATAACTATATACATTCAAGAAAAAGTTGGTGGATACATATATGTATAAACTGGAAAGAACAGGTCAATTCCAGGTAGCCTAATGATGATTCATTTTCCCTACAAGTTACATCCAGGTTTTCTGTATCGCTTCCCTGTTAAGGGAACACTCAATCAGAAACCAAAAACACCAACATCGCCACCTCTACCATCAAAGTAGGGATATAAAGCGGTCACATCTAACATAATTGCAGTTCCAGAACCATATACGCCAATGAGATCTCCTAAAATTAGTAGTGCACCAACATAAAAACCAACAACACGAGCTGCCTTCAGAACATGGCTTGTGAATTCATTCCGAGGTATCGAGTCAGGTTGGGTAAGCATGACTCTCTGTTCCTCCTGCAGTGAACCAATTATGATGTTTAAGTTACAAACCTGATAACATAAGAAGGAAATAGGGGGGAAATAACTTTGTCCATACATTTAAAATAATAAAGCCTTTCAAAAATCTGTTCGAAGATGCACAAACTCTCAGCCAAAATACTGAGAGATATGCAAAATCACCGAGCACATAGACAGAATATATAAAGGCATGAAACGGGTCTCTGTGCATATCAGCCAGGCTGCAGGAGAAAAGGGAATGATAAGTAAAGCTAGAGGAAACACTTTGGTATCAAGTCATGGTTTAAAAAAATTTGAAATCATAGATGTGGCTAGCATATTTTCCGCAAGTATGTGCACTCACGTCGGGGGTGATATTAGGTAGTATAAAATCCCACCAACTGGAAAAGATTGGTCAAAATATTTGGATTTGTTCCACGTGCCGAGCAGATTCAATAGTTTATTTCCACCGTATTTCACATACAGCAGCTGCAACCCAAAACAAACAAAAAAAAAGATTGCATTTTACACAAGAAATCTCAAAATCATCAGCATGTCATAATTACATGTAATAACACCAACAATTACCTTTGAGATGGCATACAGATTTGAAACCGGCAAACGATGCAAGATTATAGGCCCATAGAAAATGTTAGAGTTCTTGATGAGATAATTGACTTGAAACCCAGGAATATCATGTGTCCTGACTGGCAACACAACAGATGACAGGCTTTGGAAGGATATGGCTATTAGAACAAATAAGCAAGTAGCTAGTAAGCTGGTAACGTTCGGGAGGTTTTGACGGTAAAATGCTTCACGCATTGCAGAAAATTTATCTGTCCTGGTAATCAGAAGGTGAACCCAAGCAGGAACAGCTCCCTCAAATTCCGTGCCCCGTTCACGATAAATGAATAACATGGGGCTAAATGCTTGCCACATAACATTTCCACTGTACAAGGGAATGAGAGAAGTGTTATTTATATGGATAAACCAATTCTAACAAGATGTTCTTAGTTTCAAACACTTACCAAATATTGGTGGCAGTGAACAAAGGGATACTGGGCAACAAGCCATATCCCTTTTTTAGAATGTCGTCAAGATAAATGACAATGATACCAGAGAAAAGAATCTGAAGCAGGATTAAAACTGCATTGACAGTGCCAACTTTGCCCACAGCACCAGAATCTATCACATATGCAACAGCTCCCATGATGGTAAACAATATCCCCATCATTTTTTGTAACCCATTCCTGAATTGCATAAAGTTTTGAATTAGAAATAATCTGTAATTAAGAACACAATTGGACTGCTAAAAAAAGCACAATACATAATGAATGAGCAATGAAAAGCCTAATGCAGTGATGAAACTCAAAGCATGGACTCCCAGGCTTCCCACAAAGCATTGCCACATTGGTAATGTCCAAAGAAATCTGATAATAGTGGAACATGTGCTAAAGATAAGCTAGGGGTAATGATAGAGTCTCCATTTTACTATTCTTAGAGCACAACAGGGTGCCAACTTGGCCAGTGGCCACATTCTTAAAAACAGTACTACACTCCCCTGTCTTTTGAATAGTTGACACTTTGACCAAATAAAAAACCATCAAACCTACTATTTATACTTGAGAAATTGAGGGAGAATTTTGGTCATATTGTTTATTTATGCACCTTCAAACTGATCAAAGAATAGAAGTATAGATATCCACATTCCATCCCCCCCAAAAAAAGTTTCGGTTAGACTAATTTGAGTTGTGCAGAATGCTTACAGAATCAAACGAGCCTCTAGTTCATTGCTGTCCACATTTATACTCTTTGATGCCACAAAGATCTGCATGATAATCTCAGACAGTAGAATGGGACCGATGCCAAGTGTCAAAAGAGTATTACCGTTTGACAAAAAAGGCAGCCGCCACCAGTATAACGGGTCAGGGGCAGTGCCTCGTTGAACTGGGATTCCATACAGTGGAAGTTGGCTGGCAGCCAAAAAGATGAAAAGCGAGACGGTCGTGTATATCACTTTTTGACGATGAGGAGTCAGCTGGTCAGCATGCTGCACCTCTGGGAAGAATCTCGCAAATGCATAGAGCTTGGACTAATCTACCATTTTCTGACAGCTAACCAAGATACTCCTGACAAAATGAACCATGAAAAAAAATATTTAATTACATGAATGCAAATAAAATGCTCTTTACTAGTGGCTATGTTACTCTGGTTGCCCTACCAATTTGCTTAGTAGCATTCTGTCAGAATGAACCCAGTATGTGAAGAAGGCCAGTGAAGAATTGCTATTACAATAAGCCCTTGATGCTTTGAACATGTGTGCACAGTATGTACGAATTTTGTACGCCGTACGTATTATTGCCTCTTGCTGAGGACTCTGCATTTCAGTACTGAAACTACCGGATTCGAATTAAATACAAACTAATCCATAAACCACGAGACGGGAGTTAAAAGCTGGGGAGAAGTTCGCCATGATGAAAAGTAGAACATAATCAAGAAAACCTAGATTGTTTACAATTGATTGGCTTCACTTGGGTCACGAGGGATCCAAAATTTTGGAATCAAACGGTGCACGGACGACACTTTATACATACATAAAGCAGCACTCAAAACTAACTGAATCTATAGGTTCTCAACCCTAACCAAAGCCATTATAGATCCAAGCAGAGTAGGGCGCTACTAACCGATAGTCCTTGACTCCTCGGAAGCGGCGGGGTGAGAGCGAACAGACCGGCGGCGTTGTTGTTTGTGCTCGACGGCCGGCGAGGCGCGCGTTGCCGCCTTCAGCCTTACCGGGGAGGAGGCCCAATGTTTTTTTTTTCTTTTTGAGAAAACGGTTTGGTATTCTGTGGTAAAGACTTATTGAAGTGGGTTGGGCCACGAGCCCACGTAGTCGGGTCGGTCTCTCACTCCGCGCACGGGAAGTGGCCAGTTTGGTCCCGGCACTGGGCTTCGGCAACAGCAAACGAAGCCTCACCACAAATCTATCTTCCAGCCACCGCAACAAGGGCCTCCGCATCCTGCTTGTGCCACCAAGGCTCAAGTGGCCCAAAGTACCAACAAACCACACTTGTTGCTCCACCAACAAAACTCACATTTGTTGTGTATGCTAAATGGTCTAATGGTACAGCTTTGCTATCACTAGAACTTTTTTCCAAAACTAACTTCTGGAGCCACTCACTGCAACATTGAACATGAGATCTTCCTATGTGTTGCCTTCTTCAACTTGCGGACCATTCGACATTCATGCTCAAGTCACACCGACCCATACATCCTCTCCGTGTGATCTACTAATCTTTCTACAAGCTTTTAGATCATCGGGGAATACGATGTGTGGACTTAATCTTAAACTAGCCGTTGGATGGTACTGTCCATTCTCCGACACGGCATCATTTGATCCCCAGACTTCACTTATGATATCCTAGTGCTTCCAAATTGGCTTCTCCAGAACATATGCATGCTTTCTTCACTGAATATGCACCAATGCCGACACTTCTGACGTGTTGGATTTGCTTGTCTTCAAACTTCTGGTGTTAACAACTTTCATGGGCTTGTCTGATTCAATCCAAACTTAGTCCCGGCTTCAGTAACATGTTAAATTCATCGACTATGTTATCACTCCATCACCGAAATCACAGTATGCCCTAACCAGGGCTACATTCGCTTCACATTAGCATACTCAATTACCAGTTATGATGTGGAAAGAATTCATTTACTCATTTACTCATTTTGGCTACTAATTTGTGTGTTTTCAACAAGTTCAAAACTGTGTTCAGATGCTCTAATTGCTCTTCTTCTATTTTTGTTGTAAATGAGTATGCCATAAAAGGTACAATTTTCCTCAAATAAGAAACAATTGAGAAATGGCAAGAGCTTTGTCGATAGAACTAGAAGCCTTGGAAAGAATTTATAAACCCTGGAGAGAATCCTTATTCTCACCACCTTCGCCGTGGATCAGAACAATATGCAGTTCAAAAAATTTGTTCTTCAACTTGTCAAGAAACACTCACTAAATTGTTCTCCCCATCAAGAATCCAAGGAAAGAGTGGCTCTGGTATCAAAATTGTTAAGACCCAGGAGGATCTGAAAAGAACTAGAGATAGATTCAACATTGAAATTGGGCATAAATTGAAGAGGAACAAGGGTAATAGCTAAGTTGATCTACTTCTACCATACTACCACATCGGTCTCCTTGGTTCTTCTCACGACAAGGAACAAGGTTGGCACCATTAGTGTTGTAAAAAGCAACCAGAGACATCCTTTTGTCCATTTCATTCATTCAAAAAAACAAAAAACCCCTTGGGCCATCAACATTACCCAAGCGCTATTGTGCAGGATCCACATCATGTTCACACGATTTTGACAGGTGGGTACAGTAACAGATCACAGCAGAAATGTCAGGAATTTCAAGCCAAGTAAATCTTACAATTAGAAAGAAGAAATGCGTACTTTTGCTCCATATTCGGGAGTTCGAAATGTTCACTCGACAATTTGCAGAGCATTTCTTGCTGCAGGCAGTCACCAGCCAAATAACTGCCATATTTTTGTTGCAGAAGACGATATGCTACAAAATCCCCTCAAACCAAACCATATACAGATGAGTTCTCTCCAATTGAGCACTAGATACACCTTTGCAATTTACATACAGCCAGTACCCAAATAATTTACACAGATGAGAAGTAGCAAAATGCCTCATGGTCAGCCTGCCATTGACGCTGAATGGTACTTGTGAGGGTTGAGATTAGGGAACACACTGTGAATGTGTTCGGGCATGAAATCATGCCTTGTCAGAATTCCAACTATGGGAGGCCTCTGCATTTGACAAGAAGAGAAATACTGATCATCAGACCTGAAAATTTTCTCAAACTAAAGAAGGAAAATCCAAAAATGAATTCTGGTCATAACTTTAAGGGCATAACCCAGCAGGTTGCAGTTGATCTGAAATAATATTTCTTTGAGGCTGACATGCAACTAAATGAGGCCATAAGCACCTAGATCCATATCATGCATGCTAATTACTAAATCGGTTAATCTAAGAACATAAACAAACTTAGAATGATTAAGCACTTGAATAATCTATTATTGTATCCAAGGTGTTGCTATTATCTTTCACGTATATGCATTTCATGTCTGACTAAGGAGGCAAGCTCTTACGTCTGGTGTCTTGGGCACAACCAAAAGGTGCCTCAACCCGAGTTCCCGGAAAAGGATTGCGGCTTTCGCTAGTGACATTGTCTCAACTACCGTATAAGGTGACGTGTTTGTAATCGGATGGAGATCCACATACATGTCCATCTCCTCATCAGTGAAATCCAGGTCCTCAATTTTCAAACCTTTACCTGACCCTGGCTTTGCAAAGTCAAAGGCACCAAATCTTCGCAGAACAAAGCTACCACTAGTTTTGACCCGCCCCTTCATGAAATTCTTGCTGTTCAGTAAAACCAATAGATGAGACCTACTCACAAGCCCAACCAGTTCCGGGGTTTCCGTTATAGGCGGCTCATCAACCACGGGAAACCCATTGTGGCCTGTTATCCTCAATGCATGAACAATGTTTCCCACCTTCTCAACTCCTGAAAAGGTGATTAGTGGGCCAGAAACCACATCACCAGCAACCAAATGCCTCATGTATGGTTCAGCATGAGCCTCCATGAATGGCAAGCCTTTCATCACCACTATCTGATCATAAACCCCCTTGTTGAAGTTATCTGCTATGGTCTTGGATATGAGAAGAACAAGCATGACCAAAGGGAGCATGGGAAGATCATTGGTGAGCTCTAGAAGTATCACACAAACTGACACAGTCATTCTCATTGTTCCACCAAGAAAAGATGCTGCACCAAGAAGAGCAAAAAGGCCAGGATCAAGATCGGATATAGATCCAAGAAGTGTTCCCACTATGCGCCCATATGTGGCTCCAGCAAGAATAACAGGGATAAAGAGACCAGAGGGGACAGCAACCCCGTAAGTCACAAGTCCAAGGCAGTAAATAGCAGTGAAGAAGATGAAAAGACTGGACATTCGGAACTCAGTCGATGTGCCATTACTGAAGAGATTGCGGATGGCATCATCATTTGTGTTGAAGAAGAGCGATGCAAGATCATTGTAATATCCTGGTGGGCATTGGAAGTTCTTGTAATTGCCAGAACGACCAACAGTTGGACACTGCTCCACAGCATCAACAGGGCATGGAGTGCATGCAGCAAGCCAAGGAAGACCATAGGAACACATTGATGTGATTATTGATATTGTAATGGTGAGAAGGATCTTGAATGGAGCACCCCTCCTGCAGGCAGATAAAATAATGCAGATGCTATCATGTCTTAAATAAGCTGAGTAAATTGATGAGTTAGGGAAATATGTTCATTACGGTTGAGAACTTACTCATTAATGATACTATAAACTCGCAGGATCTTGTCCAAGAGAAAGTTGAAGAGGCCTCCAAAGATCCCACCAATTATGCCAAGGACTATGATTACAATTAGATCTGGAGTACTGTAGGTTGCAACAGTTGAACTGAGATCAAACATGATCAATCCACCTTGCCCAAAGAGACCACATTTCCCACTGCGACAGAATTCGATCAGTCCCCTCAATACCACAGCAACAACAGCAGTTGTAAAGAATGTTCTCCACAGAAGAGCACTTCGCCACCTGTAAAATGACGTATAGAAGTGCTAGTTACCAACTTTCATCACAGATAAACTTAAATATCTACATGCAAATTAATACTACCTCTGTTTCAAATTACTATTCACTATTAACTTTTTCTCACAACATTTGACTATTTGTCTTATTCAAAAAATTATGCAAGTATCATTTATTTTGTTTGTTACTTTATCATCAAAGATACTTTAAACATGACTATTTCGTATATTTGAACTAAATTTTTGAATAAGACGAATAGTCAAACATTGTGAAGAAAGTCAACAATGATAGTAATTTGAAATGGAGGGAGTAATAGATAGCTACACTACCATTTTCTTTTCTTTTCCTTTTTGCAATATTATCAATTGGTCCAACCACTGTAACCACATGGCCAACTAATGAATTTTGTTGAACAACAACATACCACCAGATCAATAATATTGAAAGCTCCTATAAACTGCATCTGGAACATTGTACAAATCCAAACGTGCAAAATGTCGAATAGAGAAAATACTTTAGCCCAATAAAACAAATGCTAACTCTCTAAGAAAGAGGTGCTACCATGATGCTGCTTCTTCAAGAGCAAACAGAACACCGCCAACAGGTGCACGGAAGGCAGCTGCTACTCCAGCTGCAGATCCACATGTAATCAAGTCTCTCCTGTCCCTGTCATTCTTAAAGTATCTTAGCCAGTTACATGTAAGATGATACTTGCGTGATCCTCCCTGACCAAGCAAGTTGGCAATACATGCTCCTGTATGTACCATAGGGCCTTCCTTCCCTAGTACAAACCCAGCTGAAACTCCAAGTATCGAACCAAATATCTGCAAGCAGTAGAATATTGGGTTAGAATATTTCAGAGTTGGACATTTCTACAACATATTTCAGAGTTGGACATTTCTACAACAGCCCAGTACCCATGTTGGTATTCGTAGAATGTGTTTCCCTTTTCAATGTAGAATGATATTGCCAAACCAATCAAGCTTTCCCACATTTTATATGTACAAACAAAAATATTCAGAATATAAGTTTTTTTTCTTTCGCTCAAAAAAAAAGAATATAAGTTTTTCTAACAGAATGTCTTCCATGTAATTTTCATAATGGACACTCTTTAGAAGGTAATAGGTTAATTATCTGCATAAAGATCTTAAGAACAAATAATCACAACCAATTTCTGGCACCTTATTGCAGCTACATTTTTTTTAAAAAAAGGTAGACGTCAGTAAAATAGCACTGGATGTTGATTGACAAATGAATCTATTTTTCATTATCTAAACTAATGGACTTTTGTAACTCAAAATCATCAGTAATATTTTCCTCTTGCCACTTGAAAGTAAATAAGCATTAAGTTTTTTTGTATCTAACTTGCTTTCAAGAGAAGTCACTAAGTTTTGAACCACTACGTGGTAAGAACAATAGAAGTCAGTTCCGATTACTAATCACATGATCCTGTTCCAGAATCTAAACCAAAAAATGCACATAGTGTAAAAAATACCAAAAGAAGTTTAAAAGTTTAAAATTTCAATCACACATAATGTTCTAAGTAAGAATTTACCTTAACAAAAAGTGTACTAGGAGCCAATATAGAATAAGCATCAACCCCATTAAGATATGCTTTAACTTCAGGAATACCGGACCCAGCAGCAGCAGGCGCAATATAAGCACAGATTGCGGCTGCAGATGCCGCCAAGACTAAATTGCAACCTCCATACACAAAAAATGCTTTGATATATCTGCACTGGAAGCAGAACGCTATTATTAAGTACGTCAAAGTACTCAGCATGCTTAAGAGAATACAACATGTATTACTAATACTAGTGACTCTTTATGATGCTCAGTTGTCACAGAAGAATTTCTACTGCTTGAAATCGTTACAGGTTGAACTTCATATTGCTTTCATGAATTTGGTAAAATTTCCAAGCATCATGACAATAACAGTGTAATAAGTGCACATACACCACGTCATGATGAGCTGAAGCAATATATAACAAGGTAATACTAAAAGGTATAACATGCAATTTGTCCTTAAAAGAAAAGAAACAGGCTAAAACTTTACCTCTCCTTGAGCATAAGATCACTCGTGAGCAGCAATTTGCGTCCAGCAATGTTTTCAACCGCAAGGTTGTTGAAGAAGCCAACAGCTCCAGTTGCCAAGCCAATAAGAAGAACCAAGGTCCACTTGAGAACAATGTACTGAAATATCTGCTTCTTCTTTCTTGATCGCCAGTCTTGTTTGAAAAGGTCATTCTCCACAACTCTGAAACAATCAAATTATTCAATGGAGGTAACGAACAGGTTAAAGTGTCCATACAGTGCATACAACACACGAGTTGGTACTGGGTATATCTTTCCTTTTTTTTTTGCGGATAGGTACTGGGTATATCTGGTCATCTGCATTATCTCTGCAATTCGATCATCATTAAAAAAAAACTCTAGGAGGTCATTATGTGGACTACCAAATGGATATGAGCATGAATTCTTCAGAAAGAAATATATCTGGAAACCTTTCTAGCAAATATATGCATATCCATCTTGTTCCAGTTTAAAAACGGAGAGGTAGATCGGCACATTTTTTTTGACAATTATTTTCTTTTCTGAAGCAAGGATTCGTACATAATTTAGTAGCACAGGGCAGAGCTAGTATAAAATCTCTTTGTTTCTTTTCTTGATACCACCTTGCAGTTATCATTGGTATACCAAAACAATATCTACGCAGCAAGAAGTACTAAAAATGCAATTAACATGAATGGGCAAGACGCGAGCATTAACGAAGAGTTGCGATCCCATGTCCCAAAAGCCCTGCGGTTGCTTCTCTAAAGTGTACATGGCTCAGTCATCATAGTATATAAATGAAAAAAGAAGGGTACCCAAAAAAAAGAACCACTAGAATCCTGGTAGCCTAGGCTTGCTACTTTCGAATTATAACCCAATTAAATTAATCATTACAGGTAAGAACACAGGAGAAGATTTGAAAAATAGTTTTTTTTTCAGAAAAGGCTGAAGAAAAACAAAAAATAAGTAAATGAAGAGAAATAGCCCAAGGGGGAAAAAAAGATAAGAGAGAAGAATGCCTACTCGTAATCCAAGCTCTCGATGGGGCAGACGTTGGCGCCGACGATGGCGATCTGGGAGGTGGTGTTCATGGTGCGCTTCCGCAGCAGCGGCTCGCCCGTGCTCCCGCGGTCGCCGGCACCGCCGTCGTCGTAGCGGAGCAGTGCCTCGGAGGAGCCGTTCTGCGGCCGCCACGGCGGCCCGCCCCCGTACCCGGACCCGTCCATGCTCTCGATGTCGTAGTTGTGGCTCCCCTCCCGCTCCGGGCGGCGCGGCGGCCTCGGCGAGCCGCCGCCGTCCATCGAGCTCGAGCCGCCGCCTCCTCTGCTCTGAACTCTGTAGATGCTCTTGTTCCTGGCCTTGCTTGCCGTCCCGGTCTAAGCTTGCGAAACGAACAAGTAGCAGAGCCTAAAAGGAAAATTCAGATGATAAACTTGAAGATGATTAGGATCGCGTTAATTATTCCAACTGGAAAAAAGAAAACGAAGATTGTTGGGTCAACACGTTACTTACTGAGAAATGGTGTGCGAAATTGAAACGTGGGCACACGCTAATGAATGCACTCGACGATTTATATAAACGTGGAAGGCAAATAAAACCATTCTTGTAAATTCCATTCCCGAGGTCATTCCGTTTTTGCTCCTGGAACGGAACATTCCGGTATCGGCCGATACCGGTGTACCGTTCCGGACTTTATTATATTAAAAATATATGAATATACATATACATAAATATTCATATAAATATATACTTACGGCATAATTACGCTTCATCACACTGACATTTTTACCAAACTCACATATAATTCATTAAGTTCACCTGACCATAATCATATTTCATACTCCATAGCTCATACATGGAAAATAAAAACACAATCATTTGGTTTTAGCCCGGTACCGAAATGAGCGGAACAGGCGTTTCGGCCGGTATTGGCCGGAATAGCCGGAATTGACCGGTATTTGACCCGGTACGGGATTTCAGCCCTTCTAGACCGGTTTAGGCACCGGAACGGGGCATTCCGGCCATTCCGGCCGGTACCGGAATGGAATTTACAACTATGAATAAAACAGAGCACATCCTAATCTCATTTAACATTTCTTTTTTTAGATTAATCTCATTTAACATTTCATAAAAAGCAGGAATACAACGTTCACTTGCTCAAAGCTAGCCGTAGATTCGAAGATCAAGGAGGAACAAGTGGACGGCTTAGGCGTGGGCCATGAAGGAAGGGCCCCACCAGTCGGGGACCAGCGTTGGACGGAAGCCGGGCAACACGGCCCCACTCCGGGGTCCTAGCCACGTGGAGCTTCCTTGCGGAGTTTTTTTCCATAAAATATTTTTCTTTTCAGCGAGTGGCTCCCCGAAGCGCTACGTGGACATGCATGATGCACGTTGTATCTGCTCAAGCTCGGACGAGACATTGCTGTCGCCTAGGCCTACCAAACATACCGGTGCAGCACGTAATAATTGACTCTAATGTCTCTCTTTTTTTTCACCGAAATTTGATACTACCTCCGGCCATCTTTATATGACGTTTTGGACAGCTAATTTAGCTTGAGTCTAGTTCAATTTTCGTGTCTGAAAAGTCGGAGGTAGTATTTTGTTCTCATGGAGTGACCAATATCAATTTTTAGTGTGCCGCTTTTAAAATCATAATGCTTTTTCTGGAGTTATGATGTATTCGAATTTATTATAATCTTGCTCACTATAGGATATGTATGAATAGATGCGATAGAGACAACGCATGGAACTTGGCCCCCACCCAAGGCAAGCTACATCATGTGATTGTACCATGACAATAATACAGATCCATGTCATCATGCCGTGACAACAACTCGGTCTAAATTCTCCAAAGTAGGCAAATATCTCCTTTTTTTCTTCTACATGATGCTCAATGTTTAACTGCCACGTCATAGGGCTACTAAATTGAAACAAGGGATTTTTTGGAAACCTTCCAAGCTGTTTTGGAAATGAAGCACCTTTCTTTTGTCCTAACCATCCACGTGGAATTATTTATATGGCCCCATGTGTGTTTGATTGTTTACGCTATGGGCATATATATGAACCTTGAAAAAATATTTTTTTTGGGAAACCAAAAATTGTCGATAACAAGGTGATGAAAACTCTCAATTATTAGAGATCTAGAGGGTAGCTAAAGCTTTGGAGCAGGCTTTCATCATCGTAGAGTAAAAATTTTCTTGTTTGGCTTAAAATGTAATTTGTCCCATGCCTAAAAAGGAAAGAAGGCAACAACCAGGAGGTTTCTCCTTTTTACCTAATGCTCTCTTCGTGGATATGTCAAGCTTTCTATTAGTTTCTACTAAGTTCCTATGCATACGCATACGCATACGTATACAAATCAACTGGTTGGAACATAAACTTGACAGACATGAAAGGCAAAGACTATTATATTACATACAGAATGTTTTACTGACAATTTATCTAACTACGTATAGTGAACAAACTTCAAAATCAAAGCTCCTGCAGCTGAAAATTCGTATCCTTCTCGTTCACGGATGGCAAAAATTGGATCCAGCTGAAAGATCGAAAAAAAAATCAAATCTTGATTGTGCAGGAGGGGACGGCAGGTCATTTGGTTTTGATGCGCAGTATTATTGGCCGTTACAGTTCCGCCTAGCTAATTAACTTCCGCGAGACAAGAAGGGGCCCTAGCGAGATGAACACTGGCCAATGGGCAGTAGACACCTCGGATCCAGCTTGGCTTTCCTATTTGTCTCCCCACAGAAGCTGTAGTTAACCATCCCAGGCCATGATCCGATCCAGACCCAAGACCAAGGAGCCCACTAAACATATGGAGTTCACTATTCCTTTCTTTTCTTTAATATTAATAAATAATGTCAGATCAGAGCAGGAAGTTCATATAATCTCTTATTACTCGGAGTCGTAAAATTAAATTCCATTAATTCTCGCATCTGAGTCGGTCATAGCACAAATAATGGAAGATAGCTCTCTCCGCAAGGCATGGCAAGAACAAGAATCTCACTTTTCGGTCGCTCAGTTGCATATTCGAATCAGATAAGCAAACATTATCATGGCAAACACTAAAGCAATTGCAAAAGCAGGTTGCTTGAGACAAGGAAAGAATCATATGCATGAGTTTTTCTGAATTTGAAGGATATGTAGGAGCTTACCTTAGCTTGAAGATTGCCGCTGATGGATGATGCTAACACATCAACATTTCCTCCTTGGGAGACCTGTCTTTCTCCCTCTCTCGCTCGCTCCCTCGCTCTCGGGCTGCTTATATAGCATCAGAAGAAGATGAAGAGAACCAGGTGCGGATTTGGGAAGCTTCTGAAGAGAACAGAAAATACAAGGGGCTGAAGAGAGAGAGCCCCTACTGACAGAGTAACAGGAGAAGCGGCGACTGAATGATACTGGTGTATACTACGAGCAAAAGACAACGTTTTCGTAGTATCAATTGCTGCCCCACTCATCATTGCCCATACGCATTAAACATTTTGGTCCATGCATGTATATATTTTTATGCACTATATAATAATATACTGTGTATAGTCATGTAACTAACATTGCGTGTATGCTTGGATGTCGGGTTAGTGTTTGTATTATAGTCTAGGGGAGAAACGCTAAAAAGGCTCTCATTGGCTGTCACTTGCATGCCCGGCCGGCCCCAGAGCCGTCCTGCGAGAATCATGTGATGCTGGTGATGCACTGATGCATATGCATCCGTGAGACCGTGACCATGAATGTATAATCGAGCACTTGACAGCGGCGTTTTATTTTCCTCTTTTATTTATTTTAAGAGATTCGTCGTTTTTTAAGCGAATATTATAGTTTCTATACGTGATTCTAGCGAGGCAACTTTAGCGGTATCCCAAGAGGTAGCCAATTGGCCACGAATAATAAGTTAACGTATGTATGGCTCCACTTCCACTCACGTAACGGAGAGGCAAGGATTGGTTTTTTATTTGATCGTTTGGATAGATCGGCTCCTGTAGCCAGGGCTGGACAAAATGCTCGAAGCTCGTTAGCTCGCTCGGATCGCAGCCGGCTCGGCTCGACTCGGCTCGGCTCGGTGCATATTCCTAACGAGTCGAGCAAGAGTTTTTGCTCGTTGGTATAACGAGCGAGTTCGTGCCGGCTCACGAGCTGCTCGCGAGCCAAACGAGCTAGAAGGTTTAATAAACTAATGAGAAAATTATTAATTAATAATAATATATGTATATTATATGCGTAGTTATAGATGATGTTATGGTTATATTCTATTATTATAGTATGATAGAGTAGATTTTAGAGATATTAAGACCATATAAATATTATAATTTTTTAATCATATATATTATTATGGTAATTTTAAATTTAACTCTAAATTTAACTCTAGCTTAACGAGCTTAACGAGCCAGCTCGCGAGCTTAATGAGCCGAGCCGGGCCAGGATTTTTGCTCGTTTCCTTGACAAGCCGAGCCGAGCTGACTCGTTTGGTTAACGAGCTCGAACGAGCCGAGCCAAAACGAGCCGAGCTGGCTTGACATCCACCCCTACCTGTAGCAGACGTGGTACGAAAAATGTTAATAAATCAATAGCTCGGCACTATTTTATATGGCGTTGCTTGATTAGGCTGGATTTTTTTTATATATAAGAAAAAACGAACTCACGAGGATCAGGATTGTTACTGATGATAGAATATAATGTAACCTTGCAGGATTACATTAATCCCCGCTATAATCTGTGGAATTATTTGTTCTTTGGGTGCATGTTGAATTAGAATTTAGCCTTTGCGAATAACGTGTTGTTACTTGTATAATTTTCGCTTCATAAGCATACACTAAATATCGTGTATCTTTTTAATTTTATTTATAGTAAGAGTTAAAATGATTTCTATAACTTAATGAAACAGGATTAATAGTTCCTAACTAGACTTAAGAACGAAGCTAGGCAGCTAGCTGTGTGATGTGGGAGGCTCTTGAAGCTACAAGTAGGCTAGGCTCGGTCCGAACGCGTGGCCACGCCGTCCCGCCGGGCGGCCATCACACGACGCAGGCGGGCACACAGTGGGTAGCTGAGCCACGTGCCTGCCCCTGCCCGGGATCATACGATATGTATCGAACCATCGCATCATACAGTACCGTACTCCTATCCTATAGTACCGGAGCGCTAGCTAGCGAAGAGGATGAATGGAATTCGAACCGAAGGGGTCCCCGGCCTACCTCCCGCGTCGGAAGCCAAGCAAGGCGTGGAGGCGCAGGCGGCCTGCCGGAACACGAGCAGCCAACCGCGAAAGGAACGCCGTGTGCGTGCGTACGTGTAGCCAGAGCAGCAGAGACGGAGTGGCTGGATCATGGATCAGCACTTGATTAGCAGGCACATACGGTGGTACGTCGGTCGGGGTTGGTGTGATAACACGAGGCTACGGCGCCGGCGCGGCACCGGGACGACGTGACTAGGGCGTGATGGGTCGGTTGATCGCACAAGGAGAAGACGGGGAGAAAGAAGACGACGGCCGGTGCCGGATCGCGCGATGACCGGTACGTACGTGATCCTGTCGTGTCCCCGGCCAGCCAGGTCACCAATAATCCAGGATGCAACGCTCGATCGGCACGTGCTCCCCTCCGATCCGCCCGCCCGTCGTGGAGCGGGAGGGGTCGTTAGTTGGCACGTGCCGGGGCCGGGGCTGCTGGAGTAAGTGCGTACGGACACGCGCGGCGTGGAGCACGCTGAATCAAATATGGTGGTGGTGGTTCCACTGCCCGCTGGCGATCGCGGCCGCTGTCTGCACGCGCATCGCGCGGCACATGCGTGGAATCCCCGTGGTCCGCGCGCCCGGCCTCCCTACTCTTCATCATCCACCAGAACAAAACATCCATATCGTGCCTCGTCTCAGAAGAAGAGAAAAACATGAGTCATGTCTAGGCCGGTGACGACCGATGAGGCCATGTTTCTTTCCCACCCGGAAAAAGCTAGATATATGCTAGTAGCTCTCTCACTCCAACTTGGCACCTTCCTTTAACCCTTCCAAGTTTCTGCTTCTCCCTGGTCACTTTTTTTTTCCCTCTCCCTTTTCGTTTCTCCTTGTCATGACAAAGCCACGACGCCCCGAATGGCATTGCGTGTGCGTGAGGCAAATAATAATTGTGCCTTCATAAACTCGTGATCCTCCAAACCATATTATTGTGATCCTCCAAACCATATTATTGTGATCCTCCAAACCATATTATTGAGCTACTTGAGACCACTTTTGCGTCTTCGATCTGTTCCCGAAAGAAACACTACCAAGCTGTGCTAGCATAACAACCATACATGATTGTTCTGCTGAGAGTGTGCATCCAAAAACGCCGCACAGCACGCCATCCACACCAATCGAAAAAGAAAGCATAAATCCGTCTCGGCTGTCTGTCCCTCATGTCTTGTGATCAGAAGATCCAAGCTCTTGGTACTTACTTGTAACAAACATGATTTTTATATAGTGTGGCAAACAAGCTCCACGCGTGTTAGGTTGTACTGCTTGTCCGGCCCTATTTCCATTTTTCATGTCCCCTGTAGATACGATATAACTCCTTTTCGACAAATCCGCACAGTATAACATGATATACCATATTTTGTTCCCCTTTTTTCTCGACACGACCGAAAGCAAATGGACTCATATACAGCATCAAAGCGCGTCCTCCAGATGCAACAAAATTATGGCCAGATGGAGATGGACAGGGGAAACCGTCGGCTCAGCGGAACAGCGGCAGTATTCCCCACTGGTGCAGGAACCCTTCTCCGGTTGTCACCTCCAGCACCAGGAGAACCAGAACGGCCAGCATGGCGGCGCGGCCGTTCCAGGTCTCCGCGCTCTTCGTCCAGCCCCACTCCCACACGATCACCGGTGGGGGCAGCTCGTCGCGCTTCGAGTCGTATGCAGCTAGCAGCTCCTCCACGCTCCCAAGGGGTACAAGTGACTGCAAAATGCCAATGCAAAGAAACACCGTACATCACTTCGAAATATTTGTTTTTTTAAAAATATCTTCAAAATATTTTGCAGATTGGGTTAAGATAGCATTTGTATGATGTGAGCTAATGACTCCAAAGCCTCAGAAACCACAGCATATCATTGGATTTGGAGACGATTTGATTATGTTCCCCTCAGGAGCAATCATTGTTATGACCAATATTCCAAAGCCAGTGTTATTTGGTGTCCTAAAGTTTTATGCACACCAAGAACATGGTGGATCATGATCCTCTGCCCAAACACATGATTTTGTAGTATCTCTTTGATATAAGGAAATATGCAATCTGTACATATTTGAAAATCTACTTGTTTCGAAACTTTTTTTTTCCCATCTTAACGGATATATCTAATGAAGCTAGCCCCAATATGTGAGTTTATGGATTACAGGCAGCCTCAATGTGTCAGCCAATAGCTATGATGTTGGCAAAACACTCAGATTGACATGGTTTTACTGAGGTATCATTCTAGCATATTGTTGATCAAAACTTATGCATAGTTGAAGTCGCCATTATTGAGTTAGGCACAAAATATCCATACACAAATCATCAAGAAATAGGAATATCCTTTTGACCAATCACGCAAACGAGATACAGAATTCTGCTTGCCATATGTTAGTTGTTACCTGCCGAGCCTCAAGATTGGAAACTGCCATTGCGCCAACATAAGGCAGGCTTTCAATAACAGCATCAGCAAGATCCGAAATGAATGTGGGTTCGCAACCTAATGCAGGAACTCGTCCCCAGTGCTTGATGCCAGATTCTAAAGCCAACTCCTTGTACTCCACATCGATTTCTTCCAAAGTTTCAATGTGTTCGCTGACAAAACTGAACAGGGAAGACAGGAAGAAAATATGAGGATTTCGGACCAAAATTAATGGGAGAAAACTACAGTCGATGGCAAGGTGACAGTTATCAGGGTTACAGGAGTCCGAGACAAGAGAAGCCATGTTAAGAGAAATAATACCTGATGGGAACAGCTAGAAGGCTCTTCACCCCTCTCTGCCCAAGCTCAATAATTGTCTCATCAGTGTATGGTTTCAGCCATTCCACTGGTCCTACTCGGCTCTGTAGATTCAGAAGATGGATTAGTAAAAGAAGAATAACCACCATATTTGGTTCATTGAGAGAGCTTCAGTGACCTGATAAGCGAGTGTACATGGATTTGTTATTCCTCTTTTTTCGAGTTCTTCCATGATAAGATCAATACATTCTTCCATCTCTGCTTTATATGGATCGCCAGCTTCTTCAACATATGCCAAAGGAACCCCATGAGCACTGAAAAATATCATAACCTGCAAATTCATTTCAGCAATTCAGAATAGGTGCACCTGGGTTCGGATGGAAAAATTATGCAAAAATGAAACAGTCCTGGACAATAACTTTTTATTACTAGAAGCTATCTTCGCTCAAACATTACTGCAGTATTTGAGGAAGCATTCCCCAGAGGAAACAGACTTTTGAAAGAAAACCAATTTGCTTGATGTCAAGAGAACTCAAACCTTCTACCCTTTACTCTTTTGTAAGTATTGGCAGCTTGGCAGATATGGAAATGTGCCTGGTTGAAGAAAAAAGGTGAAAAAAAAAATAGGTTGCCTACTCTTCTACACATGAGACAGGCTTGTATGATGACTTGTAAAGTAAATGGCTACCAAGTTTAACAACCTACCTTTTTTACTAAAAGAATCATAGTTTTTACTTCTTACCTTTTGGGGTTCTGGAAATTTTGTCAGTTCGTTCTCAATCAAAGTTGCCATAGCCTTGATATATCCTTCTCGTTGATACCATGAAGGTATAACTGTATGTTGCATATTCACCAGATACTCATCCTCTCTAAAGGAAATTGAAAGTGATATAAATATGTAAGCGCCAATTTTTTAAGCAGTAGAAATACAGGTATTTTAGAATTTCAAAAATTACCTGAATATGCTCTCCAATAAACGGAGACTTGAACCACTAGTTGATATGGAGAACTGAGGGTATAGAGGAAGTACAACAAGTTTTGTAATTCCATCCCGTTTTATCTAGAATGCAATGAGAACAAAATTAGTGAGTTCACAAAGATAATAATATTTTTCTAATAGATATATATGAACAATGAAGCACCAGAAAGTAGCTATTTCTTTATGTCTAGAATAGTATTCATATAGTAAATGGTTTCACGAATACGATGCATGAGTATGTCGCTTAGCTAATGGTTTCATATCTAAAACAGAATATCATTCATGATGTTAACGGTTTCATACAAGTATTGAAACTGCAATCTAGATTCATAATTTGAACCCTCAACTTAATGTGTTTGATTTTATGTCTTACGTTTACTACAAATAATGGAAATTTACAGGTATAGTTTCACTGTTCAGATAATAGAATCCTGGAAAATAAACAGAAAACAGGAGTATTTTGGATCTATGCCATGCCCCTACTTGTTCTATGGCTTCTTCAGTGAAGGGATGCCAATACCGCATTCCAACATACACCTTGGCAGGAACCTCTTTTTCACATAACGCCTCCCTCAGTGCTTCAGCCTGCACAATCCATAAAACCCACCAAATAAGAGCTCATGATGGGAAAATCATTAATTATTCCCTAAACGACAACAACATAAGATAGCAGCATACATTCACATTTGAATCCTATCATTGTCCAATGTAAAAGATAACTGAGCAAAATCTCATTGGAAATCCAAAATGTTGCTTCTATCTAAGAAATATCAACCCAATTATCACGGGGACATTTCCTATGCCTAACCCATGAGTCATAGAAATATCAACCCAATTATTAGGAAAAGTATTTCCCAACAAACTAAGAAGCAGCATGCGGTATACTCCATGTTGGGAATTGATATTGCAGGATTAATCCTAATTGTTTGAAGTTCCATGAAGATCCCCTGTAACACTAATGAATGGGTTAATTCGTCATCAAAATCTCATTGGAAATCCAAAATGTTGCTTCTCATAGTATAAGATCAACATGGTGGCCATGAACCATAAATGAAACAGAAAATGAAATTCTGCATCTTCAGTATTAATCTTAATCGTTTGAGTTCCATGGTGATCCCCTGTAACACTAATGGATGGGTTAATTAGTCATCTAACAAAGTAATCAAGAGAAAATTAGTTTTCCTGTGATCCTCTTGCATCCTTTTTTCCGACTCTAGGTAAACGGAAATCCACGTTGCTAAAATATTCAGTGCACGGCGGTCATGGAAATTGGCAAATTAGACAACAAAAGTGACAGTATACCTGCGCATCAGTAATTTGTCGGAGAGGAGAACCGCCTCCTATGGATGCATAGCCCTCCTTACTCTTTGGTGCTCTCACTACAGATATGAATTTCGCTAGTGGCTTCTGCAGAAAGCGAAACAGCCTAGGAAGACGGATAATGTCCTGTGATCACACGTCATCGGATAAATAGTTAGTAAGAGAGAAAAAACTTGCTCTATGATGTACTCAAATACAGTAGTAATATGCATCCACCCTATCTTTCTAGCTCAAGCGTTCGGAATATGATGTTCGAAAGTTAAACTCCAATGTTGATTAACAAACACAACTAAACATGCCATTCTCAGAAACCTAGTACTTTATAACTGGACTATCTGCATATCTGCAATATACTAAACCTGCTACACATATCTGCAATATACTAAACCTGCTACACTTGAGCAACTGCACTAATTATTTTTGTGCTACAATTGGTAATAAACCTTAAAGGAAAAAAGGTATGGAAACAAATATAGGGAGTAAAAAACTTAGAATCTAGTATTACTTTGCAGTATGGTAATTACCGGGTCTGCAAAAAGATTAAACAAGAAGGGCTGCACATCGTCAAGAGTCTCTGGGCCCCCAAGATTCAGCAAGAGAACACCAATTTTTTCATTGCCAACAAAAAGTTTTCTCAAATCAGATTGAGAAGTAAGAACTGCCTCTGACGCTGATGAGTATACTCTAAAGTGATGCCTCAAGTCAGGCAATGGTTGAGAAGACCATCTCAAGTTGCATTTCACTGAAATTCCCGAGCGGTCGCCAGCTGAGCAAGGTTTAGATGCATGTATCCTTGATAGATGGACCCTGTTAGGCACCAGAGCTATGTTAGCTACAACATAACATTGACAATGGCATCAGATATAGGTGTAAAAAGGCACAGCCTATGAATATCATCACTGCTGCACTTGTGCAGAAAACAAAGAGGTGTGATGCAGAGAATCAGAACATCAGTTCTAATTGTGAGAGCTAGTAAAAATTGCATCCAGCAGATACAGGTATCCCTTGTTATTTTTTTTTCGAGAACCCGCAGGAGAGCCGGTGTCTTTGTATCAAGAAGAAAAATAGTTTTACAACGCAGGCCTATTAGTCGTGCACACGCACATGATGCAGGTATCCCTTGTTATACTGAAACCTCCACACGATCATGTAACAAAACAAAAAAAAAATCGTAGCTACAGCCCAAGTGGCAGGAACACGGTTACTACTTGCAACGGTAATGAACTTTTGGTATCATCGGGAAAGCACGCGTGCTGCATGCAGAGGTTATCGGTCGTTGATCAACCATCATCCCGGAAGCAGAGAGAAACAGTATCAGATCTACCCCCTCCTTCCAATTGGCATCAAAACAAATTCTACAGCCTAGTACACAAGAAATACAAAGGTAAATACAAGCTGGGGAGAAGCGGATTTGTATACCTGGAGGGATTCCGGGGCGCGGGCCTCTTGGGGAAATGGGACGGCCCGGCCTCCACCCTCCCCATCTCCACGACGCCCCTCGTGCTCGCCTGGCTGGACGACCACATCCTCCCCGCTCCTCCCCTCCGCGCAACAGTAAAACGTCCCGCAACAGCGGCCACGCCGAACGCCGGCAGGGGCCTCGCCGCCGCCGCAGACGGAGCGGGACGAGAGGAGAGAGATGGCTAGAGAGAGAGAATGCGGGCGCGCGGTCCGGTGGGCGGGGTTACGGGAGGCGTGTCGCGACGCGCGACGCAGGTGATGAAGGGAAGGAAGAGGAAGGGGGGAGGCGACGGACGGCAGCGAGAAAACACTAATCCGCAACGGTTGGTCCCTGCGATTTTGGAGGGTTTTAGCCCCCCCCGGCGCGCTCGGCCCCCCGGGGCACAGTCACTGACCTGGGGGACCCTTGCTCCGTGGGGCCCCTTGTCAGTGATGCTCCGGTCGTGCCCGTGAGGCGGCTCGGGGCGCGGCGTGGAATGTTCAGCGCCTCGCGGGGTTTGCGATCGGGGGGAAATTATCTCGGCGAAGTTTAACGATCCAGTCCCTGCAGTACCGGTTATTTCATTCACCGCTGGAGGCAGAGCACATAGCTTTCTCGAGCGAGACCGGCGATTATTATTCCTCCCCTGACCCCCTCGTCTCTTTCAGTTTGTTCACTCGCTGGGAACATCCAAAACCGATATTTGCTCGTGTGCAAGCAAGAACGCTGTTCTTCCACAAGACCTGGATCAGATTCTACTTTTTTTTTTAATTTCTGGATATCGTTTGGTATGGAGGAAAGATCAATGCGTTGCGCGGTGCAGTCAGTCATGCATGCCTTCCAGTCCACCGTTCGGACTTGAAAATGCTGTCCCCGCGGCCTGAATCTTCCGGCATCAGATAGGGGGCACGCGACCTGAATGTGTGCAGTCAGTCGTGCATTCCACCGTGGGAAGTGAAAATGCTGTTTCAGACGCTGACAATGGGCCAGGAGCATGGTTCCTCCTCCTGACCTGAAAAGCTGTCCGGGCTCCAAAATGGCAAAATCAAATACTACACAAGAACCGGAACATTGTCTCGGGGGTTTGAATTTCATCAATTGATCTCTTCCGCGCACCTGCGGCCTGCTTAGTGCTTAGGTTCCAGTCTGAACTCTGAAGAGTACTGTACAGGCGCCTACTATTCAGAACAAACAGCACTGCCCATCCAAACTCCACCGAGTATCAACCTAGCATGTTAGCATCGGTAGATCACTAGATTGTGACGGTTACTATTCATCGACAGGGGGAAGGCAACGAAGGTGCACTGTACACCGCCCTGGCTCACTATCAGTGTCTGACTGCCTGGCTAGTGAATAGTGATTAAGCTTTGCCCATACATCTCTCGCAGGTTCATCTCGTCCCTTTGTTATTCCTGACGGGACCACCTGTTACCACAATTGGCAGTTGACAATGATACTTACTCCGTATGCAAGAAGCTTTCTTCTTTAGGTATAGTGTTGCTTCACATTTTCCACCTTTTTTTTTGTTGAACTTAAACACATTTTCCACCTGGTTGGTAAGGAGTAATCGCAGTCTTGCTTAACTAGTCTGGGAGAATATTATCAATATGAAACGACCTAATCTTCAAGGGGGCAAATCATCTACTGCTGCATCGTAATGACAACGGCTAAGATTATTTCTGAACCAAAATGCCTAAATGCCGGTATGATATTCAGATGATATGGCACTTGAATAGCAAATCACTCCTCGGACTTAAACTTGGGTCGGCAGGAAGGTTGAACAGCCTCAGTACATACTGCACATAGCAATTAGCAAGTGGTCCGTTCCCCAAAACTGTATCGATGAATATTGCTCCCAATGAGTGGCAGGAAAATATTCCCTGCATCTTGATGATGTTCATCCCAATGCCACTGCAAACTGCTTGTCAGTCGGAGACACACAAGTCAAGAACACATCGCCATGAAATCCTCACAAGGCCACAAGGCGCGTGCCACCAGACCCTCAAGGCCTCAACCCTCAGGCGACGAGATCGTACTCGTCCCGCGCCGGCGGCACGACGTCGAGCCGCATCATGCTCCGGTACGCCGCGGGCACGGGCGCGCCGGCCTGGACGCACAGCTCCACCACCGCGGGGGCCTTGCCGTAGTACCTCTTCAGCTCGTTCGCCAGCGGCGGCGACTCCTCCCCAGTGTCGGCGACGTGCCACACGTAACTGGGCGGGACCAGGTCGTCCACCGTGGCCTCCTGCCACGCGTGCTGCCCGTCCCGCTGCTGGTGCTTGGTGGCCTTGCACATCCGCACCTTGTGCCCCTTGGGCCCGACCTGCACCTCCGGGCAGTACCCGCACGTGTGCACGCTGTACTTCTTCATCAGCCTCGCCGCGCCGGACCGCATGTCCAGCCACGACTGCAGCGTCCTGGTGGCCAGCTCCGGCACCGTGATCCCCTCATCCTTCTCGTGTTCATTACCGGCTTCTGCGGAATCAGAACTGATTGCCATTGACACCATTGGAGCTGGCAATGGTGTGCACGCCGGTCGTGGTGGCGGTGGCTCAGGTGACGCCTCTGCTTCAGAGTTGCCTGCTCCGTCCGGCTCGAAGTCGGCGATCCTGCCTTCAATGGAGTAGACCGGCCTGGTCCGCCGCTTGGTCGGGTAGCGTTCGACGTTGACACCGGCCTGGATGCAGAGCTCCAGGATCGCCGGGAGCCTCGGCACGTCGTACTTCTCCTTGTGCACCACCCTGGGCTTGCCGACGCGATCGAACAGGTGGTAGCAGTAGGGGAAGCCGGCGACGTCCCGCACGGTGCCCGGCAGCCACACGTGCAGGGAGTTCCTCGCGCCGCTGCCCCGGCCCTCGCACGTCCTGATCTCGTGCCCCATGCGGCCGACGTGCACCTCCGAACAAAACCTGGCAAGAACATTTTCATCAATGCCATGAATTTTCTTGCGCCATTACTGATGATGATTGTAAGTTTGTAACCCGTGGAAATTCGAAGCAGCGTGCTCGACCTGCAATGTTGTTTTTTTGAAGTCGCTCGAGAGGTCGCTCGACCTGCAATGTTGAGCTTGAGTGCTTGACTCACCTGCATCGCTTCACCGGGATGGCGTCCTCGCCCTCGACGAGCCTGGTCAGGCCATGGAGGAGCCTCTCCCTGGCCGCGTGCACGCGGAGGGCGACGTCGACGAGGTGCTGCACGAGGAGGCCGTTGTCGGGCGGGTGCTCCAGCACGCGGCACGGGTTCTCCCGCCGGGCCTGCCTCTCCTCCTTGGCCCGCCGGATGAGCACCTTCATCGGCGTCACGTACGGCTTCCGCTCCCACCTCCTCCCGAGCCGAGGCACGTCAGCGTACGGGGCGCCCTCTTCCTCCTCCAGCTCCCCGCCGCCGCCGCCGTGAAGCCATCTCGTCCCCGCGACGACCGGAGGGGGCGGCGGCGGCTCGGCCCGTGCGCCAAGCTGCCGCGCGAAGACCGCACGCAGCGGCGCGCGTGATGCTCTCGAGTGGACGCCGACGTCGCCGAGGATCCCCTGCATCTGCCAGACGACGGGCAAGGCGGAGCCTAAGGCCGCAACGGCATTCCGTCGAACACCTTACGGGCGCTACCCTGATGGTGGAAGTACAAAGAGCGCGCCAGCGCTTGCAACGCCGAGCAGCCGCGCCTAGAGGCACGCCGGCGCACACTGTACGAGCGACGGCAGTCCAGCAAGCGGCTAGGAGAAGCGCGGGTTTGGCCGCCGGCGAGGAGCGGCGCCCTCGAGCCCCTCTGAATTGGGGCGTCCTTGAGTTTTTTTAGGGGGCAACCCCTCCCGTTCCTTCAAAAAAAAAAAAGTCACGGCGTGACTGGCGGCCCTTTATCCAACGTCTAAACTCCATCCAATGGCTCGCAGCAACGCAATACCAGAAGCTTCCAGACTTGCCCTTTTCATCAGCAACGCAGACCGAATGCGGCAGTGGGAGGACTTTCGTGAATCTGATTCAGGGACTCGTTGCTTTAGATTCAGGGACTTTCGAGAATGTTCATGTATTGTGTTTTGGACTTTGCATCACCTGTTTCAATTTCATCGGATCAATCATGCTACTGTCTGAATGCCTTTCTATATTATAAGATATTATTCCAGTTAAATCTGAATTTTAGCTCATGTTTTGCACTCAATTTGCTACTGTCTGAGTGTCTTCGTTGGCTGAAATTGAATTGAATTTCAACACCTGAAGATGTACGCGTGCAGTAGTATTCTAAATTCTGTCAAATGAAAAAGAGAGAAAAACAAAAAAAAGCGTGGTCGGCAGGATTCGAACCTGCGCGGGCAAAGCCCACATGATTTCTAGTCATGCCCGATAACCACTCCGGCACGACCACTTGTGTGTTATGTTTCAGTTACCAATTGACATAACGTATTCAAGAGGATTGTTTCCTTGTCTGCAGCTCCGGCTAGATTGGTTCAGAGTTGGGTCACCTCCAACTCTCCGGCCAGGTTGACCACGGCAGCGAATAAGCACCAGACGAGGCGCCAGGCGGCAAGCAGCTTCCTTTCCTCCGGCGATGGCGACGCAGGATCCCAAAGGTAACCAGACCATCGCTTCTACTCCGAATCCTCTTTCTTTGTGGCCTCATCGAATCATCGCCCATCGATTCCCTCAGCACCGACGCGAACCAATCGTTCATCCCGTTCCCTGTTGCTGTCCCCAGATGCTGCTCGCGCGGAGGAGGAGGAGGAGGGCCCCGCCGCGGCCGAGCCGGCGGCGAAAGCAGCGAGGGTGAAGGTTCTCTTCTTCGCCCGGGCGCGGGACCTGACGGGTGTGGCGGAGTCGTCGGTGCAGGTGCCGGCGGGGGGCACCGCCGGGGAGTGCCTCGCCCGGGTGCTGGCCCAGTTCCCCAAGCTGGAGGAGATCCGCGGCTCCATGGTGATCGCGCTCAACGAGGAGTACGCGCCCGACTCCGCCAGGGTCGCCGACGGCGACGAGCTCGCCGTCATACCGCCCATCAGCGGCGGCTGATGTTACCACGAGCGAGATGGAGAGGATATTAATAAAAAAACAAAATAAAAGAAATAAAAGAAAATAAAGGTTCATTCTGCCTTCATTTTTGCCCTTGTTATGTGCATGTTGGACAGGCAATCTCCTGTTCTTGATCTTGACATACATTTTGTTATCATAATCCGTTGGTAAATCATACTTTGATGTGAAGAAATGACCGGAAGGAATGCATCTCTTAACTCTATATGCTGTACATCATGTGCTACTCTTCCAGTCTCTCACCACTTCAGCAGTGTTATGCTAAACATGAGTTTAGATGGCCGTGAGCATGCAAATAATGCCCAGTGAGACCATTCATTCACTGATCCGATGCTCGACAGTCGAGCTACAATCCAAACGGGAGTTGGGAAAACCGGAAGCCACTCTATCATCAAAAATATGAATGGACCAGTTGAGAGAATCAAGTACAGTCTGGCAGCCAAAGAGACCGTCTCATCACCCTGCGTTGGGAAAACCTCCATGATCTTCACTGATCGGAATGGTCAGGATCAAGCAGCGGCTGCTCCGTCTTGACCGTCTTTAGTCTGAACCAAAATTTTCAGTTCAGATTCTGATATATATGGCACCCCCACAACCATGTCTTCAAACCTGTATCTGAAACTAATTCGTTCCAGATTCAGATGACGAGGTGAAGTGACGAACTCATCCTTGTTCCGTCAGATAACAGCAAGGAACACAGCTCCATTATGTACTCCTTCAGATGATTACACTCTCATCAGTCATCACCATCGGACACGGCCACAGGTACATTGCAGTAGTACAGTGGACCCTGAAATCAGATAGGCAGATAGCATTGCAGGCTGCAGCATACGGACTGCAGAGCTGCAGACACTGAAAGTCGACATCACGATCATTGGTGTACAAGAACAAGAGATGTACACGACAGGTTGACAACCGACACCAGGTGAGAGCACATGAAATCTGAGCAGTCTAGCATCCAAATTAACAAGAAAAGAGCATGTCTGTACCAATGACATCCAGGACTCCACCACTGACCAAGGACTAAACCGAGTTAGGGCGAAAAATACAAACCATGAGCACAAAAAGTGGTTCATCAAAATAGAAAAGAAAAAACAGCAGGAGTACAAGATGTGGTTGCATAGTGCCATAGTAAAGGTATTGATCAGGCACTGCATTGGCATCCTCCTCGCTGCTGTCATCTAAAAGCAAAAGTACTGCAGCAAAGCCAATTCAGATGCACATCATCCAGATCGGTTGCTTTTGTTATGGAGCTTCGAGCAGGTTGGATCATCGCTCCTGAACCATCGACCATGGAAGCACGGCGCCGGACGAAGTTCTTAGCAGAGGTACACGTCTCGCTACCAAGAAGGCTTCGTTGAGACGTGCTGCACGGTCTGCAAACTGGGAGGTCCTCTGTATTTTCACACCAACAAGCAGGAACAACATGGTCAGGACGTGTAGCTTTCTCATTGAAAATAATGATGTTAACCCAAAAAAGCAACATTAATTGCTTAACTATGACCACTGACTTTAAGCAATGGAGGAAGTGAGTGAACATACAACACTTAGCCACAAGTTATTTTACTAGCTTGTTGTTTTTTCGCGCTTTACGATAATTGTATCCCGGTGTTTTTCACATCTGAAAATGGTGTCACATCAAATTGAGAATGGACAGCAAGGTGCAACTGATATCCCCTACATGTCCACAATAATAGGACTTCATTGTGGGTGTGGTCACTATGGGCAGTAGGGTAGGGCTATTATTCTCCTCTTAACTTCCATGTGGACACCAGTGGGCATGCCTCGACTTATCTACAAAGAGCCATGCCTTTCATTTTGAAAAAAAGGGGGACAAAGAAAACTATGGTATGGTATCCGAATTGAAGTATGGCAGAATATTTAATCTTCTGCCCAGGTTTGCCAGGACATACTACTGACTAGACACAATTCTAACCCAATGTAATTCAACGGATAATACAGTACCTATATAAGCCAGCCATAGTCAAACACACTGGCAGGTGCTTTTTAATACATCCCCCTACATGAGGGACACTGCCCTACTGAACATGTGGTAGCAATCATGATTGTATTATGCATTAACGAAATTGATGCAGGTCGTGACTCGTGAGAAAATCTGGAAACTCTCTAGTTTGATATGAATGTGAGAAACTCAAACATGGTGCTGATCATGAGAAAATCTTTTTTTGGTTTGGTGTTTGGGGGTGGCTCATTTGGAGCCCAGTGTCAAAATATGGAAGTCACTAATAAAGCCACCTTTTTCTGCAGTGAAGACTGCCAATGATAGCAGGAGAGAAATCAAAATTAGAATTGCTCAGATGTCTCCCATACACCAATATTTCAAGGAGAACAATGATATTGTAAGCCCCATAGACATGATCATAGCAGATAAATAAAGACTGTGACCCCCAAGAGAGTGCTGAGTTCTAAGAAAAATATCTAGCATAATTTTGCCCTTCGAAATGATTTAGAAAAAAAATCTTCTCATAATTTAAACTCTGATCACCTCGCACTTGGGAAGCAAGTTCATCCAAAAGACTATGCAAGTTAACTTTCATGAAAGAACGCAGAGAATACATGTTGTTATCACTTTTACAGCATAGATGTAAATTTTGACTCATAATATCTTGATTTCCTTGATACTTGTACTTCAACATATATTCACTAGCTGTGATATTTTGAGTAAATGACAAAATATTGCTCATAATTCCTCCAGCAATTCTCATAACAAAATATCTCCAATGAATGAATTAAGCCTTCCCATCAGCTAAACATGCAACTTATGCCATTGTAGTACACTAAACCACAATGGGAAACAGGTCCATAATTTTAATATAACAACAGATGTGTTGAACAGAAGCCAAGAGCTTACCTTGTCATCAAATGCAATCTTGATCTGGTGCAAGCCTCTTGCCTTGTGCTTCAACCTGTACACCCTCCTTCCCAGCACGACCAGGCCCAGTAACGCCACGGCGATGGAGAAGGACCACACCGGCTTCACCTTCCAAGCACAGTAGTGCAGCAGCCTGAACGGCAGCTTCCACCAGACCACTACTTGTTTGTCGCCCTCTTCGGGAACCGGTGCATGAGCCAGAGGCAAAGCACCATCCTTTGCCTCGCTATCTGGTTCATGGCAACCGGATGCGGTTTTAGCGTTGCCCCCTTGCTCCTGCTCCTCTTGTTCAGCACGAATCTTGTCACTTGCCACAACATCCTTTGCCTCGCTATCCAGTTCATGGCATTCTGATGCGGCGTTAGCGTTGCCCAATTGCTCCTGCTCCTCTTGTTCAGCACGAATCCCGTCACTTGCCACAGCATCCTGGAGGCATGAGCTTTCTACACCCGCATCAATTTCTCCATCACCTAGTTGGACAGGGGAACTCTCCCCTGTAGGCGCAGCTTCATCAGAATCCAGAGTTTCTCCCACGCCATGATGCACCGGCTGCAGCGCCGAGCCCAATCCCCCCTGATCAATCACAGCATTCCTCTCCTGGTCAACCTCACCGTCTACCGCCTCGGTTTCACTTCCATCTGCGCCCCAGGATGCACCGCGCACCACGGTGGCTTGAAGAATCGAGCCTTCTCGGGCCTCATCGACCCCTCCCGTCAGCAGCAGCAGCTGCTCATCGCTCCAAACCCCAGCGGAAAGATCGAAGCTCCCTCTCGGAACCGGATCGAATCCATCCGGAAATTCCAACCCGTGCCAGGCGTCCCCGTTCTCCGGCCACGCGCCCTCGCTGGGGGACCCGGCGTCAGGGCCGGCGGGGGCGAGGGCGAAGTGGTCGTGCAGGACGTCGCCGCCCCCGCCGGAGACGACCACGACCTCGCTGTCGTCGTCGGCGCCGCCCCCGCAGCCGGACGCCGCGGAGAGCACCTCCCAGTCGCTGATCTCGGAGGCGGCGTCCTCCATCGCCGTGGTGGCTCTGGCGCTGCCGTCTCCCTCGGATGGGCAAGGGGAAGAAGGGGGAAAGGTTTGGGGAGTTGGGAATCGGGGGACTCGAGAAGGGAGGGAGGAAAAGGCGGGGGAGGAGGAGACAGGCAGGTGGGACCGAGTGCTTGGCGGGTCCCAACCGGCAGGGACAGGAAGGGTGTGGGCGAGGAAAAAAGGCGGAGTAGGGAAGGCCCAGGCGCCGGCACACGTAGCAGCCCACGGGTGTTGGATAACGAGAAAAGCACGCGACTATGCTCACGCCGCGGAGCACATTGGTATCACTGTACAGTGGGCCCCCCATGTGAAAAGAGGGGTGGGGCCATGATGTCATAGGGAGAGTAGAGTCCAGGGGATTCGCTCAGGTGGGGCGGTTTTCGGCCATGGGGAAAAAAATCTATACGGTAGGCTCCAATGGGGACACCAGTGCCGACGTGGTATTCTCGCGTACACGTGTCGCGCTCCCGATGCGGATCCAACGAGCCACGCCGATAGGGCGGTGGGATGGTCACGGCAATGGCTCGTCCCCCCTTGGATTTCTTTCGGCGGAAGCCCGTGGATTCGTGGAAAACCCCATATGCTTTGCCAATTACCATAATAAATTAATTATGCCATGGTTCTCAACTTCTCCAACGAAAATCAGCATCGTGTACTTGAGTACTTCGCCCTGATGGGGGGCTGATGATGCCATGGTTCTCCACGTACCACGGACGCTTATGGTTGAAAAGTGGACGGATATCTTATCTTATATTGCGAAACAGGCACGAAAGAACACATGCCGTAGAAAGTTGTTCTCGGTGCATCCCTTTCGCTAAATAGCAACAAACACCACGGCGAAAAATGTCACGGACACCGTAACAACATCATCAGCGAGAATCGTCGGATTCGCATCCTTCCAAATTACATTGCAGAACCGTGACAAAAGAGGAGAAAGAATCCGTTGATGTTCTTGAGTGATTGGATTACAGCAGTGCCGACAACAACGCTTCCAAGATCGGAGCCGCCCAAGATTCGCGGATAACAGCAACCAACCAACCACTGTACACCTATGTGACGACGACCTACAGCTACAAGACAAAGCATGTCTTCTCGCTATATTTACTGGGCTCAGAGGTCAGGAGTCAGGAAACACCCTCTCCATTGACTGCTTTTCGCAATGGCCAATGGCCGAGGAGAAGTTTCAGGGCTTGAGCCCTCTCAGGCTTCGCGTCCCGGGTGATCATCACGCCGTGTAGATGGGCGGCCCAGCTGCGCCAAGGGGTGTTCTCGGCAGTAGCATCATCGCCATCGCGGCTTCTCTTGCCTGCAAAACATTTGGCCGGTCAGGACCATTTGCCTGGGGACTGAAAAGCGCACAAGGGTTCTGTGTCACTAAGGTCAGTCTCAGTGCACAGTTTCACTATATGACTATCTAGACTAAAAACTAGGTAACTGTATGAAACTCCTTTCACAAACCGGGTCACAAACCAGGTCAGCATCATTTAATGCCATTTAATGCCATAAACCCCCACTAAGACTGGTCTAAATGCAAGTTAGCATAAACCGGGTCGAGGGCCCTACCTTGGCTTGTTCTTAGTCAGGGATGGACCACTTTTCATATTGTTCCTCATGCCGGATTCAGCCAGAGCTCCTGACCGGAGCACCTGTGTGTATGCAACCAACGGTTTAGTTTATGTTAATAATCCGGAACAGAGGCAAAACAAAGTGCAGTAGCACCGAATATGGACATCTAAATCTAAAGAAAAAGAAAGGACACTGAAAATCAGATGCATTCAGATGATGGACTCATACAAGACAGGGATTGTGAACAAGGGAAATGTCCAAAGATGAGATGTCTAACCTTTCTGTTTTGTTCACCGCTGCGCGTTGTCGTTGTATATCTTGCTCCAACAGGATGGCCTGCGGATCTTGACTTCTGCACAACTTCATTCTACAATGAAGCACCATTTGATCCATGCCAGTTGTTAGTAAAATTGACCAAGTACCAAGACAAATCACTGTAAACTAGCAGCATCAATCAATAATCAAAACTAAAATTCTGGGTTCTCGTATGTTTTACCTTGGCTACCACATTCGCCCTTTTTGAAATCCTAAGAGCCTTTGCATTAGGTGGGACATTTTCGGAACTGTTTCTGCACAAAGGACCACATCATTTTAGATAATTAGATGTTTCTTTACAAATCATTCAGAAAAGAGAACAGATAGAGATACCTAGCACTAGGAGGTGCAGATGCACGCACATATCCTCTCTTCCTGTTATTTTCATCCAATGCTGCGGGTGTGCTCAGCTGCTTCCTGGCCATCCAAAGAAGGCAAAAAATATCAGTATAACATTCTTCTAAAACTTCCATTCAATATGTGAAACCAAGAAAACTAATGACCTTTTATTCTGTGATCCATTGTTTATGCTAGCAAGTCCTGCTGATCTTTTTAATGTAACCTGCAAAATGATACTGAGCTTGTCACAAATGTTTGAACTGATAATGCTTTAGGATCAGCAAACTTATCGGGATATCAGCCTTTTGACACTTCAAAAAATGCAGTTTCGACTAGAAGTTCAGGCATTCAAAGATGAGTGATCAACATTTTTAGGGTGCAAAATTACCTGAGCACTGGATGTTCTTGCACTAACTTGAGATGAAATTGTTTTAGCAGCAGACTTCCCAATAGCAGTACTGTTGCTAGAAGCAACATGAGAAGCACTTGATCCTTTATTAAAGAAAATCCCACGAGGAAGGGCATCTGAACGTTGCACACCTTTAGGATATGTATGAGAAGCTTGAGCAGCTAATTTGGAAGGCGCCAAAACTCTATTAGTGTTCTGACACAAACTGGATCTGGAAAATCTACATGAGGTCATTGCTTTATTAGGAGGTTGATAAGAAGCTGATCTTGAAGACGCTGCAGATCTATCAGCATCCATCCTATCAGATAAAGCACGCAATTTCATCTCAACTCTCTTGTGGAATGGATCCTTCAAATCTTGAGAGGGCCTGTTTTCTGAATTCCTTCTTAAATCTACCCTTGGGATCTGGATCACAGAAGTTGGCAGGTCCTGAGATAATGTAGATAAAGATATATCAGATGAACAAAGTCCAAAACTTAAGTTTCCATGACATCTATATCAATCAAAGAAAGTGGCTGATGTTCACATTTATACATGTAATGAAAAATATTATGGAAATTACACCCTACCGACTTCATTGCAGATGGAATTTTGAAACCTACGGACTTAGCACTAAGCCACGATCTGCACTAATCATGTATTTGAAGTAGATAGCGGTTGCTATTTTATCAGTATATCTACAGAGTAAATTAATATCCAAATCTTGAAGTGTCTAGGCATTATCTGCACTAGTCATGCACTTGAAACGGATAAATAAACAGATGTATTCATCATGTTTGTTAACCATTGTTATTTTAGTGTGTCTTAATAGCTAATAAACATCCAAATCTTGCAGTATCTAGCTGTGCAGCGAAACCTTTGTTATTGTGCTCTTGTGATGAAGTTTCTAGAATAGAATATCATTTATTCAGAATTCCAGATTTGACATGCCACTGTAAAGGAAATCAATATTGACTAATACATTACCTTCGATATCTTCATTGACCTATTAACAACAGCAACACCTTTTCTTGCCCCGCGCTTCTCACGATCAACTTTCAAACCTTCTGATTGTAGACTTACTATTGGTAAGACAATCTTTGAGCCAGCAACATTACTTTCACCACTATCATTTGATATGACATGTCTTGGTGCAAGAATTTTTCTCTCAATAGATTCACTGCTGAATCCATGGTTGCTACTTGTCTGCACTGCACAGGGGAACTCCTGATCGAGGTGTTGCTTTTGACCAGAGCTAGACCTCTCCTCCTCTTGCAAGCTTGCTGTCTGAGAAAACAATGGATTAAATGTCACGTACCCAAGCTCATGAGCATCTTGGCATCTCTTCTCATCTGATGAGTTGACCTCAGTGGAAGGTACAGAGCTAGAACTTGGAGCACTAGCCACTGGATCTTCTGACATAACTGCAGGTAACTCATCTGCTTGTCTGCTATGGCCAAGAGTGCTGCCATCGTTCCTCTCCTCCACTGTGGCTTCAGTCTGGTGCATTGCCCCTTGAGCCTTTAGATGCCTCGTTGTCTTGTAATATTCTTCAAAGAATGCCTTCTTTTGAGCAACCAAACCAGGTGCTGTGAGCTTGCTTAGCTCCTCTTGTCGTCTATTATGGTCAAACACTGACCTCTTCTCCCATGACAAGGATTCCGCAGCAAATCTACCAAATGAGACTGAACCATGATTGAGCACCATTTGCTGAACTGAAGAATCCTGAAACCCAGACATAAAGCAAAATGAGAATTCATGACATTTGACATATCCATAGAGCTGAAGAGCAGACAACCATACATAGAGCTGTTATCTAGACTTTTGAAAATAGAAAGAAAATACAACGACTGGATACTAGAAGCATCAGTCTCACATATATCTGCAAAACGCTTTACCATATCCAGTAACTATGCAGGACAAGGTTTTGAGTTGACAATTCAGAAATTACAGCAGAGTGAATGATTACTAAAGCAGATCATAATACCTGTGCATTGTGATCGTTGTAAGGCAAATCTGAGTATGACCATCCACTGAATCTCTGGCCAACATCAGCAGCCATTGTCGCTTATGTTGCTGGTACCACCAACCCAGCTAGCTTCAGCAGAACAAGAATGTAGAAACACCTGCAGCCCCAAATTCAGCACCATTACAAATTATGCCTCGGAGGGACAGGAACCACAATGGTAGGACGAACGAAAATCCCCTACAGAAATCCCCTACAGCCGGGAACGATTTCGGAGCATATTGAAACAAAATCACTCTGCTCGCAGCAGGGCCTCCGACGAATCGGCCTCAAACGGACGCATCTAGCAACGAAACCCCCTCCTCGGCGAACGGAGACCCTCTCTGCTCATCCGTACCTCGAATAGGCACCAAATCGCCGCGCATGAACGGATGAACGCGCGCGCGCGCGCCCCACCAGCAAGAGACCCTGCCGGCCGCGCGTGCGCAGAAAGAAGTGTACCCCTGAAAACCCCATCAACAACCGAGGACCACGGCGGCGCCCACCAACCGAGCCCCCGCGCGAGTCCCATCCCGACCGCAGCACTCGCGGGAACGCATCAAGATCCTGTATCGTACCGAGAGCGACGGGACAAAACCGCAAAATCAACCGAGGAGAAGGCAAACCCACCGGGCGATCGAAAGGGAGGGACGAGACGAGGACAGGGAGGACAGGCGTCGGGAGGCGGCTCACCTACTGCCACGCCGAGGAAGGGGAGGGGACGGGGGCGAGCGAGTAGGCGGCGGCGGCGCGAGCAACGGGAGCGGGTCGCGATGGAGGCGAAGGCGCAGGGATTAATCCGTGCTCTTTACTTCCGCCGCGGCGTTGGCGTTGGCGTTGCCCAAGACCCCAAGACCCGGGAGGAGGAGGAGGAGGAGGAGGAGGGCTAACGGCTCGGAGCCTCGGGAGTCGGGAGGGAGGTGGTGGCGGTAGTAAATGCGGCGGGGGAGGGATGGGAACGAGACGAGGGGACTCCAACGTTCGAATTAAAGGCGGCGCGGCGAGCCGTTCGACGCCAGTCCTGTCCGCGTGGCCTTTTTCATGGGCCTGCTGGGCCTCGGTTCCAGGATTAAAAAAAACGTGATTGGGTCCGCCGTCGTCTCCCGCCTCTTCCCCTGCCTGTTGTGCACCTCGGGGGTATATGTGAGTGCAGGCCTGTATTGGCGTCCTGGAGTTGATTGAGGTTTTGTCGTGTCATGTGTGCAATTTTTTTTGACAGACACACAGATAGAGAGAGGCATTTGTTGAAGCGACTCTAGTTTGCAACGGATATATGCGATGAGATTTTGGTCGCTGGAATTCTATGGACTCGTGGGCTCCTGCGCAAATCCTATTACCTCCCCTTCAAACTAAGGCCTTGTTTAGTTCTCAAATTTGGGAGTTTTGGGGTGCGTGCACACTGTACCATTTCGTTTGTATGTGCGAAAAATTGTCTAAAAATTGATTAATTAGACTCAAAATATTCGTCTAGCAGAGTACAATAAAATCGTGCAATTAGTTCTTGATTTTATCTACATTAAATACTCCATGCATGTTATGACATTTTGATGTGATGGGAAATCTTCTTTTTGCATAATGAATTTGAGAGTTGTTTTTTGGAACTAAACAAGGCCTAAAGTATAAAGTGGTTTTCACCCCAAAAAAATCTCTAACTATTGCCACGAGGTTGTGCCTACTTGCGTTTTTTTCGTGACAGCTAGCTGCATAACGTAACCAATGGGATTCCGTTTCCAAAATGGAAATGGGGAGATTTTTTGACACGTTGGTAATAAAGGTAAACATTGTTCCTGCAAGTGGGACAGCATCCTGTAACACGGGACACGGCTGTACGTATGACCGTACGAGAAGAGCTGAGATTTGTCAACACGAAAGTAAGCTAGGAATCACATCGCATGATACGGGAGCACTATATAGTGCACGTAATACTCTGAAGACTACACACGTCACAGCACGGCATTGTTTAGATCGGTTGGCCAAATTTGGAAGTACGACGTCTTTTCGTAATCATTGCGTCACTGTAGCATTTCGTTTGTATGTGCGAAAAATTGTCCAAAAATGATTAATTAGGCTCAAAATATTCGTCACGTGAAGTAACATAAAACTGTGCAATTAGTTTTTAAATTTATCTACATTTAGTACTCCATACATGTTATGATATTTTAATATGATGATGAATCTTTTTTTGACATAGTAAATTAGGGGTGAAATTTTGGAACTAAAGATCCACATGTTTGTTTTGCACAATTGCACAAATGAGGGAGGAGTGGAGGACACGGAACTAGAGGAGTGCATCTCAGCGTGTGTGCAGGGCGAACACAACTCGCGGCAAAACGTGCAGCCCTGCAGGGAAACGCTTTCACACTTTCTAGAAAGGCCTCACTCTAGTGGGCCAGCTGCCATCTCGGCCCATCCATCGGGCCTTCGGATCGGGAAAAACTCGAGAAAAACCCGACCGTCCGCTTCGCATTCGCCGCCGTCTGGAGGCGGAGGCCTCACCGATCGACGCCGCCAGCCGCCGCCTCCACAGCCATCACCACCGCGATCGCGAGGAAGGAGATGGCGCACGGAAGCGCCGGAGATATCTCCCCGCGCAAGTACGCCACCCCTTCCCCTCCGGCGGTTCCCGCCACACCCGCCGCCGGCTCCGATCGCGTTTCCTTCCCGCAATCGAAATCTGATCTCTCGACTTCTCGCAGGCGTCCGTTCCCGATGGCCGCCAGAGCCGCGCCCGCGGGCGGCGTCGCCGTCGACGGCGTCCTGCCCGCGGACTTGCTGTTCGAGGTCCTGCTGCGCCTCTCGGCCAGGGAGGTCTGCCGCCTCCGCGCTGTCTGCCCGTCCTGGCGGTCCCTCACCTACGACCGGACCTTCGCGGCCGAGCACGCCGCCCGCCACCCGGGCCCGCTCCTCGCCATGCGCGTCCGCGGGGTGGGGGGCGGCTACTCCATCGATCTCGTGGGCCTGTCCGGCGATGTCGTCAGGCGGATCTCCGTTCCGGAGCGCCACGACTACAGGGTGCTCGGCGCGCGGTCCGACTGCGTCTTTCTCCGTGGAGCTAATCAAAGTATCAGTGTGCTCGATCCGGCCACTGGGTCTGTCAGAGCCTTGCCCACGGGCACCGCGGAGGATCTTGTGCTCACTGGCTTACATGGTTACTTACATGGTTTTACATCCTGGACTGCGTTTGGGCAGGTATCTTCCACTGGAGATTACAAGTTGCTTCGCATTGTTCAGGATATTGTGGCCAGCACTGCCCCCTTGTGCGAGATCTTCACATTTGGCAATGGCTTTGAACAGTGGAGGAAGAACCAGAGTACACCAGCTCAAGCTCATCGTGATGGGGTTGGACAATGGAGTGAGAAGGAGAGTCCACCATTTTATCTTGACACGAGTTGCACCCATGGTGTTGTTGTCAATGGGTCAGTCTACTTCTTGTTTAATCTTGGCCAGTTCGGCCCGCAGCACAGGACCGCTTATGACCACAGAATTAAGAACATCCAGCCAGACTCGATACCTTCCTTCAACCTTGAGACGGAACAGTGGAGTGTGGCTCTCCAAGGGCCACTAGACCGCATTATTCAGGAAGCTGATGACATTTCTGATGCCACCGACCTCGATGAGCACCTAATGTTAGCAGAACTTAAAGGTTTCCTAGTTACAGTTTATTTTAATGATGTGAACTTCACCTTAGACTTGTGGTTTTTGATGGACTTTGAGAATAGTGTATGGTCGAAAGAGCATAGTATACGATTTGAATTCATTGCCAAGGATCTTGTAGAACAAGGTGTACAATTGTTGGCTGATGATGTATGGGATGTACAACCTTTGTCAGTGGCAAATGAGGGACGAATTATCCTGTTGGTGCGGACACTACGAAGACAGATACTGCAGATATATGATCCAAGAACCAACAGCGCCAAATGTGTACTAGAAATGGATCACCGTCGTCTCATGGCTGGAGTGGGAATATACACAGGAGGTCTGTTATGTTGATGCTGCGCCTGACAAGGTAAACTATTTTTCTGAAGCCACAAAACTAAATTGGTATTATATCTGAATAGTGATTCTGTTCATAATATCGATCCCTTATTTAGCACACAAAGAGGTGATACATTTTCCCCCCAATAATGGTAATAGGATATAATGCAGTCATACAAGTTCTGTTCAGAGGATGATAATTCGGTTTTGTCATTATATGCCTTCTTCCCATCATGTAGTAAAATGTTTAACCAGGAGCTTGTAATAATCTCACCAGAATAATATGCTTTGTGAAATAAGCACCTCCTCGTGTTTGTTCGAAAAAAAAGAACATGCTTTAACTTTAAGTCTTCATTCCTGAATGCCAACTAAAATTTCCAACTTCCAAGCATTTCACTGATGATATGGTCAATCATCTATTCCCTTCATTCCAAAAAGTATATTTAGCTTTATCCTAAGTCAAACATTTTTAGCTTTAGTGATTGGATAACACGAGATTGATGTTTCTAGATTCATTAGGAAACAAACTTTCATAATACATAACTCTTTTACATTCTTTTTAAAAATCTTGTAGGTATTATATTGGTCAAAGTGCAGTATTGGATACCGTGTTTGTTGTCCTCACAAACTTATATTTGAGATTGGAGGGAGTATTCTATTGTAATTCTAAAATTGCTGCCAATTGTTGTTAAAGTAGTTAGCACTGTAGAGAGTTGTTAATTTGAATGAATGGGTATATTCTGTATGTTTCAGTGAATGGGAGGGTCTTTTGTGTGCCTGTCATGATTATATTGAATTGGAAACTGATTTGACTATGAAAAGAAAGAGTTTTGCCATTTCTTAAAGTATGACTCTTCGCTGCTGAAGTAATAACTGCTTTATCTCCTGCAGAGAGCAGAGGAATTGCAGAACTAAAGAAATGCTACTATTAAGATCATGGAAAATGCCAGACCCTAGCAACATTCTGATGCTTGATTTCTTGAAGAGGATCAGAGGAGATCTAGAAAAGAAAGCTCATGTTCTGTATGTTAATTGTTTGTCGAAACTTGGTTTTACTCACTGTAAAGAGGAATCCTCCTTACGGGATCTGGGAATATTGAATCAGTCTTCTTGATGCAAATGTGGCCATACAAAACTTGAGCTCGCAATAATATGTGGGCTTCGTGTTTTCATTTTCATACTCGATTGTGAATGTTTACCCTGAAGGTTGTATGGGAAATTTGGACGCGCCGAAACAACTGTATTTCAATGGAGTTAGTTTGACCTGGCCCAACAAGATTTAAAAGATACGCTAAATGTAGGACCACGACTTGGCCTGCATACTAAATCGCATCCCATAGTTACAGCAAGAGTTTCCCAGATAGTACTATTTATGTGCCCCTAGCTTATATATTCTACTTTTCAAAAAAAAAATCTTATATATTCTACTCAAATTCTATCTTAATCTCTAGTAGTCCGTACAATTAAACTTCAGTTTTAGTAACCGGTTTTGACGTTTCGTACGCGCATTTGACGCAAACTCAACAAGCAGAGTGGTCACCCGTTTCATATTTGCGCCACGTATGTCTTGTATTATTAAATTTTGTTGGGTGTTTGGGCCTATACAACCTAATTAACAAGTTTTTCTTTTTGAACTAAATGGCATGTAACTCTCTTGCCGGTTCCAACATAGCAAGGTTCTAACCTTGTACCCTTGAATACGGCATGACAGCTTTTCTGTTTTTTTTAGCTACAAAGCTAGTGTCGTACCTAGTCGCTGCACTCGTTTTGCTAGTTAGTGGCAATGAGGTCGTTGTTAGATTGCCCAACATCTAAGTGTAAACTTTTAATGGCCTCATGAACAATGCTCATGCTCATGTGTATTTCTGTATTTTACACAGTGTAGTTATTTCTCTGACGACATAAATTATTGATGGACGCTGCATTGCTGCAAAATCGTATTGAAATGGCAAATGACAAGTTTTCAGGTGAGCTAATTTGTGAGCCTTCTTATTAGCATGAACTAAAACTACCTATAACAAAAAAGGCCAAACAGCAGGGATGGTCTCTACTGTTTTTTAATAAAAAAAACAGGTTTATGTACAAAGAACAAGGCCATAGACCTAAAGAAGACCCAACTGAAAAACTTATTGGAAAGTACAAATCCATTGATCCAACATCAATTTCAAGATTTCTTTGACCTATGAGTAAGAAGGACCATCTCCTCCTTGAATATGGACTCCCATCTAGCAAGAGATAGAGTCGCACCAAATAAGATTGAATTCCTCATATACTAGATACACCAACATGCCAATATAAGGTTCTCCCTGAACATTTTCAATCCGAAGGTCTCTCTGGCGGACAAAAGCATTTCTTCTCGAGCAAGAGCCCAAACCTTCAAAAATGCCCAGAATGTCAAGCTGAAAGGGCTGTTGAAGAAGAGATGAATCAGAGTTTCGTCCACTCACTGACCACAAAGTAAACAGCTGTAATCATCTAGGACCCCACTACCACAGAACCTGTTTTTAGTGAGGCCACCTTTAGTGTTGGGTTGTGAAAACCGCAACTGAAAGGTTTTAGCGCCCGTTTGGAAGTGGGTGAGCTCGGTGGTCATTAGAGCCAACACTGAAAATGGATTTCGGTCCCGAGGTTTGTGGCTAGAACCGCCACTTAAAACAAACCCCAATTTAGTTGGTTCCCTACACAAACCGACACTGAAACCCATTTTAGGTACCACTATCAGCGCAGGTTTCTGAACTGATGCTGAAAATCGGATTATCCTTATTTCTGACAAAGGAAAATAGCTCGGGGAACCTCCATTGGAGGACACTCGATCAGATCCCATGAGTCTCTCTGGACCATAGTTGTTAAACCGTCCTCAACTTTATAGGTAGTTGTCATTCTGTTATCAGCTAGAGGCATGGCATCCCTCCACCAAAAAGATCCAGCAGGCTTTATAACAAGAGGTGGAACGAGCTAGTATGGTGTAAAAACATTGCCAAGTGAGTTGTACCCATGGGAGATTGGCCCTACTATAAAACTTAGGAAAAATTTGCTATGGGACACTCCACTTTTGTGAAATTAGCTGTGACACACTAAAATATTTTTTCTTTGCTGGAACACACTAATTTCTTTGTGGAACACACCGCCTAGTGTGTTGTGGCCAATAATTTTTTTTACAGTGTCCTACGACAATATTGAAATCGAATAGTGTCCTGTAGCAAAATTTGCCTAAAACTTATGGAGATGTTTGAGGAGCAATGCAATATTTTGTGCTTGTAGTTGTAGACCAATGATGCCTAACCCACCTTGATCCTTTGCCTTACATGCTTTGGACTAGGCTATTAGAAAAATATCTCTTTAATTAATATCACCATTATCCCATAGGCAACAAAGGCACTTGACCAAAATAGACAATAGAATGCATTGCACGTGTCCAAAGAGGCACAAGCTACTTCCCAAATTCTTTTACAGCAATGAAAATGACTGTAAACTTTTGGCAAGGTCCATGTGTCCACAAAACCAAACAAGCCATGCATTGTCCCAAACTACTCAAATAGGGGGATTTATTTTAACTTTATTACTTTTCTGAATGGGATTCCAGAAATAATCCTCAAAACATAGAAATTACATAAATTCTTTCATTGTCATTTCTAATGGTGAAAACGGAAAAGTTGCTGATTCAAGTGATGGAAACAAATATTTTCATCAATTGAAGTGAGGAAAATGACATGTTTCATCTTTCGAAATGATAAAATACACTTCACCAATTAAACAAAACATGGTAATTTTTCTATGTTGAGCGATGAAAGTATATTTTCTGCTATTCAATAGCCAAAAAATTGCTTAAAAGTAGCCAAAAACTTAATGTCTCCAACTGAAGGTCTAATTTTTGTAATTTAACTAATTTAGTGGCAAAAATGATAAAACATTTATAATTATAAAACCTGATATACCGCCGCCATTCACTCACTCCCTTCTTGTTGCATCAACCACTTGGTACACACCGTTGTTTCTCCGCTCGCCACTGGCCTCAAGATACATCCAAGTGACCCTGAGCAATCGGTGGCCCTATCCGCTATATGTCTAAGGCAACAAAATGACAAATCCATCAGGTGGCAACCTATTTTCATAGGATGGTTCGACAAAATTAGGGGCACTATTGTCTTTCCATTGGGTGATATAGTATTTTTATGAGATAAACCCATAATTTCTTTATTTCGACCACCAACAAACAAAAATTAGGTATTTTCATGTTTATTTTCGCAAAGCATCGATTTGGTTCCTTCAATTGGTGCAAATAGTGATTTTGCCATACCAACATACAATAGAGGCCTATTTTGAGGTATCTAGCTTCATATTTGTAAATGGTGCTCCCACTTTTTGAGTGTTATTATGTGCATGTCAATTTTTCATGAAGAAAATGCTAGCAGGGGAAAGAGTCTGGGTTGTGGTGATTCGAATATCAATGTTTAAAATTCTCATACAAGAGCGCTGTAGCATGTTCCTCCCCCCCCCCCCCCCCCCCCCCCCCCCCCACCCAAAAAAAAACAAATTGGTACCAAACAGGCCTTTAGGCTTTTAGAACCAAAGTCACGGATAGAAATTCCTACGAATGAGCAAAAAAAAAATTACTGTCTTATAACCTGCAGATGCATCTTTAAAAAATGATACTTATTTCTTTAAATTTAGACTTGATTGTCACTTGCTTGCGGTACGTAGAAATCGTATGCGCAGTACGTAGGTAGTTTTCATGATACAAAGGGAAAGTAGTGTCATGTAGAAGACGTGATGCTCGATCTCTATAAGCTGGCGGCATTGTTTCCTTTTCAAGAATGAAATACATCAAAGCGAATGAAAATTGTGATACATTTAAGTTGTTATTATGCTTTTTTACAGTACAGAGTCACAAATTTGCTGGAGTACAATATTTGCAGATTTTGATCTATCGATGATCCACTAGCAGGTTTGTTGGCAACTTGGCATATGTCCGTCTCGATCTCTCGTGACCCTGAAAATATGCTTAGCATTCATTCAGAAACAAACATCGATCACCCACAACAGTATTACTAGCCTTCATTGACCTGATGACAACTCCATAAGAAAGAATAGCAGCGGAGGAGGCGCTACGTGGACATATCAGGCCATTAGCGCGCCGTAGGGGTTGGATGACTTGGCAGCCTAGCATCCGTCCCACAGGGACCCCTGGGGCCAATGCTGGGAGCCGGAGCCCTCGGAGCCGTCGCTGCCATCCGGGCCCCACTTGGGTGGGTCCAGCAGCATGGCCTCCGCCATCTCGGTCCACAGCCGGGGCGACGACTCGAGGTCGTTGTCGAACTCGCCGCCCACGGCCAGGTGATCGGGCCGCCCCGCCGGTGGCGCCGCCTCCGCGGCGACGAGCGCCGGCTCGCGGCGCACGCGCTCGGCGGCCTCCGCCGCGGCGGCGCGGATGTCGGCCGGGTCGGTGCTGGCCGGGCGCGGCAGCCAGCCCGCGGAGCCCGGGAAGTTGAGCTGCGCGTCGCGCGGGCCGCGCAGGCACAGCGCCGCCACGTCGTGCGCCACGGCGGCGGCCTCGGCGGAGTCGAAGCTGCCGAGCCAGACGCGGACCTTGGTGCCCGGCTGCCGGATCTCCGACACCCACTTGCCCCACTTCCGCCGCCGCACGCCACGGTACTGCGGGGCGCTCGCGGCGGCCTGCGCCGGAGCGGGCGCCTGCTGCTGCTGCTGGTAGTGGTAGTGGTGGTTCTCCATGGCTGATCGATCGAGCTCTCTTACAGCTAGTGTGACGGTGCAGGTGATCTCTCGGCGCTGTTACATAGGCGCGCGCCGACGCCGGCGGGTAGTAGTGATCGAGCGCGCTGTTCATGCAGTGCATGCATGGAGGGAAACGCCATTATACTGATCTGTCACGGTGAAACGCTGTGCTTGCAATTGACAGGGTGAGAGGACGGGACGCTGGCCAGTGGGTGATGATCAGTGACGATTGGCCACACGTGTACGTTTGATAGAAGCGTGGCTGAAATCCAATCCGGAGCAGTGAGAAGATAGATGTTCGACCGGTTGACAAAAGAAGATATGAACACACAGGATTAAAGATCTCTCTTCACTAAACTATTGGTGACATAGATGGATAGGTCCGCGGTAAATTAAGGATCAGAGATGATGCTGACTAAGGGGAATCTTGTGCATCGATTGGGAAATTGACGGCAAAGTTAACCTAACCTAGCTGCAGACTGCAGCCTGCAGGAGTAGTAACTGATTTATTAGTGTGTGATCATAATCGATATGGCGTTTTGGCTGCGCCTGTGATGGACATCCAGTCCACTTGAGGCCCCGTACGAAAGGTCCTTCGGGCCCGTACGTACCCACATCATCTGCGCCGTGCAAATGCTTCCCGAGGATCTAGCAGAAGGAACCTTTTGTCATCATCAGATGCGCGAAAACGATTTCGCAACTGCATATGGAGTATGTTCTAGTGGTTCTAATGAAGTATACTCACACGGCAATCTAAAGCTGACACGTCACGGCTTTTTCTAGCCAAGTTCTGCTGCTGTGCTCCTAGATGTCAGTCGACGGGATTTCTTTTTGTCGACGGTGTGTGTGCAGTGGTTGGATTCGCTTATTGGGGCATGGATTCTTGTCACTCCTGGCTCAGAACTAAAGCAGCAGATGAATCCTACAGCTAGTAGGGGCGGCGAATGTGCCAATGGCGCATCTGGGGCGGACACCATTGTTGTGCAGAGAGAGAGAGAGAGAGAGAGAGAGAGAGAGAGAGAGAGAGATGATCATTTGGTGGCTAGGTGATCGGTAGAGTAGAGTACATGTTGATAGATCGGGCATTTCTGATCCATTAGACAATTAATTAACTGGGTACGTGTGTGTTTCCATGGACAGTTAGGACACGACTGTTAAGCCACCGAATCAAACTAGTGTTCAACAAATGGATGGAATAAGAGCAGCAAAAGAGCTCATTGTTTTTTTTCTTTCAGGAATTAATGATCATCATAACAGAAACATTTTGCTTAAAAGATGTGTATTAGTGTATACATTGTACACCAACAAGTTTTCTTATATAGTGCTAAAAAAACAAGTTTTCTTATATATAATTGTTAGTTCACAGACATTTCATTGCTTTGATTTTTTACATTATTTGTTTACCTTTCATTCAACTTATTTGAAAGATGTGGTTTTCTTGCTGTACATGGATTAAAATAGTTGAAGTTTTGTGAAACGGTGGGAACATGTTTTAGTTCTTTATTATTGTTATATCGTTACAACTCTCTCTCTCTCTCTCTCCCTCCCTCCCTTCAGTTTAGAAAATGTCGAACGGCATTTTCAGCCATTAGCTATATACTCCCTCCGTTCTTGTTTATAAGGCATGAGATAACATGACACGGTCTCCTAAATCATACTTTGACTATTTATTTCTTTTATATTATATTAGTTATGGTTATGAATTTATACTCATTGGAAAGTATGTTTGATTACAAATCCAACCATGTCAAATTTATATGACAAAATGAAAAAAATTGATGGATAAATTATTGGTCAAAGATCGTAAAGTTTGAATCTCGTTTTGCGTGTGCGCCTTATAAACGAGGAAGGAGGGAGTATAAGAATTGTCCATGTCACCTATAGGGTGGGGATGAAAACGAATCAAATAAGAACAACAGATAATTATTTTTTTCTCAGATCAGAGTCAGATATTGGTATACATGATATTAATATAAGATGTACATCTTTGATTATCCAGATTCAAATACGGATTGGATCTTGAATAGCCAGATGTAGATACAGATTATCTATTTTAGTATCAAAACCTCTTTCAATCGGACGGATGGTCAGAAAGCATACCATTTCCACCTCTACATATAGGTGAACATCTTCATGAAATGATTATAGAGTATGCTCTTTAATTTTAACTTATAAATTTGGTAAAAATTAAACAATAATCACATATGACAAAACCATATTCCATTTTGGAATGTAATTAGTAGGGTAAATATATTGCTACACGTCAGCAGTCTGATAGGTCGTCTCATACAGTGCCATATATGATTTTTGCTGATGTGGACGAGAGAGAGCGAGGCGAGAGAAAAATGTCGTTGTTTCGCGAAACAACTGCCTCATGAGCTAACTTTTATGACTATGCATGAGACAACTCTCCTAACATTGTATGAGTTTTGTTACCATACAACCAATAATATTTCTTTATTTTCCTTCAAATTAAGGGATATCATATTACTACACAAGACAACCAAAACAACAACTTATTGTATAGATTGTCTGATAAGTCGTCTCAAGATTACGTGTCACTGCATGAGACCGCCTAGTAGACGGCACCAATGTACATGCCCTAGTGGTTGCCGGTCTTTCTCTCTTTCTTAGCTTGCACATATATATAGGACAAAGAATAATAGAGAAATTGTTAATCTTACTGCATGCATGGAAAATGGTTGTGCAATGTTGTATATCCTAGACAGTCGCACTGTTTTTCTCAAGACTGAAGTCCTAGCCCATGAAATTGGAGATGAACCTGCCTTCCTAGCTGACCACCATAAAAAGCAACTAGAATTGTAGCATTGTCGTTGTGACTTCTGGTGCAGATCACCTGACAATCGAATATCAGGTCAAAAAGGTATCGGACATGATCGATCGCCTCCACACTCCTCACTCCTCAGTAACGTCATACGGCGGTGTCGGCTGCAGCATAGATTCAACCGCGAGCTAGTGATGATTGGGCGCTGGCTTTTGCTTGTGTCCCGGCAGCGAGATTTGATCGATCGATGCACAATATCTTGACCGAATTGATCCATGGAATGTATCGCCTGCCGTTGCCTGCACTGTGTGTCTTTATGCGCGGCGGCGCGCCGGCCGCAACAGCAACAGCAACACAAGGACTAATAGTAACAGCGAGGGGCTTGATCTGGCTGTACGTACCCGGCCGGCCGGGAACGGATCGGATCCCTCTCCCCTGCAAGTGCATGGATCCAGAGAAGAAATAAAAAGGTGAGATCGAGGTCGAGGTGCAGAACGAGGCCGTACTCCCCCTGCCTGCAAAGATCCGGTTCCAATCATTGGGTCAGGATTGCATTGCATGCGATGGACGATGTGACAACGCATGCCGCCACTGACAACGACCGACTGATCGAGCCGCTAGCTCCGTGCATGGGGCGTGATCCCCACCCAATCATTCATCAGTGATGTCGATGTGTAGGAGTCGGCACGCACGTACTTCCGGGTCCAGATGAGCTGCGAGATAGTGCTCGCAGAAGGATCGTGCATGTATGAGCCCGCGGCCGGTCAAGGCAATCATATGGGAGATTCGATCTGATCGATCGATAGATCATAGATGAGATGAAGTTGCTGTTACTGAGCTATCACAAATATGTCATGGTGCGTGATGGCAAGAGAACGACCGTGTGTATGTTGCCGACACCTGAAGGCGTCAACGATCTATTTATTTGTATATACATATACTAGGTGATACCCCGCGTGACACCGCGAGAATTTCTTAAACAATATTTTAAAGTAAAATTAAAAATAGAAACAGTAAGGTGATTGCATAATAATATTCTTTTATAAACGGCGGTATTATACATGATTTAAGGTGAAATTTGAAAGTAGAAACACTGAGGTAATTGCATGGCAACATTTTTTTGCAAATGATATTATATATATGAAAACATGTTTATTTTGTTGAGAGAGAATGACTCTTAAATGATTGATCATCTATATATTTCTATTGTGGAGATTTTGTAGCATTGTACTCGTAATTTGTAGCATTGTACTCGCAAAGACCATTGATGCTATTGGTCATAGAAGATCGGTGGAAGACATAAATACATGAACCTAGTAGATGGTGATGTGGCATTTGATGTAATGGGTTCCTGTATGACGTGGATAGCTTGCATGTTGAGAGAAATAGTTAATGAGACGCATCTATATAGGTTATATATAGATAGATTACCTATATATAGACATGCAGTCTTACACGAAGGGTATGTCTCGGCTCGGAAAGTCCACTAATATTGTTTTTTATGAAACATAGGAGCGGTTTAAATCTCCTACTAATTATATATATTTAGAAAAAAAAGAAACAAAGAGAGAGTTCACAAAAGATACAAAAGAAGAAGAGAAGCTGGTCAATATATATTGTCCCCCAGCCGTGAAATGTGAGTTCTTCGATTATGAATCTAACCAGTTCGTTGCTCTTCTTCATCCTTGTCTTCAACATCTTTATTTGCTCCACTCTACTCCATCTAATAAGATTTTGCTTCTCTATGAGGGGCCATAGGCTAGATTAGCCCCCTGCGTTAGGGACGCCAGGCACCAGGGGAAAGCCCATGGTCGGACCGCCTTCCACTCCAGCGAAGGCGCGCCCGACGGGATTCGAACCCAACCCGGGCCGCAAGCTCCACCCGTGGAGCTGCTAGCCACCCGGACCTCCTCCTGTTCCCCTATCATGTTAAAGATAGAGATTTGTGCATTTAAAAACAAAACTAAGGTTGTCCTCGTGGTGAAAAGTGATTGATAGGTGGTGCGGCAGCCACACAACTAGATAGAGATTTTGCTTCTCTATCAAAAGATGGGATTTGTGCATTTAAAAACAAAACTAAGGTTGTCCTCGTGGTGAAAAGTGATTGATAGGTGGTGCGACAGCCACACAACTAGATAGGGCGACACTAGATGACAGATAGAGAAGGGGTTTTGACGGGAAGTATTCAAGACAATCCTATTGGTGATATAGAAGCATGATGTGGTGGGACGCGAGGACGGCAGAACGGTTTGCCCTTTGGAGCGGTGAGAGATTTCATGAGATGAATAATGCATATTCGAACATCACCGTATGAATGTATTGCAAGTAGAGCAGGCGATCAGGTCAGAGATCATGAAACTAGCGCAAGTTGGCCTCAGCAGGAGGCCCGGAGATCCCGGCCTGTAGTTCATGAATAATGTCATTCTTTAAGCATAGTTGGACTACAGTTAGCCAAGATATTATGCATGCAGTCAGCTACTTTCACAGTATGCATGGGCAGCATTTCTCACATCTGAACTCTGCGCATGTAGTACTAGTCCCGAAGAAAGCTGATGCAAAAGCAATTGTTGATTATAGACCAATCAGTCTCACCCACTCTATTGCAAAAATCTTCTCCAAACTGCTGGCCACTAGACTGGGGAATGAACTGAATAATATTGTATCAAGAGCCCAGAGTGCCTTCATCAAAAGGCGCAGCATACAGGATAACTTTCTCTATACACAGAATTTGATCAGAGCACTCCATCGAGACAAACAGCTGGGTCTTTTTCTAAAGCTGGACATTGCAAAGGCTTTCGACACTGTACGGTGGGACTATCTGCTAGAAGTACTGCAGCAACTTGGGTTTGGACAGAGGTGGAGAGGTTGGGTCTCTATCTTACTATCCACTTGCTCGTCGGCTGTTTTGCTAAATGGTATAAGGGGAAGATGGTACAAGCATTTCACTGGGCTCCGTCAAGGAGACCCTCTCTCCCCTATGCTGTTCATATTGGCCATGGAACCTTTACAGCAGCTCCTCCAACTTGCAACCGCAAATAACTTACTATCCCCCATCAAGCACAAGGCAGCCAAGCTGCGTGCCAGCCTCTATGCTGATGATGCAGCAATCTTTGTCAATCCTATCAAAGAAGATGTATACACGGTGGCTCACATCCTCCACATATTTGGACAGGCCTCGGGACTCATAACTAATCAAAACAAGTGTGCTGTTTATCCAGTGAGGTGTGAAGGGCTGGATGTGCAGCAGATCATGGAAGGCTTTCCATGCTCCATTCAGAATTTTCCGTGCACCTATCTGGGACTACCCCTCCATCTCAGGCAACTGAAACGGGTTGACATACAACCGTTGATTGATAAGATGGCCAATAGATTGCCCTCTTGGAAAGGGAAATTCCTCGATAAAGCAGGAAGACTGAAACTTTTGAATTCGGTGCTGTCATCTATACCAACCTATTTTCTAACTATGATTGCTCCAAAGAAATGGGCAGTAAAGAAAATGAACAAGATTCGAAGGGGATTTCTTTGGAAAGGTGCTGATGAGGCTAGAGGAGGACATTGTCTGGTAAGTTGGGGCAAGGTGCAGAGACCCAAGGAGTTGGGAGGTCTGGGTGTTTTGGACCTTGACAGATTCAGCAGAGCTTTGAGGCTGCGATGGCTATGGTATGAATGGAAAGATCCGGATCGACCGTGGGTTGGATCTGAAGTTCCTGTCAATGAAGTCGATAAGCAGCTTTTCAGAATAAGCACGATGGTGCAGATTGGGAATGGGAAAACGGCAAGATTTTGGGAATCTGCATGGCTTCAGGGGAGGGCTCCATGGGATATTGCACCCAGACTGTACCGACTTGCATGGCGCAAGAAGCAAACTGTGGCTGATGATCTCACTAATGATAACTGGACAAGGGGACTGTGGCGGATGACATCTGATGAGGAACTAGGCGAACTGATTGAGCTGTGGATGATGATTCAAGATGTGCAATTGTCTGACAATGAAGATGACATAAGCTGGAAATGGACTTCAGATGGTGTTTACACTTCCAAGTCGGCTTATAACATTCAATTCAAAGGCTCCATATGCTCCCTAAACTGCCCTGCTATTTGGCAAGCTAAAGTTGAAGGGAAACATAGATTTTTTGCCTGGCTTTTATTGCAGAGGAAGATCCTAACAGCAGACAAATTGCAAGCTCGTAATTGGCCATGTAACCCGGTTTGCTCACTTTGTGATCAGGTGGAGGAGACAGCCGAACATTTATGCCTCCATTGTGCTTTTGCTCAGGAAGTGTGGCACCAGGTCAGTGCTTGGTCGGCAGGTCTGGTCACCTTGCCGGTGGCAGATATCACGCTCGAGCAGTGGTGGAATTCGATGATGCAAAGAACTAATCAAGTGAACAAACGAAGGGTAGCTGCACGGATGATTTACACGGCCTGGAACCCGTGGAAGGAGCGCAATAGGAGAATTTTTTAGCATAAGCTGGAGACGCCAGCTAGAGTCTTCTCCAAGATACAAGAAGAAATCAAGCTAAGAGAGCTAGCGTGTGGAGAGCAGGCACTGCCGCATGGAGGCGCCTAATCCTTTTATGTGTTACATGCTTAGGCGTGCTGAGCTTACCCCTTTATTTCTGTAATCGTTAACTTGTTTGAACTCTGTACTCTGCTTCCCTCTTATATGATATAGCAGGGCTCCTGCTTTCCTTTCAAAAAAAAATGTTCAGGTGTATGACTGTATGAGAGAGTATTTTTAGTTATGTAGATATCAACTATAGTAAAACTTGCCGTGATTATTTCTGCTCTTATAAGACATAGAAATGCTCCTTTTTATTTTTTTAAAAAGAAAAAGGATCGTGAGAAAGAAGCTTAGAACAAAGATAACATGACGGGCGTTCGGTCAAGATCCATCGGTGAAAAGTTCCTATGTTTTGAATGGCTATATAAAACACATCTAGATCTGGTTTTAAGTGTCCCTAAAAGTTCGAATAAAACTTCACTAAAACTGCAATGGGACCTCATCGAAACTTGGGTTTGCTCGGATTAAACCTCACTAAAACTCTTGCAGTCTTGCTGATGATTGCTGGCCCCTGTTAGAAATGGGGTACGATCCCGTTTATTTCCTAGCTAGTTCCTTTCTTGAAACTGATATCATCCCAATTAACAGAAATATATACAGAGCCTGTCTCTTTCCTTCTCTCGCACTGTCACGAGTCAACATCAGCTTAGTTACTGTGGCCTTTAACTGTACCGCCTTCGGTTCATTTTTTGACTAGAAGAATCCCAGTCACCAACACGTGTGACGGGACACCAGTCGCCAGCAACAAGACGACACGTCCTCTCAGCTGGAATTGCCAATTATGAGAGCAGCACTGCACTGCATTGCATTGCGCCACAGACAAATCAGCAATCAGCACTTCAACAGTTGACGCTAGATTTAAATCTCTAATAAGTTTTTTTCAGTCCGTTCACAAAAAAAGCCAAACCAGCTATTTACTGCTACACTGCCCATTTGGCATTTGCCTTTTTTTTTTTACAAAAGAACCGCGAGAACACCGGCAACATGCAGTACAGCCCCCCATCCCCGCGCCGGCCACCGAGCGCGGACCTGGCCGATCAGCATCCACACCCCGCGGTGGTGGAGGCCGGCGGGCGGGGTGGGTTACACAGCGGCGTTACAGGCTGCCCCGGGCAATCCAATCGAGCTGAACGGAGAAGACGATCGATGGCGATAGGCGAGTTAATTTGACCCTGGAGCTGGGCAACGGCGGCCCGATGGCAGCGACGCAGCCGACGGCTCTCTCTGCTTAGTCGTGGAATGCAAGGATGCCAAGTAAATTTGCTACTGGCTAGTGTGACAGCGATGCATCTCTGAAACTAAATTTTGACAGCCAATTACGTTCACATTACACTGATACGTATTGGTGTCAAAGTATTTCAATTTTCAAATGCAAATCGAATTATATATTAACTTGTTATTATTTGTCTAGTGGTTCGATAAATTACAACACCTGCACACATGAGTTAGCATATTCCATATGTGAATTAGGGTTATATAACAGCCATCTAAAACCAGCAGCCAGGCTATATTGGTTGAGATTGGAAATGTGAGGTGTCTTTCCTCATTCAAGTAGCTTTGTTCTTCTATCTTGATGAGACTTGGTTAGAGGGCACATGAGAGAATGAGGAGTTAGGCGTCATTTGAGAGTGTGTGAGAAGAGTGACCCTTCTAGATTTACTATGAGGCAATTTTTTTTTTGAAACACTTCTTTTAATTGTTGGAACATTTATGTCCTTCCTCAAAGTTACTTCCCTTTCCTTTTGATGCATGGATTTTGAACGTAAATAATTAGTCTCAGCCTCTATCTTAGTTATCTTTTGCCATTTTTGCACTTAATTTGGTTACCTACTTGCCATTGTTTGATATGTGAATAGTCTGTTGCGCACACATCACTATAAATTATCAAAAAAATATCATACTAGATGGCTTGTCTTTGGAAGCGATTAAGATAGTTTCTTTTCTCGTCGCCATGTGTCCATCTTAGTTAAACCAGGCCACAAAAGTCACGTGAGATATTCATAATTTTAATTTGTAACGATGTGCAATTTTGAAAGAATGTACTGAGAGAAATTGATGACATGTCCTGTTGCTTTTCATGCTGATATGCTAAACACTTGATGCCATGCTCGCCTCCAGCAGCCTCAGGAGCAGGAACTTGGAAGTTTGTTTTGTTGCGTTGCCTGGTTGGTTGTTGGGCCAGGCCAGCAGCCTGCGGGCCTTATTTCGCTAGGCCAGAGAAGGGGATGGTGAGGGCCTGATTTCAAGTAGTAGACTTTTTGTTAGGCCTGCTTTCTCAATGCCATCTCAATTATCAAGAACACCAGCCATTATTTATTATTTATACAATGCATCTTTTCTTGCGAATCATTTAAGAAGAAGAATATAACCACTACTCCCTCATTTTTAATATATAACGTTTAGAGCAAACTAATTAGTTTATTATTTAAAAATAATTAGCTTAAAATAAACACTTATATTATAATCCAAGGTTTAAAAATATTTAATCCAATGTTCAAAATAATTAACCTAAAAATATCTAATCCATCACGAAGCTCCGCCCCTGCTTGCCAATATGAAGCTCACCATCCTAGCTTGTACCAAGAGTTCAAAGGGCTACGTGCCAGTGCCACTCGATCACAGCAGTGCCAGGGCTGCCGCAAAAACCTATACGGACCTTGACAATCCTTGATGTGTTTGGGGAATTTGAAAGGAAAGAAACACGACGATTTTCAATCGGAAAGAGCTAGCGCCGCCATTACTCTCGAGCAAGATCAAGAAGTTCCAAACCTGGATCAATCATTGGACTACCTTTATTCTAAAATATAGGTCATTTTAGCTTATCCATGTACATAGCAAAAACTACGAATCTAGAAAAGCTAAAGCGGCCTACATGTTTATGTAACCAAACTAGGCAGAAAAATGTGCATTTGTTTCGTAGTCTGCAGGTGAATTATGACATAGTGAGACACCATTGTAGGGCTTACTGTTGATATTCATTGCGCTCCGGCCTTTTGCCCATGGCCATTGGCTATTTTTGGTTGGCCGCTTGGCCAAGCAATTATTATAGTAGACGGTAAACAGACTAAATCCTATATGGAAAGAACGGAGAAGAAGAGAGAGAAGAAAGCAGGCGTCTTGTTTGTAGCTGGCTGAAACACAATTTGAACCTCTACTCGTGGACCTGTAAACCACCAACTGCCAGCTTGCAGCCCGCAGTGGTCGTATAGCCACGCGTGCAGCCGGTCTGCCAGCTAAACCATTAACCCTGCTCTTAAGGGTTACAAGTATATTATAAATTATGGTGAATAGAATCATGACTGAATCAGAATCAATCCAACCCTCAAATATCGACGGGGAAGGATCTGACTTCACCATCCAGATAAACCAAGTAATAAGCGTGCGAGTGTTGCTACAAGCAAGCAACGCTTGATTATGATAGGAAGATAACAAAACTTCTTCCATGCATCTCTTCCTCCTTGTGCTCGCTCTTCTCCATAGACGACATAGACCTCACCGTGTGCCACCCATCTCTCACCTTTGGCTCTATCGTTACTTGCCTCTACTAGCAATTGCGTTCATTCGCCCTCGGTCATGGTGCCACTATCTTTTTTGTATCAGTGTTTTCTTCCAGTGCTAGAATCCTGGTGCATTATATGATACGTAGGGCCAAACCCTATGTTGACACAAAAGGCTATTTCTGATAATTTCTTTCAAGTTATTAAATAGTATATGAACTTGAGATAATGTAAAGTCCACCCACTTGCCAAGTTAGTGGATTTAAATGAACAATTAGAAAGACGATGCATCTAGATGCACCAATATACTAAGTTTATGCGCTAATCGTCTACTTAACTTTATTTAATACTTGATTTCATCCGTTTGACATTTGACATGCATCAAACCCCAACCCAACCGCCAGCGGTTGGCCACATCAGCCAAATCATGCGAGAGCCTCCGCGTGGCTAGCAAGCGCGCCACACGCCCCAGCCCTCCTGCTCTGCTCTAATTGGGGCGCACGTCCCTCCTCCCCTGTCGTGCGCGCCACTCCCCCACCTGGCCCTGGCCGGCTTCCTTCCACCCCTCCCCCCACCTCACTGACGCCCTGGCCCCACCGGCCCTCCGCGAACCGCGCCAACCGCCGCTTCCCGCCCCCCCGTCGCTTATTCGCTGCGGCCCGGCGTCCCCGAGCCCCCGTTTGTCCTCCCCCCACCCCGTCGCTCCCGCGCGCGCGCAGCTCTGTCCGGCCCCGGCGCCGGATACCCTCCGCACGCGCGCGCGCCCGCCCACCGCTCCGCTCCGGCGGTTGCAACGTACGCCACCCCCGCGTCGCGCCGCAACCGCCATGCCTCCCTGTCCATCTCCTCTCTCGCTCCAGGACCAGCGACGCCGCCGCCTCTCCAGCCTCTTGCCGGACCCGGCGGCCTCCTAGCCGCCGTTCCTCCCCGCGCCTCCGGCATTCTCCTTCTGCGATTCTCATTTCCGCGGTTTGGCGGTAGGGCGCGCCGCCGGCCGGCCGTCGTCGGCGATGGGCGGCCTGTGCTCCAAGGAGGGCGTCGTGGATGCGCCGCCGCTCGCGCCTGCGCCCGCCCCCGCGCCGGGCCCGGGATCGCTGCAGAAGGCGCCGAGCACGCTCAAGCAGCTCATCACGCTCACCGCCAAGGAGGAGGACGACGACGCCCCCGCCGCCGTGCACGCCGTCATCTCCCGGATGGCGTCCAACGCCAAGCAGCAGCAGCAGGCCAAGGCCGCTGCCGCGCCCGCGCCGGCGGCCAAGGAGCAGGCCGTGGAGAAGACCGCGCCCCCCGTCATCGTCATCACGTCCTCCCTCAGCAAGTCCTACAGCACCGCGGGCGCGCCCACGCACCACCACCACGTGATCTCCAGCGTGCCCCAGGGGTTCTCCGGCGAGCACGTCATCGCCGGCTGGCCCTCCTGGCTCACCTCCGTCGCCGGCGAGGTCGTCGAGGGCTGGCTCCCCCGCCGCGCCGACACGTTCGAGCGCCTCGACAAGGTAACTAATTAATCGATCAATCCCCTTGATTTGCTCATCAATCCATTAATCCATCTCCTCATTCCATTTCGATCTGCAAAACAAAACAAATCAACACAAAAATCTGCACTGCAGATCGGGCAGGGCACGTACAGCAACGTGTACAAGGCGCGTGACCTGCAGACGGGCAAGATCGTGGCGCTGAAGCGCGTCCGGTTCGTGAACATGGACCCGGAGAGCGTGCGGTTCATGGCGCGCGAGATCCACATCCTCCGGCGCCTCGACCACCCCAACGTGATCAAGCTGGAGGGCATCGTCACCTCCCGCCTCTCCCACAGCCTCTACCTCGTGTTCGAGTACATGGAGCACGACCTGGCGGGGCTGGCGGCGCTGCCGGGCCAGCGCTTCACGGAGGCGCAGGTCAAGTGCTTCCTGTCCCAGATCCTCGAGGGCCTCCGCCACTGCCACGCCCGGGGCGTCCTGCACCGCGACATCAAGGGCTCCAACCTCCTCATCGACGACAACGGCGCGCTCCGGATCGCCGACTTCGGGCTCGCCACCTTCTTCGACCCGGCGGGCAGGGAGCCCATGACCAGCCGCGTCGTCACGCTCTGGTACAGGCCGCCGGAGCTCCTGCTCGGCGCCACCCGGTACGGCGCCGCCGTCGACCTCTGGAGCACCGGGTGCATCCTCGCCGAGCTGCTCGCCGGGAAGCCCATCATGCCGGGGCAGACCGAGATCGAGCAGCTGCACAAGATCTTCAAGCTCTGCGGCTCGCCGTCCGAGGACTACTGGGCCAAGGCCAGGCTGCCGGACGTGACGCTCTTCAAGCCGCAGCGGCCGTACAGGAGAAAGATCGCCGAGACGTTCAGGGATTTCTCCCCCAAGGCGCTGGAGCTCCTCGACACGCTGCTCGCCATCGAACCGTCGGCCAGGGGCACGGCGGCCTCGGCTCTCAACAGCGACGTAAGGGCCTCTCGATCGCCTCTTGGAAACCGTCTGCTTTTGCCGGCGCCCACACTGACACGCTGCTGCATTGCAATTTGAATCTCTGTCATATGTATCAGTTCTTCCGGACGAAGCCGCTGGCGTGTGATCCGGCGAGCCTGCCCAAGTACCCGCCCAGCAAGGAGTACGACGCCAAGCTCCGAGGCCAAGAGGCCAGCAGGTACCTGCCATTACCATCCTTCGAGTAGCCTGCAAGCTGATTGCAGTGTCTACGCTTCATTCATTCCAGTGATCATTCCATTCTTACCATCTCCATCCTTGTTGCAGGCAAAACACAGCCACCCTCGGAGGCAAGGGCTCCGTATCCATCAAGCCCGGGAGAGACGACGCCAAGGCCACGCAGGCTCAGAACGCCATTGCAGACTACCAGGTGCGCCTCCTGGCCCATGCTCCTCATCTCAGTTTCTGACGCTGCACCACAGCCTGCCTCTGAACTCTGCAATGCACCTGCTTATTCTTGCGTCCGTTTCAGAGGCGGCAGCCGCGCGCCAACCAGAAGAGCACGAGCCACCACTACGGCTCGCAGGAGGACAGCGTGCCGGGCTTCCGCATCGAGCCGCCGCCGGCGGTGCACGGGCGCGGCGCGCCGGCGACGATGCAGACCGCCGGCGGGTTCGGGTCGACGTGGTACGGCCGGAACGACCAGCGCGGGGTCTCGCGCGCGTCCAGTTCCGTCAGGGCGTCCAACCTCACCACGCAGCGCTCCTACGCGCAGTCCAGGGGCACCGACCTGCACCCGAGCACGTCGGCCGCCAGGAACCCCAACTCCAGGTACAACCGCCTCGACGTCGCCGAGCCAGCCAACGCCATCGTCAGCCGGCCGGGATCCTCCCACCAGAAGGACCTCGGCATGAGGGACACATCCACCGTGAGTACCAACCACACCCACCATTCAAGCTCTCTTATATATTCCTAACTAAAGATGTCATCCTTGAGTTGAGAGTTGAGACCACTGTTCAGTTCAGGCAATGGCTGATCGGATTGGGAACATTGATATTTCAGGGGTTTGGAGGGAAGAACAAGAGGATCCACTACTCGGGGCCGCTGGTGCCGCCGGGAGGGAACATGGAGGACATGCTCAAGGAGCACGAGAGGCAGATCCAGCAGGCGGTCCGCAAGGCCAGGGTCGAGAAGGAGAAGACGAACAGGCACCATTATTACTGACAAACAAAAAAACAGGCATCAAGTTGTCAGCCATACATGGCCCATTCCATTTCCATGGTCTCAGACCACAGCTAGCATTCGCGTGTCTCCATGAACAAGAAGGCAATTCGTGTCTCTCCATGGAACAAAGAAGGCAATTGGTGTCTCTCCATGGAGCAGAGGCGACACCATTGATGGAAGAGATGGACACACGAATGTGCCTTGCGCCGCCTTGCAGCGCTCAGGGCTGCTAAGAGTCGGGCTTTTCTTGATCCATGTGTATAATAGCAGTGGTAGAGAGGCTTGGAAAGCCTGGCTGGGAGAAGAGACACATGTATACACGAGGCAGATTGTAAAGACCCTCCAAAACGAAAATGTGTGTGCATCTGATCGACTTGTTGCAATTAGAGAATCTAATCTAACAAAGTAGTTACAGCACCAGGCTTGCAGATCTGCATACTTCATAAGTTCTGAACAGCAAGCTCTATACCTAGCAAATGAAATAAACTAGTTGAACTGCAAGGAATGCTGTAATGCTATTTGAACCTGACCAGAAAACCCACGGGCCAGGAATGTTGTAATGCTACCAGAGTGTGACCAGAAGACATAATTTGAGATCCCATGTCAAGAGCAAGTTATATATAGCAATCAATTTTTTTCACAAGGAATCACACAGAAGATTGAGAAAAGGGTAATCGGTATACCCGACAACTGGATCAGGGGTGTAGAACGTTGATCTGTCGTACTTGTTCAGAGGTGCATTCAGCTCAAACCGCTTCGGCAAGTCTGGGTTCGCCAGAAACCATTTGCCATATGCCACCAGGTCGGTGTAACCCTCAGACACTGCCTTGTTGCCTTCTTCCCTGTTGTATCCTCCAGCAACAATGAAAGTACCGGCAAAAGCCTTCCTGAAATGCAACAGCTTGTAAGGGATCTGCACCTTGCCGTCCACTTTGACCACCTCTGGCTCAACCATGCTGCAGTAGACGACTCCCAGTTTGTTCATGGCGTGGATCATGTACAGGCCAAGTGCGTCTGGGTCCGAATCCCAGCAGTCCAGGCAGTTTGAGTATGGCGAGAGACGGACACCAACCCTGTCTGCTCCGATCTCATCGATGGCTGCTTGGATTACCTCTAGAGCAAAGCGACAGCGGTTTTCCATGCTTCCACCATACCTGTCTGTTCTGTCGTTGACGCTGTCTTTCATGAACTGTTCGATTAGGTAACCAAAAGCACAGTGGATTTCGACTCCATCAAAGCCTATATTTTATTCATGTAACCAAATTATAAATGGGGTGATGAATGTGGTTTAGTTACTCTGATTAAAAGAGGTAAATATTGGGCAACTGAATAAAATGGTGGCAATACCTGCTTCAATGCAATTCCTAGCAGCAAGCCGAAAATCATTGACGATGTGAGGGATCTCATCTTCTCTAAGCCTCCTCGGAGCAGAGAATTGCTCCACAGTTCCATCCTCCAGAACCTCAGGCGCGATCTGCTTGTGTGTACAAGAAATCGGTGCTTGTCCACTGGGCTGATAGTCTGTGATGTACATCGAAAATAGCTGTCAGGGAACCTTTACAACTACATGAAATGGGACATTCAAGCAAGTAAAATTATGTGTGAACAATAAGCACTGTCCAGTTTAGCTTGAGAGAAGAACATTACAAATACATAGTGTTCAATAATTCCATGGTTTCAGTATAAGCTCAAGTTTTACAGTTCAACAAGACACGCTGCTTTTATTCAGAATCATCAATTGCAGCTGAAATTTGACTCAGCACTTCTGCAGTAACCATACATTTTCGGATGCCTAACACTATGTATGAATCAGCAGAACCCAGCAACTTATCCTACAGGTGACAACATCAGTTAGTTAGCCTAGATACAACTATATACTATTATACCACTCTGTAAACACATTACGGTTGAAGCTATTATAGAACATCATATACATGTATATATATATATATTCATAAGAACATATTAACTTGCAAGGTAAGTATCTATGAACATCAAAATGCGAGGAATGACAGCTCTGTGATAGTACCACAAGTAGAAGCCCTCCCTACATGCCAGATCTGGCAGAAGAAAATTCCGCCCTTGCCATGTACAGCTTCCACCACCGGCTTCCAAGCCTCGACCTGCCCTTTGGTCCATATACCTGGCGTGTTTGGGTATCCCTGAGCGGTCTCGGAGACCCCAGTGGATTCAGCGATCATGAGTCCGCCTTTGGAGGCCCTCTGCAAGTAGTACAGCGCGACGTGTTTTCCAGGAAGGCTGTTATAGCACCTTGATCTCGTGAGGGGCGCGTGGACAACCCTAGCATCAACAGGAACAGCAGATGACTCATCAGGCTGGTTGCATAGGCAAAAATAAAATATTGAGACATCAATATTTCCCCAAGGCAGGAGCTCTGCAGGTTGTGAGGCAATTCATCGAACACCTTGCAGGTGCTCACCCTAACACGGCTGAACAGCAAAGTAGTAGTTCTTATTCGGAGACCCAACTGATTAACCTAGTCAATCTGAAGCGATACAAGTTATCCTTGGAACCATCGGATCTTGAACTCTTCCGATTAATGGCATGAGGAAATCCTTAAAGAAGGAAGTAGATTTATGGTTGCAAGTGGAAACTACCAAAGTGATACACAGACAGGCCAACCCACCTGTGGGAAAGGTGGAACCTCCCCATGGTGTGGGGAGTCAGGAGCGGGATTGGCTTTGCTTCCATGGCCAGATCGAACGATCTCCTTAGCTCGGTGCTGGTGGTGTCACATCAACATGGCTTTCAAGGAGAGGAGTCGAAACCACCTGCCAATCGACCTGCAGCGTAAGTTTCCAGGAAAACGCCCGCGTGGAGCTATGTCATATCATGCTGTCGTTTGACAGACTCAGCCTTTTTTTTTTGGCGGGTAAACACTCTTGAGTCTTTGACCCCTGAGTTAGTAATTGGACCATTAGCTCAGCTGTATGAACTGCTAGCACTTTCTCAACTACTACTGTGCTTTGTTCAGCTTCCTAGTGATGATTACTGAAAATTCTGGTAGCAAAGAGGGTCAAGACAAACGCACGTTTCGTACATGTTCCACCAGCAGGAACCAGTTTCCAAATACGCCACCGCTGATGGGACAACAGTATCGTGTCAGCCTGGATAGTGGGGAGTAAAACTGTGCAACGCTAAAACATTATCATGTCAGACGAACAGTATCATGTCTGCCTGAATAGTGTCAAGAAGTAGGAGAAAAAACGGCCGTCATGCAGATTTTTAGTATGACAAGCATTTAACGGTTTCGTTTTCTTATACATAATCTTGCCACTTTTCGAACCCAAACACGCGATAAATGACACCGTTTTAAATTCTTGGCTCGAGGGAGGGCAGATCCTTCTGCAGATGATAGCGTTCTGTCCATGATAATAGCCTGTCACAAACCCAAGAGAATACCATCCAGTCACCCAAATGTGAACTTTCTGTCCTTCATACTGAGATACATGCACTGGGACGATGAAACTGAGATACAGAAGCCTGCAGTGTTGTGACGTAATCTCTTGATTTTAATAATTGAGAGTAGATAGCTGTCTGGTCAGTTCTTGAAAATATTTCCTGGAAGTTCTAGACTATCAGCAACTGTCTGGGCGAATTAAACAAAAGCGGAAACAAAAATTCTCAAGCTCATGAGTCATGAGGATTTAACAGAAGGGGACATAAACACTATCAAGATCATGAGGATTTGCCACTTTGTGCAATACGAGAAATTTCAAGATTTGCCACTGAATTCGTGAGCCTCTCAAGATTTGGCACCCTAGCCCGCATATCATTGACTCAGGATGACCCCACATGTCATTGTGATAGGGGTGACAAATCTCGACTTGCTCATGAATTGAGTCCCAAATATCAAAAATCTCTCGTGCAATACAGGAATCACCAACCACACCCTAGTAATACAAATCTTTGGTAGAGCAAGAAATGATTGCGGCAATGAGGTTAAAACAATGATATCAAGGTCCCTTTTACGCAACTTCCAAACATAGTTGAAATATATGGTGTCCTATAATTTTTAGGTAGAGACCGAGTCTACACTATCTAGTTAGTTATCTTCTGATAAATAAAGGAAAATAATTCATTTTAAACTGAAAAACATTCAGTGTTAAGTAGAATTACTTTCTGTGTTATAACCAATTGGTAGACGGAAACATATCAGAATTAAGTAGAAGGAAACATTCGGTGTTTCAAGCTCCCAATGTACTGTGATTACTTTCTGTAACATATCTTAGTCAATCAGATATTTCGTGTTATAACCAATTGGTAGACATCTACAGTGAAGACGTACTAAAAATTTGCAATCGTGAGCCAATTTATGGTTGAAAGCAGATTTAGTCAGTTATCTTCTTTAAATCAAGAAGATTTTGACTAGTTCATTTTTGTAATTGAAACTTAATACATACCCAATTCTCCAATAAAAAATAGAGGGAAAAATTCAGTATTCCAAATTTCCAAGCTCTCAAATCTCAATGTATTTCCTTGTTGGGTTAGAGAAAAAAAAACTCAGGGAAATTGGGCAGGCACACGGAAATTCTGGTTTCTTTTCTTTAGCAGAGAAAACTCTGGATTCAAGTAGTGTAGGCATACCATAGTCATTGAAATATTTGATGACATAACCAATTTGTATAGATCTATGATGAATTCTAGAGTCAGACGGTCAGACCCAATAGCATGGGGCAATTTATGATGAACCCACATATATTGCTTCATGTGATTCAAAAGAAGAAAAACCACCTTCCACATAATATAAAAAATTTGATTAGCAATTATTAGTTGATAAAAAGTAACAGAAATCATGTTGTGGAAAATCAAAAGTCATGGTCAAACTCTTGAATACGGTACTCAGGATCAAACACATCTAATTTGAGGAGTTCCTATATCAGCTACGAAGAGAACACATAGTCACATAAGCTAACCTGAAGTGCTCCAGTGGCCTGATGCTGCAGTAGGAAATAAGATCCTGGCATTGTTGCAGACCAGGGCAAACCTTTAATTGGTACCTAAAAAAATCAGACTTTTGCCAATAGCAAGGATCAGCAGCACGCCAGCACATCAGACACTGCACTCTAAGCCCCAAACTAACTCATGAATGTTAATATTATAACTCGAAGAAGGTGATACATAGAAGATATTCTCAGCTCAAAAAGGCAAAAATCTGGTCTAGATTGGAAAACATACAAGCCCATCCCATCCTTCAAATAATTGATTCATTTGCTCTCAAAACATCAGAATTATGCACGATGTTCATTTGTTCTTTGCATGGCTAGAACTTTGTCATGAAAATAGCACTGCTTACACATGACAGTAGTCAGCAGGAATGTAGGATGTTGATAAGATTGGTGAGCATGAAAAAAAAGGGTTTAAACAAAAAACAATCCAGGATGCTACAAACCAACACATAATCACTGACCACCTTAACTACTGCAGATGCTAGCATCTCATTCCTTCCAATTACACCATCATATTGATCGGTTAATCTCCATCTGTTCTTCTATCATGGTCATGGTAAGCAAAAACTCAAGGGTTTGTTGCGGAATCTGAGAAATGGTGACCACTATTTACAAATTTGTGCTGATTAGTCCCCCCACATTTGTTAAGGATCTCAATGATCTGGAAAAAAAAAACTTTTCTTCCTGACTCTATAAGAACAATTCTCACACGGGATAAATTGGTACTGAAAAGAGGACGGCTTCTGGCATTTGTCTGCTGAACAATACATCTGAGTGTAGTATTATTTACCATCTAAGAAATAACAACTAAGATCTAAGAAATACTTTGGATTTGCAATTTCAAATGCAATGAAAATCATATCAACATAGACTAAATGATGCAACTAAGAAGAACTTCCTAACTAAGCTGCCTATATTATGCAACAAGGTTGAGTTGTCCACATCTCATACAAAAGTTCATTGCTTTTGTTGTACAAGCATGCATGAGGAAATCAGAAACATATTCCAAAGTCAAGCAAGAAATATTTAAGATGATGAGGTTTCGCTGCCACTCAGCAAATAGTATTTTTTTTGGTGGAAAACATACAGTTCAAAAGAATTTGGCATATCCGTCACAAAAGTGAGGGCAGCTTGTTATAGATTATGAGCGTCCACCTTTAGGTCCTTGTCCTTAGTTCCAGGTTCTTATTCCTCGTTTTTCTCTGCAATTTCCCTTTTGTAAGCCTGCAGCTGTTCTTTAAATTTCTTGCTCTCTTCAAAGTTTGCCTTTCTCTTCAAAGCTTTCTGTATTTCAAGTATAGTAATGTGACATTAAGAAAAAAAGAGATTTGCTTTAAAAAGGAAAAATTGGCTGCGGTTTAGGAATACATAATTGAATAAGTGGTGATAACTGATAAGCACTAACCTCCTGCCGGAAGCAGCGATCAAGCTTTATCTTAAGGTCTGTGCATTCTCCGAAGAACTTCTTGACAGGGTGATCCAGATGACACTTCTGAAATTCTTCAATGATCTGGACAAACAGAACACAATGGTAAGTTTTACTAAAGTAATGCAACAATATCCAGATGCAAATTCAACACAGGGGTTACCTCAGCACACATAGGATGCCTGTGTAAAGTCAGAGGGGGATGCATTTCCAGAGAGATGGATACCTCAAACTGCATAATAGCATACTGCTTTAGAACCTTAGAAGTATTGTCCCAAACTTACACTGCATAATTGCATACTGTTTTAGCACGCAAACAGTTCAGATACTAAAACAAAAACGCATAATTTCCACACACTCATTGACACATTGCTATTGCCCAAACATGGATTTCTATCGTGTAAAAATATCATAATCAAGACGAATCCGTGAAAAACATAAAGCAGACTGACTTTTCTAATCCTTTTTAGTTTACTATATAGGTAACTGATGCAGGGGCAGACCCAGCATATCACACCCGATATCTTTGCAAACAAAGTCGAAATTAGTAGATCCGAAACAAACACGCCACACGGAAGGGTTTGGCGTGCTCCGTTTTGCACAGCAGGAAAGGAAGAGAAGGGGCGGCATACCTAGTACAGCTCGTCGCCGGCAAAGGGGTGGGCGAAGAAGGCCGCCGCCTCCCTCCCAATCGTCGCCGCCGGCAAAGGGCTGGGGGAACAAGGCCGCCGCCGCTCTCCCAGGCGTCGCCGGAAAGGAAGTAGAGTCCGCTAAAAAAAAAGAGGACGTTTTGATGCACATCGGGTTAGGTCCATGCACTTGGGCCGTCCCGTTCATGGGCCCGTTTATCCGGTTTCTGGCTTACGCGGGCTGCTGGCGGGTTGGGCTGGTTTGACCGGTTTCACAGGTTGTTTCATGGTTGTTGGTAATCATTGTTCTATCGTGACCTAACTAGGCTCAAAAGATTCGTCTCGTCGTACATCAAAACCATTAGTTTTTTTATTTACCTACATTTAATACTCCATGTATGAGGAGAGAGATTTGATGTGATAGTGAAAAGTGAAGTTAAGAGAGAGAAAGTTTGGGAGAAGTTTTGGATTCGAAGAGAAGCCAACACAGCCCGTGCCATGATCGCCGCAACTCAATTTGCATGGAGGAAACAGGCAGGCAGCGCAGGCAACGAGAATCTGACGGCGTACTCTGTACTGCAGCGTTCAGGCTGTGCGTGAGTGCTCGCGTGCTTCGAGGATCAGGAGCAGGTGCAGGCTTTCTTGTTTTGTTGCCGGTTGCTCATTAATCAAGACACGAAGGCCAAGGTAGGAGCTCATACTTGAGGAGATTAATACGGCCACGGATTCAGTGCCTTGCCTGCTCAAGTCACGGGGAGCCTTACCTCCTTCTATTCAAGGTTCAAACACTATTTAGAAGCTCCTAGTATTTTAGTCCACCATTTTAATCAAGAAGACATTGATATATAGCAACATAAAACCAGAAATGTAAAACATAGCAAGAAAAAAATTCAAATTTAATGTTTACCAATTATCAACTCGGATTTGAAATAGATGCCAAAATTTTACAAATCACCAGATTAACATGTATCGCCTAATTCCAAACCACCTATACTAAATCTAGAAATATAGCAACAAATGCTACTGTTAAACAACCATCATAAGAAGAACATGTCATTTCACTTGTATAAAATAATATAGTTTGAAAATACTATAGTTAACTTTTTATCTAATTTACAGATACTAAAAGAATATAACATGTCTAAATGCTTGAAAAGGATAAGATTTGAGTTGTGAGTCGTTGGATCATGTTTGGACATTGGATGAAACTAGGTAAGGCTCATTGTGCCTTGCCAGAGGCAAGGCACTGAATCCGCGTCCGATTAATACGTGCTGATCTGCTGCAGCACGTGGATCAAGCAAGAGCAAATTTATTTTGGATCGATCTGCACATCGTTTAATTTGGAGCTTTTCTCTGGTAACTCGTATCATCACTCGTTATGGCATCCAATAGTGTTTTCTCAAAGCTGCTTAAATCCTGCAAGTTAGATGGTTCTAATTTTACGGTTTGGAAACGGAAAATCATGTTTTTGCTTACTGTTGAAAATATTGATTATGTCATTGATGCACCTGAACCGGAAAAACCAAAGGATGATGCTACCGCTGAGGACAAGAAAGATTATATGGTAGAATATGAAGCTTGGGCTAAAGATAATAAAAGGGCTCGTATATTTATGTTGGGATCTATGACTGATTCTTTAGCTGCTGAGTATGAGAGTGAACATAATGCCCGGAAAATCATGGGTAAACTGGAAAAGGATTTTGGTGATATATCTCTCGTCAAAGTGCTTAGTCTTGTTAGTCGTTTTCTTTCTACCAAGATGAATGAAGGTGTTTCTGTCAATGAGCATATCAACAAACTCAGTGTTTTAGCAGAGGAATTAAAAATTGCTGGTTATCCCTTTCAAGAAGAAGTGCAGGTCATGGTTGTGCTAAACTCTTTGCCAAATTCATGGGAGCTGTTTAAGATGTCCTTTTGTCATTCTGAACGCGTACTTAATATGCGCAATTTGAGGCATCACTTGCTTATGGAAGAAGACAGGAAGCTCTCCCAGGGAAAGGACAGAAACTCAAATAATTCTGAGTTGCACCTTGGAGAGTGTAACACCCTAAATTAGGCCTATTTAAAATTTTAGTAATTAATGTGCTTTTTATTAAAGTTCCCATGCTCAACATAGGGTAAATAAATAATTTTTGGGCAAAATAAAATCAAATATAAGGTTAGAAACATTTTTGTTGCATCCATGCTGCTGCATTGTGTTTTGGTTGCTTGTGTATTAGATTGGAATTTAAATCCTCTTTAAATTCGAATTGGATTCGCATTGTTTGGAGCTCTAGAAAAGTTGTTTCAGCCCTGGTCCGTTTTTGCCCCTCAAACTTTCTTCTCGGCCCGCCCTTCCCCCTCTCTTCTTTTCCCCGAGCGGCCCAGCTCCCCGCTCTCCCCCGCTTGCGGCCCAGCCCGCGGCCTGCCCCGCTTCCCCGCCGGCCTGCTTCCTCTCCCGCTCCCGCGCCAGCCCGCCTCGCCCGCTCGCGGCCCAGTCTGGCCCAGCAGCCAGCCTGCCGCGCGTCCCGCCTCCAGCCGCTGACACGCGGGGCCCGCGTGCCAGGGCCGTCCCCAACCTCCCGCCCGAGTCAGACGCGCCCCCGACTCCGACCCGGGGCCCACTGGCGCGGACGCCAAGGTCCACCGGGGCCACCCCGCGTCGCCTCTATTTTAGTGGCCGACCCCGCCGCCGTCAAACCCTAACCACCCGCACCGCAAACCTAACCCTAGCCGCCAGCTCGCAGCACCGCCGCCGCGTTTCGAGCTCGGAGCCGCCGCCGCTGATCCGCCGTCTCGCCGCCGCTCCGTCCAATCCGACCGCCGGGAAAGCTTCGCCAGGTGGTAAGCTCGCTCCCAAGCCTGGTTTCGCTCTGTTTCGCGCGTCGTAGCTCCGTCGCCGTCATCGCCCGAGCGCCGCCGCCGCCATAGCTCGTCGCAAGCTCGCTCCGCCGTTCTCCGCTCGTCCACAACCCCGCAGCTGCACTCGCCGTCGTCCCGCGCATCAGTAGCACCAGGCCGCGACCCAAACCGAGCATCCTAGCTCATTTTCGAGCTCACGCCGGTGACCCTCCGCCGCGCCCACGGGCGCCGCCGCCGCAGTCACCTCGTCGCCGGCGACCCAAACCCCAGATCGAATCTGAGCCGCTCGATCCGTTTTCCACGGCCCAGATTGAACCCAGCCGAGTCAACTCTGACTCATACCGGTCAACCCCCGGGTCAGCCCTGCCTTTTTGCTAAAGAGCCCCTCCACTATTTCAAAATTAAACCGGGGTCCAGATCTATTCAAAAGTATTTACAGTTAGGTCCTGATTTTTACAGAAAACCCCCTGTCCTTTTTAAAACTAGCACCCGAGGTCCTGTCTTGGTTAATTTGCGATTAAATCCTCCTGTTTTAATATAAAATTATGTTTTAGCCCCTGAGTTTTTGCAAAAATAAGCCCCTGGAACTTTTAAAACTTTGCCAGCAAGCCCCCGAACCGTAGAAACGCCATAACTTCTCCGTTTTAGCTCCGATTTGAGTGATTTTCGCGCTCACGTGTTCGTAGCGAAGCGTAGATTAGTTTCTAAGCCTTCTTTTGTTCTGTTTTTACTGTTTGATGTACTGTTCTAATAGAATAATATTGTTTGCATGTACTGGCTTGTGTGGATGCTTGTGTGTTGCTTCGTGAGTCCAGTCGGTGAGCCGTACGCGCTTGAGTTCGAGGGTTACGAGGGGCAGGACCACCACCAGCAGCAGCAGTTTAAGGAAGGCAAGTATAGCACAGACAATCCTTGCTACCTAAACACACCTTTACATTATTTACTGCATATGCATGTGTCTAAATTGTTCCTATTAAGGTTGTACCTAGCTCTGTTTACCCTGTACCTTGAATATCCTGGGTTTATGCATTTGGGTAGATCCTTGCTAGGCGCAGCTACTGTCACTATTATGCAAATGTTAACTTTGACATAATGGTTCATTCCAACTTGATGATTAAAACTTGCTTTTTAGCAACATGGATCAGGGAACTAGGGCGTAAGCTTCGTGCCTGGCCCTAGTGTCTCTCCGTAAGGACCGGTTCTTAAAGCGGCCACCCAGGAGCCAGTCGCCACCGCTGGAACTATAATGGCTCTGATCTTGGACAAGTAACATGTACGGCTCTATCTTAACAGTAGTTACCGACAGGCCGACGGCGTTATGGGAAGCATGGGTGAGAGTATGGTTTGATCCACCGAGGACGGGTTTTCTGTCGGTTATGTCTCGTCAGGCAAAGTCCCGTGCTCCGCACGTTGCGCTATTTATTTTTGTTGCTGGCCTTTGTGCCGCGCTCCGGACGCCATTGACCCTCCTATTCGGAGCGCCCTGGGAGTCAATCAATCTCGGTGCCTTGGGTCATGCTGCCTAGGTTGTACCATAACGGCTACTGTTATTTTAGGGTGTCTTGTGAAAAGCCTCGTAGCGTCCCTATGCGATCACACCTCGGAAGTGTGGTTTAAGAGGTTTGGCCACCTCAGCATGACTGGGTTTAAAGTTCTATGAACTTTTACGCGACCGGTGGGTAAAGGGCGAAACCTCTGCAGAGTGTATAATCTATCATGATAGCCTTGCTCAGGGTCACGAGCGGCCTGGATCCTTTATGATTAGAAGATGCTGTTATTCATTATCGTTTATTGTTCACTTCTACTATATTAATTGGGTAACAATTGGGATTCATGTAAATGTAGTGATTATGATGATGTTAAAATGAAACAACTAAAATTGCTAATGTAGTACAGCCGTGTCAAGCCTTTCTTTTAAGCCTTCATTATCCGTGTTGTACTTGCTAAGTAAGAAATTTACTTACACTTGCTATTCAACAAAATCCCGGATGGGTAACAGATGGATTAGATGGTACTGCTGCTGTTGAATTTCCTGAGGATCTGCCGTTCTACTAGCTGTGCTCAACCAGTCGGTGTCCCCGTGGGTTATCGGCTTCGTTTTTGTTTAGAGAGAATTAATAATGAGACTTCCGCTGTTTTATTCATTTATTTGAGTCAAACTCGTAAAACCATTTATTTTATTCGAGCACTGTATTCTGTTATCATATTTGTTCGCTATATGTGTAATGACTTCCTGGGAACACATATGGCCGCATTTCGGGTTTCTGTGTAAATCCGGGTGTGACAGATTGGTATCAGAGCCGTGCTGACTGTAGGATCGCAGCCTAGTTAGAATGGTCGGTTAGATTTTGCTTTATCCTTGCTCTCTCTATTCTACTTAGATTTGTGTTGGGTTTTTCTTTAAAATGGTGTCGTGTTTTCTCTCCCCTCTGTCTATTGCAAAGAATCTTAGGCATTCTTTCCTCTCTGCTTCCTCCTTCTTTCCAGCAGTAGATGGCTCGCACGAAGTTGACCGCACGCAAGACAACCTGTGGCTACCTTCCGCCACGCGTCCCTGAGGAGGCATTAGGCGCTGGATACCAGGACGCCTACCGTGTGTGGAGGGACAGGCATGAGGAGGCATTCCTATTGCAGCAGCAAGAGCTCGAGAGGCAGCAGCTGGAGGAGCCTCAGGAGGAGGCGCCTCAGCAGGAGGAGCCCGCGGAGGAGGAAGAGCCCGCTGAAGAGGAAGAGCCTGAGGAGAGGGAGCTCTCCGACCCCGACGAGGAGTCTTCACCAGCAGAGGGTGGAGAGGCTGCCGGAGACCCTGATGATGATGATGGTGGGGATGACGACTCTGAGCCTTCAGACGAGGGGGAGGAGTCAGACGAAGACCCAGATGAGGAGGGGGAGCCTCCAGTGCCTGCAGTACGGCCAGCACCGGATGTTTTGGAGCCACCCAGGTGGACCGTGTACGACTACGTCCGGGATGGAGGCGACAACTACTACCACCGGCGCCTCATGGGGATGCTGCATGCCCACTATGGTTCACAAAACGTAGCCACAGAGTACCACAGTGAGATGTGGATGCACCCCCGCTTCCCGACCTTCTGGAGGACGGTGCTGCACGTCCGTAGGCCGGATCACCAAGTGAGAGCTGCTAGGATTGAGACGACGCACTTCGCTCTCAGTGACAGAGACTCCCAGCAGGCAGGGATACTGGACACGGCCCGTCAAGCTTACTACACCTACCGTGACACGCTCTGGCATCAGGTGCACAATGGTCCAGACAGGTATCACCCCCCGCAGGAGGAGCGGACGGACAGCTTGCACCATAGCCTCCACAGCTGGCATCGGCGACCCCCAGTTCGTTTCAGCTGTTGGAATGGTGGCTACTCTCAACACCGACCTGGACGCTTCTTCTGATGAGAACTACAGTCTGAGGCAGCAGTTGCACGAGTTGCAGGCCAGAGTGCTGCTACTAGAGGAGCAGCTGGGAGCTCCCGCACTGCGCAGTCCAGACTACCGTGCAGAGTCCTCGCCGCGCAAGAGGCCACGCTTCGGTTCCACCGCCGCCAGCACCACCATCGTCGACCCTTAGGGAGCTACCATGAGTCTGTAATAGGGAATCGATTAGTCCACGCTTTTTCGGTTGAGTCTAAGCTTAGTGTGTCGAGTCCAGTGTGAAACTTTGCTTTTAGGTGCTTGGTTGGTTTGTTATTATGGTTATGAGTGATTTGGATTTTTGTAATGAGTGTGATGGGCGTAGACGCAAATCTACCACCATCTAGAGATTGGAATAAGGTTTAAGGAATATTAATGAATAAATAGTTGGGTTATCTATCTCCTTTGCACTTCCTCTGTCTTACTCTCTATGTCTCTTAATCGTATCCTTCCAAGTACTGCTATCTTCTTATGCACCATCTACAAGCATGGGTTATCTATTACCGATTGACAGGAATACTGATGGGAGATATCTTGCTATGGTAGATGGTTAACACCAGAGGCAACCCCGGTGGCAGTGGAAGCAACCTGCCCCCGAACCAGAACCCGCCACCTCTCACCATGGAGCAGATGATGCAGATACAACTCCAGCTGACACAGCAGATGGCGCAAACCATAGCACTGATGCAGCAGAATCAGCAGAACCCGCCTCAACAGCACCACGTGCAGCCCAGAGATAAAAGGGGCGAGTTTATGAAGGGACGCCCTCCTACCTTCAACAAGTCTAGTGACCCAATGCAGGCAGAGGACTGGCTCAAGGAAGTGGAAAGGCAGCTGGACATTGCACAGTGCAATGATAGGAAGAAGGTGTTATATGGAAGTGGACAGCTCCAGGGAGCAGCTTTGGATTGGTGGGATGCGTACCAGTATGCTCACCCCAATCGTGATCAGATCACTTGGCAGGAGTTCCGCGACAGCTTCCGCTCTCACCACGTGCCGGAAGCGCTGATGACCTTGAAGAAGAAGGAGTTCCTGGCATTGAAGCAGGAAGGTATTAGTGTCACCGCTTATCGTGACAAGTTCATTGAGTTGGCCCGTTATGCTCCAGAGGACGTGAATACTGATAGGAAGAAGCAGACCCGATTCCGAGATGGCCTGCATGATGCACTCCAGTACCAGCTCCTGTTCTCCAAGTTCGCCACCTTTCAAGAACTGGTGGATAGCGCACTACTGCTGGAGCACAAGCGCCGCGAGATGGAGGAAAAGAAGAGGAAGCTTCAAGGCCCACCGTCAGGAAGCAATGTTCACCCCCGCTTCAATCCTCAGCAAGGAAACCAGCAGATGGTGACTCCACAGCGCTTCCAGGGACAGTCCGGTTCGATGAACCGCAACCAGTATCAGCAACGTGCCCAGTACCAGCAGCGTCCCCAGTACCTCCCAGCACCACCTCAGCAGCGTCTTTAGAACCAGCCACAGAATGGTCCAGTCCAACGCCCCAACCCGGCCAACAATGCACCTACGGCTCTGAGGTGTTTTGGTTGTGGTGAGCTGGGACACTATGCCAGCGCTTGTCCTCGCAAGGCTCAGAACGCCGTTGGTCAGAACAACAATCAGAGGGTTGGGCAACCGCAGAACCAGAATGGGAATCAGCAGCAGAACCCAGCAAGAGGCAAGGTCAATCACATGGGTGTGGAAACCGCAGAAGGAGCAACGGATGTCGTTGTGGGTACGTTCCCTGTCAACTCGACTCTCGCAACTGTTTTGTTTGATACTGGAGCTTCACATGCTTTCATATCTGCTGCTTTCGTGAAAAAGAACATGATGATCTTGCAACCTATGGGGAGCCCCATGGTAGTTAGTTCACCCGGGGGAGAACAGCGTGCCACTTTACGTTGCCCCTGTATCACCATCACAATAAGGGGGGTAGACTTTGTGGTGAACCCAATAGTCCTAGAAACCCTTGGGTTCGACTTGATTCTGGGTATGAGCTGGTTAGCCAGATATGATGGGGTGATTCAATGTTCCAAAAGAGCAGTGCAGCTGACAGCAAAGACTGGTGAGAAAGTGGAGTATCAAGCAGCTAGTCCCTTGGAGCACAACCAGATCTACCAAGCCGAGGGTGTAGCAGTGGAAGACATCAAAGTGGTGTGCGATTTCCCAGATGTGTTTCCAGATGAGTTACCAGGTATGCCCCCAGACCGCGAAGTTGAATTTGTTATTGATCTTAAGCCTGGTACTGCACCTATAGCTAAGAGGCCATATAGAATGAGAGTAAAAGAACTAGAGAAACTTAAGGAGGAATTAAGGGCGTTGTTAGCAAAAGGGTATATTCGTCCTAGTTCTTCCCCTTGGGGAGCACCGATTTTGTTTGTGGATAAGAAAGATGGGACCCAGAGAATGTGTGTGGATTATCGAGCTTTGATTGAAGTTACCATCAAGAACAAGTATCCGCTGCCAAGGATTGATGATCTCTTCGACCAGTTGAAAGGAGCATGTGTGTTCTCTAAGATCGATCTCTGATCCGGTTACCATCAGATGAGGATACGAGTGACTGACATCCCCAAAACAGCCTTCACAACCCGATATGGTCTATATGAGTTCACTGTCATGTCTTTTGGTTTGACAAATGCACCGGCATACTTCATGTATTTGATGAACAGTGTGTTCATGGACTATCTTGACAAATTCGTGGTGGTGTTCATTGACGATATTCTGGTTTTCTCCAAGAATGAGGAAGAGCATGAAGAACATCTGAGGTTGGTGATGCAGAGACTTCGTGAGCATCTGTTGTATGCCAAGTTGAGCAAGTGTGAGTTCTGGTTGAAGGAAGTAGCATTCTTGGGTCACGTGTTGTCCAATGGTGGAGTGGCAGTTGATCCGAAGAAGGTTAGTGATGTGTTGAGTTGGAATCCGCCTAAGGATGTGAGTGAAATCAGAAGCTTCCTTGGAATGGCTGGATATTATCGGAGGTTCATTGAAGGATTTTCAAAGATTGCTAAACCCATGACGGCACTATTGGAGAAAAATGCTAAGTTTGTCTGGACAGGTGAGTGTCAGGCTAGCTTTGAGGAATTGAAGAAGAGGTTGACAACGGCACCCGTGCTAGTGTTGCCGGATATAACCAAGAGTTTCTCTATCTACTGTGATGCATCTCGTCAAGGCTTGGGATGTGTGCTTATGCAGGAGGGCAGAGTAGTAGCTTATGCATCGAGGCAGTTGAGGAAACATGAGCAGAACTACCTGACACACGATCTGGAGTTAGCAGCTGTGGTGCATGCTTTGAAGATTTGGAGGCATTACTTGATTGGTCATAAGTGTGATATTTACACTGACCACAAGAGTCTCAAGTATGTGTTCACACAGTCAGATCTGAATATGAGGCAACGTCGTTGGTTAGAGTTGATCAAGGACTACGACCTGGAGATTCATTATCATCCAGGGAAGGCCAACCTGGTGGCAGATGCTCTGAGTAGAAGGAGTTACGTGAATAAGATCACGGGACATTGCTTACCGGAGGAACTCAGTTCAGAGTTTGAGAGGATGAGTCTGGGATTTGTGACCAGCGTCACCGAGATGGCAGTAGAACCGACCTTGGAACAAGAGATCCGAAAAGGATAGCTCGCAGATGAGAAGATCAAGGAGATCATGGAACTGGTGGCATTAGGAAAAGCCCCTGGTTTTCGAGTGGATGACCAAGGGACATTGTGGTATGAGAAGAGGATCTGTGTACCAGATATAGTGCAGATCAGGGATGCAATTCTCAGGGAAGCCCATGAATCGGCGTATTCGATACACCCGGGTAGTACCAAGATGTACCAAGATATCAAAGAGAGATTTTGGTGGTACGGATTGAAGAGAGATGTGGCCACATACGTAGCCCTGTGTGACACGTGCCAGAGAGTCAAAGCTGAGCACCAGAGACCTGCAGGTTTGCTCCAACCCCTGAAGGTACCTGAATGGAAGTGGGAAGAAGTCGGTATGGATTTCATCACTGGCTTACCTCGCACTCAGAGGGGATTTGACTCAATCTGGGTAATCGTGGATCGTCTGACCAAGGTGGCGCATTTCCTTCCAGTAAAGACCACCTACACGAGAGCCAGACTAGCGGAGTTGTATATGGAGAGGATTGTGTGTTTGCATGGGGTACCGAAAAGAATAGAGTCAGATTGAGGTACCCAGTTCACATCACACTTTTGGCGACAACTGCATGAGTCTATGGACACTAAGCTACAGTTCAGTTCAGCTTACCATCCGCAGACAGATGGGCAGACAGAACGGACAAATCAGATATTGGAGGATATGTTGAGAGCATGTGCTCTACAATATGGTGCCAGTTGGGACAGGAGTTTACCATACGCGGAATTCTCGTACAACAACAGCTATCAGAAGAGTTTGTAGATGGCACCATTCGAGGCTCTGTATGACAGAAAGTGTAGGACACCACTATTCTAGAATCAGACGGGAGAAAGTCAGGTATTTGGACCTGAGATACTAAGAGAGGCAGAGCGACAAGTGCAGATGATCAGACAAAATTTGAAAGTGGCACAGTCTAGACAGAAAAGCTATGCAGATGTCAGACGAAGAGACCTTTACTTTGAGGTCGATGACTTTGTGTACCTCAAGGTGTCACCTATGAGAGGAGTAAGGAGATTCAACGCTAAAGGTAAGTTAGCGCCTCGCTACATCGGACCGTTCAAGGTACTGGAACGGAAGGGTGAGGTAGCTTATCAGATAGAGTTACCTGAGTAGTTGGCAGGAGTGCATGATGTGTTCCATGTGTCTCAGTTGAAAAAGTGTTTGCGAGTACCTGAGGAACAGATTCCGATTGATGAGCTGAATGTGGAGGAAGATCTTACCTATACTGAGCATCCTGTCAAGATTTTGGAGGAGTCAGAAAGAGTCACCAGAAATAAAGTGATCCGGATGTGCAAGGTTCAGTGGAGCCGCCATTCAGTGGAAGAAGCAACTTGGGAAAAGGAAGAAGACCTCAGGGCTGAATATCCACAGTTGTTCCCATCCACATCCGAATCTCGAGGGCGAGATTCATCTTAAGGGGGTAGGTTTGTAACACCCTAAATTAGGCCTATTTAAAATTTTAGTAATTAATGTGCTTTTTATTAAAGTTCACATGCTCAACATAGGGTAAATAAATAATTTTTGGGCAAAATAAAATCAAATATAAGGTTAGAAACATTTTTGTTGCATCCATGCTGGCTGCATTGTGTTTTGGTTGCTTGTGTATTAGATTGGAATTTAAATCCTCTTTAAATTCGAATTGGATTCGCATTGTTTGGAGCTCTAGAAAAGTTGTTTCGGCCCTGGTCCGTTTTTGCCCCTCAAACTTTCTTCTCGGCCCGCCCTTCCCCCTCTCTTCTTTTCCCCGAGCGGCCCAGCTCCCCGCTCTCCCCCGCTTGCGGCCCAGCCCGCGGCCTGCCCCGCTTCCCCGCCGGCCTCCTTCCTCTCCCGCTCTCGTGCCAGCCCGCCTCGCCCGCTCGCGGCCCAGTCTGGCCCAGCAGCCAGCCTGCCGCGCGCCCCGCCTCCAGCCGCTGACACGCGGGGCCCGCGTGCCAGGGCCGTCCCCAACCTCCCGCCCGAGTCCGACGCGCCCCCGACTCCGACCCGGGGCCCACTGGCGCGGACGCCAAGGTCCACCGGGGCCACCCCGCGTCGCCTCTATTTAAGTGGCCGACCCCGCCGCCATCAAACCCTAACCACCCGCAACCCTAACCACCCGCACCGCATCTGTAGCACTAGGCCGCGACCCAAACCGAGCATCCTAGCTCATTTTCGAGCTCACGCCGGTGACCCTCCGCCGCGCCCACGGGCGCCGCCGCCGCAGTCACCTCGTCGCCGGCGACCCAAAGCCCAGATCGAATCTGAGCCGCTCGATCCGTTTTCCACGGCCCAGATTGAACCCAGCCGAGTCAACTCTGACTCATACCGGTCAACCCCCGGGTCAGCCCTGCCTTTTTGCTAAAGAGCCCCTCCACTATTTCAAAATTAAACCGGGGTCCAGATCTATTCAAAAGTATTTACAGTTAGGTCCTGATTTTTACAGAAAACTCCCTGTCCTTTTTAAAAATAGCACCCGAGGTCCTGTCTTGATTAATTTGCGATTAAACCCTCCTGTTTTAATATAAAATTATGTTTTAGCCCCTGAGTTTTTGCAAAAATAAGCCCCTGGAACTTTTAAAACTTTGCTAGCAAGCCCCCGAACCGTAGAAACGCCATAACTTCTCCGTTTTAGCTCCGATTTGAGTGATTTTCGCGCTCACGTGTTCGTAGCGAAGCGTAGATTAGTTTCTAAGCCTTCTTTTGTTATATTTTTACTGTTTGGTGTACTGTTCTAATAGAATAATATTGTTTTCATGTACTGGCTTGTGTGGATGCTTGTGTGTTGCTTCGTGAGTCCAGTCGGTGAGCCGTACGCGCTTGAGTTCGAGGGTTACGAGGGGCAGGATCACCACCAGCAGCAGCAGCAGTTTGAGGAAGGCAAGTATAGCACGGACAATCCTTGCTACCTAAACACACCTTTACATTATTTACTGCATATGCATGTGTCTAAATAGTTCCTATTAAGGTTGTACCTAGCTCTGTTTACCCTGTACCTTGAATATCCTGGGTTTATGCATTTGGGTAGATCCTTGCTAGGCGCAGCTACTGTCACTATTATGAAAATGTTAACTTTGACATAATGGTTCATTCCAACTTGATGATTAAAACTTGCTTTTTAGCAACATAGATCAGGGAACTAGGGCGTAAGCTTCGTGCCTCGCCCTAGTGTCTCTCCGTAAGGACCGGTTCTTAAAGCGGCCACCCAGGAGCCACTCGCCACCGCTGGAACTATAATGGCTCTGATCTTGGACAAGTAACATGTACGGCTCTATCTTAACAGTAGTTACCGACAGGCCGACGGCGTTATGGGAAGCATGGGTGAGAGTATGGTTTGATCCACCGAGGACGGGTTTTCTGTCGGTTATGTCTCGTCAGGCAAAGTCCCGTGCTCCGCACGTTGCGCTATTTATTTTTGTTGCTGGCCTTCGTGCCGCGCTCCGGACGCCATTGACCCTCCTATTCGGAGCGCCCTGGGAGTCAGTCAATCTCGGTGCCTTGGGTCATGCTGCCTAGGTTGTACCATAACGGCTACTGTTATTTTAGGGTGTCTTGTGAAAAGCCTCGTAGCGTCCCTATGCGATCACACCTGGGAAGTGTGGTTTAAGAGGTTTGGCCACCTCGGCATGACTGGGTTTAAAGTTCTATGAACTTTTACGCGACCGGTGGGTAAAGGGCGAAACCTCTGCAAAGTGTATAATCTATCATGATAGCCTTGCTCAGGGTCACGAGCGGCCTGGATCCTTTATGATTAGAAGATGCTGTTATTCATTATCGTTTAATTTTCACTTCTACTATATTAATTGGGTTACAATTGAGATTCATGTAAATGTAGTGATTATGATGATGTTAAAATGAAACAACTAAAATTGCTAATGCAGTACAGCTGTGTCAAGCCTTTCTTTTAAGCCTTCATTATCCGTGTTGTACTTGCTAAGTAAGACATTTACTTTCACTTGCTATTCAACAAAATCCCGGATGGGTAACAGATGGATTAGATGGTACTGCTGCTGTTGAATTTCCTGAGGATCTGCCGTTCTACTAGCTGTGCTCAACCAGTCGGTGTCCCCGTGGGTTATCGGCTTCGTTTTCGTTTAGAGAGAATTAATAATGAGACTTCCGCTGTTTTATTCATTTATTTGAGTCAAACTCTGATGTAAAACCATTTATTTTATTCGAGCACTGTATTCTGTTATCATATTTGTTCGCTATATGTGTAATGACTTCCTGGAAACACATATGGCCGCATTTCGGGTTTCTGTGTAAATCCGGGTGTGACAGAGAGGAAAAATATAGTGCAAATAAAAAGAATTGGCAAAAGAGGAACTTCAAAGGTGATTTAAGAGATAAGCTCAACAAGAAACGCAGCCGTGATGACCATCAAAATTATTACTCATCTCAAAGGAATGACAAGAATAAAAAGGATTTCACTTGTCACAACTGTGGTCAGCATGGGCATTTCAGAGCTGACTGCAGGAAGAAGAAAAAGCAGCAGCATAACAACGAGAAAAGGAAGCAGGAAAACCAGCACGATGATCCTAAAGGCAACCCTTCAGAGGGAGGTATGCATCATATTTTTGTATGCACTGAATCTTTATTTACTACTATTTTTCCAAATAGTTGGGTTGTCGATTCTGGCTCTACATCGCATATTCCTAGAGATCATAAATCTTTTACTTCCATGCAAACAATTCCAAGGGGAAAGAGATATGTCTACTTAGGCACTAATGCTAGAGCTGATATACTAGGAATTGGAAATTATATCTTAAAACTCCCTGATGGAGGAAATTTATTGCTAAAAGACACTTTATATTCACCTAGTATGAGAAGGAATTTAGTCTCCGTCTCTCAATTGGAATCTGTTGGTTATGATATATTATTTGGAAAAGGAAGAGTTAAAATATTACTCAATGGAAAATTAGTGCATACTGGTGTTCGTCATGATGGCCTTTATTTTCTCGATGATTTATTAGAAAATGACAACACTGATTGCTTGGTTGGAGAAGAAAACTCTATAGTGAGGAATGTTAATGATAGTACCACATGCTCGGAATCTTATTTATGGCATTTACGACTTGGTCACATATCTAAAAACAGAATTAAGAGGCTTATTAGTTCTAGAATTCTAAATTTTAAGTGGGAGGATTTTGGCCCTTGTGAGGCATGTATAATGGGTAAAATGACTTGTGCGCCTTTTCCAAAGGCGGAAAGATCTAAGGAATCTCTTGCTATTATCCATTCTGATATTTGTGGTGAAATGTCTACTCCCACCAATAGTCAAAAGGTTTATTTTATCACATTCATTGATGATTATTCAAGATATGGTTATGTGTATCTTCTTAAACACAAGTCGGAAGGTTTTGATGCATTCAAAACATTTAAAACTGAAGTGGAAAATCAGTTAAATAAAACAATTAAGGTTTTAAGAACTGATCGTGGGGGAGAATACACTTCAGGAATATTAAATGATTTTTGTAAAGAGCATGGAATTATTCACCAGTACACTATGCCATACACTCCGCAGCAAAACGGTGTAGCTGAGCGGAGGAATAGAACTCTAATGGATATGGTTAGGTCCATGATGGCTTATTCTGATCTCCCTTTGTCGTTTTGGGGTGAAGCTTTGCATACTGCTGTCTATTTATTGAATCATTCACCATCTAAAGCTGTTACAGTCACTCCTCATGAGTTGTGGACCGGAAGAAAACCCCCACTTCTCCATCTAGCTGTTTGGGGTTGTAATGCTCAAGTTAGAGTGCCAAATCAGTACCGTACTAAGTTGCAACCTAAAAGCACACCAGGAATATTTATCATGGTTATTATCTATGCACCTCAATGTGGAAATAAATATTAATGCTAGTGATGGGGAATTACTGTTGCGGAATCTAACTCGAGGAATTTGTACTCGAGGTGTCGAGGACGTTTGTGCTGGAATACAGTAGAGGAATTTATTGAGACCAACTCTACTGGAATATTTATTATGTACGTACATGTTTGACCCGGGTACAGCACAACGGAAGAACTGGGTTTGTTTTGTAGGATCGGCTCTACAGGCTGTTAACCCACATGATCATATTGAAATTAATCTCATATAAACAATTGGTCATGGCACATGACTCACACATGTGTTCTAGGGACTAATATATTTTAGACTCATAAAAACTGACATGTCTGATCGTGGTTGGTGATATAGTTCAGGAGTCACATGGATTTTCCGGAACACAGGTGGAATAATTTTAACGCCTGGAAGTGGAGTCTATAAATAGGTTCCTACCCTCTAGCCTCATTATGCATTGTGAGCGGCACCACGGAAAAGGCAGAGGAATAGAGGGTAGACCGTATAGCCCACAAATTCCTACACTAACCATAGAAGGAAGGGGAGATAAAAAACTCCCAGTCCTAGTCCGGTTATGTTGTGGGCTCTTACCAAACTTTACCTTTACTTTGGACTATATATACGGAGGAGCACCCCTATTGTAATATATCGATTTGAGGAATAAAGAGAAGCTCGACCTATATCGTGTCTTGTCTACTTTATACTTGTGTTCTTGTGTTTGTCGTGAGAGACGTGAGAGGAAGAAGATCCGACCGTTGACGATGTGTTTCACAACACGTTATCAGCACGATCGCTCTTCGTCGATTACGCGCCGGAGGAGTCACCTTCAAGCTCAACGTCGACGATCCTCGCCGGCGTTCTCGCCAACGACTACTTCGACGACGTCAACTACATCAATGTCGCCAGCGAGCGGATCTGCATCAACTCGCCATCATGTCGGCAGGTCCCACGGCCCTGCCGAACTGTCCTACGCGACCGGCTTCGAAACCGTTCGTTGAAACAAGACATACGGTATGAATTATGAAATTATATAGTAGATTAGATTTGCTCTCATATCATGGAGCCAATTTTTTTTCCAATCTACTATTTGGTTGGCCACGAAGGCCGGTACTGCATATAACTAGCTAAGGTTCATCTGAACTTTGGCCTTGACGGCCATGCATGTGTTTATGTTGAACGCATAAAAAAAAAGAAAATCAGGTTCACCTGTACGTGACCTTTGGCACTCACGACCATGCATAGAAGAAAAACAAATCGAAGCTGCGGAGGATAAAGATACTAGTACACACGAAGTATACAGTTAAATGTATTGCAGATTGGTTTAGTCGTTGCACGACAAATGCATATAGAGTCGCTGGTACGAAGTCCAGCCAATACGAACACAATCAGCAAGAAGATTGATTTTATTATAACATAAATGAAATAAGGGCATGCAAGCCTTCCAATCCGCACGCGCCGCATCTTGCAGCTATGCGTCGTCGAAGCTGAACATGTGATCCCGCTGATGAACTCACCGCATGAAGATTGAACACGCGACCAGCACGCCTTTGCCCGTAGCCGAACGAGCCTACCCAGCTCTGCCTGAACGCGAGCTGGCCCTGATCCGAAGTGCCCGCACGTGCTCCACACGGACCTCAGGTGAATGCAGACTGAAGTCATCTCGTTCACCGCCGGCATGCTCACCGGAAGTAGCAACAGAGAAAAATTGAGGGTGCGACGGGCAGCCGTATTCGAAACCCGAACCGGTCCCGACTTGTAGGCCAAGTAGATTCGATGGGTGAGCGTATCCGATGTATACCTCTATTAAAAAAACGGCCCAGGAAGGGTCCGCGAGAAGTAAAGTGTGTAACGTGCCATAATTTGGGGTAAACCCAATGAAGATTTTGTATTATAGATTGTTACTTAAGATGTTAATTTATTGCTTTTATGGTATATTGATACAATTACGCATAAATACAGTAAATATTACCTTTAATCATAGAAACATGGTTTTAGGTGCATGAGCTCTCTAAATTTGAAAACCCCTTTGAAGCTCATATTTTAACTTTTTCTAGCATGTTTAATGGACATATATTTTTTGAAAAAATTGAACCATTAATTCTAGAAGTTTCTAGAAAATTACCTTTAATCATAGAAACATGGTTTTAGGTTTATGACCTCTCTCAATCTTGAAGAACCTTAGACATAACCCCCATGAGAGTGTCATATTTTATTTGTTTTCCTAGCAAATTGAGAATGGGGTAAATGTTTTGCTAGGAAAATTCTAGGAAAATAATTGAATTATCTATTGAATAGATTTAACCAATGTAAATTAATTTTGCACTTATTTCATGCATTTTAAACACATAAAGTGAGCCTATAGCAAATGCATGTATAATGTAGGATTGATATGAAGTCCATTATTTCTCGAAGAAATATTGTATAACTTAATTCAGTTTCCATTCTACCTGAATCTCTGCATATTTTTAATAATATGCAGACTTTTAATTGATCTCTGAAGATTCAATCTAGTCATGAAATTGTATATTAATTAATTATGTACCGAATACATAACCCCTATAACTTAAAGTTTATTCTACCAAAATCATATTATTGTACAACGAATAGTAAAATATATATGTGAATTTCGTACCACTTTATGAATATACTAGAAGTGTAACTGAAGTGTATGGAATATTAAAATGATTCGTAGATTATGCTTGAAGCATAGCATCACATGGAGTGTAATTATGGTATGAAAAGGAGATAAACTGGGGATATAGAGGCATATATGAAGAATGTGGATAAAGTTGAAAAAAATCTAATAGGCATATCCCTAATCCTGCAAGATTGTTGGTCCAGAGCCACATCCTGTTAGATTGTGGACAAACCAACGCGCAAGTTGGCATGTAGCCATGTTTATAATGACTAAGCATGTAGCTTTGCACATAGCATTTGTGATCCATATACCACTGTGTCAATAATAAGAATGACTAGTTTAAAAAAAAATCCACACTAATGTAAGGACCTGTATGTCATTACATTGTATCCCTTGAAAGGGTATTACATCAAAATTCCGCTTCATGTTAGCTTGTAGCTATCATATATTTCTGTCATTAGCTTGTATGCTATGCACACTCAAGTTTCTCCTGTTGAGAAACACCTCCTGTTTAGTTGAGGTAGTCAGAAAGCTATTACAACACACAATTAATTAGCTTGCATGCTCTATATGGCTAGAAGTCATTAGTTCATCTCTAATCAAGAAGGTTGAGATCAGGGGGAGACAACCGGTCTGAAATTGGCTCAATAGTGTATTTATCCAATTAGAAATTGGATGACCCGATTAGAATGGGTTTGCGGATAGTGAAAAGAAAATGGACACGTAAGTCCATTGTGTGGAAAATAATTTGGTATTAATGGGTTCAGAATTTTAATGCATACGGGGGATTCTTGAATGAGCGAGCAATTAAATTTTCTAGCAGAAATTTCATGAATTACTTGAAGTATATGGTATGAGTATTTGGATAAAAAAATTGGGTAAAGAAATAAAGAATCTAGGCAAAGTTATGAAGACTTAAAAGATGTGCATAAATCAGGGGGAGAACACCCTAAATAAGTAGGTATGTAGAACATACTAAATTGCACACTAACCTTATAAAGTATATGTACTTTTTCATGCCACTACATTATGTCTAGATCCCTGCATATATGAATGTCACTATTTGAAAATGTGTGTGAAGAATTTATGAAATAATTTCACCAATTTAGCATACACGAATGAGCTTCCACTTGAAGTTGGAGAAATATGGATCTGAATTCCATTAAAAATAAGCTCATGATATGGGGATATCTTATGAAAAGTATGCTATTAAGAATATCTAATATCGGCATTAGGGGGAGAGAAAGCCCATACCTATCGAATGCCTTATATTAGAATTCAAGTATTCCTAGAAAGATTGAAGCAGGAATATAATCACGCACTAGATTTCTAGAAGAAACAAAATCTCAGCATGAAGCAGAGTATAATGCCAGAAAATTTAAATGTGAGGAAGTGGACATCACCCGAAGTGGAAACACACTATAAGTGAAAAATCGTTGAAGGATTTAACCATAGTGAGAATGTGTACACAATGAATACTCATGAATGGGAAACCGGAATCAGGAGAAACAACATGAAGTTATTAACCATAAGTTAAGTTTACTTGCAGTAAAAATAATGCCATGTGTGGAAGTATACCCTGGGTATCTAATAGTATGCTCACCATAGCAAATGGCTTGATCATTAATTTAAAATCTACGGGGACGCCTGTTGGTTTTGGATGGAATGAACTTGTCAAATAATATTAGTGGAATCTCCATAAACTCCGAAAAGAATATTGTTACCTCACATACTAAGAAATAATCATCATATGAAGATGAATACCCAACACTATAAAGCGCGCGCAATATTTTGTGTTGGCATAGCAGATACTAGTTGACTATATAATAGTTTTATCCTGAAGATATGGGAGAGAAGAATGAATGTCGACAACATTACCTCTATTATTGCAAATGTTTCTCTAATGAGAAAATGGATCCATTAACAAAGTCATGGCAGAGTCGCATGAAGCACTCATAGCGGGTCAATGAAAGAATGCAATTGAGGTTGAACCATGAAGGAAATATTTGAACCTAGAAGTTCAAATCGGATGAGTCATTATCAAATAGTGATATGGTGAAATGCAATGGTTCATAAGTCTTTAAAGAAAAGGCTAGTAAACTCCCATTATATGAATGAATATTCTGCTACATATCTGGCAAATAGCATGAATGAATAAAGTAAAAATTATGCAGTTAATTAGTGGGTTCTGAAAATCCATAAGAAGAGATCCTGGAAGGATTCATAATTTCCTCGAAGGAATAAAATTACAACAAATAGAAATAAAAATCTCATACAAAGTATTAAATATTAAAGGCAAATCCTAGAATGAAATTAAGTCATAGAATGACTTATTGTGAATAACACTTCCCGAGTAATAAGAACAGGATTGTGTAAATCACTTCTCTCTTGCATGAGAGAATTTCTTATAGAGAAAAGAAATATTATTCTTGAAGAATTAGAAATCCAGGAAGGAAATAGTCAGTGAATGACTTATCAGTAAAATTCCTGAATGAACACCAATAATCCTAAAGATATGAATGAAGACTCATATAGACCCGAGTTATTGAAAAGAAGCGAGGAATCATACGGCCCTGAATGTGCCATACAAGCATTTGTAAGTGCATATGAAGCTAGCTAGCACTATCCTCAAATACCATAGCACGTATATTGGTGATTGGCAGATTAAAATATCCCCTTTTAAATGCCAAAAGAAGACTGATTAATCCCCACAATCCTATGAAAGGATTAAATTTCATTTACATTGCACACTAAAAGTGGTAACGAGTGCATGCAGCACATTGCTCCCAATTACTTAATCATAATCTAAAAGATTAAGTTTATGAAAGACTAAATATTATGATAATTGAATATCATTGCTTACTCATATTTCTGAAAAATATGACTAAAATATTTTAAACATTGAAGTTTAAATGATGTCATTGTGAGGGGGAGCATGTATAGATTTGAAATCTTTATGTTGTACCTAGAAGGAGTCAACATGATGATTAATTATTAAATGAACCTAGAAGGTTTACCACTAAGACTATTTGAGATCAAGAAGATCATTATTGTAAGAATCTGAAAGTTCATGTGTAAAACCTGAAGATTGGTAGCTATTCATGAAGAATAACAAATATAATTTATATGACCAAGAAGGTTTAATGTTGTACTCTTTTCCTTTGTGAGTTTTTACTTGAAGGTTTCTCACATAAGGTTTTTAATGAGGCAGCATGTGCAATACAATAATGGATGCTATGTACTTTTTTCTCCAAGTACCGTTTTTTCCACTGGGTTTTCGGATGGAGTTTTTGATGAGGCATATGTATTCGTGGTAATCGTCCAAGGGGGAGTGTTGTAAAACAAGGACTCTTGGAGAGTCCTAACCGGACCTACTAACCATAGAAGGCATGGGAGATAAAAGACTCCCGGTCCTAGTCCGGTTATGTTGTGGGCTTTTACCAAACTTTACCTTTACTTCAGAGTATATATACGGAGGAGCACCCCTATTGTAATATATCGATTTGAGGAATAAAGAGAAGCTCCACATATATCGTGTCTTGTCTACTTTATACTTGTATTCTTGTGTTTGTCGTGAGAGACGTGAGAGGGAGAAAATCCGACCGTTGAAGATGTGTTTCACAACAAAAGCAAAGATATTGGGTTAGACTTAGGTTTTGTCGCTAGTACACTTCATTTGGCTAAATAGAAAAGGTGGAAACAAATATATATATATATATATATGTATATATATATATATATATATATATATGATGAGTTTTATCTACCAACGCTTTTAGCTACCATCACCATCAATATACCATTGTGTGTATGTTCACATACTCATTTATCAGTTTGAGTATGTCCGTATACTAATTCTAAGATACTCCAAAGCGAGTTGCACGAAAAAATTCAGAAGCAACCCTATTTTTAAAATTTATTATGATAATACCACTATACTAATATATAGAAATTAGTATGTCCACATACTCAAAGTATCGTAACATACTCAACCTACATACCATCTAGATAGTCTAGTATCATCATATACTACATGTACATACTCTTTGTTGGGTCATACACGTCTTCTAACATGAGATACACAGGTGATGGTAGCTACCAGCGATGGTAGAAAGGAATTTTCCTATATATATATATATAGGACGAGTTTTATCTACCATCGCTTGTAGCTACCATCACCATTAATATACTATCATGTGTATGTTCACATACTCATTTATCAGTTTGAGTATGTTCGTATACTAATTCTAAGATACTCCAAAGCGAATTGCACGAAAAAATTCAGAAGCAACCCTATTTTTTAAATTTATTATGATTATACCATTATATTAGTATATAAAAATTAGTATGTCCACATACTTAAAGTATGCTTACATACTCAACCTACATATCACTCAGATAGTCTAGTATCATCATATACTACATGTACATACTCTCCGTTGGGTCATATACGTCTTTTAACATGAGATACACGGGTGAAGGTAGCTACCAGCGATGGTAGAAAGGAATTTTCCTATATATATACAATATTTTTCTAATAGAGAAATTTAAGACTACCAAGTTCTAGGCAAAATATTTCGAGTATTCCGAAATAGCATTGATCTAACTTAAAAAAACAATAAACACACGTACGGCAACAGACCAACATGGCCAGAAAACTGTTCACGTTGCGTACAGTAGATTTACAAGATTTATGTCAAAGAAATTTAACTACCAATTAAATTTTTAATTTAACTCGGCCAACATAAACAAACTCTGCATTGAATTTACATAAAACTTTCATAAGTCATGACTAGTTGATGTATAGCACTAAGAATTCTTTTCATACTTGCATCAAAGGGCTATGTTTCCGGATCAACAAAATATGCATCACAAGAAAGAAAGGAATAGTTAGCATAAATGCCTACAACATAACAGAGATATGGTTATAGGCTAATCTGTCACATTGCTTGCAGCCAAAACATTGTTTTGACAACTTAAGAATATGCCTATGGAAGGAAGAAAACTAATTCAATCCTATAAAGTTGAGGGTAAAAAATCCCAAAGTAGGGCCAATTGAGATTATAGGTGAGCAAAGGAGCATTGATCGGTTCACATATAAAGGAACATATGTGTGTAGTCTTTCGGTTTACATATAAAGGGACATATCATGGTTATTTGTGCAGTTTTTTTAAAAGAAACTCTGTATAAAAAAGAATAAAATATTATCGAAGACTCTTTATAAAAAGGAATAGAATGCCATTAGCAACTTTGACATACGAGGCAGCACTTCTACCCAAGGTCAAAAATTAACTTCTCTAATCTCCTCATGTGTTTGTATCTCCTCGACATCCTCTCTTGCACTAACTTTACTTTGAGATGTGTACAAAAAATTTTGTGAGCAAATTAAAGCTTCAACTATATTTGTCGATAGGCTACAGTGAAGTGGATCTATAATGTGTCCACCAGTGCTAAAAGCATACTCTGAAGGGACTGTGGAGAAACAAGCACATCCTTTGCCAGGAGTGATAGTATAGGATACTTATTTGAGCTCGTTTTCTAATAATAAAAAATATCAAACTCTTTAGTCCTCTGCTCTCGCTTATCAGCTAGATACCTTATCAATTCTGAACCATTTGATTCACTCTCAATCTCTTCCATATGTTGCTCAAACTGAGATGCTAACATATCCTATGGATTCTCCTCATCCTCTTCATCTACTGATCTACATTGATGTGAATTGAGGCTTGTCGGACCTTAGGACCGGCAATCCACCTGGGGGTACCCGAGTGGTTGATTTGTAGGAGGGCGATTGATGAACTAGTGACTTGATGGTACACAGGAGGCACTGATTTAGACAGGTTCGGGTTACCCGGAGGTATAATACCCTACGTCCTGTGTCGGTGGCGTCGTTTGTATTGCTGGTACCCGGCCAAGCTTCAGGAAGCTTAGGACGAGCGTATGGTTTACAGGATGTGATGCATGTGTATTCGTTATCTGGTGGAGGTGCCCTAGGCCGCCTTATATAGGGTAGCGGACTAGGGTTTACAAGTCGGTTTCCATCTAAACCTACTTAGTTCCGACCAGGACTCTAGTCCAGGTCGGTTATGTTTGGAATATCCCTAGATATCCGGACGAGCCGCCCACCGGGTCTTCATCAAACTTACCCGTCAAGTCGGGGTGCCCGGGTGGGCCGCGTAGGGGTCGGCCCACGAGCCTGTCAGACGTGGGCCTTGGCCGCCGTAGTCTGGCCTGACAGTGGGCCCAGGGGTACCAATATCCCACAAGCCCCCGAGCAACGTGCAGGCGCGTGTCGGACTGCTTGATGAAGGAACGAGGCCAATGTAGTCGGCTGATGGTGCTTAACATGTAGTCGGCACAAGGGTGGGCGGTGCTCAAAAAAGAGAACACCCAACACGACGCCGAGTCCTTCGAGGTAGTCGGTCGGTCCTCACGAGGGCCGAGTACAAGGCGACGATTAGGAGCACTGTACGCACAGTAGCCCCCGAGCGTTGGGTTGGTTAGTATAAGCGAGCCAAGGCTCAAAAATTAGTTAGACAACATGTTGCCCAGGAGTTGGTGAAAGCTTGCTACCACCAAGGGTACTTTCCGAGTTGTAGGGCTTCCGCAGCCAAATTGGCTGAGTTTCGAGTGGGTGAGAGTATGCTACCACCAAGGAAGGGGCCAAATTTATTAGCACCCGTGACTCAACAGTGCATTGATAACGATGGACCGGGCCTGCCCAGTCAAAAAGCTGTTACTACTGGCGCTGCGGGAATCCCGCCTCAGAGCACGCTCAGTCAATGGCATTGATGGCCACCCGCCCGGGAAAAAGCGAAACGCATGCGTATCCGCAGCCGGGCGTTAGTGGTTCACGGACCACCAGATCAGCGACCCCGGGCGCCTATAAATAGACGTACCTGTGTGGTTCATCGCTCATCGAGTTGTAGAAGAACATAGCCGCCATGTGGATCTTGAGAATCCATCTTCCTGAGAGGATTGAAAGTGAGTGTAGAGGAGGCCAAGGTACATGCCTTGGTGTGCGTCGTTGATGCCAGAAGAAAATCGTCGAAGAGTGGTGCAAATGCTACGGGAAAGGAGCAGGGCATCGCGCTCCTCATAGGCGGGAGAGGTGCCTACTTCTTGGTGGATCCGGGCGAGGAGGCTGTGGTAAGTGTACTCTTCATCAGAAAGCTAGCGAATGACGTCGAGTGGCTGACTTCGCTAGGGAGCCCATCGAGGACGAGTGGCGCGATCCAAGCCTGGACGCCGTTGGCGGTGACGCCTAGTCCTTACCCTCTTCCAGCAGTGCAGCCACGAGGTCCTTCAGTTGGTGGGATGCCACAAGAAAATCGTCGAGAAAGCTGTGGAGACTGGTTCCGGCGATTGTGTGCAAGCCACCGAACTAAAGTGGTCCAAGAGCCGCATAATATGCGGTTTATATCTTTGTATCTCTGAATGGCCTTTGGCTAGATGTACTTTTTCCTTGTAAACTCACGATTCGCGAAATATAGAATATGAACATGTTCATTTGTTGTGGTGGTGAACTGTGTCCGACCGCCTGAAATGATTAGTGATAATCCTAAAGGTCTACCAGGCCCTACCCAGCGCCCAGCCCCCGAGCATGCGAGGGACTTGGCCTGGTTCTCTTGGAACGCGCCGAGTCGTAGTGCGGCGCCTAGCCCCTGAGCATGCGAGGGACTTGGCCTGGTTCTCTTGGAACGTGCCGAGTCGTAGTGCGGCACCCAGCCCCCGAGCATGCGACGGACTTGGCCTGGTTCTCTTGGAACGCGCCGAGTCGTAGTGCGGCGCCCAGCCCCCGAGCATGCGAGGGACTTGTCCTGGTTCTCTAGGAACGCGCCGAGTCATAGTGCGGCGCCCAGCCCCCGAACATGCGAGGGACTTGGCACGGTTCTCTTGGAACGCGCCGAGTCGTAGTGCGGCGCCCAGCCCCCGAGCATGCGAGGGACTTGGCCTGGTTCTCTTGGAACGCGCCGAGTCGTTAGAAATGGAAACATATCCCGTCCGTCAATTTCGGATCCGGCGGATCGCGTATCGCCAATCCCGCGGATTCCGTCAGTTAGTTTCGGAGCCGTTAGGTCAGGGCGGCGCCGCATTATAAATACGCGACCGGGGACGCCGTCGACGTCATCCCACCATTGTGCCGCACCCTTCGTCTTCCCCGCCTTGCCTTTTGCTCAACCCGCCATTGCGCCTGAGCGAGGTGTCCGAGGTTGCGTAGAAGTTTGTAGATTGATCGCCATTGGCGAGCACCCCCACTCCAGCTTTCATCCATCCCTTGCTGCATCTACTCGAGCGAAGCCATGGCTGAGGAAGCTGCTGAGCGCGCCGCTATGGAGGCTCTGGCGGCGGCCGGAGTGCCACCGGAGGGCGAGCAAGAGGCGGCATGGGGGAAGACCAAGATGATGATGGAGCGCTTGGAGGACATGGCGAACCGCGGTGTGCTGCCCCCGAAGGACACCTTGTCGTGGAGGCTTCCGGGGAAGGAGAGGAGGTCGTTCGAGAACACCGGCGAGATTGCCGTCTTCGCGCACTTTGTTGAGCGCGGATTCAGCATGCCGTCCGGTGATTTCTTCCGCGTGCTGCTGCATTACTACGGTCTAGAGCTTTCTCGTCTTAATCCCAATGGGATTTTTGATATTTCGTTCTTCATCTACCTCTGTGAGGCGTTTCTTAGAATTGCCCCCCATTTCCATCTTTGGCGGTACTTGTACCGTGTCAAGCGCATTGGGTCGGGAAACAAGGGAGACGGCCCCACTCGGATTACCGGTGGGGCGGGCATTGCATTGCGCATGGGTAGGCAGAAGGATTACTTCGATCTGCAGCTGAACGACGGCCACAAGGATTGGCGTCGTGAGTGGTTCTACATGGTGGACCAGCCGCCTTTTCTGCCGAGTAGGACTGGTGTGGCGCCAAAGGAGCGGGAGTCCTGGCGCGATCTTCCAGTCGGGGATGAATGCGAAGGAATCCCCGATCTTATGGCGATGATTGCTGACTTGAAGCAGAAGGGCTTGACCGCCATGGCGGCGACGGTGTCGTTCGTTGCCCGGACCATCCAGCTGATCAAGGACCGGGTTCATACGGCGTACGAGTTCTCGGGTCGCACCGACCCGACCCGGGAGACGTCCCGAGGGTTTGACTCGGATGAGGTAGTCAGGCGCGTGGGCACCATGATGAAGGGCGAAGTGAACAATCTTGATGCTCCGCGCCCTTTTTCGTTGAAGAATCCTCCGCTTGCGGTAGGGCTTCCACTCCGAGTTCTTTTTCTCGTTTCGTTGGTGTTTTCTGCATGCTGTCTGAGTTTATGTTGCATTTTTTGTGCTAGGAGGTGACCAAACGCTTCTTCTGCCCAGCGCCGCTGCCTGAGGCGGACCCGGCATTAGGGCAGAAGGTGATGAGGCCGGAGGAGGCGAGGGATGACCGGCTTCCGGTCATCAAGGACTTGGAGGACTGGGTCTCTAAAGAACTCGGTTCTCCTCCCAGTTCAGGTAATGCTGCCGTTGTGGAATCTGCGGCCGCCACTACTCGTACCCGGGCTGCCACACGGAAATTCTATGCGGCGCAAGCACAGACCACGGCTGCCGAGTCGCGGAAGAGGTCGGCACAGGCGCAATCATCTAGTTCGTTGCGTGCGAAGAGGCACAGGACGGATCCTGCACCATCGGCCGATGAAGACGTGGTTGCCTCCCCAGAGGTGGAAGATGAGGGTCGATCCCCCACACCCTTTATTTCGTCGGCGGATGGTCGGCCGCCACGCCCAGCAGGCTTGCTCTTCAAGCGGCCGAGCAGGAGTAACAGGTTAGAGTCTGAACTCGGTTAAGTTGGTCGTGCTCGGGTCCTCTGGTGTCTTGAATCTTGATATTTGTTGTCTCTTGATGTGATGCTTTCAGGAATGTGGCCACACTGTCAGACACATCACGTACTCGGTCGGATGGTTGCGGTGACCTGGGAGACTCTGTGTCCCAGGACCCGCCCACAGTAGAGCTGGTTTCGACCCAGGTGGAGCCGTCAGTATCTGGTGCCACCGGTGGGGCGGACTCGGCGGCCATGGTCACTGTGACCACCGCGCCAAATATTGGTCCCAGCACTCGTCCTGACGAGGAGGACTCGGACATGCAGAAGCTTGATGATGGCGCTCTCCTGGAGCATGGTGCCGAGCTAGAAGGCGAAGAGGAGGAGGTGCTGAGCCGCCAAGAGCGCTTTGAGCGTATTGCCAAGGCGAACAGGGCGGCGCTCGAACGTATCCACAGCTCGTCGGGCTCGATGCTGGAGGACATGGAGGTGAGTCTTGTGAATCCAGGGTGTGATATTCCTAAGCTTTGTTGCTTGAGCTTTGAACGGTGCAGGTGCTGATGTCCGGGACTGTGGAGAGCACGCGGTTGATGCGTGTGGCTGAAGACGAGTACCGGGAGTTGCAGGAGCTCAGGACTCGGGTCCGCACCATTGCCAGTGAGGCTCGTGGTGTTGCCATCCAAAAGGACTCGGACGTGGAGGGCCTGGTGCGGCTCAACCAGGATCTCGTCGCTCAGCTGGAGGCGGCTAATACTGGTAGGCATTCCTTTGTTGAAGTACTCAGACGTTAGCGGCTTTGCATTTTATCTTTCTTGCTCTATGTTCTCAGTTCATGCCAAAGAAATGGAACGCGTCCAGGGTCGTCTTGCGACAATGGACCAGAAGTTCAAGGAGGTGACAGCCGTGCTGTGGGAGAGGGACGCCGAGCTGAAGCGTGCCCTAGAAAGTGAGCGGAGGCCTGTGCGGCGTCGACTTGAGTTTCCCACTTGTACTGACCATGAGGCCATAACACTTGGTTATGGGTGGTTTTGCTGCGCAGGTCATGCCCGCGAGAAAAAGATTCTGGAGGAGAAGGTCTCGAAGGCGGAACAGGAGATACAAGAGCTCGTCGGCGCGCACAGCCGAGCTCTGGGCGCCCACACTGTCGCCATGACTGGTAAGGGTAGCTTCCGAGTTTTCTTCTTGTCTCAGCATTCATGATGCTGAACCTTTTTATCTGACCTACGCACATGTGCAGAGGCAGGTGGTCGATATGAAGAACTGGCACAGGAGGCCGTGGTTGCCTGCGACGGGATCGGGATTCCTGGTGATCGGCAACCGGCGCCACTTGTGGACCGGCTGCGACAGCTGCCGAGCAGCTCAAGGGGGTGGCAGCAGAGACTGCCCAGTACGCGGTTAGGAGCACTCTGGCCCTTGTTCGCTCGCACCACCCCGACCTCGACCTCGAAGACATCCGTGATGGGTACCATCCGAACTTGTCGGAGTAGCAGTTCGAGGATCTGGCGGCATCCTTTGCCAGCTTGGCGATTGACGTGGTCCACAGCATTGTTGAGGTGACCGGCTTGTAACCTATTTGGAAAGGGAGAAAAAACATGTAGTATCTGGTAGACTTTTGTGTAATAATTATTATTTTCCGAGCTTATAGCTTTTGTTGCCGATTCTGTTAGAATAGTGCCAATCGTTGTCACTTCACCATTGCCATGACTCGTACTAAGGACTCGGGCAGCGAACTGGCTGGAGCTCTCATGGAGGCAGCTCTCCTACATGCTACGATGCTCTGCGTAGAGGCTTAGTCGTAGGCAGGGTCCCGGCCGAGTACTTTCGCTCGAGTTTAGGTTCTGGTTATAGTGAGTCGGACTTGCCGTTTTACTTTGTTACTTCATAGGTAACTTTACTGGAGGACGAGCGCATAGCTGTCGTGGTAGAGTTAGTGCAAAAGTATTGGTTGTAGAGCACAATATTCGAATGGAGAGATTTTATTGAGCGACGGAATAATAGGGTAAGGATACATAGCTGTGTTTTGGACTAAGGATGGAACTTGGTGAGGTGCTGGATGTTCCAGACATTTGGCACTGGATTGCCGTCAGCCCACTCTAGGCGGTAGGTTCCTGGAGATACCACTTCTTTGACGATGAAGGGGCCTTCCCACGGTGCAGATAGCTTATGTTGTCCTGCCGAGCTCATGACTCGGCGCAGAGCGAGGTCACCCACGTTTAGAGACCATTCCTTGATGTTTCTGTCATGGTACCGGCGTATCTGCTGCTCATGGCGCGCATGCCGAGTTAAGGCACAGAGCCTATGTTCTTCTAACGCGTCGACGTCGACCTGTCGACTGGACTCAGCCTCTCCCTTCTCATAATTCTTAACGCGCGGTGCGCTGAACGCGAGGTCGGCCGGTAGTACAGCCTCTGATCCGTAGACCATGAAGAAGGGCGAATATTCGGTTGCTCTGCTTCTTTGGGTACGAAGGCCCCATACCACATGTGGTACTTCTTTAGCCCAACGACCTGCGCGTGGGTTTAGTGCATCGTAGATTTCTTTCTTGAGGGCGTCCAGGACCATGCCATTTGCCCGCTCGACTTGTCCGTTGCACCGTGGGTGAGCTGAAGACGAGTAGTAGACATCAATCTGGCTGTCTTGGCAGAAATCCCAGAACTCGTGCCCTGTGAACTGGGAGCCGAGGTCAGTGATGATCCGGTTTGGGACTCCGAAGCGGTGCGTTATTTCTTCGATGAAGGCCGCTGCCGTAGCCGACTTCGTGTCGGTAACGACCTTATACTCAATCCATTTGGTGAACTTGTCCACCGCGACGAGTAGGTGCTTGAATCCGCCTTGAGCTGGCTTAAACGGCCCCACATTATCTAGCCCCCATACTGCGAAGGGCCAGGATGGTGGGATAGTGCGTAGCGCCTGAGCCGGCAGGTGCTTTTGCTTCTGGAAAAACTGGCACCCGGCGCAATGCTGGACGAGTTCCTTTGCGTGAGATACCGCAGTAGGCCAGAAGAACCCAGATCTGTAGATCTTGCCAACTAGCGTTCTAGCTGCCGCGTGATTGCTGCATGCACCTGAATGAACTTCGTGCAGTAGTGCCGAGCCTTCGCTGCGCAGGATGCACTTCATGAGTACTCCTGAGGATGCTGCTTTTCTGTAGAGCTCTGAATCGATGACCACGTAGTTGGCACTTCGCCGGCTGAGATGCTCGAGGGCGGTCTTGTCTTCCTTGAACTTGCCTTCTATAGTCATACGGACGTTCTTTACGAACGCGATAAGTGGTTCACGCCAATCTTCTTCTGCTTCTGCAGGAGCCGCAACTGCTGTGACGACCTGGTCGGCAGTGGCCTTAGGTTCATCTGCATCGAGTAGTTTGATGGACGGCTTCCGTAGATCTTGCATGAACACGCCGGCGGGTACTTGGGATCGCTTGGATCCAAGTTTGGACAGGACGTCGGCGGCGACATTCTCTTCACGCGGCACATGGCGGCATTCCAGCCCGTAGAAGTGGGCTTCTAGCTTCCTAACTTCTGCACAGTAGGCGTCCATCATTTCTTTGGAACATTACCAAATCTTGTTAACTTGCTCGACTACTACCTTTGAATCTCCAAAGCATAGGAGGCGCTTGACGCCGAGCGTAATGGCTATCCTTAACCCGTGGATCAACGCTTCATACTCGGCGCCGTTGTTTGTCGCCTTGTAATGGATCTGCAGCACATACTTGAGGTGCTTGCCCTCTGGTGATATAAATAGTACTCCAGCGCCGGCTAGTTCGAGGTTCAAAGCACCATCAAAGTACATGGTCCAGTGCTCAGGTGGCTCGGTGGGTGTAGGCGCCTGAAGTTTTGTCCACTCAGCCAGGAAGTCAACCAAAACTTGTGATTTGATAGACTGTCTTGACCTGAAGTTGATGTCAAAGCTTCCGAGTTCTACCGCCCATTTGATGACTCGGCTGTTGATGTCGAAGCTTCATTATTTCTTTCTTGTTCTTGGGAGGCAGCAGATTCTGGATCGCCGCGATCTTGGTCGGATTGGCCTCTATGCCCCGTTGGCTTACCAGTAACCCCAGGAGTTTGCCTGAGGGTACCCCAAAGACGCACTTGATCGGGTTTAGCTTCCATCTGTAGTGGCGAAAGTTGTTAAACGTCTCTTGGAGGTCGGTGATTAGGGTGTCCGGGTCATAGGTCTTGACCACGACATAGTCGACGTAAGCTTCAGCATTACGCCCGATCTAAGTATCCAGGCAACCCTGGATTGCCTTCTGGTACGTCGCTCTGGCATTCTTGAGGCCGAAGGTGATTGTTTTGTAGCAATATATGCCGTGAGGCGTGATGAAGACCGTTTTGTCTTGGTCGGCCGGGTTGAGGGTGGTGGTAGCCGGAATAACAGTCGAGGAAAGAGAGTAGTAAACACTCGGCCGTGGAATCGACAACCTGGTCGATACAGGGGAGAGGGAAGGAGTCCTTAGGGCAGTGTTTGTTGAGATCGATATAATCAATGCACATTCTCCATTCGCCGGTTTTCTTCTTGACAAGTACAGGATTTGCAAGCCATTCGGGGTGCATGCACTCCCGAATGAAACCGGCTGCTAAAAGCTTATTCAACTCTACCCTAATGGCCTCCTTGCGATCTTGTGCGAACCGTCGAAGCTTTTGCTTGACCGGCTTGGCGGTCTTGACCAAATGCAAGGAGTGCTCAGCCTTCTCCCTTGGAACTCCGGGCATATCCGAGGGTTTCCACGCGATTATGTCCCAGTTGTCCCGCAAGGAGGTGAGCGCGCTTTCCTATTTGGAGGACAGGCCTTGGCCTATCAGCGCCGTCTTGCTGGGGTCGTCGCTGAAGAGGGGGATCGCCTTGGTCTCCGCGTCTGGCTCGAGCGTTGTCATTGTTGCGTCTTGCTCTGGCACCTTGGAGTCGGCGGGTGGGTTGGTCTTGGCCTCGCTTGCGAGGAGCACGCTGTTGCCGAGTTGTCGCCAGAGCTCGGCAAGGCGCACAGCTTCTCCATCACACTCGTACGACATCTTGACGTCGCCCCTGACGCTAATGACCCCGATCGGGGCCGGCATCTTCATCTCCAAGTAGGTGTGGTTGGGGATTGCCATAAAGCGAGCCAGCATGGGCCGCCCAAAGATAGCGTGGTAGGAGCTACCAAAGTCGGCGACCTCGAAGTGCAGGACCTCGGTGCAGTAGTTATCGGGCATGCCGAAGGTGACTGGCAGGGTGACTCGCCCCACTGGGTAAGTCGCCTTGCCTGGGATGATGCCGTAGAACGGATGGTCGGAGCCTGTTGTAGTCGAATCCCATGTTGTTCAGGGTCCTTGTGAAGATGATGTTGAACGCGCTGCCCCCGTCAATCAGTACCTTAGTCAAGAGGACTCTGTCAACAACTGGGCTGACGATCAACGGGTATGAGCCTGGTTCAGGCAAGTGAGCCCAATGATCCTTCATGCTGAAGGTGATCGGAGTTTCCGACCACCTAAGGTACTCGACACCCTTGGTGCCCACGAGATTTATCTCGCGGCGGTGGAGCTTCTTCTTCCTTTTGTCACGAAACGCGTCGGGTCCTCCCAGGATGACGTTGACCTGGCGGTCGGCGCATTGGAAGTTGCCGCGCTGCTCATCTTCAGCGGCGGCGTCTGGGCGGCGAGCGTCGCCATCTGGTGCTCTGTCATCACGGCGGCGGTTGTTGCGGTGATCGAAGCGACGATCATTGCGGCGGTCGCCGTCTCTTCTGTCGCCGCGGTTGTTGTTGTAGCGTGGCTTCTTCGGCGCCGGAGGGTCGCCGAGTTCCTTCTTTAGGGTCCAGCAGTCTCTGAACGAGTGCTTCACGTCCTTGTGGAGAGGACACGGCTTGTTTAGGCGGGCGAGCTGGTGAGGTTGGAGTCGTGACTCCACGCGACCTTCGCCTTCTGCGACAGTTGCGACGTCAGGCCTGCTGCGTCTGTTGCGTGTGGGTTCCGCCTTCTTTTGCTCAGCCGGCGGGCGGTCGTGATCTTTGTCTCTCCGGTCTCTGGCCCTGAACTGAGCTAGCTCGGCGGCATCGGCTTTAGCCTCCTCCTCGACCACTTTCATCATCTCCCCAACCGTCTTGGGGTCTTTCTTGAACAGGTTGCAGAAGACGTCCTTGTCGTACAGTCCGCGTCGGAAGGCATCTATGACATCCCTCTCTTCGACGTCTGTAAGCTTGTTACGGTTGTCGAAGAAGCGGTTGGTGTAGTCTCGGAGACTTTCACCCCTGTTTTGGCGTACTAGATCCAGGTCGAACCTAGTACCCGGCCGAGTGTAGGTGGCTGATAGTTCTCTGTGAACACCTTGCAGAGTTGTGCCCAGCTCTCGATGGATTGTTCCGGCAGTCCTGAGAGCCACAGGAGCGCCGCTTTCACTAGCATGACCGGGAAGTATGCTGCTGCCTGGTCGGTGTTGCCGCATGCGGCTTTGACCGCTGTGATGTAGGTTTGGATCCAGAGCTTGGGGTCAGAGCGGCCGTCGAACTTCTCGACCATGGCCGGTTTGAAGGTATCCGGCCATGGGACCTGGCGTAGCCGCTTAGTGAAAGCCTGAAAGCCTTCGATCTCAAAGTCGTCCTCGCCGAAGCTGTCGTTGCCGCCGCCGTGACGGCGGTCACGGGCTCTGAGTGAGCCGTAGCGGCGGTCATATCGGTCGCGTTCGTCGAGCTTGCGGCGTGCGCGGTGATCGTCGACGTCGGAGTACTCGGAGTAGTTGGCTCGGCGTTCGGGTCGGCCGAAGTCCCGATCATATCGCTCTCGGCGTTCCATCTCTATGGCGTCGTGTTCGCGATGCCTCTTGTTGAGTTCTTCTCGCACGTTGCGATCATGCCTGCGTAGTCGGTCGCGGAGGTCGCCGTCGTTGCAGCGGTGATTGCGTCGCCTGTTACCGCCGTCGCGGCGATTCCGAGGGTGCCTGCCCTCGGACTCGTCCGGTTGGTGGTCAGCCGTGCGCTCCTGATCGACCTCCTCTGGGATGACATCCAGAGTTGGAGATCTATGCCGGCGCCTGCCTCGGTCAGATCTGCTGTACCCGGTCCTGCGGGAACTCGATCTGCTCGAGTGTGATCGGCTAGATCTTGATCTAGCCTCTCTGTCCTTCTGGTGGAGGTCCTGCGCGACGGTCAGCCGAGCTGGAAGTCGGGCCGCCTCTTGGGTGGCTTCCATGTGTGCTAGCTCGGCGATACATGCTGTCATCGCCACGGATGGGGTACGGTAGTCGGCCTGAGCCCGCTCGAACTCGCGTGCCAGGTTACGCGGGTCCAGCGGGTCCAGGTCTTCATGGCGCGATCCACCGTCCGCGTCTTCATCTGCAGCCTCGGCCTGCAGGCGCTGAGCTCGGAGGGTGTTTGCATCTATACGACATTGTCGCGCGGATGCGGTCTCGTTGTCTTGTGTCGGTTGGTCCTCGGAGACGAGTACCTCGCGATCTGGCCACGAAGCGTGGCTCTTGGATGCGTCCGCCGAGTTCTCGGGGGTCCTCAGTATGGTCGTTGCAACCTGGAACTCGCCGCAATCTGGAATCTGGGCAGGTTCGGGCGGGTTTTCAGATTGGATCTGGGCCTCGCGGTGTGGGAGCCGGCCAGAGTAGTCGGCAGCCACATTCTTCAGTCCATAGGGAAACGTGTTCCCTGAGCGGTCTAGGACTCGCTCGGACATGGCGATGCACTCAGCGAGCGTGTCGTTGATGCGATTTAGCCCGTCGATGATCTCGTCGGGGTAAGGTACTCGGCGCCTCGGAAGCAGATCCGGAATCCATTCGTGGACGCTGAGCTGCTCGACCTGCTCGATGAGCCGATCGGGCACGTCCGGGGGAGTCCCTGGGGTTGTTGAAGTCGAGTCCGCCGGCGTCAAGTTGACGCCGGTGGAGCTCGAGTCGCTGGAGTTGGCGAAGAAGCTGCATCCCGGAAGGTTCTTGGGGCTGCCGCTCATGTCTGCCGGGAAGACGACGTCGGATCGATCTGCCATCAAGCTAACGGTGTTTTCGAATCGAAAAAACTCACCAATCTACCCCTACCTGGCGCGCCAACTGTCGAACCTTAGGACCGGCAATCCACCTGGGGGTACCCAAGTGGTTGATTTGTAGGAGGGCGATTGATGAACTAGTGACTTGATGGTACACAGGAGGCACTGATTTAGACAGGTTCGGGCTACCCGGAGGTATAATACCCTACGTCCTGTGTCAGTGGCGTCGTTTGTATTGCTGGTACCCGGCCAAGCTTCAGGAAGCTTAGGACGAGCGTATGGTTTACAGGATGTGATGTGTGTGTATTCGTTATCTGGTGGAGGTGCCCTAGGCCGCCTTATATAGGGTAGCGGACTAGGGTTTACAAGTCGCTTTCCATCTAAACCTACTTAGTTCCGACCAGGACTCTAGTCCAGGTCGGTTATGTTTGGAATATCCCTAGATATCCGGACGAGCCGCCCGCCGGGTCTTCATCAAACTTGCCCGTCAAGTCGGGGTGCCCGGGTGGGCCGCGTAGGGGTCGGCCCACGGGCCTGTCAGACGTGGGCCCTGGCCGCCGTAGTCTGGCCTGACAGTGGGCCCAGGGGTACCCATATCCCACAAGGCTTCATTTGAACTTATGTTGCCAAAAGAAGAGGCATAAATAGTTTCAACATACCAACCAAATAATTCATCAAGAGCTGATTCTATCTTCTCAGGTATTTTCTTGGCCCTGTCTTGTCCACAGAGAATGTCTAAGCAAAATTCCCAGATATTTAAGCTTGTATCTAGGATCCAAAATGAAATCAATGAATAATAAGTAGTTCAAATTGCCTTCTTCTTCCAAATATTTCTCAAATTTCAGTTTCATTAGATATGCCATCGAAGATAATGCTGGATCTCCTCCTTTAAGAAGCTCAATCAGTTTTGCACGCATAAACATTATGTCATAAAAAACAATGCTTGATGTTAGATGCAACGAAGCAGAGAGGCGAGTAGTGACCTTATCAAATAGTTTCAAGAAACACAAAATGCACCTTGCTCTTTGCCAATCGTCTATATATTGGGAGTATCTTTGTTTGAGAAGTAAACTTTCAATGACCTATAGTCATTTTCCAGTCTTCCAAAAGCCTTCTCAAACTTTTCTACCCTCTCCAACATCAGAAAGGTAACGTTCCATCTCATCTCCAAATCTAAGGTCAAAAGACTCTTGCTTGAAATTTTCTCTAATTCTGCACATTTCTTGAAAATCTTCAAACTTGATGGCAAAGACCTCACAAATTTGACTGTAGTTCTGATTTTGTCAATAGACTCATTGTGTTCTTCGCAGCGGTGGTCGCTCCGACCATCGCCTTTTCTTAGTCGAGTTTCAGCGCGTTCATTCTATTGGACCAGTAGACCGCTCAACCTGTAATCGTTTTTTGTTCAGGTTTTAAACGTTTTAAGCCCAACCTAGGTTAACCACCCAGAATGACGGTTTCCACGGGTTGGGTGCGGTCCGGTTGGCGGTTTGGTTGAACTGACAAACAGGGCGAGGGTTAGGGTATGGATATAGACTAAGATACGAAAAGCTGGGTTAGGCCACTCTCAACAGAAGTTTTGTGACATTAAATTTGTTGATTTGTCAGGTTTTTACGAGGAGAAAGAAAGAAAAAATTTATAGTACGAGAGAGGAATTTTTTCTATAAAAATTAATTAGGCTTGGTTATCTAGTTTTCAGTCTTACTAATTGTGCAACAAAACTATGCACTGAGGCTGGCCTTAGGGACAAGGATAATGATATGAATATACAGATCTTATTCTATCTTTGTTTTACATAGACTTAAATATTGGGAAAAGATATTTGACTAGTCGAAATGCCCTACACCAAAAATAAAAGAAAGAGCGCATGAGCATGAGCAAATAGATAAGTTAGAAGCAAAAACATCCAACCAAAGACGTATGCAACTAGATGATGTGCAATAGATATCTAAGAGCAATATCCATTATTTACAGCCAAAATATGGATTGAAATTCCAGATGTAAGAAAGGGAATCAGGGGAGCAAGGAAGGACACAAGCAAAAGGCATCTTGTGGCAGTTGGCTGTGGAAGCAAGTCAAAGCTGCCACACCTTAGCACCGGCAATCCACAAGGGGTTCCCAAGTGGTAGATTTGTGGGAAGGGGATCACTGAGTTAGTAAGCTTGATGGTGATACGAGACGCAAGGCTTAGACAATTTCGGGCTATCCAGAGGTATAATACACTATGTCTTGTCTTCGGTGTTGTTTGTATTGCTAGTGTTCGACGGAGGTTTTGTTGTCCCCTGAGGGATGACCTAGACCACCTTATATAGGTCGACACCCTAGAGTTTACAAGTCAGTTTCAATTTAAACCTACTATATTACAATAAGGAAACGTATCCGACTAGGTTTCTACTAATCCTTCCAAGATATACAGACGTTTCCGTCAGGTAGACCGGCGAACCTTGTTAGCCACATTATCACCAAACTAGTCCAACAAATCGATGATTCCCAGTGGACCACCTCGGGGTCGGCCCACAATCTTGTCAGACGTGGGCCCAGAGTGACTGTCTCACCTACAGATGATGGGCCCAAGGGTATCCATATCCCGCAAAAGCAGGTCCAAATCATGAGAAATCTCAAAATCTTAGTCACATGTAGGAGCTTTGATTCGACATGATCGATGATGCCTCATGGAGTTGGAGGTCGTTGCTGACGGTGGACAACTGCACAGTGGTGCGGTGAGTGGATGGGGAGCCCAACTTTCATTGAAGATACTGGAGTCAATATGCAAGGGTAGGAGGGCATCTACATCGCTCGTTGTGGCAACCTCACCAGCCACGGATCGAGGGCGTACATAGAGACGGCGAAAAGTGCGTCCACCACCAGAGCAACAGCCCCACTACCATTGTCTTGGGCAAGCCGCTGCATGGTGCACTCCTCCGTCTCTACCCATGTCGTTGTCGACACAGACCGTGGAGTCAGAGTTGCGGCCGAAGTCGAGGTGGAGCGCGTCAGGTAAAATTACAATAGTCGGAACTTCTATCCCAATCTTATCCCACCCATCTCATGGGGATACAATCAATGGATGAGGGTCTCATTTCTCTACCCTATGCGCTTGCTATTTCTCATTCCCATGAGCCAAATGGTGAAAAGATTTCAACACTCCTCATTTCCCATTCCCACCCTCCTTATCCCACAATCCAGATGGGGAAATGGGTGAACCTTGTGACACACGCTTCGAAAAACTACACCCAAAAGAAACATAAAAATAAGACCCAAATATATATTAGTATTTATTTATATTTTTTCATATTTATTAGTCAGTCTCAATGAGAGTGTCATGAGAAGTTTCATGGCAATAAATTGATGGACATGTCACCATATTTAGTGATATAGTAGGGTCATTATGAAGGGAAAGAAGAAGGGAGTTAACGACTATGACATTCCTCCAACACAGTTACCAAGGCTTAGTTATACTATATTGATTTTCTAATATAATTTTATTAAGTAGTAATTTATAATATTTTAAATAATATATTATAGCAAATTGTCACAACTAAAATATATTTTTATGCTACCACAACATTTGAAATAACATATTGTAGCAAAAAATCACAATGATAGATATTTTATGTGCCAGTTACATGACAACTAACAAAATTTATAATAGAGATTTAGAAACACATATATAAGGCATGCAAAACCCTTATTGTTTTGCTTTGATAAATTATCAATTAAAAGTATTGGGATGTAGTGAATCGCAACGAAATTTTTCAGAGATAATCAACACTAGAAGGAAAAATTTAGAGGCACCACACAACAAAAAGAATCGAGAGGATTGTACTTCATACATACAACAAGCATATAGCTTGTAGTTTGGTGTATAAAATCACATAATTTTATATTTGAATAATTATATCATAAGAAATACATAATATTTGTTTAATGATGTATATAAATCATAAGGAAAATAATTAGTTAGTTTATTAAATAATTTATAGTTCCATCACATTATGACAATATTTATTTAGGATTTGATGAAGAATAAAAATATGTTTTAAAGCTATATACATCAAATATTCGAAGTTTAGGTCTGTCACTGCTGATACATATGAATTTCCAATTAATTTGTCAACTATTATTGCAATACCAATTGCTGCATTAGCTAGAGATAAAGGAGGACCGGAGGAGTAGCGCTTTGGCGGCGGACTGATAGCAGCGGCCGGAGGCATATGCGTGGAGAGAAATGGTCCATGCCAAACCATTTGAAACTATTGCATATTTGCCACTTGTTTGATACTAATGTATTATTCGTCTCCAACAAAACACTAATTTAGCATTTGTCGGACGAAAACAAAATGTGTAATGTAAAATTACCATAAAACAATTACAACTAGTCTGATGTCGATCCCTACTAGTTCATTTTATAACCTGTCTGAAGTTGTTCCCCAGTAGTTCAATTTTTTAGAGGCACTGTAGTAGTCTATGTAGTTTTGACAAAAATAATTTCTTAAAAATAAATATGATATTACAATTTTACTTTAGAATAGTAGTTTTTAGTTATTTTTCCCAAATTTAGCAATTTTTTCTAATAAGTCATGGAAATCTCCTAGAAGGTTAATAAGAGAACGGAATTTCTTTCTATTTTATTAACATTCCATCCAGAATACATCAAAGTTCCAAGCTAAATCTGAATTAAATTAAAGGATAAGATAAACGTATCAAAACATATTCGAATTTCATCAACTTATGAAATTTGAAAAAAATAGTTTAGTTGTACTTTATTATTACAATTCTAGGCTTCTAACCTTGATGCAAAATCCTCCTTGGAGTCCTTGGCGACGAAGTTTGGTAACTTGGCATGTTAGCAAGTGGACACAATTGTATCACAAAAAGGTTTACTAGCATATGGTGTTAGTAGGATTTTCGTTGGTTCCCATAAATCCAATCGATAGCTATAAATTCGTGTCAAACTGTGACTTTATTCTTGAACATTTTAAAGTAGCTGTGTATTTTTTTTCAGAACAGTACAACACTTGTACGCAAGCATGCTTGCTCCTATTAATGCAAGCACAAAGACCCTACACTTACGATCACTTCTCATATATTATGCCGGTGAAAAATTTGCACCAACCAAGTATTGGGCTCCTATGAATACAAGTATTTGGTTGGTGTTGATCTTTCCACAAGTAATCTTATGTAAATTGTGTCCACCCGTTCTCAAGACATCAGTTTGTCTCTACCAATTCGTGCCAATCAGAATTTCATGATTTGGATTTTATAAGTGGCTGGTGTATAATTTTGTCATAACTAATATCACACGAATTATGACCGTCACATAAGGTGTGGTAAATAAAATTGAATCTTCTAATGTGGAAAAGTTTGGCAATAACATATGTCCATACTCCATAACAAACAAATGAGGAATGCTGTTTATAAATTGTGGCAGCTAACCAAACAATTTGAGACTTCACATCCTGTAGAAATGTAGAATGCAGGCAGGCCCGGAACCACACAGCTGCTAGAGGCGACCGCAGTCATAGTTGGTGTGCCCCATCGAGTTGGTGCCCAACACAGCCACGATCGCGAAGCAGGCGAGCTTCTTGAGCAGCGACTTGGTTGCCAGCATCGTCCCCATGGCGAAGGACTCCAGCGACAGCCTCACCACCCTCAGCCTCCGCTCCCTCACGTACGCCCCCATCGCCGCCGCCATCTCCTCCTCGCAGAGCTCGCGCCCATCACCTGACTTGGCGGCGCCGGCTGCTCGCGCCAGCGACCGGGCGAGCACGAGCGCGTCCTCCAGCGCCGCCGAGCCCCCCTGCCCGATGTACGACCCCATGATGTGCATCGCGTCGCCGGCCACCGTCGCCGTGCCCCTGCGGAAGCTGCTGAACATGACCTGCCATGGCGGCCGGTACCAGATCCGGGTCAGCACGATCAGCGAGTCGGGGTCCGGGTCCCGGACCATCTCGACGATCTCGTCGGAGCACTGGCCCCGCAGCTTCTCGAGGACGAAGCCCTTCATGGCGCGCGCGTCCTTGGTGGCGTCTCCGCCGGGGTGCCAGAAGGCCACGAAGAAGCTGACGAGATTGTCAGTCATGGGCGAGCGCCCCACGAAGAAACCTTTGCCTCTCAAGCGCAGGAAATGGGGTCCGAATGGATGCCCATTTGGGTATCTCGTGAATCCGCGGAGAAACATGCGATGGGTTGATTTCGGCGCGGACATGCCCAAATACTTGGCTACCACTGAGTTTGAGCCATCGCATCCGATCAGAGCCTGCGCAATGGGATAAAATCAGATATTCAGATGAGATATATTTAGAGCAAGATGAACAGATGAGCGTTTCTACAGTTCTACAGGGTATCTCTATGTGGTATCTCTACGTATCTGGACTGTAAAAAAAAAGCTATAAATAAATGAGTATAGTTGAAACAGCACTAGCTGGATGCTCCTCTTTGGGCGGATTACCTTGGCCCTGATGATACGGCCGTCCACTGTTGTAAGAACCGCGCCAAGGTTTTTAGGATCTGCTGGATGTATCGCTGCAATGTTGCAACTGAAGCGGATTGCTCCTGATGGTATGTTCTTGGCCATTGTCTCGATCAGGTCCTTCCTCTTCAACCATCGGAGCTCACCCCTGACCAAATCGTAAAGAGAATATTGCTCTGTTTCAGTACCTTCATTTTCACAGAATCACAAGGGCTCTGGTTCTATGAGGTTGCTTTGGGACAGTTGGTACCTGACGGGTACCACGACGCTCTTGTTATCTTGCTGCCACACGTCGTGAAACCTGAAAGGACAGGTGCCAATTAAGCAAATGCTACCGATTGTGATGGTACTTGATCTAGAAATTTTTCCTGAAGAGCATTTCCTTTGACCGAACTGTTACTTTCCACTCCAAAAGTTCTCATCCGAAGTTGACAGAATCAAAGACAGCAATGGAAAGAAGATTCCCTGAACAGAACAAAATTTTGTTAAACTGGAAACTTACTCAGTAACAACGTCGGCAGTCTTCCGGAGCTCTTGAGCAATTCCAAGTTGCTCGAGAACACGCCATCCATTGACATGGACACCAATGGAGCCGCCATCCGTTCGTAAAGTCTCGGACTTTTCTAGCACGAGGCTAGGAATCCCTTTCCTGGATGCAAAATAAGCATCGGGTTATTTTGTTGCTCACAGATAAAAGCAAGAGGAGCTTATGGCATGAGGTCCAGACTAAAAGAAAGACATTATCTTGACAAGCCAAATCGGCGGCCTGAAGATGTTTGTATTCAAGATTGAACATTGGCAGGCAGGGGATTTGATGAAACCGAAAGAGGAAAATACTACTCCAAAGAAAATACCCATGGTATGGTAAAATTAGTCGCAGAAACCGAAATACTACTCCAAATAGGAAAATGAGAAGGGGGAAAGAGACAGAGAAGCTGAGAAACTACCGCTGTATCGATATCGATCGAACGAAAATACAGGGGCAATGGCTGTTTACCGGTGAAGAGCAAGAGCAGTGGCGAGGCCGCAGATGCCACCGCCGACGATGACGATGCCATGGACCTCCTCCTCCATGTCTCCCTGCGGCTGCTGCTGGTTCCCAGAGAATGCTACACGCATCTTCATACTAGTCATATACGGTGTACTGTACTAGGCTGCTACTGGTGAATTTGGCTTTGAAGCGCCGGCAGCATAGCTGGTCATTGGGTGTTTGTTAATTAATGTGCATGTGTCACCTGCCCTGTAATAATGATAATAATAAAAATTGGCGCGTGTCTTCATGCCTTGGAGATGGCGCTTTCTGGAGAGATGCTGCAGGTTGAGGCAGGCCCAACGGAACAGATTCAGAGGCAACCCCACGTCCCCACTCCACAGTCTTGACAGGTGACCAGCAACGAAATGAAGGCAGTAACATAATCATTTTTCTTGAACAGTTAACATAATCATTTTTGTATACTTCCCTAGATGTTCGTTGATTCGAACCAGTTGTTCATGAGGCTCCTATCGGGAACAGAAGAATAACGGTGCTGGAGGAACGGTGCTGGAGGAGTAGCCAAAGTGCCGAACACCGGACCTTGTTTAGATGTTGAATTTGGGAGGTCGAATTTGGGAGTTTGATGTCACTTCGTAATCATTGTGTCACTGGTTGTGTTTAATTCCCGAAAAGAGAATGTGAAGTTTGGTGAAAATGTCACATTGGACACTGTAGCGCACTGTAACACTTTTCGTTTGTTTGTGGTAATCGTTGTCCTATCATGACCTAACTAGACTCAAAATATTCGTCTCGTCGTGTACATCGAAACCATGTACTTAGTTTTTTTTATTTACCCATGTTTAGTGTTTCATGCATGAGGAGAGAGATTTGATGTGATATGTGAATAGTGAAGTTTAGAGAAAGAATTTTTGGCTTTTCAAGTGAACTAAACAGGACCATTATAGCATTTCGCTTGTATTTATGAAAAATTGTCCAAAAATTGATTAATTAGGCTCAAAATGTTTGTCTCACAGAGCACAACAAAACTGTGCATTTAGTTTTTAATTTCATCTATATTTAGTACTCCATACATGTTATGACATTTTGATGTGATGGGGAATCTTCTTTTTACATAGTAAATTTAAAAGTTGCTTTTGAAATCTAAACAAGGCTCAAATGGCAAATGCGTGCTCAGCACAGAACATCCATGGAGAGGTTTCTGCTTACAGTTGATGTTACGGTATTTAGGCAGATTGCCTGCAGCGGCGGAGCCAACGGGCCCTTGGCTGGAGGTTGAAGATGAAGAGGGAAGGGGGCTGGAGGAGGCAACAGCCTCCCTTGGCTGCGATGTTGGCTTCGCCACTGATTGCCGGGTTCCTTGGACGCGTCAGACAGACATTTCCTGAAACAGCAAAGGGACCCGGCGTCGAGCAGTTGGCGTGCGCTTCATGACAGCTGGGGAAAGAGCAGCTAGGGAGGGTGTTCGCGGTCGTTACACAGCCAGGACCGGGCGTCGAACAGTTGGCGTGCGTTCCATGCAGGCGAGTGACATACGTTGAGGTAAAATGACCAAAGCGTACGGCCGGTCTCTAAACTACCGCGGATGTGTCGTTCCGGTCTCTAAACTCTCAAATTGATCGTTTAGGTCCTCAAACTTGTTCGGCTGTGTCATTTCGGTCCCTAAACTTGCAAATCATCCATTCAAATTCTCAAACTTGTTCGGTTGTATCACATCGGTCCTCAAACTTGATTTTGAGTCTTATCTGGGCCAACACAGGGTGATCTAAAAACTTTATATAAAAAATAATTCATACTTTTTTATACGAATTCGAATGAAGACAAACTTTATATAAAAATTGTAGCCCTCAACGCAATCTACAACTTTGTAGTTGAAAAGTTTTTTATTTGAAGTCGTTTAATGTCCCAAAATTTCATTTTAAATATTAAATTTCAAATGATATAGATATACAACAATATTTTGGCACCTAAACAGTTTATATTTAAAAACTTTTCAACTACAAAGTTGTAGATCGCGTTTAGGGCTACAATTTTGATATAAAGTCCGTCTTCATTCGAGTTCGTATGAAAAAAGTATGAAATATTTTTTGATATAAAGTTTTTTGATCACCCTGTGCTGGTCCAAATGAGATTCAAAACCAATTTTGAGGACCGATGTGATACAACCGAACAAATTTGAGAACTTGAACGGATGATTTACAAGTTTAGGGACTGAAATGACACAGCCGAACAAGTTTGAGGACCAAAACGGTCAATTTGAGAGTTTAGGGACTGGGACGACACACCCGCGATAGTTTAGGGACCGGCCATACACTTTACTCATGACCAAAAGTAAATCTGAAATTTTCTTCTATAAAGAGAAGAAGGTATATTTGACTTTTATTTCTATACTATATAACTTTATGAAGTAACTTAGTTAAGAAGTATATTATATTCTAGATGTCAATGAGTTGGTAGTACCTTTAGTTATACCTAGTTGCCTACTAGTTGTCATCCTAGCTGTATATGAGTTGCATTAGGCTCTCTAGTTGCCTACTAGCTGTCATCCTAGTTGTATATGAGGTTACATTAGGCTCTAAATTTTAGATTTTGAATTATATCTCTTATTCGAGCTTTAGATTAAGCTATTGTTGTCTATGGATGCATGTTTTCCCTAGGGCATTAACTATTTTTTTAGATAATGGAAAAAAATTCCGGCTTCACCCTCTTTTAATAAAGAAGGATCAGTCCACACTTATTACAAGAATACAATCACACAACTCAAATGCCAAGCCGAAGACTAAATTTCCATCCATGCAAAGAAAAGAAACGCAACGCTGCCATCTCCAAAGTGGTACACACCGAAACGAATAAGTCAGATCTATCTCAAATCGCTGCAACTTGGCCCACTATCTGAGTACACTGCCAGTACGTTCCCCTAAATAGGACCTGCAAAAAAGATTTTGGGCGACATTTGTCAAACATAACTTCATTTCTACTATTCTAAATTACCCAGCAAAAGGCTGCAGCCCCAGTCAACAGGTATAAATTTGGTTTCTGGCCCCCTGCTTAACCCAACCATAAAAAAGATCACTATAATTTGCTGGTGGAGCAATACCAAATACTATATGTAAAGCCCGCCACAGAAATTTAGCAAAATAGCAATCGAAGAATAGATGGTTAATGGTTTCCACAGAACTACAGAAACTGCAGTATTTACTCCCATTCCAATTCCTCCTCGCTAAATTGTCTTTGGTCAAAATAACTCCTTTTTTTAAATACCACAATAAGATCTTAATCTTTAGTGATAATTTTATTTTCCAAATTTTCTGTGAGACTTTAACACCGCTATTGACCAGATGTTTATACATTGAGCGAACCGAGAACTGAGTGTTCCCATGTAGCGTCCATACGAATATATCCCTTCCCTCATGCAATTGTGTATGTCCAACCAATGCTACTAAGTTGTGCCATTCTATTAGCTTTTCACCTATTAACGATATCTGGAAAGAGACATTTAACGGTATGGAACTAAAGACCTCTGCAACAATAGCATATTCTTTCCTGACAATATTATACAAATTAGGATACTTGGTTTTGAGAGTCTGTTGGCCCAACCACTTATCCTCCCAGAATCTTGTTTCTAAACCTGAGTTCACTTTAAAGCTGCCTATTTTAAGGAACTCATCTTTCACAGTCATAAGACCCATCTGTTGACGCAAAATCTGCAGTTCGCGCCAAGCACACAGCAAGCCGAATTAGCTAGCTTCAACACGTGGCCCGTGCGTATGAATCCGAAAGCGTGCCAGTCAGTTTGCCTGAAAACTAACAAAGGGACAAAAACGTTTCGATCAAAACCTGGAACGTGCTGGGTAAGACCAGACAGTTCCATATTTGCGGCATTGAAGCCAATCTCGAGAGACATATAGCTACGGACAAGCTATCTGTCGTTACTCAGAATATCATTCGGCATGTCGGTAGAAGCATGTAAGAATCACACTGCCGAACGCACAACATCAGCATGACGTAAGATCAGTAGAAGCATGTAAGCTATCTGTCGGCAGTTAAAGCCTCATTCGGCAATCGGCAAGGCACACAGGGAGCACGTTGCCGAATGCGTGACGTAAGCATGACGAAAAAATCGGCTTTCAACCGAATGAACATTGTAACGCATACTCATAGCCGATTAATGAGAAACAAAGCATAATGGATAAATAAAAGGGTGAAAGCATGACCATAAATCCGCAGTAAACAAGAATGCATAGGCCGAAAGCAGCACCCGTCAAGCATGGCAACAAACAAGTTAATCCACCGCATGATACAACTCGTTTGAAGCCACACCACCAATCAGATTAGATCAATCCACCGCATGATACAATCTAATCGTGAAAGGGTAAAAGCATTCATTGTTCACTGCAAACCCACGAACATCGTTCACTCGTGAGAGCACTGCCGAATGCGGCTGCTTAGCCGAATCGGGGTCCGCGGCGAAGGAACAAACTTAATCGATAAAGATAGATCTATCAGATCGAATCGAATTCTAATCCACCGGATGATTAGCTCTAAGACAACCCAAAAACCTGCATCTACCGCATGATACCCGGTTCTGTCAAGATCTACACGATACCAACAAGTTTGAACCCGCGACACGTGGCAACCTAGATCGGTTTCGGACTCGGCTATGAGGGGATAAGTCATCACATCGTGAAGTAGAGCCGATTCTAGCCGACCTAGATTGGGCAAAGGGGTGTTGCATGAATTAAGCGCAGAGTAGAAACGAAGCAACACGGGGTAACTTAATGAATCTGTTAGATCTTGCCGAAATCTAACAGAGCCGATAACTTGGTCCATACTAGATCTTAGCCCACCGCATGGCTCATGACCTAACAGAGGAACCTTCTTGAGACCACAACTTAAATCCACCGGATGATACTAAGCATGGTAACAAGACTACTTGCATCAAAGCTTAAATCCACCGCATGATACTAAGCATGATACAAGGTTGCCGGTACTTACGGAGGTCGACGGATCGATGACTCCTCTCGAAGAACTCGACGACTCGACTAAAGGACTCGATGTTGGCACGGGGCCGGTTTGTTGTGTGATTGATTGATTGTTCTATTACAGCTGCCATGGGTTTATATTTATACCCAGGTCTTGATACAACTCCTAGTCGGACACGACTACAATACTTGTTTCTAAAAATAAATGACGAATCTTCGTGCCCATATTGCGTTCCTTGTTCGAACCGGCCTTTTCCTTATGTTTTTTTCCACGTCATCACGCCTTCCCGAATGCTACCGCTTTTGCCTGCGGAACTATGTCTCTGCCGAATGACGACGCGTTCCCGACCGCAGAGCGTTATTGCCGAATACTTCAGAGAAAGCCCCTTAGCCGAATGGTATCCTTCCACCAAATCCGGCCCACACGTCAGCCTCTTCCTGGTGCTAATTTTTGGTGTCAACACATGCCCCTTCAATTTCGGGATAAAAGATAACTTTATCTCGGAATTGACCAGAAGCACTCAATATTCCCAAGTTAGTTCTGTTCGGCACCCGCTTCTTCTTTTGAATCTTCAGAGCTTTCACCCGGATCCGAACCTTAGGTCATCGACTCCCAAGATTCAATCTTCAAATGGCGAACCAAGATTTTGCTCTCCAGGTAAGCTTCAATCCCCTCAAGCACATTCGGCATTCTTCTTTTGATTTGCATCTTAAATTTCTTCTCATCCCCTTCCATTCTTGATAGGCCCTAGCTGCCGAAATCCTCATCCCTGTTGAGGAAAAAGCTCCATCCTATTTCCTCGGTCCTGTAGGGGATTCAGATCCTTCCGAAATTATCGCGGTCGAATCTCAGAGGGTCCCTTTCAAGATTTCATTGACAAAACCTCATGAGTGGCAGGACACCTTCAAGAACTGGCCTTTGCCCCCAATTGCTGGCTAGAGAAATTGGTATAAAAGGATATCTGATGACAAAAGCCCCCAAACACAGAACTGGGACCATCTGCGTATTTCTCATTGCCTGGAGCTGTCATTGGCCGAAACACCAAAGAACGAGAATCTTCTGATTGCAGCTTGCCATTTTTGGTCCAATGGTGCAAATGCTTTTCTCTTCGGCCATGGCCCAATGTCTCCTACTTTGGCCGATGTCTACATGATGACCGGCCTGAATGTTACAGGAACTGTATATCCATATGACCACAAAGGTTCCTCCAAGCAGACAGGAGTAAAAACAGGGGTTGGATACAAGAAATACATCCAAAACCATATGTCTGATGGTCCTCTGACCGATGTTGAATACAGAGCCTTCCTGAATATGTGGCTATGCAGATCAGTCTTCTGTGGCAAAGCCAATGAGCCAACTCTGAACCATATCGTAATGGCTGAAGAGCTGGCTGCTGGAAAACTCATTCCACTTGGGAAATACCTCCTGGGAAGCGTATACCACATGCTCAATCAAACCACCCACCTGATGCATACCAGCAAGAAAATCCCCTGTGTCAATGGCCCTTGGTGGTTTGTCCAAATGTGGCTGCAGTTGTACATGCATCAAATCGTCGCTATCGACCTCAACAGCCGAGACTTCCCTTCAATCAATTACAAAGAAGGAGAAACCCGGAGAACCAAAGGTTGTCAAACCTATGGAGAAGCTGCCTCCACTGTATCTATTAACAAGAACATTGGTGAACTGTTTGAGCTCTTCTTCAGAGGCTTTGCTCACCCTCTTTGGTTCCCATATTTGGACAATGACAACCTTACTCTCCCTTGCGAATTCAGCTTCGAAACTGGATGCACTGATGTACAATCTATAGCGATTTTCAATGCCTTCATCCAGCCCTGCATCCTGCCAGCCGAATTCTGCGGAGGGAGACTGGTTCAAAGCACTTATGAATATTATCAGCCAAACGTGATGGCTAGACAGTTGGGATGTGGCCAAGTGCCCCCAAGGCTGTTTCTTCATGAATTTCTCAAGCCTAGGGAGATTGTCAAAGATTCCATAGAGACAAGAAGGATTTTCACCTATAAATGCTGTGGAACCATCTATGCACCTGAGCCTTTTGTGCCAATAACATCTGCCCATCCTTCTTTTACTCTCTGGTGGCAAGAACTCCATGATCATATCTTCAACATGCCAATCCATCCCTTCTGCCTCGAATTAATGCCTGATTATCAGCCAACTGCAGAGGTAATATGTTTATCCCTTCATCTGTCTCAATAATATTAACCCCAATTGACTCTGATTCTGTCATTTTGCAGGATATAACACCTGCCCCTCTTGCCAGGGCGATTTTGTACAAAGCTGCAGGCCCAATATCTGCTTTGGGGCACCAATCTCCCACCTTGGCTCAGCTGATGGCTAGACAGGCTTCTCTAGACCCAATACTTACTAGACCATCATCTGTCAAAAGGAAAACCCTTTCTCTAACTGCCCCCTCAGTTGTAAAGAAGAAAAGAACAAGCAGCAAAAAGGTTAATAGGGTCAGAGCCTTCTTTCCTTGACCACAACGCCATTGGTATTTTACTCAGCTTCATTTTTCCTTGGTTTCAGGCCAGAGCACAGCAACCAGCAATCAGTGCAGATCCTGCCGATGCTTCATTGACTGGTAAAATTCTACCACTTATCTTCTCAACTTTTCTTTCATCAGCACTCATCCCTTGTTAACTGCAGAACAATCCTCAATGGATCCAATCTTGGAAAGCTCCCCTTCTCACCATGACTCATCTCTAGCTTTGCAACTTCTTCCCCAATCAACAGCGTTATCTCCACCAAGAAGTCTTCCAGTTTCTCCTCAGCAAGATACACAGAATCCTCCAATTGAGCCTGAAAGGCTTCCTCTTCCCATTCAGGAAGTCAGGAACGAGGTAAACATAATCGTTTAACTTTCTCTACTCTTTTATTCAGCAGATTATTACTAATTCGGCAAGAACCATCTTTCAGGAGAAACCCATTTCATCATCCAGCTATTCTTTTGCTGAGGATGACTTAGTTGCCGAACAAGGGGAAGAAACATCTTCTGGCCAAGCTCTGTCAGAAGAAAATCAAGCAAAGCTGAAAGATATCCTTGCTTTGCTGCACAAGAGTATCCAAGATCAAGTCAAAGATGCTGATCTTTTAAGGGATGCACTGGAATCCATTGACCAAGAACTTCCTGATGATATCAAAATCTCCTTGGAACCAGTTTCTCATTTGGATCAACAATACGCTTCAGTAAAGCAGGCTCTGAAAAACCAATCTTCTCAACCAGTTCTGGAACAGAGGAGATCCACAACCAAACAATCTGTGAAAGACCTGCATACTCAAGCTCAGAACAGCAAGGAATTACTGGCCAAATTGGAATCTGAACTTGAAATGAAGGAGGTCAGAAAAGCTGCACTTGAAGCCGAATTGAAAGATCTATCGGCCGAAATTGAAGCTGATAAGAAGAAGATAGTCGAGCTTCCCAAGTTAACAGAGAAGATGCGAAAGGAAGCTTCAGCAGCTCTAAACGAAGACAAACAACTCAAGGCAAAGCTCGCTGCTCTGGCTAGAACCCAAGAAGCTGACAAAAACTTATTAGAGAGTATTAGCAATATGATATCAGATGCTAAAAATGTAATCTCAAAGTACTTGGGTTTGTAATTGTAACAAACAGTCAATAGCCGAATGCTGTATCAATCTTGCAACTTTGTCATTCCTCAACTCCGTTTCTCTCCATTGTGGATAACTCATTCGGCAAAGCTGGCCATAATAGCGTCAGACCCGAAAACGCTTCAACTGCGATATAGCCGAATCTCATCCAGTCAAAGCCGAATACGACTCGATAAGAATCTCAAACGACATGGGGACCGACCGGTTGGAAAATCCTTTCCACCTTCCGCACTCTTCGGAATATGCACTCTAATCCTCGGCCACGATCTTTTTGTTAGTCCCATAAATAAGAACCTTGAGCGCTCCTAATCTTCCGTCAAATCTTTCAACTCGAGCTTTCCGCTAGCCTGAGTCTTTTCCTCTTCCAGCACAGTAACCTTCAAGAAATCCTGATGTCCAACAACAGAAGACGCCCGGCCGTCGACGAAGCCGAAGGGAGCCGTACCGGCGCTCGTCGGAGGTGATGACTGCTTGTCACTCCTTATCCTTTCCTCCAGATTTCGCCTTATTTCCAACTTCCCTTGTGCTTTCAGGCTCATTCAATGGAACCCTGTCACTGCCCCGCCTGCGGCTCCGGCTGCAGCAGATGATTCTTCGGAGTCATCTAGCCGATCCTCCAGGCCCGACTGGGATCTGCGCTACTCAGATAGCGATGCCCGCCGATTCAAGCAGGAACGTGATGATACTCGGCATGAGCTGGAGGTCGTCTCCAAACAAGCCGGGATCGCAGATCTGGAGTGGCAACACCAGCGCAAGCAACTGCTCGAGACCATCGACGGTAATTTCTTCGGTTCGCTTAACTTCAATCTGACTTTGGACTAACCCGTCGTTGCTTCGTAATCCTACAGATCGCGACGCCGAACTCGATCGGCTAAAGACATTGGTCGAGTCTTTGACAAACAAGGTGAATGCTCCTGGGGACACGCCAGAAGCTCGCCTTGGTGCAGTGGCGGGCCGTATCGATGAGGTGGCCTCGCACGGCATCCGTCTGGGCACTGCCGCAGGTCTAGTCGCCATGTCGACGCACAACGGCACCGACTACTCCAGGCTACCGACCGGCTTCGCCAATGGCAACCCGGAGGAGATCGACGACATTGAGGCCTCCATAGATAGCCTTGATGCTCATGGCGCTGCCATTGCCGATTCCATTCATCCTCAGTCTGTTCTGAACAAGTTGTTCCATTAGTTTGTACTAGGGATCATGGAATTTCGGCAATAAAATTCATCTTTTGCAATCCTTTTTGTGATAACTTGGTCAAACTCATGATGCAAAATATTTGTACTAAGGGCAATACACTTTGGTTTTGGCCATTCCTTCTTCTGTCAACATTTTGTTCTGAAGACGGCTCCTTCCCGAATGCCGGCTGTTTCAGTTGTTCTGACATTGAATATTTCAATCAGCGATCAATCTCAATACTAGGATAATATTCCTTCAAGTATCTCCCATTGATAGCAGCAGTAAACTCCTCTCCTAGTAAAGTTTTCAGGATATATGCATTTCCAGGCACGCATCTGACCACTCTGAAAGGACCTTCCCAGTTCGGGGACCACTTACCGAATGCACTGTATTTAGTTCCAATCGGCAATATTGCTTTCCAAACCAAATCTCCTTCTGCAAATTGCTTGACCTTTACCTTCTTGTTGTAATATTTAGCAACTCGCATTTTATTTTTCTCAACATTTTCCAAGGCCCTGAGACGAATCATATGCAAATCTTCTAATTCGTCCATCATTAAATCATTATAATCTTTAGAACTTAAATCTTTTTGCAACTTTATTCTCCTTGAGTCTAATTGTATCTCCCAAGGCAAAATAGCATGATGCCCATACACCAACTCATAAGGAGACATCCGTGTAGCCCCATGTGGAGCCATTCGGTAAGCCCATAAGGCTTCATTGAGTACCGAATGCCACTTTCTGGGCCTCTGATCAATCTTCTTCTGTATAATTTTAATCATAATCTTGTTAGAAGCCTCTGCCTGACCATTAGCTTGGGCATAATAAGGAGAAGAATTTAACAATTTGATGCCCATACTTTCAGCAAAATCTCTGAACTCTGAAGATGTAAATTGAGTCCCTTGATCTGTGGTGATTGTTTGAGGAATCCCAAATCTGTAAATGATATGTTCTTTAACAAATTCAATCATATACTCTGATGTCACCTTCTTTAATGGAATCGCCTCAACCCACTTAGTAAAATAATCGGTCGCCAAAAGCACAAACTTATGCCCCTTGCTAGATGGAGGATTTATCTGGCCAATCAAATCTATTCCCCATCCTCTGAATGGCCATGGCTTGATAATAGGATTCAGAACTGATGCTGGAACTCTCTGAATGTTTCCAAATCTCTGGCAATCTTGGCATCCCTTATAATATTCAAAGCAGTCTTCTAGCATTGTAGGCCAATAGTACCCAGATCTCCTAATAACCCATTTCATTCGGTAGGCCGATTGATGTGCCCCACATAACCCATCATGTATTTCACTCATCAGCCTTTTTGCTTCTTCATGATTTAAGCAATGTAACAGCACCCCATCCAAGGATTTATAATATAAATTATCATCAAGAAGAATAAACTTTAAAGCTTTATACCTGAGCTTCCTAGAAACCTTTCGGGATGGATTCTCCAGATAATCGGCAATCTCTTTTCTCCAATCATCTTCTGCCAGATTACTCCCGAAAGCATGTACATCATTAGCAAAAACTTCTCGAAGCTCTTTATAACCCGAAGCACCTTGAGCTAATCTGTTTGCCTCCTTATTGTCTTTCCTAGGAATATGCTGCAGAATTACTGACTGAAACTCCTTTAAGATTTGCTTGCATTCCTCATAGTAATTCCTTAAGACATCGTTTCTGCACTCATACTCGCCATTTAGTTGCTTTATGACTAATTCTGAATCTCCAAAAATTTCAACTGCAATGGCTTTCGCTTCTCTCAAGTATTGGAGTCCTCTGAGCACTGCCTCATACTCGGCTTGATTATTAGTGACAGTAGGTTGAATAGGAATAGCAAATTCAAATACCTCTCCCCTTGGCGAAATTAACAAAATACCCATTCCACCACCTTTGTCACATGAAGATCCATCGAAGAATAATACCCAAGGAGTAATTTCAAGCAAATTAATTGATGAATCGCGATGCTCAGTAATGAAGTCAGCAATAATCTGTCCCTTAACAGCCTTTGCCGATTCAAACCTTAACTCAAATTCAGACAAAGCTAAAATCCATTTGCCAATCCTTCCGTTCAAAATTGGCATAGACAACATGTGCTTTATCACATCAAATTTCGAATACACAATGCATTCGGCATGTAGTAAGTAGTGCCGAAATTTTGTACAGGAGTAGTAAACACATAAACAAAGCTTCTCAGTAGCCGAATACCTCGTTTCGGGATCAAGCAACTTTCGGCTAAGGTATGCAACTACCCTTTCCTTTCCCTCGAATTCTTGTATGAGGGCCGATCCAATAGTTTGGGCATCGGCCGCCACGTACAACTTAAAAGGCTTGTTTAGCTGTGGAGGTACCAATACTGGTGGTTCTTTCATGTATTCCTTGATCTCATCGAAAGCCTTCTGTTGTTCGTCGCCCCATACAAACTTCTGATCCTTCTTGACCTTTAACAGTGAAGAGAAAGGCAACATCTTTTGTGATAAGTTTGATATGAATCTTCTTACGAAATTGATCTTACCAAGCAGTGACTGCAATTCCTTAAGATTAGTTGGAGGAACAACTTCATCAATGGCTTTCATACTTTTCCTGCCAACTCCTATTCCTCCTTCATGCACCAGAAATCCCAGAAATTCTCCTGCCGAAACTCCAAAAGCACATTTATTTGGGTTCATTTTGAGCCCATGTTTCCTAGTGCATTCTAGAGTTTTCCTTATGTCGGCCAAATGTGCTTCATGATCCAATGACTTAATCACGATATCATCGATATATATCTCCACAATCTTGCCGATCAACTCATGAAAAATATAATTCATAGCTCTCTGATAAGTTGCACCAGCATTCTTCAAACCAAACGTCATGACAACCCATTCAAACAACCCTATATGTCCTGGACATCTGAAAGCCGTTTTCGCTATATCTTCCAATGCCATAAAAATTTGATTGTACCCTGCATTACCATCCATGAAACTAATCACTTTATATCCAGCAGCAGCATCAACCAACGAATCAGCAATAGGCATCGGATATCCATCCATGGGTGTGGCTCTGTTCAGATCTCTAAAGTCTATGCAAACTCTCATCTTCCCATTTTTCTTGTATACAGGAACAATATTAGAGATCCATTCTGCATATCTGCACGGCCGAATAAAGTTTGCTGCTATTAATCTTTCCACTTCTTTCTTCACATCGGCCAACACTTCATCTTTGTAGATTTTCCGGGGTGGTTGCTTGTAAGGTTTATAACCAGGCTTGATCGGCAATTGATGCTCAACAATGGAACGATCTAAGCCAGGCATCTCCGAATAATCCCAAGCAAAGCAATCTTTGTATTCTTTTAACAACTCAATCAACTTCTCCCTGAAAACCGAATTCAAGCTAGCACTGATGAATATTGGCCTTGGTTTGCCACCATCTCCAATGTCTACTTCTTCTAATTTATCAGCCGACACAAATCCATATCCTAGCTTCCCGTCAGTTCCATCGATTGGATTATCCATTAAAAATTGCTAAAAGAGCCGACTGCTTTGATCGGCTGTTGATCACTGCTGACTGGCTCAACAGGACCTTCTCCCCAGTCCTTACCTGAGAAGCAATCTATGCCTTGATATTCCCAGAAGGCCGGTTCCACATTAGCCACGCTAATCGAATCATCTACTGGGACAATTTCCACTTCATCATCTATCCACTGAATAAGCTGTTGGTGCATAGTAGATGGAATACAGCAATTCGCATGAATCCAATCCCTTCCAAGTAGCAAGCTGTATGCCCCTTTGCCTTCAATAACAAAGAAGGTCGTAAGCAGAATCTTGGACCCAATCATCAGATCTACATGTACACATCCTTTGGTGTCTGAAGGATTCCCAGCAAAATCATTCAACACTATGCTTGTTGGCGTTAAATCTCCAGGGTTCATGCCAAGTTTCCTGAATGTATTGTATGGCATCACATTAACAGCAGCTCCACCATCAACAAACATCTTCGTTAGTGGCTTCCCGTTGACATATCCTTTTAAGTACAGTGGCTTCATGTGCCGATTCTGGACTGGCTTCTCGAAAATAGCTTGTTTATTCAATACCAATTGTGCCATTAACCCATATCGTTCGGCTTCATCCACTTCTGACAATATCTCTTCCTGTACAATTTGATTAGCTGGAGCCATGAATTCATTCGGCAAGAAACATACCATGCATGTAGGAGCCGAATGACCCGATTCGTCAGGCCTGTCTTTTGGACGCCATATCGATTTCATCCTGGTTTCTGCTTGCTTCAATTCTTGATTCCTCAGGCGTTGGACTCTTCTCTTCTGGCTCCTTCTTAAACCAGGTGGACACCACTGTCCTTTCTGCCAAACATACTCACGATCTTCTTCCTCATGATCAATCCATCTATAATCAGCACGTCTTTTCATTGGTTGATCATCATTCTTATATATTTTTAGACGCCGATCATCACTAGGATGTACCCTTCCAATTCTTTCATGGACGGATCGGCGAATGGCAACATTTTGCCTATGTTCGACATATCCATTATTGCATTCAGGACAGTTATTCCACGTAGGCAGCTTTAAACCCTCGTTCCAACAGTGTCTGAAGAAAATACAATCCCAATGTGCACGTTCTTGTTCTCGGACATATTCTTCTTGTTCTTCCTCAAACCTTTCTTCTTCGCGCCTTCTTTTCTCCTCCTTGTATTCACGTCTCTGGTAATGCTCTTTTTCTTGCTGACGCTGCCACTTATTGAGGAGAATACGCGATGTGACTCTGGGTTTAGAGGAATTCCCAATTTCAAATTGGCTATTCGGGAAGCGAGGTCTTTCCTCGCGAATCTGTTCGATCGTGATTTGCCATTAGGATCTACTGAGCCACTCTGCTTCGCTTTCTTCGACGTCAGGACTCTCATCTTTCCCTTTTCTCCAGATTCGGCAACGTTCACCATATTGATTGAGAACCCAACCATGTTCTGAGGAAACGGGTTACTGTCCAACTTCATCTTATTGTCGAATTTCAAATGCCCTTCTTGGATAGCTTTCTGAATCTTCACTCTAAAAACCCTGCATTCATTGATGGAATGAGAATTTCTATCATGGAATCCGCAGTACCTTTTATCTTTCACTCCATCAGGCCGAAGCATAGAATGCCCCTCTGGTAGCTTGATCCGGCCTTCTTTTACAAGATAATCAAACAGTTTATCTGCTTTAGTTACATCAAAATCATAGGTGCCCTTATTCTGTTTGATCCACCTCTGATTCACCATGACTGGTTCTTTACTCCATACTATCTCTGCTGCGGCTATCTCCTCGCTATCTTCATATTCATCTTCTTGATCTGCCCTTTCGAGGAATTGGTTATAGATATCAGCTACATCATTGTTTTTTGCAAATCTGACATCTTTCTTGAAACCATATGCCTGGTTACTCATTAAGGCCAATCTGTGTGACAACTGGCCCAGATCATCAAACTCCATCCCGAATAGCTTCTCCCGAATGGCAGGCAGCATGCCAGCTACAGCCATACCAGCCAGCTGGTCATCAGGTATGTTCAGAGAAAAGCACATGCTCTTTGTTTCCCTAAATCTCCCGAGGAACTCCGTAGGTGTTTCATTATTCCTCTGCCTTAAGCTGGTCAAATCAACCAACTTTTTCTCGGTACTGCCAATGTAGTAATGAGCATGGAATTTCTGCTCCAGGTCTTTCCAAGTACAAATCGACTGAGCAGGCAAAGAAGCAAACCATGTAAAAGCTGGACCTGTTAATGACAAAGGAAAGTATCTGATTCTAAAGGCCTCATCTGCCGAAGCTTCTCCAAGCTGCATCAAATACCGAGCTATATGTTCCACAGTACTTGTATCATCTTGTCCCGAGAATTTGGTGAATTCTGTAGGAACCTTGACTCTATTCGGCAGTGATACCCTTTGGTACCATTCTGGGAAAGGAGATGAGTACATGTACCCCTGATTTTTAGGCTTCAGACCGAATTGATTTTGCAATACATCGGTCATTTTTTGCACCATGAGGTCAATACTGGTATCTTGATTCCCTGGTCTCCCAGCAAGCATGCCTGCAGTACCAACATACCCAGGATTCGGGAGAGCGTCGATAGCATTGTAATCCATAAACTCTGAATATCCGTTTCCATACATGTCCTTTTGCAGCCTGTTGTTCAGAGGGGATATCTTATAAGCAGAAGCAGGTGGATTTCCCGTGGTGCCGAATGCCATATCACCATATGTACGAGGTTTCGGCAATGCATGCTGAAGCTCTTGCTGAATCGGCTGTCCATTCGCGTCTTTGGTTCCAGAAGCTTCAGTTTCTTCAGTACCTTTACCATGACGTTTCGGAACCGATGCTTGAACATTGAAATATGTTGGTCCACCAAGTTGCCCATGCACTTGCTCAAAAGGCTTATCCGCGTGCTGACCAAAGATGTTGACTAGTATGAGCCGAAAACTGTTCAGGAATGCAGCATTATGATTGGTCATTGTTTCTCCTAAAGCCTTGTACAACAAGCTAGAGAACTTCTCCCTTTCTTCATCTTCAGTAAGATCAGATTGTCCCGGCAAAAGAACTCTTGGCAGATCTGACTTGAGAAACGGCGCACCACTCCTGTTCTTAGCAAAAGACAGCAAGCACTTCTTGATGAACTGATCTGCAGCAATCTTCACCATCTGTTGATGTTCATCAGATAATTCTTCGAAAGTGACATCCAGAATGTCTTTTAATTCAGGCATCTTCGAAACTTGTCGTGTCCCACCGGGCGTGCCAAAAAGTGTGTTGACGCAAAATCTGCAGTTCGCGCCAAGCACACAGCAAGCCGAATTAGCTAGCTTCAACACGTGGCCCGTGCGTATGAATCCGAAAGCGTGCCAGTCAGTTTGCCTGAAAACTAACAAAGGGACAAAAACGTTTAGATCAAAACCTGGAACGTGCTGGGTAAGACCAGACAGTTCCATATTTGCGGCATTGAAGCCAATCTCGAGAGACATATAGCTACGGACAAGCTATCTGTCGTTACTCAGAATATCATTCGGCATGTCGGTAGAAGCATGTAAGAATCACACTGCCGAACGCACAACATCAGCATGACGTAAGATCAGTAGAAGCATGTAAGCTATCTGTCGGCAGTTAAAGCCTCATTCGGCAATCGGCAAGGCACACAGGGAGCACGTTGCCGAATGCGTGACGTAAGCATGACGAAAAAATCGGCTTTCAACCGAATGAACATTGTAACGCATACTCATAGCCGATTAATGAGAAACAAAGCATAATGGATAAATAAAAGGGTGAAAGCATGACCATAAATCCGCAGTAAACAAGAATGCATAGGCCGAAAGCAGCACCCGTCAAGCATGGCAACAAACAAGTTAATCCACCGCATGATACAACTCGTTTGAAGCCACACCACCAATCAGATTAGATCAATCCACCGCATGATACAATCTAATCGTAAAAGCATTCATTGTTCACTGCAAACCCACGAACATCGTTCACTCGTGAGAGCACTGCCGAATGCGGCTGCTTAGCCGAATCGGGGTCCGCGGCGAAGGAACAAACTTAATCGATAAAGATAGATCTATCAGATCGAATCGAATTCTAATCCACCGGATGATTAGCTCTAAGACAACCCAAAAACCTGCATCTACCGCATGATACCCGGTTCTGTCAAGATCTACACGATACCAACAAGTTTGAACCCGCGACACGTGGCAACCTAGATCGGTTTCGGACTCGGCTATGAGGGGATAAGTCATCACATCGTGAAGTAGAGCCGATTCTAGCCGACCTAGATTGGGCAAAGGGGTGTTGCATGAATTAAGCGCAGAGTAGAAACGAAGCAACACGGGGTAACTTAATGAATCTGTTAGATCTTGCCGAAATCTAACAGAGCCGATAACTTGGTCCATACTAGATCTTAGCCCACCGCATGGCTCATGACCTAACAGAGGAACCTTCTTGAGACCACAACTTAAATCCACCGGATGATACTAAGCATGGTAACAAGACTACTTGCATCAAAGCTTAAATCCACCGCATGATACTAAGCATGATACAAGGTTGCCGGTACTTACGGAGGTCGACGGATCGATGACTCCTCTCGAAGAACTCGACGACTCGACTAAAGGACTCGATGTTGGCACGGGGCCGGTTTGTTGTGTGATTGATTGATTGTTCTATTACAGCTGCCATGGGTTTATATTTATACCCAGGTCTTGATACAACTCCTAGTCGGACACGACTACAATACTTGTTTCTAAAAATAAATGACGAATCTTCGTGCCCATATTGCGTTCCTTGTTCGAACCGGCCTTTTCCTTATGTTTTTTTCCACGTCATCACGCCTTCCCGAATGCTACCGCTTTTGCCTGCGGAACTATGTCTCTGCCGAATGACGACGCGTTCCCGACCGCAGAGCGTTATTGCCGAATACTTCAGAGAAAGCCCCTTAGCCGAATGGTATCCTTCCACCAAATCCGGCCCACACGTCAGCCTCTTCCTGGTGCTAATTTTTGGTGTCAACACCATCCAAAATTGAGAGTCTCCTTGCCTTTTGTATAACTGGCCAAAGGGTTTGTTTTTAAGGTATTTGTTCCTAATGTGCTCTTGCCCAATTCCATTCTCATTGCAAAGCTTGAAAAGCCACTTGCTTAATAAGCACTTATTCTGAACTTCTAAATTCAGAATACCCAGACCACCCTGCTACTTAGGTTAACAAATTACCCTAAATTTTGCTAGCCTGTATTTTTTCTTGTGCTGGTCATACTGCCAAAAAAACCTTGATCTATTTAACTCTATTCTTTTGAGGACTTCCTTTGAAACCTTAAAGAAAGAGAGCATAAACATAGGTAAGCTTGACAAAGTAGAATTTATCAGCACCAAACGTCCTCCAACAGATAGCATGTTGAAACTTCTCCTTCAACATTTTGTGCTTAACTAACTATCATCACCTTGGAGTTGTTCCTCCGCTATAGTGTTCTGCATCTATTCCCCGAGAGGTTCAGCGGTGGCGATGTGGAATCCACATGGTAAACATTGGTGATATGATTATATGAAACCAGACCATGGACGTATTCTCAATGAGAGACAAGATGATCCACTTAGAACTAGAGACGACTGCCGTTCGTAGTTGGCATCTCCAAGCAAACTCGGTGCCTAAGAGGATAATATTGCGGTGGATTGGTATTCACAAAGAGGGCCCCAGGGTGGAGTGTCCGATTGATGGCTATTTCACAACATTACCGAATCATAAGGCCAACTTTGCAACCACTACCCCAAATCGGAATTGCCTTGGCGGCCAGCAATTTTCTTGGCAGCTGAAATAAAGCTGCCAAGAAAAATATAGTTTCCTTGGCAGGGATAGTTAACAGACAAGAAAATATATATTTCTTGGCAGGTCATAGGAACCGCCAAGTAAATTGGCAGGTGATAGGAACCGCCAAGAAGCTAGTAGTTCATTGAATACGGTCGTTGAAAAAATAATGGTACATCCTCAGTTTTTTTATAGACAAACATGTAAATTACATGTTTGTTGAATTTTTAAGGTCTATATCTGGAATTGTATGCTGATCTGTTAAATATTCATTCTAGAAGTTCTTTTCTTAGCCTACTATTGGTATCTTTGTGGCCCATTTACACATGACTCTATAGCTCCTTTTCTGATAGTCATGGCAATGATGGTACATGTAGTGTCATTTTTCCTAATCAATAAATTGGTTATTTCTAATGCTTCAGGTGATGATTATTTGTTTGTTCTATTTGGAATCACTGAAATTTTATCTGTTCTTGTGCTCAGGTTACTGACTTCAGCACGTGCCTTGGATACAGTCCTCTATGAACCTGCTAAAATGATGATATGCTCTATCTGATCCATATTATTTTTAGCTGTGTTAGTCTGACAATTTCACTTGGTGAAGCTTTCCGTTATGTATTCTCTTCGTTGCAGTGGAGAGACATGTAATTGCGAGCAAGTTGGAGTAGCATGGGAGCTCATTTATCACTTGCCATTCCAGTTAGCTAATTCCCCTTTAATTTGTATGCAACGGTGAAAGATTACCTTTGTGTTAAATAGCTCAATAGTTTTTTTTCAGCTTAGCTGATTGTAACAACTGGTTCCTGGAACATTTTTTGAAGAACAATGACAACTTGCTGGTTACTATCTCGATCAAGTGGAACTTGTGATGAATTGAATGATTGATTTATGTAATTAGAATAGCATGTGAATGTAAACTATATTTATATCATTATTTTTTTGTTGGTTGTATGCATTTCCTTGGCGGTTGGCAGCCAGGAAACAAGTATTTAGCTTGGCGGTTGAGGGCTGCCAAAGAAATAGCTATTTAGCTTGGCGGTTAGGGGCTGTCAAGTAAATAATATACCTTGGCTGCCGACAACAGCCAAGCCAAGTTCTATCCTTGGCAGTTATAACATTTTCTTGGCCCACTGTACATTTTGGTGTCTTCATAAATTACCTGGCGGTCAAACCGCCAAGAAAATTATCTTTGGCGGCCGGCTGCCAAGCTATTTGAATTTTCTTGGCACTCTATACTTAGCGGATTTTGCTTGCAGCCGGCTGCCAAGACTCATTTCCTTGGCGGTTTTGGGCCTTTCCTTGGCGGTTTTTGGTTGCCAAGGCAATTCCAGTTTGGTGTAGTGAACTTTTCAAAGACATGACTACTTGACAGCCGGCCGCTAATCCAAGCTAATTTAGTGGAACACAATATAGGTGATGGACTTGTTTGGTAGGGCTTATAGTGATTTTTAGCTTCATTTTATTTTTGCAAACCGAGACACCGTAGCGCGAAGCCATTTCACATAGACAAAAATGAAATAGAACTCAGATAAAGCCAATCTTTTAGCTTCTCTAGAACGGCTTATATAGTGGCTCCTAGATGCTTTGGACTTTTACTTGGCTCGTACATGTGATGTCTAGCACGTGCCCACCGGCACAACTCGAATTTTGATGAACTTTTATACGAAATAGGTATAACTTCCTGATTCTTCTACAACAAGTGGAGATACCTGAACTCGAATTTCGGTGAACTTTAGATAAAAGAAGTACACGATGCTTGCTGGAGACTCTGGAGTCATACATAAGTAAACCACCCATGAGTCCACCACCACACTATAATATAATATCTTTTATTTTAGAAATCGAAGTTTAGAGCCATCTTCCAAGAGAGATTTTGATATTTGAGATTAAACTCACGAGCCTTTAAAGATTTAACACAAATATCATAATGACACGTGGGATCATTCTGAGTCAATGATATACTCCCTCTGTTCTCGTATAGTTGACGTTTGGTAGCTCATATTTGTGCTATCCAGCGTCAAGTTAAAAAGAACGGAGGTAGTATTCAAATCTTGAAAGGCTCGCAAAATTGGTGCAGGTCAAGAGCCACGCGGCTGGTCCAGAACCGCAACCGCTAGAGGCGACCACAGTCATAGCCGGTGTGCCTCTTTGCGTTGGTGCCCAACAGAGCCATGACGGCGAAGCAGGCGAGCTTTGCCAGCAGCGACTTGGTTGCAAGCAGCGTCCCCATGGCGAAGGACTCCAGCGACAGCCTCGCCACCCTCAGCCTCCACTCCCTGACGTACCCCCCCCCCCCCCCCCCCCCCCATCGCCGCCGCCATCTCTCCTCCTCGGAGAGCTCGCGCCCACCTGACTTGCCGGCGGCTCGCGACAGTGACCGGGCGAGCACGACGGCGTCCTCCATCGCCGCCGCGCCCCCCTGGCCGATGTAAAACCCCATGACGTGCATCGCGTCGCCGGCGACTGTCGTCGTGCCCTTCCGGAAGCCGCCGAACATGACCTGCCATGGCGGCTGGTACCAGACCTTGGTCAGGAGGATCTGCGACTCGGGGCTCAAGTCCTGGACCATCTCGACGATCTCGTCGGAGCACTGGCCCTGCAGCTGCTCGAGCACGAAATCCTTCATGGCGCGCGCGTCTTTGGTGGCACTGGCACCAGAACCTGCAGGGTGCCAAATGTCTACGAAGAAAGTGACTAGATTGTCAGTCATGGGCGCGTGCACGAGAAAGAAACCTTTGCGTCTTAAGCGCAGGAAATGGGTTCCGAACGGATGCCCATGTGGGTATCTTGTGAATCCACGAAGTAACATGCGAGGGGATGGTTTCGGTGGGGACAAGCCTAAATACTTGGCCACCATTATGGGTGGTAACAGATCATGACCCGTTTGTTCCTTCACAATCTAACTTGGTCATAACAAAATTTAGCTCAAAAACTAGTATTATTTTGGCCCGGCCCTAATCCGGCCCGATCCTTAAAATTTCTAGTACAAAAGTGAGGGCTCTTTACCACCCCTAGCCACCACTGAGTTTGAGCCATCGCATACGATCAGGGCCTGCGCGATTGGAACCGAAGCAGGACCAGCGTAGATAAGAGCAAAACAAATAAGTAAGAGTTTTTTTACAGTTCTTAAAAGGTATTTCCTCCGTTTTAAATTATAGTTTATTTGATTTTTTTGACTCTAAATTTAACCGCTCGTTTTAATTAAAATTTTGTGCAAATTATCATATTTTTTGTGGTGGCTTCTTTATTAACAAAAATTCTTCAAAAATGAATTAAATTTGACTATGTTTACACAAATTTTTTGAATAAGACGAGCGGTCAAACATATGATAAAAAGTCAAATAAATTATAATTTAAAACGGAGGTAGTACAAAAATTCAACTAATGGTTCCTTGTCTTTATGAAGTTGCGGGACGATTGTAGACATCATAACATGAGTTAAAGAAGACACTCCGAGTTTCTTTGTCATCATTGAGTAATTTTTAGCATTATTAATTGGAACCATGCCATTGTAAATATGCAAGTTCACAAATTTATCATTCCAATTCACTTATTTCGAGTCATACTATTATAATTATTTCTCTACTTGAGATATGCATTTTGTACCTTTTTATGCTTATGGATAGCCTAAACACGGGTCCAAAAAGCATCAAAGACGTACAATACAAGATGGCATATATAAGATAGACAAATAATTGTAATGGCATATTTCGAACTAAAGAATTTACAATTGCATCTTTTCGATTAATCCTTATTTTTGTAGGCTTGGCTATTTAATATAAACTGATCCTTACACTATATAATTGTACCGAAAATATTGATAAAAATTTATAATATACTGACATAATTGTGGGGTACATCTTATTAATGAGTAAATTGGATCAACTAACATAATTGTAGGGCAAATTAAAAAAATAATTTAGGGGGTTATTCAGAGTTTGGTCGGAGGAGTAATTTGAACTAAATAAATTGAAACAACACCGGATCAAGTAATTTGAACTAATAAATAAATTGAAATGACATCGGATTGATGCTGCTGGCCAGCCGCATTAGGGCATGTCCAGCCCGTCGATTGAAGCCGTCTGTATGCTGGCAAATTTGCAAATCGCCCCCCAGTGCGGCCTACAGACGGTCTCCCCGTCGCCTCGCCAGGCGACGCTGCCGTCCCGTTCTCCCAGGCGGAGTAGCCAGTTGCGGGCGGGCTGTACGCGTCGTCTTCTCCAGGCGACGACCCGCTCGGATCCCCGCGCCAGCGCGCGACGACGACTCCCGCCAAAACCACCTCTGCCCGCCACCGCAACCCCGCCACGGCCCTCGTCGGTCACAGTCTCGGCCGCAGCCCAGGGGAGAGAGAGATCTGTCGCCTGACCTGCCCACCTTCGCCGTCGTCGGATCCGCCGCAGGACGCCGGGAGCGCAGGAAGGAGCGCCCCCCCCCCCCCCCCCCCGCCATCGGCCGGAGCAGGGAGCGTGCAAAGATGCACCGCCGACCGGCCTTGAAGTAATAGAGCGCAGCGCCGGCCTCGACCCCGCCGCCGGGAGTAGGAGGCCACCATGGCCCCGCCGGCCCTCTTCTCCGCTCGATTCTGGCGTCGGACCGTCCTTCGCGACGGGCCGAGCTCACGAATCAACTAGCCACGCACAGATTGGAAGCAGATCCGTGAGGTACTGTGGCCGGGGAAGACGGCGGCGCAACCGAGGCCGGGGCTGGAGAACACGGCAGCGCAGGCGAGGCTGTAGCGCGGCGAGTCCGCGACGATGTAGGGAAGTGCGAGGGAGGCACGGTGCGGGCGGACTGGTGGAGTACGGCACTGCGGCGACGAGAGCGAGAAGCAGAGAACGAGCGAGCGGATGAGAAACGAGAGGAGACCCGAAGGATAAGAAAAAATAATCTGCCAGGAAAAAAATAAAAACATCATGTCTCTTTTTTAATAGTTGTTTATATAATTGTAGATTCCTTTCTCTTTCGTTTAGCCACTTGTAATTCATGGAAAATAGAGATCCATTATGTTGTTTCTTGCAACTCAAAAAGATCTAATCGAGACAAAAATAATATAATTATTATTTTTATGATTCCTAAAAATTATTGTAATCATGCTTCTATTATTTATATTTGATATTATTGAATCAAATAGCCACACAATAGTATACACAAATACATTTGTAATTGATCTTATGCTTCATGCAAAGCATTAAATAGCTTACAGACGGCTTCTATCTATGAACTGTATGAGCTATCTGTATACACAGTTCGAGATTTTACGGACGACCTGCCGTCTAAGGGCCGTACATGCCCTTACCTTGGCTCTGATGATACTGCCGTTCAGCGTTGTAAGAACCGCGCCATGGTTCCCAGGATTAGATGGATGTATCGCAGCAATGTGACAGCTGAAGCGGATTGTTCCTGAAGGTATGTTCTTGGCCATTGTCTCGATCAGATCCTTCCTTTTCAACCATCGGAGCTCGCCCCTGGCCAAATGGTGGAGAGAAGATTGAGGTGTTTTTGTGCCTAATTTTCAAAGAAGAATTACAAGGGCTCTGGTTCTATGAGATCGATCTGGGACGGTACCTGATGGGTATCACGACGCTTTGTTTCCTTGCTGCCACACGTCGTGAATTCTGAAATGACAGGCGCGAATTAAGCATACGCTACTGATTTTTCTAAGCAATGGTATTTGATTAGGAAATTCTTCCGCCTGAAGAAGTGAAGATTTCACTTTCCATTCCGGAAGCTTTCATCATACTAATTCCAAACATCTGAAGTTATCAGGATACATTTCCGAGGGATGTTATGAGAATCAAAGGCAGCTGGCAGCAATTGTGTGAGGGTTCTGCATGCCATAATATATTGGGAGCTAACTAATTCCCCGAACTGAACAAACTTTTGTTGAGCTAGAAGCTTACTCAGTAACAAGGCTGGCTGTCTCCCTGAGCTCTGCAGCAATCCCAAGTTGCTCTAGAACACGCCATCCATTGTCTTGAACAGAAATGGACCCGCCACCCGTTCGTAAAGTCTCGGACTTCTCCAACACGAGGCTAGGAATCCCTTTCCTGCACGAGCAGCAGGATTTTTTTTTTCGAATGAGCAGCGAGATTGTTTTGTTGCTCACAGCTACTACTTCAGAAATTAAAAACCTTCAACCTCCTAAGTAGAGCTTATGGCGTGACACCCAGATTAAAAGGAAAAAATTATCGTGACAAAACATCACACCAGTGGCCTCAAGGTGTCTTCAAGATCAAACATTGCCACATAGCCATCGACATCACCTCGATCTGTATTGTAAACTAGTAAAAAAAACTGAAATATACTACTCTGAAGAGGAAAAATAAATGGGGGTTTGAGACAAAGAAACTGAAAAACTGCATATATATATCGATTGACGAAACTAAAGGGAAAATGGATGTTACCGGTGAAGAGCAAGAGCAGTGGCGAGGCCGCATATGCCACCGCCGACGATGACAATGCTATGGACCTCCTCCTCCATGTCTCCTTCGAGTTGCTGTTGGTGCCCGGCCGGGGAGTGGTATATTTATATACATTTCTAGATAATGGAATTTTATTCCGCGGTATATTTATATACATCCATCTTCTTAGGTTGCATTCAACTTTTGCTCTTTTAGGTGCTCTGTAGCACTGATAAAAAAGACTAGTATATAAACATCGGACGGTTGAGAATAATTGTATACTATCATAACATGTATATATGGTATAGAGTAAGTAGTATAGGTAGTATAGGATATTATTGGAAAAAATAAATGATATTAATGTAATTTAGTCATTTATGTTTTGATATCGGGACGATGCGCGATCTCGCGCGGTGACCGGCCATGCGCAACGCGAAAGGCGGCGGCGGCGGAACTAATCTTGCGAGATTATTATTATTAAAACTAAATCCAAAGGGATCGAAGTCTCAGGCCCCGGCCCTCGGATCAGCTATACCTAGAGACGTGTTTTATATTGTCAGCAGATCAAATTCCATTGCCCTGTGCGTGATAATCGCCTGCACAATCCCTCCGTGCGGAATCTCGGCAGGACGCCGTTCTTCATTAGAATTCTGCCAGCTGCCTGCCGCTGCCTGAACGCCGTTCTTCATCAGAATTTTGCCGTCTACGACAGGAATCAGATAGAGAGATGGGTCAATCGATTTGGCAAGGAACGCGAGGATTGCCAGCTGGGTCTTTTTTTAAGTACTATAACATAATTTGCATGTTTCCCTCGCCCATATAAACTCATAAAGAGAAGAAAATAATAATGGGCATGTGCAGCACACCGTGACACCGATCCATGGAACGCCAGCTTTGTGCCGGGGCCCGGGAGCCAAATTGGCGTTATTAGGAAGGCGTCGTTATTAGGAAGGACCGCCGTGGATGGGATTGGGGCCTGTTGGGATCGCTCCTCACATCTAAGAGCATCTCCAAGAGTCTCTCTAAACTCCACTCTTTAAATCATCATTTAGGGAGTCATTTGCATAAAAATCGTTTTTTATATGTTTTCGTTTTCCAACAGCTTTTCTATATCTTGTGTGCACTCTGAAAAACTATTCTCTTTTCTATATCTAAAGAGCGAGAAATCCGGAATAGAGAGTGGCTATGTTTACATAACCAAATAAAAAGGAGGCGACTACACGGAGAGCCCTCTTCATATAGTCTTATCTGGAGAGCCCCGCAAATATGGACGCCCGCACGTGCAGATTCCATTTAAGGAAAGACAATCCCGCACGCTGGGATGCCCGTCAACCACGGCCTGCCCCTCGGCCCCTCCACGACGCCGCGAAACAGGCGCGGGAAAATATACCGCCAGCCACGCGCGAGAGATAGACGTGGGGAAAAAATGCAGGAAAACATCATGGATGAACAAGGAGGTGCACGCCATGTTACTCCTCCCACTCCTGATTTGTTTTCTTTACAAATTTCAAAGACAGCTTGACAGAGAATATCTCTGAACTAGACAAAGATCCATTTCAGAATCATGGTGTTGTGAAAATGTTACTTTTCATTTCAGAACTAGATGTTTGACAAGATCCATTTCAGAATCATTGTGTTGTGAACATGTTTGTTTTCTGCCCCGCTTTGACATGCTTGCAACTTCACCGGGAACAGAAATTTAGAGAGATTTGCACTTCCTTGTGTCAGTTTTGGCCTCCAATTTCATATATGTGCCTGCAAAAACATAAAACATAGGACAGATGGTGAGCACACATACCTGCAAAAAATAGAAGCATATTCAATTTGAAAAAAAGAAAGATATTGAGCCATAGTTGCAACAGATTATGTATGCTACATGATAGTTTCCATTAAACAAACCAGATCATCTTACATGTTTCATTCATTTTTCAAAATAGAGAACAAAATATCTGAATGTAGTGTGAAAGAATGTTACAAAATGACGAAAGTTACGTTCTATTTACGGTCTATTTAAGGATAATTACTTTTTGTATACATAAGTTACTTACTGCATTTATAACTTAACTCAGTGTCATTTCATATTGAACTGCTACAAAATGGAGACATGCTAGCATCAGCAGCACTAAAAAGCAATCAGCAAAAAAACTTAGAAAAATCAGTCATAGTTATATTTTCTGCACTGTATTTTATAACTACTGACTTCATGTATGGATAAGTTACTTTCCTTTATTATGCAAAAACAATGAAGTTACTTTCTTGGCAATATAGAATATCGAATAGTTACTTCCTAAAATCAGGTGCATTATGACAAAGTTACTTGTGCAGTTGCAAGGATGAGCTTATTTCACCTCAGTATTGGTGCACCAGAAATCGAGACCATGCGGGGAATTACAGGTCAAGGGAACCTTAACAATTTCACCCATGACCGCACAACAATCTGTTGGATTTTTTGGCTGAAACAACGCAATTCAATCATCATTAGGCTCTATTTGGTTAGTCAGATCTAACATACCAAACTCACTAGATAGTCCATTGATTGAATGCTCTGGATAAATTAATTTTCTACTCTTTTATTCTGTAACTCACTACAGCATCAATGCACATATGCCAAAAATTAAGTTACTTCCCTATATTAAAACAGACTGGTCGATTTGCAATAGTGGTTTAGACAAATGCTATTGGACCTTGTTGCCTGAGGTATGCAGACAACAGACCTACTTATTAGACCACTGATGCCAACAAAACTATTTGAAAATGTGTGTGACCATAATTTTGTTCTTTGCTGATTTGAGAGAGATGCAATTAATCAATTTTTATAGTTTGATGGCGAAGAGATAATTCAAGTGGAAACCATTAAGTACTCAACTGTAATGATGCACACCAATATGCAAAACTGCAAACATGGAAAACCCATCTTAGTTCATGCCTGTAGAATGGACAAAAGAATGAAGGTACAATTCATTTCGGTTCAAACTCCTAAAATGCAGATGAACATGACATACAAGAAATTGCATTCTTCCTTAAATTAGTAATAGTATCTACAAATTTTCAGGTAGTTTAGATACTGAAAAATTGACAGTAGGCCACAAGCATCACTGATAAAGCAACCATCACCAAACAAGTACTGTTATGCAGGCATACTATTCCTACAGAACTAAGGACACATGACACCATGATCAACACAGAACAATAATTATCAGCTCAAGGCTTAAGGCTGGAAAATTACAACATAACTACCATACTAGTAGTGACTATAGTAACTTCAAATTCATGATGGTGGCTATGGTTGCATCAAATTCCAGATTTCAAGAGAAGCTACTTTCATTGTGTTTCAAACTCATGACAAGTTACATTCTACCCCGTTAAATCAGTGTTAGGTTACTTTCTAAATAAAATAAAGTGACAAAATTACTATTACTTCCTAATTCAAAAACAGAAAAGGGAGGTATGTAACTTTTGTTAAATCAGATGACAAAAAGATCACAACAAAGCTTCCACCAACATTGTTTATTTGGTTTTTATCATTTTTAAGCATAGATAATCAGAGATCAATAAAGTAGGCATGGCAAAAAGTCCATGTGGATCAAAATTTTTCAAGTAAATGCAATGTATCATCAGTACTAGAACTGAAAAATATGAGGGGAATGCAAATAACTGAACCTTCAAAGCAGGTGTAGATCAAACACCTATTGCACAAAACCCATAAAGTAAGAAACAAGTGAGGAAATCACACGAACACATAGTGAAACACTCATATAGAAATCCCAACTATAGTGACCAATCAAATAAGTTGCATCCTAATTAACATAGGAGAAAAAATATATTAAAAATACTTTTCTTCATGGTTGAAATAAGTGACAAGTTACTTTCTATATTATATAAAACACTGATAATTACTTTCTAAAAGAAACATAAGCAGTGACAAATTACTTCCTCATTCACATTACAAAAGGTGATGCGCTATGTCATTTGAAGCTATAATTAGCACATAATATAGAAGCATTCCTCCAAAAAAAGCTGAGACGATTTCACCCATGACCATATACAAATTGTTGGATTTTTATCAGTCAAGAGTCTACGATTCACACAATTATTAGGTTCTATTTTGCTAGTCAGACCTACTAATCACTAATATAACAAGCTTCCTAGAGTAATGATTAGGAATAGTATAGAAAGGCAGACTACATAAATTTAAAACGAAATTGACTAGACCTGATATTAGCCAAGAATCTTATCAATGTATAAAATTTAGCTATCTGCCTGCACAGATAGAAGCTCTTGCTGTTGTCCTTGCCCTGCACATAAAAATGACCATCAGTAGATGTTGTAGCTGCACGTACACAAAATCACATAGTAGCACATGAAGCACTAGTCTCGCTAGTTATTAACTAGTCCAACTGCACATACCACTCAAAGTGGGAGATTATAGGGTTCTACTAGCTGAGATCATCATCAGGTTTACAAAAAGAGGGAAGACCCTAACAACTTCAACCCACAAACCACATACCACTTCTGTTTCAACTTAGTTGCAAGTTACTACCTAATTTGACATAGGAGAAAAAAAATGAACATACTACTTTCATTTCGGTTTCAATAGTCACAAGTTACTTTCTAAACCATAAGGAACACTAACAAGTTACTTTCTAAATCGTATAAAACACTAACAAGTTACTTCATAAAGACACCTAGTAGTGACTAGTTACTCTGTAGTTCACAAAAAAATTGCTGTCACAAGTACTACTTATCAAATTTTGCTTGTTTATTCAGTAAAAAACAATACAGTTCTATTTGACCAATTTTGTTACACATTCAAGAACTGACCAAATATATAGTAACAAGACTATACTGATATAGATCAAACGACAACAATTTAAAGATGCCCTAAAACCACAACAAAAGGCATATTCAGGGTAGTAGCATAACTAAGCATATTGTTCTTAATCAAATAACCATTGCATTTCATAACAACAAAGTTTTACTAAGCATGTAGAAAGGCACTACATAATTATGACCCAGCAAAGATACATTGTTTCTCCTTATAAACCGCAGAAAGGCCAAGCCTCTTTAAATACGTACAACATAGAAAAAAGAACAACAAATTAACTACAGAAGATATGCCATCTAACATCTAAACAAACATCAATCATAAAAGAAAATAAAAAGATTCAGTAAGAACCTGTACAAAGCAACTACACAGGGAAGATGCTCAAAAACAACCTGCATAGAAGATGTCTAGATCACCTCTCTAATGACTGGAGCACTGCCTATACACCCACAATTTTCAGTCTCGGAACACACCAATGACAGGAGTTTTGGAAACTTACAAAACCCAGCCAGAGATTGGGCAGAAGGGGAGAAAACAGGCAGCAAGCTACTCTCTACATGCTGCTTGAACACCCCCAGATGCAAACTAGTTACTTTATAGTTCTGATAAATAGATACTTAACAAGAAAATCTGAACACACATTAAAATGTTCATATTTAATTTAGCACACTAATAAAACTGAACACACTTTAGGCACTAAAAATATTAAGCCTAATGTACAGACTCTCAGAAACAACAAAGTACAAAATGCTTCACCTTCAATCCCCTACACAGTTCATCTAATTAGCACTCAATCTTAGTCAATAAGTACAAAATGATTGCTACACCACCTAACTAAATCAACCATTTTAAGCTAGAAACAAGACTCAATTTCATTCAAATAGAGCACCAAACTTATGGTATAAGCATTGGAACCAAGCTCGACACAAAAAGATAAAATATATAAGTACAACACAAGTGGCAAATAAAACACATTAATAGATACTGCTCAACTATCATTTGGCATAAAGGTCAACTATGAAGTATGTTACTGAGAAAGTTACTATATGTACCACATAAATGTTCTACAATTTACTTCCTGTGTGTATTTAGTGATAAGATAAAAAAAGTTAGTTTATCAATAACATTACGATGAAGACCAAAATAACAAAAAAAATGAGCCATATTCTAACTTGTCAAGAGGATTCCAATAGTAGATAAACTGATGGTTTTACCTGCATGAGCACATACCAACTCTGATGGGTCTTGGTCAACCCCGCATACAACAGATAGACCTAACACTACACATAAACAGTTATCAATTGATAGCTCTAGGTGGTGAAAAAACCTATTGGACACTCTTACTAGCTAATTACATCCTAACCACACACAGTCATATTTAACAAAATAACCACATGCATTTCTACCAAAGTCACTGCCATTTGCTTACAGATATACTTTTGTAAATAAACACTTGACAATCAATCTATGAAACAAGACACAGTCTGAATCATTGGGAAGGAGGGGGTATAAAGCCTAAACAAAGATCCAGCAATGATATTCTTGGATTCATCATATTCTATTTACACAGATCTAAAACTCCTAGAGAGGGAATAAGAACATAGATGCAAAAATACACACCTCCAGGCAATGTTCACGTCCTATAAGATCCCCATTGCTGCAACCACATGTTGCCTGCTCAAAACTAGATAGTTAGGATTAAATTATGATCTGAAATGGTGACGAATTGTAGAGAACCCAGCACAAATTGATTAGGAAATCCCCAAACCGAACCCTAGCATACCTCAATCGAACAATCAGACTGAATCCTTAAATCAAACACCAACAAATCGAATCGAATGGGAACCCTCATGAACAACACACGCACACATACGAACAGAAAAAACACGACTCAACTGGGATCCCATCGGGGCAGCGGTAGAAGCAGTCTCGAGGAAGTGCAGCTCCGTGTCGCGGGTCCCGACGACGTTGGTGGTGGCGCGGGCGCAGCGTGGGGACGCGCAGGGGCACGCGGAATGCAAGAGCACCCGAGGTGGCCACACCAGAAGAGGCGCCACGCCATGATGCCCATGCCCTTGGGGACCCATGGCATGGAGGCGGGCGACGCCGGCGGTCAAGGCACGCGAGGGGAGGAGGAGGAGGTTGTGGTGGTGGAGGCGGCGGCGGCCCTCACCAGGATGTTAGTGTCGGCGGCGACGAGGTTGCCCAGTCTGCCGTCCGCGACCGTGGAGGGGCGCGTAGCCTGCGCACAGGGTGGTGCTCGCCGTGATGCGCCGCCGGTCGTGGATCTGTGTCCTCTCGCTGCGCGCGCCGCCCTCCACTCCCATCGCCTCCGCTAGATCGAGAAGGAACACCAGGAATGGATGGGGAAAATGAGATGGGGAAATGAAGAGCCCCTCCCCCGTCTGCTCGTTCTAGAAATGGCAGGAGTAGCGTCGCCGACATGTGGGACCGTAGAGACGTGCGTGGGCAAGCCTCGGATGAAAAAGGGATGGCGATCTGGGGGGCTCTCGTGATAGCTCTAGATGGAGAGCCCTCTCGGTATAGATTTTAGGAAATAAAAAAGTTGTTGGAAGGTGCCTTTTTAATCAAAATCTCTAAAACTAGCAATTATGATAAATTTAGAGAGTCTCTTGGAGTTGCTCTAAGTCTATCTATACTATAAAGAGAATTAGATTTGAAAATACTTCTCACCAACAAAAAAACCCACACCCACCTCACATAGGACCCACCTGTCGAGAAAATTGGTTGATGAATGGTCAAAAAAGAGGGGGAGGGACATTCCTATGTTGATTTCCCCCTCTAAACCCAAAACTTTTTTCACCTAAAAAAGGGCCCACCTAAATATACCCACATTTGTACCCACGTCTATACACAATTATCCCGTATTGATAAAAGACAATAAATTAGAGAGTTTTCTCCATATAAATAAATGCCAACTATCATGAGTTTTGAGAATACCTAAAGCTCTCCATACATGAGAGAGTGAATATAAAGTATTTTTAAAAGCGCTTTGCACTAAAGTGAAGTGATATTGTTTTAGTATCTACATGTCATCAATAAACGTGCGTGCCACACGTGCGTTCTTGCTAGTTTATCACAAACACTTGTCGTCTTTCTCTCCGGTGTGGAATCACTCCCTCTCAATCTATTATGTATTTGTCACAAACACACAGGCACAAAAGCTATTTTGGTGTGGACACACAAGAACATCACAAATTTTTGGTCGACGTCACACTGGTAGTCAAAGCATTACTACAAAAATCAACATTACAAACGGCCAACCATCACAAACGGTTTTGCTAAAACCGTTTGTGATGTGGGGACATCACAAACGTTTCGTAATAACCGTTTGTGATGTCAACATGAACCGTTTGTGATGGAGGTCATCACAAACGGTTTTTCAAACCCTTTGTGATGATGTGTATGGTACACGTTAAAACCACATTTTGAAGTAGTAAATCAATTCAAATCAAAAAGTGTTGAACTACAAAGTTATATGCCTTATCAATATGTAGAACTTTTATATTGGTCATTTCTTCATTTGACAAATTCATATGAATATTGTTCATAAAATCCATCTATCTATCTCATAGAGTTTTCTAAAACTATAATAGAGACTTATAAGATTTGTGAACAATGTTACTCTCACTACATCGGATGAAAAAACGGTCAACATGAAAGTTGTAGATCTTCAGAAGTCATACAACTTTGTCGTTTATAACTTTTTAATTTGAATTTGTTTTACTAATGAAAAGTAAGTTTGTACTCAAAATTTGAAATTTAAGTTTTTTCAAACGACCTCGGATGAAAAAACGGTCAACATAGAAGTTGTAGATCTCAACAAGTCATGAAACTTTGTAGTTGACAACTTTATCATTTGAAGTCATCTATTTGCTAGATCTAAGTTTGAATATTATCAAATTTGAAATTCAAATTTTGTAAACTACCTCGGATGAAAAAAGGTCAACATGGAAGTTGTAGATTTCAAAAAGTTACGAAACTTTGTAGTTCAACACTTTTTGATTTGAAGTCGTTTAGGGCCTCAAACAAGCAATTTAAACTCGGTTTGGTATAATATGATAGGAAACGAAACGCTATCTGGTCACAGGTTTAGGAGTGGTGTAGTGGTAGAGGAGGCTGCGCGCGAAGAAAAGGTCACGAGTTCGAACCCGGCACAAACGGTTCCAAAACCGTTTGTGATGTCACAAATTGTTTTGGAACCGTTTGTGATGGTCGTCGCCGCCGGCAACGGCGGTGGTGATGGCATCGACAACTATAGCGGCATCGGCAACGACGGCAGCAACGACGACGTCGGCGGCGATATCGACGATGGCCGCGGCAGCATCAATGATGGAGGCTCGGCGAGCGTCGCTGAGGTTTACAGGAGACGCCACCATGACGACCGGCGGCGATTGGGGAGCAATGGCATGGGAGCCAACTCGATCACACCGGCGGCCTCTCATAGGGATGTGTAACAACCCTAATTTTCCCATAGGATTTGATGAATGCAAAAATGAGGATTTAAAAATTTTTGGTGAATTGTTGTGCATGCAAACCAACATATAAGATTGCTCTCTATTTGCTCCCTTTGCTCTTAGGAAAAATTTAAATTAATTAAAAAATAATAATTTGAAGTGCTAAGGACCAAATAGTAGTGATTTGGTTTTTATTTGGTTTTGTTGGATTTTTGTTTGGTTTGAATTCAAAACCTTGAATTCAAACACTAATTTCTAACCAAACTAATTCAAAACCGGCCTAGCATGCGTGGGCCCAATCTTCTTCGAGAAGTTTGTTTTCGCCCCTCAAGCTTTCCCTCAAGTCAGCCAGCCAACCTAGCCCAGCCGGCCATCCGGCCCAGTAGCGTCCCAGCATCACCACCCAGCGCCCCCTTCCTTTTTCTATCGCCGACAGGCGGGCCCCGCCTGTCAGCTTTCTCCTTCCCCCTTTTCTTCCCCGAGCGCGGCGCTCTGCCCTCTGCCGAGCTCGCCCGTGAACTTGAGCCGGTCCCATCGTCCCTCCTCGCGGCCCGTTGCGATGGTGACGCGTGTCCGCGGGCGCGAAGCATCTCCATCTTGCCGTCCGCGCCCCAACCGAACCCTAGCCGCGCCGCCCTACCCAAGTACGAAAAGCCGGACCGGAGATCGAACCGGTCAGGCTACTGGTTCACTGGTTCATCGGTCCAACCAGTGGTTCATTGGTCGAACCAGTGGTTCATTATTTATTAATAAAATATTTATTTCACATGATTTATGTAAATAATATGCAAGATTTATTACCAAAAGATATCACATAAAACATAATAGATGATATAACATAACTATACCATAATAGTCTATTGTTTAAAATTGAAAACCAATATCCATACATCAAATTGATCAATGGTTCATGAAAAAACCGGTTCACTCGTTCGCTGGTTCGACTCAAAACCGGCCGGTTCGACCGGTTCGCACCGGTTCACACCGGTCCAATTGTATAACCGATCTTTTAATTGAACCGAACCGGTCCAGCCACCGGTTCATGGTTTTTTCGGTCCAACCGGTGAACCGGTCCGGTTTTTTGTACTAGGCGCCCTACAAGTACCCCCGCCGCGGCAACTCCCTACTCCAGCCGCCACACCCTTCGGGGTTTTCTTCGCCACCAAGTTGAAGCCGTGTGAGAGAGGAAGGGAAAGAAATCGGAGGTGGGGAGGGAAGTAGAGGTGAGCGGAAGAGAAGAGGACGACGCCGGGCACCGCGCCGCAGCGGCGCCGCCGTCCGTGGAGCCGACGAGCGGGAGCCGGACCAGGGACGCCATCAAGCCGCCGCCGAACCGCGAGCCTTCGTCGAGTTGCTGCGAACGTCTTCTTGACCCAAGGTGAGCCGGCACCGCCGCTCCCCTTTCTTCCTCTGTTCCGGCCGAGCGCCGCCGCTCCTTGTGCTCGCCGTCCCCAAGCTGTCTCTGGGACCCAGCCTTTGAGCTGTGGCCATTCTTCTGCAGGACCCCGCCGCCGAGCCGCTGAGCCTTGCCGCAAAACCGCCGTCGACGCGTTTCGCAGCCAACGCCGCCGCGGACCGGGAGGCCGGTCACCGCGCGGGAGCCGCGGCGGTGTCGCGGCCACGGGCAACCGTGTGCCCGCGCACGCGCACCCAGCCAAGCCACGGCGTCGCGTTCCAGCACTCGCTGGCGTTGCGCACGCGCGTGCTTTTCCCAGCCGAGCCGCAACTTGAGCCTTTTGTCGCCCAAGCGCCACCGGTCCGCCATGCCATGGCCGCGCCGCCGCCGCTCTCGTCGGGGAGCCGCCTCATCGGCCAAATTCCCTCTCTTTCTTACCGTTCGTGTTCGCAAAACCCTAGCCGAGCTTTTTCCTGAGAACCCGAGCCTCGCCGACCTCCTTTTCCGTCGATCGCCGTCGACGACGTCGCCGCCTGCCACGCGCCAGAGCGCGCCGCGCGCGTCCGCGTCGCGCCGTGGCCAAGCCACACCTTCGACCACACCAAGCCGGCCACACCACAGCCACAAAAGATCCCGTGGCGGCCACAAAGCGATCCCGTGCACCCGGTGCACGTGAACCACCCACACGGCGCACGGTGGACCAAGTCCACAGCGCCGGATCCAGCCGCGTCCCCTTCATGGGCCTAAAGTTCGCCCTAAAGTCCACTTTACCCCCTCTGAAATACCTATTAGACATGCAAACTAGTATGCTAGCGCTTTACTTTACTCGCATGATAAACCTGCACTGTCTTTGTTATTATCATGTTACCTTGCTACCTACTACTCACTTTATGGAATATGCTATGCTATGCATGTGTTGGGATGGTTGTGATTTGATCCTCTTGGCGTGAGTTGTGGGTGGTATGGGAGGTGTAGTGCAGCTAGGCGGTGTAAGCGAGTAATAACAACTCGATCGTTTGATCGGGGTGCTTGGGGACTGCACTCGGGCAGTCCCTACGGAATACCTGTTGCGGGTACATGGTTATTTTGGATACTTGGTTACTTGAGGAGTTTGGGCGGCTATACCTGTTATGGGTGCCGATTGCGGACTGTTGCGGCGGATCGCTTATGACGCTGATACTCGCTTTACCGACAATTAAGGACCGAGTCGAGTTCCACCTTTGGACGTGGGAATACCGTGCTCACCATCTACCCAGAATGGGGAGGGTTCCACCAAGCCTACTCTAGTGCGGCGCCGAGACTATAGGAGATTCGAGCTTGATTTGTGTAAGGGGGACTCGTTGCGGCGTACTCTCCCTGATTTACCACAGCCCCCGACTGGCCCCGGTGGGAAGGTTTCACACTCCTGGGGCAGATGTTAGATCAGATGTTTCCTGAGCCCAGGGAGACAGGATTGGCGTCGTTACTGTTTAGGGTCTTTTCTATGGGCTGTGTCTCAGGTTGGTTGCGGACTAGCCTTGCAGCCCGGATGGATACCTGGAGTGCCACCTCTGCAGAGTGTAAACTATACGTATAGCTGTGTCCATGGTTACGGACGACCCGCTTCTAATAAGTTCCGACTAGCATGGGAATCTGCTTTCTTACCTCATCCTTGATTTGGGTTATGAGAGATTGGTCCAGCGTTGCTGATGAGACAAGGTGGGAGGGAGCTCACCGAGTCGACTAGTGAGCGAAAGGTGTTGGTGGATGATGTTTGCGGGAACCTGCTGTGGCAGGACGAGCCCGATGTGAATGTGAGGCTGATGGTTGGATCTGGGGAGTGGATGTGCTTGTGAGGAAAGGAGTTGGTGATGAGATGAATTTGGGTTATTGCTGCTGCTCGCATAGGAAAACCCTAGCTTAAACCTTGATTATTTCTATACCTTAGAATAGGCCACCTTAAAGCTTGCTTCATATTATGGTTGGTGACGTGAACCTGTCCCATTTCCTTGGGGACAGACTTTGGGTTCTCAGGTGAAGACCCCGACCACGAGTTCAACCAGGACGGGTGGTACGATTGAAGGGTGCGCGCTATGCTCAAGGATGCCTGTGGGGAGTGGACCCAGAAGATTTAGCTACCTCTTCGTAGCTGTTTCTTATTGTCGATTTAGCCCAGAGGGCTTGTACCAGACCGCTATGTTTTATATATGTCATGTATTGGATCTTTTATCGTTGTATGGATGTGATAATCGACTGAGATGAGTTCTGTACGAGATAGCTGCTATTCCTGCGACTATCTCGAGGGTACAGGGAGTCGGATTCTCGTCGTTGAGAATCCGGTTCGTTTCAGTTGGTATCAGAGCCATACTTGACCGTAGCGCGTAACCCTTAGACCGGAAAATTAGGACAGAAGCTCTAACTGAGTCCTCTAATATATATGAAACTCCTTGGACTATTTGAAAACTATATATATGTACATCTCAACTATTACAATAATTTTTACCCTTACCTTACCTTACTGACTTGCTAACTTACTAACAACCCACTAACTGTCTGGCAGATGGAAGCAAGAAGACCAGCAGATGAACGACGGGAGATCAGGACCACTGGTGCAGACTGTGGAGGTTTGGCAGTGCTACTGAGGGAGGTGCTGCGTACAGTGGGGATAGACGTGGACAACGTCTTCTACGAGGGCTGGACCTACAGCCCTGGCGAGGGAGTACACACTCGGTTGCAGATGGAACTACCCAATATCCCTGGACGGCCAAGGTCACTGATGCTACGGGCAGCAACCAGCGAGAGCACCTTCAGTCGGGCAGTGCAGACTATTGCCATGAGGATACTCCGTCTTGCCACACTTGTGTACCAGAACCAGCTCAGCCACACCCGCTTCCGGTACCTGCCACGGGCTCTTGAAGAGCCAGCTGACAGAGACGCAGTCAGCCTGCTGGCTCACGCAGTTGACCGAGAGCGGAACGTGACCCTGCGGACCTCAGTTCAGTGCATGATCGAGCATGAGTACTTAAACGTTGGCCTAGAAGAGAAAGTTGTCAAGCTAAGAGAGAAGGTATGGAAGCAAGACACCCAGCTGCTAGAGAAAGACCACAGGATCGCCTTACTTGAGGAGCGCCTCGAAGCTAAGGCAAGGGAAGTCAGAGCCCTGGAGTACGAAGCTCGCAACAACAGGCAGTTGGCAGGGCTGATCCGAGCAACTCACCATGCTCGAGATCTCCGTCTGGAAGATCAACTCACAGAAAAAGACAAAGCACTAGCAGCCAAGGAAGAAGAGATAGAATGAGTAAAGGAAGAAGTGTATTGGTTGGACAGCCGCAACTCAAAACTTCAAGAAGAGGTGGATAGCTACAAGGAGAAGAGTGGACAGAACTACCAGCTGATGAAGCACTTGAGTCTTCAACAGATTATGGCAAAGGATGAAGCTCGAAGGACCCTTAGTAGTTGGGTGAGGTCAGACAGGAAGAGGGTGGCAGAGGTGATCACATTGAACCAAGGACTTCTAGAGGAACACAGAGTTGAACCCAGAACAGAGCACTACAGGGTCTCACCAAGTCGGGTTGAGCCGATACCACTACCTGTGGCTCGAACCCTTACCCCCGAGATGACAAGACTGAGACAAGAACTGGCACTCCTAGAGAAGCAGTTGGCAAGACCTGAGGTGGACACAGTGAGGTTGGCAGCGCGCCTCACGGACACTCTCCACGACGACAGGCAGTGATCGAAGTAGTAGACAGAGACTGAGGCTGTGAGGTTGGCAGCGCGCCTCACAGGCACTTCCAGCAGTGTGAGATAGATGCAGTAGACAGTATCAGCATATGTCAGCAGTAGTGATGAGACTTGTATCTATCTTCATGAGTAGATGTTTAGACTTGGTAGATCATGACCACCTTTTGGCTCAGCCGCGATGTAGCATCCGCTTAGATGTACTAATCCTCAAGGTTCCAGGAGCTGGCCTCGGGATAGTACTCATGTCTATGGTGTAATGCTGTTATGAGTGATCGGTCTTTGTGGTTGTTCTTGCAGTTTTATTGATGTTCATCTTGAGTGTACTCTAGTGTTGAGTCTATTTCATGTGTGCAGCTCCTACTCTAGTTTTCGCTAACCTAACCATTACCTGACTGCCACTATACCTGCTCTATGAAAAATGCAGCAAGATGTCGATCCGAAGATCCAACCGACTGCTTGCACGTTTTGAGGAAGCTGAGAAAGAAGAGGCGGCAGTGGCAGCTAGGGGCAGAGGACGTGGCAGAGGTCGTGGTCACGGAAGAGCAGCAGCTGCAGTTGGAGGCAGGGGCTGTGGACACGCAGCAGGCGTGCTCCAGCCCGAGAACAACGCACCAGGTGGGGAACAGGAAGTGGAGATGGAAGAGCCAGCAGTGGAGCCTCAGCAGAACCAGCAGAACGACCAGCAAAAACCGCCACCGCCTAACTTGGCAGAAGTAATGACTACTCAAACACAACTGATGCAACAGATGGCACAGGCCAACACTCAGATGATGCAAGCTATGCAACAGATCCAGGGAAACCAGAACCGTCAGGGACACCGTGAAGAAGACCTACAAAGGAAGATTGAAAGGTTCATCAGGCTGAAAGCACCCACCTTCGACTACTCGGACGAGCCACTCGACGCGCACGACTGGCTGCGTACCATCGAGACGAAGCTGGACCTGACAGACTACACTGAAGAGGACTGTGTGGCCCTTGCGGCGCACCAGCTTGAAGGCGCAGCGAAGGCGTGGCGGGAGAGCTACTGTGACTCTCACGCAAACCCTGCTCAGATCACCTGGCTAGAGTTTTGTGAAGCTTTCAAAGAGTACCACATCCCAGAACAAGTCATGGTCCACAAGGCAATGGAGTTCAGGACAATGACCCAAGGTGGTTTGTCTGTAGCTGAGTACGCTCGACACTTTGCTAAGATGTCGAGGTACGCTCCTGAAGACGTCAACACCGAAAAGAAGAAGCAGTTTTGGTTCCAACGTGGCTTGCACAGAGGTCTGAGGATAGCACTCGCTGCGAGTTCACACAGGTCACTCAGAGAGCTGATCGACAGGGCTATCGCAGTTGAGAAGGAAAGAGTGGGTCTTGAAGATACTTTGCGAGAGAAGAAAAGAAAGGCTGAACAGTTGCACAACCACAGACTGAGTCAGAGGCCGAGGAGTGGCCAGAGCAACATGCTCAGGAGAGGCTTTCAGCAGAGCAACAGCCAAGGAGGCTCAGGGTTCAACAGAAACAACCACCAGGGTAACCGAGGCAGTAACAGCAACAGCTTTGGCAGCAGAGGCAACAACTACACCAGTTTTGACAACAGAAACAACAGCTACTCAGGTCAGGGAAACCCCAACTGGAAGCCAAACAACACGCCCAGAGTGGGCAGAGGGACCTGAGTAGTCTGCTTTGCTTGTGGGAAGCTCGGTCACAAGTCCTTTGACTGTCCGGAGAAGAAGAACAAACAAACCCCAGCCAAGGCACTGGCACCTGGAGGACAAGACAGACAGCCAGCTACAGCGCAGAGGGGACGCCTCAACCACCTGACAGAGGAAGAAGCCGAGGACGCTCCCGACGTTGTGCTCGATGAGTTTTTAGTAAATGGCATTCCAGCTTTGATACTGTTTAACTCTGGTGCAACTGGATCTTATATCTCGTCAAAGTTTGTGAAAGAGCAGTCTCCCCCGACAATACCTAAGGCTAGACCTATAGTCACTACTTCTCCCTTAGGAGAGCTTAGGTGCACCTTAGAGTGCCCCGCAGTTAGTCTCATGATAGGTGGGCAGGAGTTCGCAGGAGACCTGACAGTCCTGAAGTCAGACGGAATTGACGTGATACTGGGAATGGATTGGCTGACAGAGCACAAAGGGGTAATCAGTTGCTCGCCCAGAACAGTTGAGTTGACACACCCTAGCGGAGTCAAAGTAACAGTAGAGCCACAAAGAAGAAGAACAGGGAAGGAGTCCAGAACATGTATTCTGAGACAGTTGGTATACTCTATCGAGAAAAAGACGATCGAAGAAGTGCCTGTTGTGTGTGAGTACCCTGACGTGTTTCCCGAAGAGCTACCAGGACTACCACCTGACCGAGACGTAGAGTTCATAATCGAGCTGCAACCAGGCACAGGGCCCATTGCCAAGAGACCGTACAGAATGTCAGTGGAAGAGCTGGAGGAACTCAAGAAGCAGCTGAAAGAGATGCTAGAAAGCGGGGTGATTCGACCAAGTGCATCCCCATGGGGATCGCCAGTGTTGTTTGTGAAGAAGAAAGATGGGTCAATGCGCATGTGCGTAGACTATCGATCCCTGAACGCAGTGACAATCAAGAACAAATATCCGCTACCACGAATTGATGATTTGCTAGATCAATTGAAGAAAGCCAAGTACTTCAGTAAGATTGATCTGAGATCGGAATACCACCAGATGAAGATTAGAGAAGGCGACATTCCCAAGACAGCCTTTGTGACTCGGTATGGGCAGTACGAGTTCACCGTTGTGTCCTTCGGTTTGACCAACGCACCCGCTTACTTCATGAACATGATGAACAAGGTATTCATGGAGGAACTAGACAAGTTCGTGGTGGTGTTCATTGAGGACATACTGATCTACTCAGAAACAGTTGAAGAACATGAGGAGCACTTAAGGATTGTGCTAGAGAAGCTGAGGCAGCACCAACTCTACGGGAAGTTCACCAAGTGTGAATTTTGGCTGGAGAAAGTAGCCTTTTTGGGCCACGTGCTGACAGCTGAGGGCGTAGCAGTAGACCAGAAAAGATTGAGGTAGTAGCAGAATGGAAGCAGCCAAGGAGTGTCACGGAAATCCGAAGCTTTCTGGGTTTGGCAGGTTACTACAGAAGGTTCATTGAGAACTTCTCCAAGATTGCCAAGCCAATGACCGAACTACTCAAGAACAACGTCCCGTTTGAGTGGACAGACAAGTGTGAAAGAAGTTTCCAAGAGCTCAAGCACAAACTCACTACAACACCAGTATTGACCCTGCCAGATATTCGCAAGGATTTCGTAGTCTATTGCGATGCTTCGAGACAAGGTTTGGGATGTGTCCTAATGCAAGAGGGCAAGGTTGTTGCTTATGCATCAAGGCAACTGAGGAAACATGAGGAAAACTACCCCACACATGATTTAGAACTGGCAGCAGTGGTACATGCTTTGAAGATCTGGAGGCACTATCTGATTGGCAACAAGTGCGATATCTACACAGATCACAAGAGTTTGAAGTACTTCTTTACACAGTCCGAGCTGAACATGAGGCAGAGGAGGTGGTTAGAACTGATCAAAGATTACGACTTGGAGATGCACTACCATCCTGGCAAAGCAAACGTAGTGGCAGATGCCTTGAGCCGAAAGAGTTATTGCAACAACTTGATGATAGAAGAAAGTCAGCCGGAACTAGCAAAGGAGTTGTACATGCTGAAACTCGAGCTAGTAGAAGAAGGAAAACCCAAGGAAATGAGGGTGAAGTACAACCTAGAAGACTGAATCAAAGAAGCTCAAGGAAAGTGTCCAGAAATCCAAGAAGTAAAAGAGGATATCCAGCGAGGAGTGGCACCTGACTTCCGGGTAGATGAAGCAGGGACAGTATGGCTGAAAGACCGTATTTGTGTACCGCAGGACAAGGAAATCAGGAGAACAATTCTCTCAGAGGCTCACGAGTCTAAGTACTCGATACACCCAGGATTCACCAAGATGTATCAAGATCTGAAGGATAAGTTCTGGTGGAAGAAAATGAGAGAGGACATAGCAGAGTATGTAGCCAAGCGCGACTCTTGTCGAAGAATCAAGGCAGAACATCAAAGGCCAGCAGGACTGCTGAAACCACTGGAAATTCCAATGTGGAAGTGGGAAGATACCAGCATGGACTTCGTAGTTGGCTTACCTCGCACTCAGAAAGGGAATGATGCCGTTTGGGTCATAGTTGATCGGCTGACAAAGGTAGCCCACTTCGTACCAGTCAAAGGCACATACCCAGTGAGCAAACTAGCAGAACTATATATAGATAACATTCTCAAGCTGCATGGGGCACCAAGGAGTATTGTGTCAGACAGAGGACCATAATTCACAGCTCAGTTCTGGAAAAGCCTACATCAAGCCATCGGGACAACCTTGGAGTATAGCACAGCTTACCACCCTCAGACAGATGGGCAGACCGAAAGAGTGAACCAGATTCTGGAAGACTTGTTGAGGGCATGTGTTCTGGCTTACAGCACAGACTGGGAGAAGAGTCTATCTTATGCAGAATTTTCCTACAACAACAGCTACCAGGCCAGCCTGCAGATGTCCCCCTTTGAGGCACTATATGGCAGAAAATGCAAAACGCCTCTAATGTGGTCAGAGGTAGGAGAACGAACGTTCTTTTGTCCTGATATGATAGTGGAGGCAGAAGAAAGTGTGGCCAAGATCCGAGAGCACCTGAAGGTAGCTCAGAGCCGACAAAAGAGCTATGCGGATAAAAGGAGACGAGATCTAGAGTTCGAAGTAGGGGACTTCGTCTACCTAAAAGTGTCACCCCTTAGAGGGCATAAGAGATTCCAAGTGAAAGGGAAGCTAGCACCCCGTTTTGTGGGACCGTATCAGATACTAAAGAGAATAGGAAAGCTAGCCTACAGGCTAGACCTACCAGAGGACTTAGTTGGAGTACACCCAGTGTTCCATGTATCCCAGCTGAGAAAGTGTCTAAGAGTACCAGAACATGAGGTCAAGACGGAGGCATTAGACCTACAAGACACCTTGGAGTACCTGGAGTACCTAGAGAGGATACTAGACAGAGCAGTCAAAGAGACCAGAAGCACAGCTATCCCATTTTGCAAAGTGCAGTGGAGCAATCATTCAGAAAGGGAGGCTACTTGGGAGAAGGAGTCAGAACTAAAAGAGAGATACCTCCACTTGTTTAAACCATAGGTAACCACAAATCTCGAGGACGAGATTCTTGTGAGGGGGGGAGACTGTAACAACCATAATTTTCCCATAGGATTTGATGAATGCAAAAATGAGGATTTAAAAATTTTTGGTGAATTGTTGTGCATGCAAACCAACATATAAGTTGCTCTCTGTTTGCTCCCTTTGCTCTTAGGCAAAATTTAAATTAATTAAAAAATAATAATTTGAAGTGCTAAGGACCAAATAGTAGTGATTTGGTTTTTATTTGGTTTTGTTGGATTTTTGTTTGGTATGAATTCAAAACCTAGATTTGAATTCAAACACTAATTTCTAACCAAACTAATTCAAAACCAGCCTAGCATGCGTGGGCCCAATCTTCTTCGAGAAGTTTGTTTTCGCCCCTCAAGCTTTCCCTCAAGTCAGCCAGCCAACCTAGCCCAGCCGGCCATCCGGCCCACTAGCGGCCCAGCATCATCACCCAGCGCCCCCTTCCTTTTTCTATCGCCGACAGGCGTTCCCCGCCTGTCAGCTTTCTCCTTCCCCCTTTTCTTCCCCGAGCGCGGTGCTCTGCCCTCCGCCGAGCTCGCCCGTGACCTTGAGCCGGTCCCATCGCCCCTCCTCGCGGCCCGTTGCGATGGTGACGCGTGTCCGCGGGCGCGAAGCATCTCCATCTCGCCGTCCGCGCCCCAACCGAACCCTAGCCGCGCCGCCCTACAAGTACCCCCGCCGCGGCAACTCCCTACTCTAGCCGCCACACCCTTCGGGGTTTTCTTCGCCACCAAGTTGAAGCCGGGTGAGAGAGGAAGGGGAAGAAATCGGAGGTGGGGAGGGAAGCAGAGGTGAGCCGAAGAGAAGAGGACGACGCCGGGCACTGCGCCGCAGCGGCGCCACCGTCCGTGGAGCCGACGAGCGGGAGCCGGACCAGGGACGCCATCAAGCCGCCGCCGAACCGCGAGCCTTCGTCGAGCTGCTGCGAACGTCTTCTTGACCCAAGGTGAGCCGGCACCGCCGCTCCTTGTGCTCGCCGTCGCCAAGCTGTCTCTGGGACCCAGCCTTCGAGCTGTGGCCGTTCTTCTGCAGGACCACATCGCCGAGCCGCTGAACCTTGCCGCATAACCGCCGTCGACGCGTCTCGCAGCCAACGCCGCCGCAGACCGGGAGGCCGGTCACCGCGCGCGAGCCGCGGCCGTGTCGCGGCCACGGGCAACCGTGTGCCCGCGCACGCGCACCCAGCCAAGCCACGGCGTCGCGTTCCAGCACTCGCTGGCGTTGCGCACGCGCGAGCTTTTCCCAGCCGAGCCGCAACTTGAGCCTTTTGCCGCCCGAGCGCCGCCGGTCCGCCATGCCATGGCCGCGCCGCCGCCGCTCTCGTCGAGGAGCCGCCTCATCGGCCAAGTTCCCTCTCTTTCTTACCGTTCGTGTTCGCAAAACCCTAGCCGAGCTTTTTCCTGAGAACCCGAGCCTCGCCGACCTCCTTTTCCGTCGATCGTCGTCGACGACGTCGCCGCCGGCCGCGCGCCAGAGCACGCCGCGCGCGTCCGCGTCGCGCCGTGGCCAAGCCACACCTTCGACCACACCAAGCCGGCCACACCACAGCCACAAAAGATCCCGTGGCGGCCACAAAGCGATCCTGTGCACCCAGTGCACGTGAACCACCCACACGGCGCACGGTGGACCAAGTCCACAGCGCCGGATCCAGCCGCGTCCCCTTCGTGGGCCTAAAGTTCGCGCTAAAGTCCACTTTACCCCCTGGACTTTTCTTTCGGCCCAACTCCGGCCCAGTAGCGCCTTTCGTCTTTTTCTTTTTCTTTTAAACAGCGCTGACGCTTGGGGCCCACCTGTCATACTCTGGCAGTCACTGACATGCGGGGCCCACTGACTGACTTGACCCGTTGACTCGTTGACCCGTTGACCCGTTGACCGTTGACCAAGTCAACGCTGACGTCAACAGGGCCGCTGCTGACGTCACCCTAGGAGGACCCCACTGCTGATGTCAGCATGACGTCATGATGACGTCAGCAGGCTGATTTTCTGCTGTTTTTCTTTTTCGGAAATTATTTAATATTTTCAGAAAATGATTTAAACTTTGAAAATTAATAATAAATCAACCGTAGCTCAGAAAAATATGAAACTAGTTTCTATATTTTTCTAAAAACATGACCTACGCGTTAGTGTAGAGTTTGGTGTTTCTTGGGTCTTCTTTCCTCGCTGTTTTGGTGTTTCTTTGCTTGTAGCCGCGTCTTATTTTCTTTCCCGCGACTCTAGGAGCCCTGGAGAACCTGGAGGAGCCGGACTACCCCGACAACTGCTTTGAAGAGGAGGAAGAAGATTACCCAGGTTCACGCCCAACCAATCTCTGAAATACCTATTAGACATGCAAACTAGTATGCTAGCGCTTTACTTTACTCGCATGATAAACCTGCACTGTCTTTGTTATTATCATGTTACCTTGCTACCTACTACTCACTTTATGGAATATGCTATGCTATGCATGTGTTGGGATGGTTGTGATTTGATCCTCTTGGCGTGAGTTGTGGGTGGTATGGGAGGTGTAGTGCAGCTAGGCGGTGTAAGCGAGTAATAACAACTCGATCGTTTGATCGGGGTGCTTGGGGACTGCACTCGGGCAGTCCCTACGGAATACCTGTTGCGGGTACATGGTTATTTTGGATACTTGGTTACTTGAGGAGTTTGGGCGGCTATACCTGTTATGGGTGCCGATTGCGGACTGTTGCGGCGGATCGCTTATGACGCTGATACTCGCTTTACCGACAATTAAGGACCGAGTCGAGTTCCACCTTTGGACGTGGGAATACCGTGCTCACCATCTACCCAGAATGGGGAGGGTTCCACCAAGCCTACTCTAGTGCGGCGCCGAGACTGTAGGAGATTCGAGCTTGATTTGTGTAAGGGGGACTCGTTGCGGCGTACTCTCCCTGATTTACCACAGCCCCCGACTGGCCCCGGTGGGAAGGTTTCACACTCCTGGGGCAGATGTTAGATCAGATGTTTCCTGAGCCCAGGGAGACAGGATTGGCGTCGTTACTGTTTAGGGTCTTTGCTATGGGCTGTGTCTCAGGTTGGTTGCGGACTAGCCTTGCAGCCCGGATGGATACCTGGAGTGCCACCTCTGCAGAGTGTAAACTATACGTATAGCCGTGTCCACGGTTACAGACGACCCGCTTCTAATAAGTTCCGACTAGCATGGGAATCTGCTTTCTTACCTCATCCTTGATTTGGGTTATGAGCGATTGGTCCAGCGTTGCTGATGAGACAAGGTGGGGAGGGAGCTCACCGAGTCGACTAGTGAGCGAAAGGTGTTGGTGGATGATGTTTGCGGGAACCTGCTGTGGCAGGACGAGCCCGATGTGAATGTGAGGCTGATGGTTGGATCTGGGGAGTGGATGTGCTTGTGAGGAAAGGAGTTGGTGATGAGATGAATTTGGGTTATTGCTGCTGCTCGCATAGGAAAATCCTAGCTTAAACCTTGATTATTTCTATACCTTAGAATAGGCCACCTTAAAGCTTGCTTCATATTATGGTTGGTGACGTGAACCTATCCCATTTCCTTGGGGACAGACTTTGGGTTCTCAGGTGAAGACCCCGACCACGAGTTCAACCAGGACGGGTGGTACGATTGAAGGGTGCGCGCTATGCTCAAGGATGCCTGTGGGAAGTGGGCCCAGAAGATTTAGCTACCGCTTCGTAGCTGTTTCTTATTGTCGATTTATCCCAGAGGGCTTGTACCAGACCGCTATGTTATATATATGTCATGTATTGGATCTTTTATCGTTGTATGGATGTGATAATCGACTGAGATGAGTTCTGTACGAGATAGCTACTATTCCTGGGACTATCTCGAGGGTACAGGGAGTCGGATTCTCGTCGTTGAGAATCCGGTTCGTTTCAGGATGCTTCTTTGCAAAGGAACCAAGGGAACAAAACCTATAATTGCTCTTGAACCCAAAAAATCAAAGACGTTGGAGGATGACCATGGTTGGCAAACTATCAGAGACTGGGGTGCACGGCCACAGGCCGATCCCTCAGCAGACCTCCGGCCCTTGGAATCGCGGTCCAAGTTTTGGTCGCTCATAGACGAAGAGGAGTCTGAGATCTCAGACTCAGATTGCTCATCGCCTTTGTCGATCGATATAGTAAGACACGCGGCCATACATGGTTTCATGAAGATGAATTTGTTGAAGGCTGAGGATGCTCTAGGGGATTCCTCAGTTCGGAGAAGGGTGAACGCGTCGTCCTCGCCGGCGACAGCCGATCAACCAGCAAAATTTGTGAGAAATATAATTCGATCAATAGCTCATGTACCGAAATCATCAACAAGGCCTTGATCGGGCCAACTGCCTGCAACACGAGTTTCACCAGCAATGACGCTGGGATATCGCAAAGTCCGAGATACACATTCATGCAGGATGTCGAGTCCGGAAAACCTCCGGGAGGTCTTGCACTGGACACCGGCATGGACGAGTTCGCCGGAACCGACCGGGAAGACGATTTCTTCATCAGCCTTAATTTGAATACAAGTAACAATGATCTGGGAAAAGGGAGAAAATATAGGGAGGTTCAACATGTGAATGTCGCTTCCATTGATGGGCCAGTTGTTGAGAATATTTCTACTGAACGACGCGCGGTGGACTCGATCCACCATGCGCCACGCCCTACAGTCCTCATGGACCGGGCGCACGAGATCAAGATGCGGTCGACTCCGGATCTTCTGCGGCAGCGGGAGACGGGGCTTGGTGTGGTCCGGTGTGGGTGAAGGAAGGGGCGTGCTCTGGTGCACGATGTTGTGCGGCTGCGCAGCGGTGACCGCTCTCCGGCCTACCGGCGTCGCGGCGGCGGCTTGCGACGGCGAGGTTGCTGCGGGATTGGCTAGGCTCACGAAGGGAAAGAAAAAGGGCAGCATGGCTTGGCGGTGAGAGGGAAAGGCTCTGGCTTGGCTTGGAAACGCGCCGCCGGCGACTGGGCTTGGCCCACGACGACAGGGTGATAGCGACGGGCACACGGCCATAGGGGGCGGGCTTGGCTTTGGGCTTGGCTCACGCGCACGTACGGTAAGCCAACTGCTTGCGCGCGTCACGATCATGGCAACGCTCGCGCGAGTCGGGCATCCCCTGTGCGCGGCGGCCATGGAGGCCTGGGACGACGGAGTACGGCGACGGCGGTTGCGGCAAAGGGTAGCGGCGACGGGTCCCTGGACAAGAAGGCACGTCACGAAGGCCGGCTCCACAGAGGCTGCGCGGCGGCGGTGCTCTACGCTCGACTCGATGGCCGGAGTTCACACAGGGAAAGGAAAGGCCGGCGCCCGACGTCGGCGACTCACCGTGGGGCGGCGGCGGAGTCGTGGTCGGCTCGGTGATGACTTGCGGAATGGCGCGGACGCGGGCTCACGGTCCTCAGGGATGGCGGCTCCTTCTTCTCCACGCGCGGCGACGATGCACGGACGTCGGCGGCTTGAGGCTCCGGGCGGCGCTCGCGGTACTTTTCTTCTCCCCCGGCGCCTTCACCCCGGCTCCTTCTCCGGCTTGTGGTCCTCCTCCTCTTCTCCCTTCTTCGAGCGGCGGCGGTGGATTGGGTGAAAGAAAACCCCAACGGGGTGAGAGGCGGCTAAGTTTGTTATTGTTGTTTCATACAAAAAATATTCAAAGATACGACCTCGGATGCTTGCCAAACAGACGGTTTTTCCTGTGTTTTATTGTTGCAACAGGGACCAAAATTGCACCTGATAAACATAACAAAAGGCTGCCTACATAAAAGGGATAATCAATTTTTTCACAAAAATTAAATCATTACAGGTACTCCTGTTAGTCTATGGAAATAACATTTGGCATATGAATTCAAACAAAATGTCTTTTGTCAAACAAAGATTACCGCTCCCTTGCTTTTTTTTCTTTTGTTTTTTTAGGTTTCTTTGTTGCTATTCCGAATTCCGTAGACCTGAGCATTTTGCGGATCGGACCGAAAAAAGTCCCAATTTTTTTTGGCCAAAACCTCGCTCCCGTACCACCGCATGGGCAGGCGAGGCTATAATTTTCGGCCCGAGCTTCCCGTTATTTTTAAATTAAAAATAATTAAATGAAATCGACTTGGCGGGCTTGGGCTACCCTGATTTTTTTAGCCTAGTTTCCTGTGACCATGTCCAGTCCATAGAGTTTGTGGACAGGTCAAAACCCAGGCTGGGCCTTAGGGCCGTACTGGACCGAAAATGTTCAGGTATACTGCCGCGTGAAACGTCATGGGCCCGCTGGGCTCCTTGCTATTTTGTTGTTGCTGGTGAAGCGTGAAACGTTGTGGGCTCGCTGCTGCCTCGCTCCACTCTCGGCCCAAAAACATCAGGCCTGGAAGTTGAAGCGCGTGAGGAAGTGGTGTAACCGTGTAACCAACTGCAGAGTCCGCCTTTCTTCTCCTTTCTCCCATCCAGCCTGCTCTCATCTCTCGTCGCTCTCTTTCCCGGCGGCGACGACTGGGCGAGCGCGGCCGCCGCCCTGCACCAGCCCTTCGCCGGCCCTTCGCCGGAGACGAGCACCCACCACCTACTAGGTATGCTCATCCCATTTCTTGCCTTTCCTGGTGTGGTGCTGTGCGAAACCGAGCACCCAAAACCTAACCTAAGCTTATCTGTCTTCGGATCTGACCCAATCACAAGTATATACATGTGTTATGCCTGCTAACTTGGGCGGTGTTCGCTGCAGATTCGACCCGGAATGTAAATAGATAGTGTAATTGCCCCGCGAAATATGGCATCAGACGAGTTCATCAGCCTTGAGGCGCCTTGCGAGGCTGATGCGAAAGGTGAAGAAGGGGAAGTCCTACCGGTTGAAGCGCCTGATGTGAATGGGGTGGAGCCTCTGGCATCTGAGCTCCAACTAGAAGGGGAAGCTTGTACTGCTGGTAGTAATCCTGAGCCATCTGATGGGAACATAGATCTTGAAGAGGGGCAATTGGAAGATATGGACCTCGCAGAAGATGATGTAGTGGCTGTAAAGGACCAGCTATTAGATGCTTCTGTTCAGCCCGAGGTCAGTGTTGCAGCCGTACAGACTGTAATTGGTTTTGAGGTCAAGCTGGACAAGGCTAGTGGGGCTGAAAATGCACCAGTTCATGAGTCAAACAGCATCTCTGTTGAAGAAAGTTGTATCCTCTCGAATGGAATATTTATATATTTCTGCTAATATACTTCTGCAACTGCAAGCTGTCTATGTTTTCTGAAGATTCATCTGTTTCCATTGGATTCTGGGAACTGTGCTCACATAAGAAGTACAGAATATTTACTTGCCCTCTTGGGAGCCCAAAACATGTATCACGAATTGCGCAATTTCTAGCTGTTGTTCCTTGATATCACATTTTTAGCAGCAAGAGGAGTTAAAAGAGCCCGCGTGGAATCAAAGGAGCCCTCAGTCCGTGTCATCTACAGTGACTTGACAAGGTTAAATACAAGATGGTTTCCATTCTCACTAATATGTAATATCGATGGTAGCACATGACATTTTGTGGTAGCCACTTTCATGCTTCAGAAAAGATTTTAAAACCATTTGGTTATTTCTAATAGTATTGTGTATTTTAATATCTCAGGGAAAGCAAAAGAAAGCTTATGGAACTGATGCAGCAGTGGTCTCAGTGGCAGCCCAGAAGGCAGCACAATTTGAAGGTACTGTTCCAGACAATTTTTCTCGAACACGCATGAGAGATACGGATCATTATATTAAGAAGAATTAGGGCCAAGAGCCCTTACAACACCCGCAACTCCCACACTAACTCCACTTAAAAAAATTAAATAGGTGTGCCTTTAACAGAATAAAAGCGACCAAAACCTTGACCTAACTACTGTTCCACACAATTATGTATGTTTCTGATGTATGTGCCTCATTCATTTTTATCTATATATGTCATTAGTCTTTGACAGTGCAATAAGTTAGTGTTAGCTGTTTCTACCTGGAGATATGGGGGAGTAAAGATAAAGAAAAAAGCAACACGATGGAACTCATTCCAGTTCTTATAATTTTGAAAATTTTGTCTTCCCTGAATATTCAATATTTAATCCTTAGATTAACTTGTGTCGCAGCGATTCAGTATTGTCCTTATAACTTATCAGTACAAGAAGATAATGTATTAAGAAAGAATTATCTGTAGAAATGATATAATTGAAGTTCCTTTTGTGATGTTTATTTTCCTTCTGGAAATAACAGGAAGCTGTGGAAGAGATCTTAGAAAGTGGTGAAGAGACTTATTATCCAGCATTACATGTTGGTTCTGAGAAATCTTGTGCTGTGGTATGTATGTCATTATGTTGAAATTGATTTGGCATTTTCCAGAAGCAATAGTTTAAATACTTTGAATATTTTTATTTCAAAATTCCAGAAGCAGTAGTATCAAATGGGTGTTGTTTGGACATTGGCACAATCTTCAGCATACACCTTTCATCTTTATTGTTAATGTTACTCTCCTGTCTTGTTAAAGTAAAGATAATAGTGCAACTGCTTTATATTGAAGATTTGCTAGCCTTAATAATTGTGATAAGAAATTAAGTGTACACAGGTGTCAAACTTTTGAAGGCTGCATGCATTTTAGGATCTATTTTATTTTTCTGTAATGATGAGCAATCTCAACCTCCGTAAATTGTTGTCTTTTCTATTTGTTTAGAAAGAATAATTTTTTTGAAAATCTACAACTATTTTGACATATGCTGCAGAAAATTACAACTCGTGGTGCCCATTGCAGAAATCTACAACTGTTTTGAGTTTTGACACTTTGTTGCAAAAAACTGCAACTTCCTCACCATGGACCCACAGTCGGCCTCCATAGCACGTAACAGGTGGGCCATGGTTTCAATGGGTATGGTGAAAGAGTTGTAGTTTTCTGCATCAAATGTCAAAATAGATGTAGCCTTGTAGGTTCCTACAATGGTATCCGGAAGTTGTAGTTTCTTGCAACATGTGTCAAAAAATTCAAAATAGGTGTAGTTTTAAATTTACTCTAAAAATCTATTGATTGATCATGTGAGAAGTATTCTTGCCCGCTCGTTTCATTTTCCCATTTGCTTTTCTTTTGTATTTAAATTTCTTGCCAACGTTGCTGAGGTATTCTGCTTTCTATTGCACTTGTGTTAACTGCTAACATGAGCATGATTCTCACTAGCATCCAGTGCTGCAATTTTAATTGTGTTGATTTGAAAAAAAAAACTTAATTTAGCAGTAGGGATTGGACTCCCGTAATGCTTTTAGTCCTTTTTGTCTTTCCATTTATTTGGTGACATTCACCTCTTCCATTAGACACACATTAAGGACATGCTGGGAATAAAATCAATCTTATCCCTTCCCAGAGTGGCAAATATGCCGCCAACAGTGTTCCTATTCAACATAAGTAAATCGTGCAATCTAGTGTTTAGTTCCCACTTGGGGTGATGCATTTTGTTCTTTTCTTCTGAAGTATCTCATTTGTTGTAATGCGGGCATAGTTTCTTGTCCTTCATTACTGTATTGCCTGATAGTATGCATCTAATATTTGCTGTAATGCTATGATTTGTCTGTACTTTTTGATGCATACTTAACTGAAATATAATAATTCACCCTGTTGTTTTCTTTTCCTTTTTTCCTTATCCTGACAGTCATTTTGGGTGGATAACCAAGCAAGAGAAAGTGCTACCATGGATGATGATTCTGTTCCACTATATGACCGGGAGTTCACCTTGGGCTCGACTCCTCTGGGTGATTCATCAAACACTGAAAGGTAGAAGTTATTATTAACTGCTAGCACTGCCTTATGTCTAAAGAAAACTTTGGAGCAATCGGGTTCCTTATGTTTCTTTAGTGTCACTAAGTATGAATAAATCGCCATTTTTCTTGATCACTTGGGACCTGTTTGGAACACTTGGATTTTGACAGGATTCTGCATGTTCATGAAATTGTTCAATTTCCACTGGAATCTGGGAACTTCCCACATTCCATTAGGGACTTCAGTGGCTTTCACTTCTTTAGATATGTATGGTCTGAGTATTCTTCAACCATTTGTATGTGTTAATAGGATTGCATCTTAATCTATCTGGTTATGCTAATATAGTGTCAAAATTTAATCCTACAGTTAATTAGAAGAAAATCTTTGGGTGTTCATTTATATGCACTCCAGACTCAATTGGCTAATGGATAAATTATATCCCTAATGTTCTTATCTCGTGGTAGATGTTAGTGCTAATGGATAATTATTCTTTTTGTGTGACATTTGATACTTGAAATATCTCATTACTATATACATTACAAAGTTATGCCTGAAATGACCCTTCAATAGCTGATAATAGTTCTTGTGGCATTATGTTAGTCTTCTGTTGTATGGTTATAATTCTACAAAAAATATGCTTACCTTTTGATCAAAATTTAAGGCCTTGCACTGTCTGATTATATTTATTGTAGCATTCTGTTATTCTTCTTCCAAATATAGACTAACATTTGCCTTTTTATCTCGTTGTTAATAGTGTATTTATATTTTCCCATGGACCAACAACTGAGGTACCTTGTTTCTCTGACAGCAGGGCAGATAAGGATGATTCACGTTGCTTCAACTGTGGTTCTTATAGCCATGCTCTGAAGGATTGCCCAAAGCCTCGGGACAATGCTGCAATTAGCAATGCGCGGAAGCAGCATAATTTGAAGAGAAACCAGTCTAATGCTAACCGTGTACAAAATCGATATTACCAGAAAACACCCGGCAAGTTTGATGATCTGAAAGCTGGAGTATTGGGACCTGAAACTAGAGAGTGCTTGGGGATTGGGGTAATGACTATATGAATTGCAGTCAAATCTTGAACCATCCTGATTGTGTTGATAAAATGTTTATGTTTACCTTGTTTCCAACATAGATCAGTCTTCCTTTTGATGTGTTTACAGTGAGATAAAATGACATTTTTCTTTACCTCCTGTCAACTTAATGAAATATTCATGAAATGAAAACCATTAGTTTTTTTCCTCATTAATGTTTGTACTTATCTTAATAAAGTAGCATAGATGTCTCGAGATAGCAACTTTTGTCTATTCAGCTGTTGTGTTTATTGTGTCCACGAGTGCCTGAGGCTCCTGTTGTTGTTTGAGGTTAAGTAATTTTGTCTTGAGTGCAACACCCTTGTCTTATTTGTTGGTACCAATCATGATCAATAGATCTCCATGGCCATACTTAAAAATATTCAAGTCATGTTTACTCAACCAAATGCATTTGATGTGTTGGCCTGCTGGCACAAAATTTCAATAAGCTTTTCCTGCAGTCACTTTCCTATTAGCAAATGATGCCAGAAGCCTCAATAAAGTAGTAACAACACTGCATGGTTAAACCTTATTATTGCACTTGATGTTTGGGCAGTCCTCCAAGCAGACACAATAATTTTTCTATAGGCATACTAGTCCTGTGTTTTTTTATGTACTTTTGGGATTGAATTACCTTAAAATTTGAAGATTATTTTGAATTCCAGAATGGTAGGATCACTTTCTGAGCATAATGTTGTTTTGCAGGAAAATGATCCCCCTCCTTGGCTGCATAGAATGCGTGAGTTAGGTTATCCTCCAGGCTACCTAGGTAAGCTTAGAACTTAGCATACATTTGAATGTTTTCATGGGAAGCATGCAAACTTTCCTTTCTGATGTTCATAGTTTTGTATATGGACTTAATCTAGTTAAAAAGAAAAATAGCAAGGTTGCTTTGGGTTAGTTATTTAAACCATATTCTTGACTAGGCCTGTTTGACTGATCAATTACATGCACCCTTTTATGTTCCCCTTGCAATCCAACTAGCCTGATTCCTATATGGAAGCAGACAGTGAACATCACCATCAAGGTGGCATCAAATTCAAACTTTTGTGTATATTTCTTTACATTAGTCACTAAAGTTTTATAGCAGATGTTTTTATCAGGATCTCGTTGCTCACTGATTGTGATTTTCAGATGTTATCGATGATGAAGACAAACCTTCTGGTATCACCATATTTGGAGACGGTGAGGTGAAACTAGACTACGAGGAGGGAGAGCTTCCAGAGCAAGGCGAAGCATCCCCCCCTCGGAAAAGGATGACAGTGGAATTCCCTGGAATAAACGCCCCCATCCCAGAAAATGGTGACAGCTGGCTGTGGGGCAGCGCCCCTCCCCAACCCTCTGGACGCCACCACTCATCGGATTCGAGGGATTACCGCGATAGAGGTCCTCCTGGTGCCGATCATTACTCATCGAGGTATCATTCCCACGACTATGGGCTGTTGAGCCCCAGCTTAGGGAGGTCTCACTCAGACAGGGGGCGGAGAAGCCCACCTCGCTACGAGAATCCGCCAGCAGATGATGGTGCCTGGACCCCGCACTCGTATCCAAGCAGGCAGTACTCGGGCCACTACAGCTCAAGCTCGGAGATGTCGCGCCACTCCAGGGACAGGGACAGGGACAGGGACAGAGACAGGCATGACAGCAGGCACTACCACCACCGCAGATAAGTCAGGAATGTAGCTGATTTGTACCATATCCTTTTGCCGAAGAATCCTATACCCGACGACTCGGTTCTGACATAGCAGCGGTTCCGTTACAGTTTCTGAAGTTTCAAATTTTCCTTTGGTTCCATATATTTTGCAGCACTGCCCCCAAATGCATAGTGGGAGGCCTTATTCTTACCTTGTCTCTATGTTGTATGACTTGCCTTTCTCTTACCTGTAACTCTGCTCATTTTTAGACAGTTATATGTCATATACTGTAGAACAGATCTTAGTGCTTGGTTGGATGGGCCTGTTTTGAAGAAAGGTTTCACATTAGACTCCCTAATGTTTTTTTCCTGTGAACCGAGAAGTCTGTTTGGATAAATGGTTATCGCACACAAGTCCACTAGGCGCATCTTGGAACAACGCAAACACTAGCAGGTTTTGATTGAGATTGTCGCCACGTTTTTCCACTTCTGCTAGGGTCCTGCATGCAGCGCTTCTTTCAGAGAACTATGGGAAGGGGTTCTGAATGTTTGCTGCAAAATCTGAGGCTTCCAAGATGAGATTCTGGTCTATGCTCGTCGTGGCATGGCTGCCAGTTCTGCAGGTCCTCCTTGTAGGATTGCTAGGGGCTCTTCTCGCATCCAATCGTTCGAACGTTCTCACATCTGATGCCGAGCGATATTGTTTATATTGTCTTCGTTCCATCTCTCGTCTTCTCTAGCTTGCCGAGCGAGCAGTGGAGGGCGGCATCGCGGCGTGTGCGGGCGGGAGCCGATCGGGCGAGCCGAGCCGAGCCGCGTACAACAGATCGAGCGTGATGCGCGGGGGCAAAGTCCAATCGAGGAGCCGGGCCGCGTGCGTTGGGCGCGGGGGCGTGCGTAGGATGCCGCACGGGCGGTGATGCGCACCCCTGACGCGGTACGCACCGCGCGTACACCACCTTTTTCCAGCCTAGTACAACCTAGAGGCGGCCGCAGTCAAAGTTGGCATGCCTGAGCGACTTGCTGCCCAAGAGAATCAGCACGGCCACGCAAGCGAGCTTCACCACAGGCGACGGCGAGCGCACCAGCAACACCCCCATGATGTACGACTCCAGAGACAGCAGCGCCAGCCGCAGCCTCCTCTCCCTGATGTACGCCGCGATCGCCTCGCCGACCGCCGCCTCATCCTCGCCGACGGCGGCGGCCCGCGCCAGCGACCGGGCGAGCACGACGGCGTCCTCCAGCCCCGCCGAGCCGCCCTGGCCGATGAAGGGCCCCATGGCGTGCATGGAGTCTCCGGCCACCGTCACGGCGCCCCTCTGGAAGCGCCCGAACGCCACCTCCCACGGCGGCCGGTACCAGAACTTGGTCACCAGGTTGAGGGACTCCGGGTCCGATCCCCGGATCAGCTCGGTGATCTCGGCCGGGCACTCGTGCTCCTGCAGGTCCTTGAGCACGAGGCCCCTCACGTCCGTCAAGCCCATGGCGGTGAGCCCCGCCTCTGCACATGCACATCATCATCAGGTGTGTACGTCGCCGGAAAATTAGAGCTCAGTTAATTAATTAGGACTGAATACCAATGAGGTTAGCTGATGATCTTGTACTACATACCTTGGGATGGTGTGGGCATGGCTACGAAGAAATGGACGAGGTTGTCGGTGATGGGCAGCCGGCCGATGAAGAAATCCCCGACCCTGAGGCGGAGGAACTCGTTCTCGAAGGGATGCCCGTGCGGGTAGGTGGTGAAGCCCCGTAGCACCGGGCGAGGGATCGTCCTCACCGGAGGCAGCCCGAGGTACTTGGCCACCACCGAGTTTGTGCCGCCGTCGCACCCGATCAGGACCTGCGCTTTGTTGACAGAGCAAGTTTCAGACAGAGTACAACGAAAATAAATCGCCTGATTGCTGAATTTCTGACAGGTTTAGAACATCGATCGCGGTCTTGAATCTGATAAGATCGATTCGAGTGGTGCCACATTACCTTGGCCTTCATGGTGGTGCCGTCGGCCATTGTAAGAACGGCGCCATGGCCGCTGGGATCGGCAGCCGAACCGGATCGCCCCGGCAGGCAGGTACTTGGCCAGTGCCTCGATCAGGTACTTTCTGTTCAAGCACCGGAGCTCCGTCCTAGCCGAGTCAACAAGATTATTGCTTGGGTGTTAGTACGGTATTTTTACATGTTACCACAAAGTTATTACACATTTACACTTTCTAACCTTACTGGGTACCGTTCCCGGGTAGTCTTGTTGTTCCCCTGCTGCCACACCTCTACGTGTTAATATAACACTAGTACAGGGTCAGGTTGCACAAATTGGTTACTGGTAAGGCTAGAAACATACATGGTGATGAGATCGGCAGTCTTCCTGAGCTCCGCGGCAACGCCGAGCTACTCCAGAACTCGCCACCCGTTGGCCTGAACGCCGATGCCCGCGCCCTCCGCTCGCAAGACCTTGGACTTCTCCAGCACGAGGCTAGCAATCCCTTTCCTAGAAGCAGTGCAAGTCAGCGGCAGTTAGTCTTCTGTTGCTCATAGCGAATAACCAACATGGGAGTAAGAAATTTGATGATCCAAAATGAGTATAAGTAAAAGAGCCCGAAGAAGAAGGCAGTGTGAGGGAACAATGCCACTCCAGGTTCCTAGGAAGAGCAGGTGATGAGCTCACCGGTGGAGAGCGAGAGCGGTGGCGAGGCCGCAGATGCCGCCGCCGACGATGACGATGCCGTGAGCCTCCATTTCTGCCATTGTCTGCTGCTCCGTTCCTGGTTGCTCTCGTCCGCCATTTCTGCCATTTATATAGTCGGAACTCGGAAGAAAGGCATCGACTCCATCGTCCAACCGATCCGAGCCCACCACGTCATCGTATTGATGAGCCCACCACTTCGTCGCCACGTCTTCTGCCACGGAGGCACACGCGCCTCCCCTCCAGCGGCGGTTCCGGGTAGCGTCGGCTCTCGGCTGACGGTTGCCGATTCACGTGGGCGCACAGGTGGCAGAGGCGCGGACGTCAGCGGTGACGCCGGCATCCCATGCGAGTCTACTGGCTCACGGAGCCAGGCAGCTTGGAGGAGAAGCCACAAGGCTACAATTCAGACACCGATTAGTCAAGCTAGCGCGACCACCGCACGGCCCCGAAGCGGCCACGCCGACGGAAGCAGCAAAGGATGACGAGAGGGTTGACTACTACGAGACCGAGGACTTGCTCGATCGATTGGCACGTCGTCGCCGAGCTTCCCAACCGCCCAAGTTTTTGGTTCAGAGCCCGCTGAAAAAAGTGTGTGATTCAGGACAGCCGCTCATTTTTAAGTGACTTGTCAAACGCCTCGTAGAGTTGTTTAGAGAGACGTAAGCGCTATTTGGTTGCATGTTAGATGAGTTTATCCGTTCTTGGACAGACGACCAGTCGCGGTGTTAACTTTGTGCGGTTCATATCATGTTCGGCTGGAGTTGTATTTATCTCTCTTTCTTCGGGCATCATTGGCCATGATGGAATGGTTGCGTTGAAGAAAAATATTTTTTGCAAATTTAATTTTGATTTTGGTTTTCGATAGGTTCTTCCATGTACTTGTTCCTATAAAAAATCTTAGTGTTTGACTAGAAACGCAAGCGCGGCAACGCCGCGCCTGGCCAGAGGGGATCATTTTTTTTGTCTATGGACATGGATGGCTGTAGTTTGAATGCTGACGATCAGAGGATTCAGAGACATCAGAATTCGCCTTGGCTGAAGCTTGGATTACATACTGACATTTTGGGAATTTCGGGTATGAGGCGATTCAGTGATTCAGTAATTAGACTATATTGCTTCTTTGCATGCAAGTCGCAACCAAAGCTGTTGGGTGTCTTTCTCCACTGAACCAGCAAAGAGAACAAAACTCAAAAAGCAGGTGCTATTGGTGCTCTTCTCCAATTCAAATATCTGAATAAGAATGATTCGGGACAGGGACATTGGGGAGCAGAGGGATTGAGGAGGCAATCGTGCATTTTCAGATGATCAGATCTCCATTTGTCAAACCACTATTTGTTAATCCGATTCTTGCTTAAATTTTAAGAAAACAAACCTAAGATGGACTCACATCTTGCAATGTTTGTAGCTTGCAGGCGATTTTTTTTTGTCATATTCAGAAGCAAACACCACAGCCAGAGGAAACCAGAGCTTCATGGAACAGACTTTCTTCCACAGGTATTGAAGCATATACGCTGCATATATACCATACTGAAAAGAAGAAAGCACCTGTAGTGGAAAAGAAACAAAGCCAATATAATACCCATGCAAATTCCCATGTCGGACATGTATACAAACTTATATGTATATATGGTGCCTCAATTAATCACTGCTAAACTTTTACTCGCAAAAAAAAATTAATCACTGCTAAACTTTACAGCTTGTAGCTTTAGGCTTCCTTGTGAGGTATTAACTGAGCATTAGTCATGGTCTCATGGATGACGAAAAGGTGAGCTATTTAGTATTTGAATAATTAGATGTTCGTTATGGTAAATTGATTCAGCCTTTTATGTGGGAGATATATCATGTATAATATTAATTTTTTGCTATGGAGATTAGCTGAATTTATTTGCTTGTCAATGGTTTTGTAATATCTTCTTGCACAGATGGAAGAGCACAGGCTGCACAACAGATGCTCTCACGCTATAATAGGACAGGTGATGACACTGCAATGTGCCAATAGGCAGTTGGAGTACACAGGAAGGTAAGCAATTGTTGATGCCAAATTAAAAAGTTAATAATAAAAGGTTGGTCAATTTAGTAAAGGATGCTTCAAAGTCCATAGACCATTGAAATCTTGATATTTATACAAGGATTCTTACTTTTACTGCTCTAGAAATGAAGAACTGGAAAGAAGGAAAAAGATATTGAAACAACAGCTTGGGTGCATGATTTTTTGAGCAACATGAAGACTTGTAGCAAGGCAAAAGAAAGGACTGTTTAATTGGTGACTGCAAAATAACTCATGACATGTTGAAAGTCATATGAATGAAACGTGGATGTTATTATTGTTATATGAGTAGGAAGCAAGAGCACACTGAATATTAATACATGTAGATTAAAATTATATTAGCTATATTAGCGTATGAGGCAATCTGTAGGTTGATTAAACTATTTTCAGTGCAAGTTCCAAAGGTAAGCTATAAATTTAATTGCAGACATCGTTTTACTCTGCATGAGCAACTGAGTGAGAGTGCTTGAGTTACTTCTTTCAGGATGCAAAATGGCCACATTTCTCTTAAATATCTGTTTGTTGATTTCACTTGCACCAAGTTAAATGAACATATTAAGTCGATTAGACCATATAAGACAAGATTTGAGGAAACAAAGATTCTAATTTCTATGCAGTACACATTTGGAAAACAACAGAGAGGAGCAGACAACACACCTATCGTCTTGTGCCATCGGCATACCATGGCCACATTACCAGAACTCAAGCTGTACTGTACCCAAGAGGTGGGTTAGGAATTGCCTAAATTGGCATTGATGTCTACTGTGATTTTGTTTGTTCTGTCAGTTTGGAGTGCAGGCCGGGAAGGAGAAGCCACTGGCGGAATCCTTCCTTGCAGACAGACATAATACATTAATAATACCTAACATGCATTTCCTCGAGCAGCTAGCGGACGTCGTCCATGCCAACGACCGCTCCGGCTGCTAGGCCGCTGCGTAGGTCCCCAGTGCCGCTCGCTTCTTCGTCTCGCGCGACTTGCACGGGACCAGAGCAGTCGCCACGGTTGCTCCCCGAGCGGCGGCCAGGGGGCGTTGGTGGTGCTGCGCCGCTCGCACACGGGAGAGACGCAGCAATCTCTTCACTGCCACAGCCTGCTGCATCTTCAACCACAATGGGCGCGCCGTCACCACCGCCATGCGCGCTGTGCTGGGCCTCCGCTTCTAGCTGCGACCGTATCTCCGCACATGCGCCGCCATCGCCATAGGCCCGCAACTCGTGCAGTGCCGCCGCAATAGACGGAATGGAGCGGAGACGGCGCGGCCGACCTGGCCGGCTGCAGCGGCGGCGGCGGTGCGAGGGTGGGCTGCCGGTTTGTGTACCGGGTGGAGCGGAGCAGGGATGCCGCGGCCAGCCCGAGCGGTGGAGGCGAGCGGCCCAACGGGAGAAGAGAAACGCGTAGCACCTCCGGCGGAGAGGCAGTAACCACGCGCGGGTTCAAGAGCATTCGCTTGACGTCTTAACGGGCATGCGACCCGCAACGATCCGCATCGGACGGTCGACGTCGCGAATTGGGCAGATCTGACGGTTAACGGGCTAACGGGCGACGTGGCGCGATGGATTTGTCCGGTTTGAGCCCAGGATTCGAGATTAAGAGATTCGAAAGACAATGTGAGATAGGACGAGTAGATTCTGTTTTTCGATAGGTTCTTCCATGTACTTGTTTCCTATCAAATAATCTCAGTGTTATTGATTCTATGAACCAAAATTATGAACCAAAATAACAAAAATCTGGAATGTTTGGTTCCTAAAATTTTATAGAATATGTCGGTTTCTCGGATCAGAATTTCATAAAAAATCCGAAGAATCGAATCGAAACCGAACCAAAAAAACCGAATACCAACCCTGATAGGTGGGTCTGCCAACAGCCCAACAACGAGAGGCCGACACGGTGAGCAGCTTCGGCATAAAGGATAGGGCAGTGTAAAGGGGATAGGGTGGCATGGAGGATGCTAGCCAGCCATCTTTTAAAGTAATTTTTTTAAAAAAGGAATATATTAAAAACATCCTAACCGCTGCATCGTAAATGCACATAGCTGAATATACCACAATAGCACTTGATACAACTTATGTGGTTGTAGTTGGTGGATTTAGTACCACCTTAGAAGTTCGGGGGGTATAGATTAGCTTACAAACCTCGTCACTCCAAATATGAAATAAAAATAAAATTGTTAGAGAGATTCTACGTATAAATATGCTATGTGCGCGGAGTTGCATGCAGTTGGGCTACGGGCAAGCACAAATTAAAGGGTACCAGCGGGCGAGCGTAACCAAAAGGCGGCAGCGGTCACGACTAACGAGCCCGCGCGGCTGCGGCATCTGGGGGATCAACCTGAACTTTAATTTCTTTCTTACTCCATATGATTCTCGTTGTCAGCGGATCAGGCTCACCAACGGCTAGAGCCTGACCGGGTCTCTCGCGTCGACCACGATCGGTACGCCTCAACGGCCGCATGCGCACTCGCCGCACCAACGGAGTCCGCAGAGCGCGCCCAGCCGTGCGCGTCGCCGCGCCCGGACTCCTCGGCGCCCACTCGTCCGCCTCAGGCCCTTTGTACACTATAAATGTAAACCATACAAGATCAATGAAAGTATCCAGTTGATCATCTCTATTCTACATGGTATCAGTCTAATTCCGATCCTAAACTCTCTTCAACGCCATCTCTTCCGCTTCCATGGCTCCCTCATCCAACCACTCTGACTCCTCCACCGACGACGGCTTCTCCGTCGCCCCAGCCACCTCCTCTCAGATTCAAGGCCTCTCCATCCGCCACCATGTCCCCGTCATTCTGGAGATGGATGAAGGCAACTATGGGCAGTGGCGCCACTTCTTCGAGTCCACGCTTGAGAAGTTCGGGCTCGAGCATCACGTCTTCTCCACCACTCCCGACGACGAGCGCGATGGCGAGTGGCGCAGGATTGACTCCTGCGTCAAGAACTGGATCCTCGCCACCGTCTCCAAAGGCGTGTTCGACGTCGTTCGCCGCACGCGCCACGACGCCTTCTCTCTTTGGCATGCCATCGAAGGTGTGTTTCAGGACAACGAGCTGCAGCGCGCCGTGTACCTCGAACACGAGCTGCGCACCGTCATGCAAGGCGACATGTCCATCACCGTGTACTGCGCCAAGCTGAAGCGGCTCGCCGACCAACTGAGCGACATCGGCCATCCTGTCTCCGATCCGAGTCAAGTGCTCAATCTGCTTCGCGGCCTCAACCCGAAGTACCGCTACGTCAAGCCGGTGATCACGTCCAAGTCGCCGCCGCACACCTTCCAAAGCGCCCGCTCCTTCCTTCTTCTCGAGGAGCTCAGCGTTCAGCATGATGCCGCCGCCGAAGCCACTCAGGCTCTCACTGTCACGCACGGGGATCAGTCCAGCGGCGCATCCTCCGTTGCCAAGGACGGCTCCTCCAACAGCGCGCCTCGCCGTGACTATCGCTCCAACAACGGCAACGGCACTCGCTCCAACAACCGCTCCAACAACTCCGATCGCCGTCGTGGCCGCAACAACGGGAACGGCGGCGGCGGCGGGTCGCGCTCCTCCAACAACAACCAGCAGCCCGGGCCGTGGACTCCTGGGCACAATCCTTGGCAAGGACTCGTGCAGGCCTGGTCCATGCCGTTCCGGGCGCCCGGCGCTGGCGTTCTGGGACCCCGACCGCCGTTCCAGCCACAGCAGGCGATGACGGCCTACCACCAGCCGCCCCCGCCGCCGGGTACCGTCTTCGACAACAACGCCCTCTACGCCGCCCTGTACTCCGCCGGGAACCAGCAGCCTCCGCAGAACGCGTCTGACTGGTACATCGACACCGGCGCGACGTCACACATGTCATCTTCCTCTGGTAACTTTCCTCCCTCCGTTCTTCGGCCTCTTTCTTCTTCCATCACAGTAGGCAATGGTGCTAGGCTTCCTGTCACTCACCAAGCACAAACATTCATTCCTACTGCCACCTCACCTCTTCATTTAAACGATGTCCTTATTTCTCCATCGCTCATCAAAAACTTAATCTCTGTTCGACGTCTTACCCGTGATAATAATGTTTCGATTGAGTTTGACCCCTTTGGTTTCTCCATTAAGGACCTTCATTCCAGGGCGGAGATACTCCGATGTAACAGCAGCGGTGATCTCTACCCACTCCGGCTCCCACAACACCAAGCTCTCACCGCGTCTGCGACGACCTCTCTGTGGCACCAGCGGCTGGGTCATCCTGGACACCCAGTTACTTCACAAATTTTACAATCCTTTGATTTCCAATGTAATAAAGCTGATGCTCACTCTTGTTCATCATGTCGTTTAGGCAAGCATACACGTTTACCTTTCAATAAGTCTGTCTCCCAGTCATTTTTCCCTTTCCAGCTTGTTCATTCAGATGTTTGGACCTCCCCGGTTCTTAGTCACTCTGGATATAAATACTACGTTCTTTTTCTCGATGATTATACTCACTACTTGTGGACCGTGCCTTTACGTAACAAATCCGAGGTATTCCATACCATCCGAGCGTTCATCTCCTACGTCCACACCCAATTCCAGCTCCCCATACTAGCCCTTCAGACTGACAATGGTAGAGAATACGATTCTACAGCCATGCGTCTTCTTCTTTCTTCCATTGGCACACAGCTGCGGCTCTCATGCCCATATACTTCCCAACAAAATGGGAAGGCTGAGCGGATCTTACGTACTGTTAATGATTGTGTGCGAACAATGTTAGTTCACAGTGCAGCCCCACAGGAATTCTGGGCCGAGGCGCTTGCCACGGCAACGTACCTCGTCAACCGTCGACCTTGCCGCGCCACAGGCACCGCGACGCCGTACTCCATGCTCTTCGGTGTTACGCCCTGCTACGACGAGCTTCGTGTGTTCGGCTGCCGGTGCTTCCCCAACATCACCGCCACCACGCCACACAAGCTCGCCGCGCGGTCTACCACCTGCGTCTTCATCGGCTACCCGGCAGATCACCGCGGCTACCGGTGCTACGACATCGCCACCGGCCGCGTCATCACATCACGGCACGTCATCTTCGACGAGGACATCTTCCCCTTCCGCGTCACCACAGAGCCGCCCAACAACGTCGTCGACACACCATCTGCTTCCGACTCCGACGACGACATACCGCCTCCTGGTCCGCCGGCACATCGACGTCGACCGCCGCCGCCTCATCCCACGCGCGCACGGACTGTGCGCCACGGCGACGCACGCGTGGACACCATCGCCACCGAACTCTCCATGCCTCTGGACCCCGGGGCATCCTCATCTCCATCGACGTCGAGTCCGTCCTCCACGTTGTCTACGGCTGCAGCACCTGCGTCCTCCTCGATGCCGACAACCGCGACCACTGGTCACCACATGGTGACCCGCGCACGCGACGGCATCTCGAAGCCCAACCCGAAGTACGCTCTGGCGGCCACCGGCCCCATCTCGCCGGTCCCCCGCAGCGTCCGCTCCGCCGTCAAGGACCCCAACTGGCATGCTGCGATGCAAGCCGAGTTCGACGCACTCCAAGCCAACAAGACATGGTCCCTCGTGCCACGGCCTCCGGGAGCACGTGTGATCACCGGTAAATGGGTCTTCAGGCACAAGATGAACCCCGACGGCACACTAGAGCGTTACAAAGCTCGATGGGTTGTGCGCGGGTTCCATCAACGGCCCGGCATCGACTTTGGCGAGACGTTCTCGCCTGTGATCAAGCCGGCCACCATCCGAACCGTCCTCACGCTCATCGCAAGCAAGGGCTGGCAGGCGCACCAGCTGGACGTCTCCAACGCGTTCTTGCACGGCAACCTGCGTGAACAAGTCTACAGCCAACAACCAACCGGTTTTGTTGACCCAGCGAGGCCGAACGACGTCTGCCTCCTGTCCCGATCCCTCTACGGCCTTCGTCAAGCTCCAAGGGCGTGGTTCGACCGCTTCGTCGCCCATGTCACCTCCCTCGGCTTCATCCAGTCGCGCGCCGACACGTCCCTGTTCGTCTACAACAAGCACGGTGCCACGGCGTACTTGCTGCTCTACGTCGATGATATGATCCTATCTGCATCCACGCCTGCGCTACTTCGACATCTGATCCAGCGGCTTCATGATGCATTCAAGGTGAAGGACATGGGACCCGTTCATCACTTCCTCGGCATCAACGTTCGCCGCACCTCCACCGGCTTCTTCCTCTCGCAAACACAGTACGCCGAGGAGCTGCTTGAGCGCGCCGGCATGGCCAACTGCAAAGCAGTTTCCACGCCCGCTGACACGAAGCCGAAGACATCATCGACCGAGGGCACGCTTATCTCCGACGCCACCACCTTCAGGAGCCTCGCTGGCGCGCTGCAGTACCTCGTCATCACGCGTCCGGACATCGCGTACGCCGTCCAACAAGTCTGCCTCCACATGCACGCGCCGCGCGATGTACATCTGACAATGCTGAAGCGCATTCTGCGATATGTCAAAGGCACTACTTCCCTGGGCGTCCAGCTGCGCACCATTACGACGCCGACGCTCACGGTCTACTCGGACGCGGACTGGGCCGGCTGCCCAGACACCCGTCGCTCGACGTCCGGCTTCTGTGTGTTCCTCGGCTCATCCCTCATATCGTGGTCATCCAAGCGACAAACTACGGTGTCACGGTCGAGTGCCGAGGCGGAATACCGTGCCATCGCCAATGCCGTCTCCGAAAGCTCCTGGCTGCGACAGCTGCTGGGCGAGCTGCGCTGTCCGGTGAACACAGCTACAATCGCGTTCTGCGACAACATCTCATCGGTGTACATGTCCCGGAATCCTGTTCATCACCGGCGCACCAAGCATATCGAGCTCGATATCCACTTCGTCCGGGAGAAGGTCGCCATCGGCGAGCTCCGCGTCACCCATGTTCCCAGTGCACGGCAGCTGGCGGACGTGTTCACCAAAGGGCTTCCCTCTGCACTCTTCCTCGACTTCAGAGACAGTCTCTCCGTCACGACCGGCGACGTCAAGACTGAGGGGGGGTGTCAGCGGATCAGGCTCACCAACGGCTAGAGCCTGACCGGGTCTCTCGCGTCGACCACGATCGGTACGCCTCAACGGCCGCATGCGCACTCGCCGCACCAACGGAGTCCGCAGAGCGCGCCCAGCCGTGCGCGTCGCCGCGCCCGGACTCCTCGGCGCCCACTCGTCCGCCTCAGGCCCTTTGTACACTATAAATGTAAACCATACAAGATCAATGAAAGTATCCAGTTGATCATCTCTATTCTACACTCGTTCTTTTTATTTTAATATTCTATAGTGAGAGTTGGCAATATTGAGCAAAGTGAAGACTCCTAGACTTAATGATAATGGCATTATTTGCGGCTATGAAAAAAGAGTGGATTCAATGGAGCAGTATCTACCGGCCGGTACCGTTGATCGAAAGGAGTAACAATTTTTTGCCTATTCAAGTATAAGATTTGTGGATATAAAAATACTATGGTCAGCCAAAGCATGGGACGAGGCTACTAGGTGCAATAATATTTAAAGTGCGCGCCTGTTAGGTGCACGCGACATGGTTTACTAAGAAAATCACATAAAGATCACATAAACACTTTGGCTTGTTCTCATGAAAGCAAATGTTTAGGCAGCATGCTATACACGTCGAGTACACATTACGCTTTGCGCCCTCGCTGCAGATTATTTCCAGAGATACTGACGCAATATAAAATCTTAAGTTGAAAGGTAACACCAGACGGGAAATGTTGATGCTTCAACTCTCACGGACGCATTAGCTCCGATACGACTGTTGGAAGCTCCTCAGCCCTTGCTTTTCCTCCTGAGGGACACGATGTGCACGAGGGCTCCCCTGTAGCTCCCTTCACTGATCAGCCGGCTGAAATACTCCTCCGCCGTCCTCGCGAACTCGTCCATGTCGATGCCGCGGCCGAAGTGGCGTGCCAGCATCGGCTCGTGCACGGCGCGCGTCACCCCGGCCAACCCCGCCGCGTCGCACGGCGGCAGCGTCGTCGTCGCCGTCTCCGACTCCATCCCGACGACCTCGAACGAGCCCTCCGCGTCCACGATCTCCCGCACCTCCTCCGCGCACGGCTCGTACGCCGGGATGTTGTACGAGTCCAGCCTCGCCGCGTCCACGACTCCCTGCGCGCGTGCCAAGATCAGCGGCCGATTTGTCAAAAAAAGAAAATCGTTTCTTCAATTTTGATTGCTCAAGCTGTGGAGCGAGCATGGATGATATATGCCAGAACAGAGGCCGGCAAGCGATCACCCTTGAGGCCATGGCGTTGAAGCGAGCACCCAGCCGCCGGCGACGACCTCCGCCGCCCGCGACTCGAGGAACAGCGTGAGGTCCCGGCGGAACTGCCGCGCGTACGCGTCGATCACCGCGGCGGAGCTGGTCCGGCCGGCGGAGATGTTGCCGCCGATCACCGCGGCCCTTGAAGTCGTTGTCGGGGAGGTCGTTGAGGAAGACGCGGATCTCCGGGCAGGGGTCGCACTGATGGCGCACGGCGGCGATGGCCGCGGAGACCAGGAACAGCGCGTTGGGGCCGGACGAGCAGCCGAGGTCCGCGACGCCGACGCTCGGCGGCGCGGCGGTGCCATCACGGAACAGGTCCGCCACGGCGGCCTCCACCAGTGGGGTGAGCCTCTGCTGGACGCGCCTCTGCACGCCCAGACATGCAACACGTACGGAAGCAGCAAGCAAGGGTCAATTCAGATGCGTGGAAATGGATCAGTAGGTGAATTCGTGCGTGCGTGGACGACGACGTGCCTGAGGCGTGTAGTTCTTGGCGTAACTGGCGTCCCCATCGCCCCCGTTCATGTGTACGCCGCAGTGAGACGCCGATGCGGACGCAGGCGCCGGTGGCGGCGGCGGCGGCGGCGCCATTGCCGAGCTAGTTATCTCTTCTCCTGCGCCGAGCCGTGCTGCTTGAAGTAGAAGACAAGAGCGAATTAGGTAGCTCCATATAATGGCAAGCAAAGCATGAAGGTGGTTGTTCCGCTATACCCACGCGTGTCACATGCTCCTTTGGCTTGCTCTGCCACGCTACATGATCTTCGTCCTGTTCGCGCGGTTCGCACGGCAGAATACTTACGGGGGACCCATGTACTTTCCTTGCCGGCCGGCACGGCCTGTTTGAAACAAAAAAATTGGGAGAAATGGTTGAAAACACAGGATAGAAAATAGACCAAGACGTAAAACATATAATTGAATAAACACATGGACATTTTCTAGAAATATATGTTTGGAATGCAGAAATACTTGTAGCATGGATTTTAATAATCTGTGATAAACCAAGTGATTAAGCACTAGAAACTATTTTTCTACGGTGCTACAGATTGAATAAAAGAAATTGAAGCATCCTTGGCCTTTTATAAAGGGAAGATCAAATCCTCCATTCCAAGCACATGTGACATAGCAAAATATACGAATTGGATTCCTTTGAAATTATTTGAAAAAAAAAAACTCAATTCCAAACATGCCCTAAAATGAGTTATTAGAAGTTCCCAAGCACATTATATATATAATCGATTATTATAAGCGGGAGAGGAATAAGCTATATATGGAACTGTTTGACAATCCTGATCATTGGAGGTTAGAAATAAACTGAAATAAGCATACCTGGGGCAGCTTATGAGATTAAATAATATGGGGTATAGATTATGTAATCCAGATTATGATGTGTAGTGTTTGTTATCTATTTAAGATTATATGAACTAAATTATATAATCTGGAGGTCAACTAATAAAGGAAAAAGTACAAATCAATACCCTCAAGTATGAACAAAGTCCGGATAACCCCCTAAAGTATGTTTTGGTCCGTTTTACACCTCCAACTATCTCAATTGGTCCAGTTTACCCCTTTGTAAGATTTCTCTTTTTCGTTTCTCCATGCATACATGCTATTTTGAGTTGAAATTTTGTGGTATAATAGAGCGGATCATAAATTATATTTAGAAAATATATTATGATTTTTCCATTATTATTTTGATAGGCTATGGTATATAATAACAAATTAACTATATCAAGCTAAATTCTATGAGAACTAATGGTGAAAAAATCATATTATATTTTTAAAAAGTACTGTATGTGGGTCTCTATCATCCCTCAAAATTTTAACTTAAAACACCACTTGTGTATGGAGAAACAATAAAGACAAATCTTATAAAGGGGTGGATTATACCGACTGGGATGTTGTGGGTGTAAAATGAACCAAAACATACTTTAGGGGGTTATCCGGACTTTATTCATACTTGAGGGTAGTAATTTAGACTTTTTCGTTAATAAAACATACATATCATAAATTATATTCTATTTATTTTGTCCCGCTAGATGCCCAATTAAAGTTCCGTTTCAAATGTATTTGAATGTTACCAAATTAAACTTATGTGACATCATGTAGATCCAAAAAGATGGGAAGCGTGCTTTTGACAAATCATAGCTCAAAACATCCTATTTGAACCCATAAATAGTCATATTTTTTTGTTAAGCACCAAAGCCTCAAGGTCTTACCTTTGACCTTGCAGACCATATGCAATCACATAGGGGCCACAAATTGGGCTTGGTCTACAATGCCTACGACCAAATCGCAGAGGGCCCAGTGAATCAAGCAGGGTGGACGAAAGAAGAATGGATTAAAGGAACAACATCGGTGAAATCCTAGAAATGCTCTCACACTACAACAGTTGGGAAAAAACTTGCGTGCAGTCCGGCTGCACGGCGCCTTCCGTGCAGTCGTGGTCTCAATGCTTGACGACTGCCAGCTGGACAGCCGCCGGGATGGAAATAAGGGGTAATGAAGCAACCACGAGTGTCAGGGGAGTGAGAAATACTCGAGTATTCTATAGATTTCCCCAACATTAATAAATGTTTTGTTCAAAAGATTTGAATGAAAATTCACAAGTACAATTAATGGAGAAAACACATCTTCCCATAAAAATTTTCTCACCATATTCAGATTCAGATTCAGTTTCTACTAATATTCAGTGTACACAAAACTCAATCTCGTTATGAATTGACCACCATATATTGACAACACCATAAAAGAATTCTCCACAAATTCATAGCAAAAATAAGCTATGACTACAATATATAAGCGCAAATTGAAACAAAACCAGACCTAAGATCAAGGGGTGTGGATGAAGTAAGAATGATTTGAGTGGGTAGAACTAGATGAATCCTAGAAATTACCCTTGCGCCAAATGGTGTAGATCTTGATGCACAAATGAAGTTGGAAATGATAACTTCAAAAATGAAAGAGGAAGAAAAAACAAAGACCCAACTGCATTGCACGAACAAATAAGATAGATGTAGAAATTTGACGGTAAAAATTTAGGGTGCTAGGAGAGGAAGAAGCACTCTGGTGTGCTATAGCTTTTTGTAAACAAATATGTTGAAAATCAAATCTTATTTCAAAATTATTTTTCAGTTGTGCCATTAGCCATTTTTCTGATCTTATCTATATTTTTGAGTTTGAATGTAATTTGCTAGCAAAATTCACAAAACTATATTACAACTGTAAAAATATCATCAAGCTATTAATTTATAAATTACATTAACAAATATTATACTTTTTATTGACAGGTGTATCCCAATAATAAAGTTTTATAAAATTTTCGACCAAAGGCACTGCTCAGCTTTATTAGAAAGCGTAACAAGCGATACAAATGACCAAAACCTGCTGGGGTTACCAGCTATCGATCGGACCACCTACATCTTCAACCACAAAAAAACCAACCCCAAAAAGAAACCCTCCACCCAATGTTTTCCATCTACTTCCACTACTACAACTCCATACTAGAACAGGTACACCATAATTAGAAATAAGAAAAAACTGCTTACAACCTTGAAACTGGCACATGATCAAAATATTGTTCACCGCCTCCACAGTAAGGGGACTCAGACCGATGAAGAAACCAACCCCGGAACAGCCGCTGCCACCTGAGCACCGTGTCCACCTTTGGCGTCTCTTTCTTAGTCTGCATTAGAGAAACATCAGCATCTTGTGGACAATCGTCGTCGCAGAGTGCATCAACTTCGCTTCAAATACCATACCATTTCGTGAAGCTTTATAAAATACTTTCATAAAACTAAACTTATATTATCATATTGTACCACTAAACAACACATTCTGCTCAAATAATACCGTACCACAGAACTACACATTATTTGAGCTGTAAAAAGCATAGTTTTGTGATATTGCGTGTCAAAAACCTTATAGTTCCATGATACTTTAGTATAATAGATGTGTAGGTTTGCAAATGGTTTGCTCTCATAAGCGCAATTCAATTTCTGGCACCTAAATTTTAGAAACAATACTTGGTTGTTGCCATTTTATGCAAGGCCTCTAGGTTCTTAGATGCAGGCCTACTACGACTATATAACCTCAAAAGAAGATGTATATATTGCAACAAACAAAGCATATTATTGTTGTTAGAAGATGTGTTTTCTAACTATGGTTTAAATATGGTGAATTTGTTAATCTTAAAATCTATAGACTCGGTCTCTTATAGAAAACAATTATGCCTAGAATGTGTTCTATTAGCACTTTATTGGACCGACGAAGTGTTGACACATGTTCCGGATTCAATCTCAAACAAGCAACGTCCTTTTTTTTTGTGCAACCAGAAGCTTCATCGATTAATAAATTGGTTACAGTCCATCTCTAGCAGGCTGAAGGGCTGGTGGAAGGTACGTAGCAACGTGTCTTTTTTAACGCTCGGCAAAGAGATCGGCTGCTGAGGTTTCGTTGCTGCATGCGTGTGTGATGGTGGTGGTGCAGGAGCGTCTCTGTGTTTCTAGAAAATAGGTCAATGGTACTTTGAATTAATAAAGTGCTACAGAGAATCATATATGCACAAAGCATGGAAAATTGGAAAAGTATCTCCAATGTCGGTGCTACAGCGGCTTCATGGGTTGCCCTGGCCACTGGGCGCATCCTCTGATGTCAGTCGCCTTCTGCTCCACTTCGGCTGCCTGATGGCAATCACGCGTGGGACGGTGATCCGGCAGAGCAGGCAGGTCGGGTGGGACGCCAGCCACGCGTCGACGCACGGGGCGTGGAACCCGTGGCCGCAGCACGGCATGAACCGGGCCAGCTCGCCGTCCTGGAGCTCTGCGAGGCACACCGCGCACGCGCACTCCCCCCTGGGACGACGCGCCGCCGTGCTGTACGCCGTGGCCGCCGGCAGCGAGCGCGGCGCCTCCGGGTCGCCACCGCCGCCGCCGCCGCTCTGGGACGACGACGGCGACGGCGGCGGCGCCGAGGCGCGGCGGCGGTAGGACGCGTCGAAGCAGCACTGCAGGCAGAGGACGCCGAGGGCGAAGATCGCGACGATCAGGATGATTCCGGCCACGGCGACGATATTGACTACCGCTATCGCCATGGCTCCCCGGGTGGGAGCCTTGTGCAATGCCTGTTGCCTGGTTCTTGTTGGCACGGTGGAGCGAGGGAGGGGACTCGTGTATGTCGTGCGTTCGCGCATATATATACACTCTCAAGGAGGCCAGGGGGAGTGGCCATTGGTTTTGGACTTTTGGTTGATTTGGGTGATTGGTTCTGGCGTGTGAGCGACTGAAAACCCAACGAACAACTTGTCGTGCTGCAACTGCAAGCCTGCAAATGCTTGGAACCTGGATTGGTACGTGGGATACCATTGTGTGCGCGCCCTACGCATTTGGCAAGTGTTTAGATTGGTTCCCGGAATTGGTACGCCGACAGGTCGCAGAATCAATCACGTAAATACTTCATCCGAGGACATGAACACCCGTGCCGTGAGTGAAGTGCTCGCTGCATTGACTTTTGAGCCTTTTAGTTATCCATACACTACACTCCAAATTTGAGGTGAGGGGGAATGACACTAATGATGCGCTACACCTGGTAACAACATGAATGAATTAACACAATCGGCACCTTGGTGCACGTACTCGTGGGTAAGCTCCACAAGATGATAATGAGCTCAATCGGATAGTCAAAGATGAAAATGGAGTTCCCTAAAAAAATGAAAATGGAAGCATACAACAGACACGGTGCAATCTTGGCTTGGTGCCTAGACAAGTTGTCAACGGGAATGATGAGCACAATTGCCCCAAAGTGTCCACTACTACATAAACCGGCTTCACAAACGGTCTACACGGTTTTATCAAACCGTTTGTGATGGTAGCACTAGCCGTTGCAACCGGTTGTGATGTGGGGCATCACAAACTCTATAAATCGTTTGTGATGCCCCGAGCACGATGAAAAAACCGTTTGTGATGGTCAGCAAAGTCGTAATTAAAATCATATTTTGAAGTAGTAAATCAATTCAAATCAAAATGTGTTGAACTACAAAGCTGTCTAACTTTTTAAGATGTAGGACTTCTAGTTTGGTCATTTCTAACAATTTGAGGTTCGTTGTTATCCGCCAGTGTTGAGGTTTCCAGCAGATCTGCTCCCCAAGAGCCAAGGTAATAAGGTATATATTGTACCCATTTATATCGGTAGTTTGTCAATTTGCCCGCGCAGCGTACCAACTATTTTCCTCGTTTCCTAGTCGAGGTTCCACCGTCCCAGCATCATCAGGCCATTTCGGAATTAGGATGTCTTGAATCACTGTAGAGAATCAAAGATGGAGAAAGTACATATCAGTATAGGGTTGAAAAATATCAAGATAAAGAAATAAAGGTAATAGTCGTAATCTGATTTGATCTCATCGCATCGATATCTCAATAAGTTTGGCGCACTTTATATAAAAAAGGGTGGGGAAATTCTTGCCCCATTATGAGTTACTAGAACTCTTACAAAAATGTGTTTAAAAATGAAACTAAATCTATACACAGCTTCTAGCTCGGATTCAAACGAAAATATAAAAAAATATCAGAAATTCCAGCCAGTCGGGCATCCGAAGAACTGTTCCGACACTCCGAGCTCTAAAACCATTTTGAGCGTCCAACAGTCAACACACATTAGAGAAAATGGTAGCTCGAGTTCAACGCTGGAGCGTAGGTTTATGCATGCACAGAGATAGGAAAGCGGGAATTGCTCTCCGGTCCGTCGGCCGCCGCCGGATGTCCTGCCGGTTCCGTCGCTATAGGGCAGATCCCTGGGTTGCACCGGCCGCGGCCCCCGATGTCAGCTGCGCTTCCGTGACGGCGACAGCCATGCCAGTAGTAACACTGATGCCCTGCTCCACGTCGGCTCCTTCGCCGGCGCCGCCGCAGGAGCAAGAGGAGCTCGGCCCCGCCCCTTGCCTCCCGAAGCTCCACAGCCTCCGAAACGACCTCAGACTCGCCGAGACCGGCGACTTGGACGCGTCGCGCGGGGTCGGCGCCGGCACGGCAACCTCATCGGGGATCTCGATCACCAGCACGGCCGTGGTGCCCGTGGAAGCGCTCGTGCCCCCGTCGGAGGCCACGGCCACCGCGGCGACCGGCGCCCCGCCGATGAGCACGCTGGCGGGCAGGTTCGTGTTCCCGGCGTAGTTCGCCGCCTCCGGCGGCACCGGCCGAAAAGCCCATGACGGCGCCGGCGGCGCGTCGGGCTTGGCGACGACGGCGAGCCGGCAGAGCGGGCAGGTGGTGTGGGACGCCAGCCACGTGTCGACGCACCCGGCGTGGAAGCCGTGGCCGCAGCGCGGCAGGAACCGGGCCTCCTCGCCGTCCTCGAGCTCGGCGAGGCACACCGCGCACTCCACCGCGCCGTCGTCCTCCGCCTCCTTGGAGCCCGCCGCCGCCGCCGCGCGCGCGCGCGGTACACCGTGACCGGCAGCGAGCGCAGCAGGTCCGGGTCGACGCCCCGCCTGGCCCGGACTCCGGCGCCGCCCGCCGCCCCTCCGCCACGGCGGCGGCGCCCCGCCCGGGCGCCGTCCCTATCCCTCTCCCGGTCCTCCCACGCGTCGAAGACGAGACGAGCGTGGCGGCGATGAAAATGAAGATCATGATAGTGCCGGCCACGATGGCGACGCTGCCGACCGTCATGACGCCCCCGCCGGCCGCCGCCGCGGGAGGGCTGGCGACGGCGGCGGCGCTTGGCCGTGACGACGAGACGTGCATGCCGCTGGCGCCTTGCTGCGCCATGCTCGATTAGATATTTAGATTCCCCTTGACGTGGTGCGGCGGAGAGTAAGAGTGTAGGCCGAGCACGGGAAAGCTCGCGGCGCGCACATATACGGGGTGCGCGGGGGCTCGGGAAGTGTCCGGGCATTGCCGTGACGACGGGGACGTACAGCGGCGTCGATGCGACGGGGGGAGGAAGAAGGCGCCGAGAAGGAGGCGCCCGCGTCGACTGCGGCTGCGGCTGCGAGTATTTTCTGGTGTTTAGCGCGCCTGGCCAGGCGACGCCGGCTGGGCTTGAGATTCCACAAACACGAGCGGTTTACTGGCGCTGTCAGTGACTGCTGCTGGCGTCTAGCAGAGTAGCAGTTGCAACTTGCTAGGCACGGTTTTAGTTTGATTAGTTTGACACCGAATGTAGTTAAAATTCTATGGGAGTGATGACAAAAGCTGTTGTTCGCCTGTTCATATTAAGTGTAAAAGAATAGCTGTAGTTCCGTGAAAATTTTAATTTAAAGAAAGTGACACCCTACAACACAGTAACACACACGAAATGTATCAATTTGGAGGAAAGATATCATCCACGTTTTATTTTGATTTATAATATATTTGGAATAAATTTGCAGAAATTATAAATATTAACCTCTATTTCTACTCAAATGAGTGAACCAAAAAATATAAAATGTGGACTAGGGCTTCCCTCCATGGCAAAAATCTGAGTGCGCTTTAAAAATATGCAGTCAAGGTGGCATCCAAATGGTCATTCTCCTTTCAAGATGATGACTAAACGGTCTTTTTCATTTGACCGTTTGAAAGAAACGTCACGAGTTGAACTGCGACTTGTGCCTTGATCGGCCTGCTGAACTAAATAAACACTGACAGCGACATACGCAAAATTAATAATTATAAAGCTTAAGGTGCACGAGGATCATGAGATGGGTGCAATGCAATGCATTCAGCCGTGTCACGACTTGACTTCCAATCTGGCTGCTTGTTGACATGGACGGACCGATCGACGAGGCGGCGTAAACACACGCTTGGCAAAGACGTGGCAAAAAATAATTTGACGCCGAGTGCCGACAATGAGTTGCCGGTAATAGAATCTCTGGCGAAGTATTTGTTCTGATTGCGACCATGGGCTGACGGGTTCAAGGCTACGCTTGGTCAAAGTTCCAGTGAATCGTGTGAGAAGTTATTCCCTTTTCCTTATTTAATAAAATGCTATCTAGGTTCCTCCTAAGTTAGGCCATGTTTGGATCCACCAGCTAAACTTTAGCAGCTAGGGATCCAAACAGGGGCAGCTAAAACTCAGCTAAACTTTAGTCGCATGCCAAAAGATACACGATTCCTTTAGCTGATTGAGCCTAGCTAAACGTAGCTAAACGAGTTTAAAGACCAAAATACCCCACCTGTTTATGGAAATTTCCCACCGTCACAAGATTCTGTCCATAATTAATGAAGGTTAGGATAGTCCGATTAATTCAATTAGCTGATGGATCCAAACACCTTCAGCTAAAGTTTAGGTAGGTACTCTTTAGCTAGCTAAAATAAACCACTACAAATTAGCTGGCTAAACTTTAGTTGGAGTGGATCCAAACAGGGCCTTAGTTGATTACACTTTTTTTAGATAATGGGTTAGTTGATCACATAATTCTCAATGATGCAATTGCTATTGATTTATTGAAAGAAAAAGCAAAAATTGAACCCATGGATATAGCAGAATGAAAATAATTGAGGTCATAACGGCTTAAGGATTTTATATTTTTCTAAAAAGAAGAAAACAAGATAGGCATTTGTTTTTGCCTTCTCGTTGCCCTTTGACCGATCAACGGCGAACAATGAAGAATACATCAAATGGAAGTGTAAAAATCTAATAAAAAAAGAATGTACATATTCTAAAAAACTAAAATGAAATGTTCATTGAATGTACATCCGCACTACTGCAGAAAGGTCAGAAATTTGGTGTTGCTTTCCGGTCCGGCCGTTCGGTGCCAACGCCGGCACCCTGCTCCAAGTCGTCTCCTTCGCTGGCACCGGCGCATGAGCAGGAGGCGCTCGCCCCCGCCCCTTGCCTCCCGAAGCTCCACAGCCTCCTGAACGACGACCTCAGCCTCGCCGAGCCCGGCGACTTGGCGGCGTCGCGCGTGGCCGGCGCCGGCACGCCCAGCACCACCTCCGGGATCTCGATCACCAACGCACCGGCCGTGGCGCGGGTGGAAGCGCCGGTGTCTCCGTCGGTGGCCATGGCGACTGCGCCTCGGTGGTCGGACACCCCGAGAAGCACGCTGGCCGGCAGGTCGGCGGCGTAGTTGGCGGGCTCCGGCGGGACGCGGGGAAGAAGCGCCGCCGCCGTGGCGTCGGGCTTGGTGACGGTGAGGCGGCAGAGCGGGCAGGTGGTGTGGGATGCCAGCCACGTGTCGACGCACCCGGCGTGGAACCCGTGGCCGCAGCGCGGCAGGAACCGCGCCTCCTCGCCGTCCTCGAGCTCGGCGAGGCACACGGCGCACTCCACCGCGCGGTCCTCCTCCTTGGAGCCCGGCGCGCGGTGGTACACCGTGACGGGCAGCGCGCGCAGCAGGTCCGGGTCGACGCCCCCGGTGGCCCTCCGGGTCCGGGTCGTCCCAGCACCGCCGCTCGGCTGGCCGACACGGCGGCGGCGGCGGCCGCCCTGCTCGCCGCGGTCCCTGTCCCAGGCGTTGAAGCAGTACTGGAGCGAGACGAGGCCGAAGGCGAAGACGACGAAGAGCAGCAGGATGCCAGCCACGGTTACTATGCTGCCGACCGTCATGGCGCCCCTCGCGGCCGCCGTGGACGTGTCCGCCGCGCCGGCGCCGCCTTGGTCGGATCCTTGCGTCATATTGCTTTCGATCGAACCCCCCAGTCCGTGTACGTGCAGTGTGCGGATCGAGATGGAGCGAGCTCTCCCCTATATATATATATATCGAGCGTTCAAGTGATGCCGTGACGACGGGGACAGAGAGAGAGGTGGAAGCGGCCATGGGGCATGTGTGACGAAGGGGGAGGAGAAGAGAAGGCGCGGCGAAGTTCGGCGCGCTTGCACTACCGGCGGCTAGCTGCATGCGGGCAGGCTTGGCGGCCAAGGCACTTTCTTGCTGGTGGTGGAGCACCTGGCCAGGCGAGACCGGCACGTTGGCCGTTGGGCTTTCGGTCAATGGCGGCGGCGAGAACGCGACCGAGAGCGACGCGACGGAGGGAGGCATCTTGGATTCCGCGAGCGGCAACGGTTTGTTTGTCCGTGATGGGGGCCGGGGCGCGCCTCTGGATATGACAGACTCGGGGCAGTTTCTTTGGTTTTTCCTTTTGACGAAACGTGCGTGCGCGGTGGAGTGGTTTTGGTTGGCCACGTGAGTGATGAGCTTGTCGTTGTTCGTCAATAATAATTAATGGTCGCGACGATTAAGCGGTCGCCGATCGAATCGCCGATGTTTCCGAATGCTTATCAACTCGATCGGCTAACGATTCAAATGCTGCGCACGTGTGGTAGAAAAAGTCTGTTCTCTACACCACGAGGATAAAGTACGTGGATCCAATCGACCCAAATGTCTTCATACTAGTAGTCAAGTGTAGCTGGACGCATACGTGTGCAGGTGCGGCGCACTCGTTTCGGGTCTCGTCTCGGCTTGACCTCCAAAGTTCCGACCCGGCGGCCGGGCTGCTGCGTGCGGCTTCACAAAATGGCACGGACGGACCGAGAGTGTAGCTAGAAAGGGGAAATCAGTGGAGAAGTAGTGAACTGATTAAAATCAGGCTAATTAGATTATTTTATTTTATATCATTTTTTGAGATTTTATTTTATATCTAAATACTACAGAGATCTGCATGGATTAACTGGGCTGGGCCCATGCTGAGGCCTAGATCCGCCCCTGCTAGGATGGGATGAGAACATATGCATGCATCAACTTATTCAACAGCGACCAACAAAGACGTACGTGTAAGCAACTAAGCATAAGAGAACAAGAGAAGATCTTTTGACCTGCTATCGTACTCGTTTCAACTGAAGGCGATTGGGATGAAATCGTGGAGTAGGCGGATTCGATCTCCGGTTAGTTCTAGCCGTGGTGGTAAAGAAATCGGCCTTTAGATTTCTTCCTGGGAAAGTATGATGCTGGGTCTCTTTCGCCTGCGGTTGACTCCATGGGCCGATCTCAGCATGGGCCGGTCGTCACATATATGGCGGGCGTCCGTTTCCTTTCCCCATGCGTTCTTGTCTCTGCTCCCATAGAATCCCACCCAATCCCTCCGGCGGCGGCAATAAAATCCCAGAACGAGAGAGATAGGAGCCCTTCGAGTTACAGCGCGCGGTTCATCTCCAATCTCCATGCAGCGGTTCATCTATTTTTTCGAAAATTATCCCTGTCCCATCTATACTTGCTGTTTTCTGGAATCCATAGACCATAGCTTACAAGGCGCGCGGTTGTTGTTTTAGATTGATGGGATCCCGTTTGGGCATGTTGTGATGTTATGACAAAATAATATACAGAACCACCAGTTCAACCTAATTTTCGGCTAGATGGGATTTTGATCTGAGAAACAAATTTAATTTATGTGTGAATTCTTGTGCTTGAGCTTGTTTATGTTCTTTTTGACACATGTATTGTTCATAACCATGCGCATACAGGACGCGTTGCAGATGGATTGGCTGCTTCACAGGATGAAAGTGCACCCTGCCAGCAGCCAGATGATAGTTCCCAGCGTGCTGAAATCGAGGGCTATTCAGGGGCATACCTTCCGGAGGTACGGCATCACTTGACCTTGTAGGACGTCTGGCTGCTCTGTTTGATCTTAGTCTTACTATATACCCATCACACCCATCAACGAAAATTTTCGTATATGTCCGACGACATCCTTTCGTCAGTTATATACTCAAAATGCTTTTTCTGTTACCTATCTAGAAGCTACTCCTGATTCTTTACTACAATAACTTGTTTTTAGCACGCTATTTGTTAAACGAAACATCAATCCATGCTTGCTATCTTGCACAAAGTACATAAGTCTGTTGGCTGCACTCCTGCACCATGCCTAAATCATGAATAGATTTCGTAGCTGCTAATCAGCTCGGGCCATCTGCCCGATGTCTTCTTTGTTTTGTTATGAAGCCACAATAAAAAAACATCCTTTATAAGTATGTGGAAAAACAATTATCTGTATAGTGTCCAATCTACCTCTACTTGCCATATCACATTCCGATGCACAGCCCATCGTTGTAGTTCTGTGCATGAGCAACTAGCAGTAGGATGTTGTCTCTATGTTTCCATTCATTTTCTTTGCAAATAAAGTAAATCTTTACAGTTTTGACATTGAATTTTCTTCCACTCTTGTGCATGCAGAACATCTTGTTTCATATACATTCTCTAATGCCAATACAATACGCTGCTCAAGTTGCCAGCGTGTCTCGGGCCTTTCTGCGATCCTGGAGATCCCGTCCCAACTTTGCTTTCAGCAATTTTGATGAAATATTTGGCTCAAAGGTGGATGCGCGACCAGAGGATGAAAGAACAGAAGATTTCATCACCAGAGTTGATCACATTCTGAAAAATCACTCTGGCATTGGCTTGAAGACATTCTACCTTCAGATTTTCAGCGCTAAGCACACACATTTTGATCATATAGACAGTTGGCTTCAGATTGTTGTTACACCACAGATTAAAGTACTCTATCTAGATCTGCGTTTATGGAGTGAAAAGTACAACTTTCCATGCTCACTTTTATCCGATAGAACTGGACAGTCACTTCAGTACCTTTTCCTTGTCTCTTGTAACTTTCACCCTGGAGTTGGACTTGGTTGCTTGGGAAGCCTAACAAGACTACAGCTCAAAAAGGTGCACATTACGGATGGAGAGCTAGGGTGTCTTCTTTCCAATTCTTTTGCTTTGAAGCAGTTGGAACTCGAGGAATGCGGTACTATAATTTGCTTGAAGATTCCTTGCCTGCCGAAGCTCAGCTACCTCCGGGTATCAAGTTGCCCCAGTCTGCAAGTGATAGAGAGTAAAGCTACGAATCTCTCCAGTCTTAGCTTGTCAGTTGGCCTCCACGTGCAACTCTCTCTTTTAGAAACATCACCAATCAAGAAATTAGACGGGTACTGTTCCAACTTCGCCTTTTATGCTCGTACTGAGCTTCCATCCAACATGCCAGATCTTGAAACTCTTGCCATATTGTCTTCAGATGAGGTATATACTCTTGAACTTCTTATAACTACATATTAGCAGAGTGAATATAAATTATATTTCAGCAATCATTCATTGCCATATAACAAACTGTGACATTAACTTTTGCAGGAGGTTGATATACCAATGCTGCCTAGCAAATTCCTCCACCTCAAGTTCTTGACTATTGCCCTTGGTGGCAACAACTCCTCCATCTCTGATTATTTTTCTCTGGTTTCCTTTTTAGATGCTTCCCCTTTCCTGGAGAGTTTCACCTTGAGAGTAACTGCTTTATCTTCCTATAAAGATGTTTGTAAATGTGATGGAACAGTGGATTCAAGTTGGGATTTTTTTTGTCTGTAGGTACTCCCACTAAGCGTGGAGCATGTCTCGGTTTTCGAAGATCCCTCAGTCGTTCTAAGGACTATATATGCCGGAGCAGCGCTATGTCAAACTCAAGCGTGTGATGATCATCAGCTTCTCTTCTGCCACGAGCATGGTTGAGTTAGTACGCCATATTCTGGATTCCACAGCTTCACTGGAGCACCTTACATTGGACACCACCCAGGGTACACGTAGATGCTCTGACAGTCCTGTCAACAGATCTCGTAAATGCTTGAAGGCGCGTAGGGTGAGGCTCGAGGAAGCCCAAAGTGCACTCTTGGCTGCCCAAACATACATCAAGCCGAAAGTTCCCCCCACAGTTGAGTTCAACTTACTGGAGCATTGCAGAAACTGCAATCCTATTGAGCAGTAGTAGATCCCAAAAAGTACCATAGCAAAGTTGCAGCCTCCTAGCATTTGCCGTCTGTCCTTCGGCTTGAAAGTTTTAAATGAAAATGTCATACAGTAGGCCGATATATTACTAGCTAGGTACTCTTAGTACCGCTGAAAACAGGGCAGAGGTTCAGTTTGTGACAATCTCGAGGATGTCTTTGTGTTTACTAATTACAAGTACTTTTCTCACATAAGGCCGGTATCAAATTTTGGATAAAGTAGTGTACCATTGCTACCTCCCTGCTTACAATTCCGTGTAGGAGGTCTCTAGCTAACACGACGCTATGTCTCGGTGAGGCTAGCTTTTGTTGAGGATTCGTCTAAGCAAACCGGAAACCAGATAGACTTTGCTCGTTCAGGGGACAGGTTTGATGAATTCATAAGAGGAAATTAACAACCTTGGCCCAAAGAGAGTGTTGTGTGTTGGGTTACATGCAATCAAGTTTCTAGTTATAACCATTGCTAATAGAGAGTGTCTACAAAACACTTGTCTTTTAGAGCCCCGACCACATGATTTTTCAGTCATTAAATTTTGATGGCATATGCTGCTTAGATTATATTTATTTTTAATAGAAATTAGATATTATTAGGACATCTAGCACCCAATATTTTAGTTTTCAGAAAAATAGTAACTGCGAATATAATTCCAGTTTAAATAGGTTGCACTTAGACCTATTGTAGAACCTACCATATTTGACCTTGCAAGTTAATAGGAAAAAACGATACAAACCTGATTTTCAAAATGCCTGAAGCCAGGGAGAAGAGAGGAAAACATATATCTAAGTGAATAAATTTTCTAGAAGCAAGGGGCGCCTCCCATATTGAGTCAAGGACCAGAACCACGTAAGAAAAAAGAACAGTTCTAACCATATAAACAAGGAATTCCTATAAACAACTGGGCTAGGCCCAAGCCCAACCTTCTCACACTCCACAGCACAAATATCAGCCCAAAGAAGTCCCCAAAAATTGGATCGAGTTCCTCTGCAGTAGTTGCTGCTACCTCAGACAGAGGTAGTTGCTGTTGGTGAGCAATCAGACTGCCATCAGAAAACAAGGGATATGATCCATACGCACAGTCCATGCTGGCCCATAAGGCCCATAACAAATAACCAAAGAAGATCGTATCTGTTCAGCCAAGATTAAAAAAAAAACACCGTTGCCGGACTGCCGAGCATCTCGCCGCCGGCCACCGCGCCTCGTGTCGCAGCTCACTCGTCGCCCGTCCACGGCGCCACCACCGAGAATCCCACCAGCGCCGCCGCCGTCGCCGCAGTCGCCGTCGCCGCCGAGGATCCCAACAGCACCGCCGCCGCCGACGAGGATCCCACCAGCGCCGCCGTCGAGGTTCCTAGCCGCGGCCACACTAAGCGCCGCACCTCCAGGGGGAAGGTAACCTGCCAGTCTGCCATGCCCAGCGGCCCAGGTGCCTCCATCGACACCATCGCAAGAGGAAGAGCAACCTTCTGCAGCAGGGCAACAACAGAAGTTTAGAAACCGAGAATCATGGTTTGCTTTGTCACCCTCTTCTTCCATATCAATACTTAAGAATGAAATTTCAGTAGGCTGCTTCTTCCACGAGAAAAGAAAGGTTGAGCAAGTTCAAAGCAATCTGATGATGACACTTCAATTAGTTGCAGGGCTGTTCACTAGGAAATATAGCAAGAACGAAAAGGATTATTCAGACTTACGCATAAGATTCAGGGGATGTTCCTCGCGAGTTGATGTTCAGCTTTGCTGCTCCCGCCTTTTCGCGTCGACGTCGCGCCGTTTTCCGTCGTTGGCGCCGTTTCCTCTCGATCTCCCGCGTATTTTACCCTCCATCCTCTCTGCAAACGGGCCTTGGCAAGCAGGCTGCACATCATGCTTTGGGCCCAAATGAGAAGAACCCTCGCTCCTATATTCTACCGTCAGATGCAGATTCAAGGGCGATGCAGCAACTACCTCTGTCTGAGGTAGCAGCAACTACTGCAGAGGAACTCGATCCCAAAAATTTCCCCCCTCCCAGCGGGAAACTACCCGCGACGGTTCAAAACCAGATTTCCAGCGAAATCCCAATCCCCTTGGCGGCGAGGTCGCCGGCGATGCGGCCGCCGGCGCCGAAGCCCCTTGCTGCCGCCTCCTCATCCTCCTACAGCCAGCGCGAGCCGCGCCCAGAGAATCCTCTCCTCCTCCTCCCTTCCTGCCGCGCCGCCAAGTTCTCCCTCGGCTGCCCACTCCTCGACCGCCTCCTCTCCGGCGGCCTCCCTGCCGCCTCCGTCACCGAGATTGCAGGCGAATCCGCCTCCGGCAAGACCCAGCTGTGCCTCCAGCTCGCCCTCCTCGCGCCGCAGTCCCCGCTCTCCGCCTCCGCCCTCTTCCTCCACTCCGACCTCCCGTTCCCCCTTCACCGCCTCCGCCGCCTCGCCCCCAAATCCCGCCCCGATATCCTCGACCACGTCCTCGTTGCCGCCGCGCACTCCCCTACCGACCTCCTCTCCCTCCTCTCCCGCGCCCAGCGCCTGCTCGCCCACCCCCGCCGCTCGCCGCACCGCCTCCCCATCCGCCTCATCCTCCTCGACTCCATCGCCTCCCTCTTCCGTGCCGACTTCGACGCATCCCCCGCCGACCTCAAGCGCCGGTCAGCGCTCTTCTTCCAGATATCAGCGAAGCTCAAGGAGCTGGCCTACAGGCACCAGTGCGTGGTGGTGGTGACCAACCAGGTGGTGGACGTGGTGGAGGGCGACGCCGGGAACACCGTGGCGTGGTCGTCGGGGCGCCGCGTGAGCCCCGCGCTCGGGATTGCGTGGGCCAACTGCGTCAACACGCGGCTGTTCCTGACGCGGGAAGTGGACGGCGCTACCGGGATCTCGAGGAGGCGGATGAAGGTGGCGTTCGCGCCGCACCTGCCGGAGCGGGCGTGCGAGTTTGTGATACGGAGGGACGGTGTGTTTGGCGTCGAGCCGGCGGAGAGGTAGGAGCTCCTCTTCTTGGATAAATGTGTGGCCATTACATGTTCGATGAAATGTGCCCGTGGGTGGTTGGATTTGCGCACGGTGTGATACTTGAATTATGCAATGGATGAAAATTCATGTAAATTAAAATTTTGTTGCAACACAAAGTGCAGCTTGTTAAACTTGTCTGGGAATTCAACCACCAGTGTCATAAAAGAACATCATTGCTAGTTTGAATCCTGGAATCAGGAGCAACTAGGTTCTTGTCTTTCTGAATGCTCCTAGACTGAAGCTTGCTAGCATATAGATGTATGTACTAATGTAACTTATTGTTCGTTTAGTGAATTTTTCCAAATTTTATTAATGATCCATTTGGCATGTCATGTTTGTGTGGAGCCTATTGCTGATACAGTACACTGTAGTACTATCAAATCAATTACCAGTGTGAGACTTCAATAGTGAGCAAGCGCTTATGATTCTACTGACAGTAATATGCCATCAGAACATATGGACTATCTTCCAGTTGAAGCATTTCTGGCTTGCATTTATTAAATTTAAATTATTGTACTTGGAAAGATGATGGCATACTTGAATTTATGCATCATGGTGATAAAGGCTCAGCTCTACATGCTCAGCAAAATGAAAAATGTTCAGTATGAGACACGTGAAGCACAAATGAAATAATTGAGGTGGTCTTTGGAAAGTAGCACCAGGTTTGATTTTGAATATCACTTAGGCTGATAAGGTGAAGCACACTTTGGATAAGGTGAAGCACACTTCTAAAAATTAGTAATTGTTCTACACAAAGAGACATGTCACTGCAGCAGTGGTAGAATTTATCAGATCCACCATCAACATATCATTTTTGTTGGTGGTACATGACAGACATCCTCAGGTGCAATTGAGGTTTGGGTAAAGATCCACTGCTTGTCTGTATGAATAAAAATTTGTCATATCACTGCTTTGAAATTTTTTAACAAAACTAATCAATTTTGATGCACCATTAAGGGAGAAAAACTGAAAAGTAAAAGAAAATGAAATTGATCGTCATTGCCCGTACCCAATATCTAAAAAAAAGTTTCAGTTCAAAATTTCTTTATACATTTTATGTTAATTATATACGATTGATGCTTCTGATGTTACTTTGCAACTGAAGCATGCTTTAACACGCCTGATGTATTGTTGTTACTGAAGGTATCCTATTCCAGAAAACAGGAGTAATCTTACTATCATACATCAAAACTCTATTTGTTGAAGCTTCCAGCACACCATGCAGATGCACATATGTTCACTTTAATTCCTGAATCAGATCAGCGGAAGTATTTGCAATTAGTCCATTTACTTGGACAAGTGAGATGTCTCATTTAAACAGTTCTGGAGGCAATTCAATGGATTGCTATTTTTGCTATCTTAACTTCATCATATCAGCCAATTCAGTGGACCACTACCTTTGTTATCTTAACTTCAACATAGCAGCCCTCCAGTGCCACTGCACACAGCAAAAGTTATTAACCAAATGCCCTTTGCTTAAGGCTTTGTCTAGGCAAGCAGTCCAAGGCTGTGGTCCATGTGGTGACTAGGAAGATACCTGGGTATTAATGTTGGTAGCTAACTTTTTAGTAAGCCCCCTTCTTTTTCCTTATTGACCAGCTGGCTCTATAGTTTGGTATTTCGGTTGAATAATATGTGGCCCAGCAGTTCACCACTGGAGCTCGGTGTAACAGAACCAATAAAATGGGCCCTTTAGCTTAGCATGGTGGCTTAATCAGTCTTGGAAAGGTAAAATTCAGTCTTGAGCTCTGGGCTCTTGGCTACAGTAAGTCTATTGGATTATTGGATAACGAAGCAACTAGTTTGCAAAAGTTCCTCGATCAAACTCTTAAGAAATAAGTGGATGGAGCCAAGCAACTAATTCACATAAGCGGATGAACTACCGAGGACCACCGCTGTTGCATAATTAAGTTATGCAGCCTTCTACATCAAACCTGCTTTAGTTAGGTTGATCATAACAAGATAAATAGTGGACAGGACCATGCAATTGGTAAGCTTCTGAAGCTGTCTTATAGGACAGCCATGTTAAGCGTTCAAGGATGTGCAATAAATTTCAGGTTAGTGCATTGTGTCTAACTTGGCCTGGTCTCCATATATGGCAAGCAAAGTATCATATAGAGCACATCAAGCAACAGTTCAGAGGTGCCAAGGAGATACAAAAGTGCCTTCAAAGTGACCAGACTAGAAAGACACAAAATAACCAACAAGCAATTCATCTCATACATCTCTAACCATGTATCTGCAAATATGTTAAGGTATGTTCCCTGCAATTCAGCACTTCTGCATATATCCTTATAAATCTAAGGGGAGCAACAACTTTCTGATCATTTGTTTTGTGTCATTTATAGGAACCTCAGTCCATGGATATGCAGATAGATAAGGATGAGCTCGACATAAACTTGCCACTTCATCAGTCACATCATCCAAGGCTTCCAATAATATTTTCTTGCAGCTACTGTTCTCAGAAGCTCCAGAGTGCTCAGGCTTTAGGTGGCCACCAGAACGCACATAAGCTCCAGTGTAGCATTGGGAAGAGGAATCGAGAGCTTCAAGCAGTAAGCCAATGGAAAGATGTAAATGCTGGGATGAAGGAGGGAAGCTCTGGGTTCTCTGCTAAAGCTGGCAGTGATGTTTCAAGAGGGAAGAAGCAACGTGAAGAGGTTTGCGTTTGCCAAGTACTGCAAGGATCTGGTGGTTCAACATTATCTGGCAACAATGATCCATGGAGATCTAGCAAATGGGATGATTGACTTGTCTCATATGTTACGCCCTTTCTTATTTGTATGTTGTTTCCTTCTTATCATGGTTTAAATCTCTGCAGGCTACATATCTCTTTAACAATGCCTGCAGTGGTTGTGATCCACACAATGTGTTGTGGTGGTGTCCGCAAAAAAAAAAGTGTTGTGGTGGGAACTTTCATGGACCCAACATTTCACATAAGTTGAAGTAGCCAAGATCAAGTTTGTAGGCTGCTTTGGGTGGTAACAGGTTCAACAAAGTAAGTCAAATCGTCGTCCATGCTTCTGTTACTCTTTGAACAAAATTCTTGATTGTCATAGTTGTGATGCGATATGTGTACCTAAATAGCACAAACAGATCGTGTCCTTTTATCGTCAACTATCAGTTTATGAAACTACTTGAATATTCTCATCATGGATTAAAGGGTCAAGGAAGGTTATGCACGTATTCTTAGCTGCACTGTTTAGCAGTTTTTCTCCATATATAGTCAAGCTATAAAGTCCATTCCTATATTTTCTGCATAACTGCTTCAGCTTCCCATTTTGCTGGAAAGACTTCTGCTATCTGTGCATCTCGAGGTCTATTGGTTCATTCCCGAGACCAGATTGTAGCCTAGTAAAGTAGTAAACATTCTCCTTTTTCTTTCCTATCAGAGAAACAATGATCCTCGTGTGTACAGTGTACAGTGTATTCTTTTTCTTTTCATGGAATCCAACAGCAACCCCATTTAACCATTTGCTTCACAAATTCTGATATCAAGGCTTCTAGAATTTTGGACTATTGATTTTGTTTTGCACATGGCTAGCGTTTTATTCCTTTGACACGGCCCTTGTCATTTGTCAACTGCGGAGCGCTCTGTTCTGATTTTGTTTTGCACATGATTTAAGTTGCAAGTTTTGAATGAGTAACAGCTGCGGAGCGCTCTTTTGGCAAAATGATAGTCATAAGAAAAAGTACCGATTAACTAAATGGAGTATTATATGTCAACCGAAAGACCAAGGTGGTCTTGGTGTTCTCAATATCGAAGTACAAAATCAATGTCTCCTAAGTAAATGGTTGTTTAAATTTCTAAATGAAGATGGTCTATGGCAAACTATACTGAGAAGGAAATACCTTAAAGACAAGCCCTTTGGTAGTATAAAACGAAAAGCAGGGGACTCGCATTTTTGGAGTGGCCTTATGAAAGTAAAGGATCAATTCCTAGGTTTAGGTTCTTTTATAATTAATAATGGCCAACAGATACGTTTTTGGGAGGATAAGTGGATTGGTGATGCATGTTTTAAAGTACAATATCCTTCTTTATATAACATTGTTAGGAAAAAGAATGTCTCGGTTGCAACTGTTATGAGTAGGGTTCCTCTTAATATTTCATTTAGAAGAAGTTTAACGGGGAATAACCTCACTTTATGGAATAACTTGGTTGCACGGATTGTGCATATTCAGTTGACTGGATCTAGTGATGTCTTCAGATGGCATTTACATCAAAATGGTATTTTTTTTTCAGTCCATTCAATGTATGGCACTTTGACCAATAATGGTTATATTGAGAGAAACAAAGTCCTATGGAAACTAAAAATACCTCTCAAGATAAAGATATTTATGTGGTACCTTTATAAAGGGGTAACTTTGATGAAAGATAATTTAGTTAGAAGAAATTGGAACGGTAGTATTAAATGTTGCTTTTGCAACACAAATGAAACTATCCGGCACCTTTTTTTGAATGTCACTTTGCTAGATTTCTTTGGCGTTGCGTTTACATATCTTTTAACCTACTCCCCCCGATTAGTGTACGGCATATGTTTGGTAATTGGCTTCATGGTATTGGTGTTAACTTGAAGAAACAATTGCTAGTAGGGGCATCGGCGTTATGTTGGGGCATTTGGACTAGTCGAAACGACATTGTGTTTGACAAATCTCCTACTAAAACTTATATGCAGGTACTGTTCAGAGGGTCACACTGGCTCCGGTTCTGGGCACAATTGCAACCATCCAGTGAGAACAAGAAGCTGATGCAGCTTGCATGCCAAAGCTTAGAGATGACGACCATGCAAATTTTCGCCAATCATGGATGGGGATGTAGTAATAGAATTACTTACTAATGTTTTGTCATCCAAATTATTATTGGCCTTTTTTTGTGATGCAGACGGAGGTGCTGCAAACTTTTGTAATAAATGGCTCTAGCTTCTTTTGAAGTGAAGGCCGGAACTTTTTATCCATTATCTAAAAAAACAGCTGCGGAGCGCTCTGTTCTGACGGCAGCAAACAGAAACGAAGTGAAACTTGAAAGTTTGTTCGAGCAACATTTCTCCGTGTAGCTCGGCCGGACAGGGCCGCGCCGCATTCGCGGCACGGTCGTGGACTCGTGGTGTCGTTCACCGTGGCAAACAGACTTGGACGCGTCCACCTCGCGCCGGGCGCACCCGGCGTCCCTGGCCATGGTGGAGCTGGCGTTCGCCGCCATGCACTGCACCTTCATGGTCCGACAGGAAGCGGTCGGCCTACCTAGGAGACGGCACGGCACGGCGGAGCGCGCCGGGGGCGAGGGCGTGGTGCCCGACCTGAGAAGTCGTGCATGTGCATCCACGCTTCACTCTGGGCCGTGGCAGCGCGTCGCGGCGGAAGAGCACTCAGTGTACGCCGCCACCGTGCTCCTGGCGTGAAGGACGCGGCGCCAGCAGGAACGGACGCCGGGAAGAAGAACGAAGGGAGCGGCGACGCACAAGGACATGGTTGTCCGAGCGTACGTGCACGAAAGTGACCAAGAACGATGGCCGGGAAGCAAAGAAGCTCCTGCCGGACAAGTGAGAAGCGATTCTTCGCACAGGAAGGGAGAAAACCGGTGGACTGGTGGATGGTGCACGGGAGAAGTGGCGCGATCCTCCCCTATTTATCGCTTGCTGGCTCAGAATCCGAGTTTCACCAAAAGAGATGAGTTTGTTATATACGATTTGTACCGTACTGATCATATTAGTTGTATACGATGATATATGCACGCGATCTAGGCAAATTAATATGTTGGTTATACGGTTCAAGGAGTTTGGGCTTACAGGCGTACGCATGATAGCGCGTGATCAGCCACCTGCAAATATAGAGTTTAGGAGATCATGAAGGGAATGCTCAATCAGGTTCATGGCCTTGTGCAAAAAGCCAGCATCTCATCTTTTAACTTGCTAGGGAGTGAGTCCAACTCAATCGGTTCTCTTCCACTCAATTTTGGATGCCTATTTCTTCTTAATGAAAAGTCACTTAGTTCTTCCTAGGTTAGGTCTCCGTTATCTCCTTGGAGCACGGGGTGAAGTTAGATTGAAAAATAAACTCGAGCTTGAATAATTGTACACATCTTGCTTAACGACGCCATTTGTAAAAATCTATAGGTATCTGGTTTTTTTTTCTTGTCTCATGAGCTCGTGGCTACCAGCTTATTGTGTTCCACATGTATGGTCAATCCCAACCCAATGATCAGGATGATGTTCCATAAAATTAAATAACCTGCCACCTAAGATAAACACCGATATAGCAAGCGATTAAATGAAAAAAAGAGAAGAAAATTTGGTCTTGCATGCGACATGGTTTTTACACGACATCCAAGACAAGATGTGAGGTGGGTGACATTAAATTTAAGTATGGAAAAGCGATGTTTGCATTGGGAGAATAATATCTATTACTAGTTTATTGATGATGTGGAGACTATGGAAACTATGTCTGAAGTCTTAGTACACAAATCTCAACCATCGGATGTGTCGATTGAACTGTTAGTGATGCTTCTTCTTCCTCTAGTTGAGAAGGCGCGCAGATGTCCAACCCCCAGATCGGGACTTGGACTCCTCGTTCTCAGCAAAAAAAAAGGCCCTTTGCTGTGCTATTTTAAGAGAATATGTGGTCCATCAAAGATTATAGCATGATATGCGGTCATAGACGTGCCTTCACAATTAGTGGCGCATTTTAGATATATTGAGTTTGTGGCGTTTTCTCGAATATGTGGAAGAGAAAAACTTCTACCTTTTGCATCAATGTCTTATCCTTGGGAGGCCTTACCCACGTTGATTGGGATCTTTTTTCTTCCTCTGGTTGTTCTCTGTCTCCGATTCATTGAAGTAGCCATGATCTCATCCATCCTACATTCCTACTCCTACGTCCTACCAGTCTCTTTCCTTCTCCAACATGCTCTCGCTGCTAGACCTCCCATCAGAGAGGTGGCTAGACGGTGCAAAGGGTCAAAAAAACAGAGAGGTGGCTCATGCACGGCTAGAGGGGTGCAAGTGGAAGGTGGTGTGCACCAGGGGAATGAATTGAAGATGAATGGGGCTAGAAGAAGCATCCCCGGAAGGAAAAATGGGGGAGGGGGTAAGCTGTTTCACGTTATTTTCGCACATGGGGAGTGCGACCCGATAAGCAATGACAAAAGTGCGCCATTTAGGGGCATTGGTCGCTTTTTCGCTAGAACTAAGCGCAAAAGCCGCCCCAAACGGGATTATAGGTTCATAGTTTATCTTGAACCCTGCTTTCTTCCCTACCCTTAAATCTATATCCGACGGTCCATCCACTTCCCACTCGTGTATATAAACACACGCTCACCCCGATCCTAATTCCCCATGCCTAACCTAGCCGCCGTCTCTTCTCCATCGCTCCTATTTCCCCACAGATCTCTCGCACACTCCAATCTCCTCCTTGGCACCTTACCGATGGCAAATCCACCATCAGCTCCACCGGATCCACCATCTCCATCCCCCGATGCCTGTTCACTTAGGAGCACCATTTTCGATCGGAGTGTTTCGATTGAACCTTCAAAAATTAGGGATCATATTGTTTCAGTAATCTCCTTGCTGCCGGAATCGGAGAAGATGGCGGTGGCCAGAGGACAGATCGTGACACACATCCTAAGGTAAAGGCAGGAACTTCTCTAATAATCAAGTACTAGAGTAATCGTATGATTTTATAGTGATGATTTAGACATCAATCCGGTACTTTGATAGATTTGGCATCAAGCTGTCCTACCAAAAATGGAGCACTAAGACTTTTTGCCGGGGGCAATCGATCCGTCCCAGCACAGTAGCGCGCCTCTTTTTGCCCTGCCCTTTACACCGTGCCCAGTATCCCGGTTAGCCAGTAGGAAGGGAGTAGCCACAGCGTGACGTGATCCGGATCTCATCGCCACAGAAGATCCCTGCATCCTTGACTAGGTACAGTGTCGGGCGCCCCACCTGCGGCTGCGTATGTGTTTCTTCACCAACCACGAACTCTATTGAACCAGGCGAACCCACTCCACTGATTGGTGGGACGCCATTCCCGAGGCCCACCTGTCATCCGCGCTGCCTCACCCAGCGACCGTCACCGACATGTGGGCCCGCGCAGACGGTGACCCACCAGTCAGCGAGTCTCCGGAAATGAGCGGCAGTGCACAACGCCCAATCGGGCAAGAAATATCCTATCATCTGGTCCGGCCATCTTTTCCCGTAGCCGCCGCCGTCGGCACGCACCCTACCACCACGTCAACCCCCACTATCCCACCCACCCACTGACCAATGGACCCACACCCACGGGACCCGCTTGTCATTGTCCGGCGGGCTGGACCTCCGATCCCCTGGGCCCGCAAAGTCAGCGAGCGAGAGCCGTGCCGGAGTGGCTTGCGGCCAGGTAGGCGAAGCACGGCAAGTAAACAAAAACATTTGAGCCGTAAAGAAAGGCGGAGGCTAGCGAGAGAGGCGAGCACAAGCACAGCACCCACGCCGCGCACGCGCTCCGGCACTCGCTCCCCCCTCCGCTCCGCCACACTCATCAGAGCGCAGGCGCGCGCGCAGATCTCTCCCCCGCGGCCCAGCTCTCGCGATTCGGCCGGAGGATTGCTGCCCTGGTTGCCGGCGGCTTCGATTCGGTACCGCGGCCGCCTCAGTCCGGTTTCCGTCGGCTGTTTTGGGGATTCCCCCCCCCCCCCCCCCCCTCTCCCTTAACCTGGGTTTGTGACGGGCGCAGATCTGACGGGAGCCCGGCGGCGGCTGTGGAGGGCACGGGGGCAGGCTAGGGTTAGGGTTCCGCCGCGATGCAGCGGCCGGGACGGCTGCAGCGCTCGGGGTCGAAGCGCGCGCTTGACCCCACCGGCGGCGGCGACGACGACGACCATGCGCCCAAGCGGCCGCGTGTCCCCGCCCTCGCGAGGTGAGAGCGCGTAAAATGTTTTTGATTCCGCTCTGTAAGGTTTGTGATTGGTTAGGGTTCGGTTCCGTGGCTAGGTTGTCGGCTGCTTTCCGATTGGAAGAAATTTCAAACCTTTGCTTTAGCCTGATTCGATTGAGATGACTGACGGAAGTAGTAGTGATTACTTTGCTAGTGCTGCCGTTGCTGTTAGGATTAGAAAGTACTCAAATGAGTGCAGGAAGTTCGCCCAATTATGTTTTTTTGCCTATTTGGTTAATTGTCAGACTGAGAACTTGAACTGGAGGATGGTTTGGTTTACATGTGGGAACTGTTTTTTGTTCTGAGATGAGATAAAACTATTATAAAAAGAAAGTGGCTTGAGGCGGATAATTATGAACCTTAAATGCACTGTGGTCCATGCAAAAGTGGTGGGGTTTTTTTCCAACATTTCAGAGTGTCCGCTCTTTCGGTTGCCGGTGCTGTCCACCTCAGAGCACCAACTCATTGATAGCCAAGTGTTATGCTGTAGAAGGTGGATAACCATTTCTTACAGAAACTGAAGCTCAATATTAGCATGTATTTTTGCCATGCTGTTCTTGAAACAATTTCTCTTGATTTAGTAGTGAATACAGGTTGAGTTATAAATTAGCAATCCACATGCCAGAACCATGGCCTAGGCTACTACTACTGCTGTTACTGATATCTTTCCCCCCTCCTTTTGCCCTGTTATTTCTTTCTTTCTTTGCTTGTTTTCTTGCCTCTTGTTGGGTTTCATCTCTAGCCTACCCCAACTGTCCTGGGAATAAAAAGGTTTGTTGCAATTCAGTAATATATTAGTGTAGTATTATCTTGTTTATGGTGGGAACAGAAGGTGGGTGCACAGTTAGGGTTTGCTAACATATTAGATGCAATAATCTTATAGTCAAATGAGATGATGATAATCAACAAAAAGTATTTTGGTCGAATTTTATAGATAAGTTACAATTTTTGACACCTTTAGATTACAAATATATGTTTGTTGCTTAACTAATGATATGTTTTTCAGTGTCATTGTGGAAGCTCTCAAGATGGACAGTTTGCAGAAGCTTTGTTCATCGCTTGAGCCCATTCTTCGAAGAGTTGTGAGTCAAATTGATGCTGGACTTCTTTTTTAGTTTATATTTGAATTCCGTATACAATATTGTTATCCTTATTGATATATCTTATCTATTATGGTACTAGGTAAGCGAAGAAGTAGAGCGCGCTTTAGCCAAATTGGGCCCTGCTAGAATTCAAGGAAGGTAAAAAATCATCACATTACTCTTCATGGTGGCACTTGGGGGATGCTCTATTTTGGAATTTGAGATTTATTGTTGCAAGTGTGATTTGGCCACATTAAAAGCTTTTGAGGTGTGATACTGATACCAATTTAAACAGATCCTCCCCCAAAAGAATTGAAGGCCCTGATGGAAGAAACCTTCAGCTTCAATTCAGAAGTCAATTGGCTCTTCCAATCTTTACTGGTGGAAAAGTTGAAGGGGAGCAGGGAGCAGCCATACATGTTGTGCTGCTGGATGCAAACACTGGATGTGTTGTTACTTCAGGACCTGAATCATTTGCAAAACTGGATATCCTTGTGCTTGAGGGTGACTTTAATAAAGAGGAAGATGAGGATTGGACAGAAGAAGAGTTTGAAAGTAATATTGTCAAGGAGCGTGAAGGGAAGAGGCCTCTTTTGACAGGTGACCTACAAGTGACTCTTAAAGAAGGTGTTGGAACCATAGGGGAGCTTACCTTCACTGACAACTCCAGCTGGATAAGAAGCAGGAAATTCAGACTTGGGCTGAGGATTGCTCCTGGCTTTTGTGAAGGTATTCGTGTCCGAGAGGCCAAGACTGAAGCTTTCCCTGTTAAGGATCACAGAGGAGAATGTACGTGTGGCACATATTGTCAATTTGCTTATGCATCAGATGATATAAACATTTTTTTTAGATTTAGCGTTAGTTGCAAAGCATGCTGATTTTGTATTTATTAGTGTACAAAAAGCACTACCCACCTGCGCTCAAGGATGATGTTTGGAGACTAGAAAAGATCGGCAAGGATGGCGCATTCCACAAGAAACTAAATGCTAGTGGGATCTATACAGTTGAAGACTTCCTCCGGCTTCTTGTTAGGGATCAGCAGAGATTGCGTAGTGTAAGTTCTATGATGCCTGTTACTACTTACTAGATTGTAACTTATGGTGCTTCCTATATGATCTAACATCCCTTGTGCTTTGTAGATTCTGGGCAGTGGCATGTCAAATAAGATGTGGGAGAGCCTTGTTGAGCATGCAAAGACTTGTGTCTTAAGTGGAAAGCATTATGTATATTATGCTAGTGACACAAGAAATGTTGGTGCAATATTCAATAACATCTATGAGTTTACTGGTTTGATTGCCGATGATCAGTTCATTTCAGCTGAAAATCTCACAGACAATCAGAAGGTTAGTGTCCTTTTCTCTGTCTCTGGGGCCCTGACAACTACAATGCCTTAAGTTGAAAACCATTACAAATTAGGTTCATCAATTTGATATTCTGCTAAAGTAACCAGAGGGTGTCAATGGGCAAAGAATCAAATTCTTGTTTGAAGAATACCTTTGGAAGTTGCTATACATTTAACAGATCATCACTTCACTAAACTGAATGAATCATGGCAAAGCCAAGACATGAAGTCATTAACATTTTTGGATGAGATGGATGGCTTTGAGAGTTTTCGTGATTTATTAGCTAAACTTACATTTGGACCGAAATTTTCTATCCGAGGTGTGGTCTACTGAATAAATTATGACCTTGCTCATCTTAAACTGCAGGTCTATGCTGATGCATTGGTAAAGAAAGCATATGAGGATTGGATGCATGCTGTAGAATATGATGGCAAGGCACTCTTGAGCTTCAAGCAGAAAAAGAAATCAGTCACGACAAGAAGTGACACTGCCGCAGCTTCAACAGGCAATCCTGCTTCATTTGGTTCGGCCAATTCACAGAAACAAGCGTCCATGCCAGCAAAAGCTGGACAATCTTCCTCGGCGGGTACTATGAATGAAGGTAATGTATCCTGATTTCTCCTATTTATCCTTTTTGTTTTAGCCATGCTTTAGCAGCCACAGATTTTTAAGGAGAATTAGATTGCTATTGCGAAGGGCATAAATTGAAATAACATGCAGTATGAGGATGGAATGTTATGCTGGTGGTCACATGCTAGTGACACATTGGATGTTATTTAGTAACCTGTTAATCTTTGCAATAGCACTATACACTATTACCTTACTTTTATCATTTGCATGACATGCCCAGCGATTTCAGTCTAAGCCCAATTCATCCTTGGTGACCCAACATTAATGTGCAAAAATGATAATGGAGTTTTCTGATAGCTTATTTTCATTGCGCTACACATAACCTAATTGATTTACTTCTCTTCAATTTTCTTTTTGTCACTATATAATCTGTTATGATAGCATAATAAGGATTTGCTTCTACATATGCCGGATTGTAACAATGACAAATCAAGTAGGCTTGTTCAGTTATTCTTGATGCTTGGATCAGGGCATTAGAAAAGAATTGCACTAGTAAATAATGATGCACCATACTTTAGTAGTCGTTGCTTTACAATACTAAGCCAACGATTGTCAGTTGCATAAAGAAACATGATACTGCTTATGACTATGGAATATTGATGTGTGGTCTGCATGATGGTTGTGTGAATTGTATGAATTTATCATATGTGCGCTGTACTGACATCACCGAATTACTTTTCCTGTTCAGCAGATGGAACTAGAAGTGGATACAATGGAAACCAGTCAGCAAGATATGCAGCCAACACTCAGAACATTCCCACAAACATCGCCATGCAATATGACAGGAATGTGCTGTCGCCTGAAAGCCAGTTTAGTGGTTCATCTCTTCAGACTCAAGCTTCAAGAGGGTCCAATATGCTAGCATTGGGACCTCCGCAGCAACAGCACCAAAGTTTTGAATTCCCAGCACTCGGCCAGTCCATGCAGCCGACAGGGATGAATCCTTTTGATGAATGGTCGCAACCACAGGAGAACCGTGGTGGGGTCGATGACTACTTGATGGAGGAGATCAGGATGAGGAGCCATGAGATACTAGAAAATGAAGAAATGCAGCAAATGTTGCGGATTCTGAGCATGGGTGGTGCAGGAACTAACCTGACTGAAGATGGCTTCAATTTCCCTTCTTACATGCCTGCACCTTCCCCCAACATGAGCTTTGAGGATGACCGCACCCGTGCACCCGGGAAAGCTGTTGTCGGGTGGCTCAAGATCAAAGCTGCCATGCGATGGGGCATCTTTGTCAGGAAGAAGGCAGCCGAGAGAAGAGCTCAGCTTGTTGAGCTAGATGACTAGATGTATTAACAGCTTGAAGCATGTGCTCTCGAGCTGGTTTTGTACCAAAGTTTCTTGGATATTGTGTGGATCCCCATGGGCTCAGCTATGCCCCTTAGGAGGACAGTTCTGGTCCTGAGCTTCAATATGGACAAAAACTTTTTTTTTCCATTTTTCTTTTGTATAGATCTTTCTACCATTTTTCATGTTTTGTTTTAGTGTGATGCTAGTCCTGTTATGAACATTAACCTGAAATCTGTACATTCATTTGTTACAGAATTCAAACAGGCATTAAACATTGGCACTTGGTCATTTTTTGTTCCGCGCGCTTAAACAGAGGTCACACTAGCTATTTGCGTGGCTATGCACTATGCTGTGCTGATAATATGTGTTTCAAAACATGCTAGCTGATCTGCACAGGCCAGCCACGCAAGGCATACTCGAGTAAATTCCTTGGTTTAAGGAACCTTGGAACCAGCATTCGGAGTCGGGACGCAGCCTGCACCTGCTGGAACCCTACGCCACGCCGATACTTCGGTCGGCTGCCGTATCGCGTATCGCGGACGTTTCCGATTCACGATACGGCACCGATACTCCATCGATACTTATTTAGTACTACTATTCTTACCCTTCCTCTCTACTTTCTTAGATCAATTTTTTTCCTTTAATTAGACGGCAGCAACCGATACCAGAAGTTTATATGCAAGTGCTAATGCTTCCAACACCAATCCAACTATTTAAGACTTATTTTATACATTAAATTCTTCTATTTGAGACTTATTTTATATATTATATTTAAATTCTAAACGTATCGACGTACCAGATTAATTTGAAAATGACGTATCGTACCAACGTATCCGTACCCGATACCAATACTGTCTGAATCGGCGTGGCCTAGCTGGAACCACGTACTAGTCTGAGGAACCAACATTCGGAGTCAGTGCACAGAAAACTAGCACTGCCCAAACCACGTAGCCTGAGGGCACATTTGTTTGAGCTATGATTGAAGTTTTGGTAGCTTTTCTAAAAAGTTGCTGTATGCTTTTATGAGTAATTTCGAAAAGCCAATATTAACTTTTAAAAGATATTTTTACTTTCTAAGCTAAAGCTACGAATAGTTTAGAAGACTTATCTTTTTAGTTTTATGGTTTTTCGAAAACTGTATGAGATGTTCATCATTTGTTTGAGCTCCTGGCTTAGAAAACAGATCAGATTCCTCTGAATCATCGATTTAGCTTTTGCGTCATTATCTTTCTTTTGTCTTGTCTTTTATCTTGTCTTTGTTTCTTTTGCATAGCTTGTGCATCAGAATTAACGCTATGGCTATTTTCAAACCTTTTGCGTTTCTTTATATATGTATATGTTTTATCCTGTTAATTTAGTTATGTGTGTGCTCATAACTTCATAAGTTTTGGAGCATGTTTGGCTTGAGCTTAACTTTGCCACGCCTATACTTAATTTAGTGTTTGGTTGAGTACTACAACTATGGTAAGACACATTTTCTTTGCACTCCGGCCCACTTGTTATACATTTGATTAGCCTCGTCACAGTTGTGGCTAATAATTTTCTCGCAATACTTTTGTGGGTAGACACCTTGTCTAATTTAGCTGTGAAAATATAATTTCCGACCGAACATGCCATTATGTTTTAACAATTTTACAAACTAAAAAAATGAAGAAGACAACGTAAATTTCATTAGGAAACACATGCTTGGGTAAGGGATGATATTATAATGCTTACTCGCTCCTTCTGAAATATAAAATATTTTAAATTATCCAAATATAAGGTATTCTAGTCATATTTGAACAATGTTCATTTAATTCTTCTTGGAGTTTGCATGAATAATTTGGTTGGGTAGGGGATTATCTAAATGGCCTCCTTCTATCCGCAACTATACCATTATTCCTCGGCCTTGCCGTCCAAAAAAAAATCAGCTTTAATACATCATGCTAATTTGCTTTCAAACAATACTATTTGCCAGGCCACCTACTCTAAATAGCATCGACCAAACCTTGGCTGTGAAGGACAAAATGAAATGGCGTTAACTTCCGGTCCTAGCAAGTGTGTCTATCCTGTCGATGCTGCTGGTCAAGTCGAGACAAGGCAAAGCTAGCAAGGTCGGAATCAAGCGCGCAATAATAATCTTAATCCCACGGTATGTAATGTGGGCCTATCACTATAATAATCTTAATCCCGATAATTAGCAGCTCCAAGGACAGCATCCAGGACCCAACATTTCAGGTGGAACATGCATGAACTGGGACACGACAAAAACAAAAGGGCGAGATTAAACAAATGGATGGCCGGATCAGCACTGGCAGTACGTGTTCGTTTTCGTTGTCTGGGACCGACCAATGCCCGGTGAGTCCGCAAAATTTTATGTCTTAGCCCTTTGCAGAGTATTATTTTGCTAACTGGTCCAAGGGAAAACAAATAAGACCGTTTGTGTCCTGGCGTGATATTTGGCGGCGCCGTCGAAGAGTGTCGTTATTGATGTTAAACTTCATAAATACAAAACATATTTTGTTCAGTCAAATGTTAACTTTATAAACTTTGATAAAAGTTAAATGAGACATTTGCATCAATATGTTTATAGTTAAAATGGTTTTGAGGTTATATTGAGTCTTTAGTAATTGATATTATATAATTAGAGAAATCAAGGGTCAAAATCTATTTTAAAACTCGACTCCTGGGGGAATGACCTCCTCCAAGGCTTTGACTGAAAAGATAGAAGTTCTCTTCTCCGCAGGGTCGAGAAAAGGCCATGAACCCCGGCTGTCCAGAACGTGCTACTGACGGCGACGACGCGCCTGTGGCCTTTGCCACTCCACCGTAAGCCCCTTTGCCAAAATCTATTTTAAACATTTCCCAACTTAGAGTTATACTCCCTCAGTCCAAAATTTATCTACCTATATAACTAGAATAATATATTTTACCACGAAACAAAGCGTTAGGATTTTATTTGGCTAATCCCAGTGGTGAGATTCATTTTGCAGTTTCCAATACTCCACATCATTTAAAAAGATTTGAGTTCAGGGATGAAACGTCTTCACAGTGCACACTTTCGTTATTGCATGCTTTCATAGGTTGGCAATAGTATTTTATTACGAGGAACGTGATTGGACGTTGACGGGGAAATGAAACTATTTAGCCCCCCAATGCTAATTTTAATGGGTTTCATAGTCTTGAAAATACTATATATCGAGTTTCATCCTAATTTAACTATTTCTCTTTCTTTCTTCATTAATACCTTGACATGTCATCACATATGCTGATCTGTTATTTTATTTAATGTGCATGAAACCCATACGAAACTTGCACCGCGAATAGCCTTACTGTACAGGCAATCTACTTTCATGCATGGTTTTATTCAAGGGCATATTTGTGAAAGATTCTTCTACAAATGGTTAAATTATAAAGTTCCTCAAGTGCAGGTGGGAGATTTCATTTCTTAATATAATAGTAATAAAAGGGGAAAAGGTTGAACAACGGATTAACAAAGGAGAGGTGTGTACTAAGAAAGGAGGAGGGGTGGCCAGGGGAGACGAACCACCCGAGTGCGTGCGTGCCCTATCCCCCCCCCCCCCCCCCCCCGACATCGGATTATAAAATTGGCTCATCGCCGTCGCCTCATCCCCTTTGCGTGGGAGACTACGACGACCGAGTGGTGTATTTGCTGGGCCGGATGCAGATGCAGTGTACCCAGACCTGCAGGCTCCTGCTGGCTCTTCCGGCCGGCCTCCTCTCTGGCTCTATCTCCGCCCTCTCCAGCTCATCTCTAGATCGACTTATATAGCCGCCCTGCAAGCAATAAGCTCCTCCTCGCTGCATGCCTGTATACACATCATCTCCGAATCCGAAGGCGACTGACTGACCGGCCGGCCGACCAACCGACAGGATGGATGATCGTCGCGCTGGGTAACGTCGGCGCGCGGCGGCTGTATCGATCTGCATGCATGATCACCTGATCGATCGATCGACAAAAAGATGCGCGTCGTCTCACCGGCTGCAGGTGAGAGGTATCCATAATCCATGCTAGCTTTTTTTGCACGGTCGTGCTCTCCATATTGCTGCCAAGTTAATTTTCTTCTATTCGCTCTCTTCTTCTTTTTTTCTTTTGAGCGGAATTCGCTCTCTCCCTTTTTCGGGCCGGGGTCGGATGGATGGAACAACCCAGGTCGGTGCATGTAACGGTCGTGCAGATGCATGCACTGGATCTTTGGCCATCTTGATGATCGTGTTGGCATGGGCACGGTCTTAGATGTTGTGGGGGCGTCCCGCCGTAATCTACTATCGTGGCTCCAGTTTGATCTGTAGAGGCATATATGGGTCGTGTTTAGTTGTGGGTGAAAATTTTTACACTCATATTTGACCATTATAATAGGGTATTAAATAAAGTTATTTTAAACCAATAGGTACAAAACCACTCAACCACGGATCAGAAACTCACAACTTAACAGTACGTGCTTGGTTCTGGCATGATTCCTCTGTTTGGTCGCCGTCGATTAAGGAGATGGATACTGTTTTTACCCAGTTATATACATGCACACTGATTTCTTATGGCACACATCCCACCACATGCACGCACCACACGCGCTACAATCACGTACGGAAAGCTAGTACTCTCACGCACGTATATTCTCTTAATAAGGAAACAGTATATTTGTAGTTTATTATCCTAAATTAAATAATTTTAAATTTGATTAAATTTATAAAGAAAAAACTCCGACATTTGTTATCATAAAATACGCATAATATGAAACCATGTTTTACATCTATTCGGTATCGTAAGTATTAATACTACTCTATTATAAAACTGAACATGTTTGTTCGATTTAGGACAAAGATAAAAAATATATATCATAATTTTAACTCCAATGGGTCTCCACAGTCATATCAAAGCAAGGTACTTCAATAAGTTGTGTAATTAACCATTAGTGTGAATTATAATATACTCACAAGCAAACTTTAATCTGGGTTGTTCGATGGACAAACTCTATGCTTACTTTTATTTGCAAATAACTAGCTCTTTCATTTTACAATGGCAGCAAACCTACACACTTATTACGTCGGAGCACGCATACTTATCCAGTTATCCATGTAAACACAATTGTGCATACATCACCTGATCACATATCATGCTACTGAGCGTGAATCGTCAAATTTATGCCATCATGACCAAATCGTTAATACGAATAATCATCTCTTGGGACTAGCTAGCCGTATGAATCAAAATGATCAAAGCACATCGCACATATATGAATTTGAGTGTGAGGACCCTCAGGTGCCGGTCTTCTTCTCTAGTGACCCTCAAGACACGTCCTACAATGGAAGGTGTTAAACATTTGTCAGATATACACGCCAATAGGCCCGGCGTACGTGACATATAACCTGACACTCAGTGACTCAGCTACCCTATTCTTCCATTTTCTCTCATATAATTCTTACTCTCTCAGGCTGAGCTGGAGGCAAAGGAGCTCCCTCTCCTGAGTCCTGACCTCAATTCGCCTCAATCCTCCTCCGATTCTTCAGGTTTAGTCAGCCTCGATTCAAAGCACATTCTACGGGCGAATCGACAAGCAAGGTAAATCCTTCCTCCCCCTCCGTTTATTTTTGACTCATCTCCGAAGGGAATAAGGAAAAAAAATGTATATGGCTGTGTTGTGGGTATTAGGCAAAGTCATACCAGCCTACGAGGCATGAGCATGACTAACTCAACTTCAGCACTGGAGCAGGAGATCGTGTTGGCACTTGAAGAACCAAGAGATGAAGTTATCATCAAGGGAACGCACTATAGTTAGAACTTAGAAGTAGACTTCCGTATATTGGGACAAACCAGCCGGTCAGAGTTGGTGTACGCGATGAGATATCTGCTCGTGGAATTTAATCAAAACCAATTTATATGTAGAAGTCCCTTATTGGAGAAGAATAATACATTTGACTAAGATGAGATAGGGCTCCCGAGAGTCATGCATAAGAAATACACACTGGACGACATAAGCAATGCCGGGGCTAGTAGAACTGTAGAAGGTTTGGACTGTGTAGCATCAGCCATCGACAACATATACATAGTGGTGGTAAAGGCCCTCACTTTTGTACTAAAAATTCTAAGGATAGGGCCGGATTAGGGCCGGGCTAAAATAATACTAGTTTTTGAGCTAAATTTTGTTAGGGCCAAGTTAGATTGTGAAGGAACAAACGGGCCATGATCCGTTACCACCCCTACATATATATAGTGTGAGGAACAACAACAGTATGATAATCCGCACCTTATAGGTGTGGTTTTACAAACAAACATAGCGGTAACAAACCAAATCCTTACAGCACGTACATTGTGGTAGATACGCAAACAACACCCAAGTAAATAATTTTGCGTGCTGCGGTACTCTACATTTCTCTTCTCTCTCTGCACCGTACCCTCATCACATATCCTAATTAAGATAAGACGAGAAATTAACCTACCTCGTATTGGTCATCTTTTTTTATATATAGCTTAAAGAAAGCATCATTATTCCCTTCCAGAGGACGCACCGACAGGTCCAAGGGGGGGCAAACCAAACCACCGCCATCGCCTCTCCAGCGGCGGGCGCGGCACGTGAATGCCGTCGTCGCTGACACCACCGGCAGGCGGGAGGGCGGCTCATCATCGCCTCGACGGCCGGCACAAGCACCACCCCCATGACCCAGCTGCAGCAAGCACGCCGAGGGGCTTCTGCGCCAAGTACTTCTCGGTGGAGTCGTGCCTCCTGCTCGCCCTCGTCACCGCGCTGCTGCTGCTGCTCCCGCTCGTCCTGCCGCCGCTCCCGCCACCGCCGCTGGCGGTGCTGCTCGTGCCGGTGGCAATGATGGCGGTTCTCCTGGCGCTGGCGCTCATGCCAGCGGCAGGTGGCCGGAATGAGGTCGTGGACCCGGCGTCCTACTGCTTGTAGTCTTGTGGATTTATGTAAACTACAAAGTTTTGCAGGAACAGAGGTTTTGATTCGAATGGTTGAGCAATTTCTTTTGCTTTCTCTTCTTTAGATGTTTGTATATAACTCTCCCTCTATGTTTTTTTTACTTGGCATCTGTGGGGACTAGGGACCGAAGGCCCCATGAAAATTGAATATGGATCATAGAATTTATTCCACACATGTATACGTACATGATATACGAATAAATTTTATCTATGTAGGTATCCACATTTTGCTAATATATAATATATAACAAAATCCATATATCTAGAAAAATCAAACCAAAATGAGTTATGATTTGGGACGAAGGGAGTATAAAGAAGGCAAAAATAACACAAAATGAGTAAAATGCTATGAGTTACACACAAAGTATATCAATCATAGAATAAAATTCAAACATGTTCACCGATTGAACCACAGAACCCCTGAACCAGACTGTTCGGTTCAATCAAAAGATTGGTCATGCTGTTTGTACCATGAACCGGTTTTTTAGTGAATAAGTGATCAATTCGATGTTTGGATATAATGGTTTCGAATTGTGGATAATGGACTATTACAATATTGCTTATTCTATTATGTTATATGTGATATATTTTGATAATAAAACTTACATATTATTTATATAAAATAAGAAAAATAAATATTATATTAATAAATAATGAACTACTGGTTGGGCTGGTGCACTAGTAGCCTAACCAGTTCGATCTTCATTCATGCCATATGATATCAGCTATACTACAGCATAAAAATAAATGTTTTGTGCAAAACTCGTACATTGCACATCTGTGTTGCAAAGTTGCAGTTGCACAAAATTCCCTGCAAACTTTGCATCATTTGGAGAAAATTCGGCCCCTCCGCATTTGCTAATACGCCAGACCTGGCGTGCGCAAAAACTGTGAGCGACAGGGGAAGAATTCCCTTGCTGACGCCGGCGCGGCTGCAAATTTGTTGCGGCAGGATGTGTCCTGCGGCGGCGCATGTCCCTGCAATGCTGTCCTGCCTAAGAGTCCATTGGGGGCTTAAGTTATGCTGGCAACAAGAACAGCAACAAACAGATTCTTTGTTGTTTACAGTTCAAACACTGCTCTGTGCTCTGGTTGCATTTCGAACACAAATTCAGAGTTTTGCCACACCATGGCATGGGCAGATTAGATAGCTATATATAAACACGTCAGCTTCCTTCAACAGGATGTCAAGAGACAACTTCTCTTCTTACAAAAACCAAAACTCCTGTACATGGTATTGAGGCTTGTGTCGCACCCAAAACTATTTCTACCTCCAGTCCACGGGAATACTGGGAATTGGCAGCTACACACTGCTCGGGACTCTCTTATACCACCTAGGGACCATACGATGCTTATGAAGTTAAAACCTTATTTACACTTGGCTTCCTCCCACGATCCAACCAAGAACGAAGGCATGTGACGCTCCAGGGCCAACACAAGGTCCTTCCACTGGTTCTCCGCGCCAGTGGGCTCCCCGAGTCGGCCCATCGCCTCCACCAGCTCACCCCTCAGATTCTGAGGCAGCAGCTGCGCACCTGCCTCGCTCACACACGCCCGGTACAGCGGCAGGTATGTGATGCCAAGCACCATCTGCGGCGGGAGGTCGTCTAGGCAGACCGGGGACGCACCTCTCCTGAGGATCCTCGTGACGTTCACGAAATGCGCCTCGCCGGCGCTGACCCCTTCGGCGAAGGCAGCCTGGGACCAGTGATCTTTCAGAAAGGCAACCAGGTCTGGGGGCTCACCATTGGTGGCCCCCCTCGCAATGAGGTCTGCTGCCTCATATGTCGCAGTGGCATCTCTTAGGAAGTTGGATCTCAGGAGGAAGGCGACACCATCGAGCGACCCACTGCCCTGTCCACGGGCAGCTTTAAGGATTTGTGTGCTGAGAGCTTCAAGGATCTGCTGGGGGATCTGTTCAAGTAGGTGGGAGGCTACCACAAAATGGCCACTGGAGGCAGCAGTTGTGAGGGCAAGGCACATCTCAATCTCAGGAACACCTCGACTGACAAACCAGTGGACGACCTGCAAGCACCCGCGCTCAGCAGCTTTTATTAGAGGACCAAGGAAAGAGGATGCATTCCCTTCATCAACCAAGCATGCCATTGTGTCCAACTTGCAGTAATGAGAAGCATACACTAGAGCCAGATCGACATCCACAGCCAAGCTATTCTGAGATGCAATCTGCATAAAGGAACACATGCTACAGCTGTTAATTGTCATGATTTCCTCGGATGAACTTTCCAAAGATGTTTAAGGTAGTTGTGCGACAATTCTAGGATACATAAAGGAAAAGGGTTTCCATCCCATTGTGTGTATAAGGAAACAAAATCTACAGGAAGGACCTTATATCACCGTTAACCTTTTTCAGGCCAAATTCTCAAAAGTATCAAATTCTACAAATTTCAAGACTAAACTATACTTCAGTAAATGGATGTTTATGCACAAAGGTACAATCCCATTCCATGGAAAAGCACAAAATGCCTCAGCTAGTTGAAGTACCTGAGAACATGTTCTAGAATCTAGAAAAGTAGTTAAAAGCCCAAAAGCTTTGACAAAAAAAGGCCATTATATTTCTATAATATTATATCATTAATTAAAAGGAAACTGATGATTTAAAAGTCAATACCATTGTTCGACATTTTTAGGTAAAAATGACAAGATTGTTACAGAAGAAAAACTGGTTTTCATTCCATTCAACAGTACAAGTAAACAAAAACTAAATGGGGAGGGCCTCATATTGCTGCTAAACCTTTTCTGGACAAATTGTAGAATTAATTCACAACCACTACAAAATATGAAGATCAAATTATACTTTGGGAGCAATCTACATTTTTGTTCAAAATGCATATAGGCCCAATCCTATTCCGTGAGAGCACAAAATACCTCAGCTAGTTGGAGTACTCTAAGGACATGCTCTCAAATGAAGATAAATAGTTAAAAGCCCAAAAACACGCAAAGAGGAAGGCAGCATAAGGAAAGAAAAGGTACCTTCATAACTATATAATATGATGCTTCTTAAGCGCAAAGAACAGGAAATGCTAAAGTGCTGAGTATATTAAATGGATAGACAGAATTCTTACAGGAACAGGATACTCCAACAATTTGAAATTATTGTGTATTTATTTTCTGATCCTACCTAAGCCCGATAAAACATAAACAAAGAACATGCATATATTGAATATCAACTTGGTTGCCTTAACTTGGCTATACTTTGGCAAGAAAATGAACTATCATTGACTGTATTTTGGTTTCAGGCTAAAATTATGCATACAAACGAAATATATGCAAAACTTTCCAGATTTTGGCAGATCCACATGTAGGAAGGAAAGTGGACATATAATAGAGTGTGACTGTATGACACTTTAGGATAATAAGACAGACTAGGGTTTCACAGAGAATAAGTAGTTTGCATCCCATTACACTGCACAAGGAAACAAATCTAAACACACCAGTAAGGCAGTAACCTATTTCAGGCCAAATTTTAGAATAACTCATAAATGCTACCAAATTGCAAGATCAAACTATATTTCTTTAAATCAATTTTTATGCACATAGGTCCAGTCCTATTCCATGGAAAGGCACAAAATGCCTCAGGTAGTTGAAGTAATTTAAGAGCTGCTCTAGAACTGCTCTAAAATGTAATTAAGTAGTTGAAAGGCCCAAAAGCTTCAACAGAAGGAAAATGTTAGTTACATTACATTAATATTATATGATTACTGCTGAAGAGCATACAGCAGTAAAGGAAAAACTGTTGAGTTTCTTGAGGAGTGGTGATAAACTGAAATCTCGCCGGAACCGGATACCCCAGCAATTTGAAAATAGCATGTTTAGTGTGTGATCTTACCAAATGTAACCATCAAATTGTTTACCCTAACCTGACTACAATTTGACAACAGAATGAACTATAGTGACTATGTTTTAGTTGCATACCCAGATTAAGGACATAAACCACATATATGAAAAAATTTGATCAATCAGTCTAAATTTTGGCAGACCCAGATGTAGGAAGAGTTACAAAAGAGTGCTTCCATTAGAAAGTTTCATTTTCTACACCACAGAGTATAAATCAATATTTTCAACTTGTCATTACGTATATTTTCTATAAGATCACCACTATGATGGTGTTATTTGCACAGAAAAAAGGAGCTTGTTGGCAAAATGCATCACATAAGACTAATAAGTTGGAATATCATCTTGAACTGCAACTTGAATTGATTCCAATATTTTGATGCTCATAAAAAAAAGGAAAATATCATCCATAACTGTTTGCCAATTGAAAGAATTTGTTCTTCCTAGGTGTCATTCCAAAACGCTAATACTACAAACATAAGAAAATCAGGAAAATAATCTAGAGCACTGGGTCAAATATCTTGGTAATGGAACTGATTCCATTTTTTTATGGCTTGCAGAAAAAAGGCATATATTGTCCATAACTGTTTTCCTATTGAAATAATTGGATCTTCCTAGGTGTCATTCGAAAGAACATAAGAAAAATCAGGAAAATGAGCTCTGGGTTGAATATTTTGGTCATGACTCACACAATCAACCTCTTCCAGAAAAAGCAAAAGAAAACACTACTGAATTGCTCAATTGTGTTTTGCTAAATACATTGTTACTTCCTACATCAAGATTAATGAGAACTGGGGTTACCTCTAGCAGAATGCGTACAAGCTCAGTACTTCCAAAGCGAGCTGCTTCCAGGAAACACTGATTTACATTGTCAGCGCCTCCTTCCACAAGCAATGATAAAAGGCCCTTAATCGAGACAGCTGAACTCCCAGAAGACCATCCAGGTTCAAATAAACTTGAGAAGAGTGTAAGGGGGAAGCAGGCCGCATCAAATGCCTCGGTGAAAATCTTGCCACTGAGATTGTCGCCAGCTATGTCCAAGAAGGCTCTAAATGCTGACAGATGGAGCTGTACCTCTTGGAGAGTGTTACAGTTCCATCTGTACCTGTGTGCCTCTTCTTCAGAACAATGGTGCATATGAATACACTGCAAAGCCCATTCCATAAACTTCTGCACTTTGGCACCTGCCTCAACTTTCAAATGGTCGGCACCAGGACAATCTCGCAGACGGTCGTGCAACCTAAATTTCGGGACCAAAAGAAATAGCATCACCAATAATGTATTAAAAAGACCCTTCTGAAAAAAAAATATTTAATTGCATATAAGATGAGAGTCACCTATTGGCGACGATCTCCTTGCTATCACCCACAGAGATAGCCTTGCTTTGGCAGGCTGCAACACAAGACGCAAGCAGTGACGTCCTCAGGATTGCCCTCGCAAAATCCTTTGCCCCCGCGGCCACGATCTTCGCCATCAGACCGTTGATCCCCTCGAGATCCCGCCTCGTCCGCAAGAACCATATGGCGTCAAGGGCGACCGACAGGCCATAATCCAGCATCGACTGCTGATCTGCTAGAGCAACAAGACTCTCAGCGAGACCCCACTGCCGTGAGAACAGCAGCAGCTGCAGCGAGTGCCCGAAGTCGACCCACCCATTCTCAGGGGCGGGCTCAGTATCGGACATAGGTGTGCACATGTGCACCCAACAATTTTAGCAAGGAATCGAAGTTATTAGTGGGTGAAATTCATGGTCAGATCCGAATACAGATAGCAAGCGCTAGGGGTTTGGGCGTTCGATTTCGCACACCAGGAAGGGAAGGGAATGGAATGGGCGGGCGTACCCCCTGTCGGATGTTCGTCGCCGGCGAAGCGCCAGACGGAAGAACTGGCCAAAGGGCGGCGCCACTCGCCCTGCGTCGCCGCTGGGAAAGGAAAGGGAGAGAGGCGAGACCGAGACCCGAGAGAGAGAGGGGAAGGCGTGGGAGAGGAGAAAGAGCCGGGTGGTGTTTGTTTCTACGTCGAACAGGCCCACGGCCCACAAGTTCGTCCGCGCCATTCAGCAGCGGAGCCGCCAGCAACCGGAGTAGAAGGCCCAGTTTGGCCCAGCGCACGAGAAAGGCCTAGTTTTTTCTTTTTGTTTCGGCGGCTTCGTTTTTTGATTTATTCATTCGTCTTTCTTTTAGACATCTTACAGCAATCGAGTTTTTTTTCTGGTTTTTCTTCAACTAGCAAATATGCCCATACGTTGCTACGGACTTTTTCTTTCGATAATTTGCTATTTTTCTTTTTTGCATGTGGTATATAAATTTTAAACAAAATATTTAACTATATGTTCACATAAAATTTAAAATGTCTTTTTATCATCTTTATTTATTTTCCAAAGATATATATTTTTTCGTTGAGCATTAGATTTGTTGGAAATTTTTGTATAAACTCATATGATTATCTCTTTTCTTCCATTACCCATTAATCTGACACACATGTAACATCTCGTTCATAGCCCACATATGTTACTCCTTTACTCCTCGTTACAATGAATTGCATTTATTAATGAAAAAAAATTCGTAGCTTTTTAGGTCGTTGTGCTCAAATGTAGTTTGACTTGGATTGGCTAGTTATACTTTGCTCGTGCTCATAGTGTAGTGTTTTATAGCAAAATTGCTTGCTACGGAGTAAAATTAAATACTTTATCGTCTAATTCCGTGTGGCCAACACATAAAATAATTTGTATTTAGCTATGATTATGAATAAATAATTAAAAGTGATACATAAGGGCTTCAATATACCTTTCGTTATTAATTCTAAATGACTGATTTTGTTTTAAGCCAAGCAAAATCTTTAAGTGACCTGCAACATCGTTATGGCTCAACATATGCTGTATGCCGGGCCCACCAGCGATGCGTGGAGGAGGGAAGGCCACACGGAGCGGCGGAGCGCTGTGCTGATGCATCGCTCAGACTTATCTTCTCTGTCTCCCCTTGCTCGTGCTCTTTTCTTCCCTATTTTCTCAATCCAGACGACCCCATCCTATTACTGCGGCGGATCCGCAGCCACAGGCCGGCAAGCTATCTCCGGCAGCTCAGAAGCTCAGGCCTCAACTCGTCAAGGAGCCTCTCCGCGCCTTCGTCTTGCGCCATTGCGCATGCGATGCGGCGCCAGCAGCCGCCCCCTTGAACTGCCCTCTCTCTGTTGCCTCCCCGAGCAGTCCGTCCACTACCGCCCACTCGACTCGAGGTCATCGTCGCCGTCGCACGCTGCACCGCCTCTCTGCCTTCCCCTGCCTGCCCACCCATGCGTCTTTCAGCATTGAAATCTGACTACGCAGCTGTTGTCTCCTTTGTCCTTTCTGCACCTTTCAGCACTCCAGACTTGCGGTGGAGCCATAGGACTCGCTTCCGACTCGGGGAGGAGTGGAGGAAAAGGAATCAGTGGACAGAGGGAATCAGGGGGGAGAAGAATCGAATCGGCGACGAAATCGGAGAGCAGAAGCGGACGGAGGGTATCAGGGGGTGGTAAGAAGAATCGAATCGGCGACGAAATCGGAGAGCATATACGATTCGAGGTGCGGGTCGGTGGGAGGCGATGATGACGTCGGTTAAGGAACGGATGACGTGAGCCGACGTTCGGCAGAAACAATCCTTGCTTTATAATTATAATTAGGTAAAGATTGAATTTCCAGAAAATGAAACAATGTCACGTAATAGTGTTTGCTGAAGGAAAATTGGGTGAGGCGGAAACCAAATTAAATCGATTTTAAGAACAAAAGGCAACACGAAGAAACGACGGCGCCGGGAAATCTCTGCTCTGTGTGAGTCAACGGCAACGGCACCTGTGCATTCCATCCCTCGCTGTCGCTGCATTGTGGTTCTGATGTCCATGGTATTTCGTGGGCAACGTCTCCTACGGAACCTGGTCCCTTATACTTTGACGTCGCGTGTGCCGCTAATTGTTAGTGGCGACTCAAGAGGTCGGAAAGAATTTCGGAAGAGGAAGAGGTGGAAGGCAGGTGAAGCGGCGCAACGGTGAGGGCGCTGCCAGCCATAGACAGAGCCCGGGGCCAGCGACGGTGGGGCGGGAGGGGGTTAAGGTTAGGGATTTAAGGTCGTTGTGGAGGGATTCATGTCTGGCGGCCTTAGGGCATGTTTGGTTCTGGGCCATGGCTTGCCACGTCTTGCCTTGGGCGCCGCCACAGAAAGTAGACTAGTGTTTGGTTAAGTAATAGGGCGTGGCGTGCCACAGTTTTTTGCCTTCATGCTAGTTCATTTTCCTGTGGCGGCTATGGCGGCCGTCTTTTGGCGTCGTAGGTGGCGCCGTAGGTGGCGCCGCCGCAGTCGTGGTATGGCAATCTACGGCAGGGAACCAAGCAGACCCTTAGAGCAAGGAAGGAGGGCCCAGTATGGCTATACTTGATGTGGTCAAGCGTAACCCCAGTTCTTCACCTTCGACACTGGGTCACTATGACCGCTCTGTTGGCCCACCTCTCTTTGCGTGACCGTGACACAAAATCATGTGATTTGTGAATCGGCTCACGGTTGTCAAAGAACACACGTGAATCACGCAAACACAGACAGACAGCGGCAGCCGGCGGGCACCGGCTGCAGGCACGCAGCAGCACATGAGGAAGGATGAACTGCCTATTTGTCCATCTGTACATTTGTTCCTTCATGTTGCTACCTGCCTGCTTAATGCTTCTTCGTTCATTACTTTATTTGTCCTGTCGTGCTTCTTGCATTCTTTGCTTGCTTGATGTTCAATTGTGATGTAAGCGCAATAAGTCAAAACTTGTATAATTGTGATATGATTTCATCATACCTTGATTTTGATCGGTCCTCCGCCACTGCCTTGGAGGGATGGCCATGGAGAGCGGTTGGCCCGGCAGATCGGAGGAGGTAGGTTGTGGGTGGCGATGGCGCCATCGGGCGGGCGGCGAAGGAAGGAAGACGAAGGAGGAGGAAGATGATACCTGCCAATTTGATAGCCGCGAGTGATATCTGGCACTTACACGTTGCTTAAGTGCCCCGGACGGTCCCTCCAGCGCGACAAACTCCACGTGGCGGTTGCCAAATGTTAACCAGGCCGATGGGATGATAATGAACCAGTTGCGGACGCCTAGGATGATGTCCCTGTGCCGCCCTCACACGTCGATCCTTGCCTGTGGAGCTGGCGACAACAATTGCATGCTGAAGTAATGACCTTAGTAAATTCGAGAATACCAGAAAAACGAGAAATAAAGAGAGAGATGGCGCATAAACAATGAGGCGGAATCAACAAATAAAATCACCGCCCCACAAACAACATTGGGTGAAAACAACCAAATAAAATAAATAATCAACGGTCCCCAAAACAAGAATTGATGGACAAAAAATGAATGATGAGATTGAGAAATTTACTCAGTAATTATTATGATTTTTTGTTCTTTTAATATGTCCAGAAATTAATTATTTCACAAAGTGCCATTCAACAATTTGAAATGCTTCATTCAACATTTTGTTGAAGCTATTTCAGCAAATTTTAAAATATATTCAACATTTCATGATCAAATTATTGTAAATATAGTAGGCAACTCTATCCTTCAGTTAGTTGGAGGTATAAACTGAATAGAAAAGGGGACAATATAGCCATTTCAATTCATGCACCTTTGATTTCCATAACATAGTCCCACCCAATAGTTTGTGGTGGTTGGGAAGGGAAGGGTGGCGGGGGTTAATATGGTACTTAACTAAATGAAGCACTTCAAACCGTACTACTTGGAAAATTACAACAATTCCAAGTAATTCACATATATATATAATTTACCAGCAAATCTATAAATGTTAGGTTTCATATATCTATACAATATTACATTCATTTATTCACTTAGATCAGCCTAGCAGTCCCTTGCTCCAGTGCTGAGACTCTTCGTGCATTCATCATTTGAATTCCCTCACCATCTGGTGAACTATCACCTACATTTGTTGCTGGCACTCTTTTACGTTGCCTAGCATTTTGAGCCCAGTTGGTGAGGCCTTCAGATATATTTTCATCAAACATGGCTTTCTTGAATGAACTTCCCATCTTCATTGATAAAACAATATAGAAATCAACGTTAAAACATAATTAGATAGAATTAAATAGGTAATGTATTATCACTTAATAAGCACATTAATGATTTTAACAAACTTTAGTGTGGTTCAAAGACGCAATTTGCTAAAACAAAACAAAATAAACAACATGTCTATTATGAATAATATGAACTCATTTTGAACATTCAAATAAATGTAGGTAATATACCTGCGAGATGATAGCATAGAGTGGTAGAGTGCTATAACCGCATAGAAATTGGCTGATGACACTGAGAACACACAAATAATATAAGTTCATGTTTTTTTGCAATTTTAAAGATTGTCAATAGGCATATTCTTATAAAATACCTTATCACAAGTCGAGCAATAGCATATGCCGGTTCTCCCATAATACATGATTTAAATCCATATGTTACCTGTAAGGTTTATTAAGTGTTAAGATGGCTGCAATTTCACATATATATCATTATAACAAAATTACATATACATTACATAAAATAAGCAAAAAAAAGTTGAGATTGTTTGATATGGTGTTCTATATGTTTGAATATTTTTTTGTATCAGTCCTTCATGATAAATTTCAATGTTCAAATTTTATGTAAAAAAGATCCATCACGTGGTTGAAAATTTATCATATAACCAACACATTGATGATACTTGGTACGATGTCAAGGGTATGAGTTTATTGATCTTACCAATAACCAAAAGAAAAATGCAACCTCAAATGCATTTTGGAACAAGACGATATGGATCAAGAGGAGGACTAGTTTAGGTCGGTGAAACCAGAACAACTCATCTGAAGGAGATACAACTAAATCCCCTTCTATTGCAGTGTGCTTTTCGGCAACCTCGACAGCCAGCTCCGTAATAATATGCTCCATCTTACTTCCAACCACTAGTAGCACCTACAGGGAAGAAGATACATCAAATACGTTGTGATTATATTGGTTAAATAGAACCTTATATAATACATAGGAAAAAGTCCAAATTACTCCCCTCAAGTATAGCCAAAGTTTGGATAACCCCCTAAAGTAATTCTGTGTTCAGTTTACCCCCTAAACTATGCCATTTGGTTCAATTTACCCCTTAACATAATTTGTCTTTTTTGTTTCTCCATGCACAAGTGGAATTTAAAGTTTAACTTTTGCAAAATTATAGCAGACAATATAAGACATGTTAAAAAAATATATCATAAAATTTTTGTCCATGTTTTGATAGGGTAATATATTTAAAAATAAGTTATCCTTAAAATACAATATTGTATAGAAAGTAGTGATGAATAATTTGTAAAATATTTTTCTAATATAGATTATGATGTTAACTACCTCCCTGCAAAGTCTCAAATTAAAATTCATCTTGTGCATGGAGAAACAAAAAAGACAAATTGTGTTAAGGGGTAAGTTGGACCAAATAACATAGTTTAGGGGGTAAATTAAACCAAAACATAGTTTAGGGGGTTATCCGGACTTTCGCTATACTTGAGGGGAGTAATTTGGACTTTTTCCTAATACATAGGAAGATGCATGATTAGTGCCTCCAAACTATTGTCAAGTCCAATAATTATATTTACACCGTATCAAAGCATTTAAATATTTATATTTACAAACAGTTGTTCACTTACAATGAAAGGGGCTAGCGATAACCAGATGTAGACATGCCATCCTACAACCATCACAAAAAGAGTAGTGTTAGTCTTTCACATAAGGCATACACATTTAATATAGGTCAAATATGTGATAAAACATTAGTATGAAAACAACAATGCACAAAGTGTTTTATCTTATTTAGCTATAATGATGAAGAAGTCATTTAGCATAGAATTTGTACCATGAACATTCAGTAGCAAGAATATCACAAGCAAAGCCCAAAGGTACCAACTGAAACAAAAAAAACAACATGAATATTAGTTAATCAGAAATTACATTTTAGTTTCATGAAACTACACGGAAGCTAATATGTTGGAATGGTAGCTTCCAGCATTTACCTTATGCCAACAACTTTCTTGAAATCTCCCTCTAGTGCTCTATGCATATAATTGTAAAAGTTATATTTTGGATGACCCCTACAATGTTTCTATAAAAATAGATAAATAAAATATAAACATAATTTCCAATACAAATGAAATATTAGAAAAAACCCATAAAGAGTGTATTTCTGACTACCATGATGAAGCCAAGACGAAGGGTTGTGTAATCCTCCTCAGTGATTGACCCATAGAATTGTTTGAAGGATGCACGCTGAAGTAGGCAATTGGTATTTGTTCGTATTCAGTCAGTGTTAATATCATACATTATGTGGTAACATTTTTAAAAAATACATGGTAATTGAAGTAAGATACCAGCCAACTGAAAATTCTCCATCTTTTTCCATGCCCCTTGAAGTGATTTTGGATAAACTTGAATTCCTGTACATGTTTGATCATTTGAGGACCTACAAATTTTTTGACCCAGTGACACGAAATGAGCATACGGTTTACCAATGCTTAGGAAACTCTGTAGTTAATTAGCTAAACTAGGATGTACGTGTGTCGTACCAGTATCATCATTTTGTTGGATCTTCTCCTCCCAATGCTTCCAGTTTCTTGTCTAGATGGCAATGAGCAAAATATATTTATAAAAAGAATGTGATAAGCCATATTGAGCAGAAATAAGTTTCACGCTCGAATACCTGTGTGATTCCAAGAATAATTGTGACCGCACTAAGAACCACGTGTGTGACTGCTAGGACAAAGATAAATATGTGTAACTGATGAATGGCTTCTACTGAGAGAATAGGAACTTTGCCCTGTATAATGTACACATATAACAACAGAGAGTGGTGTGAGAGATGTATCTATGAAAGATGAAGGGCAGTGATAGCAAACATGCCAATATGTTTCTCAACAACATGGTAAAATTCACGATTCTACAAAATTACTTGTCAAGAAAAAAACATTATTCTGAAGCGCATAATCAACTAAAAGAAGCCAGAAACAAAATATTTACTTGCAAAATCTGTCTTTTATTTTTTCTAATATAATAAAAGGGATCGAGCGCTCCAAACAAGGGGAACAAAGTGGATACGTACCTTTTTCTGGCAGTAGTCACTGGAGGCGCCTCCTCCTGCAAGGAGCCTCCTCGTGCTGCCCAGGACACCGGTGAACACGGTGGCGCTGTAGTGCGCGGCGGTCTTGGCGGCGTCTGTGCCCGGCGACGTCCGCGGGCATGGCAAGAGGTGGTGCATGCGGCTCTCCGGGACGCAAATCTTCTGCGTGATGGCGCCCTGGAACACGTTGAGCATCAGAGAGATGAACCCCAGCAGCATCAGCTCTGCACCAGAGCGCATCGATCGATTAGGAAATTAAACAGCAGTTAGAAGTGCAGGCAAGTTCTTGAGGCAACGGAGGAAAAAAAAACGCTTTTTTGGGGGTGGTGCGGAGATTGAGAGAAGCACGATGGATATCATGTCCAACAATAACCAACCTTCTTTGACCTTGAGGAGGGCCTCGTACAGAGGCTTCCGATGGCTTTTCGACAGCTTCTGTTCTTTGCAAGAGAATACATTAGATCGAAGTAGTGGCCGGTGCATGCATGAAACTCTCAGTATCATCAAGAACACAGCCTCTGTTCTCGCAAGAGAATACTTGTGAGTTAGTATGTACCTTGCCGAGGCGGTGGAGCAGCCGCTCGAAGAGCAGGGAGATGACGATGAGGACGAAGCAGACGGCCGCGACGATCCATGTGGGCGTGTGCTCCAGTGTGATCTCCTCCCCGTCGCCGCCTTTGGCTCCTCCTCCGGCCATGGCGACAGGGCCGCCCAAGAGGTTCAACTGAAACCCGGCTGCGCGCTCTATTCCTGTTGTCCCTCTCGAATGTCAAAAGGGCGCATCATCATACATATATAGATAGAAATGGCAACCACGACTATACCAACAAGATTGCCCTCTTCGATGAGCTTATAATGGTCCTCCATGTTGAACTGGACTCCTCGCAAGTCAATACATGAGATACATTTTCCACCCTATGTTTTGGCTTCCACCTCAGTCCGCAGAAGCCTTGTCGATGCGGTTTATTAATTATTAACCTGGTGACATTTCGACAGTGTAGACAGCGACGCAGCGAAACCGAACAAAGGACTGAGACGTACTGACTGGACGATCAAGCCAGCAACGCGTGTGGATTCATAAAAATGGTCGGATCATAGGGGGGCCTTCCGGCCGTGTTCGCACATTGTGGAGACTTTGGAGAGGCATGGACAGAGAGGAAACTAAAACTGGGGCACGCGTGCCGAGCAACGAATATTTCTACAGTGGCGACCAACAGCGTCTCCAGCCGAGTCATGGACCATGGATCACGCTGCTGGTATTCGCCCTACGAACAATGGTGTCCTTGACCCTGTGGATTGCGTTGTCTCTGTTCGGCAAGGCCTTTCTGGTGAAAGGAATGCATATATACACAACGGAGCAAAAAGCTCTCTGCCTTGCTCTGACGTGTGATATGCAGCTGCATGCTCCAAATTTGGTTGGCAAATTAAACTACCTATCTATCTCCCAAATGAATTATCTTGGCAGGTATGCGTTGGCTTTATCACTAGTTAACCAGCAAAACGGCAGGTTGAACAGTTAATGAAAGAAGGGCGCTCTTGCATTATTGGATCGACCAAGAGAAACAAAAGAAACGAGTTGTGTCAGTTAGATCTGCCGGGTCAAATGCAATGAGGTCGATGAAGTAATAGCAATTACTAACTACGCGAGCTGATCGAGGCGTCTTGGTCAGATATACTAATTTAATTTGTAGTGATACCTTAACTTCAGGTTTGTCTAATGAAGTAACTATGTGGACTGACGTACAGTACAGATAGTGCTACCGATAACATATATATAAATAAACCGGTCGTCAACGACTGAGTTGAACACGCATCCCAACTTGGCAGGTGGGTCTGGTGCTAATTTGTGCTGAGAGAAAAATATCGTTGGCTAATGACTGATGCTGATTTCTACTGAGAAAAAATACCGTTGTTGATCGGTGGCTGATAAGCCAAACAAAAGGCCTTGAGACGTACTCCGCGGATATATCGATCATCGATCGATCGGTCGAACTGGTCGTCATCATCAACCACTGCATGCATCTGAAGACGGATGGAGAGTATTGGAGTTGTTAGAGCAACTCCAGCAGGGGGCTGTATATGTATATGGGCCTCTACTCTAAAATTTAAAGGTTTGAAGCAAAAACACAACTCCAGCAGGATCTTCAAATGGGCATGTATTTTGCATAGGCCTCTAAATCTCCCATCCAAGTCTCCATTCCTAGAGGCCCTCCAATTCCCCCTCCAAAAATGGGAGAGAGAGGCAGATGCGGCTGACAGTTGGGCCCACGGAGAAATAGAGGCCCGAGTTCATATGCCCACTGCAGTTGAGTGTTTATTTTGAGTCTCTATTTTTTAGAGATGGACCTGCAAATAAGTTTTAAATGCCTCAATTTGAAGGGCTCCGGGGCCTCTATATGGGCCTCTACTCTAAAATTTGAAGGCTTGAAGCAAAAACATAACTCCAGCAGGACCTTCAAATGAGCCTGCATTTTACATAGACCTCCAAATCTACCCTCCAAGCCTCCATTTCTAGAGGCCCTCCAATTCCCCCTCCAACATTGGGCCCCTCCAAGCATGCGGCTGACAGGTGGGCCCATAGAGAAATAGAGGTCCGAGTTCATATACCCACTGGAGTTGAGTGTTTGTTTTGGGCCTATATTTTTTAGAGATAGACCTGCAAATGAGTTTTGGAGGCCTCAATTTGAAAAGGCTCCACTGGAGTTGCTCTTACCACGGTCGGACGACACCAGCTGCGGGAAATGGCTGTTGAGAACGCGCAAGTAGCAAGCAATTGTTGACTAGATCGACTGACAGTGATTAGTTCAAGAATATAATAATCTCATTCTCAAGGCTGGGGGCCGGCCTGACTGACTGCGTAACAACGGATCGATGATGGATGGGTTTGGAAAATTGCAAGGACACGACGCGGGGGGACGTACGGAGTTGGTGGTAGTGGTGATGACACTGGAGACCATGCTAGCTAGCTATATGGTCATATGGAGGAAGTAATTAACGACTAGCTGCTGGTTACTTCTACGAGTCTACGCGTACAGACAGGGGTCGAACTCGATGGCTGGTGGTTGCACTCCACGTCCGTCTCCACGCGTGTGCGGACTGGGGGCGTCGGGTTTAATTTCCTGATGAGACCGAGTTGTTTTTCTGCAAATTGCACTGATGCTCACGGCTCTTACGCCGTCCCCGGCCTGATCCTCTTCCATGCTGTTGTGCTTTTGCGACCGAGCAAATGGGAAGACGCTGTCGCCAATGTCGCGAGCAGACGGCGTTCTGCCCCAGTTTCGCGCGGGTGCTCTGTCCTCACTCCCACTCGTCAACGTGCATGATCATGATCTTGTACTTCATTTGCTAGGTCGTGTGCGGCGAAAAACGATGGATGCTGCTCATGTCGTAATCTTCTCTGATCTGTGTTTTATTTTTCCGTTCGTATAGCCCAGGCAACACCTGTTTATTGGACTAGTATGTATGGCACGTGTTTAAAAAAACATAATAAGTAAAAATCAATATTCATAAAAAATCTACTACTACTTTCATTCTAAATTATAATTTGTTGTTGAATTTTACTCAATATTTGACTATTTGTTTCATTCAAAAAATTAAGCAAGCTGACTTACTTTTGATGTCAAAGGTATCGGCATGACTTATTATTTCGTATATTTAGACTAAATTTTTGAATAAGAAGAATGGTCAAATGTCGCTAAAAAAGTCAACAGTGAATAGTAATTTGGAACAAAGGGGGTAACTAATAATTTTTTTATTTATAAAAAAGAGGTATATGCTGCGAGATCATATTTTCAAAATAAGGAATTTTGTAGTGCTTGGAAATTGTAATATCCATTTATAAGCCAACATCTAATTGTTAAAAACTGGAAGGAACATATTATGAAAAATCTAATTTGTGGACAGGTACACTGGGTCTAAATCATCTCGAGTAAGTATTTTTTTTAAATGTTTAAGGATAAGAGTGTAGGATCATTGCATATATGTTCATACTTTAGAATGAAATGTTTAATTCTTCGGAATGATCAATGGAGTTATATTTGGGAATCTAATAAGTTCACATGCAAGCAGGCCTACAATAGCTTATCTGGCTCTTTACCAGGATCTCCATTGTTCAAATGGATGTGGAAGTCAAATGTTCTTCCAAGGCATAGATTCTTCTTTTGGCTTCTTTTCAGAGATCGCCTTAACACTAGGAATATCTTACGAAGGAAACACATGGTGATTGATAGTTACACATGTGTCCAGTGTGTTGAGAATTCAGAAGAATCACTAATGATCTCTTCTTTGACTGTTCATTCAGTCAGGCGTGTTGGATCTTTATTGGTATTGAATGGGACACTACTCTTTCCATGCTAGATATGTGCATTCAAGCAAGGCAGGCCTTTGCTTCCAATATATTTAGAGAGCTGGTAATTGTAGCATGCTGGGCTATATGGAACCACAGGAACAATATCATATTTGACAGTGGATCAGTCTCTTTTGCCTGGTGGAGAGTTGCTTTTAGGGAGCAGCTGCACTTGGTAGCTCTACAAGCAAAACCAAGGATCAAAGAAAAACTCACCGTCTGGTCGAGTAGTAACATGTAATTCTCCTAGTTTTTGCTTTTGACCTGTGGTCAACCACTTTTGTACACAATTTTTTGTTAATATATATAAAAAATAGGTAGGGGCATTTACTGTTCCCGGTCGAAAAAAGAAATGTTTAATTCTACGAGTGCATCCACTAAAAACCTAATCCGTCGGGGCCACGGAAAAGGGGCTCATTTTTTAGCACAAGTGGTTGTCTTCAACATCATCCAAATAACCGAAGTAATTCAACAATTTTTTACACAAAAATTCTCAAAAGAAAGCATATGTAACATAATATTGTTTCAATGTACTTATTTTCCTAACAAACTTTGACACCAATTGAAGGCCATACATTTGGTTGAAAGAACTGAACTGAAAATAGAGTAAAGCTGGCCCAATACCAAACACTGCAACAATTAATCGTGTGTGTCCAAGATAAAAGAAAATGGCTTCAGTAATCAAAATTGTTATATGACTGCATGCCAGAATACGAAAAAGCTAGACATGCAAGTATGAAGTGGCTACCAGTCGGAAGCCATGATTGCCTGACAGCATCAGTGAAGTGTAGTTTTTCCAGCCAAAGCTTTTTTTTAGATTAAGGAATAAAATTCCGGCCTCTATAACCACAGGTGGATATATACGGCCAAAGGTTACAAGACATTACTAGAGCACTTAGACTCTAACCTCACACCGAGGTAAACCAAAAAACAAGAAAAACACGCTAACAAAAAGAAAAAGGAAGACTAAGCTTCAATCTTCTTGTCCGTCCATGCTCCAAACACCCTCCAACCGCTCGCCAAACCGTCCCTCCACAGTTGAAGCTGATCACTTGATTTCCAAGACGACGCATCCAAGAAGTATACGACGTCGAAGCCGCCATCGTCGCCCCTCCGGTCAGCCGGAGAAAGGTTTTCACCTGGAAAATCAAAGACCCAGTAGGGAGCCTCTCAACCAACGCCTCCAAGGAGGTTTACGACATCCGAAGACGCCGCCATTGTTGAAACCGACACCAACGCTGGAATAGACTTTCGTCCGAAGCTCCGCCCAATGCCGGCGCGTCGACGAAGAACACAGTGAACCACAACTCAGGCCGCAGCCGCCGGTATCGTGAGGGACGAGCACTTAGGCACCCCTCGACCTGACCACCGACTAACGTCCCGAGTGTCGTGCCACCCTGCTCGGCTCATCGGCGCACCGATATGGACCGGTGAGGCCCACCTCTTCACACGGGGACGTCGAGGATGAAAGTAATCCGCAGCAGCCTCCAGCCGCCACCGCCATCGCGTTGCCCGCCGTCGGACCTCCGCTGCACTTAGGCATCGGAAAAAATCCGCACGCAGACACACAACGCCAGTCGAAGCCATCGTCTCCCGCAGGCCACCTCCGAACTCCCTCCGGGGACGGTCACCGGCGACCCAATCCTTCCCTAGAACTTAGTCTAGGCAAGGTAGGTCCCAAGAACCGCCACCCAACAGCGAGCCATCGCCGCCCACGCCGCCACCCTCACCAGGCCACGACTCCGCAGATCTGAACAACCCGACCACCACCTGCTCCTTCCATGGAAGAACTCGGAGAAGCTCGAGATGACCCAGGCGCCGCCGGTCGGCAGCACCCAAGGTCCACCAGGCCCCGCCGTCCGCCGCCGGGATGCCCACGACCGCCGCTGCCGCCGTCCCCGGCCGCTGCCGCCGCCGCCAGGCCACCAGCGCCGCCTGCCGCCTCTCCAACACACCAGTCGCGCCCCCCCCCCCCGACGCGGGGACCCCGGATCCGGTTGAGGCATCGCCGGATCTGGGTTCCCCTGGCCTCCGCCGCCGAGGAGAAAAGCCGCCGGTAGCGAGCCACCTCCGCCGATCCGAGTGTCCGCGCCCGCCCATGCCGTCGAGAGGAGGGGTGGGGAGCCCCGCCGCCGCCCTCCCCGCGGGCCGTCCGGGCGTCTGGTGGCCCGCTCCGGCGGCGGCGCGGCAGTTGGAGGCGGCGCTAGGGTTTTTTGGGGAGGAGATGGGGAGCGCTCGGTCGCCCCCGAGCGGGAGGGCGACGCGAGCCGAATCGGAATCATAGGACCCATTCTCCCTTTCCAGCCAAAGCTAGACATTATTCCAATGATAATCAGTGGCGTCTTTCTAGAATGAGTTCCATTTGTCTCGGGGCTATATTTCCTCACAAAATATAGCTGCATTCAGCTCCATCTCAAGTGATGCCAAATCTCTTCCCTTGCTGCCTAAGAATGGAGGATGTTTACACACAAATAGTTATTATAGTAGTTTTAAAATTCCCATACTATAAAAAATTCTGCATTTTGGAGCACCGGCTCTAATTCATCATCAAACACTAAAATTCATACTTTCAACATCACTGAAAAATGTTAAACTGTACATTGAAAGGAACCATCAGCAAATTATGACCTAAAATAAAAGGTTAAAAATTAAGAATTACCTGCATAACCTTCAAGGTATAATCCATAGATATTGCTGATTGCTCAGCAGCACAAACGGATAATTGCATTGGAGAACACAAGGGCCAGATCTCAAGCGCTTCACTAGCATGTTCAATTCTTCTGTCGAGCTCCTTGATGAGGTAAATTTTGTTCTGAGCTTCATGCCACAATCTGGCCATACATAAATATCATCAACTTCCTCCAAAGGGAGTTAGCATATCGTAATCTTTTCTATAATCGCACACACACATAAATACCCTAATTGCTAGTTGAGTGCACGTGCGACACGTATACATGTGTATAAAAACACACACAGTGAAGCTAGCTTAACCATGACTCTAACGGAAATTTAACCGCACCCAGCTATCATAAACGACGTTCTGCCCCAGTTTCCCGCGGGTGCACTGTCGTCACTCCCACTTGCCAGCGTGCATGCTCTTGTTCTTCATTTGCTAGGTCGTGTGCGGCGAAAGACGATGGATGCTGCTCATGTCGTAATCTTCACTGATCTGTGTTTTATTTTTCCGTTCGTAGTCCAGGCAACACTTGTTTATTGGATTTGATTTGACTGCGTGACAACTTGGAAGATTTTTTTTTTTGTATACTAACGACGTGGAAGGAGCTCAAAATTTGAAACCAGCTTCTCTTCATTTTCGCTGCTGACGATAAAACACCACCAGGCCTCTGTATGGGGCCACATGTTATCCATCGTACATGCGTGGTACGACAATCACCGAGACCTATGGGCCACATGTATCCCAGGGCCTTCTTCTATAGCATAGCTCCCCGTTAGCCACAGTCAAATGGGCCAGGCTGCACTACCGGCACTACCCATCATGCCATGACATCGAAGCCCAATGTGCGCCTACAAGAATAGGCCCACATCCACGTGCGACATCTCCAGCGGGCGACGCCTCGGCGCGCGCCGACCTGATGCGGCCGGCCGGCAAGGCGAAGGCGACCGAGCCCGAAGCCCCCCAAACGACCGAACTGGTGGAGTGGGTGGTGCACGTCCACCTACCACCACCAGTCCACCACCCATCTAGGCGGAGCCCGTCCACTGCTGACATGTGGGTGGCTCCGGCGTCCCGCAGCCCAATCACGGCCGTCCAACGCTCTGTCAACGGCATCCCGGGGCTCCAGCTCCCTAGACCTGGCGCAACGCAACAGCAAAAATCCCGATTGGGGATAAAGCGAGCGACAAAAAAGATCATAAAAAAACATAAAAATTGTAAAGAAATCGGGGATTGGCAGGGAGGGTTCGTGCTGCCTGCGCTGTGTCCGCCTCTAGGTCGAGCACAAGTGTATCGCTGCGGCTCGCGGAGGAGGGGAGTGGAGAGTTCAGAGCAGGGCTAGGAGGAGGAGGAGGTCGAGATGGAGGTCGGGTTCCTGGGGCTGGGCATCATGGGCAAGGCAATGGCGACCAACCTCCTGCGCCACGGCTACCGCGTCACCGTCTGGAACCGCACCCTCGCCAAGGTATCGTTGCAGGCGCCGCCACGCATGAGGCGCCTGCTCAATCCGAATCCGTCCCCTAGTCCCGTTCGATTGATAAGCCCGCCGGTGGCCGCTGATTCACACCCATGGCTGCCGCCTCTCCCAGTGCGAAGAGCTCGTCGCGCTCGGGGCAACCGTCGGGGAGACGCCCGCCGCCGTCGTCGCCAAGTGCAGATACACCATCGCCATGCTCTCCGACCCCAGCGCCGCCCTATCCGTAAAGCACTTGCGATTCGTACCACACATTGATGTATATAAGACGCAGCCCCTGCTTAATCGATTGCTGATCCATTTCTTACCCGTTTAGGTTGTCTTGGACAAGGATGGCGTGCTCGAGCAGATGGGGGAAGGCAAAGGTTATGTCGACATGTCCACTGTCGATGCCACGACTTCTACCAAGATTAGTGAGGTACGTCTCCAGTGCTTGTTCTTCTCGGTTAGATTTGTTAGTCTTTACCTCAGTATACCTTTAACTTAATGAATTCAACAATAAGAAAACTCTAGTTTATGCATACATGCTGCAATACTATAAGCTTGGTTTAGTTTCCAATGCGGTGTTGCTTACTGGTACATGTGTGGGTCTTTTGACTGTCTGGGTGTATGGATTGCCACGGGGAATGCAGCTAGGGACAAAGTCAGGCGACATGCCTTTTTAATTTCAGCAGTGCTGTCAAAATTTTGCATTGTTGTTTGGTTGTTATTTATATCATTTATCATGGATTCGATGTATACAACTAAATATTTGGCATGCCCCTTGATATCTCTGCACGGTCTTACCACTGGATATGGTAGTATGTCCCTGATTAAGTACATGTTCTACCACATGTATCGGATCTGCCTAGAGTTTGATGTGCTTACCCATCTTCTAATAATTTTGAACTCCTTTTTGCATATTTTTAGCCATTTTGATGGGATTACATCGAGTCTTCTTTTTTCATGTTTCATCGATAGAGTGATAGAATGAGGAAAGCGAAGAGTGATTGTTAAAGTATGTACATGTACATGTACCACTATATTGTATGTTGCATTTTCCATTAATAGAGATATAGAATGAGGAAGGGAATATGGAATTGGAGGCAAGGAAGGAAAAATCTAATTTCCTTGCATATCATTGGGTATTTCCTGACAAATCCATTTAGTTGTAAATCTGATCTCCACGGAAATCCTGTTTGATGCTGTAGGCACAACTGCACCATCATGTGTATGATGTATGAACTAGTGCAAACTTGTGCTTAGTATTAGTATGAGACGAATTTCGTAGCACCTCGTTTGTGAACACAGCATATGTTGCAGATTTATTACTCTGTCCTCTGTACTTTAAGATATCTATAACTTTCATCAGGCTTACCATTTGGATTAGGTTTATTAATAGTCTACTAAGAGTCTAAGATTAATGGTCTACTGAGATCTGCTCTTCTTTGATCATTTTTTTCAGGCAGTTAAACAAAAAGGTGGAGCTTTCCTTGAAGCTCCAGTTTCAGGGAGCAAGAAGCCAGCTGAAGATGGTCAATTGGTCATTCTTGCTGCCGGGGATAAGGTCATTCATTTTGTTCTGAGTTTACGATGATCCTTTAAAACAATAGCTGCAAACTAGCTGTCTATATGAGTTTATGGTACTTCATGGAACATCTAATGTGACATTAATCCTCTTCCTTGGAAACTATTAAGTTGGCAACATTTGGGTTCACTTGTAGTTCTTGTTAGGGCTTATTTTGTTTGACTGTTTGTGGGTATAATTAATGATATCATAATTTTCCTTGATCATTCTAGTGTCAATAATGTTCACCCCTGTATCTGGGTTTACTTCAGTCATAACAGAAAAAATGAATAAACAATTCACTGTAGTTTAATGTGGCATACTACACATATTATTCTCTTTTAATTGGACACAGATTTTGGATCAAAATATGTTGTTTAAGGAGGGAAACTCACCGGTGCATAAAACGTCAGTTATTATCATATACAAAGAGCACTATCTGCCAAAAAGATAACACAACAGGTGTAACTATACCCTAGAGTTTTTTGTTTTCTCATTGATTCCCCCTTTACATTTCAGACATTGTACGATGATATCGTTCCTGCTTTTGATGTACTTGGGAAAAAGTCATTCTTTTTGGGAGAGATTGGAAATGGAGCTAAGATGAAGCTGGTGATCAACATGATCATGGGAAGGTAACTGTTTATTTTGGGCAGTTGAAAAGCATATAGACATCAAAGCACTAAAAATGTAGGCATTAAATTACTTATATGATTACAAATCTACTGATATCATTGTGACATGACAAATCTGAGTACTTCTGTTTATGCTATATCATCATAATGTGCAATGCATGCATTCTAGGATGACAAATACAAAAGAACAGAGTAATACATATTTGGGACTTGGGAGCACCATAATGTAATAATTATATATGCTCATTTGTATATAATCTAGTGTTATGTTAATTGTTATGGATCATTGGGATATAAGTCGAAGACATATAACTGGTACATTGCAATTTTTTCCAGCTAATTTATCCCTTTTTACTATTGAAGATAATGATTTCTAACTTTGTGACATGATAGAGGTTTTTTTCTACTGTAAATCTGAGCCTTCCTTCTGTTGAATAGCATATCCCTCTTGAGCATTCCCTCCATGCTGTAAGCCTACAAACCATTCTGTGCACATTTCAAACTATTTAATGATAAAGATTCCTGTCTTTCATTGCACGAGAGGGACTAGAATGCCTCCATATTTTTTCCTGTCAGATTTATGTGCCTTCTCTCAGATGTGATTCTGCTGTAGAGATGCTTATTGCACCTTCAGAGGCGCACATCCCTTTTCTGCTGTTCGCACAGTTGAGCACCTCTTTACCTTGTGGTCTATAAGTAAACTGAGTACAATTATGTTATTGGTGCAGTATGATGAATGCTTTGTCTGAGGGACTCTCTTTGACCGAGAAAAGTGGGTTGAGCCCCCAGACGCTTCTTGACGTATTGGTATGACACTCGATGTCTCTGAGATTGCTGTGAACCTGTGGCTCCGCCCTGCCACCATTGACTAACCACATCTTTATTTCTTTATTATCTAAAAGGACCTCGGTGCCATTGCAAACCCGATGTTCAAGCTCAAGGGCCCCGCAATGCTGCAGGGCAACTACAACCCGGCGTTTCCTCTGAAACATCAGCAGAAGGACATGAGGTTAGCTCTTGCCCTGGGAGATGAAAACGCCGTCTCCATGCCGGTCTCAGCTGCTGCGAATGAGGTGCGCCTACATCCCTATTGAACTCGTGCAATGCCTCACGAAACATTAGGTTAATTGAAAACACATGACACTGCCATTTTCAATCGCAGGCATTCAAGAAGGCCAGAAGCCTGGGGCTGGGGGACCTGGATTTCTCGGCGGTCTATGAGGTAGTGAAGGGCGCAGGTGGTTCAGGCCAGGCGTGATTGGCAACGATATATATTGGCCTCGTTTGGAACTTTGGATGTTAGAATCACATGTCCGTGGTACTACCCCCATTTCTACGCAGGTTTGCAGCAGTGTCTCGTTCGTAGTACTCTGTCAGTGGCAATTGGCTCCTCGTGGGTGGGAGCGATGTAAGTATATCCAGGATCTGGAACCCGACCTCGCAAAAGAAATAAATCAGCATTTGGTCCTTAGATTGCACGATGGATGTAACTGTAAGCTCGGAATTGGCTGCACGCATCACGAATGATTTTGTTGGATCTGCGGCAGCAGATTGAAAACATACAGGATTAGAGAGAAATGGTACTCCTCTTCTTATTTTTCTCAGCTGTTTCTACCTTTTCTTCTCGAATGCGCATGTTCACAGATCGATCTCGGACGGAGAGGATCGAACGGACTCCTATCGGCCCACGCGGTCCTCGAGCCCGCCTGCGAGCGAGCAGAGACGCGTGGGCCGCCGACCGTGATAATGGGGCCCTCGTGCCACGTCTGTCGATGCTGAAATCAAATTAGTGGTCATAGCGTCAGCATCGACACGCCGTATGCACAGGCCACTTCCTGAATCGCAGTGTGTCTATGTCCCATCCGGTACGGTCTTTGTATTCCATCATCGGTTATCAGCAGCGGACCAGGAAAACTCCGTGCATTGACTTGCCCAGAAAACCCCAGCTGCACGGCTTGGCCAGAGTCAGTCGTCTCCTACGCACGAATTATTCAAATGGCCGTGCAGCCAGAACGGTCGTGGCGGTGTTCACTCCCAGAAATTCCCCCAAACTTTCTCTCTCCAAACTTCACTATTCACTATCACATTAAATCTCTCTCCTCGTATATGGAGCACTAAACGTAGGTAAATAAAAAAACTAATTACATAGTTTTGATGTAGATGACGAGACGAATCTTTTAAGCCTAGTTACGTCATGGTAGAACAATGTCTACCACAAACAAACGAAAAGTGCTACAGTGCGCTACAGTGTTCGATGTGACATTTTCACCGAATTTTCACCCTTTTTTCCAGGAAGTGAACACCCCCGTGCCGGAAAACCCCAGCTGCACGGCTGTGCCGGGTGCCAGGGGGCAGAGCAAATAATAAGCAGCCTCTGACCCTCTGTTTGGATCCGGGTTCAAGTCGTGTCGTCGTCACCGGCAATCAAGCCAAAGAAAGATTTCGCCGCATTGCCCACGGTCGTGGCGGCCCCTTTCCACGAGACATTTGCTCTCGAGACTGTCACCGCAACCTGACACTGTAACGAAAGGACACACCTGACCCTTGAGCGTATCGATAGGGTGTTTGTCACGGTCGACTGGGAAGGCTTGTTTCTGCGTTGCTGCTCTCGTCAGGCACTACCAAATGCCGATTCTGTTTTGAGGCGATTTGGTAGTCGTCTAGATTTGAGGAGTACTTGGGCGCGGTGGAGGCAGTTTGGACTGGGCCATCCGTCGGCGGACCCGCTCTGAACTATTGACCGCATACTACAAGAGATAACTGAAAGCCTCAAGAGATGGAGTGTCAAGACAGTGGGAGGATTCGTACACAAACTCAAGTCGCTAAGGAGCTAATCTTTAGGTTGGAGATAACGCAGGATCATCGAATGCTTTCGCTTGCAAAACTTGTACTTCGGAGATTTCTTAAACTACATCATTTGGGGCTAACATCGCTTGAGTGCACAATTGCACGCTAACGTTCAAGCAATGCGATGGCTTACGAATGGAGACACAAATACCAAATTCTTCCACCTCCACGCCAACCATCGCCGACAGAGATACCATATTGCCTCTCTCCGAGTGAATGGATGGACTCTGGTCGCAGATGGGGAGAAGGCAACGGTCGCCTTTGATCACTTCAATGCTATCTTGGGCTCTTCGAGGGACAGGACATGCTCTCTTAATTTTCGCACTCCGGGGCTCCCAAGCCCTGATCATGACTGGCTTGGGTATCCATATACGAAGAAGGAAATTTGGACGGTCATCAAGGATATGCATTTGGATAAATCCCTGGGCCCGATGGTTTTACTGGATGCTTCTATAGGTCGGCCTGGCTCAGGGTGGGCATTCAGTTTTCGGTTCGGTTCCTCGGTTTATGATGAAATTCGGCTATGAGAAAATAGGAACCGATCGGTTCTAAGAAATTCTAGGAACCAAGCATTTCTGTTTCGATTATTTTGATTCGGTTTCGGCTAATCGAACTAACCAAAATTTGAGTGAAGTTTAAGACAACCAAAAACTATGGAAGTTTTAAGTAAATTTAGACAACACTTACTTGTTTTAGATATGAAGTAATATCAATATATTAACACAAATACATAGCACTACAAATATGACACATCACACATAAACCAAACCTATAGTTTTTAAAAAAATGAATTTTTAATGTAATTTGGTTATTTCGGTTAACCAATAGTAGGAACCAAAATAACTTTACAAATTTTGGTTCCATATTTCCTGCAACCTAATAGAGAACCAATTTTTTCAGTTTTGGTTAGTTTGGTTTCGGTTCCGTTATTTCGATTCGGTTTTTGATTCTAGGTTATTTATGCCCACCCTGAGGCCTGGCCCATCATCAAGGGGGATATTATTAGAGCGTTTTATTCTTTGTCTTCTATGGACTGCAGAAACTTCCGTCACCTCAATGAGACACTCCTGACACTTTACCGAAGAAGGACGCCCCTTTCTTTTCTGGGGGATTACCGCCCAATCAGCCTCATTCATAGCTTCAGGAAGATTTTCTCCAAAGCGATGGCGAATCGTTTTGCACCACATTTGCCCGATCTAATCTCGCACAATTAGAGTTCTATCATCAAGGCTCGACAAATTCAGGATAATTTTCGCTATGTACAAGGAGCTGCTCGGGTTATTGCAGCCAGGAAGTCGCCAGAATTAATGATCAAGATTAATCTGGCCAAGCCTCGGTATCCTGGGTGTTTGTCTGGAGCTTTTGGTTGTGGTGGATTGTCTGCATATTTGGACTAATTGGATTTCCACCATTCTCTCCATGGCTGGTACAGAGTCTTGATTAATGGGTACAAGGGCGCAAGATTTGTCATGATCGTGGTCTACGACAGGGTGACTCCTTATCACCTATGCTCTTTTATGTTGGTGATGGAGTGTTTCACATAGTGGTCATAAAGATGAGGAACAAAGTCTCTTAAACCACTGGGTTCAGCTCACATTAAGCATCGTGTCTCACTTTACAAAGATGACGTGAATATTTTTCTGTTGCCAGTCACTATCGACCTCAAGCTGATAAAGAAAATCCTAATATGTTTTGAGCAGGCTTCAAGGTTGACGACTAATTACGAGAAGAGTCAGGTTTACCCCCATACACTATTCAGAGGGCCAGTTGATGCTTACCATAGAGATCCTACAGTGCAAGACATCGATGTTTCCCTGCACCTATGTAGGTGTCCCGCTTTACATATCTAAGCTGCCAAAGTCCACTCTCCGACCTTTGGTCAATAAGGTCATTGGTCATCTCTCTACCTGGAAAGAAAGGTTGCTCAACAGGAGCATGCGCCTAACCTAGCCAAGTCTACACTTTGTGCGATTTCAATCTACATTGCTATGACAATCTCGGTCGCCTCCTGGGCCACTAGTTCCATCGACACATTGGTGAGAGGCTTCCTCTGGTGTGGTATTGAGGTTGCCTCTGATGGTTTTTGCACGGTCGCTCTAGTTAATGTTTGCTGCCTAGTAGAGCTGGGTAGACTGGGGATTACTAATCTGCATCTAATGAGTATTATTTTGAGGCTACGATGGCTTTGGTTGGAATTCAAGGATAATACAAAGATTTGAAAGGGTATCCGTTTCAATGTCAACAGATAGTATCTTTTTTGTTTCTTTCTTCGTGTCGTGAATCTTTTTGGGAGATGCTTTGTTCTTCTTTTTTTAATATATTATAATCAGTAGGGGTTTACACCCCTTCTGTTTCCTCAAAAAAAAATGTCAACAGATAGGCCGTGGCACTCTTCGATGCCTTAGTAAGTGTGCAGGTGGAGGTTGGGGCTTCCACTCTATTTTGGAGGATTAACTGGATCAACGGCTATTCGATTTGGCATTTAGCTCCCAACCTTTGATCGGTGGTTCCTTCAGGAATATGGAATTCTCGCATTGTGCAAGAGGGTGTGGATTCAGGACATCAGGAATACCCTCATGGTTCAAGTCTTAATTCAATTCCTTGGGATTTCTTCGGTTGCTGTGATGGCTTCTAGAAGGGTTACTGATTCAGGCATTGCAAAGAAAGAGCGAGACAATCGGAGCGGATGCCTTTATTTGGATGTGGATGTGGTCGCCTTTATTGCATATCAGTGGCCCTTGTCATCTTCGCAGCTAGCTAGCTTGCTTCCTTCTTGCTGCTCTTGTTGCCTTCCCACCGGGCCACCGGGATCATCGAGACAGCAAAACTTAGTACTAAACTAAACTTTGGCATGATCAAGGCAGCAAACAAATATATTTTGGCGTGATAGCCTGATGACACCAACAACCGAACGGAAAGGGAGAGCTAAAAACAAGGTCCACGACATCCTCTATCGAGAAGGCCTTCTTTCGGCAGGAGGGCCCCACCCCACCGCCACTGATTTTGCTTCTAGAAGGTTTCTCTGTGTCTTTCTGCTTATGGCCTGGAGCTGATCCGGAATGTCTCTGGAGTGGACTGCTACTGGTTCATGCAGCTTGTGCTTGGCATGGTCCCAACTCTCACGCTCTCATCATGCGTAGATGGCCGTGCAGGGATTTTATCGTTAGTGGGATGCTCCAAAAATTGCAGTAAATTGCCCTCGATATTTTTAAGCAAGCAGGGGCCAAACTGGTGACAGTTATTACTAGCTAGTCGTGTAATATATCTATACAAGAATCTTTGCTCATCTAGTCATCTTATCCGAATTCTCTTGATGCATATAGATTCATAATGTGCCAGATGATAAGTGTGAACTAATCCAGAGCATTGGCAACCGAAGATTGGTTATCCACCATATGTGGATGTCGATCTATGAAGGAAAAGCCAGACAATGATGTTGTATGTCCCATGTGTCCTTTCATATCATGAGGAGCATCATGGTGTCCTTGCCCAAGCAATCTCCATATATGTGGATGTATAAGCCTGACCAGAGCTGGATTCCAAATCGTTTTCTTATCCATTTTAGGCACCGTCACAAGCCGCATAAAGAGATATTGCAATTTTGTTGAGAAGGATCTATTGGTATGGTTGATACCACATATATACCACTCTTTTTACAATACATTTTTCGGTAAAGCATTTGGCAAAAGTTAACTGAAGCATTTTGCAATTTTCGGTAAAGTCACTTTAAGCCCAGTGTTCACATCAAATGATTTTCCTGCCGGTTCGATTCTTAGAAATCTCGGGGTTTAGAAGGATTTTCTTCCCGCAAATATATATGGAATCTGTGAAAACCAACACTTAACTATTTGCCCTCGAGAAGTGTCCACCTTTTCTTTTGTGTTTACTTGCTGAAAGGGTGTTGGGGTATTAGACAATGGTAATAACCCAATGCCTAAGAAAGCTGGGTTGGGTCGGTAACTCGATGGTAAGCCACGCTGTGCTTTCTTTTACGCACATAGGGATGGATGAATGAAGCAGGTACCTTAATTCAATTCGGCAGCAGAGCATGAGCAGGAAAGCTCCCTGAATCAACCCTGAGAATCCCACCCAGCTGCACGTACGTACGAGACGACTCGGCCGGAGTCGCCGTCGTCTCCTGTACACCACCGGACGACGCAGCATATTCGGCCGTGTGCCAGGGGGCAAATTAAGCAAGCAACCAACCCCGGCCCGGCCTCTTGGGAGTGAGGCGCAATGCATCGCGTGCTCCGGGCGGCACGGCGGCCGGCATAGATTCCTCATCCTCCGGGTCAAGTCGTTGGGAATCAAGCCAAGAACACTGATGCTTCGAGCATAAAGAAAACAAACAAAGCCCGATCAAACGACTGCTACTAGCAACGCCAAGGTCAATAAAGCACCAGATCTGATCTCGAGACACGGGTATGCCCTCGCTTCCGACTAATTTTCGGTTTACGAGGTATGCGTGGAGGCTCGATAGATATGATGGAGTTACAACTTTTTCTTTGTTTTTAGCTTGCGTGAATGTAACGTGCTGAGCTTGTTACCTAATGAGCTTGTGTAAAGGATCGATAGAACAGGAGTCAAGGTCAACCAGTACGCAGCAGTAGTGGGTCCAGGTCAACTGGTCAAGGTCATTTCTTGGTGTCGTCTTCGTCTGCTAGTGTTTTGGCAGCAAACCGTGCTAGCATCATCTCTGCAACTAAGGGTTGCATTTGCAGCTTTGCATATTACTACATCGGTATCGATTGTTACACAGAGTATTTGATTTGAAAATATATACAACTTGCCAATGCTAGAAAACTATAGGTAGCCTAGTAGTCGTGTACTATCACTTTTCAACGCATAATTTCTATATTATTATAAAAAATATGGTTTATTTGTTTTTCTCCTTTCTTCTTCAATACCATGGGTTTCATAAACCTTGATTTTGATGCTAGAAATCAGGTTTCAATTAGTTTATCCTGTTAGGCCAGTCTTAGTGAGGAGTTTCATGAAACCCTGTTAAGATTGATCTTAGTCGTTTTTTTTACCTGAGGAGACATTAATAGAATTAAAATAAATTATTATATCACACGCGTGTGGATAAGAGGGCTGTAAGAATGTCTCCTCTGGTAAAGAGGACATTACAGAAAAAAGAATACGGTAGATTGCTGTAATACCGTACTCAAGAACTCCGTATGTAGTTTGTTTGGACTTTGATTTGGCATATACGTATGCAGCATGTACATACACACATGTTACATGTATCTAACAACGGTGTGAAAGTATAGTGGTTAGTGGGCATGCTCCGGTTTTGTTCGTCCCTCTCCTCATCCATTTTACTAAGAAAAACAAATCAAGAAGGTGCCAGAATTGCAAGAGGAAAAGGTAGTAGCTGCCGAAGGCACGACTCGAGCCATGGAGGTGGGCACTGTTGCTACGGTGGCTTCTAGAAGGCCTATTGGTCCAGTACAGGCACAATCGGCATGTGGTACGCACAACCTTCAACTTCAATCAAGAAGTGCGAGACAATCGTAACTAGCGATGCCTTTTGAGACGCCTTTTTTCTACCATTGGGGCATCGTCATCTCCGCCGCTAGGTCCTCTTCCTCTCCTTGAGCGAGGACGGCGCCAAAAGGAGGCCCGATCAAGAACAGAATACACATGCAGAGAGAGTGAGAAAAAGAAAAGCTACGAGAAAAGCGATCAAATGGAATCATGGAGCAGTAAGAGTAGCCTGGTAATGTGGCGGTTTGCATGTCTGGCCATGGTGGGTCTGATGGGTTTCTGCATGAGAAACATCTCTGCGTTGCGCGAGTGCAAGATGATGGCATTGCTTCGCGGAGGGGGTGAAATCATTTGGGATGATGTCAGGATGTTTTTCATCGGAGTGTTATCTGAACCCATATTGGTAGCATCAGATCGCATGCAGCCGCTTTACAGCTGTGCCGTTCTAGAAGAGCGACCCGAAAATAAAACGTTTTATACAACAGTTAATGATAACCAATGTTCCAAAAAAATTGATCCAAGTTTTGTCTAAAACGTATAAAGTATTTGTGATGATCAAATACGTTTTTAGATAATGATGATCAAATACTTAGTAGCTGGTGTCTTGCAATACTGCCCAATGATGCGACTTGGATATTGTTTTCTATCATAATATATTTTCTTATAGACTTGAGATTGTAAAAGAACTTTTGAAGGCAAATATACAGGTGTGACTTTCTATTTTTCCCATGCTAAATATTTAAAAATTATCAGTAATCATCAAGGTTTTATAATTTCAATTAAATATAAGCAAACATTAGATATTTGCAACTAGAGGGAGCATTAGCAGCTACATACGTCTTGCAATGCCATTTTTTTTTTCTCTCTTCCCATAGGTGTCATAGTTATATGTATCCTCCTCCTCATAGCCAAATGGAATTGGACTGAGAATGCCACGGAAATCACTGTGCTATTGTATTGGTATAAGAGGGATAAGAACATGGCAAGACATGTTGGCAATACCAAGACAATATGTTTGCCTTTCTAGAATGATCATCAAGGCAGAAAACAAGTAGTACTACCGAATTTTGGCATGACCAAGAGAGCAAACAAATAGTTTTTGTCATGATCGAGGCAAAAAGAGAGCTAAAAACATGGCCAAACAAACAAAAAGCAAGAGAAGACAAGAACCAGAGCATCCTCCATCAGGGTGGAACATGTCTCCGCTAGCAGCACTCTGCCTGATTTTTTTTTTTGATCAATTTACTCTGCCTGATTCGAGGAGCCATTTCCCTTCGGAGGCGGGCTCCACTGCCACTGATTTGCTTCTAGAAGCCACCTGCGTCTCTCTGGCCCGGAACCGATCCGCGGTGGTGCACGCTGCTTGTTCCCGGCTTTTTGCCTTTGGCTGCTTCGGTAGAAAGCAAAAGCCATATGCTCTGATCTGCTCTGCTCGAATGAGCCCTGCTCTGTTTCGGCTGATATTTTCAAGATGGCTTACTGGCTTTGCAACCCACATACATATACGGCGCATGCTCATCATACCACACAAGTGTCGAGCTGTTGAAGCTACTCCTCGTGTACTCGTGTCCTTAATACAACGAGAGGAATAGCTTGGTAACAATCATACTCTTCTCTCATCTGATGTGATATTGATTTACAAAAGGCCACCGGTAGGGCATGTCTTCCTGTGACCCAAGTGTCCTTACCCAATTGAACATAGTAGTGTAAGAACGATAAGATCATCGATCCCAAATCGTTTTCTTGTAGCCATCATCATTAGCCACAAAGGGAATATGCATTTTTTTTGTTGACTAGGATCTTCCTTGTACCCGTAGGCCGTCGGATCACCTTTTCCACTAAAAATGATATACAAATGGTTCATTGTTGTTTTGTAAGAAATTGAATTGATCATTATCTCAACATGATCACCTCACCTAGAGAGATTTTATTTCTCCCCCACCTCAACATCTCATTTACCTTATTCTAGCAATCTCCATTTGTGAAATCGATTGAATGTATCACAAATAATTATCACGAAATTAACCAGTGTCATTTAATCTATTATATGAAATTTAAATTGAATAATAAAACTATTTTAGTCTATATATGTCGGGGACCATAATTAGGGGTCCCTCAACTACCAGGGTAATCACCCTCAAAAAACGCAAAACAAGGCTATTACCCATAAGCCTATGAGCCCATACCAGCGAAACCGCGAAGCCCACTACCAGCCGACAGGGCCCAAACAACGGCCCACGAAGACACGTCGCCCTCACACCTAAACTCCGCCTCGCTCGAGGGTCCCTCGCTCCCCCCTCGAGCTACAAACCTCTGCTCCGCCTCGCTGGGACTCGCTCCGACCCCTCAAAACGAACGCCACGTCTACAGCACAGGCACTGACGGTCTCAACCCCCGCACCAGGCGCTGGAGTCAAAGGGAAGATCTCCCCCGCACGTCGCCCCTGACAGAATCCGGTGCACTGTGCCCTCTGCGGCACGGACAGGTGGAAGCTGTGCAGGGCCTGCGCGACACTATGCCCCCGACACCGCTGACCCCGACCATACCTTCGCACGGTTCTACCGCCCCCCCCCCTTCGCCTCCCGCGCTGAAACGTCCTCGAACGGGCGATGGGGGCCCCACCAATAGAAGATGGCCGAGCACATGGGGCTCACCACGGTCAAATATAGATTACTGGTCCGGCAAGGCAAGGAACGGATCCCTTGACCCTTGCCCACCACGTCTCCGGGCGGCAGGATGTGCACTGTGGAGTAGGCTGGCGCCTCACCTACATCACCCACGCCCGTCCTCCAACGGAGGGGGCCCCCCGCGATGGATACGGGGAAATCTCTGAGCCACCCTGGCAGCGGCCGCCCCGTACGAATATGACCTGCTCCCTTCGCCAGGGCAAAAGCTGGTCGTACCGGCACAGTAGGGCAGGTCGAGTCCATCCTGTCACCACGCCTGACAGTCCGACGCTGAGGCGACAGCCTACGCCATGCTAGCCCCGTGCCTCTTAGCGGGCTAGCCCCCGAAGCGGTCGGAGGCCCACTCGAGGGGGTCCTCGAGTAAACGCCCAGGCCACCTCGACGACTAAGCGACCCCTCGAGACCCCGTCGAAGAGGAAGCGAGGAGACACCGCGTCAGCAGACAAGACCAGGAAGCAATCTTGACGAGGCCTGCAAGGCACGGATACGCCGTACGACTCACACTGTAGCACGTATTGTACACGCGAACTGTAACCCTTCTCTCCCTTGAACTATAAAAGGGAGAGAGAGGAGTCCCGTACGGGACAAGCACAACGGAGCAACAACACGAGGTTCATCGCCTTGGCTCTCGCTCGCACAGACACACTCATCCGATATTGGCATTCGCCTCAATCATCTCCACCGACGACAGGGACTTGGAGACCGCCTCTCCTCTCCCGCATCCACTTGTAGCCCCCTCTCTACAAGCACCCCGGTGCAAAGCTAATACGAGTGCGCGAGCACGCCCATGCTGGACGTACGACCCCGCGGCCGGAACCAGGATAAACCCGTGTCCTTGTGTTAGCTTCTGCATCGACCATCAAGGGACGAGACACAGCGCATTTCTGCGCGGTGTAGGGAGTGCCGGCCATTTCCGACACCGACAATATATAAATTATTACATAAAAGTTAACCTCCCTTAGTGTCTTCAAAAACTTCACCTCCCTTAGTGTCAACAAAAACTCCATGTGTTGCTACAAACCGTCTGATGTTGTTTTAACAAAATTTGAAAGTTTGTGCTTTTACACAACGACACCCACATCCATTTTTCAAGGTTTATAAATATTGTAAACACGACAGATAGACCTGAATTTTATGCCATAAGCAGTCCAGTACAACTCTGGTTGTTTACATAGTTAAACTGACTCACACGGTGTACTTAGTTTTCCCGACATAGGTAATGAAAAAAATATTATACGGTTAAATAAACAAGTGTTACCTTATTTTGTAGTAAGAGTATGCATAAGAAAAAAATGCACATTATATAAGTTCCTAATACAATAAATACTCACTTTATCACAAATTTTTCACTCGTTTTTGAAAAATTATTATTTTATTGTATAAAACGATATCGTTCTTACTTAACCACCTAATAAGTTCAAAATTAAATTTATGCACAACTTCGTCATCCATCATTCCATCCACTCCAGTTCACTAAAGTCTTTCATGTACATCACACACCGTAGTATCACAAATCACAATGAAAAAGAAAACCACATTGCACTTATGCAGCATACAAATTTCTTTCAAGTTTAAAAATGCAATTTCATTACATAATACAATAAATAAAGTTTTTGAAAAATAAATTTATTATTCATAATGTGTATATTACACTTAACACCTATAATCTATTGAGTAAAATATACCGAGTTACACTTGCAGAAAGGTGTAATATAAGTGAGGGTAGGTAATAACTTTTGTACATTACAATGCTCAATGCTCAAACGGTCACATAAGTTTATATGAGTCAACTATTACGTGACACAAATGGCTTGTCATGGCTAACACACATAGGCTTGCAGTTATTTTGCAACGGAGCTAGCTCTTTCTTTGTTTATCTATTTTCTCTACGCAAATCCACACTATGAGTAACTTTGGGACATTAAATACTATATTTTTTGTCACTAATTAAGTATGGTGGTTCATACTTAATTAGTGACAAAAAATATAGTATTTAATGTCCCAAAGTACACACAATACCCAAATTTTGAACCCTATAACACCTTATGTTTTAGTAAGACGCATGGAGTATTACACACAAAATACATGCGTGTACAAAATACATGCGTGTCCGCAGTCCAGTTCCCTTCTCTCGTCACCCTTAGCAGACCCATTGCCAGTGGTGAGACCACTCCCTCGTACAATTTAGACCGTCTAAATTCTATAGGAGAAATGACATCATAAAATGTTATTTTGGGTCAGCTGAAAAATTCGCTTTTTGACTTTTAGCTTTTTGGCTGCTGACTTTTTGCTATAGGCTTTTGTAATAAATTTTAATTTTCTTAGCACATCAAAAGCTAGAAAAAACTCATCTCAACCCGCGCTTTTGCTTTCCAGCTTTTCAAAAGCCCGCTCAACATTTAGAAAACTGAAGCAAACAGTCCTAACTTTCACTAGTTGCCATCCTCACCTCTTCTGTTTACCCCTGTCCTGTGTAAAAATATTGTCAATCAGTTTGAGTAAGTCTGATCAGTTCCTATAAAAAGAATATCTCATTCTGCTTTTATTTTCACTTTTCTTTAGAAAAAAGGTGTTATTATTTTGCTGTACAAGAAAGCTTACTTTTACTCGACCACAACACCTAGCGCTTAATCTGAATTTGTCCTCATTCTCACCCTCCCTCTACATAAACCCGCCAAAACCCATTCAGAGGCATCACACACCGCCACCACCACAAACAACAAGCCGTGCAAAGGCGAGTACACATCACTGCACTACGTTCTCCATGGGCGCCGTCAAGCAAGAGGTTGAAGACGTGCACGCAGGCCCTGAGCGAGCACGCTACAGCTGGAGTCCCAATGACAAGCAGCAAGAACGCGCCATTGCGATGGCAGCAGAGGAAGACGGTGGCGGGCTGGAGGTGGCGGAGCTCATCCCTGGGCTGCCGGACGACGTGGCGATGGAGTGCCTGGCGCGGGTGCCGAGCCGCTCGCACCGGCGCATGCGCCGCGTGTGCCGCGGATGGCGCGGCGCCGTCGGGTCCGCGGAGTTCCGGCGCCGCCGGAGGGCCGCCGGGGCGGCGGAGGACGTCGTGTTCCTCGTCCAGGCGACGCCCGCGGGCGGCGACGGAAAGGGCTTGACGCCGGAATGCGCGCTCGCGGCGGCGAACCTCAACACCGGCGAGTGGCGGCGCGTAGAGGGGCCACCGTCCGGGGCGTGGGGACCCGTGCCGCTGTTCGCGCAGTGCGCGGCCGCCGGCGACGGGCGCCACGTCGCCGTCGTAGGGGGCTGGGACCCGGACACGCTCCGCCCGACCAGCGACGTCCTCGTGCTGGACGTCCCCGCCGGCACGTGGCGGCGCGGCCGGCAGATGCCGGATAGGCGTAGCTTCTTCGGATGCGCCGGCGGCGGCGACGGCGATGTCTACGTCGCCGGCGGCCACGACGGGTCCAAGAACGCGCTCCGCTCCGCCTTCGCGTACGGCGTGGCGGCCGACGCCTGGCGCGCGCTCCCGGACATGTCCGAGGAGCGCGACGAGCCGCAGCTCGTGGCGACCCCCGGCGGCGTGCTCGCGGCCAGCGGCTACCCGACCGAGGCCCAGGGCGCGTTCAAGAAGACGGCCGAGCGCTACGACGCCACCGGCGGCGGCGGCGCCTGGACCGACGAGGGCGACGTGGTCCCCGACACGGCGGAGACGTGCCTGGCCTCGGTGCGGGGAAAGGTGTGGGCCATCAGGGCAGGGAAGGGCGGCGTGCGCGAATGGGACGGCGGCGCGCGCGCGTGGACGGAGGTGGCCGACGGGCCGCCGGGCATGAAGGCATGCGTGAAGGCGGTTGGCGTTGGCGACGGCGCCGCCTGCTTGTTCGTGTTCGGCACGGTGGCGGACGCGGGGGAGGGCAGCAAGTACTCTGCTTGGGTGATGGAAGCGGGCGGCGCTCTGTGGAAGCGAGTGCCCGTGCCGTCAGGGTTCGGCGGGTTCGTTTACTCGGCTGCGGCCGTACGGGTTTAGTCGTTTAGATCTGGCGCTTTTACAAGTGGTGCTTGCAATTTACAACTAAAGGAGTCTCGTCACGATGTTAAAATGTTAATTAGAATTATTGAATATAAATTAATTTAAAAATCCATTACATAAAATTATGTCTAGATTGGAGACGAATCTATTACTAATTATAGATTAATTAGACTTGTTAGATTCATGTCACGAAATAGCCATGACTTATGTAATTCGAATCTCTGATTATTATTTGCATTTATATATATAAATATAACCTTTATTGGATTTGAATTATGAGCAGCCCTTTGCTTCGTCTATCTTTTATGTGAACTAAAATTCAATTGGACGAGCGAGACCAAGAGACACCATGGGTATAATAACATGGCGTCGAAAAAGTTTCATGACAACTGTACAATGATGGCTGTTGGAATTTTAGACAATCGATTTACTAAATTTTGAATCACATAAAAGTATGGCACGCATCAAAACTAGCATGTAAAACTTTAACATATAGAAACAATATAAATCAGATATGAGTCACAGCACACGTGCTGAGGGATTTCAAGTATATGTAGTGAACGACTACAGATAAGGAAGCCATGAAAAAGAGTGGTGGTGAAGCCACAACGACGTTGCTGCAAACGGCTCGCAACAGCTGGCGCTCAAGACGATGGTGCGCTGCAGCGCCGGACATCGAAGGAAGACGACCCGTGGTGATGAACTTGAGTAGTCGCGCAGAGCGCATCTCAAAGATCTTATTCACCCTCTCCTAGTGTAGGATCTAAAGGGAGAGGGGTTTTGGAGACCTACTCTCCCTTCCGCCGGTGCACGCCGTCACTCGGAATGTGGAAGACTACAATGGCAGCACAATAGCTACTTGGGGCAAAACTCTAGCCAAAGGATACAGATTAAGAGACTTCTCAGCTAGACGGTTTGTTTTAGCTTTCTGGCTTTTGGCTGGCTAAGACCCTAAGCCATTCACGCGGGTGTCGCACGCCCTTCGCCACGCCACGCCTCGCAGAGCACGCGCGTGTGGGCTTTCTTTCTCCTCCCATACCATCACTTGATAGAGTGAGGACAATTTTTATATTTATGTTGGCCATCCTCCACTTCCACTGGCAGTATGGGACTAAAGAAGACCACCACTTGAACCAACTTCTTTACGCTCCCAGGGGCCTTTAAGATTTTACTCAAAATTTCTGAATTTTTTATTGAGTCAGTCCCATAAATTCCAGCAATGGCATCTCACCACGAATATTGTAGCAATGCCAAATCACAGACCCGCAACTGCTTGTCAAAATTGCAATTTGTACATGACATCACACGTTAAGATGGCCCTGGTGGACTACGGTATGTAGTTAATGGCTTCGACACAACTTTTTGACTTGAGAGCCTATGGAGATACTTACATGTTGCGTCATCTAGTATCTAGCTCATAGTGACTTAAGATTGCGGCCCCACTCTTCATCATTTCAGTTCATATATATTCACATGGAGTTTTTTTACAAATAACACAAACATACCCCCTCCGGTTCCATATTAGAAGTCGGTTTGGATAAGGTTTGAGTCAAACATTGGAAATATAAATCATGAATAGCATTTAAGTCGTTGAGTTTGGAAATGTGAAAATTATATAAATAGATTGGTCTTGAAAATTACTTTCATAAAAATACACATATATAACTTTTGAAGAAATATTTTTACAGAAAAAGAGAAGTCAAAGTTGTGCTTTGGTGACCGTGTCGCTGTACTAAACGACTTCTAATATGGAACCGGAGGGAGTAAGATATCAAATAACCAATATTTGTACATGCATATGCAGTGTTTCTTTTTTTCTTATAAAAATATGAACTCGTTGCTTACAAAGAGCAGTGATGACCAACTAGTGTAGCGACTACTATATGGCAATAGTCTAACACGTTGCCACGACACTATATGGCAATAGTCCAACACATCACATGTCATACAAAACTATGTTTGTGCTCCTCGCTACAGATTTCTCTCAACTCTCATGATGCCATGTCAACTGCTGACATCACCGCCGCCCAGTCGCCTCCGCCACCGCACCACCCCGCCGACTCTCTCCGTCCCATCGATTCCTCTCCCTGGCTGCCTGCCTCCTCCTCCTCCGACGCGCTGCGGAGCGGAGATCGATCCGTCCCGAGCGCGCGCGGTCAATGCGAACGGCAGAGGCAGATGAAACGCTTCCCGTCCCCTCCCGATCGGCCAATATAGATACGCAGGCTCATCGCGGATAGATCCCCCACCTCATCTTCACTCTCCCCAGCAAGCAACCAAGCCAGCAGCCTCCATCTGTAGGGCCTCCGCCGCACACGCCTGGACCGCGCGCGTCACATCAAAGCGGCCGGCCGCGACAGCGACAGCGGCGCCGCTCGAAAGGGAAGGCATCCAAGACGAAGAGGAGGCCGCCGAGCCAGTACCTATGGAGTTCGGGAGCTCTTCCAGGAAGAGCAGAAGCAGGAACAGTAGGAGGACGAAGAGGCGTCCCCGCGCGAGATCCCCTTCATGACAGCGGCTGCAACGACGGCCAGCACCACCGGAGCTGCCGCGTCGTCGTCCTCGCCTCCCGTGGAAGCATCGACGGCGTCCGCATCAGGCTCGGCTGCCCTTCGCTCCAGCAACGGCGCCGGGCGTCCGGTAGCGGCGGCGGCGGCGGGAGCGACGACGTGGAGGTCATCAAGAAGGAGCACGCCTGCTCCTCCGGCGAGGTCGCAGCCGCCGGATCCGGTCCGGCCGCATCCACCTCCGCCTCCCCGGCCACCTCCACCTCCCCGTTCGAGGCGTGGGCTCGATCCGCTGCCTCGCCTTGGGCGCCGTGCGAGAGAGCTCCGTGGGACGCTACGGCCTGCGACGGGCCGGTGCCCCCGCTCAACGCTGCCGCCCGGCCGTTCCTCCGCCCGCCGCCCAGTGGCGCTCCGCGGACGTTGCCCGCCTCCAAGTCCTGGAAGCTCATCCTTCTCCCTCTCCCCTTCCTACCGACCCGAACGGCGCGCCTCCCGCGGCTGGAATCTGCCGAGGGCTGCGTGAGGCGGCGGCGGCAGAGGGGATGAATCCGGCTGGGGATCGAATCGGGGTCCCGGCCGGCCAAGAGGGGCCGCGTGGTCCGTGTCGCCTCTCTGTCTCTCTTGGGTCGTGTGTGGCTTCGGATTGATTGGGGATTCCGAATTCACTCGCGGGGAGCGGCTGGGGAAGGAGGACCGGAGCAGCAATAAAGTTTTGGTGGGCCGCGTTTGGAAATTGGAATTACCCCACGCGGTCACGCAATTGTGCCGGCGTAGCAAGACCGGGTCTGGCCGCGCCGCTTTGTTTACTCCGTGAACGTGGGTGAGGAGTCTGCGATTGCTGTAGGTTGGGTCTCGCAAGATTAGGAACATGTGAATGTTTTCGTGTGTCTTGGTGTTTTAAAAAAACCTTAAGAACTAATATTATTATCAAAATCATATAAATTCATGTAAAATATCCCGCAGCAACGCGCGGGGAATTCACGAAGCTATTCATTGTTTATCGAAAACTTTTTCAAATCCCGCAGCAACGCGCGGGAAATCACCTAGTATGTATATATAATAGTGACGGCATATGTATGCAATACAACTTTTGGTGATTGCAAGACAATAGCATAAGTATGCAACACAATATTTGACTTGCAAAGACAATGGCATATGTAAGCAACATAACTATTGATTTGCAAGCTAACCAGGAGATCGATGACTAAATGTTTGTAGTTTTTTTTTCTACAAGCATGGCCACTAATTTTTACCAGCACATCATGTTTCCCTTTTGTGAAGTAGAAATGTGTACCTTAAAAGAGGTAGTAGATGGAAATGATTTGTTGCAATATAGGATTATAGTGATGTTTTGAAAAGAGTCCAACACATAGTCCAATTACAGGCTAGCAATTCGTTCTCCAAGTGGAAATTTATACATGGCATCACATATTGCATCGTATAGGTGGAATATGGTCTACCGCTGGTGGCAACTACTACATGATCCATACGAGGACACTTTTGAGTTGGAGATAAATATGCCAACGTGCATGCATCCAACTTCTAGCTCGTGATGCCAGTAACCCTGCGTGGCTTTGTCGTCCACCTAGATGTTGGTTCGTTGCATGCATATGTCCTTTAGGCCTTCTCCAACAACAAGAGTCAACACCTAGCTCTAAGCACTCTAAGAGACAGGTCCTCCAATAGTCTAGCTTCTAGTACATAGCTCATAACATGAATGATCCCATACGTCATCCTCACATAATCTCGAAATACGTGTACGAGACTATCTCTTGAATAAGAGATAACTCTTAACTTTTTCACTGTTCACAGATTAAAAAATTTATGAGCTAGCACAAGAGCTAGCTGTTTGTAGGAGGCCTTAGTCTCTAATCTACATCAACGTCGGTGGCCACTCATCACCTAGCATTCCCTGCAGTCACCATAGGAGCAGGGCAAGACAACACATGTGTCTGTTTGTTCGCTGGTGCATGCTCATGTTGCATGCAAACAGACAATATTGACTACCTAGATGATGAGTCATCGGCTCATGGTTGGTTTATTTTTGTTTTGTTTTCCAGTGATGCGTTGTACACAACAATATATATTCACTCTTAAGTGAAGCGAAGTACATGCAGACACGTATATCCACCAGTAAAATGGTCAATTCCAAAGACACAGTAATGAAGCGTGTTCAAGCTTCTTTGTGATATATTAGAATTAATTACTACATGTACGTAAAAGCTAATTGCTTGCTACCATTTCTTGTAATCTATGCAAAATTGACTAACTGATCGAGAAGCCTTGTGAGACTTGTCAATTGGCCCAACCGTAATTGATGTCACCATCCCATTAAAGAACCATGGCCGACTTGAAACTGTAGCGAGGAAAAGTGGAAAAGGTCACCTTTGAAGAGGACATGCCATGATTGGTTTTGGCACTATTACGTGTAAAACAACTCCCACCTACCATTTTAGTTTCAAGAACAAGGCACATGTACACGTGTCCACCATGTTGTCTCCACGTCACTATGGGCACCCGCACACGTGCCCCCTACCATTCGGCTGTCCTGCACAGGCCTCATCCTCCCCTCTTCTTAAACCCCAGTGCCTACGGCCAAACAACCCATGCTTGCACAAGATTAGCCACAAAGACTAGAGGGCTACTACGACATCCATGGCACAACACAAGGAGGCAACTTCTGGGGCCGGCGAGGCCATGGCACGATGGCTTCAACCCATCGCACCCAAGCCGTTGATGTCGCCTCCTCCGCCAATGCCCATCGGTGCCATGGTGAGCAGCGCCCTGTGGCGGGCGGGCATGCGTGACCAGCAAGACCATCTCATGCCATCGCCTATGTCAAAGAGGGAGAGGGATGCAATGTCTTACCCTATGCCTCCTGTCTGGGCCACCAACAACGGTCAGGCACCCATGGCGACAAGGGGATGGTGCATGCCCGAGAGTCTTCTTCCAAGCTGTGAAGAGTATGCTCAGGTTCTTCCCATAGAGGGGTCTTTGGCTTCACCATGGGCATCGTCACGAGATGTGAAGCAGTGGTTCCCATTGGAGCGCAACCTGATCTCAAAGTTGCAGGTGCCCAAGGTCATCAGGCCTCGTCCCGCTCGCCCCTTGCGCACCAGCATCTGCATCGATTGCAGCAGTATCAGTGGAACCACCAACTTGGCGATGGCGGTGGCCATGTCCGAGAAGACACCAAGGGAAGTGGAGGCTGAGCTGGAGCTTCCCAACGCACTCCCAACCATTGTATCGGGTCACAACAACATCCGTGTCCACCTAACGAATGACGCGTACAAGGAAATGGTGGGGCAGCCAGTGTGTCCATGGCTTGACTCCCTACCATTCACCGGTGTGTCGAGGAGGATCAACGGTGAGGTAGTGCTTGAGGTACGCATGTTCAAAACCATATCACAGCTACCAAGCATCGGGGATGCCTTCCCATGCACCGCAAGGATTTCATGGGAGTGTGATGATGCCATCGCCTCGCTCACTGTGCCATGTGCCATTGAGGGCCTGATGGGTAACTCTGTTGACTACTGCTTCATTTGGAGGTTTGACTCTAGCAGAGCATCCATCGTGTATTGCATTGTGTAACAACTAGAATACTCTTACCATACATGCTTCTATCGAATGCATGGGTTGTTATGGTATGCCGACGATTGATGGAAGCTTCAAAACAGATGGGTACTAGAGTTGATTGCATCCCTTGGAATTAATAATGTGCGTGCATGTACTTGAATTTTCATGATAATGTTGATTGATTTCATTTCAAAGCAACCCGAATTATAAAGAAGATTTTAATTCTATGAAATCTATATGACCTAAATTATACCGAAATCTAGGCAATATAATGCACCATGTCATAACAAAAGTGTATTTCTACCAACACTATCCTCAAGCACTAATAATCAATGTGTTGCTCCTAGGAGTTGGTTGTCCGACACCACTTGTGGCTTGTGGAGGCCCTAGGCTTATCAATAGAAATAATCAATAATCCCACCCAAATGTTTCGCTTACCAAATAAGTCGCTTAGTAGGGAAGCCCGAAAACAATGTGAACCTCGATTTTCATGTACATGGATCGTACCCCACATATCTCCTAAGCCATGGTAGTTTTCCTCACATGCCCTTATTTATTCGAGCACTTCCTTTCCTGTCCATCGTCTCCGTCTGATGTGTCTGCACCGCCACACTCTTACTGACACCTCTATATCGCCTTCCTCCCTCCCTCAACCATGTTTGCTAGCGCCCGCCCTCCATCTCCTTCTCTTCACACCGCCACCCACCCTCCCTCCCTCTTGATGCTATCCGTGCCGTGTGAGATCCTAGCCGAGCGCTGCCTTTGAGATCCTAGGCAAGGTGAGCGTAGGTTGCTGCCCAGCCTAGAGCAGGGTCTGCACAGCTACCGCTTGCCTCCCTCTCCTAGCAAGCCACCCTCCCTCTCCCTACTCGGCTAAAGCAAGGGCATGTCCGGCCTCCCAGAAGAAGGCACCTCATTCTCCATGTCCAGGCAACAAGAGGTATAGATTACAAAATTTCACAATTTCCTATAGATAAGAATATAAGCTCTCTAAATTTCAAATTGTTTTAGGCTTTTGGTACTACAAAGTTTCATATATTGAAGATCTATTATTGGATTATGAACTAATAAGGTTAAGTTACCATTTCTTATTTTGGTTGTAGCTATCAAATTTACTTAGTGTACTAGTTGTCAATTTTGCTAGATGGATGGTTATGCATAGTCCCAAATAACTGGTAGTGTATAGTCCATTTTTACTGCTATGTTACTGATAGTTGTTAGTGCATTGTTTTAGTATAGTAGCTCATGGATATTTTAGATGGAAAAGCCAGCAAAGGTTGTGGCAAAATGGAATTCATTTGCCACCAAGGCTTTCAATGCTATTTGTGTGGAAGAAGTTCTTGCCTACAATCGGCCGCAATAATACTGGAATAGTCTAGGATATGCGACCTGGTTAGAAAAGTTTATAAACATACCAAGAGGCCCTACAATTAAGGAAAAATGAAGAACATATACTCCCTCGGTATAGGATTTAGATGACGTTTTGGACAAGATTTTAATCAAACATTGAGAATATAAATCACGAATAACTTTTAAGTTGTTGAGTTTGGAAATGTGAAAATCATATGAATAGATTTGTCTTAAAAATATTTTTATAAAAATATACATATATTATTTTTTAATAAATATTTTTTGTAAAAATAAGAAGTCAAAGTTACGTTTTGGAGACCATGTCGTTGTCTAAAAGGTCATCTAAATCATATACGGAGGGAGTATATTAAAGAAAAAGTATACCCAATGGAAGATTTTAAACCTGAGAGCCACTGGATTGGAGGAGATCCTGCTACTACTTGCATTGTAGCAGATGACAATTGCTGGGCAGATAAAAATGTGGCGACTCCATATTTCAATCTTGTTCACATACACCTTTTTATGTTTGAACAAACTATCTAATGAAAGACTAAGGATTTTTGGACCGTCTAGAGCTCATTCAGTCAATTAAATAAAAAAAGGTCCATTTTACTATATTATCTACCTACTTTGTCCTTTTAACCCCTCACCAAAATTTAGGCTCAATTTACCCCTAAACTATTTCAGTTGGTCTAGTCTACCCTGTAATGTGTGATTTATCTTTTTCATTTTTCCCCAATCTATTGGCTTGCATATTCACTCTGAAGCTCTTAATACGTAATGTATGTAATAATGGGGTAACTTCTCAAATTGAGGGAGATTCAATATTACCATAACTGATCTTAACAATAGTTGTACATGCATGTTATTGCTATATATAAAATTGAGTCATCTACTCAAGACACCACTAATGTTTATATTTAAGCCCTTGGGCTTCTCATAAGTTCGAATGTGTTATATTTACCTACTCCAAATATACATTTTTAGACAAGTAGAGTACATCAATGATCTCTAAACTCGAATCGATGTGTCAATTAGATCCCTAAACTCTCAAAAAGCATTTTGATATAACTATACTTGTTCTGATGTGTCATCTGGGTCCCATGAACTGTTAAAACATATTTTTAGGTCCTCAAAATTATATATGGGTGTCCTTCAAGTCTATAAACTCCCAAAACTAAATTTTTATAAACTCGTTATGTGTATCACCACTACTCCAAATACATGAGAAAATAAGGACTATTTATTCTCATGTTAGATCTCTCTCGTTTGGGGACCCGGACGTTGGAATAATTTCAGGGATTTGAAATAAATTTTAAAAGATTAGGATCTAAATGACATCGTATGAAAAGTTTAAAGATCACCCACATATTTTACTCTTTTTAACAGTCGGATCTCCCAAATTGGCATCTCGATATGTGCTCTTGTATTATAGTATTATAAGTTTCTTTTTTTTGTGGAAGATAGTACAAACGTAGACACTCATTCGCGCGCACATTCACCCCTATGAATACACGTATGCAAACTCTACCCCTATACTCCGAGAGACTGGAGCGTCAGATCCAATCTTGAGATCCATAAAGTCACCACAAGCACCGACGGGGACGTCACCTACCACTAAAACCCCTGAAAGAATAGTGCCAGCTAAATACTTAAATCCTGAAATAATTCAAAAAAAATGCAACATCTATACCAAATCGAAGACTCAAGGTTCCACCATAAAAAACCAGCTAACCAACGATCAGTTCGCATACTATTAGAAGTTTAAGGCAGTGGGAAACGGTGGAGATCAAAGGGGATTAGTTCAGAGTTAGGTATTGGCCTAGAAAGAGTAGGTATATGTTTGAGGAAACGATCTACCTCATTCGATCTTGATCGTATGGTGCAGAAGTTTGACTGACATTGGGGAATGTAAATTCATCTAATGAATATTTGCTCTTATATGACTGACAAAATCAAGTTTGAGTTATAGTGTTGTGCATACTTCCACATTTATAGTGTCAAAATACATTTCTAAAATAATATCTTCGAATATCTACAGCAACGGGCGGTGTATCACTGATAGTTTTTTAAACTAGAAAATTATTTGTACTTTGCACTGGGAATTATGTGCTTATTCTTACAGAGAAATTAACGGGCAAGTAACAACTCCGAATCTATACTCAGATGAGCAGTACACGAGGCTGATGAAGCAACATCGCTGCCGTTCCTAGGTAGATGAAGGGGCGTCCGGTTGCCTATCAGGTAGCGCTGCCTGGAATGCAGGGTGTGCCATGTACTCAGCATGGAGCCTCGCAAGAGTTGGGTACTTCGACTGCAGCGAAGGACATCAGCACGTTTTATTGCTTCTTCAATTGAAAAAAAAACACAACGATATACATTCGTAAAACAAGAAAGCAGAAAGGTGGTACCATGTCAATTTTAGTGCGCTCAATGGCTGCATAAATCTGGGGTGCGAGGAATACATCTGCCTGCATGTCAAGAATACAGAAGATACACGAATCAACTGACAGGTGGTCTTTAGTTGTGCTGTAATGTGCATTCCTTTAACAAACATAAGGCAAATCGTCAAATACTGGCATTGGCTTGAGAAAAGGAACATATTCTGTATTTAATTCTGCAATATACTTGGTTATGCATGTTATCTTTGATGAATTGTGCTCCGTGGAACTCCTAGTTGAGCAAAAACCAGTAGCAATTTATATTCCAGAGGAGATTTTTACACCACAAGCATAATACATTTTAAAAGCCTTGTGACTAGCATCAATATGATACCACTACAATAGGAAAACGGCATAATCTAAAAAAAAATGGCGGCAAATCTAAGGGAAGCAAACATACCAGTTGGACTTCATCTCCTGTTGCATACTTCCCAGCACAGCCTTGAAGTTGTATCAGATTCTCAATTGCTAAACCATCAGGCAAAGTGAGCACATTTCAGAATAGAAAACAAGCGTAAAAGTAATAGGGAAAAGTAAGAATGCTAGGCGATATTATGTTTAATAACTGAACTAAAAGAATTAGATTGAGCTTCAACAATGATGTAACACAACTGAACTGCAAGGCAAGCAACATTTCTTCAAGCAAATTTTGCTTGATGAAAGTAATGCGCAAAAGTAGTAGTTACTTCAATCAGTAATTAACAGTTATTTCTGTGAAGACAACCTGTGAAACCTCTCTCAATTTGTTGTTGGGTCCATGAGACACTCTCCTCTGCACCAACTTTTTGCTGAATGAACCTCTGCAAGGAAATAAGCAACAAATTAAGTGATGATGGTGTCGCTTTTGTTCGTCAAACAAATTGTACAGTACATTTTATTTTACCAAAAACAAGTTTTCTCAATAGAATTAATCTGCAGCAAACGAATTGCATGATTGCACAATGCAAATAAGAATCTTATTTCAGTTTAGAACTCAACTCAGTCGTGCCAAGCAATCTACTTCTACATGTAGAATCTCATATGCCAAGAAGTTCTACAGTATACTTACCAACACTGTAAGATTATGGAGAGGTTGAATACCAGAACTTACAATGTTCACAATCTGCCACAGAAAGATAGTAAAGTACACATTAAGAATGATGAATTTAGTGACTAAGAGAAACAAAACAGACAAAAAAGAAAAAGGCAAACATCATTACAAAATATTACAGATTTTGGTTCGACCTTGGCACCTTTCTATTATATGGTTTCATGCTGGACCTGCCTGTGCCATAGCACATGGTATCCTATCCCAGACGACAGCCGTGTCATGCAGAAGAAGGACTTGCACACGCATGCATTGACTCCACCAGCTCCAACCATAATCATTTTACTTGAGCATTATCTCTAGCATTTGTACCCTTTATCTCTAACTTGGTTAGATGTTTATTGAGTCCATACATGTTTTGCACAGGCCAGAACTAAATTCAAGTGTGTGGTAGCCCAACTTTAAACACCTTCAGACCTAGAAAAAGGGCTCTGGTCTGTATTTCCACAAGCTCAACAGTCATTTATAACTCGTTCCTTTTGAGTAAGATTATACTGTACCACTAGTAGGTTGGATTGGATATTACCATCCATTGCATCACTAACATGTGTCCCTTAGATCCGCCCCACATGTAGGCTCACAGCAAATACTATTTACTGATTTATCCATATCTGCATTTGTACCATGCTAGTGACTTAATCCTTTGTTATCCCATTTGTTGTGCTACTTAATTAGTGGTTTTGTCTCATAAGATGAAACTGTGAATGACAGGATGCAATAGTTTGATGGGTTTGGTTAGGAGTATTATGGAAACCACCCAAAAATGCAACTAGTAAACAGTTTTGCATAATGACAAATTGCATTCGCCCATAGATGACACTTCTAAACTGAATGGATTATGAACAACATGTGGCTTGCAATCATGAGCCAAGGATGGAGAACCTATCACCTGGTGATTCAAAGCCTTCTTTTTAGGGTCTTGAGGCAAAAGGGGAGGGTTGGGGTACTTATCCTCCAAATACTGCATATCCACAAAGGAATACATCAATCACGTGATAACCCAAATTGAAGTGACAAAAGCTAACATCTCAATACTTGCCAATGCTATAGCGTAAGAGTCACCAATTACTGCATCATCATCCACCAACGCAGGGACGAACTTCATAGGATTAAGCTTCACGAATTCTGTTTCCCACAAAGGTCAATGTATTAGTGACTGTCCAAACAGGACTCCCTGCATAATAATCTAATTACAGCCACGTTTTGTGCTACTGCTACACAAAGCACTATGGGGATTAAAGTAGTCACACATGACTTCTATAGAGCCTGTCAAGGTGTCAGTCAACACAGCCAAACAACAATCGTAAGCGAAGATGAGCAACCTAACGCTCCATCCCCAATCAATTTCCCATTAACGGAATAACGGTAGTATAATTAGCAGAGTACCAACACACCTGGATCAGACTGCTCGCCCTTGAGAAGGTTCACCGCCTTGTACTCGTACTGCACACCTGCACACCGAAACGGCGTTTGAAGCGCATGTCGAATCAGGCCAGCCCAATGTCTGAATCCATCCAAGGGAGACGATAGCCTGATTTAGGGGCGGCCGAGCAGCACGCACCTTTGAGATTGAGAGCGATACGGACGCGGTGGGAGCATGAGCTGCGCCAGTACGAGTACAGCCTCAGCCCCGCCGCCGGCGCCTCCGCCTCCGCCATTTGCCGTCACGATTCACTAGCTGAGCAGCCTGAGCTGCTTGGGTGAACCAAGAGAGAATTCGCCGAGACTGAGAGTCTGAGACCGACGGAAGGAGAGCGGCCAAGCGAAGTGGAACACGGAAGGCAACTCAAAATAGGCTCGGTAGTGAACACTGCGGCCCATGATTAGCTGAGTAAAGCCCAGCCCAATTGCGTCACGTCGGTTAAGCCTGGTAGCCTCCGGGCATGTGGGCCCCTGACCCCTGCCATCCGAGTGCGCCGAAAGCCGAGCCCAGTTCGCGGGCCCACTATGCTTTACTCGCTTCCATGAAAGCGAAGTGGAAAATGTTTCAGCCAGCCCCCTCGTGGTTTCCGATTTCCCTAAATCACCCCTACGAAATCCTCCCGTTCTCGCAGCCTTCGCCGTGGTTTTGCGCTTCTGTAATCCTCTCCTGCTTCCTCCACTACCAGTCCACCACAACACCACCACCACTATCCTCGCCTGCCCTCCCCCAAACCCTAGCCAAGGCAGGCGATGGACGGCGACGGAGGCGGCGCTGGGGCTGCGGCCGTGCACCACCACGCGCGCTCCCCCGAGGACGTCTTCCGCGACTTCCGCGCCCGCCGCGCTGGCATCGTCAAGGCGCTCACCACGGGTCAGCTAGCCCCGCGCTTTTTTTTTCCCTAGCTACCTCCACTTGCTCCCTGGGTTTGCGGATGCTTCGCTGATGCTATTAGCTGCTCTGTGGTGTGCGCAGATGTGGAGAAGTTCTACCAGCAGTGCGATCCAGGTGAGGCCCGCGACTCGGTTCCCTTTTTTTCTTCCGTCTGTGCTGCTCGTATCTTCGAGCTAAGCTGTGTCTTTCATCGTGTGCCGATCCCACGTTTGTTTGTGGAGCTCGATCTGGCAGCCGTTTAGGGCTTCGTTGAATTCCTGAGCTCCAATAGTTAGTCTGTTCAGCCCTGACTTATGTCAGGTATGTAAACTTCAGTGTGCCATCGGCACGCTTTGTTTGGTAATTTGATTGCGTCCTGACCTCTATTGTATTAAGACCATTAGATTTAAGTCCTTAGGTTAAAGAAATTTAGGTCAATTCGAATACATCAGTTATAGAGAGTGTTTGGGAAATGTCAAGTTTGGGTAATTTAAAGTCCAGTGATGCACAAGTTGTGGTTGTTTGCATTTCTATTTACATGCATAATGCTTGGAGTAACATAACAAATCACGTGCGATGCATGATAGAGAAAGGGTACTACGACCAATCACAGGACAGCATCAATCTACGGGATATATAGTCGTTTAACTCGTGTTGGAGTTTGTCTGTATGTACTCGAAGTGTGGCCTCGGTTGAATATGAATTATGATTATGTCATGTTACTTATTAACTACCATGAACCTATTTGTTCCAACATCAGATAGGTTTGAGCTAAATTTAATCTGTTACTACTAAATCTGGTTCAAACTATAAAATCTAACCAGCGAAATGGCCTCTAGCCTAGCTGTTAGAGCACCTGAGTAGCATCCAGCAGGCCCATGTTCGACTCCCCGTGGAAGTGAATTAAACTGGACTGGATTAAGAAAAAGGTCCCTTGTCGGATGTTCCATGTTATACGTGTAACCACTTTGGTTGCCTTTAGTGATATGCATGTGGCCCACGTGTCCTGGGCACCTTGTGCCGCAGCCGGCCTTCGGGGCAGGGGCGGAGCTATGTTGCAGCTCAAAAAATCAAGAACCATCTATTACACCTAACTTTTTACTATATTTGCTTGAACATTATGCATATGCTCCGAAGTTCCGGACCCCCCTCTATTTTTCTCCAGCTCCGTCCCTGCTTCGGGGCTTTCTTGACCGGGCCAGGAAAAGCTTCTTAGTTCTTGGTGCAAAGCCATGGGGGCAGTCTTGCCCTCCACTGGTCCTTTTTTAAATAAAAAAAGAACTAAGCAAATTGATGTAACACTTTTTACTTGATACATCATGTGAGAATTATTTAACCTGGTTTTTCCAGGTTGCCCTACTGTGAGTGAAAAAGGAATGAGAAGAAGCATGTGTTAGTAGAGGGAATCCCAAATGTAGGAAGAACTGGAGATAAGATAAAAGTCAGATACAGACATCAGTGGTGACCGGCCTAATATTGCCCAATGTCCATAATTAATGCTGGTGTATATTCATGGAAAACAAATATGAGTAAAGTAGCTTCTTGTCATTTCACCGCATCCACATTTACTTAACTAATGTTTGAAATAGCATTCCATACTCCGCTGTCTACTGATTCAGTAAAACACCATGAATAGTGAGATGAACATATCAGATTCCTTGTTTTTCTGATATAAAGCTGCCCCTCTTATGCCAGAGAAAGAGAACTTATGCCTTTATGGGTTGCCGAATGAGACTTGGGAGGTCACTCTGCCAGCTGAGGAAGTACCTCCTGAACTTCCAGAACCAGCACTGGGGATAAACTTTGCTCGTGATGGAATGATCGAAAAAGATTGGTTGTCTCTAGTTGCAGTTCATAGTGATGCATGGCTACTGTCTGTTGCATTCTACTTTGGAGCTCGCTTTGGATTCGATAAAGATGCCAGGTTTGTGTTTAGTTTTCTTTTTCTTTGCAAATATTTAATTCCATTTTTTTCTTTTTATTTCCCCCCTACATGCACTCCGAGATTGTGTTTTCTTTTCATGCTTTTCTATTGCACTACAGAACTGTTTGTGATACAGATGTCTTTGATGACAGATTTATTTCCATAATTTGCTTTCCACTTTTTCCCCCAAAAAAAAACATTTCTCTTGTTTCAAAAGAGAAAAAGGGAAATGTTTATTGTTCTTAAATCTTGCAATGGGAGTGGTTAGGTGGGGAAGCAGGCATGAGGAGGCAGAGGGTCTAGTACTCTAGTCGCTAGCAGGGGAGATGCTGGGGAGTGGAGAGGGATCAGTCAATTGGTGGGCTCTAAGGGGGCAGTGTGATGTGTTGATGTATTAGGGAGATGACGTATGGAGTCGGAGAGTTGAGAGGTGGGGACGAGTATTTAAGGCTGTGGTCAGTGGGCTCCCAGCCATTATATTGCGACAGTTGTGGGATGCCCCATTTTTAGATGAGAAGATGGGGTCCCCTTAATTAGGTGATCCCAGTTTCTTTCCATTTATGTCTGATTGTCTGTAATTATCTATCTGCCATTTTATTTTGGTCATGATAGCTTTTCTTCTCTAGTCTTATCAGAAAATGTAGTTGATTTTTTTATGAGAACAATCTGGCCACTTACTGTCCGTTCAATATGGAGATTTTCACAACATATGAAATAATTACCTTACTCTATGAGCTTTTCTGTACTAAATTAAACGATAGTGTGACATTTTTAGCTCAGTGAGGTTTCAAATAAAATGGAATTTTTGGATAGAATTGCCTATTTTTCTTACATGTGGATGATTCACAGATTCAACTGTGGATGATTTATGAATAGTTTCACTTTTCTCCATTTTTAGCTAAACAATATGAGATAGTTATTGGAGTACAATGTTAATCCATTGGTGGCATTTGAATTTCAGGAGAAGGCTCTTCACCATGATTAATAACCTGCCCACTGTTTATGAAGTTGTGACGGGGGTTGCTAAGAAGCAATCAAAAGCCCCCAATGGCAGCAGCAAAAGCAGCAAGTCTAACTCTAAAGTAAGTTTTTTTTTGGGGTGTGTGTGTGTGGCTATGCTTTAAATCTTGCTAATGTTGTTGATGCGACCCCTCAGCTCATTTGTCTGGCCTTCTCTTTCTCAGCCATCAAAACAGAGCAACTCTAACAGTAACCCTGCGAAGCCAGCCCACCCAAAAGAGGAGGAGGACAGTGGCCAGGAGGACGCAGAGGAGGACCAGGCATACCTTTGTGGTTCCTGTGGGGAGAGCTATGCGAACGGCGAGTTCTGGATCTGCTGCGATGTCTGCGAGAAGTGGTTCCATGGCAAGTGCGTCCGCATCACCCCTGCCAAGGCAGAGCACATCAAGCAGTATAAGTGCCCCAGCTGCAGCAGCAAGCGGAGCCGGGAATGATGTGCCCTGGGAAATTGGGAATGGACAGGCTCCCTGTTGACGGACATGTAAAATCCTTAGGTAGTGGCGAAGCGGTGTGTAGAACAGCCCCGCTTCGCCTGTAGCTGACCGGTGCTTGCGCCGGCTGTTGTACTTGTTTCGTGGTGTGATGATGTTATTGTAATGGACATGGTGCTAGCTAGTTGTGATGTGTTGTGTTAGCAGGCTAACTGCTGTCATCGTAGTGTGAGATGAACTGCTGGAGTTTGGAAACTCAATGTTCAGTAATTAAGTGCTGGGTTAATGTGTAGTATGATGATCGCCTCATGATTGCTGGTACAGCAGACATTGACGACAAACTTCACTGCTGATTATATTAGGACCCAGAAAGGAAGGTTTGAATCTACTTCGATAAAACACGCGACCAAATTACAGATATGTAGTTGAAAGGATACAAAGGGTAAGCTGTTATACTAGTATTAGCCTATTAGGTCTGAATTAGAAGAAAACTTCGAACAGCCATTAATAAACTGGGCTGCCTAGTGGAAATGAAAAAGGGAGGACTTTGCATTAAAATTTTGAACTAAGCTACAAACTGTGTGTGTGAAAGTAAGGAGAAACAAACCCAACTGTACATACTATGCACAGTCCATCATGACTTCAAAGAGTGCAAATCAAAGCAAGCGTTTCAGCGCTTGCACTGCACATTTGCACTGCTGTAAGCAGAGGCACTATTACATGAATGTTCAGTTTAGGAATAGCGGCTTTCTTCATCAATCAAGCTCTTATCTAAAACTCCTCGAGAACACAGGACACCTACTAGTTCGTCTGCCTCATCCAAAAGACCCTCATAAGCAAGAGCCTCAAGGAGAATTATGTAGGTTGATTCGTCAGGCGTGCAGCCATTTGACACCATATGAGCAAAGCAATCAATGGAGAGATCCGTTCTCCAATTTTTGCATAGACCAAGAAGTATAGCATTATAGAATGTAGTGTCAGGAGATAAGCCCATATCCTGAACTCTGCAGAGCATTCCAATTGCCCTGTCAATTCCATCTTCTCTAGAGATCCCATAGGCTAAAGACTGGTAAGTAGTAGTATCTGGGTAAAGGCCACTAGAGACCATCACACGCAACAAATCAAGAGCTTCCTCCATTTTGCCAGCCTTGGCAACATTGGAAATTACTTTGTTGTAAGTAGTCAAATCTGGGGTACCGTTTGTCATGCGGCTCAGCAACTCAAGGGCTATCTGGGTCTTTCCAGCCTTCAGAAGAGCATCGACTACTATATTATAGGTGGTTGAGTTTGGAATGCAACCATTCTCAGGCATTATCTTCAGAGTTTCAATTGCTTGCAAAAGCAATCCTTTCTGGCATAAAGAAGCTATTACTGTATTGAATGTCGTTTCATCTGGGGGACAATTACTGTGCATCATATTGATCATGAGCTGCTCAGCGTCCTCCCACCGGTCGACACTACACAAGCCCTTCATAACAGTGTTATAGGTAATTATATCAGGCTTGCACCAACAGGACTGCAGATTGTTCAACAAAGTCATGGCATCATCAATACACTTTTCATTGCACAAACCATCAATGACACAATTGTATGTAATGATATCCGGTATGTATCCGTGCTCTAACATTTGTTCAACAACTTTGATTGCGCGATTAACCAACCCTTTCTGACATAGAGAAGCGACTATTGTGTTGAATGTCACTTCATCAGGGGGGCAATCACGGCGGATCATCTCAGCCAAGAGCTCCTCAGCATGCTCCCACCGCTCTGCGCTGCACAGACCCTTCAAAACAGTGGTATAAGCAATGCTATCAGGCTTGCACCCGGCGGATTGCAGTCTGCTTAACAATTCAACTGCATCATCAACTCGCCCTTGATTGCTCAAACCATCAAGAATACTGCTGTATGTGATGATATCTGGGATGCACCCATGCTCTGACATATGATCAACGACTCTGATTGCACGGTCAACCAAGCCTTTCTGACACAAAGAAGTGATTATTGTGTTGAATGTCACTTCATCTGGGGCACATTTGTTGCTGACCATCTCAGCCAAGAGCTCCTCAGCCTCCTTCCACCGTTCAGAGCCACAGAGACTTTTCAACACCGGTGTGTAGGTGACAGCATCAGGTTTGCAACCCCGGGACGGCAAGCTGCACAAGACATTGAGAGCTTCACCAACATCACCCTCCTTGCACATGGCGTTGATGAGGACATTGTATGTGACGATGTCCGGCTCGCAGCCCTTGGCCCGCATCTCGTCGAGGAGCAACTTGGCGTGCCTGTAGCCGCTCGCCTTGCAGGTGGCGTCGAGGAGGATGCTGTAGGTGACCACGCTCGGGGAGCAGCCCCGGTGGAGCATATCGTCGAACACCGCTAGGGCGTCGGGGACGCGCCCGCGGACGCAGAGCGCGCGGATGAGCGGGTTGAACGTGAACGTGTCCGGCGGGAACGGCATGGCGTCGATGAGGCGGCGCGCGTCCTCGATCCGGCCGGCACGGCAGTACCCGTTGACCATGGTGTTGTAGGTGACGACGGTGGCGGAGCTGCCGAGCGCCGCGAGCACGCGCTCCGCGTCCGCCACGCGGCCGGCCGAGCAGAGCCGCTTGATGAGGATGTTGCAGGGGACGACGGGCGGGCGGTTACCGCCGCCGCTGCCGGAGGATATGGAATCGACGAGTGAGAACGCTTCGTCGATCTCCCCGCGCAGGACGAGGCCGCGCAGGCGCCTCTTGGCTCCGCCGCCGCGCCGGGGCGGGCCGCTCGGCTGCCTCCTCCACTTGCCGTCGACATGATGGTCGTCGTGTTGTTCGGGGGTGGCTCGCTGTCGCCTGGAACTTGGCTTCGGAGTGGGGAGGGAAGGAGAGGACGGAGCTGGGAGCGCGGGCTTCGGGAGCAGCGGCGCCGACGGGGTCGCCATCGCCATGAGATAACGCCATTGAGGGGAGCTGAAGGCCTGAACTAGAAGCCGAGGGCGAGGGGAGGCTCACGCTCTCGCGGTCTCGCCGGTCACTCTCACCGCACAGCATCACTGTTTGGGCCGTGTGAGCCCAAGTCGTTGCGGGCTGGGCCGCGTATATCATCAGGGCTTGGGTTTTGTGCGCGTGGCTGCGCTATCTTTCTTCTTCGAACAGTGGGAAGAGAGAGAAAAAGAGGAGAGAGAGAGAGAGAGAGAGAGAAAAGAGGGCGTGCGGCGGAGGCGATGGCCGGAGGGAAGGGGCTGAACGCGACCGGAGAGTTCTTCCGACGGAGGGACGAGTGGAGGAGGCACCCGATGGTGGGGAACCAGCTGCGCCACGCCACACCTGGGCTCGGCATAGCCATCGTCGCCTTCGGGATCTACCTCGTCGGCGAGGCCGCCTACAACCGCCTCTACCGCCCCTCCGGCGACCACCACCACTAGATGGCCGTCTGGGATCCGTTGCTCCAAGGTAAATCCCCATCCGTTCCCCCCGTTTCCCGAGCGAAATGGTTAGGTTTGGATTTGACGATCCATTTCGAGGATTGGTAGGGTTTGTTCATGTAGATCTGTCCTTCGTGGGTGGCGGTGTATTGTTTCCTTCGGATCGGACTATGAATTCGCACACTGGAACCACACCGTGCTTGATTAAACTGAAGTGATTAGCATGCGTGAATGATGTTCCCCAAAGGTTTGGGGCCAGAACACGTCTTTTATCTGCACAATGTTTGTTTGTTTGTATGCGTATCTTTTGTAGAATGACATATATGGTCATTCTGATCAATGGTCAACTGCTAGACATGGTAGCTATGTTAGGGTTAAACTTAATCTTGCGAGACTGGTTTACGCATTTCATAATTTGCATGGTGCGAACTGAAATGTCAAACCACACTCTTTTCGCTTGGCAGCCTCTAAGCATTCTACTTCTCAAGTGGAAGGTGGTAGTGATGTAGTCTGCCAACTTAATTCTGTGGCATTGAGGTCACCGGATCAGCTCACTTGAACGTGGACTTATCAGTATAGCTGGATGAATTAAGAGCAATGAGTGATTTTTCTTTGTACTGAACTTCAATCAAATGTATAGCATGGACAATACCTCATTGTGGAACTTGCTTTAGGTCAGGCTTAAAATTTCCTTATGCAATATATATGTTACAGTTATCTAAATCCTTATTTCCATTAATAGGCATTTATTGAACTGCCAAAAGATCTTGTGAAAAGTATAGCATATGCATTGGTTAATATCTTGAAATCTTTTCTAAGGTGCATATACATGGTGTGACCTTAAGCGGACATATGGCCTAGACTTTGTTTCTAGAGGTTTGTTACTGTCGAACTGCTCTAAGGAGTGTGTAGAGCCGATGTGATGTCCTTTGGACTTATCAATAAGCAAATAACTAGCGCTGAGAAGGATCAAGTTCCTTCACCTTCAGCTTCATGTTCTAATACATTTTTCTAACTCCCATCAACTTTTTGCTTGACATTATAAACTTTTCTATATTAGTTTGAGATCTCTTATTTATATTTATGCCGGAGTAAAAAGTCAAAACATGTTTATGCAAATGGAAACCAGAATCTCGTAATTAGGTTCTTGACCTTGTGGTTATGAGTTATGAATAATCTTCTGAAGCTTGTATGCATGATTAGTTTGCCCTCAATCTCTGTTAGTGCAAGGGCCTTAGCAAAAGGATGCTTGCTTGGGTTTCCATCATCGGTTATCAAATACTCATTCTCACTTAATATCGTGTGATTAATTGGTGATACTGTATGTTGCAGGTAAAGTAGCTGGAGCAAACTTTACCAAGCACCGGTGTTGTTTTTCTTTTACCAATTTGAGCTCATAAGGTCAGCCATGACCATCATGTAGTTCTTAAACAGGGAGACATGCCCACTTGTCAGCTGCTCTTGAAACCCTGTGCTTATGTAGCATTTGGAAATGGCATTGTTCTTGTAATTCCCGACTCATGCGAATCATTTGTGCATGTTTGATTTCTGAAATGTTCACTCTGAACTCATACAGAGCTGCCGCCTGCTATATGTGATATTGTTTGTTTCAATCAGAAAGTTTTCTTGGCCGACATCTCAATCCCTGTGGCAAAGGTTTTGGGCGGTGTATTACTCTTCATTCTCCAATGAGCGAAAATAGTCTCTGCAAATCACCCCTTCGGTGGTATCGTGAAACCCGCTATGTTACGCGGCCACTGTCCGATAATGGTTACATGTGTTTGATACAGTTTATGAACTGAGGGAGTCTTACATTAAATAAATGAATACAAAGGGTTTCGGCTAGTCGAGATGGAAATTAAAAATGGTCATGACGTGGCTGTGCAACGAGATAAAGCTCCGATCCGTGAGCTACTGAGGGCATGTACAGCCCGTCGCTACAGCGGCAATTTTACGGAAAACACCCCGAGGGAGCGCAGCGACGGGCTCGGCGTCGCTAGACCGAGCGACGGCCTTGTCCCGTTCCTCCAAGCTCAGTCGCCGCCGAGCTGTACGACGCCAGGCGCCGTCGCCGGTGGGATCCGCTCTGCCTCCCCCTCCAAATCGCGCTGCGCTCCCTCCCCGACAAGCCCCTTCCCGCGCTGCGCTCCCTCCCCGCCAATCCTCTTCCCGCGGTCCGCCTCTCCCCGCCAAACCTCGTCGCCCGCCAGATCCCATTCTTCCCCAGCACGGCGCAGCTAGCTCGGCCGCCAGCCGCCTTTCCCCTTCTTCCCTAGCCGGTGCAGCGGGATGTCCCAAGGCGGTGCATTGCGGAGGAAGAACGGATCGCCAGCGTTGGATCCGGCATCGGCGGCGGCTCCTGGCCGAACCCTAGGCCGCGGTGGGGCGGCGGCGGCTGCGGCGGCGGGTGGGGGTGCCCCGTTCGGTCGTGGTGTTGGTCCTCGAGGCGTCGGGCTAGCACCGCCGCCCCGTGCTCGCGGACTCGGTGGTGGCTCAGCGGCACCGACCACCCTCCCGGCGACGGCAGCTTTCTCCATGGCCGGAGGTGGCTTCCCCGGCTCCTGGACTCCTTGGACAGCTCCTGGAGCCCCTTTGGTAGGGCCCCTCCCGGCGACGGCAGCTTTCTCCAGGGCCCCTTTGGTAGGGCTCCTTGGACAGCTCCTGGAGCAGCTCCAGGCGAATCCCTCCCAAACAGCACCATGTGAAACAGCTCCGGCACCGGAGCCGCGGAAGGAGCGGTCGCCGCTTTGTACTAGCGATGCGGAGCCAAAAGAAACAAGCTCTGCGTAGCTCCTTCCCCACGCTCTAATGCTGAAAGGACGAGATTGCCCCTGGTTTTCACGAACAGATCCCGTTGTTTCTCTCTGCTCGACTTCCAAAGAACCAGCGGCGGCGGCGGCGGATGGCTAGCCGGCGGGGGCCGCCTCCTGATGGTCACGCCGATGGGACCCCCGGCGGATCTGGCGAGCCGACGGCCGATCCGCCCGTTCGGTGGCCAGGAGCGCGTTGAGGAGGAGCTCGCCGGCGAGGGACATGCCGCTGAGGTTGAGGGAGACGACGCGGCCGTCGGGCGGCGGCGCGCACGGGACGCCGGCCCACGAGCACGGCCCGGCCGCAGTGGAGTTGGCCCAACCCGCGAGCGCGCCGCGCGGGTCGGACGCCACCGCCGCCCGCCGGAAGGCGAGCAGCGCCGCCGGCTCGTCCTCCCCGGCGGCAATGGCGGGCGCCGCCGCATGGAGCAGCAGCGCAACCACGGGGACAAGCCACACGGTCGCTGTCGTGGAGGCGGCCATGGCTCCAATCCACGCGCGTCGATCCTTGCAGGGAAGAAGACAACCTAATAATGGAGAAGAAGGGCGCCGAGCTCTTGCGTCCTGCCAACAAGTTCTTTGACGGCTAGCTTCACATGTCGGTGGGGTGGATTACCTCGCTGCAAATTTGCACAAGGAAATCTTGAATCTTTCTTGTTTGAACATTTGTGCTTTGCTATGAGCAGCACTCTTTGCTCGGACCCAAACCACTATACTCTGTCTTTGCTTTGCACATTGCTGAAAGTTTGTTTGATCTGATTTAATGAAAGTAAACTATACTAGTAATGGGTCAGAGCCTGACTTTTGTGTTCTTGGCCGTTTCAGAAGGTAACAACACTCAAGTACATCTTCCTGATCCAAGCTCTAGAGTGTTGCAAGTCATGGTTTCAAGATAATGGTAAAGTCTAATGTGGAGATTGTGAGATTGTGACAGTGTGTCTGATGCTTGTTACTGCTCTTTTAAGCATTCATGGAGAAATTTGCTTGTTACTGCTCTTTTAAGTCACTTAGTAATTTTCTGTTGACATCAAGCATCACCCTTTCTGAACTTTTTGAGTCTCTTGTGTTCCTTAGGTGTTTGAACTTCAAAACTGAAGGTTGTGAGACTTGATAGGTGTGCATGATGATGTGTGTGTAGAGAGACACGGTTTGGGGGAAACACGACACCCATAATCAGGGGGGTGACCTCTTGTATATATAGCCAATATGGCTTGGAGTATAAGAATACAATCAAGTATACATAGTAAGCCTATCAGCTATACAAGGAAAGCTATATCAATATGATCAGCTCTACAATATTCTTAATACCCGCACGCAGTCGCAGCGGGAGGAGTGCGGACGCAAAGACTGGACCGAAAGTCAGTGAAGAGCTGAACCGGAAGACCCTTCGTCATGATGTCCGCAAACTGGTGGGAGGACGAAACATGAAGAACCCGAACCTGCCCCAAGGCCACCTTCTTGCGGACGAAGTGAATGTCGATCTCAATATGCTTCGTTCGTCGATGATGGACAGGGTTGGCTGTCATATAGACAGCGCTGACATTGTCACAGTAGACAACGGTGGCGGAGTCCAAAGGAACATGGAGCTCCTGGAGAAGCTGGCGGAGCCAGCAGCACTCGGCAACAGCATGGGCGACGGCTCAATACTCTGCCTCAGCGCTAGACCGAGACACCGTGGTCTGACGCTTGGAGGACCAAGAGATCAAGTTGTCACCAAGAAAGACGCAGAAGCCGGAGGTAGAGCGTCGGGAGTCCAGACATCCCGCCCAATCCGCATCTGAATAGGCGGTGAGGGACTGGACAGGACCGGTGCCGATGTGGAGGCCGGAGGAGAGGGTGCCCTTCACGTAGCGCAAGATGCGCTTGACCAGCGCGAGATGGGGCTCACGGGGGTCATGCATGAACAGGCACACCTGCTGAACAGCATACGCCAAGTCTGGACGAGTCAGCGTGAGGTACTGGAGGGCTCCAACCAAACTCCGGTAGTCGGAGCTGTCAAAAGCTGAGAGCTGGGCGCCGTCTGTCGCCGAAAGCTTGGCATGAGTGTCAACAGGAGTCGCTGTAGAGTGACACTCAGCCATGCCGGCGCGCTGAAGAAGGTCGACGGCGTACTGTCGCTGGGACAAGAAGAGACCGTCAGCAGAGCGATTGGCGGAGATGCCGAGGAAGTGGTGCAGATCGCCGAGGTCCGTCATGGCAAACTCGGATGCGAGCCGAGCCATGATGGACTGAAGGAGCGTCGAGGATGAAGCAGTGAGGATGATGTCGTCGACGTAGAGCAGCAGGTAGGCGACACTGGCGCCCTCTTTGTAAACAAAGAGGGAGGTGTCGGAGGTCGAGGCAGCGAAGCCGAGCTAACGAAGAAAGGAGGCGAACCGCTGGTACCACGCTCGGGGCGCCTGCTTAAGTCCATAGAGGGACTTGAGCAGGAGGCAGACGTGGTCTGGAGCGGCGGGGTCGACGAAACCAGGTGGCTGCTGGCAGTAGACGGTCTTGTCGAGATGACCGTGGAGGAAGGCGTTCTTCACGTCGAGCTGGTGGATCGGCTAGGCGCGGGAGGCGGCTATGCTGAGAACAGCCCGGATGGTCGCCGGTTTGACCATCAGACTGAAAGTCTCATCATAGTCGATGCGGGGCTGCTGGGAGAAGCCACAGACGACCCATCGTGCCCTGTGACGAGCAAGAGTCCCATCAGAGTGGAACTTGTGTTTGAAGATCCACTTCCCGGAGACGACATTGGCGCCGGGCGGTCGAGGTACAAGGCGCCAGGTGCTGTTGTCGATCAGCGCCTTGTAATCGTCTGCCATAGCCGCGCGCCAATTGGGGTCCGCCAGATCACTGCGCTAGTTGCCGGGAATCGGCGAGGCGGCTGCCACGACCGTCATCCCGACGTAGCGAACCAGCGCAATGGCACCAGACTGGGTGTGTGTCACTGGCCGGCTCGGTACGGGCGGCGGCGGAGCAGGGACCGGCGAGGCCGGCGGTGAAGAAGACGAAGTGGACGAAGAGGGCGAAGCAGGGTCGACGAGGGGCGCCACGTCCTGCACAGCCTCCTGCTGTACAGGGGGCGCCAAGTCCACCGGGGGCACAGCCGCCTGCTGTGCCGGAGCGCTCGGCCGCCGGCTGTAGACGTGCAGGATCGCACGGGGGTCAGCCGGTGAGGGCGCAGGACGTGCTGGGGCTGACGCCGACGGTGGAGGAGCTGGCGCCTGCGCCTGGGGCAGCTCCTGGAGAACCGGACCGCGCAGGAGGATGGCGGGATCGTCATCCTCGTGTGCGGTGGGCGAAGGCCGTGGTCGCTCAACGTCACGCAGTGACGGAGCTGCCACACGAGCTGCTGCAGGGTTAGGTGCAGAAAGAAAATCCAAGTCCGATATGGAAGACGGAGTGGCAGAAAAGGGAAAGACTGACTCGTCAAGGACCACATGACGCGAGATAATGATGCGTTTAGTGACGAGATCGAGACAGCGATAACCCTTATGAGATGATGGGTACCCCAAAAAGACGCAAGCTGTAGAACGAGGAGCTAGCTTATGTGGGGTAGTGGCAGATAGGTTGGGATAGCACAAAACCGAAAACACGTAGCTGGTCGTACTCCGGAGTGGTGCCGTACAGGAGTGTGAAGGGAACGGCATTGTCCACAGAGGAACATGGCCGGCGATTGAGAACATAGGTGGCGGTGGCGAGCGCCTCAGCCCAGTAGCGCGGAGGCATGTGAGCATGGATGAGAAGGGTGCGGCTGATATTATTCAGCGTACGAAGAATGCGCTCGGCCTTCCCGTTCTGCTGAGAAGTGTAAGGACACGACAGCCGAAGGAGAATGCCACGAGAGGAAAAGAAGGTTGTCAACGTGCGGTTAACAAACTCAGTGCCATTGTCAGCCTGAAAAGACTTGATGGTGACGCCGGACTGGGTGTGTACAAAGGCACAAAAATCGGTAATGGTAGATGCTACATCAGATTTGTGAACTAAAGGAAACATCCAACAAAAATGCGAGTAATCATCTAGCAAAACCAAATAATACTGACACCCAGAGATGCTGACTACAGGAGATGTCCAGATATCACAATGAATAAGATGAAACAGCGTAGCACTACGAGTCTGTGAACGAGTAAAAGGTAACCACATGTGTTTGCCAAGCTGACACGAATGACAGAGGGACTGTGCTACTTTATTACAAGTAATGAAGGAATTATTTCTGAGTGTGTCGATGACGGCAGATGCAGGATGACCGAGCCGAGCATGCCAAACGGTGGTGGTGATGGCGAGTGTGGCGAGCGGAGAAGTGGTAGTGGAGGCAGGCAGCGTGTAGAGGTCGCCAGTACTATCGCAGCGAAGCATCACGCGTCGACTCGGAATATCCTTAACAGAGAAACCAAGGGCGTCAAATTCAATCGAACAGTTATTGTCGCGAGTAAATTGATGTACGGAAAGAAGATTACAAATCAAGGAAGGAACGACTAGGACATCACGTAGCGCAAAAGTAGATGAACTAGTAGGAATAGCAGAAGAACCGCGGCAAGTAACAGGTAAAGTATGACCATTGCCGACAGTAATGAAAGAAGTGGATGATGGAAGACGGGAAAGGAGTATACCATCCGTAGACGACATGTGGGAGGATGCGCCAGAATCCATCACCCAGCCCTGGTTCTGGAATGCCAACTGATTCAGGGCTGCAATCAGCCCGGCCTGATCCCAGGCCTGGGGCTGGGCCGACATCTACACAGGGGCAAACGCGGTGTGGGCTTGGGCTGGGACGGGGCCCAGCAGGCCTGCTGAAGGAGGACGCCACCCGCCCGGGCCGCCAGCCCCGCCCAGCTGCTGGCCCATGCCGCCCGGCTATGGGACGTAGGGGTTGAAGCACACCCACGGCCCAGTCGGGCGGAACGGTTGCTGCTGCGGCGCGCCGGGCTGGCGCCAGGGCTTCTTCTTGCCGCCGCCGCCGCCGCCGCCCTTGTCGTAGCCACTGCCGCCGCTGCCCCCCGCAGGAGCCGCCGGAGCAGAGCCGGACGAGGTGGAGCGACAGCCGCCAGGACTGGAGCAAGCAGAGGACGCGGCGAGCATGGCGGAAGCAGCCGTCGTCTTGGCCTCGTTGGCGAGGCGAAGTTCCTTGAGCCGGAGCATGTCGAGGGCGGCGGTGAAGTCCGGCAGCATCGCGGCATTGGCGATGTCGTCCGCGGTGCCGGAGAAGGGCTTGTTGATGCCACGAAGGAGATTGAGGACGAGCTGCGGTTCAGGAACCACATGGCCGACGTCCCGGGGATCGGTGACCTTCTTCCTCATGCGCTCAGCGTAGGCGTCGATGGTGGAGTCGCCCTGGGTCATCGAGTGGAACTCGTGGAGGTGGAAGATCGCGCGCGGAGCCTGATTGGCGCGGAAGAGCCCCTCGATGGCGACCCAGATGTCGCGGGCGGTGAGGTTGTCGCCGTCGACGGCGAGGCTGAGGACGGAGTCGTCGACGGTGCCGAAGATCCAGCTGCGAATGCAGCAGTCCGCCTGGTCCCGGACAGGGTCCTGCGGGCGCGGCGAGGCTGAGCCGTCGATGTGATGGCGAAGGCAGAACTTGCCGCACATCGATTTGAAGAAGAAGGCCCAGCGGGAGTAGTTGGAGGATTGCATCTCCAATTGGATCGGCACATGCGACTTTACGGAGATCGCGGCGAAGGACGGGACCACGAGATGTTGGGCGATCGCCTGGTGGACGGCCGCCATGGTGCCACCAGCGGTGGTCGGCATGGAGGGGGCGCCGAGCGCCGGGGCAGAAGGAGCCCCTAGGGCCGGCGCAGATGGGGACCCAAGCGCTGGCATGGATGGCATCCCCAAGGCCGGCGAGGAGGGCATCCCCAGGGCCGGCGACGAAGGCATGCCCAGCGCCGGCGAGGAGGAATTGGCCTGCGCCAGCGAGGAGGAGTTGTCCGTGACCTCGGACATGGCGAGGGAGGGGCGCGATCAATCTGATCGCGAGTTGAGGGAGGGTGGGCAGCGGAAAAGGAAAGAATTTAGGCTCTATACCATGTAGAGAGACACGGTTTGGGGGAAACACCACACCCATAACCAGGGGGGTGACCTCTTGTATATATAGCCAATATGGCTTGGAGTATAAGAATACAATCAAGTATACATAGTAAGCCTATCAGCTATACAAGGAAAGCTATATCAATATGATCAGCTATACAATATTCCTAATAGTGTGGGTTGACAGTTCATATATGAATGTTCTATGTTGATAGGATAACCAGCTTGCAAGGTTTAAATTTGAAAAGATAATCCCAAAAGTATAAAGCAAATGTAGTTGTTTATTTGTGCAACATATTACTAATCTATGGCTAGTATAAGTGATATAGCTTGGTTAATTTAGTTAGTGTAACTCTAGCGTGCCGAGTCTGTCATTAGTTCATGCCTTTGTCTTCATAATATGATTTTGAAGTGTTGTCTTGCACCACTTTGCAGTGAAATTGCCAGAGTTACTTGCTTTTGTCAATATGGAAGAATCAGAGCGCCTTCTTCGTCTCTGAGTATAATCTTGATCATAAAGGTGTTGCCGAATCAATATCCAAATGATGGATCGGAAAGTTTAATTATGTAACATCTTTGGTTGGACTTGTATTGCGTAGGTTTTAGTCTAGGGTTGTTGTTTGTTTTGGGTTGTCATTTGGGCCTGTGCGGTATGAACATCATCCACTAGTATGCACTCAAAGTTGTAGGATAGGTGCTGTAGATGCGTGAAATATGGTGCTTGAACTGCCCCATGCATGTTGTATTTTCTTGAGATGTTGGAACTAAGAAGGCTGAGTTGAATCGTCAATTTGAAGATGGGCCAAGGAGACTAACGGAAAGCCCTTTCTCTCCACAGTGTTATTGTTTCTGGTAGTTTTTCGGTAGCTATTTTCGTTTCAGAAAACCAGTACTTCACCTATCGATCAGTACGCACGGAGCAGTTTTAAAAATTGTTGGATGTGTGTGATTGAGAGATAGGAGAAATAAGCTAGGAAACCATGGGCATATTAGGCAAAATGAGCAAGCAGAGAGCTAGTCGTGTTTCATTTCCAGTTGTCGTTATTCGACAGACCTAAGTTGCAAACTGGTCGTGCTTCATTTCGAGTTGGTCCTGCCTCTCTTCAAGAATGCATGGTTCATTCTTCCGGCCTGTCTATAGTTCCCGCTCTTCTTGCTTGCTGCTTGGACTGACGACCGTCAATATAGCCAGCAGCCACCAGCAGTAAGAACATACATGCTAGGACCTGAATGAGTGCTGAAGCCAGTTTCTCTTCAACAGAATCATCAAGAACTGTAGCCAGTACTCCGATTCCAAATACTAAGATCACCCATGCCCATAAATTTCTGAAAAAATCTAGGCAGTAGAAGGTTAGCAATGTAGTCACAACTCCAAAGGCAAATATGGTTACCGCGGCCGTGATGGCCTGCAGGGTCATTACCACCCATGACCGTGGACTGCCGGTGACGACCTGTAGGATAAAATATGCAGCCAGTACAGCTCCTACAGCCATCGAGATCATCCGTGGGCAGGCCCGACCCTGAACCTGAGGGGGGGCGAGCGGAGTACTAGTAACCCGGCCCCATTCAGTAGGATGATAAAATCGTTTGCCAGTACACATGGATGCCCATGAACGCAGTAACGCAGCAGCACTGCGATTCGCAGGACCATCGACGGACGATGGCTCGGCTTCTGGCCATGAACAGCTGAGGACATTCTGTAGGATGAGGACGAGGGGTACAGCAATAGCTCCAATGAGAAACAAGATTCCCAGATCCCGGGCGACCTTTAGGTTCCTTAGCACCCATGACCATGAACCGCTGGGATCCAGATGGATGGGATGTACGAAACAGAGCATCGTCGTAGTAACTGTTATGGCAATATGCAGGGATCTTGTCGCCCATGCTGAGTCGAGCAGCACGTCGGCAACTGCAATGCCTAATCCGGCGCTAATCGGACGGAAAGAAGCCAGAAACGATATATCGCTCCAAGCAAACGGCTGGGATCCTGTAAAACGTACGAGAGGAAGTCATGCACGGTAATTAAGAACATGCATATGTGTATATACGAATTTGGCGTAAATTTGGTAGGCTGGAGATCTCGCGTACGTACTACGTACCTTTACTTCGTCAAGCTTTTGCAGTATCTCCCTTGTGGTAGGCCTTCTACGCGGATTACTGTCGACACAGTTTATTCCAATCAAGACGCATGTCCTTACTTGTCGACTATAGACTGCTCTCGGCAACCTGCTCCTCCATTTTCTAACGGCCTACAATTGTCCATGGTAATTATATCTTCATGACAAACAAATACTCCCTCTGTTACAAAATGTATGTCGTTTGACTTTTTTTACTCTAAATTTGACCGCTCGTCTTATTCAAAATTTTGTGCGAATTATCATATTTTTTGTGGTGGTTTGCTTAATTAATAAAAAAATCTTCAAAAATGCCTTAAATTTGACTATGTTTTCATAATTTTTTTGAATAACACGAGCGGTCCAACTTATGATAAAAAAAGACAAACGACCTATATTTTGGAACAGTTGTAGTAATACTTTGTGAGGAGAAAATATATACATATAGGGTTGAGGTTGGTCTGGTTCATCTTACGTCATTAGTGAATTGCGCAAGAAATTCTTCACTCGACTCGTGGTACTTGATCCTGGACCCTGTCACTACCTCCAGGATTATCATACCAAAACTGAATATATCTGCCTTCTTTGGTATACACCCTCTATCCAAGTACTCTGGTGCCATGTATGCCCTGTATGATGTAGCAAGAAAATGAACTCATATACTTATTAGTTGAATAAGATAATACAACAGAGGCTATCATGCCGAAGGCATTTAGCTTACCGTGTTCCCCCAGGATTTTCAGTGATAATTGGAGATTCGTTACTGTCAAGGGGTCTCGATAAACCGAAATCTGCAATTTTCGGTACCATATGGTCACCGAGTAATATATTTTCAGGTTTAAGGTCCATGTGAGCAATAGCGGTACCACGTCTCCTTTCCATGTGATGAAGGTAGTGTAAACCGGAGCAAATCCCCCTGATTATCTCATACCTCACGTGCCACTCAAGTCCACAAGATGCGTCTGTAGATCTAAAAGAATAAGTAAATCACACCCACCATACATTAATAACTTGTATAATTTTATCATTTTAATACAATAAGTTGCAAACAGATGCATTAATATGCCAAACATATACATGGTTTACATTTTTTTAAACCATGTTTCATCTCATTGATGACAAATGAATCCGGCTAATTCCAAATAATGAACCCGGCTAATTCGAAGAAAATTAAAAAACAAATCGGAAGCTCCGGGGGCAGGGAAAGGGCTTAGGAATGTCAATTTTATGTTCGCCCGTCGACCTTCTTATATAAATTAATACTCAAGCTACAGTCACATTGACTGTCATTGTGACAAGATAAGTTTGTGAAGTACATATGACCTCACATGCACATGTTCGGCAATCTATATATTCTTCCATAGATTTTGTAACTTATTGGACCATTGTATAATCAGTGTAATTTACTCTAACTAGTTCAAGACACACGTGTGGCACGGCCCGTGTTTTAAAAAAATAATATTTCAAGTTTTGTGGTCTAAAAAAAATAGACAGAACACTTGCTTTGAGGCATAGCCGGGATCGAGGAGATCAAGGTCAACATGCGGGTGCTTGCAGTGCAGGTGGGCAAGATCCGACGGCCTCGACGTGCTCCATGAACTCGAGTTTCCATAGATGTCGAGGCAGTCGGTACCCGCGGCCGCATAGGCTGTCGCGACGGCGTAGCCGTGGAGGTGGAAGGCCCCGCGCAGGAGAGCACGACCCATGCGCGGGACGCGAGCCCCGCCTGGGAGGATGGTGGGAGGTGTCCGCGACGAGGATGGCCACGTCCTCGTGCGGCGGGTTTGAGGCCTAGTGCGGTGGTGGTTGGTGACCGCGAGGGAGTGGAGCGGAAAGAGGAGCTGGTTTGACAAAGAATTGATTTCAATAGCTGGTAGTTTCTCCGGTGGTTGTCAAAACAAAGAATTGATTTAGTGACCGGTGGATTCATGGATTGTCAAAAGTTTTAAATCTTTATTGTATAGAAATAAATATATTGTAACACAAGGATTGATTCCGCGGTACGTCATAATTTTATAAAACCCCCCTAATATTTGTAGAAATCAACCCACCGTCCTCTAGTATATCGTATTTTTTTAATAAAAACCCTACGATGTATAGGCAGTACGTCGACCCATATTACACACATAACGGATACGGAAAATTCACCCCCACGTTTGAGTTTGAGTCCGTGTCGTACCTACCCCATCATGGTCGAGTTCCATGCAAGCACCACTCGAGCTCCATATAACTGGCGCTGCTATGTACGCAGACAGCTAGCTAGGCACCCGAGAGGCCCTCGGTCCACCACCTTTGGCAATCGAAAGTGCCACCACCGCTTCCACCGCCGAGGATCTCCTCATGCCCGAGGAACGACGATGATGCGGGCATCATCGAAACTTTCCGTCCCTCAGTCAATGAGAGACTAGCGAGGTGGCGATGTGGAGTCCTGAGACGAGATGCGATCGTGATCGCTTTATGTGGTGGTTTAGGATTAGGCGGGAGCGTAGCGTGTGTCCGTGTTGGCGAATCGGCATTCATATGCTGTTCGCGGATGCTGGCAGCCGACGGACATGTCTCTAATCCCTCGTCATGCAAACACCACCTGGTGCAGCGGTTCCACGACGGCATGGGCACCGAGTCACCGAGTCGACAGCAGGCTAGATGCAACGCTGATTCTGGTAAAGATTCGGAAACTCGCTTGTTTCTTCTAACAGATCCATGAATCGATTCTTTTCTGAATGAGATATTGGGGGACTCAAGGCAAGCTGTGAGGCCACCAAAGGCCAGTGGCCTTCTCGCGTGCGGTGGCCGGCTCCGGCTGGCCGCGAGCCGAGCATATGGATGACGGCGAGCTGATGAGCGGCAAGGCCGTGTGTAGCTGATGAGCTGGACGGAATGAGCAAGCGACAATGGCGAGTAGGGGCACCGTTTTCCTCGACAGCGCGCCGCAAACGCCACCAGGCGGGTTACCGGCTATCACGCCAACGTTGGTGAGGCGGGATTAGGCGGTTGCCGGGTTCGACGGCGGCAAGATTAGTGAGCTCGCGCGGGCCACGCCGGGCAGCATGACGCGCGCGGACGGCGGCGTCGAGAGTTCATGGGCCCACGCGGAGGAAACGAGCTGCGGAACATGTTTATGATTATGATATGATAATTTATATGTATAATTTTTACTCGTATCAACGCACGAGCACTTTTGCTAGTATATTGTAACACAACTAGAAGTTTTATGGTATTTGGAAGCTAAGGTACCTCGAGTACTCGGGACTCTTCATGATCACTACTTCTTTCATTTTAAATATATGACAACATAGGAGTAGCTAATTAGTTTGTTCGCTACGAACATACGTAGTACTAGCAAAATATGTGTGCATTGCTATAGTTAAGATGCCTAAGCTTTAGTTTATCAAGGAGTTAAATGCATCATTAATATATAAATTTGGCTAGTGGATGTATTTAAATACATCATCTTTCTAATTTCTCATTTAGCCAGGAGCAATAACTTGACATTTGTGTCGGTGTTTGGATTGGTCGCATTACACCACACAAAAATGTGTTGTGTCTTGCCTCCCAATGGTTGGTGCAAGAGCTAACACAGAGACACGGGGTTTATCCTGGTTCCGGTCACGGGGCCGTACGTCCAACAGAGTGCGCTCGAGCACTGTATTATCTTGCACCAGAGGTGCTTGCAGAGGGGGCTACAAGTAAGGCGGGAGAGGAGAAGAAGTCTCCAAGTCCCCTAGTGGCTGGCTGCCGATTGAGGCGAGTGCCAATACCGGTGGGTTTCAGGTGATCGTGCGCGTGTTCGTGTGGGTTGTCCAGTTAGTTTTTTTTGGGAGAGCGTCCGCCTCCTCCTTTTATAGACCAAGGAGGGGGCGGTTACAAATGTGCGGTACAGTAAATTGTACAGTTCCTGGTGTACTGCCGGTGTGGCGTCGGGCGTGCCTTCGTCCTTGCGGATCCTTGCGTCTGGCGCGAATCATGGTCGTGCTCCGGCTTTGATGGGCGGCGTGGTGGTTCCTATGCTTGTCCTGGAGCGGCTTCGAGAGGTGATTTAACCGGGGTCCGCTCCCAATCGTCTTCCGCACATCCGTTCGAGGGTGCCCCGTGCCCGTTCGAGGGCCTCGTCTTGGGGAGAGGACAGGAGTTGGCGGATAGGCGCCAGTGTGGCGTACCCTGTTCGCACAGTACGCCGCATGCCTGGGGGATGGCTCGGAGTTGGCGGATTGGACTTGGCTTGCGTCATCTGTGCGACCGTGTTGACCGGGGTCCGCGCCCAGTCGTTGCCCATACACCCGTTCGAGGGTGTCCCCATGCCCGTTCGAGGGCTTCGCTGTTGGGGAAGGACGGGAGCAGGTAGCACAGTGTGATGGAATGACGCGCGCGTGTCCGCACAATGCTCCCCGTCCAGTACTTGCGCAGTACCGGCGTCAGCCGCACAGTGACCGGGGTTGGCCGCGCAGTGACAAGGGTCAGCTGCGCAACGCCTCAGGTCCGTGTCCGCCGTGCGGCGTGGGCGGAGATTCACCTTTTGACTTTGGCGCCAGGTGGCAGAGCTTGGCATTAAATGCCAGTGTCGGGTGGGGAGGTTAAGCGTGCGCGCGGCGAGTCAAGGGGCGGCCTCGAGCGAGGCGGAGAAGGATGCCCGTTCGAGGGGGGCGGAGACCCTCGAGCGAGGCGGAGATTGCGCAGTGTCCGCTCGAAGGGGAGCGGAGACCCTCGAGCGAGATGGAGGTCGTACAATACTCCGCTTGAGGGGGCCGAGACCCCTCGAGCGAGGCGGAAATGGGGCACGTGCTCGGAGGACCCTCGACCGAAAGGCCTGGGCGGCTGCTGGCCGTACTGGGCCGCGGTGGGTCGTAGTCTTGTGCGCGCTTGGGTTGGTTTTTGGCCCGCGAGGAGTTGATCGTATTTTGATTTGTGTTTGTGAGGGTGATTATCCCCGCGGTTAGGGGACCCTTTATGATCGTCCCAGATAATATGGGTGTAAATAGGTCACCCTCATGACATATGGAAAAAAAGGTCATGTAGCCCCACATTTAGCGTTATTTTATTGTTTAGTAGGACTCATTTTGACATATGCAAGTTTTTTATGAACACTATATTAGCACAACATAATAATTTAAAGATTTATGTTACGACTCAAACTTTGTTAAGAGGAAAATTCAAAATTTTATACTTATACATATCTTGTTTGTCATATTATTTTATTTATCTCGCCAAACATAACTTTTTTTCATAAAATATATTATTTTTAAATATTTTACAATATTCTTTGTCTAGAAGATTCTACAAACAAAATCTAAAAAGGATACTACTAAACTAACCTAAATTGCCGTAAGGACTTTTGCGAAAGAAAACATCGCAACATGTTACTTGCAAAATAAACATCGTTGTGACGCTGTCTACATGGTATTTTTTTTGTCATGTGTCGTTGTAGTGTTCTATTTATACGCACATGTTAAATTGTTGCTCCTAAATAAGTAATTAGAGAAACGATGTACCTAAATGCACCACTAGCCAAGTTTCTGTACTAATAATGTATTTAACTCTGTGACTGAAAATTTTGGTCGCACCCCAACTAACCTTTAATCCATTAGTCCTACAAACCCCCACTGAAAGGACCAAAGCACCCCTCCATTACATCTGTACCACTTAGATTTACCGCATATAAGACGCGTGGGATCGAGATGGTTAGTTAGTGTCGTTATCGATTTGCTCAGGAACAGCGTGCAGGAAGCATGTGCTGGATCCAACACACAAAATGAAATGTGTAAACTTGAGTGGATACAGACACAAGAGCAACTCCAGGCTCCAGCAAGGTCTCTACTTAATCCCCTGCTAAAAAGTAGAGACCAGGGTTAAAAAACATACTCCAGCAGCAGGGACATTCTCGGGACTCCTAAGAAGGCCCCTTCTCCCACGGGTGCGGCAGGAGACCCCTGCTCACTTGGCTGCTCGGGATTGCTCTCCTCCTTCCTCTTCCCTGGCCTTCCCTCTTGCACCTCTCGACTTCCCTTCCACGCGGTGGCCTACTCGTCGAGCTCGGGCTCCACCGCCGCTCCGAGCGCGGAAGGATCCAACAACGCCTTCCCGCGTGGTCGTCGAGGCTCCACACCCGGTGAGAGCTCGCCGCCCCTTTCCTTCCCCACATCAACCGGAGTGTAGTCAAATCAATAGCAGGGACCGGCAGATCAAGCATTGCTCGGCTCGATACCTCGTCCTCATCGCCCTCCCTTTCGCAGGGGAACATCAGTCGCGCTCCTGGCTTGCTAACGAGCGCCCTGATCGTCCTTCCGCTCGCACCCGTCTTCCGTCGTCCACCTGCCCTCTGGCCCCGGCTGAGCAAATCGGTCCAGCGTAGGCTTGATCGTCTCCGGGAAATCTATACGGCTTAAGGAAGTTTTTTTTGCCAAGTTAGCTTCTATTGTTCGAGATCCGTGCGTTCGCAGCGGGCGGGTGAGAGCGGAAGGCGTCCGACGTCAGCCACGAGACGGGAATCTAATTTGAATTTCAACATTTAAATGCGATTTTCTTCTAAACCGTTAATCATTTTTGAATCTGTTTGAACTACCATGTTATTTACAATTAATGGGACAGAATAAGATCCAATATAAGTATATTTTTATTTTATATGTGTATCTTTTAGAATCAACACTTTCAATATGCTATTTCAATAATTTTAATAACTATCTCAACATATTGGACTTACTGCTTCAATATTTTCACACAAAATGTTGATTTAGTTTATACGAATTGTTGAATTAAGTTTGGAAAAAATGTTGAGCCTAGTATATGAAAATGTTGACTGTATTAGTTTAACACTATGAGCATGTTAGTTTAGCTTTTATGTGAAAAATGTTGAAATGGTATAATAGGAATGCTGAACTGTTATTTTTGAAATGTCGACTCTAACATTGTACCTCCTATAACTATATATTTAGTAGTGATAATTGAGTACATTCAAAAAAGTCAAAGCGCGAGGAAAAAGTCCGTTTAAAAAAGTGACCTCCTATAACTACGGAAGATAAAGTAGGGGCCGAAGTGTAGGGGCTATTACCGGAGCTGTGGGTAAAATTTATAGCCCTATAAAGTAGGAACAGCCTAAAAGTAGGATTCTATAGTAGGGACGATCGCTGGAGATACTCTAAGGGACCATAAAAATATTATTTATTTTTGTACTTCTAAAAGACCAGAAGATGGTTAATTAAGCATATAATCGCCCATTTACAACATGTGGCCGAGTCTCCATGATCACTACTCCTTTCATGTTACATATATGACATAGAAGTTTAGCTAATTAGTCTGCTAAACATATTTAAGAACATATGTAGTATTTATTTGTTCAGATTTGATCATCTCGAATGAAAAGTATACCCGAAAAAAATGAAAAATATGTATGAAATGAATGTACCCACTCTACTTCCTAAAATAGCTTTTCTAACAAAGGAAATGTAGTTTGCGCAGTTTCAAAGCGGACATGGAAAAGAGAGAACCATACGGCATTTTACAGCGTTCTCGTACCTGAAATGTGTTCACGAAGGCTTTCGTTAGGTGCATACTCAAAGCAGAGCAACCTTTGTCGTTCTTCAGCCAAGACAATTTTGTCTCCTAGTGAATATGGAATCTGCGTTGTGTCAGCACAAAAGCCTCTGAGTTGAACTACATTTCTGTCCTCCAACCAGAAAAGATTAGTAGCTTCTTTCACGAACTCATCATCGCCAAGTTGCGTAAGAGATATGTTCAGCTTCTTCACAGCAACTACCATCCCGTTTCTAAGAACGCCCTGGCCAGGCTCATAGATTTTCATTTATTTTAGTTGCGAGACATATCCTGTGATGATCTCAGAACATTTCCATGGTAAAAGAGCGAGGGAAAAGCTTGGAAAATAAGTTAACAGACATACCTTGTAAACTACTCCAAATCCGCCGCTTCCCAATTTGTTCTCATCGGAGAAATCATTTGTGATGTGTCTAATAAAGGGTAATGTCAGACGCACCGGTATGGCACATGGATATCGTAGTAGTCTGTCAAATCTTTCAAATTCAGATTGTTGCGTACTAGTGTCGTCGTTGGAGCCCATCGTTTGGCGAAAGAACTGCTGGCAGTAGATCGAAATGTGTTAGTTCCGGGAGCACAATTTGCGTCAGGGGTGGATGTGAACGTAACGTCAGGAAAATCGTCGCCAACGTCGAACTCGCTGGTTCCTTGGGTTTTGTTTCACGCGCCGACCCCGTGACATACGTGAGACATGGTTTACTGTCTTTTCCTTTCTTTATGAATAACTACTCACTTGGTTCTAAAATACTATTCATATTTAACTATTTATCTTATTAAAAAATTTAGTTTAAATATGTAGAAAAAATAAATTATTTAAAGTACCGATGATAAAGTAAATTATAAATAAAATAAATGGTACTCCGTACTTCTATAATCTTTTAAATAATACAAATAGTAAAATGTTAAAAGAATCAATAATAAATAGTAATTTAGAATGAAGATAGTTCGTTAGATTGGAATTTTCTAAGGTTTATATCCTATTGCTCGTAAATTCAGTAAACACCGGCTTAGGAGGTGCCGCCGCCTGAGTTCCCGTGCAGTGGCTATTGTCACTGCACGATAAGCAGTGGCAAAAGCAGAGGAGGAACACTGTTGGATACTGTGGACTACAGTACGCTACATGGTAAATATTGTTCACAGAACCACTGTTTAGCATTGTTTGTTACTATATCAACCGATCTGGACCGCTCGCTGTGAAATCACACGACCTGGCCGACTGAACGAGGTCACTGAGTGCGGAGGTCCTTGACCGTGGTATGGCCACCTCCGAAGTCCGAACAAGCCATTCATTTCTTGTTGAGCGCATTTGTTGCATTTGTTGGTTGCTTAGGTAGCCGACAGGGACGTCCCAAGTCCATTCGAGCAGTGACGAATTTAGCGGTGGGGCGGTCGGGGCTAGAGCCCCTATTGCCAGCAGCACTATGGAGCCCCCCTCAGCCCCCATGATTTTTAAACACCATGGATGAAGGAAGAGAGGAGCTCAGGGAAGAAGAAGATTCCATCCCGTCAGTTGGGCCAGCTTGGGCGAAAATAATAGAAGCAGCCCATCAGTTGGGGCCTAATTCATCGAAGCCCAATCGGTATTCCCCAACTACCACAGGTCACCACCCAAATCCACTAAGCTAAGTACTGTAGCCATCATGCTCAATGTCAAGTTCACTCTCCTCTACTCCGTACATTTTATTCCTAGAGAGGTTGGGGAAGGTGGTTGCCTCTCACTTCTGTGCGAGAGCCAACAAGCCAAGCCAGATCCAACTTCCAAGCAACAAGTAAAAAGAAAAAAGAAAAAACTTCCAAGCAGCCAACTGCGCTCAACAAGAAACAAAAAGCCCTCCCAGAGAGATATTGAAATGAATACCCCTCCGAGAAATATACCGGACAAATTCAAAAGATTTTAAAAAGCTCAAACTTCTGGAAAACAAATTAAGACTCTGAAAAGGCAGGGCGGCCTTAGAGAAAATTTGTCGGGGACAAACCCAGGGGGTCCCCTAACCATCGGGGTAATCACCCTGCAAAAACATAAAAACACACTAACCGCAAAAGAACCGCGTCATCACCCAAACTCCGCCTCGCTCGAGGGTCGCGAGCCCCCTCGAGCGAGCAAAACAACTCCGCCTCGCTCGAGGGTCGCGAGCCCCCTCGAGCAGGCGAAACAAGCTCCGCCTCGCTCGGGGGTAACGAACCCCCTCGAGCGGGCAAAGCAGCCTCCGCCCGATACACTCCGGCGCACCACCCGACGAAGGAAATTAATGCCCGCCCCATCAGCCAAGCGCCGAAGTCAAAGGGCAATCTTCCCCATGCCGCGCCGGACATCAACAGTGCCCACTGTTCCACCTGCTCCAGTCGCCATCCGCCCTCACCGCCACTGTGAAAGCGCACGCGGCGGTACAGAGCACTGTGCGGACTCTCAGGGGTCAATCCGCGCCTCTGTTCCACCAACTCCCAGTCAGGTGATGGCAAGCGACAGGTCGAGTCCGCCAACTCTCGGCCATCCCCTGGCGAACGAAGCACGCCGCGCACTGTGGCCGACGACGACCAACCCGGGCCCTGTGCTGCCGACTCTCGTCCTTCCTCCACCTGCCCCACCCTCGAGGTCAATCAGCGATGGGCAGCTGGACATGGACTATGACAGCAGCACCCCTCGAAACCGCTACAGAACAAGCACAGGGACGGCCACGACGCCCGCAGAAGACAGCGCCCGATATGAGTCCTCCGCCAGGGTCAAGGACGATGGCAGGCCCGACGCCATGCTCTCCAGAGCGCACCCCTGTAGCACACGTCACAATCGCATTTGTAACTCCTCCCTCCCTTCTCTCCTTGATCTATAAAAGGGGGAAGGGGGCGGAGACCAGAAAGAGACACGATATTGGCACTCCCTTCAATCACATTCAGGGACTTGGAGACTCCTCCTCTCCCGCCTTGCTTGTAGCCCCCCTCTGCAAGCACTCCGGTGCAAGATAGTACAGCGCCCTTGAGCGCATTCTGCTGGACGTACGACCCCCACGGTCGGAACCAGGATAAACACCGCCTCATTGTACTAAGCTCTAGCATCAACCGTCAAGGGACGGGACACAGCGCATTCTGTTTAGGCGCCGGGGACTGACCGACCAATCCCGGCACCGACAGTGGCGCGCCAGGTAGGGGGGCGCGCTGTGATCGATCACACCCGACAAGTTCCCTTGACGGCAAGTCGCGACGAGACCATGCCACCCCGATCCGCCACGGGGTCCCCCGGTCCGCTTCCGCGCGGATACCGGATCACGTTTGGGAGCCTGGAGTTCGAAGCGACCGGTGAGGGCCTCCTCATGCGGCTCGCCTCCAGGCCACCCAGCGTGACGCCCGACACCCCGACATCGCCGACGACAGTCCAGCTCAGGCGACGGCGGAGACTTCGCGAGCTTCAGATTAATACGGAGCAGCGCGTCGCTCCGCGCGTCGTCCTCCCCGATTGGGACGCCCACTTGCTGCTTCAGCCCACGGCCGCATTGCAGGGGGGCGGACTCCCACCGGCAGTTCCCGCGGAGGGAACGCACCGGGAAAATGTGGCCAGGCTAGCACGCCTCCCGTTCGGGATGAGCAACGCGGCCGCAAGCCACTCCACGGCGATCAGCACCATCCTGGGCGCGCGTGGAAACTCGCCAAGACCTCGGCGGGCCCCAATCCGTGACCTTGGCGCTTCTTCGCCCGGTGGGCTCCACTCCGAGTCTGCGGGCGAAGAAGATGTGCGCGGCCAGGAACACCCGGACCTGGATTACACCGAGTTGCGCAACCCCGAAAACCTCATCGCCTTCCAGGCCGTTGCGGACTTCTGCCTCACCTGCTCCGACGACTCCAGCGACGGGGAATACGACCCCTCGCGGGAATGCTTCGTCCTCGACGGCGAAGTAGAGTCCGTGGGAGAGGACGAAGAGACGCACGACGGAGCCGGACGCGACGAACCGCAACCGGCACCCGCCGAGCCGGCGAACGAGGCCGCTCTCACACAAGCGCAGCTCGCGCAAGCACAAGAGCTGGAAGCCAAGCTCCAGCAGGAGCGCCAGCAGGTACAAGAACTGCGCGCAGCCTTGGAAGCCCAACAGCCCAGGCGGGGCGAACACGCCCGAGCCGCCGGGCGCATAGCTCAAGCGCGCATCCTGGGTGACGGCGACGACGCCGGCCCGCCCAGGCCGCCACGAGCCAGCCAAAAGCTCATCGCCGCGGCGACCCTGATTCGGGCCATGCCCGAACCGTCAACGCCAGAGGCGCGCAGCATGCGGCGCCAGGTGCAGGCCCTTGTCGAAGAAGCGGCCGTTCAACAAGCGGAAAGCTCCGCCTCCCGCATGCGCCACCAGGACAGTCCGAAAGCCGGAAGCGGCAGGTGGGATAGGGAGCAATCCGTCCACACCCCGCCCAAGGGCGCGTGGACGCCTCACCGTCCAACGAACGACGGAAGGGCGCTCGTGGCCGGCGGTGGCGAAACAAGGAGGTCCGCGAAGGACCGACTTGTAGACACGCGGGGCGCCGTCGACGATGGCGACGCACGCAACATCCTGAACAGGAAGAGGCAGGACGTGGCGCCTCCCCGCAGCAGGCACCCCCGACGGGGAGGTCGCTATGACAGCGAGGAGGACAGAAGCCCGACGCCGGAACCCCCGGGGACCCCGGTGTTCAGCCGGAAGATCCGTTCGGCCGCCATCCCGCCGCGTTTTCGCCAGCCAACCACCATCACCAAGTATTCGGGTGAGACGAAACCCGAGACGTGGCTCAACGACTATCGCCTGGCCTGCCAGCTGGGCGGGGCCACCGACGATGCCATGATCATCCGCAACCTTCCGCTTCATCTCGCGGACTCGGCGCGGACGTGGCTCGAACACCTACCCGCGAACCAAATCCACGACTGGGACGACCTGGTCAAGATGTTCGTGGGTAACTTCCAGGGCACATACGTACGCCCTGGAAACTCCTGGGACCTGCGCGGGTGCCGGCAGGCGGCCGGCGAACCGCTGAGGGACTTCATCCGCCGTTTCTCCAAGCGCTGCACCGAGCTCCCAAGCGTGGGTGACTCCGAAATCATCCACGCCTTCCTCGAAGGCACGACCTATCGAGAGCTGGTGCGCGAGCTGGGGCGAAACCATCCCACCAGTGTCAACGCTCTGTTCGATATCGCCACCAACTTCGCCTCTGGAGAGGAGGCTGTCGGGGCGATCTTCGACGGCAAGACCAAGGGGAAGCGCGCGGAGGAGCTGCCCGCGGAGGGCAGCAAACCCAAGGCCAAGACGAAGAAGCAGAAACGGGGCAGTAAAGGCAAGGGGCCCCGGCAAGCCGCGCAGCAGCAGCGGCAGGGCGAAGACTCTGACGACGCCCTCGTGGTCGAGCGAGGCCACAAAGGCCCTCGGGGCCCCACTCAGGGGGGAGGCCTGTTCGACGAGATGCTGAAGAAGCCATGCCCGTACCACAAGGGCCCTGTCACCCACACCCTCGAACAGTGTGGGATGATTAAGGGCTACTTCAGGCGCACCTCCGCGAAGGAGGATGGCCCGAAGAAGGATACGGGCGATGGCGGCAACGACGAGTTCCCTCATGTGGAGAACGTTTTCTTCATCATAGGGGGGCCCGCGGCGAACGCAACGCCCCGGGAACAGAAGCGTGAACGCCGAGAGGTCTTCTCCGTTCACCCCGCAACGCCAGCTTACCTCGCCTGGTCAGAAGAGACCATCTCTTTCAGCCGCGAGGATCACCCAGATTACGTCCCAAACCCAGGGCGCTATCCGCTTGTCGTCGACCCCGTCATCGGCAACACTCGATTCTCCAAGGTGCTGATGGACGGGGGCAGCAGCCTCAACATCCTCTACGTCCACACCTTGGAGCTCATGGGTATTGGCATAAACCAGCTGAGGCCGAGCAAGGCACCTTTCCACGGCATCGCGCCGGGAAAGCGGGTCCAGCCCCTAGGGCAGATCGATTTGCCCGTCTGCTTCGGCACCCCTGACAACTTTCGGAAGGAGATCCTCACTTTTGAGGTAGTGGGATTCCCAGGAGCGTACCACGCTATTTTCGGGCGACCGTGCTACGCCAAGTTCATGGCGGTCCCCAACTACGCCTACCTCAAGATGAAAATGCCAGGGCCAAAGGGCGTCATCACTGTGGGATCGTCATACGAGCACGCCTATACGTGCGACGTCGAGTGCGTCGAGGGTGCGGAGGCGCTCGCCTACAGCGAGACCCTGGTGGCGGATTTGGAGAAGATGGCGAACGAGGCCATCGACTCCACCAAAGGGCACACGGGTACCTTCGAGGCTGCGGAACACACCAAAGCGGTGCCTCTCGACCCCGCTGCCCCCGAGGGCAAGGCGTTGAGGGTCAGCACCGCCCTCGACCCCAAATAGGAGGCAGTGCTCGTCGACTTTCTCCGCGCCAACGCCGACATTTTCGCGTGGAGACCCTCGGACATGCCGGGGATCCCGAGGGAGGTCGCCGAGCACAGCCTCGACATCAAGCCACACTCCAAGCCGGTGGTACAGCGACTGCGGCGGTTCGACGAGGAAAAGCGCCGTGCCATCGGGGAGGAGGTGCAAAAGCTCCTGCAAGCTGGGTTCATCAAAGAGGTATTTCACCCAACCTGGCTTGCAAATCCTGTTCTAGTTAAAAAGAAAAATGGAAAATGGCGCATGTGCGTAGACTATACCGGTTTAAATAAAGCATGCCCTAAGGTTCCATTTCCTCTGCCTAGAATAGATCAAATAGTAGACTCCACCGCTGGGTGCGAATTGCTATGCTTTCTTGATGCTTATTCCGGTTATCATCAAATCAAGATGAAAGAGTCCGACCAGCTCGCGACTTCTTTCATCACCACGTTTGGCATGTTTTGCTACGTCACTATGCCGTTCGGCCTCCGAAATGCTGGAGCTACATATCAGCGATGTATGCAACACGTTTTCGGAAGCCACATCGGGCGAACCGTTGAGGCATATGTTGACGATATCGTTGTTAAGACCAGAAAGGCGAACGATCTGGTTAACGATTTGCAAATCACGTTCGATTGCCTCCGGGCGAACGGGGTGAAGTTGAATCCGGAAAAATGCGTATTCGGGGTGCCGCGAGGCATGCTATTGGGCTTCATCGTCTCCCAGCGTGGCATCGAACCCAACCCCGAAAAAGTCTCGGCCCTAGAGCGAATGGGGCCGATTCGGGATCTGAAGGGGGTACAAAGGGTACTGGGCTGCCTGGCAGCCCTCAGCCGCTTCATCTCTCGACTGAGTGAAAAGGGCCTGCCTTTGTACCGACTCCTAAAAAAGCACGAACGCTTTTCATGGACCCCTGAAGCCCAAAAAGCCCTCGACGGGCTAAAGGCATCGCTCGCGCGCGCACCCATCCTCATGCCGCCGCGGGGCGGTGAGCCTCTCTACCTATATGTGGCTGCGACAACGCAAGTTGTCAGCGCCGTCATCGTTGTGGAAAGGCTAGAGGAGGGCCGCGCCCTGCCGGTCCAGAGGCCGGTGTACTATGTCAGCGAAGTGCTGACCGAAACCAAGACACGATACCCACAGATCCAGAAGCTAATCTACGCCGTAGTGCTCGCGCGTCGAAAGCTGTGACACTACTTCGAGGCCCACCCGGTCACCGTGGTCTCATCTTTCCCTTTGGGGCAGATAGTCCGCAACCCGGACGTCTCGGGTAGAATAGCGAAATGGTCTATGGAACTCGTAGGGGAAACTCTCTCCTACGCACCACGAAAGGCGATAAAATCGCAAACCTTAGCGGATTTCGTCGCTGAGTGGACCGACGTCCAACTTCCGCCGCCACAGATTCAAACCGAATGCTGGACCATGTACTTCGACGGGTCGGTGATGAAAACCGGAGCAGGCGCAGGTCTCCTCTTCGTCTCGCCCCTCGGAGAACATGTCCGGTACGTGGTTCGCTTGCACTTTCCGGCGTCAAACAACATGGCGGAGTACGAAGCCCTTCTCGCTGGGCTCCGCATCGCCATCGACCTCGGCATCAAACGCCTCGACGTCCGGGGAGATTCTCAGTTGGTCATCGACCAAGTGATGAAGAACGCAAGCTGCCGCGACGAAAAGATGGAGGCGTATTGCAACGAGGTTCGTCGTCTCGAGGACAAATTCCACGGCCTCGAGCTGAACCACGTTGCGCGAAGATACAACGAGGAAGCGGATCAGCTGGCCAAGATCGCGTCAGAACGAATCACCGTTCCTCCGAACGTCTTCTCCCGCGACCTCGACCGCCCCTCTGTCAGCCTCGAGTCAAAGTCCGGAGCTCACGGGAAACCCTCGGGGGCTCTGGGAGTCGAGCCCATGGAGGAAGGCCCCTCGAAAGAGGGGCTCGAAGCCCTCGACGCTGAAATCTCTTTGGCCGAGGCCATGGAGATCGACGCGGACGCACAACCACAAGACTGGCGTGATCCGTACCTCGCATGGATCGATCGCGGAGAGCTGCCCTCGGACCGAACCGAGGGGCGCCGCATCGCCAGAAGGGCCAAGACCTTCGTCTCGGTCGGCGGCGAGCTGTACAAACGCAGCGCTTCGGGGATCTTGCAGCGGTGCATCCCCATCCCTGAGGGACGGCAGCTGATCCGCGACATCCACGCCGGGACATGCGGACACCACGCGGCGCCTCGCACCATCGTGGGTAACGCATTCCGGCAAGGCTTTTACTAGCCCACCGCCGTGTCCGACGCAAACGAGGTCGTGCGCACCTGCGAAGGGTGCCAGTTCTACGCACGAAAGACGCATCTCCCGGCGCACGCCCTGCAGACCATCCCTGTAACATGGCCTTTCACGGTCTGGGGGTTGGATCTCGGGGGGCCCTTCCGCCCAGCGCCCGGGGGCTTCACCCACTTGTTGGTAGCCATTGACAAGTTCTCGAAGTGGATCGAGGTCCGGGCCATCACCAGCATCAGATCTGAGCAGGCCGTAATGTTCTTCACCGACATCATCCACCGATTCGGGGTACCCAACTCGATCATCACTCACAACGGCACCCAGTTCACCGGCAAGAAATTCTTGGAGTTCTGCGACGACCATCACATTCGCGTCGATTGGTCGGCCGTGGCACATCCACAAACGAACGGCCAAGTAGAACGTGCCAACGGCATGATACTACAAGGCCTGAAGCCAAGGATCTTCAACAAGCTGAACAAGTTTGGCCGGAAGTGGGTTGCTGAGCTGCCATCGGTGATCTGGAGTCTCAGGACAACCCCAAGCAGGGCCACAGGCTTCAGCCCGTTCTTCCTTGTCTACGGCGCCGAAGCCGTCCTCCCAACAGACTTGGAGTACGGGTCTCCGAGGCTTAAGGCCTACCAGAAAGACCGGAACCAACGGGACCGCGAGAACTCGCTGGACCAGGTGGACGAGGCTCGCGACATAGCGCTACTTCACTCTGCGCGCTACCAGCAATCGCTCCGGCGACACCAAGCTCGGAAGGTTCGGCGTCGGGACCTCCACGAAGGGGACCTGGTGCTAAGGCTGCGACAGGACAATCGAGGGCGCCACAAGCTCACTCCGCCATGGGAAGGACCGTTCATCATCGCCAAGGTCCTCAAACCCGGCACTTACAAGCTGGCGAACGAGAAGGGCGAGCCCCTCACCAACGCCTGGAACATCCAACAGCTACGTCGCTTCTATCCTTAAAACTCTCAGTATTTCTTGTAAATACTTCGTGTTCTTAGTTAACAATAATAAAGAGTTTGCGAAAAACATGAAAACATTGTTGCTAACGACACAAACAAGGGGGCCTTGGTTTTATTTTTAAAATAAAGCCAAGCCCCCCTCGGGGGCTGCAGGGGGGTAACTCCCCCTAATCGTCCCGGTTTTTTCGAAAGTTGTGCTAAAACTCGAAACGCTTAGAGAGAGGCGGGGCGTGAGTTAGTCAAAGCTGGAGCCGGTCGAGTCGTGAGACTGCTTATGCCCGCGAAAGGCTACAGCGCCTCCCTCACCACCCCACGCTTTAATTACTCGCGAATCCGAAGTACCCGGCCACAATCTTTCGAAAAGCTAAGAGTAGCACGTCAGAACAACCAAACAAGTGCGAAACAGGCAATCGGCTTTTAAATTTAGTTTTCATATATATATGTACAAGATACATTTGAAGCCTGAATTCTTCAGGCTCCATCCCCCTGCGAGGGCACGGTGGACTCGGCAGCAAGGGTCGAGGGAACAGACGAAAGCGCCCCGGGACCACTCTCCTCGCCGCTCACCGAAGCGATGTCGTTCTCGAGGGCTGCCACGGCGTCGGCCTCCGGGTCGGCCTCGACTTCAACAGCGGTCGCGGTCCCCGGCTCGGCGTCGGCAGGCGCATCTTCCTCCTCCTCGGGGAAAAGGTCGTACCGGAACTTGAGGGTCAAGGCCGTTGCGGCGCTCTCGGCACCGTCATCAGCCTCCTCAAGGGCGGCGAGGGCGGCGTCATCATCCAGGTCGGCGTCGATGAAATACCCGCGCCCCACCGCCGCGAGGTCGATGTCGTAGTGCGTCGACACCACCCCAAGTGCCTTCTTCACCCCGAGGTGAAGCGCGTGTTCGAGACGCTCCGCCACGCAGCCCTTCAGGGAGCTCAGGCGGCTGGACAGCGACGACCCCGACTGCGTGTCGACGCAGTTGACGTCTCGGCACGCCATGTCGGCCGCAGCCTTCAGCGCCTCGAGCTCCCCCTGGGCCGCGGAATAGGCAACCTGGAGGGCCGTCACCTCCTCCGCCTTCTGGGCCTCGGTCCTCCGCAACCCTGACAAAAGGCTCGGGCATATCAGAAAGCAGTTTTCAACACAGGGAAAGGCCGAAGGAAGCATGAAGTCTTACCGTCCACCAGGGCTCTCGCCTCGTTGAGCAGGCTGTCCGCGGTCGCCAGCGCGGCCTCCTTCTCGCGGAGCGCGGCCTCCTTCTCGCGGAGCGCACAGCTCAGCTGCTCGGCCTCCCGGGCCTTCTGCTCCGCCTGAGCCGACGCCTCCGCGAGCTGGGACTGCGCGGCCTCACGAGCCCGGCGCTCGAGCTCAAACCGCTCTAACGCCGCGGACGAGGTCCGGGCCTCCCGCTCCGTCGCGGCGTCGCGCTCCTTCTCCGCGCGCGCCTTGGCCTCCTCGTGCGCTCGGGCCGCCGCCTCCGCCTCCCTGGCTCGGACGGTGAGCCGGGTCACGTCCGTGCCCAAGTCGGCATTCGCCTGACGGAGCCGGCGGAGGTCGGTGTACAAGCCCGCAATGCATGCGGTCTTGTCCACCGCCTCTTGCCGAAGGACCTACTCGAAAGGTCACCAAGATCAAGCCATGAAACCGAAAACGTCTCGAAACACTAAAGATAAAAGCGAGAATACCTCGAAAACCTCCAGCGCTTGCCTGGAGTGGAGGTCGGCGGCGGCCGAGTTGGCCCGCTCCAGATCCGTCCCGATCCGCTCGGCCTGGGCTCATATCTCGTTTTCCTCGGCCGCGCTACGCCAGACCTGAGCGGGGACGCCGGGCCCCCTCGGCCACTCGCTCGGCATGCGCCGATCCTGGAGCTGCGCCGCCTCAGCAGCATCCCACTCGGGCGTCCCTCGGACCGCGGGCATCTGCGGCGGCCCCTGAGACAGGAACCGCGCCGCCGACACCTCGGCAGCAGAGTCCCCGACGAGGGAAGCGCGCCGGCTGCCGCCTGGAGTTGGCGGGGCGACCGCCTCCTGCCCTCGACCGGCAGGAACCGAAGCGGCGGCACGGCCTCCATGACCGCCTACCTCCGCCGCCGGGGTGCCACGCCTCGGCCCCGCCTCGACAACCGGGGCACCTTGCCCCGGCTCCATCGTTGGAGGTGTCCTCTCCTCCCCCACCGGCCCGGAGCCTCGCGGCCCCGGCGCCGGTTCTGCCGGCGTCACCTCGAGCGCCGCTACGGGACGCGGAGCCCCGCGCGAGCGCACCCCCTCGGCATGAGGGGAATCTGTCCCCCCAACCTTTAGCGCCTTCTTAGGCGCAAGATTAGGGGAAGCTTTGGTGACGTCCCGAGCGCTGGACCAAGAAGAGGGAAACATAGGTCAAAAAGAGAAATCGTATGGAAAAACAAAATCGAAAGAGATCCAAGGAAGAACTCACCGGACGCAGCCTCGCAACTTCCGCTTCGAGCCACTTAAAGAAGGGGCCATCCTCGAACTCGAGGCCCCCCTCGGATCACTCAGGGGCTGCGAACCCCCCGAGCCCTCGACACTCGGACGCGACGCCGCGCGCTGAGCCGGCGCGACCATCACCCGCGCCGCCGCCAACACGACGTTGCCCGGAGACGCCGCGGCCTCATCCGGCAGCGGCGCGGCCACCTCTGTTGCCTCGACGGCGGGTCCCCCCCCCACCGCCGGCAATCTCCTCCTCGCTCTCCTCCTCGCCCTCCTCCCCGCTCGGAGAGTCCTCGGGGGTCGACGGCGTCTCCCCACCGTCCCTCCTCCACCGGCGAAGCGCCGCTTGGTGCGCGTCCCGCCGGGCCTGCCTCCTACGACTGCTGGCCCTTTTCGCCTCCTTCGCCTCCCTCTCGCGGTCGCGGCGGGCGCGATTCGCGGCCCGCACCTCCGGAGTTGGCGCTACGGAGCGGTAGAGGCCGCAGTCCACCCCCTGAAATCACGACAAAATCAAAAAGAAGTTCCAAAAAAGAGACGACAAAGAGGAGAAAAGAGGACTCACCGACAGGATGTGGCCCTCGTCAGGGCGTAACCGGAACGACCGGAGGTCGCTCGGCATGGTATCGGGGTGGACCGCCGTCCGCACCCGCGTGACGACATACTCCTCGAGGAGCGGCTCCGCCAGCATGCGCGACGCTGCCAGCGCCGCCGGGTCCGCTCCCTCCGTCATCTTGAACAGAGGGAGTGGCCTCTCCATGAGGGGGACCACGCGGCGGTGGTGGAAGTGCGCAAGCACGTGCGCCATGGTCAATCCTGACCCTTCCAGGGAGCGGAGGACGTCGACGACCGGGCGAAGCCTCTGCCGCTGGGCGTCGCCGGAGACGCCGTAGCCCCAGGAATCGGCCTTCTCCGTCAGGACCTTGCCGGTGTACTCCGGCAGCCCCAGGCCGTCGTTGCGCAGGTAGAACCACCCTTTGGCCCACCCGCTGTTGTTGGTTGTCATCTTGCAGCCCGGGTAGACGCGCTTCCTGGACTCCACCGGCGCAAGCGTGAGGCCGCCCGCGCACGAAGAACGGCGCACCCCCCTCCCCGCGCCGGACGTGCTGAGCTCGGCGCGGAAGAGGTGGACCCATAGGTCCCAGTGCGCCTCGACCCCTAGGACGGCCTCGCAGATGCCGACGAACGCCGCCGCTTGCGAGATTGCGTTGGGGGAGAAGTTGTGGAGCTCCACGCCGTAGTAATGGCAGAGCCCCCGCATGAACTGGCTTGCGGGCGCGTTGAAGCCCCGCTCGTGGAAGCGAATAAAGCTCACCACGTAGCCCGCCGGCGGATTCGGCGCCCTGGCCGCCAGCGCCGGAACGATCCACGCCGGCCGCGCTGAATCGCCCCGGGGCGACAGTTGCCCGCCATTCACCAAGCCCTCCAGGAGGTGCTCGGTGGCGGTCGATGGAGTCCACTCCGTGGCGCCCTCAAGGACAACCATGGCGAGAAGAGGAGCTTAGGCGCGGGGCGAAAGTGGCGAGATGCAAGCGGAGCACGACGCGCAGGCTGGAGGCAAGCACTAGGCACGGGCGAAAGCTGGAGCGAGAGATGGCAAAGGTAAAAAATCCCCTTCCGCTGCACCCCTTTTATAAGGGACGGGCTCTCCCCGGCCGCGCCACGCCAGCCCGCGCGTGCCGCCACCGAGCCCGCGCGCTAACCGCGGCGGCATGTGGAGTCACTGACACCCGGGCCAGGCGCACGGCGAGGATCACCAACAACCGGCGCGCGTGGGCGGCAGCATTTACTGCGGCACGGTAAGCGGAAGCGGCGCGCCTGCGATGCATTAACTACATGTCGCCTCGCCTCTCCCACGCGTGCGCCGAGTCCGCCTAAAAAGGCGCGCCCACTACGCCCATCTCGCCCACTCCGCGACACGTCAGCCACGCCCGCACCCACCAGCGGTTGTGCACGGGCCCACGGAGCCGAAACGACTCAACCATTGGGTTCCCCCCAGGTAAAGCTGCAACGCTCCTCCTTCCCGAGGCACGAACATGACTAATTGGGGATTCGAAGCCCGAACCTCGAAGAAGGTCCAAAGGGTGCCCTCGATCGAATAAAGCGAAGACCGCCAATCGCGCTCGGCCAAGCCTCGAGCCCGCCGCCCGGGAGCAACCCGTATTTTACGCAAGGCCCTACTGATCAGGAGTACGAAGCCTGGCCCTCGAAAGGGTTCGACAGGCGCTCCAGATCAACAGAGTCAGGGACGATTCGGGCGTGTCGAACGGACTTTACCCCGAAACGCGAAGTTTTGGGGGCGCCCCTGTCGTGTTCAAGGCCAGACAAAGGCAGCTAGTCGGGGGGATCCCAACGAGGGAGAGCTTTCGCGCCCTCGGTCCCTACGAAAGGGACCGAGCCCCACCTAGCAAACCTTTGCGAGCGCTACATGGACGTGTCTCCGGACCACGAGCCGACCCCTAGCGAACGGGGCACGGACGCCCACTTGAACTACCCACTAACAGCTCACCGAGGTATTCGCGTACGTTGCCCAATTCGAGGGTTGCGCGGATGACCTCACCCCTCTCCCCCGCGAAGGGGGTAGCGAGGGTCGAAAATCAAAGACAGGAAGCCCCTCCGATCGCCTCCACACGGGCCAGGAGCTCGGGGGCTCCCCGCAACGTATCCTCCTATACGCAAAACGTTTCGAAACCGTATAGGGTCCGCCCCTCGAAATCAGTATAGATCGGTCTCATCCCCCCCCCCCCCGTTGGAAATAGAGCGACCGACACAAAATAAAGCCCTTGCACGAGTGGATCCACTCCTCCAAGGGCTCGGGGGCTACACCCGCGGGTGCGCTCGCGCGCCCCCACGGAAGAACGTGCATAATCAGAAAGGAACAAGTCCCCACATAAGGCCCGGGAACGACCCTACGAAACCATCAGCCTCTGCCCGACTAAACCTCAGTCCGCCAGAGGCTCGGGGGCTACTGTCGGGGACAAACCCAGGGGTCCCCTAACCATCGGGGTAATCACCCTGCAAAAACATAAAAACACACTAACCGCAAAAGAACCGCGTCATCACCCAAACTACGCCTCGCTCGAGGGTCACGAGCCCCCTCGAGCGAGCAAAACAACTCCGCCTCACTCGAGGGTCGCGAGCCCCCTCGAGCAGGCGAAACAAGCTCCGCCTCGCTCGGGGGTAACGAACCCCCTCGAGCGGGCAAAGCAGCCTCCGCCCGATACACTCCGGCGTACCACCCGACGAAGGAAATTAATGCCCGCCCCATCAGCCAAGCGCCGAAGTCAAAGGGCAATCTTCCCCATGCCGCGCCGGACATCAACAGTGCCCACTGTTCCACCTGCTCCAGTCGCCATCCGCCCTCACCGCCACTGTGAAAGCGCACGCGGCGGTACAGAGCACTGTGCGGACTCTCAGGGGTCAATCCGCGCCTCTGTTCCACCAACTCCCGGTCAGGTGATGGCAAGCGACAGGTCGAGTCCGCCAACTCTCGGCCATCCCCTGGCGAACGAAGCACGCCGCGCACTGTGGCCGACGACGACGACCAACCCGGGCCCTGTGCTGCCGACTCTCGTCCTTCCTCCACCTGCCCCACCCTCGAGGTCAATCAGCGATGGGCAGCTGGACATGGACTATGACAGCAGCACCCCTCGAAACCGCTACAGAACAAGCACAGGGACGGCCACGACGCCCGCAGAAGACAGCGCCCGATATGAGTCCTCCGCCAGGGTCAAGGACGATGGCAGGCCCGACGCCATGCTCTCCAGAGCGCACCCCTGTAGCACACGTCACAATCGCATTTGTAACTCCTCCCTCCCTTCTCTCCTTGATCTATAAAAGGGGGAAGGGGGCGGAGACCAGAAAGAGACACGATATTGGCACTCCCTTCAATCACATTCAGGGACTTGGAGACTCCTCCTCTCCCGCCTTGCTTGTAGCCCCCCTCTACAAGCACTCCGGTGCAAGATAGTACAGCGCCCTTGAGCGCATTCTGCTGGACGTACGACCCCCACGGTCGGAACCAGGATAAACACCGCCTCATTGTACTAAGCTCTAGCATCAACCGTCAAGGGACGGGACACAGCGCATTCTGTTTAGGCGCCGGGGACTGACCGACCAATCCCGGCACCGACAAAATTAAAGCATGCATTCTTACTTCTTAGAAGAAAAGCGTTAAAACATCGTGTATGATGACCAGAAGAGAGTTCCTAACCTGGAAAAGCAGCATGGTGACTTCCAAGTAGCCAACTGCAGCCCGTGGGATCTGATGAATCGCTCCTCCAGTCAATGAAGGGGGAAGCCGCAAGGTGACTTCACTCACGGCGCACCTATATATGCTTTTATCAGTCCAAAGGCCAAACTCCAGTATACTGATATATTCTAGCTCTGGTCCCTAGGAATGCATGTGATGGCCGAGCCGACAAGACATACAGAACTTTGGACATTTCTGCGTAATACCACACAAAATTTGTTAGTCCAATTTACAAATATGACTTCTACTTTTACATGTTCTATCCCAATGTTCATAGAAATATCAACAATAGACAAGATAAACCCAAACCTCCAAAAGGCTATTTTCAATTAAAGGGAGTACCATTTTCTTAATGATGTTGGATTAATTGGGCATGGCCCATTTAGTTACAATTAATCTAATAAGAATTACAGAGTTCACTCGTTAATGCTAGGGAGTTATTAACTATAAAGTCCTCAATGGAGAGTCAAAAAGAATCCTAACTAGCTTATGAGTTGGACTATCTGTACATCGCTTGTGAAGTTGGAAAGAGTAGAGGGGAGTGCCCCAGCGTGTGCGCTTGCTCGTCTCACCGGTGCTCGTGGCTCGCCGAGCTGTGACGTGACGCGACACAATAAACGTTTTGCCACTAATAACAGTTACTACGAATCATGCCCATTACGAAGCGGGACCGTAACTGACAATTGATGACAATTCATGTCCATTGAGCAGCCTTCTCCAAGTTCATCCCCTTCTCTCCCCCTTCTCTCCTCTGTGCCTATATAAGGGGGCTCTCTCTCCATGTGGGACCAGGATCCCTGGGTCATATTCACTCAAGGGATTAAACTACTCGTTAAGGGAAGTTTGACCCGACTACTCCAAGAAGCAGTCGGCTATGGTGCAAGATAGTGTAGTTGGCTGGGAGAACTAGTCATGTACTGATAGGAGACTCCCTAAATATTCTTACTGGCAGTGAGCTGTATGTCTTGGAACAGTTCTATAACTGCAGGATGGTTGAAGACCGTTTTATGGTAGAACAGACCCATAAGATTCAGGCGCCGGCAAAAGATCTCGAAAACTGTAGCAAGGATGCTTCATCTATGTTGGCCGACAAGTTTGTGGTGGGAGGTATTATTATAAAGTTGCCGTTTTCTTGGAGGGATTTTGCCACCTCTCTGAAACACAAGATACAGTATTTTACAATCGCCTAGACATGGAAAAGGGATTGTTGAATCTTTTAGTGTCAATTTGGTGCAAAAGAAGAACTTCAATGCATCTAACACGAAGAAGAACAAACGCCAATAGAACCACACAAAGACTAATCAAACGGCTTAGTTTAAGGAGAAGAAGGAGGAGGAGAAGGAGAAGGAGAAGAAGATAGAGAATTGTTATTGTTGTGGTAGTCCGGACCACTTCACTGGAAAGTGCCAGGATCGCAAGGACAAGAAGTCTGCTAACATGGTCATTAGTTAGACTAGTGGAACATCGGGATAGGTAATCTATTACCTACAGTTTTTTTAGTTTTGTCATTCACCTAATTAGTGGATTGACATAGGAGCTAATATTCATGTGTGTGTTGATATCTCTTTATTTTCTTCTTATCAGACCGAAGGGACTTGCTCCTTGTTGATGAGGAACGGATCATATGCACAAGTTCTTGGTGTTGGTATAGTCAATCTGAAGTTTACTTCGCGAGAGATCGTTTGACCGAGAAACATGTAGCATGTCCCCACCATTAAGAAGAATCTAGTAAGAAGATATCTTCTGTGTAGAGATGGATTTTTTTTTGAGTAAAATAGAGATGGATTTAAATTACTCTTTGAATCCAATAAATATGTATTGTCTAAGTAAGAAAACTTTGTTGCTAAAAGTTATGATAGTGGAGGCTTGTTCCGCTTTTCTTTATCTCATGAATGTAATAAAATTGCAAACCAGTGGCTAATGTTAATGATGAGTCTAATGTTTATCATTCATAACTTTGTCATATTAATTTGGTTGTATGATGCGACTTCCAAACTTTAGTTTGATTCCAAAGTTTACTTTAATCAAAAGTTCTAAGTGTCATGAGTGTGTTGAATCAAAACAACCCCACAAACCTCATTTGGCTGCTGAGGTGAGAAATTGGGCACCTTTAGAATTAATTCATTCCGATATGTGCAAACTGAATGGCGTGTTAATAAAATATGGCAAAACGTATTTCGTGACTTTGATAGATGATTGTACTAGATTTTTCTATATCTACTTGTTAAAGTCTAAAGATGAAGCGTTGCAATATTTTAAAATTTATAAAGCAGAAGTAGAAAACCAAATTGAGATAAAGATCAAACATGTAAGGTCTGATCATGGTGGAGAGTACCTTTCTATTGTTTTCACTTCGTCCTATGAGGAACATGAAATAATTCATGAGAGGATGCCTCCTTATTTACCTCAGTCAAATGGGGTTGCCAAAAAAGGAACTGTAATCTAACTGATTTGGTTAATGACATGTCAGATACAGTGGGACTTTCTAAGAAATGGTGGGGTGAGACTATATTGACTGCATGTCATGTCCTGATTCGTGTTTCTATGAAGAATAATGAGATAACACCATTTGAGGAATTGGAAAAGAAAAAGGGCTAATCCTTTCATACTTACGGACTTGGGGTTGTTTGGATAAGGTTAATGTGCCAATAACCAAGTAACATAAGCTTGGACCCAAGACTAGGGGTGGACGCTGAGCCAGCTCGGCTCGTTTTGGCTCGGCTCGTTCTGACTCGTTAGTCAAACGAGCCAGCTCGGCTCGGCTCGTTAAGGAAACGAGCAAAAATGCTGGCTCGGCTCGTTAAGCTCGCGACCTAGAGATAAATTTAAATTTGCCACAATAATATATAAGAAATAAAAAATTATAGTAATTATATGGTCTTAATAATTTTAAAAAAATCTACTTTATCATACTATAATAATAGAATATAATCATAACATCGTCTATAACCATATAAACAGTATATATATGTTATAATTATTTAGTAATTTACTCACTAGTCTATTAAGCCTTCTAGCTCGTTTGGCTCGTGAGCAGCTCGCGAGCTGGCTCGAGCCAGGTCGTTAACGAAACGAGCAAAAATAGCTGCTCGGCTCTTTAAAAAATACATCGAGCCGAGCCGAGTCGAGCCGAGCTAGGACCGAGCCGAGCTAGCTCACGAGTTTTGAGCTTTTGGTCCAGCCCTACCCAAGACTGTGGACTTTGTCTTTTTGGTATGCTTTTCACAACGTTGATTATAGATTTTTTAATAGTAAAGTTTGGTGTACCTAACATGTATGTTGGTAGAATTATGGATCCGAAGACACTACATTTCTTGAGGACATCTTTCCTATGAAAGAGGAAGCTAGCACATCTAGTCATGAGTTGTTTGTTAATAAAGAACATTACGTTTTGATAGACCACAATGAACAAGCACACGTGGAAAATTATGAGAAGAATGACAATGAAGATTTTAGAAAGAGCATACAAGAGATAATAGACCGCAAAGTCTTTTGGTGATGATTTCGTTGTGTACCTCGTGGTTGACACGCCTAGGACCATTGAAGAGGCATATTCCTCTCCGGACGGTGACTATTGGAAGGAAGCGGTTCAGAGTGGATGGATTCAATTATGTCTAATGGTACTTGGAAGGTTGTTGAATATCTTTATGGGTGTAAACCCGAGGGATGTAAGTCGGTGTTCAAGAAAAAGCTTAGGACCGACGGTATTATTCAAAAGTACAAGGAAATTCTAGTGGCTAAAGACTATACTCAGCAAGAAGGAGATGACTTTCCCTGGACAACTGTTGCCCAATTGAACACCATTCGAGTACTTTCCCTGGAAGCCTCTCATGGTCTTCCCGTTCATCAAATGGATGTTAAAACAACTTTCCTAAATGAATAGTTGGAGAAGGGGATCTACATGGATCAACCAGATGGGTTTGTAGCGGAAGGTCAGGAAGGAATGGTTTGCAAGTTGGTGAAGTCTTTGTATGGTCTTAAACAAGCACGATTTGCAAGTTAGTGAAGTCTTTATATGGTCTTAAGCAAGCACGATTTACAAGTTAGTGAAGTCTTTGTATGATCTTAAGCAAGCATCTAAACAGTGGCATGAGAAGTTTGACGAAACTTTAATGTTAGTAGGCTTCGTTGTGAACGAAGCCGGCAAGCGTGTATACTATCGCTATGGTGGGGGCGAAGGAGTAATCGTTTGTCTATATTTAGGTGACATACTAATACTCTAGGACAAATCTTAATGCGATTAAGGAAGTCAAAAAGTTTTTGTCTCAAAACTTTGAGGCTGACGTTGTCCTAAATATTAAACTAGTGAAAGAAGGTGATGGTGGAGTGGTTCTTACACAATCCCACTATGTGGAGAAAATCCTTAGTCGCTTTGGATATGGTGATTGCAAGCCAGCTCCAACACATTACGATACCAATAAAATATTGCGGAAAAAACAAAAGAATAACGAGAGATTAGCTAAGATACTTCTAGATCATTGGTTCACTAATGTACTTAGCTAGCGCTACGAAGCTTGATATCTCGTTTGTTGTGAGGAAACTAAGCTGGTTTATGCCAAATTCGAGAGATGATCATTGGAATGCTCTTGAATGAGTAATGCGCTTTATTAAGGGCACTTATGGACTATGTGATTCACTATACTGGGCACTCAAGGGTACTATAGGGTTATAGTGATTTAAATTGGATATCTGATGCAGATGAGATTAAATTCTGAGAAATGGTTTGTATCACTGCATAGGTATTGAGTATATTAGTTTGAGGTTATTTCTTTATATTTATATTGGATCGCTAAAAATCACGTGTCTATGCAAATGGAAACCAAAGGATGGCAATTAGGTTCTTGACCCTTAATCTCTTTTAGTTCAAGGGCCTTATCAAAAGGCGGCTTACTTTGGGTTTCCATCATTTGTTATCCAATACTCATTACTTAATATTTGTGTGATTAACTGGTGATATTGTATGCTGCAGGTAAAGTAGCTGGAGCAAACTTTACCAAGCACGGGTGTTGTTTTTCTTTTACCAGTTTGAGCTGATGTAGTCTGTAATCAGGGAGACATGCCCACTTGTCAACCGCTCATTTGTTGGGTCGTCGTTGCTCAGTTTGTTGCTTTTCTGTTTTAAGAAACTCGGAGATGGTTATGGTGTTTTGGTTCGAGACTTTGGACGGCTATATATATATATATAGTAGTAGTACTATATCCTACCCTGGGTACGGAATAGCTATTCTGTACCAGGCAGCCACCGACCCGACCAGCCGCCCCCGCCGAGCCCGACTGGTCTTTCCCCTCCCCCGCTCGAGTTCCTGGTTTTTTTCCCGGTTTTCTTCCCACTGGTTGATCCCACATCCTCGAAGCCGGTTATTACCATCCGCCGTCTCACGATCGAGCTCCGTCGGCGAACGAGGAAAAACCAAATCCAGACCAACGCCTCACCTCCGCCCATCGCCGCCGTTCCGTCCTCCCGCACCTCTGCCCATGCTCTCGCCGTTGCATCTTCCTCCCGTTTGGCGTTCATCCGCAGCTCGCCGTGCAGATTAAAGGCACCCGGCCGCTCGCCCCCAACGATTGCTCGGCCTGGATCCATGGCGACGGCAGTACCGCAGCGAATGAAGGGCGTCGTTTCCAACGTCGGTTCCGTGCTAGAGCTCTCTCCAGTCGGTCGACATCGAAGGCTGCGGACGAGGGGAGATGAGTGTCAGCAACGGCGATCTGGCGGACTAGGCACGGTACGGTGGTCTCTCCTTATTCTTCTTCCATCTCGTCCCCTGCAGACGAGGCGAATGCTGCTTCCAGTCCCCGCGGCGCCAGATTCGCCAGCTTGTTCTCCCTCGACCAGATCTGCGGTTGGACGAATCAACGTCTACGATGCCTGGCGAGCAGCTGGCCAAGGTCATCTCGGTCTCCCTTTATTTCTCACCCGTATCCCAATATCCCAAATGATTTGTTTTTTTATACAATATATAGCGGCAAATCTGGTGCTGAACAATGGTGATGTTCACCAAGTTCTCCATCTAGCTGCGCACGTATCCTGTGCAAATCATAGACCCCTGCTCCAAATTGCTCAGTTCCTCCGATTTCCCTCTACTTAATCCCCACGGCCAAAGATCCATTCCTCCTCAGTCAACTTGTGTTTCATCCCCACTACAAATCAAGAAGCGTAATGTACAGGAGAGAGTGAATCAAATTAGTTTGCTTCCCTTCTGTTTTCCCTACGTGAGGAGCCATCTAGTTATTTCAGATTCCATGTTTGGATGGAAGGTTCATGACTTCGATTTTGGGTTTACATTTTTTTATTGGTTCAGTAGGTTTTGATGAAATATTTTGGGACTGCCTTAGTTAGGTTGGAAAGGAAATCCTGATCCCATATATATGCATAAGATTTAACACATTTGTTTTTTTCCATCTATTATTTCCATGGTCGTGAGATTCATTTATCTGCAAAGATGATTATGCAGGGCTTTGCTGCTGTTGGTTGGTTAGAATTAATTCGTCTGCCATTTAGAGTTACCTATTCTTTTGCTAAACCATCTTTTTAAAAAATTGATTTGATTTCGTCATACAGATCTTGCAGGCAGAGGAGCTTAAAATACCCAAAAGGAGTGTCTGCAGCATGTACACGGGTTGGTGGGTTTGATATTCAATTGTCTTTTAGTGTTTTGACATGCATTAGGTTCTCTGTTTAATTATCTCTACTATTATTTGAAAAGTAATTGCTTCTCTTTGGCAAGTACTCCTAGTATAGCATTCCTAGTTGCCAATTATCAATTTTTTTTCTTGAACACAGATTATCAATTTGACAAGTATTTCCATACAGTTGAATTGAACTTTGAGATTGATAGACGTGGAATATGTATGTAAACTATACTTTTACCATGAAATGTGTCGAATTAAATGCTTTTCCGATTTTGGATCAAACCTTTGGTATTTCAATCAATTTTTGGCTTGATTAGTTCACGATTCCAATTTCTGTGAGTTGATTGCCATCACCAGCCTTTTGCCAGAATTATTATTACTCAATTAGCTAGCAAATTATTGGACACACCTCCTTTTTACTAAAAAATAAAGCTAGCAAATTATCAGGCAAATTTTTCTAAATTTGTTGATTGTTAGTTGAGAACTCGAAAATTATTACCACGTTAGTGTTTTTGTGAGCAGCAGCTAACATGCTACAGTCCATTTATGTGGTGGCCTGAGCTAGTGACCTTAGACGTGATTAGGTGTATAGCTGACTGTGAATTTTTGATTGGATGTCCTGGTGCCAATTCTTGTTACCACGAGCAGCCATGTATACTCTTTAAGCACTGTGTTACTGACCAAATGATGTTTTGAGCTGCTACTAAGTTTTTTAGGAAAACCATTCAGCTGAATCTGATTAGCATTTAACATTGTCGGTATACTATTCTGTCATGTTCGATGAATGGTGAGTCATGAATATACCTCTAAATTCCACAAAAAATATTTGCAGTTTTCAGCACTCCAGAGATGCAATGATCAATCAATCTTATTATAGATTGATTGCCATTAGCTTTGCCTGCCTGGATCCGTTCTTGGTTAGAATCTATACATATATTGATCCCTAATTTGGTGCCCCACGGATCCATATATTCTAACCACCGGCGTATGGTGCCCCTCATGGTGGAGTCTTCCATCTTCCCAGCACCTGTAGTATACTAGCTGACAAACTTTGATCGATTTCTTGTATTCCTGATTAGGTTTAAAAGGAAAGGAACATTCTGAATCTGGATACAAATTATCCTGGCTGGATGATGTGTTATGGTCTCAATTCCATCTTACTATGTAATTTAAGGAAGTAGTATACTGAACCCTTTTCTTGAGTTATCGAAGTTGAAAAGGACGGAATAATTTCCTGTTGATATGCAACTAGCAGGATTAATCTTTATTCCCAGTGTTTTAGGTAGTGATACTATTATAATTTCTTTTGTAAGTAAAGCTAAGCAGGGCATTAGAGATGATTGATCTACATTGCTTCTCACATATTTATATATCATTTTGTGCTGATTATCCTCTGAACCAAGCAGCTAATTACCAATTGTTATTTTCCTGCACAATGATGGCACTATCATGGAACTCTGCATCACGTGCATGATTGTATGACACGTGTTTGACTAGCTCTAATGAATTGAACTACTTCAACTGTTCTAGCATCTTCTACTTCAACTGTTCTAGATTTTTGATAAATGCTCTAGGCCTGCTGTGCTACTGCCTTGCTGCTTGATCTTTTGTATTGAGTGCGGTTGCTTGGCTAGTTGAGGACCAGCCAATCAGCACAGAGGCTTGCTGCTTGATATAATTTAGGAGAAACATTTGTTATGGGTTCATCCTTTTTTATCATGCTTTGGTAACAAAGCTTGCTCCTAAATGCAGCTCTTGAATTTACCACGGCTTATTTTAGTTCACTGTTATTCATCCAATCTGGCAAACTGATATTATATGTGATACTGGTAACCTGTTGCAGTGTTCCTGTTACAGGTCAGTGATGCAGTGAGTAGGTCAAGTCACAAGAAAACTGCAACAATGAATACACAAGCTCAGATTGTGGTGAACTTCACACATTTCATTTTGTACCATCCTTTACCCTCAAGGATTTACTCATGTTTAGTTCGTGATGCTGCCATGAACCTGTCTAAAACCTGTTTTCCTTTGAAGATTAGTATTGGCTATCCTACAGGTCACAATCTAGGAAATGAAGGCTTGCTGAAGAATTAGGCACAAGCAGTAGCATGTTTTGTCAAACTATGCAGCTAACAGAGTCACCTCTGCTTTGTGTCGAGGCAACACAAGTGATCACTATGTTTGCAAAAATTTACAAGGGGTGGGATCCTGTAGTGAGAATACTCTGATCCATGATCTGATCTTGTATGAAAAGAATCGGAAGCTTGTTCTGCTCAGGGTGGCTTGCGCGGGGCAGCATTTGCAAGTGCAAGAGCTGTTGGTTTTTTTTACACCATGTCCGTTACGTGCTCTAATTGTATACAATTATAATTTCTCAATAGATTTTGGTTACTAATCAAAGTTTGATTATCAGCAATAAAGTATATTGCAAACATGGATCTGTTCTCAAGAGCTAAATTTACGATTCTTACTACTACGTACAAAATATTTGCAATAAAAATGCTGACCTGGAGTGAAATTCTATCATGGTATTATCTGTGAAAGTTGTCTACATTCATCTTCTGGCTCATACAGTAATTTGTGATTAGATATCTTTGTTGTTCGGATTAAAAAATCAGGCATTTTTTGTTTATCCGTTTTTTAAAAAATATATATATACTTTTGGTGATTATTAAAAGCTTACAGATGGTCTTGGAAAATATACTTCAGGAAACAAATCTTCAAGCATCGATATCGACTAACCAGCTTAAAATATCCTAATATAAAACGACATCTGTGAAGCAATAAAAAATAAAATCTTAAGGGAGATTATTCGGTGACAGGATTCGCGTTCGCCGAAAAATAAACTAGTTAAAAAAACCAGGCATCACGTCAAAAAAAAAACGGAGGTTTGCCCAACCGTCGAACGGAAAGAAAAAAAACCAGACGTGAGGCGCCTGGGCTCGCGTAGCCTGGCGCGGGGGTCGGCATCGGGTGCGCTGGGCGGCTCGGGTACAGAATTGTTATTCTATACCCAGGGTACGAATTAGCGGAGTCCTATATATATATATATATCAATCGATACAGTGGAATATTAATAGATATTCCCTTTTTCTTAAAAAAAACATTTGAAAAAAAGTCTACTTAACCCCCTTACCTAGCCTATTAATGCTTGTCTACTTAACCCCCTCGCCTATAAAACTGAATATGCTACCACTGAACTAGCCAAAACCATGCAAAATAATCCCCTAGTGGTTTTGCCTATGTGGCATTAAACCACCTCTGAAACCACCCTAGGGGTTATTTGCATGATTTTGGATAGTTTAGGGGTAGTCTACCCGGTTTTATAGGTGAGGGGTTAAATAGACAAGCATTAATAGATAAGAGAGTTAAGTAGACTTTTTCCTGTGGCATTTGGTGGCATTGTTCTTGTAATACTCAGCCATGCGAATATTTTGTATGCATGTTTGATTTCTGAAATGTTCATCTGAATTCATACAGAACTGCTATATGTGAAATTGTTTTTTTTTCAATCTTATAAAAACTTTCTTGGCCGAGCTGTTCATGCACAATCTTGCGGCAAAGTTTTTGGACGATGTATTATTACTGCATCTAGCATCCTGCCTGGTTCGTTTTATAAAAAATTACTGCATCTAGCATCCTGCCTGGTTCGTTTTATAAAAAATTACTGCATCTAGCATCCTGCCTGGTTCGTTTCAAAAATATTACTGCATCTAGCATGAGCAGCATACGATGAATGAATATCAGTAGCTCATTTCTGTAGACAGGGGTTTAGTTATACAAAAGTTAGCGCACATAAATTGTATCAGTCTATCACTGTTAACTACAATTCATCCAATCCCGTCTCCCTCCGATAATTCAGCAACTCTGATGTTGGCCGTAGCGAGTAATCATCTCCCCTGAACCGCTGTCCTCGATTACTGTTCATTCTTCGTCCGTCTTCCCTATTGGTGCTCCGAGGACTCTCCTGCAACCATCTCGCATTGTCGCCTCTCCTGAATCTCCCACTCACGCTGTCGGCTCTGCCATCACCATTGTTGTTCCTAGCTCGGTTCATTCTTCTCGGCTTCCATGTTGGTGCCTCCAAGTCCTCTGCAAAGCCACCACCAAACCTATATCTTCTGTTGCCATTGCTGCTGCTCTGGTGCTCATCACCATTGTTGACACTCATGTGTCTCCCCGGCGCATCACCGTCACTGGTAGTAGTGCTGTATTTTGGTTTTGATCTTCCTCCAAAGTTCTCTCTTCCATTGAACTTATTTCTGGCTCCCCATTTTGGTTCCATTCCACCTCTTGCAATGTCTGAATTTGATTTGAACTCGACAGTGCTCCGATCCTGTCTAGGAGCATTCCACCTCCCAACGCCATTCCCATTGTCATCTCTGGATCTTGGTCTCCATTTTGGTTCATTTGCCCTTCCAGCGCCATCCCCATAGTTATCTCTGGTCCTTGGTCTCCATTTTCGCTCAGAACCACCATGGATCACCTCGGAATCAGAGAATGAAGCAGAACCTATACGACCCCTCTGGCCGGCATGACTACTCGCTATGGTGTTCAAGTCACTTCGTCTCCCGCCAGCACGCTTCCTTGTGCTTGCACCACTACTTCTTTCTTGCCATCTTCTCTCACGAGGACCTTCCCTTGCTCGTTCCGGATCCGAGAAGAAAGCATCACCACTCCAGCCACTGTCATCAACGCTGCCGGCAGCCATGGTCCCTGCCGCGTCCCACCTTGGCATGCCATTGTTCCTTCCATTTCGCCTCTGCATCATTGCCCGTGGCATATGCCTAGGACCGACATCTCCCATGTCCTCTAATTCTGAAGGAACAATATCGCTGTCGTCGTCCGAACTCCAATAGCCAGGAATGCTGTCATCGCCATCGTCCAAGGTATTCACCGGCTCCCAGGTCCCATCCCTCTCCCTGAGTTCTACGGCTGGCTCATCATCACCTGGATGATACGCTTCATCCTCGGTAGCATTCTCACGAACACCTTGCGCGCCGCTGTCTCCAAGCCCAAGCTGCAGCAGGCCTGCGGCGTTGTCTCCCCAAGCACGCGGCGCGCTCGCCTCCCCGCCGTCGCCGACGAGCGCGTAGGGCTGCACGCTATGGACGGCGTTCTTGGGGAAGAATCTTGCGGAGGCCGCGCCGGTGGCCGGGGACGCGAAGACCCGGGGCCCGTCGCGGTCGTTCCAGAGGTCGACGCCGCCGGGGCGGTGGAAGCGGTCGGCGAGCGCCCTGAGCTGGTCGTCGGCCGCGACGGAGAGAAGGTTGGGCGCCACGGCGGACGCGTCGGCGGAGGTGTCGGGGTCCCAGGGCCGCTCGAGGTGCGCGACGGCGTCGCGGAGCTCGGTGCGCTTCCGCATCTCGTAGAGCTGGCGCTCGCGGGCGAGGCGCGCCTTGAGAAGCTGCCGGGCCTTCTTGGCCTGCATGCGCTTCCACTGCCACTTGGACACGCCGCCGGGGTAGGTGCGCGGCCCTCCGCCCATGCGGATGGCGAGGTCGCCGCGGCGGAGCGGGGGGCCGGGGGGAAGGGAGTGGGACGGGAGGAGGAAGTACTGGGACGATAGGGAGTGGAGCGAGGAGAGCGTCGGCGCCGCCGACGGCGCGGGGATCAGCATGGCGGCGGACCGGCGGTGGCGCACGCCTCCGGCCGGGGAATCGCCGCGCCCTGCGTAGCCTGCGCGTGTGGATGTCTGCAGCCTATCCTGTGGTAACGGGATACGGATACCGTTCGCTCTTCCTGAGGCCGTAACCTCGATGGCTCGATCATACGATGAGACCAGAACTCATTGGCAGGAACAAATAAAAGGATTATTTTTTCATCATAAAAAGGAACAAATAAAAGGGTATGTATTCATTCGTATGCTTAAAACATTTAAGAACGAGAAATTTTATGTTAATTGTTTTCAATATAAACTTTATAAAATTTCATTCTATAAAGGGATATTGGTGTTCTTACCCTTATTTTAAAGCACAATTATGATTTTGCTCTTCTTTTTTTAACTTTGTGATTTTGTTCTCACTGTGCATTGACTTTGTGAACATTAAGGGCAAAAACATAAAGTAAAAAAAACGATAGCAAAATTATAATTGTATTTTAAAGTACGGATAAAAACACCATGAAACCTTCTATAAAATTCTTGCTTTTCTCCTACGCTATGTCAGCATATTTAATATTATAAAACTCTTAAACCACCGACACTGCCCTTATCCAATCCCAGTGAGTCAGTCACCGCCATCGCGGAATCCACGTCTCTCTTCCCACCACGTAAAAATTCCCCGAGCACACACCAGAGAGTGGAAATGGGAAAACAAAAACACCCTCCGAAAATTCGCTACCAACACCCCGCAAAAAACCCCCAACAGATTACTACGGAGTAGTACTAGATCACTCTCTTTCTCTCTCCTCCCCGCTTCTCTCTCACTTCTCCCAATCAATCCGCCCCCACTCGAGCCACCCACCACCATGTCCGGCCTCCTCCGGTGGAGGCGCCTCGCCGGCGCCGCCACGCGCGCCGCCTCCACCCTCACCGCGCCCGAGTGCTCCCCGGCCGGCGCCGGCGCCGTCGCCGTCGCCCCGCCCCCGCCGCCGCACAGGCGCCTCCAGGAGCGGCGCAAGTGGGAGTCCTCCTCCACCGGCGGCAGCTCCTCGTCGTCCTCGACCGACGACCCCGAGCCGCGCCGCATCCGCGCGGAGGCCCACTGCCCGCGCTGCTCCAAGCACATGGACATCCTCTTCTCCCACCGGGGACCGCCGCCCGCGGGCGCCGGCGGCGGGTACCAGGCGCTCAACCTCTGCCCCAACTGCCGCAGCGCCTACTTCTTCCACCCGCACGTCCTCGCGCCGCTCCAGGGCACCTTCGTCGAGATCGGCCGCGTCCGGGCCGAACTCCTCGACCACCCCGCCGCGAGGGCCAGGGACCCCTCCTTCTGGGAGGCTATCAGGGCGAGCTCCTCGTCGCGCGACGATGGGGATGGCGGAGGCGTGGCCGTGCACGTTCCGCCTGGTCCGCCGTTCCACCCCAACCTCAACGTCGTCCGCGTCGCCGGTGGGGGCGGCGGCGGGGGAGGTGGCGGGGGCGCTGCTGGTGAGGAGGGAGCAGGGAAGGAGGGGTGGGGCGGTTCCAATTTGGGCAAGGATCTGCCCACCCCGAAGGAGATTTGTAAAGGGCTCGACAAGTATGTGATTGGGCAGGACAGAGCCAAGAAGGTGATATACTCGTTTCATTTAATTCTGGCGTTTATTTTGCCCGTGCGTCTTGGTTACTCTTCATGGTTCGAGTTGGCATCTTGATGCTGATTTTTGGTCAGCTTATGCAAAATGTGTGGTCCCTGATGACTGTTCTTCACTTGAGGGAGTTTTACAGGCTACAGGGGATTCAGTTTATGATCATATTCTTGTAGAGCCTTGTTAGCAGTATAATTTCATTTTTATGATCATATTCTTGTAGAGCCTTGTGATGACTGACTGACTGTGTTGTGAGAGTTTTGGGGCTTTGCTCCCAGTAAGAAACAAGATAGTCTTTGCCAGCTTGAATGAGATGGTCTAAGAAAACTTTAGATAGGCTGGCTGTTATACTTGTATCAAAATACTAAAGCATGGTTACTTGCTTTCATGTTTATCTTATGCACCGAGATCACGGAGCTGGGGGCATGCATTTTAATATTTAGCTGCTGCTTAATTAACTTCGATGTTATAGAGAAAATACATTGCCATGTATACTTTTATTTCAGAAACTTGTTCAACGAAAATACGAAATGAGCTGTGTTCTCCCAGTCCCATGTATGTTGCTCTCCATCTGAATTCTGGTTTAGAGTTAGGATTTTAGACTTCAATCTGTAGTGAGTGGAAATGGAAGAAATGTGGTTTCCCATTTGGTAAGGCAAATATATGAAATGGTTTTGGTTGGAAATGAACTTAATGTAATACAATCTCGGAAATGCACTTTTGTCCATTGCTGTTTTGCTGTGTTAGCTCTTAAGCTTATCCAGCAGTTTTGATATACTTGCTATTATCGCTTTTGGTTAGTTGCAGATGAGAGCTCCATTTTAATACTATGAAATAATGATAAAGAATCAGATACCCGGCCAGAACTGTCACTTGATCTAATCTTCTGTGGAGGATATTTTCTACTCCTTAGATTTTAGTTCCTTCTGCCTTGTGAATTGTGATTTATTAACTCCATATTTACTAACTCCAATTCCCATGATAGTCTTGATTGCTTTACCTTGGTTTTTGGGTACTCAACAAGAACACTTTTCTGAACTTGTTTTGGTCTGATGTAGCATTTTAAACCTGCAGGTGTTATCTGTTGCGGTTTACAATCACTATAAGCGTATATACCATCAAACTATACAGAAGGGGTCAGTTTTGCTTAACCATGCCAATTCTTCTTTTCCATAAAATAATGAAGGATATTTAGTCCTGCAACTGTAGAAACTAGAATTTGCCCATGTCTTTCCGTGACTAATTATGGGGTATATAAGCTAAAAAATTAGGTCTGGAGCAGATTCGGGTGGTTTTGATGGGGAAGCTGATGATGACGACAGTGTGGAACTAGAGAAAAGCAATGTACTGTTAATGGGACCTACTGGCTCAGGTAAGGCATTTGCAACCATTTACAATTGTCATAGATCTAGGCCAGTTCTGTCTTCTATGATGTTGGATCCAATAAAATACTGTACAAAGAAAGGACACTCAGCAGCATTTTATTTTGACGATTCATTTATTTCTTTAACAGGTAAAACTTTACTTGCAAAGACATTAGCTCGCTTTGTGAATGTACCATTTGTAATTGCCGATGCGACAACATTGACCCAGGCAAGTATTGACTACCTTTTGCATTCCAGAGAGGCAGAGAGAAATGCATAGTTTTTAAGCACACAACAAACATCATTCTTTAGACAGTATTGTAGGCATTCATCAACGATATCATGTAAACTACTTTAGCAAGATCAAGAAGTATCATAAATCTAGGTGTTGATTATAAAGTACCTGTTACAGTATTCTACTTCGGCATGGAGTGTCTTCACTTGTAATCTTAGTTTCTTAATTAGTAAACTGTAGGGTGTCAGCTACCATTGTTAAGTGTATGTAGGCTTAGATATCCAATAGCTCTTACTGAGCTACGTAACTAAACAATAAAAAATAGACCATTTCTTAATTTTCGCTACTGCATTCATAGTATTTGTCAGTTCCTTTTTCCCATCCTATCAACTTGGTTTGCGCACTAAGTATTAAATTTCACTACTTATTGCAGGCAGGATATGTAGGAGAGGATGTAGAATCTATACTGTACAAGTTACTCTCGGTATGCCTTTTGACTATACATACAGCCAATCATGTTGAACTGCGAAATATCTTGATATCGTGCCATCTAGAGTGAGCTTTTGTTCTTCTATTTGGACATAAACTAGGTTGCAGATTTTAATGTCCAAGCAGCACAGCAAGGGATGGTGTACATTGACGAAGTTGATAAGATTACAAAGAAGGTATGGAATATCCATCTTTGGCATGGATCTCCACTCCCGGTGGGGACATTAATTAATTTGTCATCCAAAATGCAGGCTGAGAGCCTTAACATAAGTAGAGATGTGTCAGGTGAAGGTGTTCAGCAGGCATTGCTGAAAATGCTGGAAGGCACGGTAAGACATATGTATAACCTCTCAGTGATCCTTTTAACTCATGCTTCTCTTGACAGTTGACATACTGAGAATCTGTGTTCAAATTCTACATATCTCTATGCAATATGAAAAAACTTCTTATCCCTAGGCCTTAATACAGATTATTGCATGCATACAGATTATTTCCTTGGTAAAATGAAACAACATAACAACAAATGGTATATGTGTCTGTATCTGTACTGCAATTTGTAGTGGTATTTGGGTTGTTATCTAGTATTTGTATGGACTATTGCTGGCCTTTAGTCTATGCTCTACATAGTGAAAATTCTTCTGGAGATTCTCTTGTGGTATCATCTTTGGGGGTTTGCAAATATGTGATTTAAACCAGATATTCTGTAATTACATTGGTCATTTGGAACGAACTCAGTTCTTTTGGTTGCAATTCAATGGATCAATCTTTGTGAGTTTTCTTTTTCGTTTTTGAATGAAGGGGGTGAAATTCGTAATCATAATTATCCGTAAGACCTCACAACCTTGAGGTTACAGGATCAAAGGCTGGAAAATTGATAAAGAAACCCACCTATAATGTAGTTTGTTAGATCTGAACTGTGACTGTTAGCCACAAGATACAGGTACCATGCTGTTTGAGCTTTCTATGAGCTAGTCTTTGGTGGGACCTTTTAATTTTTTTTGTCAAACAAAACCTTATAATTTGTTTATCATCTCCATATGGATGTATTAATTATTTTCTTTTGAATTTTTGACATGCTTAGATAGTCAACGTTCCTGAGAAAGGAGCAAGAAAGCATCCTCGTGGCGATAATATACAGGTAAAGTTAGCAAGCACAATTACGATGTTCTACTCTTTTACCCCACAAGAAAATATATTCATACCATGTTTTTCACCTACCTTCTCCTAAATGGTTGAGGTTGACCAAAGAGAGAAACATGTTAAGATATGTTCACATTACTTCTCCGTTTCATAGCTGAAGTCTACTGTCTTGATCTGTGTTATTTTCATATAACTCCATCAAGATGATCTAGAATTTAATTACTCCAATAGGTCTAGGACCCTGCTTTAACACTGTAAATCACTAATTTTGAAATCTGTTAACTTTGGAGATATTCCGAACTGTTCTTGATCTTGCTTTTTAATCATTTGTTGCTTAAGAATGCAAGCATTGGTTAATCCCAATGCTTTATGGTCTTCACGTGCATGCAGATAGATACGAAGGACATTCTTTTCATATGTGGTGGTGCTTTTGTGGACTTGGAGAAAACTATATCAGAGAGGTACTAGCATTAACTCTCTGTAATATGCTGTCTGGTGTTTCTTCTCAGTCTTCATCTAAGATGTTTTCTGGCTTCTCTTTTACATCAAAAAAGACGGCAGGATTCTTCTATTGGCTTTGGGGCACCAGTCCGTGCAAACATGAGGGGCGGTGGCATTTCAAGTGCTCAAGTGACATCGACCTTGTTGGAATCAGTGAGTGGAGGTCTCCTATTTGATTTAGAGGACTTTCTATCCTAGAGGTGTTCCAATGTACCTTTCTTTTCAGGTCGAGAGTGGTGATCTAATAGCGTATGGACTTATCCCGGAATTTATTGGACGCTTTCCTATACTTGTCAGCTTGGCCGCTTTAAATGAGGACCAGCTTGTTCAGGTATCCCTTGTATCTGCTATCGTTTTTTCTTCTTAAATCATGTTCTAAAGTGTTATGTTACCTTAGCTGGAAAAGTATATGAATGTTCATATTTAGAAATGATTAATAGAGCCCTTTCTCATGAAGCACTAATACAACTTTACCCTTCCAGGTTCTCACAGAGCCGAAGAACGCTTTGGGTAAACAATTCAAGAAATTGTTTAGCATGAATAATGTGAGTATATTTTCTATGAAAACATGCACAAAGCAGTATCTCCCTGGTTTCTCAGCTTGGCTCTACATTGAATTTCAGGTTAAGCTCCATTTTACAGAGGGGGCTCTTAGAATAATTGCCAAAAAGGCAATGTCCAAAAATACTGGTGCACGGGGGTTAAGAACTATCCTTGAGAATATTCTCATGGATTCCATGTATGAGGTTTGTTGCATGACAATTTTGGCCTCTCCTTTCATTGAGTCCACCTGTAAACTCTATGGATCTGGCATCTGCATCACTTTTCCAAAAGATTTGCTTCTCTCTTGCAGATTCCAGATGCAAAATCTGGGGAGAAGCGAATCGATGCAGTGGTTGTAGATGAGGATGCAGTAGGATCAGTGGACCAACCTGGCTGTGGAGCCAAGATCCTTTACGGAGATGGTGCCTTGGATCAATATCTCTCCCAGATCAAAGTAAGGATCACTAATTCTTTGAATTTGACTTTACTATTTGATGTTGCCGGATCGCTATCTTCACATCTGTACCATCGGCTGCCAGTAAATAGTCTATCTGAAAATTGTGACAGGTGTCGGGAGATGCAGCAGGAAACGAAGCGGATGGAGAAGCTGAGAGAGCCATAGGCATGTGATTCTTGGTTCTGACAGCTCTAGTGTATAACCTGTAAAATCTAATCCCAATTGTATCGATGTAAGTAGTAGCCTTGTAAATGAAACAGAATGTGCAGCGCCCATTGTTCTCTCTAGCCCCACGCCAGCACGTGCTGCCCGGCCGCTCTCACGCCTTGCATGATTTGCGGCAGGATTTGGAAGAGTATAGTCGGGCAGATTAGTATCTCTGTTGCACAGAGACTTGTCTTATAAAAAAGGGGCGATGCTCATGAATTGTAACAGCTGGTGGATGTCAAAACTTGAAACAACAGAATGCAAGAGGTGATAAGGGGGCATGGAAGTGCAAAATGGTGATTCTAACTCATTTTTTTTTACTTGTAGGGGAGGATTTTGGTTACAACTTCCAGGTATCTGAAATTAGTTTTTTTTTAACTTGTAGGGGAGGATTTTGGTTACAACTTCCAGGTATCTGATATTAGTTTTTTTTTAACTTGCGGGCGGCATACAATGACGGCAACACTTTGAATTGAACTTTTAAAATTCAGTGTCGTCTGCATCCCTTTTTAACTATAGCATACGTATAACTGTATAAGGGGGAAAATAACCATATGAATGCTGTTGTGTACTGAATTCCGGACAGGCAGAACAGGGCATCGTCTGTAACAAATAGAACAGATTGTCTCGAGTTTGTCTCATCAAATTTATCACATTCCCTTATCTATTTGACGATGTAAGCTGTGCCTCTGTTCTTGGGATCAGAATCCTGATAGTCATACACCAAATATTGCCGTCGGTGGCCGAGCTGGACAGAACTTCGGATCATCATTTTTTTTTGATACATTTGTGTCGAAAGAGTCCTTTTCTAACTTCCAGAATTATCTCGTTGGAAGAAACGAGCTCCAAAGTTTGTTTTCCGTAGCAGAACATTAAGCATCATTTAGGAAGTTATTGACTAGCGTACATTACCACTACAGGGTACACCGATGTTTGCAACATCTTCAACCCAACAGTTAAATAAAGTACATCGTATAACAATATCATATGTCACAACAATTGACAAGTAATATGATACCAGCATTTACAGCAACAAAACTGAGTTCCAACAATTCATCCAGAAGTAGAACATTACAAATTGAAGCAACTAATTAAACTGAGTTCCAAGAACTCACTGCCTTAAATTCCAGATGTACATGTGAATGTTGCAAATCAGAACAAAATCCTATCATATCACAGTAAATTTCAAGTAATAAGACAGCATCACTTACATCAACAAAACTTAGTTCCAATAATCCATCCAGATGTACATACTACGAACATTACAAACCACACAAACTAAATACCTAGCCAGGATCTACCGAAACCTTTCTACCCTTTAGCAGCTGCACATGTTTCATCTAGAGTAGGGGTCAATGCACGCCTAGCAGCAAGGACTGCGGAGGCAAGGAGTAGCGGAGCTGAGTAGTTCGCTCCCAGTCCTCCATCATCTGTTGGCAGCCTGGCCACACCAGCAGGTTCTCATGCATGTCGTAGATCGCCTCCATGCATTCCCTCAGGTCCTCCATCGCGTACCCCGCCACCAGGCACGGCGGCGTCGAGTAGGAGTAGCCCATCACCACCAGCCTCGCCAGCACGATCGCCGACGCCGCCACGGCCGACGGCAGGAACGCCACGCACCGGTAGTCCAGCAGCGCCATGTCCGCCAGGTGGTGCGCCAGGGCCCTGATCACCTCCTGCTCCTGGCCGGAGTTCCTCATGAAGTGGTCGACGAACGTGTACGCTGTGGGTCCGCTCAGGCGGTAACCGAGCGCCGCCACAAGCTGGCGCTCCGTGTCGAGGACCTCGCGCCGTGTCGAGCCGGCGTACACTGCGACGGCGTCGATCCTCCGCACGGTGGTCCTGTCCTCGTACTTGGCCGCGGCGAAGACGGCGGCGCCGCCGATGAGGCGGAGCTGGCGGTCGCCGCCGTGGATCTTCTTGGCCGACAGGAAGCGGTCGACGTAGGAGACGGCGCGGTGCAGGCCGCCCGGGGCGAGGTCGTAGTACCTGCACAAGTGGTGCATGCTCTTGATGATCTCGGCGCGGTCGCTCATCATCATGGCCCCAGCCTGCGTGTCGCTGAGGTACTCCGGCGAGGGCCGCTCGGCGGGGTCCGTCTCCATGGCCCGGAAAGTGGCGTCGATGTCGGCGTCGTACTCGGCGCCGCACTGCTTCTTGGACGGCGGCGTGATGGTGACATCGGCGTCGCCCTGGGCGGCATCGCCGCCGTAGCTGAGCGACCCGTCTATGCGCACCCCGAAGGGGGTCTTCGGGGTGGCGGCGTCGCCAGCGTCGTCCATGGTGATGGAAGCCTGGCCTGCGACCGGAACTCGAAGGCTAGGGATACTGCGGAGCATGGCGTTGAAGTCGGCGTCGTGGTCACGGAAGGGCGGGCGCACGACGGCGTCGATGCCCCGGAGCAGCGCGCCGATGTCGAAGTCGTCGTAGCCGTACCCGTAGCCGCACCATGCGGCGGGGGCACCCTTCGCGTATGTCGTCGGCATCAACGGCTGCCCGTGGCCAGGAAGAACGAAGGGAGCGACGGAACACATGGTTCTCGTTCGCCGGCCGCGCAAGAGGCAGGCCGGCCGGAACCCCTGGTGGTGGCGGAGATGCGATCAAGTCGCTGCCGCGGGAAGGGAGAGAAGAGGAGGGCTTGTGGGATCGAGGATGGAAGAAGCAAGAAGACGACGGCGCCACCTATTTATCGATGGCCAGGTGGGGTGGCAGCTGGATCGGAATTCGAGTTCGACACTGCTGTTTGTTGCATACGATGTACGCGATCGCCAGGGCGCGCTGCTGCTGCTGCTGCTCCGATCCGACAGGTACGATTCGCGTTGAAACTAGCTGCAAACATTACCGGCCTACCGCCGCCGGGGATGGCGTATGGGCCATAAGGAGACGGGCCGGCAGTTTCTTTTTCCCTGATGGGCTCGACGTTGCTGGTGTGCACAATCCAGCCCAACGCGGCAGTGCTGCCCAGCAGGTCCGAAGGAAACAGATTTAGTCCCACATGGAGAGTTTTCCACGCGGAAAACCCGGTAAAGTATAACGTGTTTACCCCCTTCCATGCCGTGTCTGGTGGCGCTGACACGTTACTCTAAGCATCAGGGGGCAAAAGAGTTGACAGGTAGTGATGTTGAAATATAACGTCACGTAAAAGTCGTCCCGCGCGAGGCGTAACTCCTGTCAACTCTTTTTGTTATTCATATCTTAACTTTATCTTCTTTTCTTTTATTTATCATCATTTTTTTATCACTCTCAGAGTTTACTCTCATGTTATTGTTGCTGCTAATAGCTTCGCTATTCCTACCTTAACTTTATCTTCTTTTCTTTCATCATCCTTTTTATCACTCTCAGAGTTTACTCTTATGTTACTGCTAAGAGAATGCTTTGGTGAATTTTGACTTTCATCATATTGAAGCCAACGCAAATTACTCCTTATTAGATATGCCAATATCCGAACATTGACAGATCTCTCATATATGAACATTAACAGATATGCAGAGAAAAATGAACATTGACAGGCCCTTAAGGGGGAAGGTGAGAAAAGAAACATACGGCGGTGACCTGTGAGGAGAAGTCAGAGATGAGCAGAGTGGGCAGGGTAGACCAATAATTGATATTTGGTTTCTAGTTTTCTTCGACCCGTCTTAGCTAGTTATTTCTAAATACGTGGGCCCGCACTATTTGATTATATCACTACTACAAAAACTAATATTCGTCGGCGTATATTAGTACCGAGCGTGAAAAGACCCGGCACTAAAGTGACACAAAGCCATTTTAGCACCGGCTCTGAACTTTAAAGCCCCCGGAGCCATTTTAGTCCCGGCCGGTAACCCTAGCCGGTACTAAAAGTCGCATTTTAGTACTAAAGTCGCGGCACCACAAGCCGGTACTAAATGTTCCCTTTAGTATGGGCCTCCATAGGTTACTTTAAAAGGAATATATCCTACACTCAATCACATATGATGCATATGTGGATGGTAAGAAAACAATGCGCGAGGTTGGAGGCCATGGGTTTGAATCCCCGTGGCCGCGTTTTTATGTGAAAAAAGTCCTCACGCCGTTGTGTGGTGTGCGAGCCTCCCCGCCGGCCAAAGAATTTTTTTTTCTTCTTTTCTTGGGCGCGAGGCCATTTAGACTAGAAAGATCGCATTCCCCATATTTTACCTTCGTATTGAGGTGCATAATACTCATCCTCTCTAAACACACATTGGCCAATATACAAATCATAGGTTTATGTCAAATGCACAACAATAAGCTAAGAGCACGTTTTCAAAATATTATGATTGCCCGTCGAGCATCGCCAGTTCAAAGTTCTTTTTTGGGTAACATACCCACTTGAGAGCGATGATAAGTTTTAAAAAATTCAAATCCTTAGAGTTAATAAATCTTCTTAAGTTGCTCGCCAGGCCTATGCAAGGTTTCAGAGTTTTTGTCCACACAATGATCACAAGTATGCACAAGATAAATCACCTCAATAAGATCATCATTAACATGGATACAAAGAGCATTTCTACATTACGAAAAGAAAAAAAGACACGAACGGGGAAATGCTGTAAAAATAGTTCATGAGCTACATCACTGACAGAGAAAAAACAGAGCCAAAATGTTACAAAAAAATATTTCATCAAAAGGCTTTGACCAGTGAAATCTTGGGCTAAAGTGCACATAAAGTTTAACAGTACATACAGGGAGCAATAAAGCATTTCATGTCAAGACATGGGAAATGAGGTAATCAACTCAGCATCTCTGGTGTAGTCAAAGCGATATTTATCCAGGACAATTCTCATTCCTTTGCACATCAGGGGGCGATCGCCCTTAAGTCAGCTCTCCATGCACCAAACAGTGCATGCAATTCTTCAGGCCCCACATCAGCTCCATCACAATATCATCATACAGGCAGTATATTCCCTGATAAAAAATCCACAGTAAAGCTGGTTTTCAATATTGTTCACAGACAATGGAGTTAACACTGGCCAAGTTTTCTTCAATGATTTTCTTATATCAAAACCTCCAACAGCTATTTTTGCTTATGTTTGATACACCTCTTGGTTGATCATTGTAGCAAGTTGTACTTTAACACATGTTTCAACGTTAATGGCACTAGCCTTATCCTCAAAAGTTTGAAATTATTCATCCAACCAAGCATGTTAAAGAAATAAACAAGGAGAATGTTATGGATTTAAAGGGCCATGATGGGCCTAGAGGCTCACTAGGGTTCACGCGGTACTGTTCGCGCATGAATAGTACCCGCGAGTACTGTAGGGGCGCCCTAGGGCGGCGGCGCCTTACGGAATAAGCTAGGATTTAGAAAGAGTCTAGATATTAGGAATTCTTATAATTTAGAAAAGATTAGGATGGCTTGCATGCCAAATAGGTTAAGGTTGCTTGAGAGTCAAGTCGAGTCCCCCTCTATATAATAGAGACCCATTGTATCAAATTAATCAATAAAAAATTAAAGGGGTAACTCCCTAAAGCTCTTGGCTCTCCAGCTGCGGCTCCCTTCCTCTGTCCCGCGCCGTCACCGTGGCCGCCGGCCATCTCCCTCTCGAGGAATGCCCAAATCAAGGGGTACCCAAAAACCCCAACAGAGAAGTTTAAGGGGAATGCAATTAGTGAAATGTCATGACACGTCTCTCAATGCAATCAGTACTAGTGGTTAATTCAATGGGTATATATACGTCTCAGTTGTACAAAAGATACAGCCTTTCTCAAGTACTCAACATTGGGAGTAAATCACAATATTGACGTGTTGTTGATTGAAAACAGACCATAGTTGGTGCTTGGTTGTATTGTAGTACCATTACCCATCACCGTACCTCTAGCTTCCTGGTACTATGCATACAGTACGAACAGTACGATGTACGCCACAGTGCTGCGGTTGGAATCCGAGTCGATCGCCTGCTTCAGCTGCTGCGTTCGGAATCCGAGTTGACCACTGCAGTTATTATTAGTTGCAGACACCAAGGACCGACGGAGTTTTCTTCGCTCTTGTATTGGAAAAAAAATCGGTCAGTTTGTTATCCAGGTTCAGAGTATGCCTGTCCAGTACTTCAAACAGATTTTTTTAGAAAAATGTGGTTAAAAATAAATGATGCAAAAAGATCTGGAGAATGGAGACGCAGGTTCGGAGTATGCCCTGTCCTGTACTTCAAACATAATTTCGAAAAGAAAAATGTACTTGAAACAGAGATGCAAAAATAAAAAGATACGAAGATTAATGTTGCGTTGTCAGTCTATACAAAAATTTAGATATATCACAAAATTAAAATAGTTTGACTTCAAACACAATTATATGGAGTTATATTTGTGATTGGAGAAACTAGCATTTGTTTGTTCATGAGCTATTTTTGCTACTGCAGCAAACATTATGCAAAGATCGAAACGTAAGCTCGTAAATTTGTAAATTAGACCATATCAAATATCACACTAACTGGAAGGCGTCAGAAACTATGTATTCAAAACAATGAACTGAGTTTCAATGATCCATCCAGATGTACATATGAACATTAAAAATCGACACACTCCTTGCTTGCTGCTAGTCTCTACCAAAACCTGACTTACACTCAAATTTGAAGGCATCAGAAACCATGAGTTCTCAGAACAACAAACTGAGTTTCCAATCATCCATCCAGATGTACAGATGAACAGTTGAACGCATTACAAATCGACACACTCACACACTCCTTGCTTCGCTGCTACCTATCAAGGATGAAGGATCTACCAAAAGCTAGCTTGCATGCATGTAACCATGTTTTCTTCCGTTCTTCGTGTCCATGCATACTGTTGATATCAGCGAGGCGGCAACGAGTATGCAGTCCTCCATCATCTGGGTGCAGCCTGGCGACAAGCCCTGAATCCCAAGCCCATGCATCTCCCTGATCGCGTCCATGCACCCGGTTAGTTCCTCCTGCGTGTACCCGTCATCTCGATCTCTTCGCCAGGGCGATGGCGGCGATCGCCGCCGCCGCTGCCACGGCGGACGGCCGGAACCGGACGCACCGGTAGTCCAGAAGATCGAGCCACGTCGGCCAGGTGGTGCGCCAGGCATCTCAGCATATCGTCGTCGTCGAGCCCTCGCCGCCGGTGCCTGATGAAGTGCTCGACGAACGTGTACGCCGTGGGCCCGCCTAGGCGGTACCCAGCGCGGCGAGCAGGGCGCGCTCCGCGCCCACGAGATGTCGCGCGCGGCCCACCCGACGTGGCCGGCGATGGCGCCGGCGTGGAGCGCCAGGGCGGCGCGCAGGTCCTCGTACTAGGCCGCGGCGCGAACACGGCTGCGGCGGAGACGGGCCGGGGATAGCGTGTGGGATCGGGATGGGCCGGGAGTTCCCTTTTCCCTGATGGGCTCGACGTTGAACGCGGCAGTGCAACCCAGCAAACAGATTTTAGTCCCACATGGAGACTTTTTGACGCACAAAATCTAGGTAAAACATAATGTGATCACCCCTTTGTTGCCGTGTCTGGTGGCGTAGACACGTGACCCTAAGCATCAGGGGGCAAAAGATTTGGCAGGTGGTGACGTTGAAATAAAATGTCACGTAAATTAAGTTGCCCCGCGCGAGCTATAACTCCTGTCAATTCTTTTTGCTATTCATACCTTATTAAATCAGAGAAACATAATATAAATTTAATAGTTTCAATAACCATATAGGTTACCAAGAAAACTATTATTTCTATGGGTGTGATTTTTAGGGATCTGAGGGGTTTATCAATTTTTGTGTACTTTTTCTGTTTTTCGCACATGTTACCCACATGTTCGGCATAAATAAAGTGATTTGTATGTCTCCATCTATATTGTACTATACATTCAAATTTGACTACATCTATAATTGCTACATCATATATATCCTTATGAATATTTATTCCTATCTTCCTTGGAATTGCGGTTTTTGATAGTTTACATATTTCTCAGAACGTAGTTACAGACTTACTATATTACTATTTCTTCTCTGTAAAATTATAGTGATATAGGTACATGGTGCATTGTGCAATTTGCTACTCCCTCCGTCCCAAAGAGAATGATGTTTTATAGTTTTTGAGACAGATTAGATGTGGATGAAAAAGACACATGTGCCCTTAGTTGAGTTTATATGCAGAAAATGAAAATAACCTATTTTTAGTTAATGCATGCATGGAATCTCATGCATGCTAAAACATCATTCTTTACGGGTCAAATTTTGAATGCTAAAACATCATTGTTTTTAGGACGGAGAGAGTATGCTGCTAAACCACATCTGCAGTTTTCTGATGCTCTCAGAGTAAAGCTCACAATGATTTAAGATTGACTTGATGGAGGGATCTTCTAAACATTAGATTCAAAAGGAATGTATATTGTTTAATTTAGTTCTTATCTATTTTGTGCCCACCTTACAGGCTCCATAAATGTTATGGGTAGCCCGGACCTTATTTTTCCAGAATTTTGTTGTTCCATTTTACTGTTGAATCCACTGAATTATTGGTTTCATACATCTCCTTCCAAGTTGCTAATAGTTGATGAATTAGCGTGTCATGCAGTCATGATAATTGTAATATTAGGTGACATAAGGTGATTTTTTAAAGCCGGTAAGGCTATGCAGAGTATTATCCTCTTATTATCACGCTGAAGCCACTACAACGTTTGGTGTTGTTGGCGACGCCTCCAAGTGGTCGCTATATGGGGTTTTTGGTCGCGATACATATAGATTACGACGGTTTCATTCCGTCGGCGGGCGTTGCAATATGATCCGTCGCAATATGTTGCTGCAACGGTTCCAAAACGGTGTCGCAATAAAAAGAACGTGTTGCGACGGTGCCTGACGATGCAATTAGGTGAAGTAGCGACGACCGGTGGTGTTGCAACACAGGTTATTGCAATGAAAGGCGTCGTCGCGATAGCGGTTGTTGCGACCTGTTTGGTCTGTTGCAAACAAGATCTGTTGCAATGATAGAATCGTGTCGCAATACGATACCTGCCGTTGCAATTCGTATGTAGGCTATCACAACGGAGTCGTAATCCATCGCCATATGCTTGAGCTATAATGCAACCAAACTCGGGGTCGTCGACGCATTATGCTTCAACCAAATCGCGACGCTAATTGCCGTCGCCATACACGAAGAGGGTCACGCAACAAATATGGTTCGTCGCCATACGATCCAACGAAATTGCAGCACTATGTGTCATCGCCATACACGAAGGGATTCACGCAACCAACTATGCGTCGTCGCCATAAGATTGAACCAATTCGCAACAATAATAACCGTCGTTATACACATAGATGGTGACGCTACCAACTATGGGTGGTCGCCATATGCTTTAACAATAGCGCAACGCAAATTACCGTGGCTATACACGTTGACGGTCATGCAACCGAAGATTGGTCGTCGCCATATGCTTGAACAAAATCACAACGCTGATTTCCGTCGCTAGACACGTAGACGGTCACGCAACCAAAGATTGGTCGTCGCCATATGCTTGAACAAAATCACAACGCTGATTTCCGTTGCTACACACGTAGATGGTCACGCAACCAAAGATTGGTCGTCGCCATATGCTTTAACCAAAGCGCAACGCGTACAGCCGTCGCTACATAGGTGTAGGAATACCGCAACGAAGCATGCGTCGACGCTATATGCCCTAGTGATAACACATCAGATGAATTTTGGTCGCCATATGCATGTACTATATCACTACGAACTATGGTCCGTCGCTATTGGCATAGAGGAAAGCGCAACAAAATATTGGTCGCCATAGGACACATGCTGGATGCCCACCATCCCCAATTTATGATTCTTTAATCAGCAAAAATAGTCAAAACATAGACTGTTGCAACCAATGTACATTCATATCATTCAATACCACAATTCTTCAAATAACAGAAGAAAATTCTGCACATTAGAGTATGCACTCTTGTCCATCTCTCACATCATAATGTAGTAACAAAAGTTTTTAAAGAGCCTAGCATCGCAACAGTCTGGGTATCACTCCCACCCAGTATTGTTGATGGTCTTCATCATTTCTGGAGCTGAGGTTTGCTTGAAGGCTTGTGCTTCTTGTTTGGCAAAGGGTTTTTGTTGGCCGATCTTGAGTCTTTTATCGTCTCCAGAGCTTCTCTTTCCATGCAGTCTGAATGTAAAGAAATTAGAGAATTAGATCATCTGAACCCAATTTGTGTTGGAATGAGAATATATGCAGCAACATATGGATTGGAACTTGAAAAATATAAGTGGCATTAAGAAACGACAATTCAGTTAGTACATACCTCTTGTGCTCTCTTCTTTACCAATCGCGTCTTAGAGTGACCCACCAGTGTGTTTGAAGCGATATATCTTGGAGGTCCAGCATAAGGTGCAGCACGATTATCACGTTTGTCGCCAAACAGTGTCTTGGTAATCCTGGCACTTGCATGACTGTTGGTAGGTGGCACATCTTCGTTATCTTTTGTCACGGCGGTGCTTGGTGGATGCATCTGGAATGTTTAGTTTTATATTGCAACTATATCAGCTGTGATTGAAAGCACAACACCATGCAACCTGACTGGAAAGCTTGTTCGGTGTCGTTACCTGGGGTGCTGTTACATGATCCTGCACAACTGGTGTTGCAGGAATGTTTTCCTCCTGCCTCGTATGTTCAGCTTCATTAGAACTATTGTTGATGGTTTCAAAGGGAGTCTGCACATTGTGAAAGAGGACAGGCGAGAGATAAGTGGCATAAATATGCATTTTCTCAATCACAACCAAGTATAGTCATTACCATGTTCGTTGTGCCTTGATTATGCACTAACGTTATTGCAGCAGTGCCGACCTCATTGACCCTAGGTTCAACTTGACCTGTACTGTTGTTAGATGGAGGTGTATTCTCCTTATTTGAAATGATGGAAGGTAAGATATTATTAGCTGCATTGGCCAAGTTATGAACACAACAGGTACAATCATCTGGTTACCTCTGAACATGGCAGCAAGTGTTTGTATGGCGCGATCATCTTTGCAAATTGTTCCTTCATTTTCATTTCCATCTTTTTCTCCATATCTTCTTTCTCGCGTGCCTTGTCAGCTTCATGGTTCTTGAGTATTTCTTCCAGCTGACGTTCTCGTGCTTCGACCTTATCGAGCTTCTCCTGTAACAACCTCTCTCGATACACTCTGCTGCTTCTTTGAGTGGCCATGTAACCATAGCCATGTGACACGGAGGATTTGACATGTGTTCTTTCCTTGTATGTTACCTGGAAAATGTTATCTTCATGTTCATCTCACGGAGTGGAACTTGTGCCTTCATCCCCCTCCTCTTGATTTGCTAGTTCAGCTAATTTCCTGACTGTACAATCCTGTGGGCAAGAAATAATTGTAAGATAGAAAACCCCGTGCCCATGGTTTGATTCAAAATTAAACGAGTGTTATGTGCACGCAAGGTTACAATCAAAATTTGTCCTCACATAAATAGTCTCAGCCACCTCATCTCTCCATTTTCCATCCCTAGAGTGAGTAATCTTCCAAAGCTCCAACTAGCGTGGCTCAGCACCAGTTTGGGGATCTCGCTGTGATTGCACCAATACACGGTATCAATATATGATTTTCTTATGTAGATAGTAATAGATGAGAATGTTGTAACCAATCTTTACCTTTTCCCAACTCCACTGAGAGTAAGGTTTCGAACCCCCCATATGATTGCTAGCCACTTTGCCGCGATTACCTGAGTTCTGGGTTCTTGCATTCTGCAAGGAGTGAACCAGTGATGTTAAGCGATGAAAGGTTGAACTCATCTTCTATATAACTTACCCTGAATGTTGTTGTTCCAAAGTAGTGGCACAAATAGTGCCACTCCACAATGTTTAGCTCAGCAGGCTTGTGCCTCATTCTATCCTCATAACTGTCAAACGCCTTGTATGTAGCACTCAAGTCGCCTCGCCAACCTTTGTAGCGTGCGTGAGCAATCTTCAATATCTTTTCCTATGGATTTTGAATGTCCTCAAAATCCCATTTTTCCTGGTGGGAAGGAAACTTGTTATTCATGCATGATTCAATCATAACACTGGATACGAACAAAAAAGAGGGAACACATCTGCTATATAACATTAACAAGGTGCATGCGGTGGACAGTGACTTACCATTACAGCTTCTACGATTTCATTCTTGACTACCGGATCCACATCACTCCAAAATCGGACTCCAATTAGTGGAGCCTTCGCCCTAGTATTTACAACAATATCATCAACAAAGGTACGTCTGTTTTCTCCACAGGGACCATCCAACTCTGATGAAAATTGGATTTTCATCTTTTCGCGGCCAGATCTTGATCTCTTGGCAACTGAAGATAACCCTTTCAGGGTTCCATGGCCAACTGGCTTGCCACCTACTTGCATTCACACCAGAGAAAATAACATTCACTGCTGAACAATAGCAGTTGTAGAAACTAATGAAAAATAAAGAGTGAAGTTTCTATAACCTTTTGTCTTCCTTGGTCTCCTAGCATGCGATGGAAGTTGTGGTGGTTGCATAGTTTGTGGTGGCGGCGTCGGGCTGCTGTCATTGCTCTCATCTTGTTAGAGTACGACTGCTTCTGTAGGTTTAGCTTGAGCTTTATCAAACGCCCCTGAAAACACATGTACTTAGTAGGTTCACATTTTTCATCACAAATAAGCTGCAGTCGACAAGGATAAAGGACTTACTAACTCCTTTGATAGCTCTGATACTAGTTAACCATTTACCGAACATTGTAATTGTATCCTCCCTGAACTCATCGTGAAGGTCTGCAAATTAATTAGAAACACTGGTATGAGAATAATGTGCAGTCAAGGCTACATGTTGCTAGTGTAGAACAATCAACATACGTACCACATTCGTCGTCTTCTTTTCAAGCCAATTTTTGTATTCATCAAGATGAAAGTACTCTTCATCATCAGAAAAAGAACCATCAGCACCATTAGGCTCATGCCCCCTTTGTCGTTTCAGGGGTGTAACACTAACCGCCCCTGCATCAACAACAGTTTTTGATAGGACCAACCTTAATTTCCTCTCATTGGTTGAATCCACATACCGAATCATTTGCAGTATATCTTTCTTAGATTTAATTTCTATAAGACTCGCTCTACTGGTATCATCTTCATTTCTCTTCATGTAGTACGTGTAGTCCCGCTGCTCAAATCCAAGTAATTCTTTAACATCTGCCAGGGCAGTAACGTTTATAACACCCTTGTCCAATTGAGAAGAGAAGTATTGTACTCCTTCCCCATGACTTTCGACTAGTACAGTCCACATCTCACCTATAAATTCGGATTCTCTACACGTGCACATAAATATTAATACAACAGCATGGAAAACTTGGTGTATGCATATATGTATATATATACTAGTTGGAAGTATGTGAAAAATAAATATGTAGTGGTCAAATAGCACAATGCCTATTCAGTTTCACAACAACAATTACTTTATGTTAAAAATTTTTAGATAGATATAGACCTGCATGAGCACATATTGGGAGTTTATGTTTGAGATCCTTTCATCTAGGGGTTTTAGTGACAGATGGGTAAACTGGATGCAAAGCTCAGTAAAAGGTGGCTCTGCAGGGTTCAATCTGAAAGGGGAGGAGAGTAATCTTAAAAAGTTTTTGTTCCTTCTGTTTCAGCATTGTAAAATGATAAACCTTCATGCCTTTTAATTAACGCTGGGGCGTTTTGCCCTCGAACTCCAAAAAACAAATGAGATTAATGGACAAACGTTTGACAAAACATCACGGGCTTAATCAAATTTTCCCTGGTGCCTAACTGAGTGACTTGTACAAGATGCGCCAATATATAGAAGAACGACACGGCAACGATTCATTGACAAGTGAGAACCCTAGATGGGATTAGAGGTATATCTAATCGATTGCATGGAGGGAACAATGTAACTACTACACAAAATTTTATCATGAAAGCCAGGAAACTCATCAAGAAGGTGTAGAGCGAAGCGGCCGATACGCACCTGACATTATGAAGAAGGTCAACTTCGAGGTCGATGACATCAATCCCATTTCGTTGTTGCACGGGTTCTCCATTGCTGGCCATGGATGGCCTCGAGGTGCGCTAGGGCAGAGATCGAGGAACCGTCCTCCCCCTCCGGCCTCCACGTTCCCTTCGTCGTCGCCTTCCCGAGAAGACCAGATTCAGTAACTATTGTCGCCACCGCCGCGCGAGGTTTAGGGGGACGTGGGATGAGGACGCCTTATTTAAACTGGTGGTAATGGCGGGATGTGAAATTTTTTTTGGCTGAAAACGTTCTGAGGCGATATTTAACTTGGGTGTTAATCTGGCGCGCTGGGAAAAAATTTTTTGGCAAAAAATAGTGCTGAGTTTTCCCTCCTGCCGCATGCACTGGGTCCCACATGCTCAATTCTGGATATTGAAACTATGGAATTTGTACTACAATATTTATTCATTCACATGGTATAAGAAGCTATGCCATAGACTTGTCAAATTTGTACTACATGTTATTACCACTTTTGAATTTGACAAAATGACCTAAATAAATATTTTAGACCTTGAAGAGTTATGAAACTTTGTTATTCAACATTTTTCCATTTCACCTCATTGAGTGTAACAAAATCTTGGTTGTATTTGTCCATTTTTGAATGTGAAAACCTTTCTGGATATAAGAATGACATGTGGGTCCGGCTGTCAAATTTCCGTTAAAGACTGACATGGGATGAACCAGTACTTTAGTAGCAGAGTACTTGACTACATCACCACTGCATACATACTGAATTCCATTGTTCTTAATCTACCACATACCAAACATGAATTCCATTACATTAAAACACCAAAAGAAACCGTAGGCAACCAACAGACAGCTGCCCATGACACATCTTCTTAGGGAACCTCCTCAGTCGTAAATTTCATCATCGAAACCGTATTCATTTTGTTGCAGCTTCCGTTTGATAGCTCTGCGAAGTTTTTCCGCCATTTGTCGTACCTGACATTGTAGGATGGGGTTAGTTACCAAAATGGAAAACGCTAAAGTCCAAAAAGCCGCACATAATTTTAGCTTCCTATCTGAATGCCAAAAAACAGAATCAAGATCGAAAGGAATACAATGGTGTTACACTTGAAGTATAGGAACATCACCTCCCTACCAGACGGAACTGGATCACTGGTAACCTCATCGTCGCTGTCACCAGTTATCACCAACCTACAGAATATCTTCTCGAACTCAACTGAGGACTTGTGTTCGGGGCCCTTAATTCCAAAAGAAAAACAGAGATCACAATAATGACCAAAATTTGTAACTAACATATCCAAAATAGTGCCTGGATCATTGTATTATAGGAGGAGAATTGATCCAATTACAAAAACCCCACTAGAACTAGCACATTATCAAAAGAAAACCCCAATCCCTACTGCAAACTTACCACATCTGCAAATGGTTTATCCGGTTTTGGACTGTTTGGATCGTCAGCCCACATGTTATACAACACCACAAGGGGTTTTTTATTTTGCAATGGCGCCTATCATGACATCAGAAATTCTAACATTATTTCACTGAATCAAGTAATTAAGTATGTGGTAACTAATCTGAATCAGTAAATATACCTACCAAAAGTGAGTATTTATCTAGCATCAGAGAATCTAGCAAAAGTAATTCTTGGTCCACCATAACTGAATCTAGCAACATTGATTCTTGGTATACCATCAGTAAATATACCTACCAAAAGTGAGTCTGTATCTAGCATCAGAGAATCTAGCAAAAGTGATGCTTGGTCTATCATAAGTGAATCTAGCAAAATTGATTCTTGGTCTACCATCAGTGAACCTAGCAGAAGTGAATCTAGCGAAAGTGATTCTTTATCTAGAATGCATTCAATCTTAATGTCACAATTCCCCTATCGAGCATCCTGGCAGGGAAGCATTCGTTCGAAAAAATGCAAACTATACCAATCTTACCACATCTGCTCCTGCATCCTTCTCTTTCCCCCTGCTTGGGCCTGGGGTTGCAGACGGCAACGAGGTGGTTGCGGTACTGTGGCTTGCCGATGGCCCGGCCGTGGACGAGGGGAGGTGGATTGGAGAAGGACGCGACGTCGCTGGTGAGCATGGGGACGGAGGCACCGAGGTCGCCAGAGATAGCTCGTCGCGTGCTTGCCTCCGGGAGATGTGGTCGCTCCGCTTGCGCCTAGCCATCGTCCGCTTGCACCCAGCCATCGTCGTTGCCCCGATCCGTACGCAAGCTACGGCAAGGGATCTAGATGTAGGCGGCTTAGGGTTTTGTTGGGGTTTCTTCGACGTTCTGCAGCTGGGGGAGGAACAGGGCAGGACCAAAGCAGGGAGGCCGCAGATTTTTGTTTCGGTAGAATATCTAATTTCATCCTCGAAGTATCGACCAAAGCACAATTTCGTCCCTGAACGAGCCCTATGAGGAAGTTTATTCTGAATCTTTTCCTCCACACTTTTCTTGAATTTATTCCGATTATTTCCGAACACAAAAAAGAGCCAGAGCTATATTATGAATTCCTGCTGGATCGACCAAATACCAAATTGATCACAACATAAATCAACCAGCAAAGATAGAATATCGATCGATTGAAGGTTGCATATACTTCCTCGATCCGTTCTTGAATATATGACTAAATAGGTTGTCCTAAATGACATATATTTTATAACTGAGGTGGTATATTCTTTTAGTCTACTAACAACCATCACACATAGATCCTGCATAATAAGAAGTTTATTCTATTTTGTACATCATGATATTACCACTTTGGAATTTGACAAAACGACCCAAATAAATAATGTAGACCTTGAAGAGTTATGAAACTTTATTATTCAACATTTTTCCATTTGACCTCATTGAGTGAAACAAAATCTTGGTTGTATTTGTCCATTTTTTGAATGTGAAAACCTTTCTGGATATAAGAATGGCATGTGGGTCCGGCTGTCAAATTTCCGTTAAAGACTGACATGGGGTGAACCAGTACTATTTTTTTGTCGCCAAAATCCGTTTCATAGATCATGATGATGTTAAAATTGTGCCTTGGCCTTTATTGACGCCTTGGCCAGCAGCAGCCTCGCCCTGGCCGCTTCTGGCCACATACAACCTCAACCAGCCAACTGCGGCCACCCTCTGGCCGGCCGTAGCCTTCCCCAGCCACAAGGAACCTGGCCGCGGCCATAGCCGGCCAGACCTGGCCATGCTTTGCCACAGCTAGCCAACCTTGGCCGCAAGCCTTCCAATGGCCTCTAGAACATCCCGATCATCCAGAGAGTTCAATAGACAGTAATTCAATAACATACACCACAGAAATTAAGTAACAGAGTAACAGGCATCACACAAATTAGGTTACCAACTAAGAATGGGCAATGACATACAAAATAAATGGACTGAGTACACATAATGGCTTCCCGAGCCACAAGGACACCATGCTAATTAAGGAAAGGATTCTCCGACACTAGTTTTTAGACACAATGATAGAACTTCTTCCGACCACATAGGCTTCATAAGCCACACCGACACAACTTCGACTTTATTTGCTCCACCTCTTGTAGTTCCGCCTGAGAGCACGTCAAAGCTTCTCCGCAAGCTCCCTGATCTGTCATTCATTTCACAAAAATGCGTTAATGAAGAACGTATCTATACAAATCTGTCACTAACATAAAGTAATTAAGTGAAGGCCCATCACATCATATGCTCTAAGAACCTGTTCGTCTTCGTCATCGCTCTCCTCAGTGTATGAGAATGTAACAATCACCCTGTCAAAATCGTAGAATACTTTGGGCTTGTCCTTCAATAACATGTGCCTCAATAATGAATTTATCACATAAACTTGGTATATGAATCAACATATGCCAACTTAGTAACTGTACAGAACCTGTCATGCATTCAATCAACTGTACAGAACCTATCATGTATTCAATCAATGTACCCAAAGTATGTCTTTTTGATTCAAACACTTTGAATATTGAAAATCCGTAACCTATGCAGATAATCCATTAATAGTTTTGCCGAAAATACAATTAATATATGCAACAAAATATTGATATGGGCAAAGCAGTAATAATTCTAGACTAAATGAGTTGAAAATTAACCTACCAATTTATATTGATTGTTGAATTAAAGCAGTAACCTATGTGACAACATAACTATATGGTAGACTAAACCGTTAATAACAACCCGGCCCTTTCCATTCAAACTGAACGCATCTACAAGACCATTAACCTACCAATTTGTTGAAAATCAATCTACCTCATTTCTGTGTATTATTTTCTTCGTTGCGGCGACATGAGCTTCGAATCCCGGTGGCAGCTCCGAGACCTCCTCGTCGCCCTGCACCTCCTCACCGCCCTGCGCCTCCTCTTTGATCTGGATATCACCAGCGGCAGCCATGGATTTGGAGGTCGAGGCCCGGGTGCGGCGGCACGGCCCGATGGCGGGCCGAGCGGCCGGCGACGATGTCGAGGTGGGGCGGCGCCGGGGGATGGTGGCACCTGCCGGCGTTGGGGTGGAGGTGGGGCGGCACCGAGCGATGGTGGCACCTGCCCACGATGAGGTCGAGATTCGGCGCCGCGAGGCCACGCCGGCATATGCCGGCGACGACGACGAGGTCTGGCGCCGCGGGGTCGCGGACGGCGGAGTACGCATGAAGCGTCCATTGTCGTCGCGCAGCTGCATATGGGACGGGTGCCAGGCACGCTTGCGACCGGCCATCGCGAGGGAATGGGAGAGCTTCGAGAGATTCGGCGGCAAGCGGCGGCGGCGAAGGATTGGTGCGAAATGAACAGTTGCTTCGTGGGGGGAGAGCACGCGGTGATTACGAGATTCTGGAGTCAGACGCGGTGGGTGCGGGTAGTTAACGCGGGCACCGTGGGCGGGGGTTCCGAAGAGTCAAGAACCCCATTGATTGATCGGTCGTTTGGGGGAGGAGGCAAAAGGGAAAGAGGATCAGAAGGCAGATTCGCTTCGTTAGGAAATCTACTTACACTGCTGGCAATTACGCCCCACCTGTCGGCACCTGGGCCCGGGTCAAATGTTCATCCAAATTTTCCTCTCGATTTATTGTCTACTGCCATAACATTTTCCAAGAGGCATTCAAGCTTTGTGATGGCTAGAGAACTTTATTGTAATGTGTGATTTTGTGTGTAATGTCTATTTGTAAAGTACTAAGTGACTGAATGCTAGTGTGTGATGAATGATTAGTTTATGACTTTGTCGATGATCTGTGTAGTGATGTTTGATGTTGATGATTAGGATGATGAATATGACACATACATTGATGATGGTGTTGTTGCACCAGTTGAGGCACAAGGCCTAGATGATGACTTTTTTATTTGATTCTTACATGGTTTACTCATGGGTCCCACAAGCTGTATTTACAAATGTTTATGCAACAGCCCAAATTTGTTGCAATTGATCATAAATGGGTGCAATAAGACTTTATGTACCCCTTGGCCTACCCCAGCCGCACCCTGGCCACCTACGGCCTCTACCAGCCAACTGCGGCCACCCTCTAGCCGGCCATAGCCTCGGCCAGCCACAAGAAACCTGGCCGCGGCCAGCCGCGGCCAGGTACTGCCTGGCCATAGCCGGCCAAAGCTGGCCAACCTTGGCTACAAGCCTAGCAATAGCCTCTAGACCATCTCGATCATCCAGAACGTTCAATAGACAGTACCACAATAACATTTACCACACAAATTACGTAACAGAACAACATTTATCACACAAATAACATAAAATTTGCTGAATGCCATTGAAATAAAATCCGTAAGTGCCGACAAAGTAAACTGTTTGCAAACCCAAGTGCTTCATTTACCAACAGCATTATCTTACATAGCCATACTTGACACGATAGAAGTAGACATGGCATTCGTAACGAAGCCGACATTCATCACTACAGAAATACATGCAACACCCCCTCCGGCTGGGCTCCCTACCGCAGTGTGCTGGGCCTTCGCAATGTTGAATGTCGCCTCGCAGCACCACCGTTGGCAGCGTCGGCCGGCGGAGGCCTAGGCAGAGGGCAACACTCCGCATTTGCCAAGCCAGATTAACACCATGACTCCGCCAATGTAGGGATTGCAAGTTGTTGATCAAAGACGGACGCCACTGCCCTTGATCCTCACCCTCAACCTGTTTCATGTACGCAATCGTAGTGGCGTCGGCGTCGTCCCCGATGTTGGCCCTGTAGAGGCAGACGGCGGCCACATAGGCCGCCCCTCTGTGCCCGGCCTGGGCAGCGCGGCGGAGCTAGTCGAGGGGAGGCCGGGGGCTGCGGTTCCTTCCGAAGATGTCGTCCATCCCGGTGAGGAAGCATGCCACCGGGTTGTCGCATTTGGCAAGGCTACGAATGAATATGTCTTAGCGGTAGGGGTCGTTGTCCTGCATCTGCTGGACTGGTACTCGATGAAGTGCCAGGCACTTGCCGACGTCTGTATCGCGGCAAGGCCTGAGCATGGTCGTGCAGGTGGCCCGTAGGCTCCGAAGGTCCTCCATAGGCCTGGCCGATGTTGCCCCTACTCGGCCAACGATCATTGCCAGCAACTCCTCCGGGAGTTCCGCCAGTGACCGCGGGTGCTCCCTCGATGCCATGAGTGCAGGCGTGGAAGGGACGTTGTCACGCGGCGCGGAGCGCGAGATCGACGAGCGCAGAGAGGGCGCGATGGCGAGGATCGCGGAGGGGGCGCGGCGGATGAGGCAGAGCGGCGGGGGCGCAACAGAATAAATTACCAATCTACTGTTTCCATCCTAAAGTACCACGCGTGTAGCAACCGGCGGCCTTCCAGTTTCCTAAAAACGGCGGCTTTTCAGTTTCCATTAACCGGCAGCCTTTCCGTTTCCATTAACGCGGTGGATGCGGGTCAATGGTACACGCCGCGCACGTGGGGCCCACAACTGCTTCAAGCGGCTCCGGATGGGTGACTGACCTGTGGGTCATACATGTCGGCACATGTTTGTTGGGCGATTCATCTTCTCTTCGTCGTGACTTTTTTTATTATTTGTTGTTCTCCTCATCTTCATTCACTAGTACATCTAAGTCGTTGACTTTGGAAAGGTGGATACCATGTCGTTGTTAGAGTAGCACTGTGAAGTAAAATATTAAAATAAAATTATGTTACATCCACTTGATTTTATCTAAAATCTTATTCCTACGTGAAAATGTTGAAATTATTCAAATTTTGTATTAAAAAACTAGTTGAACCAAGATTTTGATACCCAAAATAATTTCATCTCAAAAAATAAAGAGTGACAAATTATTTTATATGACTTTGTTGTAATGTGTGATATTCTGTATTGGTGAGATACCCAAAAATGAATGGCTTGAGAACTTTGTTGTAATGTGTGATATTCTGTATTGGTGAGATGCTAAACTGCTGAACCTAAGGATCTGGGTTTGAAGCCTAGGTCCTCTTTTTTTGGGTATTTATTTTATTATTTTATTTTATTGCCCCACTGTGATGTAACATATTAAAATAAAATTATCTTAATAACTTTACATTGTTGAAATTATTCAAATTTTGTATTAAAAGAAGTAGTTGAAGCAAGTTTTTGATTTTCAAAATGATTTCATTTGAAAAAATCTCCTGCTTCATTTTTCAAACATTTGAGGAAATGTCAAGCTATCTCATGGAAAGCATTGATTTATGATTTATCTCGATTTTTTGTCTACTGCCATAACATTTTGATGCCAAAGAGTTCTTTTAGGACATATGACGAAGATGCATTCAAGCTTTGTGATGGCTAGAGGACGAAGAAGAAGAAGGATGAATGGCTAGAGAACTCTGTTGTAATGTGGGATATTGTGTCTAATGTCTATATGTAAAGCACTAAGTGACATCAATATCCACAATATTTGACAATGTGGTAGTACATATGTTATTTGATCTTACATATACACTCACGTGGCACGTTGGGATTGGACTAATCCACTGTTTATACATAATGTACACAAACAAATTTGTATGCAATCACAACCTAATGCGCAGTGTATTGGTGAGTGCTTAACTGCTGAACCAAAGGATCTGGGTTCGAATCCTAGGTCCTCTATTTTTGGATATTTCCTTTATTCTTTTATTTTGTTGCACCACTGTGATGTAAATGACTCATATGCAGATGTGGACCCATGAGTAGGTGACACAACCATTCAGCAGGGATATATTATATATAGCCACATAGAGTACCACAATAGTGCCATTGCAACTGCACTAAACACTACATTAGTTGAACATCAAGCACAAGCAGAAGGCCTCCATTACATAGTGACCAAAAGCAAGCACACAAAAGCCCTCCATTACATTGTCACCAAAAGAAAGCGGAGGCGTCCAACGCGTTACAGTTCTGGTAGTATTTGCATTAACAAACTAACATCAACCTAACCATCAACCTAACTACGAGAAGACTTCATCCTCCATCGTGTACCAGTGACTCGCTTGCAACTTCTTCTTCACGAGAAGGTGCACCTCCTCCACCTTGCTTCGAATATGGCGAAAATTCAATGGAAAAACAGAACTAAGATGTCAAGGGTTTACACAATGTTTGAAATAGCCCCTATGATTAATTGAAGGGCATGAACTTCACCTCCTTTGCAGACAGTAGAGGAACATCGTCTTCATCATCGCTACCCGCATTTACCTCCATAGTGCAGGTGATCTTTTTGCAACATAATTGAAAAGCCTTTCGACGTTTTCCCTTGAATCCAAGCAAAATAGGGCCACAATTTATACAAAAACACATGAACAAGTTGTGAACCTATTTTGAAGTAAACAAGCAGTTGCCCTCACCTGATGAACCACAGGCTTCGCTGGACACTCTGGCAAGTCGTTTAGGGAGTTTGGTTCTTCTTCAGTGGCCTCACACTCCATAAATATGTGCAGTGGGTTGCCCAATCATAACATCACAAAGATCTCAAATGGCAAACTTGCAAAGTTTGACAGATTGCAAAGTTGCAGTTATACATAATTTCATAGTTCATATATTTCCTATGTTTTGTTGCTGCATTCCTCCAGAGTTCCAATCAGTGCTGCGAAATCTAATTACAATCTATCATTTAATAAATAAACCTCCAAAAAAAACCCCAAATACAACATTCAATCAGTGCTACTTTCATTTATTCAACACATCGCATATAACAAATACCTCACTGCAGCCATATAAAGAAAACCCCAATCAGTGCTCCCTCAACTAAACTTTAATCGAAAAAACCCCCAGGTAGCAAGCATCAAGAACTTCAATCTACAAATCTAAAAATCTGGACATGCTGCAAGGGTTTGGGCTCACCTGGCCACCTCGCCTCGCCGACCTACCCGCTAACTCCGGATTCCGCATGAATCGACCCCTCTCGTCGCGGAACAGGGTCCTGGGGGCGGGGTTGCGGCGCTCCATCTTCGTGATGTAGGTGGGCGAGAAGGAATGAGCGACGGAAGTAGGGGAAGAAGGCGATGGCGCCGGCGAGGGGAGGCGGAGGAAATCGCGCAATGGCCCGGCGAGGGGAGGCGGAGGAAAACGCGCGAGGTTGATGGGACGGCTTCTGCGAGAAGACAAGAAACAAAAGGGGGAATACGGGCCGGGCTACCAATCTAAACACGACTGCATGCAGTTGTTACCATCGCCAGGCACTAACATGGGGCCCAGTACCAAGGTCCCACACGGAAGGGACGAGATAAGTGCATCAGGAGGCGTATTTCTCGTTTGCGTTTTCATATCTGCCTGACACGCCGTCGAATTGGGCCGACACCGACACGCGAACGACGCGCTCCGGAGGAAGCGATTTCATTGCGAGGAGGCGATATGCGGCTGACACGCAGGTCCCACCTGTCGGCCCCAAAGATATATCAGGTGTTCATGATGTTTTGCTCAATCTGCTTAATATGGCTTCTGGATCCGAACTGAAATTTTCAAACATGTATAGAATTCTCATTGGGTGTCCAAATTTGATGGTTTTTTTTCTGCATGCAGCAAAAAGGTAAAAATATTTTTTGAGTATTTCTTGTATTATTCTATTTTAGTGCACCACTGTGATGTAACATATGAAAATGAAATTATCTTACTAACTTTAAATTGTTTCTAAAATCATATTTCTATGTGAACAAAGCTGGAATTATTCAATTCTTCGTATTAGAAAACACTAGTTGAAACAAGATTTTGATATACAAAATGGTTTCGTATAAAAAACCACAAACCACAAATCTCGTTCTTCCTTTTTCAAACATTTGAGGAAATGTCAAGCTATCTCATGGAAAACATTGATTTATGTTTTATCTCGATTTTTGGTCTAGTGCATGGATCATATGATGCCAAATAGGGACATATGAAAAAGGAGCATTAAACCTTTGTGATGGCTAGAGGAAGAAGAAGAAGAAGGATGAATGGCTAGAGAACTTTGTTGTAATGTGTGATATTTTGTCTAATGTTTATCTGTAAAGCACTCAGTGACATCAATATCCACAATATTTGACAATGTGGTAGTACACATGTTATTTGATCTTACATATACACTCACGTGGCACCACAATGTGATCTTACATATTTGATCTTTTATTTTGTTGCACCACTGTGATGTACCATATGAAAATGAAACTATTTCATCTGAAAAAATAACAAATCACAACTGATTTTATATGACTTTGTTTGGTCAGTTCAAATTTTAAATTATGTTATAAATTATTAAGTCTTATTATTGCACCCATTTATGGTCAATTGCCACTACGTGTTATTACCACTTTGGAATTTGACAAAACGACGTAAATAAAGATCGTAGATCTTGATGAGTTATGACACTTTCGTATTCATCACTTTTCCATTTGACCTCATTTAGTGTAACAAAATCTTGGTTGTATTTGTAATTTTTTGAATGTGAACCTTTCTGCATATAAGAATGACATGTTCGGTCACCCAGAGTCACCCAAATATTCTCTCTCCAAACTTCACTATTCGCCTATCACATCAAATCTCTCTCCTCATGCATGGAACACTAAACTCCGCATTCCCTTTTCGGGAACTAAACCATCACCCGATGTTTATGTACTAATTTGTGGGCCAAAAAGTGGCTGGGTCCACGCGTCATTGACTTTTGTGGAACCGATGCCACCCGTTCGTTCTCGCAGTCTACCCATATATAGGAACCGCTGCCCCTTCGTTCTCGCTGCTCCACTCCGATCAGTTTGCATTTGCACACCACCCCACTGACCGCCCCTCACGCATTCCCATCTAGCTAGTGTAGGCCAACAAAGCGTAGATGAACTCCTCGTCGACGGCGGAGTCCATGGTTTCGGTGCGCCGTCGTGCACCGAATCCCGCATTGGCGGGGTCATCGAGGCGCCGCCCGGAGACTGCGGCGGCGGCGGTACGGAGGGGACCCGCAGCGTCGGCGTTAGCGAGGGGCCTCGCGGCGTCGGCCCCAGCCTTGGCGGAGGGCCCGGATCCCGTCCCCGATGTTTCGCCGGGAGTCAAGGATGCAGACTCCGGCCGACGGGTGCTGAAGCGGAAGTCCGGTGAGGGTTTTCAGCACCCAATCGTCAAGAAGGCCAAAACGGTGGATACCTCAGCCAGCGAGTCGTCGTTGGAGGAGGACTACCCGCGACGTTTTCTAGATTTTGACTGGGAACGCCCGGTAAGATTTGTTCCTCCTACCAAATTAATTTGCCCCCTATGCAATTGCAATACATAATATTAATACTATTGATTATTCAGACAGTTTAAGTGATTGATTTCTTGGTGTGAGAGGTTGTTCCTGAGTTGTAATTAATTCTATGAGTAATCGTAGTATTAATTATGCATACCATTTTATGCATTCATGGTACCTAGTATGCAAATGTGAACACAATTATGCAGAATATAGTTATGAAGAGAAATGACAGAAACTGATATGAACCATCTTAGGCATTCAGTGCTACCTTGTCATCATGATATGTTATACTACAACAGATTAATCTTATCTTATCTAAAAAATTTACTAGCAAATACACCCAGCCTGTTGTCCTGTTGTCCTGTATTTTTGGATGTGCTTGCATTCTATGAAATTGCACTCTGTTATTATGTAGCATTAACAATTTTGTACATTAAAACAGTGTACAAATATGTTGTTCCTTCTTAATATCAGGCTTGTTTAAAATAATAGATCTTAGATTCAAATCAATTCATCCAGCGCACTTGAAAACCTTTCAGTAGTTTAACTAAGGCTAGTCTTTGATGTAGTTAAAGTTACATCTATAGTTGTTATTCAACAAACCATGGTAGGCCTCTTGATCACATTTTACATGTGCATGTCTTGATCCAATTTTAATCAACATCCTGTTCTAGCTTGGATGTGCAGGTTGTCGTGTTTTTTTTGGATGTGCATGTTGTCCTGTTTCTTTGGATGTGCATGTTGTTCTGTGTTTTTTCAGAAAAGCATATCATGCAAATGTCAACTGACAACTAATGTCAATATGAATTACATATACAAGCATTGCAAATTGTAGTATTAATTAATGTCTCCATTTCTTCATTCAGAAGAAAGGGGACAAGGCGGTGACGTACGAGCTCAACTTCCCGCGAGTCAGGATCTTCGCGGACTGCACTGCTGACAGCGATGATGAGCACTGCAGGCCCATCAACCGTAGGGCCCCTCCGAACACCGAGGTATTACCTGAATTCCCTATGTTCTATTTGTTCCATATGCAAATTTTGATGTACATGTCTCTGTACTGCATTTAAAAAAAATGTCAGATCGAGCGTTTGGTGGAGGAGCTACGCGTGGCGATCAAGCGCTGGGTTTATTACTTACCCTAGGATTGCAGCCACCGGGAAGCAGTAGCTAGTTGATGCTTTTGTTTTATCACCTAGGAATCATGTCTTTTGTGTACTGACCTACTCCCTCCATGAATTACCAAAGGAGGTCGAGATGAACAAGTAGGTACTGATGAATAATTAGGTTTGATGAATGGGCCTTTTGTGTATTGATGAACAAGCTTGTGAAGTGGCATTACTGGAAATGTATATGGACCCTGGTGAAGGCTTCTGTAATGACCCTTGATGAAAGGGGATTTCATTACAATATTTATCTTTTAACTATTGGTCGATGGTGAGTGCTTGTGATCTCGAGTGTCATAATTATATCATTATTGTTGTCAATTCTATTTGAGTTAAAATGGAGCTATACCAGTATGCAGTTCAGTGGTTGTGCTCTTGTTTGTTTTAAGCACAAATCAGCAAGTCAATTAGACATCTGTTTGATCATGTACCTGTATCTTTTTTGTGTTAAAAAAGTCGGAGCACAATCAACAAAAGTGATGGAACCACTGTGATGTAACATTTTAAAATAAAATTATCTAACAACCACTAAATTACATCTAAAATCTTATTCCTATGTGAAAAATGATGTAATTAATCAAAATTTATATTTAAAAAAACTAGTTGAAACAATATTTTGATACCCAAAATGATTTAATCCATAAAAAACTGATGAATTTAGTTACTTGTGATAATTTTAGAGTTTCAATTGGGTTATATATTGAGTCAATTGGTCAGTTGAGTAACTCACAGGTGGGGCCCAGTGTAGTGGGGCCCACATGTCATTCGCTCCACTGCTGAGTAGTATCTATCTACCGCCCTGGTCTTCTCCCCCAAAACGTCGACTCTGCACACGCAAAACCGCCGCCCCCGCCATCGCCCCAGCCCTTGCCGCAGCTAGCCTAGTAGAGGCGCCGAGCAATCACGATGGCTGAGGGAAACAACCACATCTCGAGGAGGCAATTCCGGGATGCGCGTGGGCGCTTCTCGTGGAAGGAGGTGACCGCGGTGCCTCCGTCGACACGGGGTCCGGTGGCGCCGCTTCCTTCTTCAATCCGCCACCCCTCGTCCGCGGCGGGGCCATCAAGGAAACGCGGCACGTCAACCACCCCAGGGCAAAGCAGGGGGAAAGAGAAGGCAGTAGAAGAAGATGAGGTAAGTGTGCTACAGTAAGTTGGGGTTTTTCTTCTTGTGATAGATCTAGTTGGATTTTTTGTAGTGTGGGTCAAATCTTTTGTTATGATACAATGATTCAAGCACTATTTCTGTTAGTAGTCATTTAGAACTTTGATCTAAGAACATTAAGTGATTTTTGTTCTGCTGCAGAATCTAGATTCAGTTGTTGCTAGGTTTTTTTAGAACATAGTTTAGTAGGCATGTAGCAGACAAACAAGAGATGATGGATATTTTCCTTTTCAGTGTTGGTGTTGCTAGGTTCTCTGATGGTAGATGATGATTAACTTTTGGTACACCAAGATTCACTTTGGCTTGGTTCTCTGATACTAGATAAAGATCCACTTTTGGTAGGTATATTGCAGATGCTAGATAACTGAGTTTTTTCAAGCATGAAACAATCTCAATTTATGCATTTGTGAGTACTTGTTTGGTAGATTATTGTTTCTTGTGCTAGATCTCTTGTTATGGTACATTGATTCAAGCACTATGTCTGTTAGATCAAACCTCCAGTGTTTCCTGCCGCTTGGTTGCGAGGGGGCACGTGCACCTGCTCTGGAGGCAGTTGCGATGAAGATGAGATCGACCCATCCCGTTGTTCGTTTTGCCGCGAACTCTAGGAAGCAGGCTTTCGATGCGTGGCGGTGCCACGGTTAGACAATGAGAAGGGGAAGAGGCAGAAGGTGATCTAGTCTCCCCTCGAACCATCATATTGTTAATTCCTCATATGCTTGTTGTTTGGTCAAACATAAACTAGTTCATATGCTGATTTAGTTGGTAGTTTTAATAACAGAATCTTCATTTGGTTTTGTATTTTCTGCTGTCAATAAAAAATAGAAAATGTTAAATGCTATTCTTGCACACATTGTTTAAGGTAAAAAAAAAGCTTTTAGGCAACTTTGCTTCATAACTCAATTTGATGCCAAAGAGTTCTTGCAGGACATATGAAGAAGAAGCATAAAAAGCGTTGTGATGGCTAGAAGAAGAAGAAGAAGGATGAATGGCTTATGCTAGCAGTTAGCGTATCTTTTGTAGACAGAACTTTGCCTTATCTTAAGTATGATGAGAGACCTGGATTGTAATAATCTATCTTATCTATGTGTTAGACTTGAAAACTTTATTGTAATGTGAGGTATTGCGTGTAATGAATATCTGTTGTGCACTAAGTGACTGAATGACAGTGTGTGATGCATGATTGTTTGATGACTTTGTCGAAGAATTGTTGTTATTATATGCCTCAGCCACCAACAGCCTTGTTCGGCAGATCATATTAGGGCTGAAATTGGCTGAACGTGTAGCAACCTTCATCCAACAACACACGACTGAAATGAGGGCCGATGATGGTTTTTTTTTTGAGATTAGGGCTGATGACGGCTTATTCAAATAAAAAAGTAACGGTGAGAGAGGTGGCTGCTGGCATACATGCCAGCCGAACTTATGAACATACATCACACAAATTGAGTAACAGAGTTACATGTATCACACTAATTAAGTTACCAACAAGTACTACATATACATAGGGGCACAAGGACAAAATGATAGTTGCATCACAGTCATGCATCACAAGGGCACTACATGGGAGTCATTTCTTTTTATCTAACTCCATCTTCGCATCTACAAGTGTGTTTCTAAGGACTCCTTTTTTCACTTCCGCTTCCTTGAGTTTTTCTTTGAGTTCTTTCTTCTTCTTTTTCGTGCGCTCGAGTTTGTTGGTGAGGAAATCCTCTTCTGCTCGGAGATTTTTTACTTTTTCCTTTTCTTCAAACAGACAAAATTCCAAATGTTGTTCCTTCCTTTCTGCAGCCAAAAGCTTCATTACCAATGATTTGTTTTCCTCCCTAGCTTCATGGAGTTCTTGCATTGCCTTGTTGTACATAGTTGCTGCCTCCTTCAGCTAACAATCAAGACAAGGATGAGTGGGTCGTATCATTCAACAAGCTAAGCATGAATTTCATGGAGTGCCCCTATCATGTTTTGCTAGCACAATTTTCAAAATGGCAGTAGATATGTGTAGACAAAATTTACAGAGCCAATAATTCATTATTACAACAGATCATAAAATCCTTTCCTATTTGAACGAGCAGAAACTCCATTCTGCAGACAATATTTAAGGTTGCAATAGTTGTTGACTCAGCAAAGCTATGACAAGAAGCTAAGAATTTGCATATTCTCATTTGTCAACAAGACAAGAATGAAACAAGGTCACGATTAGAGGCATTTCTAGTGTACCATTTCACACACATTTCACACACATAATTTGCATATTCCCATTTCACAATCAAAGGCATTCCCAGGTCACAATCAGAGGCATTCCCAGGTCACTTCAATCAAGACATAATTGCCAAACATTACTATCTACCATAACAGCAAGTAATTCAATCTATCTGCCATAGCAATCAGAGGCATTCCCAGGGAAAGATTGCTCACCTCGGCGTCGGAGTCATGGTCGGAGGAAGAAACAAGGTCGATTTCCTCCCGAGCCGGTTCCGGAGCTGGAGCCTGGTGGTTGTAGTCGCCCCACCCTGGTGGCAGGATGACCACATCGGAGCTGTGGTCGCTCTCATCCGCAGTGGCTTCCCTTGCAGCGGCGGCAGCGGCGCCTGCGGCGGCCGGCGGAGACCGAGGGCGCGCCGAGGAGGAAGCGCCGCCCTCTCCCTGGCGCAACGACGTCGCCCACCTCGCCGCAGCGGCGCGTGTGTAAGGGCCGCCCCACCCTTGCTGCCACCCCCTTGTCTTGCTCTTGCCTTGCTTCTCCTCGCGCCGCTGGAAGTCGCCTGCGCCGCCGCTCGCCGCTCGCTCCACCGCGGCCTTGCTCGTGCAAGAAACCCTCTCCTTGGGCGGGAAGGGCTTCTTCTTGGTGCTTCCGCTTGCCCGGATCCACCGACCGGTAGCGAGATCACGCGGCTGGGCGGGATTGAAGCTGGACATCTCGTCGCCTGCGCCGCGGCTCGCCTCTCCTCTTCTTTGCGCCGCCGCTCGCCGGTTGCCACGGTCTTATCCAAATCCCGGTGATGTAAAAAAAACTACGGTGCGGCCCAATCCCGGCCCATTAAGATATTCGAAGCCCAATCCCGCCTCGCCATTTCTGTTCCCAAAATTCTTGCGCGCTTTCTTCCTCCCTCGCCGCCTATAACTGCTTCCACCCCTCCCATCTCCGCCGCCACCGTCTCACCCACCTGCATCACGACGATGGCCCGACGCACGCACCCAGCTCGCAAGCAGTCGCGCGACGTTGCTGGTCGCTTCTCGCGAAGTCCGTCATCGACATCGTCGACTCCATCGAGCGGCCGCCACTCCTCATCCAACCCACGACCATAGAGGAGGCGTCGGCATGCCATGGAGGCGCGGGACGAAGTCGACCTGGACCACGCCGTTCATGTAGAAGTGCCCTTCGTCCCAATGGGTTTCCAATCTGCCTTGACCGCCCCCAGGAAGAACGGAGGAATAGTAATCGTCGCCGAAGCCTCGTCGTCACGCAGGAAGAACAAGGTGAGGCAGACCCTATCCTGCGTCTTATCGTGCCACCATATATATGTACAATCTGTCGATGACAAATTGAAAAAAATTATTTCGATGTAGCAAAAGAGCCGCCACTTATACACCCAGGCTTGGCCCACTACTGAATCAGACGCGGAAATGGGCATCGACGATTTTGGCCTGCGAGGATGCTTGTATGAGGTGAGGGTGCAACACTACTTGTCTAGATGAAATGGAGTAAATTTGCTTCGTAATTATTGTGTGTGCCTTATGTTCTGATCAAGATTTGCATGTAATTCAGTCAAAAGGAAAGAAGTATGAGTTTTGTTTCCCAAAGATTCAATGCAAGATGATGCTGAATTACGACAGCGATGAAGATGAATACGATGGACCTACTAAGTCTCTTCGTGAGGTGATGTTCCTATCCTTCAAGTTAAACATTAGTAAGAGAATTTCTGAAAACAGTTGATGACCTTCTGTAAATGCTTACTGTGACGCCTTTGTGAAATGATAGATTTATCAGATGGCTGAAGATCTTCGCGTTGCAGTAAAGTGGAAGCATCAGAGGGGTGAGCTCTACACCCAGGAATCTGATCGGGAATGAAGCGGACGATGAAGCGATGATCTGAACTGAGGAAGTAGATATGATACCTTCTTGTCTGTCTTTTGTCTGTTGCTTTTGCTTCTCTGATGAACAAAGATGTTGGTTCTACTGATTTATGCTACCTTATGTATTTCCTACATATATTGTCTTTGTTTGTCTTTTGACTGTTGCTTTTTCTTTGTTTTTTCATGAGAATAATGGTGATATACAAATTAAGCCCATGAAGTTGTCGTCATAAACATAAACATGAACGCACAGAAACACTATATAACAAGGCTCAAGCCAAGCTTGCATACATAACTGAAATCTTCACCAAAAATTATTTGTTGCAGACAAACTTTGGACCTATTGGTTCAATAGAAGTAAACAAATCAACCCCTAATTATTAAGACAAACAGCAACCCCTAATTATGTAAAAACATCGTCGTCGTCCTGTCCATCTGAATTGGCTGGAGCAACCACTCTGTCTCCGGTGTAAGTGTCATCAGCATTGTCGTCATCTTCAGATATGTCTTCGTGATCTGGTTCAGGCATTGGTATAGAAAGCTCAACAACAGAAGGATCAACACTTGTCCCTTCCACATCAGGCCTCCTCCAAGTTGACACATCGTCTTGGTCCGCAACAGAAATTTTTTCTACACCTATAACAACCTCGTCCATATCAGTATCACCAACATTAATGTCAGTGTCTTCCTCTCCTTCAGGCATGGCAAACAGTTTCCTAGGTTTCATTCTGAGGACGCTGCACCAGTTTTCTTTCTTCGAATTCCCGCTTTTCACAAAGCACACTTGCTCCGCTTGAGTCGCCAGGACGTAAGGCTCAGCTGAATAGCGACGCTGAGAGGTATCAATATCGATAATCCCAAATTTATCTTTACTGTACCCTTTTGATCTGTTTGTTCCTGGTTTAGGAACATCATAACAGTCACACTCAAACAATGTGACTTCCTGCCTTTCATGAAAATCAAGTATGTAGATTCTTTTGATCTGTCCAAACCATTCCATGCCATCTTGACCCCTGACGACAACACCACGGTTCTGTGTCGTTAGATTTTTCTCCACATGCGATGCCCGAAAATAGAAACCATTGATTGAGCACCTATTCTTCACAGTAGCTATATTTGTTTCAGGACCACGAGATAGAGAATAAATCATGGGATCTGCTTTCCCCTCCCTATGCATGTTCCTTATCTACACTCACAAATGTTTTGACAATATGTTACGACCACATTCAAGATTGACGAGTTTAAATTTAAAACAAATGTATATTACTCACCTTTCGCTCGAACCATGATACAAATTCATCGGTGTGCCTCCTATCAACACTCTTCGATCTACCTTTCTCCAATTCGGCCTTATGCTCACTGCAACATTTTTTAAAATAAAAAAAGTCACAGTGAGATATGTAGTGTGGACCATGTAACAGGATTCAAATAATTTACATGTGGTACTTACTTTATCCATGGAAGTGCCTCATCATAGTTTGTTATTATGTAGTGCCTCATCGTCTGCAAGACTTCGAGACCTAGTGCCTCCATATTATGCTTAGAAGTAGTTCTCTTTCTGTTCATGTCCCTGCTCACAAATACACTCAGACCAGCAGGTGATTCATTAGCAGCGCTCTTTTATTGACGCTCTGGCCGATCAATCTTCGTACTCACACCTTGAAAGAACCGAGTACAGAATGTAAGGCACTCCTCCGAAATATATCCCTCTGCTATTGAACCCTATGGGTGCGCTTTGTTCCTCACATATCCTTTGACTGTGCGTAGGTACCTCTCAACTGGATACATCCACCTATAGCAAGCAGGGCCTCCGCATTCAGCCTCCCAAGCAAGATGCACCGGTAAGTGCATCATAATATCAAAAAATGCTGGAGGGAAAATCATCTCAAGACGACAAAGGGTCTCTGCAATCGATTTGCTAAGTTCCTGCATCTCGGTCACGGCAACCTCCTTTGAACACAACAAGTTAAAAAACCTGCTAAGCTGGATCAACGGGATCGCTACTTCTTCAGGCAATATTTCATGTACCACAAAAGGTAGGAGTTTTTGTAAGATAATATAGTAGTCATGACTTTTCAGGCCAGAAACCTTGCACCCATGGACATCAACACATCTCCTGATATTAGTGGCATAACCATCGGGCATCTTAACACCTTGTAGAAAGTTGCACAGGATTTTCTTTTGATGAGGACCTAACGAGTACAATGTTGGTGGCATGTCGTATTTACCTTTCTCATTGTGAACTGGATGTTGATCCTTCCTTATTCCCAATTCTTTCAGATCAAATCGAGCATTCTCACTGTCCTTACTTTTACCAGTTATTTTGAGCAAAGTCCCAAGCAAGCTTTCACAAATATTCTTCTCAATATGCATCACATCTAGATTATGGCGTACGACCAATGAATCCCAATATGGCAGTTCAAAGAAAATACTCTTCTTCCTCCAGTTGTGCCATCTAGCATCTTCATCACGTTGCTTCCTCTTCTTAGAGGTAGTGGCTCCATAGATGACTTGCTCAAAACTATCGTACTGCTGCCGAACTTGTTCACCGCTGAGTGGCACCGGTGCCTCCCTCGTCTCAACCGAGTTATTGAAGCTGGCCTTGACCCTTCGCCACCTGTGGTTTCTAGGCAGAAAACGCCGATGCCCCATGTAGCAATGCTTCATACCGAATTTTAACCACATGCACTCAGTGTCCTTGTGACAATAAGGACAAGCAAACCTCCCTTTGGTACTCCATACAGATAACATCGCATAAGCAGGAAAGTCGTTTATTGTCCAGATTAACATGGCACGCATTTTAAAATTGCGCTTATCCTTGGCATCCCAAGTATCAACTCCGTCCACACTCCAAAGCGTTTTGAGCTCATCGATCAGAGGCTGCAAATACACATCAATGTTAATCCCTGGAGATTTAGGCCCAGGAATTAGCATGGACATGATCCAATAGGATTGTTTCAAGCACAACCAAGGAGGTAGGTTGTAAGGAATTAGGATAACTGGCCATGTAGAGTAAGCCACGTTCAACATTCCGAATGGATTGAAGCCATCGGATGCAAGCCCCAGCCTGACATTACGGGGATCCTCTGCAAACTCCCCGTGCTTCTCATTCATGACCTTCCATGCCCTTGAGTTAGCCGGGTGTCTCAGTTTTCCATCATCAATCGATTTGTCCTTGTGCCAACGCATATATGCCGTTGTTTCCTCGTTCATAAATAATCTTTGCAGTCGAGGAATCAGTGGAAAATACCTCAGTATTTTGTTAGGTAATAACCGCTTCTTTTTTGCTGCATCAGTGACAACCACGTCATTCCCCTGTTCTGAATCTGAAAATTTCCACCTACTGGCATTGCAAGTTGGGCAGTTCTCCATGTCTGCGTACGCTCCACGGAATAACACACAGTCATTGACACAAGCATGGATCTTTTGGTAGTCCAAGCCAAGGTCTCGAACCACCTTTCGAACTTTGTCCAGTGAATCCGAGAGACAATGCCCTTCAGGCAGCACAAGACGGAATAATAACAGTATTTGCTCCATTGCAGCGTTGCTAAGACCACACATGCACTTGATCTGATATAGCCTGACAATGAAATAAACCTTTGAAGCGTCCTTGCATCCAGGGTACAACTCTATCTTAGCTTGCTCCAATAATTTAAAAAATTTGCGTGCTGACTCATTTGGCTCCTCTTCATTACCACCTTGAATTCCACCATGTATGGCACCACTAATCAGCGAGGAAAACAAATTATTGGTGGCCTCCCGATCATCATGATCGTCATGATCGTCAAGATCGTCGTAATCAAACCCATGGACGATAGGATCAGCAGCAAGATGATGACGTTTTTTTGGTTTTTTATGAAATCCGCATCAAACCCTGAGTTAACCAGGTGACCTTCGATATTCTCTCTATTATGATATGCCATGCAACGACACATAGTACACGGACAATGCTCAGACTCTCCTTCCTCTTTTCCTTCAAACAGATCATTCATAAACTTGACGAAGCCGCGATGCCACGCATCATCTTCAGTCGGCAATTCCATCCAACTGCAATCCTCTTCACTTGCCATTGCAAAAAAAACAACTATAGCGCACAGATTTTAATCTCCTAAATCATATGTACAAAGGCGTGCTTGATTAGTGTTCCATACTACAGTATTAAAATAGATGTATATACAAATAATTAACAAACTAATAAACATCGATCATATACCTTGGCAGATTGGATCCGAAGAACAGACTTTTTCCGGTCGTGATGCAGGTGATCGCACGTGCGCCCCGGCGGATTGCGAGAAGTCAACAAGATGTGTTGATTTGGTTTCGTTCGTTCCTTCGTCGTATATTTATTAGGGTGAGGATCGGTGAAACGACAAAGATCGAGTTGGGTTAGGACTCGGTGGGTTCGTTAGGGCCTCCAATTTTCAGTGGGTTCCAAGTTGGGCAGATGCCGATTTCATTGATGGGCCTAATTGGCAGGGTTTAGAAACAAGGCCGATCTTTGGCTAAAAGTGACACACGAGAACGCATCAATTGCGACTAATATTGCTTTCGATTGCAACGTGGATATTTTTGTCGCAATAGCATCTTCTCTAGTGCGACGATTGCGTGTTAGCGTCGCCATACCCCCTCTCTACTTTGCAACAATTTCGATTCAGGTTGCAATATCAAACATTTCATTCGCAACGAGTACATTGGCGTCGCTATACCCCTCTCTAGTTTGCAACAATTTCGATTCAGGTTGCAATATCAAACATTTCATTCGCAACGAGCACATTGGCGTCGCTATACCCCTCTATAGTTTGCAACACTTTCGATTCAGGTTGCAATATCAAATATTTCAGTCGCAACGAGTACATTGGCGTCGCTATACCCCTCTATAGTTTACAACACTTTCGATTCACGTTGCAATATAAAATATTTCAGTCGCAACGAGTGCATTTTCGTCGCTACAAGTAATACTCTAATAGCGACGTGTCATAGTCGTTGTGACATGGGCAACTACTGCAACCGTTACCAATGAGCTTCGCAATACCAACGCCCTAATTGCAACAGACACCCATGCGTTGTTGCAATTGCCATTGAAATTGCAATGGTACACAATTGGCCGCAACACACACCCCTATCGCGACCAATATCGTTAATTGTCGCGTTAAGCCCGGTTTATCGCGACCAAAACACCCTGTTGCCATAAAAACCTGTCGCGATATGCCCAAAACGCTGTAGTGAGCGAAAACTTCATCAAAGAAACATATGGCACATGTGTAGTATCCACACATAAATATATATCAATTAAGTTTTTATACCCGATTTGAGCCAATCAAAATGGCATCCATGGTCTGACCAAGCTTATCCTATTGCTCACACCAGTTCTACACCTACAATGCTCATACTAATGAAGATTAGTAGTTGTGTCCTCTTAGACTGAATTTTCCTGGAGAGCTTACATAGAGTCAGTTCCTTCATTGCTCCTTGTGAGCATACACTGAATTCGCCGGATGAGTATACACTTCCCAATGACTATCACGTTAACTCTAATTATATGCCCATTACAATGCATAGCGGCAGCAACAAAAACAACCCGAATGAAACGGCCGAGGACATGTTCGATGCCGTCAGGCATTAACGCACTCAGAAGCAGCTCGTACGGCGAAGTGTGCCTCCCTTCCTAGTTTTTAAGACCTCTAAGCTAACCATATTGTATGGATACGAGTAACCATGGTAATAGAAACCAACATGGATAATTGTAGATCTAGATGCCACTCCTGAACCGCCAAATAGTTGTGTGTCATGCTTCTAGACTTTAAACCCACAAGCTCGTCCCACGTGTAATCCATTCTTACCATCTCACCTATTATGAAATGATGAATTTTGTTCCTTTTATCTCTTATATTATCTAATATTAATTAGCAGTTTGGATATTTAAATGACTCCAAATGGAAAAAATCAGAAACTTGTTGGCCTCAATAGAACATAGAGTTTCATACTAAGGGCATGTTTGGTAGAGCTCCATCTGATTCTGATTCTATATGGAAGCTGATTCTCTAAGAAGTGATTTGGTGGCTGAAAGTGATTCTCTAGCATAAATTCTCAAAATCAGGATAGAGAATCATTTTACAGAATCAGGTGATAGCTTATGACTAGAGACAACACAAATAGCTTAAGGACTATCTGTGCTGGCTTTTGTTTGAAGCCAACATGGGTACTTATTAGCCTTCGTAACAATTATGCGGATAGTTTTTAAGGTGTTTGTGTTGATAGATAACATTTATATGACTTATTATGCTGACAAAATCGATGTGCATGTATTATTCGTATCGGTTTAAATTGTGTTGCTATGGACTTAATTATGCCGACAAAATCGACGTGCATGTATGGTTTTTGTATATATAGTGGTAGGGGTACTATTTTAATCTTCAAGTACAACAAGATTGATACAACTAGGACATGGTACTGCCAAACAGCTAGGTTACAGACACACTAATGAGGAAATTGTGCTAGCTTTAGTGCTGCTCTATTTTGCTCTCTAGCTATTAGCTAAAACCCAACACTCCTCAACAGTTTCATGAGTGCCTTGCTTTCTTCAATCCAGCATGCATGTATGAGGAGTCAATTCCTTGCTTAGCAAGGGCTGAAAGACAACTACAACAATCAAGCTCCAGTACGTGTCCCAAATGATCCTTGATGGCACCGTGACAATATACCCATTAATGCTATGTCTCGTGGCTCAACCAATACAAAAGCCGGTTGGAGGCGCTAGATAAGAGAGGATCCTGACCGAAGAGATGATGATCATAGCATCCACAGGTTCAAGCTTTAGAAGCAAGTGATGCATGAGCTGGCAGATACTCCGAAAATGTTTATAGGGCTGCCGACACACAGCACAATGGGATTCCTGGTAGATATGCATAGCTTTGTGCACACACCAGAAACATGACATATGGCCACATGCTGCACCGGTACATGATAAATGAGTTTTAACGATATGGCATAGTCAAGCTGCTCTAATGTGAACATAAAAAAAATGAAATCTTACAGATAACAACTGGTTTGTACAGAAGCTCCCTGCAAAACAGATAAGTAAAAAGATGAGACCATCTGTACATTTGTGCAGAACTGAAGGCCCAAACTCAATGCAAATCAAATAGCCGGAACAAAAAAAAAGAAAAGGTTTATGTGTTTTACATAGAGACTTCAGTGCTACCATGCTGTTTAGATATATACAAAAACTGCAATGTGGGGGTCGGTACTGTTGTGACGCCCAACAAAGAGCAGGCACCACATGAACCCAAAAGACAGACGGCTTGGTCGTCAGATATTCGATTTAAGTTTGTAGAAGCCACTATTCAATTAGTTGCAGTTGTGATATGATTGGTTGACGAACTGTTGTTCCACAAGGCGTTGGACTCGGTGAGGTTGCTGAATGACTCCCTTCACCTCCAATGCATGCTTGTTGCTTGGTCATCGTTCTGTGGACATATTGCCACATTCTGTCAAGGGGGTCGTCTACCATGGGAATAAGGTAGGGTGGGAGAACATGTTTGCATGAAGGATGGGATGATCCTAGTTTTTTGAGGGATGAGTGGCTTAGCCCACGTGTCACCAAGGGAGTGGAAGCAGGATTGGTTTGGTTCTCCAATTTTCGCCAAATGGGGGGGGGGGGGGGGGGGGGGGGGGGGCAGGACGCACCTTGTCCAAACGTAACACATGCCAACTCGTTGCTGCAAAGTCCTGAGGTCAGATCCAACAACACCCCTACCCCAACTCTGCTCACTGCTGGTCCCCCGTTATCAACCCTAGGAGAAGCACCAGAGTGAAAATTGTGGCACAGATCTTTGGATATAAATTCAGGTGCCAGCCTCCCCCAAAATGCTCAGTCATAATAGAGCAATAGAGTTCTGTTATGATATTCCTATATACAGAATTTTGCCGTGGATATTAGTTAGGCCAACTGTACACACATTCAGGGGCGGAAGGCAGGATTGCCCCCTAGGGGGGCTGATCTTCTTCTTCCTCCCTCCTTTCCCTCTAATTTCTCTTCCTCTCTCTCTATGCCTCCATGGGCTTACAGATGAGTAGGGGGGCTAGAGCCCCCCTAGCCCCCCCTTAGCTCCGTCACTGCACACATTTATTTTGCATAGATGCAAACATCTGCATATGGATCATTTCCACATATTTGGTTGAGAACATTGGGAGGTAAAATTGTTCCCATCTGGGCACTGGCACAATCAACCTCAGAATGATGGTGGTATTTGGCAGGGATACAGATCAACGAATTCTTAGTGCTGGGCATTTGTAGAGCCAGAAAATTTTGGATCCGGAGATGCAGATGCCTCCTAGATGAATCATTTAGATTAAACATAAATGTGTAAATCATTCAATTTAGTGTACAAGCTGCAGATCCAACGTGAGTAGCTGGAGCAGTTTGCTGTGTCAAACAGGCCCTTAACACAACGCAGCGTGGTCTAGCCCCAAGTGTTCGTAATGTTTGTGAGACAAAGCTAACGACCAACAAAACCTAGCATGCTGACGGTCCAGATTCCAGAAAAATTAGGGGTAGATGATGAACACGAGCGGTCACCGACAATCACATGAGTGACTGTGAATGCATGTGAGCATCTGTGTTTGTATTGTTCTATCGCAAAATAAAAACACATTGTTCTTCGGGGACCTTTAGACCAAATAAGCAAATTGTCCCACTAAACAAGTTATTTTAATATAATTTTGTAGGTGCATGTGCTGATGTGCATGCAGCAATCAATTGGTACTAACCATGGCTAATAAATAGGTACAATCAAACTCATTTTACTTTCTTGTTAATCCATTCTAGAATGACTTATTTTTTGGGTCGAAGGGAGCATATGCATAGCATGCACGCGATCGTGAGTAAGACTCTCAACAGCTCTCAAGATAATGTATGGAAACTTACTGTGGGGTGTGTGTACGTAGGCCCATTTGGGCCCAAGATCAAATGGAGTATGGAACCATCACCGCCTCTGTAACAATTTATTATTAGTTTATGTGAAGAACTCTGAATTTGTCTTCCCCGTGCCTCTTGTGTGTGTTGTGCGTCCCAAACCCCATTCTTTTTTGCCATCCTTTCATGAACCATGTAGAAGAATAACATCCTTCACCCTCTCCCCTCTGTTTTGTTAGGCACCTGAACATTCATTCAAAAGTCATACTATAGTGGAAGCCGCCGGCGAGGTGTTTACAAGCAGGGGCATAGAGGCATGGAGTCTAGCAACAGTTGTATGGGTTTTGACTCCTATATTCTAGGGCAAGACCTTCCCCGCTCTATAAATATGAAGGGGCAGATTGAGAGGCACCCAATGAAATCAAAGTACTGTGTATTCACTTATTAGCTCATAAACCCTAATTCTATTTTCCAACTCTATGTTGCTTTTTGTCTACCGATCTCCACACCCTAAGCCATAGATGGTGTCCTAAGCTTGCTGATTGACCTAAGGCATGCTGACAATATATATAATGTCCACACCCTGAAGGGGTCCGGGTCCCCACCTACGCGAGAGCGTTGATGACATTTGCTAGTTTGCTCTAGTCATTCTCAACTCATTTAGCCAGTTTGATACCTGTGTTTTAAAGAATACGCCATTCTATGTTGAATTATTAAAAAAATGCACAGACACATACGTACATGTGATGTTAAATTAATTGACTAGTGTACAGTAACCGTTTAGCAACGTATTTTTTTTAGAATTAGGGTTTAGCAACGTCTTGGAACCAAGAATTACCAAAAAGATCCCATCACATCAAAATATTTTTCAAGTAATAAGACACCATCTTTCCCAGCAACAAAACTGATCGAGTTCCAACAATCCATCCAGAAGTAGAACATTATTACAAATTGAAGCATACTGAACTGAGTTCCAAGAATTCACTGCCTTAAATTCCAGATGTACAAGTGAATATTGGAGATCAGAACAGTCGTCCTAGTATCTGTACCTAGCTAGCCAGGGTCTACCGAAACATTTGTAACCTTTAGTAGCTTCACAAGTTTGTACAGGCCAATCAATGCACGCCTAGCAGCAAGGACTGCGGAGGCAAGGAGTAGCGGAGCAGAGTAGTTCGCTCCCAGTCCTCCATCATCTGCTGGCAACCTGGCCACACCAGCAGGTTCTCATGCATATCGTAGATCGCCTCCATGCATTCCCTCAGGTCCTCCATCGCGTACCCCGCCACCAGGCACGGCGGCGTTGAGTAGGAGTAGCCCATCACCACCAGCCTCGCCAGCACGATCGCCGACGCCGCCACGGCCGACGGCAGGAACGCCACGCACCTGTAGTCCAGCAGCGCCATGTCCGCCAGGTGGTGCGCCAGGGCCCTGATCACCTCCTCCTCTTGGCCGGAGTTCCTCATGAAGTGGTCGACGAACGTGTACGCCGTGGGTCCGCTCAGGCGGTACCCGAGCGCCGCCACAAGCTGGCGCTCCGTGTCGAGGACCTCGCGCCGTGTCGAGCCGGCGTACACGGCGACGGCGTCGATCCTCCGCACGGTGGTCCTGTCCTCGTACTTGGCCGCGGCGAAGACGGCGGCGCCGCCGATGAGGCGGAGCTGGCGGTCGCCGCCGTGGATCTTCTTGGCCGACAGGAAGCGGTCGACGTAGGAGACGGCGCGGTGCAGGCCGCCCGGGGCGAGGTCGTAGTACCTGCACAAGTGGTGCATGCTCTTGATGATCTCGGCGCGGTCGCTCATCATCATGGCACCCACCTGCGTGTCGGTGAGGTAGTCCGGCGAGGGCCGCTCGGCGGGGTCCGCCTCCATGGCCCGGAAAGTGGCGTCGATGTCGGCGTCGTACTCGGCGCCGCACTGCTTCTTGGACAGTGGCGTGATGGTGACATCGGCGTCGCCCTGGGCGGCATCGCCGCCGTAGATGAGCTGCCTGTCTATGCGCACCCCGAAGGGCGTCTTCGGGGTGGCGGCGTCGCCAGCGTCGTCCATGGTGATGGAAGCCTGGCCTGCGACCGGAACTCGAAGGCTCGGGATACCGCGGAGCCTGGCGTTGAAGTCGCCGTCGTGGTCGCGGTGCCGGCGAGACAGCGCGCGGAACTCCATGGACGGCATGGGAAGGTCGGCGGGGTTGGGCGGGCGCACGACGGTGTCGACGCCCCGGATCAGCGCGTCGACGAAGTCGGCGTCGTCGTAGCCATAGCCGTAGCTGCACCCGCACCACATGGCAGGAGCGCCCTTCGCGAACGTCGTCGGCATCATCGTCCGCCCGCCGTGGCCTGGAAGAACGGAGGGAGCAAGGCTGCACATGGTTCGCCGGCGATCCCCTGAGCAGAGAAGGTTGCGATCAAGTCGGCGGCGCTGGGAGAAAGATCGAGAAGCGGAGGGCAGGCACTGGTGGATCGAAATCGAAGGATGGAAGGAAGAGGAGGGGCGCCGCCTATTTATCGATTGCGCGCGCGGTGACAGCCGGTTCGGAATCCGATCGAGTTGATTCGATCACTGGGGTTAGTTGCATACGATGTACGCGACCGTGTTGCGGATGGAATCCGAGTTGATCGGCGGGACGCTGCTGCTGCGATCGGACAAGTACGATCGCCTTGGATTGGTGTCCGATTAGTTTGCTTGTGATCAACGGAAACTAACTACCGGTGGTATTCGTATGCCATCATTGATCGACACGGACCTGGACTTAGACTAGTTGCATACGATGTACGCGATCGATCGAGGCCCTTACGCACAATTAGCGGAGACATACGGCTAACAAACTGGGTTAATTCGTTTAAAGGAAACGGGAAACGCTCATTCGGATTCAAGTGTCTGTTCGTTATTCAAAGGTTCCGGTTCGGAACAGGCAATGCAAGAGCAGTCGCAGCTGGCTTGCTAAGTTGCTATACGATCGATCGAGCAATACGGCCGGCGCCGAATGCAATTTTATTTTACCTTTACGGATGCGATTTGTCGGGCAGTGCTTGGGTCATATTGTTCATGGCTCACGGGCTATGGGACGACGAATCTATCATTGTCTTCCACCTTGAGTATCGAGTGGATCCGTAACGTAACCCAATTTCAACGCAAAATCGTACATAGGCGTAGTGTGAATGCTGATTGATGGAGTGTTAACGTGTGTAGCTTTTGTGTATGCAGCTATGGGTCAACTTGCGACTGGAAAGGGAGCACCAAAGATTTTGTGAACCGTGAGGCAGCAAAGGCTCCAGAACCAACGGCATTCTGCACATCAAGCATACCATACTCCCGGTATACTATTAAAACTTTTTACAGCAATATTCAGCAAAGCGATACAACAATGTTGTTCTACAGATCCACGGTGAATGCGCCGAGCGCTGCACAGATGGATTGGTCGTGTAGATGCATGAAGGGGAGACAACAGACAATATTAGCACAATCTTCTAGTCTAGCATAAAACGCACACCTCGATTCACATTGATTACAAGGCCTGTTGGAGAGGTGAGGTGACTCTCACCTAATCTGTCACAAGTACACGCTAGACTACCCATACTCGCCCGTGTGCAACAGCCACAGAAAGCTAGAAATCAGTATCGAAGCATGATGTCATCACTTTTGACACGATTGACCTCGCGAAAGGTATGTAGCTAAGGCTGTACCTGCAGGCACCAACAATTCAAACTTAAGTGACTCGAAAGACAAAAAAAAAACTTCAGTTCTCTCAATCAGTCCCCGTGCTCATGCAACACACATTTTATGAGATAGCCTGCTCTATATGTTTAAACGTTTCTGTGCACTTGCTCATATCATGGAGATACATGCACTCTGATACTTCGTCATGTGGTGTCTGCCTGTCTGACTGGGAATGTTACTTAAGGTGGCCACAGATTCCGAATTAAGCAGAGGAACTGTGGTTGCCAGCAATTATGCAAGGTAAAAATATGTTTAAATCTACTTGTTCAAGGATAACTGAACTTACCAAACAAGGGCACCAAATTCCAGAATGATGGCCAGTACAGTCAACAGCTTGCTGTGAACCTATTTAGTGCAGAAAAAAAAAGGTGTTATCTACTTGATTGTACAATTTGCATCAACATAAAATTTATGAAAGATGCATTTAATGCAAACGCTTAGATGATTTTACTTACAAGAAGGGCACAGAATAGAGCAATTATGATGCTTGCAATGTATATAGCAGTGGCATATATTCGCACTGAATCAAGCATCATATCAAACTGCCTTTTGGGGCCTATAAGAAATGCTGTACTGCCAAACAAATGATCCCTCCATTAGTTGACATGACAAAAAAAAAAGCTGTGGGAGAAAAATAAGTAATAGAGCAAGTAGCCTGCACATTAGCCTGCACATCATAGCATATGCACACACAGAGAAACTCATCAGACACACTGTTCTATTGTGCCAAAATTCACTAGTACTCCCTCCGTCCAGGTATGATCTATGCCTAAGCAAGCGGCACAGAGACCAAGGAGGAGTTAATCTCATCCGTTGATACATCTATAATCATGTATCTAGGAGGGCAACTTTTTTATACAAGCTAGATCAAGAAGCTTCAAGTCCACCAGAAAAATACACACAGCATCTTGATACATATATGAAGAGTGAAGGGCTGCACTAATTCTGCAGCCAGGTGTGACAATGAACAGTTCAGTGTCAAACTAAACATTAGGCTAAAACAAATATAATTTGGCACAGGACGAGCCTAATCATATGGTACTATGGTAGCATATTTTTTTATCTAAAATTGGTCCACTGATAACCCCATATTACATATACGTGTAATTCAGTTTAGTTTCCAATGTTGGAAATTTCTACAGGTTCTGATCCTGAATTTCCGCATAATTAAGCGTGCATTGTTGAGATAGATCATGCTACTCATATTCATTTTAGTTCTAACAGTTTGTGCATCGACTTAGTTTTCCTGAAAACTAAGATCTAAAGCAGAAACTAACAGATTCTAGCAAAGGGTGCAAATACATATATTAAGCAGAACTTTGACAGCTAGTGAAACAGACCTTCCAAGGGCCATCAAATTGCCAAGTGTGAATGTTACCCCAAATTTCACGGGATTGAAGAAAACAAGCATTGACTGCAAAAGTAGACATGAAAAACATCACATGATCCATAAGGATTTGAAAGTGGGAAAAGACAACAAGGTAACAGCAACATATACAGAGTAGGTAAGTATAAATACATGAGTACAGATGCAATCATGAGAAGGAAACAAAAATCACATTGTGCTTTCCTTTTATTATTTGAATGCCCAGATTCTCATGATGGATATATTCTGAGGACTGCTAGCTGATGTATGCTGCCTTGATTGAGTATTAAAACCATATTGATAATTGACAAATTGAGTTAGTATCCACAGACTATTTTAAGGAAGAACATGATCATATCAGGAGAATTAGAAATCCTTTTTGTTTTCAGAAAAAAAAAACAAACAGCTTAGGGACAGTGTTAGAGCTTCAATCAGTTGCCTGACTTATTATTAACAATCAAAATAGTGCTTCTAATCATTTAACAGAACAGTGCCAATGTCAGTTAGAACTAGTCAGAGACAATGTGGCTGACCCAAACTGAGAACAAAAGGCAGCGGGGCAAGTGAAACTCACCAAGAAGGTGCACGTCAGGCCGGCAGCCAAGCAAATCGCGAAACCGTAGAGCCTCTGCGCACAAGAGGTCAACAATACGTGGTTAGGCAGCGGGACCACATTGCTCCAGCGATTTTACCGCGATTCCTCGCCGATCCCCGCGGAGACAAGCGACCGCCCGGCGAGATCCGCAGCTGGATCTGCCCGGAGACACGGCAAGCCGGGCCCCGGATCGAAGAGGGGGGAGCGAGAGAGAGGGTACGCTGGGGGATCCATGCGTGCTTGCTTGCCTGGGTGGTGTTGAGGGTGCAGTGGCGGTTGATGTCGTCGAAGAAGGACTGCTCCTCGGGCGGCGGCAGCGCGGCCTCCTCGTCGACCTCCATGCCCACCAGCATCTTGGCCCGCTCCAGCGCGCCGCGCATCGTGTCCATGGCCCCCCGGCTCTCCTCCGCTCCGCTCCCTCTTCGTGTCCCCTCCCCCTGCTGCCGGGCGAAGGGAGCAGCTCGCGCGTCGCCGGCGAGGAGTCGCCGCGCCGAGTCGAGGGTTGGTCGCGGATTTCCGAACAGAGATAAATTCTCCCTTGTCGCAGTAGGAGCAAACTACCTCACTTGAAGCATAGCAATCGTGGATTGATTCGGAATGTCGTGGGCCGGGCTTTGGCAAGGATTAATGGACTGGGCCGGGAGAGATCCAACATGGGCTATGCAAACCCAGCAGCTCGCTTCAAATTTGGCCCAAGTAACTGTTGGGTCTTCCTCGCCTAGTACATTTGCTGATGGAAAAAGTCTCATTTACCTCCCTGGATAGAAGACCGAGTTCGCAAAACCACCCTAGACATGAAAACCGGATGAACTACCTCCCTCAACTTTCAAAACCGTTCACATTGCCTCCTTGCCGTGGTTTTAAGCGGTTTTCAAGGTGGTTTTACCTTTTTCAATTGAAAATAAATCTCGTAAATATATATTAAACCACAAAAAATGTCCGTAAGCTTCTAAAAATTATGACAAAAATCCTAAAGATGTATTGAGATGCAAAAAGTCTAAATAAAATATTTAAAACTAGTAAAAATGACTACAAAATTTTCTAAAATATAAATTTAATTCTAGCAAAATGGAAATATATCCAAAAACTTAAACACACATAAAATTTTCTAAATGTATCTTGAATACTTTTCTAAATAAAAACATGAAATGAAGCCGGTATGAATACATTCATCGTAAATGCATTCAACCATCATAAATGTAGATATAGATTTAAATATTTTAATATATATATCATTTTTTTTGTATATATTTTCTATTTTGCTAGAGCAAATCTAAATTTTAGAAAATTTAATTGATATTTTCACTAGTTTAAATATTTTATTTAGATTTATTGTGTCCCATTCCATCTCTAAAATTTTTCTCAGAATTTTTAGAAGCTTAGAAATATTTTTTGTGGTTTAATAAATATTTACGAGATTTATTTTCAATTGAAAAAAAGCAAAACCACCTTGAAAACTGCTTAAAACCATGGTAAGGAGAAAAAGTGAACGGTTTTGAAAGTTGAGGGAGGTAGTTCACCCGGTTTTCGTGTCTAGGGTGGTTTCGCGAACTCGGTCTTGTATCCAGGGAGGTAAATGGGACTTTTTCCTTTGCTGATTTGCGGCTTGGACTTACCTGTGCCGAAACCTTGGGAACCGGATCCTCTGCAGTACTCTCAACCATGTAAGAGGGACATACAACTATTGTATATAGGACCATCCAGCCCATAAACAAGCCCACTAATATAGCCCAGTTCGGCCACACAAGGAGAAGACTGTCTGCTAGCTACCGAAAGAAAACAAATCGCTTCTTGGTGTCACGCACCTCGCCGGCGGCCACAACGCCGCCGTCCGCTGCTGTGTTGTGGCTCGCTCGATGTCGTCTAGCGCCACCGGTGCCATGCCTCGCTCTTCGCCATCCACCACTGCTAGCTGCTGTATCCCGCTCGTTCCATCGTCTGGGTCTGACATCCGCCATCGCGAGCTTTAGGGTTCCCCCGAGTCCACCGCCGACGAGGGGCCGGCCATGGCCGTAACAAGTTCCACTCGCCCAGAGGTCGAACCACCATGGGAAGGGCGACCATTGCTGCCAGCCTGCAAGACCACAAGAGGAAGGGAGAGCACCACAGATGACATTCTGTAGGGAAGCTACTACAGCAAATTCAGAAGCTAGAAGTACAGAGTAGCAGATAATGCTGTCAAAGAATGTTCAATTGAATTGTAAATTGATGTCAAATGAAATTGTATGTCAACATTGTATCTCTTTGTCAAATTGAGACTGATTATGGTGTCAATTTCATAATGTGATGGATGTAATTGTGTCTATCTATTGGTATCAATTGTGTATGGCAAAATTGATTGAAACTTCAGTATAGAAAAAATGATGAATGCAGAACACCAACCTTTACTCCAGGAGTTTTTGCTTGCAAAATGACTATGCTCCTAGAACAGAACATGCATATGACTTGCATACTCTTTTAGTGCCGGCTTGCAAAATTGGCAAAAGAAGGCTAAACACATCCACTTCTTTGCACCAAAAGTGTGGTCCCAGGATGGTCAATTTACAAAAGGCAAAACAACATAAGTACTCCACCGGACCCAAAAATAGCAGTACTTCACCAGAACTGAGTTTGTGTGTGGTCCCTGTAATTTAATAAAGAAATTTTCCAAAAAAAATATATCATCTGCAAATTCGTAAAATGCATCATCTATAGATTAAATAAATAAGTTACCATCAACATTTGAGTGAAGCTAAGATTTTCATTGCAACCTTCAGGCTCATTGCCTTTGTCCTTAGAAACACTACCATCTGCAAATTGTGCTTGTGCTTGTATCTTGCAGTAAAAAAAATAGAGAGTTCATAAAAATAATAGAAAGAATGAATAATTGCAATTCCTCTTTAGCAACATACCACTGAAACATGTGCTATTTTTCTTGTGCAGAATCCTTAGCCTCTTCCCCAACTTGTGTTGTAGACGTGTCCTGCCTCTTTTTCCTATATCTGCGCTTCTTATCCAGCCAATTTCTTTTTTGTTTTGAAGTTTTTGTTTCCACCTCTTTTTTCTTTAGGCGTGCATTAATCAATGAGTCATTTGGTGGACTTGTATTTGCTGGAACTATACATGGATGACCAGAAGTGCTTGGATATGCATTGATTTTTTCTTCAACTTGCATACAAAGGATGTCAAGTGCCTGGTCTACTAACATGGTGCATTCAGCAAAGTTGGCTGCTTGATACGCCAAATTGAGAAATTTGTGAGACATATATCTAAGGCGAAGCATAGCATCCATTTTTGGATTTTCAATTATATTTCTTCCCTGATTGTCTTTTATAGTTCCACTCCGTGCTTCTCGTGTCCATCGCTTTAACACGTATTGTGGCGGTAGTGACCTGATATTCATTACATCAAGAACTTTCAGAGCATGGCAACACAATATCCCAATCCTATCAAATTGCTGGCAGCTGCATCCAATTGTTTGCTTGAAAGGATCACCAATAACTTTATATTCCTCCTCATAGCTACAATCTGCTACTAGATATTCATTATTACCATCCAATGCATTGGTACAAGCTGCCAAAGATCTTTCATATTCACCTTGAAAAGCTTCATATATAGGAGGTGTATAGAGCTTGCTAGCCTGCACCAACATAGGTGGTGGTCTCTTTATATAGATTCTAGGCAGCTTTTTCCTTGAATCAAATTCTGAATTCAATTCATTATTCCTTTTTCCTTGCACCACCCTTTCAAAATGCTTCAAGAATCGGATAATATGAAAATCAGATTTGAAATGGATTTTTAAGTCATTGTTTAGGCTTTCACTCAATTGGGTACTTCTCATTCCTAATGTGAAGACATCATTCATATAACATGCAGCCCATTTTTCTTTCAACTTGTATATACTGTCCAACCAAGTTTGACTAGTCGCCTTTTCCCTCATGAGGTTAAATTGCTGCTCAAATTCTGCTATGTCTTCATACTCAAACATGAATGCACTAAAATCTGATAGAATAGTTCTTTCTTCAATTAACTCTTCAATCAGGTCTTCATTCAACTCTTCATTCTTCTATTTTCTCTTCTCTCTTTTCTTCCCCTTTCTCTTCTTTTAATTCTCCTCTTCATCCTCCTCTTCACGTAGATGTTCTTCACGTAGATGTTTGATAGCATTCTGCATAATATGAAAAGTGCACAATCCATGCCATGTTTCTGTAAAAACTTCTGCTACTGCCTTTCCCATTGCAGCGTCTTGATCCGTATAGAATGTTTTAGGCTTCTGTCCATTATGAGCTCTTAGAAAGGTCTCAAATAGCCATTTGAAAGATTCAAATGTTTCATCATACAAGAGAGCAGCACCAAAAACTACAGTTTCTCTAAAATGATTGAATCCGACAAAGACACCAAAAGGCCTACTCTCCTTGTTTGTTCCAAAAGTAGTATCAAAACTAACAACATCACCAAAATAGCCATAGTCCATAATCATTTTAGCATCAGCCCAAAATATGTTTGCTATTTGTTCTTCACAATCCATTTGCAGTGCATATTGGAATGATGAGTTCTCAGCAATTTTGTCTTGAAAATATTTAAGCATGCTACCTGCTTGTCCATATGCCATCTCTCTTTGGCGTTTGGTCCGCAAATAATTCTTATGATCACGGAGGGTGTAGCTAAGATTGAGTGGCCCACCAACTTGTCGACCTGCCAACTCATGTGCAGCTTTTGGTCCAATTCCCGCATCATCTGCCGTTTCAATTTCAAATGCTTGTAAATCTGAAATTTTTCTTTGTGACACCATCAAGTGCAGGGTTTCTAGTAGGTGTAGAGTGTGATTGTGTTCTAAAACTACTTCAGACACTTTCAAAATTTGTTTCTTTCGGTCTAGTTTGAGACTCATGTGGACTTGACAATCGGTTCTAGTTTCAGCTCGAGGGCATTTTGTTAAATGGTCCCTTTTATCTGGCAAACGGTGACCCTCATTTGCACAAACAAATTTGCATGATGTAATCTTCCCATCAGATGGCCTTTTGTTTGTATATCTTTTTCTGACCTCGAAACCTCTTTGTCCACTGTAACTAAGCCAAAATGCCCAAGCCTCATCTGAATTTCTGAATTCCATGCACATAAGAGGTACCAAACTAGGGAGTACAGCTCTACAATGGAAAATTAAAATGAGTAGGGGACTTGTGTAATCCGAGAGAAGCATGGAGTAACATTACTTGAGATTGGCACAACTAAAATCTATCTGATGTCGCATATGAAATAATAACAAAGTAGGGATGTACTACTTACGTATTTGAATCATGGTCTGTTGTGTCTGCCTGTTCTTCCATCTCAAATGTTACAGAATATAATTTCAGCTAGGTGCTTCTTTCATGAGAGAGAGGGAAGCTTCATTAGGTTCAAAACAAGAAAGTTTCATGTATCAATTTCAGTAACCATTTATGCACAAAGAAAGACTGATTAAGACTTACTTACAAGATTGAGCAGCAGAACAACTCGTGCCCTTCGACGGCCAACTGATTTATGTGTTTCTCTCGCTTGCCGCCCTTTCTCTCGTCCTCACGACCTCGCGCCCTTTTTCTGGTAGCCTCGCGCCGTTTCTTCTGGCCTCGCGCCCTTTTCCGGCAGCCTCGCGCCCTTTCCCCCCTCTGCTTGCTTCTAACTGGGCCGGTGGCTCCGTGCTCGTTTTCGTAACGCTGTTGGGTGTCGAATGCGAGCCGTGGGATGGCTGTCTGACGGCCAAAATAGTTGAACGTCCCTCTCACATGGTTGAAACTAATGCAGAGGATCTCGTTCCAAACGTTGATGCCACTTGGGTTTTTGCGCTAATTTGAGTATTTGACGGCGTTCAAACCGCGCCTTGAACTGGTCTCCCTTTCGTGACAGCCCGAGCTGGGCTGCTCGAATCGAACCCGACCAAGGCCCACCTGTCAGCTGCGCTGCGCTGCGCGGCGCGGCGCACTGGCACCGCCGCGCGGCTGGCGGCGGCTCCACACCCGAGAAAAACCCTAGCGCCGCGCCGCCTCCTATATAACAAACACCCCGCCGCGACCCGCCCCGCCGGACGCAGAGCAGAGCAGAGCAGAGCACAGCACAGCACGCCGTCGCCACTCTACCGGTCCCTTCTTCCCCGGTGACTCCCGAAGGGAACACGGAGCGATGCCGCGCGCTCCCGTCGCCGCGTTGATCTCGCTCAGGTGCCCCGGCGGCCTCCGATCCCACGCGCCATTCCCACCGATAGATAATGCCCCCTGTTAGTTTTCCGCGTCTCGTCTGCTAACGCTTTGCCTCTCTTGGGTTTCCTTTTGCGCTCGCAGCCGGAGGGGCTACGCCGCGGCGGCGGCCGGGGCGGAAGTGCGCGCGCCGGCGGTGAGGGTCTCGGCCGCGGCGGGTGGTGGTAGCGCGGCGGCGGCGTCTTCCAAGGAGGTCTTCTGGATGAGGGACCCCCGGACGGGGTGCTGGGCCCCCGAGGACCGATTCGCCGACGTCGACGCCACCGAGCTCCGCGCGCGCCTCCTCGCCAGGAAGGACTAGGGAGGACGAGCTGTAGGTCCCCATTCCGTTCATGAACCATTCGGCCTATTGAGAATTCAAAATTCAAGCAGACTAATAACCTCCATTTGCTAGGATTCGGTTGTTCCAACTCCAGATTAGGGGACGGTCTTTGTTCGAGTTTGATCGCGCGATTCTCAAAATCAATTGAAAATCATCTGACCACATGTCAGCCAATAGAGCGGCACAATCAAATTAGCACTCTGTTCGGGGGAAAAGACACCTAAATTGCTCCTATGATATCTGGAGTTCTATATATTTCTCGATTCTAAGATTTGCGTTGCTATCCTTCATAAAAAGTACATGTTGAAAAAAGTTGGATTGCTTTGTGTGATCTGTAAAACGAGTAACACTCAAATCAGAGAATTCATATTAGGGACGGATTAACGATATGTTCTTTTGATTTGAAAAAAAAGACACAGCACATGTAAGCTAGGTTCAGGCTCCAGGTTCGAAGAACCAGGACACCACGGCACGAACTGTCAGGCATCTAAAAGCTCAGGATGTCTTGCTTGCCGTTACTCCAGCCGCCTAGCTAAGCTAGGCTCTGGACCTCATCTCCCTCGCACTGCCGAACGCCTTCATGCCGCGCAGCATCTCGTTGGCGTCGTGTTTCTCTCCGCCGGCGCCATCATCCTCGTCCGCGGCGGCGCCGCTCACCGGCCGGACAGCCGCCGAGGACGTCCCCTTCTGGTCTGATATCGCCGAGGCCAGCGCGATGGGCATGAGGCACAGGCCCTTGCTCTGCAGGTACTGCATCGCCGTCGTCATGTTGTTCTCCATCAGCTGCACCACCTCCTGCTCGAACGCCGCGCCGTCCTCCGACGACTGCCCGAGCAGGCTGCCGCCGCCTGCTGGCTGCGCGCCTGATCTCGGGGACAGGAGGAGGCCACCGGAGGAGCTCTGCATTGCCAGTACACGTCAGAACAAGCAAAGGTCTGCAAGCGCGGCAAAATGGACTCTGAATTCAGGATTGCGTGGTTTACCTCAGTCTGAGACTCTGTAAGGAGTGGGACGACGGCTTCCGTCGCGCCCAGCCTGCTCATGCTAAGAACCTTCAACCACAGCAATGAGATCAGCAGATAAGTAATGGTAACCCAGGCAGCAATGAACAGGGAAATGGCGGTGGTGAGCAGACCTTGACTTGCAGCTGGAGAAATTTGACATAGTCGATGATTTCGTCAAGCATGGATGCCTTATCAGTCTGCATGGCAGAAACTCAGGTTCAGAAACAAGTGCGCAGATAGAAGCATTGTTTGGACAAGAATTAGTTTGGCAATCGAGTACCCTGTTCGAGTTTGGAACAAGCTCCTGTAAATTCTTCATCCTGTCAGAGATCTTCTCCCTTCGGAGCTGCAAGAAACACGACCATTGTACATTCAAACCACATGTTCTTGATGAACTGGTCAAACTCAGATAAAAGAAAACCATGAGTAAGCATACCCTCTCTGCAATACTGTGTGGATCAGTGGCCTGGCCTCGGCGAGCTCTGACGCGTGGCTTGGGAGCTCCATTCCCAGCAACCCCACTGCCATTCGGCACTTCTGATTGAGGCATGAACGGTGCCGCATTCAATCCATTCTTGCCACTGCTGACTTCATTGGACTGCACATGGAAGGAGGATATTGTTCATCTGATCGGTTCCAATAAACTTGGCTACAAAAAGTACAAGTAGCAATAAACATAGACCAGGAAGACAAACCTGTTTAGGATTAAGTGCTACTCCTGTAGCATTAAACGATGAAAGCTGCCCAGAAACCAAAGAGGACAGGTTCAGGTGATGCAGACCGCTGAATTCCTGCAACGTCCCAATCAGGTTAGGTAAACAAACATGTCATGGTACACTCTCAGCTTGTGCCAGCACTGTCAGCTTACTGTGCATCTCAATTTTGAAACCTCTAGATGGTACTATTAACTAATAGTCTAATACATTATGCTTCTATTACAAATGAAATATGTCCGAGAAAAAAGACAAACAAGAAAGCAGGCATCTCACTCTGACCTTTTGACTCATCTGCAGATCCTCAAAGTTTGTATGCGCTTGCTGCCCCGGACCAGGAGCAAAAGAGAGCATCTTTCCAGTTCCATTGTTGAACTCAGCATTATTCTGCAACCATATAAAACGAAAAATGACCATATCATATAAAAAATCGTTGTAATTAAGCCGAAAATTTAAAGGTTTATGTTTCTGGTCACCTACACGTAGTTGCAGTTGTGCAGAGAGCACACTGCCTGGCTGTGGATACTTCTTCCCATCTGCATCGCAAACCTCATGCAGAAGATTATCGGTGCTTACTGCACCGAAGCCAAAGCTCTGCGATGTTTCTTCCCCAACCAATGAAGAAATCTGCACGAACGTTGATGCCCACGCAGCTGGCGCTGGCACAGGCTGCTCTCCCAGGAGGAACTGTGGCAGGCCGGACTGCTCGCTCCCACTGCTGTCATTGGAGCTGCACACCACCGGGGCGCTGTCGGCAAGGGATATGGCACAGGGTGTGCTCAAGACCGAGCCCAGCGTGCTGGCCATCAGAGCACCATCCATTTCGAAGTTAAGGCCCTGCGCCACCTCGTCCTGCAGCTGTGCTTGCAAGAACTGCTCGTGCAGTTGCACAGGCGAAATGATCTCTTTCGCGTTGCCATTTAAGAGCGCCAGCGAGGAACCGTTCTGTAGGTGAAACTCTGTGCCTTGATCCGGTGCAGCTCCCAAGTATGTCCCTGCAGAATCTGCAAGAGAGGCTGAGGCGTTTGCTGACCAAGATGCGCCGGTGAACACAAGGTCCTGAGGCCAAGCCGGCGCTGGGATGAAGGGATCAACGAAACCACCCATTGATCGCTTCGCTTGTGTGATGCCTGAAAATGTTGGTGAAACAGAGTTGGGAAGGTTCAGAAATTCAGATGGATGCAGTGAGACAACAGAGGCACTTCTGCCAGTGACTAGAGGAAGGGAGAAGCACAATTATGCAGGTAGCAGGCAGTTCAAGACCTCCAAATGGATAGAGCAGGGTTGATTATATTTGAAAAAACTTGAGATCCAGAGCACGATGGTGTAATATAAAACAACAATTGTTTGTAATAAATGCTACTACTGTAGTAGTATTATGTACAGTAAGTCCTAATTGTAATATGGTCAACCAGGCCATTCCGGATTAAAGAAAACTTAGATAATTTATCTGGTTCTCTGAAAACTGCATCGCCTCCCCTAGCCCCCTTCCTGAGAAGAATCTCCAAGATTCCCCTTATTAATCTTTGTAACTCAAACCGTTTGCATCTCAAGTTCTGAACAGATTGCTGCATAAAGAAACTGATGAATTCACAAGGAGTCGCATAGATTAGGAGCCCGGCCGGCCTAGTGCCACTAGTTCCTTCCTTCCCGTTGGCCCGGATTCTAATTTATTCAGAACAAAAAAGTGGTATACTGTAACTAGGAATATAGAAGCCGTCACTCGGGAAGCACGTCTCGGACCACAAGACATTGCAATAAGAGCCGTCACTAGTATTACCGCGGTAGTAGTATATTATTAGCAGTAACAAAGTAATCATCCCTGCCAAGTTAAAAAAAATGACTAGAGGAGATCATCAAAGTACAGAAACTGCTAGTCAGAGTTGGAGAACGCAAAGGCACCCCAACAGCCGAGCCGCGCGCGTGCACCGCCCCAAGCCAAGAACATCTCCGACGAAAACAAACATGAACAGCACGCGCGCGCCAAAGTAACTCGATCCACACGGCACGGGAACGAAAAGGGGGCCTGCAATTCGGCAAGAAACCAGCCGCCGCCGCCGCCGCCCGCTGCGCCGAACCGACGGCACCGATGGCCGGAAGAGAGATCGAGGAGGCGAGACGAGGCCCAGGGGCGCGGAGATGGAGATGGAGGAGGAGGAGGAGGAGGAGGAGGAGGAGGTGAGCTCACCAGTTGACGGAGTCGGAGGAGTAACCGCTTCAGCTCCCGCTCCTCCGCTTTCGCCTCCTGGAGAAGAGGCGCCGTTTGTTTCTTCCTGCGCGTCTGCCGCTGCGCGGCGTCAGTCTCGAGTGGGTGGGGGTGCCTCGGCTGCGCGTGACAAGTGTGGGCAGCACAGCCGGGCGGGTGGTTGGTTATATACACTCGGCGTACCTCGTCGCTTTGCGGGTTTCCCCACTAGATGACTAGTAGTGTTTGTTTGAGCAGATGAAATGATAGGGAGGTCGTCTGCGATTATTGGCCCTTTATGGCACCAATGACGATATGAGTTACTCGAGTGCGAATGGTTACTGCTCGACGACGGTTTTTTAACCTATTCACATCGAGTTATGATGCCGATCTAATTAGTACCAGTAGTAACTCATTATAGTACAGATTTTTAATAGAGCCATTAGGTTCTTTCTAAAAAAAATAGAGCCATTAGGTTTCATGGCCTTCTTTTGCCGGATCATAGAATCATGGTTTTATTAGAATATTATAATACACATTTTTAAGGGTAAAATATAATAAATTCATCCCCTATTATATTTTCTTTGATTTTTTTATTTTTTTGGAGAGGTGAATGCACTTATTAGGCCTTTTTTCAAACCACCTTAATTTTTAAATAGTATTTCATCTATTTGAGAGATACCATATATGTTAGTTATTATACTACTTAACACATCACGATTTGTAAAGAAAATTAAAACATATGGTGTATATATATTGAACTAATTAAACTCAATTTCTGTCCTAGGATCATGCATGTGATCCTCCTATAAACCAGGATTCACATCATGGCAAGGATCGGTTTTGTAGGATTGTAAGACGCCGCGACATCAACGTACCAACAAACAAACTAAAATATGTGTATGTACTCCCTCCACATACAACGAAATAAAAAGTGGCTTCCCGCAAACCAATAGACTGTAAAGCATTCTCCAAGATATTTTGCATGCCATGCTACAGATATCCAATGGACAGAATCTTGACTTACCTTTCCATAAGAAAAATCGCATTGGTTTTAAAATGCTTGACAATAATATACCCATCACTATTAGATTGATTTTGAGTACAAATACAAGGTACTTATATTCTACGGATTAAGGGCCTGTTTGGGACCGCTCTACTCCAGTTTTTCCAACTCTGCTCCACCAACTCCACCATGGAGTAGCTCTACTGTGGAGTTTACAGAGCAAAGATCCTGTTTGGCATGCAACATGACTCCAGCTCTAGAAACACAAGATTTCCCTAGGAAAAGTCTAATATTCCCCCCTCTTCTCACCCCTTTTCCTCTGCTCACCGCCATGGCGCTGCGCGAGGGAGTGACCACGCGGCGGCGGCCAGCGCGGGGCCGGCACAGCGGGCGGCGCCAGCGCGGAGACTCTGAGCGGCGGCGCAGCGGAGACTCTGAGCGGCGTCGAGCGACTGCGGCGGCTCCGAACGGCGGCCGGCCCTCCGTCCCCCTCCCATCTGCGGGCGGCCGCGGTTAGCGGAGACTCTGAGCGGTGGCGGAGCGGAGACTCTGAGCGGCGTCAAGCGACTACGGCGGCTCCGAACGGCGGCCGGCCCTCCGTCTCCCTCCCATCTGCGGGCGGCCGCGGTTAGCGGAGAGCCGTCGCCTCCCTCGTGCTCGTCGCCCGCCTCCGCCGCTTGCGGCACGGAGAGACGTCGAGGCCGGCTGCTGCTTTCGAGCGCGAGGCACAGAGAGCCGTCGGGCGGAGGACATCGCGGCGGCGCGGGCGACGGAAGACGGCAGACACGCTGGGACACCGCGGCGACGACATCGCGACGGCGGAGCTCGGCATCTGCAGTGTCGCCGTCGAGGACAGACAGGGCCGCGTGGAGGACGGGGACATCGACTCCCTGCGTGTCAACATCGCGACGGCGGAGGCTCGACCGCCGGCCCGAGGACTCCGTGGCGGCGGGATCCAGCTGGGCGGCTCCGGCGCCGGCGGCCTCGTCGTGCCGTGGTCCCCGCAGGCCGCCTCCGTTGCGCACTCCGGGTGGGGGTCGGTCGTTGAAAGAATGGCCGGCGGCGTGCCCATGGCGGCGGCGGCGGGCTCGTGATGACGCGCGGCGGCGTGGCGGCGGCGTCGCGGCGGCGTCGCTGCTCGTCGGGAAGGACGGGGCCCCGATGAGGGCAAGGGTGCGGGAGAGAGGCGACGGCGACGGGGGAGAAGCACGGGCGGAACAGAGGCGTCGGTGGTGGGGAGAGAAAGAAAACGATTCGTTTTTTTAACCAGTGGCAGTGGTGGGTAATTACTGCCCAACTCCGTGAGGACATACGAAACGTTGATTTTGGGAGTACCTCTTGAGGAGCTCCCTAGAAAACGTGGAGTTGGCCCTCAACTTCACCTTTTTTTTGGAGTGGAGTTTGTGGAGCTGGACCTGTTTGGCTAGATAGTTTGGGAGCAGAGTTACAAAAGGTGGAGTGGAGCAGTCCCAAACAGGCCCTAAAGAGGCAAACCGATGATATTTCTCGATTGATTTTTTCCTGTGGAAAATGTTCCTTTTCCATCAAATAGCTAAACTCCACGTCCCTTTTCCCACAGACTTCCACGAGATTTTTTGAGCACCGCTGTCGTTAAAAGGAGATATAGATTCTATAGGAACGATTTGATAAGCCGGGCGATTCTTTCACGTCGGGACAGAAAGTACAGAATCATACAGGACAGGGAAAAGGGATTTTGGTACTCACAGGCAGGCAGGGGGGCACACAGGGCAGTGACAACAATTACCACCGCCACAGTAACCCTTGTGCGTGTGTTACTGCGCACACTGCGCTAGGTTATTAGGTACGGTGAGGTTTCGGTCCAGGAGCAATGGAATTAGCCGAAAGTTATCGCCGAGTCATCAGTAGATTCTTCGAGATGGTTTTATAAGGTTGCCATGAAGTAATCAGCAGGGAATATGTAGTTACAGTTACTATCAGCAGCCGCAGTAATTAAAAAGTGGCTTTGCAGGAGGAGAAGGCTCGCTGCAGCCTGCAGGCGTCGTCCTGATCCCGAAAATGATATTGTTCTGGCTGAGCAGTAGCCTCGGGATGGATGAAGACGGGAGCTTGGGGTCGAACGGCGACGGATCCATTGCAACGGCTTAGCGCCAATTTTTTAAAGTCCAGGCCGGGTCGTTGTCGCCGGCGGTCGGCTTTGCCTTTGCATTGCTTGCGTTGCGCCCTCACGCTCACGCTCGCACCGCACGCTGCAAAAGAAAAGGCGAGGAGCGATGGCCAGTCGAGTCCAAGAGCAACTGAGCAACTGATCAGCCCAGGAGCAAAATGACCCAACTGCCCCTGGTAACCGTTGATGCGTTTGGCCCGGTCAATGCGGGGATGGATAGGGGTGTTTGGATCCATTTACTACTTTAAATAAATAATAATTAGATATATTAAACATAAATTAATTATAAAATTAGACTTATGTCTACTTCATGAGACGAACCTAATAAATTTAATTAAGTTATAATTAGTATATAATTAGCATATATTTACTGTAACATTATATTAAATAATTATGAATTAATTAGATTTAATAGATTCGTCTCGTAAATTAGTTCTCAGTTGTGTAATGGATTTTTAATTAATTTATATGTAATATTTTTAATTAACCTCCTTACGTCTGATGTGACGGGACTAAATTTTAGTCACAGGATTCAAACACCCCCTAAGTTGCAGGCCCAAGCAGACTCTTCTTTTTCCTAAAGAAACCAAACAAAGAGAAAGAGAGGCGTGACCTATTAGGTACGTTTTGTTCTGATTTTAAAGTTTTGCCTCTTTAAAAAGGTATTTTCAAATTTGCGGGATGTTAAAAGTTATATTGTTAAAAAGTTGGAAGATAGGGAGAAGGGGATACAGCTCACTATGGTGTATGTACGCTAATTAATCAGAGTGTAAAAGTGATGTTTGTTGTGTATCTCAATATGGTTCAAAACAACATGTTCCTAGATCCAGTCAGTAGTGTTCTCGGTAAATCACGTTTTTCCGTGCCCCCGTCCTCTTATTGCATATATATAATTTTTTTTGGCTTTCGTAGTTTCGTGACAACACATGGGTATAAACTTAGTGTTCTCCTGATTTATCTGAAGGAGTAAAATAATAAGCAATTTCCAAACTTATCATATGGTTTTATTTAGATCCCTAAATTCTCAATGTACATTTTTGGATCCCTACACTTATCCAGGTGTGTCATATAGATCTCCAATCTTTCAAAAAATCTCAAGTCCCTAAACTTGTCCCAAAATGTCATTTGTGTCCCTAACCTTTCATAATATGGCGGGAAAGGGAGAAATCTAGTGCGAGAATAAGGAGAATTCATTATCTTCTCGAGTGTTTGGACTAATGATAATACCCTTGACGAATTTACAGAAATACATTTTTAGGATTTTATGGACCCAGATGACCCCGTACAAGTTTGACAACCTAAAAATGGGTTTTGACTGTTTAGGGACCCAGATGACATGCCATGATAAGCTTAATGATATAAAAATGCATTTTACGAGTTTAGTGATTCAAGTGACATCTCAATACAAGTTTAAGGACTGGCCATGCAGTTTACTCTATCTGAAGTATTTAGAGGATAAAGGGTAGAAAAACCCAAAACAAGCTTGCTTGCATTTTTTTTGTGATCTATTGCATTAGGTAACACATCTATAACACATTCGAGCTTTCATTGGCCTTTTGATGTCCCAAGTGTCGAGCCTACATGATTCGTAGGTTTCTAAACATAATAATTGTCTAATTAACATTAAATTATTACCTTTTTTGCTTGAACTACGAAATCAAATAATATCACGGCCCGCCTGAGTTATGCTTTGAGAAAGACTTATTATGTAAGCAGCTACCATCGGATAAGCCACACAGGATGGTTAACCATGACTATCATGCCATTTATGTGCAAGGCACTCAATTTGTAGGTTTATTATGTAAGCAAACTACCATCGGATAAGCCACACAAGATGGTTTTTTTATACTTACCACACAAGATGGTTAACCATGACTATCGTGCCATTTATGTGCAAGGCACTCAATTTGTAGTTGTCGGTGTCGGAAATGGCCGGCACTCCCTACACCGCACAGAAATGCGCTGTGTCTCGTCCCTTGATGGTCGATGCGGAAGCTAACACAAGGACACGGGTTTATCCTGGTTCCGGCCGCGGGGTCGTACGTCCAGCAGGGGCGTGCTCGCGCACTCGTATTAGCTTTGCACCGGGGTGCTTGTAGAGAGGGGGCTACAAGTGGATGCGGGAGAGGAGAGGCAGTCTCCAAGTCCCTGTCGTTGGTGGGGATGATTGAGACGAATGCCAATATCTGACGTGTGTGTTTGTGCGAGCGAGAGCCAAGGCGATGAACCTCGAGCTGTTGTTCTGTTGTGCTTGTCCCGTACGGGACTCCTCTCTCTCCCTTTTATAGTTCAAAGGAGAGAAGGGTTACAGTTCGCGTGTACAATACGTGCTAAAGTGTGAGTCGTACGGTGTATCCGTGCCTTGCAGGCCTTGTCAAGATTGCTTCTTGGTCTTGTCTGCTGACGTGGTGTCTCCTCGCTTCGTCTTCGATGGGTCTCGAGGGGTCGCTTAGTCGCCGAGGTGGCCTGGGCGTTTATTCGAGGGCCTCCTCGAGTGGGCCCCCGACCACTTCGGGGGCTAGCTCGCTGAGAGGCACGGGGCTAGCATGGTGTAGGCTGTCGCCTCAGCGTCAGACTGTCAGGCGTGGTGACAGGATGGACTCGACCTGTCCTACTGTGCCGGTACGACCGACTTTTGCCCTGGCGAAGGGAGCAGGTCATATTCATACGGGGCGGCCGCTGCCGGGATGGCTCAGAGTTTTCCCTGTATCCGCCGCGGGGCCCCCCTCCGTTGGAGGACGGGCGTGGGTGGTGTAGGTGAGGCACCAGCCTACTCCATAGTGCACATCCTGCCGCCCGGAGACGTGGTGGGCAAGGATCAAGGGATCCGTCCCTTGTCTTGCCGGACCAGTAATCTTTGTTTGACCGTGGTGAGCACCCTGTGCTGGGTCATCTGCTACTGGTGGGGCCCCCGGTAGAATCATGCGAAGGTACGGCCAGGGTCAGCGGTGTCGGGGGCATAGTGCCACGCAGGCCCTGCACAGCTTCCGCCTGTTCGTGCCGCAGAGGGCACAATGCACCGGATTCTGTCAGGGGCGACGTGCGGGGGAGATCTTCCCTTTGACTCCGGCGCCTGGTGCGGGAGTTGAGACCGTCAGTGCCTGTGCTGTAGACGTGGCGTTTGTTCGAGGGGTCGGAGCGAGTCCCGGCAAGGCGGAGCAGAGGTTTGTAGCTCGAGGGGGGAGCGAGGGACCCTCGAGCGAAGCGGAGTTTAGGTGTGAGGGCGACGTGTCTTTGTGGGCCGTAGTTTGGGCCCTGTCGGCTGGTAGTGGGCTTCGCGGTTTCGCAGGTATGGGCTCATAGGCTTATGGGTAATAGCCTTGTTTTACGTTTTTTGTGGGTGATTACCCTGTTAGTTGAGGGACCCCTAATTATGGTCCCCGACAGTAGCCCCCGAGCCTTTATGGGAGTGATTGCTCCCGTAAAGGATCAAGACCAAAGCGGTTTCTCGTGGGTGCTCCTTGTCGGGGTTTGATTTGGCATGCGTATGGCTTCTGTGGGGGCGCGCTAGTCCGAGTGGGCGCCCGTGCCCCATTCGTTGGGGGTTGGCTCGTGGTCCGGAGACGCGTCCATCGATGAGCCCTCGCAAAGGTTTGTTAGGCAGGGGCTTGGTCCCGTCCGACCGGGGCCAAGGGCGCGGAAGCACTCCCTCGATGGGATCCCTCAACTAGCCGCCTTTGTCTGGCCTCGAACACTACAGGGGCGTCCCCAAACTCCGCGTTCGGGGTAAAGTCATGATGAGGACGCCCGAATCGTCCCTGACTCTGTCGATCTGGAGCGCCTGTCGAACCCGTTCGAGGGCCAGGCCACAAACTCCTGATCAGTAAGGCCACAGAGAGGACGTGCGAGCCTCTCCGCTCGAGGGTTGGGCTAGTTGCCCTATCCCCGTTCATCTCCGATTCGGCCGGGGCGTCCGCTTGAACCCATTCGAGGGTGGGACTTCGAACCCTAGCCTTCGCGGAACGCCTCGAGGCGATTTAGCTTACCTGGGAAGCCATCGTCGTTTCTTGGCTCTTTTGACCGGGGGCGGTTATCCGCATCTTGCGCGAGTCGTGGCTAACGTGGCGGTGCATCGGCTCGTCGACCGGAATCAGCCATTCATATCCACACGATCTCGGCTGTCGTGACGCGACACTCCGCGTGGGAGTAATGGGTGCGCCATTTTAAGCGAAGTGGCGTGTGCGGGCGGTGGTTGAGGTGATGGGGCACCCAGAGTTACTGCGGCGTCAGTTCGTTTCACCGTGCCGCAGTTAATGCGGCCGCCCACGTCGGGGTGGTTTTTCCGCTAATGGGGCCCGTGTGTCAGCGACCCAGCCTACTGCCACGTTTGACGCGTGCCTCCCGGTCCAGGCGGCCCAGCCGTTCCTGGTGGAGCGGTATGAATGAGCACGCCTTTCCAGCTTTAGTGGCGTGTACGGGTGGGAGCTGAGGCGACGCGACGATCTGAGCGTCAGGCGCGCTGATTCGTTTTATCGCGCCCGGGTAGACGCGACCGCTCATTCTGGGGTGGTTTGACACGCGGCTGGGTCCAGTTACCAGCGGCCGGAGCTAGCCCCTTCGCCCAGGTGTCATTAGGTTATTTCCTTCTCCCCGGCCCGTCCACCTAGGCCGCGGCCGTTTCGCCCGTGAATCGGCCTGGGTGGTTGGGCGCAGGATTCGTAAGGCGGGCGGGCTGAGTCAAGGAGGCGATTAAGGGTGCCCGTCTGGTACGGCTGGCGATTCGCGTCCACACGCGAATCTCGCGGTTATCTCCCCACGGGAGTAACAGTCGCCGCCCCCGGGTGCCTATAAAAGCAGGCGTTCGGGTGGGGGAGAAGACCATCACTGGGTTTTCGTGTAGCTTGACAAGTATGCAGAGCCACAAACTTCATCCTCCCGATGGGTTCGAGAGTGAGAGTAGAGCGGCCCAGGGTTTTGACCTTGGCGTGCGCCATTGATGCCAGAAGAAAGTCGGCGAGAGGCGGCGGGCATGCTGCGGGAAAGGAGCAGGACATTGCGCTCCTCATCGGGGAGGCGGTAACCTTGCCGTCGGTGAGGTCTTGCAAGGATGCGGCGACGGGTGCTTCGTTCGCTAGGAAACTAGCGAACGACGTTCGCCGGCCGCCGCTTCCGCGAGGGCGCTCATCGACGGCAGGGCGTGAAGCCAGGCCCTGTTGGACGGTGAAGTGGTTCAACGTCCCTCCGTTCCGCAGCCGCTCGACCGCTGGGTTCTTCAGTTAGCTGGGTGCCCGAGGAAAATCGGCGAGAAAGCTGTGGAAACTGCTTCTCGTGATAGTGTGCTGGCCGGCTGCTGAAGTGGTCCAAGAGCCCTGTTAGAGCGGCTCTTTGCCTTTGTATCTCTGAACGGCCTATGGCCGAGTGTAATTTGTTTTCGTAGATTCGCCGTTCGTGGCGTGTAAGGAATAAATCCTGTTTGTGTCTAACCTTTTCGTGGGTTAGCACGATCTTGTATTTGTACCGAAGGATTTCTGCGCGAAATTGTGCCTTTTCTCTTGATTCTGGAATGACTTTCGCAAAGGAGTTCGTTTTCGTGAGCGACTTGAGCGTTGTGCGGCGAGGGGGATGTCGTAGCCTTTCGAGGGCGTAGGCAGTCCCGCGACCCGGCCAACTGTCCTCTGTAGTAACCCACGCCTTGCTTTCGTCTTCCTCGATCCTCGAGGAGAAAGGACCAACAACGCTTTCTAGGTTTCGACCGAAGGAAAGTCGGACCCTTCTCGCAATCTTCGGGATGCCGAATCCTTTTCCGTGAGTTCCTGCAGTAATTCCGGGCATTTGGTCCCGTATTTTCGTGGTTAGTTATGTGACAAATGAGGGTGTACGAACTTAATTCAGGCGTTGTTTTACGATCTTGCGACCGGATTCGTTTGTCGTTCAATGTGCCGCACCTTCTTCTTGGTTCAAGATTGACTTTGGCAGTGGAAACACAAGTAACTTAGGCGTTGAGTGGTGAGGGGGATGCCGTAGCCTTTCGAGGGCGTAGGCGGTCCCTCGACTCGGCCAACTCTCAGCCGTGGTAGGCTTGTGCCTTGCTTCCGTCTTTCTGAGCTGTCGAGGAAAGGTTTGGCAGCATGTTTTTTCGAAAAAAAGTGGTTTACGTTTATTTATCGTTCGATGTGTTGTGCTTTTCTCTTAGCCCGAGATCGATTTCGGCGGAGGGATGCAAGTAACCTAGGCATCGAGTGGTGAGGGGGATGCCGTAGCCTTTCGAGGACGTAGGCGGTCCCTCGACTCGGCCGACTCTTAGCCGTGGTAGGCTCGCGCCTCGCTTACATCTTTCCGAGCGGTCGAGACAACGCTTGGCAACACATTTTCGAAAAAGAAGCACATGGAAAAAGGTTAGGACTTGTTGGGGTGTTAGTCCCCCAGTAGCCCCCGGGGGGGGGGGGGGGCTCGGCTTTACTTCGAGTTCGTTTCGAGGGTAAAGGCGAGTCACCCTGTTTCATTGTTGTTAGTAACAATGTTTCCATGCCTTAAACAGACTTTATTATTATCATCGTGCGATAAAACGAGATTGCGGAAAGCACAAGAGGTTCTATGGGTAGAAACGACGTAGCTGTTGGATGTTCCAAGCGTTGGGGAAGACCTCGCCCTTCTCGTTCGCTAGCTTGTAGGTGCCGGGCTTGAGAACCTTGGCAACGATGAACGGTCCCTCCCACGGTGGCGTGTGCTTGTGTCGGCCTCGGTTGTCTTGTCGTAACCTCAGCACCAGGTCGCCCTCGTTCAGGTCTCGACGGCGCACCTTGCGCTCCTGGCATTGTCTCAGGGACTGCTGGTACCGTGCCGAGTGCAGGGTGGCCACATCTCGAGCTTCATCCACTTGGTCCAGCGAGTCTTCGCGTGATCGCTAGTTCTGCTCCTCCAGGTATGCCTTGAGTCTCGGGGACCCGTACTCGAGGTCGGTCGGCAGGATGGCCTCGGCGCCGTAGACGAGGAAGAACGGGCTGAAACCCATGGCCCTGCTCGGAATGGTTCTTAGGCTCCAAATCACCGAGGGTAATTCGACTGACCACCTTCGGCCGTAGATGTTTAACTTGTTGAAAATCCTCGGCTTCAGCCCCTGCAGAATCATACCGTTGGCGCGCTTCACTTGGCCGTTGCACTGGGGGTGTGCCACGGCTGACCAGTCCACCCCGATGTGGTGGTCGTCGCAGAATTCCAGGAACTTCTTGCCTATGAACTGGGTGCCGTTGTCGGTGATGATCGAGTTGGGCACGCCGAACCGGTGTATGATGTCTGTGAAGAACAGCACGGTTTGCTCCGATTTGATGTTGGTGACGGCTCGGACCTCAATCCACTTTGAGAACTTGTCGATGGCCACCAGTATGTGCGTGAAGCCCCCAGGCGGTTGCCGAAAAGGTCCTACGAGATCCAGACCCCAGACCGCTGTTGGCGGTCGTTACAACCCAACTTCGACCACCAATACTCGGGAATAAAAGAGGCTTTATGTAACATTCCATGTACTTAGGTTTTAGTTCTAATTGAAAGTGCATCTAGGCATTTATTTTTCCGTTTGAAATTGAGTATAGGACCACCGTATTATCAAGGGGGACGTAGTTGATAAATTATAGATGCTAAAAGTGCTTTACTTGAGATGACAAACTCTTGAGAGACTCAAAAACTCTTCACAAACACCTCTTTCTGCTCGGCCGGAACTTAGGCCGGAAGATCCGACCAGAAGTTCCGGGCAGCTTGGTCTCGAGTTTTTCCTGGCCGGAAGTTCCGGCCGTGGCATCGGAAGATGCATGACTTAGCCGTTTTTCGAGCTCACGAGTGTCCTGTTGCAAGTTCCGACCCTAGGCCGGAAGATCCGACCGGAAGTTCCGGCCGACTTTGTCTTGGCTTTCTCCGGGCCGGAAGTTCCGGGGTCCCCCGGAAGATCCGACATACAGTCGGAAGATCCGGTCCCTGGAACTTTTCTGGAGTTTCCTAACACGTATCTGTTGCATGTCGGAAGATCCGACCAAGTGTCGGAAGATCCGGTACCCCTTCGCAGAGCACATAACGGTCATATTTGGGGGGGGGGGTTGGTATAAATACCCCTCACCCCCCTTCATTCATTTGCTGCTGCACACACGACCTAACACAAGCCAAGAGCATTCACTCTCCTCCTCAAATCCCCTCCCAAGCTTGATTCTTGCCAAGATTCACCTAGGGTTTGAGTGAGAGAGAAGACTAGAAGTGAGAACTCCCTTTATTCATCTCGTGAAGCACTTTGAGCAACTTGAGTTCATTGATTCACGTTTGTTACTCTTGGAGCTTGCTCCTAGACGGTTAGAGGTGCCGTGAACTCCCATTCTCTTGTGGTTTGAGTCCCGGAAGTTTGTATTACCCTCTCTCTTCGTGAGAGCACATAGTAAGTAACTCAATCCTCCTTTGTGGTTGATTGAGAGAGACTTGGGGTTAGTGTGACAGCCCGGCTCTTTGTGAGCATCTCAATGGAGACGTAGCTCCTTTGTGGAGTGAACTTCGGTAGAAAATCCATTGTCTCCACATTTGCTCTTGTTCATATTATTTCTATAACTTGATTTGTCCCGATCTACTTATTTGTGGCTTTACTCTGATATTGATCATATTTAGAAGGTTCCTTACATCATTTGTAAGCTTTGTATTCAAGTGGAATTGTCTAAAGGTCATTAGATTTCAAATCTCGAAGTTCACTTGAATTGCCTGTCGGAAGATCCGGCTTATCATCGGATCTTCCGGTATTCTGTCTCTGCCGAACCGCCCCCAATGCACCAACCACCTCCAGGAGTGCATCCATGCCGTCCAGAGCCAAGGTGGTGGATCCAGGGGTTCGGCCGAATCCGGTCTCTTCGCTCGAATCAACAGGGAATATCCCCTGGATCCCTTGGCGGTTACTCCACTCCAAACCGCCTTAGGACACCTATATAAGCAGTGGCATACACCTTGTATCAAACACAACACAAGAGTAGAGTGAGCGTTGCCAAGTTCCGCCACTTGTATCAGTAGAATAGGGAGAGAGGAGAGGTGAGCATCCCGGAGAGGAGCCGGAGTGTCGGCCCCTCTTCCCGCTGTACCTCTATGGATGCGGCTCTGCTTCGAGTGACATCCGGGTCATGTCTGGTAACTCTTGTATCTCTCTCTGATTAATTGAGCATTCAGTTCTTACATTTATGTACTTGTTTCGTTCTTCGTTCAATGCTTAGTTGATTGGTATAACTGTATACTGGTTGCTTAGCTTGGGTGGTTATCTTGCTATAGGAGATAAGTAGTTATTGACTAGTGTAGGAGTGGTTCCTAGACTTGCCAGTAACCTTAGTTTCTGCCCGTCGCAACGGAGGTGGTAGCCGTAAGGTGGTGACAGCCCTTTCGGTCTTCGTAGTCCATCACGTTAGTTCCGGTGTCCTAGGACCCAAGGTTCAGGGTAACCGGCACCCCTTCTCATCCCTTTCTGTGTGTCGGAGGCTCTGTAGTCCTGAAGCAAGTATCTATTTTTATCTTCTGCTCTGCTCAGTCAATCGGTAGAATACCCTTACCAGACCTGTACCCTCTCTACCCTCCTACCTCTTCTCTTCTCTCCTTGTTGTCGTCATCCACCTCATCCATTTCATTCATCCACTCCATCTACCTAGGACAACTTAGTTTAGGATTAGTACACTTGTCGTTCCCCGTGGAAATTGATACCTTGGAATACTCCCGGGTGAAAGCTACATCGGTATCCGTCCGCTTGCGGATTTATTTGTAGGCCGTAAGGAGTGCCAACAAGCTTTCTGGCGCCGTTGCCCGGGAACGGTAGCTGTTCTAATTCCAAACCCAAGTTGTCCGTGTATCCCACCACCATCCACCATCTATATGAATTCCACCCTCACCTTACGCCAACTCTTGGCTCCAAAGGGCGCTTGTTTGGAGCCACTACCATCATCACATCCCATATCCACACCCGGCTATGAGCTACATCCCGGCTTCATAGCCATGGTTCGTGAGCAATCATTCTCACGAACGAAGGCCGAGAGTCCATACGCGCATTTGCGTGAGTTTGAGCAACTCTGCTCCTGTCTGACCATTGCGGGCATGACACAAGAGACACTCAAATGGAAGCTATTCCCGTTCTCATTAACGGGAGGAGCGAAGAAATGGTACTCTCTGGCTATCAGTACTACGGAAGGGAGTTGGGAGACTCTTAGAGAAAAATTCTGTCTAAATTTCTTCCCAATCTCCAAGGTAGCTAGCCTCTGAATCGAAGTTCTTACCTTTAAGCAATTAGAGGGAGAGTCGTTAGGAGCTGCCTGGGCTCGTTTCAAGCAAATCTTGGCATCCGGACCAGACCTAGGCCTATCTGAACCTATCATTCTCCAACATTTCAGCCTTGGCCTCTGTCCCGTAGCCACCACTTTCTTGGACTCTGCTTCAAAAGGGTCATTTTTTCATTTGACTCCCAGTGAAGCGAGGATAGTCCTGGAGCGTATCCTGGACGACACTCCCTACACTGGAGTCTATGACGAACTCCCCGATGAAGAAGAGAAGCAGCCTAAACCTGAAGAGCCTGTACACCAACAATCCAAATCTATCAGCTCTTCCATTCCATTAGAACCTGATGCTCAATTCGAACCACAACCTTACTCTAGCCTGGACTACCATCATCCACTCTACACCACTCCCTACGATTTTGACGATGATCTATTCGATGACATCGACTGTGCCATAAGTTTCCCACGGGAACGATGTGTAGAGCAAAAAGATCCACCCCCGACAAGGAAGCATTATAATATCAAAGAGAGTACTTAGGCCGTCTCTCTGCCATCAAGAGTCGGGAATGGCTAGACGAGGCGGAAGCCTCGACCGAGGTAGTTAAAATGCCCAAGAGAATCCGAACAATCTTTTGTGATGTTATGGGCATGGACAAAGAAATCGGGTATGACCCGAGCCTCGAAATCAACATAATCTCTAGCTCCTTGGTGCGAGCCCAACTTCCCGATGAACCATGGTCATCATCTCAGAAACATCTAAGGTTCATATCAGGAAGGGTCATCGACTGTTTAGGGATCTTGCGGGTCATACCCGTTAAGATTAACGACCCTGAACTTTTCTTGGATTTCCATATCTTTGACCTACCTGAAAATTCCACTTACTCCATCTTTATTGGTAGGCCAATCATGAAAATCCTAGAAAATTCACCAATAATCCAGCTAGAGCTTAGGATCGGAGAAGAACTCGTCCCAGTCTCTTATTCTTATTCCTTGTATACCCCAATAGAGACAGATCCCGATCCTGAGCCAATAGAGGAGGTCATGTCAACATCCTTGATAGACTTAGAGCAGCATTTCCTAGAAGAAGATACCCAATTCCTTATGGAGGAAGAAGAAATTCATCCTCCAATCGAGCCTAAGCCTATTTCCTCTAGACTGAAGTATGCTTCTCTCTTTAAGGACGAATACACTCTAGTGACCATCAGTGGCAGACCCCTGGAACCCAACCGACTTCCACGGTCCTGGAGGAGGATCGATCAGTCTCAGGACACTCGATCCAAGATTTCAAAGGGATTACTCCTAACCTTCATACACATCATATCCCTGTCTCATCTTATCTTGGGGTCGCTAGGCAATTGTCACGGAGATTCGTCTTTGACCGGGGAAAGACTAGATTTAAAGCCAGAGGCGATCATCTTCCCTTGTCATACTCCCTAATACGATCCTCTGGCTACACCTCCCACGATTAAAGGGGATTCGTAGTTTCCTTGGCCGCACCGGGCTTTATAGGTGTTTCATCGAAAATTTCTCTCAAATAGCCCGGTCGTTGACCAATCTCTTAGCCAAGGAAACACCTCTCTTCTCTGATCAAGAGTTCTCTTTTACACCCTCAAGAAAGCACTCAGTTTCGCTCCCATAATCTAGCCTCCCGACTAGAGCATTTCATTAGAAATCATGTGTGATGCGAGCGATTTTTGCCGTAGGAGCTGTTGTGGGCCAAACCAAGGACAAGAAGCATTATGCTCACTGGCCCCAGCTCAACTACGCAACCACGGAAAAGGAACTCCTAGCAGTTGTGTTTGTTATAGACAAATTCCGGTCCTACCTAGTTGGGGCAAAGGTCATAGTCTATTCAGACCATGCTGCTTTGAAGTACCTTTTGACCAAAAAGGATGCGAACCCAAGACTCATCCGTTGGGCCTGTCTCGGGTACAAGTCCCGTTTGATCTTCCCATCACCGATTTTCTTAGGGGGTGATACGCTCCTCAAGGCCACAACACTAGAGCCGTGGTACGCCACCATAGTTGACTTCATGGTGTTAGGGTACGTCCCATCAGGTGAAAATAGGAAAAGATTGGTTTATGAGAGCAGACATCACCTATGGGATAACTCGTATCTCTCCTGGATGCAAGATGGACTCAGACGATGCATACCTGCACCTGAGGCACATAAAACCTGGGAGAGATATCATGCAGCACCTTATGAAGGTCACTATAGAGCGTTCAAAATAAAGGTCTGGCAAAATGGAGATGCTAAGAAATTTAGCAAGAGATGCCCACACTGCCAGAAACACAGGAATATAAGAGACACATAGCCGCTTACCAGTAGTCTTCAAGTAGAAACCTTTGATGTATGGGGAATAGACCCCATGGGTCATTTCCCTAACTCAGAGAACTACGAGTTTACTCTGGTAGCCATAGATCCCGTCTCTAACTGGGTAGAAGCCAAGCCCTATCGAGCCGCAGCCACCAGGCACGCTAAGCAAATATCCCATGAAAACATCTTTCCTTGCTTTGGCGTCCTGGGCTAGTCGTAGAGGCTCCCATCTCATTGACTCCATCTCCCGGAAATATCTAAGCTTGGGGGAGCCGCATTTTATAGCCACACCTTCTCACCCCCAAACTAATGGTTAAGCAGAATATCAGCACTCACATCAAGAACATTCTGCAAAATCGTCAATGAGATGGGTGTGCAGTAGAGAGATAGGCTCACTGATGCACTCTGGGCATACTAGACCACTCTAGTTGGGCAAACTAGGACAATTCGGCCGAACCATGCTGGTTCGACCGAAGGACCCCTGTTTTGCCCCTTGAGCATCCATTTGGACCCTAGATCCTATCTCTATCCCATCTTGTCTCAGAGTCGTTAGGAAAATGTTGGGAAAGTTGCTTGTCAATCTCGAGTCAGAAACCATCCTCCATCACTTTCCCGAACACGACCAAGTCTTCACATTTCCCAGCCACCATCCTTGTCCAAAGACCTTTCCTCACCCAAGGGCTCCCTCTCCATAAGTATGACAAGTCCACTAACGAAGAAAGCCATGGAGGAGGGAGAAGAGAAACCCATGGTTGAAGAGCCTGAAAAAGAACTGGCACAAACCAGCCAGAAGTTGAGCAACCGGGATGAGAAGGTCACTGAAGGCGAGCCTTGGCAGATGCACAAGAACAATGTCCTCTTCCAAGCATTCACAACCAAATTCAAGAGGCTCGCCAAAGCCACATGACATCTAGACCTTTACAATCCATCTATAGAGTAGAAGTCGTGTGGTTGTATCTTTTAGAGCACCATTAGTTTCAATTTATTTCCCAATTCAATTTCCCTTTGCTCAAATCATTGTTTAGGAGGTGCTCTAATTATTTCCCTTCCAACACATTTTGTTTCCAACCTTAGCTTGATGAATAAATAAAATTAGAGTTGAATGCAAAAAGAATAAAATTGTCGCTCCGGTTGGTGCATTTGAGCCAACCGGAGATTGCCATATTTAACAGAAAGATACATGAGTACAGGCATGACACAGTGGAGGAGCAGGATGAGGACGAGCAGGCCGACCAGCTCACTCAGTACCTTTCAAGGTTGAATCCCTACCAGTGAAGAGTCCAAGCTTGGGGGAGGACCCCCATCAGGTACGTTCCGAATTACTCAGCACTTTGGTCATTCAATTGAAAATACTTCCCTTGAATACCAATTAACTCCCAACCATGTATGGAATGAAACATATGCCTCTCACTTTGGAAATGATGAATAGTTGCTCTGTCACTAATTTTGCTAGTACTTTGTTGAAACTAGTTGCTTGACTATGCTTGAGTTATTTGGCATGAGTAGAAATGAACCTGAAAACCTTGTGGGAGAATATGCCTTATTCCAAGTCTCGTTTGTTGTGGGGATTGATATAGTGAGACTTTGGTTGAATTCTATTTCGGCTCTTAGTATGGTGAAAATCTCGGATGTTTATGTTTTCAAAAATAAAACAAAGTTCCTCATTGGTCAAAAATTCCTACCAGAGCCATATGATAGGATTAGTTCTAAACTTTCTACCATATGCTGCTTGTCATCTTAGTGAGCCTTGTCAAATTGTTGTAACCTTTGAGGGATCTTTCATGCTTTCAAGATCGAGATTCACAAACACTCCACCTCTCACTTGCAATTCCTACACTGGGAGTTAGCAAAACCATGCCATCATCCATTCCACAAAAATAAACTTCATGTTCTCTGATTCCCTCTCCAAATATCTTTGAAGTAGAGGCATGGGCTATGCAAAAAGAAAAAGAAAAGCATGCCAAGTGGCATGGCAAAAATATGAGAAAAAGAAAAGCATGCCAAAAAGGCATGGCAAAAAAAGGGAATAAAAGATAGCCCATGCTCTCGAAAAATAAATAAAGGAGAGGAAGAATCATTCCATGAAGTTCCACCAAATTCCACTCCACATATTCCACTCCGCATATTTCACACACTTGCACTTCTCGATCTAAGAGTGTGATTTGATTCTCCTAAGGTCCGGTCTTTGACTTAGCAAAATATAAGATGCTTGTATGCCTTCATCCTTTGTCCCTAAGCCACACAAAAAGCCAAATTAGATGTTAGGATAAAAAGAAGGCAAAGCCTTTAGTGAGGATTCAAATACACTTGAGCGATTGAGTGAACCAATGAGGAACAACTTATCTTTTCACAAAAGGGGTGAAAACTCCGAGATAGGATCCTGAAAAGAGTAGAGTGGAATAAAACTAAGTTAAACTGTTCATCCTTTCAATCGCCCAAGATAAGGAGTTTTCTATAAGCCCCAGAGGTAAAATGGTGAATTAATACTTTGCGAAGTGATTCAAGTAAAATTTGAGTACTAGTTGTTTATAAAGATACCTGCAAGAGAAATGACATTGTAGCAACTCCTGATCCACCGAGCCTAAGTTTTTATCTTTGCTCGAGGACGAGCAAAGAGCTAAGCTTGGGGGAGCTTGTTGGTGGTCGTTACAACCCAACTTCGACCACCAACACTCGGGAATAAAAGAGGCTTTATGTAACATTCCATGTACTTAGGTTTTAGTTCTAATAAAGTTCCACGAGTTTTGGTGAGTGTTGCTTATGCAGGTACAATATCTACAAATACGTGCTATAGGGGTCGGAAATGACCAATTCGGCCGAACGACACGTTCGGCCGGTTACCCCCCTTAGCCGTACAGGCCAGCGGGAGCCGTCCACGTCAACCAAACGACAACACACGACACGTGGATGACCGCCAACACATCCCGGAGCACCGACACGTCATCCTGGGCCGAATCAACTCAAACCCAAGCACCAGAGGCCAGCCCAAGGGGTCCAAGAGCAAGAGGCGGTGCACGGGGGGCGTTCTAGGCTGAAAGCCCAGTTCAGCTGAACCCACCAGTTCGGCCGAACCACCCCCAATGCACCAACCGCCTCCAGGAGTGCATCCATGCCGTCTAGAGCCAAGGCGGTGGATCCAGGGGTTCGGCCGAACCGACCTGTTCGGCCGAACCCGGTCTCTTCGCCCGAATCAACAGGGAATATCCCCTGGATCCCTTGGCGGTTACTCCACTCCAAACCGCCTTAGGACACCTATATAAGCAGTGGCATACACCTTGTATCAAACACAACACAAGAGTAGAGTGAGCGTTGCCAAGTTCCGCCACTTGTATCAGTAGAATAGGGAGAGATGAGAGGTGAGCGTCCCGGAGAGGAGCCGGAGTGTCGGCCCCTCTTCCCGCTGTACCTCTACGAATGCGGCTCTGCTTCGAGTGACATCCGGGTCATGTCTGGTAACTCTTGTATCTCTCTCTGATTAATTGAGCATTCAGTTCTTACATTTATGTACTTGTTTCGTTCTTCGTTCAATGCTTAGTTGATTGGTATAACTGTATACTGGTTGCTTAGCTTGGGTGCTTATCTTGCTATAGGAGATAAGTAGTTATTGACTAGTGTAGGAGTGGTTCCTAGACTTGCCAGTAACCTTAGTTTCTGCCCGTCGCAACGGAGGTGGTAGCCGTAAGGTGGTGACAACCCTTTCGGTCTTCGTAGTCCATCACGTTAGTTCCGGTGTCCTAGGACCCAAGGTTCAGGGTAACCGGCACCCCTTCTCATCCCTTTCTGTGTGTCGGAGGCTCTGTAGTCCCGAAGCAAGTATCTATCTGTATCTTCTACTCTGCTCAGTCAATCGGTAGAATACCCTTACCAGATCTGTACCCTCTCTACCCTCCTACCTCTTCTCTTCTCTCCTTGTTGTCGTCATCCACCTCATCCATTTCATTCATCCACTCCATCTACCTAGGACAACTTAGTTTAGGATTAGTACACTTCTCGTTCCCCGTGGAAATCGATACCTTAGAATACTCCCGGGTGAAAGCTACATCGGTATCCGTCCGCTTACGGATATATCTGTAGGCTGTAAGGAGTGCCAACAACCACGAAAGGCCATGTGACGGGGATGGTCTGCAGAACATGCGCCGGGAGATGGGTGTGGCGTGCGTAGAACTGACACCCCTCGCAGGTGCGCACGGTTTCTTTGGCGTCAGCTACGGCCATGGGCCAGTAGAATCCCTGTCGAAAGGTGTTACCCACGAGGGTTCGTGGCACTACGTGATGCCCGTAGATGCCTTCATGGATGTCGCGTATCAGCTGCTGACCCTCGGGGAGGGGTACGCATCGCTACAGGATTCCCGAGGCGCTGCGCTTGTACAGCTCACCGTCGATCAAGACAAAAGACTTGGCCTTTCTTGCGATGCGTCGGGCCTCGGTTCGGTACGAGGGTAGGCATCCCTGGTCCAGCCACTCGAGGTACGGGGTCCGCCAGTCTCAAGGTGGTGGTGGGTCGGCGTCGATCTCCATCGCCTCCGCCTCATCCATCGAGGAGGTCTTTAAGTCGGGGACCTCGAGATTTACTTCCGGGGAGTCCTCGTTCATGGGGTCACCGTCTCCAGCCCCCGAGACTTTCGAGGCCTTCCGAGGGGGGTGCTCGGCACCCTCGAGATCGACGGAGGGCTTGTCAAGGTCGCAGATGAAGACATTCGGCGGAACGGTTATCCGTTCGGACGTGATTTTTGCCAGTTGGTCCGCTTCCTCGTTGTATTTGCGTGAGATGTGGCTAAGTTCGAGGCCATAGAATTTGTCCTCGAGCATGCGCACCGCGTTACTATACGCCTCTATCTTGTCGTCGCGACAGCTTGAGGTCTTCATGACTTGGTCGACGATCAGTTGAGACTCACCTCGAACATAGAGGCGCTTTACTCCGATTTCGACGGCGATGCGGAGGCCGGCGAGGAGGGCTTCATATTCCGCCATATTGTTGGATGCCGGAAAGTGTAGTCGCACAATATAGCGAATGTGCTCCCCTTGAGGTAAGACGAAGAGAAGGCCCGCGCCTGCCCCAACTTTCATTACTGACCCGTCAAAGTATAGGGTCCAGCATTTAGCCTGGATACATGGCGGGGGAAGCTGCGTGTTCGTCCATTCTGCCATGAAATCCGCCAGGATTCGTGACTTTATTGCCTTTCGAGGGGCGTAGGTGAGAGTCTCGCCCATTAGTTTCATCGACCACTTAGCTATTCTGCCAGCGACATCTGGATTATGGATTATCTCCCTCAGAGGGAAAGACGAGACCACGGTCACCAGATGCACCTCGAAGTAGTGTCGCAGCTTTCATCGCGCGAGCACTATAGCATAGAGCAGCTTCTGGATATGGGGATACCTCATTTTGGTGTCGGATAGCACTTCGCTGATGTAATACACCGGCCTTTGTACCGGCAGGGCGTGCCCCTCCTCCGTCCTCTCGACGACGATGACCGCGCTAACTACCTGAGTAGTTGCGGCAACGTAGAGGTAGAGAGGCTCATTGTCCTGCGGCGGTGTCAAGACGGGTGCGCGTGCTAGCGACGCTTTCAGCCCGACGAGGGCCCTTTGTGCCTCGGGGGTCCAAGTGAAACGTTCGTGTTTCTTCAGGAGCCGATACAAGGGCAAGCCTTTCTCGCCGAGTCGCGAAACGAAACGGCTCAGCGCCGCGAGGCAGCCCAGCACCTTCTGTACCCCCTTGAGGTCTCGAATCGGCCCCATTCATTCCAGGGCCAATACTTTTTCGGGGTTGGGCTTGATGCCTCGCTGGGAGATGATGAAACCCAATAGCATGTCGCGCGGCACCCCGAACACGCACTTCTCCGGGTTCAATTTTACCCCGTTTGCCCGGAGGCAATCGAATGTGATTCGAAGATCGTTGACTAGGTCGTCCGCCTTCCTAGATTTTACAACGATATCGTCAACGTATGCCTCAACGATCCGCCCAATGTGATCCCCGAAAACGTGATGCATACATCGTTGGTATGTAGCCCCCGCGTTTCAGAGACCACACGACATAGTGACGTAACAAAACATGCCAAACGGGGTGATGAAGGAAGTCGCGAGCTGGTCGGACTCTTTCATCTTGATTTGGTGATAACCGGAATAAGCATCGAGAAAGCATAGCAATTCACACCCAGCAGTTGAATCAACTATTTGATCGATACGTGGCAGAGGGAAAGGAACTTTGGGACATGCTTTATTTAAACAAGTGTAATCTACGCACATGCGCCATTTCCCATTCTTTTTCTTAACTAAGACATGATTAGCTAGCCACGTGGGGTGAAATACCTCCTTGATGAACCCGGCCTCCAGAAGCTTGCGCAGCTCCTCTCCGATCGCGCGGCACTTTTCCTCGTCGAAGCGTCGCCGGCGTTGCATCACCGGTCTGGCTTGAGGCTGGATATCAAGGGAGTGCTCTGCGACCTCCCTCGGAATGCGCGGCATGTCCGAGGGACTCCACGCGAAGATGTCAGCGTTGGCGCGGAGGAAGTCGACGAGCACTACTTCCTATTTGGGGTCGAGTGTGGAGCAGACTTTAACCGCCTTACCCTCGAGATCGTTTGGATCGAGGGATACGGCCTTGGTCTGCTCCGCGGCCTCAAAGTTGCCCGCATGCTTGTTGTGGGAGCTGGCGGCCTCGTTGAGCATCTTATCGAGGTCAGCCACCTGAGCTTCGAGGCAAGCGTGGGCCTCGGCGCGTTTGACGCACTCTACGTCGCATTCGTAGGCATGCTCGAACGTCGGCCCGACCGTAATGATGCCCTTCGGCCCCGGCATCTTCGCATCTTGAGGTAGGTGTAGTTGGGGACCGCCATGAACTTGGCGTAGGCTGGCCATCCAAGTATGGCGTGATAGGCCCCTCGAAACCCCACCACCTCGAAGGAGAGGACCTCTTTACGGAAGTTGCCAGGTGTGCCGAAGTAGACAGGCAGGTCTATCCGCCCGAGGGGTTGGACCTTCTTGCGTGGCGCAATGCCGTGGAATGCGGACAAACTGGGCCGCAGCTTGTCCGTGCCGATCCCCATCAACTCTAAGGTGCTGGAGAACATGATGTTGAGGCTGCTGCCTCCATCCATCAACACCTTGGAGAATCGGGTGTTGCCGATCACAGGGTCGACAACGAGCGGATAGTGTCCAGGGTTGGGGATGTAGTCCGGGTTGTCTTCGCGACCGAAAGATATGGTCTCTGTCGACCAGTCGAGGTACGAGGGTGTAGCAGGGCGCGCGGTGTAGACCTCTTGGCGTTCGCGCCGTCGCCGCCGCGCAGACATGTTTGCCGCGGAGCCCCCGGTGATGAAGAAGACGTTCTCCATGAACGGGAAGTCGCCGCCCGCGGTGTCGCCGCCTCTACCAACGTTTTTCTTCGCGTCTCCCTCTTTCGCAACGAGGCTCCGATAGTGCTTCTTGATCATCTCGCACTGCTCGAGGGTATGCGAGACTGTGGTGTTGTGGTATGGGCACGGCTTTTTGAGCATGTCGTCGAACCGGCCTCCCGGGGGTGGCGGGGGACGAGGTCCCCGCCGGGTTTGGTCCGCGGCGAAGGCTTCGTCGGGGTCGTCCTCGCGTCGCGGGCCACGCTCGGGTCTTGGGCCTCATTTGCCTAGGTTGCCCTGCTTGTGTTGCTTGGGCTTCTTCGCTTGCTCTTTGGGTCGGCCGCCTTCTGCAGGCGCCTCTTCTGCGCATTTCCCCTTCTTCCCATCGCAGATGGCGCAGACCGCCTCCTCCCCCGATGCAAAGCTCGACGCGATGTCGAACAGCTTGCTGATGCTAGTGGGGTGGTTGTGGCCGAGCTCGTGCACGAGCTCGCGGCACGTCGTACCTTCGAGGAAGGCATTGATGACCTCGGCGTCACCAACGTTGGGGAGCTCGGTGCAGCGCTTGGAGAAGCGATGTATATAGTCCCTCATGGGATCGCTCGACCTTTGGAGACATCCCCGCAGGTCCCAGGAGTTTCCTGGGCGTACGTAGGTGCCTTGGAAGTTTCCCATGAACAGTTTGACCAGGTCGCCCCAGTCGTGAATCTGGTTCGCGAGCAAGTGCTCGAGCCACTGCCGGGCCGAGTCGGCGAGGTGGAGGGGCAGGTTGCGGATGATCATGTAGTCGTCTGTGACACCACCCAACTGGTAAGCCAATCGATAATCATTGAGCCAAACTTCAGGGTTAATCTCACCTGAGTACTTGGTGATGGTCGCTGGCTGTCGGAAACGAGGAGGAATGGCCGCCGTGCGGATGGCGGGGCTGAACACCCGAGTCCCCGCGGGCTCAGGCGTCGGGCTCTTGTCTTCTTCTTCGTCGAAGCGGCCCCCTCGTCGTGGATGGTACCCTCGGCTCGTCGCGGTGTCGTACTTCTTCTTGTTCAGGACGTTGCAGGCATCGCCGTCGTTGGCGGCGCCACGCATGTCCTGAAGCCGGTCCTTCGCGGGCCTTCGTTCGCCAAGGCGATGCGCCACAAGCGCCCTACAGTCGTTCGTTGGACGGTTGGGCGTCCATTTCCCCTGGCGAGGGGTGTGGACGGACTCCTCCTTGTCCTGCCTGCTGGCCTCGGCTCTCGAGTTGGCTTGATGTCGAATGCGAGAGGCGAAGCTCTCGGCCTGTAGGACGGCCGCCTGCTCGATGAGGCTCTGCGCCTCGCGGTGCAAGAGCCGAGCCGATGGCATGGAGGGTTCAGGGATGGCGCGTAGCAGCGTTGCCGCGGTGATGAGCTTTTGGCTTGCGCGTGGCAAGTCAGCGTTGCCGTCGTTCTCGATGCGGATGCGAGCAAGACGCAACGCGGCCGTCGCGCGTTCGCCGCGATGAGGGTGCTGCGCCTCCAGTGCCGCTCGCAGCTGCTGTACTTGACGACGCTCCTCCTGGAGCCTGTCTTCCAACTCCTTCACCTGCGCAAGCTGGGCTTGTGCTAACGCCTCGTCGCCCTGAGGCGTTGCGGCGTTGGCGTCAGCGGGCGTTGCGGCGCCCGTACCTGGAGGCGGCTCGCGGATGACCCCAACCGCCGCCGGGGTCTTGTCTTGATCGTTGTCGTCGTCGCTTCCGTCCTCACTTCCAGTCCCGAGTTCGCCGTCGATGACGAAGCATCCCAGCGCGGGGTAACTTTCCCCCTCGCTGGAGATGTCGAAGCAGTGATCGACGGAGTTCAGGAACTGTCGGAGTGCCTCGACGTCTTGGATCCCGGCGTAGTCCCACTCCTCGCTGCTGGAGCCCGGTGGGTACCACTCGTCGGGTGAGGCGGTGCAGTAGCGCGTCGTGCCTTCAGACGATGATGAATGGTCGACACGGTTCCGGGCCCTGCGCGGGCGCGCGGGTCGCGCTGCCCTTCTCCCCCATGGCGCGCTTGTATGGCACCGGTACGTCGGCCGGTATCCTCCTCTTGTCGAGGCGGGTTGGTGGGTTCCCCCAATGCTGTGATGAGCGGCAGTGTGGGGTGCCCCGGGTCGCTCCTGCTGTGTCCGTCGCGGCCGACGGCTTGCCTGCCCTTGGTGGATCGGTGGCAATTCGGCCTGCGTTGGCACAGTGGCGTCGCGGCTGGCACGCATGTGAGTGCCCAACGTCGCGGAGATTGTCGCGGCGGTGTTGCGCAGCCCCGTCGGGAAGCGGGCCGATGTGGCTGCTGTTCTCCGCAGGGTTCACCGAAGGCGTCGCATTCCCTCCTGACTCCGCGTCAGGGGACGGCGCCCGCGGGTTGTCCACCTCTGAGAGCGTCACCCGCACGGGCTGGCGCTGCTCCACCTGCACCTGCAGGCCTCGCAGCCGGTGGCGGCTTAGGAGCCCGCCTGTCGAAGATGATGACGACGAAGTCTCTATCTCGTCGGTGCGATGGAGTTGCATGAGGTAGTTGGACCTGTCTGACTCGAACGTCAGGCTCCCGAACTGGATCATGAATCCAGGTGGGAATCCGGCGGTGGTCCCGTCGGGGGACCTCGTCGTCGGTGGCTCGTCGCTAGAAGCCATCAAGGGAACTGGCGAGAAAAGCGAATCGCACAGCGCTCCCCCTACCTGGCGCGCCATTGTCGGTGTCGAAAATGGCCGGCACTCCCTACACCGCACAGAAATGCGCTGTGTCTCGTCCCGTGATGGTCGATGCGGAAGCTAACACAAGGACACGGGTTTATCCTGGTTCCGGCCGCGGGGCCGTACGTCCAGCAGGGGCGTGCTCGCGCACTCGTATTAGCTTTGCACCGGGGTACTTGTAGAGAGGGGGCTACAAGTGGATGCGGGAGAGGAAAGGCAGTCTCCAAGTCCCTGTCGTTGGTGGGGATGATTGAGGCGAATGCCAATATCGGACGTGTGTGTTTGTGCGAGCGAGAGCCAAGGCGATGAACCTCGAGCTGTTGCTTTGTTGTGCTTGTCCCGTACGGGACTCCTCTCCCTCCCTTTTATAGTTCAAAGGAGAGAAGGGTTAGAGTTCGCGTGTACAATACGTGCTACAGTGTGAGTCGTACGGCGTATCCGTGCCTTGCAGGCCTTGTCAAGATTGCTTCTTGGTCTTGTCTGCTGACGTGGTTTTTGGCGGTCGTTACAGACCGATTTCCGACCTCCAACCAAGTATAAAACAGACACAATGGAGACACGCACCATAGCTAAAGGGCTTATCACTGACTATTTCCACAAGTTTTGGTGATTGTCCTCTGTGCAGGTACAAAATGGAGAAACACGTGCTATAAGGGTCGGAAATGACCGTTTCGGCCGAACGACACGATTCGGTCGGTTACCCCCCTTAGCCGTATACGAAATCGGGAAGCCATCCACGTCACCGACACTCAAGCAGCGACCGGGATGACACGTAGACGACCACCACCACATCCGGGGCCGGTCCAACTCGAAACCAAGTACCAGGAACTAGCCAGGAGGGCCCACAGGGCAGAGGTTGCACGGGGGAGCACTGCCAGGCCACAGGGCCCGTTCGGCCGAACGGCCCACTTCGGCCGAACCGCCCCAAGAAGTCCACCGCCTCAGCAACCGCCTCGGCACCAAGGCGGTGCCACGTGCCCGTTCGGCCGAACACATCGGTTCGGCCGAACCAGCCACTTCGGCCGAATGGCCCGGAGCCGCCTTGAGCTGCCTTGGCCGCTGCTCCACTCCTCCACCGACCCGGACCACTATAAATTGAGACCCCTGGTCACCTGCAAGACACACAACACAAGAGTAGAGTGCAGGCGAAGCACTGTTAGTTCTCCACTTGTATCAGTAGAGATAGGGAGAGAGGAGAGGTGAGCGTCCCGGAGAGGAGCCGAAGTGTCGGCCCATCTTCCCGTTGTACCTCTACGGATGCGACTTCACTTCGAGTAACATCCGGGTCTTGTCTGGTAACTCTTGTATCTCTCTCTGATTAATTGAGCATTCAGTTCTTACTTTTATATGCTTGCTGGTTCTTCGTTCAATGCTTAGTTGTGTAGTATAATTGTATACTAGCTGCTTAGCTTGAGTGCTTATCTGTCTGCAGTAGATAAGTATTAGTCAACTAGTGTAGGCGTGGTGCCTATACTTGAGGCTAACTTAGTTTCTGCCCGTCGCAACGGAGGTGGTAGCCGTAAGGTGGTGACAGCCCTTTCGGTCTTCCTAGCCCATCACGTTAGTTCCGGTGTCTTATGACCCAAGGTTCAGGGTAACCGGCACCCCTTCTCACCCCTTTCTGTGTGTCGGAGGCTCTGTAGTCCCGAAGTAAGTATCTATCTGTATCCTCTGATCTGCTTAATCAATCGGTAGAATACCTTTATCAGACCCGTACCCTCTCTACCCTCTTACCCCTTTTCTTCTCTCCTTGTTGTCGTCATCCATCTCATCCATTCCATTTCATCCACACCATCTACCTAGGACAACTTAGTTTAGGATTAGTACACTTCTCGTTCTCCGTGGAAATCGATACCTTGGAATACTCCCGGGTGAAAGCTACATCGGTATCCGTCCGCTTGCGGATTTATCTGTAGGCCGTAAGGAGTGCCAACAAGCTTTCTGGCGCCGTTGCCGGGGAACGGTAGCTGTTCTGATTCCGAACCCAATTTGTCCGTGTATCCCACCACCATCCACCATATGAATTCCACCCTCACCTTACGCCAACACTCGGCTCCAACGGGCGATTGTTTGGAGCCAGCACCATCATCACATCACATATCCACACCCGGCTATGAGCTACGTCCCGGCTTCATAGCCATGGTTCGTGAGCAATCGTTCTCAGGAACGAAGGTCGAGAGTCCATACGCGCATTTGCGCGAGTTTGAGCAACTCTGCTCATGTCTGACCATTGCGGGCATGACACAAGAGACACTCAAATGGAAGTTATTCCCGTTTTCACTAGCGGGAGGAGCAAAGAAATGGTACTCTCTGGCTGTCAGTACTATGGACGGGAGCTGGGAAGTTCTTAAGGAAAAATTCTGCCTAAACTTCTTCCCAGTCTCCAAGGTAGCCAGTCTCCGAGCGGAAATCATTAACTTTAAGCAATTAAAGGGAGAATCGTTAGGAGCTGTCTGGGCTCGTTTCAAGCAAATACTGGCCTCAGGACCGGACCTAAGCCTACCAGAACCTGTTGTTTTACAACACTTTGGCCTCTGTCCCGTAGCCACCACTTTCTTGGACTCTACTTCTGGAGGGTCGTTCTTTCATTTGGTCCCTAGTGAAGCGAGGGTAGTCCTGGACCGTATCCTAGACAACACCCCCTACACTGGAATCTATGATGAACTCCCTGATGAAGAAGAGAAGCAGCCTGAACCTGAACCTAAAAAGCCAATACCAGTCCAATCCAAATCCATTAGCTCGTCCAGTCCATCAGAACCTGAAGCTCATTTCGAACCACAACCATATCCTAGCCCAGACTACTATGATTCACTCTACACCACTCCCTATGATTTTGACGATGATCTATTCGATGACATCGGGAGTGTAACGAGTTTCCCTCGAGAACACCGTGTAGAGCCCATAGATCAAGCCCCTGACAAGGAAGAACTCGAATACCAGAGAGAATACCTTGGACGTCTCTCTGCTATCATGAGTCGGGAGTGGCTAGAAGAGGCCGAAGCCTCAACCGAGGTCGTCAAGATGCCCAGAAAGATTCAAAGGATATACTGTGAGGTCCTGGGCAAAGACAAAGAAATTGGGTATGACCCGAGCCTCGGGATCAACATAATCTCTAGCTCGTTGGTGCATGACCAACTCCCTGGTGTACCTTGGTCATTTTCTCAAAAACGACTAAAATTCACTTCGGGAAGAATCCCGGATTGTTTGGGGATCTTGCGGGTCACACCCGTTAAGATTAACGACCCTGAACTCTTCATGGATTTCCATATCTTTGACCTACCCAGCGACACCACACATCCCATCTTCATAGGTAGACCAATCCAGAAGATATTGGAAAAGGCACCAACAAATCAGCTAGTAGAGCTCAGGATCGGCAAAGAACTCATCCTTGTCTCCTATTCTCAATCCTTGAACACCCCATTAGAGGCAGACCCCGATCCTGACCCATTAGAGGAAGTTAGGTCAGCTCACCTATTAGACCTAGAGCAGCCTATTCCAGAAGAAGATCTCCCGTTTTTCTCAGAAGAAGAGGAAACACATCCTCTGATTGAGCTTGACACAAACGAAACTCCAAAACCATCCCCAATCGAGCTCAAACCACTTCCACCTGGACTTAGGTATGCTTTCCTCTTTGGAGATAAGCAAACTCCAGTGATCATCAGTGATAAGCTCTCCGAACTAGAAACCCAACAACTCATCACTGTCCTGGAGAAGAATCGATCGGTCTTAGGATATTCTCTCCAAGACCTGAAAGGGATTAGCCCAAATCTTTGTACTCATCGCATCCCGATCGATTCTGAAGCAATGCCGTCTCGGGAACCTCAAAGACGGCTGAACAATGCCATGAGAGAGGTCGTGAAAAAGGATGTTCTCAAGCTCCTTCATGCTGGAATCATCTACCTAGTTCCCAATAGCGAGTGGGTTAGTCCCGTCCAAGTCGTTCCAAAGAAGGGAGGAATGACGGTAGTGCGCAATGACAAGAATGAGCTCATTCCTCAGCGCACTGTTACCGGGTGGCGTATGTGCATAGATTATCGTAAACTCAACAAAGCCACCAAGAAAGACCATTTCCCTCTTCCGTTCATAGACGAGATGCTTGAACGGCTAGCCAAACACTCCTTCTTCTTTTTCCTTGATGGTTACTCTGGATATCACCAAATCCCAATCCATCCTGAAGACCAGAGTAAAACCACGTTCACATGCCCTTATGGGACGTATGCCTATCGGCGTATGTCCTTTGGGTTGTGTAACGCACCTGCCTCTTTCCAACGTTGCATGATGTCCATCTTCTCTGACATGATTGAGGATATTATGGAAGTGTTCATGGACGATTTCTTAGTTTATAGAAGGACCTTCACCGAGTGTCTGAAAAATCTGGACAAGGTCCTCCAGAGGTGTAGAGAGAAGCACCTCATTTTGAACTGGGAAAAGTGTCATTTTATGGTGCGAGAGGGTATAGTCTTAGGACATCGGGTGTCGGAACGTGGAATCGAGGTAGACAGGGAAAAAATAGACGTGATTGAGCAACTTCCACCTCCCACAAACGTTAAGGGAATCCGAAGCTTCCTTGGTCATGCCGGATTCTATAGGCGCTTCATCAAAAACTTTTCCCAGATATCTCGGCCCTTGACCAATCTTTTAGCCAAAGATGCCCCCTTCATTTTCAATGAGGAGTGTTACGCCGCTTTTCACACCCTCAAGAAGGCACTCATTTCCGCTCCCATTATCCAGCCTCCCGACTGGAGCATCCCATTTGAAATCATGTGTGATGCGAGCGACTATGCCGTAGGAGCTGTGCTGGGCCAAACTAAGGACAGGAAGCACTATGCTATCTCATACGCTAGCAAAACGCTCACCGGCCCTCAGCTCAACTACGCGACCACGGAAAAGGAACTCTTAGCGGTCATATTTGCTATAGACAAATTCTGGTCCTACCTAGTCGGGGCCAAGGTCATAGTCTATTCAGATCACGCTGCTCTGAAGTACCTTCTGACCAAGAAGGATGCAAAGCTGAGACTCATCCGCTGGGTTCTGCTACTCCAGGAGTTCGACATCGAGATAAGAGATAAGAAGGGAGTAGAGAACTCAGTGGCTGACCACCTGTACCGAATGGAAGTACCATCTGATCTTCCGATCGACGATTACTTGCGGGATGACACGCTCCTTAAGGTCACCACTGGTGATCCGTGGTACGCTAACATAGCAAACTTCATGGTCACGGGGTATGTCCCTCCTGGAGAAAATAAGAAGAGATTAGCTTATGAGAGCCGACTCCACCTCTGGGACGACCCGTACCTCTTCCGGATATGTAGTGATGGACTCCTCAGAAGGTGCATCCCTGCACATGAGGCATATAAAATCCTAGAGAGGTGCCACGCAGCTCCGTACGGAGGACACTACGGTGCATTCCGGACCAATGCTAAAGTCTGGCAGAGCGGATTTTATTGGCCCAGCATGTACGAAGATGCAAGAGCATTCGTCATGCGATGCCCCCGCTGTCAGAAACACGGAAACATTAACACTAGAGACGCGATGCCACTCACTAGCAATCTCCAAGTAGAAATTTTCGATGTTTGGGGAGTGGACTTCATGGGTCCCTTCCCAATTTCCGAGGGTTGCCAGTTCATCCTAGTGGCAGTAGACTATGTCTCTAAGTGGGTGGAAGCTCTACCTTGTGTAGCCGCCGATTCTAGGAACGTGAGACGAATGTTTCATGAGTACATCTTTCCGCGTTTCGGCGTTCCTAGGATAGTCATTAGTGATGGCGGATCCCATTTCATCGATTCAGCCTTCCGTAAGTATCTTTCAAGTCTGGGGGTGCAGCATAATGTTGCTACACCCTATCACCCTCAGACTAGCGGTCAAGCAGAAACATCAAACAAACAAATCAAAAATATTCTGTAGAAGACCGTAAATGAGATGGGTAGGCAATGGAAGGATAAACTCCCGGATGCACTCTGGGCATATCGTACGGCCTATAAGACGCCCATAGGCCTGACCCCATATCAGCTAGTATATGGCAAGACCTGCCACTTACCAGTAGAGATGGAGTTCAAAGCTCACTGGGCCATTAGGAAGTGGGATATGAACCTTCCAGTTGCCGGCCTCAAGCGGAAGATCCAGTTGGCCGAATTAGATGAAATGAGGGAACGAGCTTACCACAGCTCCCGGCTATATAAGGAACGGACCAAGAGATGGCATGATAAGAGAATCAAGGTCAAGACGTTCAAGCCGGGAGATAAGGTCCTCGTTTTCAACTCCCGTGTCAAACTTTTCGGTCACGGGAAGTTGAGGAGCAAGTGGGATGGCCCATTCACAGTAATCAATGCTGCATCTCATGGGGCCGTCACTCTGCAAAGCGAGGACGGAAACACCTTTAAGGTCAACGGATAGCGGTTGAAGGTTTTCCTAGAACCAGAACCTCCGCCACTCGACGAATTAGATGTCGTCGAGTTCATAGAACTCCGGACCCCGTCCGTCTTTAGATACAGCACCGTTTAGTTCAGTTTAGTTTGGTGTGTTAGTTAATTGTGTGATTCATTTATTTTCCTTAGATTCATGATTAGGGTGCTCTGAATTTTTCCCTTCCAATCATTTATTCCAAATTTTAGTTCACAGAATAAATAAAATTAGAGTTGAATGCAAAAAGAATAAAATTGTCGCTCCGGTTGGTGCATTTGAACCAACCGGAGATTGCCCTGTTTAACGAAAAGATACATGAGTACAGGCATGACACAGTGGAGGAACAGGACGAGAACGAGTAGGCCGACCAGCTGACTCAGTACCTTTCAAGGTTGAATCCCTACCAGTGAAGAGTCCAAGCTTGGGGGAGCACCCCCATCAGGTACGTTCCGAATTACTCAGCACTTTGGTCATTCAATTGAAAATACTTCCCTTGAATAAAATTAACTCTCAACCATGCATGGAATGAATCATATGCCTCTCACTTTGGAAATGATGAATGGTTGCTCTGTCATTAATGTTGCTAGTACTTTGTTGCAACTAGTTGCTTGACTATGCTTGAGTTATTTGGCATGAGTAGAAATGAACCTGAAAACCTTGTGGGAGCATGTGCCTTATTCCAAGTCTAGGTTGTTGTGGGGATTGATATAGTGATACTTTGGTTGAATTCTATTTCTGCTCTTAGTATGGTGAAAATCTCGGATGATTATGCTTTCAAAAATAAAACAAAGTTTCTCATTGGTCATAATACCTACCAGAGCCATATGATAGGATTAGTTCTAAACTTTCTACCATATGATGCTTGTCATCTTAGTGAGTTTTGTCAAATTATTGTGACCTTAGTGAGGAATCTTCCATGCTTCTAAGATCGAGATTCACATACACTCCACCTCTCACTTGCAATTCCTACTTTGGGAGTTAGCAAAACCATGACATCATCCATTCTATAAAAAATTTCATGCTCTTTGATTCCCTCTCTGAATATCTTTGAAGTAGAGGCATGGGCTATGCAAAAGAAAAAGAAAAGCATGCCAAGTGGCATGGCAAAAATATGAGAAAAAGAAAAGCATGCCAAGTGGCATGGCAAAAATATGAATAAAAGATAGCCCATGCTCTCGAAAAATAAATCAAGGAGAGGAAGAATCATTCCATGAAAGTCCACATATTCCACTCCACATATTCCACACACTTGCACTTCTCGATCTAGAGTATGATTTGATTTTCCTAAGATCCGGTCTTTGACTTAGCAAAATATAAGATGCTTGTAAGCTTTCATCCTTTGTCCCTGAGCCACACAAAAATCCAAATTAGATGTTAGGATGAAAAGAAGGCAAAGCCTTTGGAAAGGATTCAAATACACTTGAGCGATTGAGTGAGCCAATGAGGAACAATTTATCTTTTCACAAAAGGGTGAAAAAACGCCGAGATAGGATCCTGAAAAGAGTAGAGTGGAATAAACCTAAGTTAACATGTTCATCCTTTCAACCACCCAAGATAAGGAAATTGCTATAAGCCCCATAGGTAAAATTGTGAATTATACCTTGCTAGTAATTCAAGTAAAAATTTGAGTACTAGTTGTTTATAAAGTTACCTGTAAGAGAAATGACATTGTAGCAACTCCTGATCCACCGAGCTTAAGTTTTTATCTTTGCTCGAGGACGAGCAAAGAGCTAAGCTTGGGGGAGCTTGTTGGCGGTCGTTACAGACCGATTTCCGACCTCCAACCAAGTATAAAACAGACACAATGGAGACACACACCATAGCTATAGGGCTTATCACTGACTATTTCCACAAGTTTTGGTGATTGTCCTCTGTGCAGGTACAAAATGGAGAAACACGTGCTATAAGGGTCGGAAATGACTGTTTCGGCCGAACGACATGATTCGGCCGGTTACCCCCCTTAGCCGTATACGAAATCGGGAAGCCATCCACGTCACCGACACTCAAGCAGCGACCGGGATGACACGTAGACGACCGCCACCTCATCCGGGGCCGGTCCAACTCGAAGCCAAGTACCAGGAACTAGCCAGGAGGGCCCACAGGGCAGAGGTTGCACGGGGAGCGCTGCCAGGCCACAGGGCCCGTTCGGCCGAACGGCCCACTTCGGCCGAACTGCCCCCAGAAGTCCACCGCCTCAGCAACCGCCTCAGCACCAAGGCGGTGACACGTGCCCGTTCGGCCGAACACATCGGTTCAGCCGAACCAGCCACTTCGGTCGAACGGCCCGGAGCCGCCTTGAGCTGCCTTGACCGCTGCTCCACTCCTCCACCGACCCGGTCCACTATAAATTGAGACCCCTGGTCACCTGCAAGACACACAACACAAGAGTAGAGTGCAGGCGAAGCACTGTTAGTTCTCCACTTGTATCAGTAGAGATAGGGAGAGAGGAGAGGTGAGCGTCTCGGAGAGGAGCCGAAGTGTCGGCCCATCTTCCCGTTGTACCTCTACGGATGCGACTTCACTTCGAGTAACATCCGGGTCTTGTCTGGTAACTCTTGTATCTCTCTCTGATTAATTGAACATTCAGTTCTTACTTTTATATGCTTGCTGGTTCTTCGTTCAATGCTTAGTTGTGTAGTATAATTGTATACTAGCTGCTTAGCTTAAGTGCTTATCTGTCTGCAGTAGATAAGTATTAGTCAACTAGTGTAGGCGTGGTGCCTATACTTGAGGCTAACTTAGTTTCTGCCCGTCGCAACGGAGGTGGTAGCCGTAAGGTGGTGACAGCCCTTTCGGTCTTCGTAGCCCATCACGTTAGTTCCGGTGTCTTAGGACCCAAGGTTCAGGGTAACCGGCACCCCTTCTCACCCCTTTCTGTGTGTCGGAGGCTCTGTAGTCCCAAAGCAAGTATCTATCTGTATCCTCTGATCTGCTCAATCAATCGGTAGAATACCTTTATCAGACCCATACCCTGTCTACCCTCTTACCCCTTCTCTTCTCTCCTTGTTGTCGTCATCCATCTCATCCATTCCATTTCATCCACACCATCTACCTAGGACAACTTAGTTTAGGATTAGTACACTTCTCGTTCTCCGTGGAAATCGATACCTTGGAATACTCCCGGGTGAAAGCTACATCGGTATCCGTCCGCTTCCGAATTTATCTGTAGGCCGTAAGGAGTGCCAACAGTGGTGTCTCCTCGCTTCCTCTTCGACGGGGTCTCGAGGGGTCGCTTAGTCGCCGAGGTGGCCTGGGCGTTTATTCGAGGGCCTCCTCGAGTGGGCCCCCGACCACTTCGGGGGCTAGCCCGCTGAGAGGCACAGGGCTAGCATGGCGTAGGCTGTCGCCTCAACGTCAGACTGTCAGGCGTGGTGACAGGATGGACTCGACCTGTCCTACTGTGCCGGTACGGCCGGCTTTTGCCCTGGCGAAGGGAGCAGGTCGTATTCGTACGGGGCGGCCGCTGCCGGGATGGCTCAGAGTTTTCCCTGTATCCGCCACGGGGGCCCCCCTCCGTTGGAGGACGGGCGTGGGTGGTGTAGGTGAGGCGCCAGCCTACTCCACAGTGCACATCCTGCCGCCCGGAGACGTGGTGGGCAAGGATCAAGGGATCCGTCCCTTGTCTTGTCGGACCAGTAATCTTTGTTTGACCATGGTGAGCCCCCTGTGCTGGGTCATCTGCTACCGGTGGGGCCCCCGGTAGAATCATGTGAAGGTACGGCCGGGGCCAGCGATGTCGGGGGCATAGTGTCGCGCAGGCCCTGCACAGCTTCCGCCTGTCCATGCCGCAGAGGACACAGTGCACCGGATTCTGTCAGGGGCGACGTGCGGGGGAGATCTTCCCTTTGACTCCGGCGCCTGGTGCGGGAGTTGAGACCGTCAGTGCCTGTGTTGTAGACGTGGCGTTCGTTCGAGGGGTCGGAGCGAGTCCCGGCGAGGCGGAGCGGAGGCTTGTAGCTCGAGGGGGGAGCGAGGGACCCTCGAGCGAAGCGGAGTTTAGGTGTGAGGGCGACGTGTCTTTGTGGGCCGTAGTTTGGGCCCTGCCGGCTGATAGTGGGCTTCGCGGTTTCTCAGGTATGGGCTCATAGGCTTATGGGTAATAGCCTTGTTTTACGTTTTTTGAGGGTGATTACCCTGGTAGTTGAGGGACCCCTAATTATGGTCCCCGACAATAGTGTCACAAACACTCAAACAAGCAAAATTGTCAGACAAAATAGATAAATGTTAACAAAATTCAAAAGATATATGTATGGATAGACACTAGGGAATAACTTTGAATATCATTGCAGAATGCATGATTCTCCTAGAAAAAATGTATGTAGAGAAAAAATGCATGAATGATAAACGCCATAGAGAAACTAATGTTGGATATCATATGGGGCATCTCAATGAAAGAGGTTGTGTTTTTCTTAAAGAAGTACATGTCTGCCTAAGAGAGTGTTTGGTTCATTGCCACGACACGGTGTACATCGATGTCCTACAAAATCGGTGATGTTTGGTTGATGACGAAACCGCAACAGCCATAGTTATTTACTGTTGTTTCGTGCGTCACGGTTGTGACGCCGAATTTTGGTGCCGCGGCTTAGGTGCCACTACACCTTCGGTGTGATAGGCTACCAAGCGAGCCCTAACTAACTCCTCGGACCCTCCCTATACGAAGACGGGCCAGTCAGCCAGCAGTCTCCTTTTTTATGTAAAGACGTTAACGATGGCTATACCACCCACCCAAAAATTGAGGAAGCATAAAATGTGAGATCAGCGCGTCGCAACACTCGATCACTTAACGTGTAAGGCACAACAATGTGTATCTGACGCTCCACCTCAGGACCACCGGTTTCCTCTCTATATGTGTGTTCAATGGAGTGTTTGGTTCACCACCATATTTCGCCATAACATTGTATTTGGTGGCACCATAAAAACGGTAATGTTTGGTTGACACCACTATCGTTTCAAGTTGTTTCGCGATGCAGCTGTGGCGCTGATTTTTGCCGCAGCGGTTTAGGCGCCGCCACACCTGTGGTGGGGTCGGGCGTGGCCGGCTACCAAACAGGCCCTAACTGACTCCTCGGACCCACTCTACAAGAAGACGAAGACCAGCCAGCCAGCCAGCGGTCTGCCAAGCGTGGATGTTCACACCACTCGGCACTCGCACACTTTTCGCACGCAAGCACTCGTGTGTCTTGTGTCTCCTCGGCCTCCGACGAACGCATGGCTCACATCCCCTTCCGCTTGCTCCCCATGGAACAACGCGCCGCCGCCACCGCGCCCACCGGCGGGCTTCCATCCCCGCTCCCCACCACAACTGCCAACGGCGCCGTCGTGTACTGCGTCGACCCGGCCCTCCACGCGTCCGTCATGCGGCTCGGCAGGCAGCCCTCGGCCCCGACCGCCGCGGAGGCGGCGAGGCAGCGACAGCAGGAGGAGGACACGGGCATCCGCTTGGTGCACCTCCTCGTCAACTGCGCCGGCGCCATCCAGGCCGGAGACCACCCGGCCGCCCACAACCACCTGACCGAGGCGCGCACGAACCTGGCAGCGATCGCCACTTCCACCGGGATCGGCCGCGTCGCGAAGCACTTCATCGACGCGCTCGCGCAGCGCCTCTTCCCGGCGTACCCGCAGCAGCCGCCGGCGGCACCCGCCGCCGCGCCGGCAGAGCTGTACAATCACTTCAACGACGCCGGGCCGTACCTAAGGTTCGCCTTCTCCACGGCGAACCAGGCCATCCTCGACGCGTTCCAGGGCTGCGACTCCGTGCACGTCGTCGACCTTGCCCTCATGCGGGGGCTCCAGTGGCCGGGGCTCATCCGCGCCCTGTCCAACCGCCACGGCGGGCCGCCGTTCCTCCGTATCACCGGCATCGGAGGCGCCGGCGAAGAGCTCGGCGAGGTGGGCGCCCGCCTCGAGCAGTTCGCGCGCTCCCTGAACGTCCCCTTCTCCTTCCGTGAAGTCCGCGTCGACCAGCTCGATGGGCTGCGCAAGTGGATGCTCGGCGTCGTCCCCGGCGAGGCACTGGCCGTCAACTCCGTCCTGCAGCTCCACCGCCTCCTCGTCGACCCCGACGCCGACCCGGCGGTGCCGGCGCCGATCGACGCCGTCCTCCGCCTGGTCACCTCCCTGCGGCCCAGGGTGTTCACCGTCGTCGAGCAGGAGGCCAATCACAACCAGCCGGCGCTGCTGGTGAGGTTTACCAACGCGCTCTTCCACTACGCTTCCATGTTCGACTCCATGGCGGCCGCGAGCCGCCGCACCGGCGGCGGCGGCGGCGCGCACGCGGAGGCGTACCTCCGGGCCGAGATCCTCGACATCGTCTGCGGCGAGGGCACCGCCCGCGCGGAGCGCCACGAGCCGCTGGTCCGCTGGCGCGAGAGGCTGGCGCGCGCGGGGCTGGCCCAGGTGCCGTTCGGCCCCGACGATGTCGGCCTGGCGACGGCGGAGCTGATCCGCGCGACGATGTTCTCCGGCGGCTCCGGGTACGGCATCCTGGAGTGCGCCGGCAGCCTGGCGCTCGCGTGGCACGACCGCCCGCTTTACGCAGCGACGGCGTGGCGCGCGGCCGGTGGAGTCGTCGCTGCCGCCGCCGGCACCGTGGCTGACAACGACCGGCGCGACAGGGGCCGGCGCCGCAACAGCAGGAACGGAAGCGGTGAGAGCAACGGACGCGGAAACCCGGCAGTTGCCTAGGGCACGGGTGCACAGCTGAAGGAAAACAATCATACAATAACAGCAGGAGAGCGATTATATAGTCGAATAATAATCGTAACAATGGGATTGCGATCTGGTTTTGTTTGTGCGAGGCTGGAATGATGAAAAATTCAGTAACATGGGACTTATGTTGCTGATGCCAATTTGCCAAATATAATGTTAATTTGAGATCTTGAAATGTTAGGCCTTAACTTATGAAAACATATATCCTGAATGCTTGCTGAAAGTAGTGGCGGTGAACTGGTGATTCTTGAGGCCTGATTCTCATACCCTTATCTGCGATTCATATAGGATTTGTTACAAACACAGGACTCGTTTGCAGTCATATCTTGCAGGGTGATATTTTGTACTGGAAGTCTGAAACCATGTTCAGAAACTCCCTTGGCAGGGCAGCGCTGACCAATAATGCCTTCCTCAGATCAGCTCGGTTGTTGGAACCGCCACCTTCAGGGCTGGTTTGGCCCCCTTCAACCCGGGGTAGCCTTCCCGGGGAAGGACGCCCGGCCTACATAGATCGGGTGAATTTCCCGGGGAAGGGGCGGGGATCCCAACGGGGAAACAAGTTCCCAAACTAGCCCTCAGAGTAGGACTTGAACGTTGAACCTGGGGCGCGACGAAGCGACCGGCTCTCGATTGACATGGTTGAGAAATCCAAAAGTGAATTCACAGACAATGAAAGAACAATACACTAGAGAAATTTTACTTATTTGATTTTGATCTACTACGGCTTCGGGTTTCTGTGTTGTTCATCGCTTCGGAGCTATTTTGGAAATAAAGGAATGCGTAAATTTTCGAGTGTGTACGCGTCAGCATTTACGGCCACAGACGTTAATCGAGAAAATCAAAGAAGATGTGCTAAGGCCTACGGCCCTACGGGTGCCAAACATTACCCGTTGGGATAGGCTTCTATATATTTTTTTTCAAGATAATGGAAGAATTTCCGGCTCATACATCCTTTTCTAAGAAAGCATTTTCTAAGAATGCATCAGACCAAAGAATCACAAATAAAGGTACATATTATAAGTGAACATGTAGCCAAGACATTAGAAAATTGATGTAACAAGAAAAAAATACAAAATAAAGAAAATTAAGAAACTCAAACTCCACAACAAGTTAAACTACAATAGTCTCTCTTTATGGTAAGTTTCGTAAAGTCGCCTCCAAAAGAACTAGCTTCTCCACCTAAGGTGAAAGCGAGAGTGAAACATGAGACAAATCCAACAACGGGGAAGAGAAACAACTCTATCGGTTGATTGACGCTCAGACAACCGAACCAAGACCGCGACAAAATCATCCACACTTCCACTCAGGCAGCGAAGAAAAGAAAAAAATACTAATATTTGTTAAGAATTCGAGTTGGGCAACCTCATTACCCACCGCCACTAAAAAGTCTCCAAAACGACGCCTCCATCGAGGATGTGACAATAGCCACCATCGTCGATGCCCATGGGGACAAAGTTTTCACCTGGAAACTTAGTGATGGGGTAGGATCGAGACACATGGTGTTTCTAAGAAGGAAAACGACACCAAAGATGTTGTCGCCATAGCTTTCGCCAACACGCCTTAGCCCACCACAACACAGCCTTAAGGGTCGACGAGACGCTTTCCATACCACACCATCACCAATCATAAGAGGCCAAAAAACCGGACAAAGTGTGTCACGATGAATTTCAGAGCGCTCGTTGCAGATACAACATTTGTGAATGTAATCATCGGCCATCCTCTCTAGGACAGGCAACCTGCCTGCCGGTGTCTCATCCACGAGCCATCGCCATTGGACAGTGGGCCACCCAATGGGGCCATGGCAGCACACTTCCCGCCGAGTTAGAGCGCCATCGCGTCGTAGCCACCACGTCGGCATCCACGCCAATTGCTGGGTATCGGTCACATGCACCAGCACACACGTCAAGGAGGTAGAGCCCACCCCCGGCCACGGCTATGCCGTCCACAGTGAAGCCAGCAATGCTGACCGCTACAACCCGTCAAGAAAAGACGTATCGGGGCGCGTCGCCCAGGGCCCCGGGCTTCTATAACTTCTGCCGTTTTCCCTTTTTGGCAAGCGTTTTTTGCTTTCTGTAGACCTTTTTTACCCCTCTCTCCATTAATTCATGCTTTTGCAGATTTTCTCCCAACAATTTCAAAAAAAAACCTCTTGATCTAAGCAGGAGCGAGACCAAACTAAAAGGAAGTTGATGCAAACAACAACAAGAAACAAGAGGTGAGACCGTGAGAGCGCTGTACGTAGGGGTGTGAATGAATCATGGCCTTTTATCTGCTTCACAATTCAACTGGACTCTAGTGAATGTTAGCTCAAAAACTATTAGTATTTTAGCCCGGTCCTGACTGAGCCCCGAATGACTATCTTACAAAGAGGAAGGCCGAATCAAATGTCCTCCCAGTAGCAGTAAATGAACCACCTTTGAGCTCCTCCAATGTTGTTGATGGTAAATAAATAAATAATAATTGACGATCTCTACCAAAAGGATGAATTGTTATGTTTCACAAATTAACATATATGCTAATACCGGTATTAAATTGTTTAATACAGCATCGATAATAGGTTTGCACTGAGTCATTGGGGGCAAGCACAGCCACGTACTGCTGCTTATATTTATAGATTTTTTTAGAGTTCAGAAATGGTTGTCTTGCCTGAACATGGTCCAATTGAAGGCATATACCACAGTGTTATCCATCAATTGCATGAGTAGCTGCAACTGTGGGTGTAGAATTTATGATTATTCGCAATAAAGAGGTATTCGAGCATCAACACTAACAATGTTCAGAAAAGCATGGGTAGCTGTAACTGTGGATGTAGAAATTATGATTATTTAGTATAAAGATATATATTTGGGTGCCAACATTGAGAATTGTTAGAAAAGCATTTGACGTCACAAAATGACGCCCCATAGAAATGCCAACATGTGCGGAAAACAGAAAAGTACGCAAATAAAAATTGATAAACCTCTTTAATTAATAACCCCTAAAAATCACGCCCCATAGAAATAATAGTTTATTTTCGTCTATCTGGTTATTGAAACCATTATATTTATGTTATGTTCCTCCAATTTAAAACTGTGACTCCATAAATGAAGCGTCCAATTTTAACTCACCAGATGCAAGCCGGAATCCTATGTTTATAAGGTTAATTATACCCATGGTGCTATATTAACTTGGTAGCAATGCCAACACAATCTAGAAAATTGGAAATTTTGAAAGCATCCACACCTAATAAGGCCTAACTAGCATTGGCTGACGGTTAGTTCAATATAAGATGAAAGTCAAAATCAAAATTCAAAAGAGTTGACAGGAGTTATACCTCACGCGGGGCACAACTTTACGTGACATTTTATTTCAACATCACCACCTGCCAAGTCTTTTGCCCCCTGATGCTTAGGGTGACATGTCTGCGCCACCAGACACGGCAAGGAAGGGAGTGAACACGTTATATTTTACCGGGTATTCCGCATGAAAATGTTCCCATGTGGGACTAAAATCTGTTTCCTTCCGACATGCTAGGCTGCACTGCTGCGTTGAGCTGTATTCTGCACATCAGCACCGTAGAGCCCATCGCGGAAAAAGGAAACTCCAGGCCCGTCTCCTTAAGGCCCATCCCGATCCCTGGAGGCCCGACCCCACGCGCCCTCAACACGTGCGCCCCGCCCCATCGTTGGCGGCGGCGGCGGTAAGGCTATGGCGCCGTCGCCGCCTCTTCTCCACTATCGGTTGGAGAGTTTCCTTCCATACGCCATCTTCTCTTTCACGTCGTGGACCTTCCTCGCTACCGTGGCCTATCTTTCCGGTCACCCCGTCCTCGCCGGAACCCATCACACCGTAGGCCGTAGCGGCCGTCTTCTTTGGGTCGCAGCGTCGTCCCCACTCCCCACACGGTTATCGACGATGGCAACTGTTTCCATTTTTCAAAGCTACGTCCTGTTTCCACCACTGGGACTTTGGGAGGCATGCGCTGGGCGTGCCCCGATAGATCAAGTTTGTCCAATGATGAGCTCGATCGTTAATAAAGGAGGAGATTGATGCAAATTTTTGGATCTAAATGATGGTGCCATATATGTACACATAGTGGATACGTAAAGTACTATCTATTTATTACTTCATTTTTAAATATATATCGTTAAAAGATAAGCCATTTATTTTATTTATGAATGTATATTTGAGAACGGAGGTAGTGCCGTCTATGACCATAAATATGCTGAGTCTACTACTTGAGAATTTATGTGTGCTCACGTATGTGAGAGTGGCGGGTAGTATGTTAGGTTGGTACCCACAGCTCACATGGGCGAACGGAATTAGCCACACTTTAATTGCATGCACATTTAATTATCTAAAATTTATCTTCATCGCGCATTTTAATTGCATGGCCAAGTTACCTTTTGGATGTGCTCCAATTGACGGATTTCTTTCATTTTCAAGATGCATTTTCCATCTCCAAGGTTGCATGGGCATTCAATTATCTAACTTTTCTTTTTTATTTTCAAGGTTTGGGTTCTCGAGAATTGGTTGATATATTAAGTGTTTTAATTAGGGGCATCATGACCTTTTTAAAAATACTAAAATGTCCTAAATCCAAAAGTGTGCATTCTTTGTGGTACGAGGGAGTATATATGTGAAATAAGAAATCTCAGTTGAGCTGATCTGAGAATAGATTGCACTGCCTTTTTTCCGATGCTTTCATAATACATATTCATAGCATTTCAGTGACACTCGTACGTAGAGATGAATAGATAACAAGCCAATCGTGCCTGTTTAACTAATATAACTATCTTGTGCAAATCAAACGGATAGAATTCTAATCAGCTTGACTCGGTCCAACACTGATCATTGTGGTCCGAGGAGGGGTTCCAAAAGAACAAGGTGATCCTGATCTTCTATTACCATCATCACCAGGATCAAAGATTGAACCGGCCTTCGTATCTTTTACGTCAAAACAATAATATGCTAATTTCGCATGTGATATATATAGTATAGTATTCAGTGGTACGCGTGTAATGATCAATTTATAGCAGGACAAGCAATTCTGGAATTTTGAAACTATGCTCCCCCGAAGATAATATAAGTATATTGGAAAAAAAAACATTCTGTTTCTGGAGAACAATCAATGTAGAGTTAACAAGTGCGTACTTCTCAAAATCAATGTAAATAGACGCAGTGGCATACTGGCAGCGTGGTTAGCCTGTGATGATCTAGCCATGAACTGTTGCTTTTTTATAGTAGATCATCCTGAACTGTTGCTAGGTTTCTGTTGACACGAAACCGCGCCAACGAAGTCGCCGATGCCTTGGAGCAAAACCGGTCAGACCGCCTTACGAAACCGGTCAGACCGCTTTGACGAGGTGAAACCGGTCAGACCGCTTTATGCAACCGGTCAGACCGCTTTGGACGGGGCGACGGTGAAAACCTGAATCTCGAGCTCGGGAGGGACCCCGTCGGAGCTTGAGAGTCTAGGGTTGTTCTAGGATCGGCAGGCCACCTAGAACGTCCTCAAACGTCGTCGAGACGAGAGAAGAACAGAAGATACAGGGGATTGGAAGAGCTAGGGCTTGGAGATAAAAGTAATGCGAAACATAGAAAGATAAAGGTACAGGAAAAACGATAAAAGATAAATAAGATAAATTCGATTGGATTTGATATTGGATGTCCCCTCAATCGGCCTTGGCCCTTTATATTTATAGGGTGGGATGGTCTTACCCCGTTGAGTCGGTTTACAATATGGGACAAAATAGAGTCCTAATCCTACTTAAATTACAGGTCCAAACCGGTCAGACCGGTTTGGGAAACCGGTCTGACCGGTTTTCCTAGTGAAGAATCTTCCCGAAGTCATAACTCTCTCATCCGGAGTCCAAAATAGGCGTTCCACATATGCATCTTGATCGTCTCGACGAGAGCTACGCAATGGTGAAGTCCAATTTGCATTTTGACAATGTTTACAAAACCGGTCTGACCGGTTAGGGAAACCGGTCAGACCGGTTTCGGCAGTTGCCAGATCGGCTACAGTAAAACCGGTTTGACCGCTTCCTGGAACCGGTCTGACCGGTTGCCCTCGGCCTGATAGGCAACTGCCAATTTTGGTTGTCAACATATGCCCCCCTGTTTTTTAGCAAAGCTTGCGTGCTAAAAAATATCCTTCTGGACCAAAATTATCTAAGGATTATGATGAACAATACATCGGCCATATATAAGCTCTAAGGGCGATAAACATATTATTGGTCATACCTTGCTTTAACTCAAGTTGATGATGAAACAACTTGTTTTGGCTTCCATACCTGCTTGATTGTTGCTGATCTCGCTGGTACCACCTTTACAAGTTGCCCCACTGATTCTTGTTTGTTCATTGACTGCTTCCGACATGGCTTCACATCTTTAATCATATTCTAAAGCTTCTTATGTTTCTGAGCAGCCCCTTTCTTCTTATATTTGGCCAAGAGCTCTTCAAAGCTCGGCCTCGCTTTGTTTTTCACTTTCCCATACAAACCGGTCAGACCGGTTTTAGAACCGGTTAGACCGGTTTGCGCAGAACCGGTGCCTTTGCTCCTGTCTTGCCCCCCGAGTGTTTGAGTCTTCAACTTGAACCGAGGGGTCTTTTCTGGAGGCATCTTTGAACTTGTAGGTCTTTCTTCACCAATGATCACATTTTTCCCTTTAGCTTTTTCGGCTTGATGCGGCCGAATCAACACTTTCGGATTTACCAATTCAAGTGTATGTATAGGAAAAGGGTTTTCAACAACCTGCATCACATTAATCATCAATCGTCCTTGATTTATGGCCGATTGTATTTGATTACGGAAAACATTGCAATCATTGGTAGCATGAGAATAAGTATTATGAAACTTGCAATAAACTCGCCGTTTCAACTCATCACTCGGCGGTATAGTATGAGAAAATTTCAATTTTCCAGCCTTTGCAAGCTCATCAAAGATCCTATCACACTTAGATACATCAAAGGTAAATTTTACTTCTTCGTGCCGATTTTTCTGAATCGGCTTGAGAGAAGCACAAGTGCTAGGATTATCTTTAGATGACCATACAAATTCAGCAGCATAAACCTCTTTACCCTCATCGTCTGAAGAATCATAATTGACGACATGCACACCAAAACGATCGGGCTTAGGCTTAACATCTTTACTTCGGCTTTCCTGAGCCAAAGCTCTTTGCAACACTTGATTAATGGTTAGAAACTCATAGCCTTCTAATCTTTCTTTAATATGAGATCTCAAACCATTAAGACATAATTCAGCAAGATCCTTCTCAGAAATAACCAAACTATAACATCGGTTTTTTGTATCTCTAAATCTTCTAACATATTCAGAAACAGGCTCATCACTCTTTTGCCTAACCGATGTTAAGTGGGAAAGTCTCAATTCATTATCACTATTGTAAAAGTGTTCATGAAACTTTTTCTCTAATTGAGACCATGTATGAATGGAATTAGGGGATAATGCTGAAAACCATGAGAAAGCAGTACCAGATAATGACAAAGGGAACATTCGGATTTTTAAATGATCAAGATTACCATGAATGCCCATTTGTGCATTAAATTGGCTAACATGCTCCCATGTAGTTCTACTATCCTCCCCAGTGAATTTAACAAATTCGGGTACCTTGAAATTGTGAGGATATGGTATAGCATCAAAACTCTCAGGATATGGTTTTTGACACACTAGAGTTTTGTCTTTAAGCTCTACACCGAAAGTTTCTTTAAACATAATAGCCAAATCCCTTTTATATTTTTCAAGCAATTGATCATGATAAGAGTCATTTGGCCTTTGCACACTAGAAGTAATATTATTCGGTGTATGATGTGGTACTTGGTTCGGCTATATATACGGTACTTGTTGCGAATAAACATTGTTCGGCACTGTACCGTATGAATAACCTGAACTCTGGGGAGGTATAGGATGATATATAGTTGCATATGGAGGAACAAAATTACCAGCAAATCCATTTGTTCGGCTAGAATCAACCTGAACAGGATGCATACTAGTAATTGGTTCAGGAGATGATTGATAAGCAACTAAAGTACCAGAACCGGTCTGACTGGTTTGAACCGGTCTGACCGGTTTGAACCGGTCTACCAGAACCGGTCTGACCGGTTTGAAAAACCGGTCTGACCGGTTTGAAAAACCGGTCTGACCGCATTGTTCAGACTGTGCTGTTCTGGAATTGTTTGACCTTCAAAATAGTTCATCGGCATGCCAAATTGAGGCGTGGGTGTTGCCGATGATCCAGGAGGCATGACATGATTTTGTGAAGTACTAGCAACATCAAACTTAGGAGCATTACTATCATTGATCAAAGGTTGCTTGCCTAACGAACTATCAATCATGTTTTGGACAGTAGCAAACATTTGTTTTTGACCATTGACTAATAATTGATTAATTTGCTCCAAAGTAACAGGTGGTGTTGTAGTACTCACAGTGTCTTTTTCTTCGTCATGTTCGTCTTCGCTCGAAACGAAGACTATCTCCTTGTCTTTGGAGATGCTGCCCTTCCGATTCTTGGAGAAGTGAGATAAAAACCATTGAGTGGCCTTTTCATCTTCTGCTGCTTTGCGTCGGGCTTCCTTCTCCTCACGGTCCTTCATGAAGGCCTCATAAGCTTGACGATCCTCAGCCGATAATTCATCAACGATCGGCTTGACAATGTTAGCAGGATCAACGTCACTAGGTTTTGGTAGATTAACCATAGTAACAGATCCCTTTGCTTTTGTCCCCAGCGGAGTCGCCAAAATATGTTGACACGAAACCGTGCCAACGAAGTCGCCGATGCCTTGGAGCAAAACCGGTCAGACCGCCTTACGAAACCGGTCAGACCGCTTTGACGAGGTGAAACCGGTCAGACCGCTTTATGCAACCGGTCAGACCGCTTTGGACGGGGCGACGGTGAAAACCTGAATCTCAAGCTCGGGAGGGACCCCGTCGGAGCTTGAGAGTCTAGGGTTGTTCTAGGATCGGCAGGCCACCTAGAACGTCCTCAAACGTCGTCGAGACGAGAGAAGAACAGAAGATACAGGGGATTGAAAGAGCTAGGGCTTAGAGATAAAAGTAATGCGAAACATAGAAAGATAAAGGTAAAGGAAAAACGATAAAAGATAAATAAGATAAATTCGATTGGATTTGATATTGGATGTCCCCTCAATCGGCCTTGGCCCTTTATATTTATAGGGTGCGATAGTCTTACCCCGTTGAGTCGGTTTACAATATGGGACAAAATAGAGTCCTAATCCTACTCAAATTACAGGTCCAAACCGGTCAGACCGGTTTGGGAAACCGGTCTGACCGGTTTTCCCAGTGAAGAATCTTCCCGAAGTCATAACTCTCTCATCCGGAGTCCAAAATAGGCGTTCCACATATGCATCTTGATCGTCTTGACGAGAGCTACGCAATGGTGAAGTCCAATTTGCATTTTGACAATGTTTACAAAACCGGTCTGACCGGTTAGGGAAACCGGTCAGACCGGTTTCGGCAGTTGCCAGATCGGCTACAGTAAAACCGGTCTGACCGCTTCCTAGAACCGGTCTGACCGGTTGCCCTCGGCCTGATAGGCAACTGCCAATTTTGGTTGTCAACAGTTTCTTTCTTTGCCTTTGTCTTTTTGTTATTTTGCGAATCGTGGCTAGGTTTCTGGTTACACGGGCAGTGTCAGTGTGGCATGCTCAGAGGTTGAATCGGAGAGGAAGGGACACCATGCCGGCGTTTAGGCACGCAAGAAGACCACGTGAGCCAGTGGCACATGTGAGAAATGTATATATGTAAATTAAAGCTTCCGCACCATCACCAAATGGGGACGTAGCTCATATGGTAGAGCGCTCGCTTCGCATGCGAGAGGCACGGGGTTCGATTCCCTGCGTCTCCAGTTGTGTTTTTTTCCCTCCAATATGCAGGAGAGCTGCATATTTTTGTATTAAGAAGAAAAGGGATCAATAGTCCCAAGTACAAAAACTCCGGCGAGGCAGAAGCACACGCCACGCTTACAACATACCCAGAGCTCTACTTCGAGCCTGTTCCTATGAACTAGCTCCTGCAATCCTATTATTGAACAGCCTGTCATTTCTCTCCTTCCAAATACTCCAGTTGTGTTTTTGCTTAATCCTTTTCCTCTCTACTATAATAATACTATATAATTCACCTCTGCTTGTCACGCAATGGTTTGCCCCTCTGATGGCAACCTTTAGTGTGTGTGTGTGTGTGTTTTGCTTTAGATGTTCTTTACATTCTTTTCTATTCCACACATTCAACTCAATTCACATCTGTTTCTCAACCCTGAACATTTTTTTTATCACTTTGCACCATAGAATAGCCAGAGACAGGCTCCTCCTACTTGATGTATCACATGTGCTTAGTGAAGTGCTACCATTTGCTGACATAACAAAAGTTGCAAGCCATGACGATCAGGTGTAAGCAAAAGGATAATGGCCAAGCATATTCTCGTGCATGAGGTCTTATGTCTACGATTTTGGCAGGCCAGAAACTGATGATGATCGAACTATAATAAGCACATATTCCTGTCCAATTTATAAAGGTGTTATCGAATCGATTTACATGTCCTTTTCCGACACTAGTGAGAAATGAGTTTTAGTCCTAATTCCTAACTCCTTTTAATCCTAGTGTTGTGTTGGGATCCCAGGACTAAAGGCCAGAGGTTTTTCTACCCAAAATTAAAAGCCTGCAAAGCTAGCGTGGTCTAGGGCATTCCAACACATGACACCTCTTACTTTATCTCGCATGTAGCCTTCTAACCATCTCACTGCACAACGTATGTGACTTTAAATGGGTGGTTTTATTTTACTAACCTGTGGAGGACCTTTTAGTCTAAATTAGTGGCTCTAACTGGGACTTTAATCTAAGGCAGGGACGAGGCCATGGGTGCGGCCGCATCCAGCAAAAATCAAGAACATCTCATGCTTTCTAATTTTTCACCATGTTTGATCGAGTATGATAGATATGTTATGAAGTATCACGCCCTCCTTTATTCTTCTCTAGCTCCACCCCTGATCTAAGGTGCACACCGCACTAGTTGTTAGAACTGAGACCAATACTCACATTACTTTTGGACCCAATAGAATCCGGGACTAATCTTCCAGATAGGAGCTATGTCTTCTACTAGTGCTATATATAGGCTCATCTTTGACATCCATGCTTTGAAACCGTGAGACTAGGAGATGATAATAACATTCGGTGTAAACAATAGATAGGAATATAGGACATTTGTCCCCATGCTAACCCAACTCACAAAACATTTTTTTTATTGAGCTTCTAGCTTAGGCACAGATTACAAATCAACCTTAGGACAGCTGATTTTGAAAAGTTCATTTTAAAAGCTGCCTACTGTTCTAAGAAAAATATGTGGCTCTTCAGAAGGGGTTTATCGAAAGAGGGGTTCTAAGATTTTTGTTGATATAGAGGACAGAGAGCGAGGTGAGAGAATGAGGTCATTGTTTCATAAAACAAACTGCCTCGTGAGCTAAATTTTAGGATTATGAGACAACTCCTTCACCATTATATGAGTTTTGTTGTCATGCAAATGTTTCATTTTTCTCTATAAATTAAAGGACATTGTATTTTTCGCGGGCAAATGGATTACTACGAGACAAGCAAAACAACAACTTAATTATTGTATAGATTATCTAATAAGTCGTTACGAAGTATGTGTCATTGCATGAAACCGTTTATTAGACGACACATATACTTGCCTTAATGTTGATTTAGAAGCTCAGATAAAGTGGCTCGCCTCTACCTCCAAGCAGGTTCATGCACACATGCACGCGATGCAGGATTTTCGCACAAAGAGGCTACCAGAGAACGAAGTTTGGATGCCTCCATATTTCGTAGTCCTGAAATAAAACTCTTTCATTTTATCTTTCGGAAAAAAAAGGCGCTCGTGTGGTTTGCTCACGGTTGATCGCGCCATCAGCCGCACAACTGTGAACCTGAGCGTGCAAATCTGGGGTCTAAATGGCACGTGGTTTTTTCTTGCATCGCCTGATCGGAATTCGGAAGCATCGACCGGGTAACTATGCAACCGAGATTTTCCAATCCGATTGAGCGGAATCAAGGCCGGTTTCGTTAGCCGTACGTCACCCCCGTAAATTACGCGTACATCGTATGCATGCAACAACCAATATGATCCAAGTCCAATTCGATCAGTATGCAGTCGATCGGAGCAGCGCACATACTCGCGTACGGCAACAAACTCATCTCTTTCGGTGAAACTATGATGATCGATTCCGACTTCCGAGCGAGCCATCTGGTGATAAATAGAGCGCGCCCCACTTCAATTCCCTACACGATCCCACCAGTCCGCCTCTTCTTCTCTCCCTCCCTCCTCTCGCGCCGTCTCGATCGCTTCTCCCTTCTCCTGCCGCCGTTCTTCCATCTCTTCGTGCGCGGCCGGCGAACCATGTGCACCGTCGCTCCCTTCCTTCTTCCCGGCCTCGCCGGCATCGCTCCTGGCCCCGCGCCCGTCTGCCACGCCAGGAGCACGGTGGCGACGTACGCCGAAGCCGCCGCTCCTGCCGCCATGCGCGGGTACGGCTATGACTGCGACGCCGCCGACATCGACATCGACCTCGAGGCCGTCGTCCGCGGTATCCGGAGCATCCGCATCCCGGCTGCCGGATTTGCTGCTCCCGTCCCCGTGGACTCCGTCGCCACTTCAACAACGCCCAGCTACGGCGACGCCGCCGCGGCCACCATCCGGGCCTCATCTCCAAAGAAGCAGCAGGAACAGGATCCCGACCAGACGTACGACGCCGACATCGACGCCACCCTCCGGGCCATGGAGCAGGACCCAGCGGAGCGGCCGTCGGCGCACTACCTCTGGACGACGCAGGCCGGCGCAGGCATCACCATGGCCACGCGCGCTGACCTCGTGACGTGGATGTACAACTTCGCCGGCTACCACGGCCTCGCCGCCGGAGGCACGCTCCACCGCGCCGTCTCCTACGTCGACCGCTTCCTCTCCGCCAGGACCATCGGCGACGCCGGCCAGCTCTTCCTCCTCGCCGCCGCCGCCGTGTTCGCCGCGGCCAAGTACGAGGACCGGCGGGCCGCCCTGGCGCTCCTCGCCGGCGACATCGCCGGCTTCGTCGGGTGCGCCGCGCGCGACGTCGCGGCCGCGGAGCGCGCCCTGCTCGCCGCGCTGGGGTACCGCCTGGGCGGGCCCACGGCGTACACGTTCGTCGAGCACTTCACCAGGCCGCGCGGCGGCGACGGCGGCGAGGGATCGACGGCGGCGATGCTGAGGTGCCTGGCGCACCACCTGGCCGACGTGGCTCTGCTGGACTACCGATGCGTCCGGTTCCTGCAGTCCGCCGTGGCGGCGGCGGCGATCGCCCTGGCGAAGCTGGCAATGGACCCCGCGGCGTCATGGACGGAGGAGGAGATCGAGGTGACGGGGTACACGCTGGAGGAACTTGCCGGGTGCATGGACGCGATCAGGGAGATGCGTGGGCTTGGGATCCAGGGCTTGTCGCCAGGCTGCGCCCAGATGATGGAAGACTGCGTGCTCAGCTACTCGTTGCCGCCTCGCTGATATCAACAGCATGCATGGACACGAAGAACGGAAGAAAAAAACATGGCTGCATGCCTACATGCATGCAAGCTATAGCTTTGGTAGAGCCTTGCTAGGTAGCAGGGTAGCAAGGAGTATGTGATCGAGTCTGTCGATTTGTAATGTGTTCAACTGTTCATATGTACATCTGGAAGGATGATTGGAAACTCAGTTTGTGGTTCTGAAATCATGGTTTCTGATGCCTTCAAATTTGTGTGTAAGTCAAGTTTTGGTAGAGCCTAGCTAGAAGCAGCAAGCAAGGAGTGCGTGTGTCGATTTGTAATGTTCATATGTACGTACATCTGGATGGATAATTGAAACTCAGTTTATTGTTTTGAATTCATGGTCTCTGATGCCTTCCAATTAGTGTGATATTTGATATGCTGGTCCAGGGGTAACTCCAGTTAGAAGTTACTGAACCCCACCATGAATCTGAACTGCGAGCTAGGTAACCAACATATATGCTACCTACCTTACGTAGTTGTTGGACCTTGAGGAATCGATCTTCTCGGCTTGCAGCAGGGCATGTAAGTGAAGATCACTTTATTAGTTCTACATAGACAGCCTAAATTTATTTTGGCATGGCCATAGGCATAAACACGTACTGATCATCAATATATAAATTCGAGAGATCTAACCAAAGTACCAGTAGAAAACTAAAACTGATGTGGATAATCAATGGTCAGGCACCCAATTAACACAAACAAGACAACCAAATAAAGAAGAGGCGAGCGTGGCCATGGGCACTCCTGCGATGGCCTAGCCACGGCGTCTGGATATGGCCGGGCAGGCACCCAGGAGGCCAAGAGACGAGGAATTGCAGGATTCTTAAACATGGGCGTGTGTTCCACGACGCAAGCCAGAAGAGAACCTGATAAGTTAAAGTCGGCATCGCCAAGAGCATGTCATGTCAACAAGTGCCACATGTGAATGCTTTCCATCATAATCAAGTTATTAAACAACAACAAAAGGAGTGGTGGTCTTGCTAACAATCACGGGGACGTAGCTCATATGGTAGAGCGCTCGCTTCGCATGCGAGAGGCACGGGGTTCGATTCCCCGCGTCTCCATTGTTCATATCTTTTCCTTTTTGCATCATTCATTTCTGTTTTGAAGTACATATTTTTTTCCCGAAATTCTGTTTCTTTTTTTCCTTTTTTTTTGAGAAGCCGAAATTCTGTTTCAAGTACAGGACAGGGCATACTCCGAACCTGGATAACAAACCGACCGATTTTGATCCAATACAAGAGCGAAGAAACTCCGTCGGTATGGTCATTACCAGCAGCGGTCGCGTACGGTACATCGTAGTATGCAACTAACCGAAGTGGTTTTCTTCAAAAAAAACTAACCGAAGTGGTCAACTCGGATTCCGATCGCAGCAGCATCGTCCCGCCGATCAACTCGGATTCCATCCGCAACACGGTCGCGTACATCGTATGCAACTAACCCCAGTGATCGAATCAACTCGATCGGATTCCGAACCGGCTGTCACCGCGCGCGCAATCGATAAATAGGCGGCGCCCCTCCTCTTCCTTCCATCCTTCGATTTCGATCCACCAGTGCCTGCCCTCCGCTTCTCGATCTTTCTCCCAGCGCCGCCGACTTGATCGCAACCTTCTCTGCTCAGGGGAACGCCGGCGAACCATGTGCAGCCTTGCTCCCTCCGTTCTTCCAGGCCACGGCGGGCGGACGATGATGCCGACGACGTTCGCGAAGGGCGCTCCTGCCATGTGGTGCGGGTGCAGCTACGGCTATGGCTACGACGACGCCGACTTCGTCGACGCGCTGATCCGGGGCGTCGACACCGTCGTGCGCCCGCCCAACCCCGCCGACCTTCCCATGCCGTCCATGGAGTTCCGCGCGCTGTCTCGCCGGCACCGCGACCACGACGGCGACTTCAACGCCAGGCTCCGCGGTATCCCGAGCCTTCGAGTTCCGGTCGCAGGCCAGGCTTCCATCACCATGGACGACGCTGGCGACGCCGCCACCCCGAAGACGCCCTTCGGGGTGCGCATAGACAGGCAGCTCATCTACGGCGGCGATGCCGCCCAGGGCGACGCCGATGTCACCATCACGCCACCGTCCAAGAAGCAGTGCGGCGCCGAGTACGACGCCGACATCGACGCCACTTTCCGGGCCATGGAGACGGACCCCGCCGAGCGGCCCTCGCCGGACTACCTCACAGACACGCAGGCGGGTGCCATGATGATGAGCGACCGCGCCGAGATCATCAAGAGGATGCACCGCTTATGCAGGTACTACGACCTCGCCCCAGGAGCCCTGCACCGCGCCGTCTCCTACGTCGACCGCTTCCTGTCGGCCAAGAAGATCCACGGCGGCGATCGCCAGCTCCACCTCGTCAGCGGCGCCGCCGTCTTCGCCGCGGCCAAGTACGAGGACAGGACCACCGTGCGGAGGATCGACGCCGACACCGTCGCCGTGTACGCCCGGTCGACACGGCGCGAGGTCCTCGACGCGGAGCGCCAGCTGGTGGCGGCGCTCGGGTTCCGCCTGAGCGGACCAACGGCCTACACGTTCGTCGACCACTTCATGAGGAACTCCGGTCAGGAGCAGGAGGTGATCAGGACCCTGGCGCACCACCTGGCGAACATGGCGCTGCTGGATTTCCGGTGCGTGGCGTTCCTGCCGTCGGTCGTGGCGGCGTCGGCGATCGTGCTGGCGAGGCTGGTGGTGATGGGCTACTCCTACTCGACGCCGCCGTGCTTGGTGGCGGGGTACGCGATCGAGGACCTGAGGGAATGCATGGAGGCGATCTACGACATGCATGAGAACCTGCTGGTGTGGCCAGGTTGCCAGCAGATGATGGAGGACTGGGAGCGAACTACTCTGCTCCGCTACTCCTTGCCTCCGCAGTCCTTGCTGCTAAGCATTCATTGACCTCTGGATGAAACATGTGCAGCTGCTAAAGGGGTAGAAAGGTTTCGTTAGTTCGTCATGGCTTAGGACGTACTGCTCTGATTTGCAATATTGATAGATCTGTAAATTTGAAATTTAAAGCAGTGAATTCTTGGAACTCAGTTTCGTTTGTAATGTTGTCAATAGTACATCTGGATGGATCATTGATTGTTGTAAAAGTATAAATGATGGTGTATTATTAATTGTCAATTGTGATTTGGTAATTCTTCTGTTCAAGATTTTGCTAAACGGCAGATACTCAGCTCCTTGCCTCCGCTGTCCATGCTGATCGGCATGCATTGATTGGCTTGTACAAACATGTGGTGCTGCAGCTGCTGCTGAAGAGTAGAAAGGTGTAGCAGCTGGATGTTCGTAGTATGTGCATCTGGTTCGATTATTTGAAATTTCGGTTTTCTTGCTTTAAATGATGGTGTCTTATTACTTGAAAATTATTGTGATGTGATAGGATTTTTTTTGGTAATTCTTGGTTCCAACCTGCTTTTGCTTCCAAAAAGCCAAAAGCCCAACCAAAGGGGTTGGCTGTCATCCAAAGCCACATCCAAAAGCAGCCTTTGCCTAGTACAAGTTTGAAAACAACTCAGACTCTGCTTTCACCTGCTTTTGGGTCATAAAGTCTTCATTTGGTTCTCCATATTTTAGCATTGTGTTTTCTTTCCACAAGAGCAAACAAAATGGGGGTCTGGGGTGCATAACAAACAGAAGGTGGGTCCTCTCTTCATAAGGATATGTATGGTGTAGCTATTATAGATATAGCCAAACTTGAATACATAGATAAAGTCAAACAAAACACTTTATTTGTGCTGAACATGTGGGTAACATGTACCAAAAACAGAAAAGTACATAAATAAAAATTGATAAGCCCCTCTTATCACTAAAAATCACACCTAAAAGAAATAATAGTTTTTTTGTTGACCTATATGGTTATTGAAACAATTATATTTATATTATATTCCTCTGATTTAAAAGTGTGTGACTTATAAATGAAATATTTTTAACTCACCAAATGGAAGCAACAATCCTATATAAAGTTAATTATGTCAATGGCGCCATATTAACTTAGAAGCAATGCCAACTCAACTTATAAAACTGAATAAAAGTAGCAATCCTATATTTACAAGGTTAATTATGTCCATGGTGCTATATTAACTTAGTAGCAATGCCAACATAAGTTAGAAAATTGGAAATCTTGAAAGCATGTTCTCTGAGAGTGATAAAAATGATTATGGAAAAAAGTAAAGTTAAGGTAGGAATAGCAAAAAGAGTTGACGGGAGTTATACCTCGCGCGGGGCAACTTTACGTGACATTTTATTTCAACATCACCACCTGCCAACTCTTTTGCTCCCTGATGCTTAGGGTCACATGTCCGCGCCACCGGACACAGCAACCAAGGTGTGATCACGTTCTATTTTACCTAGATTTTCTGCGTAAAAAACTCTCCATGTGGGACCAAAATATGTTCGCTTCCGACTTGCTGGCTGCACTGCCGCGTTGGGCTGGATTCTGCACATCAGCAACGTCGAGCCCATCAGGGGAAAAGGAATTCCCGGCCCGTCTCCTTGTGGCCCATCCTGATCCCCGGGGGCGGCCCATCCCCACACGCCATCCCGGCGGTGGTAATATTCTGCCTCCGGTCCAAGTCCGTCCCGACGACGTACGCGAAGGGCCGCGCAGCTACGGCGGCGATACAGCCACGGACACCGTCACGCCGCCGCTCAGGAAGCAACGCGGCAGCCAGTACGACGCCACACCGGGCCCGGGCCATGGAGACAGACCCCGCCGAGCGGCCCTGGCCGGAGTCCATGATGATGAGCGACCGCGCCGAAAATCATTAAGAGAATGCACTGCTTGTGCGTACTGAATACTTGCGGCCAAGTACGTACGAGGACCGGACCATCTTGCAGAGGATCGACGCCGCGCACGCCGGGTATTTTATTACTTGACAATTATTGTAATACGATCTGATTTTGGAAATTAATTCTTGGGTTGAAGATGTTTGCTAGAAGGTGTGCGTTGTAGTAGTACTGTACAGTATAGTGTATGCTAGCCACTAAAGGCCTAATATGGTGCCCAATTTTCTGCTATGAAAATGCAATTCTAGGAGCTATCTTTTGAACGAAACAGCTCTGGAAGTTCAGAATTCTGTGATTTAGGAGTAGTCATGATCGAACACTGACGGCAATATTTGGAGTATATATCAGGAGTCTGGACGAGATCATGAGACCACTCTTCAGAGTTTAGACAACTCTCATAGTACGTCATGAAGGTTAGTAGGTTACCGTGTAAACATGTGATCTGACTTTTACTTGGTATATAATAAATTCTTGGGTTGAATACTGTATGTTGCTAAGCGGTGTGCATTGTAGTAGTAATGTACACTAGTCAATACATGGTGCTTAATTTTCAGCTACGGAAAGAAATTCTGGGAGTTCCTTTTCTAACGAAACAATTCTGGGAAAAGGGAATGTATTACACTTCTTTTTTTTAATACGCATGAGGGGCGCATATTTTTGTATTAAGAGGAAAAAAAACTGAGTTTGAGTTATACGACGCGGTAACAAAGGAGAAGAAAGTAAGAATCTGAGGAACAGCGATTACTCTGTAATTTTACGACCCAGGTGAGGTGACGAGCTCCCACAGCCAACCACAGAGAAGCTTCTTGCACCCTGCAGGATGGTGCTCTGCAACTGAACTGGCGTCCTCGCATCCTGCCTGAAGACTCTGCTTGCTTTCTCTTCTTAAATGAATCGGCAGTGCTCCTGCCTTATGTTTAAAAAAATCAGCATGAACACGGTATTGAGGCACTTCGTCTTCTCTCCACGCCTTTGCAGCTTTCACAGATGCACCCACCACTTCTGTAGGGACAGTGGCCGCGAAGGGAACGTGCAGGTGCACTGTATAGAGCTCAGAACACCCCCACCATATTTCTTCTGCATATATATGAGCACCTTACCAAGATATGAGCTCACAGGTCTCCATCTCCTAATCACACACAGCGAAGCCAACAGGGGTGTCCTGTGCCTCTAATCCATATGCCGCCGACGCCGGTCTGTAGTCCAAATTCTGCGTCCGCTAGCTAACCATCAAGTGAAGAATTTCAGCTTCGGTCAGCTACTTTGGATCTTATGCTTCCTTGGTGCTGCAGCTGAATGCTGTTGGGTTCGCAATATTTTGAAAGAATTGTACCTTGACATCGACAGGGCGAGTGCCATCTACTGTGATAACATTTTGGTGATCTACTTGTCAACTAATCCCGTTCATCATCGCTGAACTAAACATGTTTGAGCTGGATGTGCATTTCGTCAGAGAACGGGTTGCTCTTGAGCAATTTCGAGTTATGCATATTCCTACGCAGCACCAATTCGCAGATATCATGACCAAAGGTCTTCCTACTAGCCTGTTTAAGGAGTTCAGAGGCAGTCTCTCCATTGTTGCTCACACTGCTTCGACTGAGATGGGGTGAAGGAACACGTGACTTGTTCCACTAACTCGCAGATATCATGACCAAAGGTCTTCCTACTAGCCTGTTTAAGGAGTTCAGAGGCAGTCTCTCCATTGTTGCTCACACTGCTTCGACTGAGATGGGGTGAAGGAACACGTGACTTGTTCCACTAACCTCAGCTATTGTCTCGCTTTGACTCTGATAGTGATAAAAAGGGTGATGGAAAAAAAGATAAAGTTAAGGTAGGAATAGCAAAAAGAGTTGACAGGAGTTATACCTCGCGCGGGGCAACTTTACGTGACATTTTATTTCAACATCACCACCTGCCAACTCTTTTGCTCCCTGATGCTTAGGGTCACATGTCCGCGCCACCGGACACAGCAACCAAGGTGTGATCACATTCTATTTTACCTAGATGTTCTGGGTAAAAAACTCTCCATGTGGCACTAAAATATGTTTCCTTCCGACTTGCTGGTTGCACTGGCGCGTTGGGCTGGATGCTGCACATCAGCAACGTCGAGCCCATCAGGGAAAAATGGATCCCGGTCCGTCGATTTAGGGCCCATCCCGATCCCCGGGGGCGGCCCATCAGGGGAAAAGGAATTCCCGGCCCGTCTCCTTGGGGCCCATCCCGATCCCCGGGGGCGGCCCATCCCCACACGCCATCCCGGCGGTGGTAATATTCTGCCTCCGGTCCAAGTCCGTCGCTTTCTGTCGCGTCGAGCCGACGATGCCGACGACGTACGCCAAGGGCTTCACTCCTGCTGCGTTGCACGGGTACGGCAACTGCTACGGTTACGCCGACGCCGACATCGGCGCGCTGCTCCGGGACATGGACGCCGTCGTGCGCTCGCCAAAGCCCGCCGACTTTCCGATGCTGTCCATGGAGTTCCGCGCGCTGTCTCGCCGGCACCGTGACTACGACGCCGATTTCAACGCCATGCTCCGCGGTATCCCGAGCTTTCGAGTTCCGATTGCAGGCCTGGCTTCTATGACCATGGGCATGGCCGCATGGACGCTCAGCTCACAATGACGCCACCCCGACGACCCCCGACCCCCGTGGCGGTGCTCAAAGCAAAGGCCGCGCAGCTACATACGGCAGCGGCCAGCGATGCAGCCACGGACAGTGGCCGCGACAGGAACGTGCAGGTGCCCTGTAGAGAGCTCAGAACACCTCCACCATATTCTTTTGCATACGAACAGACAGCTTACCAAGATGTGGTCACAGCAGGTCTCCATCTCCTAATCACACACAGCGAAGCCAACAGGTGTCGTGTGCCTCTAATCCATGCCGCCGACGCCGGTCTGTAGTCCAAATTCTGCGTCTGCTAGCTAACCAAGTGAAGAATTTCATTTTCAGTAGCCGGTACATCGCCAGATGAAGACATCTTCTGTATTGTTAACCGTGTCCAGGCTTAGGCTTAACCTGTCCCAAAGCATCAGATATTCAAAGTTTGCTTGCACTTGCACAGACAGGTCTCCAACGATGGATCGAATCCATTGTCCTTCTGCAAGTCCCTGAGCAATTGTTTGCCGCCTATGGATTCTTTGCACTTTTGCAGGCACCACCTCAGCCAGTACAAAGAGCCATGGGTTCAGCCGATTGACCATCAATCAACCCAGTTGCCTTTCCAGAACAACGTTCTTTCTCCATTGCCCACCTGGACGGTTATGGATGCTTCAAATACAGATTCCACAACAGGCTCAATCTTTAGTTCGGATGGCCACAGGCGACGTATATATAGAAGGTTTCACATAGATTACTGAACCTGCTTGACCATCCGAATCCGAACCTTGGCCGGACTGTGGAGTCACCCACGCGACGTATAACGCTTTTTCGATCCGTGTCGGAGTCGAAGTCGGAGAAGCTGCTCCTCGTCGGCCAATAAATACATCGTGCCATCGTCGTCTCATCCCGTCAAGAGCGAGCTCCGAGGCCGTGTTCGCCGCGGCCAAGTACGAGGACCAGGACACGCTGGACCAGATCGACGCCGACGACGCCGCGGACCTCGCCGGGTGCTCGCGGGACAAGGTCCTCGCCGCGGAGCGCGAGCTGGTGGCGGCGCTCGGGTACCGCCTGGGCGGGCCCACGGCGCACACGTTCGTGGACCAGCTCACGAGGCACGTCCAGCAGCAGCAGCAAGAGGAGGAGGAGGAGGTCCGGGCCCTGGCGCACCACCTGGCGGACATGGCGGTGCTGGACTACCGGAGCGTGGCGGCGCTGCCGTCCGCCGTGGCAGCAGCGGCGATCGCGATGGCGAGGCTGGCACTGGATTGCTCGTACGGCGTGGCGGTGGCGCCGGTGGCGGGGTACACGCTGGAGGACCTGAGCGAGTGCGTGGACGCGATCTACGACATGCACGAGTGCATGCTGGCGTCTGGCTCATGGCGTACCGGGAGGCCAATCAGGGCAGCTACGACTTCCCTCCACGGGAATTGGTAAACCACCGGTACCGGCCCGGGCCGGCAACTTTTTTGCCGTTGGATGCAGGTTTTCGAGATCCGTGCGCGTTGTTTTTTAATGTTTCCTCGTGCCACAGACTTGCCTCCGCCCAAGTGTGCCTCGCTGCGATGGATCTGTTTTTGCCTCACGCACCATGCGCCTTGCCTCGGGGCCCACGCCCAGCCAGATCCATGGACATTCTCTCTCCATTCCAGTTATCTTTTGAGTGCTTTTATTGATTTTTTACTAACTTTAAACGTCTATGTTGACACATTGTTTTCTTAGCATTATTTATCAAGTTGGCAAGACTTCATATATTTTTTCCACTGGTGCATACACCATTACGTCATCGTGCATACACCAGAATGCAACGGAAATGTTTCAGTTTAAATCAGGCAGCTATAAATCAATTATTTGTTACTTAGCAAAGCAAGACCAAGAAATGGGAGCAATGAACGTATCTCAAATAGATATATGAAACAGTAATTTATATATTCAATAAATATAAGAAGGATCAGACTTCATAGTGATTACATAACTGTGCCGTATTCAGCCGAGGCATTTGCCTTAACATGTAATTCTATGAGTACCACCAATTTACACACTTCATTTGCAAGAATAAGCAGCTATAAGACAAGATGACTTTGCACCATATTCTCCAACTTCATCTTCACAAAGCCATCGGCAAGGAAATGGGAACACAGAATCACTAATTCAGTAGCTGTTGTTGCAGTTCATAAATAGAGCCTGAAATTTTGGCTGCTCTTGATCTGAGACATGGTAAAGAGTGCAATTTTGGCTAAAATGTTGCCTTACTTTGAATACATTGTAGTACTCCCAATAAATATAGCACAAACATGGGCCTGAAATTTTGGCTGCTACTAATATGTTATATGTGACATGTTAATAAAGAGAATGTTGCTTGTGACTTTTTTGGTGCTTCTTCATTTGTGGAGACGATCCGCGAGTGATTTTTGTTTGCTTAGATTCTTTACAGAAGGAAGAACAACCTGGCTCCTGCATGCAGACTTGTAGAGCATAATATGAGAGTGAGATTATGCAATACCTTATAATATATATGTTTGCCATGTAAAACTTATAGCACATATATTAAAAATAATAAAAATGTTGATGCGCAAGCTAATTAAGGAATAAACAGCCGTCATTAGAAGCATGTATTGACCAGCAGAGGAAAGCAAAATAAGAAAGTACTCCCTCCGTATACGTTTTAAGTGTCGTTCTGTGGAGGAGGAGAAGTTGCGATTTAGATGTCTTTGAGCGCCGGGGGGAGTTTTTGGACGCCATTGCCCTTGCTTTGGGACTCCGCGCGTGCGTTAATTGCTTCTCGGGACTCCTCGCGCGCACTCCTTTCTAATCTCATTGCTGCCTCGCACGCCTCTCTCCTTGCACGCCTGCTCCTTTGCCTTCCACTGCAGCCGCCTCCTCCTTTGCCTCCCACGTACGTACTGCTGCCGCTTGACCACCATGGATTTCACGCCGGAATCTAAGGAGGTCGACGCGCCGGAGTCGCAGGTGCTCGTCGTCGTGGCCGAGTCTCAGGAGACGACGGAGGTCGTGACGTCGGATTCACAGGTGCTCGTCGCGTCCGAGTCGCAGCAGTAAGCACACAGTACCATATAAAAACAGACGCCAACAGCAAAAAAAAAGGAGGCAGGGAGGGTAGTCGATCCCACGACCTCTTCCTCTCAGGTTTGCTAGACTAACCAATCGAAGTTACAACGTACAGCTGCCTGATGCATCCGCCATGCATATTTAATAGGGGTAGACAAGGAAAACTTACCCCTAATTAACTGCTTCTTGGTATTCACAATCATGTCCTAAACGTCACATAAAAGCTATATGGAGGGAGTATACAACTCAACTATCGCTATTGAATCAATCAGAAAAACAGATGGACATCCATGAAAGTGACATCAAAGAACAAAGTAAAAATCCATCACAGAATATTTTGATAAGCCCTTTACCTAGTGTACCACAAATTAAATTACTCGCATCCACCTCACAGAGACAGAAAGTAATCTTTCACAACATAGCAGCTGCAAGCGTGTCTTGTACCAAGCCCAACCATGGACCAGCCTTTTCAAGTAGTACTTTAAAATCATTTCTGCATCCTAGATGTTTGTAAAAATCCAAAGGCTGACAATTCCAGTAACAAGATAAACAGGGCCTAAAGTAACAATGTAACATCAAACTGCACCTTTACATAATTAATCCTTCAGCTTTCACAGATGTCAAAGGTATACCAGTCAAGTGTCAACCAATACTTCAGGTCAATGTTACCTAACCTACTGTTTCTTTTTTTTGACCCGTTACCTAACCTACTGTTATTAACAACCAGAAGCATAGTAACACTAGGTGGTTATTGGCGAACTGGACCTCTACAGAGCTTAAAACAATATATCCCAATTTATAGTCAATTTGATGGGGAACTGGTGGAATTTTGCCAAGCTATGGCATATCAAATTCTCTTCAAATGAAATTCTGTCCAATTGCAGGACAATTTATTCCAATCTTGCTGCCATATTGCAATCAACTGGTGGATTGTTTAAGCAAAGTGTTTAGCAGGCGGTTGGGTTGTACAGATACGGGACACAACCATAGAAGCCTAGCGATCAAAAGTAACAAGTGGTCCACCTTTGCAGTCACAAATAAGTCAGTACTGCTATAAAAGTTTTCTTTTTTTCGAAACAGAGCTTAGTTTTAATTACTGTTTTTCACATTTGCGCAAGAGAAATATGAGTTTGCCCACTCAAGAAATAGTTGATCGGAAAACTCATTCGTATCCACATATAGCTAACAAAAAATGCATCCTAAACCATTCCTCTTCGCATATAAAAAATGATATCCTCAATCTTGGCTTCAACAGAAAATAATTCACTTCCTAAACCAAGATTGATGACAAATTGTATTTGCATCTCAGATCATTCCTCAAAAAAGGGAAAACGTGAATCGAGAAAATGGATGGAGATTAAGGACTGACCCGTGCCTTCTTCCCTTTGAGAATATGGACCATTGTAGCTGCTGCATGCCTGCATCATGGTCCATATGGACAACTGTTGTGAAGAACGGCTCGTGAGGCAACGTGAGTAAGCTACCGCTGGGACCATCTTGCCGCATCTGGTCCAACAACATGCCAGTACTGGAATCTAAATCAGTAGCAACAGCTTCAAAAATCGAGAACAGCTCTGGATTCCCAAAAGAAAAACTGCACAAGTTTAGATCGGTACCCTTTGCGACGTCGGCCAGATTGAGGCTCCCTGGTACAGCATTTGCTATGGCCGCCATTGACGCAAGGACCAAGCTTCGATCCCATCCATGGCGGATCTAGCAAGCCGCTGCCGTCCATCGCTGATCTAGGTCGAGCGAGGTAGGTGGGTCCGGCGAAATACGAGGGGGAGCGCCTCAGCTTCTTGCCTGGAGAGCACCTCACGCCTCAGGGGCCGCCATGGCCATCAATGGCACGCGAGATCTGCTAGGGATGGAATGGAGAGGGATGGGGAACGAGAGGATGTTGACTTGTTGAGGGAGAGAGGGATGTGGTCATGGTTCCACAGAAACTTGCCTGGGCTCGTGCCTGGCTGCGTGGAAATTTTGCCTCGCGGCGCGGGCTGCGGACGCATAGAACTCGGGCACGGTGAAAATGGTGGGACCATCTTCTTGTACCGGGTCATCAAGTTGCGCGAATTCTGAAGCACATCCACGGCTACAAACCTACCGGCCCGGGCCGGTACCCTTGGAAAATCCAAGCTCCTCCCTCCACGGTCCAGGCTGACGACTGCTGCTGCGTGCTAAAGGGGTAGTATAAATGTTTTTGGTAGACCCTGGCTAGGTGGAAGCTTGGTAGCCGCGTTCTGATGATTTGTAATGTTCATAATATAAGATACGGAGTACTATATAGTTTACCAACCAGCTCCAGTGTTCCATAATAAAATCAAGCAAAATCAAAATGGAGGAGAGACCTGTTTCGTTTCTTCAGCATAATATAACTGTGACGCAGCAAATTAATCAATTAGAAATGCCCATCCATAAAATAAAGAATGAGTTCTTGGACTGAATAGCTGAATGGAAAAAAAAAGAAACACGAAGAACTCAGATTAACAATTTTTCCTTGCAGTACATGACAATAGTTTCGAATTGATTAAGGCATGAAACTGAAGTACACATTATACACGAATCCTCTCTTTTTTTTTGGGGGGGGGGGGGGTTGCGACAGTGTTTTTGGGGTTTGAAGTCTCAAGTCCCAAATAATACAGTAATTAACCCAAAAAAATTTTGCGCTGAGCAAACTCTATTCACAAAATTATTATCTGCTAATTTCCTTTACTCCAGTCAACTGCCATTTGACCAAAACATGACAACCAGTCAATGCCTAAAATAAGATCATAACCTTGTGCATCAAGCACCCTAACTTCTATTTCAAATCCATGGTTTTGTAATTTGAATTGAAGGTTGTCACATTTGGAAAGAGACGAATTTGTAACAAAACCATGAAGGTCAAATTCATGGTTTTGTAACTTATGTTTCAAATTCAAGGTTTTGTACAGTACATGAATTTATAACTATCCCAGCGCACTCTCCCACGAAGAGACGGAAGCCATGGAACTATCCACCCTGCCGCGGCCGCAATATTTTAGTCAGCTTCGGCATCCCATGGTGCGACACGTCTGCTAGCTTCGTTTTTTTGTCTGACAACGACGGTTCGATACTCACTGTGTTGATGGTTCATATTTTTTTTGCCTACGGTTCACTATGCACCCACGCTGGAGCTGCTCTAAGCTGCTGTCGGCGAAAGACCATGATAAAAGTCATGGTGTCAAGCCTTCTGAGTGTCAGATCAAGTCGCCGCATGCGACTTAGAGGTGGCTCTCCACTAAGGAATTTTCTCAATCCTCAGCGCGCCACGTCATCCTCCACTAAGCACCCTACCAACGCGCCACGTCATCCTCCATTAAGCACCCCACCGAGATGCATTGATTGCTGATTCTTGCAGCGCGCCATGTTATCCTCCACTAAGCACCCCACCAAGATGCGGTGGAGCCACATCATCTTAATTGTTTGCACCGTCCAATTCTATATCTATATTAAACTATATACTTCTCGCATGCGATGTAGCCACATCATCTTAATTATTTGCACCGTCCAATCTAAAAAAATTATATATATCTATATTAAATTATATATGAGCACCCCACTATAAAATATTGATTTCTATTTCTCTCAACATACAAGAATACGAAGAAATCATCTTAGTGTTTCTGCTTCCAAATTTTACTTTATTGTTTTTATTTTTGAATTTCACCAAAAGATCCCGCAGCAATACGTGGGGTATCAGCTAGTTCTAAAGATTTCCAACGACAGCTTCTCGGGGCCTGCTAGCGCACGCACTGGGGAAACCCAAGCTACTCTCTGGCACATCATTGCCGCCATGCCGAGTGATCGTCGGCGTACGTCAAAAGGGAGAAAGATCATGCCGAACAGAAAGGGAAAGAACTTCTGCGTGATTCAGCAGTGGCAATTGACGGGATAAGGTTCTTGGAGACCACTATGATTGGATTTGCAGCCACCAGCCAGGGGACATGCAAAAGCTACCTGGTTTTTTTTGGTGCGATTGCAGCAGAGATTTTTTTAAGATAGGTGGGGAGGGGAGTCTAAGTGCTCACCTTGCTTTCGGATGGAAAGGATCCCATGACCAGACTATGGATGCAGTTGTGGTTTAAGCGTAGAGTTCATTCTTGAGCAAATTCTCCATAGGCCATTGTTTAAATTTTGAAACAATGACAACCAATAAAATTGGAGAATTTCAATGGCATAGAACGGAATGGAACAAATTCTAATAGTATACAGGGAATTTGCTCTTCACTCTATTTTAACGACGATAAATCAGTGGTCCAACAGGTTGAACTAAATGAACCACGATATGAGACTTTAATCAGTTCATCATCCCATATAGTCGTAATAACTATGCAAGCGGCCGGCACTGTCCACATCAAATGTGGTCCTAGAGTACATTATCCGGTCATCTGGATCATTACACAAACACACATCTGCACCAAATATCTTGCTCGACTTGAATTATGGGACTATATATAAGTTTTGCTTGATTTAAATGGTAAATATGCATGTGCAATAGTGATGTGTGCAAAGCATGGGGAGGGGGACAGGTGTCCCTCAGCCTGACATGATATGTTGCGTAGGTTACTCAAACTAATTTTACCGCACTTGCAACATCGATCATAGGCATTGTAGACTTGGTCAGTTCATCTTCGGCGCTGCCGTAGTTCCCTGGCTTCGCCAAACAGGCTTTGTTGTGAAGGTTGCTCAAACCAGTTTCTACCGCAAGTGCAACATCACGGGCGCTATAGGCTCCATATACGTAAACCACAGTCATGTTCCAGAACATTAACATCCTCACACAAAGCATGCTAGCCAATCTCTGACTGGAGAACACCATCACTGCGCAGATGTGAGATCGTGACAACAAAACAATCACTTCTGCGCAGAAGTGATTGTTTTTGTTGTCACGGTCTTGCACCTTTAATAACTCATCCAGAACCTTTCAGCAAAGTCAAAGCATGTGATCTTTGGGCATAGATATTTGCCCGTGAACTTCACAACCACAGCTCTGAACCTTTTGTGTGAACTTTCAGGGATTGATTCTTCAGAGTTTGAAACAGTTCAAAGTTCCAACTTAAGCCTCCACAGTAAATACTCCAACTTGCAAAACAATGAACTTGATCTATGCGATGCTGTTCACCAAACAAAAGAGCTTCAACTTTTACCTTGGCCAACTCCATGTTACCATATGAAATGTTTTTTCAATTAACCTCTGAATTTCAAGCAAAAATATGAATTCAGTGCATTTTTTGGAGTTTCAGCTTTTAGGTCCTAAAAGAGACATTCAAACTTTAGGCTTTGATTTAAATATGAAAATATGCTACGTGTCACCATATTATACCATGCCTTTTTAATTTATGTACATTTACAAAAGGTTACACTCACTACAAGAAACCCTATGATCTATGATGTTTTTTATAACGTATTTAGAAAACGTCACAGATTGTGCATAATCTATGACGAATGTCTGGTTTTCGTCATGAATCAGTAGTATTGGATATAGAGCCCAAAATATATTGACGTTCTGTAAAATTCGTCATAATTCGGCCCAAAATTTAGTGACGTTTTACCAAATTCGTCACAATTAACCAAACTATAGTGACGTTCTATAAAATCCGTCATAATCCGGCCCAAAACTTAGTGACGTTTTACCAAATTCGTCACAATTAACCAAATTATAGTGACATTCTATAAAATTCGTCATAATGCGGCTCAAAACTTAGTGACATTTTACCAAATTCGTCACAATTTAAAACATGACAAAAAAATCGTGGTCAACACAATTTGAAATCGTGACCTCACAAATAAGAAGCACGTGACATACCACGAAATTAAATTAGTAAAATATATGGCATAAAAGGGAGTTGAACTTGTGACCCGGTAGAAATAAACCAAATGCCTCACCATTAGGCCACCACGCCATTTGTTATGGGGTCTTGTATTTTTTTTATTCTTATATTTGCATTTGAATTGGCGGCCAAAAAAAAGGCCCAAGGGAATAGAACCTGAGACCTACCGTCTTCTCTAAACCCGAAGCCTTTCCATTGGGCCGCGACGACAGGAGAAAATTGCATTGGGCCGCAGCACCATTTTTTTTTTTGAACCCTCTGAAACTGCAATGTATAGCTGTAGGATCTGTTCAGTACATAGAAATGCAAACACAACACACGCACCCCTACAACTTTACCAGACCTACACCTACACACCACCGAAACAACCGCGTCCTTTGAGAAATCACCAGAAAACTCTGGCGTGCGACGAGGACGTCGCCCTACTATCGTGGCATCACGCGTGAGAGGGAATACCAAAGAAATCTGGAAGACGTGCTCTCCTGATCAGGCTCCCGAAGGACCCCATCTCCACGAGCTCACCGACAGCGGTGGAGAGCGAAACGCCGTCGACACGGCGGAAGCCCGGGAGACTTATTCCAATGGACGCATCGTCGCCGCCGCCTCTCCGATGTGCCCCGGACAAAGCACCATCCACCACCAGCAACATCGCCGGCGGGAAACAGAGCTGACCCCATCCAGACGCCAGAGACGATGCACCATCACCGCCGGAGAACTGAAGGGATCCAAAATAGTCGCCGGCGAAGACACGAGAGTCGTCTTTTTTTTCGCGACCGTGCCTCAGCACGTTTTTCATTAAAAAGAAAGCAAATAAAACATATGTACATCCGAAACCATGCAGAGGATGGATCGGTTTAGCAGTGAATTAAAAAGTCAGATTACATATGTATATTGCTAGCGACCCTATTTGCTATCATCCACTGTAGCGCATCCGACAATGAGCGGTATCCGGCGGTCATCCATGTCCAACCTTCTTCAACAATGAGCCACATCAATTCCATGTTAGTCCGTTCCTCGTGGTCAAAGATTCGCCGGTTCCTTTCTTTCCAAAGCATCCACGAGATGATGATCACTAGGGAGTCAAAGGTTGGCCGTGAAGATTTAGCAATCCTCCTTCTGGCTGATAACCACCATTCAGCAAAATCAGCAGAGTGACTATCCGGTGTCAGACTGCCCCAGCCAAGCTTCTGCAGGAATAGGGACCAGGCCACCTTGCTATATGAACATCCCACTAATAGATGAGATATGGTTTCAGACTCTTGGAGACAGAAAATGCAAGTGTCCGAGTCTTGTAGCCCCCTCTTCTTTCTTCTCCAGGCTGTCCAGCACCTATCATGTAGTACATCCCAAATGAAATACCTGCACTTCGGCGGTGCTTTTGCTTTGCATAGCTGTTTTGCCCCTTTGATCTCATATTGACCAACAAAGAATGCAGCATATGCTGATGACGTGGTGAATTGTCCATCAGCTGTCCATTTCCAGATAATTCTGTCGTCGGTCTCATCGTCCAGTGCGACCTGCTGCAGTAGTGTCCAAATTCTCAGGTATTCAGTTATAACCTGGACTGTAAGCGCTCCTCTTATATCACGAGTCCAGCGACGATCGGCAAGAGCTTCATGAACCAAGCGGCTTTTGCGAATCCGTGGCCCAACGGTCTGAATTAAGCATGGTGCCAGATCCTGAATCGATTTCCCTGCTAGCCACCTGTCCTTCCAAAATAAGCATTTCTTGCCGTTGCCGATCCGGACAGTAATGGATGCCTCAAACATTGCAACAATGTTGGGTTCAACAGCGTCATGCAGCCCTACCCAGGGCCTGGTATCATCTGTTCTTTTAAGCCATAGCCATCTCATCCGCAGGGCCAGTCCAAAGATGGTGAGATCAGGAATTCCAAGACCTCCCATAGGTGCCGGTCTGCAGCATTTGGGCCATGCTAGAAGACACTGTCCACCCTTAACAGACTCAGTCCCTCCCTCCAAAGGAATGCACGACGACGTTTGTCTATACACTTAATTACCCAAGGGGAGATTTCGATTGCAATTGCGGTGTGGACAGGTATTGCAGACAGTTTTACTTTGGTGAGCACAAGGCGACCTGCTTTGCTTAGAAGCCCAGCCTTCCATGTTGGTAGACCAGAGAAAACTTTGTCAATCAAGGGTTGAAGATCTGTTTTCTTGAGCTTGTGCAACGCAAAAGGTACGCCAAGGTAAGTGACTGGGAGAGATTGGAGCTTGCCATCAATCAGGCTGAGCAGCGTTACCGTGTCGTCAAGATTGCACTGAATGGGCATGATCTGGCATTTCGTGGGGTTGACCTGCAGGCCTGAAGCAGCAGCAAAAATCTGCAGGATGACATTTATCAGTCTCAGGTCCTGAACTGCGACCTTTGAGAAGAGCACTACATCATCGGCATAAAGATAACATCGTTCTCTGACCCCTCTGACTCCCAAGCTTTGAAGAAAGTTCTCTTGCTCGGCAAAAGATATTAGCGCATTCAGTGCTTCCATGCCTAGTACGAAGAGAAGAGGGGAGAGAGGATCTCCTTGGCGTAAACCCCTTGCGTGACATAGCCTGTTGCCCGGATTGCCATTTACTATGATTTTCGTGCTGGCCGTTGACAGAAGTAAACATATCCAATCTAGCCAACGCTTTGAAGACGACTCTCTTTGCCAAATTGTTCACAAAGAGAGTCGTCTTCAAAGCCGGAGACACAGCTTATTTGCCACCGGAGCTACTGTACACCGCCGCCGTCATCACGTCCTGACACTCGGCGGCCTCCACCTTCTCCCACCGTCCCACGCCACGAACTGGCCGTCACCCCTCACCACCGCGGCGCTGTCCGCCCCCAACGGCGCCAAGGCCACCGACATTCAGTTGGCCGCCACCAAGTCGAACGACAGGAACGGGCACCACAAGCTCCACCATCGAGCGACGGCGAGCACCCTAACTACCCTAGATCTACAAGCTACCTAGGAAGTATATACAACCGGCGGTCGATTCCCCGCCCTCCTTCTCCAGCGCCGGGGAGAACACCGGAGAAGAAGGAAGCCGACGGAATCGGCCCCGGAAGCAGCGTCGCCCTCCCTTTCGCCTCGGTCCACTGTAGCGCTCGAGAAAGAAGGGGAAGGAACTGGAAGGGGCCGCAGCACCATTTGCGAAGGAAGAGCGACACAGGAGAAAAAAGGCGAAAAAATTATGCCCTCCATGGGAATCGAACCGGCGACCATCAGCACCACAAGTAGAAGGTTTACCACCACGCCATAGACTCGCTTGTTAACAAGTGGAGTTTTCTTGTTATTTATATATTTCCATTTTGGTCGTCTATTTTGCTTGTGTAGCTGTGCTGTGTTAATCCTTAGTATATGTATGCATGCATGTATCCGTGGGTGAGCTCGGCCCTGCACTTCTTCCCTGTGGGTCAGCTTGACTGCATGGGCAGCAACACTACAGATCATATTGGATTTCTCTCAGGTGAGCAGCAGGAACAATTTTCTCCTCCCCTCAATTTTCCATTGGTCTCAGTGGCAGCAAATTAGCACTTTTACTAGACCAAGCTCGTTTTTATTCCTTTGTTCATGTACTCCAGTAGTTTGTATCTCTCGATGTGGTATATGTATAGATTGTTCTCACACACTGGCCAACTCTGAAAAAGGATTACGTGCCTTTTGCAGTTTACTAAAAAAACTATGTTATTCTGTTCATGAATTGTGCCCAGCCCTACCAGAACAAAAATTAGGCAAACCAAAAATAAACATTGCTGGCAAGTAGGAATTCCTTGTAGAACATAGAGTGAATGTTATTGTTTTAAAGTAATAGACTTACATATGTTAAACTAATTCATATGCAAATTATTATGCTCAAATATATATATTTTAAGGTGAGAATGGTAACTGCTTCACAATTTTTAAGATATGAGTTTTTACTAATCTTAGATGAATAGATCATGCTTTCTTCTGGTGATTATTTTGATGTGGGTTGATCATACTAATTTAGTCTTATTAAATTACATTTTGAATTTCAGGCTTATTAAGAATTGCTGGCTAGGACGTCAATGCTGTTTTGGAGAGCATTTTGACAGATACATGCATTATTATAGAGGCTACAAATCTTTTTTTGTTTGTTTGTTTCTCGTTGAGCTGTTAATGTTGCAGCAGGTGGATAGCTGGATGGAAAATATTTATGTAATCCTTTACTTTGATGTTATGTTGGGATGAAAAAATTGTTCATGTGATATATATTTGGGCTTGAATTATTATATACGCTGGAAAAAATGTGGGCCTAATTTGGCCCATTTTCCCCGCCACGTCATCCGCCGTGTCATTGCCACGTCTGTGGCCATGTTGGCGGCCACGCCAGATCAGCGTCCTTGTCAGCGCCAGGTTGATGGCCACGTCAGCGCCATGTCACTGTCCATGTCAACGCCAGGTCAGCGTCCACGTCAGCGCTCAGTCAGCAGCCACGGCAACGCTCACTCAGCAGTCAGGTCAGCGTCCACGTCAGCGCTAGGTCAACAGCCACGTCACTAATAACGATGACATGGTTATTCAATCTATGACGTTTATTTTCGTCACTAAAAATGGGCTTGGGCTGGGCTCCATGGGCCTAAGGCTACTTTATGACGGTTAGAAAACGTCATAGATTGCTCTAGTATGTGATGTTTTTATAGATTTGTCATGCAGGTTAATCTGTGACGTTCAATACATGACGTAATCTGAAAACGTCATAAATAAGGCTGGACAAAATGCTCGAAGCTCGTTAGCTCGCTCGAATCGTAGCCGGCTTGGCTCGACTCGGCTCGGATCGGTGCATATTCCTAACGAGCCGAGCAAGAGATTTTGCTCGTTAGTATAACGAGCGAGTTCGAGCCGGCTCGCGAGCTGCTCGCGAGCTGCTCGCGAGCCAAACAAGCTAGAATGTTTAATAGACTAGTAAGCAAATTATTAATTTATAAGAATATATGTATGCTATATGCGTAGTTCTAGATGATGTTATGGTTATATTATATTATTATAGTATGATAGCGTAGATTTTGGAGGTATTAATACCACATAAATAGTATAATTTTTTATATTATATATATTATTGTGACAATTTTAAATTTAACTCTAGCTTGCGAGCTTAACGAGCCAGCTCGCGAGCTTAATGAGCCGAGCCGAGCCAGGATTTTTGCTCGTTTCCTTAACGAGCCGAACCGAGCTGGCTCGTTTGGCTAACGAGCTCGAACGAGCCGAGCCAAAACGAGTCGAGCTGGCTCGACATCCACCCCTAGTCATAAACAACGCTTTGTGACGTTTTTTGAGTGATTTGTGACGAAAATTTTACGTCATGGATTACGATGTTTTTTGTAGTGATAATTCACATGATATATTTGATACAATATGATGTATGATTTAAATGTTGCATTTTTGTCTATAAACTATGCAACGAAATTGTGCATAGAGAGAGCTGTTTCATTTTATTAAAAGCTGATATGACAGTTTTGATAATAACACGGTAAAACTATGCACTAAGATAAGCCTTGGTGGTACTCGGTTTGTTGTCATGAATGATCTGTGTTACTAGTTTGTGATCCATTTTAAGGCCTGTTTAGTTTTCAAATTTGGTACTGTTGGCACTTCTTACGATCCAATATCAGAATTGAGAATCCTGGTACTGGGGTAAGGAGTGTTTCAGTGGTTTTCCGTATGGCTTAGTAAAATATAGAAATATTCTGCAAGCGCACAGAATCACCGCTGTAGCACTTCACCTGTGAGTATCCCGAGGTATCGTAATTTATATTTCCGCAGGGAAGCTTTGGCAAGATTACTAGTGAACAGATATTCGAGACTATCAAAGAAGGATACACGACTAGACAAGACAGGGGATAACGGTATTGGATAGGAGTGGATATACCGGACACACAACTCAAGGGATACTCAGGTAAGGGAGAGAAGAGATAGATAGCTGGGAGGACAACGAGAAGAGATAGAGGACTCCTGGATACTTTATCTACCTATGTCACTCTAGCCTAGAGATACAACTGCTACAGAGCCAACACTAGGAGATCTGGGATAACTCTATTGTCTTAGCTTCGGGATAAGGGAACCGGTGGACACACAGAAAGGGATGAGAAGGGGTGCCACTATTTCCCGGGCTGGGGGATCCTACGGACCGGAACTAACGTGATGGGCTACGAAGACCGAAAGGGCTGTCACCACCTCACGGCTACCACCTCCGTTGCGACGGGAATACTCTAAGGCCACTGGCTAGGCTAGGAACCACTCCTACACTAGTCAATGACTACTTACTCCGCTAGCAAGAGCAAACAACCTTGTTAATACTCTTGGTGACAATTCACCTCCAGTATTAAGCAAGATCGAAGAACCAGCCAAGACAAAGACTTAAACAAGACTACAAGCACTATAACTATAACTGACTATAGTCTAAACAAGATATATTTGCAACTAGAATAAAGTAGAAGCAAGATATAAATGACAAAGGGAATAAGATAAAGATGACTATATTGATAACTGAAATTTTGCAAAAGGTAAAGTAAAAGATACATGAGCTTATACCAGAGCTTCTGAAGACGACTCCGGAACCTCCGAGGCAAAGCTCGACTCAACTCTAACTCCCAACTAAACTATCCTAACTCTACTAGAACAAGTGGAATGAAAGAGCTCCTTGACTTGGTGTGTGTACAAGTGAAGTGACCCTCTCTATTTATAGCTTGTAATGACGGTTGGAGGTGGAGTAACCGCCACGGGAGCTAGGGGGCTCCCCCTGCTGATTCGGGCGAATCCAGGGGTTCGGCCGAACTGCCCAGTTCGACCGAACCGTGGGATGCACCGCCTTGTGCACCCACGGCCTGGATTCAGCCCTGGAGGCGGTTCGGCCGAACTGGGCCTGGCCCCTGGCTGACCTGCCTAGCACCGCCTCTGGTCCTGGACCCCCTTGGGCTGCCTTCTGGTGTTTGGACTTCGCGTTGTTCAGGCCCAGGGTGACTTGGCTTCGGTCCGGGATGAATTGGCGGTCGTCCACGTGGCATGTGGTTGGTCGGTCGTGGTTGACGTGGACGGCTCCCGGTGACTCGTACGGCTAAGGGAGGAAACCGGCCGAACGGAGTTGTTCGGCCGATTCGGTCATTTTCGGCCCCAATAGCGCGTATTTGTCGTAGTTGTACCTGCACAAGTGGCACTCACCAAAACTCGTGAAACTTTATTAGAAATAAAACCTAAGTACATGGAATGTTGCATAAAACCTTATTTATTCCCGAGTATTGGTGGTCGGATTTGGGTTGTAACAACCGCCAACAGGTACACTAAATTTGAGAGTTTGGGGTCTCTTCGTAATCATTGCGCCACTGTAGCATTTCGTTTGTATGTGCGAAAAATTGTCCAAAAATTGATTAATTAGGCTCAAAATGTTCGTCTCGCAGAGTACAACAAAACTGTGCAATTAGTTTTTGATTTCATCTATATTTAATACTACATGCATATTATGACATTTTGATGTGATGTGGAAATTTATTTTTGCATAGTAAATCTAGGAGTTGCTTTTTGGAACTAAACAACTAAACAAGGCATGGTCTAAATCCGGTGCAGTGATTCGTATGTCTCGAATATTGCGCAGACGGCAGAATAGCTTTGGTGGGCTAGAAGGAATATCAGTTGCCTGGCCCTTCCCAGGCATATTAATCAGTTGCCGGCCTTGTTCATCCGGCCCAGGCATCGAGCCATGCCGGCCCATGCCGTACGATGCCGGGAGAATTTGAATTGATGCCTGCAGCTTACCATAATACCATGTACCGAGGTCACTTCAGGCGTAATTAGGGGGATGGAGGAAACTTGCCATTCAATATAAATGGAAAGTGGCGGGAGCCTTGTTTCGATGAAAGAAGTGACGTAATTAGCATACCCGCTTGTGTTTCGTCAATCATTTTCACTTGGTCTGACCGAGTTGATCATGTGCACAATTGATTCCTGTCATCATCTGAAACAAGTACATGCCACTCTGCTGATACAGAAACCGCAGATAGCGAGCTCAATAATGCTTGACAACCTCCGTCGTGTGATGATAACCTAAAAAAAAGCTCAATCAAGGGAAAGAGGAGACCGAACACATTCTCCACAGCCCACAGGACATCAAAACTATTTCAAAGAATAAACACAGATATAGCTAACATACATAAAAAACATGTTACATTTGATGAAATTTCCAATGAAACTTTCTTAACAACAGATGACAACCACGAGCACAACACAGGCAGGCAGGCAGAAAGTTATACACTCAACCAACACTATCAGGTACTTACCATAACTCAATGCTAGTCATTGCTTGTTGCTAACACCATCACTACCACCTAGTGAACTCACTAGTCCTTTCTTTGCTCCCACAGTCCCACCTGTGGGACTGGGAGTCCCACCTGTGGGACTGGGAGCAAATTCTGCTAGAGCAATACCATTTAATGGATGCAAATTGTTGCTGAATTACCGTTGCTACAGAGGATCAGAGGGGACAGCCATTACTGGCTCTCTTCCTCTTCTTCTTCTGCATCATCCTCGGCTTCCTTGTGGTCTGAGTCGCTGCTGTTGCCACCAGCATTGTTCTGGTAATGTTGCTGCTGCGCGGCTTGGGGGTGCCCACCACCCTTGATGCGGTACCGGACGCGGTGATTGCTGCTGGTGGCAACCTCCGCGGCCATGCCCGATCTCCGCGTGCCGTTGCCGTCTGCAGGGACGGGGACGGCCACGGGCGCAGCACTTCCGGCGCCCATGGCCTTTGAGAGCTCCGTCTGCATCTTGAGGAAGAACTGCACGCGCTGGTCCTCCAGCTCCCGCGCGACGTCGAGGCGCTCCCGCTCCATCCGGAGCTCGTGCTCCCTCTTGGAGCTCTCGACGCGCTCGTACACCTCCCCGAGCCGCCGGATCGCCTGCGCCAGGTCGCGCAGGCCCCGCACGCGGCTTTCGCTGCTCTCCGCGCCGTTCGCGGCCGGGGTGGGTTCCTCCACGCGCTGCCTCTTCCCGTTCGGGACCATGGACAGCGGCTCCGGCGGGAACCCATCGGAGGAGTCGGACGACGCGGACGCCTGGGGCGGCGGCGACGGCATCCTCCGCTTGACCCCCGCCGATGGCTGGAGCGGCGTGCGGGTGCGCTGCGGGAAGTTGATGCGGGGCGGCACGATGGGCCGGCCGGCCGGGGCCGCCGAGGAGGAAGAGGAATTGGGCTTGAGGACGGGGGCGAGCAGGTCGTCGAGGCGGTCGAAGTAGGGCCAGGAGGAGCCGCGCTTGGCCTTCTCGATCTTGTACTTCTTCTTGAGCGTGTCGATGCGGTTCTTGCACTGGACGTCGGACTTGGGCGGCTTGGAGTAGCCGTCGCGGGAGGAGACGACCTCGGCGACCTCCTGCCACTGCGGGTGGCGGAGGCTGCCCCGGCCCAGCGCCACGAAGCGCTCCCCCCAGGCGTCGATCAGCGTGGAGGTGGCGCCGTCGCTCCACGCGTCCTCCCGCCCGCCGCCACCGCCGCCGCCGCCGGAGGAGGGCGAGGGCTTGCGGAGCGGGAGGGCGACGGCGACGTGGCCGGGCGGCGCGGCGGCCACCGTGACGGGGTCGGCGACGGGGAGCGGGGACGGGGAGCGCGACGGGGAGGGCGATGGCGACGGGGAGGCCGCGCCGTCGTCGTCCATGGCCGGAGATCTGGCGGCCGGCGGCGGCGGGGGAGGGGACGAGGGTTTGGGGATTTTTTCCGGGATGGGGGATGCGGAATTGTTCCGATTATTTTCTCCGGTGTTGTGGCCGTCGCGTCCGGCGGCGATGGGAGCGAGTCGTCGCCTGGGCGGAGCAGGATGGCTGCTGCCTGCTGCCTGACTTCCTTGTTGGGCTGCGCTGGACCGGGCCGGGCCGAGAGAGGTCCAGACGGACTCCGGGCTCGGCCCACCGCCTGCGAAATGGAACATCTGTGGGACTCTGTCGGGTGTCTGCTGAGTGCTGAAGCTCAACAAGCTTCATTCAGGCCGAGGGAGAGCACCGCCGGCTCCGTGTCTCCGCTCTTCCGCGCCGCCGCAGATGGCTGGAGCAACCTCGCCGGCGGCGCGTGGCCTCGTCAGCCGCTTGCTGCCTCCACTCCTCCTCCTCTCCCTCTTCCTCTACGGGTAAGTAGCGCTTGGTCCTATCACTTTCATCTGCTGGACGTTTGGGTGGCTTACTATTGCTCCAGGCGCCCAGTCGAGGCTTCAGAAAGTAGCCGCTCAACCTTTCCTTGCCCTAAAAATGTTAGATTTGCTAGACTAGCAAGCTTTCTTCGAGAGATCTGGGAAAGTTTCGGCCTAATCGAGCTGCCATCAGCCCATCCTTGATTTGGACCTTTTTGGTCATATCGATGTCAAACATGCCGACATGTTCTTGGACCCAACTATGCCCAGTGATTCTTGAATTGAGGATCAACCATTCTTGACCAGCCGAAGTAAATCTTATTTGAAGACTGCTTTTGGTTGTGAACTGGTAGGCTGTAGAGAGGAAGTAGGCTGGGCAGTACAATGCTAAAAAGGGACCGAGTTCCCGTGCAAAGGCTTGTGTAGCTATGGTTGGAAGTGATGTGGGATTTTGGTGTATTATCAATTTAGGTGCTGCAGCTGTGGGGCTGTTGAGAGCGAGAGAACCCTTGCTATGATCAAGCCGGATGGTTTGTCAGGTAACTACACGGAGAGGATCAAGGCTGCCATCTTGGATTCTGGATTTCACATCGTCAAAGAGACCGAGGTCCAGCTTGATGCTGAGAGAGCATCTGTCTTCTATGCGGAGCATTCTGGGAGAAGCTTCTTTGACAGCCTAGTCAAATATATAACGAGGTATTAATGTTGTTCGAAAGATTTTTCTCTTGTTTTTCTTGCATAATGCTTCATTTAGTCTATGCTGGAACCTCCAGTTGTCTAAAGTCTCCACTCCATTGTTTATATCGTCCAATTTGTTCTTCATTCAGTGTGATTCTCTTGCGGTAAGACACTAATTTATACTCCTTTCAATGCCAAAGCTTGAACTAAATAGGTCTTTGGTAGCTAACTCTGAAAAATGTAGTGGTAAATTCTTAAATTTTTAAACGTCAAGTTCCTTCTTGTTCTTTGGACGCGCCATGAATATTTATGAGTCAAAGGTGCAGTCTTTAGGGTAACATGGAGGTTACTGAAAGAACTGAAGTGAGATGTTTTAAACTTTTCCTCAATGGACCATTAAGCACACTACATCTGAATCAGCATGGATTTACTTATTCAAAGATTGCAAATTTTGTTCTTTTTAACTTCACATTTGCATTGGGCACTCTGAGGCTAATATCAACACTAGAAGTTTGTGACATGATCTTTTATGTTTGCAATCTTCAGTGGTCCAGTTCTCGCTATGGTTCTGGAAAGGCCTGATGCCATTGCACAATGGCGAGCTTTGATTGGGCCAACTAATGCAAGAAAGGCTAAAACTACTCATCCAAAAAGGTTAAAAACTACACTCTTTATCTTTTTTAAAAAAACACTTCATATAATCTTTATGATAGTATTAGTTCATTGATGGAACATGGAAACAGTTATTAACAATTGTCACCAGGAATGCACTCTGTCACTACTCACTAATCAATATCAGTTAGCTGAGTAATGCACTTAAATATTTCTCTCATTTTTTTCTTGTGTTACAATGTTCGCTTTTTGTTGTGTTTAGTCACCAACAGTATTCCTTTTCCTTTCAGCATTAGAGCAATGTGTGGATTGGACTCAGAGAAAAACTGCGTACATGGTTCAGATTCACCACAATCTGCAGCTAGAGAGATTTCATTTTTCTTTGGAGTTTCTGATTCTGGTTGGTTTCTTCAGTCCTTGTAACATGAATCTGAAGATCGCACCATAAAATTTCTGACCTTAATTTTTCCCCTGCAGAAACTGTGGAACATGATGAGCTTTAGACATTAGACTGGTATCAGTCAAGCAGTAAATTGAAACTTGAGGACTTCTTTAAACCCTTAGTTGCTGAAAACTTAGGTGAATCAGATGACCTAGTAGCTTCATATACAGAGTTCCGAGAGAATTGATCCGCAGACTGTGATTGCTAAAGACTAGCATGGTTTGGGGCTACCATGACAAAACTTTTACTTAACCATCACTGTCCAAGTAATTGCTGTGTTAGAATGAAACATATATTTGACTGCTATGGACACAAATAGATAGTATAATTGATACAGTTTCCAGAAACTGTGACTTGGCAGTCCTTCATATTGTCTCCACACAAATAAATCTGAGAGAATTCACGTTGAGATGCAGTAGGTATATGATCCATGAAATGGGGAGAAGGGAATTTCCAATTTGTCCAGCGGATCCTGAGTCAGATATTTGTTTTCTTGTAATTATCCGCAGTTGTAACTTGCAACACCAAAGAAGCTTGAGTGCATGCTGACTAATTTGCATGTCGATCTGTTTAAATTTTTCGATGTGCAGCACTAGTACTACTTGCCCCCCCCCCCCCCCCCCCCCCCCCCCTCCATTTTTTTGACAGGAGAATTAGTTATAGTCACAAGTAATTTACAATACAAAACTAGTAAGCACTTGAACCCAAAACGGCGCATTTCACGTGCAATATCGTTATTTATATACAGGAAGTACAATACTTTGATGCCTGGTTCATATCGTTATTTATCCAGAAATACCTTCGATTTGTATTTGGAATCATACAAGGTTGATTTCGAAATTTGTCAAAATGAAATTAATTTATACTTTGAAATTTGAAACACTGGAACTGTAGCCGCTCAAGTTGAAATCCATTGCTGTAACGAAATGAATAGAATTTTATATCAAACAAGGGCCCGACCTCGCTACTTTTGGGGAGCCAAATCGAGCCCCAATCCCCCGCCCCTCCTCGCGCGCGTCCGCTTCGGCGCTTCCACCCGCAGCCCGATCGCCAACTGCCTTGGCCGCCGCCCCTCCCAGCAGATCGGGCGCCGGTGAACGGAACAACCGAGGCCACTGGCCCACCCGAAGGTTGCCGCCCTTCTTGATGTGTGCAGTGTGTTATCTTTGGCCTTGTTTAGATGTTAGAATTGGAAGGTTGAATTTGGAAGTAAGATGTCACTTTGTAATCATTGCGCTACTGTAGCATTTCGATTGTATTTGTGAAAAATTATCCAAAAATTGATTAATTAGGTTCAAAATGTTCGTCTCGCAGAGTACAACAAAACTGTGCAATTAGTTTTTGATTTCATCTATATTTAGTACTCCATGTATGTTATGACATTTTGATGTGACGTAGAATCTTCTTTTTCATAGTGTATTTGAGAGTTGCTTTTTAGAACTAAACGAGGCTTATGCCCTTTCATATGCCTGAGCTTGATGTTGCTCTTTTCCAACACGGTACTGTCAGATTTTCGTGATGAAACTTTTGTTGCTTCGTCCACTCAGGCCGAGGAAACAGAAAGATGCGAGAGACCGGCCTCAAGGGTTCAATGAGGAAAAGGATGGAGTTCCTCCACTTTTATTTTTATCCCACTGACAGGTAGCTGTTCCTGCAAAGAAGCTGCAAGTTTTTGTCATCTGCAGACTGCAGTACACGGTTGTGAACTTGACTTATGTTGAGCCTTAGCTATATGATCACTACTGCAGTACTGCCCTGTCTGCACTACTGATGTGTGGACTTGTTGACTTGTGTTGTTGCACGGTCTGGGGTACTATCTGTGACATGCGTAAACGAAGAGGGAAGTTCCCATCTGCCGAGGTATGACGGGCTGCTTTCGAGAGCGAGCTGTTGCAGACTTCTCGGCCCCTCTAATTAAGCATGCTTATTATCCTTTCTCCGCTCTCTTTCTCATCACGACAAAAAGGCACGTTGTTGCTGCTCTCAGAGGAAACTGAAACGGAAGGAACTGAGTCGAGTCAATACAATGCTTTGCCGCAAAATCACGCAACTAGCACAGTATAGCTTTGGTGAAACAACGCTGTCAGGTGGCATTCAGGCATTTATACGCGATGGAGGCCGCGAGACCAGAAAGGTAGGCCCGGTGTAAAGCTACTATAACTTGCTCCATGATTGGAGTCAAAACAGGAGCTGCTGATGCAGAGAGCCGGAGACCAAAGTCTTCGCTGCTTGGTCAGAATTGAATTGAGATGAGATGTATCATCAGAGTCATCTCTCACATACTGCCGAGCTCTCTATAGCTGCATCCTTGAGATGCAGACCTGCTTGGAACTTGGAACTCATGGTCACGCATGGGCTCAAACTTGGTCTACTACTACTCCTCTCGAAGGTCTCGCTGCATGCACATTCTCTGGTATTGTGCAGTATGTGCAGGGTAGAGAGATAGCACTTAGAATCATATATAGATATCGCCAATCATATAGATATAGGCGTGGGCACGCAGTTTCCAGCTGCGGCATGAACGCCGCCGCAGCGGTGCCTTGCCATGGCAGTAACCATGCCTACATATCTGGTGCTTGAAACCCGTGCCGGCAGCACGTTCAGGCTCACCAGGGGATCCGCGTTTTTTTCCAGCTTATGCGTGCGGCTAACGACAGACGCTGTGGAGCTAGCCTCTGTCTGAAAATGGCCAAGCCATGCATATGGTCGACTGAAGGAACCCATATATGATTTGTTTATTGCTGTGCGTCTGTGGGGATTTGCGATATTCCTTTTGTCCGGAGGATTTGTTTGAGATATTTTAACGTACGGTTCATTATGTTCTTACCCCTTTGTGGCTTTTTAATTAAGATGAAACTGGTGTTTCATATAGCATTGTAAGGCAACATGTTAATCAGATCTTGGACAACCGATGGATGTTTTTCTTTCTTTCGTTCTTTTTCTTTCTTTCTTTCTTTATTACTTCGATTGATTGAGCCCTTGTTTAGATGCAAAATTCCACCCCCAAAGTTCACTATACAAAAAAAATCACATCACATTAAAATGTCGGCAGATGCATAGAGTACTAAATGTAGATGAAATCAAAACTAAGTACACAGTTTTGTTGTACTCGGCGAGACGAACATTTTGAGTCTAATTAATCAATTTTTGAATAATTTTTCACAAATTCAGTCAAAATGATACAATGACGTAATGATTATGAAGTAATCCCAAGCCCCAATTCACACCCCCCTAAACAAGGCCTGAGTCGCTGCATCTGCATCCCTTACTTTTGACGTCACGACATATCTCTCGATTTGACGCATGTCGCTTTAGGTTCATTCGGTTTTAATTACTAACGACAGGCCTCTGGTTGGCACGGGCAGAAAACTAAAAAAACCTTTTCCCCACCGCTCGCGTCGTCCTCGGGCGACACGGGCGGAAACCCCCGCCTCCTCCCGCCGCCACCCACCCCGACTCCACCTGCCTCGCCGCTGCCTAAGCTCGGCGCCGGATGCCCAGCCAACTGCAAGGACGGCGGCGGTGAGGTCTCCCTCTTCCCCTTCTCTTTTTTCTTCCTTCTCTCTTCAGCTTTCTTGCCCCCTCGACCTCATGGCAGCCATGGCCGCGGAGGCTGCTGGCGGCGGTCTCTCAGCGTCTGGGCTTGGGGGACGGACGGATCTGGCACCTCCTTGCCCGGATTCGATGTCCCTGCCCAGCCTCAAAGTCCCCTCTCGCAGATCCGCGCGGGGGCGGCTTTTTGGTGGAGCAGCTGGCGTCTGGGGATGCGGCGGCGTGCGTCCTTGCGCAGCTGCGTCCGCGGCCTTGCTCGGCTGCGGCGGCGCCTCCTTGGTGGCACGGCTGTTTTGCCGCCCACTCGGTGGCGGGGCTGGTTCCGGCGGTGGAGCGGCGGCCGCGGACGGGCTCCTCCACGACGGAGGCGCTCGGCTTATCCTCGCCGCGGCGGCGACCGGCGCCTCGGCCCGGGCGGTGCGGCGGCGGCATCACGGTCCGGCCTCGGCCGTGCCTGCGGTGACGGCGTTATTGGAGGAAGGCTTGTGGAGGTGTGATTTGGTGGCGTCTTGGTGACGCGGCCAGCGGTGGCTTGCTTGGGCTGTGCTTGCGGCGCCATGGTGGTGTGGCTGGCAGCAGTCAAGTGACGGTGCACCAGAGACGCTATGGTGGCGTATCTGGTTGCCCCGGGCCACCTTCCTCCTGCGATGATTGTGTCGGTGGTGCTGTGGTGGCATGACCGACGACGGTTCGCACGGTTGTTTGCCGGCGGCATCGTGTTGGTGCCGTTGACAGCGGTCGTGCATCGGCTCCCCAGCAGCGTCATGGTGGTGAGGCTGGTGGTGCCAGCCGTCTCGTCGCTTCGCGGTGAAGATGCAAGTGAAAGCTTATCCCCTTTTGGGACGACGTCGATGGCGCTTCAAGTGTCATGTCCTTCCTGAAGGCGACGTCGAGTATCTCCAGCGCGGACTTTGCCGGACTTCTCCGTCTTGCTGCTTTTACATTGGTTGCTTATGTGATGGCGATCTCTTTCTTGTCCTTTCTCTTTGTTTTCCTTTCTTTTCTTAAATGCCAAAAAAGAGTAGAGTATAGAAGAAGAGAGGTTTTAGTCTTGACGGTGGTGGCTCGTATCGACGTCTCAATCCGACCGAGCGAATATTAGTGGAGATCCGGGTTGATGTCCCAATCCAACCCGACACATTCTTTGAAGTTGTTTGAGTTGTTTAGAGTGGTGCGTGTTGATGTCCCAATCCAACCCACCGAGTTTCTTCTTAGTTGCACGGACCGAGGTGGTTCGGGAGTTGTGCGGTCGATGGACCGAAGTTGTGTGAGATGGTGTGATACCTATCTAGTTGTACGGTCTTCGGACCGAAGTTGTATGGTTTTCGGACCCGGTTTTTCTTATAAACAGGGTCAACTCTCTTCTTCTAATAAAAATTCGGGAAAGCGTAAGCTTTCGCCGTCGGTTCAAAAAAAAACAGGCCTCTGGTTGCCCGCTTGCTCGCACGTTACGGTTACATATTCACCATTAGTTGATTTTTCTTTCCCCTACCGATGAACGACACTGAGTTTCAGTCTTTCAGATCGAGATATGGGGATTGGAAACAATTTGATTTGATGCAGGGAACCGAGGAACCATTCAATCAACCCAAAGAGTATATGCATGCAAACTACTATATATTTCTTCGTTTACAGAACAAGAACATCAAGAACAAGCAGGAAAAGAAAAAGAGTCTCCTATATGCATATATGCATCTGACCAGTGCTCCGGTATATTCACCGGTTGTTGCACCAAAGCTTCTCGTCTCTTGGCGTCTCCGATCCTCTGCAGGACAGTCGTTTCGATCAGTAGTAGTCACCTGCTCCGACGCCGCCGGCCGGCCGGCGCAGCCTGAACCTGGAGACAAGCCCTTCCGCGGCGGCGGCGGTTCATCACCAGCTGCACGGCCTAGTGCTGGCCACGAAGGGCGTCACGAAGCACGGCTCCAGGCCGATCCACGGCGTGCACGCCGACACCGACGCGCCGGGCGGCGGGCCCGTCAGCGCCGCCAGGTAGATCTCAGCCAGCCTGCGGGCGGCGCGCCGGAGCCACCGCGCCGTCAGCCAGCGCAGCCAGAGCCGCCGCAGGATTCCCCGCCCGCGCCCGCCCGCCCTGTCGCCGCCGCCGCCGAGCCGAACGACCGGGAGCCTCCGGCGCCGGCGGCCGAGGCCGCGCCACCGCAGCCGGCGCGCCGGCTCGACGTTGCATGTTGCGTCCCCCATCGTCCTGTCCTGCCGACCGGCCGCTGTACCTCCCTCGCCTCGTCTTCGTCTATCCTTTTTGTCTTTGGCTCGTCAGGGTGTGGCGTTGGGAGAGTGATATATGGGAGGGCAGGTGGCTGGACAGTGGAAACCTCCAAACGCACTTATACCTGTGGCGCCACGAAACTTGCAGGGGCTTAGCATGGTGACGGGTTTTATCTTTTATGGCAACGATTAATTCCATTCTACTCCTACTCTATCTAGGTGAAGCACAACTAGTATGCATATATGTAAGGTTCTCCCTCTAGTCATAAATGCCAGCATATCTAGGGTTCAAATTTTTTGTTTATAAATTAATCTAAGCACTTAGTCCTCACAAGGCGTTAATTAATCGTATCTCTATAATCTGAGTGATTGATTGTGGTGCATATTCTTTTTTTTATTGATATGTCTTAAAAGATAGAAATGTTTGCATAGGGGTGAATGGTGGAATATATTGCTACCCATTTTGAAATGTAAAACGACTTTTAGTTTTATCCTATGTTAAATTTCTCAAATATTTACCAAATTTATATAAAAACATATTAACATACACAAATACCAAATAGATGCACTATAAGACATTTCATCGTGGATTTAATTGAATCAAATATTATTTGATGTTGTAGATACTGGTATATTTTTTTATAAATTAGGTTTTGATTAAAGGCATTGTCACCATTAAAAATGATATTGAATTGATCCGAAATTATTTACATTTACATGTTGGTGACCCCTGGTCCCAGCTGCCGCCCTCTCTTCTCTCATCTTGCTCTGTTTCTTCCCTTCCCTTCACTAATAAATTGGCCTACTAGCGGACCTCACCCCTCTTTCAGCTTGGTCTCTTTCTTCGCTTCGCTCAGATTAATAACTTTTTTTTTGAAAGAGCTCAGACTAATAACTTAACCCACTCACAGTGGTGCCTGCAACAAATAGCCGCAATTTGACTATGTCATCTACTACCTCCATTCCAAATTATTATTCATTGTTGATTTTTTCTCGTAACGTTTGACCATTTGTCACATTCAAAAAAATTTACAAGTGTCATTTCTTTTATTCGTAGCTTACTTTATCATCACATATATTTTAGGTATAACTTATTTTTTCCATATCTAAACAAAATTTTTAAATAACACAAATAGTACGTTAAACGTTGTGAGAAAAAAATCAACAATGAATAGTAATTTGGAAAAGAGTGAGTAGTATCCTAGTATTTGAGAACGTTTGGCTCATCACTTACTAGATGATGCCAACATCTTAATAATTTGGCAGAAGCCATATATATCTGCGGCAGATCGACCTGAGTTTTGACATATAAATTAGGCGCCGGCATGCACTCGTCAGTGGCTTCACAACACTAACACCACATCACCGGACGCCGTACGTCTTCTTTATGGTGTACGTGGAGCTCGACATTGACACGAACTAACTGCTACGGAGTACTACCGAATTGAAAGATGCGTTTACCTAGCTTACTTGTCTGTTTTTTGACTAAACGCAGTAGTGGCAGAGAGGAACACGCTTTACTCGAATTGATAAAGGAACCCACCCGGCTGCCCCGATCGCGGGTGAGTCAACTATAGAAAGCAACCAAACTTTTTCCTTCCTTCATTCGGTTACTAGTGGCGCTCACTTCATGCAAGCCAGCGTTTTCCCTTCCGTTTCCAGGGTGCAGAGATGTTGTCTGCTGATGAAAAAGCTGGCATCATCAGCCGCCACAGCCGGTGGCTAGGTACGCCTCCCGGCTAACTATCATCTCGTTTAATTTGGAAGGTTTCGCCGCCGATCGATGCCGTCGAACAGTATATAGATATATACTAGATAGGCCATCCACTGCGCACTCCGGTGCAATCGAATAGATGCTGAAAATTGGGGTCCAAATATATACAGAGCATGGAAGCTACGTACAACCAATGCACAGTATATGTAGCGGTTGGTGGTGTAGTACTAGTGCTGGTGGCTTGAGGTTGGTTGGTGAAAGATCGTCGACCCAAAGCCAAAGGAGGAAGATTTACTGAATCTGAACAACCATATATATATTATACTGTTCGTGATTTGCTTGTGCAGAATCGCACTACCTTGCCGAAAGCTATACCTATTCCCCTGGAGAAAGAAACACAACGACATCATGGATCGACCCTCTTTTATTTACCGCTGTATGTACATGAAGGGCATATGCCAACCTGCCTGTGCCTGCATCCACAAGGGGACAGACAGCAGCAAACGAGACGATCGATGCAAGGGGACCGGACATCATATATACCATGGCTTGTCAACGCATCAACGTACAGAAAGCAACAGCGTACGTCATGGCCGCGAGCTCGATGCCAAGACCCACCGGTAGCCCAGGTTTGTTGGTTCCTTAGGGCCTGACGGGCACCCGAGTTTTGTCCATGGCGGGCGGCCCGGCGTCCGTTTTCTCGCCCAAATGCCGAATCCAGCTTTATATATAAAACATCTCTCAAAGGATACTGGGATTATCAGTTTACAATAAAGCCCAAACCGCTCGAAGAGCAACATCCAACAAACCCGTAACGGGACTCTCTAGACCGCGCGCCAGAGATAGCAAGGCACTACTTGCGACGAACAAACTAAAGGGCCATGAGACCATTACAAATCGACTGGACCCGACCTTCAGCGGATCCTACGACTCCACCACCAACGGCTACAGGACAGCCTCCAAACAATGCCTTCAGGAAGGCAAAGGCGCGACTGCGCCAGCGTTTGGTTTTCACCACGGAGAGCTTCCACGAACCGCCGTCGAGCGAGATCCTGCTGGCAACGCCCTCGAGAGGGAAAGCAAACGCCGTTGCCCGACCCGACACCGGGACGAAGCTTTCGCTTGAGGACCACCGCCTGACGAGCCGAGAGCACCTGGACCGATCCCACTCGCTTCCCTCCACCGCCCACCATCGCAGCCGCCGAAGCTCGCCCACTAGGTTCCATATACACCCGATGGCAACACCCGACACCTCGGGAAGGTTTGGGGACCTCTATTGTCCCCAAATCTTCTGTCGTCCCCTCAATGAGACGGCATCATGCTTCACAAAGTGAGATCGAAACCATGAACCCAGCGGCGGGGACTTGACAGTGCTACGGAAGCGGCTTCGTCGGCGACGCGAAAACGGAGGCGGTACCACTGGCCATGAAGAAGTCGTAAGAGGGAGCCAGGACGGGAGACGACACCTCCCCAGACGCTGCCACCATCAGGGAAATGCCCGCGCTCGTCCCGCCCCCGACCGGAGCCACGAGCCACGAAGCCAGGCATCACCGAACCGCCACCATGGCAGTATACGCTGCCGCCGCCTCGCGATGTCCGCTGCTCCGTTTAGCACCAGCGGGGCCGGGGCACCAATCTAGGGCTCGAACCCCCGGATCCAGGTGCCCCGAAGAAGTCGCACCCGGAGCATGGCACACCCAGGTCGACACCGGGCCGGCCAGCCGTCCGGCCGACTTCACCCGGCCGCCGCACGCCCAGGGGAGCCTCGGCGCTGGGCCCGAGCCGGCCACCTGCGGCCGCGCACCGCGCGCGCCCGCTAGCCTCCGAACTGCCGCCGGCAAGAGCGCTTGCCGCCGCCGCGCCGGGGGAGCTGCGCCGCCGGACCAGGAGTGCCCTCGCCGTAGCTCGTGTGGAAGCCCAGCCCGCCGCCGTCCACACGTCGTCGAGCGTCCCCAGGCCGCGCGGACGCCCGGCCCTGCCGGAGCTCGTGCCGACGATGACCCGCGTCCGTTTTCTCCCCTGGCAATCTGCCTTTTGCCTGTGTGGTTAGGTTTCTTTCTCTTTGGGGGGCTGCTTTTCTGGTGTAGAAATTTGCTGGAATCACGCGGAAGTGTCTGCGTCGATGTCGATCAGTTTGTTGCACTGTAATCTTCCCGCTTCCGTCCCTTTTGGAACCGATGGATTATGTCCTTATTGTTGCCACTTTCACTAGCAGAACTGAAGTGGCAAAAGTCGCGTCATCGGTCACTTGTGTTGTGTGAGTGACTCCCTTGGTAAGTTGGTATGATTGGTCCAGTGCTACCTTAATTTCAGGCCGACTTAATTTGGATACTTGGACCGAAACGCGAAACATTCTCTAGGATATTATCATATATTCATTTTCCTATGCTTTTTTCAGAGCGGGGAATAGTTTTTTTAGATTTCTACTACGGTCTTTCTGTTTACTGGTATTCTAATTTTCTGTCTTTTTTTCTAGGCGGCGTCTTTATGTTGTAATCAAACTCTCTTTTTCTTCATAATAAAATGTTTGCTCCAGCAAGTTCTCTTTTTCTAGGCCTCCCTTACAGTAGATATAATAGGGGATGGAGTGGTTGCACTTTTTTGGAAAGATCGTTGGATAAATGGTGGCTCGATAGGAGAGTCGCGCCACACCTAATAAAAATAATCCCAACTTGATGCAAAAACTCTAGAACAGTGAAGGATGGTATAATCGGGAATGGATGGATAAGGGATATAAAAGGAGGACTCATAGTGCAAATATTACCTGAATACTTTCGTCTGTGGGACGTGATACATGTTGTACAATTGGCCCCGGATACGCCGGATCGTTTCATTTGGAAATGGTTTTCAACCGTGAAATGCACCTATATAGAGCATTCTTTCATGGACAGGAATATCCACCTGGAGGCAAGTTTATTTGGAAGACTCGTGCTCTACTCAAATGCAAGTTCTTCTTTTGGTTGGCGGCATACAAGAGATGTTGGACCTCCCAAGCTCATTGGCAGATATGATTTTGTAGTAGAATTAGTGAGCTACCATGATTAATTAACTACTTTTTAGTTGTTAAATGGGTAGGATTGGATTTGGTGCAAGAAAACCACAAGTAATTTAAATGAAAAATGAGCTCTAAATGCATTAATATATAAGTATAATAGGTAATATTTTTCTTTTTAGAAATTTATTGTTTGTAGCTCATCTTTTTGTTGTTTTTCCTCTTCTCTTTTAATCTAGCTTTTTGTTTGTTTGTTTCTCTGGTTTCAAAGCTGACACTTTGGTCTTGCCTCTCAAACCCCGTAAATATTATATGTTTCATGCACTAAAGTTCAGGCAACCCACCGGTAGTTGCTGTAGTTTCTTCAAAACGTCGCGGTAGTTGCTGTAGTTTCTTCAAAACGTCGCGAATTAACTGTGTTTGGAATAAAAATATATTAAAAAAATAGGTAGGAGCTTTCCCTCCCCACTTCTGTCAAAATAACGTCGCATATAGTGCAACAACATAAGTTAGAATTGTGTATAGTTACACAATACTATCCACAATTATTTTTATACTTCTATAGTGTGCTTTACTGAATTTATGTTCCAAAATACACCATGACAAACGTTTATAAAAATTTAAACACCACTATTTAAGCATAAGTTTATGATGTATTTGGCCTCTCTTAATATTAAATCCTGGCTCCGCCACTATATACACGCTCGACGGCTTGCCGGCGAGACACATTTTATGCTTCTCCTGGCAAGAAGATATGTATGCTCTAGTTGCAGCAAAAAGATGTGTTCCCCAGATAGGTCCATATGTCAGCTTCGATCATGACAAGGAAAAGTAAGCGTCAGGAGCAGCACCACGCACGACTGATCTCAGTTCAATTATATTCTTGGGGTTGACACGGCATTTCATTCAATCATCATCTTATTAGGCCCAACAATTCGTCTTTCGTCACGGATGACAAGTGTGACATGAGTTGGGTTCAACATCATATCATCCTCCCCGAGAGTCCCCGGCATGGTCATGTCTGCCATTGGCTTGGGTTTGGAACTTCTACAGGACAATCTCTGATGTGGAGGAGATTTTCCGGAAATGGGATCAGAGCAATTACCTGTATGCCATGTCTAGTATGCTGTTTATTTCACTATGCAAAGCTGGAAATCTATAACAACTATATAATTGGTACCCACTAAAAATCACACCCTTACTTCTCTCCACATGCAAAATGTCCACGTCACCATCCACTAGATCTTCTCTCAACATGCAAGCTGTCCACATCACCATCCATTATGAATTTATGTCTTCTACTGATTTTCTGAGGCTATGCATTGTGTTAGTCTTTGCGAGTACCATGCTACAAATTTCTAAGTAGTTCTCTCTCAATAAAATGAATGTGTTTTCCTCTACATTATTGTTTACAAAAAAAATATTGCAATGCAATTATTTTAGTGTTTCTAGTTTCAAATTACATCTTTAAATTTTGTATAAATTCCCGCAGCAACGCGCGGGGTAGCACCTAGTATATGCTCATTGGGAACACCGCTGGAACTGCAAACAACAATTGGTAATTATCACTAAAGTTTTAGTTTGGAAATGACAACAGGCAGGTTCGGACTACTTGCGAAGGCAAACAAAATTCTAGAAAAGAATGGAAAGAAACGGGGATATTTATTTATTTACTAGACTAGTAATAATACCACATTTATGCTAGCTCTACTGTATAAACAATTTTCGACGTCTTTGGAATGTAACTTATTTTGTGAAACACGGATATAGACATTTATATACACGCAAACACATTTGCCCACACACGCAACCTTATCCTTATGAGAACATTTGAAAGATTAGGCTTGCAGATCTTGAAATTGATGGAGTCATCATAAGCGCCATGGTATTGACGGTGTATTGCCTACTAGGAGAAAGATGAGCATTGATACTAAGTTGAGAATTCAAATCCAGTTGAGCATATTACACCATAAGGGATCTAACCAGCTAAGCTACACTCCTTGATAATCCTTCTTATAAATTTGTAGCAGTAGGTAATAATAAAAAATATATATACTTCTGTTAAAGCATTTCATTGACAAATTCTAGCTATAATTTTCATATAGCCAATAATCTTAATAATTTTTTTGAGAATAATAATCTTAATAATTAGAACATATTTGTGAACAAAGATTCAAAAACTTGACCATGTGAAAGGAGGAATAAACAAAATAAAAAAACATGATGGTGATAATGAAAACGAGAAACGGTTGTTTTCAAAAGGAAGTGAAAAACTCACGCTGATAAGATTTGTGTATCCTCTGGGTCCGTGGTCCACCTGTCCTGGGCACCGGCTGGACCGTGTCGGACGCGTTTTCGCTGTGGGCCTGACCGTCCCGACGGCCCATAGGCCAGATCAATCCGCGTCAGTGAGAAACAATCAGTCAATCAAGCAACTATTCTCCTCTCAAAAAAAAAATCAAGCAACTATTCAGTTTACGGTGACACGATCAATAATGCACATGCACGGCACTGATCAAGTCAGAGTCAGTCGTGTCAAAAAAGAACGTTGCACCGCAATGGTAGCCGTTCCTGCTATTTCTGCACTAAGAAAACAAGATGCTAAACTTCAGGCAGCTGAAATTAAGCTCGTTACCACGTTGACAATCCATATATGATATATATCCATCCAATTTCCTGCCAAAGCTTGGGCCTGGCAATTCAGCCGCAGCCCGCAGCCGCTAGCCTTCCTATCATGGATGGAGCATCCTAATCCTAATTTCTAAGCCCAGACGCAGACGGAGACGAACGGGACCCATGAAAGCTACCATGGGTGAATCTTGCCCAATTGACACTGTTACAGCCTTACAGAGGAACTTGCCATTGCCAGCCGGACACTGTTACAGTTACAGTGGAGACCAACGAACCCAGCAAGTGATGTGCCCCCGTCAGCTCATCCAACTGTCAGATATCTAGGCATTTTTCGGTACATTTTAATTTCAGAAATTATTAACAAATTCATGACCATAGTGAGTGATCCAGTGAGAGCAAAGCATGTGCTAGTGTTCAGGTTCATTCCCAAAAGAAACATGAACAACAAGCATAACCAGAGAAGGTTTAGTTTGTATCTAGGAACGGAACCGGAGGCACCGGAAACGCCGTTACCAGTCATTGTGACTAGCCTGCTTGAAGTAGTCGATCAAATTCGAGGCAGTGGCGAGGCGATGCGGTGAAGTCCCTCGAACGGCCTCCGGGATGTAGTCGTTCGCGTGATGGAGAGGACGTAGTCGTACAGCGTGTGGTCGCCGGGTTGGTGGAGATGTCCGCCGGGAAGTAGACGAAGTAGTCGTTCCCAGCAGCGAGCAGGCACGTACGAGTACGCTCCCCAAAAACCTTATCGTCTGCCTATCCCGAGCAGGATCTCAGGGCAGACGGGGTTCGGAGGCAACTGCTCACACAAGCAGAGTGCGCGCAAAGCTTGCGCTGGGAATGCGAGAGAGCAGCAAACAACAGGGAGAAGAGAGTGGTTTCCTGAAAGGAATACCAGAGAGAAAGCTTCGAGTTTTGTCCCGCCTGGGAGGAAAGGCCTCCTCTTATAGGCGCTCAGGGAGAAAGGAGAGGATGAACCTGGACGCGTTCAGCAGGGCAGCAATGACCATTATGCCGTCAGTTACTAGTCAGCCCAACGGTTACATTCTCTGAATAATATCAGTAACGGCTATGACTTGATGACTGTCATTAGTGGCAAAACGTTCATCACACAGCACACGCAGATCGGCTCGGCCACGGCTCGGCGAGGTGAGCGAGCACGCACGCGTGTGGCATGCCCTTCTCCTTTTACCAACTTCACAAGTGGTCCACCTTTGGTCCACCATTTAAGTTAGTTAGGATTCCCGTTGACTCTCAATCCGGGATTTATACCCCTAGCATTTATTAGTGGACCTTTAATTTCTTTTGATTAATTGAGACTAAAATGGGCCAATGGCCCAATTAATCCAACAATCCCCACCAAGAATTTCAAGGTTCACAACAAATGCCCTCGACTCAAATGTTGTTTTGATATACCGGCTTCATGGTGAAGACTGTTAAGTTGAACATCCACCTGAGGCAAAAGCTACACTCATTCACAACTGACCAATGGACTATGCCTTGAGTTGGCAGTTTCGTGCAAACAAGCTTGACTAGAGCCCCTTACCAGTACTAGGCTGCTGTATGCATCCCCCTCGGGTTGGAGCGTATAAGTCATACTCTGTGCCTTTCATGGGTATCTAGAGATCACCCTATCTCATAGATTGTGACTAGCAATCGGACCCATATAGGTGTAATCCTTTAAGATGTTCTGTAGGCCAACATCTTTGCTCCTCACTGAGCCACTCGGATCACATTAAGGTTTTCACCAACCTGCCATACAGTTTTAGAAGAGAAATGCACCTCTATCGGAATGAGCCTTTTATAAAGGTTCTCTTCTCTCAGTTAAACAGTAGCTTGTTTCACCATCCTGATTCACGGGATCTCCGATCACATAGGACAGGTTACCACTACTGAGTAACATTCATGGGTCTCAAGCCCAATTCCCTGGATGCATTATCTATCACGTTACGTGAAAGACCCTTTGTGAATTGATCTGTCAGGTTCTTAGCCGTTTGGATGTAGTCCAAGGCTATTACTCCGGAGTTTCTCATTTTCCTGACAGACTTCAGCCGCCTCTTTACATGCCTAGATGACTTCATGTTGTCCTTTGAACTGTTCACATTGACAATCACCGTTTGATTATCGCAGTTCATGAGGATAGCCGGTATCGGTTTTTCAACTACCGGCAGATCCATAAGGAGTTCACGAAGCCATTCGGCCTCTACTGTGGCGGTGTCTAATGCAGTGAGCTCTGCCTCCATAGTAGACCTCGTTAAGATGGTCTGCTTGCAAGACTTCCAAGAGACAGCGCCACCTCCAAGTGTAAACACATATCCACTTGTGGCTTTAATCTCATCTGCATCAGATATCCAATTTGAATCGCTATAACCCTCTAGTACCCTAGGGTACCTAGTATAGTGAATCCCGTAGTCCACAGTACCTTTTAGGAAACGCATCACCCATTCGAGAGCTTCCCAATGAGCCTCTCCTGGGTTAGACACAAACCGACTCAGTTTGCTCACGACATACGCAATGTCGGGTCTAGTAGCACTAGCTAGGTACATCAGTGAACCAATGATCTGGGAGTATCTTAGCTGATCTCTCATTATTCTCTTGTTTTTCTGCAACACTTTACTAGCATCATAAGGTGTTGGAGCTGGCTTGCAGTCATTATAACCGAAACAACTCAAGATCTTCTCCACATAGTGGGATTGTGTAAGAACAACCCCACCATCACCTTCTCTCACTAGTTTAATGTTCAGAATCACACCAGCCTCTCTCAAATCCTTCATCTCAAAGCTTTGGGACAAGAATTCTTTGACTTCCTTAATCGCATTAAGGCTTGTCCCAAATATCAGTATGTCGTCCACATACAGATAGAGGATCACTCCTTCACCCCCACCGTAGCGATAGTACACACATTTGTCAGCTTCGTTCACAACAAAGCCAACTGATGTTAAAGTTCTATCGAACTTTTCATGTCATTGCTTAGGAGCTTGCTTAAGGCCATACAAAGACTTGACTAACCTACACACCATTCCTTCTTGACCTTCTACTACAAATCCATCTAGCTGATCCATATAGATCTACTCCTCCAACTCTCTATTTAGGAAAGCTGTCTTAATGTCCATCTGGTGAACGATAAGACCATGAGAAGCTGCCAAGGAAAGTAATACTCGAATAGTAGTCAATCGGGCAACCGGTGAGTAGGTGTCGAAGAAGTCTTCCCCTTCTTTCTGAGTATAGCCTTTAGCCACTAGCCTTGCCTTGTACTTTTCAATTGTACCATCGGGCCTAAGCTTTTTCTTGAACACCCACTTGCATCCAACAGGTTTGCACCCATAAGGACGCTCCACAACCTTCCAAGTACCATTAGACATAATTGAATCTATCTCACTCCGAACAGCTTCCTTCCAATAGTCAGCATCTGGAGAGGAATATGCCTCTTCAATGGTTCTAGGAGTGTCATCCACGAGGTACACAATGAAGTCATCACCAAAGGATTTTGCAATCCTCTGTCTCTTGCTCTTTCTGAGAGCTGCTTCATTGTCATCCTCCTCAGGATTCTCCATATGTGGTTGTTCATTGTGTTCTATCATAGTGGTGGGTTCTTTAGGTTCATTGTTAACAAACAATTCATGACTAGATGTGCTATCTACCTCTTTCATAGGAAAAATGTCCTAAAAAATGTAGCGTCTCTGGACTCCATGATAGTGCCAACATGCATGTCAGGTACTCCAGACTTCACTATTAAAAATCTATAACCCACACTGTGGAAAGCATAACCAAGAAAGACACAATCCACTGTTTTAGGTCCTAATTTACGTTTCTTGGTTATAGGCACATTCACTTTGGCCAAACAACCCCAAGTTCGTAAATATGAAAGGGTTAGCTTTTTCTTTTCCCACTCCTCGAATGGTGTTATCTCTTTGTTCTTCATGGGAACACGGTTCAGGACATGACATGCAATCAATATAGCCTCACCCCACCATTCCTTGGAAAGTCCCGCTGTGTCTAACATGGCATTAACCAAATCAGTTAGAATGCGGTTCTTTCTTTCGGCTACCCCGTTTGACTGAGGTGAATAGGGAGGAATCCTCTCATTAATTATTCCGTGTTCCTCACAGAACACAGTGAAAACATTAGAAAAATACTCTCCACCACAATCAGACCTAACTCTTTTGATCTTTCTCTCAAGTTGGTTTTCTACCTCAGCTTTATAGATTTTAAAATATTGCAACGCTTTATCTTTAGACTTTAACAAATAAATATAGCAAAATCTAGTGCAATCATCTATTAGAGTCATGAAGTACTTTTTACCACCTTTTGTCAAGACGCCATTCATTTCGCACAGATCGGAATGAATTAATTCTAGAGGTGCCAAGTCTCTCGCCTCAGCTGCAAAGTGAGGCTTACGAGGTTGTTTTGATTCAACACACACATGACACTTAGAATTTTTGACTAAGGTGAATTTCGGAATTAAACTCAGATTTGCAAGACGCGTCATACAACCAAAATTAACATGACAAAGTCGCGAATGCCACACATTAGACTCATCATTAACACTTGAAATATGGTTCACAATTTTATTACAATCATCTGACAAAGAAAAGCGGAACAAGCCTCCTCTATCATAGCCCTTTCCAATAAAACTTCCAAACTTAGAAATTACACATTTATTGGATTCAAAGACTAACTTAAACCCGTCTCTACATAGGAGAGACCCGCTGACTAAGTTCTTCTTGATGGTGGGGACATGCTGCACGTTCTTCAGTCAAACGGTCTTTCTCGAAGTAAGCTTCAGATCGACCGAACCAACACCAAGAACACGCGCATGCGATCCGTTCCCCATCAACAAGGAGGAAGTCACGCCTGCCTGGTAAGAAGAAAACAAGGAAATATCAGCACAAACATGAATATTAGCACCAGTGTCAATCCACCACTCAGGTGAATGACATACTGAAAGAACTGTAGGTAAAAGATTATCGTACCCCGACGTTCCACCAGTCTCACTAACAACCATGTTGGCACTGTTGCCATCTTTCTTATTCTTACGATCCGGACACTTTGCAGCAAAGTGTTCGGTGCTACCACAACAGTAGCACTTCCCAGTTGGAGGCTTCCTCGGCTTGAACTGAGTCGTCTGTTTAGCCTTTGTTTGGTTCTGATGCGGCTTGTTCTTCCTTTTGTTGGATGCATTGTGGTTCTTCTTCTGCACCAGATTGGCACTAGAAGTCCCAACAATCCCTTTACCACGTTGGTCATTTGCCCTCGCCTTCTCTTCAACATCAAGAGTGCCAATAAGATCGACAACAGTGAACTCCTGTCTCTTGTGTCTCAGAGAGGTTGCAAAGTCCTTCCAAGAAGGTGGTAACTTAGAGATAATACCTCCAGCCACAAACTTGTCAGGCAACTTACATGGTGCATCCTCGCTATAGTTCTCAAGATCTCTAGCCAGCGCCTGAATCTCATGGGCCTGCTCTACCACAGGACGGTCTTCAACCATCTTGTAGTCATAGAGCTGTTCCATGACATACAGGTCACCACCAGCATCAGAGACCCCAAACATAGCTTCAAGCGCATCCCAAACTTCTTTGCCGCTTGGCAGCAAGAGGTACGTATCCACGATGCTTTCGGCTAGAACACTCAAGATGGCACCTCTGAACAGGTTATCGGCCGTCACGAAAGCTCTCTCCTCCTCAGGAGTTTGCGTTTCGGGCTTCCCCTGTGTGACATGAATAATGTTCATGGCTGTCAGCCACAACGTGACCCTCTGCCGCCAACGCTTGTAATTTGAGCCATCGAAAACATTTGGTTTGATTGACGCAGTAAAGGTAGTTACCGAAAGCCTATTAATATCATAAGGTTTTTAGATTGTTAGAAATCTAGGCATTTTTCGGTACATTTTAATTCCAGAAATTATTAACAAATTCATGACCATAGTGAGTGATCCAGTGAGAGCAAAGCATGTGCTAGTGTTCAGGTTCATTCCCAAAAGAAACATGAACAACAAGCATAACCAGAGAAGGTTTAGTTTGTATCCAGGAACGGAACCGGAGGCACCGGAAACGCCGTTACCAGTCATTGTGACTAGCCTGCTTGAAGTAGTCGATCAAATTCGAGGCAGTGGCGAGGCGATGCAGTGAAGTCCCTCGAACGGCCTCCGGGATGTAGTCGTTCGCGTGATGGAGAGGACGTAGTCGTACAGCGTGTGGTCGCCGGGTTGGTGGAGATGTCCGTCGGGAACTAGACGAAGTAGTCGTTCACAGCAGCGAGCAGGCGCGTACGAGTACGCTCCCCAAAAACCTTATCGTCTGCCTATCCCGAGCAGGATCTCAGGGTAGACGGGGTTCGGAGGCAACTGCTCACACAAGCAGAGTGCGCGCAAAGCTTGCGCTGGGAATGCGAGAGAGCAGCAAACAACAGGGAGAAGAGAGTGGTTTCCTGAAAGGAATACCAGAGAGAGAGCTTCGAGTTTTGTCCCGCCTGGGAGGAAAGGCCTCCTCTTATAGGCGCTCAGGGAGAAAGGAGAGGATGAACCTAGACGCGTTCAGCAGGGCAGCAATGACCATTATGCCGTCAGTTACTAGTCAGCCCAACGGTTACATTCTCTGAATAATATCAGTAACGGCTATGACTTAATGACTGTCATTAGTGGAAAAACGTTCATCACACAGCACACGCAGATCGGCTCGGCCACGGCCACGGCCACGGCCACGGCCACGGCTCGGCGAGGCGAGCGAGCACGCACGCGTGTGGCACGCCCTTCTCCTTTTACCAACTTCACAAGTGGTCCACCTTTGGTCCACCATTTAAGTTAGTTAGGATTCCCGTTGACTCTCAATCCGGGATTTATACCCCTAGCATTTATTAGTGGACCTTTAATTTCTTTTGATTAATTGAGACTAAAATGGGCCAATGGCCCAATTAATCCAACAATCCCCACCAAGAATTTCAAGGTTCACAACAAATGCCCTCGAACGGCCTCCGGGATGTAGTCGTTCGCGTGATGGAGAGGACGTAGTCGTACAACGTGTGGTCGCCGGGTTGGTGGAGATGTCCGCCGGGAAGTAGACGAAGTAGTCGTTCACAGCAGCGAGCAGGCGCGTACGAGTACGCTCCCCAAAAACCTTATCGCCTGCCTATCCCGAGCAAGATCTCAGGGCAGACGGGGTTCGGAGGCAATTGCTCACGCTAGCAGAGTGCGCGCAAAGCTTGCGTTGGGAATGCGAGAGAGCAGCAAACAACAGGGAGAAGAGAGGGAAACCAGAGAGAGAGCTTCGAGTTTTGTCCCGCCTGGGAGGAAAGGCCATTAGTGGCAAAACGTTCATCACACAGCACACGTCGAGCGGCTCGGCTCGGCTCGGCTCACGGCCACGGCTCGGTGAGCGAGCGCGCGCGCGTGTGGCACGCCCTTCTCCTTTTACCAACTTCACAAGTGGTCCACCTTTGGTCCACCATTTAAGTTAGTTAGGATTCCCGTTGACTCTCAATCCGAGATTTATACCCCTAGCATTTATTAGTGGACCTTTAATTTCTTTTGATTAATTGAGACTAAAATGGGCCAATGGCCCAATTAATCCAACACCAACAACCGTGGGGCGCCGCGGGAATCACCACGAGAACGTCCATGGCGCGGTCGGTTACGGTGGCGTCGGTGCCGACACAGCCGCCGCCGGCGCCTCCTCCCGCTCCTCGGCCTTGCCCGCGGCCGCGGCCGCCGCCCAACGCATCCGCCGCGCGCGCGCACAGGAACGCGCCGAGCGCCACCTGCATCGCGGCGGCCACGCAGGCGAGCACGATCCCTAACCGCTCGCCGAAGTTGAGCCGGTGCCACGCGGACAACGCCGCGCGAGGCCGGAGCCGCGGCGGGGCGCGGCGTCGCGACCCCAGTGGCAGCGGCGGCGTGGCGCGGGGCTTGCTGTTGCCGCCGCCGCCGCCCGACGACGTGGTCTGATGCGGCCGCGGCGGGGGCGAGTGGCGGAGCGGCGCCGGTGCCGGTGCCGGCGCGGGAGCCGGGGACGGCGAGCCGGCGGCGGCGGCCAGGGGAACAAGCGATGAGAGGAGCAGCGGGAAGAGGAGAGCGCAGGCGGCCGCGGCGACGGTCAGCGCCCGACGGCCGCACGGGGACTCGCTGCCTCGCGGCGCCATGGAGGAGGACGCATTGGCTGAACTGAAACTGGAGCTGGAGCTGGAGCTGCAGCTGGAGGATGGAGGTTGCCTGGACTTGGAGCAGCAGGACGGGGGCAGTTATGAGCGCGACGCGGTTCTTCTGGTTTCCAGCTCGCGCCCGTCGCCGTCGCCATCGCCACCCCGCCCGGCCCGACGCGCTGTCCTGCTGATGCTGGTCCGGGGGAATGAATGGCTGCCGCTGCACCGGCCGGTTGGCCCTCCCTGTCCTCAGTGGCGGAGGACGAACTAGGATTGAGGTATGGCGGAGGTGTAGTGGCTGCAGTATATAGCGTTTAATACTGATTAAAAGGCTTAAACACTTCACAAATAAGACAGCCCAAAGTTACAGTACATGTATATAACAAAATCTGAGGTATGGCGGCTGCCATATCTTGCCCTACCGGGCGCTCCGCCACTGCCTGTCCTGATGGCGATTTGCCCTCCTGCTCAGTGAATTTATGGTAGGATGGAAGCTGGAGCTTGGGCGCTGCTGTGCTAGCGAACGCAAGCTTCGTACAATCGTACTGTCGCGTACTCCGAAGTCCGAACTCCCTTTTCGTAAGTCAACAATATGCTACTTCAGTCATTAGTAGTAGTCGTACATTGCAAATATCTTGCAGAATTTGTTTTTTTTAAAACAAAATTAGCAGTACATTTTTCACAAGTTCACTCATAATACTGATGATCCAGATGGTGCGCAACCAAAATATCCTTTTTACTGGACGAGTTATAGATGCTTCTTTCAAAGGCAAAAAAAAAGAATGTAAATTGTGATTTTGTCGTATTTTTTAAAGACTTCTTTAGTGCAGTGCCCATTTTGCGACGAAAAGAATGTGACACTTTCGAGCCCATCAGCTGGTCAGTGGGCTTTTAAGTCGCCCGGCCATCATTATCATCCTCTCATTACAACAGAAGCCCACCACTACCGTCTAGAAGGCCCATTGTACATGGTGATTTTATTTAATCGGATGCAGGCCCATTTTGGGACGAAAGGAATGTCTAGCTTTCGGTCTGGTCAGTGGGCTCTTAAGACCCATGACATGCCATTAGAACACGAAGCCCACTAGCACCGTCTAATAAGGCCCACGACACGCACTACCCACCCGTCTCTTCGCATTGCTCTGCATTGCTCTACTGAGGCCCTGACCTTATCGTCGCCGCTGCGCTGCCGGGTCACCCGACAATGGCCGCCGCGCCTCCGCCCGCCGCACCGCCGCCTGCCATGTCCACCCCGCTCCTCACCTTCCCCTCCTCCCACGCTTACCCATCCCTCCCTGCGCCGCCCAAGCCCTCGACGCCCAGACCCCCTCACCTCCACCTCGTCCCCCGCGTCGCCGCATCCCCCGCCGCCGCCCCGCACCGCGCCACCTCCGCCACCGACCGGCTCCGCGTCCTCGTCCGCCGCGGCAGCCTCGACGAGGCACTCCGCTTCGTCGACTCCCTCGCGGGGCACGACCCGCCCACGCGCGCCGCGGCGGGGCCCTGCGCCGCGCTCATCAAGAAGCTCTGCGCGTCGGGCCGCACCGCCGACGCGCGCCGCGTGCTGGCCGCGTGCGCGCCCGACGTCATGGCCTACAACGCCATGGTGGCGGGCTACTGCGGGGCCGGCCAGCTCGACGCCGCGCGGAGGCTCGTGGCGGACATGCCCGTGGAGCCCGACGCGTACACCTACAACACGCTCATACGCGGCCTCTGCGGCCGCGGACGGACCAGCAACGCGCTCGCGGTGCTCGACGATATGCTCCGCCGTGGCTGCGTGCCCGACGTCGTCACCTACACCATCCTGCTCGAGGCCACCTGCAAGAGGAGCGGGTACAAGCAGGCCATGAAGCTCCTCGACGAGATGCGCACCAAGGGGTGCGCCCCAGACATTGTCACCTACAATGTCGTAGTCAATGGTATCTGCCAGGAAGGCCGGGTTGACGATGCAATGGAATTCTTAAAGAACTTGTCGTCATATGGGTGCGGGCCGAACACAGTTAGCTACAACATTGTGCTAAAGGGCTTATTCACCGCGGAACGGTGGGAAGACGCCGAGGAGCTCATGGCTGAGATGGCCCAGAAGGGTTGCCCTCCAAACGTGGTAACATTTAATATGCTCATCAGTTTCTTGTGCCGCAGAGGATTGGTTGAGCCTGCAATGGAAGTTCTTGAGCAGATCCCCAAGTACGGATGCACTCCTAATTCATTGAGTTACAACCCACTTCTTCATGCATTCTGCAAGCAAAAGAAGATGGATAAAGCAATGGCGTTCGTGGACCTAATGGTGTCCAGGGGCTGTTACCCAGATATCGTTTCGTACAACACTCTGCTTACTGCTCTCTGCCGAAATGGGGAAGTAGATGTTGCTATTGATTTGCTTCATCAACTCAAAGACAAAGGCTGTAGCCCGGTTTTGATTAGTTACAACACCGTCATTGATGGCCTTACTAAGGCTGGCAAAACAAAGGAAGCACTGCAGCTATTGAATGAGATGATCGGCAAAGGGCTCCAACCGGACATCATTACTTATTCAACAATAGCTTCTGGTCTCTGTAGAGAAGATAGAATTGAGGAGGCGATCACAACATTTTGTAAAGTGCAAGACATGGGCATTAGGCCTAATGCAGTGTTGTATAATGCTCTTCTTCTTGGGCTCTGCAAAAGGCGTGAAACACACAATGCCATCGACCTGTTTGCTTACATGATATCAAATGGCTGCATGCCAAATGAATCGACTTACACCATACTGATTGAAGGCTTGGCTTTTGAAGGCTTGGCAAAGGAGGCAAGAGAATTACTTAGTGAATTGTGCTCTAGAGGGGTCGTGAATAAGAAATTTATGAAGAAAGGAGCTGTTAAGATGCTAGATGGACCTACACAAACTCAGTGATGATCAGTTGGTGTACATAAACATGAGATTATGTGTTTGCAAATCTTTGGCAGGGGACTTTCTTGACAGTACAATTGTGATATGATAACTGATTCCATTTTCTTATTAACACGTGAGTTCCTTTTGACACATTTTCAGGATAACGCCTACTCCATTTTGACTAGAAAATTGCTGGCAGAATTTTTATTTATTTCTTGTGCATGTCATCATCTATGCAAAACTAGAAAGTTGGTTGACTCATGTTTAAATGCAAATTAAGTAAAAGATGTTTTACATCTAGCTACTGCTTGGAACCAGAGATGCAAATCTGGATTGCATTATTATATAAAACTCTCAATTGAGTTATCCAGATTTCCCCGCTTCCCAGAGTGTTTCAGAAACTACGGAAATTAGCCAATAACCTGAAGTGATTGAAAACCTCACTCTCAGTGGCTACTGGGCTGCTCTTCCTGCTTGGAATGGAAGGCATATTTAAATTGTCAGATTCAGCTTCTCTTCCACTGAAACATAATGTCACTCTGTCTGTGTATCATTGTATATCAATTGGCATAGAGCAAAACTGCTATTGATATCTACTATGCACTATGACAGTTAATAGAGTTAACCTGAACCTTTTATATTTATTCATTGATTGTTACTATTGAGGGAAGGGCTTGGTATGTTCACCTCTGCCATCATGATAAAACATGGTTCGAAACATCTCTATAGTTTCGCGGTATCAGTAAGGAAACTAGTAACAAACACTGCATCAATCCTGTTACGTTATGTGGGAGCAATCTTCACTATGGCATGCATTACTTTTAAACTTTTGCTGACATTTTTGTTTAATGAAAGCTCGTGTGTATTTTTATCCTTTTCACCATTTTGCTGACCTGATTTTACCTCCCTCTTATTCTATTGCAGTGCTGAAATGCTAGTGGGAGGCAATTTCTTAGATTGACACCAGAAAGTGCTCAAACATTGATCCTCAGCATTTTTGTAGTGTAGACACGATCCTTACTCGGCGGCTAGCAGCTGTATTGTGGTCACATGTGCAATGCACTAGGGGCAAAATGCAAACAACTGATGAACTTCCAAGTCTTGAGACCGCATATGTCCACTATCTATTAGTTTTCCCAGTTGCAAACTAGAGGTTCTGTTCACAAATCATAGTTTGCCCCCTTCGACTATGTTTCTAACGTTGTAATAGGTCCATAAATTATATTATGAAAACCAGCCAATGGGCTCTTGCTCTGATTGAGTTTTATTCTTGTGTCTGTGGCTGTATTTCATCTGGAAATTAAACATTGCAAGCTCGCACTCCTCTATGTGATCACACTTGTGGATGGTGTCATATCAAAGTGCGTGTCTGCAATGATTGTCATGTGTTTCAGTAGGAATGAACCGTTGATCAGTCACAAACCAAGCATAGTCTTGTGTGTGACATGAGCATATCAAGTCGTGAGCCTGACAAAATAATTGCGCATCGCCACACTAGTTGGTACTACTTCTACTATGTAAAAAAAGGATTTGGGGGTCTTACCAATTATTCTAGCTGGAAACAGCATTGGCTTACAAAAAGTGCACATGTTATGTCACAAACTCTGAGACATAAAAAACACACGAATTCAGTGTAACAGATTAACATTTTACAAAATTCCCCCATATGTATCCTGTAGTATAGTACCGGCAGATTAGTGATTTTTTACACAAGCATAAGCGCTGGAGCAAGGATGCGTGGTTCCTTGAACATACATTTGCTATCAGAAACAGAGGGAAACCATGTTCAGGAATCAGCGACGGGCAGGCTAATACTCTCATCTGATCGATCAGGATTGTGGCGCTGCTTGAGCTGGTGCTGGTTTTGGAGCATTTAGAAGAGGCTGGATCGCCTTCACGACGATCGTCATGTTCGGTCGGAAGTCGGATTCATACTGAACACACAACGCTGCAACTGCTGCCAGCTGAAAAATGAAAAACATCAGTGAATCCTTGTAGTTGTAGCACATCCGGCAAGGCATTCCTGGAAACAGGTGATCCATGCGTAAGAAGTTTTCTTGTGTACCTTTGCAACAGCCTTTGGAGGGTAGTCGCTGTCGAGCTTGGGATCAACACACTGCTTCACTTTGTCTTCGCTCAACCTTGGAGTGGCCTGCTCAGGCATGGTTATAACATTAAGATCGAGTCAGGAAGATTGAGATTCGCGTATGAGTTCTAATAGATGAACAAAAGATATTATTTACCCAAGTAACAAGACTTTGCTGCCCCTTGGGCATGGTGTGATCGACCGGTTTCCTTCCGGTCAGTAGCTCCAAAAGAATCACGCCAAAGCTGTAGACATCGCTCTTCTGGTTGATTTGGCCTGTCATAGCATATCTGACAAAACCATTCAAGTACCAATTTGAGTACAGTAAGGCCAATGCTAAGCAAAAGTGTGGCTGCAGCTGCAGAATTATTTGTTATGACATTCGTTCTCCATCTTACTCTGGGGCATGGTACCCAAACGTTCCTAGCACACGGGTGGAATGCAACCGGGCAGCGGTGTCGGTCCCCTGGTTGGTCAGGTTGAAATCAGCAATCTTGGAGCTGAAATCGTCGAATATAAGAACGTTGCTGGACCGAATATCTCGATGAACAATCGACGGCTGGACTTTCTCGTGGAGGTACTCTAGCCCTCTCGCCGCTCCGTAAGCTATCTTCACTCGCTGAGCCCAGTTCAGGACTGGGCCGGGCTCGGCACCCTGAACCCCTTTCTTCCCTGCACAACAATTGATCAGATGAGATGAGATGAGATGAGATCAGAGAGAGGGAGTGTGAGATTGATGAGGACGACGAACCGTGTAGAATGTTATGCAAAGAACCCATGGTGGCAAACTGATAGGCCAGCATGCGGTTGCCATCCTCCAAGCAGTACCCGACGAGCTCGAGGAAGTACTCGTTCTTGAGCTTGGAGACCATCGCTATCTATGGCGACGACGGTGGCCGGCCGGAGGCGAAGCAAGCAAGGATCGATACAGACGACAGAGACACAGCGTTTAGGCCGGGAATGCTGATTGATTCTGAATTTCTGAGGTCAGGGTACATACCTGGGCGGCGAAGTCGGAGTCGGAGTCCTGCGAGGCGCTGGGGTCGAGCTTCTTGATGACGGCGGCGCGGCCGTCGCTGAGCGTGGCGTTGTAGACGCGGCCGTAGGAGCCCTCGCCGATGAGGGCGCGGTCGCTGAAGTTGTTGGTGATCTTCTTGAGCTCGTCCAAGGGTATGGCGGGCACGTCGATGCTGACGGGCTTGGCGGGGCCGCCGGGCCTGGGCGCGCCGGGCCCCCTCGGCCCGCCTCGGTTGCCTGCATTGTTATTGTCGCGCCGCCATGGATTCAGGAGGGAGATGTTGTCAGATCAGAGATGGCAGATGATGTCCTGTCAGGTACCGTACCGGGGGCGTTGGCATTGGGTGGCGGAGCCGCCTGGTTCGCCGGCGGGCCGTAGCTGTCCTCCTCGGCGCCACCGCAGCAAGACATTTCTTCTGGGGTCCTCGATCTCCTCCTCGCCGGCCGGACTGGATGGCGATCGATGCGCGGGGTTGATTTGGGGGCCGTCAGCAGCAGATCATGCCGCACGACCTGTGGATCATCGGGCAGATTCATTTGCTTTACCCGGCCAGCAACACAGTACGGATGATCATCACATGCATTCTCTTATTAGAAAGTAGTAGCGACAACAGAAATTATTCGATAAGAGCATGCATAATCGATGATGGAAACAAATTAAGATTGGCCATTAATTACCTCCCCAAAAGCAAGCTCCGGCAGCACCTACGAGCTGAGCGAGAAGGGGCGGGGGGGCGCGCGGGAGAACAGCAGCGGCGTTGGTGCCCGGCCGCGGGGAGAGAGGGAGGAGAGAACGATGAAAGATTAGTGGTGGCGCGCGGTGGGAGCTCCCTCTTTCCGCGGGAAAGGAGGCGCCCCACCCGTTTTAACTGCCGCGTCGATCGATCGCGCCATCCAACTCGTTTTCTTGTGTGCGCCCGCGACCGAGGCTGCTATCTATTGTTAGCAGGACGGAGGGCGCACGCGCGGGGAATGGCACATGCATGGCATAGGGCACCTTGCCCGCTATAGGTGCTTGTCACTAAGCAAGTAAGCAATGCACTGCATGTTAAGACAGTAGCCAGTACCACTGAGTACTCCAGACAACTTTCATTTTTAATGGTTGTTTTTCACCTCCTGATCGTTGTGATTACAATCTTGTCAAAACTTTAATAGTAAGAGATAACCTAACCCAAATAAATTACTAAATGCATTTCCCCAAACATTAGTAATTTAATTGGAAACAAAACCGGTATAAGAAAAAATGTCTCAAAGGAGAAACTTTATGACTTCGGGTCAGAAACACCAATGCACGATAGAGTAGAATGTACCAAGAACGTAACACTTTATGAGTATCCTGAGTAGAAATTAGAACAATTTGTACGTAGTACGTACAATAGATTAAACTGATTGTGAAACTTCATAGTTTTTGGAAATTTACTGCATAATCTAAAAAGAGAAAGTCACCTAAATTTATGCAATTGGAACTTAGGATCATTAATTACCTTCGATAAACTTGCAACAATATATGCATAGATGAACTTTATTGATATATAACATAACTAATAATGAAAAATAATCAAATAATTAGGGATGATACTACAATCAAATATGCTTTTTTCTAGCAGTCAGACCCCCATCAGCACTACAATGATGGATAAACCTGGTTCAACAATACACAACTAAAATTTGCCTCCGAGGCATATTTTTTGGTGAGTAAAATACACCAGCGGTCCTCAAACTTGTCTCGAGATGTCATCTAGGTCTCCGAACTCTCAAAATGCATATTTGAGTCCCTAAACTTGCTAAATTGTGTCATCTAGGTCCAAAGTTCCCAAAATACCCCTATACATGATGACATGGCTGCCAATTAAGCATGATCTTTCATACTATTTCTTTCACCAAATCGGTTGTTTCCATTACAATAGTTAGATAATTTTATTTGATTGTACCAGCATAACATAATTATAGATCAAAAGATGTACAAATATCAACAACATAGGAGTATTTTGGGAACTTTGGACCTAGATGACACAGTTTAGCAAGTTTAGGGACTTAAATATGTATTTTGAGAGTTCGGGGACCTAGATGACACCACGAGACAAGTTTGAGGACCGCTGGTGTATTTTACTCTTTTTTGGTAGTATGATGGATTGATAGGATGCTTCGCTCATATACTAAAGTAGGGGGCAACATGAACTCGACTCTTTTGAACTACATCAAACATTTTGCCATTTGAAGAATGATGCAGGGGAGGAAACATACACTAAAATTCATGTTCTTAATTCATCTTCCACCCTCAATCATATTCAAAGGCCTAAGGAAAAAGTATAGAAGAAGGCCAATGGAAATAAAATCAGTTGGTAGTAAAAAAAAATATGCTAGTATGAAACAAGAACAAAATTGATGCACAAATAATCTTTTTTTAAAAGGAAGAATTGTATTATATCAAAACCCAGTACATTATGATATCACAGACAACACTCCCAAAAGTAAAATTACATTTAAGAACAATCAAGTACTCCTCTCCATCTTCATTGTACTCACGTGTCATGAAGCTCCAAATCTCCATGACAAACCTGTATAAAGATTCATAAGGAAAGGTCGCAAAGGCATATGCTCAAAAGGCACAAATAATCATGTAGTGGCAATATCACATATTTCTATAAAGAAATACAAAAGCTAAAAGGAACTTGGTGAATTCCGAAATGAAAAGGACTAAACAGATGTTTCGTAAACTCCAAAAATAGTGACAACCCTGGTAAGTTATGGCGGTAGCAGTAGGCAAGAGCCAAATAGTGACATCACTGTCTCGGACAAAAGTTACATACCACTGGAGAACATATTTTCTAGGCACCTTTTTTTGACATTGGTGTTGGAAAGAAAAAGGGGAGCATTGCTATAAACTTAGTAGATTTTGCGGTACATGAGCCACCATGTCTGATTATTCATGTCACGATGAGGGCAGGGAGGTATAGCCAGGGTAAATATAGTCAACATTATTTCTTTAAATAATAGTCAATATTTTAAAATATTAGATTCAATGTTTGTTTCAAACTTGATTCAACCAATTCAAATAAATTAGTTCAAAAATCTCAAGCGCACCCAGTTGAAGTCTAAGGCCTTGTTTAGTTTCCAAATTTGGTGTATCAAATTTGGGAGTTTGGGGTCTCTTCATAATCATTACGCCGCTGTAGCATTTCGTTTGTATGTGCGAAAAATTATCCAAAAGTTGATTAATTAGGCTCAAAATGTTCATCTCGCAGAGTACAACAAAACTGTGCAATTAGTTTTTGATTTCATCTATATTTAGTACTTCATGCATGTTATGACATTTTGATGTGATGGAGAATCTTCTTTTTGCATAGTGAATTTGGGAGTTGCTTTTTGGAACTAAACAAGGCCAGTTAAGATTTCAAAAAGACCAGTTTAACATTGTCTTTGACTTGATTCAGAAATTCGTGAGAAACTATTTTAACTTTTTTATATGACAAAGTAGTGTATAAAAATGTATATTAAAAAATATCAAAGTAATACATTCCGAATGATGAATTCTTAAAAATAGTAAAAAAACAAGTAAAATATACTCTCCCATCCTAAAAAAAAGTCTGTTTGGAAATTATATGACAGATTAATCTGAGGTAAAATGACCTTGTTTGCTCCTATTTATGAGCCATATTTGACATTAATTGATTGACTACAAAGGGTCAAATAACTTGTTTTTTGGATAAAGTTTTAATACTAAAATGATTTTTTGGATGGAGGGAGTACACAAACGAGATATCATCTTTTGCATTTATTGTAAGCACCACGGTGATTCAAACACAATTGAAAACATAGCACAATTTGAAAGAAATAATGCATTTTTGAATTTGAGATCTTGAATAATTAACCATCTACTCATCCATTCCAATCAAATTATGCCACCGTCATACACATGCTGATTGGGTTGTTTCTCATCTCATCTGAACCATCAATCTACTGCAACACTGATTATGTACTCAAAGTCAAGTTAGTGCCTTGGTACGTGGACCGGGCCGGTGGAACGGGTTGATGTCTGATGTCGTACGTGGGCTCTCTCGTCGTACGTGCGCAATTAGCAGCTTGAGCAGGCCTGGATTGTAGTGATGAATTGATTATGCATGATGAATTATTAGCATATATTGAAATGGAATTTATTCAATTCTAGTCGATGCACGTATGATCAGTTATTCAGTTGTTGTCCTCGTTGCACATATATTATCCAGAGGCACGCGGTCATCACCGAAAGGCGCATCTAGGGTTTTGCTACGGTGCGTGTGCATTATATTAGTCATCAGTCGTAGTATGTGCTACACGCTAATGGCACCACAGAGAGGGGTCTCGGTCAATACATGAGATCAACCACACGCACGCCTGCCGCTTGTGTGCACATCATTTTTTTTATTATTATCATCATGATCTGATCGATGAGTGGCTTGTTGCGTCAAAGCTTGAACTGTTGTCCAACTTTTATACAGTACCATTTCTCCCATAAAAGGCCTCGACTGCTTGCTTATATAAAATGGGTGATTATTTGTACAAGTTGCGGTTAAGTATCAAGCACGATCCTGCTGAGTCCTCCGTGTAGATGGACCATTTGAACCACCAAGGCGTACATACGCCAAAGCCCAAAACGATCCAACATTCCAAGCAACCCAGTGTTTCCTCTCTCTCTCTCTCTCTCTCTCTCTCTCTCTCTCTCTCTCTAGAGGCTAATTAAGGAGAGTTCTCATCAATAATCTGCTGCTGTGCGTGGCCTGTCACGAGAGAATGATGATGAGCATATGCATGCATGCATATCCACTGCAAAAAGACCCATGGCCAGTAATACATCCGTAGCCTTGCACGTCGCACGTCAAGCCAATAATACTACACACATCATCCATCAGTTGCTACCAGAACCTAATAACCCCTGCCGGTCGGGATCAATCAGACCAATCCGATCGCGATCGAATTCGTGATTGGATCGAGCTCGCATCGCATCGCCCGCCGATTGGCCGGGCTCGCGCGCACCTCGACGGCCCATCCAACTCGCGGCCGCGAGCGCGCGCACGTGTCGCCGTCCTCGTCCACGTGTGGCCGCCAATCAGGCCGTGATGGCGAATATATGCTACTCTGGCGGGTCACCTGTCAACACGTGTAGCCCGGCCATTGTCAAACACTCAAACCTCCTTGTTGTCCTGCTCGCTGGCATTAACCCTCGTCTCTTTGCGCGTAATCGTGACACTTAAACTAGAATTCTCATGATGCACGTATCTACGACGATTGTATTGGCGTTGCTGATTCATACATGATACATGCATGCTTTTGTTTGAAACTTTAGCTCAGGTCGGGGAGGTGTGCTGGTTTGGCAAGAAATTGATCTCATTGTGATCCGTCAGTAAATGATGAATGCACTGCAATTGCCTCCCGTAAAAGGTACTGTTGACATGCACAAAGTCTCCTGTACGTGTGCATACATTTGACCATTGCTTGTGGTTTGTTAAAGAAATATATGAGCTGAACAAAGTTCAAAGAAGCTAGCATAAGGTTGCAGAAGAAGTTCTAAGTACATATATATAATGATCAGTACCATTCTTAGCTGACACATGTCAATAGTTTCGTGTGTATAATAGTGATTAATTAACGCTGTTTATAAAAGTCGGCAGTCGGCACCCACATATTTTGGTCGCATCATTACTCCGTTTCATCTTCGTGCTCTGTCCAAAAGAGACAATTTCTTCTTTGCACCAATGCCAGAAAACTTCGTGTTGCAACGTTTCGTGTTTAATTTGTCATTGGAATGATCTTTCATTTTTCATTGATTCCTGTCCCTGTCAATTGGATCGTTGCAAATGATCTTTCGAGACCCCGGCATGATGACACTTTTGATTAGTTCAACAACTCGAGTACTTAACAGCTGACAGCAGCTTCGCCCAGGAACACTCACGCAAAACAACAAAGAGATGCTTCAGTGTATCACACGTAGTAACACATCCCAGACCCCAGCTCAATGATTCATTTCGATTCGCAGATGAGCCGGGTCAACGTCGCCCATTTACATTTCTTCTCGCAGCAAGAATGCCCATATATGGTCAGTGTCACGGCATGATCCATGTATCAACAAAAGAAAAATTAGCATACGCCAGTGTCACACAAATGGCAAAGCCAGCTTTATTACCATGGCAGGATGATATATTCATCATTCTACAAGCCAAATCATATTGTACAACGACAGGTTCCGCAGACTCAATTACGCAACCACAGAAAATCCAAATCTGCTGGTCTAGATGGGACACACACGAGGTCCTTTTGCATCATCGTAACATCAATCTGCCGGGTCTACTTTTCAACATTATACAAAGTTTACATTTCCTATCTATGGACATGAGTATTAATCTATAATGCATCAATCCCTAATGATAATTTTGATCCTGGTTGAACGAAAGTATATTTAACTATATATTTACAACGTAGTCTACCATTATATATATATGCACATGAGCTTTCATCCTGCACCTCACGAGGTGGCCGATGGCTGGCGGCGGAGCACCGGGTGGACGGTGAAGGGTCTGAAGTGAGGCCTGGCGAACAAGCTGGGCACCGGCGAAGGCGGTGCCACTACCGGTGATGTTGCGGTGATGGTGATAGCGGGGCAGTGATGAGCTGTGACCTTGTTATCACATGAGGGGCACACACGGGCAGTGCTGAACCCCGCAGCAGGTAGATGGCCATAGAACGAGTGCGGGGCGGTGCGCATGGCACGCAACTCTGCCACCTCCCTTTGGAGCCTTCGGTTCTCCTGCGCTAGCGTCTCGCAGCATCGCTTCAGATACTCGCAGTCCAGCTCCGTTTGCTTTAGCTTTGTCCTGTGATGACAAAAAAAGAATGATGAGTCTAGGGCATTTGGATCTTCACATTAGCTTAAATTAATTATTGAAGATTGAAGTGGCCGTCAAGAGAAAAAGGTGTGCCACTATATTACTACCTAGCTCTTCTGTTCTGAAACCAGACCTCCACTTGACGTGGTCGAAGATTGAGCCTCTTGGCTAGATCACTCTTCTGCTTCTGCACCAAACAATATTGATAGAAACTCAGTATAATAGAGCTCCTTTCCCTCAAAACCGCTATTAAGCAACACATTACCCATCCCAGGTGTATCGTGAAAGAACAAAAAATTGATGTCTTCGATAGCTACTGATCTCAATCTTTTCACCAGTTGATTTCCAATACTAATTTTTAGCTTAAACCCACCATATAGTTGTTAGGATAAGAAAATTCGTTTCTCCATAAACGATTCTGTGCCTGCATGCATATATATGCTCATGCACCATGAGTGCATGCCCTTAATTGTTACAGAACATCCAATCAAAGACCATTCTACATGAATTCAGTTTTTCAAGGGCTATATCTCTACTCTGCAAATTGAGCTTTTGCAATAAAAAAAAGGGAAAGAGATTATGGTTTCTTGGTGGCCATGAGACATTCATCCATCAATTACAAAATAATCAGCATACACAGCTATTAATCCTTCTAGTACAAAAAAAGAATAAGAATAAAATACGAACAATCATTGGGTTATACTTTTTTTCTGATTATGTTGCATCACTTCAAATCATTTTTGGTTTATAGCTTTCGATCAAGCATCGTCACGTACAACTTTTTAGAGAAACAGAAACACACACATGCATGGCACTTTTTTTAGAAATCTTAACATGTCAAGGATATCTTCAAAACTGTAAGGTATCATGTTCTTACGTAGGATAGGACATGCAAGTATTGTTCCACAGATACAGGGAAATATAATAAGCACAACAGGATAGGACACATACTGGGGTCAGTGTGCTGTGCTCCTTGAAGCTATCTTCCAGGAACGCAGACTGCTCCTTGGACAACCTCAGCTTCTTCCTTGCTCCCCCGCCAACCCCACTATTCTCCTCATCCTCTGCAGCTTCCTGATCAGCTGCCCGCCGAACGGGAGCCTCCATAGGCAAGCGTGAAGTTGACAAAGATCTTCCTTGTACTGTGTCTCCATCCACCAGAACAGTGCTCACATCAAATCCTCGTCTGCACTCCTCTGAATTCACACTCCCTATACAGAAAAGGATTCATCACCATCCAAAGAACTTGAACGCTCTGAAGCTCTTATATACTTGACCACAACCTATTGTATACAAGTGCCGACCTATTTGGAAGGTAGAACCAATCAAACTAACATCTAATTTGCACATATAATTTGTTGTGTACCTATTTCTGCTGAGGCAGGCAGCAGCGGGCAGCTGAGGCTTAGCTCGACAGGTGATTCACTGCAAAAACGTGCTTCATCATCTTCTTCCTGATCCTGCACATCTTCTGGTTGGGTGGGTATCTTCTGATTGTCTTGTTCAGTTCTTTTGGCAGTTCCGACACCTAGCTCTAGCACAAGCTGATTGTCTTCTCCTTTGCCTGTGTGTGTAGGTGTCAGCACAGGCATGGAAGCGCCCTTTGCTGGAGCTGTTGAATCCCCTAGACTAAGCTCAAGCTCCATGTCACGAATAGGGAAGGGAAACATTAAATGAGCTAGGAAGCAACTAACAAGCACTATATATATATATATATATTGCTGTAGGCTAGTCATAGGGTTGACCGAAACATAAACTTCACAGTACCAAGTATGTTTAGAATAAGATAATAGATTGCATTACTAAATGCTTCATAGGGAGCAGTCGGGCTAATCATTGTTGGGACTAATTTTTTATGTACCATTAACCTTTCCATTTGTTTAAGGTTCCTATAAGGAAGAATGAGCAAGGCTGCTTACAAAGAGGATTTCCCAAGTGTACTTTCTATACGTGAATTATCCCACGAAAATTCTTGCTGCATGCTACTTAATTAAGCATGTAAATAATATTCCATGTGGCTCTTAAAAACGGAGGCTACTGTAAATACACCAACATGAGCTCTCAAGTTTTCTTATTATTACTTGCATCTCTTACAGACATATGAATGTTTGTTCTTTTATCATTTGACTACAATAGGCAACCAGAAAACCTGTATTTTTTTACCCTTAGTGATAGGGGAATCAACATCTAACACATTCTTAACATCTCTAATGGGCTTCAAAGAACAAAGGCAACTCATTAAATGTCAAAAAAAAAGGAAATCAGACAAGAAAGGTGTGTGTGTGTGTGTGGGGGGGGGGGGGGGGGGGCGATTTTTACTGGGAAAAAACAAAAGGCATAGTTGAAGGTCAAATACTTTTCGGCGCTAGGTTTTCCATCTAATTAAACCGTACAAACAATTATACAGTGTTTTTATTCAGAAGATGCACTTTTGAAAATAGCTTAAAATGTTATCTTGCCCTTAACCAGGAACAGCTTATAACCAGAAAACAAGGGAGGAATGTACACGTTATATGATATCTGGACTAGCAAGCACACCATCAAACGAGGTTAGGTTCTCCAATGAACATAACACCAAGCCAGCAGGCACTATTCACTGTGTATAAGTGTCAAGTGATAGACTTCACTGATTCTATTGACATGCATGAAGGTTACTATAAAACTGAATTCACTACTGACTGGGTTCAACCCAAGGTCCTGCAATTCAGGTGCTGTTTGGTACAGGGAGTGGAAACAGGAATGGAAATGAAATCAAATCACTGGGGGATCGGGTATGGAATGGGTGTTTGCAAGCTTTGTTTGGTTGTATAATGTAACGGTATCAGGTACCTGTGTCCAGGTCGCATGGGCAGGCATGCACGGCAGAGAACTGAGCTCTACCTTGGAACAGCTTGTGCGGGGAACGCAGAGGCGTGGGCACACGACGGCGAACGATGTTCTGAATCTTCACGAGACCATTGCTGTGAGCTGAAAACATGAGAGGATGGACGATATCAGCTTTGAATAGGTTGTTATCTGATTATACAGCAACTGATTACAGGACATGTCCAAACAAACACCCATAAAGGAATCAGATACTCCTCAATCTGATTAGGTTACATATGGCAAACCAAACACTATCTCAGATTATTTATGTTGCAGCACTTTGACTATTACTGCATCAATCATTCAGCACATATGCTCAGATATGATGCAATCATCACAAATTCATGTTCCTATTTGGACGTTAGAGTTAAGGGACTGTCTGTTGTACCAGCAAAAGGAAAAATTGAGCAAGACTTCCTCTGGTAGGCTGCATGCCCAAACAAACATACACATTGCTGTCAGTAAAATTCCATCAACAGTTTTGTTTGACAATTAGAACCAGTATTATGTGTACAATATTGGTTGACTATATACTTTGCCTATATAATACAAAAAATGGTTGATTGCCTATTAAAGGACCAATTGTCTCTGGACAACCTACATGTCTGAAATTAATAGGACAGAAAAGCTGGTGAATTAAGGTCCACTGTTTCATTCTCACCAAGATAACAGGTAAAAGAAACAAGACAATTTGGTTGAGGGGCTCAGCTAAATCAACAGAAAGGATGACAAAACAAAATTCTCTGATTCTTCGCCCTGGTGACTAGAAATCTAGAATATAGTTCACCGTGAAAGAAATAAGACATCATAAATTCTAAAGGCATTTACCTTATTCTGATTATTTTTTGAAACGAAATCTATGATCTATGGCTTCATAATCGAAAGCTCCTTTTAAGTGGCTTCGGATGGAAGTATCAACATATTCAACATTAATCGTTGGAATATCACCTTCATTTTTAAAAGATAAGCACTTATTTGATGGGCTTGTTGACATTTGAGATTAAATTTAGCAACCAAAAAGGTATTGAAGTTCTAGTCATCTGTAACATTATTTAGGAAACCTCTGCATTGAATTAGTTTTAAGAAGAAATACTTTTATAGTTTTATGTAAACAGAGAAAAAACCGACTACAGACAATTGTACCGCATGTTCTCATGACAAATCATTGTGCGCTAGAAACCTTCAGCATTCATACTATGAAATCGATAACTCAAGCAGAAAAGGGATACTGTCAGTGTTTATATATTTCTTAGCGTTTACTTTTTGTTCAACCAATTATTACAAAAAACCTGTTTACTAAGTTACGTTTCTCTTGTTTTTATTCAAGCAATAGCTTCCTTTCCCCCATTTTTTAAGGGTAATGTTCTGAAGGCGGAGTCTTGAGAAGCTGAAGACTTGATGAATGGATTAGGAACTATGCTCAAGGTTTCAACATGTATTCTGTACGAATACATGAGATGCCATTTTGAGGAAAGTCCATTCCTATCTATCCACAAGACTGAAAGACAAGGAGATGATGGAAACATGTTAAAACCATGCAACATCTGAATACAGTACAACTGTACAAAGAAAGATGTCATGGTTGGTTGACTGGGCTCACTGGACCTATTAGGCCAGACCCATTAGGGTAGGGTTAGAGATAGAATTAGATATCTTGCTTAGGGGTCAAGTAAACCTCTCTATATAACCACCCGTGACAAAAGATGATGCCTGACTACCCATGGGCAGAACAATGCTAGTACAGAAGCTTATTATGCGTATCACAATCAGACACTGATACAGCACAAAAATTCCACAACAATATGGACTTTAAAAATCGTAAAGAGCCATGATTATTACACTTGGTTCAGCCATATCATTCTCTCCTTCCTTTCAAGCTGGGGGTAAAGAGACACAAATTGCACTTTCTTAGTAATTTCTGACATTCAACGGGCATTAGCAAAGGAGCAAAACTTACAGCGATTTATGTGATCACATACCAACCTCTTACCTAAGAGATTTCCATTATCTTGATCTTCTCAGCCACAGTGAATCAGATAAAGGAGACATTGCACAGGAAGTCTATATGAATCCAAGGACAAAAGAATGCATGAGTGCCTGACTTGTTAGTGGTAAGACATCTAAGTGTAAGCGGGTAGGGATGCATATGTAACTAGCTAAAAAAGAGTGTGGACAAAATTGTAATCGTAATAGATGGAGTTTTAGAACATCAGATAAATATAATGGCACCTACCTTTTTCACCAAACTCAAGGATGCATACATACCCTTCGACTGACAGAAACTCAAAGCTTTTTCCTCTTGAGGACTCAGTCTGTTAACACTTAACATTAATCACTAAGTTTAATCTCCAATATTGTGACGTTCAAAAAAAATATCAAAGCACAGTGTGTGGCCCCTTTACTGTGTTTTACCCTTTTTGGTTCGTACCTGTATTCTCTTCTCTCTATTAATGAAATAAAGCAGATTTCATGTCTTTATTTCGAAACTGTTTTGTGGCTTGCTCTAGAAAAACAAGTGTTTGTGGCACTAAAGATTTTACCTTGCTAGGAAATAAGCTGTGAAATATAGTGTTGTGCTACCTTCACAAACTCAGAAGACATGCACATAAATCAAATTCTCTTTTGACATTTCATAAGCTTTCTTTGGTTCATTTAGGCGTATTTAGGCATGAGTATATTCCATTATTTACTAAGTGCAAGTTGGTATGCATAGGATGCTTCTGCACAAGGACATTCAATCAATTAATGGAAAAAGGATGGTTTCAGCACCCGCATACCTCAAACCTGTTGGAACCTTGCATTGTCCATCTTCTTCAAAATCAATCCAAGTCAACAATAGACTGGTGGCAGCCACCACCCATTAAGAGGTAATAATATCAATGATTCTCTATTGAAGGGAGACTGCATGTGCAATAAGAAACAACTACAGTATCTGAAGGTCATTACTACAGGCTCATAAATTACCACGATATGAATTGTGATGCTAATTACAGAAACAATATAAACATATTTTTCATAACAGTAGCAGTATAACATATAGTGTTCATGCATATAAATAGCTAAATTCCATACAGATTGAGCTGGACAAAGGAAAAATGAAATAGAAGTACTCTAAACTTGGGTATGCAGAATAAACAGAATCAAGAAATTCTAGAACCACTCTTTGTGTTGCGTGAAACCTTGACATTGCAAATATCAATAGCTAGATGTTGTACATTTCTTTTGCCAACAAGAAAGGATCTGTTAGCTGACAACAACAAATGATGATAACAGTACTACTGAAAACCATTTTAATATATAATCACCATATGATTATTTGGAAATATATAATCACCATTTTTAATACTGAAAACCAGTAAAGCTACACATTGGAATGTATGATGTCAATGAATGGGAAATAAAAAGCATTACATTTCTGCCACGGCACTGGATGCCTTATATGATATGATGATTGAAATGATCTGTACGGATCTATTGTTCATTCACACAATTATTGTTTTGAAATTAAGAAGCACATGATATGACATGCTAGCGTAACTTGCGTGCTTGTTACAGGAATTGAAGTGGCGTTCTCCCCATCAATTATTATCTGTGTATAATAATTCTAAAAGCAAACCATGATGACTTAGATCAGAGTGCAAGCATCACAACAAAGAAAATTGTTTGAAATAAACACCAACTGAACACGTATCGTCGTTGCTTGAATAATAAATTGATCCATGACTTCCAAACAATCATTTATTTACTAATAAATATGAAAAGATAAGGAATAATGCTTGCCAACTGACTCCTTAAAAAATAATGCTTGCCAATTGACTCCTTAAAAATCAAGCACATAGCATAAGTTGTACAGGCAACTTTACACTTTGTGTTCACGATCTACGGCAACCCACTTCCAAATACTGATACTCTAAAAGAGTGACTAAGATCTTGATCTTCAGAAGACCATAATAATTCTTGATTTTAGGCTGCTAGGATAATGTTTCTGAATTTTAATCCAATCAAACAAACAAAGACCTAGCTAGACAAAGACGTTCTCAACAGAAACTACCTATATGTCAAACAAATTCAATTTTAAGCTCAGAGAAGTCAAAGTTCAGTCCTGTCTTATTGAAACATATTCCTAACACTGTTTACCATTGCTTACCTTACTATCTTGAATTATTTTATGATCTGACACCGGAAACAACTGTAAAAATAATAATACTTCAAACATACTTAAAAGAACAATATTTATACCCATGCTGATGAGTTATTTAGTGAGCTCATTCAAATTCTTGCATGATTATTTGCCTCGTGTGTTTCTTGAACCACCCTTCAACTATTTGGCTCGTATTTAGTGCGCATAAGAATATAAGCAAAGCAAACATGATAACATTATACAAGCATTGCATACTATGCTTCAAAGAAAACGAGATTCACAAAAAAATCTCGGACAAAAAAAAAAACTCAGGTGTAGGGTACCCGCTAAGCATTTGATAAGATTTTCCTTTTGAACTGAAGCATTTCATAAGGTTATAAGAAACAAAGTAACCATCATTTTTTGTCTGCATATTACCAAACACACTACGAGTTATTTTGATGATTTATAGCTGTTGAGAACAAATTGGCTCAAATAGAAAAATTTGCTGAAAGACGCAAATTAAAAGCTTGCAGCCAAAGCTTAATACGTACAAGAAGTCAAGACTCAAGAGAATAAAGAACTACCACTACAAGAGTACTATTAATGGCGAATTAATTACAAAAGTTGACTTCCACATTAGTTACTTCCAGGGCATATTCTCTCAGAAGGAAACTATTAATCTATGTCACTATTGCCTTCAGCAACAAAACATGTGAGATAACTGAATGCAATAGATTTAGAGCTTACTATAAATTCTGCTGTATATGATAAGTCTAATACCTCAGATCTGGAATACATGTCTTGTTTGCAAACAATGTTCTCATAGATATGGACAAGCAATGACAAAATCAAGGCTCAGCAGCCAATTGCATATTCCTGCTAAGATCAAGAAAATCGAAGTTCTCGTTATCCATGATATTAAACATGAAATTGGTTGAAATCTGGAACATGTTGCAGCACATATGAGCAGATGGGTGGAAGAGCACAGATAGGTAAGCACATACACCTCTGACAAAAAAAAGCCACCATATAAAATAAGCCCATTACACGGCCACTTTCTCTATCAATGGTATTGTAATATCATCTTGCCAGACTTGGCATGTGATCCTATTTGTACTATTTGTAATCTTTCAAGAAAGATCACTAGGGCATATTGTGTGTAAAGCACATGCAGTAGAATAAGGAAAATATTCACAGGAGCAAGGGCAAGGTCTGCAGAATGTAGATTTAAGCAGGGAAAGGATAAGAGCAGAAGGTTCAAGGAAAAAAGAAGGATAAAGTACAGGCAAGTGCTCAGATAATCTTCGGAAGGGAAACCTGCAGCTTTGGATAAATCATGTTGTTGTCTGTGGCAGCTGTTACACAATGACACACCTGCAGTGTAAAATAGGAAAAGGAATAAGTGTCGATATACAGTACTAACTGCATACAAAAGAAACCTAAAAATTGCCAACCAGATTTGAGATAAAACTCTACCCCCGGTACAGAACCAAAGGCACAAAAGCAGAAATATACCGAAGCAGTTTGCAAGCTAAAGGTTAAAGAGCCAGTGGAAGAAAACTAGCATCTCAAAGGCTGCACAGCCTTATACAAGAAACATCAGCTTGTCATGCTGTCATGTACATAGATCCGTAGATGACACATGCACAGCCTTTATCATGACATTGCTTGAGCATGAAATGAACGAATTTTTCCACAAAGAAACTGAAAGCAGACCTTTTTTACATGTTTGTTAATCACCCACCCAGCAGCGTGAGTATCTCAAAACCGCTTCCAACTATTTCTGACTTAACACAACAGATGCTTCCTTTAAGAAAACTAGAGGTAGAGCAAAGCACTGCAAATCTAATGGACAAAACTCATATGAAGTTGACATTTGAATATGTTTCGGTCAGCCAAAGTTATATAATCTTAGGATCCATAGTTACAAGTTGCATGCAACAACCGTACAAATCAATAACGCAGTTTCATTGATATTGCTATATATATCATATCATATAAATCAACTCACAGCATCAAGCAGGATCTGCATTTGCATCAGCTGATCGGCAAATGGAGGCGTCAAACAGCTTCTTTGTTGATTGAAACACATACTAAGATAAGTAATTGTCGGATGGTGGCATTCAAACATCTTAATTGTAAACATCACCTTGCATCGTTCAACATAATGCAGCAATTTCTCTCAAATAGATAGATCAATTGGAAATGAATGGTGACTGAAGAAGATGCTATTCCTTTTAACTAAAGAGGGGCTACCAACTAAGGAGGTTGCTTTGGGGTTTCCAACTAAGAAGGTTCCTTTGTAAACCAAGAGAGTTAAATTACACACAGAGATCCATATAATTCGGAAGCATAAATACATTTCTTAGAAGGGGTAGAAGTATGAAACCAGGGAGAGAGAGTGAAAGGGATGACCTACCTAGGAAGAAGCATGTCCTATCAGAAGTTTAAGAAAATTAAAGTCGACATTATAGTTAGCTGTGTTCGACTGAATAATGTGTAGATCTATGACTTTTTAGTACTTGCTTGCTTTCAATAATCAATATCACACAGTACCAACTTATGTCTATCTAAACGGCTGCAAAAGTTCCATTGCCACATATAGCATTCTTTATGTGGACCATGGAAATGCACATAGCAGAAAATGGAATGTCTATTAAAAAAATAAACTCAGTATGATTTGTTTCTTTCCTGCCCTCAACTTGCACTTGTTCACATGCTTTAAACACAATGATTTGGCAACCAGCAGGTCAAAATATGATTTTCAAAGCTTCAGACCTCTTCTTCATATAGCTCTCCTAAAAGAGCAAAGTCCATCATTAGAACCTACTTTGCGCATTATTACAAAAGGTAAAGGCAGAAGAAACAGAAGCAAAAGTAGAATCTTAGTTAATCCATATCACAAAATAAATTAGGACAGCGTTCCTTTCATAGTCACATACGTGAAAATTAGCTTCATAGCATAACTTACTATAATAGCTCCTACATTAAGAGTAACATCTTTAGAATCAGAACAGTACATGTAACGTGATTAAAGTTATGATGCAAGCAATGCAGCAGAAAACAAATTCCACTGCTTCTATATGACATGCTTTCATTAAGAGTTGCCATGATGTGAAAACAACATTACAAATCGTTCACTCGGTTCAACTGAAAGCACTCACATGTTCAAAGAGTTATATGTTCAGTGCTTCTATTCATCATTTTTTTATTATACACCTCGCATTAATCTTCAAGCATTAGACATCCCACAAATAAATTAACCCTTGGCTTGTGTTTTAATACTTGTGCAATTCACAAAAGGTTCAACGAGGAAAAATGGATACTTTGTGGAAGTAAGAACTATCATGAACCACTCTAACCAAATCACCAACTGAACTATAAGTACTAGGAAACAAAATGGAATGGACCAGAAGATAAAAGAAATGTATTAGTTATCAAATCACGTCTATTCAACATGATTCATTGCTCAATTCATTCATATCACCGCATTTGGAACAAATAAATCTTAACTTTGCTCTGTCAGTTCACAGGACAGTGTCAGATCTACCTTATAATTTTCCAAGAAGAACACCTGGACGTTTCTAAAATGAGATGGATGCAAATGTCATGTCATCCATAAAAGATGAGCAGCCATTCCAATCATTTCAGCAATTCAACTGCCTGAAAATGGACACAACAGATGCCTAGTTATGGACAGGGAATCCGAAAAGTTCTGAGAGTTTGACATTTGAGAAAGAAAAAACACAATATAAAGATTCGTCTGAACATTTTCCACATGACTGGTGTTTGGATGAAAGGAGTCACTGTGAAATTTTTAAGCAAAACTGGCCCCTAGAAGTAACAGATATTCAGCGGGGAGAAGTGCAACAATGCAATTTTTGTCATGAAATGTAGTCCAAGAACTCAAAAAGTAAAAGGCATTGTAACAATGTAGACCGTATTATGTTATTGGAAAGCACAGATCTATTGACAGTTCTTCAATTTCAGAGAATTTGGATGTGATTTTTCTACGGTGTGCACATTTTGAAATATTTAGATCACCAGATGGTAAATAACAGAAATTGCATTTGTTCTGTTCACCTTGCAAGATCAAATTTGCTACCTGCGATAAAACCTGCTTTTACATGAAGCGAGAGTACATGTACAATCAGTACACCACTAGGATAGTATCTCCGATGTGTCAAAATGACAGCACGAATTATCATTATCACTTTACTATAGCACGACAGTGAGTCGTACAGCTTTTTTTCTTCAAAAACACACGGTTCCATCCTTTGTACCATTTATTTATTACAAAAGAAACTATACAGATGTGTAGAATTGCATCACTGATGTGTCAGATAGTTTATCATGTATAATCTGTAATGAAGTCACCAAATGGGTGCTGTTGACACCATGATCCATATACAGCGAAGCTACTATACTGAACAAACTGAGAACATGAAACTGCAAACATGACTGCCGGGAATGTGATACACTAAAATAATGTTTCATCATGGACTGTAACTGAAATGTGCATAGCCTAGAGGCGAGTGACTAATGACGACAAGGACACGCATCACTCAAGCGAGATTTTCCGCTAATAATCTTCTCCTTCGATCCCTGGAGTAGCACATAAGAGGCAGTCGCAGTATAGCGGCAATTTTGGGGGCGGCAGCCAATCGCGCGACCTATGCTACCACTCGGCCACTCCGAAGTCCGAACCCACATTACAACCCACTCAGCCGAGCAGATTGGGGAAGCATCGCAGGGTCATTGCAGGCCGAAGCCACGGTGGAGTGAAAAAATTCTATCCAGGAGAGGAGCAGAAGCGTACCGGCCGCAAGGAGGACGAGGGGCATCGCTCTCCTCTCGGAGCTGAAGGGCGGGGAAGCGGGTGTGCCGTGGGGAGGCGGCGACGCCGGGATGGATTGGTCGGCGGCGGCGAGGGTGGCGAACCGCTGACACGGCCGCCTCGGCGGGCGCGCCAGTAAAGAATGTTTTGGGGAGTAAAAGAGCGGACGGTGGGCTGGAAAGTAGTCGGGATATAAGCTCAGCCCAAGAAGCAGATGACCCGGGTATCTGGGCTCCAATCTCGGCCGTGGCCGTTCCCAGCCCAATAATAATTAGTAATTTAAATTTTGTATATGGAACTTGAACATCCAAGTGGTCGTGCCGGAGTGGTTATCGGGCATGACTAGAAATCATGTGGGCTTTGCCCGCGCAGGTTCGAATCCTGCCGACCACGTCTTTTTTGTTTTTTTATCCTTTTCGCTGTAGTTAAGCGTGCCCGTAGGTTAATTTTTGCCGATGTTTTCACTGTCTCCCCTGTTTTTTTTTAGTATCTTCCTCTCCTTTTCGCTGTAGTTAAGCGTGCCCGTTGGTTAATTTTTGCCGATGTTTTCACTGTCTCCCCTGCGCTAATGGCACGATATGATCGATATCACCAGTCGACGAGATCCCACTACTTTGATCCCACTAATGGCAAAATTATGTCTAGTAACCTTTCTTAACGCCTCTAGCGCCTATCTGTGTCGTTCCATAACGTATCAAAGTGATAGATTAGACTATAGTGTTTATATAATATTTCAATACAATAAATATGAAATCAATGCAGTAAGACTTTTTTATATTACTTGTTTCGTGAGACATGCAACCAAAGATATGGTATATGTGTGACTTTGCACAAAAAAATATGTTCCAATGTCAATGAAAGTGTACAACTCTTCATGCATAATTATTTAAGAGTTAAATGCATCATTAATACACAAACTTGGCGAGTGAGTGCGTTTAGATACATCATCTTTCTAATTGCTCATTTAGGATCAACAACTTGGCGAGTGGGTGCGTTTACATACATCATCTTTCTAATTGCTCATTTAGGAGCAACAACTTGGCATATGGGTGCAAATAGGTCACCGACATGACACATGGGCAAAAAGAACGTCATGTTGACAACATATGTATACATTTGGTGTTATTTTATTATTTATTAGGACTCATTTTGACATATACTAGTTCTGATAAACATCAAATTTTTATGATGCTAATAAAAGATGAACAATATGTCAGAATAATACGACAATTTGAGGATTTATATTACCACTCAAACTTTGTTAGAGGCAGGGACTGCAAACCGAGTTACGAATCAAAAGGTCAAATTTTTGCACTTATACGGTGCCTACAATCAACGCCAAATATATATCTTGTTTGTTATATTATTTTATTTCACCTCACCAAAAATAAATATTTTTCGTATAATATAAGATTTTAAAAAATTTACGATATTCGTGTCTATAAGATGTTACAAACAAAATCTAAAAAGATACTACTACTAACCTAAATTACGTCACGAGTAAGGACTTTTGCAAAAAAAAATGGCTAACACAGTGAAAGGGCATCTAGCCTAGTGGTTAGAGAGCCTGAGTAGCATCCAGCAGACCCAAGTTCGACTCCCTGTGGGAGCGAATAATTGGGTTTGGAATAAAAAAAATAGGTAGGGGCTTCCCCTCCCGACTTCGGTCAAAAAAAATGGCTAACACATCGCTGCAATGCTGCCTTCATGGCAATTTTTTTGGTTATGTGTCATCGTGGTGACCTATTTGCACCCACGTGTCAAGTTGTTGCTCCTAAATGAGCAATTAGAGAGATGGTGTACCTAAATGCACCCACTTGCCAAGTTTGTGTACTAACGATGCATTTAACTCATTATTTAAATATCAAATTCCCCACACAAATATTCGGAACATATTTTTATTGAACATGTATTTGTAAAATTATAAGAGTTTAAGAAATATTATTTTGGTATAGACGTGCCATCTATGCAGCACATAAATATCATTGTCCATAGATATATAATTTGCTCAATCAATTTTGTATTTTGTCCTTCACCGCCTCAAAATTAATATTTGTGACCCAAACAATAGTACATGTGGCGTGCCACCATGGAAAAATAGGCTCTATGGCATACATTTGACCGTAGATGCACATACTTGACAAGTTGGTGTATGTGTTTGCATATTTTGCAACTTATTAGACCAAAGTGATACAATCATATAAGTTGTTGTATGCTCGATGCAATTTACTCTTGATATTATCGCTATAGATTAGAATAACAAGACGTGCTATGAAACAGTTTTCATGATCAATATTGCTAGCTTCAAATTTGTTTTGTCAATCTACATGTTTATCATAGGTTGATGGATAATAAAAGTTAAAAAGGCATATTCGAACGATGAGGAATACTTGAAAACTCTACCAAAGCTAGTATGTTCGTCTCCAGCTCTGCTTTGCTCGGCTGTAAACGAGTCATCTGCTGATGTGCAGCTTCGGGCAAGAGGAGCTCTCTCCGTCAGTATTGGTGCGGCCGTGTAGATTTGGGTGTGGCGTGGCCGGCTGCGGCTGGCCGGCGTCCGCCCACCGCCGGCAGCTTTGCTGTGGCGTGCTTGCGTTGGAAGCTGCCATATGCTTGCCTGCTAATTTTTGTCCGGCATGCAGCGGCCTGGCGTCTCGGCTTGGCGGGCGGCTCGACGGCTTCGTTGCGAGCGGGCCATGGACGCGCAGCGGCCCGGGTGTTGGCCCAGTGCTCGCGACTGAGCGTGTGGCGAGCGGGCGCTGGCGGCGCGGCTGCGTCCCGGCTGTGCAGCGCGCAGCTCCGGTATGGGGTCAGGGCTATTGTTGGTGTCTTCCTGACGGTGGCGGCGTCTGGGGTGGCGCCGACCCTCGTCCTGGCTCTTCCTACGACTTCTTCATGGCCGGCGGTACCGCCTCCGTTCTTGCGTCGTCGACGAAGCCGTTTTCGTAGCGTCGTCAAGCCTCCACCGCTGGGTTCATGGTTTCGATCTCACTTTGTGAAGCACGATGCCGTCTAATTGAGGGGACAGCAGAAGATTTGGGGACAATAGAGGTCCCCAAACCTTTCCGAGGTGTCAGGTGTTGCCATCGGGTGCATATGGAATCTAGTGGGCGAGCTTCGGCGGCTGCGATGGTGGGCGGTGGAGGGAAGCGAGTGGGACCGGTCCAGATGCTCTCGGCTCGTCAGGCGGAGGTCCTCAAGCGAAAGCTTCGACCCGGTGTCGGGTCGGGCAGCGGCGTTTGCTCTTCCCTCTCGAGGGCGTTGTCTGCAGGGTCTTGCTCGACGGCGGTTCGTGGAAGCTCTCCGTGGTGAAAACCAAACGCTGGCGCAGTCGCGCCTTTGCCTTCCTTAAGGCGTTGTTTGGAGTCCGTCCTGTAGCCGTTGGTGGTGGAGTCGTAGGCTCCGCGGAAGGTCGGGTCCAATCGATTTGTAATGGTTTCTTGACCCTTTAGTTTGTTTGTCGCAAGTAGTGCCTTCCTATCTCTGGCGCGCGGCCTAGAGAGTCCTGTTACGGGTTGTTGGATGTTGCTCTTCGAGCGGTTTGGACTTTATTGTAAACTGATAATTACATACAGTATCCTTTGGAGAATGCTTTATATATAAAGCTGGCTACGACCTTTCACGGATACGCAGACACGGCCACGAACCACACTCCTCGGTTTAATTGGTGGCTAGATCAAGCTACAATCATTTACGCTTCTGCCGTCGACGTTCCAATTCGGTCGATCTGTTTTGTTTTCACGTCTATGGATAATTTGTCATGTGTCTCGTGTCCATCACGATCTTCCGATGGCAAAGGCATGCGATCCCATCAAAAGAGACGAAGAGGATTACTATTTGGATTCAACGAGCTAGTCAACATAACTAGCAAGATGGCCCGCGCAATTTGCGCGGATAGCTAGTTTCTCTTTCGTCTTATTATTTAAAATTAGTTGCTTGACTGTGTATCCCGCACACGGCGTGATTAGGAGACTATAAATTTTATAATGGTCCATTTATTTTTCCAAATAACTAAATTAAGATATATATTGTTTGTTATCATTAGTCATATTTTCAAATCAAAAGAAAGGGTATATTTTTTAAAAACGAAATTTTGAAATTAATATATATTTTTATGTTTTTTTACATGAATGTATTTTTATAAAGTACATTTTTATAATTTTTTATCAGTGATGTTGGATTTCAGTTATTGTGCATGATAAATATCTCTTGTGTCTTCTTGTTTTTTTTGTTTTTATTACTGACTTGTTAACGAAGACCATCAAACGGGTTTGAGTGTGGGCAAATCATTTGATAATCTTCCATGAATGTCGAGCGTGGCCATGGTGATGGTGATCAATCCCGGCAGCAATTCACTTCATTTGGATATGGAGAATCTTTCTTTCTCATTGTACTCACAACCTTGGTGAACGTCCTAAATTTAAGCACAATTTAGCACATTTCATCAGTTACATGTGCAAATCAACGTGATGTCCTCCGCTCATTGTTAAACACTACACCACCTTAGTTTCTCCGCTTTGTTTTTCCTCTCTGTGCTCCTTCTTGCACTAACTCGTTAACAAAGACCATCAAACAGGTTTGAGCGCGGATAACCCATTTGATGATCTTCCACTTGCGTTGGTAAGACACTGAGTGCTGAGCGTGGCCGTGGTGCTCAATCCCGGCAGCGATTCGCTTCCTTCGGACAGAGAGAATTGTTCTCTACTGTTGTGCTCACAACCTTGTTGAACGCCCTAAATTCGAGCACCTCTCATCAGGTACACGTGCAGATCGACGTATTGTCCTCCGCTCATTGTTGAACGTTGCCTCCTATATAGAGGAACGTGGTAGGTTACATCAGAATGTCCGCACTCGTCGTACTCTATTCTCATCCTAAAAGAAATATTCTATCCTAGTCATTCAGAATCTCCCCTCTATATCAATTTCGTCTGCACCTGTTATCTTTTATATTTCATATTATATACCAACTACCAACACGTGAGCTCACTCATCTCTTTTTCTTCTTTTATTTCACTGACGCCACCACCCCCACTCTATCTCTTCCATCTATTTCCCCCTCTCTCTAGTGGCGGCGACGGTGGCGAGGGGTGCCGGTCTCCCCCGCCGGCAGGCTTCAGCGCGCGCGCGGCCGCTGACGACCTCCCGCTGGCAGACGGTCGTGCGGCGGCGAGGACTCCCGTGGCGGACATGGACGGCCGCTCGGCAGCGATGGAGGGCTCCCTCCGCGGCCGCGCAGTGACGGTGGGGGCCTCCTACTGCGGCTACAGACGGCTACGTGACGGCGGCGACGACGACCGCGGCGGACGGCCTCTCAATGGCGGACGGTCACACGGCTACGGCGAGGACTCCTGCGGCGGCCACGAACAGCCATTCGATGGCTGTGGAGGGCTCCTGCTGCGGCCGCGTGGTCTACGGTGGCCACTGACGGCTGCACGGCGGTAGCGTGCTCCCGCGGATGGCCGCGCGCTGACCGAGGAGGGGTGGCGGCGGACGAAAAAATATAGACCGTTAGATCTTCATCAAATTCGATGTCGTATATTCTTCTCTTTTTTGTATTAACGGAATAATATAGACCATTAGATCTTCGTAAAATCCAACGGTCCAGGTTCTTCTCTTTTTTAGATTAACGTGAGAATTTCTTGGTCCTCTCGGCGAACGTGGCGGCTCCTTTTAACTCTATTGTATCTATATGACCTATATAATTGGTACCCACTAATAAGTCATGGTTGGATTTCTCTCAACATGCAACCATTCCACGTCATCATCCACTATGCGTCATATCACTATCCACTATAAGCCATATCACTATCCACTATAAGCCATGTCATCGTCCACTGGACCATCTATTTATTCTTCAACCGATTTTCTGTGACCATATTTTTGTGAGTAGCAATTATAAATTACAGGAGTAGAAATTACATGTATGATCAGTCATACTTCCATGTATAATGTTTACTAAAGAACGTTGCAATGCAATCACTTTGATGTTTATACTTTCACATTTCACTTTAAAATTGTGTTTAACAAATGCCCGCAGCAACGCGCGGGGTATCACCTAGTTAATATAATAGATACCGTCGGATTTATTGTAAAAAACACTTACTCATTCCGCTCCAAATTAAGGTTTATTTTAGCCTTGTATTGACTCAAACTTTTTTCTAATTTTAATCAAATGAGATTTACCGAAAATTTAATTAGATCTATAATACCCAATAAACACACTATCAAAAACATGTTTCATAGGAAATCCAACTAGAGTAATTTGATGTGGTAGAAGTTATTGTTTTCCTTTACAAATTTAGTTAAAATTGACTTAGAACAAAACTAAAAATGAACTGTAATGTGAAACACAAAGAGCATATAGCATAGTATTTTTTAGTATTATTAATCATTATCATACGGGAAAATAGCCTAATTCCCTCTTTTTCTGCCTTCTGCTTTTCACTTCTCTCTCCAATATATGTCGACTTCTTCGCTTTTGCACTGAACATCGGCCACTTAGGAGGCGGCGACAATGTACATGGCCATGGTGTTACTGGATCTTTCAACCCATATATTATCATGTCTTATTTTCCCCCGTCATTTTAATCTACTTTCATCTCTAATTACATTTTGATTTTTCATGAAAATTATGCAGTGTTTTGAAAAAATTTATCCATGTGAATTGTCCACTTTGAAATTTTTGCAAGATTCACACCGATTCAGTTGTCTATAGGTGGACCGGCCCGGAAATCGCCAATATTTTCAGGAAAGGATTTTAGGGCTCACGACAATGGGTGGGGACAACAGTAATGCAAAATACTCCCTCAAATATGTCAAAAGTCTAAATAATCTCCTAAACTATTTTTTGTTGAAATCACTTACACAACTAAGTGGATTAGTCCAATCTATCTTTTATTTAGAATTTATCTTTTTTTGTCTCTCCTTGCACGAGTGGAGTTTTAATTAAAATTTATGGAGTGATAAAGGACTCATAACTTATTTTCTAAAAAATTCTATTAGATTTTTATCACTATTTGTAGGGCTGGACAAAATGCTCGAAGTTCGTTAGCTCGCTCGGATCGAAGCCGGCTCGGCTCGGCTCGACTCGGCTCGGTGCATATTTCTAACGAGCTGAGCAAGAGTTTTTGCTCGTTAGTATAACGAGCGAGTTCGAGTTGGCTCGCGAGCCAAACGAGCTGGAAGACCTAATAGACTAATGCGTAAATTATTAATTAATAATAATATATGAATACTATATACGTAGTTCTAGATGATGTTATGGTTATATTTTATTATGGTAGTATGACATAGTAGATTTTGAAGGTATTAAGACCATATAAATACTATAATTTTTTATATTATATATATTATTATGACAATTTTAAATTTGACTCTAGCTCGCGAGCTTAACGAGCCAACTCGGGAGCTTAATGAGCCGAGCCGAGCCAAGATTTTTGATCGTTTCCTTAACGAGCCGAGCCGAGCTGGCTCGTTTGGCTAACGAGCTTGAACGAGCCGAGCCAAAACGAGCCGAGCTGGCTCGACATCTACCCCTAGTTGCGATCAGTAATTTAGTATATGGGTGAGTTTATTAACATAAAAAATTATGTTTGAGTTAGTTTTGCTTTCATACACTATGGAATTCAAAACGTGAAAAAATAGGAGAGGCTCATAGTTGATTTTATCTCTTGCCTACTTGGATCGTGAAATGTCGCACTGGATAGTTATTGTAACCTTACACGTGACTATTTGTATGGGCCTTGACATGTGGTAACAAACCTTAGCGATGCAAAATTATAAGACCAAAATGATAAAAAATTGTATACATCTTTAAAATATACTATGACGTTTACTATCAACCTCCAAAATTTAATTAAAACTCTGCTTGTACTTTGAGATAAAAAAACAAAAATTTTACAAAGAGATAGATTGAACAAATTGATAGGAGGGCTGGTATACTAAACCTAGTTTTGCTTATTCTTTTGCTAGTCGATCAGTGTCGCAACTTCCCATGGTTTTAAGAAACCATTAAAAAGAGAACTGATCATGAGTTGGTAAGATTTCTTATGATTGAACCTACCCACCGGGGTTTAGGTCCTCGACTCAGCTTAGTATCACATTTTTCTGGATTTATTCTAGGATTTAATCGGCGCAGTGGTAGGCGACGTGCCCATCAATAGCGAGGCAGCTATAGTGACTTCGTCAATCTCGACATCTGCTAGTACAGTCTCTCCGAGGTGCTCATAAGGATAGGTTTGCGTGCATGTATTCATAGGGGTGAGTGTGCGTGCATTATGAGGTGCTCATAAGGCTATTCCCAATGAGGATTTCATTTTTGTGTTTCTAAGAATGCCACGTAAATAAGTTGATAATTAATTTGTAGATAAAATGGTCCATACAATGCAGTGTTTTATTTTTGTGTTTCATAGGCAATACATGCAAGACAAAAACTTGTTGGAAAGTGTGTATACAGAGTTTCATCTAGATAAATCTATTTCATCTCTCTCCTTATTAACTCTTTGCCACATTATCTAAAATATTGACTTGACACTCTATTAATGTGTATGAAACTCTATAAAACCTTGCACTAGGACTAGCCTAAGGATAGGTTTGCGTGCATGTGTTCATAGGGGTGAGTGTGCGTGCATTATGAGCGTTTATGTCTACATAGTCGATCTTAAGAAAAAAAGCATCCAGAAAGCTCAAATGATCGAAATCAGATTTTTTTTAATTCCACCTAGGAGCTAGATTGCTTTCACCAAAATACATCTTGTTTCTGCCGTCCTTGCCGTGTCCGAAGTTTTGGCAGCGCCCGCGGTGGAAAGCACGCAAGGAAATTGCATTGCTCGACGACCGCCACAGGCCGGTCGCTGCATCCGTGACAGATGGAGCGGACAGGGAGCAAATGCAAATTACGCTAGCTGTCTACATATACCTACTGCACAGGTGCCTCTGAAACTACAAATACAGCCGCACCATGTAAAACCTCGTGTCCGTGCTTGTGAGAGAGGGTGCCAAAAGAGAGCAGGATATAGACATCAGATGGCCCTGTCGCGGACGGCGTGGGTCGCCGGCGGCCTCGCGGCGCGGCTGCTGACGATGGCCGCCCTCGCCATGTCGGTGCGCTTCATGTACGCCAACTACACCAACCTCGACTACAGCTACAGGGACAACTACAACAAGCTCCAGAGCTACACGTACGCGGTCGTCGCGGCGGCGGTCGGGATGGCCGGCGGCGTGCTGCAGATCCCCGTCGCCGTCTACCTCCTCTGCAGGAGCAAGCGGATGGTGCCCAGCGTCCTCGTCCTCGACGCCAGCATGTATGCGGACATGGCGGTCAGCCTCGTGCTGGCGAGCGGCGTCGGCGCGGGGTTCGGCGCCACCAACGACGTCCTGCAGTACATGGACCACGGGGTGGACTGGGACCGCGACACCAACGGCACCAGGGGTGACCTCACGGACTACTTCCACAGGGCCACCGTCGCCATCGTCTTCCTCCTCGTCGGCATGGTCCTGTCCGTGTGCGCCGCCATCGTCTCCGCCAGGCTCCGGGCCAGAGCAGGCGACGATTCCGCGGACGTCTGACGACCAGCTTGACACCAAAAGCAGCATGCAGTTCCAGATTCCATTTCCATCAGGGATAGTATGTTTCGCATTCATATTTGTTTGGAGGGCTGTTGCTGGTCTTCTTATACAAAATCATCTAGCCATGTGCCCATGTTTTAGTTCGAAAGATACAATTGTTGAAAAGAGGGATATAGCTAGGATTGCCAAGCTTCAGGATCTTGTTAGAGTTAATTCATAAAACTCAAGATCTTGACTAGCCTAAGCACATAAGAAATGCATAATAATTAAAGAATCAGTATCGGTAACAGCTCTGATGATATACAGAAAGCAGTACTGCATACAAGTCGAAACAAAACAGAGATCTATAAACAACAATGCTGCAATGACGAGGTCTTTTACAGTGCCACTTTTTGCTTCCTTCGAAATTTTTGTTTGTTGAGACTTGTGATGGTAAATGTTGTTTATTTCTGATGTGCAAGTATATATGATGGACTCCCCTGATACAGTTCTCCCCAATTGATTCTGAATCTTGTCGACCCTGGCAGGGACGATTTTTGTTGATTTCTTGTGCTTCTTATGGCATTCTCTACACTGCAATCCCCTTCAATTAAACGTCAATAGATGCTGAATGTTGTTGATTTCTGATGAAAACCATCTTATGAGTGTCCAATTTCAGTCACTGACAGTGCATGCTATTTTTGTGCAGCTGCTAACAGAGTAACAGGAGCTGGCAGAAGAGACCACAGTTCCTGCTTTCAAAAATGAGTTCCTTAGCAACACTGTAAATAGCCGCCCATTCAGATCGTACTTGCAGCATTTTCATTGCATTTTTAGTTGCACATATGGTGCCTAGTGCGTGGACAGTAATCCCTGGCTAGATCCTCTATCTCCAGACGAGTATAAATGTTGCCGTCGCTCAAGAACCAGAACAAAACTCGGACTTAGTTTGGCGCAAAATTTATTTAGCGTTATTAGGCATGCATATCCCCCCGGCCTGCAGTCCTGGCTCAATCTCGATCTTTCTCTCTTACCAAAGTTTGGCCATGGTTACCAAATTGGTGACCAGTTGACATCCACATTTTTGGCAACACGAAGCTCCCGCAAGGCAAGGTGTGGCAAATTTGGTAGCAAAACTATACGCGAGTTCCGTTGCACACAAGAAAACGGCATGCCCCCGCCGGCGCCTCCGACGACTACAAATACAGCGCGCGCCATGGCGCCATGAAGTGTACAACAACCCCACACGGCACATTGTCCACGCCTGCGTCGTCGACCTCCGCCCTGCCCGATCATACTCTCGCGCGAGCAAGCTATAGATAGACAGAGAGAGACCGGGCATCGGATCGGAGTCTTCTTCGGCCGGAGAGAGTCTAGGTAGCTAGCAAGGTGAAGAGGATGGGGGCGCTCTCGGAGAAAACTTGGGTCGGCGTCGGCCTCGGCCTGCGGCTGCTCATGGCCGGCGCCCTCGCCGCCTCCGTGCAGCTCAAGTACGCCAACCATGCCGACGGCTTCTACGAGCTCCAAAGCTACACGTACGTTCCGCCAGATTCTCTTGATCCTGCATCTGCATGTTCATGTTCATGTGTGTGACTGATGAATGATGATGCTGGTGAATCCGATTCGATCAGGTACGCGGTCGTGACGGCGGGCGTCGGAGCGCTGGGCTTCGTGCTGCAGGCCATGGTCGCCGTCTACCTCCTGTGCCGCATGTGCAGGCAGAGGGCGCCCGGCGTCGGCGCCCTCAACCTGAGCATGTACGCGGACATGGTGGCGAGCGCGGTGATGGCCAGCGGCGTGGGCGCCGGGTTCGGCGCCACCAACGACGCCAGGCAGATGGCCGGCGGCCGCTGGGCCTACTGGGAGCAGGGCGGCGAGAGGAGGGACCTCGACGGGTACTACGACAGGGGGGCCATCGCCGTCGTCTTCCTCCTCGCCGGCATGCTCCTCTCCATGGGCGCCTCCGTCGTCTCGGCCAGGCTCCGGGTCTGGGCAGCCGAGGGTCATCTCCCGTAATGACTACATGACACACCAGCTCGGCGCACGCCTAACAGGACAGCTAGCGTTGTGTGCTAATTAATTACACGTAGTAGGGTTTAATTTGATGAATGAAAGGTTGTAATGATCGTGTGCCAATTGAATTGAAATTAATATAGTAAGATTTCATGTCATCACGGGAAGAATCGTGTGCTATTTTTTCATGTCATCGAGGGTATCTCGCTGAAGAAGAATTTGACACCTCTCGAATTAAAAACAAAACCTATCTTAATACTTTTTGTGTATTATTGTACTTTATACATTTTTTGGGAAGAACTTGTGTTTCATAATTATAGTCGGAATGTTAATATATTTCAAAAATGTTAATAAGGAGCGAACCGATTACTAACAGAGGCACAGAACTATAGGAAGTGAAGGGAGGGCCTAGCGACATAAATTACAATTTTATATGATCATTTGTTACAATTATTATTGTCAAAACTTGAGCATCTTCAAAAGACAAGCTAAATCATTTTATAAAGTTAAATTTAGCTATTGTTAGAGAAAAAATATTTCCAACAAAATCCCTCCAAATTTAGTGCTCTCCATGTAGAGAAACGAGGGGGCTAAGCTGGCACGTGCAAAAACAAACTCGTTTACCCTAAAACAGGAACATCAGTAGTTGTAGATCACGGATCGTTACCGCTAGACGCGTAGATGCAGCGGAAGCCGTCTCGATGTATACGAACGCGTCGAAGTGACAGTGTCGTGCAGTTGCTCACGTCGGTCTAGTTCTATACGTGTGATCCATCCTTGTGCTCCAAGCGCAGCACCTCCAAGATATGCACACGTACGAGGATGGAACGCTGAAGAATTTGACACCTCTCAAAAACAAAACCTATCCTAATAATTTTTTGTGTATTATTGTACTCCGTACTTTGTATATTTTTTTGAAGAACGTGTGGTTCATAATTATAGTCGGAATGTTTATATATTTCAAAAATGTTAATAAGGAGCGAACCGATTACTTACAGAGGCACAGAGCTATATGAAGTGAAGGGAGCGAGGGCCCGCTTACCGACATAAAGTACAACTTTATACGATCATTTATTACAATTATTATTGGCAACTTAATTGTTCAAAGCGTTGCATATAGCACACGTTGTTATCATCAAATCAAGTTCACCATGATGCCTCGATAGTTTAGGGGCGTCCAAGAATAATTTCAGCAGTTTGGGACGACAGAGTTACTAGTTTACTTTATTTGTACATAATAAAATCGTTAGAAAAAATAATAAAAAATAAAATCGTTAGAAATTAGAAGGAAAAAAAGGTTCCGAAGAGCGACCTATATATCTGTCCTCCAGCGCTAAATGTTTGTTTGAGAAACTATACTATCAAATCCCGGCGGTGTATCATTACCATGCCAAGGTCGCGCGCGCGCACCGGAATATTTCGAGAGCACACATGTGCCTCCATCCAGACGCTCTTTCCGGCTTTCCGGTGCCAACCACTTCCACTTGGGCACTTGGCTGCTGCGGCCAGGTTTCTTCTGTCTGCTCGTCTGTAATAACATGGCTGCGGCAGTGCGGTGTGAGGTGCAGCGCTTTGATTTGTCCATGCAAAGTGACGCCCAACAAAGCGGCCAAGATGACAACTTCACCCGTTCCGATCTCCACGTATCACGGAGAGATGGGATTAATGATTGATATATACAGTAACTGGGAGATGAAGAGAAAAAACAAGTGATGAACAGATTCCTGCCCAGATAAGCCTCGGCTAGCACAGTGGCACCTTCCTATCATCAGCCCAAGTTCATTACTTTAATTTCTAGAGGCAATCACGATTCAATTATCACCAATGTGTCAGGTTACAAATAAGTGATGTTTGGACGTACATCAACATGGTCTCAAAAACATAATTTTGACCGCTAATTTTTGTTATAATATTCTTTTTGCAAAATTGTTATAACACGTTCCTAACACAATAACAAGAGTATATTGTTATGAAACTACTTTTGGATACAAATATATAGATCATGTTTTCGAATTTCAAGTGTCCAAATTCAAAACATGAAATGCAATCAAAATTACTCTCCAAATGTAATTTGTGGATCGCTGAAGTCAACAAATGTAATTTTGATTTCAAGTGTCCAATCGAGAAAATAACTTTTGGATACTTATGTCTAATTGGAGGGAGCACTAACGCTAGGGTGCATGACTCTCCCCTGGCCAAGTTATTTTCTTATGAAGCAAGACGGATATCCAATCAAATGTTTAGTTATTCTATTATTGTTCCGAATCAAAATTTGGCCCATTCTAAACATTTGATTAACCGTAAGTGTTTATTCTGGTTTCCTATTTTTATAAGTTATACGAGTAGTTACTTATTTATGAATTTTTAGATTAAATCTTATTTTTCTGAATTTCTAGAAAATGAAAAATCATCTTTGAAACCACCCAAATGACCAAAATTCCTGATTTTGATAGTCGAATGACCATAGGTATCCGGTTTTGTAGATAAAAGTTGAAAATCGGACTTTTATGATAGTCGTGGGTGTAATTGGACCCCTTTTTATTAAGTACGTACTCTTCCAAGGATAGGAAATACAACTATGATTGCTTATGGGGACTTGATGAATCTCAAGTTTTTTTTAATCAAATTTCTATAAACATCAAGGAGAGTGGGGTATACAACTGTACAGGCTCAAAGTTGTGAGTGTTCGCCCAAATATGTAATTCGAAAGAAAACTATTTAAATACACAAGCTGTTGCATTACCACTATTGGACCTCACATGTACTGTGGCGTGAAGCATGGGTGACCAATTATTACTGGTGGCAGCGCCAAGGCCATGGCTAGCTGTCGCAAGTCAAGGTACCTGCATCAAGATTAACCTTCAATGTCAAGGAAGAATTGACACTCGCGAAAAGCAAACCAATCATCATGGGGTTTCCAATTCCTGCCATCTATGCCATCCATCCATGTGACTTTGATATATACAGGATAACTATCCATTACTCTGTCGGACGACGTTGATATTGTTGTGTCCGTTTGTAGTGCAAATTCCTCAAAAATATTTCGACAACGTCGTTGACACGACATGAGTGTGTCTTCTGCTCTCTCCTTCGAAAGTGATTGGTCGCGCCAGTACACATCAGTCCGCTTGGTGGCGAGGCTAGACTGAGCAATTAGAGATGGTGTGCCGACAGGCTAATAACTGGGATTATAGGAATCTTAAATACAACTGTAAAATAGAGCCAGTGCTAAAGTGCTCAAAGCATTACTGATCTCACATTTTTCTTTTTTTGCGGGTAAATCTCACGTTGTTATCTATACAAAACTGCCTAGATCCCATAATATTTGGCGATGATGTCCTAGTTTCTTTCAATATTTCGTTTAATAAATCGTATATATCAACCTATTTGATTTTACAGAACTAACTAACGCTACTAGAAGACTGGAATTTGGGTTCACTTCAAATCGATAGGGTCGATTTCGCCGCTAAGGGACGGAGAAGAATACCTGATCTGAATCATCTTAAACTCCATGAAGAAGTCCTGAACCCCTCGGAAATCCTGGATTCAAAAGTGTAGCTCTGTGAAACTGGTTCTTAAGAGTACATTTGTGACAGTTTTTTTCCTCAAACATAGCGTAGTCATGTGAAACTTTAAAAACTCAGAGAAGAAGACATCGGCGTTCTTGTCCCATAATTAACCAGCTGCACAAGACACATGTCACAGCAAGACAGCTTAGCCCGACTCATGTGTCCACGATCCATTCTCCAGTCACCTTCACTCTTTATGCATATATATACATCTCGGAGACCAGAGAAGAGAGACACCACCACCCGGAGCCCCAGGTTGAACGCGGCGCGCGCATCTCTCCCTGTCTTTCGGGCGGGCAGGGCCCGGGCACAGACAGAGCCACCTCACCCCCACCACTTCGCCCTCTCTCCACTTCCCGGCTTCCCGCTCCTTCCCGACACCCAAGGCCCGCCACGAAAGCACCTCGATCGCGCGCGATGGCGGACGAGCCGCCGTCGTCGGCGTCGCTGCTCCCCAAGAAGTCCGCCGCGCGGTTCACGCGGTGCTCGTCCAGCGCGCACGACGAGCTCCGCAGCTTCCGCGCCTGCCTCGCCTGGCTCTGCGTCGACCACTCCCCCTCCGCGGGCCTCGCCGCCGCGGCCTCCTGGGCCGTCTTCCTCCTCCTCGCCGTCGCCGCGCCCGCCGCCGCCCGCCTCCTCCCCTCCTCCTCCTCCTCCGCGGGGCCCTTCGACGCGCAGGTCCAGGTCTCCCTCACCCTCGCCGCCTGGCTCGCCTACGCCTCCCTCCGCGCGCTCCTCCGCCGCGCGGGGGGCCTCCGCCGCCTGCTCTACCTCGACAGCCTCCGCCGCGACTCCGACGACGTGCAGGCGGGGTACGCCGCGGAGCTCGCGCGCTCCTTCCGCGTCCTCGCCTGCTTCGTGCTCCCCTGCGCGCTCGCCGAGGCCGCCTACAAGGCCTACTGGTACTACCTCGCCGCCGCCGCCGCGGCGTTCCGGTCGCCGTGGTGGGCGGCGGCGGCGTGCGCGCTCGAGGTCGCCTCATGGGTCTACCGCGTCGCGATCTTCTTCATGGTCTGCGTGCTCTTCCGGGTCATCTGCTACCTCCAGATCCTGCGGATGGTGGGGTTCGCGCGCGAGTTCGGGAGGTTCGCCGACGTGGCCACCGTGCTGCAGCACCACCGGCGGATCAAGGAGCAGCTCAGGAAGATCAGCCACCGCTACCGAAAGTTCATAGTCGGCAGCCTCGTGCTCGTCTCCGCCAGCCAGTTCGCCGCGCTGCTCGCCACCACCAGGCCGCACGCCGTCGTCAATCTCGACACCGCCGGCGAGCTCGCGGTCAGTAAACCAAACCGCCGCTCTATATTTCTCTGAATCTCTGTTTGTTCAGGTTGATTGAATTCTCTCTCTTGTCTTTTCGCAAATCACAGATGCTCCATGTTATAGCAATATAAAATTTAAATTCAAAGTTGACACAAAAGGAATGCAACTATCCCAACTTTTTACCAACCAAAAAAGGGACTGCATCTAATTCGCACTTATCCAAACTGAGGAACATGAACATGTGTCCAGTAATGCTCGAGAGGTCATGCATGATTCAGTATTAATTTGATCAAAGATGAATTTTTTTTCTGAATAATTGTGGTACAGACTACACGCAAGACAGTACAGAGATACAAAATATGTCTAATGTAAAATAAACTGGAATTAGAATATTCAGATAGAAACCAAAATGCAAATTGGTACATGTACAACTTATGTGCATGTCCAGTTATGAAATTCAAGATCGTCTGCCAATACTAGTAATCTCAGTGGGTTTGGTACAAGGAGAAATGCCAAATCAGGTTGAGCGAGGACAGCTGTAAACGGAAAGTTCCAGAAAAAAGCTTGCATGCCCCCGGAAAAACACAAATGTTCAGACACCATAGAAGAAGTTGCAAGCCCCGAAAGCAACACACATGTTCAGACAGACACCATAGAAGGAGTAGCAAATGAATCAACCGATACCACTCATTGTCAGTCGTTTCCCCCAATTCCACATGGTCCACGGTCGGCAACAGCTAGATTCCCATCAGCATTAGAGTAGCTGGCTGTGTCTCATCTCAGGAGGTTGCGCAGTAGATCTCAGTAGGTTGTGCAGGTAGATCTGCTCAACGCCTCAGCACAATGTCGACAGATGAGGAATTACATAAACTTTCCGTAGTGTGATATCATCGATATGAACTTCTTTTCATGGAAAAACTATGATCTTTTCAGCCCCAAATCATCAAAATCTGTAAATGGTAAACGGATGCTGAATACCTGACTACTTCTCCAGCTGTGCTCGATCAGCCTGGTGGCGGGCCTTCTGGTGTGCCTGCACAGCGCGGCGAAGATCACGCACAAGACGCAGGCGATGACGAGCGTGGCGGCGGCGTGGCACGCCGACGCCACCGTGCACGCCTTCGACAACGACCAGGAGAACCCGGACCCGGACCTGCCCCCCACCGCGGGCTACCTGGCGCCGGCCAACGCCTACCGCGTGGCCGCCGGCGACGAGTCCGGCAGCGACGACGACGACGACAGCCGCAGCGACGCGTCCTCCCTCGACGATCCCAAGTACGTCCCGTTCCAGGCAAACAACATCTGCTTCCAGAAGCGGCAGGCGCTGGGTAATTAACCAACCATCTTTCTTCACTTCACTTATTTCTGCTGCTGCGGATGATGATGATGAAGAAGAACCTGAATGGCTAAATCCCTGACGGCTGATTGATTCTGCAGTGACGTACCTGGAGAACAACCGGGCCGGGATCACGGTGTACGGCTTCGTGGTGGACCGGGCGTGGCTGCACGCGCTCTTCATGATAGAGTTCTCGCTCGTCATGTGGCTGCTCGGCAAGACGGTTGGCATCTCCTGAACCTGATGAAGCTGAAGTGTTTGCACCTCCCTCTCCGATAGCTGCTGGGGCCATCTCTGATGCAGAGCACAGAGCAGAGCAGAGTTTCACTTCGGTTACCAGTCAGTATGTACAAATTGAGTGCCCAGTGCTTGAGCATGACCGTTTTGATAGATCAGTTTATGCTGCTTCGTACTTGTTACTGTTAATTTCGAGAGACATTCTAATGGTTGTGTAGATTCATTTGATGGTGGACAATAATGAGGATGTTAGCTGCACAGATTTGGTTTGTTTTGTGTTTTTATTCTTTTGATCTTGAAGGGACAGGTTGGTTGGTTGATGAGATACTGAACATGGTGTGCAGGTTAAGCAAACGATCAATCGTCCATTTTTATAAGCGTATGTTTGTATTAAAAGTCCTTGAAAAGGTTTTGATAATTAATATTCCAACACATACCAAATCAACGTTAAATTAAACGTCAAGCCAATTACATGGGACTAGGATTCTACAGATTCAACCAGAACACCATGACAACACTGTTTCAATTGTGAAAGCAGATTAAAAAAAACTACAAACCAGATCCACAAGCATCATCTGAAACAGCCACAGCTTTATTGAGATCTTCGAGTACCACCAGGTAAAACAACCCTAGTAGCTCGATACAAGACAAACCATGATAAGATGCACTCTTGGCAATTAAGTTCATCCCTCACATTTCGACCGGACCAGGCCATCCAACGGCCACAATATATCGATACAAAACTACATCAACAGTTCAACACCGAAACATAAACAGTAATCTGTAGGCTGGATTTGTTCATGACACTGACATCTAACTCTCAAACAGCAATTGCTGTCGAAACAATCACCTGTTTGCAGTTTGCTTTGACCAGCAGAAAGGGAAAGAAAGTTCATGGCAAGGGTATTCACAAAATCCATGCAAGGCAGCACCAGAAATGTGGAGCTGCTTCAGCCCAAAACTGTATGCAGATTGCAGAGCACGTCATGCAGGCATCTGCATCGGCCTAACAGAGATCTCCATCCAACCTATATCCTCTATTGCTGACTCAGCAATGGGACAAAAATAGGAAAAGGAAGAACATGCTGGGCCTCTGACCCACCAGGCAGCAGCTTACCATGGTGTCTTATTATGCGTCCCTTGCAGATGGATAGCATGAACAAACCCCCCAAAGTGATTTCATCTTTCAGCTGCCGCGCGTTGGCCTTATTTGAGCCACCATAGGATGGTGCCGCCGTGAGGTTCTTCCTGAAGCCCGAACAGTACCAGTTCGTCCCCTTTGAGTGCTAGCTGAGTCATGCTGAATGTCAGAAGTATCAACAGTGTTAGTTGAACGCCTAGGCCTCTCCCTATGTCTTCTATAAGCCCTGCCAAATGAATCTCCAGTAGAGATTCTCCTACCACGAGCAAACAAGGATGCCAAGAAGTCAAAGCCATCATCCAAACCACCATCTGACGAGTCGTACAAGTCAATCCTCTCATTCAGAGTGCGATCTAAGGATGTGAAGAAGTTGAGTCTTTCCTCCAAGTCAAAGTTATCTCCATCAGTGGGCAAATGGTTGTTGCCGCCACCATTCAGCTCAAGGACATAATCCCCCATGATCACAGCTCCTGGGTTCATGGCCCTGATAGTGCTGATTGCATCCTGCCGCTCCCTCTCACATTCAAACTTTTTCCACTCATCTGCAATAGCAGGATCAACTTCACGAGGTTTGGCCGAAGGGTGCTTGGACTTGACATGCTTGCAAAGTACCTTATATGAGCCAACAAAGGAGCAGCCATCATGCATGCAGGTTCTCCGCTTCCGATTGAGATATTGACGAGCAGGTTCAACCACAGTCCATCCTTTAACCTCACCCCGGCAGAGAGGGCAAGCAAGTTCCATTGCACATGGCTGCTTGCTTGCAGGCTGTGTGTTTGAGGATAATGGAAGGCCAGGTGCAGACTCTGCCGAAACACCAAGAGCCAATTTTTCCTTTGCATAAGCTTCTTTAAAGTGTTCAAGGCAGTTAGAATGACGGTAGTTGGTACCACACATGTATGGTCGACAGCCCTTGTGGTGAGAGGTACACAGGAGGAGGACAGCATCATGTGGATGCTCCAAGCAAACTGGGCAAGTGGCACCTTTCCATTCATTCTTCTCAGAGGTCACTGACATATCATTTTCTTTGCCTGCTCCTTTTGTATTCCAGGAGCACGAGGACACATCAGAAGAAGCTGACCTACGTTGACGAGCTTGGAAACTGCGGCCTCTTGGTGATCTTGCCATCCTTCAAACTTCTGTCTGTGAAAGGCAACTGCAAGAATGGCAATAGAAATAACATATACATTAGCTACAAATTTTGATGCATGCCCGGGCTATATATAATGGCGAGTAGTTCATATGAAAGCAAACATATATGTTAGAAAGCTTGCACATTTTGCAAGGAAGACTCGGTTAAGAATATGATAGTTGCACATTTACATTCTATAGATTGTTAGGACGAGTTAGCAAATTAAAATGTTAGGCTGATAGGACCCAATGGTCCTATTTATAGGAAAGTTGGCGACTGATAACCATGAATAAAGTCTCTCAAAATCCCCTTCCCTTGAATAGGACCAACTTGACCAACATGGCAGGACAACGAGCATCCAACAGAAAGGGCAGCCCGGCCAGCTACCTCGCACACAAATCTATAATAACTGCCTATCTTAAAATGCACATATCACTTGAAGAAATGAACAGATTGTTAAAGTCAGTTGTAATAAAAGTTACCACGAAATAAAACCATACTTCAAGTAACAATAAAGATTTATTAGCAAAACAACCAGGCCTGCAATCTTCAGAATTTAATTTCTGCTACCCTTTTGAAAATAATTGCCAAGCATACCTCACAGTCCAGACAATACGATATGATGAATAAACTTCAATCTTCTAGTTAACCATATGATTTTAAATTTCGCCCCCTCACATATTTTAAAGTACCTTTACTCAACAGGATATTTTTCAAATACTTAAGATTTGCAAGCAGTTGTAATTCAAGTACCAAACAAACAATGACAGAAGGGAAAAGGGATAAATGAAATAAATTATTCCAATAGTGCATCTGAAACTACAAAATAGTACTATGTTTACAATTTTGTCAAGATGCATGAAAGACCATATGAAGGACAAACAAATTGAATGGAGTAACATACATTTTCCTGTTAGTTCAGAAAACAATTTCGCATACACCAAACAGATATCAAGACACACTTCATCTGTTCCTTTTTGTTTGACATTTTAGATTTGTGCATGGGTATTAAGAAAAGCTATAGCATGCATAGTTTTAAAGGCGTCGCCTAGGCGTCCAGGCGCACCCAGCTCGCCTTGGGAAACAGTGGCACCTTACCGCCTTTGAAACATGGTAGCATGTCACTATTTCCCTATTAAATTCTAGCACATTTACTTAGCATGTCTCTTTAAATCACCCATGAGTCCATGACAACCAATGAAGAAAGGAAATGCATATTGGATGATGTAGCAAACACTTAATAGGGTAGGGGGTAGTTATGTCACTTCTTGAAATCATATAACGGCAAACAAAAGAGAACAATTTTGACAAGAGAAAACGACAAACAAAAAAGAATAAAGGTAGTAACGTACTAACGTATCTCTCACTAGAGCATGCAAATGCACCAGTGCACCACCAGTGAGCTAACAAAGGTAGGGTTCTGAAAATAAAATAATACAAAGAATGAAACGCATTTCAATATGGACCCAAGCCACATGTAAAAGGGGTGAATTACTTCCATTTATTGGAACATTTGTGCAAGAAAAATAAAATGAAAGTTATGTACTGTACAAGGTAATGCAAAAATGCTATGCACTACTCTTAAGTCACACCAAGCATCTCAAGCACATCCAACACTGATGGCAGTGTGCATGTTTACAACTACTGACCCCAAAAACAGAACATCACAAGTCAGATAGCATCAGGGGTTAAAAAAAATAGGTCATTTTTCGTCCCCGACACCTTTTATTTATGGAGATATACCAGTAAACGTCACAAAGGGTGATAAAAATTCCATTTTTATAGACTGGCTACCAGCTGTTTCGTGCACCTGCTAATCTGCTATGGTTTCGTCTGTCAGGCTAGTAGATACAACTAAGAAAACCCTGAAGATTACACTCAGAACCTAAATAAACTGCTACACACAGTACACAGCTGTGCAAACAACAAGGCAGCATAGCTTTCCTATCCTCGATTAAACATCATCACTATCATCTCCCCTTGTGTTAAACAGGAGCAGGTAATCGACCGCGGCTCGGGAAGCGCGCCGAGACTATGCTGCATCTAAAAAAGGTATCCGCTTGCCCGGAAATGGGGGCCGCGCGAGGGGAGATCCGCCCGAACTGCGGGAAGGGAGAACGGCGCGGAACCCTAGCGGCGCAAGCGAGCTAAAAGATGGGAGAATACGAGCTCGGCGACGTGGGGTGGCGCCCGCGCCGGACATGCGAACCCTAGACACTGAGGCCTAGGAAGCTCCACGAAGGGAGTGGAGGAGTGGAGACGCGGGCGCCGCCGAGACCGCACCAGAGAGGGCGAGACGAGAGGGGGGTGGGGGAGGCGGTAGAGACTGACCTCGCGGTGACGGCGGCGGGAGGAGGAGATCGGGGTCGACCGGCCGAGGCGGGGGATCTCGAAGCGAGAGCCCAGATGAGGTGCGGTGGGGAAGAAGAAGCGACGAGGGAGAGCGTGCGTGCGGATTCTTCACGAGGCAGCTCGGTCTTGGTCTGGTCTGCTATGGAAGTTTGTTTGGGTTGGGCTGGATTGCGTTGGGCTCACCCGGGACATGGGCTCTGGTTCACTGATGACCCCCATTCCGACGCAGACGCGCAGGGTTTCCCCCAGTCCACCCCTGCTTTTCGCCTTCCGGTCTCACGGGGCATGTTTCCACGAGGCACGTACAACGGCTGTCTTTTTGCGGTCTGCGTGTTGGAAATTTTACAGAAATCCCCCCACCGAGCATACAGACGATCCTCACGAAAGGACGACGGGATTTGATGCGATCAGCACCTTCCGCACAGGAAGATGGCCCCGTGCCGAGCCGCACCTGCTGCTGAATGCTAGCTACCGCCCGTGCTCCTGCTGATGGATGCTTGCTGGCTTGCTGCTGTGCCATGAGCCCATGAAAGATCGAGGATTCAAGAATCAAAGAGAAGAACAGGAATTTGAGGCACCTGCCGGCCGTGCTGCTTGCTTGGATGGGCTAGAGGGGAGAAGACGCTCACGCTGTGCTTGGATTGAACAGAGAGATTGGGAGATGAGCTTGAGGAGGGTTTGATTTGGGGAAGAAGAAGCAAGTACGGGTCCCATTTAAATGTACGGTAAATTCTTAAGCATGCAACAAAATAACTATTAAGATCAGTTATGCATTGGATCACTATGAGTTTGTGTGTCAAAGGACGAATTAATCACTGCCCATTGTACAAACTGTTTGTTTAGTTGTCTGTTTGTGTTAAAAAGACAACAGTTGTCTGCACTGTTGTACTTGCCCTAAAACTAGGTGGTACCCCGCGTGTTGCTGCAGAATTTATACAAAATTTAAAGATGCAATTTGAAAGTAGAAATACTAAAATGATTGCATTGTAATATTTTTTATAAATAATAATATAGAGGAAAACACATTCATTTTATTGAGAGAGAACTACTTAAAAATTTGTAGTATGGTACTTGCAAAGACTAACACAATGCATAGCCGCAGAAAATCAGTACAAGACATAAATTCATAATTCTAGTGGATGGTGATGTGGACAGCTTGTATGTTGAGAGAAGATCTAGTGGATGGCGACGTGGACATTTTGCATGTTGAGAGAAATCAGACATGACCTTTTAGTGGGTACCAATTATATAGGTTTTATAGATTCCCTCTCTAAATTTTACTCTTCACCTATCACATCAAATCCCTCTCCTCATACATGGAGCATTAAATATAGGTAAATAAAAAAAAAGATCGGTTTCATAAGTCCAGTTGTGTCAGAAGCTAGAGTTGCCTTTATTAGTGGATAAGGGTGGGTTAGGCATGACATTCTTAATCGTAGACAAGGCGCGCTGCGGAAGAGCTTGATTGCTAACTAAATGCTAGTTCAGGCATCGCAACCATGCTCCGACTCTCCAAATGACCAAGATGAACCTCAGATGTCAGAGCATTTGGAGAAACCTTCGGTTCTTTCGAGTCAGAAAGCGTACGGAAGAACAACAAAATGAGCCTTTGTTCCCATCTACTGTGCTCACATGCATATTAGTGAAATCTCTCACCAAGGTCTGCTTTCTTCACCCGTGCCTATTTCTCTTTGTTTTGTCATTTTGAATCGGGACAGGCCTACTGACCTGCCGGTGAAAAGCCGGTTACAAAATAAATAACAAGACGTCCAAAAAATCCCTGGGAAAAAAGAAAAGATATCTCGGTAACGAAAACCATAGGAGGCTGTATTGGCGAGATCCAAGGGTTCACAACAGCCCAAAAGAAAAACCGCCTGGAACTTGCTCGGTCAAAGTAATTTGTTTTCCATCGATCTCAAAGCTCGACTCTTTGCCGGTAGATTATGGAGAAGTGTGGGGTGACCATATCATAAGATGCTATGTGATGAGTTACAGTTGTTTTTCCGATGAAGCTAGTACTTGACTTTGCCCCTGACTCTCAAAAAGAGCAGGAGGCCTCAACTCATTCCATTAATGTTGTTTCATTCCCCACGCGGCTGAATCCGACTCAGTCTTTATCCTGCCTCGGTGACAATGAATGCTACGAATGTTCGCTTCCACTAATGTCGTCTAAGAATTGTGAGGGACGGAAAAGAAAATCTGCTTCCTAGCAGCCAAACCAGTCTTTTTCGGCATCGTTGCGGTTGGGAAGAAAGTAAGAGGGGCCAATGAGATGCACTTTATAGCCTTGCGGGGTTGTGGATCCGGTTACCTTTTTCTAAATACATTATTTTAATGTACACGACGTTAGATCATGGTAGGACAACGATTACCACAAATAAATAAAAAGTGCTACAATGCGCTATAATGTACGATGTGACTTTTTGACCAAATTTTACCCACCATTTTTACAACTAAACACACCCACAGAGACGGTGAACGAATGCATAGCTGGATAGATCACGGTTGTCGTGGGAGGGCTCGACGATAAAATTGTAAGTTATTGGAAGAATAAGTTAGGTATTTGGAGTTTTGATTGAGAACAACGATATAAAATTGTAAAATATGAATAGGATAAAGATATTTACAGATAACTTCACCATAGAAATGGTAAACAGATGAAGCCGAGATGACACTAAATGATAAGGCATCCTCCAATGATATCAACTCAACTAGCTCATAACCATGCCACATCAGTTTTTGTTTATATGCAGGAGAGAGAAGTATAAGATATGCACATAAATCTAAATTATGTGAGGCTGACGTGTGGAGTCCAATAAACATAAGAGTTAGTATCTGACTCTTTGCTGGTGGAAGATATATCTCTTGACACAAACATTTAGATGTACAAGCTACCAGTTAACTTAACCATTGAAGAAAGCATAATGGTGTGCGGAGCTAGTTACGGAGCAATGCACTAAAGTAGAAAGTGAAGAGCTAGATGAAGGCAGCGGTAACAACTAACAAGAGGTCTAACAAGATCGTCAAGAACCACTAATGATAACTAACAAGAGGTCTAACAAGATCGTCAAGAACCACTAATGATGATCGTAACAGAGAAAAAACTAGAGAGGTATTAGATGAGTATAGATAATGGATAGGCATTCTCTCTATTGCTTCATTGTTGTTGTTGAAGATATTAAAAACTTGTCGCGCGGGAGGACGGAATAAAGAAGATGAGAGGGAAAAAAGACAAGATATTTAAAACTTTTTAGCAATGTATATCCACTCGCTAATATAATCAATAACGAAAAAACGTATGAAAAGAATAAAATAGCACCTAGAGTATATTACAAATAAGGTTGAGCATCTACAAATACAAGATAAATATACATGAATAAGATAACTATAAGTGAAAAAAGAAAGAAGAGAAGGTTGAAATATAAATTGTTCTGTGTAAAAAGTTACATTTTGCAAATCTTACGAAACCATAAACATCCTACTTATTTTAATGGAGGATTTTAGGTTCTAAAATATAAGTTTTTTCGTACTTTTGTTTTATCAAATGTCGTTTCAACCTTAACTCTCAAATTGTAGTCTAGAAAAACCTTAAGTGAGATGCTTAGATAATAATACATTTTTTGAAAGTTAGATAATGAAACTTTAGCATGCCTTTCTAAAAAAAACAGTGTAGTGTAGTATATATTACTACCTCTGTTCCAAATTACTATTCATTGTTGACTTTTTTTCATGATCTTTGATCATTCATCTTATTCAAAAAATTTGTTCAAATATACAAACCAATAGGTTATTTTTAAAGTATATACGATGATAAAGCAAGTCACATACAAAATAAATGGTACTTGTGAAATTTTTTAAATAAGACGAATGGTCAAATGTTAAACGAAAAAGTCAACAACGAATAGTAACTTAGAACGGAGGTAGTATTAACTATTTGTTACTTATTACAAGAATAAAAATATGTATGTATGTATAATGCTTAGAGAAAAAGTATGTGTATATTGTATTGAAAAAGAAGAAAAACACGCATATGTCTAAATTTATTCATTTTAAGACTATATAATAATTTATGAGTAATTTAAATTCTTGTTGTCGATGGATCAAATTCTATAAAATTGAAGTATTATTTTTTCATTCAAGCATATATTATAAAATTCTATAAAATATTTAATATTATCTTGTTTTATTTTGTAAAAAGGATACTATATAACAGAATAAATAAGAAAGTTCTGGAAAAGAATCACTATTTATGGTGGGAAAAAGGGAAGAGGCAAGAGTTCATCTGTGTGTCCAACAAACCAACCGTGGTTCATCCGAGTTGTAGCGTACCAAATCCTATAAAACCCACGAATATATCCGTAATCTTTTCCAAAAATTTCTTTTTGTTCGCTTCCGCTGCCCTGCCCTGCCCCCTTCCCACCCCGCACCGCAGCCGCCGAATTCGCCGAGGGCGACTCGCCGGTAGCAACCGCTCGCCAATCCGACGACGCAGCCAATCTCGCCGCCGCCGCCGCAGCGGTCTTCATCCTCTCGCACAAACTTTTTTCCTTGTTCTCGGGCAGTTAATCCAAGCCAAGCGGAGGCGGAGGCGGAGGCGTTCGTCGCGCGGTGCTAGTGACACGGGGCCCTAATCTAAAGACCTAGGGCCTCTGGAAGGTTGGGGGTTTAATCTTCGTGGAGGGTTTCTTCCGCCGCGCCGCCGCCGCAATTTGCTGGGAGCGCCTCGTCCTCGGCGGCCTCGCCGCCCGGCCGGCGATAGACGGGGCGTGGGCGAGCCGGGTCCTCCTTCCTCCCGCCAAAGCCGACTGCCGCCGAGAGGCGACGCCTCCGCCCCACCCCCTGGTACTGAACCGGATTTGTCTGGGATTTGTCTGATTCTTGGTGGCCTGCTAATGTAATCTTGTAATCTAATCTACGCTAATCTTCCGTCCGTGGTTGGATTAGGTTCGTCTTCTCCAGCGCGCAGGAGCAATCCACCCCGGAAGCGGCCGAGTGCAGTTTTTCTGACCAGGCATCCGTCCGTGGTTGGATTAGGTTCGTCTTCTCCAGCGCGCAGGAGCAATCCACCCCGGAAGCGGCCGAGTGCAGTTTTTCTGACCAGGCAATTTGGGGTTTCAACTGAACCCCCATGCCCTACGGCAGGTCCACCCCTGGCCCGGCCTCTCAACCGCGGCCGGTGGGTGGACGGTGAGTAGTGCCTACTGCCATGGAGCAGGACACACCCATGTTGAAGCCGGCATGGCTGCAGATGAAAGAAAGGGCAGCAACCGCTGCAAGCATCTTCGCCACAGCTCCCTCCCGCCCAGGTGAACTCCACTGCCCCTGCCAATTTTGAGTCTACTGTTGTTTGCTAGGGTGTGATGCTGTGCTTTAGATGTAATGCAATTGTAACGCCATGTGGGATTGCTTGGTTTGAAACCAAGTAACGCTTGTGCAAGTGATGTTTTTTTATTTGTTCGTGTGCTTCACATTCATTAAACACCATAGGTCCTATCCTTATAGGTACAATGTGTCATATCTGTATATGGATTTAATCGTGCTACTGTGACTATGCAATTTAGAGGCAGTTTCTAGATGTGTCACTCTTGATGATGGGAACTTAGATAATGTTGTACTGGGAGGTATCTTCTTGGACCGATCAGATGGTTGAGATGGAGCAACTATGGAATGATTAAGGAATTCATGTGTTCTTATTGAAGCTAGCTCCAAGGAAACACTAAACAAACATATTGTTTACATGGTCCTAGTAAATTGGCTATTCCATAGATACGATGTAGAACCTCTGTTGGAATTTATATACTGAAACACTGTTTGTTGATAAATGAATAATTGGATTGGCCTTGCGTGCATAAAACAAGGGAGGTGTTAATGCCTTAGTATATGATGTATATTTGCACCTTTCAGATACCGCACGTCTCTCCAATTGGAGTACTGCAGTGAATCAGCATTTAATTCATTTTCTTATGGAAAAATGATGAGTAGAAAAGGAAAAGATAAAATAACACAATGTGTTAAAACTAACATGGTAGTTGGACAGAAAGTTATGCTTTACTTCAAACTAGTTCTTTTAGGTTGTTCAGGAAGAACAATGCACTGTATTATCTGGTTAATGTAGTGCAATTACTTAGGTCATGTTTGAAAATAAATCCACTGTTGTACTGTGGTGATGCCTGCGTACTATGTTAATTTGTTATTTTGTTTGTAGTATCACTGTTGCCTTGTTCATTTGTTTTTTTGTACAGGTGCAACCTTGTATTTTGTCCATTTTATGAACTCCTTTTGGTAATGAATTTATGTGACTATTAGTTTTTCACTGTTGAGTTTCCTACTGATGTGCAAATTTTTTTTGTTCATACTTCATCGAACTGATATCACAATGAACGTTTTCAATTGGATGTATGGTAGTGTGTCTTGCATGCCAGTCAACTATAGGCATGTTTTTGCTGCATTGCAAAACTGTCAGTAATGCTAATGACAAGTTTTTTTCATGGACGCTTTAGATTCTCAAGGTACAGTTGGTTCGTCAAGAGACCATTCATCTGGACATGACCGTGACCATAGTGCCCAGAAGTCTTCAGCACAGAAAAGTTCAGGCTCGAATGGACCTCAGAAGCCTGACCGGAATGCAATGGGGAAGTCAAGGGGCTACGGCAATTTTGGAAGGAACAGGGACAAGGATCGGGAGAGGGACTTTGATTCCCGTGATAGGGAGAGTAGGTCGACTGCTGCAGATCGTGATGAGTTCAAGTCCTTTGGCACATGCAGATCTGAAAGGGATAGGATGAATCGTGCCCGCTCGAAGGCAGACCCATGGAGTAAGGCAGTAGTTAACCCGAATAATGGTAGTGCCTCTAGAAACAATGCAGTTAGTTCTTCTAGAAGAAATACTTTTGCTAGTACTGGAGCTGCTGTTGGTAACTCTTTTAGCAATGCTTCTGTGGCGACCTTCAAAAGCAATGCTTCTGTCAGGACCTCAATAAGGAATGCTTCTGTTGGGGCCTCAGTAAGCAATGCTTCTGTCAGTAACACCATAACCAATGGCAGCAATGCTGCTAACGTAACCTTTGAGCGTGAATTTCCACAGCTTAGCTTGGATGACAAAAATGGAAAGCAAGGCATAAGCAAAGTCCCATCTTCAGGTATCAGCACTCCAATTCAGAGTGTACCTCTGATAACCCATTCTGATGGCTGGAACTCCGTGCTAGCAGATCTTCCTTTATTAAGTGATGCAAAGAAAAGCCCAGCCACGTCTTCTATGTTACAAATTGCTCCTAGTAAACAGATTGAAGTGATGCCTAACAGTGGGACTGCATTAAGCATGGCAGAAACAGTGATGCAAGCTCCTCCGAGAATTTCCAGTGGCCCTCAGGTAACCAACCAATGAACCACTGCATAATGCTTACATGTGTTTTATATTACACATTGGCCATTCTGGATTTCGCTCTTTTAGTTTATGATGTGCCTTTTTAATTGTAGTTATCGATCGAGGCTCAGAAGATTGAAGAAAGAACCTTTAGGCAGTATACTCTAAGACCTCTTACACCTCCAGCAAGCAAATCTTCTGTAAGTTCCTAATATATTTCCTTCAGATGTGAATAGTATTTCATCTAGAGCTGTATCTATGCCATCCATAATTTTTATGATCATTCAGCTTTGGACAAGAGCATAAACATGTTGTTGGTATTTGTATAAAAGACATCACCAATCCTTGGTATTTTCAGTTTTTGCGCCTTAGTTTGTTGGATATTCAGCATTGTTCATAATCTATTGGCTTTTTTGTTTTAGAACAGAAACCTTGAACTATCCTGTTGATGGCACATGTTATGATACCACTAGTTAAAATAGTGTGACATGTGGCAATATAGCAGATTGGGCTTGAAATGCACATAAAAAGGAAATAATTGATTACGGTGTTACACTTACCCCCAAAGAAAATGCAAGGTAGAATAAAGGGATATAATGGAATGATTTTACTGGTATATTGAACGTGTACATTCCATATCACCCCCACCCCAGTATTGCTATTAGCACATCGCACGTAATGATGATGGCCCTAGGAGATGCCTTATCACTTAGCTTCACATCGGTGTGGGAGATGCTTTGTTGTCTAGGTGGAATATTGCAGTGCTACAATATTGTGTATGCATATGTCACTCGAACTAGATGTGTACAATAGGGTGACTATGAATGATGACTCTGTTACGTGTGTTTTATGGGGCACCTGGTTTTCTTCCTATTGCGAACAACCAAAGTACAATTGTTGATAAGAAGTGTGTACATTTACATGCTATACATACTGATTCTTCACTTACAGTTTAATTGAAGTATATTGTAATTGCATATGTATGTGCAAGGAAAAATGATTCAGTCTTGTGCCTGTCTGAATCAACCTTGTTTAGATGTGCTTAATGTTTTCAATCATTGTCCAGGTGCTTAGTTCTTTGAAAACTAAAGGTAGGCTCGGAGATCCTACTGGTTCTAGTAAGACCGTACAACAATCAAAACAGTCTGCCAACGGTTCTATTAAAGCTCCAGTTAAAGCTGATATTTCAAAGCTCTCTCAGTCAGGGAGTTTTCAAGTTCTCAGTCGAGAGCAAAACGGTACTGCACACATCAGTAAAGACTGCCCTATCAAACCTGTGAGTCCTCCACCAACTCCTTCAATCTCAATGGATACACAGAAAAAGCCAGTTGTGAGCCAAAAGCAGATTGGCACCAATGAGCGTCCTCAGCCCTTGCAAGGTCCATGTGGCGACAGAAAATCAAATGCAAAAGACAAGAATAGATTTTTTGCGATGCTACGGACTAAGTCATCAAATGGTTCGAGCACTCCCTTTGAGACAGGGAGTCAGCCATCTCCATCCAGCTTAGTTGATGTGAAGCAGGATTCTTCTCTTAGTCTTGGAAATGATCTCTCCTTGTTCCCTTCTGAAATGAAATGCACGGAGCATGGGAAGTGTTTCTGTGAAGAAGCAAATTCTTCTGAGGGGTCTCAGAGGCACCTATCTGATACTGAGGAGAACATTACATCCCTGAAACCTACTGTTGCAGATGGGATGTCTCAACAGCTTCTAGTGCAAAGCAAAGAAGCTGACTCATCAACGGAACCTGCTGACACAGGTGATGAAGGATTTCAGTTGTCCTTTTCAGACAGTGCTGAAGGCAGCTTGTCCTCAACACCTGCAGATTCTGATGATGGGTGGAATAGGTCCCAATCTGGCAATGAGGAAGCTAGTTCATTATCAGAGGTTACGGAACCAGGTGATGAGGATGATCCAGCTGACATTTCTCCTGAAGATAAGAGTTTCCTGATATTGCTTGGCTGGAGAGAAGATGTGCAAGTTGAACCTTTGGATTTCAATGAGATTGCAGACACTGTAAGCCTTTCTTTGCACCCTTAATTTCTTAGCTGACGAATATTTCCTGCTTTCTGCATTTTCAGTGATTAGTGGTTCATTTTGTCCATATCACTGTCACGACCTTTTTGTGACTTTAATTCCAATCCTGTGCAGGTAAAAGGCTGTGAGGAACTCAAGAAGAAGCTTCAGTCTATGATGTACAATGATGACATCAAGAGCATTCTACTCCATATTGACGGGCAGAGCTAAATGAGAAGCTGCAGCTGCATAAAAAGTACAGGGGCTAAAGAATGGGAACCGAGCAAAATTCTACAGGAAGCAGGTGCAGAGACCACAGGATGCCACAGGAGTTTTTGGAAAATGCAATGCCTACAGATCTTGAGTGACGCCGGCCATGTAAAGACGCTGAGAACGAATGGCGATCATTTTTGGCATGAGTTTTTCAGTTTTTGTCTTAGATTGTTAACATGGCGATATCTTTTTCTTTTCTTCTGCTGTGTGTCCAACGGCTAGGGATTTAGTGTTCACAGATAGTTCTGACATTTTTTTTGCACACTGAAAGGAGTTCGGGGTTTCGCCGCATTTCCCCAGGAATAGCTCATGTAAGTCCGTCCTGAACTCACATGGCTGTGCTGCCCTCTGAAAGAATAGGTTCTGTTCTGACTGATCATCTTTTGCTTGTGGTATACGGTTTTGACATGAGAAGCTGAATATACATATGGGTCTCGGAGGTTAATTTGGATCCAAATTTATATATGTTTGTTTAACACATCATGACGATTTGTGATTCTTTTTGCCCGCGGAAGTGAAACCACTACTAATTCGTGGGTTTATTTAGTCATAACCCATAATGCAATGAGCCAATGATAATTAGATTGATAGCCCTCCCAACGGAAACCATTATGTGTTTGCCGTGCGCTACAAAATCGTGGTTTATTTAGTCACAAACTCACAACCCATAATGCAATGAGCCAATGAAAGTTAGATTGATAAGCCCTTCCAACAGAAACCACTTACGAAAATTTGAACCACCATCGCTCAAGTTGAAGTCCTACAGCTACAGGCCCATACGTTACATCATGGTACATTTCTTTCATGATCTCGCAAAAAGAATGTCAAAATTGCATGAAACAACCAATGTTCTCTAAATTACATGATCTCTACCTCCATACACACCAGCCAATAAACTCTCTCCCCCTACATGTAAGATCAGTGACATCAGTTGCAACCCCTATTTTGGCCTCACTCCTAACCCCACCAAAGCCACCAGGGGTAACAGGAAGCAAGCCATCTACCAGAATATCTCAACAAGCATCCCACAACCTATATGCAGGTGTTCAACAGCACCATTGACAACGTCCTGTTTTCTGCAATTCCAAATTATATTTGACAGGGCATGATCCTTGGTCTTGTTGAGTTCACTTGAGGAGTTGCATATGCAGGTTTCTACCACGAGAGCTTACCAAGTATGCTACATATTTACGGGCAAGGCAGGTATGTGCTAGATAAGGGCGCTCCAAACTGCTGAATCCCCTTCACCGCAGCGGGCATGTACATCCTTGATCCTCTCAACAGACTTGCATATGCCACTGCAACTCCAATCGAAAGACGCTACACAGACATTGCCAGCTTGCCCTTTCCACTCACAATCTGGTGGAGTTTGTGTTCACAATAAGGGGTAAGCAAAAGACAAGCACGTAAAGGAGGCATTGTTCAGTATGACGAAACAGACCTGGTGGAGTTCCACAGCACATGTTCCTTTCATCAATGTGATTAACCTCCAAACCAATGAACCATGATCCAAGGGATACATCTTCATTTGCATATTTATGCAAGATAGGCCTGATAAAGATCACTTAAATCATTAGTTTCTTTTAGATGAGCAGACACCCTTTTGTATGGCATGAACACTATTAACAAAACATACTGATTGATTGAAATGTAAGTCGCCAGATCTTTTGAAATGGCATATATCTGCCCCGTAGCATGACGGAAGTATTTATTTCCTTCCTCCCCAAATTTCCAGGACTCAGGTTCGTGGTACTTAACATTCCTATATGAATAGAGCAGGTTCAAGCAGGCATCTATTAGTACCTAAAATCTAGCATTTAAAATCATATTGTAAGACAGTGTAGTAAACATTACTTGTCAGCAAGAACTGGGCCTGACTTCATGCAGCCGATATAAGTTCTTGGTTTTGATTTATGCCGAGCAAGGGTAGTGGCAAGCATTCCTGTTTTGGTCATATGCACAAGTAAACAAAACTGAGTCAGAAAGATTTTCAAGAGGAAGTTATTGTGTCTAAGGAGAAGATCAGCACCTAAGTTCACATGCACATCGTCATCAACCTTGACATAGAAGTCAGCATCCCAGATGCCGACAGCAGTCGAGAAGAAAATTTTTGTCTTAGCTGAGAGTTCATGATATCCCTCAACATGGTCCTGCGTGATTAAATAAACCACATGCAGTACAATGGTCAGGGCTAGTGCCAAAGAAGTATAGTTGAATTTACTAGTTATTGAATACGAAGTAGTACGTACTCACCAGTCTAAGAAAGTCATGATGCTGAGCTTCCTCTGAATCTATAGCCTTGTCCAGTATACTATTGGATGTAGCACTGGGCAACCAACAAAACAGCTAGTTTATATATCCAAATTTTATAAGGCGGAGTTTAAAGTAAAATGAAAGCATGTAACACTATGAAAATATATGGGGGCCTTTAGAAGAGGCAGTGAATTGAGTTGCATCATTAGACAGGCTAGAATGAAGATTGGAGATTTTTGTCATAGCTGGAGGAAGAATTGCGGCATGGGTTGGCTTAATACAGTAACAACTAAGAAAAAAAAAGTGCCAAGAGTTATTTCATTATTTTGTGGAACACGAAAAATGTTCAGTTGAAATTATTACAAGAGAATAGGAATACAAGAACCATCTATTTACCTGTGCCCAATAGTGAAGCGAATAACTATTCCCTTCTGTTCCTCCAATTGTTGCAGCTTTTCACCTAAAAAAGAAAAAAGACCTTTTACTAAACAGCTGTTGACTGTGATATCCATAGGAATAAAAAACTCTGCACAAGGGTGATACCATGTACAATATACACACTAAAATGAATAGCCACGGGTAAAATCCCAACTATTTGCTCCATATTATAGTTTCTACTACCAAAGGCTATCTGGAAAAACTTATTAACTTATAAGGTGCAATAAAATTATAAGCTCTATAAACTTCCCCCTATTATTTTCTATGGAAGAATGTCAAAGTAGAAGTCCAGCATATTTCATCAAAGTGGCGTGCCATTATTTTTTCGAACTACAATACTACATACCTTGAGGCATCCATGTCTCCCGGACTGAATCACGTCGCTTGCGGCTGCTGAACGCAGTGTTGATTCCAATGACAACAAATGCCTTTTTCCTTGGTTGGCTAGCTTCTGCGGTTATTGGCGAACCACTTGAACGGAGCAGCTCTAATGTGCTCCGCTTTGCTGCAAGCTCCATTTGCAGCGTTGAGATGGACTTATCCAATGATCTAACACCATAAACAAATTCCAAGGAGTGGTCTTCAGATACAGATGACTCAAGCACAGTTAGATTCTTAAATTGAATCCCATAGAGAATCAAAGGGGCTCACTGTATGGCTTCATGGGTCTTGGTTACCTCTCCCATTATATCCTTGTCTTCCCCATGCTTCTGCATCCAAATTTGTATTCAAAATTTTCAGCCAAAAACCAAGTAATAAACATTCATGGAGAAATCATACAAATTGAAATGGAACTCACCCTCTTTGTATTGCAATCCTCTGATACGATTTGTAGCTCTTGATCTTGCCTCCGGCGTTGAGACATGATATGATTACTGGTATCTGGTGCTGTCCAGAATCTGTAAAATTAACTCATAATGATTTCTAAAGGAAAATATCAAAATAGTAAAAACATAAAAAGGAAATTTATGTTTGATTTCAGAATGTACCATTCAAATTAACCTTCAGGAATTAAGAAACAATAATTATCTTTGTAGTAAGATATAGCTCATGTAAACCTATGCGCTTCTCAAAATAGCCACCAAATTCATTAGATGCTATGCTTGATCTTGATTCCAATTAAGCCTTAATTCAAGTTTCTATATAGATATAATATAATATGGCCAGCAGTACCTAATCTTCATGTAAAGCATAAAAGTTGTGAAGAGTGAAATTTGATTGTGAATCCAGATCCGTCCTTGGCCCAAGTTTATATTCAAATATAATACACCCAACGCCACTTCTTTTTCAAGTAAAATATACAAGTGGGCTTTAAAGATTTATTTTGTACTTTGAAAGATTGGGGAGGTACATTAAATCAAACGCAGAGGCTATGTACATTAGGTACTGTTCCAAACACAAGCTTCAATAAATGAAAATAAATCCCCCTCTACGGGCAAGTAGGAAATCAAGACCAGGAAAGAAAAGAAAATCATAGTTTCAGTTTGAGAACTCGAGAAGCATACTTAATTCCTTATAAGCTGTCAAAATCATCATTTCACTCGAAATGCGTTTTTTTTAACAAATACTAGTACAAACTATACTGCAGATCATGCAAACATAACAAAAACATCACCGTTGTACACATGAAGGCGATTGCTGGTGATCCAAGCTTGCTATTTGCTTCGGAGTAGCAGAAAGCTCAAAGTATAGTCGCTACTCGTTTGTTCGATTTTTTGGCGCAACAATCGCGTTTTCGTAAGACCACGCTTGGTGAAAACGTAAAAATCCAACCTTTTCAATTCTTGGCGGAATGATCCTACTAAGCGCTGCCGGTAAGCACCACCAAACCACGCAGGCACGAGCAAGTACATGAATACACCGCCACCAGTCGACATCAAACGCAATCTCCCGTTCTAAGAAATAAAATACTCCGTAGGATCTTTCCACCAACCCAGATCGCCATGAGCTCGGAGAAGGAATGGGAGAGAAAAAATAGTAACAAAAGAAAAGGACGCTCAAAATCCAACCTCCCTCCAAACAAATCTCACGACACCATTGGCCGAAGTGCCGAACGAAGAACTTATTCAAACTCCAAATCTCAAACGCGACAAGAAGCTTTTAAAAATTCGATATTTTAAGTGCACCGACCCGTCCATCACAGTTAGGGAACCCGAACACCAAGCGCAAAGGAAGTGCCCAAGGCGAGATCCAAAGCTTCCAGCGGGAGAGGGAGACCCACCGGTCCGCGAAGAGCATGCCGAGGCCGAAGCTGAATGCGCAGAGCACCAGCACCCTCCACCTAGCGGAGGACCTCCTGTCCATGGCCCCGCCCTTCCCCTTCATCGCGCCTCCCCTCGGCGACGCTGCGAATCTTAGTCTCAGATGGGGAAACCGGACCCGAACTCAAGTAGCCAGAGCTCCGCTCCGGAGCAAGAGACAAGCGCTTCCTCCCGTGGGTTTCGGCCAAACACGCACCGAGATTTGGGGCGAGGAGGCGGCGGTGGAGGCAGGCGTCAAAGACGGCGGCGGTCACCGGGGCGGTGAGCCGACCGTGGGAAGGAGGAGGAAGCTGGCCGCCTGAAACTCCGAAATGGGGCGCGTGATGGCCACTTTGTTGCCTTCCTCCTCTTCCCACTTTTGAAAGCATTTTCCTCCTCTTTTCTTTTTTTTTCTTCACTACTTTTTATTTAGTTTTCTTTGTAAATATGAGCTATTTTCTTGCTCATGTATATTTATTGGATTTGGACGGGTGTCCTGCCGTGTAAGTGTAAGGTGAGCTGGGGGCAACGCACCTAGGTCTAGGAGATGGTACCTCCCTGTCAAATTCATTAAAAGACACAAAAATTGTTTATTAAGTGTAATAAAATAAGAAATCATTCCTCCATTCAATGAAAAAAACAGAGATCAAGAGCTTATCCTCATTTTCTTTTAGATTCTCACTTTATATTTTAGGTGTTGTTGCTGTGACTAATTTTGATCCCAAAAGTAGCTTGTACTAGATCATGGCTGCAAAATGGCACAACAGAATCAAAGCAGGTGCTTTGGTTGTTTGATCATGTAATGTGAATTTGGGTGAAAATGTCACATTGAACACTGTAGCGCATTTTAGCACTTTTCGTTTGTTTGTGGTAATCATTGTCCTACCGTGACCTAACTAGGCTCAAAAGATTCGTCTCGTCGTGTACATCAAAACCATGTACTTGGTTTTTTTTTTGTTTACCTACATTTAATGCTCAATGCATAAGGAGAGAGATTTGATGTGATAGTGAATAGTGAAGTTTAGAGAGAGAAAGTTCGGGGGAAGTTTTGGATTTGAAGGGAAGTGAACACCGCCCATGATTAACCTCAAGGAGCCGGTGCTTAGTTGGATTTATGGTGGGCCACTGCGTAAGGTTAGGTCCCGTGTGCCGCTCATGGATGTAAATAGGTTAGCTAGAATTTGGAGTGGTAAATAACATTTCCGACACAAAATCAGGAGTGATAAATTTATTTATAGGTTTTGTCCTAAAAAGACAATCTTGCAACGGTTACAAGTTTTTATATAGGGTTGAAACTAGAAAGGACACAGGGTTGGCGAAAGGCGACACGGGAGTCCAGACGGTTGAGAATTATTTTTGCAAGCAAACGTCACCTAGGGCGAGAGAAAACTAGTAGTTTAAAAAGGCGTCATTTGTTTGATTTGGTATATTATAAAGTAAACAGAATGATTAGTGCATGTTAGTTGTTAGGCATGAAAGAGGCACCACAGCACGGTCCAACCTCCAGCGAATGCGTGTGCGCGCCATCACCAATCGCCAACGCGTGCCATCTTGTGCTAACGCGTCATGTTAAGAGGTTTACGTAAATTTATTTTTGTTTTCTTCTCGAATACTTTCATTTTGACAATCATGTATTAATAACTTCTTTAAAAAAGAAAATAGTTGGTGCAGAAAGAGAGATAAATATGGTATGGCAAAAGTGTATCTTAGTGCAAATATAGTGACTATTTGAATACTCCAATCGAAAGGTGTCTCACATCCGTTTGTTCGCTTTTTATCGGACCAAAATTCGATTAGGCCCGACTTTTTTTTTTGTATTGGATGGGTGAATCAGGTGAATTCCCTCCTCTCACTTGGGTCAAACATTCATACCGGATCATAACGAGATTGAATGTACATACTGCACCTGATATGTTCTGTTTACCCTTAGTTGAGTTTCAACCCATAAACATTATTAAGTAACTAAGAGTTACCTGCCAACACAGGATTCTCAAAACACATGAATACAAAAACAAAACAACGGCTTGTAATATTCTATAGCACCATATATCACAGAATTTTACTATGGAACGGAAAAACACATGAAACTACTAAATTGGATATTCCAAACTTTAGAGTCCCGTTCCATTTGTTAATTTCAAACAGAAGGCGGTGTGTCAGTGTTAATGTTGCGAAAAATTTGTGCAGATCTTGTGGTTCGGGGCAGCTCATTTGAACTGAGCCTGCCCTACGAAAATTTTTAGCATTCCTCAAAGGCAGGAGCTTGCCGGGGCCTGTGATGAGATCCTGCCACCTAAGCGATTCTTTACTGCCACATGCCCAGCCTCTTCCTCTATCAAGATTCCACATGGGCCACGCCTAAACTGTTGTTAAAATTGACCACGGCGGTGTTCACTTTCCTTCAAATCCAAAACTTCCTCCAAACTTTCTCTCTCTTAACTTCACTATTCATTGTCACATCAAATCTCTCTCCTCATGCATGGAGCATTAAATATAGATAAATAAAAAAACTAAATACATGGTTTTGATGTACACGACGAGACGAATCTTTTAAGCCTAGTTAGGTCATGGTAGGACAATGATTACCACAAACAAACCCTACAGTACGCTACAGTATTCGATGTGACATTTTCACCAAAATTCGCATTCCCTTCTCAGGGAAGTAAACACCGCCCATGTCTTGGTGGAGAAACATTCCGTCTAAAGCAAAATGTTAGGTGCAAACATTTGGCGAAGCAGCAGCATCCAAAACTAAACTATATGCTAGGGCGTCCTGCCGCCATGTGACATAGTGACTTTGGGAGGTCGTCGTGTTGTTGAAACTTGAGAAGAAGAATTCGACCGTCTCACTGTTGAGATCGTCCTCTTCTTACGACACCTAGGATGGGTCACTATCAGGGGGCCTGTGTATATCATCATATATATCAATTATTAAGGTTTTTTCTCGACGGCTTAAAATTTTCACAGCACTGAAATTTGCAAAAATAAAGGGAAAAAAGGAAGATACCTACATCAATTTTATTAGTTCCCCTAAGTAGTGGGTGAAAATGATTGATAACTGATAAACACACAATGTCCTGGTGTCCTGGTCATGGACCAAACTCTTGTTGAGAAACTGAATTGATGATCAAATTGCCTAGAAGCTTCCAAATCTTGGCCCCGGGTCATTTTTCCTCATGGATTTCTGCTCGAGCTATAGTTTCTGGGTCAAAGTCAACTGGACTCGTGAAACAGAAGCCGCGTAGAACTGCCAACGTGCCGACGAGGATTATGCTATGGTGGACGTGCAAGGTAAGGCAACGAAAATTCCTTCTGGAAGAATAGTAGTGGCGTACGAGTCAAGCAGCATATACCTGTCATATAGGCTGTGTTTAGTTCCCAAATTCGGCCGGTCGAATTTGATCTGACGCGCGACAGGCGCAATAAATACGTCAATGTAGCATTTTGTTTGTATGTGTGAAAAATTGTCTAAAAATTAATTAATTAGGCTCAAAATGTTCGTCTCGCAGAGTACAATAAAACTGTGCAATTAGTTTTTGATTTCGTCTATATTTAGTACTACATGCATGCTATGACATTTTGATGTGACGTGAATCTTCTTTTTGCATAGTGAATTTGTGGTGCAAATTTTGGAACTAAACAAGGCCATAGTCTACTGACTACTGAGCACTGTCACACACCAACCCGGTCAATGGCTGGAATAGTGAATATTACATTTGTCAACTGTCAAAAGGAAATACTAAGCAAGTGATCAGCTTCTACTTAAGCTGTTGGTGCCATTTTGGTGGGAAATCATCTCTCTCTGCATACAACAGCCTGGTTGCCTGGTTTTGTCCTCTCCTTTTCTTAAAGCGTGAACCAACACTCCAACAGTAAATATTAAAGATGAGATGCATTATTCTGACTAGACTGCGACTTAGGTTAGACACAAACAGGTGATGTGATATAGGACCTTAATAGTCACACCTCTCAATCTTCTAAGACAATACAGGTTGTTACGAACATCATAACTTACGAGTTTGCATGACTGTCGTCTACAAATGCTGCCGACATATTGTACGGGTAACTACCGAAATGGGACTCCACAAGAATTACAAGAGTAGACACATGTGAACTCTGCATGAGAAAATTGGTCAACGGGGCAAATTGTAACAATATCAACTAGTTATCGTCCGTAAAGGTTTGCAGCTCCAAAACAACACCTTGAAACATTCTAAGTGGCATGGTATGAAGACTATATTTACAGTGGTACCAACTTCAGGGGACTTGGGAGGCTTGGGCAAAGCAATAGATCATGATACAATACATATTGAATCTTCGCTAGCAAGCTCATGTCATATTCTCCTTTAGAATCCTCATCTTCCTCGGCCAATGGCCATATACGCCAGTCAAGTCAATCTTCGGAGTGGCATGTCCAGTAGATCAGCCCACTGCATGGTAATCACCAACATTATAAGCACGGAAGGAAGGAGCAAAGGTGCAAGGAACAGAGTAATGGTATAAGTGCCACACGATAAGGAAATATAGTAGTAAATACCTGATTAACACGCACACACACTGTAGGACACCGGCAGTGCCAGTCCATGCAGATGGTCCTTTATCTGTAAGTGCATCTTGAACCAAAAACCCGACTGACCCGGCCAATGAGACAAAAGACACCACATATGAAATGAAAAGCCAGAGTTTCACCCTGCAATTGAATGCATTGGATTATCACATAGCGAAGAAAGGGTAAAAGTCAAATCAGAGGGCAGCTCAGAGACATTAGAACATCCTGGCTGACCACAGTGGTTCGTGGATGACAGTCTTTTCAAATATAGCATGTTGAGAACCAAGTAGTTGGATAATTTGCGAACTAGTTCATGCAAAGCAAAAGCTATCAAGCTATGTGTCTTCCTATTCATTTTAGTTTACTTGGCACAAAGATTGGAAATTAGAGACAGAAGGTTTTATCTTTGTTCTGATTATACTTGTGGTTATACCTGTTAGGATTTCATTTATATGTTACTTTCTGCTTACTGTTGCACTGACGCCATTCAAATGGTTGTTTGATTCATCGAACAACATGAATATGGTACCATCGGATAATTTTGTCACAGTTCACAACATGAAAATGGTAACATCAGATAATTTTGTCACAGTTCAGTTCAGTTGTTTCAAGAGTGCGATTGAATCCCAATTAACACAGCACAATGTCTATCCGACTGTTTCTGTTATGACCCCATTTTCAAGAACTGTTATGACCGATTCAAGTATTCATTGATCCAAATTCGAAACCAAATAAGCATAATACACCCTCTTGCTTAAACAAAATTGAAACTAACTAAAAATCCAAATTCACTTGCTCAATCAATCAAGACATTGAACATTTCATACCTCATCAAGTTCTAAGCTACAATGATTCTAAAAGAAACTCTAAGCTACAGTATGCATAGCCAATTTAATTCCAAACCGAGTACATATGCCTTCACTATTAGCACGATCAAGAATCGAATTAGCCAAATCAAAACGTTAGACCTCTCAATGTTCAATTAACCGCATCATGGTACACCTACAAACGAAATAATCACAATTAAACACTGACAGGTTCGAGAAGTTCGGCTTCACCTCCATTCGGAGTCGTCGTAGGGCGAGTAGTAGCCGTCGCCGATGTCCTCCCGGTTGACGCAGTTGAACATGAGCGCCGCGAACGAGGCGAAGAACCCTAACGAAGCAAGAACCCAGAGGGCACGATCGGTTAAAACCCCCCAGATTTCGGGACACGCGGAGGGAAGGAGGCGAGACGACGGGGGGCGAAGCTTGCGGACACGGCGCACCGCGCGCGTACCTGGGAGGTAGTGGAGGAAGGGGACGGCGGCGGCGCTGCAGACGACGGCGTCGACCCAGAACCACCACCCGGCCCCGAAGACGGCGCCGGCGACGCCCGGGCCCACGATCGGCCACGCCGCCAGGAAGTTGTTGTTGTCCATCGCCCCGCGGTGGCCGCCTCCGACTCCGACTCCAACGCCGGGAAGGGGAGAGTCCGAGTGGGGAGCCGCTTTGTTCAGTCTAGCCCTCGAAAGTTTTGGTATTGTGACTTTTTGCTTTAGGCTGAGGAATGGTTGGAGAACGCCGCCGCCTTTAGTACCTTTTCTAGATTGCTCCTTCACGAGAAACAGTACACTTTCTAATCAGTGTGAAGTGTGAACCTTGCAAATTATACGTGCACTTCAGAATCGAAATGTTTCAGGTCAAACTCCAGCAGAATTTATGCGAAATCAACATTTTCTTGGTTCATAATAAGTTTTGCATTCAAACATGGCTAAAGAATACGAGCTACTCCGTATTCCAGAAGTATGGCATCACAGAACAAAGAGTAAGGAGGTCCAGCTGTTACATTTCATACAGCATAAACATGCTTGATCGGAAATTTTTATAGGTTTTTCCTTCAGAATTTTGAGTTGATCCCGCATCCTAAACACATCTAGAGGGAATCAAGCTAATGAATGATCTCGAGAAAATCGGGGGTTGCAGAAGAAACCAGTATCAGGATAAAGACATGAATACATTCCATGATTCCAACAGTGCTGAAGCATAAACAGACTGCAAGAGTTCATGAACCAAGATGGATATACAACTCTTGTTAATACACAGGATCAGTGACAAGAGTCTGCATGCATTTGCCTAACAAGCACAACACTAATCCACTGAAACTACTTGCCAGCCGATTTTGATTGGGAACTCCGGCGATCCTTGGCAAGGCCCGACCTTTGGAGACTTTCTACAACCTCTGCCACCGCTCGATCTCCCCTCTCGAGGACTCCCTCGAGCACCTTCACCTTCTCCGCCAGCTGTTCAACATTCGTGTTCGCACAGCTCACCAGCTTATCTGCTGTCTTCAACGCCGTGCATAGCTAGAGGTCGACAGAACCACAACATTCTTAGTTCCCTGGAATAGATACATGTGTATGCCGCATTAAAAAGGAAAGGGAAAGCAAGAACCTCACCTTCAGCATCATCGATGGCCATGAAGGATCGTTCTCTTGTAGCGCCTTCATCAAATCGTTGTAGTGTTCCTAATAGCATAATGAACAATCTAAAGTTCAATCGCATTTTTCAGTTGAGACTTGAGAGAGATCTGAAGCCCAGTCAATCAAATAGCAAGTTTGGTGCAGTATAACAACATACTATGGATGAACTAAACAGCATTCTATGACTTGGAGGGATGTCTAACTCATATCATGCATTGACCATTTAACATGAGGTTTCAACAAAGCATCCAATACGAGGGATGGGAACCAAGCCTGATTAAAATTGCAGCAGCACGAGCATTTTTCGACTAAAATTGCAGCAAACAATCAAATATTACTCTCTTCTGACTAAAACTGCAGCAATGCAACCATCTTCTCTGCTAGATCGGGCTTGCAAAGAAGCCAAGCCCAAGACACTACATCTTAAACTAAATTAAGCGCGATCAGCTTGACTAGCATTGCATGAGAAATTTCGATTTTTAGCCCTCAGTTCGCAGACCTCACTTCTTTTAACCCTCAATTCGTATGTCTTTTGAAATATAACCCTCGCGCTGCGAATTGTTTCGATTCAAGGGATTTCATCTCATTTTTTCTATTTCAGATATTTTTTCTTCTTTTTTATTTTCATAGCATGTGAATGGACATCTATGTCCCCTAACCTTATCTCTTTAATTTCTCCTGCCGCTTGCTCGCACAGGAACTCCAGCCGCCCGACGGCGGGCTCGTCGGCGGGGGCGGAGACGCCGAACCCGCACGCCTTCACCTGCGAGCTCCAGCACTCGATCTACGCGCTCGCCCTTCTCCCCCACCGCACCCATCCTCGCCTTCGGCAGCTTCCTCGAAGACCTCCACAACCGCGTCTCCCTCCTCTCCTTCGACCCCGTCCGCCCCTCCGCCGCCTCCTTTCGCGCCCTGCCCTCTCCTTCCACCCCTACCCGCCCACCAAGCTCCAGTTCAACCCCGCGCCGCCGCGCCCGAGGGGAACCAGATCGAGAACAGGAGAGAAAGAGGAACCGAGACCTAACCTCGAAGAGCCGGCTAAGATCGGACGGGTCGGCTTCCCCCGTGTTTTGTGCCGCCGAGGGGGAGGAGGGGACGGACGCATCTCCGACGCCGGCGAGTGGGTCGTCGCCGCCGTCGACGGCGAGGTCGCTGAGGATATCCCCGATGGTGAGCAGCGGGCCTCCGACTCCCCGCATCTCGTCGCCTCTAGTGATTAGGAACGTGGGCCACACTCTGGTTTCTATCGAATGGTTTTGGGCCTAATGAGGCCAAATCTATATGGGCCGTAAATAGGCTTAGTCAATGCTGATAATGATCCTTTACCTGAATAGTATACGTCTTTATTACTATGTTGATTTTTTTTACGATTCGACGAAAAGGACCGAGTACAGTAGTACAATTATAGTTCACAATATTAATAATTTTATAATTAAGATCTTATGATTGCAATATTTATTTAAAGACCCCCAGTCCGATCTATAGTACCTACAATTTGCACGAAATTTTCATGATTTTGAGAGATGATTAACGTTAACTACTTGTGGTTACAGACTGATGAAGATCAACCTACTGTAAAGGTATACAGTCTCTCAATAAGAAGTGCTCTAGACACCGGTTATGATCTCCACAGGTTGGGTGTTCCTTGCTTTCACCACTCTAGCTCTGTTTCTGCAACTCTACTCGTTGAGTGAGTTATGGTAGTTCTGGAGTTGCTTGGTGCTGCTAGTGTGCTGCCGATTCACTAATGTTGTGGAAGCAGATGCGCCCACTGAATATTTGAAGGTGCAGATTGCTGTTGCGGAGTTGAAACTCCTTTCCCTCCTAGGACACCAACCACTGTTGTGGTTCATTCGGTTGTAAAAACATGGTATTGGTTTGTAACATACTGATACTGATGTTCACTATGTTGGTCCGCGTATCCAGAATAATGCATGAAATCCATATTCCCTTGCAACTCAGAACATTATGCTTACTATGTTGGTCGGTGTACGTATTAATAATGCATGAAATTCTTCTTCTGCAACTCAGCTAATTCATTTCACACGCTGTAATCAGACCCTGGGCGTGAGCATTTGCTGTGAATGTGTCATGTTGCGGGAATGAAGAGGAATTTGTCATGTATGTTCCCTAAATTGGACGAGTTGCGAGTCTTGAGATGAACTGGACTTGTCCGATCCGGCAGGAGCCCAGGAACCCCGCCGAGTCCGACCTGCCCTGCGAGGCCTGCGAGGCCTCTTTGAGCCTTTATAAGCAAGAACCGGCCGTGCCAGCAATGTTGGTGAGCACCGAGTTAGATTTGCAATCCGCGTACTCTTATCGTTCGATAGCAGCAGCCGCGCGCCATGGCGTACCACGTGCAGCACCTGCACTCGGCGCAGGCCCTCGACGACGCCATCAACCGCGAGGGCGACGAGGGTGACCGGCTGGTGGTCGTCCGCTTCGGCCGCGGCGGCCACGCCGACTGCGCGCGCCTCGACGCCGCCATGGCGGCCGCCGCCGAGCGGATCGGCTCCGCCGCGGCGCTGTACGCCGTCGACACCGACGAGGTGCGCGACTTCAACGACATGTACGAGCTGTTCGGGCCCTGCACCGCCATGTTCTTCTGCAGGTACCGCCACGTCGACGTCCGCGGCCTCCGCGGCAGGGATGCCGTCGACTGGGCCGCGTACAGCGGCGACGGGTTCGCCGGCCTCGTCGAGGCCGTGCACAAGAGGGCCAAGGCCGGGCGTTTCTCCTTCATAATCGAAATCGACGACTAGGCAGGAAGGATTATGGTGTACGTAGATGGGTTTCTATCATATGTTTTGGGCCTAAAGAAGGCAACCTATATGGGCCTTAAATGGATATTTTCCTGAATGGGCCTTATATCAAGTTGTTTGCTTCCTATATGGTACACCTTATTTGTTATGAAAGGAATATTTGGTACAACCAAGACAGGATGTGTGCACTTATTTGCAAAAAAAGAGCCAAATTGCTTAAAGAATCTTTCAATATGAAGTGTTTCACCTCAGACCATGTCAAATTGCTTAAATATCTTCTATTTCTGAGCAATAATTTGTTCAAAAATACGACGTATCAAATGATCTTTGCATCAACTAATGAAAGAGGCTGATGCAGAATTATTTAACGCTAAGCATTTGATCATGTGTGAAGTGGTTCAAATCATATTGATAACATACTGTTCATCTCTTTTACACTTCGTAGATGGTTTAGCTACTGTACCTGACAGAGGGATGACCATAATCAAACTCGCGTCTTGCAGAATGCGTCAGATTCCAATTCCGTTGAATGTCTACACTAATAGTGATGCTTGGTTCAGATATGAGAAAAATGGATGTGGAGCCATTAAACTTATACCAAATTCTCATCTGAATCACTTAACTTGTAAATGGTACATAGTACATAATCAAACTTGCATCTTTATTCACCATAAGTCCATTTTTCCATGTTTGATCGATTCTACCATCTTGAGTCATTAAACTTACTACCTCCGTTCCAAATTACTATTCGCCGGTTGACTTTTTCTCTTAACGTTTGACCATCCGTCTTATTAAAAAATTTTGCAAGTGTCATTTTTTTATTTGTGGCTTACTTTATCATCACATATACTTTAGGTATGGCTTATTTTTTCGCATATTTAGCCAAATTTTTTGAATAAGATGAATGGTCAAATGTTGTGAGAAAAGGTCACCAACGAATGGTGGGAGTACATGTTTGTTCACGAGAGGTCCTTTTTCTTCCATGGCTAATTGATCTACTACCTGGAGTTAATGACACAAATCTGTTTGGCACATGTGACACGTTTGAGGGGCTAGAGGTTTGTCCCAGTTGTACCCATAGAAATTAGGAGTACAAGATACTCCGTTGTAGAAGATGTGTAGTTATGAAGATTTGCAATTCATGCTGAGTTCACATGTCCATGTCACTGAAATGCCATAATCTAGGATATACTTTTTTTTTCTTTGATAAAATGCTATCATGTTTATATAGAGAAGGATGATACTTTTAAATTTTTTATTTATATTGCTATTTGTGTGATCTTAAAAGTAGTTTTATTAAGAATGGACTCAATTATAGTGATCTACGAATAAAATTTCAGCAAAGATATAAATTCATGAGTTTTATATATTTATGTAACACGTGATTACAAGATTATAAAAGTTTGGGCAACTAGATTCTATAATCTATGCAATAATCTAGAAATCAAAGGGATAATAAGGAAAGAAGAAATAGAGGATAATTGAGCATATGATTAACTAATCTGGTAACTCAAAATTTGGGTGTTTTGGGCCTTCAAAACAAATAAGTAGGTAGTAGGTGACCCTTATTTTTTCCTCTTGAATCTTAATGTGTGACCGGTTGTCATAAGAGCATAATGTTTACAAGTGCGGATGAATTCTTTAGATCTATCCATAGGTTTGAGAATTTAAGTTGGAGAAAGGAATAAAAAATTAACTCTAAACATTCTAAATCTAGGGTGAGGGATGGTAATTGCGTGTGAGCTGCTTTTTAGGGGGTGTCGCTACATATTATGAAAACCAGCTAGTATAGAAAATCTGTAGGTGTATTCATAGCTTTAATGAGATTAAGTTCACATATCATTGTATTGTAATTCGATTCATACTGAATAAAGTTATTATAAAGTTCACATAAATGGCAACATAAATAAGATTTTGAAAATATCTCATGCTTCTTTATGCAAATATGATAGCATTCCATCAAACAAAAAATGAATGGTATTTCTTTAACTATAACAACTCAACAGATTGCAAATCTTTATAACTGCACATCTTCTTTACTCAGTAACACATGCTCCTAATTTTCATTCACTTAGCTTACAAACTTCTAGCCCTCACATGTGCCCTATGTGTCGTACAAATAAATGTAATCTTCTATGGCCGATAGAATCAATTAGACGTGTAAAAAAAAAGACCTCCGGTGAACAAGGATACCAGTTTGATGACCCAAACTGGTAGAATTTATCAAATATGAGAAAAACCGACCTATGGTGAATAAGGATATAATTTTGATGATGTATTATGTACTACTATTTACAAGTTATAAGTGATTTGAGTAAGAAATTAGTGCAAATTTAGTGACTCAGCATATATTTTACTCTTCAGATATTATACATGTCTCGTATTACATACAGGTAATGTTACATTGACTCAGATCCATCGTGTGCCAATAGCTGACATCTCCCAAATGCGACGCCAAACAATCCTGCTGTACTCCGTATCTCCATACACGTATCTGTCGCCAGTGGAATATTCACTCCTGCCGCTCTTCTCTGCAAGGAAAATGGAAACGTTATCTCAATTGCAAGATGCAGCAACATGAGGCGTTGCTAGCTGCTGCTTCAGACACCACAAGTTTTTGTCACCAGAAACTTTCTATTCTTTTCATTTTCCTTGAAAAAGTAAAATGCTCACTCCAGCATCTTCTTGCTGGCTATTGTCATCCAAGGAAAAGACCCGATCTGCTGATAACAGTTTAAATCACCGTTTGCTCTAGAATATGTGCAGTCCATTCTGGTGGACCAGCACTGAGCCACTGGACCTATTTCATTGCTGCTACCTAAGAACAGGCTAGGAGATCTTGCTCAGCCTATGAGCTCGAATAAAAGGCTGGCTGTAGAAATGGCGATGCAGAATTTTCAATTTTTCATCATAACAAGAAATCTGGAAACAAACATTTGTCTTTTAAAAAAACATCGAATCAACAGGAGAATTGGTGCGAACATGTTTCTCGTCAGCTCGACACAGATGGTGATAATGTGGCGGTGACTCACTCAGTGGTGTCAGGCTGAACCGATGTGTACTTCTCGATGGCAGCGATGATCCTCGCCTTGTCCCTCGTGGCGAACGACTCCACCATCACCCCGTCCTTGTAGAAGTGGAACAATGGCACGACCTTGATGCGCAGCCTGTCCGCCACCTCCGACTTCTCGTCGTACTCGTCGATCACCTGCATCACGAATCACCCGCAGCCGCAGCATGCCAGCATTTATAGTACATATTTGGGATCATCAACGCGACACCGGGAAATCAATCCTGCAAGAAATAATGGAGGGGGCGGAGCACGGACGTACGTTGTGCTTGAGGAAGACGACGGGGGAGCCGTAGTTTTCGCCGGAGCCCTTGCAGAGGCGAATTAAGCGCTTCTCGATGTACTTGCAGCTGCCGCACGACGTCCGGTAGAAGTCCACCACCACCAGCGCGCCCGTGGCCCTGGACCGGTCCAGGTGCCGCCGGAACTCCTCGTCCGTCGTGAACTCCGTCACGCAGTCCACCGGGCAGAACTCGTCGTCCTCCTCCACCGGGGGCAGGCCCGGGAGGGACCCGTTCGTGCTCCCGGCCGAGGCGGCAAGGCGGCGGCGAGCAAGAGTGATTCTCGGGAAGGGGACGGTGGCGGCGGCGGCGGCGCTGGCCGCGGCGGCGGTGGGGTTGGGGAGGAGGGAGAGGGAGCGGAGGGGGAGGAGGGAGGAGGTGATCATGACTACATTCTAGTGGTGCGTCGAGGTGTTTGTGGATATTGATGCTTTGGGAATATTTTTTCATCTTTTCTCCTTTATAAGAAACACTTTTTTGACATTTTCTGTTGTGTGGTAGAGAGAAGCGAAAAAGGAGTTATTGGTTGTGATTTTTTTCGTCTTCGCCTTTTCTTTGTGACTTTGTCAACATCTTACTTGAGGAAATTAGTTATGAAATTTCTATGACGACATGCTCATGTTGTGGTCCGTATAGCCTATAGGATTCTGTGGCACATGCCAAGCCTATATAGGTGGTTGTTAACTATGTCGAGTAACGTAATTGTTTTATTATTAACAAATAAGTTCACTGAAATTAATTTGATGGGTATTATATAAAATTGACATACCGGATTAAATATGAAAAGTCCTTCCACACTGTATTTTGAAGTTTCTTTTATCAAGTCTATACACCAACATATAAAATACCAGAAAGTAAACCTCCTTATATTTTGAATCAGAGGGAGTATAATATACATACATAAGTTTTTCTATTTAAGATAATCCATATATTTTTGTAGTTAGTGCTAGTCAAAGTGTAAAATTTGAGACCTTGTTGATGTGTTAATGGACTTAAATTTGATATAGGAAAAAATATAAAACTACTTTAATGATTGATTCTTTAAATGTCATTCGTTTGCAATGTACTACATCAGGAAGGATGACTCATTTATTATTGGTAAGTACAGTGGCAAATATAAAAAGGTGACTAGAAGTGATAAAACAACTTGCCGTTAGATAATTATCCAGAAAGCTAAGCAGAATACTTTTAAACAGAAATCAGAGGGTGTACATACATAATATTCCTTTTTTTCAAAAAAATCGGAGGAGATCTTACGCAGTGAAAACTACAGTGAATCAAGTAGCATAGTGCAATTTCTTTGTTACTACAAACGACGGTTTCCAAGACCGCTGGTATAGAGCTGCACCAAGAAAAAAATTGTGCCAATCAATAAATACATATGGCAGGAGAAGAAACAGATCCAGTCTGTGTTCACTTCCCTGAAAAGGGAATGTGAATTTGGGTGAAAATATCACATCGAACACTGTAGCACACTATAGCACTTTTCGTTTGTTTGTGGTAATTATTGTCCTACCATGACCTAACTAGGCTCAAAAGATTCGTCTCGTCGTGTACATCAAAACTATGTGCTTAGTTTTTTTATTTACCTACATTTAATGCTCCATGCATGAGGAGAGAGATTTGATGTGATAGTGAATAGTGAAGTCTAGAGAGAGAAAGTTTGGGGGGAGTTTTGGATTTGAAGGGAAGTGAACACCGCCAAATTGTTAGCAAGATTCTGTACATTGTACATGACAACCAAGATGTCTTGCTGATGAATCACAGCTGTTTCAAATGATTTCTTTAGATGCTAATTACATTGGTGTCAGCAAAGGCTGGAGTTCAACAGGGACCGATAAATACTCGATCCTATGGGCAGCCTGAAAAGAGTAAAAAAAATCGATGTGCTCACCTAAGTCCTATTTGAGAATCACAATGCCATAGCTATTCGTCAGAGCTCTATACGATGAGTGATTTGCATTGCAGCAATTGACCTTAAAATAGACATGCCATACCATTCTGTCCCCCAATAATCTTTCAACCTGTATGTGCCATCAAGGTCAAAGGGAGAGTAAACTGCCTACAATCCTGGGCAAGAACCTTGCTGTAGGACAAGGCATACTTCTCACCTGGGATGAGAGCTATTCACTGGCAGCCACATCCACAATGGCAATTCAATACTTCATCTAGTTATAGATCAGAACTCCCAGACATTCCATGTGATCAAGGAAGTGCCACAATAGAAGCAAATGCTGCAAAATCGGTGCCGCTGGGCCGTTGTTGGTCAGTAGTTACCTGATCACTCTACACATGACAACTATTCACTTCCACTGTTTCTTGATGAATCTGCAGAATATTAATGAGGGGAAGCAGTATAAGAAAAGGCAGATTGATGCTTCATAAATAATCAAGTGCAATAACAATTCTCAAAATAACACCTCGTGAACGACGCTTTCCCTCCATTGCTTCTTTCTTTTCCTGACAACTCTGGCAAAGGAATGGACCATCCCAGCGACGCAAGCTCCCAGGTTGTGATGAATCTTCGTGTACAGATATCCCTTGGTTTGGTTTTAACTCTACTTGACAAATAGCACATATGAAGAGCTTGAACATATTTCGAACAGGATATTCAGAATCCAGCCTGCATTCAACAAAAATTGCAAAATCAAATTTACAATTAGTGTTACAGTTTTTTGAAAAGAAAAACAAGTGTCCAGATTGTGTAGGATTTAATTATCATGATGAAATTAAGGAACCAACCGTTTAGAAAGAAGGGCGCCTCCATCCTCAAAAATTTCCTCCACAATATCTGGATCCATATATTCCCTATCTGCATGGGACGATGAGTCAGATGATTTTTTCTTGCAGAACATATTTTTGAAGACACCAATTCCCTGTTGCTTTTTAGGAAGTGGCATTGAAGAGTGAGTTTTTTCTGCTATTATATCAACGACAATAACAGTGGTATCATCCCTCAGTCCTTTTGATTGTACAGCTGTCTGCAAAAAAAAATCAAATGTGTAAAGAATAGTATCAAAAGTTCTGATGCACATAGAGAGGGGGTAGGTGGTGTTACTTTAACGATTTGTTCAGCTGCAGGCTCTGGAGGAAGTTCACGTGAACAGTTAAAAGCTGCTTCTGCAGACAAGACATCCCAAACACCATCGCTTGCAATAATAAGTCGGCCTCCCGCAGTAGATAGCTACACATATTAGGAGGCAGGTCAAGGCTTAAATGCTGAAGGTATTGACCTAAATATGAATAGTAACCGACAAGAAAATCACCTAACTAGCTACGGTTCTCTCAAAAAGAGGCAGTTTGTGCAAGAGGTGTAGGTTCACAAGAGAAACAGTTGAAACAATACATATGTATTCTTCATGCTGCACATAGTTGTCATGCAAGAGACCAGAGCTAGCATAGATGTGGAGCTAGTAATAGAGAAAATTGTGGTCATGTGGGAAGAGATAGATATCATAAGAAAACACAAGATTTAACTAATGCAAAACATGACACTAGTTATATGATCAATTAGCATATAAAATGAAACCAAGGGAAGAGAATTGGATAAACTGATTTACAGTGGAAAGGAGAATAAGAATCAAAGCAAATTAATTAGATTTCCTGCAACTGCAAAGCTGATGCAAAGAATTAAATAGGGCATACCTTTACTTGCTTAACGAGGGGAACTGGAACGATAAATTGACCAACATCTTGATCTCCAATTGACCTTGATAAGCACAAACCTCCAGGCCAACACCTAAGTGGACCAATCTGGATGTAAGCAAAATAAATATGAGTCAAGCAGCTAGAAAGGAAAAACTATAAAGGCAATTAACCAAAATCGTGGCCTTTTTTGTTGTTAACCCTTGGCATATGCTACCACCTGAAGGGGGCCACTCTACCAAATTTCCCTCTTTCCTACTCTCTATCCCTTGCAACGCCACCCCTTCCCACCTCCCCAATGGCACAAGCACTCGCACAGTTGCACCCAACCCCTACCACAGTGCCACTCCTATGATGAATGCCATGCTCAGTATAGTATGTCTTGCAGATGTATAAGGCACTGCCGTGTGTAACCAAGGTTTTTAAATTGACCATTGAGCAGCCATGGTAGCAAACACTTAGGATCACTTAAAAGCTCATGGAGTACTTTTAATTAAATGAATGTGACAACAAAAAGTAAGCATGCAAATGCAACTAGAAGTCTAGAATGCCACCTAAATTAGAACTTCATCAAGCACAGACAAACATCATGAGACGTATGTAGGCCCTGCTTGCATATTGGATATGCTATGAATTTAAGAAATGTCATCAACACTATCGAGCCTTGGTGCCAGCTTACAAGAAAAGAAATGGGCAAAATTCAAACCTCGGCACCACCAACAACATTTAGTCTTCCAACATCACCTCCACATTCTGTTACACGATCAACCCTGCACATCAAAATTAAGTTATAGGAGCAAAGCAACTGCCATGAGAAAGGGGGAAAGGACACATATCAGGAGAAAACAATCTTACTCCTCTTTACTTGCATCAAACCGATGATCAGAAGATAAATGATAAATTGCACCTTCAGCTTCTAGTACGCAACGGGAATCGCCAACTGATGCGACGGTAATGACCAATCCGTCTATTATGACAAACGTCACTGTTGTCCCTGAAGAACGTGCTGTAACGGGCAACCAAACAGGCTCAGCTAGCAAGTATATACATCAAACATGAACAAAGATGGTCGCGGTCACAGGAATCCATGGTAAAACATATGATAGGAGAGGAAATACAGGTTCCTGTGGATGGTAGTGAGATTTATCCCAAATACTTTATAATGTATATGTATGACACTAGTGACAATGTATAAGGCACAATAACATCCAAAATTATGATTATCTCATATCAATCCTCTTTATGTTGTCTGCAAGATAACGGACAAGCAAAATAATCCATCCATACAAAAAAGTAAAGACTAATTGATGTTGCTTTAATGGTTGCATCACACACCTTTTGTCTGGAAATCTTTATCGGTTTTGACGAATGCAGCAACCAGCGCTCTTGGGAGCGCAGCAAGCCAGTCTTCCCTGTTGAGATCAGCAGGGACCGCGCTCAAGATGTTGTTCAAGAGGTTCTCCTTGGTGTAAATCGCGGCTCCGTTCCCATTATGCCCATCGAACAGCTGCAACCAAATGAGCGCGCTAAGAAACGGCACATGCTTAGTGCTAGAAGTTGACGTATACATTTTCCATGTGATTTTCTAGACACTTTTATTTGGCAAGTTTCGGCTGCTATAACCATAAGTAGCACTGCGCCTTCAATAGAAGGCTGTTGCAGAACTAACATCCTTAATTCCTTATACTCTATCATGATAAATTGTTGAGAACCATCCCGTGACCGTGATACCCCATGAGAACATTAGGTGTGAAATGAAATACGCCCCAAAATTAGAGCTCCCATTTCCCAGCAAACGAATCGGAATTCCGCAACCCACGTCTATCGATTCGCTCTAAAACTAATCACATTCCGCGCGGGCAAGCCCGATCGCGCATCGCCACCCCGCCCGGATGTCCAGCCAGGGCATCGATCCACGTGACGCCAGATCGGGGGCGGCGATCGCGACGGGAGGGGGGGGAGAGGGGATGTAGGGGGGTCGCTTACGCCGAAGGCGGAGAAGGAGGAGGACGGGACGCCGGGGAGGCGCTCGCACTCGGGCTTGAGGAAGGTGAAGTCCTCGCCCTTCTTGGCCTGGCTGAAGAGGCCCGAGTGCAGCTCCGGGCGCTCGGACGCGGTGCGCTCGCTGGCGACCTCCCGCCGCAGCAGCACGGCCAGCGGCACCGCGGCGCCTCCCCCCGCGCTGCTGCCGCCGCTGGTGCTCCCGCCGCCCACGGACCCCGCCCGCGACGACATCTCCCGCGCTCCCCACGCCGCCGCGCCAGGCCGCCGCTGCAACCACCGCCGCGGCGCCGAATCCGGTGTGCGTGCGAGCGAGGCGGGCGGTCCCCGTGCCTCCTCCTCCTCCTCCTCCTCCCCCTTTTGGTGCGGTGCCTTTTTTTGGGAGGGGAAGCGAGGCGAGGAGAGAAGAGAAGAGAGGGAGGTGGATGGAGGTGGTGGTGGTGTGAGGAAGAGGAGAGCGAGCGAGCGAGAGGAGAGGAGGGTGGTGGTGATGGTCGGATGGGTCACATGGGAGCGGAAGAGAATGAGGTACAGGACGCGGAAATCCAGCCCGCCACGCGCATTGCACAATTTCGGCAAACAAGGTAGGCAGCGCAGGGCCGAGGAGGGGCCCCTCCGGTTTTTCGTTGAACGGCGCAGGGTACACAAGTAGTGCTGCAAAACTGGGCTATCATGCACGGTTGCACACATCCTCTTCACTTTCACATGCATGTGCACGAGTTAGAATTTGCTTTTCACCGGACAGATTCAAATGTCCCAGGTCGCGGCCACGCGTTTTCCTTCAAATTTTGATGTGATGTGTACCTAAAATAAATGTATGCAGGTTGAAATTTTGCGTGGATACGTTGAAATAAGCGTGGTAGCCGACTAATTCGATCAGCTATCCACCACCCTCTATGCAACGATCTCAGTCTTCCATTGCCATGATAATAGATTTGAATTCCATTACTAATACTACCTATGTTTCTAAATGTAGGCCGTTTGACTTTTTTTACCACAAGTTTGACCACTCGTCTTATTCAAAAAATTTGTGCAAATATAGTCAAATTTAAGGTATTTTAAAGATTTTATATTAATAAAACAAGCCACCATAAAAAAATAATAATTTGCACAAAATTTTGAATATGACAAGCGGTCAAACTTTGAGTCACAAAAGTCAAATGACCTACATTTTGAAACGAAGGGAATACAAGCAATGTTAACACTGTCTTGGATTAATGCAACCACTTAATATTAAAACCTAACCTCTAACCGTGAGAAGTCGACTTCAATTATAAAGATGACGAGTTTAGTCTACTTAGATTATAAGTTGGGTAATATACTACATAATGATGCTTTAACTGTAAAGATAATTGCAAATAATGGTTAAATTTAAGTGCATCTATAAATAAATATGTGGCATCAATGGTCTAGGGATTTTTGTCACATGTGCAAACATATCTTGTGTGTTATAAATGCTTGTACGGTGTTAATTGTCTATCAACGAATCGATAGTTCTTATGTATGGGCTAATTGTGTACAGTACTACTTGTTTTTCTCTACTTTAAATGGTATGACAATTAAAGGCTAGCTAACTTGGCAATGTTAGAGAAGCACCAATAGAGTACAACTATTGATCCTCACATATGTGTTACTCACTCCGTTTTCATAATAAATCTAAGTTTATATTTTAACTAATAATATCTCTAAATAGAAATAATTTAATCCAAACATAAAGAGTTAATAGTTTAAACTTAGTTAAATATAAACGTGACTATATTCTGGCATGTAGGAAGTACTTACTCTAGAATACTTTTTTCGAATATCCAACTCAACACATAAAAAAGGTAACTTGTTAAAGATTAAAATGGTTGACAAGTCTATTCAAACCTAGAAATAACCACAACTATGGTGTCTCGCAACTTTACCATTTTACAGCAACTCCCAACAATTTTGCTCCCATGGAACCGAGCTGAGTGCTTGGATAAATTCGCCCAAGGAAAATTCTGATAGATTTTCCCTCTTCATTCCACTTGCTCCTTCTCAGGACAGGATCGTCGTTCAAACAACGCCATGCCAGCAGCTAGAAATGCACCGAACCAGAATCCGTGGGAGGAGAAACAGGATCAAGGATCTTCATCCATCGCGTGCCTGAGGATGTGACGACCGACCCCAAATAAACCCCTCCGGCCGGGCCGGGCGCGAGACTCAGACTCTGATCTGATTCTGAACCTGGGTTAGCATAGGATCCGAGCAAACAACTGCCAAAGGGTCTCGATCTGACCGTGGCACTCATGACAGTTGTCGCGCGTGATCGATCCCTTGACGGGCCGGGCCACGATCGGGGCTGACCCGCGATAGGGGATAGGGATAAGCATGGATGCAGAGACGACCAGCTCCCGGCCGGCCATGGTGTGGGGCGCGCCATGCACGTCAGATGGCAACGCAAGAGGCCCCCTCTGCCGCCGTGGTCTTGGCACGGCGCAGGCTGCTCCGCCTCCACTGCATGTCTGCATCGCCTTGGACCTGGACCTGCAGGGCCAGTGCTCCGTCCAGCTGGAGAAGGCTCCCGTACGTACACATGGCATTATGGACCCCGGCGACGACTGGCACGGTGGCACCCCAGTACGGCAGTACATGCAGGAGAGGGCCGCTACCAGCTGGTTGCTGACACGGACATGCGCGCAGTATGTGTGTATATCTGAGTCACCAAGGTCGTCTTTGTCTGATCTCGCTGCTGCAGATCAGAATCAGATCTTCAGCCCTGGTCTGCTGATCCCCCGTGAATCTCGCCGCGAATGAGAGGATCGACGTGCCAAAAATTCCACTGATCGATCGACAGTCAGGATGCTGGTTAGCTGGCCGGTGGTTCCTGCTGGCTGCTGCAGTACAATAGAGAAGGGACTTTTTGTGCCAAATCCATGACCAAGAGGGCCCAAAACATGTGCACCTCTCTCTGTCTTTAGCTGACATCACCCTGGGTCACTCGCGCATCTGCGAGTGATCATCTGTCACATGCATATATGATCTCGCTGAAAAGCATCTACGCGTGAAAATGGTTTCAGTACGCTTAGGAGATGTCTACCTTGGTATATCGATCGGTAGTACACCCCGCTTGTCTACGCACAAATTTAAGGTTGTAGCGTTATCGTAGCACTTTTTTTAGTTATTTTTCAATAGAAAAAGCCTATCGTTTGACCGACTCAAGGAAAAAAATGGTTACATAATTGGCGTTTAATCATTTTTAACTCAAGTCTAGCTCTTTGTTTGTGCCAGATCCTTAAAACTTCCATACAGAATTTTTGGGACCTTCACGGCTTCACCAGAATCACCACCCGACTGCGTCCCACACTCACTAGACAGGCCAGGAAAAAACAGAGCCTAGCAGCACTCAGCTGTGCCGAGAGAGCCCATGGGCCACATGGCTCGGAACCTGTCTCAGCTAAACGGCCTTCTCGCTTTCTGCTGAGCCCAGCCAGAATCTGCCTGCCTTGCCCGACACCAAACATCCTTGTGCATGCAGGCCGCAAAGGATACTCCCCGTCAACTGTCTATGGCTATTTAGGGCATATCTGGATGGAAATTTCAGTAGCTTTATTATCTCAGTATGTCCTATAATATGTAACAAGGTACTCCCTCCGTATCGAAATATTTATCGTCATTGACTTTTTCTTACAACTTTGACCATTCGTCTTATTTAAAAAATTATCGCAAATATGCAAAAGGGTAAGTCAAGCTTAAAATACCTACAATAATAAAACATGTGACAAACAAAATGGATGATAACTTGCATAATATTTTGAATAAGACGAATGGTCAAAGTTGTAGAAAAAAGTTAATGGCGACAAATATTTCGATACGAAGGGAGTAGCAGATAGTCTAGCTGCCTTTGGTGCTTCTACCGCGACCTCTGGCTCCCCATGTTTCTGGAGCCAAGCCCCGGCATTTGTAACAGACTTAGTCTCGGGTGACTTATGTAGAGATGCGGTTTAATGGGAGCCGGTGTTTCCATGTCAAAAAAAACTGTCCATGGCTATCCTTGTCCTCTCGCCCTCTCCGCTCCTCGCGAAACCTCCGCCGCCTGCTCAGATCTCCCGGCCCCTCCCTCATCCCTTCCGGCGTCTCGCCGGCGGTGAGGGTGGGGGCCGGTCCCTGCTCCTGTATAGTTTTTTTCTTTGTTCTTGTATGCTTGATGTTTCCCGCATGGGAGCTTGAGCTGCCTGCCATCCATCGTCGTCGATGGCTTGCCTACGCTCGCCGTCATCGTCTCCGTCGGTCAGGTATGCCTAAATAATGGTGGCTCCAGCTTCCTTTTCTCCTTCATCCTTTCTTCCTTGTCGGATCCATCACTCCTCCTCCTTTCGCCCGTGGATTTGGCTTGTTTCCTCGCCGTCGCCTCCGTCTCCGCTTCTGCCTCTGCTGGAGCCTCCTGGGAAATAGCGACGTGTGCTGCTTTTGCTTGTCCCTTGCAGGTCTTTGTGGTTTCTTGATGTGCTTGCCTTCCCCTGGCTATGAAGGGCCTAAATTGTTTGATCCTCATCCCGCCGACACCGGAAGCATCTTCATCTGTGGGTCGTCGGCGGACGGTCCGTTCATCCATCTTAACCTCTTTAGCGAGGTCAGTCCACTTTGGTTCCAAGTGTCTTGTTGACGCCTTTGGTAGCCATCACCGACGAGCTCTTCTGCGCAACGACGTTCTGCTGCCTGGATCCCCGTCGCCGTCCTCCGCGTTCGTGCGTGTCGGATACGTGCGTGTGTTCTTGGCTGTTTGGGGCCTTGTTGTAATTAGGTCCTTTCTGGAGGACCTATCTGTAATACCGCTTTTCCCTTAATAATATCTGAGCTTTTATCCAAAAAAACTGTGTCTATAACAGTATGGAGGGGTGCGATTGGGTTGTGCCGAATCATGTCCAAGCTAATTAGACCAAATTTCGGCTATTTTGACCAAATCTAGCGACCCACTAGTTGTATACCAAACTTTGGCTTGGTCACCTTCTCTTTTGCTAATCCCAGTTCATTTCGGTGGCCAAGTTGACAGCCACCGATTTGGTACTCAGATCTGGGCATGGCCAATGCTAAAAATTGACCTCGCTCCAGCAAATTCAGTAGCATGCTAAACATACCCCAGATGGCTAGGTCCACATGACACGGACCATGGCGCGTTTGGGATTTCAGGAACCGGATGAGAAAATTTGCAATACCAAATGGAGCAACCGCATGTTACGAACAAATTCAGCGGCGCACATTACAGACGGGAAAAGGCTGATAGGGCAGATGAGAGTACTCTTTCAAAGATACTGTGGTAATTAGAGACTGCTGACGAGGATATCCACGGATCGTGAGCCAAGCCAAGAAATTCGGAATCGCGTCGAGAGGCACCGACGCCGATTCGCTGTTGAAAGGTGAGACGTCAGCGAGCAGATCAGCGATGCATCCAGCATCCAGTACATACGGCAGGCTGTGCGCCTCGCTGTGCAGCCGAGTGACTGAGCAGCTCAAGCAGTAGTGTGCTAACGTCCTCACGTAGGTCAGCCTCGCCGGCGCCGTGCAGCCCCGTGCTCCGAGCCCACTAGCACCGCGCGCGTGCGGCCCTACGCGTCATCCACACCACCTCAGTGCACCCGTTCCAGCCCAGAAACCCCGCGCCAAGCCAAGCCAAGCCAAGCGGCCGGCCGGCCATCTAGAAGCGGGGATCACAAGCCCCGCCCAACCACACAACACAAGCACCGAGCGTCTGGGTCACAGTGAATCGGTGATCCCAACAAAACGGCCGCCGCGGTCGGTTACGACTAGTCCGCAGCACGCCAGACGCGACGCGAGACTCGAGAGCAGCAGCATTCCCCGGCCCGGCGCCACCCCCACCCCCCCCCCCCCCCCCCCCCCCCCACCTCACAGTCCTCGCTTCTTCCTCGCTCCACACTTCTCACGCCGATCGGCAGCCAGAGCCAGCCAGCCATGGCGTCGTCGGACCCCGCGTTCCCCGTGCCGCCCCCGGCCGACCCCAACGACGAGGTCGTCCGCGAGTTCGGCCCGCTGCTCCGGATCTACAAGAGCGGCCGCATCGAGCGCCCGCTCGTCCCGCCGCCGGTCGGCCCCGGCCGCGACGCCGCCACGGGCGTCGACTCCCGCGACGTCGACCTCGGCGCCTACTCCGTCCGCCTCTACCTGCCGCCTCGGCCCGCCGCCGCAGCCGCCGACGGCGCCAAGCTGCCCGTGGTGGTGTACGTCCACGGCGGGGGCTTCGTGGCGGAGTCCGCGGCGTCGCCGCACTACCACCGCTTCCTCAACGCGCTCGCCGCGGCGTGCCCCGCGCTCTGCGTCTCCGTCGACTACCGCCTCGCGCCCGAGCACCCGCTCCCGGCGGCCTACGACGACTGCCTCGCCGCGCTCCGGTGGGCGCTCTCCGCCGCCGACCCCTGGGTCGCCGCGCACGGGGACCTCGCGCGCGTCTTCGTCGCCGGGGACAGCGCCGGCGCCAACGTCTGCCACAACCTCGCCATCCACCCGGACATCCAGGCCGCCGCCCCCGGCCGGGCGGCGCTCAAGGGCGCCGTGCTGATCCACCCCTGGTTCTGGGGATCGGAGGCCGTGGGCGAGGAGCCCCGGGAGCCCGGGTTCCGCGCCATGGGCGCCGGGCTCTGGTTCTTCGCGTGCCCCGGGAACAGCGACATGGACGACCCGCGGATGAACCCGATGGCGCCCGGCGCGCCGGGGCTCGACGCGCTGGCGTGCGAGCGGGTGCTGGTGTGCGCGGCCGAGGGGGACTTCCTCAGGTGGCGGGGGCGCGCGTACGCGGAGGCCGTCGCCGCGGCGAGGGGCGGCGGGCTTGGGGAGGCCGCCGGCGTCGAGCTGCTGGAGAGCATGGGCGAGGGCCACGTCTTCTACCTCTTCAAGCCCGACTGCGACAAGGCCAAGGAGATGCTCCACAAGATGGTGGCCTTCATCAATGCGCCGTGATTGTTGCTTTGCTTGTGTTTGCAGCTTCCGATCGTGGCTGGCTAGCTGTAAACCAGCTTGAGGTAACGATGAAATAAATTGAGAACGGGTTTGCCCTGTCAACATGAAACGATTCAGCTGATGGTAAGTAAGTTCAGTAGTACATACTTGAAGATTTGAATTACCCGTCGTTATGGTATGCTTTGGGACACTATTGCTTGCTATTCGAGATTTCGTCGACCTGATTGATTTGAGAAATGAGACAGACTGTTCATCCGCTTGCTATTCGAGATTACTGAGGATGGCTCATACATGGGGCAAGTTTAGCCCTCTAGGGCCATCCTAGCATGCGTGGTAACAGAACAGGGCAAGAGGCGTCTGATTATCTACATTTGGATATCTCTACTGCTGCTATACCCTTCACTGCTCAATCCCCCAACGGTCCAAGTACAGGCGTACAGCCATACCGACCTAGTAGCTAGCGTGGTTGAGTTAAACTTGCTTATGAATTGATCTACTGTAACTCTGCCCAAACGCCCGTGAATATACGGCTGTAGACAAATTATTCTTGCTTAGGCCACGTCAAATTTTGCTTCAAGAATGTAACCGTACTGCTAATTGGGTAGCACATACTGTACGTAGCTCATTAATTACCTAAGGGTTAACGAGCTGGGCCGTTTTTCCAGCCCATCCATGTGAATTGGACAGGGAGACAGCACACTCGAATGTATGCAAAACCACATGATTTCCTCTTTTTTGTGCTTTCAAGTTTCAATGCGCCTCGGATGCGAATTGCACAATTTATAGTGAAAAAATGGGATTGCTCTATGCAGCTAGTCGCTCAACGTGGAAAACAAACACTCTTTCTATAGGGTTTCCTCTTGGAGTCATCGAGTCCGTTTCTATATATGCTTCTCTTCCATCTCTGATTGTCACACACGCATCATCCTTTTGATCCTTTCCTCTTGGACAGGCTCGAGAGTCGTGACCTCTGCACCACCCCAAGTGTCCTCTTACTTGTGGTACATGTACTGTACTAACTAACTTTCATGAAAATGGCGTCCACCGCCTTCTTGTTGCACACTTTGTGGCATTCCTTACATTTTCACCCTACTATAGAAGTTACGACACGTCTCAAATACTTTTCCGTCTCTACGTGAGGGAGAAAGGAAGCCCGGCGTCGACCCATAACTTCTCCGAGCATCTCTAAGAGTCTCTCTAAACCCCACTCTCTAAATCCTCGTTTAGAGAGTCATTTGTATAAAAATCGTTTTCTATATGTTTCCATTTTCCAACAGTTTTTCTATATCTTGTGCGCACTCTAAAAAGCTATTAATTACTCGTGTCTTCCAAATGGGAGCATTGTATTATTGAGTGGTCCACGTGCTAGCATGTTACTGGAACGGTCTAACCTCCTGCCACGTACTTATCTTTTGGCATAATATAATATTTTATCCGTTATATTTTCTTTTCAAAATACCAAGACAGGTGCAGATACTCATATACACGCACACCCATTTCGTTAATATGGTACAAAAATTATACCAGAATGAGTGCCTCCGAGAGTCTGAGCCTACTAATATGATTTTAGATTAACGAAGTCACTGTATACGTCTCGTTGTCAATAGAAACGTCGCTTACCACTAAAATAATAGCGGCGGTTAAATTCCAAAATAAATTCAGGATAACACGGGCATTTGTTTCAAATTATGTATAACTTGTTTTATCTTTTGTATTAAGCCAAACTTCTCTAATTTTAGATAAGTTTGTAGAAAAAAATATCATTACCTATAATATCAAAGTAGAAGAAAGGTGCATAAACATCTACAGTATCAAATGAGGTTAATTGAGTTTACCATAAATATGTCTTGATAGTGTATTTATTGGTGTCATAGATGCTATTATATGTTTGTACAAACTTAGCTAAAACTAGAAAAGTTTGATGTAGAAAAAACTAGATAATCTAGAACAAATGCAATATTAGTGTAATCTCAATTATTTCTATATATAGTACAAATGTGTCGCAATTTGTCACTGCAATTAGTAATTTTGCAGTGTCCGATATCTAGGAGGGCAGATGCTACTATGCTATATACGGATACCAAATCTACAGACGAGTACGGAGTAGCTTCAAAGTCCAGTTACCGGCCCATCATCCTGCCATTTATTGCTAGGAACCAGAGGCTCTTTCCAACAGCCCGGAAATAGCAAAACACCAGCCGCACATTTGACATTTCCAACTAGAGAACCCCATGAAAGTAGCAGCCGAGCACAACACAACCCCTTTCCCTAAACTCCCCTAGCCCGCGTCCCCCACCGGGCCCACGCGTCAGTCTCCCACTCCCGGCCCATCGGACGACCGCGCCACCGCGAAATCCTAGATCGGACGGCCCAGATCCGCCAGCAACGGCCTATAAATTCTTAGCCTCACCCTCTGCCCACGAGCTCCCTCCTCTCTTTCCGCCTCCACCCCTCGCGAGCTCGGCACACGCGGCGGCTTCCCTCCTCCTTCCTCCTCACCCCCCGGCGGCGGCGTTGATGCAGATGGCAGCGGCAGCGGCCCCCACCGACGCCCCGGCCGCGGCGGCGGCTGCGGTTGCGGCTGCCGCGCCGCACCACCACCCCCACGCGCACGCCGCGGCGGCGGCGGCGGCTGCCCCGCCGCACCCGCACGCGCACGCGCCGCATCCGCACCACCACATGCCGCAGCCGCGGTGGGTGGTCATCCCGTACCCGCCGCCGCACCACCCCATGGTGGCCGCCCCGCCGCCCCCGCCGCCGCAGTTCGTCAAGCACTTCGCGCCGCCGGCCTCGGTCACCCCGCCACCGCCGCCGTCGGCTGGATCCGGCGGGAATGGGGGCGAGGACAACCGGACGATCTGGGTCGGCGACCTCCAGTACTGGATGGACGAGAACTACCTGCACAGCTGCTTCGGCCCCAGCGGCGAGGTTCGTTCTTTCGCTCTCCTGGACCCTGCTCCTCCGATCCGGCCTTATCCGTACCGGATCTCTCGAATCCAGTTAGGTCTGCCCGAAGGCTGAGCGTTGATTCGTTTGTACGGTGCTGTGATAGGAGTAGCGGCGTAAATTTGCTGCGAATTGTGGTTTGTAAGGATAAAGCTACGTGCTTTGAGCTTTGCAGTCTGTGCTAGTCTAGGTAGTTAATGAAGGGCACCAACTTTAAGGCCATTTCCTGCAGTTTGGGTGACCCAAAGGAGTTACGTAAATTTATCACTCGACCAAACCTTTACTTACAATCGTGTAACAGCTGACATAGTCATAGCTCTTCCTGTCAATTTTGTTACATGATTGGAATGTGGACTGAGTTTGTGACATTCTGCCAAAAGGTGTCCTTAAGGTGGTAACGTCAATGTCGTTGTAGAATTTTCAGTTAAGGTTACTCTATTTGTGTTGAATGGAATATCCCTTTTAGGTAATTTGGTAGTACCTGTTGCATTAAATAAGATTCGGTCGGTTTTTATTTGAGAGACATGCTCCATCATCACGTACCTTTTATTGCATGCGTTACTAATTGCCGTTTCGCTACTTATCTGCTTCTGTAGGTGGTGGCAATTAAAGTTATTCGCAATAGGCACTCGGGGGTCTCCGAGGGTTATGGTTTTGTAGAGTTCTATTCTCATGCATCAGCAGAGAAGGCACTACAGAACTTTTCTGGTCATGTAATGCCTAATACTGACCGGGCTTTTAAGTTGAACTGGGCATCATATAATATGGGAGAAAAACGCTCTGAACTAGCATCTGATCACTCCATATTTGTTGGCGATTTGGCTGTTGATGTTACTGATGATATGTTGCTGGAACTTTTTTCTAGCAAATACCGATCAGTGAAAGGAGCTAAAGTTATTATTGATGCAAATACGGGCCGTTCTAGAGGCTACGGCTTTGTTAGGTTCGGAGATGATAATGACAAAACTCATGCAATGACTGAAATGAATGGTTTATACTGTTCCACAAGACCAATTCGAGTAGGACCAGCAACTCCTAGAAGATCTCAAGGTACCTTTAGAATTTCAAGATTATTTTGTATTTAATCTGTGCCTGCAGTTACTAGTGACATTCCATAATCTTGTCCTCTAACAAATTGCTTTGTATTCATTCTTTTTTTTACTAATATTATCCAGCGCTATCCAATATCTGTTGTTTTTTTTGCTACCCATATAAATTTGTTCCATAATAAATACGCTACGAACTCCTAACACATATAATCAGAAGTTGCTGCATGCCTATTCCTTGTTGCTTGAATTTATGTTTCTATTAGACACTTAGACGGTTATATTACATTCCTATATTTTGGGTACATGTGATCTCCACCATTACACACATTCAAAATGAGTAACATTTGGCTCCTGATTCTCCGATCGAACGGGGGCTTGGGCTTTGTGGGTGGGTTGGATATAGTAATATTCGTAGTTTCTTTCACAAAAGCATTACAAGCTTGATCATTACTTTTCCCATTGACATTCATTTTGATTGTGTGATTGTTTATTTTCAGGTGATTCAGGCTCTTCTCCACCAAGGCAATCAGATGCTGACTCAACTAACAGGACGGTATGCTCCACTTGGTTTCCAGTGTTTTTATCGAATTAAAGCAAAACTGTTTATTTATAAGAGTTACGCTAGCCTTCCTCTAATTTACTTGCTATTTTGGACTCTTCAATGTTCTCCACACCTTTCATTATTACTCTTATCACTACTGTCATTTCCTTGAAACATAAGTTTGCAGAAAGTATATAGTGATAAGAAAATGCTTTTGGCGGCGCATTGACTACTGTCATTTCCTTGTAACAGATCTAAATACTAACAAAATGCATATTCGTAATCAAGTTTTGTAAGGCTTACTGCACATATTCTAGGGTGACAAGTGGCACTAAGATCATATCTCGTATCGGTTATTGCTGCAGGTATATGTTGGTGGCCTTGACCCCAACGTTAGCGAAGAGGAACTGAGGAAGGCATTTGCAAAATATGGTGATCTTGCCTCTGTCAAAATTCCTGTTGGGAAGCAATGTGGATTTGTTCAGTTTGTAAACAGGTATTTGTAAGATATTTTTGCTGAAATCCTTCAACCTACACTACTATAAACCGTAATACCATAGTACAGGGGCAGAGGTTATTGAGAACTAATGGGGCCCATGCCCCCCCCCCCCCAAAAAAAAAAATCTTTACCGAGGTTTGGCCCCTCCTCAATTTTGATCCAAGCTCTGCCACTGCTGTAATATATGAAATCATTCTATGTTTAGCTGCTATTGCTGTAAGATTTTAAATTATGTGAACAAACTTGTTTTGAATTGTAGAGCTGATGCCGAAGAAGCACTACAAGGGCTGAATGGAGCGACTATTGGCAAGCAGGCAGTTAGACTTTCCTGGGGCCGCAGCCCAGCCAGCAAACAGGTTGAGCTGATGTACTTTGAATATTGCTTTATTCTCACTGTAATAGCATATATTCAAGTTCATCATTTACTTCTTGTTGATGCATATTATAACTTATTAATGTCTGATTCATGCCATTATGCTCAATAAGAGGAATGAGAGAATCTCCAGTAGAAAAATATTGGAAATGAAAAATACTTCTAACATGAATATTTTGCAACATTCAGGATTCCTTGATGGTATCTAGCTGGAAGGACCTGTTCTTCCATATTTACTGCACACAATTTATTGGTGGTGTGTTTTTTAAGGCTCTAACTAAGCGTGGTTGCATGAGGTAAGGTGTCCCAACACCTAGCCTAAAGAGGGGAGAAACAAGGGAAGGAGTGAGAATCAGATAAGAAAAGAAAGGCAGGAGGGATACAACATGAATCACAGCTTTTCTTCCCTTTTATGCTGATTTTGATGGTGGTGGTGGTGGTCGCAGTGGCACTCGATCTGGACTTGGATAGGGGGAGGGGTACAATTCAGGGGCAGGGAACACTTGTTGAGGGTGCGGCTTGTCATGATCCCTCATCTCTGCCCTTTTGTGGGTGCTGTCTGGCAGTGGTGGTTGGGTGTCGGGGCTCACGTGAGCGGAGGGTGGGATGCTTTAGGCCTGCTGTTAGAATGGACTTTTTATTCACTAGTGGCTGCTCTCTTTGTTGAGTTTGGCCAATATATGCTCCCGTTTTCCCTTTGCTTGCCTGATGTGGGTATGATGTCACCTTGCCCTGCCTTGCTTCCTTGCCTTACGCGGCTAGGCGATAAGAATGGGGTGCCCTAGAACATAGATCAGTGGTCATTTTGTATCCTGCATTTAGTTCCTTCTCCCCTGACATAACATTCATATTGTTTTTTTACCTGAGTCTTTAGAGAGTATCAATGATTAGGGACGTGCATAACTGGAGATAGGTATTTTGCTTATATCCTTTGCATTTTAGTTACTGTATGAGGTATAGCCATGGTTGATACCTTTATGAATGACCTTTCACAAGTTGGCAAAAAACCAAAAGTTGATGGTAGGCTCAAGCCTTGCTAGCATAGACTAAATAGTTTATTGCCCCTATCTAAAGCCTTAAGCTGGTCAGTTGGCCTCACCAAATGAAGATGAGCTTACTTCCCTGTGCATATTTGTAAGCCATAACATTGGCTATTTCATTGTTGCACTCTAGTGGAAGGGCTCATTTGATCTGATATTTCCTTTAGATAGTGTCAGGCTGCATATTTGGACTGTGGAAGTTCACTCAACAGTAGCTTATAGATTCCTCCCTTTGTTCATAAATAATTCACATTGTCGACTTTGACTGACTTTGACCAATAACAATAAGGTTGGGAACATCTCATCTGGTAACACAAAAATGGTTAGATTTTTCATGAATCCTACTGCCATAATATACTATGGTCAACAGTATCAAATATTCGTGAACAGAGGAGGTATATATCTGAACTCACTCAGGATGCTGAAGGCCAGTACATCCATCCTTTTTTTAAAATACTGTGCATCTATCCTTAGGTTTTAGCTTAGGGGCTTAAAGCTGTCCAACATGTTGGATCTTCTTGGGCAGTTGGGCTTCTCCTGTAAGCCTAAAGATCTAAACATGCAAAGCTCTAGCTCGGACATTTTGACCATTGTGGAAGCCTCAAAAAACCCTCCAAAACAGGGCTTAGGTAAGCCTCAAGCCCTCTTTTGGAGGAGAATTTATCTTCATAAACAATCATACTATAAAAGCTGCCTGAGGTGCCCCATCAAGAAGCTTCAGCTAAAGTGTTTTAACTATACTTAGGTCGCCTGTTTACTATTCGAAGAAGCAGCATCAGCATTTTTTGTGTCTTTTACACTATTAATGCCATGTTTTTCGTGGTAGCTATGTGTGAGAATTGGGCAGAATTCCCCTCATGATTTTTAACATTAATTATGCTTCTTTTTGCTCTTGCATAGTGTTTTCCCCCTTTGCTTTAATGAGTGGGAGACACAATACTAATGAATTCATTTCACTCTTTTGTGTCTTCCAGTCTAGGGGTGATTCTGGCCACCGACGCAATGGCAATGGCATGTACTATGGGACACCATTCTACGGTGGATACGGCTACGCTTCACCAGTTCCCCACCCAAACATGTACGCCGCGGCCTACGGGGCCTACCCATACTACAGCAACCAGCAGCTAGTGAGCTGATGAGATCTCCGCTCCGCTTCCTCCATCCGAGGAAGCAAGGTTTTGGTCCAGTAAGAATAGTAGCATATGATGAGATATTATAGGTGGCCATAAAAGTGGGCGTGAGAGACGAGTCAGGTATATGATGATAATGGTACCTGCAGATCTGTGCTGCTAGTAGAACCTAAAGAAAGCATGTAGACAATAAGACCTATTCTTTCCTGAGAAATTTTGACTTGCTAATAAACTAAAGCTATCAGTTGTTGTGACTGTCTGTTTGGTGTTCTCTGTTTTCTGTGGCATTTTCGTATGGCTAATTTTGTTTCGTAGATCTGGTGATAAACATACCCATGTTTCTACTCTGCTCCTACTAGGCCCAAGCGGTGTTATCTAAGTTTCTGCTAATCCCTGGATTTTAGAGGTGTTCGCTGTTAATTCTTGTCCGGCCTGTTGTTGTCTCGGCCCTTGTATGTTCAATTTATGCCACTCTGCTGTTGCCCTGTTGAACCATGGTTTCAGGGCAGCTCTTGGAGTGATTTCTGACGCGAGAAGAAACATAGGAAGGCGCTGGACTCCGTTTACATAGCTCTAGAGACCCCATCCTCTACTCTTCAGAGTTCCGGTTCAGAATTCAGACAAGGCAACATGTAGTCCTCGGAAACTTCTTGCATGCTTCTTCTCTGACCGCAGGTGAGGGTCACTGTCGACGTGAGCAGCCGTCGGATTAAAATCAAGAGGGGATAACTTGAGGAGGAAGGATTCCTGCCCTTCCTCTTCACATCTGTATTGACTACGGAGTATTGCATAAGGTTTGTTCGATCACCAGTTAACCATTACCCATACTTGTGGTCTTCTTCACCTTGTTAGCAGCGCTTCAAAGTCAGCCACTGTGGAGGTGGAGCGGAGGCCTGTACTCCGTCACCCCGTCTGATGCATCTCCCCTGCTCCGAACAAACCTCCTTCAGCAGCTACATATGCCAAATGAATAAGAGACCAAGTAAAATTTAAAATGAGAAAAGAAAACAAGGAGAAGGGCCACAAAAGGAAGAAAAAAAAGGTGAGTTAGTTACGACATAGCATTACTCAGAGTGAGTACATTAGTTGGGGGCACTATGTAGTGTATGCTCACTGCCGAGATGGAAAACAAACGAGGAGGCGTAGGAATCCAACAAGGAAGAAATGGCAGCAAAGATGAAGAAGTCTATGTACCACCGAGGGGGTTATGTGCACCCGAGGGGGAGCGGAGGCGGCAGACTTGGCGCCAGGAGGGAGGTAAGGACATGACTGCGAGAGTTAAATAAGTCTAGGAGGTTTTCTGTAAAATGGTTTGTAAAACCACCCACCAAAACCACCCGAGGGGGTTATGTGCACCGGTTTCTAAAGTTTGGGGGGCTGGTTACCCGGTTTTGTAGTTTGGGGGTGAAGTGTTCCAGAGTTGATAGTTTTGGGGGGTATATAGACTTCTTCCCAGAGGTGATATGAACTTCATATCGCTGCCAGGATCCCCTCTTACCTTGATGAAAAGCATGCTTCGGCAACGGTCGCGAAAAATATCGCTGCAAGGGACAAGTCACTGGCTCATCATGGACATCATTTGTAGCGCAGAGGTGATATGAAAAAAAAATATATTAGGATCGTAGGCCATTCCAAAACTAAGTGCAATTATGATCACCGGCTCAACGCTCGAAAACTGTTTCTCATAAACATGTAAACATTGAGATGGACAAATTCACCCGATGCATCTTCGCCTTTTCTTCTATATTTTAGTTATCTACATTTTGGCTTTTCTTTAAATAATGTCTAGGTAAAATCAAAATGAACAGTAATTTAGAGTGAATAGAGTCATTTGGCTCTTCTAGGTATATATTTTTTTATCATGCACATCGATATATCTAGATACATAGTTTTTGTTATGTATCTAGAAAAATAAACAATAACTATAATTTAGAAGGAAAGGAGCATTGCCAAACATTCAGGTTGCCTGATTTCGTGGCACAGTAAGCAGAAGCATGATTGGCGTCACACCCGGATCACGCATAAGTGTAAATGAATAGTAGCAGTATAGGACAGACGATAGACCACTCGACTCTTGACCTTGGGCAACCAATAGATGCATAGAGCAATGATCAGGTGGGCGAAGATTACTGGTTTGAAATCTTTCACCCTCTCCCTCGGGCCTCAGAGAAAAAACGCGCGAGTTTTCCTCCCCTCCCCGGCCCTACTCCCCCGCCGCGCATAAATCCACTTGATCTCGACTTCTCGAGCTCAACTGCTTAAGCGCGAGCTGAGCCGTGAGCCTGTCGAACGTGTGACACAGCCACACGTCATTGGTTTGTCGTCTTCCTGCTCTCTAATTGTCCCCATTATCTCCACCTGTCCGGTCCCTGCCTCTTGAGCTCCGGCTCTGTTTTAAAATGTAACATGTATTAATTTTGTTACAAACCAAAACTTTTAATTTTAACTAAGTTTATAAAAAAATATATTAGCATCTATAATACCAAGCAAATGCACTAACAAGGCACACAAAACGCAACTTCTCATCTAACTTAGCAGAAGTAGTTTGCTGATCGAATGATTTTATTTTGAGATACGCTGATTGAATGATTAGTTGATGTACTACAGATAACACAACTTATCATCATGTTATAAGACAGGATACACACGTCTTTTGTCAGCCGTTCTAATCTGTTCTAAAATCTCTAGGATACCTTCTATTTTAGGACAAATGCCGTGTAGAATTCAAAATTACACTCATAAGAAATATTTTTAAATATGAATATAATCTAGAGAAATTCGTGGTTGAATAATTTCCAACGTAGGAGTACAAAAATTCTCCTTTGATCGAGGTTTGTGGTTTGCACTATCAACATTCAAGCTGTGCTAGCAGAAGCGTGTTTGGCGAACACAATCACAGTGCTTCTCAAAACATTCTCGATAAACAGTCGATTCTTGACTTGGGACAAACCAATAGAACACCCACAGGTGTCCGGCGAATACTCGTTCAGTTTTCCTCTTCCTTCTCTTCTTTTTCTTCCTATTCTTCTATATATGCAAGCATCTGCAGCGCCGATGAAAAACGCGCGAGTATTCCTCGCCCACCCCCCTTCCTCGACTTATAAACCAGTAAACCGCGAGCTCAAGCTTGCTGGCTTAGCCCCAAACTCATATCAAAGCGTCCCACTTGCAATAGCACGCGTCATTCAGGGTCGTCGTCCTCCCCTGCTTTGCTCTCTTCCCCTCCGATCTCGCTCCCCCCTCTCGAGCATCGGCAATGTCGCTCTCTCGGCCTCGTAGGGGCAGGGAGGAGGAGGATGGTGGTGGCCGTGCTGGTGGTGAGGGGTCAACGCCGGCGAAGCGACCACGGGGCTGCTCCTGCTCGTGCTGCCTCCACCACCGCCAGTGAGTTCATCAGCGCCCTACGCGCCAGCTGCTTCCTTTCCTTCATGCGCCCCTTGTTCTACAATCTAGCTCGAGTAATTTGCTTCAATTTATATGCGCTCCAGAACTGCTCGAGTAAGATCAACTCTGCAAAAGACCTACCCAAAAAATGAGGCAGCGGAGGGTTTTGTAGCAGGTTCATGGAAAAGCATATTTCCGGCTTCTGGGGATTTTTTTTTGATGAAAGGTTCTTGGGGATTTAGGAACTGTTGTCGAGCACATGAGATCCTCAGGTTCATAGTACCGAGAGAATGAGAGAAGCCCACGAGTTGCAGCCTGAGGGGATTTTTGTTTTCTTCTCGTACTGATAAAGGGGCCATGTTTCCTTGGCAATCCCCATCCGATTTGATTGCTCGGCCAATCGATGTTGAATTTTCTTTGGATATTTTCTTCTTCATTTTAGTATGACAAATTTTCTGGTCTTTATCTGTATGTACATGACAGGGAGAAAGAAGTTTTCTATCAGGCCCAGATTGAGATCCTCACAGAGGAGCGCAAAAACAGACAGCGAGAGATGGAAGACCATTACCAAAATTTCCAACTGCAGCTCAAGGAAGTGAAGGAATTGATCAGTGAGCAAAATTCATATACTCAGCTGATTTGGGAACGGCTTAACACCTTGATTTCGGTAATAATTAGCTTTCATGTTACAGCATTCGTGCAGATAGGACGCTATAGCTTTCACATCTCAATTATTGCAATAATTCTTGACCGATATATTCTGTAGGTTTTCTCATTTTTGTTAACATTCTTAGTCACTGCACACTGTTAGCAGGATGCTACTGTTATAATTAACAATTCAATCATTGCTAACACCTACAGCTGCAAGCTGCTAAATCTACTGAATAACTGGACTCTGAAAACGGAAATTACAAAGGACAACCATTGTCATACTAACTGATGCGCTGATAATTTTTACCACCTGTATTATCGTATTCTTTTTGCACCCAGTAAGTAAATTCCATTAGGTATTATAAACGAAGCTTAATCTATTTACATTATTCATATAGTTATAATGGGATTTTTTTGATGGATTGTCAAGTTCATGAACCAGGAAACCTAGGCGAAACTAAGCAACTCAATAGTACTCTTCAATGTATCAGGAAAAATATTAGCTTCATCTCCGAGCTATGTATCAGGAAAAATATTAGCTTCATCTCCGAGCTGAGTTTGTTTATTCTCCTACATCTTTCTGAATAATGATTGTTAAGTTGTTCCTGTGACAGGAGCCAAGTGCACTTGGAGAACATGTTCGCAAATACAGTGATCTTAGGTAGGAAATCTTTTCTTTTTAGAAAATAATGGCATTTTTAGGTATTCTAATTGTGTGAAAATTAAGAGTGATGCATTTATTTATTTTTATTGGAACATATACCATTAACCAGATGGCATATCTAAATTGCTAGCCAACAGATTCGTTACAAAGTCTGGAGCACAATCAACCACCAATGGGTTTCTGGCCCTAAACCATTGCCATGTTTTGCTTGACATGCACAGCACTATTCAGTACTCTTAAACAAAACAATACTTCGAATTCATCCAACATAAAACACATTGTTTTTTTTTTGCTTCTCATACTAAAACGGCAATTGTCACCCAAGCAAACTCATCACTCTTTTGTGTTACCAATGTTTTTCATTCATTAATCATTTAACACAATGTTCAGGGCCTCGTCCCATCAGAGTGAAATTATAACATACCGGTTGAAATTTGAGAACAAGTGCTTCAATGACAAGTACTCAAGACATGACATAACTGCAGATGATGGAAGTCCTATTAAGGTAGCCATATATGATCGTGAAAATAGGATAATCTCAAATGGACCTTTATCCTCAATGCAAGTTAAGATTGTTGTCCTGGATGGTGAGTTTAACAAGGAAAATAAAGAGCAATGGAATGGTGACTCCTTCCTTACAAGCATCATAAATGGTCGGACTGGAAAACCATCTTTGTTTGCCAATGAACTGTATCTAAGACTTAAAAATGGTGTGGCTAACCTCAAAGGTGTCAAATTCCAAGACAATTCAAGTTTTGTTCCAAGCAAGATGTTCAGGTTGGGAGTGATGGCAGCTGATGATAGTATATCAGAAAAAATACTTGAAGGAATATGTGAACCTTTTGCCGTAAAGGATGGTCGTGGTTTCCGTAAGTGATATGCCCATACAAGTTTGACTTCATGTAAAATTTTTTTGTATTTATTATCTTCAACAGATGAATGAATCTAGCAAAAGGTTATTGTTATGCTAGCTAAATGTGGGGAACAAATGCAAAAAATGATCGTAATAGTGTAATTATATTGTTATGTTTACTATACCTCTTTGACATGATTATTTTACACAAGCTTATGTTAAAGACCTAAGCGCCACATCATTTTTCTGTATAGTAGTCAGGCCTAAAATTTTAGATGTATCAGGCTTGTATTTGTTTTCACAACTTTTATGCTCTACCTTATTTAGAAAATTAATGCTCTGCTTTTACAGAGAAAAAGAAGGATCTGTTTCCATCTCTAAGTGATCCAATATACAAACTGAAGAAAATAGGAGAAAATGGCGACAGGCGTAAGCAACTAGAGAATATGGGTATTAATCTCGTTCAAGACTTCTTGCGGTGCTACAATAAGGATGAGAACAGTCTGCGCAAAGTATGAGAACAAGCTCTATTATCAGCTTATTTGCTTATGCTATCCGGTAATATCTGATACGACCTGTTTCATATGGTACAGGCTTGTCAGAATATCCCAGACCATGATTGGAACATCATTGTTGGACATGCTCTGAGTTGTAAACAAGGACCTGAACATAACTCATACTGCATTCCTGGGAAAGATGCTACAGTTTGCTTGAACTCTCTATATAACATTGCTGGTGCAAAATTCAATGGTAAAAATATTTCTTATGGAGAACTTGACAGTACTCAGAAGGTAATTACCACAGTGCTATTCATAACTTCACATGTATGTGCTTTTTTTAACTAACCACATGTATGTGCTGCCTTTCAAATAAAAACTGAATTCAATATGCGTTTCTTTCTTTGGTCCAGCCAAAATGCAATTTAAAATATTTTGGATTATCATATTTAATAGCCTATCTATGTAATCCAATTTTCAAGGGGATACTATGGGTTCTAGAAATTTTATGTTTAGCATGTCCTGTGTTATTTCTAAGTATTAAGATGACTATATATACAGGTATTTTTAGACCGAACTTTTATATTTATACACATTTAGGTTCAACCTCAAGTTAAGAAAGCCCTAATCTTATATTTATTGTACCGAGTCCCAGTCCAGTTTTGAGTATCTCGACCTGCAACTAAGCAAAGTTGCCCCAAAAGGCTTACTAATTTTATTTTGAGGCACATCTATATCTGCACATGCACGGTCCCACTTCCCAGCATGTATGCGTCTACTCTTATACCTTGAGAAATCAAAACCTGTTCTCTGAACATGACAGGATTTAGTGGACATGTCCAAGATAAACCCATGTCATGAGCATGAGGTGATAGCCGGATATGAAGGAAGCAGTTGCCTGAAGGGAGCGTGTTCAATGCTACCACTTCCTACACTGCCAACAAGGTTTCATGGTCAGCATCTGGATCATTCTCACTACCTTATTACTATCTGCATTGTTGAGTCCACCTTCTTACTATGTCTGCACTCAACTTTTGAAAATTTATCTTTGGCTTTTGTAAATGTGAAGAAAAATTCCCATATCTGATAGGGTTACGACCTCACTTGATAACCTGTCATGTGGGAAACTCTCTTGATTTTTCTGGTGTTCAGAAAAATCATTATCAAAGCAATGGCGGTTTCATCTTTTCGAGTTTTAATATTTCAAATTATGTTTTGGAAAATATAAACTGGTTCTTTCAGATCCAGGCCTGTATACCTGTAAATATCAATTGCATCATATGAATGCGGTCTTTTGTTTAGTGCACCGTTCATCTTTGTAGTTATGCACCACTGGTTCATGAAGTAAAACTTTGGACTTATGCTTAATTTTACCTTTTGTAGTCGCTGCTAGCTAGTTCTTCTGATCATAGATATAGGTCCACCTAGATTTGTATAGACTGACAACACAAGATTGACGACATTACTAGATTTGTTATGATTTTTTTCATAATATATAACTCTTGTCATTTAAGACAATACTTTTAATAGATATCGTTAGTCAAAGTGTCATACTAGAGACAATGTCAATGTTCTGATGGACTTACATTTGTGGTAGGAGGAAAAACAAAATACAGAAAAGTCTAAATGGATTCAGTCTTACTTTTTCTTAGTTTGTGAACGATCCTCTAGCTGAGTTGGTTAGGTGGCTGTAGTAGCTGAGTATAAGGCCTGACCTAGGTCGTTGATCGTCTCACACGGGCTACGGTGCCCCTGTGGGTGGGGCAGAGGTTCGGGGGGCAGGTTGAATTTTTTTTTCATGGAAGAAAAGCACCCCTCATCTAAAGGATGAGCCAAAAAGACACTATTAACCTGTAGATAAAGTCCATAAGTGAGCTGTTATATCAGCTCATAGACTACTATGTCATTTCAGTATATATGTTGGTGTCTTCACTCTTCATCAGAGGTTGGTAGTTTCTATTCTAGCTAAAAGCAACAAAAATGCTAATTCGTTGCTTTTGGGGGGAAAACAGTATGATATATGTGATCTATTCAATTCTTGCCAGCAACCTTCCTGTGAGAGTTTATTCCTTTTTCTAACAAAATCCATTTGAGTTCAATTGTGACCAGGGGATGAGGGGAACAACTACAAATATTCTTTTCTGACTTCGTTGCTAGCCCTAATAAAAACTTTGCAATGTAAAATTAGTAAATTACCTGATGAGTTATATTCTTTCAGATGACATTTCTCCACATGGCGAAGTTTTGGAGAGCGCTCCAGCAGAGGAAAGCCCCCGCCATCGTCAGCGTTGGGTGAAAATCGTGACTGTGGTCAGCACTCTTCGTTTCTTGAACAAGAAGCCCCAGGCGTCTCATGGAGAAATATCCCAGACTCCGTTGACAGAGAATAACTTTGAGATGACACACGTGCCCGATGATTTATGGGTGATGGAGGCAAACATAGAAATGTGCCCAATTCCTTTGGAAAAAACAAGCTTTGGGATGGACAATGAATTGGAGTATAAGGACTGGGACTGGGAGTCTCTACTTTCTCAGTGAAACTTTCGTAGGCTGCTCCAGGAGCCAAGCTGACCCGCCCAAGATTTGCTTGAGACGAATGATGCCATTTTAGATAACGTTGTTAATGTCGCTTGGATATACGGAGTATGAATTCGAACAGGATGAGGCTGCTGGTTGTCCTCTTAAATTTATTAGCTGTGAAAAAATGTTGACATTGTCTGTATATACTCCTAGCTTACTACTGTATTTTCCTATGGACTTTTGGGGATGTTGCATGCTGGCTAGTTACATATTCTGTTAACAATTCTTATCTCATGGACCATTAAAAGGGTATATATAATATATATGAGCTGTTGCAGCCGTGGCCCGTCCATGTCAAGCACAGCTGTTTAGGCCCACGACGTCGAAGGCTGCCGTCTGGCGTCTGGGTTCTTCACCTAGCCGCCGGTTCATTCAGGCTTTCAGCTAGTCATCAGTCACTTGTACTAGTTGTAGAGCCTGGAGGCTGGAGCACTGGAACAGCGATGCAAAGAAAGGACGTTAGATGTTGTGTCGAATATCTGTACGAGTCCGGTTACGACGGGACTTGGAGTTGTATTTAGTAGTATAGGGTAGAGTTCGTGTCAAACTCTATAACCTGGGCCTCCTCATAAATATGAGAGGGGGGCTGCTGTTGTAACCATGACAACATAGCGACAGGCTCGTAGGGGGGACGCGGCACGTTGTCGGGACCCCGGAGCGACCGGTGTTGCGGTTTGGGGAGGAGCGCCCGTAGTCATGCCCGGGGATGTAGGCACATGGCCGAACCTCATTAACAAAGATCGTGTCTCCGGTGTCGTCTGTGATCTTGCAACTTCGTCTCGGTAGATTCCATCGGTGCTTCCGCTGGAGGAGATTAGCGGGCGGCTCGTCGTCGCGAGGGCTAATTTTCTAACAATTGGTATCAAGAGCTTTGGTTGGATTGGATCTAGAGAATTTGCGGAAGATCACCTGGAGCTACGAGGGTTATGCGTCCACGAGACGTCGTTGCATTGCATGGTCGATACGGTGCGGATGCGGCGCAAGGTGGAGCAGGGTCGATGTGAGCATCGACGGCGGCTAGAGTACTAGCTGGGTACATCATTGAAATAGATGCAGATTTAGTCGTGAGAAAATTACGGAGGAGATGTTGAGTGTTGCGGTCGTCGGTGCATGGAGGTAAACTGCGCGGCGGCGAGGCTAACCTGGATGTGCCGCATGCATGGCAGGCTGCGTGTACGTGTGATACACGGCAGGAGCAGCTACAGGTTATCCTAGGGAAGTTGTCTCTATACAAGATCGACGATGAGATCTCTGATATTTTTCGTAATTTGTCAATCTATAATCTGTATGGAAAGCGGAGACTTGAGCAGAGCCGTGATCAGGTCGGAGCAGGAAACTTGTGTCTTCAGAAGGCAGGTTGGGAGTCCGAGGGTGATCGATCAGATAAACAAAAGGAAATCATGCAGGCAGTGCATGTGGAAGTACCTGGTGCTTGGATGGACTCAAGCGAGTGCGTGCACATTTTCTGATTTGTTTATTGTATGTGATTCATGGACAATGGACCTACGTAGGCTGAAGTGGTACTCGGATGATCAGCTAATCGGCTCATATGTCAATGCTGGGGTTATTTCGATGATGGAGTAAGGGTTCTACCGTGAACCAGGACAGCCAATCTGCTGTAAAGGTGGAACGTTTTAGCGATCGACGAGCCACGTCGGTCGGATCAGTTTATAGCGACGGGGTATACTGTACGAGAGTGTAGCGGGGTTGTACGCACAACAGAGCTACAGGGCACGGCAGGGCGTCGCAGAAGCTGATGAAAAATTGCAACAGGCGATGGAGGAGAGACAGTGGTCGACGGGCCAGACCTCAGGCCGGTGTTGCAGGCTCGTTGGCAACGAGCGGATGCTGTCGATGGTGTTCAGTCGTGGTGCACATGGCGATTGATAGGAGTTCGATAGCGGATCAGTGGGTGCTCAGGAGCGGCGGAGTCAGGTGCTAAGCTGGCATGGTCGAGGTGTGGAGCAGTTCACTGGTGGGCCGAACAGTTCGCGGGGCACAAGGCGGACAGTTCAGGATGGCTGGCGGAGAGTTCACTTGGAGGGTGAACATACCGTGGTGCATGGCGGAGAGACTAGCGGCGACAGGCTAGTCAGACCGCAGGTCAGAGATGACGACGGGATCAGCGACGACGACATAGGAGCGTGACGGCTGATGGGTTGTTGTTCTCTGTGGCGTGGCAACACGCGGCGCGAGCTCAGTATGTAGGTTTGCATGGGACGAGCTTGCGTGCTTCCAAATCAGCAAAGGGCGTGAATCGATTCGAGTTGCAAGTGCGGGGTTCTGAAGCATGGATCGAAGGGCGCGAAGAAGCTTCAAGGGCTGAACTGGAAGGAAGTATAGACTGCGGATGTCTGTACTTGCAATTGGAGTAATCTGGTTGGTCAAGGCTGCAGGAAACTACGGTGTAAGACGTCATGCGTAGTATGGCAGCAGAAACGAAGAGCAAGGCTGATGTGGCAAATTCCAATATTTGACTCGGATGGCGACAGTGCGATTCTTAGTATCATGTGATGATAGGAAGAGAAAAATGCACAGCTGCAGGTGGAGTCATGGAGTTTGGAATTGCAGGGATATCGGTGTTTTCTTCGGGCGGTGAGTTTGAGAAGTCAAGCTCGTCAGGCAACTCGTGTTGAGCGGCGAAGACGACAACTCAAGTCTGGTGTACATGGAGATTCACACATGACGGCTTCGAGATGGCGGAATATTCGCCAAGGTGGAGTTTGTTAGATATTGTGTCGAATATTTGTACGAGTCCGGTTACGACGGGACTTGGAGTTGTATTTAGCAGTATAGGGTAGAGTTCGTGTCAAACTCTGTAACCTGGGCCTCCTCATAAATATGAGAGGGGGGCTGCTGTTGTAACCATGACAACATAGCAACAGGCTCGTAGGGGGGACGCGGCACGTTGTCGGGACCCCGGAGCGACCGGTGTTGCGGTTTGGGGAGAAGCGCCCGTAGTCATGCCCCGGGGATGTAGGCACATGGCCGAACCTCGTTAACAAAGATCGTGTCTCCGGTGTCGTCTGTGATCTTGCAACTTCGTCTCGGTAGATTCAATCGGTGCTTCCGCTGGAGGAGATTAGCGGGCGGCTCGTCGTGGCGAAGGCTAATTTTCTAACGAAGGCATCGACTGACGGCTGCTTGTCTCCGTGCATCGTGCAATGCACGAACGCGCGCCTCATCACATCAACTGGAGCAGCACAGCAGCAGAGATCGACAGCGAAGAAGCCGCCGTCCCGTCCATCGCGCAGGCGACGAACATGCCGCCGTTGATGGCCGTAGATCGATCAGCGCTGAGCCGCCTAGGCCGGGACCAGGATAGGGGCGCCGCACTGGCCGCCAGCAGCCTTCCATACCTTCCTTGTGGGACGCATCTCGTCTCATCATCATGGCGTCTCTGCATACCATGTGAACACCGTGTCAAAAGTTCACATTTCAGAACCCAACACATGCAGACACACCAGTACCATCCTGCAGCGCCAACAACTTGGTTTGCAATTGCATGCAGTTCGAAACAGATCGATGGCAACATGGCAAATGCAGGCACGCACAAGTCACACTGGAAACAGTCAAACAAATAGATGAATCGTCTCCTACAACGAACAGTCTGCACACCACGAGATCTCGTTTCAATCTGTTCTAATATACTTGATTTATTAGCTTATCATCACACGCTGGAAATCGATGCCGCTACAAGTTACTAGGCTGCCTCCTATCCTGCTCGCTACGAAGCCGCTGCGCTCTGCTCTCCTCTGCTCTGCTCACGAGATGGAATTCCTCCACCGCCGCGGCTTCCGCGGCGCCTCGCCGGGCGCCCCCGGCGCGTGCCCGTCGTGCCCCGCTGCGTCGGCGCCGCTCATCTTGGCCAACCTGCCCAGCTTCCTCCACCCGCTGCTCCACGCCGACGGCCCCTGGTTCTTGCCGCCGCCGCCGCCCTTGGGCCCCGCCGCCGGCGACGGCGCGCCGCCGCGCTCCACCTGCTTCTGGAGCGCGTCCATCTCGTGCTGCAGCTCCAGGTACTTGGCCTTCATGCTCTCCAGCTCGAACTTGAGCGTGTTGATGTCCTTCTTCGCCGCCGCCCACCCGTCCTGGAACGACTGCGGCGTCCCGTCCAGCAGCTGCCGCCGCGTCGGCGGCGGCGCCGGCGCCCCCGCGTCCGCCGCCCCGGCCCTGCCCGCGAGCGCCGCGGCGCCGCCCGAGGCGCCACCGGCCAGCGCGTTGCTGATCTTCACCTGCTCCGAGAAGAGCACCTGCACCACCACCCGCAGCGGCAGCCGCTCGTTCTGCGCCGCGTGCATGCACGCGTCGAACGACAGCTTCTGGCAGTCCATCACCCTGCACAGCCTCTTCCTCTCGTGCTCCGTCAGCGTCGGGTGCGCCTGATCCATCCATCCATCCACCATGGCATTTGAGTTCTCAACAAGAATGACGAAGCAATGAACAGCAGGAAACAATCACAAGTACCTTGAGGTAGGAGTCGACGGCGCGGTAGAGGCCGTCGTCGCAGGAGCGCGCCGACTCCGGGAGCGACTCGGCGAGGACCTGGAACTTGGTGAGAGAGAGGTTGCGGTCGCGGGAGACCTCGGAGAGGTAGCTGTCGAGCAGCCGGGCGACGCGGGCCTTGGCGTTCAGCCCCGCCGACGCCGCCCTCGCGCCGTAGTACTCGTGCGGCGGCGCCGGGTCCCCGCGCCCGGGGCTGGACGACACCGCCGCCACCTCCGCCGCCGTCTGCTCCTGCACCAGGAAGTGCTCGACGAGGCGCTGCACGAGGTCGACGTCGTAGGCGGTATCGGCGCGGCCGTAGGACGGGACGAGCAGGTCCGCCAGCGCCGCCTGCTCCAGCTGCATCCCCACGCGCTTCTCCAGCTCCGTCACCAGCGCCGGCGCCGCCTTCACCATGATGGCGAGCCGGAGGAGGCGGAGGAGGAACCCGCACGAGACGCTGTCGCGCTGCGGCGGGGTGATGCTGATCAGGCTCTCCACCACCATGCGCTGCTCCCGCGCCGGCGCGCTCGACGCGGCGTCGTCCCTGCCGCCGCCGCCGCCGCCGGAGATGATCATGTGGAGGCCGCCGCCGGGGGACGCCTGCGCCTGCGCCCAGGGCTCGTCGGGGGCGCCGCCGTGCGGGCCGTCCTTGGACAGGCCAGGGAGCCATTTCGAAGCGTAGTGGGTGATCGCCGCGCCGATCAGATCGAACCGCATGCCTATATTATAGCAGTAATAGTGCAACAAGAAATTGTTCATAGATGTCCTGAAATTGTTCATCCATTTTCTGATGCTAACTGGCAACTTAAATTTTGGTACATGTAGCGCTTCTCTCTGGGGGTGTTTGGTTCATTTCTAGTCCCGTCGCATCAAATGGAAGAATGCTAATTAGAAGTATTAAATATAGATTAATTACAAAATGTATTACATAAGCCAGGACTAATTTACGATACGAATCTTTTAAGTCTAATTAGTCCATGATTAGACAATATAATGCTACAGTAATGATTTAATAATTATGTACTAATTATAGGTTAATTAGGCTTGTTAGGTTCGTCTCGCGGAGTAGATATGACTTATGCAATTAGTTTTATAATTAGTTTATGTTTAATGCTACTAATTGTCACTTATTTGAGGGACTAAACTTTAGTCCCTGGGATCCAAACACAACATCAATGTGACTGAAGAGTTCTTTTACGATGCGCCATACTAGCCTTAAAAATGACTAGTACGTAAAGATCAAAGGACTAATATGTAAAGATCGGACGGTCCAGATTAATTGTATACTAGTGTAATCGTGTTCAGTAGTATAGGTAGTATGAACTAAGTAATATAGGTAGTATAAGGGTACTACGGGAAAAAAATAAAATGGCAGATTTGTAATTTTGACATATCTTTAAGTTTGGAATGACAGATATATAATTATGGCATATCTTTAATTTTTCATTTCATTGTTTCTGTCTCTCCTACTTTATTTTCATCTGTATCCTTTCATTTCATTTCAGTCACAAGCGTTCATCACTTTGTCCGTGTAATTTTTTTCATGTTACCATAATACCCCTGCTAATATCTAGTTTATACTACATACTAGCACCTGCTAGTATGACGCACCGTAAAAGAACTCCAAAAGTTGTTCTGATTCACTAGTAGTTCAGTCACATTTCCACGGATGATTCGATATTTCGATTCGCATTTGTCATTTGTGTCCTCCCTGATCTAAGATCCAACTATCCAGATTAATTAACCTACGTTCCTGCTGCTATCGCGCACGACAAATTTGGAAACAAAAGTTTCATTTCGGTCTTTCTACTCCAACTCTCCAATATGGGTTTATCTATGCCTGTCGTCTTTAAAATCAGATACAACCCCGTCTCTCAACTTTCAACTGATGCTAATTTTGCTCAAGATTTTGTTTTGGTGGTTGCGAGTAACTGGCGTCAACATCACTATGTCTTTACTGCATAATCTCTGCATTCATCATGATTGAGAGAGGATCTCGACGAGTCCCTTTCCCACAACTCCTAGTGATCTGGCCGGCATCTCCAAGAGAATGGAGATGATATATGGTATGACGACTGCTATATGTCACTGAAAATGAATAATTTGGCTGAAAAGTCTGCACCATCACTCAAAACCACCTAGGAAAACAACAGTGTTGACGTAATTTACACTGATTTTGAAAGTTATGGGACTAGTTTCGGCTTGTTTTTGAAGGAGGACGACCAAACTAAAGCAATAAACATGTTCATGTTACTGAAAATAGACTCTCTTCCTCAGAGCTGATTCTACCCGAGGCCAGTTTGAAATGTTTTTTTTTTCAAAAAAGGGTTTGAAAGGATTTATCACCACCTCTAACTAGCAGAATTTACTACTACTACTATTAACTAAATTATATATTATCACACAAGTTTAAAATTTATAAGATTTATTTATGATTATCGATCTGGATGAAAGGGAAAATGGCCGGCATAATCCAAGGGAAGAAAGGGTTCATGGAGGAGTCCCTACCACCTAGGCCCAGCTTCACTGTCAGCAACAAATATGATTGTGCCAGTGTCTTGGCATTACTTGAACAGCCTCCACTGTGCCTCACTATTCATGATAGTTCATCATAAAGATTTTGTTGTTCTCGCATGCAGATAAAAATGCCATTTTCCCCAGCAAGCGGAACACTGAACCCTACTAACAATCCGGGCTGCACTCATGTCATGTATAGTACTAGCAGGCTAGCAGCATCCATCAGTGTACATGTGTTTATGACCCATCCCATCGATTAAAACTTAAACAGCTACTGTAACACTGCTACTAATCAGGGATCAACTAGCTGAGACAGTACGAGATAATAACAGAGTGGTTAAGCAGAGCGTCTGGTACCGTACCTTTGACCTTGATGGCGGTGACGACGCGCACGAAGTGGTCGATCCGGAGCACGGACACGTCCTCGAACCACCAGTCCGCCGGCGGCACGGCCTGCCGGCTGGGGCTCGACTCCTTCGAGTCCCCGCCGCCGCTTCCGCCGCCGCCGCCGAGGTTCCACCGTGGGCTCGCCGTGCCGCCGCCGAGGCCGGCGGCCCTCGGCGGCCTGCCACCGCCGCCGGCGCCGCCGCCGCCGGTGTAGGCCCAGCGCACGCCCCTGGGGTTGGCGCAGGCCTTCCAGGCGATGGACTCGCTGCATCGGCGCACGATCTGGAGGTTCTCGGCCCACGGCGAGAGGCCCTCGCAGCTCTTGAGCACGACGATGGAGTCCCGCCACGACGACAGCACCACGTAGCTGAGGAACGCCTCCGTCTTGAAGATGAGGTTGCCTTCCTCCAGGTCCTCCGTCATCTCCAGGTACTCGGCGGCGCAGCGGAGCCCGGAGATGTTCGCCGCCGTCAGGTCCACCGCCATCCCGTAGCAGAAGCGTGCCGCGAGCTCGAACGAGTCCGCGCCGCCGGGGACGTCGTCGAGGCACACCACCGCCGTGTCGGGGTCCACGGCCGAGGACGCCGTCTCGTAGATGACGCGGCTCATCCGCCCGCTCCGGGAGATCATCGGGTACTGCAGGTACGGTAGACATTATTTATCAGCAAGCGTGTGCATGGATCGAGCTTCGTCCACACATGTGATGCATTTTTGGGAGCCTAGTACGAGTGGTACTAGTACTATATTTGGAGGGGTGCCAAAAAGCTTTCTATTTGAAGCATATAAGTACAAAATACAAATGCTCGAGTACCATGATATATGAAGCACGCAAAAGAGACAAGGGACTCGTAAATTAATACCTTGTGAAGATGGAAGCTGATATCCCCCACTTTGACGAGCAAATCGCTGGGAATGTCACTGTTGACATACCTGCTCAAATCATGTACAAGACGGTGAAGATCACTTCACTTGAACAAGGGAAATCTTTATTTTTTGCAGACTGGGAATGATGGCCGAAGTTATTGAAGTAGCGCGGCTAGATAGATATTTACCAGGACTGGTCTCGGCGAACGAAGCCATCGTTCTTGAGCGCCTCGTGCCGGCCCGATGAGCCGGTCACGGGGACGAGCCCCCGCTCGCCATGGTGGCTCTCGCTCTCCGACTCCCACATCTTCTTCTCCTCGACCTATGCTCGCCCTTAACTTGGTTAAATTAATGGCAGAAATTACAGCTCTCTCCGGTACTATGATCTTCATGAAAAAAAGCAGGATGGACACATGAGCATGTTACCACGCGTAGCAGGACACACGAGCACAAATTAAGAATCCATGGTTGCTTGGTAAGGAGATTATAAAGTGCGGTACGTACAACCTTATTATGCACGGGGAGGAGTTGATGATAACGAAGCAGCTCCTGTCCTCGCAGCTGGGTACTGACGAGACTGACACCGAGCACCAGCAGCGGCGAAGACTGATGCGAAGCTGCTGCTGCATGCCCGGGTTATTAGCTTCTAGGCTGGGGCCGGACAGATAGGAGAGGCCCGAGGGGGATGGAGCTGAGTCCCAGTTGGTGTTGAGATGGCTGGATCGATCGACGAGGGTTAGGTTATGGGGCGAGCTGAGGCCACATGGGGTGTTTGCGCGGCGTTAGTTGGAGCTAGCGAGAGCTACTCATATATGGTCATCAGCAGCGGATCGAGCTGGCCTCTCTCGTCCTTACCCTACCCCCGGTATACGCGCTCCATCGAGAAATCCCTTTCTCGCCTCCATCCCAAGGTTAGCTTCTTGGCCTCACGCAAACAAGATTGCCGCGGGATCCAGCCTGTCTCCTTTCAGCTGAGTCTCCTTCAGTCCTTCGCATCGCATGCAAAAGCGCACTCTCTCTCCCCGTTTGATGATGCCATCGAGTGCAGCGCAGTAGTACACGGTTATTGTTAGAAACTAGGTGGATGCTGTAGAAATTTTTTAAACAAATTTTTAAGGTACAATGTGAAAGTAGGAACATTAAAGTGATTTCATGATAATATTCTTTTCTCAACAACATTATAGATGGAAGCACGATAATTTTGTTGAGAGAGAACCATTCTAACTTATTGATCTTACATTTTTCTCTACTACAGGAATTTTATAGCATGCTATTCACAAAGGCATGATATTAACCATATACAGAAAATCGGTTGAAGACATAAATGTATGATCTACTGGATGATGACATGTCATATAGTGGATGGTGACATGTCGTATAGTGGATGATGATGTGGAATATTTGCATATTGAGAGAAATCTATCCATGACTTGTAGTGGGTACCAATTATATAGGTTATATAGATTTAGTCATTTTTTGATATATTTTAATTCTAAAAATTGACATAAATTCATAATAACAGTTAGTGACCTTATGGTGTGTTTATATTAATTTTTCTAACTAACACGAACAACAAAGTTAACCAGAACAGGTTTAGAAAGTACCTAGGCAAGGCCGGTACCAGAGGCACCGGATGCGCTGTTACTAGCTGGAGTATTGGTGTTAACCATACTCAACTGGTCTTGCTTAAAGTAGTCGATCTTATACGGTGCAGTGGCGAGTTGATGCAATGCAGTCCCTTAAACGACCTTCTAGAAGTAGTCGTATAGAGCCACCAGAAAGTAGTCGATTGGAAGTAGAAGGCCACCAGGAAATAGTCGTACAATTATCGAAGATGACCGCCGGGAAGTAGACGTGAGAGAGCGAGCAGTCGCGTAATCGTACGCTTCCCAAAAACCTTATTATCTGTCTATCCCGAACAGGATTATAAGGCAGGGAGGTTCGGAGACCTGCTCACGCAAAGTTTAAACTTAGAATGCAAAGCAGCGAAATAGCGAGGGAGAGATGGGAGGTCTCCAGGAAGGAGGAGCCTCCTTGTGTAGGCGCATAGGAGGAGAAAGGGGATGAACTTGGATAGAGCTCACCCAGCAATGATCATACATTGCCATTAAACGTCAGTTACCAAACCTCCTCGATAACGGTGGTAATGGCCATGATTTGCAATAACCATCATTCATGGCAAAAACGGTCACCTCACCACGTTGTGTTACATTGCGGGCCGGCCCGACACTATGTCAAAACTCGACAAAGGAGACACACTAATAGGCAACGCGGAATTGAGACGCGTCACCAATGAGTCATTGGCGACGCGGCTTGACCAGACGCGTCACCAATAAGTCTGCAGAGGCAAATAAGAGTCTCCTATATACCTTAATAGGCGACACTTCTTAACGAGCCGCGTCGCCTATGACTGCCTCAGATATAGGAGACGTGTCCACACAAATACGCGTCTCCTATAACTGGGTATATTTGCGACGCGGTTCATTTACCCGCGTCACCTTTGTGGAATGGAAACTAACATACAAACATCATATTTCAATGAGAAGCGAAATCCGGAGCAACCTAGGCTTGGGCCGCAGCGGCCTTTTAGCCGGCCCACGAAGTTGCGCACGGAATAAAACCGCGCCGCACAGGTGTGCTAGGGTTAGCCTCGCGCCCCTCCTCCTCAGATCCACCGACGCCGCCCCCAAACCCCAGCCTCGCGCTTCGCCTCCTCCCTTCCTCCCCTCCTCTCTCGTCCCCGACGCCCGGTCCCCACTTCGCCCGGCCGCCGCTTCGCCCGGCCGTCGCGGCGCCGCCTCGCCGCCGCTTCGCACGCGGTCAAATCCTTCCTCGCCGTCGTTGTCGGGATGGCCGCGCTCGTCTTCATCCGCTTCATCGTACACGGCCATGACAACCTCTTCGTCGCCGCCGAGGCCGCACACGCGCTCGGGATCGGGGTGCTCATCTACAAGCTCACCAAGGAGAAGACCTTCGCTGGTTCGTCCCGTTGTCGCCCCCTCCCCCCTTCTCCACCGCATCGGGCTCGGTGATTCTCGATCCAGATCCGCCCCTCTGCCTGTCGCCCCCATCCGCGCCGCCGCGGATCTGGCTCCAGACCGTCCCCAATAGCTCTATCAAGATGCTCACCGTCCAGGGTAAATCGATTTCTTTGCCCCCTCGCTGTAAAGATTTGATCAATAGGTACACCATGTTATCGTGCTTCTGATTTGCATAATTGATTTCAGTGTATGGATGGAACATTAGCTTAGCATGAGCAATGGGTATGTTCTCTAGCAAGTGGATCTGTTCTCTAGCACGCAGAGGTCATGCCTGCAGTACAACAGCCTGTGAGTGTGTACTGAATTTGCATTGCAAACAAGTGTTCTTCCTGTTTGATTACTACTATCAAATAAACCGGTCTTTTGTGTACTTTTGATATTATGGTGCATGCAGTAAGGTGTATACAGGTTTCATTTGTATCCTCATTTCCTTTTCTGACCAGCTTGCAGAAGCAGCAGATTCTTCATTGGTCTCCATCATAGTAGATCACATATTCCTCTGCATTAAAGATACTGGTTAGTAGTAGTGCCAAATAACTTCAGATGTTACTTTTAGTTCTGCTATAGTGACTTGTTTGTCAAACCATTTGTTCCAGCAGATCTGAGAGTGGATCTCTAGGACGCCAGGTCCTGGTACTTTCTTCTTCTTTGGGTGTTCGATTGTAGTTGAATATGTGGTGTCTAGTTCGTGCTCTGCTCTATTAGATTGAGTGCTCTATTCTATACTACCCCTACTGCAGCTACTGGATTACTGATATGCTTCTGTGTACCCTAGCACCTATCTGTTCAATTGTTTCTGCTTTTTTGTTTAATTAATTATGTGTGGTTTACTGGGAATTGGAGAGTTGGCACAAAGCCCATTCACGCATCTATCTGTTCAATTGTATCTTCATTATAATTTTTATGCAGATTAATCAAACACATCTTAATATTCCAAGGACCTCCACGAGTGCTGGCCCTGCAAACTACACTATATCATCAGGTTAGTACACTTTAACCATTTGGTCAAACTCCAGTAGTTTCACTTGTCTCATGGTCCTGCTGGAGATAGTGGACAGATGACCCCCCAATGAAACTCATATAGATGAGTATACATGCTGATTAGGCTAATCATGTCTAATGTAAGATTCCAGTAGTCCCCTAGTGAACCTCTTGCTTGTAATTTTTCATTGTAAGATATTTAAAAGGATATATTCTTGAACATGTGACCTGTTATTTCATATCTGTATGAACCACTGCAATATATTCATTTTTTTTGGAACACATGAATGCTTTTGGGAGATTTAATCCATATGTTATTACGGGCCATATGGTCTGTATATGTTTCTTTACTAAGATGTAGTGTAAAATTGCATGGTCTGTATCTGATTATAGCAGATGCTTATTTGTGAAGTAACCTATTTTATTTTTTCTACACTCCTTGACAGAATGCTCATCTGGCCTCTTGATATTTTCTCCTTCAACAGGCTTTTTGATTATATCTCTGGTAAGTATAATTGATCTAGCTTCAGCTTCATACATTTACTGTAAGGCATCTTATTGTTCCTTTCTCTTCTCACAGAAAATGATGTCCCAAATGAAAGGAACACTAATGTTTTTAAACTGCATGCTTCAGCTTCAGATCTGAGAATATCTCATGTTCAAAGTCAGCTTTTGCAGATGGTCTAGAAAATATAGTGTAATGCTAATATCTCATGTATTTTGCAAATATACTGTAATTACAAGTTAAACGTGACAAGAACTGAGAGTAGCAATGCAGTCAGAGCCTGATGTGTTTGAGGTGTGTGTTGTAATTTCTTCTTTCTCTAGGGAGTTAGATGTAAAAGGACATGTGGTAATCAATGATTAGGGAGCTTTTGGTAATTTTGTGTAATTTTATTTTTTTGTTTTTTAATTCATCAAAGGAGACGCGGGTTGCCAACCCGTGTCACCAATGACCCTATCAAAGGAGACGCGGGTTGCAACCCGCGTCACCAATGACCTTATAGGAGACGTGTTTCACCTTAGGCAGTGTCTCCAATGACCATCTTAGGTGACGCGGGTAGCTAGACACGCGTCGCTAATATATCAGTCATTAGTGACGCGTAAAAACCGCGTCACCTATAACTTTACATTAGAGACGCATCTTTAGTGACGCGTAAAAAACGTGTCGCCTATGACCATCTAGACGCGTTGCTAATAACGTTTCCTGACATAGTGCGATGAGCGAGCGCGTGTGGCACACCCTTCTACTTTAGCCAACTTCATAAGTGATCCACGGCACGGCTGGTCCACGTAAACAACAACGTCGCCCATACTTCGTTTCAAAAAGAATGTCCCCCGTATTCTTACCGGTGAACTGAAACCATCACATCAATATATATTATTAATGGAGATGTACGGTTGTATGTACCTGTACATAGATCGCCGCCCTTTTCATTCCTCTTGAAGTTGAAGCCCTGGAAATGTTTCTATATACTGCGTACTCACTCACAAAGTGGGTGCTACAGTGCGGGCATGAGGCCGCTGCGGCCACACAGACACAGCTGCCCACACCACACCGTCGCCGAGGCGGCAACGTAGCGCGCCGCATCGCCATTCCTGCCCCCGGCGCAGGCGCCCATCACGGCATGACCCCGCCACATGACTACAGCGAAGTCGTTCCGCGCGAATTGAACCCCCACCCCCAGCCTCCGGAAAACCGATGGAGGCGATCCGGCTCAAATTAATATCTGGCGAAATACGACGGATGATGGCAACGTGCCGAGCTCTGTAGCTAGCCTGCCACGGCTGGAGAGCTTGAGTGTTACTGACACAGCGTCCAAGAGCCTCCAAAGCCATGGCATGCATGTACGCGCAGAGGGGCGTGCAGTGAATAATGGGCGTCGCGATCTGCAGTGAAGTGTGGCTCAATCATGGATGTTCAATTCCTGTTCTAAGCAATGATTAGAGCTACGGAACAGTACTCCTAATTGTCTTTCTGAAGCTGTGTGGTCCTTGCGATGATTTTAATTGTGTGGTGCTAGCGTACTGATCCCTGCTTGAAGCGATGATAGATTACTAAATTTACATATTTTGGTTAATGACATAGTATGGTCTTTGATGATCGATATATATGTTGCCTAGTTACTGAACTTTGGAAAGAGGATCACAATGGTGATAACCAAAAAAAGGCACATCACGTACTGATCCTGATGGGAGCGACGTTCCCTAAAGTTACATGTGCATTTTGTGTGATACCCGTAGTTATGTTCATAAGAGTTGCATGTAAGTAGTTATATTTATAAGGTTTTCTCCAATAGTTGATGTTTATCTAGCTCATAAAATATTTTTTTATATTTTAATAGAAAAGAGAAGATCTATCTCTAGATCATGAGATAGTCTTATATACGTACTTTGAGATTATGTGAAGATGATGTATGATGTCATTTATTATGAGCTACTCCCTCCGTCCCAAAATAAGTGGCCGTTTAGAAAATTTAAGACAAATTAGTAGTCATGATAAATGACCATGTTACCCTTCATTTGAGTTAGAAAAGTAGCATTAACTAACTATTTGATTGGCTCTATGCGTTTCTCTATGCACTTTTGTATTAATTTGTGCATGTCTAAAAGCTAAATGAACACTCTTTATGGGACAAAATTTAAATGCTAAATGGACACTCTTTGAACACTCTTTATGGGACCGAGGGAGTATGTGTTAAGAGCCATATCATTGAAAGAATTGTTATAGTTAGGTACTAACTCATATCATTGGAGAAAGCCTGTGAGTGTAGTTACGGTGGCTTGGAGATCATCATCGGGAAATGTCTGCAATTCATTACCGTGGCTTGACGATACCGAGAAGACTATCTATTCGACTGTTACTAGACGAGCGGAGAATTGGATGCTTTGGACATTTTGGCCAAAAAGGTATGGATAAGCAATATTAAACATTATTTATGATTATCTTTGTGTGCATTTTTTTCTTTTATTTGGTGATCAGCTATTGCTGAGAACTTGGCTGTGTGAGTTTATTTTCATTTTCTAGAAAAAAATGTATACCTGTTGAAGTATTATTCCTATAAGTTTGATTATATAATTTAACCATAAACTTGATTATATAATCTATGAACGGAACAAAATACTAACAGAAATTGGTCGCGAAAAAAAAAGTGCTAACAGAAATGCTGGCCCCCCGTCTGACGGCAACTTTACTAGATCCCAGTGACTTGTGTCGCGCTGCGTGAAGACGACTGCCCACCCGGCCGCCACATCTTCCTCGGAAACGGCAGTCGACAGCGAGATCCATCGTGGAGCTGATGCCAGCGGCCTCTCGTTGGCCGCCGTCGAGCTCAGGAGGTCAATCTTATCTTATCTCGATCATCTCGGATCCGCCGCCCCGCCCCACCCCGTAGTAGGAATGATCATGCTGTACGTCCCTCCCCCTGCAGCGCCTGGAGCTCCTCGCACGCGCGCGTCGGAATATAGGAACAAGGCTCCAGAGTATCCTCCCATCCATCCATATCATCACTAGTATATCAGTGTAGCACCACGGCCTCCATTGCTTGCCTTGCCTGCATCCACGAGATGGGCACCTCTTGACCAGTTGGCCTCTTGTGTGCTTTTGCCCTTTGTTAATTTGGCTGATGAGGAGAGAGCTGCTGGGCCGCGGCCTTCTGCGTCGACGACACCGGTGCTGTTTAGTAGAGAAAGAAGGTCCACGAGAGAGCCCGTTGCCATGTTTTTAGCTGGGCCGTATGCTTGCCTTCAAACAATCACCACCTTTCTTTCCTCTGTAGCCAAGTACAAAAAACCGGACCGGTTCACCGGTTGGACCGGAAAAACCGTGAACCGGTGGCCGGACCGGTCCGGTTCAATTAAAAGATCGGCCATGCAATTGGACCGGCGTGAACCGGTGCGAACCGGTCAAACCGGCCGGTTTTTGTGTCGAACCAGTGAACCGTTTTTTCGTGAAACATTGATCAATTTGATGTTTGGATATTGGTTTCTAATTTAAAACAATAGATTATTATGATATAATTATGTTATACCATCTATTATGTTATATGTGATATCTTTTGGTAATAAAACTTGCATATTGTTCAAATAAATCATGTTAAATAAATATTATATTAATAAATAGTGAACCACTGGTTCGACCAGTGAACCACTGGTTGGACCGATGAACCAGTGAACCAGTAGCCTGACCGGTTCGATCTCCGGTCCGGCTTTTCGCACTTGGCTCTGTAGTAGCAGCCAGGGTGACCGAGATCTAAGAGTGACGTCATTGGATTTTTGTGCGTGCAGTCGCTTTGGCATGTCTGGAACGGCACGCAAACCGACGCACGCGATGAGCTTCAGATGGAGTAGATGCCATCCATGAGTGACGAAAACCGTTTGACTTTGACCCCAAGCGCCTTCACAAACTTATTTCCGAGTTGATTCCTGTTAGTTTTTTTTTAGTTGTCACCAAGTTGATTTCTGCTGGCATGTAGGAGTGGATGTACTTTGTCGTCAGAGGTGATCTGTGAGTACGGAGTATGTAGGAGTGACAAACTTGTTTCTGAGTTGATTTCTTTCTAGTATTGCCTTCGGCTTGTTCGGCTGGCTGGTGCCGGTGGCTGGTGCTGGTTTTTGTTGAGAGAAAAATACTGCTGGCTGGTTGGTGGCGGGTGGCTGGTGCTGATTTTTGTAGAGAGAAAAATACTACTGACTGGTGGCTGGACAAGCCAGTCGAACAGGACGTTGTTGATTTGTTCTCGGTATATATCTTGGCCATGCATGGACATATATTTAATTAGGACAATGGGATTTGGTATTAATTTCTCTACCATCACTGTGCCCTGAGATGTCTGTTTCAGGCTACTACTCTTTAGGAGTGGACCGACCATAAAATTTCACTACTCCACGAATCGTCGTCACAAACGGTTCTTAAAGGCCATCACAAACGGTTTTGGGAATCGTTTGTGATATACCGTTTGTGATGCTCGGGGCATGTGATTAACTGCGTCCGAAACAAACCACAAAAAATAAGAAAACAATAGGCAAAAAAATTTATTTTCATTTGGGAAGGCCACCAGCCACCCTAGTCGCGCCCATTTTTTGCGCATAAATCGCGCGCTACACAGCCGGCTAGGTTTGAACTCGTGAACTCTCATTCGCGCATAGCCTCATTCTTATTATATTATACCAAACCGAGTTTAAATTGCTTGTTTGAGGCCCCATATTATACCAAACCGAGTTTAAATTGCTTGTTTGATGCCCTAAACAACTTCAAATCAAAAAGTGTTGAACTATAAAGTTTCCTAACTTTTTGAAATCTACAGCTTTTATGTTGACCGTTTTTTCATCCGAGACCGTTTATAAAATTTGAATTTCAAATTTGAGAACATTCAAACTTAGATCTAGCTAACTAGATGACTTCAAATGACAAAGTTGTCAACTACAAAGTTTCATGACTTGTTGAAATCTACATCTCTTATTTTGACTGTTTCTCCATCCGAGGTCGTTTGAAAAAACTCAAATTTCAAATTTTGAGTACAAACTTACTTTTCATTACTAAAAAAATTCAAATTAAAAAGTTATAAACTACAAAGTTGTATGACTTCTGAAGATCTACAACTTCTGTATTTGTCATTTTTTCATCCGATGTAGTGAGAGTAACATTGTTCACAAATCTTACAGGTCTCTCTTATAGTTTTAGGAAACTCTATGAGAGAGATGGATTTTATGAACAATATTCATATGAATTTGTCGAATGAAGAAATGACCAAAATAAAAGTTGTACATATTGATAAGGCATACAACTTTGTAGTAACACTTTTTGATTTGAATTGATTTACTACTTTAAAATGTGGTTTTATCGTGTACCATATACATCACCACAAACGGTTTTTCCTACAAACCATTTGTGATGTGGGCATCACAAACGGTTTGTATTGTAAGAAAAACCGTTTGTGATGATGTACCATCACAAACGGTCGACCATCACAAACGGTTTGTATTAAAAACCATTTGTGATGTTCGAAAACCGTTTGTGGTTGGGCGTTTGTGATGTTCATTTCTGTAGTAGTGTTTCAGTGAGGGCACCATCTGAATAATCTCCAAAATAAAGCAAATGTTCATAGTTAGAGATTGTAAATCACCATAATCTCATCACGCAGTCTCATAATAAGACCCAAACCATTTTTACACTACCCAAAGAACGGAAAAATAAAACCACATCAAGGAGATTTACCTTGGTGCCCCTCCTGGTCTCGCCCTCGGTGGTCGGTCCACGGTACGGTAGCGATCACACGCCCTTGCTTTCTTCAGCGATCAGCAGCCACTGCACACGTACACACATCCGGATCAAAAAAGTCTCAAGCCGCGCGTGCCTGCCTCGTTTTCCTCCGTTCCTCATGTCATGAAAGCTACCCCACCAAAGCAGAGATGTGCGGAGGACCAAGCATTCTTGCCGCCTCTCTCACGCTCTTCTACTTCTCCGTCCACTTTTTATTTCAGTTGATTCCACGTACGTCTATATTACCAGTGCGTGTACCACGGCTCTTCTCGTCTTCTTCCTCGCGATCCCATGGCGTCTCCCGGCGGCTCCGACGACGATGCCGCCGCCGCCGCCGCCGTCTGCTGCATGTGCGGCGACCGTGGCCTGCCGCACGAGCTGTTCCGGTGCAGCCTCTGCCGCGTCCGGCTGCAGCACAGGTATGGTACATCATCGATCGAGCAATTAACACTGATTTTTCGAGGATCCCTTCTGCTCATCACAAACTATACGATCGTGCACGAACGCATCAGGTACTGCAGCGACCTGTACCCGAGGGTGCCGGGGCCGTACCGGAGCTGCAACTGGTGCCTCGTCAAGGAGGACGGCGGCACGCCGGTCAAGGCGCCAGCGGCGGCCGGATCGGCCAGCAGACGGAGGCTGAACGATCGTCGTGACGACGACGGTGATGATCAGGAGTGGCCGTGCGGCGGTGGATGCACCACCAGGTCGATGTTCTCGGCGGATCCTGGCAAGCCGATCAAGAAGACCAAGAAGAAGCACGTTCGTGAGCGAGCGGTGCAGCGGCCGGTGGTGACGACGGCGGCGGCGAAGAAAAGAAGGGAACCAAAGGCTGGCGCCGGCGGCAAGGCGAGGGTCAGGGTGAAGGTGCGCCGGTACAAGCTCCTCGCGGAGGTGATCTGCTAGACGTCGTAGGATTAGATGTATTTGCAAAGCCAGTGGATCGGACAAGAGACAACAGGGCGTGACGTATCTTGCCTCTTAACTTGTGTACAAATTAACATCCCTCCGTCCTCCGACCTCAAATAAACTCATCAGATTCTGCGGAGAATTTTGAGTCTTGCGTGACTTCTATTTTGACGGAGGGAGTAATTTACAAGCGGATATAACATTTGATTCACTGCAAATTCATAATCTTATTGCAGGATGGGCTTCATGCGATTCTGAGGGTTTTTAGAGCTTATCTTTTACAGCCCGTTTGGATGTAGATATTGAAGCCCAGAGTTTGAAATTGCTATTGAAAGGGCCTAATATATGTTGTTTGGAAAAAGTCCTTTCGCCGTCCCTCAACTATTATCTAAGTCCGACTTGCATCTCTCATCTCTAAAACCGGATGTGTGTGGTCCCTCAACTCTGAAAACGGTTGTTTTTCATTCTCAGCGGTTTTGAGAGTGGTTTTAGAGGGTGTAAATTAGACTTTTATTGACAGTTCGAGAGTGTAAAATAGCTTTTTTTAAAAAAAAAAGTTATGCAAATATTTTTTTTCTTCAAAAGATTATAAAATATGGTTTAATCTTAAAAAGTTATAGAAATTTTGTTTTGGACTAGAAAAATATGAAAGTACTTCTAAATTTTACCTAAAATCATGTTTTTCTTTTGATGCTTAGTTTGGAGCCATACTAGTTTCTTGAAAAAAATATTTACATAACCTTTAAAAAAACATTTTACACCCTCAAACTTTCAACCGGAGCTCAATTTACCCCCTCTAAAACCACTCTCAAACCGCTGAGGATGAAAAATAACCAGTTTTCAAAGTTGAGGGACCACAAACATCCGATTTTAGAGATGAGAGACCCCGAAAGTCAGACTTAGGCAATAGTTGAAGGACGGTAAAATGACTTTTTCCATGTTGTTTAGATGGCTTTGTAATTGATATTGAAAATTCAACCCAGGCAGTATTTGGCGGACTACTGCGGCCCTGGCTGCAATGCTGAGCCTTGCCCTCCGCATTGAAGGGAATCACCCTCTCTTCATCTCGTCTCTCTCGCGCATCTCCTCGTCCCTCACACACACGCGCGCATATCTCACGGACGTAGCTGCGGCCTCCGGCGTTGACCCTCGCCTGCACCACGCATCCCTCTTGAATCGGCCCCACGAGCTCCCTGTCCCTCTCCCCTCCGCAGCGCTGCTCTCATACTCTACATGGGCAGCAGCTCCAGGTGGTGGCGGCGGCCATGGCCTCGGATGACCGGAGGAGCGAGAGGGTGGCCTTGATTCCACCGGCAAGGGTAGCAGGAGAAAGAGGATGGGCTCGGATTCCACCAAAGATGGGCAGGAGCAAGAGGGTGACCTTGATTCCGGCGATGGGAGCAGGGGCGGCAATAGAGGTTGGGCACGATGGATTGAAGAAGCAAATTCTCAATTCGATGGTATATGTATCCAAAAATAAATTGATATTTGCCCTTTTGTTGAATTCTATATAGCAATTTCATCTACATCCAAACAATCACTTTGGTACTGCAACTCATTTCCAAAACTAGTCTGATTTGATATTAAATATAATTTAATGCCACGTTTAATGTCGACATGCAAACGGACTCTTAGTGATTCTCTGAAGATGGCGGTGGTGAGTGGGTAGACAGAGGTGGACGACCTTACAGTTCTGTGGTTCGATCCTGTACGGCAACAGCCAGATCTGGTGCGGCCATGGCCAAATCTGGGCGGCTTCTCGGTGCTAGTGGAGTGGGGGTGTGCCTCCCCGCTGGGTTCAACACGTGTTGGTTGGGTGCACACGACCAGGATCCTGGGCTGGCCATGCGCAAGGTGGGGCCTAGAGAATGCTGGCAAAGTTGTGTCGATTGGATCCTAGTGGCGTGGCCAGCTGCAATTAGCTCGAGTGCCAACTACGCCGTGGTGGTGTGGCTGATAGCGACCAAGCGGGACGTGCCAGTGTGGCACCATGATGGAAAAATTGGGACATACCGTCAAAAGTGGTTAGAGCTACCTAGTGAATGTGTATGCGGACAATGAAAAATTGGGAGAAACTGTCAAATGTTGGAACTAGGTAGTGAAATAGGAAGCGAAAGTACTTGTACCTTTTCATAGTTCATGGTATCTGTGTGGACTACTCGGTAACTGGAGAAAGACAAGCAGTGAAAAAAAAAGGAAATGAGGACAGCCAAAAGAATGGTACATCAAGAACTTAACCATCAGAACTCTGGCCTCTTGTTTCCTTTGCCGTTCTTGCTGTCTCCCTCGAATCCTATGCTAACCCCTCTCCAATTCTCGATACTGTATCCAAGACTATCAATTTGTACGATTTAGCAGTTAAGCTGTTCCGCGAAAAAAAAAAAGAAACATAACACTGTGGCCTGTGGGCGCATGGTACCAAACGGTGTACGATAATATCGATATAACAGTAGCAAAATCAACTAAGATACAGTACCCGACTTGAGACAACTACAACTTTAATTTGATTCAGTCGAATGCCCACGAGTTCTCCCTGCGAACCTCCTCCTCTTCCTCCTTGGTGTAGTCGTTGACGATGCCGAACACCTTGCGGATCTCTTCGATCGTCTTGCCCTTCATCTGCTCCGCCATCGCCCTGCACGCTAGGTCCAGCAGCCTGCCGATCTTGAGGAGGTCGGCCGCGTGCACGAGGTCGACGAGGGCGTCGCCGCCGACGGCGACGAGCTCGTCGTCGAAGCGGGCGAGCGGGTCGTCGTCGCGGGGGCCGAAGAAGGAGGGCTCGTCGGGCGGGGCGACGCCGCCCTCGAAGTGCTTGTTCACGTACTCGACGACGCGGGAGAGGGTGGCGGCGGCGAGGTCGGGGAGCTCGACGACCCCGCCGGCGGCGGGGCCTGCCGACTCGAGCATCGCCTTGACCGTCGACGAGGCGGCGGTGATCACCCTCTCCGACACCTCGATGGCCTCGCCGTCCGAGCCGCGGAGGCGGACCGTCTTGTCCTCCGGCGCCGCCATTGATGATTGATCGATCGATCGATCCGGCCGGACTGTTTCTGTGCTTACGTAGGGTTTGGTGGCGATTTATACACGGAGAAAGGGGAGGAGACGAACGTTAGGGAGGCGGAAGCCTAGTCGGATTGGCCCTCTCGCCCACGCCCGACCTGCGCGGTGGGTCTAATTCGTGGCCGTAAATGGTAAGCCACGGCCCAGCATGGAGTCCGACTAGACCTCCGAATATTAAATAGTAAGCTATGGCCCAGCATATATAATGGCCCATGCATGTTACCGATTTGATGGTCGATGGATTTTTGTGTCGGTGTTGGTTAATCGGCAGTGGCGGAGGACAAATCAATATGGCTCAAGGATCGACGGAATGACAGCTGCACGTATAGCAGTTAATTAGTGAATACTGCCTCCGTTCTGAAAAACCTGACGTTTAGGACAGCGACACGGTCTCCAAAACACAACTTTGACCTCTTGTTATTATAAAAATATTTATCAAAGAGTGATATATTTATACTTTTATGAAAGTATTTTTCAAGATAAATCTATTCATATAGTTTTCACATTTTCAAACTCAACAATTTAAAAATTATTGATGATTTATATTCCCAATGTTTGACTCATACCTTGTCCTAAACGTCAGGTTTTTCAGAATGGAGGGAGTACGAGACTTAACGCTTCAAAAAATAGTTTAGCCTAAGGGTCTTGGATCCACCCCAACTAAAATTTAGCCAGCTAATTGATAGATATACTTTTTAGCTAGCTAAACATTAGCCACCTAAAGTTTATTTAGGGTTGTTTGGATCCTTTAGCTAATTGTTGTTGGTTAAAAATAATTGACCATGCTACTCTTTATTATTGTACTGATTTATTTATTTTTTTAGCACCAACACACCATTTCACCTGGCACCAAGCATTGCACCTTTTCCACTCATTTGCTGGCACCAAGCACACCTGCGCCTTTGCCACTTCTTTTCATGGCGCTAGAAGTCAACAACAGCCAGCCCTCTCTTTTTACCGCCGAGACCAGCAGCATTCATAGCGGCGAGGCTGAAATTGCGGTGGCGCGTTGCGAGATGCGTGGGAGACGAGGCAACAAGGAGTAAGGCGCGGTGGAAACAGAACAACAGGGCAGCAGGCGCATGGAGAGGAGATTTGACCGAGGATTGGTGAGGGTATTTTAGTCTTTAAACATGTTTAGCTGAGATTAGCTACCTTCAACCAGCTAAAGGAATACTATGGTTCCGATTAGCTAGGAGAAGTTTAGCTGCTCCTTTAGCTGTCCTGTTTGGATCTCTAGCAGCTAAAGTTTAGCTGCTAATAAACTTTAGCCGGTGGATCCAAACAGGGCCTAAGTAAATATGAGGTATGACGGCAGCCAAACCTTGCCCTACCAGACCTTCCGTTACTGTTAATCGGCGAGGCACAACTTGACTGCTTAGGCCGATTATCTTCTTGTCTCGGAGGAAGCGTAGTGATACAGTCTAATAGATGAACTTATGTATTAACGAGATGATTTAACGAACCACTCGTGTAAAGTGTTTTTTTTATAATACCATATTCTTAATTAATTGATGAAATAAAAGAAAATTTTGTGTGCATGGCAACAACAAACTCAGTCCTAAAGTTTAGCACACATGAGAGACGTTTATTTTGCGAACCAACGACCTTCTTTCCTATCCTTGACGTCAGCAAAAATCAAAGTTAGCACACTTGAGACGTTTGTTTTGTGAACCAACGACCTTCTTTCCTATCGTCGACGTCATAAAAAATCAAACACGGTAAGACGACCTCTTACACTACCAACATGTACTCCCTCTGTTCCGCAAAAAGTGTCTCTTTGGTTTTGTCATAAGTCAAACTATCTTATGTTTGACTGAGTTTATATAAAAATATATTAATGCTTTTGATGTCTAACAAGTTTCATTAGATTCTTTATGAAATATATTTTCATAGCAGACATATTTGGTGTGATAACCAATGATGTTTTTAATTATAAAATTGGTCAAACTTCAAACAGTTTGATCAAGAAGAAGTTAAAATGGACACTCTTTGCGGGACGGAGGGTGTAATAATGTACCTGCGCTTATGCTTGATCTTGATGTCTCTACTTTGATTGAAGGCAGGGTCGAGGGCTTTCTCCCTCTGGTGGAGCTAGAGGAAGGAAATGGACCGTTCGGTGGCCGTGGCGGGTTGTAGGCCGTGAGGTGAGGCAATGGGGTGTTGCTAGCCGGCGGGGGAGCCATGGCTGATGAGGTTCACTAAGGGAAGAAAAAGAGGTAGTGGAAATAATAGATAGCATAGGATATAGGTCTCATGGTGAGACGATGTTGCGACACCGGCCAGAGTGGTGGAAGGAAAAAAGACAGTTGGTGGGCAAGGCTGGTGGAAGTGTTGGTTACCCTCGAGTGAGAGGTCCGTAAGCCAAGAGATAGGTGTTTGGTGGATGAACATATAACACATCAAGCAACAACAATAGTGCACATCCTGGGTATAAAATTATATTATCATGGACGATGTGGTTGTCTGAGATTACACCAAGTACATTGATGTCGTCTGATATGCGGTCTCATGCAGCGACACGTAATCTTGAGACGGCTTATCAGACAACCTGTACAATAGGTTGTTGTTTTAGTTGTCTCATAGCAATACAAAATCCATTCATTTATGGAAAAATAAAGAAATATGAACTCGTACAATGGTGAGAGAGTTGTCTCATAGTCCTAAAATTCAGCCCATGAGGCGGTTGTTTCACGAAACAACGATCTCATTCTCTCACCTCGCTCTCTCTTCTCTACATCATTAAAAATCCTACGTGGCACTGCATGAGACGACCTATCAAACCGCTTACTTGTAGCAGTATACCTGCCCTATGTTCATCTGAATGTTGGAACTGAGTGTAGCTCTAGGTTTTAGGTTTCTTATGTTGGAATATCCACCTAGGTGTGAGCTCTCGATTTGGCGTGGGCTTTTATATTTTTTAGATTTATTTTAAAATTTAATAATGCTATTTTTCAGTGTAGATTATATCACTATCGATGGCGCCTCTTTTTCTCGTTTTTCCATCTATTCCACGCACGTGTTTTGAAGCCAAACAAAATTAACTTTTGGATGCGCTTGATCTCCTAACCCAACAGGCTAGGGCATTTCCCTTCTTTTTTAAATTCTTGGCAATACATACATGATGTTGAAACATTGTATTCGATCTACAGCAGTGTGCTGTTTTTCAGAATTTTTCATGACTCTACCGTACGTACGGTTTTTTCCCGCTAGAGTTAGAAATCTTCAGGGAAAATTACGTTACTACCCCTCTGACTCTCCAGTCATGGTCTTGCATGCTCGTGCACCTCCGGTCCACGATTGCCGTCACCCACCCTTGTTTTCTTTAGCAGCCACTACACACTCAAAAGTCAAAAGTCTCCCACCCGTGCATGCGTGTGTGGCTTACTCGCTTCTTTTTCCTCCGTCCCTCACGTCATGAGATACGACGACGGCGGCCACTTAAGCTTGCATATATATCATGATGATATCAATCTCCGATCCAGTCAAGCAAGGGCAACTCAATCCTTCCTTCAATCTTGAAACCCATGGCATGGCGTCTCCCGGCTCCAACTCCGACGACGGCGATCTGCTGCATGTGCGGCTATCACGGCTTGCCCGGCGAGCTGCTCCAGTGCGGCCTCTGCCTCCACCGGCTGCAGCACAGGTACTGCAGCGACCTGTACCCGAGGGTGGCGGCGCACCGGAGCTGCAACTGGTGCCTGAGGGACGAAGAGCGCGGTGGGGCTTCGCCGGTTAACGCGCCGCCGCCGGCGACGACGGCAAAACGGAGGGCGTCGTCGTCAAGCAGGCTAACCAATTCTCGCGATCATGACGGCGAGGACGACGACCATGCCGGCGGCCCTGTGGTGGTTCTGCTGGCGGATGCTAGCTCGAGGTCAGCGTTCGGGTCGGAGCCCGGCGAGGCCGTCAAGAAGCCCAAGAAGAGCAACGAACAGGCGGCGCTGCGATCACCAGCGGAGAAGACGGCGGTGAAGGGGAGGAAGGCGAAGACTAGCGCCAGCAAGCCGTCGTTCAGGGCGAAGGCACGAGTCCGGCGGCGGTACAAGCTCCTAGCGGAGGTGATCAGTTGCTAGCACATGTATATAGAGTATATGCACAAAAGCAACGTATTTTATGAAAACCAACTTCGTATGCAAACTATAAAAACTCTCATCATAATCGCTGGGTCTTCATCCGATAGTCAGAGAAAGAGGTGAAAAATTTTAGCACTTAAATCCTTCCACTATTAGTTTTGTTAATCACAATTTTTCTAAAAACCCGTCCAAACCAAGTCTGAGACGGAGGGATCCGTAAACAGCCTCGCACCGTTACTAATCGCGGCGTCTTCTCTCGCGATTCGCCGCTGGACTGAGATTGCGCCCTTTGCCGTGCCGCCGTGAACGGCCTGGAGTGGGACGCCGCCGCCTATCAGAGACTCGGGCCGCATCATCAACGCATCCCTCCCGACGCCGTCGCGCTACGCTCCTCCCTCAGCTAATCGTACGCGCCCACTTCAGTAGATGGTTTACAAACAGCGACAGCATCAATCACAACAACAGCCGACCTCTGTTTGGCCTTTGCAACGGCGGTCTCGCAGATGTCGAGGCCGACGATGAAGCGGCCGGGGCCGGAGAGCTCAAACACGTCGTACCCCTCCACGAGAGTTATATTCTTAGTATCCATCACATCAAATCAGGAATAATATATGCAAGATCTGTCGATTATGCAATGCAAGCAAGCTAATCATGCATGTATTGATGACAGGGAGATCGATTAGCGATCTGTTTGGTTTGCGTCATGAGGTCGTCCGCCGGACCATCCGATCCTAAAACCGAATCTACCGTGTTGTTTGGTTTGAGTCATCGGTTCATGTTGTGCGTCATGGATCTGTGCTATTTTAGCGAATGGAAGCAGGACCAGTCCGTCCGGCGAAAACCTACGGACGACACCATCCTGCATCGATCAATGCCGGACGAGCACGTAGCCGGACAGCGTGCCGGACTTGACGAGCTCGACACCGGCCGGTGCTGGCTGGCCTAAGTCCCACGGCGTCACACCTTGCTTCCAGCACCGGTTTTCATAGAATACGTTGCCATGCATTAAGGTGTGCAGTATAAATAATAAGGACAGTGAAGAAGGCACCCGAAGAAAAGCCTCGATGTCGCCTGCAAGCCAGCGTACTATACCTTAACTTTTTGTGTACAAAGCACAATTGTGGAGTTCATAGATTTGTACATGAGACAACTAGCGTATAGTATGCCTTTGTTCTGGTCTTCTTGTGCTAAGTTCCAGAGTTTTCACTGCTCCACTGGTCACTACTCACTAGTAACAATGAGTGAACTTGTCAGCAGTCCGTAAATAAGTGAACCTGTCAATTTATAATAATTTTTAATTAAGATAAATGTGTACGGAGTAAATGTTAAGAGAAAAAGTCAACAACAATAAATATTGCGATACAGAGGGAGTATCTTACTAAGAACACTAGAGCTTCCTGAATAAATGGTTATACGACTAGTTTTCTAGTTAATTAAATTACTACTAATCGTATAAATATTTATAATAAAAATGCATATTATATTATTAAATATACATAGAAAAAGATCCAATAATACTATAGTCTAATGTTGTGAAGGTAGTTTTGTAAACTGACTTTATTTAATACACCTAATTATTGGTCAAAGGGGTGGAAAAATATTTCCAACAAAAAAACACGGCAAAAGTTTAGCCGATGCTGGACCAAACATGATGTCAGCCAATCTAGCGGCGACGGCAACAGCACCAGCAGCTGGACACCAGAACCATACAAGATCCTTAATATTCTTAGCGTATACATGCACCCAGTGCAAGCATATGGACGAAAATTATTCCAATAACACTACACGGTCTAATCCGGCCAAATAAGTTATGGTCTCGACAAATCAAACACCAACGCATACACCAAACTATATTGACGTTCAGTGTTAATTATATCATGCATACACAAGCGAGCAATATCGTCATCAACTCTGATAATCAAAAGTGTGGCGAGGTTTGAGAAATCGAGAAAAAAAAGCCGTCCATGATTGGGCCTTGGCCCTTGGAGCAGCTGCATGACAGCGTCGACCCTTCCCTAGAGGGGCCCTGCAGCCATGCTTCTGTGCTTGTCTCAGCTGGAGGTGGGTCAAGTTTTTATGGTTACTGGGCATGCTACAGTACAACACTTTTCAAAAGAGAAAAAATGCTACAATATACAACACAATGAAGATATATTGAGCCTGATTGGTTGGATGCCAATTTTTGCCTAGCCAAATATATGGCTTAATTACCAAAATCAGGGCTTGCCAAAATAATGGCATGCCAAAGTTAAGGCAAAAAAATCTAGGCATTCAATTGGTTCAATGCTAAAATATGACAACCAATAGACTTTGTCCTAGTATCCTTTCAAGAAGTTTCTAGTTGCTTGATATGGTTTTGGCTTGGTTCTGGCTATAGTGCCAATTTCTTGGTAATAAACCAAATAGAAGCCAAAATTTTTTGGCATGCTTGTATTTTTGTTTGGCAAACTTTGGTATCCAACAAAGCAGGCTCATTGTCTTTTCTTTTAAACGTCGCAATGTGTGAAGTTAATGTACGTCCAATTTTAAGAATGCAAGTGCATTACAAGAAAATACAAAACATAAAAATATTATTTTTTTTCTTTCCGTTGCAACGCACGGGCAAATTTGCTAGTTACTACTAATCGTATAAATATTTATAATAAAAATACATATTATATTATTAAATATATATAGAAAAAGATCCAATAATACTATAGCGTGTTGAAATACATACACGGTATCCAATAGAAAGGGGATTATTCCAAAGTATAATTCTAAATAGAGTTGTGCGTAACAAGGAGAGCAGAAAAGAAATTAAATGAGATAATACGCTAGCTAAACAAGTAATACGGAGAAAAGCATCGTTAGTATGCCCAGACAGCTTCGGAGTCAGGCGCTCGTTTTCGGTGGCCTGGGCATGGAGCTGCTGCCTGAACCAGGCTGACAACCAGAGCTCTGCAACCAAACGCATACTAGCAGGCAGAGTCACAACCTTCGAGCCAGGCAATTTGTCTTCAGGGTCGCATCCAAACAACCTCGACGCCAATGAGGCTCCGCATCTAGTTATCAGGATGCTCCGCATCTAGCAAGATACTAATTTAAGAGTACCGGAGCCCTCCTAATCAAGCTCTATTATAGGAGGAAGGGACACTAGGTTAACATTCTTTTTTATTAACAAAGAGAGGATGAACGAATAGCATCAAGAAAATAGGAAATGCAAGCACAAACCACTCAATAATAGAGGTAGGGATAAAAAATTCGTAAGACACATATTGTTAGATCGACAATGATTGCAAGCATCCCACGGTTACGTTGCACTGATTTCGTGTATAAATATGGTGGTGAGCACTCATCAGTCTGTTCATCCAGAAAGGCAGAAACCAACTACCAAGGAGAGGAAGGGAGAGAGCTGAGATAGCGTCCATCGACCACGAGCATGTTTACTGCTTCACCTATACTCCGGCATGTTGGCTTTGTCCCGCCGATCGTTGAGCCATGGCGTCAGCTCTTGCTGCACCTACGCCCCCAACGTCGACATCGTGGTACGGCATCAGTTTTCTGAACCTCAATGCATGCATATATTCATCAATTTGATGATTTCCTATTGGCTCCTTGAGTGAGTTCTTTGGCCTCTATTTTCTTTGTGGACACACACATCATCCACAACATTCATTTCCACTAGTTGAGGCAAATTAAATTCACCTTCATTGACAATTTGTATTTTTCTAGACAGAAGTTGTTTGCAACAGGAAGGAAAGAAAGAATGTTATTTCAAGAAAAACTTGCTCTCTGTTCGGTTTCAATATATTCTTGAAAATTAACCAAAATGCTTAGAAAACTTAGAATTGAAAACTTCAGCCTCCTCAACGCTATCATTATTTGTCTTTCATAAAAAAATGACACAACTTTCCTGTGACTAGATGTGCATTTGATGAATATGCGATGAACCATTCCTTTTTTTCCAACCTTCAGTTCGCTGCCTTAATTACAACTTGCTACTTTGCCAATTTTTATCAATATAATTAACTTGCAATCGTGATATTTAGAGAGCTTTATATGTCTCCTGAACATTAATCAAAAAAATATTTGTTATCCTCTGTCGATGGTATTTTAATTCCGAAACTAGGATTTTTTTGCCGAGGCACACGCTACAACTTCTTCAGAAGCTACCATTTATTAGAGCAAATCCAGAAATAACCCTCAAATCAGACTCTATTTTTGGAGGGTCTTAGAGCAACTCCAGCAATAGCCCCAAAATCATATCCTCCAAATAAATGGGGTTGTCTCTATCTTTAGAGGTCCTCATCAGAGTCTGTTGAAACTCCATCAATAGTCCATAAGAATGGAGGGCCCCTAAAGACCCCTTAGAAATGGAGGGTGAATGGATAAATTTGGAGGCCTCCCTAAAATAGGGGGCCAAGTAGAGGGTATGCTGGAGTATAACTTTTTTGTTGGACCATCTAAATTCGGGTTAGGGACCTATTTAGAAGGTCTACAGGAATTCCTCTTAAAACTCTCTCCAACTCCATAATAGCCCGTAGAAATGGAGGGCTCTCTAAACACCCCCAGGAATGGGGGTGAAGGGATAAATTTGGAGGTCTCCCAAAATAGAGGGTCTGCTTAAGTGCAATTTTTGTTGCATGACCCTCTAAATTTGGGATGAGGACTTGTTTGAAGGGGCTGCTGGAGTTACTCTGAGACTAAATCTGATGCCAAAGCTTGGGCAAACATGACACTAAACATTATATATGCAACTTGATTCCACATGCAGTGAAACTTCTAAAACTCTAACTATTAATATGTATAAAGCACAATATTTGGTTTATCCACATGAAAACTATATCAATGCATTCATCAGAAAATCTATTGTATCTAACACCATTAGAACTTTTTATAACGAATGTCCAGAGGGTAGTAGTGATTCAAAGGGTCCCGAATAAATTGACTTATACATTCAAAAGTCTTTTTCTTTGAAAGGTATATATCTCATGTTTGGTAATTTATTGTTCCGGTCTATATTTATGAAAAGCTATATTCATGTCCAAAGTAAAAAGATAGTAGTTTCCTATGTAGGAAAATATTCAAGGTGTGTATACTCCATCCTGTACATATATATTTGTTGTGTTTAAGAAGTAACTTTTGACCATGTTTGATTACGGACTTTTGCATTAAAAAGTATGTCCAAGAAAAATATAATATAATAATTTCATATAGTCAATATAAAGTATAGGATATATTAACGGTCAAACTTTTGAAATTCTAACAGCGTGGACTAAAGCCATAAAATCAAATAACCCCTCCTCCAAAACGAAATAATGACACGAGTATAACATGGGCCATCCTTGGCATGCATGTCTGGTTTGTAGGGTTCATCGTGTGGTCACTAGTATATAGCAAAGCACCGGAGGCAGTTGCTTACAAACCAGACATTGAGGAGAGACAACAGCAGGTACATATCTGCATGTATATATTAACTATTTGAGTAAAGTCTATTTTACCCCGCGCCCCTATATTGTTACGAAATCTAAAAGCCCCCCTAAACTCGCAAACCAGGCATTATACACCCTCAACTCTTCAAAACCGGACAAACTACCCCCCAGCTACATTTAGAAGTGGTTTTCAGGATGGTTTTGAATTTTTTTTAGTTCAAAAACATATCTATTAGATACAAGATAAGTTTCTAAAACACAAAAAGAATTCCAAGAAAAATTATAGAGACATATTGGGACATGAGAAGAAAATATTTAAAGCTTTGCCAAAATATATCTAGAGGTTTTTAAAAATTGGATTTAGCCCTAAAAATTAGAAAAATATCTAGAAAAATCCTAAAATATTTTAAAGCCATGAATAAATGCATTTTAGGACTTATGTATACGATGATAAAAAAAAACTACGGATATGATGATATATCTCCGAATATTTTATTTGAATTTCTTGTGTCCCAATATTTCACTACGGACTTTTTTTGAAAGTTTTGGAGGCCAAAAGTTTTTTTTTGTTTTAAAAACATATCATGTATTTGTTTTTGAACTATAAAAGGGTCAAAACCACCTTTAAACCACTTTGACCTGAAGAAGGGGGTTTTCCAAATTTCATGACAAGGTCTGGGATAAAATGGACTTTGCTCGAACTACTTAGTGCTGCGAAGTCATGCTTGGCAAGGGCATCAAACTTTTGCACACAAATAGCAGACAGGAGCATTTCTCTTAAATGAGCACTAATATTGTTCATAATATATATGAAGGGCGAGCCAAGACAAATGGTCGAAATGATCGACGCCATCAGAGCGACGCTGAGGTCGATGGGAGCCGGCGAGATCAGCGTCTCCCCATACGACACGGCGTGGGTCGCGCTCGTGAAAAAGATGGACGGTGAAGGAGACGGCCCGCAGTTCCCCTCGTGCATCGACTGGATCGCTCAGAACCAGCTCCCAGATGGTTCATGGGGCGACGCCGCCTTCTTCTTAGTCCAAGACAGGATCATCAACACCCTGGCCTGCATCATCGCGCTGAAATCATGGAACGTTCATGGCGACAAATGCAACAAAGGTAGTACCTGATTTTCTTGGTAGTGTGGCTAATAATAGTAATCATGGTCGACAGCATTGATTTTCATGGAATATAGTAGTAATCAGTTAACTAAAAGAAGAACATTGTGATGACTTTTTTGATATATCGAGCTCAGTTTCTTTTTGTGACTAATATATATAGCCGCCCAAGAAATGGCATGAATTGATTTATTGTTGTATAGGATTATCGTTTATTCATGAAAGTATGTGGAGACTACCCGAGGATGATGAGAATTGGATGCTGGCCGGCTTCGAGACAATCTTTCCCACGCTGTTAGAGATGGCCAAGGATCTGGGCCTCGACATCCCTAGCGATGAGCCCACATTGCAAGCAATATATGCCGAAAGAGATTTAAAACTCGCAAAGTATACACTACTACATCTACTCAGTACAAGCTTTATTTAACCAATGTTTGTGATGTTTCATAAAATTTCTGCATTCTCCGAACCATCCTATATATATTGGTTTTCATGGCCGTAGCCATTCTTGGTCAAGGCTGGATTTAATCCATTATCTAAAAAAATATATATTGGTTTTCAAACAACAAAACTGACTCGTGCCATCTGCAACTAGCTAATCATCAAAATGTTGGCTATCTTATTTGTAGGATTCCAAAAGATGTACTGCACTCTGTACCAACAGCTTTGCTTCTCAGCATAGAGGGATTGCGAGGTTTAGACTGGAAAAGATTATTCAAACTCCAGTCTCCAGATGGCTCCTTTATGTCGTCAGCAGCTCCCACAGCTTATGCAAACAGGCAACAAGAAATGCTTTAAGTTCCTTGACAACATTGTCGACAAGTTCAATGGGGGAGGTATGTAGGTAGTAGAATATAATGGATAAGGACATCTCTTATCTACAGCGGCCTACAAGAAGTATCTAGTGATGATTGTATTGGTTTCCTCTCTTCTTCCATGACTCCATTTCAGTACCCTTTGTCTATCCCGTTGAGTTGTTCGAGCGCTTATGGCTAGTCGACCGGTTGGAGCGGTTGGGTATATCCTCCTACTTCAGGAGCGAAATTGATCGCTGCCTAGACTACGCTTACAGGTAGTAAATCTAAATCTACCAGCAACAATGGATGGCTTTGCTAGAATCATTCTTTCCTTTGGGTAACTCACCCCTAGCTTATTATTAAACAGCCACTGGAGCGAGGATGGCTTGGGTTTTACGAGGGACTGCGCGGTGAGGGACATCGACGGCACGGCCATGGGCTTCCGCCTCCTCCGGCTGCACGGCTACAGCGTCTCTCCTGGTAAGCAACAGCTGCACACGGATGCAGTCGCCATCGGTCCATGGCTAAATAGATGCCTAGCTAGCTTACAGAATGTTGATGCGCGCGCGCATATATATATATATATATAGGTATTATATTAGGAGCCTAGGGCCAGCAAGAAATGAAAGCCCCGGCCAACCCAAGCCACGTGTGCGTGCGTTTCACCGATCTCGCTGCCAGCACCCGCACGTGGGCCCCACGTCCAGCTAATATTTTGAATAGTGCCCAAATCTCATCCTCTCTCCCCTCCATTTCAAATCCCTCTCTCTCCTCTCCCTCCCCCGCCGGCAATGGCACGGCCGGCACAGCTCGTCGGCAGGGGCATGAAGCCCGGCGACGGCACTCCTCCTCGCAGCCCGATCCGACGACGGCACTCCTCCTCGCGTGGCTCGATCCGACCACCCCTTCATGGCGGCGCGGCGGGTTGAGAGCCCGGCGGCGGTCCCCAAGCGAGCGACGCGGGGAGCTCCGGCAAGGCAGCACCGGCGCGCCCTCCTCCTCTACTCACCACGCTCGGAAATGGAGGCCGGCGACGACGAGCGTGGGCTCTCCCCACCCCCCACCGTTCAGATCTGGGGCGTCGGCCCCCAGCTCCTCCACCCCGGGGCTCTCCGCGATGGCCCGCACCTTCTACGCGCTCCACCGCCGCCTCGCCGCCGACCCCTATGGCTTCCGCCCCGTCCACACCCTCTCCGTCCGCGTCCCCTCCTTGCGGCCACAGGGACTCCATGGCGGCGCTGTCGCAATCCCGCTCGGCAGCTGCGGCAGCGAGCGCGAGCCCACTCCGGCACTCCAGCCATCGCGCCTCATCTCCACGTCGACTCGCGGTGGGTTCTGGGGCTCCCTCGTGCACCTTCCCGACGGCGGCAGTACGGTGCGTCCAGCCCCTTTGCTCCTCCCTTCACGCAACAGAGGTCGAGGTCGTCGCATGCTAGAGCTCCGGTGGCACGGCCGTCCACGGTGGAGCTCGAGCGGTGTCCGTATGCCAAAACCAAAAGGTATAGATTTGCTTCTGGTGCCATTCCCATCCCGTTGGTTACATCTGCATCCATGCGATTGGAGAGTTCTAGCTTTGAAATTTCCGTCTTGTGATTCAAAATTTGTTCTTTTAATTTCGTCACTGGATTCCTTTTGCAGATTTTCAGTCTGGCTAGCGCTGAGGGAGTTGGTGTCCAGAGTGATTCCCTGCAAGCTGGCGAGATGGCTGCGACCCTGAATCCTGGCAGCGGACCGACACTGCTGGTGAGAGGGTAAAACATTTTTTTCCATCTGATTAATCTGGTTTGCGAACGGAATTTGCTTGTGCCATGGATGCATGGATGGTCATATTTGTTTTTTCCTTGCAGATCGAGTTGTATGATCTCCAGGCTGGATGCGTTGCAGCTATGCAGGCTACCATGTCCATGCAGGTAATATGTTCGGTGAACTAAACTGATTGTTTGAACCATGTGATTCAGGTCATCCATGGTTCTTCATATTAATATTTTTTCCATTCTCATTGTGTCTGTTGCATGTCAAAATTGATTTGTAACTTGAGATGCTCTTGATTTGTTTCGATCTGCATTGCGGGAACTCATGCGATTGGAATTTTTGTCACTTCCTATGCTGTATTGGTCAATTCCTATGCGATTAGAATATGTGTGTTTTAGCATAGATACTACCCCCATGTAGTTTCTCCCCTAAAGCTTGTATGTTAGCATTAGGAAACTGGCAGCTCGTATGTTAGCATCCAGCTGCTCCGGTTGATTTCTATGACTTTTGTGTTGATTTATATGATTTTGGACCAGGGCCGTCCTCAGCATGTCCGGCGCCGATGTCGTCATCGGCGAGGTCGAGCGCGTCGTGGCCCGGGACGGCCGCGCCGCTGGCGTCGCGGTGAAGGGCCGCGCCGGCGTGGTGGACGCTGACGCCGTCGTGCTCACGCTCGGGCCCTGGTTCGGGCGCCTCGATGTGGTCAGAGAGGTGTTCGGTTCTTTTCGTGTGATTAGTGTTGGTTTGCTAAAGGAATTTGTGAACCTGTTCATGCTTTTTTTTTCTGTTTGATATGAGATGGTTTCTATGAAAACATAGCATACTTCCTATTACTTGTATTTGAGCTTGTACAGTAAACTGTATGTTTGAACCAAGCTTCATGGTGGCGATAATATACAGAGCTTTGAGGTTTCTATGCCAATATGAGACAATTCCTGCACTTGCAGTAGTCGATGGAAATGTATCATAGGTTTCTCCGTTTTGAGTTTTTAGCATAGATACTGTTGTGGTGGAAACTTGAATTTTTGGTGCAGGTCATGTTTCGCAATCATATATAATCAAATGTTTGTATTTGAGCATGTACACTAGATTGAATTGTGGCACAATATAATTGGTTTTGAATTTGAGTGTAGATACTATCTAGTCACAACGACAATAGGTCAATAGCCTTCATTTGTACTCCATTTGTACTCTTAATTGAGCTTTTTCATCATACATTTGACGACGCATGCTAATGCATATGGTTGCAATCGTATATAACTAGTGTTTTATCATAGGTACTATCACTTTGCTGTAAGAGTGTCTTCTAGTAGTTTAGGATATCTATGATTTCCCTTCTTATACCTTTTTGTTCTATGGCAGGGTGGTCTGTATAGGATGGACTCTGGATGTTGAACAACTGCATCAACCTACGAAGCTGGCAGCTCTGTTTTAATTTTTCTCTTAAGTGGTGTATCACTGTATCATTAGGTTGTTTCGTTTTCACTTATGTCAAGCTTAGAAAAGAATGTATAGTTCTTTTATCAAAATTCATGTAAGCTATCGACACTCATGTCTGTTGGATTATCCTTGTTTTCTATGCTATTTTTTCATTGTTTCTATGGCTCTCCAATGAGATGAGAAAATATGAACAAACTTGATGCTTATACGATTGCTTCTGACGGTTGACGGTGGTTTGTACATTAAAAAATTATAGAAACCATGTTCTTGAATCATAGAACTCTCAAATTTTGGATCACATGATTTTTAACATACGTAGTGCACAAAAAATCATAGAAACCATGTTCTTAACATATGTTGATTTAAATTTTTATGTAAAACTATGCAAATTGGATGTCAAATTATGCACAAAAGTGTCAGCAAACTACTGATGAAAACTCGAAATCTGTCATAGAACGTGCTATGAGGGTAGGTATCTACGACACTTGAACGTGCACAGTTTTAGATCACATGACGTGCTATGAGTTTTAATCGAATATGTCGTGGAACTCACATCAAAAGGTATAGATTTTTAAATTTATTTTTTTTTCAAAAAATATATTCATAATGGATCTCAAACTATGCACAAAAATGTCAGCAAACTAGTGGTGACAACTATTTGTGAATTGGAGATTCGAGTGAAGAATTATCACGAAAAATAGTAGTAATCTCGTTGCTTTGCATGCATGCGTGTGTCAGGTGGCAGGTACAAGATGCTTTGGTAGCTATTCACTTTTGTTTGAAATATTTTTATGATTGGCAGCTGAAGAATCATATGAGTATGCATGTGTCGGGTGGGTTTATATGATAAACGAGTAGGTTTCTACGCATGGCGAAACGTATTTGTTTCAATCGATTTTGTCATAAAACTCCCCAAAAGGTATAGATATCTATGGCAGCCGAATGTATATATATAGGACTCCGCTGATTCATCCCTAGTTACAGGAGGTACCCGAGCCAGCCCCTCCGCCCCCGCTGTGCGCGCCTGCCGCCCGTGAACCCCACGCTCGCACATCCCGCACGCGGCCCCCACCACACCACGACCTGCGCGCCGGACACAGATCGGGTGCAGTGATAACTACCACTGTAAGTTAAGCAGTAGCATCATCTCAGCCATCCAATGGAGAAGCAATGGTCAGCCTTGTTTTCTCGGCTTCTGGTACCAGCCACAGGATATGGCGCACAACGCGGGAAACAGACTTAGATCGGCGCCATTTCTTCTTTTCAGCAGACTGAAGCGGCGGCGATCGTGAGGGAGCCCGGCGACCTGCCGTGGTAACCTGCCACGGCCATGAAAAATCCGGTGTTGTCTCCTCCATCTACATGCCACGCTCCCTCTGATTCACCCCGATGCCACCAAGCAGGCCATGGCATCGCAGGAGTCAACGCTCCTCTAGTGCCTGCTCCTGCTGCTCGTGGAGGCGTCGTTGCTCCCCCTGCGCAGGCCGGAGTAGATGTTGCCCACCAGTCTCATCCCAACGCCCCTGGAGGCACCATGGTGCCATGGAAGACGCCCAGCAGGTGCTCGAGGAATTGCCTACAAGGTCTGTGCCACATCTGAAACATTTCTTATTTGGTGAACATTAAGCTATTACCTGAAAGATACATTTTGAAGCAATGGACTCGAGCTGCAAGGGCAGGGATTATCCAAGATATGCATGGGAGGGATATAGTGGAAAATCCTAAGCTGGATGCTACACTTCGGTACAAAAATCTCTGCCAAATATTTCTTCCACTAGTGATGGGCGCGCGCCCTGCGCGCGGCCGGTTGACAGTTGCACATGAACATAGACAAATCTGTATACATACGATACATGTAGTAATATTATTCTAGATAATCTGGTACCACTAAATTTAATAATACTTAATACAAACTTAGATAATTACAGGATTATTAAGTTTGTTGATAATCAGCTGGAGAAAATCAGCACCGATACGACATGATTTCTTATCTCGACTGCTTTGGTTCATGAAGCAAGCACTTGATTAGCATTTCTATTTCTATGCTTTGGGTTTATAATCAGAGTCTACAGATATATAAATTTGTAAGACATAACAAATAGTAGTAACGTGGAGTTTAAGCAAAAATGAAACATCATATAAATTTGTTTGTAACCGCTGCACTGTAATCATTGTGATTATCGTTGGAGTGTAATCAGAGTGGTGGATGCTATTCTTTGTGGTGGTATTTGGCATGTCTTTTAGGTCTTTATGTGATGAATGGGATGCAAAAGTGAATGAAACCAACAAAATCTAGTCTAGAACTTTAGTAAGTACATACAAGCTGAATTTAAATCGACAAGAGAATTGTGATACAACGATCGTTACCTTCATTTGGATTTGAAAAGCCTCTTGAACTGCATCTGGATTTTCAAGTAGTTCTATTGTTCATATTACATGAAAGTATTGTTAATTGTAATAAGCTATGAAATTATGATATATAGGTGGGAGGAATATTGATGCCTTTTTTATGACCTGGATCTCGATTTTCTAAAGAAATACCAATATCAGTGCATATAGATAGGTGGGAAAAAAAGGAGCAGTATAAAAAGGAAACGGAAGTACCAAAAAGAAAAGAAAACAAGAAGAAACCAGCCCTAGCTATAAGTTATCATGTAATAGTATAAGGGATTAGCAATAACAGGAATTTGCAAGCATAGGTATTTGGTCCCTACATATTAAACTGAAACTTATAGTGGAGATCTTTAGGTGCATGGTATGATCTTAATGTAAAACTACATAACCAGCATGTATGCAGTATGTTATGGGTGAAGCAGGACAATGCATATATTAACGAACACAAAAGGGATAAGGAGGTAAAAAAACACACAACAGAAAGCTGACCAAAATCCTTACTTGGAAGCACACACAGCTCGTCATCAAGATAAACAAAGGAAAAAAATGCAAAACATATAGGAACATATATCCAAGTGTAATACAGATATGGAGAACTATTCTTCCATTGAAACACCACTGAATTGAAAGCATCTACAATACCTCATAGATAAAGCTCAAATTATCATGTAGATGCAAACAGGCTGAACCAACCTAAACATAAATAGGCAAGAGCATCATCACACGTCTTTGCAACTCTAATAGAAATGCTTCTACCAATGAAGCAAGCAGCACCAGTGTGGAAGTAACCAACTTTAACAATCAAACTTATGAGATTATTGCTTTCTGGACGGGACCAATCTCAGGAACAGGGAACTCCCTACAGTAGAATGTCTCTAGCACAAACGCAAAAGGGTTAGCAGATGCAGGAACAGCATGAATATTCCAGATGTTACATATAACAATTTAGTCAGCACTATAATTAAGTGTGAGGATATTAATTAATTAGGATAGAAAAAAACTAATCAAAATCCGGTGGAAGGAGAGAAGAAAATTACCCCCCTCGTGAGCAGACTGAGATGTCCCTCTCATTCAGCACATTCGATCAAAAGAGGCAATAATTATATTGTAATGTCAAGAAGCAGGGGAAAAATTCAAGGGAAGGGAGACGAACTAAGTTCCAAAGCTTGTAGCAAGTAGCAACATTATCCCTTAACGACAGATGATCAAGCCATAGAAGAAATTGGAACACTAACACTAAATATGAAAATCTGATAAATCGCAATCAAACCTGACGGATGCGGACGCGATGACTCCGCCATTAAGGCATCTTCGGGCCGGAGAGGCACAGAGAGGCACAGGGACGCGGAAGCGGCGAAACCGCCGGCAGCGCACGACCAGCCCTTGAATAGACTCGCCGCTCAGCCGCTCAGGTCCACCTACGCCGCCGCAACGATCTGCATTCGGAAGAGATGCCACCACGATGGACAGATCGTAGAGGAGCTGCGCCGTCAAGGGAGAGGCATCTGGAGCAGTGGAGCAGTGGGGGAAGTGTAGGATGCGATGAGCACGAACGCACGGGGCGGAGCGGCGCTGGGCGGCGACGGAGTGGAGGAGGCGACTCCGAGAGGCCGCGCCGTCTTTTTTTTTTACTCGGAGCGCCGGCCCTCGATGGTTCGCGGAGGTGGGCGATGTAGTTTTTTTTTACTGAAGCGTGGACCAGTTTGTTCGGTGGTGAGAGAGTAGATTGATTAACCATGGGATACAAATCCAACGGTTCAGACGTTTTTTACTGACGTGGTTAATATGGTTGGCTGCCGCACCCGCCCACATAACGTTCATTGGCTTCACGAGCCACTGATTTTGAAGACAACTACTTGTTTTTGGAGGAGTTACTTCATAGTGTGACGAAGCAAGTGGAAGAAAAAATTTAGAGAAACTCCTAACATTGATCCTGAAAAGTCTACTGTCGAAACACCATTCAGCTTACCTGAACAATTTACAAATGTATCTGATTTGAAGAAAAAAGAAAGGCAAAAGGGTGGATCAAAATGAAAGAAAAATTGGGTTGACAAATTCCAGAAGAAAAAGAGGAACAATGTGTTCGCACCCAAAATTGGCAAGCTACGCAAACCGGTCAGACCGACCTCAGGAAGCGGTCAGACCGGTTTCCCTGTAGCCGATCTGGCAACAGCCAAACCGGTCTGACCGGTTTGCCAGAGCGGTCTGACCGGTTTGGATCCGAGTTGGAGTAGAATTAGGAGTCCTAGTTGTTTACAAATTGTAAAAGGATTCCGTGCGGGGCAAGACCTCCCCACCCTATAAATATAAAGGGCCATGGCCGATTGAGGGGGGATCCAATCGATCAATCAATATATTTTCTACTTTTTTATCTCCAAACCCTATCTTTTCCAACCCCTTTGCTTTCCTTGCTTGTCTCTACGGCGTTCAAGGAGGTTCTGAGTGGCCTGACCGATCTCAGAGCAACCCTAGGCGCACCATCTCCGACGGGGTCCCTCCCGAGGTGGTGATCCTAGGTTCATCCCGAAGTCCCCGACAGAAACCGGTCTGACCGGATCTGTAAACCGGTCTGACCGGTTTGGGCGAGGCTGCGGCGAGTTCATCGTTTCTTCGTTTGCGCGATACGGCGCTCGCGTGTGTTGGCCAGAAAAAGCGTCAACACACTTTTGGCGACTCCGCTGGGGAACTAGAAGATCTGGTTGTCAAAGACCGTTCGATCTAAGCTCCAGACAAGATGGGATCTCGATGTGATCTTGACGCGGATAACATCATCGTGGCTTCAATGGAAGATCTCACTCCGGAGGAGCAGAAGAATTTGGATGCACTGCAAGAGTTCATGAAGATGCAATTCATGGCTGGCATCAAGAAAGATCGTCATGGCAAGGTGGCAAGAGTGCAAGAATTTGAGCTACCGGCGATCAAGTTGAACGACAATCGAGTTGAGGTAATACCCACTGTAAGTAAATCACAAAGTTCTCCTTCTACTACTGTTCCTAAAAATAGTGTAGAAAGAGATGAGTTGCTTGCCTCTTACATTGCTCGTTTAGAAAGATTAGAAGATCTTGAGAAAGATAGGACCACTGCTTGCTTTAACAATAATAAAACTAGTAGTAGCGCTCCTAAAATTAATTCCAGTAGTGGAGTTTCTCCTAGCTTGGCACCCATACCCAATGTTAATACTGAAAAATATATGTATGGTATGCCACCTGAGTTAGCCATTGGTCAATCCCTTCCGTTCCAACCGACCGGGCCGAACACGGCCAAACCGGTCAGACCGGATCAGGGAACCGATCAGACCGGTCTGACCAGTGCGCTTGAATTGGTGCATGAGCAGCCTATACCGCTTTCTGTTTCACCTGATTCGATGGTGTATGCTCACACTAATGCTTTAGGTACTGCTAGACCTCAATATAGTACAACAGTTAATACATCTGCTCAAGGAAACGTTATACCTGATGATGTTTTTGAAAGTTATAGGCTAGCTCAAGCTAAGGTTGCTCCCTACTTAAATAAGATGAATTTGGAGAATGTGCAAACCCAACAGCCAAATAATCCTAACTGGGCTGAATTTAATAAATTTAGAGAAGATTTGGCTAATGTAGTGAAAAGTAAACTTGGTGTTGATATTGGTAATACAAATTTGTATAAAAAACCATATAATGCTGAGTTTGATAATTTTCCTCTTCCACGTGGTTGGCGTATGCCTGATTTGATTAAATTTAGTGGAGATGATGACCGAACCACGTGGGAACATATTAGTCAATACATAGCTCAACTAGGAGAAGCGGGTGCTTATAATGCTCTTAAAGTGCGTTTATTTTCTTTATCATTGACTGGCACCGCTTTTGCTTGGTTTTCTTCACTTGCTCCCGGTTCTATTATATCTTGGGATATGTTAGAACATAAATTTCATGATCACTTTTATAGTGGGAGCTTGCAATTAAAATTGACAGATTTGACATCGGTTAGACAAAGTAGAGATGAAACTGTTTCTGCTTACATTAAGAGATTTAAAGAAACTAAAAACCGTTGTTTCAATTTGTCAATCACTGATATGGACCTTGCTGATATTTGCTTAAAAGGTTTAAGATCGTCCATAAGAGATAAGATAGAAGGTTCTGATTTTCTTTCGGTTGCACAAGTTCAAATTAGAGCTTTAATTGTTGAAAACCGAATGAATAAAGAAAAAGAGAGAGATACTTCTAGATCACGTCGTTCTAATGTTCATGTAGTTGACTATGAATCTGATGATTCAAGTGATAGTGATAAAGAAGTATTTGCTGCTGAATTTGTATGGCCCTCTAAAGAAAAAACTTACTCTTGTACATCACTTAAGCCGGTTAACAAAGGTCGGCAAGAAGAGGTTAAGTTTACATTTGATGTTTCCAAGTGTGATCGTATTTTTGATGAATTGCTTAAATCTGGAAATATCAAATTATCTCATAAATTACCTCCACTTGAAGAGTTGAAAAGGCGTGCATATTGCAAGTTTCATAATACTTATTCTCATGCCACTAATGACTGCAATGTGTTTCGTCGACAGGTTCAATCGGCCATAAATGAAGGTCGTTTGACATTTCATGAGATGCAAGTGGACAAAGCTCCTTTCCCTGTCAACACTATGGATTTACAGCAGCCTAAGGTTTTGGTTCGGCCACATCAAGCCGAAGCAACCAAAGGAAAGAATGTTGTGATCGGTGAAGCAAAAACCGATTTGAGGGGAAAAGAGTTAATTCGAGAAGTTGCATGTGAGACAACTCCAGATGGCAGGGAGACATTCAAGGTCACTGTGAGGGCCTCTGAACATGGGGGGCAAGGGTCGACCGTTCCCACCGAGCAGAGACCGTTTGAGCCTGTACAGGCCAAACCGGTCAGACCGGTTGGGGAGAGCGGTCAGACCGGTTTTCCCCCAGGTCGTCCAAAGATGATTAAACCGAGCCGTCCGGAGATTGGAAACTGGAAACTCAATGTTGCAAAGAATCAGGGGAGTACTATCAGGCCAAAGGTCACCTTTGATATGTTATTTGACAAGTACTCCAAGCAAAAGGCCGTTACAAGCGATCGACCGGTAAAAAAGAGATTGAGAGTGTCTCCATATCAAGAAGAATATCCTCAGCCAAAGAGGAATTTTGTTCAGCAATGGGAGGCACCAAGTCCATGTCCACCTCGTCCGGTTTATGATGATAATGGAGTGATGTGGGTACCATATCAACAATCTTTTCAACATGGATGGGGAGGACCGCGAAGGCCAGCATTAGACAGGATTTCGAGACCTGGGCAGGACCGTTTGGCACCTTGCCAATCCGGTCAGGGTCACCAGACCCAACCGGTCAGACCGGTTCCACAAACCGGTCAGACCGGTTTCCTTGGGAAATCGGCAAAACCTCCTATGAAGCAAGTTTACAAGCCAAAACAGCGTGAGGAGGTGCATAAGATGGATATTGACCCAGAGAGAACTACAAATCAAGATGTTATTCAGATTGGGTTGATAAATGTTCCCCTTGGAAACGGTGGCAAAAGACCGATTGTCACGGATAATCAGGTTAAGACACCGGTTCAGAAGGATTCTGTTGCTGATGATGAAGCCAGTGGGAGTGGTTCTAACTCCAAGTACTTTTTGCCAAGATGGTGTCCTCCTGGTTTATCTCGTACCCAAAGGAGGAAGCTTCAGCGATTGAGGTTTCAGGAGATGAAGGAGAAAGAGCTAGAAAAGCAGAGGGACGAAGCTTTCAACAAGTACAGGCCCATGATTCCACAAGGAAAAGAATGGAAAGCTAAGACCAGCTCCCAGGCAGAACCGGTCAGACCGGTTCAGGAGTCGGTCAGACCGGTTGAACCGGTCAGACCGGTTGACGAAAGTGGTCAGACCGCTTTGCCCGACACGCCACCCGGTTTTTCTTCTCCTTCTCCTATGATTTGTGATGGCAAGCTATCATCGGTATCTGCTTCAGAGGACGATGAAGAGCTTATTGATTATGGTTTTTCTCCTGAACATACAAATTTTGAGCTTAACGTAATTCATATGTCTATGGATGGTTATGTATTATCAGAAGAAAGCATTGCTCAACTTGATTTTGGTCCGAAGGAGGCTATTTTCCAGAAGCCCAAAGCCGATGAGAGTCATCTGAAGGCTTTATACATGAAGGGTCATATCAATGGGAAGCCTATCTCTCGCATGCTAGTGGATGGAGGAGCGATAGTTAACTTGATGCCGTATTCTCTGTTCAAGAAGCTGGGAGGTTCAGATGAGGAGTTGATCAAAACCAATATGACCATCAGCGGCGTTGGAGGAGGTGAACTTATGGGCGCCAAGGGAGTTGCTTCTATGGAGCTTACTATTGGGAGCAAGACTTTGGCCACTGCGTTCTTCGTCGCTGAGACACAAGGTAACTACAGTTTAATCCTTGGTCGTGATTGGATTCATGCAAACCAATGTGTGTCTTCTACTTTGCATCAATTTTTGATTCAATGGATAGATGATGAAGTAGAAGTCGTTCATGGAGATACGTCGGCTTGTGTTGCAGTGGCCGATAGTTCTACCATGAATGATCATGAGAATCTTAAATGCTTATCTGGTTTAGATTTATCTGATTGTGAGATCATTGGTTGCACCAAGGATGGTTTTGCTACTGCTGTTATGAGGCCGATTGGAGATCTGGCCATACCATCTCTTATGATTTGATGGATCCAAATCTAGAGTGGTTACAGCAGAGGCGTGAGCACTATCGGGCGCATAAGAACGATATGTGTGAGGCCATTGAAGATTTTGATGATTTAAGCAAATTGGGACAAGGGTTTACGTCGGCTGATCCTCTAGAGGAGGTAGATATTGGTGATGGTACTGTACCTAGGCCGACATTTGTAAACAAGAATCTTGATCCTTTGTTTAAATCTGAGTTAATAAAGCTATTAAAGGAGTATGTTGATTGTTTTGCATGGAGTTACAATGAAATGCCTGGTTTAAGTCGTGATTTAGTTGAACATCGTTTACCCATTAAACCTGGTTTTAGGCCTTTTAAACAATCTCGTAGAAACTTTAATCCTGATATTTATGACCGAGTGAAAGAAGAAATCAATCGGTTGCTAGATGCTAAATTTATTAGGCCTTGTCGATATGCTAATTGGATTTCTAATATTGTGCCTGTTGAAAAGAAAGGAACAAAAAAGCTTCGTGTTTGCATTGATTTTAGAGATCTTAATAGAGCTACTCCTAAAGATGAATATCCTATGCCTATAGCTGATTTTCTTGTTAATGCTGCATCTGGACATAGAATTCTTAGCTTTCTTGATGGTAATGCTGGTTATAATCAGATATTCATGGCCGAAGAGGATATAGCCAAAACGGCCTTTCTATGTCCGGGTTTCGTTGGTTTATTTGAGTGGGTAGTAATGACTTTTGGTTTGAAGAATGCTGGTGCTACATATCAAAGGGCTATGAATTTAATTTTTCATGATTTACTTGGCATCATAGTAGAGGTTTATATCGATGATATTGTTGTCAAATCGGCTGGAGAAGGCTCTCATTTGGCTGATTTAAGACTTGCATTTGAAAGAATGCGTCGGTATAAATTGAAAATGAATCCACTCAAATGCGCTTTTGGTGTATCAGCTGGAAAGTTCTTGGGATTTGTTGTACATGAAAAAGGCATAGAGATAGATCCTAAGAAGATTGAAGCGATTAATAATGTGAAGGCTCCTACTTGCAAGAAAGATTTGCAAAGGTTCTTGGGCAAAATAAATTACTTGAGAAGATTTATTTGTAATTTGTCCGGGAAGGTGAATGCTTTTACTCCTTTACTTCGGTTGAAGAATGACATTGATTTCACTTGGGGGGCAAAACAACAAGAAGCATTTGATGAGATCAAGCAATATTTATCTTCGCCACCCGTCCTTCAAGCGCCTAGGAGTGGAGTTCCATTCAAGTTGTATGTGGTGGCGGAAGAAAATGTCATTGGAGGTGTTTTGACTCAAGAAACCGAAGGAAAGGAACATGTGGTTGCATATGAGAGTAGAAGATTGTTGGATGCCGAAACAAGGTACACTTTTATTGAGAAGTTATGTTTATCATTATATCATACTTGTACCAAGTTGAGGCATTATCTTTTACCAAGTACTTGTATAGTCGCGTGTCAAACCGACATAATTAAATACATGTTGCATAAACCAATTCTAAGTGGTAGAGTCGGCAAATGGGCTTATGCTTTAGTTGAATATGACTTGCATTGTGAACCATTAACTTCAATGAAAGGTCAAATAGTAGCCGACTTTATTGTTGGACATAGAGTGGATAAGCAACTTGATTTAAATGTCGGTTATGTTACTTTTACTCCATGGAAGTTGCATTTTGATGGATCGGTTTGCAAGAGTGGTTGTGGTATTGGAATTGTTATTACTTCTCCTCATGGGGCTATTTTTGAAGCACTTAACCGATTAAATCATAAATATACTAATAACCAAGTCGAGTATGAAGCTCTTCTATTCGGATTGGGAATTTTGCATGACATGGGGGTAAAGCATGTGGAAGCTTATGGTGATTCTTTGCTGGTGGTACAACAAGTTTCTAAGGTATGTCAATGCTTAGATGGATTTTTAAATGCATATCTCGATAGATGCTTTGATATTATATCTTGCTTCGATGAATTTGTGATTCGTCATGTACCACGAGAAAGGAATCCAAAGGCAAATGCTCTGGCTCAGCAAGCATCTGGTTATAACGTTCAGAAGAGAAATTTTCAAGAACAAAGACCGGTGTTTTTAGAAGCCGAGTGTTCTGTTCTGGAGGAACCGGTCGCACCGCTTCCTCAAACCGGTCTGACCGGTTCAACCGGTCTGACCGCTTTAGAGAACCGGTCTGACCGGTTGTCTGGTGAAGATGCTACTTCGGGTGTTCTTTGTGATCAAGACGAAGTAGATGATTGGAGAAGGCCTCTGATTAGTTATTTACAAAATCCTAGCAGTACAGTTGACAGAAAAATTCGACGGTGGGCTCTAAAGTTCGTTTTGGATGGTGATGAGTTATATCGTCGGACTATTGATGATTTACTTTTAAAATGTTTGGGTCCTGACCAAGCTAGGTTGGCTATGGCAGAGGTTCATGAAGGGATTTGTGGTACTCACCAATCGGCTCCCAAGATGAAGTGGCTCCTTAAGAGAGCTTGTTTCTATTGGCCCAAAATGATAGCCGATTGTTTTAGATACTACAAAGGATGTGAGGAGTGTCAGAAACATGGAGATATTCAGTTGGTACCAGCAGCAATGATGCATCCAATTATCAAACCTTGGCCTTTCCGGGGATGGGGGTTAGACTTTGTTGGAAAAATTCATCCTTCTTCGACAAAAGGTCATTGTTTTGTGATTGTAGCGACTGATTACTTTACCAAATGGACGGAAGCAGTTCCTTTGAAGAATATGACACATAGAGAGGTGATTGAGTTTATCAGAGAGAATATTATACATAGGTTTGGCATTCCACAAACTCTGACTACGGATCAAGGGACTTCATTCATATCCAAAGAGGTGCGTGAGTTTGTCAATTCTTATGGTATTAAACTTCTTAATTCATCTCCATATTATGCTCAAGCCAATGGTCAAGCAGAATCTAGCAACAAAACTTTGATAAAGCTCATTAAGAAGAAGGTAGAAGATCATCCTAAAAGATGGCATGAGGTATTATCTGAAGCTTTATGGGCTCATCGTATTTCTAAACATGGTGCTACTAAAGTTACTCCATTTGAGCTTGTGTATGGTCAAGAGGCCGTTTTACCTGTAGAGGTGAATCTTGGCACATATAGACTTGCAAAACAGAATAATCTTAATTTTGATACATATTATGCTTTGATGATGGACAATATTGATGAAGTGACTGACAAGCGTTTGGAGACTTTGGAAGAGATTGAGAAAGATAAGAGGCGAGTGGCGAGAGCATACAACAAAAAAGTAAAATTCAAATCCTTTCAAGTAGGTGATTTGGTTTGGAAGACAGTTTTGCCCATAGGGATGAAGAGTAACAAGTTTGGCAAATGGTCTCCAAGTTGGGAGGGTCCTTTCAAGATTGTGAAGGTTTGCTCAGGAAATTCTTATATGGTGGAAACCTTACAAGGTCAACAACTGCCTAGGGCTCTCAATGGGAGATACTTGAAGAAGTTTCATCCAAGTGTTTGGCAAAGTGCTTGATAGGATATAGCCGATTCATGTTGAGAATCGTCCTTAGGATAAAATGTCTGGTGAATTCTGTAAACATCGACCTTAGCATGTTTTCTAGTGCATAAAATTTACTAGAAAACAGGGGGGCATGTGTTCGCACCCAAAATTGGCAAGCTACGCAAACCGGTCAGACCGACCTCAGGAAGCGGTCAGACCGGTTTCCCTGTAGCCGATCTGGCAACAGCCAAACCGGTCTGACCGGTTTGCCAGAGCGGTCTGACCGGTTTGGATCCGAGTTGGAGTAGAATTAGGAGTCCTAGTTGTTTACAAATTGTAAAAGGATTCCGTGCAGGGCAAGACCTCCCCACCCTATAAATATAAAGGGCCATGGCCGATTGAGGGGGGATCCAATCGATCAATCAATATATTTTCTACTTTTTTATCTCCAAACCCTATCTTTTCCAACCCCTTTGCTTTCCTTGCTTGTCTCTACGGCGTTCAAGGAGGTTCTGAGTGGCCTGACCGATCTCAGAGCAACCCTAGGCGCACCATCTCCGACGGGGTCCCTCCCGAGGTGGTGATCCTAGGTTCATCCCGAAGTCCCCGACAGAAACCGGTCTGACCGGATCTGTAAACCGGTCTGACCGGTTTGGGCGAGGCTGCGGTGAGTTCATCGTTTCTTCGTTTGCGCGATACGGCGCTCGCGTGTGTTGGCCAGAAAAAGCGTCAACACAATGTAAACGAGAACAATGCAAAGAAGGAGAATAGGAGATCAATGCAAAGAAGAAAAAGGAAAATCTATGCAACTTGAAAAAAGTGGAAGTCTTGCGCCTGACCAAGCATATGAGAGAAACATAGAACCTACTGAATATCAAGGCTATGAATCACTTAATACTTTTAATGAACTTCTTATGGTATACTGACACATATTTTTTTACCTAAAAATGGATTCCAAAATTTGACCATGCTAATTACTTATCTCCCTTTTCAGAGTTCAAGTTTTATTCAAGGTGTCAGTAATCCTCACTCTTTTGGAGGGACAGATGATTGGCACTTTTAGTAGGACTGAAAATGTAAGTCTATGTGAATTATGCATATTGAATTGAATCAAGAAATCATCATCTCTGAATTACTTTTCTATGCAGGCCAAGTACTGAAGGCATGATAAAACTCTTCTTTTGAGTGGTACAGGCTTTTGTATATGAAAGTAGGAGTAACACAGAGTGTTGGTATACGCTCCTGTGTAAAGCTTTTGTGCTGACAGCTTTTGTATAAGCTTTTGCGTTAAGCACTTCTAGTTTAGAGTAAAATATATGTACTATGTTTTTAGTTATTGTTGAATGAACTAGCGACTTGCAGTCAAAACAAAAGGCATGTTCAGTATGGCTGGCGATTTTGTTCCTGGTATAGGCAACGAGAAAACTTGAGCTCCGATCCTGACCATTGCTTCTCTATTGGATGGCTGAGATGACGCTACTGCTTAACTTACAGTGGTAGTTACCACTGCACCCGATCTGTGTCCCTGCGCGCCCCCCTCTCTCACGGTCTGCATTCCGATTTTTTTTCTTTTTTTTCTAAATATTCCTTTTTCTTTTCATGGAGTGCAAACCAACCACACATGCATTTTGGAGCTGCGCTTATATCGGTCAATGCGTTATGGATTAAACAAATTATTATGCACATCAACAATCCGATCATTTAGTCGTAGGCGAACACATGACTCTGTAGCGAGTCGTTCCATGTTGTAAAATCATTATCTGGTAATACATCCACTACCACGATGCACCAAATCTTAATATGGCAAGATACAAAAAAGTTGGTGATTTGCCATGTGTCCATTGAGCAATAGAAGGCTATTTTGCTAGTCGCGAACAATGAAACGTAGCCTGATCACGAATGGAAGTCTTGTGACATGAGAATGATGTTCATAACATAAGGAATACACGTTTCCGATGACGAATACAAAAAACTGGAGACATCCATAGGCCATTGCCATCGCTTGCATTCAGAAATACAAAATCAACATGCACTGCTTATATGTTCAAAGCAATCAAAACAAGACTGTTCAAAGCATTTCCATCCACATGAACCAAGGCGCAACACCACATATATGGATCCTAGTCCAGCTTGCCTGCTCTGCAGGCAAACAATTCACAAATTTCTATGGCTTGCATTTTGGACTCCTTTAGATTCTCGGCACAGATTGACAATCTGCTTCACATGAACACAACAACGCTCAGATTAGTGAAAAGTCGAAATAAAAGGAAAAGAAATCCCCACAATGCTCCTTCATATTCTTAGCAAGTGCATTATGGCTGATATGCAGTGTCTACTGAGCAGATCTTGTACTAGAAAATATTCTAAATATTCAATAGCAACATGGAACAATGGTTAGCCGTTTACGTGCGGTGGTTAAATGCATAATTCAGTGAAGATCCAATTCTCTGCTGCTTTGGAAATTAGAAAAAAAAGTAAATTGCAAAAATTCCAAGAGTATTAGCTAAGTGATTTTGCACAGTGGTAAATGTCGAAGGCATGATTTGCAAACCATTTTAGAAAAATCGTGGGTTGTGATACAGCTATAGAAGGATGTGCCATCACCGTATACAAGCGCTCTTTCAACATATGAGATAATCCATTAGCAAACATCCGACTGACAAAGAAAGGGGGAACTGAATCTAAAAATTATTCATGAAAAAAGACCCTCGATGCTAGTGCCAGAAGAAAACAAGGGCATGCTTGTTTATTCTTTATTTCACGATTAGCTAATTAGTAGCTATAAATTAGAATATAAAAAAAGAAAATATCTACACAGGTTCAAAATCTATACTCTAGCTAGACTAAATAGTCCTGCGACATAGTCCCATATCAACAACTGACACTAATTTGGGCACAGAAATAAAGACATGCAATTGCAAATGCAGTAGTGCTCAGTATACATTGAGTAGATCAAATTTTGCAGAGTTAAAAATGCATATATCTGGGTATTCAGAAGATTGCAAGGGAAAGATCTCACCAATGAGAGTGTCAGCGGCAGCAACCAGAGAATGCCACAAAACTGCTTGATAAATAAAGGTCAACAAATCAATATTTTTTAGATAGCAAAAATGTACATAACTTAAGTAAAGATTTACCAACTGAAGCAAAATTACAATCACATTTCCATCCGGTTCAGGTGGTCAAACCAATATTAGTTCTCTGCATGCAACCAACCAACCATCAGTGAAGGGGGAATGGGAGGTCACAATAGTTGCACCGTCAAACATCAGCAATCCCCGAGTACAAGTGACCAGTGGGAACCATCAAGCTCAGGATATGGCTTTCTTCCCAAAAAGAAATATCCGAAAGATTTAGGTACCACAATATGAAATATTTATCTAGCCCAAAAGCTTCATTCAAAATTATTTGTGCAATCAGCATCCCTAATAAGTAGACTATTAAATATAAACAGCAAAGTCAAACGGTTCATGGGAGCATCCCAGTCAGACAAACTAGGATGTATACAGGTCTAACAGAACATAAGTGCATACGGAGTATTTAGTTAATTAGTAAAATATGAAGCCATACCTCTAGTAAATACATATATGGAACCTATAGCATACCTCTAGTAAATACATATATGGTTAAAATAATATACTTGACATTTACATACAATTGGAATATGTTCAGCTATACAGACTGAAAATATGAAGCCATGCATAAAGAAACCCACGGCTGAGATCACAATAAGAGAAGAATAGAATCATTGCTACTTGATAAATTTACCCTTTACCCTTTTCCCCTCCATTTACCATTTGAGAAACAACACACATCAAGAATATAATTAAAGCAGCAGGTCCAAAGTTTCAAAACCCCAGAGATACCTTCAGCACTTCCGCAGCTGGAGGCCAATGCAGGCGTCATGCTGGCTGCCGATTTGTACATACATCGATCTGCACGCATCAGGCAAAATTGACAATGTTAATCAAGTCAACACGAGCAAAAAAACTAGGGGACTAATTCCTGTTGCCGGCTCATTTCTGGCCCTGTTGGGCTATTAATGATGAATCAGCAGCTTTATAACTTGAATTTCACCCTGTATACTTCTGCATCAGACAAAATCTTGCTGCCAAAAATTCAGTAAAGTTGTGAGAGTGGTCAGACTGAGTATTCTTCTGCCGATCCAGCCAATTAAGAGCTGGTGGACCGATCCTTGTGCTGTCGCCGAGTCGTCGATCATGAGTCTCTGCTACAGCGCCGTCCTAGCCGCGTGGGTCTCATCCAAAAGGATGTGTAAGGAGGCAAGCCGGTGAATCAGTTTGGGCCATTGAGGTATGTCGAACAGCAGAAAACAAGAGATCTCGCTGAGCTCCAATATCTAGTAAATGAAGTTGCCACAACGAACTGAAAATTTGGCTATAGTGAATTAATAAGAAATGTTTCTTCCTAGACGAATCTCACAATAGCAAAAGAAAAGATTGAACTTTTTGCTCATAATTACCTCAACAAGCTCCAGACGACGCCACGACGTACGGCCCCGTCGAGGTCCTCTGCTCCCATCGATGTGCTTGCCTGGACGCCGAGGATGGAGCCCGCTGCCTCTCTCCACAGACCACAGAGGCACAAGCAATAGCATGCCGTGTGCCAACCAAACGACTGCCACAGGAAGGGGGGCGCCGGTGAGGGAAGGTTGTGCACCCCCGTTCCCGGACCCGTGGCCGCACCATCCAAGGGGGTCGGCATGCCGCGTATCGGTGAAGAATGAAGAGGAGCAGAGCTGCAGCGCCTGGGGAAGATGCCTCCGCTAGATCCGGTTCCATTAGCCCAGTCCCTGACTAGATCCAGCGCATGGATGTGAGCTCCGGCCGGAGCTAGGAGGAGCGGAGGGGAAGGAGCAACCTCGGTGGAGTGGAGCCGATCCAAATCGTCCCACCGGTCTTGACGAGGGAGGGAGGCGGGCCGCCACCGCTCGTCGTGCGAGGGAGGCGCGCCGCCACCGCTCGTCGTGCGAGGGAACCGGGCAGCCACCACTCGTCGTCGGAAGGAGGCTGGGCCACCGCCGCTCGTCGTAGGAAGGGACGTGGAGTTGCTGCTGCTGCTCGTCGTGGGAGGGAAGCAAGAATGTGCCTCCCCACCGCAGCACCTCGGGAAGAAGCCAGGCGTCCAGCTGCATGGGCGCTCCGGTGAGGGGAGGGAGAGAGCCATGTGCGCGGCCGCCGGTGGGGGTGGCCGCACATCGCCGCATGAGAACAGATCCGGGCGTCACGAAGCACATCTCCGCCATTGCCGACTGGATGAGCAGGAGGGCTGTAGGGACAACCTCCTCTTCGTCTCGCCGAGCAGGAGGGCGCAGGGGAGGCCGGGACTCCGGGAGCGTAGAGGAGAAAGCAGGGGAAGCAGGGACGGGAGCAGTGGACGCCTGCCTTCTTCGGCGAGCTCGTCGGAGCACCGGTGGCCGCGAGAGCGGAAGGGGAGCGGCGGCGCCGGCCGGGGATTAGCAGAAGCTGGGCGACAAAACGAGGAACCGCCGCGATCCCACGTTAATTTTATTGGAACGTGAACGGGTTAATAAAAATTTAGAAAAAGCAAAAAAAATAAAAAAAGACGCGGAGGGCCGGACGGGGCCGCGGGACTGCGGCCGGGCGAGTTGGTTCGGCGGGGCGGAGATGGCTCGGGGTACGGAATAGTTATTCTCTACCGTATAGTACTACTATATATATATAATATATATATATAAATAAAGGCGTGTTCGAGCGTTTCGAGGAGGAGGGCGGCGAGTTCGTGGTGTACCCGGGGCAGTCCAGGCAGTCGGTGAGCGCGATGCACAACCTGCACCGCGCCGCCGACCAGGCCGCCTTCCCCGGCGACGGCGGCGTCCTCCGGCGGGCCAGGCGCTGCAGCCGCGCGTTCCTCCAGGAGCGGCGAGCCTCCGGCCAGCTCAAGGACAAGTGGCTCATCTCCGCGGGCTTGCCCGGCGAGGTCGCGTACGCCCTGGACTTCCCCTGGAAGGCGAGCTTGCCGCGCGTGGAGACGAGGATGTACCTGGAGCAGTACGGTGGCAGTGCCAATGTGTGGATCGGGAAGGTCCTTCATAGGCACGTTTTTTTAGTTCCAATCTTATTAGTTCCCAACTCTGCGCCGTACATCTTTTTCACTGCTTGACACTCGATTAACTCCGAACCTTTTAGGATGCCTCTCTTCAACAACGACCTGTTCCTCGAGTTGGCAAGGGCCGATTTCAGCAACTTTCAGAGACTATGCCGGCTCGAGTGGCACGGCCTCAAAAGGTGACGATGAAACTCTTCCACTCCAATCTCGAATTCAATTCTTTCACGTGCATATCCAGGCATCCAGCTCTGTCCCCAAGCTATTTACTTACGGAGTATATATTGTAGTACATGTGAATTGATCTATCCAATCCACAGATGGTGTAAGAGAAACAATCTTGAAATACATGGGGTGACTCCGAAGAGCGCACTGAGAGCGTATTTCCTGGCTGCAGCCAACATCTTCGAACCAGACCGAGCGGCAGAGCGGCTGGGATGGGCACGCACTGCAGTGCTTGCGGAGGCCGTGAGCTCGCACCTCCTGAGCAAGTCTGGTTCTGACAACACAAGGGAACGGCTCCTATGCAAACTCGCTGCTAGTGGCAGTCCACAAAGGTACGAGCATGCACGTACTATTCGTGTTTGTTGGAATTCAGAGCCAAGCGAAGGTACGAGCAAAGGCCACTAGCTAAAGGCTCCCACCAGGGTTCAAATCCTGAGTGAGGCACGTTAAACTTTAGGGGTCTTTCTTGGGGTATTTCTTTCAAAAAAAAAACACAAGTTAGAAAATTGGAAAAAAGCAGCAATCCAATATTTATAAGGTTAATTATACACATGGTGCTATATTAACTTAGTAGCAGTGCCAATATAAGTTAGAAAATTGAGAATCTTGAAAGAATCCACACCTAAACTCTACCTAATTATAAAGCAAGGATTGCTTCCGCGGTTGTCGGGGACCGTAATTAGGGGTCCATTGATCATCGGGGTAATCACCCGAAAAAGCGCAAAAAGGCTGCCTCCAGGAACCTTTGGACCTGGACATACAAAATCACGCAGCCCAATGGCCCGACACGGCCCAACAACAACCCACGGGGATGCGCCGCCCTCACGTCCAAACTCCGCCTCGCTCGAGGGAACCCCACCCCTCGAGCGGCGAGACGCAAATCTCCGCCTCGCCAGGGGACGCCTCGACCCCTTGAAAGACCGCTACGACGCGGTACAGTCACTCATTACCATCCCCCATGATGGGCACTAGAGTCAAAAGGTAAAACTTCGGCCGCACGTCGCCCCTGACAAAACCTGACCGCACCGTACCACCATGACGCGGACAGGCAGCCACTCTGCAGGACGTGCCCGGCACTACACCTCCGACGCATCTGGCCCCGGTCACTCCGCGGCGCTATTTCACCAACTCCTGTCAGAACACCCTCGGATGGGCATGGGGACCCTCGAACGGGAGTACGAACGACGACCGGGGCGAACCTTGGTCAAGCGTCATCATGTGGCCGACGAGACGGAGTACGACCTCCTTAACCCTTGCTCGCTACGCCAACGGGCGGCCACGCCCTGCACTGCGGCAACAGTGAGTGTTGTAGCACCCCAATGCTGCCTACTCCCGCCCCCTAGGGCAGTAGAGCACTCGGGATGCGTACTGGGGCCGTCAGGCCAGCAGGAAGCCAGCCGCCCCGTACGCACCAAGCCTGACGCAACCGATGGGGCAAAAGCCGGTCGTACCGGTCCGTTAGGCCGGGCCACTACGCCTCTGACCACGGTGTTACGACGACATGCCAGCTGCGTACGACGCGCCAGCTCCTGTCCACCCGTCCCCGTGATTTACGGGTAACCGACCCCTCGGGGCAGGGCAGGAAACCCCTCGAAGGAAGACGCGGACAACGACTCGACCGCCACGACGACCATTCGACCCCTTGAAGACCTGACAGAACAAGTACGGGACCCGCCACATCGCCGACCAGCGCCGAAAGCCAGCCCAGCTCGTCTTCATGGCACGGATTCGCCGAGAATCAAGATCACTCCATGTGGGAGGCGTCCCACGATATCTACTGTAGTCATGATTGTAACCCTCTATCCCTTGAGATATAAAAGGGAAAGTCAGGGGTCCCGAAAGGGACAAGTTGACACGTCCAGGCACGCGCCCAGACACGAACACTCACACACACACACGATATTGGCATTCACCTCGATCATCTTCTTCCTTCGTTCCGGGACTTGGAGAACGACTCTCCTCTCCCACCTTCACTTGTAGCCCCCCACTGCAAGCACCAGGGTGCGAAACTAACACGAGCGCGCGAGCGCCTCTTGCTGGACGTACGGCCCCGCGGCCGGAACCAGGATAAACCCGTGTTCTTGTGTTGGCTTCTCGCATCGACCATCAGGGACGAGACACAGCGCACTTTCTGTGCGGCTGAGGGAGTGCCGGCCATTCTCGACGCCGACAGCGGTACCTAGGAAACGGTTGATTCTGCGGTACGTCGTAATTTTGCAATAAAGACCCTGAAAGTTTGTTAATTGGTGTACAAGATGGAATCACAGTATACCCTCACAATAAAAACGCGTTCGATACGTTTGTCGACATAAAAATTCCAACTCTTACTCTACACGTCATGCAGCTGGGCCGTCTACAGCCCACATGCGCACGTTACCAGCTGCCAGGTACTCCAGGCTCGTAGCCCAGCAAAAGGGTGCTAGCACAGAGCTGGCTGAATCGGCCTGCTGCATGGCCTGCTCTGCTGCAGCTGGGCCAGCTTGAGCCTGTGATCCCCAACGGACAACAACCCAACCCACGTGCCACTGATATCTAGAGTGGAAGATGAGATCAGCATGATGGCAGCAAATAAAGAAATATTTAGCCAATAAAAAAGAGGGGTAGCTCTAAGATTATACAAATGGACAAATTAAACAACTTTATATACAACACAAGACACAATAGGTGCATGTATTTACCGGTCGCAAAGACATGAGAGGGAAATTGTCGAAGTCTACTCTAATATGAGGTGACATTGTTATAAAAATAAAACGTGGACACATGCTAAGCGAAAATGGGCCATGGCTATGAGCACCCATCACCCATGGAGCAATGGTTCTTACTAGGCTAGATAAGGTGTGAAAAGAAGGGTTAAAGCTTCTGCGCGACTCGTCGCGCTGGCCGCGGAGCGCGCGACCTGCTGCGGCCCAGCGGGAAGACCGCGGGAGCAGGCGGGCTCTCCTTTCGCATACGGGCTACAACGGTAGGCCTAGTTCTGTCAAGACGTGGGCCATGCATGGTGTATATAGGGAGAGGAAGAGCCCACGTGTAATATTGGCCTACATCATTGGAGGTTTTCGAGTGATTTTTTAGCTTGATTGATGCGAACCGTAGTGCCTATAAGCAATATGAATTTTTTATACTCGCATTTATAGTTATATATTCCTCCAAACTTATGTATCAATCCATATATTATAACTATCAATCTATATATATTATGAGTACAATCTGTGTATCATCATTCTTTATATTCTGACTATCAATCCACGTATATTATGACTATCAATCTATATATGTTTCGAGTACAATCTACGTATTCGCTATATCAACCTGCATATTTTGACTATCAACCTACATATATATGACTATCAATCTACATATATTTTAAGTATCAACCTACATGTTTGCTACATCAACCTATGTATTCTAACTATCAACCTACATGTTTTCTACATCAACCTATGTATTCTAACAAATAATATTTGAGTATCAACCTATGTATTATTCTATATCAACTCGTTTTTTGGCTTAAATAACTCCTCTCTTTTTTCTCCTTGGTAAAAGGATGTACAAGAATCTCTACATAGGTTAAAGGCACCACAAGATAATAAATTGTTATAGTAGACATGCAATACATGTTATTATTTGTGAAATACAACACATTGACACGCAATTTGTATATATATTGCTACTATGAATTCAACATAAATTGATAGTCACATAAAACAGTTTGAAAACATATCAAATATGGATCTAGTTTTGTAGATCTTGCTGCAAAGAATTCAACGGCGCAAACGGATTTTAAAATGGATACTTCGTTGGAGAGTTATGCTTTTTTAAAAAAAGATACATCTATTTTTGATGATGACATGAACAATGATTCTTGGTTAGTCTGCAGTGTCCCAGTGGTTCTGGTAACTTGGACTGGTGGAGGCAACGTGCGGTCTCTCTGATTGGTTGGAGGGGAAGAGGAGATCGCGGGATTGGTCGGAGGAGAGGGTCGCGCGTTAAGTTTGTAGCGCGATGGGTCGCGCGTTATCCTGGTCCAAAAGAAGTTCTCTTTGACTATCGAAACACATATTAGAATTAGAAAAGATGTGGTCGTGTTTTATGGTAGGAACATATATTTTATTTTAGGAACAACAGTAATAGCATTGAGTAGTAGATGACGTGCCTCAAGACCTTTATGGTGACTTCATCAATCTTAAAATTTGTTGGTCCAATCTTTAGAATGTGCTTATTATGGTATATTTATATTGTTATTTCGATAAAATATATTAAGTCTAAATGATGTGGATTTTTACAGCATGTAAACATCTATTTAGTTTTCAATGAAACATAATATCATAGAAATAAAAAAATTATATAAAACAACATGTTTAGTATTTAACCGTAGCAACGCACGGGCACTGTGCTAGTAAGGAGTAATTAGCATTGGCAGGCAGTTGTTCAACATAATGAAAGTCAAAATTCATCAAAGCATGTTCTCTTAGGCCCGCAAAAAAAACATGTTCTCTTAGCAGCAGTAACATGGTAAAAAGGATGATAAAATAAAAGAAGATAAAGTAGGAATAGCAAAAAGAGTTGGCAGGAGTTACACCTCACGCGGGGGCGACTTTACGTGACATTTTATTTCAACATCACCACCTGCCAAGTCTTTTGGCCCCTGATGCTTAGGGTAACATGTCCGCGCCACCAGATACGGCAACCAAGGGGTGATCACGTTGTGTTTTACCTAGATTTTCTCGCAACGCCTAGAAAGTGATCCAACCAAACCCACCAATCCGTCCGCTTCATTCACCAGCTGCACTCTTGCCGTCCATGGCCATCCCGAAGGCAAGGCCGCGACGCCACCCTCTTGCCACCCTCTCTCTCCACCTCGCCGTCGTGGGTGCTCTCGCCATGGTCACGGCGCAGGCGCCTCCTCCGCCGCAGCCGCAGCTGCTCACGACGGCCACCGGCCGCACCGTACCCACCACCGCCGTCGCCGTCGCCATGATCGCCTTCTTCGTCCTCGTCATCAACCAGTGGCGGCGCAGCAGCTCCGCGGGCGCCGGCGCCGGGGGACGGCAGGGGTCCATGTCCATCAGGCGGCGCGGGCGCCGGGGGCTCGACGCGGCGGCGTTGGCCGCGCTCCCCGTCGTGCCGTACGCGGAGATCAGGAAGCACAGGCCGAGCGGCGGCGGCGGGCTGGAGTGCGCCGTGTGCCTCACCGCGTTCGCCGACGGCGACGAGCTCCGGCTGCTGCCGCGGTGCTCCCACGCGTTCCACCCGGACTGCATCGACCCCTGGCTCGAGGGCCACGTCACCTGCCCGCTCTGCCGCGCCAACCTCGAGCTCGAGGACCCCGCGCCGCCGCCGCCGGCGGCGTCGCTTTCTTCGCCCGAGACCAAGCCGCGGACGCCCGAGGCGGCCGTCGCCGTTCGCGTGGCGGCGGAGAACGACGAGGAGGAGGAAAGGAAGGAGGAGGCCGCGGAGCTCGAGAAGCTGCGCTGCGCGCGGCGCGCGGCGAGGATGCCGCGGTCGCGCTCGACGGGGCACTCGCCGGTCTCCGCGACGACGGCCGCGGCGGCGGAGATGGGAGACCACGACAGGTTCACAGTGCGGCTGCCGGCGCACGTCCGGGAGGAAGTGCTCAAGTCGAGGCGGCTGCGGCACGCGACCAGCCTCGTCATCAGCCTCGGCGACGCCTCGAGCTGCGCGGGGAGCTCGACCTTGACGACGTGTGCGGTCGGTGGTGAGAGATGTCCCGGCGCACGGCGGCGCCGCTGGGCGTCCTTCTTGGCCAGGACGACGTCGTGGGTGGAAGGGTCGGCGCGGAAGGGCGGCGTGGGAGATGAGGCAGCGGGCACAAGAAGGCCGCCGTGCGGCCATGTGGTATGCGCCGTGGCGCCGCGGTGGCCGCTCCGGTGCAAGGCCAAGAATTTGGCTTGACGCTTTCTTTGTTCTTTTTTCTTTTCTTTGGAGATGGATTTTGTCTGTCACTAACTTTGTGTTAGCTTGCGTTCTCTTGTTGTCAAATTGTTTGTGTTTGGCTTGACTTTGCATAAATAACATGGGAAATTGGGAGCCCACTATTAGTACATCGCTAGGACGGCATGAATCATGGCGTTCCTTCATTCCCTCTGCTCTTTCTTGATATTTGATATGAAATGCGTATTTAATTCCTCAAGGAAATCTCCATCGATCATTTTACTTTGATGAAGGGCAATGTTTCCTGGAGCAAGCATGCAAGGTTGCTTAATGGATGTTAAGGTGATGGGCATGGAAACCAAACACAATGAAGCATTTAAGGTCAGAGAAGAGGATGTTCATGAAAGTACAAGTGACAAGCTCTGAAGGACATGTTTACTGTACTAGTTAGTATTCTTACCAACATACAAAAAAAAGATTAACTAAAGTCAAGTTGATTTGGAGATACAGAAACTGGCTCAGTGCGTTCTTGGAGCTGCAAATCTACCAGCAGGCAATAAGCCTATAACAGGGAGATCAGGCAGACATTCCCCCATGTGGCCAAAAACTATTACTTATTATAGAATTGTAATATAATCAGATCTGCAATGTCATATTTGAGGATGCCGATTAGGAATAGCACCCTGTTCTGGCAAATGAAGATGCAATAGTATGAATCTTCTGAAAGAAAAATCTTATTCGTTTGAACAGAAGACAATGGATTTTTCCTTCTGTCATATATACTTCTACTACTGCTAATGCAATTACTGAACATGAAACCTAATACAACAGTGACTCAGTAGTCAGTATGTATGATTGCAAAATGGAACACCACATACGTCAAATCAAACAGCTTCCATATTAGGAAAAAATAATTTGGCATTGTTCTGCTATCTTTCTCTCACTATGTCACAGAGATAGGATGAAAATGAAATGAACAAAATTCTGCAATACAGCAGTATCAACCTATACTCAAGTACCCAACAAATTCAGTGACATATAGCACTGCATCTTTTACAGGTTCGCTCTGATGTTTATCCTCGTTCCGATATGTTCTCACAATCTCGCAAAATTGGGGTTAAAAGAAAATAACCAAAATCCGCAACACTGCATCCTCAACCTACACTCTAATGCTCCAATCTTGGAAGAAGCATTTCTACTCAAACAGACTGATGGAATCATCAGAATTTTGGGACAGAATCGATGGAATACGACCATACCAAGTATTGGCGCTGAACCTGACTGAAGGCTTCTCTTCTCTCCCTGTCTTTGCCGATCAGACGCTCCTCTTCTCTTCAGTCACTGCTCCGCGCGACGAGTTCTCGCGGCGGCGGGCAGACGGCGTCCCCGTGGCGTCTCCCTTGCCGGACATGTCGTCGCCGTCGCCCTTCCAGCCGGCGCCCGGCGCAAAGAGCGACATCAGCCTCGCCACGGCGCTCCTGACGCTCCCGCCTACCGTAGCACTGGAGTCGTGGGTGCTGCCCTCCCTGACGCGCACGGACGCTACCGCGCTCGTCACGTGCCTCAGCCTGTGCGACATGAGGATCTCCAGGCGCACGTGCTCCGGGAGCCGCAGCGCGAACCGCTCCATCCCGCCGTCGCTGTCGCCGCCGCCGTGCCCCGTCGAGTTGGACCGCGGCAGCGCCTGCCGACCCGCCGCGCGGCGGTTCCTCGCGAGGCGCTGGATCGTGGTCCAGTCCTCCTCCTCCTCCTCGCCCTCCTCGATGGCGCTGGCTTCGCCGATCAGCACGATGGTCGCGTGAACCGGGGACGATTCCGGCGATTGCAGCGGCGGCGGTGGCGCCGGCTGGAGCTCCTGCTGCGCCGGGGCCGGCGGCGGCGCGTCGAGGAGGCTGGCGCGGCAGAGCGGGCAGGTGGCGTGCCTCTCGAGCCAGAGGCCGATGCACTCCGGGTGGAACGCGTGCGGGCAGGTCGGGAGGAGGCGGAGCGCGTCGTCGTCGTCGAACTCGAGGAGGCAGACCGAGCACTCGAGCGGGTCCTCGCGGCCGTCCATGACCCGGTGCCCCCTCACCTCGCGGTAGAACACCAGCGGCAGGGACGCGATCGCGGCCGCGTCGAGCCCGTCCTTGCGGCCGCCCCCGGGCCACTCCGACGGCGGCGCGGAGGCATCCGCCGCGCGCTGAGGGGGGACGTCGTCGTCCGCGGGCCGGAACAGGTGGAGGCAGGCGAAGGCGAGGAGCACGACGAAGACGGGGAAGAAGATGGCCATGAAGACGGAGATGCTCAGAACGTCGGCGACCCTCGGGTTGTCGCGCGGCTCCGGGGACTGCGCATCGGCGACGGAGGCCGCGGCCGTGGCCGCCAAGACGGCGGCGACTGTGGCGGCGGACATGGCGCCCCTGGGGGCTAGGGTTTGGGGTGGTGGTGGCCGGTGGCAGATTTGGCGGTGGGTTTGATTTGCGGCTCGGGGGAGGGAGGTTTAGAGGCAGCGGTGAGGGACTAGTTGCGTGGGAGATAATCTAGCGGAATCGATTTTGTTGAGATTTTCATTAAAAGATTTGACAGAGATAATTAGGTGCTTTAATTGGCGTGGGCTGGACGCGAGGATGGCAGGCTGGCGCCGTTCGCCACACTAGCCCACAAAGAGTAGGTAAATTTCGCGAGAAAGCATAAATGCTCGATCCGGAGTTTCCTCCGAATGCGACGTGTAAGTGTAAGTCAGGTGGGGTTTCACGGTATTAAATGTGCTGATGTGGAAAAGAGAAGGGAGAGTTTCATAGGGAGTGAGAGGAGTTTCATCACATGACACTCTCTTGGCACAGTTATCTAGTTTTTTTGTCTAGGTAATCGTGTAGTGAAATGGTGCACTCAGACTGGTCTAATGAGTTTGCAAGCTGAAATGTACCGTCACTGATGATCATGACACAGCTAGAGGTAAATTTATCAAACGTGATTTTCACTTACCGGGTGCAAGATTGTACTCTACCATCAATACCATATCCCCATTTAATGTTCCCTCTTTTTTTATGCAATAGGAAAAGGTAGTTTCAAAATATTGTGATAATGATATACTCTCTCTGCTGTAAAACGAAGGTCGTTTGACTTTTTTACCGCAAATTTGACCACATGTTTTATTCAAAAAATTATGAAAATATAGTCAAATTTAAGGTATTTTTTTAAAAAAATATTAATAAAGCAAGTCACCGTAAAAAATATGATAATTTGCACAAATTTTGAATAAGACGAGCGGTGAAACTTAGAGTCAAAAAAGTTAAATGAATTATAATTTAAAACAGAGGGAGTATTATGCAAATGTTTCATACTACAATGGTATCGTATAGTTACTTCCCTTGTTCTTTTGCAAGACATATTTCGCTTTCGTTAGGATAAAGACTTTGACTAATAATTACTTTGTTAATATTTTATTTATGAGATACACAAAAGCATACTAAGAAAAAGGTAATTTTCTAGTATAAATCCAATACTTCAACTTTGTGTCAAAAAATATAGCATAGTTTTTGCTTAAAGGCTTCTCTTAATGGAATAAAATATGCTTTATCATTTCAAATGAGGGAGTATTTGTGACAACATTACTAATATTGAATTAGATCTGGTATGAATTTTGGTTAATTTGTTAAGGATAAAATGTATTGGGTGATAATACTCGTTGGAAGAAGAAAAATGTGTTGAGCCTCACATGTACCCGACAGATCTGGAGATTTCCGAAGTCACCATTGGCGTCTCATTGTCAACGGGAACGCCGCTTGTCACCTAACGTATAACGCCGGTAAATCCTGAAAAAATCCCAGGAAAAGGTGCGAGCACCAGGATTTGAACCCTGGTGGGTAACTTCTCACTGGACCGTCTTACCATTGGACTACAAGTCAATTCGCTAAATGTGGAAGCCAAGTTAGTCACTAAATGGCGAAACCTCATAATATAGAATAGATCCCCCTTTTTTATAGTGCATACATATGTATGTAGATGGCCGGCATACATGCACTTCTTGGTCAAACAAGGGAATTTAAACTATATTATTGAGAGTAGTTACTCAATAATTAAGATTGCAATCTAATTGAAACCGAGGGATACTTTTACCAATTTGGATTGAATTGAGGTAGCATACTCTTGAGAAATCCATTCTCACTAGGAGACTACAAGCACTATCATTTCAAGAAAATGTTAGTATAAAAGACACAAGACATAGGATATACCCCCCCTTAATATATGCAACAAGTACTTGAATTACTTTCGACATGCATTAGTACAATTAAGAACTTTGGAGGAGTTTACCCTATATCTTGGTAAAGGCACAATAAATTGAAATGCATGAAAATTATGCCAAGAATACTCACAAACAAACTTCGTTTCATTTTCTCCCAAGTGAGGCCATGATGGATCAAGTGACAAGTGTTGCTTTCAATTCACTTGATATTTCCATCCTCATTGTTTGATTGGGATGAACAAATCAAATCTCCCCTTGATCTACTATTATCTCCTTTCTTAACACATTGTTCCGTACAATCAAGTGAGCTTGTTCTTATTTCAAGTTTACTTCATTTGGTCGAAATCATGATTTCAATTGAGATGATACCAATTGGACAAGAATCAAGCTTTGAACCTTAAATCAATTGTTATAACTTGAACCTAATCTTGAAATAACCTTCAAGCATCACTTCAAAAGGAGAGAGCAATTAAAACCACAAGGGGTAGTCTCACAAATAATGATCCTTTGGATATGGAAGGCAATTGGATCACTTATTCATGAAACCTCATAACATAGACTAAATTCCCCCAAAAGATAGCACACACACATAGATGGTGGAAACGAAATTATGTGCACTATTTGACATTTAAGTCACAAGGGGAATTTAAGCTATGTCATGAAAGATAACTAGATAAACATGAGGCATCAAACCAATTGAAATGGAGGGAGAATGACATACCTTCAAGGATGTTTTAATCTTTCTATGAGACTAAATGCACATTCCACTTGAAAACAAGTTAGTCTTTAAAACACAAAACATAGGAGAAGCTCCCCCCTAAATGTGTGCATCCAAGTATTTGAATCACTAGAGACATGCATGAGTTTATTTAAGACTCAAGAGGAGTCTATCCTATATTTTGGGTTGTTGGACCATATTTTGGTTCAAATATTTAAAGCAGCTTGAATACAGATAAAGCGGCAGGAGTTCATAGGACAGCCGTCAACAATGGCGTCCGAGGACGAAGTCCAGACGGGATACGTTCCATACACTTGCTAATGCTGAATACGTCTGAGGTACGTACACACGCCGTAGTGAACGGCATGTGGAGTTTTGATCCACCAGTCAGCCGGCCTGATGCTAGGCTAGCTAGCTGCTCAGGTGCCCCAGGACGCTTTCATTTGTGATGAACAAGTTGACAAGCTAGAAACGGAAGGAATGCATGAACGTGCATGGCTGCATGCACGTAAAGCTTATGCGTGTGCTCGACACTACATGGCTGCTGATTAACTAACGCCTAAATAATCATTGATGATTGATGAACGACGCCCTCTATACGTGCTTGGCGCCTATACTATGCAAGGCCCATACATGTATGCATTAGAAATACGTTTCGATATACTAGGATACGGCCCGGCTCGCTCGGCAGCCGGCACGGTCCGGAAAGTTCTAGAAATAGAAGCAGCGGAAGGTGCTAGAAGACCTTCATGGGCACGAGGTCGTTGATGAGTATCCTGACCAGATAAGAAATATCCCCAAGAATTGGGTGGGAAGGAACGGATCGGATACACGTATACGTGATGGCTTCTCACCCATGCACCGGGACTCCACCTAGCTAGGTCCATATGGCAGTGAGCTGGGGAAAAAGGCCACCAACACGCGCGATTAATTATCCGGACTTTGAGCTGTAGAGATAAAGACGAGAGGCCTTATCTTGATTAGCAAGGAGAGGGATCAGCCGAGAATATCTCCCGATGCAACAGACCTCGGCGGCGCTCGAAGGGACTCCTGGAGCCTGTTACCCTAGCCGCCTGCTGTCTATAAAAGGCCCTGACCCCTCACACCACAATGGGGGGAGTCTTCCTTTTCCATCGATGCAAGCCGCCGCCAGGGAGAGCGCCAGCTCTTTGCGTCTGCCGCCGCCGCCCGAGTCTGCTTCAACCCAGCGACGCGATCGTGACTACGGCAAGCCGGCGACGTCCACCGCGGCTGTCTTCTCCAAGCCTAGCTCTCACCTCCATCACCGGTCGGGAGCCGGCGACTACGTCGGAGCCGGGTCAAGCGCCATGAACCCCCCGTACACCGTCGGTGGCGCAGGTTGATGCTTCACTCCTTCTCTGTTTTACAGATCCCATCCATCATCTGCATGCACGACCACGTACACTGCCCAGATGAGAGGAGCCTGGACCCAAGGCGATGAAGTCGACCGTCGGAGACGAGCGTCACCAGGCCGCCGGTCTGTCGAAGACCAGTGCCTATGAGGACGGCGCAACCGCGACGAGGCTGCCGGAGACGACGCCGAAGGCGACGAGACGACGGTGCTGAAGATGGCGCTGAAACACACAAGATCACGGCGGCCAGATGGCGACAGCCGAGAATGACGCGACGATCAAGAGGCTGTGGAGCTGGGCCGTCCGAACTACGGCCGGCGATGCGCCCTATACGGCCAGTGATGCACACGCATGAGCGTGCGTCACATACGTACATGCACAGGAAGGCATGCATGCACTATGTGCATGTCCCTTGCATGTATTTGAGCCTAATGAAGAAGCCAGGAGCTGATGAATGCACGTACGTACGCATGCAATGCATGCACATGCACATGCAAGACGGCGACAACCACCATCAAGAGGCCGGAGGCTCTGCAGATGGGTTTTCCTGCTGCCGTGCTCCACACATCAAGATTTGAAGATTCAAGACCCCGACAATCAAGCTGCCACGATGTCGGCTACTCGGTCAAGCTGCACGTCTTCTCCAAGCATCTGCTACCCCTACAACAACCACTGCGCGTTGTTCGACACCGACGAGGCGGGCGACGCGGGGCAGGCGGAGCTGATGTCCCAGCTGCGCTACACTGGCACATGGACACCGACGAGGCCATGACGTTGCCGACGCCCATACACACACCTACATCACCATCATCAGCACATGCTTGGAGAACGTGAAGCGAAGACCAAAGACGACGACCACGGCAGCCTAATCGGAGGTGCTCCGGCAAGCTAGTCTTGCGGAGGTAATTAACCGGGCGCTTTCCGAGGCCCCGGGAACCAGAAGACCACATCGCCCAAGTCAAGATCGCCGTCAGCAGGCCATGGAGTGCACCATATTAGGAACTTGTATATTTGTTGTCTGAAAAGATTAATGAAATACTTGTTCCCTTTCTTTTTACTTTGTGTACTCTGTACACTAGCACGCTCGCGTTTTTATTTTCCCCCGCGTGTAGAGAAATCCCTTGGCGATTTTTCTGTCCAAACAAATTGGCACGCCCGGTGGGACCTGGTTCTCCTCCCATCTCTGCTGCGCAGTGGTTGTCGAATTCGTCTTCGCCGTTCTCCATCAACACAGCATGCTGCATGAAGGACTTCGGCAAGGAGCTATCCTGACGAGGAATCTCCTTCTTGCAGGAGGATCTCCCAACGCCGTCAAGACCCTGCCGCCGTCTCCGATCCAGTTCGGGACGTTCACTGCTGCGCTGATGTCCAAGCAAGGAGGGGCATCCGAAGCCACCAAGACCCAAGCTCCAGCCGCCGCGAAGCCCGTGAAGGTCCCTGCTGTGGTGACTGTCATCGCCGCCAACACTCAGGAGCCGTTCCTGCTCAACTTCGAACAGTTTCCGCGCGTGGCGATCTTAGAGTACCGCAACAAGACCTACGTGCATGGGACGCAAGACCCGGCACAGTTCCAGAGAGCCCAGTCCAAGAAAGCTCAAAAGCGAGCTTCTGCTAAGGCGAAGAAGGAGCGTCGCGGTCTCATGCTGGAGGCCCGCGCGCTTCTGAAGAAGTCGGTGACGGCCTGTTCAAGAGGTGGCTACTCCAGCTGTGGAGCGCACGGAGGTCAAGCTACTGGAGGCCTTGGAGGCTGTGTCTAGCAACTTGCGATGACACATGTCCTTCGCTCGCCATTCCTCAAGCCCGCATCCGCTACGCAACTACCGGAGGAAGTACCGCAAGGTGCAGCGGCTACACCAACAAGTGAGCTCTCGCATCGCCCAGATCACAGTCCCAGAGGAGGACTGGTCCCTCGACACCGGCGTCCTCCTCGACAAGGTCTTCACCTACCCCAGCATCCTGGAACTGCCGTACGACGTGTTCCCCGACGAATGGGCGCACGAACCAGCCAAAGTCAAGAGCCTGGTGTGACGCGCGATCATGCGGAAGTACTGGAAGAGGAGACGCTCGAACAAGAGGCCACACTTCACAGGGGTGATGATCGCCATCGACAACAACACCCCAATCCGTCCAACCGGATGGGTGCCCTGCTGTCACGTGACGGCAACCGACGACCCTGCTGCAACTGACGCTAACAGGTTCGCAGCCCTGCAGCCCGAGGAGGCGGCACCCAGGGATGAAGGCATGCGACGGGAGTTGCGTCAACTCCAAGACCAAGTAGCTCAACTCGGGAGAAGGCTTCAAGATCGAGACGCGCCCGAGTCTTCATCGGCGCGAGCTGGAGGAAGGACGGAGCGATTCGCTAGCAACCGCTGTCCTCAACACGACCGCCAGACATTGGCACCGCGTCGGAGGTCTCCACCACCATTCACCACCCAGCGGAGGCAGTCTACTTTACCACCACGATGGAATCGGTGGTCATCGAGGCATGATGACCACGCCTCACGTCCCCAACAATGGCAGGCTCGTGATTCTTTACAGAGACGCGACCTCCCGAGGATGTCTTCCCCACCAAGGCGAGAAGTACAAGACCAAAGGCGGCGATCAGGGAACACGCCTACTATGGCTGCACGCCAGGCTGCGCCATCACCTCAAGTTCCTCAGCAAGTCCAGCCTGGACCTACCGAGAACCAGCGCAAGAGGGAGAGGCGCCGGAGGAATCGCCAGACATTATACCGGGAGCTCGAGGACTTAGTGTTGAAGCACACTCGGGTCCGTCTGCGACCCGATGGAGAAGTTCACCAGGAGAACAACCGGATCACATTCCGTGTGTCTCCTGACTTGGAAGCTGAAGAGAGGTACCACTACCTCCTTAACCGGCTAACTCTAAAGCCACGACGGAACCAAGCTGGCGATGATGACGCGAAGAAGGAGGCGCCAACTACGGATCGCTCCCCGATCATCCTCAAGCGCGCTGAAGATCTACGACAAGCTACACCAAGCACGGTCTCCTCGTCAAGTGATGGAGAGCCGTCCCACACACCTACGCCCATGGAGGGAGTCGAGCAGTCATCGTTGATGCAAGACGGTGGTGCACGTCCCCAAGCTGAAGCCGTCGTTGCATCCCAAGGATCAAAGGAGGCGGTCGAAGTTTCTCCACCCAAGTTGGAGATGATGCCAGGAGAAGGCCAAAAGAATGTCGCTACGTGCAGCACATTGGTTGCACGCTCCAGAGGCGAAGCAGAGATGGAGTGGGTCCCTCCCGAGGTGACTCATGAATTCACCTACCCATCTGATGAGGAGATCGCGCCCAATCCGAAGGCGGATTTCAGGAGGACGTTCCTGCCCCGGCTAGGCCACGTGCGCTCGTGGTTCAGGAGTTCGAAGGACCCGACGAACTCAAGTACGTCTACAACCCGGGAGCAGGCGAGGACTTCAGCGCCTTGCCTTCCCATCACTACGGGGAAAGGCTCTCTGTCAGATGGTGACAAGGCGTTGGCATCAGATACATCCCCGTGGTGCTACATCAACATAGCAGACTGACTTCCCCAACACCCTGAAGACCTGCAGTACATTGCAGAACGGAGTGGAGCTAGCACACGGCTCAAGTCCATCGCAACCGAGAAGATCAAAGGGCTAACAACCGAGGGCGAAGGGGAGATAGGAGATCCCCGAGATGGCGAGACTGCAAGCGACACCGACTCATCCTCATCGCTGGAAAGGCATGCCCATTCACCTTGCTATGGCAACCTCGTCCCGTCCATTCCTTCGGATGGAGACGAGCGCTTTGAAGACTTCAACTCCGCGCCAGCTCACATGGCAGTGGATGATCACCCCGAGAGTCGGCGCCAGGAGGTACCAAAGGAACCTCGAGTGCTTACTCTAGAGGAAAAGGTGCAGGAGCAAGGTCGTATGATGACCGAGCTCTCTGAGAAGTTTGATCACCTGGTCGAACTGGTCACGGCATCGACCCAGAACGCTCCACTTGTTGGTGCGTACAAAGCTGCGGAAGATCCACAATTTGAAGGGCTAGATGGCACCGGAAGCGTTCGCCATCAGCCGCTCCACTTCGGCAGTACCTCTGCCAACGTGGCACCGCTGCCGACGACGTTGAAGGACTACCACGACCTAGTTGAAGACATGGTGAATAAGAAGCTAAGGCGAATGACAAGCGAGCAGGCACCCCGGTCCGCGGAGAGCGAACTGGAGAAGCCGTACGAAGCTTGGCACGACCTTGTGCCCTTCCCGTCAGGGTGGCATCCACCCAAGTTCCGTCAGTTCGATGGGACTGGTGATGCGAGGGAGCACCTCGCGTACTTTGAAGCGGCGTGCGGTGACACCGCTAACAACTCGTCACTATTGCTCCGTCAGTTCTCTGGGTCCTTAACCGGCGCAGCTTTCCATTGGTATAGCCGCCTGCCAGTAGGATCCATTGGTAGCTGGGGAGCCATGAAGGATGTCTTTAGGAAGCACTTCGTCGCCATGAAGAAGGACTTCTCTATCGTTGAGTTGTCCCAAGTGAAGCAAAAGCGTGAGGAAGCCATCGATGACTATGTCATCCGCTTCCGCAACAGCTATGTGCATCTCGCTAGAGAGATGCACCTTGAAGACGCGATCAAGATGTGCATTAACGGAATGCTGCAACATTGGTCGCTTGAAGTGTCCAGGCAGGAGCCCAAGACGTTCAGTGCTCTGAGCTCAGCAGTGGCCGCCACGAAGATCGAGTTCAACAAGTCCCCTCAGATCATGGAGCTTTACAAGAATGCGAGTGCCTTCGACCCAACCAAGCGTTTTGGTGCGACGGCGAAGCCAAGTAGTAGCGCGGGCAAAGGGAAGGCGACGGTGGAGGCGAATGCGGCAAGAGTCTTCTCCACCACCCCTCAAGGTCAAGTGCCCGTTGTAGGCGCCCGGAATGAACAAGGTGGAGGGAGGCCACGCTACAACATCCAAGAACTCCTCAAGAAGCAGTACGTCTTCAAGCGGGAGTTGGTGAAAGGGATGTTCGAGCAGCTCATGGAACACAAAGCGCTCAACTTACCTGACCCACGGAGGCCCGATCAGGTGAACATGACCAACAATCCTCTGTACTGCCCGTACCACAGGTATGTTGGTCATGCCATCGAGGACTGCGTCGCCTTCAAGGAGTGGCTTCAAAGGGCCATCAACGAGAAGAGGGTGAACCTGGACGCTGATGCCGTCAACCCCGACTACCACACAGTCAACGTGGTGACCGTGAGGACGCGTTCCCCATCAAGATAAGAAGGAGATGAGCACGAGGAATCGTGGGTTCCGCTTGCTCAAGTGGAACACAAGCTGGCAGCCATGATGGTCCCGGCGGCTTCCCCAACTCCGGCAGAAGCGCCACGTGTCGACCAAGATCAAAGATGGACTGTGGTGCAGCGACGACCACGTCCGAGTGGACCACCTCCACGGCGTCCTCGTATGGCCGCGCCACCACGCGCTACACCAACAAGAAGGCCGCCGAACCCAAGTCAGAGGCGCCCGCAACCTCGGTTCGTCCCCAAGTCAGAAGGAGATGCACCTTTTCCCCGGCAAGGTCGCATATTGCCCACCTTGGAGGAGTTCTTGCCCAAGAACTGGGGGCAAACATCATCAAGCAAGAGCGAAGATACGCGGGAGAAAGCTGATACTACCCCGTCTTCGAATGTGGCGACATGCAACGCCATCCTCGTCGACGAAGAATCCTCAAACTCGGATCCCGATGAAGTGTTCACCGCCAAGGAGCGGGAAGCATTCTTCGCTGACGACGAGAAAGAGCAAGCACAAGCCGAAGTCAACATGAACCTGCGCGGAGGGAAGATGTTGCCGGACCTCCCAAAGCCTAAGCCTCCTAAAGGAGATAAGGCGATAGGAGTCACCCTACCAGAAGCGACCCCTGAGTCCTCCAAGAAGAAGGGCGACAAGTTCCAAAACATCGACTACAACATCATCGCCCACCTGAAGAGGATCCCTGCGTTGCTGAGCGTCTATGATGCTCTAATGCTTGTGCCGGATCTTCGGGAAGCGCTCGTGAAAGCGCTCCTAGAACCGGAACTCTACGAGGTGGACATGGCCAAGCACCGGCTCATCACCAACCCACTGTACGTGAATGAGATCACGTTCGACGAAGAAGACAAGGTCGTGGAGGACGGTGACCACAACCGTCCACTCTACATCGAGGGAAACATCGGAGATGCACACCTTCGTCGAATCCTCATCGACCCGGGGTCTGCTGTGAACATCCTACCCGTCCGGAGCTTGACTCGGGCCGGCTTCGCAGTAGACGACTTGGAACCTACAGACGTCATCATCTGTGGCTTCGACAACACGGGGAAGACGACCTTGGGGGCAATCACCGTCAAAATCCAGATGTCCATGTTCAGCTTCAAGGTGCGCTTCTTCGTCATCGAAGCCAACACCTCCTACTCGGCGTTACTAGCAAGGTCGTGGATCCACAAGTACCGGGTGGTACCATCCACGCTACACCAATGCTTGAAGTTCCTTGACGGCTTCGGCACTCAGCAGCGCATCATCGGCAACCTCACGCTTACACCGTCCAGGAGGCGTACCACGCCGACACAAAGTATTACTTCCCGGTGGAGGAAAACAAGCTACAACTCGGCCGGGTTGCGCCTGCAGCAGACGTAATGTTGAAGCCCGGCGCATCATCAGCATTAGAGGTGAGAAGCCTGTGTATGCCATACTCTCCCTCTTTGAAGAAGGCCGCTTCTCCAAGTTTCAAGAATGGAAGACGGGAGTATGCGTCTCCAGCTACCCCGCACGACTCGAGGTCTTCATCGCCGAGAGGATCGGGGATCTCCTTTGCCTCTACTTCACAAGAGGCGGGAAGCATGTCTACATCAACATCCACCCCTCTATTGCTGAAGGCGAGGGTCACCACATCTACGCCTATCACGCTGAGGTCTGCGGCGAAACCTCTGTTGACCCTTGTTTCCTCGCCTAGAGGGAACTCGGCGAGTACTGGGCATTCGAGACCCACTTGTCTAACACTTGGGAGCTCTGTAGGTGTCCAAGAAGGTGGCAACACGCTCAACCAGAGCAGTAATGCGCCATCATCCACCACTCTACATGCACATCGGAGTCCTAGCAAGGAAGCCATGTCGGCGCCGGAAGGGGTCGTGAAGAAGAGAGTTGCTGAAATAGAGGAAGTCATGAAGGGTGCTCACTGCGTGCAGCCCCCATCCATGTATGTATCAGTAACCACTCCACTGGAAGTCTGGGTCATTCCAGATCCTTCTAGTACTACTCCTCAAACCATCTTCTATAAAGTACCGCAGGTGCAGCACTGTGATTCTATTATTGAATTACCAAGTCCTAACCCTGATGCAGAAGAGGTACTGACGACAATGAAGGCTGAGCCTCGGATGGCTCGCCTACTGAAGAAGGCTGGAATCACACTCCGGCGAAACAACAGGATGCCGCCACCGCCGGCCATATGTGAGGAATGGTGGGGGCAGGCGAAGAGCTTCATCAAGAACAAGCGCAAGGTTCAGCCCAAGTTTGGACTTGGCTACCGCGATGTAGACGCTTCCGACGATGAAGATGACTACCCCGACATGAACCGGGCGCACTGCTTCACCATAGAAGCTACCGCTGGAGATGACGTTGGCTGCTCATACCACGTTCGGCGCCAACAACCGCCTTCAGAGGAAGGAGCTGGCGAGGTAGACGAGGAGCTGGAAGCTACATCGGCACCTCAAGAACTCGAAGATGGAAGACTACCCACCATCGACGAGCTCGTGGAAATAAACCTCGGGACAGAAGATGATCCACGACCCATCTTCGTTAGCGCCACGCTCACAGAAGACGAGTGAGAAGAGTATCGGAACTTCCTGATGGAGTACCGAGACTGCTTTGCCTGGAGCTACAAGGAAATGCCAGGGCTTGATCCTCGTGTCGCCACACACAAGCTGGCGATTGACCCACAGTTTCGTCCCGTCAAGCAACCACCGCGGCGCCTCCGGCCGGAGTTTGAAGATCAAGTTATCGCAGAGGTCGATAAGCTCATCAAGGTGGGCTTCATCAAGGAGATACAATACCCTTTGTGGCTCGCCAACATCGTTCTGGTGGAGAAGAAGAACGGACAAGTTCGGGTCTGCGTTGACTTTCGTGACTTAAACCGAGCCTGTCCGAAAGACGATTTCCCGCTGCCAATCACGGAGTTGGTGGTGGACACTACCACTGGATTTGCTGCCCTGTCCTTCATGGATGGGTCATCGGGTTACAACCAGATCAAGATGGACCCCGTCGACGCATTCGACACCGCGTTTAGGACGCCCAAGGGGAACTTCTACTACACGGTGATGTCGTTCGGGTTGAAGAACGCTGGTGCTACATATCAGCGCGCCATGACGTACATCCTCGACGATTTGATCCATCACTCGGTGGAGTGCTACGTCGACGACATGGTGGTGAAGACTAAAGACCGGAAGGACCATCAAGCGGACCTGCGAGTGGTCTTCGAGCGCCTGCGTCGACATCAACTCAAGATGAACCCCCTCAAGTGCGCCTTCGCCGTCCAATCAGGCGTCTTCCTCGGGTTCGTCGTCCGACATCGAGGGATCGAGATCGAGCCAAAGAAGATCAAGGCGATCATGAACATGCCGCCACCGAAGGAGTTGAAGGATTTGAAGTCCTTACAAGGAAAGCTGGCGTACATCCGGCGTTTCATCTCCAACCTCTCCGGGCGCGTCCAACCCTTCTCCAAGCTGATGAAGAAGGGTGCACCGTTTGTTTGGGACGAGGAATGCCAAGAAGGACTCGACAGCATTAAGAGGTACCTTCTCAACCCTCCTGTCCTGGCAGCCCCTGTAAAAGGGCGCCCACTCATCCTCTATATTGCAGCGCAGCGCTCGTCGATAGGCGCTTTGCTTGCACAACACAATGATGAAGGCAAAGAGGTGGCGTGCTACTACTTAAGCCGTACCATGGTGGGCGCTGAACGCAACTACTCACCCATAGAGAAGTTGTGCCTGGCGCTAATCTTCACGCTAAAGAAGTTGAGGCACTACATGCTGGCACACCAAGTTCAGCTCGTTGCAAAAGCGGACCCTATAAGGTATGTGCTAAGCCAGCCTGTGCTCATGGGACGGCTTGGAAAATGGGCACTACTTATGATGGAGTACGACATCACCTTCGTCCCGCAGAAAGCAGTGAAGGGGCAAGCCTTGGCTGAGTTTCTGGCAGCACATCCAGTGCCTGACAACTCGCCGCTCATCGCCGACTTGCCAGATGAGGAAGTCTTCTCCACCGAGCTTGAAGCCCCTTGGGAGCTCTACTTCGATGGCGCTTCGCGTACGGATTCCAACCCCGACGGCACCCTCAAACGAAGAGCCGGAGCCGGACTGGTGTTCAAGACCCCGCAAGGGGGAGTGATGTACCACTCGTTCTCCCTGCTGAAGGAGGAGTGCTCCAACAATGAAGCGGAGTATGAGGCGCTCATCTTCGGGCTGCTCTTAGCCCTCTCTATGGAGGTATGTTCCCTGCGAGTTCACGGGGACTCCCAACTCATTGTTCGACAGATCAATGGGATTTATGAAGTTCGTAAGCCGGAGTTGGTGCCTTATTGCCAAGCAGCCCGGAAGCTCATGGATAAGTTCAAGTATATTGAAATCGTCCATGTACCTCGAAGCAGGAACGCGCCAGCTGACGCCCTGACGAAGTTGGCTTCAGCGCTTGTCCTCCCTGAGGGCGAGCCTACACAAGTTGCTGTCGAAGAAAGGTGGCTCCTCCCTGCCGTTCTAGAGCTTGTACCAGAGGAGTATGAAGTCAACACCGTCACGACGAACGCCGTTGAAGAGGATGACTGGCTCACACCCTTCCTCGACTACTTCAAGCACGGCAGCCTCCCCGACGACCCGGTCAAGAGGCGCCAACTGCAACGACGGCTTCCCTCCTATGTCTATAAGGCGGGAGTGCTATACAAGCGCTCCTATGGACAGGAGGTCCTTCTTCGATGCATCAATCGACGTGAAGTTGATCAAGTCCTGAAGGAGGTGCACCATGGAGTCTGCGGCGGTCACCAAAGTGGGCCGAAGATGTATCACAGTGTCCGCTTAGCTGGATACTATTGGCCCGGCATCATGACGGACTGCCTCCAAGTAGCTAGGAGTTGCCATGGTTGCCAAATTCATGGCAATTTCAAGCACCAACCCCCGGCGGTTCTACACCCGACGGTCCCTTCGTGGCCATTCGACGCCTGGGGCATCGACGTCATCGGCCCCATCGACCCTCCTTCATCACCAGGCCATCGCTTCATCCTTGCTGCAACGGACTACTTCTCCAAGTGGGCGGAAGCCGTGCCACTGCGCGAAGTGAAAAGCGACAACGCCATCAACTTCCTGGAGCGGCACATCATATACCGCTTCGGGATTCCGCACCGCATCACCTTCGACAATGCTAAAGCCTTCAAGTCGGGAAAGATGTACCGATTCATGGAGAAATACAAGATCAAGTGGAACTATTCCACCGGGTACTATCCTCAAGCAAACGGAGCGATCGAGGCGTTCAACAAGACCCTCGGGAAGATACTCAAGAAGACGGTGCACAAGCATAGAAGGGATTGGCATGACCGTCTCTTTGAAGCTCTTTGGGCATACCGCGTCACAGTCCGTACGCCAACTCAAGCCACCCCGTACTCTCTCGTGTATGGGTGTGAAGCTGTCCTACCCTTGGAAGTCCAGCTGCCGTCATTACGTGTGGCTCTTCAAGAAAGACTCACCCAAGATGAGCAGATCCGTCTGCGATTCCAAGAGCTCGATGCCCTGGAGGAAGGATGACTTCAAGCGGTGCAAAACCTGGAGTTGTATCGCCAAAATATGGTGAGAGCCTACGACAAGTTCGTCAAGCAGCGGGTCTTCAGGAAAGGTGAACTGGTGCTCGTACTTCGGCGCCCCATCGTCGTCACGCACAAGATGAAGGGCAAGTTTGAGCCCAAATGGGAAGGGCCGTACGTCATCGAGCAAGCCTACGACGGAAGAGCCTACCAGCTGGTCGATCAACAAGGAGCTCGACCAATGCCACCGATCAACGGCAGGTTCTTGAAAAAATATTTTGCATAAAGCTTTTTTTTCTTTCTTTCTTTTTTTTCTTTCTTTCTCAGGTGATCAGGGTGCATTCACCGTTGCACTACTCGGCTGCCTTTTCCCTTTTCTTTTTACCAAAAATGGACCACCCGAGTCCTACAAAAAATGGCTTTCCCCTCAAAATTGTTCAGCTGCAGTGAGGGATTTTGCTGCCTTGGGAGTCTGTCTGTAAGGAGTTGAGGTGTCGACAGCTGACGCCCCTTCATGCACTATACACGGCGCGTGCCAAGCGTGCTCTGCCGGGGGCAGTGGGAAGACGACTGGTGTTACTCCTGAGCAGCGAAGTGACCATATCCCTCTCGCTTCTTGATATGGGGCAACACCGTCCAGGGAAGACTATAGGAAGAAGAGCAAGGAAGGGCTACCTGGTGCAATACAAGTTTCATACAGTGTGCAGCCACTTGCCATCCCTGGAAGGTGACAACAAGGGACCAAAAGAAACATGCCTGCGAGGATTCATCTACTTACACAAAGGTGGACAGCTGCTTCCCAAATTTCATGACGTGGAAAGATTCAAGATGCAAGCCTCAAGTCTCAACGGGTGTCCAGAGAAGACAGCCCGAGTCGAAGAAAAAATCAAAGAAGAAAGTTATCAGGTCAAAGTCTCAACGGGTCTCCAAAGAAGATGACCCCGATTCAAGTTTCAAGCAAGCCCAACCTCAGTTGGAAGGCGGAGGGCAGCTGTTCACCATCCTCGGCAAAAGTAATGGCAAAATTCCATAAGTCTTTACCCCAGAACCCCTTTACCAACTCAGCCACACCTACGCTTCTATGCTAGGAAGGGCGAGTAGATTGTGGTGCTACTCAATGCGAAGGAGTCTCATCAAGTGATTATTTCCATCACCGCCCGGCAGAGTCGTGGAAGCATGTAGTCCATACTCACACACACCAAGGCGGCAAGGCTGGTCACTCATCATCGCCATGGTCATTCGGCGACACCTGATGACTTAGTCCCCTGGCAATCCTATTCTAAGCTGCTCTTATAGCTAACACTAGATGGGAAAGCCAACATTTTTCAAAAACCAACACAAAACCATGTTTCTCCTTTTTCTTTGATGTTCCTCATCTGTTTGCTATGTTTTATGCTAACAAACATGTGCAAGCAGAACACTTGTTACTATCAGTGTTGCAGGATTTCACTTCAAACGGGAGCAGTGCGGCGCACCAACGCGGGGTAGCGTCAAACTGTGAAACCCTTCAACCGAGTCGGCTGGCACCTCCATAGGTCGCGACTGAGTTGATAAACACCTCTTCAACGGGAGCAGTGCGGCGCACCAACGCGGGATAGTGTTAAGCTGTGAAACCCTTCAATCCAGTCGGCTGGCACCGCCATTGGTCGCGATTGGGTTGATAAAAACTTCTCCGTCAAGTGGTGTGGCATATCCACCATGCACCGGCGGCAAGGATCTCAGTTGGCTAACGCCGTAGCAGCTAAGCGGCCCCAACATGTCCCTGCACTCTTCGAGAAGCCATCAGGAGCATCTGTTAAACTGTCCTGGTAGCCGAACTTCTCTTTTATCTAATTTTACTATTCCTTTTTTCTGTTTTGTGCGTTGAACCTGCGGAAACGTCAACAATGGAGCACGGCGGGGGCATGCTGCCAGCTGCCCCGCGTCCCTGATGGAGACAGGTGAGCAAGCTCGAGTCTCGACGTCGTAGGCCCGTCAAGCGCAGCGCCATTGCGGCTGCTCCAACAACTCAACAGCGTCTCCAAGCGAAGAGGTGACTCGGCGGCCTCACCGGCGCGAGCACGGCGGTCACGACATGTAGAATAGCATGTTGTGTATGTCAATAAGACATTGCATGCAACTGTGGTGATAAGCCACGCTGTGCCCTTGTACTGAAATAGATGTGTAAAAACATCTAGGTAGAAGTATGTGCATGAAAGTGAGTAGTAGAAATACGCTCAAGTGACTGTAACTTTTGTCCACAAAACAAGATAATGAAAGAGTGTATGTGTGCATATATGCTGCCCCGTGCATTGTATCTATCAGGAATTGTTAACTTCAAAGGAAAAAGAGCAAAACCTCAATTCCTAGGCGCTCGAGCTAGAGAGCCCTTAATAGCGGCGCTCAAACAATTCATGGGCACATAGCAGACCAGGAAGCACGTACATTAACTGTGTGAACCTGTGTGTGTGCTTAACCATGAAAAGAAAAATAATAAAGGATCTGAAGCCCCTGACTAATTTATAGCAGCCGCGTATATGTATGTGATATCTGAGGTGCACCTGTGTTGGCCCTCGTGGACAGAGTACGCCAGGCAGGCGACAGGTCCGAACTCGTCGTTGAACAGATAGCAGTTTGACGTACTGCGCCTCGAATGAGGGCCGCGCGCGCATACCTTCTCCGTCGGCAGCCCTCTGCGTGCTCTCACGCAACTGCAACGCTGGTGGGCAGGACCAAGAATTATTAGAGCTAGATAACTCTAGGCAGCATGCATCCATTTCACGTACGAGCGTGAAGGTTAGCAGGCGCTGTTTCCAAACAAACCAAAGGAGAATAATTACGTGAAAGACAGAAGCTAACCAGCTCCATGGGTGAGTCGTGTATGCACACCGTCAAGTCCGTAGTTGAAGCTATCTGCGTGTATAGCTTCGCTGCTACGTTCTCAGGGAAAAACAAGTTGAGCACAGGGAAAACGGCAGGTGCTTGACAGCCGTCAAGAGCGGCGTCCAGGGGACGAAGCCCAGCCGATGTACGTGTACGTCCCATATACTTGTCTGTGCTGGACGCTTTCGCGGTGCGAACGCTCGCCGTAGCGAATGGCGTGAAGTTGTGATGCCCGGGCAGCTAGCGACTCAGGGTTGTCGCGGCATGTCTCCTGGTGCATAAATTAAGAAGCTAAAAATAAGGAAAAAGTACAAACCGGCAGTTGCAAGATTGAACTCACGTGAACGCATGCATGTCTGTGTACATGTAAAACATATGTGTGTGCTTAACGTGAATACATGGCCGCTGATTATTTAGCGCCTAATTAAAATGATCGACGGTGCATGGCAGCCTGGTGCAGAGCAGCCTCCTGTCGAGAAGTTCAAAAATATATACGTGCTTGGTGCCTGTAACATAAGAGGCCCATGCATCATGTACAGCTCGGAATACGTTTTGGTATACGTTTTGGATACGCTGAAATACGGACCGGTCCGCGGCGCCCGACTGCTGGGCCAAGCGCTCATTGGGCGCCCTGCCTTGGGTCCAGTATGTATGAGCATACGACAGGAGTATAATCGTCATCACGGCGCATACGACAAATCTCAGAGGCGATATATTATTGGCCAGAAAGCGGCGCGGCGAGGCACTCTGGCAAGTTTGCGCTGAAAGAAATCGAAAAAGTCGATGTACACAAATTTGTGTTGAGAGAACACACAAGTGGAACAACGACTACGAAGTTTATTCAGCAAATAGAGCAACACATGACTTGCTCACAAAATGATCACGGGTGCAAACAGTGCCCCGTACCTAAGCTAAAAGGCCCTCACACCAAACTGAGCTCGAACTAAGCCTAACTAACAAAAAAAGAAGAGCAACACATGATTTTCTCACGAAACGCTAATTATTATGGGTGCAAACAGTGCCCCGTACCTAAGCTAAAAGGCTCTCACACCAAACTGAGCCCAAACTAAAGCTAACAAAAGGGAGAACTCCGTGCGACGTGCGACGTGAGGCTTCTCTTTCAAGGCTGATCCACGTCGAGAAACTCCTTGATGGGATATGCCAGGATGATGGCGATGTCCTGCGGACCCCGGAACTCCAGGTCTCTCTTCCTCTGCATCGTTTGTTCTACCTCAGCCTTCGCCTCGCCTCTGTACTTCTCCAGTTGGTCGACGCTGGCCTGTAGGGAGCCGAAGGATTTGTCAAAGGAGGCGATGTACTCAATAAACGCCTCCTCATGCTCCAGGAACTTTGCTGCTCGCTTCCTCTGCTCTGCGGCTTGTTTTTCATATTCGGCCGCCTTAGTCTCCGCTTCTTGTATCTCAGAAGCGAACTTCAGGTGCCTGGAGTCCATGGTCTTACGTTCCTCCATCCCACGCTTCAGCTTGCCCTGCTCCTCCGTGAAAGAGGCATCCAGCTTCTCCAGGAACAAGTGCACCTGTTTCTCGGCCGGGTCGGCAGCGGTTCCTTCAGCAGGAGTTCCACGCTCCAGGCGTCCCGCCAAGGCCTCCAGACGAGAGATCAAGCCGTCCAAACTGGCAGGGCGTGAAGTTTGGTACTCGCCTGCCCAATACTTTATGTCTTTTCGGATCTGGCGAGCAACAAGGGCCTTGTTGGCGGGGGCAGCTCGAAGCAGGCGTTGAATGTTTGCAAGGTCAGCGTAGACCCCCATAGCTTTCCCGCGTTCGGCATCCGAAGCCACCGGAAGATCCAGGGCTGGGTGGTTCTCAGGCCCATCCCGTGCATGAGCGAGATCTTCAACGTACTTGGATCCTTTGAGCTTCAGGCTTGACACGAGCTCTTCTGCCTTGTCTTTGGAGTCCTCCACTTGCTTGAGGATCTGGAGTGCCCGCGCGTGCTCCTGGGTTTGTCCTTCGATCTCTGAGAGGGAGGTCGGCCAGCTACCGGCACCTTTGCTAGCTGCGAGATCAATAAGGGATGTGTGAGAAAATTATGTTCTTTTAACGCAAGAAAAACAAACACAGAGATGAAACGATAGGCCCAGGTGCTGACCTGCGTCGTGCTCGGCCGCACTACTTGGTGATGCGTCGGTCATCTTCTCAGCAGCCCCGTCCTTTAGGGGAGGCTGTTGCAGTGTTGGAGGTGAAGAATTCTGAGCTAGAGGCGCCAAGGTGCTGCCCGCTACAGCTGCTGGCGCCACGATGACCGCCGGAGGTGGAGTTGAGGCCTTGAGCTGGGACGCCGCGCCAGCGGAGTGTCCGTCGCCTTGGACGTGTGAGTCTTCAACGTCCTGCTCCAGTAGGATATCGATATCATCCATCGAGAGGTTATTAAAATCTCTCCAAGCACTTTCTCCAGTTATGTTATTCGGCCACTTAAAGAAAACATATGGATATCAACGCTACATGTTGTGCCAAAAGAAAATGAGAACAAGAAGTACACTCACGTCAGGGTCGTAAGGGTTCTTAAGATCATCGAGCAAGTCATCTGGGATTTCCAGCCCACATATCTCCATCAACGAAACACCTTTCCCCTGGGTGAATGTGGTTAGTAAAAAAGGCAGATGTGTACACACGCCTCTTAAAAAAAAGGGAAAGAAAGAAAAGGAGAGGATGGAAGGTGTGCTCGGCTCACCTTGAGAGTAGCAGCTGGAGCAGAGCCGGTTGCCTCAGGAATCATGATGGAGCTAGCACGCGGCTTCAAGTCGATGCCATGCGACTGACGGCCTCTGGTCGACGACTTCTCGCCCGGCTTGCCTTGCCGGGAGCTTTCGCTGCCCCGGTCCTTCTCTGTCTTCTTCTTCGGGGGAGTCTCCTCGGACTCGTCATCATCAAGGTTGGCATCATGGCGCCTCACCACGAAAGTTTCCGCGGGCGCCTTGCTGCTGCCTGTCTTGTTCCGCTTCCTCGCCTTCGGTGGCTCAGGCGAGCGCTCGGACGACGAGTCGCTGTCATCGCTACTAAGCATCATGCGTAGGCTCCTCTTAGGAGGAGCCTCCGCGGTGCCACGACGCCTGGAAGATTCGCCATCAGCAGTGCTGCCATGACCAATGCGCAACCCAGCATCACGGTCGCGCTTGCCGGTGGAACCTCGTCCGTTGCGCTCTGTACGGCCTCTCTCCGATCGAGCCCTCCTGGAGGGCCAATCGAAGTCCTGCCTGTTGGCGCCGTCGCGAGCCATCGCTGAAAACCTGCACACAGAAAAGGAGAAGTTGATCAACAAAGAGAAGCTAACTGCTCGACCGGGACAGGCATGTAATAATTAGAGAAGCTTACTAGCTCGGCGAGATTCAGTCTGCCTCAGGAAACAGAAGGCTCCTAGTCGGCAGGAGGCTGGTAGGCAAGGAAAGTTGTTGGGGTAAAACAATTGACCCTAGGGGCTGTATATATACACCCGGAGGTCGCAGTATCCTGGGCGGTTAAGATACGCCGGGATACGATGCAAAAGAGGTTTAGATAATTGTGGAGATCGATGGAGAGTCCGGCTGCAGTTCGTTAATGCACCATATCGTTTTTCACAAAGTTGAGTCCGGATCAGCTTCACGTCCGACCTCAACTCGATGAGGGGGCATTTGTTGGACCGTATTTTGGTTCAAATATTTAAAGCAGCTTGAATATAGATAAAGCGGCAGGAGTTCATAGGATAGCCGTCAACAATGGCGTCCGAGGACGAAGTCCAGACGGGATACGTTCCATACACTTGCTAATGCTGAATACGTTTGAGGTACGTACGCACGCCGTAGTGAACGGCATGTGGAGTTTTGATCCACCAGTCAGCCGGCCTGATGCTGGGCTAGCTAGCTGCTTAGGTGCCCCAGGACGCTTTCATTTGTGATGAACAAGTTGACAAGCTAGAAACGGAAGGAATGCATGAACGTGCATGGCTGCATGCACGTAAAGCTTATGCGTGTGCTCGACACTACATGGCTGCTGATTAACTAACGCCTAAATAATCATTGATGATTGATGAACGACGTCCGCTATACGTGCTTGGCGCCTATACTATGCAAGGCCCATACATGTATGCATTAGAAATACGTTTTGATATACTAGGATACGGCCCGGCTCGCTCGGCGGCCGGCACGGTCCGGAAAGTTCTAGAAATAGAAGCAGCGGAAGGTGCTAGAAGACCTTCATGGGCACGAGGTCATTGATGAGTATCCTGACCAGATAAGAAATATCCCCAAGAATTGGGTGGGAAGGAACGGATCGGATACACGTATACGTGATGGCTTCTCACCCATGCACCGGGACTCCACCTAGCTAGGTCCATATGGCAGTGAGCTGGGGAAAAAGACCACCAAGACGCGCGATTAATTATCGGGACTTTGAGCTGTAGAGATAAAGACGAGAGGCCTTATCTTGATTAGCAAGGAGAGGGATCAGCCGGGAATATCTCCCGATGCAACAGACCTCGGCGGCGCTCGAAGGGACTCCTGGAGCCTGTTACCCTAGCCGCCTGCTGTCTATAAAAGGCCCTGACCCCTCACACCACAATGGGGGGAGTCTTCCTTTTCCATCGACGCAAGCCGCCGCCAGGGAGAGCGCCTGCTCTTTGCGTCTGCCGCCGCCGCCCGAGTCCGCTTCAACCCAGCGACGCGCTCGTGACTACGGCAAGCCGGCGACGTCCACCGCGGCTGTCTTCTCCAAGCCTAGCTCTCACCTCCATCACCGGTTGGGAGCCGGCGACTACGTCGGAGCCGGGTCAAGCGCCATGAACCCCCCGTACACCGTCGGTGGCGCAGGTTGATGCTTCACTCCTTCTCTGTTTTACAGATCCCATCCATCATCTGCATGCTCGACCACGTACACTGCCCGGATGAAAGGAGCCTGGACCCGAGGCGATGAAGTCGACCGTCGGCGACGAGCGTCACCAGGCCGCTGGTCTGTCGAAGACCAGTGCCTATGAGGACGGCGCAACCGCGACGAGGCTGCCGGAGACGGCGCCGAAGGCGACGAGACGACGGTGCTGAAGATGGCGCTGAAACACACAAGATCATGGCGGCCAGATGGCGACAGCCGAGAATGACGCGACGATCAAGAGGATGTGGAGCTGCGTTGTCCGAACTACGGCCGGCGATGCGCCCTATACGGCCAGTGATACACACGCATGAGCATGCGTCACATACGTACATGCACAGGAAGGCATGCATGCACTATGTGCGTGTCCCTTGCATGTATTTGAGCCCAATGAAGAAGCCAGGAGCTGATGAATGCACGTACGTATGCATGCAATGCATGCACATGCACATGCAAGACGGCGACAACCACCATCAAGAGGCCGGAGGCTCTGCAGATGGGTTTTCCTGCTGCCGTGCTCCACACATCAAGATTTGAAGATTCAAGACCCCGACAATCAAGCTGCCACGATGTCGGCTACTCGGTCAAGCTGCACGTCTTCTCCAAGCATCTGCTACCCCTACAACAACCACTGCGCGTTGTTCGACACCGACGAGGCGGGCGACGCGGGGCGGGCGGAGCTGATGTCCCAGCTGCGCTACACCGGCACATGGACACCGACGAGGCCATGACGATGCCGACGCCCATACACACACCTACATCACCATCATCAGCACATGCGTGGAGAACGTGAAGTGAAGACCAAAGACGACGACCACGGCAGCCTAATCGGAGGTGCTCTGGCAAGCTAGTCTTGCGGAGGTAATTAACCGGGCGCTTTCCGAGGCCCCGGGAACCAGAAGACCACATCGCCCAAGTCAAGATCGCCGTCAGCAGGCCATGGAGCGCACCATATTAGGAACTTGTATATTTGTTGTCTGAAAAGATTAATAAAATACTTGTTCCCTTTCTTTTTACTTTGTGTACTCTGTACACTGGCACACTCTCGTTTTTATTTTCCCCCGCGTGTAGAGAAATCCCTTGGCGATTTTTCTGTCCAAACATGGGTCATGACACAAAATATGGAATGCAAAGAAAAATACTGGTGCCAAGAAATACTTACAACCATGATATCATGTAGATTGCTACTTTATTGAGAATGAAAACCTTGCAATCTACCATATGTAAGTTGTTCTTATGTTGAGGCTTCTAGAACGTGAATAATGAATGACTCCAATAGAGTTGAGTTTATTCTTCACACTTGGCTCTTGAAATTCACTAATATCTTCATTTGTGAGCCAAATCTTCAATTCCCTCAAATCAACTCTTCACATGAATGAATATCCATTGAATAGTTCCAAATTGACTTGCTTGGTTTGAAGTTCACAAGAATATCTCAATTCACCAAGAGAAAGATCCAATTGATATCCATCACATTTCTTATCTTTTTGTTAATAACCAATAACCACAATAATCCAAAACATTGGAAGAGGTAAAGAGTTCTTATTTTACCTCCTCAAGTTCTTATTTTACCTTAAGTGGCTACAAAAGGCACAAAAGAGTAAATTGAAAAAGAACTTGAGATTTGAGATTTTGTGATTACCATTCCATTTGCATATCATCATGAGTAATGTTGATGGAGTGATCTCTTATACACTTGATACTTCATGGATAAAGTACTTGGTGTGGATATCTAAATTTAAGCCAATATAGATACCGGAGGGTTTGGTTTACCACCATATATACCTCCGACCAAGCAACCATTTTCTTGATGGCTTGTGATAAATTGAAGCATTGAACATTCAAGATTCATCTTGCATTCCTAGTCCTTTGTTTACCTAGAGAAACTCACAAAGAGACCAAAAAGTAATATTCATAAATTTTGCAAATTGTGAACTAGGAGTTAGTACCCTTTGTTGATATGATCATTGATGGTCAATGAGTTGGTTTTGGATGATCCTTATGTGCTGCCCTTGATCAAGTGAAGATTTCATGATGTTGATGAAATGTACTTCGACTTGATATTTTGGGTCAATTTTTGAACTCTTCTTATATGTCCAAGATCCATCTTAAGCCTCCATTTATTTTATCATTGGAGTGACTTCTTGCATAATTGTTGACCTCTTGAGTTGAAGATTTGCAATGAAAATCCATCTTTGATTTCTTTTCTTCAACTCAAATCACTCTCAGCTTCAATGTTGGAATTGGAATATCCAATGAATCACTCGATGTTCCGATAGGAAATAATTTAAAAGACTGAGCAGGGTTCATTGGAGGAAATCAAGAAATTATGGATGTTGTGACAGTTGTCGGAGGTTCCGACGACATGTCGGAAGTTCTGACAAACCCAAAAACAGCAATTGTAACCCTCCCCTTTTTTATGTGTGGATCATATGGTTACTTCTCCTGCAATAAACATAAGATAATGCTCTACTAGAGAGCCATTAAAAGAATCATAAGCATATAGTTTTCTCAAATTAATCTAGCCATGCTCAAGTGCTCACAATTACCAAAATTGTGAACAACAAATGTCTACCCAAGGCTACTATTGGCTAGATTGCACAAGATAGGATACTTGTTATCGAGATGTCATTGAAGATTGAGATATGTCAAGAATTTACAAACATGGCACTTAATTCAATTCATCATGAGAAAACCCAATATGATAGAATTTTGAGATGATATATCCAATGAGTTTCCTCTTAAGCAAGCCAAGTTCTTCAATACATCTCCAAGTACCTAATAAGCTTATCAAGCACATTTTGGTACCCAAACCATGTTGGGTCCATGAAGGTTAGTCACACATGATTTAGTCACCCAAGTGGCCTTTGTGCTAGCAAGAGATGAACCAACCACCATAGTAGCACAACTACCATTCTTGGGATTCCTAAGCAAAACATGGTCAATTGAAGAGTTAAGCTTAGAAATCTTACCCATGGGACAATTCTTACCAATATGCCCCTTTATCCGGCAAGTATAGCAAATACGGTGCTTGTCCTTGCATGATGTCTTCTCATCTTGATTCTTGCTTGATTTCTTGTCGGTGAGCCTCTTACTTGATGACATGAGACCTTCATTCTTCATGATGTGGCATGACACAAACTTATGACCCTTTGCATTGTGACCATGACACTTCCTCTTGCTTCTTCTTGTTCTCTTCTTTGGAAGTGTGGACTTGTCATCAACTTTGTTGGGACACATAGAGGCATAGTGTCCCAAGTCGAAACACTTGTAGCACTTGACATGAGCCATCTTGTTTTTCATTTGTTGATTCTTGCTCATATTAGTTGCTTCTTTCTCAAAGGAGCAATCTCTCATATGGTGACCCTCTTTCTTGCACTTGAAGAAAGTAATGGAGAGCTTGCTCTTCTTGTCACTTTGTCCCTTTATGTTGTCATTGTTGAACTTGTGATCTTTTTTATTGCACAAGATGCTTCGCACGGTTGACCACTTCTCAAGCTTGTTCACCATGTTTTCATGGTTATCTTGAGAAGGTTGTGAATTACATTTGTCCTTCAATCGGATCAACTCCTTATTGAGCCTCTCAACTTCTTGCTTGAGCTCATCATTTTGTTTGGCAATAAGATCATCACAAGTTTCTACAAGAACATGCTCAACACAAAAACTATTTGCTTGAGAGCAACATAGGTTAGTACAAGGTAATTTATTTTGAACATGTGAGCATGTGAACTTGTGCATTTGAGGTTGGTAGGATTTTACCGTTGTCAACATTACCTCATGAGCCACTTCTAGCATGACATGCAAGTCTACAAGCTTTTCATGATGACACATGAGCCCATCATGATTTTCTTGCAAAGATGCATGCTTGCTAGTAAGCTTCTCGAGTTGAACTTTAAGCTCATGGTTTGACTTCTCTAATTGAGCCACATAAGAGGTAGAGTTAGTCACACATGTTTGCTCAATTGACAACTTTTCATACCTTTCTACTAAAGTCACATGAGAACTCTTTAGTTTCTCATGCTCTTTGGTTAAAGCATTTAACTCTTTTATCTTCTCGATGAGGAGTTCTTCTTGCCGCTCATGAGTTCCTTCTAGATCATCATAATCAACCACTCTTGTCGACTTCATTTTGCTTTCAGCCATGAGACACTCATTGGCTTTAGCACAAGAAAATGAGCAGCGTGGTGAGGTTGATTCTTCATTTGGTCGGCATCGGTCACATGTTTCTTCTTCCTTCAAAATGTTAGTCTCACAAGTACAAAGTGAAGTAGAAGCATAACATGAGTGGCCATCTAACCTACTCACCATTTCATTACCTTCTATTGACACAAGTGTTGGTGAGGAGGTTGATGCGAAAATATCATCTTGACCATTTGAAAAAATCATCACTTGATGCTCTTTATTGATTCTTGATGATGTTGAGCACTTCTCAAATGATTCCTCCAATGTGAGATCTTCATCATCACACTTGTACTTTTCATATCTTTCTTTGAGTGTGGTCCAAATGAGATGAGCATCCATAGCCATATCATTGTCACCATCATAATCAATGATGGAATCTAATACATCTCTACTCAAAGTACGAAATAAGACATTAGTAGCTTGGGCATTGAGTTGCAAGCATTTCTCTTCCTCTTTAGATAAGTTTGACCAATCAACACTTGGAGGAGAAATACTAACATCAATGATCCACTCGATTTGAGGACCCATGGCCCTAAAAACATTAAGCACACTAGTGGACCAAGATGCATAATTTGAACCATCTAGCAAGAGAAGTTCTAGATACATTTCACCTTTAGTCGACATCTTCTCTCAAGGCGGTTAAGCCCAGAATTGAGAGCCCCAGCTCTGATACCAATTGAAAGGACCTTGATGTCGCCTAGAGGGGGGTGAATAGGCGGTTTCTGAAAAATAAAACTTAGCAGCGGATTAGATCGCCGGATATTCTGACACTTCGTCGGATATTCCGACACTGACAGTAAAGAATGAGCACGTGATGCAAAGATTTAGAGCAACTTAGCTAATTCCCTTTGAATAGAAAGGTGGGAAATCGTCCAAGGATTCTTTTCCACCTAAGAGCTGCACCACAAACTTCACACACGAGTAGATCGGAGCAAATCTATGAAAGTCAACTATGAACTACCAAGAACATATGAACTCGAAGATGAACACGAAGAACAACAAACACAAGGGAGAAAAGTGATTTGTTTACCGAAGTTCACTTCCCAAAAGAAGCTAGTCTCCGTTGAGGTGCCTCCAAAGAGACCGAGTTGAGCCACAACTCTACCCTCCCCCTAGGGCCCAAAAGCCAAGCTAGGGTTACTTACTATGATATCCCCAAAGGGATTGGCTTTACAAACTTTCCGGGGCAAGCTCACACGAGTTGAGCGCTCGCCGGAGACGCCTAGCCGTCTAGGAGCAAAAACTCCAAGAGTAACAAACGCGAGTAGATGGCCGAGGATGCTTCAAATGCTCAAGAGTTGGAGTTGATGCTCACCCACACACAAATCCAAGAACTCACTCAAATCCCTTCTCAAATCTTGCAAGGATTGGCTCTAGGGAGTTGAGGGAGTGAAGGGGATGCTCAAGAGAGTGTTCTATGCAAGTGTGGTCGGCAGCCAAGTGAGGAGGGGGCCAAGGGGTATATAAACCCGAGCCCCCCAAAACTAGCCGTTGTGCTGTCTGCGAGATCCGGGCTGGATACTCTAGGGCTACCCCGGATACTCCGAGAACACTCAAACCCGAAGGGGTCCTCGGAACAATATTGTTCTGACCCTGTCCCGGATACTCCTGCTCCAGAAAAACAGCAGGAATACTTTGTGTCCGTGAGTGCACTTGTGTCTCTCACAGGTACTTGGTTGGATTTCTTTGAGCATTAAAACATCCATGGCTTGATCAACACGCATCCCCCTTGATAGTACGACGTTACCTATATACTCAAGATCAAAGATAAAAACTATATCAACCCTTGAGCTTCAATGTCTTCATCATGTTGTTTTTCTTCAATATGACACCTTGAGGGTTTGCTAGCATTCTTGTCTCTTGAGCATACCATCCAAGAACTAGTGACTTTGGATTCATCGACCAATATGGTGAACACTCAACTTCATATCCATTTATAAGTCACTTCAATATATGATTCATCAAAGATTAGATGCATTGCATAGCTTCACTTGGTGAGGCTTGATTTGTGCCTCGGAATCAAACCAAGTACTAGCTTCCTTCACCCTAGCAAAGTCCTTCGGTCACAAGACAATTCTTACCCTTCTCCTTGCTTAGTTCCTCGTCACTAGTACTAGCTTGACCCCTTCACCCTATCTTGCCAACTTTAAGTTAATTTAGCTTTGCCTTGCATCTAAATGAGCATCTCAACTAATTCCTTTTCTTTAATACCATAATCTTTCCTTTGCATATTTGCCTTTTCTTTCATACCAATATTATGACCAAGTAATTTTCTATCTTGATTTCCCTTGAAATACCAAGTACTTGGTCAACTATCTTCCTTCTTGATTAAGAATACTATCCATGTGACCAAGCAACCTACCATTCCAAATTCCTTTGATTCCCATTGCTCTTGGTCACTCATCTCATTTTATCAACATGCACTTATGCATTCTATTTCCTCATCGTAATCTTTCTTTCACTATCTTTCTCCATATTGATGTTGTGACCAAATAAGCTTCCATATGAACTTCTTCTTAGACAATAAATAAATTCCTTGATCACCATTCTTCACAATGTCATAATCTTGATCATCATGCAATTGCCATCATGCAATTTTCACCTTCCTTTGATTATATGAGCAAACAACCAATGAGACCATATAATTCATTTGCCTCTTTGTCTCTTTTTCACCATTCTTTACAATGCCATAATCTTGAATCAATCATCATGCAATTTTCACCTTTCTTTGATTATATGAGCAAACAACCAATGAGGCCATATAATTCATTTGCCTCTTGTCTCTTTTCTATATTTCCATCTTTGCTTGTCATTTCTTTACTTTTGCATGCTTCATATAATATGAGCTTGACTTTGTTATTTGCAATAAAATCCTTGTCAAAACTTAACAAGCTCATTAGTCCTTTAATTGTTTGTGTCATTCAATCACCAAAACCCACAAGGGGCTAGATGTACTTTCATTCGAATCGACGACGTCGTCCACCGGAGTCACTGCACAGGGATACTAACCTCCAACTTGTGCCGCTGAAGAAGCCACCGCCGTCGCCACCGACGCCATCTTCGTCAGCACCACAAAGGAGGGACACAAGACTCCGCCACAACGATATAAGGACGGATGAAACTAGATATAGGTTAATAGATGTAGCTATGTACACCGGCCATCCATTCCACAGCTTCCCTTCACCTCCAGCACCAGACCAGCCGCCGGAGGCGAAGAGAAGCTGACAGAATCGATGCCGGGAATCGAATCGTTGTTGGTTCGGCTGGATCTATTGTAGATGGGGAACGAAAGACCTCTCTGGAAGAGAGGGGAGCGTCGCTCCGCTTGAACTCATTTGCGCAGCCGCACGGCACGCTGCAGGCCAGTCCAACATATAACGTTACTCGGCCCGGTCGGTATACATACCCTCCCTAGACAGATTTTCCGTTCCAGTAGATTGGTAAAAAATTCTCAAAAAAAGTAGATTGGTAAAAAAGCGAATTGGCTTGTAGGCCAATGGTAGGACGGTCCAGTGGGACGCTACCAACTAGGGTTCAAATCCTGGTGCTCGAACCTTTTCCTGGGATTTTTCCAGGATTTACCGGCACTATGCATTAAGTGGTAAGCGACGTTCCGGTCGACAACGAGGCGCCAATGGTGACTTCGAGAATCTTCAGATCTGCCGGGTGCTCAGTCCTTCGGAGGTGCTCATAGGGGTAGGGTTGTACGTGTATTTATAGGGGTGAGTGTGCGTGCGTGTGTGAGCGTCCGCGTTGTGACAGATTTCCCTTTCCAGTAGCAGGGAGGTAGGTTGGTACTCCTAGACAGATTTCCATTTCGTACTAGACGCTGACCGGTGAATTAGAAGGATGCCATTTTCAGTACTTGGGATCCCTTAACTTGTACGGAGTATTGTCAAATCCCAAACATCAAGCTCGCAAATCCCCGTTTTTATTGTACTACTACTAAACAGTAACAACATGCCGTGCTTTATAGTTCAAACTTTATTTTTCGAAATTGGTCGGAATTTTCAGTTAAACTGTCTTGAGCCTGCCGTACTAGATTCAAAAAGGAAATATGGACACATAGCTCCATGTGAATAGATGGAATTTCAGTTAAAAATGACGGCAGCAGGAACATTCAGATTTCTATACAGCAATATTATGTACAGCAAAAAAGACCCAGCCACAGTCGAGGCATTCATCTGAATCTTGCAAAGAACAAGCTGAACACCAAAATACGTCTAACAATTCACAAACGAGGAGGTTCCTTTGCCGTGTCTGAACTCTGAAATGCACGTGTACGTTCGGTGCACCCTCTTGCTCTGAACTCGCAAAATGTACAGAGTATATACCATTTCAAGAGAACAAGCGTGATCAGTGACAGGCGAGCCCTATCACAACGGCAGAAGCGAGCCGCGCGCGCGGCAATGCCGCGAGAGGAGCGCCCACCGGCTGCCGGCGGACAACGACCTCTCCATGGCGGCGCGGTTCATATGGTCATCAGATCCCGGTGACACCTCGCAGCAGACAGCGCCCCCTTCCCCGTGCTTCTCGGCGCCGCCGGCCTGCTCGTGTCCAGGGTCCTCCTCGGCCGTCGCCATCGGACACGGCGAGTCCATGGAAGCCACGCGCCGGAAGGTTCGCCCCTGTGGACCGGGCGGTTGCTCCGACGAGATGTTCGGCTGGTGGCGCGGATCGATTTGGAGGACGCGCTGCTCGTCCGCGTGCGCGTGCCGGCCCGGCGGCTCGTGTTCCGGGGCTCCGGTGTCCCCCGCGTCATGTTCTTGCTCGGCGCCGGCGCCGGCGGCCGGAGGTGTCGGGTCGGGTTGTTCGGCGGCGGCGGCGGTGGCAGGGTCCATGACGTTGGCGCGGCAGAGCGGGCAGCTGACGTGGGCGCGGAGCCAGGTGTCGATGCACTGGACGTGGAACGCGTGGGCGCACTTCGGGAGCAGCCGGAGGAGCTCGCCGTCCCGGAACTCGCCAAGGCAGACGGTGCAGTCGTCGGAGGCGCCGGGCGCGCCGCCGGCGCGGTACCGCGTGAGCGCGATGGACTCGATCGCCGCCTCGTCGAGCCCGACGGTCCGGATGTGCCACGCGTGGTGCACTTCTTCTTCTTCCACTCCGGGGCCGGCGGCGCCGCCGCCGTCGTCAGCGAGGGGCGGCGCCGCTGGGGCCAGGGCGGCTTCGAGAAGCGCCTCTCGCTGCCGCCGCCGCCGCTGCCGCCTGCGGCGGAGGAAGACGAAGACGGCGAGGCAGACGGCGAGGAAGGCGACCACCGCGCCGGCGATGATGAGAGCGGTGCTCCGGCCGTGGGAGGTGGCAGAGTAGGAAGGAAGCGGAGGAGAAGGAGGGTAAAGCGACGGGGGAGCAAGATCCGGAGGAGGCGGGCATGGGTGCTTTGGGTCTCCGCAAGGAGGTTCCGGAGGATGATCATCGGCAGTCATCGAGGCGGTTGGTCCGGGTCACGCCGGCGGACGGTGGCTCCGGCGCGGGCGGCCGGGCTGGGAGGAGGGAAGAGACGGACGGGGACGCCGCGGCGGATGGGAGGGAGGGAGGAAGCAGAAGCAGACGAGCAGTGGCGCAGGCGCAGCGCAGTGCGGTGCGGTAAATTTCTTGGCTTGTTCGCGGTCGATCGCGGACACGGACACTGAACGAACCGACGCGGTGCGCGTGGAAAAGACTTCGCCCGCGGGAACGCGCGGGTGGCGTCAAGTCGTGTGACTTTGGTGCCCGGAGCCTGGACCGAGTGCTCCCTGACGGAGGAGGTGAGGTGGCGGGCGTTTTCGGTTGGCGTCGCGCGACGCAGACGCAGCAGTGGTGAATGGTGAGTGGCGTAGGAGGGCTTGGACTGTCGCGGGGAGGAGTTGGGGGTGGGTGAAGGCGTGAGTCGGCGACCGGCGGGGCAGGCGGCTGCGGCTCTGCAGCCTCGCTCGCCGTGCGTGACGTTCACCTGGCAACGAGGTTATCACAAACCACCACCAGATTGATCGATCGCAGTGGGAACAAGGCAAACCAGTTGCAATTGCAAACTCGTGGCTGCAAATTTTATGCAGTATATGGTGAAAACGAAGAGCTTCTACCAGCTGCAATTGCAACTTGTATATACATGGTGAAAAGAAGAGCATGTGGATCATTCGGAACCCCCATCGAACGAGTTCACAAGATAACGTAACTGCAAAGGGTAAAACGTTCGATGCCAGACGCCTCCATGAATTACTACTCTTAACAGAGGTGCTTGCCTTTGAACCCCCAAAACTTTTCCTCAAACTGGATATCAGGTACACATGGGTTCAAGTATACACTATCTGGAGGCCCTTTTTTAAGAGTTTGTCTGGACTCTGGAGGCTGTTACCATGTATTTACAGTGACAATATGATGGCAGCAGAGAATAACATGGGGGCAAAAAAAATGAAAAAGGGTACCATCCTTATTATTACCCATCTTTGAACCTACGGCTATCAATGAACAACAAATCAATCTACTGAAATATCTGGAAAGAGCCAGTTTGACAAGCTCCACCGGAGAAGAATATGGCATCGCCATACCCGCCAGCTGGAATGCGGATGGCCTAGTGCTTCTCTTCCGCACTGTTGCTGTCGCCTGGTTGGTTAACCTGCCCATACACATGGCCCATCTTTGTTCTTTTGGTCTCCATGTATCTCCTGTTCTCGTTGGTAATTGGGGTCAGCAAGGGCACCCTGCCTGCAATGCTTAGTCCGTAACCCTTGAGGCCACTATACTTTGCAGGGTTATTGGTCATCAGCTTCATTGAACGGACTCCTAAATCCCGTAATATCTACAAAGAAGCAGTGAAATGTCAGTAAACCTGCCTAGTACATGATAGAACTGCAACACGAATTAAAAGCTTCAATTTTTGTTTTATGCCACAGCTTTCCTATATATGCAGAGTTTCGACCCAAAAAGGGCGGAAGGTTGGACAATAAACTGATGAAAATTTCAGATTTTCAGTCTTACCTGTGCACCAATCCCATATTCCCGTGAATCAACAGGAAGTCCTAGTTCCTCATTAGCTTCCACAGTGTCACGCCCGTCATCTTGCAAGTTGTAAGCACGGAGCTTGTGACCCAGACCAATACCCCTTCCTTCATGTCCACGAAGGTAAACCAATACACCCCTTCCAGCCTTCTCAATCATCTCCATTGACATGGCAAGCTGGTCACCACAATCACATCTTGCAGATCCGAAAATGTCTCCAGTGAGGCACTCAGAGTGCACCCTCACCAAAATATCTTGACCATCACCAATCTCACCCTGTTGATCATTGAGAATGATTATATTTAGCTCAGGCGTTGTGCACACAACAATACCTCACCGAACCAAATTCTGCAATGGTAAATCGGTACTATAGTGACTTACCTTCACCATTGCAATATGCTCAATTCCATCAATAACAGATCTGTAGCAATAGGCACGAACATTGCCCCATCTCAAAGGCAACCGTGCAACAGAAGAACGTTCAATGAGCCTGTCTCTTTTCCTTCTATACCTGTAACAGATAAACTTCTATTAGCATACCAATCAATACTCAAAAATCACCAGTTAGAGCACATAAGAACATCAAAGAAGCACATAAGCATCCATAGGAACTAACACGATTCTTGCAGCCATAAAAAGTAATGTTGAATAATATGTTACAACTAAAATCGAAAAACATATATGCAGGCCCCTGCCTGAAAACACTTTCTCCTTTTCTTTTTCTTTTCTTCTTTTGGCCAGAAAAACACTGTCTCCGCATAATTACGAGAAAGTCAACATATGTACATCATATATAATAAAAGAGAAAAATGTTAACCAGTAATCAAAGTAGCAATGACACATTCGCGTATGTCATAGGCTCATAGCTAATTGGACTACTGTCTTAGCGGCAAACTGGCAACATGTCAAGCATCAGAAGCTGAAGTTTCTGAACTCACCTAATCAAGTCAGCAATAGATATAATCTTCAAATTCTCCCTTTCAGCAAACACACGCAGTTTTGGTAGGCGAGCCATGGAGCCATCTGTGTCATCCACAATCTCACAAAGGACAGCAACAGGAGGCAATCCAGCCAACATGGCAAGGTCAACAGATGCCTCGGTGTGTCCAGCTCGTTTCAGAACGCCTCCTTCTCTGTATTTCAAAGGGAAAATATGACCAGGGCGATTGAAGTCATCAGGCTTAGAGTCAGGAGATGCAAGAGTCATGACTGTCTTTGCCCTGTCCTTGGCAGAGACCCCAGTTGTTGTGCCCTCTTTCGCATCCTAAGAAGCAAAAAATACAGATACATAGTTCAGTAGCTGACAGGAAACATTATACAAATATCATAGGGACTAGAGCATAAATTAAGGTAAGTTGGGTTGATATTTCCCTATATCATTTAAATAGACAGTTATATGCACCTTTAACTTAGTAAGCATAAACATACAAAGAATACAAAATTATCTCACTTTCAATATTCAATAGAATGTAAGTGTTGCAAACTCATTGTCTGAACGGAAAGATCATAATTGTGTGACGACGGAATAGTTCACAGCTCACTGTCCGAAAATGTAGCGCAAACTCATTGCTACAGAAGGAAGGTAGCAGGAACAGTAAAGAAAGAGCTTAAAAAAACAGGCTCCAAGATAACAGAATCACAGACCAAAACTGAACTCAAATAACTAACAACCAGCAGTTCCAGAAATCTTGATATATATACTCTTCCAGAATAGTTACTACTATAGTAAGCATGTTATTTACTGAAGGAGTAATGTTCTGACTTAGTGAGATTGTGATGCAGCATAGAACATGAAGGAGTCTTTTATTACTGGCATCAGTATTCATGAGTAAACAGCAATGTGCTACCGTAGATGAGGTATTTAACTGATAAGGAAACCAAATGAGAAGATAACAACCCTACATGTACATACTTCTGACAAGCAACAAAAAAAATCACATAGCAACACCAAAAGTTAATACAATAGTGCAGGCAAGAGAATAATGATAATAATATCATACCACTGTAACAGTGAAAGCAGTGCATAGCTTCTCCTCATTTTCTTTTGTGGTAACCATCAACGGAAGGTTCAACCTTTCCAGATCTTCTTCTTTCATGCTGACACACACAATTCCTGTCCCATGCCTTACTATAAAAGCCATAGCCTCTGGGGTAACCAAGGAGGCAGCCATTATAAGGTCTCCTTCATTTTCCCTTGACTCGTCATCAACAACAATCACAAGCTTCAAGTATAAATCAATGTTAGCAGAGCATTAGATGGAATGTAAGTACAAGATATCATAAGTAAATTGCTAAGATGTACTAACTTTTCCTTGACGTATGTCCTCAATGGCATCTGCAATGGATGCAAAACCCTCTGTTGGGCTATCCAAATCAAGTTCAGTGTATGTGCCGTCATCTGCAAACTTGTCCACAACACGTGCCAGATTAGCGGAGAGGATTTCTGGCGCAACCATGGAATCCATCGGAAGTACATGGTCAGCGAGCGGATGGTCCTGGCCGCGTACGGAAGTACTTTTTGGCAATAGCATGTCGTCATTCCCAGAGGCATAACCAGCTGGATAGCCAGCATCCCTTTTCAAGGATGATGCTATTCTCAAGCCCACTGATTTTACTTTGGCATTGTTTGAATTTGGAGTGAAGAGACTGCAAAGTGAGCCCTTTGTTTCCTTGAAGACACTGCACCCTTTCAAGAACTGAACCCTGCATTGTCACAAAGAGGCAATCAGAAACTAAAAATCATTCTCATCCACCAAAATCTGCATGGCCTTATGAATGAACATTAAAAATTAGGAATAAACATTAAAAATTCTTGCAGCCATCTTTCTCCAGTTCAGTTCCAGATGTCAAGGTTGCTCTTTTCACATCACTGGTAATAGGGAAAATTGTGATTATAGGATTCCAAACGTTGTGCTTTGTGATTTTGACACTCGGTCCACAATTCAGAGACACAGTTGGACCCACTTTGTCATTCACTGGGAGTGTCAAAATCACAAAGTCCACATGTTTAGAATCCTATAATCACAATTTTCCCCTGGTAATAAAGTAATTAAAAAAGGCTTGTTTTGTAATCGAATTGAAACTATCTTCTCCTTTCCTCACTTATTCAGTTTACTAACTACTCCACACAGATTGAGAAAGATTATATCAGGCACACAAAAAACGTGGCCCAGGGGCCAGGGCCGTCGATTTCTATGCTCCAATCCAAAGCAGACCAAACCGGAAACGATCAAAGCATCGAGCCGGCACAAACATGCGAAAAAGAACAAAAGCACGCGCGTAGAGAGAGGGTGGCGCGAGCTTCTTACGGTTGGCGGGTGAGGGCGGCCACTGACGAAGACGGAGGTGCAAGCGAGGCCATGCTCCTCTGGACACGAACGAAGCAACCTGCAATCACAACGGAGCGGGCCCGATTAAGCAAGCAACACATTCGAACGGCCAACCCGCTCGAATTTCAATCGAGAAACAGGGGACTGAAAAAAGATGCCCCGTCAAGACGCGAGATCTGGTACATGGCGGCCAAAAACGGACGCGGACGGCGATTCCTCGCGCCCTGAAGCTTACGGACAGCGGAGAAGGAGCAGGAGAGGAGCGGGAATGGCTTACCGTCGGCGCTGCTCCGGCGAAGCCTCCGGCGACGTCGGCAATCGGGAGGACAAGTCCTGTTTGGGTTTTGGTCTGATTTGATTGGGGGTGATTAGGAGCGGGGTTGGTGCGGTCGCAGGTGGGAGGAGACGGAGCGGGTGAATTTATAACGTGCGGCCACGGACGCGGCAGGCAGGTTCCTCGCGCACGCCCGGGGGGCCTTGCTTTGCTTGGGCTTTGGGCAGTGGGGACCAGGATGGTAAACGGGTCGTGTTTTGGTGCTGACGGAGCAAAACCCACACCCGAAATCGCTGAGCAAGCAGCATTGAAGAGATGACGACGTGCCAGCAGAAAATTGTTGGAAGAGAGATGCTTGTTTTCTCTCTCCAACAAATTCCAGGAAAGGCCGTAGCCAGCTTTATATATAAAGCATCATCAAAGGATACTGGGATTACCAGTTTACAATAAAAGCACACACCGCACGAAGAGCGGCAATCAAGAAACCTGTAACGGGACTCTCTAGGCCGCGCGTCAGAGATAGTAAGACACTACTCGCGACGAACAAACTAAAGGGCCATGAAACTATTACAAATCGACTGGACCCGACCTTCCACGGAGCCTACGACTTCACCACCAACGGCTACAGGAAAAACTCCAAACAACGCCTTCAGGAAGGCAAAGGCGCGACGGCGCTAGCGTTTGGTTTTCACCAGAGAGAACTTCCACGAGCCGCTGTCAAACGAGATCCTGCAGACAACGCCCTCAAGAGGGAAGAGCAAACGCCGTTGCCCGACCCGACACCGGATCGAAGCTTACGCTTAAGGAACTCCGCCCGACGAGCCGAGAGCGCCTGAACCGTTCCCACACGCTTCCATCCACCGGCCACCATCGCCACCGCCGAAGCTCTCCGCTAGGTTCCATATGCACCCGATGGCAACACCCGACCTCTCGGGAAGATTTGGGGCCAATAGAGGGCCCCAAATCTCCTGTCATCCCCTCGATTGGACGACACCGTGCTTCACAGAGTGAGATAGAAACCATGAACCTAGTGGAGGGGACTTGATAGCGCTACAGGATCGGCTTCGTTGGCGACGCGAAGATGGAGGTGGCACCACCAGCCATGATGAAGCTGCAGGAAGGAGTCAGGACAAGGGCCGACGCCACCCCGACTCCGCCACCGTCAGGGAAACGCCAGGGCCAGCCCCTGACCCCGACCGGAGTCGCTGACCAGGCGCGCCCAAGCGTGCCTGCAGGCACCGTGCCGCCCACCAGGCCGAGGCCGACCGCCGGCCGAGCCCCAAGCTGCGCCGCCCGCCGGTCAGCCGCGCCGCCCGCCGCCAGGGAGCCGCGCCGCCCGCCACGCCGTCCGCCGGGGGGCCGCGCCGCCCGTCAGGCCGAGCCCGGCCACGGCAGCCGCCTGAGCAGCGCCCAGGCCACGCCGCCCGCCGGGCCAAGCACCGGCCGCCGGCCGCCGCCATAGCCGCGCGCCCCCACCATCCCCCCAGATCCGGGCTTGGGGAAGACAGATCCGGAAGGGGTGGTGGCGGATCCGGCCATCCCCCCTCGACTCCGGCCACCGGAGCTCGTCCCTCGACGGCGGCCGCGCCCACCGAAGAAGAGGGAGGGGGAGCAAGGTGCCCCGCCGCCGCCATCCCTGCAAGTCGCCCGGACTTCCGGCGTCTTGCTCCAGCGGCGGCGCGGCGGAGGGGCTTGGGTGGAGGGGCGCCGACGGCGGGGGAGCTTCAGCCGCCCGGACCGCCCGCACGGGAGTGGCGCGGGGGCAGGGGTCCCAAGCATCAACGTTCCTCTCCAACAAATTCCCAACAGTAGTATTCAATTTCATGACTTGGTATTTTTATTGCTATACTTCTTCTGTTTCAAACTAGATGTCATTTTGGCTTTTCTAAAAATTATGTATGCAGACATATTGCATGTCTAGATGCATAGCACTATCTAAAAATGACAAAATCACATATTATTTGTGGATAATGGAGAAGCATTCTAATATGACCGGGGTAGTATGGAACATAGTAGAAATAAACGATGGGCTACCACCTTTGCGTTACTTGGGCTGCTATACATCATGGATGCTCTAGGTTAACTTCGGCGTAACTCCTGTGATGCCAAATGAAGGGAGAGAAGTACGTGAGGTGCAACAATTTGGAGCGAATGTGATGAGCTAAAAATTCCAAGCATGTTTGAGTTCTTGTTGCAAGCAATAAAAACAATTGTAGGTGGAGCATAGGGAAGTTAAAGTTGGGCGGACATATATTTTTTTGTTATAGGTGAGGTCCATAAAAGATGCTATGCATGGGCTAAATATTAGAGGGTATTGTTACGATTTGATATCTTATGGTGAGTCATTTTTACACATTCTAAGTGAATGAATACTAAACTTGCTCCAATAAGAAAAAAAAATCAACACTCGCACCCTATTGGTTGGCACCCAAAACCCATGGCCGCACGTATCTCAAGCTTAGAGAAGCAATGGAAGAGAAGGAGAGGTTGAGCTCAAAGAAGATAGAGTATGTCTTGTCTCTTGGAAGCCTTGTGCTTTAAGGTGTCCCTGTAAGGCCAGTCTCAGTGCATGATTTCATCACACGGTTATCTAGACGAGAATCTATGTAACTGTGCCAAATGAGTTTCATGGTGATGAAACTCCTCTCACATTTCATGAAACTCTTCACTCTCTCATCTGCCACATCAGCACATTTAATGCCATGAAACTCCCATGAAACCTCCACTGAGACTGGCCTAAGATCAGAGGCTAGCAAAATGCATATGTAAGGTTGCATGATAACGACAATGGCTCAACTAGTGATATTAGTCAATGAACATAGCCATTGCTATCAACACATTCCATTTGTTGTTTTGCATGGTCTTGTCAACTTCGGATAGATAGAGAGAGGATGGAGAGAAGAGTCCAAGGAATACTTCGTTGTTGGTCATGCTCTTGCTACTAAGTGGTAGACATGGCTAAGGGGCGTAGAGGAAGGATGGTCATATGTAGGGTTTCTTAGTATAAATATGTAGATATCGGGCTATTGGATAAGGAGTTTCATCATGGACTAGCAAATTTATGAATCAAGTGAACAATCCCGGCCCGGGCCTGCTCTTAGGTTGGGCGTGCATCAGGCCCGGTCCTGAGATTTTGGTGGCCCGGGGCGAAACTAAAAGGCAGGCCCTTATAATAATAATAATAATAATAATAATAATAATAATAATAACAATAACATTTAAATGACTCTAATATTTTTTTCTCTACTATGTCCCTTATTTTACTATCAAGATTATCTCAATTACTGGATCATATATATCTGGAGTGAAAATCAAGTTTTTTCATCTACATCAGAGGTATTGTCATATTAGATCAACTCAACAAAATTAGAAAATTACCCAATTAGAGTACTTCTGTTCTTCTGCATCTGTCCTTATTGACGGACAATGAATCAATTCGGTTTAGGCTTCCTATTTCGTAACCTAAATTAATATCAGAACCTAATGCTCCTGACGGACGATGTATTCTCAAGCCTGAAAAACCGAGCTCGGAAGTACTAAAAATTATAGAGAATAAATTACATATAAGATATTCAGGCATACAGATATTCCGCAGAGGGACAAATATGCATTACCTTCTCTGGTTCGTACATAGTCGCCATCGCCTTCGCCGCATTAGAAAAAAAGGGACCCCAGATAAAAAGAGTTGCCGACGTTTCGGCGAGGCTTCAGATTGATCAAAGTACGACGCGAGGAGACGATGAATCGGCAGCGCGTGATGGACGACATCCGCGTCTACGCAGCAGATCAGGTCGGATGGAAGAAAATATACATCCCTCCGTTGTTTTTCCTCTGGGCCTAGCCGGCCGGCCCAACTTAGCAATCTAAATTTACACACTACAAATTAACTACAGCCTACTGCCTAATATACATACAGTGTATACATGGGTAGGGGCCCCTTCCTTTGGGGGGGCCAGTGCGGCCGCACAGCTCGACCCCCCTTAGGGCCGGGCCTGGCGTGCATGACCCACTAAACTTGCTGGGGGCAGAAATCAGACCTATACCCATGCCTCGTATCCATGGACTCAAGTTTTGCTATTTTTTCAATCTAGGTATTCTAAGTATTAAAGTTTTTCCATTTGTTGAGAATGAACACTCTGTGATTAAAACTACCGAGACAAGTTGAGAAAAATACGAACAATATAAAATGTTGCCAATGGTTCTACGACCTACATGGTAGCCACATGATGGATATTCTTTTCCAGTTTTACATATAATCTTGGGATGCTATGTATTTATCTTCTCAAAGCATGCGTAAAAGATATGGCTCACGAACAACAACAAAAAATACTTATGATGCTAGGTAAAAGTGGTTATAAACACTGATAAAAAAAACTCATAGCCTCATTGACCTGGCCTCATGGTAATTGTACCTTAGTTAGTTAGACCCCTCGTGATGAAATCAAGGTCTTTTGTGTGCACATGCTTCATTATTTATAACTATGAAAATAATGAAATGCTAGGATCAAGTTTTTGTGGTCACTTGTGTTATTATTTACTTTCAAAATACTTGGTTATAAATACTCTAATTTTCTGCACACATATACATCATTATTTGCTACTATAAAAATAATCATATACTAGAGACTGCATACAAAAGTACTCCTTTTTAAACCTAATCAATATATAAATGTTGTTTTAGTGTCTTCAAACTAAATTATTTAAAGGCTAGTTCATACATGTTATCTTAGTGTCTTGAAGCTACATTTTAAAGCAGGTTAATCAAAGTTTAACCTTAGTCTTGTCTAAAACGAAATGAATTATGGAAAATATTGATCCAAAATGGTGAGCGAGATTTCCAGTTTACCACATATTAGTGTTTCGTACTATACTCTAAAAAAATTATCATGTAGTATTTTCCTTTCCTTTTCCAAAACAAAAAATGTAGAAGAATTCCATTACTTTTACATGGCGTGCATGCATGTTTACTGTAGGCCTTCTCTAGTGGTCAGGTGAAATCGAACCCTCAGCTGAGCTGTAGAGCAGAGAATCGGTGCCTCACCACTAGAGCTCAACCGCACCTTCATTTGACACACGAATCGAACCCAATCCAGGATTCAATTCATACGCATTAAAAAATATTTGTATACGGGAACGGAGGTTTTCATAGGTTCGCGGGAGTCGTTTAGTTGGGAGAGAGAAACTGAGTTTTTTAAGCGCTCTAGACTCACATGAGGACTTAATCCACTGCAGAAGAGTCAGTCCGAACCGAACCCATCTCGTTTGTCAGATTTTTTTTGCCATGTACCGCGCCCACCGCTAGAGAAGGCCTTAGAGACCCTTCATCTTAACCGTGATTTGTTTATGTTGGACTGACAGTGGCTTCACATGGGTGGAGTTTTCAGCACATATTATCGCTTGATAACTCGATGACACACTGTTTTCAACATTATCTTGCACGCCATGAATTGTTTAATTGTGATTTTCAATTTCCAAAGTTGCACCAGTTCCGGTTTTTCTTGGATTTGCGAAGTTCTTCTTGGACACCCAAAAGGTCACATCTCACATAATAGTAGCCTAGCAGGTCACTAGGTGCTATGAGTGTGTTTAGTTCAAAAAAGAGGAGAAAAAAGTTTGGTCGAAAAGTCACATCGGACACTATAGCGCACTGTAGCACTTTTCGTTTGTTTGCGGTAAACATTGTCCTATCATGATCTAACTAGGCTCAAAATATTCGTCTCGTCGTGTACATCAAAACCATGCAACTAGTTTTTTTTTATTTTTCCACGTTTAGTGCTCCATGAATGAGGAGAGAGATTTGATGTGATAGTTGAATAATGAAGTTTGATGAGAGAATTTTTGGGTTTTAGGTGGAACTAAACAGGCCACGGTGGTTTCGTACGTACAGGTCATTAGGATCTATCGGATCCGGGTTCGAGAGCATGAACGCCAGAACAAAACCCGTTGGGGAGTGGGGCCCAACGCGTCGCCGTTTCACGCTGGCGTTTCCAAGCAGACAAAATCCGGCACGGCTGCCCGGAGCGGCCAGAGGGGGGGAGTACCGAGCCACTGGATCTGGATGAGATTTGACCGACCCAGCCCAAGCCCAAGTGGCCGCGGCGATAGTGGGCCCACAGTTCCATTCGGGGGGCGGTCGTCTCGTCCGTCAAGCAGCCCTGCCCTGGTCTTCGCAGAAGAAGAAAAAGAGGAAATCCTCCTCCTCTGGTGCAGCGCATAGGTGACGACGACGCTGATGCCAGCCATTGGCGTCTCCTGCTTTCCTTGGAGGATAAAAAAGCGCCCGACGCCGACGATGACATCAGAGAGAGCCCAGGCAGACAGCGAAGCCTGTTCGGCTGAGATGGCCGTGCCGTGCCCACGAAAAATTGTTAAAGTTCTCGTGCTTTTCTGTTTGCCCTGTTTGGCTCCGCCGCCGCACGGTGACCACAGAAATTTCGAACCGCGCACGGAGGCACACGTGAGGCCCTGACATCGCAGCGCGCGAACCCATCACCCGTCCCATGCATAGTCCACGCACGCATGCGAGTGACCGATCGAGCCGAAGCCGAGCAATGGCGAAGGGATGGACAGGCCAATAATGCACCGAACCACACTGCCGATAAGTATTCCCATGCGCATATCCGGTGCCATTAGATATTTCGGACACACGAGCATACGGAATACTACTACACTGATCTCTATATAAGTAAAAATGGAGAAGAAAAGTACGAGCACCGAACACGAATAAAGAAAAAGAGAAGATGCTGGGGATAGGAAAGGGGACTCGAGGCGATCGGGCTGTGAGAGTGAGACTGACCGAACTCTATGGTCCACGTACTAGCACGACTCCACGAGTACGTGATGATCTTCTTTCCTTGTGATTATAGAGGGGATCGCATTCTTTGCCGATCGTGCCGATGACTGTGCTCTCTTTTGTTTGACTTTGACGCGGACGGGCTCGCCGCTCGCAGCTGATGGCAGCCTGGCTGGCAGGTGCACGGCGAAAACGTTCTTCCATCGCAGCAGCCTTCAGACTTTGACTTTGACTCAGGCCATACGCACATAGCCCCACCAACACCAATTAATAAAAAGAAAAAAGGGCCTTTCCACCGTGGGCCGGTCCGCCGGTGTCCGCAGATGCACTACCTACGTGTTACTAGGCTAAGCGGCTGAGCCCAGTACTGTTCGGTCCGGAAGCCCATTACGTGCCCCCGCCGGCGCGGGAGAGGGAGAGAGGATCCGTGCCCTCCGGCCAGCAGCCAATCACGGCGCAGCGTACACGCGCCCCGATCCGCGCCCGCGCGCTCCTGGCCGTCCGATCCGCCGTGCCGAAGCACACACGCCTCTCGCGCCAGCCGTACGCTCCCTTCCTCCAACCGAAACGCAGGCCGTCGCCCGCCCACCGCCACCCACCCACGCCGCAGATATAAATCCGCCGCCGCGGCAGGCCGCTTTGTTCGTTTGGGGAAAAAAAAGAGGAAGCGAGGAGCTCTTTCTTTCTGTCGCTGCAGATTTGGGGGAGAAGGAATCGTCGGGCGAAGCGCGAATCGAGAGGTGAGTCGCCCACCCGCCTCCCCCCTTTCTCTGGAGCTAGCTAGTTTCCTTCTCCTCCGTGGGGATTGCTTGCTGGTGACGTCGTCTAGGCGCGCGCGCGCGCTTGTTCGAGGTTAGGGTTTCGTTTCGAATCGTCTGCTGGATGCGATCGATGATGCTTCGAGGAAGCTAGCTTCCTGGGTGGTTGGCTATGTCTGCTTGCTAATTTTTTGCGATTCCGCCGTCCAATTTATTGTTCTGACCGGTTGTTGGTCCTGCAATGCGATGGATGTTTCAAATATCGACTTGCGGTTACGATTGCGATGTGCATTTTCCGAGAGCGGCTGTTGCGCAGATTATTAGGCTGTAGGTTTCGTGGTTTGCTGGCGCATGCGCGAATCAGTTTGCGGATGCTAGATTTGACTTGGTTTTGAACTTGCAGTCTAGTGTCTAGTTTGAATTCGATTCCATCGGTAGTGTCTGCCATCGCGACATTGTGCTTCTATTGTTAGCTTGGTTTGTAGCTTTTTGAGCTTTGAGGGAGTCAGTTATTGTGTTGGCGGTTCAAATAAGATTGCCAGCAGCCTCTTGATAGTATTCCTCTTATCAATGTATATGGGCTTTGATGTGAGTGTCTTCAGCAAGCAATTGGGACAGGACACCATATCTTTATGCAAAACTGTGGGTGGTTTCAGACTTTCATAGTCGTTCTGATGGTTAAATAGACTAAATCCTGAGTTACAGGTTAGCTTGGTACTGAATGTCAGGTTTGTACATGTTATCTCAGGGTGGAAGCTTTGCATGTTTCGTCTGTAAGTTAGGATCAATTTCGTTGAATGATTAAACTGGGATTATTGATTTGGCATGTTTGTGGCATGGACTAGGCAATGACAAGTTTTTAACTCAAATTCTGGTGAACTTGTACTTCTTGCTATGTCCTGTTTGTATTGCTGAGCCTACTTACAATCTGCTGAAATATCTGTAGTTTATTTTTTTTGGCTGTTATAAGAGATAACCATACATTGCCTGCACAAAATATTTTATAGGGAGTCTGTTTCCAGATTGTCTTTGTTGGTTCTCAGCACCCTTGATAACATATTACTGATGTTGCTTAAGATAGTTCATGTAACACTACTGATGCTATTGGAAATGATGTGTAATTACTAGGTTTACAAATAATATTATGCATGTAACCATATAAATTATGCGTATCATCCTTGATTTTGACTGCAAAAGCATGGCCTAAATCTGTTTGTTAACAAGTTTTTGTAGCAAGTAAACACCGATCCACGGTGGGGTTATGGTAGAACTAGTTCTGGTTCAGTCAGATATATTAGATTTCCCTTTTTTTATTTGAAAAACACAACCATCTTTTCTTGCAAACCAACAACTCATCCTATATGTAACATTGTTGCACATCATGCAACTATGTAAACAACTAGCTAGTGAATAGATGCAACCTGTAACGCTTGAAGTAAAAGTTCTGTTCCATTGACTTGTAGAGTTGTAGCCATCCATATCTTATGATGTCATGGAGCCTGGAGTGTCTGCTATTTTTCTTGTTCATATTTTTTTTTTCTAATTCACTATTGTTTAGGACTTTGGTGATATATATACTGTTATAAATCATTTTGTGGTAATATTTCAAGTCATGTAACTGAGTGTTGTGTTATATGTTTATGCGCTTCACCAAAAAGAAAATAGAACAACCATGTCTGTATAGTTTCTTTAGGTCCATTTGCATAAGCTAAATGTAAGCAATCCTGTCACAACTTTGTCTGTGGGATTTTGTATGCTTGATAATCTTTTTCGAAAGTTTTTTGTAGGCTTCAGAGCATGATCTCAGAGCTTATAGTTGCATTTAATTAATAATTCAATCATTTGTGTAGGACATTGTTTGCTAGATGGCGCGTACCAAGCAGACTGCTCGCAAGTCCACTGGAGGAAAGGCTCCTAGGAAGCAACTCGCAACAAAGGTTTGTGGTTGAAAATTAGCCTGCAGTTCCTTTTATTGTCAGTTTTACACTGCACGTAGATAATATATTTTACTTAAAAAACTGATTGTTGATGAAAAACATTTGTGGTTTTGCTTCATCAGGCAGCCCGTAAGTCCGCACCTACAACTGGAGGAGTCAAGAAGCCTCACCGTTACCGCCCAGGAACTGTTGCTCTTCGGTATGTGAACATGACTGTCTAAAATCAATACTGTATCTTTGTTCTTCAAACACCCATCACACATCTCCTTTCTCTCTCCAGTGAGATCCGCAAGTATCAGAAGAGCACCGAGTTGCTGATAAGGAAGCTGCCGTTCCAGAGGCTTGTCAGGGAGATTGCTCAGGACTTCAAGGTGAAAGAACTAACCTTTCAGAAACCATTTGCTTATCATCCACTGATCCACCCTATGTTTGTGGGGCTTGTTTGAGATCTTGTTCTAACGCCTCTTTCCTGGACCACCGTGCAGACTGATCTGCGTTTCCAGAGCCATGCCGTGCTTGCTCTGCAGGAGGCAGCAGAGGCCTATCTGGTTGGTCTCTTCGAAGACACCAACCTGTGCGCCATCCATGCCAAGCGCGTGACCATCATGCCCAAGGACATTCAGCTGGCGAGGAGGATCCGTGGTGAGAGGGCTTAGTCTGCTGTCTGCCGATGGGAAGAACAGATCCGTGTTTGTTTTGTGCTCTCCTCACCTTAGCTTTTGTGAAAAGATGATTCTAATAGTAGTAAACCTACTGGTCGGTTTGGCTGAAGCCGTAGTGGTAAGTGTCCATTGTTCTCGTGTTTGGAGTCTGGACAGAGGACAAGTATTCGTGTCATTTGAACTGTAATCGGGTGCCGTCATATCTCATCCACCAGCTGGTGGATGTGTATCTAGGTCTAACTATGGATTTGGTTATCTGAACCGTCACTGTTTTCTTCTTATGGTTTGTTTTCTTAGCTGATGCATTTGTTCAACTCTTTGCTGGCGACCGTCCGAGCAGCTTCCCTCGCTGTGACTTCGATATGCTTCAGCCTGTTTTTTTTTAGGGTCAACGGGGGATTATTTTGAGTACATGATGTTTACATGGGGGAGAACAAGGTGCACCAGGAGTCAACGATCACTCGTTCGTTCTGTGCCCAGCGGAGGCTCCAGAGCTGGGCTTCATGTTTGCAGGCGGTCCAGAATCTCGTCGGTGATGGCGGCATTGAGTTGAACACCAAGTCATTGCGATGCTTCCAAAGGTTCCGGCAAAGGAGGAGGGTGAAGCACTGAAGCTATCTGAATGCCGTTTGGGAATAGCTGTCGGACGCGGTACACTCCATAGCGAGTTAACGCTACACCCCCTCTGTGTTGATGATATTCAGCCGTTGCCAGACTTGCTGCGCGAAGGGGCAGGCATAATATGGGGCTGTGTTTAGTTCCCAGCAATTTTCCAAAATTCTCTCTCCAAATATCACTATTCACCTATCACATCAAATCTCTCTCCTCGTGCATGGAGCACTAAACATATGTAAATAAAAAAACTAATTACATGGTTTTGATGTACACGATGAGGCGAATATTTTGAGCCTAGTTAGATCATGGTAGGACAATGTTTACCACAAACAAACGAAATGTTTACCACAAACAAACGAAAAGTGCTACAGTGTGCTACAGTGTCCGATGTGACATTTTTATCAAACTTTCCCTTCCTCTTTTTGGAACTAAACACACCCATGATATGTGTTGTAAAGTAAAATAGAATAGAATGTAACAAACAGAGATGTAGAATCGTGAATTAGCCATTCTCATTGATCTCAATTAGTCTATTTATATAGAGATTACAGGGAGTTGTAAAGTCTCAACATTAGTACAATACATGAAGGCTCCGTTTGGAAGTAGACATTGGGGGCTGGAATTTGGAATTGGAATTAGGTACCTTCAATACCTAGTGTTTGGATGTTTTTGGTATTGGAATTGGAAATCTGATCCAATACCGAGAGGAATTGGCCCTTTGATAGAACCCCCTCCCTCAATTCACATCCCTTCCCCTCCGTATTGCTTGGCATTGTCTCCATCTTGTGAATTCTTCTACATCCAAACAATGGCTTTGGTATTGTAATATAATACCAATACCACTCTGATTTGGTATTGAAAACAATTCAATGCCTAGCCCTCCAATATCTACATCCAAACGGAGCCGAATTGTTCTTCTAAATGACAACAATAAGACCACTTCATGGCTCAGCAATAAGGATGATTCATGGTGTTAACCATGCCCTTTCATATCCTCCACTATGGCCTTTCATGGCTCTTAACCATGACTGTTACCAAGGCCATTAACCATGGCTGCTGCATTAACGAGGTCAAATTAAGACCTTTGTAACAATATGATTACAGGTTTCCGATCCATGGGGGCACAGGGGACAGGTTGCATCACTGAGCACGCACTTGAGCAGCAGGTTGGAGCGGCACTGGATCCGTTCTTGCACCAAAAGCCAGGCGAAAGACTGCACCCGCGGCTGCGCTCTATTTCCCCAGACGAAAGCGGAGAAGTTGGCTGGAGCTGACCCTGTCACCGCCATGATAGCTTTGTAGAGAGGTCCCGAGCTCATTTCTTCGTTCTTGCCGATCATCTGAGAGCCGTACCTGCTGAACTAGCTCCCTTGCATGCTTCAGCCTGTTGCTGAGGCCTGAGCCCGTGCGCAGCTACTTCACTGGCCTTGCTCACTTGTGTGCCGCCCTGCCAGCATGTTCGGCGGGTTGGGGATCCGCGCATAACTTGGCACCTTGCCCTTGCACATCAGCGATTGCCATTGTGGCATCCAGGACCGCACCAATGTGGGAATACTACTGTTTCAGGGAAAGCTCAACTGCAGTCAGATTGTTCGACGGACAGCACCCTGTCAGGGCGATCCAGTGGCCTCAGTTTCAGTCCTGGCACCGTCAGTTTGTTCTGGTACTCTGTTTTCGCCGTCCGTTTGCTCTGGTTCTCTCTTTCCGCCTCTACGGATTGTGACATTTCAGGCGGCGCTGGTGCCGTTGCTTTCGGTTGGAAAAAAAAAGGCATCGTACAGCCGTTCGCTCGTTGAATTTGCCAGTGCATTGAGTTGCTGAGCAGCACGGAAGGAGGTCGAACATGTGTCCGGGGCATGCCTCCAACTCTTCATCACCTGGCCAGCAGATGGGTGGTGCCATCATCATGCGCGCATCACACAGGTGGGGACATGATTCGGCAGCGGGAAACAGTCAAGTGGATGCCCACGGCTCGTCAGATGGCAGTATACACATTCACGGTACAGGAAGGTTTATAGTGCGTGTTGGCATGGCAGGTGAAGAGTGACGCCGGCGATGGCGAGCTCATCGGCTGGTCCGGTGGGGATGATGCAACCATAACTGCCGCTGCGCCGTGTCGCTTTTCGCTGACGGCTTTATGTTCTACTCCTCCTGCAATTTTTTTCCGTTAATTTCATCTCCGTCGTTCAGATAGAACCCCTCGTGTCTAACTGTGAACTGTCTATATATGCAGTATCCATATCCTTGACTTGTTTTATCTTTACTAAACCAACCAGAACAAGAGAAGCATTCCGCATTCCTGGCCGCTGTGTGCCCGATTGTGAAACCTAGATATGCAAACGGGTTCAGAGAAATAAGCATTAAAAATTAGAATGCGAGATGATTAAGGCGGCAATGTCCCGAGCTATGCTATCCGTGACAAAAACCTATCCATTTCGATACGGCTGATTAAAAATCAGCATTCGATTGTAGAGCAAGCAAACCGTGACAAAAACCTATATCCATTTAGCCTCTTTGTTTTCCCAAGCCCGGCGCTGTCATGCCAATACCGACCCGACACATCAGTGCCCGCGACCGACGTCGTCCGTCCCTGACCGCTTCGCCACTGCGCCGCCCTTCAACTAAAACAAGAGGCTGATCAAGGCGCTGGGCCGCCGGTGGTGAATCGTGATGCAAGATGCGTTGGCTCCTTCCGCTTGTAGCCGGCATCTGGCTAACACTTTGGACAAGAAGATATTTGGCGCCGAGCAACGATCTGTATACGTCTGCCCAAGCTAAAGCTGTATTCTGTACTTACTGCCGAAGACCAGACCAGAGTGCACATACCCTGAGGAGCGATCGGAACTTCGGAAGCGTGATCAGCTCGGGGCATCGGACGGCGCACCCCCGTCCACGATCCGTCGCCGTTGGATCGCGCGCGCATATCGTACCGCCGGTAAAAAAAACGCGCCTGGGATCGCACGCAGCGGCAGCGCCGCGGTGAGGGTGAGGTCAAAGCTAGCGTAAGCTCGTACTACCAGGGGTGGTAGAGGATATTTATTTCTTCACAGTCTAACTTGATCCTAACAAAATTTAGCTAAAAAACTAGTATTATTTTGGTCCGGTCCTAATCTAACCCGATTCTTAAAATTTTGTACAAAAGAGACGACCCTTCACCACCCCTGCGTACTAGCCGTCGCTTTCCCGAGCTCACCTGCTCCAAATCCCGGGATTCTTCTATGGTTTCCGGGCTGTCATCAGTTAATCCCCTGCGTCACCCGCCTAGTCGCCATCGATATCTCCATTCGGCGCACCTATAAAACCGCCCGGCTTTATTGCCATCTCCCGCACGATCACCCAGCCCGTGCAGGAGTACCCGCCGCCTGCAGACGCCTCCCGGGTCGTGCCGGCAATCGAGGGACCAGCCGAGACGATGCAACCGTCTTCTAGTTCCAGTGCGAGGTGAGCTTGGGCACCTCCGGGTCGAGACACGCATGCATTCCGATCCGACGCTGAATTCCTGACCCGTGCTCCCGCGCCGTGCCGTGCAGATCCAGGTCCTGGTCGTGGGGAGCCGGGGCGTGGGCCACCGCCCCGCCGCTGCCGTCTTCCAGGCAGCTCAAGCCTCGCCACGAGCGCAGCAGGTCCACCACGTCCACGTATCACTCGCCACTCGCCTCCGACTCCGAGGTGAGTAGTTAAGTACATGAATGGATATGAATGAATACGCAGATCGTGCGCGCGCTACGTGGTCGTGATTGTGATCGTGGGCTACCCAAACATTTATCGAAGCAGAGCCACGGCGGCGACATGACGACGGAGCAGGCTCCGGTGGTGGAACGGGTGGAGGACGAGGTCCGTCGTCGTCCGGCGACGGAGACGGAGGCGGAGGAGGAGGCGGCGCGCCCGGCCCCGGACCAAGAGCCGCCGCCGGCGAGCGAGAGCGGCGCGGACGCGGGGATGCAGCGGGTGGTGCGGCGCCTGGAGCGGGAGGCGGCGTCGGCGAAGCAGACGGAGATGAAGATGCTCGAGTCGCTGGTGCGGCAGACCAAGGAGCTGGAGCAGGCCAAGATCGCGCTCGAGGAGGCCAGGCTCGAGCTCGCCGCGCTGCGCCAGCACGCCGCAGCCGCCGCGGGGCCGAGCCCACCGCAGCAGCAGCAGCAGTGGAGCGTCATGGACCTCATGTTCGGCGGCGTGGACGAGGAGATCAACGGCCTGCGCGCCAGGCTCCGCGCCGCGTCGCAGGCCGAGGAGCGCAGCCGGAAGGCCGCCGACGACCTCACGGCCGCGCTGTCCGCGGTCACCATGGAGGCCAAGCAGGTCAAGGCCTGGCTCTCCGACGCGCAGGCCGACCTGGAGGCCGCCAACGCCGAGGTTGACCGCCTCGGGGCCCTCCTCCGCGCCGCCGAGGCCGAGCTCTGGGCCGCCAACGAGCAGGCCGACGCCGTCACCGCCGAGTGGAAGGACGCCGCCGCCGGGTGGCGCGCCAGGGAGAAGGCGCTGGTGGCGCGCGCCCGCGCCGCCGAGGAGGACGCCGCCGCGGCGAGGCGGGAGGCCGCCGACCTCGCCGGCGCGCGCCGGGACCTCGGGGGCGAGTGCGACGCCCTGCGCCGCGCGCTGGAGCGCGCCGCCGAGGACGCCAGCGCAGCCGCCGAGGCGCTCGAGCTCGTCACCGGCGAGAACGCCGACCTGCGGGACGACGCCGCGGAGAAGGAGCGCGCGCTGGAGGACCTGCGGCGGGAGAACGAGGCGCTAAAATCCAGCGAGGCCGCGGCGCGGGAGCGCGCCGAGGAGCTCGAGGCGCAGCTGCTCGCGGCGAAGACGAAGCAGCCGGCGGCCGACGACGGCGCCGCGATCGGGAAGGCGGCGGCGGCGGCGGAGATCCCGCTGGTGGAGAAGTGGAGGCGCGAGGCCGCGCAGGGGAAGCTGGGCGCGGCGGCGTTCCTGGACTCCGGGAGGGTGATCCCGGGGCGCAGGGACCGGATGTTCGCGTCGCTGAGCAACCTCGCGGAGCTCAAGTCGGCGGCGGCCGCGGCGTCCATGGACGACTACGACTACGAGTTCGAGCACTTCGACGTGGCCGGACAGTACGGCGGCGGCGGCGCCACGGAGCACGCCATGAAGCACAAGAAGCGGCGCTCCATCCTGCGCAAGTTCGGGGACCTCTTCCGGCGGAGGAGCATGTACAAATCCAACCTCGCGCCCGAGCTGCACAATCACTACTAGAACCTGAACCTAGACAGATTTGCAGGTGCTCGCGAGATCGATGCGTGCAGAATAATAAGTGAACAAAAAAAGATGTCATCGTCGCCACTAGCCAAGGTCTTGAGTTCGCCAGTCAGTCTGCCGAAACGATCTCTGATCGTACGTCTCGTTCTCTGTCTGAACTCTGAAGGATAGGTAGGCAGCAGGAGTTGGAGGGAGATTATAGCGATTCATGTGATCTTGATGGAACCAATCCAGCACTGCTGGTAGATCAGTTTATAGTGATGATGCCAGTTAAGCGTGTCAGTTACTTGATCTTCTTTTTCCACTGTCGGTTAAAGGATCATCAGTGCACTTGAGTAGTACCACGAACTGGAACAGCGTCGATCATCTCGATTCTCCGCAGTCCGCACTTGAATCTGCGTTATCTGAACTGCCATCATGTCCTGATATTTAGGATGTATAGTATGCCGGACAGGGTATATGTGTTTTGGTTTCTCTCCCTGATCATCCATTCTCGTGCACGCTAGTTGCAAATTCTCCATTCCTGTGCATGCTAGTTGCAAATTGAACGTGAAGGATTACGGATCGCTCCGGCAACGATTTGGCCATTGAATCGGTCACGCTGCTTAGATAAGTAGGTGTTGTTTCTTCTTTCTAGCTGTGAGCAATCGGTGAGATACTATCATGTTTTCAATTTTCAGGCCCTCCTTGCTGTGGCGACAACAAGAGTTGCCACTAGGCCTTGTGTCCTTCTTTTTTTTGCTTTGGTGGGCTGGGCTCCGTTTTGTTGATGGGTTTATGTGGGCTGGTCTCCGAGAGTTCGTTGGGCTCCTTTCTTTTTGGTACTCGTCACTGCAAGCGCATGCGGCATGTCATTGATTTTAAGTGGAGAGAATGGATTGACGACATTAGTAAAATGGACTTTTTTATTTTTTATATTTTACATAAAATCCGTAAATTTAAGGCTACAATTTACTATTTTTACTTTTGTTTGTAAGGCACATATGCGTATAAAAAATTAAACTTTATAATCTTTGATCAATAATTTAATCAATAATCATTAATTTTTATAATGTAAATTTAAAATGGTTGCTGACATAAATTTATAGCAATGAACAATATAAAATACGATAAATAAATAGTTAAAGTGTGACCTAAAAGATTATGATAGGCTTGACCACACTTTATAAATATTTTTTAGATAATAGATATAATCCGGCCTCTATCCGCAAGCGAATATATACAACCAAAAATAGATGAGTTTTTAGACTCGAAATCTCAAACCAAGGAGCAACATAGTAGATAGCTAAAAGACTATAAAAGAAAGCTATAAAGACTAAGTTTCAACTTTCTTCAATGTCTTCCTTCAAAAAACTTGTTGTTTTATCTTCGTGTAACAACATCCATTCGCAGCATTTGTCTACTTAGAAACTTTGATGTTAGAAATATGCTGTCAGATAAAACAGTCCTCTATGCTTGAGGATGTATCTCATAAAATCGCACTGAGTCGATTTCAATCACAATCTCAAGCATTCTTCTTAGCAAACATAAACATCTGCTGCCATCTCCCAGCCAGCTAAAAAAGCACAGATCACATGCAGCGGAGGACCTTGGCCAAAACTTGAGGTGGGGCATATCTTAAGGATTAGTAGATTTTTTAAAGCACATAATGGTGAAGAGATGGCAATTAGCTTATCTTAAAAATATTGAGTGAGGGCATGTGCCCTCGGGTCCGCCCCCGACCACATGCATAATTAGAGAGAGCTCTCCCAACGCGACACCTCCAAGAAAAAAAATAACGCCATCATAGATGTTATCGCCGCATGACTATTCAAAATTATGCTAGATTTTCATCAAAGAGATTTTCATGATGCCGCCATGATGGTACAGTAACACGACGGAGAGGACCGGCGGTACCATGACGACGCCTCCATGGAGGAAATGGCAGATCCGGCCGGCAGAGCACTGGAGCCGTGCTTCCCACCTCAATCATCGCCCCCCTTGGGAGGCACATCGGCGATCCCGCGCACGCTATTCGCGAGCCACTGGCCCCGTGCCCAGTAGTCGGGTCGCTGGTGGCACCGCACCGGATCGCCGCGTGCCAGGGTGCTGGCCCGTCCCGTACACACCACACCACGATGCTCGGCGCGCTCCAGCCCCGCACGCGGTCGCCATCGGCTGCCTTTGCTTCCACGCCCGGCGGTCGGGTTGCCGTCGGCACCGTGCACGGCCGCGACGGCCGGCAGCCCCTCGCTTGCCACGCCTCCGCATGCATGGCCATCCCACGCAGGTGGAAGACAGCAGCAGGGAAGCTGCCACAGTGGCATAGGTAAGTCGGCGAGGCAGAGGAGCGAGCGCAGGCAGGGGCAGCTGCCGTGAGAGATCGTAAAGAAGAGAGGGTTTGGAGGTTCTGAAAGGAATAGAAGGTGAGGAAGAAGATGGGAATTCCTGGCCATCATATTTTTTTCAGCCAACTTAGGCTAAGAGACAAACCCAAATAGGGTCATGGCACATATCTTCAATCGGTCTAACAATAACTATGATTCAAAGTGAAGTCGTAAATCTTTATTGAGATGAAACAAACATCACGACACATAACAAGAAAAGAAAAACATCAAGTCATTTGTCATTTAAGACGAACCCTTTTTCAGCCACCTTAGAGCAAGATTAATGATTTCGCCGGCAGGGACGAGAGCCATATCACCGTGTGGTGGTGGCGGACCCCGCAAGTATTTAATGTGCAGCGCACATATAGCCAATAGATACTCTCGCAGCCCGGCATACGCCTGCTTGAGCCGGTGATTCCTGAGCCGCTCGCTTCACTCTTTCTCCTGCTTTCTCTCTCTCCCACGTAGGATTTAGCCATCTCTCAGCCGTTTATAATACTTGCTCTAAGATGTACAAGACAAACCCAAACAAAGAAGGGTTATGATTCGTATCTTCAATCGAGGGGTCTAATAATAACTAACATAAGCCTTTGTCAAGAGTAGAGGTGGGACTTGGGCCGGACGGCCCGGCCCTCGCGGGCCGCGGGCCGCTTCCTGCCTAGACTTTTAGGCACGCGAGGCACGTCGTGCCGTGACGTGCCGGCATGACAACCTTTTACCTAGGCCCAAGCACGGCCCATGGCACGGTGGTCCGCGTTTGTGCCGTGCCAGCCTAAGCACGGCCCCCAAAATACATGTACTTTTATTCTGCGATAGTTAATATGTTCATATATACTATTACTCTATATAATACAAGAAATTATAAAATTAATAGATTAAATGACTCTTACGCTATTAGATATTGTTAGTGAACATTCGGATTGTCATGTGGTCATAGAAAATGCTATCAATTTTTTTATTTTATAAATAATCGTTGATATGATTCCATATATTAAAGATAGATTTTTATGATTTTCTTATATAGTAGTAGTTATTTGAGGTTTATACAAAGTCAAATAAAAAAAATATGGATAACAATACGTGTCAATGTAATGGGCCATCTTCGTGCAGTGCCGGTCCAAGCACGGCCCAAAATTCGTGCCGTGCCATGCCGCCCATCGTGCCGAGATCCTAGGCACGGCACGGCCGTCGCATTCGTGTCGTGCCGGCACGGCCCAAAATTTATCGTGCCGTGCTTTGGACCGTGCCAAAACGTCGTGCTTCGGGTGACCTATAAATAGCACGGCACAAGTCCCAGCTCTAGAGTTTTTAGGTCTTTGGTAAAGTTCCGGTTTTCGTAGTGTAGACGATTCAAGTGAAGACGTAAATCTTCTTATTGAGATGAAATGAACATCACGACACGTAACAAAAAAAAAGAAGAACCCCAGGTCAACAAAATCAATGCTTGGTCGTCATCAGAGGCATAAACACCTCGTTGACTACCCTCTCCAGATTCACCCAAGAGGACCCACCCGGGCGTGCCGCGAGCGCCGCCTTCTCCTTCCACTCCGCCGCCGACCTCCTCACCTCCTCCCCTCTCTCCCCGCCACCCATGGCCTCGCGTATCGCCGCCTCCACCTCCCGCCGCCCTGGACCCTCGCCGACCTCCACGCCGACGCGCCACTCCGCGCACGCCGCCCTGCTGTTGGTCTGCTGGTCGGCGGCGAACGGCCAGCACAGCATCGGCACCCCGGCGCAGACGGCCTCCATCATCGAGTTCCACCCGCAGTGCGTCAGGAACGCGCCCACCGCCGCGTGCCGGATCACCGCCTCCTGCGGGCACCAGCTCGTCACGAGGCCCCTCCCCTCCGTCTCCGGCAGGAACTCCGGCGGCAGGGCGGCGGCCTGGTCGTCGCCCCTGATCACCCACAGGAACTCGTACCCGCTGTTGGCCAACCCCCACGCGAGCTCCACCAGCTGCTCGCCGGTCCGCTTCACTATGCTCCCGAAGCTCGCGAACACCACCGAGTTGGGCCGCTTGCCGTCGAGCCAGTCCAGGCACGCGCGGTCCTCCTTGGAGAGGCTGCAGGACGCCGACGAGGTGTCGCCGCCGGCTGGGTCGTCAACGCCGGCGCCGGCGGCTGCGGCGGCTTGTTTGAGGAGAAGAGGTAGCGGCCCGACGGCGTAGATGGGCGGGAGGATGTCGGACATGGCGCTGATGGCCGGGGTCTCTAGCTCGTCGAAGGTGTGGAAGATGACGGCGGCCGGGACGGTGCGGTGGCACTCCATTGAGCGTAAAGTGAGCGCGAGCACGGCGTCGTCCGGGTCCGTGGTTCGGATGAAGCTCGGGAAGTCTCTCAGGCGCATGCTCTTCGGCAAACCCGGCACCCAGTCGACGGCCGTGCTGTCCAGGTATCCATTCCTCAGCTGCTCAGCATCTGCGTTTTTTTTACAGCACGTACGACCCAAGCAAACAGTAAGTTACTGACTACTCGTAAGAAATTCTTGACGATATGTAATTACCTATTTACCTTTGAGGGGAACAAGGCCTTTGTCGATTAGGTGTTGGAGCTGCTGGAAGGCCATGAAGGAGCTGGCGCTGGTGATCCAGAAGGTGACGCAGGGCAGCCCGATCTCCTGCGCGGCACGCAGGACCTGGTACACGTCGGAGACGAGGCAGCAGCGGCTCGGCGGGGGGAGCTCGTCGGACGCCACGAGCTCCTTGAAGTGGTGGAGCATGGCCGGGAAGGAGAGGAGCAGCGCGGCCATGTCCTGCGCGGCGTCCTCGTCGGACGGCGGCAGGCCGTCGGGGACGGCGGCGAAGCGGAACCCCGGCGCCCCCGCCAGCGCGCCGGGGCCCCGCGCGCGGAGGAGGTGCCGGCGGTTGTGCTCGGTGTGGATGAAGGTGACGTCGAAGCCGTGGCAGCGGTGGAGGAGCCTGGCGAGCTGGAACGCCGGCGTCACGTGGCCCTGCGCCGGGAACGGGAAGAACACCAGGTGAGGCTTCGCCGCCGGCGCCGCCATGCCCTGCCGTTCGATCTCTCCGTCGTCGTTGTCCTACCGACGCGTGCGTGTCCGGAGCAAATTTATAGTAAGGTCTAGAGATGAAGCTACAGTGGAATGTGCAAAGTGGCTATTGGATGATGTTGCGGCTAGAGATGAAGCTACCGACGCTAGAGGAATTCGTTGTCCTACAGTGGAATTGTGTGGGGCTGGACGCTGGAGCTAGCTGAAAGCGGAGATGGGGATGTCGTGCCACGCACCCTCGTTTAATCAGTAGCTGCTCTCGCGTGCAATGCATTGCCCGCTGGACGAGTCCCTTGCGAGAACCAAGCACACCGTGGCGCCGCGTCATACTATCTGCCGTGTCGGCCTTTGGACCGGCTCTCATAAAGAGCAAGGATAACGAAAACGCCGGATGCAAACGAGCGCCAGATCTCCCAAGTTGAAGGCGCGGTGGTGGTTGTCCCCATACATCTTTAATACGGAGTAATGCTCAGCGTGGTACACGCGCGACGTGGAAGGATCAGGAGCCGGTGCCGGTGGAGTTGCTAAATAGAGCCAAACAGTATCGAGATTAGTTGGTAAAGTTTTTTTTATAATTTGTCTATCTGGTCGCTGAACGTGAAATAGTGTATGTTGCCCGACGACTTATATGTTTTCTTTTGGCGGAATAGCCAATATCATCCCCCAACTGTTATCCAAAGCTTATTTTCGTCCCTCAACTATGAAAATACCCGTTCTCGTCCTTAAACTTTCACAATTGGGTCGTTTTCGTCCATGGCTACTGTGGAGCGTCATGTTGTCTTCCTCGTCATCGTCCCAGTCAACATCGCTAGTATTATGAAATTCTAGTGCACCCTTACCCCTTTGCCACTCAACTACGAAAATGGCCATATTAATAAGTTTCTGGAATTCCTTGTGCACATGCATGTGCTGACCTGTTCAAATCACTGAAGAGCCAAACAAATATGTGCATGAGTATTAAGATGACATATATCAATATGTTCTGCAATGAGTAGAACACGAGTCACAGATGGTCCAAGGGGTAACAATAGAAATGGAATTTTATAACCATAGTGAATGAGATGCTGACTGGCACAATACCGGGAAAGACAGCTTGGCGCTCTACGTTAGATTAGGGAAGAAATGAGCCAGTTGGGAAAGTTTCATGATAAGAACGGCCATTTTTATAGTTGATGGACGAAAATGAGTTTCGATAATAGTTGGAGGACGAAAATGAGCCAGTTGGAAAAGTCTAATTAACATATAATTAGTACATAATTATCATATGTTTACTATATCATTACATTGTCTAGGCATAATATAATTAGACTTATTAGATCCGTATCACAAATTAGCCTTCATTCATGTAATAGATTTTTTTAATTAATCTATATTTAATATAATTAATATATTGACCTTTGGTGTGACTGGATTAAACTTTAGTTCAAGCAACCAAACACCCCCTAAATGATTGTGCCTCGGGTGGCAGCAAAATGTCGGGACCTAGCTAAAAAGCACGAGCGAAATGTCAAAATGGTCCGCTTGATGTAGGTGACGAGTGATAGAGATCCTGATAGATGGACTGTAGCTGTTGTTGGGCTACACTGCTCGTCAGTGTCTGTGTGAGGTGCAACCGTGCCAGCCGCTCTGCATAGTACTAGCAGAGTAGTAGCAGGTGCACGAAGAAGAAGCTAGGAACGGTGAAAATTCATTGCCGCCACGCGAGCAGGAGAGACGAACAAGGGGAGCAAGAAAATGTCACGCGTGAATGGGCACGGCAGCACAGTAACATCCACAGTTGCCGACCGAGCACGCACTCTGTTTTCCCAATGGTCTCGTGCCATTTCCGAACGAACGATCCCAACTGCATGATTGGCCGCTTCTGATATATCTTGTCCCATCACCCGGCCGGTCCCAAGCTCACCGATCACGCTTGCGGCCAGCCAATACGGCCTGATGTGATGAGAACGACGCGAGTAGCCTGATGGTCTGTTTGTTTGGCTGGTGCCGGTTTTTGCTGAGAGAAAAACACTGCTGGTTGGTGGTGGCTGGTGCTGGTTTCTGCTAAGAGAAAAACACTGTTGCATGGGCTGGAAACCATCCGGCTGATCGGAAGCACGTGCAAGATGTCAGTGGTCTGCTAGCTAGCTAACCAGTCGAGGTCGCCGGTTGATGAGTGAGAGCGAGCGATCCTGACAGATACTTTCCAATAATGTTTTTTTTTGAAAAACTACTTTCCAATAATGTTGCCGCCATGGCAGTTGGGCTAGGATCACCAATCACTATCTGCCTGTCTGGTGAGGAGCATCCGTGCATGAATTAGAAAACAACGGCGGCAAATCGATTTGTGTATTAGGCCTCCTTCGAAGTTCCGAGACAGTACTAACTTATAGCTTTAGTATATGAAATTGATACAGTGTTTTACAGTGTTTATGAATTAAAAAACTTATAAACCAGCTTAAGAGCCGACCGATGGAAGAGGCCTTAGACAGGCATCGGCGAGCAAGAGATATTTGAACAGGGGGAACAGCCCGCAGCACAGTAACATCCAGAGTTCCATGCACTTTCTACTTGTGCAACTCTGCGTCGGTGGTCCAGACCGTCTCGTTTCGTGCCAACTCTCAACAACTCCTTGCACGATTGCCAACCTGCCTACCACTGCTCACAGGCTCACAGCACTGCGGCCGGCCACTATGGTTACGCCTCTCCGGGAAGGCGGGAATCGACATGATGCATCGGGCCGGATATTGGGTGCAGACCGCCTGTAAAACTTCATCTGTGCAGGTGCAGACCTGCCCCCGATGTGGGAAGCACTGCAATCGCACGGCAGATGGGATGGGATTTCCCTCGCTCGGCTCCGCTCCTCTCAAACGCCTGCTGCTCGCTCGACTCCCACGCAAATGAGGCTAGCTCGCGATCCAGTTACAGCAGTATGCCCTAGCCGCCACAGCCATCATCTTGCTGTGACCTAGCACCCTGCCACCCTCCATGGAGACCGAGTTTGTTGCTGGTGCCGGAGACAACCCTGCCGTGGCCGGATAGCATCCTAATACAGCCCGTGCAGATGCATTCTTCAATCACCAGTGATCATAATGCCATTCTTTTGTCAAAAAGGAATCAGATAGCTCGTTGTTGAAATTTTTTACTTCACATGAACCCGTCATTCTTTAATGGGACCGTATGGGGTGCAAACCCGGTTCCCATACAAACTATGCAAACCAGCGATCAGGACTCTAGAATTCTAATCCAAAGATTACAGACGAAGGTGAGTTTTATTAGCACTTAAGCCCTCCCACCAATCCTCTTCTAATCTTTCATTTGTGCAAAAAAAAACCCTTAGATCAGACTCCCGATTGGTTTCTGCCGCGAGACCTAGCGCCTCACGCCGCCGCCCTCCGCCTGACGCCGCCCTGCTTCCGCGAGCGCTTGCGCCTGACGCCGCCGCCCTCTGCGCTTGCTGCCGCCCTGCTCTGCTCTGCTCCACGGTCAACATCCAGACCATCGGCGCACCCTGCAGGCAGGGACAAAGCTGACAGACCAAGCTGCACGTCGTCGTTGATTCGTCGCAACATGAAACAAGATCGGCGCACCCCTGCAGGAGAGCGGCGCACCCTGCAGGCAGAGACAAAGTTGACAGACCAAGCTCCGCTGGGTGCTGCTGCTTGCGGACCAGCTGACATGCATTAAAAATCAAATCGAATGCTACACGCACCCTGCACCATGATGAAGCTGTTCTCTGTAGGATGTTGACATGGGACTGTAGCATCAAATCGATTGGTACAGAGGAGAGAACACCATGACTGTACCAAAATCACACGTCCTACGGTTCGTTGAACGAAAAATCAAATCAAGAACATGTCAATAGTCATCACTGGTTGCTATATAATCCATGCAGCAAAATTCACTCAATACAATGATGATCCATGTTCAATAATTCACTAACACACTGAAATTTACATGGACATAAGATATCAGCCAACAACGTTTGGACAATTGCGTGCATCATGAGTCGCTACTTGCTTGCATTTTCTGCACCTCCGTTTAGTTGGAGCCTTTGTTTCCTTGCTCTTCCTAAATCTTTTGGTTCTCCCTTTCGAAGTGATATCTGTTGGTGGATGTATATCGACTTCATTTGGAATTTTATTACCCAGAAAAGCTTCATATTCCTCCTGTTTATCTACTGTCATAGCAGGTGTGATTTTTTTGAGAGGTTCCACTAGGTTGGATAAACTAGATTGTAAAAACTCTATCCCTTGTTTTGAGTTCTTGGCCATTTGGATAAGATCTTCAAACATGTTGCGCGATTCTGAAATCTTTTTCCGCATTTCCATTTCCATGGGATCCTTAGGCATCTCATCTAGTAGGTTACCTTCCTCATCAAAGAATAGTTCCCTGTAAAACATTAAAGGGAAGGAATGTTGGCCTATCCAGAAGAAAACAAAACGGCCATAGAAATAAAAATTATAGTACACACCTTTTACATCTTGTCATCCATCTGTTCATAATATAAACTTCTGGTATCTCATTTTGCTTCTCGACTCGAAGCACTTGTATGATATGACGACAGGGGTTGCCATATGACTCATATAACTTACAGGAGCACATACCAAACATGTTTGACTTGTTCATTTCAACAACTCGATCCTTTCCAGTTAGGCTGCTGATGGTGAAACATCTTATATCTTCAGAGTCTGAAATACCTTGAACAATGCAATGGTCTCTTGCAGCTATGATTTGTTCTTGAAATTGTCTAAAAACTTCATGTGTGTATATCCCACTACATTGCTTCTCAATAGCCCACGGTGTCATCATTTTAGGAGTGCTGTGAAGACTTGCATTGTCAGCTTTCAACTCCTCTACACGCTAGCACTCCAAAGCTGTGTCAAACCTTAGCCAGAACTCAACAAAGGATGACTTTCTACGAATGAAACGGTTAAAAAAAGAATTTGCACTCTCCGATCGTGATGTAGTACGTCCTAAGAAGAGCTGCTAGAGGTATGTCCAAATAGTATACCGGAATCCATTTTTCCCGAATGGCAAACCTGTTGGAAAACCAATCATTTCCCATGAGTCCATAATCTGTTATGATAGAATTCCATTGTAACACAAAATCATCTGAATTCTCATTCCCCCAAACACACTTGTTTAGTCTTTCCCAAAAATTTTCATCATTTCTTATGGAGGGCCCGACCTTCTCTGGTACCTTATCCATTATATGCCACATGCAAAATCTATGAGCTGTATCTGGTACAATCTGAGCAATAGCAGCTATCATGCTCGCATCTTCATCTGTTGTGATTAGATGAGGTGTTTCTCCACCCATGGCAAAAGGAAGGTCTTAAACAACCATACATATGACTCGATCTTTTCATCTGCTATGAATGCTGCCCCAAGGAAAACACTTTGCAAGTGATGATTGACTCCTGTAAATGGCACAAATTTCATGTTGTAGTGGTTGGTGGTATATGTTGCATATACCGAAATCACATCACCAAAAACACTATAGTTTTTCCTGCATATAGCATTTGCCCAGAATACACGAACAAGCCGTCCTTGTTCGTTAACCATAAACTCATAAAAGAAAGCAGGATTTACTTCCTTCTTTCGCTCAAGTTGTGCCACAAATATTTGTGCATCTGCATCCTTGATTTTTTTCCTGAGGTCACTGAAATAGTTTTGCAAATCCCTTTTTGTGCACCCAACATTCTCAAAACCACCCTCACTAACATGGAGAAGTCGATATGCCTGTGAGGTGCCAATGCTAGCCTTATGACAATTGAACAAAGTACTCTTTGCTCTCTCACTAACATGGCGATTGGATCTTAGCAAATGCCTCTTATCTGGCGACACAAAACCATGGTTGTGCTCCTCAACCATTGAAGATATTCGATACTTCCTGTCAGTGTCAAGCTTGACAACAATATGTGCCTCATAGCCACATCTGGTTTCCATCACAACAGGTGACTTTCTTTTTTTCCCTGATTCAGCGCTAACAATTTGAGTGCTCTCTTTTCTTAATCCCTCCCTTAAGCAATAATACCGCTTGAATAAAATTTCCTCATTTTTCTTCTTCTGTTGACCGACACGAACAGAAAAACCAGTTTCATGTGCATAAAATTTGTAAAATTTCTCCACATCTTCGAGTGTATCAAATATCATTCCAACCCTAGGCTTTAAATTTGTGTTGTGTGTGCCAGTTGTACAAGAGCCCTATACAATTGAGAAATTAAATGATCAACAAAACAGTCTGCCCAACATGTCACATATGAACAAGAAAATTTATTGCACATTAACTTACTGTTATATTTGGAGAAGATTTTTTTTGGTGTGACTAGATGTTCAATGTGGGCTCCAACTCCGGCGTCGATATCCTCAATGGAGACAGAATCAGTGGTGATTTCCATGGCGGCGGCGGCATCGACCTCCACGGTGGCGCTGGAGATAGAATTCACGGTTGCGCCTGGACAAAAAAATCAACACTATATCCCACTCTGATCTGAAATAACGAAGAGGATGAGTGCACCGAGAAAAATTCTGCTCACCTGCTGACTGATTATGTGTTCTATTTTTTTTTGACGGAACGTGTTCTCTGCAGCTTGGTCTGTCAGCTTTGTCCCTGCCTGCAGGGTGCGCCGATGGTCTGGATGTTGACCGTGGAGCAGAGCAGAGCAGGGCGGCAGCAAGCGCAGAGGGCGGCGGCGTCAGGCGCAAGCGCTCGCGGAAGCAGGGCGGCGTGAGGTGGAGGGCGGCGGCGTGAGGCGCTAGGTCTCGCGGCAGAAACCAATCGGGAGTCTGATCTAAGGGGTTTTTTTTTTGCACAAATGAAAGATTAGAAGAGGATCGGTGGGAGGGCTTAAGTGCTAATAGAACCCACCTTCGTCTATAATCTTTGGATTAGAATTCTAGAGTCCTGATCGCTGGTTTGCATAGTTTGCATGGGAACCCGGTTTGCACCCCATACGGTCCCATGTTAGTTAGGGTCGAATCCATGTGGGCCGAGCTCACCTTGTGACAGGCGGCAACAACAAAAGCTATGTAAATGTTAGGGCCCAAAATTAGGACTTATATTGTGGCCTCGCGTATACATGATACGGCCCATTTAGTAGGTTGGACCTTGGGAAGAATGGAAGCCCATCCAATTCATGCTTTTCTTTTTCCCATCTCAGGGTCCATGGTTTCTTTTCCTGATAATGATGCCGACTGATGTTCAGATTGCAGAATTTTCTATTGCGAAATAAGAGTTTTTTTTTTTGCGAAAGTTCAGATTACAGTTTGAAAATATTTATGCTCTACTTGGGACTTATTAATCTTCTTATGCCCCGCATATCACCCTTTGTTTTCAATTAGGAAACATATAAATTGTCCCAGTTTGGGAAATGATATGATGCCACAATGTGAGGCAGCAATGTGTTCTTTACAGCAGTGAAAACAAGGCGAGTGAAGGAACAGACGGGACCTGGTAAAGCGAAGTAAACTACTCGTGGGGAGCCACCTAGGTTTCTAAGTTCTGATGAATGATGATCACTATCGAATGGTCTCAAGTCTCAGAGATTCGTAGGCGTACCATGCATGTGATGCCCGGTGTTTTCAACTGCTCAATCCGTTCCACAATATAATTATTTTTCGATTTCTGCGCATCACGTTTGATCGTTCGTCTTATTCAAAAAAATATAAAAATATTAACGTGAACGGAAAAAAGCCAATGAATGACGGAGGGAGTATATTTTTTAGGTTAGGTACACGGTATCGCACGTGAGCGTGTGACAGAAAAAAGAAGAAGATTATTTGTGGCTTGTGAGTGCAACAACTAGTCTTTGGATCTCGTTTGGCTGTGCCTCTACCCGACCTGGTACTTCGATAGCTTGGGCCTAAATAAACTGTTTAATTAGTAACCAAAGCATTACATGTGCAGTGTATTCGCAAAAAGTTGCTTGAGCCGCATGCTGCCATTCGCAAAGAATTTATGTACTCCCTCCGTTTTAAAATGTAGTTCGTTTGATTTTTTTATCACAAGTTTGACCGCTCGTCTTATTCAAAAAAATTTGTGAAAATATAGTCAAATTTAATGTATTTTTGAAGATTTTATATCAATAAAGCAAGCCACAAAAAAATATAATAATTTGCACAAAATTTTGAATAAGACGAGCGAGTCAAACTTGTGATGAAAAAAGTCAAACGACCTACATTTTATAACGGATGAAGCACTTATTTGTATGCATATTTGACGTCCTTAACAATTTGACAAAAATAACACGTTTGAAGATTTTTTTTCTAGAGACGCCCAAATAATAATAAACGGAGATTTGGAGGCCGAATCTGTGAAGTGTGCCTAGTGGCTGCCTCCTAATCAGCATCCACACTCAACCTCGAACTCCCGGTACTTTAGTCAAATTATTGAAGGTGGTAGATCAATTCCAAACCAACCGAGCGGCTTTTTTTCTTCCTCCTTCCGGTGCTGCCTTGCCGCCTTGGAAAGCTTGTACACTGCACCACGAGTCCACGTCTCCACGACACGCGGTCATCACGAAAACCTTCCTCGAGAAGCACCACCGACAGCTCATACACCGATATGTGGGGCCAATATATTGCGGGCCCAGTATATTTTTTCTTAAGGTCACGTGAAGTTGCACTTGCTCCTAAATTTACTATAAAAAAGAAGATTATCCATCACATCAAAATATCAAAACATGCATGGAGTACTAAATGTAGATGAAATAAAAAACTAAATGCACAATTTTGTTGTGCTCTGCGAGACGAACATTTTGAGCCTAATTAATCAATTTTTGGACAATTTTCACAAATAAACGAAATGATACAATAACGCAATGATTACGAAGTGACATTAAACTCCCAAATTCAACGTCTAAACAAGGCCTTTATAAGACTAGTCTTAATACATATTTTTATAGTACAATTATCAAGACTAAAGAATAGCAACAAAACTAAATGGATTTCGTAAGAATACAACTCATCTCACATACGAGGTACCATAAACTCGTTCATCTCTCTGCTCTGTCACGTCAACAAATTGAATTGCATGAAACTTTCTATAAAATCCCATTGAGATTGGCCTAAGGCGTGATCAGATTTGACACGGTTTTCTAAATCATATTTTGACTATTCATTTATTTTATATCATGTGGTTTATTATTATAAACTTATAATAATTGGAAAGCCCACTTAACTACAATTTGAACATTAGTAGCCATCTCTGTCATAATAAGTGCCATGCCATTCCATAATTTACAAATGTGTGCTTGATTTTGTAAAAAAAAATAAAGAGTATGAAGTTTTGTAGACCTTAACACCCGAATATTATGATACTAGAGCTAGGATTTATGATATTTATTTTAGGAAAAACCTATGTTGTAAATGCGATCTACTTTATAGTAGAACATGTCTACATTATGTGTGATATTTACGTCAAAGTACGACATCGGATCGCATCCCGTTGAACTACACCAAGCATTTTGAGAAAGCCAGAAACGGGAGAGTGCTGGACAAATCCTTACCTAACAAAAAATTATTACTCAGTTTCTCTGTGTAACTAAAGATAATCGCTAAGAATACATTAATAATAATTAAAAAGATGCCACCACTACTAGATGAGCACCAAAGTCAAATTTGCCAAACAAAAGCAAAGTGCCCCCTTTTGTTCCCATTTGTGACGCGACCCCCCGAGAAAAAGGAAACGGAAAGGTGTGTGATTTCTGACACGGCGAATGCAAATTTCATAAGTGAAGGGGGCTTCCGCGCAAAATGCAATAACCTCAGCAGAGCAGTCAGCAGCACCCGCGTCGTGCCAATCCAAAGCTGGGAAATGGACTCCACCACGGGCACCCAGGTCGCCGGCGCCGCCGGCAGCCGCAGCACCGCCGCCGCGTCCAGGGGTGCCACAGCGCCGCCTCCGCTGATCATGCCCGGCGGCGAACCCTCTGACCCCCTCGTGGGCGGCGGCGCCGGAGGAGCGGATAGGGACCACCGCGTCGCCCTCCTCCGTCTGGCTGCGCTCGGGGACCGCATGGCCGCCGTCCGGGGCCGCATCGCCGCCTCCATCTCGGGCGAGGCCCGGCCCCTCTCCTACGCCGACATCCAATCCGTCTCCTCGGAGATCTCCTCCGCCGCCCAACTCGTCGTCCTCAACGCCGCCTCGCTCCTCGCTTCCTCCGTCCCCTTCCCCGCCCCGCCTCCACCTCCTACCGCCGCCGCCGCCGCCTCTCCTGCCCCCGCTCCCGCCCGAGAGATCCCTGCTGCGGCGGCCTCCGCCTCCGCCCAAGAGCAACCCCTAGAAGCTGCCAAGGGCGACGGCGGCTACGAGGTCGTGGAGCTGGACGCCGCCGAGCTGCTCGCGGAGCACGTCCACTTCTGCGAGATCTGCGGCAAGGGCTTCCGCCGCGACGCCAACCTCCGGATGCACATGCGCGCGCACGGCGACCGCTTCAAGACCCTCGACGCCCTCTCCCGCCCCGGCCACGGCAAGCCCAAGCCTCCCGCCGGCGACCGCGAGGTGCGCTTCTCCTGCCCCTTCGCGGGCTGCAACAGGAACAGCGCGCACCGCCGCTTCCGGCCGCTCAAATCGGCGGTGTGCGCGCGGAACCACTTCCGGCGCAGCCACTGCCCCAAGCTCTATGCCTGCGAACGCTGCGACGGGAAGAAGCGCTTCGCCGTCCTCGCTGACCTTCGCAGCCACCTGCGCCACTGCGGCGAGGAGGCACAGTGGCGCTGCTCCTGCGGCACCACCTTCTCACGCAAGGACAAGCTGTTCGGCCATCTCGCCCTCTTTGAAGGCCACACTCCAGCCGTCACGGAGCCAAACAAGAATGTGGCAGCAGGACCTACAGAGCCAATTCTCGATGCGATGGAGGAAGGAGGAATTGAAGAAGGCAATTGTGACCAGGAGGAGGATGAGGAGCGTGGCTATGATCCAGAGTTCTTTAAGGAGTGGATGGAGGAGCTCAGAGGTGGTGCCAGCGGCTCGAATTGGCCTGGATCGGCAGCAGCCGGACATTAGCAATGTTGAGAGGGCTATTTGTGGTGAGATGACTTTCCCGCCATTTTGTTGTTGCTTTGAATTTTGCATGTGAAAAATTTAGCGTGAAGCTTTGAAGTGCTGCCAAGGTGCTGATCATAGTCATAGGATACATGTGGCTGCTAGCTATTACAAACTAGGAATATGTTGGGCGTATAATTCTCACAAATAAAAATATCCAGCTTTCAGTTGGTGGGTCCTGACTCCTGAATCCTGATATAATGATTAAATCACAATTATTACACACACTGCTATATTGCATATGGAATTCCAAGGATATAATGCATATAAACAATTGTGCTATGAACTTACGACTATAGAGACTTGATTCTCTTGACAAGATTGCAACTGGGGCATACAGTGCTATTCAGCACGCCAATCAACCTAGTTATGGTGTGACGGATTTGTGAAATTGATTGTCTTGTAAGTCACCCGCATACAAAAATTGTAATATCAAATAAGTTTTGGTATCTTACAAACTCTTTTATGGAAATTCTCTTAATTTAGTTTTGTAGTGGAGGTGCATATGTGAGCCTCCTATTTCACAACAGTAATTGAAGAATTAAACTGGGCAATATGATTGCAAGGCAAAATTGTATCTGTGCCTCTCCTCTTGTTCCTTTTCACCAGATATTTACTCCAGCCTTCTAGTATAGTATGCCCTGATTCACACAATATCATAGCTTTGTGAACAGAATTACATGTATATAGTATTTCTGAAGAGGGTTGTGTATTAGGTTAGGCCAGGTAGAGTGGCACCTAAACATGGTCTTTTACAACACGAGATCATCTTTGAATTAATTTCAGTTGTAGTCTAGTTTCCATCTTCTTTATGTCTTTGAAAAAATCTAAATGCAATGCAATAGAGTAAGATGGTTGTTTTAGTCCCTTATCTTCTTCCCTTCTTTGGACAAGTCTGGGACCACGTTTAAGTTGTTTATGGTTTGTGATAAATTGTGTATTTTGTTTCCCCTATTGTGATATAATAATGTTAACGACTGCTGAATCTAGGGTTATTATCTAGAGAAAACTTATTGTTCTTAAATAATTGGCTCGAATTCTGACCTGTGTGAATGTGTAGCTCGAGTTCAATGTGGGGTGCACATAAGTGAGTTTTGTAAAGTCATAATGAATAGTTTTATCATGGATTTTTCTGTTCTTTGGATGAGGGCGGTTTTCCCGCCTAGCAATTCAAAGTATTGAACATTCACTGGTTTGTTTTTTTGTTGTCTCTCAATGTTACCGCCAGGAGCACCTAGCATTTTGTCGTTTACTGATTTTTGTCGTATGCTCATTCTCATCCTTATGATTGCTATTATCAATTCTTTTCCTGCTGTATTTGTCCATTGTGGCAGCTTGGTAATGGAATACATTATTACAATTTCACTCAACGAGCAAATCCAATAGCGCAAGTAATTCACTTGTAAGGAAAATGTTTGCTTTTCCTTGTCTAAACGTAAAGGATCTGTCAATCTGAAGAGGTTGTGTATTCTTTGACTTCAAATGGATAAGAATATGAGCCAAACTCCATATGCTTGTTTAGCAAAGGAATACACTAAACCCCTTTGTAGTTCATTTCTGTTTTACGAAGAAACTACAAGCGTGTTTAAAACACGGACTGACGATAAAACCCTCTGTCTTGTAGATGGTTTGACAAAGGGAGTAAGGGGCGTCATCAGCTTGCATCAAGTGACCAGGAGGACTAGAGAAAGGAAGGCGGTTATGTTAATCTGTAGGTTTCATCCTTACCAGTGTATGCGTGCGTTCTGACCAGCAACTTGTATGGCATGGTGCGTCTGTCTCTCTGTTGCCTTCCTTGACATTCTCGGTCGCTTCCGTGTAATCCCGTGAGCTGTGCATGTGTTTTTGCTATGCATGTGTTCGCCTCCCTGTTGTGTGATCATGGAGTGGCAAGACCCGGCTGGTTGTTTGTTGCAGTGAGACTGCCGAAAAGCAGTGGCTGGCATTTGTGTTTTGGGTGGCGCCACTGCCTCCAGCCATACAGATGCGTCGGGGTTCCCGGCAGGCAGCCGTAGTGGCTGGCCGCATGCGTGATCGGTGAGCTTTGGGGCCGACCGGGTGGTCAGTTGGCACTTGGCAGGCAGCCGGGCAATCATGCAAATTGGGGTTCGTTCAGAGGTGGCACGGCACGGTCGGGATCCCTTGTATATCTCTTGCTCGCCTGTTGTCGCCGAATGCCTGTAGTAGAGCAAATAGTCCTCGATTTGTCACCGTTTTCTTGTTCATGCACCTCACTTCCTTACCAGACACTGACAGGCAGACAGTCCTAGGCTCTCAGCCCAATAGCTACAATGCCAACATTGTTGGAACGCATCCGTCACGATCGCTGTCACTAGTCACCTACATCCGAGTGACCTCGGCCAGATCCCAAATTTGGAAGGCAAATTTTGGATAACGATGTATCTTTATAATCATTACGTCACTGTAGCATTTCGTTTGTACGTACGAAAAATTATCCAAAAATTGATTAATTAGGCTCAAAATATTCGTCTCGCAGGATACAACAAAATTGTGTAATTAGTTTTTGATTTTATCTATATTTAGTACTCCATGCATGTTATGATATTTTGATGTGATGGAAAATCTTCTTTTTATACAGTGAATTTGGGAGTTGCTTTTTGGAACTAAACAAGACCCTCGATTGGTTAGTACATACTCCCGCCGTCCCTAATTAAACGTCGTTTTGGTTTCAGTGTCACACATTTGATTGGATTTGTAGAAAAAATGTGCAACATTTGCATTTCTAAATAAATTTATTAAAAAACTAGATTAAAATATCTATCTAATGATATTGATTTTGTACTATAAATATTAATATATTTCTATATATATTTAATTAGAGTTATTTCTCGGGAAGAGAAAGCGACAAATATTTAGGAACGGAGGGAGTACTAGACCATCGTCATTTAGCTTGTGCTTTTAGCTAGGCCTTGCCATTTTTAGGCCACCTCAATCATTTAGATGGCACGATAATTTTAGACCATGTCAGCATAACTCGAATACGAGGGACTTGCTGTATCTAAATCTTGGTTTGACGAGTACCATATAGCATAACACTTCACGTACCGATGAGCTGGTACGACAGTGGAGGAAAGTATACTATTTATAGTCTTTCATATCCTTGTCTTATGTCCATTTCTTCTTTATTTAGTAAAAAATAATTGGACAAATTATGATTGATGATAAGTTAAACCTCATTTTAGTGTCACTAGCAATTGTGCCCGTGCGTTGACACGGATAAAAACCTTATACATTGCTAGAGTCAAATACTACTTGTGATTTCAAAAGGATCAAATTGATCATTTATAAAACCTCGATCATAGCTAGTGGCATGTAGGAGGAGATCGGTTTGCGGATTAGTAATGTTGCTCACATAAAGCGTTGAACGAGTTGATGAAATTAAATCCTTTATACTACAAGAGCCCAACAGAATCAAAGCGGTATATCATTCAGGGGCGGAGGCACAGGGGGGCTGGGGGGGGGGGGGGGGGGGTGGGCTCCAGCCCCCCTACCGTCGGCGCCACCATGGAAGCCCCCCCTTGGCTGGAGGTTGAAGATGAAGAGGGAAAGGGGGCTGGAGGAGGAAGAAGGAGGCAGCAGCCCCCCTTTGCTGGGATGTTGGCTTTGCCACTGATATCATTTATTTAAGAACAGAGTATATATGTGTCAATATTAGTACATCCATGCTTCCTTTCACAAATCCAACTTAAATTCGAGTGCAAACTAAAATCATGTACAGCTAGGGTTACATGGTAGAATTTTTTTTAAAAAAATGACACTGGTGAAGTATATATAATTTTAGAACACATGAACGTAAAATGAAACTCAAGTAAGAAATTATTAAAGAGGACTCTAAACTCACACTGGATTACAGCATAGTCGTGTACTCGTGTGGGCAGCAGAACTCCTGCGCCAACACCTTCATTCGACGTCCCCACCAAGCGAGGGCGACTTTGGGCGCGCATGCGGGTGGCCGATGGCTGCGGGCGAGCGTTTTGGAGGCACCTGTTAGCTAGCCGCGTCACGATGGGCCGTCAAGTGGCGAGCTACAGGGCGACCGGGGGATTCTTCTGACGCCGCACGCAACTGATTTTACGGGACCTATAGGTGTTGGGTTGCCATGGCACAATGGCAGGAGGACGTGCCATGGGGCTTGATTGTAACTGGAGACACCGACACTGCAAGATATGAATATATGATAGCATCGTACCGAATCTTGACAAAATTTAACAGCACTCACGAGGTGTGTCGAGCACGAGGAACCCAAGTCCGATCTCTACTTTCACCTAGCTCCAGCCGCACAATCAGAATCAGCCTATTCGCTTCATTTTCTCACGCAGTGCCGATCGAGTCCCGGCATTATCAAACATCCACTTTGAGCAATCCGATGTACTTTCAATCTCATAGGGTACGACTAGCGCCCGACGTCCGACCGGGCCCAAAAAATCGGACGGCGACGTGGCACAACTACAGCCAAACATTTCTCCCCAACGGTACTGTAGCACAGAGAAAATCCCGCCGCAACATGGGTACGATGTTGCATACAACATGTAAAAAATTTGCAACATTCAAAAATATCGTATGTAACATCAAACAATAGTATCTGCAACATAAATAGTCATCGTTTGCAATACTAGAAACACGTGCTCATGACTATCAGCCACACACGCAGTAGTAAAAAAATTCCCATAAAAATGCGACATCCGGATGAAACACTTGCAACATACATACAAAACATATGCAACGTCGCAACATCTCAGATCTATTTTTGCAACATTCACATCAAACATTTGCAACATTTTTCTAGAATATACGAAACACATGAAACTTGCTATTGCAACATGGAGCCAAACCCTAGACAAAAAAATGAGAACTGAATGAGAGGAGGTGAAGGACGGCGACGGGCGGCGGCGGCGCTCGCACGGCGGCGGCAGCTGCGGAGGAGGCGCGACGGGCGGCGACGACAGCGGCCGCGGTGGCCGCGACCGCCGAGGAGGCGCGGCGGCGCTCGACGCGGCAGCGGAAGGACAACGACGCGGTGGAGGGGGACGACGCGGAGGAGAGACGGCGGCGGGGGAAGGCCGAGCGGCGGCGTGCGGAGGTCCGGCGGCGGCGGAGGGACGACGACGCGAAGGAGCTCCACGCGGGGGGCGACGACGCGGAGGAGGGGGGCGCGGCTGGGGAAGGCGGAGCGGCGGCGCGCGGAGGGCCGGCGGCGGCGACGGCGCGGGAGCGAGGACGAGCGGCAACGGCGGCGGCGCGTGAATGGAGAGCGGGGATTATTTTTTTTGAAATGGCGATGCGTGGCGTCGGGGGCGTTTTTTTTATGGATAGCGATGCGATGGCGCGGCGTCTGATATTTTTTGTGCCATCGGACGTCAGGCTAGAAGCATTACCGGACTCTACTCGATTTAATTTGCTCCAGGCGCGCGCGTTGATTGGACTAGATCGGAGCAACGGGCCAGGCATGGCGGCGCCGGCGAAGCCTCACATGGTGTTCTTCCCGTTCCCGGCGCAGGGCCACATCACCCCGGCGTTCCAGCTCGCCAGGCTCCTCCACCTGCGCCACGGCTTCGACATCACCTTCGTGCACACCGAGCACAACCGCCGGCGCCTCCTCCGCGCGCGGGGCCCGGGCGCGCTGGCGGGGGCGCGGGGGTTCAGCTTCGTCTCCATCCCCGACGCCCTGCCGGCAGCGCCCGACGAGGAGGACGCGGCGGCGCTGCTGCACCTCTCCCTCCCGGCCATGGTCCCGCACTTCAAGAAGCTCGTGCTGTCCGAGCTCCCCGCGAGCGCGACGGCGGCCTGCTGCCTCGTCTCCGACATCGACCTCGTCCTGCGCGCCGCCGAGGAGATCGGCCTGCCCCGCGTCACCTTCTGGGTCACCAGCGCCAGCTCGTTCATGGCCTGGCAGCACACCCAGCAGCTCGTCACCAAGGGCCTTGTCCCCCTCAAAGGTAACAGCTAGCTAATGAATAATTTTCTCAAGATTCGTCACCAACCTATATACACTTATAAACTTCTTAGATAAACAACTAAACAAACACTTGCTGCCAAACACTCGATCAGATGCTGAGCAGCTGAGGAACGGATACCTGGACAGCACTGTCATCGACTGGGCTCCGGGTTTGCCCCAGAGCATGCGCCTGAGAGACTTCCCGGCCTCCATCCGCACCACGGACCCGGACGACGCCGTGCTCGCGCTCACTTTACGGTCAATGGAGTGCCACCGCACCGTCCCGTCCGCCGTCATCTTCCACACCTTCGACGAGCTAGAGATCCAGGCCATCAGCGCCATGTCCGACATCCTCCCGCCCACCTACGCCGTCGGGCCGCTACCGCTTCTCCTCAGGCAACAACAAGCAACCGCCGGCGCCGGCGGTGGTGATCCAGCTCCAGCCGTGGACGACGCGTCGGCGTCCAGCCTTTCCGAGGTGAACCGCGCGTGCCTGGACTGGCTCGACGGCAAGCGTCCCAACTCGGTGGTGTTCGCCAGCTTCGGGAGCCATGTGAAACCGACCGACGAGCAGCTTGTAGAGCTCGCCTGGGGTCTGGCCAGCAGCGGCCACGAGTTCCTGTGGGTGATCAGGGGCGACGACCAGGCCGCCGCTCTGCCGCCGGAGTTCCTGCCGGAGACGAAGGGGAGGGGCCTCGTGACGAGCTGGTGCCCGCAGGAGGCGGTGCTCCGGCACGAGGCGGTGGGCGCGTTCGTGACGCACTGCGGGTGTAACTCGATGCTGGAGAGCGTCTCTGCCGGCGTGCCGATGCTGTGCTGGCCGTTCGTGTCCGATCAGCAGACCAACAGCAGGATGGCGTGCACGGAGTGGCGCGTCGGCGTGGAGATCAGTGAGGACCCCCGGCGGGAGGAGGTGGAGGAGGCGATACGTGAGGTGATGGGTGGGGAGAGAGGGGAGGAGCTGAGGAGGTCGGCGGCGGAGTGGAAGGAGAAGGCCGCGGTTGCCACACAGCCAGGTGGGTCCTCTTGGGAAAATTTGGATAGGGTAGTTGATGAGGTGCTTATACCTCTGATGACGGATAAACACTGGCTTTGTTGACCTGATGTTCTTGTTTTCTTGTTATGTGTCGTGATGCTACTTTCATCTCAATAAAGATTTACGTCCTGATCGACCTTGAGTCATGGTACACCTAAGTTGGCTGAAAACAGATTCATCTCAAATGACAAACGGCAACCTTGGTGATCTTATGGTCATGTAATAGGATAATCTACATCGTCATGAATTGAATGTAATCTTTATGAGCAAAGTGTTATATCATAGGCCATATATTGACGTTGAAATGAACTAAATTATGAATTAGAAAGTGAGTAATACTTTATCAAATGCAAATGGTAAATGTGAGCGAGGATGGTGATGAGGGCATCCTTGCCATTGTACAAACATCCTACTACACAGTAAGGGCCAATGGCTCGAGCACGAGCAAAAACAACTCAATTATGAGGTAAAATCGTTACTTGCTGTCTAAATATGTTATTATCCGAATAGGGTGCTATTAAAACCTACTTTGCGATGATTTTTTTTATGCTTAAGAACATGGGTGAAAAAAAATAAATGGATGATAGATGGTGTGAACAACAATGGATGATGGTGCGAATAGTAGGAAGTCTGGACCTAGAGGAATGTCCGACAACAACCAGTTCGGACCTCTAGAACAACACCAACTTGAATTGATCATATCTCAAGGTTTGGAGGGCGGTTGATGAAGACAAATTAGTACTTGTTGGAAAGATTTTTTTTTTTTTGCATTTTCAGATAGTTTTGGCCTCAGTATGGAATTCAATTAGTATCCGCTTGAACAAGCGTTGCCACCTTCCGTCTGGCGAAGAAAATTAGTACCATGGCCTCGTGGTTGAGTTGTCGCTGCCAGCCTCGCAAAGAAGAGGAGCCGCGCCGGGTACTTATTACTCTTGAGTCTCGTCGTGCAGCGGCATTGTCTTAACGCTGCACAGGGCACAACATACTTGATGGAATGCATGACCCGGTTCGTTCATCCCTTGGGCCAGTCTCCGATGGTGACGTGGCATGAGAGAGAAAGAAGAGTTTCATGGTTTATGAGACGAGTTTCATCACCATGAAACTCTTCTGACACATGGTTTATGAGACGAGTTTCATCACCATGAAACTCTTCTGACACAGCTATCTAGTTTCTGGTCTAGCTAACCGTGTAGTGAAACCTTATTGACTGTCAAAGAAAAGATGCAACGAATTAATTCTTTTTTTAGGGGAAAACAACATCCAGACGCATCTTGACCTACAAGCCAAACGTGCAAGCAGCCGTCGTGTGTGTGTCCGATGATTCGGCCGTCCACGCATCGAGCATCTAAAGCAGGTCTGCACGGACAACCCTTTTCCGACCGGCTACACTGGCCCTGTTTAGTTCCAGAATTCCCACTTCCAAATTTACTATGCAAAAAGAAGATTCTCATCACATCAAAATGTCATAGCATGCATGTAGTACTAAATATAGATAAAATTAAAAACTAATTATACAGTTTTATTGTACTCTGCGAGACGAACATTTTGAGTCTAATTAATAAATTTTTGGACAATTTTTCGCACATACAAACGAAATGTTACAGTGCGTATTTATTGCGACGCAGACGGGCGCAGGCCCGATTCGGCCCGAATCGGGAACTAAACGCGGCCTCAAGTTTTTCCCGTCCAGCAGTGCAGGCCGCCTGAAAAACATCGTCGGTGCAGACCTGCTCCCGATGTAGGCCACGTGGACAGCCCTGCAATTGCACGGTAGATGGGTTTCGCACGCTCGGCTCCTCTGCGCTCGCTCAGGGAGTCAGGGTCCCATGCCATTGTGGCTCGCAGATTTTGGCTCATTGGCGGAGCGCAGATGCTCGAGTCGGCCTTTTCCCCTGTCCTCAGGGCGTAGCTCACATCAGCATCTCCCCTCTCCGGTCGCCGCCATCGCCCCGATCCGCGCTGCTGCCGCCTATCTGTTAGCAATCAATCACACCACCTCCAACAATGTCAAGCACAACCGAGAGCATTCATATAAGATCCAAGACAAACTGATATAGATCGAGATGGAGTTTGAGATATGCAGCAAATCATGGGAATCGAAAGATAGACTAGAAGTTTATATAGAAGAACCAGAGGAAGAAGATCATGGACTCATGGTACAGGGGAAGGAAGAGCAGCCGGCAGGAGGAAGAACACGAGAGAATATATTTGTTCTGAATGATCATCGATGCCCTGTCTCTGGAGTATTGTCCTCCTTTAGTACTGGTTACTTGGCCTAGTAAGTCTTGCCGCCACAGCCCATAGCCCACACTATGAGTAGCCCAATTATACTACGACCCTGACACTATCGTTGCGGGCTTGTTCGATGAAATGCTTCCGTCCGACAGTTTGCTCTCACTCGCGACTTTTCGATGAAATGCTTCACTCTGGTGTTACCACGGACAAGTACATTTACACGGCTGGAATTTTGTAGCATTTGGTTCAAGTAAATGTAACGGGACTCGATTACGTACAGGTCCCTCGGTGTTGGTGTTTGTTTCGACACTCACGTAATTGCATTACACCGTAATCGGGTACCGCCCTATACGAAGTTGATACCGCACCCACCCCAGCGCTATGGATGGCAACGGGCACAAATTTGTATCCTATAGGGTGAGGATACGGGTTCTAATTTGTGCCCACGGGCGAGGGTGCGGGTTTTAGTTTGTGCCCGCGGGCAAAAATAAGACGGGTATAGAAAACTGGTACCCGTGCCCGCGAACCCGCAAACCCGCCATTAATCTCTGACAGGTAGACCTTTTGTACAAATATATATAACGCAAGCAGCAGAATTCTAGGTTTCCACTTATTTCTCCCCTCCGCAGCTCTCCAGCAGCACGGCACACCAGGCCGCCGCCGCCGCCGCCACCCTATCCCCGCGCCGACGCGGCCCCATTGACCCACTCCCCGACGCACAAAACGCCCGAGCCAAGCAGCTGATGCGCCGATCGGCTGAGCCCAGATTCTTGGAGCATCTTCCCCTTCACGCCCTCGCCAGAGCAGCCATCCTTGTCGAGCTCCCTCGCTAGATCTGCTCCCCACACCGGAGCCACGCGACGCGAGGCCGGAGTCAGGTCGCAGCAGGAGGTGGCCAGCACCTCGACCCCCTCCTCATTTCCTCAATCCACGACCTCTTTTACTCTTGCCGCTTGATTTGCTCTGCTCCACGCCTCCACCAGATCTTTAATCTGGGCGGACTCCCATCGTGGTGTTGGTTTGATTTGTTAGCTGTTACAAGAGCACTCTTCAATAAATTGATTTGATCTTGCGCGAGCTACATACGTATTTGGTGTTCTGTTGTATTTGTTTGTTCCATTGCTTGTACACATGCTCGTTAATCTATATGTATTTACTTCATTCATCAATGAGCTTTTTTTGAACAATGAGCGTCAGACATCTGTATGCATTTCTTGAAAGCACGTTCTGTGAACTGTGGCCAACTGTCGGGCGTGCCCGCGGGCACGATTTACCCGCGGGTGACGGGCACGGGTGAAGAAGCTAACCCGTGACGGGTGGCGGGCGCGGGTTCGAGAATCAGCTCGCGGGCACGGGTTTGAATAGGCTGTACCCGCGGATAATGTGCCCGTTGCCATCCATACTCAGCGCGATCAGATACCGTACCATGACGGTGTCCTGCTCTCCACCGCGAGGGCGTGACAGCAAGCCCGCGTCGATATCTGACCAGTGATTGGGGCGTGACAGCGCGCGCAAATAGCCAGACAATCATACAGCCATGTAGCACATTGACACATGATGGCATGACAAAGACATCAAATACAAATGGAACACATATTTAGCTCTTTCGAAGATTTTGTAATTATATACACAAGCTCAAAGTGGCACGCAAATGAATTGAAGCTTGTGATTTGTACTACAACTGACAAGGCAAAGGTAGTTGGTGCTATCTTCTTTTGAAGCTGTTTGCCATCTTCTTCAAAGGTAATTAATAAACTTCTATACTGCAACAAAATTGTGAGCCACATATAGAAAATATGTCGATAACAAAATTCTATCAAAGATAATACGACAAAAAGGAATGCTCACAGAGAAATTATGGACTTGTCACTTTAAATGCTTATATGTTTTTCCTCTATCACAATATCTCACATTTTGGTGTCTATTACTTGCATCTGCCTGGGTAGCCTCTGCATCCAAGGAAAATAACCCCACACTTAGTAATAAAGATACGCTGAAGCAAAGGATTCAAAACAAAAGCAGTATAGAGCTATCATTCCAGTAACTGAACTCAGGATCATTGTTGTACAGTTGGGGAGCACCACCTACGAGCTAAGAATGTTCACAAACCCCTTTTTGTCTATGAAGAACAGAGGCAATGCATTGATGCTATCATCATGGCTTTTGAACCGTGGAAAGCTGCTTAATTACACCAGTAGTACTTATGTCAGAAGGTAGATCTCAGCTATTTCTGGAGCAGATGTAACCAGCTAAGATCAAAACAAAATCATCAATGGACTAAATAGCAGCCTGCAAGTGCAACTTGTACGAAAGTTTCAGATAAGCTTAATGTTCTAAGAAGCATTAGCAACTATAGAAAAAGGGCAAGTAAATAAAAGAGATCAGAATACCATTTGTTTTCATTTTACTGAGTCCCAATTTAGTTATATGGTATGAAGCTGCATTCCAAACTAAAATTCATGAATGGAGCGCACAAATATAACAAGACAATGTTTAGGCAAATTTATTCATTGAACGATGGAAAAGGCTATGTTTACTTTTAGAAATATGAGAGCGTGAAAAATATGCTAGTATTAATCTTTACATATTCTGCTATACATCTGCCTATTGTTGCTGGTAAATCTCAGTATGAGCCAAGTGGAGCTTACCTGTGTTGTGGCCTCATGTCTTGCTGGCCTGCATCATGTGGGAAGACTATATTTGTCATATGTACATTTTAACCATATATGAAAATATAACAAAAAAATACCAACAAAAGTATAAATGATATTTCAATGAAACTGCAAAATCCTGATCAGGCAGAGACTTTCATAATTTAAGTGGTTGACAGAAAGATTTGCTTTCAATAGCTCTCACGTTCCAAATATAATTGCATAGGCTTTTTTATCGGGACTCTAGCTATGAACATTGGATGATGAATGAATGAAAGCTCTGATTGTACCCAAAAAAAGCTATGAACATTGGATGTGCCATGATGGAATAGAATAAGCACTGCAATACAACACATACAATTCATATTGCAAAACAGGAGTATGAAGATTATATTGACGTTAGTATATTTATAAACTGAAAGCTGGAACTATTTCAACACAGACCCTAACGGCAAGCATGAGAGCTAGCACCAAAAAGACGGGATAAAAGAGGAGCAAAAAACAAAATTACATGTCATTTTCTACCGTGAGGATTATCATGAGTGAATATATAGTAGCAAGAAACTACTTTACTTTGCAAGTGCTATACCCCTAATTTCTTTGCTACCAACAAAATACTTGGACATGTAGCATAGACAGTAGTTTCAGCAGTAGCATAATTTGAGGGAAATTATTGTATAACATGGTATGCCCCGCTGCTTCAAATAAATCTGTCCCACACTATTGGAGTATTTCAGAGCACCAAGGAGTTCTTCCACTAATCTTAACCATTTGAAGAGTACTCACCTGATTAATCCACCTCTCTAATGCAGATGGAGTGGTTGTGATTGTGACTGAATTAATGAGACCTCCACAGCGTGAGATGTTGGCATGATAATCGAACTGGGCTTGAAGACCTCTTCCTGCTCTTGCTGGGAAGGAAAGAACAACAAATTGATTACATAATCTTGCTTGAGTTAAGGAATGCAAGTGGACAGCACCAACACCAACCTACCTGGGAAGAAGAGAAGCATCTAAGTACGGTGTTCTGGACAAGAATTTCATCGAACACCGTAGGGGCGTTCGTCAAGCAGCAGCAGCAGCAGCAGCAGCGAGACAAACAGAGGAGGCGCAACACTATTCGGATCGAGGAGGCTGCGGTGGTGGCTCAACAGCAGTGCAAGCCAACTCAACTGCCAACTCCACAACCTTTCCCAATCCATCACACGGGTAATCCGCGCCGTGGGTAAGGCAAGGCCAAGGCGACACCAGACCTCGCTGTTGTATGCCACGTCGGACCTCCATCGGCGCTGCAGCGTCGCTGCCGTGGCCGCCCTGCTTTCCTCCTCGCGCGACACCACCACTTCTCCTCTTCTGCATCACGCCGCAAATGCATCTCCTCCTCCTCCTCCTCTCGTCCTGTACTGCTGCCTCTGATTTTTTTTCTCGGTTCGAGGGGAGATGGCAGAGGGGAGGAGTTACCGGGAGAGGAGACGCTGGCGCCGCCGGGGAGGCCGGCCCCCTATCGCCGCCGCCCCATGCTGCCATCGCGAGCGCCACCGCGCGCTGCCCGCGCCGTCCAGCAAGGACGCACCCGAGGGCGCCCAACGCCACCTGCGCAGCAGGAGAGGCAGCGGCAGCGGAGGCACACGGGATCCCCGGCTACAGCTCGCGCTCGCCGCGAGGCGGAGGGGCGGTGCAGGGTGGGGAGCGCGAGGGGAGGTGGAGGGGGAGGCAGAGGGTGGGGACCGCGAGGGGAGACGGAGGGTGGGGACTGGGGAGGGAGGGGCGAGGCACCGGCGGGCCGGGGAGGCGCCGGCGAGCCTGGAGGGGGGGGTAGCAGCGGCCGGGGGAGGCGGAGCAGAGGGGCGGCCGCGTGCGGCGCTGGGAGAGGGAGGAGGCCGAGGAAGATTTTTTTGAGGAAGAGAGGGGAGAGATAGAGCGGGCAGCCGGACAGTTGGGCTTGTTCCGGAGAATTCGAGAGCCAGACGAGGAGCGAAATACAGACCATTGGATGAAAATCGAATGGACATAGGAATTTTCGCTGACGTAGACAACTTGGATGGCCGCCGGACCCGCCCGGTTACCCGACGAAACCAAACAAATAACGGTAACCATCGTTTACACCACCAAAATACGGCGTGACCTGATTCCTTTTACGTTTACATTATCATTCCTCAACCAAACACTGTCAGGTCTATAGAAAGACAAAGAATTTGGATGGCGCAAAGGGGCTGCTGGCGTGGATGGAAGGCAAGGACAGTGCTGCTCCGTATAATGAGCTGATTTATGGTCTTTGCAAAAATAATTGTCTTCTTCAGGCAGTGGAGATGAAGAATGGCATTGTAGAGGCAGAGAAGTTATGGCTGATGAAATTACATACCAGACTAGTTTATGGGTTTTGTTAACTTGAAATGCCATTCGGAATGACCGATGCAATGCTTAGGCCGGGGTTTGTGCCATTATAGACTAGTTGATGGGTCTGTCACTGGGAAGTGAAGAGTTAGGCTTTGTTTGGCAGAGCTCCTCGAACAGTTTTTCACAGACGAGTGATTCTCTACTGATTCTGTGAAGTGATTCTCTGAAATGAACTAAGAGGATCGGAGCTGAAAAAATAGCTTATTCTGATTCTGTGAAGTGATTCTTCCTCCTAATTCTTCATCCTGATTTTTAGAGTTTATGTTAGAGAATCAGTCATAGAACCACTTGTGTCAGAAAATCAGCTCCCATGAAGAATCAAAATCGGATAGAGCTCTACCAAACAGGTTCTTAGTGTAACCAGAGATGACACCGTGCACAATGCACACAATAGCAAGTTCACACAAATTAGAAGAGGCATTCAAGGCACCGCTAAACTTTAGTTGACTGCGCTTCAGTCAACAGTTCTGAAGTGCATTCTGCAGTGGCAGCTATGAAGTGCTGAAATGCACTTTGAAATGCTTCAATCGAGGGTTCAGTAAAGCTTCAGGCACTGCAGTTCTGGAAGAACCTGCCAACAGTTCTGAAGGGCATTCTATTTCTTGATGTCGATTATGCAATTAACATTGGTGTTTCCCGATGACATTTTAGGATCGTACATCACTCTAATTTGAAAATTATTTATTTGATTTGTAACGCGATCTGTAAGCACAATACCCAAAAGTTAGTGCACATACATCCAGTAAAGGCCATAGCCAGCTTTATAGATAAAAAAATTGAAAGATATTGGGATTACCAGCATCTTTCTACAAGGCAGGAGTCCCCTAACTCAACCCGACTACTTACAAATCCCAACGGGACCCCCTAGGAGACACCCCCGGGACAACACGGGGTTACTCAAGGACGCACACCTAAAAAGCCGAGAATCCATCCAAGACCGGCAAGATCGAGCCGTCAGCGGGGTCCAAAGCTTCGAAGTTGCAGCAGCATAGGGAACTCCAAACAACGCCTTCAGGAAGGCAAAAGCACCGAGCCAGCGCTAACATTCGATTTCACCGAGGAGACCAATGTCACCACCAAAGGAGGAGTCCACAAGCAACGCCCCCAGCAGGGAAACCCGTTCCCGATCCAGCCCGCCAAATCCCAGCTTGCCTAGCAGACCTCCCCCCAACACCGGAGGAACCAGCCCCCACCAAATGCCCCCGGACATCACCCACGCGTCGCAACCGCCGAACTTCCTACAGGGTCCCATAAGAGACTAAAGCCACCGCCAATTCCCGAGTAACCGGGGATACAAGCTTGCCATCGACCTCGGGTTCGCCCACCTGAATTGCGGGCAGACCCTGGCAATCTACAAGCGTGTGATCCCAGATTATCCCTCATCTTGTAAGGTACAATCCAACGGATTCAACCGACACGTGAAGCATGAACCCTGCAGTACGGGAGCCACAACGCAACGGTGGTGGGCCGAGAGGACATCACCATAGGGACAACACGTCGGCGACGCCGAAGCAGGACAAGCTCCCCCTCCCTTCTCCGACGGCCGACGGGTCGCAACCTTGGGCGAGCAGGAGAGGAAGAGCGCGGTCGGCGGCACGAAGGCAGCCACAGAGCAGCACCCTGAGGGGCCCACCACTGTGGACCGGAGGTCTGGCCGGCGCCGGAGACCAAGTGAGGGGAACCGCCAGCCAGAGCCGATGCCGCCGGTGCCGGAGATGAAGCCGTCGCCGCACCGACGCCACGCTCAGGCGGTGGCAGCGCGCACGGCGTGAGGGGTGGGCTCGGACGCGGGGCGGCCGCGGCTAGGGTTTGGCCCTGTCGCCTCCGGGAGAGAGGCGCGGGGCATCCCCCCTCGCGATTTCGTCCAAATCTTGTGATATCTAGCTATCAGTGTGATCGTTAGTGCACATACATGCTATGTGCATAATGTATTGTCCGTGTGAAATACGTATGGCGTTTACGGTATTCTGAAATATGCAATGTGGTGGATGTGTTATACAATTCTGAAATATGCAATCTGATTCATTTTTGACAAATTCAGGAATGTGTATACTTCACATGAAGCAATGATCCAATCTGCTACTATGTGTATATTAAAGAAGGGACCGTATGGGGTGCAAACCGGGTTCCCATGCAAACTATGCAAACCAGCGATCAGGACTCTAGAATTCTAATCCAAAGATTATAGACGAAGGTGGGTTCTATTAGCACTTAAGCCCTCCCACCGATCCTCTTCTAATCTTTCATTTGTGCAAAAAAAAAACCCCTTAGATCAGACTCCCGATTGGTTTCTGCCGCGAGACCTAGCGCCTCACGCCGCCGCCCTCCACCTCACGCCGCCCTGCTTCCGCGAGCGCTTGCGCCTGACGCCGCCGCCCTCTGCGCTTGCTGCCGCCCTGCTCTGCTCTGCTCCACGGTCAACATCCAGACCATCGGCGCACCCTGCAGGCAGGGACAAAGCTGACAGACCAAGCTGCAGAGAACACGTTCCGTCAAAAAAAAATAGAACACATAATCAGTCAGCAGGTGAGCAGAATTTTTCTCGGTGCACTCATCCTCTTCGTTATTTCAGATCAGAGTGGGATATAGTGTTGATTTTTTTGTCCAGGCGCAACCGTGAATTCTATCTCCAGCGCCACCGTGGAGGTCGATGCCGCCGCCGCCATGGAAATCACCACTGATTCTGTCTCCATTGAGGATATCGACGCCGGAGTTGGAGCCCACATTGAACATCTAGTCACACCAAAAAAAATCTTCTCCAAATATAACAGTAAGTTAATGTGCAATAAATTTTCTTGTTCATATGTGACATGTTGGGCAGACTGTTTTGTTGATCATTTAATTTCTCAATTGTATAGGGCTCTTGTACAACTGGCACACACAACACAAATTTAAAGCCTAGGGTTGGAATGATATTTGATACACTCGAAGATGTGGAGAAATTTTACAAATTTTATGCACATGAAACTGGTTTTTCTGTTCGTGTCGGTCAACAGAAGAAGAAAAATGAGGAAATTTTATTCAAGCGGTATTATTGCTTAAGGGAGGGATTAAGAAAAGAGAGCACTCAAATTGTTAGCGCTGAATCAGGGAAAAAAAGAAAGTCACCTGTTGTGATGGAAACCAGATGTGGCTATGAGGCACATATTGTTGTCAAGCTTGACACTGACAGGAAGTATCGAATATCTTCAATGGTTGAGGAGCACAACCATGGTTTTGTGTCGCCAGATAAGAGGCATTTGCTAAGATCCAATCGCCATGTTAGTGAGAGAGCAAAGAGTACTTTGTTCAATTGTCATAAGGCTAGCATTGGCACCTCACAGGCATATCGACTTCTCCATGTTAGTGAGGGTGGTTTTGAGAATGTTGGGTGCACAAAAAGGGATTTGCAAAACTATTTCAGTGACCTCAGGAAAAAAATCAAGGATGCAGATGCACAAATATTTGTGGCACAACTTGAGCGAAAGAAGGAAGTAAATCCTGCTTTCTTTTATGAGTTTATGGTTAACGAACAAGGACGGCTTGTTCGTGTATTCTGGGCAAATGCTATATGCAGGAAAAACTATAGTGTTTTTGGTGATGTGATTTCGGTATATGCAACATATACCACCAACCACTACAACATGAAATTTGTGCCATTTACAGGAGTCAATCATCACTTGCAAAGTGTTTTCCTTGGGGCAGCATTCATAGCAGATGAAAAGATCGAGTCATATGTATGGTTGTTTAAGACCTTCCTTTTGCCATGGGTGGAGAAACACCTCATCTAATCACAACAGATGAAGATGCGAGCATGATAGCTGCTATTGCTCAGATTCTACCAGATACAGCTCATAGATTTTGCATGTGGCATATAATGGATAAGGTACCAGAGAAGGTCGGGCCCTCCATAAGAAATGATGAAAATTTTTGGGAAAGACTAAACAAGTGTGTTTGGGGGAATGAGAATTCAGATGATTTTGTGTTACAATGGAATTCTATCATAACAGATTATGGACTCATGGGAAATGATTGGTTTTCCAACAGGTTTGCCATTCGGGAAAAATGGATTCCGGTATACTATTTGGACATACCTCTAGCAGCTCTTCTTAGGACGTACTACATCACGATCGGAGAGTGCAAATTCTTTTTTTAACCGTTTCATTCGTAGAAAGTCATCCTTTGTTGAGTTCTGGCTAAGGTTTGACACAGCTTTGGAGTGCTAGCGTGTAGAGGAGTTGAAAGCTGACAATGCAAGTCTTCACAGCACTCCTAAAATGATGACACCGTGGGCTATTGAGAAGCAATGTAGTGGGATATACACACATGAAGTTTTTAGACAATTTCAAGAACAAATCATAGCTGCAAGAGACCATTGCATTGTTCAAGGTATTTCAGACTCTGAAGATATAAGATGTTTCACCATCAGCAGCCTAACTGGAAAGGATCGAGTTGTTGAAATGAACAAGTCAAACATGTTTGGTATGTGCTCCTGTAAGTTATATGAGTCATATGGCAACCCCTGTCGTCATATCATACAAGTGCTTCGAGTCGAGAAGCAAAATGAGATACCAGAAGTTTATATTATGAACAGATGGATGACAAGATGTAAAAGGTGTGTACTATAATTTTTATTTCTATGGCCGTTTTGTTTTCTTCTGGATAGGCCAACATTCCTTCCCTTTAATGTTTTACAGGGAACTATTCTTTGATGAGGAAGGTAACCTACTAGATGAGATGCCTAAGGATCCCATGGAAATGGAAATGCGGAAAAAGATTTCAGAATCGCGCAACATGTTTGAAGATCTTATCCAAATGGCCAAGAACTCAAAACAAGGGATAGAGTTTTTACAATCTAGTTTATCCAACCTAGTGGAACCTCTCAAAAAAATCACACCTGCTATGACAGTAGATAAACAGGAGGAATATGAAGCTTTTCTGGGTAATAAAATTCCAAATGAAGTCGATATACATCCACCAACAGATATCACTTCGAAAGGGAGAACCAAAAGATTTAGGAAGAGCAAGGAAACAAAGGCTCCAACTAAACGGAGGTGCAGAAAATGCAAGCAAGTAGCGACTCATGATGCACGCAATTGTCCAAACGTTGTTGGCTGATATCTTATGTCCATGTAAATTTCAGTGTGTTAGTGAATTATTGAACATGGATCATCATTGTATTGAGTGAATTTTGCTGCATGGATTATATAGCAACCAGTGATGACTATTGACATGTTCTTGATTTGATTTTTCGTTCAACGAACCGTAGGACGTGTGATTTTGGTACAGTCATGGTGTTCTCTCCTCTGTACCAATCGATTTGATGCTACAGTCCCATGTCAACATCCTACAGAGAACAGCTTCATCATGGTGCAGGGTGCGTGTAGCATTCGATTTGATTTTTAATGCATGTCAGCTGGTCCGCAAGCAGCAGCACCCAGCGGAGCTTGGTCTGTCAACTTTGTCTCTGCCTGCAGGGTGCGCCGCTCTCCTGCAGGGGTGCGCCGATCTTGTTTCATGTTGCGACGAATCAACGACGACGTGCAGCTTGGTCTGTCAGCTTTGTCCCTGCCTGCAGGGTGCGCCGATGGTCTGGATGTTGACCGTGGAGCAGAGCAGAGCAGGGCGGCAGCAAGCGCAGAGGGCGGCGGCGTCAGGCGCAAGCGCTCGCGGAAGCAGGGCGGCGTCAGGCGGAGGGCGGCGGCGTGAGGCGCTAGGTCTCGCGGCAGAAACCAATCGGGAGTCTGATCTAAGGGTTTTTTTTTGCACAAATGAAAGATTAGAAGAGGATTGGTGGGAGGGCTTAAGTGCTAATAAAACTCACCTTCGTCTGTAATCTTTGGATTAGAATTCTAGAGTCCTGATCGCTGGTTTGCATAGTTTGTATGGGAACCGGGTTTGCACCCCATACGGTCCCAACTAACATAGTAACATCATCACATATTTTGTGAGATGCTAAAAAAATCACTTGTGAAAAATATAGTCTATTGGGATCATCCTTATAAACTACTCTGTTCATTTTAAAAATAGAGTTCATTTTAGATTTTCTAAATAGTAGTTTCTACTATATATATCTTGATATACACTTTTTCTAGATGTATAATTAAATATATGTATTTATAAAATTCAAAATGGCTTACATTTTAGAATAAAGGGAGCAATAGTTAGTCAAGGTATAAGGGGATAATCTTTTTCACTAGTATCACACAGTAGTATCATCACGGGTGATGCCCCATACTAGGATCAAGTGAAGGTAATAAATAGCAACCAAGTCCTTTCTAAGTCACCGGCAACCATACAAAACAAGATCCTCTCTCTTTTCTAAATCATAAATCATTTTGATCTTTCTAAGTACATAACTTTTGCGATGCACCTAGATATACTGTATAGTAAAAAACTATGTATTTAGAAAAGTTAAAGGAACCTATAATTTGAGACGAGGGATTTAATAAATAGTATTGGCAGTAAGCGTATCGAAGATAGGCAGATAGCATGTTATTCTTAGCGGTGACTATTGAACTGGGTCGCCGTTTATCGCGAGCTGATGTTGCCCTTGTTATGCTGGTGTTTCCATGTGACAAATGAACCCTATGTGGTATCTGAACTTGTAGATTTTCAAGGGAAATACAATGATAACATCTATACATGCTCTATTATTTTAAATACATGCTCTATTATTTTAAAATTATGACGATCTTACGTTTATAATACCTCGGTTTGCTCAAAACAGATGAAACCGAAACCACGGTAAGCTCCGGCAAACGGGCCTCACAGCAACGCTCGCTATCCGCGATGTGTGACTGATTTGGGAGCGAAAGCCTGCTGTGCTACACTTGCCCTCTACCGAGCGCCCGAGCGGTGACCCACAGTAGACGGGCAGGCAACAGCAGCAACGTCGCTCGGAGGTGGTGACATTTCGCGTGGCGTCTTCCACGGTCCCACATGGCGGGCACCCACGCCCACGGGGCAATGCATATTATCCCACCTGGACCTGGCGTCCTGGCTCCGGCCGGCCTCCTGTTCTCCGGGCCGGGGCAGCTCTGCTCTGCAGCAGTGCGCGCGTGCGACTGCGAGGCCGCGCGGCCCGTGAACCCTTTGGCACAGCACACAGCACAGGGCAGAGGGCAAGGGCAGCCCGCGCACGGCCGGACCGGACCGGAGGAACCCGCGCGGTCGCGGTCGCGCGGCACGGCAGCGGCTCGTGGCCATGGGGCACCCACCCGGCCTGCGCGTCGTATATGCCATGTGGCCGCGCTGCGGCGCCAAGCGAGCAGGTCCAGACGTGGCCCGACGGAACAGATCGAATCCTTGCCGCGATGTTCCCCGGAGCCGAGGAGGTTTCCGAGCTCTCTCTCGCTTCGCTGCATGCCCTCCGTGGCTTCTGGAAACGGGATATACCCGTGCGCGACGCGAACACACCCCGCCCCACTACCGTGGAGTGCACTGGTGCAGCGCGCGCCGGCCGGCCCCCACCGCGAGCGAGCAGCTTTCCTCTCCTTCCTTCCTTTCCCCATCAGCTTCTGCGCCACCGTCACGTGGGCTGGTTCTTGTCACCACCTCCCCGCACCAATCAACTTCCCCGGATTTTCCCAGCCAGCACGGCCCTGCCCTTCACATGGCACGCACGCCGTCTTTTCTCCCCCACAGGGCCACAGGCACAGCCGCCTCCGTCCGTCCTCCGCACCCAGTCACTAGTCACGGCTACACTTTGTACCCTGATGAGTCGCCTTTTTCTGGCCCATCTGTCTCGATCGGCTGCCAATGCTACGATACGTTACGCCACGACGGGTTTCAGCTACGGTAGCTAGCTGCTTCTCTTTGTGCAAAGTTGCCACGCATGCGTATTTGATGAGGAAAAAAAGAATCCTCGCGGCGCGGCACTGGTGCTCGCTCCACTGTTGGAATCTGAGGGGGGAGATGAGCCTGATTGCCCATTGCCTGAACCCATCTATCCTGCAGTACTGTCCAATCGACAATCGTTCGTTGGTTAGCCTGTCCAGTCTGAATCCAGGCATCGGGCCACCCTGGCCACCCACCCTACACCCAGGTGCCGAAAGAGTAATAAGGCCATATAGTTCCGCTGTTCTGATTTTTCCAAAAACTTCCGCTGTTCCGGTTAACCGAGCACAAATTTGTTACAATAAAGTTTAGACTTTAGTATTGATCAATGTGGCAGTTTGGTTTCACCAAGGGGCATGTCCTTTGGGTGGCAACCCCCCTCATGGGCTTATATATATATATATATATATATATATATATATATATATATATATATATATATATATATATATATATATATATATATATATATATATATATATGCGCGTACAACACTAGTCCTTCATCAATAAGAATCATTTCATTCCTTTCTTCCACTCATTCATTACTATTCTCAACACGTTATCAGTCACTTTTGTTCTACTACTGAGCGCATGAGAAGTACAGGAAAGAGGCCACAAGGCCTCACGCACAATTAAGCCATGGAACTACTGTTCATTGAACTTGAAGCCTTTCTCTGTTTTCCTCTCCATGGTTTTCGATTCTTTGGATTGGAAAATGGCTTTCCTGTTCTTTCTCTTCATGGCCATCGGTATTGGAAGCATGGACGCCCCCTGTATCGGCCTCCGTCGATGGGGCTCCAGTTGCCGTGGTTGTCGATTCCATGGTTGGCATGGCCGGCGCATCTTCGATGCACAGCAGCCCGCTCCTCCCATGCTTTCACTGCATGCGGGGCCTCCAATGCCAAACAATACAAGCGTCTCCTCTGAGCGCTACAAGCGTCTCCTCCGAGCGCACACGGACGGCAACGCCACCGTACATAAACCGTATGCCTGAAATAGTAAGAATCAATGTGATTTTATTTAATTTATGATGATCTTACTAATTTGCATCCGTGGTGAATGAGTACCTCATCCAATCACAAGGCAGCAGTAGTCTGCCTAACGCAAATCTCAATTTGCATCACAAAAAAAAGAACAGTACAGAGGTCATCTATAGATGAACACCCAAACTTCTAATTACCTATTTATTTAGAATATTTCTGTTCTGAATATTTAGTTTGCTGTATTGTTCTGTACATATTTGTATGTGTTGTCTTGTAATATCCTCAGATATTGGAACCAATTTATTGTGATTGCTATGATTACATCAGTAATTTAGCGATATTTGATCCTCAAATCTTTATTTTGGTTCGACACACTTTATTTTCAGAACAATATTTTTCTCATGCCATTATTTTATTCATATTTTTGGCATTAACTCTACGAGTTTTAATTATGCAAAATATTAATTAAGGAACATTAAATATGATCTTTGGAACAACACAAGGTGATGCGACCTAGGCACTGGCTGCGATAAGTTCTTTTGAATTTATTTGCCCTGACATCTAGGCTTTTAGGCAGCAATTTTTGCTCATCACTGCGAGGTCTACATCTTTAGATGATTACCTTCATCGTGTATATCTGAAATTTCATATAAATGGACACATGACTATCAAGTCACATATTCCCTCAGGAATTTAATAACATTTATGACTATCAAGTCGCATATTCCATCAGGAATAAAATTACTTTCAGCAGTTTCGCTGCACAATGTCCTTTACCTTAATTTTATTTGTAAGACACATCTTACATTCAATATTTTTGCATATATACAACACAAAGTTACATCAGTAAATTAATTCCATGCATGACTCCTCATGTAGGAACATGGCTCAACTAGCCAAGAAAAGATTTCACTGAACTTGCAGCAGATGGTAGCAACTATCTGACTTGAGCTATGGATGTCAAAATCATGCTCAATGTAAAAGGTTTCATTGCTGCAATCAATGAACCAGATGCAACAACACCTGTTGCAGAAGACACCAACAATGCAACCCTGTATTTTCTAAGGCATCACATCCATCTCGATCTCAAAATCAAATACATGATGGAAGAGTCTTAGGAATCTTTGGGTTTCACTCAAAGAATGCTATGACCAACAACAAGCCTTAATTATACCTGAAGCAAGACATGAGTGCTCCATGCTCCGTCTAATGGATTTCAAATCTGTTGCAGAATATAACTCTGTCGTTCATAAGATTTGTTCCAAGCTTCGTTTCTGCAATCAACCTTTGAACGATGCAGAAATAATTGAAAAGACTTTGTCTATTTTTCTCTACAAAAAGGCTATTGCATCAGCAATAACGTTGCCATAATTATGCCAAAATTTGGTGGCAAGAAATTCGATAGAATTTCAAGGGAAAATAGAAAAGGTAGAATTATTCGAAAAACATGGGTTCTAACAAAGTCACAGGGACATTTCAACTCGAATTGATAACTCTCAAGTTTGTCAACAGTGTGGTTGTCACAGCCACATCATCAGAAAGTGTCACACGACCAAATATTTGGTTGACTTATACCACAAATCTGTTGGTAAAAAAGTTCAAAGGGACAAGTTTGAAGCTCACTTCACTACTCAACCTACCGATGCCGGTTGCTTCACTAACGTTCCCGCGGAACATGAGAATGAGACGGTTCAACCATAGTCGAACGACTTATTCAGCACTGGCAACATGCTCGTGGAATATCAATCCAACGACATGTTTGGAGACATGAACTAGTTTCCTTGGTCCCCAAAGACTTAGTTCTCTAAGTTACCTTTATGAAATCTTATGTTGTGTTGTACATATATGTTGTCATAAGTATCGTAAGACATATGATACTTAAATTAATTTAGTATGTGTCTTTTTATATAATCTATGGGTCAATTTACTCATTTTAGATTATACGAGAACAATCCATTTGGAGAAGGAAATTTGTAGTGGACACTGGTACCACTAATACAATACTCATGGGAATTAAAAAAAATTCCAAATTCTCATCAAGAGTAAAGGAAATGTCACAACTATCGCTGTCGCGATTATGTGATGATGGGTTCAGGTAGAGCCACATTAATTCTCCCTATAGGTACTAAACTGGAAATCGAGGATGCACTCATGTATCATAATTCCACTCGTACCATATTGAGTTATAAAAATATCCATCGTAATGGTTTCCATTTTGAAACTCATAATGACAATGAGGATGAATATCAATTCATCACAAAAATAACGGATATATCAAGCAACAGCTTGAGTAATTCCTTCATTATCCTATGGATTTTATTACACATACATCAAACCCGTTCAACATATTGCATATAAGATAATTTTTCAGAATCTTGATGTCATCAAGACATGGCATGATCGCTTGGGTCATCCTGGAGACCTGGAGTTGCGATGATGCGAAAAATTATCAGCAATTCAATCGGTCATCATATGCATCATATGCATATATCAAAATTTCCTCAACCTTCAGATTTTGTTTGCACCTCATGTGCAACAGGGAAATTTATCTTAAGACCCTCTTATCTTAAAATCAAGGCTGAACCACTACAATTCCTCGAACGCTTTCAAGGTAATATTTGAGATCTTCTTCATCCATTAACTGGACCATTTAGGTACTTCTTAGTACTTATTGATGTATCTACTATATGGTCCCATGTGTGTTTATTGTCCACAAGAACCATGCTTTTTGCAAGGTTTATTGCTTTATCAAATTAAGAGCAAATTATCCGGAAAATCTAATAACATCCATCAGGATGGATAATGTAACAACCCTAAATTTCCCTAGGATTTGTTGAGTGCAAAAATATGGATTTCAAAATTTTTTGGTGAATTCTTGTGCATGCAAACCATTATTTAAAATTGTTTCTAATTGCTCCCAAAATTCTTAAGCAATTTAAATTTAAAATTTAAAATCAATTTGAAGTGCTAAGGATGAAATAGTGTGATTTGGAGTTATTTGGATTTAATTGGATTTTTAGTTGGTTTGAATTCAAATTTTAGATTTGAATTCAAACTCTAATTGGCCAAACTAATTGTCAAACCTTTCTAACTGTCGTGGGCCGAAACCCGTAGCCAAGTCCGAGAAACCCCCTCGAATTTCTTTTCCCGAGCCAGCGAGCCGAGCGGCCCAGCCGGCCTTGCGGCCCAGCCTCCCCTCACCGCGTCGCCTCCGCGACTCTCTCTCTCCCACTGACAGGCGGGTCCCGCCTGTCAGCTTTCTCTCCCTCCTCTCATCTTCTTCCCCCGCGCGCCGCTCCTCTCTCTCGCGGCCGCGCGCGCCCGTGACCCCAACCACCCGAGCCGGTCCCATCGCCCCCTGAGCGGCCCGATGCAATGCGGACGCGTGTCCGAGGCCGCCCACAACCTCCATCTCGCCGTCCGTGCCCGGGAGCCCTAGCCGCCGCCCTATAAAACCAGCGTCGGGAGCCCTTCCCTGTTCAAGCCGCCGCCGCCGCCCCCTTGGGGTCTAGATCCAATTCGAGAGGGTGAGGAGTGGGAGAAGGGGTCGGGGAAGCCCGTGGAGGAGAAGCCGAGGGAGGTGGGGAAGCCAATCGCTTTCCCCGCGTCGCCGCCGCCGGAGCCGACGCCGCCGTCCGTAGAGGTGCCGAAGAGGAGCCGGACCCGGGAAGAGAGGAGGAGCACGAGCACCGCTGGCGTACCGCGAGTCTACCCCGAGCTGCAGCGTACATCTACGTGACCCGAGGTGAGCCGTCGTCGTCGACCCCCTTCTTATTCCCTGTCTCCGGCGAGTTCAGCCGCCGCCACCGTTGCTAGCCCCCTGGGACCTGGTCTTCGAGCCGTGGCCGTCGCTTGTGTGCAGGTCCCCGTCGAGCCGCAGCAGCCTAGCCCGCAACCCGCCGTCGACCGAGCCCCGCAGCCGAGGCCGCCGCGGCCGAGCTCCGCTCGCCGCGCGCGCACGCCGAGGCCATGTCGCGGCCGTGGGCGACCACGAGCCCGCGCATGCGCACCTAGCTGCGTCCCAGCAGCCGTTGGAGCCGCACGCACGCATGCCTAACCCAAACCGTGCGCGGATGCACTCGATACCCGAGCTGCCGTCGATGCTCGCCGGCGTCCATGGCCGTGCCGCCGCTGTTTGCGTCGGAGGCCCTTCTAGCCGCCAATCGCCCATCTTTTTCTTGCCGTTCGTGTTCGCCGAACCCAAGCCGAGCCTTCCCGGCCATCCTTGGCCCGAGCCGAGCCTTTTTCCGGCGAGTTCGCCGTCGACCGTCGCCGCCAGCGTGCTCTGGTGCGCGCCGCGCGCGCGTCGCGTCGCGCCATGGCCACGCCACACGCTGGGCCACACCAAGTCGCCACACGAGCACCGCAGAAAATCCCGATTCGGCCACAACTGATCCCGTGCACCTGGTTCACATGCACCGCACTCACGGCGCACGGTGGACCGAGTCCACCAGAGCCAGATCCAGCAGCGCCCCTTCGTGGGCCAAATCTTGTGCTTAAGTCCAGTTAACCACCCTAAGCTATCTTGACCCATTCACCTTTCGGCCCAATTCCAGCCCAACCTTCGTTTAATCTTTTTCTTTTCTTTTAACTGCGCTGACGTATGGGACCCACTTGTCATACACCACGTGTCACTGACCGCTGGGGCCCACTGACCAGAGCTGACCGTTAACCGTTGACCAGTCAACGCTGACGTCAGCAGGGCCCACTGCTGATGTCATCCTAGGCTGACCCCACTGCTGACGTCAGCAGGCTAATTTTTATCTGTTTTTCTTTTTCAGAAATTATTTAATATTTTCAGAAAATGATTTAAACTTCAAAAATTAATAATAAATCAACCGTAGCCCAGAAAAATATGAAACCAGTTTCTATATTTTTCTAAAATCATGACCTACACGTTAGTGTAGAGTTTGGTGTTCTTTGGGACTTCTTTCATCGTTGTCTTAGTGTTTCTTTGCTAGTAGTCGCGTCTTATTTTATTTTTCCGCGACCCTAGGAGTTCCGGAGAGTCAGGAGGAGCCAGACCACTACAACAACTGCTTTGACGAAGACGAATACTTTTGCCCAGGTTCACGCCCGACCATTCTCTGAAATACCTATTAGACATGCAACTAGTATGCTAGCGCTTTACTTTACCCGCATGATAAACCTGCACTGCCTTTGTTATTATCTTGTTACCTTGCTACCTACTACTCACTTTCTGGATTATGCTATGCTATGCATGTGTTGGGATGGTTGAGATTTGATCCTCTTGGCGTGAGTTGTGGGTGGTATGGGAGGAGTAGTGCAGCTAGGCGGTGTAAGCGAGTAATAACAACTCGATCGTTTGATCGAGGTGCTGGGGGACTGCACTCGGGCAGTCCCTATGGGGTACCTGTTGCGGGTACATGGTTTCTTGGGGATTGGTACTCGGGGAGTACCTGAGGAGTTTGGGCGGCTATACCTGTTATGGGTGCCGATTGCGGACCGTTGCGGCGGATCGCTTATGACGCAGATACTCGCTTTACCGACAATTAAGGACCGAGTCGAGTTCCAACTTTAGACGTGGGAATACCGTGCTCACCATCTACCAAGTATAGGGAGGGTTCCAGCAAGCCTACTCTAGTGCGGCACCGAGACTGTAGGAGGATCGAGCTTGATATGTGTAGGGGGGATTCGTTGTGGCGTAATCTCCCTGATTTACCACGGCCCCCGACTGGCCCCGGTGGGAAGGTTTCACATCCCTGGGGCAGATGTTAGATCAGATGTTTCCCGAGCCCAGGGAGACAGGATTGGCGCCGTTACTGTTTAGGGTCTTTGCTGTGGGCTGTGTCTCAGGTTGGTTGCGGACTAGCCTTGCAGCCCGGATGGATTCCTGGAGTGCCACCTCTGCAGAGTGTAAACTATACGTATAGTCGTGTCCACGGTTACGGACGACCCGCTTCTGATAAGTTCCGACTAGCATGAGAATCTGCTTCCTTACCTCATCCTTTGACTTGGGTTATGAGAGATTGGTCCAGCGTTGCTGATGAGACAAGGTGGGGAGGGAGCTCACCGAGTCGACTAGTGAGTGAAAGGTGTTGGTGGATGATGTTTGCGGGAACCTGCTGTGGCAGGACGAGCCCGATGGGAAATGTGAGGCTGACGGGTGGATTTGGGGAGTGGATGTGCTTGTGAGGGAAGGAGTTGGAGGTGAGATGAATTTGGGTTATTGCTGCTGCTTGCATAAGAAAACCCTGGCTCAAACCTTGATTATTTCTATACCCTAGAATAGGCCACTTTAAAGCTTGCTTCATATTATGGTTGGTGACGTGGACCTGTCCCATTTCCTTGGGGACAGACTTTGGGTTCTTAGGTGAAGACCCCGACCACGAGTTCAACCAGGACGGGTGGTACGATTGAAGGGTGCGCGCTATGCTCAAGGATGCCTGTGGAGGAGTGGACCCGGATGATCTAGCTACCGCTGCGCAGTTGTTTCTTATTGTCGATTTAGCCCAGAGGGCTTGTACCTGACGCTATGTTTTATATATGTCATGTATTGGATCTTTTATCGTTGTATGGATGTGATATTCGACTGAGATGAGTTCTGTACGAGATAGCTGCTATTCCTGGGACTATCTCGAGGGTACATGGAGTCGGATTCTCATCGTTGGGAATCCGGTTCGTCATAGATAATGCCTCTGAGTTTACCTCAAAATCCATCAGGATACTTTAGGCATTAATGTGGAACATTATGTACCTTCTGTACACACACAAAATGGATTAGCCGCATCTCTTATCAAGAGAAACAAATTAATTGCCAGACCATTATTTCAGAATTGTAAAATTCCAACATCATGTTGGAGGTCATGCGGTCTTACACGCCGCTGATCTGATTCAAATCAGACCTACTGCACATCATACGGCTTCCCCGTTGCAGTTAGTACGTGGAAATCAAAAGTATTTCCCATCTGCGAAAATTTGGTTGCGCTCATTTCACACCAATTTCACCACCGTAGTGTACATCAATGGGCCCCCATGAACACATGGGGATATATGTGGGGTATAAATTTCCGTCAATCATAAAATACCTCGAGCCTCTTACAGAGGACTTATATACTGCCTGGTACACTGATTGCATCATTGATGCGGACGATATCCAGGCATTAGGGGGAGACAATATGTACCATACAGAATGCCAGGAAATAAAATTTGTATGCCATCGGTATTCAGTCCAATGATCCACGTACTATATAATCTGAACATTAAGTTCAAAGGATTATACATTTGCGAAGCATTGCAAATCACTTGCCAGAAGCATTTACTGACTACAAAGGTGTCACTAATCCTACTGTTAAAAGTACCAGGAGGAGTATCAACTCTTACTCAAAATCTCCCAAATCAAAATAAGAGGGGGAGAGGTACAACTGTAAAGGATATCCACGGAAAATGGAAGCTCACTTCCACTGCAGTAAATGCAAATCAACATCATGTTGATAGACACCAATTGGATATTGCAAATCCAAATAATATGGATGTTTCATCAGATACATCACATCCCAGCACAAGTGTGCACACAAATTTTGGTGCTGGGACATCGGAAGACCCTGACTCTACTGTATTGGGAAATCATAAAGAGTCGAAAAGGGTAATAAAATTTCCACAAATTATATTGATTCTGTTGAATCATTCAGAAAGACTACAATTGTCGACACTACTCCTCAAGATTGCAAATAACCTTCAACTGATCCAAACATAAGACCATGGCAGTGCTTCCGCACTTCGAATGGATCAAACCGAAGGAAGCAATCAGGGTAGAATTGCACTCGCTCAAAATCGAGAGGTATTCGCTGCTGCGGTACCAACTCCTCGAAATATTTTCCTATGGGATCAAAACGTGGTGGTGAATAATAAAGCGAGGCTTGTAGCACAAGGGTTCACGCAGAGACTCGTCATCGTTTTCGATGAAACATACCCTCCAGGTATGAGTGGTATAACATTCCGATATCTAATATCATTGGCAGTACAAAAGGTCTATCCATGCATCTTATGGATGTTGTGACTACATATCCTTATGTGTCACTTGATTCGAATATCTATATGAAAGTTCATGAAGAGCTTGATATTCCGAACAAGAATCATTAACGCAACATATATTGTGTAAAGCTTCAGAAGTCATCATATGGCTTGAAGCAGTAGGAAAGAATATGGTACAACCGACTAAAGGAATTCCTTCTACAGAAGGGTTATTCCAGTAACAATGATTGCACATGTGTTTTCATTAAGAAATCCTCGATTGAATTTTATATTATATTTGTGTATATTGATCCAATATCAGTATGAATACACAAGATGAAACACACAACCATCTTAAGACGGATTTGGTTAAAACCAAATTTTGCTTAAGCCTACAGCTTGAGCATCTCCCTACAGGGATTCTAATACATCAATCTGTATATATCCAGAAAATTCTTCAGAATTTCGATATGGATAAATCATATCCATCAACTAGAGGTTTCATACCTCAGTGCCATTGGAGCGCTAATGTATATCGCAAATTGCATAAGGCCTAACATTGCATTTGTGATACATTTACTAGCTAGACATAGCGCTATTCCAACAAAACGCCATCGACGGGAGTTAAGAGTATATTCTGATATCTCTAAGGCACAATAGATCTTGGTCTAAATCTACAGATTTAACCAAGACAAATATTTAACTAGATATACCGATACTGGCTATTTATCTGATCCCCATATGCCATATTTTATACAGATTTTGTATTCATGGTGGAATGGCTATATCATTGAAGTCATCAAATAGACTCTAGTAGCCACGTCCACTAATCATTCTGAAATAATTGCATTATATGGAGCATCACATGAATGTGTATGGCTTCACGTAATGATAAATCACATACAACAGTCATGTGGTTTTGGTTCAATCATGAAACCAACAATTATCTATGGAGATAATTCTGCTTGTATTGCACAAATAAATATAGGTTAAATCTTGCAAACCAAGTCATGTGATAATCTTACAGATTCATTCACAAAGTCTTTACCAACATCATTATTCCATAAATATGTTTCTAGAATAGGTATGAGACGACTTAAAGATTTGCAAGTATTAGGGGGAGTAAATCTTCCTATATAACCTATACATAATCTTCTGATTATGAATAATCTTCTGATTATGAATATTGCACTCTTTTTCTAATGAGTTTTCCTATCAAGGTTTTTCTCATATATAGGTTTTTAATGAGGCAATATGCATTAACAAGCAATCACATATGTCGTATATCATTTCCTCCTATATTTTCCCTTAGAGGTTTTAAGGAGTTTTTCCTATGACATATCCATATTCCTCCTTATATTTTCCCATCGGGTTTTGGGAGGTTATTCCAATATGATTCACAGATCATACTATTGCTCTACTAACTTTATTATGAGTTTTCCTCTTTAAGGTTTTTCTCATATAAGTTGTCTATGTAACAATAATTAATGCTATATCATTTCTCCTTATATTTTCCCCACTGGGTTTTAAAGGAGTTTTTCGTAGCATATCAAATATGGTTTCTCCTCAAATTTTGCCCACTGGGTTTTTGGAGGAGTTTTCCCATATGATGGTCATCCATCAAATATCACGTGGTTTCTCCTCGTATTTTTCCTACAAGGTTTTAGAAGAGTTTTTCCCACACAACAATCTACGAATGAAGGACATATACATGAAACAATTGATCAAGGGGGAGTGTTACGAATAAAGTTTAGACTTTAGTAGTGATCAATATGGCAGTTTGGTTTCACCAAGGGGCCTCTCCCAAGGGGCATGTCCCTTGGGGTGGAAACCCCCCTCATGCCCCTTGGGCTTGTATATATATGTGTACAACACTAGTCCTTCATCAATAAGAATCATTTCATTCCTTTCTTTCACTTGTTCATTACTATTTTCAACAAAATTCACTATGCAAAAAGAAGATTCCACATCACATCAAAATGTCATAACATGCATGGAGTACTAAATGTAGATGAAATCAAAAACTAATTGCACAGTTTTGTTGTACTCTGCGAGAAGAACATTTTGAGCCTAATTAATCATTTTTTGGATAATTTTTCGCACATACAAACGAAATGCTATAGTGGCGCAATGATTACGAAGAGACATCCAACTCCCAAATTTGGTCACCCAATTTGGGAACTGAACAAGGCCTCAATGCCCAAACAAACAACACGGCCTGAGAAACCTTAATTGCACGCGGATCCTGAGACAGAGCATTCAATTCCAATGACGAGCTTGACCACGACGACCAGGCATGCTAGTACTCGGTGCATAGGCAGCACAGTTCCTTCCTTTAATCCTCGGAGTGTTGGAAGGATGAGGGCACGTACAACGGCCCGTTGGTTGCCGTCGCCATGCAAACTTTTTTTTGCATAACCCCCCCACGCGATCGGTTCGAGGCGAGGCCGTCGTCTCGTTCGTCTACGAGCCGAGCGCGTGCTCCCGGGCGATGCGACAAAGACGGAAGTTGTTGTACGGCGCATCGCGGGATCAGATGCGCTCGACGTCTTCTGGGACATGCGCAGCACCAAGTTCGCCGGCAGCAACAGCCCGGAGCCCGCCGGCGGCTACTACGTCGCGGTGGTGAGCAACGACGAGGTCGTCCTCCTCCTTGGCGACGGCAAGAACGACGCTTAGAAGCAGAGCTCCGGCCTCTCATGGCCGACCCCTCCCTACCCCTTTCCTCCTCCAACAAACCATTAAAATCGATCGCCCATGTCCCATGCATCGTGTTGGTAGCCTTGTCTTGAGTTCTCGTGGCCCATGCATGGAGATCAAGAGCTCCGGGCACCATGCTCCTTTCTCCCATGGCGTGCGGAGATAGGAGGAAGACGATTTGTGATGAGGACATGACACGCATGCATATGTACATGAATGGTGCATGGGGTGGAGAAGAAGGAGACCAACAAGGTTTTACAAGTCAACAAGAAGGCCCAAGATTAATCCGATTCAAGTCCCCAAGATGGAGGCCCAAAGAAACTCAAGTTCGAGTCCACCTCGGAGTCCAGGAGAAGCTTACACTAAATTGGTCGCCCAGGTCGCATACGGGCTCGGTTTTTGACGTTCTACATATGCTTGGAAATCTAAGGAGATAAGATTTCCAATGGCACTGGTCCCACCTCAAAATTCGTCCGGAGTCATCGGGAATCGACGAAACAAGTTGACGTCCAGAATCTGTCTCGGTGCTGCGTCGCCGTATTTTGGCCTTTGGGCCGTGTATCGTGTGGAAGCCCATAGGGGGGCGCCCCTCCAACCCTAGCACGCCCCTTTAGGTTATATAAACTCAGTAGCCACCGTCGTTTAGACTCGGGTTTTGCTTAGATTAATCTGTTGAAAACAGTTTCGCCGTCATCGGTTTGTAGAACCCCAGCTATCGTGCTTAATCATTCATCTGCAGTGTCACTTCATATTGAGAGCTGCGTTCTTTCGAGTTCTTGCTTGTGTTCTTCGTTTCGCAGGCAGGAATTAGCCTTCTTGGCGAGGTCAATCGGGTTGTGACACGGTTGATAACCAGAGGAGTCGTGGTGCTAAGATTGCGGGGTTCGAGTTTGCTGACTTGAAGCCGGATCGGTGTGTTGCGCTCCGCCCAAAACGAGTTATCTTTCACCTGACGGAAGATCGGACACCCTAGTTCCCATCAACTTGGTGCCGTCAGGCCCCGTCGCCATCCGTTCCTTTCTCCTCTCCTATGCCAGGCGGGCCCCACGTGAAGGGTGACGCGTGACCCCCACCTGTGATGCGATGAGCAAATAGGCCGGCTGCTGCTCTTTTGTTTTTTCCTTGAGCCCGTGACGCAAGCCACCCTCCTTTTCTTTCTTTCTTCCTTTCTTTCTTTATTTCTCTTTTTGATTTTTAAAATGAGATGGTAATTTGTTGAAATGGGATTGTAATTGGAGATGATTGAATAAGAGTCATACCAATTATATACATGTATTGTGCATTCTCTCGTGCATGCAACAAAATGGCTACAAAGATCAATTGTGCGCTAAATCATCATGAGTTTGTGTATCAAATGATGAATTAATTATCATACAGACAGCTAAACAGATAGCCCATTGTACAAGCTGTCCGTTCAGCTGTCTATTTGTGTCAAAAGGACAGTAGCTGTCTCCACCGTTGTACTTGCCCTGAGAGACCGAGCGTCGTCGATCAGTGCAACAGTGTACTCCATCTGTCCCTAAATGTAAGTCGTTTCCGCTTCCCGAGAAACAACTTCGATCAAATATATAAAATAATATATTAATATTTATGGTACATAATAAATATCATTAGATAGATATTTGAATCTAGTTTTGTAATAAATTTATTTGGAGATTAAAATATTGCACATATTTTTTACAAATCGAATCTAAGTTGTGACACTTAAACCAACGACGATCTACTTTTAGGACGGAGGGAGTACGTGCGATGTGCCGAGCTGAAAACGATCAGGGTCGCAGGTCATTCAGGAACAGTCAGGCAGGCAGCCTTGCAGGAGGGAGTACGTGCGATGTGCCGAGCTGAAAACGATCAGGGTCGCAGGTCATTCAGGAACAGTCAGGCAGGCAGCCTTGCAGGAGGGAGTACGTGCGATGTGCCGAGCTGAAAACGATCAGGGTCGCAGGTCATTCAGGAACAGTCAGGCAGGCAGCCTTGCAGGAATCGATTCCTACGGATAAGCAGGGCAGGGGGAGCAGCCAGCACGGGGCACGCGCGTGCCTGCAGGTAGGCCTGGGCAAAATACCCGTACCCGATACCCGTACCCGAACTATCCGAATCCGAATCCGAATTACCCGAACCCGAGGTACCCGATCTCAAATTTGGGTAGCGATTTTGATTATCCGAAATTAGTTTAGGTAATTCAGGTAATAGACTCCGGTACCCGAATTACCCGAACTACCCGAAGTTTGCCATCCTCTTTGTATTTTATCACATGTTGTTAGTTGAACACTTAAAATTATCATTTTATTATAATATAATTCTCTCGGTTTGAACAAGTGACTATAATATATTGTTGTCCACTAATTGTTGTTGAAATTTTACACAAATAGTTGGTGAAATTATGTATAAATTGCTACTTCAATTTTGTGTATTTTGTTGTTTTTTAAAATTTTGGGTAATGTTTTTTCGGGGCTAATATCGGGTAGCTATTTTCATTACCCGAATTTTGAATTACCCGAATTACCTGACCCGAAATAATCGGGTAACCCGAAACGCCCAGGCCTACCTGCAGGCCCGCCCAGGCTTCACCAGGACCTACACCTTTGCGGTACCCGTCGCCTTCTTCAACTTTTGGCTGATGAGAGATGGAATTTGGGTGACCCTGTCAACCTACTCCCTCCGTCCCTTTTTATCTGTCGTTTACGGTTCCCGAAAAACAACTTTGACTGAATATTAGAAAAATATATTAATATTTATAGTACATAATAAATATCATTAGATAGATATTTGAATCTAGTTTTTAAATAAATTTTTTTGAAGATTAAAATGTTACATATATTTTCTACGAATCGAATCTAAATCGTGGCACGGAAACCGATGGTGACAAATATTAGGGACAGAGGGAGTAGGTCCGACGGGGACTTCACAGCTAAGCTATTACTACTCTCTTTGTTCTCTTTTATTATAAGCCTTGTCTTGACTTGATGTACTAGTTTTTTAAGTTACATTTTTAACTATTAAGTATATACTTTCTCCGTATATTTATCTAAGACGTACCCGAATATGTACCAGAGACCAAGGCTGTATATGGCTGGTCATACCCAGCTAATTTCACCTAGATTAGTTGAGTGAATCCAAACGGGACCTTAATTGAGAAAATAGCTCCTGCAGGATTTTTGCGCCATACTCCTGCAGGTGTCCCTTCGTTCTCCATGTAACAGAACAGACTTCCAACCGCGCAGCCAATTCGTTTGTCAATCTCAATGTTTGTGTCAGGCGGAGCTTGAACCGTCGGAGCCCGGCCAAACGAGGCCTTAAATTATACTACCATTGTTTTTAAAAGAGCAATAATGCCTTTGTTATTTTAACCTTGCATTACCTCGGACAATGTGGCTATTTGACCGTGAGATTGCTATATAGTCAGGATACCTAGTATTTCAGGACAGAAGGAGTACTCATCATTCCTCAACATAACACATTTTCTATTTCAGGAATAAAATATAAAAAAAACTTTATTCAAAAATTTGAACGATCAGTCCACTGTTGTCCTGTCAGCTCGTTGCCTAAGGCTAGTCCCAACCCAAGACACTAGTAGTGGTGTCCATAGTCTCCACATCATCAAGAAACTAGTACAAGACACTACCCCTCCAACCCAAACACTACTATTTCAAACTCAAATTTAATGACACGCACCTCTCACTATGTCTTGGATAATGCGTAGAAACCATGTCTCATGCAAGACCCAGTTTCCTCCTCTTTATATATTAACTTACTTGACACATCGTCATTTAGCCTATGTGGCATGTTATTTAATTCTATGAACACTATCCTAGTCATGGGGTTGGGAATGACCTAATGCACAATCCTGCTTCCTCTTGCCATATCCCAGTGGACCATGCTACCAGCCGCGAAGAAGAAAGGGAAAGGGAAAACACAGGGACCACGGTTTCACAAAATGGAAGCGCGAGTGCATGTACACGAAACGTCTGAGCTGTCACGAAAACCGTACCGTATTATGCCACTTCGAGGCCCATCCTGCAGATTTGCTCACCATGTTTTGTTTCTTTTGAAAGATCTCACCATGTTTTGTGAATGACAATAATCAGGCCATGTGCTCATAAAGAGAGAAAAAACTGACCTACCCCCCTGTTTTCAAATATTTGTCCATTTTGACTTTACTGTTAATCTGCCACATATTATGATAAATCTTCTTTTCGCGAGAAATATTACGACAAATCTATCAATACTACCACATTTTGCAGTTAACATCATCGAAAGCTTAAACAAGAAGCCAAACAAAATCGATCTACAAGTATCTAAAAGCAGAGGCCAGATGCAGTTATGCCTTTTTTTCCCCCTCGAAATCAATTCGCCTAAGCATTCCGTCGAGAAGGACGCGGCTATGAATTGATAATCTTAAGAAATGCCGTGACAAGGTCGTGTGATCATTATCCGAATCTAGCAGCAGGCAAAGCTATTTGGCTACATCGACAAAAAGTCATGGGCCGGGGGGAGGAACTCTCGCTAGGTAACAAAACATGAGAATGGACGTGGATCCCCGGCCGGGAACGAGTGGTTGAGAGGCAAACACCGCGGCGATGTGGTCCTAACGCAAGCGATTCTAACCACACACCGCGCTTTGTATAAGACGTACAGTGCACAGTGGGGGAGGGGAGGGAGGTTAGCGGAAGCTGATTGAGACGCCGGAGTGATCTGAATGGACCAGCAGGGAAAGCTGGGGAGAGAAAGAGAGAGAGAGAGAGAGCTAGGGTTAGGGGCAAACCCACATGCCGGCCGGTTTGGATCGATTCTCTCGTGGCTATGTCTTTTAGTGGACGTGCTTTGGTGTAGTTGTGGGTCGCTTAATTGATTCAGATTTGCTTATTTTTCAAAGCCAGTGAGTAAATATATTTGGGTATATTTCCGTTCATTTGCATGCTCAAAATGATCTACCTAAAAACTTAATCCTCTAGAGATAACACTCCCTCTGTTTCTTTTTTTTTCTCATTTGTGCCTTTTGAACTTTGACCATCATAATACCATATTAAACTGCATATAGTAGCTAGCTTTTTGAAATCGTAAGCTACGATTGTTATATATCTTGATTATTGACAGTTGACAATACAAAGTGCATTATTGCCGAAATAAAACCAAAATCACAGTATATATACTATATATACTACTGTTGAGGTAGACAAATAAACAAGAGTTAATATCTATTTCAATAAATGGCCTCAACCTCGTGCCGATCATTCAAAAACTACGTCTCCAAGAGACTCTTGTATTGTGTTAGCTAAATATAGAGATTATAGCCCCTTTATAAAAATAGAAAGACATCTAATTGAATGGGGGTAATCCAACAGATTCTATAAAGATGGCTAGTAAGGTAGGTTAGCTAAAAATATCTAGTGACTGAGGTGGGATGGAGAGCCACTAAATTTAGAGAGTCATTTATAGAGTCTGTTGGAAACGTTTTTTCTCTGACAATAGTTAAATTTAACTTTAGAAAATGATTTGACTAGTCTTTTGGAGATTCTCTTAGTCAAACAACAATTTCAAGAGTCCCAGTCATGGGCAAACAAAAATTTCTCTGTTTCTTTTGTGTGTGCATGTACATAGATATATAAACATTTGTATTATGTTTGGTAAAAAATAACCTCTCATGTACATGAGTTGATTTAAGTTAGGTTTCAAAGGCACAAATATTGCATCCAAATTCCAATAATATCTATTGTGGAGGACACTAGCAACCCCACACGTAACTCACATTCTTCTGGCAAAGTCCAAAAGATCCACTGTCCACACTAACTTATCAATTCTTTTTGTGTATATAACTAGAAACTACTCTACAACACTTGAAATAGACGACCAACAACAACCTGAATAGCCCTAACTCCTAGCTCATGATGGATTGGATTTCGGACAACAATCAAATTAAACTTTCTCCTTTTACTTTTAGCAAGCAACACATGCATCGATACTCTTGCTTAAAAGAAGTCCCATCGTTAGCCACGTGCACTTTCTTTTTTGTTACGGGGTCTGTTTAGTTCCACATCAAATCACCAAACTTCCTAAAATTCTTTCTCCAAACTTCACTATTCACCTATCACATCAAATCTCTCCTCGTACATGGAACACTAAACGTGGATAAATAAAAAAAACTAATTACATGGTTTTGATATACACGGCGAGACGAATCTTTTGAGCCTAGTTAGGTCATGGTAGGACAATGTTTACCACAAACAAACGAAAAGTGCTACAGTGCGCTACAGTGTCGGATGTGACATTTTCATCATACTTTCTCTTCCTTTTTTGGAACTAAACACACCCCGTGGTTTGGACGCACAGACATATCACATCCAAATTTCTACTATATATAGTACATATATTCCCAGGGATGAGCTAGAGTACTATCTATATATAGCTAGGCAGCACACACGTAACCTCTCATTTTTTTGTTGTAAACGTTAGGCCTTTTTTAATCTCAAATTCCACCTCCGAAGTTCATTATGCAAAAAGAAAATCCTCATCACATCAAAATGTTGGTACATACATGAAGTACTAAATATAGACGAAATAAAAAACTAATTACACAGTTTTGTTATACTCTGCAAGACGAACATTTTAAACCTAATTAATCAATTTTTGGATAATTTTTCACAAATACAAACGAAATGCTATAGTGACGCACGCACTACAAGAGGTCAAATTTGGGTGCAAATTTTGCATCTAAACAAGGGCTAAAAAATCCACAGCTAGCTACAGTGTGCACTGAAATGGCCGCTGCAACTTCTCTCGCGCTTGATGGATGAGTCGCGAAGTGGATGGGTCGCTGGAATCGTCCTGTTCCCAAACAGATTAATCATCAATAATATAACCAGCCTTCCCGACGGTGACAGAGCGAAAGAGATGTTCTCCGATCAATATGTCAGCCGCTACGACCCAGACCAGCGCAGCAACATGTGGTAAATTCTTCCTAGTATACCGCTAGCAAACGCGACGAGGAGCTCTCAAGTTATAAATATACCCGTGTGATGTTCATGATGAGAGAGCAATTTGTGGCACATGAAAAGGGCTGTATGCATGTATATAGGTGATCATAACAACAACAACAACTAGGCTTATAGCGAAATTCTACCAGAAAGTGTACGTGCTGTCACATGACTGCAAACTAAAAAAAAAGGAAACAAGAAAAAAGCCCAAAGGCATTTTGGATATATGCTACGCGTAGTGCAATGGATGCCAACACAGTGCCCCTTTTTTTTTCACGGAGGGATGGATATAGTCATATAGATCGATGGAAGCAAAGTGCAGTGAATTGGTCCATTGAATTTGACACGTAAATCTCTTATCCCTTTGGGTTGACGGGGATCACGTTGCCAGCGCATAGTGCTCCGATCTCTCGCAAAGATATACGATTCCAATTAACCGGGCCAAGTTGTCGGTAAAAGCAAGCAACCGGAATCTTACCAGCGTTTGACCTGTTTGGTGTGGTTGTTAAGTGCCTAGTGGCCGATCCAAGCGGCCGTTCTTTTAGCAGCAGCCATCGGTGCGGTAGCCGGTAGCGTACCACACGGTCGCCCTCGTTCCCGGCACCCGGCAGGATGCTCAAGAAACTAGCGCGAGCTATGTACCGGCGGACTTTGGTAGGTGAACACAAGCAGTAACTTTACGAGCTGGTGCAGTAGTGGCAGACTATACTACTACTAGTCTGCTAAGTCTAAATTGCTATTTACCATTGATTTTATTCAGAACATTTGACCATGTGTTTTATTTAAAAATTATGAAATAATTATTTATTTTTGTTTATGATTTATTTTATTATCAGATATATTTTAAATATGATTTATTTTTTAGTATATTTGGACTAGATTTTTGAATCAAACGTCATTAAATAATAATTAAAAACATAGAGAATAGCAATAAAGGCACTAATTTTTTCAGTCATATGCTCCATCCATTATAAATTTTAAGCTGTTTTGTTTTTAATATATATTTAAAAAAGCTAAAATAAACCGTTAATTAGCACAAAGGCAGTACTTGCTATGCATAAATATGTGCATGTAGCTTAATTAACTGATGCGTACTATGATTAGTAAGTACTGCGATAAACCTGATAGCATGTAGCGAGGTACTGCAACCCATGTTTGGTGATCTAGCTTCCGAATATTTTATCAAGTGCTAGAGTTCGCCGCCATGTGCTGGCCATGACGATGATCGACCAATTGAGCGAGGCAGCAAGCTTAACTGCATCGTGGGTCGTTAGATCATGTAAACATGTGGTTCACAGCTCTGAACCGAATGTACCTTAGTCCCACTCCCACCCATGAATCTGTGTTAGTTATATATATATATATATATATATATATATACTGATCAACGTACCAACAAGTAGTATCATAAGTGAGGCGCTAACTAGATGCCTACGAAACCCCCCAAAATCAGCCATAGGGCAAAAAGGAAAAGAAAAGCAATGACAAAGTTTGTCCACTGCAAATACCTCCACGCAGGGTTTGGACTACCCTCGGCTGTTGAAAACAGAAGAATCCAGTCAAAACGTTTAAATTCAAAATTTGAATATGAAATCATAGGGTCATTCTCATTCTTGTTTTTCTGAATCAAACTGAAACATTTATGTGACGCAACGGATTCTAGCTAGTTGTAGCTATGGTTACGCAGACAGTGCATCATCAATATCTAGTAAGGCGACTGTACCATCATAACATCATTTCCATTTCAAACGGCATGGGCTATCTACCTATATACTGTATTCATACAGGTATTCAAGTTCGTGTGGTGCATTTAATATTTTTGGACTGTGATTAATATTTGCCGGGAATTCCTATTTGTCATTTGTGCAATCTGTTGGAATTTTCATTTACAATACAATAATCGGCGAGAGTAAATTTTGCCTAGTCATCACCCAGTAATTGGACCACAATTCAAATCCTTGCCTCTATATATGTGTGTCCATGTGCACAATTGTTACTTGAATCCAACTTGGGTGATCTGAGAATTTTGTTTTAACAAAAAGGGACGAGAGTTTGAAGTTAAACCCAGACAAACAGTACACAGACCAAGGAATTAAGCAAAAAAAATAACTATCATCATCATAACATTTTTTGAGAGTTAGCTAGTACTATAATGTTACAGTGTGGGGCGATTGATTGGACAAGCCTACACCATCAGCTCTTTCCCACTCCGCACTACATGCTCTATCTTTTCGCCAAAAGCGAAAAAATCTCACGATAACCACCGCCATGCTTTACCATGACTGAATAATATAACGGTTGTAGCATGTGCTCTAGTCTAGTGCATACTCTGTAATGGCAAAATGGCGATTAGACTATTAGAGGATCACTATTAAATAAATAATACATACTATGTAACTTTGGTGAAACGGAGTATACATATATAAATATAAAAATAAACATAACAAAGGTGCGAAGCATTGTACCCCAAGTCAATGGCCCGTCTTTCAACCGTACGTACGCAGCTGAAGAAAAGTTCTGGGCGCCAACAAGGCCCTACCTGCCAGTGTCCAGGTAAGAATTCCACGGGAATCTAGCAACCCCGCTTCATTTCTCACACAAAAAGAGGAAAATAAAAGGAAAACAAAAATGGGGAGGGAATATTATGGGAGAGGCCAAGCGCAGAGGGGAGCACGAGGAGATAAATGGCCAAGAGGAAAAGGCGAGAACAAATCCAAACCAACCAATCCCAATATCCACAGGCCTCTCCCTCTCCATTGGACCACACCTCGCCTCTCCCCCAACCAAGACTCACGCACGAGCCCCCTGCCAATCTCTGCAACATCGCCCTGGCATCATCGATTTTCACAGGAGAAAACAAAACTCTGATTTGCTTTTTTAATCTGAGAAAGGAGGAGGAGAGGTTGGTCAGATTACTCAATCTTCACTGCAACTGCAGTCTCTCTGAAGAAAAGAGCCCAATCCGGTCAGCTCTTCCGCAGTTCCTGGAAATCCTCGGTCAGTGCGAGAAGCAGTCTGATTCTCATCATAGCGGAGAGCCAGGAGCTTGTCCTTGGTTCTTGAGCTGCCGCCGATCTTCTTGGCCGGGAGCCAGTGCCTTGTTATCTTGGAGGAATTCTTGGCGAGCCGTGCCCCGGATTGGGCGCCATGTCAGCGTCGCAGTCGTCGATGAGCGGCGCCGGCGAGGCCGGGGTGCGGACGGTGGTGTGGTTCAGGCGGGACCTGCGGGTGGAGGACAACCCGGCGCTGGCGGCGGCGGCGCGGTCGGCCGGGGAGGTGGTGCCGGCCTACGTGTGGGCGCCGGAGGAGGACGGGCCCTACTACCCCGGCAGGGTGTCCCGGTGGTGGCTCAGCCAGAGCCTCAAGCACCTCGACGCCTCGCTCCGCCGGCTCGGCGCTGGCCGCCTCGTCACCCGCCGCTCCGCCGACGCCGTCGTCGCCCTGCTCGACCTCGTGCGCAGCACCGGCGCCACGCGCCTCTTCTTCAACCACCTCTACGGTTCGATCCCTCTCGCTCTGGATGTTGTTTAGACTACGTCTTGCTGCATGTTTGCTGCTCTTGCGACGAAAGGCTGTCCAATCTTCAACTTTGAGTTCGTGTCAAAATCTTTTTTCCTTGATTTTTGTCCGATTTTCTAGCCTTTTGTGTTCAGGTTGGAGGGGATCCAGTCCTTCATGATCCAAATAGTAAAACAGAGGGGGATTCTTCTTTTAAGAAAGAGGATCTTTCCATGAACAGTATGGCCTTGTCTGCCATTAATGGATATTTTCATACCCTAATTCCCTTACTCCACACGCCAACTTCCCAAGTTTAGCCATCAAACCACTCTGAAGTCTGAACACCTGGTCGCCGCCCCCCCTCTTTAATTCCAAAAAGTACTTGCACCCAGCCACTGGTACTCACCAACCTGCTTCTTTTCTTCTTTGAGTTTTTTCTCCCAAGAACTGTCATCAAAGGTTTTTAGCACCTTATCTTCTGGGCCGGCTCACACGAATGGCTTGCCGTTGTTCACCGATCGTTATCTCGTGCTCGTGCCTGCCGTGCAGACCCACTGTCGCTGGTCCGGGACCATCGCGTGAAGGAGGTGCTGACGGCCGAGGGCATCACCGTGCAGTCCTTCAACGCCGACCTGCTGTACGAGCCGTGGGAGGTCCTCGACGAAGACGGCTGCCCCTTCACCATGTTCGCCCCCTTCTGGAACAGGTGCCTGTGCATGCCCGATCCTGCAGCACCGCTGCTGCCACCCAAGAGGATCAATTCAGGTATCCAAATGCGTCTACTGCAGAGTTCTAATGTTGATAATGTAGCAGGTTCTTGGAGATCAATCAGTGACGTGAAAAATGCTGTCTGTGTGTGGAACTCTACAGGTGACTTGTCGAGGTGTCCATCAGACGAGCTGATCTTTGAAGACGAGTCCGAAAGGGGAAGCAATGCACTGCTGGCACGGGCATGGTCGCCTGGGTGGCAGAATGCCGACAAGGCACTTACTGCCTTCCTCAATGGCCCATTGATCGACTACTCTGTGAACCGCAAGAAGGCTGACAGCACGAGCACGTCCCTGTTGTCCCCCTACCTGCACTTTGGAGAGCTCAGCGTCCGCAAGGTCTTCCACCAGGTCAGAATGAAGCAGCTGATGTGGAGCAACGAAGGCAACCATGCTGGCGACGAGAGCTGCACTCTGTTCCTGCGCTCCATCGGCTTGCGGGAGTACTCGAGGTATCTCACCTTCAACCACCCCTGCAGCCTTGAAAAGCCTCTCCTGTCGCACCTCAGGTTCTTCCCTTGGGTCGTCAATGAGGTGTACTTCAAGGTTTGGAGGCAGGGGAGGACTGGCTACCCTCTCGTCGATGCTGGCATGAGGGAGCTCTGGGCAACTGGGTGGCTGCACGATCGCATACGCGTGGTGGTTTCAAGCTTTTTTGTCAAGGTGCTCCAGTTGCCATGGCGCTGGGGGATGAAGTACTTCTGGGACACCTTGCTGGATGCTGATCTCGAGAGTGACGCCCTAGGCTGGCAGTACATTTCTGGATCTCTCCCTGATGGACGTGAGCTCGACCGCATCGACAACCCTCAGGTACAAGCTCTTTTACCTAATGAGATCTTTTGATGTGTATAAATCAGCATACTGATCAATTGTATGAGCTGAATTTTGCAATGCTTTCAGTTTGAAGGGTACAAGTTTGACCCACATGGGGAGTACGTCCGGCGATGGCTACCGGAGCTGGCGAGGTTGCCAACGGAATGGATACACCACCCCTGGGATGCACCTGAGTCTGTGCTTCAGGCTGCAGGAGTTGAGCTAGGCTCCAACTACCCTCGCCCCATTGTTGGGTTAGATGCAGCCAATTCCAAGTTGCAGGAGGCCCTGTCTGAAATGTGGGAGCTTGAGGCGGCCTCTCGGGCTGCGCTGGAAAATGGAATGGAAGAAGGCCTTGGTGACTCATCAGATGTGCCACCAATTGACTTCCCTCAAGAGTTACGGATGGAAGTGGACCGACAACCAGTCCGACCTGCTATGCAGACACCAATGACGGCTGGTCGGAGACGAGAAGACCAAATGGTGCCTAGCATGACATCCTCGTTCATTAGAGCTGAAACAGAACTCACAGCAGATTTTGGCAACACCAGCGAGGACAGTAGGCCGGAGGTGCCATCAAACATGCATTTGCAGCCTCGAACGGAGAGGGAAGAAACAGTTGACGGTGGCACTGGCAATGCTGTCAGGATGAATGGACATCATCAGCAGCATAACCTTCAGAACAACATACACCAGGTGCTAGGTGTTGCTCCATCGGTTTCAGAGGCATCCAGCGGCTGGACAGGCAGAGAAGGTGGGGTGGTACCGGTCTGGTCACCGCCTGCAGCTTCAGGACATTCTGATCCTTATGCTGCCGATGAGGCTGACATTTCCAGCAGGAGTTATTTGGACAGGCACCCACAATCACATACGATGATGAACTGGAGTCAAGTCTCGCAGTCATTGTGAGTTCAGATGCACGGTAACTTATTTTCACAAAAAACTACATTCTGTCATACATTGACAATTTGCAGCTTTAGTCTTTGTTGTTAAGTGTAAAACTGTAAACCGATTGTTAAAAAGACATTTAAATATGGAACGGATAGATAACTAGAATTAGTGTGTAGTAGCTGGGTAGAAGATTCTAGATGCATACTCTTTTTTTTTTGTACGCAACATTCCAGACACATACTAATGATCTGTTTTTTTCTCTATCAATCTCGGAATGCAGGACAACAGGGTGGGAAGTGGATAAATGAAACCACGTGTCCGAATTTAATTGGGTAGGAGTTCAGAAGAGAATTACATATGTAAATTATCACATTTTGTTCATCTATAGCCTTTGGTGTGCATGCAAGTCATCAGTCATGCAGCTTCCTGGATGCAATAATGGTTATGCGAAGCTAGTATTATAGAACTTTGTGGTATAGGTTGCTAGTTGTCCACAAGATCTGTATTGTTCATCAGATAAGAGTTATTCTAGCATCAGGTTCATTTTATATCTGGTTATTGTAGTCTTTGATGATGGGATAGTCATCACAGAGGCATGTTCTCAGTTTGGTAGATGTTGATTTTACCTGCTACTTGTGAAGACTTAAGGAAAAACCTGGTAAGGAGATGGTGTGGCTTTATCTGCTGCTTCTTTGCCCCAATACAGAAGTTGATGGCATGTCACGGAGCTTATCTGCTGCTTCTTTTCCCCAATAAAGAAGTTGCTTGAAACCTTTCAGGATGTGCAATGGTGAAACAATCAGGGGATCTGAAAGGCAGACAGGTGAAAAATTAGAATGACAACCAATGAAATTTACTAGAAGCACAACAAATGATTAATTAACCAGCCATGCACATCTGATGAGAAGCTGAAAACTGCAAGATATGTTACATGAAACAGCATAGATAATTAATAAATCAGATCGCAACCTCTCTACTCCACCATTAGCTGGGACCACGAGCACTTCATGTACATGTCACTTTGCCCTGGCTCATTGGGAACCGTAGAATGGGCATGACAATTGACAAGCAAAACAACCAGGATTGGATTAGGCAGGGCACATGAAACCCATAATGCAATATTTGATTTGTTTAATTTACTAGCCTGCTAAAACTAACACAAATAGAAAAGATACACTTCTTTCTTCATGTTTATCCAAATAACATGTAAAAGATGGAGTATGTTCCTCGTGCTGTGAAAACATACATAGCTGTACATGTAAACACTTCATTTCAATAATTTAAAACCACCCTCAAGAGAAGCAAGTTACATGCAACCTAAATATCAACTGTCCACTGAAATTGATTCCAGGCTAGCACCCTACTAGATTAATTTTATATAAATCAGTAGACAGATACATAGCTCCATGAATAGACAATGCTTCAAGAGTCACAGCTGGCCCACTTGACAGTGCAAACTCCAGACTTTTGTGGATGAAAATGAGGTTAGGATTATGTCCTGCTGATGATTTCCCTTCTTGACAAGCATGCTTATCAATCTTTCTTCTTCCTATCAGCATATGGATACTTCTGGTAAATGAATATGCTTGTCATGACAAGTGGCAATGCCATCAGGCAGTAGTGTGATGGTGGCTTCCCATCAAATATAAATTGTAGCAGTGCAGTTACAAGGAGAGCTGAGACTATAACAAACCCCTGAAAAGTAAACAGGTTAGCCCAGTTCCCAGATGTAAATGAAAGGGATTGATGTTTTCCATTTAGTGTTGGCCTAGGCACTTGCCTTTCTAACACCGCCCGCGTAAGTTGTGACAAGACCAACAAGAATTCCACCCACGGCATTCATTAAGACTGGTACCTGAGGTAAAGAATGATGATTAGGGTCCCAAACATCAATGAAGATCTATTGCAGCTTTGCTTCCATTTGTGTGGGGTATGTTACAGATGTATTTGTCAGTCAATTCAAGACTTAAAACAGAGCCTTCACAGGATTGCAACTAATTGGAACCACAAAAAAAAAAGCCAATTTCAATAGTTTAGCCCTTGGAAAAAAAAGGAGTAAGCTTGCATTAAAAATAGCAAAGCAATATCCTAGTTTGGTCCTGGAAGATCAATATTTTCCTACTTGGCTATTTCAGACGAGTCTAACAACGGATACAAACATAAAGATGAAAAATCACCTTATTCATAATTATCAAGGTTAAAACAGGAGGGGTGCACCGCCAGGTGTCTCATCCATGATCCATGAACCATCCATTAAAAAAAATCAAATGTATAGATTAGCTGCTACCCTGCTATTACCAGGTGGACATGTGGTACCTTAACAACTCATTTATGTTCTAGATTATCAAAAATGGAAAAATATTTTCTAGAACCAATTGCTGTATACAATGCCCAATCAATTTTGAAGGCCACTTTTCAGCCCAATTGCTGACTGTTATGGCATGGCACCATCATGACACAACACAAAATTTCAGAAATTCTCTAAGGTGAATTGGTAATTAAAGGTTTTCAGCATTCCAGTCATATTGATGATAGCTTGTTTTCAAAACAAACTCTGCACATGTCGAGCTTAGTGCTGACAAGAAGGCATGATGTACAGGATGCACACAAGGCTGAACTGAGTCCAAGTGATTTGACTGCTGCATCACATTATGGTATTCAAAGTGATGTTACATTTTAGCCATCCCAGTTGGTTTATTCTCCGAAACTAGATTCTTACTGCATCAAATAAGCGCCAAATCTTCATGATTTTTGAGGACTCACAACTTGGTTGTGTCCAGGCTTTATCATACAGTAAAAAGGGCGTACCCAGTGCCGTAGGCTTCCCGCACCGTGCGGGGTCTGGGGAAGGGTTGTAATAGCGCCCAAACCTTACCCGCACAAATGTGCAGAGGCTGGGGCTTGAACCCGGGACCTTCCGGTTACAGACGGTAGGCTCTACCGCTGCACCAAGCCCGCCCTTCAGGCTTTATCATACAGTGAGAGGAAAAAAATATTTTGGAATAGCAAAGAGGACTCACAACAGTCCACAAAGTCCATGCATGGAAAAAACCATATTTTCTGATGGCTTCTCCATCTGGTGATTGATATGTACTTGCTAACAAGCACATGCTTCCAATAAATGACATCTCTATAGTCATCATGTAAGAGGTATGCTTTTTAACCTGCACTATTATTGAATATGTTAGCAGTGACCATAAGTTGTATCCTGGAAAGTAGCATGGTAAGTAAGTTCAACCTGGGATGCCCACTGACACAGTGAAGAGGCCAACCCAGACAGCATAGATGCGACTGTAACAGGAATGATCCCATAGAGCAAGACATAATCAGAGCTACCGCCCTTTGAACCTTTGCTGCTACTCTCCCCAACACTTAGAAGAACAGCAGCACTAATTAAGAGGGTCAATGCTAGAATTTGCTTGGATGATTGCTTTTGCCTGCAAGATTTCCAAATGGTAATCAAACTAATGATCAACCAGCTTTACTTCAGATCATTGTCCAATCAGAGTTAACCACATGTTATGGTTGATGAAGCACAAAAATGTACAAGGTAGCAGTTCTATTCTAAATGAACACAAAAGGAGGTCCACGTTTCATGAAGTAAGTAATGTAAATCCCAGCTCTAATTCCTAAGACAACCTAACAAGGATAGACCATCAAATTGAATTGTCCCCTCATGCGCTAGTTCTATCTCGACTGGAAGTCAGGACAAAGATCCATGCTAGGATTTCGTTTCCATATCCACCAACCGTGACTAGTTCTACAAATGCTTCAGGTAACTTACAGCTTTAGGAAAGTGAGTACATGAACTGAGGTGTTTTTTTCCGTTAGGTTCTTATAGCTCCTACGTTACTTCAGTTGAGCTAGAAAGCATGTTTAGACTGGTAAAATTATTAGCTTCAACACTGATTCAAAAAAATAATAAAATATAGTGTTCATGTGGGCTTCCAGATCATCGACCAATGTTCCAGATAAACTCTAAAGCAACAGACAAGTTTTAGGAGTATATTTTTTTCATGTTTTGGCCTCAACACAACATTTAAAGGATCAATGTTCCCAAGTATTCAATAATTAAGGAAGTTCAAAGTATAATCCTTGCGTACACATATCTGGGTAGTTATTTTTCTGCGTGTTCTTCATTCTGAATATTATCAAGACACTAAAATGCAAACAGGAGGCGTTACCAGGTCATACCCCAAAATAAGGTACGTGAAAAATGCCGTCCATAAAAGCTTGGTCTGGTTAAGGATTGAAAAGGTCAAAGAATCCAAATTCTTGTATGATATTTGCAACAGACTATTCTGCAATGCATATATGGCAGCAGGCAGTCCAGACGCGGTCAGTGATCCAGTGAGAGTCCAGTTACTGAACTGTTTTTTCAGACTACCCTCTGCAATCAATAAAATGATTGCGCAAATAACCTATACAGATGGGGGGGGGGGGGGGAATCAGAAGTGTCCAGATAAACAACATGCCATGTTGATGATAACAAAATCTAGCACAAGACCTTTGCTGCTTCAGTGGCAAGAACTAGTGAGGTCACTATAGTATCTTGGCTGCAGCAATAGATGACAAGGTGTTTAGCACAGTCAAATGCTTGGTATAAAATATATCATGACAGAAATAGCTGCGGAAAGAATGAAAGCTCATAAATAACAGAAAACCTTACATCTAAAAGATCGTGAATGCGCATTGCTGAAAAATTGGCTTTTCAACTCATGCATTTTCTATGGGATGGTTAACTTATTATCAAATAATGGGTGCTATGTCCAACCATTTCATCTACACATGGTTACATATACCAACCTATTTGTGTGCACTGCTTGATCTGGAACAAGCAAATTCATTACCTATCTAATTTATTGAACAAATACTGAGTTCCAACTGACTGGGATAGCATATAAGAGCTTAACCAGAATAAGCAGCATTCCAATCTAACCAAATGGATCACAAATTTCCCCAAAACAGCTAAAAGGCCACCACATAGGTTCTTACGCCTCTATAATGTGGATGCTTACCAACTTGTCTCAGTTCGCACAAACGCTCCCCCTGATCATGAAATGGTGGCCGAGGTGAAATCGCTTGAGATGCTACTCCACAATTTTACATGTCCTACTGGAAGGAAACCGAACCCCCCAAAACCGCCACCGCTAGGAGTGAGATTCCAGTATTTACCACTAAATTCGCGTGCCTGTCCTTCCGAATCGAGTCGCCCTAGTCGGCGCGGAGCAAGGTATGGGTGGGGGAGGTGGGTGGGCGCTTGCTTACCGGACGAAGCGCTTGGATATGAGGGGCTGGGCGCCGTACTGCAGGGTGAGGAGCGTGAGGTAGAGCGCCACCTTGCGCCGGCTCGGCGCAGCCGCCGCCGCCGCCGGGGTGGACGAGGAGCCCATTTGGCCTCCGCTGCGCTCGCTCGCTTCCGATCCAAGGCACTGAAGTGCGCCCGGCGGCCGGCGCTCCGCCCCTGCTCTGGAAACTTTTCCTTTCCTTGACCGAACGAACCCGAACGCCTCTCCTCTGTTTTTTTTTCTTTTGAACGCCTCTCCTCTGTTTTTAGTGAAGCAGCAGCGACCGGGAAGGAAGCAGGGACCAGGAAGGAGGGGGACAGGGTTTCAGGGGAGAGGAGGACGAGCATGACTCGACGAGCACGCCGGCCAGGTCACTCCCACGTCTCAGGAATTGCGCGGTCCCGTGGGGCCTCGGTTGGATCGGATGAATTCATTCACGTGCGCAAATGGATTATTTGGATTTTGGACCTCAGAAATGAATTCGGAAGAAATTCATAACCTGTTTTTATTTCAGAGAAACTGTATAGCAGTTCTTATTAGGTATCACACAGCAGGAACCGGTGATTTCATGCTGCAGCAACATCTGAAAGAGTTGTCCTGACGGATTGATCCAGAATACAAAAACAAATGATATTACTATCCTACGGATTGATCCTTTATGACAACTTCAATCTAAGTCAATGTCCAAACTTGCCTCTCCATTTTGCATGCTCTCATTAAAAAAGGAACAATTTTCTTTTGTACACCAATGAACATAAGCCTCCCATTCTTTTCATATATACACAAAAACCAACCAAGATCCATGCCGGTCACACTGCAGCACCCTCGGGAGAGTCTGTGCTCTCCTTGAAAGTTCCACCAACGCGTTCGTAGAACAGGATGTAGCCATGATCCGTGTTGCCAGAATATTCACGAGAAGAGCCGTAGAACGTCTGCAGGGTAGACTCCGGGATCATCTCGACATTGTCGTCATCGAAGGACAGCCAGTGGTCATGGCTCTTGATCTTGGCTACGTAGTGTCCCTGGTTCGGGCCGCTCCCCAGGTGGACTACCACAGCAAAGAGGGAGTATTCACAATCGGCATCATCAGAGTTGCTGCTGAGCTTCAGCTCCAAGGGGTACACCACCCGGTAAGACAGCTTCTTGTGCCGGTTAAGCTGCTCGATGAACTTGAAACGCTTTAGATGGATCACCAATATTTGTGGCACCTTTTTTATCTTCATTCTCTTCTCTGCTTCTTGCAAACTGAATGAGAAACCAAAATCTCAAATTCAGCACAGGGAATTAAAGCTAAATAGTTCCTTCACACATGGCCACATGGTAATTCGCAATGCATATTTCCACCTCATTTACCTAGGCGAAGGTTAACGAATAACAATCCCAGTTGAATCTGGGTTCTCAGACTTTATAATGAGTGATGGGTGCACAAACTTGGTATCACTTGCACTCAAATGCAATCTTTACATGTATTTTCATGTGATCCCTAGCTATAGCAGGATTAAAGTGCAGAATAGCAGAATTGCTAAATTGTGAGGGATTGGCCTGTAAGATTTACCTTTTAACTTTTTAAGGCTTGTAGATATTGAATAACAGCCCAGGGGAGCTAATTGTTGCATTGTAACAATCTAGGAGTGAGAAAAGGCTGCTTATTTGTTTCAGCTTGTGATTGTAAAAGATACAATCCACAATCCCAAACTAAAAGAAACAGGTTACGGAACCAATCTGTTTGCATCTGTTTTCTAAACTATCTGGATTTAAGTAGTTAATGAACAGACACACAAGGATTGAACATATCGGACATGCCAATGAAGGGCTCCATGTTGTCACAACAAAGAGACAAACCATTAGGTGATCAAAATGGCATCTAGCTTTATTACCTACAGCACTTATCACAGAAGAACTTGTCGTCCGCATTTAAAGTCTCGGTGGAAAAGAAATTCTTCAGGCAGCTTGTGAGTGAACTATTCTGTTCGATGTCAACACTCAAGTCAAAAAATGTCTCATCCTTTGCAGTGACAGTCTCGCACATAAGGCATCTGGTTTCATTGGTCAAAGTCCCCTGCAAAGAGAAATGGTAACTGTGCACAAAATTCTTAGACGAAAAGGTGAGTGCGTGTGTGTGGAACTAGGTATCTTTTACAGTAAAGAAGAATGGCATCCAGATTCAAATTGGACACTCAAACCGTGTTAGGCTCAAATCCTTATTAAAAGAAAGAATAATCCATATTTAGTTTTAGTTACCTGAAAATTCTTATGTACCCATGTAACAAGTGGCTCTTTTCTGATTCCATTGACAGCTACCCCATTTGAGACCTTCTCAGGAGATGTGGCTTCAGGAGAAACCTTTGCAGAACTAGACTCTTTTTCCAGAATATCAACAATTTCATTCAGTAAGAAATTCAAAAACTCGTGGGCATCCTACAGACCAGAACAGAAAAGATATGTTACTTCTGGAAGGTTTCCTGCTCCATCTCATCAAAAGATAAGCAAAAGAGAATGGAAATAGAAGTGTTCATTTTTACAGATAGCTAAGGCGCTTGCATTACTGGATCATACTAGATAAATGGCCTAGTGCAGGAACAAGATAATCAGGTTAAATTTATGATCTGCTTATACAATTAACCTGATGTGGTACCACTTTAAGCATCTGCAAGTTACCTGATGCATGTAACCGCGAAAATACTCGTTCAGTTTCCTAACCATTTGAATAAAACGTTTTGGAGCGATAACACCAGTCTTTTTCTTTGATGCACTTATCTGCAAAGAAAATACCAAACATTATTATTAGAAGAGCAACAGTCTGCACTCTGCATGAAGTTTCATGTTACATGGCCAAACCCATGCAGTACCAATATGTCACAATCATGGTCATGGTTCCTCTTGCTTCAGTTGTAGGTCAGCGTTACAAAATGTTCAGGTGTTTTAAACTAATTAATTATTAAAAAACCATGCCAATGCAGCTTCCGGATGAGTTATAAAATGAGTTAGGCAAAACAATACAGAACCATCAGCAAAGCAGTGTACAGGGCCAAGATAATGCAAACAACTATATAATAATCAATTGTTAAACATCATGCAATTAGTATCAATCATTTCTTGGAAACAGCAACAATCTTGGAAACAGCAACAAATCATGAAAGGTTTATGATTTGTGTCTTGTAAAATGTTACACCACTCTGCAATGCATGAACAGAAAAATATTCATAGTATATTTTCCAGTTCTAAATGAAAAAGAAGATTATCCAGAGCCATACGAAAAAGAAGATTATCTGGAACCATACTTATTCATTTCATAAGCAACAATACAACAAAGTGGAATATCAACTAAATGGGAGGTTATATTTCTTCACCTGTGAAAAAAGATCTGCTAGGCAGGTCAACAAATTTTCTTCAGCATCTTCAAGATTTCTGTTTTTGGCATAGTAATCCAGCAACTGCTCCCGGAATGGAGTGCAATAATAAAGTGCCTGAAAAATGTACAATTTTGTAATCCCTCTCAGTAATGCACCCTAAAATATGGCAGCAAGTCACAATGAATGCGTAATAGTTCTAGCAAGTGTTGGCAAATGTTCAGTGTTTCAGATGTTTGCTGGCATACTATCAAACCAAATGGCAAAAACGTTGTATGAATATTAATGCTTTTTTGAAAAATAAAATAGATAAAATTTCTTTCGGTGACAGTTTTGTAGCTTTATAAGCTAATGCTGCCTGGAAAGCACTGAAGGCTATCAACAGTGGTTTGCAGAAGGTTCACAACATAATATGCTGCCAAATAGCCAAATACATGAACAGTCAACCATCACTTTTCTGCATCATAACATTTTGCTTCTTTAAAATGGATTCAAATGACATCATTATTCCTGGGTTGAAACATTAAACAGCACCAATTGTATTCCTGAATGTTTTAATTTGATTATATTTGGGAATGATCTGACAAACAATGGTTTGCTGTGTCATTCCAAATCATGGGGGAGAGGACCAAGTTCCTATTGATTCACTGATCGATATGTCAAATAAACTAGCAGCAATATGAATGATGATGTGGGGGACCATGAAAAATTAACCGCAGCACTCGTCCACATGGATTTTATGGAACGTAGGATTAACAAACTGTGTTTGCAACTTAAAAGGGATACCTATTACACACATTTATAACTCCACAAGCATAACAAATTATTGCACCTATGACACGACACCAAAATGTTTTGGATTCTATGCGCTGTATATTTGCATCAAAATGCAGTGCCTCTTCATTTATATGGCCTACCCATGGTCATCCATAAAAGTAACTAAGCAGGGCTCAATTGCAAAGCCAAATGCCATTAGTTTCCACTTCCTAATAGCATGCATCCAAATCTTCTATAACCATAAACGTTAGCAATGCAACAGGAAAATTAAACATACTTGAATTACATCTTAATAAGATATCTGTGCATACGAAACAATTTATTTTGGCATATCCAATATACCATCCTAACATGTTATCAGTTCCAAATTCCATGGGATGAGAGCACTGATATAAAAGAAACCACACATTTATGAGTAAAGAAGGATCCTAAATTGCAGTTGTCCTTTAAAGGACCACAAAATTGATGACAGTGACAAAATGCAAAGCTGAACATCCAGTTGTTGTGAAATATGCCCCTGTACACGAATTTCTGGGCATTGAATAAGAAACCACCAATCAGATTAAGCACTGAACGCTGAATAACAGCTAAACGAACTCAAATTCACAAACTGTAACTGGTCCCCTGCAGGCATAGCTGAATCAAACCTAGAACAAACAGAATGCGACGCCTATCCCAAAGGCAAAAGAAGGGTCGACCTTAACGGTTTCTGAAGCAACGGCCTAACCGAAGTTTCACCGAAATTCCAATCATAACTAAACCGATTGCGACGGAGCACGCGGCGAACAAGTCAACACGCCCACTAGCTCCCCCCGCGCGATCACAAGCGGAGCCCTGGGGGATTTGGGGGTCAATCACCTCACCTGGAGGACGCTGTTGCAGTAGCAGGTGTTGCCGAAGTTCTCGAGGCCGAAGTAGCGCTCGCCCTCGGGGAACTGGTCGCCGAAGGCCCTCTCGAGCTTGGAGAGGCCGGAGCCCATGACCGCCCACCGGTCCCACCAGCCGGAGGCGGCGCTGGCGAGGGACCGGAGCCCCGACCCGGACGCGGAGCCGGAGCGGTGCTTCTCCGCGGCCGCCGGCGGGGAAGACTCCGCCATGGGCGATCGCGCCGTCTTCGCCATGGTAGGGTTCCGGCGGCTCGGCCACGCTCGTGGCGGCGGTGGCGGAGGTCAGAGAGAGGCGCCGGAAGGGGTCAAGTGAAAGCGCGAGGGGTCAAGTGATTGAGAGAAGGGATCGAGACGGAGGCGGTAGGAAGGACGGAGGAGGTTGCCCGAGGATGTAACTGTTGTTGCGATGTCCGTTAAGAAGATGGTTTTTATTTCTTTTTCTTCTTTTTTTTCTGAGAAGGTTGCTTCTGCGTGTGTATCCAAATTTGACTTTGCTACGGAGCCATATCTAGGCATATCATTTCATTTATTATATATATATATATAGTACTACGTCCGTTCTAAATTATAGATCATTTTAATATTTCTAAATTCATAATTTTTGCTATGTATCTAGACATAATGTATATCTAGATGCGTATCAAAATTTATGAATCTACGAACACTAAAACGACCTACAATTTGAAATAAAGGTAGTATAAAATTAATTAGCTTCCCACTTCTTATCTCTAAGAGCAACTCCAGCAGGGGCCTCTATATGGGCCTCTGCTCCAAAATTTAGAGGCTTTGAGCAAAAATGCAACTCCAGCAGGGCCTTCAAATGGGCCTGCATTTTGCATAGGCCTCCAAATCTCCCCACCAAGCCTCCATTCCTAGATGCCCTCCAATTCCCCCTCCAAAAGTGGGTTGATTCACTGACATATGGGACCCACAACCAAATAGAGGGTTGAGTTGATTTGTTGTTGGAGTTGTGCTCTAATTTGAAGGGCCTCTACTTTTGAGTTGAGCCTGCAAATTAGTTTTGAAGGCCTCAATTTACATAGCCTTGCTGGAGTTGCTCTAACACGATAAGGCCTAGGGTCAGGGGATTCTGGAGGTTTGGGAGGTTAGATTTTCGGATTTAGGCCCGAGGGAGAAGGATGGGTTCGAAGATAAAAATGTTTAAGGGATATGATATAATGTGTACGGAAATGCTCTAGATAAAGAAATACACATTATGGAGAGAAACTTTCGCCCACATAATTAAATGACCAAGATAAAGATGGCTTACTTTAGGTTGTGTGGCCAGAAAAAAGGAGGATGAGGTTGGAGGAGGAAGAAAACTAGAAGAAAAAGAAAGAAAGAGAATCCTTAAATAAAATATTATGAATGAATACTCAAAATTTGAGTGGCAGAGAATAAGGTAAATCACCCTAATACTATATCCCTTGCATGCACATAAAAGTTCTTATTTGTTCTTGGTGTGCCCTTCTTTTTACTCTTCGCGAAAAATAGATCTTCGTGTTTGTGGAAGACTTATCCTAATATATATAATATCATGCATAGAAATACCGTGCATCCAAAAAAAGTGTCACATAGTGTCTTCTTAGTTATATGGCAGAGGTAAAGAAGAGAGAAAAGAGTTGTATGTTTATGGAGATACAACTTGAAATCGATATCTAGAACGGTGTTGGCGGTCGTTACAGACCGATTTCCGACCTCCAACCGAGTATAAAACAAACACAATAGGGACACACACCATAGCTATAGGGCTTATCACTGACTATTTCCACGAGTTTTGGTGATTGTCCAATGTGCAGGTACAAAATGGAGAAACACGTGCAATAGGGGACAGAAATGACCGATTTAGCCGAACGACACGATTCGGCCGGTTACCCCCATAGCTGTACACGACACCGGGAGCCGTCTACGTCAGCGACAACACAACAGTGACATCACATGACACGTAGGCGACCGCCATTTCATCCTGGGCCAGTACAACTCGAAGCCAAGCACTAGGAAGCTAGCCAGGAGGGCCCACAGGGTAGAGGATGCACGGGGGAGCAAACCAGGCCACTGGGCCAGTTCGGCCGAACAGCCCAGTTCGGCCGAACCGCCCCCACATGCCGAACCGCCTCTGCACCGCCTCAGGATCAAGGCGGTGCTACGTGGCAGTTCGGCCGAACTGCTCGGTTCGGCCGAACCGGCTTGTTCGGCCGAACGGCCCGGCACCGCCCTCTGCAGCCTTGGCAGCTACTCCACCTCCACCAGCTTGGCTCCCCTATAAATTGAGGCCCCCGGTCACCTGCAAGACACACAACATAAGAGTAGAGTGCAGGCGAAGCACTGTTAGTTCTCCACTTGTATCAGTAGAGATAGGGAGAGACGAGAGGTGAGCGTCCCGGAGAGGAGCCAAAGTGTCGGCCCCTCTTCCTGCTGTACCTCTACGGATACGGATTCGCTTCGAGTAACATCCGGGTCGTGTCTGGTAACTCTTGTATCTCTCTCTGATTAATTGAGCATTCAGTTCTTACTTTTATATGCTTGCTGGTTCTTCGTTCAATGCTTAGTTGATTGGTATAACTGTATACTGGTTGCTTAGCTTGGGTGCTTATCTTTCTATAGGAGATAAGTATTAGTTGACTAGTGTAGGCGTGGTGCCTATACTTGAGACTAACTTAGTTTATTCCCGTCGCAACGGAGGTGGTAGCCGTAAGGTGGTGACAGCCCTTCCGGTCTTTGTAGCCCATCACGTTAGTTCCGGTCCGTAGGATTCCCCAGTTGGGAAATAGTGGCACCCCTTCTCATCCCTTTCTGTGTGTCCACCGGTTCCCTTGTCCCGAAGCAAGTATCTATCTGTATCCTCTGATCTGCTCGATCAATCAGTAGAATACCTCTACCAGACTCGTACCCTCTCTACCCTCCTATCACTCCTCTTCTCTCTTTGTTGTTGTCATCCACCTCATCCATACCATTCACTCCATTCCATCTACCTAGGACAACTTAGTTTAGAATCAGTCCACTTCTCGTTCTCCGTGGAAATCGATACCTTGGAATACTCCCGGGTGAAAGCTACATCGGTATCCGTCCGTTTGCGGATTTATCTGTAGGCCGTAAGGAGTGCCAACAAGCTTTCTGGCGCCGTTGCCGGGGAACGGTAGCTGTTCTGATTCCGAACCCAAGTTATCCGTGTATCCCACCACCACCATTATATGGATTCCACCCTCACCTTACGCCAACACTCGGCTCCAAAGGGCGATTATTTGGAGCCTCCACCATCATCACATCCCATATCCACACCCGGCTATGAGCTACGTCCCGGCTTCATAGTCATGGTTCGTGAGCAATCGTTCTCAGGAACGCGTGACGAGAGTCCATACGCGCATTTGCGCGAGTTTGAGCAACTCTGCTCATGTCTGACCATTGCGGGCATGACACAAGAGACACTCAAATGGAAGCTATTCCCGTTCTCATTGACGGGAGGAGCAAAGAAGTGATACTCTTTGTCTGTCAGTACTATGGAAGGAAGTTGGAAGACCCTTAGAGAGAAGTTCTGCCTAAATTTCTTCCCAGTTTCCAAGGTAGCCAGCCTCCGAGTCGAAGTTATCACCTTTAAGCAATTAAAGGGAGAATCATTAGGAGCTGCTTGGGCTCGTTTCAAGCAAATTTTGGCATCCGGACCAGACCTAAGCCTACCAGAACCTGTTGTTTTACAACACTTCAGCCTTGGCCTTTGTCCCGTAGCCGCAACTTCCTTGGACTCTGTTTCAAAAGGGTCGTTTTTTCATTTGACTCCTAGTGAAGCGAGGATAGTCCTGGAGCGCATCCTGGACGACACTCCCTACACTGGAGTCTATGACGAACTCCCTGATGAAGAAGAGAAGCAGCCTAAACCTGAAGAGCCTGTACACCAACAATCCAAATCTATCAGCCCTTCCATTCCATCAGAACCCGATGCTCAATTCGAACCACAACCTTACTCTAGCCTGGACTACTATCCCCCACTCTACACCACTCCCTACGATTTTGACGATGGTCTATTCGATGACATCGACTGTGCCATACGTTTCCCACGGGGACAATGTGTAGAGCAAAAGGATCCACCACCCGACAAGGAAGCACTAGAATATCAAAGAGAGTACTTAGGCCGTCTCTCTGCCATCAAAAGTCGGGAATGGCTAGACGAGGCAGAAGCCTCGACCGAGGTCGTTGAAATGCCCAAGAGAATCCGAACAATCTTTTGTGAAGTAATGGGCATAGACAAAGAAATCGGGTATGACCCGAGCATCGAAATAAACATAATCTCTAGCTCTTTGGTGCGAGATCAACTCCCCGATGAACCATGGTCATCGTCTCAGAAACATCTAAGGTTCACATCGGGAAGGATCCTCAACTATTTAGGGATCTTGCGGGTCATACCCGTTAAGATTAATGACCCTGAACTTTTCTTGGATTTCCATATCTTTGACTTACCTGAAAATTCCACTCAGTCCATCTTTATTGGTAGGCCAATCATGAAAATCCTAGAAAATTCACCAATAAACCAGCTAGAGCTTAGGATCGGCAAAGAATTTGTCCCAGTCTCTTATTCCTATTCCTTGAGTACCCCAATAGAGACAGACCCCGATCCTGATCCAATAGAGGAAGTCATGTCAACAACTCTGACAGACTTAGAGCAACCTTTCCTAGAAGAAGATGCCCAATTCCTTATGGAGGAAGAAGACATTCATCCTCCAATCGAGCCTAAGTCTCTTCCCTCTGAATTGAAGTGTGCTTCCCTCTCTAAGGATGAACACACTCCAGTGACCATCAGTGACCAGCTCTCTAACATTGAAACCCAACAGACTTTCACGGTCCTGGAGGAAGATCGGTCAGTCTTTGGACACTCAATCCAAGACTTCAAAGGGATTACTCCTAACCTCCATACTCATCATATCCCTATCTCATCTTACCTTGGGGTCGCTAGGAAAGTGTCACAGAGATTCGTCTTTGATCGGGGAAAGACTAGAATCAAAGCCTGGAGCCATCATCTTCCCTTGTCATACCCTCTAATACGACCCTATGCCTACACCTCCTACGAGTAAAGGGGATTCGTAGTTCCTTTGGCCACACCGGGCTTTATAGGTGTTTCATCAAAAATTTCTCTCTAGTAGCCCGGTCATTGACCACTCTAACAGCCAAAGAACCCCTCTCGTCTCTAATCAAGAGTGCTATGCTTCCTTGCAAACCCTTAAGAAAGCACTCAGCTTCGCTCCCATCATCCAGCCTCCTGACTGGAGCATCCCGCTAGAAATCCTGTGTGATGCGAGCGATTTTGCCGTAGGAGATCTTGTGGGCCAAACCAAGGACAAGAAGCATTATGCTCAGTGGCCCCAGCTCAACTACGCAACCACAGAAAAGGAACTCTTAGCAACTATGTTTGTTATAGACAAATTTCGGTCCTACCAAGTTAGGGCAAAGGTCATAGTCTATTCCGACCATACTGCTCTGAAGTATCTTTTGACCAACAAGGATGCGAAACCAAGACACACGCTCCTTGAGATCACAACACTAGAGCCGTGGTACACCACCATAGTTGACTTCATGGTGCAAGGGTACGTCCCATCAGGTGAAAATAGGAAAAGATTGGTTTATGAGAGCAGATATCACCTATGGGATAACCCATATCTCTTCTGGACACAAGATGGACTCAGGCGATGCATACCTGCACCTGAGGCACATAAAACCTGGGAGAGATATCATCCAGCACCTTGTGAACGACATTATGGAGTGTTTAGAACAAAGGTCTGGCAATATGGAGATGCTAAGAAATTTAGCAAGAGATGTCCACACTTCCAGAAACACGGGAATATAAGAGACGCAAAGGCGCTTACCAGTAGTCTTCAATTAGAAACCTTTGGTGTATGGGGAATAGACCCCATGGGTCATTTCCCTAACTCAGAGAACTACGAGTTTACTCTGGTAGCAATAGATCCCGTCTCTAACTGGGTAGAAGCCAAGCCCTACCGAGCCGCAGCCACCAGGCACGCTAAGCAAATGTCCCATGAAACATCTTTCCTCGCTTTGGCGTCCTTGGGCTAGTCATAGGGGCTCCTATCTCATTGACTCCATCTCGCGGAAATATCTAAGTTTGGGGGAGCCACATTTTATAGCCACACCTTCTCACCCCGAAACTAGTGGTCAAGCAGAACATCCAACACTCACATCAAGAACATTCTGCAAAAAGATCGTCAATGAGATGGGTGTGCACTAGAGAGATAGACTCCGTAAAAGCACTTTGGGCAAACTAGACCACTCTAGTTTGGGAAAATCAGGACAATTCGGCCAAACCATGTTGGTTCGACCGAAGGACCCCTCTTTTGCCCCCTGAGCGTCCTTTTGGACCCTTGATCCTATCTCTATCCCATCTTGTCTCGAAGTCGCTAGGAAAATGTTGGGAAAGCTGCTTGTCGATCTCAAGTCAGAAACCATCCTCCATCACTTTCCCGAACACGACCAAGTGTTCACATTTCCCAGCCGCCATGACCACCCAAGCCTTATCCAAAGACCTTTCCTCACCCAGGGGTTCCCTCTCCAAGAGTATCACGAGCAAAACTGTCAAAACCCCTAAAGCCTTCCGATTGAACATCCCGAGGAGGAGGAAGAAGAGGAGCCCATGGATGAAGAGCCCGAATGGAGATCTGGTGCAAACACACTAGAAATTTAACAATCTCGGTGAGAAGGTCATCGAAGGCGAGCCTTGGCAGATGGACAAGGATGACAAGATCAATGTCCTCTGCCAAGCACCCACAGCAAAATTTAAGAGGCTCACCAAAGCCACGTAACATCTAGACCTTCACGATCCATCTATAGAGTAGATGTCATGTGGTTGTATCCTGTAGAGCACCATTAGTTTCAATTTATTTCCCAATTCAATTTCCCTTTGCTTAAATCATTGTTTAGGAGGTGCTCTCTTTATTTCCCTTCCAATATTTGATTTTCCAAATCTTAGCTTGATGAATAAATAAAATTAGAGTTGAATGCAAAAAGAATAAAATTGTCACTCCGGTTGGTGCATTTGAGCCAACCGGAGATTGCCCTGTCTAACAGAAAGATACATGAGTACAGGCATGGCACAGTGGAGGAACATGACAAGAACACGCAGGATGACCCGTTCGGCTGAACCATTTGGTTCGGGCGAATTGTCTTGTCTAGGTGACCTTGTTGGTTCAGGCAAACCAGCCAGACTCAACCACTTCGCACGCACGCACGCTGTATAATGCCTTGCACGACATCCGAGAGCAGGCCGACCAACTGACTCAGTACCTTTCAATGTTGAATCCCTACCAATGAAGAGTCCAAGCTTGGGGGAGGACCCCCATCAGGTACGTTCCGAATTACTCAGCACTTTGGTCATTCAATTGAAAATACCAAAAATATTTCCCTTGAATAAAATTAACTCCCAACTATGCATGGAATGAATCATATGCCTCTCACTTTGGAAATGATGAATAGTTGCTCTGTCATTAATTTTGCAAGTACTTTGTTTCAACTAGTTGCTTAATAGTGCTTGAGTTATTTGGCACGAGTAAAAATGAACCTGAAAACCTTGTGGGAGCACATGCTTTATTCCAAGTCTAGGTTGTTGTGGGGATGGATATAGTGAGACTTTGGTTGAACTCTAATTCTGCTCTTATTATGGTGAAAATCTCGGATGTTTATGCTTTCAAAAAAATAAAACAAAGTTCCTCATTGGTCATAATACCTACCAGAGCCATATGATAGGATTAGTTCTAAACTTTCTACCATATGCTGCTTGTCATCTTAGTGAGCTTTGTCAAATTGTTGTGACCTTTGTGAGGAATATGTCATACTTTCAAGATCGAGATTCACATACACTCCACCTCTCACTTGCAATTCCTACACTGGGAGTTAGCAAAACCATGCCATAATCCATCCCACAAAAATAAACTTCATGTTCTTTTATTCTCTCTCCAAATATCTTTGAAGTAGAGGCATGGGCTATGCAAAAAGAAAAAAAAGAAAAGCATGCCAAGTGGCATGGCAAAAATATGAGAAAAAGAAAAGCATGCCAAAGAGGCATGGCAAAAAAAAAGAGATAGCCCATGCTCTCGAAAAATAAAGGAGGGGAAGAATCATTCCATGAAGTTCCACCAAATTCCACTCTGCATATTCCACACACTTGCACTTCTCGATCTAAGAGTGTGATTTGATTCTCCTAAGGTCCGGTCTTTGACTTAGCAAAATATAAGATGCTTGTATGCCTTCATCCTTTGTCCCTGAGCCACACAAAAAGATAAATTAGATGTTAGGATAAAAAGAAGGCAAAGCCTTTGGTGAGGAATCAAATACACTTGAGCGATTGAGTGAGCCAATGAGGAACAATTTATCTTTTCACAAAAGGGTGAAAACTCCGAGATAGGATCCTGAAAAGAGTAGAGTGGAATAAAACTAAGTTAAATTGTTCATCCTTTCAACCGCCCAAGATAAGGAGATTGCTATAAGCCCCATAGGTAAAATGGTGAATTAATATCTTGCTAATAATTCAAGTAAATTTGAGTACTAGTTGTTTATAAAGTTACCTGCAAGAGAAATGACATTGTAGCAACTCCAGATCCACCAAGCCTAAGTTTTTATCTTTCCTCGAGGATGAGCAAAGAGCCAAGCTTGGGGGAGCTTGTTGGCGGTCGTTACAACCCAAATTCGACCACCAATACTCGGGAATAAATGAGAGTCTATGCAACATTCCATGTACTTAGGTTTCATTTCTAATAAAGTTCCACGAGTTTTGGTGAGTGTCGCTTGTCCAGGAACAACTACAACAAATACGTGTTATAGGGGTCGGAAATGACCGAATCGGCCGAACAACACGTTCGGCCGGTTATCCCCCTTAGCCGTACAGGCCACCGGGAGCCGTCCACGTCAACCAAACGACAACATACGACACGTGGACGACCGCCAACTCATCCCCGGGCACCGACACGTCATCCGGGGCCTACACAACACGATCCACATCAGCAGAGGGCAGCCCAGGAGGGTCCAGGACCAGAGGCGGTGCCGGGGGGTCGGCCCGGTCCTCCAGCCCAGTTCGGCCGAAGGGCCAAGTTCAGCCGAACCGACCCCAGGATGGCAACCGCCTCTCAAGGCTGCATCCTGGCCCCTGGTGGCCAGGTCGGTGGATCCTACGTTCGGCCGAACCCTCTGGTTCGGCCGAACCGCCATCCCTCGCCCGAATCCAGGAGGGAGATGCCCTGGTGCCTTGGCGGTTACCCAACCTCCAAACCGACCCTTGGAGCTATAAATAGGACAACACACTTCACTTGTAAACACACAACACAAGAGTAGAGTGCAGGCGAAGCACTGTTAGTTTTCCACTGGTATCAGTAGAGATAGGGAGAGACGAGAGGTGAGCGTCCCGGAGAGGAGCCGAAGTGTCGGCCCCTCTTCCTGCTGTACCTCTACGGATGCAGCTTCACTTCGAGTAACATCCGGGTCGTGTCTGGTAACTCTTGTATATCTCTCTGATTAATTGAGCATTCAGTTCTTACTTTTATATGCTTGCTGGTTCTTCGTTCAATGCTTAGTTGATTGGTATAACTGTATACTGGTTGCTTAGCTTGGGTGCTTATCTTTCTATAGGAGATAAGTATTAGTTGACTAGTGTAGGCGTGGTGCCTATACTTGAGACTAACTTAGTTTATTCCCGTCGCAATGGAGGTGGTAGCCGTAAGGTGGTGACAGCCCTTCCGGTCTTTGTAGCCCATCACGTTAGTTCCGGTCCGTAGGATTCCCCAGTTGGGAAATAGTGGCACCCCTTCTCATCCCTTTATGTGTGTCCACCGGTTCCCTTGTCCCGAAGCAAGTATCTATCTTTATCCTCTGATCTGCTTGATCAATCAGAAGAATACCTCTACCAGACTCGTACCCTCTCTACCCTCCTATCACTCCTCTTCTCTCTTTGTTGTTGTCATCCACCTTATCCATACCATTCACTCAATTCCATCTACCTAGGACAACTTAGTTTAGAATCAGTCCACTTCTCGTTCTCCGTGGAAATTGATACCTTGGAATACTCCCGGGTGAAAGCTACATCGGTATCCGTCCGCTTGCGGATTTATCTGTAGGCCGTAAGGAGTGCCAACAGGGGTGACACTTTTAGGTAGACGAAGTTCCCTACTTCGAACTCTAGATCTCGTCTCCTTTTATCCGCATAGCTCTTTTGTCGGCTTTGAGCTACCTTCAGGTGCTCCCGGATCTTGGCCACATTTTCTTCTGCCTCCACTATCATATCAGGACCAAAGAATGTTCGTTCTCCCACCTTTGACCACATTAGAGGCATTCTGCATTTTCTGCCATATAGTGCCCCAAAGGGGGACATCTGCAGGCTGGCCTGGTAGCTGTTTTTGTAGGAAAATTCTGCATAAGATAGACTCTTCTCCCAGTCTGTACTGTAAGCCAGAACACATGCCCTCAACAAGTCTTCCAGAATCTGGTTCACTCTTTCGGTTTGCCCATCTGTCTGAGGGTGGTAAGCTGTGCTATACTCCAAGGTTGTCCCGATGGCTTGATGTAGGCTTTTCCAGAACTGAGCTGTGAATTGTGGTCCTCTGTCTTACACAATACTCTTTGGTGCCCCATGCAGCTTGAGAATGTTGTCTATATATAGTTCTGCTAGTTTGCTCACTGGGTATGTGCCTTTGACTTGTATGAAGTGGGCTACCTTTGTCAGCCGATCAACTATGACCCAAACGACATCATTCCCTTTCTAAGTGCGAGGTAAGCCAACCACGAAGTCCATGCTGATATCTTCCCACTTCCACATTGGAATTTCCAGTGGTTTCAGCAGTCCTGCTGGCCTTTGATGTTCTGCCTTGATTCTTCGACAAGAGTCGCACTTGGCTACATACTCTGCTATGTCCTCTCTCATTTTCTTCCACCAGAACTTATCCTTCAGATCTTGATACATCTTGGTACATCTTGGGTGTATCGAGTACTTACACTCGTGAGCCTCTGAGAGAATTGTTCTCCTGATTTCCCTGTCCTGCGGTACACAAATACGGTCTTTCAGCCATACTGTCCCTGCTTCATCTACCCGGAAGTCAGGTGCCACTCCTCGCTGGATATCATCTTTTACTTCTTGGATTTCTGGACACTTTCCTTGAGCTTCTTTGATTCGGTCCTCTAGGTTGTACTTCACCCTCATTTCCTTGGGTTTTCCTTCTTCTACTAGCTCGAGTTTCAGCATGTACAACTCATTTGCTAGTTCTGGCTGACTTTCTTCTATCATCAAGTTGTTGCAATAACTCTTTCGGCTCAAGGCATCTGCCACTACGTTTGCTTTGCCAGGATGGTAGTGTATCTCCAAGTCGTAATCTTTGATCAGTTCTAACCACCTCCTCTGTCTCATGTTCAGCTCGGACTGTGTAAGGAAGTACTTCAAACTCTTGTGATCTGTGTAGATATCGCACTTGTTGCCAATCAGATAGTGCCTCCAGATCTTCAAAGCATGTACCACTGCTGCCAGTTCTAAATCGTGTGTGGGGTAGTTTTTCTCATGTTTCCTTAGCTGCCTTGATGCATAAGCAACAACCTTGCCCTCTTGCATTAGGACACATCCCAAACCTTGTCTCAAAGCATCGCAATAGACTACGAAATCCTTGCGAATATCTGGCAGGGTCAATACTGGCGTTGTGGTGAGTTTGTGCTTGAGCTCTTGGAAACTTCTTTCACACTTGTCTGTCCACTCAAATGGGACGTTGTTCTTGAGTAGTTCGGTCATTGGCTTGGCAATCTTGGAGAAGTTCTCAATGAACCTTCTGTAGTAACCTGCCAAACCCAGAAAGCTTCGGATTTCCATGACACTCTTCGGCTGCTTCCATTCTGCTACTGCCTCAATCTTTTCTGGGTCTACTGCTACGCCCTCAGCTGTCAGCACGTGACCCAAAAAGGCTACTTTCTCCAGCCAAAACTCACACTTGTTGAACTTCTCGTAGAGTTGGTGCTGCCTCAGCTTCTCTAGCACAATCCTTAAGTGCTCCTCATGTTCTTCGGCTATTTCTGAGTAGATCAGTATGTCGTCAATGAACACCACCACGAACTTGTCTAGTTCCTCCATGAATACCTTGTTCATCATGTTCATGAAGTAAGCGGGTGCGTTGGTCAAACCGAAGGACACAACGGTGAACTCGTACTGCCCGTACCGAGTCACAAAGGCTGTCTTGGGAATGTCGCCTTCTCTAATCTTCATCTGGTGGTATCCCGATCTCAGATCAATCTTACTGAAGTACTTGGCTTTCTTCAATTGATCAAGCAAATCATCAATTTGTGGTAGCGGGTATTTGTTCTTGATTGTCACTGCGTTCAGGGATCGATAGACATGCGCATTGACCCATCTTTCTTCTTCACAAACAACACTGGCGATCCCCATGGGGATGCACTTGGTCGAATCACCCCGCTTTCTAGCATCTCTTTCAGCTGCTTCTTGAGTTCCTCCAGCTCTTTCACTGACATTCTGTACGGTCTCTTGGCAATGGGCCCTGTGCCTGGTTGCAGCTCGATTATGAACTCTACGTCTCGGTCAGGTGGTAGTCCTGGTAGCTCTTCGGGAAACACGTCAGGGTACTCACACACAATAGGCACTTCTTCGATCATCTTTTTCTCGATAGAGTATACCAACTGTCTCAGAATACATGTTCTGGACTCCTTCCCTGTTCTTCTTCTTTGTGGCTCTACTGTTACTTTGACTCCGCTAGGGTGTGTCAACTCAACTATTCTGGGCGAGCAACTGATTACCCCTTTGTGCTCTGTCAGCCAATCCATTCCTAGTATCACGTCAATTCCGTCTGACTTCAGGACTGTCAGGTCTCTTGCGAACTCCTGCCCACCTATCATCAGACTAACTGCTGGGCACTCTAAGGTGCACCTAAGCTCTCCTAAGGGAGAAGTAGTGACTATATGTCTAGCCTTAGGTATTTTCGGGGGAGACTGCTCTTTCACAAACTTTGACGAGATATAAGATCCAGTTGCACTAGAGTCAAACAGTATCAAAGCTGGAATGCCATTTACTAAAAACTCACCGAGCACAACGTCGGGAGCGTCCTCGGCTTCTTACTCTGTCAGGTGGTTGAGGCGTCCCCTCTGCGCTGAAGCTGGTTGCCTGTCTTGTCCTCCAGGTGCCGGTGCCTTGGCTGGGATGTGTTTGTTCTTCTTCTCCGGGCAGTCAAAGGACTTGTGACTGGGCTTCCCACAAGCAAAGCAGACTACTGAGGTCCCTCCGCCAACTCTGGGCGAGTTGTTTGGCTTCCAGTTGGGGTTTCCCTGACCTGAGTAGCTGTTGTTTCTGTTGCCAAAACTGTTGTAGTTGTTGCCTCTGCTGCCAAAGCTGTTGTTGTTACTGCCTCGGTTACCCTGGTGGTTGTTTCTGTTGAACCCTGAGCCTCCTTGGCTATTGCTCTACTGAAAGCCTCTCCTGAGCATGTTGCTCTGGCCACTCCTCGGCCTCTGACTCAGTCTGTGGTTGTGCATCTGTTCAGCCTTTCTTTTCTTCTCTCGCCAAGTATCTTCAAGACCCACTCTTTCCTTCTCAACTGCGATAGCCCTGTCGATCAGCTCTCTGAGTGACCTGTGTGAACTCGTTGCGAGTGCTGTCCTCAGACCTCTGTGCAAGTCACGCTGGAACCAAAACTTCTTCTTCTTTTCGGTGTTGACATCTTCAGGAGCGTACCTCGACATCTTAGCAAAGTGTCGAGCGTACTCAGCTACAGACAAACCACCTTGGGTCATTGTCCTGAACTCCATTGCCTTGTGCACCATGACTTGTTCTGGGATGTGGTACTCTTTGAAAGCTTCACAAAACTCTAACCAGGTGATCTGAGCAGGGTTTGCGTGAGAGTCACAGTAGCTCTCCCACCACGCCTTCGCTGCGCCTTCTAGCTGGTGCGCCGCAAGGGCCACACACTCCTCTTCAGTGTAGTCTGTCAGGTCCAGCTTCGTCTCGATGGTACGCAGCCAATCGTGCGCGTCGAGTGGCTCGTCCGAGTAGTCGAAGGTGGGTGCTTTCAGCCTGATGAACCTTTCAATCTTCCTTTGCAGGTCTTCTTCACGGTGTCCCTGACAGTTCTGGTTCTGGTTTCCCTGGATCTGTTGCATAGCTTGCATCATCTGAGTGTTGGCCTGTGCCATCTGTTGCATCAGCTATGTTTGAGTAGTCATTACTTCTGCCAAGTTAGGCGGTGGCGGTGGCGGTGGTTGCTGGTCGTTCTGCTGGTTCTGCTGAGGCTCCAATGCTGGCTCTTCCATCTCCACTTCCTGTTCCCCACCTGGTGCGTTGTTCTCGAGCTGGAGCACGCCTGCTGCGCGTCCACGGCCCCTGCCTCCAACTGCAGCTGCTGCTCTTCCGCGACCACGACCTCTGCCACGTCCTCTGCCCCTAGCTGCCACTGCTGCCTCTTCTTGCTCAGCTTCCTCAAAATGTGCAAGCAGTCGGTTGGATCTTCGGATCGACATCTTGCTGCATTTTTCATAGAGCAGGTATAGTGGCGGTCAGGTAATGGTTAGGTTAGCGAAAACTAGAGTAGGAGCTGCACACATGAAATAGACTCAACACTAGAGTACACTCAAGATGAACATCAATAAAACCGCAAGAACAGCCACAAAGACTGATCACTCATAACAGCATTACACCCTAGACATGAGTACTATCCCGAGGCCAGCTCCTAGAACCTTGAGGATTAGTACATCTAAGCGGATGCTACATCGCGGCTGAGCCAAAAGGTGGTCATGATCTACAAAGTCTAAACATCTACTCATGAAGATAGATACAAGTCTCATCACTACTGTTGACATCTGCTGATACTGTCTACTGCATCTATCTCATGTTGCTGGAAGTGCCTGTGAGGCGCGCTGCCAACCTCACAGCCTCAGTCTCTGTCTGCTGCTTCGATCACTGCCTGTCGTCGTGGAGAGTGCCCGTAAGGCGCGCTGCCAACCTCACTGTGTCCACCTCAGGTCTTGCCAACTGCTTCTCTAGGGGTGCCAGTTCTTGTCTCAGTCTTGTCATCTCGGGGGTAAGGGTTCGAGCCTCAGGTAGTGGTATCGGCTCAACCCGGCTTGGTGAGACCCTGTAGTGCTCTGTTCTGGGTTCAACTCCGCGTTCCTCTGGAAGTCCTTGGTTCAATGTGATCACCTCTGCCACCCTCTTCCTGTCTGACCTCACCCAACTACTAAGGGTCCTTCAAGCTTCATCATTTGTCATAATCTGTTGAAGACTCAAGTGCTTCATCAGTTGGTAGTTCCGCCCACTCTTCTCCTTGTAGCTATCCACCTCTTCTTGAAGTTCTGAGTTGCGGCTGTCCAACCAATACACTTCTTCCTTCAGTCCTTCTATCTCTTATTCCTTGGCTGCTAGTGCTTTGTCTTTTTCTGTGAGTTGATCTTCTAGACGAAGATCTCGAGCATGGTGAGTTGCTCGGATCAGCCCTGCCAACTGTCTGTTGTTGCGAGCTTCGTACTCCAGGGCTCTGACTTCCCTTGCCTTAGCTTCGAGGCGCTCCTCAAGTAAGGCGATCCTGTGGTCCTTCTCTAGCAGCTGGGTGTCTTGCTCCCATACCTTCTCTCTTAGCTTGGCAACTTTCTCTTCTAGGCCAATGTTTAAGTACTCCTGCTCGATCATGCACTGAACTGAGGTCCGCAGGGTCACGTTCCGCTCTCGGTCAGCTGCGTGAGCCAGCAGGCTGACTGCGTCTCTGTCAGCTGGCTCTTCAAGAGCCCGTGGCAGGTACCGGAAGCGAGTGTGGCTGAGCTGATTCTGGTACACAAGTGTGGCAAGACGGAGTATCCTCATGGCAATAGTCTGCACTGCCCGACTGAAGGTGCTCTCGCTGGTTGCTGCCCGTAGCATCAGTGACCTTGGCCGTCCAGGGATATTGGGTACTTCCATCTGCAACCGGGTGTGTACTCCCTCGCCAGGGCCGTAGGTCCAGCCCTCGTAGAAGACATTGTCCACGTCTATCCCCACTGTGTGCAGCACCTCCCTCAGTAGCACTGCCAAACCTCCACAGTCTGCACCAGTGGTCCTGATCTCCCGTCGTTCATCTGCTGGTCTTCTTGCTTCCATCTGCCAGACAGTTAGTGGGTTGTCAGTAAGTTAGCAAGTTAGTAAGGTAAGGTAAGGGTAAAAATTTTGTAATAGTTGAGATGTACATATATATATAGTTTTCAAATAGTCCAAGGAGTTTTATATATAATAGAGGACTCAGTTAGAGCTTCTGTCCTAAGTTTCCGGTCTAAGGGTTACGCGCTACGGTCAAGTATGGCTCTGATACCAACTGAAACGAACCGGATTCTCGATGACAAGAATCCGACTCCCTGTACCCTCGAGATAGTCCCAGGAATAGCAGCTATCTCATACAGAACTCATCTCAGTCGAATATCACATCCATACATCGATAAAAGATCCAATACATGACATATATAGAACATAGCGGTCTGGTACATACCCTCTGGGCTAAATCGACAATAAGAAACAGCTACGAAGCGGTAGCTAAATCTTCTGGGTCCACTTCCCGCAGGCATCCTTGAGCATAGCGCGCACCCTTCAATCGTACCACCCGTCCTGGTTGAACTCGTGGTCGGGGTCTTCACCTGAGAACCCAAAGTCTGTCCCCAAGGAAATGGGACAGGTTCACATCACCAACCATAATATGAAGCAAGCTTTAAAGTGGCCTATTCTAAGGTATAGAAATAATCAAGATTTAAGCCAGGGTTTTCCTATGCGAGCAGCAGCAATAGCCCAAATTCATCTCATCACCAACTCCTTTCCTCGCAAGCACATCCACTCCCCAAACCCAACCTTCAACCTCACAAACACATCGGGCTCGTCCTGCCACCGCAGGTTCCCGCAAACATCATCCACCAACACCTTTCGCTCACTAGTCGACTCGGTGAGCTCCCTCCCCACCTTGTCTCATCAGCAACGCTGGACCAAACTCTCATAACCCAAATCAAGGATGAGGTAAGAAAGCATATTCCCATGCTAGTCGGAACTTATCAGAAGCGGGTCGTCCATAACCGTGGACATGGCTATACGTATATTATTACACTCTGCAGAGGTGGCACTCCAGGAATCCATCCGGGCTGCAAGGCTAGTCCGCAACCAACCTGAGACACAGCCCACGACAAAGACCCTAAACAGTAACGGCGCCAATCCTGTCTCCCTGGGCTCGGGAAACATCCGATCTAACATCTGTCCCAGGGATGTAAAACCTTCCCACCGGGGCCAGTCGGGGGCCGTGGTAAATCAGGGAGAGTACGCCGCAACGAGTCCCCCTTACACATATCAAGCTCGAATCTCCTACAGTCTCGGCGCCGCACTAGAGTAGGCTTGCTGGAAGCCTCCCCATACTGGGTAGATGGTGAGCACGGTATCCCCACGTCCAAAGGTGGAACTCGACTCGGTCCTTAATTGTCGGTAAAGCGAGTATCACCGTCATGAGCGATCCGCCGCAACGGTCCGCAATCGGCACCCATAACAGGTATAGCCGCCCAAACTCCTCAAGTAACCAATATCCAAGAACCATGTATTCGCAACAGGTACTCCGTAGGGACTGCCCGAGTGCAGTCCCCAAGCACCCCGATCAAACGATCGAGTTGTTATTACTCGCTTACACCGCTTAGCTGCACTACACCTCCCATACCACCCACAACTCACGCCAAGAGGTTCAAATCACAACCATCCCAACACATGCATAGCATAGCATATTCTATATAGTGAGTAGTAGGTAGCAAGGTAACATGATGATAACAAAGGTAGTGCAGGTTTATCATGCGGGTAAAGTAAAGCGCTAGCATACTAGTTGCATGTCTAATAGGTATTTCAGAGAATGGTCAGGCGTGAACCTGGGTAGGCTTCTTCCTCCTCTTCAAAGCAATTGTCGGGGTAGTCCGGCTCCTCCAGGTTCTCCGGAGCTCCTAGAGTCGCGGAAATTAAAATAAGACGCGGCTACTGGCAAAAAAACACCAAAACAGCGAGGAAAGAAGACCCAAGGAACACTTAACTCTATACTAACGCGTAGGTCATGATTTTAGAAAAATATAGAAACTGGTTTCATATTTTTCTGAGCTACGGTTGATTTATTATTAATTTCCGAAGTTTAAATCATTTTCTGAAAATATTAAATAATTTCCGAAAAAAAAGAAAACAGACAGAAATTAGCCTGCTGACGTCAGCATGACGTCATGCTGACGTCAGCAGTGGGGTCCGCCTATGGTGACGTCAGCAGTGGGCCCTGCTGACGTCAGCGTTGACTGGTCAACGGTCAACGAGGTCCACGGTCAAGTCAGTCAGTGGGTCCCGCTTGTCAGTGACTACCAGAGTATGACACGTGGGCCCCAAGCGTCAGCGCAGCTAAAATAAAAAGAAAAAGGAAAAAGAGATGGCTGGGCTGGAAACGGGCCGAAAGCTTTGGGCCGGCCCAACAGGCTTGGGCCTTCGGCCCACGAACGCGAGGCCGAAGGGGCTGGCGCGGTGGACGCAGTCCACCGTGCGCCGAGTCAACGGTTCATGGTGAACCAGGTTCACGGGATCAAACTGCGGCCGACTCAGGATCTTCTGCGGCTGTGCCAGTGGCGTGCTGGTGTGGTCTTTGGTGTGGCCTGGCCACGGCGCGAACGCAGCGCGCGCGGCGCGCTCCGGCGCGCGGCCGGCGGCGACTACCAACAACGGCGAGCGCCGAAGAAGGGTTGGCGAGGTTCGGGTTCAGAGGGAAAAGCTTGGCTAAGGTTTCGCGGACACGAACGACAGAAAAGGAGGGGTGCTCGGCCGGCCAGACGAGCCCCCGACGCAGGCGGCGGCGGCGTGACCACGGCGCCACGACGGCCGGCGACGGAGATCGATAGGAAGGAGCTCAGGGTTTAAGGTAGGCGAAACCAGTAGCTTGCGCTCGCGGACACGGGGTCATGCCTCGGCCGCGGCTTGTGGCTCTCGCGCGTGCGGGGGAGGCTCTCGGCCTGCCCGTGGCGCGGCCATGGCGCGCACGCACGACACGGGCATCCCCGGCGTGCGGCGGCCACGGCGGCCAAGGTCGGTAGGGCGACGGCGGTTTACGGGTGTGACAGCGGCGCGACGGGATCCTACACAAAAGGTTGGCCACGGCTCGAAGGCCGGGTCCCAGAAGGGCTAGGTCGGCGGCGCCGCGGCGACATGGCCGGAAACAGGGGAGGAAAGGGTAGCGGCGGTGCCGGCTCACCTTGGGTCAAGAATATGATCGTAGCAGCTCGATGTAGACTCGCGGTACTGCGGCGGCTCGACGGTGTCCCTGGTCCGGCTCTTGCTCGTCGGCTCCACGTGCAACGGCGCCGCGGCGGTGCGGTGCACGGCGCTGGCTTGGACTTCGACTCCGGTTTCTCTGCTCCACACCCCCTCCCTTCTTCTCCTCCCTCACTCTCCCTTTCCCTCACGGCTCGAAGAAGAAGGAAACCCCGAAGGGCGGCGGCGGCTAGAGGGAGAGAGGCTCTCCGGCGGGGGTTTTATAGGGGCTCGCTAGGGTTGCAAATGGCACGGACGGCGAGATGAAGGGGGCTTGGCACCCGCGGACACGCGTCACCATCACAACGGGCTGCCAAGGGTGCGATGGGACAGGCTCGGGGTCACGGGCGCGGCGGCAGAGAGCACGGCGCCGGGCGTGAGGAAGAAAAGGGGAGGAAGAAGGCTGACATGCGGGGTCCACCGGTCAGTGGAAGAGGGGAAAACGTGGAGGCGACGTGGTGGAACGGCCGGGCCGTTGCTGGGTCGCAAGGCCGGCTGGGCTGGTTTGGTCGGCTGGCTCGGGAAGGAGTTAAGGGAGGTTTTCTGGACTTTACGAAGGTGATTCGGCCCAAGAAGGTTAGTAGGGTTTGAATTAGTTTAGTTAGTATTTGTTTGAATTCAAATTTAGGATTTGAATTCAAACACAACCAAAAATCCAATAAAAACCAAATGAACTCCAAATCACACTATTTGATCCTTAGCACTTCAAATTATTTTTAATTAATTTAAATTTTTGCCTAAGATCAAAGGGAGCAAATAGAAGCAATCTTATATGTTGGTTTGCATGCACAACAATTCACCAAATTTTTTTTTAAATCCTTATTTTTGCATTCATCAAATCCTATGGGAAAATTTAGGGTTATTACAATTGAGGTGGTGTTTAGATGTTAGAATTGGGAGGGTGAATTTGGGAGTAGGATGTCACTTCGTAATCATTGCGCTACTGTAGCATTTCGTTTGTATTTGTGAAAAAATATCCAAAAATTGATTAATTAGGCTCAAAATGTTCGTCTCACTAAGTACAACAAAACTATGCAATTAGTTTTTGATTTCATCTACATTTAATACTACATGCATGTTATGACATTTTGATGTAATGTGAAATCTTCTTTTTGCATAGTGTATTTGTGAGTTGCTTTTTGCAACTAAACAGGCCCTGAATCTCCCGCTGGTCTAGTATGTAAAGCCGTGCCGATGTTGCCGCTATGTGCCGATGTTGAAGCAGTGCAACCCAAGAGCCGCACGGTAAACAGTATTTTAGAAAAACTGACAAATATAACATATTGAGCAACAATCGATGCCTGAGCTAGAAGAAGAGAGTGTTCATGCTTCGACGCATGCCACTATGGAGCAGATGCTTAATTCGAAAACCAAGCATACGGGGTATGTTCTTGCCTCGGTGCCAGCTAAATAGAAAATAAATTTACAGCCCACGAATAAAATAGATGGCTAATAAGGTATTCTGATGGCTCGATCCCACCTTCGTGTAGATGTTAGAGCCATAATTTTCTCGACATCGAACACGCTTTGGACAGTCTCACCACCAGCTGAATGGATCCGACGGGTTGAGCCTACTCATCACACGTTCCCAAAATTCCACCCTTAAAATTTATTATGTAAAAAGTCTCATCACATCACATCAAAATATCGGCATGATATTAAATGTAGATAAATAAAAAACTAATTGCATAATTTTAATGTACACGACGAGACGAATCTTTTGAGTCTGGTTAGGTCATGGTAGGACAATAATTACCACAAACAAATGAAAAGTGCTACCGTACGTTACAATATCTGATGTGACTTTTCTACCGCTAGGACCGCTGCGTGAATGTTGAATGTCCCGCTGGTCTGGTACGTAAGCCGTTTACACACAACTGCCGATGTTACCGCTACGTGGCATGAAGCAGTGCAAGAGCCGCATGGTAAACAGTCCATGCGACAAAAAGCCTCCACTTCAGTAACGAATGATGAAAATGCAACGAAGAATGGTGGTCGCGTCGCGCTCTGGGTCCTATAGAACTTGTCTTCCTGAGCCTTGACCGAAGCTCACAAGTAGTTGGGCCCACGAAGAGCGTACCAAGTCTGCCTGTTTCCAGTTTGTTGTTCATTCTATATATATCGACAAAAGTCACAAAACATATTTAACACCAAGGATGGTTGACCAGGACAGGCTTGCGTTTCTCTCTAAAACCAATGTAGGCTCGACATCTGATCAGAGAACTCGATGCATTTTAAGGTTGTGCGTGTATTTGAAAGCAACTGAAGATAAGATGGAACTCTGAATCTCAGCTGAAATCAGTCTGCAACAGGGTTAGCAGTGTCTTGTACTCTTGTTTACAACTTGGAAGAAATGAGTGTGTAGGTCTCAGGTTTCACAAGATACCGGCTGTGTTTAGTTCCTGCGAAAAGTGTGGTCGAAAAGTCACATCGGATCAAATCGGACACTGTAGCGCACTGTAGCACTTTTTCGTTTGTCTGTGGTAATTGTTGTCCTACCATGACCTAACTAGGCTTAAAAGATTTGTCTTGTCATGTACATCAAAACTATGTAATTAGTTTTTTATTTATCTACATTTAATGCTCCATATATAAGGAGAGAGATTTAATATGATGTGATGAGATTTTTTACATAGTGGAATTTTGGGAACCAAACACACCCTGAAGAGAATGTGACGAATGACAGAATTATTGAAAAAGGCGGCAATGCCAACCCAATACGCCAACTCTGCAGAACAAGAGCTGAGACGATCATGCACATCATGGCTAAGTGCAGTTTTGTGAAGGAAGTCTGGACTTCAGTGCTCAATTCAAACACAAACCACATGCAGGCGGCACTTGCTACACAACACATCAAAGATTGGTGGAATATTATCAACCTGTCAGGTAACACAACTAGTGACAAACACTTGCAATTGATCATCTACACCGCCTGGAATATATGGAAAGAAAAATGTCGAAGGGTATTCCAAAACACAGAACTACAGCCACAGCAGCACCTGGCAATTACTACCATTTATTTTGTTTGACCATTTGTCTTATTCAAAAAATTTCATAAATATCATTTATTTTGTTTGTAACTTACTTTATCATTATATATACTTTAAATATAACTTATTGATCTCTATATTTGGACAAAATTTTTGAATAAGATGAATAGTCAAAGATCGTGGAAAAAAAGTCAACAACGAATAGTAATTTGAAATGGAGTATTAGGCAAGATATACTCCTTTATGATGCAGCTCACTAGCTCAGTATAACTTGGAACAATCCTTTATGATGTAATAGACTAATAGCGTAGCTGTAGAAATCTCTTTTCCTTTCTCTGTACATACGAACTCTTACTGCTTGAATGAAACGGCAAGAGCACCTGCCATGAATTGCTCTAAAGAAAAGAATGTGACCTGGTAAACAACCACAAGCTTAGTTACCAGCTCAGCTTGGAAAACTAAATTACTGCTTAAATCTGCTGAGAGGTAGCTTCACTTCATTGGGGATTGATGATATGATGAGTGGAAGATCTATATCCAGCACATAGTCAGCACAATTTTTTCCGAACAAAAGTTCAAAAGAGAAAAAACAAATTCGAACAGACATGTAGGCAGCACAATAAGAAGTTTGTTTCGGACAAGTTACAAGTGGCAGTTGCAATCAATAAAAAATGTCTGGGAAAATTCAAAAGGTGGTGGCGAGCTTCAAAACGGAGAAAGGAAAAGATCTGCAGTTAGAATGCATTCTTGTTCAAATGATGTCAGGCAGAAAAGCTCAAAAGAGACATGGACAAAAGAAGATGTTAGTTATGACTTATTAAATATTATGCTCACTTTTTTGGAAAGGACTAGGTAGTAATTTCCTTACACTTTGCTAATCTATAAATAACATCGAGAATGTGAACGTTACAATCGTCATACAACAAAAACCTTAATAATCTTTGTATGACGAACAAGAGGACTCGTTGTCAATAAGTCTATCAACAAGAGGACTCGTTGTCAATAGTTAATTCTTAATTCTGACTGGAGGCATAAAAATTTCGCACAAAGAAAATATTGTAGTCTTATGAATTGTGACAGCCACAAGATATTAGTTTTAGAATTGAAGCTAGCGATGTTTGAATTCTCAAACTTGTACGTGCTCAGCAACTGAAGATAGCTGCAGGGACACTGTATTCCTGTCATTTTTAGTCTAACCTAGTTGTCAGTCATGTGCAGAGTTTACCCAGTCCCTCTTTGGGAGAAGACTTGCTTATATTAGTGCTTATAGGCACTACTTTCATGCGGATAAGTTAGAAACTGGTCCACCAAATGTTATCCCTTGCCACAACTTTGGTTAAGTGTTTTCGTTAGTCCACATCAGAGTGTGCACTACACCTATGATTATTCAATGTATGCACAAATTGTTCTGCACATGGAGTTGCAATTCTCATAAAATTGTTTTTAGAATAATTTCAGAATATTTATGACATAAAGAGGTACCAGAATATGCGCGAGAGTAAATTTGTACGACTTCCATTCTGGAAAGGACAATATAAGCTTATTTTGTCCTTCATTCAGGAAAAGAAAAGATCCCAACCTATAATAATGTGGTGGTATGTGACTCGTCCTTGATAGACCTTTTTTTCGTTGCTTAGCAGTGGACGATAACGCAACGAAGTTCCTTTTCATCTAAGTCATCATCCTCTTTCTGGTTGACAGAAATCAGAGATAGGATCGAATTCTGATCAATTATGAGGGAGTAAGGCAGCATCAGGACAGGTGAATGAACTCTGCTCTAGGCGTTTCTGAAAGAGTATTATTACCCATGTTGTTGCGTAGCTAAAGGATTAAGCAATTTGGTTGTCTTGTAAAGCTCGATACCTAGCATACAAACTTGTGTGAAACATAGCATTAAAAACCCACCGCGTATAGTAGTTCCTATGATCGTACAGTAGGCATTAGAGGGCACGACGCTAGTGGAGTGCTAATAGTCATATAAATCGAGAGTAAAGCTTATTGCTACCTCTCCATTTAGTGGGTCTTGCGTCTAAGTCCCATCATTTCTGTATCTGCTGATGCCCTGGTAGCTCTCACTTTCTAAGTGTCACTGTGGGCGCAATCAGCTGCAATCAATGGATAAAGAAACCTTCTGAAGATGATGAAAATCTCAGGATACTTATGACCTCGAAAGATCTATTCATGGAGAGTAGAATTGTACTAGGACTTGACCATGGATATCAAAGGAGTACAATAAGGATTTATTATGCCGTCTTTTATTCAAGAGAAGAAAGAGATGTCAAGCACTCAAGCCTACAATAATGCAGCACATGCTGTCAGCAACCAGTTTTTGTAGCCAAGGGATTACTTCGCCATTTGCGGACTTCTAACTTCTTTTTTCGCTGCTCAAATCAGCAATTGATGATGACAGATAGATTGGGCAAAATCAGCAGCACAACTTTCCAAGTTTAATTAAAAGATGGAGAATTGCAGTGGGAAAGCATTCGTGTGTGTATGTCGGTATTCAGGGTTGGGGGTTTGCGAGCAAACAATGTGTGTTGGCAGGCACTTGGCAATGAAGACCAAACAAATCTTACCAAATGAGTTGACCATCTCTTGTAGCCTTAAGGTTTTCAGTAAACAGAGGATTTAGGAAAAGGTACAATAATTCCTCTGTTTTTAAGTATATAAGCTAATTAATCAGCGTGTCCTAAAAGTTATATATTTTAGAAACATGGAGTATGAAAATATCATTGCTTGTCAAGTTGATAAATAAACCATGGGGCCACATGTCTGTGTGGTGATTTTTTCCAACTCGGAAGAGTGATCTTTTGGTTGGATGGCATCTAGCAATTCAACCGTTTCAGGTGCATAAACTTATAACAGAAAATCATCGTAGATTAGTTGGTAAGGTTCCTTTCCCCGTTGACAGCGACACCTGTGGTGACTTCATGAATGTCAAAATCAGATCTACCAGCCGAGACTCTTGGAGGTGTTCATAGACGTCGTACGTGTGAGTGTCTGCGTAACTGGGCCCCTTTTTTGTTGATTCATGCCACAGGCTTGAGAATTTTGAGACAGCCAGAATGTTGAAGTTTCCGTTGACAATTGAGTTTATTACTATTGAGACATGCATTTTGTTCGTCTGGCGTCCAAGTCTCACCGATTCTGAGTGGCTCTTGCTTTCAATACTGACCGTGTGGGCCGCACAATCAGCTGCTAATCCAGTATAAGTACCATCCGGAAATCCCCAGTTCCAGTGTTCAACTGCTCACCATCATCAATCATCATCCAACGTACCACCACCTCGCATCATTACTTCATTAGCTTGTGCGCTCAGCCTTCTCCCCGGGCGCGCCTCGCGGAGAACAGCTAGCTAGCCTTGCTCACCGCCAAAGCTCCAGCTAGCCGATCGATCTCGGTCGGCCAGCAAAGCTTGTAAAAGAGGAGAAAGGAAGATGCACGGCGGGGGAGTAATCGCAGTGAACGGCGGCGCCGGCTACATCAGCGAGATCACCTTCACGGTGGTGATGAGCTGCCTCATGGCGGCCTCCGGCGGGCTCATCTTCGGGTACGACATCAGTATCACAGGTCAGTGCATGCTGCTGCTGTGGTCTGCAGAATCCACTAGAGTATACACACTTGATGTGTTCTTTGTGCTCCGGCGACTCTTGAGTCTCAGGCAGACTCGAACGAGCTATTTGCTTCTTCACGCGCTGCCTTGGTCTACTTGTTTCTTGAAACTAAATAAAAAACTGCTGAGTTTGGCACATAATCCACGTGACCTGTTTTCCACGCTCTTGCAGAGTTTATTGGAGAAAACGTCTGCTGAAAAAACATTTTCCAAAACCTTAAAAGCTAAAGAATTCGCTTAGACCAAAAACGATTTTGCAGAGGCAAACTCCCCTGTTAATCTGCCATTCTCGGTTTTGATTCCGTGCTCCGATTCCCCGCACTGTCAAGTAGTTTCTCCTTCGGATTGTCGTTGTCTGCATCTAGTCTTTGTTGTTTCGCCACCGAGTCAGAGGTGTGAACCAATACCCTGCAAGGAGACTCTCATAGCATGTGGCGCCATGTTCGGTGTTCCATGTCCTAGCGTAATTTCCACTTCGCCTGTGGACTAGAAAGAGGTCTGGCCGTCTGGGACTCTGGGTGGCACATCCAAACACCTGTAGAACTCGTTTTTTTCTTTTTGGGCGAGGAGACACAAACACCTACTGTACATAATTCAACGCTACAGGAGCACCGATCACGCGTGCAGGGCAGAAAAATAAAAACGCACGCACGCACGCAAGATATGGGACACGGGGCCCACATGAAAAATGCAGCTGCCATTGTCAGTGTCGCCATCTCGCGAGCTAAACAAGTTGTGTCCTCCCTCAGGGGTCACGATCGCTCACTCACACCGGTCGTCTAGAGTTGCTGAAATATAAATTCTGACGAAACGCAGCACGCCTATGCGCGCCTTCTCTAAAGTTCAGAGACTTGATTTGCATGTCCATTGTGTTTCGTAGGAAAAAGACACGCATCATATATCAGAAAAATTAAGCACCGATCCTTTTGCGTAAGCACACTTAATGATGGTTATAGCAGAGCCGAGTTTTAATTAGGTTCCCTTTGGAACGCACGAAATTCATAGGATCAATGCAGGCTTAAGGGTCGCCCCACTCAAGTTTAATTACGATTCAATAGAGATGAGAACTTTTTTGCACTTATATTCCTTCGATGTCGAAAAGGCCAAAAATTTAGTCGATCATTTCTAAATTCAACTCAGAAGTACTATGCATATGATTGTACTATGTGATTGGTGAAATCGGTGCGATCACTGGTGAGTGATGATCAAGCTGATTCAGCCTGCCTCTGCTGCTGAATTGAATTTGTAGGTGGCCTGACGCAGATGCAGTCGTTCCTGGAGGCCTTCTTCCCCGACATCATCGAGAAGATGAACAACGCGGCGCAGGACGAGTACTGCATCTTCAACAGCCAGCTGCTGACCACCTTCGTCTCCTCGCTCTACCTCGCCGGCATGTTCGCCTGCCTGGTGGCCGGCCACATCACCAGGAAGATCGGCCGCCGGAACTCCATGCTCATCGGCGCCTCGCTCTTCTTCGTGGGCGCCATCCTCAACTGCGCCGCCGTGAACATCGCCATGCTCGTCGCCGGCCGCGTCCTCCTCGGCTTCGCCGTCGGCTTCACCAACCAGTCGGCGCCCGTGTACCTCGCCGAGATCGCCCCGGCGCGGTGGCGCGGCGCCTTCACCAGCATCTTCCACTTGTTCCTCAACATCGGCATCTTCGTCGCCGACCTGATGAACTACCGCGCCAACACCATCCCGGGCTGGGGCTGGCGCCTCTCCCTCGGCGTCGGCGTCGCCCCGGCCGCCGTCATCCTCGTCGGCGCCGCCTTCATCCCGGACTCCCCCAACAGCCTGGTGCTCCGCGGGAAGCTCGACGCCGCCCGCGCCTCGCTGCGGCGCATCCGCGGCGGGCCGTCCGGCGGCGTGGACGCGGAGCTCAGGGACATCGTGCGGGCAGCGGAGGAGGACCGGCGGCACGCGGCCGGCGCGTTCCGGCGCATCGCCCGGCGCGAGTACCGCCCGCACCTGGTGATGGCCGTCGCCGTCCCGGTGTTCTTCGAGCTCACCGGCATGGTGGTGGTGACGCTCTTCACGCCGCTGCTCTTCTACACGGTGGGGTTCACGAGCCAGAAGGCCATCCTGGGGTCCATCATCACCGACGTGGTGAGCCTGGCGTCGATCGCGGCGGCGGCGGCGGCCGTGGACCGGGTCGGGCGGCGGGCGCTCTTCATGGTGGGCGGCGGCGTGCTGCTGGCGTGCCTGGCGGCGCTGGCGTGGATCTTCGGTGGCGAGCTGGGCGCCGACGGCGGCAAGGCGATGCCCCGGGGCTACGCGGTGGCGGTGGTGGCGGTGGTGTGCGTGTTCACGGCGGGGTTCGGGGTGTCGTGGGGCCCGCTCAAGTGGGTGATCCCCAGCGAGATCTACCCGCTGGAGGTGAGGTCGGCGGGGCAGGGGATGAGCGAGGCCATCTCGCTGGCGCTCACCTTCGTGCAGACGCAGTCGTTCCTCAACATGCTCTGCAGCTTCAAGTACGGCACCTTCGCCTACAACGCCGGCTGGGTCGTGCTCATGACGGCGTTCGTCTTCTTCTTCCTGCCGGAGACCAAGGGCGTGCCCATCGAGGCCCTCCGGGAGGTGTGGGCGCGCCACTGGTATTGGAAGCGATTCGTCAAGCCGCTGCCTGACGCGATGGAGGAGGAGAAAGCGGCAGCGCCCAACCCCAAGGGGGTGGATGGGCCGGTTTAGTTTGAGTTGGGCTTATTAACCCTTAGTCCCTTACCACGTTGCTGGTAGCATTTGGTGGGCCGGCTCCGTGCGCTCAAAACCGAGACAGGAAGGCTCTTGTAGGATGCAGTGTCTGTAGTTTGAAAAGGAGCGTAAGAATGTCTGTATTTAAATCCGGCGAAAGGGCGGTAGAAAAATCAGTTCAGACACTGTAACATTTTTTGTTTGTTTGTGCTAATTGTTGTCCTATTATGACCTAACTAGGCTCAAAAGATTCGTCTCATCGTGTACATCAAAACTATGCAATTAGTTTTTTTATTTATCTATATTTAATGTATCATGCATGTGCCGACAATTTAACGTGATGTGATGGGACTTTTTGCATAGTAGAATTTTGGGAACTAAACACAGCCAATGTAGATATTAGTACATTTCACGTTGGTAGTTTAGCAAAACTTGTAACTATGTCGATGTAGTGGTCTCTTATGTAACATATGCAGTCTTCTTTATGACTTTATGTGTACAATTATGCTAAGACAGAATGTTTCTGAAGGCTAGATTCTAATGTTCTAGGGAAACAAAGGCCTATAACTTGCGGTGTGGTTTCACTAAACCTCTTATGTCATCCTTGGATTCTTTTTACGGCCTCTTTGGAATGAAGGAACATTAAAATGTAGGAATAGGAAAAATATAGGAATGGAGTTGCATGACACTTGCAATCCTATAGGTTTTGAGAATGTAGGAAAGTTTGTAATAGAAGGTTTGGATGCAACATAGGAAAATGAAGGAATGGGAGGAGAGAGATAGACACATAGGAAAATTTCCAAGAGGTTGGACCTCATGTTAGATTTCCTCCAAAATTCCTATGGAACAAGCCATTCCATAGGAATTTCATAGGGTTGGTAGAAATCCAATCCTTTGTTCCAAAGGACTTCAAAGGATAATTTCCTGTAGGATTCAAATCCTCTAAAATTCCTATGCTTTTCCTTTGTTCCAAAGGGGACCTTAGACTGAAATTTTCAGGCACCAGTACCGCCCCAACTTCGTCATTGCGGTGGCGACACCGGTCTTCTTGGACCTTACAGGTCTGATTGTGGTGAATCGAGAACTAAAACCAGATGGACAAATTCGATCACAAGAAACCTTACCCATTGATCTACAATTAATTTACCACTCATCGAATCCCTTGTGTGTAACTATAATCTTATTATCCCATTTGTGCATTCGATGCAGTAACCTAAAATTAGAGCATGTTTAAAGCACACTACATTTTTGCATTTACAAAGGGGACTACAAAACTGGATTTTAACCCCGGTGAGATAAAAGTTGTATACTTGTACTAAAGCAAATTTATTTTCTTGTTTTTTTGTAGATGGTTTCTCTTGTCTCTTTTATTGCATAATCAATAAGTATAAGAGGCGTCATTATTCAAGCAAATTGACCATAGCACACCACACATTTTTTTGGCATTTATCATGTATACTAACTGGATTCCAAATTACTATCTTACAATATCTAATTATTCATCTTATTTTAAAAATTATGTAAATATTATTTATTTTTTTGTGACTTACATATTTGGACTAGATTACATATTCAGAACCAATCTTTACGCTCGTTTATCGCCCGACACCCATTGGATTGTAAGAGAAAATGATCTGCTTACGACATAGTGGTTCATACTTCATAGTTTGGAGGACCAAAAGGATGGGTCCTGTTTCTGGAAAAGTACTTGCCTGTTGCCACTGTACTCTTCGTTCTATAAGTGTCCTGTAGTGGTCTTGGCTTTACCATCCAACCACCTTTGCTATCTGTTTTCCAGCAAGCAAAAGCTTGAGCACAAGCTCTCCTTTCCCTTCAAGGGAGAAGATGGTCGGAGGGGACGCGCTCGCCGTGGGTGCCACCGCAGGGGATGGAGACATAACGTTCACGGTTGTGATGAGCTGCCTTACCGCCGCCTCTGGCGGGCTCATACTTGGCTACGACATCAGTGTTACAGGTCAGTTCTGAGTTCTCTATCTATACTACACTCAAATACTTGGTTCGTCTCCTTTTCACCTTGATGAAACCTTTTTTTTAACGAACTGGCGTCAAGCCGTCAACGCCGCTAATTATATTAAAAAGAAGAAGCTTTTAAAGGGCAACCGTGCAAATCTTGAAGAAAGTTCTCAACTACCGACTGGGTAGCGGAGGCCGGCGGCACCCCTGCGGCGCGGGTTCGAGTCATGGGGGACTCGAATTTCCGATGCCGTGGGGTAAAAAAATCCCCTCGCTAGTGGGCTAGGGTTCGGGGGTTTTCTCGGTCGAGGAAGCCGAGGTTGTCGCTTCCTCTTAATGAAACACCGGTGAGGCGTTCATTCCCCACCTGGCCGAGTTTTTTTCTATTATTTCAACCGAGCTTTATTAGGTGAGGTTAGGTAATATGGTAGTCTAGTTAACCTTGAAACTTGATAACCCAGCAGATCCGATCCCGTTATTATTGTTTCCCTGTTAAAGTTCTATAAAGCTCGGCTACGTTTGGACTTTGGTCTAAAAATATGATTTCTCACTTCCTGCCTAGCTAAGACGGTGATTTGGGCTGTGTTTATAATTAACACTTTGATAAATTTAATTATATGGATTCTTGGAGCCAGCTGCTGCATATGTATATTTTAGCGGAGTAATGATATCCTCATGGAGAAATAAACAACTAAAGGGATGATGACGAAACTCTGCCCCCAAGTTTCCTCCGGCTGTTTTTCATAAAGATCAAATCACGAGCTAATCAGCTTGTCGCTGATTCTGATAGATCACGTTGGATTGAGCATGGGCGCGCAATGCTTGGCGGCTCTCGCTTCCTACTTGTTTGTTTCTTTAAAGAGTCAAAATGATGGAGAAATGTTTGTCCTTTTCTTTCAGTATAAAGATGTGATATAGAAAAAAAGAAAACAATATGGCATGATATTTTTCGCTCTGGTTATCTGCACTGTACTATTTGCTTTAAAACCAAGGGATGCTTTTCGTTAGGTCTGGGATTGTAGTTAGCGATGTGACAGTACATGGCGAAAATCAGACACCTTGTGTAGATCTTTTAGGTAGCAGAATAAAATTATCATAGCCGCTTCATCGATCAAAGATGCGCAAAGCTGTTCAATATTACAACTTCTATCCAAAAGGGAAGCACAAAACCGCAATTTCATCTGAATTGAACACCAAATGATAGAAGTATCGAGAACAAATGTGTAGAACGTAACTAATACCATGCATGATATATGGTTCTTCAATTGCCCAAGTATGCGCAAAATGGAAACTAACATGAAGTTCGGATATGCTTCGCTTATGTTGCAAAAGAAAAAAACTAAGATATTTGTTGACACTATGAATGAAGGAAATTGATCTGTTGATGTAACATATTTCGAAAGATATTGGAACCATTGGATAAAAATGCCCAAAGTCACAGTCACTATTTCCAAGCTAATACTAGTTTCAAAATTACAGAAGTAGCAAAAACTGATTATATATATAACAACTATTCTTACTAATCCATCAACTCGTACTCCTCCGCAGGAAACAATATTATGAGACATAAATATTTATGACCAACGGCTAATGATATTTTTTTATCTTTATTCTCCGATCTTTGTTCATTTTCAATACACATATATACGATCTATAATCTCTATCCGGTTGTGACACATAGTTGGTAAGCAAATAAGTTTTATTACACCCAGATAGAGATTACATAATTTATTTTTTTCTTCTAATACCTATCATGAAGATTAATATGGAGACCGCAAAAGGGAGTTTCGTTCCAATTAGAAACAGTGATATTATTTTATTATGAATTTATGAAGAAGGCACCGGCCAGTACAATTTTCACTTTAGTAGCCAAATAAAATTTATGAAATACGTGTCTTATCCTCTGATATAATAAGATCAAATAATTCAGATAGATTGCCATGAAACTATCTTCTCTTTTTAAACCAAGAACTCGTAGGAGTTCTACCGTTCATATATTAATAAAGAAGAGGAGCAAAGTCTGTAGGAAACAAGAGCGGACTAAGCCAACAACAACAAAAAAGAAAAAGATCAGCAAGAAAAAAAAACACGAAAATGGTATCTGTCTCCTCTCGCTAAGAGCTTATGCCCTGTTCGGCTGGCTGGTGGCTGGTGCTGGTTTTTGCTGAGAGAAAAACACCGCTGGCTGGTTGGTGGCTGGTGCTGGTTTTGTTGAGAGAAACACTGCTGGATGGTGACTGATAAGCCAAGCGAACAGGATAGGCAGCATCTCCTGCAGCCATTTTGCTTCTGCGAAACACCAAGCCCTATTTTGATCTAATTTGCTATGATAGTTTGTGTTGAAGACTTCTTCTGTTGAAACATTCTTCCATTTCTCTCCTTTCATAATTCCCATGATACTAGGATTAAATGGACCATGAAACTATCAGTCACATGATTCTATCGAGTCTAGTGTAGCTTCCTGCTTCGACTTAAATTTCATGGTTTTCTTTTCGCGGGGAAAATTTCAGGTGGATTGACGCAGATGGAATCGTTCCTCCATGCGTTCTTCCCCGAGATCCTGAGGAAGATGAACAGCGCGCAGCAGGACGCGTACTGCATCTTCGACAGCCAGGTGCTCACCATGTTCGTCTCCTCCTTCTTCCTCGCCAGCACGGCCGCCTCCTTGGTTGCCGGGCACCTCACCAAGACGCTGGGCCGGAGGAACTCCATGCTGATCGGCGGCTTGCTGTTCTTGGCCGGCGCCCTCCTCAACTCCACCGCCGTCAACATCAGCATGCTCGTCATCGGCCGCATCCTCCTCGGTGTCGCCGTCGGCTTCACTAGCCTGGTGATCACTCGCTCATCTCGGCCATGTCGCTCATCACTTTTGTTCGTGCAGTGCCTCGTGAGTACAACTGTACAAGATGTGCATAGACGTGAATTAGTGATCGTCGCGTCGTTGCGTTGCGTTCTGGTTTCAGGCCGCGCCAGTGTACCTGGCCGAGATCGCGCCGGCGCGGTGGCCAGGCGCCTTCACGACCGGCTTCCACTTCTTCACCATCCTGGGCATGTTCATGGCGGACATGGTGAACTACGGCGCCACCACCATCCCGAGGTGGGGCTGGCGCCTCTCCCTCGGCGTCAGCATCGTCCCTGCCGCTGCCATCACCGTCGGCGCGGCGCTCATACCCGACACCCCCAACAGCCTCGTGCTCCGGGGGAGGCCCGGCGAGGCCCGCGCCTCGCTGCGCCGCGTCCGCGGCGCGGCGGCGGACATCGACGCGGAGCTCGAGGGCATCGTCCGCGCGGCGGAGCGGGACCGCCGGCACGAGTCCGGCGCGCTCCGCCGCCTGCTCCGGCGAGAGCACCGCCCCCACCTCGTGATGGCCGTGGCCATGTCGGTGTTCTTCCAGCTGACGGGCGTGGTCGTGGTCTCCATCTTCACGCCGCTCCTCTTCTACACCGTCGGGTTCGCGGCCCAGAAGGCCATCCTGGGCTCCGTCGTCACCGACGCCGTCAGCCTGGCCTCCATCGCCGCGGCCGCGCTCACCGTCGACCGCTACGGCCGGCGCTCCCTCCTCATGCTCGGCGGCGCCGTGCTGATCCTCTCGCAGGTGGCCATGGCGTGGATCACCGGCGCCGAGCTGGGCGCCGACGGCATGCCCCGGGGGTACGCGGCGGCGGTGGTGGCGCTGGTGTGCGTGTACACGGCGGGGTTCGGCGTGTCGTGGGGCCCGCTGTCGTGGGTGGTGGCCAGCGAGATCTTCCCGCTGGAGGTGAGGCCGGCGGCGCTAGGGCTGGGCGGCGCCGTCTCGGGGGTGCTCGTCTTCGCGCAGTCGCAGTCGTTCCTGGAGATGCTGTGCAGCTTCAAGTACGGCACCTTCTTGTTCTACGCCGGCTGGGTGGTGGTCTCATGACGGCGTTCGTGGCGGCGTTCCTGCCGGAGACCCGGGGCGTGCCCATCGAGTCCATGGCCGCCGTGTGGGAGGGCCACTGGTACTGGAAGCGCTTCGTCACGCCGGCGCCCGCGCCACCAACCGCCGACAAATTTGAGGATTTGAGGCTCTGAGCTGGTTTACACGGCCAGCATCGAATCAACGTATCAGTCATTTGTGTGCGCTTGTGTGTCGTGGAGTATGGAAGGCGCAAGACTCTGCTAGCACTATCAGGCTATCAGGCATACTGACGAAGAAACATAAAGCAAGGCCTGTTTTAACGATTGGTAAACCAATACAGAGTGCAGCTAGGTATCAAGTGACACCCAAGCATAGAACTAAAGAACTGGCCAAGTCATGCAGTCATTTATCATAAAGACAAAACAAAGATAGGTCGATTACAAATGTAGTAAATGATAAAGCACAAATGAACTGCAGGATAGCGGTGCGCCATCCTTTTAAACTGGTACCTAAAAATGAATCAGTAGTTATTTTGTTAAAGAGTCGACAGATCGTAGCATGAGACGATATTGATGCTTCTGGTGAGGGGATAACATGAGATAGGCTTCTTTATTAATATAATTGGCAGCTCTTCTGCCTGGTTCGTTTAAAAAAATAACATGAGATAGACACTCCATTTCAAATATACATATACCAAGAGAAGTAGAAGATAACTTAACCCGTGGCAGGAATCCATATTGGAGCTCTACAATTTTGTGGTTCAAATAATGGAGACACTGAAGATGTAGTGACCAATTGCGCATCACTGCATATAATTTGAGAAGAGAAATGCTGGAAACATGTACTAACGAAGCTGAGATTTACAACATTGCCAAAAAATGATAAAATAGATGTAAGTTGTGACCTTTCCCTTTGCAGTTCAATGTATTTTATTGTGTGAGAACATCATGAATTGCATCTTTGAATGATCGAAAGACCAACAATTTTCAAACAAATGGATTTAGTTTTTTATGATGCATAGGTAGGTCTAACAGTAATCGACTACAATAAACATGTAATATGACATCACTACATTTCTGTAGATCGATTCATCACCCACGGAGGTGAATTAGAAAATCAAGTTCTGAGCTCACCAGCAACACCTCTGTTTGTTTGTTTCTTTTTTGTCTTCTAACAAACATATACATTCAGCTGAATCCAACGTTAACAGACATGGGAAGGCTATCCCCTAAACTCTAAAACCTAAGAGCAACGGAGCAGAATAGAGATGCCAAACATGCACATGTTTGTGTCTTTCAAGCAAAAAGTTTCCGCTGAATCCATTAAAAACGTTAACACACGTGGTAATGCTATCCCCTAAACTCTAAAACGTAAGATGAACGCTGCAAAATAGAGATGCCAAATAGGCACATGTTTGTGCCTTTCAAGAAAAAGGTGCAAGCCACTGCAAAATTGCTTCATACAAAAGGGTTCCTAGCTTGAGCCCCAACAGCCTCATTGGGGATTGCAGCGTGCTGACCTGTAGTAAACACATTCGCGATCATGAGCACACAAAAGGCTATGTGTAGGAATTGCAGTTCAATTTGGAGAAAGAAAAGATGATACAGAAAGGATTTAAAACTATTACGACACCATTTGAAGAAGGGGGGGGGGGGGGGGGGGGGGGGTTCAGTTGTAGAAAACGAAGAGCAGCTCTCGTTGCACCAAATATTTTAACTATTATGAGTTTACTAATACATATAAATTCAACCCAAAAAAATACTTGAGAATAAAGTCTACAAGGCATCAAAGAAGCTTCAGCACTTATTTAATTACTAGATCTCCATCCACATTTCACTAAGATACTTATCATATTGTGACTCCAAGACCAGCAAAATATAACTCAATGGACCAAACAAGGGATAAAATCCCAACGACTAACGATCAGCAGAACGCAAACTCGGGAAATGATTGGAACTCTGCATGTTTCCCAGATCCTTACAGCCTCCGACGTCGACAATTGCAATATGTATGTAATGTTCAAGTAGGCAAGAAACTAGCAAAAACGAACAAACAATAGGGACTGCAGCACAGAACACGAATCCATAGATTACTCGGAACAGGTTCTCAAAACATCTGCTACAAAACTTGGTACCACAGGAAACAAGAACAAGTATCAGGTGACAATTTAGGCTTTTCGCAGTGCAGAATGAGCAGTAGCTTAGGCCTTGAGCTTGCCGTAGAACCTCTGCTTCTCGTCAGTGGTCTGGAAGCGCCCGTGCCCAAATTTGGACGAGGTGTCGACGAACTTAAGCTTGATCTCCTCCAGGGCCAGCCGCGAGGTCTGCTTCAGCAGGGACTGGCGGAGTGTCACCACTCTCTTCTTGGGGCCAACACAGCAACCTTTGATCATCAGGTAGTCACCCTTCACGATACCATAGTGGGGGAAGCCACCCATGGGAGTGATGTCCTTCTCAGTCCTGCAAAAACAAAACCAAACAATGAGCTAAACAGAATCTGCAAGCTACTTCAGGTGCAGCTATAATTTACAGAAATGGTGCATCAGAAGGGAAAACTACCTGTCGAACTCTGTGGAGGCATCATGGCTCTCCTGTCCGGACTTGCCGATCTTGTAAACCTTCTTGTTCAACTCAGTGCGGTGGTGGTATCCATTCTGACCAGCACGGGCAACAGTGTAGGAGACTCTAGCCGGATGCCATGCACCGATACAGGCAACCTTGCGGAGACCCCTGTGGGTCTTACGGGGAAGGCGGGTGACACCCCAACGGGTGACCACACCCTCGTAACCCTTACCCTTGGTCACTCCAATGATGTCGATCATCTCATCCTTCTGGAACACAGCATCAATTGGGACCTCCTTCTCAAAGAACTTGTAGCCATAGTCCACCTTGTCGGCAATGGTACCACCATTGACCTGGATCTCCATGAGGTGAGCCTTCTTCTGCTTCAAACCCTTCATCTTCCTAATCTGAAATACAGAATTAAAACATGAGTGCTGAAATAAACAAATGAAGTGATCAAGTGACAAAATACATAAATATAGAGCAAACAACTAGTCCAACTAAAAAGAAAAAAGGTTGATAAAAGATTAGTTCAATATACAAAATCTTTTACATATTAATTGACAGATATTATTTCATTGACACGGTAGGATTTCAAGTCAGCTAAGGGTAATATTAGGTTCACCAGGCAGGGCCATTGTTTCTACAACTATGAATGAACACAAAAGTCAAGAAGCACAGTTCAGTTTATTACCTGGGTGTGGGCAATCACACGGACAACAGAAGCATACTTCTTCATCTTCTCAAGCTGCAGCTGAATTTCCTTCTTGCCAGCATCATTGTCAAACTTGAGAGCATACTTGGTGAAAGCCTTCTTCTTGCTCTTGCACCAGTTCTTGTAGAACCTTCTCCTCACATCCTCACTGAGATGCTGAGCCCAGACAGAGTTAAGGGTGCGGAGGCCACGGGGAGTCTTCACATATGCCACAAGCCCAACAATGACAAGAGGAGGAGTTTCAATGATGGTAACAGCTTCACATGTTTCCTTCTTGTGGAGTTCTGCAGAACATCAGGCAGAGATGTTACCTTAATGCAATAACACATCTACTTAAATAAGCAAAAAATAAAGTTCAGAGAAACACGCTAGTCTGGAAGTGCATGGTTAAGGTTCATATTGAGAGCTCTTGTGTTGCCATACATAAAAACAAGCACAGTAATGAGGTCTTTGTGCCACTAAAGAAATAGAATATGGAAGCCATCAGATAAATAAAATGCATTGAACACTCACTGCATCTTGTTTTAAGATACTGCTAGTTACAGTTGTGAAGATATTGCAAATTCCTTTTCAGATATGCAAAGCATGAAAAATGTGATCAATTCAATTGATTAGACACACAAAGGACTTACTGGATCCAGGTTTCTCAACCTCACGAACAATGTGCGTCATTCCAGCCTTGTAACCAAGGAAGGCAGTAAGATGGCATGGCTTCTTGGCATCATCCCTGGGAAAGCTCTTCACTGCAACAGCAGGGAATCACATTAAATTAACTGGTAATGAAATAAGCATGACAAAGGAATGCTCATAACAAAGACCTGCTCCAATCAAATATAGTGATATAATTCAATTAAAATGACCACATGTGAGTAACAATACTTGGTATAAGATGGCCAGAATTCTAAATCAATCCATACATTCAGGACTCACAACTAAATAATTCAGGGGGTCACATTTTCAGGTTATGTAGGATGATAATGCACATTGCAGTTATGCAGGACACAATCATACAGTTGAGCAAAGACATGCCGATGAAAACTAATATATCATAAAGAACGACAAATTGGATTGGTTCAGTAAGTAGCCTTGTAAATAGCAGGAACATATGGGGTACTACTTGTCCGACAAGGTAACAGCATGCAAGATCACTTACGCCTAAATTTATCGTTCCAGATCAATTACACCTAAAATTATCAATCCAATTCCACAGTCTCGACACACAAACCTATCAATAGAAGCGCCTTTGTAAATCACGCATTGATCCTTCGAGGTAAGCACTATTTCTAGTAAGAACTGACAGGCGCACGCAGACGAATCTAGCAACCATAACAAAACACGACCGCCCGCACCAACGGCGAGGGGAGAGTGAGAGCTGCGTGCGTACCCTTGCCGCGGTGGCGGGAGGAGCGCTTCCTGGGGAGGAAGCCGAGGGAGCCGTGCCTCGGGTGCTCGAATTTGCGGTGCGACATCCTTGCCTCCTCCTCCTCCTTACCTGCAGCACATCAGAACAAACCAATCAGAACCGCGGCAAAACCAACGAGAGCGGCTCGATCTACCGGCGACGAAATGGCAACCGCCGGCGAGCAGAGCGAATCCAGGGGAAGGGAGGGGGAGGATAGGGAGTCGGCGGCGCGCGGATGGCTCACCTGTGGGGGGTGGCGGCGCGGGTGGGACGGGCGAGAGGGCAGGGGCATGGAAAACCTAGGCGGGGCTTATATAAGGGGTCCCGGTCGCGAGGGTTTTGTTCACTCCGGACTGAAATGCCCTTGTGTGATCTGGGCTGTTGTTCTGGGCTGACTTGTTGTTGGCTCAGCCCAGTATACTGGTTTCGTTTACACATTTTTCATTTAGTTAGTTAATTGTCCCTATTTCGTTTTGTACTCTTCATTTATTCAAAAACTAGGATCATGTCCGTGCTTTGCTACGGATGAAAGTTTTTTTACAAGCATTATTTATTATCTATACTATAAAGAGAATTAGATTTGAAAACACTTCTCACCAACAAAAAAACCAACACCCACCTCACATAGGACCCACCTGTCGGGAAAATTGGTTGATGAATGGTTAAAAAGAGGGGGAGGGACATTCCCATGTTGATTTTCCCCTCTAAACCCAAAACTTTTTTCATCCAAAAAAGGACCCACCTAAATATACCCGCATTTGTACCCATGTCTATACACAATTATCCCGTATTGCTAAAAGACAATAAATTAGAGAGTTTTCTCTATATAAATAAATGCCAACTATCATGAGTTTTGAGAATACCTAAAGCTCTCCATACATGAGAGAGAATATAAAGTATTTTTAAAAGCGCTTTGCACTAAAGTAAAGTGATATTGTTTTAGTACCTACGTGTCATCAATAAACGTGCGTGCCGCACGTGCGTTCTTGCTAGTATAAATAAAAGATCCAATTTAAATCGAGCATGAACCTTTGCTAATCTCAATCATAAAACAAGGAATTGCACGTTTATAGTTTTACAATAATGTCCTAAGAAAGGTAAAACATGCCGCGGAAGTTTTTTTTGGCACATCCGTTCCTAGATAGCTAAAATACTTTTGACACCAAAACCACTCTGTATCTACGGAGTAGCTAGTTAAACTTCTTTCTTCATGGGGAAATAAGAAGTGCATCAGAGGAAACTTTGCAAAAAAAAGATAAAAAGCTGCAACTGTCACATTTTTTCTTCGATTTAAAAAATCATAGCAGAATTGTACTTTGCAGCACCTACATTCGCGTACATGCCAAGATGTAAGTTGTCAAACCATAAAGCCATGCAGGGCAAATTAAAGCAACATTGGAATTGGATGCGCAAATTTAATCTACTGCTTCTATACGGCCCTGTCGGTTTGGCCGGTGGCTGGTGCTGATTTTTGCTGAGAGAAAAACATTGCTGGCTGGTTGGTGGCTGATGGCTGGTTTCTGCTGACAGAAAAATTGTTGACCGGCTGGAAACCGTCCAGGCGAACACAAAATTGAGTAGCGACATCATAGATTCATACTACTGATCCTAATGTTGAAATTAACAGGCAAGGTTGAGTACCAATTTAGCAAGACTAACATACCAATTCACAACTTGCCGCCGTAATGTGCTGGCAACTGTAGGAGGAGGAAAAATGGGAGAAGGGCAGCGCGATCCGCTCCTTCACCGCGCCGCCGCCGCCCACGGCCGCCTTCCCCTCCTCCGCCGCCGCTCCTGCTCAGGTCACTCCCACCTGCACACGCCCACGCACATATCAACGGAAACAGCCATGAGCGATCGATGTATAAGAGCAGCACGGCAACACTCACAAGCATCGCTCCTACGGTCGTCGTCGCTGCCGCTTTCCAGACGGAGGTTGAATCGTCGTAGCACCCCGTCCATATCCGCCTCCACCTCCACCACCATGCCCGGCCGCCGAACCCCGCAGCTCATGTGGCTATCCTCTTCCACCACCACCATGTGGCCGAGAGGATAACCAGGTGCAGTTACCTGGCAAAATACAATGAGAATAGCACCCATGGCGAACGTCACCTCCCTTCCATACTGTTTTGTTGCGAGGCCGGATCCAAGAACGCCACAGGAGTTCACCAAAACCAGCACGATGTTACCGATCACCGCTGGGCTGCTCCTGGAACTTGTGGCTCGGGACAGCATTGGCAAGAACAGAGTGGTAACATTCACTCTGGTTAGATGCAGGAAGAGTTGAAAGGCCACCAGCACCATCATGTATGCGAGGTATTGGTCATTCCTCGCCATGATCCTCCAAAACGCATTTGCGTTGTAACCACTCAGTATGCGCTGCCTGTTGAAGCTGAGCTTCTTTTCTGTTACATCAACAACCTTCAGACTTGCAGGGTAGCATATACATTGAAGCGCCAGGCGGACATAGTCTCCCTTGTGCCCAGAAAAACTTGACAAGAAGGAATGTTCATTGCACAATTTATTATTCTCCATAGCCATTGCTGATTCTCCCTGGAGATTAGGATTATGTCCAAGGATGAGTTGCCGACCATAAAGACGGTTGTGGATCATAGTGCTGTCACAGAGCCTGGCCATCAGAACATCAATGCCGACAAAGAATGGCAAGATGCCACACCAACAAGACAGTGATCTTATGGCTCGGGAAATCAATGCACGCTGCATCCAGTGAGATGTGTTAATAGCATGAATAAATACAAGCACTTAGGCATATGAGATAGTGTTCAGATGATGACGACTAGGGTGTAATAGCGCAAATGAACTAACACAATAGTTGGTTGAGAATATTTAGCTACTAACCTGTACAACAGAAGTTTTGCTTAGTAACCACCTGAGAATAAGAGCTCCATAGCTGATAGCAATACTCCGAACCGCGGTACCAGTACTGAAAAAGGTACGGTCTATCAGCTGAACAGGAAGGTGCGACATTTTGCGGGTGATGTGGCAGCCAATCGTAGAATTGTTGGATGATATACTAAACATATCTGCATATTTCCTATACAGGGAATGCAGCTCCAGCTTTGCTGTAGCAATACTAGGGAAGAATGCCATCATAAATGACTGCATTTTCAAAACACCTGCACGCAGAAGCAAATTATCAGACCACACCGCTGTAACAACAAAACTCAGTGCGAACACTGTAAGAATAGAAAACCTTGAGTTCAAATGTGTTTTAAACTCAAACTGGTGACATAGTTGATCTTAATTCCCTGTTATAGTCTGACTACCTGCTAACCAGTAGAAACTACTTATATATTCAGTTACTTGCAGTTGGTTTCTTTCAGGCATGCATTATTGGTGATAAACAATAATCATCTTGGACTAGTGGCCAGTTTCGAGAACTTTTAAGTGAAAAAAACAAAGAAAAAACAAATGTGACGTTAGATCCGACGTGATAGGCTCGAAACTAAAAAAACAGATTAAGTAAAGCTGGCCTGATACTCCTCGGGGCAAGCCCAACCCAAGCTAACAATAGTAATGGCCTCAACTCAAAAGCACGTCCACGTAGATCCAGATAGGTTGAAACCTTCATTTTTACAACAAGATAAGGCCTCCTCTAATGGTTGAGCTAGCACGTCGGCTCTAAGCATTTAAGAGACAGCTCCTCCAATGACCGGCTCATAACATGAATAACTTCATACGTCATTCTCACGTAATCTCGAAATACGTGTAAAAGACTGTCTCTTAGACAAGAGCTAGCTCTTAACTTTTCATATTGTTCACGAATTAAAAAATTTATGAGCTAGCGTAAGAGCCATCCGGCCTAACATGTACCCCTCGACCCACCCTTTTGTTTATTGCCTTCGCTTTTTCCCATGGGTCAGCCTTTTGTCAAAGGGTAGAGTAACTCTTGGCTGTGTTTAGTTCCCAAACTTTCTCTCTAAACTTCACTATTCACCTATCGTATCAAATCATATCAAATCTCTCTCCTCATGCATGGAGTACTAAACGTGGGTAAATAAAAAACTAGTTGCATGGTTTTGAAGTACACGACGAGACGGATCTTTTGAGCCTTTTTTACGAACAAACGAAAAGTGCTACGTTGCGCTAAAATGTCCGATATGACTTTTTCACCTCTCTTTTCAAAACACCCCCCCTTCCTTTAGTTATTGTCCATATATTTCATTTTGTACTCTTCATTTATTCTGTGATGATTGCATTATCAAAAAAAATCGGAGTGTATTTGCACAGAAGATAGTTTCGGCAAAAAAACTACTTCAGAACTGGATTTGTTTCTTTTTGTGCAATTATTTTGCTGCATTTGGTTGACATGACAGGAACTCACCTGGGCGTTCGGGTAATTTGGGAAAATCGGGTCGGATAATTCGGGTATTCAAAATTTCAGGTAATAAAAATTGACAACCGAACTCCTCCCAAAAAATATGAAGACCCGAAAATTCGGGTTCGGGTAATCCCGAACACCCGAAATTTTGTTGCATGCATGTTGCAGATTTAGGGATTTAGGCTCTGTTTGGCAGAGCTCCAACTCCAGAAAATCCGTGAAGTTCTTGGAGCTGGGCATAAGGTGCTCCAAGAAATCCTAGAGTTGGAGTTGGGATTACATAGAGAGTATTTAGATGAATCATTTTGTTTATAGCTTATACTAGATACTAATATGTAAAGTATATTAATTTAGCATAGAAAATTAGAAAGTGTAAATCTGGACTGGAGTTCGAAGCTGGAGCTATGCCAAACAAGCCCTTAGCATTCTGATCAACAATTTTCAGCAACAACTAACACAGAAAAATAGGCAAATATTTAAGTTTACCGTTCACATAACATAAAGAGAGATCAAGGATCCACAAGAGTACAAGAACTATACCAACCAGCATTTCAGCAACGATGCGACAGAGGCATTGTTCAGTGCTGATATATACGTTTCATTTTACTAGCGTTGAGTGCTGATATATAGCTTTCATTGTATTGGCGTGTACAGTTTTTTTAAAAAAAAACTTGCGTGTATACTAAAAAAATACAGTACCTTTACATGAACTATAAATGTAATCTTACAAACATGTGCTTGTGTAGCTATCAATGTAATCTTACAAACATGTGCTTGTGTACTGTGTACACTTGTATCAAATATCAATGGCTCAACTTCTGCCCTTCCAAGACCGTTCTGAACTCAACTAGGTACAAAAATACACAAAATTCACACCCATATCTCATGTCAAAAACACCAACACGAAAAGAATGATGAAAAGAATTACGAGGAACACGATCATCATGATCTGTCCCTTCAAGCTGGCCTTCTTCATGACCATAGCCACTCTTTTCTGCGTACAAACAAAGAAGGACAAGCTTGAGGATGCTGAACTCCAAAATCAGGAGAAACCAGGTGAAACATACCCTGCCTATTTTGTGAACCCTAACTGATCCTATGTCCATAAATATGCTATTTTCATGAGATGCATGCTGAACTGTTAAGAAAACGAGGGAGAAAGGATGTGGGAGCCTGACAGAAATGTATTGGGCTGGAGAAGAAAGAACAAAAGCACACCTGTACAAAGTCAAGCCGATTTGAAGTAGTTTCCATGTCAAGGCTTAGCTCGCCCAAAAGCTTCTCCTGAACAACGTGAACAAAATATTGGCATGAGAAAGGGCCTAAAATTTTGATGTATAGAAATACAACTCAATATGCACTTTGTTATAGGGGCTAGAGGCTAGGATAGCCCCCCGCGTTATGAGAACGCTTAAGGACTAGGTTCTCTCTATGATACGCCTAGTCGGCAATATGCACTTTGTTATAGGAAGTAAGGTAAAAATGAGAGTTCACAAGGATTGCTATACAACCAGCAAAGGAAATACCTGTCCAATAAGCTCCTCATGTATAGTGAGACCTACACCTCCAATTTTCTCGACACTAGCACTAAGTGCATCCAACTCCTCATCTTGTCGCCTATTAAAGATGTACATATAAATACTATTAAATCAAAGCATCAAGATCTAATGAAAGGTGTCATTCAACACATGCAGAGCTTGTATTTAGCATCCATTATATTCTATGCATATGCATCAGAAGTTCAATCCCACTTTTAAGTTTGAAAATGCTAAAGTATGTACTTGAGAAACATAGCACTTAGGCAACAAGCCAAGTTTTGAGTAGTTACTTTATCAGGAGCATCTGCTGATCAGATTCTGAGGCAATAAATTCATCATTGTCTTGTGAAATGTGTTTCTTCAATCTAATTGATTCAGAAGGATTGGCTGAATGTCCAAAAGCACTCTTTTGTCTTACACCCTCAACACTCCGCCTTAAAGAGAGCACCTGTGTCATGTGCAACCTCATAAGACCACAAAACTTGGATATGTTATTGCACCACACCCCACTGAGAAGTACCTCGTAGAAAGTACCTGGTTGCGTGCAGTGCTAGTCCAGCTTCTTCTTCGCCCAATTTCAGCCTCATTAAGTCCATAGTATGCTGGATTTCTCTCAGCAACTGAGATTGCCTTCTCCAATTCATCGACCTTGTAAGAAAATCAAGTGTACACAACATTCAACACTTAGCGATGGACCATGGCAATATGACAAAAGAAGTGGGTCAAAATATACGAGAACCATAACAGAGCGTGGTTGGCACTGTCCAAGCGTGTGGCAAGCCAGAAAAGGAAAAGGACTAAGATGGAAGCCTTATGGACATCATGGATTGGAAATCAGAATGGTAATAATACAAATGCTGAGGCAATTCCATGCACCTGCCATTGGATACTTTCACAGCTTGTTAGTAGTTCTTTGGTCAGATGCACATACTCTCCAGTATTTTCAGGCGTCTGCTTCCATTGGTGGAAAGTATCTTGCACTTTGTCAATCTATACAATAACAGGAAAATAAGAAAGCTTTAGTCATCATTAATGAGTAGGAAACTACTCATTCGGAATCAAAATATGATACCTAGTGTAACAGCTAATATTTTGAATATTGTCGTACGTATTATCAACATGCATTCCAGGCATATGTGATTAGAATATAATGCTATGTAGAAGCTTATGCTAAAACTTAAACCAAACCAAACAATTGTAGAGGGACGAATGCAGATAAAAATCAGACATCATTAACAAGCTTCCCTGTAGAACAGTCAACAGTGGTAAACATTTGGTTCTATGACTGCACAGCAATAGCACATCAACATACACCGCTAGTGTTGAAACTCAAGAAAAACAGTTCCGCACTTCAGATTCAAGTATCCTTGTGAATTACCTGGCTACATTATATGCCCACCTCGCGAGCATGTGCGCTTGTACAGTAATGAGACAGAACAACCTAAGAAATGGACCCAGAGCTACAAATTCCGGCAACTGAGATCCAAACCCCGATGCCCGTGTGCAAGGACCTAGATACTCTTAACCATTGACGATTTGACATTCAAGCCGTCAAGAACACATGAAAAGAGAAAGGAGATAAGCAATTCTTCAGCTCTTCAGATTGTAGACATTGACAAAAAAAAGGGGGCAGTGCATTTTCAGTCGCTTTTTCACAAGCGGGCATGTCGGAATATAGAATTCGGGATTCGGGATTCCCAACCAAAAAGTATAGCCATAACGGCGCCAGCAACTCTGCCTGGCGCCCTGACTCCCGAACTCACGACCTACGCCATGGTGACTCGACGGTAGACGCACACGAACTACGACGCGCCCGAATGGGCATCAAAGATCATCAAACAAGACGCTCGCGGATGCAAGCAACGAAACAAACGGATGGATCGAGCAATGGGGGCCGGGCGGGAGGCGAGCAGCTCACCGAATCCTGGATCTCGTCCTTGACGATGTAGAACGGATCCTGCGCGGGGGTCATCCTCGCATGGCAGTGACGGAGTGCCGCGGCCTCGAGCGAGCGAGCCTCGATCGAGGCGGGCGCAGCGGTGGCACCGACGAATTCAATTGGCAAGAGCCAGGCCGAGAGGAGATCCCCCGCTCCGTTTGGTTTTTTTTTTAGCATAACCCCGCTCCGTTTGGTGGCATCGCCAACGAGCAAGCACGCGGAAGAAGGCGACAGGAGACCGACGGTAAGTAACGTGGGCTTGGTAATTGGCTCGCGTTGGGCCGATAGAGAAGTGAGAAGCGGTCTTCGTGGGCTGCGCACTCTGCGTGCCATTTCGGCCTGGATTGAACGTTAGCGTGAGTTGGGCTAGCAAGCAATGCTGCAGCTGCAGCGAGGCTGTTTTTTTAGAACTCCAGAAATGGTCAAGTCTCGCTTATGACATCAACATTTTTGTAGCTCACATAAATGGAGTAATCTATTTATGAAACCGTATATTTTTCCGAATTATATAAAAATAACTGTGTAAGTACCTGTTTGCTTTAGGGGGTGTTTGGATCCCTCGACTAAAATTTAGTCTTGCCATTAGATTAGAAGTATTAAATAAAGATTAATAAAAAACTCATTACATAAATGAGGACTAATTTCAAGATGAATTTATTGAGTCTGATTAGTCTATGATTAGATAATGTAATGCTACAGTAAACATGTAATAATTATGTGTTGATTATAGGTTAATTAGGCTTGTTAGGTCGTCTTAGAAAGTAGCCATGATTTATGCAGTTAGTTTTATAATTAGTTTATGTTTAATACGTCTAATTTTAGACCCTTGGATCCAAACATCCTTTAGGAAAAGTACATTGGTGGTTGTCTAGTAGGCGGTCCAATGCAGTGGCACGTAATCTTGAAACGACTCATCAGACAACCTACATAATAGGTTGTTGTTTTAGTTGTCTTTTAACAATACAAAATCCCGAAAATAAAAAATATTATTGGTTGCATGGCAACAAATTCCGTACAATGCTGAAAGTTGTCTCATAGTCCTTAAATTTAGCTCATGAGACAATTGTTTCGTGAAACAATGATCTTATACTCTCACCTCGCTCTCTCTCCTCCACATCAACAAAAAATCTACACGACCTATCATACCGCTGACGTGTAGCAATATACCTTCCCTCAAACTCTGATAAAAAGTTGTCTGCTCCTACAGCAAGCTAAGGCCATGTTTGGTTTGGAGGGGCTTATTATAAGCCCCTCATATGGAACCAGTTGCTTTTTTACACAGGTTTGGAATTGAGATTTGGAGCCGCTTAGTGTGTGAGTACATTTAGAGTGCTTGTAACTTGATGATGTACTAAACTTTGATATAATACAATTCTTTCTTTGATCTAAAAAAATCCCTCGTATGGAGAGGCTTATAATAAGCCTTAAAAGATCTTTGGTTCTTTAGGCTCATATAGTGAAAATTGAGGTGATTTTTATGTAGCTCATACAAAATAAGCCTCAAAAGCATCTCTCTCGCCCCTCCTATTTGGTTGAAAAGAGGCTTATTTAGAGGGGCTTATAATAATTATAATAAGCTTGTCATTTTTTGTCCATCATTTCCAGATGCAAAGGGGGGAAATTGTTCGTGGCACCATTCCTCTTGCTTAAAAGATTACTGCATCCAAGAATAACAAATATCATTTAGATTGACCTTTTTTTATTTAAAACCGTTCCTATTATTACTTCCATTCTTCTGTCTTTGTGAAGTTTTGCTCAAAGGCTTCGAAAGAATTACTTTTACTGTTGAACACTCAACGTATGGAATATTTTCTGCGAGACGCAATCCAGTTTCTTCTTGCAAATGTTAAAAGAACGGATCTTCCCTGAAAGATACTAGACTGTATACTCCAGTAAATACCAACACATCGGAGCGTCTAGCTGTAACTGCAAGCAGAATTGTAGCTGAAAATCCTGAAATCGAGTTGATTGGCAATTCAGTATCGAGATCACGCTATCGAGAACTGCTTCCCATGAGCGTCTTACTTCAGGATTGTAGAACAGCTACTAGCATAAGATGGAACCTTGCTCGGCAGTTACAACCGCGCGCATCCAACAGAAATAGCACCAAAGCAACGAGAAAACTGTACAGACCAGACCCGAGAAAAAGAAGGCGAAAACATCATATTTACATCCACCAAACTACCTTCTGAAATAAACTGTGTTAAGAAACACTCATCTAGCCATGTTTCTAAGATTAACTTCAATCATTAGTTTATGACCAGATCCACATTGCGTAGTACACAAGGATGGCGTTCTTCAGCCTGCACAACATCAGCAGGAAGTACTGCATCTGAGCAAAGCAGACGCCGAAGTTCACAACCATGGTGAATACCTGTCCAGCAGGGTGAATCTTCCTGCCAGGGATGGTCCAGAAGAATGAACCCCACGACCAGCTGAGGCCACAGGAGACGACACAAGTCAGTGCGAACATGGCCGTCGCGTAACCCGTCGGCATGCGAGTTCCACCACCGACTCCGATCTGAACCTCCAGGACTAATGGGATTGCCACCTTTTGCAGATAAAATTTCAGGAATGAACAATGACAGTTGTTTCAACTTTCAAGGCAGTAGAAAGACAGTTAAATTTCAAGTCTTAGTTCGTTTTTCAGTTACCTGGCAAAATACAATGAGAATAGCACCCATGGCGAACGTCACCTCCCTTCCATACTGTTTTGTTGCGAGGCCGGATCCAAGAACGCCACAGGAGTTCACCAAAACCAGCACGATGTTACCGATCACCGCTGGGCTGCTCCTGGAACTTGTGGCTCGGGACAGCATTGGCAAGAACAGAGTGGTAACATTCACTCTGGTTAGATGCAGGAAGAGTTGCAAGGCCACCAGCACCATCATGTATGCGAGGTATTGGTCATTCCTCGCCATGATCCTCCAAAACGCATTTGCATTGTAACCACTCAGTATGCGCTGCCTGTTGAAGCTGAGCTTCTTTTCTGTTACATCAACAACCTTCAGACTTGCAGGGTAGCATATACATTGAAGCACTAGGCGGACATAGTCTCCCTTGTGCCCAGAAAAACTTGACAAGAAGGAATGTTCATTGCACAATTTATTATTCTCCATAGCCATTGCTGATTCTCCCTGGAGATTAGGATTATGTCCAAGGATGAGTTGCCGACCATAAAGAGGGTTGTGGATCACAGTGCTGTCACAGAACCTGGCCATCAGAACATCAATACCGACAAAGAATGGCAAGATGCCACACCAACAAGACAGTGATCTTATGGCTCGGGAAATCAATGCACGCTGCATCCAGTTAGAGATGTGTTAATAGCATGAATGAATACAAGCACTTAGGCATATGAGATAGTGTTCAGATGATGATGACTAGGGTGTAATAGCGCAAATGAACTAACACAATAGCTGGTTGAGAGTATTTAGCTGCTAACCTGTACAACAGAAGTTTTGCTTAGTAACCACCTGAGAATAAGAGCTCCATAGCTGATAGCAATACTCCGAACTGCGGTACCAGTACTGAAAAAGGTACGGTCTATCAGCTGAACAGGAAGGTGCGACATTTTGCGGGTGATGTGGCAGCCAACCGTAGAATTGTTGGATGATATACTAAACATATCTGCATATTTCCTATACAGGGAATGCAGCTCCAGCTTTGCTGTAGCAACACTAGGGAAGAATGCCATCATAGACGACTGCATTTTCAAAACACCTGCACGCAGAAGCAAATTATCAGACCACACAGCTGTAACAACAAAACTCAGTGCGAACATTGCACTAATAGAAAACCTTAAGTTCAAATGTGGTCTTAAACTGATGACATAGTTGATCTTAATTCCTTGTTATAGTCTGACTACCTGCTAACCAGTAGAAACTACTTATTCAGTTACTTGAAGTTGGTTTATTTCAGGCATGGATTGTTGGTGATAAACAATAATCATCTTGGACTAGTGGCCAGTTTCGAGAACTTTTAAATGAAAAAAAAAACCAATGTGGCGTTGGATCCGACGTGATAGGCTGGTGGCTGGAAACGAAAAAAAACAGATCAAGTAAACCTGGCCTGATACTTCTCAGATTCAGACCTTCCTTTAATCACAAAGAACTGAACATGCAACTCAGATCCACCATTGTAAAAGAAATTTGTTTGGAACTTTGGAAGAGGACATTGCATGGTACAAATGATGAGCGCAGCTGCGCAGGCCATAAACAGATTCCGTTTGAATATTCGCTGCACCTCAAGATTCCGTCCAACAACAATCAGTGTCCCTGGCCACTGAGCATGGGCCCTACCACCCAGGCAACGCTCACGTGACGCTCTCCCAAAAGCTGGAAGCTAGAGGCCGAGCGCGCGTGTCCCCTTTCCCGGCTGCAGAGCCCGAGCAACACGAGCCACAAGTTGGAGATTCACCCTCTACTATCTTCTATGCCGATATTTTTTTTCAGATCAGGAAAAAAAAGTAGGAGGCATGTTATGCTCCATCCCATGCATTCGGATCATAAGCTTGGCGTTTCTGAAAGTGACGGATGGATGCAGTCCCGTGCACAGACGTCTCAAGGCACACTGTTCTATACGACTTGTCTATCCCTGTAGCTAGTGACTCGATCGTATGCGTCGTGCCAGTTGAGTTGCTGTCATGGTAGGAGAAAACGATGCGTCTAAAAGCGAAGCAGAGCGCTGATAGGCATGAGTCAATGAGGAGACTCAGGAAAGGAAACTAGCGTGCACTGCCAGAAAGATTAACAGGTGAATCAAATTTACTAGCTTTGAAAACAAAATGAACCAAATTTGCTAGTTAAAAAAAACAAAATCGCTGGACCGCATGAGACCGAGGTTAACGTTTTCTTCCCATCCTAGTAGTAAACAATGGTGTGGCATGCAAGGCCAAAACTGAGGAAGCCAATTCATGGCTTCGCTCGTGGAGACAGCGCCATTCCCTTCTAGACCGTTCGTTGCGTTGCGTTGCGTGCGCTAGCTAAAAGGCAAAAAGCACCCGGATTTTCCAAGAAAACCCTCGCTTTCGAGCGGCGGTGACGACACCGCGAGCCTAACCTCTTTTGTCGCCGGGAGCTGAGAGAAGGATAGGGATGAGGACTCTGACCTGCAGTTGGGGTTGGGGAATGGAGGGGGAGGGAGTGTTCCAGATGATCCCGCAAAAGCGCCGCCCACTTGCTCTGCTCCTTTTCCCGCACCCTCTGTCCGTGGCCCTGCGCCTGACGGCGAGCTTCAGAGAGGCGCCGGCCGGCAGCGCCGCAACGCAACCGCGAGTGGAAGAGAGCCGCGCGCCGTTGAGCTTGAGCCACGGAATGGAGGCGAACGGAGCAAGCGAGTGGTGAGCGGAGAAGCAGAGAAGGAGGCTCTGGTTTGCTGTGCCTGCAAGAAACCGCTCAGCTCAGATAGTCAGATCCATTGGAGTGCTAGCTCTCCTGGAAATCACAGGATGTTGCGAAGGTGAAAAGGCGACGGGAACGAGGCACGTTACCCGCGGTCACCGGCGCGCGCTTATCTGGAGATGGAGAATGGGGACGATCACAAGGACAAGAGGAGAGGTTGGAGAAAGCGAGCGAGGGAGCGCCGAGAGATAGAGAGAGACCGCGAACCTGTGTGCGTTAGTTTTCTCACGCCAGATGGCCCGCCCGCCCGGTATTCTTTCCGGTTCTACTCCTCCAGTCCTCCTCCTACTACGAGTACTTTGTAGTGGGGGAGAATCCAATCCTCGGGTGCTCTCTGGTGGGAGAGCGACGGGGGAGGAGGATTCGGTTTCGATGGGCGCGCCGCGGGAGTAAAACGCTGGCTGGTGGCTGCCGCTGCGGTGCGGTGGTGGCGCCTGCGCCTGCCTACGTGTGCGCTTGCATGTGTGGCACACACAGCGCGCAGGCTTTCCCTTCCTTGGCAGGGCACGGCCGCGTCTCCCAGTCTTCGGGACTCACGTCGCGCGGCGGGATCCGGGGTATGGTAGCTGGCTTGCTGTTGCTGCCGCGCCGGGCACGGGACGGACGCCGGGGAGGGGACGGCGGGGACGGGGCCGGAGCGGGGAATCGGATCGGATCCCGACTACCGCTGTCGGGGCCAGCGGAAATCGGGAACGTGCGTGCGTGCGCCGCCGGAGGGAGGAGTCGTGCTCGTGGACTCGTGTCGTTTTTTTATCGGCGCCCACCAACCCACGGCGACATATGGGCCGGAATCAGGCAACACTGTTTCGAGGCCCAACCAACAATTACTAGTACCAATGATCTTCTATGGACTGCCATTTCGAGCGCGTCATGGCGATTATGACATGGCATGTCATGTTAAAATACTTAAATTCATGCCCAGAATATAAGAAGTCATGCAAAAATAGTTCAATTCATGCGCCTCTATTTTTTTAGCACCAATTATAATAAATGGCAAGTGTCATGTGCACGTGTGTGTGAGTGTCATCCTTGTAATCACAAAATAAATAAATTACAAAAAAGGACAATAAAATGTACGTGGATAACGTAGTGCATGGTGGGAGCCTAGGAGGTAGTCGTAGAAGGCATATATATACGTTCTATGTTTATACTACAAATATCCAGAACTTTCGAGGACGCCGGGTCCATAAATTATTGAAATATTTCTTCAAACTATGCTTGACTAAACAGTCCATGAAAAAACACGCGTTTGCATGAAATCGTCGAGTTCGTAACTAATACGGTCTCTGGCCAACTATCTGTTATATAATTTTATTTTCTATTAAACATGCGTGTCGCATGTGCGTTCTTACTAGTAAATGAAAAAAACATTAGTATCCCTCTCATAATTAATGTGGTGTACCTTTGAAGCCATGATAAAACAAAACAAGTATGCAGAAAATAGTGGCAACAGTTGGTATTAAGCATCTCCTATTAGCATAAGATCAGAAAATGTGGGATTTTGAATTGCTCAAAGGTCATAGAATATGCGTCAAGGATGAATATACAGAACAATAAGACAATGAATCATCCATCAATGGAGACATTAACCGCATTGGCTTATAAATAAAGACTCCGAGCAACTGCATTTATAATAAAAAACTTTAACCAACTGAACTGAACCACATTACAAGATCCAGCCACATGCTTACCTCAAACCCTAACAACACTTGACACACGACACGACAGCAATTATCCAAAACTAACTAGCTTCATTTCTAAGCCCCTGATCATAACCATGATTATCCAAAACTAACTAGCTTCATTTTCTAAGTCTCTGATCATTACCACGCTCTTCTGACTCATAACTCCACACACGTTTGCGAACAACTTCAACAGCAAAATTCATCTGATAAGCAACATCTTTTAGGCAACAAAACAACACGCACACTGAAGATATGTACTCCCTCCGGTGCGGTAATTCAAGTCGTCCTGCGCGCGAGGCAACGTTTGGAAATTCAAGTCATTCTCCCCGTTTTCCCCGGTTTTGGACTTCCTTGCCCCGGAGTTAATTCAGCAGCCCTTCGATTAACGCGTCGCCCATTGAGTGACCACCGATTAAAACGCGAACGCCTTGCCTTCCGCTCGCCTGCCTCCTCTCGCCTTCCTCCACTTGCCGCCGCGCGTGACCTTGCTCGGCTTGCCGCGCCTCGCCATGGACTCCGACGAGGAGATAGTACAAGCGCCAGACTCCGATGAGGTCCTAAACGACTTGAATTATCGCACCGGAGGGAGTATCGATCACTAATATGATCTTCTCAAGGTGCGAAAAACTTCCCTGGCGATCCTGTCATCCTGGAGTAAGTTTCTGTGATTACTTATAGCTTGTAACAACATACCGTGCAGCTGTATCTGTAAAGCAAAATCCAATGGTTTGCTCATGAGTTCTTGTTTTACTCATAACGTAACAACAATAGTATAATTAAGATGAGTGAGTCGGAGAGGAATATAATCCTTACATCTCTGCGTCCCATGGCGGTCTGCAAGACGTAGTTGGCGTAAGGGTCGGTGATGAGCTCCTGGAACGTGCAGTCCCAGCGGTGGCACTCCAGCAGCTCCCCGACGATCTCGTCCGCCTGCGCCGGCGACAGGAGCTCCAGGCACTTCTGCACCACGTGGCTGCTGGCCTTCTGCCTCGCCAGGCTCACGTACCGCCCCCGGAACGACGCGTGCAGCCACTCCCTCGCCTCCGGCACCGTCACCAGCACGTGCTGCACCACGTAGTTCCTGCACGCACGCACACACCACACGGATCACGTACACGTACGTCCTGGGCCGGCCGGCCGGGATCAAATGATCCAAGAGTCGAATGTTACTATATATATAATCGATTACCCGTAGCCGTGCTCGGCGAGCGCGAGCCCGTCTCTGCACACGGCGGCGACGAGAGATCTCCACAGCTGCCCGCCGTCGCCGGCGGCGGCGGCACTGTCGATGCACCTGCTCATCACGTGGCAGCCGTGCTTGTCGCGGCACACGCGGTGGAAGCTGCCGTCGACGACGGCAATGATGCACTGCACGGAGGTCCATGTATATAAATATACATATATACTATATAGTATCCCGCGCGTTGCTGCGGGAATTTATACAAAATTTAAAGATGCAATTTAAAAGTAGAAACACTAAAATAATTGTATTGTAATATTTTTTGTAAACAACAATGTAGATGAAAACACATTCATTTTATAGAGAGAGAACTACTTAGAAATTTGTAGCATGATACTCGCAAAGACTAATATAATGCATAGCCGCGGAAAATCTGTAAAAGACATAAATTCATAATTCTAGTGGATGGTGATGTAGACAGCTTGCATGTTGAGAGAAGACCTAGTGGATGGTGACGTGGACATCTTGCATGTGGAGAGAAATATGGGTGAGACTTTTAGTGGGTACCAATTATATATACTACCTCCGTTTCAAATTATAAGTCGTTTTGGGTTTTCTAAATTCATATATTATCATGCATCTAGACACATAGTGTATATCTAAATACATAACAACATCTATGAATCTAATAAAGCCAAAATGACCTATAATTTGGAACGGAGGGAGTAGTTGATATAGATTTGTAACACTTGTTAATTAGATCGTCGAACAATCGTCTATAGCATGGAGAATTGATGTGGGGATTGCGATTGGACGCGTACGTACCCGGCTCAGCTGGTGGCCGGAGAAGGTATCGAGACATCTGATGATGAGGCGGCTGCCGTCCATGTTTTCTACGAGCGAGAGCAGGCCGTGCTCGCCGACGCCGGCGAGAGTGCGGGCGAAGAGCTCAGCGTGCACGGGGTTCTCAGCAATCCTGCCTATCAGCGTCTGAAGGATGTTGGACCTGATCGAAAAAATTCAAATTAACACGCATCAATCAAATGCAAACGAATTCGAAACAAATCAAGTAGCAGCACGCCTAGTATATATCGTACGTACGTACCCTGCATGGTTTCTGGCAACGGCGACGATCTGGTCGGGAGGCGCCGCGGCGAGGATCCGGAGCACGTGCGCGACCTGCTCGTCGGTGCAGTGCTCCACCAGGGCTTCCACGAGCGGGTGGGCGACGGCGTCGGCCATGAGCCGGACGATCTCGCCGGCGACGCCGTCGAACACCTGCCGCGCCGCCGCGGCCCCGCCCTCGGCCACCATCCGGACCAGGAACTGGCACCCGTGGAAGCTCCTGGCCACGCTGCCCATGTTGCCGGCCGTCACGTCCTCCAGCCTCCTCCCCGCGTACGGGTCGGCCGCGGCGGCGTTCGAGACGCCGCGGCTCACCCAGTCGGACACCCGCCGCCTGCCGAGGCCGCCACCGCCACGGCCGCGGTCGCTGATGGTGAGGGATCTCAGCGACCTGGCGACGAGGGTCTCCACCACTTGCTCCAACCTGGGCCTCTGCAGCGGCGACGGCGAGCGGCCACGCTCGCCGTTGGGTGAACGATGATGATGATAGGTCGCGCCGCCGCCGCCATTGCTGTTGCCACGACGATAGAGCTCGTGCCCGGCGCTGCTGCCGGCGCCGGTTTGCCAGCCGTTACCCGTGCGTGCATGCTGGGGCACGGGGACGCCGCCGGCGCCGATGAAAGGCGAGGGGAAGGATGAAGCAGTGCCGCCGCCGTTGACGGCTGGCCAGTAGCTGCCCGGCCCAGCGGCATGATGCTGGGGCGCGTACGAGGGAAAGGATGCGCTGCCGCCGCCGCCATAGTTCTCTGGCGAGAAGCCCATGCCATAGTCACCGCCGCCGAGCCTATCGCCGGGTCCGCCGTAGCCGGCGCCTCCGTTGCTGCCCCCGTAGCTTCCACTACCGCCGCTCGTGCCACTCTCAGAAGAAGCGTTCCAGCCTACGGCGCCAGATGCGCCGGCGAAGCGGGCGCCTCCATTGCTTCCGCCATAGCTTCCATTACTGCCGCTTGTGCCAGCAGCAGCATCCCAGCCCACGGCACCAGCGCCGCCGCCGCCGAACCAGCTACTCCCGGCGGCTCCAGAGCTAACGTAGCCGTCGTCGTACGGGTTAAAGAACGGCTCCATGCTTGCACCACTGCCGCCGCCGTTGCTCCGGTAACTGGCCGGCGGCAAACCATGCCAGCGATGGGACGGCTCGGCGCTGAAGCGCCCACCGCCGCCGCCGTTGCTCAAGGGGCTGTCGTCAGGCTCGCCGTCGACGACCACTTCGTTGCCCTTAACAGATCGGCTCCCCTCTTCCATGAAGATAGAGGGCAAGCTAGGGCTGCATGCGCCTGATCTTCAATTGGTCAAGATTCTGGGGGGATTTATATGGGTGGGGGTGTCATGGCCATCGGCTCCCATCTTCCATGAAGATAGAGGGCAAGCTAGGGCTGCATGCGCCTGATCTTCAATTGGTCAAGATTCTGGGGGGATTTATATTGGTGGGGGTGTCATGGCCATCGTATGCTACAGGATAAAGCTAACGCTCACTCGAGTGTTTCTCGAGCCGCTGTCACACGAATTTTTCCTTCTCCCCATCAACACCTTCTTCTCCATCTCCGGCGAGCAACTCCGGCGAGGTTAGGGTTCGGGTTAGGGTTTCGGGTTAGGGTTCGGGGTTAGAGGGGTTCGGGTTGCCGGGGGCTGCTCATCGCCGCCGGACCTAGAGGGAGGTCCGTAGGCGGCAGGCTGGCCCGGCGGAGGAGGCGGGCGGCGGGGGCGCCGGCGGCCGGGCAGAGGCCGGCGGTTGGGGCCAGGGTCGGGCGGGGGAACTCACCGACGTTGGAGAAGAGGACGGGACGCCGGCGGCGGCGGACATCCATGGAGGGCGGCGGTGCGAGGGGGCGGGGGTAGGGGCTGCAGGAGGGGCGGCCGGCGCCGGCTGGCTAGGGTTCGCCGGAGCTCCGTCCGGCCGCGCCGGCGCGGAGCTCCGGCGAACCCTAGGCCGCCGGCGCCGGCCGGGGCGGCGGAGGGGCTTGGCGGGGGCGGCGGCCGTGGGAGGCGACGGGAGGCGTCGGGTGTGGGCGCTGGGGGAGGTGGGGTGGATGGATAAGGTAGGAGTTTGAGTCGATCTCGGCCGTTGATCTTAGATTGAACGGTGCAAAAAATCGAGTGCTGGGAGGCCCCTCCAACACTCGAGTTTTACATAGACAGATCCTATGCTACATGGACTACTGCGTTCATCAAGATCCCTAGGGGATTTATATGGGTAGGGGTGCCATGGCTATCGTAGCCTGCATGGACTACTGCGCGTTCAGATAGAGGTTTCCTCTGGTTTAAATATGGAAGCAGGGGCAGGATTCCTCTGGTTTAACTAAAAACACGTCACCATGCCACCCGGACCATGGGCACGGAGCTGTTCAGTGATCACTACTAGATTCAGTGCTTCAGCTGAATGCCAGAAAGCAGCATTCACCAATCACCATGCCACCCGGACTGAACACCAACGCTTGCTTTCAGGTACTCCTACGGAAAGTTGGAACGAGACCGTCCAACATCGCCCACATGTTCTCCAGACCTCAAACGATTAGCACATTAGCAGCATTCAGATCATAAGTAGACGCCAGCTGCATTCAGATAATATGCAGACCACAGTAAATCCTCCAAACTCTTTCAGAACACACTTTGATATTGTTCAGAATGAAAACATGCTCGTGGAGACACGGATAGGTATCGAGGCAGTCATATATTCCAAACCGTACAATTTCAATAAATGAGATCCACTCCAATCAACAAGATTTCATTGTCTCATGACAAATGAATTTCAGCACATGCAAAAATTCAAACCACGGTGAGGTAACCAAAACACCTAAGATCTTCAGTGATATACTGATATAAAATGCAACGCTGAATCAAATCACAACACAGCATGAGTCGCACAAAACCTACAGTCTTCGGGTCATTAATCAGGTACAGAAAACAAACCAAGGCCAACACGAATGTAAACAACGAACAAACATGAATAATACCAGCTCTTCATGATTTGTATTAAAAGCAGATGACACAGCTCTTAAAACAAGAGTTCAGATGTCCAAATTGTTCACATCTCTCCTTGGCTCACATGAAAATTGTTCTAATCTCCTAGCAAGCCCCATTACCAAGCACAAATTTTAAACCCAGTTCTTCATGATTTGTATTAAAAGCAGATGACACAGCTCTTAAAACAAGAGTTCAGATGTCCAAATTGTTCACATCTCTCCTTGGCTCACATGAAAATTGTTCTAATCTCCTAGCAAGCCCCATTACCAAGCACAAATTTTAAACCCAGTTCCAGAATGTTGAACATAAAGCTCCTGATGCCGAAATGCGTCATATTTAGTGCGATTTCACGTACTCCTGAACTATGTTAAGGCCCTCAGATTCTTCACCATAGTCCTGCAATAGAAACAAAGAAACCAAACATCAGTTAAACTGACAGATTTTCTTTGAATGGATAGAGCAAGATAATTGTTTGTAGCTGTTTAGCAGGAAATCGATCTGTTACCTTGACAACGACACAGGAGCAGCCCACAACCTTCCTTGCCTTGCCCTCAGAGTCAATCTTGCAAAGCTGTGATGGACAGATAATAGGGAAAGCTTGTTAAAACTTATCTAACTGCAAACAGGATAACAGACAAAGCTTGTTAAAACTTGACTAATTGCAATACAAAAAGGCAAGGTGGCGATCATGCTCGGCCAACGTAAAGCTTAAGGCACAAAGCAACTATAACTGGATGTATAGGCATATAAGAATTCAAAAACAGCAGTACAGTTGCCACTATGGAAATAGGTGTTGCAATGCAGATCACCAACTAAATGTTAAACTTGGACCATCAATGTATTATCACACTACACAATGTAGCTCACCAGCTAAATGTTCGGTACCAACACAAATATCACACTCAAATCTAAATTAAGTAGCATTTTTAAGACGCATTATTTTACTCACCCCAGCCCACTCGCCAAGAGTTTTGGCACTAGGCACAGTAACCAGATGAACATTGTGCTCAGAGCACAGTGCCTTCACCAGTTTGACATAATCAGGCTGGTCACAGTCCTCCGCAAGCACGCAAAGCTGAGCAGCATGCTTCTCAATGGCCTTGGCTGCCTCACGCAGGCCCTTCACAAGACCATCGTGAGCACCTGACTTCTTCATGACGAGCTGCAGGGCAGTCATCAGGTCCATCGGCTCTCCAAGAACCGGGGTAGGTGCCTCAACCGCAACCGGGGTCTCCTGATCCCTGTAAAAGCACAAAAACATGGTGAATTAATGAGCATGGCATCAAACGAACAAACAGAAGCATCTCTAGACAAAATTACCAAGCCAAAAGATATTATGCCAACAAATTTCCATCATAGACTGCTTGATATTCACAACTTTTTGCAGATGGGTTAGACTAGCCATGAACAAGCAACAGAGCACAAGAACTTCAGCATAAAGTTATCTTCAATTCCTTGGGAGACCAAGTCTCTACCAACTAGGAACCAGAATAACCTACCTCTCCCCGTACACTAAACAAACCAAGGCCGGTACACTAAACAAACCAAGGCCGGTACACTAAACTAACCAAGGTATCTCTAAAGAGAAATCTGGTTGAACTGCACAGCGGAAGTAAATTAGAACCATTTCTGATTGGTGCTACGACGTGATAAGATGCTGTTCCATAAAAGTGAATTACGGATACGGTCACCAAACAATCGATTCGTAAAGTCCACACAACAAATAACGGATGCATTCTGATGGAAACGTTTCTCCCCCAAGATCAACACCACTAGCGTGCCCAGCACGATTACAGAGAGCGAGCCACGACTCCAAAATTCTCGAAGCGAGTAGGGAAACATCAAAGATCCCGCAACGTGCAAGATAAAAATGTATGCCAACTAGAGATACTGGCACAAAGAGCAAAGATTTGGATTGGAGAACTTACGCCATCTCCCGCGCTCCGAAGACCTGACCGACTGCGAAGGGAATACCTGCGAGCGAGCAAGCGAGCGGAATGAATGTCAGTAGCAATTAGCGAGGGGGGATTTGGGAGGGAGGAGGAGGAGGAGGAGAGGAGGGTCAGGAGCGCGCCGCCACCTCGAGGGGTTGGAGAGCGAAGGGAAGCACCGTGCGGCGGCTAGGGTTTTCGCGAGGGGAGGAGACGGCTGGGTGCTGGTGGACTTATATCTGACTCGGGCCATTTAGGCCTTGGTGTGTTTCATGTTTTAGCAGGCCGAGGCGTGGTGAATAGGCTAAGGCCCAAGTGAGGGTGAAATAGGCCGAGGACCCGCCGATTTTGAAATTGGCCCAAACGGGTTTAGGATGGGTCTAAGAAGACACACATTTTCTCCTCAAAAAAAAAAGAAGAAGACACACATTTTGTGAGAGACAAGGACACATTTGGTATGCTTTCAAAGTTTTTTTCTGCGAATCGCAGCACATACACCTCATCGATGTGAGTATCTCCAAGATATATGATAAAAATTTTGAGATTGATAGTCAAGTGGGCGTTTTGTTGTCAATGGATTAGTCGCCTACAACTAAAAAAGTACTGTTAATTCATAGAATTAATCTAGAAAAAAATATGAGTATCTATACTAAGTTTATTAGAACTCAAAGCCGGCAAGACATGCTTCGAACGTTTTGTTTCTAGAGTTATGTTAGCGTCTAAATTCTGAAAATAAAAAAAATGACACATGTGCTGAGTCGATTGTTCATGTAGGTTTAGGGTATTCAAAAGGCACGGCACACGCAATTGTAACTTAATAGAAAATCGTTCCGCTAATTAAACATAACCAGTTCAGAAGTTAAAAGATGCAAACATGCCACATACGGAATAAAGTCAAGCTTCATCTAGAATGAAGCCGAGTGATAACATGCTACCAAAACAAGCACTGTCAGGTACTCAGGTCGCCACACCGGCTGCTACAGACTGATAAGATGAGATCCTAAACCAACGCAATGCTGCTCTCGCCGCCAGGAGGCTTCCGGACGCCGCCAAAGTAGTCCCGGGAAGCCACCTTTCCATCGGCGAAGATGTTGTTGCCACTCATCTCCCTCAATTTCGCCGTGCTCAAGGCCTTCTCACTTGAGCCAGGGGGAGCATCTTCTTTGAAGATGTTGTTTCCAGTTAGCTCGTGGAATTTCTGATCGTGAATCTTTTTTGCTGTCTTGACCACTGGTTCCTCGCCGAAAACGATGTTGCTCCTACCTCCAGCAGGCTGCACATGCACCGATCATCAAAGCAAGATGAGTCTGTTTATGCAGCAAGTAAATGACGTCCTTAAAAGATACGAACAAATTTGTCGAAGCATCCTTATCTTGTCAATGAAATTGTTACTTTATGCTAGAAAAATGTTCAAGTTGCTATATATACCGGTATGCTTTGACTAATATGAAGTGCTATACCATTTCAAGAAAAAATAAGCTTGGACTTTGGCGACTAATAAGAATGCACCGATCATCAAAGGAAAAAAAATTGTTGATATGTGAAAGGAGCCTCTCACATTGGATACTTTAACTGACGTGTGAATGCTTCTTGGCTGTGGAAGTGCAAAATCCAGATTTCCTCGCAGCTCCAGATTGCGAGCAGCCAAGGGCCTAGCAGGAACCTCAGGAGGCGGTCCAAAGATATCACTCCCACTCAGTTCCTTGCTCTTCGATTCCGAGATCTGCTTTGCTGTTTTCGAATCAGCTATACTCTCCAGCGTGCCACTAAGCTCTCGTTGCTTGGCCACCTCAGGCAATGAGGATGGCTTCTTGGGGGACACACTTGCATCTGTGCTAAATGTTATCTGACTCATGCCAGTGACAATTTGCTGTTATGCAAAAAGGAGGCATGATTTAGATAAAATTCGACCTGAGATATTTAAAAATAGTCACAGAAAAACATTAAGCATTCTCACATAGATACCCAAAGGAGAACTGATAACACATTTCTATCAGAAAATATGTATAGGAGAGTGGAGAGTGGAGACACATTGCCAGACATGCTTCAGTTCGACGTGGCATGGTTGGTGCTCATGACTAGATAAGTATTCCAAAGAAATCTGATTGTAAACATTTAAATGTTTTTAGAGCATTGGAAATATTCGATTACCACAAGGATGATGATAAAACTATGAAGGACACTCTTAATAAGTTGAAATAGCAACTCACTACTATTTGCAGCAAGCAAGGCATTGACATACCTGATACATCCGTACAGTAGTTTTGCTAGGAGGATTTATTGCACCAGGATTAGCCTCCGGATTATCAGTTTCACCAGATGAAGCAAATATTCCACTCCCAGTCATCTCTTTCATCTTTGAACCAGAGCACATTTTCCTGCGAAATGGAGGAAGTTATGTATAGGTGACTGAGAAGGCTAGAACTATGATAAATGAAATGTACTTAAAAAATACATTATAATTGTCTCCTTCGTATATAGTGGAGGGAAAGGATTTTTCTATCTGGTTATTCTTGCAAGATATGAATATAGTTAAGCCCACAGTACAGTGGAACCATTGGACAACTTGGTATACTTTCTCTACGCAATTACATCCTTCACGCCAATTGAAACTCAAAAAGATACATCAACGCATATGCTGCTACTTTATTTAGTAATTTCCTAGTTGGCGAATTTCATGCCTTCAATTATGCATTCATCTTGCTTAAAACTTCGAGTGTGTTGTTTGTAGTTTTCAAGTATGCATTTATCTTAGCTAACATAGAAGTTTAGATTAGAATGACACATTTTCTTTATGTAGCCACAGCAATTATGGAACATTTGATGACCAACATCTGCTTTTCTTACGCTATCTATGGCACAGATTACAGTTATAACAGGTTGCTATACTTGGCAATTTGGCATATACTCCTAACGTACAGAAACCACTTTCCTGACATATCAGCAGCCAGAAAAAAAAAGGAAGCCCCGGTAAGATTTCAAAATTATAGCACCACAGAACATGTAATTTATATAACCACAGCACAATTGCAATTCTGCACGGTAGTGCCAAAGCTACAAGGCACCACCGCTAGATGCCCCAACATAGTCGGGCAAATCATGTCTTCTTGTGAGTGCAAATTGGCACTTGGCAGGGGCTTTTTCAGCTGACATTTTTCCCCATGGACGTTTATCTCCAGGTCACTTTCCAGTTTCCACACATCTACGAAATGCCGTACCGCAACAGCACCACACATTCGGGGAGCCTAGCAACGACTGCCCGCACCGGAGTGCCCAATAGCTAAAGACTCTAGCACAGTAAGAGCGCAAGACAAAGGAGACCCAAACAAGCTGCATGCAAGTGAGGGTACTGAGACAGAGCAACTAAAGAGCTTGCAGCTTTTTAAAATTTTAGCCGCAATTTGTAACCGAAGATTAAGAAAATCAGTACTAGAATTTGAAACCACGGTCCGAACTTTCACTCGCGTGAGAAATCACGCCCGCGCGGGGGGCTCTTTACCACTTATCAGCGCAGACCGAGCGGATCAGGGAACGAATCGCTCACCTCTTGCTCAGATCCTCGGCCTCGTGCTCGGTGACCGGCGCGCCGAACATCGCGGGCGTGATCCCGCCGGCCGGCTGCGCTAGACAGAGAAGCAACGACGGTCAGCAGGCCAGAAATGGCGGCGAAAGTGGGGGTGCGGAGCTCGGCCGCATCGCGGGGTGAGAAAGCTAGGACACAATCGGCGGCGAGCTAGATCACCTTGAGGCCGGGGCGCGAGGCGGGGGCCGGGGTGGCGGCCGCGGCGGTGGAGCCCTCCTCCGACCAGGCGAGCAGGCCCGCCGTGGACGCGTGCGTCTTCCGCACCGGCACCGCCCTCTCCATCTCCCTCTCGCTTTGCTCTAGCTTGCTCGCTCCCTCGCTTGCGTTTCGAGTTTTGAATCGCGGGTGCTCTGCTCTGCTCTGCTCCGCACCGAGGCAGAGAAGTGTTTGTGCTGTCCACCCGCTTGGGGCGGGGGTGGCGGCATTTTGTTTTAAACAAGTTGGCCTCGGTTTGCTCCGAGTCAGGCAGGTACATTGTACACTGTAAGCGGTCCTGTAGATTGTCTCATGCAGAGCCACGTAGAATTTTTGATGATGTGGAGGAGAGAGAGCGAGGTAAGAGAATGAGGTCGTTGCTTCGCGAAACAACCGCCTTATAGGCTAAATTTAGGACTATGAGACAACTCCCTCAATATTGTACGAGTTTTATTGCCATGCAACCAATCATATTTCTTTATTTTTTCATAAATTAAGGGATTTTATATTGTTACGAGACAACTAAAATAATAACCTATTGTATAAGTTGTCCGATAAGCCGTCTCAAAATTACGTGTCGCTGTATGAGACCGACTATTAGATGACACTAATGTACCTGTCCTAGCAGTGCTTGTAACGGATAGCCTAATCGATCTTTGTGTTACTGATGCATGGGGTCAACAAAGCTGGGGCCCTGGTTGCCAGTGGAGTGATATGGTGTGGACAGTGTTTACAGAAACAGATGGTTACTTAAAAAAACAGATGCGAATTCGTTTTTCATCGTGCTATCCACACCATGTTTGTAATCGAAAAATATATATTGACACAAGACATGTCAATTTATGTCACGGTCAATAAACTAGAGGGAAGCACAAATTTGACAAGCATCTATACCATCAGATACGAAGATCCAACGGTACAAGTTATTTCCTCAATGTAAACAAACACTATGTCAATATGTATGTATCCAATCCTAAGGTATTTATGACTCGCTTCGATCACCGAGAAATGGAGACTTTACAAATAAAAACAGGTGATGGGATTCTACCGTTGTCACTTTATATGTATACGGTTATATTATTATAATTAATGGTCCTTTTATTTTAATATTCTATCATTATTTAGCAAATGTGTTTGTTCCTATCTAACAGAACCTCCGCCTCTCACCTGCCTCTAGTCATTTCCCTTATTTCGGATTCTTGGCCCACCAATTATGTCTCGTAGCACGATGGCAGCACCGTCCTCACAATCACCTCCTCCGTCAGGCCTATATAATCTCGTGGCGTTTCTTTTAAAGCCGATAATAAAAGTTTTTCTTCGTCCCATAGGCCCATCCTCTAATTGGTTTCATGGTTCTCAGCTGAAAGGTGCTTAATTTCCATGCACTTGACAACAACGTGTGGAAAAGAAAAAGGACCGTCTAACATTATATTAGTTCATACAAGATCAACACAACCCATTCTCAAATGGGTGCCTATATCTTTTGCATTGGCTCATATTTGGGTTTCTACCTGGTCTAATTACTTCATTAGTAGATGAAATTTTGAGTGAGTTTGATCTTAGATACACCCTGTCCCAAAGCTCCATATGTCATGGATACCCATGTTACACCTTTTTTTGAAATTTCGACCATTTTTGAGCTACACAAAAAGGATTAGTTTACTTATTATTCTTTTTCCTCAAAAAATATAATAAATTCTCTTGTTTTTTCTCAAGGCTATGATCAAAGAGGATTCCAAGGTGTTGCAAATACCAACTAATGTACCCACCTATCAAAATTATGAGACGGGAGGTCTGCATTTAAAATAGAAATTATTATTGCAACTAAAACGAGTTGTAGTTCCAAGCAATTTTTTAGGCTATTCTTAGTGGTTGGTTTCATTCACTATTCCCAAGACTACTTCTTAACACCAAAATTTGGTCTATCGAGCATACAAGAAATCTGACGTAGTTGGTGTCAAAGTTTTTCTTAACAGCACGATGGCATCATGAGAGATCGAGTTCTACTTGATTCCATTTTGCAAATATAATATTTTCTTTTCTTTGCGTCAGGTTTGTAATAAGTCGTAATCGACTAGGAGTTTTTAGTCTAGGGTATAAATATGGACCGGTATGCCACACGAACCTCAAAGATAATACATATCCTGCGCTGGAGTGAAGCAAATATCCCAAACATACAGCATGTCTCGTCTCATTGCACGAAGATCATCAGCCAATTTTTACGTCAACACTACTACATCATACCAAGATGAATAAAACCATGAATGCAATAACTAATACAATGCAATATTTCATGTTATTGTTTCTAAGATTATCCTAACATTGAAATGTTCATTTAGCCCTACCAAATGCTCCCATAGTCTCAAACAAAAATTACAAGTATTTTGCCATTGGGCCTTTGCGCTCCCCCCCCCCCCCCCCCCCCCCCCCCCGCTTCTCTCATGCGGCCAGCGAACCCCTGGCGTGGGTTGGAAAGGTACATGGTGGATCGACGGAGGGTGACGGGGTGACGTGATGCTATTGTGGCAGTGCATCAATATGGCAAAAGGGCAAGCACTGCGAGAGGTTAGTTGGTGGCGGCCATGGAGGGTCGTGGGGAGTGGGGACTAGACAAGAAAGAGAATGGGATGGGAAGGAAAGAGAAGACATATAGAAGAAAGAAAAGGAAATAAAAAACAGATAGAAAAGGATTGAGAAAAAAAATATGAGCGTCATGGACATACGAGACCTATGTAACCATTCTAAAAACTAGAAAAAATCGTTCTACCAACGTTTTCTTAATGAGACGAGGTAGGGCCTAAAAATGCCGCTTCACTGAAGTTACCAAAATCAAAGTCATTTTTGTAAGAGCCAAAACTATACCAAAGAGGCCCTAATTCATGAATGACGCGGAGACATTTAATTAAGGGTGGGCAAAAAGCTCAAGTTAACCATGCCAAGCTAAGGTGAGACACCTTTGTGCCGAGCTTTCAATCTCGGGTTGGCTCAATTCCAACGCTACCTTAATTGGGCAAAGGATATAAGATGTAATGGAACTCAAACTTGTACTCTCTATAGCCCACAACATTTGCATCAACATACAGTACTCCATTGCAACTAGCTTTTGTTCATTGCTGAACTTAGGAAGAAGGTTCTCTCATCATAACTCCTCGTCCAAGTCAGGTTGGTGGCGCGAACAACAATAACATTGACATGGGAGAAGAGAGAGGGCAGAGGAAAGAGAGACTTATATTTCATACAAACGAGCTTCAAGCATATAATAAATAGCTGCAACTATTGATTCCTATAAGAAATGGTACAATGGTAAACCGGCCCGACGATATAAGTCTATAATGACCATCTTTTCTTCCCATTGCGTGGCTGCTCTAAAGCAATATTGATCCCACCGCCACACGCCCAGGACTCGGGATATATCAGGCCAATGCAAGAATCGAAAGAAGGAAGGTCATGTGTGTGGATCTATGGATTGGGGTGGATCATGTCAAGAGGCGGCGGTGGATCAACAGGCGTAGAGAGCCTACGACGACGAAGAGCCGGAGTAGGGCGCCATGCTAATTCTGACTGGAGTACAGCAAGTCCCTAATCCCTATTATTTCACTAAAGGGCCTCAACTGCATCCGCCGCCATGCCTGAGATTGGGGATCAGATCAAGCAGAGATTGAAAGAAGGCAGTAGGGCGTGGATCTTCGGCCTGGGTTAGATGACGTCGAGAGGCAGTGGCGGATGAACAGGCACCACAGACGGCCGACAGGCAGGAGTCGGAGAAGCACATCATATGAGTCGGAGTAGCTAGGGCGCCTTAATTTCCCGCCGAAACGCCATGGGCAGCTTTGGAGAAAGTTTGCACGGCTCGCTCGGTGGGGCGGCTGTGTGGCAAAGATTAAGGCCACAAGCTTGAGACATCACATTACCCCACCGCCAGCATTGGAACTCTCGGAAGTTCAGGCTCCGTTTGGAATGAAGGATACTCAAAGGAATTTTACAGGAACGAGATTCCTATGTTTTGATGACGTCATGCACCGTTTGGATCAAAGGAATGAGGTTTGCCATTCCACAGGAATGGGTAGCGTTCCTTCACAAAACACTGGAATCAAAACATCCACTCCTACTCAATTTTTTCACTGGAACTCGATGAACGCCAGCGCGAGTGATAATCTGGAGATGAGCCTGAGGCACGAGAAACTGGAAGAAGCCATTACATCCGACTTGGTGAAAGCCATGCCCGGTTGACCTGCACAGATGCTGGTACGCCACACCGTCGAGCCCATGGCTCTTGTTACCTTGTGGCCGAAGACGGCACTGTGGGGGAGAGCTAGAGGATGCACCGCACCATGATAGTTGATAGAGTAGATAACCTGAAACTAATGCCGTGCACGGAGAAGGCGGACTGGCGGCGAAGGAAGCTGCCGGCCTCGACAAAGAGAGAAGCAACAAATGGATAAAGATAGAAAGAGGATAAGAATGAACGGTTAAAGAGCTAGCGCGGTGCCTTGCTGGTGGGGTCCATGTTCCTCATGGTCCACCTGTCAACGACTTTAATCGATTTTGGTTCTAATGATTTGTTTTGAGAAATTCATTTGGTTTGGATGTTTTGTTATATATCAAAACTTTCTAATCTTTTGGTTTTGATTCCTACGTTCCAAACACTATCTCATGCAACTTTCCTATGTTTTTCATTCTTCTGTTTTCTCACTTCATTCATAGTCATTTCCTGTGGTTTCTACCATTCCTGTGATTTCAATTCCTTCGTTCCAAACAGGCCCTCGGACATGTCGGGTCCAATCATCCAACCATATATAACATGACGACTTCCCAATGGAAACTGTCCGTACATGACACGGAAGAAGCTTCTACGGCCCACCGACTTCTAACATACTCCGTACTCAACGTACGTTACGTGGGCTCGGGAATCGAAGAGAGCAGCAGCAGGCATGGACGTGGATGTGCCATGCTGGAAGAAGTAGCTAGAACTATCTGGAGCTTGCTATGGCACGCACTGCACATCATTGCTGACTCTGCTAGCTCAGATATTTTTGTGTGAGTACTATGTGGAGCTTCAAGGTTCAAGCAACCTCCCGTGCATGTCTATGTTCATAGCACCCGTCAGTGCATGTCTATGTTCATAGCACCCGTCACGACGTCACGTAACTGGCCGACTTGCACGCACCTCTCGCATGCTCTAGGTGGCCGGCTGTCCCGCACCGGCTGAGAGCCGCTCGTATTTTATTTCCGCCCGCCGCACGCCCACCGACGCGTTTGACCGGCCAACAACCGGTGTGTTTAGTTTTAAAAAAAAAAAGTAAAAGATAAAAGTTTGTTGAAAATGTCACATCGGACATTGTAGCGCACTGTAGCACTTTTCGTTTGTTTGTGGTAAACATTGTCCTATCATGACCTAACTAGGCTCAAAAGATTCGTCTCGTCGTGTATATCAAAACTATGTACTTAGTTTTTTATTTACTCACGTTTAGTGTTCCATGCATGAAGAAAGAGATTTGATGTGATTTGATGTGATAGGTGGATAGTGAAGTTTGGAGAGAGAATTTTTGGATTTTTGATGAAACTAAACACAGCCGACGTCACAGCTGCTTGCGCGACCGTGCTTGCGCGTTGCGCAAGCGTCATGCATGTATGCAACCCTTTACAGTACTCTGCGCGGCTGCACACCAGTACACGGTACCACACGTACATACAGCATATGTACGCACGCTAGCTTTAGCTTTATGATTATATCGTAGCTTTATGATTATATCATCTCTTGATGCAATGATGCACACTCTTGCATAATATTTGGGGGGCAACCGGCAACATATATCAAACATCAATCCTCCTTTGGGCACGATCGGCAACACATACATATGGTCCAGCATGTTTGGTAGAGTTTCAACTGATTTTGATTCTCTACAAGAGCTAAGTTTCTGAGAAGAATTTGACTAAAATTGACTCTCTTTAGTTCTCTACTATAAACTCTCAAAATTAGAACGGAAAATAATCAATCCACATAATTAGGAGTAGCTATTTTTTTCAGCTCCTTCCTAGCCATTCAGAGAATCACTTTACAAAATCAGCACATAATCACTTCTCCCTAGCTAAAAACTATTTGGTATATTCAGCAATGAAGAATCAGCTAGCTCTGGTAACTCTATCAAACAAAATTAAACATGTGCTTTTCTTAATTAAAAATAAGTAACAATAATCTGTTTTTAAGTAACAGAGACAGCAGTGAATAGTGAGTAGATAGCTTGAACAGCGTACGCGTAGCCCGGCCTGTTATTTCACTAGCTAATTAAAGGGCGGGCCTCTCAGCTGCATCACCCGCGACGGCTGAGATTGGGCCATTGGGGATCAGGATCAGGCCGAGATTGAAAGAAGGTAGTAGACGTCGAGAGGTAGTGGTGGAGGAACAGGCACAGACGGCCGATGGGCACGAGTCGGAGAAGCACGTAGTACATGAGTACGGAGTAGGGCGACTTTCCCGCCGAAATAACTTGTCGGTCTGGGAAGTTCAGACATATATGCCGGCTCCAATCGTCCAACCATGACACATGACACTGCCCAATGCAAAACTGTACGTCGTACATGACATAGAAGAAGCTTCTATCCCTCCGTCCCATAATATAAGCATTTATTGACTTTCAGACATTACGTTTGACTATCCGTCTTATTCAAAAAAATTTATAAAAATATAAAACAAATAAGTCACACTTGAAGTATACCTAGTGATAAACCAAATCATAGCAAAATAAATAATATATTCACAAAATTTTTGAATAAGACGGATGGTCAAATATGATACACGAAAATCGAAGAATGCTTATATCATGGGATGGAGGGAGTATAACTCAACGTCCGTACGTACGTTACGTGGGCGGGCTCGGGAATTGATCGAAGAGCGCGCAGCATGCACCATGGGCATGGATGATGTAGTGCGCCATGCTGGAACCAGCTAGAACAATCTCCGGCCTGTTAGTAGCGTCTGGAAGTCTCGGGAAGCTGCTTGTTGCGCGACCGTCCTTGCGCAAGCTAGCGTCATGCAGCATGCAAGCTTAAGCGAACGCAACCCTGTACACGTACAGTACTCTGCGCGCGCGACTGCACACCACACGTTCACATAGCATGTAGGCACGCTAGCTTTATGATTATATTGTAGCTAGCTTTATGATGATATCATCTCTAGCTTGATGCATAGTTTTAGCTTCAAGAATTTTTGGAGCTAGTCATCCGATGCCTACCTTTAGAAATTCTTAGCCAAATGAAGTAGAAATGCATGGCAATTGGCAAGTTACTCTCATAATACTAGTGGTGGTACCGCTCTGGAGAAGTAAAAAGGAACGAAGATTATTGCTCCCATTCAAGAGCGTGTGCCATTCTTGCACGTGTTCCATGAAAAGAACCGGAGGTAGTAGGTCAAAAGAGAAAAGAGCCGATGAGTGACCCAGCATATCTCTTTGTTGCATTGCATTGGATATATTAATTGTTTTTAATCATCTCTAAGATGACAACGTGGCATCTCCTATTACCCTATTAGAGATAAATAATAGTGGACGCATTTGGATTCGATAATTAATGCCCTCACTTTTGGAGGTACGAGAGAGACGCGTGAGAGTGAGTGTGAGACCACGCTGCACAATGTAGTATCTCGTGTCTGGTAGCAAACTGTACGTGTTCTGCTAGTTCTTCCTCCATTTCTTACTCTTAAGTAGTAAAAATCTGTCTTAAATTACCGAGACAGCAGAGTAGATAGCTTGAATAGCGCGCGTGGACGTTCATAATTTGCACAAGATCAACAACCCATATGTTGTGGACGCGACTGGAGTACCTACCTGATCTGCCTTTGTTTATGCAAATCATATAATATAGGGATAGCCTGCCGGGCTAAGCATGAGCAATAATATGGCTGCCTGTCGACACCAGAACCAAATGAAGTCACGCACTGCACACACACATAAACAACAAATGAGCCCAAGTATATTACTAGCTGCAGGTGTGGCTGAAACCAAATCTCATGTTTGTTTTCTTGACCACCGTAAGTAAGCCCGGGAATGAACGTAACCCCCCAAGTCCGACAGAAACGTTGGGCGTGTACATCTGCGAGCCAACCCAACCATGTGCTCCAACCTTGGGCTAGCTATAGGAATGGTACCCTAGGGCTCCATGCATGCACCGCTCTATTCCCGATGCCACGGCCACGTCCTGCGCGGGCGGCGGATGAGCCACGCCACGAGTCGCGACATCTATCACCAGCCCGCCCGGCCCCCCTCTGACTCTCACACTCTGCTTGGCTCTTTCTCACTTCCGGTCGCGTGTATAAATCCTTTCCCGGCGCCGGCGCAACCGTACCGTCCATTTGCCTGCCGTCGTAGCTACATCGATAGATCACTCGCGTCAGTAGACCACCGACTATTCAAGCTAATTAAGCAGCACACTACTTTGCTAGATAGATAGTGTCTATGAATCACGGCATCCACGGCCGGAGGCATCCTTTCTCCGAGGCGGCGATGGAGCACGACGTCGCGCACGGCGGTGGTGACGGTGCCCGCGCCGCCGTCGCCGCAGGCGGCGAGGCGCCGTTGGAGGCGGCGGCGCTGGAGCAGGAGGAGCTCAGCGAATCGGAGTCGGGGTCCGAGTCCATCGAGATATCCGACCTGAAGCGCCGCATGTGGAAGGACCAGATGCTGCTCAACAAGCTGGAGGGCCGCGCCGGCGCCTTCCGTGCCACCGCCGCCGACGCGGGTGGCCCGTCGTCGTCGTCGAGGCCGGCGGGCCCTGACGGCGGGCTGCTCCTGGCGGCGGCGGCGGACGAGGAGACCGCCGAGGTGCGGTGCCGGCGCAAGGCGATGCTCCGGGCCCAGGACGGCGTCCTCCGCCACATGCTCAAGATGATGGAGGCCTGCAACGCGCGCGGGTTCGTGTACGGCGTGATCGACGAGGCCGGCGAGCCCATGTCCGGCTCCTCCGACAGCCTGCGCGGGTGGTGGAAGGACAACGTCAGCTTCGACCGCGCGGGGCCCATAGCCCTGACCCTGACGGGCCCCGGCGGCGCCGGCGACAGCCCGCTGGGCATGGGCCTCTCGTCCTCCTGCCTCCACCGCCTCCAGGACATCCAGGACAGCACGCTGGGGTCCGTGCTCTCCGCGCTCATCCAGCACTGCCAGCCCCCGCAGCGGAGCTTCCCGCTGGAGCGCGGCCTGGCGCCGCCGTGGTGGCCCACGGGCCACGAGGCCTGGTGGGGCACCCAGGGCGAGGTCCAGGCCCACCAGGGCGTCCCGCCGTACCGGAAGCCGCACGACCTCAAGAAGGCCTGGAAGATCAGCCTGCTCAGCGCGGTGATCAAGCACTTGAGCCCGCGCTTCGACCAGATGCGCAAGCTCGTGTGGCAGTCCAAGCGCCTGCAGCAGAAGATGAGCGCCAAGGAGACGGAGACCTGGTCCGAGATCCTCAGGCAGGAGGAGGTGATCAGCCGCCGCTTCAAGTCCTCGCTGCGGATCACGCCGCTCGACGACGGCGACGGCGACGGCGTGGAGGCGGACGACGATGACGTGGCCGGCGGCCGCGCGCACGGCAAGCGCAAGCGGGAGCTGATCAGCACGAGCGGCGGAAGCAGCGGCGCCGGCGGCGGCGGAGGGAGGGGCGGCGGCGGGGAGCTGGCCGTCGTGCCGCCGCCGGAGCTGCTGGCCGGGCTCGTGGCGGATGACGATGAGGAGATCCTGCTGAGCCCGATCGACGAGCTCATGAAGCTGTACTACGGCCACGCGCCTGGTGATCAGGGCGGCGGCGGCGGCCATCCGTGGAACGGCGGCGGCGGCGCCATGGCGGCGGCGGTGCCTCCGGGGGAGATGGATGACATGATGTGCGGCGTCGACGCCGTGCCGCCGGACGTGCTGTTCGACGTTGATGGATACTTGTTAGATAGTTTTTTTTGAACTAAATATTTGTTAGATAGTCAAAGTAGGTGTCGTACTGCTTAGCTTGTTTGTTTGCATTCCATTTCTTCTGAGCTTATCGTGATGGGGGAGCTGTGAGTGCGAGTCTGTAACGCGTGGCCTCGAGTATAGTAGAGATCTGGACTGGATGAAGATGATAGCGTGAGTAACCAATGATGCTTTGCTAACGCCGGCCGGCGGGGGGTTAAACTCGATCATAGTTGAACACATTTTGTTCGAAATGGTTACACCTTAGGAGATGTTCTGTTTTCTTAAAGTTTACATGAAACTAGCTTGTTCCTATTTTCTTCAGGTGTCCTATATTCCCACCGTTTCTCCGGTATGCCGATCGAGGCCTGGCGGTTGCTGAAGAGCAGCGCGGTAAGGAGGAAAGACGCCGGCCGCGACCGCGACGTTGTTGATTTGGGATAGGCGATGCTGAAGTGATGTCTCCCGGGGTTGGAGAGTTTGAGTTTTCTGCTGGTGCGGCGACGACGGGCTTCTCCGTTCGTTGGGACAGCGTTGTATTGAGCGGCCACAGAACACCGGCAGAGGCGTGGTGGCCGCCGGCTGACGACGGCCCGTGGCGAGAGGATCGTGTGGCGCGGACACGCCGGTATCCGCCTCCGAGATTCTGCTCCAGGTAACCAGCTAGAAAATCGATTGATTGGAACTCCCAAAGACGGCCCGGCCCGGCCCGGACGTAACGTAACAGAACCCACACAGGTGTCCGTCTAGCCCCGAAACTGGCCCGGCCGGCGTGGGGACTTCCGGCTCCGCCTGCACCGTCGGATCAGATCAGGACGGGCCAGATCCTGGACGGAATCCAATCCGTGCGTGACTCCGTCGTGGAGGCAAGGCGCCGTTTGCACGCAAAGGCGAACGGGATTCCCTTCTCTCCCCACATCTCCTCGACTCCTCCTCTCCTGGGATTCCACCTACCCGCCCCTTCTGCATTCGCCCCCTTCCCTGGCTGGTTGCCTGCCTGCCTGCCGGGCCGGCACGGCGGCGCGGCGAGGCGGGGCGAGGCGCTAGCGCGAGGCCACGGGGCTGCCAGGATCGTCGGCTCCTGGCGGCTCGCCCTCCCGCGCTTCCTCCAGACCCATCGGAGATCCCGGCGCTGGCGTTTCCCGGTAAGCCGGGCCCCGGTCAACCTCGAACTCCAGTCTGATTCACGGGGAACTATTCTGGCCCGCGCGGTTCATCCGTTAGCTTGTAATTTCTTCTGGGGTCGATGAAATTAGCCCATCGCAGTTTGGTTTGACCGGTTTGGATTTTGGTAGGAGTTGAGGCGTCGAGGACGAGGGCTGAATTGGTATTGGCAGAGCACGTTCCGCGCGCTGTCAAACTGCTACCCGTTTGCTCTTAGTTGGATCGTTTGAAACCGCTCATGCGTTTTTTTTTGGGGATTTGGGGGTTTAATTCAGGTCCTGCATTTTTTGTGTTAGAAAAGTTACATATACGAGTATAATTCGATAATAAAATGAGCTGTGCATGTTATTGATCCTTTTTCTTATTTATAAATGTTGCCAAAGCCTACATTCGGTATGGTTGCAACCTCATTCTTGTATATTGGTATGTGCTGATTTGCTACTCTTTTTCTGTAATGACCTATGGTCATATGATGCCTACTGCCTAGCAGATTATGGCTACATGCCAAATGTACAATTGAGCGATGGGTCTTTAAACAAATTGCACAAGAGTGTTGCTGTGTGTCACAAATATTTGGTTTTGCAGACTATGTCCACTTTCAAGTCTGCTTCCTGTTTATGGTGCTGAAAATGTTCATGGCCTATTAATCATACTTATAAACTTGTACATGTCTACAATATGTCTATGATTTATAGTGAAGCTCATAGAACTCCTGTTTTTCGAAACTATATTCAGCGTCTACTGAAGGACTAGAGATATAAATCTGCACCAATTATCGAATTTGAAGAAAAGAAGTTCAGATGGGTTCCATTCTAAGTGCTACAGGTAGTACTGCAAAGTCTATGGATCACCATGAGACATCTGGAACAGATCCTAATAAGAGGGTCAAGGTATCTACTTATGAGTATGGGTCGAACACGAGGATCATTACAAGTCTTCCTGATGAGCTCTCGTTTCAAATTCTGGCAAGGCTACCGAGGATTCATTACCTAAATTTGAAGATGGTTTGCCGAGCTTGGAAGGCAGCAATCACCAGTAATGAACTTTCCCCGCTGAGGAAAGAGCTTGGTGTAAGTGAAGAATGGTTGTATGTACCGACCAAAGTTGAGGCAAATAAGCTCGATTGGTATGCCCTTGATCCATTGCTTCAGAAATGGCAGCGGTTGCCGCCCATGCCTTCTTTCGTCAATGAGGAGGAATCCAATAGGACGGGAGCTTCTGGGTTCCGGATGTGGAATGTTGTGGGCTCAAGCATTAGGATTGCTGATTTCGTGAGGGGCTGGTTCTGGCGAAGGAATGGTTTGGACCAGATGCCTTCTGTGGTTGCTCATTGGGTGTTGCTAATGGTTATCTATATGTCGTTGGGGGGTTTTCCAAAGCTGTTGCCCTGAACCGTGTATGGAGATATGACCCTTTTCTCAATTTGTGGGAGGAAGCAAGCCCAATGATGACTGGGCGAGCTTTCTGCAAAGCAACATTCTTGAATGGCAAGTTATATGTAGTTGGTGGAGTCAGTAGGGGTCGGAATGGCTTGCTACCTCTGCGTTCAGCTGAGGTGTTTGATCCGGAAACTGGAGTGTGGAGTGAGCTACCAGAAATGCCTTTTGCAAAAGCACAGGTACTCCCCATGGCTTTCTTGGCTGATGTGTTGAAGCCTATTGCGACAGGAATGGCACCCTACAAGGGTAAACTGTATGTTCCTCAGAGCTTGTACTCATGGCCATTCTTTTTTGACATTGGAGGCGAGATCTATGATCCAGAACTGAATTCTTGGTCGACGATGCCGGATGGTCTCGGTGATGGATGGCCAGCAAGGCAGGCAGGCACAAAACTGGGTATTGTGATCGATGACAAACTTTACACCTTGGAGCCTTCCAGCTCTTTGGACAGTGGTAAGATAAAGAGATACAACTCCGAAGAGGACACATGGGTAACTATGACACCAGAGGTTCCTGTTAATGATTTCACTGATGCAGAGGCCCCTTATTTACTCGCCGGCCTCCGCGGAAGGCTCCACGTTATAACAAAGACGGCGAACAATACTCTTCAAGTTATGCAGGCTGTTGTACAGAATAATAACACTGACAACAGCGCATCTGAAGAAAATGTGTTATGGAACACAGTGGCTTCCAGGAACTTTGGGACCGCCGAGCTTGTCAGCTGCCAGGTTCTTGATGTTTAAAACGTGGATCACTACTTACACTTGTAGAGCATACATATCATAGGCCATCGTTTAAACCAACAAAAATATGGTTGGTGTGTGTGGAACTGGCCTATGATTTGACAGGGAGGGAGGGATCAATTACAGGTATTGGGATTTATATAAGTTGACATACAATCGAGATGGTTAATGTACAGTGTGTATAGACATACAATGAGATGGTTAATGTACAGTGATTGATTGTAGTTCCTTTTGAGCGTGTTTCTGGTCCTGAACTTGTGGAATGCACTTCATTCAAGGTGGCTATTCTCCTATTTTACTGGATACCTGCCATCTATCTTTTGCTCCCAGTAACCTTCGTTTTTCATGTCATAGCTGCCTACCGTTCTTTTGTCAACAAGTAGTCAGAAGATTTCTGTACTTTTATTCCACATGAACTAATAATGCTTTAGTATAGCTCACTCCTGGATCGCACATTTGCATTGTTTAATCGCTTCCACATCACATTGCATATCTCAGAAGTCAGAACACCCAAAGGGATTGATTTACTTGCAATTTGACCAAAGCAACGGCTTCAGATTTTGGCTTACAGCATTTGGACTACAACAATCCTTGCAAACTCCTACTTATTATATTACAAAGAAAGGCTACAACCATCAATCTACAATCAGGAAACATCGATCAACCCTCAAGCTGCAAGATGCAAACGTCTGGCTGTGAATCTGTTCCTCGATCCCATGGTTCTCCTTCACCGCCATGAATCCATGATCCGAATGCTTGACAATCTCGGCCTCACGGATTTACCAGCTCTGAACCCAGGCTCTGAACAATGTTCAGATTTTCAGTATCCCAAGTTAGGCCTTGTTTAGTTCCTAAATTTACACTCCTAATTTTACTATGCAAAAAGAAGATTCTCGTCACATCAAAATGTCATAACATGCATGAAGTACTAAATGTACATGAAATCAAAGACTAATTGCACAGTCTTGTTGTGCTCCGTGAGACGAACATTTTGGGCCTAATTAATCAATTTTTATACAATTTTTCACACATTGATTGCGAGGAGACATCATACCCCCATATTTGCACACCCAAATTTGCATCTAAGGCCTTAGTGTCAATGTTTGGTTAGGCTGCTCGCACCGGCTTCCCCCAAACGTTCTTGCAGGAACGTTTGGGGGAACGAACACCTGCAGCGGCGTCCTGGATGGGTTCCCCTACGACAGAGGAGGGCAGCCTCTCCCCCAGATCCAGGGGAGGTGCCGGAGGTCCGCCACCCGCCACGGTGGCGCGGGCCCCACGCGGCTCCAACCGCTCGGGAGCGGGGAGGGGAGGCGGAGGCCGCGGGGAGGAGAGGAGAGGGGAGGCCGGGGCGACGCGCCGGACGCGCAGGAGGAGAGGGCCGCCGCCGCGCTCGGAGAGGGCCGCCGTCGCCCACCACTGGCCGTGCTCCGCCGATGACGCCGACGAGGAGGAGGACGTGGACGCGACGGAGGAGGCCCGCGCCTGCTCGAGCTGGAACGGCCGGCCCAGCGCCGCCCTCGGCGCCGGCGCGGCCGTGGCGTTTTCGTCCACCCCGATGCCGCCGCCGCCGCCGTAGACCACGCGAAGCCGCCCGTTGAGAGGGAGAGGAGAGGGAGGAGGGGTGCGGCGGCCCACTCGCCCACGCCGCCGTCGCCGAGGAGACAATGTTGGGGCCGCACCGCGCGCGAGCTCGCCGCCGCCGGGGAGGCCGGTCGCCTCCGCGAGGGCCGGCCGCCGGTGGCGGCGCCCGCGCCGGAGGGGCCGCTGGAGGGAGGCGGCGGCGCGGGTGGAGTGGGAGGGGGAGGAGGCCGCGGCGGCGCGGGTGGGGATAGGAGTGGAGGAGGCGGCGGCGCGGGTGAGTGGAGAGAGAGGAGGGGAGGGGCCGGTGGGGAATAAGAGAGAGAGGGAGAGAGATGAGGGGGGAGGTAGTAAAAAAAACCTGACGTGCGGGGGCGCAGCGGGGTAGTTGGGATAGAGAAGGGTGACAGAGGACATCGGGTGCGCGGGAGAAATTAGAATAGGAATGAATCTCGATTAGAATATAATATTCTTTTTAGTGGAGTGAAATAGAGAAATGCGAGTGCGAACAGCCTTCCTACCTCCCCTACCCCGGTAATCCCAGGGCAGCTGATTGGTCCACTGGATAGGCTCCTGAGTCCCTGAGGGCATGGCTAATAAGGCAGCCGGCTGCCGGCTGTAACCCAAGTTACTGTTTTATTTTTTATTCACCGTCTCATGCATGATTTAATACTTGTTCAGCTTTTGCAGGGTGGACAACCAACCGGAGTGCAGAAGCAACGCTGGTGGGCTCCAAAACAGTGCTTCCGCCTGCATTTCGTCGGCGTTTTACAAGACGCTCGCTTCTATCTCTCTCTTCCTTTCTCACTCCAACACGTCGGATTTCGCCGACCCAACTGAGCTTATAATACTTCGGCCTTGTTTAGATCCCAAATTTGGTAGGCAAATTTGAGAGTATGATATCTCTTCGTAATCATTACGTCATTATAGCATTTCGTTTGTATGTGCGAAAAATTATCTAAAAAATGATTAATTAAGCTCAAAATGTTTGTCTCGCAGAGTACAACAAAACTGTGCAATTAGTTTTTAATTTTATCTACATTTAGTATTCCATGCATGTTATGACATTTTGATGTGATGGAGGATCTTCTTTTTGATAGTAAATTTGGGGTGGAATTTTAGAACTAAAGGCCTTGCTCTGATGCGACGGCGGGGAGGTCCATGCCTTGGACACGTGCAGAATCCTCCTCCTCTGACTTTGGGCGTTTCGGCTGCAGCTACCAATCTGATGCCGACCCGCAACGTCTCTATATTACATATAGGTCAACGAAGTAGGCGGCGCATGATGGCATGGGGCGCAGATCCGGATCGATTCCCCAGCAATCCATCCAGCATGCGCCTTCTTTCTCTCCCAAACCTGAACAAGCAACAAGCAGCGTCAGCAGTGGCGACATCGCGTGCCAAATGCGACGGGCGGACGTGCGCGCCCGCGTGCGGGGAGCTTCGTTTGTTCTTTCTGGTTGGTTGGTGGGTGCGATGGAAGTCCAAGCGGACAGAGGGAGAAAAAAATGCGATGCTTCCACAACAAATCACCAAACTGTTTAAAATTCTCTCTTCAAATTTTACTATTCACTTATCACATCAAAATCTCTTTCCTCGTATATGAAACACTAAACATGGGGTAAATAAAAAAACTAATTACATGATTTTGATGTACAAGACGAATCTTTTGAGCCTAGTTAGGTCATAATAGGACAATGTTTATCACAAACAAACGAAAAGTGCTACAGTACGCTACAGTATCAAATGTGACATTTTTCACCAAACTTTTCCTTCCTCTTTTTGGAACTAAACATGCACGCGTCTCCATGGCGTCCACAAGCTTTTGTTACTCGCGCAGGCTTGGCGCAGACCAAGGTCATGCGTGACGAATGGAGGGATGGCTGCTGGCTGGAGGCGGCGTGAGGCCCATTTTGGAACCCAGATGAAAAGTACTTAAAAATAATTAATTAATTAGTGAGCAGCTTTACGATCTATCTTATAAATTAAAAAGAGGAGTACTAGAGTAGTTTTCTTTTGTTGTATATCACAGTAATATCATTCATTCACATGCCCAATAACCCAGTTGAAAGAACTAATAGATGACAGACCGAAGCGAGTCTAGTGGAACACATGCCCCCATCCCCTCAAATTTTGGTTTGAGCAGACTTGGAGGTTATTCGAATTTAGCCAGACAAGGCCTCCTCAATCGTTGGTGCGTTCGTTCGCTGTTGGAGGATCATGTCCATAACGCTCTGTGCTAAAGTTCGTCGTGCCACGTTTTGATAAGGCCACCATTTGCTTCCTGCATAACCTTCGGAATGCCGCATGAGTCCTGTTGGTTTTCAGTTCTAATTCTAACAAATGAAACCCAAGCTTGATGTGGCCAGCTGAGGAAATCAACCAAACAGAGCTATACCTTCTCTGGGGTTGTGGTCGTCGCCATTTTTTTTTTCAGCACAGCTAGCGGCGGCACTTGAACATGGTTGCAAAGTTGCAACCGGAAATGACCAGAATGAGCAGTTAAATAAATTTATTGGTCTGAACTTTTACCGTCTTTTTCCCCTCACGTCTCCACGTAAATTTCGTTAATTCTAACAAATGAAACCAAGAGCATGATCTTCCACACACCCGTTACACGCTCATCATGCATAAAGAAAAAAACAAAGAAAGAACAACGTCTGCACCATCGGAACCTGAGCATGCCATACTTGCATTGGCACATACGGAGTACTGCTCACTGGCTAGAGTAGAACCTGCGTACTTGCAAGCTCCGATCCCATCCGCTTCAACGATCCCTCAAAAAATCTCAGAATCGCCGATAGATGGACGGACAAGCAGAGAGCTGAAGATGTTCCGATCCATTATTATTGGTCTGTGGTCTCCACGCCCGCCTTGGGCCGCGCGCGGAAGCTCTGGATGGGCCTCAGGGGCCCTGCCCACTGGAAACGAGCCGCCTTCGCCATCGCTGCAAGACAAACGCGGTGGAAAATTAGAGAGGGTGTACAGCATACTGCTTACTTAGGAATGCATATATGATGAAATTTTGGACCTGTTTTTATAATTTTCTATGGATGCATCGGCACTCACTAATCGCCTTTCGCCGAACACGACCGCGCAGAGCCGGTCGGAGCGTCAAGGCAACCACGTGTTTTCCTGGTGGAGCCGCCTGCGGCGGCGAATGTAGACTCTGCAGCAGACCAATCATCTTCAGACCATCTCCAAAATCCAAACGCCGCTGCAGCATCAACATCAACTCACCTCGCGGAGTACTACTTGAGCACGAATCCATGGTCAACACACGTAGTGCAACGTTGCACTTGCTTCCCATTTCTTCAGACACGTGCCTTAAACATGCCACAGAGTCCTCATCGCCTTTCCACATATATAATGCCACTACCTAACACTATCTCGCTAGTAGTGTCAACGCATAATGTGTAATCACCTGCAAAGGTCAATGAAGTTGGCGGCCATGGCAGCACGGTGCGTGCGTGTTCAGATAATATGGATGGATTATTTAATTTGTCAGTTTAATTTGCATCATCATTTCCAGAACGATCGCTCGCGGGCGTCACGGGACGAACGCATCACAAACGTCTCGGTCGCGTCCACAACTTGCAGTATATTACTCCCGCTCATCAGGTTCAGCGCCAGATTAATAAGGTCATGCGTGACGAATCGAGCCGTGGCTGGAGGTATATGCAATGTAATGTAATGCAACGCAAAGCGACACGGAGAGAGATAATGCAGTGTATGGCTTTGGTTCACTGAGAGGGGAAAGAACACTTTTCATGCGCCACTTGGCCGGCATGGAAATGGAAGCTTGCAGGGGTCAAACTGGGAGTGTTCTGGAGACAGCTGCTGTCTCGGCATGCCGGTCCCAATCCGGCCTAAAGATTGCTTATTACCTGAGATATCATCCATTGTGCGTGCGTGTCTGCTGGCTCCTCTGTATTGGTTGGTGGTCAGCGCTCAGCAGAGTGGAGACACAAGCCAGGCCATTTCGGCGTGCTTGCTGGAGCCAATGAAGAACAAACCATACACACCCACAAGCTTGAAATAAAGAGAGAGCCATACGGAGAAAAGCATAGTGTATGACAATTAGTCAATTACGTCTTGAATTCCAGAAGCGATTTTTACATTTCCTTTTTGCCATCTCATGTACTACTCCGTAATTTACATCGAGTAACAAATGGAACAACAAGATTCGCAACAAGCGAGTAAGAAATTAACGCCCGCTCGCCAATTAAGAAACAAAGAACAAGGCCACTGATGCTAGCAAGCTATACGTATACTGCCATTTCGTGGCATCCAGTCATATCATATCCATCCATTATCCAACCAAACGCTAGCAGTCTAGCACTCGCGTACTTGCAAGCTCGTCTTCTTTAGCAATTATATTCGCGCCTCGGCCGATCGACGATCAGCAATGGCGGCAGTCTGAATCAACCATCAAGGCATCAAGAAGAAGAGGCAGCTCCAGTGGCGCCCTCACTCGAGGCGGCGCCTGTTAGAAATCTAGGCAAATTTCGGTATATTTTAATTCAAGAAATTATCAACAAATTCATGACAAATATAAGTGATCCAGTGGGAGCAAAGCATGTGCTTGTGTTCAAGTTAAATCTAAAAAAAAACAAGAACAGTAAGCAAAACCAGAGAGGATTTAGTTTATACCCAAGGACGGAACCGGAACCGGAGGAACTAGAATCGCCGTTACTGGTCATTGTGACTAGCCTGCTTGAAGTAGTCGATCTGATTCGGTGCAGTGACGAGTTGGTGCAGTGCAGTCCCTCGAACGACCAGGCCACCAGGAAGTAGTCGTTCGCTTGAGGGAGATGAACGCCGGGACGTAGTCGTTCGTGCTGACGAAGATGCCACCGGGAAGTAGACGAGGTAGTCGTTCACAGTAGCGAGCACACGCGTACGAGTACGCTCCCCAAAAACCTTATCGTCCGCCTATCCCGAGCAGGATCGCTAGGCAGACGAGGTTCGGAGGCAACTGCTCACGCAAGCAGAGTGCGCGCAAAGCTTGCGTTGGGGATGCGAGAGAGCAGCAAACAACAGGGAGAAGAGAGTGGTCTCCTGAAAGGAATATCAGAGAGAGAGTTGTGTCTTATATAGGTGCCCAACAGGAGAGGGAGGATGAACCTGGACGCTATTGTCCAGCCATAATGCCATTTAAGCGTCAGTTACAGGATTCATGACAGTAACGGTCGTCAGTTACTCTCCCCATGAAGACTGCAACGTCTCTAGCTTCAATGTCATTAACAGCAAAAACGTTCACCCCCGCTCGGCCACGACGAGGCGAGCGAGCGCGCGCGTGACATGTCCTTCTCCTTTTACCAACTTCACAAGCGGTCCATATTTGGTCCACCTTTTAAGTTAGTTAGGATTCTCGTAAACTCTCAATCTGGGATATAGACCCCTAGCATTTATCAGTGGACCTTTAATTTCTTTTAATTAATTGAAACAAAATGGGCCAATGGCCCAATTAATCCAACAGCGCCCGCCTTGGGGTGCACCTCCTTCTTCACGAGCCCGAACAGGCCTCCTCATCCTCCCCTGCTGCGGCCGCCGCCCGATGCCTTCTCCTCCCCGGAGCCCTCCCGCCTGCTCTTCTCCTCCTCGGCCGCCTCCATGCGCCGAAGCTTCTCCTTGTACGCGTTCCTGAGCACGTACGCCTCCACGAAGTCGCCTCCCATCATCGACGCCATCTCTCTAGCTGGTCCTCTGCTCGGTGTCCTTCTCCTCTGATGAATCCTCTGCTCCAGTAGAAGGTTTTGTAAGCTTGGTGTGAGCTCTCGGTGAGTTTGTGAGCAGTCTCGAGGCGCGTGGCCGCTCTTTTATAGGCTCGCTACCTGATGGGCCAGGGGCGTAGAGGAGACTTGGCACGCAAGCTGAAGCTGGGAAACTGACAAGGGGGGTCGAAGAATCTGGATTGCTTGGGGCGCGCGGAAAGCCGGTCGTCGGCACGCCGAAAACGAGCCCCCGGCGGAATTTCCGCGATGTCACGCGTGACGCACCGAGCACACCAGGCCCGAAAAGGTCTCCCAGGCCCCGTGCGCGGGGTGGCGGTAGGATCTTGCTTGCGCGAGTGGGCTGGGTCGGTCGCGCGATCGCGACGGGGGCTCCGCTACGGGTAGGGAGCTCACGGAAACGTTGCGGAAGCTCCCCGGCCCGGCCTGCTCGTGCTCGGGGACCGCGGTTCAATACTTTGGGCCACGGGCACGGTGGAAAAACGACCGCCTGCTGCTCGTGGTGGACTGGACTGGGTTCGTTACGGGACGAGTGCGCGGCCGGCCCAGGCGTCAAACGTGCGAATCAATTGACGCGTTACGCCATTGCATTGCATCGACCAACCATGTTTTTTTTAAGAAATCCCTAATTAAGGGATAATTGTGGATTTATACTGAATATACCCCTGAAGGGTTCCCCACATCTATATAATCAACAACCTTGTATTCATCTATGACTAATGAGAAAGAGATATGAAGTTCCACCTATATTTTGTGTCTATATATATTCCTTGTGTATGAGATAGGAAGGGAAACAAGATCTAATCTACATCTTTTCACGCCTCATTCTCGGATTGGAATTGGGAAAACCGGATCAGGGATCTGATTCTTAACAGTTTTCTGCGCAATATGCTGCTTTTCAAAAAGAAAACAAAACAGGGCCACGTGTGTTGAATTCCAACCTGAATAGCCCAATTAAATAAAAACAAATCGTTGTCCTCTCCTATTCCATGTACGAGTATCGTTACGCACCACATTCCGCAGCTACCTTGCCCGGATGATTACGGGGTGGGTCCAGATGACATCGCCGCTATCATTTGTCAATGAAATTCCCACCGCGGAACAAGCTGAGGTCCATCTCCACCCAGCAGATCAAGAGTCTTGATTCTTGAACAAGAGAGTACGATTCAAGGAAGAAGCATTTCTGATTAAAAGGCTGATCATTAATAGGTGATGGAGAATGACGGAATTATACACACGTAGCTTTGGATTATCTTTCTTTCGGACTTTTTCCCTCCCTTTAATGGGTGCCTTCTCGGTTTGGGTGGCCTTTTGCCTGGACTGTTTTTTACATGTTTGATCTGCTTTCTTTTACACTTTATACTCTATTCTATCAATACAAACTGGACAGTGGTCCTGCCAGCGGGTTTCAGAAAAATGAAAAAAAAATCGAGTTGATGGGGCTTTCTTGTTATTTTGCCTCCCAGAATGAATCAGCATTTTTTAACCTTAAGCCAGACTTTGGATACCTAACGGTAGAAGCGTTTCGTAGTCATTCTTGTTGCACCCATCTGCGCTGCTATAAATATACTTTGAGTGGCTCTTCTCCAGGAGCTTGATAATATGCTCCTCCAGATCCTCATCCTTGTTGCACCTCCGGATGGTATAGCTTTCGCCATTTGAGATGACCAAGACCTCCTCTTTGTAAGTTGCAAGCAGATTGGCCACAACACAGTTCATCTTGTACTTGTTCAGAGCAGTTTCTGCTTTCTGAATAAGAATCCCTGAATCTGTCTCCAGCTGCATGCCATTTATTTAAAAAAAGTTAGATAAAGGGGTGTAGATTGCATAAACCTACCTAGCCGTTCGGAGTGGGATATTTTCTCTCCCATGGTATCACAATTCTATAGGCAAAACTGACCTTGAAAGATATGCAAAAGGCCAAGGGGGCCCATTGGTTTCGAAGAACAGAAAGCATTTTTGGGACCTGACTTAGCCTCATATCCAGTGGGCCTCCGGCTGACTGAATCTTGTGTTTTGCCTGCACAATAGCCAAATTCCCAATGAATCATGCAAGGTACTTTGCAGCAAAGCATGATAAAAGAATGATGCAAGGCAATCAGGCACATCTCCTACGGTAAACCATACCATGCTATCCCATGGAACATAAAAGTCAGACACAGCAGCAGCAAGATAGAACATCGCCTGGGGACCCACAGAGCTCAAACATGTGGCCACCATCTTCAGTAACTGCAACAAAGTGTTGTGTGATTATGTTTAACTTATCTTACTTCCATGTGACTCAAAGAAATAAATCGAATGTGCAAGACCTGAAGATATTCAAATATCGTGGTGAATGGGAGTTTCAGCAGAGAGCCTCCTTCAATAGCCTGCGAGAAATTCACCAACCAATCAATGTCTGTACATCAGTGAGCCACTGTCAATTGCTGACAACGAGTACATGTTATACCTTGCTATACTCCTCAATTGCTTTCTTTACCACCGTCGTGTGGGACTCAACCACTGATAAAACAAACATAACAAATTCTAGCACAGTAAAGAAATGGTCTTTCTTATTTTCTTTTCATGTGCACAAGAAGCTGTAAATTAATTACCAACCTTGAACTTTTGATTCTGTAGTTACATCAAAGAAATCGAGAAATGAATCATCAGACAGGAACCTACAGAAAGGTTGGCAGCTCCCACTGCACTCATGCATGACAGTATAAAATATTTCAAAATTACCATCAAGTTATATGAACAGCAATCTTCTTTGCAGTATGTGCTTAACAGTTGACAAAACTGAAAGTTAAAAAATGATTGCTTGCTGTGCCAGGACACAGATGTTATAGCCTTGTGTATTACCGTCGATGGATGAAGATGACGGCATAACCAGCCTTTAAGAAATACCTGCATCACCAGAAACCAACAGGAAATCAGTACTTGGGAGTACTATTCGTCAAACCTTTGTACTGGAAAGAGATTATTAATACTTTCAGTGCATTTATGAGACAGCTATCACAGCTAAAAAGGCATCACATGGCAAACCATAAGGCCAGTCTCAGTGCAGCGTTTCATCGCACAGTTACCTAGATCAGAAACTAGATAACTGTGCCAGATGAGTTTCATGCTCTCACATCCCATGAAACTCTCCACTCTCTTTCCCCTGCCACATTAAATGCCATGAAACTCCCATGAAACCCCCACTGAGACTGGCCTAAGTTGAAGCCAATATAACCTTCTGTACAGGCACACCACAAACTATGAGGCATGTAAAGCATGACCTCTCAAGTTTTAAAGGAAACACAAAGATTTGTTCACTGAAAACACACAACAACAAAACCAACAGTAAACATTTCATATTTTGAATGTATACAAAGGTGCGGTAAAGAATGCCATCGGAAATTTAGGGATAATTTACCAACAGGCCAAATACCAAGTGTGCCAGAATATCCGGTCTTAACAATGACTCAACATTGGAAATTTAGGGATAAAGCAATGATTTCTTTAAAAAATCCAATGCCACCAAAAGAATAAAATTCACCAGTTGAAGAAAATTAAAGACAAATCGATTGTCCCAAATGGGCCTTTAAAATGCAGCAATTTTGAAACACGCTCTGAAGTGGGCCATTGTGCAGTGAACATACTTTCGGGACCATCTCACAGAAAGGAGCTAGTTACTATGCGCATCATTGGAGTGTACTTACACAATCTAAGGAGAAATAATAGATCTTTTTTGGCAAAGGGAAATTTATGATCACGGTGGAACAGAGCCCACTATGGGGAAGCCCATTCGCCATCACCGCGCACAAAAGCACGAAAGAGCAACAACTGAAGCAGTGAATCCGGCAAGGAAATTTACTCGGTGGACGCGGCGCCGCGGTGGCCGGAGCTGAAGTTGTCGATGTAGCGCACGCATCGCTGCTCCAGCGGCACCGTCGTCCCGCCCGACGTGACGCACACGATCCGCCGCCGCCCGCCGCCGCCCTCTGCGCGCGCATCGCGAAGACAGCAGGCTCGCACGGGTTAGCTAGCTAGCAAAGTAGCAAGCGCGCGGCCAATTAAAGAAGAGCCCGTCGCCACGCGCGCCCCTCGGGTGCTCGACGAAAAGGCCCGCGCGCGCGCGGTTACGTACCTGAGGAGCGGTGGGGCGAGTTGCGCGCGACGAACTCCTGCAGCCTGGCGGCGACGGCGCCGGCGTCCCGCAGCGGCGGCGCGGCGGCGAAGAAGGATTCCGGGTCCTCCGCCGCGACCATTGTTGGTTGGGGGATTGTTGGACTTTGGAGACCGGCGGTTTTAATTTGAGGGAGCGGCGAGAAGGGGCAGTGGAGAGTACTCCGTATTTAAAGGAGCTCGAAACCACCAACCTCCCTCCGGCTTGACGTTCGCCAATTCTTCCGACTTGCATCGGCATCGGCACCCAAAGCTTTACATTTGTAGTATGGAATAAATTCCGTCCAGACCATGAAAATCGTGTTCGAGTCTGGCTATTTGATACTAGTCGTATTGTACCCAGCGAATTTCAATAGGAGACGTTTTAACGCTTGGAATATGTTGAATTGGACTTATCCAGTTTTTCTACTACGTAACGTTCTATTTTCAAATATAAGTGTGGTCCGGCTCGGATGATTTGACTCAAAAGTTGCATCCACGTGAGTCGCGGTGGGATCTAATACCAGCGAACGAAACCAAGTGAAAAAAAACACCAGACGTTTATTATGAAGTTGATAGCGCTGGCCGCTGGGTGTTGCGCGCTGCTCGCTGGGATGCGTCGTTCGTTTGGCGTGCCCGGTCTTGATGAGTTCACGCGGCGATCATCGACCATGCAACGTGTAACAACCCTAAAAATTCCCTTAGAATTTGTTGAGTGCAAAAATGTGAATTAAAAAAAATTTTTGGTGAATTTTGTGCAAGTCAACAAACATATAAGAGTGTCTTCTATTTGCTTCCTAAATTCCTAGGCAATTTAAATTCAAATTAAAAATAACTTGAAGTGCTAAGGACCAAATAGTGTGATTTTGAGTTAATTTGGTTTTATTGGATTTTTGGTTGTGTTTGAATTCAAATTCTAGATTTGAATTCAAACAAATACTAACTAAACTAATTAAAACCTAAACCAAACCCTGTTGGGCCGAAACCCCTAACCCAAGTCCACCTAACCCCCTCGAACTCTCTTTCCCGAGCCAACCAGCCAACCGGCCCAGCCGGCCTTGCGGCCCAGCAACGGCCCAGCCGAGCCACCGCGTCGCCTCCGCGTCCCCTTCATCTCTCTCACTGACAGGCGGGGCCCGCCTGTCAGCTTTCTCTCCCTCCTCTCCTTCTTCCCCGCGCCGACGCCCCGCGCTCTCTTTCTCTCTCTCTGCTGAGCCGCCCGTGACGCGCTCCGCGGCCCGTCGCGATTGCGACGCGTGGCCCGAGCGGGCTCGCCAAGCCATCTCGCCGTCCGTGCCCGAACCCTAGCAGCCGCCGCCCTATAAAACCCCCTCGGCGCCATCCTTTCCCTTCCAGCGCCGCCGTAGCCCCATTGGGGTATTCCAGCCTGCGATCCGAGAGGGTGAGGGGAGAGGGAGCAGTCGAGGGTGTTGGGGAAGGTGGTGGGGCAACGGAAAAGAGGAAGAGGAAGCCGGAGCACCGCCCTCGTCGCCAAGCCGAAGCCGCCGTCGACGCCGCCCGTGGAAGATCGCCAGGGAGGGTCGAGCCGGAGCCGTTCGAGGGCGCGGGAGCACCTTCACGGCATCAACAACCTACCCCGAGCTGCAGCGATCGCCTACGTGCCCCTAGGTGAGCCACCCGCGGAGACTCCCCCTTTCTTCCCTGTCTCCGGCTGAGCGCCGCCGCTCCTTGCGCTCGCCGTCGCCAAACCGCCTCTGGGACCCGACCTACGAGTCGTGGCCATGTCTTGTGCAAGATCTCGTCGCGCCGCTGTCGCACCCGCAAACCGCCGACGCCTCGAACCGCAGCCAAGGCCGCCGTGGCCGAGCTTCGCTCGCCGCGCGCGCACGCCGAGGCCGTGTCGCGGCCACGGGCAACCGTGTGCCCGCGCACGCGCACCTAACCAGGGTCGCGACGTCGCGTTCCAGCACGCGCTGGTGTCGCGCGTGCGCGAGCCCTCGCAGCTGAGCCGTTCCCGAGCCACCTCCACCCGTACGTCGCCGACCGCCGTGGCGCCATGGTCGCGTCGCCGCCGCTCGCGTCGGCGAGCCCAAGCCGCAGCCGAGCCCCCACCTTTTTCTCGCCGGACGTGACCGCGAGCACCTAGCCGAGCTTTTCTACCGCTTCTTGGACCCAGCCGAGCCGTCTCCGGCGATCGCCGCCTTCGACCGAAGCCGCTGGCCGCGCACCAGTGCGCGTCGCGCGCGTCCGCGTTGCGCCGTGGCCAAGCCACACGCTGGACCACACCAACACCACGCACAGCACGACACAGAGAATCTCGTGGCGGCCACAATTTGATCCCGTGCGCCTGGTTCACGTGCACCGCACTCACGGCTCCCGGTGGACCGGGTCCACCAGAGCAGATCCAGCAGCACCCCCTTCGTGGGCCTAATCTTGCGCTTAAGTCTGGTTTGCACCCTTGAACTTCTGAGCCTATCCATCTTTCGGCCCAGTTTCAGCCCAGCGTTGTTTAATCTTTTCTTTTTCTAATAACTGCGCTGACGTATGGGGCCCACATGTCATACACTGCGTGTCACTAACCGCTGGGGCCCACTGACCAGAGTTGACCGTTGACCCGTTGACCGTTGACCAGTCAACGCTGACGTCAGCAGGGCCCACTGCTGACGTCATCCTAGGCGGACCCCACTGCTGACGTCAGCATGACGTCATGCTGACGTCAGCAGGCTAATTTCTGTCTGTTTTCTTTTTCAGAAAATTATTTAATATTTTCAGAAAATGATTTAAACTTGTAAAATTAATAATAAATCAACCGTAGCTCAGAAAAATAGGAAACCAGTTTCTATATTTTTCTAAAATCATGACCTACGCGTTAGTGTAGAGTTTGATGTTCTTTAGGACTTCTTTCATCGCTGTTTTGGTATTTCCTTGCTAGTAGTCGCGTCTTATTTTATTTTTCGCGACCCTAGGAGTTCCGGAGAGTCAGGAGGAGCCAGACCACTACGACAACTGCTTTGACGAAGACGAAGACTTTTTCCTAGGTTCACGCCCGACCAATCTCTGAAATACCTATTAGACATGCAACTAGTATGCTAGCGCTTTACTTTACTCGCATGATAAACCTGCACTGCCTTTGTTAATATCCTGTTACCTTGCTACCTACTACTCAATTTATGGAATATGCTATGCTATGCATGTGTTGGGTTGGTTGTGATTTGAACCTCTTGGCGTGAGTTGTGGGTGGTATGGGAGGAGTAGTGCAGCTAGGCGGTGTAAGCGAGTAATAACAACTCGATCGATTGATCGGGGTGCTTGGGGGCTGCACTCGGGCAGTCCCTACGGGGTACCTGTTGCGGGTACATGGTTATTGGATACTTGGGTTACTTGAGGAGTTTGGGCGGCAATACCTGTTATGGGTGCCGATTGCGGACCGTTGCGGCGGATCGCTTATGACGCTGATACTCGCTTTACCGACAATTAATGACCGAGTCGAGTTCCACCTTTGGACGTGGGAATACCGTGCTCACCATCTACCCAGTATGGGGAGGGTTCCAGCAAGCCTACTCTAGTGCGGCGCCGAGACTGTAGGAGATTCGAGCTTGATATGTGTAAGGGGGACTCGTTGCGGCGTACTCTCCCTGATTTACCATGACCCCCGACTGGCCCCGGTGGGAAGGTTTCACATCCCTGGGGCAGATGTTAGATCAGATGTTTCCCGAGCCCAGGGAGACAAGATTGGCGCCGTTACTGTTTAGGGTCTTTGCTGTGGGCTGTGTCTCGGGTTGGTTGCGGACTAGCCTTGCAGCCCGGATGGATTCCTGGAGTGCCACCTCTGCAGAGTGTAAACTATACGTATAGCCGTGTCCACGGTTACGGATGACCCGCTTCTGATAAGTTCCGACTAGCATGGGAATCTGCTTTCTTACCTCATCCTTTGATTTGGGTTATGAGAGATTGGTCCAGCGTTGCTGATGAGACAAGGTGGGGAGGGAGCTAGGCGTTGGTGGATGATGTTTGCGGGAACCTGCTATGGCAGGACGAGCCCGATGGGAATGTGAGGCTGATGGTTGGATTTGGGGAGTGGATGTGCGTGTGAGGGAAGGAGTTGGTGATGAGATGAATTTGAGTTATTGCTGCTGCTCGCATAAGAAAACCCTGGCTCAAACCTTGATTATTTCTATACCCTAGAATAGGCCACTTTGAAGCTTGCTTCATACTATGGTTGGTGACGTGAACCTGTCCCATTTCCTTGGGGTTAGACTTTGGGTTCTCAGGTGAAAACCCCGACCACGAGTTCAACCAGGACGGGTGGTACGATTGAAGGGTGCGCGCTATGCTCAAGGATGCCTGTGGAGGAGTGGTCCCTGGTGATCTAGCTACCGCTGCGCAGCTGTTTCTTATTGTCGATTTAGCCCAGAGGGCTTGTACCAGACGCTATGTTTTATATATGTCATGTTTGGATCTATTATCGATGTATGGATGTGATATTCGACTGAGATGAGTTCTGTACGAGATAACTGCTATTCCTGGGACTATCTCGAGGGTACAGGGAGTCGGATTCTCGTCGTTGAGAATTCGGTTCGTTTCACAATGGGCCGGGTCTCCAAGGATGCCGTTCCATCTGCACACAAGTCTTTTTCCGTCTTGAGTGCCGCCCAACCCTGGTAATAACCCAATGCACCGACTAGTACGTAAACAGGGAGGGGATAAGAGCTACTCCTAAGTAGTATAACAGGCTACAAACGGGCTGAATTTTACATGTGGCCTGTTTGCTTGGCTTATCAGTCACCAGTTAGTAATTTTTTTCTCTCAGCACAAATTAGCACTAGCCAACCAGGAGTATTTTTCTCTCAGCATAAATCAGCACCAGCCACCAGACGAATATGCCGATGGAGAGAGAGGAAAATGGATGTATAGGTTCCTATAAATTTTATCAGAGAAGGTAGTGGGTCAAGTATTAATAATTCAGTAACTTTAATTTTTTAGTCAATCTATTATGAGTGGACTTTTAGTTGGCTATAAGTGATTAAGTGATGTGACAATAATATAAAAAACCCGCTGTTGGCTTTATTATTAGTCTTCTCTAATGTAGGCTAATTAATCGCGCGGGGCCTCTGCCGTAATCCATGTCGTCGGATCACAGGTCGGCACCACACCACGTACACTTGCGCGCGCCGCCTGAAGATTTCGCGGTGGCGCCGCGCCATTCGCTCGCGGGGGACGTGCTTTCCCTGGGCGGGGTCGTCGGTCCTGTTATATTTAAGCGACGCACTTTCGTTACATGAAAGCGCCTGCGTTTCTGGTTGAGAAGCCAAGCCACGCATGGATCCTCCGGCCAAGCAGGACACAACAACACACGTCCACGTACCATTCATGGCATATTGGTAGTTGGCTGGCTGGGTGATCATCATCATCACAGCAACAGCTGGTGGGATATGATCAATCAACCGATCAACGTGTACTGTCGTCAGGTTAGGCACGCGGCCAGTCTCGATCTTGCGTGCATGGCGAGCTAATGCCATATTTATTGGCCATTATTGTTAGATAGAGTGCAGTAATCCTTTGGGCTGCATGCATGCCCGGCCCAGGGACCGCGCTTGACGACCATGTATGCGCAGGGGCTGGGCCTGTGGGATAAAGCTCGTGCGGTTCATTCCATACCTCCCACACCGCTCCATCTCCTGCGGGGACCTCGCCGGGGCGCGGAGGCGGCGGCTAGCTCTTTCGGTTTAGCTCCGTTGGCTTCATCAATAAAGGGGCTGAAGGGCTGATCTACGAAAGAGTCGAAGACCGAGCTTGTCTGCGCCAAAGTGCCAAACTATATATTACGGCTTCGCCTGTGACAATGTTAGCTAGCCTAAACACCAAATGGTAAAAGGTCGTTTAGCTTCTTATTCAGGCTAGACAGCCATTGAGGTTTAGTTTGGATATTGTAGTATTGAGAAACCGTATTATCAAGAAACTGTAGTTTTAAAAACAGTACAAGCGTGCAAAATCATGGTTCGGAAAAAAGAGATATAGAGTGGAATTTCTAAAACTCCATGAAGACTACAGCTTTGCTAATACCATGATTGATTTTTTAAAACTATAAAGTCTGTAGGGTCCAAATACCTTATAGTTTTACGAAACTAATATATTTTATAAAACCATAGTATTGTTCTAAAACTCTAACAATACTTTATATCCAAACAGGACCTAAATGGCTGATTAAGCGGGCACAACTCCACTATCATGTACACGACGTATAAAACGGACTAAACGGCCATATAGGTGAACATTCGATTGTGAGTGTCTTTGGGCTGATCAATTGGACGATCCAAACATGGGAACATCACTACGTCTTTTTTATCCTCAAATTGGGCTTTTTTTGCCTTGGTTGGATCACCAACGTCCGACCGCCTGCTGCGTGCTGGGCGCATGGCAAGGCTTTCGGGCCAGCAGCCTAACAGGCTTCTTTTCCGCTGGGCTTGCGGATGCGCGGCGCGGCCCTTCTTCTCGAAATAAAAAAAAAACAAAAAGAGATCCGAATTGGTTCGGGGTTTTGAACCCGACGTGAATCGAACACGCAACCTTCTGATCTGGAGTCAGACGCGCTACCATTGCGCCACGGATCCGGAGGTGATACTTGCTACAAAAATATATTAGTAAACTTTGAGAATACATGTCACAACACCGACTGGTCGCAAGAGGGGATTTGTTTGCGGCCCCCTTGACGGATACGAACAGGAGGGTCCCCATCGCAAACGACGGGGCCAAAAGCTCACACAAACCAACGAAACACAACACCAAAGGTGGTGTTTAGATGTTAGAATTGAGAGGTTGAATTTAGGAGTTGAATGTCTCTTCGTAATTATTGCGCGCACTGTAGCATTTTCGTTTATATGTGCAAAAAATTGTCCAAAAATTGATTAATTAGGCTCAAAATGTTCGTCTCACAGACTACAACAAAACTGTGCAATTTGTTTTTGATTTCATCTACATTTAATACTCTATGCATGTTATAACATTTTGATGTGATGGATAATCTTCTTTTTTGCATAGTGCATTTGAGAGTAACTTTTTGAAAACTTTTGGGAACTAAACAGGGCAAGCCAGGTTTCTTTTTCAGCTCAGACTCAAAGGAGGGCCAAGAGAAAGAAGAAAAGGGTTCGTCAAAAAAAAAAGAAGAAAAGGGAACTAGAGGCCTCAAAGCTTTCCACGCATTCCCTCCCCTCCACGTGGGCCCCGCCGCCCGCCTCGGCCCAATCACCGAGCCCCAGGTCAGATTGGCCTCATCCACCGTGCCTCCCACGTGGCTCCCCCACCACCACCTCCCTCTTCCTCTTCGGCTCTTCCCCTCCTTCCCGCTCGCCCCCTCCTCTCTCCTCACACCACCACCCACTCCTCCCCCTCAGTTCCTCCGCGGTCTCCATTTCTCCAAGCACCGCGCGTCCCACCAAAACCCCGAGCACCAAACCCTAGCCAGTGCCCCCCGCCACCGCGCGCCATGTCCGTCGCCCCGGCGGCGGCGGCCTCCCTCGTCGCCTCGACCTCGCTCTCCGTCCCCGACCACCTCCGCCTCCGCCGCTTCCGCCTCCACCCGCGGCCGCCGCCTCCCCCGCTCCCGTGCCTCCGCCGGCGATCGCGGGCCGCCCGCCTCGTGCGCGCCGTCCTCGAGGGCCCCGCGCCCGCGCCGGCCGAGGAGGACGCCGCCAAGCGCTACGGGCTCAACGGGAACGGGAGCGGCGTCGGGTACGACGATGCCGCCGTCCAGGCGTACCTCGGGGGCAACGGCAACGGGAACGGGAACGGGAGCGCGGGCGGGAACGGCGCGGTGGTGAAGGTGGAGCAGCCAGCGGCGCCGACCGCGAGCAGCGCGGCCGTGGTCCTCGTCCCGCCGACGCCGGCGGAGGATGAGACGCGGAGGAAGGAGAGGGTGGAGGAGATCGGGAGGGAGGATGCCTGGTTCAAGCAGAGCAGCGGGGACCGCTTGCCTCAGGTGAGTTCTGCTTGCTTGTCGTCTGCATCGCTGCATGTGTTGTCCAGCCCCCGTTCCGAGTGGGTGATCATATGGAATATGCTCAAGTGTTGCGTTGACTAAATTTGAAGTCAGTGGCGCAGCTTGACTTGTAGTAACATCAATGCAATGTGGGCACAAGTGCATTTGTTTCAAACTGCATTCGACGGTACTCTTGGAATGGTGTTCAAATTCAGGTGGCAGTCTAGTGACTGCGTCAGTTAGTAGCATCATCACTAGCTCTCTGGAACAAAATTGTTGGGGCCTGGTTGAAAATGCAACCATCTGGCTGGCTAGTTAGTTTTCTGTCCATTTGAGTAGATGATATTATGATACACGGACCCAACTTGTTTTTACGTCTTTATTACCCTTGGCCTCTGAAGTTATTTGATATTCCCAGCATCCTGCAGTGCACGATTTCGTAACCATGATACACACTGCTGTTCATTTGCTAGTACCTGAAGAAAAATAGCCGATGTGTTGTGTTATTCAGGTGTTCCTTTCCCCTTTCCCTTTTGAGTTGAAGTAACTAAATATTGCAGGTGTCTGTTGCTCCTGGTGGTCGCTGGAATCGGTTTAAAACTTACTCGACAATTCAAAGAACATTGGAAATATGGGGCTTCGTTTTTACATTTATATTCAAGTCTTGGCTCAACAACCAGAAGTTCACCTACAGAGGTTGGTAACTTAACATAACACTAAAAAAAATACTCACCTGTAGAGGTCTGCTTTTGTACCTGTGAAAAACAACAGTAAGTTCTTTCCATCTATTTTATGAAGTATTTTCTCACAAGATTTTTCTTACAAACATTTGTGAATACAATTTAATTAATCCTTCATCCTACATAACAGCATGTATGACGTGCTAATGATGTTCATAAATGTTTCAACTTTTTAGATGTTTTTGTGCAATACATTCTGTGATATTAAAGAATTACCTAGATATTTGCTTCAAAATTGTGTACCTCCATTAAGGTCTAAGACAACTTCTGCAGGGGGGATGACGGAAGAGAAAAAGATAATGAGGAGGAAAGTTCTCGCCAAGTGGCTGAAGGAGAGTATTTTGAGATTAGGCCCTACATTCATCAAAATAGGGCAGCAATTCTCCACCAGAGTGGATATTCTTCCACAGGAGTACGTGGATCAGTTATCTGAGTTACAGGTCTGTGTGTTGAAACACATTTTTGTTGTAGATATTCCTGATGCTTTTCAAAAAAAAAAATTATAAAAATCCTAAAAACGGCTGTGGTGGCTTGTTAGAGAAATTGTTCTACTGTTAGTTGTTAGAAAATACTTTGACCACCTTCTATGATATGTAAGTTTAAATATGCATTAAAATTAGTTCAGTTCACTAGATCAGCCTAGTGGATAACCATTTTTTTTTAGGGCGTGGATAACTAAACTTGCAAGTCTCAGATTGTCCACTGTGCATCCCTGTAGCATATCAGCATTTATCAATGGCTCAGTGCTAATGTGTAAAGAAAATAGCTGTCAGGTCTGGTTATTAGAAATTATCCTGTTCCTTTTCCAAGAGTTTTGCTAATGCGCTAGGGAGTACCCTATAATTTATACCACTGTTATGATGAAATCGTGGAATTATTGTCTCTCTTGCAGGATCAAGTTCCTCCATTTCCTTCAGAGACTGCTGTAAAAATTGTCGAAGAAGAACTGGGGTCATCTGTCAATAAGATATTCGATCGATTTGATTTTGAACCAATAGCTGCTGCTAGCCTCGGTAATAAACTTGTGATTTTAATAAACAACTTGACACTATAATAATCTATTGCTTTTTGTCAGGCCAGGTTCATCGGGCACGTCTGAATGGCCAAGAGGTTGTCATCAAAGTGCAAAGGCCTGGTCTGAAGGAGCTGTTTGATATTGATCTGAAGAATTTAAGGGTAAGTTATTTTAGTATTACTGCTCCTGTAACATATCGTGCCTTTATTTTTTAGATAATGGAATAAAACGTCCTGGTCTCTGCATCTAAAGATGCACACAGCCATCATCTCATGGTTTTACAAGTGCTATCGTTGTTTATAAGAACCAAAAAGGATGTTATTCCTTTACCTACTTAAATATGAATTCATCTGTTACTGTTTGCTGATGAATACCGAACTGGCTCTAGGTAATAGCTGAATACCTTCAGAAAGTGGATCCAAAGTCAGATGGTGCGAAGAGAGACTGGGTTGCTATTTATGATGAGTGTGCATCTGTTTTATATCAGGTAACTTAGTTTTATGAATATGTGTTATTGTCTTATAGTTGATTATGTTATTGCTGATCATGTAATCAGCTCATGATTTTTATCAGGAAATAGACTATACAAAGGAAGCATTTAACGCTGAAAAGTTTGCTGAGAACTTCAAAAAGCTGGATTATGTGAAGGTTCCTGAAATTTACTGGGAGTACACTACACCTCAGGTTTCTTCTACACAAAAAACTTACAAATAGATCTAACAAGCAACTTGAAATAAATATTTAAGTTTATTTTCTCTTGGTTGCAGGTTTTAACAATGGAGTATGTCCCAGGAATTAAAATTAACAGAATAAAGCAGTTAGATAAGTTAGGGGTTGATCGGAAAAGGTATGTATTGTATACCAGTTAGCCAAGGCCTCGGTTGTCTTTTTTTGAAACGGAAGGCCTCAATTGTCTGTCTCAACTGACATTGGCTGCTACTGGCTAACGTGAATCACTTTCAGATTAGGCCGGTATGCTGTTGAGTCCTACCTCGAGCAGATCTTGTCCCATGGATTTTTCCATGCTGACCCGGTTAGTCATTCTGTACACCCTCCATTCATCCAAAAACACTGCTGTAGTAATTATGGTTATTTCTAACCTTCACATCATCCTACACTTCATATCTATTCATGAACTGGCCTGTTTTCAAATCAAATACAAATATAATACTGCATAAATAAAAGTTATCTTATTGAACCTATGAGGTTCCTTTATCATGGTGCTAGCCTTTGCGTACATAGCTTGTTAAAAGTTATCTAATCTTGGCAGATTTACGGTTCAGCTCTATGTGCAAATGCGACAAAATCCAACGTGCTATTTTATTACAAATTTCATGAGACTGAATCATCCCTACTGTCTTCTTGCTCTTTTTTAGTATCTCAAATAGAGCAGCAATTATGCTCTGGATTAAAAGCTAACGGTGATTTCTTTACAGCATCCGGGAAATATTGCTGTTGATGATGTCAATGGTGGGAGGCTTATCTTCTATGACTTTGGAATGATGGGAAGGTAGCATATGAATTTTTTTTCTCCTTTCGCATAAGCTTCATTTTGAGAGAAACAGTTGTATACTTTTCTTGAACTAGTTATGGTATGGATAATCTAATCTTTATTCTTCTTACTTGCAGTATCAGTCAAAATATCCGGGAAGGGCTGCTTGAAGTATTCTATGGAGTTTATGAAAAGGATCCTGACAAAGTAAGTTTCTCTGGGCATAATTGCCTGCAGACTATAATTTTGAACCTGTGAAGTTCTGGCTAATGTGAGTACTGTATTCCTGCAGGTGCTTCAAGCAATGGTTCAAATGGGTGTCCTTGTTCCTACTGGAGATATGACTGCTGTCAGAAGAACAGCTCAATTTTTCCTTAATAGGTAGTTACTTTTCCCTGAAAAGATTTTTTTCTTGAATATGCATGAGAGCTACATGGCATTTCATAAAAGAAAGAGTAGACAAATACAATGTTGTCCCTGAGAAGATTTACCTTGTAGTTATTTGCAAATAGAATTTATTGAACTGGATGAGCATGAGGTTTGACTTTACTTTGTTGTGTCTTTTATTTATAGCTTTCAAGAGCGTCTAGCAGCACAAAGGAAGGAGAGGGAGATGACAACTGCAGAATTGGGATTTAAAAAACAATTATCTAAGGAGGAGAAGTTTGAAAAGAAGAAGCAGAGACTTGCTGCAATTGGTAATGTTGTGTAACCTACCAGTGCTTGATAGATGGAAACATGTTAAGATGTATTCTATTAATTTCTTTAGACTCGAATTAAATTCTTTAGGAGAGGATCTTTTGGCGATTGCTGCTGATCAACCTTTTCGGTTCCCTGCCACATTTACATTTGTGGTCAGAGCATTCTCAGGTTTGAATGTCTAATAACCTACATGTTTTCCAAGGAAATGGTTAAAAACTGTCATTGCTCCTCATGCTTTCTCCATTCTGTGCAGTACTAGATGGTATTGGGAAAGGCCTTGATCCTAGATTTGATATTACAGAGATTGCTAAGCCGTGAGTACTTCATCCATTACAAGTTCCATGCTTTTTTTTTAAAAAAAAGAAGAAGAATGTGAAGCTTGCGTATCTTCGCTTATTTTTGTATTCTTAACAGGCTAAAATTTTTCAGATTGATCTTTTTTCTGACGCTGACTTGATACATCTGTTAAATTTATTAGATATGCCAAGGAATTGCTAAGATTTAATGAAGCCGGTGTTGAAGTAGTTGTAAAGGCAAGTTTCAACATTTGGTCAACACTGTTATTAACCTATTTATATGATGGTATATTATCTCTGGAGTATTGGTATTGAGAGTTTTAAGTGCTCTTGGATTTTATAATACGTCAGGATGCAAAGAAGAGATGGGAAAGGCAGTCCCGTGCATTTTATAATTTGTTCCGCCAACCCGACAGAGTTGAAAAGCTTGCACAAATCATTGAGCGTTTGGTAAGTACACCATTTTTTAACATTATTTTGCAGTGTATTTACGTTATTTGCATATGGCCCTTCGAGGAAAGTGTGTCACTGAACTCAATGGATTGCTGTTTTACAGGAGCAAGGTGATCTCAAGCTTCGTGTCAGGGCACTGGAATCAGAAAGAGCATTTCAAAGAGTTGCCGCTGTGCAGAAAACGATTGGATATGTGAGTTCCGAATTATTAATGTATCATTTAACCTTTTGCACTTATATTTGTTCGGAAGTTCCATATCGTCATAACATGTCCTGAAATGCTGTTCTTTATCATCCAGGGAATTGCTGCAGGTAGTTTGGTGAACCTTGCAACCATGTTGTACTTCAATTCGATCCGGGTGAGTTTCCAAACAAACCGGAGTATACCTTTCACCAAATTTACCGAGTGCATTTGTTTCACCAGACCTTCAATCAACCATTGCAGGGACCAGCAACAATCGCATACTCTCTGTGCGCGTTCTTCGGGCTACAAGTTCTTGTCGGTCTTATCAAGGTGAAGAAGTTGGATCGGCAGGAGAGACTGATAACCGGCACTGCCTGAGCTCTGAGTCCTTGGTCGATCGGTGAGAACTGACCCTTCATTTTCAGTGTTGTCCGGTGTCTTCACCGTCCCATTTTTTGTTTCTCTTCAACCCAATTTTACCCCCAATGCGATGTAGCATAGTAGCGGCCACCGGTGTGTAATAGTTGTATGTAGATGCGGTGTAACAGATAAAGATGTACATAGTGTATAATAGACATTTTACATGTAACATTGTGCGTGTACCGGATGCAAGATTTTGTTTCATATAATGACAGATTTGGTGGCTTCGGTTTCATGATTTCAGCAAGAGATGTGATACGTCACAGTTTTTTCTCTCGTGACTCTTGAGGATGCACGTCGTAGATGAGGCCACCTAGATGGCATTGCTTGTTAATGTTCGTCAAGTCAATGGTGGTTAGCAGTAAAAATAATGTGCAGCGTGTTTAGCAACAAAACGCTAAACCACATCATTAACAACCCAGCGTGTGATGATCTGGCCTTGGCCCTTTTTTTTCAGCACATAGACAATGGACTGTAGCTTGTAAAGTCACGATACCACCACCGCAGCGGAGCCACGCCATTCGCATGCAACCTCTCCGCAGGAACCACGTCTCTGCCAGTGTCAAGCAGCCAACGAAAAACTGGAAACAGATTAAACAAGATGCAAAATGTGATACCCACTTACAAAGCTATGTCAAAACGTAATACCGTTCTGCACAGCACGTAGTACAATTGCACGCCCGCTTCTACATCAACCGGACCGCTACAACAATGCTTCAGAAATTCACCCTCAAATATACGAATTTCATCTTAACAACACGACAGCAACCTACCCCCAACTTCCGAGGCTAGTGAGGAATCCAAAAATAATGTTCATCCCTTCAAATTGTCACTAACAATTCCAAAAGCTACCTTTCATATACACAAGCAGCAATTAGACTGAATCTGCCAATTAAGTTTCGAATTCTTCTTCCGTAGTCGTGGAGTGACTGATGCCCCGTCAAGCTGTTACCTTGGACCGGACAGCTCCACGGCGCGCAGGTTATACGTGGAATCGACAATCCAGTCGTTCCGGAGTGGCGCAGACTCAGCCTCCTGCCTCACCACCTCCACCTTCTGCCATTCATCCCATCGCTCTGCCAGGCCGTCACCTTCGAGCATCCTCACCACCTCCGACATCTTGGGCCGGTCCAAAGGAGAGCCCTGCGTGCAGAGGAGCGCCACCTGGATCAGATTCTCCACCTCGACCTCCTGGTAGGCGTTCTGCAGGTCTGGGTCCACCAACATCTCGACCTTCTTCTCCTTCAGCAGTCCTTTCACCTGCAAGATGCCAATTGGAATTATTCACCTATGCCAGCTTGTTCCTGCCATGAGCACTCAGTTCGTTCCAGAGTTCTGATAGTTGAACGTGTTTTTATAATGCGTCAGGCATATGGTAGGGCGACTGATTGCACATTAGCATATTCTAGGAATGATTGATGTCCCCTGGATGGTGAGTTAACCCAGCTTGTCACTTGCCAATGCACTCTCTAATAAGCAAGGGAATAGGTTAAGAGGCACTTCATGATTACGGGGCAAGCTTTGATACCAATCGTTAAGAAAACAAACTATTAAAGTATAGCCCACAGACAGCAAAGCAATATGATCGAAGAAAGCATGAGGTGTAGTGCGGTAATACTGTATGCTCACTAATGAGAAGAAAAGTAATTTACCCAGTCAAGCAGCATAACATCATCATCATTTGCAAGACGAGCAAGATCGAATGCCCTCTGTCCAGTAATAAGCTCCAGAAGCATGATCCCGTAACCGAAAACATCAGTCTTCTCAGATGACTTCCCAGTGGAGAGGTACTCGGGAGCAATATGTCCAATTGTTCCACGAACAGCGGTAGTTACATGAGTGTCTTTGTAGTCCATAAGCTTGGCAAGCCCGAAATCACCCACAACTGCCTCAAAGTCCTCATCCAAAAGAATATTCGCAGCTTTGACATCACGATGGATGATCTTTGGATCACAGTGATCATGCAAGTAAGAGAGTCCTCTTGCAGATCCCAGTGCAATCCTTCTTCTTGTATCCCAGTTAAGAGGTGGTTCAGATGGCTGGCGTTCTATGAAATCAGTAGTTCAGTACCATTAATGAGAATAAGAAGCATAAAACTGTGTCACTTACTTGGGGGCTGCGGGTGGCAGTAGAAAAAAAATTGCAACAGAGAAGAACAAAGTACCTCGTAAACGTGATGCCACACTCCCATTAGCCATGTATGGGTAGACTAGCAATCTTTCAGTAGGAGTCATGCAGAAACCACGAAGTCGGAGAAGGTTCCTGTGCACAGCCATGCTAATCATCTCAACCTCTGTTTGGAACTGAAGCTCACCACCAGGTGTCCGCTCCTCCTTTAATCTTTTGACGGCTACCAACGAGCCATCAGCAAGCCTTCCCTTGTACACTTTCCCGAAACCACCTCTTCCTAAAATGTTCTTATTGCTGAAATTATCTGTTGCAACTTGAAGCTCCCGCAATGAAAACTTTTTGAGCTGACCAAGATGAACTTCTGGGTCCTCCTCAGCTGAAAAAAGGGGCCAGCAGATGAGCAAACAGGCAATATGGATTAACAGAGAACAAAGTCCACCATATGATACAGACCAGGCACATCGAAGAAATGCTCTTCAGGTTTACGACGGCGCCACATTGCAAATGCAATTGCAGGAACAGCAAATACTAATGCTGCACCAGCAGCAACACCTCCAGCGATTGCTCCAGTGCTAGAGGCACCTGATAGAAGTGGAGATATAAATCCAGGAAGCACATGCCATCCAGAATGGTGAATTTTTTTTTCTGTATAGTGAGAGACCAACTTAAAAGTAGATTAAAAAATTACCATTTGATTGGGTTGGAGGTGATGGAGGATTGAACGGAGGCGGTGGGGAAAAGGGAGGCGCCCCAGGGCAGGGTTTTGAAGTACCAGGACCACAAAGATTTGGATTGTTGGCAAAACTGTAACAAGCAAGTAACGTTCATCATCCACCACAGTAAAGATACAGCAGGCTAAGCATCATTGAATTGTCCAGGTAAAAGACCTTATAGGGGTGAAGAGAGAAAAGGAACCAGTTGATGGGACTTGTCCTGAGAGGTTGTTGTTTGAGAGATCCCTGCATTATCATGGTAGTTATAAATCCATCCAGCAAATGACAAAATCACTAAAAGTACAGTAGTAGTGTGCATGCTACTTACAGCACTTGAAGAGTGGAGATATTGGTCAAGGATACAGGAATTTGACCAACCAAGCTGTTGTTGTTAAGACGGCTATCCTTGCAAAATAGGCACAGAAACAAATAAATATTTGTGACCATATCAAAATATCAAAGAACAGAAGACACAATAATAAAAATAAAAATGTCAATAATATTTTTCTAAAAAGACAGCACAAGTTTTGCCAATAAAAATACAATCCAATGATAAACAGCCATAAATATAGAGTAAGCACCAGAAGAGTAAGAGAAAGGAGAAGAAACAAACACCTATGTCCATGTATCAAAAAGGAAAACAACAAAGTTATCTAAATGTCAATATGTCACACAAGTCGACAGATGTATCATAACATGTTCCTCTTATTTTTCAGTATCAAATATTTATAGGCCATTCTTAACAAAGAGAACAAAAGTATAAAAGAACATCCAGATGCTAAGTAAACAAACGAGTGCTCTTACAGGAAACGCAGCTTCAATAGGTTCCCCAGGCTGTCAGGGATATTGCCAGAGAAGTTGTTCATATACAGATCCAAACTGACCAGGTTAGTTAGGTTGCCCAGTTCAGGGGGTATTGTCCCACTTATGTTGTTGCTGTAAAGCTCCCTATATTACAAAAACAGAAGTAATTTAAATCAGTTTCAGATGCAACGGAAGACAATTACAAGATGTGGAAATGTATGTTACAACTAACAAACAGAATCAGGAAGAAAATGTAAATAAACTGATTTTTTCTAAGATGCACATTTCTACATGGACCATTTTTAGCTTCAAACAACATACTTCTCATGAATGACTTCAAACAATTACACAAGAGACTTGAAATGATTAGCAAAACCAGCACATGAAGAACTTACAAATATTGGAGATTTTTCAGCTGACCAAGCTGGGGGACTAGTACACCTGATAGCTGTGCATTTCCAAGGTCACTGAGAAAGGGGGCAAACTTAGAATTAAACGGAGCACATCTTTTAACACTTTGAAATGCGTAAATAAGTTTTTCAGTCACTTACACTCTGATAACGCTGTTATCATTGTTACACGTAACGTGGAACCATGTACACGGATTAACAAGAGTGGGATCCCAACTCTGCAACACATTGTTAGCATCTTTCAAGCTCTGCCGAAGGCTGTACAGTGCATCACCTGTGAGATAAAAGGTACTGTTATTGCTGACAAGCATATTCCTGGTTAAGAGTTAAGAGAAACACATAAGAAATTTTACTGATAATGAGCTTGTACGAAAATCATTTAGCAAAAAGAAAGGTCTCCTAGGCAAAAACAATGGGCTCCAAATTTCCAAAACAGGTAGGGTAAAAAACTATGTACTCAGAAGTCCCTGAGACACAAGAGACTAGTTATTATCCACTGCTAGTGGTAGTACATAGTGTATGATGTTCTTCTATTCATGGTAGACCATGAGGACACATCCTATCAAACTATACTGTTCAATTACCATCTCTGTCAAAAAGAAAAAAACAGAGAGAGAACTGTTCAATAACATGCCTAGGATTCACCTCAGCAATAACACAGTACTAGCAAAACAATGTTTTGCCAGTAGCTCAAGGAACGAGTCAAATAATCTCACCTCAAAGTCAATATTAGCAAGCCAATTACACTCCTTAATTTTGGTAGACGATATGAGCATAATTCCTCTTTTTTTGAAAACCCAGACTAGCCAAATTTGGTGGCCTCTTGCTGCAGCACTATTGGAAGTGGACTTGCCGAAGGATAAAAACGCCCAAACGAGGAAAGTACTTACTCCTATATATGACATAACGAAACGACTACACCGAACAAGAAAATCTACCCTTTATTGGAAGCAACGAAGCATAGCTTGCTCAATCCTTTGCTCCATCAAAGCAGAGAGCAATAACTAAACTCGTGCAGAAAGAGCAAGAAGCCAAACATACATCAGCACCAGCGGAATAAAGAGACAGAGACCAGGCGTTACCTATGCTAGTACAAGCTAAGCATCAATCAAATCAAGTAAAAAGGAAATCAAGCTCGGGTGCTCCATCCCTTCCCTGCATCGCAGATTTCAAACTTGGACCCAGACCGGACCGAGCAGCACCGGGGGACAATCTACTAGTAGTAGTACGCATCAGATCAGGCAAGACTCACCCTCGGTGTTGGCGACGACCCGCCCCGGCCCGAGCAGCACCGCCACCGCGAGCACCACCGCCCAGCGCCTCCACGTATCTGCCGCCGCCGCCGCCATTCCGACTCGCGCGCGCCAAGCGGGCCCCACCACCTCACCGACGCATGGGCGGGCGGGCCCCCTCCAAAAAAAAACGGTGCGCCTCGAGGCCCCCAGCCACACGGCGCCGCCCGATCCGCCGCCGCCGCCGCCGGCCGCCTCCCCCAGCTCTACCTCCTCAGCTCACGACCTCCTCCTCCCCTACCTCTCTCGGGTCCTCTCCTCCCTCTCGCAAATGGAGGCGATATTTTTTCCCTCTTTTTTTTCCGCGGCGAAGTTCTCTGTAGCCGGAGGAGATGGAGTGCGGGCCTGTGCGCGTGTGTATGTGTGTATGTCCCGACCTAAATTGTTCTTCTACTCCGCGACGGGACCATCGGCCTGTGCCCGCGGAACACGGGGGCACGCCGACCGCGTCGACGGCGGCGTGGTTTCACTGACTTGCGGGGCCAGGCGACCCCGGGCCCCGCGTGGAAGCGAGAGAGGTGGCGGCCACGGGAGGGCGGCGCAGGGTGGCGGGCCCCGCGTGCTTTTGGGGGAAGTGGGGGTGGGTGACTTGATGGAGCTAGTAGTAGTAGTGGGAGGGAGGAGGAGGAATACGGGAAGGAAGGAAGGGGAGCAGGGGGAGGTGCGGGGCCCGCCGGCATCTGCTGGCTGCTACTGCTGCTGCTGACATGGCGGCGCGCCGGGATCTCGTGGACACGGTCCTCGGTGCGCCCGGGCCTCTCGTCATTCCGGAGTGATGGTGTCGCCCCGGTACAGCTGCCCTGCACGCGCGCGCGCGCGCCCATCGATTAGCAAAATCATGTCCAGGTCATCACCACCTGGGCCGGTTGGTCGCTCCGTGGAACGGACTGGCTCATTCTAATCTAGCGGGCTCTCTCCCCTCGTGATTTATTTCAATAAATAATATATGGGCAAGTACAGAACCAAGCCCTCGCTTTCAATATAGTAATTCAAATGGTTAGGCCAGACGCTTCACTGTGCAGCTGTGCTACTGTGTTTTGGTGAGAGATTAGCTTAAGCCAACGGGCCATACCGCAGGTTCATGGTGTGCTCGGTGCTCCTTTCACGGCCGTGCAGGTTAGTTATTATGGCCGGATCCCGAGGGATGTGAAAAGGGGTCCTGCACCAGTACGGCCACGAAGTCCATGGTTCACTGAGCAGTGGGCCCGCCTCCGCATAAGGCCAGCCTGGAGAACAGTCAAAAGTCCCCGCTCTCCGGTGAGGCTATTCGCACTCGTCGTACTTCAAACACATCATCTAAAAGGAATATTCCGTCCTACTCATCAAGATTTTACGGTACAGTTTCATTTTCTCCGCATTCGTCGTACTCCAAACTTCATACCTCATATCAACTACCAACCTGTACGACCCACGTTATATAATTTTTAACTCTATCTCCATCCTCTCCTCCTCTCTTTCTCTCTCCCTCCCTTCTTCCCTCCCCGCCGCATCCCATTCCCCTTCTCTCTCCTTCCTCTCTCCCTCCCCGGCGACGCGCCCCGCCTCTCCCTTCCCTCTCCCCGGCAGCCGCGGCGGTGCCTCCTTCCTCCTCTCCCGCCGCGGCCACGCCTCCCCCTCCTCCGCACCGCGCGCCCGCCGTGCTCCTTCACGCCGCGCGCCCGCCATGCTCCTCCGCGCCGCGACACGGTGGCGAGCGGCGAGCGGCCAGCGCTCGGGCGACGGGATGCGGGGGCGCGCGACACGGCGGTGGTGGGGCTCCTCCTCTCCCTCTCCTCCCTGCGGCGGCCATGGCGGGTGGCGCGTGGGCGGGAGTCGCTGGTGCGGCCACGTGCGAGCGGCGGGCGGCCCGGCGGCCTCTCCCTTCACGCCCCGGCGGGCGCGGCGGCGGATGGGGGCAGCCAGCTGCGGACCTGCGGCGGCAAGCTCCTGCTCCCCTGCTCCCTCGTGCGTCGCCCATCTCCCTCTTTCTGCGAGGCTCCGGGCGGCGGCGGTGCGCAGCTCCGGACGGCGGCCAACGCGAGGAGGCGGAGGCAGAGCGGGCGAGCGAGCCGGCGGGAGCGGGAGCGCGTGCGGCGGGGCGGCCAAGCCGGCGGGTGCCCAAGCTCTCTGCTCCATCCATGGAAGTAGCAACAGCAGAACCAAGCGGACCCCGGCCATGGCAGCAGCAGCACGTCTACCCAGTGCCGGCGGAGCATGCCGACGAGGCCGCGGCGGCCCGGATCTGGCCGGCGGCGCGGGGCGCCGGCAATGAACACCTTCATGTGGGAGAACACGGGAGCCGGGTGCTGATGGTGGTGGAGGTGGGCCGACGGCGCGGGGACGAGCAAGTGGTCGACCCCGCGGCTGGCACGGAGGGTGGTGCGCGGGCGGCACGGCAGCAGCGGCGAGGCACCCGAGCAGCGCGGGCACGCCGGCGAAGAGAAGGCCGCGCCGGCCAGGAGCTTCCACAGCGAGGTCGGGGTCCTTCGCGGGCGGCCGGCAGGCCGGCGGCGGCCGAGGCAAGGCGGCGGCACGGCACGGCGCTGCGAGCTCCTCCGGCGGCCATTCCTCTCCTCTCCTGCAGCGGCGACGACAGCGGTGGCCGGGCGGAGGAGCTGTCCGTGGGTGGCGCCATGCCGCCAAATTTGACGTTTCTCGGGACAAACGGGAAAGTTCCGTTCCCTTTTCCGTACCACTGTAGCGTTTTGTTTCCCGTCGCCCAGTGCAGACAGCCTGAGACGGAGAAAAAAAAACAGCCGTCCCGTCCGTGGTCCGTGTCTACAGTCTACACCCCCGCGGGCGCAGAAAAATGCCAGCGCCGGCCGGGCCCACCTGTCCCGCTGTCGTTCCGGGCTCCCGAGCCAATAGGACGCCGCCACGCAGGAGAAAGAGGGTGAGAAAAAAAAAGTCCAACCGTGCGGTGCGTTTCGTACTCGAACTCCTACCTCGCGTCGTGTACTCGTATAGTAGTCGTGCTCCTTCTTCCACCGCGGTGGACCCAGGGCGTTTTTCTGGACCCGGTCAAAACATTTGACCGGAGCCGGGGCCGGTAAATTTTGGCGACAAAATAATTGCGGAAATCCCGGTAGTATCGCGTCCTGGCGCTATCGGAGCGCTGTCACCCCTTGGATCCTAGTTAGCGGACGATATATAGGCTGTGTTTCTTTGGAGATGGAAAAAGTTTTCCAGTCCCTTTGACCAATAATTAAGGATATTAAATAAAGTCAGTTTACAAAACTACATTCATAATATTGGACTATTTCGCGAGACCTATCTAATGAGGTTTTTGACCGCACGATTAGAGGATGGTTACTGTAGCAAATTATGGACTAATTAGACTCATTAGATTCGTCGCGAAAAGTTGCACTCATCTCTAAAAAGGTTTTGCAAATAGACTTTATTTAGTACTCCATGCATGCAAGATTCTATTTGAAAATAAATTTCCGGATCCAAAAGAAACACGGCCATAGTGCTGGAGATTTTTCTTCTTTTCCCTCCGTTCTCGCCATGGCCATGGAGAAATTCCTGCCCACGGAAGACCGAAAAGTCAGTCAACGCCCATGGGGCCCTCGCCGGAAAACGAAAACGACCGCCGCCGTGTCGCGAAGTCTCACATCCCCGAGTCCGAGAGCGAGCGAGGTCCGGTCCAAACGGGCACGTCGCCGCGACGTGACGCGCGGGGTGGTGGCACGAGGAAGTGCGGCGTCGCCATCCCCCGTGCTCCTTCCTCCTCTCCCGGTTGGACCAGAAAACATGGCGATGAGCCTAACTAACTAACTCCGAGTGAATCTGTGAATGGAATTCCTCGGTTCCAGAACGTCGAGCCCGGATTGGGATCTTTTGACGCTTACGAGTTACGATTACGAATGCACCCCCGAGAGAGAAGCGTACGAGGCAGGCAGGGCTCTACGGCGACGACGAGGAACTTACCGGTTGATCGATCTGTGCGGAAAATCAACGGTGGGAAAAAGAATCTTGATCAAAGTACGTGGTACAAGGGCTACCGCATTAGGTGTATGGAGCAGATAGCGTGAGGGGTACTTATTTTTGTATGCGGGTAGGTGTGGATTAAGATGCTTTTCCAGCCTAGCTAGGAGCAAGTTTACTCAGGTATATTCGGTTTTCCACGTGCACGCTCTAATAACAAATGTACTCCGTAGCTCATCTTTTTCCCAAGTTTTTTTTTGTTTGACCGCCGTTGCGACGGCCCGAGTCGACCAGCGAACAGCGACCACTAACATTTTATCATGTTCGGGTCCCTATGCGTGCCAGGGATCTGAACCACGGCCCGAGGCCCAGAGCGCGGTTGCGATCGGGGCCTGTCCTAGTTGAACGCGCGCGACTGGGCCGCCCGATATTCGGTCCATGGAACGATGGCTGTGTTAGAGGTTTGGGCCTGTAAGTTGGGTAATTGCAGGCCCATAAACTATAGTGGGCTAGATTGACAAGGGAAGGTACAATATCTTCGACGCCCACTATAGTTGCGGCCCATTCTTCAAGTGCTGCTGGTTGCCTGGTTGCATTGGAATAAGTCCATTCCACAACCCTCATCTATAGACGTCGTCTGGATTTCGACCCCCAACCACAAAACCAGGTATTGAACACCCACGAACTATCAAAACCGTCCGATTTACCCCCCTCGGTGGTTTTTGGAGTGGTTCTCACATACGTGGCGCCACGTGAGGGCGGTTTTCGCATACGTGGCGCCATGTCAGCTATTCTTGTTGTCGTCACCTCAACGGGGCCCACATGCCATCTTTCCCTTCCACCTCCTCGCCACCACTCCTCAAGTCCTCATCGTCGGAGCCGCCGCCGCCACCGTCGCCGTGACTCCTCGCCGCCGCTGGGCCTGTGTGTCGCTTGCGCTCCCCGGCCGCTGGGCGCTGCCTACCCGCACGCCCGGTCCCCGCCGCTGACGGCCATCGTCCGCTCACCCCGGTCTTCGCATTCCTCATCCGCGCCGGAGGCCGATGCTGCGACAGGAAGACGAAGCCGTGGCCGGCCAGCATCTGCTCCCTAAGGTTCTTTATCGCCTCGTACCTCTCCGCGTCCTCGTCCATGTCTCTGCTGCTCGCCCTGCCGTCACTGCACCCGTCGTCCTCCCACTCCTGCAGCTCCAGGAAGGCCTCGAGCTCCTGGCGTAGGTGGTCGACGGCAGCGTTCTTCTCCTCAAACTAGATCCTCGCCTCGGCGAGCTTCATCTGGACCCGCAGCATCTCGCGCTCCCGCTCCAGCTCCTCCCGCGCGGCCTCAGCCTCCCGCCGCCGGAGCTCCTCCTCCTCCTCCTCCTCCCCCACCCGCTCGGCGCGTCGCCGCGCCCGGCGCTCGCCGTCTAGCTTCGAGGCGACCAGTCGCGCGGCCGCCGCCGCCTTCTCCCGGTGCAGGGCCTTCCACGCGCGCGCCTCCTCCGCGAGCTGCCTCCGCAGCTGGCGCTCCTCCTCCTCCTCGCCACCGCGGCGACCGTGGTGGTGCCTCGCGAGCCGGCGGGCACGCGCGGCGTCGAGCTCTAGGAGGAGGACGGGGATGGCGATGCGCCGTCCGCCGCGCCGCGCGTGCTCCGTGCCGCCGCGACATGGCCACCGCCGTCGCCGCATGTAGATCCGACGCGGGGAGGAGGCGGCGAAGGCGGATGGGCACGGGGAGGAGGCGAGTGGTCGGTGGAGGTGAAGAGGAGCAGGCGGAGCGGCTGGCCGCGATAGAGCTCGATCCAGCCGCGGGTGGAGAGACCGAGAGAGAGGGAGCGGCGCGGGCGGCGGTCGATGGCGACGACACATGTGACTTGTTTTTGGGCTCGGTTGGAGACTTGGAGGAAAGAAAGAAGAAAGCCACCTGGCATGTGGGGCCCACCCTGACATGTGGGGTGACTCAGACCTACGGCGCCACGTTGGCGAAAACCGCCCGCGAAACCGTCAAGGGGGTTAAACATTCGGTTTACACAGTTGACGGTCGAGAAACAACTGGTTTCGGAGATGAGGGTTGAAACCCGGACAACATAGATAGATGAGGGTTGTGGAATGGACTTATTCCGGTTGCATTCCGCTCCTCCGGCTCGCGACTGTGCTTCATTCTCCGGGTCGGCCCATTCTCCATTTTATATTATACCTCATTTTAATTCGTTATACGAGTTTAATTTGTCCAATTTACTTAATTCTAACTAAATTTATAGAAACTATAATAGCACTTGTAATACTAAATAATTGTACTGTCAAAATATATCCGATGGTGAATCTTCTTAATTTTTTACTATAAGCTTGGTCAAAATTACATAAAACTTGTCCCAAACACTGAGTATACGTAGAGGATTATACGTATACACAATTACCCTATAAATAAACATACATAAACTCCACTCTGTGAGCACACCCGACTATCCGAGTGACTATACCTGCAAATCCGATTTTGATATTAATGAAATCACCTCAGACACCACGCTGTTGACGAATATGCATCATTGAAAGAATAACATTGGTTAATTTCTCGAATAAATTTATAAAAATACGAATACACGTGCCGAGTTGATAACTCGTAGTGTGGTGGGCGGATTCCATCACAAAAGTAATCTAACTAGCAGAACTATGTTTGGTTAATCAAATTAGATAAATTTGATTTGAGACCAAACTAAAAGCTAGGAGTATACTGTAATTTGGAATCGAGGGATTACAGAACCAACAACAAGGACTGAGCCCGGCTACAATCAGGGAGTTTGTCCAACCTCCTAGCCCACGCCGTACCTGCTCCTTCAAGGCTTCAATGCCTCCTGCGGCCATCTCCCTCCTTATACAGAGCGTGCTAGAGAAAAAACAAATGGCGATGTTCTTCAATCCTCATAGGAGTATGCACATACATCCAGGGCGTATGCACATACATGGAGTATATGCATCCATTCACATAGTTTTTTTGCCCTAAGATAAACAGGCCGCCTATCAGTCTATCACCATCATGAATTATTCGTCTGAAAGAACTATTGCCCTGACAATTGTAAATCCTCATCAGCAGATAGTGCCTCCACAAACCTTAAACTGCTCTCTACTCTACATTTTCTGACTTTATGCGGAAGATAAATATATGCAAGTTGCTTCGATATACTTTAATGGAAGCTGGATTCTAGTCGACGGGCGGGGAGCAGGAATCTTCTGTTTCATACAAAACTAAATTTGACCCGAGTGCTATACTCTATTGGCTGCTGCGTTCAGTTTTTATTCAGGGTGGCGTACCGGTGATCTTGGACGTTTCGCAGCGAGCGCCGGCCAATTGTCGTGGGGTTCATTACTACTTTATAAGGATCTGTCCATGATGCAGAAGGTAGCCGGATTTATTAGTTGGAGAGAAATCATCCAAACTTTTGATCCTAAAGTCGCACAAGGGGCAGCTGATGATATAAATTCAGATGTTCTTTGCTTAATTTGCTCTAGGACCTACACTGAGAATATTGGGCTGTGAGCGATTTAAGAGGCTTTATAGAATTATAGTTGTGTTTCTGGATTGTTCTGGTGAGCGTATGGCTATGCAACAAGAAAGGATTAGGCCTTTTTTTTCTCTCTCTCCGGCAACCAGAGGGCTTCAGTTTAAACCACAATAGAATATTTTAACTTCTGTCAAAACCTTAAATTCAAACTTATAGGTTGGGTTAACATTTAATTTTCTATTTAAAAAAGAAAACAGGTTGCTATATCTACTTCTCAAATTTCAAACTTTACTGATGACAATGACAAGGCACATACTAGTTGGCTCTCGTGGAATATGTTTGACGTGGCGTTCTAACAGCCACTAAATAGCAACTTTACTTAAAAACACATATTGTACATTTGTCATAAATCCCCTTTCCAGTATGTGAAAGGTTAACTAAGGATTGCCATGGAAACAGTACCATGGTGGCGTCTTTGGTAAATTTTTTTTTAAAAAAATACTCTAGTGATGTATATTGTGTGATGCGGCGATTCAACAGTTACTAAAATAGCAAACATACCATGTAGCTTTGTATTCGATAATTTATATGAAGTATGAAAGGTTATCCGAAATTAGTCGCCTTCAACTTGAGAATAAAACCCTGAAAACCAACCACATGAGCAATATCCTAGACGTCTATAATTGACGGTGTCACTATAACATCTGATGGTGGCATCGATGTTATAATCGACTAGGAGCAGGAAATCTAGCACCTTGCCTCATAGGCGCCATGATAAGCCACCCATAAAGAAACAATCTAAGTGCAAACAACCTCTCTAACGCAGCAAAGCGCTAGCTCTACCCTTTTGCACTTGAGAAAAGGCAAGATTTTGACGTACGCGGCGCCTGCCGGCACTGCCCAACGTACAAGGCCCGTAGCTTGACGTACGTGATGTACGCTGTTAGGTTACGGCCGCTCAGAAATTCGTTTTTAATCCCCAACTAAAATCGCTCATTACGTGCGACCTAGCTGGAGCTTGGTCGATTTCCCCGGACGGGCTTTTCTTCAACGGTGCTGGGTTACGTGGACTGCAATTGTAAAAAAATACAGGCGACTGATCATGCCTAAACTAATCGCCCAACGTCACTCTCCACCATTCACAATTTTTCTATTGTCTGGCTACTATACCAAAACCATCGATTCCGGTGGTTTCCCAAAGGGTAACATGCCCTACGCGTACGCCCACCAATGCAGATATCTGCACTTGCGTTGTGTCAGCCAAGTGTCACTGTGATATATGAATACCGAGGGCTTCCTTAAGTGCCCTCACTGACAGCTGGGTCTCTTGAACAAATAGAACCTCTAGGGCCGGCCTGCCAGTGAAGCTGACAGATTCTTACTCGAAATGGTTCCAAGGTTATAAAAAGGCTCCAAGTGGTTGCATCGCGTTGATAGTTGGGCAGCAGCTTATATATTCAGAAAAACCTTTGTACTTGCCCAATGGTTGCGGCTTGCGTCACTGCCTCGCAAGTAGGTGTTTCTTATTGCTCCAAGGATTGTTTAAGGCATTTCTTGAGAGCAATCTTGTCCTTTTGAATCTGGAAGAATCCATCATCCCAATGGCACTGTCCAAAGTACTGCTGCTGCATGAGAGTGCAACAAACTTATTAATTAAGTCCATAATGCAGCAGCTTGAGATGATTGCATGCCAGTGACGGCTCCATGCACTGTAGCTGCAAGTAACATCTGTTCGTCAGTTAGCTAGCTAGTTTCAATTCTCAGAAGGCGCAGCGTCATCAGATATGCAGTAGGAGAAACAAAAGGATGGCAGCAGCACACGTAAACTATTGTATAAGTTCTGAGGCTAATTTCTCCTGGGTTTTTATATGTAGTTAACTTAATTGTGAAACCAATATACCGAGGAGTATAAATAATAGCCATGATAGATGAGTGTCCTGAACCAAGACTTGTCTGAATGTTCAAGCATAATTTCCTATTATAGAAACATGGGGCTGATTGTAGTGTAGTTTAGTTCTGCCAGACCCAACCCAACTTGGTACATCATGTTTTCAGAATTCCGATTATAGAAGTCGCGCAAACCATGATTTGACTTGTTAGTTATTATTAGCAAGCCCAGTTGCACTCCAAGCATTAAAAGAGAAAAACAGGTATGATTGGAGTTGGAGCTAGTAGCTAATAGAAATCCTACTCTGGCTAGCTCCAAACAGGCAGAGCCAGCAGCGGTTGAAAACTTGAAATACTCACCACTGAATCTTGTAGTGATCCAGCAGACCGAAAGTTTTGGTCCGGTGTGGAAGGACTCAAGCCACACAAACCCTGTTGAGGTAGCCGGAAACAGAGGTTAAAAAATGGTCTCTGACGACACACGCATGGCTTGGAGGTCCAGTCAGGGTTCACCGTACGCGATCGGTACCAGAAATGCATGGCACGTTCAGCATGTTTTTGTGCAGTGACATAATATATGGTCATATGTTGCTGGTGATAACCGATAGATAAGCTGTGTCAACTGGGAAGAAGAAAGCCATGATGACTCATATATATCACCTAGCTAGAATCAGCATGCACTCAGGTGCAAATAAGATAAACGAGCCCACAAGAAACCGAACTAGTACATACCTAATTAATAAGGTCTATTGTCCTAACTCCTAACATAGGATAAGCACAAGCACTACGACATGATGGGGAATGATAAAATCTGCGCCCGGAGTGTTTCTTTCCCCGGCTTTGACACACCAGTAGTTTTTCTCTTCTTACTCAACCCCGTTGTTCTTCATGTCAGGTGGGTCCTCGTTGTCTTCTCCATTTTCTTCACCCGGGTGATATGCTTTAGAGACAACGTATAACAATTAGCACACGTAGATTTGGAGTTTCCACGGATAGTAAATTGCGAGATTATACTAACAAGTTACAAGTTTACAATGTGGCATATGGTTGGAGGAGGATGGTGAGGGAGCGGTGGATTGACGCATTGGGCTAAACCAAAGAAGAATGACAGGAGCCTGAAGTAAAAGCAAAACAAAACAAAACAGGAGCTGTTAGGTTGGTGATCAATTAATGTGGTCCGAAAAAATCGGGTGCAACCTGCCTTAAAATGTCCGAGTACGTATGGCGTAAAATGGCCCACCACAGTCACTAGCTAGCTCGACTATATATATAATCTTTCTACAAGTCCGTAGCTTATATAGATAGCACCTATATATCCTACAGGCTGCAGGACCTCCGTCCAATCCGACGTTGGAGCTCCATAAGGTTCGTCGTCTACTTTTCGATCCAATCATCTCGGTGCCCTAGTCAACTATCCGGCCATCATCACTCGCATCGAATCGACGATTCCAGAACGCACGCAACTTGCAGTAGCCACATCGCCCGTTCGCTACAGTAGCTAGCTGCCTCTCGATCAATTCCGAACGCATCACACAAAGGACGGACAGGTAAAAAATTCGCAGCACACGTGAAACTTTCTCGTACACACGTCGCGTATACGTACTACCTCGGTTAGTTTCAATTTTTTTTCCAAGCTACTGTACGTGTAAATGACTAGCAACAACAACCCCGTCCATTGTCACCACCAACCTCTCTAATGAGCTGACGACACGGGGCCAATCATTGGCTGGCTCCGATCGACCGAGAGCGAGTTTCCGCTCCTTGCTACGTGTTGACCCCAACCACGAATTGGATTAACCTCAGCTCGATCACCATCACTACTGGAGTATACTCCTATGCTGCTACAGTGCTACGTACGTGTACACGCTCTAGCTCGATCGATCACACCTCACCTGGCGGCTTCCCTAGAGAAAAAGATTTAATCACGAAAATTGTTATCACCATTAATTTCCAAGCTAGAATCCCTCGCAGCTGGCTTTCCGGCGAGCGCGAAACCTCATAAACCCGCCGACAGCGACCGGCCGGCGACGATCTCCGCCACTGACGTCACTACCACCCACCAACCCCATCTCCCCCGCCGCGCATGCAGCAGAGGCAGCAGCGTCGGGGTCTCCATCCAACCCTGGACCCCGTGGCCCGGCGAGTGGCGGCGCGCCACGCGGCGGGCGGCGAGAGGCCGCGGGGTCCCTCCCTTGTCGCCTTCCGCGCTCGGGGGGCGGGCAGCCGGGCAGGGCCGATCCGGTGGAGGCGCACGCGCCGCGAGGCGAGGAATCTCCCCCACCGCGGAGATTCCGTGGAGGTCACTGACACGCGGGGCGGGATTCCGTGGGCCGGGGTCCCTGTCGGTGGGGGCCTCGCCCGCAGCCGGGTTTTTTAGTCGGGGGCGCGCGCGCCTCGGCCTCGTGAACGGCACGGGAAAAGGCGAACCGGGCCCGTTAAAGCCGAGCCGAGACGGGCGCCCTTCTAGCCCGAGCTGAGCTGATCCGAGCCGAGCCGTCGCAGAAGTGCCTGGAGCAGCGGCTCGCCGGCTCAGGCGCTCGGCCAATGGGGGGACAGCATCAAGCCAATCAGGCCTTTGTGGCGACGGGGACTCGGACGGTGAGAGGGGGCGCCACCACCGATCCGCCATAATTGGATGCTTCCGGAATCTGCACGAACGAACGCTGCAAAATTTTCTCTTTCGCGCAGCCGGTGTAACCACATCTTGAATTATCTGGGGAGAAAAGAATCTATCTCCGTTGTTCGGACCAAGAATATACTGGCGACTTTTTAATTTCCAGGGAGGAGGATGAGCAATTCAGCTTGAGAATATATACCCTCAGCAACACTGATTAATTTCTACGTTGGTTGGTGCTAGGGTTCTGGAGATCGAATTTTCTTTTCTCCCCTTCAAAGTTCAAACTGCATGCATGGATGGTTTCAAACCGATTCCCGGTAATCTGAAACTCTGTGTTGTCTCTTGCGCAGGAAATTTCTTTCGACAACTCAAAAGAGTTAATTAACTACACAGAGATTGTTGGGAACTGCCTGCTTCAGATTGGACTGGCTTTGTCTTTGCGTTGGCCTCGTCTCTCTCTCTCTCCATTGTTTTTGTGCATGGTGTCCTCTCATTGGAGCCCTTTGGTCCGTGGCAACTAGTACACACGGAGAGGGAGGCACATACTGAAAAATGGAAGGAAAGAAGAACAAGACTACAAAGTTGTTTAGTTAGACTTTACTTCAAGGCTTTAGAACGGTTACATATATATTTTATACAATACCCAATTGTGCAACTAAATCCATTGCATAATGCGCGGTTCCTGTTTCTACATGTCCTTATCATGGAAGAATAAACCATGAACAAGACAATGTTACTAATCAGAAATATATAATCTACATATGCGCATTATTAATCAAGTCACCTAACATACAAAAATTCCTGAAGATACATGTAAAATGCAATGGTTTAGAATTAGCTCTCTCCAAGAGGGAGATACGTAAAAAAAAGAATAAAAAACAAAACAACATGCAGTTGTTTAGTTGAACTCCACTTCAACGATTTAATTAGGATAGTAACATATTTACATCACCCATTGGCACAATCAGATCCCTCGTGGCATATACATGCTTGTTGGCTTGTTGCTGCATGTCCCTTCTCATAGAACAGTGAAGCATTAATGAAACTATTGCTCAAACAGTTGACTACATATCCGCTACAATTTCTTGCACACTAAGGCGTGTTTAGATCAGAATCCGGTGCGTCAGGCCGGCCACTGTAGCATTTCGTTTCTATGTGTGAAAAATTGTCCAAAAATTTATTAATTAGGCTCAAAATATTCGTCTCGTAGAGTACAACAAAACTGTGTAATTAGTTTTTGATTTTATCTATATTTAGTACTCCATACATGTTATGACATTTTGATGTGACGGAGAATCTTCTTTTTGCATAGTAAATTTGGGGGTGGAATTTTGGAACTAAACAAGGCTAAAACCAACGCATGCATACATATATGTCCGTTTGTGGTTGGGCATCCCAACCACCCAAATGCATGCGAGTCCGCTTCAACTCAAATTTGGATCTCTGTTTCTTTTATTAGTGAAAACCCATCTAGTTCCTCATCTCATCATAGCTAGGTTAGATCTTGTTTGGAGTCCTACATTCAGGCCTCTCTAACGATGATTCCGGTCAAGAATTTGAAAGATAATATGATAACATATGCGATGTCAATATATTTCCTCTCCTCAATTGGGAGAGCCTTGAAACAGAGTAGCCCACTCGCTGGAGTAAGAAATAAATAGCCCACGACTTGAATTTGGACCGCGTTACTTTGTGAGTTGGCTATACTATTAGTTAAAATGGAAAATTGAGACGCGCGGTGGAAAACATAATAAGGAAAAAGAAACAAGACACGACATTTCTTTAGGTTGACCGTACTTCAAGGGTGGCTTATAATATTATAAATATCCATCCATTGTCCACTATATTCCCTTTCCATGGAAGAGTAAAAACCAGAAAACGGAAACTATACATGTGAGTTGCCAAGAATCAACTACGTACACATGCGCTTTCAAGTCAGCTGAAATTTCTAGGTACTGAAATTAGCTCTCTTCCATATCAGGATGTAAAAAAGCAGAACATATGTACTCCCTCCGTTCCAATTTATAGGTCGTTTTAGCATTTTATGATTCATAGTTAGTAGTATGTATCTAGACATAAGTATATATATAGATACATACTACTAACTATGAATTTAGATTTGCCAAAACGACTTATAATTTGGAACGGAGGAAGTAGTAACTGGAAAAAGGATGAAGCCTATATATGTTCCTAGCACAATTCCATTTTTGTTGAGACCATATATACTCCCTATCTAACGCCACTAATAAGCATCAATGAAAGTGGACACGATATGATAATGAGCATGGCCCACTCCATAAGAATCTGGCTACCAACCAAACCAATTCAAGCCTCCTCCTTGATGGTTCGTGGAAAAGGATCCAGAATGAGAGGCCCCAAGAAATGCAAGTTGTGCACGTAATGTCGTAGCCAATCGCATAATCGTGTCGCTGCGTAGGACTTTTCTTGTACAGCTCATGACCTCTTCTTTTCGTTGAAAGGGATGGGATGACGAGAGGTGGTCCAGTGCCCACCGGGGTTGGTTAACTTGCACGGTTTGTTACATAGGAGCTTTGTTTGTAATTGCTTGAATTTTGTTCGCGCATAGGAATCTTGAATTTTTCAGGCCGGCATCTGTGGTTGGCAAGCAATCTATGTTCATTGGCCAATGCCCCTAAGATTCATTAGCGATGAATGTAAAACGAGGAGCAGTACACATGGGGAAGATTCTACGGTGAGTTGGTAATTGCGTCTTAGACTTTCTTTGTTTTGGTCATATTATAGTAGTTTGTATATAGATGGAGATACCTTGTGGTAATAATAAGTCTCTTATATTTCCATCACTTTGTTCTAAATTGCTAGTTACTCTCTGGTTAGCTAGGCCGCCAAAAAATATTTCATAATACCTCCGTTATAAATTAATATAAGGGACTGCAGCTATCATTGGGGAGTACTTCATTAGTCGAAATGGAACTTTTAAAACACCCTAATTAGCTATGCCTAACCCAACGCCAATTCGGTGCTCTAGAGAAACCAAACAACCTAGTTAACTAACTTGCCGAGACGTTCAAAGCACCTCCAACAAAAACCAGCACGATCGACGTTCTTTCCCACCCAAGGAAAAAGAACAAGAACATGACTTTCTTCGCAAGAGAACAGAGCGAGAGATTCCGGAAATATCGCCATCCGAATCCCCAGAGAGCGCAGCGAGCGAGACCTACCCACCCGGTGATGCGCCGTCGCCATTCCACAAAAGTAGCCACCACTGTCGCGGTGGGACGTACCCCCAACCCAACTAAACGTAGGCCACACATGCCACCAGCTGAGCGAGCCTGGGAGAGCAACCCGTCCACATCGGCTCGAGCCGCAGCCGCCCGCCCGCCTGCGCGACGCGAGCCGGCTGGTGGAGCCAGCTAGCAAGCCAGGTGCGCGTGCCCGGCTGGTGCGCGGGAGAGGCGCCGCCATGTGACGTCGCGGCCGGGCGCTCGCACGCACGAGCCCACCTCCCCGCGCCGCAGCCCGTAGGTTGGAGTACTACTACTCCGTCAGCCTGAGGCCAGGCCAGGCCACTCTCCCCACCCTAACCTGCCTGCCTCTGGCATAATAAAATCTCCCTCCGCCCACCCTCTCTCTCTCCCTGTCGCCGCGCCTGCGATCCTCTCCGCTGAGATGCGAGGTGATTCCCTCTCCTACCTCTCTCTTTCTCTCTCCGTCTTTTCTTCGCCGCCTCTGTTTCCCTTGCCAAGATTCCGCCATGGCCGTATAGCTAGCTCTCCGTCGTTTGCTTGTTCGATCAGCTGGCTTGCGGTTGGCGTAGGGCCTGAGACCTGAGAGAGTGAGAGGCCTTTGGTTAGTAGGCATGCACACGCGTGTTAGCTTCTGCGGGTGAGTTCTTGCTTGATTCTGACCGCTGCTTCGAGGTTCTTGAGGTTTCTGCCATGGATGCCAGCGGTTAGGCGATTGCTGGTGTGGTTCATTCAGATCCTGTCCTGTGCCCGGCTCCGGCTCGTGTTGCGTGGTCACCGGAGTTGCTGCATGAGTTTGGCGCCTCAGTTGAGGGCCATGATGCGGTAGGAGGGATGGAGTCCTGTCTGAAGTGAAGAGTTTTTTTGGACTCTTTCGGATTTTCTTTTCATGTTTTGGTCTGTTCTTCAGATACTGGTCCCGAATTTTGAGCCACACGAGGCCACTGCCCACTGGAAACTCTCTCTTTTCTTTTATTTTTCATTTCATTCGGTGAAGGTGTGGCGAGAGACAAACATTTTTTCCCTGTTTTTGTATCTCTCTGAAACTGCCCTTGATCAACCAACACCTGGTTTCCAAAAATCCAAATGATAATCCTCTGCCCTGCTCCATGCCTCCATGTCCGGCAAGGGGTAGCGTATTCACTACACTTTGTCCGTGGCACGTATCATCTGCTGGTACGCAGGTAGGTAGCCCGATTGGACGGGTTTCGGTGTTTCCCAATTTTAGCATAATTAGCATAATTCTTAACACGAATTCTTTTGCTGCAATTAGCATAATTCTTGCATGATTGCTACGATTCTCATGCCGCTGATCTAGTTTTCTGGGGATTCCAATAAAATTCCGTCTCAACTGAACCGATTCCCACGCCCCTGATATTCTTTTCCACGGCTATTGGAATTGCTGTATCGCCGAGTCAACTGAATAGCTCTTCCTGTTGTCTTAGAAAATGTGCTCAGAGGTATGAGCTCTGACCCAGCTGCTTGTAACGTATAGGAATTGTCTTGTACGGTTGTAAGCATAGGTCTGACCTGTGCAACCCCAAATTATGTAGTTCTATAAGATGGTTTGTACGGGCTGATACCATCACTGACTGATTCAGGAACAATCGTGCATTAAGTTAGGTGATGAAATACATATGATTTTCTCGAGAGTTTCAGCATAACCTATCCATGGATTGATAGCTAGGAAGGTCAACTTGTTTGCCTGAGATGTCAACTTATCTTCTTTTGAAGAACAGAAGATTTTAACATACCTATATAGTTGTGCAAACTCTTGTTCACAACTAATCATGGTGGCCCTCATTGATTTTTGTCTAAGATTCATGTTTCTAAAACCAACTAACAGCGAGATGTAGTTAATTATCGGAAAAAGAAAATCTACTTGGTGTTAACTGTGTATATCAGACACAAGTAGAATTGTTACAACAATATGTTTTACTTTGCTATTAACCTTCAATTAGTGCACCATGATCTTTTTAGTTTGCCCCAAAATTAGTCAATCAATGAAAAAGGTCCTGGTCAACGATCTTTCTTAGTTCTTGATCTCCTCATATTGAGCCAGATTTTATCAAGTGCAGTAAAATATATATTTTTCTTGCACAATTATATGGTTAATCTCAATTATATGACGTGGTGAATGGTGTGGACAATAAATAGTACTAAAATATTGTAAACACTTGAGCACCATTCTCGGAAAGCAATAATTTCATGGGGTAGAAATTATACTGTTCTGAAATTTTCAGATGCCAATCTGGGCCTAAGTTTTTTTTCTAGAATAGAATCTCATCAACTGCATGTTCACTATTTGTTGCAGCGTTCTAGTCTGAAGATTTCACTGGCACAGAGCGCCTGGGCTTGCTCTGCTTCTTCTGGATGATCAACTGTCAGTGAACATCACCACACGGTTTAATCTGTCAGAGGTCAAGTACCTCCTGGATCACAATTTTTATACTGGAGCAATACAGTAATGGACCGGGCAGACACATCAGGCTTTGTTAGTGGTGGATCAAATGGTACTTCACTGCTGCTGATATTCTTTCACTTCGTCTACTCGCCAGTGCACATATAAGAGACCAGTAAACCCCTGATCTCACTGTCCAGAAATACCTCTCCTCACTGTTGCTCTTCCACCACCTTCACTACTGTATTAGCAAAGCATTCTAGTTTAGATGAACAACGGTTTCGCGGGTGTCCTGCACTGCAGAAACCAGCCTCTGATGGATAATTCTGCGGTGTCAATAGGTTTCTCAATGACAAGCTACACATCAGGAAGCCATGGCCAGAGTCAGATAACATTTGGCCTAGACCGGTTGGGTTCAGCAATGGACAACAGCTACAGCCATGGCCAAAGAGGTTTGCAGAGGTCGAGTCATGCGCCTGCGCAAGATGATGGGTGCAGACTAGTCCTTGGACTGGGAACAACGGCGGATGTTAACTCTCCTGATCAGCATGCTGCTGGTGCTGGAGCAGACAAGTCGAGAGCACCTGTGACTTTGTTTGGCCAGAGCTTCTCCTTCACTGACCCAGGGGTGCTGAGCCTTGGGGTTCGCCAGGGGCGTAATGCTGGAGCAATCCAACACACACAAATGCCCACCGGCCACATCATTTCCTTTGGCGCCGTCGATGAGGGCTCGACATCGGCGAGGAGAAGCTCCGGTGGCTACATGCCATCCCTTGTTTTCACACCTCGGCCAAACTATGCAGCAGCAGCAGTAGCTGAAGAGGCACAGGGTTTGGTAGATCACGCAGACAACAGCTATGACAGTAGTGTTCGTGATCACCCTGGTTTCCGGCTCAGCCCTGAACCATCGGCGTCCCTGACGGAGGCTTCGTTTGGCGTGAGCTCGGATGTTGTGACCGTGGAAAGCAATCCTGGGCAGCAGGCTCACCGCCGGCATCCCAAGAAGTGCAGGTTCAAAGGGTGCTCCAAGGGCGCGCGCGGCGCGTCGGGCCTGTGCATCGCCCATGGCGGCGGGCAGAGGTGCCAGAAGCCCGGGTGCCACAAGGGCGCCGAGAGCCGCACGGCCTACTGCAAGGCCCACGGCGGCGGCCGCCGGTGCTCGCAGCTCGGCTGCACCAAGAGCGCGGAGGGCAAGACGGATCACTGCATCGCCCACGGCGGCGGCCGCCGGTGCGGCTACGCCGGGTGCCCCAAGGCCGCGCGGGGCAAGTCCGGGCGGTGCATCAAGCACGGCGGCGGGAAGCGGTGCTCGGTGGCCGGGTGCATCCGGAGCGCCGAGGGGCGCGTCGGGCTGTGCATCTCCCACGGCGGCGGGCGGCGGTGCCAGTTCCCGGACTGCCGCAAGGGCGCGCAGGGCAGCACGCTCTACTGCAAGGCGCACGGCGGCGGCAAGCGGTGCGTGTTCGAGGGGTGCGCCAAGGGCGCCGAGGGCAGCACGCCGCTGTGCAAGGCGCACGGCGGCGGGAAACGGTGCATGTACGAGGGCGGCGGCGTGTGCCCCAAGAGCGTGCACGGCGGCACGGAGCACTGCGTGGCGCACGGCGGCGGGAAACGGTGCGCCGTGCCCGGGTGCGGCAAGAGCGCGCGCGGCCGCACGGACCGGTGCGTCAAGCACGGCGGCGGCAAGCGGTGCGCGGTGGACGGGTGCGGCAAGAGCGCGCAGGGCAGCACGGAGTACTGCAAGGCGCACGGCGGCGGCAAGCGGTGCGTCTTCGGCGGCGGCTGCGAGAAGTTCGCGCGGGGACGGAGCGGGCTCTGCGCGGCGCACGGCACGCTGGTGGCGGCGCAGCAGCGCGGCCGCTGCGGCGGCGGCGGCGGCGCGGGCATGATCGGGCCGGGACTCTTCCACGGCATCGTCCAGTCCGCCGGCGCCGCGAACATGAACAGCGAGCACTCGTCGTCGGGGGTGAGCACGGTGTCGGACTGCGGCGGCGGGTCGCCCGTGGCGGCGACGGGGAGGCAGGAGCTGATCCCTCCCCAGGTGCTGGTCCCCCACTCTATGAAGTCCTTGACGCCGGCGATGCCGCCGCCGGAGAGGAGCAGAGAGGGAGGGGCGGCCGCGGTCCCCGAGGGGAGGGTGCACGGCGGTGGCCTCCTCTCGTTGCTCGGCGGGAGCTTCCGGAACGTCGACGTGGACAAGCTCTGAAGCAGGGAGCTCCTGAGGCTCGATTTCTCTACTTCTATTCTACAGCTCTTTTTCTTCGCAAAAGAAAGAGGATAAAACTAGTATTTATTTTCATCATAGCTGTTAGATTGTCTGTCCATAATACATACATGTTCTTGTTTGCAAAACGAACTTATATGGCGAACTTTGGTTAAATTGGTCCCTTGTGTGATCAAAGCTAAGACATGAATGTGTTGGGGGCCGTTCTATGTTGAATTATTCGTGGCAGGTCCCAAAGCTTTTGGGATGCGAAAGCTTTGTAGATGCAGTTGTGAATAAAGATCAATCTGTAATAATCAAAATGTACTTCTTGCTGACACTTGCTGAGATGTCAGCTGATTATTCTGGGGAACAAGTTTTGATGCAGATGATTATATGTGTGAAGTGCAAATGTGCAATGCTAGGTTTTTATGGATGTATGGTATTTGAAGAGAGGTCTAGTAGTTTTGTTTGTTTCTTGAAAGTTTGATTCTTTGTGATGCTTTTGCCCGAACCTTTCTGAATTTCTAGTGTTAGCAAGGTTTCTAGTTGAGAATACAACTCCTTTTTCTATCATTTTAAACTTTTAGGTCCACTTTGTGTCATCATAGGCTAAGACATGAATGTGTCGGGGCTGTTATATTTTGAATTATTGGTGGCAGGTCCCAATGCTTTTGGGATGTGAAAGCTTTGTTGCTGCAGTTGCTGTGAATAAGATCAACGTGTAATAATTAAACCTTCTTTCGAAACTCTGCTGAAATGTCAGCTGAGGCATTTTTCTCAGGAACAAGTTTTGATGCATATGATTAAGTGATGAGCAATAGGCTTTTATGGATGAGTAAATATTTTTTTGTGAGACAATTGATGTATGATATTTGAACAGAGCTACAATGTTTCCTAGTGGGCTAACATCAATCATATCTTTTTTTTGCGAATTGCGACTAACATCAATCATATCGGTTTGCTTCATTAATACACACACCGTTCAAGTTCATAGTTCACTCAACAGATAGGTTTTTTTGAGCTAATAAACTCAACAGCTTTTTTTTGAGAATTAATAAACTCAACAGCTTCTTTTTTTTAGGAAATAAACTCAACAGCTAGGTAAAAGTAGCAGCTTCCGTTCTGCTTTACCTGTGTGGGCTGGGCCTGCTTCCTTTCGTTTTACCAGTGTGGGCTGGATCTGCTTCGGCTTGCATGGCCCATAAACAAGCAAGTCAACAACAACTCCGACTTTTCCAAATTCCACGTCCGCACGAACCGGCAGCATAAAGCGCATCCCCCTATTTCTCTCCTGCTCTCCGCCGGCGGAAGCACGAACACCCACCGATCCAAATCCGGTCCCTTGGACCCTCCGTCCGAAGCAGGAACGCCCACATATCCGATCGATCCCAGCAAGAGCCAGCTTCAATTCGTTGACTTCAGGCACGCGACCTTTTTTTTTTCGTCTCTCACCTCTCTAATTCTATCAGTCGTAATCCTTTTCGTGGTAGGGTTTACGGGGGTTTTCGCTGGAATGTGTCGCTCATCTCATATCATTTATTCTGGTGGGTCTCTGGATTGTTTGGATTGGATTGGATTGACAATACTATATGTCTCTTGAGGGAAAGTGACATCTAGAGAAGATAGGTATAGTATTAGATTGGAATTCCAATCCTGTTGCGTGCCCTTGCCACGGTAACTAATTACATGCTTTATATTTTCTAAAATACATTCTGCCTATACATTATGGAATTACATGATATTATGATAAGCATAGCCCAAACTGTAGAGTTATCCTTTTCTTCTACTTCCTACTGCTTGACCCGTTGCCATTTTCTTTTTTACCAGTGTATTATAGCCTAAACAAAAGCATCTGCATTTGATTTCAGTTGCTGGTGTGAATTAAGGGCTGCATGTTCTCTATTTCAATTTAGATTGGTGCATAACAGCAACTATGAAGTGTGTGCTAGCTTTTGTAATGTTAAGAGTCCTCTTGGTTGATTTGGCATTGACTCGTCGTCAGTTCTATTCAATTTAGAAAGTGTTCAACAAGATGAGAACTGGATATCAATTTTATCTCTTCATTGTACACGCATTTTTTAATGATTGCTTAAGACTTACTTTGCATCTAGGCTTAGCGTGGCAACTTGTTCTGTATAAACAATGTATTTGCGCATCAATATCTACTCTTGCATCTACTGCTTACTATATATGGGTTCTTGCTTCTACTACTGCTTGGAACCATTGACTTTTGTATCGATGCATAGCTACATATAACATTCTTATCTAAATAATTGTGATTCTTACACAGAATGAAGATCTTTGTGAGGAGCCCCACCGGCAGGATAACGTGTCTCAGGGTCCGACCATCAGATACCTTGCATATTGTTAAGGCAAAGATTCTGGAACAACATTGCCTTGTGTTTGATGGAAGGCAACTAGACGACAACCTTACATTGGCAGATTATGACATCCACCATCAATCCACGATTGACCTCCAAGAAAAGATGCAGATCCATGTAACGGATACGCTAGCAGGCACGAACATCACTCTTGAGGTTCATAGCTTAGATACTATTGACAACGTGAAGGCCAAGATTGAATATAGTGTGGGATTTCCCAAGGGCCAGCAGTGCCTCATTTTCGGCAACAAACAGCTAGAGGATAACTCCACCTTAGTGGACCACAACATTTGCAATGAGTCCACCCTTCTCCTTGTTGTCCACCCAATTTCAAGAGGCTTGATGCGGATCTTCGTAAAGACGCAATCAGGAACGACCTTGACTCTTGCGGTTAACAGCTTGGATACTATCGACCATGGTTTAAAATTTCGACGAAATTTCAGCGAAATTTCGCGAAATTCGGATATTTCGTTGGTGACCGAAAAAATAATATTCGGTCAAAAATTTCGGTAAGCTTCATCTGTTTTATAGCTTTTCTAAACTTAGAACATCACTTAGTAAGTTCTAGTGCGGTGGTATGGACTCAGATAGGTCTCACAAGCCTCCACGGTTCGAATCCCACCATGACTCTATTTTTTCACGTTTTTACTCACTAAAAAAAAATAAAGAGCATTTTTCAGGGTTCGAACTTGGCACCTCTTGGACCAATATAAAGAGCAAAACCACTAGACTATGAGGCTAAATATGATTCTAGTGTATACTATAACTTTAATAACACTTTATATGTTGAAAAAAACTATGTTTGACCATTTTTTTGACCGAAATTTTTTCCGAATTCTACGAAATTCGCAAATTTCGTTAATTTCGCCGGTGACCGAAATTTTTCCGAAAACGAAATAAAAAACCTTGCTATCGACAATGTCAAGGTGAAGATCCATGAGAAGGATGGAACTCCTCCCGACCAGCAACGCCTCATCTGTGGTGGTAAGCAGCTGGAGGGCAGCCGCACCTTGGCAGATTATAACATAGAGAATGAGAGTACCGTCCATGTGGTGCTCCGCCTTCGTGGTTCTTGAGATAAGATGCCATGCATGGTCACTCAACATGTCTATCATTGTAATGTGATTTTCCATGCCAGTAGACAATAGTTGTGTGTCAGTACTCAGTAAACTATCATTGTAATGTGATTTTTTTCATTCAAGTTGCGGTGTGTTTATCAGTAAAACATTCTTTGTCGTATGTTAATGTGTGAAATCATCAAGAGTAGTTCCCGTACTCCGGGTCTGTCTTGACATCAGTTGATTGAGAAATATAGATTATCTTGCTAGATAAGACTCTGATTTTTTTTGATTTACCATGGTTGGAGACTTGGAGTTGCTTGCATACTTGATCAGCACTCCATGCATGGCCATTGGAATGCATGCCAATCATGACTTGGCTGAAAAGGCGAGTGAATCTCTTTGGCAAACTTGAATAACTTACCAAACTAGAATCAGGGGCTTATAAACTCCATGAATTACAAAATGAAAGCCAATTTTGTAGTACTAAATCTGTATTTTTGGAGTATAAGAACGTTGATGAAGTCCCCATATCGGAGACGGGATGCGGTAAATCTGTATTTTTAAATATATATGGATATATGGACTTACATGACACCTGAGGAACCAGCTCAATGAGCTAGCCATTCAATTGACAGTTCGGCCGTGCACTTTTACTCGTTTGAATTTGTAGTTCTAGCAAGGGCCGTTACCGTCACCGTCTGACCGTCAGGAATAGGAACATGTACAGTCTTGCGAACCTCACAGTGGGTCCATTATACAGATCAAAGGGATCTTCATTTGGCTCCACATGTAACTGACCGTCTGATGGTGCTGTGGTCCCCCGCTTTGGAGTTCTTGAGGACCATCGATTTGTTTGTCTCGTCACACACAACAACACTAGAGATATGCAGGGACGATGCATGCATATTCCAAAGTGGTCAGTGGATGGATAGCATATGGTACAAGCAGTACTATAGCATGCATGCAACAAAGTGTTGCCACGTACCCCCCGTCGTCTGAAAACCTTCACGGAAAAGGGCAGCACGGTTGCACGCGCGAGTGCCCAAAGCTGCTGCTGACCCGGCAGATCACACCACCACCGGGCCGTTGGTGCCATCCAGTAGCACTGGCAGCCGCTGCCCATCCAGAAGCAGGGTCGGATGGAGGTAATCGCCGGACCGGAGCTAGTACACAGTACTAGAGTAGCAGACGGCGAACGGAAACGCGCAACACGACGCATATCATCATCGCTGGACCGCATCAGTGGCCTTCTGACTCAGCCGTGTGTCCCCTGCTAGCCTGAGATCGAGTACCTAGGGGGGTCGCAAACCAAGGAGATCGCTGGACTTCAATTCTTAGTCGGCGCCCGGCGTCTTTGCAAGTTAGCAGTGCGCGTCTAGTGGTGAACTCCTCCCGTCTCTGCTAGCTCTCTTAGCTTGACCTGCACTGCGAAATGGCGGCAGCAGCAGGAGCAGGAGCAGGAGCTCTGCGTCTGCGTCCGCGCCGGCGGCTGCCTGATCTCGCCCTGTGCCTTGTCGTGGCGGCGTGCTTGCTGTGCGGCGGAAGAGGTGCCGCGGCGGCAGGTGGGAGCATCAGCAAGAAGGTGGTCGGCGTGCACGAGCTCAGGAGGGGCGACGACTTCTCCATCAAGGTCACCAACTGGGGAGCCACGCTCATGTCCGTCATCCTTCCTGACTCCAAAGGTACGTAACAACACTCAAGTACTGCTCTTCCATGCTTGTACACAGACACAGTCTTTGTGAAGCAAGTCCGATCGATTACGGATGGACATTCTGATGATGATCTTAGCATTGCAGGGAACCTGGACGACGTTGTGCTCGGCTACGACACCGTCGCCGAATACGTCGTAAGATCATCATTGACGGATTCAGCTCCAGAATTGAATTGTTTCGCTTTCTCTCATGCATCGAGTTCACTTGCCTGTCTTTGTGTGGATACGCAGAACGGCACTGCCTACTTCGGGGGCCTGATCGGCCGCGTGGCCAACCGGATCGCCGGCGCGCGGTTCACGCTGGACGGGAAGACCTACAAGCTGTACCGCAACGACGGCAACAACTCGCTCCACGGTGAGATCGAAGCTGCCGAGACTCGATCTGCTGATGACCGATATTGTTCGTTGTTTTTTCTTCTCTTTCTGATGAGAAAACTCGATCACCGTTTATTTGTTTCTCTTTCTTGTTCTTGGGACCGGATCGGATCAGGAGGTCACCGCGGGTTCATCAAGGTCGTATGGACGGTCAAGGAGCACGTCCGTGGCGGCGACTCCCCGTATATCACTCTCTACTACCATAGCTTCGATGGGGAGCAAGGTACTGCAGTGTGCTTGTTCCTTTCGTTGTTTGGACTAACATCGTGCATTCTGTTTGGTGGCACATTTCTGCTGTCTCTATCAGTGGAATTGTTCATATAGTTATACTCCGTACGTCCGCAAACATGAGCACTTTAATTTTATATTTGTCAAGCACCAAACACTTTGAACTTTGGCTGTTCATATAAAAACGTTAAATTGACAACATAAAAATGGTGTTATTGGGAAACCAACTATCATCATATATAATTTGTACGTTTTTTTATTTACAATAATTTATTTTTATAAATATTATTGGTCAATGCTAAAATATATTGACTTATGACAAATCCGAAAGTTTCGGAACGTAAATGCGAATTATTGGATCATATAGGTGAGACGCCAGAAAATCCGACTGTGGATTAGGTATGAAATGATGCAAGATGCCCCTTCTTACAGCTCCTTTTTGTTTCATAGCGATGTTTTTCTCAGTAAAAACCAGCACCAGTCACCAGCCACTCCGCCAAGTATATGGAACACGTCACCCTGTAGATGATGAGTGCCAAAGAACATCTCGTATAGTGCAAGCCCACGGAATCATGTGGTCCAGTGTGTCATCACCTCGACAAAGCTGGAATTTTTCTGCATACGCGCCCGTTTGCGCTTTTCCTCCTTTTTTAATCATGGGAAAAGCTATTAACCACGCAGATGCAATACTAGTGTAACCTAGCCTCAGGCGTACGTACTATACAGATTAAACCCGCAATACTGCTGAACTCAGATTAAAGACACTAATTTGTTTTGTTCTTCAGCAAGCAACAATGCGTTCGCATATCGGTTTAAGGCTAAATAATGTCTTTAATCTGAGTTGTCTTCAATCGAGTAGGGTTTCCAGGTGACCTGGACGTGTACGTGTCGTACCAGCTCTCGCCCCCGCACGTTCTGAGCGTGCGCATGAACGCCACGGCGGCGCGGGGCAGCAGCAGCAGCAAGGCCACCCCGGTGAACCTGGCGCACCACGCCTACTGGAACCTCGGCGGCCACGGCAGCGGCCCCGTCCTCGCCGAGACGGTGTAGCTCCTCGCGTCGCGCTACACGCCGGCCGACGACGCCGCGCTCCTCCCGACGGGCGCGCTGGCGCCCGTCGCCGGCACGCCCTACGACCTCCGCGCCCCGGCGACCGTGGGCGCGCGCCTCGGCGAGCTCCGGCGCCGCCGCGGCGTCGCGGGCTACGACACCAACTACGCCGTGGACGGCGCGGCGGCGGCGACCCTGCGGCCGGTGGCGCGCGTCCGGGACGGCGCGACGGGGCGGGCGATGGAGCTGTGGGCGGACCAGCCCGGCGTGCAGTTGTACACGGCCAACGGGCTCGGCGGCGGCGTCAGGGGCAAGGGCGGCAGCGTGTACGGGCAGTACGGGGCGCTGTGCCTGGAGACGCAGGGGTTCCCCGACGCCGTGAACCACCCGAGCTTCCCGTCGCAGATCGTGAGGCCGGGGCAGGTGTACGAGCACCACATGGTGTTCAAGTTCTCCTTCTAGGCTTTCTAATAGGAAGAAAATGCAGCTCTGCAACTAAAGCCAGCTTTATTTACCCCAAAAAAGAACTAAGCCAGCTTTATTCGTATCTACTAGACTTGAGCTATACTTCTCGAAGAACTCAGGGAATAATGATAACTTGCTGCACGTGGATTGCGGTATATATACTCTTGACATTGCGTTTCATGTATGGACGGTACGTTACTCGGCAAACTTTGTACTGACAAAGAAACTGCGCCCAAATCCTGATGGAAAAAGTCCCATTTTACCTCCCTGGATACTGAACCGAGTTCGCGAAACCACCTTGGACTCAAAAACCGTCCGTTCAAACTCCCTCAGTTCCCAAAACCGGACACATGACCTCCCTGAGCTGTTTTGACCCTGGTTTTGTCCGACGTGGCGCTTACGTGTCACGGGCCCACGACACGTAAGCGCCACGTCGGACAAAACCAAGGTCAAAACAGCTCAGGGAGGTCATGTGTCCGGTCTTAAGAAATGAGGGAGTCTGAACGGACGGTTTTTGAGTCCAGGGTGGTTTCGCGAACTCGGTTCAGTATCCAGGGAGGTAAATGAGACTTTTTTCCAATCTTGATCGGTCTACTTAGAGTAGAGGCCGGGCCGACCAACCAAGGTCACCAAATTAAGTGGGCCGAGTAATACGATTTTAGTGGGCCTAGATCGCAAAATCCACCAACGTACGCGCGGCCCTCTCTGATCCGGGCCGCCGATCGGGCGGGGCGCACGACGCCGGCGTGCGTGTTGTCCGCGCGCGACGGTGGTGAATGCCGGCAGGCAGAGTCCGCCTACCCGTGTTGCACGAGCGAGCATCCGTCCGGTGGCTCCTCCACCCCCGGCCACGATGATGTGCTCTTTGCTCGAGTGTCAAAAGGTAATTATTATCCCTTTGGAATTCCTCAACGCCGAGCATACAAGCAAGCGCATCATATAATGCTTAGATTTGGAATCTAATCTACTAATATAATGACAAGTCCATCATCATCGATGGAGCCGTCCGTTGTCGTGCATCCATCGTCACCAGCAACTAACATTCAGGTGCGTGCAGCACGCCGAGCGAGGTAACAGTAGTGATAATAACGATACTAATGAAACGGAACAGTAGTACTATGTGACAAGACCTTAGCTCGCCAATATAAACACCAGAGAACCAGACGCGGCACGTGCTGCGACTATAGGTGTGTGTACACCGGCGGCCACTAGCTAGTTTCCGGCGCCAACCTTGCGACGCGCACCCACCGGCACCGGCGGTGGCCGAGCCCTGGCGTCGTCGCTGACGGCGACGTCCGCTGCCATCAAGGGGCCGGGGGAGCAGCACTCGGGCTTGCCGTCGCAGCAGTCGATGCGGCAGCAGGGGGTCGGCAGGATCTGGCCCTCGGCCGCGCCGACCAGGAGCACCGCCAGGACGAGGACGAGCGCCACCACCATCTTGGAGTTGGACCCCATCCCGTCGCCAACACTCACTTTCCTAGCTAGCGCCCTCTAGTGTTTGGGACCGTGCCCTTCTGGTGTGCGCTTGGCCCGTGATTGGGGTCTGCTATTTGTGTGCTTGGGGTCTCCTATTTGTAGGCCGAGAGGGCCGGGGGTGTTTGATTTGAGGATATACACGGCACAACAAAACAATCTGACTGGGCCGCCGTGCATTAATAACCTGCTTTCCAGACGTACCATTCCAATGATACCACACAAAAAAAATGACTGATTTGGTAGGTAATTAAGCCTGTATAATCCACGAGCTGTAATAGCTGCCGGTGTCTCTCTTGGCAAGTAATAAAATCTGAAATTAACAGTGGCCATCTATATCTACTTTGCTGGCTCATCATATCTGGAATTAACATCTGCCACATTTCTTCTAACTCGTAGCAATAATTCTGAAATAGAAATATATCATCCCATTAAACTGAAACCTGTCACACAGGACACCAGCCACCAGGTTAGGTGAAGGCCAAATGTTGATGGTTTGGCTGGAGGAATCAGCTAGCCGGCCGTTGGAAAAACTTCTGCTACAGCTTCAGTTACCGCAATCTGCATGTTCTTCTGAGCCACCCATGCTTGTTCGTCAGCACAAGCACAGTGTCAACATTGGCAAGGCTCAGGACGATTCTTTCTTTCTGGGAATTGCGACGAAAAGGAAGGGTAACCGTCTCGCTGGGTAATACACATGGGCTTTGTCCTGCTCCTTGCAGCAACGAGCCCTGTACACTGCACCACAAGCTGACCGATCACGGTTCACTGGCTCTGGTACACTGCACCGCAAAGCTTACCGATCATGATTCACGAACATGGAGATGCAGGTGAATAGGTGATGGAGATGGCTAACTGCCATCTGGGTCTTTGGCTCTTTGCCCTTCACATAAAACGTGCCTTGGGCACAGGTTCCTGAAACATGCATGAGTCTGCTGGTTCAGGTTGCCTACAATGTCATGATAAGATCTTTGACCACAAAGTCTTTTGGCGCAGTGTGTCAGTTTATCATGACTTCCAGAAAAGACCACGACTTGTTCGTACAGTAAGAGAGTTTACAGAAGCACCAAATAAGCAAAAACATTCAGATATGTAATTAGTAGTGCAACGCCAAACAAAATTAATTGGACATATGTTCCCTTGTAACCTTACATCAGAGAGAACTTGAGATGACATTTCCTGTTGTGCAAACCAATGGAAAAATCTACCTCGCCCTCTACTGCTGTAAAGTGATCTCCAAGGGAAAACCTAATACAGATTTGAGTTCAGCACCGATAAACATGACCACAACACAGCCCCACAGACTTTGACTGGATTATATCACACAAGCCATTAGCCAACCAACCGTGTGCCTTCCTGCTTAAAATCAGTGTTCATTTCACCTCCTTGTACATATATATGTTGAATTGGGTGCGGCAGAGAAACCAAGACGCAGATGAAGGATTTCTCATCCGCTCCCGGGGCTGCCACCGCGTGGTGCCGGAGAGATCAGTGCCCGCCCGCCATGACGGAGACGTTGGACATGCCTCTCGTCTTTGGGAGCAGGATGAGCGCCAGGACCGCGCAGATCAGGGCGAAGGCGGCGCCGATGCCGAAGGCCGGGGTGTTGCCCTTGTTGAAGGCGCCGTCGATCGGGCCGGCGGTGAGTGCGATCACCAGCTGAACACGAAAAGCATGCACGGCATCAGCAATCTTCTACTGTTGCCAACGAACAAGAATGATAAAAGACGAATTCTTTACCTGTGGAAGGACGATGGCGATGTTGAGGACGCCAATGGTGAGACCTTGGCCACCGCCCTCTTCGGCGGCAACCTCAGATGCCACGGCCCATGGGACACTGAACAGCACCTGCAAACAAGCAACAAATAACAATTCAGCGAGCAAGAACTGAACCAGTAAGCAAGGAGCACGAACGAATTCCGAAGAACCAGCACGCGATTCTGTCAACTTCCTTGAACTTACAGCCTGCGGGATGCCGATGAGGGCGAAGACGGCGAGGGCGATGCTCCTAAACTTCGGGTCAGGGCCCGTGAGGCCGGCGGTGAGGGCGGGGTTGTAGCCCTTCATGGAGATCATGCCGACGACGACCATCACCGTCATGAAGGCGAACACCAGCAGGTTGCTGATCGACCAGACGACCCGGGACGTGAGCTTCCGGCAGAGCTTGGGGATGAGGAAGGAGGTGACGCCGAGTGCGATGGAGCAGAAGAGGAGCCCGACGGCGCCCTCGCGGACGCCGGCGTTGAAGGCGTCCGCCTTGCCGCCCGCGCCCTGCGGCTCGCCGTGGTAGATCTCACGGCCCATCCAGTCGGTGTTGTACTGGAAGAAGGGGAACCACGAGAGCTGCGTCCATCCATCGAGAGCCACGTCAGATCGAATCAAAGATTCCGCGAGCCAAAGAAATTAAAAGATCATGATGGGTGTGTGCGTACCCAGGTGACAGCCGTGACGGCAAGCACGCTGTACATGGCCGGGGGCAGGTTCCTGAGGCTCTTGAAGAGGTCGGCGAACGCCGAGCACGCGCCGCCGGAGGAGGAGTCGACGTCGTCCTTGGCAAGCTGCTCCTCGCCGGCGACGGCCAAGGTAACCGACATGCTGATGATGATGAGAACCTGATGATCGAGGAACAGAAGACACGTTATTTTCCTCAAAAAAAAACAGAAGACACGTTATTAACGGCAAGATCTATCTAAGCGCAACGAGACCGGAGGGAGAACGTGGTGCTCGGTAGAGAACTGACCACAGCAGTCAAGAAAGCGCCCTTGAGATTCGCGCAGGCATCGCAGCAAGCTGCGGTCTTGAGCCAAGGGAGCCACCTGATCAGTCAAGCAGCGTCAAGAACACATCAGTCAACGAGGTCAAAGCAAATGATTAAGAAAAAAACAAACTTTGAGGAGATGATGGGATCGAATCAGGCGACGTACACGTGCCACTTGGCGTTGGCGCCGGATAAGTAACCGAGGACGCTGCCGAGAGCCATCCACAGGGAGAAGATCGCCTGGCCAACGTTGGGGCCATGCTGTCCGGCTGCGATCGAGCAGTAAACAACAGTTGCGCCATCAGCATCACAACTTTGCGTCATCATTCAGGTTCAGATATAAAAACACGATTGAGAGAACTGCTCACCTGCAAGGTCGGCCATCATCGCGCGAGCCGGCCCCTAAAATGACAGATTCACAAAAACAGGTAGGCAAGTTCATACTCGTGTGTGCAAAATTCAAACAGATTTGTACACATGAATGGACAGAGCTGATCGATGGACGTACCTGGACGGTGTTGTTGGCGAAGTCGAGGAACCAGAAGCCCACAATGTAGACGGCGGCGGCGGACCAGCGGGAGCCGGTGAACGTGCTGCAGTGCTCCTTGGTGTCGCCGAGGTGGCGCCCGATGTCCGCCGAGAAGCCGATCATCAACACCTGACATGCATGGCCGGAGCACCACCATCATCAGTTAAAATTTTAAAGAAACATCCGAGGAAATCGCTACTGTGCCAGTAGAAAGCCAAGGAATTGAATATTATCGCCATGGAAAGGCTGTGCTGTGCTTACCGAGAGGCAGATGATGATGCATCCGGCGAGGATGAAGGGCCGCCGCCGGCCAAGCTTCGACGTGCACCGGTCGCTATAGTAGCCGACGATGGGTTGAACCTGCCAGCGAAATCAATGAGCACGTTAATTAATCCCGGGATTGGAGGAGGAGGAGGAGCAAGAAGATGACTGGGCGTAGGATAACGGATCTCCTGGTAACTTATGTCTATCCTATCTTATCCGTCCGAAATATATTGCGGTAAAAGCTCAGCAGTTAATGCTACTCCATAAATACGGAAAGAAAACGTACGTAAGCCGTTTCATGCGTAGGACCAGATTTTGAGAAGATTAAGGAAAGGTCAAATCTCTATCTTTATCCGAAAAAGACAAAAGACAAACCAAAATCGTAAAAGAAAATGCACTTACCACAAATCCGGCGATAGGGCCGCAGATCCATGTCAGGGAGACGTAGCTGTGCGAGATCCCAAGAGTCTGCAGGGCACACACAACAAAGAACGACGAAACAAAACAATGGATATCAGTCAGACTGTCAGAGAATAATGAAGGCCAAGGAGACCCAAGAAAATCAAGAGCGAATGAAGCACATGACATATCTCACCTGAGAGTATGGCGAGAGGAGGGAGAGCTGGAGCGCCCAGCCGTACTGGATGCCGCCGGAGACCATGCATGCCAGGAACAGCCGGAAGATGCTCATCGCCGGCTTCCCTCTCGCATTGCCGCCGCCGTCGCCCTTCCCGCCGACGACGGCGCCGCCGCCCTCGAGGTTCATGGCGGCGAAGTCGAGGCGGCCGGCGGCGGCCTCCTTGCCGTCACCCTCCATGGCTGCAGCGGCGTGAGGGGTAGCTAGCTAGGAAGAAGCACTCGAGAACGCAGGGGAAAAGGGGAGGGAGAGCGATAGGGACAGGCAAATGATCACGGATGGGAGATTGCACGGGATGGCGAATTGGCGAGAGGGAGGCACGGGCACGGGGGGTTTTAAAGGCCGGGCGGGGGGTGGCCGGCGCCGCGTGGTTTATGGAGGGTGGCCCACCGGCAGAGAGACAGAGAGATGGATGGTTTTATCCGTTTTGGAAGGTTATCCCGTTGTTAATCTGTTCCTTGGAAAGGGGTTTTGCCAAGCTGGCAGGGTTTATGCGGATCAGGATATACAGGTGGAAAAAGGATATCAATGAAGTGGATTATTATTTTTTATCCGGCCTAGTCACAATTTCAGATGCCAGCTAATGGCCATTGTGGCAATTGGTCTTCGTGTGGATGTAACAAACAGATGGAAATGGAGTTGGTAGGGTTTCATGGGAATTTGTTTTTGCCACATTGACAAATTTATTTTTTCAAGAACAAAAAACCGGAAGTAGTGATGGTTATAAGAAGGTTCGGATTAGATGTGAAATGGTTGAGATTTAGCATGTTTGATTTGATTTTATCTTATCTTCGAAATGATTTTGATGGAATCCCCAACGTCTATGAGAGCCCGCTAGTTGGGGAACTAGTGGGAAGTGATCTGTAATTGTGCATTAGGGTTTATCTTATCTACAAATTATTTTCATTGGAATATTATGGGAGGTTTGTTGGCAAAGCTAAAAACAGATGGAGTGCTAGTTCAGCAAAGTCATTCTCATCCTCGAAATTATTTTCATACGAATGGTGACTGATGAGTACCGGACACTAGAAAAACCTGCGCAAGGCAAGTGTTTGTCAATTGAAGGACTAGCTTTCAATAATATACTTTTTGACCATAAACGCAAGGTCGTGTGACCTCGTCATTGGTACAATTTTGGATCCAATCAAATTTTCCAATTAAATGAAATATTAAGAATGCCATTAGTAGATAAGAAAATCATGAAAATTTCAGCACCGTTCCAAGAGTTAGAAACAGAATAGAGTTCGGTCTTCCACTATGGTCGTTGCTTGGAGGTCCTGAAAGATAGGGGGGGAAACAGATTTTCAGCAATGATCGTGATTTGACGGAGACCTGCATTGGCGCTTCCAATCATGGAGGAGTGCGCTCAATGGCGAATGGCGGGCGAGCGTGCTTAATATGTTGACTACTGGCAAACTTTTTTGGCCACTTGGAAGTGCATGACAACGAAGGACACTTGTAGAACTCTTTAACCCTTTTTATAATGTGAAAAGGTACGAATATGAAAATGCGAACTTTCGAATAGCTATGTTAGTTAGTTAGAAAAAGAAAAAAGGAGGATGGTGCACATGCTTTTAGTTGTTAGGTTGATCTCCCGGTCCACACGGCCCAAAGGCCGTGGGCCTTGATCCGCGCCCTGATCGGGGGCGCCCAACCCAACCATTGGTTGGTGGGCCCCTGTCACCCTGCGCTATAAAGAGAGGTGGGGGCCGCCGGCTCAAAGTACGAGGTTGACCGTGAGCCGTCAGACCCACCGACACACCTATCCGATCTAGGGTTAGTGCGCAGTTCGTGACGGGAAGCCCCGCCGCCACGACGTCCTCCGACGCCGTTCCAGGCCAAAGCCGGTGGCGACCGGAGGGACGCCGCGACCTACGACCTACACTGCGCATCGCTGCCTTGCGCAGTTCGTCACCAACAGAACGTGACATGTCTTCCTCCATTGGAGGCGATGGTATGGATCTATTCGTTCTTCGTTCATCATGTTCTTGTTACAATGCCATTATTGTTCTTCAAGTTTTACTGTCAAGATTCAAGTTAATACTTCTAGATCTGTGGCTAGTGATCCGTTTATTCTAACAATGGTATCAGTCGCCAATCTAGCGCATAGATCTAGATTTTTCGGATTCAAATCAGAGAAACCAATGGATCCGTTTATGGATCTAGAGAAACAACAGAGAAGAAAATCGATCTCGATGGATCGAACAGAAATCACCTCCATACAGTTACACGATCTCGATGGATCGGACAGAAACACCACCGCACCGCGGGGTCAACACAGATAGAAATCTCAAAAAAAAAAAAAAAAAAAAAAAAAAGACCAAAACAGATCCATCACTCGAAGATGGAAAAACAAACAGATCACCACCGCGAACCCTATCGACGGCGGCGCGCGCACCCAAGGGTGCACGCGCGCGTCGGCGATGGGACCCGCGGCGGCGCCAGATCTACTTTCCCCGGCCGCCCTCATCTACTTCTTGGCCGTGAGGGCTATGGGGAGAAGGGTGGAAGAGCTCTCGGCGCTGCTCAAGAGCGACTCGGAGACCAGAGGTCTCCGGCCGTGAGCACGGAGGCGAAGAGCCGCCGGCTCAGCAGCGCGCGCGAGAGAGAGAGGGAGAGCAGAGCGGAGGCGACGAGCTCGGCTCTGAGCTGCGCGAGAGTGAAGAGAGGAGGAAGAAAATGAGCTAGGGTTTTGGGTCTCGCTCGGCCGAAAGGGTTTATATACCGCCGATCTCTTCGCTCGACCGTTGGATCGAGCGAACGGCTCGGATCGACGCGGGGCGAGGGGGAGGCGCGCGCTCGGGCCGAATTGGCGGCCCGGTCGTTGGTTGCCGGGCTCCGAGCCCAGAAGCCGAAGGGACGGCACGAGCTGGGCCGAAAGAAGGTTAACAGGCCGCGCGCGCTGTTGGGTTGGCCCATATGAACAGTACCATTTCGCATTTGTTTTGATTGATTTCAGATTATTTGATAGAATTTGAGAGAATTTGCCTCTGTTTAAATTTGAACCAAAGGGATAATTTCTTCAGAGAGTAAATAACAGAGTTTTACTACTGTTCATATTTAAAGTTTCCGCTGCATAGATGTTTATTTTGACTTGTATTTAAATTTGAACCAAAGTGATAATTTAATTTCAAGTCATAATAAAATTTCAGATTCATTGTGATATTGTTATTTTCTGACCAAAGTTGATAATGACAATATCATAATTTTATAGATATTTATTATTGCATTATTACTTTTTCTGCCCAAAGGTGATGAAGTTTTAATGTAATAGGATATGTTATTATGTTATAATGTTCTCACTTAATATGATTTAATTTCAGCTACGAATTCCATGATGGTCTCCATCAAGGATATTCCGATTCTAAAAGGAGACAACTACAATGAATGGTACAAGAAGGTGGATTTCTTCTTTACCATGACAGAGCTGGATTGGGTTCTCACGGCACCAGTTCCTGCTGAGCCTGAGAAGCCAGTCAGAGAGGCTGATATGACAGATGCTGTTTGGCAGCAGACAGAGCAGGCCTATACGGTCAGCAAACAGAAATTTGACACAGAGAATGCCAAATGGATTACTGCTAACAAGAAATGTTTGGCAGTGGTCAAGAACACCATAGAGCCTTCTGTTTTTGGGGCAATTAAAGATTGTCATAATGTCGTTGAGTACTTGGCGAAGTTAAAGAGTCAGTACACTGGCTCTTCAAAGACCTACGCCTCTCAGTTGATCAAGCAGTTGATCAACGCCAAGTACACAGGCGGCATCAGAGAGCACATACATCGCTTAATCCACATAAACAATAAGCTCAAGCCAATGGATGAGGACTTGAAAGAGAGTACCATCATACATTTGGTTTTTGCTTCATTGCCAGATGAGTTTGAGAACTTCGTTGTTAACTACAATGTTAGTTCTGAGAAATGGGACATAGAAAAGACCATAGCGATGTTGGCTCAAGAGGAGGAAAGGATAAAGATAGCACGTGGTAACACTGTTAACCAAGTGCAAAAGAAGAAAAATAACAACAATGCGTCTAACAGCGCAAAAGGAAATCCCTCCTCCTCTAAGGGAAAAGGAATTCAGCACTCCCAGCAGCACAGGCCTAAGGATGGGCAAACCACAGTGGAGAAAGATCAGTGTCTCTACTGCAAGGAGAAAGGGCACTACAAGAAAAATTGTGCTGCCTACTTAAAGATGATCATGGAAAGGAAAGGTGAGAATGTTATTTCATTCGTAAATGAATCTCTGTATATAGATTATTCCACATCTACTTGGTGGATTGACTCAGGAGCAACAATTCATGTTGCAAACTCTTTACAGGGATTCCGTTCGACGAGAACTACTCAAAGAAACGAAAGGCGAATTAAAGTCGCAAATGGAGTCGAAGCAGAAGTGAAGGCGGTGGGCGACCTTCTCCTAGAGCTCGACACCGGATTTGATTTATTTCTTAGAGATGTTTTCTTTGTGCCTAGTTTACAGAGGAACTTAATAAGTGTATCTCGTCTAGATGATGATGGATATGGATGTCATTTTGGAAATGGCATGTGTGTAATAGATTTTAAAGATACAGTTACTAGTATTGCTTTTAAAAAAAAATGATCTTTATTTGTTATCACTACGTGAAAGTGTGAATTCCGTATGTGATGTGAATGCGCTTGTATCCCCACCTACAGCTCATAATAGAAAACGAAAGAGAACTCAAGACACGTCGTCGAAATTATGGCATTGTCGTTTAGGCCATATTTCGAGGGGGAGAATAGAAAGGCTGGTTAAGAATGACATTCTTCCTCCTCTAGAGTTCTCAGACTTAGATAAATGCGTTGATTGCATCAAAGGAAAATACATAAAGATTACAAAGAAAAATGCTGAACATACCGCAGGTGTATTAGAATTAATTCACACAGACATCTGTGGTCCGTTTTCAGTTAAAAGTATAGATGGTTTTGACTCGTTCATTACTTTTACCGATGATTATTCCCGTTATGGATATATTTATCCAATAAAAGAAAAATCAGAAGCGTTGGATAAGTTTAAAATATTCAAGGCTGAAGTTGAAAATCAACATAATTTAAAGATAAAGATAGTCCGTTCCGACCGTGGAGGGGAATACTATGGTCGGCACACCCCATATGGCCAAGTTCCAGGACCTTTCGCGAGGTACCTAAGGGAACAAGGTATAGTTGCCCAGTACTCTATGCCGGGCGATCCTCAGCAGAATGGAGTCGCTGAAAGACGTAACCGTACCCTTATGGATATGGTGCGAAGCATGATCAGCTACTCTACACTACCAGTGAGTTTATGGATGGAGGCTTTAAAAACCGCCACCTATATTCTCAACAGAGTTCCCAGTAAAGCGGTGCCAAAAACACCGTATGAGCTGTGGACAGGCAGAATACCCTCATTGAATCACCTACGGGTGTGGGGGAGCCCTGCTGAGGCAAAGATATTCAACCCGACCATTGGGAAGCTAGATCCCAAGACAGTGAGTTGCCATTTTATTGGCTATACAGAGAAATCAAAAGGATATCGTTTCTACTGTTCTGACAAGGTCACAAAGTTTGTGGAAACGAGATATGCTGCTTTTCTTGAAGAAGAAATGATACGGGGGAGCATGGAAGCTCGAAAGATTGATCTTGAGGAGAGGCGGGTGTGCGCACCCAATCCAATGATTCAGGAGCCATTTTTCGAACTACCTGTTGAGCCTACGCCGACGGTGCCAGACACTGCGGCTCCAGCTCCTGTGATGGTTCCTCCTGTGGCAACACCGAATGCAAATGTGGAACCTGTCCCTCAGGATCCTATAGAAAATGTTGCTGCAGATCAGGGGGAGCATCAACAGTCTCCAATAGAAAATGTTCCAAATGTAGAGGCCCCTAGAAGGTCTCAAAGAGCAAGAAAGTCAGCAATTCCTGATGATTATGAAGTGTATAACACAGAAGAGTTTCGAATGGAGGATGATCCTATTTCATTCGAACAAGCCATGAGAAGCGAAAACTCATCCAAGTGGCTTGAGGCCATGGAAGATGAAATGAAATCGATGAGTACCAACCGTGTTTGGGACTTAGAAGAAATTCCTAAAGGAGCCAAAACAGTAGGCTGCAAATGGGTCTACAAGACGAAACGTGACTCCAAAGGGAATGTGGAAAGATTTAAAGCGCGTCTTGTGGCGAAGGGTTTTACACAAAAGGAAGGAATAGACTACAATGAGACTTTTTCTCCGGTCTCATGTAAGGATTCCTTCAGAATCATAATGGCATTGGTGGCGCATTTCAATCTCGAATTGCACCAGATGGATGTAAAGACGGCATTCCTTAATGGGGATCTTGAAGAAAAGGTTTACATGGCTCAACCCAAAGGTTTTGTCGTGGAAGGAAAAGAACACATGGGATGTCATCTAAAGAAATCCATTTATGGGTTAAAACAAGCTTCGAGGCAGTGGTACTTGAAGTTCAACGAAACGATAAAGAAGTTTGGGTTTAATGAAAATGTTGAGGACAATTGCATTTATGCAAAATTCCAGAAAGGAAATTACATTTTCCTCATCCTTTATGTGGATGACATTCTACTGGCAAGTAGCAATGTCAACCTATTATTGGAAACGAAGAAGTTCCTGTCCTCGAACTTTGATATGAAAGACCTTGGTGAAGCCTCATTCGTTTTGGGAATCGAAATTCACCGAGATAGATCAGATGGGGTATTAGGATTATCTCAACAGACGTACCTGGAAAAGGTTCTAGAAAAGTTCTGTATGCAGAGAAGTAAGCCTACTCCTGCGCCAATAGTCAAGGGCGATAGATTTGAGGATTTTCAGAGTCCTCAGAACAGTTATGAAAGGGAACAAATGAAGACAGTGCCATATGCTTCAGCTGTCGGAAGCTTACAGTATGCACAAGTGTGCACACGCCCTGACCTAGCATTTGTTACCAACATACTTGGCAGATATCAGAAAGATCCAGGCCTCGAGCACTGGAAATTAGCGAAGAAAGCTTTACGGTATGTGCAAGGCACAAAAGGCCTCATGCTAACATATAAAAGAACTGATTCCCTAGAGATTGAAGGATATTCAGACTCAGACTTTGCGGGAGATGGAGATGATAGTAAATCCACGACAGGCTACATCTTCACTCTCGCAGGGGGAGCTATATCGTGGAGAAGCTCCAAGCAAACAGTTACAGCAACATCTACGATGTATGCTGAATTTATAGCATGTTACGAGGCATCCTGCCAAGTTGAATGGCTAAAGAAATTCGTACCAGGATTGAGAGTGGTAGACAGTATAGAAAGACCACTAAAGATGTACTGCGATAACCAGCCAGCAGTGTTCTATGCTCATAATAATAAGAAAAGTACGGCTACCAAGTCGATAAAGATAAGATTTTATTCTGTTAAAGATAGAATCCAGGATCACACCATAAGTCTCGAGCATATTAAAACAGAAAAGATGCTCGCGGATCCGCTAACGAAAGGCTTACCGCCCAACGTGTTCAAGGAACACGTAGCCGGCATGGGGCTAAGGTATTGCCTATGATCTCTGGATTAACAGGGCCCATAGATTAAAGAATCTATTTCTGAATAGGGGCGTGTACAGTAGCTATTGATTCCAACGACGATTGAGTCGGGACGATGAGATATGCTCTGTGCACAAATCTAGGATGGAATAAGGAAAATTGTAAAAGGTAAAAGAAAAGCGATTGTGAGATCAAAGGGGAGATTGTTAGGTTGATCTCCCGGTCCACACGGCCCAAAGGCCGTGGGCCTTGATCCGCGCCCTGATCGGGGGCGCCCAACCCAACCATTGGTTGGTGGGCCCCTGTCACCCTGCGCTATAAAGAGAGGTGGGGGCCGCCGGCTCAAAGTACGAGGTTGACCGTGAGCCGTCAGACCCACCGACACACCTATCCGATCTAGGGTTAGTGCGCAGTTAGTGACGGGAAGCCCCGCCGCCACGACGTCCTCCGACGCCGTTCCAGGCCAAAGCCGGTGGCGACCGGAGGGACGCCGCGACCTACGACCTACACTGCGCATCGCTGCCTTGCGCAGTTCGTCACCAACAGAACGTGACATGTCTTCCTCCATTGGAGGCGATGGTATGGATCTATTCGTTCTTCGTTCATCATGTTCTTGTTACAATGCCATTATTGTTCTTCAAGTTTTACTGTCAAGATTCAAGTTAATACTTCTAGATCTGTGGCTAGTGATCCGTTTATTCTAACATTAGTCACTCTTATTTTTTGATGATACATTTTTTTAGCGCTAGATTGGCTAGCTTGAGTTGAGAGATGAATTTAAGTCTGAAATAAAAGTTGGAGGACACTTGCATCCGAGCGCCGCCACAGCGTGCACAAGCCTATTACAATCTCTAGAACAATGCATAACCTCAAAATCAATCAGGCTCGTGGTCACAAGATTCCTGATTTCATATACTATATTCCTTCTGTTGGGGCAAGAGCAAAGGAATTTGTTTGTATACATAGCATTCTCACCTGCAACGCTAGCACTAGCACCACCTTTATCTACCCGCTCTTTGATTGCATTATCTTTTCCCATTCTTTCATTTGAATGCATGCACTCTCTTTTCCCGTTCTTTCATTTGAATGCATGCATTGACTAAGGCTTACATTATCCTTTTGAAAGTACAGTGTATGGTATCATGGTAAAGTTCTTTGCTTCAACATATTCTGGCATTTCAAGACAGGTATATACATATACCTAGCGATGGAATAATGCAACAGCCAACAGCCACGGACAAAGAAGCTTCAATCCGATTTGACAATGGGCAGCCAGTAGAGAACAGAAGATAGCACGCCTCACTCTCACAGCCCAGCAGCCACATGCATGCTTCCCACCGATAGATGTCTAGCCTAGCTAGTGCCACAAGGGCTAGGGTAGGGGTTCACCAAAAGTAGAAAACGAACACCGAAAGAGCCGTAGAAAACGAGGCGGCTGTTCGTTTGCAGCTTGGCGCCGAAACGAGACAGCGAAGCGCGTGATGCATGGACCGTGATTTGGCCTCTGATATGTCATTTGACTCGAATGGACGCACACATACGAAAACGGAGGTCACAGGTCCATGCAAACGAGGGGGATCAGAGAAAACAAACTATACTGAACAGTGAATCCATGCCAATGCCATCACAAACACGAGGAGACAGCAGAAGGCAACAAACCGGAACCAAAGCACGGGAACAAAAAAGAAGGCTGCAGCACCCAGAACCAACCACAAGCATCAGCAGGTCAAATTGTCTTCATAGATATACCCAGATTATGATATATCGGTCTCCTTTCCAAGTTGGTTGACTTCATAAGACATTAAACAGTTCCCTACGGTGAGTTCCAGCTAAGTCAAACAACCAAAAAAATCTGGCGAAAGAGTCACATAATTCCGCCCTTCGGAGCCACAGTCCCCAACAACAGCTGACGTGCTGATTTTGGGACCCCATCCAGATGAGGGCTCAGTTCTCCTCGTCATCGTCCTCACCATCATCACCATCCAACTGCAAACCACAAGATCAACAAAAGATTAAAACGATTGGTTGTCAAAAGAAACACAAAAGTCTGAAGCAAAGTATGCTTCAGACCAAACTACAGTATTGGATCTGCTCAACTGAGTTTATTTCAGGAATTAGTCGATCAATTGTTATTGTTTAGATTCAGGAGCTTTTACGACATTGTTTAAAATCATAAGAAACCATAATGCAAACAAGATTAAAGCTTACATCTTCATCATCTTCTTCGTCTCCTTCAAAGTCGTCTTCAACCTCCTGCAAATAGAGAAATTAAGAACCAGATACAAGGACTTGTGACGAATTTAACAGTGCAGTGGCAAAAACACTGACATTGTTGAAGTATTTCAAAGGGTTAGGCCACAGGTCTTCCTTGATGATCTCAGCCACCTGCATAATTTAAAGTCTCAGAAAACTCACTCACCCACAAGTATCAACTAAATAAGAAAGAATACTCATATAAACAAAACTAAAAAAACAGATAAACTAAAAATCAAACATAATTCAGTTTGCTTAGTATTTCAGTTTCTACAAAAATGAATCTGGTAAAGCAAATTCTACCAGCAACATTGAACACTGGACTGTTGACTTGGACTTGTACAGTTCAGTGACAATGTGAATGCCGTTATTAAGACAAGTTGGATGAGTTTTTACCTCGTCTTGCACACCATCAGCAAGACTCTTGAGCTCGGTATCACCAAACCAGGTGAAAAAACTGCAATAAAAAACAAAAACAAGCTTAATAATAAAATATTGATTATCACAACAAGTTTGCAAGTATGCAACTCATAAAAGTTACTAAGTAGGGGTTTCTAAACACAAACAAGACTGCAAGCATGCATGTCAAAGAACAACGATTACAAGCATGTAACAAGATTCACATCAAGGGACAGACATTTTATATTATTGTATGCCATTCTGGAGACACTTGTGTCACCTATCAGATAAGGAGACAAGACCTATCTAGGTCGCTACAAGGGTACATGTATCCAGATTGCCTAGGCAGCATACCCAAGCCATCAGGTGTTGTCTTACGGCTTTAACAACCTTAACTCACTGCTAATTTCATGGAGGCTTGGTAACTAAAAGAATACAATAGAATGGATGATACCTTGTCCAGAAGGTTATTTCAAACGGACAACATGAATACATAAATGAAACCGGTATGTAATATGGCAAATAACAAGTGCAACAGAAACACATTGCCATGTAATCCATCAGTTGATTGGTTAGTCACAAAGCCAAAACACTGTGCAATACCTTGCCATGTAAGGTTTACACGAATAACGCAAAGGGAAATCATATAATAAATAACAAAATAATGCATGATTAGAAATCCTGCTAAGCAACAACACTTCAAAGGCACCACTTACAAAGCCTTGCACCGTATCAACCATGGTATATCCAATAAATTAGCACCAGAAAAGGCAACAAAAAAGAAAGACAACATAAAGAACTTTGATTATCTAGTTGGAAAAGGCAAATAAAAAAAACATAAACATGCTAATCGCGTAATTACACCAAGGCAATAGATGCAATATGAACAACAAACCTTTCCTCCACTAGTGGCCGTTTGGTTCCTTTCTTGTTAACACCATTTCCATTTGCAGGTCCCTTCACATATTATCAAAAAAGCATTAGATTTTCTCAATCTCAGACAAGTATTGCAAGTTGTTTGGGAATATAACAGTACCATTCCTTCCTTCCACTTGATCTGAGAAGCTTTTATTGTGGTCGTTCCATCATCAGCAAAGGAATAGGTCTTTGTAAGCTTTGTGTCTTCAAAGTACGGATTCTCAGAGAAGTTCTGCCAATTCAAAATTGAACAGGTAAACACAAGTGATGCGATGTGGAAACTATAATTAACTGCACGAAATGGTACTTACAAGATGAATGGAGTATCCTGCTTTGACATCAGAATCATCCACATCAATAGAATCCAGGTACTTGAATATCTGCAACAAAAGATCAAAAGACAATGATTTGTTACATAGATCCATCAAGAAGTACATTCAAGGACTTCAGAAACGAAATTGTTGGAGCAAGGTACAAAAATACCTTCTGATCCTCTTCAGTCAGAAGCTCGCTGAGTAGAGGATGGCTCAAAAACTGAAGAGCAACAGCACATAACACAATAGATTAGAATCATATGTCCATAGACTCGTCCAATAAAAAAAAATTGTATAGCATCAAGTAGCCTACGAACCGCTGTCAGCCAGAAGTCTGGGATTGTCTTGATAATGTCACCCCTCTTGAGATAGACAGGTCTGCGAATCTCATTGTACTTCTGCTCCACCTCCATAACCTTGTCACTAGCTTCCTCATTTACCTGTAAGCAATGAACAAGTAGCATAAGCATGTCAGTATTTTTTTTTCTTATTCCCTCTGTTCCAAGATGTAGGTTATTTTAGTTTTACCATAAGTCCAATTTCTCTAGCTTTGACCAAGTTTATAGAAAAAATACACATATAGAACAGCAAATTAGGTTTCATTAAATCTACCATGAAATATCTATATACATTTATCTGGTATTGTAGATGTTGATATTTTTCTGTAAACATTGTCCAAGTTAGAAAATTTTGGCTTCAACAAAACTAAAACACCCTATATTTTGGTCGGAGGGAATATATGTAACTAGCGATCTCTGACTTGTCTACAAAATAACTGTTTTTCAACAAATTGACTCATATATAGGCCATAGCAGAATGGTGTGGAAGTTTGGGGTGTGCAATCAACATATAAAAAAGACAATAGCCAAAGTTTTGGAACAAGCACAAATTACAACACAATGTGTTGTTTAATTCTGGTAATGAAGCTACAAGCAAGCACATTGAACTAATAAAAGTTAGCATGCCACCCACACCTGCCAATTTTAACACCTCCTGAACATTAAAAACTTACATAGTTACCTCACAGGAATATGTTGCCTGGTGCGTCTAATAGCTAGATTGTCTCACATCAACTTCATCACCTGTGTTGATACTAAATTAGCCCCTTTTTGTAGCACCAACAGTTACTACCTACCTAGTATCCTGTTGTGCTCGGCAGGAGACTACCGCTGGGAATTCCATCCTCCAATGATATAATTGGTATCATATCCAGCTACAACACAACCCTCTGGACGGCCCAACGGCGCGTATGTTCTAGCCATAACGTAACTGGCACCGGAGAATTCTACCGTACCACAACTGCTGCGGTTCCTCCCAAATTCGGCACAACCTCAAGCTACCCAAACCCCACTGCCAAATCGAACAGTACTGACCACCCGCAACCCACCACACCGCACCACGGAAGGCCTAAAAATAGCAGAGAGAGTGGAAGAATAGGCTTGCGGCTCACCTTCTCGAGCTTGTCCTGGATCTCCTGGAGCTTCTCGATGGAGAGGACGAGGGCTCCGTCGATCTGCTCGTTCTCCTCGCCGCCGTCAGCCTCGGTCTTGGCCTTCTTCCCCTTGTCCGCCGGCGCCGTCATCGCGAAGCCGCTGGCGTTCCTTGGCCTCCTCGCGCTAGGGTTTTAGCCTCGCTGTGTCGCCTGCCTGCGCGAGCCGGGAGAGGAGGAGGGAGGGAGGGTGGGAGAGGGAGGCGGAGCTGGGGAGAAGGCCGCGATGCCCGCGCGAGCTATATTATAGAGGGCGGCGCTAAGATTCGCGCCCGGGGAGTGTTGGGTCGGCTTGGGGTGGGCAGAGCCGTTGGATCCGTGCGGGACGGTCCACGCGCAGGGGGTTTTCTAAAACCCTAACCCTAAGGATCGGCTGCGGCGCAGCGTATGCTTGTCTTGGTGAGTTCGGCCTGCGTCACTTGCGTGACCGTGTAGGAACCCGGCAATTGGATAGTAGCCGGACTCAGTTCTTTACCATGTTTATTAAAACCGAGTTTCTATCCTTCCAAACATGGTCATGCAAGAACAATTACCTTTTTATGAATGCTACTAATTATTGGACAAAAATATTTAATAGTCTCTTAACCACACATAGCGATATGAACCAAACATGGTCTTATGCTATCCCTTTCTCTATTTCTCCTCCATTTTCTTCAATGTCATCTCTTTCATTTCTTACTTAGTTTATTTTCTTTTTTGATGACACGACGTTCTCACTACCGACCTAACCCACCTATGATACATGTAGTCAACTGGAGATGCCTCCATCGGCTATCTTATCTAACCTTGCCATCATCTATCAACATTGTAGCCTTCAATAACTGTTCCTCTAAATTTTGTCCGTACTTCAACTTGAACAACGACAAAACCTAAACCCTAGCACCACTTGTCTCCTGATTCTAGCCTTCAACGTGTATTTAATTAGCAACACGACAAGACCACATGTTGCTACCTACCTAGCCCATGCATGTCCAATAGGAATTCTGTGTTTCCATACATAGATGTGTTTCCATACATTGAGTAACTTTCTCATCATCAATAGTAAATTTTTCAATACAACTTAATGCTAACCAAACCATCGAGCTGTCGACCCACTCAACGTGTTGTGCAAGTTCACGGGCGAGAATACTATGCCCTTTAGTCTCCTTCATCGTCTTCATTTGGCCTGGCCCACATCACACCCTCTCCTTGCAATTGGATTTTATGTGGAGCATATAGAACTTATTAGAAAAAGAATGTGATTCACCATGGGTATCTTGCCATATGGACTTTATGTGGACTTCATGAATCAAACCATAGTAATTTATTTGGTTAGATTCCTTGCGTGACAGTGTAGGAATAGCGAATTAGATAGTCGAATCAGTTTTTACCATGTTTGTTAAAACTCCATTTCTGTCCATCCAACTATGGTCCTGCAAAAGTAACTTTTTATTAGATACTACTAACTAATGAACAAGGTGTTTTCATGGACCACCTAGTAGGCACACATAGCAACTAGTCACAGTCTTATTCTTTCCTTTCTCTCTTTCTCCTTCCTACCTTCAATATTATCACCTTGGTTGTTCCTCGGATTATTTTATTTCCTTTCTTGATGACACAACAATGGTGCAATTTCACCACTTCCCACATCTCCATCATCTTGTTGCTTCATCCATTCCTCCTCAATCTTCACTACCTCCTCCTGCCAGAGGTGACATCGCCTACGCGAGGTTGCTTACTTCCCTCCGTTCCGCACCATCTCTAATTCACTTGCTCTCACTGCTAACTTGACCTACCTATATGGTCCTCAACCATCCATCCAACGATGCCTCTGCCGGCCATGTCATCCTACCTCACCGTCCTCAGCCTACCACTATCACCTTCGATGGTCATTCCTCCAAAATCGACACTTTTCCTATTCTAAGACCACCCAAATATAAACCTTAGACCCAACTGTCTCCTTTGATTCCAGGCTTCCAACATTAACGTGTATTTTGATAGTATCCCGACAAGGCCACGAGCTGCTACCGATCATAGTCTATGCATGTCTAGTAGGCATTCTACGCTTCCATGCATAAATAGTAATGTTATCATCATCAATAGTAAATGCTCAATACAACTTAAAGCTAACAACACCATCGATTTGTTGACCCACTTAGCGTGTTGCATAAGTTCACGAGCAAAAATATTCTTCTCTCCGGTCTACTTGATCATCTTCACTTAGCCCACATCATCCTGCTCGATCTTTCCAATATGGACTTTATGTGGAGCATATATATATAATTCTTGGCATATTAGAAAAATATGTGAACTAGTCTTAGCTCGTTGGTTAGCTTCCTTGTGGTGGATCCCACCTACCATAATTAGAGTTCTAAACTTAGCAGAGATATTCATATTTTTATGAATTAATGGTGCTATATATTATGGTAGGCGATATGTCTGTTGACGGCAAAATCTGTCACACCAGTCCCACATTGACTCATAAGAGTGAGGGTGCATGTGTACAGTAACAGGGATGAATGTGCATCCATGAATATCTGCACGTATGGTGTCTTTAAGAAACAATAGGACAAAAAGTTTGTGATGCTCTCAACTGGCTACCTTTTTCTCTCTCCATAGTTTAGTAAAATCTCGATAATAATGCTAATAATAGGAGTTTACAATGTTGATCAAACCAGCTTGTGTCAATGGCATAAGTGCATAACTCATGGGCCTAAGATCATCTCCTAGCTCCACTATACGTGGGGATATGTAAAAATTGTAGCTATCATGTGTGACATGATACCTAAGTTGATCCTGCTCCACTGTGTAGCCTCTAATTTCTTTCAATCTTTCATAGTTGAATTGGTTGGGGTATTTGGGTTGTTGGGCACTTGGGCGTCATGTGGAAAGCTGCACATGCTAGATAGCAAGCGCATGCACAAGCTGGGCCCAACCAAAACATGTTAGAGTGTTTCCTTTTTTTTTCTTTTTTTTTGGGAGAAGCATGGTTGATGGCATAAACACCTTGACTTGTGTATAGAGGGGTAATGTTAGGTTCCGGTCCTCGTGCTTGATATATAAAAACATGTTGTATATAATCTTTTTTGCTAGAAAAAACTATAATGCATTGTTTAATTTAGTAAAATTTTAGAACTTGGGCATTGAAAGATTTATCTACAACAATTATCATGTCTCGATGAGCATAGTTCAGTTGTTTACATGTCTAGTGTTGGAACCTATCCACATAGGGTTTTAGATCTTGACTCAACACATGCATATGTATTTTTTTTTTGGATTTATTTCGGGATGGTGCATTCGTCAATCTCAAAATATGACGGTCTAGTCTTTCGATGGTGCTATAGAGATAGGGTTTGTGTTTATGTACTTATAGGATGAATGTACGAGTGTCTGCATCCCTACTAATGTTTTTTTAGCATAAACGAGAGCTTTCATTCATTCATATGAGAAATACAATCTGTAGTTGCTGCATCCTTTAGCCATTGTGGTATGCAAGCAAGCTAGGACACACTAGGAGTATCTGTCGATACCTCCTTCACACACTTATCTGCTAACGAGTTCCCTTCTCTATGAGTAAAACACACTCTTACATTATTAAAGGATCTAAAGAGCTCTCTACACTCATGCCAAATACCAGCAATAGGTGATCTATCCATCAATGATTCCTGGAGAGCTTTGACTAGCATCAAGCTATCACATTCCAGAACAACATTGGGCGCCGACAATTGCCGCGCCAGCTGGAGGCCATCTCGAGCAGCCATTGCTTCTGCCACTAAAACCTCCTGGTCAGGGCCATACCACACCTCCTGACCAGCTAGCACGCCTCCCTGATGATCTCAGGCCACCGCTGCACCGGCGCCCTGACCTGAGCATGCATGGAAGGCACCATCTGAATTAACTTTGATCCACCCTTGCTCCGGCGGCTTCCATTTGACCTCTCCTCGGTTCGCCACCCGGACATCACCTTGGTTCACAGCCATCAACTCCTCGGAAATATTAGCCACATGAATGGTTGCTGCCTTAGGACTCCAGGCATCCCTACTAATGTTTCAAAAGAAAACAACTACCGCGTTATAAATTTTGATTTGGACTTTTCACACTGTGTGTATTCAAGGTATTGAGGTGCATGATCTAAACTTAGAAAAACTAACTTTACACAAGATTGTCTTGACAACCGGTGCATTGGAATTGGGCTTTAGAAGCAAATTGCACGAAGAAGATCCAATCATTTGATTGAGCTATGACTTGGTTCATTTTTTTGTCTACTACCGCTTGGCTCTGGCCATACATAAGTTGTAGTATAACTTTTTTTAGGAAAGGTTGTAGTATAACTTGGTTGTATCTACAACAAGATTGATCTAAGCATACACATCACAGAAGATGATACCTGCTGATGGACCATAAAGCATTGCACTGGTTGTATACTAGCCGCGGTAGTTTGGTTTTGGAGGGTTTCCTCTCCAATCCCTTAAAATATAAATAAAATATAAAATTCTTAGGCCTCCAAGGCCTGAATCTTCATGAGCAGCCTTCGATTTGCAGAGTGGCCTCATTGGATTGGAGCATTCCTGCCACAGTCGCAATTGTAGGATTGGATTACATATGTCCATGATGGCATAATAAATGCATAACTCAGTATCAATCTCTTTGAGCTTTATGCTTTTGGACCAACCCCCTATGTTTGCAGATACAACAAGACTTAGTTGTTAGTTCTTGAGCCTCCACTATGTAGTTTTTGTCCAAAGTTCATATTGTGGTACACCTCCATATAGACACAAACTGTCGATTTCTTCTACAACTCTACTGGAGTTAGACGAGAGGAATGAGAAATGGTGATCATTGCCATCGACTGTCCATAGTTGTTGTGCTTGTTCTTCTGGACTCTGCATCTTTGCAACGCAAGAGGTACTTGCCAAGCCTCGGCGTTCTGGCGCAAAGCAATAATCTAGACGTCTTGCCATCTACAAGATTTGATACGCCCGAGAAGAAGCGCGGGTGGTGACGGCAGTGACGGACTCCTTCGCCTCGTCGACCGTGTTTGATCCTAACACGATGAGCATGCACCGAATCAGATGAGGATCTAACCTGATTCACAACAGATGCTGAGCATGTAGAAACAAGAGAGGTTTGCTTTCCTTTAGTAGTTTTGTTTTTCTAGGCCAGTGTATTTCAATGAGAATGTAAGAGATCCAAAGATTCAGCTATAGAGATAATTCTACAAAGAAGCTTTGCTAGGGGGGAGAGTGCCAAGGTTATGGTAATGTGAGGCAAGATGTAATGTAACTCGAATAAAATATGTGGTTTTTGGCTATCTGAAGTGAACAAAATTTGTCACTAGGACCAAAAGCAGCATTGCATCCTCGTCCAAGAGAGTTTGTGTATGCAGCGCATTTTATCATTCGTTATTTTGATAAGATTCATTGCCACTCTCATGCGTAGTTCGTATTAGAAGATTGTCACCGTACGAGGTAAGATCGTTTTCTTGCCGTTACAATGTTAATTACACGAACCCTATGATGCAAATCCTCTTTGTCTGTTCTTGCGGCAGCTTGGTTATCTGATATTGACATCATACCTAAAATCAACATAATAATACATTTAGATAATGAATAATACCTTATGAATAAACATAATAGAATAATAAATATCCTTTAGACCAAGAGTGAAGAAAATACCTTATTAAAAAAACAGAAAAGAATAATAAATAACCTTTGCCCTAAGAGTGAAGAAAATAGAAATAAAGATTGTCACCGGAACAATCAACACCATCTATGTAATTGTCATTGCCTTGGCGTAGCCAAACTGTAGAAAATAACCTTTTACCTAATAGTGAAGAAAATACCTTATCAAAAAAATCAGCACAATAAATGACCTTTAGCCTAAGAGTGAAGAAAATATCTTATTAAAAAACTGAACAGAACAATAAATAACAAAATACTTAATAAAATAAAGAATAAAAAGAACAATAAATAAGGAAATATATTATAAAATAAAGAATAAAAAACTTTAGCCTAATAATAAAGGGAAAAAATAAAAATAGAAAACCTTTTAACCTAAAGAAAAGAAAAAAAGAGAAATTTTGTCAAGAATGGGATTCGAACCCATGCCCTTTCGGACCAGTACCTGAAACTGGCGCCTTAGACCAACTCGGCCATCTTGACGTTTTTATTTAAAGGAAGCATACAATATGTTAAGTAATTTATCCAACTACCCTGACATACTTAACTATTTACCCATCCAACTACTTCGAGGGTAATAAACTAATAACTATCTAGCTGTTACCCGACGACGACCTAGGAGCTCGGCAGCATCAGTAATGGCTTCAGAGTTCAGGTTTCATGGAACATCGTGGAAACTTACTAAGAGAAGACCGAATTCATGAAACATCGTGGGAATGATGCAATACAAGCAAAGTCGAGCACATTTCATTCGGTTCCATTTAAAGCTTATTCCATCCCGCAACATTACACATAATCAAACTTACCCTCACACGGCATCAGCACTTTGATATCATGGGATTTTTAGAATCCTTTGGACCCGATGGGAAGCATGATTGTCTCAAGCATGCATAGAGCGATATAATTGTCACTATACCGGCATCCAAAATCACAGCACAACTGTAGCGTCCAAATTTGTTATACAAGAGAAGCTACTTGGCAGCTGGTATGAACCGATGTCCCATTACAGAAACTCAAACATTCTGTTGATTTAACTTATATTCACTTATTAAAGAAATCTCTTTATGTACATGAGATGCTGAGAGCCTTTCAAAGAAGAATTGAATCTCAGCTGTGAAGTTAACACAATCCGGAGAAGGGCACAGCATTTTTGCTGCATCATGGCCAGGCCTGCACAATGTGCTGGAGTTCCACCTTTGAACCACAAGATGCTGCGAAGCATCTGGTATGCACGTGGTCTTTGATCATTCTATTGATTCGGTTCAGGCTGAGGTGAGGTCGGAGATTCTGGTGGAGCTACCGCGAATTGCATTGTTCTTCCATTCCGGTGTAGAATGATTGCCACTTCCGTTGGTAATAGCATCGCTTCTTCCTGATGTATGGGATGAACAAAATGAACTGTTTATAAGCATACTAACAGCAATGAGAAACACATAAATAAAACATGCTTTCATAAACATGAAAAAAATGTTTGTTCTTAATTGTTGTCAATTAGAATAAAAACCGCAAAGTCCCATGGAAACGGTGGGTACTAAACTACTGAAATTCAAATGAGACAATGGTGTAAATTTTGACATGGTAACCTCACATTTGACCAGAAAAGACAAATACGGCCATGCCGAGTTCCCAACTCCCCAGTCCAAACAAGGGTATGTGTGCAAACAATGGAAAAAGCAATCTTAGGTTGCTTAACTCTCGAGAGTATACGCAAGAAAGGTAAAACATTCCATTAGCACCAACCTGTCTTTGTCTTTGACGCTGCATGATGCTAATAGCCCAGGCCATAATGTAGCATGGCAGCAGAAACCCAGCAGCTCTCAGAAGAAATAGCTGTCCAAGATCAACAGTCAGTTATAAATTTACAGTGGCAGAGAAAACAATCTCATAGGGGACATATAACAGTGCATTAATCACTAACCGAGAAGATAGCAGATGCGTCATCTTCATCATCACTATTAGTAATGGTCAGCGTATGCCTCAGGAGCAGAAGAGCCATCAACTGAATAGACAAAGCGAGGACAGTTTGATAATTGATATCACTTGATTTACACAGTAAAATCGGAAAGGGTGAAAAAGAAAGTAAATTATTTGACTTAGAGTAATAAATTAAAGATGCAAAAAGAGCTAAGATGCAAATTTCAGAAATAAATGAGCAGCATGAGCTCTACTTGTTGTTTGAGGGGAAAAGGCAAGTTCAGGTGCAGGGTCATTTGAATAGAAGAGATTTTGATCTTTCTATGGATCTTATGACTTAAAAAATAGAGGTTACAAAAGTCCATCTTTCTAGAATACAAACTACAAAACTTACAATTAGAAATATTGAACGGCAAAATGCAGCAGCGTTGTTGTTTGTTGTAGTATATTCATCATACTCATCTTCAAGTAAACGGTGTTGAGCAGCAGCCATTGCCAAGATTCTAGGATCATGCAAATCCAAACGGTTGCCAGAGATGGTCCAATCTCCACCACTAAAAAAAATTGAAAAAAAAGCACACATGAGAAATAAAAAAAATTGTGATGTATAAAAACCTTTCTAACCACACAGAACACCCCAGGTGAAGATAGCAAACCTTATTTCTATGGTGGTTTCATCATGATGCACCTGGGGTGGAGCAGTGTAACCAGGCTTGTACGACTGAACAACAGAGAATAAAACTCATAATCTGATTTACAGTCAAATCAACAAGGAAACATATAAATGCGTATTCAAAGGCAAACATACTGCGGAGAAGGTAAAAGGTGACAACTTGAATTACACAGCTTAAAATTCATGGAACTATTATGATCCAAAATCCTTTCAACTAAACAAAGTTTAGCTTGAGTTACATGCAGATGCATGATCCTCTTTTACTTATGTTAAGTCCTAGTACTAGAAAACTCCTATGTTTAAACAGTAGTAGAAAACACAATAATAGCATGTGTCAAGACAAACCGCACCCAAAAAAAAATTATAAGAAAACAAAAGGCAAGATGCTCATTCAGTTAAATGCATTTGAAGAAAACAAAAGGGAAAAAAGTCAATGACTCAAGCCTTTGTACAAGAATAACAAAGCAGGACATCAATTAGCTTCCATTTTTGTACGTGTAGAGGTGTAGCTGAAGAACCAATTATTTACCTCGTGGCAGATTTCACAGGTTATGTCTCCTTTCTCATTGCACCAACGTTGCACACATTCCCTGTGAGCGTACTGTGCAAAGAAATGTGACGGAACAAAACTTAGCAAACATTTATGCTTTCGTTTGCATAGACAAAATGCTATGCAGAGAAATATGATAAAAAAATAGCAAACACATTTTTGTATTGATTTGCACATATAAAATGCCAAGGCGAATTATGGTAAGCAGTTAGACCACTTGCAAACAATGACAGTGACAATGACTGAAGAAATCTTCAGTTGATGGCAACCCACACAAGATATGAAGCCCCTGTGACTTGTTTGTTAAGCTTGCAGAAAGTAGGTACAGCAAGGGAAAAGGATGTCCAAATCTTTAAGCAACAATGATGATTAAACCAAGCACATTCTTATCCACTCATACTACGGAATTACTTTTTCATGGAAATATCAAGAGCCACAGCAGCAAACATGATTATATATCAGACACTATAGAGCCACATAAAACCACAAAATTTAAAGTGACAATTTATAAAATAGCTGATGAGGCACCAAACAGTGTGTGTTCAAACTGCCATGTCAATTGTCCCAACAAAGGCTCAGTACTAAATGTGGTATTTTGGTTAGCTGATGCTTGCAATCCAGATACATTATAGTTAAGAAATTATTATTTATAAACAATAATAGAATGAATCAGATACTAACAGCATAGGCAGCACGTAGTGGAACCAGGATTTATCGTTTGATGTCTCGTTTGAAGTCAAATAAGGGAGCACGCACCTTGAGGCTGCCGCTGCAAGCGCAGGGGCTCTCGAGGTTCTTGGCCAGGTCTTCCTCCTGGCAAATGCGGCACTCCACCATCCCAATCAGGGCCTCCGTTTCTCCCTTGCCGCCAGGCACCAAGCCGGCAGCCTCGCCGGCTCGGGACGCCACGAGCTCCCCAACATCCACCGCGACATGATCCCCCATGTGAGCAAATCACCCACGAAATTTGACACCAAAATGCTCAAACCTCTAGAGGATCCTGTGCCTGCAATAAAACGAGCCCGCGGAATGATCAAAGCTAGTCGAATTCACCACAGAAATCAAACAGATTGAAGGGGAAGAAATCTGACGCTAAAACCCTAAAATTTCGTTTTGGGGATGAGCGGAGGTCAAATCCAAGCAGATTTCGGCGATTCCTGGGTCGAATCGAAGCCCTCACCTCGGGGAATCCCACGAAACGCAAGGTTGGGAACGATTGCCGGCGACTAGAGAGGGAAATGGGGAGGAAAGGCGTGGCCTTTTTACCTCGGCGAATGAGCTGCGAGGCAGGCAGCTCCTCCCCCGAAATATCTCTCTCGAAAAAAAAGGCCTTCTGTTTTTTCCTTCGCGTTCGTCTCGCGTGGTGGCCTCGCGGCGTTTCTTATCGTTCGCGGCGTGACTGCTCGCCGTGACGGAGCCGTCAGCTCGCCGGTGGACGTCGCTTTCGCCCAAACGCACCAGCTCGGCGTCCGAATTGAGCTAACTGACATGTGGGCCCCGCAGAAATAGAACCCACGTGACAGTGTGACATGCAGTAGATTGTTAATGCATCAGTGGAAACGGGCATTTCGGATCTAGCGTCCGCTTGGACGTTATCCAGAATCCATTAATGGATTCCAGGCGGGTACTATTTGCTAACTGCCCACAGCAAATGTCCCCTGTGTGGCCACGTGAGAGGTTGTTAAGGCCCTGTTTGTTTCCATAGTGCTAAAGTTTAGTACAACACTTTTTTGCTAAACTTTAGCAGATTGGATCCAAACAGGTGTGCTAAAAGGTGCTAAAAGGTGCTAAAAGTGACCTGCTAAAGATTAGCACTATGGAAATCCTTAGCACCTCAAAGGGGTGCTAAACTTGCTAAAGTGCTTCCTGGTAGGTATTTTCCATCCGGTACCCCTCACCCCTGCGGGCCCAAGGGCAGTAAATAAGGGTAATTTGGTCTTTCATTCATCTATGTGCTAAACTTTAACACCACTATCCAAACACCTCAGCTGCTAAACTTTAGCACTCCAAATTAAGGTGCTAAACTTTAGCAATTTGGTTTCCAAACAGGGCCTAAAGTTGTATCCATTGCTCTAAAAAAACATGTTAACTGCCGCGTGGTGTAAAAATAAGATGGTTACAGACTTACAGTCAGCCGTACAGGGATGATCATGGCAATTTTAGGATAAGAAGCTTGAATTAGCAAAGGTTGATGTTTCTGGTGATTTATTCGGCGCCGTGGGTTCAAGATTTATTGAGTAGATGATGGTTCATCGTTCGCTATGATTAAAATGCCAGGAGACATATTTATAAAGAATCAAGTATGCATTTGCCATAGACACCTATAATTGTAATTTGCCTGTAGTATCAAACAAACTAGTGTTCATTGCCTAGTTGATCAAGTGGACACATTAGTGTGACTGTGTAGTTTTGGAATCACCTTATTTGTTTATGTTTTCTTTTGTAAAGGTCATGGTTAGAGATTGTCTGGATTGACAAATTATACAAATGTATTTATGTGCAATGATGCCCGCACATATATGTCCGTGGCTTACATGCATAGTGGCTCAGATAATCATCAAGCTGGCGAAGTGTGTCTGCCTTGGCACCGTAAAGTTCATTCAAGCAATGGGTTGTTTGAGACCTTGTCAACATCGGTTAATATAATCTTGATAAAATCATGCCTTCTCCTAGAGGCTAGAGGTGTCATCCTAGGGCTTTGGTAGATTCAGATTTTCACTTAAATAACATAGATGGTGTTTGTTTTTTTAAATATAATATAGATATAGATACTCATATACATGCACGAACAATTATCTCTACATATACATGCACACTATATCCCTATACATTGTCTCCTCCTCTCATAGGTTTTATATAGGATTTTACTTTTGTAGGCACCCTAACGGATAAATTGAGATAAATGAAGCCACCATAGACGCTTCATAGTCGATCGACAGTCGCATACCATTGAAAGAGTAATTAGCCAAAAAATGAGTACTTGTACTGAGTTGGAAACTCAATCAAGTGGAGAAGGTTTCACCATGAGAAACTTATGTTTGCTTAGTTTATGATTTTGCTTTGGTCACTTGCAAAATTGATCGATGCATTTGTTGTTGGTCTTACGCTCACAGGTGGATGCCAAACTATTTTGAGGTTTTGTTATTCCTTAAAATCAAGAGAAAAGATAGTTGAAACTAAGGTTACAATTATAATAATACGAAGGATACATCTTATAGTCATGGAAGCTATTGTTGTTGAGGACAATTTGGATCATGTCTAAGCACCTAAGATGCTAAAAATTAGCTGACAATCCATTTGAATTTCTAGCTAATAAATCTAATATATATTAGGCTAGCCCGACACAATGTGTGATGGGTTTCATGGGCATTAAATATGATGCCATGTTAGTGTTTTTAATGACATGGTAATGCACTGAATTAATAAAAACAGAGATGAAATGAGTTTCATCTAGATGAAATCATGTATACATAATTTTTAGTATAGTTTGTGTCTTTCATGCATTGTATAAAACTCTAAAATGAAACGGATTGTATAAACTATCTCATCCATGACTTAAATATTTCTTTGCTTACGTGGCATTTATGGAAATGCAAAAGTAAATCTTGCATTAGGAATAGCTTTACCTACCACCTAGCTAAAATTTAACTATTAGTCGGTTGTCCTCAGATAATGTAGCTAATAATTAGCTGCTGGGATACGAAAGTGGGTCTAAGAGCTGAATGTGGTGTAGCTTCTTCATTTTTATCTTCGCAATGACTGTGAATGTCTTCATAAGTGCATTATACAAAACGCAAAACCCAGAATGTAGATATTATTCGTCGAAAAGAGCACGGGATAATAAGCACTTCACTCTCGAAAGCTCACTCGTAACAACCGGGATTAAGTACTCCAGGGAAAAGATGTGCGACTGACTGAATAGTCTGCGGATCGGTTGACAGCACAATCATATCAAAGTCCAATTGTTATTATTTTTCGGTTAGCTAAGACCAATTACATTTTGGAGCGACTAGTTCGGTGCTTGGACTTCGCGAGACCCCTCCACCTAATCGACGCTATTTACTAACGGCCGTTAGCCGCGCTAATGGGCTCCAGCGAAGGCCGCCTGCGGTGGGCCCGGCTACCGGCACGATACACATACACCTGCCTTTTGAGTTGATTTCTTACTTTTTCAGCGGGCCGCACGATTAGTTCCACAACACCTATCACAACCAAAAGAAAAAATCGGAAGGGAAAGGAAGAAAGAATCTAATATGAGCCTGAAGCCCATCCGTGGTGTGCGTGAGGCCCATCAAGTAATGCACGGCCCAGCCTCTGGCGGCCTCGTGAGTTTAGAATTGTTGGTGAATTCCTCCCTCGGCGGCGCGAAGCGAGCCGGGCTCAAACACGGCTGCGGCCGGCGTGACCGGTGGCCCCGTCAGCTTCGAGGAAGCGTCGGCAAGGTTGCGGCGGCAGTAACTTGTCAGAAGAGATGGAAGCCTGCACGCGCGCGGCAACGCAACGCCAGAGGCTGTCGCATGCTTCGCGATTTCTCATTGAACATAGCATGATCTTTCAACACAAAAGTGATCTTTATAAATCAGGGCAACAAATTGAGCCCTCACAAGTCACAGGATAGATTGGCTGGTACTGCAAATGTTGATATTGGCACTGTCCATGATTGCATTGCAGCAGGACTATACGTTTTGGTATGATTAATCATGGTTTAACTTTTTTGTATATTACAACTTGGGGTAATGCATTAAAGATCCATCCATATGCCTATTCAAGTGTGATAATTGTTCAATTTCAATATAGGTTGATCAGACTTATGAAGTTATGCGAGTGATTCCAGTCGATTTGGGGACCTGACGTTTTTATGGAGATGCTTGTATCGTATTGTAGTAGGAATTTTTTAGATAATGGAAATAAGGTTCCGGCCTCTACACAAAAGGTGTACACAGCCGACGTATTGTAATAGGATAAATATGTAGTTGGCCAAGCTGAGTGATGCAAAGAATGTATTGTACTGATTGGTACAAACTGAACTGGTCTACCATATAATTAAATTAAATTGATCCAATTGTTGTCTTGGTATGCAAAATTTTCAGGAGATTATGGTAAAATATTGACTCTGCATTCAAAAGATTATGTTTAACAACTCCTGTCATTTTTGAATTGATGATGATGCTTTGTGTTTGACTTATGTGGCTGCGGCTACCGTTGGTTGTTGCAGTTTAAGCCGGTGCTTAAAGACACCCAAAGAAAAGTACTTCCTCCATCTCCAAATATAGGATGTTTTAGTTGTTCTAGATACATAGATTATGCTATGCATTTAGATATACATATTATATCTAGATTTATAGTAAAATATATATTTAGAAAAGGCAAAACGAATGGAGAAAGAAGTTGTAGTATCTTTGACTACGCCAAAATGCTCCGCACCTCAACGGAATTGAACAGGACAATGGAGTCTACTGTCTAGTGTCTACCTCCGGATATCTGCCTGCGCCGAGCTGGGAGATTCGGCTTGTTTGCTTGCGGTCCTGGCAAAGCTGCCTGGCGCAGGCAGCAACCCCAGGCATTCGATTTCGTCGGCCTGGGGTCCGGATCGCTGCCTGGGCGCGCAGCTGCCTGGCAGGCAGCACAACAAACGGCCGGCAGATAGTCAAACTGTTCATTCCCTTGAGAATTCACATTAACCACTCGAATACCCACATGTGCATGCATGCATGCGGCTGGTTTAGACTATTTGCAATGGTATCCTCTATATTTCACTCTCCAAAGAAATATTTCAATGCCCTGCAAAATATTCCACCCTCCAAATCTGATGTCCGTTGCAACGGTGTCCCCTATCCCACCTTCCAAATCGCCGCCAACGCGCATCTGCACTCGCCTTTTTTTAAATTTCCCCTTTTGCACCGGTGTCGGTCGGTCGGCCGGTGCGTCGGAAGAGCATCCAGTCCAGCCGGTTCGTCGGCGGCGCGCCGGAGAACGCCGTCGAGCTCACCGCGCGCGGGCCTCGGGGTCCTCGACGACGACGAGCTTGGACCTGTCCTTGACGCCGGCCATGTCGAGGAACGCTGGGCGACGGGTCGGAGAGCCCGCCACCGCGCTTCTGCACCAGCATCCCGCCGGGACGCACCTCCCACACATCCTGCCGCGGCGGGTGCGGCGTTCGTCCGGCGTCCCGGTCCAACGCCACGCCACACGCCGGCGTCGCGGGTGGCGCAGTCGCAGCGGCGGCACGCCCGTGGCCGTGCGCGGCGCTGCGGGGCGGGGCCGAGGTCGACCTCGCGGTCGCGGGCGCGGGCGCGCCTGTCGACATCCTACTCGGCCAACACCACCTCCCGCGGGCGCGCCGCGCCGAACGGGTCCGGCTTGATCTGCTCCCTCTTCGCCTCCCGCGGCGGCGGCTGCTGCATCGCGGCCTGCTCCTGCTCCTCGCGCTCGACCTCGTCGGCCCACGAGAAGCTCAAGCTGGCCGTCGGGCCGCACGCGCTGACGAACGCCAGCGAGGAGGAGCAGCCGCCAGCAGCTGCACGCCGTTGCGGCAGCGAGGAGGAGGAGCCCGCGGGGCGGCGGCGGCGGCGGAGGGGAGCCCGCGGGGCGCGGCGGCGGCGAGGAGGAGCAGCCGCCAGCAGCTGCAGCAGCTTCACGCCGTTGCGGCGGCGGCGGAGGGAGCCCGCGGGGCGCTGGCGCTGTCGGACGGCGGAGGGGCGGGGGCGCGGGGCGAGATTTGGAGGACGGGGAGGCCTCCCCGAAATTTGGGGGAGGGGGAGTTGGGCCTGCACAATAGAAGAGGCTTTACAGGACACCGTTGCAACGCGATTCTAGGCCTAAAACCGGTAAGATAGAGGCCCAGGAGCATTTACAGGACACCGTTGCATTTAGCCTTATATGGTAGTACGCCTCAGGCGTGATCATTCTAATAGCGTCAGACAGACAGGTTCTGGTATCATACTATCATCCCGAGTTCCCGATTATCTTGGGTAGATCGATATATGATTGTATGCAGCTCTCCAGCTTTATTTAATCTGTCCAGGTCAAGGCCAGTCCTTACTGGCCGGCCGTGTACTACAAGTCGACAAGTAGGCCGGGCGTGCTTTCTTGCAATTACTGCATACACTGTGTAGGACTGCACAACGATGAACGATGTGAAACCCCGGCCTGATTCTGACTGCTTGCGCGCGGCCGACCGGTTGAACCAGACCACGATTCACGAACTTGTTGGCTCTAGTATTTCTCGCCCCTTGCACCTAGGCCGGCCGGCAGAAGGCATATGCTAGGCTCGCTCTGCGCCTACGCGTCTATCTCCCTCGCGTCTATCTCCCTCAGCTCCGATCACTCATCTCCACGACTGAAGCTCCAAGCACCAGGTAATTGGTCTCTCTCTCGTCCGGAGCAACTCTTGCGTTCTGCTTGTTGATTTGGATTCGCTTGTTCTGCTTGTTGATTTGGATTCGCTCCGTACGTGATCAAGAAGCAGCAGCTGCTCTTTTTTTTTCCAGCAAGAAAACCGAGCAGCTGCTCGATACAGCATGCTTGCAATGATGGTAGCTACTCCACGAATTGTGTTTCCCAGAGCTAGCGATCAAACTTAGGTAGTGACCTTTAGCGAACTCTTAATTGATAAGCTTCAGTTATTATTTTTAGCTGTTCTTTACATCACAAAGGGATTAAATAATACAATTTATCCAGGTTTACCACAAAGGAATATATATATAAACAAATATCGTTGCCTGAGAATAACCGTCTTCTGTACATCTGCTGACGAGTAAAATGCATCAGCGGTCCCTAAACTTGTCCTGATGTGTCATATAGGTCCATGAACTCTCAAAATACATATTTGAGTCCCTAAACTTGCTAAACTGTGTCATTTAAGTCCAAAGTTCCGAAAATACCCCTATACATGATGACATGGCTGCCAATTGAGCATGAAATTGTATACTATTTCTCTAACCAAATCGGTTGTTTCCATCACAATAGTTAGAAAACTTTATTTGATTGTACCATAACGTAATTATAGATCAAAAGATGGACAAATGTAAGCAATTTAGGGGTATTTTCGGAATTTTAGACCTAGACGACACAGTCTAGCAAGTTCAGGGACTCAAATACGCATTTTGAGAGTTCGGGGATCTAGATGACACCACGAGACAAGTTTAAGTACCGTTGGTGTATTTTACTGAGGAAAGACTATAAAGTCAGAATTGCCGCCCACACTTTTGATCGAAGACTGCAGGAACCAGCGACAATCGGAATCCGACAATCGCAGGACTTGACTGGGCTTTCCAGGTGTTGGCGTTGCATTCTCGTACCTTTTGATAGCTACAAACTGCCGCTTCTGAACATTGGGCACATGCCACTGGTTTCTGATTTTTGAAATGGTCAGTCATAGAGACGGCCGGCAACTTGCTTTCTCTTTCACTCCGTAGTCCCTGTCTACGTGCTCAGATTTCAACTGAAATAATGATACAAAAAAGAACTTTGCTTCGTATTTTTCTTTTCTTGGTATGCTCTGAAATTTCATAACTTACAATAGTATGCTTGACTTCTATAACAGAAGACTTGATCAAACTGGAGGAGTAACATCTAGTGCACTGGCCGGCGCTATCCAGCCTAGACCTTGACCAGAAGGGAAGGAGACAAACAGAGCTGCTAATATCCCATTGAACCAAAGGTATGTTGTGAGTTTCTGATCGCCACAGCACCAGGGAAAAGGCGATTGAAGATGTGGAAGACAAATAAGCTCGCTATTACAGTTTCTGTCACCTTCTTCTCTCTGGTGATTCTGCGCCATTTGATAGTGAAGAGCCCAGCTCCAGGAATATCTCGGTATAAAATCCTCCATACCAATCCCCTCGAATGGCTCAACAGCCCAGTGGATGCACAAGAAAGCACTCCAGAAGCAGCAGCAGCAAATGCTTCAACTTCAAACAGCTTGGATTCAGGGAGCTCCTCTCCTGAAGTGTTAAAGTGGCTAGACACATGGAATCAGATGAAGCAGCTAACCAACATCAGCAATGGCCTTCCTCATGCAAGCAAGGCAATCAACGAAGGAAGAACTGCATGGGAAAACTTGACAACATCAGTTCACAATGCAAGCTCTCAGCACAGAGAAAAAGAGAGGCTCTGCCCATACTCAATTCGCAGAATGGACGCTTCCAAATCAGAGACTGATTCTTTCACCATTGACGTACCTTGTGGGCTGATTGTAGGTTCTTCGATAACTCTTATAGGCACTCCTGGAGTCCTCTCTGGTAACTTTTGGATTGATCTTGTCGGGGCAGCAGTTCCAGGGGAATCTGAGAAGCCTACTGTACTGCAGTACAATGTCCGCCTAAATGGCGACAAAATTACTAAAGATCCAGTCATAGTGCAGAATTCCTTCACTGCGAACAATGGCTGGGGGGTCGAGGATCGCTGTCCCAGCACTAACTCTAACAATGCAACTGAAGGTACTTCAAACTTCTCTCTTGCGTACAAGAGCTAATACTGTGCCTTGCACACTATTAATGCAACATCTTCTGCAGTGGACGGTTTGGAGAGATGTAATGCAATGGTGGGCAAAGACAGGGACATAATGAATTCAAAACAGCATACAGCTGCCAAGAAACACGGAGAACCAAGCACATATTTTCCATTTAAACAGGGATATCTTGCTATTGCAACGCTCCGTGTAGGATCGGAGGGGATCCATATGACTGTTGATGGAAAACACATTACTTCATTTGCATATAGAGCGGTAATCTTCTTACATGTGGATCGTAACATAAAAATCTGATATAAATCCAATCCTAACGAACTGGTGCTTCTGTTACTAGGGTTTGGAACCATGGTTTGTAACCAAAGTAAGAAGTGATTTCAAACTTGTAAGTGCTATTGCAAGCGGCTTGCCCACATCTGAAGACTTGGAGAACTCTAATGTTGAAATGCTGAAGTCATCACCTGTTCCAGAAGGCAAAGATGTCGACCTTCTGATTGGCATCTTTTCAACGGCAAACAACTTCAAGCGTAGGATGGTAATTCGAAGGACATGGATGCAATATGATGCTGTGCGCCAAGGATCAGTAGCAGTCAGGTTTTTTGTTGGCCTGGTAAAACACTAAGAAAAATATTTTTAATGCATAGTAAACTAACAAGAGTTATCTATCAGACTAACATTCTTTCTCCTTTTATTTTATAATAAAGCATACGAACCTCATGGTAAACAAGGAACTCTGGAATGAGGCACACAAATATGGCGACATACAGGTGTTACCCTTTGTTGATTACTACAGCCTGATAACATGGAAGACACTAGCAATATGCATCTATGGGGTAAACACTATCATCACTAGTTACACTTCTCCCTTTCCTGCTTCTCCTGTTTTACATCGCTTAACTGTGATTTGTTTGACCAGACCAGTGCTGTATCAGCCAAGTATGTGATGAAAACAGACGATGATGCTTTTGTTCGTGTAGATGAGATCCAATCCACAATAAAGCAGCTTAATGTCAGCAACGGGCTACTTTATGGTCGCATAAATTCTGACTCAGGTCCCCACAGAAATCCTGAAAGCAAATGGTACATAAGCCAAGAGGTAAATTATTCACATAAAAGGCTCCTCCCTGAAAAAGCAAAATAAAATCCTTTTCGATCTTAGTCAGGGAAGTAACCTAGTTGCCCAAGGGCATTTATGCAGGTTCATTTGAAATATATTGCTCTTGTAACAGAAACAGCAAGGGGTTCTCGTAGAAGTTATTATTAAATACGTTAATACCACCGATAAATGTAAATGCCAACATTTCTGATGTGTTCTACAGGAATGGCCTGAAGAGAGATACCCACCATGGGCTCATGGGCCAGGATATGTGGTCTCTCAAGACATTGCTAGGGAAATCAACAGTTGGTATAGAGCAAGCCATTTAAAGGTATGTCTATTCAAGGCAAACATAAAATGTGACTTGTAAATATTATGTGGGAAAAACTAGCTTAATGTCCCTCAAGCAACAAAACAAACCATCTGAAGGCACACTTGTTTGCATGCCGAAAATGACCATTCTATGTCTAGTAAACAAAAACTACCTTGCACAAGAGAAACTCAAGTTATCAGCTTATAAACAAGTGATTCAAAGTAACCGGTTCACAAAAGCAAAATATAAGCAGAGAAGGCTAGTTAAGTACAGACGAGCTGGCCACATTACAGCTCACTATTTCACAAAATGTTCTGCTTGAATATCACAGCAAGTGCCAATTCATTCCAGCTTGTAGTTATGAAATATCAGACGATTTCAACTCAACTTATTGTATAGCTTCTTGTTGTCTGATGTGTTCTGGAACTAAATCATATGCTATCTACAACAAAATGATTCTTTGCAGATGTTCAAACTAGAAGATGTAGCAATGGGCATATGGGTCAATGATCTGAAGAAGGATGGATTACCAGTCAAATATGAAACAGACACAAGAATTAACATTGACGGTTGCAAGGATGGGTACATTGTTGCTCATTACCAAGAACCAAGAGATATGCTATGTTTGTGGGAGAAGCTCTTAAGGACACATCACGCACAATGCTGCAATACTGACTAATGGAGAAGGAACTTTGATGCTTTTGATCTGGTGCGGTTTACATATCAAGGCACTCACTAACTTCTTTTATGGGGGGGCGTACCCAGTGCCGTAGGCTTCCCGCACCGTGCGGGGTCTGGGGAAGGGTTGTAATAGCGTCCAAACCTTACCCGCACAAATGTGCAGAGGCTGGGGCTTGAACCCGGGACCTTCCGGTTACAGACGGTAGGCTCTACCGCTGCACCAAGCCCGCCCTTCCACTAACTTCTTTTATGAAGACAAAAAAAGTCTTAACATCTTCCTCATTTCGTGGATTCAACACTATAGTAAATTATGAATTCAATGAATTATACAGATAAAATTAGGAGCAATTCATCTAAGCTTATCCTCATTTCTGGATCATCGTCTTTTAGAGTACTAAAAGTTGGGAGCAATTTTCATTGCCATTTGTTGCTTCTGATGTTATGGGATATATATCAACACTCAAGGTGTAGAGACAAATTGCAGTTTGAGGGCGTATTTTACCACCAAACTACAATGATAATTATTGAGTTGCATGCATCAACAAGTTCAACCCAGGAGCCTATGCTTATGGAGAGAGGTGGGCAATTCACTTATACTTCAACAATAATCCTAAGCACGGCAGTCCTCTGAGGTTTTGACAGATCAGAGAGACAGTAAATATCAACCGTAACAACTGAGAACTTTAGTGAGCATGGGTTAGAATTTCTCACAGCCATTACCAAGGATTCCAAATTTAAAATTATGCAAAAAATTGCATTTACAAGATCCAGCGGAAACCCTTCGTCATAATAACAAACACTATTAAATCAAGTTGGTTTGTTTTCATTGTTAAATTCATGCCTCTCCCTAAAGCAACTGCACCAAAAAGGAAAAAAAAAAGAAGTAAAGTGCTATTACAAAACTCATCCAGATGATTACAAACGCACCTATGTCCAGGGAGATCCATGGCTTTTCATCACTTCCCATTATTCACCAACAACTCATTCATCAGGCCCATTTTTCCACCATGGCAAGTAGAGGAAACATAATTTGATGGACCTTTAGCTGTAGCATCTAATTTTTGTCCCTGACACTGCTTATATGATACTGTATAAGTGATTATCCATTTAGACATTCAATCAGGCAACATTTCCATGTATATCTCCTGGAGCACTTCACATATCTCAGCATTACCGCCAAGGGAGCTTGAAATGACATGTGAAACTGAAGTTACACTCTAGATTGTTGCCGACGCCACATTGGTGATGCCATTGCATAATCTTGTTTAACTGAATTCAAAATCAAAGCCATGTTTCACAATCATTGCAGCTATCAAGCACATGGTGCATCAGCTCACACCCTAGGTTTGGTGTCCGACAAGGTTCCATCGAGCAGCCGCTCCCTGAACTCGTCATCGTTGCTTGTGAGCATGTCCTTGAGTGGCATTTCAATGCCCCTCTCTCTCAGCGCCTCATGCCTCGGCCTGATCCTCCCCTCCAAACTGAATGCGAAGTAGTGCGGGAACTCGGCTAGCTCGGCAGCAGGGTCCCTCCCCATCCGTTCAGCGAGGAACCGGAGCTTAGGCGTGAGGTTGGTCTCGATTCCGTAGGAGAGAATGGCGGGCGCACGCCTGAGGACCGCGCAGACGGCGGGGTCAGGGAGCCCCGTGGCGTCGCGGAGGAATAGGAGCTTGGGGAGGAGGGTGCGCTCGACGGAGAACGCCAGGAGCAGCGCGGCGGCAAGCGGGAGCGGCTCCCGGCGGAGCGCGACGCGGCGGCGGAGGAAGAGGAGAGCGGGGCGGAGCGTATCGGCGACGGACGCGGCGAGGAGGCGCGGCGACCGGACCACCGCGGCGCGGAGGAGCGGCGGCGGGAGCGGCGCGTCGGCGGAGAGGAAGCGGAGGGGCTCGTCGGGCGGGGAGGTGAGGAGGGACGGGAACGCGGAGAAGACGCGCGCGGCGTCGCCGGCGGAGAGGCCGTGGGAGGTGAGGAGGCGGAGGGAGTCACGGAGGAGCGGCAGCGGCGCCGAGCGGAGCGCGGGGTTGACGGCGAGGAGCGGGAACGGGTCGAGGCGGAGCTCGGAAGAGAGGAAGTGGAGCTTGCGGCGGAACTCCACGCCGCGGCCGCCGCGGCCGGTGGCGATGTGGGGAGAGGGGGCGGGAGGCGCGAGGCGCGTGCGGACGGGCATGGCGGTGGCGGAGTTTGGATGGGGTTTTGGGGGAGGAAGGCCGACGGCTGCGGTGCGTTATCCACGGCGGCGTCCTCCGCTGCTCGGGGAAGAAGGAAATACGTGACCTGGAGGCTGGTTGCCGTCCGTTCGTGCGATGGACGGTCCTGATTTCATGCTCGGGAAATTTGAAGGCCCGCGGAGTCCGTTCGTACTTTCCTCCAAAGACAGAAGCCATCTTTATATATAAAACATAAAAGAAATACTGAAATTACTAATTTACAATAAAGCACACAAGTAGCATCCAACAAATTCTAAAAAGGACCCTCAAGGCCTCAAGGCCTCACGCCAGAGATAGGCCAACACTACTCTAGACGATCAAACTAAAGGGTCAAAAAACCAAAACATCATCTGTCGGACCCCTACCAACCGCGGAGCCTAAAAACTCCACCACCAACGGCTACAAGAAGAGCTCCAAACAACGCCTTCAGTAAGGCAACGACGCCAACGTTTGGTTTTCACCACGGAAAACTTCTATGAACTGTCGTCGAACGAGACCCTGCAGACAACGCCCGGGAGGAGCAAAACGTCGTTGCCCAATCCGGCATCCGAATTGAAGCTTACGCTTGAGTATCTCCGTCCGACGACCAAGAGTACCTGTACCACTCCCACTCGCTTCCATCCACCGTCCACCATCGCAGCCGTTGAAGCTCACCACTAGATTCCATATGCACCCGCACGGCAACACCCGACCCTTCGGGAAGGTTTGGGACCCTCGATTGGTCCCAAATCTTCTGTCGTCCCCTCAATGGAACGGCATCGTGCCTCATAGAGTGGGATAGAGATCATGAACCTAGCGGCGGTGACTTGACAGCACTACAGGAACAGCTTTGTCGTCGACGTGAAGACCGGAGGCGGCAACATCGACCATGATGAAGTCGCAGGCATCGCCCCTCCCACCAAGGTAGGTAGCCGTCGGAAAGCAGCTCCCCCCAAGTGGCGCAGGAGCAAAGCCTCCATCCTCACCCCCGAGCCTCAAGCTGACGCCGTCGAGGAAGGGGGAAGGCCCGATCCCAGAAGAGTCTGGCGCCTCCTCAGACGCGGCCACCATCAGGAGACGCCCAGTCCCATCCCCCGGCCGGAGTAGCGAGCATACGCGACGCGGATCAACATCAAATCGTCACCATGACGGCCCCTGATGCCACCACCATGCCGCCGACGACCGCACCTCCAACCGCAACATGCAAACGCCCCAGATCTGGCCGCCCCGGGCCACCATGTCGTCGGCGGGGGCCCACCAGGCGCCGCCAGGGCAGGGGAAGCTGGGCTGCCGCCCACCGGCCGGGTGACGCGGATCCGGGGGCGTCCCCCACGGATCCGGATGCCACAAGGGGCGGCGCGCCAGAGACTGCCGCTGGGGAGGGCCGGCCGGCAGGCCGACCACGACCGCGGGCCTCGGATCCGGGAGCGCCTCCCCTAGATCCGGCTCCTCCCAAAGCAGCGCCGGCGTCCCCGCCCCAGCCCCGGCGACCGGCGACGGCGGCACCTGGAGCCGCCCCAAGGCGAGTGCGGGGGCTCGAGGAGGCGAAGAGAAGGGAGGAGGGAGGAAGCCCCGCCACCGCCGTCATCGCGGCCGCGCGGAGGACGGCGGCCAAGCTCGGGCGGTGGCGGGAGGGCTGAAGCTCGGCGGAGAGGAGTGGAGCGGCAGCGGTGGGGAGGGGTCTGCCCGTGTCGCCCTCACCCGAGAGCGACCGGGTGTTCCCCCCACGGGCTCTCGAGGCAATCCCTAAATTATGAGATGCTTATGCTCGTCCGTTGTACTTCGTTCATGGAGCTGGTGAACACGGAGCAAATACATAAATTTTCTTGGTTCTTCAAATTCTAAATTCCAGCAGTGGGGTCTGCCAAAGGTTCTCATGGGCTCATGCAAAACACGCTCCACTTCTATTGCAAATGCAAGGACAAGAACTGAATTAGCCACACTGGGCATCGAATATATATTAGATAAATTGTCTGTTTGACTCCAAAAAAGTTGTCCTCTTCTACCTGAATGTCTTCGTTTTGAAAAATTGAGCTTGCATGCCTATCATTCCACCAGAATTTAATCTCTATTTGTTTGTCGGCGAATTTAATCTCGGGTGGCCAGAAAATAAAACGAAGAAAACTTTAAGGCCTGCAGCTGCTACGAGTCTACGACTGCACGCCTGAGCGGCCCAAGGTAGCCCACCACTCGTTTCATTTATTTTATTTTGTTTGAATAAATTCTCAAATCAAGTCCGAACAGAACCAAATTCAATATCTAGAGGAAAGCCCAAATAAACTACAGAACGCCTTCCTTTTCCTTTCGTCGTTGGTCCCCCAATTGATCTCACAGCTGGTTTGAATTTTGACTAGTTCTCCCTGAATTTGAAATCAATTCAGTTGGTGATTGGACTATATAGCAACGGTCAAAACAAAAACACTTAATCTCTCTGTTTTAAATATACGATGTTTGGCATAAACTAATTTGAACTTTTTTAATCCTAACGTTCACACCGGTTGGGAAACCCCTTTAGCACCGGGTTTCCTTCTCAACCGGTGCGCTACTATTCCGAGGCTAAAGGATCGCACCTTTAGCACCGGTTATAATATTTAGCTATTTGTGTGTTACGAGATTCGAACTCAAGACCTCTTAGCTCACGTGCACCCACCTAACTATCTCACCTACACAGCACACGTGATAGGATAGAAGATGCACTCCTTTTGAAGTAGCATGTGACATCCGCCATTAGCACCGGGTCGTATTTACAAACCGGTGCTAAAGGAGGGGACCCTTTAGCACCGGGCCGTAACACCAACCGGTTGCATTAGCACCGGTTGTTGAGTGCGCCGAGGCACATGAGGGGGGCGGATGATGGATTTTCTGGTAGTGATTATATATTTTAAACTGAGGAGGCAGTATATTCCAGCATACTTTTAATTTTTTAGTGGATAATTATACCACCGGTATCGTATTTTTCTGTATTTATTCTAATCGGTGTTGTTCTTTTGGCGCTAGACGACGTGTCCATCGACACCGCGGTTGTGATAACTTCATCAATCTTGACATCTATCGATCAAATCTCTTAAAGATCCTCATAGAGGTAGGATTTTGCGCGAGCAAGCTTGTGTAACAGTGATAGCGGGACTGGAAGAGCGTGCGCGCAAAGAAGGAAGTGGGTGACGAAGAAAAAGAATGGGGGCATTCTTACTTTGGATCGTGTGGCTCTCAACGTCGACCAAGAAATGGGAAGCTTTTATTTGTCTGGGTATAGCACCACTCACGTTCAGGCTATATTCGAGAAAATAACATTTCAGACTAACCGACGAAGTGGCTTTGAAGTTGAAAATGACATATAGAACCGTGCATGGCGAAGATAAGACAACACATAACTATCAGGAGATAAGAAACACTTCAATCTTTGCCGTAGATCTTGCATACTTGCACATCCCATCCCCAGCTCAGACGCGCGCGCATGGACGGCACATCATCAAGTACTCCGGCGACGACGGCGGGCGACAAGCCGTCGCACGCCGCGTGTGCATGCCGTTCCCGGCGCAGGGCCACGTGACGCCGATGATGAAGCTGGCCAAGATCCTCCACCGCTGGGGCTTCCACATCACCTTCGTCAACTCCGAGTACAACCACCGCCGCCTCGTCCGCTCACGGGGCCCCGGCGCCGTCGTGGGCCTCCCGGGCTTCCGCTTCGCCACCATCCCCGACGGCATGCCGGATTCCGACGCCGACGTCACGCAGGACACGGCGGCCCTCTGCCACTCCACCATGACCACCTGCCTCCCCCACTTCCGGGCCCTCCTCGCCGGCCTCAACAACGACCGCGCGCCCCCCGTGACGTGCGTGGTGGCCAACGCCTGCCTCACCTTCGCCGTCGACGCCGCCGCCGACCTCGCCGTCCCGTGCGCGCTCCTCTGGACGGCCAGCGCCTGCGGCGCCCTTGCTTACCACCACTACTCCCTCTTCATCGACAAGGGCCTCGTCCCTCTCAAAGGTCAGCCATCAAGTCATCATATCCTCGTCTCCATGATTCCATATTTCCATATCGATCTCGAGAGCTTCTAGATTGCTTGCATTGATATCTTCTGAGAATCATCGTCGTCGTCAGACGAAGAGCAGCTGACGAACGGGTTCCTGGACACGCCGGTGGACTGGGCGCACGGGATGAGCAAGAACCTGCGGCTCAGAGACTACCCGAGCTTCTTGCGCACCACGGGCCGCGGCGACAAGATGCTCAACTTCGCGCTGCACGAGATGGAGCACTCCAAGCGCGCCGCCGCCGTCATCTACAACACCTTCGACGAGCTGGAGCGGCCGGCGCTCGACGCCCTGCGGGCCGGCTTCATGCCGGCCCTCTACACCGTGGGCCCGCTCAACCTGCTCGCCGACGAGCATCTCGTCCCGGCGGGCGGCCCGCTCGACGCGCTGGGCCCCAGCCTCTGGAAGGAGGACCCCGCATGCCTCGGGTGGCTCGACGGCAGGGAGGCCGAGGCCCGGTCCGTGGTGTACGTGAACTACGGCAGCATCACGGTGATGAGCAACGAGCAGCTGGTGGAGTTCGCGCGGGGCCTGGCGGGCAGCAGCTACGCGTTCCTGTGGGTGATCAGGCCGGACCTGGTGGCCGGCGACGCCGCCGTGCTGCCGCCGGAGTTCCTGGAGGAGACGCGGGGGAGGGGCCTCCTGGCGAGCTGGTACCCGCAGGAGGCGGTGCTGCGGGCCTGCGGCACGACACTACCGGAAATGGGCTGTTTGCCGTGTGCTGGAGGCTTTGCCGCGTGCTTTTTCTCGGGCAAATAAAAAGCTCACGGCAAAACCTCTGGCGCACGGCAAATCTGACAACATGGCACACGGCAAAGAAGACACACACGACAAAGGTGCTTCTTTGCCGTGCGCCTGACGACGTGGCACACGGCAAACAACATGGTACACGGTAAATCATATTCTTTGCCGTGTGTTTTGTTTATTTCCCGAGTGTTTTTGGAAAGCACTCGGCAAAGATTTTTTTTTTAAAAAAAATCATTTTTTCCGTCCCAACTTTTTCTACTATATACGTAAGGTATGTTTGACGCTATGTTAAGATTTGGTATATTTCTCGGTACTCTTGCTATATTTAGTTATTTTATTTCATTTAAATAATTTATTGGAGATAAATCAAATTTGAACGGTAAGTGTTTTAAATAATAAAATATAATGAATCAAAAAATGATATTCATGTGATTGAGTCCAATGTGAGGCCATATCCAGAAAAAGGAAGAAACTTTCGAACATTTTACTCATAAACTATGGCCATAAACATGTGGACGAATCGTTTGGAAATTATACAAAATGCAAACGAAATCTGAAAATCACAAGATTTGTCCTCATATCATGATTTCATGCATACAGGCTGTGATAAAAAATTGAGAAGTTTCCGCACATGTTATCACTTACACTCCTTACAAATCGAAGCATCTCCGGAGAAGATCCATGGATTTGAGAAGGAGCCGTTCTTGATTTCGAAGCAAAGTGATGTTTGAATTGGGGTTTGACTTTAAAATATTTTCTACATGCAACAAACAACTTAGATTGTTAGGTGCCAAATTTTTGTTATTTTTCGGGTCCGTTTGATAATTTTAATATTTTTTGAATTAAAATAGGATCATGTGATATACATTGAAATTGTGCTATAACTGCATAAAACAATAGATTTATCATATAATCATGAAACATTAATTGTTGAGTGACTTTTAAAAAATATTTAAAGTATAATAGTCTAGGTAAAAAATGGAACATGAAATAGTATAGTAGTTTATAATATGAAAATAATATATATAGCCCTTTACTGTCTATAACACATAGTAAAGACGGCCACCTTTGCCGTGTGCCAGGCTGACACACGGCAGAAACTTTTACCGTGGGCCAAATCTGGCTTTGCCGTGGGCCAGATCTGGCACACGGCGAAGGCCCGGCCACTTAGGCCCAGCGCCAGCCCACGTTCTCCACCCTAGATCCCACTCCCCCCACCCCCACGCGCCCACACGCCCGTGACTAAGGCTGGACAAAAAACTCGTGGCTCGTTAGCTCGCTCGACTTGACTCGTTAGTGGCTCGGTTCAGCTCGGCTCGTTTTAAATTGTTCACGAGCTGAGCCAATGTTTTAGCTCGTTATGTTAACGAGCCAGCTCGCGAGCTATAACGAGCCAGAGTGTATAGCTCATCATGTATTTTATTTGTGTGATATACTGAATACTTGCTATGTTCAACTTAATTCATAAACTAAACGATGGAGATATGGTACTTAGATGGATTGGTCATCGGTGATCTTGTTACGTATTCATGAATATGTTAATGGTGAATGGAGGTAGCCATGAATATATTACGTAATTATAATAATTTATGCTGTTATAATATCATATTGTGAAATACTATTGTTTCTATATGAGTTTTTTTAGCTTGAAATATGTATAAAACAGTTGTCTTTTTATTTTAGTATACCATAAATATTATTTTATAAAAAAATACATGTATAATAATAATAAACGAGCTGGCTCGCGACCTAACGAGCCAGCTCGGCAAATGAGCCGAGCCGAGCCGCTTCTCTGGCTCGGTTCGTTAACTAGCCGGCTCGTTAGCCAGCCCTACCCCTGCCGCCGCCCCCTCGCTCCTCCGCGACTCCACCGCCGCCCCCGTGTCTCCGCCTGCTCCGCCCCGCCCCTGGCCACACGCCCCCGTCGCCGTCCGCCCGCCCCGCCCTTCCGCCTGCACGTCCCGTCTCCGCGCCGCCCCCGCCCCCGCCTGCGCCGCCCCGGCGCCCGCGCTCCGCCTGCGCCGACCAAGAGCCCGGCGTGCCGCCTCGTCGTCCGGCGCGCCGCCCCGTAGCCCGGATCCGGCCGTCCCGACGCCCGCGCCGGCCGGTCGCCCTGCCCACGGCGCCGTCCCGCCCCCGCCCCGGCACCCACCCCAGCGACACACCGTCGCCGCCGCGCGCCTCGTCGAAGAGAGGGAGGCGGCCCCCGCAACGACCCTGCGCCATCCCCGCCTGATCCCCCGGCATCGATCGGTACGCTGGCACCCCGAACTCCCTCGCTTGATTCGATCTAGGTTTGTTTTGATCTGCTGATTTTGGGATTTAGGGTTTGATCCATGGCGTCGAAGAGGATCCTGAAGGAGTTGAAGGACCTGCAGAAGGACCCGCCCACCTCCTGCAGCGCAGGTGATTTGCTCTCTAGCGCTGTGGTCACTTGAGAAATGGCAGCAAATCATTGAGATATGGTTGTTTATCCTTGTCTTTTTCGCATTGGAAATATGCATCTTAGTGCACTACCGGAAATCCTAATTCAAGCTTGTTTATGCTCTTGGAATGTTAATTCGATCTGTATCGATCTGTATTAATTCAATATTGTATCAATCTAGCACAATTAGCTTACTGCCATCGAAAAGATTATTAATTGGCTCACTGCCATCGACAATAAGCTCATGATTGCTTGAATTTGCTCTTGCATGGGTTAGGATATCTGACTCTTTTTACTGTTTTAAATAAATGATGCACCTTTCTTGATGCTAACTGTTTAGCTGTTTGGTATGAATCAGGATTCGTCAGTGTGCCCCGTGAAGGGTGTCTGCCAGATGCTAAGAAAGGTATGTGCTATTATTCAGTAGGTCGAGGTAAGTCAGTAGATCTGCCTGTGCGTGTGGTCGATCAGTTCATCTGGTCCATTGCCATGTAATGATTAATGGTGGAGACTGGTGTAATGACAAAAAGTATACAACTGCTAGGTAGTTTGGCTGCGCAATGATATTAATTGGAGTGTGTAGTTATCCCCCTAGAAGAAGTGGCCACACAAATGCGGTGAGTGCCTTCTTTATTTTCTGGATCCACAATAAAAACATAGTTCTTGCCCACTCCTTGCATGTTGTTTGTCTAGTTTTTCAAGATCTTACAGCATTCTGGTCCTTTGGATATAGTTTTCTCTTCAAACGTTAATGGGATTTCCTAGCCTGATTTTTTATTTTATGTTATTATTGCTTGATCTTTGCATTTTATACTGTATGCTCCATATGTGCTATGCTCGGCCACCATTCCATCTTACAGCAATGGTTTTTGCAACATGTACTCGTAGGTTTCAATATACAGCTATCAGCAAATAATATAATTAAGTTGTAAGGATGAACAATGTCTGTTTGCCCTTTGGTCTCATGTCTTTCCAATATTGCATTTCAGCTGAGGGCAAAGAAGCTCGTGTGAGCCATTTGGAAAGCTTGCCGGCCAGTGTCAACCCAAAGCTCCATGAGTCAGCTGAATAAATTTGCCACATGCCTAAATGTTGTGGTTGCTCTTTCAGATTGCTGTAGGCAAGGTGAACAAGGGCCGGGACGTGCTGCGGCAGCTGGAGCAGATCAGGCCGGGGTCAGATGGTGATGCCGGGCCGAGCGGTGAGGATGGTGGCAGCACGCATGTGCTGGTGGCTTCTGCAGGTGATGATGAGTAGCACTAGCACTAGAGTCAATGGTTGTGTGTAATCAGCCCACGAACAAGGATGGAAAAGAGGAGAAATACTACTGGTAGTATAATAATGCATTTTTTTCAAAATGTGCCAAGCTTTGCCGTGTCTAGCCCTGGCACACGGCAAACAACCCACCTTTGCCGTGTGCCAGGCCGTCAGGGCACACAGCAAAGTTGGTGACGTCATTAAACAACCGTTGCCCTCACTTTTTTTTGCCGTGGGCTACAGCGACACACGACAAAGGTTTTGCCGTGTGCCCGACATTTGGCCCACGGTAAAGCTGGCTTTGCCAGCCGCTGTTTGCCGTGTGCCCTTTGCCGTGTCCGGCACACGTCGAAGCCTTTGCCGTGTGGCTTTTGTCGTGTGCCGCAGGCAGATACGCGGATTCCGGTAGTGCGAGGCGGTGGGGGTGTTCCTGGCACACAGCGGCTGGAACTCCACGTTGGAGAGCCTCTCCGGCGGGGTGCCGATGCTGTCGTGGCCCTTCTTCTCCGAGCAGCTGACCAACTGCGCGTACAAGTGCCTGGAGTGGGGCGTGGCGATGGAGGTGGGCGGCGACGTGACGTGGTGGAGGGGAGGATTAGGGAGGCCATGGCCGGGGAGAAGGGGAGGGAGATGAGGAAGAGGGCGGCGGAGTGGAAGGACACCGCTGCTCGAGCGACGCGGCCCGGAGGCAGCTCGTTCGCCAACCTAGACAGGCTCATAAACGATGTGCTGCTGCTTAAGGGCAGTTGCAGTGTTAGATAGTAGAGCTCTCTTTGCATATATATTGCAAAGTTCAGATATTTCTCCTGGGAATGGCAGTCTGTAAGTTCTGATGAAACTCATGTACGTGTTCAATGAAGGTTCTGAACTTCGTGGCAAAAGCTAGACGCGCGCTGTGTAATTTACCTATCTAGACAATTTTTGTGACATAAGTTTAGATGCATGGGTCAAGCTCGTACTCCCTCTGTACTACAAAGAATACAACTCTTATTTTTTGACAAGACCAACAATTTTCAGTTTAATAAATTTATACATAACAATACTAATATTTATGATTCAATCACTAGAACGATAGAATATATTTACATATTAAATCTATTTAGAGACAAAAACGTTACTAATCTTTTGTATAAATTTGATCAAATTTAAGATCCTTCGACTAATCGGAAAGCGAGAGTCGTATTTTTGTTGTAAAGGGGTGAGTGCGATATTTTCTCTAGAGGGACGGAGCAACGAGGCTAAATCCAGCTCGTATACACAGAACGGGGAGAACTCGAAGATATCCATACGCGACCTCTGAAGACGGCGAACCTCCAGGGTGCGCAGGTTGAGCAGCCCGGTGCCGGCGGCGTGCATGTGGAAGACGACGGTGCCGCTCCCCTCCGCAAACCACTGGAACTCCATCGCCTGGCACTCGAGCGGGTCGGCCATGGGCCGCACCGACGCGAGGATCGCCGCCCTGTCGATCACCACGCGCCGAGCCCACGACCCGCCCGCGGACGACGACACCGTCCACATGCACACGTAGAGCGGCCGCTCCCAGACGAGCAGGCCGAGCTCCCCGCCGGCCGACGCCACCAGGAGCAGCTCCCGCGGCGACTCGCCGGTGACGGCGTTGCGGCGCCGGTGGCAGTCCTGAGGGACGTCGATCCACGCCGCCGCCCCGGTGCCGGCCACGTCCAGCGCGAGCACGCTGTAGGAGCGGGTGCGAGTCCACTTCTCGCGGTACAGCCAGTGCGCGACGCCGCCGAGGACGACCTGCGACGGCTGCACCTGCTCGTAGTGCCCGGGGAGGCGTGCCGCGGCGGGGGCGGCGGTGACCGGGCCCCACGCGCCCGCCCTGGACGAGTAGGTCTGCGTCCGGATGCCGTGGTCCGCCACGAGCAACTTGAAGGGCACGCCGATGTCGTCGCCGCCGCCTTCGTCGTCGTCGGGGATGACGACGTGCAGGTCCGGGTCGTCGAAGATCTCTTTGGGCGGGAGGGCGTGGCTCCGTCCAGAAACGGGGTCGCACACGCGGTATCTGGTGGGGCGCCGCCCGCGCCGGAGGACTAGTAACCCGCCGCGCGACGAGACGGGATCGTACGGCCCGGCGAGCTCGGCCGACAGGCGCGCGGCCACGGCCTTGGGCAGCGACGATGAGATGGGCGCGGCGAACAGCGGCCGGCGGCGGGTGCTTTTCTCCACGTCGTCCCAGAAGCTGCGGCGGCGGTGGTACAGGAGGCCGAGTAGGAAGCGGTCGGAGGAGGCGGCGGCCCCGGAGGCACGGAGGCGGCGGAGGAAGGCCGGGTCGGTGACGTGGCGGCGGAGGAGCTTGCATGTGGCGGCGCAGCGCGCGGCGGTGACGGGGTCGGAGCGCGCAAAGATTTCGAGGAGGAGATCCAGCGGGAGCGGTGATGCCTCCATGACGTGTCGCGTCGATCGATCTGGTGTGTGTATGTGCAAGGATCAGCGGTGATATTTAGCTTCCCCTCAATACATTACATGGCATAATAGTGTCCGATTCTGGGCTCGAATACATGTACTCTAGGTCTCCGGCGCAGTGCCGCAGTATCTGATTAGAATTCCTAAGATCGTACAAGTAGAATTCGAGTTTCTGTTAAAAAAAATCGAGTTTGTCGAACAATGCATAGAATCCGACCAGAAGTAGGATCGCTGACTGCGTCGATATGTGATGAGCTGGTTACGCTCACACACACACACGACAAAAAGATCATCGTTGATCGACTTGATTTGTGATGATGAGCTGTTTATTTTCCGACGTAAGTCAGACGCTCACAGCGCATATATACCCATCTCTATATATACAAAATTTACCTATATAAGTATGTTCGAGCAAGGTGATAATAGATCATAGCCATCATACTTTCTTCATACTTCAACTTAGCCCCCAATTCATTTAACTAAAAAACCAGTACTATTATATAGCCCGGCCTTATTAAGCTTGATCCTTAAAATTATTAGGCTAAATTTCAGGGCCCTTTACTACCTTGAGATATTGGGCCGACGGATATCGAGATTAATGAGTTACCATGGATGCCCCACTGTCAATAGACATAAGCCTCCTATAAATGAAAGAATAACGCTAGTTAAATTCTAAAATAAATTCAGAAAAATTGAAACATCTTTGTTGAGTCAGGGACTCGAACCCGGATCATAGTTTTAAAGGTATCACCTAGGCGTCCAGGCGCACCCAGCTCGGAAAACAGCGACGCTGCCTAGGCGATAAGGTGTTCCCAGAATCTTTGGGATTTAAAAAAAATGCCTTGGCACCTTTGAAACATGGCCGAATGAACAGTTTTCACAGCAAGAAATCATACCAACCGATCTACAATGGATTTTACCACTAGAGTATATGTAGTACTCTATTTTAAATTTTGTTAGAATTTTAAAAATTCTCTAAAAACATAGTTAAGTACTCCCTCTATCCTGTAATACAAGTCATCCTTGTATTTTATTCCCTCTGGCACATGAAGACGTAATTTTAGAATTTCTCAGATAATGGTAGAGAGAAAAGTCCATAATACCGTTGTTAGTTGGATATAATTCATTTCAGTGTCTGCATTGTTTCTGACTACGCAAATTTTCCTGGCAGTTGGCGTGAGACATCCTGCCGCAAACCTTTAAAAAAAGACGCCAACAAACAGATTCAGCATGCAGCCAAGGAGTGCTCCTATGTCCTACCACCCAGCACCATAGGGAGCAAGAGGGTAAGCAAATTTCGATGGCAGGGGATGATAGAAGCGGCGTGGACTTTAAATTTAAATTAAATAAATTATAGCTAATAAAAATAAATATAATTGTGTTGCATTTTTTTTGAACGAACAACACTCGACGAGTGAGCTTTTATTGATATAGCAGAAAAATATAAGACTATGACCCTGGAAGGCTATAGGCAGGAAACAAAAAAGAAAAGAAAAACAACATAACTCGCTCGGTTGGATTGTGAAAGGACCGTGATGTCACCTAGAGGGGGGGTGAATAGGTGATTCTGCAAATTTCCAACACTTAAAACAAATTGTCAGTTCAACTCCGGATACTCCGAGGGTATGCCGGATACTCCGGGGTTAAGGGCGGAGACTCCGCAACACCTCTGGATACTCCGGAACAACTTTAGCTGGAAAAATGACTAAGTCAGTACCAAAACCGGTCAGACCGGTTTGGGAAACCGGTCAGACCGGTTTCTGACTGAGAAACACAAGAAAGTAAATTAACCCCCTTTTGTCCTCTAGCACAAATGTAACTTGATGTAGTGCTTGTGTAGATGATTTCTAGCAGGTCCAACTAGTCCCTGCACACAATATAAGCACAACCAAGTAGATCGAAGCGGAAGCAAATATATGTGCTAGAAAGGAAATTGTGAGGCAAACCAAAGTGGAGACGCAACGAATTGTTTCCCGAAGTTCGGATTCGCTGTTTGCCCAAAGGCCGCCCAAAAGCACAGCGAACCCTACGTCTCCGTTGAGGAAGCCCCTAGTGACCCAAAGGTCGAGCTATCTCCTCGGTTCCACTAACTTGATCTTTTCCCCGAAGGAGGCAAGATCACACCTGCACAAACAGTCCGTGGCACACCACAACCTTGGTGGCTCACCGGCGACGTCTAGCCATCTAGGAGGCTTCACCTCCAAGAGTAACAAATGCTTCAAAGAGTTGCTAGACCTCAACCGCGAGTGCTCAAGCTATGGATTCACTCCTCACTGAGTTAGCTAGCTCTCTAGCTCTCTATTGCTCACACACAAGCTCTCTCTCAACCCAATCCAAGGATATGAACAAATTCAACCAACTCTCACAAAGAGAGTCTTGGGGAGAGCTTGCTGGTGCTTGAAATGCTTCTGGTCGCCCAAGAGACCCAAATGAACCAGCGGCCCCCAAAGGTGAGGGCTAGGGGGTATAAATACCCCACACACAAAAACTAGCCGTTATGCCCGAGGAAAACCGGTCAGACCGGTTTCCCAAACCGGTCAGACCGGTTTTCAAACGAAACTAGCCGTTACACTCCTGAGCTCCCAAACCGGTCAGACCGGTTTCCCAAACCGGTCAGACCGGTTTGGGTCCATCCAGCACACTAAGTCCAAAAACGCTCCTCTCAAAGGCTATCTCACATGGGTTGACCTATGAGCACTTTTTGGTGTGTAGTCAAACAACTAAATGTTGCATCCCTCTTGATAGTACGGCATTCCTATACTCAAGATTGCAAATAATGAATAAACTCTCCTCTTGAGCTTCTATGTCTTCAATGATGCCTTACTTGATCAATATCAACTTGAGGGCTTCAACATTCCTTTCTCGCTGAGCGAATCCAACTTGAGCTAGTGACTTAGAATTTCCAAGTGTATGATCACTAATCCATACCAATTCATAAGTCACTTCTTCATATGTCTTAACAATGATTGAACGCATTGCATTGCTTCACTCGTTATGGCTTGATTAATGCCTAGGGATCAATCCACAAGACTAGTTCCTTCACCCTAGCAAAGTTCCTCGGCCACAAGACGACTCTTGTCCTTCTCTTCGCTTAGTACCTCGTCACTAGCCATCTAGTTTGATCTCTTCCATCCTATCTTGCCGCTACAAGTTTGGCTTTGCTTTGCGTCCACATGAAATCCACATTTAAATCCATGTCTTTAACTATCCGAGATATATCCAGTATTTCCAATTTAATTGTCCCAATATTATTTGACAAGCTTTTTCTAAATGAGACATATCCATATGCATAACCTCTTGTCTCATTTGTCATTTTCATTTACTTGTCATGTACACCTTGATCACATGGGATCACATCCACTTGTTTGCTTTCACAATATTAACCCAATGGAGCACATATTCTTATTGACAATTACATCACATGAATATCCATAAGAATAATCCCCTGCTCATATACTTAAGCAAACAAGTTAGATTACAAATCATGTTGTCATACAAATCACCAAAACACTTAAGTGCCTAGATGCACTTTCAGATTGTGACATCAACACGGGTAAACCCACAATCTATACACACTGGCCGGTTGGATTGGGGCATCAACATGGCCCAACACCACTCACCACGACGATCGAGGAGACAGAACCCAAACCCCAGCTTCCACCCACAACCGCACTCCTGCGGGTATCGAGACCTTTGAAGTGATTCAGCGCTGATAGAGAATCAGGGGGTAGACACCACCGCACCAAGAGGGCCACCGCCGTGCAGGGTCCACCGCCGCAGTGCTGTTGCACCCAAAGCCGACCGCCCGACGGCATGAAAACACCGAGTCCGAGGAAATCCAAACGCGCGGGGGGCCTCGCCACATCCGCCATTGGACGCATCTCTCGCGTGCGTGGGGACCTCCAACCCGCCTCTCAGCACGCCTGACTCTCGTGTGCGGGGACCTCAACCCGCCACACGGCTCCACGCTCTAGACTCGTTTCAAGAATTGTCGTCAAGGTGGCCAGAAGAGGTGCCCCGCTCCCTCGGAACTGCATTAAGACGCCATACCACCGCCGTGGTTCGAAAATCATCACGTTGCATTCCCCCTCGCATGAAGACGCTGCCGTCCAAAGATCATTGCCGCAAGCGCCATTCTTCAACATTGTCCCGCACCGCACTGGAGGTTGCCAAGCAACTCCAGGCGCCGCGGAGATGTTGCAAGCAGTCGAACAACCGCCGAGAGCAGACATCTTGGCGTGAGGTAGGCAACCCCCTTGTCGCATATCCTCTGACAGATTTGTCACCACCGACCGAGCTAGCCGCAAGCAGCAGGCCAGCCATGCCGCCGAACGAACAGTGTCTCTCGAGACAACGCCTCCAAAGAGGTTACGACACCCACAGGTGCCGCCGCCGCTCGTCCAGGGGCTGGACCGGGTTTTCACCCAGAGACTCGTGCAACAGGGTTCTAGCTCCTGAATGACGCCCTCTGCAGGGAGAGCGACGCCCGAAAGCGCCGCCGCCATTCCTCCAGAATGAATCTGGTGAGGGATTTCGCCCGGAGTGTGAAGCCCCGCTGCACGCGATCGCCGTTGCAAGCCGACGCCACTGCGGCGGCCATCCCAGCCGGAGGACGCCGCTGTCACAGCATCGTACCAAGCTGCCACCGAGTTCTATCACCATTCCGCCGTCCTCACGCCACGCCGGCGCCTCGGCCTGCCTGCACGTGCAGTCGCGCCCCGCTGCCATGCCGCCGCACCAAGCGCCCTTGCCGCCGGCAAACGCACTGCCGACGCAGGCGCGTTGCCAGAACCACCGCCGGCCTCCTCATGGCGCCATAGCTCCGGCCCTCCACTGCCGGTTGTAGGATCTAGGATTACCGACTAGAGGGGGGGTGAATAGGCGGTTTCAAACTTCAATCGCAACACTAGAGAAATTTAATTAGAACCACAAGGTGAATTAAATCTCTAGCTATTCTAAGCCTATGTTGAGGGGTTTGCAACCTAGGATGACAAGCAACAATTCAAGTTCTATATAAATAACTTGCACAAAGTAAATTGCTCAAAGTAAAGACAAGGATCAAACCACAAGTAAGAGACACAAATTTATCCCGTGGTATCGATGACTTGCCGGTCACCCCTAGTCCACGTTGAGATGGATTCAATGTTCAACCGCTTCTTTATCAAGACTCTCTTGATCTTCAAGCCGGATAGAACCAAAGAACCGCTCCAAATCTCGATTCCACTAGAGTTGTTCTTCACCACTCCGGCGAGGTGAGCACAATGACCTCTCACACCAATCTTCCACGGCAACTTCACAATCTTCTTGAAGTGCTCAATGGAATCACGATCTCCAAGCCATATAGGAGGCGGCAACCTCCAAGAGTAACAAATCAACCACGAGCTCAATGAAATCCTAGTGCCACAATGATCAAATCCTTGATGCAATGCACTAGAAGCTCTCAATCGCACAAAGAAATGCAATATCAAAGCAAGTGAGAGAAAGAGAGGAGAACAATGGCTCTAGAATGTGTTATCAGCTTTTCAAAGTGCCAAGAGACCTCCCATGCCCGTGAGGGGTGAGTATATATAGTCCTCTCCCCAAAACTAGCCGTTGGGGAAAAACTGTTCTGGATCGTGCACGGCGGACCGTCCGCCTGGTCCACGCGGACCGATGCGCTTGAATTACAACGGCTATGAAGCGATGTCAGAGTGTGTCAGAGTCGACCGTTGGGGCTCGGCGGACCGTCCGCCATCACCACGGACAGTCCGCCAGAGAAGGTCGGACCGTCTACTCGCAACAGCTCTAGCTCCTGGAGAAAATGAGCGAAATTACGGACCGTCCGCGAGATCACTCCAAGTCAAAGCACGTGGGCCCCAGTACAGCAAACACAGTTGACAGTCCGCCAGCACCACGGACCGTCCGTCAACACTCCACGGACCGTCCGCCAGGACATGACGGATCGTCCGCCAGCCACGACAGTGCATAGTTTCAACAGATTCTTAGAGTGCACCCTTCCAAGTTAGTCACCACAAATTCTAAATGCACTACATGCACATCAAAGACCATTGTGGCACTAATATTTCATCGAACCAACGAAGTTGATCCCTCTTGATAGTACGGCTATGTAACCTATCAATCCGGTCATTTTTCACCCACTAATCGCCTCATGACCGGTCAAATTTAAAATCCCTATCATATACCTTTGCCTTGAGCTTCCATAATCCCATAGCACACATGCTATCCACACATTGTCTTTTGAAGCTTGTTCCAACTCTCGGGACTAACCTAATCTCATTATCTCAAATAAAATTGTTAGTTCCACAAGGGTTGTCGTTAATTACCAAAACACAATTAGGGGTCTAGATGCTTTCACCGCCGCGCTCTCCCTTGCAGGTCGCCCCCACAGTCACCGCGACCCCTGCTCGTCGCACTGCTCGGCGCCGTCGTCGCCCACCGGAGCAGGCGCCCTCGTCGCGCCGCTCCCACGCGCCGGCCGCAGACGGGCCGGCCTCAGCTCCGCCCTGGGCGCCCAGTCGTCGCCGCAGCACGCCCACGCGGCCCCAACACCCAGCGAAGCACCACCCGGTGGCAGATCCGCCAACGTCCTCGCCGGATCCGGCCATTGGAGGCCCGGATCCGGCCTCCCCGGCGGCGACGACGAGCAGGCCGGGGCGAGCTCCTCCGGCCTCCATAGGCGGCCGCGTCTGCCGTAGGAGGAGGAGGGGAGGGGGTGGCGGACGTGCTTCCGTGTTCCGTCGGCCGGCTCCGATGGCAGCACGGCGAGGGGGGAGGAGGGAGGGGTGGCGGCGGCGGCTCGGGGGACGGACCGCCCGAGCCGCCCTACGCGGGGGCTGGGGAATTGTGTTGCATTTGATGCTGCATGGAGACTGTTTCTACCGTAATATTATGGTCCGTCGCTTCTAGAAGAATGCAATCACGCGGTAAGGCCTCCTTATAGATACGTTTAATCCATGAACAATGCAGGAACATCTGCGCTAGCGCGCCTGCAGGAGCAGTCTGCCTGCATTCGCTGTTGTGTGTTACTGTAGTGTCCTGTAGCCATGTGCTAGCAAGTACCAACAGTTTTTGGAGGAGGCCTAATACAGTAATATCCCGTTGCCGATGCTGAATCCGCTTACCGAGAGAGCCACAATCAGGCCCATCAATATAACTAGCAAATCAATATAACTAGCAAGGTGGCCCGCGCAAACAGCGCGGGTAGCTAGATTTTCTCTACATAAACTTAGTACATTTTTACTTCAAATATTTTCATTGTATTGTCGTCTTTTATCTAAAGAACAAATGCAATATTGTCATGTTTTTATCATTGTGGTAACATGAAATTAAAATAAAAAGAATATCTTATATTAGAATATTTTTTGTTGCTATGTGAATTCCTTCCGCGTCAGGCAAAAATATTATTTTGTTTGTGTATCCTTCATCAGCCGCCCCCGTCCCACGCCGCGCCACCGGCTCCACTCTCTCTCTCTCTCTCCCCCCATTGGCGGCCGGCGGCAGCCTTCGCAGGCGGGGAGGTGCTGGAGCCGCGATGGCTCACCCGCGCGCTGGGCCTCGGCGGCGGCGACGACAGCTGGGTGCCTGAGGAGATGCTACACCTGGTGATGGGGTTCATGGAGGACCCGCGCGGTGTGCCGTCAGCGGCACCACATCGATGTGTTCTCGCGGAAGCACGTCACGGTGCCCTTCTGCTACGTCGTGTTTCCTTGGCTCGAGTCACTCGCGGTGAAGGTCAGTCTCGCGCGGCCATGTATGGGTTTATCCCAGAGGACTGGAGCGCGTACCCGAGGCCAGCGAAGGGCGACGGTGGGGCAGCCACCGGCGGCGGGCGGCAGTTGCCCATAGGCAGTGGCTCCCGGCGGGGCGGCGTTTGGCCTTGGGCGGCCAGCGTGGCTCGCACGGATCGGACAGGCTCTGGCCTCCGGATGCGTGCGGAGCCGTGGTGGTGGCGTTGGGCGGCTGCCCACGGCGACAGCGGCTGGCTGCCCGCGGCTACAACGGCTCGCTGCCCGCGGATGGCTCCTTTTCGACGGCGGCAAGCGCCTCAGGCCACCTACCTCGTCGGGAACGGTAACGGGGGCGGAGGTGGGCCCTCCCCACCGGAGATCCGCTATTCCCCCGAGTGGATCAAGCGCGGAGAGGTCGGGCGGCAGCTCCTTGCTGGTGGCGCCTGCTTTCTCCAAGATGGCCGCGCGGCGGCAGACAGGCGTTTGGGCGGGGCGGTGGACGGATCTGGGCGTTTCGTCCTAGAGTGTGCAGTAGTGTGTCCTACTGCGGACAGCCTAGACTTGAGAATTGTGGAGTGTTGTGGCGAGCTATGGACGCGAACCAAACATGTCACTATTTCTCTTCTTTGAGAGCATGGTATAGTCGCACACTTACACCTACATAAATTGCAAGCATGTAGCTCATATGCATTCATAGGCATCATGTCTAAAGTTTCTCTATACGGCTGTAATTGAAGTATCACCACGTCTTTCATGAGCATAGATTTTATGCTGCCATCAACATCACTCCCAAGTCTTCAATTTGAGATGAGATATATCGAGAGAGGTACATGTCATTTTTTATTTTATTAACCATGATAAGAGGTAGAGACTATCAAATATTGTTTCGTTTTTGCGGCGGCCGCGGTCGGCCACGTGACGACGGTGGAGGCCTCCTACGGTGGCCACGGACAGCTGCGGGGCAGCGGCATTCGATGGCTCACGCGATGACCGTAGACGACCGCACGACGACCGCGGAGGGGTGGTGGAGGACGATCGCGCGGCAACGACGAAGGACTCCTGCAGCGGCCACAGACGGCCATGCGGCGGTGGTGGAGGGCTCCCGCAGCGGCCGCGGACGGCCACGCGATGACGTTGGAGGCCTCATACGGCGGCATTGGACGGCTCACGCGACGACGGACCGACGTCGCGGCAGTGGAGGAGCATGATGGTTCGCGACCAACCCCCGAGGCCGGGCGTCACGTCGACGAAGGAGCTGTGGCGCGGTCTCTTCACCACGAAGGAGCACGGGTGGCGTACCTAGTGCGAATAATCTTATTAATCATATTCGGTCTAGATTTATTGAATTGATGTGGACGGTTAGATCTTCATAAAATTCGACGGTATATATTTTTCTCTTTTTTTGGATTAACGGAATAATATGAACCATTAGATCTTCATAAAATCCGGTGACTTATAATTTCCTGTTTTTAGATTAATGAATTAATATAGATCGTTAGATCTTCAAAAATCGGATGGCTTATATTTTCCTTTTTTATTTGGATCAATGAATTAATATGAATCATTAGATCTTCCTAAAATCCAACGGCCTATATTCTTCTGTTTTGGCACGTGTTTTAAAAATGATAGCATATATGAAGTGATGAAATCCATACAGTCCAAACAAGACAGAAGCTGCAAAAGAAGAAATCAACATCTATATGCATGCAAAAGAAGAAGTCATTTAGTTCGACAAAGACATGTTCAGAGAAATTGCACCTATTCATCTGAATATGGACCCTAGGAAATATCAATGAAATATTATGAACAAAAGACAATTCACTCAGGAGACCATAGGTAGCAAGCTATTCAACTTATCAAGATGCACCGACATCAGCATTATTATATACACCAAAATAAGCCATTTCAACTAAAACTGCAAAAATACACATGACTTTTAAACTCAGATCTGACAATTACAATAGAGTAATGCAGCATTGAAGCACATCAACACATTGGTATCTAATCCCATGCACTTTTGATGTTAATGATTAGTAGGTCTTGCATGTCTTTCTCTCCACCTATCTAAAGGGTGTACCCAGTGCCGTAGGCTTCCCGCACCGTGCGGGGTCTGGGGAAGGGTTGTAATAGCGCCCAAACCTTACCCGCATAAATATGCAGAGGCTGGGGCTTGAACCCGGGACCTTCCGGTTACAGACGGTAGGCTCTACCGCTGCACCAAGCCCGCCCTTCTCTCTCCACCTATCTGTAATCAAAAAATTATATCCATACATCAGACATTATAGAAGCCTAATTACATTTTTTTCAAACCACAAAAATGATAAATTTGTTACTTGAAGAGATCAAGATTGAGAAACTCAAGATTCACCTAGGCACTACTAAAGTTCAGATATAATATCACCCATATGTGGTCCCAAAAATCAATCAACCTGATATTACCAGATACGAAAACACCACAGAATTGATCTAGGTAATGGCCAAAGAAAAAGAGCTTTAGATGGACCTAAACACTTGCATGCTACAGATCTACTGTAAAAACAAGAAGCTTATGAAACCGAAGAGATGATTCAGCCATATATCCGTTGTGGTTCATCAAGACATCTAAAAACTGGTAGTCTCAAAATAGATAATTTTAAATACTATAATCCACCACAAGTTTCGTATTAGTGACTAAAAGGCAATGCATAATGCAAGATCAAACCACGCAATCCAAGACCCAAAACAGAGGCTAGAGAGGAAAGCAGGACATGATGCACGCATACAGACATGAACTGACCACTAACGTCATCAAGTTGACTGGGGAAATACGGATCACAGATGGTGAAGCTCTTACCCAATCCACATCTGCACTCACCTTGTCACGGCAGGTAGAACCCAACCACCACACCGACGTGGCCAGCACACCCCTTCTCCCCGCCCTGGATGTGCCTCGGACGGTGCCAACACCTTCTGCTCCTGCAGCAATGTCCTGGATCTCCCACAGGATGGAGACCAGCTGCATTGCTCAAATAGTGACTTTATTTTCTGCATAAGAAAAGAATCACCTGTGAATGCAAATAGGGGTTCACTCCAATGGTTGTTCACTTTTCTTAACTTTCTCTAGTTTGTATACAGGGCCACATGACAACGATTCTCACATCCTGTTATGCTAGCTGAAGTTGTTTCGTAAGGGGATAGTTTATATGAGTATCTTTGTTAAGAAAAATAGGATTTAAAAAACTCACCCGTCAAGGATAATGTGGATTCCATTGACAGCACTCAGAATGCAATATATAAGTATCCAAAACAGATCAGTATCTGGAGATTTGAGATTTTGAGTTCCTAAATCCTATGAATGAGAGCAAGACACAAATCTTAACCATAATAACAGAAACTGAATTAATATTGCATGAAAGAGGATAAAACACTCTTCTTGCCCTGTATCCCTACGTATTACGTGCTTGCCTGGAACCAACCCTAATAAGAAAAAAGGAAAATCAAAAGAGGCAACAGAAAACGCTGTAATATAAGAGTTCACCTAACGAATATTATATTAGGGTGTCTCAACAAACAAAATAGCATCCCCACCACGACGCTACCCTTTTAAATTTGGCAAACTAACCTTTTATGATCATTTTAGGATAATGACTGCTTAAATATCCCTCTTACTGATGTAGTTTTATTAAAAAATGACTGCTAAAAAAACAGGCCACAATGGAAAGAAATTTTGGTGAGCATCCCAAAAAATCTGTTGACAAGATAATGGTGATGCATTTGTATAATTCTATCAAGAAAATTGTTCCAAGTTAGCATGTTTGAACCACAAATACAATATACATCAGCATCCCATAACATTCCCTTTCCCTCATCTATGCAAGTGTTCACCCCACAAGCACCTGGCCAAACCGTCGAGTATGGTCTACAACCATCAGACAAATTGTTCCATTCTCACCCCCTAATCTCCATCAAGTGCAAAATAATAATCACCAGAAATGCTAACACCATTAGATAGGATCCAAATCTCATCAACAGAGAGTAGTTTCCAACAGCGTGGTGGCCACCAGCTGCACGTTGGGGCCACTGGAGAGCACTGCCTACAATATCACAGACAAGCCCTCTCGAGCTGCACAAGAAATCTGAATCGAAAGTTCAACAATAGCTTGACGTTTTACAAAATGCAAATACCTGCAATATAGTGAACAAACAGACTGAGCAAAGGCAGGAAAGCATGCATAGAAGTTCAGAACTTTAGAAGTACTCTTATACAATATATACAGATCGAAAATTTTGAATAGATGTCTTGGTTGATTTCTAGAATAAAATTTATATGGAATAAATGAAAGATCAGTTGCTCCACTCAACTCATTATAGACCAGTTGCTCCCAAACTAAGCCATCTGCCTAATGCAACAGCTCATGTGTACAGAAGGAAAATTTCAGAAATCAAAGTCGTGCCCAAATGGTAAAACTTCTCAATAACAACAGGAAGGATGCATGCAGGCCAAACCTCATGCATAACAGCAGCAGGTTGTTAACAAGTCTAGAGAAGCACAACACATATAGTTGTTGACGTGCATTGTTCAGCAAAATTAGTGACTCTAAATGCTCTAATGAAACAGTTCAGAAAATTCAGTTATGTAACATGCTCCGATCCTGTGACACAAGCATATGAAAAAATTAGTACCTACCGAGGATTATGCCAAAATCAAACTTTTTTGAGTAACTGATGATGACAAATGTTCAAAAGCAGATACTTTGCAGGCCAATATGGCATCAGTTAGAGATGCTTACACCATGCATTGCTTTGTTTCAGGTTATCCCAATTCAAAATATTTTCCCTCTGTAGAACAGAAGTCCAACACAATGAGTTAACACAGTGAATCAAGTTTATTTCAAGAATCTAGTGACATTCGCATAATTAGTATTCTCTTCTAAAAACTAATCTATATTTGTTAGGTCTCAATTTATCACTTCTAAGCAAACAGATACAGTTTTGACAGCTAATATGATATATAAAAATATAGAAGGCACCAACAGGTGAAATAAGCAAAATTCAGAAATGATGTTGTGCTCCTAGAATTCAATGGCACCAACAGGTCAAAAAAAATTTAATTACTTTCTAACGGTTTGGCCTACAGGAAAAACACTTCAATAATTATTAAATTTAACTGGAAGCTCATAAAAACTTAGAAATTCATATCCAAGGAAATCTTAGGCTAAGGCTTCAGTATTTTGTTATATTTTAACATAATAACTTGAGCCAAAGACTTGGTTCACAACCTAAAGTAGTAAACAACTGTCATAATTATCAGTTATCACTTACTTTCGCTGTAAGAATTGACACTGCTAATTAGAACCAGCTGGCAGCTGCATGACCATATTTGGAAACCTTGATAAAAGCACCATTTAGCCAGCTTGTTTGAGCATATACATACCTGCAAGTTGGAGAAAAGAATATAAGAAATTAGCAATGCAATATTTGAGAAACCCATGAACACAAAAGAGATAGGTCATCAAATAAGGCAAAGGGTGCAGGTATTAATGAAGGTACAATAGATATGTGAGTACATCCTGAAGAAGCAAGAAATTGACATGATGTACGCAAGACATTTTGATTAAAACATTATTGTTCGAACAGAACATTTTGAAGAGCAAGCAACTCACTCGACATGATGTACGCGAGGACATTTGGCTGAATGTCATGGTCAGGATAGTGAGCTGCCTCAATATGATAAAACAATATTACAAGTACCTTTGACAGATAATTTTTCATTTTCTGAACATAGCCATTTGAAATGTACATCTATACATGAGTAATTCACCTGAAGGAGGAATGCTGGTGGATAATTTGTCGTCCCCTTCTTCTGCACCCTTCAAATTTCACACAACATGAGTTAATAACAGTCTAAATTGAACACAAAATGCAATGTTTAACTGCAGAAACATACACTTTCCTCAACCAAAATATAACTAACACTCTCCTATATGCTCTATAATCCAACATACTACTTTTTTGAAACTATATAGTCGCAATTCTATTGGATTTCCTGAGGGAACACGATAAAACCTACCAAACTATATTAGATTGAGACTGTAAATAAAAGGTATTCCTAAATCAGACATGACAGCAGGCTGAAATAATTCTAAAAATACCTTTATGCCCTGTTTTTTATAACAAACATTAGCAGGCAAATTGATTATTCTGGCATCGGGGCGAGCACATGTCCACGACCATGGCAAGCTGGTAGAGTTCTTGCACAATGGTTAACCACCCTGCCCTGTTTTTAATATTCATATGAAACAAACTAACAAAGATGAGATTAGCTTTCAACTATTTTATTAAAAAACAAAAAAAACTGTGACTATCAGTCACAAGAAAAAACACACATGACTATTTTATTAACAACATAGGTTAGTTTTTATTGGAATCAGAAAAAAGATCCTCACTGTAAGTCATAAAAAAATATTACACATGCCTATTCAATATAGGATTAGCAAATTAATGATCAGTCTCATTTTTTTTACACATACTCCTGCTTAAGCACATTGGTTAGTTATGAAATTACACTAATTGTATTTGTAGCAGATAATGAATATATAAATTTATATAGTGAGCAGAAACAAAGAACAAATTACCTGCGAAGAACCACACTGAAGTTTAGAATAATATTGGTAATATTGATGGCCACCAATAAGTATGCCAAGGATCACCTGTAGTATAGTACTTTTATCCTGCAAGAAAATGTCAACGAATCACCAATAGGAGTCCAATTACTGGACCATCACTTAACATATTGGATTGCACCAATGTTTCAATGGTGCGAGTGGAGGAGGATGGCGAGGCGCGGTGTAGGGAAAGGAGGGCATGTTGGAGGAAGGAACGGAGGAAAAAATAGGGGCAGCAGACCCACCTGTCGGTGCCCAACATCAGTGGCGGACGGACGGGCGAGCTAAACATTCATTATACTTTCAAGTGAACATAATGCACAAATGAACAGCAAACATTCTATAGCATAGTATCAAAAAGAAGCAGGAATTATACCTTCAAGTGAGCAGCAGCCTTCTCCTTGTCAGTGGAAGAGTGAAGACATCAGTGGACTCCACGACGTACTCAGCACCAGCTTCGACCCACGGGATCTCTCGGGGTTCCTTTTGAATTGCAGCAGTTGGTACGTTAGCCCACAGCTTGGGAAAAAAAACTCAATTCAACTCTGAATGAAGCAGCAACAGCGGAGGGAAATCATACCTTTCTGGGCCTCAATGACCAGCAGCGGAGGACTGCACTCGGTCGCCTAGAACAGCCAAATGATTCAGGTCATAAAGACATCCCAAAAGAAAAGTTAGAAACCTATTTTCAATGCTGTTGCACCCACGACTTGAAATATCAAAACTTTGAGCTTCCATTGAACAAACTATATACATTGTGATTCTCATTTAATAATTAATATACAACAGATAAGTCCTCATGCCCCGCACGCTGTCACAAGTAACCATATAATAAGCAATTGATCAATTGGAGAAGAGAAGGCATTAATTAAGAATAGCAGCAGAACAAGCATACAGAACCTTGTGGGAGTAGCTACACATTCAACATGCTGATTTTCATTTTCATTCTACAAATAATTATGGAAGTAGTTGTAAGCGATAGGATCCTGATCGACAGCCAATAATTTCTAGAAAACCGGTCTCCAGCTATATAAAAAGGAAAAAACATGAACCTAGATGTTACAATGGATGCAAGATTTGTTTCCTGGCATTACCTAGGTCACCTTCTTAAAATTGAATTACCTAGGTCACCTTGAACCCAGCCCCAATTTTTACTCTTTGCTTGGTAAAATTTCAAGAGACTGGAAACAAGCCATCACAAGGAACATCGAACAATGCTTGCTTATATAAAAAAAACTGTGTGCTCAAATGCTGAAATCACTCACCACCCAACGAATTCCATGGATCCTTCTTCCTGTTATACCAAGAATTCTTGTATCTCATTGCTCACATCCATCAGATCTGTCATTTCAACTTTTATATTATAAGAAATTGCAGGAATAATAGCTTTAAAAAAGAAATTGCAGGGATAAGTATATATAATTCCAATTACGAAAACGACAGACAAAGAAAAAATTAAACCAACAAACGTACCAACATATATACAAGTTCATTGTTCCCTGATGGTTCTTAGTAGGCATCCAATTGCAACGAGCCAATGGAGTAACACACTCAGATACCAGCAGGAGTGGGAGCCTCTCAGCCGACTCAAACAGCACAAGAACGCCCGATGCCCACATAGCCTCCAGGTGACATCAAGCTCTGCGAGATCAAGTGGCGCCCCCTTCTCCTCCACGCCCACCTATACATGACAAATCAAATCAATTGAACCCCTCGATATGTAGCAGTGAGTGCATGATGCCTCTAGAGCGTACTGCTGTCAGCCTGCAAGTGTACAGTTTCATGAGCAGCATTCCCGAATAATCCCACCATGCGAAAAGATAACAAGAAACTCTTTGGTACCAACCTTTAAGGAAGATAATAATCATGAACTGAAAAATTACTGCTACATAAAGATTGTAAAAAAAAAGGTGAACATACTTAATAGTGCCAGAAGGTCAACCTTCTCCTTTCCCATCATCAACGCCGCTGGCCCTTCCATGAAATTTCATCTGGTTCGATCCCAAATTGAAAGAACAAAACATGAACTTAAGGTAGCTTTCCATAGATATGCCAACATTAGCATGCAGAAACATAGAGGTTCTAGAACATTAGCACATATCATATAGCTGGGGGGAAAATTTATAAACAATTCTGAGACAGAAAAATTGCTAAAAGCTGAATGGCGATGATTATCACACCAACATGATCACTCAGCACTATTTAGCATCAAAATGTGCAGTTTCAGGATGAGAAGCTGCAGTTGCTGAACAAAGATTTAAGCCATATAAAAAATACTCCCTCCGTATCACAATTAGATGACGTTTTAGACAAGGTTTAAGTCAAACCTTGGAAATATAAATGATGAATAACTTTTAAACCGTTGAGTTTATAAATATGAAAATCATATTAATAGATTTGTCTTGAAAATTACTTTCATAAAAGTATACATATATAACCTTTTAATAAATATTTTATATAAAAAATAGGAGTCAAAGTTGTACTTTGGAGACTGTGTCGCTGTCCTAAATGTCATCTGATTGTGATACTGAGGGAGTATTCACACAAGACAAGGAATACCAAAATGTTGCGACAGACACACAAAAAAACAAATGGAAGAAAGCTTCGATAACACCTATCCGCAGCACGGAGCCGCTCCAGCATGTGTACGATGGCCCTGCCGAACTGGTGGTGGTGGTGGTGCAACCCCTCCGCCTGCCCACCGCCCACCGGCGCCTGCGCTCCCGCCGCGCATGCCAGCTCCGGCCAGGCCGACGGCGGTAGGCCTCCCAGCATCTGGTCGAGGAAGTCGTCGTGGACGCCGTGCCGGCAGCCGCGCGGAGGTCATCGAGGGAGATCTGGCCGGCGGCGGCCATGGCCTGCATTTCCCGCGTCGTGCGCGGCTGTCGACGACGGACCGCGGCGGCGGCGGCGGGCAGGGGCCGCCGGTGGGGGAGGGAATGGGGCCACGGCCGGGAAGGGAAGGGCCGCGGCGCGGGGGAGGAGAAGGGCGGAGGGGGCAGGCGGTGGAGGCGTAGGGGAAGGGAGGGGGCGGGCCGCGCGGGGGCCATGAGGGTGGCGCGGCGCGGGGGCGGAGGGGAGGAGAGGGGGCGGCGCGAAGGGGAGGAGAGCGGCGGCGGCGGCGGCGGAAGAGAGATGGGGGGTGTGGGGGGGGGGGGGGGGGCGCGAATCGTCCCAAACGACGTCGCCAACGTGGGTAAGCGCGTATGGGTACCGGTGCGGTCACCTGGTGAAAAAAAGCTGTGAGGTTTTGCGGAAAAGGCACTTGGAATGTCCCTCCCCTCCTTTTTGTCGTGTTTTGTTGTGATTTTTTTTGTGATGTTTTACTCACAGGTGGTCCTCTGCGAGGGGTATAGGTAGGGGTGAGCCTTTTGTTGGTGAGAAATGTTCTTAAATCTAATTCTCTTTATATTATAGACTAGTTGGTATGCACGTGCCAATGTTTTAAAAAGGGAATGAAAAAAATCTTGAATTCAGTAGAAAGTTGATTGCAATTTAAATAAAATGTTCAATTTGCAAGACACTCGGTAACGGTTCTATAAATTTTATGCTCAACGCTCGTTCTCTTTTTGCAAATTCACAAATTAGAATCGCAAACTCACAAACATAAATATAAGTAAATATTGCAAAGGCAAATAAGTAAATATTCGAGACTGAAATGTTCCAAACGACACTATAAAATAGAGACTAAACGTGCAATTGGCACATCTAACATCAAGAAGGCAGAAGAATGTAACCTAAGGAATTATATAGTGAATTAATAACAAAAAAGAAAACAGGCAATACATAAATGGGCCACTTGACCAAGAGCATACATCTCATATCCAGAATTCTGTCATGCTTTGTTTACCAATTAAGTCATGTAATGAGAACATTATACGTGCATAAGCTAACTTATTATTAAAAAATAAAACCATATCGGCATGAGCACCTTAATGCAGGGAAATGACCATTCTTGATCCAAAATAGGACATACTATATTTGCATGAGAACCCGTTCCTTTCACCATTCTTGATCCATAATAGCATCGTCCAGCGAGCAGCCATATGTCCCAAAAACAATGAACCATATAGCAACAAGAAATCCTTGTGAATGAAACAAACTGAAAGAGTATAGCAATACATATGAGTATTCAGCTAACAGACTATTAAAGGTCGGATTGGCAATTGGCATATACCAGTCTCATCCTTAGTGGACAAACCGAACATTAATAGGCTTCACTGTGCTACGTAAATTAAATTGATCGACAAGGAATTATTCACATAAGAGCAGATCAGGAACAACTCATTTTTTTAGATTAGGAAATATCAAGCCTCAGCATTCCTATGGAGAATATGCCTGCAACCACAACAAGTCAATATATTTGTATTCGTAAATATAGCACTTTGTACCAGGAGACACCATCCCGTCAATACAACCGTACCCGTGAACCTGTGACACTGAAACAATTGGCACACTTTCCCTACTTATCAAAGTAACTTAGCTAGAACAAAACAAACGATCTGACCCCACAACAATTGGCACATATATTGCAAACATTAAATTAAATTATACTGAACATGTTAGCACAATAACCTGATAAATTAGTGAAGCTCACTCATAAAGATTGACACAAGGAAACAGTGAAAATTGGGAAAAGAAATAATTGCTGCACTTCATTGAATCATTTGCTTACTTGATGATTGATCCGAGTGTAGTTTATGTCAACAATGACAGGTTCCCATCGGATGTACGCATGGCTGCACAGAATAAACGCGAATCAACGCAATCCTTCACGAGGAATCAAAGAAGTAAACACCATGAAATCAATGAAACCTCCCAAGATACATGAGTTATGTAAACCTTAGTATGCTTAATTTGGCCTACCTGATTGGAAACTAATGCTGGAAGCAATGGGAACATGGTATTTTTCATATTTTACATGCTAATCAAAAAGTAAAGGAAACAATAACACTTAAAAAGATCTATCTGAGATATAAGCATTTAGATATGAAGCTTCAGTAGATCGAGCATTTTGGAAAGCATTTAGACATGCATGGGAACCTGGTATAACACATAGCCCAAACCTGATTGCAGTCATACCTGTATTGCAGACCTTCTGCTCAGCTCACATCCACAAGAGCAGACAAGGATCTGACTTCTCTTTGAACACGTACTGGCACCGCACAACATCTATGCACAAGCTCCTCTTCCTGCTGAAAGACACATATTAGAGTACAATTGCATTTTATGGACTAATGTGCACCGTATAAGACATTTTAACTCTGAAACCTGCGCGCTCTAATATGCAGTTGAAAGCTTATAATAATTTATGGCAAAATGTAAAATTCAGTAGTGTCAATTTTCAAATAATCACATTTCCAGACAATGTTTAAAATAGCTGTCTAAGCCTCTTAGCTTCTGCCCTTTGAATCAGATAAAGCCATCTATAACCGGCTATAGCTACAACTAATTTGTTTAGCGGTTTTACGTACAGATTGGACATAAACAAATATATTATATATGACCAAATGGTCACCGCAAGAGAGAAAACAAGACAATAACAGAACTGCTGGGTTGGATTAGTTAGTTATTTTACCTATGTGATAAAGCAAAGCCACCTGATGCACACACATGCGTACTTGCAAAGCTCTCATACACCGCAGGTCGCAGCTACAGCCACGAGATGCACAAATGGATAAAGTCAGCATACTGAAAAAGACATAGTGGCAGCTACGAGGGTGCTCAAATAGCGGCTATAGTGGGCTAACTTCAGCTATTAGCGGTCAACAGCATTTAGCAGCTAATGGTGTAATTTTAAAGCAAGACGGCAAGAGGCATTCGATTCTTTTTTCCCACCCATCACTATATTTTATTTAGAACACATAGACAAGCACCATCTGATACTTCCAGCATGATAGCCAAATAAGCAATCAGTGAAAAAACCATAGTGGAGACCAGCACCCATGGCAAATTGGGCATTTAGGAGGGACATACATTTTACCAGTGATGCTAGGTCGGCACCAGTGAGATTGCTGCACTCCTCTTGGCGTCCCAGCGCATCCAAATCAACACCAGAGGAGCTAGGTTTGCTTCAAGCGCGTGCTTTTAATACCGAAACCTGTCCATCAGCACCAGGTAAAGGTACATAATGTTTCTTCCCAAATCTATCGGGCTGCAAAACAGCATCATCTATTACATCAATTCTGCACCAGAAAAGGGGTACAGTTATCGGCCTTGCTTTCAGAGATAATTATATAAACAGAGATCCATTAGCTGCTGGTAGTTACCTGTTTGTATTGTAGTATACAGGTGTTGAGCAAAATTGTTTAAAGTGACTGACACAGGTTTTGCCTCAATAGAATATATACTATGGATGGGTATGGAAAAAACTCTTGCCTCATCAAAAAATAGTATTAAATATTATTCATAATAATAGATTAATGGATATTACAAAGTATCATAATAAACACCATGGATGTCTCTAACTTCAGTATAAAGAATGCAAGTGCTCTTAGCTTCTGAGGTGACAATCACTATAGGCTAAAGCATTCCAGATGACAGACAGACGTAAGAAGTGTAAATCATAGTTCGCTGGAATAAGTAGCTACAATTCAGTACAAGAAGTGTAAAACACAGTTTGCCGGGATAATAAGTACAATGCAGTACTCACCTCATAATCTTCAGGATTCTTAATGCATCTAACAATGCAGCGGTTGAACTCTTTCCTCAATGAATCAAGACCTCCAACATCCTCCCATGTGACATCAGTAGCACCTGTACGTGGCCTTGAGAATATTAACCAGATCCTGAAAAGAACTTGATATGATATAATCAAAATCCACTAAACCGAAATATAGGGCAGAATATATTCTACAAATCTTACAAAATCGGTGAATGCACCCAGGCCCAGACTAAAAAAATCCTACTAAATCAAAGCAATTTTTTGGATTAGTAATTTCCATCAGGCACTATGTTCAGACTCCAAAAAAACATATCTTTGAGAAAAATATGGAATGAATAACTACCAAGTGCTTTAATCATTCAGTACAGCCTCCACTATGCAATTGCTTCGGGATGATGCAAAGTGAACACACCAAAATATTCCATTCAAATTGTTTTACTCAGAACTACACATTATTTGGTACATTTCTATTGCTAGTGCATAAGCATAGCTAGAAGCTCTACTTACTCTAGAATTCAAGGAGCGTAGAATGATGTCATTTGTCACAAGGCATAGCAGGACCGTTCCATGTGTCCCTAGAAGACTGCAACTATTGCATCTCCAACCTAACCTGATCCAACATATCATCTGCATCTCTATCTCTATCCTTTGCTCTGATTCTGCCTTTACTTGCTCCTTAGTCTTCCACACAATCTCCCCACAGTAGCAGTAGCTGCCTGAGCTCATCAATTCGCATTCTTCAGCCATAGTCTGTTTGGAAAAAAAAGAAACAACTACTACTAAAACTTTCTCGAGTAACATTGAAATCCATCGGCAGTGAGATCATCTTGACTATTGAGCAATTGATTTAAGCGCTGTTTGAATGTACCTGGAGGTAGCAGCCAGAGGGGTTGACCTCATCGACGTCTGGTTGTACTCCTCATCTGCCAGTTCTGCATGTGTCGGGCGCGTGGGTGCCGTGCCGCCTCTTGCGGCAGCGCCGGTATCTAGGTGAGCTCCACGGTGACCACATCAGCATCGGCCTCCTTTTCCCTCTCCCTCTTACAGGCGGCGGTGGCCTTGTTCTTCCGCTGCTGCTGCTGCTCAACGGCGCTGACGGTGGCCTTGTTGGCGTCGAGGCCCAGTGCCTACCTCCTCTTCTTCCAGTAATGGATCCCGCACTCGTTGCACAGCGACTGCGACGAGAGAAGAAAAAAATAGATCGAACGCGGCGGTCTCCCATGCCACGCATGGGGTTCGATGTCCAGGAGCCTAGTAATCTGAAACTAACAACAGCGCTCATGTCGAGTGGGAAGGGGAGAGCAGCGCACCTGAAGACGGGGCGGAGGAGGCAGCGGGAGTCGTGCGTCCAGAGGTCGGTGTCCCCGGCGATGGCGGAGCCCGAGGCGTTGCTGGTTGAGACGGAAGGCGGAGGCGGAGCGGAGGAGCCCCCCCTGGCGCTGCTGGCACGATTGTCGTCGTTGGGGGAGGCGGCTCCCAGGGGCAGGGACTGATAGATCTACGCCTGACGGAGCGCGAGCGCCAGCCGCACCCCCGCCGCGTAGTGCAATGATGCGATGCGACGTCCTTCGATGATGCGAGATCCTCCGGTCCCGCGCAATGGATTGCGATATAGGACGTGTGAGAACGGCGGCGGCGGCGGCGGCAAGTGATCCCGCGCGGATGCGGCGGCTGCTTTGGGCCGTGCGATCTCGAACGTGTGCGGACGGCGGCGGCGGCGGCAGCGTCAGCGACGAGGATCCCGCGCGGCGGCGGCGAGACGTGTGTGGACAACGGCGGTGAAGATCCTGCACGGCGGAGGCGACGATCCCGCGCGGCGGCGGCGGAGGCGACGATCCCGCGCGGCGGCGACGGCGACGACGATGCTCGCGCGGGGCGGCGGTGAAGATCCCGCGCGGTGGCTGCTCGTGCGAATAGCGAGGGAGTGTGGGTTGGCGGCGGCGCGGGTGGAGGAGGATGCAGAGGTGCGGCGGCGGCGCGGGTGGAGGGCAGCAGGAGGTCTGCCGCGGGCCAGCGAGGCAGCGGCGGCCGTGGAGGTCGCCCTGCGGCCCTGGGCGGTCGAGCGAGGCGTTTTTTTTTTCAAATCTGATCGCGGGTTCTAATTGTGGGACCGTCTGGTTGTGTGGGTACGCGTGGGAGACACCGGTGAAAAAAGTTTTGGTCTATGGACCAAATCAACACAGAATGTCCCTCCCTCGTCCTTTTGTTGTCCATTCATCAACCAATCTTCCCGATAGTTGGGTTCTCTGTAAGCTGGGTATGTGTTTTTTTGCCAGTGAGGAGTGTTTTAAAATCTAATTTTCTTTATAGTATAGATTAACGTGGGAATTTCTTGACTCTCGACGAACGTGATGGCTCCTTTTAACTCTATTGTATTAATATAATAATAGATGCACGCAACGAACGGTGAGCCCGTCTCCAACCCGTAGTCCCGTACCACGCCTCCTCCGGTCCTATCTGGATCACGCAGGCCGTGTTGCCGTCGGTGCACTCGCTGCTTAGGGTGAGCAAGCTCCCGCCTCGGTGTCTCCAACAGCGCAGCAGGGAAGAGGAAGGACTGTCTGTCGTCTAAGTGTATCAACACGACCTTTTACCGTGAGGCCCTCCGTGGCACCTTGGCGCACCTGCCCCTTCCCCGGGGTCAGATCGGGCTGATGAGTCGTGGTCCCGGCCCTTGAATCGGCGCCTTGCTCTCATGGTTATGGTTGGAGCCTTGATCTTGCGGTGCTAGCAGCAACGAACCCTTGTACAGGCGGCAGCTAGGAGGTGCGGTGCCATGGCAGCGCGCAGGCGCGCAGCGGCAGCACGAGGGAAGAACGTGAGCAGCGCCGGATGACGAACAACACCTAGGCTAAGTGATGGCAGCAGGCACCAAAGCGTAATTACGGAAGGCAAGCTGTAAGTCTCGAGGAAGGCGGCAATCACGCCATGCCAAAATCACAGCAATCGTACATGGCCAAAAGAAAAATCATCATGCAAGAATCAGGAAAAGGCAATCATGCCATGCAAAAATCCTCATGAATCGTGTAAGGGAAGACTCAAGAAAGGGAAGGCAAAGGTAAGACCAGAGTTGAAAATATCGAAGATGGTACGAGGGTGGATACCTTGTTCGAGCTCGTTAGCTAAACGAGTTGACCAGCTCGGTTCGGCTCGTTAAGAAAACGAGCAAAACTTGGCTCGACTCGGCTTATTAAGCTTGCGAGTTACAGTTAAATTTTAAATCAACACAATAATATATATAATATAAAAAATTTATAGTATTTATATGATCTTAATACCTTCAAAATATACTCTATCATACTATAATAATAGCATATATAACCATAACATCATCTAGAACTACGCGTATAGTATACATATATTATTATTAAATAATAATTTACTCATTAGTCTATTAGGTCTTCTAGCTTGTTTGGCTCATCGCGACCGGCTCGTTAACAAAACGAGCAAAAACAACCGCCCGGCTCGTTAAAAAAATATATCGAGCCGAGCCAAGCCAGGACCGAGTCGAGCCAGCTCACGAGTTTCGAGCTTTTGATCCAGCCGTAATTCTAATTCTAGGCACCAGATTCGATTAAGCTAACCATTGAACGGAGAAACTCTAAGAGGACACCGGTGATTGCACGATCGGGATTTGACAAAATGTTCGTAGTTATTGTCTTCTACCTCTACCCTCTACAGCACCATTGTCAAGTAACAATATACAGGGGATGTGTTTCATGGACATCAAATTTGATTAAGCTGAATCAGACTATATGGACAAAACATATACAGGTGGGATCTGAAATGGTGCTCGTTTTCACCTAAGCTGTTCTCTGAATCTGGGAAAGGTGATGCAACAGCATCTTGGGTGAACGATACCTACAGAAAGGGCGGAACAAATAGGGTTCCTTTGACCTATATTATTTGGAGGAGAGATTACACATTCCTGGACAATCAAGAGTTTGTATTTTTAGCTAAGAGATTTTGAGCCACGAGTCTATGAGACTGCGGTTTGGTTGAATTGGATAGTGTGTTGTTGATACGTAGGACTGTAATTTGGTTAAAGATGTTATTTGCCATGCGCCTATAAACTTGCTTTGTCAATAATAATCAAACTATGCATATGGTCAAATTACGAGCTATAAATATGATGCTTTATTATGCTCGAGCTTCCAACTGAAACTACGACATTAAAAAAAAACTAGACCGGCGGGAGAAGAGCCTCTCCCGGGCTTTTTTTTAAAGAAGAAGCCTAGACACAACCGTCCAGAAAAGACCCCGAAGGGCGAAGGCTGCCCACCAGGCCACCAGGCGGCACTTTCCCCGAGCGCCAGCAGCTGTAGGCAGTTTTGCACAGCGAGTTTGCGCTGTTTGCGCCTATAAACTCGTAATTTTGAGCTAGCATATTTGAAAATGCAATATGACATAGAACTAAGAAATTTATCAAATATAATACATATTCTAAAATAAATAAGTCTAAAATATTTATCTTTTGAATAAAATTCAACTAGTATACTTTGTTTACAGCAAATTTTAGGGTGGACCATGGCCCACCATGTCCACCCTCTGGCTCCGCCTCGGCGTCTGCCTTAGCGTTGCTAAACTGACCACTAATGAATTTAGCTTTCAGAAGAACTCAGAAGTCAAGGGATGTGGAGACATTACTCTCTATACAGCAACTCAAAAATGGACGACTATGATATCCATGTGACTTGATAGGGGGGATAATCGAACTGGTCTACCACTGCATGCATTACTTTTCTCTTAAACGAAGTCCCATCCAGCCCTTGGTTTGTTAAGAATGTAAAGTCCAGCTCCAGTGCAGTATTTCTCTTTTGATTTGGAGTACCTGCAAATCGTATATGAACTTTAACTACAAGCTGCAAAAGAAGACTTGAATCATGCTACGATGTATTACTGCGTGTTTTGTCAGCGTAACAACAGTCTTGTCAGCTTATTTGTCAAAACAGGAAGTTGTGCACACTTTGACAAAGATGGAACACAACTTCCCATTTTGAGAATGAAACAGTAAACACAACTCATTTTTGTGCTTACAGAACACCAATTGGCAGATACTACTATACTAGGCTGACTAATACACATCTAAAATATTGTATCATTAACCTGTTCCAACCAGTACATCAAGGTGAAAAGGCCAGTTCATTTCATACCCCAAATATCCAAAAGAAGAAAACTACAGCTGTCAACAAATGCATCAAGCATATCCGATGAAATATTTTACCCATAGGTAGACTTGCTATGTAAAATAGATGTGATGTATCTGACACAAGTGTATATTTAATCATGAAAATGACAACCACATTAACATTCACAAGAAAAAGATAATGCAACCACAGAAAATTGGTAGCTTCAATACCTGCTCATTGCATCCATACACCATACATAGCACGAACAAGAGAAGCAGAATTGTGCAACACAACCAACTATGGGCATATCTACCTACAAACAAGGCATGAAGCACATCTATCACTCATCAGAGCATTCCGTTGGAAAGGCAATATTAGCTATTGAAAGTTGCATTCATTAGAATGTAGAAGCTGATGGTAAATTTAATGTAAATCTTCTAGCAAAGTTTTTGCAGATTTGTATGCATTAAAAACTAGTAGCTTATTTGCAGAGAATCATCGAAGAAGACACCAGAGGTCATCCGGTTGTCGTAATAAGACCTACTCAAATATTTACATCAATATGATATCTGGCTACAGAGCTTGCAGGTTGTATAAGAACTTTGAAATGCCCAAAACACTTTAGGAACAAAACTGGTCTATGGCATGCACCAGCTTAACTACTGCTTTGTTCTGCAGGCATCAGGCAAGGCACACCAAGCTTGGCAATTATTGGTGAAAAGGTTTGGTGTATGAGCTTGTTGATAGTTTTTGGTTGCTAGATCAGTTACATGCCTTCGTCGAGGCTTATATCTGTGATATTTCCTAGAGAATCAGCTAATCGATGTAAAGCATATTTTGAAGAACCTGTAGCTAAACTAAAGTGTTGTAACAAATGAATGCTCCTAGTCTGCACTATTTTTGTGACATTCTTATTCAATTTATTGTGGGTATATGACAATAGAAAAAAAATCATTGCTCTTGAGCTATTGACACCTCTTCTTGTGGGTTTATGGTGTGTTTCTAGGGCCTAGGGAGGAAACAAACACTGTTTTCTGTCAAATGGATGAATTACTGTTGAGAAGGAACATTCATTGCTTAATATTGATAAGCAAAAACTACTGTTTAAGAAACTATCCAATTATCAACATAGATCCTTCTCATCATCCAAGAGACCAAAGAGCAAACAAGAATACCTTTCAAAATTCTTTAGATGTATTATTCGACTTAACAATGAAAAGATATATATTTATCTTCCATATCATTTACCAAATTATACAATTAAGAAATTTACTAATGTAAAGGCCACTACGATACTTACTGTTCCTATTTTCAGAAAACTATGTTGATGAAGTTGGAAAGCAAAGAAACAGAGAACATATAGTGTATATTGAGTTGATAAATAATATAGACTTTCTTTAGATGAAAGAGTTTTCTTTAGGTATACATAGTCACTACAATCGCTAAACTCAAATTTCATTAACCAGTAACCAGATATGGATGACAGTAAAACATGATTGCAGATGAGCCAATGAAGTTATCAGCTTCAGGTAAATTATAGCCGGTGACAAAAGATGACAAGGAGGTGGTAGTTGGTGATCATATTTGAGCACCAAGATAGAAGCCAGATGGACATGGCCTACAATCTATTGTCCACCATTAATTCAATAGAATACTAAACAAGCAATAGGCAGAAGCATGAGTCCAATAATCCACTACGAGTAACCCTCCAACTCCCGTCTCATGAAATTTTAAAAAAAATAGTAAGAAAATATAGGACTGACCTTTATGATAGGATTCCATAATTGTAGGACTAAAAAGAAAGCAATAAGACTGAATGATGGATTTTACACCTGGTTGACTGACATGTTTATGTCTCATATTAGCTAATGTATTTGGAAGCCCTAGGAACGTCTGTAAAATCTTATTAAAAAACTTTCCAGGGCGGCATCCATGCTGGAAAAGAGCTAAGAATAGGAGTTACCTATGTGTTCCTAGTTTTGCTACAATTGCTGTGGGTCAACTCTTGAATCCAGTCTTCTAAATCTCATAGTGCAAGCAATAGCGGCTTGCTTCTGGTGATGATTGTGCTCTTCCTTTTACTGCACAGGTCATATAAAGCTTGAGCTACAACAGTATGCGTATCAAAGTGTAAACGCTTCAGATCATCAGGTTAGCAGGAATCAATTTAAGGCATCACGCCAGAGAGTAGCAAGATGCACTAATGAAGGGACAAAATCCAAGTGTTTTGCAATTTTGCTCATTGATTCATCTTCTACGAATTGCTGATCTAATATGAAACCCTAAAATATAGAGCATAGTTTTTTTCAAATAGGCACACAATAACTGTTGTTGCAGAGACCTTACTGAGTACTATATTTTACATATCCCTGCACACAAAATATGAAAAGAGAGAGGAATTCAAAAGACCTGATGCAAAAAAAAGGCCCACTGTAAGAACCACGAAACATCTTTACCACATCAATTTCTATTGCCCATTGGCCATATCTAGAAATCTCGAAAATCCCAAAAGGTCACGTAACTCAATGTTGGATGGTCTTTCGAAAAACTTCACAAATTCATTATGGTATCCAAACTTCTTTTCCCACCACCACAGAAGGTCTCATCAACTAACTAGAGCTGGTCTCATGAACTTGCACAGAAAAAACAGCAAGAAAGCATCAGTGTTGTGTCTTTGCTAGTTAGAGACTTGTTTATGTTCTTTGCCACAAAGGATGATATCACCTAAACCAAGGACAACCGGCCTGACATAGTAGTTATAAGCATCAGAAGTCATAACCAAACTGTGAAATCAAATCCAACAAAAAAAGATCTTCCACGGAATCAATAGCTATTCAGGATGTACATAATTGACAACAGACACCAGCTAGCACATGATTGCTTAGTTTATGATCTGACTATTGAAATACCAAAGCTTAATCCAGCAACTAAACTTGTACAACATGACATGATTGAGGTATTGGTACTAGATTGTTTCAATTAACTTAAGCAGAGGGCCTTTACCTGTGTTTTCATATTGATGTAGAAGTAGAAGTATGTCTCCGAACATTGAAGACCATGTCACAAAATGATTAACACACAGCAGGAGGTTAAAGGCTTGACACCAAATCATGGATCAAAGATTGAGCATTCTCAGTTCCCACAAATCAAGGGCATTGTTGCTTGCTTTCACAATTTAATGGAGTCTATCACTGACATCAGGTAGGAAATGCCAGGGTCAGGTGACATGCTGATATCCTACACGATGCTAAATTTCTGCACCCCTTTCTTCCAGGAGAATTGACTTCAAATGAGCGGGCAAGGAACTGTCCAACAGGTGAAACATACACTTTTGAGTTCTCCTGTGGAACAAGAGATTAGACCAAAGTAAGTCTGTGGTATAAATTGACAGAGTATGATTCCCATAATGTTAATCTGTCGAGTCAAACCTCCTATATCTTAACAAGGAGCATTCATGCATTCCACTAGCAAGACACTGAAAGATATTGTGTTTGCAGTCTGTACGTTGCCAATCAGTGTTACAGTCAGCAGTAATATCAAGAAACCAAACTACAGGACATGGGGGTAACTTTTACCTTGATATGGTCATAACCCATAGCAGCTTTTACCTACTCATCTGCAGTATAAAACTTCGCAAAATCCAAACACCGAACACCAATATAAGACCTAAAGATACACAAATTTTGTAAAACCATTGATGAACTGAACACCAGTTAGTCTATGATGACTAACTGAACACCAATTAGTCTATGACTAACTGAACACCAATGTAAGCAGAGTAGTACAGAAACGAGGTGGGATGTGAGATGATAGGTTTGAGGATGGTAAACAGAGATCCTCGGTCTAAAAAAAAGTAAAAAACCCCTGCAGCACTGCATTTTGGACAAAAATGCCCTTCATCAGAACTTGTTGGGAAATAAGTTGCTCTTGACCACCCAACAAAACGCCATCTGTTACCATTCTCTCGCTCGCAAAGACAGTACCAAACGCCGCCTCTCAAAGGAACCAATAATAGCTAGCATACACAGGCGAAGCAAAGAAAAAGCACATACAAGAAATAGGGAATCGAGCTCATCCGCGCGAGTCGGCGAGGATCATCAGAAGTAGAAGCAGGCTGCCTACTGGCGGAGTCGCGGCGGCCGCCTGGTCGCCTAGGGTTTAGAGCAACTCCAGCAGAGCCCCTTCTCACCCTACTCAAAGTCCAGCAGGCCCCCTTCTCAGGGGAGGCCCCTAGAATCCGCCTCCCAGCCCCTTCTCCCGCGGGCCGAGCAGGAGGGCCGTTCACGCTAGCGCGCCGCGCGCATGCGTTGTCGAGCGCTGGAGCTTGCCGCCGATTCAAGCCTACGCGGAGTACGGCGACGTCCCGCAATGGCCGGCTCCACCTCCACGATGCGCCAGCGCCACCTCCGCGTCGCGCCGCCGCTGGATCCGGGCCCGCCTGTCATGGCCCCGAAGACGACTCCTGGGAATGCGCCTTCAAGTAAGCAGCAACTGATGGGCCGGGAACCAAGGAAGCGACGGCCCAACTCCAAATATGTTGGCCAAGCTGGATGGCGTGAAGACAGCGACGAGATAAGAACAGTGCCTTCGTCTCGAAGGGGGATCGGCTTGCTTGTAATAGATAGACATTGGCCGGCTGTGCCGGAGAACTTGGCGGCGGATGATTTCCGTCGATGTATCGAACCAATTTATCTAGTTGAACTCTGTGATTCGGGTGATTCTATCTCAGTAGTCTAACACTGCCGTCGCCGGATTTGCCCTCCCCCACCCTTGATGGAGGGCGGGGAGCGAGTGGAGACGCGCTTCCGCGAGGGCGTTGAGCTCGGAGCAGAGAAGCGAGTGGTGCCCGTCGCCGCGGCGGGGACGGGAGGCGAGGCGGACGAGGAGGAGGGCGTGGAGCCGGAGCGGGAGCGGCGCGCGGAGACGAGGTGCGAGAGAGGAGGCAGCGGCGCGGTGCGGAGGAGGAGGTGTAGGGCACGGTACGTGGCCGCCGCTTGTGAGATCTACCACGCGACCGAAGCGGCCGGCGGCGAGGTGGGCCAGCAGCGTGGCGAGCGGCATGGGGTGAGATGGATTCGGGGTGATTGAGAGCAGGCGGAGGGCGGAGGCTCTCCGGCAGGGATGTTGTTTGAGCGGCCCGGCGGGGGAGGGGAGCACGACTACCGGCGCGAGGATGGGGGCGCGGCAGGCAGAGGCGAAAAGGAGCGGAGGGCAGAGGCTCTCCGGCAGGGAGGTTGTTTGCTGGAGTTGCCGTTGCTCCGGCCGCCGCCAGGTCGGAGTTGGAATGGCACCGTGCTGGTGCCAGGGTGTCCGCCCACTTGACTCAGCCGGGCCGCCGTACTGCCTGGGTCCACCTATCAGTTGCCCCACTTGTCAGCGAAGCAAGCCGAGCACTCGCATTTCAAACGCGGCGTCGCTCAGGCGGCCAGGCGCCCAGGGCTATAAACCGCCTCAACCAAATTCTTCCCCGCTAGGCCTCCACCTCCAAGCTCTCTCGCCTCTCCACCCGCGACAGAGGAAGCAAGCGGGTGATCAATGGAGGTGTTCCTGGGGGCGCACCTCGTGCGTCTGCGGTCAATTGTGCGCCGCCGCGACTACCTCACCGCCGATGAGGACGCGAGGGGAGTCCGCCTCACGACGGACCGAGAGGAGCGCGCGACGATATGGGCCGTAGAGTTCCTTCCTGTTCTCTACACCCACACCTCCGGAGATCGTTGGGTCATGCTGCGCGGCGACTACGGCGGGTACCTCTCTTCCACCAGCCGTTTGGCGCGCACTGGTGGCGCCCCCGGTGCCGTCCTCGCCGGGCAGCAGCTCGTCAGCGAGCCGGCGCCGCCCGAGATGCTCTGGTGCCCCACCCGCAGGGAGGGGCACGTCATGCTCCGGAACCGCGCTGGCGGCTACCTCCGCGCCAACGGGAAGTACCTCAGGTGGCGCACATTTGTCACCGTCGCTGATGACGCCACAAGCACCATGGCGCTGTGGTCGCTGGAGATTGAACCTCTGGGGTTGCGGAGTGTTCTGATCGACCCGATTCTACATGGAGAGGTAACTGAAGCACACGATTCTTCCTCTGATTACCAGTGTTTAGTCATTCCGAATGGGTTGAGTAGTTGCTCCGATTCTAAGTCGACTAGAATTAAACACGCGTCAAGACATTCCGCCGCTAATTTGACTAGGATTGAGCACATGTGATGTGCCTGCACAGTGCGGGTTGATCGTCGGGGTCGGATCGGGTTAAGATTTGTTTGCTCGTTCTGCACAGATTTTGTGCCCGTCCACCATGATACGGGTGGTATATATACGGAAGTGGGGGTTCAAATAGTGATGAATTTGATGTTTTACTCTCCAGTCGGATTACACTATTACGAAAATTCTTGATTGATGGGTACTCTAATATCAATGGTCCACTGTTTTTCACTAAAATGAAGCAACTCAGCACAACATGTTGCCTGGATGTGTTAATCAAGCAATGCTCACACTATTTGTGTAACATTGTGCGGAACAATTTTAAATTGAATGCTATACTTTTTCATTATATTCATCATGCACATGTGTTCTGCCCCACCCTCTAGGTTGATGATGAGGGATTGTATTGGGTTAAGATTTGTTTATCTTGCATGTGTATTCTACACAGTATGTTTGTATGGAACGTGCGGAATTGTTTCAGATAGAGACAAGTGCTATATTTTGCTGTGCGATCATATTTCACCTTTTTATAGAAATTCCAATTAATTGGCAGTTTTATCATGGGTCCCATTCAACTCCACGCACTAAATTATGTTATTGTATTCAACAATTTAACAGGTTCAGGGACATGGTAACCGGGAGGTTCCTCAGGATAGGAAAACCATAATAGAGAACAGGGGGCAGCACTCTGAGGAGAAGGTACTCAAGCAATTTCTCTTAGATTAATTGTTGCCATTCTATATTTTCTTGTTTTGGGCCACAAAAGAAAAGCTATTAGTGTAGCTCAGCATCACTTGTTTTCTGAATGTGCGCTGATTTTTATGTAACTTTGCATGGGATAATTTTTAGTTTGAAGCTATATTTGCTTGCTGTGTTTTCAACCAATGCATAGTTCTGCCCCCATAATACGAATTGATGATGTGGGGTTGGACTGGGCTATGCTTGATCTGCTTACCCTGCATTGTTTTCCGCCCTGCATGTTTCTGGCAGTGACGAATTTATATTTTGCTGTGCAATTAGATTTCGACATGTGACTAATCTGGAATTAATCATGCAGACCTTTTCAGAATTAAATCTCGACTGCCTTGACCAGATTGCTCTCAGGCTCCCAAGCAGGGCTGACGTTATGAGATTGGCTGCAACATCTATGTATCTTTGGAGCTCTATTGGAAGCCAGAGATTTGACGAAGTATATTATTCTGCCAATAGAACTTCCATGGCAGAACTGGTTGGTGTCTTAGCCACAAGAAATGTACATATAGTATCTTTATCTGCTGGTGCATCAGTTCATATTTCACTCAATGGCTTGCAACACACTTTTGGAGTTGATGTCATCGACAGCGGTGGGGGGTTGCTACTTCTTAAAGATGATCTCTCAGGGGACATGATCGTTTATGATCCAGTGAATGGCAAAAGCATACCACTCTCTCCACCACCAGTGCCAGAAGAATGTGAGTTAGTTGCTGCAGGCATAGTGGGAAACTCTAGTGTGATGGCACTTTATGCAAAAGGACTGTCAAGCCTGTTTGGGCAGGATACAGTTTGGATCACAACATGTGACATTTATCCCGGAGTCACCAAATGGGATGTATTTGACAATGAGATTGATTTCAACATCAAGGCAGCTGAGATCAAACCGCCATCAGTAGTGGCTGGAGGGGAATGGCATCTACTGAACTACAACAGTTCCATCATTTCAGTTTCCCTAGAGAAACCACATAGAGTAAGGACCCAAACTCTGCCTTTCCACCGACGAATGTTAGCACCATCCCATATCCTTGGAAGAACAAGACATTGCAAGTTAGCTCTAATTGCACTAGAAGATGGTGGCCTTACGGCCTGGGAATACAATCCATCTAATCAAATCAAGAACATGATTGGTGAAGTCAGAGTTTACAAGAGTTTCAACGAATTCCCTCAGATACCACTCATTTCATTTGCTCTGGATAATTCACTTGTGTTAAGCGATCATCTTCTATGCTTCAACCTGGAGTCTGGACACTTTGAACTTCCCTTCATAATACCTGATGAAGAATTGGAAGGAAGAAGACAGGTGGTTCCATTTGAGATGCCGTGGCCTCCTAGGCCGGTGCTAGAAGCAAGGCCTGCTGAAGAGGGGAATATTGCATCTTGATGGCAGGTTCTTCATATGATTCACGATACAATTCATCAAGGCCCCCTTGGCAAATTGACTTCGTGTGTAGAAATGTGATGTTGATGAGTGTAAGTGAACTGAATGCTGTTCTGAAGACCCGAGGAAGACCCGAGGACATGATGAGGTTCCTGAAAAGCTCTTGATGTAAGGATGTGTCCTGTCCCTTCCATTTTGTTTTGTTTTCAGCTTCATTCCAGTTTGAACTGTAATGTTTCCAGCATCAGCGCCTATTTCAGATGTAGTGCGAGGTAGGCGTGTGTTCCTCTGCTTGGACAAACGCGATCAAATGCTACTCTGCTTTGTTTCGTAATGGAATGGGGCAGGGCGAGGGGTCGCCTGTCTTTCTAAAAAATGCTCACCATGTTTGCTGGCAACTTCTTTTAACTGGTCAGCGCTCATGTTGTGCGCGGTCACTTCTCTTTTATGAAATCGATACATTAGTTACTCCACCCATCTAAGAAGTAGTAACTTCTTCACGCAAATTGAAAAGTTGAGGAAACAACTACCTGCGATATCAAATTGTTGGCGAATTGATCACATGGTGCCGGCCCGCCCGACCCTGTCCACCGTCGGGCAGGGGCGCCGCGTGCTGCCCTGCCCTCCTGCTGCCCAGCACGCACGGCAAGTCAGTTTTGCCTGTGGTGCTTCACGCGTCCAGGGCCTCCACGACTCATCTCCTGATGCTGTTCCATAAATCACGGTCACGGAGCCCGACTGTAGAGTCCGGCAAAGGGGAAGCCGCGGCAGCGCGTGGGCGGCGGCGTTCCTTGCGAAGCTCCACTTGAGGAAAGGTTGAAGATGAGGGAGAGATCGCCGATGGCGATCCTGAGTCCTGACAGTGCGAGATGCGCACTATCTGCAGCAGTAGCCGTCGGGCGGCGTGGAGGTGGAGGCCTCGGGCAAACCAAAGCCGAAATATGTCATTAACGTCAGAGTTCTAGGCAACTGGGAATGCGAGTCGGATTTGGTGGTGGATGAGGAGATTGAAGGTGGACAAGGACTTGTCATTCATTGCAGACTTGCAGAGGCACAAGTGGCTGGCTTCTCGGTGGCCGATCGAGGAGCAGGAACTGAATCAGTACACAATGAACAGCTTGCGAGGCGGATTGTTGAGACTAGTTTAGAGAAAAAGGTTCATGGTCGACCATGGCAAGGTCCGTTGCCCCGTCCTGTAGTGTCTCGCCTCAGAGTCAGAGAACACTAGGGGATGCAATGGAAAGGGCTCTCAGAGTCTCAGTAACCTGAACAACCCCCGCGCCCGCGGACGCCCTGTCGATCACCACGCGCCGAGCCCACGACCTCCACATGCACACGGCGAGCGGCCGCTCCCAGACGAGCAGGCCGAGCTCCCCGCCGGCCGACGCCACCAGGAGCAGCTCCCGCGGCGACTCGCCGGTGACGGCGTTGCGGCGCCGGTGGCAGTCCTGAGGGACGTCGATCCACGCCGCCGCCCCGGTGCCGGCCACGTCCAGCGCGAGCACGCTGTAGGAGCGGGTGCGAGTCCACTTCTCGCGGTACAGCCAGTGCGCGACGCCGCCGAGGACGACCTGCGACGGCTGCACCTGCTCGTAGTGCCCGGGGAGGCGTGCCGCGGCGGGGGCGGCGGTGACCGGGCCCCACGCGCCCGCCCTGGACGAGTAGGTCTGCGTCCGGATGCCGTGGTCCGCCACGAGCAACTTGAAGGGCACGCCGATGTCGTCGCCGCCGCCTTCGTCGTCGTCGGGGATGACGACGTGCAGGTCCGGGTCGTCGAAGATCTCTTTGGGCGGGAGGGCGTGGCTCCGTCCAGAAACGGGGTCGCACACGCGGTATCTGGTGGGGCGCCGCCCGCGCCGGAGGACTAGTAACCCGCCGCGCGACGAGACGGGATCGTACGGCCCGGCGAGCTCGGCCGACAGGCGCGCGGCCACGGCCTTGGGCAGCGACGATGAGATGGGCGCGGCGAACAGCGGCCGGCGGCGGGTGCTTTTCTCCACGTCGTCCCAGAAGCTGCGGCGGCGGTGGTACAGGAGGCCGAGTAGGAAGCGGTCGGAGGAGGCGGCGGCCCCGGAGGCACGGAGGCGGCGGAGGAAGGCCGGGTCGGTGACGTGGCGGCGGAGGAGCTTGCATGTGGCGGCGCAGCGCGCGGCGGTGACGGGGTCGGAGCGCGCAAAGATTTCGAGGAGGAGATCCAGCGGGAGCGGTGATGCCTCCATGACGTGTCGCGTCGATCGATCTGGTGTGTATGCGCATGTACGGGGGTCGGGGACAGATAAGGATCAGCGGTGTTCTTTATTCATGGGCGCAAACAGTTTCCTGTGTCTGACTAGAACTCCTAAGATTGCACAGGTAAAATTCGAATACGGGTTTTTTGAAAACGTTAGAAAGCGGGTGAGTTAAATTCTTGCAAAAAAATTGATAGGAAAGCTGGGTGGCCAGCCCATCCGGCCACATGGTCCAAAATTTTAGCATTTTCGGCCGAAGAAAGGAGCAGGAACCAGGCCGGCGCGGAACGCTGGGTGCGGCTGATTTGGGCTGATCTGTAGACCCCACTTGGGCCGCGCGGAGTTGAGGCCTGCCGTCCAGCCACCGGGCTGCGGTTGGGGATGTGTGGGCTGCGCCGCGGTGTGGGTAGTGACCAGAAACCCAAGAGCCCACGTGACCAGAAAAAGAAAACGAAAAGGAAAAGGTCAGCTGTCTTCCTCCTGGATCCAGATTAGACGGATCACTCAACCCTTCTCAACACCTGAGTACCTGACACGGCTGTCAATTTTCACAGGCTGCGTGGTATGCATGGTGGCTTTTTCTATATTTGATTGCGCTGTCCACCACGATCACGGAGTGCGGCCGTGTGGCAGCACGACAACGATGGAAAACAATCAATCAATTTGGTTGGTACAATCCAGATATATATAGTTGCAAAAAATAAAGGCACATCTGCCATCAAACCCTGCGAGATTTTCATATTCAAATTGCCCGTGCATCCGTGCCGATCGAAGAAACTCTACTGCTGAATGCTCATCGGGCAAAAACAGATCGATTACATGATGCCGTTTTGAGACTTCCAGCTTTGCGGGATCAACACGCAAAAACCATACTTTGGTTTGTGTCTACTTGAAATGATCCATCCGATGACCAATACAACTTTGATTCTCTGTCGTCGAGACGTACAGATACATCGATATACATGCAATTAACCACTTTTGTCACTTCTGGGTTACAAACAAACTGCAGCAACCAAACGATTACCTTATTTTTTAAAAAAATGTAGCTTTCCAAAGCTGAACCAACCGATAACATCAGGCGTCTTCTTTATTTGCCAAGAGACACAACACACACTCGCATTCAACGCTACGGGCCTACGGCTATATATTATTGCATTGGCTGCACACCGCAAGCATTCCCACATCACTCCGCCGAAGAATCCGGAGGATAGCACCGGCTGACGATCTATCGAGATGACCAAGGCCAATGGCACCGCCCCGGCCGGCGACAAGCATCAGCAGCCGCCGCACGCCGTGTGCGTCCCGTTCCCGGCGCAGGGCCACGTCACGCCGATGGTGAAGCTGGCCAAGGTGCTCTACTGCAAGGGCTTCCACGTCACCTTCGTCAACACCGAGTACAACCACCGCCGCCTCATCCGGTCCCGCGGCCCCGCCGCCGTCGCGGGCCTCCCGGGCTTCCGCTTCGCCACCATCCCCGACGGCCTGCCGGAGTCCGACGCCGACGCCACGCAGGACCCGGCGGCGCTCTGCGACTCCACCATGAGGACCCTGCGCCCCGCACCTCAAGCGCCTCATCGAGCGCCTCAACGCCGGCGACGGTGCCGGCGCCGGCGCGCCGCCCGTGACGTGCGTCGTGGCGGACAACGTCATGAGCTTCAGCGTCGACGCCGCCAGGGACCTCGGCCTCCCCTGCGCGCTCTTCTGGACCGCCAGCGCATGCGGCTACATGGGCTACCGCCACTTCCAGTTCCTCATCGACGAAGGCCTCGCGCCGCTCAAAGGTCCTAATTAATTTGATCATCGGAATTCATCAAATTTGCATTTCTTCTTGCATACTGTATTTGTGATCGATATATGTGGTGAGCTGAGGTTTGATGGAGCATGCATTAATTATTGCACGTACAGATGAAGAGCAGCTGACGAACGGGTACCTGGACACGCCGGTGGGGTGGGCGCGCGGGATGAGCAAGCACATGCGGCTCAGGGACTTCCCGACCTTCATCTACACGATGCAGCGCGGCGACATCCTGCTGGACTTCATGATGCGCGAGGTGGCGCGCACGGACGCCGCCGCCGCCGTCATCCTCAACACCTTCGACGAGCTCGAGCCGGCGGCGCTCGACGCCATGCGCGCCATCCTCCCGCCGCCCGTCTACACCATCGGGCCCCTCGGCCTCATCCTCGAGCGGCTGGCCGAGGACGCCGCCGGCCCCGACGACGGCAACGGCATCGACGTCGCCGCCGAGCTCGCCACGGTCCGCGCCAGCCTCTGGAAGGAGGACCACGCCTGCGTCCGGTGGCTGGACGGCCGGCCGGCGAGGTCCGTGGTGTACGTGAACTACGGGTGCATCACCACCATGTCCAACGGCGAGCTGGTGGAGTTCGCGTGGGGGCTCGCGAACAGCGGCTACGACTTCCTGTGGATCATCCGGCCCGACCTCGTGAAGGGCGACGCCGCCGTGCTGCCGCCGGAGTTCGTGGAGGCCACGCGGGGGCGGTGCCTGATGGCGAGCTGGTGCGAGCAGGAGGCGGTGCTGCGGCACGAGGCGGTGGGGGTGTTCCTGACGCACGCCGGGTGGAACTCGACGACGGAGAGCCTCTGCGCGGGGGTGCCGGTGCTGTGCTGGCCCTTCTTCGCGGAGCAGCAGACCAACTGCAGGTACGCGTGCGCCGAGTGGGGCGTGGGGATGGAGGTCGCCGGCGACGTGCGGCGGGAGGCGCTGGAGGGGAGGATCAGGGAGGCGATGGCGGGGGAGAAGGGGAAGGAGATGAGGCGGAGGGCGGAGGAATGGAAGGAGGCCGCCGCCCGGGCGGCGCAGCCTGGCGGCAGGGCGTTGAGCAACCTGGATGATCTGATCCGTGACGTGCTGCTGATGCCCAGTAAGAGCTCTTAGAGGAGTGGCAACGAAATCTGCATGGATTTAAATTTGTACCAGGGGCTCGATCAGCACATGTCGATGTTGTTTTGTGCGAGTGTGCATGTCGCCAGAATAAGGGCGGTTGTTCCCCCAGGCTCCCAATCCCGAGAGCTAATATCGTCAAGGTCGTTGGCAAGGTGCTTGAAAAGTATTCAGTCAGTCAAGTCTGACGCGATGCACTTATCCATGTATGAAATGTTTGAATAGATACAAACCTTCCTTTGGAATTCCACGAGTACGTGGCCACGCGAAACCTGCGTAGATTTGTTCCTGGAGCTTATCGCATGTTGATGTTTTGTGCAAGTGTGTGCATGTCACCAGAATAAGGGCTCTTCAGACTTCAAGGCTCCCAATCCTGAGAGCCATCGTCAAGTTCGTTCGTGTCCAGTATAAAATAAAAATTCGTTCGTGTTTGAAAAGTCTCCAGTTATTCAATATGACGACGAAAGCGCAGCCCACTCATTCACTTATAAAATGTTTCACTAGGTTTAAAAACTCACTAAATATGAAAGTCTCTTATCCCTCTGACCTAGTGAGGTTTTTCTATCTAATCTTTTGACCTACAAAATCAATTATTATATTCCCAAACTATCCAAAACCGTCTAAATAACTCTTTATAGTGGTTTAGGAGACGGTTTTTTTCCTTCGTAACATTAGATGTGAACGGTGATATGACAAGTAAAAAAATGTATTCCACCCTCTTAAATTATTGGGATTTTTCTATGTAATCGAATATTTAGCCCTTAAATATTTATTACCATCTAAATCAACTCGGGATGTCTCTTTATGCAAATGTATTAATATGGAGCAACTACATGGAAGATGAAATGGCATTGACTTTATCCTCACTTTCTCTCTCACACACAAGTATATCTCACTAATCATCTTTGCAGGACTCCATGGTAACATTACATCAACTTGGCCCCCGTTTGGGATTTCTTCTCCCCAACAACGACCTAAAATAGTGCAGAAATGACTAGCGGGATGTGCTTGTGTATGAGAGAGAGAGAGAGACGGCCGATGGGGTCAATGTCACGTTTGGGGAGAAGAGATCTAGCCCTGTTCGGCTGGTCCAACCATCCAGTAGTGTTTTTCTCACAGAAAAACCAGCGCCAGCCACCAACCAGCCAGCAGTGTTTTTCTCTCAGCAAAAACCAGCACCAGCCACCAGCCAAACGAATAGGACAAGAATATCTGATTTTATAAGTGAGATTTAATTAAGTAGGCGGACGGCTTATTCCTTTAGGGTCCGTTTTTGTTCCCTTCCAGATTATATAAAACTAGCAAGGTGGCCCGCGTAAATTTACGCGGGTAGCTAGTTATTTACACTAATTTTTGGTTTCTTAAACTTAAATATAATTTTATTTAAATATCTGTTGTTATATTGTCAATACGGTTTATTCAAGTGTGCCCAAACTAACGTATCATTTTTTATCATCATGTATGTGCCACATGATATGAAACAATATTTGACATTAATTCTTTGATCAACTTATAATTTCCTTATTTATTTAATTTAGAATTTAACTATTTATTTACTCTAACCAATGGACTTTAAGGGTTAATATAGATTGTTAGATCTTACAAAAAAACAGTGTGTATTATTTTTATTTCAATTAATATGTAATAAGATTATATTATTAAGATTAACTTTACCGATACCTCTCAAAACAGACTCTCCAAATATTAAAAATATTAAAAATAGGTAGGGACTTCCCCTACGATTTCGGTAAAAAAATCCAGACTCTCCAAATACTAAATGGAGGATACCTTTATTTTTTAAGGGCCACAAAAATGCCACAACTCTAGCAATAGCCCTTATAAATATAGGGCTTTCTATAGACCTGGAAGCCTCCCAAAGGGGGTCCTAGTAGAGGCCTGCTGGAGTATAACTTTTTTTTGGACCCTCTAAACTCGGGATAGGGGCTTGTTGGGTCTGCTGGAGTGCACTTTTTTTGGACCCTCTAAACTTGGGACAGACGCTTATTGGGTTTGCTGGAGTACAACTTTTTTTAGACCCTCTAAACTTTAGATAGGAGCTTGTTTGGTCTGATGAATCTGCTCTAAGATAATGGATTGTGTGATCTAACATTGAGGTAGTGATCGTGGGTAAGTGAATAAAGTAATTCATATAACATTACATATACAAAATGTTACTTGCTGACATGAGATACTCCCTTCCTCGACGGATATGCGAACTACCTTGATGAACTTGCAATAGCGTAACACGGTATGATTGGATTAAAGTAGAAACCTTCCACAAAACATAATGTTGTTTGGATCGACTCCCTCCACAAATCAGCGGTATGATCGGTAGCCTAGTTTGCTGCATAAATCAAAGATCAGAATGCCATAGCATAAAGGAAAGCTTAAGGACGGAGAAAATGAAATATAGAGGGTAATTAATCACACCAGGAAAATATTATCCGAGAAAAGATTATGAGAAAAATAATGCTATTTTGCTAGTTATGCAATAAGAACTTAGGCTGCAGTAACCAATGGGTGTCTATCACAGTTATGGATTAATATTTTGTCTTTCTCCTCCTCCGGTAAAAGATGGAGTAATATATAGAGATGGTTGATGCTCGATCTAGTGAATGATCGACAATACTTTACAGTTGCATGACTATATCGGACATTAAGAGAAGCATTTCTGTGCCCAGTCTATTTTTACTTAACTTCCATGTCAACACATGTGCATGGCAAGCGCGTCCATTATCAAAGTTGTACGACACCTGAGTTTCTTCACTTTGTTTTTCCTGAATCTCCTCCTTCCTACACTAAGTCGTTAACGAAGACCATCAAACGGGTTTGAGTGTGGGCAAACAATTTGATGATCTTCTACTTGCGTTAGAAAAGACACTGAGTGCCGAGTGTGGCCATGGTGCTCAATCCCGGCAACGATTCGCTTACTTCGGACAGGGAGAATTGTTCTCTCCTGCTGTGCTCACAACCTTGTTGAATGCCTTAAATCCGAGCACCTCTCATCAGGTACATGTGCAGATCGACCGTGTTGTCCTTCGCTCATTGTTGAACGTTGCCTCTTATATATATAGCGGAACGTGGTAGGGCACATAGGGCTTTAGTCTGTCCCCACTCGTCGTACTCTATTATCATCCTCTAATAAATATTCTTGTCTAGTCATTGAGATTCTCCCCTCTATATCAATTTCCTGTGCACCCGTTATTCTATACATGTCATAGTCTATACCAACTACCAACACTTGAGCCCTCCCATCTCTTTTTACCCTTTTCTTTCACTGGCGCCATCAGTCCCCCCACCACTCTATCTTTCTCCCTTTATCTCCCCGCTTTCTCTAGTGGTGGTGGCGGCGGCGAGAGGTGCAAGTCTCCTCGCCCGGCAGCCTTCAACCTCGAAGATCTCTTGCTACTCGCGCAGCGGACAAACGCCGAACTCCGAAGACACGCGAGCGGCTCCTGCGACGGCGACGGGGATGGACGATCGCGCGACAACTGCTAGGACTCCCGCGGCGACCACAGACGGCCGCACGGTGGCGGTGGAGAGCTCTAGCGGCGGGCGGCGGCGGACAATCACGCGGCGGCTGCGAGGACTCCCGTGGCGGACACGGACAGACGCGCGGCAGCCTCGGACGGTCGAACGACGGCGGCGGTGGAGGTCTCTCGCGGCGGCCTCGGACGGCCGCACGGCGGCGGTGGAGGGCTCCCGCGGCGGCTACGCTGAAGGCCTTTGGCTATGCGTGGAGCGAACGGACCCCGAACTCCGAAGGCGCGCGAGCGGCTCCTTCAGCGGCGACGGCGGCAGACGATTGCTTGACGACTGCGAGGACTCCTGCGGCGACCACGAACGGTCACGCGGCGGCGGTGGAGGGCTCCCACGGCGGCGACGATGGCAGAGGATCATGCGGCGACTGCGAGGACTCCTACGATGACCACGGACAGCCGCACGACAGCCTTGGATGGCCGCACGACGGCGGCGATAGAGGTCTCCCAGCGGCCGTGCAGATCGACCGTGTTGTCATCCGCTCATTGTTGAACGTTGCCTCTTATATATATAGCGGAACGTGGTAGGGCACATAGGGTTTTAGTCTGTCCCCACTCGTCGTACTCTATTATCATCCTCTAAAATAAATATTCTTGTCTAGTCATTGAGATTCTCCTCTCTATATCAATTTCTTGTGCACCCGTTATTCTATATATATCATAGTCTATACCAACTACCAACACTTGAGCCCTCCCATCTCTTTTTATCCTTTTTATTTCACTGGCGCCATCAGTCCCCCCACCACTCTATCTTTCTCCCTTTATCTCCCCCCTTTCTCTAGTGGTGGTGGCGGCGGCGAGAGGTGCAAGTCTCCTCGCCCGGCAGCCTTCAGCCTCGAAGATCTCTTCCTACTCGCGCAGCGGACAAACGCCAAACTCCGAAGGAACGCGAGCGGCTCCTGCGGCGGCGACAGGGATGGACGATCGCGCGGCGACTGCTAGGACTCCCGCGGTGACTGCAAGGACTCCCGCGGCGACCACGGACGGCCGCACAGTGGCGGTGGAGAGCTCTCGTGGCGGGCGGCGGCGACGGCGGCGGACAATCACGCGGCGACTGCGAGGACTCCAGTGGCGGCCACGGACGGACGCACGGTAGCCTCGGACGGCCGAACGACGGCGACAGTGGAGGTCTCTCGCGGCGGCCTCGGACGGCCGCACGGCGGCGGCGGAGGGCTCCCGCGGCGGCTACGCTGAAGGCCTTTGGCTATGCGTTGAGCGGACGGACCCTGAACTCCGAAGGCGTGCGAGCGGCTCCTGCGGCGGCGACGGCGGCGGACGATGCTCGACGACTGCGAGGACTCCCGCGGCGACCACGAACGGTCGCGCGGTGGCAGTGGAGGGCTCCCACGGCGGCGACGATGGCAGGGGATCATGCGGTGACTGTGAGGACTCCTACGGCGACCACGGACAGCCGCACGACAGCCTTGGATGGCCGCATGACGGCGGCGATGGAGGTCTCCCGCAGCGGCCTCTGACGGCCGCACGACGGCAGTGAAAGGCTCCCACGGCTGCCGCACTGAAGGCCTTTGGTATCTATTTTCATCAAATCCGACGGTATCTATTTTTCTCTGTTTTAAATTAATGAAATAATATGGACCATTAGATCTTTATAAAATCGGTATATATTCTTCTCTTTTTTTAGATTAGTAGAATAATATAGACCGTTAGATCTTCATAAAATCCAACGGTTCATATCCTTCTCTTTTTTAGATTAACGTGAGAATTTTTTGACCCTCTCGGCGAACGTGGTGGCTCCTTTTCACTCTGTTGTATTAATACAATAGATGTACATATTGACATATTGTATACGTCAGAAAACATAATTATAAGGCAAATAAACAGAGCCTAACATAGACTAGAGACTTGAGAAAATCGTCTGTGGGGTTTTAATAAGCCAAACATCACGTCTGGTTTCTAACAGAACATGCATAGTATCGGCGTTCATCGGGTACAATTGTCAAATTGTACAATTAATCCTGACTCATGTCACATGACTATTGTCTGGAGCGGAACAGATACTGTGACGCATGCACACGGGCGTTTGCGGCGCATGGATGAACCCTGCTTGCGGCCCAGAAAACAGGATTGGCTGGCTTGCACTCTTGCGCAGTTGCGCGCTTGTACTTATCATGGTCATCACCCCCATCATGCCAATATCACCTGCTAAACGTGCTGCCGTGGTCCCTCCCTCCATGCATGCTGGGCACTGGGCAGCAAAAATGAAATGAACTCATGATGGCCACTCATATAAGATAGGGTGGTTTAAAAAACAAAAAAAAACAAAATAGAAGATATGATGATTTTTGAAACCAAACACCTCCATAGGAAATCGACCAAGTGATACAAAGAAAATCAGGCTCTACGACTGCAGATCAGTTATTTATTTTTGTTGAAGATACACGAGCTGCCTATCTTTATATATTTAAGCGAAAGAGTAGTTTCACACACATCGCTACAGTATGTGCCTCGGACTCAAGCCCACAAGGTTGATTTACAAGAAACATGAACAACCAGAAGAAAGGGGACTACACTGTAATCATAGCACTCCCTGACTATACCTAAGATAGCGTTTGGTTCGAGGAGTGATAACGTAAACGAAAATGTAATCCTATCACAGGGGAATCAGCATTGGAATAAGCCATTACGGACTCTGTTTGGTTCATCAAGGTAGGTATCGTAAAAGAAGTAGACACGATTCCAGATCTTTGCATTGTTCCTCTCCGTTCTTCTGAGATTCAAAATTGAACTCGATGTGCCACCAAATCGAGCTGCTGATAATCAAAATCAAACTCTCATACTTCGAATCGAATTCACGCCTAGCCCAATTTGATTTCACATGCCCCAAAATCGAGTTTCCCTATCGCTGCCCCCGCCATCGCCGCACATCAGAACTCCCATCGACATCGACGTCAAATTGGCTTCCACCTGCCCAAAATCGGCCTCTCCTGCTTCAACGGAGCTCCTGCTGACCCAAATCGCTGTCTTCTCTAGTGGATCAAGCTCTCCAAGGACTCCTTACGGAAGGTAAAAGGTGTTCTGTCGTGGGCGGATTTACTGATAGACAATAACGTTGTGCGAGGGGAAGGCGGCGGCACACTGCTGCTCGTGTCTTTGAAGCGATGAGACAGAGGAAAGGCCGGGGACGCGATTACAGCCGGAGACGAGCGGTATCGGATTTAAACAGGCTGGTATCCGATTACACGGTAATGAATTATGTACCAAGTCGAAACAAACGATGGTAACGTTATCTGTTATCACTCCGTAAAGCGTTTACGTTACATTTGGTGAACCAAACACTGTCTAAATTGCTTGCGCCTGTCTGAGTCCAAAAAGCTCCCCTTCGGTGTTGATCTTCAGGACTACAGTCTTGTGTTCTCCCCGCGGAACAGTCTTGCATCGAGCAGAGCAGAACAGTCTTGGCGTCGGCAGGCTGCACCAGTGCTAGGTGGGGCGGGAGCTCATGCGCGTAGGTGGAAGAAGATTAGGAAAAACTACTAGTGGTGGTCTTATTTCCCGCAACTTTGAGGACTCACCTTGATTTTTGAGATGAAGACACAATGACTTTAGGGTGTGGTTGGATTGTTATGGTGGAACACGTCGTGGTGAGCGATTCAGGCTGAGCGAGGGGATTGAGGGGCGCTGGGAATGCCGGCCGCGGGGGCCGACAAGAGGGAAGGAGTTTCCTTCTAAACTCTTGCTTGATTAGATTGATACAGCTCCTCTCCTCATATAGAGAGGGTTCCTTAACCCTAAGTAAGGACTCCATCTTATCCCTAAACCTAACCCTAATGGGCCTGCCAAGCCGGCCCATTAGACCTTAGACATGGATACTTAGCTCAACGCAACCCAAAAACTCCCAGAAAATCTAGTACAGTGAGAAACATCGGAGGATATATACGTACATGTCATGTGTTCCTAGTCAAAAGGGGCGTGCCGAAGCTAACAATTCCATCTCCTCCTCCCTAGTTCCCAGACGCAAGCACCACGCACAGATATGAGCGCCGCCGCTCCTCCGGCCACCGCCGGCGAGAAGCCTCACGCGGTGTGCCTGCCGTTCCCGGCGCAGGGCCACATCATGCCGATGCTGAAGCTGGCCAAGATCCTCCACAGCAGGGGCGGCTTCCGCGTCACCTTCGTCAACACCGAGTACAACCACCGCCGCCTCGTCCGCTCCCGTGGCGCCGCCGCCGTCGCCGGCCTCCCGGACTTCCGCTTCGCCACCATCCCGGACGGCCTCCCGGCGTCCGACGCCGACGCCACGCAGGACCCCGCGGCCATCAGCCACGCCACCAAGCACCACTGCCCGTCCCACTTCCGGAGCCTGCTCGCCGGGCTCGGCGGCGCCGCCGCCTCCGTGGCGTGCGTCGTCGCGGACAACCTGATGAGCTTCGCCGTCAACGCCGCCGGGGAGCTCGGCGTGCCCTGCGTGCTCTTCTGGACTGCCAGCGCCTCCGGCTACATGGGCTACCGCAACTTCCGCCCCCTCATCGACCGGGGAATCATCCCTCTCAAAGGTACGCTACGCTCTCTTTTCTCCGGCGCGCCGCCGCCGCGCGCCATGTCCGATGATCTATCGATCTGAAGAATCTTCGTCGCGTGCAGACGAAGCGCAGCTGACGAACGGGTTCATGGACATGCCCGTGGACTGGGCGCCCGGCATGAGCAAGCACATGCGGCTCAAGGACTTCCCGAGCTTCCTCCGCACCACGGACCCCGACGACGTCCTGCTCACGTTCCAGCTGCACGAGGTGGAGCGTTCCGAGTCGGCGGTGGCCGTCGTCGTCAACACCTTCGACGAGCTGGAGCGGCCGGCGCTGGACGCCATGCGCGCCGTCATCCCGGCCGTGTACGCCATCGGCCCGCTCGCGTCCGTCGTCCCCGCCGGCGGCCCGCTCGACGCGATCAGCTGCAACCTTTGGAGGGAGGACGCCGGCTGCCTGGCGTGGCTGGACGGCAGGGAGCCCCGGTCGGTAGTGTACGTGAACTACGGCAGCGTGACGGTGATGAGCGGGGCGGAGCTGGCGGAGTTCGCGTGGGGGCTCGCCGGCAGCGGCCACGACTTCCTGTGGGTCGTGAGGCCGGACGTGGTGAGGGGCGGCGGCGCGTCGGCCGCGGCGGCGCTGCCGCCGGGGTTCGCGGAGGCGACGGCGGGGAGGGGCTTCCTGGCGAGCTGGTGCGACCAGGAGGCGGTGCTGCGGCACGGGGCAGTGGGCTTGTTCCTGACGCACAGCGGGTGGAACTCGACCATGGAGAGCATGGCCGCCGGGGTGCCGATGCTGAGCTGGCCATTCTTCGCGGAGCAGCAGACCAACTGCCGGTACGGGTGCGCCGAGTGGGGCGTGGCGATGGAGGTCGGCGGCGGCGGCGTGCGGCGGGGGGACGTGGGGGAGAGGATACGGGTGGCGATGGGAGGGGAGAAGGGGAGGGATATGGCGCGCCGGGCGGCGGAGTGGAAGGAGGCCGCGGCGCGGGCGGCGGCGGCGGCGGCGCTCGCGAACCTGGACTCGCTGATCCACGGCGTGCTGCTCTCCGGCGGTGCAGGGACGTGCAACGGCATGGGACCCGCGAGCGAAATGGGATGAATGCAATTAATGGTGGACGGCGGCGCAGCAACACCGGAGCCTGCGATGCTCTTGCACCTGCACGGTGGATCCGGGTCGCCGCCGGAGCCATCGGAGGCTGGGATGATAAGGGTCGTGTGCTTTTTTCTGCCCACTTTGAGGCGTTGTGATGTATGCATGTGGAAAATGTAGCGTTCCTTTTTCGTCGTGTTGCTTGGTCGTCGTCGTTGACGACACCCACCGTCTGGCGTCTGGCGACTGCAGACGCTACGGCCTACGTAGGCGCTACGGTGGAGATGAACTTACCAGATGATCGCCGAAGAAGAGCCGGCAACAGCTGGAAAAGTGCACGTGGACAGCTGGAGGTTTGCGGCTGCTGCATGCATGAGCTGCGGACATGATTCTATTTAGATTTTGATCTTTAAATTCAGTTTTCTCTTAAACTATAAATTATTTTTAAATCCGTTTGAACCGTGATGTTAGTTTGAATTTATGCAACAAAACAAGATCTAATTTTAATATATTTCATATTTTTTGGTAGTTTTTTTAAAATCAACATTTACGGTAAACTAGTTCAACATTTGTAATATACTATTTCAACATTTTTTAGAAAATGTTGAATTAGTTTTCTAAGTGTGTTGAACCAATATTCTTAAAATGTTGAATTAGGTTGATAAAAATGTTGAATCTGATATCACATGAAATCGTTGGAGGCTAATAAAATTCATGCCAAAAAAATTTCGAATATAGCTACTTGTGTGAATGTGCGATTGTTTTCAATGGAACGAAAAAAATATTGTGGGGGAATGAATAGGCACATGGTGATCATAGATAGTACTATTATGTTTTTAGGCCTAGTTGGACCTCGCCATGTTGCTTAACTAGCACATGGAAGCTACATAGGAGCCCCCGGATGTGGCTACCCCTCAAGTGCCATATACGCTGTCCTCCTCAAAAAAAAAAAATACGCTGTCCTCAACAAAAAAAAGTGCCATGTACGCGGGGATATGTCTGACTCTCAATGTCTGCAAGCAATAACTAATAACTCAGGCCCCTTTGGGCCATGTTTTTTCGCTGACTTTGACCAATAATTAAGGATATTAAATAAAGTCAGATTACAGAACTACCTTCATTACGAATTGGCTCGTAGTCCAATGGTAGGACGGTTCATTGGGACGCTACCCACCAGGGTTCAAATCCTGGTGCTCGCACCTTTTCCTGAGATTTTTCCAAGGATTTTCCAGCGCTATGCGTTAAGTGGTAAGCGGCGTTCCCGTCGACAACGAGGTGCCAATGGTGACTTCCGAAATCTCCAGATCTGCCAGGTGCTCATAGGGGTAGGGTTTGCGTAAGCGGCGTTCCCGTCGACAACGAGGTGCCAATGGTGACTTCCGAAATCTTCAGATCTGCAAGGTGCTCATAGGGGTAGGGTTTGCGTACGTATATTCTTAGGGGTGAGCGTGCATGCGTGCGTGAGCGTCTGCGTTGTACTATGTAATTCTCAAAAAGAAAAAACAAAACTACCTTCACAACATTGGACTATTTCGCGAGACCTATCTAATGAGGTCTTTGACCACACGATTAGAGGATGGTTACTGTAGCATTACTGTAGCAAATCATGGATTAATTAGGCTCATTAGATTCGTCGCGTAAGGTTACACTCATCCCTAAAAGTGTTTTGTAAATAGACTTGATTTAGTGTTCCACGCATGCAAGATTCTCTTTGGCAATTTTTTGTTATAAATGATGACGAATAAACGACAAGAAGTAAATGAATCAAACCGCAGGAGACACGAGATTTTTAACGTGGAAAACTCTCCCAATGTAGAAGGGAAAAACCACGGGCGCCAGCCAACAAAACTTTACTATATCAGATGTGTGTTTACAACGCCTCTTGGCGGCTTACAAGAGGATGATTATTCATCAAGGGCAAAGCTCTATTATATAGCCAGCTCACGTGACCGTGCTTGGTTGCATTGCCGATGTGGGACTAAACTGTGCGCTCATGAGAGAAAAACACAGTACCCCTTCGCTCCGGCCCAAACCTCTGGTGATGGGCCTCCGCTTCGCTCCGTATGTGAATTTGGATCATATCACAACAAACTCCACCTTGAGACAAATTCTCTTGCAGCATCTTCACTTCATCCTGAATCATCACGAAGAAAAATACAACTGGCGCCAAATAGCCTCTTGGGCTAATTAACTAAACCAACTAAGCTTGAGCACAGCTCAAACTTAGCAACAGGAACAGGTTTAGTCATCATATCAGCTGGATTATCATGAGTGTTGATCTTGCATACCTTCAGCTTACCTTCCTCAACCACATCTCGTACATAATGATACTTGATGTCAATATGCTTTGTCCTCTCATGGAACATCTGATCTTTGGTAAGGTAAATAGCACTTTGACTGTCACAATATAAATCAATGCAAGAATCAGCCCCAACCAGCTCAGAGTACAATCCGCTCAGCAAAATTAATTCCTTGCACGCCTCAGCAATAGCCATATATTCTGCCTCAGTAGTAGACAAAGCCACAACAGACTGCAAAGTAGCTTTCCAGCTCACAGCACAACTGCCAACAGTGAACACATAACCTGTGAGCGACCTTCGCCTATCAACATCAGCAGCAAAATCTGAATCAACATAGCCAATAAGTCCCTTCTCAGTTCTACCAAACTTCAGACAAGAATCTGCAGTGCCTCTGAGGTACCTGAAAATCCACTGAACTGTCTTCCAATGTTTTTTACCAGGATTAGTCATATATCTACTAACCAGACTCATAGCATAAGATAAATCCGGACGAGAACAGACCATGGCATACATCAAAGAACCAACAACACTAGAATAAGAAACTCTGGACATGTACTCAATATCCTTATCTGTACTAGCACACTGAGCAGTTGACAATTTGAAATGAGGTGCAATAGGAGTACTGACAGGCTTAGCATCATCCATGTTGAAACGCTGAAGAATTTTCTGAATATAATTCTGCTGACTAAGAAATAACATACTAGATTTTCTATCTCTAGTAATTTCCATGCCCAAAATTTTCTTAGCAGCACCAAGATCTTTCATGTCAAATTCGCTACTCAATAATTTCTTCAACTTAGCAATTTCGACTTTACTCTTGGCAGCAATCAACATATCATCAACATAAATGAGCAAATAAATAGGTGATCCATTAACATGCATGATGTAGACACAACTATCAAATTTAGACATCTTAAAGCCGTGCGACAACATAAATGAATCAAACCTTTTATTCCACTGACGAGGGGACCGTTTCAAACCATACAAGGATCTCTTCAACTTGCACACAAGATTATCCTTGCCTGGCACTATGAACCCTTCTGGCTGGTCCATGTATATATCCTCCTCAAGTTCACCGTGCAGAAATGCAGTCTTCACATCTAACTGCTCGAGCTCAAGATTATGTGCAGCAACAATACTAAAGAATGTGCGAATGGAACTATGCTTTACCACAGGAGAGAAAACATCATTATAATCAACACCAGGAATTTGACTATAGCCTTTCGCTACTAACCTTGCATTATACCTTGGAGGCTCGCTTGGAGATAAACCCTCCTTTCTCTTAAAGATCCACTTGCAGCGGACTGTCTTCTTCTTCTTTGGCAATGGTACAACATCCCATGTGTGATTCTTCTCAAGTGACCGCATCTCCTCATGCATAGCAGAAATCCACTTCTCTTTATCAGCACAATCAATGGCCTCAACATATGTGGCCGGCTCATGTGAATTCTCCACCTGTTCAGCACAACTCAAAGCATAATGGGTTAGATTACACTCATCAATGAGACGTTTAGTAGGTCCACAATTTCTCTTTGACTTGCGCTGAGCAATAGGTAAATCCTCCTCTAGCTGCAAATTAGGTGATAAGGGCTGAACATCATCATGAGCCTCATCATCAACAGCCTGATTTTCCTGATCATCCACAGGCGGCTCCTCCTGCTCGTCTGTATCATCATGCACAGGTTGTTGTACATGCACACTTTTCTCATCACCCACATGCTCCACCTGCACGCTCATATGCTGCAACCCTTTATCAAAATTATCTGGAACATGATCTGAGGACAAACTATCATTAAACATCACAGATTCATTGAAAACAACACTCTGCTCATGAAAGTCCTTTTAGTTTCGGGATTCCACAACTTATATCCTTTAACTCCCGAACCATAACCAAGAAAAAGACATTTAATAGCTCTAGGCTCCAATTTTCCATTATCAACATGAGCATAAGCAGTGCAGCAAAAAACTTTCAACTGTGAATAATCAGCGGGTGTGCCAGACCATACCTCAATAGGTGTTTTCTTATTAAGTGGAATAGAAGGCGACCTGTTTATCAAGTAGCATGCGGTGTTAGCTGCTTCAGCCCAAAAACGCTTGCTCATCCGTGCATTGGACAACATGCAACGAGCCTTCGAGATGATGGTCCTGTTCATGCGCTCAGCCACACCGTTTTGCTGCGGAGTATACGGTATGATGTGGTGCCTGACAATGCCTTTCTGCCTGCAATAATCATTAAATGCAGCAGAACAAAATTCTCCACCATTATCAGTACGAAGCACCTTCACCTTCCTTTCGGTTTGCCTTTTATCATCACTTTCCAATCTTTAAAAGCAGCAAAAGTATCATCTTTATTTTTCAGAAAATAAGGCCATACTTTTCTAGAGTAGTCATCAATAATAGTAAGCATTTAACGAGCACCACCATAAGAAGGCTTACGAGAAGGACTCCATAAGTCAGCATGTACATAATCAAGAGTACCTTTGGTGGTATGAACAGTAGTGTTGAACTTTACCCTTTTATGTTTCCCGAAAATACAATGCTCACAGAACTTCTTGCTACTCAAAATACAACCATCCAGTAGGTTTCTCTTCATCAATTCTGCCATACCAAGTTCACTCATATGTCCAAGACGCATATGCCAAAGGTTAGTCTTATTAGGTTCAGCATTACTAACAGCAGCAGCGGAAACAGAACCATGTAAAGTACTTCCTCTTAGGACATATAACTTTGCAGAATTCAGATCACCTACTAAACAAACAAGAGAACCTTTTGATACCTTTAAAACTCCACCAGAACCGGAGTACTTGAATCCTTCTGCATCAAGTGTGCTGAGCAAAATCAAATTTATGGTCATCCCTGGTATGTATCTCACATTCTGTAGCGTGCGTGTCATGCCATCATGAGCCTTGATCTGGACTGAGCTGATCCCCACAATGTCACACGGATTATCGTCTCCCATACGCACAACATCTCCTTTCTGCACAGGCTTAAACGAACTAAACCAATCTCTGTTAGTGCAGATATGAAACGAACATGCAGAATCAAGTATCCATTCATCATGACCAGAAACACAACTAGCAAGAACAACCAGACAATCTTCTGAATCAGAAGTATTTCTAGCACCAGAAACAACAGAGGCATTACCATCTGAATTATTTTTCTTGTTCTCCTTGTTCTTAAGCTTCCAACACTCCTCAATAAAGTGTGATTTCTTCTTGCAATACTTACAGAACTTCTTGGGTGGTCTGGACTTAGAACGACCTCTACTTTCTTGGCTCTTGTAAGGATCATTACTTTGATTGAAAGATCTCTGTTCCGGTCTGCCTCTCACTTGCAAAGCATCGCCCTTTGAGGACGACCCTTCAGAGTGCACCATGCCTTTCATCTTCTCCCTAGATTGGAGTTCCTCATAAACATCCGAAACAGTTAGTTCATCACGGCTCAAAAGTATGGTGTCACGGAAAGATGCAAGCGAACTAGGCAGAGAGCATAACAGTAAGAGGCCCAAATCTTCATCCTCATACTTCACCTCCATCGACACTAGGTCGGCAACAATCTCTTTGAAAGTAGATATGTGGCTTATAACCGAACCACCCTCCTTCATCTTGAGTGTGAACAGCTTCATCTTCATATGCATCTTACCGGTTAGATCCTTAGACATACAGATCGATTCCAGTTTCAACCAGAGTGTTGCAGCAGTCTGTTCCTTGAGACATTCTTGCAGAATATCATTAGACAGATAAAGCTGAATTAAAGACAAGCCTTACGATCCTTGCGTTTCTCCTCATCGGACCATTCGTCGGATGACTTGCCACCAAACTTATCCAATGCCTCATCAAGATCATGAGTTTGCGCCAGAACAGCCCGCATCTTGACTTGCCACAGCGCGAACCTCGACTTGTAATCTAACAGCGGCAGATCAAACTTCATCGTCGACGACATCAAGGAAACCGAATCTGAAACCAGCTCTGATATCACTTGTTATAAATGATGACGAATAAACGACAAGAAGTAAAGGAATCAAACCGCAGGAGACACGAGATTTTTAACGTGGAAAACCCTCCCAATGTAGAAGGGAAAAACCACGGGCGCCAGCCAACAAGACTTTACTATATCAGATGTGTGTTTACAACGCCTATTGGCGGCTTACAAGAGGATGATTATTCATCAAGGACAAAGCTCTATTATATAGCCAGCTCACGTGACCGTGCTTGGTTGCGTTGCCGATGTGGGACTAAACTGTGCGCTCATGAGAGAAAAACACAATACCCCTTCGCTCCGGCCCAAACCTCTGGTGATGGGCCTCCGCTTCGCTCCGTAGGTGAATTTAGATCATATCACAACATTTTTTGCCTTTGAAGAAAGAAACACGGTCTTGGGAGGGCTCTAGCTCCAGCTCCTGCTGCATCGTCAAAAACAGCTCCTCGAACGAATCACCCGGGAGTCGGAGTCGGTTTTGTACTAGCGGGTGGAGCTTAAAAAATACTCCCTCTATCTATCTTTATAAGACATGATTTAACTTGACACGGTCTTCTAAATTATACTTTGACTATTTATATTTTTATATTATATTATTTTTAGTTATAAAATTATAAGTATATTTGATTACAAATCTAACCATATTAAGTTTATATTATAAAAATTAAAAATTATTAGCTAAGTTATTGATCAAAGATTGTAAAATTTTAATTTTAATTTTCGTGCGCGTCTTACAAAGATATATAGATCAGGGAGTAGAGGTTTCTCCCGGCTCCTCCCTCTTCCTGCTTGATGTGCGTAACTCGTCAGAGTGGTGCTGGTGTCGGTGAGGCACAAGGCCCATCCTCCGCACGCCAAATTGCCAGTGCACTCTCATCGTCTGTCAGCTCGTCCTCACATGGCATGGGCCGGGCAGTGTTGGATGCCGGAGTAGCAGTCAAACAGTAATAGAGGACGGGCAACAGTGAGCACTCGAAAGAGACATGTAGCAATGTGCCAGCACCCAGGCAGCAGCACGGCGGAGCTTGGCCTTGCGGACAACACAGAAAAGATAACGCAGAGGAACGGAAAGGACCAAAATGAAATGAAGAACAAATAGAAAATAAGAAATAATTAGTCAATTTATACTAATATTCATTAATTATATTCAGCTACCAGGAAATCACATAGTAATTGAGGAAGAAATAGAAAAAATAAAATGTCAACCAACTTATTTAGCTAAGGACACAAGACTTTTGACGTCTTTTATATATCATGAAAAAAATAGGAGGAATTGTTTTGGCAAACACTTCTAAAACAATTTTAGCTTCACTTAAGAAGCCGCTTTACCAGAGAAGCTAGAACCGAAGTCTTTTATAAAGGAGCCGGAGCCCTACCAAAGAGGCCCTCAGACAATTCCTATGCAGTTGAACACTGTTCACATTCTCAGCTGAGCAGTAGTCACAGCATCAAGGTCATGTATGGCGCAAAAATAATTATGTTTTCTGACGTATACAATATGTCAATATGTACATCTATTGTATTAATACAACAGAGTGAAAAGGAGCCACCACGTTCGCCGAGAGGGTCAAAAAATTCTCACGTTAATCTAAAAAAGAGAAGGATATGAACAGTTGGATTTTATGAAGATCTAACGGTCTATATTATTCTACTAATCTAAAAAAAGAGAAGAATATATACCGATTTTATAAAGATCTAATGGTCCATATTATTTCATTAATTTAAAACAGAGAAAAATAGATACCGTCGGATTTGATGAAAATAGATACCAAAGGCCTTCAGTGCGGCAGCCGTGGGAGCCTTTCACTGCCGTCGTGCGGCCGTCAGAGGCCGCTGCGGGAGACCTCCATCGCCGCCGTCATGCGGCCATCCAAGGCTGTCGTGCGGCTGTCCGTGGTCGCCGTAGGAGTCCTCACAGTCACCGCATGATCCCCTGCCATCGTCGCCGCCGTGGGAGCCCTCCACTGCCACCGCGCGACCGTTCGTGGTCGCCGCGGGAGTCCTCGCAGTCGTCGAGCATCGTCCGCCGCCGTCGCCGCCGCAGGAGCCGCTCGCACGCCTTCGGAGTTCAGGGTCCGTCCGCTCAACGCATAGCCAAAGGCCTTCAGCGTAGCCGCCGCGGGAGCCCTCCGCCGCCGCCGTGCGGCCGTCCGAGGCCGCCGCGAGAGACCTCCACTGTCGCCGTCGTTCGGCCGTCCGAGGCTACCGTGCGTCCGTCCGTGGCCGCCACTGGAGTCCTCGCAGTCGCCGCGTGATTGTCCGCCGCCGTCGCCGCCGCCCGCCACGAGAGCTCTCCACCGCCACTGTGCGGCCGTCCGTGGTCGCCGCGGGAGTCCTTGCAGTCACCGCGGGAGTCCTAGCAGTCGCCGCGCGATCGTCCATCCCTGTCGCCGCCGCAGGAGCCGCTCGCGTTCCTTCGGAGTTTGGCGTTTGTCCGCTGCGCGAGTAGGAAGAGATCTTCGAGGCTGAAGGCTGCCGGGCGAGGAGACTTGCACCTCTCGCCGCCGCCACCACCACTAGAGAAAGGGGGGAGATAAAGGGAGAAAGATAGAGTGGTGGGGGGACTGATGGCGCCAGTGAAATAAAAAGGATAAAAAGAGATGGGAGGGCTCAAGTGTTGGTAGTTGGTATAGACTATGATATATATAGAATAACGGGTGCACAAGAAATTGATATAGAGAGGAGAATCTCAATGACTAGACAAGAATATTTATTTTAGAGGATGATAATAGAGTACGACGAGTGGGGACAGACTAAAACCCTATGTGCCCTACCACGTTCCGCTATATATATAAGAGGCAACGTTCAACAATGAGCGGATGACAACACGGTCGATCTGCACGGCCGCTGGGAGACCTCTATCGCCGCCGTCGTGCGGCCATCCAAGGCTGTCGTGCGGCTGTCCGTGGTCATCGTAGGAGTCCTCGCAGTCGCCGCATGATCCTCTGCCATCGTCGCCGCCGTGGGAGCCCTCCACCGCCGCCGCGTGACCGTTCGTGGTCGCCGCAGGAGTCCTCGCAGTCGTCAAGCAATCGTCTGCCGCCGTCGCCGCTGAAGGAGCCGCTCGCGCGCCTTCGGAGTTCGGGGTCCGTTCGCTCCACGCATAGCCAAAGGCCTTCAGCGTAGCCGCCGCGGGAGCCCTCCACCGCCGCCGTGCGGCCGTCCGAGGCTGCCGCGAGAGACCTCCACCGCCGCCGTCGTTCGACCGTCCGAGGCTGCCGCGCGTCTGTCCGTGTCCGCCACGGGAGTCCTCGCAGCCGCCGAGTGATTGTCCGCCGCCGCCCGCCGCTAGAGCTCTCCACCGCCACCGTGCGGCCGTCTGTGGTCGCCGCGGGAGTCCTAGCAGTTGTCGCGCGATCGTCCATCCCCGTCGCCGTCGCAGGAGCCGCTCGCGTGTCTTCGGAGTTCGGCGTTTGTCCGCTGCGCGAGTAGCAAGAGATCTTCGAGGTTGAAGGCTGCCGGGCGAGGAGACTTGCACCTCTCGCCGCCGCCACCACCACTAGAGAAAGCGGGGAGATAAAGGGAGAAAGATAGAGTGGTGGGGGGACTGATGGCGCCAGTGAAAGAAAAGGGTAAAAAGAGATGGGAGGGCTCAAGTGTTGGTAGTTGGTATAGACTATGACATGTATAGAATAACGGGTGCACAGGAAATTGATATAGAGGGGAGAATCTCAATGACTAGACAAGAATATTTATTAGAGGATGATAATAGAGTACGACGAGTGGGGACAGACTAAAGCCCTATGTGCCCTACCACGTTCCGCTATATATATAAGAGGCAACGTTCAACAATGAGCGAAGGACAACACGGTCGATCTGCACATGTACCTGATGAGAGGTGCTCGGATTTAAGGCATTCAACAAGGTTGTGAGCACAGCAGGAGAGAACAATTCTCCCTGTCCGAAGTAAGCGAATCGTTGCCGGGATTGAGCACCATGGCCACACTCGGCACTCAGTGTCTTTTCTAACGCAAGTAGAAGATCATCAAATTGTTTGCCCACACTCAAACCCGTTTGATGGTCTTCGTTAACGACTTAGTGTAGGAAGGAGGAGATTCAGGAAAAACAAAGTGAAGAAACTCAGGTGTCGTACAACTTTGATAATGGACGCGCTTGCCATGCACATGTGTTGACATGGAAGTTAAGTAAAAATAGACTGGGCACAGAAATGCTTCTCTTAATGTCCGATATAGTCATGCAACTGTAAAGTATTGTCGATCATTCACTAGATCGAGCATCAACCATCTCTATATATTACTCCATCTTTTACCGGAGGAGGAGAAAGACAAAATATTAATCCATAACTGTGATAGACACCCATTGGTTACTGCAGCCTAAGTTCTTATTGCATAACTAGCAAAATAGCATTATTTTTCTCATAATCTTTTCTCGGATAATATTTTCCTGGTGTGATTAATTACCCTCTATATTTCATTTTCTCCGTCCTTAAGCTTTCCTTTATGCTATGGCATTCTGATCTTTGATTTATGCAGCAAACTAGGCTACCGATCATACCGCTGATTTGTGGAGGGAGTCGATCCAAACAACATTATGTTTTGTGGAAGGTTTCTACTTTAATCCAATCATACCGTGTTACGCTATTGCAAGTTCATCAAGGTAGTTCGCATATCCGTCGAGGAAGGGAGTATCTCATGTCAGCAAGTAACATTTTGTATATGTAATGTTATATGAATTACTTTATTCACTTACCCACGATCACTACCTCAATGTTAGATCACACAATCCATTATCTTAGAGCAGATTCATCAGACCAAACAAGCTCCTATCTAAAGTTTAGAGGGTCTAAAAAAAGTTGTACTCCAGCAAACCCAATAAGCGTCTGTCCCAAGTTTAGAGGGTCCAAAAAAAGTGCACTCCAGCAGACCCAACAAGCCCCTATCCCGAGTTTAGAGGGTCCAAAAAAAAGTTATACTCCAGCAGGCCTCTACTAGGACCCCCTTTGGGAGGCTTCCAGGTCTATAGAAAGCCCTATATTTATAAGGGCTATTGCTAGAGTTGTGGCATTTTTGTGGCCCTTAAAAAATAAAGGTATCCTCCATTTAGTATTTGGAGAGTCTGGATTTTTTTACCGAAATCGTAGGGGAAGTCCCTACCTATTTTTAATATTTTTAATATTTGGAGAGTCTGTTTTGAGAGGTATCGGTAAAGTTAATCTTAATAATATAATCTTATTACATATTAATTGAAATAAAAATAATACACACTGTTTTTTTGTAAGATCTAACAATCTATATTAACCCTTAAAGTCCATTGGTTAGAGTAAATAAATAGTTAAATTCTAAATTAAATAAATAAGGAAATTATAAGTTGATCAAAGAATTAATGTCAAATATTGTTTCATATCATGTGGCACATACATGATGATAAAAAATGATACGTTAGTTTGGGCACACTTGAATAAACCGTATTGACAATATAACAACAGATATTTAAATAAAATTATATTTAAGTTTAAGAAACCAAAAATTAGTGTAAATAACTAGCTACCCGCGTAAATTTACGCGGGCCACCTTGCTAGTTCATCAAACGAGGAACTCTGCCACCTCATCCAGCGACTTGAGCGTCTTCTCGTAGAAGAGGTAGGACTCGTAGACCTTGGGACCCCGCACGAAGCGATCGAACTGCACCACCAAGCGGACATCCGCACAACGCGATGCGAAATTGTAAGCAAAAATTATAAACCCCGCATTTTCAGCCGAAATTCAATGGTACAAATTGACAGGCACAATGATCCTAGCTCGCACGGTTGAACATACCTCAGTCATGTTGTCGACGAGCTCGTTGGCGACGCGGACGTAGTCGGCGCGCCGCGTGGCGGGGACGCCGGCCATGGCGGTGGTGAGGTCGAGGTCGAGGTACTTGGACTTGAGGCGCACGTAGAAGAGAACGTACTTCCACGACATGGTCTCCAGCATGGGCCGCAGCGTCCGCATCCCCTCCGCCGTCTGCCGGATGCGCGCGGCGGCCTCCTCCGCCGTCAGCTCCGGCTCGAAGAACCGCTCCTTGACGTACGACTTGGTGCCCCACCGCGGCACGGCCCCCGGCGCCGTCGGCGCCGGAACGAACGCCGCCTCCGCGGCCATCGCCGGCGGGGGCGTCGCGGGCCGGCGCGCGGCCAGCGCGGCCGTGGCGGCGAGCGCCGTGGACGCGGCCACCGCCAGCCGCCGCGTGGCGGACGCGGACGGCGGCGGCGACGCCCGCTGCTGCGGCTTGTCGGAGTCCGCGGTGGCGCCGGGAGGCAGGGGCCCGCGGCGGCGTTGCGACGGGGACGAGGAGCATAGGATTAGGTGCTTGGCGAGCGTGGCCATGGCGAGAAGCTGAGTGGAGTGGTGGAAGTGACCGTGTGAGTAGGGAGTGTCAGACTTGGTGGCTAGTAGGACGGTAGGAGATTGTTTTTCTGAGGTTGGAGGGAAGCGCCGGCGCGTTACGGATGATATTATCCGGTTTGGAGCCTTCAGGGCCTTTCAGAGGATGAATGCGCGCGCTTTTTCCCTTTTGGTTCTGAGCCTCAGAAATGGATAAGGAGATTCAAGCATTTGTTCAGAAATACCGAGCAAAGTTTCAGATGAATTCATATGCAATCAATCCCAGATATGCTTCAAGAATTTACCTTGTTAAGTTGAGGTGCCCCAAGCATACTACACACTGTGACCACACTCTTGTATACTTGTAAATGAAATAACAAGCTTTTACTCGATGACCTTGTTCCTCCAGCTAATTTTTCACTGCTGCGCCAAAAGCCTTCTTGGCTCCTGACGAACCTCTTCTAGGTGACAAAAAATCCCAGCAATTGTCAGTTTATTCGGAAGGTAAAAAATAAGATCATGTGGTGCGATAGTATGTACACAGAAACTAAATGTAAGTGCCAGTAGAGGTTGAGCTTGAAAATAGTAATTATTGTAGCTTTCACGTATTACACGGTGAACCGTCATCAGGAACCGATGGACGCCTATCCGAAACGGTCGGGTAACAGCCCATTGCCTTGTCGTTCCATCATGGATGGAGGAAAACAACCTAGAGTAATTCTAGTGGCGGAATTGATCGTGGATTAATGGCAACACACCTTGATCGTTTCCTGCTTGGTAATCAGCTGTTGGACTAATATGAGGAGAAATCATGATTCATGAATGGATATGCCACTAATAAAACTCCTACACACCCAATGAGGAAATATATAGACAAAATGATCCAGAATCAAGATTTTAGCAGAGTGTCACAATCCTCGGACTAAACCGAATGTAAGGATAACATATCAAAATTAAATGTAAATGGCAGTAAATCGTAGAATATTAATGGAAATTGTTGTATTGCTTTCATGTCAACTTTATACATGGGTGAACTGTCGACGACCTTTAGTTCAGAAGGCAGTCGCCATTGTCAATCTATTAATTGAATTGATCATATGCATTATAATAGTATGTACGGTTGCGAACATGGGTTACGATGTTGATATTTGGGCTCTGCTTGTAAATGCTATTATTACTAACTAATGACTTATCTTTAACACTAATATTCAAATAGGCGTACTAAAAAGAACAAGAAATCCTAGAAATTCTCATAAAACAACCCATAAGGTCATTGTTTATGACTTTTGGCCCAATCGCTTATGTAACATGCTGAATATGTGCCATCTTGACATTGATTTGTAATGGCATTGTTTTTTTTTCTCTTATTTCTCTCCACCTTCCTCATCTCTTTAGACTCAATCTCACTGGGATATATTTGGTGTAGGACTGTCTTAGTGGCAACCCTAATTAGTGATATGTATGAATGATGACGAGTTGGGTGATTTGGTGGCATCAGTGGGGTGCCGTGTAGATAGGCCAACACTAATTGGGGTGATTTACACCTCTAGTTAACCAATTAGTAAGATTAAGAATAGGAAACTACAAATTAATTATTAAGGGAACTAGATGGTACCCCTAAACATGTTTAAGAACCACTAGCGTATTTTATGCTTTTAGTTTATATTTTAAATTTTACAAAGGGGGTGTGTTTAGCTGTTTTTTTAAAAGCTTGGAGCACCGCACTGTCATTTAAGGAGAATAAAGGGGTCCAGAGTTTGACAACACATCCTAGTTACAAAGCTCAATAACACAAGGAGCTCAAAGAAGGACTTTAAAAGCTTTTCAAAAAAAATATATGACACGTATACTCGTGAGCTTCAAACAGAAAATAAAAACGATAGAAATGTGAAATGAAACTGATTTCAATGAAATCTAAAATTAGAACGGACCACATATAAGACCAACAATTCTGATTTTTTGTCCATGAAGCCAGACCTTCCGACGACCAATATGTCGTTTGTGGCTTGTGGGCAATAATTGACGTTTTAACAAATAAGCTATGGGCTACACACTTGCATTCAGACGTACTTAGCAAAATAAGAGAGAATTCCTTCAATGCTATAAAAAATTATAGCTATCCCTTCGATGATCTTAGAAATTATATGATGTCTTCTCTGCCATCCATTTTAATTTTCTATCCCTATAACTTGCCGCTGCCGTAACTTTTACCTTAGGGGGGGTTAAACCTGATTGGCTCTGTTCCTCCCCTATTGTCGCCGCCCCTCCCTTTCATGCCATGCAAATCAACCGCCGCGGATAACCATAACCTGCTCCATCCAATCCGCAGCACAAAATGGAATAATAATTAGCCGCGTGGAGCAGAATTAGCCGCGCTCCGGGAGGCAAGAAAGGTTGAGGAAAGGAGCAGCGAGCCTCCGCGTCGTGCTCTGCTTGTTCCCATTTGCATGCGAGCTGCAATGTTTCCTCTATTCACAAGAATAAGAATTACTACCTCCGGACCTCAATAGATGACGTTCTCATAAATATTTTTAACTTGCTGCTAGTTCATTCCGCCTGTCCGAAACATCAAATATTCATGACGAGAGAGTAGATAACAATGGAGTGATGTATAAAGAGTATAATAACAAGAAACAAATTAACAGTTCAAACTATTACGACCCACTCGTGTGGGAGGGCCTTTTCAGTTTTAGCTCGGTGATTCAAAAGCTGCTCCATGAATCCATCTATCTAGAGGGTAAAATCCCAATGTTTTTATATAGCTGGCTAAGTCATTTAGGACTGAGCTCGAACAATTAATAGCCAGCTAAATGGAGGTATATCAGTAAATAGCGGCTAAATTACACATGAGAGTAAATAACAATAGAGTTCTAAATCAGCTATAGCTGGAAACAGCAGAGACTATAACCAAATATTTAAAACCTTTGTAAAATCCCACCACATTTTAACAGCAATGAAACGCTAATGAGACAGTAGTATAAGGGGTGAAAAAATAAATTGATGACAGAGAGGCTGTCTTATAACTTTTTATGGTACTAAAGGGATATCTATAGTTTTTTATTATAGCATAAGAGAAATTATCTCCCAAAACAAAGGAACAGTAGTACACCACCATTTGAGCTTGTAAAGTCTTTTGCCAACATCCTAACGAGCGGAAGCGGCCACATTTTTAGCCGGGTAACGAGTACTAGAAACAAAATGGATCGAAATTCTAAGTTTTATCCGAACTTGCCAATAATTGTCACCATTCACCAATAATCCTTTTTTTTTCTTGTGAAACCGATATTCGAAAATCTTGGACTTATCTCCTCTGTCCAATAAACAGTGCAGACCGACAGGCTAAACATCGGTCCTGTACAAAACGTGCAGCAATGAGTCGATGCCCATGTGACGCTCATCTCCATTATTCTCAAGCTACTATTATTCAAAGTGCCATGTTTCTGCGTGTGTATCTCTTCTTCCACGTGAAGTACATCTTCTTTCCATAATTCCATGTTTTGTTCTTTTGATTTGAAAAGGGGACGTCGACGCATTTTCTCCCACCACACGCTCCACGGGAAAACGACATCAGCTACGGCTAGGCTCGCCTGGCCCATTCCCGGCTCGTGCTTGAACAGGTTGAACACATGCTTTGACTATAATAGTGGTCTGCACACGCCGTGCATCCTATTATAAAAGGCCGTGGCAACTGCAGTCAAAGACATCTCACTCCACAGCCAAACTAATTCACTAGTCTCCCTCGCTCTCGTCGTCGTCGTGTACCTCGAGAGCTCGAGCCAGGCAATTAAGCAATCACCCAATAAGCTACCAAGCTTCCCAAACGTACAATGGCGCCGCGCAGCCGCTTGCTCGACCTGGAGAGGGACGACGTGCTCTTCTTCTACGGCGAGTACCACCAGAGCGACCTCGTCAGCACGGCCAGCCACGCGCTCGTCTTCTGGCCCGTCTTCCTCCTCGCCGGCCTGCTCCTCCACCTCTACGGCGCCTACTGCTTCCTCCTCAACCGCGCGGCGGGGGCTTCCTCTGCAGCGCCGCCGCCGGCGCCCTCTCGCCCCACTGCTCGGTGCACGACGACGATGGCAAGCTATACGATCGAGCAGAACTGATAAGGCCGGCCGTAATCATCAGGGATCGACGGGCGCAACATGTCTTGCAATAATCATTAATCAAGCTGATTAGTGCAGGAACAGGGTTACGGAGTAGTTTACATTTCGGGCTCCTTTGACGTACGTGCAGCGTCTTGATCGATCTGTGGTATATTCACTCCGAGATTGGGTGACAATGATGTACAAATCAGTTTGTTCAAGGAAAAAAAAAAGACAGTGTACGAATCAGACGAAATGTTCATAATCTCGAAACGTTGTTAATAACTGGAAGATTGGATGGCTTTGCACGGTTTGTTTTTCGTCAGTCGCCTGTTTTCAGCTGATTACAGTGGACCAATAAGACCACCCCATCTCGATTTGACGGTTCCTGTGCAGATCAAGCAATTGCTTTTGTTTCTCTAGCAAACATTTAAGCAATACTTTCAGTTCCAAATTATATATAGTTTTCTTAAGCTTTGTCCTAAGTCAAACTTCTCAAAACTTGAACTTAGTTTACAAAAAATCAATAACGGAGGGAATAGTATGTAATAAAGCTGGTAGACGCCTGCTTTCATCTTCTACTTTGCATAACCGGCTCCTCTGTTCTGGCCAGCATCTTCTGCTAATTTTGACATAATTCGCTCACAGCAACGTCCAAATTGTAATTTCCCTTTGAAACACAAATTTTATGGCACGATAGCTTGAAAAAAGCTCCCCAACACTGTAAATTTAAGATAATTTTTTATTATATTGACAATTAAATAGTTACAAGGACTGAAAGAACCCATAACTTAAAAGAAAGAGATTAACATTTAATGGATGATACTCAACCAATAAGATTAAATCAACTTTAGACAATGTTTTGCTCTCCCAACAGCAGAAAATTCTGATTTGAAGGCTCTCTTTTCCAACAACTGAGCAAACCAACAACCCAAGGACACCAAATATTCCATGCAGCAATTATAATTATTTCCTAAAAATTGGAGATCCAAATATTTGGCTGCCCTTTCGAAGCGTTTCGATAGAGAGAAAGATCCATTGAATGTGTACCTGCTGCCAACATCATTGGCTGAAAGAGCAGTGCATGCCCAATACTCCGTATATTGCAACTCTTGTTGTGTCTATTTAATATTGTCATAGTGTGAACTGATGTACTTTCTAGTTTTAGTAAGCATCATATCTTTTGCTTTTCTTATTATTCAAGCTCATTCATTGATAGTTTTTTTTTAATATTGGTGGCTCAGTTGTTCTGGTGGATTATGTGTTTATGTTTTCTATTGTGCGTTTGTGTGAGACATGTGATCGGTGTGGAGAATGACTATTTTATCAATAAACCTGCTATGGGCAAGAGGTAATCTGATCTTTGATATGAGCTAGCATGCATGTTTTGTGTTTGGCAATGCACTGCACCGATGAATGCTCATATTACCACATAATACAAACTAGCATCAAGTTTATGGATGTTGGCGTGGGAGGCACCCCCTGTTTGAATCTGGGTTGTTGATGGAGCCTGGGAGTGATGGACATGGTGTGATGCTAGTGCCAGGACAGGGGCGAACCCAGAGGAAAACTTGAGAGGGGGGCATGTATCAATAAATATTAAAATTTTGAATCCTGTGAATGGTGAAACATTCTTAATTACCTTTGTTTCAAATATTTGAGTGGGGGCATGTGCCCTCACTGGGCTTCACTTGGGTCCGTCCCTAAGGACGAAGGCCTAGTGCGGTAAGTAGCGTTGGTCAAGTAGATGAGATGCGGGTGAATTGCGTGGATGGTGCTAGTGGTCGGCCTTTGTCTGAGGAGGGTATGTGAGGGTCATGGTGCCGATCGCTGGTTTCTTGCTCACTTTGACGACGACGACGCCCACCGACGACGTTCCCCTCCATGGAGGTGTCGTCGTAGTGTTCACCATCCCTCTAACATCCGGGTGAAAATCTTATTTCGAGATTCTGGATGAGTGGCAACGCCGACTCGCATCACATCCTCCATGAGGTCGTCGCTTTGATGGCCCTCTTCACAAAAGGATTAATGCAGACCTAGGCGTTTCAAGCTGATTCGCTGAGACGATGAGATATGCTTTGAAGCTGTCATGGGGTTCTTCAGCAATCTGGGCTGGAAGTTTAGCAGTAGGATTGAGGGAAGGGTTGGCTGTTAGCTCTCTCCACCCTATTGTAGTCTTTTGTATGTTTTGAGTTTTTTCCTCGTTGGGGGTCAATGGTCTAAGTACCATTAGTTTGTAATGATCGGCTGTATACACCTATGTCCAGGTGTAGAGGCCGAATGTATTTTCTTTTATCTAAAAAAATATGATATGTTCCTTCACCACTTTACCTTATAGGCCCTAATCCGCGACATGTTGTTTGATGTTCAACATCCAAGGAAGTAAGGATCAGGGTTCTCTGCATTTGTGAAGCAAATGCACAGGGCATGTCACATGTATCCATCGGTGAGGCTAACGTATTACGAGAACAGATACATGCGTCTATGGTCGTGTTTAGATTGGAGGTAAAAAAAATTTAGATAATAAATGCACTTTTGACCACTAATTAGGCACAACATTACTGTAGCATTACTAAAGGCCGACCACAACTCTAGATAAATTTCTGTACCAATTTTAGGTAATAAAGACAGTTTACGAAATTACCTCCACAACTCTAGATAAATTTTTGAGACGAATCTAATGAGGTCTTTGACCACACGATCAGGGGGTGAATAGGATCTTCTTCAAAAAACTGCACACAATTATCTCACAATCGGGTTAGTAACCGAAACTTTCGGCACCCTATCAGATACTCCGGCTCAGATGACTGGAGTATCTGGCAGGTTCCCGGAGTTTCCTACGACAGAAAAAAGTGAGCACGTGATTCAAAGATTTCGAACAACTTAGTTGATTCCCTTTGAATAGAAAGGTGGGAAATCATCCAAGGATACTTTTCCACCTAGAGGCTGCACCACAAACTTCACACACGAGTAGATCGGAGCAAATTTATGAAAGTCAACTATGAACTAGCAAGAACACGATGAACAAGATGAACAAATATGAACTTGAGGAACAAGCACAACAACAAGAGACAAGAGATTTGATTTCCGAAGTTCACTTCCTAAAAGAAGCTATGTCTCCGTTGAGGTGCCTCCAAAGAGACCGAGTTGAGCCACAACTCTATCCTTTCCCTATGGCCCAAAAGCCAAGTTAGGGTTACTTACTATGATTTCTCCGAGGAGATGGCTTTACAAACTTTCCGAGGCAAGCTCACATGAGTTGAGCGCTCGCCGGAGATGCCTAGCCGTCTAGGAGCAAAAGATCCAAGAGTAACAAACTCGAGTCGATGGCCGAGGATGCTTCAAATGCTCAAGAGATGATGTTGATGCTCACCCACACACCCTAATCCAAGAACTCTCTCAATCCCCTTCTCAAATCTTGCTAGGGTTGGCTCTAGAAGGATGAGGGAGTGGATTTCAAGCTCTAGGGAGTGTTTCTTGTGGTTTGGGTCGGCAGGCAAGTGAGGAGGGGGCGAAGGGGTATTTATACTCGGGCCCCCAAAACTAGCCGTTGTGCAATCTGCGAGATCTGACCAGGATACTCCGGGACGACCATGGATACTTCGAGAACCCCCAAACCTGAAGGGGTCCTCGGAACAAAATTGTTCTGGCCCTGTCCCGGATATTCTTGCTCCAGAAAAACAGCAGGAATATAGTGTGTCCGTGAGTGCACTTGTGTCTCTCATAGGTACTTGGTTGGATCTCTTTGAGCATTAAAACATCCATGACTCGATCGAAACGCATCCCCCTTGGTAGTACGGCATCCCTAACTCAAATTCAAAATGGAAAATAATTTAAATCGTTCATTCTCCATGCCGTCCACCATGATCCATAGGGATATATCATCACATTCCAAATATGAATTTTATTACATTATGACCTGTCCATGAACTCAATTATTAAACCATTAGCTTTTTGATTACATTTATCATCATTCAACCAAAACCCATTAGGGAGTGCCTAGATGCACTTTCATTACTTTAGCATTATTGTAGCAAATCGTAGATTAATTATGCTCGTTAGATTCGGCGCACAAAGTTGCACTCATATCTAAAAAGATTTTACAAATAGACTTCATTTAGTACTACATACATGCAAGATTTTTTTTAAAAAAAATCCTTATTCCTGTGAAACACGGCCTATGGGAGATAGTACTCCGTATATGAGAGAGGGATCCGATGTTTGTGACGAGAACAGATGTCGTTACTATGGGGGCGCACAACCACACAATCCGGTGAGAGGATTGATGAAAACGGCAGAGACGATGCGATTGGCACAAACCGGGAAAAACAGTGTGGTGAACTTACTAGTGCCGTGTGCGGCTTCCATTGCAGCCGAGTTGCGGTTTACCAACACAGGGAGCCAGGCAAGACATATGATGATATTGATGTGGTCGTGTAGGCTAGTCAAAATTCAGGTCTATGCATGGGTCTTTGTTGGAGAAGAAAGGATAAAGAAAGAGTTAACATAGCTTTAAATCTTAACTTCTTTGCGAAAAATCTTAATTTTAACTTAACAGTGTAATATTCATTAACTTAGTTAATTAAGGAATTAGCTGATGACAATATTGCACGCATGGATTGGGTAAGTTAGATTTAAAGAACAAATGTCTTTCTATTTTTTGAGTTATTCCATTTTTTTCTGAAAGCCGACGATAATCTATACTAAAAGGATCGAGTTCTTTTGAAAACTTTTGTTACCAACGAAAACCCTCGTACCCCCCACAATATACCCACCTGGACCCACGTTGCATGAAAAATAAGAAAATATTGCGGAAGTTTTTTTTGGTAGAGCGAAAAACTCCATGTGAGTTCACCCCTAGACCCCAGTTTTTTCTCACCGGTGTTTTTTTGTATCCACCTTTATACCCACCTTTATTTTGAAAGGAAACTAAGCCACGCGAAGGAAAGAATATCTCGGTGCCGTCGTTTACCAAAGGCTGCGTCTATCGACGTGCGGTGCCCACGGGTGTGTACGTCCAGGACTCCGACACCGTGCGACACACGTAACCAACCATCATGCTGAGCCAATCGACGACGTACGCCTTGATAAATTCTGATCATCAACATGGTAAAGACAGAACAGATCTACGACACGTCATGCGCGGCAACGCCGCCAGGCTCATTGGCCCCAAGTTCGACAGCATGCGTGCAGGTGAGGAGCACGGTACGGTGGCACGGCAGTCGTGCTGCCTCGTGCACGTCATGCGTTGTGCCGCCAGGCTCATTAGCCCCGAGTTCGACGGCAGCCGCACCATGGTCAATGTCACCGAACACTGCCTCGGCGACGCCTTCGTCGTCGTCTCCATCACCCGCAACTTCTCAGGTTAATTCTTCTTCATCAGTAGCACTAGCTAATCCGTGAATTTTTTCTACAACTTGCATATATATTATATGTACATAGCCATGGATTTTGATTGATCGTAATCATTATATATTATTGCTGCTTGTTCTTGATCTCTCTCAAGCAAGCCGCTCCCGCCGCTGACACCAGAGTTTATGTTTACTACTACCGCTTCGGTGCCGCCGCCGCCGCCACCATTGTCGTCAGGTGAGCAGCCAACAGATTGATCTGTTTCTGTGAAAATTTTGATGTCATGATGATCGTGATTTTTTCATTGGAACCTGAATTTTTTTTCTGCTGTACAACAGGAGCAACGAGGCTACAGGGCTTGTCGTCTGACACATCATTCTTAGTAGCACTTCTTGCCAGCATCATCGTCGTCTGTGTCGTAGTTGTTTTGCAAAACTTGCTTTCATCAAACTACTGACTCAATTAAATATGCCTCCTCCTCTCTCTCTCTCACCCCCCCCCCCCCCCCCCCCCCCGCGTTGCTCCCGCGAGAGCGGCTCGGGCGGCTGCCGGCCTCCCGCCTCCGCCGCGCCCCCTGTCTCCCACTGCCGCGCCGCCGCCCGAGCCGGGTCACCGGAAGTCGGCGCGCCCGGCAAGGATGGTGGCGGCGAGGCAGCTTCCCCACTCCCCTCATCTCCGGCGGTCGCGGCCGCCGTCGCCGAGGGAGGCAACTCCGGCGCCGGTGTCGGTGCGAGCGGCCGGATCCGCCCCCTCCGCTCCCAGATCCGGCTCTCCTGAGCGCGGATCCGCCGCCGGGCGGGGGTGGGGGCGACTCCGCGACTGGGGCCAGGCGGGCCCGATCCGGCGGCTGGACGCGCGAAGCCGGCGGCCTGGCGTCGGCGCGAGCCGGCGGCGGGCGAGGCCGGCGCGCGGATTGCGGTTCCACCCGCGACTTGGGCCAGGTGGGCCCGGTCCGGCGGCGGCCGGCGGCCACGCGCGAAGCCGGCGGCCTGGCGTCGGCGCGAGCCGGCGGCGGGCGAGGCCGGCGCGCCTTGCGCCCAGCCGGCACTGGTGCGGCCGGGGAGACGCCCCGTCGGCGACCGGAGGTGGCAGCTCTGGTGCGGTGAGGGCCTCTCCTTGGGCCTTGCTCTGCCCGTGTCCTCTTCGTCCTTGGGGCTGGGGGAGAAGACGAAGGGCGGTGTTGCCTGCTGCTTCAACTCACCGTGGCGCCGCCTCTGATCTGCACGACGCCGACGAAGCTGCCGCCTTGTGGTACCAAGGCCTCTCCCACTAGATTCATGGTTTCAATCTCATCCAGGTCAGGCCGGTGCCGCCCCATCGAGGGGGCGACATGAGATTTGGCGTATCATTGAGAGAACCAAATCTCCCCAAGGCATTGGGCGGTGCTGTTGGTTGCATATGGCGTCTAGTGGAAAACTTCGGTGGCTGCGAAGCGATGGCTGTGGATGGACGCGAGTGGGGTTGGAATAGGTGCTCTCGGTTCGTCGGGCATGAACTTCGAGCGTAAGCTCTGACCCTTCTATGGGTTGGGCATCGATGGTTACACTCCCCTCTTGAGGGCGTTGCCTTTGGTTCGTGCTCGATGGCGATCGGTGGAAGTTCTCCGAGGTGAAAACCTGACGGTGGCGCAGTGCGCCTTTGCCTTCCTGAAGGCGTCGTATGGAGGTCTTTCTATGGTGTGTGTGTTGGAGCAATAGGCTCCGCTGGTGGTCTGGTCCTTCCTGTTAGCCTTGTCTAGAGTAGCCTCTCGCTGTCTCTGACTCGTGACCTAGAGGGTCTCGTTGCAGATGGGTTGATGTTGGATCCGCTTGCGGATTTGTGCTTCATTGTAAACTGGTAATCCCAATATTTCCTTTATGCTTTATATATAAAGCTGGCTTCGGCCTTTAGAGAACTCAATTAAATGTTTGTGCATACGAACTGCACTTGTAGATTTATGTGTGTTCCAATTTGTGAGAGTACACACGACATGATGGATCTCTCCTTTTGTGATCAGTTTCCACCTCCCAAGGAGTTCGTCCCCGTCGGCCAGTTCTGGCTGCCGAATAGATCGAAGAGGAGGTGAAGAATTTCTTTATTTAGGATGTCTCTTTATTTCTTGTTACTTGAAGCGCTATAATTTAAAAATAAATCAGATATTTCTTCTTGTTTATTTTAACTGATATTGTTTATTTCTGCATGGCACGCGGACGAGGATGGGGCCACAACAGGCTCGCTGGAAAATATAATATACCAGGTAAATGTTCCTTTGCATCATCTTCTAGCTATTCGAATAGATATGTTCTATCTGAATTTTAATTATTATCAGTTGAATGAGAGAACTATATGCTATATTTTAAAATTCTTGTTCATTATGTTTTTCTAATACACGCGCGTGTCGCACGTGCATTCTACTAGTTGGAGAAACGTGGGTCCTAATAATTTCAGGGCCCAATTGACGAATTCCAAGCAATTATCGCGCCGCTAAGCGCCATGTATATTATTCAAAATATCTATCTTATCGTACTGTATTCGCAAAAAGGAAAGTACGTCTGTCTTTTCGATCTTTCACGTGGAACATTTTCTTCCCACGTGAAAATCGCCACGTCAACGTCTGGGCTCCGTCATAGCCCCCTCCTGTGCCGGCCCGAGCGAAAGGTCTCTAAAGCCCACTAGGCTGGGCTTATCGTTCTCGTGCATCCTATAAGAAAGGCAGAGGAGGCGCAGGAGTCATCGCTGCACTGCACACGAGCACGAGCACCACATACTCACGTTCACGTCGGGATAAAGAGCCTTTCTTTCTTCATTCCTCTAGTCATCTCGACCTCCGATCCTCTCAAGCTAGCCATGGCGCCTCGCAGCCGCTTCCTCGACCTGGAGACGGACGACGTGCTCTTCTTCTACGGCGACTACCACCACGGCGCCGGCGGCCGCGTCGTCAGCGTGGCCACCCACGCGATACTCTTCTGGCCAGTCTTCCTCGCCGCCGGCTTGCTCCTCCACCTCCTCGCCCCGTTCCCGCACGCCGCCGCCGTCTGCGCGGCGCTCTTCGGCGCTTACCGCTTCCTCCTCCGCCGCGCCGCGCGGCCACGCTCGCCGCCTTCTTCCTCTGCCGGGGCACCGGCGGCGCTCTCTCCTGCCACTGCTGACTACTGGGTGCGTGATGGCAGGCTATGCGGTGAAGCAGGATTCGTGAGTTCGTAATGATCATGATGTCCTTTTCAAAAAAAAAAGAAGGTAATCATCAGGATGTGCGCACCGTCTCGCGCGGTACGGATCGGAGAACGAAAAGGTTTTGTAATTATTGTTGGATGATTACCGTAGCTGATCAGCTTAAAACGCCTTCCCAGTTACAGAAAACTAGTTACGAAAGGGTTCTGATCTTTTCCCTTTATGTACGTACGATGTCTGGATATGTAATACACGTATATATAAACAACTTAGAAGGAAATGCATGATGATACATGTAATCTCGCAAAGTTTTACCGGAAATATGAATGGATTGCATGATTTGTTTTCAGTCTGTTGCTTATTTCTCCGCTAATTACAGTGTCGACTAGTAATAAAAGTACCAATCGATCCCGGCCCAAGTGGCCAAGTGACGGTGTGAAATTGCTGCACGGACGACTGCTGCGTAAAGAATTGCATCAGGACCCATGGCCAATTCAACCTGATATGCAGGTGCCTCTCCCCGTGTGAACCTAATTAAAACATAGTTTTTGACCTTTCGCACATTGCCATAGCTGCTGCCGTCGTCACCACTTCCGCTCCAATCCATCCCAGCTGATGTGTGTCCACTGACCACTACTCGTGGATAGCAGAGTCCTCTCACTGATTCACCATTCTATCCTTGCGCCCACCATTACTGTCAGGCTAGCTTCCTGCCTCGTTTTTATTTTCTTTTTTTTTTTGTGCGAGGACCCTGCCTCAGATATCTCCTTATAAACCCCAAGGAGCACAAGAAGATAATCCAGTAGACTGTAGACAGTTGTCGGAAATGTACGTGAAAACATATTGGCTGTGTTTAGTTCCCGAAAAGGGAATGTGAAGTTTGGTGAAAATGTCACATCGGATACTGTAGCGTACTGTAGCACTTTTCGTTTGTTTGTGGTAATTGTTGTCCTACTATATGACCTAACTAGGCTCAAAAGATTCGTCTCGTCGTGTACATCAAAACCATGTACTTAGTTTTTTTATTTACCCACGTTTAGTGCTTCATGCATGAGGAGAGAGATTTGATATGATTTGATGTGATAGGTGAATAGTGAAGTTTGGAGAGAGAATTTTTGACTTTTTAAGGAACTAAACAGATTCTTATTCATCTCCTTTTGAAATTGTCAGTGCAAAGTATTTCTTTTCGAGAACTTGCTCGGCATGTATTTTGCTTCACACATACTGTTGTAGGTGTAAACCAAAATGTGTTCTCGACTTTCAATAATCATTCATATTCTTTTCTGTCCAATCATTATGTCGATAGTTTTGTTTATTTATGGTTATGAAGTTCGTATTAACGTGGCTCAGACGTTCCGCCATACTGTTGTGTTTTTTCTTCCTCGTGTTTAATTTGCGTGAGACACGTGATTAGCGTTCTGCAAACAACTAGATTATGGGACATTAACATGTAATGAACAGTAGGTTAATCATTCATTTTTCTGACAGATCTAATGATATGATAGGCGGATCATGTTCTGTTTATCCTATTGCTGTGAGTACTCAAGCTTGTCTGCGCAGATGAACTCTTGCGTATAGAGCAGCCGCATTACCACGAAGAAAAAAATCTTTATTTAACATCAGAATAAAATTTATTTTTTTCGTTCTGAAAAGTTTTTTATTTGATACTAACTTTTAACTTTTTATGTAACTTATAATGAAAATAATTCTATAAAGTATCATATTCATGCTGCGAATATTAGTTATTTTCCATAATTTTTTGAAAGTGCTTTCGTGCCATAAAATTTAGATTGGTTGCAAAGATAGCCTAATCCGGATGAATTTTAATTTTACAATTATAAAGGTGCATATGTCCCTTTTTAAATAAAATACATTTATATCCATTTGTTATATCTTAGAAAAAATTTCATGGATTTCAAAGGTGATTTTGAGGTCATTTTGGCTAACTTAATATAAAAAGTGATGGGAATGCTAATTATAAAAAAGTAAAAATTAGAAGCTAATGTCAAATAAGGAAGAGAGAATCTATTATATTAATACAATAGAGTTAAAAGGAGCCACCACGTTCGCCGAGAGAGTCAAGAAATTCCCACGTTAATCTAAAAAACAGAAGAATATATGCCGTTGGATCTTATGAAGATCTAACGATTCATATTAATTCATTAATCCAAATAAAAAGGGAAAATATAAGCCATCCGATTTTATGAAGATCTAACGATCTATATTAATTCATTAATAAAAAAAAGGAAAATATAAGTCACCGAATTTTATGAAGATCTAACGGTTTATATTATTCCGTTAATCCAAAAAAAGAGAAAAATATATGCCGTCGAATTTTATGAAGATCTAACGGTCCACATCAATCCAATAAATCTAGACCGAATATGATTAAGAAGACTATTCGCACTAGGTACGCCACCCGTGCTCCTTCGCGGTGAAGAGACCGCACCACAGCTCCTTCGTCGACGTGACGCCCGGCCTCGGGGGTTGGTCGCGAACCATCATGCTCCTCCACTGCCGCGACGTCGGTCCGTCGTCGCGCGAGCCGTCCAATGCCGCCGTATGAGGCCTCCACCGTCATCGCGTGGCCGTCCGCGGCCGCTGCGGGAGCCCTCCACCACCGCCGCATGGCCGTCTGTGGCCGCTGCAGGAGTCCTTCGTCGTTGTCGCGCGATCGTCCTCCACCACCCCTTCCGCGGTCGTCGTGCGGTCGTCTGCGGTCATCGCGTGAGCCGCAGCTGTCCGTGGCCACCGTAGGAGGCCTCCACCGTCGTCACGTGGCCGACTGCGGCCGCCGCAAAAACGAAACAATACTTGATAGTCTCTACCTCTTATCATGGTTAATAAAATAAAAAACGACATATGTACCTGTCTCGCTATATCTCATCTCAAATTGAAGACTTGGGAGTGATGTTGATGGCAGCATAAAATCTATGCTCATGAAAGACGTGGTGATACTTCAATTACAGCAGTATAGAGAAACTTTAGACAGGATGCATGTGACTGCATATGAGCTACATGCTTGCAATTTATGTAGGTGTAAGTGTGCAACTATACCATGCTCTCAAAGAAGAGAAATAGTGACATGTTTGGTTCGCGTCCATAGCTCGCCACAACACTCCACAATTCTCAAGTCTAAGCTGTCCGCACTAGGACACACTACCGCACACTTTAGGACGAATATACCGTATACTCCCCACACCGGCGTACTGGGAGGGTCCCGGATCGTTCCCGGTCCGCCTTTTCGAGCGGAGTTCGATTATCCTTCATCCATCGCACAGCACCAACTGCCTCCGGTCTTCGCGCTCTTCCCAGATCGCCGGCCCCTAAGCACCCCACCCCGTCCGCCGCCCCAGATCCGTCCACCGCCCCACCCAAACGCCTGTCTGCCGCCGCGCGGCCATCTTGGAGAAAGCAGGCGCCGCCAGCAAGGAGTCGCCGCCCGACCTCTCCGCGCTTGATCCACTCGGGGGAAGAGCGGATCTGCGGTGGGGAGGGCCCGCCTCCGCCACCGTTACTGTTCCCGACGAGGTAGGTGGCCAGAGGCGCTTACCGCCGTCGAAAAGGAGCCGTCCGCGGGCAGCGAGCCATTGTCGCCGCGGGCAGCCAGCCGTTGTCGCCGTGGGCAGCCGCCCAACGCCACCACCACGGCTCCGCACACATCCGGAGGCCAGAGCCTGTCCGATCCGTGCGAGCCATGCTGGCCGCCCAAGGCCAAACGCCGCCCCGCCGGGAGCCACCGCCTACGGGCAACTGCCGCCCGCCGCCGGTGGCTGCCCCACCGTCGCCCTCCGCTGGCCTCGGGTACGCGCTCCAGTCCTCCGGGATGAACCCATACATGGCCGCGCGAGGCTTACCTTCACGCGAGTGACTCGAGCCAAGGAAACACGACGTAGCAGAAGGGCACCGTGACGTGCTTCCGCGAGAACACGTCGATGTGGTGCCGCTGACGGCACACCGCGCGGGTCCTCCATAAACCCCATCACCAGGTGTAGCATCTCCTCAGGCACCCAGCTGCCGTCGCCGTCGCCGAGGCCCAGCGCGCGGGTGAGCCATCGCGGCTCCAGCACCTCCCCGCCTGCGAAGGCTGCCGCCGGCCGCCAATGGAGAGAGAGAGAGAGGGGGGGGGGGAGCCGGCGGATGAAGGATACACAAACAAAAGAATATTTTAGCCTGGCGCGGAAGGAATTCACATAGCAACAAAAAATTCTTTTTATTTTAATTTCATGTTACCACAATGATAAAAACATGACAATATTGCATTTGTTCTTTAGATAAAAGACGACAATACAATGAAAATATTTGAAGTAAAAAGGTACTAAGTTTATGTAAAGAAAATCTAGCTACCGCGCTGTTTGCGCGGGCCACCTTGCTAGTTTTTTTTAAAAAAAGAGTTGTCTTTTGATACAAATCGGCATCTATCCCGGGGAGGACCGTCGGATGTCTGGATATGTAATAATATATGTATAAACTTAGAAGGAAATACAGGATGATACAAGTAATCTCGCAAGAAATACGAATGGATTGCATGGTTTGTTTTCAGTCTGTTGCCTGTTTCTCAGCTAATGACAGTGTCGACCGGTAATAAAAGTACCATTCCGATCCCGACCCAAGTTAGCCAAGTGACAGTGTGAAATTGCTGCACGGATGCACGGACGACAGCTGCGTACAGAATTGCGTTAGGACCAAATGACCAATCTGATCATTGCGTCACTGTAGCATTTCGTTTGTATGTGTGAAAAATTATTCAAAAATTGATTAATTGGGCTCAAAATGTTCGTCTCGCAAAACTGTGCAATTAGTTTTTGATTTCATCTATTTTGGTGTTACGACATTTTGGTGTGATGGATAATCTTCTTTTTGTATAGTGAATTTGAGAGCTGCTTTTAAAAGCCATAGTTTTTGACGACATTGCCATAGCTGCTGATGCTTTGTGTCCACTGACCACTACTCGTGGCTAGCAGAGTCCTCGTTGCTTCACCATTCTATCCGTGCGTCCACCAGCACTGTCAGGCTAGCTTGCTGCCTCGGATATCTCCTTAAACCCATGGAGTACAACATACAAAAAGAATAGAAAAAAGTCTAAATTACTCCCCTTAAGTATAGCGAAAGTCCGGATAACCCCCTTAACTATGTTTTGGTTCAGTTTACCCCCTAAACTATGTCATTTGGTTCAATTTACCCCTTAACACAATTTGTCTTTTTTGTTTCTCTATGCACAAGTGGAATTTAAAGTTTAACTTTTGCAAAATTATAGCAGACAATATAAGACATGTTAAAAAAATATATCATAAATTTTTTGTCACTGTTTTGACAGGGTAATATATTTAATAATAAAATTATACTTAAAATACAATATTATATAGAAATTAATGATGAAAAATTCGTAAAATATTTTCTAATATAGATTATGATGTTCACTACCTCCCTGCAAAGTCTCAAATTAAAATTCATCTTGTGCATGTAGAAACAAAAAAGACAAATTATGTTAAGGGTAAGTTGGACCAAATAACATAATTTAGGGGGTAAATTAAACCAAAATATAGTTTAGGGGGTTATCCGGACTTTCGCTATACTTGAGGGGAGTAATTTGGACTTTTTCGAGAAGAATATTCCACTCCAAAACTCAGACTGCATGGTAGCACGCCGTGACACCATCGACTCTTTATATTGAAGAAGAAAAAATCAGTAGGCAGCTGTCGGGAAACGTGAAAAACATATTATGATTTTTATTCCTCTCTTTTTGATATTGTCAGTGCCAAGTATTTCTTTTCGAGAACTTGCTCAACAAGGATTTTGGTTCTTCACACATATTACTTTTTTTTCCTGTCCAATCATTATGTCGATAGTTTTATCTATTTATATGGTATAAAGGTGGTATTAGTGGCTCAGACGTTCAGCTGGACTGTTGTGTTTTTTCCTCCTCGTGTTTAGCGTTCTGCGAACAACTAGTTTATGTGACACTAGCATGCAATGGACAGGAGGTTAATCTTTCTTTTTTCTAATAGATCTCATGATTTGATGGGCGGATCAACTTCTGTTTACCCTATTGCTGTGAGTGCTCACGCTTGTCTCCGCAGATGAAGTCATGCGTAGAGAGCAGGTGCATTACCACAAATGGAAAAATCCCTGTTTGACACACAAAAAAATCATTTCTTAAAGTTTTCTTCTCTATATTTGATAATAACTTTTAACTCCTTTATTTCATATATTTCCAGTATTTCCATTAGCTAAGTAAGATGAAACGAGCACTAAATCACTTCCAAAATTTATGGAATTTTTGGAATGATATGATGAATGTATATTTATTAAAAGGACACATGCATCTTTATAGTTTTAAAATTAAAATTCACCAAATTAAATTATTTTTAAAAATAAAATGAATTTTATAGCACCAAAACACTTCCAAAAGTTTATGAAAAAAGTAACTAATATTCATCAATGAGATACACTAGTCTATAAAATTATTTCCCATCATAAGAGAAATGTGGGTTTCTTCTAAATTTTCTCAAATATATATTCTTCCTAATTTTATATGTAACTTATAGTGAAAAATAATTTTATAAAGTGTCGTATTGAATGCTGCGAATATTAGTTATTTTTCTATAATTCCCTACAAACGTTTCCATGCTATAAAATTCAAATTGGTCTCAAAGGTAACCTAATTTGATGAATTTTAATTTTAAAACTATAAATGTACATATGTGTTTTGAAAAAATAAATGTACATATGTCCCTTTAAATAAAAATATATTTATACTCATTATTATATTGTTACAAAAGTTCCATAAAATTTTTTAGTTTGACCAAATTTATTTAAAAAGTACTAATATTTATATCTCTAAATATATTTAGTACGAAGATATATTCTATTATAAATCCAATAATGATTATTTTGTATTATAAATATTAGTGTTATTTTATATAAATTTAGTTAAATTTGAAATTGATTGTTTTTTGGGAAATGAGAAAAGCATTTTTTAAACGAAGGAAAAACTTCCGATTTTAATCCAAATAGAGTTAAAAATCCAACGGGGAGCAAGTAACATACTATTATTTTTTTTCGTGCTTGGACCATGGTGTTTATCGAATGGACTATGGAGTGTTCTGATTAAAATGGCATCGTTTTTTTTGGGAAATACATTTTGTTCCTGCTCTTTCGTGCTATTCATTCACTTTGTCCATCTAGAAGAGTTAGATGGCTTGTTGCCACTATGCATCGTCCAAGATTGACTTTGTTACGCTATACTTACTATTATACAGCATATAGTGCGTGCTCAAGTTGACCAACGAGGTCACTGGGCCTTTCCAAACCCGAACTTAAAACCGCGTTTTCTTGTCCCCGCAGCCCGCAGGAACGCAAACCCACCCAGCAAAGCGACCCGAGGCAAGCAAGCAACCGGAGGGAGAGCCATGGCGAAGCCTAGCGGCGGCGGCGGGCTCCTGGACCTGGAGGGGCACTACGCCTTCTACGGCGCGTACCACAGCAACGCCGTCAACGTGGGCGGATAACGAGGTCTTCGTCTGGCCCATCTTCCTCACCACGCTGCTGCTGCTCCACCTCGTCGCCCCGTCCGCGCACGCCGCCGGCATCGGCGCCGCCGTCTACGGGGCCTACTACTTCCTCCTCGACCGCCGCGCGGGCGCGCTCGCCGCCCTCCTCTGCTTCCTCTGCTGGGTCGCCAGCGGGGCCCTCGCCGCCCGCCTTGGATTCTCCGTCGGATGGAAGGTAGGGGAAAATTTTGACGCATCCTTTTGCATCTGTCGGTGAATTGGGCTCGTCATCGTGGTCTATATCATGCCTTCCGTGCTTGGATTGAGATGTATCTGTGCCTTGCCCGTGTAATTGGCTACAATTAGTATCGCGTGTCTAGTATTAGTATGCTAATTTTGTATCTACAGGGGAATTGTTAATCGATCTGATCAAGTGAATATTGCAAAATCTCAGGTAATCTGCATCAGTAGTGACTATTGAATGGTGCTTAGGTGTTACTGTACTTTTAGTCGCACTGTAACTACAATTTGGGATATGGGATAACAGTATAACACTATTGCTTCTACTGTGGAATTTGGGTTAACACTATGACACTTCTACTGGTGCGGTAGGGATGTTCGAATGATGGTGGATACTGTAGCTCCTTTTTTGCTTGACGGTTTTAGTTTGTGGTTCAGTTTTTAGTGAGGAATTTACATGTGATGTTTAGACGTCTTAATTCAGTTTCTTCCTTTTCTTCTTCTGTGGTGATTGACACTGAAACTGAATAGCTTTGTCTCTCAGAGTTCCTCAATGGGTGATGTTATGTGAAATTATGATCTAGGTCTGCTATATGGATTTTCTTAGTTAATTTAGCCTATGGTAATTTAATTTGCATAACATGCTACTCATTTTTCTGAGTTTGTCTTGTTTACATTATGATGTCATAGGGAACTATTACCACTGTTGTATTTAGTTTTGATATAGCCAACTGGATAACAAGGGAAAAAACTGCCATATTTTATTGACCAAGTTTACTCAGTATCCATATGGAGGATCTATGCTTTAGTTTCTGTTGTGAGTGAAGTAATGGTCAAATGGATGGTGCGCAGATGTATTGGCAATATCATGATAAATAATGATCTTCACTGGTAGGCTATGAGCACAATCAAATATCATTGCATTCGTAGTTGAGTTGATCATGTTGTGTGCATTGCTTTTCCAATTAAGGATGTTGGAGATTATTCACTGTTGGATGCTAACTAGATTGAATTGCATCCTAGCTGATTAGTTCTGGAAGCCTGCTTTTCCAATTTGTCAAAAGGGTTCTGGCCATCTCACAAGGCTTAACATCAAGTTACTGGCTTCGGACTCTTTTGCCGACGTGCAAAGGTCCCGATAGATAATATATTCACTATGAAATTGGAGAACTGTGCATACATGGATATATATTTTTTTAATTCATTGCTGTCCTTCACGAAACTCCTCCCAAAAGGTGAAAGTATCGATCACTACACTCATAAACTATCATATCTTTAGCAGCAAAACGATCTACATTTTCATACTTTGTACCACAGAAATATTTTGTTCTGAGAGAGGACCATCTAGCTGTAGCTTGTCATATAATGAAGAATGCATGTTGTATGGTAAATAATTGGTAGACTCGTAATAGTACTTGCTCATTAGTCGCACTATTGATGTGCTCATTCCTTCTATTAAGCTTCTTGTAACCACAAAAAGGCAGATTGCATTTTGCTTCATCCACTGTTAATTGCTGCCATTACTGATCACTAATGGTTTTTCAGACAAACTATTTGCCGGCATTTAGTTACTTACCTGCGTCAACAAGAAGGCATTTGAGGCTTTGAGCACATCTATGCTAAACGGTGTTACAAGTTGATAGTTATTGCAAACCAATAAATCACGACAACTTGCACATTTCAGAAGCTAGACTGTGCAAGTGTCCTTACACACAGATCCTCTTTTGTAACATCAGAATTTCAAAATATGACAACATTGTACTTTGAATTTGAAAAGCTTGCATTGTTTGCTAATCTTGGTGGCTGGACTTAACGTATGGAATAAGAAACTCTTGTTGTATGTATTTCATATTGTCAGTGTGAACTGAGGTAGTTGCAAGATACTTCTTTTTTGGTCTATGGTTCAATCATTAACTCATATATTTTTTTATTAAAGGTTGTATTGGCGGCTCAGCTGGTCTGTTGGACTATGCAATTCATTGGTCATGGAGTTTTCGAGGTAAGTCGTTGTCATGCCATTAGCCTTGGCACTACTTATTTTGTAATCGCACCCATTAATTACATGTTATCCTTATCTTCACTGCAGAAGCGAGCACCTGCTCTCATTGACAATCTTGTCCAGGCTTTCTTGATGGCTCCGTTCTTTGTGCTGCTAGAGGTAAACCTTTGCATTCTTGTGGTTTTGGGGCTTCACTGTTGCCTCCCTGGATGGATAACAACAAGATCACCTCATGACAATCCTGTTTGCCTTAGATTCTTCACACATTTGGTGGGTACTAACCATATCCTGGCTTCCACGACAAGGTGAGCAAGTTGATCGAGAAGGCCAGGAAGGAATGGGAGGACAAGAAATCAAAGAAATCGTCATGAGATGCACGTGATCGGACTGTTCCTAACCCTCGAGGTTTGCCTGCTCGATATGGACCTGCTGGATTGGATGAATCTATACCAAGGATGATTACTGAATACTGATGCTATTTATGTTGTAAATTGAGGGGACTCTGTTGTCTGTTGTGTATATTTTACTGGGGAATAAACTGAGGTGAAGAATAATATATGTACACTCAAATGTTTAGTGGTGGCTCATGTTGGGTCTTAGTTCTAGCCTACCCAACTTGCTTGGGATTAAAATGATACTCCGTGTATGTTGTTTCTGTCGAGTGTTTTATTGTATCGATGCAATTGTATTGTGCAAGATCTGCTTTGTTTCTTTCAGAACAGATTTGAGGTAGTTTTTTTTTGTGCAGATCTTAGTGTCGCGATATATATAGGCCGCCCAATTAGCGTCAAGCACATCTATGTGCCCAGAATATCGGCCAATATATCGGCCCACGCCAGCCCGTGTCGCAGACGCCAGCGTCGTCTTCCCCTGCCCCAGCACCCTTGTGCGCCGCCACTACAGAGGCCACTCGCTGCCGTTGCTTGCTCCTCCGGCGAGCCCTCGCCGTTAAGGGGAATTGTTCTGAGGAAAGAAAAAAAGTGTTCAAATAAGAGCGAAAATGACCGGATCACCGTAAAGAGCAGCAGTAGAACAAGGTGAGGCGCGGCATCGGGGACCTCCTAGTGGTGGATGGCGGCGTCATGCCTCCTGCCCTCCTCCGCCTGGCGGAGGTGCAGCGGCCTCAGACTGAGCCTCCTGGAGATGAGGGAATCGACGCAGGGGTCGAGGAGAATGGTGGCGCTGGTGTCGGGCACGCTGATTTCGCCGGTTTCGGAGATTGGGTGGAGGGTGGCGCAGCGCGGCAGGGACGATGCGATCTTCGGCGTACGGCCGCCCGTATGATTGGTGGCAATGGCAATGGAGGCAAGCGTGCTCGGCGGAAGTCTTCTGAAGTGGCTACCCGCCGGAACTAGAGCGGAGAACCGATCTCCGATCTCCGCTGGAGTCGGAGATAATTGTAGGAGGTAAACTCACGTGTTTAACAGCTATATGTTTACTCACCTGTCGTGATTGTTTTTAACAGCTATCTGTTCTTGTTTCCAATATACTTAGTTGTGCTTCATCTCAAAAATGCTGAGTTGTACAAGGATTTCGAGATTGGATTATCCTTTTTATATTCCAACCGTTAGATGAAGAATGAATTGTGGAAACCGTGAAACGCATGGCACCATTGTAAACTAGTAACTACTCTTTCAATCAGAATAAAGTGATCGGCAAGTCCTAGCTTACAAGACGGTGCAATGGATGTTTGCAGTTTCACATAGAATTAAATGTTGGCACTGCATATCTGTATACAAGCACAATGTTAATACTGAATCGAGCACATATTTGCCAATAGATTTACATTATAATTTACAAGCACACTGGTCACTGGTGGTTTCCGCACCCACTGCTAAATATTTCAACATTTTTGTGGCAATTGTTTGATGTTTTATTTTTCTTCACCATCGCTGCCACCATTTTTCTCATCCATCTTGTGATTTTCATCCTTGTGTCCAGCCTTGATCTCATTACCATGTTTCATTCTTGACTTAAGGAGATCAACGAGATCCTGGAGCGCAAGATCTGTATCATCGCTCCTCATTAGAACCTCAGCAACCTCTGCAGGCGTCACTGCCACCTCCTTGATCAGCTCTTCAATCTCTGGATATGTGGTATGGTAGTTGATAGAATGATAATTGCTGGCAAGAATTCTGAAAGACTCTGCAGTGCAGTAGCCCATGTGGATGTGCATGTCCATTCTGCCAGGCCGCAACAGTGCCAGGTCGAGCCGCTCCTTGTAATTGGTGGTGAAGATGATGATCCTTCCTTCCCCACTTGCTGACCATAGCCCGTCAACAAAGTTGAGCAGCCCAGATAGTGTTACCTGTGCACAACATACACATTGTGATCAGCATAACCTGCGTAGGTAATTAAGGAAGTTGTAGAATCAATGAGGTAGGAGTTTGCCGTTATGATGCGTTCTGACTCCAAACTTACCTTTTGTTCCTCGTTTTCCTCTTCTGCAGGTTTCAACTTGTGCTCCTCCGGTTGTCTCGTCTCGATGGAGCAGTCAATATCTTCAGCCACGATTATGGATCGGTTGCTCATGCCAATGAGAAGCCTCCTGAGATCTGAGTTGCTTTGGACCTCAGTCAGGTCTAGATCATATATGTCGAACCTGAGATGGTTGGCCATGGCTGCAATCAGACTGGACTTGCCGGTCCCAGGTGGACCATACAGCAGGTACCCCGCTTCCATGCCTTGCCAATCCTCTTGTAGTAATCCTTTCTGTTGATGAACCTGTTGAGATCATCGATGATGGATTGCTTCAGCTTCTGGTCCATGGCAAGTGTGTCGAATGTAGATGGGTGGCGGAGGTCAACCGGGGACCATGTGTCGGGGTACTGATTCATGTGTATCTGGAGGGATCTTTCCTCATCCTTAATTGCCTTGGCTGTGGACACGATGTGTGGGAGGTAGGATTTGAGGGCTTTCTCCTTGTGCCTCTTATGGAAGCTCACCTCAAACGAGCGGACCTCTTGCTGACCATCGTTGCCATTGCCATTGTTGCTGAAGTCATTTCTAATGGTGATCTCACGGGAGATGAAGCGCCATTTGAACTCCGCGCCATCATACACATCGGCCATCTCCTCGCCCTCCGCCATGCTGACCAGCATCTTCTCGTTCTCATCCATGCTGCTGACGCGCAGGCGCTGCTGCCCGTCGGTGCGGATGCGCGTGGTGAGGTAAGTCTTCACGGCGCTGTAGATGTGGTTGTTGGTCAGGCCATCGGTCCTCTGCTCGACGACGATGGTGTGCTGCGCTGACATGTGCCACCTCAGGTAGCCGAAGCGAGAGAAGAGCACCTCGCGCACCTCGGGCGGCACCAGCTCGTTCACCACGCCACGCACCAGCATCAGAGACGCCGCGACAGATGCCGCCGCGGTGATGGCGTTCTTGTAGGACTCGATGGCCATGTCGTAGGACGCCATGGTAAGTGAATTCTTGCTCCTCTCCCGGCGCTTTTTGGCTAAACTTATTTTGTTCGTGGTTCTTGATATGTAACAGGAACAGCACTACGAGAAAGGATATGGCTGCCGAATAAGGGAAGGAATGGAGAAGGTTGATTTGGTGGTCAATTGACGTGAGCTGTTATTCCTGAGCTGAGAACTGGGAATGATCATGTGATTGATAGCTTGGTCCGAATGTAACAACAAATTGAACATGCTTTCCCATCTCCCAGGTTATTGTCCACGTGATTTGCTGCCATTTCCTGATGATGTGAGATTACTAGGTTTAGGTATTTTTTTTCATATGTGCGTGCATTGGATGGAGCAGTAGAGGTAAGAGCCGCCAGGATCAGGAAGATAACAAGGCCTTCGCGTGGATCGCGGCAAGCGGAAAGCATCTGCGTGAGTATGTTAGCGTCATGTTTGCGACAAGGTATCTATGTTTACAGTATGTTCGCTTGTCCTTCTGGAGTTCTGGCGAGCAGTGGTCGCTTGATGAGGAATTGAGGGGGTTAGGGTTTTCGTGAGATGCACGCCGTGTAATCTGTTAGCACTCATTCCTTTTGTTATCAATTCAGTCATTCAGAGATGTGCAGCACTCCTGATTATGTGAACATTGTCAGCCTGGGCTGCTGTGGATTCTCCCCGCGGTTGGCGTATAACGTTGTTGGCTAGGGCACTCTGATTCCCTGCGGGCCATGCTCACGTTTCCTATGGCTCTCAACAGGCCAGGCCAGACCGAGCTAAGTAAGCTTCCCACTGAAGATAGACATTTTCACTGGCCAAAATGATCCAGGGTGGGCATCGTCACTGAAGAACATGTCAGTCTCGCGGCTTGATCAAATCAGCAATCGCATGGACACGAGCAGAGACAAACCGAATCAGCATTCAGCAAACTGTTCGCTGAATACGAAACATTCGTGATGACTCTTGCACTGATTTGGTTTGTGTAGCCGTGTGCGCGTGGTGATCCATAACCTAGACAATTAGCCACTCGCGGCAACCGGAGGCGTTCCCTAGGGAAAAGTGTGTTCCTGACGTCGAACAGAACAGAACAGCACAAACCGACAGTGAGACACAGACACAAACAGCTCGCGCGCGCGTAAACGTGGGCTGTGTCTTCCTTCCATGGGCCACAAGCTAGGATCGGTCCTTGGGTTGGCAGGTTTGGGCTGCAAGGCCGAGTCCTAGCAGGCTTCCTGGCTAGGAAGATACGCGCGAGCGTTTGTGTGTGGGCTTGCTGCCACCTTCCGGCTCTGGGCTAAAATTCAGTCTGGACCACTGTAGCATTAACAATTTATGTGTGTCTCAAGAAAACCAATCGTAGGACAGTCATCACCACGTACTGGTTTCAGTCAAGAGTCAACAAATGCTAAGCTATAGTCTCTAGCACCTAATTAAGTTAGTGCTGAATAACCTCATTATCATATCATTGGCCTACGGCTCTACGAGAAGTCTCTTTTATTGCTTGATATTTCTAACGGAGCTTAACTTTCTGTTGATTCGAGTGCTGTCTGATGATGATAAACAGGGACAGCATTTATTCGTCCAGGTGACGGTGATGAAAAGTGATCAACTCGAGATGTCGATGACTCATCACTCAAGGGAACAAACAGTGCACCAAGCGACCTGGCTGGACGTGCTGGAGGCAGGAGACATTGACCGGCAAATAAAGAGGGTAACATTAAGGGTGCCATCATGCATACTCTGTGCATTCTGCACATCGAAATCATTTTATTAGGTTCTGATTCATTTTCAGACATATTGTGATGAGAGGTTTCGTGTCAATATTATTGCTCGATCTCAAGTTCCTCAACTTTTAAAAAGGTAGTGCTTTTCTACTCTGGAACTTAAGCAGTAGAGTAGGAAACTATGCAGTAGAGTAGGGTGATCGGCCAAACATGCTGGAGGCGAGACAACAACTTGTGCAGACATAAGTGGACGTCCCTACCGTGTGAAAGTTAGACTTGACAAGATGATCTGACCTTTGTTTAGAGTTATTTGACTGGTAAATAGCAGCTTTATTATTGCTTACGTTGCTGATACAATACTGCTTTAACTGATGTAAGCTTTGCTTTCTGATGGTCTACCCTAAGCTTTGTTCCAATCACGCTGCTGCCTCGTGCGCAGAAATATGGATATATATTTCAGGCTACCTGAAGTCCTGAACAGTTCCACAGCGTCTCCGAAGTGGTTGAGATATTTTTTCCAGCCAGCTCTAAGATAGTGTTTGGTTCCTTGTGCAAACTATTCATGTATCAATTGATCATAAATCTAAGATAGCCGATGTGTCTTAATTGTTTGAATTTAATTGAATGGACGTGCCTAGATTTCAAAAACATCCTCATCTAGTAATCATATATTGAACATCTCGTGTGGTGAAAACTATCAAATTAAAACCATACAGAAATGAGGTACACGTCTTTTCACTTCCTGAGTCCCTGCTTGGTTTCACATATAGCCGACAACTAGGCCCTTTCCTTTCCTCAGCAACACCATGATCCAATGGAGGAGGGTTTTTTTGTTTCTTACAACAGGAAAGGGGATTTCCTTAGCCCTGTACCCAGTGAGGGCACATGCCTCCACGATTTTGATTTTTAATAGAGTTTGTCTTGTATTTATTTGTGAAACTATAGAGGTCCATACATTAGCAGGCTCTCATTTACATTTCTGACTAGGGCTGTGTTTAGATTCGGCGAAAGGTGGTAGAAAAGTCACATCGGACACTGTAACGTACTGTAGCACTTTTCGTTTGTTTGTGGTAATTGTTGTATATGAAAACTATGCAATTAGTTTTTTTTATTTACCAACATTTAATGCCCCATGCATGTGCCGATATTTTGATGTGATGGGATTTTTGCATAGTGGAATTTTGGGAACTAAACACAGCCTAGCGCTTGTTTAGATGTAAAATTTGCACCCTAAATTTGACCCCTTGTAATGCGTGCGCCATTGTAGTATTTCGTTTGTATTTATAAAAAATTATCCAAAAATTAATTAATTAGGTTTAAAATGTTCGTCTCGCAGAGTACAACAAAATTATGCAATTAGTCTTTTATTTCATCTACATTTAGTATTCTATGCATGTGCCGATATTTTGATGGGATGGGAATCTTCTTTTTGCACAATAAACTTTGAGGATGTAATTGGATCTAAACAAGGCCCTAGGTTTGCCCTAACATGCACTTACATTGATGACGTGGTATTACATATGTTCTGCTAGTCGTCGGTGTCTAGTGGTTCGGCTACGTTTTGGGCTGACATAGTCCATTAAAAAAAACTTGGCCGGTGGGGGAAAGACCGCCCCCACGGTATTGTTAAATAGAGAAGATCTCAGCCTTACCAGCCAAGAAAACCCCCGAACCCTGGCCTCACCCTATAGGACCGCACCGTAACTTAGGCCGGCGACCACTGCCACTGCCCCCTGATAGGACCGCACTGTTACCACAGGCCGGCGCCGCTATTTGTAGTGGGGAGGTACAACGAGGAGATTTTTTTAACCTCAGCCTGAAATTCGCTCCTACGGAGAGTCGAACCCAGGATCTGAGGAGTGCTACTGAGTCCATCTAACCAGTCCAGAGACCCTTTCGCACATAGTTCATTAACAGAGCTAGCTGGTGAGAGCTGGCGTGGCACATATATACTTGATCAACCCTGGACTCGTAATCAGTGACGAACAACTTGGAGTTGTTTATTTGTGTTTGACTACTGTCTACTTGCTCTAAAATGTTCTTTTTCCTTGTTGCTGATTCTGGTGGTGTCATCTCAATAAGTCAAATCACCTTTGCAACCACTCCATGTTGTTCAGGTAGGGAGAAAGCACAAATCGAGTAAGCACGTACTAGCTAGGAAATGCACGCAGTGCCTGAAGATCATGCCAATGGTCTGCAGTCTCTTAAAATGGTCTGCAGTCTGCACTGGCTGCTTGCCTGCAGCAGTGCAGCCCCTACATTAGTCTTGCAGATTTGGATACTAAATGGTCATTTGGTTCAATGTTTGCTTTCCGATGGGACCTTGCAATGCATCCAGGCATCCAGCTCATTTCTTTAGTAGATCCTGATATGTGCTAACAGATATAGTCGAGGCATGCAGCTACTAGCCACGAACGGGTTCAGTAGACAATGGCCCATACATAGCATTCTGAATATTGCAGCCTGTTGCCTACCAACAACTGAACAACCAATGGACTTGTGCTGTATTTCGTGAAAGTATACAGATTCATACATTAGCAGGCTCTCGCTCATATTTTTGACTAGGTTTGCCCCTGCCTTGTGCCTGTACTGGTGATTCGGTCTTATACATATTCTGCTAGCTATTAGTGTCTAGTGGTTCAGCTGCGTTTTCATATCCTTGACAGTCTATTAACATTGCTAGTGCTAGCTACTTAGCTACCGTGGCGCGTACTTGTTCAACCCTGAATCCGTAATCGGTGACGAACAACTTGGAGTTGTTTATTTGTGTTTGACTGCTGTCCACTTGCTCTAAAATGATATTTTTCCTGATTTGTGATTCTGGTGGTGTCATCTCAATAAGTCAAATCACCTTTGCAACCACTCATATATCAGACTAATTAACGGTTTGTTCGTCAGGTAGGTGGAAAGCAGAAATCGAGTAAGCACATACTCCTATCTAGGAAACGCGCGCGGTGCCTGAAGATTCATCAGGTCAATGGTCCGCACGGGCTGCTTGCATGCAGCAGTGCAGGACCTACAGAGTCTTGCAGATTTGGATACTTAATTAATTGTCATTTGATTCAATGTTTTTGCTATCCAATCAGGCGATCAGACCTTGCAATGCATCCAGCTCATTTCTTTAGTACTAGATCATGATGGAGTAGGAGTATGTGCTAACAGATAGTCAAGGCATGCAGCTACAAGCCACGAACGGGTTCAGTAGACAATTGGCCCTGAATATTGCAGCCCGTTGCCTACGAACAACTGAACAACCAATGGACTTTGAAGCCGCAGTTCCTTGCACTTTCAGACCACTCACAACACTACTACAACCTCGGTCAAGACCCAAGGCACAAATACTGTATCCAAATGCTGTCCTTGTGTCGTGCACGTACGGCCGATCTGCGTGTAGTCACGTACGTGCGTGCCACGGATTTGCTTTTGACTTGCGACACGCGTGATCTGTCGGAATGGGGGGCGCAGCGCTCGCACGTACGGAGGCTTGCCGGGGAAGCCGGAAAGGTGGCGGCCCAACAAGCTGCCGCGCACGCGCGCCAACCCCAACCCGGATAGCATTCTTAACTCGCAAGCATGTGCGGCCGGGTCAGAGATTTCGCCTTGGACCGGCCGAACTCGCCCGCCCGCCGGCCTCCTCGCCGTCGCCATCGCCGCCGCTCCCCTTGCCCGCCGGCCGGGTTGGAGAGGCGTGGGAGCACAAGCAACGAACAGAAAAGGCGATGGGGTCTCTGAAAAGGCCCGGCTGGCTACTTGGCTATCCCCGAGCTAGCTGTCCAGCCGAGCCCCAGCAGTGTGATCGCGCGGTGGTGCGCTCGATCTGATTGCCGGTGTCAAAAATCTCGAGAAGATCGAAGCACTACGACTACTGGAGGGCGCGGCCGGGCGAGCGAGGTGGCGTCACCGGCGTCGCGCCATGTGTGTCGCTGCATGCTGCCGCCGGTGACGATGATTATTGGTGCAGTGGCGCGCGCACGGGGGTCGCTGTCGTGGCTAGCTTTGTTCCGTTTGACCCCGGGGCCGCGCGGGTGCCCGGCCGGTGCGCCGTGGCGGTGGGTTTTGCTTGCTTGCTACAGCGCGCGTGAGTGACCGGGCACGCAAACGCCAATGCGTGCGTACGTGCGGGCAATGATGAGACCCGGGCGACGTGTGATGCGCAGCGGCGGCCAACAGGACGCGCGCTCACTACGTTCCAGATGGTGGTGATGACGATGATGCTGACGGCGGTGGTGCGCGCATGGTAATACTATACAGCTGTTATTATCTATCATATCGTGATCACGAGCGATGTTAATCGATGAGCATCATGCTTGAGGAACCATGCAGAGATCAAACGGGAGCGCTATCATCAGAGGAGAGTCACGCGGTTAATAACCAGGGGCCAGCTAGCCGGCTGCGGACTGCGGTGATGTACGTGAAGCCCCTGCGCGCGTGCTGATTAATCACAGTGGTGACAGTGAAACGCGGGGTCCTGATCGCCATGATTTCGAGTACTAGTCCTGATCGATCGAGCGCACTCGAGACCGTCGTGTCGTGTCCTACGTGGCGAGGCGCTGGAGCTTTAATCCGTCCTCGCAGTAGCTAGAGAAAGCAACACGCAATAATTAGAGGCGCTAACCTTCTTTAATGCGGCGGCCGGGATATATTGCACACACTGGTACTAAAACATCCCACCGCGGGACGCAATTCATCACGCACCCGCCCCGTCATCGGGTCCCCATCGGACTCGTACTGCCGCTGATTGCGAAACCCCCGGTGCGGTGAGCTATCGGGGGCTTCGTACGTAGCCAAAGCCAATGCAACGTGACGACGTGAGGCCCGGCATGAGACCACACGCTGAACGCGTACGCCGCCGGCCGGGACACGCGTGTGCGGCGGCCGTCGCGACACGCGACCCAGCACCCCGCCCGCGCGCGCGCGCCGGCCGGGGCGGCACGTGAAGTCGCCGTCGCCGCATCTACCCCGGCGCGGCCGCGGAAAAAGGCGGAGGGCCTGCGTGCGTGGCTGCGTACCCTGCACCGGGCCGGCCGGCTTGCTTGACCCGCCTCGATCTGTCTCGCCGCGCCGCAGACGCCCAGCTAGCTGATCGAACCGAGACGGAACGAAAGGGCCACGTACGGGTCTCCCGGGAGCACGCCCTTTTTTTTCCGCACCTGCTTCGGCTGATCCGCGGCGCGCGTCATGCGCGTGTGGTCACGCATGGCATGGCAGCGAAGCGACGCCGCAACCCGCAAGCAGGGAGCGAGGACACGAAGGGAGGCGGGGAAAACACGTGCGCGATCGATCTATCTGGCTCGCTTTCGCGGCGAAAGGAGGGTGGCATGCATCCTGCTGGCCGCGGCGCCCATACTACGCGTATACGTGGCGCCGGCAGGCAGGCAGGCATATCCCTCTATCTATCCATGATCCATCCGCGGATCTACGCGCGCCGGCCGGCCGGCGTCGGCGTCGCTGTCGTGTCCTCCCGTGTGTCCATTGGCCCCCCGTTGAAATGTGGGATGGCCAAGGCGAGGGGGACGACGGAGACGTGGCGACTGTGCGGCGACGGGGACATACGGAGATACACGGCTACAGTACGGGTGGTCGTGGTCCGGTCCGGCGGCCACCGCCGCGCCGTGCGTATCTGCCTGCGCCCCCGTTCCCACGGGCCCACCCGCCGGAAAACCGGTCGCTGGCCGCTGGCCGGGATGGCACGCGGAGGCCTGCTACACGGAGACGGCTGCCTGCCACATACACGCATGTGCCGTATACGCATGCTGGTGCTCTGAGCTGCAGGCGTATGCGTATGTACGTGTGGTCACATGGTATACATGTACGTATATGCTGTGTACTGTGCGGGAACGGCGTGCAAGCGAGGGACTGTGCGCGTGCAATACGTGTATAAAGTACCGTATGGATACACTTTTCCCTTCTTTTTGCGAGCATTGTCCTAATAATTAATGTCGTGTACGCCTGCGGTCGTAGAATTTTAATGCGTACCTCTGAATAATGCATTCTGAATGGAGATGGTATGGGTACGGGCCGGTAAGAAGGCCCCAAACTTGATTTACAGAAAAAGACCGGTGAGTGAGTTCGTATACGTGCACCAGGACCTGTTTCGCTCTTATCTATACTAAAACGATTCTAGAGAATTGAAAACACGTTTCACCAAACAATCCACCCACACCCTATCACAGAGGATCCACCTGTCGGGCTTTAGTGGGAGGGAAGAACAAAAAACGCAACAAAAAATTGACTGTTCCAGGCTCTTTTAGTTGTTTCCCCGCTCAACTTTTTTCACCCAAAAAAGACCCACATAAATATACCCACATTTGTACCCACGTCTATCACGTATTGCTAATAGACAATAAATCGGAGAGTTTTCCTTCATATAAATAAATGTCAACTATTGAGTTTTGAGAATATATATAAAGCTCTCTCTACATGAGAGAGCGAATATAAAATATTTTTAAATTTTAAATAAATGTGCGTGGCACATGAGTTAAGACAAATGTATAGAAGAGAGTTTAGCACGTGCGGGCATTGCAACTATATTTTATATGTTATGTTTGATTTATTTTATTTATACATGTGCGTGCGCACATTTGCCTTTGCTAGTCCGGATAAAAGGTCAGATTCGGGAAGATATGAAATGCACAATGACAAATATAGTCATGCATATTGTAGAGAATAAAGGGAAGCACCATCAACTCAGGTAAGATCTAGCAATCAAATCGATGAGACTGATCCACTTAAACTGAAAAGAAAATCAGTGGGCCTACGCGACCATACTGGAAAGATCTCGCGGTCCTCCATGACTTCGATGTGGATGATGAGTACATGCAGGTTGGTTTTTTTATTTTTTATTTTTTCTCGTGGTATCTACAATTCTGTGCATGCAGCAGTTATTCAGTTAACCGTGAGCTCGTCATACATGCAAGTGCATCCACCAGAAGTTCAGATAGATCTCGTGGTACTACAAATTGGGGCAACATATGGGTCATGATCATTGGATCTGCAGGGCCCCCGATAATTGGACGAGGATCATGCATGATCTTCGTAGTAGCATGCCATTTCCTGTTGTAGTGCTGCGGTCCACAGATCCACTCACCCCACGTGTTTGGCTCATGAGATGGGCTGCTAGCTGTTGTACGCGTCTAAGGAGCTGGGGACGAGTGCATCTTTTGGCGTATGGGCACTTGGCCTGACAGGCCAAACAGGCCGATAGGGGCACCCACTGTTGAGTCAACTCGTTCTTCGCACGTACAGCGAAGTTGTTGTTCAGTTACTGTATGGAACCATGCTCCGAACCTGTTCGACTGGCTGGTGTTGGTGGCTGGTGCTGGTTTTACTGAGAGAAAAATACAGATGGCTGGTTGGTGGTGGGTGCAGTGGCTGGTGCTGGTTTTTTTGCAGAGAAAAAAACATTATGGTGGCTGGACAAGCCAGCCGAACAGGCTAGTGCCGTATTTGGTGCAATATTCTTATTTTGCCCATAATGTGACCACGTTCGTATCGACCACGACAAAACTATTTGCTAAACCCATGACTGACTCTTGCACATTGCGCAACGTGCGAAGCTAGTCTAAGTTTCTGCAATGCCAATTCTAACTCATAGTATCTATATATGGATAGATAGTTTCTGTAATATCGGATTAGTAAAACACTACGGCATCTTAAAAAGAATCACACTCTACAATCTATGCCTTTTTCTTCAACGGATCCATAATAATCATATTTGTTCTCCATCTATTGCGTTCCTTTGATACTCACTCCATCCACAAATATAAGTATTCCTGAATGTTTTGACTTGTCCACAAATAGAAGCACTTCTCTATCATTCACCCCTTCTCTCTCGTCTCATTTACTACGGTATAGTCTTAGAAAACACAAAGTTTAAGTAAAGGTAACAACTAATGCAAACCGAACAGCCAATCCACATGAGCTAATCAACCACGGCTTTTAACCAAAGCAAAGAACAATTTAGCTAATGATGAACATCTTTTAATAGGGGCATATGCTGTATCTATTTGCTTCACCCTTAGCATGTTGAAAAACTATAGAAATGCTTATGGCCTATTTGGTTTGGAGGAGCTTATTAGTCCCTCTAAATAAGCCTTTTTTCAACCAAACAGGAGGGGTTTATATGGGCTTATTTTTCATAAGCCTCTAAAGGGATGTTTTTTACTCTACCCTATCATTTGCATTAATGAGGTTATAAAGGTCATTTGCTACTATAAAGGCTCATTAAAAGCCCAGAAAACCAAATACCTCTTTAGGTTTATTATAAGCCTTTCCATGTGAGGGGCTTATGTGGCTTATTTCAATGTATCACGTCAAAACAAAACTCGCCGTGAGCATGACATGCATACCCAGACATGAGTCGGTACTTATTACAGTAGTACAAGACATTAACTATGAAGTGGCAAGTGAAAAAATGTCTCGTACATTCTCCTCCGCTCCAAAATACTATTCTTTATTTTTTCATAAAGTTTGATCGTCCATCTTATTAAAAATTATGCAAGTTACCATTTACTTTGTCTGTGAATTATTGTATAATCAAAGATACTTCAAGGATTTTTTTTTAAATTTTTTCATATATTTAGACTAATTTTTTAAATAAGATGAATGGTCAAACATTATGAAAAAAAAGTCAACAGTAGATATCAATTTGGAACATATAGAGTACCACAAATATGATCGGTGCTCATGACATAATTTTAGAAGAGCCCCTTCTTCAGAGTGGCAAAATGGCAAACAACTAATATCCCAACCTACACTATCACATCTCCTTAAGTGCAATCTAGAGCTCCGGGTAGACTTATTTCCCTTAATTTGTTAAAAATAATTGTGTGACAAGTGATACCCCAAGTTTCATTTAAAATAAATAGCCAAAAGATATTTTTACTAGTCACTTTTCCAATTAAGAGTTAAATCGTAAGAAATATGAACCAAAGTTGTCCCAGAAACTGAAACTGCCCTAAGCTTATACCTCCACTTGTATAAAATTATACAATTCACGTTAACATGTTCTCGTAGAAAAAACAATTCATTTTTGTTTGGACAATTTTAATGTATCCGTCAAAATAAAACTCGGTGCCGTGAGAATGACACATGCATACATGCACATCGGTCAATACTCAATACACTAACGCAAGACACTAATTACCAAGTGGCAAGTGAAAAAATGACTAGTATTGACTCCATTATAAATTGTTGTTTATTATTAAATTATCATCAAAGATACTTTAACCACAATTTTTTATATTTGAACTAAATTTTTGGATAACACTAAGGGTCAAACGTTATAAAAAAATAAATAATGAATAATAATTTTAAACGGATGGAGTACCACATATATGATTAGGGATCATGGCATAATTTTAGAAGAGCCCTTCTTTCTCTCCTGGTGCAAAAATACAAATGGTTTAAGAAAAAAAAATCTCACACCTCTCCTCAAGTAGCAATCTATAGGCCGGTCCGAGTAGACTTATTTCCCTTAATTTGTTAAAAATAATAGCCTAACAAGTGATACCCCAAGTTTCATCTAAGAGAGATAGCCAAAAGATATTTTTGTCACAAAACAGACACTTTTCTAATAAGGGTTAAATATCGTAAGAAATATCAACAAAAGCTGTCCCAAAAATGATATCGAAGCATCATGGGCTAGGTAAAATGATTAACCCACTCCATGGCTGTCAAAGTCAAAAGCTTAACTAGGAAACCCATCCCCGGCCGGACAGCCGGCCGGCTGCCCGCTGCCGTGCACGAGCATGCCCGCGTGCTGTTCCTTCGCCGCCACGTCTCTTTCCCTCTAAAACTGCAGCACCCGGCCGCCTCTTTCGCAGTATATAAGCCCCCGCCATCTCCCTCCACCACTAACAACTCCACTCCGACCCCCCCGGAAGAATCCGCCCGCAACAAGTCCAAAAGGTGAGCAGCCTCTTTTCGAACTCCAGATCCGCACTACTCTCGTGATTCTTTATGCGTTCGCCATGTACTAGCTAGCTGCATCTACATCATCGATCCGGTTCTTTTTGCCGCCGTTCCTTCGTGTTTTTGCTTGTTTGATTTGGCTTGTGATTATTATTGAGTGATAATATTATGCTCGTTAGCTAGGTCCACAATTATTTTTGCCTGATCTTGTTGTACAACTAGCAATGCTCGTAAGTCGTTGTTTATACGCTGACGAGTACTGCCTTATTTGTGTTTATGCATCTCATCACAGGCTCAGTATTCCCCAGCTGCGCTGCTGTGATCAAACCAAGGTTTCGACGGCGATCCTTGGTTCACTAGCCAGGCAGGTGATGGAGCACGACGTGCACCAGCACCAGCAGCGGCAGGCCATGGCCATGGAGCTGCCCCCGGGGTTCCGGTTCCACCCCACCGACGAGGAGCTCATCACCCACTACCTTGCCAAGAAGGCCGCCGACCCCCGCTTCGCCCCGCGCGCCGTCGCCGAGGCCGACCTCAACAAGTGCGAGCCATGGGACCTGCCATGTAAGCCCTGCTTCCTGCCTGATCGATCTATCGATGATCTATCATATACGCGATCTTGTCACTGTCGAATTGGAGGAAAGTTCATTAATGATTGACGTCACACGTGCGCGGCATGTATGGTGTGGTGTGCAGCTCGGGCGACGATGGGGGAGAAGGAGTGGTACTTCTTCTGCGTCAAGGACCGCAAGTACCCGACGGGGCTGAGGACGAACCGGGCCACCGAGTCCGGTTACTGGAAGGCGACGGGCAAGGACCGGGAGATCTTCAGGGGCAAGGCCCTCGTCGGCATGAAGAAGACGCTCGTCTTCTACACGGGGAGAGCACCCAAGGGCGGCAAGACCGGCTGGGTCATGCACGAGTACCGCCTCGACGGCAAGCACGCCGCCGGCGCCGGCGCCAGCAGCAGCTTCATCCCCTCGATCAGAGCTGGCGTTTCAAAGGTGTGCTTTGCATTCCGCCGATTTCACTTTATTGCGGATTTGATCGAGATCGCGACTCTGCCAGCGAGTGGCGTGTTGATCCATCTAACCGGTGTGTTTCTTGTTTCTTGGCTTTGATCCGCAGGATGAGTGGGTCCTGTGCAGGGTCTTCAAGAAGAGCATCGAGCCGCCGATGGTGGCCGGCGCCGGCGGCAAGAGGCCATCGGGCCCGGGCGCATGCATGGAGGTGGCGGACGTCGTGGGGCCGTCCATGTCCATGGCGGACGAACTCGCCGCGTGCACGCTGCCTCCATTGATGGACGTGTCCGCCGGCGGCGTTGGCGGCGCCGCCACCATGTCGCTTTCAGCGGCGGCGGCCATGGAGCTCCCGCCACCGGCACAACACGTGACCTGCTTCTCCAACGCGCTGGAGGGCCAGTTCTTGAACCCACCCTTCCTGCTCCCCTCCGCCGCGGGCCCCGCGGCCGCGGACCACCACCTCGCCATGGCGGCCTCCGCCTCGCCGTTCCTGGCGAGCCTGATGCAGCCGCATCAGTACGACGGCGCCGCGGGCGTGGGCGGCATGGTGCACGAGCTCCTGCAGGACGACGGCGGCTGGTACAGCAAGCTGGGCGAGAGGGAGGGGCTGAGCGGCGGCGGCGGCGCGTCGCAGGACACCGGCCTCACCTCGGAGGTGAACCCCGCCGAGATCTCCTCGTCGCGGCAGCTCATGGATCACGAGGCCTCCCTCTGGGACTACTGAGCTCGATCTCTTGCGCGATCATTAAAAATTGAATTAGTATTAGTCACCGGATTGGAACTGGGGATTATTGTTGTATTGTGTACAATTGAATATCGTCATGCAAAAGGGGAAACAGTTGTGAGCAATCAGAGTGCTAGATCGATTTGGCTTGGAGTTGTTATTGTAATGGGGATACTATTAGTATTGTTGTGTGACAGCAGGAAAGGTCCATTTGAAAAGCGGAAATTCTAGTGTTGTGCATTAGCGGAAAATGTCTAGTATTGTGCATTAGCGGCAACATTAGAATGACTAGAATTCCCGACACACAAATTTTTCTGTAATCCGGCAACATTATATGATAGTAGCTAGAAAGGTCTATTTGGAACATAGAAGTTGAGACGACTCGAACCGGATGGTCAAGGTGCACAACAACACCTCTCCCACACTAACCAGCTGAACAATCTCGCAACACACTATGGTCCGATATATCTGCAGTAATCTCACAACAATGTCACAATCTCAAAGTTTTGTTTGACCACTGAAAAGGGTTGTTTTTAACCCGAAAATTATGCAGCAATCTCGCAAATAACTACAGTAATCTCACAACATTATCACTGTCTCAGAAAGTCTTTTTTGAAATGCCAAGATTCTGCCGTAATCCTGGAATAGACAACAACCACTGAAAGGTCCGTTTGTAATCCCAGAAATTATGCAGAAACTCGCAACTTACTAAGATCCAGAAATTTTGCAGTAATCTGGCAACAACGTACTATGATCCAATTTTTTTTTCAAAAGCCTCGCAACATATTATGATTACCTGTCGTGTGTCTTAAAAAAGATCACTACTATGTCACAACAGGAAAATGCCATTTTGAACACGGTAATGCTGCTATAATCTCGCATCATATATATTAAGACTATTGTTGTGTTACAGCTGGAAATGTTCATTTAGAATGCACAAATTCTGCTGTAGTCTCGCAACATAGAGTTATGATTTAAAATAAAGTATATCATATAGCAATATGTAGTAATCACGTAGGAACAGGAATTGCACAGCTGCCTCGCAAAATAGAGGCATTAAATCTGACAAGGTGGAAAAGAGAATACGAAACTGATGTAAGTGATATCATCTTTTTGGCTTTTTGGCTTAGGAACAGTAGCCTTTTTGGCTTAGTGCTTCTCCCTTTGAAAGAGAAAACAGATGCAAGTGATATCATCTTAAACCTAAAAGCTTGACTTATACTTGTGCTATGCTAATCTCGCATTAAACCGCCTTAGCTAGCAAGGTTTGGTGGCGCCTGAGCTATCACTACTACCCGACCTCCTCCTCCTCCTCCTTTGCGCGCTACCCTTTTGTCCCATGCCCCAGTGCACCTCGTCTGGCTAGCATCCGCAAGTGCCACAGAGATGATGGCCGGTTCCATTGCCTCGGCAGCCTGTGCCTTTCCAGCCCTCCTCCTTCTATCTAACACATGGTGTATGATGTGTACGTACGATCTGCGTATTGCCAAATGCGGTAGGAAAAGAAAAGAAATTGGAAAGAGGGTCGCCGGAGAGCGGAGGCGTCCGGTCCGGCACGCCGCATGTCACCACCACTTGGCCCCCATCCCTCGTTGCGTCCCCGACGCAAGGGGTGGGGTGGAGCCCGCGCCGATCAGGTCCCCACCCACCCACGTCATCCGTTTTGTCCGCATCGGCATCCGGTGGCGCCATGCCTGCACTCCCATCGCCCGCGCGCGTCCACCCACGGGAAAGGGGGGAAAAAGAGAGAGCGAGGCCGGGCTCTCGCGCGCGTTGCTTTCAGTCCAGCGCGGACCCGGCCCGCGGGCTCCGCTCCGGCTGATGATCGTGAGCAGCGGCCACGATAACGAGACGCCGGGGAGGTTGGCTTGGCTCACCCACCTGCTAAAAAATCATGTGCCGCCACGGGCGAATCCCGCTTCTAGATTGTTTTGGCCTGTCGCGTGACGGGGGCCACCCGGGGGGCTAACCGGCTAATATCTTAGCATTATCTCCCCACTCTTTTAATCTGTCTCGTATCTTTGGACATCTCCGCGCTTCCACCGCTCGGTTCCCACCTGCCCGATCGAGCTGGAGGGAGTTTCAGATAAAGACGCATGCACGATGGATTCAATTTACAAGGTATTTTCAAATCGACAAGGTATATGGATTTGAAGTGTGGGCGCCCGATGCACCACTCAACGTGGCCAGGTCGATTGCATTCGCGTTCTTCTTATATTGTTTATTCATGGTTGAGGGGGGGCTGAAGCTGATGCTGGGAATATGTCGGGCATGATTCCGAGCTGGGGAGAGACCCGCTGATTAACATACAAAACCCAACAGTCCTGCTGTACTTTATCCTCTTGGCGTGCAGATGCGTTCATGCGCAGGCAGAGCCGCCAATTGACGCGAACTTGCCAAGTGTAGAATTGCAGGATTGGTTGCCGGGTCCATGGCTCCTTTGTTGTTTTCTCATGAACAAATTAAAATAATGCCGTCAAGCTGCGCTGGGCAGATCCGTCCACGGCCCTGATCCGTACCATACCATCATCAATCAAAGCCCCGTCACCCTCAGCCACATCAGGAAACACATCTGCAAGGCCAAAATGGCGCAAAACTATGGGCGGGCTCTTTTGTTTCCGGCAGTACTAGAAGGGATCTTGACAGGTATAGTATACAAGACCCCGTTACGTGAACATGAGTATTGCTGTATTCGCATCTGCTCATGCAGTGCAACGAACCGGGTCAAGATACGTCGCGGAAAGCGCGCGTATCGCCATCAGCAGGAGACGCCTCTGGATGTAACGAAAGTTGGTTGGGACAAGAGAGAAGATATTCGCACGCCAATATATATATTGCGAGGAATTGGAGTGGAAAAGGACTCGGGAGTTGGAAAACTTTGATTTTGTGTAGCATGGATGGGACGTGAAGCGTGCATTTGATCCGTGACTTTATTAGGTTCTACCGTTTGGGGTGACAGGGAGTTGAGGTAATGTTCTTCCTTTTGAAACACTACCATTGACTTCTGATCTGGAGTCAGACGCGCTACCATTGCGCCACGGATCCGGAGGTGGAAGTTATGATACTGTAACACTAATATACTTAACTTTCATGGGGCATCAGTTAGTGGTGTTGGCCTGTACGTGTCATCGTCTTGCCGGTAGCATGCTTAACTTGTAACCTGGTTTTACCCTCAAGAAACAGGTAATTTGTAACCCCGTTCGAGGCAGGTAAATAGGTAATGGTGGATCATATCTGCTAAGCAGCCTGTCCCTATCCCCTTCCATGTTTCGCAAGTACTCCTACGTACGTGTGCGTGGAAGAACAAAGACCCCATAGGCGGCGCGCGATCAACAAAAGCTAGCGGATATACACGCCCATGAATGCTCCCGATCCGATCCATCGAATCGGCACGTACTGTACAAGCAGACACGCCGCATCGACGGCTATAATTACGCCCATATATGGTGGTAGTAGTATTGTTATCATGGCGTAATCACGCGGTACCATCCGATCTAACCCGCCGGCTAACACACCCGATCATATCCAATCACGTACGTACGTGACGGCGGGCGTCGCGCGGTAGCTCAGATCGACCCCCAGCTACTCCCGTAGCGCGTAGTTCCGCGCCGCGCCGTGCGCTCGTCGGATGGCGCGTGCCGCGAGCCCGCCAAGGGACGACGAGCTCGTGTCGTGATCAGCTCGGGGGAATGAGCGAGAGGCCGGGAGGGACATGTCCTGCCTCCCCGTATTGATGGAACCATGTGTCCCTGTCCCTGTCGGGTGTCCTCCTCCTCCCGGGGCCAGGGCCCCCCGGTCGCCGGTGGTTGCGCCGTCCATTCGGTCCGCTCGCCCGCCGGCGGCGATGCGCGCGCCCGCCTCGCGCGTACGAACGGCGGGCGCAAAGCTAGCAGTTGTTGCCGGCCTGCACTGCGTGGATGGAGCACATACCCAATGCGATCTGAAACTCTGAATTTTCTGAAATTGGGCTGAAACTCTGGATGCATGTTCAGACTTCAGAATGAATGGTCGAGTGATGTAGGTAGCGCGAGCCAAAATTGGCAGACTTTCGGTTCAAAAATGTTTTCTGAAATCATCAGCAAATTCACGAGGTTTTAATTAGTAGGCCCGGAGCCCCGGACCAACCTTTGGCGGTTGTTACCGCCAAAATTGTTGGTGCAAACTGGAGTCCTGATGAAGTTAGTAAAAGCTGTGAAGGACTGTTTCTTCTGCGTCAAAGACTATGTCTATGAAATCAAAGTTCGCCGTACCATGCTAAACCCGTAACATGGATAATTAAGAATGGTCAAACCGTGCCGACACATCGAAGTAATTTCGCTGAACACACAAGGCCGGCAAGATAAAAGAGTGCGGTGCTGTGCAAACCATGTTGAGCTGTTTTCAACCTCAATTGGAGGGCAGGAACAGAAAGGGGTCGCCGATCGAAAAGAAGCAAATCGTTGGACCGCTGGCTTTCCCCGTAATAAATAGGATCATGCACGCTCATTTAATCCAGTTACTGCGCTAGTGCGCTGTCCGCATGTGCGTCACACGGCGTAACTTCTACTACTAGTCTTTTCTCACCTCCTGAGTGTGGTATGATTGCTGTTCTTACCGCCATAATTGTACTCTTTCCCAGTCTACGCTGAAACTACGAGCATTGACCGTGTCAGAAGGCCACCAGCTGAAACTCTTTCCCAGTCCTCACTCCTCACTCTCAGTCTGTTCACCTCTGCAGTTTACTGTGCCCAGCTGCTTCAGGTTAAACTCTGCCTGTCTCCCAGTGCCAGCCACCTATTGTTGCGGATCTCATCAATGGGAGGTGATCCGTACACGGTTGTTAGGTTGATCGATCATTCTTGGTGCGTGAAACAGGAAAGGTACTACTGCCTCAGGCCAATCATCAGTAACTTATTTTGTCCAGTAGTATTATTGTTATGCATCTTCGGTGAATTTTTTCCCTCCTGCAAAACAGGTGCGGTTCTTTCTCCAGTCGCTGACATTTCACATGAACAATTGAATCCTTGACTGTTTGAGCAGCTACCGTGCAGGCTGCAGAGCGCCTATGAGCATCCGAGGTGCGCCTCGTCCTGATCGGGTGGCCGGCAGCCGGCAGGTCACGTCCTTCTCCGACTCCGGGACGGCGCGATACCGACGGGGCCTGAGCGCCTGGCGGGTTCGCCCGGCTCCCTTCCAAGTTCCATCCGTAGACCGTAGCTAGACTGCTACTAGATGACAATCAATTTATGCCGCGGTAGGCAGTTGGCGTTACTAAAAACGCAGTCGCAAACGCTCGTAAACACGTACACTCACCTATATAAATACACCCGCGCAACTCTCTTTCACTATGATCATCTCCGAGAGACTGAACCTGTAGATCTTGATATTGATGAAGTCACCATAGACGCCTCACTATCGACGGAAACATCACCTACCACTGAAAGTTATCGGCTTCTCTTGTTGGGTTCCTGACCATTTCTCTTCAAATGCTTCATGTATTTGTAAGCATTAGTTTATGTTTGTTTGTTACGTGTTTTCAACTCCTGAGGAACCAAAATTTTAGATCGCCTCTGGGTAGAATTCAGAAGGGGAAGGCAGAAAAAGACCCTATCTTCTTCCATGTTGAATGTCAAAAGTTGAGATGGACTGATAATTCCTTGAGGAGGTTGCACATGGGTGTGTGCGTGGATCTGTTTACAGGGTGGTCCTGTGGAAATTGGACATGGAAACCGCACAATCAATGGCTTAAACGATCCACTGTTCCTAAACATGTCGCGAGGGTAAATTGGGCAGAATTTTTCAGTGGCTCTCTGCAAGGCTAGCAGTACAGTAAAGTTTTCTTTTCTCTTCCTTGTACGTAGAACAGAACAGGTGCCGCTGAAAATGTCAACAGAGTCAATTGGGCAACGACACGCAGCAGCCCCCGCCCCTTTTCACCTGCAAGTGGCAAGCGGCCTCACCAGTGCCTTCCCCATAACTCCCCGCCCAGAACAGGGCATACCATGCGTTGCAGTGTAGGGCCGTCACCTTCCACCCAATTACCCAAATACAGCCGGCTACTGGCAGGCACAGTAAACTGAACAACATCTCAAATGTGGATGCTCCGACGAGATGAGCGCGTGCAGTGATCCGGCAGCCAGTCAGTCAGTGATGAGTGCTGTGGTCTCTGCATGAGCTCGGCGCCAGACGCAGTCAAACATCCGGGTTCGTACCGCCCGAAGAAATCAAAACGTAGACTCGTTTCCAGTAGGTGATGTTTGTTCCACCATCGGTAACGTTAATACAAAGGTAACAGGTTCATTGCTGTAACGGGAATGGAATCGATGATGGTACTATTTGTTTGGTTCACCTGCAGTAATGGAAGGAGCGTGTAGAATTGCTTACCGCCCACGATCGAGCGTAATCAGGTTACTGAAGCTTTGGTATCCATTCCCGTGGCATCTGATTACGCTGTGATCCGATCACGCTAGAAAATGGACCGACCAAACAGCACCTAAGAAAGAACTCGGACGGATCCAAGGCTAAGGGACAAGATGTCACGTAGGCTGTAGCGCAGAGCAGCACGGCGGCGTTCGAGACGGACAATGTGGAGCGGCGTACCAAAGAGTTGAAGCGCATGAATACGACGCCGAGCCCGGCCGTCCCTTCCGGTGAGACGCCGCCGCCCGCGCGGGAGGGAGGCGCGCGGCGCCGTAGCCCGCGGCGAACCAAACCGCTGTCGCCATCGGTCGGCCAGCCGATCGCGCCGGGGGACGTACGCGCGCGCGTGTGCTGGTTCGTTCGCGCCCGGCCGCGGCGCGCGGCTGTGCACACGTACGGGCACACGCTGCTGGCGGCGCTGGCGCGCATGATGAGGAGAGGACGCGCATGCGCGCGAGAGCAACGCCGGCCACGCGAGCAACGCCCGCGCACGAATCAATGGATGGTTCTGGACGGCGGAGATTCGTTCTCGTGTGCTGGGACTGGGACGGGGAACGCGCGGTCGGCCTGGCCTGACGGGTGGGCCAGCATCGCCTCACCCAATGCTGAGCGCGGGCAGTCAGCCAATCTCCACCAGTACGGGGTAACCCAGCAGCACGTACGCTGGTCACCCAGGGCACCACGCACGCCCCTCAGCTCGCCCCTATTTATGCCGCTAGCTAGCGACACCGGTCGGGTCACTTGGCCACTAGTGAGTGACTAGTACTCACTTAATCCGTTCGTTCTCACTCTCACTAGCTAGAGCTTCACCAATCTTCTCCTGCGGCGATCGCGGCAAGTCTGGTGTGATCGGGATGGGGAGGTCGCCGTGCTGCGAGAAGGAGGCCGGGCTGAAGAAGGGGCCCTGGACGCCGGAGGAGGACCAGAAGCTGCTCGCCTTCATCGAGCAGCACGGCCACGGCTGCTGGCGCTCGCTGCCGGCCAAGGCCGGTGAGCGATCGAGCCATTTTCCTCTTGCGTTTCGTCCCGCATCATGTCAGCGTCGCTAGCTCGTCGGCTGGAGACGCGTGAGCCGTGTGTGTGTATGTGTGTGCTCACCCTGTTTGCTTTGTTGCTGTTTGGCGGCGGCGGCAGGGCTGCGGCGGTGCGGCAAGAGCTGCCGGCTCCGGTGGACCAACTACCTGCGGCCGGACATCAAGCGGGGCAAGTTCACGCTCCAGGAGGAGCAGACCATCATCCAGCTCCACGCGCTCCTCGGCAACAGGTGATGTGTCAACGTGATCGGCCACTACCACTCTTGGATCATCACGTACTAGTAACTCGATTCATTCGCTTGTCAAGACTCGAGTCAGTCCTGTCCTGTGCATGCCCACGCAATTCACAAGGAATGTACTGTCCCAGCCCAGAGGCCATCCAGCGCGCATGCATCTGCATTCTGCAACTGCAAGAACGTGGTCAAATTGAAGCGTGAAACAAAAACTTTACTAGTTCAGTTTTTTTTTCTTTGGTTACTTACTAGACCAATGCAAGTGGAATTGGCTAGTCACGTTTTCTATTAATGCTGCCGAGCCCGCTAGCCTCGCTGTGCCTCGCCATCCATGTCAGGGCGCTGGACCATTCGTCACCGCTCGCTTGTCGCCCTGGGCCTGCCATGTTGACCTCGCCACGCCCCATCATTCCTGCCATCCCGGCCTGTCTGTCTGTCTGTCCCTGCCCGTTCGTTCCCGTCCTGCACCACGAGCTCCTTCAATTCCCCTTCGCAGCCACACCACACGCGCCTCTAATCATTTACACCCGCCATTTTTTACCGTGTTGTACATTGCATTGCAGTACACTGCATGCAGCAGCTGTACATTGCGTCGGATCCCTCATGCGAAAATAACAGAGCAGAACTGCAGAAGGGATAATTTACTGACAGGCATGCTCGCGTGCGATCCGCAGGTGGTCGGCGATCGCGACGCACCTGCCCAAGCGCACGGACAACGAGATCAAGAACTACTGGAACACGCACCTCAAGAAGCGCCTCGCCAAGATGGGCATCGACCCCGTCACGCACAAGCCCCGCGCCGACGCCGACGCCGGCGCCGCTGCCTCCGGCGCGTCCCGCTACAGGGCCGCCGCGCACCTCAGCCACACGGCGCAGTGGGAGAGCGCGCGCCTTGAGGCCGAGGCGCGCCTGGCGCGCGAGGCCAAGCTGCGCGCGCTCGCCTCGCCGCCGCCGCCGACCGCGCCGGCGGGCAGCGGGCTCGAGTCGCCCACGTCCACGCTCAGCTTCTCCGAGAGCGCGCTGTTCGCCGGCGCGGCCCACGACGACGTGCGCGGCGCGGCGCGCGCGCCTGCCCTCCTCACGCCGCGCTCCTACGCGGCGGAGGCGTTCGGGGAGCAGCACCGCTTCGGCGACGTCGCCGTGTCGGGCTTCCTCGCCGGCGTCCTTCTTGATTGCTCTGCCGCCGGCGCGGAGCAGAGGTTCGCGGATGCTTCGACGGACGCCAGCGTCAGTGAGCAGCAGCAGGAGGAGGACAAGGGCTACTGGAGCAGCATACTGAACATGGTCAACTCGTCCATGTCGTCGTCTTCGTCGTCCTTGACTTCCGAGGCTGTCACGGACCCGACGATGTACTTGCCGGCGGCGGAAGAGTTCTAGGTTGCTGTCGTGCAATAATGAACTTTGTGCTAATGCTACTTTGCCATGGATGTCCTAGGTGTTTAATTTTGATTGTAGTTTTATATGCTAATGGGTGTCGACGTGGTTTGGTTTTTATGCACAATAAACTTGTACTAATTTTGTTTGTGTCTGTGTTTCTGATGTAGTGCAAATAATAGAATTAATGTTAAAGCTATCATGTGCATTCCTTTGAAATTTGGTACTTCGAGATCCAAAGGGTTAATAAATTAGGAATACACTATCCACAAAGGTACATTTGTTATAAATCCAATTGCAACATTGTCTCCCTGCACTACTAGATATATTCCAGTCATATACTTTGACCTTGCTAACCCTACGAGCATTCCAACCCTATTCGCCCCTGCAACTCTTAATATCCTACAACTATCTACCGAGCTCATATGTCCTATCCCGCCTGACACCACATCTTAATATATCTCATTCTATTGTCGTTCAATATATGATTTGTTAATTTAAATATAAATCAATATGATGTTGCTACTTAAATTAGTACCTACCCCGAGGAATAAGTCTTGAAGCTTGAATCTTAAAGGACATACAAAAGAGCACACAATATATCAACCTTCTCAAGTGCTTGTTTAGTAAATATGTTTTAGTTGATTAGATTTAAGGTTAGATGTGCCATTGTTTGGATAGCATAGATAAATATGAATTGTTATGCTTGCAAGGAGAGCAGGTTGCAGCTTGTAAATTGCATATATAACAAAACTAGTATAGGCTTTAGCAAGTAACACGAGAAAGGAGGGATGAGCATCACAAACAAATATGAAGTAGTGCTTGTTTCTCGTAAAAACTAAATCCGATATAGCCACTCTATAAGTTTACGAGTGAAATATGATTTTGAGCATGCATTGGACAATCCATGGGGTGATCGAAGAAATAAAACAAAATAAAGGATTAGATTATTGTATTTTGACCAGTGCCAAGGAAACAAATAACCATATCCAGTTAGTAATAATTTAGTGATACATTCATAATTTCACAAGTATGAACTCGAGACTAGCAAAATCTAATCAGGCATGAATAAAAATGTAAGTAAAAAAATGCTGATTTTAAAACTCTCGGTACTAGCAATAACCAATTTAATAACAGATTCAGTTGTATCATCACGTCAAATTCTGGATCATAAAAGTTAGATCATATATATTATACCAATATAATTGCATCCCTATAAGCTTAATCATCTTCTCAAATCTCTATTTACGTTCTTGTGAGCTTTTCATGTACTTACACTATCTCTAATACTTCTGACAACATTGCTCATTGCAATCAGACCTTTTTGAACTATCAAATTTAATACGCGGGCAACACATGGGCAATGAAATATTTTTGCCTTCACCTAGTAGCAAATAAAATATTTCGCCTTCACCTAGTTGCTTTTTCCGTACAAGTCCGGGCTTCCCCAATGGGCTTCGGGACGTAGCCCCATTCCACAAGGCCGCACAACAAGCTCATTTCCCGTTATCGACAAGGAAAAAGTCTATCTCGCCTCCATCATCTGTAAGCGAAGTTTAGTTTGGCTCCTCCATTTTAAATACCGGGCAAGTGACCTCCCTCATCTTACAAAACCGGTCACTTTTTCCCCTCATTGGTTTTGGACCCCGGTTTTGACCGTTCGTGTGCGGCCTGCTTCCCGACGCGGAGGCCTTCTTGGCGCCGTGGCCCGCTCCCGCCACTGCTTGCTCCGCTCCCGCTGGCGTCGTCGACCCCGGCGTCGCGGACCATGCCGGCGACAGCGCGAGCTGGGCGCGCGAAGGCACGCACATCGGCAGACCTTCAGCACGTCCTTGGTGGTACAGGTGCGTGGTGCGGCACGGAGGAGCGCAAGCGCCGCCCGGAGCGACCGCCTGGCGTCGGCACGAGCTGCTCCAGCGGAACATGGACGGTGTCGGTGCTCGCCGGCGCGGACGGGGCGGCGCGGGTGGTCGCCGGCGAGCTGCTGCGCTGCAGTGCCCCGGTGCTTTACAGGTGCGAGCGAGCAGGGTGTTTTGTTTTCGTATAGGCTAGGTCAGCAGGGCCCACATGTCAGTATCCGACGTGGCACGCGAACGGTCAAAACCGGGATCCAAAACCAGTGAGGAAGGAAAAGTAACCGGTTTTGTAAGATGGGGAGGTCACTCACCCGTATCTAAAATGGGGGGAGGCAAACCAAACTTCGGTTATAGATGAGGGAGGCAAGATGGACTTTTTCCTATCGACAATGCATCGCAAGCGAACCACACGCTCACTCACCGCTATTCCGGTCTGACAAGCGGCGAAGCACGGAAAGGCCCGAGCTTTTTGTTTCTCTAGTAGCCGTGCACTCAGAGCCTGATTGGTTTGCTACCAAAATCTTGGCATGCCCAAGTTTTGGCAAGCCAAAAGTTAGGTTAAAAACTTGCCAGCATTTTGGTAAGTTAAATGTGAGGTATGGGCAACTTTTGATAGCCAACCAAATAATAGCCAAAGAATTGGTCGGCCAAAGTTTTGGCATGCCAAAATATTGACCCTAAACCAAGCAGGCCCAGAAAGCCCAATAATTCTGAGGGAAACTATCAGCACAAGAAGTCTCGAGCGATCCGGCCCGGCACAATGAGACACGGAGGCTCCGGCGTCAAAGCCTCGTAATCGGGGAGGCCCATCCTATCTTACGGCCCAGTAATACGAACGCCCTCAGCTCTCTCATTATTTTTTAAAGAAAAAAAATCCCGCCTAGCCGGCCGCAGCTTCGCCGATCTCCCCTATCCCCAGCTGCTCCCTCCCCTCGTCGCGGTGGCCCCACTCCAGGCTCTCTTCCTTGGTTCGTTCCATGAACATGAAGGCATGGAGGTCATCCTCGCTAGCTGGCAACACCGGAGGGAGGCGTTAACCGGACAGGAAACGGAAACCTAACCCAATCGCCAATCGCCGCTAAGTACATAAATAAAAGGAAAAGTTCCACGAGCCCGGCCACTTGCTCGCCGGATAATGGCTTCCCTCCCGTTTCCTGGGTTGGTGATTGGGTGCCGATTTGCCGAACCGGGAACCAGATCCTGCGCCTGCTGCACATGCCATGCCTGGATATGAAGCCACTTGCAGCTAGGATGCAGATTAATTGGGACCAAGAGCCAGAAATAGCTAGGTCGCTACTCTATTTGGAAGCTGCAACCAAGCAACTTGCAGGGCGCCGCGGGACTTTGGGAGGAGCTGAGGACGAGAGCTCGTGATGGGGACACGGCGGCGACGGGGGAATCCTGCACGTGGGCGGCAGTGTAGTTGACAGGGCAACTGCCGTCTGAAAGAAACATTTCGATTTGTTTTTGACACTGACTGAAAAAGGTTCTGCACGCACTTACCATATTTGTTGCCTCCCGTTAATAAGGCTATACTTCCCCCAAAACATGACACTTACTAATTATGACTAGCAGTATCCGTAAAAACACGTTTTTCTCAAATAAAATGAGTTATACACATTATATATAGGAGTATTTTACATAATGAATATGACAATATCAATCTATATAAAATTTTGAGATCCAGGCTTCCCTCTAGTTCGAGCTTCTAGTTTTCTATAGATATTTATAGTCACTAATGGGAAAATGTTTAACTTAAAAACAAATCTAGATAGACTTATATTTCTGGTGATGATTAGAGGAGTATGTTTGTTTCTAGTGCTACAATTACTTATTTTAAGTCTAGTTTTTACTGAACTCCAAGATGCCATACCTTATAGAAAGAGATGAAGAAAAAACTATTTCAAATCTATACACTGGCCGGGGGTGTCACCTACGGCAGCTAGAAGCCATCTAAATTGTTAGAAAAGAAATCTTGCCCATAATGATATATATATATTTATCATTTATGCCAAGGGGATCAAACATATATATCTGACTCTTCGTACATGACGCAGACCAACCATGCGTCCATGCTGTTTGTGGTGAGGAGGGGACAGAAAGGACATAAAGGCGCAGGAGATGTGAGAAGATGGGATCACGATTTGGTGATCTAACCAAATATCATATAAATGAGATCAGAGGAGAAAAGGTCAATGTTATCTCGAATATAGCCTACTATATATATATATATATATATATATATATATATATGCGTGCAAGCTTAATTTACAGTTTTTTTAATGGGTTCTACTTCTCCAAGAACAACTTTTCTAACAAATACTTCTCCAGAACCGGGAGTAACACAAGTTTTCGCGCGGAAATACGCGGGATTCAAATCTGTGATCTCTTGCCTCGCGCATAGCTTTCTTACCGTCTCACCTACAAAACACATGTAACATAGTATTGAGTGTTTTTTTTAATAACCCTTGGAGGATTTTTTTAAAAAAATTAACACATGGATAACTTTTAGTCTCATGTGGTAACACCAACCGACTAAAGCTCATTACCACCCAGTACTAAAGCCTATGGGACCTATAGGCCGGTTGGTTAGCCTCTGGGACCATGAAAATTACACTTGGGTCTAATGCTACAATTAATCTTGGGCCTAATTCTATCCAGGATAAATGAAGAGGATGAAAAATACTTCCTCTACTAGTGTACCTTCTAGGGCTGTGTTTCTTTGGAGTGGCGAAAAAGTTTCAGGCACGTTTGACCAATAATTAAGGGTATTAAATAAAGTTAGTTTACAAAACTATCTTCACAACCCCCGATTAATTCACGAGACCTATCTAATGAGGCCTTTGACCGCACGATTAGAGGATGGTTACTGTAGCATTACTGTAGTAAATCATGGACTAATTAGGCTCATTAGATTCATTGCGCAAAGTTGCACCCATCCATAAAAAGGTTTTACAAATATACTTCATTTAATACTCCATGCATGTAAGACACCCTTTGAAAAAAAATTTCCATTGCATTTAATTTGCTTCACTCAACTGTAGGAGTAGGTTTTCAAGCAAACTTGTTATTGTAGGGGAGCTTCTCCCTTCTCTAATTTGAAGGTCCCCAAGAAGACTTGCTTTATGTTCATTACACTAAATCTAGCTCATTATGAACCAAACATAAAGTATGTTATCGGCCATATATGTAATTGATTGGACTACATTATAACACGACCAAACTAAGTATCACTTAATAAGAATCTGGTACGAGGACAGTTGAACGCTGTAACAATGGAACCACATACATTTTCCCTTTTGTAACTGAAGTAATAATAAAGCCGTCGTTGGCTCGTTGAGGAGGACGTGCAAGTTTAAAAAAACTGAAGTAATATATAATATCGATATCGTATTGTATCATATACTACAGACAACTACTACCATCATATCTAATCGATTTAAAGTTCTTTGCACGAACTACATGATCACTTAGGACGGGGGACACTATTAGTCTAGTCAAAATAAATTTGCATTCTAGCAGAAAGATAAGTTATCTTCCACGCCGTGATGTGGCTTAGTACGTGCTACAGGAGTTCTCCTTTTTCGTTTTGGCCGGGTTCATTTTCAGAATGACCAGAGTTGATTAAGACTATTAAAATGAGATGTCACATGAGATAAGAACCTAACTGCCGGAAACATCTAACGTGATCAACATGTACGACTACTGACACCGACAGACATATGAATTATTTAGTTTTTTTTTAATATTATCCTCTGAGCTACACAAATTATTTTATATTTTTGTAAAAATGTAGTAGCACGCAGTTTAATGGGCTGCAGGCCACTGGTCTCTTCCTCTGATTCCCAATTCCCAAAGGTAAATTGACAGCTAATAAAGTCATTTCCCGAAAAATGAAAATATAAATTAATGGACGGCGCGCTAAAGTGGTGTGCAAGCTTCATTAAAAAAACTCAGCTCCGCTGCTACATGATCTGCAAGCTTGTACCTACTCAAGTACGGAGTAATCACGAAAACTTGAAAGAGGAAACTCCTCCATTAGGTAGTATAACAATGCTCTGGGTAGCTCGAATCTCCAGAATCTTGCCCTTTTCGTCTCGCTGATGATTGACACTTGTGATGAGGGTCATTAGATTAAGGGAAAGAATTGGATCGAAGTCCTGTTGGTCTCTTATTTTTAGGAGGTGCTGAGTCATATCCTCGTTTGGTCATTGGTGGGGACATCATATGCTACCTCACATGGCCTGGGCTCCACCGGTTACCAAGAACTTTGTTTTGCCCAAGTTCCCATACATGGTATGTGCAAAAGGCAGAGAGTATCATTCTACCTGGGGAAAAAGGAGGGTTGCAGATGCATTCCTCCTGATTTTCTGTCCAAGATCCTCTATGCCAAGTAGAGGAGATATATGGATGAGGAGGTACACATGGTTCAACCATAAGAAGCGGAAAGAACTATATATTTGTCTCATGGCTCCTTTCTCTTTTGAGAAGATCGATTTGTTCTGTACTATACGCCTCAAAAAAGCACAGGTGACATAAAATTTTGTTTCCACGTAATAACTATATATGCTAAAGACGAAATTGCAAAACATCGGGTGGTTATTTCTCAAATACAATGATAATTGATAAACACTCTGGCTGAACATTATAACATTTAGCGCAGGCTCGACCGGTGAGTTCCATTCTCCTGGGCTTCACATATATGCCACAACTAAGCTTCAAAAGCACGGCCTCGTTAGCGGCCCAACGAAATTCAACTTTCTCAATGATCTGATAAGATTTTTTTATTAGAGAAATAAGGTATATAATAACATCTATAGAGCTTTGTGGTGCTTACTCCCTCTATCCCAAAAAAAACAAGCCATTCTAGGAACTAGCTATCTACAACGGAAAAGATATAACAATCTAAATATTAAAACTAAGCATCTACAATCACACTCATGTTAGTTTGTATATATGTGAAGACGCTATCACATTCTAGAACACTTACCTCGATGTATGTAAATTGTAATAAAGCAGCAAGTTTAGAATGACTTTTTCCAAAGTCATTTGGCTGGAGATTCGATGGACAATTCGCAACACATTTTAGGTATATCCATTATATTGAGGTTTTTAGTTATCAATGCACTAGTAGCCATGTGTACCTTTGCAATTGGGCGGCCAACTTCTGATTTCTATATGACTTTCTTGGCGTGTGATTAAAGAGATATCATAATTGGTCGATGACGAAGCTATACTCAAATCTCCAGCAATGTTAGTTGGTTTTATGAGATAAACTATATGTTATGTAAGAATTGTTTATGTTATTTGAATACCTACTCAAACTGTGGTCTGCTGATGCACGAATAATCATGGTTGCCACTTGCTTTCAAAGAGGTTGTATTTTGTGTGTTTCAAAGCGTGTTTGGCTTCAATGGTCTATAAGATTGTATGTACGTGAGTGATGAAATAGAGGGAGTAATATATATCTTAGCAGACGCACCAAATAAGATAGGATCCAGAGTAAATGCAGCGCGAATAGATGGAAAACATTTTCTTTAAGACTAGCACTTTGTCAGTGTGTTGCAAAAGTAGCAGCATGGTTAAGTAATACATACAAATAAATACGTAGCAAATTCTAATTTTAAAATAAACCTCTTGATGTAAAAGGTGCTTTGGAATTCTTTTATGAGTGCATGGTCAGTTAAATTATAGCCATAATGTAATGCTTAAAGTAAAAAAAAATCTGTACTCGTACAATTTCAAAAAAAATATCTTGAAAGAATTAGGTATGCCATTTATTTAGAAGAAAAAAATAGGTTCACATCATAATACTTGACAGTGAGCTAGGTCATTTCTTGTGAAAGACGAGTACATATACATACGCTCACACGCACGCACATTCACCCCTATAAATACATGTACGCAAAAGCTACCCTTGTGAGCACCTCCAAGATACTGGATCGGCTAATCCGATCTTGACATTTATGAAGTCACCACAGGTGCCACGCTGCCGACATGGATATCGCCTCAACTAGTTCATGAAGTAAATCCAGGAAAATACACATTTACTCAGTCAAAGACTCGAACCCTGGTGGACATGTTCCACCACAAGGAACCTTGCCAATTGATCTGCGATCAATTCGCAGCTAGGTCATTTCTTATAAAGCACATATATTACATATTCTTCCCCACCTATATATAAGTAGAAACTCAATGTATATAGCTCCTTGAATTGTTAATTTTCCAAATGTATATTTTCTGGAATCTGTAAATTCCAACCGCGCGCAGAACATTGAGATCTTATCGTAATCTTTCAAGCAATGCACATTCCAAGGACATGGAATCATAACCATTATTTAAAAGACAAGAGGAAGCCAGTGCGCTTTCTGTAGAATGGGTGGTAGCTTTTGGCATTTTTCCCGACAACAAATCTCCTTTTCTCTTGGCATATCCACCACGTACAAGGTTCTTGAACAAAAACCTTAGCATGACCTATTACAGTAGTGCTTTTACAAAGATAGATGGCGTACACGATCAGGTATTGGAAAAAAGCCTGGCCGAAACTCCCATTGGCCCGTACAACAGGCAGCAGGAGGTGCAGGACAGTATGGCCGTCACATCATTTAATCCTTGGATCCCATTGGTCGATGTACGGCCGTCCTCCGTTTTGAGAGCTTTTGGTTTCTTCGAGTTATTCTGTTTAGTGTTCACTGTTCACCACCCTACTGCAGCATTACAAGCCATATGTAGTCAAACTCACACACACGTAGTCTGAGCTGCCAAACCAACGCACACTCCGTTGAAATATGACGCGCTGATGATTAGTACTCCCTCCGTCCCACAATATAAGCATTTTTCGATTTTCGTGTATCACGTTTGATCATCCGTCTTATTCAAAAAATTTGTGAATATATTATTTATTTTGCTATGACTTGTTTTATCACTAAGTATACTTCAAGTGTAACTTATTTGTTTTATATTTTTATAAATTTTTTTGAATAAGACAGACGGTCAAACGTGATGTCTGAAAGTCAATAAATGCTTATATTCTGGGACGGAGGGAGTAACACATTTTGCCTCCTACAGTTAGACGTGGTTAAATATAGACCTCCAACAAAATTTTTTTAGTCAGCACTGATAAAGACCATAGCGATGACGTGACGATGTCTTACTGGAGCAAAGAAACCAGATCTGTTTGGTGAAACCATGTTTGTTGGGTCGAAACCATGTTTGGTCGAAACCATGTTTGGTGGTTTCGACCGAGTACCAGATCTGTTCTTTGTCAAAAGATACGAACAACATTCTTAAAATAGACAACAACCTGTCACCAGCTTATGCCCGAGAAAATAATGAGCAGATGGAACGCGACAAAATTGGCTTTGTGCAAGTGGGAGAAAAGATGCGTGCTACTATAAAATGCTGCACAAGAAACATAAATATATTAACATGTGGTTATTAGAAAAAAAAGTATCGCGTCAAATGTCTAGTACTATATAAGAATTGAATGATATCTTTTGCATAGGCTTTTCTTACTGGAATATGGGATTCTTTGCAGGAACCTTGCAAGAAAATTCACATGCACCCTAAAAAACATGTTTCAGTTGTAGAAAGAAATTTTGGGGCCTTCTCAAAGTAAGAGACCTAGTTGGAGCATTGCTGAAGCTGTTCCATTTTTTTTTGCCTCAAGCTCTCTAATCCAATGTAGAGACCCTAGTAGGAGCCTTGTTTAAGATATTGTTATTAGAGGGGGAATCACAAACTTCACGTGAATATGCCTGATGCAATATTTGAACATGTCTATCTTCTAATTGACATGCAACCACATCTATCCTTTATTATGGTTCATCACATTAAGGACATCAACAATACACCATGCTTCAGCTAGCTATAACAACACCCCGAAGGAAAAAAAAGGATTGCATTATGAAGGATTGGCATCAACTATATATATCACTACTAAAAAAGCATATTTAATAGATTATCTTAGATGGTTCCATTTGAATCATCTCAGATAATAATGTTATATTGTATCATATATGACTCGTAATTTGGAATACCTAAGACAACCCACATTAAAAGAAAACCATACGGAATTGTAATCATCCTGATGTCTCCAATCAAGAGACGTCTAGGCTAAGTGTGGGTGGATTGTTAAAATTTTGGAACTTGGATGTTGAAACTATTTATGGATGCAGAGATTAGTTCTTGTTTGTTCACTGGGCCCACGATGCATAGATCACTTCGTTGTTAGCTCTTTGATGATGTCCCTTATTCAATCTTTCCTTATCCGATTCTATATCCATCTCCATCTGAGCTCAAGAATCAGGCACATATGGAGGATTGATTTTCAGATCTGAAAAAACTTACAGCCTTCATGTAAAGTTTGTATTTATTAGAGTTCATGTGAAAAAGGTTATGAATTTTTCAAACAAGCTGAAATTTAAATTACAAATGTAGGTCGTTCCTGCTCATAATACAAGTGGGCATGGTCACATGGATAATAAGTATATATGAAATATTATATAAATTCTTATTATTCTTGCTAGCTCCTAATTCTTATGCATGCTAGTTATTGAGACGAGATTAAGCTAGTAAGTAATTGGCGTGGATATGGTTACTGGGTTAGTTATCCACATGGTCTGTGCTGCCCCAGATGGATAAGTATTATCCCTAGCTACTGGCTTCTAATTGTGTGCCAAAACAGATAATTACTGATGCTATTTGCATAATGGCACTATTATTACTGGTGTATACTGTCGGCGCTAAATATTAGCACTGTCCAGAGCAACAAAATGAAATTTACAAGGGCCATAAAGAAAAACTAGATTTACAATGTGACCCGGTTTACCACCTAACTCTCTTGTGTTGTCACGGATGACGTTTTCCATGTGTAGGCTGCTTCCTCCTCCCTCCCCCAACCCCCTCCCCACCTCCCCCCCTTTTTGAGATTGTTGCTTCCCCCAGTTTAGAAATAAACTGATAGTTGTGCCAACAGTAATTTTGAAATTATTAGTTTTCTATATTTTTCAAGATATATAGCCGTACAGCAAGGCCCCTTCCTAACTACCTTGGGTCCATTTCAATTATAAGAAAAGCACTACACCTCGAAATAGGAATCAACAAAAGAAAAAACTTTCTTAGAAATTAGCCCTTTCCTGATTGGTACTTCTCCGTATTGGCAAAAGTGCCGCAACATAGAATATTATATATGCTGGTACCATTTGTGAAAGTATTAGACAATTCTTTTACATGTGCATGTGCATCATACCCAATATGCAAGTTGCACTAATTATCGGACGGTCATTAAATGAAAACCCAGACCAACAGGGAACTAGTAAAGCCATTGGTTCACTTGTCAACCAGTTGTTCACTGATCGAATGTTCATTATTTATGAATATAATATTTATTTATTGTGTTTTATATGAATAATATGCATGTTTTATTATCAAAACGAATCACATATGACATAATAGATGGTATAACATAGCAATATCGTAATAGTCTATTGTCTAAAGATCGAAACCACATGTCAACACATCAAATTGATCAATAATGGTTCACTAAGAAGCTGGTTCACTGGTTGAGCAGGTCGACACAAAACCACCCGGTTCGACAAGTTCGCCGGTCCAATTGCATGACCAATCTTTTGATTGAAGCAAATCGATCTAGTCATTGGTTTCACTATTTTTATCCAGTTCAACCAGTGAACCGATTTGGTTCTTTTGTTCTATGCTGACGGTATATATCCAATGCAGAAGAGATCTCGCTCTACCGGTTTGGAAAGTATCCAAAAGCTATGTGGCTGGTGTTGTATATATGTTTGCAATGTGCAATCTTCTATGTATGCATGAGATGGTTGCCATAAGAGCTCAAATTTTCACTAGATTATTAAAACATCCACACAAAGTACATATACCAGGACTCCAGGAGAAGTAGTAATTATTCCTATCAATTCATTAAAAGATGACCCTCAAATTGTATATATTTAACATTCACATACAGCTGCCCTTAATTCTAAAATTTGTATCATGAATCCACACATGGCATCAATATCCATAAATACAGATGGACACTATGATAATTTGCATATATACAGTACACAAAAGATTCTGACATCCACAAAGGATCCTCCACAGTGGAGTTAGACATCACTATCAAAAAATTTAATCTTACATCTAAGGAAAAAAATCCTTGGTTTGAAGTACGAGAAGAACATTGACATTACCAAAATTTTTATTTTTGTTTGTTGGGTCTATGTAGTATGAGAATTGAAATGAATTTGTTCTTAGAAATTTGAGACACAAGGGTTTCGTCCATGTTAACAAATATGAACAGACATTACAAGATTGCTTGTGATGAGTTGTGAGTATTGGTTTAGTAGTAGTGCAGCATCGATCCAGGATGTGGTAGGTGGGTTATTATTTATGTTCCTATAACTTTAGAATATTGTAGTCCAACAAAATTAAGGTTGGGGGGGGGGGGGGGGGGGGGGGAGTGTCATCTCAATCACATACATGGAGTATAATATCAGAGTGTGTAGTGGATCCAGCCAACCTCGCAATACCCACGAGCCGGTGCCTCTTTAGGCCCAAGTCCATCAGATCTCACAACGAATAAGACGCATCATGTCTAACTCAAGCCAAAATACTCCTAGCCCTGTGGGTGAGAGCTGTTGCCCTACCTTTATATGTTGTGCTCCCAACTAGTATTCTTTTCATGTGTAATAACATATAAGGGTACATATTAAATTTTGGGATACATATTATCAAGCTTCACATCTAAATTGCGATTTGAATTTTAAAATGACATCCTAAAAATTCTTTAAACTAACATTTGTCGCATGTATAATTATTAATTTAAGTGCGATACAATAAGAATTAGTGGCCACAGTTATATTTACTAGGGGCACGGCGGCTGTACCAATCGCCAAAATGATTTCTTTTTTGAAGGAGTGTGGCATAAATTAGTTTGTACTTCTTGGTAAACAAGATCTACTTTTGGACTTCATAGTATGAAAAGTCAAAGGTTATGTGCCGACAACCAATCACGGACAACGAGAAATAAGTGCATGTGTTATTGCCCGAAACAGAAAAGACATACAAAAAATATTATTGGTTGCTTCATGTACTTAATAGATTTACCGTGCACACACAACACCATGTTGCCTTTCAATTTAACTCTACTACAAAACTGGAATATCAGATTGAGAGAATTGTCTTCTTGTGATGAAACGATTTAGTCAAAGTTAGCATGACATGTGTCATTTCTCAATCTATACATAGGCATTTGACTTTTTGCAAATAAATTAAAAAAACATAGGCAACTGACATAGTATACTCCTAACCTAAATATTGAATTAATTATAGATATATAGTATTCAATATGTAGTAAATATACTTAATATATTATTTCTAATAGAATATTGATGGAGAAACTTTACAATGTTGCACTAAAAGTTATATTGTAATCTAAATGTCTTTGTGGCACATTTATCTAGACTAGAAATTAGGTATCCGAGCGACAGTCCTCTGTCTCCTCTGCTATGCTACGCATCAGCAAATTTAATGTCATGAAACCTCCACTGAAACTAGTCTAAGTTATGGATCAAATCTTCAAAGAACATCTTGCTAATTTGCTAACAAAAACAGAATGATCTGTTCAAATAACCTGTAGCTAGTACCATATATATTGACATGGCTGCTGCGTACATGCATATGCTTGTAACCGGCCAGTTTACTGGTGAATGATGACATTGCGAGTCGTCTTCCCGCGTCTTCCACGCGTCGGCTAACGGTCCGGCAGGCGGCGGGGACACCACGAGCACCTCCCGCCCGTCTCTAGGGCACACCAACAATATTATCTTCGCCATCGGGCTCAATTATTTAACACTACTTTTAATAAACTTTGCTAAGCACGCTAAACCAAACCAATCGTCTACTACGATCTTCTGCGCGCGTATCATTTGTAGCACGTACTCTTCGTCTAGCTAGCTACTCTATATTTCGTGCTAGTTCTTGCTCAACAACCTCTAGCTTCGTGATACACTGCTTGATAGGTTTTGCAAGTTTATTTTTTTCTAACTTCAATTCTTTTCTAAGAACTTATATATATGCTTACATACATATGTTTCTTCTGATCGATTACACATACAATCAGAAAAAGGAGCGCTACGTACAGGCCGTCTGATCGAGATATATACGTGCGTGCGTGTGTATTACCTTTCGTGCTCGCGACGATTTTCTGGGCCATCATTACCACAGGCATTTATCGGGGGAGCACCAACCAAATAAACTAAAGCCCTGAGATCAGGCAGCCAATCGGGCGTCGTGCGTCTTCCTCCCCTTGCCCTTTCTTTGCTAAATAAAGCAAGGCAGCAGATAGGGGAAAGTCTGCTTGCAAGTTGCATCCACCCAGCGCCAAGAAAAGCCAGCCTCCTTCCCACAAACGCACACCCAGACGCATTATTCCCTTCCCTTCTCCTCCCTTGGGAAACCTTTTGAGCTTTCTTCTTCCAGCTCCCAGCCCAGATCTCCCCTCCTTATTACCTTCTTTGGCACCTTCTCCTGGCCGGCCGGAGATCCCGCCGTCGTCCTTGATCGAGGGCCATCTCCGGCCATTTCCACCGCGTGAGAGAGAGAGAGAGAGAGAGAGAGAGAGAGAGAGAGAGAGAGAGAGAGAGAGAGAGAGAGAGAGAGAGATGGGGAGGGGAAAGATCGTGATCCGCAGGATTGACAACTCCACGAGCCGGCAGGTCACCTTCTCCAAGCGCCGGAACGGGATCTTCAAGAAGGCCAAGGAGCTCGCCATCCTCTGCGACGCCGAGGTCGGCCTCATGATTTTCTCCAGCACCGGCCGCCTCTATGAGTACTCTAGCACCAGGTCTGTTCATCTATGCTTTCATCTAGATTTTCCATGGTTTCTTCTGCTTGAAGGGATGGAGATTATTCTTGTCTCTCTCTTTTGGTATTGGTAGTGGGGGTGGAGGGGCCGGGTGTGGGGTGTTTATTAATTTGTTGCTCAGATTTATTGATTTATAACTACCATTTGCTGTCCAAATATTATATATATTGACATACTAGATAGACATCTTCTGCATATATATAAAGGCTTGAAAGACAGATTTATTTGTCACATATTCACTATCATGCATGGAGCAATGATTACATAAATATATATCAATCTTTCATTGATGAGCAAGAAGTTGTGCCGTCTAATTTAACTTCTCTTTATTAGCATCAGTATTATTTTTTCCCCTCTTCCTTATTCGATCTATCAGAATTTCTTTGTCTGTTCTAAAAAAAATCAGAATTTCTTTGTGCTTTGTGTAAAACTTGTATATTAATTTGGTCGTACAGTTTCATGTGATTCGTACAGTTTCATGTGATCAACACCGTGCATTACAGTAGTAGGAAACACATAGGGTTTCGTGATAGCATGCATGTGTCGTCCGTTTTACAGGCCAGTTCGTATCATGCATAAACACAATCCAATTGGTTGATTTCTTCCAGATAGATAGCATGGATCTAACTTCTATAATTAAGAAATTTTATTTGTCCTTTTATTTTATTTTATTGATACTTGAACTCTAAATATTATACACTGAAACACACAGTAACATTTCTTCTTCTTTTTTTCTTTTGTAAATTACTTTGGTGACGTGCACAGCATGAAATCAGTGATAGATCGGTATGGCAAGGCCAAGGAAGAGCAGCAGGTCGTCGCAAATCCCAACTCGGAGCTTAAGGTTTGCCCTAGATATTCTGAATGTTCTATTATTTAAGTAGAGATTAATACTGCTTGAAAACTGTTTATACATTTAGATCGAGTATGGCATATAATATCCCATATTAAAACACCATGCCAATGCAATATGAATCCATTCTATAATATCCCATATTAAAACACCATGTTGCAACTCCAAAGTTTATAGCATATGTTATGTTTAGTGAAAAAAATCTTTCTTCACATTTATAAAAGAAGCTTTGTTGAGTTACATTGAGATGGCATCTTTACACCAAAGTGTATTGCCATGATCTTGGTAAATGTTCTTCAGTTTCAAGGGGTGCGTAGTTGTGGAGCACACTACTACTCCTTAGTAATACCACCCCATCTGTACCGGTACTGATGGTAGCATCAATACCCGTCAGAAGTCCCGGGCCACATAATGCTTTATGTACTTAGCTAGATCGAAGAACACCACCAGGCCGGGTTTGCATATATATAAGTTCGTTTTATGTATTGTATACGTACTCACTACTACAAAACAGCAAAGGACAATCTGCTAGCTTAAAAACTAGTGTGGTTAATTGATTGATGAAAACGTTTCGGCACTAAATTGCATCATGAGATGTCGTGTGGCATATAACCAGCAACCATTTGTTTTCAAGATCACATATAAGTCTGCATGCGTCTACTGTATTTTGTTAGCAAGAAATCATACTTAAGCATGCATGTATTTTGTTAGCAAGAAATCATGCATAGACCCTTTGTTGATCTTTTCTAGTTGGAAAAGTAATTTCAGTACTTGATGGTGTGAGCAATCAATCCCTTCCGTACTGAAAGCATGGATAATCCCATAATAAAAAAAAACGGAATGACTACAATTCAGACCAGACCAAATACACTTCCACTGGCCATGATAGTATCCAGATTTTGTTGCACAAAAAAAGTATCCAGGTTTTAGTTGTTGGTTTTGGATCGCACTTAATAATAGAATAGGTAATTAAGAAGCAGACTATATATCCTACAAAGTAATAAGGCAGAGATTAATCAACCATGCATTATTTAATATGCCCATCCTCATCGGTTGAGTATCTAGCTGCAACTCTATATATGAATGTTATCATATGATTTCAAATGAAAGCAGTACCTATCCATCTGTCTAGTATATTTCCATCCACTTGCAAGGAAAAAAGCATTACCCGGCCCCATCAGTGCTTTAAAACTCACAAGAAAGTATTAGTGAAAAAGAAAAGGTTGTTCTTGCAACCAAAAGAAAGAATGGCAATAAATATCCTTGAGAATTGGCCGGTCTAAGTTGGTGAAAATGAGTGAGAAAGTTTCATCTTTCAAAAAGGGAAGCATTAGAGTCAATTACCCAGTGAACAACAATTTGACGCTGATTGCTAACTATTTGAATGCCCGTATATTTGAAATGCGGTTGAGTTTGATCTCAGCATTTTTCATGGTTATATACTTATAATAAGATGTCCTGTATTTATACTAAGTCCTTTAAATGTTTTTGGAACTGTCTAAACTTTCTGCACTCATATTTACATTCAATTACTAATTGCATAATGAAAATGAGGTGCAAACCCAACCTGAAGAGATTGTCTATGATAATTAGTAGATATCAAGAAACAGTTGTCTTCTCGCAACGAAAAAGAAATTGTCAAATAGAGACAAGATATGAAAATCTAAGATGGGCTGCCATCCAAAGATTCAGTCCAAGCTGACAAAGATACCTGGGCTGTAAATCTTGGGCCGGCTATTACTAGTGGAACTGAGTACAGCTCTAAAAGTCACAATTCAAAGAGGGAAGGAACGAAAGGTCACAAATCAAAGAATAAGCTTCATCCAAAGAATAAACTAGTACACGATTTACACTAGCACACATAGCAGTAAACCAGGAAACCAAGTGTGTGTATGTGACGCCTTAAAAAAGAGTGTGTATACGATGAAAATGAATACTTGACCTGGAATATTTCAGTTTATTGTTAGCACCAGCAGGAACAATGTCCATCTCTATGCCATCGTTATGATTTTGGTTCCTTTTGCTTTGATGAATTCATTCCCGCCTTCGTCTTTGCTCTGGAGCATTTATGGTTACTCTGTAATTGGTGCCATTCTATTCATCTGGTGATCTTTTTATAAAAAAAAATTAATGTCGAGCTTCCCAAACCTTCTGGTTTCAAACTTCAAAAATTTGTCTCGAAATATATGGATATGTTTTTCGAATTGCCTCAAGAAGCATTTATACCCTACCAAAGCCCTGCAAAGTTCGCCATATCCTCTTTGCAGAACTGGATTGGTACAACATTGCAAGTATGAAACATCTCTGCATTCTTATAGTCTCGGAGCATTCACATTTACAATCATAGTTTGTCTTGTGTCTTTTCTATCAAACCTGAATTATTTAGATTTACAAAGATTACACAAAAAGGGGAAGACATCGCAATAGGTGTGCCTGTTCTTTCAAATTATCAAAGCAAGATTTACAAGTTCCCTAACTAAAAAAGCCTGCTTCACAGAGGAAGTACCATTGCCCAATCTAGCAATAGGTTCCATCTTCTTACAATCGGCACATCTCGTGTCTGGTTTGTTAAAAAAATTAATTAGGAGATCCAACAGATAACAGAGCATCATAGGACCTTGGATTCTTCCACTGCATATTAATTGGAAATTCTCATCCTAAAACACCAAATCCAGCAGATACTTTAATCAGCAATATTACTTCAACTGGAAAGTGCATCTTTGCCACTTGAGTTTGGTTCTTCATGACACTGGAATGAATAATTTCTAATACTGTCGCAGACCATCCAACTCCAACAGTGTCTACACCAGAAACTGCCCTCAAGGATATTGCAGGGCAGTTCAAATGCATCTGACCTCCAATTTGTCCCTATACATCTTGCAAAGAAAAGGAAGTAGGATGACGATATAAAATGGTCAGGCTCTTCTGCTAATTGTGAATCGCAATACACAAAACAGAAAAAAATTACTAACATCCAAAGCTTACCTAGTGTAGATATTGGGCACCCTGAACGAATCAGCACGGGCAGACAAAAGGCAATTAGTGCACCCTTCAAATCACAGGAGAACATTTACTTATACTGACATGTTCTCAAAAAAAAACCATTTACCTTGACATGTTTGTATCAGAATTTCCACTCACCTTGTTTCTTCATTGAGTTTGCTTGCCACGGCATAGTGGCGACAGTGTTAGCCGAAATATATAGTTGGCTAGCTCATAAAGCACCACCCTAACATAGCTTGATGATCCAAAGCTAAACAAAACCAATAAGATAGCCTCCACATTGCAAATATGGACAATCAAGTTTTGCATTTCCTTAATAACAAAGGATAACTTCATGCTATAAAATGGGCAGCAAATTTTTGAAACTAATATCTGCTTTGTAAGTATAATGCTGGAAAATGTTACTTCATGCTACAAGATTTCATTAGTATAGTGTCCTGCTTGTTACAGATACATGCTTAAGTTTGGTCATGTGTTCTATCAATAACATAACCTGTGCTTTTCTTGGTAGTTTTGGCAAAGGGAGGCAGCAAGCTTGAGACAACAACTGCACAACTTGCAAGAAAATCATAGGTATGGTCCAAAAACCCTGCAAAAGTTTCATGCATGGTGTTCATTAGAAACTTGTTTATTCAAAGACAGAAGCACAATACAGGAGTATGCAATATCAAAATGCAGACAACTGTCGCATGTGCACAGATAACAGAGACAATAAGCTATAGTAACTTCCCACCACGAAAAAAGTGAAAGGCTAGACACAAAAATCCTTGAGACAAGATAGAACCGACCAACTGCAAAATATTAGATGTAAATAAACCAAATAAGGACTATTCATGGTTACATATTGCTTTAATAATAACCTTGTTTCTCAGATCTAAGGGAGGAAGTGTCAGTAGAAGTACTGATCCGAAGTCCTATTGCTAGTTTTGAGCTACACGCATTGGCTTCCTAGGTAACGCATACAAGAAAATTCTGGAAACCAAGCTTTGATCCTGAGCATCTTGGGAGAACAGATTATCATCTAAACAGTGTTATGTGTAAAAGCAACATGTTTAACTTCATATTATTCATTTACATAAATAATTCGTGTAAGCAGGTTGTTAATCAGTAATCACTACTGCTGGAACCAACTTATCCAGCACTGTCCATATTTGTACAAGCACTCGGGAACCTGCCTCAGTCCCGTTGGTGTGTCAATGGTTATATATATGTCTATTTACTGAAGCACAGTACTACAAAACAAAAGAAACAAATTTACAAGTATGGCATTACTAACAAACTACCTATATATCAAATCAGATGCCAATGAAGCTACTATTGCATATGAAGACAACACTATTGCTTAAAAAATCACATACATTGGCAAAGATCTTGGCTAGAAAGTGTATCTATGATTCTAAATAACACAATATACAATGGTATTACATATCATTGGTTACAGGCAGTTGATGGGGGAAGATCTTTCTGGGCTTAATGTTAAGGAACTACAGTCCCTAGAGAATCAGTTGGAAACAAGCCTGCGTGGTGTTCGCTCAAAGAAGGTTTGGATGCTAATCACATCTCTATGATCAGTTGTTCCTACAAGAGTCATCACTAAAGATTGTTACTACTGTTGACAGGACCATCTCTTGATAGATGAAATTCATGAATTGAATCGGAAGGTACTGCAGCATTATGAGTTTATAACTCGCTGTGGTGTTTATTTGATTTTAGTAATACTGACTCTAGCACTCTTGATTGCAGGCAAGTTTATTTCACCAAGAAAACATGGACTTGTACAATAAGATCAACCAGATTCGTCAAGAAAATGCTGATTTATATAAGAAGGTAGCTGATGACTTGAACAATAAAATTACTGAGTAACCGTCTAACCACATATATAACATGATAGTAATTGTTCTCAGATCTATCAGACTGAAGGACCAAGCGAAGTTAATCGGGAATCACCAACTCCATACAACTTTGCAGTAGTTGAAAACACAGATGTTCCTGTGCAACTTGGACTCAGCACACAGCCACAACAGAACAGCATTGAGCCGTCAACTGCTCCTAAGCTAGGGTAACATTTGTTATCTATATGTTTTTTCAATTGGTTATTTAGTGTTGACTTCAGTCATATAATGAGTCATCAAATACATGCAGATTGCAATTAAATCCATGAAGCAGAGTCACATCACAATTCCTGATATGCTGAACGGATACTATTAATTGTAAAGAGATGATACTCAGCAAGACAAAACAAAGTATTTATGGCAGAGATTTGATATATGAATTTGTAAATGCACTGCAAATAAATTCCAGACTGGAATTGAGCTGTGCAATTCAGTGGATGATTGTTTTCTAGCTGCATTTGATGTTTGATAAGACTTTTCCTATATTAAACAAGTTGCAAGTTTGCTACTACACTTACTAGGATTGTATACGTAGCTAATTATGGTCCTGTTTGTTTCCGCGTCAGGCAGCAGCGCATCGCTGTAACATGTCGATTCCCTCACTTCTTGCGGTTGAAGTTCCGTATCGCCGCTGAAGCGGTTTCCCACACGCACTAACTATTTGTGGTGTTTGGCAGGATTATCTAGCGATTTCCCAGATGTGAACCAAAGACGCCAAAAAAGCACGACCTATGTGTAGCAGGAAAAAAATCAGGAAAGCAAGTTTCTACAAGTTAAATCTTGCCATGCTGCAAGAAACCGGAAAAGAAGACTGACTGCTGTGTGGGACATTTTCGGGCATTATAAACAAAAAACAATGGCCAATCAGAATATTGTGGCCTGTATATTTTTTACATAGAACGACATGCTACCGACAAGTGTGAGTCTTAGTCTCCACTCCCTTGAGTTTTATATTGGTAAAACATGTTATCATGCATCTTAGTAGGATATGATATAATATGACAACACAGTTAGGCAATTAGCTTTCTACAGGAACTGTTGGTTGCACAGCAATGCTGAATCAGCACAAAGGCAGAGATGCTTGGCACACCAAAGGAGATAGATGGAGCACTAGAGAGATTTTCCATATCTTTTAGAAGTCCATGAACCCATTATCACAACTTACCTTTGTTCATCAAGTTCTTTACTTGGGCCCCACTGCCCCAGTATGGAAACATAAACTAAATAAATAAGGTGGGTTTGGGGGAAGGGAATTTCTAACGCATACATAGTGCTGAAAGCTCCCACACAAAGTGGGGTCTGGGAAAGGGAATTTCTAGGCAGCCTTACTCTTGCTTATTTTGCAAGGAGTTTGATCCAACCCAAGACCTCCAGGACATAAGTGGAGAGACAAGTATCATTGGTCAGATAATATAAAAAATTTAGCATGAGAAATTTGAAATATCATAAACTGCAGGAGGACATTGACAGAGTATACTAAAAACGACAAAGAAATAAATCTAAAGAAGGTGCAAACCGCGTCTCCAAACCCTTGTGGTCAACAAAATTGTACGTCATACTCCTTGATAAGACGAAGACAAAGCATGATTGACAGTAAGTATAAAAAAAAGCGTGATTGAGAGTTCAAGGCTCCAGAATACTGATGACAGAGATCCTACTCTTCTGGCCGGGCTAAAAACTTTTCTGATTACAACAAAGACAGCAGCTTGCAGGGAACCTATTTAGCGGCAAGAGGGCCCAACATGCAACGAAACCAAGGGCCTAGGACTCCATGCCCACCAAAAAATAATATACGTGACGGCCCTAGATTAAACGCACATCTTAGTGGGCCAAAGCGATCAGTATGGGCTCAATCAAGGGGAACAAAATTTTCCATTTTGGTTCATTTCTCCGCAAACAGCCCAAGAAATCGAACCCAAAAGAAACATCCATGTCGGAATTATTAAGGGTGAAAACGGGACAGGTAAATCCCGTCCCGACCGGCTATCGTTTCCGTTTTTTCTAGATCGTTTCCGTTTTGATCGGGAAATCCGAAAACGGAATCGAAACCAGGAATTCCCGGATAAAATCAGGACGGAATCGGGAGGGCTGTTTTCCCGACCGTTTAGTAGGATCCCATATTTACCCCGGTATTCCCGTTTTGCTTCCCGTTTTTTCTCCCGAATTGCCGGCCGCACCTGACACTGAGGAAGCCAGTCTCTGGTTTCTTTTATATAGCAGCTGTGCACCTCACTTTCACTCGCGTTGGCGAGGTGGGATTAATCAACATCCTCACTTAACTGTTCTACGGAGACACCAAACATGCCCAGTAGAACGAAAGAACGTTGGCCCGCTGGGCCTTTGAGCTAGTTAGCTGCTGTCGGGCCATGGCAAAAGAAAGCAGAGGCAGCTATATTCACGTCTTTATATATGCTCGTGATGTTATCTACTTATCTATATTACAATTTTCCTATGCATTATCTATGGTTGCAGCTATTATGTTAAGTTAAATATTTGAAGACTTATATACATCGGTGTTCCCGATTTGAAATATCGATTCCCGACCGTTATCAACATATTCCCGATCGAAACAATCCGTTTCCGACATCCCGTATTTCCGATTTCGTTTTCCCGACCGAGCCTACCGATTTCGCTCCCGTTCCCGATTAGAAATACGAAATCAAAAATGGTTGGAGTATTTTCCAGACCGTTCCCGGCCGCTTTCATCCCTAGGAATTATCCTGGGTCAAATCTAACCATCCAAATGGGGACCCTCATGTACTTGCAAACAAGTAAATACTTGCAAATAAGAATACCTCACAGGGAAACTTAAATGGCACAAGATAGGATCCAGCCAATACGCCGTTCAGAATACAATAAAGAAGCACTATATCACTAAAACAACACGAATTCAAATAATGTAATTATCCACTAGATAAAATCCACCAGCTTTTTTCTTAAAACAATTCCTAGATGCATCACAATAATGATTCTACATACTTCCACAATCCAGTCATTTTCTGATGCATAACTGAGTAATTATGAAGCTATTTACTTACAATTTTCTTGCAAGATATGCAGTTGCTGCCTCTAGCTCGTCACCGCCCCTTGCATCAATATATCTGACATAAAAGGAAACATTGAGCTCAAATCACCGGTTTGGAAGTGGATTGGAAGTAACTTGCTACTGCTAGACAAACAACATCACAAAAGGACAAAATCCATGAAGAACAGCTGATCCATAGCATGTAATATTCGATACCACCAAGAGATTTACTCTAGTCAATGAAATTTATCCATGTACCAAACTAAACATGTCTACAGGCTAAAACAAGGGTTTTTTTTTCTTTCACTCTATTGTACCTTACATAAATATGCAATTAAATAATGTTTCCAGCTAAACAAATAAGAGAATCCTCCAAACAAAATCACAACAAACCTCCCCTGGCCTCCTCTACTCCTAACTCCTGATAAGCCAGCGAAAGAATCAACAGTGACTGAACATTGCATGATCCCATAAAAAGGTAGGCGCATTCAATTATAAAGCAATTGATTGAACGCTGAGTACACCAACTTGCTTGCCTGCTAGGAGTCTAGGACTTGAGTTAAATCAGATTAACCACCTAAAATCTCTTATGAGTGTACATATTGGACATCAAATTCCATAACTTAAACTATAACTCGGAGCTTAAAAGAGTTAGAAGGTCAAAACATCTGATGCAATAAAGGCCCTCTTGCCCATACTTTTGGTTTTCCTGTCAACAAAATTGCAAGGCACTTCTTAAATCATGCAAAGCATTATTACTATGGCAGAATGGTGTGAGGAGGTAGAGAAAGACAAATCCATGTTTCCCATTTAACATTTTGATTATTCAATTGCTTAATTCTTTGAAATAACAGCTGTGATTTAGCAAGGAAAAAGAAAAATATAAAACTAAAAAATTTATTGAACCATGCACTTTATTGTTTCTCCCCCATCAAAGTTTCATGTTGAATCTCTGATGACATGCCATCACATCTCTTATCCTCAATATATGCCTATAAATTTATGATTATATAATTGCGGACAAATATTCAAACAGATCAGCAAAACTAACATTTAATGTAGACATTTATACTACATAAACAGTTACTCTGTACCTATTTGTGTGTTTTGGATCAGGTTGTATTGCCATCCGTTGTTGCATAATACACATATTCAAGTACAGGCAAGTCTTTAACCAATCGTATAAGAGTAGTGGATTTGCAACATCAGAGAATACCATCTTTGTTATTACAAACAGCAATAGTAGGCATGCCTCGGCGAGCATATAGCCATACTAAAAAATTGTGCATCACACAAAAACATACAATATGCACTACAATCCACTGTTCGTCTTTAAAACTACCAACAGCATTCACTGCAACTAACACAGCATTCCTGGCCACTCCAGATAACCAAAATCTAGGATATTTACACCTCTGCTAACCCTATGAACTCTAACACACAAGTGCAGTGCTATGCAGCCGCACGCAAGTGATATTTGCCCTAGGAGAGGGTTTTGCATTGCATCAACAGAACTAATTGAAAAAAAAAATCTAGACACGTATAAGACATCCGAAAGGCAAAAGGGCGAACCCCTTGCCTTCTCGGACGATCCTAAAATGTAAGAACGCCTAGCATATGGAATCAGTTAAAACATAATGCAAGTGATAATAGCGCCAAATGTACACCGCGAAAGCACAAAATCAACTCGCGGAAGGGATGGGGAAGATGTAGGCGTGCTCACCTGAGACGACGGCGCGCAGCTGCTGGTCGAGAGATTGGAACTGCGAGCGGGAGCCATTCTGAACTGCATTTTTGGGGGGCTACAGCTACACTACATTAGAAAGGCCGGGAAGGGGAAGGAGAAGGCAGCGCGCCGAGCTGGGATGCGGGTGAGCTAAGAGAGATCGACGGAGCCGAGCAGGATGCGGCGCGCGCGCGGATCTGGCTGGACTCCGGGGAGCTCTCTCCCGGGCGGGGACGACGCAGGCGAGCGAGGACGCTTGGCAGGAGGGAGCCATGCGAGGCGAACAGATGGCCGTCGAAGGCAAGGGAACCCCGCGGGACACACGTCGCCCGCGGGGGCTCACCAGCGCGGAGAGAGGAGAGACCGGGGAGGAAAGCAAGCAAGCGAAATCTGAGCTGGATTCGAAATCTCCCGGCTCCCTCGATCGATGTGCGCAGCGCAGCCGGGGTCTTCTTGTAGGGAGCTGATCGGAAAATATCTAGGGCTTTCCGGGATTAAAATACGCGGCGGAGGTGTGTTGCAGCTTGGGCCACGTCGCCCCTCCCCGACAGCCGGGCGGGCGCGCATCGGATCCGATCCGCCGCGCCCGCACCCGGTCGGGCCGACGGCCACGCGCCCGTGGTGTTTGACGGCGACGGGCGTGGAGCAGAAAGGCGCTGATGGTGATGGAGGGACATAGCGAGCGGCGGGCACGTGTGCTCGGCTCCGTCGGATCGAGGGCGCTGGCGAGACGGATCTCCCCAGGCGCCGACACGTGCCCCCCGTGGCGACGGGTTGCCGGGTCGGGGTGGGCGTCCACCGCCTGCCAGGTTTCCGACGAATAATGGAGTAATCAACCCGTGCCGGTACTGCGAGTTGCAGTACTGTACGACAGTGGACAGTCATCCACTCTAGCACCCTCGACAACGAGACATTCGCGTGGATTCCAATAAAACGCTTTGTACGGTTCGGTTCCCTTTCAACAATGGCCAGGCCAAGGATAAAATGTTTTACAAACTTTCGATCAGAGTTAATTATTTCAGTAACATTGGGTTTAATTTTGCTAATTTTAAGCGCTATTGAACATCAGAGCTCATTCGTTTGTACTCACACAGGTCCTCTAACTATTAATTTATTTATTAATTTACAGTTGACCTAAACTTACTAATTATGTCAGCTATAAGATCTAAATTTAGTCATGCCGGCCCCAAATGAATAGCAAAAGCCTGCTCATATTACATTGACCCATACTAATGCGTAAGTGAGCAATAAAATTAATAGTGGTAAATATTTCCATGAGAATATGAATATTCGATAGCAATAAAAGAAACACGGACCAGGCATTTTTCGACTATTGCTGGATTAGAGCATGTTTTGATTTCCTAAAAGAAAATAGAGGCACCTACCACACGTGTCCTCGTGTGGGCACTTACAACACAGTGTTCTCCTGCCTACGGCTTTGTTAAAAGTAACTTCTACATTATTACATTTTTAAAAAATGAAATAGGGTCATTTCTTTCTAAAACAAACTTAATTGAATTGGTGAGAAGCTAGGCCTAGTGTCACTTGGCAAGCACGACTGAAATAAAAAAAACTCAAGAAGTGGTGGAGGTTGGACCGTTCAGCGTTGGAGATGTCAATAAAACCAAGCTCAGAAGTCACGCAACAAGATGTTAGAAGCCATCAGCGTAGTGCTCCCCTGGATGCAATTTTAAAGAAACAAAAAATAAAACTAAGCTCAGATGTTGCGTATTTCATCCGAAGATGATTATGTACCGGACCCACCGGCACTAGTGCATTTCCTCACTGCTTGTTCCAACTTATTGCTGTTGGGGTCACACACTAATGATTATATGGTAAGTTAGAGTCGACTGTCCGAGCGGTGTGGCACTATTACTGCTAGTACTAGGGCCCGAGCGATGATCCGTCGCCACTCACCCCAGCTTAGGCGCATGGGCCTCCCGCAGGAATGCTCTCTGGGGTCTGGGCTGCTTACGCAAGCGGCTGTGCTGTGAACTGGGTTGCTTTCGTGTTGGCCCAGAAACTAAACCACGGTTCTTCACATGGAGCCTCCCTCTCATGCGCTCCACACAAACAGCAGGGAGCCGTCCCGACGTCCGGAGACTCGAATCCGAGGCCGTCACCATGCGTCCATGCCTGCACCGAGCGTCCAGGAGCTTCTCCGCCTCCTCCATTAAGCACAAACTCTGACGTTTCCTCACTGGAATTAATCCCCAGGATAAGCGCTTTTTTTATGAATACGCAGGAAAGCTGCGTAACATTGTATTAAGTAGAAAAAAAATCGAGTACAAGCGCAATCAACGTGCGGGAACAAAGTGCACTGCTCGCAAAATAAACAACCAAGCTTCCTAGCGTCAGCCGAGATCCAGAGCTCTGCCTCCAGCTAAATCCGCGCCACCAGGATTGAAGTAGTCACCGCTGAGTGCTCCAACAGACGGGCATTTCCGGGGTAAGCTCGCAAGTCGCAGTTCATCCCTCTCTCCGTTTTTCCGCTCGGAGTCAAAAATCCGTGAACGGCAGCGCAGGCGCGTTCCTACTCCGGCAAGCCGCCGCCGCATGACATGCACCTGCCATCCTCTGTTTTGTTCGTGACGATGAAGAAACGAGCAGAGGCACTTGGGCCCATCAATGCAATACGTGCGACCCAAATAGAAGGAAAATACCCATCCGTTGCGTTAAATCCTACATATCCATCCGAGTGGCCTGAAGATGGTCCTCGTACATAATATATATAGGAAAAGGTCCATTTTACTCCCTTCATCTATTAACTTTGTCCATCCATCATCAAAATGTTAGCTTAATTTACTCCTTCTATTGTTAACAGCTTAATTGACTCCCTAAGAGCATCTCCAAGAGTGACTAAAAAATAAAGTCCAAAATCATTGGTTGTGAGACCTTGCCAAAAACTATTGGGAGTAAAATAAAGTCTCTACACCAATAGTTCCCAAAAAATTGCCCCCAAATGCTTCCACATCATCAATATGTGGACCCAATGTTTGTTTTTTCTCTACGTGAACAGTACCGTGAACAGTAACGTGACGTGAACAGCTGACCAAAATCTAGCCCACTTTGACTCTTTTTTTTTACTGCAAAAAGATTGGGAGTACCTTTTGGAAACTGTTGGACAAGAATTTTTTACTCTAGATCTAAAATTTGACTTTTGGGTATGTATTTTGAGCACTCTTGGAGATGCTCGTGATTCCCACCTTGATCTGCCTAGTACGTGGCATGAGTTTAACGGATTACAATCTAAACTAGATGCCACGTCATGCTGGGACCTGGCCAAGCGGATCGACAACTTCGGCCCGTGCCCCTCGATCGGTTGAAAGCCGAGCCGCGATAACAGAACCGGGCCTGTGTCCTCAAGCTGAGCTCGCGCCCGACGCGAAACGCAACTCCCGCACAGCATCCGCGCATCGCCTATCTTCATCTCGGATGATTCGCCTCTCCTCCCACCTCTCTCCGTAGATGGAAAATAATGCAGAACAGCTAGACCGTGGTCTGTCTTTTTATTGCAGCTGCTAGTGACCTCAGCGCTCACCGGATGAGTGGAAGTATGCTGGCCTGGGACTAGGCTGGAGCAAGGGCTCGGCTCTAACGGTGAGGGGAGGGGAATGACAGGAGGGGGTTCTGATGTGCAGCACTTCGGCTTGGCTGGGTTTGCTCGAGCTTACAACATTTCCACGTCGGACCAGATTACATGGCGGTCAAAGTAAACATAGGCAAACAGTTTATCTTCAACTTATGGTCAAAATAAACTAAAATTAGAAACCAAACGGTACTTTTTTACAGTTTTTTTTGCCACGCTTCTCTCAACCGTCCCCATTTATACTAAAACGTATAAGCTGGTTCAAACCCGCTTCTTAAATACGAGGTATTTTCATATTCATACAGTTTATCTGAGAAGCGATTCTTCTGACCGTTGTTCTAAACAGGCCGGGCCATATACTAGTCAATATCATGCCACGTAGATAAATCAGTGCAGAAATCCTGCTTAGGGTGTAAATTAAGCCCATTTGAAAAGGAGGAGGGAGTAAATTAAGCCAAAATTTTGGTGAGGGGTGAGATGGACAAAGTTAATAGATAAGGGGAGTAAAATGAACTTTTTCCTATGATATATCCCATCGTGATCTGTATTAAAAGATCAAACCGATACTTGAGTGGACGAGAGAAAGAGAAAGAAGGTTCTTCATTGTTGATGGAGAACCGGCGAGGGAGATAGGATTAGGCCAACATCATGAGCGTCCTCACCTTCACCCGGCGCAACAGCGTCTTGTCGCTGCATCATCTCATACTTGGCAGAACTGCAGGAGCTAGAAGCTCCGGCAGACTGACGGTGGTGCTCTTTTCGACAGACAGAACTACACGGAAGCTCGGAGCTCCGGTAGCCTGACGGCGCTTCCCGAGAAATAATAATAACTTCTTATCGCGGAAGAAATCGCTGCTCAACCAAGGCCGTGTTTAGTTCCAAAATTTCACTCCCAAATTTACTATGCAAAAAGAAGATTTCCCGTCACATCAAAATGTCATAACATGCATGGAGTACTAAATGTAGATGAAATCAAAAACTAATTGCACGGTTTTATTGTGCTCTACGAGACGAACATTTTGAGCCTAATTAATCAATTTTTGGACAATTTTTCACAAATACAAACGAAATGCTACAGTGACGTAATGATTACGAAGTGACATCATACTCCCAAATTCAACCTCCCAAATTCAACATCTAAACACCACCCAAGGCATCCAGTACTGTAGCTACAGTGCATGACGAGAAAAAAATAAAAATCAATCAGAACATCCGTGCTTTGACTTGCATGCAGGGGCATAAATGCAGGCGCATCACCAAGCCATTCAGTACTGTAGCTACAGTGCATGACGAGAAAAAAAAGAAAATCAATCAGAACAGCCGTGCTTTGACTTGCATGCAGGGGCAGGTGCATCATCAATGTGTGTCCATTATTTTCAATTTTCATTATTGTTTCCTCCCAAACCTCCTTACAAGATACATGTTTCTATTATCCGATGCAAATTTAACATTTTGTACTGCCAATGTTTCCCAGTTTTACATGCAGAAAAGTGCAGGTAAGGGTATATCCGAAATCAGCGTGTACATCTGTAGTACAAATTATCATATGTGATGAATGCGTTTCTTCGAGCTGTTGTATCGTCCAACTCTCTTTTTTTTTTATAGAGTTTTACTCATCTACTACATTCAGATAACAAAATTTACCACTACCATCCGCTGAATTGTCGTTACAAGTATTCATATTTCTATGAAAATACACTGATGCTGATAGCACATGTGTGTATCTATTTCCAGACACATTTTGCGTGGTGTAACGAAAATACGATACAAAGTGGCGCTGACTCAAAACGGGCGCGGCAACGCGCGCCAATCCTTCCTAGTGCTTTTCGTCGAGGGATCACAGATTCACAGCAGCCTTTTGGTGTGGTTTGTTTTTTTTTTCCCACCGCGATGCTTGCTATTTATAGAGCATGCGGCAGGGCGGTTCGTCGGTAAAATGAAGGTCTCTTGATTTGATTTTGTATTTGCTAAACCGGCGCCGGCGCGCAGTGATTTGAATGAATGCCACTAGAGAGAGAACCCCCTTCTGTTTAGAAGCCATCAGCGTAGTGCTCCCCTGGATGCATATTTTTTAAAGAAAAAAAAATTAAGCTCAGATGTTGCATATTTCATCCGGAGATGAGAATGTACCGGACCCACCGATACTAGTGCATTTCCTCACTGCTTATTCTTGAAGTCACACACTAATGAATATATAGCGAGTTAGAGCCGGCTGTCCGAGCGGTGTGGCACTATTATTACTGCTAGTGCTACGGGCCGAGTGATGATCCGTCACCACTCACGTACACCAGCAGCTTAGGCGCATGGGCTCCTGCAGGAATGCTCTGGGCTGCTTGCGCAGGCGGCTGTGCTGTGAACTGGGTTGCTTTTGTGTCGGCCCAGAAACCAAACCCGAGCCACCCTCCAATCCGCGCACTTCTCTTAAAAAAAATTGTTTGGCAGACGTACTTTTTAATTCAACCGAGAATCAGCTCCGTGAGCTCTGTCAAACGAAGCTTTAAAAGGCTAGTGCTGGAGTTGGAGTAGCCCGTAAAAAATAGAGGCAGTCTCTCATTTAGTATTTGGAGGATTCTGATTTGGACGCTATGGTTGGGGTTGCTCTACAAATCTCTAGATAAGGACTACGCCCTTCATCCCATAAAGACTACAATTCTAAAATTAAAAAAATCCATAAAAAATACAATTCTAGCAACAACTACTTGGCTTATTTCTTAAAATAAATAACAATCTACATGCCTAAATTAGTAGAATTGAGACAATTATTAAGGGTAGCATAGTTTTTTTTACCAACAACACTAATCTGTGAGAAACCCGAATTGCACTTTTCATAAGATAAAGAGCATATATTGTTGAAATTGAAACAAGTTTTTAGCTTCAAAAGATAAAGGCATCCCTGCATTAGTTCCCGTCACCAGCTAAAGATGATTCAGAGCTACCGAGACAGAGTTATCTTTCACCTGCCAAACTCATAGTAGGCCATGGCATAACTACATGTACGTCCATGGAGGAAAAATGCAGGTCCGCACTTTTATACCAGCGATTATGGGTATATAAATGTATATTCTCTCGTTGCAATTCTTGGTGTGGTGCTAAAGGATGCAAGCAACTCTATACAAACAGCTTGCATCAGTTCACATCACGGCGGTTAAAGATCAGAGTCAGAGCTTGCAACAAACAGAGTTCTCTTAGCTTTGACATATGATAGTTTCTGTATACAAACTCATAACAGGCGGCCATAGCAGAGGTAACTATATTTATATATGAAAAAAAAAGTTGCCCCAAGCAGGAATGCAGCAAAGTTCGGCAGACCAATGGGCATTTGATTTCGTAGCAGCTTCAACGAGTCATCCCGGGTTGCATCTGCGGCGGCATGGTGGCGGCGGCGGCGCGCCCCTGCCTCTCCGCGTTCGCATGCCATCCTGCACACGCCATAGAAACATTGACGCCTCCGATCCGAATAGCACTCGTTCGTTCGTGCCTCTCCCATATTTTTATGGAGATGGCATGGATCGATCCGTGGCATGAAAGATTGAGGCCCTCTTTTACCTATGGTCATGTCGAAGCCTCGGTTGGTGAGCTCGCGGTACTCCTGGCAGAGCGCGCACGGCTCGCAGCAGAAGTGGACGCAGCAGTCGGGGCAGGGGCTCTCCTCCAGGCCGAACTGCGCCCGCAGCTTGGAGCGGTAGAAGCACGAGTAGATGCACTGGAACGACCCCGTGAGCACGATGATGAGCGTGTACAGCGCCGCGCTCGTGCCGCACGACGTCGAGCCCCGGTCCAGGATCTCCGCCACCTGCCCGAACGTGATGCACGGGAACAGGAACGTCACGCAGCCTGCATCTCTCCGGGGTGCGGCGGCCGGTCAGTATGGACACGTCGGTAAAATTTTTTTTACATCATTCGATGATAAATCAATGGCTCTCGTCATTGTTTGAGACATCAGGTCGTTCTCACTGCTGTGTTCCACGCGTCAACTATTCATTGTCTCTCGGTAAAATATCTCGTCTCTCGGACCCTTCACTCCCTTCGTCCCCATTCTTACCGTCCATTTCTTCTCTACCCGACGCCGCTGCCGTCTCCTCCCTCGCATCTTCGTGGCCACCCAGGAGGACGGCGCACAAGCGTGGTGGATGGTGGCGAAGCCTCGCGAAGCACTGCGTCACCCAAAAAAAAATCTCCCTTCGCCCACGCCTCCGCTCCGACTTGCCTCCTCGCCTCTTGCCCCCGCCGCCGGCCCTTTCCCCCGGCGCAGCCCCCTCCCCCTCCCCTCCCTCTCTCCCATCGGCGACGTCGCGGCGGCAGGGGCGGAGGCCGGCGGCACGGCGGCAGGGGCGGTGGCTAGCGGCCCGGAGGGCGGCCGTGGGGGGCGGCTCCTTCCCCTTCCCTCCCCTCCCCCACCGGCGCCCCCTCCACGCCCCCTCTGCTCCGCATGGAGCCGAGGAGACAAGCCCCGCACCGCCGCCATGGCCTTCGCGGCCTCTTCGCCGTCCCCGTCCGCGAGCCTACGCCGGCCCATATCAGTTTCCCGCGGCGGCGGAGCTAGGTCGGAGGTCTCCGGCCGGGGCGGCGGGCGGCGTCAACGGCGGCGGCGGCTCTGTCTTCAAGGAGCTGCGGCAGCTCCGCATCGAGCTGCCCTCGGGCGCAAGGGCAGCGGAGGACGACCGCGAGCGGCGGCGGCAGGCCCCGGGCGCCGCGCGGGCAGCCGCAGGCAGTAGAGGACGCACGGCGCGTGGCCAGTGCGCGGGCGATGCGCGGTAAGCAGCGCACGGCGTGGGCTGGCCTCCCCGGCGTACTCTCTCCCTCTTCCCAATCTCTCCAACGGCGGCGGGGGATGGGGCCCGGCCTCCCCGGCCGGCGACGCACCCCCGCCCGTGCCGGCCTCCCGCTCCGCTTCCCCGTGCTGGCCTTCCCCTCCGCAGCGGCGTGGGTCGGCCTCCCGGTGCAGCTCCCGGCCGCCTCTCCTTCGGCTTCCGTACATCGGCGTGAATGAACTACGGCGAGGTGGCGAATAACCTGCCGTCGCAGGAGGAGACGGCGAGGCTGTTCAAATCCACGTCCATCTCCAAGGTGCGCGCCAGACCAGGGCCCCAGGCGCTCGGTCGGACGGCGGTTGCGAACGCAGCGGCGGCAAGCGATGGACGGAGGCGCCGGCGGCGCGTGGTGGCCGGACGCAGCGGCGCTCGGCAGCGAGCGATGGGCGGACGCGTCGGCGGAAGTTGAGCAGCAGCAGGACGTCGGGTAAAGGTGCAGCGGCAGACACATGGCGGCAGCAGTACACGTCGTCAGAGGTGAGTTTCTCCTCCCGTCGTAGTCTTCTCGTTTGCTCTGTGCCATATATATGCAGTTCTTCTCCTATTATTGAGCTCACCACAACAAGAAAATCCAATTGAGATGGTTGTTCTTGGCTTGCTTGGGCAGTGATGTCTGACCCGGACAGGACCAGGGCCAGCAGCAGCGACATCAACCTCACCAGCTCTGTTGCCTTCCGCTGCCTCTGATCCTGCACCTACACTGCTACACAGGGACAAGTCAGGCGCTGGGCACCACAGCTGCTACAGCTTGACGGACGCCCCCACTGTGTTTGATGAAATGCTTGCCTGAAGAACCGTACTTAGATGCTCCAGGTAGGTTGCTTGTTGTTGCCCTCTTTTATTCTAATATCAATCAAGATTAAGCAACCAATTTGAGTTTATTGAATCTTTGAAGATTGTACATCTTTTGAGGTTAAATTTCTTCTACTTTCTGTGGTGCTTCTCCTCTCCTGCTGTTGTCCCGGCCCCTCGAGGTCTGCAAGCTCTCCACTCTCGCTGCTGTCCCGGCCCCTCAAGGTCTGCTGTCCCAGCTCCTTTTAATTTGTTTCATTCAGAGATCAATGTGATTTGTACTTCCGTTGATTGGGATTGAGTTTGGTCACTGCAGGAGCTCTTTTTTTTTGGTGATAAGCTCGATGAGGTAAATCTTAGGATTACTCACTTCTGATCTACACACCTTGTTGGGAATTATGCGCAAAGATTTTTGTTTGGGAACGAAAATACATGGTGACACTATAGGTACGCTGCTTCCTTCATATGTAGAGATGAATTCCTCCAATTTCATTTCTGAAATTCTGAGCTGGCTAAACATAAATTCATCTAATCAATTTGATCATTTAGAAAAGTTCATTCGATGATGGATGGGCAGCAGGAGGATATGTTGCCATATTTAATTTATTTCTGTACCTTGATAATACATCATGTGGAAAAACAATACTAATTGTACTTCTATCTGGATGTGTAGTTAGTCCAACCACCAATATTTTCAAGAGATTGCTGGCCTCTTACAAAGGAAGATCGATGAGGATTGGGCGTAAATGGTGCAGGTGCTACAAACAATCTGTTGTCTGCATTGACATTGGACCATGCAATTTTATAAGCTCATTTCGTTATTTCAATTTCCGTTCTCTAGATTATTGTTTCATAGATTGATGGAACTGAAGAGGCGGAAATGATCGCATTTGGTGCTGTAGCTGAGCGCATCATTGGCAAATCAGCAGAGACAGTAATGAGATCCCATCGAAATAGAGATGCCATCCCATCAGAAATTGCAGCCATTGTTTCTTCAAAATACACCTTCTCTGTCACAATGACTGAAGATTGCTTCAGAAAGCCAAACAAATCATACCAAGTCAATAGCATTATCTCTTCATATGGCAAACAGCGTACACTACCATTGCATACTCTCAACCAAAACTTGCCATATATAGAAACTAAAACATCTCATGCTCAGATCAGTACCAATGCACCACAACATGGCCAAACCCTGACACCAAAGCACTGCCACTGGAACAAATGGCACTACAAACTCCACCCAAACAGACAGAAGCCGCTGGACAGCATGAGATATCTCAAACTTACCTGAAAATAGCTACTTCCATATATCTTATCATTCCACTTCCAATACTATGATACTACTATGTCATACTATGATTTATTGTGCATGCAGCAGCGGAACTTCAATACTATAGAAATCTGCCAAAAAAAAAAGATTACATATCCCTGACATAGCTTCAGAGGAGGTACTCCACATCACCAATTTATCAGATTTTGCTTTACATCGTTTTCCATTTATTAAAATTAAATGAATATTTCTCTGATTTATGCTTCTCCTTACTACTTTCGAAATCCAGGATGAAGAGTACAATTCCGCTGACAACAAGATAGAAACAAAGAAGGGATCAGAACCAAGAGCTACTATGCAAAGGTATTAAAAAAACCATACACATTCAAATGCATGTACATATAATTTTCATGGCCATGTATACTATACTATTCAAAATTAAATGTGGCAGGGAACATGCACAGCAAGTAACCACTTCTCCGCCGAAAGCTACAACTTCCAAAAGTCCAAAAACACCTAGAAAATAGATGGTAAAGGTACTTAGCCTTCCCTAACCCTGAAAATATCTCTTGCAAACGAATTCAAATTCTCTAACATTTAATTTACATTCTCATCATAACAGGGCCAGGCGAAGTTGTCAATGACATGCATTTTGTCAGACTTCTGAGCTGTATGCACAAGATGATGTTCAGCCTCCCGGCGAAGTCGTCAATGATATGCACTTTATCGGACTTCTGAGTTGTATGCGCAAGATGATCTTCAGCCTCAAACAATGATGGTTCATTAATCTACCTTGGTCTGCTACTTATCATTATCTAAGTTCTGGCCACAGAAGGTTTGGGGAGGTGCTTAATTTCAGAATAACCACTCTTAGCCATCACTTTTATCTGGACCCTTCTTTATTAATGTTCATATACCATTAATTTTTTTCTGCTATTACTTTGCATTTTATTCTTTTAGCAACATGATGTCTAATAGTAATGTGAATTGTCCATTTATGCTTCAGAATGCAGGTAAAGGAAAAATTACAAGGCAAGACTACTAAGACAGCGCTGGACGGTACTCGGACCAGACAAACCATTGCCTGGTTAGTTTCTTCCATCCATCTTATGAGGTTCCTCCCTGTGGCTGTTGGAAGCTTCTTATTTTATATGATTGAATGACATGTCGATCAGCTGATCTGAAATTATAGAGATTTGCAAACAGCAAATCAATCAGCTGGTTTCCTAAAAAAAATGAAAAACAGTCAGCTGGTCTGAGATTGTAGAGATATGTAGGCTTCACTTGCTCTAACCAAATTGAATGTGCTAGCCAAACTGGACATTACTGTGTAACAACAATGAATGTCAGTACCTCAATTTCATGACAGATTTGATGGAGTAAGAATTGTGGGGTCATTATAAAGTGGACAAGTGGGTTGGAATTAAGGCCAAGCAGGACAGAGACAAATTTGCAGCAAGGTTGAACTCTTTCAGGTAAAGTGGTTAAAGAAAAAAAAATCCAATGTTACCTATTGTTAGTAATCATATATTGTAACTTGACTATACACATATATTTGTTCTCAACGGAGTTTTAATACGCAAGCATGACAAGTTGGTAGAAACAAAATTCTAGAGCAGAAACAGATGTAACAGTCTGATACTATACTCGAGTGGAGCAAACTGCTGGGACAAGCTTATGGCCTTTTTATCATTATATGCATTTGAGACCATAAATTAGTCTGTTCCATTTGATCTTTTTCTTGCCACAATGAATATGATTCTTTGGTGCAGTGGTGATTCTGTGTAGTCTAAAGGTTCCAAGTCATCATCTGAGAAGATTGAAATTGCCACATCTCTTAAATTAATTGGTGCGCCTTGGAAGGTTAGGATTATCTCAGTTCATTTGTAACACCCCTTTACACAAGCTCCTATCTCCGGAACTTTAGTCTTACAGTCTATTTTGTTTCAGAACAAAGCTTTAAGATCTGATGAGCACAGGCCTGTGGTCCACCCAGAAGTAATTCTTTGTGTTGAAATTTATGAGAAGAGATATGGCTCTGTCAAGGTAATAGCTTATCCTTCAGTTGCACATACTTATTTTTAAGGTGAAGGCTCCAATTTGATGGTGGGTAGCATACCTTTCAGTGCCAGAAACTTCTTGTGTTGGGAAGCCAATTTCTTACTGATTTGAGGGACAATATTTGTTGTTTGACTGATAAGCTGATGAAGGTAGCTGGCCAACACGATCATTCTGGATATTTCCTGATTGAAGTATGTTTTTCTTTTCTGAAAACTGAATACATGTTATGCAGGCTCAATTTTTGTTCCTATATGACTAGCTCAATTTTTTTTCCGTTCATTTCATTATTCCTGTGATGAATCCTTCAACTTACTGAGCCAAGGGAATGGAAATACATTTTTTGAATCGTAGGTGAGACATGCATAAATAAATCTCAACAATCTATATAACTACTCGATCATATACGACAATAAATTATCTTGCTGCTATTATCTTTCTTTTCTTTTTTTTAGGACTACTCATCTTGTATATTGAAGACTACTTTCTACTGCCAAGACAGCACCAACTGTCACTGTGCTATCAACTATCATTTTGATAATAGTCTCATGTTTATTTCTGCTTTGTAAATTGAACCCAATCCTTCTGTAAGTTATATTTGATTGTTCGGATATCAAATTTTGCGTGCCGGGGCGCGCGCAAATCACTAGTATACAATACAGGGTCAAGTCACGAGGTAGACACACGACGTCAGCCAAGAGCCCAAGAACAGGGATGCTCTTGGTTCTTACAGTTGCCGGCGTCGTCAAAGCAGTCGAAGAGCCCGGTGGACCATGCGGCGGCGGGCGCCTGCACCGCCGATGCGGAGGCAGCGCCGCCCGGCTCGTAGTAGCCGTTCATCGGGAAGCCTGCGGCCGCCGGCGCGGCGCCCTCCCCCGCCTTGGGGTGCATGGCGATGGCGAGAGAGTTAGAGGCCGGCTGTACGAGAGATGACCGGCCTGCTTCACCGCTTCTTGTGTAGTATCTACCCGGCCGGTCTGCGGCGCGTATGGAATCTGCTAAATTTGGGTGGCGCATGCATTAAGCATGCAGCATGCGCACTGGAACATGAGAGGACAGTGCCATGAACAGATTGCACACCTAAATGTGGTAAAATCTTACACGCAACTTTTGCCCACATCAATTTAGAGGTGTCGAATGAAAAGTTAGATTTCGTTCCATCTAATATATTTTCTAAACCCCTGCATCTTACCAATTAAAAATCCATTCAGACCCTAATTTCGTATGAATTTTTTATCAATATGAAATGAGTACATTGCACCTATCACTAACAACTTAGCCGGTTTGTTATAGGCATTGCTGCATAGATGCACGAAGTTACTTTAGATTTTTTTTAATCACCAGGATATCTTTTGATTCAGAAGACATCAGCATATTTTTTTTATCAATATGAAATGAGTACACATTGCACCCATCACTAACAACTTAGCCGGTTTTATTCTCTTTTGGAATTGTCAGTCTCGATCGGAACTGGCACGCTACGCGCGGAGTTAGCACGTCTCCACCACCATCTCCGGGCGGCGTCGCACGGCCGGGGCAGCGGCGACCGTAAGAGCAAGCTGACGGCGGGCTGCTGCTCGCCGGCGCCGCAGCGTCGTGGTCGTGTGGTTGCGTTCGGCGCCTCGGGTGCTCTGGGCCCGGAAGGCTTCTGGGCCGTATATTCGGCCGTGAGAAGCGGGCCAGTGAAGCAGCGCTGGCCGCTGGAGGTAGTAGATATGGGCTGGGTTGGAATGAGCCGGCGATACTGGCCGTGAAAGACGGCAACTCTTTCGGAAGTTTTTTTAGCTAGTTGGCTTTCAATGTTTGAGATCCGTGCAATGGTCAGGATCGCATGTTTATTCGGATCGGAATGAAGCGGGACAGCAACGCGCGGGTGATAGCTGGCAAAAGCTGTACGACGTCAGGGGTGACAGACGAGAATCTAACCCAAGTTCCAACATTTAAATGCGATTTTCTCCTAAACCGTTAACCATTTTTCGAATCCGTTTGAACTACCATGTTATTTGCAATTAATGCGACAGAATAAGATCCAATATGAGTATATTTTTATTTGTATATGTATTTTTTAGAATCAACACTTTCAATATGCTATTTCAACATTTTGAATAACTATCTCAACATTTTGAACTTACTGCTTCAACATTTTCTCACAAAATGTTGATCTAGTTTATCCGAATTGTTGAACTAAATTTGAAGAAAATGTTGAATCTAATATATGAAAATGTTGACTGTATTAGTTTAACACTTTGAGCATGTTAGTTTAACTTTTATGTGAAAAATGTTAAAATGGTACAATCGGAATGTTGAAGTGTTATTTTTTAATGTCAACTGCAACATCGTAACTCTTGTAACTGCATACGGAGTACTTAGTAGTGATAATTAAAAAAGAAAAAAAGAAAAAAAAAGACGCAAGGTACTTTCCATCATCCGCACGGGTTTAACAGAGCGAAACAAAAAAAAATCTGAAGACCGCGCACCTCCGTTTTTCTCCCCACGCACGTGTTGTTGGTGGGCTTTATTGGACCCTAAGCTAACTCGCTTAACTAGTGAACGGAAGCTACAGAACCCCCGCCGTGAAGAAGCTTGGATCGTGTATTGCTTCAGCGAAAGGGGAAAACAAGAGTGTTAACGTGCCTTCTATTTGAAGAACCACCCGGTTAGCTGCATTATACTATCATATAGGAGTAGATGAATTGGATAAACACAGGCGGGATGAGACCGCTGCAGCCAGCACCAGTACTACCTAAGTAACATTTGACGACAATACATCTCACTGTTTCAAATCTGACCAACAGAATTCTGTTGGAGATACAAACCCACATGATGCAGATATCCCAAAACATTATTTATCTTATTTTCTACGAAACATGATTTATTTTATTTTTTATACGACGCAAGCGCGAGAATAAAAAAGGAAACATAACGGAACGGGCATGGATTCCAATTTCCAAACATCTTTTCTATAACCAAGATGGAGAAAAAAAAAGATACATTCTATTTTTCCTCGGCAGATGTCATTGTTACAACACTGACACCTCTATCAAAGGTAATATACGGGCTTCACAGAGATCCATACTGGGCAACCACCACCACTTACGAGAAGAAACGTCTCGTGTCGTTGAGGGCACTATCAGGTACAGTAGTATAAATGAACAAGCCTACCCGAATCAAGGCAAGGCATCGTGTAACAGTTTCCCCTCAGGTACCGCCACATCTTTGTTGGTCCCATCCTCATTTCTGCCTATTTACAGCTTCAGTCATTCTTTGTGTGCTCGGCATTCTCATTGTTAGCGGCTGCCGACACAGCAGCAGCGCGCTGAACCATTTGCAGTTGGACTTGTAACATCTGGGAAGAAGAGGTATAACTCATGAGCTTTGTTGGATATTGATTGAGAATATCAACAAAACAGAGCCATGCATTATTAAGTATGCCAATGTAAACTAAGGTGAAAGCAATAATAATTAGCGTGCATGCAAGAATGCAAGTATGCAGCAACATATCTAGCTATTGAGTGGTAATTCCCAGGGAAGCATTTACATCTTTGAGCAACAGTTCAAAGTTCATGAACCTAAGTCCTACAGTAAAATACAGGTAACAGATGCCAATCAAGATTGTTAGCTAGTAACCAAATTGCACCCTGTTGTTTATTCGAATAAATGGTAACTAATTTGCATGCCTAGACATTGCATATCTGTGTATGCCACCACAACAAGCAGACTGCGGAAATAACTAGTGCAACCAACTCTCTTCGTGTGCAATCATGAAAACTATCATGTGAATTAATCATTACATAGATGCAGGTTGAGTGGATATAGATTATAAAGCATGTACAGGGCTAGCCCTTGTTGACGTTTCTCCAATAGCCAATTGTGTAAAATTCAGAAGCTATCCATCCATGTACAAAAGTCACCATGAATCTAATCCCATCAGACTTATACCAGTGGTACAAATGGACATTGGTGAATATGCAGCTTGGCTAGATTTCAACCAAAGATGAGCTTGCAACAGAAATATCTAAGATTTTGCAACTTGCAAGCAGTCGATGCACACCTTTTTAGCTGCTTATATATAGCTCATATGCAGCGCTTGTTGATCGCATCACAGAGTAATGTAGAAAGATGTAAGCTTTGTGCCTTTGGAATCAACAATTCAATATTCTTACCTCTATCTGGCTCTTTATAAAGTTTTCTTGTGCCTTCTGCAGTGAACTTTCAAGATCCCTGGTGCTTGTTCCTGAACTAACAGCGCCATGTGCATTAAAAGGCAGAGGTGCTAAACCATCGTTGGTGTTTTGGAACTGCAGTTCTTGGTCTTTCTGGGATTGATTGGAGCTACTTGCTACAGATTGCGGTATACTTTGGGGAGGACCTGACCTGGTTGAATACGACGTACTTATTAGTGTTATACTTTATATTAGAACAGACGACCCCTACTTTTTATCCTAACAATATAGTAATTATTAAACACAGTGAGCAAAGTACCACCCATTAAATCATGAAAAGCTTTGCATTTAGACTGTTCCAGAAACATACCTATTTAGGGTGTTTGCTGGAGGATAAGCAAAAGATCTTCCATATAAAGAAGCAGCAGCTGCAGCCGCTTCAAGCTTTGCTTGGCGCCTGCTCATGTTGTCACCTGCTGCTCCTGAGGCAGGAGTGCCAATACCTGCAGCTGCTTTTTCTCACATCAAAAGAAATAGAAACGATTACACAGTGCAGTACTCGCTGATAAGTAAGATTCAAATCGGAACATACAACAACAACAAACCCTTTTAGTTCCAAACAACTTTGGTTAGGCTAAAGGATTCAAATTGGAATATGCAACACAACAAAAATCAGATCATCAAAATGAAGCTCACCAGCCTGAACTCCAGGTTGAGCTCCATGTTGTCGCACTGATGCAGCACGTCCACTATCTGGGGGGATGATTGGAGCTCTGCATGTGGGGCAAGTATGCTGGCGCTCTAGCCATGACCTTAGACAATGGACATGGAACAGATGCCCACAAAGCAGCTTCTTTGCTGTAGTCATCTCCTCACGGCAAATAATACATGTGGCGTCACTCCTGAGTACAATAAATGTAAATCATGTCAATTTTTATAATGGAGTCAACTAAATATTTGGCAATGCAACAACATAAAACTCACGCATTGAGCTCTTCTGCTGTAGCATCTGGAAAGCGTTCATTCATGTTGGAAGTGATCTTTCTGTAGCGCACATAATCTGCAATGCGAATTTTGAAGTTGCGGAAGGTCTCATATAGTTCACGAATCAAGTGCAGTGGGACACCATAGTTCCTGATATCAGTATAGAGGATCAATAGCCATAGTGTTATGCTAGTCTAAGAGGGTAGTACCAAAGTAATAGAACTTACAGGAAGATGGCTATGAAGAAGAGCATGTATAATGACAAGTGCACAAGGTCACTGATGAGCTCCAAGTAAAACGTATACACCGCCTTCTTCTCCCATTGACCTTCCATTAGCATGTCACTGACATAGAATACATACTTCACAAATGTTGATACTGTGGATGTTGCCAATATCATATACCTGAAAAATGATTAGTACATGTTAGAGCTACTATGAGTATTTTAAATCTTGAAAATACATTAAGAAATAAGTTCCAGGCATTTAGAAATCATAACAACAAAATCATATCTTCAGGCCATCTTAAGGTTAGCTAATAGGGTTGTTACTTGCCTGGAAGGCACGCCCCTTGCTTTGGAAGCAACAAGCAAAACAAGAATGCCTATAGCTGGAGCATGGGGTTTCATGTTAAACGGATCTACTATTTTGCAGCGCTATCACTTAAAGTGTTGTTCAAGCCAAAACATACATAACTGCACGAGTTGCTAGACTAACATCTTGTAATATAGTAACCAGAACAGATTGGCAAGCTTGAGATGGTTAAGGTAGTGAATGTTTAATACTAAGAAATACTCATGGCTTAGTAATTAGCACATACATCGAGTGAATAAAAAAAAGCAATAAGTGCAAATCTGGCATTATTCAAACAGTATGGGCACTATTCATAGGGTTTAGGTTAAGGCTCAGTGCAAAGGGTGCCACACAAAATGGAATGTGGATGCATTACGTTACTAAAGACCTTTGCAGTAGGCTTAGTACAATGCAACTACAAAAAGACACTCAACTGATACATGGACCTAACATGCAGTACTTCTCCATTTTACAAATATCTGTTCATTATCTAATGTTGCCAAAGAGAATAATTACTGTAGCATATCCAATTGATACAGTTACAGGGTGAAAATAGAAAGAGAACTGCAGATACATCTCAAGCATTTCTGAATGCATAAGGTGAAGAAAAAAGGCATTTCAGGAAAATTGAAAACTGAAAATTGAGCTTACTCAAAGGAGAAGAAGATGGCAACTGACGCCTCTCGCTTCTCTATGAGCGACCTGAGCGAATTGGACAGGAAGAGGCAGTCGACAATGAGCAGGAATGCCATGAAGGAGACGATCCTTATGTGTGAGAGCATGGGCACGGAGGGTGTGGTCTCAATGTACTCGACCCTCTTCTGGGCCAGCCAGTGCAGTGCCTTGACAAGAAGCAGCGCAGCAACCATGGCGAGGAAGGAGACCGAGAAGTCCTGGCGGAAGATGGTGACAGCGAAGAGGATCTCGACGACCTCCCGCCAGGACTGCTCGTTGAGGCGCTCGACCTCAGCCTCCCGGAGCGATCCCAGGAAGATGCGCTTCACGAGTTGCCATGCGACGCACATGGCGACGAGGCCTGTGTTGAGGAGCAGCACGAAGCAGATCTTGGAGGTGGAGAGATAGACCATCGCCGGGTAGAACTGCTCCCGGCTACTGAAGGCATAGTACACCGCCGATGCCATAGCCAGCAGGCTGAATGCCGCGTACGTCTGAAGACGAATCATCTTTGCCTCCAGCACCGGCGCCGCCCACAGTCCCCCAACAAAATTTCCGCAGCGGAACCACACCACACCACCACCGGTCGGATCACCTAGAAGAAACAATTTAAATTATCAAGCAGAATATGAGAAAAAATATTCAAAATCAGGGCGTGAACTGAAACCCTAGGTAACTAGGCCACATCAGATTGGGAGCATCAGTGCGATGCCAGCCGCTTTCTCAGGTAAGAGCAATGTCTAGGTTTTATTCATATCTAGCAACTACCATGGTTTTAGAAGGGTTTTTTTTGCAACAGCTATGTTTCCAAAAGCTATATTTGCAACGGCAATTTTTTCAATGACAGAGAAGGTGGCATTCATTATTTGTATTTCTTTGCTCAGGTTTAGAACGGGTCGTTCTCTGTTTATGCACATAGTGCAAACTGTAGAGCAACATGATGATTATTTTATGCAAAAAGGAGAGGCGAACAGATGCCTTGGGTTATCATGTCTCCAGAAGATTACTGCAGCATACATAATGTTAAGTTATGGAGTACCAGCAGATTTCATGGATTAATAGACTACAGGTATAGCTTATACAATGCAGTAATCTGAAGTTCACAAAATCCATTACATCAAGCAGTGATATTTATGCGTGCCAACTTTCATGAGCAAATCAATGCTACCAGGACAGTAATGCTAACCATTTCTGCAGATGTACAGTTCCGGAGTAATGCTAACAATTTCAGAGTCATGCTAACATTTTTTGCCGATGCAAGCAACTACTACTAGTCCTGCCTGTGGTTTGAGCAAAATTGAAGCTGTCAAGCAATATGGGGGCATATACAAAATTCTCTCTCCAATCCCCTCTGCAAAACGCCGGGAGGCCGTGCAGGAGCGGCGCTCCATGCCCTCCAGCTCCACGATTAGTTACCTCCCCCACCGCGCCCGCACGCGGAGAACTCCCCAACCTCCCTCTCCCTCAGCCCGCACGCGGAGTGCTCTGGGGCCTCCGCCGGCGCAAAGCCGGCTCTCAGGCGCACAGCTACGAAGTCCAACCCTCTCTCTCCATGCTTCTGTCCCAGATCACGGCGCGAGGCGCCTCGGAGCGGGAGGAAAGCGGTCGGGGACGTACCTGGCGGGGAGAATTCCACGGCGGCGCGGGAAGGCAAGGCGGTTGCGCCTCTCGCTCGGAGGCCGGAGCGGGGCGGGAGATCGAAGAAACAATCTAATTACCAAGCAGAATGAGAAAAAAAACTCCAAAATCAGCCTAAGTGACTACTAGGTCACATCAGATCTGTAGCACCAGTGCGATGCCAGCCGCTTACCCGAGTAAAAGGCGTGAGCGAGGAGAAGACCGGCGGCTCTACGAGAAGTTTGATTGGGGCGCCATGTCGGAGAGCTTCGATTCGATCGTGTATAGCCGTCGTCGTCGCCGCTGCGATTTTGGCAGGAGAGAGGGTTTGGAATTTCCTGTTATTTTATTTTTCATCTATTTTTTCTGTCTCTTTTTTTTTTGCTTTTCTTCTTTGGCAAACGAGTTCCTGGGAAAGAAGAGATGTGAATCCACCACACGAGATAAAAATTCTTATATCTCCATTAGAGAATTATGGTATTTTTAATTCAGCGACACTTGTCATTCTAGCTTCTTTACCCAAAGAATCCGATAGAATGATTTTGAAAACTGACCGTTTGGTTCAGCAAAGGGAGCGGTAACGGTATCGTAATCAATAACCAGCGTCATATGTTACCGTGTAACAGAAATCTTAATTTATTTGGTTCAGCGTGGAAACTCATGGCATAGCTCATCCGATGCCTTAGCACATCAAAACTTCCTACGGCCGCACCCTGCCGTCGCCGCCACGCAAACTGGCCTTCTTCATGGCCCTCGCGTCTGTGCCGTTCCCGCAACCTAAACAGCAGCACGCCGTGGTCCGCACTCCGCAGCTTCGACGGAGACGACGGCAATGGCGAGGCCTCTGGTGCTGTGTCCATGGATCTCGCTAGCACTGGTCAAACTTGATCGGTTGCTTCGTCCTAGACCGCGAGCAGAACACCTTGGACAGCGGCGCAAGTCATGGGCCTCCATCCTAGCAAAGGCCTCAGCGGCGGCGACGACGGGCGGCGGCGGCGGTGGCGACGACGACGACGGGCGGCGGCGGCGGCGACAACCAATTTGGATGGCACACAGAGCTCAATCGATTTGCATCTGGGGCCAAGAAGACAGGAGGTGGCAGATAGTCAGTCAAAGAAGAAACGAGGCCGTGAAGAGATAGGTATCGAATTGTTACGGAGCTATGATACGGCTGATTTTGAACGGTATCAGAATCATATAGGGCCGGTATTAGATACCGTGACATCCGTTTACAGAGTACACGAACCGAACAGGAAATAACGAAATCAAATCACAGCGTGATCTGATTACGCTGCAAATCGGCCGAACCAAACGCTATCTAAGTGGCCTCCTAAGCTAAGGAAGACATGGAGGGAGGCTCTTATGAGTTGTAAAATTATCTAGCCTGTATAGATTTTGGTATAGAGCACCTACAAAAGTAACCTCCTTACTAATATGTGTTAATCCTCACAAGACCACGTCAAAAAAATATAAATGCTTTATATTCTCACAAAAAATCATAAATTTCTAGCCATCGATCTAATAAACTCAAATATGGAAATAAAATAAACGTAAAATAAAATAAACTATAAATGTAGATGAAAAACTAGATAAGTAATAACTAGCTATAATCTAACACGATTGGATAAGATAATTGCACATCTATGTATAAATATTGTGTTAGAATATTTAACATAAGAGAGAGTGTATGTGTAAGGGTAAACCCTTTTATCATTAGATACTAGGTGAATTCCCCGCGCGTTGCTGCGGGATTTTTACATAAATTTATATGATTATTGATGTATTTGTGAAGTTTTCAGCCTTGACGTGAAGGTAAATTATTCTATAAATTTTATTTTACTTAATAGATAACAGAGGACCATAGATATACGGTTTATCGATGAAGTAACATGTATTTGCAATGAAATGGACTATTTTTTCTTGTGTCACTGCAAACCAATCCGGAGGACTTGATCATCTATGTATTAATAAACAAAATGATGCTGCTATTTCATGGGCTTTAGCTTTCACTACACGCAAATCTGGTGTTGTGGTGACTGACCGCGGATCTCATTTCATGGGCCAATGTGATCTTACAGTAGGCCGTATGCTAGGCCCGTGAACTAACACGAAATAACAGGACCATGAGGCCTGACAGCTCCGTTCGGCCCATCTCCGTCGTTATCCACACCGGTCGTTATCCACACCGTTGCGGAAGAGCCAGCAGGAGGAGGCGGCGCGGGGCTGAGATGCCGGAGGAGGCGCGGTGGCAGCTGGAGGAGCTCGACGCTGCTGGAAGGGCTGGTCGAGATGAAGATGCAGCCGCCGATGCCACCTCCTCCTCCAGGTAATTCCAGCCTCTGCCTGGCCTACTCACCAAGTCCCTGCTCTTCCCCGCGTCGCTGAACGCCGATGGCACCCGGCCCAGATCCAGCGCCGCCCGCCATCGCCGCTGCCATGGGCAACCACTCGGACTCCGACTCCTCCCGTGGGCGGCCGCACCCTACCCATCGCTGCCGCCGCCGCCGCATCTCTTCCTCGCGCAGCTGTCGCCGTCGCTGCCGCCAGATCTCCGGCTTCCTGCGCCATGGTCGCCGGCGACGATGGTGTGGCTTCTGCAGCGGCCTCCCAGCCGCGCCTCCCTCAGCTCGGCATCCCATCTCTTCTGCTCTGCGCCCAGCCAGCGGACCGGATTTATGGAGGTGGCGCGGTTGGGAGGCGGCGGGGTGGGTGGGAGGCGAGGCGGCGGTGGCGCACGCGCATCGGGTGGAAGGTGAGGGGGTGGAAGCGGCGGGTGGGTGGGCGGCGAGAAGGCGAGGGGGTGGCGCACTCCCGCGGGTGGGGGAGGCGAGCGGGCTCGGGGGATGACGTGGATGGCCGAGAGTCCAGAGAAGTCCATAGTGGGGAGCAAACATAGTTTTGTATATGATATGATGTCCGCTAATGTTTTCCAAGGGTTTCTAATACTTATGCGTAATTTAATTACTAGACATGAGTTTTCTAATACTTAGCCTCTCGAAGTTATAAGCTCACGCGGGACAAGCTTAGCAAAGCTGGGGCCTACCTCCTCCAAAAATAAAATAAAAGTGCATTACTTAATTTTAAGAGTTAAATGTACTATTGGTACATAAACTTGCCGCATAGGTGCGTTTAGATACACCATCTCTCTAATTGCTCATTTAAGAGCAACAACTTGTCATGTGGGTGCAAATAGATCACCGAGATGATACGTGGCAAAACAACGCCATATAGGCGGCTGATGTGTACATTTGGGGCTTGCTTGTAACTCGTGGTGCTACTGCAAATAGCCTCCCCTCTTTTTGTTGTTTATTAGGAGATAATTAAAAAGAAAAAAAACAAAATTATCCTCTTTTTTGTGGTTTTGTCTTTTTGTCTTTTTTTTATTTCGACTGATTCTTCGAAAAATCATAGTAAATCACAGAAACATCGTAAAATAGAAAATCCAATTTTGTTGGACTCCACATGAGTAGATCTACACAGTGAATATATAATATGGTATGCACTAGAACATTATTTTTGTTGTAGATTTAGATCTATGATTTTCTGTAATTAATTCATAGCTGTAAAAAAAATGTTCTAAAGCATACCATATTATATGTTCACTGTGTATAACTCATGTGAAGTCCAACAAAATTAGATTTTCCATTTTACGATTTTTCTGTGATTTACTATTATTTTTCAAAGATTCAGCCGAAATAACAAAAAAAAGAAAAAAAAGACAAAACCGCAGTTACTGTAGCAAACCGCTGTCCAAAACAGCTTCAGGGGGTGATTTGTCCGGTTTTATGAAGTTGAGGGGGGTAAAAAAGCCAATTTCATAGGTTAGGGGGTGATGCGTTCCACCCTCCATAGGTTGGGGGGTTAAGTAGACTTTTTCCAATGTTTTTGTGGTTTTTAAGGTGACATGGATTCTTCTTTTCTTTTGTTATCAAGGGGTGCGGTGATAGCTGGAAACAAATTTCACCATATAACTCATTTTGATCATAAGGACAAATATTTGACACTTTTTGAGGAGCATATGAAGAAAAATTATGCATGGTTTTAATAACACACATGGTAGAAAAATAGCAAAGTTATTCATTATATCTTCTTCCAGGTAAATGTGATATCAATGGCTAGCTTCTGGTGCAGCTTGTGTGATTTCCTCACAAACTTGATTGAGACTGGTCTGATTTCCGTAACTATATAGAGTCCTCTAGCTTGAATAGTTATCGGAGAATGGAGAAATTTGATAAAACTCACTGTGCTCTGGAGCCTGGTTGCTAGTTTTCCTCGGACTTTGCCCTATCGGGCACAAAAGATTGGTTGGCGGCATGCCCAGGGAAACTATTGACCGGTAGCGTGTGGCATGGAAAAACCGGTTGGCAGCTTGGGCACAGAAAAATCGATTGCCACAAAAACTGGATCTCTACCAAAAACTTATATCCATTAAAATGAATCCAAATAAATAATAATAATAAAGGGGAGCTATTTGAAATAGCACCACAGGTTACACACAAGCGTCAAATGTACCAATTAGTTGCCTGCATGACAATCTTTTGCACACGTGTCGTCTCGGTGACCTATTTGCACCCACATGTGCTGGTTCTAAGTGAGCAATTAGAGAGATGATGTACCTAAACGTACCCATGTGCTGGTTCTAAGTGAGCAATTAGAGAGATGATGTACCTAAACGTACCCACTCGCCAAATTTGTGTACCAATAGTGTATTTAACTCTAATTTTAATTGTCAATTGATTATACATATTTATGCATTTACTTAACATTGCTATGTTTCGTTAATTTATTTTTCATGGTGCACATATTTAGTCAAATTGAAAAGTAGTTTTGTTTCAAAAATATAGCCAAGCTCAGGTGTTGCCAATTTCATCCAAAGATGGAATGGGATAATAGTACCGGACCCACCAGCACCAATGCATTTCCTCATGGCTTGCTAATGACATCTTCTCACGAAGGCATGCACACACTAACGATTATAAGACGAGGCAAATCTCACTGTCCTAGCGATGTGGTACTATTAGTGCTAGTATTAGTGGCCTAGTGATGATCTGTCACTAGCTTAGGCGGCTCCGCACCCGCAGGTATGCTTTCGTAGTTTCGCTTCACCTTGGGTTGCTACGGCAAGCGGCTTGCTGTCGGCCCAGAAACCAACCTTTAATAGTATTATCTGAATTACTTGCATATGTCATCATAATATTTATCTAAATTATGCACATATGTCATCATATGACCCTGTAAATTTACATCTACCCATGTCCGTGATTATTAAAAACAACCTAAAGAAAATCTTAAATCTGATATAAATTACCTATATAAAAATAACCAAAGTATAATTTAAATTAGTTATTTTTTCCATTGCCATTTGTATAATTAGTATAATTTTACAGCTATATATGAATATCGTGTTAGAACATTTAATAAATGAGAGAGACCGCATGTGCAAGGGTAAACCTTTTTTATAATTAGACATGTCCTCTCATTTTTTTTCAAGAGTTTCTAAAAGGGTTTCTAATACTTGCACGTAATTTGATTATTAGACACAACTTTTCTAATACTTAGCCTCTCAAAATTATTAGCTCATGGGGGATTGATGGACTAGTTTCCTTCCCCAAAAATAAAAGTGCATTACTTGTGAGCTTATTCATTTATCCATCTTCATGAAAAAAAATTCTTCATGAAAAATGTCATACAACATGACGTCGGAGTGAGAGTTTAAACAAGCTTGTCAATCACTCATGTGGGATTGAGTTCTCCAGCTCGAATCAAAAAAACAAGCTCAGATATTGCCAATTTCATCGAAAGATGGTCAGGGATAGTACTGGACCCACCAGTACCGGTGCATTTCCTCATTGCTTGTTTTGACATCTCCTCACAGAAGCGTTCCCACACAAACGATTATATGGCGAGGCAAAGCTCGCTGTCCTAGCGGTGTGGTACTATTAGTGCTAGTGTTAATAATGGGCATAGTGGCTGAGTGAATGAGTGATGACTGATGACGGGTCACTACTCACTAGCTTAGGCAGCTCTACACCGTCTCCTTCGTGTTCCCACAGCAGGACTCGCTCCTCCACGCGCACTACTACAAGATCCCCGGCGTCTTCACCACCGACTTCCCGGCCTACCCGCCGGTGCAGTTCGACTACACGGTCAAGAACGTCAGCCAGGCGCTGTGGCAGCCGGTCCCGGCGACCAAGCTGTACCCGCTTAGGTTCGGCTCCGTGGTGCAGCTCGTCCTGCAGGACACCAGCATCGTCACGCCGGAGAACCACCCCATCCACATCCACGGAGTCACGAACGACCACGACGATATGCTAAATACGCTCGCGCCAGGCGACAGGTGTGCAGGTATGTACGTACGCATCGCACGGTTTATTTGGCATCGCACGCGTAGGTATGTACGCATCGTCCGCTTAGAAATAGAACCGGTCTGGCATGCACGTACTTGGCGGGCGACCGATGCAAGCAAGAGCAGGGCGGCAAACCAGCCGCAGAAACACGCCGGACACGTTCAAAGCCGAGAGCACGTAGTACAAGAACATGGAATAGTATTTCCATGTTGAGATCAGGCGGCAGCCAGCTTGACCGGCGACATGGCAGGCTAACATGCACGAGCGCGGCAGGCGGCGAGCTCAACCCAACCTGGAGAAACAACGAGTATATTGCAGGTGGCACAACAACATATACTCCATCAAAATCCCCTAAATTATTTAAGCTAAAAAGTTAAATTTTCTATATAGGCCTTAAAAATACAATTAGTAATTTCGTAGCAACGCACAGTCATTATTGCTAGTAATGAGTAACTATAGTCTAACACAATTGGATAAGATTATTATACATCCATGTATGAATATTGTGTTAGAATATTTCACAAATAAGAGAGAGTGTATGTGCAAGGGTAAACCTTTTTATCATTAGACATGGTGTCCGATCTTCCGTCAGGTGAAGGATAACTCATTTTGGGTGGAGTGCAACACACCGATCTGACTTCAAGTCAGCAAACTCGAACCCCGCAATCTTAGCACCACGACTCCTCTGGTTATCAACCGTGTCACAACCCGATTGACCTCGCCAAGAAGGATAATCCCTGCCTGCGAAACGAAGAACACAAGCAAGAACTCGAAAGAAGCAGCTCTCAATATAAAGTGACACTGCAGATGTATGATTAAGATCAAAAGTTGGAGTTTTACAAACCGATAACGGCAAAACTGTTCTCGACAGATTAATCTAAGCAAAACCCAAGTCTAAATGACGGTGGCTACTGAGTTTATATAGCCTAAAGGGGTGTGCTAGGGTTGGAGGGGGCGCCCCCCTATGGGCTTCCACACGATATACGGCCCAAAGGCCAAAATACGGCGACGCAGCACCGAGATAGATTCTGGATGTCAACTCGTTTCGTTGATTCCCGATGACTCCGGATGTATTTAGAGGTGGGACCGGTGTCATTGGAAAGCTTATCTCCTTAGCTTTCCATGCATATGTAGAACGTCAAAAACTGAGCCCGAATGCAACCTGGGCGACCAATTTAGTACGAGATGCTCCTGGACTCCGAGGTGGACTCGAACTTGAGTTTCTTTGGGCCTCCACCTTGGCGTCTCGAACCGGATAAGCTTCGGGCCTCCTTCTTGTCTTGGACACCCTTGCTGGTCTCCTCCAACTCTATGCCATCCCCCAAGCATGGTCGTATGCATGGATGTTATGTCCTCATCATTCTCTAATGTTTTTCAAGAGTTTCTAATAGGGTTTCTAATACTTGTGCGTAATTTAATTACTAGACATGAATTTTCTAATACTTAGCCTCTTGAAGTTATTAGCTCATGCGGGACTAGGTTATCAAAGCTCCGGCCTACATTATTCAAAAATAAAAGTATGCATTGCTTCCAAGCTTATTTATTTACCGTAATGCTAAGAACTTGACGTCCGATTATGTCGAATGTTCCTATTTCACGACAAATGTTGCGGTGTGAATTATTATGCTCATTTTTGTTGCAATTGACATGGGTAATACGGAATTCTTATGTTCATTTTGTTGCAATAGACATGGGTAATACTACAACATCAATTTTTTTATACATGTTGCAATAGTGTTTTAGGATGCTTCGCTTGGTTCATCGATGATGTTGTTGTGATTATTTTTGGAATGTTTGATATGTGATGTGTCCATCGGTGATATTGCTGAGATTTATTTTTTTGGATGTTTGATATGTGATGTGATCTTACAATAACTTCTTTTAACATGTTGCAAAAGTAGATTCCATATGTTTCGTTAATTTATTTGTTAGGGTGCACATTTTTGGTAAAATTGATAATTCTATTTATATCAGTGGTATGTTTACATTTTTAATTTAATATGCTTTTAGAATGTTGCAACTACAGTTTCAGAATGTTGTGATTATAAATTTTAAATGTTGCAAAAGGTAAGTGTCCACCACTTCTAGGCGCGTTCTGATGGATACCATCTCAAATCAAAAAGACAATTTTCTTTCGAAAAATTATCAAGCTCAGATGTTGCCAATTTCATCCGAAGATGATCTGGGGAAGTACTGGACCCACCAGCACCAATGCATTTCCTCATTGCTTGTAATCGCACCTTCTCACGTAGGCATGCACACACTAACGATTATATATGGCGAGGCAAAGCTCGCTGTGCTAGCGGTGTGGTACTATTAGTGCTAGTGTTAGTGACCGAGTGATGATGGGTCACTAGCTTAGGCGGCTCCGCACCCGCAGGTATGCTTTCGCTTCGCTTTGGGCTTTGCTGTCGGCCCAGAAACCAACCGAGTCCCTTGCATCGCTTTCGAGTTATCCGGGGTCCAAAAACTCATTCTCTCCGCGCAAGCCGCAACGCTAGCGATGGTGGTAATAAAGGACGCAAAGCAATGGTATGCAAATACAGTATACGATAGCTTGCATCAGTTCGCATCACGACACATGCAGCTAAATATCAGGGATTCAGTGTCAGAGGTTGCAACAAACAGAACTTTCTTAATTAGCTTCCACATGATAGTCTTAATCTGTTATACAAATACAAACTGAGTCATAATAGGCCGCCGTAGCGGTAACTACACGAGCGCAAAGTAGCCCTGCACGATCTTGTAAAAAAAAAGAACAGCATTTGGTTTCGCAGCGGCGGCGACGATCTAGAGCAGCAGCTTCAACGGGTCATCCCGTTTTGCATCTGCGGCGGCACGGTGACGGCTTGCCTCTCCATGTTAGCGTGCCATCCTGCACATGCGAAACCAGCATCAGTTAGAATTCTTATAGCAAATAAATGGTGATGGATGGATCGAACTACAGGCCGGGGTAACTATCGCTGTATCCGGGGTAATTGTAGCTGATTGCACGTCCGGTGAATGAGTCAAAAAACGAGAACGAGATCATGCATGTCCTACCTATGGTCATGTCGAAGCCTCGGTTGGTGAGCTCGCGGTACTCCTGGCAGAGCGCGCACGGCTCGCAGCAGAAGTGGACGCAGCAGTCGGGGCAGGGGCTCTCCTCCAGGCCGAACTGCGCCCGCAGCTTGGCGCGGTAGAAGCACGAGTAGATGCACTGGAACCCCGACCCCGTGAGCACGATGATGAGCGTGTACAGCGCCGCGCTCGAGCCGCACGACGTCGAGCCCCGGTCCAGGATCTCCGCCACCTGCCCGAACGTGATGCACGGGAACAGGCACGTCACGCAGCCTGCACGTACATGTATATATACATACACAGATCAGAGACACGGCGGCATCAATCGAGAGAGGGAGGCTCTCGTGCTTGGTTCAATTCGTTACAGTTGCCGGGGTCGTCGAAGCAGTCGAAGAGCCCGGACGACCACGCGGCGACGGGCGGCGCCGGCGCCGCGAAGGCCGCGCTGCCCATCGGGAAGCCTGTGGCCGCCGGCGCGGCACCCTCCTCCGCTTTCGGGTACATGGCCTCGCCGCACTGCGCCGTCCGCGGACGAGAAACGGAAACCACCACCGGTACGGTGGGGGAATCTATCAGCACCGGCGCGAGAAACCACCGGGGGGTGGGCGGCTTTGGCGCTTATTGTGCCTGCTGTGCATTGCCTACCCGCTCTGCGGCGCGTATGTATTCTGCTAAACTTGGACAAGCATGCAACATTGCGCATGCGCATCCTAGAAACATGGAAGACGATGACATGACCATGAGGAGATACAGCACACCTAAATGTGGTAAAATCTGCATGCATTTTTTTTGGCTCAAATGCATGAGATGTCCAAACCGACGGGGACCGACCATGAGATCCATTTGTCATTGTGCTCATTGTATTTTTGTTCACAAAATGAGATCCCTATTACCCATAGTTTTACATGAAAACTTTAAATTGACATAAATTGCCTATATCATTTTTTTTAAAAAAATTACTATCCTAAACAAAAACTAGCAAGAATATACGTGCAGGGGTGTGTTTAGTTCCACCAAACTTCTCAAACTTTCCATCGCATCGACATCATATCGAAACATTAAATATAGCAAATGATGCATGTAAGGAGCATTAAATGTAGGTAAATAAAAAAGCTAATTGCATAGTTTTAATGTACACGACGAGACGAATCTTTTGAGTCTAGTTAGGTCGTGGTAGGACAACAATTAACACAAACAAACGAAAAGTGCTACAGTACGCTAGGGATCTAAACACCCAGGGTATGAGCATTAGTACGTAAGACGGGTAAGTTTTTTTTGCCTATAAATCCTCTAAAAATGCTAATTTTCATTTGGCGTCGCAAATTCGTCGACATATTTTCCCCGCAAACTCTGACACGTGGATGAGGATGGGTAGAAAATTAATTAGTAGTATATATACTCGGCAATCTACCAATATTGACTACTTCCTCCGAACTGCATTTTTTTTTTGCTCATGCATGTAGAGATGTGCAAACAAACGGGCAGCGTGCTATGAAAAGTTAGATTTTTTATTCTCTAGTAAACTATGTATCCGGTCAAACATCCATTACTCAACTTAGTTGTTCACCCACTCAATTCATGTCCACCATCTGCGCTAGAGTCTTTGTTGATGTCTTAGTGTAGTTGGATGACTGATATAACAACGCTCGCTTCTATAAGTACACGCATACAAACAAGACTGTTCAATGATGGACATGTCCTTTTAGTTTTGCAATTATTGTCTAGTTTTGAAATTATCTGGCATACCCTCGCGGCCTCGCACGACTAAAGCTAATATTTCTCTGTGGGTATTTATCAGCGAGGGGCGATAAAAATTAATAACTAGCTACACTCCGTGTGACTAGCCAAAGGTGTTGAGGGGCAGGTAGCGAGGGGCGATATTAGGAACTTGGTCTAGTGGTAATATTCATCTTAACAAAAATTGGGGCATTAAAAAGAAAAGTTATAGCTTAGCTGTCACACCCGGTTTTCGAAGGAAAACCAAGTGCGTTTCATATGTGCGCCAGGATCATGTTTACACACATATGATAGACAAAAGAGTGTAATATCGAAACACAGTGTTCTAAATTACAAGAGATTTATTATAATATTCATATTACACTCTCGGGAGACACGAAGGTCTTTATCGCAGAACAAGCGATAGCTAAACGAAGCGTCTTCAGCTTCCATCTTCCACAGGCATCTTGACTGGGGGAAACGCAAGCCTCAGAACTCATCGTAGTCGCTGTAGTATTCTTCTCCATTTTCTTCTTCTGATTCAGCAATGGCAAGTGTGAGTACACCTAACTAGGTACTCAGCAAGCGGGGTGAAAATGCAAGGCCACAAGGAAAGGCTAAGGTTCACAGCAGTGAGCTTTTTAGAATTGATCAAGTTTTATTAGCAATTTCCTATTTACTAGATGTAAGTTTATACCATCCCACTTAAGCATTTAAAAGAACATCTTTTTCCAAAACCCACGAGTAAAACCACGATTTATACTCCATCTTTAAGTTTAATTATCATGTGAGGGTCCAAGCCGCTCTTGACCGTGAGCACGGCTGATCGATCAGTTTTACACTCTGCAGAGGTTGTACACTTTCACCATAGCTCGTGTCCCCCATGTTGCTCGGGTTTGCAAGGCCCTTAAACACTTCCGAGGTGAGTGGCTAGGGGTCCACTTCGAAGCCTTTACAAAGGTGTGCAAAAGTCCAACAACCCGCAAGAGTTACAGCTAGGGCAGACCACAACTCTCCCTAATGGTCAGCGCCTTAGCAAAGGCTGCTACCCCAAGAGGACCGAGCTGTACCCCTGCAACCCCAGACCCCCTCTGCTCCTTTCGGATAAGGCCATCAGTACAATCGCACATCTAATTAATTGGCTAAGGTCAGAGCCCATTTTGACACCATGGTTGCATTGTTTTCTTGGGTGGTTCTCCATGTTCCGATTAAATAATCGTTCTCTTATATTAACCAACATTTATTATCGAAGTTGTCATGATCAAATAATTTTATAAAGGTCCAATTTAACCATTCCCAAGGTATTGCAACACTAAGCATGAACTAACCCAAAAATATTATTTAAAAACAGGGGTTGGTACAAGGGAGCATGGTAAAAGACTAGATAAATCCTTAAAAAGGTATTCCCATCATATTAATGCATTAATAGTAAATTTTAGTTTGACATGCAGTTATATAGGACAAAAAGAGTAATGCGGGGAGGGCCACTTGCCTTGCTCTACAAAGAAATCTTCCTCTTCTTCGTAGAGTGGTTCCGGATCCGCGTCGACGGGTGACTCGGTTGCAACTGGCACGAGGTCTACGATCAACACAATAAAACAATAAGAAAACAGTACATCAAACATTCTTATCAGACTAAAACAAGCATCTAAAACTAATAAGCTCGAAAAGACGAACGCTAGGACACCAAGAACGCTAAAAACGGAGCTAAAACGGAAAAGATATGGCCAAAACAAGTTTTAGGGACTTGTTGGCAAAGAAACTAAGTTTACAGGGGCTAAACTGAAGAAAACCAGGGGCTAAAACATAAATACGCATTAAACCCGAGGGCTAACGCGTAAAAGACGAGGGCTGGGCTTCGGGATATAAAAACAGAGAAGCTTAGGGTGCTTTTTGTAAAAATCAGGACCTAAATCTAATTATTTTTGAACTAGACAGGACGGCGGGTTGATTTAAGAGAAAGGCAGGGTCTCTTATGCAAAATGTCCGGCGCTGACCGTTATTTGGCCGATTGACTTCGGTCAGAATTGATGTGGGCCGTTGGATCAAGATCGGACGGCTGACAGAGAGGGCCGAGTCGGGCGGCGGCGGGAACGCCGGCGAGCGGCGGCGCCGGGCCGGAAAATCGTCGGCGATGCTCGAACTCGAGCTACGAGGCTCGATTTTGGGCGCGGATAGGTGCTACGGCTTCGGAATGGGATGGCGAACACGATGGGGGTGATCTCGTCGTGGATTGCGCAGCGAGGGCGGCGGTTCGTCGGCGGACAGAGGCGGGCGGCGGTGAACTCGCCGGAGTTCACCCGAACTCGAAGTTCCGGCCACGATTTCGACTGCGGGTAGGTTCTGGGTGTTGCTGGGAAGTTGGCGAACGCGTTCAGGGGGTTCTAGTCCTCCAATTCGCTACGGTGGCGGTGCTTAACGACGGACGGCGGCGGCGGAGCGCCGGCGAGGGCCGTCGGGGTACTTACAGAGCGAGACAGAGAGCTAGAAGGGGATGGAGAGCATCGTTACCTCCTCGTGATGCTTCCTGCGTGGTTGGACGGGGTGGAGCGGCCCGGTGTCGGCGGATCGACGGTGCGGCGGCGCTCCGGTGATGGCGGCAGCGAGAATTGGGGCTTCTCCAAGGGGAATGTGGTGTGCGAGTGGCCGAAGGGGTTTCTTGGGGGCTCGGTCGTCCTCTTATAGGGCAGAGAGGAGAGTGGGGACGGTCGGCATGGTGGAGGTCGGAGTGGCCGGCCATCAATGGCGAGCGGCAGAGGAAGAGCTTGGTGGTGCGGGCGTTTCGGTGGGAGAGTGAGGAGTTGGAGTGGCGCGGCCGTTGCCGCAGCTCAGTGGGGATGGGAGGGGAAGAGGCGCGGGAGAGGGAGCGGCGCGGAGGAGGCCGAGCGACTCGGTCGGGCGGCGGCGCAGGGGAGGGGCGCTGGAGGTCGGGGTGAGCCCGACAGGTGGGCCCCACCTGTCGGCGGCGGTGAGAGAGGAAGGGAGGGGGAAGCGGCTTGGGCCGTAGCCGGGCCGAAAGCGGGGGCAGGCCGCGCGCGAAGGGAGGGGAGAGCTGGGCCGCGAACTGCTGCTGGGCCGAAAAAGAGAGGGAGAGAGAGATTGGCTGGGCCGGGAGTGAAAGAGAGATTGAGAGAAAGTTGAGGGAGCGTTTCTGGACTTTTTCATGGTTTTGAAATTCACACACAAATCAAACAAAAGACATGCAAATCAAATATGATGCACATGCACTTGTTGCTCCAAAAATTATTTAAATGATGTTTAAATATTTTTGGGCTCAAATTAATTTTAAAAATTTAATTAAGTCCTTAGAAAATTAAATTAAACCAAGTTGCTATGATTTATTTGTGATGGAATTTTAGGGTGTTACATTAGCCTGCTTGACAGAAACTATTCGGCAGACAAAATAATTTATTCCGGTGGCACAAGGTTTAACATCGGGGGATATGATGTAACCACTAGTATAAATTGAAAAGTAAATACACGAGGATTTCCCCAGGGCTTGCCGGAAAAATCGTAATAATTAGCTTGTTGGATTCCTTTTTTTAAATGATCACAAATTAAGAGCTATTCTTTTCTCTCCTCGTTCCAAATATGAATATCCAATAACCCAAAGCTACCTTGAAAAGTCAAATAATCTGTAATTTGTGATGGAGAGAGTATATAAGGATTATGGATTTATTCTCTGTTTGAAATTCTAGCGCGTGAACAATTCTATTATTGTCCACGGGGATAAATCAGAAAGGAGCTCGATCTGTTATTATCCCAGGGATACACTTAAGTCAAAGCAACTTGACAGTGATAATTCTATTATGGATTTTTTTTTTTTGGCCTTCTCGTCTTGCGACCGTTCGTTCAAAAAAAAGCAACTTGACAGTTCCCATACGCCAGCTAAAGATTAGATATTCAGAGCTACTACCAAACAGGGAGTTCTCTTTCACATGACAGGGTGGCCGGCTGGGCATCGCGTTCAGTATCCTCAGCAGATCAGAGGCGAGCGGCATCATCATCATCAGCGGGTCATCCCGGGGTGCATCTGCGGCGGCATGGTGGCGGCGGTGCGCCCCTGCCTCTCCATGTTCGCATGCCATCCTGCACACGCAAAAATCCAACACGTCGCAACATCTGTTAGCACGCTGCAGTAGGATTAAGGGTAATGAGACGCGTGAACTGATGGACCCGGCAGTTCGGTGTGACGTACGTGCTAGACGACCAAAGTGCCCGAAACTGAAACTATGGCCGACCGGTTGACCGGTTGGTGAATAGAGAAACAAGAACAAGAACCCCAAGAACAAGCACCAAACTTCGCTTATCTGACTAGGTACTTTGAAATTCAAAATTTTCATGCCGTGTGTCGCGTGTTCCTGATTTCCACGAAACCTATGTGGAGATCGATCATTGTTTTGTTTTAGGCGCCGTGTGGCGTGCTAAATACGTACGTACCTAGCTTCATGTCGAATCCCCGCTTCTTGAGCTCGCGGTACTCCTGGCAGAGGGCGCAGTACTCGCAGCACCAGTGGACGCAGCAGTCGGCGCAGGGGCTCTCCTGGAGCCCGTACTGCGCGCGCATCTTGGCGCGGTAGAAGCAGGAGAAGACGCACTGGCAGCCGGTGAGGAGCATGATGAGCGTGTACAGCGCCCCGCTCGTGCCGCACGACGTCGACCCCCGGTCCACGATCTCCGCGATCTGCCCGAACGTGATGCACGGGCACAGGCACGTCACGCAGCCTGCAATCGATCGTTGCGTTGCGTATCAGAGCCAGATCATCCATCGTGTTCATCATGCTCGAATCGACCAAGAGGTAGCGTTTCCTTACAGTTGCCGCAGTCGTCGAAGCAGTCGCAGAGGCCGGTGGACCACGCGGCGACGGGCGCCTGCGCCTGCACCGCCAGCGCCGCCGTCGCGCCGCCCGCCTGGTAGTAGCCGCCCCCGCCGCTCATCGGGAACCCCGTGGCCGGCGGCGGCGGCGCCGTCGCCCGGGCATGCAGCGGCGCGGCATCCTCCTCCGCCTTCGGGTACATGGCGTCGCCGCGCCGCGCCGCACCGTGCGCCGACGAGATCACCACCGGCGGTGTCAAGACCGCGCGCGTGAGATAAGCGAGGCGTACGGGAGCGAGGCTGGGCGCGCGGCCGGTCTGGCGCTCTGCGAGGCGGTGCCTCTCTCCCCGGCCCGCGCGCGGCGTACTTATCGGCGGGGAGGGGCGCGACGGTAACCGCTGCGCCTGCGCGCCCCTTGGCCAGCACGGGGCGCCGTGCCGAACAGGCGGGTCGGCGGGTCGCGTCGCGAGCGATCAGTTACGGCTGCCTGCGTTGGACTCTTCTTCCACGAAGTTGACGCGCGTCTGCGTGGGCGTTGGCGCCGAGAGACTTTTGGCGCGTGGCGGGGGGTGGTGGTGTCGGATATGGACGTGGGCCGGCCGGTGCGCGCGGGTCAAGTCGTTGCCCGGCCGCCGGGTACGACGGGGCAAGCATGCTTTGACGTACAGTACATGACACCACCGCCTTGGACTGGACGGTAAGAGTTCGGCGGTGCTCCCGCTTCGGAACGTCGCGAGGGCGAGGCTCGCTCATGTGGCCTTCCGGACGGCCATGGAATGGTTATTGGCTTACTGCCGCGCCGTGGATTGAACGTCTCGAGTCGAGTGTGCTCCGCGCCTCTGCTGCTTGTTTGACTAGGATGGCAAGATGGGTACTGTCTGTCAAAGGATGATCTTTCCCTGCTCACATCACATCAACGCACGTAACAAAAGTCCGGTACGAGTAGAAATGTGCGCGCGGTACACGCTCGTTGATTGCCCTTTTCTTAGATCAGCTTTGCCGTACCAGCACAAACTGAAGCTGCGAAGCATGTTCGTTGGAGTTGTTCGGGCGGTTCACCAATCACTATAGTGATCGCAGAACGGCAGAGGTAGCTGCGGCTGCGGCTCATCCCTCTGCGGCTCCGCATGTGATCTACCTTTCTTTTCGAAAACACATGTTGTTTCTTTCCTCTGTAAGATAAGGGATAAGCCGCCCATCATCAGTATTCCTGATACGACGAGCCATGATAACAATCGTGGAAAGACGTCTACCACACTCTCTTGCAATGATAACATCGGCAACCAGCAACCGGTGTGCGCCGCCCACAAGATGCAGTGCTACCTGTTCTCGTGTAACAGAAAAAGTGCTACAGCCAAAATACCGATATGGCTTAGGTAGGCTGAAGGCATCGATAGCACATATGTAAACATGCAAACATGACAGATCAGCTAGACCACCTATTTAAGCATTAAGCAATAATGTCCTGTACAACTGGCCAACCACGATAAATGCTGTTCCTCATAGTTTTCAGACTGTAGGTCTAGGACTACCAAAGACAAAATCCTAACACATTGCCGCACTGACTAACCCTCAGAAATTCATCTTTCAACCGCAACCACTCTCGCCACAAATCTTGAAATGGATTTAACAATCTCTATCTTACCACAGAAGTCTACGAATTACAGTAAGGCCTACGCATGAACATAGTACTGCCTCATTGGGGATTTGAAAATATTCTGTTGTTTCCGAAGGCCTCCGAAGATCGCTGGGGGCGCTTCAGTTCTCTAAATGTCAATGGCTTGAGATATCTTCCTTCATCTATATATTTCAATGGCAGGGGGATCCAAAACTTCTTCTGGAAATGCCTGCCTGTGTTTTGATGGATTCACAGAAACGGGCAATATCTGACATGCAGTTCAAATACTTGATGTATGTGGTAAATGATCAAGCCGGCCATTCAGTACTTGGCGAGCTCGTGAACTTCGGTACTGCAGTCGCTCGTGTAGTGCTTCTGACATTTGCTCAAAAAATTCAGGATCCCATCTCTGAATCAAAAGGGGATCCTCGGCATAGCATATGTATATTGATGTAACAGCACTTTCCACAACCACAACAGTAAGCCCAACCTGTGAAATATAGGTCTCAGTCTCGAACAAACTATGCAGAAAATTTTGAACGGGAATGAACCAACAAAAATTTGTACAGTTAACAAAAAAAACTTGAACATAGGTGTCTTTTTCTCAGTTACTTCAGCCACACAAACTCATACAAAAATACATGCACTTACCAGTATCATGCCCATCAGCATAGAGGTTGAACCAACCATAACAGCTTTATCGCTTTGTTTGAAATATGTCCAAACACCTGTACAAGTTCCAGTTATTAATCCACCTAAAATTGTGCTCATCAGGAGGATAGCACCCGAACAGTCATAAGCAACAAGTGCTTCAATCCCCGTGGATTGAAACAGCTCCCAGGCATCCCTAGCTGAGCGATTGAAACTCTGTCCGTTGACCGCTATCTGCAAATCAAAAAACTATGTGAGACATTTGTTGGAGAACATGATGTCACTAGTCAACATTCCACAGCAAGAAGATAAATTGTTAGTATAATAAGTTCTCACATTTCAATACAGCCAGTGTTTGGGTCACAAATCACATGCATTTGTGTAAAAACACATCCAAGCACACAAAATCACTTTGACTGGTATGAATTAAACCTTTTAGCTTAAATCAATAAGAAAAAGATTGCCAGTGAAGATATACAAATGATAAGCAGAGAACAGGTGGAACAGGTAGACTGTTAACATAGACATGATCTACATCTAGAAAACTACTGCTGACATAAACATCATTTACCTGTACATATGCATATTTGTTGAAGAAGCGAACAAGCGTCTCCACAATATGAAACACAAAATCAATACAGCAGAGCAAACACTCATTGCTGCCAATTTTAGAACGAATTCCACGGATCTGTAGTTTGATAAAAGCAAGGAAGGGAGTAAAGATTAAAAAGACAGATGATGAGAACTTGAAAAAGGAAGTTAAACAACAGAGTATAACAAGTGGAGGTAAAGAGGCAAACCTCCCAGCGTAAAGTCCTAATAGCAGCGGTAAAAAGTGACCCATAGCAAATGCTTCCAAATGAAGTTGTTACAGCATACTGAAGGGATTTTAGAAGAGGTTTTGGGGGCATCGTTGCAGCAGCTGGACCACCATGAATGAGAACAAGGAAAACCATGCCTGATACAATGACATGGACTGTATTGCTAAGGACAGCTCCAGTCCAAAATAAACTTACTGAAAAGATCTGCAAATACAGGAGAAATTGTATAAAAAATCCAAATAATATAAAATTCACTAAATATTGATATAGAACTATGATAAAAACTTGCCCGCTCACCAAAAGTAGCCACCATTGCCCACCATTCGGAATGCCAAAGGCAACAATACCAGAAACTCCAAAGGACCATAATGCCATCCAACAAAGCATGACTAGCACAAATGCATAAGCAATTCTCATCACATCAGGAAGTTCCCATACCATCCTTACTGCCTTCTGAAGTACTAGCATTGTGAAGGGAAACCTAGGAAAAATGAACCCCTTAACTTACATGCAAAATAAATAAGCATGCAATGCTTCAACAGATGCATTGACATGTACAGACAAGGTATGGTTTCTATGTTAGTTCAGCACATAATTGAAGTCTAAAGTTTCAGAATAAATGGCCCGAGGCCCCAATTTATTGTAATTCCAAGAGGCAAAATTTACCTTTGGTCACAACATTCAGCAAACTATAGAGGACAGACAAAAGTAGCTAACAACCAAGATAAAAGGAGTAAATTCTGCTCCAAGATATATGCATGGTTTGTCATGAGCCCTCGAAGAGAACATGTACGACAGGTGTGTTGGTTGGGAGGTTTCAGCCATGGTCCTCAATAGCCAGGAGATGTGGTGTTGTTCAGGTGGAGGTGGCTGGTGCAAAGAGGGAGGGACAAAACTTTGACCCTTTCTTGGATCCAAAGCAAAGACTCCTGGCGCCTTATATATAGGTGGGCGTAACAGAGAAAACTAAGGGCACCGAAGAAACGATTCAAGATAGCGGGGAACAAACTGAAGGATAATGTGCTTGTAGATGAAGATAATATACTTCAACCTAGGAGCTATTGACACTGCTGCAACTTGTCATACCCGTGCCCCATGCACATGGGCCCTGTTGTTGATAGACCTGCCACACATAACATGGTTTAACTGGAAATCCAACATCGGAATTGTCCGTTTTTTCTTAAAGCAAATCAGGTATTAAGGTTTCAGAACTAGATACCATAATTGTCTTCAACTGTTACTATGATGGTGTTTTTAAGAGCGTTCTACTAGACAGCTCAAGGAACATGCCCTGATTGATATGTCATAATATATTTCTGATACACCACATGATCAGGATGCTTATAAGTTATAACATGCTTCCACCGATCACAAATTTAAGTCCATCTAGGTTTGTCCCAAGTCAAACCTTACATATATTGACTAGCAATATCTCTTAAAATATATTATCTTATAAACGAAAACAGTCATATATTATAAATTATAAAAGTAGCTTTCATAATGAATTTGGTAATGTCACTCTTCTGCTACCAATCTATATAATTTTTTGAATAACAATGGCCAGAATTCAAAAGGTTCTGCTTAGAAAAAACTTTGATGGACTTATTTTGTGATTAGAACAAGTGGCTGAGTGGCCAAACAAATATGAGTTACCAATTTTAGAACATTGTTCCGCACACAGTATCCTGCAGTTGACTTCACACCAGTGATCTGACCAGAACACTAAGGACTGAACAACTCTCCCCTCACTCCTTTGCCTACCAGTGTTCCCTTCATACAACTACACTGAATTTAAATTTCAGACAGCATTTTAGCTGGCTAATCTGGAAGATGTAATCCTAATACGTAATTTAGCACAAACCTATGCTAAAAAATGTTCCTTTCCCCACTCAAATCAAGCAGACCAAAAGAACATACCATGGAAAAGACAATAAAGATTGGTATTGTGGCACACAAATGCAGCCATACAGATATGGCAGCATGTGCAGACAACTGTTGGAAAAGGGCTTTGATAGAGATATGGATCAACAATCTCCTTACGGGATCAGCACAACTTGTGGTGCGATTGTTCAGATTTGCAGTTAAGACGGTGAGGAATTGTGAATAATAAATCTTTTCTAATTTGCACTTTAATGGCAGAAATTCAATTGCCGTATTGGTGTCAGAATCCCACCTCATCCACTAGAGTCCAAGTTCGTCTCCAATTGGATCGAATAGACAATTTTTGCAGACTAATTCAGAACTCGGTGTTATTGTGAGGCTGCGTGAGCTGTACCTATCGAGCACAGACATGACGTAGAGGAAGTGAAGGCCGGCGCCTACGGCGAGCGCTACGCCCCAGAAGAAGTGCTTCCCCCAGAAGCACAGGACGCTGACGACGGCGAGGTACGCCGTGAGGCTGTGCACGGCGGTGCGCATGACCACCTTGCCGCCGTCCTTCCTCCAGGCCGCCGCGGCCAGCCACGCCCACGCGAGCGCGGCCCCCGCGCCCCCCGCGGCGCCGTAGAACTTCCAGTACGTCTCCGTGAGCTCGGACGCCGGCACCGAGGGGTCCTCGGAGCGGTAGACCGAGGGCGGCGGCGGCGCGGGCGCGGGGTCCGGGGAGCCCGCGGGTGTGCCCCAGGGCTCGGCCGTGAGGTTGGCGTAGCGGCCGATGTTGAAGCGGTCGGCCTGGCGGAAGCGGTTGAGGCCGAAGAGCGCGAGCGCGGCGCCGAAGACGAGCAGGTGGAGGAGGAACACCACCAGCCAGAACACGTCCCGGCACTGCCGCCTCGGCCACGCCGCCGCGCCCGCCCCCGCCGCCGCCGCCGCCGGGGCCCCCGCCACGCCAGCCGCCTCCGGGAGGCTAGGGTTCCCGCTCCCCTCGCAGGAGGCCGAGGTGGAGGACGAGGACATGGCGGGCGATCGGCGATTGGAGGGGGGGTCACGCCGACGCCGGGAAATGGGGATTAGCGGGGGTAGAGAGCGAGAGACAGAGAGAGCGACTGGCGTCAAGCACGCGGGGAGACCGGAGGAGGAGTGGTAACTGGATAACTGCTCGGCGGCGGCGGCGGCGGTGGGACTAGGGGAGTAACCGTTTCGGTCATCGGGGTGACGACGACGACTCGCGCGAGCGAACTGCGGGGGGAATGATGGCGACGTCGCGCGGAATTTCGGGGGGCAAGGCAAGGGGACGGGGAAGCCGGGAAGGGGAAGCGGTTGGGCTCGTCCGCGGCCGCGACTCCGTGGGAGGGTTGGTGCGGGGGTTTGGGTTTGGGTGAGGGCGGCGTCGGGCGCTTCCGCCTCGGCTGGGAGTGGGAGGGCAGGGGTTCTAGAAGGCCGGCAGCCACTTGGATTGGATGGCTGCTGCGGCTGGTGGGACGGAAATGCCGAGCGTTTGATTTTGGCGACGATTTGCTGCGCTGGATCCAGCGGCGGCACAACTGTGGGCGTTTCCTTCGAGTTCTCTGCACGGCTGGCTGTACACGGGAGATCCGCGTGATAGGCCGGTAGGGGATGATGCTCCAGCCTCGCGAAATCTAATCGTTTCTTCACCTTCAAATGACTATGGGGGTGTTTAGTTCCAGAAACAGAAATAGAATGTTTGGTAAAAATGTCACATCGAACGTTGTGCGTACTGTAGCACTTTTCATTTGTTTGCGATAAACATTGTCCTACCATGACCTAACTATGCTCAAAAGATTCGTCTCGTCGTGTACATCAAAACTATGTAATTAGTTTTTTATTTACCTACATTTAATATTCCATGTACGATGAGAGGGAGTTGATATGATAGAAGAACAGTGAAGTTTGGAGAGAGAATTTTTAGAAGTTTGGTGATATGATTAAGAACTAAACAGGACCTATGATCCGTTCGAACTTTGAAGTCGGGGTAAGTAATTTAATAGGAGCAACTCCAGCAGACCATCTAAACAAGCCCCCAAGCTAAATTTAGAGGGCCAAACAAAAAAATTGAACTCTAGCAGGGCCTCTTCTTGACCCCGTATTTTGGAGAGGCCTCCAAATTTATCCTCCCACCCTCCATTGCCGGGGGGTCTCTAGGGAGGCCTCCATCCTTCAGGGCTATTGTTGGAGTTGAAACAAGTTTTGAGACCCATAAAAAATAGATGAAGCCCCATTTGATATTTGAAGGGCCTGATTTAAGAGCTATTGCTGGAGTTGCTCTAACAAGCTGTATAGTATAGCGTATTATGTACTCCGTAGTTAGTTTTTTCGTCATCTAATTTCTTGTGTTGGCAGAAATATTATTATTATGTATCTAATTTAGCTGCCGCTCTGGCTGCCGATTGTTTTAGTGTCGTTGCTTAGGCTAATCTCAATTGGGGTTTCACGAAGGATTTTATGGCACTAAATGTGTTGATGTGTCATAGGAGAGAGAAGCAAGAGTTTTATAGGATGTGTGAAGAGTTTCATCACCATGACACTCGATCTAGGTAACCGTGTAGTGAAACGGTGCACTGATACTGGCAAGTGGAATTCCCTTCCATCTAAAAAAACAAAACTAATCTCTGGACCCTACAAAATGGTCATTTTCTTCCGTCTCTCCGAGCCTACAAGCCATCATTTCTCTAGCGACTAATTTGGACTTCTGCCTCTCAGCTCTCAACAACGGCCCTGTTTAGTTCCCTTCAAAAGCAAAAAATTCTCTCTCCAAACTTCATTATTCACCTATCACATCAAATCACATCAAATCTCTCTCCTCGTACATGAAACACTAAACACAGATAAATAAAAAAACTAAGTACATGGTTTTAATGTACACGACGAGACGAATCTTTTGAGCCTAGTTAGGTCATGGTAGGACAACGATTACCACAAACAAACGAAAAGTGCTACAGTACGCTGCAGTGTTCGATGTGACATTTTCACCAAACTTCACATTCTCTTTCCGCGAACTAAACACCCCCATAACATGGGCCCTGTCTAGTTCCCAGTCACATCACCAAACTTTCAAAAATTCTCTTTTCAAACTTCACTATTCACCTATCACATCAAATCTCTCTCCTCATGTATGGAGTACTAAACGTGGGTAAATAAAAAAACTAGTTGCATGGTTTTGATGTACATGACGAGACGAATCTTTTGAGCCTAGTTAGGTCATGGTAGGACAATGTTTACCACAAACAAACGAAAAGTGCTACAATGCGCTACAGTGTCCGATGTGACTTTTTCACTTCACTTTTCATTCTTTTTTCAGAAACTAAACACCCCATGATCAATGGTGGTGTGGCTGGGAAAAAGAAGGCTTTTGATCCCTTGCAACTGACAGACCCTATCAAGTGGCCGTGGCCCATGGCCACCACTATCATTGCCCTTTTTCGAGCTGTTCGTGCCATCCAGCACTACGGGGCTGTTTGGATGCAGTCCTGGACGTGATTTGCCTGGCTGAAAGCTTGCCTGGAGACTGCCCGGGCGCCGTTTGGATGAGGTCCTGCCAATCTGCCTGGTGCAGGCAGCAGCGCGCAAGCCCAGGCGTTCAAAAACGACTGCCTGGCTCCGGCAGCTCAGGTTGCCTGCGCTAATCACAACTTTAGAGCATTTGCTATTGCTAGCTACGGCTGAATTAGATTCAACGTGTATAACAGTCAACAGTGAGCTAGAGTATGGTTTATTTTATTTTTTACATAAACACAATACTATACTATATGAAAATCATTGTGTAAGATGTACATACAAAATATTGGAGATTTTATTTTCATACATATTTTTAATAAATATTATTAATTAAGAATAAGAATTATGCAAATTATTAGTTTTTATTAATTATGTACGGTAGGCATTAGAAACATATTAATACTGTGTTTTCTCTTGTTAGCAATCTCAGGCTCAGGCTTCCAACCAAACGAACTATCACCAACTTGCCTGGCCAGGCAGATTGCAACAAATATACAGGCAATTCTCAGGCAGCATTTTTCACCAGGCAGGTTGCCCAGGACTCCAACCAAACAAGCCCTACTCGCGGCGGGGCGTTTGCCATGCTCCCCCTTGTGTTACCCTTCAACCAGTTAGGCAGCCACATCGTACCTTGTGGCAATGGCTTCCACCATCTTTGCATCAGAGGAACTGCAACGAAGTCTCAAGAAAAATAAGTAGCAAGAAAATGGGAGCTCGCCTTTTTTTTTAGCACAAAATGGGAGCTCGGCTAACCTTGCGGCCAGAACCTATTGGGCTGGTATTGGGCCTCATGTTGCTGGTAAATTTAAACCGGGCTTAGTTTGATCAGGCATTCAGGCCCTGTCTCTAATCCGGCGATGACGCCAACTCCCCCACCCAGCAGACAAGCAGTCGGCAGCCGTCGTGGGCACGGCGCAGCCGTCACGTGGCCCGGCCCCTCTGGCTGGCCGATTCATTGGCCCACTCGACGCCGAGCACGACGCCGTTTTTCGCGTGTCGGCGGCTGTCGCCGTCCGGCACCTCGGCGCGTGACGGCGTCAGAGCAGAGCAGCAGGAGACTGTTCCGGCCGCGGTCAGGCGCAGGCAGGCTGACCCAGGGGACCCACACAGCGCCCAAACGTACCCCGCTGGTAGGGCCCACCGCTGCTGGAAAACAAGTCCACCCGTAATCATTCACCCGTACCTCCAATGACACTGTGGGACCGAGACGGGCACTGACCGGTGGGGTCAGCGTGGCGCGGGGGTAGGGACGCGTTTCGAGGTGCGATTGGCGGGAGGCCGCCTTCTTATACTGTCTGGGAGCCTCCGTGGAGAGAGCAGGAAACAGAAAGCTGAAAGCTCGAAACATTTCACCCTCGATTCGAAAAAGGGGAAACCAGCAGCGGCGCCCAAGGTACAAACTACTGTGCTCCCCCCTCAATTCCTCTGCCGTTTCTCTCAAATTTCTTGGTTGAACACTAAATTCCGCGCATTGGTAGTGGGATCGAGTCAGATCTGGTGTGTTTTGAGCTTCCTTGAGCTTAACCGGTTGAATCTGCGCTGGTTTCTGGGCGAGGTTTGGGGGGAATGGAATTCCTTGGTGGGGATCCGGGTGTGTTTGCAGTGCTGATGCCGTCGAGCTCGAATCTTCCAGTGTAGATAGATAAACTGCCCTGCTTCCCGCAGGTTCATCCGCTCCTCCTCCCAAGCAGCGGCTGATCCACGAGCAAGGGGGCTTGGGCGGCTGATCTCCAGCCATGAAGTGCCGCTCGGATTCGTCGGGCGGGGGCGACGAGCACCGGCCACCGGCCGCCGCTGCCGCGGGGGATGGCGGCTCGAGCGAGCCGAGTAAGAAGCAGCGGACGGAGGAGCCGCCCCCCAGCTCCAGCGGGGTGGGGGAGTGCTCGTCCTCGTCCGCGTCCGTGCAGGCTGCAGCGCCGCCGACGCAAGGGGAGCAGTCGGCGCCGGATGCAAGTGAGGCCGAGCAGGCGCCGCCGGATGCCGGAGAAGTAGGGGAGGAGCAGGCGAGGGTGCCGGATCTCGGGGAGGACCTGGTGTTCGAGGTGCTGATGCGGGCGGAGGCGCGGACGCTGGCGACGGCGGGATGCGTCAGCCACGCCTGGCGGCAGCTGGCGCGGGACGAGCGCCTGTGGGAGGCGGCGTGCGTGCGTGAGTGGGCCAACCTTGGATTCTCCGAGCATACACTTCGCATGGTCGTCCTTTCGTTCGGCGGCTTTCGCCGCCTGTACGAGCTCTACATCCGTCCGGTCCAGCTGCGTGCTGCAGGCGCGCCGCCAGGGCAACGGAGGGGATTGGCGCCGGTGAGACTGGGCCGGGATCAGGTCCAAGTCTCACTGTCTCTGCTCTCGACCTCGTTCTTTATGAACATGCCTAATGCTCCCCCTCCTCCTAAGAAGGACAAGGATAAAGATAGTGATAAGAATGGAGGTGGCAAGTGTGGGTGAGGAAGTTTGTGAAAAATAGCGAACCTACCTCCCAAGCAGCGTCATGATAACCTGCATATCTACTATCAGGTGGCCAAATCATGGTTCTTTACTACATTTGTGGGAGACTGTGGGTAGGCGCATATGTACTGATGGGGAGACAGATAAGCTGAGTGAGATAGGATTGAAGGGGTTACAGTAGTTCCTTGAGTAGCTATCAAGTCTGTGATGTACCTCTTAAATTACACACGATCAGCTAATGTATAACATTTCCTTGAAATATACTCCGTATGTGCCAACTGCCAAGAGAGCAGCATGGATTTTCGTCTCGGGGTGATGTTGTGCCATGTACTTGTCAAATCCCCATGGGTCAGAAAGCATTTTATGTGAGCCCTTTTGTTGTAAAGACTTCTCTCATTCCCATTGAAAGGGAAATGATTATATGTTTAAACACAATAACTTAATAACTTGAGGAATAGCTGAGGTGTTGATTTCTGCTACTAAAGATCAGTTAGTACTGTTTTTTTTCATGCTACTGTTAAGTTTAGTAAGCAAACATGATGCTTTTTGTATACCTATTTACAATGTTTATTCGAATACAATTGTGTGTGGACTCATGTAGTTCATTTCAGATGGATCCATCCGTTGCTTTTAGTGTATTTGATTTTTTTTCTTCTCTCACTTTGTGCCTTCCAAATTTGATCTTCCTTCCCAATAATTTATCCTTTCTTGGTCACATATGAGATTTTTTGTAAGATACAAAGTTTACAGATTGCTTCACTATTGTTTCTTTTTGGTGTGGTAATTAGCATTTAACTCACCATCGTTTTTCCTTAAATCCTCCAGTTTGACCTTTGGTGGACTGTTAGAAACCATAAACTGTGAAGATGTCGCTGCCTGCTGAGCTTTCCCGTGAGGAAAATGTTTACATGGCTAAGCTTGCAGAGCAGGCTGAGAGGTATGAGGAGATGGTCGAATTCATGGAGAAGGTGGCTAAGGCAGTTGATTCTGAGGAGCTTACTGTAGAGGAGCGCAACCTTCTGTCAGTTGCTTACAAGAATGTCATTGGGGCCCGTCGTGCCTCATGGCGCATCATATCATCCATTGAGCAGAAGGAAGAGGGACGTGGCAACGAGGACCGTGTCACTCTTATCAAGGACTACCGTAGCAAGATAGAAGTTGAACTCACCAAGATCTGTGATGGAATTCTCAAGCTCCTTGATTCCCACCTTGTCCCCTCATCCACGGCTCCAGAGTCCAAGGTTTTCTACCTCAAGATGAAGGGTGACTACTACAGGTATTACTATTGGCATGTCAATTTTCTAAAATTTGTTTTTTTTTGTGCTGCTGTATCATTTTGGTTGAATCTAACAGGTACCTTGCGGAGTTTAAAACTGGATCTGAGAGAAAGGATGCAGCTGAGAACACAATGGTGGCATACAAAGCTGCTCAGGTTATTTCCTTGTCCTGCATTTTATAGTCGTAATGTTACATTTTTCTGACTGGGTCATTATATTTTTCATATGGCCAATTCATCATCCAGTGTAGTGTGTTGCTGATACTTATTCTGCTAAAATCTTTCAGGATATTGCACTGGCAGAGTTGGCCCCCACTCATCCTATTAGGCTTGGGCTGGCGCTCAACTTCTCAGTATTTTATTATGAGATCCTCAACTCTCCTGACCGTGCCTGCAATCTTGCCAAGCAGGTTTGATTTCTTGATCCACTACATGAATTGTGTACTGTTCTCCATTTCAATCCTTATGAAAATATGAACTGAATGAGAGCTCTGTGGACTTATGGCCCTGACGAAATTATGCAGTTCACTGTTCAAACAACTGTTACGAAATAATGTGGCTTGGGTTTAATCAAAAGTTGAAAACTAGTGCAATCCATCAGGAATGTGCTTATGGACAGTGAGCAAGTTAATGGTGTGGTGGATCTGCACTAGTTATGAAATTAGGTGATAGTGCATCATGAATAACTAAATAAAATTTGTAAGTTTCTTAATATATAAGCAAAAATTTGATCAAATGACAAGTGATGAGCCAAAAGGATGAGCACAAGCAACTGACAATGCATTCCTCTGTTGAGTATTCTTGATCCAGTAAAGATTTGCCATTGAGTGGACCCTCCTTTCCCCCATTAAATTATTTTGAGAACTCAGTGGTTGCCCTTATCCAATGTAGTAGAGCTATGTACTTAGTTCGAGAAACAAAAGTAGAGCTATATACCAGTCTTAAATATTCAGTCACTTATTCTGCTTTGATTGTTCTAGGCTTTTGATGAGGCCATCTCAGAGCTGGATACCCTGAGCGAGGAATCCTACAAGGACAGCACTCTGATCATGCAGCTTCTGCGTGATAACTTGACCCTCTGGACTTCAGACATCACGGTATCTCCTTCATCCTATCGTATTTCAACTCACATCTTTTTTTTTCCTGGAGTCATCCCATATATTCAAATTCCATTTGCCTGGTTCTAGGAGGATGCCACTGAAGAAATCAAGGAGGCTCCCAAGGGCGAGTCTGGAGATGGGCAGTAAAGATGATCTATGTGCCCAGAAACTACATTTCAGTGTTCGACCTACTAGTGAATCTGCCATGTGCTCTGGGTTCTTGTTTCGTCGATATAGGTTGTATTGTTGCTTGTGATAGCTGGAAATTGGAGACTCCCATTTGTGCTGTGCTAGAAAGGCTTGCAAGTACCTTGCTAGTTGGCAGGTGTTGTCAAGCTACACTTGGTTGAGGGAGCCTTTATTTATTTGAATCATTGGTGTTACTTTATTTGTAGGTTGAGTCTTCCTGTTGATTGTCTCCATGTTCGTTTCTATTCTATTGTTGATTTATTCATGTTCATGCCATCTTTATATGCACTGTTTTCATTTCTTTTGTTGCAATATATGTTGTTTCGCGTGCAGAAAGTCGAAACCTTTTGAAGGTAAGTAGTTTGGACATTAGGGTCGACTAACTGGTTACGTACGAACGAGAGACGTCATAAATTCAGAAAAACCTTTGTAACTACGGCAGGCTAGGAAGGCTAGGAAGCAGCACTTGCCACTTGAGAGCTGAGAAGCTTCAGCGGCAGGCGGAAACACACACAGAGGTCCCCTTCATGCTTCATATTCCAGGATCGTGAACTTTATTATACAGTGAAAGCTATTGCAGCGAAAATTGTTATCTAAAAGATATGCTAATTGGATCAGTTATAAAGGTCGTCCTCGTCGGCGCCGGCCGTCGCAGCAGGTCCCTCAAAATGAACGGCCTTGATCTGAGCCGGCTCCTCGGCGCAGTCAGCCGCCGCCGCCGCGATCTCTTGGTCTTCCTCCGGCGCTCGATATGATTGATGTCCTCGCGTATGGGTACTACTTGCACGCCTTCTGGTAGACCTCCGTGACCGTGATGTCCGTGCCGCTGAAGCCCGGGCCGTGAAACCAGCGAGCGCGCCGAGGTCGATGTGTGATCCTGGTAACTTGGCAAAATCACCGAACCTCGCGCGCGCGCGCAGGCAGGGGTTTGACGGGTCAAACGGGCAGGGTGGGCCCAGCAGATCGACCGTCCAGCACTCCAGCTCCCTGAACCTCGCATCGTCGCTCACTCACGCCGTCCGCGATCGTTCGTTCCGAAGCCCGCGCCAGCAGCGACGATCGACGATGCGCCTCGCCGCGCTCCTCCTTCACCTCCTCCTGGTCTCCGTCCCTGCCTCCGTCTCCGCCCGCGTGGCCGCCGCGGCCGGCGGCGGCGCCCCGGGCTCGGCGGGCGCCCCGGACGGCGTGCCGGCGGAGCACCTGCTGCCGTGCCTGGAGCCGCTGCTGCCGTGCACGGCGTACCTCAAGACCGGCAACCACCCCTCCAACACGTGCTGCACCGCCATGCACAACGCCGCCGCCGCCGAGATGCCCTGCCTCTGCCGCCTCTTCGCCGACCCGGAGATCCTCGCCACCTTCAACGTCACCCGGGACCAGATGTTCAGGCTCCCCGCCCGATGCGGCCTCCCCGTCGGCTGCCGCGCCGGCGCCACCCCCGCCCACGAGCCAGGTCAGTTCGATCTGTAGCCGCCGGCGTTGCGCTTACACTTTATACCCACCCCGATCCCCTCTGCGGCGCATTGACATTTGAATGCTCGTGCGCGTGAACGCGTGCAATGCAGTCGTGGAAGCGCCGCCGCCGCCGCCGGCGACGCACCAGCACCAACATGGTGGTGCCTCGTCGAGGAGGAGCGAGTTCTGGGGCGTCTGGCGCGTGGTCGCATCGGTGGTGCCTATGGCGGCGCTGTTCTAAGACAGTTTGGATGATCTCAGAGCCGATTCATGAATGTTTTGCTACCTGCAGGCCGATCTGTGCTGTTCTTGATTTTGGCTGTCATGTGGTAACGTTTCATTGCCTCGGTTAGTTAGATTTTATACAGCAATAGCATTTGTTTTATATGTGATAGGGATAGCTAGGAAATGCAGCTTGCATGAGTGCTGCTTGTTAAATACTACAGTATTACGGAGTAAGTATTAACTGAACAAAATGAATGATGAACACTCATATATCTTTCCCCCGTCAGTTCAGTTCCATTTTGGCAATGCAAATCAGATGTAAGTACAAGTCTTTAATGACGTAGAATTTACAAATAATTTTAAATCGAACCATCAGTCCATGTGTTTCTTAACACGTGATTCCAGACATTCTGAATCTGAAAAACTGGTGCAGCAGCAGACCAAGTAGAGAGCATTCATCAGAACAGTTATATTTACTTGATGCATCTATCACCACCAATGACCGAATCTCACATCCTCGAGGTTCGCCAGCACAGGTTACAAGCTCAGAGATCATACTGATTCGAAGACAAACCAAGGTCACAGGACATTACAGGATGCGAAAGAAAATTTCCCTCGCACCAAAGAACCGAGTCAATAGCTCTGAAAGCTAATGTTAAGGTTTACATGGCAGATTAGTGCATAGTACATGGAAGATAGTTACAGCAGGTTGATTCCTACATATTTGCAAGGGGGGTGATGATCGTTCTACTCTCCTTAAACCTTCTGCAGTTAAATGTCGAATACATAGTACACTAGCTAGTAGACTGGTTCATGCCCCCTCATTGTGGGTGACCTAATGGCTCAACAGCAGTTCTGAAGAGAAGAATATAGGCCTTGTCCACTGAGAAGTATAAGAAACCTCCCAATGAGTGTGTCACATAGGATCCGAAGCTTGTTCCGACAATGCAATGCCAAGCAGGACCATATGCTGTGTCGAATTCCTGCAAGATGGGAGTATCATTCAGTTATAACCTATATGCGTCATGCAATATTCATTTTGTAGAGTAACTAAGCAATTTCATACCAAATGCATGGGTTAAACAATCAGTTAATATGCACAGCCTATATTCTGGAACACACCATGCTGTTGTAACCAGCAGATTACATGGAACACGTTACTGGACCCAGATTTTTTCATTCAGCTGGCTTACAGGTTACATGAATCTAATAGTCAGAGTAATGTTTATAGTTATCAGGCCACATTATAGAAGAGATACACAGATTTCAGCATTTAAGTGATAACATTCAGAGAGCAATTCATTTTGTACAGTTTCTAAGTAATGTCATACCAAATGCCAGGGTAATAAGCTAATATGCACAGCCTCTGTTCTGGAACACATCATCCTGTTGTTTAACCAGCAGACTACATGGAACAAGTTATAGTACCCAGATTTATTTTATTCAGCTGGCTTACAGGTTACATGAAGCTAATAGTCATAGTTATGGTTATAATTATCAGGCCACATTATAAAAGAGATACACTCATATACATATACAACAAGTGGCTCCATCGCCCTGTTCGTTTGGCTGGTGGCTGACGCTGGTTTTTGCTGAGAGAAAAACAGTGCTGGTTGGTGGCCGGTGGCTGGCGCTGGTTTTCGCTGAGAGAAAAACAATGTTGGCTCGCTGGAAACAATCCAAATGAACAGGGCGCTGCCTATAAATCTAATTAAACCCCTCACACAAGCACATCCAGGAATCCCATTTGATCTAAAAAAACGAACAAAGCGAATATCGAAACTAGATCTCTGATTCCAAACCCCTCTCAACAAGATTTGTCATGAGTTATGACTATCCAATGTGGGGACTAGCCACACATTCGTGCTCCTACAACTCCAACAGTATTAGTGACACCTGCCCCAAATCAAATCCAAATCCACACCCACATCACCACAATCAGCATCCGCACGGGCGCATCAGGTCCACGCAATAAATGATAACGGCGCCCTCGAACTTGTAGTACCCTACCTTCCCAATAGAAATTGACTACCGAGGCGCCCTCGAACTTGTAGTACCCTACCTTCCCAATAGAAATTGACTACCGATTGATGTTTGGGTGGCAATGTGGCATACCTTCTTGAGCGCGAGCGCGAGGCGCTTGCTGTCGAGCCGCGGCATGGCGGCGATGGCCTCGTAGGCGAGCCGGATGGCGCGGCGCTGCAGCGGCAGCGGCATGTCGGCCGCGCGCACCCGCACCGAAACCTTCCTGCCGCCCTCCTCCTTCGGGGCCCCGCCGTCCTTCCCCTTGATCTCCTTCCCCTTCCCGTCGCCCCCCTCCTCCTGTTTGACCTCCCGCTTCTCCTTCTCCTCCACCGCCAGCGCCGGCTTGGCCTCCCCCTCGCGCTTCCCAACGGTGGGCTCCGGCTTGGCCTCCTCCGCGCGTTTCCCAACGGCTGGCTCCGGCTCCGGGTTCGGTGCCACCACCCCGGGCTCCGGCTCGGGAGGGGGAGCGGGGGCCGGGGCGGCGCCGAGCTTGGTGCGGCGGATGAGCGAGCTGAGGTAGCGGCTGCGGCGCTCGAGCTCCTCGGACGCCGGATCCATGTCGGCGGCGGCGGGAACGGGGACGGGGGCGGGGGCGTCCCGGGCCGGGCGGCTCACCTCGCGTCACCCGCGGCGGCGGGCGAGCATGGTTGGGTGCTTGGGACTCGTTGCCGGTTGCGCGGTGAGGGAATGCCGGAATGGAGTTGGCCGCGTCGTGGTCAGTCAAACCACAAGCAGGACCGCGCCGCACTGGCTTGTTTGGGCTCGGCAGGCGGGGATTGGGGAGGTGGGGGACTCGCGGATGGCGACCGCTGTGGCGTGAGCCGTGCGATGAGGATAGGGTCCTGTCCGTGTTGACCGCACGGATCGGGGGGCACAGCGACTCAGCGAGCGTGCAGCGCGACGCTGCTTGCAATGCCCCCTGCTCCGCGGCCTGTGCCTCTGCACTCTGCCGGGCCTGCGCGGCTGCGCGACTCGTCATACGGTCGTGTTGAGTTCACGGTGTTGATCGACGATCGTTGAACAGCCAGGCCGGGGACTCAAGGGGGCCGCTGCAATGCTCGATTGTCCCTTCGTACAAGGTGACAAGTTGCAGTAGGAGTACCACACCGTGGGTAAAAAAAAAACATCTTGCTTTTCTCTAACTTCTCGATACATGGCATATTCTTTTTTTTGCTATTTTGACCTATTTTGCGTACTATTTGCAAGATTAGATCGGGTTTAAAACTATTTTGAAAAAAAGTCTACTTCACCCCCAACCTACGAGGGGTGGAACACCCCTCAACTTATAAAAATGGAGTTTTTACCCACTGAACTTTCTAAAACTGGACAAATCACCCCACGAAGCAGTTTTAAAAAATCATAATAAATCATAAAAAAATTATAAAATAGAAAATCAAATTGTGTTGGACTCCAAATGAGTAGATCTACGCAGTGAACATATAATATAGTATGCTTTAGTACATTTTTTTACAGCTATGAAGAAAAGTATAGATCTAAAGTTACAGGAAAAAATGTACTAAAGCATTCCGTATTATATGTTCACTGCATAGAACTACTAATTTGAAGTCCAACACAATTTGGTTTTCTATTTTATGATTTTTTTGTGATTTATTATGATTTTTAAAACCGCTTCAGGGGATGATTTGTCCGGTTTTAGAAAATTTAGGGGGTAAAAAATCTATTTTCATAGGTTAGGGGTGATGTGTTCCACCCCTCATAGGTTGGGGGTGAAGTAGACTTTACCCAAACTATTTTCAAATCTAACCCGTTATTGACGCGTCATACTCACAGACAATGAGGTCATAGTGTGCATTGGCTCCTCGTCTTTTGGCCTTATGTTGCAATCCAGTCCGGATCTATCTGGATCGTTGTGAGGACGTCCTAAGTAAGCTTCCATTTCCCTACGAATGACACTTCTTGTGTAGTTGATATTATGCATGCTGGTTAATTGAGTGATCAGGTATACTGAAGCCATAACTTCATGAGTTGGCCTTTATATAGAGAAGAACCTGAAGCTAGTACTCACGGGCACAACAATTATCCGGGTCACCGGCGCAACAGGTAGGGAATATGTGAAACATACATGTCTGGTAGCTCAGGAACCATCACGCCAAAGGTGGCGGCAATCATATTTTCAAATATAACACTACAATGCTGACGTGGGTCAGTGCTTTAGAAACCACACAAGAGTGAAACAACTGACTACTAATTTCAATAATGATTTCATAACGTGATTTGTGATGGGATACATATTTACTTGTAGGCATCATGATTGCATCTTCTGTAATGGACAAGCAAGACAGGAAAAGCCTTCTGATAACAAGCTTTTCTCAAATTTTTGCCTCCAGAATAAGGACCAATGCCGTAGCATTATCTATAGGCATGCACGGGGTGACTGACATATATGCACTACTCAAATTTCTTTTTTATCGAGGAATATAAACTCAAGGGAGAAAAGAGAAGAAAAAATAGAAGTAATTTCACCAGAGAAACTCTATCCTGCACTGTCTAAATGGCGTAATTGCCCTGCTCCGCTGTCCAAAAGAAAGGATTAAAGTAGGACGCTAAGGAAATCATGCCCAATAATAATCAACAACCATTTTTTTCAAAGAAACAACAGGAGCACTGCCTTGTCGTAGCGCCCTGTTCGTTTGGCTAGTGACTGGTGGCTGTCGCTGGTTTTTACTGAGAGAAAAATACTGCTGGCTGGTTGGTGGCTGGCGCTGGTTTTCGCTGAGAGAAAAATACTGTTGGCTCGCTGGAAACAATCCAAACGAACAGGAAGGGAAGGGAAAGACTTGTCATTTGAAAAGGGAAAGCAATACAAGGCTACATGTTAATATCCATATTTGACTACTGAGAAGTGAGAATACAAGATCAGCACACATTAAGTAGAATGCAATCACAGTACCACATTTAAGTATTAAAAATACAAGATCAGCAATTCAGTACACAAGTAGAATGCAATCACATAGTGCTGGAAGCGAGGGGGGCCCTTGATTTGCTGTACTGCATACTAAAATTGATGCCCAGAGAAAAGTGAATGCGGTTGTGATTTCTTAAACATACTGCATCAGCTCTAGTCCCGTTCAAATTTAGAATGATCAATTAGGTTCACACAAAACCTATTTGTTTGTTAGATAGGCTAGTGATGCTCTGTTTTGCACAGATATGGATTACAAAAGACACGTTGGTGACAAAGTGCTGCTTTACGTTGAAAGTTCTTCATGCATAACTAAAACCAACAATCAGCACCAAAAGAGCTTCCATAAGACAGTACGAGTTAAAAAAAGATCGATGACACAACACATGGTCATTACGGGAACTTCAGCCACAACTACAATCTAACACAACATTCAACAGCAGGTTTCAGATCAGAGTTGTACAAATAATTTCTAACAACATTCAAGACCAGCCCCAGACTACCGAATTGGTGAAAATGGGGTTTGTCTAAACACTTCTACAGTATAGTACCTAGTGATTTTACTAACTGCAAAACCAGGAAATCAACAAGACAAAGATTAACTGCAAGTAGCTCTATGCCTCAATAAACAGACAGCGGCTCTGTTTTCATAAGAAGGGAACAGATAGCTGCAAACTACAACGCCACCTCCATGTCTATGGTTTTCATTTTCAAAATCAGAGTGCAGTGATTTCAGTTTCAGTAGAATGTACTTGAAGGCACGAGAATCTTAAACAAATAACCAAACTAGAACCATTACTAATTACATCTACAACTGTGCCAGATTCAATAGCCAGCACATCAACATGGCATTGCTAAATGCTAAGTGCAATGGATCACATATAGATCAGAAAGCAAGCACATTCAGAAATCACATTGCTGCTGACCAAATACCATCCCAGCAATGACACAAGCAAAATTTAAAAAGGGATCACCACAGCGACAAGTTTAGCAAAATTTTAGCAACAAATGCAGAAATTGTCCGATGCATTCTCCATCTACGGAGCTTTATGAGCAGTGCATAATATCATCAAGTTTCCAATCGTACCACAGAACCATAACTAAGTCGATGCATCTGAAATTACTAAAGTATTTTTCAATAGAACACTAATAACTAATTAAAGGGAAAATAGACGATCCATTCACCGAGCGGCGTTGAGCCCGAGCAGCATCTGGCCGTTGTCGCCGGCGGGGATGTAGGAGACGTTGGGAGATTTCGCCAGCACGCCGGCGATCTCCTTGGCTGCCTCGATCCTCCTGAGCTCGATCAGGCCGTTGCCCGCTGTGGTTGTGGCCTCGGAGATGAGGCGCGCGGCCTCGCTCTCCCCCTCGGCGCGGACGATGGCGGCGCGCCTCTCCTGCTCGGCGCGCGCGACGAGGAACCGGGAGCGCTCGGCCTCCTGCTGCGCCACCTGCTTCTTCTCGACGGCCTGCGCGAACTCCGGCCCGTAGGCGAGGTGGGTGATGGCGACGTCGTCGAGGACGATGTTGAACTCGCGGGCGCGCTGGGTGAGGGACTCGCGGACGAGGGCGGAGACGTGGGGGCGCTCGGTGAGGAGCTGGTCGGCGTTGAACTGCGCGACGACGGCCTTGAGCACCTCGTTGCCGATGGACGGGAGGACCTTCTCGTCGTACTCGAGGCCGAGGGAGTTGAAGATCTCCGGGAGGCGGTCGACGTCGGGGCGCGAGAGGACGCGGAGCGTGAGGCTGACCATCTGGAGGTCCTTGGTGCCGGAGGTGGAGGAGAAGCTGTGGGGGCAGGTGCGGATGTCGAAGATGAAGGGCTTCTGGAGGATGGGGACCAGGAGGTGGGTGCCCTCCGACTCCGTCTTCGGCAGCACGCCGCGGATGCGGTCGAAGATGACGGCGCGCTCGCCGCCGTCCACCGTGTAGAGGGACGTGGAGGCCGCCGACGCCGCCACGCCGATCCCCGCCGCCACCTTCGCGATCCGCGTCAGGAACGACACGGCCGCCTGCCCGCCGCCGGCCATCGCTTCCTCCTTGCTCTTACTTCGCGGTGGGGGCTGGATCGCTGGTGGTGGAAATTTCCCTTTGGCTTGGAGGTTTTGGGGATCTATCTGGCGGCGCGGTGGTGGGGTTTTAAAAGCCGTGCACGGGACGCCGCATCTCCTCCTCCTTTCTTGGCAGAGATGGACGGCCGGGATGGTTGGATACTGGCACTGAGATTCGTGCCTGGGCCTGGTGGGCCTGCTTCGGAAGAGGGCTTCTTGTTAGTTAGCGTTAGCGAGAGTGTGGTGGTGCCGTGGTGGGCCAGCGAGTCCGCTGAATCGGGGCCCGCGTTTAGGACCCTGTAGAGATGTGAGTCGCATTTGCCGTTTTACCGGAAAAAATAACAAATATATCATTTTTTTCGAGTAACAAGTATATCATTGAACAGAACAAAACCATTTCAAACGAATAGATACAACTTATCGATTACTCATTCGATTTTATATCGGTAAGTCTAGCGCCCAGACGTCCGATGCAATTATAAAAATCAGACGACACTGTAGAAAAAAAATCCCGCCGCAACATGTAAAATTTTTGCAACATTAAATAATAGCATATGCAACATTAAACAATAGTATCCGTAACATGAATAATCATCGTTTGCAACATTAAAAACATGCGCTCAAAACTCTCAGCCACAAACGACATCAGTAAAAAAAATCTCAATTAAAATGCAACATCCGGATGAAACACTTGCAACATGCATGTGAAACATATGCAACATTGCACCATTCCATATCTACTTTTGCAACATTCACATTAAATAGTTGCAACATTCTTCTAAAACATCCGAAACACGTGAAACATGTTCTTACAACATGCAGCTAAACCCTAGAAAAAAATGAGAACAAGGAGGAGGAGGAAGATGGCGAGCAGGGACCGCCGCGGGCGGAGGGGATGGCCGGCGGCGCCCGCGGAGGATGGTGCGGCAGCGGCGACGGGCGCCCGCGGAGCGGAGACGAGGGAGGCCGGCCTCGACGCGGAGAAGGGGCAGCAGCGGAGGAGCTGGACGCGCGGAGGAGCTCGACGCAGCAGCGGCGCCCATGGAGGAGCGGCGCGGCGGCGACGACCACGGAGGAGATGGGTGCTGTTGACGGTGGGGCCGCCGCATTGCAGCGGCGACGGCGCAGCAGTGGCTGACGGCAGCGGGCGTGTGGAGGAGACCGGCGGCGACGTGGAGTAGGCCGGGGCGGCGGCGCGTCGGCTCGTGGGACGGCGGCGGCGGCACATCGGCTCACGGGGGCAGCGACGTCGGCGCGGGGGGCGAGAAGCGAAGCGACGGGATTTTTTTTGTTTTTGGAAACCACGGTGCGGTAGTTATAGGTGGACGGGAGGGAAATGTTTCTCGGAGGCGTCCGATCCGTCGGACGTCTTCACGGAAGCATTACCGATTTTATATTTGTAGGGCATATCCCTTTTATTAGAATAAAATTGTGGTCAACAATTACTCCTGTCATTAATATACTTTGTATGTTTTTTTCCTTCCACATCACCTCGTCTAATGGCCGACTAACCTTGTCCTATAAGACATCGTATGTTTTTCCCTTAACATGTGCCATATATAGTGCTAAACTGTCTTAGTTGGATTGTGCAAGACTGCAAGGGTTTGAAAGGATGTGTTGGCAATTTAGATCATAGAAAATAAATCATATGATGTTGATGAAAAAGTTGAATCAATGCGCGGCTAGAAAAATTGTTGATTTTGTCAATAATCACAAGAATGTCTACTCATGATCAATTCAAGGCAACTAGTTGTGAGGGGTATTTATTCATTTGTTTTGATGCAATGTTATATTAGTCTCACAGACTATGGTGTTGTATCTGCTCTTTTTTCTTGCAAAATAAGATGGTTTTTATGGGTGTTATGATCATTTCAATGCTAGGTTCACTCACTACGCAGAGGATATGCTAAAACTTCTAGTATACCTAAACTAACAAAAAAAAAGATCATAACCACAGAGAAAATAGTACATTTTGTTTCTTCCCGAACTTTAGCACACATACACCTTAGCTACAACATACTTTCTAGACAAATGAAAACAAAAGAAGAAAGATTAAATAACATGGAAATTTATTTGGCACATTTTTAAACGAAACTGCTCTAGTTATAATCGATGATGTTCGACTTACTCTCTATCAGTATAACTATCCGATTTTCCAATATATTGCTAATGAAATAGACATGAAAAAGGACTAATGGAACAAATGCACCAACATTGTGATATCTGCCTTACAACAAGCATTTTAGCATATGTGACGAATATAGAAAAAAAATTACAAGAGCAATATATACTTACTAGGTGAAACAATATATCGAAACAACCAAACTAATTGAATTAATGGATAAAATGGCCAAGGGCAACAAAACATATTATCTCTTGAGTGGAATTTCTAGAATATAGCAATTGCTACTCAGTTGGTATGTTGAAACGATTAAGATAACGCCATAAAACAATGATTTAAACACATCAACAAGAACCTATACATCGTAAATGTACAACCTCACTATTGATTCAAGAATTTCAAAAGTAAAAAGAAAGATTCCTATCACACATATCCCGTTCTCTCCACAATACAGTGTTAGGGTCTCTAATATGCAACCATAAAAAAAACACAACAGAACATGTCCAATCTCCAAAACCTTCCCACATGAACAACCTACTAGAAGCCCCGACACTTAAAAAAGGCCTACCAAAAATTTGAAAGAGCAAAGGAACCATCTTAAGAAATTAAGAAAGAAGATATTTTGAAAAGTCCCGTGACTCTATGGGATTTTACATTCATGTAATATGTTGCTATAATATGCTGAATTATTTTCCTCCAAATATGATCTTTCCTAGACTTAGGTTACAATGCAACTTTGTTCATTGGGGCCATGTTTTCTTAAAAAACCTAAGAAGAGAACAATTAGAAAAAATGGAATATATGTACAAGATGGAAGCTTAAATACTCAAAACCATTCCTACAAATAGTATGAGATGAGCATATCTTAGTGAAGATCAAATTGAATATCAATTAGGTCTAATTAAATATGCTACACCAATATATTGGCACTACTAATTTTTATTGTAACATCCATAGTCTTGATTTTTTCCTCTAAAATTATATGAAAGTATTTATGATTTCAAGCCTTAATGTAGAGTTTTTTCTGGTTGTAGTTTGCTAATTATAAAACTTCTTGAAAGAGAGCATTCATTTTCTCTTGATTAACCTATGAGGAAAGCACAAATTTGATCTTAGTTGCATTGGTTGCTAAGATGTGTCCACTATGTATAAGGGTAGAAGAACTTTTTAGTGTTTTAGTTCGAATTAACCTATATTTTAATTTTTACCTATGTAAAAGAGATTTATGGATAATACTAACCATATATAGTTGCATCAAGATAGGGGGACATCGCAAGGCAAACAAGGTAGGAGGCTTATCTGTTCATATGGTTGCGAATCTAGCGAAAATGAGTTGTTAGAGGCAATGGCAATGGACCAGGTGACGATGCTAAGTGATGTACATAAGGCAAGTAACACAAACTACTCCATAAGGAGATGATAGCCACATCAATTTACAACAATGCCATGGTGCGACGGTGTCAGGCGTCATGACTTCTTCTAGTTAGGTGTATATATGAGCACTTATAGTGTTTCGGTCTCTTTATAATTTTGTTGGGGAGAGCGTTGATAATGAACTTTAAATGATAATTCGGTAAACTCAAACTTTATTGATTTATGGGAAAAATAATATTTTTGTTCTACTAAAAACTCTACCCACTTATTACTATTTTCAGAATCTATAATATATAAAAAAATCTTTATTACTTCAAAAAAATTCACAAACGCAAAGTAACATTTCAGTCACCAGTCACTCCAACCAGGCTAGCAATACAAAACAATATTTTTGCTGTACCGTAAACAACTCTACTTGTTTATTACTAGTTCCAAAATCTAAAATGTATCACAACCTTTTTTTTACTTTATAAAGCTCACAAATACACGTCTCAACTTTTTCACAAATGCATGACATCATTTCAGTTATGAGTTCCTCCAAACCAGGCTGGCAGTACAAAACTGACATTTTTCCTCTACTGTAAACAACTCTACTTATTTATTAATACTTCCAAAATCTCAAAAATATCACAATCAATGTTACTTCTTAAAATTTCACAAATACGCATATAAAAAAGATTCACAAATGCAGAGTATCTCTACCTAATTATAAAGCAAGGATTGCTTCCACGGTACGTGATTCTGCGGTACGTCATGATTTTATAAAGCACCCTCCTCATATTTGTGGAAATAAATTAGCGGTCCTTCCACCGTGTTTATATCTGCCTCTTCGGCGTTCTGCAGGCCCACCTCCTTGTTCCTCGCGGCCGAATAGAAGAAAAGGCAGCGGCGCGGCGCCCAAGTAGAATCCAACACCAACTAGGCCCAAGTTCTTTGTTAATGAATACTCACGTAATACAAATCAGCCAATTCTGCTGCCTTTCTTTAGAGTTTTGTCGCCAAAAAATAAGAAAAGGAAAAAAATCAATCCTCGTCGCCGGAAGAAAGAAAACAGATGGCGGCGAAAGCGGAACGGAAACACCACGCAGGCAGTGTTGCTGTTACTAATACAGATGACGATGAGAAGGAGGGACAGAATATCGGCGGCATGGTGCAGCAGCTCCAATAATAATAATTTTCCCCTGCTTGCCTTCCACCTCCACAAACGCGAGATGCACATGTTCAGCGTCTCCAACCAAAGTCACCACAAGAATATGGAGCATTACAGTTTCTTATGGCAGCCAAAACTCTTGTACTGAGCACCCCTAACGATTGGATGCTCGTCATGGAGTACGACGACGGCCCTGCTGCATGTGCGCAACAACCACCCTACACTACCACCTCATCTTCGGCGACCTGCTATCGATCTGTGGAACCCTAGCTAAGCTAGCACGGGCGACAGGCAGTTTCCCGCCCAACATCCAAGATCAAGGACTATGTCATGATTTTCGTCTCCTCGATATAATCCTCGGTAGACGTCGTGCCCGAGAACGACGGTAGGTTGATGACGGACATGCGAACAACGTGAGGTTGTGTCGCAGTGCGGCGCGATGAGAGGAGACAATGTACTACAGACTAATTATATGAGACGCCATAGATTCTTTAAAATATTATAATATACCATATGATGATAAAGGAGTTCTCACGTCCCTTATATCCCGTCGTGGCGTCGTTGACTCGTCATTGTTTTCAGGTTGTCGCGTTCTTCATCAGATATGGAATCGGTGGTGTCTATGTCAGTTCCGTAGCAACGCACGGGCATATTTGCTAGTCATTTCAAATACAGGTTACTCCAAACCAGGTTGGCAATACAAAATGGTATCTTTGCTCTATTGTAAACAGCTCTACTCATTTATTGCTGCTAGCAAAATCTCAAAGATATCATCATATTTATTACTTTCTATAAAAAATATCACAAACCACATCTCCAAAAAAGAAATTCACAAATGCAAAGTATCAATTCGGTTGCGAGTCACTCCAAACCAGGGCTACCAATACAAAACGACATTTTTGCTCTACTGTAAAAAGCTCTACCTATTTATCGCTACTTCCAAAGATACCAAAACATTTATCGTTTCCTAAAATTTCACAAATACACGTCTTCTCAAAAGATTACAAACACACACATCATTTCAGTTACGAGTTCTCCAAACCAGTCTGTGAATACCGCCGTCTAGGGCCGAATTCCTGTGTGCGCTCGCTCCCGCTCCACACACCCTTAGACAGTGTTTGGTTCGTGACTTTGTAACGCAATCAGATAACACCGTAAAATAACACCGTAAAGCGATTTCGATATTTTTTGTTTGGTTCCCATGCTCTGTAATCGGTTATCGCGTAAACAGATACCGCTCCCGTACAAATTCGATTACGCCGGATCGCAAGGGGGATCGGATCCCGTCGCTTCCTCGAAGCACGCTTGGCCACCACCGCTACAACTGCTCTCCCGCTGTTATTCTAGACTAGCTAGTGCAGTTTTGTTTCCATTTACGTTACAGCCTACGAGCCAGACAAAGTCTGCTTTTTGTTACTTTGTTAACGTTAACGCTGCTATCTATTTACGTTTCCGTTTTCATTACAACTTTAGAACCAAACAGCACCTTATCTCGTGCCTTCACCCTCCCCCGTTACGCAATTTCACCAAACCCCAGGGTCTGGAACATTAGGGTAGTTGGGCTTCCGCCGCCCGCCTCCGCTTCCCCTCCCCGAAATTGGAAACCGAGTCCCTCCAACGGACCCCAGCAGCCAGTAGTGAACAGGCGAGGACGCGAGCGCAGCAGCCGCTGCCGCGCCGCGCCCACCTCCTCCTCCCCCTTCCGTTTCCCACACCTCTCTCTATTCCAACCGCCACAGCCCCCAACACCACCCCAGCAACAACCAGCCCTTGCCCCCTTCTCCTTCCCTTCCCTCCCCCCAAAATTTCTTTTCCGCTCCAAAATGGCGGACTCCCAGGTGAAATTCCGCCCCCGGAGCCCCGCCGCCGGCGCCTCCCTCCGCTTTAGCTGATCGGGTCGGCTGGTTTGGTTTCCGCGCAGGTGGAGTCGATGAGGAAGGCGTACGCGGGGATCATGCTCAACATGGCGCAGGAGTCGGCGGCGCGGGTGCTGGCGGCGGAGCGGCGCGCGGCGGCGCTCGCGGCAGGGCTCGAGGCCGCCAAGGAGGACGGCGTCGCCGCGCTCGTGCGGCTCAAGGCCATCATGGAGGCCAAGGTACGGTGCTCTCCATCTCCCCGAGTCCCCTCTCCATCCATCCCTGCTCGAACCGCTTGCTTTTGGTTTGAGTTTGCTCGTTGGTTGCGTGCTCCGCGAATCGCATGCGCTTGGATTGTGTTTGGATTCTGCTGGTGTGCCCACGACTAGTCTGGATTGGAGGATGCGGGTCTTTGCGATTTAGGGGAGGTTTTCGGGGCATTGTTTCGGGTGGAGTTTGGAATTCCGGATTCTGTTTACGGGATGTTTATGCTGAAGGTTCGTTTCAAATTTCGCATTTGAGTGTCAGGGATTTGGAACTCGTTGGATGGGGATTTCGTCTTATCGTTTTTGTGCTTCTGGTTTCTGTTGTAGGGATGGTGTTGGGGAAGGTCCAGTTCAAATTTTGCATTCCAGTGACTGGGATTTGGAACTCGTTGGATACGGATTTCGTCTTCTCGTTTTTGCGCTTCTGGTTTCTGCTATCGGTATGGTGGTGGTGAAGGTCCAGTTCAAATTTTGCATTCCAGTGACTGGGATTTGGAGGCTTGGAGCTCACAGTATACGGATTCCGCCCTCTCGATCTTTTTTTTGCGCTTCTGGTTTCTGCTATCGGGATGTCGGTGGTGCAGTTCAAATTTCGCATTCGAATGACTGGGATTCAGAGCTCATGATATACAGATGAATTTCGTCCTCTCGATTTTGTTGTTCTGCATTGCAGTTTGTGCTGTGATGTTGTTAGAACTTAGATAAACTTGTATTGTTTTAGGGGGATTCGCTCCCGTCAGTCGATTCTTTCGGACTTCAGAATAACTAGAACATTCTTTTGTGCGTGGGTGGTAGAAGCGTCATTAAGCAGCTCGGAGTCTTGGTATCACTGAATCTCTTTGAAAAATAAAATTTCGTGCTTCCTGATTGTTCCTACCTCTTCGCAGCTAGTATTACATGTCTGTCACAACCCTATTCTAAGTTCACGGGGGCATGCTTCACAATCTGTTGATGTTGTTGGAGGCCTCAAGTATCTGAATGGGAATTCTGTTATTATTCTTTTATTATTCTGATAAGGCAGAGGAGGGTGCTACCCTGGTTGCTGCAAGACTGGAGCCATTACAATGATTGGGAAGCACTGGTTTCAGCGATAATAGGCTTCTGATGACCCTTTGCCACTGTGTCTTACTGATTTATTCCATTTCTCTTTACCACACTGTTTTTTTTTCTGTCTGGTTGTTTTCTCCTCTATTATGAATGGACTATGTCCGTCTGATGTTGTGTGCCTCGAAAGTATGGTGCTGGTGATCTTTTATGCAACCAAGATTTTCTGTCTTGACTCTTGAGAATATGAAAAATACCTGGTACCTTTAATTTTAGTTATATTGCTATTGCTGATGACAAATATGTCACTGCATAAGAGTATAAAATAGAAAATGCTTGTCTGAGGGATGACGATGATTCGGTAAATCACATGAAGGTATGAATTGCAACTTTTGGTGTGCCCTCGATTGGAACCCCGGAGTTGGGGAACAGGGGCAGTTGTCCCATTGAAATTTGTTGCATGAACATCTTTTTTCTTGGGTTGATTTCCATGCCACACTCTTTTTTTGGTTTTGGAGGATTGTACAATGCAGTACTTTCCCCCTAGTCTTATAATTAACTTTATACCAATCAAGTCTTATGATCATTTCATATTCTAGTGACCAGTTTGTAGTGATTCTTGATGTTTTACTAGAATATTTTCAGAACTTCTATGTCGACATTCTTTCCATGTAATGCATAAGATTGGATTTGTCAATGCTATGGCCATGTCTGCTACAAAGTGCTCAGAAAGGTTCCACTTCTGTTTCATGCTATCTTCAGAGCATTGGTGCAGTTCTTATATGAAGGTTCATAGTAAAAATACAACTACTTTCACATTGTGTAATGGCCCAGTTTGTTGTATGTATCGTTGTGATAGATAGTGATGCCTCTCCAGTCTCCACTATAGGCTAGTGTTCGGAGATAGTTGTCTCAGTGACACATTCATTACATGTTCAGATAATTACAGTTCTTACCCATTCTGAGATTTTCATATGTATGGTCTTTGGCAATGTAAAGTCATTATTCTCATATGCACCTACTATTTTCTTAGGATGCCGTACAAATAATATGATGTATCAATTACATTGCTTCCATGTTTTGATTTGCCTTTTGTATGAACCTAGCTATGCTAAATTCACCAATTTCCCCATGTGCATAGTAATATTATTGATCTGGCCTGTTTTTCTTTTACATAAGATGGAAAATGAAGAATAGCTGGCTCTTGCTGAAACATGGATGAACACTTACGAAGCATACTTCTTTCAAATAATATGCTAAATTGCTAATGCATGTATGATCTTCAACAAGAGAACAGTTGATGCAGCTTTCGACTAGCCTGCTCTCTGGGATCCATACTCCATAGCTGGTTTAGTGCTATCGTCTTGTTCAGTTAGTATGAGGGGCTACCCATACAATTTGTCAGCCTAGATTCCTAGAATGAAGTATAGAAGGGCCCTTTACTACAATATTATGTTTCAGAATATGCATAATTGAAGTAAGCGGTAGGTCGCTCAGTCAGTAGAACCTTACGTTGAGGAGTCCACCCACGCAGGCTTGAACCTGGCTGCTCGCAAATGGGGGTATTTTCTTGAGATTTCTTACTACCGTGTACGGTGTACCTAATGATACCTAATGAGCCACTGTTTGGTGTCACCCTACCTTAGGAGCAGCGCCAGGGAACATTTCTCCCTGTGATTGAGTTCTTCTTTCTATTTTTAGAATACGTATAGTAAGGACCTCTATCTACAAACACAATTAGTGCTCCCCGTCACAGCCTATACTATCGCATATTATCAAAAAGCCTCGACCAACCTAGGAGGAACAAGGTGACACTATAAATATGTACCCAAAGTCGAGTCAAAGAGGACTCGAACATGGGTGGTGAAGGTGTACACCCACATCTCCCACCAACTGGGCTAGGCTGTATTACTGTGTTGCATATTGTATGATTTCCATAAAAATAATGAGTCCAGTGCAGTTCCCTATCGTGTTGCAGTATCTCTGTTCACTACCATCTTTTTTCCTTAAAATGGTCGATAAGTAAAGGACTCATAGGATTTCCCCCCTCCTAGTGCCGGGCCTTGAGTAGGATGACTGGCTGCACTAGTCTCTTACTCCAGAGCTGGGTCAATCAGTTATGCAATGTTTTAGATTTTTGCTTTTTATGACACCAATAGATTGTATAGAATAAATTGAGTGTGCAGGCAGTCAATGGGATTCACTTTTCATGCCGTTTATTTTTTTCTTTTTAAAAATTGTCCATATGCTTGGAGCGCTTGGATTTAGCTATGGATAGGAGCGCTTGGAGAATAGCAATCAATGTGCCTGAACCATGATCTTTGCTTCCTTTACGGTTTTCCCAAAACTCTTTTTCTTCTTTTGCCTTTTTGGGTTTCACCTCTAGCCTACCCCAACTTGTTTGGGACAAAAGGCTATGTTGTTGTTGTTGTTGTAAAAATTGTCCATATGCGTAGCAGTGGCTATCTGGCTGTTTTTGTTTTGTGCTTCTTTGCGTGTTGTCAGTTGTTCAATAATCTTTTAGTACGTTTACAGTCTTCCCAGCTTTATATATATGTTGCCTTGTTTAATAATGAATGCATTCCTGAAACTTGTTTGCATGTGTGCAGATTAAAGAGGTAGAGCTGGAATCTTCAGCGCATCTTAAAAGGATCAAGGAACTAGAAGAGCAATTGCATGGTGCACAAAACACTATGGTATCGCTTAAAGTTGAGCTGCATATGGCAAATAAGGAATTGGAGCAGACAAGGGAAACTGTAGCTGAGGAAAGAATAAATAGCCTTCCCGCATCCAATGAAGCTGATTCTAATAAAGACACCAGCACTTGTTCGAAGGTACATCAACAAGAAGGAAGTATGTTGTTGAAGAATAACAAGACCACAGATGACTGTGACGGCACTTGCCTTGTCCCTATAGCTGCAAAGGAGAATGGAGCAGTAGAAAACTTGGACGTAAATCGTTGTAGTCCTGATCTGCCATCATTTATGGAAAGAAATAAGAAACCTAAGTTCTACCATAGTGGGTGTACACAGCGTATTCATGCACTTAAACAGCGGACTGGAGGTACAGATGCATCTCTGGAACAGAATCACAAGCAGGCCACTGCATTAAATAGCTGTTCAAATACCAGAAAGAATAATGCCGCTAAAAAACCATGCCACACAAGGTCCATAATCGAAGATATACTTCAAACGAAATTTCTGGGTAAGTGCAAGGGCAAGAGAGCCAGAAGAAGCAGGCCTAGTTATAAGCATGACAATTCCAGTGAGCTCGAGGAAGCAGAAGATAAGTTATCTGATACATCTGGTGGAAATGGGTGTTTGCTGCTACTTCAGGCACTTGAACAGGATCTTTCAGCTCCAAAGACGTCTGCTGGACAGGGTGGGGAGACCTTAATAACTGACATGAAGGAAGACCTGAAAATGAGCAGGAGGGATGCCAGCTTAAATAAGGGTAATGACTTCCCTAGACTGATTGATGTCCTTGCAGTCAACGACATGCAAGTGAAAAGGAAAAAAAGAACAAAAACTATCAGGATTTTTGAAGAAGAATTTTCTGATTCCAAAAGTGTTCCTGAATCAGCTAACACCCTGCTTAGGACAACCAGTGAGAAAAGCATGTCTGATAATGAATTGATCTCTAAGATGGCAGAGAATCCCTCAGACACACCTTCTAAAAACAATGGTCCTTCTCCGAAATGTACTACTGAAAATTTTATGCATCAGACTGGTGCAGAAAATGGTCAATTTGATCCTGAAAACAGCTCTACAGTGGTCCTTCAGTCGATCAAAAGTGAAACTACAGATTATGGTACCTTCAGAAACTTTTCTTTTTCTACATTTCAATCCTTCCATTGTTGTTTTTAGTATGGTTTGAATCTGAACATTCTTAACATTATGCAGGTAACTTGATGGTGGACCAGCTGGAGCAAACACCAAATAATAATACTGCAAACTTGAAAGAAGTTTCCCAGGATGGAAGCTGCAGTTTGGTTTCACATAAGATTGATGCTTCAACTGTTAGTTCCTTGGACAAAGAAGAAAATTTGAAGGCATCTTCTGCACTTCCCGTGCAAGCTTTAGAGAAACCTGATGCTTCAATTGGCATCTCCCTGAAGAAAGAAGAGGATGCAAAGACAGCTTCTGGAGCTTCCATGCAAGCTGAAGGTGCCAGACATATCAAATACACATTCAATCGCAGGAAGCGCAAGTCTATGTCTATTAACAGCACCCCTGAGCGTGCTGTCCCTGAGAAGAGCAGCGGCTTGGGTTGTCCACCTAACAAGCAAAATCCTCATCCAGATCCTGTGATGCAAGATCATTTGATGGGTTCTCAAGAAGACAGTCAACTAGTCCATGTTGCCCAACAGGTATGTGATTTTCTTTACATTAGTGCCATGTGCGCACGTATGAGTTAACATATACCCAGCAGTCACATGTCATTTTTTTAACCATGTCTTGTTTTGCAGCTCATTTTGTTGGCTGGGCATAAGCAAGGAGAGTTTTGATACATAAAGCTTAAGAAAAGATTGGTTTGGTGGCATTATATACAAGAGACTCCTGATAAAGCAATTTTGTAATATTGTAATCAATTCGATTTCTTCCCTGGATGAGTAGAAGAGTTCCGGTGGTGACAACAAAGATCAAGAAAGCAGCTCAACCTCATAGTTGTTACTGTAGTAGAGTGTATAGATTAGGTTGTAAGTTAAACTGTTATTTAGCTGTTTGATGAATTTGATGTTTTAAGTAGGTGACAAATTTTGAGTTAGTTTGTGTTATCGGGTTATTGGAATCCAATGGAAAGAATTGGTCTTGGGAGCGGAATGGTATTTAAAGTTTAAACCAATATCTGTATCTCTTAATCGTCTCTCCATGCAGTTCATTTATTTTATACCCCTTGTTTCATTACTGTTGATGTATGCATATCTGACAGTATTAGTTTCCTGGCTAGTGACTACTTCAGGCTTGGACAGTTGGACTTGTTCCAATGATTCAGAAAGGAACAGAGACTGTCCTTGCTTAGATTGGGCCAAGCTTGCTGCAGCTATATTACTCCGGATGGAGTTCCAACTCTAGTAGTTTTGTGCCTTATAGGGCTTTCTTTCTGTAATAGCAACTTGAGCACACTGGATCCATTTGTTCAAGCGAAGCAAATGTTTCACTCAAGGCCAGTTGCAGTTGCAAAATCTCAATAGTGCAAGTAGGGTTTAGGGGTAGAAGGGGGATTCAGAAACCAGAAGCACTGTACAGAGTACGGCAACGCTAGTGTCTTGAAGATAGATAGCGATGGTACCGAGAGGATAGGAGCTGAGATCCACTTAGAGCAAACGCAGAAAATAGTGGTAAACTTTGGGATTATTTGCCAATATATTGCAGTAGAGATACTGAGGCCAAACCTGAAAAACATGGATACATTCACCTCGGTTTCCCTCAACATCATTGTTGCCTATGTTGAGAAGCCATATCTATAACCATGGAGGCCAAATTATTGAAAGCGGTAATGCTAAGGAAACAAAAAAAAAAATGAAATAGTAGCCTCTAGTGAGGAATCCAAATGGAGTGAACCTAACGGTGCCTTTTTGTTTCCTTGTGTTCGTGGAAGACGACATTTTCGAGGCAGTTACTTCTATAAAAGCATCTTTTATGAGAATCAGACAAATAATTTGGTCATGACTTCTAGCTTCTAGCTATTAAGTGGCTTTTGCTTTACTATGAAGCAAAACCCATGATCCATGGCGCAAACCCTTCCAAACAAACACAGGAAATGATCCATCTTCCACAAAACTACAAGGGACTAGTTTATTATTTCAATATCAAGGAGTGAATCTAAGGTTAATCTCAACAAATCCCAAATCTTTTCTCTTTGAAAAAAAACTACGCTAGAAGATGGAAAAGGTTCATCGAAAAAAAAGGTGGGTAAAAGATAACCGTATTTGAGTGGCTTACACTGAAAAGATATAAATATGCTAAGCTTTGTTTTGGGTTCATCAATAGCAACTGTACCAGGTCCTGTTAGTAATAGTGGGCGAACTTAAATGCCACGAGTGCCACCAACTAATAGGTGTCCTCTTAAAAAAAAACTCCCGTCTCCTTTTCTATTTTTTTAGAACTTCTTTACTTTTACCCTCCTAATTTGTAGACACTTTCGCCTCCCCATGCACGTCTTTCCTAAGCCCTGAACTTATTTTGCAAGAAACTAACCATTTTTTACATAAGCTTTTTCAAAACTTTTTCTAGATCTTTTTAGCAAAATTTTCTGGAAAACTTTTCAAAGATTTCTTTCCAAGTAGTTTTTTGTGACAGTGTGGTAAATTTCGTGAACCTTGAAAGTAATGGGAGACATTCAAAATTGCGCTAGTAAAAGGAAAAAAGGAGCACAAAAACTGAAGGAAGTGATATTCTTATTGGCTGCTGGTGTCGTACTCCTTCCTCTTTCCCCTTTCAACCAGCATGAATCCTCCTTCACCTTTCCCCTTGAGCCGCCGGGCTTTGCAAGCGTGCTCCTTTACCGCCCCCCCCCCTCCACAACCCTCAAATTAATCTAGGAGGAGAGAGAAGGCTCCCTTGCCAACCATGGGGATCGCTTCACAGTGATGCCATCGTTGACTAGCCGATAGATCTGCAAGGGTAGACAAGGGGGATTTCAAGATAGATCCAACTGATGCAAGATACGAGGATAATTAGTCTTCTCTTGAAAAACAATGTTGTTGACTCCTTTTCTATTTCTAGAAATTCTTTCCTTTTACCCTACGACTTTCCTAGACACTTTTGCCACCCTATACCAGTCTATCCTAAGGGAAAAATTCACAAAAACTTAGAAATAAAATGAAAAGTTCAAAATTGTGCTAATAGTAAAAGAGAAGAGAGAACATAAGAAAGAAAGGTGGTGATGCCCTCACCAGCTGATGGTATTGCTTCCCAAACATGCCCGTATGTTTTTCTCCTCGAACTGGCAGCATCACTTCTCAGGTGTGCTTCTCGCTTTTACCATCGAGTCACCAACTTATTCCCTCACTCCGCCCCCACAACCCTCTAATCTAGGGAGAGAGGAGTTTCCCCTACCAACCATGGTGCTCAATCACCACCACGATGGTGCCATCGTCGTTTGGCCGGTAGATCTACAAGGGTAGGCAAGGGGGAGTTCAAGAGAGATCCAACTCATGCAAGAGGGGAGGAGAACTAGGTTTTTCCATCGGCGACGGCGGCTGGAGGGGGGAGGATGTGCGAGAGAGGGTGTTTCTCATGTGAGCATATATAAGGTAAGTAGAAGTCTACTGGGCCGATTAGGCCTATTGGGCCAAATCCAATAGGTTAAAGGGCGGATCTTGGGCCAAGTATTAAGAGAGGCCAGTCGGGTGGTGCTTAGTGATATGCAAGGGTGACCATAAGCTAAAATCATGTCATTTGTTAAGAGCTACTTTTAATAATACTAAATTACAACGGGAATGGGACTGGGAATGCCGCCAGTAATAATACTAAATTACATTACGGTGGAGTGGGAATGGGAGGGCAATGTGTGAGAGATGGTGTTTCACATATGAGCATATAAGGTAAGGACTAAGGAGAAACAAAAATTTTGAGCTATATGTGTATTAGTGGAGCAAGAGAAGTGATGTTTGTTTCTCTATGTCATGAGAGAGTTGATTTTCACTCCATTAAATTAACTGATTTTAACAATAAACTGAGTTTATGCTTAGGTAAGGCCATAAATGTTTATGTATATGTATCATTCCATAGAGATTTTGCGAGCAAAGCTTATTGGGCTGCAGTGGCAGCTGGGCTGTGAGCCCCTATTGGCCCATCCCAGTCGTGTGGGGCTGGCTGGCTTGATTTAGTGCTAGAGTCTCTTTTTTCTTTTGGTGACAAGTGCTTTACTAGTCTAACTTGGTTAAGCGTACATGAAACATGAGTAGGAATGGATAGAGTTCACAGTATACTCATTACTCAGAAAAGCTCATTTGAACATTTCTTGATGCAACAAACTCGATCGAAAAAAGAAAGGAGAGGAAAACTTCGCCTCCATTCATACGTCCCCTATGTTATTTACAGGAGAGCAGGCCGAAGCAGCAAACTTGACAAGCAAAAGAAAAGAAAAATTCGCCGTACACTACTTACCCAAAAGCCAAACCCACACTACACCACTCACTGGCACACACACGCCGCTCAATTCTGAGTAGCTCGATCAATGCACTGCACAGCCCTAATTAAAGCCTACACGTCCATCCCTTCCACGGCCTCCCTGACCGCCACGAAGTCATCCATCACCTTCTCCCTCGCGCCGTTGCCGGCGGGCGCCACCGCCGCCGGCTGGGCGCTGGCCTTGTACTGGTGCCTCCTGGCGAACACGAGGAAGACGGCGAAGTTTGCCACGCCGAGCACCGCCAGCATCCAGTAGAAGAGGTCCAGCCGCCCCCGGTCCAGGTTGTTCCTGATCCAGGCGCCCCGCGTGGCGCCGTCGACGGCGAAGACGAGGAAGCTGCTGAGGAAGAAGCCCATGGCGAGCGTGACGAGGAAGAGCCCCGTGCTCATGGACTTCATCCTCTCGGGGGCCTCCCGGATGAAGAACTCCAGCTGCCCCACGTACGCGAACGCCTCGCCGGCGCCGACGAGGAAGAACTGCGGCACGAGCCAGAAGGCGCTGATGGCGACGCCGCGGCCGCCCCCGACGGCGGCGTCGCGGCGCATCCGCTCGACGAGCGCCGACACGACCATGGCGGCGACGGAGAGGGCGAGCCCGGCGCCGACGCGCTGCAGCGAGGTGAGCCCCTGCGGGCGGCCGGTGAGGCGCGCGGCGAGCGGCACCAGGAGGCGCTCGTTGAGGGAGGTGAAGAGGAGGATGGAGAGGAAGAGGAAGACGGAGAAGGAGCCCGCCGGGACGGCGAACCCGCCGCCGCCAGGGCGGAGGCGGCGGTCCATGCGCGTTGCCTGCTCGACGGAGAAGGTGGTCATCTGGGAGTAGACCGTCCAGAAGAGGATGCACGTGGACCAGATGGGCAACAGCTTCACCACCATCTTCACCTCCTCCACCTCCGTCACCGTCGACGCCGCCGCCGGCGGATGCTTCTCCGACGCCGCCGCGGACAGGTCCGCCTCCACGATCGCCGCCTTGTCGAGGCACCTGCATAAAAAAATTCCATCAGTCGTTAATTAATCACCCGAGCACGTATACGTTCTAGACATCTGTACACGCACACGACAGGTCGTTACATCATTAGGCCGGTGCACCGCCGATGTGGCGATGTGCGACTACTCAGCAGCCACGCAACAGAGAACGCATTGATTGCAGCTAGGGTGTGTGCGTGACTCACACACACACACATAGCCGGTGTTGTCACGACTCAGCATGCCGAAACAGAGGCCGGCACATCGGTCTCAGCAGAAACAGGGCAAGGGCGGGCGCCGCTCGATCTGGCAGCAGCACGTCTACCTGTCTAGATTTTTTTTTCTTTTCTTTTCTGCTGGCACTGTATCAGTTCAATTATTTCTCTTTTTTGCGTGTTGTGTTAGCAACTGGCAGGGGACACTCCTTCAATTCCTTACCGGATTGAGCTTCCCTTGTCCATCTCAGCCGTGACACTGACACGAGGAGCGAGACAAGTGGCATGTGCCAGTACTAACAATACACTTGTTGCCGAACTCGAGCTCATGCCTACACTTCCTAGCTCATCAGATCCTATCGCTTCTATAGCAGGGGGTCCATGCTAAATTTCAGCATGGAAGAAATTTCATGTGGCTAGCTGGGGCTTCGAACACGACGTGTGAAGGTAAAGGTGAAGGTGAAAGCTCAGAGAAAATGAGCCGTATCCTATTTTCCATTTTTTCAAATGAAAAGATGCAAACAAAAAATGACGCAGCAGCGATTTGGACGATATCAGCAGCCACATGCACGCAATCTGCAGCGGTACTGGCTCGTACGGGTGCCACAGAAAAAATTCATATCTATTCTAAAAAAAAAGTCCAGCTCTATCATTGTCCTTATGTTCATGATGCAGCTCGCGAGGCATGCATGCATCCCAACGGTAAGATTTTTTGTTCTACTGCCTGTTTCAGCCTAACATGCAGCATGTGTACGTGATGCCTCCCTTGCTAGCTGCTAAGAAAGCAGCATGTGTACGTGATGCCTCCCTTGCTAGCTGCTAAGACAGCATCATTTAGCCTAACACTGCTGCATCCGCATCCCACTTAGCTTGGTAGCTGTAGCTGCCAAGACAAGGACATCGATCGATGGCGCCGTGCGCGTGTGCCGTCGCATTGCGCTAGCTAATTAATTAGCAGAGTAAGTAATAAAGTAATTATAATTACCTGAGCCTGTCAGTGTGGGCGACCTTGGCGGCGTGGAACCCGTGGAGCTTGGCGGCGTCGGCGGGCAGCGGCAGGCGGCGCTTCCTCCACGCCGTGGCGAGCACCCTCCCGATCACCGTCAGCGGGCTCCCCTGCGGCCGCCGGTACCTGTACCTGGGCGTGCCGGCGACGAGCACGGCGACGGCGAGCACCATGGCGACGGCGGAGACGCCGTAGCCCCAGCCGCGGCCCACGTTGTCCTGCACGTACACCAGCACGGTGACCGCGAACAGCGACCCCAGGCTGATGCAGAAGTAGAAGCGGTTGAAGAAGAAGACCATGGCGCGCTCCTCCCGCGGGTCCCGCCCGTCGAACTGGTCCGACCCGAACCCGGACACGTTCGCCTTCAGCCCGCCCGCGCCCGCCGCGATCGTGTACAGCGCCGCGTACAGCATCGCCAGCTGCCCGCCGCGCGCCGGCACGCACTCGTGCCCGCGCGGGCCGCGCGCGTCGGCGCACGGCGGAGGCCGCATGCTCGGCACCGTCGTGTCCACCGTCAGCAAGCTCACGCCCTGTTCGCGATCGATCGATCGTCGGATTATTGCTCAGTCAGTTATTATATATATATATATATATATATATATATATGTATGTATGTATATGTATATGTATAAGTATAGGTGCATGTTTTGAGAGTGTAAGATGGAGAGCGAGCGTCGATCGTACGGTGGCGGCGATGGTGGCGGAGATGGCGATGGTGAGGTAGCGGCCGAGCTTGGCGTCGGCGAGGAAGCCGCCGACGAGGGCGAGGAGGTTGAGGGTGCCCATGAAGTTGGTGACGACGTTGGCGGACTTGGAGTTGGAGAGGTGGAGCTCGCCGACGAGGTACGTCACCAGGTTCATGGAGATGCCCATCACGCACACGCGCTCCGCCAGCTCCGTGCCGAGGATGAGCCCGGCGCCGAGCCACCCGCCGGTCCGGGACTTGTCCGCCGGGTTGCCGCGGAAGTCCAAGGCCTGGTCGTCGTCGCCGTCGCCGTACGCGCCGCCATGACCACCGGCAGAAACCTACACATGCATGCATATATGTTATGTTATTCACAAACTTAAGAACATCAAAATAATCACCATATGGATGGCACGAAAAGAAATTGTTACCATTGCTGGCGCAGTGGTGTTGTCCTAGCTGCAGCCTCTGTGTAGCTGCTGTGTGGACTGTGTGGCCTGTGCAAAGAGGGCTAGAGAGCGAGAGGAGGAGAGGAACGTTTGTGCTGTGAGCTTGCTGAAGGGGATGAGGCCTGCACGGGGGAGGATTTATAGGGCAGTGCGTGCGTCCTGAGAGGAGAGTAGGGTTGGCTCGCTGCGCTGCTTGGGAGTTGGGATGGGTTCTTTTTTTCTTCTGATGATGATACTTTTTTGCCCTCTGCAAATTGTACCCCCATCTGTTTTACTTGCTGGATTTGGGTAGCATGAGGTGGCCAAAATGAAGACGATCACGGGGCGGCGAAGTGGAGACGGGAGGAAACTGTGTTCGATTGGAGCCCCGCCGGGAACGGACAAGCAAGTGACGGCGATGACCTGGCGTGTTCCGTGGCGGACGGTGGCCTGGCAAAATCTCCGGTACGTGGTGAAGGGAAATTTTCACCCTCCGCCAAAAGATTGCAGAGGCGCGGGATCTTCTATGGGTATGCTCTCGTTTTCGGCCTAATGGAGTGGTTTGGTTTCGGCCGCCATCTACTGTGTGGCCTGAATAAACCGATTAGTCATATCTAAATCTAGCCCCCATGTTACTCAATGAGTAGCTTGTTTGAAACCTCCCGTGTCTATATGCTATTCGAGTGATTCTTGTTTGTGAGATTGTGTTAGGATAAGATGCAACATGTCTCGGTCTGAAGCGAGATTTCTTGGTTCAGTTAATTGATTTAGCTTATCAAATCGGGAGGACACGACGCTCCATCTTTGTGTTTAGTTGTTGACGTGTTACCGTCAATCCAAAACATGTCATAGAACATATATGATAAGTTGAATAATCATCACTTCAGGATCAATTGATTATGTAAATCTACTAAAAAGATGTATAATATCTTGATAGTTTCCAAAAGGAGAGGGTTTGGCTCCAGCCGCTACCTACTTGGTTATTGTGTAAATCATTTAGTCATGTCTAAATCTAGCCCATGTTTATACGATGAGTAACTTTATTAAAACCTCGTTGTGTCTATGCTATTCAAAGGATTATTCTCGTCTTCAAGCTGGAGTATGTGTAAGACACCACATGCCTCTTATTAAAGCAATTTCCCAGTTTGGTTACTTGATTTAGCTCATCAAGCGGAGAGACATGAGGCTTCATCTTTATTTTGAACTGTTGACGTCTGCCCACACGCGCATTCCGGCGCAGAAGATTCCGACGATCAGGAGGGCAAGCAGTGCGCGCTCGCTCACGTGGGCCGAGGGGGTAGTGGCCGGCGACAGCGACGGCGCGCGGCGCGGCCACCGCGGGCCGGCCGCCGCTCGACGTGGCCTCCCGCGGCCACGCAAATAAATTCTCCCCGCCGCGCGCCGCCGGCAGCGCAGCCGCCCAGCTATCCCCGCCGGTAGCGTCCGAAACTTGCTGCCGTCGACGCCGACGTGTCATGCCGCGGTTGGCCGGGCCCGGCCGGCGGGCCCCACCGTCCTCGACCGACGACGTGCCGACGTGGACGACTCCGTCCGGCAAGCGAGGAGCTAGCTCTTTCGTTTTTCTTCCCTCGGAGTGGAAAATAAATACGGATGGATGGATGGATTGGAGAGCCCGGTGGGGCTTGCGAGTGACGCTACTACTGTGCTAGGGCGCGTGCGTGTGTGGTCTGTGGGGATCGGCGGCAGGTGAACGGCGATTAGCGAGGCAATCAAAACAAACGTGAGCCGTCTGCTCGTCTCAAATTTGCGTGGCCGGCAGGGATTCGGGACGTGTTTGTTGGTGCGAATCTCTGCGCCTTGAATCTGTGCTTCACCTTGTGGTTCCAGCTGCGCTTTCCCTATTTGTGCAATTCCCCGAATGGGGGTGGTTCACTCTCATGTACTCCGTAGTAGAAAGGAACAAGGTATTGGTGCCAGGCTCAGTGAAAAAAACAGAGCCTGGATAGAAGTCATGGCAGTTTGGTTTGAATCAGTGTCAGAATAGGGTCCATCCCGTGTTGTTTACTTGTTTCATACGGAGTATATCGGAGCCCGAGCGGCTGCACAGGATCATCTATATATTGTTGTACCGTGTTTAACAAAAACACATATCAATATCTTTCCCTCACTTGCCGACGTTGCCTTACTTCGGTAGCGCGAGCGAAATGAAATGCTCTTCACACGCGGCGTCACCAGAAAAGATGCCTGCTATATATATCCTCGTAATCCCACGGTTGAAACTTGAAAGGCCTCCTACCACCCGATCTGGCACTTCCTGCGCAGTCGCAGAGCTCACCTCTCGTTCGGCCGCAAAACGAGCCATGTGTTTCTCCGCGTTTTTTTCCCCCTCTCGCGCGTGCCGATCGCGTCCGCCGCGTATACTACAGCCATCCCTCCTCAGCTCATACGCGGACTTCCGCACGGGGACAAGCGGCAGCCCTCTCTCGGCCCACGTGTCAGGCTCTCGACGCTGCCACCTCTGACTATCTAGCTAATATATTTTCCTGAAAGATACTCCAACAAGACGACACCTACGATGGCAACGAGCTACACGTGGGGGCAAGCATTTCTCTATTGTCTGCATTTTGGATGTTTACAGGCAACAACAACACCCAGCATTTTTTTCCCAACGAAGAGCCTTTGAAATGAAATATCAGCTAGCTCATGATAAGACCAAGCATTTCCTATTGCGTAAAGATCAGGTCTGCATCCCTTTATTTCACCTCTATATATCTCGCCCTTTTCGGCGAAGATATGGTACAGCAGAGCCGAAACAGAGCTGACAGGTCTTGGCGCTTGCACACCTGTACGCCTGACAACATGGCCGTGGGGGGAGCACACAAATCGCTCTCTACCTTCCAACACCGCCTGTCTCCCAGCTTTTTGCGTACCTGCGTCGCTGCCCCGTTGTTTATCATCACTTTATCCTGAAGCCAGGAAATAAAGGCTCTGATGATCATGGTGTGTGTGTGTGTTCCTGAATATTCTGATGGACGACATGGACACTATTACCGCATCTAGAAATACCTCAATGATGAGGTCGGCACATGCCGATAAGGAATAGGATATATACGTACGTGTGTGGTGTAGCAATGGGCATGCATGGGTAGAAGCAGTGTGAGTCAAGGAGTCAAACTTGGATTGGGTGAAGTCTTCAAGTGAGCCAGCCATGTGTGTGTTTCTTTTGGTGGATTGATCTGGTCCATCCTCGATAAGTCATCTTGTAGGAATCATATACTCGTAACTTGATCAATATCTTCTGGTCCCAGAAAGATGATGAGATCCGTTTGGATAGTATGATAGAATGGGAAGTACTAGATGGAAACCATCTTTTTTTCTCTGTTTATGTGTCACTCAACAAAGTCGTCAGTTAGTATATGGGTCAAGTGAGAGTCAAACGTGGTCGTTGAAGTCTTGAAGAGTCCCATGCATCTTTTTGCAAGAACCTTATACCGTCTACGTGATTGTATCTACTCGTCCTAGCTACCTTATCTAGAGGTCGAAATTCGTTTCGGGGTATCTGACAGGATTGGAAAATGAGGTCAAAGCTCTGTTCTATTTCTTTTTTTGCGATAACTTCGTTCATATTATCCTGAAAGAATTTATTAGGAGTAACTCAAAAATAGGGAGTTTAAACTGTTATCTACATGTTTCCTTTGTAACCCAAATTACGGCATGCGGTTTTAGTTTCTAGAACAGCATAGGCTCAAAACTCAAAAGTAAGGATCAAGGCAAGCTTTCCTGTTCACACACAAAGGCACATGTATTTCTAACAAACTGTGTTAAAAGGAGCGCCACAAGTTAGAATGAAGATACTAAAGAAATTCTTGCACTATTTCAATAATATAACACAACGTTGTTCGTTGTAAGACAATTAATTTCTTATATAATATAATGATATGTAGCTAACTTGCGTAGAAAAAATAAGATGTGCTGATGGCTAATAAAGTTTTAATAGTAAAGCAGTGTCATATTAGAATCATGTGCTCTGTTGGAATCAGCCCATTCCTGTGGAAGCACACCCCTTTGGCAGCCCATTACAGATCCTACGCTATCTCTATCTCTTTTCCATGACTTCTCGTCCATAGTAAAGGAGAGAAAAACACTGCTCTAAAAAAGGAGAAAACAAAGTATCAAAAAAAAAGGAGAAAACATTTTACTTCCAGGAAAATTATTTTTCTTGAGAGAATAATACACCAGCATTCTATTGTAACAAATTCATAATGATTTTCTCATTCCCAACTTGCTGGACGTGGAAGGAAAACAAATGGACCGACTGATCCCTGCCTGACTGTACACGGCAAAGGTGGAACTGGACTAGACTTCGTACGCACAATACGCCCGCAGCGATACGTACCATACGAATCCGAATCCGTGTAGCGCCTACCAAAGGCCTCGGTTGGACTCTCGCGTCTGGGCCTGGCCCACCGACCGAGCCCATCGCACCACGTAAACCCAACCCTCAAAAAACAATTCGGCCCACCTCGGAGTCGTCGGCTTTGTTGACTCTGCTGAGCTCCTCCCCCCTCCCCGCACGGCACGGCGGCGTGAAGCCGGCGGGTCGCGGTGTGGGCGGTCCCTTCATCCGCACAATTGCGGACCTCAACCGGCGCCCTTCTGTCCTTCCTCCGCGCCGACGAGCCCAGGAGTACTATGACGGCGGCAAGAGGAGGTATCATCGCCCCCGCCCTACGTGTACTAGCGGCATTGATGATCTACGGATCGAATGCTGAGTTTTTAGTTTTTTACAGGTACTTGCCATGCCTTTCGACATTGCTTCTACGCATCGAGGACTGATCGGACTAGCAAGTCAAAATTAATTCACTCAATGCACAATGGTTTACAAATTTCTGGTGAATCTTTGCAGTGCCTTTAAATAACGTGACATCTGAAACTGTGGTTGTTGGTATGATTTGTATTAACTTCCCAGTCACATTAGTTTTAGCAACACATTACCTATGTCTCCTTGTTCCAGTTACATCCGGATTCGTTTCAAAAAAAAAGTTACATCCGGATGATTGAAATGCCTTATTTGTCAATCGAGTTTTCTCAAAATAGAATAAGCTGAAGATGCAAGATATTAATATAAGATTGTTAGATTATTTCCTTGTGACGACCAGTGGCATATCAGTTCAAAGAAGGCTGGAATAATATGCTTTGTGCCATTATGAAAAATGAAAAAAAATTATGCATCTTGTAGCACATGGTTTTTTTTTGTCTACAGGTAGTTTGATACTTTGATGTCTGGTACTGTTATGTTTCTCCAGTACATTGTCATAGTGTAGCTGTACTGGTCTGCATGAGCTGCTGGTATTTACCCCAAAATCTATATAGAAGTTTGCAGAACTTAGCTGGAGACCAACTGGAACAACGAAGTTGTGCTTGTGTAATTGTTTTCAATAGTGTGATGAACCTTTTTTTTAGGGCTCAATAGTGTGATGAACTAGGCAGTTTGTCGAAGACCATTTTGAAATGTAAGAAAAATAAGTACTGCTACTTTCAAACTATAGGTTCATGGTGAACTTTCCCTCGTAAAGAATGCAATATACTGGAAAAGATAATTAAATAACAAGCTTGGTTTGTTTCTTAATTTCTACTTCATTTTCTTTATATGGTTAGTTGCTTGCTATTCAAATCCTGTTTTGCCCATGCTTCGAAGGTACTTGTATTGGTCTGAGTTCATGGATGGGTAAATACTGCTGGGAGGATAGCTCGGTGACAGTGGCTGCTGGGGATGAGAGCAGACTTGTTCGCTTGACTTATGCTCATGCCTTATGCTGATTCGTTGTGAGAGAATACTGTTGGCAGATGGCTTATGCTGATTCGTTGTGAGAGAAAAATATTGTTGGCTGATAAGCATAAATCAAGCGAGGGAGAAGTCAGATTGATTCATTCTTACTCGCCTCCTCTTTAATGCATGGTAAACTACCACCGTTGCATCTACAACAGTATATTGCTAATGCAACTAATGGCTAACAAACCAATAACCTAGCAGGTAAACTAGGAATATATATGCACTGACTGCTTATGTCGCGTCGCCGTACATGTGAACACTAGCTGAGCATTGTCACAGACTCACAGCCATACATATCAGATACAAATTCACTTGAGAAAACTTACTTTCATCTTCTTATTGAGCTATGCATATTTTGTGAAGTTTGCGGTACAATGTCTGATGGTTTGCCATGCATTAGCTTAATTCTTCTGTGTCACTGTGTGGTACATCGACTATATATGATCCCAACACAATAACTGACATTGTTTTATCGGGTGAATGTGAATTACATCATGCTACCTGATATGCCTGAGCTGATGCGAAGAAAACATCTCAGTAGTCGCCTTTCTGGCGTTTCCATGAATGAAGATATCTTTCTGTATTACTTATTAGGTTCATGGTCAAAGTATTCTATACAGCATTCCTTTCCCACAACATTACAACAATTACTCCTGTGTGTATATGTAAAATTTACAACACAACAAGTCGTCAGGGCATACATGTTATTATGTTAACATGTACATCTCCAAATCTCACAAAGTCACTAGCATAAGAACAAGTGATCTCCATCTCTTAGCACGTCGATGTCATCAACTTCGACGACGTCACCGGTGAGCACCGTCGTCACCGCCTTCCCGAACTTCGCCTCCGCAACTCTCATCAGCTCCTCCATTGAACCAGGAAGGCACACGAGCTTCCCTGCAGCATTTGCAGACTTGTGATGGATAACCACTCGCTTATTGGGTTCCCTCCTCAGCGACATCCTCCGATCAGCCTCTCCCAGTCTCTCAGCGCCAAGCGTGGCACTCCGGCGGCTCAACGCCGCCGCCGCCGCGGCGCCGACACGAAGCTGGCCTGCGATCTCCCTGAACAATGGCACCTCTTCCCTTGCAAAGTCCCACATGGGGGATTCAAGGTGCTGGACGAAGTTGCAGAACACCCTGTCGGCGTCGGCGGTGTGCGGCCGCACCGCTCGCCGGAGTTGGCCCTGGCTGACGCGCACCACCTGCGTGAGCCTCCTGCACCGGACGGTGAACGGCTGCGCGACGTTGAGCACCACGCCGATCTCCCCCGCCATGCCGCCCGGGCCGGCCCTCGCCACGACCGTCTCCGCCCCGTCGGCGGCGGTCGCCACCACGTCGACGGAGCCGGAGACGACGACGTAGCAGTCCGTGGGCGCCTCCCCCCGCTGGACGATCTCGGCGTTGGGAGGGAAGAACTGCGCCGCCGTGTCGTCGTCGGAGACGAGGTCGGCGGCGAGGCCCCCGGAGGCGCCGCGGAACAGGTAGGCGCCCTCGACGGCGCCCCGGAACAGGTGCCGCGCCACCGCCGACCGCGCCGCCCTCGGCATCATCTCCGGAAGGAGGAGGAGCCGCTGTTGCTCCGCCGCGTCGAAGCTGAGCTGCACGCTCTCCGCCATCCTCTCCGGCAGCCGGTTGGCGGCGGCGAACGCCTCGGCCCGGCGCAGCGCGTCCCGCAGCGCGAGCGCGGCCGTCGAGGCGCTCACCACGAGGTTGGTCGTGTTGCCGACGAGGTACGCGGCGAGGCCGAGGTTGAAGAGGATGTAGAGGACGGCGAACGCCATCTCGCTGGGGTTGGCGGGGTGGAGGTCGCCGTAGCCGACGGTGGTGAGCGTGGCGACGGACCAGTAGGCGGCGCGGGTGTAGCCGGCCCAGACGCTGCGGGCCTCGAAGCCGCGGCCCAGCCAGGTGGGCCCCCCGCGGGAGTGGGAGGCCATCCAGAGGTGGGCGCACGCGGCGGCGTGCACGGCGAGGAGCGCGACGCCGGCGAGCTTGGCGAGCCGGGTCCAGAAGTAGTCGACCCGGACGTCCTTCTCCAGCCTGGCGAAGAGATCGCTGACGCGGCGGAGGCGCCACAGCCGGAGGAGGCTCAGGAACCGGCACGGCGACGCCCAGGCGGCGCCCGTCGTCGCCAGGTGGTAGATGGCCTGGAACGGGACGGTCGAGGCCACGTCGACGGCGAGCGTCCACGGGCGCAGCTGCTGCCTCGCGGCGGCCTTCTTGCGGGCATCGACGAAGAGGCCGCCGGTGGTGCTGGTGCTGCCGCGGAGGCGGAGGCACGCGGCGAGGAGGGAGGCGGCGATGTCGGCGGCGAAGAAGGCGTCAGCGATGAGGTCGACGACGAGGAGGGGCAGGGTGGCGGCCCTCTCGACGGCCAGCTCGAACGGCGACGCCCACGCCGAGTACAGCACCGGCACGACGAGGAGGCACTGCCACCAGCCGTAGCCGGCGGCGGAGGGCTCGACGTGCGGCGGCGGTGTCGCCGCCGAGAAGGATTGCCCCATCACCGTACGTACCCCTGGGTGAAAGAACCTTCACCGCCTCAAGTTCGTAGGCACGAGCTCTCTTTTATTGAGACGTGAAACCAGTACGGATACGAACTCGATCGATCTCCCCGCGGGAAATCGACACAGATACGAAACGAACTCGTCCCGTGTGCTAGTTCCCTCGACTCCGACTCCGAGTCTGAGACCCCAGGCTCCTCCTACCAGCCGCTAGCCCTTGTCTTCTTTGTTGGAAACACCACCGTTCCCAGAGACGGGAAACAGAAACAACGAAGGAAATAGTTCCTGTTGGAAGGTGGAGGCCAATCACCACCGGGTGTTTGTCATGGCGCCCGTGTCCTAACCATTCTCAAGTGTTGTCCTTCACTGCTCGCTGCTACCTATGGCACTATCAAAGAGAGAGTGCTCAGTACGTACAGCCGCATAAATATATATTGTAAACACATCTCATCTAAAGAGGCCTCCGGTAGGTTACTTCGGATGGTGAATTAGCCCTCGAGAATGTTACATAATTTAATTCCTCCCAATCCCAGATACTCCTCCAAGAGCAATCATTGGATGTTAAAAAAAGGTGAAGTGTATGCCAGTTCATAAGTAGTGGCAAAGTCAGAAAATAAACGCGGGCAACACAATGGAATACCCAAACTGGCATCTAATAATTTGGGACCAAAAACTAGTACTGTAATTATTAATAAATTAAAAAAGATTAAAAGAATTCCAAAACTCTGGATGCCGCTAAGAGCAAGTATTACAGAAGGCTGTAAGAAGGCTAAATGGTGAGGTGGAGGAGAGAAGAGGAAAGAGAGGGGAGGTGGGCTGTAAGTTTACAGCCAGCTTGGCAAAAGAATCAATAAACTTTGTGAGAGAGACAAGTAGGCCATGTATTAACGATGAAGAGCTGAATTATTATACAAGTGGGCTGAGAGATGGGCTGTAAAGATTCTTACAGTCTGCTGCTGGCTAAATTATTAGCCTTGCTCTAACAAGGAGTATATCACTCGAAATAAAGTAAGTATGCATGCAAAGATAAATATTAAATAAAGTTAGTTAGCCAATAAAGTACTGTCCCGTTTTAAATTATGATTCATTATTGATTTTTGCTTATAATGTTTGTTTATTCATCATATTCAAAATTTGTCCAAACACGCAAAAAAAAAATCTAAGCTAATCTAAACTTAAATATTTTGGTGATAAAGTAAGTCACGATCTAAATAAATAAATGATACTACTTGTATAAGTTTTTGAATAATATGAATAATTAAATGTTGTAAAAATATCAAACAACGACTAGTAATTGAAAACAGAGATAATACAGTATAATCACGGTTACAAACGGTCTTCAGGTGCTGCAATCAAAGACAACAGATCCAACTCGTAAGGGCAGAGTAGATCAAATGACACTATCCTCGAACAAGTCTCGAGCTGGTAGATCCTCTTGCTCCGCAGATTCAGCAGAACTAGCCCCACGCCATGCATCTGGAACACGACGCTGCCGCTTCTCTCCCCGAACCACTCGAACTCAACCGTCTGGCACGCGAGCCAAGGCAGTAGAGGCTGCACCGAGCGGAGGATCGTCACAGTCTCGATGAGCACGGACCGCGCCCAGCGCGGCGCATCGTCCTCTGTCACCGTCCAAGATGAGATCGCCGTGAATTCCGCAACCACCAAGCTGAGCTCGCCGTCGATGGACGCGAGGATGACATCCCTGCTCGCGCAGGAAGAATCCTGCCGGCGGATGCAGGATTGCGGGACGTCGATCCATCTTGCGTGCCCCGTGCCGACATCGACGGCGAGCACGTGGTAAACCCGCGTCGCCACCTTCTTGTACAGCCAGTAGGCGGCGCCGCCGAGGACGACGGCGAAGGGCTGCTGCCGCTCGACGTGGCGGGGGAGGACGGGGAGCTCCGAGGCCCCGGTGGCGGGGCCCCAGACGCCCTCCGCCAACGAGAGAGTCCGCGTGCGGACCGGCGCCCTGTCCACGACCAGCAGCCTGAACGACGAGAGGCCCACGGCGCTGCGTCGTCCGTCGGGCGGCAGCAGCGCGTACAGGTCGCCGAAGACCGCCTCCGGCAGCGGGAAGGAGGCGCGCTCGCCGGTGGCAGGGTCGCACACGCACACCTCACGGCGGGGGCGCTCTGGCCCTGGCGCCCAGAGGCGTGCGCGGCGGGGCGCGAGGACGAGCAGGCCGTGGGTCGACGCGACGAGGCGGTGCGAGTCGAACAGGCCACCGGCGCTGAGGGATAGGAAGGACGCCGCCGCCACGGGGATGGGTGGCGGGGAGACGCGGACCTCGTCCCGGCGGGCGTGCCGGTAGAGGAGGCCGACGAGGAAGCGGTGACCGTCGTCGCGGCCGGCGTGGCGCAGCAGGCGGCGCCGGAAATCCGGGCAGGCGACGTGGCGACGGAGCAGCTTGCACGTCGCGGCGCCCCGGGCGATGGTGACCGGGTCAGAGCGCGCCAGGATTTCGAGGAGGAGATCGAGCGGGAGCCAAGACATCGGCGCCTCCATGTTGGGCTGTTGGCCTTGGTGGACGCCGCCGCAAGCACGAGTGTTTGAACGCCGAGACTCCGAGCGAGGGTACATAGGCTAGGTTAGCGCTGGGCCAGATCGTGCGGAACTCTGTGACAATATGATCGTCTCCAAGTCACTTTACGACACGAAGACAGACATCTAGAAGTTGGACTTGCCATCAGACTCGGCATACATGAATCTTGAACCCTGTCTCTCGTCCTCTCAAGTAGGTATCAATCGAGTTAGAACAATCATGGATGGGCAATTGCAAGCATGGCGGAAGGAGAAAGGAATCCGGGAGCCGATGTCTCAAGCTCTTGCCCCCCGAAATCACTGACCTCCTCGGCGGCGAGCATGTTCCTCTACCATGCCGATGCGGCGCGCCGGCTTCGTGCCCCTGCCGCCGCCTGCCAATCTCAGGGCCTCAGGTTCGATCTCGCTGGCACCGGCCAACGGCGGCGACAGCTTTGGCGGCCCGTACACGTTCAAACCGGTGGCGTCTCGCGCTGGTCTCGTCGTCCTATTGGTCCGTACACGTTCAGACCTGTGCGTGGGCAGCCCCGCGGCGACGGGCCGCTACGCTTTCTTGCCTCCGCGACGGTATCCGGTTCCCCGCGCGTCCTGCTCGCCGGAGACAAGGACGATAGCCCAGCGGCCCTGACGGTTCCGTCATCGCTCGGTGCTCTGATGTCGTGCTCCGCGGCGTCGCGCACTTGCTGTACCAGTCCCGCGACAGCAGCCCGTTCTCCCAAGCCTACGCCGTGCTCGCCATCAGCGTCGTCCTCACAGGACCGGCGACACAGCCGTGTAAGTTCAGTGTAGTCGCTGTACTTGTCATGCCTGTGCTGCTGCTGAAAAGTGAAAACTGTGTATTCAGGGTGCCGCAAGTTTTCAGGGTCAATGCGCGTTCACACATATGCGCATCAGGTATATCGACGGAGATGGTGAATCGGCCCTTCAGAATAAATCCTCCAGGCCACCGTTCTGCATCTTCCCAAGAGATGCCCTTGTGATACAAGAAAATCAATCATCATTGAAATATATGCGAGTTCATAAGTGGCAAAGTCATCAGGAAACCGACATCTAATTTTAGGGTTAAAAATACCAGTATTGTAACTAAAGAACAAAGGGTCAAACGATTCAAACTTTTCAGTTCAGGAATCTTAGTTTTTAGACCAAAGACCCTTTGGCCTTGCTTTGTTAGAAAGCATTTTAGTGCTTCCTGCGGGTTACCTGTTTACAATTTTCAAAGTTCCCATCACTAGCCTCCACATGCGGATGGTGTATTCCAGACTCTCTAACTCCTTCTACACTTCTAACAGAAAGGCAAGCTGCTACAAACTCTCTCCTGATTCTGTATTCCAGCTTAAACCTCCCTTCCATGTTCTTCACCCTGCACATGTTGGAGCAACAGATAGCTGAGTTATGATGTGCCCTTCAGGTCATCCACGTTATGCCAGTCTTCCTCCTTGGACAAGACACTTATCACTGCATAAATGGTATAACACGATACAGAGCAATTTCAGAGGCAGGCAGTACAACATTTTTTAAAACAGTCATTTCTAAGCCAAAGGCTCCAAGCACTACAGCCTAAAAGAAAAATAAGCATCATTCCTTTTTGTTTATCCAGCTTGCTCAGGAATTATTTTAACAATTGTTTATCCAGCTTGCTCAGGAATTATTTTAACAATGTAGTGAAAATTTTGTTTATCATTTAACCATATGTGAAAATATGTAGATCGGGAAGATGACCACATAAACCAAATTACTGAAACCTGATAAATAATCAATACGTTGTTAAAAAACAACAAAATCTATAGCATTCTTGGAACCATCATCTATAACAAAACAGAGAGAATATGAACAGAACAGAGCAATACACTTGTCGGTGCCGGGATTGGTCGGTCAGTCCCCGGCGCCTAAACAGAATGCGTTGTGTCCCGTCCCTTGACGGTTGATGCAGGAGCTTGGTACAATGAGACGGTGTTTATCCTGGTTCCGACCGTGGGGGTCGTACGTCCAGCAGAATGCGCTCAAGGGCGCTGTACTATCTTGCACCGGAGTGCTTGCAGTGGGGGGCTACAAGCAAGGCGGGAGAGGAGGAGTCTCCAAGTCCCTGAACGTGATTGGGAGGAGCGCCAATATCGTGCGAAGCGGGGTGCGTGACCGTGTTTTTTCTCCCGTCCTCCCCCTGGCCTCCGCCCCCTTCCCCCTTTTATAGACCAAGGAGAGAAGGGAGGGAGGAGTTACAAATACGATCGTGACGTGTGCTACGGGGGTGCGCACTGGAGAGTATGGCGCCGGGCGTACCATTGTCCTTGACCCTGGCTGAGGGTTTATTGCGAGCTCCGGCTTCGGCGGGCGTCGTGGCCGTCCCTGCGCTTGTCTGGAGCGGCTTCGCGGGTGTCGTCGCTCTAGTCCATGCTCTGCTGCCCGTTCGCCGGTTGACTCCGAGGGCGGGGCAGGTGAGGAAGGACCGGAGTTGGCGGCACAGGGGTCGGCATGGTGGCTGCCGTCAACCACAGTGCGCGGCGTAGTTGGTTCTCCGGGGGATGGTCGAGGGTCGGCGGATTTGACCCGGCGTTCGTCATCACCAGGCCACATCTGGCCGGAGTCTGCATTCGGTCGTCGCCCAGATATTTATTCGAGGGCCCTCCATGCCCATTCGAGGGCTCCCCACCGGGGGAAAGGACGGGGTGGGCATAACAGTGGCCCGGAATGGCGCCTGCCAGTCAGCACAGGACCTCGCGCAGTTCCGCGTGCTCCCGCACAGTGCGGGAGAGGACGCTGAGTGACCGGAGCAGGTGGAGTAGGCGGAGCGGGGGCGCGGATGGCGACCGGAGCAGGTGGAACAGTGGGCACTGTTGATGTCTGGCGCGGCATGGGGGAAGATTGCCTTTTGACTTCGGCACTCGGCCGATGGGGCGGGTATTAACTGCCTTCGTCGGGCAGCGCGTCGGAGTGTACCGGGTGGAGGCTGCCAAGCCCGCTCGAGGGGGTTCGCTACCCTCGAGCGAGGCGGAGCTTGCTTTGCCCGCTCGAGGGGGTTCGCTACCCTCGAGCGAGGCGGAGCTTGCTTTGCCCGCTCGAGGGGGTTCGCTACCCTCGAGCGAGGCGGAGTTTGCTTTGCCCGCTCGAGGGGGTTCGCTACCCTCGAGCGAGGCGGAGTTTCTTTTTTTTTTGAGGGTGATTACCCCGATGGTTGGGGGGACCCCCTGGGTCTGTCCCCGACAGTAGCCCCCGAGCCTCTGGCGGACTGAGGTTTAGTCGGGCAGAGGCTGATGGTTTCGCAGGGTCGTTCCTGGGCCTTATGTGGGGACTTGTCCCTTTCCGATCATGCACGTTCTTCCGTGGGGGCGCGCGAGCGCACCCGCGGGTGTAGCCCCCGAGCCCTTGGAGGAGTGGATTCACTCGTGCAAGGGCTTCATTTTGCGTCGGTCGCCCTACTTCCAACGCGGTGGGGACGAGACCGAGCTGTGCCGAATTCGAGGGGCGGGCCGCGTACGGTTTCGAAACGTTTTGCGCATAGGAGGACATGTTGCGGGGAGCCCCCGAGCTCCTGGCCCGTGTGGAGGCGATCGGAGGGGCTTCCCGTCTTTGATTTTCGACCCTCGCTACCCCCTTCGCGGGGGAGAGGGGTGAGGTCATCCGCGTAACCCTCGAATTGGGCAACGTACGCGAATTCCTCGGTGAGCTGTTAGCGGGTAGTTCAAGTGGACGTCCGTGCCCCGTTCGCTAGGGGTCGGCTCGCGGTCCGGAGACACGTCCATGTAGCGCTTGCAAAGGTTTGCTAGGTGGGGCTCGGTCCCTTTCGTAGGGACCGAGGGCGCGAAAGCTCTCCCTCGTTGGGATCCCCCCGACTAGCTGCCTTTGTCTGGCCTTGAACACGACAGGAGCGCCCCAAAACTTCGCGTTTCGGGGTAAAGTCCGTTTGACACGCCCGAATCGTCCCTGACTCTGTTGATCTGGAGCGCCTGTCGAACCCTTTCGAGGGCCAGTCTTCGTACTCCTGATCAGTAGGGCCTTGCGTAAAATACGGGTTGCTCCCGAGCAGCGGGCTCGAGGCTTGGCTGAGTGCGATCGGTGGCCTTCGCATTATTCGATCCGGGGCACCCTTTGAACCTTTTCGAGGCTCGGGCTTCGAATCCCCGACTAGTTGCGTCCGTGCCTCGGGAAGGAAGAGCGTTGCAGCTTTGCCTGGGGGGAACCCAACGGTTGAGTCGTTTTGGCACCGCGGGCCCGCGCACAACCGCTGGCGGGTGTGAGCGTGGTCGACGTGTCGCGGAGTGGGCGAGATGGGCGTAGTGGGCGCGCCTTTTTAGGCGGGCTCGGCGCACGCGCGGGAGGGGCGAGGCGACGCGCAGTTAATGCATCGCAGGCGCGCCGCTTCCGCTTACCGTGCCGCAGTAAATGCTGTCGCCCACGCGTGCCGGTTGTTGGTGATCGTCGTCGTGCGCCTGGCCCGGGTGTCAGTGACTCCACATGCCGCCGCGGTTGGCGCGCGGGCTCGGTGGCGGCACGCGCGGACTGGCGTGGCGCGGCCGGGGAGAGTCTGTCCCTTATAAAAGGGGGGCAGCGGAAGGGGATTCTTTACCTTTGCCATCTCTCGCTCCAGCTTTCGCCCGTGCTTAGTGCTTGCCTCCAGCCTGCGCACCGTGCTCCGCTCGCATCTCGCTGCCTTCGCCCCGCGCCTAAGCTTCCTTTCTCGCCATGGTTGTTCTTGAGGGCGCCACGGAGTGGACTCCATCGACCGCCACCGAGCACCTCCTGGAGGGCTTGGTGAATGGCGGGCAACTGTCGCCCCGGGGCGATTCAGCGCGGCCGGCGTGGATCGTTCCGGCGCTGGCGGCCAGGGCGCCGAATCCGCCGGCGGGCTACGTGGTGAGCTTTATTCGCTTCCACGAGCGGGGCTTCAACGCGCCCGCAAGCCAATTCATGCGGGGGCTCTGCCATTACTACGGCGTGGAGCTCCACAACTTCTCCCCCAACGCAATCTCGCAAGCGGCGGCGTTCGTCGGTGTCTGCGAGGCCGTCCTGGGGGTCGAGGCGCACTGGGACCTATGGGTCCACCTCTTCCGCGCCGAGCTCAGCACGTCCGGCGCGGGGAGGGGGGTGCGCCGTTCTTCGTGCGCGGGCGGCCTCACGCTTGCGCCGGTGGAGTCCAGGAAGCGCATCTATCCGGGCTGCAAGATGACAACCAACAACAGCGGGTGGGCCAAAGGGTGGTTCTACCTGCGCAACGACGGCCTGGGGCTGCCGGAGTACACCGGCAAGGTCCTGACGGAGAAGGCCGATTCCTGGAGCTACGGCGTCTCTAGCGACGCCCAGCGGCAGAGGCTTCGTCCGGTCGTCGACGTCCTCCGCTCCCTGGAAGGGTCAGGATTGACCGTGGCGCATGTGCTTGCGCACTTCCACCGCCGCCGCGTGGTCCCCCTTATGGAGAGGCCACTCCCTCTGTTCAAGATGATGGAGGGAGCGGACCCGGCGGCACTGGCGGCGTCGTGCATGCTGGCGGAGCCGCTCCTCGAGGAGTACGTCATCACGCGGGTGCGGACGGCGGTCCATCCTGATACCATGCCGAGCGACCTCCGGTCGTTCCGGTTACGCCCCGACGAGGGCCACATCCTGTCGGTGAGTCCTCCTTTCTCCTCTTTGTTGTCTCTTTTTGGGAACTTCTTTTTGATTTTGTCGTGATTTCAGGGGGTGGACTGCGGCCTCTATCGCTCCGTAGCGCCAACTCCGGAGATGCGGGCCGCGAATCGCGCCCGCCGCGACCGCGAGAGGGAGGCGAAGGAGGCGAAAAGGGCCCGCAGTCGTAGGAGGCAGGCCCGGCGGGACGCGCACGAAGCGGCGCTTCGCCGGTGGAGGAGGGACGGCGGGGAGACGCCGTCAACCCCCGAGGACTCTCCGAGCGGGGAAGAGGGTGAGGAGGAGAGCGAGGAGGAGATTGCCGGCGGTGGGGCAGGTGGAGAACCCGCCGTCGTGGCAACAGAGGTGGCCGCGCCGGCTCAGCGCGCGGCGTCGCGTCCGAGCGTCGAAGGCTCGGGGGGTTCGCAGCCCCCGAGTGATCCGAGGGGGGCCTCGAGTTCGAGGATGGCCCCTTCTTCAAGTGGCTCGAAGCGGAAGCTGCGAGGCTGTGTCCGGTGAGTTCTTCCTTGGATCTTTTTTGATTTTGTTTTTCCATATGATTTCTCTTTTTGACATATGTTTCCCTTTTCTTGGTCCAGCGCTCGGGACACCGCCAAGGCTTCCCCTAATCTTGCGCCTAAGAAGGCGCTGAAGGTTGGGGGGACAGATTCCCCTCATGCCGAGGGGGTGCGCTTGCGCGGGGCTCCGCGTCCCGTAGCGGCGCTCGAGGTGACACCGGCGCCGGGGCCGCGAGGCTCCGGGTCGGCGGGGGAGGAGAGGACGCCTCCAACGATGGAGTCGGGGCAAGGTGCCCCGGTCGTCGAGGCGGGGCCGAGGCGTGGTACCCCGGCGGCGGAGGTAGGCGGTCGTGGAGGCCGTGCTGCCGCTTCGGTTCCTGCCGGTCGAGGGCAGGAGGCGGTCGCCCCGCCAACTCCAGGCGGCAGCCGGCGCACTTCCCTTGTCGGGGGCTCTGCTGCCGAGGTGTCGGCGGCGCGGTTCCTGTCCCAGGGGCCGCCGCAGATGCCTGCGGTCCGAGGGACGCCCGAGTGGGATGCTGCTGAGGCGGCGCAGCTCCAGGATCGGCGCGTGCCGAGCGAGTGGCCGAGGGGGCCCGGCGTCCCCGCTCAGGTCTGGCGGAGTGCGGCCGAGGAGAACGAGATATGGGCCCAGGCCGAGCGGATCGGGACGGATCTGGAGCGGGCCATCTCGGCCGCCGCCGACCTCCACTCCAGGCAGGCGCTGGCGGTTTTCGAGGTATTCTCGCTTTTATCTTTAGTGTTTCGAGATGTTTTCGGTTTCATGGCTTGATCTTGGTGACCTTTCGAGTAGGTCCTTCGGCAAGAGGCGGTGGACAAGACCGCATGCATTGCGGGCTTGCACGCCGACCTCCGCCAGCTCCGTCAGGCGAACGCCGACTTGGGTACGGACGTGACCCGGCTCGCCGTCTGTGCCAGGTGTTGACGTAAAATCCGCACCTCACGCCAAGCACACAGCAAGCCGAATTAGCTGGCTTCAACACGTAGCCCGCACGTACGAATCCGGAAACGTGCCAGTCAGTTTGCCTGAAAACTAACAAAGGGACAAAAAAACGTTTAGATCAAAACCTGGAACGTGCCGGGTGAGACCAGACAGTTCCATATTTGCGGCATTGAAGCCAATCTCGAGAGACATATAGCTACGGACAAGCTATCTGTCGTTACTCAGAACATCATTCGGCAATCGGTAGAAGCATATAAGAATCATACTGCCGAACGCACAACATCAGCATGACGTAAGATCGGTCTTTAAGTAAGCAAAGAAAGCAAAGTATATCCGTGACCGATTAACAAGGACATATGTGGTATGAAAATAAAGGGTGAAACATGATCATAAATTCGCAGTAAACAAGGAATGCATAGGCCGAAAGCAGCACCCGTCAAGCATGATAACAAACAAGTTAATCCACCGCATGATACGACTTGTTTGAGACCACGCCACTAATCAGATTAGATTAATCCACCGCATGATACAATCTAACCGCGAAAAGCTAAAAGCATTCAATGTTTAATTACGAACCCACAACACAGTCATGAATTTACATTGAAACAAGAATGCATAGGCCGAAAGCAGCACCCGTCAAGCATGGCAACAAACAAGTTAATCCACCGCATGATACAACTCGTTTGAGGCCACACTACCAATCAGATTAGATCAATCCACCGCATGATACAATCTAATCGTGAAAGGCTAAAATCATTCATTGTCCAATGCAAACCCACGAACACACGTTCACTCGTGAGAGCACTACCGAATGCGGCTATTTAGCCGAATCGGGGTCCGTGGCGAAGGAACAAGCCTAATCGGTAAAGATAAATCTATCAGATCGAATCGAATTCTAATCCACCGGATGATTAGCTCTAAGACGACCCAAAAACCTGCATCTACCGCATGATACCCGGTTCTGTCAAGATCTACACGATACCGACAAGCTCGAACCCGCGACACGTGGCAACCTAAATCGGTTTCGGACTCGGCTATGAGGGGATAAGTCGTCACATCGTGAAGCAAAGCCGATTCTAGCCGATCTAGATTGGGCAAAGGTGTGTTGCATGAGTTAAGTACATAGTAAAAACGAGGCAACACGGGGTAACTTAATGAATCTGTTAGATCTTGCCGAAATCTAACAGAGCCGATAACTTGGTCCATACTAGATCTTAGCCCACCGCATGGCTCATGATCTAACAGAGGAACCTTCTTGAGACCACAACTTAAATCCACCGGATGATACTAAGCATGGTAACAAGACTACTTGCATCAAAGCTTAAATCCACCGCATGATACTAAGCATAATACAAGGTTGCCGGTACTTACGGAGGTCGACGGATCGATGACTCCTCTCGAAGAACTCGACGACTCGACTAAAGGACTCGATGTTGGCACGGGGCCGGTTTGTTGTGTTGATTGATTCGATGTTTTTACAATTGCCATGGGTTTATATTTATACCCAGGTCTTGATATAACTCCTAGTCGGACACGACTATAATACTTGTTTCTAAAAATAAATGACGAATCTTCGTACCCATATTGCGTTCCTTGTTCGAACCGGCCTTTTCCTTATATTGATCCACGTCATCATGTCTTCCCGAACGCTACCACTCTTCTCCTGCGGAACAATGCCTCTGCCGAATGATGACGCATTCCCGACCGCAGAGTATCTCTGCCGAACGCTTCAGAGAAAACCCCTTAGCCGAATGGCGACGCGTTCCCGACCGCAGAGCATCTTTGCCGAATGCTTCAGAGAAAGCCCTTTAGCCGAATGGCATCTTTCCACCAAATCCGGCTCACATGTCAGCCTCTTCCTGGTGCTAATTTTTGGTGTCAACACATGCCCCTTCAATTTCGGGATAAAGGATACTTTTATCTCGGAATTGACCAGGAATCCCCAACATTTCCAGGCTGAGCCCGCTCGACATCCGTTTTCCGCTCCCAAATCCTCAGAGTGCGTTCTCAAACTCAAACCCTAGTTCGTCGAATCTTCCAAGCTCCGATCTTCAAATGGCGAACCAGGATCAAATTCTTCAAGTAAGTTCTGTTTTCTTCAATCACATTCGGCATTACTCTTTTCAAGCTGCATTTTGAATTCCCGAATCGCTCTTCTTCCGTTCTCAATAGGCTCTGACCACTGAAATCCTGACCCCTACGGAGGAGCAATCCGCATCTTTCTTCCTCGGCCCCTCAGGGAATCCAGATCCCTCCGAAATTATTGCGGCCGAGTCTCAGAGGATCCCTTTCAAAACTTCACTGTCGAGACCTCACGAATGGCAAGATTCATTCAAGAACTGGCCTCTACCCCCAATCGCCGGCTGGAGAAACTGGTACAAAAGGATTCTTGAAGATAAAAGCCCCCAGACGCAGAATTGGGACAGTCTTCGTATTTCTCATTGGTTGGAGCTATCTCTAGCCGAAACACCCAAGAATGAAAATCTCCTGATTGCAGCTTGTCACTTCTGGTCCAATGGCATGAATGCCTTTCTCTTTGGTCACGGACCAATGACTCCAACCCTGGCCGATGTCTACATGATAACCGGCCTGAGCATTACAGGGATAACACACCCATACAGGTACAAAGGTTCTTCCAAACAGACAGGGGTGAAGACTGGAGTCGGCTATAAGAAATACATCCAGACTTACATGCATGATGGTCCTCTGACTGACGTTGAATACAGGGCCTTTCTGAATATGTGGTTGTGCAGATTTGTTTTCTGTGGTAAAGCCAATGAGCCAACTCTGAATCACATAGTAATGGCCGAAGACCTGGCTGCAGGCACACTTATCCCTCTCGGGAAATATCTCTTGGGAAGTGTCTATCACATGCTCCATCAAACCATTTATCAGATGCACACCAACAAGAAAATTTCCTGCGTCAATGGTCCCTGGTGGTTCGTCCAGATATGGCTGCAATTGTACATGCACCAAATTGTCTCCATTGACCTCAACAGCCGACACTTCCCCTCGGTCAATTACCAGGAAGCAGAAGCCCAGAGCACCAAAGGCTGTCAAACCTATGGGGAAGCAGCCTCCACTATTGCTATCAACAAGAGCATTGGAGAACTGTTTGAACTTTTCTTCAAAGGCTTTGCCAATCCCCTCTGGTTCCTATACATGGACAATGACAGTCTCACTTTTCCTTGTGAATTCAGCTTCGAGACTGGATGCATAGATGCAGAGTCCACATCAATTTTTAACACTTTTATTCGGCCTTGCATCTTACCAGCCGAATTTTGTGGAGGAAGGCTGGTTCAAAGTTCATATGAATATTACCAGCCGAATACAGTAGCCAGGCAATTAGGATGTGGCCAAGTGCCCCCAAGATTATTCTTCCATGAATTCCTCAAGCCTAGGCAGATCATCAAAGACTCCACAGAAACAAGAAGAATTTTTGATTACAAGTGTTGTGCAGCCATCTACCAGATCGAACCTTTTGTGCCAACAGCACTTGCTCATCCTTCTTTTATTCTTTGGTGGCAAGAAGTCCATGATCATATCTTCAATGTGCCAGTTCACCCTCTCTGCCTTGATTTGATGCCTGACTATCAGCCGAATTCAGAGGTAAATATGCTTATAATCCATCTGTTTTTCCAATAACATCCTTTTTCATTGACTTTTAACTCTGTTATCCTGCAGGACATAGTCCCTGCCCCTCTGGCCAGAGCAATCGCATATAACACTGCAGGCCCAATATCTATCTTGGGGCATCACTCTCCTTCTTTGGCTCAAATAATGTCTAGGCCTGCCAATCTGGATCCAACTCTTGCTGCACCACCTGCTGCCAAGAGAAAAATTTCTTCTCTAACTGCCCCTTCATCTATGAAGAAGAAAAGAACAAGCAGCAAAATAACTGCACAGGTCAAATTTCTCCCTCCTCGAGTAAAAATGCTAATTTCATTCTGCTCATTTCTGTTCCTTTATGATTTCAGGCCAAATCACAGCAATTGGCCGTTAGCACAGGACCTGCTGATGCTTCAGTGATTAGTAAAATTTCTCACCATCTTGTCCTTTAAAACTCTTTTCATCGGCACTAACTTTCTTTCAGTCACAGAGCAAGCTTCAATGGATCCAATTTCGGAGAGCTCCCCTTTTCATCAAGAACCAGCTTCAGCTCTACCTGATGTACCTCAGCCAGAAGCCTCATCTCCACCAAAGAACCTTCCAAGCTCTCCTCAGCATGACATACAAGAATCTTTGCCTGAGCTTGAGCCGCCCTCTCTCTCCATCCAAGAGATCAGGAATGAGGTAGAGATAATTACCCAGTCTCCCCATTTCTTTATTCAATGGATAATCATTAATTCGGCAATATCTTTTTCCAGGAGAAAATAACTTCATCACCCAGCTACTCATTTCCCTTGGATGATCTTGTTGCCGAACAAGCAGAGGAAATTTCTTCTAGTCAGACTTTATCAGAAGAAACCCAGGCAAAACTAAAGGAAATCTTCTCCTTTCTGCACAAAGACATCCAGGATCAAGTCAAGGATGCTGATCTTCTGAGAGATATGCTTGAGCCCATTGAACAAAACCTTCCTGTTGATATTCAAGCTTCTTTGGAACCAATCTCTCAATTGGATCAACAATTTGCTGCAGTCAGACAGGTTCTGAAAAGTCAATCTTTACAACCAGCTTTAGAACAAAGAAGAGCCATAGCTAAGCAATCCTTGAAAGATCTGTATATTCAAGCTCAGAGTAATAAAGAATTGTCAGCTAGACTGCAGCCAGCACTTGATCTGAAGAAGACCAGAAAAGCTGAACTAGAAGCCGAATTGAGGACTCTGTCAATCGAAATCGAAGCTGACGAGAAGAAGTTAGCCGAACTCCCTGATCTGACAGAGAGGATACGGAAGGAAGCATCGGCAATTCTAACTGAAGATAAACAGCTCAAAACGAAGCTCTCTGCTCTGATAAAAACCCAAGAAGCAGGCAAAAATCTTTTGGAGACCATTAATAGAATGATATCTGATGCTAAAGATGTAATCTCCAAGTACTTGGGTGTGTAGTTGTATCGAATATTTAATTAGCCGAATGTCTCACCGACTTTGTAGTCTCACCAATCCTTTGCTTTCTTCCTCGCTTTATTGTGAACAACACATTCGGCAAAGCTTAGTCGTAACAGCGTTAGACCCGAAAAACGACCTAACACAACACAGCCGAATCCAATTCAGTAGAACTGAACCCGATTCGGCATGAATCCCAAACGACACCGAAACTGCTCGGTTCGTGGGGCTTTCCACCTTCCGAAATTTTGGGATGTGCGCCACGATCTCCTCTGCGGGTTCTATAAATAAACACCCAGGCAGCCCACAGTTTTTCACCAAGTTCTTCATCTTCCAAGTTCTTGCCGGCCCAAGCCATTCTTTTCCCCATCATAGTAACTCCGAGAAACTTCCAATGGCCGACAACAACAGGAGGCGCCCGGCCGCCGATGAGGCCGAAGGGAGTCGCGGTGGTGCTCGCCGGAGGTAAAGATTGTCTGCTTGCTTCTCTCTGTTCTTCTCGAGATTTGCCCTCTTCTTGACGAATCTCTTTGTTTTCTCAGGGTAATCCAATGGATTGTCGCCGCTGGTGCGCCAGTTGCGACTCCAGCCGCTGCTCCTGCGGCGTCCAGCTCTTCGAGTTCGTCCAATCGATCTCTCGAATCGGATGACTCCCGCTACAGCGCGTGATGCTGAACTTGATCGACTGAAGGCGCTGGTGGAGGAGCTGGCGGACAAGGTGAACGCCCAAGGGGACACACCCGAGGCACGCCTTGGTGCGGTGGCAGGTCGTGTCGACGAAGTGGCTTCCCATGGCGTTCGCCTGGGCGTCGCTACGGGTCTCGTCGCTATGTCGACGCACACCGGCACTGACTATTCCAGGATGCCGGTTGGTTTTGCCAACAGCAACCCAGAAGACATCGATGATATTGACGCCTCCATTGATCGTCTTGATGGCCATGGTGCTGCCATTGCCGATTCCATTCATCCCCAGTCTGTTTTGAACAGGCTCTTTCAGTAGTTTGTACTAGGGATTTATGGAATTTCGGCAATAAAACTTATCTTTTGCATGAACTCTTGATGTAACATATTTTGTGCTAAGGGCAATACATTCAGTACTGGCCATTTTTCTTTTTCTCCAATGTCTCTGTCAATTTCCTTCTAAAGACGATTTCTTCCCAAACATCGGCTGTTCGGCAATTTAATATATCAATCACCGATCGATTTCAATACTGGGATAATACCTCTTCAAATATCTTCCATTTATAGCAGAAGCAAATTCTTCTCCCAATAATGTCTTCAAAATATATGCATTTCCAGGCACGCATCTAACTACTCTGAAAGGACCTTCCCAATTTGGAGACCATTTGCCGAATGCTGCATATTTGGTTCCAATCGGCAATATCGCTTTCCAAACTAGATCACCTTCTGTAAATTGCTTAACCTTCACCTTCTTGTTGTAATACTTAGCAACTCGCATTTTGTTCTTCTCAATATTCTCCAAGGCCCTGAGACGAATCATATGTAAATCTTCTAATTCATCCATCATCAGATCATTGTAATCTTTAGAACGCAAATCTTTTTGTAATTTAACCCTTCTCGAATCTGATTGCATCTCCCACGGCAAGATAGCATGGTGTCCATACACTAATTCATAAGGAGATGTTTTTGTAGCCCCATGAGGAGCCATTCGGTAAGCCCACAACGCTTCATTGAGTACCGAATGCCACCTTCTTGGCTTTTGATCAATCTTCTTCTGTATGATTTTGATCATAATTTTGTTAGAAGCCTCTGCTTGACCATTAGCTTGAGCATAATAAGAAGAAGAATTCAGTAATTTTATTCCCGTACTTTCAGCAAAATCTCTGAATTCTGAAGATGTAAATTGAGTCCCTTGATCAGTGGTGATTGTCTGAGGAATCCCGAATCTGTAAATGATATGTTCTTTGACAAACTCAACCATATTTTCTGATGTCACTTTCCTCAACGGAACTGCCTCAACCCACTTAGTAAAATAATCAGTTGCTAAAAGTACGAACTTATGTCCCTTACTCGATGGAGGATTTATTTGGCCAATCAAATCTATTCCCCATCCTCTGAACGGCCATGGCTTGATAATGGGATTCAAAGCCGATGCTGGAACTCTCTGAATGTTTCCAAATTTCTGACAGTCTTGACATCCCTTATAATATTCAAAACAATCTTCCAACATTGTCGGCCAGTAATATCCAGTTCTTCTAATAACCCACTTCATTCGGTAAGCTGACTGATGTGCTCCACATAATCCGTCATGCACCTCACTCATCAACCTCTTTGCTTCTTCTTGATTTAAGCAACGTAATAATATCCCGTCCAAGGATTTATAATATAAATCTTTATCAAGAAGAACAAACTTTATAGCTTTATACCTGAGTCTTCTCGAAACTTTCTGGGATGGATTCTCCAAATAATCGGCAATTTCTTTCCTCCAATCATCTTCTGCCAGATTACTCCCGAAAGCATATACATCATTAGCAAACACTTCTTGAAGCTCTCTATAACCTGATGCACTTTGGGCCAATCTATTTGCCTCTCCATTATCCCCTCTAGGAATGTGTTGTAGAATTACTGACCGAAAGTTCTTCAATATTTCTTTGCATTCTTCATAGTAATTCCTCAAGGTATCACTTTTGCACTCATATTCACCATTCAATTGTTTTATGACCAATTCTGAATCTCCAAAAATTTCAACTGCAATGGCCTTTGCTTCTTTCAAATATTGGAGCCCTTTGAGCAATGCCTCATACTCAGCCTGATTGTTAGTAACAGCAGATTGAATGGGAACAGCAAACTCAAATGTTTCTCCTTTGGGTGAAATTAATAAGATACCTGCTCCACCACCTTTGTTGCATGAAGATCCATCGAAGAATAATACCCAAGGAATAATGTTAAGCAAATTTATCGATGTATCATGATGTTCAGTAATGAAGTCAGCAATAATCTGCCCCTTGACAGCCTTTGCTGACTCAAACCTTAATTCGAATTCAGATAAGGCCAAAATCCATTTGCCAATCCTTCCATTCAAAATTGGTATTGACAACATGTGCTTAATCACATCAAATTTTGAATGTACAACGCATTCGGCATTTAGCAAATAGTGCCGAAATTTTGTACATGAGTAATAAACACATAAGCAAAGCTTCTCTATAGCCGAATACCTTGTCTCTGGATCTAGTAACTTTCGGCTAAGGTATGCAACTACTCTTTCCTTCCCTTCAAATTCTTGAATGAGGGCCGATCCAATAGTTTGGGCATCGGCCGCCACGTACAACTTGAAAGGCTTGTTCAATTGTGGAGGCACCAATACTGGTGGCTTCTTCATGTACTCCTTTATTTCATCAAAAGCCTTCTGTTGTTCGTCACCCCATACAAACTTTTGATCCTTTTTTATTTTCAACAGTGAGGAAAAGGGCAACACCTTTTGTGACAAGTTTGATATGAATCTTCTCACAAAATTTATCTTGCCAAGCAGCGATTGTAACTCTTTAAGATTAGTTGGAGGAACAATTTCATCAATTGCCTTCATGCTTTTCTTACCAACTCCTATTCCTCCTTCATGTATCAAAAATCCCAGAAATTCTCCAGCCGAAACTCCAAAAGCACACTTGTTCGGGTTCATCTTAAGCCCATGTTTCCTGGTGCATTCTAGAGTTTTCCTTATGTCGGCCAAATGGGACTCATGATCCAATGACTTGATCACCACATCATCAATATATATTTCCACAATCTTGCCGATCAACTCATGAAAAATATAATTCATAGCCCTTTGATAAGTTGCACCAGCATTTTTCAATCCAAAGGTCATGACAACCCACTCAAACAACCCTATGTGTCCAGGACACCTGAAAGCTGTCTTTACTATATCTTCCAATGCCATAAAAATCTGATTGTATCCTGCATTACCATCCATGAAACTGAGCACTTTGTATCCAGCAGCAGCATCAACCAACGAATCAGCAATAGGCATTGGATATCCATCCATGGGTGTAGCCTTGTTTAGATCTCTAAAATCTATGCAAACCCTCATTTTTCCATTTTTCTTATAGACAGGAACGATATTAGAGATCCAATCCGCGTATTTACATGGCCGAATGAAATTTGCATCTAGTAATCTTTCAATCTCCTTTTTCACATCGGCCAACACTTCTTCCTTGTAGATTTTTCGGGGTGGTTGCTTGTAAGGCCTGTAACCAGGTTTGATTGGCAACCGATGCTCAACAATAGAACGGTCTAGACCGGGCATCTCCGAATAATCCCAAGCAAAGCAGTCCTTGTATTCTTTTAACAATGTCACCAACTTTTCTTTGAAAACCGAATCCAAGTTAGCACTGATAAATGTCGGCCTTGGCTTGTCACCATCTCCAATGTCCACTTCTTCCAATTTATCGGCCGACACAAATCCACGTCCTAATTTTCCATCAGTTCCATCAATTGGATTTTCCATCAAAAATTACTATGAGAGCCGACTGCTTCGATCGGCTGCTGATCACTGCTGGCTGGTGCCACAGGACCTTCTCCCCAGTCTTTGCCTGAGAAACAATCTATGCCTTGATATTCCCAGAAAGCTGGTTCCATATTTGCCACGCTTATTGAATCATCTGCTTGGACAATCTCCACCTCATCATCTATCCACTGAATAAGCTGTTGATGCATAGTAGATGGAATACAACAATTTGCATGAATCCAATCTCTTCCAAGCAGCAAGCTATATGCCCCTTTGCCCTCAATGACAAAGAAAGTCGTAAGCAGAGTCTTGGACCCAATCATCAGATCAACGTGCACGCATCCCTTGGTGTCCGAAGGATTTCCAGCAAAATCATTTAGAATTATGCTCGTTGGTGTCAAATCTCTAGGGCCCATACCAAGCTTCCTGAATGTGGTATATGGCATTACATTGACAGCAGCTCCTCCATCGACAAACATCTTGGTCAATGGTTTGCCATTAACATATCCCTTCAAGTACAGTGGCTTCATGTGCCGATTCTGGGCTGGCTTCTCAAAAACAGCTTGTTTGTTCAACATCAATTGTGCCATTAACCCAAATCGTTCGGCATCATCTATATCGGGCAATATCTCTTCCTGTACAATTTGGTTAGCTGGAGCCATGAATTCATTCGGCAGAAAACATACCATACATGTAGGAGCCGAATGACCATGTTCGTCAGGCCTGTCTTTTGGGAGCCATATTGATTTCACCTTGACCTTTGCTTGCTTCAATTCCCGATTCCTCAGGCGCTGTACTCTTCTCTTCTGGCTCTTCCTCAAACCAGGTGGGCACCATTGTCCTTCTTGCCAAACATAAGCATGATCTTCTTCTTCTTCACGATCAACCCACTTGTAATCAGCATGTCTCTTTCTTGGTTGATCATTAAAACGCCGATCATCACTAGGATGCACCCTGCCAATTCTTTCATGGACAGATCGGCGATTGACAGTTCCCTGCCTATATTCATCATACCTATTATTGCATTCAGGACAACTATTCCATGTGGGAAGCTTCAAACCTTCGTTCCAACAGTGTCTGAAGAATGCACACCCCCAATGCGCACGTTCCTGCTCTCGAGCATACTCTTCTTGTTCTTCCTCAAACCTTTCTTCTTCGCGCCTTCTTTTCTCCTCCTCGTATTCACGCCTTTGAAAACGCTCTTTTTCTTGCTGACGCTGCCATTTGTTGAGGAGAATACGTGTAGTAACTCTAGGTTTAAAGGATTCTCCCACTTCAAATCGGCTATTCGGGAACCGAAGATCTTTCTGGCGAATCTGTTCAATTGTGATCTGCCGAGTGGGATCAACTGAACCATCCTGTCTTGCCTTCTTTGAGGTTAAAACTTTCAATCTTCCTTTTTCTCCAGATGGAACAGCATTCACCATATTAACCGAGAACCCGATCATATTCTGAGGGAAAGGGTTACTGTCCAGTTTCATCTTGTTGTCGAATTTCAGATGTCCTTCCTGGATAGCTTTCTGAATCCTCATCCTAAAGACTCTGCATTCATTAATGGAATGAGAATTTCTATCATGAAACCCACAGTACCTCTTATCTTTCACTCCATCGGGCCGAAGCATAGAATGCCCCTCTGGCAATTTGATTCGGCCTTCTTTCACCAGGAACTCAAACAATTTGTCCGCCTTAGTCACATCAAAATCATATGTTCCCTTCATCTGTTTGATCCATCTTTGAGTCATTGTAACTGGTTCTTTGCTCCACACTATCTCTGCTGCGGCTATCTCCTCGCTATCTTCATACCCATCTTCTTGATCTGCTCTTTCAAGGAATTGGTTATAGATGTCAGCTACATCATTATTTTTAGCAAATCTGGCATCTTTCTTGAAACCATATGCCTGGTTACTCATCAAGGCCAATCTGTGCGACAACTGGCCCAGATCATCAAACTCCATCCCGAATAGCTTCTCCCGAATGGCAGGCAGCATGCCAGCTACAGCCATACCAGCCAGCTGGTCATCAGGTATGTTCAGAGAAAAGCACATGCTTTTTGTTTCCCTAAATCTCCTGAGGAACTCCGTAGGTGTTTCATTATTCCTCTGCCTTAAGCTGGTCAAATCAACCAACTTTTTCTCGGTACTGCCAATGTAGTAATGAGCATGGAATTTCTGCTCCAGGTCTTTCCAAGTACAAATCGACTGAGCAGGCAAAGAAGCAAACCATGTAAAAGCTGGACCCGTCAGTGACAAAGGAAAGTATCTGATTCTGAAAGCCTCATCTGCCGAAGCTTCTCCAAGCTGCATCAGATATCGAGCTATATGTTCCACAGTGCTAGTATCATCTTGTCCTGAGAATTTAGTAAACTCTGTAGGCACCTTGACTCTATTTGGCAATGATACCCTTTGGTACCATTCCGGGAAAGGAGACGAGTACATGTACCCCTGATTTTTAGGCTTCAGACCGAATTGATTTTGCAATACATCGGTCATTTTTTGCACCATGAGGTCAATACTAGTATCTTGATTCCCTGGTCTCCCAGCAAACATGCCTGCAGTACCAACATACCCATGATTCGGGAGAGCGTCGATAGCATTGTAATCCATAAACTCTGAATATCCGTTTCCATATAAATCCCTCTGCAGTCTGTTGTTCAAGGGAGATATCTTGTAAGCAGAAGCAGGCGGATTCCCTGTGGTGCCGAATGCCATATCACCGTATGTGCGAGTTTTCGGCAGTGCAGGCTGAGGATCTTGCCGAATCGGTTGTCCATTTGTATCTTTAGTACCAGAACCTCCAGTTTCATCAGCATTTCCTTTACCATGTGGTTTCTGAACTGGTGCTTGAACATTGAAGTATGTCGGGCCACCCAATTGCCCATGTATCTGCTCAAAGGATTTATCCACATGTTGACCAAAAATGCTTACCATTATATGCCGAAAGCTGTTCAAGAACGCAGCATTGTGATTGGTCATTGCTTCCCCCAAAGCTTTGTATAACAAGCCCGAAAATCTCTCCCTCTCTTCTTCTTCAGTAAGATCAGATTGCCCAGGAAGGAGAACTCTTGGCAGATCGGACTTGAGAAAAGGTGCACCACTCCTGTTCTTGGCGAAAGACAGTAAACATTTGTTAATGAATTGGTCAGCAGCAACCTTTACCATCTGTTGATGCTCTTCAGACAACTCTTCCAAAGTGACATCCATGATGTCGCTCAACTCAGGCATCTTGAAAACTTGTGTGTGTCCCACCGGGCGTGCCAAAAAGTGTGTTGACGTAAAATCCGCACCTCACGCCAAGCACACAGCAAGCCGAATTAGCTGGCTTCAACACGTAGCCCGCACGTACGAATCCGGAAACGTGCCAGTCAGTTTGCCTGAAAACTAACAAAGGGACAAAAAAACGTTTAGATCAAAACCTGGAACGTGCCGGGTGAGACCAGACAGTTCCATATTTGCGGCATTGAAGCCAATCTCGAGAGACATATAGCTACGGACAAGCTATCTGTCGTTACTCAGAACATCATTCGGCAATCGGTAGAAGCATATAAGAATCATACTGCCGAACGCACAACATCAGCATGACGTAAGATCGGTCTTTAAGTAAGCAAAGAAAGCAAAGTATATCCGTGACCGATTAACAAGGACATATGTGGTATGAAAATAAAGGGTGAAACATGATCATAAATTCGCAGTAAACAAGGAATGCATAGGCCGAAAGCAGCACCCGTCAAGCATGATAACAAACAAGTTAATCCACCGCATGATACGACTTGTTTGAGACCACGCCACTAATCAGATTAGATTAATCCACCCCATGATACAATCTAACCGCGAAAAGCTAAAAGCATTCAATGTTTAATTACGAACCCACAAACACACGTTCACTCGTGAGAGCACTACCGAATGCGGCTATTTAGCCGAATCGGGGTCCGTGGCGAAGGAACAAGCCTAATCGGTAAAGATAAATCTATCAGATCGAATCGAATTCTAATCCACCGGATGATTAGCTCTAAGACGACCCAAAAACCTGCATCTACCGCATGATACCCGGTTCTGTCAAGATCTACACGATACCGACAAGCTCGAACCCGCGACACGTGGCAACCTAAATCGGTTTCGGACTCGGCTATGAGGGGATAAGTCGTCACATCGTGAAGCAAAGCCGATTCTAGCCGATCTAGATTGGGCAAAGGTGTGTTGCATGAGTTAAGTACATAGTAAAAACGAGGCAACACGGGGTAACTTAATGAATCTGTTAGATCTTGCCGAAATCTAACAGAGCCGATAACTTGGTCCATACTAGATCTTAGCCCACCGCATGGCTCATGATCTAACAGAGGAACCTTCTTGAGACCACAACTTAAATCCACCGGATGATACTAAGCATGGTAACAAGACTACTTGCATCAAAGCTTAAATCCACCGCATGATACTAAGCATAATACAAGGTTGCCGGTACTTACGGAGGTCGACGGATCGATGACTCCTCTCGAAGAACTCGACGACTCGACTAAAGGACTCGATGTTGGCACGGGGCCGGTTTGTTGTGTTGATTGATTCGATGTTTTTACAATTGCCATGGGTTTATATTTATACCCAGGTCTTGATATAACTCCTAGTCGGACACGACTATAATACTTGTTTCTAAAAATAAATGACGAATCTTCGTACCCATATTGCGTTCCTTGTTCGAACCGGCCTTTTCCTTATATTGATCCACGTCATCATGTCTTCCCGAACGCTACCACTCTTCTCCTGCGGAACAATGCCTCTGCCGAATGATGACGCATTCCCGACCGCAGAGTATCTCTGCCGAACGCTTCAGAGAAAACCCCTTAGCCGAATGGCGACGCGTTCCCGACCGCAGAGCATCTTTGCCGAATGCTTCAGAGAAAGCCCTTTAGCCGAATGGCATCTTTCCACCAAATCCGGCTCACATGTCAGCCTCTTCCTGGTGCTAATTTTTGGTGTCAACACCAGGGAGGCGGAGGCGGCGGCCCGAGCGCACGAGGAGGCCAAGGCACGCGCGGAGAGGGAGCGCGACGCCGCGACGGAGCGGGAGGCCCGGACCTCGTCCGCGGCGTTAGAGCGGTTTGAGCTCGAGCGCCGGGCTCGTGAGGCCGCGCAATCCCAGCTCGCGGAGGCGTCGGCTCAGGCGGAGCTGAAGGCCCGGGAGGCCGAGCAGCTGAGCTGCGCGCTCCGCGAGAAGGAGGCCGCGCTCCGCGAGAAGGAGGCCACGCTGGCGACCGCGGACGGCCTGCTCAACGAGGCAAGAGCCCTGGTGGACGGTAAGACTTCATGCTTCCTTCAGCCTTTCCCTGTGTTTGCTGCTTTCTGATATGCTCGAGCCTTTTGACAGGGTTGCGGAGGGCCGAGGCCCAGAAGGCGGAGGAGGTGACGGCCCTCCAGGTTGCCTACTCCGCGGCCCAGGGGGAGCTCGAGGCGCTGAAGGCTGCGGCCGACATGGCGTGCCGAGACGTCAACTGCGTCGACCCGCCGTCGGGGTCGTCGCTATCTAGCCGCCTGAGCTCCCTGAAGGGCTGCATGGTGGAGCGTCTCGAGCACGCGCTTCACCTTGGGGTGAAGAAGGCACTTGGGGTGGTGTCGACGCACTACGACATCGACCTCGCGGCGGTGGGGCGCGGGTACTTCATCGACGCTGACCTGGATGATGACGCCGCCCTCGCCGCCCTTGAGGAGGCTGATGACGGTGCCGAGAGCGCCGCAACAGCCTTGACCCCCAAGTTCCGGTACGATCTTTTCCCCGAGGAGGAGGAAGATGAGCCTGCTGATGCCGAGCCAGAGACCGCGACCGCTGCTGAAGCCGAGGCCGACCCGGAGGCCGACGCCGTGGCGGCCCTCGAGAACGACATCGCTTCGGTGAGCGGCGAGGAGAGTGGTCCTGGGGCGCTTTCGTCTGTTCCCTCGACCCTTGCTGCCGAGTCCATCGCGCCCTCGCAGGGGGATGGAGCCTGAAAAACTCGGGCTTCAAATGTATCTTGTACATATATATATAAAAGCTAAATTTAAAAGCCGATTGCCTGTTTCGCACTTGTTTGGTTGTTCTGATGTGCTACTCTTAGCTCTTCGAAAGATTATGGCCGGGTACTTCGGATTCGTGAGTAATTAAAGCGTGGGGTAGTGAGGGAGGCGCTGTAGCCTTTCGCGGGCATAAGCAGTCTCACGACTCGACCGGCTCCAGCTTTGACTAACTTACGTCCCGCCTCTTTCTAAGCGTTTCGAGTTTTAGCACAACTTTCGAAAAAGCCGGGACGATTAGGGGGTTAACCCCCCTGCAGCCCCCGAGGGGGGCTTGGCTTTATTAAAAATAAAACCAAGGTCCCCTTAGTTATGATGTTGGCAGCAATGTTTCCGAATTTTATTTCGAAAACTTCTCGTTATTGTTAATTAAAAATATAAAGTATCTATGAGAAAAAACGGTAAGAGATTTAGGGATGGGAATAACGTAGCTGTTTGCCGTTTCGGGTGCTAACGATGGCCTCGTCTCTTTCGCTCGCCCGCTCGCAGACGCCAGGCTCGGGGTCCTTTGTAGTGGTGAACGACCCTTCTCGTGGTGGTGCAGACGTTTCGCGCTGGTTCGGTCCAGGGGGCGCCTGTACCTGGGCTACAGGGTGACCGCCAACACGAATTGGTCGGGCCAAGAGGAGGTTTTATTTGTTTGACATGCCGTGCTTTCCCCTTAGCTCGGGATTGGCTTCGGCAGACGGACACTAGCAACTTTGGCGCCGGGCGGTGAGGGGGATACCGTAGCCCTTCGCGGGCGTAGGTGGTCCCACGACTCTGTCGCCTTTCGGCCGCAGTAGACTTGTGCTCTGCTTTCACCTTTCTTGATTTAAGGAGGAAGAGCCTGGCACCCTGTTTCCGCTCCGTCGTACTGCTCTTGGCTTTAGAGAGATTCTGTCCGGATATTTCGAGTTCGCGAGCAACTAACGCGTGGAGTGGAGAGGGAGATGCCGTAGCCCTTCGCGGGCGTAGGCGGTCCCACGACTCTACCGGTCCCAGCCTTAATTGCCTCGCGCCCCGTATTTCTCTCGGATGCCTCGAGTTTCAGTTCAACGGAAGCGAGAATAGGATGATTGGGGGATGGGGGTAAGCCCCCGAGTGTCCCCCTGAGGGGTGTTTGGCTTCAAATACCTCTGATCAAGTCTTTAGCAATAATGTTTCCGAATTTTTTGGACTTTTCATTATTGCCGACTAAAAACATGAAGTATTTGCAAGAAACACCGAGAGTTTTAAGGGTAGAAGCGACGTAGCTGTTGGATGTTCCAGGCGTTGGTGAGGAGATCGCCCTTCTCGTTCGCCAGCTTGTAAGTGCCGGGTTTGAGGACCTTGGCGATGATGAACGGTCCTTCCCATGGCGGAGTGAGCTTGTGGCGCCCTCGATTGTCCTGTCGCAGCCTTAGCACCAGGTCCCCTTCGTGGAGGTCTCGACGCCGAATCTTCCGAGCTTGGTATCGCCGAAGTGATTGCTGGTAGCGTGCTGAGTGGAGCAACGCTACGTCGCGAGCCTCGTCCACCTGGTCCAGCGAGTTCTCGCGGTCCTGCTGGTTTCGGTCCTCTTGGTAGGCCTTGAGCCTCGGAGACCCGTACTCCAAGTCTGTTGGGAGAACGGCTTCGGCGCCGTAGACAAGGAAGAACGGGCTGAATCCTGTGGCCCTGCTTGGGGTTGTCCTGAGACTCCAGATTACCGATGGCAACTCAGCAACCCACTTCCGGCCAAACTTGTTCAGCTTGTTGAAGATCCTTGGCTTCAGGCCTTGTAGTATCATGCCATTGGCACGTTCTACTTGGCCGTTTGTTTGTGGATGTGCCACGGCCGACCAATCAACGCGAATGTGATGGTCGTCGCAAAACTCCAAGAACTTCTTGCCGGTGAACTGGGTGCCGTTGTCAGTGATGATCGAGTTGGGTACCCCGAATCGGTGGATGACGTCGGTGAAGAACATTACGGCCTGCTCAGATCTGATGCTGGTGATGGCCCGGACCTCGATCCACTTCGAGAACTTGTCGATGGCTACCAACAAGTGGGTGAAGCCCCCGGGCGCTGGGCGGAAGGGCCCCACGAGATCCAACCCCCAGACCGCGAAAGGCCACGTTACAGGGATGGTCTGCAGGGCGTGCGCCGGGAGATGCGTCTTTCGAGCGTAGAACTGGCACCCTTCGCAGGTGCGCACGACCTCGTTTGCGTCGGACACGGCGGTGGGCCAGTAAAAGCCTTGCCGGAACGCGTTACCTACGAGGGTGCGAGGCGCCGCGTGGTGTCCGCACGCCCCGGCATGGATGTCGCGGATCAACTGCCTTCCCTCGGGGATGGGGATGCATCGCTGCAAGATCCCCGAGGCACTGCGCTTGTACAGCTCGCCGCCGACCGAGACGAAAGTCTTGGCCCTTCTGGCGATGCGGCGTCCCTCGGTTCGGTCCGAGGGTAGCTCTCCGCGATCGATCCATGCGAGGTACGGATCACGCCAGTCTCGCGGTCGCGTGCCTGCGTCGATTTCCATGGCCTCGGCCAGAGAGGTTCCGACGTTGAGGGTTTCGAGCCCCTCTTTCGAGGGGTCTTCCTCCATGGGCTCGATTCCCGCAGCCCCCGAGGGTCTCCCGTGGGCTCCGGCCTTTGATTCGAAGCTGACAGAGGGGCGGTCGAGGTCGCGGGCGAAGACGTTTGGAGGAACGGTGATTCGCTCCGACGCGATCTTGGCTAGCTGATCCGCTTCCTCGTTGTATTTGCGCGCGATATGGTTCAGCTCGAGGCCATAGAATTTGTCCTCGAGACGACGAACCTCGTTGCAATATGCCTCCATCTTTTCGTCACGGCAGCTTGCGTTCTTCATCACTTGATCGATGACCAACTGAGAGTCTCCCCGGACATCGAGGCGTTTGACGCCGAGGTCGATGGCGATGCGGAGCCCAGCGAGGAGGGCTTCGTACTCCGCCATGTTGTTCGACGCGGGGAAGTGCAAGCGAACCACGTACCGGATATGTTCTCCGAGGGGTGAGACGAAGAGGAGGCCCGCGCCTGCCCCGGTTTTCATCACCGACCCGTCGAAGTACATGGTCCAGCACTCGGCCTGGATCTGCGGTGGCGGAAGTTGGACGTCGGTCCACTCAGCGACAAAATCCGCTAAGGTTTGCGATTTTATCGCCTTTCGCGGTGCGTAGGAGAGAGTTTCCCCCACGAGTTCCATAGACCATTTCGCTATTCTACCCGAGACGTCCGGGTTACGGACTATCTCTCCCAAAGGGAAAGATGAGACCACGGTGACCGGGTGGGCCTCGAAGTAGTGTCGCAGCTTTCGACGCGCGAGCGCTACGGCGTAGATTAGCTTCTGGATCTGTGGGTATCGCGTCTTGGTTTCGGTCAGCACTTCGCTGACATAGTACACCGACCTCTGGACCGGCAGAGCGCGGCCCTCCTCTAGCCGTTCCACAACGATGACGGCGCTGACAACTTGCGTTGTCGCGGCCACATATAGGTAGAGAGGCTCGCCGCCCTGCGGCGGCGTGAGGATGGGTGCGCGTGCGAGTGATGCCTTTAGCCCGTCGAGGGCTTTTTGGGCTTCAGGGGTCCATAAAAAGCGTTCGTGCTTTTTTAGGAGTCGGTACAAAGGCAGGCCCTTTTCACCCAGTCGAGAGATGAAGTGGCTGAGGGCTGCCAGGCAGCCCAGTACCCTTTGTACCCCCTTCAGATCCCGAATAGGCCCCATTCGTTCTAGGGCCGAGACTTTTTCGGGGTTGGGTTCGATGCCTCGCTGGGAGACGATGAAGCCCAACAGCATGCCTCGCGGCACCCCGAATACGCATTTTTCCGGATTCAACTTCACCCCGTTCGCCCGGAGGCGATCGAACGTGATTTGCAAATCGTTAACCAGATCGTTCGCCTTTCTGGTCTTAACAACGATATCGTCAACATATGCCTCAACGGTTCGCCCAATGTGGCTTCCGAAAACGTGTTGCATACATCGCTGGTATGTAGCTCCAGCGTTTCGGAGGCCGAACGGCATAGTGACGTAGCAAAACATGCCGAACGGGGTGATGAAAGAAGTCGCGAGCTGGTCGGACTCTTTCATCTTGATTTGATGATAACCGGAATAAGCATCAAGAAAGCATAGTAATTCACACCCAGCGGTGGAGTCTACTATTTGATCTATTCTAGGCAGAGGAAATGGAACCTTAGGGCATGCTTTATTTAAACCGGTGTAATCTATGCACATGCGCCATTTTCCGTTTTTCTTCTTAACTAGAACAGGATTAGCAAGCCAGGTTGGGTGAAATACCTCTTTGATGAACCCAGCTTGCAGGAGCTTTTGCACCTCCTCCCCGATGGCGCGGCGCTTTTCCTCGTCGAACCGCCGCAGCCGCTGTACCACCGGCTTGGAGTGTGGCTTGATGTCGAGGCTGTGCTCGGCGACCTCCCTCGGGATCCCCGGCATGTCCGAAGGTCTCCACGCGAAGATGTCGGCGTTGGCGCGAAGAAAGTCGACGAGCACTGCTTCCTATTTGGGGTCGAGGGTGGTGCTGACCCTCAACGCTTTTCCCTCGGGGGCAGCGGGGTCGAGGGGCACCGCCTTGGAGTGTTCCGCAGCCTCGAAAGTGCCCGTGTGTCCTTTGGTGGAGTCGATGGCCTCGTTCGCCATCTTCTCCAAATCCGCCACCAGGGTCTCGCTGTAGGCGAGCGCTTCCGCACCCTCGACGCACTCGACGTCGCACGTATAGGCGTGCTCGTACGACGATCCCACAGTGATGACGCCCTTTGGCCCTGGCATCTTCATCTTGAGGTAGGCGTAGTTGGGGACCGCCATGAATCTGGCGTAGCACGGTCGCCCGAAAATGGCGTGGTATGCCCCCGGGAACCCCACTACCTCGAAGGTGAGGGTCTCCCTCCGAAAGTTGTCAGGGGTGCCGAAGCAGACGGGCAGGTCGATCTGCCCGAGGGGCTGGACCCGTTTTCCCGGCGCGATGCCGTGGAAAGGCGCCTTGCTCGGCCTTAGCTGATCTACGCCGATACCCATGAGCTCCAGGGTGTGGACGTAGAGGATGTTGAGGCTGCTGCCTCCGTCCATCAGCACCTTGGAGAATCGAGTGTTGCCGATGACGGGGTCGACGACAAGCGGATAGCGCCCTGGATTCGGGACATAGTCCGGATGGTCCTCGCGGCCGAAAGAGATGGTCTCTTCCGACCAGGCGAGGTAGGCTGGCGTCGCGGGGTGAACGGAGAAGACCTCTCGACGTTCACGCTTCTGTTCCCGGGGCGTTGCGTTCGCCACGGGCCCCCCTATGATGAAGAAGACGTTCTCCACATGAGGGAACTCGTCGTTGCCGTTACCGCCCGTATCCTTCTTCGGGCCATCCTCCTTCGCGGAGGTGCGCCTGAAGTAGCCCTTGATCATCCCACACTGTTCGAGGGTGTGGGTGACAGGGCCTTTGTGGTACGGGCATGGCTTCTTCAGCATTTCGTCGAACAGGCCCCCCCCCTGAGGGGGGCCCCGAGGGCCTTTGCGGCCTCGCTCGACCACGAGGGCGTCGTCGGAGTCTTCGCCCTGCCGCTGCTGCTGCGCGGCTCGCCGGGGCCCCTTGCCTTTGCTGCCCCATTTCTGCTTCTTTGTCTTGGCCTTGGGTTTGCTGCCCTCCGCGGGCGGCTCCTCCGCGCGCTTCCCCTTGGTCTTGCCGTCGAAGATTGCCCCGACAGCCTCCTCCCCCGAGGCAAAGCTGGTGGCGATGTCGAACAGAGCGTTGACGCTGGTGGGATGGTTGCGTCCCAGCTCGCGCACCAGCTCTCGACAGGTCGTGCCTTCGAGGAAGGCGTGGATGATTTCGGAGTCACCCACGTTCGGGAGCTCGGTGCAGCGCTTGGAGAAACGGCGGATGAAGTCCCTCAGCGGTTCGCTGGCCGCCTGCCGGCACCCGCGCAGGTCCCAGGAGTTTCCAGGGCGTACGTATGTGCCCTGGAAGTTACCCACGAACATCCTGACCAGGTCGCCCCAGTCGTGGATTTGGTTCGCGGGTAGGTGTTCGAGCCATGTCCGCGCCGAGTCCGCGAGATGAAGCGGGAGGTTGCGGATGATCATGGCATCGTCGGTGGCCCCGCCCAGCTGGCAGGCCAAGCGATAGTCGTTGAGCCACGTCTCGGGTTTCGTCTCACCCGAATACTTGGTGATGGTGGTTGGCTGGCGAAAACGCGGCGGGATGGCGGCCGAACGGATCTTTCGGCTGAACACCGGGGTTCCCGGGGGTTCCGGCGTCGGGCTTCTGTCCTCCTCGCTGTCATAGCGACCTCCCCGTCGGGGGTGCCTACTGCGGGGAGGCGCCGCATCCTGCCTCTTCCTGTTCAGGATGTTGCGTGCGTCGCCGTCGTCGACGGCGCCCCGCGTGTCCACAAGTCGGTCCTTCGCGGACCTTCTTGCTTCGCCACCGCCGGCCACGAGCGCCCTTCCGTCGTTCGTTGGACGGTGAGGTGTCCACGCGCCCCTGGGCGGGGTGTGGACGGATTGCTCCCTATCCCCCCCGCCGCTTCCGGCTTTCGGACTGTCCTGGTGGCGCATGCGGGAGGCGGAGCTTTCCGCTTGTTGAACGGCCGCTTCTTCGACAAGGGCCTGCACCTGGCGCCGCATGCTGCGCGCCTCGGGCGTTGATGGTTCGGGCATGGCCCGAATTAGGGTCGCCGCGGCGACGAGCTTTTGGCTGGCCCGTGGCGGCCTGGGCGGGCCGGCGTCGTCACTGTCACCCAGGATACGCGCTTGAGCTACGCGCCCGGCGGCTCGGGCGTGCTCGCCCCGCCTGGGCTGTTGGGCTTCCAAGGCTGCCCGCAGTTCTTGTACCTGCTGGCGCTCCTGCTGGAGCTTGGCTTCCAGCTCTTGTACTTGCGCGAGCTGCGCTTGTGTGAGAGCGGCCTCGTTTGCCGGCTCGGCGGGTGTCGGTTGCGGTTCGTCGCGTCCGGCTCCGTCGTGCGTCTCTTCGTCCTCCCCCACGGACTCTACTTCGCCGTCGAGGACGAAGCATTCCCGCGAGGGGTCGTATTCCCCGTCGCTGGAGTCGTCGGAGCAGGTGAGGCAGAAGTCCGCAACGGCCTGGAAAGCGACGAGGCTTTCGGGGTGGCGCAACTCGGTGTAGTCCAGGTCCGGGTGTTCATGGCCGCGCACACCTTCTTCGTCCGCTGACTCGGAGTGGAGCCCACCGGGCGAAGAAGCGCCAAGATCACGGATTGGGGCCCGCCGAGGTCTTGGCGAGCTTCCCCGCGCGCCCAGGATGGTGCTGATTGCCGTGGCGTGGTTTGCGGCCGCGTTGCTCATCCCGAACGGGAGACGTGCTAGCCTGGCCACATTTTCCCGGTGTGTTCCCTCCGCGGGAACTGCCGGTGGGGGTCCGTCCCCCCGTAATGCGGCCGTGGGCTGAAGCAGCAAGTGCGCGTCCCAATCGGGGAGGACGACGCGCGGAGCGACGCGCTGCTCCGTATGGATCTGAAGCTCGCGAAGTCTCCGCCGTCGCCTGAGTTGGACTGTCGTTGGCGATGTCGGGGTGACGGGCGTCACGCTGGGTGGCCTGGAGGCGAGCCGTAAGAGGAGGCCCTCACCGGTCGCTTCGAACTCCTGGCTTCCAAACGTGATCCGGTATCCGCGCGGAAGCGGACCGGGGGATCCCGTGGCGGATCGGGGTGGCATGGTCTCGTCGCGACTTGCCGTCAAGGGAACTTGTCGGGTGCGATCGATCACAGCGCGCCCCCCTACCTGGCGCGCCACTGTCGGTGCCGGGATTGGTCGGTCAGTCCCCGGCGCCTAAACAGAATGCGCTGTGTCCCGTCCCTTGACGGTTGATGCAGGAGCTTGGTACAATGAGACGGTGTTTATCCTGGTTCCGACCGTGGGGGTCGTACGTCCAGCAGAATGCGCTCAAGGGCGCTGTACTATCTTGCACCGGAGTGCTTGCAGTGGGGGGCTACAAGCAAGGCGGGAGAGGAGGAGTCTCCAAGTCCCTGAACGTGATTGGGAGGAGCGCCAATATCGTGTGAAGCGGGGTGCGTGACCGTGTTTTTTCTCCCGTCCTCCCCCTGGCCTCCGCCCCCTTCCCCCTTTTATAGACCAAGGAGAGAAGGGAGGGAGGAGTTACAAATACGATCGTGACGTGTGCTACGGGGGTGCGCACTGGAGAGTATGGCGCCGGGCGTACCATTGTCCTTGACCCTGGCTGAGGGTTTATTGCGAGCTCCGGCTTCGGCGGGCGTCGTGGCCGTCCCTGCGCTTGTCTGGAGCGGCTTCGCGGGTGTCGTCGCTCTAGTCCATGCTCTGCTGCCCGTTCGCCGGTTGACTCCGAGGGCGGGGCAGGTGAGGAAGGACCGGAGTTGGCGGCACAGGGGTCGGCATGGTGGCTGCCGTCAACCACAGTGCGCGGCGTAGTTGGTTCTCCGGGGGATGGTCGAGGGTCGGCAGATTTGACCCGGCGTTCGTCATCACCAGGCCACATCTGGCCGGAGTCTGCATTCGGTCGTCGCCCAGATATTTATTCGAGGGCCCTCCATGCCCATTCGAGGGCTCCCCACCGGGGGAAAGGACGGGGTGGGCATAACAGTGGCCCGGAATGGCGCCTGCCAGTCAGCACAGGACCTCGCGCAGTTCCGCGTGCTCCCGCACAGTGCGGGAGAGGACGCTGAGTGACCGGAGCAGGTGGAGTAGGCGGAGCGGGGGCGCGGATGGCGACCGGAGCAGGTGGAACAGTGGGCACTGTTGATGTCTGGCGCGGCATGGGGGAAGATTGCCTTTTGACTTCGGCACTCGGCCGATGGGGCGGGTATTAACTGCCTTCGTCGGGCAGCGCGTCGGAGTGTACCGGGTGGAGGCTGCCAAGCCCGCTCGAGGGGGTTCGCTACCCTCGAGCGAGGCGGAGTTTGCTTTGCCCGCTCGAGGGGGTTCGCTACCCTCGAGCGAGGCGGAGTTTCTTTTTTTTTTGAGGGTGATTACCCCGATGGTTGGGGGGACCCCCTGGGTCTGTCCCCGACAACACTATGCCATGTTAAAATATTATCAATCACATACCATGTTGAAGTTGAAGGCGTGGCTTAGGTGGCCATGCCATTTCATATGGCACAACTTTTTTACAACATTTGAACATTTGTAATATTCAAAATAATTACATTATTCAAAAATTGGTTAGAAATACATAAAAAGATAAGTTATATTTAAAGTAGCTTTCATAATAAAGTAAGTCATGAATAAAATAAATGATACTTGTATAATTTTTTAAATAAAATGAATGATCAAATATTATGATTTAAAAGCATAGGCATTACCGTAGCGATCGATGGATAAACAAGGATTGATGAAGGCACAGGCTACGACGTCGTGATACCCTGGAGTGTAGGAATGTATAGTATACTCGCAAGTATGTCGAGATAATCAAAATAAAACCAGCGGCCAATCAATGGAACTCAACTTGTGTAATTTTTTGAATACGACGAATAGTCAAATGTTATGATTAAAAGTCAATGGTGACAAATATTTTGATAGGGTGATAGTATATCTATCTATAGGTGCACCAATAGTCCACCCATTTAAGTTGAATCAACTTTCACCTTAGTTCTAATTTGGGACTATTGTACTGTACTAGTGTTAATTGTGGCCTTGCAATCAAAACATTTATTTATAAATAATAATGGGCTACTCCAAAATAAATCCAATAGAATATAGTTTTTGTCTATCTTAGAATTTGTATGCTGTACCAACTGGATATTGTCCAACCTAAACTATTGGACAGTGAAATCTCAGCTGTACGATAGATTACATACATGTTTTCATTAGGTTTTGAGATTTTTGTATAGATTTTTTTTCAATCATGGATGTAGACACTAAAATTTGCAAAAAGGAAGAAATTCGAGCAAAAAATCGATAGACATTTCTAAAAATACAAACATTTTTTTAGTATTTTAACCCCTATATAAGTGCTTAACATGAGTATGCATATCCATACAATGAATATGAAGTTATGAGATATAATAGCATATATTTATAACAAAGCAGAAAGAGTAGTGTTGACGCTTTTCTGGTCAACACACACGAGCACCGGATCGCGCAAACGAACGAAACAGTGAACTCGCCGCAGCCCCGCCCAAACCGGTCAGACCGGTTTAGGGATCCGGTCAGACCGGTTCCGTCGGGAACTTCGGGAAAGACCTAGAATCACCACCTCGGGAGGGACCCCGTCAGAGATGGCGCGCCTAGGGTTGCTCTGAGATCGGTCAGGCCACTCAGAACCTCCTTGAACGCCGTCGAGACAAACAAAGAAAGCAAAAGGGGTTGGAAAAGCTAAGGGTTGGAGATAAAAAGTAGAAAATAGTATTTGATCGATTGGATGATAACTCTCAACCGGCCACGGCCCTTTATATTTATAGGGTGGGGAGGTCTTGCCCCGCAAGGAATCCTTTTACAATTTGGAAACGACTAGGACTCCTAATTCTACTCCAACTCGGAGTAAAACCGGTCAGACCGCTTTGCCAAACCGGTCAGACCGGTTTGACTGTTGCCAGATCGACTACAGGGAAACCGGTCTGACCGCTTTCCAGAACCGGTCTGACCGGTTGCCCTCGACTGATAGGCAACTGCCAATTTTGGGTGCGAACATATGCCCCCCTATTTTCTAGTAAATTTTATGTACTAGAAAATATGCTAAGGTCGATGTCTCAGAATTCACCGGCCATTTTATCCTAAGGGCGATTTTCAACCATAAATCGGCCATATCCTATCAAGCACTTTGCCAAACACTTGGATAAAACTTCTTCAAGTATCTCCCATTGAGAGCTTTAGGCAGCTGCTGTCCTTGCAAGGCCTCTACCATATAGGAATTTCCTCAACAAACCTTCACAATCTTGAAAGGACCTTCCCAACTTGGAGACCACTTGCCAAACTTGTTGCTTTTCAATCCAATGGGCAAAATCGTTTTCCAAACCAAATCACCTACTTGAAAAGATTTGAATTTTACTTTCTTGTTGTATGCTCTCGCCACTCGTCTCTTATCTTTTTCAATTTCTTCTAAAGCTTCCAAACGCTTGTCGGTCACTTCATCAATATTATCCATCATCAAAGCATAGTATGTATCAACATCAAGATTATTTTGCTTTGCAAGTCTATATGCACCAAGATTCACCTCTACAGGTAAAACGGCCTCTTGACCATACACAAGCTCAAACGGAGTAACTTTAGTAGCACCATGTTTAGAAATACGATGAGCCCATAAGCTTCAGATAACACCTCATACCATCTTTTAGGATGATCTTCTACCTTCTTCTTGATGAGTTTTATCAAGGCCTTGTTGCTAGATTCCGCTTGACCATTGGCTTGAGCATAATAGGGAGATGAATTGAGAAGTTTAATACCATAGGAATTAACAAATTCACGCACCTCTTTGGATATGAATGAAGTCCCTTGATCCGTAGTCAAAGTTTGTGGAATACCAAACCTATGTATAATATGTTCTCTAATAAACTCAATCACTTCTCTATGCGTCATATTCCTCAAAGGAACTGCTTCCGTCCATTTGGTAAAATAATCAGTTGCCACAATCACAAAACAATGACCCTTCGACGAAGGAGGATGAATCTTGCCAACAAAATCTAAACCCCATCCTCGGAAAGGCCAAGGCTTAATAATTGGATGCATCAATGCCGCAGGTACCAACTGAATATCCTCATGTTTCTGACACTCCTCACATCCTTTGTAGTATTTAAAACAATCGGCTATCATATTGGGCCAATAGAAACAAGCTCGCCTAAGGAGCCACTTCATCTTGGGAGCCGATTGATGAGTACCACAAATTCCTTCATGAACCTCTGCCATAGCCAACCTAGCTTGGTCAAGACCCAAACATTTTAGAAGCAAACCATCAATAGTCCGACGATATAATTCATCACCATCAAGAATAAACTTGAGAGCCCACCGTCGGATTTTTCTGTCAACTTAATTGCTAGGATTCTGCAAATAATCCACTAAAGGCTTCCTCCAATCATCCACTTCGTCTTTATTAGAAATAGCGACCAAAACAGACCCGGTCCCAGGATACCGGTCAGACCGGTTATCCGAAGCGGTCAGACCGGAAAACCGGTCAAACCGGTCTGAGGAAGCGGTGCGACCGGTTCCTCCAGAACAGAACACTCGGCTTCTAAAAACATCGGTCTTCGTTCTTGAAAATTTCTTTTCTGAACATTATAACCAGATGCTTGCCGAGCCAGAGCATTTGCTTTTGGATTTCTTTCCCGTGGTACATGACGAATTACAAACTCATTTAAGCAAGATATAATATCGAAGCATCTATCAAGATAAGCATTCAAAAACCCATCTAAGCATTGACATACCTTAGAAACTTGCTGTACCACCAGTAAAGAATCACCATAAGCTTCTACATGTTTTACTCCCATGTCATGCAAAATTTCCAATCTGAATAGAAGAGCCTCATACTGGACTTGGTTATTAGTACATTTATGATCTAATCGGTTAAGTGCTTCAAAAACAGCCCCATGTGGAGAAGTAATAACAATTCCAATATCACAACCACTTTTGCAAACCGATCCATCAAAATGCAATTTCCATGGAGTAAAAGTAACATAACCGACACTTAAATCAAGTTGCTTATCTACTCTATGTTCAACAATAAAGTCGGCTACTATTTGACATTTCATTGAAGTTAATGGTTCACAATGCAAATCATATTCAACTAAAGCGTAAGCCCATTTGCCGACTCTACCACTCAAAATTGGTTTGTGCAACATGTATTTAATTATGTCGGTTTGACATGCTACTACACAGGTACTTGGTAAAAGATAATGCCTCAACTTGGTACAAGTATGATATAATGATAAACATAATTTTTCAATAAAGGTGTACCTTGTTTCAGCATCCAATAATCTTCTACTCTCATATGCAACCACATGTTCCTTTCCTTCGGTTTCTTGAGTCAAAACACCTCCAATGACATCTTTCTTAGCCGCTATATACAACTTGAATGGAACCCCACTCTTGGGCGCTTGAAGAACGGGCGGCGAAGATAAATATCGCTTGATCTCATCAAATGCCTCTTGTTGTCTTGCCCCCCAAGTGAAATCACTGTCATTCTTCAACCGAAGTAAAGGAGTAAAGACATTCACCTTCCCGGACAAATTACAAATGAATCTTCTCAAGTAATTTACTTTGCCCAAAAACTTTTGCAAATCTTTCTTGCAAGTAGGAGCCTTCACATTGTTAATAGCTTCAATCTTTTTAGAATCTATTTTTATGCCCTTTTCATGCACAATAAATCCTAAGAACTTTCCAGCCGATACACCAAAAGCACATTTGAGTGGATTCATCTTCAATTTATATCGACACATTCTTTCAAATGCAAGCCTTAAATCAGCCAAATGAGAATCTACTCCAGCCGATTTGACAACAATATCATCGATATAAACTTCTACTATAATGCCAAGCAAGTCATGAAAAATCAAATTCATAGCCCTTTGATATGTAGCACCAGCATTCTTCAAACCAAAAGTCATCACTACCGACTCGAATAGACCAACAAAACCCGGACATAGAAAGGTCGTTTTGGCTATATCCTCTTCGGCCATAAATATTTGATTATAACCAGCATTACCATCAAGAAAGCTAAGAATTCTATGTCCAGATGCAGCATTAACAAGAAAATCGGCTATAGGCATAGGATATTCATCTTTAGGAGTAGCTTTATTGAGATCTCTAAAATCAATGCAGACACGAAGCTTTTTTGTTCCTTTCTTTTCAACAGGCACAATATTAGAGATCCAATTAGCATATCGACAAGGCCTAATAAATTTAGCATCTAGCAACCGATTGATTTCTTCTTTCACTCGATCATAAATATCAGGATTAAAGTTTCTGCGAGATTGTTTAAAAGGCCTAAACCAGGTTTAATGGGCAAACGATGTTCAACTAAATCACGACTTAAACCAGGCATTTCATTGTAACTCCATGCAAAACAATTAACATACTCCTTTAATAATTTTATTAACTCAGATTTAAACAAAGGATCAAGATTCTTGTTTACAAATGTCGGCCTAGGTATAGTACCATCACCAATATCTACCTCCTCTAGAGGATCAGCCGACGTTCTTATGCGCCCGATAGTGCTCACGCCTCTGCTGTAACTACTCTAGATTCGGATCCATCAAATCATAAGAGATGGTATAGCCAGATCTCCGATCGGCCTCATAACAGCAGTAGCAAAGCCATCCTTGGTGTAACCAATGATCTCACAATCAGATAAATCTAAACCAGATAAGCACTTAAGATTCTCATAATCATCTATGGTAGAACTATCGGCCACTGCAACACAAGCCGACGTATCTCCATGAACAACTTCTACTTCATCATCTATCCATTGAATTAAAAATTGATGCAAAGTAGAAGGCACACATTGGTTTGCATGAATCCAATCACGACCAAGGATTAAATTGTAGTTACCTTGTGTTTCAGCGACGAAGAACGCAGTAGCCAAAGTCTTGCTTCCAATAGTGAGCTCCATAGAAGCAACTCCCTTGGCGCCCATAGGTTCACCTCCTCCAACGCCGCTGATGTTCATGTTGGTCTTGATCAATTCCTCATCTGAACCTCCCAGCTTCTTGAACAGAGAATACGGCATCAAATTAACTATCGCCCCTCCATCCACTAGCATGCGAGAGATAGGCTTTCCATTGATATGACCCTTCGTGTACAAAGCCTTCAGATGACTTTCAGTAGCTTTAGGCTTCTGGAAAATAGCTTCCTTTGGCCCAAAATCAAGGTGAGCGATGCTTTCTTATTATAACACATAAACATCCATAGACATATGAATTACATTAAGCTCAAGATTCATGCGCTTAGGAGAAGAACTATAATCAACAAGCTCTTCATCGTCCTCTGAAGTAGATACCGATGATAACTTGCCATCACAAACCAAAGAAGTAAGAGAAGAAAAACTGGGCGGCGCATCAGGCAAAGCGGTCTAACCGCTTTCAGCAACCGGTCTGACCGGTTCAACCGGTCTGACCGACCCCCAACCGGTCTGACCGGTTCTGTCTGGGAGCTGGTCTTGGCTCTCCACTCTTTCCCTTGTGGAATCATGGGCCTGTACTTGTTGAATGCTTCGTCTCTCTGCTTCTCTAGCTCTTTCTCCTTCATCTCCCGAAACCTTAAGCGCTGAAGCTTCCTCCTTCGAGTACGAGATAAACCGGGAGGACACCATCTTGGCAAAAAGTACTTTGAATTAGAATTACTTCCACTGGCCTCATGATGATTATCAGAAACAGATCCCTTCTGAATAGGTGTCTCAACCTTATTGTCTATGACAATCGGTCCTTTGCCACCGTCTCCAAGGGGAACGTTCATCAACCCAATCTGAATAACATCTTGATTTGTAGTCCTCTCTGGGTCAATATCCATCTTATGCACCTCCTCCAGCTGTTTTGGCTTGTAAACTTGCTTCATAGGAGGTGTTGCCGATTTCCTAGGGAAACCGGTCTGACCGGTTGGGTCTAGTGACCCTGACCAGATTGGCGAAGTGCCAAACGGTCCTGTCCAGGCCTCGAGATTCTGCTAAATACTGGCCTTTGCGGTCCTCCCCATCCATGTTGGAAAGGCTGCTGATACGGCACCCACATCACTCCATTATTATCATAAATTGGACGAGGTGGATATGAACTTGATGCCTCCCATTGCGGAGCGAAATTCCTCTTCGGCTGAGAACATTCTTCTTGATGTGGAGGCACTCTCATTCTCTTTTTTATTGGCCGATCGCTTGTAACGGCCTTTTGCTTGGAGTACTTGTCAAATAGCATATCAAAGGTGACCTTTGGCCTAAGAGTACTCCCCTGATTCTTTGCAACAATGAGTTTCCAGTTTCCAATCTCCGGACGGCTTGGTTTAATCATCTTTGGACGGCTCTGGGGAAAACCGGTCTAACCGCTTTCCCCAACCGGTCTGACCGGTTTGTCCTGTTCAGGCTCAAACGGTCTCTGTTCGGTGGGAATGATCGACCCTTGCCCCCCATGTCCAGAGGCTCTCACAATAACCTTGAATGTCTCCCTGCCATCTGGAGTTGTCTCACATGCAACTTCTCGAATCAACTCTTTTCCCCTCAAATCAGGTTTTGCTTCACCAATCACAACATTCTTCCCTTTGGTTGCTTCGGCTTGATGCGGCCGAACCAAGACCTTAGGCTGCTGTAAATCCATAGTATTGACAGGGAAAGGAGTTTTGTCCACTTGCATCTCATGAAATGTCAAACGATCTTCATTTATGGCCGATTGAACCTGTCGACGAAACACATTGCAATCATTAGTGGCATGAGAATAAGTATTATGAAACTTGCAATATGCACGCCTTTTCAATTCATCAAGTGGAGGTAATTTATGAGATAATTTAATATTTCCAGACTTAAGCAATTCATCAAAGATACGATCGCACTTGGAAACATCAAATGTAAACTTAACTTCTTCTTGCCGACCTTTGCTAACCGGCTTAAGTGATGTACAAGAATAAGTTTTTTCTTTAGAGGGCCATACAAATTTAGCAGCAAGTACTTCTTTATCACTATCACTTGAATTATCAGACTCATAATCAATCATATGAACATTGGAACGACATGATCTAGAAGTATCTCTTTCTTTTTCTTTATTCATTCGGTTTTCAACAACTAAAGCTCTAATTTGAACTTGTGCAACCGAAAGAAAATCAGAACCCTCTATTCTATCTCTTATGGACGACCTTAAACCCTTTAAGCAAATATCAGCAAGGTCCATATCAGTGATTGACAAATTGAAACAACGGTTCTTAGTTTCTTTAAATCTCTTAATGTAAGCAGAAACAGTTTCATCTCTACTTTGCCTAACCGATGTCAAGTCCGTCAATTTCAATTGCAAACTCCCTCTATAAAAGTGATCATGAAATTTACGCTCTAACATATCCCAAGATATAATAGAACCAGGAGCAAGCGAAGAAAACCAAGCAAAAGCGGTACCAGTTAAAGATAAAGAGAATATACGCACTTTAAGAGCATTATAAGTACCCGCTCCTCCCAGTTGAGCTATGTATTGACTAATATGTTCCCACGTAGTTCGGTCATCATCTCCACTAAATTTAATCAAATCAGGCATACGCCAACCGCGTGGAAGAGGAAAATTATCAAACTCAGCATCATATGGTTTTTGATACAAATTTGTGTTACCAATATCAACACCAAGTTTAGTTTTTACCACATTAGCCAAATCTTCTCTAAATTTATTAAATTCAGCCTAGTTAGGATTATTTGGCTGTTGGGGTTGCACACTCTCCAAATTCATCTTATTTAAGTAGGGAGCAATCTTAGCTTGAGCTAGCCTATAACTTTCAAACACATCATCAGGTATACCATTTCTTTGAGCAAATGTGTTAATTGTTGTACTAAATTGAGGCTTAGCAGTACCCAAAGTATTAGTATGAGCATAAACCATTGAATCAGGCAAAACAGAAAGCGGCATAGGTTGCTCATGCACTAATTCAAGCGCATTGGTCAGACCGGTCTGACTGGTTCCCTGATCCGGTCTGACCGGTTTGGCCATGTTTGGCCTAGTCGGTTGGAACGGCAGGGATTGACCAATGGCAACTTCAGGTGGCATACCATACATATATTTTTCAGTGTTAACATTAGGTATGTGTGACAAGCTAGGAAAAACTACCCCACTAGTATTAACTTTAGGAACGCTACTACTAGTTTCATTATTGTTAAAGCAAGTAGCAGTACTATCTTTCTCAAGATCCTCTAATCGTTCTAAACGAGCAATATATGAGGCAAGCAATTCATCACTTTCTACACTATTTTTAGGAACAATAGTAGAAGGAGTTTTTTGTGATTTACTTACAGTGGGTATTACCTCAACTTGATTGTCTTTTAACTTGATCGCCGGTAGCTCAAATTCTTTCAATCTCGCCACCTTGCCATGACGATCTTTCTTGACGCCAGCCAAAAATTGTGTCTTCATGTACTCTTGTAGCGCCTCAAATTTCTTCTGCTCCTCCGGAGTAAGATCTTCCAATAAAGCCGTGATGATGTTATCCATATCAAGATCAGATCGAGATCCCATCTTGCCTGGAGCTTAGATTGAACGGTCTTTGAAAACCAGATCTTCTATAGTCCCCAGCGGAGTCGCCAAAAGTATGTTGACGCTTTTCTGGTCAACACACACGAGCGCCGGATCGCGCAAATGAACGAAGCAGTGAACTCGCCGCAGCCCCGCCCAAACCGGTCAGACCGGTTTAGGGATCCGGTCAGACCGGTTCCGTCGGGAACTTCGGGAAAGACCTAGAATCACCACCTCGGGAGGGACCCGTCAGAGATGGCGCGCCTAGGGTTGCTCTGAGATCGGTCAGGCCACTCAGAACCTCCTTGAACGCCGTCGAGACAAACGAGGAAAGCAAAATGGGTTGGAAAAGCTAGGGTTTGGAGATAAAAAGTAGAAAATAATATTTGATCGATTGGATGATAACTCTCAACCGGCCACGGCCCTTTATATTTATAGGGTGGGGAGGTCTTGCCCCGCAAGGAATCCTTTTACAATTTGGAAACGACTAGGACTCCTAATTCTACTCCAACTCGGAGTAAAACCGGTCAGACCGCTTTGCCAAACCGGTCAGACCGGTTTGGCTGTTGCCAGATCGACTACAGGGAAACCGGTCTGACCGCTTTCCAGAACCGGTCTGACCGGTTGCCCTCGACCTGATAGACAACTGCCAATTTTGGGTGCGAACAAGCAGCTAACGACCGATTTTCGATTTGTATTATTTTGTTTCTGATTCAAAACATTGAATTAGTTATGCTTATAGCAAAGGGGCAAGAAAAGCACAAAGATTAAACTAACAACAAAATTTATGCTTGCATTATTTCGTTTTCGACTCAACTCACTGAAAATCGTGAAATTCTGCTGGATTTTGGAAGCCTGGTTTACACACACGAAAAGTTATCTACCAAACCACAAGATTCTAGTCACGGTTAAATCTGGCACTCCACTGCAGTTCCCGATCTTGGTGCCTCCCCGTCGTGCCCGGTCGTGTCAGTCCGTCAGTCCAAGGACGCCTTCGCGCTCAGTCCCTTCCCTCCGAAGGAGAAACCCAGATCCACCGCCTCAACCTCCACGGCTCGGTCGGCGCCCCGCGCCGACGCGATGGCCGGCCGCCCGCGCCCGCAGACGCAGCCGCACTCGCCGTCCGCCTCCACGCGGCGGCGCGAGCGGTGGCTGGTCGTCCTCGGCGTCGCGCTCCACGCCGTGTACATGCTGAGCATCTTCGACATCTACTTCAAGTCCCCCATCGTGCACGGCATGGACCCCGTGCCGCCCCGCCTCTCCGCGGCGCCCGCCAAGCGCCTCGTCCTCCTCGTCGGTGCGCCCCCCCTGATCCTTCGACTTCCCGTCTCATTACTCTTCGGCTCGATGCTGGGTGTGTGATTTGGCTGGGGGTGTTTTGGTGCGTGCAGCGGACGGGCTGAGGGCGGACAAGTTCTTCGAGCCGGACGAGCGGGGGAGGTACAGGGCGCCGTTCCTGCGCGGCGTTATCGAGGAGAAGGGCCGGTGGGGGGTCAGCCACGCGCGCCCGCCTACCGAGTCCAGGCCCGGCCACGTCTCCCTCATCGCCGGCTTCTACGAGGACCCCAGTGCTGTCACCAAAGGTGCACTGCTGCTGTGCTATGTTTTCACAAGCCGTTCAGTTTACAATTATGCCGCACTTTTTATGTGTCATTGCACTGCTTTGTCTAATCAAGATGCCATTGCCATTTTCCATAATTGTTACCACTGAACTACTACTAAAATAGATGTACTTAACTGTGTGCTGGTAAGTTGTACACATGATCAATATTGCTCCATTAAGAAGTAAATATGTTGCTCTGATGCTCAAAACAGTAAATATTCTGCTATGCCCTATAATGTACTATGTTTGCCTGTCCAGGACTATAGGTTCCTTTTAGCTGAGCCTTAGTAAAACAGATCTGATTTGTGTTGTTGGAAATCAGTGTGAGTGCTTTAGGAGATACTACAGAAACTGATGAAACACTTTTATATTGTATTGTGCAGGATGGAAGGCCAATCCAGTTGAGTTTGATTCTGTATTCAATCAAAGTCGGCACACTATCTCATTTGGTAGTCCGGATATTGTTCCTATATTCTGCAGTAATGTACCTCACAGTACCTGGGGCACTTATCCCCACGAATATGAAGATTTTGCAACAGGTCAGATTTATTGGCAGTACATGTAGCTCGCTGAAACTTAAGCTATTACTATGGTACTACTTTTTTTGTAATTGCCTTACAAACACTGTAGTAGACACCAAATCACATTGTTCTTTTCTCAACATTTTTAGATACTTTTGTGATATCTCATACCACACATCTGTTCTTCCTGAATATTCATGTTAACCTAAAAGTCCATCTTGCAGTCAAATTATATGTAAAATAGATCTTTGAAGTTGTTTGCTTTAGTTTTGATCAGAGTTCTTTTTTAATAGCAAATGACAACTATTATCATGAATTTTATGGGTTTTCTTGTGTAAATAAATTTGTTTCTTGTCTGGATACATGGCGTTTGTGCTTTTAAGAAAAATAATGTTTCACTCAACATCGAAGAATCTAAAGCGTCAATCCTCTGTTGTTGCAGTTTATTTTTCTTTTGGAATCATGTTTTTACTTTGTTAGAGACCTTGGTTGCAGATGCATCATTTCTGGATCATTGGTCATTTGACCAGTTTCAAGGTCTTCTCAACAGGTCTTTTGACGACGTTAAATTGAGGCAGTTACTCCTACAGGATAAGTTGGTTATATTTCTGCACTTACTGGGCTGTGATACCAATGGCCATGCACACCGACCCTACTCAAGCATCTATCTGAACAATGTCAAGGTTGTTGATCAAATTGCCGAAAGTATGTACAATCTCATGGAGAACTATTTCAATGATAACCAAACAGCCTATGTGTTTACTGCAGATCATGGAATGAGTGACAAAGGTACCTTATGCACAGAACTGTTCCACAAATAAATTTCGTTGTTCATCATTATGTAGGTTTTTAGAGCTAGGTTTTACATGAGTTTTGGGTTCCTGGCCAAGTGAGTTCAGGATGTTGGAGGGAATCTGCTGGTTATGTTGGTCTGGGAGAGCAGGACAACTCGGTCATAACCAGGAAACTGTAAAACTGCCAAATTTGAAATGGGAATTAGATTATATTTGAACAATAAGTTCCCAGGCCTATCTCTTCCCTACTCAACCACTACATTCCCAAATGAATAGCATAACTGGTGCACTGATTCAATCTGGACTGCAAAATGATAGTTGTATTGATGACCTCACTCATTTTATCTGCCTAGTGCCTAGGCAGCCACATTTTAGTGACAACCCCAATCCTGACTTCTAACTGCTTTCTATCATGCTGATTTTGGTTGCAGTGTTGCACTTTATGCAAAACTGCTTTGGTTTTATCTCAAGGAATTGAAAAGGCTTCATGTTTATTGGTTAACTTGTTAGTATATTAGGTTAGTACTCTCTTATTCCTTTGTTTGTATTGCTGATGTAGTAGGTGCTACTACCTGCAGGAAGCCATGGAGATGGACACCCTTCAAATACTGATACTCCTCTTGTAGTATGGGGTGCTGGAATTAGAAGTCCAAAGTTCTTGGCTTATACAGAGAAACAGGATGATGGCTTTCGATTTGTTGATGACCATAAACATGATACGCCCACTCCACAAGACTGGGCCCTTGAAGGCTTTGAAAGAGTTGATGTCAACCAGGCTGATATAGCTCCTCTAATGGTAACTTAGAAATTTCCAATGTCAACAATATATTCATTTCTTCATTGGCTGCATTTGGTTTTCTTAAATAAACCTTTTCTCATTTCTTTGAAATAATTGCAGGCTACACTTGTGGGTTTACCATGCCCAATGAATTCGGTGGGGAGCTTACCTACTCATTATTTGAAACTAAGCAAGGTCAGACAATCACTCTAATGCTACGCGAAAAAAAAAAATCTTTTGTACTTCGGTCAACACTGCTTGCTAAAGTTCATTTCCTATATTCATACAGGCTGATGAAGTTGAAGCAGTTCTGGCCAATACAAAGCAAATTCTTAACCAGTTTCTTCGAAAATCACGTATCCTTCTAGAATAACTTTTGCTACATACTTGAACTTTAATTTCCTTACTCTATGCCTACGAGCTTCTAGGATATGCTATTATTGGTTGGATGTGTGGTAGTGTGAATGGGTGGTGTAGAGACAGTATTGCTGTCCACAGTTCAGTGCCCATAACAGTCGCCCAACAAGACTGTTCATCATGTCAACCAACTTCCTGTTTTTTTCCTAATGCAAATGTGACCAAGATGAACAAATTAAACAGTAGATCACACTCTTAATCCTAAACATGCCTTCCTTATCGATCTCAGAGCTGAAGCAATCCAGTTCACTCTACTTCAAGCCTTTTAAGCCACTGGCAAACTATTCTTCAGTGCTCAGTCAGATTGAGGATCTTATATCTGAAAGGGACTATGAAACTGCCATGAAGCAGTCTGAAGAGCTCCGAAGGATGGCTCTTGCTGGTCTCCATTATTTTCAAACATATGATTGGTTCATGTTAATGACAACAATTACCCTTGGATATATTGGATGGATGGTGAACCTTATTCTACATGTGTTACAGTCTTATACATCATTTCCTGCAATTCTGCAAAAGAAGTCTCAGTGGCATCCTAAGAATACCTCCATGAAAGTATGGCAGTTTATCTTTATCCGGTCTTTATGAATTTATGTCCATCTTTTTTATGTATGACCAAAGTGTCTGATCAAAACTAGACAACTATGTTTAAATGTTTTCTCTATTTATTAAACGCTGATGTGTTTTTTTTACCATAACTACACTATTTTGATATTATCTCCTATGGTTTCAGGTTTACATAGGTGGATGCTTCTTTATGGGTTTGTCATCCATTATACTACTACTAGAGAAATCACCGCTTCTTTACCACTCTTATGTGTTTATGACAATATTCCTTTGGACAAGAATTGTACAAAACTTTGAATTTCTGAAGGCAGTATGGAGAGAATTGTCTAATATGCCCTTCAAGTATACATTGAATGTCCTGATCAGTTCAGTTGTTGCATTGGTTGTATTGGAGTTTCTGGTATGTATGTCCTGATCAGTTCAGTCGCTGACACACCCAAGTATTTTAAGATTTCATGAGATTTAACATGGAATTTGGTACTTATGCGCAGGTTATGAGCTTCTTTGATAGGAAGATTTATACATGGTGCTTCTTGGTCCTTGGGATACTTGGTTCAACTTATTTAGCGTTGTTTATTCAAGCTACTCCTGCACTTGTGATATACACATGGCTTGCTTGCTGGTTCCTGTCTGTATTCACATTGATGCCAGCTGAAATACCAGAAAACAACAACTTGGTGTATGCTTCTTTCGCAGCCTTCATGCATGCTCTTTTTCTTGCATTTTCTCCAGTGCTAGCAGAGAAGAAGCTGTTAGATAATACATAGTACATCATTGACCTGTTATCTATCCTTCACGGTTTTAAGAAGCTACTGGCTATCTAAACGTCACCAAATTTTGTTTAATTGGGTTTCCTTGCAGCTTTTTGTCTGACGAACTTTTTATATGCAGAATTCTTAGTGGAGCACTCATAATACTGATTGCGGTGGCTTCAAGATGGACTAACTCAAATAGTACCAGCTTTTGGCTCTATCTGACTCGAGCAAATAAACGGGATTCTCAATCCTCAAAGCTATATTTTGTTCAGGTGCAAAACTCAAGAGAGTAAAATTCTGATATTGTCATTTCTTTCATGGAAATTCAAGTTTGATGCATTGTTCAGAACCATTTACTATGTTTCAGGTTATTTTAGTTGCATTATCTTCAATTATGGTGTGGTTATCTACCTCACATCGGTCCCAGAACAGGGAATTACACTCATTGCACCAGTTGATCAACTGGTCTGTAGCTGGTAAGCCACAGTAGTTGCTATTGCGCTGTCAATACCTACAATGTGCCATTGGTACCTGTCTTCAGTTTTTATGGCAATATCTGATTCGTTGATGTTAGCATGTATATGTGCTGTACCGCGCGCGCGTGTGGGGGTGGGGGGCGGTCGGGCTATAGCCAGCCGGCCCCTCTCTGTTAGTTTGGTTAGAGAGATATGAGATCTTGATTGGTTCGTTTCTATAAACCTCAAGATCTCCTCACCCCTATATATATGTAACCGTGTCTCTCAATCAATATATCAATTATTCCACTCTTTCAGTTGATACATCATGTTTTCTTGTAATTATACAGCAACAAGTTATCAGTTGACCTCACACAGCTTAATTTTGTTTGTGCATCAATTCAAGAGTGGGGGTCTTATTTGGCAGTTTCTGAACTGTTTTAGTTGTTATCACTAAGAGGGTTAGACGTTTTCTTTATTAATGGGTTTGGCCATAAGAAATTCAAGGTATTGTGGCGTTGGCACATAAACTGAATAAAAATTGTCCTAGCTCCTCCAAGGTTGCTTTTCTTGTAATGTTCATTTGTGTGTGGTAGTGGTAGGAAGTTTGGTGCTTGCGGAACAATTGCTTCACATTTTGTTCCATAATGAAACAGCTGGAACGTTGTTTATAGTCCTGATGACCAGGTTTTCAAAAACCATATCTGGTTCCACAACTGGCTGGTTTTCTGGAACCTTCTAAAAAATATCAACCACCCACAATATTGTCCACTGAATTAGGAAAATGGCATCAAATTAAAAATTTCCCTAGGCTAACAATTCATAATTGCCTTTTGGTTTTTATGGGAAACAGTTGAGAGAAAATATATTCAGAGAATAAATTGTTGAGAGAAAATAAGCAAAATGGAAATTGACCCCACTCTCTGGGGAATATCTGTAATCCCAGGTGGAAACATTTTTAGTTTGTAACAAATCTACATCACTTTTGGGGCTTTGTCAATTGGAAGTATTGTTGACCTGAACTCCAGTAAACACAACCCACTTTTCGAAACCATATGGGAGCTATTTATGTGCGGTATGCCTGTATCCTGGTAGATGGCTCATTCTCAACTTGTAAGATTTTTGGTTCTATTGTTATTAACGTGTCATATCTTTGGCAGGTGTTGCTATGGTGCTACCTCTTTTCTCACCACCTAGTGTTCTATCTCGTCTTACATCTATCTTCTTGGGTTTTGCTCCTCCTTTTCTGCTTCTTTCTATTGGGTAAGCTGTTACTTCTGCTGTAGTCAAATTTTTTTTTTGTGTGTGCCCTCAAGTCTTGGAACATGAAAATAGTATTTTTCATATTTTGTTAAATCTCCACAGCTATGAAGCAGTTTTCTATAGCGCTTTCTCAATGGTACTGATTGGATGGATATTTGTGGAATCTGCCAACCTGTACTGCTCAGAAGAAAGCGGTTCTGCACGTCGTGGAAGCCTTGTGGATGGCTCAGTTTTTGGTTACGAAGAAAGACACCTACAACTATCTGATTTAAGAATCCCTCTGTTATTTGTAAGTCTGGTTGTTTCCATTGTCTTATTGATTGCGGTATATGATCCTGATGCTATGGTTGTGGTACAGCATAAAGTGTGGAAGCAATTAGACAAAAGGAAATTTGCAGATTTATAATAAAAGAAATGCTTCCACATGGTTATGCAGTTGATAATTCTTTATAACATATAACATGAATATAACGGTCAAATCCATGTATTAGATACTTCCTGTGCTGGCAATCTTCCTATCTTCATACTTGCATTATATTGTATATTTCCACCATATATCTTTTTGCAAGTATCCAACCATGTATTTTTAGTAGAAACTATGAACAGTTGTCATTATTTTAGCTGAAAGTGTAATGCTGATATCTTTCTGTCTTGCAGGTGATCTTATTTAATGTTGCCTTCTTCGGTACCGGTAATTTTGCAAGTATTGCAAGCTTTGAGATCTCATCCGTGTACAGATTCATTACAGTATTTAGTGTAAGTTTTTATGGCACATCATTTCTCTCTGCAAGACTACACTTATTATTATTGTAGACATTGATGTTTTTTCTTTTCTCTTGGCAGCCATTTCTTATGGCAGGACTTCTTATCTTTAAATTGTTCATTCCTTTCATGCTTGTCATGTAAGTTCTTTTAACCTTGCTACTGTTATGCTATATGTTGTCATCAAGTTAAAATGAGCTAATGAGGATGTGATAAACGAAATTTCAGTGGACAATATTTTATTTGTTTAATCCTCTTCCACAAAATCTGATCCTGCAATACAATTTCTTGTAACAATAACCTGCTGTAGAAAAGATAAAATAGGTAGTAAGGTGTCTAATTTAATATTCATTCTGATATCTATTGGGAGCAAGTTTGTTGTATCCACATTGGTTATCACTTTTTTGAGATTAAATTGGGGAGTGCTTGAGTTATCCCTACCATCAGCGTCGCAGACAAAACAAACACATAAAAAGATGAGGTTTCCCCCTAATGTTGGAGTGTTGGGGTTCACACTCCTGCTCAGTGTTGGGGCTTTGGACATCCAGACACCAAGCTAAAAATAGACTCTTTTAGTTTGTGTTTAACTGGATTTTATTAAGCTGATTTTCATTAACTGCAGATGTACATTTAGCGCAATAACCAAGATTGTCCGGATCCCACGATTGGGCTGCTATTTTCTTGTAATACTGCTTTCAGATGTCATGACCATTCATTTCTTTTTCCTGGTATGTATGCCCTTTCCAATCTATGTTTGGAAATTCTAATTTCATCCTTGCGAGACATGTTCCATTACCTTAACCATATTTAGTTCCTCTATAGTTTCTTTTGTTTGTATCCATTAATGGGTAATTTTTATTTAGTTGGCCATGTTTAAACATCTTAATTATTAAAGGTAATCTCTTGTTAAATATATATGCTGTGTGTGCCGTGCAGTGTAAAGCAACAAACTAGTTTTGGACTCAGGTCTAGCAGCTCAAAGGCTCTAGGAAATTAGAAGTAGGAAATGCACCAAGATGTATTACATTGCATTTTGTTTGCTGATGGATATGTTTAGCCTTACATAAGAATATAAGTGAACTTCCTACTGACACAAAAATTAATGTGCTTAATATTGCTTTTCATTTTACCCACAGGTACGGAATACTGGGAGTTGGATGGAGATTGGTAATAGCATTAGCCATTTTGGAATAGTGAGTGCCCAAGTAGTCTTCGTTTTGCTGCTTTTTGCCCTCACAAATATATACACCAGAGATATTGTGGTCTCGTCTCGGCAACTAACTGCACGGAAAGTTATGTAAATTGTTCACTACTTTTAGAGATCCAAATACACTCATCCTTTTTAATTATTTTTTTTGGGTGCGGCATTCATTTTTGGCCCGAGTTTTGTAACTTAGCTAGTGTAGTTTGTAGATGGACCTTGTATAAAAATTTTGTGCTAATTTATTTTATATACATAAGAGGTGAATAGATTTTTACATGCTTTATTTATGTCATCAAATTTTCTTATTGTGCTATGATAACTTAACTTTTGTTGATTTAGTTCAGTTAGCAAAGTTAATTGCCCAGTGCAATGGTATACTACTAGTCTATTACGCGATTCACGCTGGCTGTTGACAAATTTCACGGAAGTTATAAAGTCGTTTCGTACAATTACTTGTTACCTCATCTTCTATTCTTCTCTAAGGTTTTCATGTTACAAATGTTTCATCGTCTCGAGCTGCAGAACACATGCAATGATATTATCTCGATAATGCAAGGGTTGTGTTTACTTCTCAAAATTTCACTCCAAAATTCCACTATGCAAAAAGTCCCATCACATCACATTAAAATATCGACACATGTACGGAGCACTAAATGTAAGTAAATAAAAAAACTAATTGTATAGTTTTGATGTACACGATGAGACGAATCTTTTGAGCCCAGTTAAGTCATGGTAGGACAACAATTATCACAAACTACGGTACAATGTCCGATGTGACTTAATTTTCTACCACCTTTTTGCCGGACTAAATACAGCCAGGTTGTGAAAGTTTTCCAGTCTTCCTATATATTTGCCTTCAGTTTGGACCGGGTATATTTGGCTGCAATCAGGGGCGAAGCTGGGCCTAAGACCACCCAGGCCATGGCCTTAGGCGTGGCCCAAAAATCCCTTTATACCCATGTATATTTTCTTGGCCCAGGTTACATTGTGGTCCAATAGAACAGCCGGCCTCCACTGCTTTCTTGTTCCTTCAGTGGAAACAGAACGCCCCAGCCCAAGCCCAGACGCCCGCAACGCCGCACTCCTCTCCTCTCCATCCGAAACCGGCGCGACGGCGGCGGGCAGCGCACCGGCGCGGCGACGTAGCAGGGCGGGGGGCGGCGTCCGCCAGCAGCCCAGCACCGGCGCGCAGCACGGCAGTAGGCGCCTAGCCTGGCTGCCTTCACGGGCTCACGGCGGGCGGTGGCGGCCGGCGGCACCATCGCGCAGCAGTAGGGCGGTTAGCTTCAGTATTCAGTGTTCAGGTTTTATCGAATTTGGCTTCAGATTTCTATAGGACATCAACTACGCTTATAAAATCAATCAAATCGGGGGGGGGGATATTTAGGCACCTGTAGATGAGAGAATGCTGTGTTTTGTGCCCTGTGGTATGGTTTCCTGCGTTGGATCGTAGTATTTCACTTTTCTCGTAGAACATTGTCTGGTGCACCTGCAAAGGGTCCAAGTTCTTCCTTCAGTGATATCTGTGTGTTGGCATGAGTTTGCGGCCAACAAACGGTGCGTAGAGGTTTGCCGGAGAGAACCGTCAGTGGACCTACGAACGTCGCCTGGGCAGGATCCCGTCGGGCAGGCGCACGCAGGGTTGTCCTAGAGTCGGTAGGCCACCTAGGACGCCCTCAATCGACGTAGAGACGAAGGAGGAACAACAAATAGTAGATTGGAAAAGTAGGGCAAAGAGGAAAAGTAAAAAGATAAACAAAAGTGTTTTTGATCGATTGGATGATCCTCAATCGGCCTTGGCCCTTTATATTTATAGGGTGGGATGGTCTTACCCCATTGAGTCGATTACAATATGGTATAAAACTAAGAGTCCTAAACCTACTCAAATTCAGACCCAAACCGGTCTGACCGGATTGGGAAACCGGTCAGACCGGTTTTCCCGGGTGCAGATCTTCCCAAAGTCGTAACTCTCTCATCCGGAGTCCAAATTAGGCGTTCCACATATGCATCTTGATCGTCTCGATGAGAGCTTCGCAATGGTGAAGTCCAATTTGAATTTTGATGAAGTTTCCTAAACCGGTCTAACCGGTTTGTGCATACCGGTCAGACCGGTTTGCACAGCCGTGCCAATTTTAGTCGCCATGCCCCCCTATTTTCTGGCAAAGCTTGCATGCCAGAAAACATCTATAATGATCAAAATTGGTTAAAGACGATGATTAATAGTACATCGCCCATATATTGCTCTAAGGGCAATAATTGTTTTATCGGCCATAAACTTGCCCTTTACTTCAAGGAACGACTTGCTTTGGCCTCCATAACTGCTCAGTAGTTGCTGACCTTGCTGGTATGACCTTTGCTTGCTGCTCCATTGATTCTTGCTTACGTATCCGCAGCAATCTTCTTTTTTTAGTATGAGACAAGCCTGAGGGACACCACCTCGGCTGTGAGTATTTTGAATCTCTCTTACTGTCCTTCTCATCTCCTGTAGAGTCAATAGGTGTATTTTTAACCAGATTATTGTCAACAATAAACGGTCTTTGCGTTGAACCATGACTTACATATGTAGGGGTATATTGAATCATATATGAACGCATATGTAAACTATTATAATCTGAAGGTGAATAATAGAAAGGATATGACCAGGACCATGGTGAGGTCGGTCTAACATATGAATAAGGTGCAGCAGCATAATTCACTTGAGATTTGCAAGAACAAGATTTATTTTGATGTTTTGATTTTTTACCTTTACCTGGCCGATTCCCTTGCTTTTGGCTTGCTCCTTTCTTCTTGTACTTGGCCAAAAGTTCATCGAAGGTCGGCTTCACCTTTTTCTTGTGCTTGGGGCACTTCCAACCTTTCTGGAGAAACCGGTCAGACCGGTCTGAGAAACCGGTCTTCTTTGTCTAGCCTTGCCCCCCAAGCACTTGATGGACCTTTTTCTGCACCTTTATCACCTCTGAATCAGCAGGCCTTTTTATCATCTCCAATGATTACATTTTTCCAACGGCCTTTTCGGCTTGATGTGGCTGAATTAGCACTTTAGGATTTCGTATCTCAATGGTATTCATAGGAAAAGGATTAGTGTCAACCTGCATGGGATGAAAAGTCAAACGACCTTCATTAATGTCCGATTGCACTTGCCGCCGAAATACATTGCAATCATTTGTTGCATGATAATAAGAATTATGAAATTTACAATAAGCACGTTTCTTCAACTCTTCTAATGGCGGCATAGTATGATTTATTCTAATTTTTCCAGCTTTCAACAACTCATCGAAAATTCTATCACACTTAGCCACATCAAAAGTATATTTAACTTCTTCTTGCCGATTCTTGCGGACCGGCTTTAGAGACTCACAAGTGCTAGGCTTGTCTTTGGATGACCATACAAATTCAGTACTATAAACATTATTGCTCTTATCGTCCGAATTATCAGATGCATAATAAATAGGACGATTATTTTTGTCATTGGTTTTTTATGAACTCCTAGATTCTTTAAGTCGATTTTCATTAGCTAGAGCTTTTTGCAATAACCGACTCACATATAAGAATTCTTGACCATCTAGCTTCTCTTTATGAACATCAAGCAAACCAGCATAAGCAAGATCAGCTAGATCTCTATCTGAAATTGTCAAACTATAGCATCGGTTTCTAGCATCTCTAAATCTTCTAATATATTCAGAAACAGATTCATTAGATTTTTACTTAACCGATACAAGATTTGACAATTTCAACTCAGTTTCACCATTAAAGAAATAATCATGAAATTTATCTTCAATATTAGCAAAAGCATAAACTAAGTTGGGTGGCAAAGAAATAAACCAAGTAAATGAAGCACGCGATAGATATAAAGGAAATAATCTCATTTTACAAATATCGTTAGAAGCAGCTTCACCACATTGTATAGTAAATTGGCCTATGTGCTCTAATGAACTTCTTCCATCATCCCCACTGAATTTAGTAAACTCTGGTATTTTAAATCCGGGTGGGTATGGAATATACTCATAATTCTCAGGATACAGTCTTTGATACGACCGATTATTAGTTTTAGGCTCTGTACCAAAAGTTTGTCTAAATATTTCAAGTATCTCTTCTCTAAATCCCTCCATCCCGAAACGGTTCTAGGTCTAGCTGATCCAGGATGTGGTGTTCGCTTTATAGTGGGTTGTGGTGTGCTATATGTTGCTGTTTGATTCGGCAATGTGTTAGGAACATGATGCAACGAACTATTAGAAACATATGCACCTGTAGATGGCTCACTATACACAACCGTATGCGGCATCGTAGCATTAGTAGCAGTCATTGTATTCCCTCCACCAGCCGAAGTACCAATGGTAGTCCGGCTATGTATGTGGTGGACTGGTGATGAACCAATGGGAGCCTTTGGAATATGCAAATTTGATAGATCCTCTGGTGCACTATCTTTAGAATTTTCGGTATTAGAAGTAGATCCATTAACATCCTTACCAGAAAATTGTTTATCAAATTTGGCCTCTAAGTGTTCTAAACGAGAATTAATCGTAGATTCAAATTTTTCACTCATGGCAACAAATTTATTATTAAAGCTAGCACTAACAGCTCCATCAATAAGATTTGTAATTTCTGAATCAATTTCAGGAGGAGCATTGGACTGTACCTTTAGCGCGGGAATATTGATGACGGCATCCTTGTCTTTCTTGACGTTCCCTTGTCGATCCATGGAGAAGTGCGATACGTATTGCTTCGCGGCTTCATCTTCTAGCTCCTGGATCTCCCGCTCTTTCTGATCACAGATTTTTCTCCTGATTTCAGCAAGTACCTTCTGATCTTCAGCCGACATTTGTTCAACTTTCGGCCTTGCAATGTTTTCAACATCAACATCAGCGGGTTTAGGTAGTTTGCCGGCCATGGCAGCCGATTGATCTACCCTTGTATCCCCAGCGGAGTCGCCAAATCTGTTGGCACGAATTTGCGGCCAACAAACGGTGCGTAGAGGTTTGCCGGAGAGAATCGTCAGTGGACCTTCGAACGTCGCCTGGGCAGGATCCCGTCGGGGCAGGCGCACACAGGGTTGTCCTAGAGTCGACAGGCCACCTAGGACGCCCTCAATCGACGTAGAGACGAAGGAGGAACAACAAATAGTAGATTGGAAAAGTAGGGCAAAGAGGAAAAGTAAAAAGATAAACAAAAGTGTTTTTGATCGATTAGATGATCCTCAATCGGCCTTGGCCCTTTATATTTATAGGGTGGGATGGTCTTACCCCGTTGAGTCGATTACAATATGGTATAAAACTCAGAGTCCTAAACCTACTCAAATTCAGACCCAAACCGGTCTGACCGGATTGGGAAACCGGTTTTACCGGTTTTCCCGGGTGCAGATCTTCCCAAAGTCGTAACTCTCTCATCCGGAGTCTAAATTAGGCGTTCCACATATGCATCTTGATCGTCTCGACGAGAGCTTCGCAATGGTGAAGTCCAATTTGCATTTTGATGAATTTTCCTAAATCGGTCTGACCGGTTTGTGCATACTGGTCAGACCGGTTTGCACAGCCGTGCCAATTTTGATCGTCAACACTGTGATATGCGGGGAATCGAGTCAATCGACGATGAATCAGACCGGCACTAGTTAGATATTTATTTTTATCAAGTTTGTTATGCCAATGTGTCTTAAATTATGATGTATTGGTCTAAATCGTGCATTTTAAGCACTTCTATCGATATATGAACTATCACTACTGCGATTATCGCTATTATGTATACTACACTGAGATTGAGTGGTATAAACGTTTACTAAGTGAACTTAGGCGTCAAAATTCGCCAGCTTCGCCACTGGCTGCAATCTACCCCTGACCGATCTTAATTCCATAGCATATCAAATGTACCCCAAAATCAAACGTTGCAGAGACTCATTCATCACTCATGCGGGTGCTGCAGTCCTCGTTTACATTTACCATGGCTCTCCTGAACCGAGCACCAAAAAGAGAAGCTGATCCCCCTGTTGACTGTTGACAGCAGGTGCTCGATCTATCACCATCGTGGTGGAGGTCCGGTCCAGTCGAGTAACGATATCATTAATCCCCGCCGCGCCGGCATCCGGTCCGCCCGTTCGTTATCCTCCCGCGTTATCCACCACCCGCGCCCTCCCCTCCGCCACGTCACGCCGCCCGGCCACATGGCGCCGCCCCAGTGGCGGCGCACCCCCCACGCCGGATAAGGCGCCCTCCCACCGCAGCTTCATAACCAAAAGCTAGCCTCCCCACGCAGCACGAGCCATCCACGTCCACACGCAAAAAAGCGCCTACCAGAACTTGCAGCTACCGAGATGGCGTCGCTCACCATGATGGCGTCCTTCGCGGCCGTGGCGGCGGCCGCGCCCTCGCGCCGCGGCAGCAGCTTCGCCGTGGCCAGGGCCGCCAGGGTCGACCGCAGCAGCTGCCAGCAGGCGGAGCCCGCGAGGCTGCAGGCGGCCGAGGAGCCGGCCGAGGGCCGCCGCGCCGTGTTGCTGGCTGCCGCGGCGGCCGCCGTCGCGGCCATCGGCGGCGCCGGCGCCGCCATGGCGGGCCCCAAGAACGGGACCCCCGAGGCCAAGAAGAAGTACGCGCCCATCTGCGTCACCATGCCCACCGCCAAGGTCTGCCACAACTGAGAGCACGCGCTGGGGGCGTGATGCGTGGCGTGGTGCCCGGGAGTGTGTGGTATATAATGCGTACGGTTTATCTCTCTTGTTGATTTGAGCTTTATTAGATCGATGAGACGGCTTGGCCCCGGTCGCCATGGACGGTCTCAAAGTTGTAATATTACCATTGCAAATTCGAGGATAAAACCGTTCTTGTTTCGTTACACGTTCATCGCATGCATGTTTGCCGAGCTCTGCCGTGCCCTTAGCTCGATAGAGGATCAATGGCGATCTCCTGCTTGCTGGTCATATGCTCGAACTGAACCGTGTGCTTGGCTTTTGTGTCTCTCGGTCTCGGCATTGAATGAATTGGTGCCGGCGTTATGTGGAACAAGCCTGACTGATTAATTAAGCAGGCTATGCTTCGGAACGAAGGAAAATGTTGCTCGTTCTGATTTTGTTCAGAGTAAACCAGTGGGCGTGAGCAGATGGGCAAACCTGCAAAGGAAGCGCTGCTGGAGGAGACGGGTGGGCCGCGGGCCGAGCTGTATGATGTAACTGTTCCTTGTTTGGGCCCAAATCAAGTTTTGACACTTTCGTGAGCAGCTGTTTAACCCAACCCTGATTCCAAACGGAATGCAGCATATGTGGCTGGATGAAATACCAAAATATAGCTTCTAGTTTCGATCGTCACAGGCAAACATATCACGCTGCAAAAGGTTGTTTTGACAACAAATCTAGCTTGGCAGTTCTTCGCAAACGCAAAGCCCCCCCTGGTATATATGTAGGTAGATATTTTGCGTTCGTAGAACACAATTCCTAAGGTAGGCCATTTTAGTGTAACTATTCTTTAGATATAACTAATCCCAAAAACAAACACGAAATATATAATGTTGTTGGAAACGGCGCGATATTTTTTATCCTTGTGCAAGTACTGGGCCAGGGACGTCTAGTCGGCAAACCCCTACTCGATCTCCATCAACCAAAAGAAAAGAAATGGAACCCCACTCCATCACATCCAAATGTCCACTAACCAAAAGACACATAGATGCATCCTAACGTCCAGTCCAGTCAGAGAGCCAAAATCTTCAATGCTTATCAACCGATCACATTAGGTCATGCCCAGCTACGAACATATAGACAACCATGTCCATCGATGCCCTTGGAGTCGAAATGAGGTTGATCCATCGAGCCCGAATTCCGAGGATCTTTCGAGAAGTGAGCTCCCAATCAAGCTTCTTCACGGTACTTTTTTTAGAAAATGAGATATATTAATATCCCAGCCTCTGCATCGACCAATGCATATAGCTGTATCTTATTACAAGCCAAACCAGAGCATTTCACGCCACGAAATAACAAAAATGAAGGTTTGACACACTGCCATGAATAGTTTGAAACAAAACTAAAAGGAAATTCTATTGCTGAAACGCCATCCAAATCTGGCGAAGACCTCCATTGCAGTTGTCTCAATCTGCATACAAGCTGCCTTCATTGCCTGCCGATCCTCCTCCTTCTGAAGCAAGGACCAAAATCTGATCCAATGCATTCCCTTGAAGACGACCTGCAAAAATGAGGGAGCTAGGCCCTTGTCAAAAACTATCTCATTACGACTAAGCCAAATCGCCCAGCATAACGCGCTTGCCCCAACCAGAACTTGAGATTTGAGTCTCTTTTCTACTCCCACCAACCAGTCATTAAACATATGATCGATACTAGTAGGTGGTCTTAAGTTACAAGAAACATAAACAATTCTCCATATAAATTTAGCCATAGGACAATCGACGAGTAAGTGTTGTATTGATTCATTTTTAACACAAAAACAACATTTCTTATCCCCTTGACATTGTCGCCTAGCTAAATTGTCTTTTGTTAGGATCACGCCCTTGATTAGAAACCACATGAAAACCTTTATCTTTAGGGGCAATTTCAATTTCCATATTCCTTTGTTGATTGGAAATGCTTGTGAGTTCCATAAAGTTTTATACATCGATCTTACTGAGAAGATTCCATTTTGGTGAAGCCCCCACACAAAACGATCCTTTTGGTTTGTTAATTGCACATCCTGAACTATGGCAACAACCTGATGCCATTCCTGCAAATTAACCCCAAATAAGGACCGCCTAAATGCCACGTTGAGTGGTCTCGATGACATAACAATATGTATAGAGGCACTTTTTTTCCTAACAATATTATAGATTGATGGAAATAGAACTTTGAGAGGTTGAGGCTGAATCCATGCATCTTCCCAGAACCTTACTTGGTGGCCATCCCCCAACGAAAATCTGCCCAACTGTAGGAATTTACCTTTGACCTTCATAAGGCCAGCCCAAAAATGTGAATCCCCATGCATATGATCTACCTGTGTGATGGTCCTATTTTGTAGATATTTCCTTCTAATCAGCCGTTGCCAAACTCCATCTTTATTAATTAAATTAAAGATTCATTTGCTAAGAAGACACTTGTTTTGAATATCCAGGTTTAAAACTCCTAGCCCTCCTTGATCTTTGGGGGTGCACGCCACAGACCACTTAGTTAGCCTATATTTCTTTTTATGCTGATCTGTCTGCCAGAAAAATCGTGACCTAAAGAAGTTTAGTCTTTTAAGAACACCGCGAGGGATCTCAAAGAATGATAGCATAAACATAGGCAAACTACTGAGGACCGAGTTTAAAAGAACCAAACGCCTTCCTACAGATAACATTTTGCTTTGCCAGCAAGATAGCCTCTTCTGAAAGCATTCCTCCACATGTTTCCAATCCAAATTACTAAGCCTTTTATGATGCATCGGTATGCCTAAGTACCGAAAAGGCAGTGTCCCCATATCGCAGCCAAAAATCTGCACATACTCACTTTGCCTATTTTTTGCATTGTCGTAGCAAAACATTTCACTCTTATGAAAATTAATTTTGAGACCAGACAGCTGTTCAAAAGCACAAAGCAAAAGCTCCATGTTCTTTGCCTGTTCAATATGATCCTCCATAAGAATAATAGTATCATCCGCATATTGTAAAATGGATAGTCCTTCATCAACAAGATGTGGTACTAACCCTTCAATCTGACCCGCCTCTTTTGCTCGACTAATCAAAACAGCTAGCATATCAACCACAATATTGAACAAAATTGGAGAAAGAGGGTCTCCTTGGCGAACCCCTTTTTTAGTTTGGAAATAATGGCCAATATTTTCATTTACCTTGATTGCCACACTCCCCTTAGTCATGACTTTATTGATCCACTCGCACCATGTTGGAGAGAACCCTTTCATCCTAAGGACTTGTTGAACAAAAGGCCATTTAACCTTGTCATATGACTTTTCAAAATCTAATTTTAGAATTACCCCATTTTTTTTCTTCTTATGAAGCTCATGAAGCGTTTCATGTAAAACTACCACTCCTTCCGTCCAGGGACAAAAGCGGACTGTGACGGTCCTATCAATTTCTCCGCCACCTTCAAAAGTCTATTATCTAGAACTTTTGTAAAAACCTTGAAGCTCACATTCAATAAACATATCGGTCTATATTGTTGTATTTTAATGGCTTCCGCTTTCTTTGGTAGCAACGTTATAACCCCAAAATTAAGGCTGTGTACTGGTAATCTCATTGCATGGAAGTCATGGAAAAGAGATATCAAGTCTGATTTTATCACTTCCCAAAACACTTGATAGAACTCTGTTGGGAATCCGTTAGGCCCGGGGCTTTATTATGTTCCATTTGAAAGATCGCAGCCTTAATTTCCTCTTCCTCGAACTGTCCAGTCATTACTTCATTCTCCTCCTCCGAAACCTGCGGTATATCATGCCGCATTGTTTCGTCTAATGAGAAAGAATTCGGTGAATGTGGTCCGAACAGTCCCTTGTAACACTCCGTTATGTAGGTCTTAAGATTTCCATCCCCAACAATGATTCCTTCATCTTGTTCTAATTGCACAATCCTAGTTTTTCTATGCTTGCCGTTTGCCACTAGATGAAAGTATTTAGTGTTATCATCTCCTTGCAACAACCTTGTTGTTTTGGAACGTTGGAGCCAATAGATCTCCTCCTCTCTTAACAACTTAGTTAACTGTCCTTTTAGATGATTTCTAAACTCTATTTCAGCTTGAGAGAGTAGAACTGTTTCAGCTTTAATGTCTAAGGCATTTTTTTTAACCAATCATCCTTTAACTTTCTATCCTGTGAAACTTTATTCCTAGCCCAACCTCTTAAAAAACTCCTCAAGCGCCTGATTTTATTTTGCCATCTCTCAATTGGAGTTTGATCTCTACTTTCTCTTTCCTAGACCTCCTTTACCATTTCAAAGAACCCATCCTTCATAAGCCACCCTAACTCAAATTTGAAATTCTTAGAGTTGCCTCGATGTGATGGATCTCCTGAGCTTAATAATAGAGGTGTATGGTCTGAAATTTCTTGGGTCAAGGCTTGAACCGAAGCTAATGGGAATTTCAGTTCCCATTCTGTAGAGACTAAAACCCGATCGAGTTTTTCATATGTTGGAATCGCCGTATAGTTTGCCCATGTATATTTTCTTCCGGTCATATCAATTTCTCTCAAATTAAGAGTTTCAATCACTGCATTAAAAAGAAGTGGCCATTTATCGTTATATCTATCATTGTTTTTCTCCGAAGGGTTTCTAATAATATTAAAATCCCCCCCACAACCAAAGGTAAACTATCACAAGCACTAGATGCTCTCATCAACTCTGAAAGAAAGGCCCTTGAATTCTCCCTGTGCTGCCCCATAGACAGACATAAGAACCCATTTAAACCCGTCTTCCCTATTTGTGATAGAAAAGCGGATATGAAAATCTCCCTCGTCAACCTTATCCACAATAAACTTTGATTGCTTTACTCCCAACAACAATCCACCTGACATCCCTCGTGGTGCTCGCCAATGCCAGAAAAACTCCTCATTAGAACTAAAATATTCTAGGCAGATCCCCGAAAAAGATGATTTATTAGTTTCTGACAATGCTATAAAATCTAGCTACTTGTCTCAAACAGTATCATGCAAGAAGGTATGTTTCGCCAAATCACGCAGCCCCCTACAGTTCCAGAAAATACCTTTCATTTTAAGATTTTTTATTTATTGTTGCAACCTTCTTTTTTTATTTTTAATTTTTTTCTTCCTTGACAGGGACTTCCACTAAGCCCCCGGCAAGGTCCGCACTGTCATCGTATATTAGTTCCTCCATCAAACCGCCACAAATTCGGTTCAAGGAGGGAACGTCAAGGCCGATGTCCTCATCACGGTACCTAGCAGAGCCTACCAGAGGGTTCTTGAAGAATGAAGATTTATGCCAGGGTTCCGTTTCTCGACGCCGTACCGTACCAGCGAGAAGTGTGGATCATCTAAGGTCCTCATGAGTCGAGCTTTGAGTCCACGTAGGCTGGAGAACTAACTTAAATACAGTAGCATGTAGCATGTACACAGCGGCCTCCGGCCTATATATATGCCTGCATGGTTATTCTGTCATCTTCGATCAACAACGCGAATAATTAAGCTATCAGACTCCCGTGATCAAGACCAATTGCCCGATCACACGACACGTCGTCAGGCTTCTTGATCAATACTTTACTCTGTAGTCGCCAATAAGTGGCGCACCTAACAATGCAGCCGGCCGGAACGAACATTCTTCCAGCTACGCCTAAAGGCCATCTATCAGGTTTAGAATTGGTTTGGCAAAGTTAGAGAAGAGAGCATAACAGGTTGTCATCGACTTCCAAAAACGCCGGACAAAATTGTACTACCTGCTTCCTTTTGCAGCTTCTCTTCTCTCAATCTCTCCCTCTCAATACTCATATATTCTGGCTTTCTCAAGAACAAATCTTTCTAGGGCATTCTCGATCGAGTACCATTTAGGTGTGTGTGTGTATACAACGCCTTTACACATAACGACAGATGACTGTGTAATGTGGGTATCATGTCTGAAATCTTTTTATACACGCGTTAGGGCAGGTTTCCAAACAGAGTTGCAAGTTGAAACGAGAGGAATCGGGTGCGTGGCGGCGTGCTCTCGCTAATTAAACAAAAAAAAAAGAATCAACAGCGGCTCTCGTCTTCTGCTGCTAGGACTAGGACTAGTACTACTACTATGGCCTACTAATAATAAGTTTTCGTTTGGATTATTTCCAGCGAGTCAACAGTGTTTTTGTCTCAGCGAAAACCAGCGCCAGCCACCAGCCAGCAATGTTTTTCTCTCAACAAAAACCAGGGCCGGCCACCAGCCAAACGAACACGGCAAATATTGTGGTTTTCATGACGCAATGGAACCTTGATCCTCGATTTAGAGACGAAATCGACTCGATACACATGCTTTTGGAAACTCTGACAGGATCGATCATCGCAAATTCTGATCGATGGCATCATATTACAAGCCGGACATAAACATGGATACAGGTATAATTAACCACTGTGCCAGGCCTGTGGCCTGTGCTTGGTGCTTCCTGGCCCCTTCTGCATTCTGCAGAAGGTAGTACACGACAAAGGCGTACGGTACTCCTAGGCAAAGACTCAGCTGGCCCATCTTTATCCACCATATATGCAACAGCAGCTACCTCAGCACGTTCTGTCCCTTTCAATTGAAGTAGCCTTTGCAAAGGGGCAGACCACCGACCATACTTAGGGGTTAAGGATGTGTACATTCTCTCTATCTCTATACATGCATGCATCTGTTTACTCTTCGAGCTATATATACATGTACCTGTCATTTCTGAATAATTTAACATGCAATCTAATCAGCAAATTAAAAAGTGGCAGAACAAAAAGGGATGATGCGATCGATATCGATCGAGACATATTTGTATATATATTTTCAGACGATGCATGTATTCATCAGCAGAAAGATTAGCAAAGATGGTACATCATTGATTTCCTGTGTACATGATTATATATATAGCATTTGGCGATCTTCCTGGCGGTTTCGTGGCCGAACAAAAGGTAGAGACTGTTTCTTTTGGCCCAACTTCCAGCCCCAACCAGGCCAACCTGTACAGATCGATCAAATCGCTGCTAGCGTTGGCCAACTGCTTTTTGGGGCAGAATAAAAATAGCGAGACCACTCTACCGTGTGTTCCTAGTTCATATATATGCATGAGAAAAGGAGACCAGCGCGTTAGGACCTCTTGAGAGTTGAGATCTACTGATAAGTCAATTAATCAGTCTCTCCATCCTGCCGTTTCAGAAACTTAAGCGACGTTGGCGCGCATTAGGGCTACCTCTTGAGATCAAGTAGTTCTTGTGTAGTAGTAGCTTTAGTTTAGATTCATCTCCCCCAAAATCTTAAATTTAGATGGCAACAATTTCTGCCTAATCGACTTCTGATAATTACACTATCGATCTTAAGTTGCAGTTATCGATCGAAACCGTCACCAGCTAGCTGGTCCTCTGACCTCTGTTACTATCAGGAAAAAGCAGAGAGAAATAGAACTTCACTGGTCCTCTCTAGCTCATAGTCTCATTTATCGATGGAAGCTAGCTAGCATCTGAACTTGGAATATTGGATGTACAAATCAAATCCAACTTGGTACCCCCAAACAAAAAGATGGTGGTCACTAAATGATTACAATCTTCCCGCAGTCGATTCTCCAAATGTTTCTTTTCTGCTGCTTGCATATATACGTGATGACAGTCATAAAACGTTTATTATTGGATAAGCTAGCACACACTGAATACATATGACAGCAAATGTGCCAATCATTTGTATATGTGCTTGACCCAATGCAACTTGATCTACTCTACCATATGCATGTTAGTGGCAATCTGGACCACGGCTCGGAGAGTTGGAACAGTGTGATATGCGTCAAATATAGTAATAGATATCGTAATCGTGGGAATATTGTTGTTCTTAGGTAGGATGGATGCATGGATTATTGTTCTAAGGCAGGCAAAGGGAAACAGCTTGCAGTAACCCCCTAATTAAACAAGGGCTACCTAGCTGCAAAGGTATAGATTTGGAGGCTAACCTAAGCCAAAGGCACATACACCATTTTGAGTTTTGACCCGCAGTTGCCTTTCCACAGCAAACCAGCTTCCCTTTCCACGGCGAACTAGCTGCTTCATGCGGCAAAGTAGCTTTTTGCAGACGCTTACTACTCCAACCGAAATATATCAGTGTTATTGTGATGACTGTAAATTGCAGAGACTGAACCCAAAAGAACAGCAAGGTATATAGTAGAACGATGTTCTGCTTGTATATGGCGCAAGTTTGCTAGAACAAGCATGAGAGATATTTTCTTGGATATTTTCATACGGCTTTTGGCATAGTGTGCTCAATCATCAAGAATGAAATAAAGCAGCTTAGTTCTCGTCCATGAGAGCGAGAGCGAGAGAGCGATAGGCGGCTCTAATAATTATCATCCAAAGAACCCCAGGATCAAGCTGTGCAGCAGCAGCTTCTTCTTCATGCATGCATGAATGCAATGCAATGCAATGCTTTCCACTTCTTTTTCCATATAGCTAGCTGCTAGGGCCTGGATCGGAGGAGCAGCACAAAACTAAAGCAGAGGCTTGGAAACCACGCGCCCCTTTTTGCATGGAACACGCTCTCCGATCCGGCCGCGTTTGCTCTCTATCCTATCAATCATGTCATCTTGCCGCTAATGCTCTATAGAGAACACGCGCGCGCGCTTTAGCATCCTTTCACGTCGGCGATCTGGGCCGTCCACTACCCCGCGATCCTCGATCCCGGCCGGCCGTACGCCCGCCTTTTGTTGGAACTCGCGCATTATATTGGAAGTTTGGAACCCTAGCCAGCCCGCCAGCTTGCATCCACCATCCCCTGGTCCTCACAGTCCAGTCCCCTCTCCGGCTCTCCCTCCCTATAAATTCAGCTGCCCCCTCGCTCATCTCGACTCCATTAAGCCACTGCACATAGAGTCGTTTGATCAAGCAAACTCCCCCCATCACTGATTATTAGCCACTAATAATCAGCACAGCTGCTGCTCCTCTGCTTGCTGCTGTGTGTTTAAGGTTAATTAATTAGATCATCAAAAGGCCGGCATGGGAGGCAAGTCTTCGTTCTTCTGCCCGATCTTCAGCTTCCTGCGCAAGTCGAGGCGGTACGACGACGACATGAGCGACTGGGACGGGCGGACCGGGTACGTGCGCAAGGTGCGGTCCAGCGACGAGGACTACGGCGGATGGTGGGTCGGCGAGCGCGACGTCGACCGCAAGGCCTCCGACTTCATCAACAACTTCCACCAGAGGAAGGTCACCGTCTAGCCAGCCATGGCTACAGCTGCCACCACCGCCATGTGATATGCCGATATGGTCATCTCCAATCCAAGGGTTTATGGGAACGACGACAACTGATGTGTGGCGCCTCCATCCTCAACGTCGACGACGGCGGTACGGCCGGCCGGCCAGCGCGGTCTAGCTACGTTGAAGTTTATTAGGTTCTTTGATATATATATTCTTATATGTTAATGTATGTTGATTACATATATATTAGTTGATCGATCTCGTTTGTGATGTTAATTAGTATGCTGTGTTCATTTAATCATGAGGATGAATAATAATAATTCTGGACAGACCTATGTATGTATATATAGGTCTCTATTGTTTTGTTTGTGGTGCGTATGTGTGTGTACTGTGGAGACATATATAGGGATGCATGGATGGATGTGTCCATAACAGATTCACACATGTATCATATCACCTATCACCCAGCAAATAGTAATGTATATATGGTCGATCATGTTATCATATAGCTAGCTTGCACCACTTGCAAACAATTTCTTCTTTTGGGACGTACTGCTAGAGAACTCTTAATTTGTTCTCCTTGAAAACCTTGATTACCATATTTATGTAGTCCGTACATGCATCAACAATAAGCTGGATCTGGAACTAATTGGTGTTTGCACAAATTAAAGGTGATCGAGAGATACTGTAGTATCTAATGCGCGCGACACTATTGCTTGGAGATTTTATTCTGTACTTCCTCTTGCAACTGGCATATTTCTCTTTGCACAATAAAAGAAACCCAGCTGGCCCGGTTCGAAATGCATGTTTTGTGTTCTTGGTACCTGTATCTATGATGTGACCAACGTTATTAGCTCCATAGATTCATTTCTTCATTTTAGTCACCCTTGAACTAGCAATCCATGTAAGGATGGCCATATGTTATTGTGAGGTCAAAGCCAAACCCCCAGTTCTCAATCATAAAAATTCTTTATTGGGTCATGTTCTGTTACCGTACGGTACTTCAAAAATTTTATCTGCCATATAGAGCTTTAAGCAATACCCTCTTCTTTGCCAAAAGCTTTCTTTTCACAAAGTTGTATAGTGCTTGAAATCATCTTATTAAATTCGTTGCTTTACACTAATCATTTAGATATATGCATGTTTGATGTTAAGTTCTAAAAAATTAAGTGCCTCCTATTAAAATAGGGATTCGGTTCATTTCACTTGGCACTCGAGAATTTCACAGCATTGACTCATGAAGTCATGATATCTTGTGTGCTAATAAGGGTTATTTTTGCACTACTACCTGGTACTTTTAATAATGAGAAAGACCATATATATACTAGCTGAATATATATTTGGTCATAAGAAACGTGTAACAGTGTGGGCAAATAATGGTTGATATATTGCACGTTAATTTGTAGTGGCCATTGTCATCATTTCGTCCAAGAGAAAACGTTCTTCTAATTCTATAAATCCTTGTTTCATCACAATAATATCCTGAAAGTCGAATTAATATATAAATCATTCCTCTCAGTAACCCTTATGACCAAATATATATTCTAATTATCCTGAAAACGTTCTTCTAATTATATATAAATTAATTCTATATTATTGTGAAAACACAAGCATCTATATACAGTAAAAGGCCAAAAGGGTACTACTATGGGATCGGAGGGTAAAAAATATATATTCGCGTCATTTTCAAATATCCAAACTCAACGTATAAAAACATAAATTGTAGGATAATTGAAGCTTGGCATTGTTGGGCTTCGATCAAACGATAAGGAAAAAAAAGCTATTCCCGGTGTAACCATGTGCTAGCCTCCTTTTAAAAGTTGTTCTGAGAGCTAGAAGCAGCTACTCTCCCAGTAGTACGTAGCTCTCTCTCTCAAAAGAAAAAAAAAGTTACTCCCAGTAGTAGTAAACCAAAACATGCTATTCCCGGCCTAATCAAGCGGGTACATTAATTTCCGCATAGCCGCCCTGTCGTTTTACACATAACCAAAACATGATATTCGCTACGCTCGCGAATTTGAACCTAGCTAGGATCGCAAGGCCAAGGAACCTGCATATCATCACTGCATGCTACAAGGCCGCACGCAGGTCCTGCCCGTGAACGTGAAAGCCGCTCTCCCCTCCCTAGCGAATAAAGTGGCGTGTGGCTTGTATCGGAGGCCATGGTTTTCCTCCAAGCAAAGCTGCACACCCACACACACCACACTGCAGGCATCTTGCTCCATCGATCAGACCGAGGCATCACGCGGCGAAAAGGCGAAAGCGACGCGTCGTGCTCTTGTGGATGAGCGCAGGCGCTTGGATGTCTTGATGTCTCTCGTATGCTTAATCTCTTTGTTCTCTCCGTGTATGGAATAAAAATGGGTCTCATGCATGGGTGAGATGAGTTGATGGAAGTTATTTACATATATAAAAATGGTGTCTCTCGCTCCATCTGACCTCAGCTGCACATAGAACCCAGAAAGAAGTGTCAGAAAGCCGATGCAAAAAAAGCGGCCTTTCCTTCCTTCTTTCGTGTCGCTGGTCTCAAACTCTCGGTGGCCCACGGTGAGTAGTTAGTTGCTGACACGTGCAGTGCGCATCTAGATCAAGAACGACGCAGCGTGCTCGTGCATCTTTTTTCTTTTCCTTGCTCGCTCATCATCTCCTCTGCTTTTCTTACCGGGGAAGAAGAGGTCGGGGCAGAGTGAACCTGCCTAGCCGGGGTCCTCAGTGGCGTAGACACGTTGGGGCAGCTGCCCCAGTTAAATACGTGTCAGTTCGAATACATTCCTTCTTATCCGACGATACTTTTAAGCTTCGTCGGCATTTTTAGATGACGTCATGGCTAGCAGGTTCTTATTACTTATTAATTTGTGTCTTTATTCTTTAAATTTGAGGATACATCTTCAAACTTCACATAAAATTTATGTAATTGCAGTATATAGATGTGTGAACTTGTGTGTGTTTCATTTTGGTTTGGTACGCCGTTAGAGTCGCCCCAGCTTTTTTTTTCCTGGCTCCGCCACTGGTCCTCTCGACGGCATTGGTGGCCTGGGCACCGTGACAGACCTTTCCATGCTGAGAACTTCACTTTTTTTATGCGTAACACCGGTAGAACAAAAGGTTACCTTTTATCAAACAGCATCGTAAAAGGGACGCTGAAGTGATGGTGAAGGGAAAACATGAGCTCCAGTCCTACATCCTACTGATCGTTTCTTAATCCTCCTTTTGGAGCCCACAGCGTGCCAAAGATTAAGACCCCAGTTCCAGCGTTTTGCAACCTGTATCAAGAGTTAGAACAATGACCGCCCACAGTCCTCAGTTTGGTATTACCTTTGATGTCGTGCAGGGGCAGGGTGCAGGCTGCAGCTGAGCACGCACAAGCACAAGGGCTCATCACCAGCGCAACAGACCGACAAATTCCAACACAGGCCATTGATGTACATGGTTTGTCGACAGACAGGCTTTAGTTTACAACCAGTCTTTTTTCTGGAATGTCACATTGGTGCTACGGTTACAGGTAACGCTTGACATCTCTCTACAGAGTTTACACTCAAAGAATGTTATCTTCGATGTTCAGCTGCTTCTAATGCAACTGGCGTGCAGTGTGTCATGCATACATGGTACAACACAAATGGACGGCCGAGGCGGAACAAATCATAGCTCGGCTCTGATGAATCTCGCGAGGAGCAATGCTCGTCCTCCCATAATCTGCACGTATCTTAAAATCCTGGAAAAGAATACGGACGCTCAGGGCATTGGAGTTGATGCTTCTGGCATGGCTGCAATACAGAAGACAGGATGGTGGTGCCAATCAATCTTCATGCTCATCTTCTTCTTCAGAGTCTGTAAGGAAAGCAACGTAAAATTATAGCAAATTTTAACCTCAACAGAGGTTGGAAGAAGCTAATTATAAGACCAATACAAAATTTCCATGCTCATATAGAATACCAAAAACTTCAGACAGGGCAGTGCTTACCAGATCGAACATCATCTCCAACATTTCTTGTCTTGATTTGTCTCACAAGCATCCGATATATTAAAACCCACCAATATATGTGGAGAACAAGTAGTGAAAATAGCAGGGAATTGAAAACATAGTAGTATATAGGACCGTCAAAATTGTGCTTCTTTTTATCCAAAGTCAACAAGACTTCATAGCTGAAATAAATGGGTTTAGTCAGATCATGTGTAAGGAAACTAAAAACATTCAGTCAGTTGCTCCTAAAGTAAGTAGCGAATCAGTATGGTAGCTTATCAGAATTTAACATGTTTATGATGGTATATTTTGGACACTATAGAGCCTGTTCGGCTGGTAGAATGAATAGTGCTCGGCTTATATGATTTGCAAAGTGCAGAAAGGTGTGAAATCTCCAATTATTGCCAGTGCTGCATACAAAACTCCAAAACTTTGACAGTATGGTCAGTGGAAGTAAGGGAGTAAGTTTCTTCAGGGTATAAGATGCTAACTGTAAGACACAATGAAGCCTTGTTCTTTAGACTAGAGGAAGTCACTATCAAAACTTTCACAATAAATGTTGGGTATGAAACAAATAAAAAACTTGTGCCTGTTTTTACATACTGTATATGCATACAAAACTTCTATTCTTCTAACACTTTGAAGATTTTTCTTGGCATAAGAATCTGATAAGACTACTGAATCAGAACAGGACAATTTACCTTGTACTTCTCAGAATCCAGAACGGGAAATACGTGAGGCGGAGAAGAATCCATGAAACAACAAAAAGAAGAAATGAAACATTGGCAAGCCAATCGCAATGGCTGTACTTGGACATCTTCCCTACTTCCAGGAAAACGTCACTTGCATCGTGAATTGCCAATACTATTGAGCCAACTCTAGCAAATCTGGTTCACCAAGGAAAAGAAGTTTGAATTAAAACACATTGCCCATGAATTATGGGAGTGAAAAAAAAACAAATCAGCAATGAGACTAAGAAGCCCTTCTATACTTTTCGAATGATGTTGCAAAATTTCGAAACAATAAAAGCTAAGATTATTCAAGATAAGAAACATACCTGAACACATAAGATAGAATGATCAGAACAACAGTAGCAACATGATGTGACATTGACACGCCAAAGTCCGAACGCCTTGTTTCCCAAAACATTAGTGCAAATATAGAATATGTGTAGAATCCAGCAGCATACATATAGACAGCCTTAAGTTTCAATCTGAGAGTAAAGGCGCAACCATTAGATCTAGGTCAGCTTGAGAACCAGTATGAATTTGTATCAGAAAGTAGAGTGGAAGGATCAGAATTACTTTATCTTTTGATCAGGCCAAACCTGTTCTCCAGGTCCTACCCAAAAATATCTAGTATTGGTGAACCAAGGCTCGTTATATGTGACTGACAAAGACAACAGCTCTCCAGATAGAAAATAAACACATTTCCAAGCCGATTCCTTGAATTTTCTTATCTTCTTCCTTGTTTCTTCTGTTTCATTATTAGCTCTCTTATGTCCCCACCTAAGTATAAGCCTCCTTGCAACCCACTGAAACAATTACAGGAAAGATAAGTAGCAAAGTTGGATGGTTAATACCAAACTCTTGGGAATATCACTGACTAACATAAATGAAGAAACGAAGATGCGAAAAAAGAGTAGGAGAATTAAAAAGAGAAATTATTGGGACACCAGACTAGAGAAACATGAAAGTCTATTTCTGAAGGATGTTGATGCCGTAGACCCAGTTAAATAACCCTTTACAAACAGCATATTCCAGAAGTATAAGCAGATCCAAACCCAATATTGGCTAAATTCAATAAGTAAAGTACTGATGAAAATATCTCAGCGGCGAAATAAAAATGACTAAACTTTAAAGACAATACAAATGGTCAACGGTTCTGTGTCAAAATTCCAAAACCGTATGCAGTGAATATAAATTATTCTCTTTAATAATATTTTCTAACAGGAAAAAGTCCATTTTACTCCCCTTACCTGTCCACTTTGTCTACTTAACCCCCTCAACAAAATTTAGGCTCGATTTGCTCACTGGGGATAGATTGAACCAACTAAAATAGTTTGGGGGAGTAAAATGAGATTAAATTCTTTTCAGGAGCTTAAGCAAACAAAGTGGATAGGTGACTGTACTAAAATGGACTTTTTTCTAATATTTTTTTAAAAAACAATATCAATGTTTCATCCAGTTCAACTTAGCACATAATCACATCTAACCTTCAAGTTAGCGATATAAATGTACAGTATTTATTCTGCTGTAAAGCTTGTAATTCAACCAAACTAAATGGAAGAACTCTGCATTTCCAATTACATCCAGATCAGAATGTTCAGACATATAGCTAGCAATAGAAATTGGAAAACAAACTGAATGCAAATCACCATATAAAACTTAACACAGAAAACCAAAAGGCATTTTGACATAGAGAATATGAAAGATCAGCGAAGTTTGTGGTCCCAGAGAAACATGAGGATGAAGCAAACTGCTCTCACACACCACAGCTGGATCTTCTGATATTATAATTCACAAGAAAAGTTGTATTTCAGTGATTTATACCCCATTTTCCTAGCTCAAGATACTCAACCGGCTCATTAAAGAAAAGGCTCTCTCATGCCAGAAATTGCGGTCCAACATAAGACCTTTTATACATGTTTCCATACTCATGAATTGACCAAGTAACTGTACTTAGTTTTGAATACAACACTAGCAATAAATACTGTTTACCATACAAAAAGAGCAACTGATGCTAGATATAGTATCTGTGAGCTCCTGGTGCCAATTACATGCAAATACCGTGACTCTCAAGTATTCAAAGATCATTCCGCAATAGCTGCCAGCATACTGACATATGAACCGCAGCTGCAAACCAACCAACCATGGTACTCCCTATTTATCAAGCATCAATGTTAGAAAAAAGCAAGCATCTCCATTAAATTCCATTGCCTTATACGCGGAAGCTGCATATCTTTAGCATTGGCCTAGTTCTGGATTCAGGGACCACAATGGGGGCAAACCCTTGTACAGGTATGCTGAGCACATTTCAGGGGGCTTTCCGATAGACTCAAGTGAGTTCCGAACCGAACAATTTAGAGGATATAGGTGTAGAATTGAGCGGGGAAAAGGTACAGAAACAGAAAGAAATGATATGTTCAAGATCTTCCAAAGTAGATCATCATTTGAGCCCGGAAAGAAGCAATCACTAAACCAAGCGCTTTCCACGTGTCAAAATTAGCCCAGACACGCAACGACTACAGATGATTAGATCACTAAAAATAGCGCCTTGTTATCGCGGCAATTGTACAAGCTGCGATTAGAGATGAGTAAACAACAAAATTTGAAGCGGATTTCTCGGGCATCAAGCATCGCGCTGGCCTCTTGAGCGCGGAGTCAGTCAAGGTTCCTTGACTTAAACAACCCAACCAAGAAAGAAAACGACGGCAAGGGGGGCGGGGGCGCACCTCGAAGACGAAGCGGTCGAGGAAGAAGCGGACGGTGGGGAAGAAGAGGACGAAGGCCGGGAGCGCGAGGAAGTCGTCGTAGGCCGGGTAGGACTCGCGCTCCCAGTCCACCCCCGCCAGGAGGCGCCCCGCCGCCGCCCCGAGCCCCATGTGCCCCGCTCCTCCCCACGGCCCCGGCGGAATCGAAGGCCGCCTCTGGAGAGTCCCGTGGCGGCGGCCGCCACAAGGATCGACGGGATTGGTCCCCGATTCGGCCGGCGGCTCTGTGCAGGAGCAGGAAATCTCTCTGGCCTCTGGCTCTGGGGACAGCCGGCGGGGGTCCTCCGTGTGGCCGCGCTCGCCCTGTGATGAATGCGATTTTTCACTTTTCTCCCCGTGCTTTTTTTTTGTCTCGTTTTCTTTTTATCTCCGCAATTCGTACTGGTTGGTGGCCCTCGCTGGCGGAGATACACGGTACGGAAAATTCGAAGGCCTTGGGAATTGTAACGAGGTGGCCGTGTATTTTACTTCAGAAGCTAACCCTAACCGTACACTTTTTTAGAAACGGAAAGAGCTGATCGAGAGGAAAAAAAACGTACCATCCCCATGACTAGAAAAGGATATTATTGTTCCAAAGCAAAAGATTTCATGGCATGAATACGAAAGTTCATGAAAAAAAAACATCTTTGTCAAGGAGAAGCGAGCAGGTTGGATTTCTTCCAGCAAAAATGATGATGGCCCTCTGTTTAGCTCCGATAAACTTTCTAAAATTCTCTCTCCAAACTTCACCATTCACTTATCATATCAAATCACATCAAATCTCTCACATTGTGCATGGAGCATTAAATATAGGTAAATAAAAAAACTAAGTACATGGTTTTGATGTACATGACGAGACGAATCTTTTGAGCCTAGTTAGGTCATGATAGAACAACGATTACCACAGACAAATAAAAAGTGCTGGTAAGCTACAGTGTCCGATGTGATTTTTCGATCAAATTTTACTTATTTTTTTACAACTAAACACACCCGATGAGGGAGGGGTCAGTCAGTTCTCACATAAACACAGATGAATAACGGGACCCAACCGCGACAGAGGACGGCGGCGCCCACTGTAGTGTGCACGACGGAAATGAATTGGCGGTGCAGCATGCAAACAGTACATGCTCGATGCAGCAAGCGCATGCCTGACGTCGACCGTATAAAAAAAATGTACTGTAGCTGTAGGAGTAATCAAATGAACGATTCCATGCATACTGAAACAGCGTGAAACCATTGGTGCAGATCACAGGGCAGCCGACATGGTGGCATGGGAAAATTCCGAACCCCCACTGCTGTAGTAGGAGTAGTACTGGTATTATTCAAGTATTCAACTGAGTGAATATTAGACCCTGTTTAGTTCCCAATCACATCACCAAAATTCTAAAAATTCTCTCTCTAAACTTCACTATTCACCTATCACATCAAATCTTTCTCCTCGTGCATCAAGTATTAAATGTAGTTAAATAAAAAAACTAATTATATAGTTTTTGATGTATACGATGAGACGAATCTTTTGAGCCTACTTAGGTCATAGTAAGACAATATTTACCACAAATAAACGAAAAGTGCTATAGTGCGCTACGGTGTCCGATGTGACAGTTTCACCAAACTTTCTCTTCCTCTTTCTGGAACTAAATACGCCCTATTCCCATCTTAAAAAGTCATGGAAGGGATAAGGGATGGATTGCTATGCTGGCTTGCCCGGGGTGAGGGTACGCGTGTTTGGCCCTGTTCGCTTGACTTCTGCTTATCCAGCCAACAGTATTTTTCTCTCACAACGAATCAGCATAAGCCATCAGTCAACAGTGTTTTTCTCTCACAACAAATCAGCATAAGCCATCAGCAGAAGTCAAGCGAACAGGGCCTTTGACGGCGAACTATCCATTATTCCATTGTTCAACGAGGAAACGAGGTGTAAAATCATGAATTATTCCATCGCCTTTCGCCTCCAAGTTGCTCTTGCTCCCTAGGCTTGCTGCCTTGCTATATGTTGAAACTTGAAAGTTGAAATGTGGGGCATTTCAACAAACGCATACCAGGTGAGTAGATATCGAGTCAGTTAAACGCTGGACCGGACGTGCTTTATAATCGAGCTGAAAGGCACTCAACAACTTACTTCTTTGGAACAAGCAACCAAAGCTCCCCAAATCTTTAGGTGACACGGATAAGGACAGACACAACTACGCGAGTTTCTTTCTTTATTTCATCTTTGGCCCAAAAATTTCGGTCGACTACCATGTTCATATTCTCTTACTCCCTCCATACCCATAAAGCAAGTCGTTTTGGATAAGATTTCAGTCAAACATTAGAAATATAAATCACGAATAGCTTTTAGGTTGTTAGTTTGAAAATGTGAAAACTACGTGAATAGATTTGTCTTGTACAATACTTTTATACAAGTATACATATGTCAGTTTTTAACAAATACTTTTATAAAAATAAGAAGTTAAAGTTATGCTTTAGAGACCGTATCGTTGTCTCAAACGATTTGCTTTATGGGTATGGAGGGAGTACCAATTGCCTGGCGGTGTTCGTTCTCTCCAGTTTTACAGAATATACTTCTTGGAAAAATCTTGCAGTGCCCAGACCAAAACATGGTGTATTTGCATCACGTGCACATTTTAGGTTTTTATGTTTCCAATTCATTTATATGTTTGACAAATTGGCGACTTCACCCAAATTAAAGCAAGCAGAAGATAATAGATTTCACCTTCCATGACACGATGATCCGATAATATTTCAGTTCAACAGGATCTGCAGGATAGAATGGGCAGCCTGTGGAACCGGGCTCTAGATTGTTTGCTTTTGTTGTGTATTCAATAGGCTAACATATTCAGATGGTTTTCTTTGTAACAATATACCGAGTAAATAGCAAGCTATGGTTGTGTATTCCCAACAAAAGAACGGACAGATTTAATTCGCATTTATTGGCCTCCATTGTATTGTTATGTATTAAAAAATTACTCTGCAGATGTTCTTAAATCACCGACTTCGGCAGATTTCACGCTCCCCCGCATCGCTCTGTTCCATCGCACTTTGCAGAGCGTTGGCAAAGCTCCGTTAGGTAGGCTCTGCGGTCCTGAGAAATGATTCTGCTGATTAGCTGATTATATAAAGTGATTATCTGAAATGAACTAAGAGATTGGGAGCGGAAACAAATAGCTTCTCCTGATTCTGTAAAGTAATTTTTCCTCCTGATTTTGAGAGTTTATGCTAAAGAATCAATGAGAATCACTTTCAGCCATAGAATAATTTCTCTCAGAAAATCAAAATCAGATAGAGCTCTGCCAAGAGGCTCTGTGTGGCAAAGCTGAAAGCTCCAAACTTCATAAATATACATGGAGCTGAATATTAGCTGCTCTAAAAATCCTGAATTAGAACTGATTCATTCATTTTATAGTTTATACTAAATATTAATATTTAAATATTTTAATTTAATATAAAAATATAAATTTAGTCTGGAGTTTTGCTAAACGACGTCTGCTCCATGTTTATCTTTTTTTTTGAGATTATGCTCCATGTTTTTTTTGAGGGAATGCTCCATGTTTATCTAGCTCAGTATGGAGCGGTCAGGCCTGAACTGTTCCGACCGAGATAATTAGGTGTCTATTCAGCCCACACTCTACCCTCAAACCCAGCCCGTGTAGAGCCCATACGCGGATGAGTTCACTGGGCCCATGAACCTTATCCCCTTCCGTTTTAAACCCAAACGTCCCCTTCCACCACCACTCGCTTTCGCCTCTTCCGCCTCCTGCCCAGTGCCCACACCGCCGGCATGCTCGCCGTCTCGCCCCATGCCCGCCTCCCTCTCCTCCCCGGCAACCCCGTCCTCGCTTTTCCTCTCCTATTCCCTCACCGCCGACGCTGCTGCTCCACCCGCAGCCGCCTCCCCGGTGGTCTCCGCCTCCTCTGTCGCCCCCGCACGGGCGCCGCGGACTTGCGGCGCACGGGTATCGTGATCGACGGCGATGAGATGACCGAGACCGGAGACCGGGACCTCACCGTGGACGTATCGTTCACGCGTATGCTTCCCCCCGCGCTCACTGTGGGCGACGGCCTCGACGCGCTGCGGCGGGCCGCCGATGAGCTCAGGGCCAGCCCGCCTGCTGGCGCCAGGAGCGGCGTGATCAGGTTCGAGGTAAGCTGTGGGAATCATCTCGATCTTCTCGTCACTTTGTCAATAGGATACTGTGGGTTGGTAAGCTGGTCTGGTGAAGAGTAGTGCAATTTTGACTGGTGATGACGTTTGGGTGTGGAGAGCACTTGCAGAACTTGGGGGCCTCGCTTTGTAGTTTCGAAGCTGTTATCCTTGTTTCATGTATATCATCACTGCGGGCGAAAGCATCTCCCTCCCAATTTGTTATTGCGGGATCAGATCATTAGTCACCATGACTCAAGATGGATGATACTAGTATTTAAGTTTAAAGGCGATGAAATTCTATTATTGATTCAGTATCTCCTTTGGTATTATGTACTCTTGGCAAAAGCAGCCTTTGGGTTTGCTCTCAGACTTCCACTCTGTTTCCCTTTAGGTTTCAGTGAGACTTCATCGTAGATTTTTTAGATGAATATTTAGTCAAATTTGTGCAGTCAGAGCACTGTTTTTTCTTGGCATGGAAATGTGCATCATGTACATTTTGTAGACTTTAGGCCAGCATTCAGAAGCTGACATGCGTTAAGCTGTATGATGCAGTAGAACTAGTAGAGAAATTACTTGCCTAACTAGTTTTGACATGAATCTGTCCATCCCTTAAAGTCCAAGTAACACTGGAAGATGGTTAACTCAGCGTGCAATGGCGCAGGTACTTGTTCCACCCAGTACAAAGGCACTTAAGTGGTGCTCTCAGTTTAAAGGATCATCATTGTTTCCTCAGTTTTATTTATCGAGCAAGCAAACTTCTGGTGCATCATCTCAACTTGAAATCTGTGGCATTGGTTCTGCGATTTGCTTGCACGGTTCCTACCTCCTAAAAAATGGATTTGATTTAGTATCGAGGTGATGTTCCACCCCCTCCTCCCTTCCTCACGCATGCACACATTTCTAACAAACTTAGGACCTATTTTTCCTTGCAGATATATTTCTTCTGATTCACACTTGATAAGGGCTTATGGATTTGTAGGCATGAAATATGACAAGGAATTGTCCTCCATAGAGGAGAAACTTGGCTCATATTACTTCTTCATCCCTCAGGTAATGACCTTCATTTCTTAGTTTTCTGTGGCATGCACATGATCCAGAAGTATTAAGTATTTTGATCAGCCTTAGTACAATATAACTCAATGTTGGATCAGATAGAGGGAATACTTCACTATCAAGTTTTATGTACTATCTGTCCTGTTTACTTTACTTGATCTTGGCCGTGTTGATGTCCCAATCCAACCGGCCAGTGAGTATAGTTGAGGGGTAACCCGTGTTGATGTCCCAATCCAACCGGGTGAGTTTGTTGTTTTCTTTTTCTTTTATGTTTCCTGCCTATGGCCTTCCAAGGCCGTAGTCTTGTATTTTTCTGCTATATCAATAGAAACACACTCGTCGAGTGTAGTTCGTCCAAAAAAAAGATCTAGGTGGCTCACATGGACATGGTCATGTTGATACAAAGCTGAAAGGCTTTGGGTTCCCTTTGCAGTGCTAGTTTTTTAGTGGTCCTCAAAGTAATCTGTTAAGTGCAAGGTTATTCCTTGTTCAAGCAACAATATACTTACATGCAGTAGTAGTGCAATTGCACAAACACTGAAAGTTATTGCTGAACTATTTTTCAAATGAATGCAATGTTCGCTGACCAGATTTGCGCGATGGACCAGTGTTCAGCTTAGTGAACCTGATTTGGTCCCCTCAGCAAGTTGGTGAATTGAAATGTCTGGTTGGGTATGATGTCGATAGACCATAACATTAGCGGACTTACAATTTTCTCGTCGCATAATTTTACACCTCAGTATCCATTTGAGTACTAAAGCAATGCTACTGAAAAGAGTTCAAAGTGGAAATCAAATTTGTTGAAGGATGAGAAAATTGTTGAACAAATTTTTCCCCATTTGTTTCCGCAAACCCTCAGCTATTGTTTGCAGGCATCATGTAACTATTTTACTTTCTAGCTTTTCTGATTCTCAGCAACACTTATCATACAGGTTGAATTGAGCGAGTTTGCTAGTTGTTCCATATTATCATCAACCATGGTTTGGGATGACTCTATTTCTCATACATTTGAGGATGCAGTTTCTTTATATGAATCTTGCTTTGATCAGGTATGTGGAACTAAAAGACAGTTCTTCAGGTTTTTCAACTTCTTGCTAAATAATTTGCGGTTTGCCTTGCCTTATTTCATACTAAGTTATTATCTGCTTTTTTACTTCTCGCTCTTTAATTTTGTTATTTCATCTGATCGAGTTTTCAAATGCACGATGTGATATATATGTATCAGACCTCACTTTGTATGGATTATTATGGTTCTATATCATCTGACATAAAACAACAAAATATTATTTACTTTGTTGACCTTTGTCTCTTTTAGGTCATCTCAATAAATATAGTTTGCTTATTTATTGAATTTTAATATTTTATATTTTACATATTAAACAGATGCAAAATAGTTATGATTCTTCGGACAGCATTTATCACAAAGGTTTTGTACCGAATTTAATTTCTGGAGATGCACGTTTGTTGGAGACTGGAAATCTTCAGCTGGTAATATTTCTGCACAACAGATTCAAAACATGGAAACTCGGTGGGGGGAAACCGGAAAAAGGAGGGGGGGGGGTGTCTTTCTATTGCCCTCTGATATTGGTTGTTAATTCCAATTTTGTTGGATCCACCTTACCAGGTGTATTTGCATGCAGAACTGCTTGCCACAGTAGATGCAAAATCTAGCGTGCAAAAGGTATCCTCTTAACCTCGGTAAGTTTCCTTGAGCATGAGAATTATACCTTGCTCAGAGTTTGATTCATTTTTTTAAATCCTGCCCCTTGAAGAATCTTATGCTTCTTACAAAAGATACTCCCTTCGTTTCTTTTTAGAAGGCGTACTAGGATTTGGAAAATTCTTTAGAAGTGTACTTTGATAACCAATTTCTCTTGCAGTTTATTATTGATCTCTACAAAATCAATGTGGTGTCGAAAGATCTGTGAAGTATGAATATATTGATCTAACTTTCATACACTAACCGTGCACATAATTTGACTCATTCTTAGTCAAAGCTTATGGAGTTTGACCTTTCCAAATCCTATACGCCCTATAAAAAGAGGCAGAGGTATTTTATTTATAGATATTTGTCTGTACCATGGTGGAAAAAAACATCCTATAATTTTATCACATTGATTCGGAGAATGAGTGAACGTCTCTTTTGGTCCCTAAACCTTTGTTGGAGTTCAAAAGTAAATCTTCCACAAAAAGGTTTGCCTGATCCCTTAAATCTCTGAGTCATCAAACAGGTGGGGATGACTAGCGCCACCTGGCATTCGGGAACTGATTCATGGTTAAAAACTTAAAATGGACCTAATATCAAAATTGATGGACAAAGAAACATTTCCCTGTTAATTTGACTTCCCTGTAGTTTATGTTCTTTGTTACGAGTACCATTGAATTATATTCCTGACCACCTCTGGCATTTATTCTTTTGCAGGAGAAGTTTCTGACTTCTGACCAGTCATTTGTTAGATTTTCACCACAGTTCTTCTTTTGTTCAAACATGGTATGATTCTGCCCAAGTATCTTTAGCTGCATGTGGACAACAGTTAAAAAGCAGGACCTTGGTATATTAGGCTTTTCTACAATCTACAGAACTTACTAATTTAGAAAAAACACACACACAATGACACATAAAAACTATATGATTATTTTTTTGAAATATAAAACTATATGATTATAATTGCAATTAAAAAATAAATCGATGCTTATATTAAGAAAGATCAAACAAGTTAGTCACTCTATAACCATAAGTAATATTATTTCTGTATCATTTATAGGAGTTATGCTTGCAACGCAATGGGACAGAATCGTTCATCAAGAGCTGTACTAACATAAATTTGGCATGGGCATCCCTTATAGTAGAAGAATGTGTTAGGCTCGGTTTCACGGTAAGCTTAACCAACTTGAGCCTTCAGCCTGTCTAGAATGCTTCTGATCCTCTTTGTTTTAGTACTTCTGTATAGCTCCAGGGTCAAGATCATCCCCACTTGCGCTTTCTGCTACATCCCATCCTTTGACAACATGCATATCATGTTACGATGAACGGTCACTTGGATTTCATGCTCTTGGCTATGGGAGAGGTGCTCGAAAGCCAGCAGTAGTAATCACATCATCAGGAACCGCTGTATCAAATCTTCTTCCTTCAGTGAGTGGCATATTTCTCTTTCTCAAAATGCCCCTTTTCTTTATTCCAGTATTGCAAGCCTTCATAAATACACAATATTTTTCTGTATCATATCCAACAAGTTTTCATATTATAATGCTTCCGTACAGCTTTACGAAGGTATGAAATAGGAATTCAATAAAATATGATCTGGATGTGTTAGTAGATGTAGTTCTTGATGAATCAAAGAGCACATTGTCTGTACTGCTTAATCAAGTTCCACTGTGCAACATGTAGGTGGTCGAGGCAAGTCAAGATTTCATACCGATTATATTACTCACAGCTGATCGCCCTCCCGAGTTACATGATGTTGGAGCTAACCAAGCCATCAATCAGGTCCTGGTGATTTCATACATTCTAAAATACAAATTTCTTATCATTATTTTTTCTCGAACACGTAGGAGAACTGTGTATATTAAGAAGAATAAAGGAGTGGGTTTAGAAACCCCGTACAGCCACACACACACACACCCTTTTACATCAAATGATTCTGCATGAGTTTGGCACACGTAAAGATTTGTTATGCTGTATCCTTATCAATATTATCACGTGAGTGCGTTTTATATACCAAGTGAGCGGTAAGATCCATTGTACCCTACATAATAAACACCAACACATAAACGTGCACTTTTTAGGATTGCATTTTTGGAACTTGATTTTTCTTTGAGCCAATTGTGTTGACATGCAAACTTATTGCCAAGTTATATCCCTTCTTTGTTCTTCATGAATTTGTGGACAGTCAATCTCAACACTTTTCATTTTCATTTTCCAGGTCAATCATTTTGGTACCCATGTAAGGTATTTTTTTAATCTACCTCCACCCAGTGACGAAATTCATGCAAGAATGGTTCTCACTACACTTGATTCAGCAGCCTACTATGCCATGCAAGATCCACAAGGCCCAGTGCATATAAACTGTGCTTTTAGGGAACCACTAGATTACAGTACTCAAGATTGGAATATTGACTGTTTGAGAGGTTTGAGTAAGTGGTTTACAAATAGCAAACCATACACCAGATACCTGACAATGAAAAAAGTTTCTGCATTCGGTAATTATTCTTGTTCAGTACTGGAGATTATGGAGATCATAGAGAAGGCAGAACAAGGGCTTCTATTAGTTGGTGCTCTTCATACAGATAATGACGTGTGGGCCATGGCTTTACTAGCTAGGCACCTTTCCTGGCCAATTGCTACTGATATTCTGTCTGGACTGCGATTGAGGAAAGTAGTAAATTCGTTCCCGGGGCTTGGTCAGAGCATTTTATTTATAGACCATATCGATCAAATTCTATTGTCTGATTCTGCTAAAAATTGGATAAGCCCAGATGTTGTTGTTCAGGTTTTTCTCGTCAACTCATTGACCCCATGTTTTAGACTGTTCGCTTTTCTTCCTTTATTATTATCATGTATTTATGTGGCATATTTACTATGCCATAATTCTTTTAAGTTGGAACTATTTGATTGGCAGGTTGGTAGCCGTATTACTAGCAAACGAGTGGGAATGTTTCTCGAGAGTTGCTTCCCATCTTCGTACATCTTGATTGATAGGCATCCGTGCCGTCATGATCCTTCACATGTTGTCACTCACAGAATACAAGCTAGTGTAGTGGACTTGGCTGCTAGTTTGTGCCAGTGTACTTTTCAAAGGAAGACAAGCAGATGGACAGATATTTTGATGGTTCTTAATTCAGTGGTATGAGCTGGAACATGGTAGCTATCTTACAAAAATATAACAACATGGCTTTGATCATATATGATGGATAGGAAAAGACTTCTCCATATATATATATATATATATATATATATATATGGAGAAGTCTTATATATATATATATATATATATAGAACCTATAGTCTATGGCCGGCCATAGAATAACTATTCTATAGCCACTTTGAGTTACTATAATTACTATAGTAATTCACGAGATTTTAGTAACTTCTTACTAAGTAATTTACTATAATATAATGGTAAATATCTCCATGTGTGTTATAGTAACCCAATTACCATAAATATGTATTGAAATTACAGTAAATTACTACATAAAACTACAGTAAATAGAGGTGGCTATAGAATAAGTATTCTATGGCCGGCCACAGAGTATACCTTCCCTATATATATATATATATATGTAGTTAATCCTTTCTGAACTTAGCCATTTGTGTGAAGTCTTTAGTCCACCAAGCTTGCACTTATAACCTACTACAATGGGTAAAAGAGTTCACGGCTTATTGAAACTTCGAAGTAGCACCCGTAGTTTTTGGCATGTAGCTGTAGCTAACAAGACATAACTGGATATTTTATTTCTGCAGAGATTCAAATGAAGTAAACTACCTGTTCTAGCTAATGTATTTGTGCCCTGGAAACTTAACTGTAGAGAAACATCTAGTTTAATACTGAGCAGAGATTTGTGCTAGATCTCCCTCTCCATGGAAATAAATGAAAATCTTTTGTCCCTTTTGCTATCAAAGTGGGTTTTGTTCTGACAACTGTTGCCGACTCCAGGTTTCTCAGGAGATAATGTTTCAGATACATTCAAAATGCTCACTTACAGAACCATATGTTGCTCATGTCATTGGGGAGTCACTTTATGGTGATGCTATCATGTTTGTTGGGAACAGCATGGTCATCCGAGACTTAGACATGTTTGGCAAGGGCTGGAACAATTACACTACAAATGGAAATAGCATGATGATGCAGCATTTTCCAGACTTTGTTGGTACAATAGTGGCTGGTAACAGAGGAGCAAGTGGCATCGATGGTTTGCTCAGCACAGCAGTCGGATTCGCTGTTGGATCAAACAAGCATGTAAGTTGTTTCTTTAGTTAAACTTCTTTTCTGCTCTAGGAAAAATATTCCTATAGGAGGCACCAACAGATCTATTCTGATTAAGTGAATATTTCATGTACATACTATATTTTCTATTTATCTTTGAGTGAGCCTGACTTGAAATAATTCTCATACTAGTACAAACATATTATAGCATTTTCTTTAATTGAAGACATGATTGTTCTTCTCGAGAAAAAGGCATGCTCATCTATACATGTGTACTTAATCCTTCGTTTGAGGAATGAGGAATACATTTTTGGCAGAACACCCCCCCCCCCCACACACCCCCACCCCCCACCCCCCCCCCCTCCCCCCACCACCACCACAAAAAAAAACACCTGCAGTATCATTGCATGAAGGAGGGGGAAAAGTCCAGGATGATAAATACAACACAAAAACCAGGAAAGACAACATAAACGGCAAAGCATCCGCCTCGCCCGCCTATGTGGGGGAGCCAATAACACATTGATCTATCTCACAACTTTGGCTCTGTATATTGTCAGGTATTCTGTGTGCTTGGCGACATGTCTTTTCTTCATGACACAAATGGATTGGCACTTCTCAACCAAAGGTTTTAAGTTCAAACCTTTCTCTGCACTTGTTCATTAGATTAACTTGGGGAAAATCATAAAAATTGTTGATACTCTACTTACCCAACCTACTCCTGTGTTGTCAATTTGTCATGAGTTGAACCGTATATTCATTAGTGATAATACTGTTGAATTATTGAAGGACACAGAGGAAACCTATGACTATAATTGTTGTTAACAATCATGGCGGTGCAATCTTCAGCCTTCTACCAATTGCCAAAAATACTTCACCACAAATTTTGAAGAAATTCTTCTACACATCACATGACATATCAATTTCCAACCTCTGCGCTGCACACAGGTAACATATTTTGGTATTCAGTTGCTCTGCTTACCTGTCCCATCTGGTTGTAATGACATTACGTTGGCATTTTTTCTCTTTTATTCTTGGCACTTTTACCATTATTTACCCCTGAAGTCAATATATCAATATAAATTAGTGATTCTGAAAGATGTTGATATTGTTGGTTATGGAGTTCATTATGTATACATGAAATATTTTCTAGTGCTGAATTTTTCTTCTCAGCACTCTCATCACTTGTGTTGCAGGGTGAAGCATTTTCTAGTTCAAACAAAAGCGGAGCTTCATGATGCATTGGTGAAATCCAAAGCGGAACAGATTGATTGTGTAGTAGAAGTAGATAATAGCATTGATAGTAATGCCGACTTTCATAGGTTCATATCTAAACTAATTGCTTTTCTTTCATGTTCTTTTATAATTGGGTTCCCCCTCTTGTATTTTCATTTCCACTAGTTCTGCAGAATCATGAGCATGTTCTCTGCCTATTCTACAACTCGGTATACGGGTTATCTTCTGGGAGCTCCATGTTCTACTAGTGAATTGGGCGCCATGCCTGTTGATACAATTCATGGAGCGGAATACATGCTGTACAGGTATATGTGATAATCCATAATGTAGAAGTGTATACACAGTGTATTCCCCAACCCTAGAAGGGTGGGATATATAGCAGAAAATGCATAGGCCTCATAGATGGGCCGGGCCTCTTATATGGGCCAAACACACACATACTCCAACACCCCCCCCCCCCCCCCCCGCAGTCTGAACTACCGACACAGCGGAGTTCAAGACTGGACACGAAAGAAAGTACAGAAAGTATACTTGGGGACAATACCCCCCGCAGTCTGAACTACCGGCGCAGCGGAGTTCAAGACTGGAGACACATAGACGATAGCCCCTTAGTGCCGAAGTAGCCGAAGTCAAGGTGTCGTAGTCGTGGTCGAAGCCGTGGAGGAGAGCGTGGATCCGAAGCGTTGTGGGGCGCCCAAGTACCAAACTCCGCATCTGCTCGCCGAGCGGGGCAGCAGGACAATGAGCGCCAAACGGCGATGGAAGATGGTGCAAGCCGCAGCCAAGTCGCGCTCAGGAGAGGGGCGGCGGCGACGGCGCAGCGATGCAGCAAGGTCGCACTCAGGACAGGGGTGGCGAAGACGTCTTCCTTCAGCAGCATCGGCGGTGTCCGCGCGCGAACGGCAGGAGGCGCAAGGCTGGATCGGGCGCCAGCACGACGAGGATCGAACGAGTGTGGCGCCCCGTGTGACGCAGGATGGTCAACCGAAGACACCGAGTGGTGGCCGAAGAACCAGCGGGTGGCGCTGAGTCGCCGACGGGCGGCGCTGGGGGACGCCGAGTGGCCCGTCGGAGGCGTCCAGTCCGCTGGTGGCGCTGAGTTGCCGACGGGCGGCGCCGGGGGGCGCCGAGTGGCTCGTCGGAGGTGCCGGTGCGGTCAGCCGGGCGTCGAACGGTCTTCCGTGAGCGCCATGCGGGTGCCAGGCGAGGCGAGCACCACCACCGCGAGGATGGCGGTGTCCGCGGTAGAGGCTCAACCACGAGCATCGTCGCTGCAGCCTAGAAGGCGCAGCAACAACCTCGTCCTTCGGGGGTTGTCGACGATGAACGACGACGAACGGCAGGGCGACGCAAAAAAGGATACACATCAGCAGCAGCAGCTCGTGTAGAGCCTCTGGGTGCGCGTAGCAGTCCCCCTCGCCTCTTATCTCTTCAGTTCACTCACGGTCAGAGACCCAGAGAGAGACGAGAGAGACAGAGGAAGAGAGGGAGGGAGGAGAAGGCGACGGTGGTGGGGCGGATCCTTCGGGCGGCGGCGACGGAGGAGCGCCCGCGCGGGGCGGAGGCGATGGAGGTGGGCCGCCTGCACGAGATCCCGCGCCGCCTGAGCCCGCGTCCGCGCCTGGCGCGACGGCAGCCAGGGCGGCGGCTGCGGGATCCGCGGCGTCCCCCGCGCCCGCGTCTGGCATGCCCCCGCGCGAGATCCCGCGCCGCCAGAGCCCGCGCCCACGCCTGGCGCGACGGCAGCAAGGGCGGCGGCGACTGGATCCGCGGCGGTCGGGCGGAGCCGGCGGGGATAGGGGAGGAGCTGGGGCTCCGCAGGAGGAGGCCGGCGGGTGGAGGTGATGCTCGATCTGCGGCTGGCTGACGACGGCGGACACGGGGAGGGGTGCGGATCAGAGGCTAACTAGAGGAGACAGGGGAGGGCGCCGCCCCCGGTGGAGATCGAGCTCCCCGGGGGCGGCGCAGCGGAAGCAGAAGCGGCGGCGGCTTGGGAGCAGAGGAGCGGCGGCTCAGGAGAGGAAACCGTAGGCGAATGATACCATGTAGAAGTGTGTACACAATGTATTCCCCAACCCTAGAAGGGTGGGATATATAGCAGACAATACATAGGCCTCATAGATGGGCCGGGCCTCTTATATGGGCCAACACACACATACTCCAACACATACCAATAAATGTAGTACCGCCACCCCCACATTTTCCACAATTTACCTTTAAAACCATTTGGAAACAGAATCCAGCTTTCTGCACCACGTACTTCGGGGCTGTCTGATGGCGGATTCTCTCATGAAGGATTTATTCTGAAGCTTCGTGCGGATGATAACATTGTAGGGTTTGGCGAGGTTTGTCTTTAACACTTTTGCGATTTCTTCTGTTTCTCTTGCAAAGTGCATATTTCTGTTATTAAGTTGCCTGTCACTGAAGCAGGGCCACAGTTAGCATTACAACAGTTGAGGAAACTCTAGTGTTTTCTCAATAAAGAGGAAAGTCTAGTATAACATTATATATGGCTAATAATATTGTGACTAGTATCTTGTACTGTACAAAATAATATTTTGAAATAAAGATATCATTCTCTAATTTAAGTCTCCTTTAGTACTATAAATTGTGGACTTGGTGGTGGTACTCTTTTCACTCCTTCCCATACTGAAAACTTGCATGCCAACATGTGAGACGTATCGTCACTAAAAAATGGAGCAAACCATTCTATAGAAAAAACAAAAAAAACCATACTACTGACCAAACTCGCCTATCACATCATAATCATGTGTAGGTTGATGCAAATGTCCAATGTAGGCCAATGGATGGCATTCACAGTGACTAGATTTAATTGAACAAGTGGACAAGAGGACCACATCTTTGAACATTTTGCAAGTAGACTCCAATACGTTCAAAAATTGTGTACAGGATTTGTTTTCTCTAACATTCAGGAGATATGGATCTTTGTATCAAGAGAGAGAGGAAAACAGTCTGAAGTACAGATATACTTTCTCACAGGGGACACCCAACTCACTCATATAAAAGTATAAAACACACCACATAAAGTTGAGTAATGTATCAAACACGCCACGTAAAACAGGAAGGAATGACCAAACGACGAAATGACAAGATGGTTCAGGTTTAATTGGATATGATGGGCCCAGATCTCATCCTATAATAGCTCACGTATGTGTTTCCATGGTAGCACCTAGCAACGGATTTGCATTACTGAATATGCTTCCTAGCTATTGCATTTCTGATTTTGCATGTCCAGAAAGCAGTCAAGTTAATTTGTTAGGTAATACATCTAAGAGCATGTTCAAGAGTTCTAGTTTTGATCCACTTCTTGTAACAGGTTGCACCAATTGAAATTCACGAGGAGGATCTGTTGGATGTCGAAGAGCAACTTAGGTTTCTTTTCCACATGATGAAAGATTTGGTTGTAGATGTTATTCCTTTGCTGAGAGGGTCATTTTCCAATTGGTTATGGACAAGCCTTGGGATTCCTGTAAGAGACCTTTTCCAACTTTTTAGCATTGGCTTCTCAAGAGATTAAACTTTTCTTCTTTTTACTTCATCTTAGCCTTCTTCGATATTCCCAAGTATTAAATGTGGACTGGAGATGGCCATTCTTAATTTACTTGCATCACAACGGAAATGTGGATTGTCCAAAGTTCTTGCTGGTTCCGACCCCCTAGCACAAGATCAGAACAGTTCTGCAAGCATAGAGATCTGTGCACTTGTAGACTGCAATGGTACTCCAATGGAAGTAGCACTTGCTGTTGCCAAACTGGTCGCTGAAGGTTTTACCACAGTTAAACTGAAGGTAACTATTCGATTGTTTTCATAATCGTATCACAACGCATGGAAGTATATGTTTTTAGACTATTTTCTGCTAATGAAGGTATAACATATTTTTTTTGCGAAATCTCATTGGAAGGTTGGGCGTCGTGAAAGCCCCATTGAGGATGCAGATGTTCTTCATAAAATAAGAGAAGTTGTAGGGTACCAGATTAATATCCGTGTTGATGCAAATCAGAAATGGACATATGAACAGGCAGTTGAATTTGGATCTCGCACAAAAAGCCTTCGTTTGGAATATATTGAGGTACTCTACCTTCTATTCCTGTGTTAAAAATCTCTGCAATATGCAAGAAATGAAACTTGCATACTACTGCACCTTTCTCAAACACTCTGCTGCTGCACCTTGCTGCTATAGTACTGTTAGGACAGGGACTGGGATTATTTCCATTTCCCACTAGGCATATTTATTTTTATTTAGTTCTTTCTTGAGAAACTTCTTTCATTTTCCTACTTTACAGGAACCAGTGAGCTCTGTAAATGATCTCATCAAGTTCTGCGATAAGAGTGGCTTGCCTGTCGCACTAGATGAGACTATTGACAACCTTAAGGAGGATGTAATTGCTAAGCTTCATCAATTTGTGCATCCAGGAATAGTTGCTCTTGTAAGTACTGAGAAAAGCTTTGTCAGCTAGTTTTGAAGATGGCTTATTCTATTTATATATGTGACCTTGCTTTAATTGTCATGCTCAGGTTATTAAACCTAGTGTTGTTGGAGGTTTTGAGAATGCAGCTCATATAGCAAAATGGGCTCAGATGCATGATAAGATGGCTGTCATCAGTAGTGCGTATGAGAGTTCTGTAGGTTTGGCATCCTATATACAGTTAGCACATTATGTTGACCAACAAAACTCCATAGTCTCCAGAATAAAGAACAAAGATACATGTGGTGCTGCCGCACATGGACTTGGAACATATCAATGGTTAAGGGAAGATGTATCAGAACAGAAGTTAAATATCCATGCAACCTCACTTGGTGACGGGATCCGAGCTTCAGTAGAAGATGCCCATGGTTATCTTCACCATTTAAACATAAACAACAATAAGATAGAAAGGACATATAGTGAAGAAAAACTGAGGTCATATTCAATCCGAGTTGATGTGGATAATTGTTCTTATATAGTCAAACTTCAAGAGGCTGGTGATCATACAAATGTAAGAATTCTTCTATCCTCTTGAAAATTCAGATGGTGTATTTGCTCACATTGCTGTATAAGAATTTATTCTGTGCATTTGAGCTCTGACTGTACAAGGGTAAGAATTCCTTAATTCTGAGTTGCTGCCTCTTGGTGAGAAACTGTTAGTATTATGTTAAGACTACCGCTTTAAGTTAACTGAAAAGGAGGTAGAATATCCAGTTAAGAACTCAATACTTGATACTACCTCCATATCGTTTTATTTGACGTTAGGTGGTTCAAAATTGAACTAAGCAACGTCAAATATTATGATTTGGAGGGAGTATGTTGTTTCTTCCTCTCTTATCATGACATTCTTTTGTACCTGCAGGAAAAAGTGGTTCTTTTACTTCATGGATTTCTTGGTACGAGTGATGACTGGGTCCCCATAATGAAAGCTCTCTCTCCCATTGCACGGGTCATTGCTGTTGATCTTCCTGGTCATGGCGAGTCAGAAGTGCTGCAGCATCATGTTGAAAATTCAGAAGAATTTCCTGTTACAGTCCAATCAGTTGCAGATTTGTTGCGAAAGTTGATATGCCAAATAACTGATGGGGAGGTGGTGGTCGTTGGCTATTCAATGGGTGCAAGGATTGCACTCCACATGGCACTAAATCAAGTTCACCAGGTAACTTTCTCGATATTTTATCTTTTCTGTGCACTTCCTTTTTCTGCCGATTCTAATCTGGTTATGCCAAGACAGGTTTGTGGAGCTGTGATCATATCAGGAAGTCCTGGATTGAGAGATGAAGAAAGTAGAAGACGCCGTATTGCTATTGATAAATCAAGAGCTAATTTCCTGACGTCTTGTGGACTCGAATGTTTTCTTGAGACATGGTACTCTGCAAAAATGTGGAACAGGTAAGCCTGATGAAGGAACTGACTTGTTTGATTATTTTATATGCAAGACAGTGAAACTATACATTGTATCCCTAACAAATATCTGGCTTCTCTTTTTTTTTGCCTTTTTTGCTAGTCTACGAGAGCATCCGAAGTTCAATTCTCTATTGAGGACACGCAGTAAACACAAGAACATCAAAGCTTTAGCTAAGGTCCTTGCAGACTCAAGCGTAGGGAGACAAAAGTAAGATTACCTTCCTGTACTCTGTAGTAATGTTTGCATTGACAGTGCTATGTGACATCCTGTCTAACAGTACCAACTGGCCCAATGAGTTGGTACATACTCCCTCCGTCCCTTTTTATTTATCGCTTCCGCTTCCCAAGAAACAACTTTGATCAAATATATAAAAATATATATTAATATTTATGATATAAAATAAATATCATTGGATAGATATTTGAATCTAGTTTTTTAATAAATTTATTCGAAGATTAAAATGTTGCACGTATTTTGTATAAATCGAATTTAAATCGTGGCACGGAAACCAACGGCGACTTATATTAAGGGCCGGAGGGAGTACATGGCAGACACTGGTAATGCAACTGATAAACAGATGGTCGGTTGTACTTTGCAAATAGACATTTTTCATGTGATTCTGTCTCATTCAAGTTTCAACGTGTCAGGTCCTTGTGGGAAGACTTGAAACACTTGAAGAGGCCTCTGCTCATCGTTGCAGGTGAAAAGGACACAAAATTCAAAGACATCTCACAGAAAATGTGCTTGGAGATAACACAGCACGCTGAATGTGGATCTAGTGGCCGTGATGGAAACGAGCTGTGTGACATGATCATTATCCCAGATAGCGGCCACGCCGTGCATGTTGAGAACCCTCTCCCCTTGGTAAGGGCCGTGAGGAAGTTCTTACAAAAGCTGTACTGAGAACATCTGAGCCGTGCAGTGCAGATCATGAAACTTCAGGTTTGTTGGAGTTGTCCTCAGATGCAGGGGGCAGTTCTTCGCTGAGGTCTTGGGTGATTGCCATTTTTTCTTCCAGAAAATATCGGTTTTGTTTTTGGAGCCTGCATCTAGCATCCTATGGTTGTCTTTGCAGCATCTTTTCCCGTTTGAGCCTGGGGTTAATAGGCAAATCACATGAACAGTATGGACTGCACCCCTCCTTCGGTGGACTGACCTCCGTATGGTTCATGTGATCCAGTTAACCGGTGCAGGCGTGCAGCGTGGTTCTTTGAGGTGGCCAGCGTGGTTCTACATTTCCTACTGGCAGCTCTCAGCATGTTCACATCTGGAGTCGTAGAACTATTTTACACCCGCTCTCGGGCAGCGTCTTTGGTCAAAAGTTTTACTGAGCCGCGGCGATTCAAGGACCGGATATTTTGTGTAATCGAAGTAGCTTGAGGTATACTACCTTCCATGAACACACCGCTGTCTGTGCTTGTTTTTCCTCGGTCTTGTTGGGATCCGGGAACCGGCCGACTGCCGATCAAGCGGCTTCTGTGCGATTCCTGACTGTAAAAAACTTTTAAAACCTCCTGGGGGCGCGAGTTGGTGGCTTGGGATCTTGGTCCTTAATGCGAGCCGAGCTTTTTATTAACCGAGCACCTGACTCGCCGCAGCCGCGGCACGTGAGCAGACGTCCGCGGATCGGCTCCACGAGCGCAGCCGCGCGTGGCGCGGCGTGGCGTGGTGGTGGCGCGCCGTGCACGCACACTGCACAGTCACACTCTCACTGGCTCAGTCTCAAGTCACACCCCGTCGCCCGCGGCATTGGCAGGGGGGCTCGGCTCCCGAAGCCCGGCCACCACCGGACCACCCGGCGGAAGGCCGGGCACACGTGGTGCGCCAGTGCGCGCACCGTGCGTGGCCTGGCGCCGCACGGTGTACAAGTACAACTAGGACCATGCATCCCGGTGCAAAAGAACGCCTAGGGCTTGGTAAAGAACGCCCGGGCAACAGTACGGGCGGCCGCAGATGTTTTATTACTTGTATATATATAAGTGGTGTAAGAGATCTCGCGACCTTGTGCTTTGACCATCCGATCGATCTCGAGCTGACCAGCAGAAAAAAAAAGGCACACCCCGCTTGTATTGCATATAAAACGTCCACAGCCATCGTCACCTCATCCTCTCCTCATTTTCCTTGCTGGTAGCTTAATTTCCGAGTGGTGTTGGTGTTCAAACTTCATAGAGACCAAACAACGCTCTTGCTGTACGAGTTCCCCATGGGTTGCAGAAGGGCCTCTTCGAGTACTCTTCTCTTGGTCGTCTTGGCCGTCGTCTTCTTGTTGCTCACACTCGACCGTCCCATTGTTGCTCATGCTCGCCACGGTGAGTGTTCCTTTCATCTCTGTATTGCTGCTATATATGTGTGCATTTGAAGTTAAATTCCTAGCATAACCCGTGTTAGTGTCTCCTCATACTCTTTTTTCCCAACTTCCTCTCGCCTTTGTGTCTGATCCAACTGTCCATTATTCTTCCAGTTAGGAGCCCGTCCACGTCGACCACAGAGCATTCGTCTAGAGAGAAACTATTGCGAGAGACGAAGAACCAGGGCGTGGAGCACACCAAGAACAGGAGCACCGAGACCGTGCATGTGGAGACGGCGGGATCGACGGGAGAAGCAGCAAGCTTGGGCCGCAGAGGAAACAGTCCTGCTGCCGCGTCCGCCGAGAAGATTGTGGTTTCGCGCTACGGGCCCAGGCCTCACCCTAAAAAACACAACTAATTAAAGTTTAGGTACCCACCGTTCAAGTTTCGCTGTACCTATTTCTTGTAGCCTAGTGTTTTTTTTTTGCTTTTTTTTTAGTTCTGTCTCTACAGGTGAAGATATGATAGGATGATGGATCACACTCCATAGTACTGTAGGTCATAGTAGCTTAGTGTACTAGTCAGTTGAGTTGTTTGTCATCACTGAGAAGTTAATCTTGATAGGGATTCTCATGATCTCATCGCGTATAGAAGTAGGTGATGCTTGTTTTGAGTTAAATCATCGCCGCTCAACTCAGCGCACCTTTTGGATATGCCCCCGCTCCCTATTTAATTTTTTGGATATGCTGGTTCAGTTCAAGCGCGCTCCTCAGAATTTGGATATGCCCCCGCTCCCTATTTAATTTTTTCCCCTGAGTTCTCTGTGCTAGAATTTCATGGCGCTACAATCGCCAACAACTCACCCGGATTTGAAAATGGAATGGAATCAGGATTAAGGATGCAGAGCGAAAAAGGCTAATGTTTTAAAAAAAAAAGGAAGGGCTTACAAAGTGACAGCCCATGAGCAAGCTTCTCTCTTTTGTCTGTTGGGGTCGACGGCATGCTTTGGGCCTTAGCCCAGCACTCCGTATTTTATGCTAGCAAGGCCCACATGCACATCACATGAGCAAGCAGCATTAATTAATGCAGTATGGCAGTACGAGTATTGACACGTACTGTATACACTGTACTGGCGTACGCGAACGTAAAGTGGTTGCTTGCGGTAATAAGGACGTCTTCCATCAAAACACGTAGGCCGTGATAAAAACAAGAGGCCGTGCAGAGCGTGGTGGCCTTTCTCGGTCAGACAGACAGATCCAGCTCCCCTGTTTCGTATTCGTACTCCACATTTCTTCGCTTCTACGGCTGACATCAAGATTCATTCTGCAAACCAAATCCCAAGGTTTTTATGACACTCTGGTTTGATACGGCCTCTCGATGACGATGCCACAGTGGCGACACGTACGGTAGGGCTCGTACACGTACACGTACGAGGGGGAACAGATACGGAGCCACGGATGGACGGCATGGATCAACTTGGGGAGGGGATCCTTCCACCAGAATTTTTTTTTTGAAATAAAGGCAGTGCCGATTCACATCCGCCAGAAATAATTCATGGCGCAGGCGGTACAGGGCTGCATCGGTGGAATCTCACATACAAGCGAAAAGACCCAATAATAAGAGAACAAACGAATTTTCACAGCGTAAATTTTAATCAACCAGAGATGTACATCTAAATTACCCAGATCTACCAAGCACCATCGCTACTACGTACTACCTCAATGAAAAACGTGCTGAGCACATTCTCGTAGGAAGGGGGGAAAAGAGCAGCATCTCTAACCTACAACAGATATATACCTTCACTCAGGCCACTGCGAAATCCGGCAAGCCATCATCAACCTGCTCCAGGATCAATAAAAGGAGCAGGATATATTTATGTGGCGCGCGAACGAGAAGCACCATGTCTAAGGGGGTGGCTTGTATGAATGGTATTTCATGGGAATGTTCAGTCGTCTTCACAGTGTTTAGCTCAAGCTTGTTCTCTGATCCTCAACTTTCCAAGGAAATACCATCGATCCAAACGGGACGCCTCTACCAAGGTTTTTTTTCCCTTTTAAGCGCGCACTGTGGAAGGAGCTGAATTCCGGAGGAAAAGATGCGAGGCCGACCATGATCGATCAGAATTTACAGCAGATAAGTCCTTTCCTCCAGGCACGGTGCCGCCTGGTGCGCCGACGTTCCGCCTTCGCCATCCTCACTGGGCTGCTGATCCACTCCCTCTGCAACCTGTTCATTGACCACAAATTGCCCATCAGACTTGATGCAAACTTAAAGGAACAGATTATATAATAATTGTGTGTTTAACTTTTGTTTCATTGGGATCTTTCCAAAAAAAAAGTTTCAGAAGACAAGTTACGACCAAATAGAGTTTACATGCTTGTTTCAGGACAACTGATAAGTAGCACAACCTTGTTCACAGATAAAGATTGTTTGCAACCTGACAAGTGGATGTGTAGACTTACACTGGAAATGCGAAGGATCGGGTGCACTAGTGCTGCTATCTGACCGAAGAGAAACGTTGCCAGAATATGCTATATGACCGGACATTGACACTGGCCCTGACATGATACTGGGACCTAAGAAGTTCAGTTCAGAAGGACCATCGTTGCCAACGCAAGCAGTTGATTTCGAACTTTCAGGCGCCGTTTGCTCAACCATGGAATGATCTTGCACAAGGGTGGAACCCTTGCTAACTTCATCATCTGTGCCTATGCAGTGCTCCACATCTATCGGATCAGCGACACTGTCACTCACGCATTTTTCTTGATTTTCCCCATTTGCATCACTAGGTTCAGCATTGCTAGACAAAGAAGATGTTGCAACTGCAGTTTCATCCACTGCACCAGTGAAGGTCTTGCTAACAATACTTCCACTATGATCATTACTCTTTTCTTTTTTTTTGCGAATGGAGTGCTTTATTAAAACTAAATGGTATCGTTACAAAGAAGATCCAACACACACTCCGGGAAACAAGAAAAAAAGACTTGACACTGTCCAGACATAACCGCTAACTGCGCAAGGCCATGCGCAACTTTATTTTGTGCTCTCCCAACCTTGACAACTTGAAGGCTTTGTAGCTGTTGGCTTTTCTGAACCGCTTCCTGAATCAACGGCCACACCAACGAGCGGTCTGACTTCTTGTCTTTGAGCTTCACCACCACCGAATGACAGTCAGCCTCCAAGATCATCGAAGTATCAGGCCACCGTGCTGCTAAACGAATACCCTCTAGGCAAGCTGCAGCTTCAGCCTCCTCGGCGTCCCTGCAGTTAAACAAAATTTTCCACGCAGCTAACAGAGGATGGCCTGCATGATTCCGAACTACAACACCTAAAGCGGCAGAACCGGTTTCATGATTGAAAGCACCATCGACATTGATCTTGAGTATACCATTGCAAGGAGGAACCCATTTGTTATCTTTAGCCGGCCCTTGGCCCAAGCACTGGTTTCTCCCCATGGCTAGTAAAGTTTGTTTCCCTTTTGCACCCCCTCTGTCGCCCTGTTGCTGAATCAAAATCAGTGAATCCATATACTGAGTCAAGAAATTAACTAGACCTTCAATAGATATATTCACTCCTTCATGCAAAACTTTGTTACGGACGTTCCATACTTGCCAAAGCAACATGAGCAGATTTGCCATAACCTCTAATGAATGTCGATTCACCAACATGAGCAGCCACTCCGGCCCTGTGCAGCTTAGCTCCTCTTCTATTGGCAGGGCCCAAATGTTTCTCATAGCATGGCGTAGATCAGCAGCATGAGGACACCTGATGCAAGCATGAAAAACATCTTCGGCCTGCAGACCGCAAAGCTGGCAGGTATCGTTCTGTTCAAGATGTCGATATTTCTTATTGGCCCTAGTAGGCAAACCATTATTCACAACTTTCCATGCAAATAGGTTCACTTTTGATGGAACTTTTACCTGCCATATCTTCTTCCATAGAAGACGACCTTGATCTGAAGAGGAGCTGCTACCCATCTTTCCAACATCATGGTGAATGCGTAAGGCCAATCTGTATGCACTTCGAACTGAAAACAATCATGTTTTCTCATAATGCCAAGCGATGAAGTCCTTGCACTCCACCGATGGTAGCTTAATCTTTAGGATTTCAGCTGCATCTACGGATAGAAGTATCTGCGCACCACTGTCTCATCCCATGAGTTAGAAGCAGTATCGATTAGGTGGGAAACCCACCGCAGTCTGCACATGCGAATACTCCCAACCGGTTTCATTCCATATGGCATAGGAAGCCAATTGTCCCTCCAAATCCTCGTATCTCTTCCATTCCCAATTCTATGAATTGCACCTTCTTTCAGTAAATCGAGGCCATGCTCAATAGCACGCCATGTCTGAGACACATCACCAGCCGGCACTGTGTCGAGCAGCCTACCTTGTGGATAGTATTTTGCCTTCAACACCCGGGCACACAAACTGTCAGGGAACACCACCAGCCTCCAGGCTTGGCGGGCCAGCAGCGCTTGGTTAAATAACCTCAAGTCCTTGAAACCCATACATCCAAACCCTTTCGGTAGCAGTAGCCTTTCCCATGGGACCCATTGAACTTTCCTTTTTCCTTACTCTGCGCCCCACCAGAATGCTCTAATGTGCTTTCATAAGGTCATCGCATAATGTCAATAGCAATTTAAATACACTCATAACATAATTTGGCAATGCTTGTGCCACTGATTTTATCAACACTTCCTTCCCTGCTGCTGAAAGCTCCTTCTCCTTCCATGCCACCATTCTTTTGTGAAAGCGCTCCTTTAGCGGTTGGAACACCCCCTTCGGATACGCCCTTGGGGTGTTGGGAGGCCCAGGTATTTTGCTTCAAAGTCCACTCTCTGAACTCCAAGGACATGTCGCACCTGTTCAACCATGTTTTGGTCATGGTTTTCATTCATCATCATGGAACACTTGCTAGGACTTAGTAGTTGTCCGGAGCATCTTTCAAAAGTATTGAGAAGCTGGTTAACTGCTTGCGCCTGCTCCACATTGGCCCGAAAAAACAACAAGCTATCATCCGCAAAAAGGAGATGCGATACACTTGGGGCACGTCGGCACACTTTCAAACCTTCTATTCTTTCAGCCAATTCATAATGGTGTAAGAGAGTAGACAGGCCATCGGCTACTAGAAGGAGTAAGTAAGGAGAAAGCGGATCACCTTGCCGTAAACCACGCGTTGGAGAGAAGGGATGCGACTACACCCCATTGAAGTGGACTGAGTAGCGAACAGTAGACACACAAGACATGATCCACTGCACCCACTTACTTTGAAAGCCTAGCTTCTCCATTAACATTTTTAGAAATCCCCAATCCACGCGGTCATACACCTTCGATAGATCCAGCTTGTAAGCACAAAACTCCTCCTTGTAGCCCCTTTGAATAGCATGTATACACTCAAAGGCAATCAACACATTATCAGTAATCAGCCGCCCTGGCACAAAGGCGCTCTACTCCGGTGATATGATCTGATCGAGAAAGGGCCTTAATCTGTTAATCAAACACTTAGAGATCACCTTGTAAATCACATTGCATAGACTGATGGGTCTGAAATCTTTTAGTTCCTCTGTATTTTGCCCTTTTGGAGTAAGTACAATAGATGTATCATTGATACCAGCAGGTAAGAAGCCATCCTCAAAAAATTTTTGCACTGCTGCAGTCACATCTTCCCTCATCACCTCCCAGTGTTTCTGGTAGAATCGAGCAGGGAACCCATCTGGCTCCGGCGCCTTCAGAGGTCCCATTTGAAATAACGCATCCGAAATCTCCTCGGCCGAGAACCCCTTGCATAGATCATGGTTCATTTCTTCTGTGATTTTTGGCTGAACTAAATTAATAAGCTCACAAGGAACAACCCCAGGGTCGGCTACGTACAAGTCCTGGAAGAAACTTGTAGCCATATCCTGTAATTGCTTCTGATCCTCACACCACCCACCATCCTGGTTCTTGAGCCTTTTGATTTTGTTCTTGCGTGCTCTCCATACTGCTTGTCTGTGAAAGTACTTTGTGTTACGATCACCTTCTTTCAGCCAAGCAATACGTGAACGTTGGAGCCACATCATTTCTTCTCGATAGAGCAGTTCATCCATGCGGTCTGTGATTTTGCGCACATCTGCTTTACAATGCTGGGAATTGCCCCTCACCTCTTCCAATTTAATTATTAACTCCTCCAGCTCTTTTGTTACTGATCCAAAGTTTTTATTACTCCATGATCTCAGGGCATTACAGACATGTTTTAAAGCCGCAACCACACCTCCCAGGCCTTCCCTACTCGGATCAGTACACCATGCTGTCTTTATCTCTTCAGTCAGCGATTCTAGGCGCTCCCACATGATCTCATAACGGAAAATCCTCGGCTTGTGCCTTTCCCAACTTTCTTTCTTGATCTCAAGCAATAATGGGCAATGATCAGACCTTGACGAGACCAAATCATGTAGAGTGGCCTCCCCAAACATATCTCTCCAACCTGTATTGGCCACAGCTCGATCAAGCCTGACCTTGACATTTGCATTACCATCACGACCATTATCATACGTAAATGGCAGCCCCACAAAACCCAAATCAGTAAGATCACAATCTCACTTTCCTGAAGGCAGCCATTTGACGTTCTGAACGAGCGCATGCTGAAAAGTGCTCGTAGCCCCGCATCGCCTCATTAAAATCACCTATCAGTAGCCACGGGGCATGAGACGCTCCATGTAGACGTCGCATCAGATCTCACATAACATGCCTATCCTCCGTCCGAGGTTCACCATACACAAAAGTAATCCGAAACCATGGCGAAGTTACATCCTCTCTGGCATGAACATCAATGAATCTTTTGTGTTTTTCTATCAAAGACACCTCAACCTGTTCACTCCAAAACAAGGCTAAACCACCACCAGTACCATTACTGTCCACTGTAATACAACTCTTGAGGCCCAATCGCCACCTTAAGTTTCCAACACGATTTCCACTTGTACGAGTTTCTGATAAAAACACCAACTTGGGGCTTTTTGCTCTTACCAGAGCCACAAGCTCTTGAACTGTCCGAGAGAGCCCCACCCCTCAGCAGTTCCAGCTCAAGGCATTCATTGCTCCTGACGGACCTCGCCATGAGAGCCCGTCAGGTGTAGGGACGCAGAAGATAGATCCCCAAGTAAGTCCAGGAAACTTAGAAAAGGATCACAGTTTATGTGGTCAGAGCGAGAAAAATCTGACATCTTCAAGAGAGCAAAAATATTTTGGGAAAACACACTAGCATCCATTACGAAGCTCACATCCCCAATTATAAAGAAATTCCTTGGGTGCAAAGCATATAAAGCAGGTCTCCATACTGACACAAATTCTGTAACTGAGACAACCCCCATTTGTTCAGTAACCACAACCCCAAACATCTTTGGTTCAGCTGTCAAAATATTTCTTGTCTTCTTCATTATGGAGGCCCTCTCACAAATCACGTGAGGGCCAAAACTTCTGTCCGAAGAGAGGATAGCAGGTAGCAAGCACAAGACAATGAGCAACCGAAAGGACAGCCCCAAACAGAATATGTCAAGGACTGAACTTTCTAACCAAACACAGACAACTCCATACTCAAAGATGCTCCCCACTTTTATTTCATATCGAACCTTACCAATTACAAGGAAGAAGAGGTTCCTAGGCAAACTATAACCTACTGGAACCCCACCAGAGATCAAAAGCCACTCAGACTGCCCATAGACTACGAAGAGCATCAACCCAGGACAAAGGATCCAGACTTGCTGGACATGAGCGTGAACTGGTTGTGGCTATCCCTTGCCACACCAGTTCACCACGAAGGGATTCATGGTTCCTGTCGGGCGCTTACAATAGCGCCCGACAGTTTGCCGGTAGCCCCAGGACCGGTCGCTGCCATACCACCTTCAGTTCCCTCTGTTATCTTTCTAGAGTCCTTTTTCTAGAGTCCTTTATGCTGCTCCCTTCACCCCATCAAAGTTACATGTATTCTTTACTTCTTTTTTATCTTGCAGTCCCATTGTGATGTGGCCAGCAACCACAACCATTGTTGGCTGAGCGGCCTTCTTTGCCACTGGGCCCATGTCTTTCCCCTCTCCCATAGTTTCTTCACGAGATCGCACCATTCCAGTACCTGTGATACAGATATATTCGGGCTTACAAATTCTTTGGTGACACTTTGGCCGCCTGGTTCTGCACGTAACTTGCGTTTCCATCCTTTCATCTTCTTAGTGTTGCTCAAATCTGAAGTTGCCTCTTCGACACCCACCAGATTTTCCTCCTCATCTAAAATGGTCTGATTCTTGTTAGCCGAGGACACTAACACCTCCTTGTTTGCAATCTTGGTAACCCCATCTGCAGCAATGATTACTGGTGGCTCTGGTGGTGTTTCCTTGAGAGCTTGCTCATGGTTATCAACAACCGACAGTCGTGCCACCTCTGCCATCACCTTCTCAACAGTCCCGTTATCTGATTTATCTTCCTTGTGGTTCTGGATTGCTGGGTCAGGTGCTCGCCACAGCCTAGGTGGTGTGGCTTGGGTGGAAGCTTGTCCCATTTCCTTCGGCGGATCCCAGCAGATCACATCGTCGAAGTGAACTGGGCGAACCCGAAGGTCCAGGCTGTACATGATTTTCCTTTCTGTTCTCGGCATATCACATCTTGCCTCCATGTGCCCTATGAAGCCGCAAAACAGGCAGAAGTTAGGCAATCTTTCATACCTGATTTGGACCTCCACCTCCTCCCCTGTGATCTCATCAACTAAAATTATCTCCCTTCGTAGAGCTCTGTACAAAGGAAGCTGGACCCTAGCCCTAATAAACTTATCATCAATACACCTCCTAGCCTTGCTATCAATCATCATAACTGATCCTATACAATCTCCAAGATCAAAAGCTAGTTTTTTCGTAAGAAGATAGAAAGGAATCTTCCTAAATTGGACCCACATAGGCACATTTGTGAAAGGAACTAATGACGGATCAACACCATTTGCATGTCCCTCCACCAGGAAGGCGTCACCCTTGTATTGCCATGGTCCACCGACAATGGTGTGCTTCCAATCACCTTCCTCCGAGAAGACAAGAACAAACTTCCTGCCTGCCTCGGATGCTAGAGCGCTGACTTCTAGTTCTCCACGGATTCTCCATACCTTCCTCATGTGATCGATCAGCTGCTTGGAGTTCACCAGCAGCACGGACAGGAACAGTCCGACCGCCAGGTATCGGGGACGCTGCGCCTCCCGTGCCCCAGTCATGTTGATGACCAGGACGCGCTTCTCCCCATCCATGGTGGACTCAACCACCTCCTTCCCAGCGCGCCTCGCCACAGGAGCTTCCTGGTTATCTCCAATTTCCGCCATTAGGCAATGTGTCGAACACCTTGCCTGCAGGTTTTGGTGGTGTTTTGTTTGGGAATGATTCAGTGATGGAGTTTGCACACCGAATTCATCTCCTTTTATGGTCTCTTCCTGAGTCTTGTAACTGGTACCTTGATTTCTCAAATAACTGCATGTAAATGGCTGTAATTCTTCCTCTCGCGAAATCGTGGGCGTCAGTTCCACCATTTCTTCAAGAACTGTAGGCGGCTGATCAGATTCGCTGCTCTTGTGGTGGCTGAATCGACTCTGTCTAGAATTTGGCCATGGTTCTGTAGTTCGGACTGGCTTGGAATGATTCTACGGGTTTCTGGGTTGGTTTTCGGAAGGTTTCGGGTTTCTGTGGTTGGATGTTGTCGGGGCGCAGAGGCGACTAACGAATCGCCTCCGGGCGCGCAGGGGCGATGAACGGACGCGGACATCGAAAGGTCTGACTACTTGCACCCCCTTCATCCGTCCTGGGTTCAGCTATTCTGGTTTCATCTAATCCTGTGGAGCCACTTACCACATTGTCAACAATGCAGATGGAACTTGTGGAAGTAGCATGTGTGGTTCCTGGTACAGAGCACTCAGGTCCTGTGGCGTTCTCTAGTGACCTATGATCAACAAAAGGGTTGTAGCGATCAATTTTGTGTGGCTCTCTCACATCTAATACTGGAGCCGCATCGTGGTCTTCAGACATCATTCCTGAGCAACTGGTATTCTCCTTACTTAATATATCACTATTGATATGCTCACTGGTGTTGGTCAAAATAGCCTGAACATCAGGAAAACCATCTTTGGAAGTCTGTAAGAATAACAAAGCTGTCATGAAGTATACACATGGAATGATTTACCGAATTTCTAGTGAAGAGGGAAGAACATTTGGATATATTTACGGCACAACGATAGTGGTAAGTTGGTAACGGGAGTCAGTAAGCCATAACGATAGATCAGTGTTATACCTGTTGTTGACACGAAACCGCGCCAACAGAGTCGCCGATGCCTTGGAGCGAAACCGGTCAGACCGCTTGGTGCAACCGGTCAGACCGCTTTCCTTGAGATGAACCGGTCAGACCGCTTTTGAGACCGGTCAGACCGCTTTTGGTGTGGCGACGATAAAACCTAGAACCTCGAGCTCGGGAGGGACCCCGTCGGAGCTTGAGAGTCTAGGGTTCTTCTAGGATCGGCAGGCCACCTAGAACGCCCTCAAACGTCGTCGAGACGAGAGAAGAACAGAAGATATGGAGATTGGAAGAGCTAGGAGTTGGAGATAAAAGTAATGCAGAACATAAAAGTAAAGAAAACGATAAATAAGATAAAAAAGATAAATTCGATTGGATGTTGGATAGATCCTCTCAATCGGCCATAACCCTTTATATTTATAGGGTGGGATGGTCTTCCCCGTTGAGTTGGTTTACAATACGGGATAAAACTCTTGAAAGTCCTAAACCTACTCCATCACGACAGAAACCGGTCTGACCGCTTCTAGGAACCGGTCAGACCGGTTTGGCTGTTGCCAGATCAGCTACAGTAAAACCGGTCTGACCGCTTCCTAGAACCGGTCTGACCGGTTGCCCTGATCTGATAGGCAACTGCCAATTTTGGTCGTCAACATATGCCCCCCTGTTTTTTAGCAAAGCTTGCGTGCTATAAAACAATCTACTGGACCAAAATTATCTAAGGACGATGATAAATAATACATCGGCCGTATATAAGTTCTAAGGGCGATAAATAAATTATCGGCCATACCTTGCCTTATCTCAAGTTGACGATAAAACAACTTGTTTTGGCTTCCATACTTGCTTGATTGTCGCTGATCTTGTTGGCCCCACCTTTGCAAGTTGCTTCAATGATTCTTGTTTGTTCATTGACTGCTTCTGACATCGCTTCGCATCTTTGACTTTGTTCTGATGCTTTTTTTGTTCCTGAGCAGCCCCTATCTCTTTATATTTAGCCAAGAGCTCTTCAAAGCTCGGCCTTGCTCTGTTTCTTCGTTTCCCATGTAAACCGGTCAGACCGGTTCTGTAACCGGTTAGACCGGTTTGTGCAGGACCAGCGTCTTTGCTCTTGTGTTGCCCCCCGAGTGTTTGAGTCTTCGACTTGAACCGAGGGGTCTTTTCTGATGGCATCTTTGTAGGTCTTTTTTCACCAATGATCACATTTTTCCCTTTAGCTTTTTCGGCTTGATGCGGCCGAATCAACACTTTCGGATTCACCAATTCAAGTGTGTGTATAGGAAAAGGGTTCTCATCAACCTGCATTACACCAATCATCAATCGTCCTTGATTTATGGCCGATTGTATTTGTCTACGGAAAACATTGCAATCATTGGTAGCATGAGAATAAAGATTATGAAACTTGCAATAAGCTCGCCGTTTCAACTCATCATTCGGCGGTATAGTATGAGAAAATTTCAACTTTCCAGCCTTTGCAAGCTCATCAAAGATCCTATCACACTTAGTTATATCAAAGGTAAATTTTACTTCTTCGTGCCGATTTTTCTGAATCGGCTTGAGAGAAGCACAAGTGCTAGGATTATCTTTAGATGACCATACAAATTCAGCAGCATAAACCTCTTTACCCTCATCATCTGAAGAATCATAATTGATGGTATGCACACCAAGACGATCGGGTTTAGGCTTAGAATCCTTACTTCGGCTTTCCTGAGCCAAAGCACGTTGCATCACTTGATTAATGGTTAGAAACTCATAGCCTTCTAATCTTTCTTTGATATGAGATCTCAAACCATTAAGACATAATTCAGCAAGATCCTTTTCAGAAATAACCAAACTATAACATCGGTTTTTTGTATCTCTAAATCTTCTAATATATTCAGAAACAGGCTCATCGCTCTTTTGCCTAACCGATGTTAAGTGGGAAAGTCTCAATTCATTGTCACTATTGTAAAAGTGTTCATGAAATTTCTTCTCTAATTGAGACCATGTATGAATGGAATTAGGGGATAATGCTGAAAACCATGAGAAAGCAGTACCAGATAATGACAAAGGGAACATTCGGATTTTTAAATGATCAAGATTTCCATGAATACCCATTTGTGCATTAAATTGGCTAACATGCTCCCATGTAGTTCTACTATCCTCCCCAGTGAATTTAACAAATTCGGGTACCTTGAAATTGTGAGGATATGGTATAGCATCAAAACTCTCAGGATATGGCTTTTGACACACTAGAGTTTTATCTTTAAGCTCTACACCGAAAGTTTCTTTAAACATGATGGCCAAATCTTTTTTGTATTTTTCAAGCAACTGATCATGATAAGCATCATTTGGCCTTTGCATACTAGAATTATTCGGTGCATAATGTGGTACCTGGTTCGGCTGTACATACGGTACTTGTTGCGAATAAACATTGTTTGGCACTGTACCGTATGAATAACCTGAACTCTGAGGAGGCATAGGATAATATGTAGTTGCATATGGAGGAACAAAATTACCAGCAAACCCATTTGTTCGGCTAGAATCAACCTGAACATGAGGTATACTAGCAATTGGTTCAGGGGATGATTGATAAGCAACTACAGTACCAGAACCGGTCTGACCGGTTTGAACCGGTCTACTAGAACCGGTCTGGCCGGTTTGAAAAACCGGTCTGACCGCATTGTTGAGACTGTGCTGTTCTGGAATTGTTTGACCTTCAAAATAGTTCATCGGCATGCCAAATTGAGGCGTGGGTGTTGCCGATGATCCAGGAGGCATGACATGATTTTGTGAAGTACTAGCAACATCAAACTTAGGAGCATTACTATCATTGATCAAAGGTTGCTTGCCTAACGAACTATCAATCATGTTTTGGACAGTAGCAAACATCTGTTTTTGACCATTGACTAATAATTGATTAATTTGCTCCAAAGTAACAGGTGGTGCTGTAGTACTCACAGTGTCGTTTTCTTCATGACGTTCGTCTTCGCTTGAAACGAAGACGATCTCCTTGTCCTTGGAGATGCCGCCCTTCCGATTCTTGGAGAAGTGAGACAAAAACCACTGAGTAGCCTCTTCATCTGCTGCTGCTTTGCGTCGGGCTTCCTTCTCCTCACGGTCCTTCATGAAGGCCTCATAAGCTTGACGATCCTCAGCCGATAATTCATCAACAATCGGCTTAACAATATTAGCAGAATCAACATCACTAGGTTTTGGTAGATTAACCATAGTAACAGATCCCTTTGCTTTCGTCCCCAGCGGAGTCGCCAAAATATGTTGACACGAAACCGCGCCAACAGAGTCGCCGATGCCTTGGAGCGAAACCGGTCAGACCGCTTGGTGCAACCGGTCAGACCGCTTTCCTTGAGATGAACCGGTCAGACCGCTTTTGAGACCGGTCAGACCGCTTTTGGTGTGGCGACGATAAAACCTAGAACCTCGAGCTCGGGAGGGACCCCGTCGGAGCTTGAGAGTCTAGGGTTGTTCTAGGATCGGCAGGCCACCTAGAACGCCCTCAAACGTCGTCGAGACGAGAGAAGAACAGAAGATATGGAGATTGGAAGAGCTAGGAGTTGGAGATAAAAGTAATGCAGAACATAAAAGTAAAGAAAACGATAAATAAGATAAAAAAGATAAATTCGATTGGATGTTGGATAGATCCTCTCAATCGGCCATAACCCTTTATATTTATAGGGTGGGATGGTCTTCCCCGTTGAGTTGGTTTACAATACGGGATAAAACTCTTGAAAGTCCTAAACCTACTCCATCACGACAGAAACCGGTCTGACCGCTTCTAGGAACCGGTCAGACCGGTTTGGCTGTTGCCAGATCAGCTACAGTAAAACCGGTCTGACCGCTTCCTAGAACCGGTCTGACCGGTTGCCCTGATCTGATAGGCAACTGCCAATTTTGATCGTCAACACCTGTCCAACTGCTTCTTCATGAAGAAGGCACTTGTGTTTTTCACTGCTCTCGGAGTTTATTGTGCTTGCATTTCGGGATTCTTCTGCACTTTCGAGGCGAAGTAACTCTTGCAAACTTATCTTCTTTTCACTGATATCGCCTGCAGCACAATCAGTAGTAATCTCATTTTCAAGATCACACTCTTTGCTGGAAGAGTGTTGTTTCTCATTTTTACAATCAGGAGCAAAGGCAACTGCTTCCGGTTTTAGTTCATGTACAGATTTTCTAGAATCATCTTCTTTCCCACATCTTATTTCATTGTTTGTGTCAATCATCTGGGAACTGAAATTTGGGGATGACCTTTTATCTACTGGCTTTTGCTCTGAAATCTTCGGATGAAGTAGTGGCCCTTCATCAACACAGACATCCTTGACAAAATTACTGCCATAATTATGAGAATCAACAGTATCTGCCAATTTTATCTCCACGACATCCTTGTCATAAGAAACATTCTGAAGCGCGACGTGTCCACTTATCTGAACTGTATCTTGTGGAGTTTTGTCCTCTAGCATTTTCTATGTCAAAAACTCAGTATCATTGTACCGCCAAATTCTGGTATCTAGTTTCACAGAACATCAAATGTAGTTGGCCTGCACATAAGTTCATGACATATTGTCAGCATAGCACTAATCATCTTTGCACGAATACAATAACACTAAGACCTTCAGAAGGTAAAAAATAAATGTTGCCAACAAATGCCATGCTAACATTGTATCAGTATTAACATGTTTTTTCTGTGATTTGACAAATATTTAGTGCCCAACAAATGACAAACTAGTGATAAATATCTATTAGCAATCAATACAGAACATAGTGTAGAGTTAACTTATTGAAGATCTTTAGCTGTTTTGAATCTTTTCAATATGGTTTCCACATCCCTTTAATCAAGTGCAAGCATTAAAATTTCTTGTTGTGCCTCCAACTACATCAGCCTAAATTCATGATGGCCTTGACAGAGACAGTTCCTTCTATGTTTGAACAAAGAAACGGGTGGCAGTCTCGGTGGAATAAATATCATCACAGAGCCAAGTCAAGGCACAAAATCTCACAATCAGAATCAACATCCTTCCCACTTAACATGTAAGGCGAACAGCTTTCAGATTATAGGACAGAGTCAACTTGGACAGGACAGGCAACAGCAACCTGAGACCGATGGCAACCCAAATACCTAATGCCACCTTTTGGGATTAGATGGGTATATGACCTTTAGTGTCCACAAGTTGACAAAGCAATGGAGATTCCATTAAGTTCAGAAGGAGTTTTACATCCTGCATATTTCTTGTGATCATTCTGAATGTTTTAAATAATTTAAACTTGGGATTTAATAAAACTAGGTTCTAGGAAATGTATCGTCAGCATGTGACCACACCCTACAGAGAAACCGCTTGCTAGTTGTACAGATTGTTCAGCCCTTGGTTATTTCAACTTCCAAATCGCACTTGACTAATTCTGATACACAGAACTGTTCACCCAACAAAGCAAACTAGAGGAAGGAATATCCTGCACTCTCTAAACAGAGCTAATTATGTAGCAGAACTCATTCTGAACTCCAGAAAGCCCCAGGCTGGACGAGTGCAATGCAGTTAGTTTCAGTAACAACTAATTTTTTGCATGAAGGAAGAAACGTCAGAAATAGGTAAAAGATTTAACTGAAATTAGTACCAGCTGCCTACATCAGCTGCCTACTTCATGATGGAGAACTAGAAGCGGCCTGCAGATTTAGATTCCATCTTTCATCTTTGAGTTGCACGAAAGGAAGGAAACATTATTTAATGTATATTGCAGAGATCGGCTGCCGATGTTTACTGTTGAAATGCTGCATTTTGTGTAACTACATGTCCTTAACAAAGCTGTAAGTTGTCCGTCCTAAAAAAAAACTGTAAGCTGTCCTGGTAAGGCTACCAACCTCACAATCTTTGCATGATCCGGTACAAACTGACACACCAACAGAAGCAGATACACGTCAAACTAACTACGGAGTTGGCACCAGAACAAGAGACCACATCCCAGATACACTCCACCCAAAGAGACGTACAATACAGCCACCAAGATTCAGCATCCCGGACCCATTCGTACACCCAAAAAATTATTAAAAAAAACTCTTTTTTTTCTCTTCCCTGCCTAATGGGTCGACATACTAAATTGCTATGTAAGATACAGTACAATCCATGACCTAAAAATCGGTGATTTAGTGACCTTGATAACCTATTAGAGACCACATCAACAGGAGGGTACCTCTCTTGTCGCGGACGTACCGCAGAACACTGGCTGCATCGGTATGAAAGCTCACGTAGAACGGCAACAAACGCGCAGAAAATCAGAAATGAGCTGCGCGCCAATTCCTCTCACACCAAGCGCGCGCGGCAGGTTCGAAGAACTGGCATAGCCAAAGAGATTTCAATGGGATTAACTGCATGCATCAGATATTGCCTGTCGCGGGCAGTGCCCCCACACAGTAGCAACTACAGGTACAGCTATAATACTATGAGAAATTTCGCAGCAGTGGCTAATCTTGTTGCAAATCACACTGCTATTTTTGTCTGGTGGAAAAAACATGAAACCACGCCGCTCCTTCGCCTATGCTAGTTCTCAGATCAGTTATGTTTTCCCCCCTAATCTAGGAGTTCAGGAAGCATGGCCAAAAAAAGGAGAAGAGCCTGATGAGATGACAAGATGTTGAGACAAAAAAAAAGAAAAAAGCTCTTAAAAATCATGAAGGCCGTCAAATCGCATACAGAACCGAGAGAGGCAATCACACTGAAATCAAGAAAAGTACCGGGAAAAGGGACGAAGGGTGGAACGGAAGATAAGGATCAAGAACTCACCTCTGCAGGGATAAAACCCCGGAATTCGCCGCTGCTCCGCCGCTTCCGAAGCCGAGAGAACCGCCGCGAGCGGAGATTGGCCGGAGCCCGGCCAGGATGGAATGAGAGAGAGCAAATGAAACCAAAAACAAAATTAATATGCATTGGAAACAAAACCAGAGAGAGAGAGAGAGCAAAAAACACAATGTTCATGGACGAATCATGTCGAACGCACTTTGCAGCTGCCCCCATCTTTTCGTTGCCACTAAGCGCATTAGTGGGCGAGTCGGTTAACGGTTATGATCCATCCCTAATCGAGTGACTGTTGTCAGTATGCATCAATGCCTCATGTTATTATGATTAGCAAGACAGTACTCTTATCATAACCTTTAAGTGTTACAGAACTCGTGATTCATGAGGAATTGAGGATACATGGTCTTCTACTGCCTCCATATATTTTTGCTGTGTTATTGCACGGTTGCACCCCAAATTCATGCTGAGCAACCAGACTCGAGGGCTCAGAAGTTCTCAAGAACAGACTGCTCAACTAACTGCTCCAGTTTACCGGGACCATGCATGCAATTTTTCTTCCTTTGTTGGCTTCAGAAGAAAAATAAAAAAGAAATCCTCCCCCTTGTCCTTTGCAAGGATCCAGTTGTATGTCCACTTCACTTTAGCTTGCACTGACAGGAATGGAATCAGAAATAAAGTCAACACAATAAGATAAGCTTCTTTAATCAGCCAGGTTATATGATCTGGCCTGTCTTATTATATCTGCACACAATATTAAAACTGACCCAAACAAGGTTACGATACCGGATTTTAGGTCGCTAGATTTGCCTCATGTGGCACTCGCTTTTTTCACTTTCTGGAAAGAATAATTCCTACAAATGTTTCTGTTGCCACTTGAGTGATGTTACCTCTAATGTTGTATGTATCCAACACTGGCACAGCCAAAACTGTCTAAGAATGTACAGTACTCCGTACGTGACAATATATTTGAATACACATTTTTAGCGCAATTTTGTCACATTTAGTGCTTGATTCACACCTGAAAATTATATACTATGTTAGGATAAAACACCAGAAGATGTTTCTAAAAATAGATCATGTATCGGTAGCTTATTTGCTCAAACCTACCCTTCGCTTTCAATTGGGACATATATAATAGGAGACCACATTCACAAGAATGCGCCATGTGACGCATCCATTTGACCAAACTTGAAATCCAACTACACTCCTCATTCTAGTATTCTCATGTGTAGGATCATAGATTTGCGTTAGCTAATGCAAGCGATGAAGTTCTGCATCAGGTCGTGCCAGGTAGCATAAAGCTAGAACATTGCATGTTACCCAAAGGCCAATCACATGCATTATGTTCTGCAACTGCCCACATCCCAATAACTGGCTGATGAACAATGATCAATGAGGTTTGGATTGAATTATTTGTTTTAATTAGATTTACAAACAGGGGCAAAGCCACAGATAGGTCTAGCAGGTCTCATTGTAGAAATGCCATCGACCATACACATTCTAAGGAGCGCCACTCAAAACTGAACATCGCTGAAAGGGGAGGCAAAAGAACACTACAGATTTTTGTGTCTCTTGAAATCGATGACCTGTACAACAACTTGAGTATGAAGTTTAATTGAGTTACCTAGGCCTAGCAAGTGAGATAAAGAAACCCCTTGTAAACTCTGAGCAAGCAAGGGCCAGATATTCAAAAAGGAAGAAAGCAAACAACCTAACATTATGACATCAAAGAAAGAAACAAATCAACACGACATTATGCAAAGTTTTCCTTAAGGAAAAGAGAAGCGTTTTGCTAAGATTCTAGGATGGTGTTTGGTATGCGTGACAGATTGCCAAGAGCTTCTCCTGCAATACTCGTCGAAGTGGGACCCTCCCTTAGTCCCTTCTGCTCATGGGACATGGCAACATTATGTGTAGTTTCATTCTTCTAAAAAGCATCATGCCTAGATCCTACAAGATGTTTGGCACTTGTGCTGAGAGCTTTTCCTGCAGCTCCCTGATCTTTGAGCAGAGTTCCACCTTCTGTTCCTTGTAGCTCTGAAGCACAAAGTCCTTTCCCTCGATAACTTCCTTCAGTTCAACAACCTCTTTCTTTAGCATCTCCACTCTCTCTACCTCTCCCTTCCTCTTCTCGATGCCAACACAATGCATGTCAGCATCATCTACACTGGCATCAACATAGCCATTGGAATGACCATTTGTGGCATCTGACTGCCAATGATCAGCTTGGAAAGGTTTCTCATGAGAGAGTGCTTCTGCAACACAATGGTCTGCAATAATCTTCCTTAGATGCTGGATCTCTCGCTCAGATTCAAACAGATCTCGATTGGTAGCATCTAGCTGAGATTGCAGATTGGTAGACTGTGTCACCCGAACTTTAAGAGAATTCTTAAGATCAGCAATCTGAGATTGCATTTCCATGATCATCTCATCACGTTTCTTGAGGTGCTGTCTCAGCTTTTGTATGACCTCCCTTTTGCTATAGATGTCAGACCCTGATTCTGACACACAGGAAGAGCCAGAACTGTTAGAGTACTGAAATGGTCTTCGAGGATCTTCAAGCCGATCAGGCGAGGATATCCACATAACGCCACTGTTCTCTTTGCTTGGTTCTGGCGCATGTATCTTGACAAGTGGAAGTGAGGGTTCAACTGATTTGGGTACAGGACTTGCAGGTGCTTGCTTGACTTCCACTCCATCTGAAAGCTCTGCATGGTGGCAGTAATCACAAGTTTTGGGAAGGTCATTCATGCCATGAATAAAACAAACAATAATGAACTAGTGTAATATAAAACCAACCCCAAAGACTAAAACTATAAACAATTAAATTACCATTGAATCTCTAAATGCTGAATTTGGTAGAATGCCATAGCCTTTAAGTCACACTATTATTTTGGATAAGAATGACTCTAATGCGCACAAATCCTGGAGACACCTAAAATGTAATTATCCAGCCCCACTAAATGTCTTTAGAGCAAGCACCCCCCCCCCCCCCCCCCAATTAACAAAAGAAACTACAAAATTCATTTGCTAGATTCAAGGTCATGACAAAAGAGCATTTGCATTTTGTCTACAAGTCAATACGCAGCCAAATGTATAACTCAGGTCCAGCACTAAATTTAGTGCATTATGAAAAATATTCAAATCCCTATAGATTAAAAAGTTTACCAAGGAGCGGGAAGCAACCAATAGGGAAGGTTCACTGCCCAACATGCCAGATTTGTATTCTAGCACTAAATTCAGTGCCATATAAACTATAATGTTTTTTAGAACAGGTAAAAAGCGAGTAGCAGGAAATAGAAACATAACAAGTTATAGATAACACACCTGAAATACAGTAGTAGCAGCCCGTTTGGTCACTGAAGCGGTAGAGGTTTGAGTGCAGCTCACAAGCTTCAGGCCTTCTTTCAGCTGCAATTTTGCACCAGTCAGCAGGAAACGTACAAAGAATACGCACACAAGATCAAGACTACAACTGCAGATTGGAGCATGAGATGGCATAAGACCTTTGGAAGAATTATTTTGCTGCTTCCCGTCAAATAACTGCTTCAGTTTGCACCCAAGCCTGACTGAAAGTGTGCTAAGCAAAACACCTCCTGCAACAAGAACCCAGTTTGGCCCTTCTCCTTGGACATGGCTACCCCTCCCTGACTTCTGTAAGCTCCTACTTGTCTTGGTCTTCATGCTAATAACAATCAATTTCTTCAGCCAAGTGTACAAAGACAGTACCGAGAGCTGCATAAATACATGCCAATGTATTAAGCATTGCAGCCACCATATTGGTGAAAAAATTAGTTTCGCTTACACAGATAGGCATCATAGGGGCCTAACAAGATAATAGAAGAATAAAGAAACTAAACCATGTGGCATCAAACAATGCAAAAGCAAAATGATTCATTTCTCTATGGAAGAACCGCGGAAGCTAAAAACAGATTTAAGCTATTAATTTCTACTATAAGACTGCAACTGTACGTACAAGAAATAGGGATAAGTTTACAGCGAAGTTTCCTAAACCTTTGATACATCAGGATCCCCATTCAACTCACTTAACAGCAGCGAGCATTTAGGAATTAGGATCCCATTCAGTCTAACAGCTCAACTGAATGTAAAAGTCCATGACAGCAGTCAGCAGATAAAGGAACGAACCTAGCTTACTGCTTACCTAGTTCTTTTTCAAGGGAATCAAAATACACTAAAGATGCATCCACTCCACAGTCACCGACGCTATGCTAGTCTCGAAAATTCCTGACCTGTTGAATCACTCCTCTCCGAGTGCCATGCCAGGGGGCACCGGCTGATGCCGTTGCACCCGGACGATTGGAGGTGTTATTTGGTGCGCCCGAGGTTTTGCTGAGCCGGCTACGACGCGGACGGAGGCGCTGTCGACTATCGACGGCGCGCCCGCGGGCAGCTCCGGCACCGGTGGGATGGAAGGAAGAAAGGAGGCGGCGGTGGAATTTGTGGAACTTGATGGTTTCCCACTTTACCCCCTTTGCTTTTTCTTTATGCATTAGGTTTTTTTCATCTTTATTTCCTTTTTATTACTTTGGGTGTTTCTTCCCTCTTTGGCGAAGGGAATAGCGAAAAAAGTATGGTAAAGCCCTAGGGCCTAGACACGAGCCATTCCTGGGCCAGGCCGGGCTAGAAAAGAGATTATATATTGTTTCTCTGTCTATGAAAAACGGCTTCCAAATTCCGATCTGAAGCGCAAAGTTAAAACTAGGACGAAGTGTATTTTTTATTTCTCAAAATATTATGAATGTGTGACTTTTATTCTTTATATTTCTATTGATGCCTAATTAAACTGGCTCGTTAATAATGTCTACCTTAGTTTCACAAGCATTTACTGCCGTCTGACAGCAATTTAGACCACATAGTTATTTAATTAATGGAAGAGGTCCACGTAACCCCCCAAACTATTGGACCGGGAACATTTCACCGTACAAAACCGGATAACCAACCCCCTGAACTATAGAAACCGGTGCACATAACCTCCTAGAGTGGTTTTCATGGGTGGTTTTGTAAATAAATTTACAGAAAACCTCCTAGAATGATTACAGTGTCGCAAACAGATCTTTCCACACCTCTCCTCCATCTCCGCACGCACGCCAACGAGGCGACGCAGTGCGGCGCTGCTGGAGACGGTGCGGAGGCTGTTGCTCGTGAGGGAGGAGGCGAACGCGGAAGAGAGGAGGACGAGGACAAGCAGGCGGGGGTTCCCCGTTGAGCGGCCTTCCTTCAACGGCGGCGGCGGCGAATGGGGCCCCTGCCTCCCCGACCGGCCGTGCGGTGGCGCTAGCAGCGCGGAGGTCCAGGGCAGCGGCGTGGGAGCAGGAGCGATGGAGTAGTGGGCGAACGCGGCGGAGCGGCGGCCGTGCGGGAGCGGCTGGTCGGCGGCCGACCGCGGCTCGACACGGCGGAGGACGGGCGGTGCGGGAGAAAGGTCGACGCGGAGGAGCCCCGGCGGCGGCGCATCTGCGGAAGCGGCCGTGGACACCTGCGGCGACACAAGGCCGCTCCCGCCAGGCTGCGTGGCGCGGCTCTCGCCCGACCGCAGGCCTGCGCAGCGGCGACGACGCCCGGCCGGGCCCCTAAGACGACTGCGACGGCGCGCAGGCCCCAAGACAGCGGTGGCATCCATGGCGGCGGCGGCGCCAAGCGCGGCAGCAGCGGGAACTTCCGCCGGCGAGGAAGGGGAAGGGAGCCGCGGCCGGGAAGGGGAGGGGAGAGGGCGCCGCGGCGCCAAGCCGGAGCAAGGACGGATGGCGGTGCGGGGGGGGGGGGCGCGGAGCGGAGTGAAGGAGAGGGGTGTCGCCGGCAGGAGGAGGCGGCGGAGTCCGGGTGCGTCGGGATGGAGGAGAGGCGTGGAAGGATCTGTTTGCGACACTGTAATCATTTTAAGGGGTTTTCTGTAAATTTGTTTTCAAAACCACCTAACAAAACCACCCTAGGAGGTTATGTGCACCGGTTTCTATAGTTTAGGGGGGTTGGATATCCGATTTTGTACTTTGGGTGTGAAGTGTTCCGGACCCAATAGTTTGGGGGTTATATAGAATTCTTCCTTTAATTAATTACTGTTTAGAGACACAGTCATATTTAGAAAGTTTCTTCGTGCACTTTATACTAATGAATAAAAATAAATATATTTTTAAAATATTTTGGATGGTGGGTTAGTAAAAAATTACACCGTTCCTGTGTGAATCAGTTTAATTATTTTTTCCATAAACATTCCCCCCTTTCTCTCTAGGCCTAGCTAGTTGATTAGCGGTGGACATGATGGCATTAGAAGAAGACGATGGGAGTCATCCAGGTTGTGCTGTTCTCCGTCATCCACATGTAAAACCACAATCAGTTTCAGATCCACAAAATTTTTTCGTTAAAGTAGAAATTTTGTGATGGCATACTGTGGCTACTATCATATTTCATGGCTGAAACCGCTAACAGATGGCACTAAATCATTGTTAAGATGAGGCAGAAATGATTAGTACACAGTTTAATTAGTTACGAAATTAATTTGCACTTATTAAAATATCGGAGATGAAAGCCATACTTTAGTAATATTTGAGGGATTAAAGATATATTTTGTCCTTAAAACTAACCATAGAGGGGCAAGGCCATCATTGTGCTTTAAATTCAACACGCATGCTTCCTTCAACGTCACGTCACCAAGGCATGTAATTTCATCAAAACTAAGAACAAGTAAATGATATATTAAGATCAATTTTAATAGGGTTTTATAGTGAGTTTTATGGTATTTAATTTTATACACGTCAACAAGTTTATTAACATGGCATGATAGTGAGAAATGGGGAGTTCCATAAGATCAGAGAGAAATTGTGAAAGGTCCTCTAGTTAGAGCACTTGAGTAGCACACGACAGACCCATATCCGACTCCATGTAGGAGCGAATTAACTGGGTTTAAAATAAAAAATATAAAAAAATAGGTGGGGCAAAGATTAGAGAGAAATTTCATCCTTGCAACCTCATAAAAATTATCTGGCTTGATCAAGAAGTTTCTAGTCTTACAAATATGCCATGAAAGTTTACCAAGTTCTCGAAAAAAACCCTGCTACATTGAGATTGGCCTAAGGCATATGTTAATTTATTTAAGCAATAAAATTTCATCATATATAATCTTTCTAATTTTTGCCGTTGTTGATGTGTGCCTATTCTCGTATGTCTGCCGCGATTATGGTGTCTCATCACTTAATTCTGCGCCAGTTCATGTGGTAAAAAAGTATATGACATTATGGAAAAAAGCACATGACATTGTGACAACAAAAGACTGGGGACCATTTCAAATTTTGACAATTACTTTTCATTATAAATATATATATAATATAGCAATGTATACTAGTTTTCAATATGTACATCTATACTATAAAGATTCAGAATTTTCGAGGCCGACGGACCCAGAAATCAGCCACAGTAGAATTTTTTTGAGCCCACGATTTTCGTCGGACTCTTTAGTCACACTTTTGAAGAAATCATAAAATATTACGCCTCATCACGAAAAAAAACACGCGCTTGCGTGGAATCATCGAGTTCGTAACCAATACGGTCTCTGACCAACTATCCATTATATAATCTTATTTTCTATTAACCGTGATCCTTATAGTATAGATTTTATATTAAACGTGCGCATCGCACATGCATTCTTGCTAGTATATACTATAAAGATCCAAAACTTTCGAGAACCGATGTACCCACGACTCATTGAAACATTACTCCTCCTGTCTTAAAGAGTTTCACTAAACAGTCCGTGAAAAAAAAGCACACGCTTACGTGGAATAGTCGAGTTTGTAACCAATACGGGGTCAATTATCTGTTATACAATTTTATTTTCTATTAAACGTGTGTGTCATATAACTTCCAAAAGTTCGATTTAACACGATAAAACTAACTTTATAATAAAAGTTGAAATTCCTTACTCTCGGACAATTCAAATTTGTGGCCAGAGAGTAGCTAAAATGTTAGGCTGTTCGCACTCGTGTTCCTCTATTTCCTTCCTCTAAAGAGAATATTCCATCGTGGTCATCATGATTCTTTCCTCTATCCCAAATTCCCCCGCACCCATATCTCCCCTATACTCTTCCCCAATCCCAACTACCCACTGCGGGCCCCACATATCAGATCTTTTTAATCCTCACCCTCCTCTTTCTTTCTCTCTCTCTCATTTCCGCCGCCCCCGCTCTTTCCTCTCTCTCCCCCGCCTCCTCCCTCCGCCGCCGGCCCACCGCCGCCCACCGCCTCCCCTCCGGCGCCGCACCTCCGCCTCCCCCTCCCGCAAGCGATAGCCCCTCCCTCGGTCCCTCCCGCGCGCGCCTCCTCCCCTCACCCCTCCCCCACTCCCTCCGGCGCCCTCTCCTCCCCCTCCCTCCGGCGGCGCCGCCCTCTCCCCCTCCTCTCCCTCCGGCGGCTGGCCAGCGGAGGCGAAGCTCGTCCTCGCCACCGCGGTCGTCCTCGCCGCCCCCTCCCCGCCGCGGCCTCCTGCTCCATGCGCCTCCCTCCCCACCCCACACCGCGCGGCGGGCGGCCAGCGCCGGTGGGCAGCGAGGGGGCGGGCTCCTGCTCCGCGCCGCCTCCTTCTCATCAGAGGAAGGGGAGGACAAGGGGGAAGGCGGGGACGCCGGCGGCACGGGGCCCTTGGTCTTGGAGGATGGCGTTGGGGCTGGGGTCCGGCACGCCGCCGCTCGTGCGCGGTGGGCTGCGGTGGCGGCCAACAGCGACGCGCGGTGGGAGGCGGCGTCGGCTTCGCTCGGGCGGCGACGACGGCTTCGCGCGGGCAGGCGGTGGCGGCTTCGCGTGGGCGAGCTCGAGGCCCTTCTCTGCCGCCGGCCGTGGAGCTCGCCGTTTGAGGGCGGAGCGGATGCGGCGGTGCGCGGCTCGCTCTCCTCGCGGTGGCTCCTCCTCGCGACGGCGACGGCGATCGCGCTCCCCTGTCCCCTGCTCTCTCTCTCCCTCCTCTCTACCATGGCGCCGGCGGGTGGATGGGTGGTGGTTGGGCTGCGCGGGGCCCACGCGCCTCGGTGGCAGCATAGCGGCGCGCCCCTACCTCCTCTTGATCTGGGGGAACGGAGGGTCTCCGCTTCGGTAGGGGAAGTCCTGCAGGACCCCGCTGCAACTCTCGTTTCCTCTAAACGTTCCCCGGGAACGGTTAGGGGACACCGGTGCCAGCAGCCTTACCAGCCAATAGGCAATAAATTAGAGCCGCACATCGGTGACATCATCACCATTGCTGTTGCGATACAAAGTTCGGAAAGCCGGTTGGTACGGGTCGGTACAGCACGTTAACTGTATGTTCATCATTGATGTAATCTCTCGTGGGGGTACGAGTAAAAAGCTCCCAATATCCTTTGTTAAAAGAAACAAAGAAGTGCTCCAACAAATAATGATCGTAGCAATAGCAAAACTGCAGTTAGAACCACGCGCAGAACCGCCCCCGCGTCGCCTCCCGAGGGGCGACACGGGCAGCGCCGTCGTGCCTCGCCGAGCCGCCTCCTCCGCCTTGGCACCATTGGTCCCCCTCCCTTCCCACCTCTGGCGTCTCGCCGGAGGTCGGAGGGAGTGGGGATCCATCTCTTTCAATAATCTCCAATAGATCGAGTCTAGGTTAGGGTTTCTCCATGCCGTGTTTTGTGGTATGGGAGATTTGTCTCCTCTTCTCCGGCAACGGAGAGGAGATAGGGTGGTTTGAGTTTCTCCATGGCGGCTCTGATGAAGGAATTGGGGGCATCTACGGCGTCGGCAACTTTCTTCGGGAGAAGACATGGAGATTTAGGTTTCCAGATGGCGACATCGAGGCGGAGATGATGCCGTCATCGTGGAATAATTTTCTCCAGCCACTTCTCCGTTTTGTCGTGGTTAGATCCAACCACGGTGAAAGGCTTGGGAGAATAGATCTGTCCCCCCATCTGATATCGATCATTCTTGGGTCGGATAGATTGGGATCAGTCTCTCTTCATCATCGGTGGCAGAAAGATAAAGAAGAAAGACGCAAGAAGGAAGAAGAAGATTGTGCTCGTTCCAGCCTACAGGGATGTTGGTCGCCGTTCTTCGGGCGATTGTTCTCAGCTTGTTTGCTGAGCGTATGCCTGTGCGGGCTTCTAGTTGCTTTTTTACACACGTTTGGATTTGAGAATTGGAGCTGCTTAGTGTATGAGTATATTGAGAGTGCTTGTAACTTGACGATGTACTCGCCTTTGATATAATACAATTCTTCCTTTGATTAAAAAAAATAATGATCAGGAGCCATACTGCCGAGTGCCGACGCAATCAGAGGCCTCAACTTGTGTGATGTCTCAACTCACACACATCCCCAAGTAACCACCACGGGCACACGCACGCACGGGGACCGCACCGGTGGGAGTAACGGACGATGGGCCCGCCCTGTCAGTGCCCCTTGTTTGGTCTGCTTGGTGCGGTCGAGCCGACGACGACCGGAGCCATGGCTGCTTCTGCACGTCCTGGCGGCAGACAGCGCTGACGTGTCACGCGTGGAGCGGAGCTGGAGCACCCGCCGGTGAGGGGCGTGCGGGCAGTGAGCGGCTGGAGCGGAATCTCCGGGCCCAGCTGTCAGAGTCTGCTGCATCGGCCCGAAGGCGCTGCTTCATTTGGATGTCTTGAGCAAGGAGCTTGACGTGCTCAGACATGGACAGATGACGACAGGAGCTTGCCAGCACATTCAATTCTTTAAACCTTATATATATATATGTTGTGATATGATCCAAATTAAGCGGAGGCCCATCACCAGAGGTTTGGGCTGGAGCAAGGGGTACTGTGTTTTTCTCTCATGAGCGCACAGTTTAGTCCCACATCGACAACGCAACCAAGCTCGGTCACGTGAGCTGCCTATATAATAGAGCTTTACCCTTGATGAAAATATCATCCTCTTGTAAGCCGCCAATAGGCGTTGTAAACACACACCTCATATAGTAAAGTTTTGCTGGCTGGCGCCCGTGGTTTTTCCCTTCTACATTGGGAGGGTTTCCACGTTAAAATCTCGTGTCTCCTGCGGTTTGATTCCTTTACTTCTTGTCGTTTATTCGTCATCATTTACAACAAGTGGTATCAGAGCCGGTTTCATATTCGGTTTCCTTGATGTCGACGACGATGAAGTTTGATCTACCGCTGTTGGATTACAAGACGAGGTTCGCGCTGTGGCAAGTCAAGATGCGGGCTGTTCTGGCGCAAACTCATGATCTCGATGAGGCGTTGGATAAGTTTGGTGGCAAGTTGTCCAACGAATGGTCTGATGAGGAGAAGCGCAAAGATCGTAAGGCTCTGTCTTTAATTCAGCTTTATCTGTCTAATGATATTCTGCAAGAATGTCTGCAGGAACAGACTGCTGCAGCACTCTGGCTGAAACTGGAATCGATCTGCATGTCGAAGGATCTAACCAGTAAAATGCATATGAAGTTGAAGCTGTTCACGCTCAAGATGAAGGAGGGTGATTCAGTGATGAGCCATATATCTGTGTTCAAGGAGATCGTTTCTGACCTAGCGTCGATGGAGGTTAAGTATGATGATGAGGACTTAGGTCCCCTATTGTTATGTTCTCTGCCAAACACTTTTGCAAATTTCCGTGACACCTTGTTGATTAGCCGTGATGAACTAACCGTTTTGGAAGTTTATGAGGCACTCCAATCAAGGGAAAAGATGAAAGGCATGGTGCAGCCTGACGGATTGTCGTCGTCCAAGGGCGATGCTTTGCAAGTGAGAGGCAGACCGGAGCACAGATCTTCCAATGAAAGTAATGATCGTTACAAGAGCCAAGAAAGTAGAGGGCGTTCTAAGTCCAGACCACCCAAGAAGTTCTGTAAGTATTGCAAGAAGAAATCACATTTTATTGAGGAGTGTTGGAAGCTTAAGAACAAAGAGAACAGAAAAATAATTCGGATGGTAATGCCTCTGTTGTTTCTGGTGCTGGGAATACTTCTGATTTAGGAGATTGTCTGATTGTTCTTGCTAGTTGTGTTTCTAGTCATGATGAATGGATACTTGATTCTGCATGTTCGTTTCATATCTGCACTAACAGAAATTGGTTTAGTTCGTTTAAGCCTATGCAGAAAGGAGATGTTGTGCGTATGGGAGACGATAATCCGTGTGACATTGTGGGGATCGGCTCAGTTCAGATCAAGGCTCATGATGGCATGACACGCACGCTACAGAATATGAGATACATACCAGGGATGACCAGAAATCTGATTTCGCTCAGCACACTTGATGCAGAAGGATTCAAGTACTCCGGTTCAGGCGGAGTTTTAAAGGTATCAAAAGGTTCTCTTGTTTGTTTAGTAGGTGATCTGAAATCTGCAAAGTTATATGTTCTAAGAGGAAGTACTTTACATGGTTCTGTTTCTGCTGCTGCTGTTACTAATGCTGAACCTAGTAAGACTAATCTTTGGCATATGCATCTTGGACATATGAGTGAACTTGGTATGGCAGAATTGATGAAGAGAAACCTACTGGATGGTTGTATTTTGAGTAGCAAGAAGTTCTGTGAGCATTGTATTTTCGGGAAGCATAAAAGGGTAAAGTTCAACACTACTGTTCATACCACCAAAGGTCCTCTTGATTATGTACATGCTGACTTATGGGGTCCTTCTCGTAAGCCTTCTTATGGTGGTGCTCGTTACATGCTTACTATTATTGATGACTACTCTAGAAAAGTATGGCCTTATTTTCTGAAAAATAAAGATGATACTTTTGCTGCTTTTAAAGATTGGAAAGTGATGATAGAAAGACAAACTGATAGGAAGGTGAAGGTGCTTCATACTGATAATGGTGGAGAATTTTGTTCTGCTGCATTTAATAATTATTGCAGGCAGGAAGGCATTGTCAGGCACCACACCATAACGTATACTCCGCAGCAAAACGGTGTGGCTGAGCGCATGAACAGGACCATCATCTCGAAGGCTCGTTGCATGTTGTCCAATGCACGGATGAGCAAGCGTTTTTGGGCTGAAGCAGCTAACACCACATGCTACTTGATAAACAGGTCGCCTTCTATTCCACTTAATAAGAAAACACCTATTGAGGTATGGTCTGGCACACCCGCTGGTTATTCACATTTGAAAGTTTTTGGCTGCACTGCTTATGCTCATGTTGATAATGGAAAATTGGAGCCTAGAGCTATTAAATGTCTTTTTCTTGGTTATGGTTCGGGAGTTAAAGGATATAAGTTGTGGAATCCCGAAACTGAAAAGACTTTCATGAGAAGGAGTGTTGTTTTCAATGAATCTGTGATGTTTAATGACAGTTTGTCCTCAGATCATGTTCCAGATAATTTTAATAAAGGGTTGTAGCATATGAGCGTGCAGGTGGAGCATGTGGATGATGATACAGACGAGCAGGTGGAGCCGCCTGTGGATGATCAGGAAAATCAAGCTGTTGATGATGAGGCTCATGATGATGTTAAGCACTTACCACCTGATTTGCAGCTAGAGGAGGATTACCTATTGCTCAGCGCAAGTCAAAGAGAAATTGTGGACCTCCTAAACGTCTCATTGATGAGTGTAATCTAACCCATTATGCTTTGAGTTGTGCTGAACAGGTGGAGAATTCACATGAGTCGACCACGTATGTTGAGGCCATTGATTGTGCTGATAAAGAGAAGTGGATTTCTGCTATGCATGAGGAGATGCAGTCACTTGAGAAGAATCACACATGAGATGTTGTACCATTGCCAAAGAAGAAGAAGACAGTCCGCTGCAAGTGGATCTTTAAGAGAAAGGAGGGTTTATCTCCAAGCGAGCCTCCAAGGTATAAGGTAAGGTTAGTAGCGAAAGACTACAGTTAAATTCCTGGTGTTGATTATAATGATGTTTTCTCTCCTGTGGTGAAGCATAGTTCCATTCGAACATTCTTTAGTATTGTTGCTGCACATGATCTTGAGCTCGAGCAGTTAGATGTGAAGACTGCATTTCTGCATGGTGAACTTGAGGAGGATATATACATGGACCAGCCAGAAGGGTTCATAGTGCCAGGCAAGGAGAATTTTGTGTGCAAGCTGAAGAGATCCTTGTATGGTTTGAAACAGTCCCCTCGTCAGTGGAATAAAAGGTTTGATTCATTTATGTTGTCGCACGGCTTTAAGAGGTCTAAATTTGATAGCTGTGTCTACATCATGCATGTTAATGGATCCTCATTTACGTTGATGATATGTTGATTGCTGCCAAGAGTAAAGTCGAAATTGCTAAGTTGAAGAAATTATTGAGTAGCGAATTTGACATGAAAGATCTTGGTGCTGCTAAGAAAATTTTGGGCTTGGAAATTACTAGAGATAGAAAATCTGGTGTACTATTTCTTAGTGAGCAGAATTATATTCAGAAAATTCTTCAGCGTTTCAACATGGATGATGCTAAGCCTGTCAGTACTCCTATTGCAGCTCATTTCAAATTGTCAGCTGCTCAGTGTGCTAGTACAGATCAGGATATTAAGTACATGTCTAGAGTTCCTTATTCTAGTGCTGTTGGTTCTTTGATGTATGCCATGGTCTGTTCTCGTCCAGATTTATCTTATGCTATGAGTCTGGTTAGCAGATATATGACTAATCCTGGTAAAGAACATTGGAAGGCAGTTCAGTGGATTTTCAGGTACCTCAGATGCACTGCAGATTCTTGTTTGAAGTTTGGCAGAACTGAGAAGGGACTTATTGGCTATGTTGATTCAGATTTTGCTGCTGATGTTGATAGGCGAAGGTCGCTCACAGGTTATGTGTTCACTGTTGGCAGTTGTGCTGTGAGCTGGAAGGCCACTTTGCAGTCTGTTGTGGCTTTGTCTACTACTGAGACAGAATATATGGCTATTGCTGAGGCGTGCAAAGAATTAATTTGGCTGAGCGGATTGTACTCTAGGCTGGTTGGGGCTGTTTCTTGCATTGATTTATATTGTGACAGTTAAAGTGCTATTTACCTTACCAAAGATCAGATGTTCCATGAGAGGACAAAGCATATTGACATCAAGTATCATTATGTACGAGATGTGGTTGAGGAAGGTAACCCGAAAGTATGCAAGATCAACACTCATGATAATCCAGCTGATATGATGACTAAACCTGTTCCTGTTGCTAGCTCAAACTTAGTTGGTTTAGTTAATTAGCCCAAGAGGCTATTTGGCGCCAGTTGTATTTTTCTTCGTGATGATTCAGGATGAAGTGAAGATGCTGCAAGAGAATTTATCTCAAGGTGGAGTTTGTTGTGATATGATCCAAATTAAGCGGAGACCCATCACCAGAGGTTTGGGCCAGAGCAAGGGGTATTGTGTTTTTCTCTCATGAGCGCACAGTTTAGTCCCACATCGACAACGCAACCAAGCTCAGTCACGTGAGCTGCCTATATAACAGAGCTTTGCCCTTGATGAAAATATCATCCTCTTGTAAGCCGCCAATAGGCGTTATAAACACACCTCATATAGTAAAGTTTTGCTGACTGGCGCCCGTGGTTTTTCCCTTCTACATTGGGAGGGTTTCCACGTTAAAATCTCGTGTCTCCTGCGGTTTGATTCCTTTACTTCTTGTCGTTTATTCGTGATCATTTACAACAATATACAAATCACACCATATTGCTCTTAGGATTGGAACAAGAAAAAGAACAGTAATTTTCCTACCCCCAAAAAATGCCCAAGCCGAGGATGGCTCTCGTGTCAGATATATTTGGTCGCTGTTGCTTCACACAAACTGTGAGCCGCAGCAAGAAAAAGATACATCTACAATTTCTCTTTTCCCAGAATTTGCAAGTTCATCCACAATGTGTGTGGTCCTTTGGACCTGCTGTATGTTGTGCAGATAACAATAACCCGCAAAAATGGGTCGATTACTAATAAAGTGATCTTTAGATGAACAGATATCACAGAACCATCGTGATCCTTGGCTATTATTTTTTTTCTTTTCATAAAAGGGTTTCTTTAGAAACTGAAAACCTGTTATGGGCTTTTGGCTCAAGTAGAAGCCAACTCTCCCGAATGTTGTTGGCATGCATGTATAAACAGTCTGATGTCCCATGACCAGCTTCTCAGGTCATTCAGGAGCACCATTGTACAGAACTTCAACGATGCACAGTTCTAGTAAAAGAAGAAACATCATTAAATCAGATTGATAAATTTGGAGGTAAATATATTCTTTGTTATTAAGACTCGAAACAAATTGATATAGTCAAGATTACTGAAACCAATGTTCCTTCGAAAATCTGTACCATATGCATACAAAGAGAGTACAAGGAGTGGTCTCGAAAGCTCATAAAACATGTATCAGGCAATTATGTTGTTTTTAAAGAAATGTCAGAATTGATGCATCATTACTGGACTATTTCTCGGTGCTGTTGGACCTTTACTGTCATATCACTTAGTCAACATAAAACTAAATGCATGTGGAATAAGAGGAATCTGATATCTAATATTTAGTTCAGAAAGATTTGGACAGGGCAAGACTACAAGAATATAATGATGAGACAGCAGTCACAACAGAAAAAACCAATTAATTACCTTTCTGAGGGCATGAACGCAGTGTGTGACAATGTGTTCAATGATCCATGATCTATGCAATTCTAGTGTGCATAGCCTGATACACAGCGTGTGCTTGAACGAGCACCAGATGAAGCACAGTTTGCATAAGCATAAGTGACGGAGACTTTGCTGTGAGCTACCAATGTGTTATTTGACAGACTCTTCCCTGGCAGACAATTCCTCAGTCAGCATTGCGTATGTTTGATCTGTTGGCTTGCAGTTCATCTGTTCTAATATGGATATCATGTCATGACACATATCTGAGTGGCCCTTTCTTATCAAGCCGTCAATTATAACTTTCCATACAATTTCATCAGGGTTGTAGTCTTTCCATCTGGAATCTCTGAATATTTCTTTAGCCCTATCCGCTTGTCCTTCAGCAGTAAGCCCAGAAAGCAGATGCTGGTAAGACAACAAGTTTGGTAAAAGACCATGTCCAATCAAGGAGCAAAGCAGTGCCCAAGCATCAGGATACATCCTCAATTTGCAAAAGCAGTTAACAAGAGCAGTATGTATATCTTCATTCAGAGGTAGATTATCTTCTTTCATACGAGAAACCAATGAAGTCACCTCGTCATATCTTCTATCTTCAGAAAACCCTTCCAGGATGGCCAAATAAGCTCTTGCACTAGAAGGAACAGCATTCTTCTTCATTAGCTCAAACAATTCAAAGATATCAGCAAGCTCTATGATCTTCCAAACACGAGTTCCTTTCAAAGGCACATGTTCAGGTAGCCTCCGCTGTAAAAGATGTCTAAGCAAGATCAGAAAGGTAAAATGGTTTGGTATAGAAGCCACACTTGTCATGCGCTTCAAGATTGCAACTGCATCATCCGTGTGCCCAATACTTGCATACCCATCCATCAAAGTGTTATAGGCCATTGCATCAATAGTGACCTCACTTTTGTTCATTTCCATCACAACATTTTCTGCTTCATCAAGCCTTCCTTCATTGCAATATGCACGCATAGACGTAGTATAAGTGACTACATCAGGACTGCACCCCAGTGACACCATTTGCCCCCACATTCTTGTCGCTAATCCATAGTTTCTCTCCTTGAATAACTTGTCGATTACAATTGTATAATTGACTGTCGAGGGCTTCACGTCTTTTTTTAGCATCTCATCTATAAAGGATAATCCTTCTTGCCATCCCTTGGTCTTGCATAGATTTTCAATGAATGGACTGTATGTATAGGTATCTGGTGCACAACCTGCAGAGATCATCTTTTCCAAAAAGGTCTGTGCAGCATCGACTTTACCAGCCTTGCATAACCCATCTATCAATGTATTGAACGTCACAGAATTAGGTCTTATGCCTCTATCTTCCAGGCCATCAAAAAGAGAGCAAGCCTCATCAATTTTCCCATCTTTACACAGAGCATCAAACAGCACATTGCAAGTGTACTGATCAGCGGCTAAACCATTTCCTTCCATCAAACGGAGTAATCTGAAAGCGCTCTCTATTTGTCCATCGATGCATTGGCCTCGAATCAACAAATTGTATGTCACAACATCTGGCTCCACCCCACATGCTCTCATCTTGTCCAACAAAGCCATTGCCTTGTACACTTTCCCCTCATTACAGAAACCTTGCACCAATGCATTGTATGTCCACACATTTGGCTCGCACCCTTTCAACTTCATGAATTCAAACACCCTCAGAGCACTACTCATCCTCCCCTTCCTACAGTAGGCATTCACAACAGCAGTGCACGTTACAACAGAAGGCACCAACCCGGTCTCAAACATCTCCCCCAGCATTTTCTCAGCCTTGTCAACCTTCTGCTCCCTACACCATAAATCAACCACTGCGGCATAAGCACGAGTGCTTGGCCTCCATCCCAGCTCCTTCATCTTCTGCAGCATAGAGATCCCCTCCTCTCCCCTTCCAGTATCACACAGCCCCTTCACCAAGGCTGCATATGTGTGCATGTCTGGCTGCTCCATCTCCCTGAACAACTCCAGCGCCCGGTCAATCCTCCCTGTCTCACATAGCCCTTCAATCAGCGCAGCATAAGAGATCACATCCGGCGGGAACCCTCTCAGTGGCATTTTGTCGAACAGGTCTTGGGCCATTTCCACCTGCTGCGTGCGGCAGTACCCCACGATCAGGGAGTTGAACGTGAACGCGTCGGGGCGCCAGCCAGAGCGGACCATGAGGCTGAGGTACCGTTGGGCGCGGCGGAGGTCGGCGCGGCGGCAGAGGGCACGGATGAGCGCATTGTAGGTGGCGCCCGTGGGCGCCGGCGGGGCGTGGCGGTGCATGTGCGCGAAGAGGCGGAGCATGAGCGGCGTCAGGGCGAAGCGGGAGAAGTGGGCGAGGAGGGAGCGGAAGGGGTGGTCGAAGAGCGGGCGGAGCGGCGGCGGGGAGAGGTCGTGGAGGCGGAGCACGACGGGGAGGGAGATGTCGAGGAGGTGGCGGGACGGCGCGGCGGCGCGGGCGACGGCGGCCGCGAGGCGGAGCGGGAGCGGGACGAGGAGCGTGCGGGGCAGGGACGGCGCGAGGAGGGCCGGGAGGCGCGGGAGCGAGGGGTGGAAGCGCCAGTCCGGCGAGGCGAGCACGGCGGCGAGATGCGCGATGAGCGCCGCCGGGGACTGCGGCGACGGAGGCGGCGCCATGGGAGGTGCTTGGGGGAATGCCGGAGATGGTAGCTGGTGGTGAGGTTGGCGAATCGGCGGCGGCCCGGTTTCCTATGGCCCGTCAGTAACTAGCGATGTACCCGCCGCACGGTGCCGCCGCCATTGTTGGGATCTCGTATTCTTCTTGTGTGCGGTTTGAGTTGACGCCCTTTGCCTTAATAGTTTTGCGCGAGTTCCGGCACAGTTTTTTGGGATTTTTTTTAACTAAGTTTTGTCGAATTATACGTACTCCCAATAGAATCTTTCGGCTTCCAAGCAAAAACCTCTCTACAAGACCGGTGAAGCCAGTTCAGAAACAAAACTTTTTTTTATACTTGATTGATTGAAACAAAACTATTGAAGCTTAGCTACAAACATTCAGTCAAGATCGTAAAACCTGAAGTCTGGACACTGTTCGCGAGGCAATGTTCATTTCGTGTTCAACTGCAGAAGAGTCTACAATCTCTAATACATCAGAACTCTTGTTGATGAACTGATTGGCCAAGCAGGCGTAAACATCAGAGTCTGTGAGTTCAACTGCTTGTGGAGCTATATGATAATATGAGCATCATATTACAGACTTGAGCAGATATTCCTTGATTCCAGATAAAAAAACACCACAATTCACTCAAGCTCAATACATGTATGGCCGATAAGCTAAGATCAGAGGGCGCCAGCATGCGAGAACTTCGTCACCCATATAGTTCGCGCCAGGGTTCCTGAACGATCAGTGATTTTTCGACCCCCCTCTCAAGAACGGATTCTTTTCTGAACTCCAAGTTGATGTGCCTGGCCAAGTGCTCTCCTACGCATAGCAGCACCTGACAATCAGAAGAAATTTGGTGAGCCAACAGCCAACAAGCTTCACAATTTGCAACTTACAAGTATGAAGTATGCATTCTTTCGCGGTTCTACAGAACAGAACTGGACGTTCTTAAGAGTCATAGCATGCATGCTTTTACTGATATGGTGGCTGTGCACATTGCTTCATAAGAACTATGATAATTCAGAAAATCTCAAAGGTTTTACATTGCAGTATTAAATATACAGACTTTCAAACACCAAGAAATAGACAGGATGACCATACCAAAAAATATGATGAATAGCTTTCTATTTGAACTGAAGAAAACTGGAAAAACAAATGCTATCTACTGTTGTTGACACAAATCTTTTAGAGAGATCTACATTAGTTGCATCATTAAAAGGCTTGCCAAGGTCACAGGTTAACCCATTTCACATTGCTATTTAGCATGCCTACTGTTTCGGATTTTATCAGAATAATTCTGACAAATTCGGTACCAACCTAGTCTACAGAGCATCTACCAAAAGAAGGGTGACATGATGGAAGCAAAGGCAGACAGAAATACAGAATTACAGACAATTATCCAAGGCGTGAGATTTAAATAAGGTAAAGAACAATTTGATCAGAATTAACAAAACAATTAAGATTACCTCGAGATCAGAAACTGTAGAACTTTTGCCTTGCTGCTGCCCACCAGAAGTGACAAGAAGAACTGTAGGCATCTTCAACACGCGCACCATTTCCAGCAAACATAGTACTGGTTCACTACGTATTTGATAGGATGTCGGAGGTTTAGTAGTCCCGTCAACCAACAAGTGAGTAAAGTCAGTTGTCGCCCCTATTTCAGCACCATGAAGTACAGGCGATGTTTTTGTTGCTTGTCCTGTACCATGATGATAGCTTGATCTTGTGACGAATGGGACAATCAGAACTCGCTCCGTGGAGGTAGCTTCAGAAGAGATCAGTTCTAAGACCTCATTCATAACACACGCTGCAAGAGGAGGCTTATAATCTGGCACAAGAAAAATCGACACCTGGCAATAAAACAGATCTTAAATACAACTTTTCTTATAGAGCAAATAAGGGAAAAATATAGTGCTCAAATATAAGCCAGCAGGAACACAACTGATGTTTCAAGTCATATCAATTAGCAAATAATCCTCAAAGTGGACTAACAGCTTGACAGCCAACAGCCCTTACGGTCGTGTAATATGGAAGTAGCATTAGCTTACTAACAGATGAATATCAGTTACAAAAGGACCATATTGACAAATACTAATAAAACATTGTTAGCAGAAGCAAGATGAAACCAATTGCATAGGAAAAATGTTAAATTCCCAAAACATTGCCTATTTCCTTATCCAATAAAACTCGAGCAAGACAAAAAGGAGAGTGTGAACCCTACTAGGAAAGTGTCCTGTTACATTGGCACCGATAGCCTCAAGTTGCATAATCATTACCATGCTGTCCTTTTAATGCTGTCCAAATATGATAAGTTGATTGAGATTTAAGAATGAAACCATGAAAACATAACTCGCTAAACCATTTAGTATTGACGCATCAGGCACAGTATTGCAAGTAAAAGAGGTAGACACGATCAGACCAACAAAAACAAGGTTGGCATTCACAAAGCATTCAATGAGATCAGGTCAGGATGAAAGTTCAAAAAACAAGAACAAAATGGCACCCACGACCCTATCCTCAGTTTTTCAATTATATGTTCTAAAGCATAACAAGTTAATAATGAAGGTGTCAGGTGTGTGAAAGTGAAACAAAATCTTCCTCTTTAAACCATCAAGGGAGATCCCAGCCTACATAATACCAAACCCTAAAGAATAAAAAGTTTTTGAACCCTGGAGCTTCCAGGAAGTTGTATTTCTCAGGGAGCTCAATAAATCAGCAACAAGAAGACAGCCGGTGTCCACTCTCTTACTGGTCTTGCTCAAAAACTTCTAACCACAATTACGTAGCCATGCCAAAAGAGACTTTCAAGACCCAATAAAACATCCGAGCAGGGTCCTTGAATAAGACTAATCTTCCAGTTTGATAGAGTAAATCTGTTGTAACTCATACACATTTTGTTAAAGGATTATAGTTGTATGTCTAGTAACCTTCAGCTAATTCATCTAGCATCAGAAACAACAAGCTTTCCGTTCATTTAGCTAACTTTCAATTAGTGGCAAACGAATCGAACCGATAAGATGGGTAGAAACCCTCTTGGGCCCGTTTACCTGAGGACAGCCACTGGAATCGGAGAAGCTCAGGAGCTCGCCGGACGCCTTCTCGCGGTCGAGGCCGTACTTGCCGAGGGGGAGCTCGAAGGGCGAGGAATCCCTGCCGGAAACATCCAGCGGCAGTGAGCGGAAGCTATGTGCTTGTTCGAAAGTTGAGCTAGGGTTTTGGGTGGCAGGGGAAACCTCGTTAGCCCAGGCGGTGGTCGGAGAGCGTCGGCGAGGGCCGCGCCATAGCCTGCGGCGTCTCGGACGAGGACGAGCACCCTGGGCGCCACCCGCATGGCCGCTGGTCGCCGGCGCCGCAGGCGAGACGATCGGAAGGAAGTGGGGAGGGAGGCTTGTCAAGAGAGAGAAACAGTGGAAGTGCGGAACACCCAGGAAGGCCGCAGCTACAAGGAGTCGAGGCCCTTCGAGAGTATTGGGCCTGGCCGCTTCATGGGCCACCAGCCACTCTCCCGCCCGGAAAAACGATGGGCCCAATAGCTTGCCGGGCTCCTTTCCTTTCACTACTCCCCGTCTTTTTCTTCAGCTCCGCCACTCTCGAATTTTTCAGCGCTGTATCTTCCGGCAGTTTCGGCTCCTCAACGAACGATGTTGTCAGGCTTGGCGTCGGAGATTACGTCAGGGAGATTCAATTCGTGCACGTGGTGATCACTACTGCTTCACTAATAGTAGTGCCATTATAGCTGACACGAGCATGCAGAAAGCATAATGCATCGGCGCTCTTGTTTATGAACAAGCCGCCAAATTTGAATCATACTCGGATGTTGGGAGATCTAGATGTAATTGACCCGAGAACAAAGTGACAAAGCCCGTGACTTGACCTCACCAATGGACAGGCACGGTTTCACTGAAAAGCGCTTTCAAATTCCACGGAGAAAACGCCTGCTAATAAATACTAGGTGTTAGCTAAATCTTAATCAACGGGTTAATAGTTTGGCCTATGTTGTTTGATATTACGGCACTACTCGAATCTTGTTTGATAGCTGCCAAAGAATTAGATAGGGTACAGCGAAGAAGGCTCAGGTTCACCTTCGAGCATCAGCTCTTTTCACATAGGGTAATCATCAGAATACGGTCGACGAACAATTGATGGTTAGTTTATTATGTAGTTGAATAGGTCCTCGTGATGTTTTGTTGATCTACTTCACTACTTGGTTGGTATAAACTACATAAAGGATCTTCTGTATCGTTTTAAACCCTCGTCAGTTTTCCATCTACGCAGCCACCAGCCAACAATGTTTTTTGTTGCCCAGTTGGACTATAGCTAGGATGGCTTTTATCGTTTATAACTTCCAACTGCTAATTGTTTTGATCCACAGTAGCAAATGTCATTAGAGTGATACTGAAAAAAAAACCTTTCTGTAGTATAAGAAATTTAGTGGAGTGAATGATGGTGATAACTTCACAGTTCACACTACTCCACTACACAGAGTGTTTAGTTCTGCATGGACAATTCTTAACCGGAATGATTGATGGCAGCAGCAAAGTTCAGAGATGTCAGATACCTAAGCATCAAAGTTCAGAGATGTCCGATACCTAAGCTGCTAAGCAACGAAGCTCAGAGATGCTATTCTGGAGGATTACAAGTACTAGTAGTTAGTAGTAGTGACAAAAACATCTCAGATTCTCAGATAATGTGATAAGTACAAGTAAACTTTACAGTTTTCATCACAAAAGAAAAGACTAAAATTACAGTAATACAGATGGCACATGTTTAAGTGTTTAGCAGGTCGACTAATTTCCACTTCGATCCATCCGACAGAAACATCTTCCAAAATTACAACCTTCCACTCGACGTCTAATCCAAACCCAACAATACACGACACACAGTAAATCCACACATGGAGGACTAAACACTATGGTTCCCACGAGAAGCAGACATCAAGACGAAGCAGCAGCTGGTACTAGTTACTCTGCAACACCTTTGCAGCTAGGCAGGTTGCAACGGCGTCGATCATGGCCGCATCACCTTCGTACGGGAGCAGGGAGCATACTAGAGTATGGCTGACGCTGCCATGGCGCCGCGCGCACCGCCGCCGACTCGGACGCGTCGTGCGTCCTGAGCTGGACGATCTCCCCCTCGCCCACCTTCTTCTTGAGCTTCTTGACCAGCTTGCTCGAGTCCACGCCGGTGCCGATCGCCAGCAGCAGGCTCTTGTCGCCGCCGGCCAGCGTCACTGACTCCACTCTTGCACCTCCCAGAGTCCCAGAGGAAATTAACCTTTTGCTGATAAGAACGATCGACCGCTTCAGAATTCTCATCCCAAACAAGGCATGAACGCGTGGACTTGGCCTGCACTAGTCGGATTCGACATGAATTCGGATTATGATCTCCTGGAGGAATTCGACCTCGACAGGTGCAAATACCAAGTTCAAAAATTATGGAAAAAAATGCATCCTATTCATCATCCTACTCGACCCCTAATCCCCACGCGGCCGCAGCCTCTCCCGATCTCTCTTCCTCGATGGTACAACGACGCGGCGCCACTGCACCTCCGCCGACGACGGGGCGGCGACGTGGGCGTGCTCCTCCAGCGGCTACGGGGTTACGGACCAAGCGCGATCGTGCTCCTCCGGCGGGGAAGTCATCAGTCGCCGCCGATACAGGTGAGCCACCCCCGCTCGGCGTCATCTCCGATCCCCCTCTCAATCCACCCACCTCGGCCGGAAAAAACTCGAGTAGCTACTGCGGATGTGAAAGGAATCCCTAGAGAAACCTCACTTGTAGTAGCATATGAATGCCGGCGGGTGTTTGGCCCGCGGATCTGAACCGTGAACCCCACGGTCGTCGGGGATGGAGTTAGGGTTTGGGGATTGGGTTCGATTGGGCATACATAGACGAAGGCTTTTCAGCCTCGGATCCATGGCTGGCTTATAGTATATCTGAACGGGCAATTGGTCTTCGTGTGTTTTTTTACCTTGGTATAATCCTGCTGGCTCAATTTTAATTTGCTATAAATTTGCAGCGGACAACTCGGCGAAAGATGAAGTGATGCGGGTGCTGTTTGAGACGCCCTCTGGCTTTGCAATTCTATCTTTTGATGGGGGGAACCTATGCCGTCCAGATGCCAGGGAGGTAATAGCTCTGTTCTTCCTTGCTTGGTTAGTTGTCATAGACTAATTTTCTACCTTCACTTTTTTCAGAATATCTGGGCAAATTTCGCGGATGCTGATAGAGCACGATATGTTAGTGCCGCATCCTTTCCCTTCCCTCTGTTACTTCTTTTACGTTGCTTGTATCCAAATTTATTTTGATTAGCAATATGTTTGGCATGTTTTGTAATTAATTCTTTTGGCTCTTTGACATGATGCTCGCCATTGTTTATTTCTTGTCAGGTCGTTTGGCTCAGGGAATTTAAAACTTTTAAGGACAAGTCCAGCGCCATTAGGCTAGATACTGGTGTTGACAGAAATCTGTCTGTGATGATCAAGAAATGGTGCCGTTCTGGGGAGATGTTGGTTGTTGGGAAACCTGAATATAAAACAATCATAGAAACAAGCATGGTCAGTGCACTCCTTGTTTGCTTTTACGTTTGTGGACTTTGAGCACAGTTTTTACTGTCACTTCTTTTCAGGGTATACCCTGCCTGCATGATGAAATTGTGATGGAGGTGATGTGGGGCCTGAAGAATATCATGCCTAGTTTAGTGCCTCAAGAAAAATCACAGTTGACTAGGGAGGACCGCCTTCCCACGAGTCAAGGACTAAAAAGGTTCCTGCTGAATCGTTTTGGCTTTGATGTCAAACCAGAGATGGTGAGTTTACCAGCTGCCTAGTGGCGTTCCAGTTTTCCTGTTATGATATATCTGATGCAAAATGATGCAAAATGGTGGCCTCTACTCTCGCCGGCCGCTTCTCTGGCGGTCACTGCCCTCGCTGGCCGCCTCTCTGGTCCCCCCTACACGTCTGGCTGCTCGTTGAAGGTTTACGACGGCTAAACCATGGATCCGTCTCTGCTTGACCCAAGGATGGGTTGTAATTTTGCATCAAAGGTACGAGCGACTCTGCACTCCTCGGTGACTTCCCATAAGCCTGATGGCTTTTCCAGTTTTTGGCTTGTGGCCTCCTTCTCGCGTTCCAAAGTCCGGCTCTTCGAGGACAATGTCGGTCTCATTCTTCAGTCAACTTTTGGGGGAGTAGCTTCTGATTTTGCAGTTGTTGAGATTCGTGATTGGATCTTCAAATTTTGTGTCTCGTCCAAGCATGTGGGTTTTCTTATCTATGAAATGGGGGAAGTTAGTTATGATTTCTTCAAGGTCTCCTTCAACCTCTGGAATGAGAAAGGAATTCTCCGTGCTCAGCAGATGATTGTTGCAGCTCAGAGTCCCCAATATCAGTGGCAAAAGGTAGAACGCAAAAAGCCTGCAATGTCTTATGCTCAGACAGTGAACCAACCCAAGAGAGATCATCCTGTCAAAGTCTCTTCGGTTTTTAATAGGATTTCTAATCCTCATTCATCTGTCTCCTCTCGTCTGAAACACCCAGTTCGTGCTCAGGCGAAGAACACGCAACCTGAAAGACGTCTTAATGATCGTTTTAATTATCGTGCAAAGACGAGAGAGAATAGGGGCGGTAATTTCTCTCATGTTCAAAATTCAAATGAATACTGACAGGCCCAAAGTGCTAAGCCTTTGATGGGCCGTAAACACTGTTCCAGATGTCTCTCAAATGCCCATAATAGGGATGACTGTTATGGAAAAGTCCGGTGCTCGGCCTGTTTCCGTTTGGGTCATATAGGCCTCCATTGCCGATTTCTGCCTCGATTTCCGGGTCTTTCCTGGAGCAGCCGTCTCCCTTCCTTCCCAGCTCCGGCAACTTGCGATTTCGCCGGATTTGAGCGTTGGTTCAAGGCTCCACGGTCAATGACTGATGGGTCCAGCTCCAGTGGGCCTAACGAGTTTGAGTCTTTGGGTGATTTTGCTCGTGTGATTCTGGGAGTGCAGAGCTGCGTCCCTCCGGCTTCAATCTCGTGGTTTCCTCCGACACCTTCCTTTCCGTCAACCTTCGCCTCGCCGCCTCCGCCCTCCACCGCGCTCTCGCTGAGCCTCCACCCACCGCAGCACCGCAACGCCCCTCAACCCTGTAACGAGGCCCCCCCTCATTGCTCCTCGTAGCCCGGTTGCTCTGTAACGGAGAAAACCCCATTCGCTACAGTACTACCGCCGCCGCCTCCTCTTCCGGCGGCTTTTGCTCCTCCGACGATGGCTTATCGCTTCGTCGACCTGACTCCATTCATGCCGCCTGGTGCCTCCAGGGTCATGGTGGCCAATCGAAAGCCAATGACACGGGTGGTCATGGGGGGACTCAGGGGCAGAAACAGTGATGTTGGAATCGCCTTGATCGAACCTCTTCCGGAACAACAGGTATCCTTCCAGAGCATCAGTGAATTGCTTGATGACTTCTTGCGCAACAATAGAAGGATTGGCTTTAGGTCCATACAGCCATGCCCCTATGGTCAGGCATATGTACGCTTCAGGCACAGACATGATAGGGACTTTCTAGTGCAAGGCAGTCCTCATGAGTATGGTGATTATAGGATTTCTTTTGTTGAGCATCACAAGGGCTGGAACAATAAGGCGACCACCATGAATTATGAAGTTTGGCTAATGTTGCTAGGTTTCAATATAGACTTTTGGGAGGAGAGTGATATAGAGAAGGCAATTTCAGAATTTGGAAGACTGTTAATTTGGGAAGAAGATCCAAACAACCTTGCTAGAGTCATTGTCAAAGCAAGGGTGGTGGACCTGACTGAAGTACCTTGGGTTATGTTGTGTTCAGAAGGAGAGAATTTCGAAGGAGAATCGTGGACATGTCAATGTGAAATACTACAAGCTAGAATGCTTGGAGCATCTCCTATGGATGAAGATCAGCCACCAAATGGCCCAGATGATGTCCAGCCAAATCTTTTTGACTTCTTTGGATATGGTCAGCCTGGGTAGGGCCCCCCTGATAATGCAAACCCGGCAAATGAGGAGGTTCAGAATGCTCAGGATGGAAACAACATAGGAAATGCAGGACAAAATGCTAATCCTGCTGATGCTGATGTTGCTTGGGGTCTGTGGCCCAATGGGCCACAAGGAGTCCAGCCTGGTATTTTGGCCCAGCAGCCTATCCCTTTACCCATACCTGGGGAACCCTTTTTGGAGTTGAATAACTTGATCCAGCCCCAGAATAATAACCTTGACCTCAACCAAGATCTGAATGATGATGATCTAGAAGGCATTCAGGCACTGTTACAAGCCAATGAGGCTTTGGGACCAGTTGAGGGACACCAGGTTGCTAATGGTGAAGTGGTACAGGCTGAAGGGGGGCAGGAGAATATGCCCCAGATAGAACAACAATCATCAGAAGATATCTTAGAAGGAAGTACTTCTGAAGAATCAGTTGGGGTGATAGGTGCTAATATGCTCCCAGATCTGAATGTTGAAGTAGAGGTGTTCTTACCAATGGATCAGGATGGCCCACTTGCTGTTCAGCCTGATGATATTCAATTGGATGAACTCATGGGGGCAGATGAAGGCAATGAGAATGATAACTCTGAAGCAGCAGATTCACTGCACGACCAACAGTTGGTACCCCCAATGCACAATGATCATATGCACCTGGGCTTTGTAAACTTGGTAGAGCCTGATGCAGATCCAACATTCAGTGAATATTTGCAAAGAAACCACACTTTCAAAACTGGGGTGACTAGTGAGGCCATCAGACTCTGGGTCAAACACTTCTCTGCTAGTGAAAGCACATCTCAGGTTAAAGTTCCTGAAAGTTGGACCCCTTTCTTCACTTCTTTCCTGCTCAACCCTGGAAATTTTGATTGGGCCAAGTCATTCCTCATGTCTTCAGCTATGGAGGCTATTGGTCATCCTTTAGACGCCACAATAAACTTTTCTGTCCCACCAAAATGTCCAACCTCTGAACCTCTAACCCAGTGCATGCTTGGTCCTTGCAACCGTGATGATTTTGAGCAAGTTTCCTCCCTCCAAACAGCTACCCCACCCTTTCAGGCAAATGATAAAGGCAAGGCAGTAATATCAGAACTAGAAGATAGTCCCCCTTCTACCCCTGATAGTTTCAGAGCTGAGGTCTCCCCTTCCACAGGACCATGGTCTAAGACCTTACTGTCGCAAGCAGGGAAAATCATTTTATCAGAGGATGACCCTGCTTTGAGAAGAAGTGTCAGGAAGAAACAACATAACAATGGATTCAAGCACAACAAATGTGTTAACAACAATTGTATTGGCTGCAGTATCCCAGCACCTCAGCTGTCACCATCAGTCATTAAAAATCTAGGTGTTACATTCTGCAAAATGAAGCCAGAGAGCCTCACTGCAGAAAACCTAAGCAAGAACCCAAGAGCACCTGCCCCAGGGGAGAAAGCAGTGAAAAGACCTAGGCCAAGCAGCAGAACAGTAAAGGCCACTGCTCCTGGTGAGAAGAAGGCCAAGAAGAAGACACAAGAACCTGACAACGTCAATGATAACAAGCCAAGCAAGAAAAAGCCAAAGAACTAGGCAGTTCTTACAGTCTGGGCTCCTTTGTTTTCATATCTTTTGGCCCTAGAGTATGGTTTACTCCAGAATTTGGCTCTCTTTTGCCTGTAATAATCGCCAAACTCAAAACTATGGTGTCACTCTTTTCAGTCACTTTAGGTTGCAGACTTGTGAGATTTTGGAGTTCTGTTTTTCCCTTCTGATTGAACACTACTGGTTCAGTTACTTCAGTTTCTTTTCATACTACGTATGGAGAATTTATGCTCAAACTCAAACATATCCATGGCTAGTGACAGAAATCTGAATAACAAAAGAGATTGGAAAGTATTATGTTGGAACGTTAGAGGTTTAAATTCTGATCAGAAATGGGATGCTGTTAGAGACAAAATCAATGCCAACGGTTGTGATATTATTTGTATCCAAGAAACAAAAAAGGAATTGGTAGATGCCCAATTTGTAAAAAAATTCTGTCCTCCAAGATATGATAGCTTTGCATTCCTCCCATCAGTAGGGGCTTCTGGGGGAATTCTAACAATCTGGAGCTCTGCTAATTTTGATGGCCATCAAGTCTTCCAGAATGAATTTGCTATCTCAGTGCAGTTTAGGCCCAAGCACAACAACAATGAGTGGGTTCTCACTAATGTATATGGTCCATGAACATCTGAGGGTAAACAACAATTCACTGCATGGCTCAAAAACATTCCGATGCCATTCAGATGCCAGAGGAGATTGATTGGCTAATCCAGCCAACAGAAATAAACCTGGAGGTGATACAAATGAGATGCACTTATTTAATGATGCTATCAACTCCTTGGGACTGGTAGAAATTCCACTGCATGGCAGACAGTATACCTGGACAAATAAGCAAGAACACCCTCTGATGGAAAAGTTGGATTGGTTCTTTACCTCCAATGCTTGGACTCAATCGTATCCAAACACCAAAGCTCACTCTCTTGTAATGGAAACCTCAGACCATGTACCTTGTGTGATAACCATAAGCACAGATATACCAAGAGCCAAAATATTCAGATTTGAAAATTATCTGATGGAGCATGAGTCATTCATGGAAATTGTGCAGCATGGTTGGAGCTTGCATGTGCCACATATAGACAAAGCAAAGAGGCTAACTATGAAATTTAAGAACCTAAGAAGAGTGATCAGAGCATGGCAGGGGCACCTCTCAAGTCTGAAAGCCAACATCAGCAATGTGAAGCTCACCCTGCAATTTATGGAAATAATAAATGAGCTAAGAGACCTCTCAGTACAAGAATGGAACTTCAGAATGATGCTAGAAGAAAAGCTACTCTAATTACTAAAGCAACAAAGAATATACTGGAAACAGCGTGGAACAATTAAGTGGGTCAAGTTTGGTGATGAGGGAACCAAGTTCTTTCATGCTAATGCCACTATTAAACATAGGAGAAGCATCATCACTTCTCTTCAGGATTCTACTGGTCAGTCTCAATCTGCTCACCAAGCAAAAGCTAATATTCTTTGGAATGCTTTTAAAGAAAGGCTGGGAGTTTCTGAACCACATAACATGGTATTTGATCTAGAAAACTTACTACATCTGGACCAAGATCTTCTTTCCTTAGAAGCCCCCTTCACCCATGAGGAAATAGATCAAGTAGTAAAAAATCTCCCATCAGACAAATCCCCAGGCCCAGATGGTTTCAGCACAGATTTTATCAAAAGATGTTGGCCCATAATCAAGGAGGATTTCTATGAGCTGTGTACAGCTTTTCAGGCAGGGGAAGTATGTCTACAGAGCATCAATGGTTCTTATATCACTTTAATACCAAAAATTGATGGCCCCTCCAGAGCTGCAGATTACAGGCCAATTTCCCTCCTCAACATATCAATCAAGATCATTACCAAACTATTGGCTAATAGATTACAGATGCACATCACAAGACTGGTACACTTAAACCAGTATGGTTTCATCAAAAACAGGACAATTCAGGATTGCTTGGCCTGGGCTTTTGAATACATACATATCTGTCACAGATCAAAGAAAAAAATAGTAATTTTGAAGTTGGATTTTGAGAAAGCATTTGATACAATTGAGCACAACAGTATGTTGCAGATCATGAGACACAAAGGGTTTGGAGCAACATGGTTAAATTGGATGAGAGCAATATTTTCATCAGGAACCTCTGCTGTACTTCTCAATGGAGTACCTGGTAAGACATTCCATTGCAGGCGTGGGGTCAGGCAAGGTGACCCCCTCTCACCCCTGCTCTTTGTCTTGGCTGCAGACTTGTTGCAAACAGTCATCAATAATGCTAGATCTGAAAATAAGTTAGCCCTGCCAATACCAATGCACTACAGCCAAGACTTCCCAGTACTGCAATATGCAGATGACACCTTAATCATCATGGAAGGTGCAGCAGACCAATTGCTAGTTCTCAAATCAATCTTGCAAGATTTCTCTCTATCAACAGGGCTCAAGGTAAATTATCAAAAATCTATGATAGTACCAATAAACATCAATGAGGCTGAAACCCAAGGCTTAGCTCAAGTTCTTGGATGCACAGTTGGATCTCTCCCATTCACCTATCTAGGTTTACCTCTGAACTTATCAAGGCCCAAATTGGAAGATTTTTGGCCTCTGGTTTCAAGGTGTGAAAGAAGGCTGCAAAGTACATCCATTTATTTATCTCAAGCAGGAAGGCTACAGATGACAAATGCGGTATTTACATCTTTACCCACGTTTTGGATGTGCACTTTCATGTTGCCGCAACTGTGGTAAAACAGGTTGATAAATATAGAAAACATTGTCTTTGGAGAGGGGCAGATATCAATGCTAAGACACCACCTAAAGCTGCATGGGAATTTGTTTGCTTGCCCAAAAAAGGAGAACTGGGTGTCCTAAATCTGCAAACACAAAATGAAGCACTGCTTCTGAAAAACTTGCACAAATTCTTCAACAGGACTGACATACCCTGGGTTCACCTAATTTGGGAGAAGTATTATCCCACTGGAAAATTGCCAAATCATACAATCAAAGGCTCTTTTTGGTGGAGAGACAACCTGAAACTTTTGGATAAATTTAAGGGCATTGCCTCTGTAGTCTTGCATGATGGTAAAACTAGCTACTTATGGCATGATATGTGGAATGGTGGTGTGCCGAGTCAGATGTTCCCAGAGCTCTACTCTTTTGCTAACAAGAAGAATCTGACAGTTTAGAAAGCAAAAGGGGTGAATACAATCACAGAATTAGTACACATACCATTGTCAGCTGAAGCATATAATCAACTTATGCAGTTACTAGAAGCCTTGGATACTGTCCAACTTTCAGAGGAACATGACACATGGACATACATATGGGGTTCTCCAATCTTCTCATCTGTCAAAATTTACAAAAGTTTAACTGGGTCGGCCATGCCACATCAGAGCTTCAAATGGCTATGGAGGGCGTCTTGTCAACACAAACATAAGGTCTTCTGGTTGCTCCTAAAAGATAGGCTCAATACAAGGGATTTGCTCAGGAGAAGACACATGAACCTCCAATCTTACACATGTGTGCTTTGCCACACTAATGTGGATGAGAGTCGTGATCATCTATTCTTTCACTGCCCCTTTGCACAACAGTGTTGGCTTATGTTGGGATTTCAGACAAATCAGCATATGCAGCCATTTGAATTCCTGGAAAATTGTAAGGAACACCTTAGCATCCCTTTTGCCATGGATATTATGATCATTCTCTCCTGGGCCATCTGGATGTCAAGAAATGATAATATATTCAGGAACATACAAGCCTCAATTCAGAACTGCAAGGCTGTCTTCAGACATGAACTTGGTCTGGTTGTTATCAGAGCACCCCTCCTTTCCTCATGGCTAGAAGCTTTTGTGTAATTAAGCTCATTTTCTTTGTTTCTTTCTTTGTATCCTGAACCTCCGATGTGGTTTCCCTGTTTCTTAAATATATATATATTAACCAGTAGGGGCTTGCCCCTCCTGTTTCCTCAAAAAAAAATGATGCTTTCTTTGTCATTTAGTTCTCATAATTTGTGCATTGATCAAAGTATTTTTTGGATGCAATACTTTTATAGAAATTGTTGCCTCTGCATTTTTCTTTTATTGATTCCGCAATGCTCTGTGTCCAGGTTAATGAGCGTATTATTTTGGCGGCCGCTACCTTGCTTGATTGTGAACTTATCGAGAAGAAATATTTTGCGCCCTTGAAAAGGGTTGGTGAGCACATTAAGGCTGTGTCTGGCATCGACACTGAGTGTTGGAGCTTGCTGAAACTTGCAACATCTCTAATGATTATATTTTTCCCTGAACGAATTGTAGCAGACAATCCTGAAACGGTAAATCGTAATTTCTTGTAAAATTATTTGCACCGAGCTACATTTGATGCAAACTTGTCATTCATGTTAATGGGCCGATGTGTGTTACTTTCAGATGTTTACAGATGTTGAGCGGTTGAAGCTCCATGAAGGTGCACAGGAGTACGATGACAAGATCTTCAGGTCCTCGTGCCCGCAGATATACGATCACATAGTGTGTACCCGTAAAGCTAGACCGGCGACTTATGCATTATTGTTTTCCTTGGTTAAGGAGGCTAAAAAAGCATATGCAGCTGAACGAAGTGCCCAAGAATCTCAGCAGACTAGCTGAAACTGTTCCATCTTGGGATTGTAAGCATGTAGGTGCTGACACTTTGATGTTATTATTGTTAAACATCTTTAGAGCATCTCCAATAGACTCTATATTATGTTAACTAAATATGAAGATTATAGCCCCTTTGTAAAAACAGAAAGTCATGTAATTTAATGGGGTAATCCAACAGATTTTGTAAAGATGGCTAGTGAGGTATGCTAGCTAAAAATAGCTAGCGAATGAGGGGGTGGAGAGCCAAGTCATTTACAGAGTCTGTTAGAAAAGTTTTTTCTCTAACAATATCTAAATTTAACTTTAAAAATGATTTGGCTAAGTTGTAAATTGTAATCGGTTCTTCCCACTTTTTATTTCAGTTGGCTGGCTTGGAAGTTGGAACTTCATCTGTTATCCTAGCTAATCTCTGGTTTTTTACTTGATTTGTTTTCTGGGCTGCCCAAATAACAAGTCCCAAACTCCCAACTCAGTTTGACTCTTCGACTGAGTTAAATTTACAAACTCGGCCTCCAGTTTCTCCGTGGTCTCACATCTCCGTGTTTATCGAATGTTCTACTTACGGGAAGACATATTACAACCCACATGAGAATTTCTTATAGATGTTCAGAGTGGTTATGAGGCATGAGTGCAAAATTTGACACGTGAGTTGGACCATCATGTTGGGCTACACTAACACAATGGGTAGATATTGTGGAAAAGTACCCTATCTAGGTCCAGTCCAGCCTGGCCTCTTTCGCAAAAAAAAGAAATAAATAAATAAATAAATCCCGAACTCATCTGAATTCCTCGATCCGGATCTACGCGAGACTGTAGAGAACTGTTCCTCGATCCGGAACAGTCCAGCCCACCCTCAAACTCGGCAGAAGCAAATTCCGGCCGTTCTACGCGAGAGCGTGGCAGCACTTCTCGTGCTCGAACCTAAGGAATCGAGAGGCCAATATAGATTGGGCCTTCCCACATCATGGGCTACCAGCCGCTCGCCCACCCGAAAAAGAGATGAGCCTATCAGGAGCTCCTTCCCGTCTTTTTCAGCTCCACCACTCAGAATTTTTCATCGTTGTATCTTCCTGCAGATTCGGCACTTCAATGAACAACGTCGTCAGGCTTGCATCGGAGATTACGTCACACAGAGATATAATTCGTGCACGTGTTAATCACTACCACTTCGTATACTCCACTAATAGTAGTGCCATTAGCTGACACGAGCATGCAGAATGCATCAGCGCTCTTGTTTTATCAACGAGCCGCCAAATTTCTCGCTTGTCGATCTCAGGAGCAGGAAAATTTTGCTCCTTGAAACCGACGTGAATCATACTCAGAGGTTGGACGATCCAGAGGCAGTTGACCAGAGAGCAAAGTGACGAAGTCCCGTGACTTGACCTCTCACCAATGGAAAAGCACTGAGTTTAAGGCTTTCAAAATCCATGGAGAACACACCTGTTAGATAGGTCTTAGCTAAATCTTATTCAGCGGGTTAATTTGGCTTATGTTGTTTGATATATCCACACTGCTTGAACTTAATCTTGTTTGATAGCTGCCAAAGGATTCAAAGGGGGGTAACAAATAAAGCAGTGCCCGGCCGGTTCAGTTACCCTTCGAGCGTCAGCTCTTGTTACAGTAGGGTAATTATCAGAATATGGTTGATAAACAATTGCTGGTTAGTTTACTACGGAGTATGCAGTAACATGCCCGAGGGCTACAACAGGGCGACCCGTTATCGTCTATCCTCTTCATCTAGCTATCGACCCTCTCCTTTTTTTTTGAGCTATCGACCATCTACACAGGTTAATTGAGCTAGCAACCAACAAAGGTATACTAAAGTCGATCCTCCTGAGGGCAGCTAAGCTTCCATGTTCCTTATATGCGGACGACGCAGCACTGTTTGGAGACCATCAAGGAAGGAGCTACAACACCTGAATGGACATATTTGGGTGCTGCTCAGGACTGCGAATTAACATAGGTAAAACAGAGATTTTCCCCATACGTTGCAACAATGACATTATTTTTGAGGCACGTCGAGGTGATTTGCTCCTTCCCATGAAGGTATTTTGGTCTTCCATTACACATTTACACACACAGCAAGCTTAGGCGCGTCGACATGCAGCCGCTACTAGATAAGATTGGAGGCAGATTACCAGGTTCGAAGGGGCATTTTCTATCATATGTAGGTCGAGAAACATTGGTCAAAAGTGTTTTAACTTCACATCCAATTTACCACTTGAATGTATTCTCCCAGCTCAGAAATGGCTCATTAGGAAAATAGACAGAATGAGTAGAAACTTTCTTTGGAAAGGGAAAGAGCCGAAGAAAGTGAACGGCGAGCATTGCCTGATTAATTGGCAATAGGTATGCACACCAAAGGACTTGGGTGGACTTCGCATCCTCGATCTGCGAGAGCCTCAGGCTCCGATGGTGCTGGTTCCGGTGGAAACATGATAAGTGGCCTTGGGTAGGAATGGATAGCCCTGGTGATAAAAGTGATAGGGAACTCTTCAATGCCTTCATGATTGTCACAGTGGGTAAAGGCACTACCACAAGCTCAAGTTGGTTGAAGGGAGTGGCCCAAAAAAATCCCCCCCCCCCACTTATTCAGAAAATCCATACGAAAGAATTTCATGGTTGAAAAGGCACTACGAGATAACTACTGGATCGATGAAGTATGTCCAATCATAATAGGTGAGGAAATTAGAGAGTACACTAGCCTATGGGAGGAAATTCAGCTGCTTCAACATAATGAAGAGATGGAGGACGAGATTATCTATCAATGGACTACTAGCGAAGAGTATACAAAAAAAAGTGAGTACCAGATACAATTTAGCAGATAAACCAAAAGAAGTAACATCAGCCCGATTTGGAAGGCTAAAATAGAATCAAAATGCAGGATCATTGCTTGGATTTTACTACATAGAAAAATCATGACAGCAATAAACCTAGTAAAGAAAAGAAGGGTGGGCCTCATGACTCAATTTGTAGCCTTTGTAATTCCAGCCAAAAACGGCCACACATTTTTGCAAGGATTGCATGTTCATGAGGGCAGCCTGGACGCACTTGGTTCAATGGTTCAATTTACAGTTTTTTATCAGGGCCGCGATAGGCTTGATACACTGTTGGTGGAAAAGATGTAGGAAAAAAATTCAAAAAAAGGAGACGACCCTTGCATGATGATTTACTTCTAGTGAAACATTTGGAAAGAACGTAATAGAAAAACTTTCAACCAGAAATCCAAAACAGTAAAACAATAACCTCAATTATCAAGGAAAATATCCAGCAATACAATGGATCAACAGGTGCCTTGCGGTGCCCATATCCCACAACACGAGGGTGGCAACATCAGGCGTAGAGCTTGTTGACGTAATCTTTATTTAGTATCTAGTAGTAGTTTTTTGTTGGCAGAATAGCCATTTTCGTCATCAAACTATGGCCCAAAGCTCAATTTCGTCCCTGAACTACTAAAATGACCATTTTAGTCCTCGAACTTTCTTGTACAGCTTATTTTCGTCCTCCGTCCTACGTGTCGCGCCGTGTTAGCATGCCATATCAGCACTCAGTCAGCTATGTATCATTTTGAGTGTCTATAGTGCATGACACAAGTCATTTATATTAAACATTCTCATGGCATGTCACTTTAAATTAGAAGCATTATATGAATAATTATTTTTATTATGTGAATAAATATGGTTATATTCATTATAATACGATAACAAGCAAACATTATAATATTAGCCATAGACCACAAGCGATTGCAGTAGAAAAAATACAAACATATGCATCATTTAGAGGGTAGAAAAGGATATTTTACAAGACCTAGCTGCATGCATGAGTGCTAACTAAGCGTGCCAACGTGGCATGACATGTAGGACAGAGGACGAAAACGAGCCATATGAGAAAGTTTAAGGACTGAATTGGCCATTTTAATAGTTTAGGGATGAAATTGAGCTTTGGTTGATAGTTAAAGGACCAAAATGGTTATTCCGCCTTTTTGTTTGTTTGTTTCCAGTTGAGTCAGTTGGGCCTCCCGTTCTTGTGCTTTGGTACTGGCACCCAATTGTGTTTTTTATTTTTATATCTTTTATTTTCTCTTCTAATAAAAATTCGGTAAATCTTTTGTGGTCCATTTAAAAATGCAGTGGAGTGAGTGCTCGTGATTCTTCGTTGATCTACTTCACTCAGGATGGCAACGGGGCGGGGGGGGGGGGGGGGGGGGCTCCCCGTCCCCTCCCCGATCCCCGAAACAGAATCCCCGCCCCGACCCCGACATGCTATTCGGGGCAAAAATTGCCCCCGGCCCCGTCGGATCCCCGTTCCCCGTCGGGGCCCCGTGGGGAGCACAGCACCAGCACAGAAATCTCCTCCGTGTGAATAAACTTAGAGCATATGCATCACCATTCAGTTCTTAAGCAGTACCCAGTTGGTATAAATAATTTCTTATATTGTTTCGAACCCTCTTCTGTTTCCCATCCTAATCAGTTGGACTATAGCTAGGATGGGCTTTTATCATTTACAACTTCCAAGTGCTAATTGTTTTGAGCCACAGTAGAAATATATATGTCATTAGACTGAGACTGGATAAAAAACGTTTCAGTAGTGACTGATGGTGATTCTTCAAACTACTTCCCTACATAGAGTGTTTAGTTCTGGACAATTCTTAACCGGGATGATTGATGGCAGAAGCAAAGTTCAGAGATGTCAGATACCTAAGCATCAAAATTCAGCGATGTGCGATACCTAAACCTAAACAGCGAAGCTCAGATGTTAGATAGAAGTAGTAGTACGTAGTAGTGGCAAAAATATCTGTGGTATATACAAGTACACTTTACAGTTTTTTCAAAAAAAAAGGAGTAAACTTTACAGTTTTTTCACAAAAAAGAGAGAAGTAAACCTTACAGTTAATTCCTAAATACATACGGTAGTATGGTACATGTTTAACAGGTCGACCAATTCCACTTGATCCACCCGACAGAAACATCTTTACAGATTTACATCCTTCGACGCTTAATCCAAACCCCAAAAAAGAACACAGACAGCAAATCCACACAGAGGAGTAAACACATGGTTTCCATGAGAAGCGTCAAAGATTCAGGCAGAGGCTGGCAGTTGCTCTGCAAGACTGCAACACCTTGCAGTGCAGCTAGATTCCAAGTTTTCAACGCCGTCGATCATGGCAGCATCGCCTTCGCACGCGACCATAGTGCCATACTAGAGTATGGCGCAGCTGTTGCTGCCGCTGCCGCTGCTGCTGCCACGGCGCGGCACCGCCGCCGTGCTCTGCCTCCGCTGCTTGCTGGCGGCGGCCGAGGAGGAGGAATTGTTGCCCATGGGCTGGTAGTCATGCCTCTCCACCAGCGGCGAGTAGTTGGCCGGGTGGCTCTGCGCCGCCGCCAGCGAGTAGCCGCTGACCCTGGCCCCGTAGCCGCCGTAGCCGTATCCATAGCCGTAGCCCCCGGCGGCGCCGCCCACCGGCGACGGGTAGTAGTGGTAGGCGTACGGGCTGGTGGGCGCCGCGGCGTAGGCGTTGTGCTGCCACTGGTGGAGGTGGCTGTGGCCGCCGTACGGCGACCGCGCCGCCGCCGCCATGGCCGCCGCCTCCCGCTTGGTCCCCGGGAGCGGGAGCGCCGCCGGCTCGAACGAGTCGTGCGTCCTGAGCTCCACGATCTCCGCCTCGCCCACCTTCTTCTTGAGCTTCTTGACCAGCTTGTTCGAGTCCACGCCAGAGCCGATCACCAGCAGCAGGCTCTTGTCTCCGCCGGCCAGCGTCACGGACTCCACTCCTGCTCCAAGAGCAAATCAATCGATCAATTAATCTTTTGCTCGTAAGAACAACTGATTCAGATTTCAGAATTCTCATGGCAAACAAGAACAGAGCATGTTCCTTCAAAAAAACAAGAACAGAGCATTGATACCGCTGACTGCCGCTGCCACTTTCATGGCCTTGGTCTGGCACTTGTCGGATTTCACATGCATCCGGATTATGATCTCCTTCTGAAAGAATTTGACAGGTGCAAACCAACAAGTTCACAAATTGTGGAAAACAAAATCAACACAAGCAAAGAGAATACGAAAATACATAACAAGAAAAGGCTAGATATTTACCCTCATGGTTGTGCTTTGCTGCTGTGTTTTGTGAGCTAGCTCCAAGGGGAAACTGCTTTGTGTGGATGCTGAGAAAGGAAAGAGAAGTCTGTGGTTTCTCTCAAGTCTCAAGTACTGACAGCCAGGAGGAAGGGTAAATATGCACCTGCCACTTGTGAGAAGGGCCTTTTTAATTGGTACTCCACTAGTACTTGGTAGGCAAGCAAGCGTAATCATGGATTAATAAATCTCACAAGTCGAGGTATTTAACTGATATGACTTTGACCAAGACTCTCTCACACTTCGTAGTTATCTGGAAATTTTGGCGGTTTTATCTTCAAGGCTCATCATCACTGGAGGCCCAACAACATTATGAAACTAGAAGGCCCGGCCTACACACTAACTTCTCTTGATGGGAAAATAGGCCCACAAAGTTCAACTCTGAAGACCATGCGCAGACAATTGTCATGCTCTGAAGAAGGTTCACGAGTTGTAAGATTTAACAAGTACTGTTAGAAGTTTAGAACAGTACAGTTTCGAGCGAATTCCATGCTGGAAAGATCAAGTACTAGTTGAAGTTTGAACATGTGAATGAAAAGTCTAAAAAGTTTCATCAGCTAGCTAAGACGCGCTCACCACTACTACTGAATATCCAAATTACAGAGTAAAAGATGGAAATTGCAAGTTAGTAAGAGTTAAACACTCTTGATTACTTCAAGTTTCACTACACGGGAAACTAGGAGACGTTCACCGCCTAGTCAATCACTGAATGGTCTTTTTGATACAGACTGAAATGAAAATCACAAGAAGCGATGCAGTTTATTAGGTAGCTAGTAGGTGAACATTATTTGGACAACGACTCGAAAATTCACATGCAAAGCAAGTTGACAGTAGTGACGCTGCTGCTCAGTGCTACATGCAATGCATGAACGATACAGTCAGACGTGATAACGATCCTGGTAATAGTGGTAAGAGCCCACGTTTGAAAACGAAAGTTTAAGATGGAATAGAGTTGACGACCATGGCAGCATGCAAAGATGGCGAAGCGTGGCCAGCCACGTCCCCAGATATTTTTTACTCCCACGGCACAAGCTTATAGCTAGATAATATAGCACTTTCTTTGTTCCAAATTATTATTCACTTAAATTTATTGTAAATTAAATTTATCAGATTTTTACCAATTTTTTTAAAAAAATTTAACATCTACAATATCAAATTAGATAGATGCGGCCGGTTGACGTAAAGGCGAGAGCAGGGGGCTGGTGCAATGGCCAGTGGTTCGGCGCTGGAAAAAAGGATAGATGCGGCCGGCTTCAGTGTTCAGATTTGACACGAAAATGACGCAATATGCAGTTGCACACAAGTTGTCAGTAGTTGTGCAGTATTGCATGAACGCCAAAGTCATACATGAAACCTGCATCGTCATATCATGATACCAACACACGATTAAACGACGGTTTAATACGATCGTATCGGAGCTGACTAGCTGACCGTGCATGCAAATATAGAGCAGGGTAGCCACGTTGATCGCAGAGACGATCTATCTATCTCGAGAGCCCAGATCAGATGTGCATGAGTCTGACGTCATATACACATCGTCATAGCTTGGTTGTGGACGTGTGGCCTGCTTCCCGCGCAGCGGCTCGTGGTTTTCTCGCCAAAACGAAGACCTGATCGAGCACTTCGAATAAGTTGCAACCGTTAGATGAGCTATGGACGTCAGATATAGAGCCTCCAGTGACACACCGTGACTTACCGAAGGCAAGTTACTGAATCCTGTTCCCCATGATTCCAGATACAAAATACCACAATTCACTCAAGCTCAATATATGTATGGCCGATAAGCCAAGTTCTGAGGGCGCCAGCATGCAAGAACTTTGTCACCCATAGCCAGGGTTCCTGAACGATCAGTGATTTTTCGATCCCCCTCTCAAGAACGGATTCTTTTCTGAACTCCAAGTTGATGTGCTTGGCCAAAGTGCTCTCCTACGCATAGCAGCACCTGACAATCAGAAAAAATTTGGTGAGCCAACAAGCTTAACAATTTGCAACTTACAAGTATGAAGTATGCATCCTTTCGCGGTTCTACATAACAGAACTGGACGTTCTAGCATACATCCTTTTACTGCTATGGCATAGGATTATGATAATTCAGAAAAATTTAATAGGCTTTACATTGCAGTATTAAATATACAGACTCTCAAACACCAAGAAATAGACAGGATGACCATACCAAAAAAAAACATGATGAATAGCTTTCTATTTGGACTGAAGAAAACTGGAAAAGCAAATGCTATCTACTGTTGACACAAATCTTTTAGAGAGATCTACATTAGTTGCATCATTAAAAGACTTGGCAAGGTCACGAGTTAACCCATGGGTGTGTTTAGTTCCAAAAAGAGGAAGAGAAAGTTTAGTGAAAATGTCACACCGGACAATGTAGCGCATTGTAGCATTTTTCGTTTGTTTGTGGTAAAAATTGTCCTACCACGACCTAACTAGGCTCAAAAGATTCATCTCGTTGTGTACATCAAAACTATGTAATTAGTTTTTTTATTTATCTACATTAAATACTCCAGGTACCAAGAGAGAGATTTGATGTGATTTGATGTGATAGGTGAATAGTGAAGTTTAGAGATAGAATTTTTGGGAATGTCTGGGAAGTGAACACAGCCATTCACATTGCTATTTAGCATGCCTATTGTTTCAGATTTTATCAGAATAATTCTGACAAGATTCGGTACCAACCTAGTCTGCAGAGCTTCTACCAAAACAAGGGTGGTGTTTAGATGTTAGAATTGAGAGTTTGAATTTGAGAGTAAGATGTCACTTCGTAATCATTGCGCTACTGTAGCATTTCGTTTGTATTTGTGAAAAATTAACCAAAAATTGATTAATTAGGCTCAAAATGTTCGTCTCGCAGAGTACAACAAAACTGTGCAATTAGTTTTTAATTTCATCTACATTTAATAATCCATGCATGTTATGACATTTTGATGTGATGGAGAATCTTCTTTTTACATAGTGTATTTGAGAGTTGCTTTTTGGAACTAAACAGGCTCGAGGGTGACAAACTGACAAAGGCAGCCAGAAATACAGAATTACAGACAATTATCCAAGGCGTGAGATTTAAATAAGATAAAGAATAGTATTCTAATTTAATCGGAATTAACAAAACAATTAAGATTACCTCGAGATCAGAAACTGTAGAACTTTTGCCTTGCTGCTGCCCACCAGAAGTGACAAGAAGAGCTGTAGGCATCTTCAGGCGAAGATGGCGGACGTCAGCGGCGACGGCTTCGGTGGCCGGCGACCGCTGGGGCTGCTGGCGAACGCGAGGAAGCGGAAGGAGGGGTTCGTGCAGCTGTTCCTGATGGCGGGCGTCTTCATGATGAGCCTGCGGTCCCTGGGCCAGAAGCACCGCCTCCGCGACCTCACCGAGGACGCCGCCGACCTCCGCCGCGAGCGCGACCACCTCTCCTTCCGCATGCGCGACCTCCAGGACGCGCTGCGCCGCGAGGCCGACGCCGACAAGTCCGGCGCCCTCGCGTCCCACCTCCGCCGCATCTTCGCCGCCCACCCCGCCCCGGCCACCGCCGCGGAGGACCAGTAGGCCGCTCGTCCCCTAGAATCCTTCCCCGCCGCGTTTTTTTTGTTCCGTGATGATGCCTTTGCCTGTTCAGCCGTGATGGCCTCGCGTGTGATCTGCTGTCACGGCCTCACAGTCCATGGCAGCGCATGCGATGTGTTTGTGGAAATGCAGCAGAGGCTGCCGGATTCCCAGCGAGCTGGCTAAAATTGTTGACACGTTACTGAGACTTGAGACTTTAAACTTGTTCATTTTCATATTGCTCAAAGGTCTTGTATCCTGCTTTCTTAAGCTGCCGAATTTGAGTTGTATGATGTGGTTCCTCTGTTTGCTCTGAATTGCATTGGAGCTATAGCAGTTCTGATAATACTGTTACACAGGTTGCTTTGCTCTCTGATATGGGATCGTTGATTGTTTGTATTTTAACCAGCCGAACTATTCAGGCAATTTGCGATCGTAAAATGCGAGACATTAAGATAGGATTATGTTTTGTTTGAAGTGTATGTGTTTTCTCATTATTTTTCCACTGAGCTGATTGCTGAGACCTGGGCCTGCTGCATGTGTTGCTGGTGAGAAGCGATCTTGCAACCCACACTAGTAGCAGCAGCAGCAGATTTGAGCACTTGATTTCTTTTTATATGGCTGCTAACATATGATGCTATTTACAGGCTCTTCAGAGGTTTTTTGCTTCACTAGTCCAATCTGCAAATACTAGCTTTGATGCTTTGTTGGATTCCCTCATTTCAGCTGCTAAGCCGTCACAGTCAGGCGGTCTTGCCAAGCAAGGACTGTCTTCCATTGCTAAGTGTGTTGCTGTTCTGTTCTTAGCAGCAGGTGATCAGAAGTGTGCGGCTACAATTGAAATGCTTAAAGGCATTTTGAAAGATGACAGCGCTTCTAACTCTGTTAGTCATACTTTCTCCTGATAAAGGATATGTTCCTTCCTTGTTCAGCAGATTTACTCGTTTTCATCCATGTCATGCCTTTGCCCTTTGGTGTAAAGATGTTATGTCCTAATTCTCTGTTAAGTATTTTAGAAGTTGTACTGATACTCCTAAATGGGCGGACATTACACTATGCCATTTTTAAATTTAGGTAGTGCACGGCCTCTTTGTTTCAGATATTGTTTGGTTTTGAATTGTTGTGATGTCAAGTTGCTGCTGTGATGGATCTTTGTTTGTGTGAAGGTCACAAACAATCATTGTAACTGAAAATATAAGCAACTTAATGATCTGCAGTCAGTCAATCCTACACCTTTATTTGGTATGGGAAATTCATAAAAACTTCGGTATTGGTGCATTAGCTGTTATGACATTACAGAACTATAGACTAGATTTATTAGACTTGATGGGCATCACCAAATTATTAGTTGCTGCATAGGTTGATTGCATGTTTTTTTGTGGTGTAGAATAATAATCTTTCTCATCTGCTGTTTTTGCATGATCTTCATCTCAGGCTAAACAACATATGGCCTTGTTATGTTTGGGAGAAATTGGAAGGAGGACCTCAGCAATCATGTTCAGATTGAGAACATTGTCATTGAATCATTTCAATCACCTTTTGAGGAGATTAAGTCTGCGGCGTCCTATGCACTTGGAAACATTGCTGTTGGCAACCTCTCCAAGTATTTACCATTCATTTTGGATCAGATTGACAATCAACAGTAGAAGCAATACCTGTTGCTTCGTTCGCTTCAAGAGGTTGGTTCCTTCCTTTGGAATTTGGATTGTGAGATGTATTCCCCATCGGCCATCTAACTGTTGCCTAACGTTTTGCTTGCATTCAAAACCTGTCAGGTAATCGTGCGGCAAACTGTTGACCATAACGGCCAGAGTGAACTCCAGGATTCAAACATTGAGAAGATATTGGCATTTCACTGTGAAAGTGAAGAGGAGGGAGTTCGGAATGTCGTTGCAGAGTGTTTAGGAAAAATTGCACTGATCGAACCAGAAAAACTAATCCCTGCTTTGAAGGTATGATATTGATAATCATCAAAGCTATTCTCCATTTATAAGTTGTTTTGTTTTGCTTTAATAATCTGATGGCATCTCACTTCTTTTTGGGTGGGTGAAGGTACGCACGTCTAGCCCAGCAGCAAACACAAGAGCTACGGTTTGTGACTTATAAACATTCCTGCTGGACACATGATCTTCATTCCGATCAACCTCCTGCTTCACTGCATCACCCTTGGGTTTGTGACTAAAGACGTGCTTGTGTTTGCTGCTGGGCTCCATGGTGTGATCTTCAACACCTGCTGTCCTGCTGCCACAATTAAACAGAGTGAGAAAACTTCGCTTCCTGATGCTGTTCAAGCTGCTGCAAATGCAGGAATGGCTGCAGAAAAGAGAGAAGGAGAAGGCCAAAGAGATCAAGTTAGCCTCAAATGTCCTAGCTATGCGGAAGCAAAGGAATCAAGAAGGACAGGCTGCAGGAATTGCCCTTGACGACAAAGAACCATCACATTCTGATGATAAATCTTACCATTCACACAGCGGAACTGGATTCTCCTTGAAAAGTAAGCCTAATTCTGTCTCTGGAAATGCTAAAGATATGAACTCAGCTGCAAGCTACAATTCCCTTGGACAAGGAACTGCATCGACCCAAATGCTGGATTCAGATGTAAAGCCTAGACCTGTCAGCAACAGTTCAGGAACTACAGTTACGGGGGTGTTATAAGAAGTTCTGCTAGAGGAGTGATCAAGTCGGATATATACTTCATTTCATCCATTATCTGATACTGGGAGTGCCGAACCCCGCACGGCTGTAACCACAAGCATACACGTGTTAATGACAACTCCTGCACCCTTTAAAACAGATATATCTGCCTTAGTCTCTAATACCCCCATCATCTGGAGTTTCTGGGAGTGGTAAACGTCGGTTTTCTGAGGCACCAGTGCAGTTCCAGTACAGAGACCGTGCTGCAGAAAGGGTTCAAGTGAGATAGGGTCGATGCCGTCTCCTCCTGGTGTCGGTGAACGCTCTAGTGGTGAAATTTGCAGCACTGAAAAATATGAAGTTATCACTGCGGATAGAGCAATCGATGAAAGCAAATTGTTCAGCTTATTATAAAGTTGCTCCAGGGTCGGGGCCTTGTGTTGTATCATGTTAGTTGTGTAAGGATTGCTTTCAAAGAATTCCGACTGTTATTCGTGGCCCATCCTGTGATCGTTTAGACGAGTAAAAATTAAAAAATAATGATCGTTAGCATGCTGGTGACGGACGGCTCGCCAGAGGAAAAAAATTGGAGCGCCGTTGCCGGGGATCGAACCCGGGTCACCCGCGTGACAGGCGGGAATACTCACCACTATACTACAACGACTTGGATGCTAACCGCTTTACTTACACTTGTTTTAGTAGCTTCGCGTAGCCTCGATCGGCGACATGGAACTCAACGCGACGGCTGCGGGCACGACCTGGACGAACGGGAGAGCCCCCGTCGTCTACGAATGCTTGCACGCCGGTCGCCGGCAGCGCTGCACCTACGGAGTCGCTCCCGCTCTGCCTCGCGCCGCCGCCGGACAGCGACCCAGTGCGACGTCTGCGGCGGCGGTTCAGACCCTCGGAGATCCACTTCTCAGGAAGGACTGCATGCATGCATCCTGCGGTGTAGGAGGAACCCGGCGGGAGCGGAATTAAGGAACAGTACAGTCAGACGTGATAACGATCCTGGTAATCGTGGTAAGAGCCCACGTTTGAAAACGAAGGTTTAAGATTGAAGAGGTTGACTATCATGCATGGCAACGTGCAAGGATGCCGAAGCGTGGCCGGCCACGTCCCCAGATATTTTTGACTCCAACGGCACATGCTTATAGCTAGATGATATAGCAATTTCTTTGTTTCAAATTATTATTCACTTTAATTTATTGTAAGTTAAATTTATCATATTTTTACCAAAATTTTAAGAGAAAACATTTTAACGTCTACAATATCAAAATTAGTTAACTGAATAAATAAATTTTGATAATAAATTTTATTTGATAGTATATATATTTTTAATTTGGATTTAGCCTCATTGTTGTTTTTAAGTGTGGTCGTGTAGGCCTGTACGCACTCTGCCCTTTGGAATAGGCAAAACAGTTGTATACTACTCGGTGTTACGTTAGGCGAGAGCAGGTGGGTGCAAATAATGTGCAATGGCCACTGGCCAGTGGGTGATTTGGGTGGTTCGGCGCTGGAAAAGGATAGATGCGGCCGGCTTCAGAGTTCAGAGTTGACACGAAAATGACGCAAACTTGCATGCAGTTGCACAAGTTGTCAGTAGTTGTGCATGACTCTGACGTCATATACACATCGTCATAGCTTTGGGTGTGGACGTGTGGCCTTGTAAGCACTGCATGCCCACACGGCTTCAATCAATCGTTGCCATTCGCGGCGTTCGGGAGGAATTAGCGTACCAAACTATGCTTGGGAATTCGGCCCGTGCTCCGGCCGGTGCTGGAAATTTTGAGCTGCAGGGACCTGCGGCTTCAGAGTACCGGCCGACCGCCGTTAGGTACTCGATGACTTGTCACGCGTGTACCAAGTGCGCCGCACGGCGACCAGAAAAAACGCCAACTGCATATGCGTGACTTGCGACTTGATATTCTTGCTTAATCGCATGATCTAAGCCACTTAGGTCCAGCAGAACTGTAACTATTTTCACTCGAAGTTTAACTGGTTGGCAAGCTGGAGATGTTCGCCGGCTAGCTATTGATGAACACCCTTTTGATGGGGACAACGGCCAAAAGAAAAAAGAAAACGGAAAATTGCAAACGGCCGTGGAAGTTGTCAACTTTTTTAGTTTTTTTTGTGCTAGAATTTTTTAGTTAATCAGTGAAAGCTCTCTGACAGCGACTCTAAAGTTTACATGCAGCTACTACACACGAGTCAGCAGTTTGTGGGCGCCGTTCCTCATCCTCAGTGCTACAACAGAGGGCACAGTCGGATATGGCGATGACATCATATCATAAGCCCACATCCAAACAACAGTAAGTATAGTTTAAGATTGAAGAGTTTGAATTTGCAAAGATAGAGAATCGTGGCCACGTACGTACGTGGGGAAACCTATCAGGTCTCCCCAGATATATATGGATCCGGCACAATCAAGCACGTTGCTGTTACCATTTTGGGTGTCGCCCATCTATTTTATTGACAGCATGTTTCATTACTATAGCGGGCACGTACTCTGCCCACGGAATAAAATAACAGAGCTCAGAGCACGCCTCCGGTTAAGCAAAACAGAAGCATACCAATCTAGCGTTTGGTTCTTCAAGGAATTGCCTGAAAATAACCAGAGAGCGTCGACCACGTGGAGAATTTTCTTTTTGGGGATAAGCGTGCCAAGTTCTTGCTTGGCAATTCGGACCGTGCTTCGGAGATACTGTACGGAGTAGCTGCGGGCGCCGCATATATACGTACGGCGGCCGACGGCTTCCGAGTTTGAAACTTGCCGACTGCCGCTGGACTAGACGACTTGTCATGGATTTCTAACACGTACAACTAGGGGTGGTAACGGATCATGATCCGTTTGTTCCTTCACAATCTAACTTAGTCCTAACAAAATCTAGCTCAAAAACTAGTATTATTTTGGCCCGATCCTAATCCGACCCGATCCTTAAAATTTCTAATATAAAAGTGAGGGCTCTTTACCACCCCTACGTACAACGCGTTGCCACGACTGCATCTCTGCTACCGCGTTGCTAGCTACCGCGTTGCTAGCTGCGCGTACTGTATTCTTTGCGATGTTGCCCTCCAGCCGCGATCATCCGAAATTTGCAAATTCTATCTCTATTTTTGTTTTCAAATATACAATGTATAGGAGAAACACTACGGGAACCGGCATACACCGAGTGTCCAGAACTTTGCCGAGTGCATTCTGTCGGGCACTCGGCAAACGAGTGTCCGTAGCAAGGCACTCGGCATAGAGGCGACACTCGGCAAAGAGGTGCTTTGCCGAGTGTCAGGCCAGGGACACTCGGTAAATTAGAGCTTTGCCGAGTGTTAGGCCAGAGACACTCGGCAAAGAAGGCGCACGTGCTCATCACACGACACGCCCGCCAACGGCCGCCCGCGGCCGTCCGCAGCCGTTTGGGAGGCCCCTGGTTTGCCGAGTGCATCTCTTTGCCGAGTGTCAGGTCAGCGACACTCGGCAAAGCTGCGGCACGTGTCCAGCACGTGCCGCGCGCGCCCACGGCCGTTGGCGGCCGTTTGAATTGTCACAGCTTTGCCGAGTGTCCTCCAGCCGACACTCGGCAAAGAGGTGGCACGTGCACTGCACATGTCCAGCCAGGCCCGGGGTTGAACTTTTACCGAGTGTACACTGTAGACACTCGGCAAAAAATTTGAAAATTTAAAAATATTCTTAAAAAACTTGGAATTCAAACATAAAAGTTTGAAAATTTGAAAATATTTTTGAAAAACTTGGTGGGTTTGCCGAGTGTTCACCAGGCAACACTCGGCGAAGCTAGCCTTTGTCGAGTGTTCAGCACTCAACACTCGGCGAAGCTAGCCTTTGCCGAGTGTTTCTTGGTAAACACTCGGCAAAGTCAGGACCTTAGTTTTTAAACTTATGTTTTTGGGCTCCAAACTTTATTTTTTTCTAGTGATACTAGTCAAAGGCTCTTTATATCTTATGTGGAGCCTATGGGAAAAAGTTGTGATGATTTCGAAAAGTTTATATATACGGCCCTTTCCAATCGGAGCATATCCCCGTAGAAGTTTCGGAGAGTTGAGAAGGAGACAGCTGGATTTCGAAACGAAGTGAAGTTGAATTAGAGTTTGAGTTCATAACTTTTTCTATAGGCAATAGATGACGTAGATTGCTTCATTTGAAGTTATCATATTTTTCCGGACCCATTTGATATTTTTTAAATTATTTCTACGCCCTTCTCCGCATGAAATAATGAAAATTATGAAGAAATTATGAGCTATATAGGCATGAAATAATGAAAACATTTCATTGAATCATATAATGTGCATTGTTGAATGTATTTGACAAGATATTTTGATGTGTATTTGTTCAAATTTGAAAAATTTGGTATGGTGCAAATGTTCTGGGAAATGTTTGCCGAGTGCTACACTTGACAAACAAGACCTTTGCCGAGTGTCAGGTCATAGACACTCGACAAAGAGCACCTTTGCCGAGTGTCAGGTCAGAGACACTCGGCAAAGATGCCACGTGGGCTGGCCGGCCCGCGGCCGCGCGGGCCACGTCATTGGCCCACGTGGCACATTTGCCGAGTGCCTACACTAGGCAAAGGGCATGTTTGCCGAGTGCCCTAGGCCAGACACTCGGCAAACAGGCCACGTGGCCGTCCCCTTCGGCCGCGCGCGGCCACGTCGTAGATCCGTTTGCCGAGTGCCCGATCCGGGACACTCGGCAAACAGGGGGGTGCCCGGGGGGACTTAACCGCCCACGCGGCCCCCAACCCTACACACGCACACGCGCCGCCTCCTCTCCCCACACGCCGCCGCCGCCTACTCTCCCCACCCGCCGCCGCTGCCGCCACGCCAACGCTGCCCGGGCCGCCGCCGCCGCCGCCCAGGGCCGCCTCCGCCCCGGCCCGCCGCCGCCCCAGCCCGACTTCGCCGCGGCTGACCTCCTCCCCCGCCGCCCAGGGCCGCCTCCGCCTCGACCCGACGCCGCCCCGACCCGACGCTGCCGCCGCCGCCCCGGGCCGCCTTCGCCACGACCGACCTCCTCCCCGGCCGTCCTGGGCGCCGGCGCCCCGAGCCGCCGCCCCGAGCGCCGCCTCGGCCGGGTGCCGCCCCGCGCGCCGCCTCGGCCGGCCGCCGGCCCGGACGCCGCCCCGAGCCGCCGGCCCGAGACGCCGCCGGCCTCCTCCCCGCCGCCGGCCTCCCCTGCTGCTCTCTTGAGGTATTTTTTTTACTAGTTGTTGTTTGTGAAAATTGGACAATACATATGAAATAATAGTTGCTGTTTGTGAAAAAAATTGGACAATACATGCCAATTTAGTTGTTGTTTTGTGGTAGGATGTGGTAGTTATTGTTTTTCATACATAGGATAGAAACATATATATATGTATATGAATGGATGATAGAATTTGTATGTGGTTGTCGCACCGAGAAAGAGAGGCAGAAGGAGGAGGCCGAGCGGACGAACCGAGCGTGGCAGGAGCAGGTAATGGCCTACCTGACGAGCATTGGCCAGCGGGTGGTTGAAGGTCTGTCGCCGGCGGCGGTGATGCCTCCAGCCTACACTGCCTCCACCACGTGTTCCTATTTCTCCCGTGAGTCACTTGAGAACCTTATAATTTTATTTCACAACTCATTTCTGTCGTAAATCTTGTAACACACACCACTAATCTCTTTTGGGCAGGCTCCTGGCTCGGCGGCGTCGAATGACGGCCCTCAAGACGAAGACCTTGCGGCACGGGCGGCTAGATCGTTGTTCGGACCCCCTCCTCCGTGAGTGATGAATGTTGGACTTTGTAAACTAGTGAATGATGGATGTTGGATGTTTGGATGTTGAATTTGTGACATTTCTGTGATGTTGGATGGTTTAGTGACTTATATGTGTTTGTTTATGGTTGTGTGATGGTTTAGTGGCTATATATATATATATATATATATCAATTGCCTGTGATGCCTATTATAAACTGCCTGTGATGTTTTTGTTGAGTGGTCCTTTTAACGCAATAAATAAATAAAAACAAGGGTCAAATTGATGCTTTGCCGAGTGTTACACTCCGCAAAGGGCCTGTTTGCCGAGTGTATTGGCCATAACACTCGGTAAACAAGCTGTTTCTGTCATTTTTGGAACTTCCTTTGCCGAGTGTGCGGGCTTTGCCGAGTGTTTGTGCCCTAACACTTGGCAAAGGCTGCCTCTTTGCCGAGTGTTAAAGCCATAACACTCGGCAAAGTGCTGTCCAGGGGCCTGCCCCAGCCAAGCCTTTGCCGAGTGTGACACTCGGCAAAGACACCAGCCTTTGCCGAGTGTGACACTCGACAAAGGCTTGGCTGGGGCAGGCCCCTAGACAGCACTTTGCCGAGTGCTACACTCGGCAAAGGATGGAGTCTTTGCCGAGTGCGACACTCGGCAAAGACCCCGTTAGCACTAACAGCCGGCCGCGAACGGCGCGGCGCCGTTCGCGGCCGGCTGTTAGTGCTTTATTTTGTCGAGTGTCGGCTTTTGCCCTCGGCAAAGACTTTGCCGAGTGCCCGATAAAAGACACTCGGCAAAGGGGCTGTTTGCCGACACGGGCTATGCCGAGTCCCCTTTGCCGAGTGTAACACTCGGCAAATGGTTTGCCGAGTGTATATCGGGGTTTGCCGAGTGACGCAGGCACTCGTCAAACACCCGGTTTCCCGTAGTGAAATTTCACTACGTTTGAAACAAAAGGACTACGCAGTTAATCGTGCTTTCTTTTTGGAAATCGTCGGATCGAGAAGTAGGGGCACGCCATTTAATTTGCAGACTGTACTTGGGCCATATACTGACGTACTACCTCTGTTCTAAATTATAGTTTATCTGACTTTTCTACCACAAGTTTAACTACTTGTATTATTTAAAAAATTTATGTAAATATAGGTAATTTGAGTTTTTTTTAATTTAAGTCTTTTTTTAAAAAAACATATTAATAAAGCAAGTCAAAAAAATGATAATTTATACAAAATTTTGAATAAAAGGAATGATCAAATTTAGAGTCAAACTATAATTTAAAACAGAGGTAGTAATGGATTTTAAATATATTATGTACGTGTGAGGTAAAAGTGGAAAATTTCGGGTTGAGTACACGAAGTTTAAGGTTATCAAAGTTTCTATAATATCGGCGCTCACCAATTCGAACAACTGAGCTAACAAAAACAAGATTTTGCATTGGTTGCTTCGAGTTTCACTACCTGGGAAATCTTTACCGGTTAGGATCATCGATCGTTTTGACAGAGGCCGACAATAATGCAAACCGCCATGCAACATGCATGTCTTCACCTTTTTATCTGGTCGGTGAAAGCTCTTGCGATAGGGACCCATAAATTTACGCGAAACTGCGCAAATTGCCGGGAATGCGCCGCGCTGCCCAGTGTTGTTACTACTGAATGAACGGCCAAGTCAGATATGACAATGATCATGATACATATCAACGCACGTTTAAATAAACGACAGTTGACCGCATGCAAATAAGATAGAGAAGGGTAGCCACGTCGCAGATGTATCCAATCATCCCCAGATCGAAGTGCATGACTCTAACGGCAAGTGTATATATAGTACATCGTCATTCGTCATCGTTGCTAGTTACGGCGTTTGGGAGGAAGCGCACCAAATAAAGTTGTTAGTCGAGTCTCAGTGTAAGATTTCACTACACGGTTACCTAGACAAAAACTAGATAATTGTGTCAAAAGAGTTTCATCACCATGAAACTCCTCTCACGTACCATGAAATTATACCTTCTCTCCTATACCACATCAGTACATTTTTTTTTGAACGAACCGCACTAGACAGTGCGTGTTTCATTGATATAGCAGAAAATACAATACTACTGTCCTGGGAGGCCATAGGCAGGAAAAAGAAAAGAAAGAAGAAAAACAACTATACTCGCCCGGTTGGATTGGGACATCAACGCGGGGTACCACTCACAACCTCTCCCGGCCGGCGTAGTCATCAACACCCACAGACGACGGCGGAGAAAACCAACCGCAGCTCCCACCCACATACCGCACCCTTGCAGTCATCAAAACTCCGACGCGATCCGGCGCTGGTCGAGAAACAAAGAGGCAGACGCCTTCGTCGGACGTTGCAACCAAACAGGACCTATCCGACGGGATGGAAAAACACCGAGCCCGAGCAAAAAACAACGCGCGGGGGCCTCGCCTCATCCGCCGTTGGACGCCTCTCTCGTGCGCGGGGGCCTCGCCACATCCGCCACAACTCCGTGCTCCGAGCTCGTTCCTTGTGTTGCCGTCGAGATAGCGAGCATGGTTGCCCTCCCTCCCAAGAAACCTTCCCAAAACAACCGAACCGCCGCCGGGATTCGACTTCACCGCGTAGCTCCCTCGCGCGCAAAGCTGCCTGCTTCCAACCGGTGGACCAAGGTTGTCGCCTGTGCTGTCCTCCGACGTTGTACCGCACCGGATAGGTTCGGCCATGCCGAAACACACCGCCGCGATCCGCTACAGGCCCATGGCCACCAACAAGAAAGTAGACTTCTCGGCTTGAGGAGGCCAACACCCTTCTGAGCGCCTCACGATGGGATTGTCAGCACGGTTGATGCTGCCATCGACAGTGGACCGCTCATGCTACCAGCCATGCAGATCTCTAAAGACGACGCCTCCAAGGAGGAACTGACACCAATGGCGCCACCGTCGCTCGTCCAGAAGCTGGACAGGGTTTTCACCCAAAGATCGCGTGCAGTAGGGTTGTAGCTCCCAAATGATGCCCTCAAGAGGGAGAGCGACGTCCGAGGACGCCGCCGCCATCCGCCAGCATGAAGCTAGCGAGGGCTTTCGCCCAGAGCGTTTAACCCTACTACACGTACGCGGCGGAGCAAGATTGGCACCACCGCCGCGGCCACCCCACCCGAGCGACGCCTCCGCCGCAGTTCCACCAACAGTGCTGCGTACTCCTCTTTCCGCCGCCGCCGCCCAAGAAAATTGCCGCCGCTCTCCGCTGGCCGTCCACCCGTGCCGCAGCCGGCCGGCCGTCAGCCGTCCCGCGGGAGCCCGACCACCCTCCACCGGGGCCACATCGAGGCTCGCGTCGTCGGTCCACCACCGCTGTCGACGAAGCTCCGCGCCGCAGCTCACGCGGCCGCCTCCAGCCCGCGCCTCTACCTCCGCCACCGCACGGCCGCCTCCAGCCCGAGCCTCCACCGCCGCCACTGCGCGCGCGCGTGGCCTGCCTCCACCGCCGCCGCCTCGCGCACACCTCCGCGCCCCGGCCCGCAGCTCCGCAACCGCTTCACACGCAGACGCGCCCGCCGTGGCGCCACTCCGCTCCTGCTTGTCGCGGATCCAGCAAGGGGACGGCCGGATCCGGCCCGAGGGGTGCCGGATCTACAGCCCCGCGCCGCCGCCATCGCCATGGCCGGTGAGGTTGCCGTTCGCCGCCCCGAAGACGTCGCTCGATGGCCGAAATGGCCCCGCCGCCGCCGTCCTGGAGGTCCACGCGGACTTTCGGCAGACCTCTCCGGCGGCGGCAAGGGAGGGGAGGTGAGGGAGGTGGTGGCCCGGCAGCGGAGCTGTGTCGCCGCTCGCGTCGCCCGGGCGGGGGCGACCGAGCGGGTGGCCTTGATATTTATTTTTTTAGATTACACAGTACAACGCAGACGCTCACACACACGCACACTCACCCCTATGAATACACGTACGTAAACCCTACCCTTATGAGCACCTCCGAAGGACTGAGTAGAGCACCAGCACATCAATATATTTAATGTCATGAAACTCCATTGAGACTGGCCTTACTAGTTGGCATTGGCAATCCGGGCCGCGTGCTTCGGAGCCGGGGAGCTAAACAGCCGCGGCCCACGGGCGCCCCAGAGACGACGGGCGACACGCCTTCATAGTTGAAACTTTGCCCGGCTGCCGCTAGCTAGACTCGACGACTTGTATCCATTGTAATAGTCTATCCAGTAGATAACATTAATAATAAATGCAATAAGAAATAATACAGTTGAGTAGAATACATATATAATCATTATACTCGTTGATATGTTTCAGTTTGGCCATAGTATTTAGAAAAATATAAAACACTCATCTGACTACAATGGTACAGCCATTGTCACTTTAATTTGCTTACGCATTTGGATGGCAAGGAGCATGCTCCATTGATGGCTCGTGTTCCAGCGTGGACGACAAATCACGGCAGATGCCCTTCTATTAGTTTTTTTTTCCATTTACCCTCTCTGTCTTTCCATTTGTATTATATATAATTTATCTTTAGTCCCATTTTTTTTACTCTGTAGATAGGACTGGAGCGCACACAATTTATGTTGGAGGCGGCAACTAGTGAGCAGTAAGAGAAGATCGGGCTTGGCCAATTTGTATAGTTTCATCTGATTCTGATTTTCTATTAAAGTTTGATTCTATGACTAAAAGTATTTTTTATTCTCTAGCATAAACTCTCAAAATAAGGACGAATAACCACTTTATAAAATGAGGATAAGTTACTTTTCTAGCTCCTAACCTTTTATTTTATTTTAGATAATCACTCCACAAAATCAGTCGAGAATTATTTTACTTTAAAAATTGTTTGACAAAGCTCCTATTTCACTAAAGAACCAGCTCCAGAAACTTCAGTGCCAAAAAATGGTGATGCATGTCCCCGTGTGGAGCAAGGTGCCTAAAGCAGGCCCACGAGGAATACGTCGTGGACTAGCTAACTCGTCCGACCTCTTCGTGGAAGGAGCCTTGTGCTCAGCACGCGTGTTGTTTGCCTCACGCACTCACGCACAGGGGCACAACATGGTGGCGGCAACCATGTTTGGGATTGGATAGAACTAGGATTTGGTGGTCATGGGCAATTGTTGGGCTACGTTCTATTGGCTAAATTTACAAATGACAACCAATTCCGGGTCCCCAGCGGTGCCCGTTAGTCTCGTAGCCCGTTAGCCCCGTGGGGAAATTTTTGCCCCATCCCCGTCTAATTCGGGGCAGATCCCCGCAAATCCCCGCCCTCACAGGGATTTCTGCAAAAATATATATGATCAGTCTACGCTAGATGCCACGACATTCAAATAGATATGGTTAGCGTCGTTAGCGAGTAAGTGGCTGTATTGATATAGCCAATCAACATTAACATCAATAATATTTATACTCTTTTAAGAATAATGGCCAAATTAAATTACTGTAAGATGTACTATGATCTCCCTTCAAAAATAGATGCACTATGATCATTCATGTATTTTACTTTTACTAAAAATCATATAAAGAGATGCATCGCTGGCAATTGAGGCCGCGCCCTCTGGGTTGTTGCACACTTGCATAAACCCGCGCGGATGGACAAGCTTCCCATCATTCCTGTAAAAAAAAAGAATACAGCAGGACGCACCGTCCATCTGCTGCTTTCGTTTGCCTCCAACCCGGGTTTTGCAAAGGATCCCGGCCGTTACCCACACAGGGCACGGCAAGTGTGCTGGTCGGGAAGGCCGGGCAAATTAAAGCACTGCTACGTGGATGCCGGTGATCACCATTCACCAGTCAAACCCAATGCAACCTGTCGCCGCCTCGCCTCGCCGGCGTGGCGGACGCAGCGGCAGCGCGCGGGCGTCACGGGAGCATCGCGGCTATCCAATTCGATTCATAATTTCATACTTTCATATCCCCTTCCTTGTACTTGTACGCACCTCGGCTTTACTTTTTTTTAGAAAGAAAGAAGAGCCTCCGGCTTCTTTGGAAATTATAAATGGACCTGTGTAGAGGCCACACACAACTCGACAGCATGCTTATGCTGCTAAGTAAAACGTTTACTTTTATTTCCCCCGCACGTACACGATGTGACACGGATGGAAAGGGAAAGAGGACTTCGGTGGTGTTTAGATGTTAGAATTGGGGGTTGAATTTAGAGGTAAGATGTCACTTCGTAATCGTTGTGCTACTGTAGCATTTCGCTTGTATTTGTAAAAAATTATCAAAAATTGATTAATTAGACTTAAAATGTTCGTCTCGCAGAGTACAACAAAACTGTGCAATTAATTTTTTATTTCATCTACATTTAATACTCCATGCATGTTATGACATTTCGATGTGATGGAGAATCTTCTTTTTGCGTAATGTATTTGGGAGTTCAAGTTATGTATCTGCGTACGTACTCTGTCCAATAATCGGATCTGGGCGGTCGATGGTTTAACGACTTGGTTTAGCTCGTCTACACGCTTTGCTTTTGCTTTGTCGGTCTCAGAACCTTTCAGGTATATATGCTCGATCGGTGTGAAAATTGTGTTCGCATGAAACGAATTTCGGCCCCCGTCATTTCTTTCTTTCTTTCTCCAACAAAAGTGCGGCAGTAGTGTGTCACTGATCCAGCAGCAATGCATTCATCGACAAGAGCGCAAATCCAGGACAATCATACTCAAGCGGAACTCAGATCACATTTGTTTGTCTGTCTCTTTTTTTTTCGAGAAATCTCACATTTATTTACATAGCTCTTTTACGGTGTGGCATACTAGCGAGTATGGTAGTATAAACTAGATACTGACAGGGGTATTATGGTAACATAAAAAAATCTCTCCTAAAAAAATTTCCAGGCGGTCGGACCCGTGCTGTCTCGCCCGTGTGCGCACCCCTGTCTCGCCCGTCCGAGCTGCCGGATCCAGAAAAGATATGTCATAGTTACGTATTTGTCATTCCAAACTTATATGTCAAAATTACATATCTGTCATTTTATTTTTTCCCATAGTACCCTTATACTACCTATACTACTGAGTTCATACTACTCATACTACTAAAACGGTTACAGTAGTATACAATTAATCTGGTCCATCCGATCTTTACATACTAGTCCTCTGATCTTTACATACTAGTCCTTTTTAAGGTTAGTATGGCACACCGTAAAAGAGCTCTATTTATATCACATATCAGTAGTACTGGCTTGTAGCTTCACACAATCCACAAAGCATGTGGCTACACAAATGAATGGAACAGGGCACAACTAAAACAAGCCCCTATTTTGAGTATGAAACTCAATGAAAGAAACGAAAATAAAAGAGAGAGAAACAGCCATATCCTACGCTATGACGACACTACTGAACTACTATTTACTATTTACTACTACATGATGGAGCAGCCGTTGGGGTCGGCGGAGGTCGGGTAGTACTCGTGTTGCACGCCGGCGGAGCCGCCGGCGGCGTACGCCGGCGCCGCGTAGTACCCGCCGTACGAGTAGGACGCCGGCTGCTGGCTGCCGTAGTACTCCGCCGGCGCGTAGCCGCCGGCCGTCGCCGCGGGGTAGGAGCCGGAGCCGTAGTTAATACTGCCCCCGTACCCGTAGCCGTAGCTGCTGCCGGCGCGGGAGGACGAGGAGGAGCCGTAGCCGGCGTGGAGGGTGCGGAGCTCGACGACGTCGGCGTGGCCGACCTTGCGGCGGAGGCGCGTGGTGAGGTGGTTGCAGTCGACGCCGTCGCCGACGACGCGCAGCAGGCTCTTGTCCTTGCCCGCCACCGTCACCGACTCCACCCCGTCCATCGCCGCCGCCACCTTCATCGCCTTCGCCGCGTGGCCCTTCTCCGTCATCCGAATCACCATTTCCGTCTGCAACAAGGCAATCAAATCAAACAGCACCAACACGTACAATCAGAAGAACGTCAAAGCCTCGATCAAACTGAACTCTTTTTCACATATGAAGATGATGAAATGAAAACTGTCAGCGTCGTCAGCTTACCCTCATGCTGTACGGGCGGTGTTGTTGTCGTGGAATGTCCAGTGATGAGCGAATGATGTGCTTGCAGACTGCAGACAAGATTTGGTCGTTTCGATTGCTATCGAGCAACAGGTTTGTGGAGAGCAGAGGAGGGCGTCTGCCCCGCCTTATATACACACAACACATGCCTGGGCGATGACTATGACAGTTGCGGGCGCGCCTGCCCATGCCGAAAGCTGTGGGTTAATTTCAGGGCAATTGCCTTGACAGCGCGCGTCTCCTTCGCCCCCACCCCACTGGGATCCTTTCCCTTTGCGCCGAAGCAGAGTAGCGCCCACGAATCCACCCGTCAATAACAAAAAAAAACTTTGCACCGTGATAGGGGAACGCTTGGATACGAGGAACAAGGATTCCAACGTAGCTGACGATAGATACGCGGGGATTGCGAGAATATTATACGCGCGCTTGTACACGGCGGCCGGCCATAGACGTTGCCTTGCCTGCCGAGGGATTCGGGGGCGTTGCTTGCAGGCTGCGGCTACCGTGTGGAAGTAGTGTTCAGATCAGCGGTCTCGGCCGGAGGATGCATGGAGGTCGGTTGGGTGGACGGCCGGGATTGCGTGCTCCAGGGTTGGTTCGAGACTCTGACAGACCCACAGGTGGCGCGAGTCAAGATTGTTATTAGCTTAACAAATCTAGGAGAGGTTGGAAATGGTAGCCAGGGTGCAAGATGGTCAAGCCAACCTCAGGGCATGTACAGCCCGTCTATATGCCTCGTCTATGTGATGCAGTTTTTGCAAATAAACCCTTCCGCTTGCCTACCGACGGCCCCTGCGTCGTCTCGTGAGGCGACGGCCTCGTCCCGTTGCCCGAGGCGGAATCGACGAGCCCGCCTCCGCTGTACGCTGCCGTCCTCTAGAGGCGACGCCACGCCAGGATCCCGTGCGTGCCGCGCGCGGGAGATTTCGGCGCCAAAGGAAGGAAGGGAGAGGGAGGCATCCCGGAGGCTCGTCGCATCGTGCTCGAGCGCAGTGGGGCCGTGGACTTCACCGGCGGCAGCTATAAGTTCCTGCGGACCCGCCCGGCCTCGCTCGCTGGAGGCCTCGCCCGGCGCTGGCCCCGCCCGCAAGGCGCCGGCCCTGCTCGGCGCCGGACGCGCCCGACAGGCGGATGCGCCCGCTCGCCATCGGCGACGGAGAAGAGAGGCCGGCAGCGAGACCTTCGGCACCCGCGGCGGCTTCAAGCTGGAACGGGGATCGAACGGCGTACTGGCGCCGCCTCCGCCGCGTCGCCAACACGCACCTCCTCCCCTCGCCGCCGAGCAGTCCGCGTCCGGCGCCGTCGTCCTCCGGCGCCACCTCCAGGACGCCCACCACTACGACCGCTCATGCCGCACCCCAGCAACGTCGCCCGCAGGTGCGGCGCGCTCGGCCGCTCGTGCGCCGAGCACTGCCGCCGCCTCTTCCTCGAGGGCGATGAGAACGCTCCGCGGCGACGAGAAGCTCCGCGACATGAGGAGATGGTGGCTAGAGGCGGGCGCAGCGACGAGGGCGTGGGGAGCTAGGAGGCGGCCGCCGGGAAGCGCAGCGAGAGCTGGGGGCCGCCGGCCTTACTGCACGGGATGCAGCAGGGGATGGATAAGTTAAGCTCGGTGGAGACTGGAGAGGAAATCAGAGAGAAGAGAGAGAGACGAGCTGCTGCTGCCGACAGAGAGAGAAAAGAATGGATGCTGCCGGCGAGCGGTGGTCTGAATATTTTATGGTTTAAAGATGAAATTACACTTGATCACCATTGATTTACGTTTACATGGATAAATTTTATAGCTATATCAAAATAACCAACAATGGTACACACAAATATATTTGTAGTTGATCTTAAACTAATGCAAAGCATTAAACATCTTATAGACGATCTCTATGTGTATGGGCTGTATAAGCTGTCTGTACATCCGTCTGTATACTACGTTCGAGGTTCTGCAGACGACCTGTTGGGCACGTGCCCTCACCGATCATCGCCTGGCGAGAAAAGAAAGGTGGAAGAGCTCGCCAATCATGGAGGTGATGTGTTGTTGGTGTCCAGCGCACAGGCTCTTTCGCTCTCATTTTCTCTGGAAGAATAGTATCCAGGTCCAGCGGGAGCTCAGAATTTCCTTTCGGTTTTCTGGTGATCTACGGCATCTTCTTTTTGGCAGCTCCTGTTAATTTTGGAACCAACGTACTGCAGCATGCTTCCTTGAAATTTGCTATCAGAATTCAGAAGCATCAATAATCTGACTGGGTAGTACGTGCTTTGCGACTTTAAACTTTATATATATGCTCGTACAACCGGAAACCTTTCGCATTCTTTTTGGTGTTCGAGGTTATCGTGAAAATTTGCCGCAGTTTTTATTTTTGATAAGCTATAATTGCTGCGGTTGAATTTGTCCCGGAGGAAAAGTGCGATCGGAATGAAAAGTCGGTAGTTACAGAAATGGGCCATAATGCGGACAGGGCCTTGGGCCCATCAAGCTTCTTCGAAGAAACAAAATGAAGCCCATGCAAAGAAGAATTTTATGGGCCAGATGGCTGCCGGATTTTATGCAACACACGGATGGATCAACAAAGTCCAGAGTAGTCTACACATTTTTTTTTCTCTCTATGCCCGTTCGTTGCCGCTTCGAAACTCGAAACAGAGAATTGTTCGAAAAGAAACTCGAAACAGAGGAATCCGCACGTGCGCCTCTTCTTACATTATGGTGCAGATGGTGTCGGGCCTCGTCTGGTACCCGTACGCGTACCCGGCGGCGGGGGGCTCGTACACGAAGCTCACCGGCGGCGGCGGCGGCGGGCACTGGTAGTACCACGGGCTCGGCACCGGCGCGTACTGGGGCACGGCGGCGGGTGCGTCTAGCCATCGCTCCGGTGATAAGCGTCCACCTATCGCCCGAAGACATCCGCGCGCACGGGGCCGTGTTAATAATGGGCTGCTTTTTATTTATTTTCTAATTTTGGGCCCAATTATTTTTATGGTAGACGTACAACAATAGAAGAAAGCGGTGGTACATAGACAAAAGGACAGATCGCTGATGTCAACATGCATGCAAGGGCGTTTCAAACTAAAAAAAATCTACATATCTTAAACCGGATATCTAAATTAAGTTTCGATTGCACTATTATATTTTTTACGATGAAATCTTTAAAACAAGACCACACTTGACTATATTTAGAAGAAATTTATTTTACGAACATTTTCTTATGAAGTTAGAACATTCTCTAGTAGCGAACATAATGGAACAACGAGAACAAATTATTGTTTTCTACGAACAAATACACTCCACATCGCGAACAAAATAATCTTATAGGCGAACAATGGCTCCAAGTGCGAACAAATTGTTCTATATGGAGAACAAACGGACCCTACATTACGAATAAAATAATTGTATAAGTGAACTGACTCCACATGCGAACAAATTGGTCTACATATAGATCAGTTAGTCTATATATGATATGGATCTACATGCGAACAAATTATTTCACATAGAGAACATATGTATCCACATCACGAACAAATTATCGTTACAGGAGAACATATAAGTACACGTCATGAAAAAATAATTATATATAATAAATAAAGTACACACCATCACTATATCAGGAATAGACGAACAAAATATAAGAGAAATACAATAAAAAGAAAAATAAGAAAAAAGGAGTGAAAATGCTGGGCACGCACGCATCGTCACCTGCTGCCAGTACCATGCATGCATGCAGCATGCACAGCCATTTAAGTACCAACAAAACAAATAAATGGAGAAGAAAAAGATAAAAAAAACAAATGACATACTCGCATGCAGTCAAACCTGCTGGTAGCGAACACCCGCGCTGCAGCTGTCGTACGGGAATATGTGTGCGCTTGAGCAGGCCCGATACGGTAAAAAGGTTATTGGGCTGATGGCCCCGCACGAGCCCAGCTGAGACCCTTCGGGCGACATAATTAATTTTATGGCGCGGGCGATGAATAGTCGCCCCGCACGGCGGCGGGGGCGGGGGCGGGGGCCGCCGGCTTCTTGGCCTCGTCGAGCTGCACGATCTGCGCGGGCCCGACCTTCCTGCGCAGCGCGCAGGCGAGCTTGATGGAGTCGACGCCGTCGCCGACGACGACGACCTGGTCCCTGTCGCCGCCGGCGAGCGCCACCGAGTCGACCCCGCGCGTGGCCGCCACCAGCGCCAGAGCCTTGGACCGGCACCGGTCGCACGTCATCTCCACCTTGATCACCATCTTTTGCTGCAGACAGGAGGAGGATCGGAGAGACAAATCATACGTGTCATTAGTGTGGTTATTATTCGCTCCGAATCAGGAGAAAAGGAGAGACGATGACCAAGAGCAAACAGATTTTTGCCGGGAACAGGAAGTGACGACTTGTGTGCATACCTTCATTGCTGCTGATTCTTTCGCCGGCGAGGCGCTGTCCAAGCTTCAGGATCGAAATGCCGCCTTTGTTGATTTCTATCAATGCTTCGTGTTGTATGGAGCAAGAGACGAAGTGGCTGGAAAACTTGAAACACAGCAGGGATTACGTTTGTGGGAGAAGATGAGGCCCTCAAGGGAGCTATATGTAGCAAGCAATAGCACTAGCAGGGGTGGTAGGTGACTGAGTCTGAGCTTGGTGTAAACTGTAAAGTGGTCGCAGTAGAGCTGTGTCTACTGTCTGCACGTACGTACAGCGTTGAAGTCATGGCGTGGTCTTGGGGTTTGTTAGCATGCGAGAGAGAAAAAAGTAAAGAAACAGAGAGAGAGAGAGAGAGAGAGAGAGAGAGAGAGAGAGGGCCTTTGCGACGGGGAGATGAGTGAGGTCTTTAGTTTACGACTTGACCTTGCAGATGGTAGGGTCGCTTTGCCACCAACGCCAACACGCTGCGGCGCTGGAAACCGTGTCTCGGAGGGCGACGAGGCATGTGCCAATTCTTCTCCTCGCTGGGCGATGGCGGCCCAGCAAGCAGGCTCCTCCATCCCGTAGCTGCTGCTGCCACCGTGCTACTAAAATTCCAATCTAAAAAGTTTCGAAAAAAAATACTGACTAAGTATAGTGCCTACTGTACACTAAACATTCTTTTAGGACGATCTAAAGTTTGCCATCGGTGGCCGGTGGGCCACTAGTACGAGCATGGATTAACCAATTTTATGCCTTGGTTCAAGTTGATTGATACCATGTTCTAAACATCTAGAATGGAATTTCATATCCAACAAACTCCCACCTATTAAATTTCTTGGGATAAATCAGTTCCCGTCCAATGCATATGGATTGGAGTGGAAAAAATGCACTCATGCTCCATCGCCTCCACCATCGGCCAGGGCTCTCTATTTATGTTTTTCTCTCTTTTTCTTTGCTAGATCTACTCCATTTTGGCCGTACAATAGAGACCAAAATTACAAGTGGAAATGCAATTTTAGGGTCGGGTGAGTTGCTAATATAAAGTGCACCGTCCGATCACTAGGCACGGCTCCTATTTTCGTCCGTTCCGAGAAAAAAAATCCTCCGCACTCAAAGATCATTTCTGTAGTAGTGTGACTAGCTAGGCTTATGTGTCCCCGCCATGCGTGTTCAACAACATTTAGTGCTTTGACGATTTTGCTAGCTACGGATTACTATTAGTACCGGTTCAGTTTAACCCTTGAGGTTTGTGGTAGCGGCCAATCACTCCGCAAGAGCTCAAATAGTCAGGTACCGGTGATGCTACGAGCAACTCCAGCAGGGGCCTCTATATGGACCTCTACTTCAAAATTTGAAGGCTTGAAACAAAAACACAACTTCAACAGGGCCTCTAAATAGACCTGCATTTTGCATAGGCCTCCATACTTAGAGGCCTCCAATTCCCCCTCCAACCGAGGGTCCCACGGTTTCCCATCCACGCGCTGCTCTGCATCCTCGTGCTCCTCGCGCCGCCCGCCGCCGCCGCCACCGTCTGCGCCTGCCGCCGCGTCTTCCCGGCGCTTCCGCCCGCCCTCGCGCTCCGCCTCGGCCCCGCCGCCGCCCGCAGGCTCCTCCGCTCGCTCCTCCAGCAGCCACGGCGAGCGCCCGTCGTCTGCTCTTCAAACCGCACAAGAACGCGCCCCAAGCCGCTGCTGCAAGAACACCAGCGCGGCGAGCGCCGCCGCCCCGCACGGTACGGCCACGTCCCACCCGACGCCGAAGAGGTCGTCGCGGGGGCTCGCGTACACGTACGAAGGCATCCAGCTCGGCACGTACCTCTTCTTCCTGAACGCGTCGTACGCGTGCGGCGCCGCGCGGATCACGCTGCCGCCGGCGTAGAACCACGGCGAGAGCGCCGCCCTCCTCGCCCCGGCCCCCGAGAACGCGTTCCACACGACCTGGGGCAGCAGGAACCCGTCCAGCACCAGCCCCGCGTACGCCGCGAGGCTGCCCACCAGCGCCGGCCCCGCGTACGCCGCGAGGTTGTTGTCCACCACCGCCGGCCCCGGCGGGGCGCTCATGTGGGCGATCCAGACCACGACCGCGCCGAGCGCGTACAGTGGCAGGCATATCCAGAGCGTGCTCCGCTCGGCGTCGGCCGGCGACGGGCCCTCCCCGTTCTTGCTCCACGCCGCCTGGTCCTGATCCGTCAATCGCCGGGACAGGGCGAGCTGGAGGAGGCGCAGCTGCAGGATGAAGGCCAGCATGGTGCTGGCCCTGAGCATGAACTCGTTCAGCTCCAGCGACCCGCCGGTGGTCAGCTTGACGAAGAACTGCTTCCGGGTGTCCCTGTACATGTCCTCGAGGTTGAGCACGAGCGGGACCACGTAGCCGAGCGCCAGGATGGCGAGCATGGTGCTGCGACACGGCCTCTGACTCCACGGCCGGGATAATGAACGCCGAACCGGACTTGGAGGTTTTCCCCGAGTGAACGGTGGCGACAGCGGCGGCGGCGGACGACGAGAAGCTGTCGTCCGACCAGCCCACGCCCTCGCGGCGGAACGCGGCCGACACGAGGCGGCGGCCGGTCTGGAGCAGCACCATGGCGTCCTCTATGAGGCCGAGGTGGAAGCAAGCTTGGCCCAGGACCAAGTACCTCCACACGGGCATCAGCAATCAGGAGATAGGTAGGATTTGCCAAATCAAGAAATCATTGGCCCCATTGAGGCACCGACTGTTGAATCTCGAAGGTTTCGTACCTCCATTGGGTGTCCGTGTTGGGGTTCTTGGAGAGGCCGGCAAGGACGCGGCGCTTGAGCTCTGAGATGTCGAAGCAGCGGAAGGAGCGGACGGGGCGAGCGTCCGGCTCGGCGTCGTCGGAGCGGTGGCGGTCGGGCGAGAGGAGCTTGGCACGAGAGATGGTGCCGAGGTCACCGGAGCCGGAGGACAGCAGCGACGCGGCCGACGAGGAGGAGGTCTCGTCACCGGAGCAGGACTTGCTGCAGCTGGGGATGTAGTCGCGGAGCATCTCGAGGCACGCGTTCCAGGCCGGCGGCGGCGGCGACGGCGTCGCGGCTGGCGCGAAGGGCGACCAGGTGCCTGGCGCGCTGCGTGCGCCGGCTGGGGGGCGGCAGGGGGAGGAGGGGCGGCGGCGCGTCGTCGGTGTCCGTCGTGCCCAGGATCTGCAGCGGAGCAGAGGAGCAAGCGGGAGATGGAGAGCGAAGCAGAGAAGCAAGCGGGAGATGGAGTCCCTCTCTACGACAACGGGATCCACGTCAAAATACAGGGCTGAGTTGAGCCCGGGCTGGAGTTGGGATCTAATTTGAGGGCTCTATATTTTGGAGTTGGATCTGTAAATGAGTTTTGGCGGTCTCAATTACAGGTCTTGCTGGAGTTGCTCTTAGTGGCTACCGCAACTCTACTCCCCACTCCGGCCGAGTGTCTCTCTCGCAGCATCACTGGACACTGCTTGTGTACCGCATCTTAGACCAGTTTCAGTAAAGATTTATGATATTAAATTTGCTAATGTGTCGTCGAAGAGAGAGTTTCGTGTCAGGTAAGTCCGTGGCCGCATTCTTCACGGTAGGAGAGGGGCCGTGCTGCAAGATGCTACGTAATGCTAGTGCTACGAGTAGTGATCCGGCCTGTGAAAACCTGCACTTGACTTGGGAGGCGACGGACTCGAGAGTGGTCGACATCGGTCAAAACGAGATTGGCATCCGCACTATAGTATTGCTGCTCCTGCAGATGCAGTATTGACAGTCTCGTTCGAGCGTGGTTGACGGGTTTACCGCAGTTAATACCCCTCGTTTGACACGCTCAAGAGACTATACGATGCTTCATCGCCGGCCTAGCTTCAAGATCCGAGAGACCCCAGCGACGTTAGCGCGCCTCGTTCTGTCGAACGTTTCTTCTTGCTTAATTCCACGAGTATATATATTTCCATCATAACTCTTGTTGTTTCGCGCGCTTGCTTTCTACTAATTTTGTTGGGATATAAGGCCATGGGACTGAACTTGCGATGAACAGTGAGGAGATAGACAACGGCAACAATCACCTGCCTAATTGAGATGTAAACTTATGGGGCTACTTTAATTACATTATTTTTCATATATAATAGCATATATTTCGATGAAGATTCAGGGTTGCTTTAAGTTATATTTCATAATATACAAATATGTAATTTCGACATAAGTCTAGAGGGTTACATAGTTAATTTTTCAAAATGACATATATGTTATTTTTTAAATACAATTAACGGATTGTAGATAACAGAATAGATCTGGTGCGGCCATGTTAATGATGATGAGAGCACCCTAAATTTATGTGAATTTACTATTTTTGTTACCATTTGTAGGATTTTATAGTTTGTTTCATGATGATTAAGTTAAAAAGCTTCAGAAAAAATATAATATTTTTTCCTAACATTAAGTGTACAAAGAAGTATCTGATTAAGTATTATAGCCACTAAACGCAATGTGGTTATCAGTAACTTGCCGTGTCAACGTCCAGGGCACATCATGGGAGGATGATTATTGCTCCGACTCCGATCCAAGGTTGCTGTACAACTATACTTTTCTCCTCCGCTCAATATTTAACAAAACGGCGAGCGAACTTGACTTCCAAGTCAGCGACTGTAATGCTGGGATGTACAACGCTCGGGAAAGCGATTGATGTGTATTTTTTTATTAATTAAACTGGGGTTCACTTGTTAGTTAATCTATCTATATCGGGAAATTCCAATAGCACAAGAGAAAGAGGAGCGTTTACTTCACATCAAGCTTGCTCCGATCCAATAATTGTCAGGCTGGTTTCCACACAAGGATCAATGTGAATTTGCATCGTTGTTGTAACGCGAGGATTCTTTTTCCCCGAACCATAACAATAAGGATTAGTTTTTTAGTAAAACTCCTAGAAATTCGTATTAAATTTATGCAGTCCCCAAACATATGCACTCCGCTTCCAATCCAGTGCAAGGAAAGCCAAGCAAGTTTCACAGTGTAATAACCGTATACAAAAAAGAAAAAGAAAACTAAAATCTCTACACAAAAAAGAAAACAATACTAGCCCGTACGTACGTATACCCATGATCTGTTCTCTCTACATGCATGCCAGTCTACATTATGGAGCAGTTGCTGTCTTGGCGCGTCTGGCAGCCGTACCCGTAGGGGTCGTAGACCCATGCCGGCTGCGACGGCGGGGCGTAGTAACACGAGGGGTAGTAGCTGATGGGCACCGCCGCCGCCGGCGGCTTCTCCTCCTCCTCCTTCTTCTTGTCCTCTCCGACCTGCACGATGTGCGCGGGCCCGACCTTCTTGCGCAGCGCGCTGGTGAGCTCGATGGAGTCGACGCCGTCGCCGACGACGACGACCTGGTCCCTGTCGGCGCCGGCGATCGCCACGGAGTCGACGCCGCCCTTGGCCGCCACCAGCGCCAGCGCCTTCGACCGGCACTTGTCGCAGCTCATCTGCACCTTGATCACGATCTTTTGCTGCACCAAGAGAATATAGATGGCACGACGACCACGTTAATTGGTGTCTCGGCGGAGATTACAAAGATATATATATGTTAGAAAAAAAATGCTAGCAAAAGAGTAACTGCTGTTGCTGCAAGGGAGACTATGGATAGGCAATGAATTATACGATATGATCGATCGATCGATGTTTGTACCTTCGCCATTACTGACTCTTCCTGAAACTCCAATAATGCCTAGCTCGGAGCTGTGCGGCTGTGCCAAGGTCGTCGGTGAAGAAGACGATCGAGTTCTTGGATTTGTAGTGAGATCGATATGCGCGCGCGTGTGTTGTGTATGGGGATTATTGGGGAGAAGAGCGACAAATTAAGGGGGAGCAGGGGCCAGCTAGAGATCTCTTGCTGAGCTGCTAGCTTTGGCGGCTGGAGCAGAGCTCCGTGCAGCGACTAGTGTTATATAGCAGTAGCTAGCCACGGGTGACCGGGTCGGCCGGGCGGTTGCAAGGACCCCAGTGGTGGCTCCCACTGCAACTAAGACGTCAAGGCGTTTTGTTGGGGTCTCGCTATTAGGGCGCCGATTAGTAGTAAGAAAAGTCTTTCCTAGACTTGAGAGGTTTTGTTTATGACTTGGCCTCGCAGAGATGAGCTGCTCCGTCGCTTCGTCTAGCTACAACTACTAGTCTACTATTGCAAAACTTGTAGAAGCCGCGTCCCGGGAAAGGGGCACCGGGCGATCAATCAGGGGATGCATCACACGAGTCAGCGGTGAGCACGCGCGTGTGCCGATCGACAAGCAAGGTAACCGCGCCCCTTCCTATGTCAGAATATCTACTGGTATTTACGACGACAAAAGTTAGTCAAATTTGAAATAAATTAACATTGGACACAACCAAAAGTTTGTTCCTTTTCTAAGGGTGCTTTCTGAAAATCTGAAATGTAGGTTCGTCTATTTTGAAAATCGAGGCGTTTCTCTCTTGCTTGCCGATGAGGTTGTGCACAGCTGCGCTCCGTCGTCAGTTGGCGTGCTTGGTGGCCAAGCTTCCCCTAACCGCTGAAACAGTCGCTCCGTATATGTGCAAGTCAATATATGCGGCAATCGACCTCGGCTCCTCTACAAGACTACAACAGTACTAGTGTACAACGTACACTCTCTGTACAGTGCGCTGTAGAGTGTAGAGAACACAAGAAAAATGGTGGTCAGACAAAAGGGCGCTGATTCCGTCATCCTTCCTGTGCTTCCCAAAAGTCAACATTATTTTGTTTCTCTTTAGCTACCTGTAGCGCTTACTTTGTGCCAAGTCGGCCAGTCCGTAGGAGAGTCTGACAAAACAGATAGTACTACTGCACTAGTATATCGTATGTTCGGAAAACTTACCGGTATACAGTGCCCGAGAGTTATCTCGTAGTCGCAGTTTAACCTACTCAACCAGCAACTGAAGTGGAAGACTGTGAGTGACTGAGATATATGTTGGCTTTTAAGCTCTTTCTTTTTTAAGAATAAGGTCCCGTTTTCTATTTTCGAAAAGAATACTATACATTACTCATTGCACGCTCTTTCGCAAAAAAAAATAATCATTGCACTGGCCATCAGTTTCACTATTAAAATGATGTAACGAGCTGTAGTCGGACAATGTCAGCATCTGCCTGTCCAAGTGTCTATGATCTACTAATGGATTGTAGGCGTGTAGCATTCAGAAAGAGTGGTTCACGAACGCACGTTCAGGCAGCACGGCCGAATAAAGCAACTAAACAAAAATTCATGGGACGTGGTTGACGGGTTCTTTTTTTTTCTTTTGAAACGAGACGGGTTCACATGATTTTGGAGATATATAGCTCTTGTTTGGCACGCAACGCGCGGAGGTCCATTTGCGTGATCGATGGATGCTTCATCGCCGTCAAGAAGGTTATTAGGCATGTCAACCAGTTATCGTCACAGTGGTTAGGCATGTCAGTATAGATCTTCAGAGGAATTTGTCTGTCGACCATCAAATTCTTCCACTGTCCCACTATGGTTCTTCGGCACGTGCGGGAGCGGGAACGGAAACGGGGATGTTTCTTCCTCAGTTGGCATTCTTGGTCACCAAGGTTCTATATTCTCCTTGACAGTGTGTGTTTCCGTTCTGATGTTTTTTTTTTGTGGGGCAAAAGAAACAAAAGGGAGGAATTGGGCGGTTGGTTGCCGAGCTTTCTCTAACCATTTAAACTGTCGGAACTTTTGGAAGAATCGTTTAACTACCTCGGGCGGGTCTTCCTCATCTAGAACAGTAGAATATACTCCCTGTTTTTACACCCAGCAGAAAATGGCACGTTCAGACACAGGGCGCTGATCCCGTCATTCTCTGCTTCCCAAAAGCAAACATTCGTGCTCCTAGTAGTACGGCGTACTACTGTATCAGTTTGGAAATTTGGAACGATTGTTTTTATATTTTTGAAGTAGAAGATTCCGTCTTTTTTTTTATCATTACACTAGACATTTTCACTTGCTGTACGAGCTGGAGCCAGACAGTTTACATGATCTCGTAGGGATCGAAGCAACCAATAAACACATTTTCTCAGACGTGGTTGACGGGTTTACATGAACCCGAAGCTCGCTCCCGTTTGACACGCGAGGCACGGAGCACGATCACGCACAGGATGCCGTCATGGATGCTCCGCCGCTGCCAAGGCTGCAGGTGTTGGGACTTGGGAGGAACACGATGGAAGTCAGGGTCCCTGTGCCTCTGATGAGGAAGGGGTCCAGAGCCAAAGGTGGTGTTTAGATGTTAGAATTGGGAGGTTGAATTTGGAAGTAAGATGTCACTTCGTAATCATTGCGCTACTGTAGCATTTCGTTTGTATTTGTGAAAAATTATCTAAAAATTGATTAATTAGGCTCAAAATGTTCGTCTCGCAGAGTACAACAAAACTGTGCAATTAGTTTTTCATTTTATCTACATTTAATATTCCATACATGTTATGACATTTTAATGTGACGGAGAATCTTCTTTTTGCATAGTGTATTTGAGAGTCGCTTTTTGGAACTAAACATGCCCAAAAGCACGGACGGAGGCCCAGTCTATTCTGCCTGGCTTCGGAGCGGCAGCCTTGGGTTTCCGGCGCCACAGTTGGCCCAAGCGAGGCCACACGACTCTGGCTATCAGCATCACATTTATGGAGCGATTAATCAGACATCGGACTAAGCTATTGTTTTTTTCCCTCTGAATAATCAAAATGACATGGAGACTTATTGACGTCCAGGTCAACGACTGGAGTGGAGACATTTTAATTAGCGTGTGATGAAACTAGTGGGTGTGCATCTTCTGGATATTCTATATACGGAGTACTTTGTTAATTAAATAAAAGTCGAGTGTCGATAAAGCGTCAAGATGTCGTTGGGGCTCTGAACATTTGATTTCTGAGCCATCGGACGCTAAGATATATGATGGCTGAGATTGTATCTAGCCCTGTACTAACAAAGCAATCAGATGTTATGGGAAGTTATAATGGTAATTTTATTTTTATTACAGCATCACTATAAAAAATTTACACAAAACAATGACTGTCCGTTAGACTATGACTCGTGTAATGAAATATAATTTTAATTTGTGTAAGTCTAAACAAAAATTAAGGTGTGTTTCATCATCTTAGAGCGAACAACCTGGTACAAATCTAAAGGCAACAAAATCAGTTGTTCAAATCCTCTAAAATGCTCTATGCTCATGTGACATTTAATGAATTAATGAAGAACCAACCATCCAAGACCAATCATCATATGGCGCCATTTAAGGTCACTGGAGCATACTCTTTCGTTCTAAATTATAGTACTTTAACTTTGTTCTAAGTAAAAATCCTTTGATTTTGACTAAGTTTATAAGATAAGCATAAACATTTTGTCACCATATATTGGCTTGTCTTAATTAGGGGGAAAATATTGGGACCCTAGATTCCATTTCTTGGCGCTGGATTATTAATAATTCACATCATGCACGATCACAGCATCACCGTTTACAAGTGGAAACCGTGTAAAAAAAGGTATACAACTTTTTTTCAGTACACCAACAACTAACCGCTATCGAAAGTTTGAAGAAACGTACCGGACCAAAAAAGGAAGCCATGTACTCCACTTCCTACTCACAAAATTCCACCTAAAACAAAAAACGGAAAAATACAACTGCAACTCTGCAAGCAAGCAGGCAATGCTATTGCTAAGCCCCCTCTCTCTCTCTACATTATGGAGCAGGTGTCCGGCCGCGAGTGGTAGCCGTAGTGGTCGTAGACGACGCCGGCCGGGTGGTGGTGCGGGTAGTGGTGGTAGTAGTACCACTGGTTGAGCTGCTCGGCGGCGGCGGGGTCCGCCGCCGGCGCCGGCTTCTTCTCCTCCTTCTTGTCCTCGCCGACCTGCACCAGCTCGGCGCCGCCGACCTTCTTGCGCAGCACGCTGGTGAGCTTGATGGAGTCGACGCCTTCCCCCACGACGACGACCTGGTCCTTGCCGTCGCCGGCGATGGCCACGGAGTCGACGCCGCCCGTCGCCGCCACCAGCGCCATCGCCTTGGACCGGCACTTGTCGCTCGCCATGTGCACCTTGATCACGATCTTTTGCTTCGCCATGGCCGATTTCTTTCTTGGTGGCACGATCGGGCAAGAGCGTTGGTGTGTGATTTGGGGAAAGAGACGGAGTGGAGAGGAGAGTAAGGCTGTTGGTTTCTCTTCTCGCAGTTGCTTGGTGTGGTGGGTGCAGAGGAGCGGCGTTTGAGCTTTCTTATATAGGCACCGTGCACAAGGCAACTTGCGCTTGGAGTGCAGGTAGGATGGGATTAGGAAACAGAGGATGATTCCCTAACGACAACGAGGGGTGAGAGGTGAGCAATTGGTTATGACTTGGCAGCTGTGGTCAGCGACTGAAGCGAAGACTTGGTCTGAGCTAAGCAGGTCGTCTCGTCTAATAGAAACCGTGTTGGGAGCACACTACCGGCACATGTTACCGGTCAGAGCTCGGAGGGTCGTCGCTGTCATGTCCGACTTGGCGACCAAGGAAGAGCGCGAGCTAGCAAGTAGGAGTAGCTCCTTGGTGCTCAACGGTCTGCCGTATTTGGCCGTCGCATCGTGGGGCAAATTGTTTTTTTTTTTGAAATATGTGGGGCAAATTGTTACTCAACATAACTGTACGTGCGCGATCTTCTTCACGTACGTCTACGTCTTCGGTACAAAAAAAAAGTAATTACCGAAAGGGAGATCGGAGCTTGACCTCAAGCTAGCTAGCCACCGGTTGCAACGTGCGTGCGGGGATAAATAAAACAAGATACTGTAAGTGAGGTGTAACAGTTTTTTATTAAAAGCTGGGCCCAGACAATTAGCCACCGATGCAGCGCACATCGCGGATTAATTAAACTAGAGATCGAGCTAGGCGAGCGGAGCCTGGACGACTTGACCTGGCACGACGACTGACCAGAGAGAGACTTTAACGTACCGATCCACACGGCGGGTGCAGGACGATCGCGATATCGATCAGGGGTCCACCCACCATCGGGTGCGGCGTGTTGGGACCACGCGGGCGGGGGTCCACGGCGTTACGTACGCGGAACGCTCGCGAAAGGTCCGAGCTTCGACGCCTGCAAGGACCATCTCTTGCTTGTTTTTTCTCTTTTGCCCATTCAAATATGATTTGTTTTAAATTTCTCAGCCAGCGAACCTTGAGCGTCAGCTGCCGATGCGAGGATCCAAGCTCTAGTTCTATTTACATTATTTGAGTTTTTATTTTCACGCCCAACCTTTTTTAGACGCACCATGAATTGCCGAAGGAAAAAATAGAAGTTGTCATACGATTTGATGCCAAGTCGGTCATTACAAAAGAAAAGAACAGAAATAAAGAAAAGGTCGCTAGCTAGAAGCGAGCCGCATGAGGCATTTTCAAGTCCAACCTATTTTAGGTGTACCATGAACATAGAAAATAAAAGGAGTTGGTTCAATGTAAAAATGGATTGCAAGGAGAGAAGCACATCTAACATGTTTACCATCATCCCCTTCTATTTAAGGGGTTTTCGGCTGAACAATTTACATGCAGTACCTATCAGCTATGCATATAGAGAGAGAAAGAAAAGAGTTCTAACAATAAAAGAAATTTGCAAGCAGGGAAGCACATCTAACATGTTTTATTTAAAGGCCCGGATCATAGTCCGGTTTGTATTAATAGGAAGGAGAAGCTGAGTTTATATGAGCACTAGATGTGCTGGGTATTACAGAACACCAAGCAGAGCAGACTGCACTACTTAGAGGAGGGGGGGGGGGGGGGGGGTTAGCTTTTTAGGCTATTACTCGCGGTATTGGAGATCAACTAAGGTCTGAAGTTGATTTGCACCAGCTAAACACCATGCCATGGCCTCATCCTTCAGGTCTGCCATAAGCCGATAAATTGGTCTCATCAGTCGTTGGAAAACCCTGTTGTTCCTCTCCTTCCAGATGCTCCAGACACCTAAGATCACCAGTGCTTATATCCATGTACGCACAAGTGATGGTGAGTCAGACATAAGCTCATACCAGCTTACCACATCCACGTCGCTTGGCCAACCAGAAGGGCGTAGATGATCACAGTTAACCCAACTGGCTAGAGCATCCCATAGTTGCTTCACCACTGGAGAATCCAAAAATAGATGTTGTGATGTCTCCAAATTGCGCTCACAAAGGGGGCGGAAACACCAAGCAGAGCAGACTGCACTACTTAGAGGAGGGGAGTTAGCTTTTTAGGCTATTACTCGCGGTATTGGAAATCAACTAAGGTCTGAAGTTGCTTTGCACCAGCTAAACACCATGCCATGGCCTCATCCTTCAGGTCTGCCATAAGGCGATAAATTGGTCTCGTCAGTCGTTGGAAAACCCTGTTGTTCCTCTCCTTCTAGATACTCCAGAGACCTAAGATCACCAGCGCCCATATCCCTATACGCACAAGTGATGGTGAGTCAGACATAAGCTCATACGAGCTTACCACATCCACGTCGCTTGGCCAACCAAAAGGGCGTAGATGATCACAATTAACCCAACTGACTAGAGCATCCCATAATTGATTCACCACTGGAGAATCCAAAAATAGATGTTGCACTATCTCCAAATTGCGGAAATATGGCCACCCACGCTGTTGGAGGCGATCAGACGTCCAAAGTCTGTTCTGCAGAAACAGCTAAATGAAGAACTTGCACCTCGAGGGTGCCCATGGTCTCCAGTTATGAGTAGCAATTCCTGAGGGAATTGATCCCATGAATTGCATTTCATAAGTAGATTTCACCGTGTAGGCCCCATACGACGACAAAGTCCATGTGATGCTGTCCTCTTCCATGTTGGCTAAGTTGAGCTGTTGGCTGTCAATCAGTTGTCATAGTTTGAAGAACTCGGAGAGTAGCTCAGGAGCGACAAGTGAAAGGAGACGTCCTAAGCCCACGTCTCCGCTGGTGATCACATATGATACACATCACATCTACTCCGTAGTTCGCGGAGATGCAAGCGCACGGTCATCGCTGACAGTTTTTCTCACACACCCACTTGAAAGGCGCTCGATCAATATACCAGCAAGTGGCGAATCCAGAGCTTAAGGTTTGGAGGGCTTATCTTCTTTATTCGCCCTTTTCCTCTCTTTCTCTTCTTATTTCCCTCTTTCCTTTCTCATTCTCTTTATTTGTATGTAGTGGGCTTAGGACGTCTCCAACAAAGTAGCTCGGAGCACCAGAAGAGCCCAACAACTAGGCAATGCCTCCCCCCTCCGCTTGATTATTTTCCAACAAGGTAATCTCTCCCGAGCTCCGCCCACCCTCCTCCCCCTCTCGTGCTCTACTTGATTATTTACTAACGGTGTTTGGATGACGCTTGATTATTTACTAAGGGTTTTTGGATGGCCACTTGGGGGAGGAAGTCCTGGTGCTTCAAAAGGGGGGCCTATGCCCCCTTTCGATTGATTATTTGACTCCCCGCATCGTGCGATACGGAGCTTCCGACCCCAGCGACGGGGACGGGGTGATGGGGGTCCATGGGACATGCGTCCAACGTGGACTCGCCTTGTCCCAGTCGAATCCAACCCTGGAGGAAGGGGTCGTGTGAGACGGAGCGTTCCGACCTCTGGTGGAAAGGGTCGTGTGAGGCGGAGAGTTCCCACCCCGGGAGCTAGGGGTCGTGCGAGGTGAAGCTCCTTCCCCCTACGTGACGAGGGTCGGAAGCGTAGGCCCCAAGCCGAATCTCATCGTCAGACAATCTTTAGTCGCCATAACCCTTGGCGATTAGGGTCCCGGGTATTGAGTATTGACACCGGACATCATCCATTCAACAGAATGAAACTGACACAATTTAACATCACAAAGAATAGGTGAAGCAGCCGCTAGCTAAGTAGCTCAATTCAGATGGAACAAACTAAACAACAACCACAAGATGCAATAATAACCACTCAATAGTGCAATTTCTAGAACCTCATGCAAGCATTGTTGTTCAAAGCCAACATAGGATGACATCAACTGAATATCAGGCTCCAGTGACTGGAGAGACAAATCCTCAATCCAACCATAGCTATCTAACAATTTTTAATCATTGTGTAGTAGAACCAATAAGCAACTGAAAGTTATTGATGAACCTATCAAGATACTAATAGAGAAAAAATATTATATAGCCACTCTATTGTTCCATAACTAGGTCTCTCCAGTGATGACATCCATTCAAATGAGCAAATAAGAAACTAATAACTACATTTTGGAGGAAAAAGTCAGTCGGGAATTCCTGAAAGCAACTGGTACATAACAAAATGTGGGGAAAACTTGTCAATGTCATGTAATTGAGTGTCAAAAATGCACTTTCAGAGTTCATGGACGTAAATGACACCCGATAACAAGTTGATGGACCTCCGGTGCATTTTACACTTTGAAAACTCAACCATTGATGATAAAAGCACAACATAGTGATTGGTATTTTACTTGGATTCGAGTAACATGGATGATATAGTTATTCGGTATAAAATTGAAATACGACTCTTACATAGCACAAAATATAAAGAAACCATATCAAATATCCCGGGCATAGGTAACATATCACAATGTCAATTTTTATTCAAAAATATCACAATGTCAAAAAAGGTTCGACAGTAGGCAAAGTCTAAACTTGAGGTAAAGAAACGGCTCTATTGATAGGAGATGAAGCCAATTGCTCAACGGTAGGCAAAGTCTAAACTTAAGGTAAAGAAACAACTCTATTGATTTGTTTTTAATTTATCAGCCAGCGAACCTTAAGCGTCAACTGCCGATGCGGGGATCCAAGCTCTAGTTATATTTCCACTATTTGAGTTTTTATTTTCACGCCCAACTTTATTTAGGCGCACCATGAATTGCCGAAGGGAAAAAAAATGGAAGTTGTCATACGATTTGGTGTCAAGTCAGTCATTACAAAAAAAGAAAAGAAAAGAAAAGGTCGCTAGCTAGAAGCGAGCCGCATGAGGCAAAGTAAAAGTGGTTTGCAAGGAGAGAAGCACATCTAATATGTTTACCAACCGCTTCTTACCAAAAGAGTTTTTGGCGGATAAAAAGATGATTGAAAGTAAAAGGGGTTTGCAAGGTGATAGACGCGTCGAACGTGATTACCATTCGGGTTTCGGTGGGGCAATTACTGCCCTACCTATGGATAAACACATATGGTTGTGCAAAGAAAGAGACCTAATTCGACATACATATAGCAGGACGCTAATATGCAAACACACATAACATAGTAATGCTAGTGTGAACACGAAAGGGCACATCTAACATGTTTACCAACCGCTTCTTACTAAAAGAGTTTTTGGCCGATAAAAAGATGATTAAAAGTAAAAGGGGTTTGCAAGGTGATAAGGACGCGTCGAACGTGATTACCATTCGGGTTTTGGCGGGGGCAACTACTGCCCTACCTATTGATAAACGCATATGGATGTGCGAAGCAAGAGACCCAATTCGGCATACATATAGCAGGACGCTAATATGCAAACACACGTAACATAGCAATGTTAGTGTGAACACGAAAGAGAGAGAGAGGACCTAACGTGTCTTTTCTTATGGAGGCTTAGCGTACTAAAAGAGTTCCATGTGGGACTAAAACGCCGTTTCGGTGTGCCGTACGTGTGTGACGTGCGTGCCTCATGGGTTAGGGACAGAAAAAAGTGCCATCCGGCTGGATACATGAAAGTCCGCCGTCCCGTTCGATGCCAGATACGCGGGGAGCGCGACACGGACAAAATCCGGAGACGTCGTCTCTTCTGCTTAGGTCATGACTCACGACACACCTTAATAAAAGGCTGTGCGTGTGGCCTCCGAACTATGCAAAGGGGCCTCATGATCATGACTCATGAGGACGCAGTGCAGGTGCGACATAGTATAGCTGAAACATCCCTGTTGTTCAGGACTTTGCCTGAACTGAACTCACTGATACGATAGCTCTTGGGTCATCATCAGGGCAGCAGGCAGCCTCTCTTTTGTTTGCTGATGACTCGTTCAGCTGGTCACGGCATTTGATTTTTAAACTGATTCTGGTAAAATCGCAGATCCATGATTATAACATACGGACAATGATTTGTAAATGCCGTTGACTTCTGAATCGTGACAGTGTCATGTTGTGCCTGTAGCTATATAATAAATGATTATATTATTTTCATTCAGAAAGAATACGCAGCAGGCCTATTAGCTCAGTTGGTTAGAGCGTCGTGCTAATAACGCGAAGGTCGCAGGTTCGAGACCTGCATGGGCCAAATATTTTTATGGACTTTATTTAAAATTTTTTTTCCAGCGGACGAGGCTGCAATGGGCCCTTTTTTTTTGCCAGTGGACGAGGCCCATGGGCTTCAGCATAAATTATGGACTGTAGCTCCAACTTCAGCTTGGCCCAGAAACAACGTCGACCCATCACAATCTCGTGGCACCTTTTGGACCAACAACGGTTCGAACTGGGCTCAACAAATCTCTCTCCAATCTCAACGCTGGGCCCAAGCTTGGTGCTGCGGTTCAGCGGACGAGGATGCAATGGGCCCTTCTTTTTGTCAGTGGACGAGGCCCATGGGCTTCAGCATAAATTGGATTCTGTATTTATTTATTTTAATCTTTTTCCCAGCGGACGAGGCCGCAATGGACTGTAGCTCCAACTTCGGCTTGGCCCAGAAACAACGTCGACCCATCACAATCTCGTGGCACCTTTTGGACCAACAACGGTTCGAACTGGGCTCAACAAATCTCTCTCCAATCTCAACGCTGGGCCCACTAGGTTCAAATCCTGATGCTAGCATCTTTTTCTGAGATTTACCGGCGCTATGCGTTAAGTGGTAAGCGACGTTTCCATCGACAACGAGGTATCAATGGTGACTTCGGGAATCTCCAGATCTGCCGGTGCTATGCTCAGTCCTTCGAAAGTGCTCATAGGGATAGAATTTGCGTACGTATATTTATAGGGGTGAGTTCGGGAATCTCCAGATCTGCCGGTGCTATGCTCAGTCCTCTGAAGGTGCTCATAGGGATAGAGTTTGCGTACGTATATTTATAGAGGTGAGTGTACGCAATGTAAGTATAGGTGCGTGCGTCTGCGTCGTTATAATCTAAACAAACAGCGTCGTTGAAACCCCGCAACGTGATCTCTCCGTCGTCGCCTGCAGAATCGCCGTCGCCGGAGCGAACGGAAGGACAATCAAAACAGTAGTTATCTTGTGTCTTCTAATCTTTGACATGCCTTTTGCACTCGTGCATGGTTCAGGAGACCCTTTCAAGTTCGGATTAGTATATTGTTATTATGCGTGGTCAGTCTTTTACAATCGTTTAGAGTTGATGATGCTCGATTTTATTGAAAAAGAAAACGCACGTACTGCAAGCTAGGCAAGCAGGGAGGACCTAGCGTGACAAACTGACGAAGATTATTACAGTGAGGTAGTACGTGATCACATCATCCGCCCCTCGTTCATCTCCGCGGCCGCCGCCACCGCCTCGACGACGCCGTCCTGCTTCCCGCCGGCGCCACCTGCCCCCTTCGCCTTGTTGCGCGCCGCGGCCGCCGCCACCTTCTCGGCGTCCTCCCTCGTGGCCACCTTGTTGGCCGGCAGCGCCGCCGCGGCGCCGCCCACCACGTCCCTGATGCTCACCGCCGCCCTGCCCTCCGCCGCGTTCGTCTCCGCGGCCCGCTGCGCCGCGGCCGCCACGCCGCCGGGGACGTTCCCGCCCAGCCCCGTCGCGCGCATCTCCGCGGCCTGCACCGCCGCCGCGTCGGCGGGGCCCACCGGCCTGTCGCCCGCCGAGGTCTGCGCCGCCGCCTCCAGGGCCTCGCCCACCGTGACCGCGTCCGTGGCCTCCGCGACCTTCTGGTCCGGCACCGGCACGGTGAACTGCGCCATCACCTGCGAGATCGAGAGAGAAAGAGTGGCGGCGTTCAACTTCAAACTAAAGAGCATGGATCTTGGAACGCGTGTGCTGTTTGCGCCCGCGTACGTGCCTGTCATTACTCATTAGTATGTAATAGAGACTAATCCTGTACAGATACAGGATTCATAGCAAATAGTGTGACATACCTGGCCGCCGGCGCTGGCGGTGACCATGCGTCTGCCGGCGGGGAGGTCGGTCTCGGTGACCTGAAGGCCGCCGCCGCGCTGCTCCTGACCTTGCCCGGTGACCTTGTCTCGCTCGCGGCGCGCCTCCTGGCCGGCGGCAGACGCCGGGTACACGTCGCCGGCGCGGACGGGCTGGCCCTGGCTCATGGCGCCGTGCGTTCTTCGGTGGACGCGCACGTAACTTTAGCTGGATATCTGGGCGCAACAGCAAGCAAAGCAAAGGAGGAAGGGTCACTGGTTTGGCTAGCTTGCAGACAAGTGAAGTAGCTATATAAATTCTCCGCACTGGTTGGTGTTGGCGTATGGGTTGCTGCTACATGTTCATGTCTTGCAGTGACACGTCTAGACGCCTGGAACGATCGAACGACGCGGGGGTGGGTTCAGCTGACAACGTCCCAGAGATCGAGCGGCAAAGGTTTGGCGGCATTCTGCGCGGGGGGTCGGCATGACACGATGCGCTTGTTTCGCCATGACACCTGCAACCGGATGCCGGCTTCAGGCAGGTATACGGGCTGAAATGTTGAAAAGCAAAGGTACTATTTTTTTTCTTCCAGTGCTATTTTTTCTGTGCTGGCTCTCGAACACAGCACCAGCAAACAATGTGGCGCTAAGAGCGTCTACAAGAGGCTCTCTAAACCCCACTCTTTAAATCCTTATTTAGATAGTCATTTATATAAAAATCATTTTCTGTTTTCCAACCGTTTTTTTATATCTTGTGTGCACTCTGAAAAGCTATTCTCTTTTTTATATTTGAAGATCGAGAAATCCGGAATAGAGAGTGGATATGTTTACATAACCAAATAAAGAAGTTGTTGGAAGGTACCTTTTCAATTAAAATCTCTAAAACTAACAATTACGATGAATTTAGAAAGTCTCTCGGAGTTGCTAGCTTCTTCATGGTCTGCTAGAACACACTTATGCAGTGCAGTGATGATGAGTGGGTCCTTTTTTTTCTCTCGAAAGATGATGTGTGCGTCTTTTGCACGGCCTCTTTTTTTTTAAAGTAAACTTTTGCACGGCCTCAAAGAGAAGAAAATTCTGAATGAATAAACATGCAGATGCTGATTGGTTGTGTGACTAAGAGCAGTCTCAACCCTCTGAGATCAAATATAATAATGGGCTTATAACCAAGCTAGTAAGCACTTTTGCTGATGTGAAAGTAAGAAAAGAGGAGAGAGAAGAGAGCTTGGCTCTCATGCAAGCAACGAGCTGGACACAGGCTCCTAGATAGAGGTGGGGCTAAATGAGAGGAGATGTGAGAGTGAATAAGAAAGAGAAGATAATAAGGCTATTCCCAGTGGAGATTTCATTTTTGTGTTTCCAATAATGCCATATAAGTAAATATTTAATTTATAGATGAAATGGTCCATACAATGCAGTGTTTCATTTTGGTGTTTCATAGGTAATACATGCAAGACACAGACTTATTGGAAACTGTGCATACATAGTTACATCTAGATGAAACCCATTTCATCTCTCTCCTCGTTAATATTTTGCCACATCATCTAAAATGTTTACTTGGCACCCTATTTAATGTGCATGAAACTCTATAAAACCTTGCATTAGGACTAGCCTAAATAGCAAAAAAGTAGTAATGTGTAGACAATTAATAGACTACTATTGTACAACTTGACTCTAATAGACAAACACTTGTCTCTATTATTAACCTTGCTCTAAGTAGGATGGTTTCTATAACATTAAATAAAGTGACATATAGGACTATTGGCTTATGTGGCGCTACATTAAATAGAAGAGAGGGGAAAAGAGCAAGACATTGGGTCTTATGCAAGACCCAATTTTCACATGAGAACTTATGCATAGGACACTACCAAATTTGAGTTAAGAGATGATAGTGTCTTTATTATAAATAAAAAATAAATATGATTGGTGGAGATGAGAGATGATGAATTTATTGAGGACTTATACTAAGAAATCATGAGTTGAAGAATACAATGTCTAAAATAGTGTCTTGTTAACATGCCATCATGGACACTACTTATGGACATGATGGATTGGAAGCCTTAATGGACTAATATCTGTTTAGGCTGTTGTCTGACTTTATAGAGCCAGGTTCATGTCTACACCTGCATAAGCGGGTTATATTGAGCCCATCGCCCCTTGCCTTCACTGTCACACTCACTGCCTCGACGTTGTTGTAAGGCCGAAATAGAAAACCTTCTGTTGACACCAAAAATTAGCACCAGGAAGAGGCTGACATGTGGGCCGGATTTGGTAGAAGGATGCCATTCGGCTAAAAGGGTTTTCTCTGAAGCATTCGGCAAAGATGCTCTGCGGTCGGGAATGCGTCATCATTCGGCAGAGGCATTGTTCCGCAGGCGAAGAGTGGTAGCATTCGGGAAGACATGATGACGTGGATCAACATAAGAAAAAGGCCGGTTCGAACAAGGAATGCAATATGGGCACGAAGATCCGTCATTTATTTTTAGAAACAAGTATTGTAGTCGTGTCCGACTAGGAGTTGTATCAAGACCTGGGTATAAATATAAACCCATGGCAGCTGTATCAGAACACAATCGAATCAATCATACAACAAACCGGCCCCGTGCCAACATCGAGTCCTTTAGTCGAGTCGTCGAGTTCTTCGAGAGGAGTCATCGATCCGTCGACCTCCGTAAGTACCGGCAACCTTGTATCATGCTTAGTATCATGCGGTGGATTTAAGCTTTGATGCAAGTAGTCTTGTTACCATGCTTAGTATCATCCGGTGGATTTAAGTTGTGGTCTCAAGAAGGTTCCTCTGTTAGGTCATGAGCCATGCGGTGGGCTAAGATCTAGTATGGACCAAGTTATCGGCTCTGTTAGATTTCGGCAAGATCTAACAGATTCATTAAGTTATCCCGTGTTGCTTCGTTTTTACTATGTGCTTAATTCATGCAACATACCTTTGCCCAATCTAGATCGGCTAGAATCGGCTTTGCTTTACGGTGCGACGACTTATCCCCTCATAGCCGAATCCGAAACCGATCTAGGTTGCCACGTGTCGCGGGTTCAAGCTTGTCGGTATCGTGTAGGTCTTGACAGAACCGGGTATCATGCGGTAGATGCAGGTTTTTGGGTCGTCTTAGAGCTAATCATCCGGTGGATTAGAATTCGATTCGATCTGATAGATTTATCTTTACCGATTAGGCTTGTTCCTTCGCCATGGACCCCGATTCGGCTAAATAGCCGTATTCGGCAGTGCTTTCACAAGTGAACGTGTGTTCGTGGGTTTGCATTGGACAATGAATGCTTTTAGCCTTTCACGATTAGATTGTATCATGCGGTGGATTGATCTAATCTGATTGGTGGTGTGACCTCAAACGAGTTGTATCATGCGGTGGATTAATTCGTTCGTTGCCATGCTTGACGGGTGCTGCTTTCGGCCTATGCATTCCTTGTTTACTGCGAATTTATGATCATGTTTCACCCTTTTATTTATCTATCATGCTCTGTTTCTCGTTAATCGGCTATGAGTATGTGTTACAATGTTCATTCGGTTGAAAGTCGATCTTTCGTCATGCTTACGTCACGCATTCGGCAGTATGCTCCTTGTGTGCCTTGCCGATTGCCGAATGTGGTTTTAACTGCCGACAGATAGCTTGTCCGTAGCTAAATGTCTCTTGAGATTGGCTTCAACGCCGCAAATATGGAACTGTCTGGTCTCACCCGGCACGTTCCAGGTTTTGATCTAAACCTTTTTGTCCCTTTGTTAGTTTTCAGGCAAACTGACTGGCACGCTTCCGGATTCAAAAGCCCGGGCCACGTGTGAAGCCAGCTAATTCGGCTTGCTGTGTGCTTGGCGTGAGGTGCGGATTTTACGTCAACACACTTTTTGGCACGCCTGGTGGGACACACACAAGTTTTCAAGATGCCTGAGTTGAGCGACATCATGGATGTCACTTTGGAAGAGTTGTCTGAAGAACATCAACAGATGGTAAAGGTTGCTGCCAACCAATTCATTAACAAATGTTTACTGTCTTTCGCCAAGAACAGGAGTGGTGCACCTTTTCTCAAGTCTGATCTGCCAAGAGTTCTCCTTCCTGGGCAATCTGATCTTACTGAAGAAGAAGAGAGGGAGAGATTCTTGGGCTTGTTATACAAAGCTTTGGGAGAGACAATGACCAATCACAATGCTGCGTTCTTAAACAGTTTTCGGCATATAATGATAAGCATTTTTGGTCAGCATGTGGATAAACCCTTTGAGCAGATACATGGGCAATTGGGTGGCCCGACATACTTCAATGTTCAAGCACCAGTTCAGAAACCACATGGTAAAGGAAATGCTGATGAAACTGGAGGTTCTGGTGCTAAAGATATAAATGGACAACCGATTCGGCAAGATCCTCAGCTTGCACTGCCGAAAACTCGCACATACGGTGATATGGCATTCGGCACCACAGGGAATCCGCCTGCTTCTGCTTACAAGATATCTCCCTTGAACAACAGACTGCAGAGGGATTTATATGGAAACGGATATTCAGAGTTTATGGATTACAATGCTATCGACGCTCTCCCGAATCCTGGATATGTTGGTACTGCAGGCATGCTTGCTGGAAGACCACGGAATCAAGATACCAGTATTGATCTCATGGTGCAAAAAATGACTGATGTATTGCAAAATCAATTCGGTCTGAAGCCTAAAAGTCAGGGGTACATGTACTCGTCTCCTTTCCCGGAATGGTACCAAAGGGTATCATTGCCAAATAGAGTCAAGGTGCCTACAGAGTTTACTAAATTCTCAGGACAAGATGATACTAGCACTGTGGAACACATAGCTCGATATCTGATGCAGCTTGGAGAAGCTTCGGCAGATGAGGCTTTCAGAATCAGATACTTTCCTTTGTCACTGACGGGTCCAGCTTTTACATGGTTTGCTTCTTTGCCTGCTCAGTCGATTTGCACCTGGAAAGACCTGGAACAGAAATTCCATGCTCATTACTACATTGGCAGTACCGAGAAAAAGTTGGTTGATTTGACCAGCTTAAGGCAGAGGAATAATGAAACACCTACAGAGTTCCTCAGGAGATTTAGGGAAACAAAGAGTATGTGCTTTTCTCTGAACATACCTGATGATCAACTGGCTGGTATGGCTGTAGCTGGCATGTTGCCTGCCATTCGGGAGAAGCTGTTCGGGATGGAGTTTGATGATCTGGGTCAGTTGTCGCACAGATTGGCCTTGATGAGTAACCAGGCATATGGTTTCAAGAAAGATGTCAGATTTGCTAAAAATAATGATGTAGCTGACATCTATAACCAATTCCTTGAAAGAGCAGATCAAGAAGATGAGTATGAAGATAACGAGGAGATAGCTGCAGCAGAGATAGTGTGGAGCAAAGAACCAGTTACAATGACTCAAAGATGGATCAAACAGATGAAGGGAACATATGATTTTGATGTGACTAAGGCAGACAAATTGTTTGAGTTCCTGGTGAAAGAAGGCCGAATCAAATTGCCAGAGGGGCATTCTATGCTTCGGCCCGATGGAGTGAAAGATAAGAGGTACTGTGGGTTTCATGATAGAAATTCTCATTCCATTAATGAATGCAGAGTCTTTAGGATGAAGATTCAGAAAGCCATCCAGGAAGGACATCTGAAATTCGACAACAAGATGAAACTGGACAGTAACCCTTTCCCTCAGAATATGATCGGGTTCTCGGTTAATATGGTGAATGCTGTTCCATCTGGAGAAAAGGGAAGATTGAAAGTTTTAACCTCAAAAAAGGCAAGACATGATGGTTCAGTTGATCCCACTCGGCAGATCACAATTGAACAGATTCGCCAAAAAGATCTTCGGTTCCCGAATAGCCGATTTGAAGTGGGAGAATCCTTTAAACCTAGAGTTACGACACGTATTCTCCTCAACAAATGGCAGCGTCAGCAAGAAAAGGAGCGTTTTCGAAGGCGTGAATACGAGGAGGAGAAAAGAAGGCGCGAAGAAGAAAGGTTTGAGGAAGAACAAGAAGAATATGTCCGAGAACAGGAACGTGCGCATTGGGGGTGTGCATTCTTCAGACATTGTTGGAACGAGGGTTTAAAGCTGCCTACAAGGAATAACTGTCCTGAGTGCAATAATGGGTATGTCGAACATAGGCAAAATGTTGCCAATCGCCGATCTGTCCATGAAAGAATTGGTAGAATGCATCCTAGTGATGATCGGCGTTTTGATGATCAACCAAGAAAGAGACATGCTGATCACAAATGGGTTGATCGTGAAGAAGAAGAAGATCATGCTTATGTTTGGCAAAAAGGACAATGGTGCCCACCTGGTTTGAGGAAGAGCCAGAAGAGAAGAGTACAGCGCCTGAGGAATCGGGAATTGAAGCAAGCAAAGGTCAAGGTGAAATCAATATGGCTCCCAAAAGACAGGCCTGACGAACATAGTCATTCGGCTCCTACATGTATGGTATGTTTTCTGCCGAATGAATTCATGGCTCCAGCTAACCAAATTGTACAGGAAGAAATATTGCCCGATATAAATGATGCCGAACAATTTGGGTTAATGGCACAATTGATGTTGAACAAACAAGCTGTTTTTGAGAAGCCAACCCAGAATCGGCACATGAAGCCACTGTACTTGAAAGGATATGTTAATGGCAAACCATTGACCAAGATGTTTGTCGATGGAGGAGCTGCTGTCAATGTAATGCCATATACCACATTCAGGAAGCTTGGTATGGGCCTTAGAGATTTGACACCAACGAGCATAATTCTAAATGATTTTGCTGGAAATCCTTCGGACACCAAGGGATGCGTGCACGTTGATCTGATGATTGGGTCCAAGACTCTGCTTACGACTTTCTTTGTCATTGAGGGCAAAGGGGCATATAGCTTGCTGCTTGGAAGAGATTGGATTCATGCAAATTGTTGTATTCCATCTACTATGCATCAACAACTTATTCAGTTGATAGATGATGAGGTAGAGATTGTCCAAGCAGATGATTCAATAAGCGTGGCAAATATGGAACCAGCTTTCTGGGAGTATCAAGGCATAGATTGTTTCTCAGGTAAAGACTGGGGAGAAGGTCCTGTGGCACCAGCCAGCAGTGATCAGCAGCCGATCGAAGCAGTCGGCTCTCATAGTAATTTTTGATGGAAAATCCAATTGATGGAACTGATGGAAAATTAGGACGTGGATTTGTGTCGGCCGATAAATTAGAAGAAGTGGACATTGGAGATGGTGACAAGCCAAGGCCGACATTTATCAGTGCTAACTTGGATTCGGTTTTCAAAGAAAAGTTGGTGACATTGTTAAAAGAATACAAGGACTGCTTTGCTTGGGATTATTCAGAGATGCCCGGTCTAGATCGTTCTATTGTTGAGCATCGGTTGCCAATCAAACCTGGATACAGGCCTTACAAGCAACCACCCCGAAAAATCTACAAGGAAGAAGTGTTGGCCGATGTGAAAAAGGAAATTGAAAGATTACTAGATGCAAATTTCATTCGGCCATGTAAATATGCGGATTGGATCTCTAATATCGTTCCTGTTTATAAGAAAAATGGAAAAATGAGGGTTTGCATAGATTTTAGAGATCTAAACAAGGCTACACCCATGGATGGGTATCCAATGCCTATTGCTGATTCATTGGTTGATGCTGCTGCTGGATACAAAGTGCTCAGTTTCATGGATGGTAACGCAGGATACAATCAGATTTATATGGCATTGGAGGATGTAGTAAAGACAGCTTTCAGGTGTCCTGGACACATAGGGTTGTTTGAGTGGGTTGTCATGACCTTTGGATTGAAAAATGCCGGTGCGACTTATCAAAGGGCTATGAATTATATTTTTCATGAGTTGATCGGCAAGATTGTGGAAATATATATTGATGATGTAGTGATCAAGTCTTTGGATCATGAGTCTCATTTGGCCGACATAAGGAAAACTCTAGAATGCACCAGGAAACATGGGCTTAAGATGAACCCGAATAAGTGTGCTTTTGGAGTTTCGGCTGGAGAGTTTCTGGGATTTTTGATACATGAAGGAGGAATAGGAGTTGGTAAGAAAAGCATGAAGGCAATTGATGAAATTGTTCCTCCAACTAATCTTAAAGAGCTACAATCACTGCTTGGCAAGATAAATTTTGTGAGAAGGTTCATATCAAACTTGTCACAAAAGGTTTTGCCCTTTTCCTCACTGTTGAAAATAAAAAAGGATCAAAAGTTTGTATGGGGTGACGAACAACAGAAGGCTTTTGATGAAATAAAGGAGTACATGAAGAAGCCACCAGTATTGGTGCCTCCACAATTGAACAAGCCTTTCAAGTTGTACGTGGCGGCCGATGCCCAAACTGTTGGATCGGCCCTCATTCAAGAATTTGAAGGGAAAGAAAGAGTAGTTGCATACCTTAGCCGAAAGTTACTAGATCCAGAGACAAGGTATTCGGCTATTGAGAAGCTTTGCTTATGTGTTTACTACTCCTGTACAAAATTTCGGCACTATTTACTACATGCCGAATGCATTGTATATTCGAAGTTTGATGTGATAAAACACATGTTGTCTATGCCAATTTTGAACGGAAGGATTGGCAAATGGATTTTAGCTTTGTCCGAATTTGAGTTAAGATTTGAATCGGCAAAGGCTGTTAAGGGACAGATTATTGCCGACTTTATTACTGAACATCATGATACATCGATAAATTTGCTTAACATTGTTCCTTGGGTGTTATTCTTCGATGGATCTTCATGCAACAAAGGTGGTGGAGCAGGTATCTTATTAATTTCACCCAAAGGAGAAACATTTGAATTTGCTGTTCCCATTCAATCTGCTGTTACTAACAATCAAGCTGAGTATGAGGCATTGCTCAAAGGGCTCCAATATTTGAAAGAAGCAAAAGCCATTGCGGTTGAAATTTTTGGAGATTCAGAATTGGTTATAAAACAATTGAATGGTGAATATGAGTGCAAAAGTGATACCTTGAGGAATTACTATGAAGAATGCAAAGAAATATTGAAGAGCTTTCGGTCAGTAATTCTACAACACATTCCTAGGGGGGATAATGGAGAGGCAAATAGATTGGCCCAAAGTGCATCAGGTTATAAAGAGCTTCGAGAAGTTTTTGCTAATGATGTATATGCATTCGGGAATAATCTGGCAGAGGATGATTGGAGAAAAGAGATTGCCGATTATCTGGAGAATCCATCCCGAAAGGTTTCCAGAAAGCTCAGGTATAAAGCTTTAAAGTTTGTTCTTCTTGATGATAATTTGTATTATAAATCCTTGGATGGGGTGCTGTTGCATTGCTTAAATCATGAAGAAGCAAAAGGGCTGATGAGTGAAGTACATGATGGGTTGTGTGGAGCACATCAATCGGCCTACCGAATGAAGTGGGTTATTAGAAGAACTGGATATTACTGGCCGACAATGCTGGAAGATTGTTTTGAATATTATAAGGGATGTCAAGACTGTCAGAGATTTGGAAACATTCAGAGAGTTCCAGCATCGGCTTTGAATCCCATTATCAAGCCATGGCCATTCAGAGGATGGGGAATAGATTTGATTGGCCAAATAAATCCTCCATCTAGCAAGGGGCATAAGTTTGTGCTTTTGGCAACCGATTATTTTACCAAGTGGGTTGAGGCGATTCCATTAAAGAAGGTGACGTCGGAGAATATGGTTGAATTTGTTAAGGAACATATCGTTTACAGATTCGGGATTCCTCAGACAATCACCACTGATCAAGGGACTCAATTTACATCTTCAGAATTCAGAGATTTTGCTGAAAGTATGGGGATAAAATTGCTGAATTCTTCTCCTTATTATGCCCAAGCTAATGGTCAGGCAGAGGCTTCTAACAAGATTATGATTAAAATTATACAGAAAAAGATTGATCAGAAGCCGAGAAAGTGGCATTCGGTACTCAATGAGGCTTTATGGGCTTACCGAATGGCTCCACATGGGGCTACACAGACGTCTCCTTATGAGTTGGTGTATGGGCATCATGCTATCTTGCCATGGGAGATACAATTAGACTCAAGAAGAATAAAGTTGCAAAAGGATTTAAGTTCTAAAGATTATAAAGATTTAATGATGGACGAATTAGAAGATTTGCATATGATTCGTCTCAGGGCCTTGGAAAATATTGAGAAAAACAAAATGCGAGCTGCTAAGTATTACAACAAGAAGGTGAAGGTTAAACAATTTGCAGATGGTGATCTAGTTTGGAAAGCGATATTGCCGATTGGAACCAAATATGCAGCATTCGGCAAATGGTCTCCAAATTGGGAAGGTCCTTTCAGAGTGGTTAGATGCGTGCCTGGAAATGCATATATTTTGAAGACATTATTGGGAGAAGAATTTGCTTCTGCTATAAATGGAAGATATTTGAAGAGGTATTATCCCAGTATTGAGATCGATCGATGATTGATATATCAAATTGCCGAACAGCCGATATTCGGGAAGAAATCGCCTTCAGAACAGATGTTGACAGAAAAGGAAAATGGCCAGTACTGAATGTATTGCCCTTAGCACAAAATATATTACATCAGATGTTCATGCAAGATCACAAAAGATAAGTTTTATTGCCGAAATTCCATAAATCCCTAGTACAAACTAATGGAATAGCTTGTTCAAAACGGACTGAGGATGAATGGAATCGGCAATGGCGGCGCCATGAGTATCAAGGCGTTCTATGGAGGCCTCGATGTCGTCGATCTCCTCCGGGTTACCATTAGCGAAGCCGGTCGGTAGCCTGGAGTAGTCGGTATTGGTGTGCGTCGACATGGCAACTAGGCCTGCAGCAGTGCCCAGACGGATACCGTGCGAGGCCACCTCATCGATGCGGCCCGCCACCGCACCGAGGCGAGCTTCTGGTGTGTCCCCAGGAGCATTCACCTTGTTCGCCAGCTCATCCACCAGCGCCTTCAGTCGATCAAGTTCAGCATCACGCGCTGCAAGTTTACAAAAGGGGCAGCAGAATAATATCAGTTGGGGGACAAGATTGAGATTGAGCAGATTGCAGGACTCACCATCAATGACTTCGAGCAGTTGCTTGCGCTCGTGCTGCCATTCGAGGTCAGCAATCCCGGCTTGCTTGGAGATAGCCTCCAGTTCGCGACGAGAGTCGTCGCGCTCCGCCTTGAATCGGCGAGCATCGCCGTCCGTGTAGCGGTAGTCGTCTGATTCGAGAGATCGATTGGACGAACTCGAAGATGCCGCAGGAGCAGCGGCTGGAGGTGCAACTGGCGCACCAGCGCCGGCAATCCATTGGATTACCCTGAAAGAACAAAGAGATTCGTCAAGAAAGAAGGAGGAAATCTCGAGAAGAACAGAGAGAAGCAAGCAGCTAATCACCTGCGGCGAGCGCCGGCACGACTTCCTTCGGCCTCATCGGCAGCCGGGCGCCTCCTGTTGTTGTCGGCCATTGGGAGTTCCTCGGAATTACTGTGGATGGGGAAAAGAATGGCTTGGGCCGGCAAGAACTTGGAAGACGAAGAACTTGGTGAAGAAACTGTGGGCTGCCTGGGTGTTTATTTATAGAACCCGCAGAGGAAATCGTGGCCAAAGATCGTGGCACGTATTCCGAAGAGTTCGGAAGGTGGAAAGGATTCTCCGGCCGATCGGTTCTCATGTCGTTTGGGATTCTTATCGAGTCGTATTCGGCTTTGACTGGATGAGATTCGGCTATGTCATAGTTGAAGCGTTTTCGGGTCTGACGCTATTAAAACCAGCTTTGCCGAATGAGTTATCCACAATGGAAAGAAGAGCATGAAAGCAATTGATGAAACTACAAAGTTGATAAAACATTCGGCTATCAAACTATTTTGACACAGTTTACACACCCAAGAACTTTGAGATTACATTTTTGGCATTTGATATCATATTGCTGATGTTCTCTAATAAGTTTTTGTCAGCTTCTTGGGTTCTAGCCAGGGCAGCAAGCTTCGCCTTGATTTGTTTGTCTTCGTTTAGAGCTGCTAAGGCTTCCTTTCGCCTTCTCTCTGTTAACTTGGGAAGCTCGACTATCTTCTTCTTGTCAGCTTCAATTTCGGCCGATAAATTTCTCAATTCGGCTTCGAGTGCAGCTTTTCTGATCTCCTTCATTTCATGTTCAGATTCCAGTTTGGTTAATAATTCCTTGTCATTCTGGACTTGAGTATGCAGGTCTTTTACAGATTGCTTGACCAAAGTTCTCCTTTGCTCCAAGGCTGGTTGAGCCGATTGATTCTTCAGAGCTTGCTTCACTGCGATAAAATGATCATCCAATCTGGAAATTGGATCTAAAGAAGTCTTGATATCGGCAGGAAGATCTTGGTCAAATGATTCAAGCAAATCTCTTAAAAGATCAGCATTGGTAACTTGTTCCCGAGTGTCCTTATGCAGAAAAGAGAGGATTTCCTTCAGTTTTGCTTGGTTCTCCTCTGATAAAGTTTGACCAGAAGAGGTCTCTTCTCCTTGTTCGGCAACTAGATCATCCACAGCAAATGAATAGCTGGGTGAAGAAGTGGTTTTCTCCTGAAAGAAGATTATGCCGAATTATTGATGATCCATTGAATAAAGAACTGGAAGACTGGGTAATTATCTCTACCTCATTCCTGGTCTCTTGGATGGAAAGAGAAGGCAGCTCGAGCTCAGGCAAAGATTCTTGTATGTCGTGCTGAGGAGAGCTTGGAAGATCTTTTGGCGGAGAAGAGGCTTCTGGTTGAGGAACATCAGGAGAAGCTGAAGCTAGTTCTTGATGAGAAGGAGGACTCTCCAGGATTGGGTCTATTGAGATTTGCTCTGAAACTGAAAAGGAATCAATGCCGATGGAGAGGAACTTTTAAGACAAAATAGTGAGAAATTTTACCAATCATTGAAGCATCGGCAGGACCTGTACTGATTGCTGGCTGCTGTTCTTTGGCCTGAAATAAAAAAGAAATAAAGCTGAGCAAAACACCAAAAGCATTATAGTCAAAGAAAAAGGACTCTGACCTTGGTTTTGCTACTTGTTCTTTTCTTCTTTACAACTGAGGGAGCAGCTATAAGGAGGGTCTTCCTCTTGACAGATGATGGTCTAGTGAGTATTGGATCTGAAGAAGCTTGTCTAGCCATCAGCTGAGCCAAGGTAGGAGATTGGTGCCCCAAAGCAGAGATTGGGCCTGCAGTTTTGTATAAAATTACCCTGGCAAGAGGGGCAGGTGTTATGTCCTGCAAAATAATAGAGTCAGAATCAATTGGGGCTAATGTTGTTAAGACAGATAAAGGAATAAGCATATTACCTCTACAGTTGGCTGATAATCAGACATTAATTCAAGGCAGAAAGGATGGATTGGCATGTTGAAGATATGATCATGAAATTCTTGCCACCAGAGAGTGAAGGAAGGATGGGCAGATATTATTGGCACAAAAGGATCAGGTGCATAAATAGTTCCACATCATTTATAGTTGAAGATCCTTCTTGTTTCTGTGAAATCCTTGACTATCTCCCTAGGCCTGAGGAATTCATGGAGAAATAGCCTAGGGGGCACTTGGCCACATCCCAACTGTCTAGCCATCATGTTTGGCTGATAATATTCATAAGTGCTTTGGACTAGCCTCCCTCCGCAGAATTCGGCTGGCAGGATGCAGGGCTGGATGAAGGTATTAAAAATTGCTACAGATTGTACATCAGTGCATCCAGTCTCAAAGCTGAATTCGCAAGGGAGAGTAAGATTGTCATTGTCCAAATAAGGGAACCAAAGAGGATTGGCAAAACCTCTGAAGAAGAGCTCAAACAGTTCACCAATGTTTTTGTTGATAAGTACAGTGGAGGCAGCTTCTCCATAAGTTTGACAACCTTTGGTTCTCCGGGTTTCTCCTTCTTTATAATTGATTGAAGGGAAGTCTCGGCTGTTGAGATCAATAGCAACGATTTGATGCATGTATAATTGCAGCCACATTTGGACAAACCACCAGGGACCATTGACACAAGGGATCTTCTTGCTAGTGTGCATCAGGTGGGTGGTTTGGTTGAGCATATGGTAAACACTTCCCAGGAGGTATTTCCCAAGTGGGATGACTTTTCCAGCAGCCAGCTCTTCGGCCATCACGATATGATTCAAGGTTGGCTCATTGGCTTTGCTACAAAAGACTGATCTGCATAGCCACATGTTCAGGAAAGCTCTGTATTCGACATCAGTCAGAGGACCATCAGACATATGATTCTGGATATATCTCTTGTATCCAACCCCTGTTCTTACTCCTGTCTGCTTGGAGGAACCTTTATGGTCATATGGGTGCACAGTTCCTGTAACATTCAGGCCGGTCATCATGTAGACATCGGCTAAGGTAGGGGACATTGGGCCATGGCCGAAAAGAAAAGCATTTGCACCATTGGACCAGAAATGGCAAGCTGCGATCAGAAGGTTCTCATTCTTTGGTGTTTCAGCTAGGGATAGCTCCAAGCAATGAGAAATGCGAAGACTGTCCCAATTCTGCGTCTGGGGACTTTTATCGTCAGAAATCCTTTTGTACCAATTTCTCCATCCGGCGATTGGGGGCAAAGGCCAGTTCTTGAAAGCGTCTTGCCACTCATGAGGTTTTGTCAGTAAAATCTTAAAAGGAATCCGCTGAGATTCGGCCGCAATGATTTCGGAAGGATCTGAATCTCCTACGGGACCGAGGAAATAGGATGGAGATTTTTCCTCAACGGGGATGAGGATTTCGGCAGCTAGGGCCTATCAAGAATGAAAGGGGATAAGAAGAAATTTAGAATGTAAATCGAAAGAAGAATGCCGAACATGCTTGAGGGGATTGAAGTTTACCTGGAGAGCAAGATCTTGGTCCGCCATCTGAAGGTTGGATCTTGGAAGACGATGACTTAGGGTTCGAATCCGGATGAGAGCTCTGAAGATTCAAAAGAAGAAGCGGGTGCCGAGCAGAACTAACTTGGAAATGTTAAGTGCTTCTGGTCAATTCCGAGATAAAAGTTACCTCTTATCCCGAAATTGAAGGGGCATGTGTTGACACCAAAAATTAGCACCAGGAAGAGGCTGACATGTGGGCCGGATTTGGTAGAAGGATGCCATTCGGCTAAAAGGGTTTTCTCTGAAGCATTCGGCAAAGATGCTCTGCGGTCGGGAATGCGTCATCATTCGGCAGAGGCATTGTTCCGCAGGCGAAGAGTGGTAGCATTCGGGAAGACATGATGACGTGGATCAACATAAGAAAAAGGCCGGTTCGAACAAGGAATGCAATATGGGCACGAAGATCCGTCATTTATTTTTAGAAACAAGTATTGTAGTCGTGTCCGACTAGGAGTTGTATCAAGACCTGGGTATAAATATAAACCCATGGCAGCTGTATCAGAACACAATCGAATCAATCATACAACAAACCGGCCCCGTGCCAACATCGAGTCCTTTAGTCGAGTCGTCGAGTTCTTCGAGAGGAGTCATCGATCCGTCGACCTCCGTAAGTACCGGCAACCTTGTATCATGCTTAGTATCATGCGGTGGATTTAAGCTTTGATGCAAGTAGTCTTGTTACCATGCTTAGTATCATCCGGTGGATTTAAGTTGTGGTCTCAAGAAGGTTCCTCTGTTAGGTCATGAGCCATGCGGTGGGCTAAGATCTAGTATGGACCAAGTTATCGGCTCTGTTAGATTTCGGCAAGATCTAACAGATTCATTAAGTTATCCCGTGTTGCTTCGTTTTTACTATGTGCTTAATTCATGCAACATACCTTTGCCCAATCTAGATCGGCTAGAATCGGCTTTGCTTTACGGTGCGACGACTTATCCCCTCATAGCCGAATCCGAAACCGATCTAGGTTGCCACGTGTCGCGGGTTCAAGCTTGTCGGTATCGTGTAGGTCTTGACAGAACCGGGTATCATGCGGTAGATGCAGGTTTTTGGGTCGTCTTAGAGCTAATCATCCGGTGGATTAGAATTCGATTCGATCTGATAGATTTATCTTTACCGATTAGGCTTGTTCCTTCGCCATGGACCCCGATTCGGCTAAATAGCCGTATTCGGCAGTGCTTTCACAAGTGAACGTGTGTTCGTGGGTTTGCATTGGACAATGAATGCTTTTAGCCTTTCACGATTAGATTGTATCATGCGGTGGATTGATCTAATCTGATTGGTGGTGTGACCTCAAACGAGTTGTATCATGCGGTGGATTAATTCGTTCGTTGCCATGCTTGACGGGTGCTGCTTTCGGCCTATGCATTCCTTGTTTACTGCGAATTTATGATCATGTTTCACCCTTTTATTTATCTATCATGCTCTGTTTCTCGTTAATCGGCTATGAGTATGTGTTACAATGTTCATTCGGTTGAAAGTCGATCTTTCGTCATGCTTACGTCACGCATTCGGCAGTATGCTCCTTGTGTGCCTTGCCGATTGCCGAATGTGGTTTTAACTGCCGACAGATAGCTTGTCCGTAGCTAAATGTCTCTTGAGATTGGCTTCAACGCCGCAAATATGGAACTGTCTGGTCTCACCCGGCACGTTCCAGGTTTTGATCTAAACCTTTTTGTCCCTTTGTTAGTTTTCAGGCAAACTGACTGGCACGCTTCCGGATTCAAAAGCCCGGGCCACGTGTGAAGCCAGCTAATTCGGCTTGCTGTGTGCTTGGCGTGAGGTGCGGATTTTACGTCAACACCTTCATCTTCATCCTCAACCACCTAACTATCTAGGATGCCAAGGACGAAGATTTAGTGCCCTTCTTTTACTGAAAAAAAATCCTATTATGGTACCTTTTTCAAGCTTTGTGACCTATTCCGTAATTGGTACTCAAGGATATACTACATTGTAATATTATAAAGAACATGTTGCAATGTTCCTTCATATTGTAAGTCACAATTCAAGATTAGGTGTATTCGGGTTCCTTTCTAGGGTTTATTGAAATCTAAGTAGATATTTTCAACTAGTCTTATATGGGGTGGGATAGTTTAGATAGACGATCATTCCACCATCACCAGCTACGTCAGCCAAAATACAAAACAACAGAAAGTGAAACTCATACTTCGAAATTTGGTCAGTTTAATTTGTTCATCACACAATACCCTTTTACCTTAGCCATTCACTAGAAATATTAATTAATGCAGCCCTATGTAGGATTGTGTTGGAGTCACTAATAAAACCTATGTGTTAGCTAAAGTTTCTAAAAAACCAAGAGCAGCATTTATACGTAGGAAGCATACCACTTGATGACCGCGTCAAAAGTTATGTATACACTCAACTAATCACGAGTCTAAAGGCTTACACAAATCTGGTTTAGACTGGTCATATATACTAAGTCTTAACGAGGCCTTTGCTTGTGCTGGAACCAATCAGCTAGCCTCGTAGTTTATGAAATAACTGGTTCTCGTCCTTTTTGGAAAGGGAAACTTACTGCATGCAACGGAGTACAGACGCAACAAAATCCTTCCTAGCCCTTGTTTAGTTCTGAAATTGAAATTTAGAAGCCAAACTTTAATTTTTTGGGATGCGTGTGTCGCTGTAGTATTTCGTTTGTATATGTAAAAAATTGTTCAAAAATTAATTAATTAGGCTCAAAATGTTCGTCTCGCAGAGTACAATAAAACTGTGCAATTAGTTTTTGATTTTATCTATATTTAATACTTCATGAATGTGCCAACGTTTTGATACGATGGAAAACTTTTTTTTTGTATAGTGAACTTTAGAGGTAAAATTTAAGATTGGTCCTAGTTAGTGAAGACCGGTGCCTAAAAAAGAAAGATTGGCAATGCAATCATGCAAGCAAATTTCTTGGGGAAAAAAATGGAAGCACTTCACAGGGGCCGCCGGATTCCTCGAAAAAAAAAGAAAGGAATGGTGGCAACGGAATCTGTCAAGGGTTCGCCCGTTGACGGCATGACCCACATGACAGTGATTGGGTCACAAGATGGACCCACGTGTCATTGAGTAAACGTTGGGTTCCTGTTGGGCCGCTCTTCCTCCCGTCGAAACGGAAGACGAACGGCGAGCGGCGGCGCGACAATGCGGCGCTCGGGCGCAGCCGCATCTCCCGGCGGCGGCGGCGGCTGTCGACCCGGTGAGACAAAATCCCGATGGAGGAGGGAACCCGCCGTCCAGTTCCGCTGCGGCGACGGGCGGCTTCGTCTGTTCCGGCGAGCGCAAGGGACGATAGCGGAGGGTCGGGTGACGCGGCGGTCTCGTGCGGCTCGATCGGGGAGTGGGCGGGAAGGAGGAGGATGAGCCGTGCCTCGTGCTCCTGGGCTTGGTGGCTCCCGTGGAGGCTCCATTCTAGGTAATCAAATCTTCTGCAGCCAGTGGGTACAGATTACCACATCACCTGTTACTATTTCGACTAATGCATTCACGTTTTCGACATGCAACTTCGATCAATGGGCTTCGCTAGTCTGCGATGTTCCTCGTTTAGCGAGGATTTTTTATTTTCTTTAAACACCTGATGAGTAACAACCTTACAAAAGATCTGCACCCTGGGCCCCTGGCCTCAGCTGTGACTTGTGAGCAAGTTAACAATATGAGGGGAGAACCGTTGAGCTGTAAACAGGGTAAAATGCTGCCATCTAGAAATGTGAGTAAGAGCGTTACAAACAACTAAGGCTGGTTTTGTTGCTCGCACATAGTATTATGGGGCGTATTATGGTATGGAGTTATGAACAACCAGCAAAGGGCCATATATGCTGCCAGCTTGTTGTTCACAAGTAATGACGAAAAGTATGACATGCAAAAGACAGGTAAGCCTTCCTGTGAATGACTCATGGCTCAATACGGTGGACGAGATTTAGATTGTGGGCACCCTTTTGAGAGATCTGGGGTTTTGCTTTCCTTTAAAACTGATACAATGTGTGGACAGCTCATTAAAGTGGAAGTCGGACACGACGAAATAGCAGTAGAGGTTGATAGTGTCCACTGTCCACAGATCATTTTGGATTCCAGTGAAGAAACATGTGAAGTTTGTTAGTGTTTGTTTCGTGCACGGTATTTATGGCTACAGCTGTTAAAACCCCATCACCCACTGGTGCTGCATTTCAGAATTGTAGAGATAGGTTTTCTCACTCAAATATGTCAATAGTCGAGGCTCCTAGCCCTAAAGATCCCGAAATTGTTGAATCTCTTATCCTTGATCTATTAGATCCAGAAAAGAAAGCGCATGCCCTTTCCATGTTAACTAAGGTAATTTTGTTTCTCCTCTATATCGTCTATTTGATTGCACTACTATCACTTACCATAAACAATAGTAGTGCGATGATTGGTCACCGAATAGTGGTCCTGGCGAGCCGGGGTTCAAATCTCGGCTTGCACAATAAAAATCCCCTCGTTGTGCCTCCCCAAAAACCTGTGGCAGGGCACCGAGTTGTGGTCACGGTGCGGTCCTGCTATGTGGTAGTGGCAGTGGTCGACAATGAGGTTACCGTGTGGCCCTGTAGGGTGAGGGTAGGGTTCGGGGTTTTCTCGTCCGGTTTGGCTAGGGTTAAGTGCAAAGCCATGGGGTTGCTCTTTCCCCCATCCATCGAGTTTTTTTATATATCAAAAGCATTTGACAGTGTTCAACCTCAGATTTCTTATGATGACATGGTGCAGTTAGAAGCTGTCTTTTACCATTTTAGATGAGTTTTTATTTAATATTTCTATTAGAAATTGTGATGTAATACTATCTTTCTTTTTTTGATTAAGTAGTAAGTGATCAATCCTTTTGAGAATACTGGTGCTTGGCCACTTAAAATGATGTGGTAATAGTGAGGTAGCATGCTTACTGAATGATTGTAAAATGCATAGATGTAGTTGGTTTTCTTCCTTTTTTGCTTATAAATGGCTGATTCTGTAACACCGCTATAAATACTGTTTCAGTAACCCATAAGTGCCTATTTATTGCTATTATCTTAACACTTGGAATTATTTGAAAGTTCTTCTAGATATGAAAAAAATTATTCCCATCAGTGACCAGTTTAGAATGTGCATCCCTAACAAACTAGCAATTTTCCCATTAGCACTACCTTTCTTCCTCACATTTAATCTGTTCTTATTTATTGATCATAAAACATATCGCATCCATTTCTAACTAATACTTTGGTGAGACGCGTTGTTGTTTGTGTCTTTCTCCTCTCTTCTTTGATTTGGCATGGTAAACATCATTCCTTTTTCAGTTTAATTATGTAATGTGAAGCATTTAGTATTTTATAGCTTCTCAGGATAAGGCCATGTGCTAGGTACCTGCTCTTCCCAATGCACAAAGAGATCATATAGAAAAGAGAAGCTTAGAAATAAAATGTCACATAAAACTCCAGTGTAAATGCTCTTTATCTTTGGAGTGAATATCATCACATAAGTCAAACATAACCATAACTGAACTCGCAATAGAACAACTTTACTCATCTAGTCGCGCCAAAAGGCCACTGTTCCGATAGAAAAAAGGCTCCCTATTTCGTCATACGAAAGACAACTCAAATGATTCAAGCACCGCATCCAGCCAAAATTGAGTATGCACAACATTAACTTAAGCTAAGTCAGAAGATGATATAAAAAAATAAAACTATGAAACAAGTTACATTTCACTTGGGCTAACTTACTGGACAGACACTTATGAAAAGATACACCTTTTTCTCTTTCGAGGTCAGAAACAGGTTTACATAGTTCATCTTCATCGGTATAAATGAAGCCATGTGGCTAAGCATTAGCTTATTGTATGCTGCATAAGTTAAAATTGTCAATCTTATCACCACTAATCCATACTTGAAAGATAACAACTGTACTACCTTAGAAAATGTGGTGGTGTACTCCTATTGTTTTTTTCTCAAACAACGCATGAGAGCCACGTGTCATTTCATTAAGATAGGAGAAAAGCACGAGTATATAAACCGGTCAAGCAAACAGCCCAACCTGAGCACAACAAACACACAGCTACACACACCAACCAACTATGTTAACTTCATGCCACGAAAAACACAAAGCAAGACCCAACAAGGACCCCCAAATGCTTAAGCATTTGGTGTCAGCGACCCAGCTAGAAGCTCTTGGAGTTTAGTAGCACCTGCCCTGCACCACGAGGGCTTTCATCTGCCACAGTCTGGACTCTGGAGAAGTGCCAGCATGTTTGGTGATGTTCCTTCAAACACACATGAATTAAGATGCTTCCAAATTTCCCAGGCAACAAGAATGATAAGGGAGTTAAGACCTTTTCTCATGTCCTTTGGTACGCCTCTAATAGCATTTCCCCACCAACTAGAGAAACGAGATGTTGTCAAAGTAGGCGCTACAGCAGCCAAGTTCAGATGTTGTAAAGTCAAGAACCAGACCTGTCTACTGAACACACATGAGACTAACAAGTGTTGGATTGTTCCTTCGGCCTGGTCGCAAAAAGGGCAAGCCGCAGGATGAGGCAGCCCCCATTTGGCTAATCTATCTGAAGTCCAACATCTATTCTTGGTAGCCAGCCACAGGAAGAACTTGCAGCGCAAAGGGACCCAGCTCTTCCATATCCTCCTCCATGGAGCTAATTTGATTGTTCCCACGAAGAAGGCGGCATAAGCTGATTTGCTGCTGTAAGACCCGGACAGGGTTAACTTCCAGTACTGATCCGGGATGTCCTGCTGTAGGATCAGGCCATCAACCAAGTCCCAAATTAACAGATATTTTACAAGTACCTGAACTTATAGAGCCCCTTAGATGTCGGCCACCCAGTTCCGGTTTTGGAGTGCTTGGGCCACTGATCAGTTTTTTACTGCCCTTCTTGGGATTGCCTTGTACAAATTAGGTGCCAATTCCTTGATGGTTTTGCCAATACTGCTATTGTAGTAAAGACAATTACATAAGGCAAACATGATTGCATTCTAAATTACCGAGACAAATTTAGTTCGCACAACAAACCGCCTATTCCTTAAACCAAAGGCAATCATAAATACCGAAAATACTATATCTTCCAAAAAGGCTGTGCACAGATCATTCCATTAAGTTACTAGAGAAACAAACCGAAAAAAGCGAAGGTTAAAAATAAGGATGTATTTACGTTTTACCATACAAGAGGGGGGGGGGGGGGGGTGGGGGTGGGGTGGGGAGGGTCTTTAAATAGAACACTGAATGTGACAATCTGCCATCTTCCTTGCACACAACCCGCTCCTTCCCCAAACCTTGCCTCTGTCACTCTCTGCGGCAGATGGCACAGGCGGTTAGGACATTAGGCTGACTGTGGAGCAGCAGCTTGTGCTCAACCTCTGTGACCCTAAGTTGCATGGAAATGCCCTTGTTGAGCTCTCCAAAGTCCCTCTTGCGCCTTTTTCTTATCTGCAGATTATACATTCCGCGTTGAAAGATATTGTCTCTTTTTTTTCTCTCTAGAGAGGATTCTTGCCTGGAATTCTTGTTGGTGAAATTCTGGATCTTGTGATTCTATGTGGTTTTCCTGGATTAAGGTGAATTTGGCTTTTGCCATATAACTGAGGCAGTTTAACAGCATTTCTTTTCTAAATTTGGGGATGAACCCATTCCAAAGCGAACTATTTGTCTGATGAACAATAGTCAAATCATGTTCAGTGATTAACATGCCACATGATTGATGAAGGCAAAACATTTGGTGTATAATGTTTGTTTTGCAACTACTTTTCAGAAAACAGAGACATGTAATGATTTGGCTCGACTGCTGTGGTACTCTTTTGGCACCATAGCTGCACTGCTCCAGGTATATATACCTTGCCCTCTTCTTTGCTTCTTACTTATAGTATGAGCAGGCTTAAATAGGAGCTTGGGTCTCAGTTCTTTTTTTAATATATGTTCTTGAACTTTAACCAATCTTCTATTGAACTTTCAGTCAGTCCTTTTGGTCTCACTTGGTATGTTTTTCTACTTGAAAAAATAGGAAGTTGTGTCAGTCTACCCTGCACTTTCACCCCCAACATTATTGGCAAGTGCAGCAAACCGAGCCTGCAATGCACTTGCACTTCTTCAGGTACATTTTTAGGGGAAAATGGGAATAATAGCAAAAAAGTTGGCTGTTAGTTGCAACTAGCAACCATCCCATGACATACTTTACTGCATAGGGGTTCTTTCTTCTGTTTGATGTTAATCATTTTAAGCTTCCAACAACCATCATTGGACTTTGTATCATATGTTTTGTTCACACCCTCCAAAAATTGTTGCAGGCTGTTGCAGCACACCCTGAGACCAGGACACCCTTTTTAGAAGGTAGTGACTAAGATCATGACTCTTTTTATTGTCAAAGCTGTAATGCAATATAGCTGGGCTTTGTTAGCCATCCCATGTTCTCTCAAGGTTTTGCCACAAGCACACTCTTTTGTAGAGGTTGACATTTACACAATGGTTTATGTCTAACTTGTTATGTAAAAATTCTGATGTACTCCTGTCCATCGATGTAATGCATACTTTTGAAGGAGTTTTTGAAAGTTGATTTTGACTTTGGTTTCTCTTGTAATATTGTCAATTGCTAAAAAAGTAACACCATCTTAAATTTAAGTCGAACATGAATATATTGATACAACTTATCTAGAGTGAACATGCATACTATTTGAATATAATATGCACTATATTGATGGATGTAGTACTGCAGATATTTTTTATATGTGTAGTCCACCCTCACTTTTCATCCTTTCTTTTTGCAGCTGGAATTCCTTTGTACGTGTTCCCGTTCTTGAACACTACCAGCATGGCCAAATCTTTCGAGAACCTACGCATTTCTAGCCTTGGTGTTCTCGGTGCTCTCGTTAAGGTAATATATAGTTGAGATTATACACGACTGAGAAATTCAATCATGCAATTCAATCATCAATGAAGATTTACGTTCATATTCCTCAGCTTCTTTGGCTGGCTTTGAAATTGAGACACATATTTGTTCTCTGTGGAAGTAAAAGATAATTATTTAACTTTAAAAATCAGGTTTACCGTAAATCTATGATGCTTCATCTGCTCTATTTCTTGTATGATTTATAATGTTTTGAGGAAAATGCACTAAACATCTGGTTTACCATGGAAAAAGCAATTCTACTCTTTGGATGAGCTCATTTTTGTTGGGGCGGGGAACATTCAAGATCCTAGAAAAAATACTGTAGATGTCGATGATGCTCACCTGCATAAATACAGAAAGACAAATGAGGAAAAATGATAAAAAGTTACATGCCGTCTCTTCACTTCTACACCTGGCAACATGAAAAACTCGACCACGGGAGGAGACTCCACCCGGGCTTTATTTTAAGAAGGTGCCGTGCTTCGAACCCGGGTCAGGACGGAAGTTTCAACGACTTCCGGAGTTCAACGCTCTAACCGGTCCACCACGAGAAGCTAGGCTACGCCTGGCAACATGGCCCATATGTTGGGCATATGAATTTATGGAATATTTGTTATGTTTTGAGTTGGGACGTTTCTCATTTCAATTTGTACTGGTAAATATTAGTAGTTGTTATCCTAACAACGATAAAGTTGCTTCCAAGATCTATCTGTTGGCTTTAATAAATGCTAATTCTGCAAATGAGATATAAACTTCTTTGTCTTGTGATACATGCAGGCAAATGATACTGAAGTTGTCAAATTCCTGCTAAAAAGTGAAGCCATTCCTCTGTGCTTGCGAATCATGGGGACAGGCAGTGAGCTTTCAAAAACAGTACGTCATTTTGCTTTTGCGCCTGCTCAGCTATGTCATGCTATCCTATCATGTGCTTGCTGATGTTTGCGTGGATTCTGGCACGCTATGTGTCATGTAATATTTTGGCATGTTGTGCAACATTAAGGATTTGCTATAATTGGGATGATGGGTTGTCATTGTCACTGCAATGGCCATCTGCTGGCTTTTCCTTGTTATTAGCCACGTGTTGTCCAGATGTTTACTAACTGACTTTGCATGGTATGGCATGGTAGTCTCGTTCAATGTATCATATAATTTACAACTTTACATCTTTTTCTCTAGGTGAGCTAGACTACTAGCCACTGTATGTTCTAGGATGTAGCCAATAAGGTCATCAATCCTCGCCGGGATCATTCTGAGCCAGGGTGGGTTTTTCTCATAAAATTCTAAAAGCTACATCACGACTTCTAAGCACAAAATGAGACTTTTGAAAGATGCTTCAGAAATTGCATCGTTCAGTAACTTGTGTTAGCAGCTATCTTATGCTCCCAACTTCAGTAGCAAATATATGTGCCATACGAGTTTTCAGTATATTTTTCTCCTCATGTTGAAATAAATGTTGAACCTGTTTTTGACATCTCACCTGCATAAACCACAAGTAGTTGAGTAGCAGGAGCCTAGGTCTCCCTTTATTTGCAGGTGGAATTAAGTAAATCTAGTAATAAGCCCCATCGCCAAAGGTTGGCAAATGGGCATTATACACTACTAATTTAATAACCATTCCTTTGATTCAGTAATCAGCCGGATGCATTTGCAGGTGGCCAGTTTCATTGTCCAAAAGATTATGATAGATGAAGTTGGGCTACAGCACATATGTGCCACTCCAGAATGTTGCTTTCAGGCAGCCAGTGTTTTAGCAGACATGGTGACTGCATTAACTGAGCAGCCCTCCGCCAGGTTGCTGAAGCACGTTATTCGCTGCTACCTCAGGCTGACGGATGATCCCAGGTATCTGTTGTCATTTGCATAGTAGCAACTTACTTAATGGCATGTACATTTCTTCCCATGCGATTATGTATATGTCTCCCCTCTTGATTGCAGGGCCCGTACTGCGCTACAAATTCATCTTCCTGAGGCTTTGAGAAATGGAACATTTGATAACTTCCTTAGGGTGAGTTTACCCCTAATTCATCACTTGTCTCTAATCAACAGTTGCTCCAGCAACACTAGATTGAAGGTTGCAATTGAATCCTAACTTCATCTTCATACAATCATACTACAAACATAGGATGACACTGCTGCAAGGAATTTGATCCAGCAGCTGTTAGATAATCTGGCTGGTCCTGCCGGCGGAGCACCTCATGCAGGCCCAGGTCTTGCGGCATGTGGAGCACCTCATTGTTGGATATGTTCCAAATTCACATCCACGATATAGGCCAGGCTTGGGCCAGAGCGAAGCGGAGGCCCATTGCGCTGTGGTTTCTCTCAGGAGTGCACAGTTTAGTCCCACCTTGGCAACGCAACCAAGCACAGGGACGTGAGCCGCCTATATATATGTAAGACCTATGTAGACGGTAGGGTAAGACAGATAAGTCATGTATCATCCCTACTTGTAAACTCTCCTTAATAGTGATCGTCTTCCGTGGTTTTTTCCCGCAAGGGTTTTTCCACGTTAAATCGTGTCTCGTGTTCGATCTTGTTTTCGCATTATTTGCTAACACTCATCTAGGTCAAGGTCCTGCGGCAGGCGGGAGGCATGGAGGACCCTCTCAAGCAGGTCCAAAGTCGCCCGCCATGATGTAAACCGAACTGGTTGCTGCAATTCAGAACTGGCTTTGGTTTGTAGTTTTCTTTTCTTCCTTAATGAGTGCAGCTCTCCTGTGTAGTATTCCAGAAAAAAAAAGATAGAACTGGCTGCAATGATGGAATTATCTTTTCGTGAATTGCAGCTAGTGGACTGTGGAAGATCCTTGATGAGTCCCGAATAAAATGCCAATGTATAGCACAACAAATGCTTGCAGGACCTGCTTGATATCATTGCTATAGCTCTCTTCTGATGCAATGGGTGGCACTTTTGTTTGGATGTTTAATTTGATTGAATGTGGGGCATACTTGAGAGATTTTTAAACTTTCGCAGAAATGCATTAGACCGTGGTATGATGTGTGGATTGTGGAATTCTGCTTTGCTTGAGAATCATGGTAATGATCTGCTGCTTCCCGCCTGTAAGAGGCGGCTAATGCAGACAGCGCATGGTACCATGCTTGGACGACGTAGATTGGAGTTGGGGATTATCATATCTAAATAGTAAGTACTCCAGTAGGGGATTATCAGATAACTACATCGATGTGCATTATAACAAACTTGAAGTTTGAAAATATGTCCATAAGCTATAAGCCTATAACCATTAAATGGAGTTTGTCATGACAGGCCCCACATAGATACTGAATCTTAAAAAGGCGCATCTTCCCATAATTTACCATTTCACCATTCGAGATATAAAAGGAATTTATGCAAATGCAATACATTTTTTTTGGAAATTCGGAGAAAATATATGATTTCACTTCTTCGATATGTTAGTCTCCCAAAAATTCAGAGCTTTATGTATGGAGAAAATTCGGCCTTCTACAATTACATTAGGCCTTGTTTAGATGCAAATTTGGGGGTGAGGAATTAGGGGTTTGGGGTCACTTCGCAATCATTGCGCCACTGTAGCATGTCGTTTGTATTTGTAAAAAATTATCTAAAAATTGATTAATTAGGCTCAAAATATTCGTCTCGCCGTGCAGTGGCGGAGGACCAGCATGACAAGGTAGATTTTCCATGTTAGCCCAATCCTCCGGCTACTTCTCCTCACTTCTGCTATGTGTATTACTGCCATGGATGCATATGAAGCACCTAGTATGCAGCAAGACAGAAGACAAATGCCCTGTACACATTTGGTTGAAGATCAATTAACTCTCCGCCACACCTCAATTTTCATCCGTCCTCCGCCACTGTCGCCGAGTATAACAAAACTGTGTACTTAGTTTTTGATTTTATCTATATTTAGTACTTCATATATGTACCGATATTTTAATGTGATGAAAATCTTCTTTTTTACGGTGAACTTTGAAGGTGGAATTTTGCATGTAAACAAGGCTTACATGAGCAGTTGTTGAGTTCAGTGAAGTCAAACTCTGACCTCGTGCAGTCGCACTTCGCCTTGGGGCTTGGGCCTTGTGCTCAGCTCAAAGAGAAAAATGGTGTTTGCATCTCACCAACCCCTCGCAGCAAGCAACTGTTCTTCATGCGCTGAATGGAACCCGTGGAGGACGAGGCTCTCCAACTCCAAGATGCCGCCGCCGCCGCCGGCGGAGACAGCGTCAGTTACACCAAAGGCGCAGGCGGCAGTAGTGGCGAATGCGGCGTCGCCTCCCCCAGCGGCTGGCTTGGGCGGCTTTACCGCGAGCTGCACTGGAGCTTCTTGGTCGCTGTCGTCTCCGTGTACGGCGGCTGCCAGGGCGTCGGCGACGCCCTCAACGGCGTCGCCTCGGGGTACTACTGGAAGGACGTGCAGCTCGTGCAGCCGTCGGCGGCACAGTTCTACCAGGTCATCACCAGCGCGCCGTGGATCGTCAAGCCCCTCTGGGGCCTACTCACCGACGTCGTCCCCGTCGCCGGCTACCGCCGCCGCCCGTACCTCGTTCTTGCAGGTCAGAACTTTCTTGGTTCCATTCCAAGATTCCACTGCACATTGCCTTAAGTAGTTATAAGCTAGTTTCCATGTCTCGAGATGACGTAGGCCTGATGGGCGCTGCATCTATGCTGATGCTGTCTCTGCACCGCGATTTGGGGATCATGGCGGTTGTGCTGGCGCTGACGGCGCTGAACACGGGCGCGGCGATCGCCTCCGTGACGGTGGACGCCCTGGTTGCTGAGAAAAGCATCACGCACCCGCCCCTTGCTTCCGACATGCAAAGCATGTGTGGGTTTAGCTCCTCTGTCGGGGCATTGCTTGGGTTCTCCGTCAGTGGATTGCTTGTTCACTCAATGGGTTCCCAGGTGTGATTTTCTGATCAATGATTGTGCTCTTGTTTTTTCATACATTCCTAGCTAATTTGCAATGTGTAGATTCTGCATGTCTTTGTAAATGACTCTATGTCTTGTCCTTCAAAGGGTGCTCTTGGCCTGTTAGTTATCCCCTCGGCACTGGTGTTCTCAGCTGGGATTCTGCTGAAGGAGAGCCCTGCTACTGATTCTGGTTACACGCAGGTCGCATAAAAGCACAAACCTTTCTGTTTTCTTGAATAATAACTGTGTGCATCCATGGACAGTAACGCCAATTGAGGTCATGCTGAATTCAGGTTCACAAGAAGTTTTACAAAGCAGTTCAGTCTATGGCTACTATATTAAAGTGCCCTGAGGTCTGGCGGCCATGTTTGTATATGTATGTTTCTCTCAATCTTAGCGTGGATATTCAAGGAGGGATGTTCTACTGGTACACAGACCCTGTGGCTGGACCGGCCTTTTCTGAGGTATGCTGCAAGAGCACTTCCCTTTATGATCAATTCTTCTTAAAGGTTTTGTTTCAGCTGAATTTATTTTATTGATGCCACTCTAATATACCACAACCAGAAAGACATCAATACGCCATTCTTATTGTAAAAGGTTTTTGTACTTTGGCTAAGTAGATGGACACAATACTTTGTGTTACATTCTGACAGGTAGATCAATGCTAATTCAAATTCGATGAATGAGCAATACAAAATGGTCCGTCAACCTGCTGAAATATTCTCAATATGCTATATAGGTAAAAAAATAAAAAAATAAAAAGACAGTACAGATGCTCACAAACACGCAATGCATCCACCACAAGAAACCTTACCAGCTGATCTATGATCAATTCGCTGCTATATAGCTAATTTAGAATTTCCATTTTCACCTTACTAAAAATTTCGCTTCTGTACAGGCCTTTATTGGTCTTATCTATTCAATTGGTTCTGTTGGTTCAATACTTGGAGTTATACTATACCAAAGCGCCCTAAAGGACTATCCTTTCCGCAGCATGCTTTTGTGAAGTCAAGTACTATCAAGCCTAGCTGGAATGCTCGATCTGGTGCTAGTGACCCGACTAAATCTGAAAATGGGCATACCGGATTACTTCTTTGCGGTGATTGACAACAGCATTTCCCAAATGGTTGGTCAACTAATATGGTTGCCACTTCTTGTCCTCAGCTCCAAGCTTTGTCCCTCTGGCATTGAAGGAACATTTTACGCTCTGCTCATGTCTATACAAAACGTCGGGCTGCTGATGTCTTCGTGGTGGGGTGGCCTGCTGCTGTACATGTTGAATGTGACTCGAACGGAGTTCCATAACCTCTGGATCGCCGTCTTGTTCAGAAACGTTTCCAGGTTTGTTCCGTTGACGTTGCTGTTTCTCGTTCCTCAGAGCGGTCATGATTCAACGCTCCTTCCTGCAGAGATGCTTCATGACAGTGAACCTGCAGAAGCTGTGAAAGCAGGGTCAGACAGTACTGGATTTTCCGTGCTTATTGCAGATGATTCTGGCTCTCTTCTCCAATGCAGTGTTTCAGAACGAAGGAATTACAGAGTTCGAAGCTGGAACTGTGACTACAGATATAGAGCTGATCCCGCTGGTGAACAAGAGTAGACCGATCGTTGATTCATGATGCATTTGGTGCCACTACCGTTTGATTCTAGTACTGATCCCTTTAGTTTCTGGAAGACGTCGAAGGCACTTTAACATGATCAGCCATCAGGCAAGGCCCTACGAGAAGGAGCTGGAGTATACAATCTGACAAAGGAAGTGGAAATAGCACCGTTACAGAGGTGATACCAGTTATACTATGTGCTGCTACTCGGCTAGTGTTTACTGACATGCAGCAGCGTAGTTTCATGATGCATAATTTTAGCTTAGATGTGTTCGATCAGCTCCTTCCTTCTGTCGTCATACACAAGCCTATCATGACTTGTTCTTGCTGTACAACATTGCCCATTGGCACTCATGAGGAATCAGTAGACTGAGATAGTAGAATAAAGGGAGGCATAATTACCTAGGAGCAGAAACTATTAAACTGAGAACTCAGTCATAAACATTTTATTAAATGCAAATGAGCTATCGCATAATTGCATGATTTGTACCGCATAATTATATTATGATGTACTGAGTAATTAGCATTAGAAATTTTGCAAATGTTTTTGTGATTGATATATATTGCCACCATATTAACATGCATGGTGCAGTATCACATAGTTATAGTACCAAGTAGATATACTAATTTGTACCTAATTATCTCAGTTCTTAGAAGTAACATTACTATATGCTCATACTAACAGGGAGGCACATTATTGAGCACAGCATAATAGATTTGAACTGGTTTCAAGAGCAAACTGCCAGCAACTGAAATATATAGGAACTGGTTTCAGTCTTGTCAGCTTTAACTATTTTGCCACAATATGCAAAATGGGGGTTAACTATTGGATGTGGGGCATACTTAAGAGGTTTTGAAACTTTCGCAGAAATGCATTAGACCGTGGTATGATGTGTGGATTGTGGAATTTTGCTTTGCTTGAGAATCGTGGTAATGATCTGCTGCGCATGGTACCATGCTTGGACGACGTAGATTGGAGTTGGGCCGAGTTTTTCTTTTTCATGGTGGATTGCAAGAGATTTATTGCAGGAGATTCATATTTTTCGTGGGAAAAACGGAAGGATTTGACAGCAGGAGTCTGGTGATGATCACAGGTCCCTCCTCGGCCATAGGTGCCCGCGCCTATGGGAAAAGCGGAGATAGGATTTTGGCCGCGCCTGTGCAAATGAGGAGGGTTGATTAACTAAAATTCAGATCTCTCTCGATTTAGAATTTGCGTTTTTATTTGTTTGAAAACAAAAGTCCATGCAGAGTTTGTCATGGAAAAAATAGGGCTGCGCCTGGGCCCTGGGCTGGGCTGCACGACACGGAGGGGCAAATGACGCGGCGGTACCGTGCGGCTCGATCGCGAGTGGGCGGTCGTCCCAGGAGCGCCTGGGCTCGGTGGCTCTCGGGGAGGCTCCATTTGAGGTAATTAAAGTCTCCAGCTGTGAATGGATCAACATTATCCAATCACCAGTTCATATTTCGATTCATGGATTCACACATTTTCAACATGCATAATCATCTGGGATCAATGGACTTTACTACTCTGGCGATGTCTCCAGCTCTGCTAGAAAGGATTTTAGATTTTTCTTTGAAAAAACACATGGCTAACTTCCTTGCAAAATAAGGGGGAACCCTTAGCTGTAATACGGCGAAATGTTGCCAGCTAGAAATGTGATATGTGACTGAACATTACCAGAAACTTAGGCTGTTGCTGTACTCGCACATAGTATTATGGTATGGAGTTATGGACAATGAGCAAAGGGCCAGATATGCTGCCAGATCGTTCACACGTATAGTAATGACAAAAAGTATGACGTGTAAAAAACAGGTAAGCCTAATACTTATCCTATGAATGACTCATGCTGGATACGGCTGAATACAGCTAAAACGGCTGAATATGACTGAAAGATTGGGGGGGGGGGGGGGGGGGGGTTTGATAAGTGGGAGTCGACCACGATAAATAGCAGCAGGGTTTGATACTCCCCATAGACAGTTTTGCATTCCAGCGAACAGACATGTGGAGTTCTCTAGTTTGTTTGGTGCATGGCATCTATTGCTACTGCTGTTTAAACCCCCATCACCCACTGGCGCTGCAGTTTATAGTTGTAGAAGAAATTTAGGGTTGTTGAATCTGTTTTCTCACTCGACAATGTCAACATCCGAGGTTCCTAGTCCGAAAGGCCCGGCAGCTGTTGAATCTGTTCTCCTTGATCTGTTAGATCCAGAAAATAAGGTAATTTTGTTTCTCTTCTATGTCGTCTATTTCCTCACCCTCCTATTCACTTTGGCGTAATGTAAAATCAATTGGCACCAAGTTGTTTCAATCTTAGATTGCTTATGATGGGAATTTGGATGAGGTTTTCCTCATTATAAATTGCTACGTAATACTATATCTTTCTTCTTTGATTAAGTAGTGAGTGGTCAACTCATTCGAGAATATTGGTGCTTGGGTGCTTAACATGATGGGAAATCATGATGTAGACATGCTTATTGAATGATCGTAAAATGCATAGATGTAGTTAGTTTTTTTACCTTTTCTTTTGTTTACAAGGGCTGATTCTCGAACACCATCTATAAATACTATTTTATTAACCCATAAGCACCTGTTTATTGCTATTATCTTTACACTTGGAATTGTATGAATCAGAAAATTTGTAATCTTCCTTGTACACAGCCGCTCCTCCCCCAAACCTTGCCTCTGTCACCCTCCATGGCAGTAGGCGGTGGAGGCTACAACTCCATGGTGCAGGCGGTTAAGGACATTAAGATGGCGCTGGAGGAGCAGCTTGTGCTCGTTGAGCTCTCCAAGGTCCCTCTTGTGCCTTATCTGCAGATTATACATTCCACAATGAAAGATTTCACCTTCTTTTTTTTAATCTCTAGATTGGATTCTTGCCTGGAATTCTTGTTGGTGAAAATCTGGATCTTGTGATACTATGTGGTTTTCTGGGATTGGGATAGTTCAGTTTACATGGTGACAACATTTCTTTTAGGTTGATTCTTGGTGTGCAAAGGTTATACTGTTTGATCTCTTGCGGATTTTATCATGACGATCCATGGTTATATTGTGTGATTTAGATCTATTTATAATTGTTTCTGCTTTTCCATTTGGAAATTGTGTGAATGTAGGGATTTTTATGTATGATGTCATAGCTTTGGTACATAGGTAGAGTTCTCGCTTCATCAGGAGTTTGTTCAGATCTAGTTTGGAGTTTATTAAAGGTGGATTGCTGTATTCTACTAATTGTTTAAGTTTCATGTGGTGATGCCTGATACATCTTGATCCTACAACTGTGCCCATTTGATCTCTGTTAACGGTCATCTGGTGTACTATATCACACTATGTTTGATTGGGCTGGAAAAGTGTTCATCTTTTATTTATTTGTTTTATCTAAGAAGTAGTACAGCAAACTACCACATTCAAATGCAATGATTGTAAGGATATGTATCGTAAGGAGTTTATGTGTATTTTTCAAAAGAATTAATGGGTTTGTAAGTAGAAAGTTTGAGAATTTTATTTGATATCACTTTGTTCATATTTTGTCAGCTGTAGGTTATTGCAAATAATAATGATGGCAAATTTTGAAGTGCTAGTGACTCATTTCATCTACTGGGCAGCATTTCACTTCAATCAAGAGTTTTTTTTTGCAGCGGGCATGCTTATTTATGAAATGCTTTTATGACTAAGCATAAATTTGGCAGTTAACCCCCAGCCATTTGTATGACCTACGGTAGTTCTTTTACTATCTATTAGCACTCCGGTTCTTTATTTGTGCTGATATGGATTTGTCAAAGAAAATATTATTTCCCTATAAGTGTGTATCAACATGCAGGATGAATGTGTTACATACCGATATTGCTTTACTAAATTTTTAAGGGTATAAACCATTATGAAGTGAATTGTTTGTCTGAAAAATAGTCGATTGATGTTCTGTCTTTAACATGCCACTTCGCTTATAAAAGGCCACAAATTTGTTATTAATGCTCAATTTGCAACTGTTTTTCAGAACAGGGTGATGTTTAATGATTTGGCTCCACTGCTGTGGTACTCTTTTGGCACAATAGCTGCACTGCTCCAGGTATGTTGTAACTCTTGCCCTCTTCTTTGCTTATAGTATGAGCAAGCTTGAATAGGACCTTTGAGCGTACTTTGTCTTGTGAAATCATGATTAGGCCAGTCATTCTTGATCAAATTCTTGTGTTCATGGCTGTCATTTTTTAATATAATATGTTCTTGAACTTTAAACAATCTTCTATTGAACTGTTGGTCAGTTCTTTTGGTCTCACTCGGTATGTTTTTCTACTTAAAAAAAATAGGAAATTGTGTCAATCTACCCTGCACTTTCACCCCCAACATTACCGACATGTGCAGCAAACAGAGCCTGCAATGCACTTGCACTTCTTCAGGTACGGTTTTGGGGGAGAGTGGGGATAAAAGCAGAAGGTTGCTGCTGGTTGCCACCATCCCGTGACATACTGCATTGCATAGAGGATTTTTCTTCTGTCAGTTTATCATTTTAAGCTCACAACCTTAGATTTTGTATCATATATTTTGTTCACACCCTCCAAATATTGTCGCAGACTGTTGCAGCACACCCTGAGACCGGGACCCCCTTTTTGGAAGGTAATGACTAAAAGCACGTCTCTTTTTATGTCAAAGCTGTAATGCATTGAAGGTGGGCTTTGTTGGCCTTCCTATGTTCTCTCAAGGTTTTGCTACAAGCACAGTATTATGTAGTGGTTTACATTTACACATTTGGTTTATGTCTAACTTGCTATAGTAAAAAATCCGAAGTACACCTTCCATCCATCGATGTAATGCATATTTTGCAAGGAGTCTCTGAAACTAGATTTTGACCTTTGGTTTCTCTTAAAATATATTGTGGATTTCTGAACAATCAATGTCATCTTAAATTTAATTCAAATGTATTGATGCAACTTTTCTACACTAAACATGCATATTATTTGGCTAATTGTTGGTCAATTTTTTGCAAAGCTTGACCTTTTCGAGTCTTAATACGCATTTTATTGATGGATGGAGTACTATTGATTTTTCATTCTACTGATGGATGGAGTACTATCGATTTTTACATGTGCAGTACCAATGAACTTTGTATTTTCTGGACATCTTGCTATTAGTTATTCACTTCACCCTCTCTTTTCATCCTTTGTTTCTGCAGCTGGAATTCCCTCGTACTTGTTCCTGTTCTTGAACACTACCAGCAAGGCCAAATCTTTGAGTACTACCTGCGCATTACTAGCCTTGGTGTTCTTGGTGCTCTTGTTAAGGTACTTATAGTTGGGATTATACACGACTTAAGATTAATCATAGTGTCTCAACACCGAAGTAAAAAGCTTGGATCCGCTTCACTAAATATGCAACGCAATCATTAATGAATAATTCACGTTCGTATTCCCCAGCTTCTTTGGCTGGCTATGAAACTGAGACACTTCTTTCTTCCAGTGGAAGTAAAAGATAGCTATTTGTAACTTTTAAAAATCAGGGTACACTTGAGTATTGGAGTCTGTACCGAATTGGGTACACTTGTGCTGTTGGGCTAGAACCATTCTTGGTGATATTAGTTGTGTTCAGTTCTGGCATCCAGATCAATTCAAAGCAAAGGGAAAAATGAGACCTGTTATGCCTCTTAGGCAACAGCAACAAATGAGACCTTTTGTTGTTTGTGCTGTGTTCTAGAAAATGATTCTAATTTTAGTGTGCATCAGAAGAATTATTGATTTTAATTTTGGTGTGCATCAAAAGAATTTTAGTGTGCCTGTTGACTATCCTATATTTTGTTGTTTGTGCTGTCATTGCATATTATCAATGTAATAGCATGTACATTTCTTCCCACGGGGTGAAGTATGTCTCCTCTTGCAGGGCTCCTACCGCACTGTGAACTCACCTTCCCGAGGCTCTGAGAAACGGAACATTCGACAACTGCCTTAGGGTGAGTTTTCCTCCCAATTCATCACCTATCTCTAATTGCTAATTGCTCCGGTTATACCAGGCTGAAAGTTGCAATAAATGTATCTTCATACTGTGAACACAGGATGACCCTGCTGCAAGGCATTTCCTCCCAAAACGTTGGATAATCTGGCTGGTCCTCATCCAGCCCCAGGTCCTGCGGGAGGCGGAAGCCATCGAGGATCCTTGATGAATGCGCCGGAAGGGAGGAGGAAGGAGCTGGATGTCGTCAATCACGCCGGATACTTGATGAATAATAGTCCAATTGTAAAGTCCATCTCGCTCATATATACACTTAGGATGCCCTGTGAGTCTGGCAGAAAATCAACATCGATAGCTCACTTGAGAGTTAGTAAAACAAACATCTTATATTGTAAGAGCCTAAGAACCAATCACTGGAGGTGGTTTCTATACGCTTGAAAGCCCACTGTTTTGGTTTTTATTCTTCTCTCATATAATGGCGTTAGCGAGCAAGCGACAACCATAATGTTTGCTATTGGGTTGCTTCAATAAAGAAAAAAAAGTAAGATCCAATTCAGAAGGAACTAGATTTTTTTTTTCTAAGAAGAAAATGCACCCAGAGAAGACTCGAACTTGAATAATTATGGTACACAATAACTTCTGTCTAATTGGTTGAGCTAAATTCAATTCACTTCTTATTGGATCACTCTGGTCGTCAGGCCATGCGCTGATTACTACTGTCTCATTTAAAATTTTTATATGTGATCGGCCACTAATTTGATAGTAGCAGTGCTTTATGGAACAATTTAAAAACGCAACAGAATTTTTCGCAACACATGATAATACCGGCCGATGAAAGCGATCATACAGTGAAGAATCAGGGAGGTTGGGGGGGGACTCGCATTTGACCCTGACCCACATGACATGACCAGGGAAAACAAGTTGGGCCCACATGTCATCGAGCAAGGGCTGGATTCCTGGGGCGCTCGTATCCGAATCCGAAATCCACCTCCTTCCCGTCGAAACGGGAGACGAACGGCGAGCGGCGGCGCTCGGCAGGGGCCGCGTCTCACGGCGAAGGCGGTGGTTGATCCGGTGAGCCAAACGCCCGTTGTAGGAGGGAACCCGCTGTCCATTTCCGCTGCGGCGGCGGCTTTCGTCTGTTCCGGCGAGCGCAGGTGACGCGATACGGAGGGTCGAATCACGCGGCGATATCGAGCGGCTCGATGGGGAGTGGGCGGGGAGGATGAGGAGCCGTCTCTTGTGCGTCTTTGCTGTGAGTGAGTCACCATATCACCTGTAACCTGTTCATATTTCAACTATTGGATTCACGTTTTCAGCATGTATTGTCATCTTCGACCAATGGACTTTACTAGCCCGAGATGTTTCCAGCTTTTTGAGCAGCATTTTAGATTTTTTCTTAAAACACATCGCTAACTTCCTTAAAAAAAATTCACACCCTGGCCTCAGCTGTAACTCGAGAACAAGTTAAGGATTCAGCTGTAATAGGGCAAAATGCTGCCAGGTAGAAATGTGAGTGTGGTCATTACCAATCACTTAGGCTGGTGCTATTACTCGCACATAGTATTACAGTATGGAGTCATGGACAATAAGCAGATGGCTATATATATATGCTTCGAGCTTATTGTTCACATGTAAAAGACAGGTAAGTACTTATCATCTGAATGACTCTTGGCTGAATATAGTGGGCGATATTTAGATTGTGGGGCACCCTTTTGCGAGATTTGGGGGGGTTTTTGGTTTTCTTTGCAGCTAATACTGTGTGCATACTGATCATTAAAGTGGAAGTCGATCACAATGAGATAGCAGTGGGGTTGATTTAGATCATTACGGATTGCAGTGAACAACCATGTGAAGTTCGTTACTGTTTGTTTCGTGCACGACATCTATGGCTACATATGGTAAAACCCCATCACCCACCAGTGTTGCATTTCATAATTGTAGAAGAAATTTAGGATTGTTGAATTGGTTTTCTAACTGAATAATGCCAATAGTCAAGACTCCTAGTCCTAAAGACCCTGAACTTGTTGATTCTCTTCTCCTTGATTTGTTAGATCCAGAACAAAAAGCTTATGCCCTTTCCATGTTACTTAAAGTAACTTTGTTTCTCATCTATATCATATATTTCATTGCACTCCTACTCACTCGGCATAAACACTAGTAGAGTTGTGGTTAATCACTGATTAGTGGTACCAGACAGCCAGGGTTCAAATCCTGTTTTGCACAAATTCCCCTTGTTGAACCTCCCCCAAAAATAGTGGCAGTGGCAGGGCGCCGGCCTCTAGTACCCGTGCAGTCCTACCACGAGTTAGTAGTAGTAGTGGTCACTTACCTAGGTTATGGTGTGGTCCTATAGGGTCATTCAAGGGTTTGGGGGTTTTCATGGCTGGTTTGGCTGGGGTTGATCTTTCCCCTTCTGGTTAAATTTCTTTTTTATATCAAAAGAAATTGACACTGAGTTCAACCTAGATTACTTATGATGACATGGTGCTGTTAGAAGATATCTTTTACCAATTTCAATGAAGTTTTCTCTAATATTTCTATCATAAATTGTGATATAATACTATATGTTTATTTTTTCGATTAAGTAGTAAGTGATTAACTTATTTGAGAATGTTGGTGCTTGGCATCTTAACATGATGTGGAAACCGTAAGGTAGACATGCTTACAGAATGTTAGTTTTTTTTTCCTTTTTTGTTTATAAAGGACTGATTCTCTAACCCCACTATAAATACTATTTTATTAACCCATAAGCATCTGTTTACTGCTATTACCTGAATACTTGGAAGTATATGAAAGTTCTTCTAGATATGAATAAAGAATATTCCCATCAGTAACCAATTGAGATTGTGCATCCCTAACAAACTAACAGTTTTCCCATTAGCACTACCTTTCTTCTTCACATTTAATCTGTTCTTAACTTTTGATCATAAAACATATCACATCTATTTTTAACAAATACTTGGATGGCACATGTTTCTATTGTATATTTTTCCTCTGTTCTTTGTTTCGACATCGTAAATGCAATTCCTTTTTAGTTTTATCATGTAATGTGAAGCATTTTGTATTTAGTAGCTTCTAGGGATAAGGCCACGTTCTAGGGACCTGCTTATTGTAATGCACCCAGAGATCGTATACAAAAGAGAAGCTTCGAAATAAAATATCACATAAAACTCCAGTGCAGATGCTCTACATCGTTGGAGTAAATATCATCGCACAAGTCAAACATTGCCATAACTGAACTTGCAATAGGACATCTTGACACATCTAGTCACACCAAAAGGCCCCCTATTCTGATTAAAAAGGGACCCCTGTTTTGTTGCACTAAAGACAACCCAAATGACTCAAGCACCACATCCAGCCAAAGTTGCACACAGCATTCACTTAAGCTATAAGTCAGAAGATGATCCGAAATAAAACATATGAAACAAATTACAGCTCACAAAGCCTAATAGACACACTCTTACAAAAAGATACACATTTATTTTCTTCAAGGTCAGATATGGCAGAAAAGGTTCACAGGTTTACATAGTTCATCTTCATCCGTATAAATAAATTAAAAGCATGTAGCTAAGCATTCGCCCATTAGATTCTACGTAAATTAAAAATGCCAATGCTATCACTACTAATCTATACATGAATGACCAAAACTGTACTGTATTACAAAATGTGATGGTGTGCTGCTATTCCAGTAAAGACAATTACATAAGGTAAACTTGATTGCATCCAAAATCACCGAGAAAAAATCCATTCTATGTTTACACCGGACAATCCTAAATAGCCAAAACACTATGTCGTACAAAAAGGCCGCGCACAGAGCATTCTAGAACATAAAGAAGCTAAAATAATAAGCTACTAGTGAAACAAACCAAAAAGCGAAGGGTAAAAATAAGGATGTATTTACGTTTTACCTCATAAGAAGAAGTGGAAAAGGCAGACGGGTCTTTAAATAGAACACTGAATCGGAAAATCTGCCATCTTCCTTGTACACAATCCGCTCCTCCCCCCAAACCTTGCCTCTCTCACCCTCTGGAAGGGGGCAGCGGAAGCTATAACTCCATGGCGCAGGTGGTTAAGGACACTAAGGTGACACTGGAGCAGCAGCTTCTGCTGGACCTCTGCGACCAGGAGTTGCGTGGAAATGCCCTCGTTGAGCTCTCTAAGGTCCCTTTTATGCTTTTCCTTATCTGCAGATTCTACATCCTGTGATGAAAGATTTTTGCCTTTTTCATCTCTAGAGAAGATTCTCGCCTGGAATTCTTGTTCGTGTGTTAAAGTCTGCATATTTTGATGCTACACAGTTTTCATGGACTAGGATGGTAACGTTTTAATGACGGGTGTGTGATTTGGCATATAACTGAGGCAATTTTACCAGCATTTCTGACCTGTTGCGTCTGACCTGTTGCGGATTTTATCATGGGAATCCGTTGTTATATTGTGCGATTTAGATCCATTTATTAGTTGATTCTGCTTCTCTATTTGGAAATTGCGGTAATTTCTGAATTTTCATGTACGGTGTCTTAATATTGGTTCATAACTGGAGTTCTGGTGCATGTTTCGCTTCATCAGGAGATTTGTTTTGGATTTAGTTTTTAGTTATTAATGGCTGATTTCTGTATTCGTACTAATTGTTCTAATTTTATAACGATGATTTCTGATACATTTTGATTCAGCAACTATGCCCATTTGATCTCTGTTGGTCTTCCGCTGTATTATCTTACCCTGTATTTAATTGGGCTACAATAGTGTTATAATCTTATTTATTTCTTTGCCCAAGAAATAGTAAAGCGAGCTGCCTCATTCGAATGCAGTGGTTCTAAGGATATTTAATTATAGTAAAGAAGTTTATCTCTACTTGTGAAAACAGTTGCTTTGTTTGTGAGTAGAAACTTTGAGAGTTTTATTTGATATCCCTTTGTTCAGATGTTGTTGGTTGTAGTTCATTGCAAATGATAATGATGGCAAATTTTGAAGTGCTAGCGACTCATTTCATCTATTGGGCAGCATTTTAGTTGCAATCAAGAGTTAGTTCGGAGACTGGCCATGTTTATATATGAAACAACCTTATAATTAAGTATAGATTTTATAGTTGACCCCCCATCCTTTTATATGAGCTGCAGTAGTTGATTTACTGTTTATTCTCCAGTTCTGTATTTTAGCTGCTCTGAATTTGTCAAACAAATTATCATTTCCCTATGTATGCATATTAACATGTTGGATGCCCAAGTTACATACTGGTATTGCTTTTGTAAATTTCCTAGGGGATGAGCCCATTTTAAAGTGAACTATTTGGTTGAGAAATAGTCCAGATGCTCAGTCATTAACATGCCACATAATTGGTAAATGAAACTAATTTGGTACGTACTGTTCATTTTTCAACTATTTTTCAGAAAAGAGAGACATGTAATGATTTGGTTCGACTGCTGTGGTACTCGTTTGGCACAATAGCTGCACTGCTCCAGGTATGTATGCCTTGCCCTCTTCTTTGCGTACTTATAGTATGAGCAAGATTGAATATGAGCTTTGAGCGTACTTTGTTGTTTTGTGTAATCATGATTGCTCTATTAGGCCAGTCATTCTTGATTAATCCTCATGTTCATGTCTATGTCAGTTTTTTTAATATATTATGTTCTTGAACTTTAAACCAATCTTCTATTGAACTAAGAGTCAGTCCTTTTGGTCTCACCTGGTATTTTTGTCTACTTGAAAATAGGAAATCGTGTCATTGTACCCTGCACTTTCGCCCCCAACACTATCAGCAAGTGCAACAAACCGGGCCTGCAATGCACTCGCACTTCTTCAGGTACATTTTTAGGGAAAAATGGGAGCCAAAAGTTGACTGCTGGTCACAACCATCCCATGACATACTGTATTCCATAGGGATTTTTTCTTATTTTTGACGTTAATCATTTTAATCTTCCAACTTTGGATTTTGTATCATATCTTTTGTTCACACCTTCCAAAAACTGTTGCAGACTGTTGCAGCAGACCCTGATACCAGAACCCCCTTTTTAGAAGGTAATGACTAAGAGCATGACTCTTTTTATCTCACAGTTGAAATGCGTTAAAGGTGGGCTCTGTTAGCCATCCCATGTTCTCTTTTTTTTCGAACCACGCAGGAGAACTGCACGTCATTTCATTAAGGTAGAGTAAAATTACAACGGCCTAGACAGGCCACACCTGGCGCCATAAAATGGCGCCACCCTCCCTACTCACACAACCAGATTCGCGCCACAAGACAGATTTAGACGACCTAATCTGACCTGAAACCTAGCCAATTTAGGCCAAGATGGTCAGCGACCTAGGCATCTACTCCCTAAGTTTTGTGGCCCCTGCTGAACACCAGAACTCCCCTTCCATCCTTACAGACATGACAGCCTCTTGAACACTTGGTCTCTTTTGCTCAAAGACACAAGCGTTGCGATGTTTCCACAACTCCCAAGCCACCAATATGACCAGAGTGTTGAGCCCTTTGCGAGCCTCTTTTGGAGCCACTTTGATCATGCGCCTCCACCAACCTGAAAAACGGGCAGTCCCAGATTATCCCATGTTCTCTCAAGGTTTTGCCACAAGCACACTCTTATGTAGAGGTTGACATGTACACATTGGTTTCCTTTCATCCATCGATGTGTGCATATTTTTCAAGGTGTCTTTTAAAGTTCGTTTTGACAATATGTTGTTAATTTCTACAGAAAGCAATTTCATATTTAATTTAAGTCAAATATGAATATATTGATGCAACTTTTTTGCACTGAACATGCAGTAGGTAGTCACTGGTGAACCTTTTCTACACTTAACATGCACTAGATACACATTATATTGATGGACGGAGTAATGTGGATTTTTTACATGTGTACTACTGATGAACCTTGTATTTTGAAGATATGTTGCTATTAGATAGTCACTTCACACTGTCTTTTTATCCTTTGTTTTTGCAGCTAGAATTCCTATGTATGTGTTCCCGTTCTTGAACACTACCAGTATGGCCAAATCTTTCGAGTCCCTGCGCATTTCTAGCCTTGGTGTTGTTGGTGCCCTTGTTAAGGTAATTTATAGTTGGGACTATACAAGACTGAGAGGATTAATGATATTGCCTCTACACCGAAGTAAACAGCCTGGATCTGCTTCAGTAAGCATGCAATTCAATTATCAATGCAGACACACGTTCATATTCCCCAGCTTCTTTGGCTGGCTTTGAAATTGAGACGCATCTTTATTCTCTGTGGAAGTAAAAGATTTTATTTAACTTTAAAAATGAGATTTACTATAAATCTTTGATGTTTCCTCTGCTCTATTTCTTGAATGATTTATAATGTTTTGAGAAGAATATGTGCTAAACATCTGCACCCATCTAGTTTACCATGGAATCAATTGGATTCAACACTTATATAGATCTTTTTACCACATCATTAGTTCTTTTTTTTTCGTTCATTGGCTTTAGTTATGTGTCAACTATCTTTTGCCTGGATGGAGTGGGCTGGTGATTAGTTGCATGTTTTGTTGTTGGAGTCTGTGCTTTTCATGTTTAGCCTGTGCATTGCATCGTCTGGTGCTGGATCATGCCGACTTGGATGGCGAGGGAAGCCCAAATTTTGCATACCTCTCGGGCCAGGCTTGTGAGGACCTTTTGCAACATTACCTTGCAGAATCTTGATGCAACCAAGAAAAGCAAAACATATTACATATGGATGGTGCACACCCCTGGCCTGGCTAGGGGGCATCACCCCAACCAATCATGCCTTTTGGGACTACTACAACAACCTTGTGTGCCTCTTGACTATCCTATATTTCATAGATAATAGCATTTTATTGTTTATGCTGTGTCCTGGCAAATGATTATAATTATATTTTCCATGTAAGAATCGCAAAATTTTAAAGCATACTTCAGCAATGCTGCAATTTTGCAGTGCTCTAGAGTCAATTTTGCCTATATTAATCATTAAACCTCCGATGGGATAAAGCAACTCTGCTCCTAGGAATTTGGATGATCCCATTTTGTCGTGATGTGGAATATTCATAATCCTAGAAAAAAAATGTAAATGTTGAATTATGCTCATATGCATAAAGACAAATGATATAAAATGACAAACGAGGCAAAATGTATAAGAAATTACTCCCTCCGTCCAAGTTTGATCATCGTCTAAGGAAAAAATTGAAATCCAAATTGATAGTCGCCTAAGCTTGTTTTTCCTTGGGTTGGGTAAGATGGCCTCTTCGGTTTGCAGGTGGAGTAAATGATTGACGCGGGTTTACATGGTTTAACGTGGGCTCTGCCCAATAAAAATCCTGCACCGCTCCACGGATTGGTTCGTATACTAATCTGTTTGCATGACAGTGGAGGGGAACAATATAGGGAGTGGCACTTGTTTGTAGTCTCTTTGCTTCTGCAAAGTAATGCCTTGTAAATTGTGATATCCAGAAGGTACACATGGCAACATGCCCCATTAGTGAAAATTCTTATGGATTTCTAGAATATTTGTTATGTTTCTTTCAGTGGGAACATTTCTCATTTTGATTATTCCTAACAATGACAAATTCATTTCCAAGATCCATTTTTTCTTTTGAATGAATACTAATTCAGCAAATGAGATAAACTTCTTTGTCTTGTGTTACATGCAGGTAGATGATACTGAAGCTGTCAAATTTCTGCTGACAAGTGAAATTATTCCTCTGTGCTTGCGAATCATGGGGACAGGCAGTGAGCTTTCAAAAACAGTATGTCATTCATCTTTTGCACCTGCTCAGCCATGTCATACTATCTTATTGTATTCTTTAGCATGCTTGACTTTCTGAAGTTTGCGTGGATTTTTGCACGCTATGGGTCATGTAAATCTTGGCATGCTATTAGGATTTGTTAATTGGGATGATTTGTTACTATAATGGCCATCTGCTGGCTTTTCCATGTTATTAGCCATGTGCTCTCCAGATCTTGAGTAGCTTATTTTGCATGCTATGACATTCTAGTATCTTTCAATATATCATATAGTTTATCTTTTTGTCTGGGCGAGGTAGACTATTTGCCATTGTATGTTCTAGGAGTCTAGGATGTAGCCAATAAAGTCAGCACAAAATGTAAAAAATATATGCGTCAAACCAGCTTAAGTTCAGTACATTTTTCTCCTTTTGATGTTAAGGAAAACAGTACGAAATGACTGTGTTTAATGGTGCTGACCCTAACGTGGCTGTTTCCTTGACTTTAGCTAAGGAGGAAGCTGATTTATGGTGTTTGGCAGGAGCTAAAGGTCTAACCTTGCTCACTGCAAGGAGGGCTGGTTAGCTCCTTTCTGTAATTGTTCTGGTCGGGTCTTCTTTTCATAGCAACAGGCGATTGTTTCAGTTAAGTGTTATGTGTGCGTGGGTGTGAGTCCATGTAAGACTCTTTTCTTCTCCTCTTAATACAATGATATACAGCTCTCCTGTGTGTTCAAGAAAAAGGAGAACAGTACAAGAGGACCCCTACGAAATAGTTTGGCAGAAAAATGTTGCCAACCTCAGGTCTCCCTTTATTTGTAGGTAGTACTAAGAAAATCAAGTAATAAGCTCCATCACCAAAGCCTGGCCAATGGTTGTTATGCTACTAATTTAATAGCCATTTCTTTGATTCACTAATCATCCGGATGCATTTGCAGGTGGCCACTTTCATTGTCCAAAAGATTATGCTAGATGACGTTGGGTTACAGCACATCTGTTCCACTCCAGAATGTTTCTTTCAGGCAGCCAGTGTTTTAGCAAACATGGTGATCGCACTAACTGAACAACCCTCCACCAGGTTGCTGAAGCAGGTTATTCGCTGCTATCTCAGGCTGACAGATGATCCCAGGTGTGCGCTATCATTTGCATAGTAGCAACTTAATGGCATGTACATTTCTTACCAAAAGATGACATAGGTCTCTCCCCTCTTGATTATATTGCAGGGCCTGTACTGCGCTGCAAACTCACCTTCCTGAGCCTCTGAGAAACGGAACATTCGATAACTGCCTTAGGGTGAGTTTTCGTCCCAGTTCATCATCTATCTGTATTTCTGTAATCGACAGTTGCTCCAGTTAGACCGTATGGAAGGTTGTGATTGAATCCTAACTGTATCCCGTACCGCAAACACAGGACGACCCTGCTGCAAGGCAATTCCTTCAACAACTGATGGATAATCTGGCTGGTCCTGCGGCAGGTGGAAGCCATGGAGGACCCTCCCAGGCGGGCCCAAGTCACACACCTTGATGTCAAACAATCTGCACGCTGTAATTCAGAATTGGATACAACGATGCAATTACCTTTCTGTGAATTGCAGCTAGTGGTCAATACCCTGCACGTGTTTCAAATGAAGTGTCATGCTTCACTTTATTATCGTTTCAATAAGAACCAAGCGAGTGTGACATTGTAATAATAAACTCTGCAAACGTTGCAGTTCCTAAATTAAACATTATAAAGTTATTAGGAAAGTACAATCCATTTAATGGCCCCTCTTCTGATGCACTGGGTTGCAGTTTCTTTATGGATGTTTTATAGATGCGTGGCATACTGGAGAGTTTTGTTAATTTTCCACAAAAATGAACTTGGAGTACCATGCTAGTTGGACTTACATTGGAGTTGGACCCGGTTCTTCGCTATGGTTCGCAAGCATGGCTGAGAAAACTAGAGTCGATTCTGATGCAGCGCGCTGCGAATCTTCTGTTGCCGTTACTTTTGACGTTCTAAGCACCCTTTTCTGCAAGGAGCCACCAACACATGGAAAGCGTGGGCGCCTCCTAGGGTTAATCTATTTCTGCTAGGTGAACGGGAAAATACAAACTCTTCATGTGGCTCATCACGCAGAACCGGGTGTGGACCTCCAACATACTCGCGCGGAGATGTTGGAGACGTTCTCCATCGTGTCCTCTATGCCGCCAGACCAGCGGATCGGCACACCATCTGCTTACACAATGCAGATTCACAAAGCGCATTTGGAACCTTGTTACGGATTAGGTGGCGCAACCAGACCTTTGCCCGCAAGAATGGAGAACTAGCGACAATGTAGGCCAGTGGTGGACTAACCTTATGACCCCCTCGGCCACTCCCCGCAGAGCCAAAACAGGTATCGCCATGCTAGTCATGTGGGAGCTATGGAAAGAATGCAACACGAGGTTTTCAGACACGTCGAAACAAGCGCACCCGAGCTTTTAAGGAAAACCAAGCAAGAGGCAGATGCCTAGGTTGCGGCAGGGGCAAAGGATCTGGCGTTAATAACTTTGCGAGAATAGATCTATTATACATAACCGGCTAGCCGGTCTATAAACTCCCCTTCTTTATCAATGAAATTGGCACAATCTCGTACTGTTCGTTCAAAAAAAAAGTAGGATGAGGCGATTTCTCAAATCAAACACCCTCTTAATAGGGTTACTATATAACAAAATCTTCTACTCATCCATCAAAAATTCCAAATTATCAACATCTTAAGTAGGTAGTGGCATTCAGGAAATATGACTAAAGGTTGCTTAGAAATCTTTCTTCTAGGTGTAGTTTCTGCGACCATTTTATCCATGTTCTAGGTGTGAGTCACAATCACTGATGAATCATTTAATAAGACTAGCAAAAATACACGTTTAATAGAAAATAAGATTGCATAACAGATAGTTGGTCGGAGACCGTGTTACTTATGAACTCGATGATTCTATACTTTGGACACCGACGAGGCAGGCGGTGTTTCAATGGCCGGTGGGTCCATTGGTTGTCAAAAGTCTTAGATCTTTATAGTATAAATAGATTAAGAAGTTCGAGTCCACATTTTAACAAGACACAGAAGTTCAAGGCCATAGATTCATAGCGGTTTAGGAGACTTAATGGGTTTTCTTTGGTTCAGTGAGGTAACTCAAGCTTGAAATAAAATCTCAAAAAATATTATGACCTACGGAGTAGATGTCAGCAAATTTGGGCCAGCAAAACCAGTGCCAAGCCTGACCTTAAATAAACTTTTTATATATATTGTTAAAAATAAAAAAGGAGTCGGCCAATTACGCACCCGTTATGGCGGGGTACCGGCAAGGCAGCCCATGGCCTTACCCTATTTTTAGGTCAACGAGGCTTTGAGCCTTACTGCCTAAAACCCAACGGCAATTCTACCGTCGCCTTGCGCTATTGCTGTTGCCAACTCCTCTGCCCCCTTACTGGCTAGGGTTATAGGCCCGCGCCATTGGACCCGGCAAAGCTCGGGGCTAACGTGTCCTGATGCGTTAGCGCGATACACATTTTCCTTACGGGACTATTTTCAGTGGATGAGCGAGGGAGGATATTATATAGCACGAGACGTTCGTCATCTGGAGAGGGTCAAAACTCGAAAAGCCGCGGGCCTAGTTTGCTTTAAAAGGCCGGCATGACGAACGTCCTAGGTAGTTAAAATTGATGTCGTTAAAAAAGCTATATATATACGCACAGAGGCCTTGTTCTCATGGGCCATCGGCAGGACACAATGCAACAGCCCTGCTTGCTTACATGACGAGCTACTGCCCTCACTCACTCACTCACACCTCACAGGTCACAGCACATGTTTACCTTACATTTCACTACTGTTTATTTTAGTCCACAGATGCAGCCACTAGAGCGCCGACCCCTCGTTGATCTGCGCGGCAGCCGCGAGCGCGTCGGCGACCTCGCCCATCCCGCCGCCTCCCCTCCCGTCGCTGCTCCCCGTGGCGGCCGCGACCTTCTCGGCGTCCACCCACGTGGCCGCCCGGTTATTATTTCCCGGCATCACCGCCGCGGCGTCGCCCAGCACCTCCCTGAGCGTCACCATCGTCGCCTCCGTCCCCTCCTCGCGGCCGCCGCCGCCTCCACGCTGGTTCGTCTCCGCGGCCTGCCGTGCCGCGGCGGCGACGCCGCCGGGGACGATGAAGCCTAGCCCCGTCGCGCCCTTCTCCGCGGCCTCCACCGCCGACGCGTCGGTGTGGTCCACCGGCCTGGCTCCCGCCGGGCTCAGCGCCACCGCTTGCAGAGCCTGCCCGATGGTAACCTTCTCCGCGGCCGCTGCCGCTGCCGGTGACGACTCCCCGCCGGGCCGGCGAGGCTGGGCCTGGCTCATGCTGCCGATATGATCGGTGCTAGCGCGCACACACGAACCCCGTGGCAAGGCCTTTTTTGAGAAACCGTATCCGTATGGCAAGGCTTGTGTCTTGTGTGAGAACAAATATAGCAACCGGCCACACTATTACTACACACATGCATGCTGACAGGCGTGTATTATGTATACACCGCTACGTCGTCTTATGACCCCGACACGTCTAGGCGTGGGTCCCGGACCCCAGAGGAAGAACCAACGACTGGAGCGGCAAGATTTGGAACCCTGCAGCTCTGTGCTTGACACGGCGGGCTGGTCTGCAGCGACACCTGCATATACTACTGGATGCTGAGGTGCAAAGGGCAACTTCTCCAAAAACATAGCTAAACTATCATAAGGTGTCGATCGTATATTATAGATCTATCGCGAACTATAATTAAAAGTTATCTCACCTCGGTCAAGATCTCTCGAGCAATAATTAAATTTAATTGGCTAATTGATTCTATTTATGATAAAGTATGTGCTCAGTACAAATAATTGCTCGAATCGGCTAAGTTTGGTCGATGGTTCTCTTTTTCATGTCGGATTACATAGCTGATACTATGTTGGAACACTTCAAAATCCCAACCAATACTTGTTTGTGAGATGTATAGGTTCGTGAACAATATATAGTATATTTTTCTAAAAAAATATGTTGAATGTTTTATGACAAACATCATACACCTCTCAAAGGATTCCATGCAAATTTTCAGGATTTTTATGCATTTTTAGTTGTTGTTATTATTGTTATTATTATTACCAATACAGTTGTAAATATAAGTGTGGATTATCCATAGCAAACCTTTGATTCTTTCATATATTTTTTGGATGCGATCTAAACCAGTATATATGTCCTTGGATAATATTTTTTACAAGATTATTTGATATACATGTAGTTCAAATTGGAATTAGTGACAATGAGTACGAAGAAATTCAATTTATCATTAGAAAATGGCAATCATTTCAAAAAATATCCGAGGCTCTCCCATGGCAGCTTATATACAATATAAAACGTGAAAAAATATTTCTATATAATATGAACCAAAGTATCATTTTGGGGTGTGCAAACTTCAAAGATTGCCTTTAGTTATATATATGAACGTGTTTGCGAAATGTATAGGTTTGTGAACAATGTATAGTCTACTTCTTTTAAAATGTCTTGAATATTTTATAACAACGTAAGACACCTTAAAAAAGACTTATTCAATTTTTCAGAATTTTTGGTGCATTTTTAGTAGTAGTAGTAGTTGTTTTTATTACCAAAAATCTGTAAATATCGGTGTTGATTATCCATATCAAACCTTTGATTCTTTTATATATTTTTTAGGATATGATCTAAACTAGGGTATATATATCCGTGGATAATACTTTTACAGGATTCTTAAAATTATTTGACATGTAGTTCAAATTAGAATTACTAATAATAAAGAAATTTAATTAATTAATTATTAAGAAATAGTAAATAATTACAAGAAACATTAAAACTCTTTCAAACGATTTATATGCAATACAAAACATATAAAAAAAGCTATCAACTAGAAAGTTGTAGATCTTGTGAAGTACAATAACTTTGATGTCGACTTTGTTTTCATTTGAGCTCGTTTGATAAGTGACACCTTCACCCTATATCAAATATTTGGTCATCTAAATAATTTCAAATGAAAAAATTGTTAGCTACAATGTTTAAGATTTACACTTTTGATATAATGTTTGTCTCATCGGACTTCAAATGAAAGGGCTGTACACTTTTTTATGTAAATAGTTGGTTTTCACCGCCGAGTTGATTTTTACTTGCGGGTCGTATTACGAACCGACGGTGAAAACAATGACTATTTCAATCGCCTATTTGATTTAGGAACCAGTACTAAAAATCATTTTTTGTGTCGGCTCCAACGACCACTCAGCCCCTTCCCCCCAACTCAAGAACCGACACTAATGGACATGCGTTTTTTTGCAAAAGAATAGGTTTTGTAGTAGTGGGTGTACCAAGGCACCCAGTAGAGCAGCCCACCTTGCATGTGCAGAGTCTTCACAAGCTTAGAACATCCTTGCTAAAAAAATGGAAGTAGATTCAGTTGGTATTGCACAATTGCACTGAAAAATGCATGATTTGCTTCAAGCAATAGAGTATAAAGGTTCTCCCCCGAACCACCTCTCCCTCCCCCCCACAAAAAAAACATAACAGTTGATCAAGTGAACTATTCGGATTTTCGGTGTTGATCTACCGACTACTTGACGGAATGGAATTACTACCACCCTCCGCCCACCCCAAAACCCCCTCGGGGGTTGTTTTTAGGGCTAAATATGGGATTCATGGCTGCCCCCCCTCCCACGGCGCGGGGGAGTTGTTTTGGGATAAAAAAATAATTATTTTGTTTGGGTTAAGGCGCTCTGCTACCCGGAAAGGATCCTAATGTAAATCCGGTAACAAGTTTCTTTATTCCTTTCCTGGCAGCAGAGTGAGCCGAGTCCTCACCCTAGAGGGGAGAATTCATTGCTTCTCACTAGTGCAATCAAAGACATACAGTCTTTTACTAGATAATCTCTAGTATTCGACTATAGAATCTGTTGACGCCTTTTCGGAGCCAACAAGCACGCGGAGGAGCTCCTTGCTGCACCTCTGCGCAGGTCGGTCAGACCGGTTTTGACAACCGGTCGGACCGGTCTCGCCGGCGGTGTCCGACGAGAGACCAACGAACGCCCGTCCGGGAGGGACCCCATCGGGACAGACGCACATTGGTTTGTCCTAGGATCGGCAGGCCACCTAGAACACCTTCAAACATCGCGGAGATGAAGGAAGAACAGCATGATAAGGTTGGAAAAGTAGGACAAAGAGATAAAAAGGTAAAAAAGATAAAAGATATGTTTTGATCGATTGGATTGTCCCTCAATCGGCCTTGGCCCTTTATATTTATAGGGTGGGATGGTCTTACCCCGTTGAGTCGGTTACAATATGGTATAAAACTCAGAGTCCTAAACCTACTCAAATTCAGACCCAAACCGGTCTGACCGGATTGGAAACCGGTCAGACCGGTTTGCCTAGGTGCAGAATCTTTCCGAAGCCATAGCTCTCTCATCCGGAGTCCAAATTAGGCGTTCCACATATTCATCTTGATCGTCTCGACGAGTGCTACGCAATGGTGAAGTCCAATCTGCATTTTAACAACTTTATCCAAACCGGTCTGACCGGTTTGTGCACACCGGTCTGACCGGTTTGCACAGTCTGCCAATTTTAGTTGTCAACAGAATCTTTGTTCCACTCCTCTTTGGTGGCATCTCGGCGGGATGTTTTACCTTTCCTCAAGTCCAATCTCAGAAAGGAGCTTAGGTAGGGCCCCATGATTCTCGAAAAGGCAAGTTTCGTCTACCAAGCTGAAATCAACGGTGGACATGTTGAACCAATGGCTGTTATGACATCGATCATCGTATAGTATTGGACCAATGCCATGCACCTAGAGCAGTCAGCACATGATGCCACTAATCGTGAAACATGATTCATAACTACGTCACACTTCTATTTTTTTTGTCCTCTCGGGCTCCATCACATACTATTTATTTACAAACAACCCAGCACAAATTCGGTTCGAGATGAATATAATATACTATGTCCAGCCAAGAGCATTTTCATTACTATAAAAATGATGATAGCAAAATCCACAACTGATCATGTCCTTCAAGTCGCACATTGCTTTTTGGTACATCATTTTAAATGAAATTCTAGCATAGCATTCCTTTAATTTCATTGCGAAATGGCATCAGAAATTTATCTATAATTTATTTATTTATTTCTAATCCTACTATTATAAATTATTAGAGATTGCTGCTACAACCACATGTTGGCCACTGAGAGGACCTGCTAGAAAAAAAAAAGAGAAACAGCAACAGTAACCCCAAAACCCAAAAGAAAACAACATTCCACGGAAAACACATGTCAACATCGATAACTAAGTACCCAAGCAAAAGGATCAGCAGCTTATTTCTCCTATTTTAAATTGTCATATATTAAAAATGACGACTAACTGTGTCATACATGTAGAAACACGATGATTGTTTTAATGCCACTAAGAGAGGCACATGTGCGCGCACACGTTTAGCAAGAATTCAATATCTGTTATAGTCGCTACTCACTACTAGTTCAAAACAGTGGTATATATAAACATAAAGAAAGACGATACAGAATGGAGGAGCGTCAGCCGCGGCAGGCAGGTGAAGGCAGCAAGGAGGTGGTGGGATACAGGGCTTGAAGCAGCATCACCGATGCCCGATGGTGGCTGCTCTGAGCGGGAGGAGAGGAGGTGGCGTTGAGAACACCAATGCAGCAATGGCAGGCATTAAACACGTAAAGAATGGAAGTCTAGTGTGTGAAGGGAAGGAAATGGATGGGCGCCAGGGCATCTATTACGGGAAGATGGCTGCCACACAGATATGGACGCCGGTGCGTGAAAGATGGACGCCGACACGTCAATGACGGGAGAACGCCAGTGCGACAATGGCGGACGTCCAGTGTGTGAAGGATGAATGTTCGACGCGTGAAGGGAAGGGAAAGGATGGACACCGAGGCATCTACGACACCAAACACTAGATGGCAACATTTAGGAAGGTTTAGGTCTAGTTAGTGGGGTGGGCCGGGGAGGGTATGCATCGCGGGTAAGAATTTTGGCGGGTCAAAAAAGACGAGGGAAAACTATGGATACCATTTATATTCTTTTTCGTTTGACGCTGCAAGACCATCAACACATTTTTTTTCTCACGGACTAGACATGTGGGTCCTTAGTGAGGGGTAGGTAGAAAAATTTTAAGTAGAAATTATTTTTAATTCTATTGAATGTTTATAGTATATAAAACTTTCGACGGGCGACAGACCAACCAACCATTCAAATATTACCTCTCCTACGACCCAACCTGTCGGACTCTTTTTTTCGTCGAACCATGCTTGATCAAACAGTCCGTGAAAAAAACACACAAATAAACATACTACTCTATAGGGATCGTCGAGTTCGTAACCAATACGGTCTCCAGCCAACTATCTGTTATGCAATATTATTATTTATTAAACATGCGTGTCACACATGCGTTCTTGCTAGTAGATAGAAAAGGAGAGGAAAATATTTTTAATTCAATTTGATTTTTATAGTATATAGGTATAGATAGAAAAGGAGAGGAAAATATTTTTAATTCAATTTGATTTTTATAGTATATAGGTAGATATAGATAGATAGATACTATAAAGATCCAAAACTTTCGATGACCAACGGACCCACCGGTCATTGAAACATTGTCCCTCCTACAACCCCACCCGTGAGGCTCTTTTTTTCGTCAAATCACGGTTGAAGAAACAGTCCGAACCCAGGACTACTCATCGCCAAAATATATAGGAACCAAAGGTGACATGCCATATGAAGTATGAACCTAGGATTCCTCATCATAAACAGCAGCGTCGTGATCGCCGGCATAATGAAGTGGCGCGTGCATGTCATGCGGGCATATTTGCTAGTCTTCTATTATTATACTATAAAGATCCAAAACTTTCAAGGGTCGATGGGCCCACAAATCATTGAAACATTACCCCTCATGTCTTGAAGAGTTTGACTCACTACAAGAATAACTCACATCCGCACCCCTCATATGCCTCGGTGCACTCAAGATCCGGTGCTAATGTAACGTTAGCACCGGGTGCGAAATTGGGGCGCCCTCGGGAACCCTTTAGCACCGGGTGGTATTACGACCCGGTGCTAAAAGTCCCCTTTAGTACCGGTTGGTATTACGACCCGGTGCTAAAGGGTCCCCCTCCTTTAGCACCGGGTGGTATTACGACCCGGTGCTAAAGGGTCACCCTTTAGCACCGGGTGGTGTTACGACCCGGTGCTAAAGGCCCTTTAGCACCGGTTCGTAAATACGATCCGGTGCTAATGTAGGTGTCACATGCTACTTCAAAAGGAGCGCATCTTTAATCCTATCACATGTGCTGCGTAGGTGAGATGGTTAGGTGGATGCGCGCGAGCCAAGAGGTCTCGAGTTCGAATCCCGCAACACGCAAATATGCAAATATTTTAGGCTAGTGCCCCCACCTTTAGCACCGGTGCTAAAGGTGGCACCATTTAGCACCGGAAGATTGGCATCGGGTGGGAAACCCGGTGCTAAAGGGCTTTCCCACCCGGTGCCAAAGTGCATCGTTCTGGTAGTTACTCAACCTCTGCAAGGGGTTCGGGTCGCTCCGTTTCTGAGTCCGCTCCACTCCTTAGTCCAGCCCACGGTTCGAAGCGGGAGGACCCTAATAGGAAAAGGAGCAACAGGATCTTGGTCCTGTTGACCCGTGGTGACCCTTAGGATCGAACCTATCGCGGCCGCCGCTCAAGTCCTCATCTCCCGGCTTCGCTCCCCGCGGACTGCTACTCCCATTTTCCCACGGTAGTTCACCATATAGGTTCGACCCTTGGTGCCCCGCGGGTCCGCTCTGCTAGAAGAGATTAATGGGCGGGTTGACCCCCGACCCTGCATGTCCGCAAGCGGAGCAGCGGGTTACAGTTAGGGGCACCCCGCTCCGTCCCCTTTGCAGGTTGAATTTTGACTAAATAGTCCGTGGAAAAAAACATGTGCTTACGTGGAATAGTCGAGTTCGTAACCAATACGGTCTCCGGTCAATTATCTGTTAAATAATTTTATTTTATAATATAAACGCACGTGCGTTCTTGCTAGTAGATAGAAAAAGAGAAAAATATATCATTACAATTACAAAAGAGTAATCGGCAGGAATCTCTGCGAATTAGGGTTTGAGGAGGGTAATTTCTTACCCCACCTCGAAGGTTGACAACTAGCGCAAGGGCCACAATATAAAGACGAGTCCAAGATTTTGGACAAAGAGTAGACGACACACACACGAGTTGCCAAGTGTGTTGTACAGCCGTGAGATCTCATCACCAGAATAGCATATCCTGCCAAACACTCCTGCCCCCCAAAGACTAGGGTTATAAGCCTGCGCTACCAGACCTGGCGTGAAAAGAGTCAGCACATCTTTTTTTATGCCAATGTAATGTGACTAAAATCACCCGTTTGGTACTAATGAATACTGTTGTGTTCTGTAAGGAAGTATATATGTAGCCATATATGTAGGTTCATGACATGTACAAATATAATACACGTGAGCGCGCGCATGGCCTCTCGAGGGGGAGACTCGGGGGCTCGCTCGATAATGATGATAAAAGAAGGCCGGTGATGCTGAACAGAACAACAAAACATCTGCCACTAGCGCACGGGCTCATTGACGATTGGTCAAAAGGCTGTCCAGGTGCGAAAGGCCGGCCTGCACATATATTAACGAAAAATAAATTAAAAATAAAAATCAGAGTTTGGACAGGAGGGGGCACAGTTGCCAGTTAGCTCCTGGACCCAACGGTGTAGATAACACCGTCTCAAAGAGCTAACCTGAACACCCCCATCCGCCAACTCCACCCCCCAAAGCATAGGATAACAAGCCTGCACCACCAAGCCCGGCAAGAAAAGAGACAATGCATCCTTTTTTATTTAGGTCTTATTGTGGTAAAACTTTCGATTCGGCACTAAAATATATTGTTTCGACGTATATATATTACGCTCGTGGTATCGCGCTTGGGCTATTTGACGTAGGCCCGAATAAAGCCCAGCCCCATATTTATGCTGTTGTATTTCGGTGTCTACTTAGGGCATGAATGACAAAACATAGATATATTTAGTTATTAACACATGTGGATCTTACAATCTCCAAAGGTTTCCACTTAAAGGAAAACTTGTGTGCGAAAACTGTCAACAAAAGGTAGAGAGGCCTATTGAGTTGGTGGTGCCGATGATGCATGCGTGTCCCGGGTCGATGGCCGGTTGCCGCGCCTCATCGATGTTCTTCAATGTCAACAAGCTATAGGCACTTCGTACTTTCACTCTCGGGGTGCGGTGGTGCTCCTGCTCAGCCAGTCAGCCCGGCCAGCGGGTGGCGTCGTTCTCATCAGTCATCGGCGCGGTGGCTTGCTAAATCTCAATGGCCTGCAAACTTAGGACATGTTTGGTTCCCCGCCGCTACTCGCCACGTCTAAAGTGTGGCAGCTTCATAGAATCTGTGGCCATTGATTGGTTGCTGTTTTATTTTCGACACGCCACACAAAAAACAGCTGTTTCCTTTGTACTATTATGTGACGAGTGTGGCGCCCATTTTGGACACCACAGCTTGTGGCGCCGCCTAACCTGCGGCGTGGACGCGTGGCAGGGTGAGGCCGGCAGCCAAACAGGCCCTTACTTACCTGCTGGCGACCACGCTCTTGCCACCGCCGGCATTGCATGCTGGAGACCTGTCCACTGCTACAAAAATAATTCGAATGAGAGCTCTGTATTCTTTCTAGAGACGGATCAAAAGGTGAGACGCTCCTAGTAATACCGATGGATACTATAGCACAATACCTCTTGCACCTGAAAATTGCTTTTTAGGGGCAGACCCACGTATGACCTACCCCTACAACCTGTAGATCGATTTTCAGGGGTCGGTAAGGCACCAACCCGGCCCTAGAAATCGTATTTTCAGAGGCGGTGAAAGAAGTCGTCCGCCCATGCAGATGCTGAAAAAAAAACCACGTACACCGGAGATCCACTTGCTTTTTATATACCAGTTATTTTCTACTCCCTCCGTTTCAAAATGTAGGCCGTTTGACTTTTTTTACCACAAGTTTGACCGCTCATCTTATTCAAAAAAATTATGGAAATATAGTAAAATCTAAGACATTTTTTAAGATTTTATACTAATAAAGCAAGTCATCACAAAAAATATGATAATTTGTACAAAATTTTGAATAAGACGAGCGGTCAAACTTGTGGTGAAAAAAAAGTCAAATGACCTACATTTTAAACGGAGAGAGTGTTTTCTCTCCCAATCACTTTTTTCTTTATTTCTTCTCCCCTTACCTTATCCCTTCACCACCAACGGAGGAAAGGGGTGGGATGACCGGCTCGACGCGGCAGTGCCTGCACCGGCGCAACGCTACGGTGTAGCGGGGCTGGGCTCGGCATAACCCACTAGCACCTTCGCCAAATGGACGATCGCATCAATGCAGTGCAACGGAGGTAGGTGAGGTGGTCCGCTTAGCGAGATCGAGGCGCGATGAGCCAGCGGTGCCTTTGCCAGCAGACTGCCACACCGGCGCAACATGGCGGAGGTAGGCGGGACAGTCGGCTCAGCAGGGCCAGGCACGACAGAGTTGGCGACGCCTTCGCTAGTGGGGTGGCTGCAACGGCACAACACATCGGAGGTGGGTGGGACGGCCGGTATACGGTGGAGTTGTTTGCGGCAAAGTTGGCGGCGTCTTCACTGGTGGGGCGCGGCCGCACCAGCTGGGGAGCGGAGTGGTACGGGGCTAAGGTGGTTGTCCTACATGGCGGTGCAGCTGCTAGGCGCGCGTGACGGCATGACAGGTTGCCAAGGCAGAGCTGCGGCAGCGATCGGCAGCCTGAGCAAGAACAGCGGGAACGACACATTTTTTTTGGTATTTGTATTTTTGTGTCTTTTTTATTTTCTAGATCGATTTCTAGAGGCAGGTCTCTCACCTGCCCGGCCCTAGAAATCAATTTGCAGGTGCGGTCTAGCACCTGCTCTTGCGAACATGCACGTCTACCCATATAAATCAATGTATATTTGTGATCAATCGCACGCTCTTACAAACACATTTTAACCTGCGAAAAATAGGAGTGGATCGTCACGTCCGCTCTTATGCAGTTTCAACCGCTCCTACTAACTATTCGTTCAGTGGTGGTCCGTCCGTCCCCTGGGCCCAAGAAGATTGAGCCCGCGCTCGTGGATATATGCTCTCGTGGCCTCCACCATCCAAGCTTGCACCACGGCATATGACGTTCGGCGCTCCGTGTTCATGAAAGCAGGGCACACACTCAACACAGCCGCCATACTGTCTTTTCGATCTGGCACAACCACACCCCACTGGAAACGCGCTTCTTCGCTTTGTTTCTCGTCCCAAGACAAAATCCAGTGTAAGAGGGAGCAATATATCTGCTGTGCAAGACCTCTGCTAGCTCCTCGCTCATCGATCACCTCATCTCCCGGTGCCCTTTTGCTTGCTCTTTCCATAATCCAGACGAGCATTGGCTGGGACCTGGACAGTGTGGCGTATATATACATCGCTAACTTGTGTGTTCCAGGGGCTGCATGCAACGAGCCTCCCCGTCGTTTGGCTAAAAACAAATGATAAAGGACGGACCAAAAAAGAAACAACATATAGAAAAAAGAGAAAAATTATGTATAATTAAAAAGGAGTTGACAGGAGGAACACAACTTGTGAGAGATCACCCTGCTGACTGCTTCGTCTAGACATGGACATGGCCAAGATTGGTAAGCCTAGACGACACACGAGTTACCGGCTTATACAGCCGTGTGAGAGCTCAATCATCATGAAGAGCTCAACCTGCCAACTCCTGCCCCCCAAAGACTAGGGTTACAAGCCTGCGCTACCAGACCTGGCGTGATTAGGGACAGCACATTCTTTTTTAAGCCGGTCTGAGGATGTTAGAATATCCTTTCGGTACTAATAATGAAAACTACGCATGGTGACCCACTTTGCGGGGACACGGGCCTCGCTCGATAACGAATATAACGATGATGAAAACGCCGCCGTCGCTTTGCTTGGGTGGCTTACTACTTGCGCATGATTATTGGGCTCATTGAAGATTGGTCAAAAGGCCGTCGAGGTGCGAAAGGCCGGCCTGCTGGGTTTAATATGGATGAGCAAGGTCCACAAAAGTAATTTAAGTTCCATATAGTGTCAGATTATTAGCTCTATGTATGTTTTTTTAAGAAACACAATTTAGACGTAAAAACTCACAGCAATACACACGTAACCCTAACACCTTCAAGAGACTGAGCCGGCAGATCTTAAAATTAATGAAGTCACCGGAAAGCCGCCGGTTGTAACTTTGCGCTTTGGGCATGGCACAAACATAATGGGAGCATGATGACTGCAGAGTAAGCAACGCACGTACGTGGATCTGACAATCTCCAAAAGATTCTGATGCTTCGATCAAGAGAGAAAAATATAATGTCACTTTAAAAAAGTTTTTTAGCACGTTTTTCATTAACTTCATTAACAAAGATATGAAGATCTTATGAAGGAGTTACAAACACGAGCAAACACACGCCAGAACACTAAAACAGAGCGACGAAGAACACTCAAACAACCACGGACGCCACATGAATTGATCCTGCACGCCACTACGACTAGGACTAGAGTGAGGCTCCCAGCAACCTGCAGCTACACACGACCAAATTAAGGCTCCAAGCAACTTCCAGACGACTAGGAAAAGGACCAGCGAGAGACAAGAACACCACCATGATTAACGTGCCAGACGGATTACAGCAGCAAAAGATAATAAGTAAGATGGCTCATCTTGTTAGGTTTAGTCCCACATCGAAAATTGAAGAGGGTGGAGCACGACATATAAGGCGGGGGCAGCTCTCACCTATCAGACTAGTCTTTTGGGTTGAGTTAGGCCTGGGCCTTGGTTGGTTGTTGCTCCGGTGGACCTGGGCTCGATGGGGCGTTGGCCCGTGGGTATAGCGGGCCGGGCCGGATTCCGCTGCACCACTCTAACAAGTGGTATCAGAGCCGAAGGTCGGGAAGCCTGGAAAATCTCAGGGTCACATGGTGACGGGGGAGCCCGTGAACGTCTTCGTAGAGACATGACGATTTGTGACTGGAGAGTTCGACTCGGGGCCTGGGATAACGTCTTCCGGGAGATCAGCAGCGGCAGCCTCTTTGTTGTTTCTTACTCGATCTTGATCCGCTGGTGCTGCCCTTGTTCGATGGCCACACGGCATTTGATTTTCTGACGGATGCCAGATTTATTTAGTACGTACCATTTCCCTCAGTTGGTTAGAGCGTCGTGTTAATAACTACTTTCTCGTTCGAAATACTCATAACAGGCCTATTAGCTCAGTTGGTTAGAGCGTCGTGCTAATAACGCGAAGGTCGCAGGTTCGAGACCTGCATGGGCCAATATTTTTGTTTTTTCTGCAAATTTGCAACAGGTAATCGTTGCTATGATTTTTTTTTTGCACATTTACAAATAGCAAGTATTTTGCTTTTTGTGCACATTCGCGACAGATAATCTTTGCTATGATTTCTTTTTTTTTGCATATTTGCAAATAGACAAACATTGCTATGATTTCATTTCTCTTTTTTGCTCAAGCTCGAAGTCTAGTTTGCCGTGGTCATGCTTATTTAACAGCAATATATTTTTTTTGCAAAAATGGTTTGATCTATATTACTGTATTACAATAGACATTGGTTACTATAGCAATTTATACTTATCATCACCTTCATGCAGAAATTTATATCAAAAATAGCTTAATACAATAGCTTGCCACTTGTGATGTGAAGCAATCATCTAGTATAAATATTAGCTATTGATCTCAACTTCATTAGAAATTTCCGAAACGTTATGGTTACATGCTACTACTATTTTAATTGACTAAGTGTGTTTTATTTATTTGGGTTTTTTCATCTTAATCAATGTTTAGTGACACGGGTTAAACTTGTTTGTGCTCCTTTTATACACGTGCGTGTATCTACTAGTATTTTAACTGCCATTTATTGGTCATTTGTTTTTCCTTGCTTTTTTCCATAATAGAACAATTCAAAATTATTTGATCCGGTAAGAAGTTCTCCAAACCAAATATCTATTATAGAAAGCATGCATTTCGTTTTCGATTATCCAATTATGATCTAAGGACTCAATCCTATGAGATATTACTTTGAGAGAAGTTTTCACAAGTTGACGGCATCCTCTCCGTCCCAACTGCTGACATGGACCATGTATACTTTGGACTTTTAACATATACTATGCCACATACGCTTCAATTAACAATAGCTGCATATGCATGCGCATGCACCTTAGATTGTATAGATCCATTACAAAAGTGCCAGATATAGCGAGGCATCAACCATTGTCGCCAATTCTTAAACTTCAGTGTCACATCACATCCCACGCGGATACGGTCACATCTTGTAACACCCTAAAATTCATCACAATTAAATTATAGCAACCCTTGAGATTTTTCTAGGATTTATTAAGGCTTAAATAAATTTTCTAGGAATTAATTGGAATTTCTAGCCTTTTTAACAATTTAAATATCACATTAAATAATTATTTTAGTCAAAATAAGTCTTTGTTGCATTCATGCTGTTGCATATATTTTTGGTTGCTAGTAAATCAAGTTGGAATTTAAATTCTGTTTAAATTCGAATTTGATTTACATTTGTTTGGGTTTTAGAAAAGTTAAAATCGTTAGAGTTCGTTTTCGCCCCTTCAAGTCTCGGCCAAGTCCACATTTGCTCCTTGATCTGTCGGCCTAGTTCCCTTTTCCTCCCCCGCGTCTTTTTCTTTTCTTATCAGGCCGTTTCTTCTTTTTCAGCTCAGCCCTTTTCCACTTCCGGCCCATTTCGGCCCGTCCGATCTCTCCCCGCTTCTCTCTCTTCACTGTGTCGCTGACCGGTGGGGTCCCCGTGTCGGAGTCTTCTTCCTTCTCCCGTCCGACCCGGACTCCGGCCGTGTCCGAGCGCCGCCCGCCTCCGTCGTCGTTTCCCATCGGGGTACGCCTGCCCGAGGCCCGGGTTCCGCTCCTACTTAAGCACCCGACCCCGTCGTTCTATTCCCCAATCTAATCGAGCCACGAATCCCGCAACCCGAGCACCAGAGCCGTCGCCTTCGCCGAGCCCGATCCGCCGCCGTTGATTCACGCCGAGGCCGCCGTTCCTTCGCCAAGAAGCATCCTAGGAGGTTCGTCTCGATAGCCCGAGCGTTTTCATCGAGTTCTTGTCGCGAATTGTAGCTTCTTTCCCCGCGTTCGCGTTCGACCGAAGCTTCTCCGGTCCGGCCATGGCGCCGCCGCCGTCGATCGTCGTCTCCGCCGCACGACTGTTGTCAAGGTTCCCATGGTTGAGCTCGTCGTGGCCTCGCGAGTCTGTAGCTCTAGGTCTCGTCGCGAGCCGAGCTCTGTAGCCGAAGTTCGCGTCTGCTTCGGCGAAGGGCCGCCGCGTCCTCTGGCGGCGCCGCCGTCCCAGCCGACGAGTTTTTCCCCGATCTATTAACGACCGCTAGATTTAGATCCTACGGTCGTGATTTAGCCCGAAACCGAGTCAAACTAGTAGATACCGGTCAACCCAGGCAAAAGTGCTAAAGAGACCCTGAGTTTTTCTAAAATTAACCCGCAGTCCAATTTTAATTGAAAATAATTACAAATAGGTCCTTTTTTCTTTTATTTTAGCCCCTGGAACTTTTAAATCTTTGCCAGCAAGCCCCTGAACCTTAGAAAAGCCATATCTTTTGCGTTTTAACTCCGATTTTAGTGATTCTCGCGCTCACGCGTTCGTTGTTACGTGTAGATTAGTTTTGTGCTGTTGTTTTCTTCTGTTGGAATTGTTTGGTGTACTGTTTCTTATTTGTTGTATTGTTTCCTTGCATGTGAATGTGTGATGCGATTAGGAAACGAGCAATTCGAGGATTTCTCTGAAGATCCAACTGTTGGAGAAGGATTTGAGCAGCAACAAAGTTGGGAAGAAGACAAGTGTATTATGTCATGCAAATGTCCTAATAATTATTAATTTCACCACCCATGCATGTGTCTTAATTTGATGGGTTCCTATTTAAGGATTTACCTAGCCACTATATTTTTCCTGTCCCTGAAACTGGGTTACTTAATTAATTTTGATGGTAGATGATGCTTAGCTTGCTCAAATGGGATTGGTTAATTGAACCCACACTCTATGTTCCATTACTACCTTTTTAATCAATTAATGGCAAGATCATATCTTTTTAATCGGAACATGGAGAACCACCCAGGAAAACAGTACAACCATGAGTGTCATATGGCTCTGGCTTTGACTGACTAATTAGGTGCTCTGGTTTATGGTAGCTTTACCCGAAAGGGGCATGGGGGGCGGCGGTTGACGGGGTATAGCTCGGTCCTTTTGAGCTGTGGGCTTTGGTAAGAGACAGACCTCATTAGGGAGGGTTATGCTCTGCTCTGAACCGGAAACCTTAACGAGCTATCATTTATTAGAGTGCTTTTGTAAAGGTCTCATAGTGAAACCCAGTATTCGGTCCACGTGGTGTGGGAAGGGTACAATGCTTCGGCAATGGGAATCACGGCTTATGGTGAAAGTGTACAACCTCTGCAGAGTGTAAAACTGTTATAACAGCCGTGCTCACGGTCAAGAGCGGCCTGGACCCTTACATGATAATCATACTTGAACAAAATCTAAATCGTGGTTACTCGAATATGTTGGGAATATGACATTCATTAATTTGTGGGTGGTATATACTTTCATTTGCTAGTAAATAGTTGCTTAATAAAACTTGACCAACTAAAAGTGCTTACTGCAGTATGGTCAGCCAACCTTTTTGCCTCAGCCTTGTATGTCATATTACATTTGCTGAGTACGTATGTGCTCATACTTGTTGCTTTTCTTTCTTTCTTCTACTGCATCAACTACACCGGAATGCTGCTCAGATTGGGAGAATTTTGAGGATTTTGAGGAGTTCTAGGTGAGTCTCCCCCAGTCAATGCCTGTGGAGATGGAGTCACTTTTGGCTTCGTTAGATAAACGTTTATTTAAGTCTTCCGCTATGACTTTTGAGTCAACTCTGGTATTGTAATAATCGTACTATAATACTCTTTCGTTATGCATGGTTATGGATATTCACTTATGACGTCTACCATATGTGTGTAAACTGATCCTGGCGCACATATGAGATGCATCTGGTTTTGCCTTCAAAACCGGGTGTGACAGAGGTGGTATCAGAGCTATGTCGACTGTAGGACGCAAGCCTAGATAGCAATGGTCATTCTCTAAGGATTAGTTTGCTTAACTATTCTTGGTCTATCTATTCTTGGTTTAATTTGCTATTATTCCAGGCCATTGATAATTGTCTCCTCCTTGGTTTTGCTTTTCTGTTCTCTCTTTTCTCCATCTTACCTGATTCTGGTATCTTTAGAACTGTTTCTAACCCTTTCTTGCTTAAACCATAGATGGTGCTGACAAGGCAAGGTGCTCGTAGATTGGCAAGCACTCTTTCCTCGTTTGCGTCGCATTCAGTGCAAGAAGAGGAACCGGAACCTGAAGAGATGGAAGTAATGGACGAAGAAGTTAACTCAGAAGGGAATGCTCCAGCTGGATCTGAAGGAAGTGAAGGACCCTCTCCGCCGTCTGACATGTGGGTAGTGACTATTCATCACCACGACGGAGGCAACAGTGGGTTTCCTATGATGCTTCGAATGCTTTTCGAGCGTCTAAACTACCCAGTGGAGATAGAATATTGCGGAAGGAGGAGGACACATCCGGATCACCCAGAGGACTGGGAAGTTGCTGTATACATCAGGGAGCCTGATTATGAGTTTGGTGGAACCAAAGAGGCTGCAGTACATCATGCCATTGCCATAAGATCAACTTTCGAAGCTGGAATTCAGGATGCAGCCAGGAGGGCACTTTCTGTGTTTTGTCATGAAGAGACTGCTGAAGTAAGCCACACTGCTTGGGCATATCTTCCTCGAAGGCAGCAAGGCACCCCAACTAGGGTCGTACCACAACCGCCTGGCTTAGACTCTACACTCAACGTCCAGGTGGCATTCACCCAGATGCTCAACGTGCACGCTGATGACACTACAATGGAACTACAAGAAGTGCGTGAAGAGCTCGCTGCTGAACGAAGGAAGAACAAGAGGCTGATAGCTGAACTCAAGGGAGAAGCACTTCCGCCCTTGGATGAAGATATAGAAGGATTGTTGGGTCATTCACCGCCTCGCTAGTCAGTGCTTGGTGGATTGTCTAGTTGCTGCACCCATACCTATTAAGATAGGATACCCTCTCTTTTGTTAGTCAGTACGTTTAGAATCGTTGAGCCTCGTGCGTAACATGTGTTTTAGTTTGTTTAGGAGTGTATGCTTCGTGTTTGCTTTTGTGCAAAGTGTGTGATTTGGATCTTTGTAATGATTGAAACTTAATTGTGGAGTGATGACCACAATTGAGTAATTAATAAATAAATAAATTTAAGTTAGTTTTTGGGTTATCTTGGTCTCTGATCTTAGCCCTCAACCATCTCTTTATCCATATAATCGTACCCCTCTTAAAAATCATGTTATGCGACAATCTGTTCTCGCCGCTGCATGATATCCTGGAACTGTCAGAATTGTTTCTGGAGCTTCAGAACTCCGTTTGACGTAAATCCAGTTGGGTTGGATTAAGGACTTGATAACCTAGGCTCTGGGAATTTTTCGTGATTTTTGGAGGTTCTGGCAGAGAGATATAACGGTTTTATTGGAGTAACCAGAATCTGTCCCGTGGTCCTGACACAGCTGTCTTGTTTATTTTATATCTCGAGCTACAAAACTCCGATGGAGGTGATTCAAGTTGGGTTAGTTTCAGAATTGTATAATCTACGTTCTGACAAAAGATCATGATTTTTGGATAAACAGAATGAGAGTTACAACTGTTTAATTAGGACGAACAGAATCTGTTTCAGAATTTGGATTGGCCGACGTTGGAACTCATCTACATTAACTCTTATCTGTTTATGATTTGAGTTATATCTTTTTACCACTTTCTGAATCTCATGTTCTAACCACCAGATGGTGAACACCAGGTCTGGAAGTGGAGTGGATCGACCACCTGTGATTCGTCGAGGACGTGCCAACCCCAATCCAAATCCTCCGCCAAATCAAGCACCTACAGCAATGGATCAGATTCTCGCCAACCAGACTCAGATTCTCCAGGGCATGGCTAACACCTTGGCAGCCATGCAAGCACAGAACAACAACAACAACAACAACAACAACAACCAGAGAGACAAGCACCGGGAGTTCATGAGTCACAAACCTCCTACCTACTCCCACTCAGCAGATCCACTTGATGCTGATGATTGGCTGAAGACCGTTGAGAAGAAGCTGGATATGGCTCAGTGCAATGACAGGGAGAAGGTCCTGTATGCCTCAGGACGCTTGGAAGGATCAGCTTCAGATTGATGGGATGCTTATCTTGCTGCTCATGCCACCCCTGATGCTATCACCTGGCAGGAGTTCAGAACCAACTTCAGGAGCCACCATATTCCTGCTGGTGTCATGAAGCTGAAGAAGAAGGAGTTCCTCTCACTCAAACAAGGTGGGATGACCGTCAGCGAGTACCGGGATAAGTTTATCCAGTTGTCCCGTTACGCCCCAGATGAGGTGAAGGATGATGAGCAGAAGCAGGAGCGATTTCTGGAAGGATTGATTCCGCCGCTCCAATATCAACTCATGTCTCATACCTTCCCGACATTTCAGAAGCTGCTGGATAAGGCTATTGGCTTGGAGAGCAAGCACCGTGAGTTGGGAGAGCAAAAGAGGAAGTTCATGTCCTCAGGACAGTCAAGTAGTAACACCCGTCCTCGTTTCCAGCAACCTCAGCAGAACATGCCCGCTCGTTTTGGTGGGCAAGGGAGTAACTTTGTGCAGAGTCAGGGTCAGCGGTCAGCGCCGCCACCGCAGCGTCAAGCATTTCAGCAGAACCGCCAGACCACACCAACTCAGACTCCAGTGAAGACACCTGCACCAGGCAGTGCTCCTACTCCTCGTTCCTGCTACATTTGTGGAGATCCCAGCCACTATGCTCACAACTGTCCTAAAAGGAATGCTCAGACCCCACAGCGCCAGAGTGGCAGTGCACCTACTCAGAATACCCCTCAGCAGCAGAATAGGAATGTGAACCAGACGCCCCAGGGCAACAAGGGCCAGCAGAATCAGATGCGGGGCAAGGTGAACCATGTTGCTGCAGAGACCGCACAGGAGTCCCAGGATGTGGTACTTGGTATGTTCCTTGTCAACTCAGCCCCTGCATCGGTTTTATTCGACTCTGGAGCATCTCATTCTTTTATTACTGCTCAGTATGTAGCTAAGTATAATATATCTATGGTCCCTATGAGAAATTCCATGCTAGTTAGCTCACCCGGTGGAAACATGAAAGCTAATTTTATCTGTCCCCGAGTTAACCTGAAAATAGTTGGGGTAGATTTTCCTGCTGATTTGATAGTCCTGAACTCTGAGGGAATCGATGTCATACTTGGAATGGGATGGTTAGCTGCTTTTGATGCGGTGATTCAGTGTGCCAAGAGGTCCGTGTTGTTGACTAGCCCTCAGGGAGAGAAGATTGAATTCGGAGCCACACAACCCTCAGCTTCAACTTACTCAGTGAATCAGGCCAGTGGTGTTCCTTTGGAGGATATCAGAGTTGTTTGTGAATTTCCAGATGTCTTCCCAGATGATTTGCCAGGTATGCCACCCGAACGAGACATTGAGTTTATTATTGAGCTTTTACCTGGTACTGCTCCTATTTCTAAAAGACCATATAGAATGGCTGTTAATGAACTAGAAGAACTTAAGAAACAACTTAAGGAATTGTTGGATAAAGGTTACATTCGTCCTAGTTCGTCACCTTGGGGAGCACCTGTAATTTTTGTGGGTAAAAATGATGGTACTCTGAGGATGTGTGTGGATTATCGTTCATTGAATGAGGTAACCATCAAGAATAAGTATCCATTGCCCAGAATTGAAGATTTATTTGATCAGCTGAAAGGAGCTAAGGTTTTCTCCAAAATTGACTTGAGATCTGGCTACCATCAGTTGAGGATCAGACGTTCCGACATTCCTAAAACAGCATTCACCACCAGGTATGGATTATATGAGTATACGGTGATGTCGTTTGGATTGACAAATGCACCCGCCTACTTTATGTACCTGATGAATAAGGTGTTCATGGAGTACTTGGACAAGTTTGTGGTGGTGTTTATTGATGATATTCTGGTTTACTCTAAGAATGAGGAAGAGCACGAAGAACATTTGAGGTTGGTGTTGCAGACTCTTAGAGAGAACCAGTTGTATGCCAAGTTTAGTAAATGTGAATTCTGGTTGAATCAAGTGTCTTTTCTTGGTCATGTGGTCACTGATGGAGGTATTGCAGTGGATCCAAGTAAAGTTAAGGATGTGTTGGAATGGGAACCTCCTACCACAGTCTCTGAGATCAGAAGTTTTCTGGGATTGGCTGGATATTACAGGAGATTTATAGAAGGCTTTTCTAAAATAGCGAAACCCCTCACTTCGCTATTAGAGAAGGGCAAGGAGTTTGTTTGGTCAGAAGAGTGTCAGACCAGTTTTGAAGAGTTGAGAAGGAAGTTGACTACAGCACCAGTGCTTGCTATGCCAGATATCCACAAGAACTTTGATATATATTGTGATGCTTCTCGTAGAGGTCTTGGGTGTGTGCTCATGCAGGAAGGCAGAGTTATAGCCTACGCATCCAGGCAGTTGAGGAAACACGAGCTGAACTATCCTACTCATGATCTGGAGCTTGCAGCTGTTGTTCATGCCTTGAAGATCTGGAGGCACTATATTTTAGGTAACAGATGTGAGCTGTATACTGATCACAAAAGTCTGAAGTACATATTTACTCAGAAGGATCTGAATTTGAGGCAGAGAAGATGGTTGGAGTTGATCAAGGATTATGATCTAGGAATCAACTATCATCCTGGCAAGGCTAATTTGGTTGCCGATGCGTTGAGTAGGAAGTTACAAGTAAATGCAATGTTTGGTCGCGAGTTACCAGCTGAGTTGGTTGCAGAGATGGAAAAGCTGAACTTGGGATTCCTGAATCAGACAGAAGGATTCCTGAATCAGACAGAAGGTGTGACAATGGAAGTTGAGTCTACACTAGAGCAGGAAATTCGGAAAGGTCAGCTTACTGATGAGAAGATAAAGGAAATCAAGGAAACCATGTTAGCAGGGAAAGCTCCTGACTTCACCGAAGATGATCAAGGTACAATTTGGTTTAGAAAGAGGATATGTGTACCGGATATTGAGTCACTCAGAGAGCAGATATTGAGAGAAGCTCATGATTCCGCATATTCCATTCATCCTGGAAGCACCAAGATGTATCAGGATTTGAAGCAAAGGTATTGGTGGTATGGACTAAAAAGAGATGTGGCTGCCCATGTGGCATTGTGCGATGTTTGTCAGAGAGTCAAGGCTGAACACCAGAGACCTGCCGGTTTGCTTCAACCACTTAAGGTGCCTGAATGGAAGTGGGAAGAAATCAGTATGGATTTTATTGTTGGATTACCTCGCACTCGTGGAGGGTATGACTCTATATGGGTTATTGTGGACAGATTAACTAAAGTAGCTCACTTTATACCCGTTAACACTACCTATACCAGTGCTAAGTTAGCAGAGTTATACATGTCCAGAATTGTTTGTCTCCATGGTGTACCTAAAAAGATAGTGTCTGATAGAGGTACTCAGTTTACATCTAGATTCTGGCAGAAGTTGCATGAGTCTATGGATACAAAGTTGAATTTCAGTTCGGCATATCATCCTCAGACAGATGGTCAGACAGAGAGGACTAATCAGGTTTTGGAGGATATGTTGAGAGCTTGTGCTTTGAAGCATGGAGGTAGTTGGGACAAGAGTCTTCCATATGCAGAGTTCTCATATAACAACAGTTATCAGACAAGTCTGAAGATGGCACCGTTCGAAGCACTTTATGGTAGAAAGTGCAGAACACCTTTGTACTGGAGTGAAACTGGTGAGAGTCAGTTGTTTGGTCCAGAGATTTTGCAGGAAGCAGAAAGACAGGTTCAGATTATCAGAGAGAATTTGAGAACAGCTCAGTCTAGGCAGAAGAGCTATGCAGACACAAGGAGACGAGAATTAACTTTTGAAGTAGGTGATTATGTTTATCTGAAAGTATCTCCTATTCGAGGCTTGAGAAGGTTTAAGGTGAAAGGTAAATTATCTCCTCGTTTCATTGGACCTTTCAAGATTGTTGACAGAAAAGGTGAGGTTGCTTATCAATTGGAGTTGCCAGCCAGACTGTCAGATGTGCATGACGTGTTCCATATCTCTCAGTTGAAAAAATGTCTTAGAGTTCCTGAGGAAGAATTACCTTTGGACGAGTTGGATGTGCAAGATGATTTGACTTATAAGGAATACCCAGCTAAGATTTTGGAAACCGCTGAAAGAGTTACTAGGAGTAAGGTGATTAAGATGTGTAAAGTTCAGTGGAGTCACCATGCGGAAAGTGAGGCAACTTGGGAAAGAGAGGATGAGTTGATGGCAGAGTTCCCTCAGATTTTCTCTAATCCATCCGAATCTCGAGGACGAGATTCTCTTTAAGGGGGTAGGTTTGTAACACCCTAAAATTCATCACAATTAAATTATAGCAACCCTTGAGATTTTTCTAGGATTTATTAAGGCTTAAATAAATTTTCTAGGAATTAATTGGAATTTCTAGCCTTTTTAACAATTTAAATATCACATTAAATAATTATTTTAGTCAAAATAAGTCTTTGTTGCATTCATGCTGTTGCATATATTTTTGGTTGCTAGTAAATCAAGTTGGAATTTAAATTCTGTTTAAATTCGAATTTGATTTACATTTGTTTGGGTTTTAGAAAAGTTAAAATCGTTAGAGTTCGTTTTCGCCCCTTCAAGTCTCGGCCAAGTCCACATTTGCTCCTTGATCTGTCGGCCTAGTTCCCTTTTCCTCCCCCGCGTCTTTTTCTTTTCTTATCAGGCCGTTTCTTCTTTTTCAGCTCAGCCCTTTTCCACTTCCGGCCCATTTCGGCCCGTCCGACCTCTCCCCGCTTCTCTCTCTTCACTGTGTCGCTGACCGGTGGGGTCCCCGTGTCGGAGTCTTCTTCCTTCTCCCGTCCGACCCGGACTCCGGCCGTGTCCGAGCGCCGCCCGCCTCCGTCGTCGTTTCCCATCGGGGTACGCCTGCCCGAGGCCCGGGTTCCGCTCCTACTTAAGCACCCGACCCCGTCGTTCTATTCCCCAATCTAATCGAGCCACGAATCCCGCAACCCGAGCACCAGAGCCGTCGCCTTCGCCGAGCCCGATCCGCCGCCGTTGATTCACGCCGAGGCCGCCGTTCCTTCGCCAAGAAGCATCCTAGGAGGTTCGTCTCGATAGCCCGAGCGTTTTCGTCGAGTTCTTGTCGCGAATTGTAGCTTCTTTCCCCGCGTCCGCGTTCGACCGAAGCTTCTCCGGTCCGGCCATGGCGCCGCCGCCGTCGATCGTCGTCTCCGCCGCACGACTGTTGTCAAGGTTCCCATGGTTGAGCTCGTCGTGGCCTCGCGAGTCTGTAGCTCTAGGTCTCGTCGCGAGCCGAGCTCTGTAGCCGAAGTTCGCGTCTGCTCCGGCGAAGGGCCGCCGCGTCCTCTGGCGGCGCCGCCGTCCCAGCCGACGAGTTTTTCCCCGATCTATTAACGACCGCTAGATTTAGATCCTACGGTCGTGATTTAGCCCGAAACCGAGTCAAACTAGTAGATACCGGTCAACCCAGGCAAAAGTGCTAAAGAGACCCTGAGTTTTTCTAAAATTAACCCGCAGTCCAATTTTAATTGAAAATAATTACAAATAGGTCCTTTTTTCTTTTATTTTAGCCCCTGGAACTTTTAAATCTTTGCCAGCAAGCCCCTGAACCTTAGAAAAGCCATATCTTTTGCGTTTTAACTCCGATTTTAGTGATTCTCGCGCTCATGCGTTCGTTGTTACGTGTAGATTAGTTTTGTGCTGTTATTTTATTCTGTTGGAATTGTTTGGTGTACTGTTTCTTATTTGTTGTATTGTTTTCTTGCATGTGAATGTGTGATGCGATTAGGAAACGAGCAATTCGAGGATTTCTCTGAAGATCCAACTGTTGGAGAAGGATTTGAGCAGCAACAAAGTTGGGAAGAAGGCAAGTGTATTATGTCATGCAAATGTCCTAATAATTATTAATTTCACCACCCATGCATGTGTCTTAATTTGATGGGTTCCTATTTAAGGATTTACCTAGCCACTATATTTTTCCTGTCCCTGAAACTGGGTTACTTAATTAATTTTGATGGTAGATGATGCTTAGCTTGCTCAAATGGGATTGGTTAATTGAACCCATACTCTATGTTCCATTACTACCTTTTTAATCAATTAATGGCAAGATCATATCTTTTTAATCGGAACATGGAGAACCACCCAGGAAAACAGTACAACCATGAGTGTCATATGGCTCTGGCTTTGACTGACTAATTAGGTGCTCTGGTTTATGGTAGCTTTACCCGAAAGGGGCATGGGGGGCGGCGGTTGACGGGGTATAGCTCGGTCCTTTTGAGCTGTGGGCTTTGGTAAGAGACAGACCTCATTAGGGAGGGTTATGCTCTGCTCTGAACCGGAAACCTTAGCGGGCTATCATTTATTAGAGTGCTTTTGTAAAGGTCTCATAGTGAAACCCAGTATTCGGTCCACGTGGTGTGGGAAGGGTACAATGCTTCGGCAATGGGAATCACGGCTTATGGTGAAAGTGTACAACCTCTGCAGAGTGTAAAACTGTTATAACAGCCGTGCTCACGGTCAAGAGCGGCCTGGACCCTTACATGATAATCATACTTGAACAAAATCTAAATCGTGGTTACTCGAATATGTTGGGAATATGACATTCATTAATTTGTGGGTGGTATATACTTTCATTTGCTAGTAAATAGTTGCTTAATAAAACTTGACCAACTAAAAGTGCTTACTGCAGTATGGTCAGCCAACCTTTTTTGCCTCAGCCTTGTATGTCATACATCTGGAACGAATCCATCAAAATCCACCATTGTCGCCGCCCAAATTTGAGTACTCCAAGTCTCCAACACACACCATGGTCAGAAGTATTTCTATAGATCAGGTTAGTCCACTATATATATATATATATATATATATATATATATATATATATATATATATGCCATATGGAAGACACAGTGCGACATCAAGCTAGAAAACGACACCATGTTAATTGTTAAGGTAGTAATCTTCTAGAGAAACTTCATCCCTGGATAGCGAGGGAAATATAAGGGAAGTTTTCGGTACCAAAAGAAGATGATAGACATTGTGCTGTAAAAACTACTGATGCTGTTCACCTTTTATCACCATCATTGTACGTACTGCAACTTGACCATTATTTCTAATTGATATATCGCTATATAATATCTAAGAAAGGTAAAATGTATACCACACGAAGTACGGAATAATCTAAGACAAAATTACGCATATGAATTTTATATTTTCAATGTAAAATTTGTTAGTCATCAAAATTTTTAGATTTCGATCAAAGCATCAGTATCTTTTAGATTTAGATGAAAGCACAATCAACACAAATTGGATCTGTAAAGAAAAACAACACTATATATAATTCTAAATTTATTCCAAACCTTCAAAACAAAATACAACATAATATCATCAACATTTACAAAATCCACAAAAACACAAATTAAGGCGGTACATATCTAGTGAGTAAGTAATATCTATATATATTTTCCTTACTGTTTTGGTAATGACTTTGTTTTTGTATTTATTATCAGTAGAGATTCAATTCGAGATCCTTTATTCGGCGCCACAGCATATTCATTTCTTCCCCAAACAAACTCAAAAGACGATGACCGAATTGCCCAAGTCGTAGTTCATCTTCTTAAGGTTCGGCGACACGGCGAGCTCGATCATGAACGGCGGCCCGCAGGCGAGCGCCAGCGTGTCCTCATCTCCTCCCTCCGGCAGGTGCTCCCGCAGGATCTCCTCCGTCACGATCCCCACGCTGTACCCCCACCCCTCCTCCGGCCGCTTCACCCTGCTGACCACGTACCACACCTTGAGCCTGTCGGGGAACTCCGCCGCCCACCGGTCGAGCTCGCCGCGGAGGAGGATGTCGTCCTCCGTCCGGTTGGCGTACACCAGGTGCATCACCGGCGTGCCGTCCGCCGGCTGCTCGCGCAGCACCGCCTGGATCACCTGGTAGATCGGCGTGATCCCGCTGCCGCCGGCGACCATGGCGAGGCGGCGCGCCCGGCGGCGGCTCGCCGTTGAGCACGAAGACGCCGCGGCCGGCGTACTCGACGTGGCCGAGGGGCCCCTTGACGTCGATGGAGGAGCCGACGGGGAGGGAGTCGAGGTGCTGGGTCATGCGGCCGCCGTCGGGGAACTTGGGGTGCTCGCCCTTGAAGTAGACCTTGACGAGGAGGTCGAAGTGCCCGGGCTCGTCGGGCGCGCTCGTCGGCGTGTAGGCGCGCATGCAGAGCTTGCCGCCGACGGTGGCGCAGACGTAGAGGTGCTTTCCGACGGGGAGGCCGAGCACCTGGTCCGGCGACGGCAGCGCAAAGCGGAGCAGGCGCACGTCCCGGGAGAGCTCCTTTTTTCCGACGAGGCGGCACCGGACCTTCTCGCGCGGGTTGGACAGCGCGACGAGCGGCGCCGCCCTGACGACGGCGGCGGCCTTCTGGATGCGGCGGGAGTCGTCGTCCGGGCTGTCGCCGATGCGGTAGTCGTGGAGGAGCGCCTTGGCCTTGTCGGAATGGATGGCGTCGAACTCCTCGGTGCAGTCGGTGCCGGCGTTGATGAGGATGCTGTCGGCGCCGCCGGGGTGGTCCTTGAGGTAGCCGGTGCAGTCGTAGACGCTGCCGTGGACGACGATCCACGCCGAGTCCTTGGACGCGTGCTGCCGCACCTCGGACATGCCGAACTTCTTGGATGCGTTATTATTATTGGCAGTGGTGGTGGTGCTCGTCAAGGTCGTCGCCGCCGGCGCGGGCGCGGCGGTGGCGGCCATCTCGAGGTGCTTCTCCGGCGCCATCCAGCCGCCTGGCTGGTTACCCGGCTGCACCGGGTGCTCGAACGCCATCCCGATCTCCCCCTTGCTCGGCCGGCACACGTTGATCCTCACCTTGAACCAGCAGTTAGTCATCATCCCCTGCAAAATCAGTCGGTGTCGATGATGATCTATCACATTCACAGTTTCACACAGAGGATTGCAAGAGAACGCCATGGGAACGTAGCATGCATACCATGAGGTTCCAGGTGAGGTTCTCGGACTGGGTGTTGAGCGACTGGTCCCAAGCGCGGACGGCCATCTCCTTGGATCCAAGGAGGTCGGCGACCTCGACGTCGACGGACCAGAAGCACCAGCACCAGTACTTGCCGTACTTGGTGGGCTTCTCCGGGTGGTCGAGCGAACAGAGGATCCACGTCACGCCGCCGTCCAGCGTCAGCTCCACCCGCGTCACCTTCTTCCCGGCGCCGGAGAAGGCGAATCCCTTGACGGCGTACGCGGCCTGCGTGGTGGCGGCGTTGATGGGCAGCACGTCGCCGTGCGCCGGCGTGACGATCACCGAGTTTATGTTCATCTCGTTGATCACGTACTCGGGCTTGTACCACCACCCCTCCGCGTCGGCCAGCCTGGCGTCGACGTGCGACGGCAGGAACCGGTTGTCCCTGTAGTAGTTGTCGGGCTCGTCGGCGGTGACGACGATGCGGCGGAGCCACTTCACCATCCGGCCGGCCGTGCAGCCGGGCACGATCACCCGCACCGGGAACCCGTGGTCCGGCAGCAGCGGCCCGCCGTTCTGCATGTAGGCGAGGATCACGTCCATGGTCGGGTCCATGGCGCGCTCCAGCGCGATGCTGGTGCCGTACCTGCACCCGCCGCCGCCGCCGCCGGGGAGGTCGTCGGCGCCCTCGAAGCAGACGAACCTCGCGCCGGCGGCGGCGTCGGCGGCGCCGCACCGGCGGAGCACGTCGCGGAGGCGCGCGCCGCGCCAGACGGAGGTGGAGACGGCGCCGGGGCCCCAGTTGAAGCCCAGCGTCTGCCGGGTCGCGTTCTGCTCCTTGCGGCGGCCGCTGGAGCAGGCGAGCGTGACGGGGAGCTCGCGCGCCGGGAAGCGGCGGGCGAGGTCGTCCATGGTGAGCGTGGCGGGGCGGCGGACGAGGCCGGACACCTTGACGGACCAGGACGCCCAGTCGGCGCGCGGCACGGCGCCGTGGTTGCGCACGTAGTGGAGCGGCGCCGGGGTGACGAAGCCGTGGCGCAGGAGCTCGGGAAGCGGCGGCTCGCCGTTGAAGGGGTGCTTGCCCGTGAGGCGGAGCAGGGACGGGCTGCGCGGGACCCACGCGTCCGCCGTGCCCGCGTCGCGCGGGTCGAGCGCCGGCGGCTGCTCCACCGCCTGGAAATGGCGCAGGTACGGGGAGACCCGGATGCGCTGCTGCTCGTCGTCGTCGTCGTCGTCGTCGTCCGACGCGTCGTTGTTATTAGCGCCCTTGTTCTTCCGGGGCGAGGAGACGAGGAGGGTGCGGGCACGCGCGGGTGAGCACTGCAGGATGGCGGCGTCCGCGGCGAGCAGATGGCGCGGGGAGCCCAGGTCGAGGCTGGCCAAGAGCGTCGGCTCGGCACAAGCGCCCATGACGCTAGCTAGGTTATTAGCTAGGGAATGAAACAACGTTGTGCTGGGCTGCGATGCTTAATTAGCTTGGAGGTGATCGAGAATAATATGAACCAGAACCACAGGGTGGCTTGGGATCTCTCTTGCTGTTTGAAGAGGGAGCTGAGCTTCTTGGCTTGTATGTGTTGGGCACGGTCTATCTGGACTCTTCATCTGCGTTTGGACGGTGTGGTCTGACACATCATGTCAGATGGTATTTCTTGTGTTTCTCTTCTATATACGTTGGAGCTTTACCGTATACTATACATTCCATACGTCCGGTACTTCTGATACTCTCTCTCTTCACAGCTCCACTCTCTCCTCCGGTCGTCGCCACCTCCACCGCCGTCCACCGCCGCCGAATCAGCGGAGCTCCGCCCTGTGCATCTCCTCCTCCTCCTCCTCCGGCGGCCACCCACCGGCGCCAGTGCGGTCCTCCTCCCCGGCGCCGGCGCCGACCTCGATCTCCTCTGCAACCTCCCCATCCCCGACCGCCTCCTCGTCGTCTCGTCCAAGCGCAGCTCCCAAGGTCCTCTCGGCTCGACCGCCGACAGCGCGGGCCTCCTCCCCGGCGCCGGAGATGACCTCGACCTCATCCGCATCCTACCCATCCCCGACCGCCTCCTCAACGTCTCCGCTTGAGTCGCCGCCAACTTCGCCTTCGCCTTCCTCATCGTCTACGCGCAGGCCGCGCAGCTCCCCGAAGTCCCCACGCAGGCGCAGCTCTTTCTCTCTGCTATTTTTTCTCTGTTCCATTTTGCTGACTATCTACACTATAATGAAACTAACAAATCAATTTAGGTTTACTGCAGATGTTGTATACATTATACATCAGAGACCATTAAGGCTGAACTTAATTTATTTGGAGAATAGATGTATTTGATCGCAGTTGTTCTCTTCCAGACAGTTGGAGAACTGAAACAGTCAGTCTGATCTAGGCAACCACATTGTTTTCTTAGAACCCTGCATTTTTTTCTTGGCTCTCCCTTATTATTATTTTGATTACGACGAACACTGCATTTTTTTGCGCCCCAGCTTTTCTCAAAGCTATTGAAGCTTCAAATATCTATCCCCAACATGTTTCCCTAGCTGATGGTTTATCTGGTTGGACTTTTCCTCATCCAAAATGCACGACATCTTTGTTTTAATAATCCTTATTTGTCTTCAAATTATAATTGCAAGATTATGGGTCTGAAGGATACACAGTACAGTTTATGGAACTGAAGGATATAATTTTAACCCCCTTTGTGCTGATGGTTCACGCTTTGAGAAAGATTTCTTAGAAAGGCATGTCCATCATTTATTTTTAGCCTGGCATGCAGCTCGGATACTACATCTTCACTATAATCAGAATATGCAGCTTTTCTACCCCTTCTTGCTCTTTATTAAAATTTATCTGAAGCCTCACTGTCTATGTTTGTCAGCTTCTGCTTACCATGTATCATACCTACATCGCTTAGCAGTATTTCTCAGTTACTTGTCTTTTTTTTTAAACTTGATTTCTCAGTTACTTGTCTGAGATGCTTTTTCCCACCATTGGACCTTTAAGACCAAAATTTACAATCCTAATTGTGCAAATCACAGTCAAACCGTAATATGAGACAGGCAACACTGTTTCTTGAGACTTGCAAAGTGCAACAATAAGCTCTTGTGTTTATTTGTTATTCAGTTCCTTTACTCATTTTCCACAACTCTGTTTATACTTATACCAATCTCTACCTCCTGTCAGCACTGACTATCGTCATATTCTTTTTTGCTTTCACATACCCATTTACATCAAATCAAGTGGCACCTCCTCTTGACCGGGAGAAATATGTGTCTGAAATAGCAACTGATATCCTGACAGAACAAAGCCCTAAAAGGTTTCCAACTTCTGTTAAAAGTACTTAATCCATATAATGGGTATCTGATTACATCAAATCAAGTGGCACCTCCTCCCTGGCACTGCTATTAGTCATGTATCCTGCAAATTGTCGGATTCCACCGATAATATGATAAAGCAAGTAGGAACCTTCACAGGTAGTTGTACTATTAGTACTGCTCTGGTAGAATAGTAGTAGTGTATACTCGGACACAAAGAAACTTCACAATAGAATGGTAGCTACAAGGCCAATGATTTAATAAATGATTTTGCCACTAACAATGGACATACATAACAATATAATTGGGTATAAATCTATTTCTATCCTAGTAGCAGGTTCATATAAACAAAAACACCACACATTATGTTCATGATCTTCTACAGGTTAGCCATTCTGAAAAGGTGAAATAACAAAGCTTAAACCATAATTACCTGGGCTGACTAGTCTGCGGTCATGCGTCCTGATGAGTTTAGCAGTGATCATCTCCTTTTCTTGTTCCATAGATAGTATATTGCATAAACTTGTGAAAGGATTATGTTAAAGTGAAGCAAAGGACAGACATCATGAATTTGTGGTTTGCGTAAACTTGTGGTTTGTGGAATTTGTGGTTTGTGGAATTGTAAATAATATATTGCTACCAAATACCAAGAGTGATTCGGTTACTGTGAATTTAAAGTGAAGCAAAGGACAGTGAACAACAACAAAAAAATGGTAGAGAAGTGAATGTCTTCATCACTGCAATTTCGGAGAAGTGCCTTCATCAATATCAGAAGTGAATGCTTCCATGCTGATGAATCCTTATTGTTGTGTGCTACCAATGCTCTTGTTCGATTGGATTGGAGGACATATGAACATTTTCTAGCTCTAAATCTATTCTAGTAAATTGAGATTCTTTCATTCTGCAAAAAGTATTTTAGATCCAAAGTTCTGGATCCTCTAAGAAAACAATGTGGTTGCCTGGATCAGATTGACTGTTTCAGTTCTCCAACTGTCTGGAGAGAACAACTGTGATCAAATACGTCTATTCTCCAAATAAAATAAGTTCAGCCTTAATGGTCTCTGATGTATAATGTATACAACATCTGCAGTGAACCTAAATTGATTTGTTAGTTTCATTATAGTGTAGATAGTCAGCAAAATGGAACCGAGAAACAATAGCAGAGAAAGAGCTGCGCCTGAGTGGGGACTTCGGGGAGCTGCGGAGGAGATAGAGGTCGGCGCCGGCGCCGGGGAGGAGGACCGCGCTGGAGCCGGTGGTGGCCGCCGCCGCCGTCGTCGTCGTCGTCGGAGGGGGGAGCTCCGCAGATGCGGCGTTGGGGGAGACCAGCGGAAGGACGGCGGCGGATCTACGCAGTAAGGCTGCGTTTGGACGGAGCTCAGCAGGGCGGCAGCGGCGCAACTACTCAGCAAGGTGGGGGCATGGAGGTACCGACGGGGAGGGGGGACTGGAGGAGAGAGGGCGGCGTCGGCGGGCGGCGGGAGCCGCGACAGAGGGGAGAGGGGTAAAGGATAAGGTGAGCAGGGGCAGCCGGGAATACATGGGCAGCATTCCGAAAATAAGCGAATACGGGGATATACGCGTGGGAGAGAGAAAGAGGGAATCATCCCGATGGTAAATATATATATATATATATATATATATATATACACACACACGTGCAATATACATCATCGATCTTTAATTCTAGCCTCGAGGGTAAATCACTTTTGACCTTAATTAAGGCTCTCTACAGCCTCTTAGAGCATGCACAACAGTTTAGACAATTGTTATCTATTTGCTAAATAGACAGCTCTACAATAATGAGCTATCTATATGATAATTAATACTTACTCTGATTACTGTTTTTTTGCACGGGAGCACATGCCAAAGCAGTAGACGAGATAATAGACAACAACATCAGTTGTCTTTTTAAATGATGTTTACTCTGATTGCTACTGTTTTCTTCATTAAATGATGGTCACGTCAGCTCATTTTGCTTATGTGACAATAAAAAGACAGTTATTGTCTAACTGATGTACATGCTGTTAGGCTCACAATTTCATTCCTAATAAGAGCATAAAGCAACATGTAAGAGCACACCATTGTGTTATGTTAGAAGAGGAGTGGAATAGACTATAACAACAGACAGGCAAAAGGTACTTTGGAGAACAAATCAAACGTGCTGCCGAGCCGGAAATATCATTTGAGTCGCGCAATCAATATGGGGTCCTCTCAACAATCATGCATGTTCTTTGGGGGCAAGATCTACCGAAAAAAGAAAACATAGTACGTGTTGCTTAAATATAGAAACACCTACCATGCATGTCGAAAAGTCACATCGGGCACTGTAGCGCACTACAGCATTTTTTGTTTGTTTGTGGTAATCGTTGTCCTACCATGACCTAACTAGACTCAAAAGATCCGTCTCGTCGTGTACATCAAAACTATGTACTTAGTTTTTTTATTTACCCGCGCTTAGTGTTCCATGCATGAGGAGAGAGATTTGATGTGATTTGATGTGATAGATGAATAGTGAAGTTTGGAGAGAGAATTTTAGGGAGTTCGGTGGAACTAAACAGGGTATATCAACCTAGCCTCTAAAAGTCATTCATAGCGCATACATGTAAGTGAACGTCTGTGTATGTGTTTTTGCAATAAAACAAACAAACACCCTCACATCATCATCACCATGTTACACACTTGCAACAGTTGGGTATTAGAAGCTTTCCCTTGACTTTGCCCTTCTCAACAAACAACTGAAAACACATCTCGACTTTCTCAGAATGGGTCCAAGTCCGATAGTAGCTTTGAATCAATTCTTTTTGTGCCACACTACTTGGGAAATTGACCTAACAACCGTTGGCTAGCTAGCTACATATACTACCGTACGTACTATTAACTATTAAGTCAAATCTTCTGCACATATATGCACCTCAGTTTGAAACTTCGACCCTGCATAGATATGCGTGTGGCTATAGATACGAAGTGACGCACTAAAAATGATAGCGTTTATTTCTGGTTATTCGTCGGATGTGAAATGAATGTTTATTGGGCAGCGCGTGTCTGCCGCGTATTACTTTGTCCATGTCAACAAATTATCCATGCAAATACCTTGACTTTTCCTACTACCGCTCCAAGAAAGCCTCCAAGTCAGACAGCTGTAGTTCGAATCATTTATTCCGTCATGTAATTAATTTTTTTATAAAAATGTAAAGACTCGATCGTGTGGATATTCGATCATCCAAGAAGTTTTCAAACACAAGCTGACTACACCAAATTTATCCAGAGATCCAGGAAATCTTTAGAAAAGCAAAGAGGCATCCACCCCAGCTAAGATTATTTTGGAGACCCACATTATTGACCGCATACTTTGAAGTTGTCAGAAAAAAAAAACTACACATCATTCCATTGTGCAGTACGGTTTTGACATCCCAATAATAATCCAGTAAGATTATAATGTAAGCCTGTATTGTGAGGAAGATGCAGTGAATAGACCAACTCGCCGCCATTCAATAATCCTAGGAGAGATGTACCCCCATGCCACTACGGTATCGACACTCATTTGATGGATGTACATATATATATGGTTTATAAGATATTAAGGGTGTGTTTGGATTCTAACCATAATGCAGTCATGCCGAACATGAGGCACACCACACTCGATGAAGCGACTCTTCTTAGTTGATTCTCCTGCCACGAAAAACTAAGCAGCCACATGGCATTCAATTTGTGAACCATATATCCGTGGCCACCACAAGCTTTGGCGTGGCATTCAATGGCCAGCAACCAAAAACATCCTGACCAACAGATCAACCAGCTAATACCGCCAGCGATTAAATTTACCTGCTGTTACTGTCACCGTATGTCAGACCTTATAGAAGGATTAATTTTAATTACCCATTTTGTGAGCGCTATGCACATACGGATCGGATATAATGGGATGTGCACCAATAGAGATCAAGTTGATCGACTAGGCCGGCGGCGACTTTTAGTTATAAATAAAATATGGTGGCAAAAACAGTACTAACTAGGATCAACTCACAAGTTATTGTTTCTTTTCAAAAAAAACTCACAAGTTATTGTTCCATGCTCCCTCCGTATATGATTTAGATGTCGTTTTAGACAACGACGTGTTCTCCTAAACGTAACTTTGACTAATATTCTTACAAAAAAATATTTATTAAAAATAATAATATTGTATATTTTTTAAAAATATTTTTGAAGACAAATCTATTCATATGGTTTTCACATTTTCAAACTCAATGACTAAAAATTTATTTTGACTAAAATCTTATCCAAAATGACATCTAAATCTTTTTTTTGACTGCAGTCCGTAGAGGAAGCCTCTACCTATTTTTTTAATTCTTTATTTCACGCCCAGTTAATTCGCCCCCACAGGGAGTCGAACCTGGATCTGCAGGGTACTACTTAGGTGCTCTAACTACTAAGCTAGAGGCTCTTTCACATGACATCTAAATCTTATATGAGGGAGTATATGTTCATGTGTATGTCAAGTGAAGGTACCCCTTAAAATAAAGATATTCATGTGAAATTTGATTAAAGGGGTGGCGCTAACAAAGGACAATTTGGCACGTAAGCAATGGCATATGGATATGACTTGTCCTTTTTGTTTACATAATGAGACCATTCAATTTTTTTTTTGATTGTCATATGGCTAAGTTTATCTGGAGAATCGTTGAAGTTTGCTTTAATTTACTGTCACCAACTAGTATACAATATATGTTTAATGATCGGTTGTTTGGGGTAAATAAGAAACTTAGGTCTCAGATATTGATGGGTGCAAGTGTCATGTGCTGGGCAATCTGGTTATCAAGAAATGAGGTGGTCTTTGACAATGGCGGATCGAGTGGCTTCATATCTACAGGTACTCTTCAGGGGAACGCACATGATGTGGTTCTGGTTACTACTTCAGAAGGAGAAGAATCGCTCAATGGTGAAGGTGGGCTCCAGGCTACTTGAGTCAACTGCAATGGAGGTCTTCCTACTCATGGGTGGAGATTCAAAAATAGGATCACCTATTGATTTTCCACATGGCAAGAAACCCTTTTTGTTGGTTTACAGTTCAGACTATCATAACCTGTTTTCTTTATGCCTTGATCTGGTTGCTTGGTTTAAGCGTGTAATAAGAAACAGCTATATGTATTAGTCAATGCAGAGGCTAAAATATTAATATATATTCTTTTTTCTAAAAATGTGTATGTCAAGTGAGCTCAATCAATACGGAGGAGATTGGTAAATATTGTATTCCTTTGTTTCGAAACAATAATGATCCAAGCGAATTGGCTTGTAGTCCAATGATAGGACGGTCCAGTGGGACGCAACCCACCAGGGTTCAAATCCTGGTGCTCGCACCTTTTCCTGGGATTTTCCCAGGATTTACCGGCGCTATGTGTTAAGTGGTAAGCGGCATTCCCGTCGACAACGAGGCGCCAATGGTGACTTAGGGAATATCCAGATCTGCTGGGTGCTCAGTCCTTCGGAGGTGCTCATAGGGGTAGGTGTGCGTGCGTGTGTGAGCATCTGCGTTGTACTGTGTAATTCTAAAAAACAATAATAATCCAATAATAAAGAAAACGTCGAGCCCCTACAAGCGCGCAAATATACCAAGCGGGTGAGGGCCCGTCGATTTAATTTACTCCTCTCATCTCATACTGCAGCGCGCCATGCATGCTACTACGGTCATGTTTGGATCCACTAGCTAAAGTTTAGTTGTTAGAGCATCTCCAAGAGTCTCTCTAAACCCCACTCTCTAAATCCTCATTTAGAGAGTCATTCGTATAAAAATCGTTTTCTATATGTTTTCATTTTCCAACAGCTTTTCTATATCTTATGTGCACTCTGAAAAGCTATTCTCTTTTCTATATTTGAAGAGCGAGAAATCCGGAATAGAGAGTGGCTATGTTTACATAACCAAATAAAGAAGCTGTTGGAAGGTACCTTTTCAATCAAAATCTCTAAAACTAGCAATTATGATGAATTTAGAGAGTCTTTTGGAGTTGCTCTTAGGGATCCAAACGGAAACAGCTAAAACTCAGCTAAACTAACGCAGCTAAATGAGTTCAAAGACCAAGATAAGCCCACCTGTTTAAGAAAATTTCCTACCGTCACATGATTCTATCTATAATTAATGAAGGTAGGATACTCTAGTTAATTTAATTAACTGATGGATCAAACATCCCACCTAAAATTTAGCTATGTGCTTTTAGCTAACTAAAATAAACCACTAATTTTTAACAGGGCCGTCGTAGCGTCAAAGCCTGATCTCCACACCACCATCTATATCATGTCCATTTTTTGCCTTGTCTCCCCGGCCCATCTATGCGGCGCCGGCCGTGCCCGCTTTTTCAAACAAAATTCAAAAGGTTCCATCACATATAGTATCCTCAGTTTTTCAATCAAAATTCAAAAGGTTCATTGTAACGTCCCGCCTCCTCGAGGCCGGGCCCGCCTACGCCTGGCTGCTATATAGGACCGCAAGGCTGCCCTCATAGACCAACACATGTCTTTTCTGCGCACTTTGTCCTCACTCATGCGCACTCGGGAACGACTTCCCGGTCGGTCACTCATCCCTAAATTGCTCCGGGCCAAGCATGCTTAACCCCGGAGTTCTTTCGAGATGAGCTTCCAGAAAAGAAGTTGCAACTTGTTGGTATGAGTATTCTTATCCATCCTATTAAGCCCTGGGCTGTGACAATCTCACCCCCTTAGAAGACCAACACCCTCGTCGGTCAACCCCAAGCCAGGAACTTCCCCTCCGCACCCGGGAACGAAGAAGTTGCAACTTGTTGGTATGAGTATTCTTATCCATCCTATTAAGCCCTGGGCTGTGACAATCTCACCCCCTTAGAAGACCAACACCCTCGTCGGTCAACCCCAGGCCAGGAACTTCCCCTCCGCACCCGGGAACGACTTCCCGGTCGGTCACTCATCCCTAAATTGCTCCGGGCCAAGCACGCTTAACCCCGGAGTTCTTTCGAGATGAGCTTCCAGAAAAGAAGTTGCAACTTGTTGGTACGAGTATTCTTATCCATCCTATTAAGCCCTGGGCTGTGACAATCTCACCCCCTTAGAAGACCAACACCCTCGTCGGTCAACCCCAGGCCAGGAACTTCCCCTCCGGCCACGTCCATGTGCCCAGTGCCAGCGCATGTGCCATGTTGTGTGACCACTCCGGGCCCACACCAGCCATGCCCACCATGCCTGCGCAACTGCGACCCATGCGCCCGTGAAACCGCGAGAGTAGGCTCTGATACCAATTGTAACGTCCCGCCTCCCCGAGGCCGGGCCCGCCTACGCCTGGCTGCTATATAGGACCGCAAGGCTGCCCTCACAGACCAACACATGTCTTTTCTGCGCATTTTGTCCTCACTCATGCGCACCCGGGAACGACTTTCCGGTCGGTCACTCATCCCTAAATTGCTCCGGGCCAAGCACGCTTAACCCCGGAGTTCTTTCGAGATGAGCTTCCAGAAAAGAAGTTGCAACTTGTTGGTATGAGTATTCTTATCCATCCTATTAAGCTCTGGGCTGTGACATTCATCACATAGTATCCTCAGTTTCAGTGAGTACCAGATTAATTAGTATACAGCGGTAGGGAGAACCCAAGATACGCCGGTCCGAATGATTTTGCTCGATGTTACTCCTTTTGGCTTGGGAGGTTTGCAGCGAGGATAAGGCGAGACGTTTTAATTAAGAAGATGCTCCAGTGCATCATCGCTAATTGCTCCGGCTGCACATGACGATTAGATATATTGAGAGGGCGAGAGATCATTCAGAAAGAGTAAAATTATTATGTGGGCCTAATTTCTTCTATAAATATATGAAAAGTTTTGGCTCTCTTCTCTATCCATACATACCGGACAGCAAAATTGTCATTCTATTTGTATTTTGTTAAAAAAATTCAAAAAAAAAACCATCGTGCTCCGACCATGCCTGCCTTCATTCCATCCCTCTGCGCAGTGTTGGAAGTTGGAACCGTGAAGTGTCAACCCACCGTCAGTCCTCTAACCCGATCAGGATTGGATTCAGTTTATTTACTGCTTACTTTGCCTGTGTCAATGAAGAAACTTCAAATTGCAATGACGACTTTGCAAACCAGGTCGGAGTCAAATAGCTCTTGCTTGAAACGAAGTCAAACAATTCTAGAGTTTTATAGGGATATTGCTTCCAAGACGTTTTCAGAAACTGACCACACCATATCTATGCAGGGATTTATGACACTGACTACATTATTTTAGATAACTACTAGTACTAGGGGTATCGTCACCTACGGGTTGCTGCGGGGATTTACTAGTATAGCAAATACGTGTTTGGATAATCCAACTTTATCAAATTAACCTTACATAAATATAAACATAATAAGGAAGACATAATTGACCACTCTTCAGGACTGTTATTTTTTTTTTGAGACTATATACCACGTGTAACATCATTATGAAAATGATACATATAGCAATTTTTCTCATCAACAGTGGCTAGCTCCAACTCTCTAAGGTACTACATTCGTTTCAAATTACTATTCGTTGTTGACTTTTTCTCACAGATCATTCGTCATACCTAAAGTATATATGATGATAAAGTAAGCCACAAATAGAAACGGAAGTAGCTAAATATCAACTGCAAAAATAATGAAAAAGAGTTGGAAAGACGAACTACTGGTTTCAGGCGGGCCATCCTACGTAAACCGCCTGTGTATGATCTGGATTTTGTCGGACAAATACATGCCCTACCTTTTACCAAAGACCCAATCCAAGCAGCCTTCGGAGAGGCGCCGTTAGACGGGATCTGACGGCGTGGCACCAGCCCGCAGGAAGCAGTGTGCTCAAATCTAGCCAACTCTTTTGCCCCCTGAAGCTTAGGGTAACAGGCCCACACCACTAGACCCGGCAACAGACGGGTAAGCATGCCCCGTTTTATCCAGATTTACTATGGTAGAAAATTTCAACCGCTATATATTATTCACCCGCTATATATTATCTCGGCATTCCCCTGCATGCCGTCTCTACTGCATCCATATATATGTTGAATACACAGCGTCGACACAGAGCCTACCTATAAACTATTTATAAGACTAACACTATATACCAAAGATTTCGTCCTTGTCAGTCTCCTTTGCAGCAGCGAGCATGAACTTGCTTCCCGGCAAACCAAGGGGTCGGATCAGAATCAGACTGCTGCTGGGGCGATATCTGTATGGGCAGGCCCCTCCTGAACTCCACGTACGGGTGCGCCATCGGCACGTCCTCGCCATCCAACCTCCACCTGCAAATGTTTCAGCCACACATCTTAGATCTTACAGCGAGTAACGAAATGCATAGCCATTGCATAACAATTTGTTTTGCCTTGTCACCTGTAATTGAGCACGAGGTGGTGCAGGAAGAAGGCAGCCTCCACTTTGCCGACCTCCGATCCTGGGCACAGCCGGAGTCCGCCGCCAAACGGCGCGAACTTGTTGCCCGCGGTCTGATGGTTCAGCCCCTGCTGTTGCAATGCAAACTCATCTCATCAGACATCGTACCACCCAATGATGCTGAAACTAACGTATATGCATTGGGAACAAATTAACATGCATATACCTCCCATCTGCGAGGATCAAACTCTTGGGGATTCACGTAGAGCGCAGGGTCCAAATGAACGGAGCTCAAGATAGGAAGGACTTTCCAGCCAGCTGGGATCACATACCCTGATCGAAAAAGCAATATATGATTTACGTACAGATGATCGATGATCTGATATGCATAATGATGACCTCCAAGACACAATTAGAGCCTCGATATATGTTCGGTTACTACCTTTGTATCTGACATCCTTGAGAGCCCTACGGTGCACAAACTTGACAATGTTGCCGCATCTCAACGTCTCACTGATAACCTGCGCGACATCATGCAACCAAATGAGATGGACTGCATTTTTTCTGTTTTCTTCAGAGATAATTAAACAGAGTATGTGGTGTTATATATATGTATATCGTCCTCTTTCTTAAAAGAAATGATCGAGTTGACTGTCTTACACATTGGGTATACTCCATCTTCCTGTAGTCCTCAGCAGTCAACAACTCATCCGTACCCTTGCTGGACCTTATGCTCTCATGTTCAAGCTGCATTTACAACATTATTTGCTCCACTATTAAGCAGAATGCACGTTACAACTAAGTGACTAATTAACCAATCGTGTCATCATACCTTCAGTTGCTCCAGGCATTTGGGGGATTGCCCGACGAAGTACACGAGCAGGGACAGCAAAACAGAGGTGGTCTCGTAGCCTGCTAGCAGGGAGTCCAGCACAAAGGTGACCTTGTCATCGTGGGACAGATCGCTGTTTTCGAGGAGCACGTCTAGGAAGGCAGCCTTCTTGAGTGAGCCATCACCCTTCCACCTCTCCTCCATAATTCCCTCCAAAGTGACAGATATCTTCCTCCTAGCCTATAATAAGTAGCTCAAAATCTTAACCAGATGGCTATCAGAAGTAATTTAGTTGTATGCACCAGACACCACAGTGGAAATCCTAACATCCATGATTTGCACATACAAGAGTGCTTTTAGAATCTTCTTCATCTGTATGCATTTGACGAGGGAGGCACATTTAATTTGTAAGTTTGTAAGTGTGGTATATGTGCATTATTTGTAGTGGGTGTGCACGTGTAAGCGAAACCTTGGGTCAGTCCACATTTTAGCTCATACGGATCGAGTATGCGGTACTCCTCTGTTCAATAATATAAAACATTATAATTTTTTTCATAAGTTCAACTTATTTAACCTTTTACCCGACTTAATATAAATATATCTTGATAATTTTATAGTTTGCATTTTAAAGGATAATATAATATTTTTATATGAACTTGTCTAAGGTCAACTGGAGACAAAACTAAAATATCTTGTATCTATACTATAAAGCAAGACTTTTGGTATTTCTCTAATCCACCTTCGCCTGCAGCATGGACTCCATCTGTCATATCCACTAGCTATACAAAGGCAATTAGCATATTTTCTATCTCTTGTAAGATAATAAGATATGTTTTTTTTAAAAAAATTGTCTGGATGGGACACACTTGCTTCGAATATATGTTTCGAAAGTGTGGATAATACTTTTTTTTTACCACGCAAATATAGAGTTACCTCTACAGCTCTGGCATAAGGTGTCCCTGGTATGTTGAGAGGGAGAGAGACGAGCCCCTTCATGAATGTGGAGTAGTCCTCCAGCAAGATCCTGCCGGTCACCGTCTCGTCCGGCGACAACCCCAGCACCTGCTCCACGATCACGCCGAATGCAAACTGCGTGCCAAACAGACAGGCCAAAGTCAAGCCCCAGAAGCAAACAAGCCCATGCACACGCTGGGTATGTAACAAACTAAACAAAGACCACGCGTGCACGCCCGGCTGCAGACAAAACATGCACACGAGCGGCTACAGCGGCCGCTAGCGCTCTGTACGACCACGGGATCTGCTTGTCCTTGCTGTACGTGTACACACGACACGAGCGCATGAATGAACACGAACCTGTCGCGCCTCGGCGCAGAAGCCGGCGGCGGCGGCGGCGCCGCGGCCGCGCCAGGACGCGACGGCGGCGCGCGCCGCCCGGTCGACGCCGGCGAGGTAGCCCTGGCGCATCCCCGCGGAGGCGACGAAGGCGAGCGCGACGGCGCGGGCCCGGCGGTGGCGCTCGCCCGTGACGACGAGCAGCGAGGACCCGCCGAGGACGCCGCGGATGGAGCCCGGGTAGCTGCACCGGAAGAGGCGCTCCTCGTTCTGGAGCACCAGCTGGTTGAGCCCCGCGTCGCACGACACCACCGTCGGCGCGCCGAACAGGTGCGACCTGAACACCGCGCCGTACCTGCAGTGTACACGCACGGCGGCGCCATCGACGGCGGCGACACATGAATAATGCATGAGACCATATATTGTGAGCAACGACGGCGACGACACGCTACTAGCTTGTACTTTCTGCCGGTATATCAGTTTGACAACGACGAATGAAGTTGATGTGGTCGTCGATCTGTTCATGCGAACGAGTTACCTGTTGATGTGGTCTTGCAAGAAAGCGCCGGTGGTGTTGGAGGCGTGGGGGCGGAGGAAACCGAGGGTCTCGCCGACGAGGGGCCAGCCGAAGCTGCCGCTGGGGGCGCCGGGGTTGCGGAGGAGGGGTAGGAAGTGGCGGAGGAACAGCACGGCGGCGAGGAGGCCGGCCATGAAGGCAACCAGCAGCACAGCCATCAGCATCGTCGTACTAGTAGTAGAGTACACCTTTCTATAGATGTACAAGCAGAGCAACGGGGAACTTAATTAAAAGACTCTTGCACCAGGACCGAAGAAGGGAATGAAGTATATATGTAGCGGTATTGATCACAGAATATATAATGGTGAGGGCGGCGAGATAGGCCCCCTTTTATAGATACTCAAGTTTATTTATGTATCCTTTGGCTGATGACAGAGTACTCGAGAGGAAACCTTGATTTATTTGTTGTTTGGCGTCCAGAGTTAGTAAGTTTTTCTTTTTCATTTCCCGTCTGATATGGGAAATTTTATGATACTCAACTTGATATGCATGGCGTATATTGCTTTTCATTTCTGAACTTTTGATACTCTTACAGCCGGCAAAAATGGACAAAAAATCAGTTACTATACTAGGAAAAAAAGTCTACTTTCTAAAATTGTGATTGCTATATCCCACTATGGTAGAATTTGCAATGTTGTATATTGGAAACTTTTGAACATTATAGATGTTTGAATCTAGTAATTTCACATAAGACATATATTATCCATCCTTTTATACCATACTAACAAGAACGCACGTGCGGCACACACGTTTATTGATGACATATAGGTAATAAAACAATGTTACTTTAGTGCAAAGCACTTTTAAAAATACTTTATATTCGCTCTATCATGTATAGAGAGCTTTATGTATTCTTAAAACTCATGATAGTTGGTATTTATTTATATGGAGAAAAACTCTCCAATTTATTGTATATTAGCAATACGGGATAATTGTGTATAGACGTGGGTACAAATGTGGGTATATTTATGTGGGTCCTTTTTGGGTGAAAAAAGTTTTGGGTTTCGAGGAGAAAATCAACAAAGAAATATCCCTCCCCCCTCCCCCTTTTTCCACCATTCATGTAACTTTCAGCCTGACAGGTGGGTCCTCTGTGAGGTGGGAGGTGGGCCTAATCTTGGTGAGAATTATTTTCAAATCTAATTCTCTTTATAGTATAGATATTTTTGTAGATGTCCTCGTTATAGTAGACAATGGCCTTTAAGGTGAGGATATTTTCTACTAGGGGTTAGAGAAAGACTAGCCAATAAAAATGTAAATATGTATTTCTTCTTCAAAGTAGCATTTTTATCAACTTATTGAATTTAATCATAAAACCAACTAAAATTAGTCTTCATCGATATTGGAACCTACATTCATTCCAAATTGGTAATACCTTAGGTTGTGTTGGTTCTCTAAGCACATTGCAAAATAATTTTTATACCAGAGAATTTATCGGTTTTTATACGTTGTTACATCAGGTTGTGTTCGGTCAAAAAAAGATAATACCACGCAAAAATTATATTTACTTAAAAGTTGAAAAATATATATAGAAATATTATTGTATATAGCACATTGAGGGAAAAAAATTATAAGCTAGCACCTTGTAAAAATACCTTAAGCACTATCATCTGATGTGGGCCCCACATATTTATAGTGGGTGCCACGCACACGGTGGGTCCCGTGTATTTATAGTCGGGCCCATAAAGGGTCTTTGGGTCCTATGTGCAGTGGATAGATAGGAAGGTATATACCCGGAAGTCGAGTTAGCTAGCCAGACGGTGGCGGCGGGTGTAGAAGTAGGTTAGTCAACGAGGCGGTGGAGTAACGCCCTAGCCATGACAGTAGCCAGAAAGTGAGCGGTGTTGGAGTTGGGGTAACACAAAAGGAGCCATCTTTCCAAAGTCAGGATGGTGAAGAGTTGTGGCCACGACTGCGACATCGGTGGTGTAGGTGGCTGGAGTGAGACGAGTGCAAAACGTATGAACATTTTTGTTTCCATGTAGAAGAAGTACAAGACGAATCGCCCCCTTCCCCCGCGCCACCGAAGTCCAATCTCTTCCGCTCCCTCCCCTCGCCGTCGCCCGAGCGGGAGGCCGGAAGTCCGGCACCCGCAAGGAGGGCGGTGGCGGGGCAACTTGGTTGGTTGGCGAGGGCACTCCGTGTGGACGATGCATGCATCTTCTCCGGTGAGGTAGCGGCCGCTCCGGTGGTCATGCGGCTAGATTCATGGTCCTTGGTAGCGGATCCGCGAGCCAACGAGAGCCCTGCATGGGGAAGGCTGGTGTTGGGCGGCGGAGCGAGCCTCTCCAAACTTTGGTGGTGGAGGTCCGGCCGCTGGGACCGGATCCGGCGTTGCCGTGCCCGGTTCTATCGTCATCGGTAACGGATCCGGCAAGCATGGTAGCGGCGGGCTGCGTGGTGGCGGCGACACAAGTGGGCGCTGCAGGAGGTTGAGCATGCAAGCGTGGCGCAGCCGGCGGGCGGCCCTATACGGCGGCGGCCGACACGAGCTGGTGGGTGGAGCAGCGCTGCTGCAGCCGGCACGGGCCACGGGCACGGTTGCAGCTGCCAGCGGCGATTGTTTTGCTTGCGTGACAGGCGACGGCCGTCGTGCACTCCGTCGACGCACGCGATGGCGTCGGCCCGACCGTGGGGCCTGGCCCTAGCTGGCCGTTGAGCAGCACGAGTGATGGCCGGCGTTGGCCGACCAGGATTGTGTTCCTAGCGGCTCGTGCTGCGGTGCCGCATGGGCGGCGTCCGGAGGCGGCGCCTTGTGGCTCGGATCTACTGCTCTCCCGCGTTGTTGGTGCAAGCTTGGTCCCGCGTAGAGATCGACTCAGTGCGGTTTCTAGACAGTAGGTAGCACGTGACCAACATCAAAGGTTTCTAAGAAGACAGATGATGTGAGGTGTTTTACTGCGGTACAAGGACCAAAATAAGGGCATAGAACTTTAAAGCTTAGTCTTCATTTTAGTCTCTATCTTTCTTGTTTTCTATGGTCCTTAGTGTGAGGTTTGAGTATAAGTGCTCGTGTATTTTCTAGCTATATAGTCAGATTTGTTTCTTTTTTAGCCATAGACATCATGTGAATGTTCAAGGCCAGATAATTTCCTTAATTAAAAAAGAAGAAGTACAAGACATTGAACGACCAGATCCAATAATGGAGATTGGTTTAACCAAAAACAACAAAAGAAAAACAGGCAGCGTTTATTGATTGCAATAAGTCGTCCTTTTCGATGGTGACGCAACAAAGATCCCGATCAAGATCGACGGGACTTGGTGGTCAACGCACATTGACCGCATGCATGCTTGATGGTACAAAATTACAATACTCCTTTCATATTAATATTATATGACGTTTAGGACAACGACATGGTCTTCAAAACGTAACGTTGGCTTCTTATTTTTATAAAAATATTTATTAAAAAGTAATATATTTATATTTTTATAAAAGTATTTTTAAGACAAATCTATTTATATGTTTTTCATATTTTCAAACTCAACAACTTAAAAATTATTCATGATTTATATTCTTAATATTTAACTAAAATTTTATCCAAAACATCATCTAATATCAATATAAAGGGAGTACATGCAATGCAACATGTGTACGTATACGTATCTGCATCGAGTCAACTGTAGAGAGAGATATAGGCGCTAGCTCCTTCTCCCAAGTCCCAAGAAATCTTTGCGTGTGTCTCGTCATGCCGCGGCCAGCCGGGCGACCACCGCTCATCGAGAGACCTTGGCCGAATATCTCCAAAGTCAACAACACGTCTGGGCGGCGACATGCTATCACTCTGGTGGCGCAATGCCATTACATAGTCCAGTTAAGATCGTTGCGAGGCTCGCAGTATGTAGCAGCGGTGCCAAGTGCCATGCATTGACCGCTATACACGCTGTACGTAGCGATATGATGCAAACAAGACCGTCACACGCGTGTAGTGACAATAAAAATACGGTGACGCCGTTATAACTTAGAAGTGTCCTTATAAAGTTATAATATGCTTTTTTAATAAGGATATTATAAGGATCTTCTTTGTAATTATTTACTAAGGATACTCTAAAAGGTTATTACTAAGGATACTCTAAGAGGTAATCGACGCACGAACGTACTCTCCTTTCGTATATAATTTAGATATCGTTTTTAACAACTATACGGTTTTTCAAAACGTAAATTTCTTATTTTTATATTTATAAAAATATTTATTAAAAATAATATATATATACTTTTATAAAAAAAATTTAAGACAAATCTATTCATATGGTTTTCACATTTAGGACATGTACAATAGTTTAGACAGCGGATGTCTATTTAACACATATAAACATCTAAATAGATAGCTCTACACTATGTTGTCTATTTAGCTGTCTGTGTGATAATAAATACACACTCTGGTCACTGTTGTTTTGCATGGGAGCATGGGCCAAAGCAGACCTAGGGTTGTTCGTTCTTCGGTTTATTCGGTAGTTTAGTTCGGTTCGATTTTGAGTAAAAACCGAAGCTGAAGCCGAACACCGAAATAAGAAAATCTAGAAACCGAAGCCGAACCGAAAAACCGACATTTCGGGTCGGTTTTCGGTCTTTGATAAAAAAGTGCTTACCCTGAAAAGCAGTAGACGAGATAGTAGAGATCAACACTCTCTTTCTTCATTAAATAAAATGATAGACAGTTGTTGTCTGTGGGTTGTACATGGCCTTACAAACTCAACAACTTAAAAATTATCTGTGATCTATATTCCCAATGTTCGATTAAAATCTTGTCCAAAACAATATCTAAATCCTATACGGAGGGAGTACTCCGTATATGGCAAAGGGTCAAACTGGTGGTAAAGCGGTCAATAATTTAATTTAACAATTTTAGAGATCGGACTCAATAAAAACATGACCAAAATACTTTTATGCTCACGACTTGCTTGGACCACATCACCACATGAAATTTTAGTTGGCATCCTCGTATCATCAGATATGATTGTTGTTGTTCAGGTCAATACGTCAGAGCAACTCCAACAACTTCTGTAAAACACACCTGCTAGCTAAAATTTAGAAAACAACAGAAAAAATAAGATCCAACAGACTCGTCTTGTGCTGTGCTCGGTATCCTGGCTCGTCAAAACTCACTCCTCGCTCGGAATCTATACCGAGTGGAAGCCGCTCGCAATCGTAATCCTCTCACGTCTCCTCCCGTGTTTCCCTCCTGCCTGCTGCCCAGGCGCGGCACACCCACCGGCGGACAGCTTCAGCGACGAACTCGAGGTCCGGAGAGCGGCGTCCCGACGGAGGTCCTGGGCGGCGCGGGGCGGTACAGCTCGTGGCGTCCCGACGGAGGTCCCGGGCGGCGTGGGGCGGCGGAGCTCGCGGCGTCCCGGCGGAGCTCGTGGCATCGGGCCGCCGGATTCGAGGCCGCCATGAGGAGGAAGAGTGCCGGATTCATATATCGTCTTTTTCCATCCATCAGCCGGATTCCGTCGATCTCCGGCTCTTCCGCTCCGGAGGACGACGGATTTTGCAAATCAAAGCAACAACAACAGCGAACCAGCTAGCAACAGCTAGCAGCAGTCCAGCCTTCGCGCTTGGATTTTGCAAATCAAAGCAGCAGCAACGAACAAGCTAGCAACAGCCTTCGCGCTTGGCCCGGCGGCGTTGACTCCGCCGCCTCCGTCTCCTAGCACGTCGAGCGTGAGCAGCGCGGCGCCCGGGTCGGACCAGTCCGCGAGGAGCTACCACCGGGGGATCGCGCGCAGCGGGCGGTGCCGCGGGGCGTAGGAGACAGAGGAGGAAGAAGACTTGCAAAGAGAATGACATTCGGGGCCCACCTAGTGTTCTATATAATCTGAAGTATGATTTGGCTAGACCGTTGGAATTGACTGCAATTTAGAGAGCGGATCTTAGCTAAATGACTCTTTAAATGAAAATATAGAGAGTAGAATATAGAGAGGCGGTTGAAGTTGCTCTTAGTATAGTTTTCTAAATCGTTTTAGGCATGCGTAGTATATATATACTCGATTGTATAAATGGAATCATTTGTGATTTTTGTATGACGATGGACGCTGCGTGTATTTAAATAAACACACCCTCGATCCCGTTTTACTAATATTGCGGTTTGACGCAAGGGAATCCCATTCAAACACGTTCACATTGTCCACAAAAGCACATCTCAAATAAATAAGGCGCTGAGAAGTACAAACGCGGACGCTCACAATGCATGCATATTTGTTTATCTATGAATATGCGGACGAAAATCTTACCTACATGAGACCCTCCGGGTGACCGGACCGGTAGATGTTAATATTGACAAAGTCACTACAAGCACATCGACGGTCACATCGCCTATCACTAAAAAAATAGCGTCGATTAAATCTTATAATAAATTCAGAAAAATACGACGCTTATAGCGAGTCGAGGACTCGAGCCCTAGTGTATAGGTTCCACTACAAGAAATAATAATGTTACCCATTGATCTAGGATCTTATCTACTTTTTAAATCAGTCGATCAAGCTCCTCAATGTTTATTTATCGGGTCAATCTTACTAATATTAATTTGTGCGTGCTCCTTAACGCACCCCATATTCTACATCTGAAACGTGTTGGATATTATATATAGAATTCTCTGCTGTAGATAAAAATACACCTAACCACGTGTATATACCATATATATGTTTGCAACGGTGACGCGTAACCACGCGTTTTTTATCCGATAATATTTTGCATTTGCTCCAAGTCCGAGAGAGGCCTAGTGGTCTGGCATGCAGGCAATGAGGCAAGGGACCGGCCCCAACGTGGCTGCAGCGCGCACGTGTACATGGACCGGCCGGCCCTGTCGAACGCGTGCGTGCCGTCCTAGCCAGCAGCGAGTGAGCAGGCAGCGCGCGCGGTCCAGCCTCGTCGTGTGGCAGGTGTGCGCGTGCATGTGACCAAGGCCGCAAGGCGCGCGTGTGATCGATCTGGTGACTGGCTGTGTCTGTGGGCTCTATTAGCTAGCCGGTTGCCTGCCTGCCTGGCTGGGCGCGCGAGCGTGAGATCAGAGACGGCCGGCGCACCTCGTGATCTCACACGGCACGCTCCTCGAGGTCGCACGAGGCCGTGGCCGTGTCTGATGTCTCTCTTGTCCTAGGCGATCGATCGGGTCCTCTCTGTGTGTACGCTTCTGCCACGCACGTCAAGGTAACTTTTGACTTGACTTGCATCGGCGCGGCTGCATATGCGTCACGTACGGCCGCCGAGAAGGACGCGAATATCTCGCGGAGGGAGACCCCGCCGCCCGTCTCCGCGGCTCCGGCTCCCTCGGCCAGCCGTCTATCGCCGCGGCCCTTACCAATCGGTGCTCCCTCTCCTTCACCTCTGCCTTGTCCGACTCTAGCGGCGTCCTGCTGCCTCCGTTCCTTACTTGCCTGTGGTCATCGTCGGCCGGCAAGCCACCTCCAACCCCTCATCATCCTTTTTATAATTGAGGAATGAAAATAAGTTTTTGACAATAGTTAGAGTACGATTTTAGCTATTTCGTCCGTCCGTCTGAAGCGGGAGAAAGCGCTTACTACGGAGTTACTTGCTAATCCTCCGTCCGTTGGCCACAACTTGTCCTTCCACGTGTGATAAAATGCATTCGTTTCTGGGCCTAATCTAAGGATCGACGTCGCCTAGAGACGAGCGAGCAGAAGGACGACGAAGAGCTGCCCGGCACCAGCGACCTGTGGTGGTGGGCTCCTTCCGCTCCCGCCGGGTTCCTCCTGCACCGCAGGATATATATGATACAGTGCCGGCACTTGTCCTTCCACAAGTAGAAGATCTCCGAGGGTCTGAAAGCCAGACGTCGCACTTGGTCGCCGGTCGGGCCTCGCCCACGCCGGCGGATGGGCCGTCGTTCCTGTTTGGGCCGCCGCAGCCGTCGCGTGGGTTCCATGTCGCCGATCGAGGCTGTCGGCCGTCCGTCACAACGCGCCGGTCGGAACCGAGTAGGTTAAGGCAGTCGGCCACAGACTAAAAAAAGTGTAAGTAAGTGGTGAGCATCAAAGTCGTTGTAGTATAGTGGTGAGTATTCCCGCCTGTCACGCGGGTGACCCGGGTTCGATCCCCGGCAACGGCGCTCCATTTTTTTTTTCTCTGGCGGGGCGTCACCAACAGGCTAACGCTCGAAATATGGTGGAGAACTGACATTCGTGCAGTAATTTTTACTCGTCTTAACGATCACTGGATGGGCCACAGGTAACAGTCGGAATTCTTTGGAAGCAATCCTCACATAACTGGCATGCTACAACACATGGCCCGGACCCTGGAGTAACTTTATAATAAGTTGAACAATTTGCTTTCATCGATTGCTCTATCCGCAGTGACAACTCCGTAGTTTTCAGTTCTGCCAATTTCACCACTCGAACGTTCACCAACACCAGGAGGAAACGGCATCGAGAAAAAAAAATACGAGATGTTTTTACTGCATGCGTTCCATACGCCTTTGTGTTTCAAACTCCATCATCAGCATAGCTTTGCTTCAGGCCTTGGGCAGCCTACCTGCACCCGAAGCAACCGAGAGCGCGGTTTGTTGTCAAGCATGCCGACAAGCCTAAGATTCAACACTAGATTGGCGCAACTGAATTTCCACAAGCAATGACTCCAGAACACACTAGTAAAATGTCTCATCTCTACTAAATTACCACCAGATTTTGTACAGATACAATGCCCAGCATTAAAAACCAAACCACCCATATAAGAATTTCGCCTCAAGGCTCTCAAAACACCACATGATCATGCGTGTAACGGGGAAGGTAATGTCTACACCTCCCAGCTGCGGCATCCAGGCTATCTTGTTCAACCTATTCTCTACCATATACAAAATCCAAATTTTATTCACTGCGCACTGAGTTGTACTTCTCAGCAAGTGCAGTAGTAGACACTATCTTGTTCATCAGATTCTTGAACCGTATACTGTAGTCGCTGCCACTGCACAACACAACACAAATGATTAAATAAATGCTAAAGATAAAATGGTTCAAGAAAGGAATGATGGCGGGAAATCTTGTAAAAGATAAGGACTGACTACAGGATCGAATCAAGACTGACCTTATGCGGCTCAAAGAAGATATGGCTCGCAGAGCACTACGGATCATGTCTTCATTCCGATCAACCTCCTGCTTCACTGCATCACCCTTGGGTTTGTGACTTATAGTTTTCTCAATAGGTTCCACTATGGAGTCCAAAACTGAACGGCAAAGCAACAATATCAGAACAGAAGTTACAACATTTGAAACTGCAGTTAAAGGTTCAAGATTACAACAAACCTGCAAGAACAGCAGAAGGGCACTTGTCTGCTAGCTTTGAGAGAATCAGATGGCAAGGCATTTTTACGTCATAATGATCTGCAAGAGGGCATTGCAGTAAGAACCACAACACACAAAAAAAGACTGTCAAGCTCATGTTGAGAAATATACAGAGCAAAAGAAGCAAATTCAGGTGCAGTACCAACTTTGAAGGAAATGGGTAAAGAAATCCATGATGATAAGTAAAGAAATTCCAATATGCTTAACATATGTCTAATGAATGATGGTCTTATGTTACATAGAAAGTGAACACATAATATCACACTGCTGTAATATTAATAGACAGCTTGATTTGCATTAAGGAAAATATTTTGGTGCAAGAATAATTTCCAAGGGTCAAATATTTCATGTAACCACTGGTACAGAAAAAACATTCAGGGAAGATCATGAAATGTTTACATCAAATTAATTTATTCTACACAGAATAAGAAAGCACCAGTCTATCGCATAATTACAGGAAAGTAATTTGCTTCATTTTGAATTCAAGTTTTGAAATAACTAGATACTAGACCAGTTATATCCCATATAAGGGAACCAAGTAAATCCGAAAAAGTAAAGAGATCCTTCTATCATGCTGGTAAAAGTATGGTACACACAAAATCTGAAAGACCAACAATGGTACCAGTGTACCACGCGTGATAAGGCATGTATATACCAGGAATAGGTTGATTTGGATAAAAATTTCAGTTATTAATCCTGCAAGTGACAAAAGCATACTTACCGCCTAAGCCAGACAAGAGGAAAGGTACAATAAACGATGAAGGATTCACTTGGTCAAGGCAACTGTCCAGCAACGTGTCCACACATTCAAATGCAGCTTTCCTAAGTTCAAGACCATCATCTACAACATGCTTGAAAGGCCCAAGATCAACAGTCCTGACCAATTCTTGCTGCAAAGAAAGGACAATTACTTTCATAGCGTAACATCTTAAAGCGGGATGAATATTATGATGCAACTCAGTTAAGAGCTCAAACAATATAACTAACAAATAATAAAATACCTTTATAACAGTCTGGTCATACAGAAGAGGTAATAATTCTGGGAGAAGACCTTTGATCAAATTTGGCTTGTTGTGGGCAGCTGTGCTCAAAGCCAGAACTGCTGCTCGTCTCACATGCTATGAAATGCAAACAGAAGAAACAACAAATAAATTATTGAGTTCCAAAACTTGCCATCATCACTGTATATGATAAATAGATAAGTAAAGAAGTATATTTACCCTATCGCTGTCTTTAATCAACATCAGGAAAGTTGATATCTCAGAGTACATGATTTCATCTATTTTTTCAGGCCGTTCAACAATTGAATATTTGATAGCAATGGCAACCGTAGCTCTTGTGTTTGCTGCTGGGCTAGACGTGCGTACCTACACCCACCCAAAAAAAAAGTGAGATGCCATCAGATTATTAAAGCAAAAAAAAACAACTTATAAATGGAGAATAGCTTTGATGATTATCAATATCATACCTTCAAAGCAGGGATTAGTTTTTTTGGTTCAATCAGTGCAATTTTTCCCAAACACTCTGCAACGACATTCCGAACTCCCTCCTCTTCACTTTCACAGTGATTAAAGAGCAATGCCAATATCTTCTCAATGTTTGAATCCTGGAGTTCACTCTGGCCGTTATGGTCAACAGTTTGCCGCACGATTACCTGACAGGTTTTGAATACATGCAAAACGTTAGGCAACAGTTAGATGGGGAATACATCTCACAATCCAAATTCCAAAGGAAGGAACCAACCTCTTTAAGCGAATGAAGCAACAGGTATTGCTTCTTCTGTTGATTGTCAATCTGATCCAAAATGAATGGTAAATACTTGGAGAGGTTGCCAACAGCAATGTTTCCAAGTGCATAGGACGCTGCAGACTTAATCTCCTCAAAAGGTGATTGAAATGATTCAATGACAATGTTCTCAATCTGAACATGATTGCTGAGGTCCTTCCTCCTTCCAATTTCTCCCAAACATAACAAGGCCATATGTTGTTTAGCCTGAGATGAAGATCATGCAAAATCAGCAGATGAGAAAGATTATTATTCTAAATCCATAAAAAAACATGCAATCAACCTATGCAGCAACTAATAATTTGGTGATGCCCATCAAGTCTAACAAATCTAGTCTATAGTTCTGTAATGTCATAACAGCTAATGCACCAATACCAAAGTTTTTATAAAATTTCCCAAATACCAAATAAAGGTGTAGGATTGACTGACTGCAGATCATTAAGTTGCTTATATTTTCAGTTACAATGATTGTTTGTGACCTCACAGAAACAAAGATCCATCACGGCAGCAACTTGACATCACAACAATTTCCAAAACCAAACAATATCTGAAACAAAGAGGCCGTGCACTACCTAAATTTAAAAATGGCATAGTGTAATGTCCACCCACTTAGGAGTATCAGTACAACTTCTAAAATACTTAACAGAGAATTAGGACACAACATCTTTACACCAAAGGGCAAAAGGCATGACATGGATGAAAACGAGTAAATCTGCTGAACAAGGAAGGAACATATCCTTTATCAGGAGAAAGTATGACTAACAGAGTTAGAAGCGCTGTCATCTTTCAAAATGCCTTTAAGCATTTCAATTGTAGCTGCACACTTCTGATCACCTGCTGCTAAGCACAGAACAGCAACACACTTAGCAATGGAAGACAGTGCTTGCTTGGCAAGACCACCTGACTGTGACGGCTTAGCAGCTGAAATGAGGGAATCCAACAAGGCATCAAAGCTAGTATTTGCAGATTGGACTAGTGAAGCAAAAAACCTCTGAAGAGCCTGTAAATAGAATCATATGTTAGTAGCAATATAAAAAGAAATCAAGTGCTCAAATCTGCTGCTGGTGGTGATGGTGGTGGTGTGGGCTTGGGGTGGGGAGGATTACCTGCAGTGCTTGCCCTTGCAAAAGGGCACTCCTGATCAAAATAAGCACCTGAGGCAAAACCTTGTTTCTCACAGCTAAACCAACATTTTGAATGGACTTTCTGTCAACCATTATTGTGCAACAAAGTTCCAATGCAAGAGCTGTCATATGCAAATCCATGTCACTGCCACAATTAGAAATAAGTCGATGTCAGTTGTCATGGCAGAGCATATGCAGGTTGATGAAGAAAGCAAGAAAAACAAACCTTATGAGGGTAGAAAGTTCAGCAATTATCGTCTCATACGAAGAAGAGCCAATTTGACCACCGTATGTGACAACCAATGAATTTAATGTTCCCAATGTTGCCTGCCTAAGAGCTCTGTTGGCCTGTTAAATAAGAACAAAAATAACCAAGGCTTTATCTTGCAGTTCACTATCATAGCCAATCTTATTAAGAGGAAAATAAATCAAAACAAAGGCAGTAAAGGTTCATGTAAGTATATCTTCACCTTACGAAGGAAAGCTGTGAGCTCAGAAACAACATGGTCCAGGACACACGAGAGATCAATACGAAGAGGTGAATTCGCAATAACTGAAAATGCCTGTAAAGTGAAAAAACATTTAAGTGCCTCAGTAAAGTAACGTAACAAAAACAATAACAAGTCATGGCACTGAAATGGTTCGTGGAAATAGGTAACATAAAAAATAAACAGTAAATTCCCACGCGTAGGTATCGATGATGATAATAAGATACAAAAGATAAATAGGTTACCCAGGGTCCAAACAAAAAGATCTAAATTAACTTTACTCCAGCTATAACTAAAGAAACATAGCCATTATGGAACCAAACTCTTCCATGCAGATGTCATGATAAGGACAGAACATTTGCATTTATTCTGATAGTCTCAAAACAGTATTTCAGCATATGAGCTTTAACATATAAATACCATACAGAATAGCACTCCGCTATGTTAAATCTCAATTTAAGTTTGTATCCTATATAAGCAGACAATAGCTTACCTTGACAGCTGTAAGTCTTGTTATTTCGTTACCCATCCTATCAACGAGTATGGGAAGGCATGCTGGTAATTCTCTTTGAAGGCCATCACCGAAAGTCGAGACCACAAGACTCATGCATGATATTGCACATTCTTTAACCTCCTGGGAGAACATAAAGTTTGCATAAGTGATGCATGTACACTACAGGCACACGAGGGATGAAGCACGACGGGGAATTTCGCCAAACCTGATCTTGATCTTGATTAGCCAAACGTCCCAGTATAGCCTTATAGATTGGACCAATATATGGCCTGAAATCGACAGCAGTTGCCTGCATCATAAAATAACAAAGGTAAAATTTAAAATAAAAATAACAGGGACCTTCATGTCTGCAAAGCAAGGAGTACAAGATTGACCTCAAGATTTGGACGAAGGACACGGACTAGTTCTCCGCACACCCGCAAAGCCTCAGCAGTGACTTTATAATATCTATCTCCAATAGCAGATAATATAGGGGTGGAAAGTGCCTAGAAATTTAATTTGCAATCAGCAACCGCTTCGACTGTCTTTAAGTATTATGGTATACTGCTAGAAGCTACTGTACCTGGATGTATGGATGAAACACAGATGGAGAATGTGAAGCCATAACAAGCCTTGTAAATACAAGGGCTTCAATCTTCAGGTTGGAGGTAGAAGATTTATCCTGCCAAATTAATCATAGGTTAACAAATGCTTTCAAAAAAAAAACCAAGGCAATGGAAGACACTAACACTCAAAGCCTTCTCAATCCCAGGAACAAGTGAGCCAAAATGATCAGCAAGACAGTCTGGTAGTACAACAACAAGCTCCTTCAACACTGAAAATGCCCCAACCTGAAAGTGTTTAAAATAAGATCAGATTTATCATTCCACAGACCATGAGTTGAAGGATAGTTGAAGAACAAACCTTTGTCTTGATCGATTTTTCACGTAACTGCCTGTTGATAGACTTGACCACTTTTGGCACCTCTTGTTTCAGCAACCATCGAGGACTGCAAAACAAGACATATTGATGCATGGGGACGGACCATAGAATATGCAGCCTAAATGCATAACTTTTCTGCTAAGCATAACCAAGGAAGGGTGTATACCTCGACTCATCGATGTCACCTTGTCCTTTTGTTACATTACCAGTTTGGCGTAACAACTCGATGAAGGTGTTGAAGATGTCCATCTAGAATCAGATGCAAGCTTCATAAGATTAAGCAATAGGGCAACTCAGGTTTTATATTAATTAAATGCCATGTATTTACCTTTACATTCTCCTCTCTCTCCCTAAACCGTTCAATTAACTTTGGGCAAGCCTGCGGCAACCAAAATATACTGGTAAAATTAAACACAGGCAAACTTGATATAGAAAAAACAGATTATTAAACTAATTGTTGAAGCAGAATTTAGTAAACAGTATCTAAAAAACATTGTAAACAACAAGGCAAAAATAGAAAGATGCTTCACGTAGCAAACAAAATTTGTCAGCTGATCATATGTAGGTTCAACTTTGATGTCAACAAACCTCCAGATACATCTTCGACAACATTTCAGGACGAGATACTATAATTGCAGATAGGCACTTCGCTGAAGCCCTACGGACTTTCCAGCTAGCATCCTCGTCATCTGTATACTCATTCGCACTCTCACTGGGGAAAAAGTGTTAAGAGAGTATTATTTACATGAACTTGATCCAATTGATCTATAGGGCAGTTCTGCAAGCATACTAGTGACATACTCATCATCATCCTCTTCCTGGCCTTCCTCATCGGTATCCTCCTCCATGCTATCAGTGAAATTAGGATCATAGCTCACATATTCCAAAGCAAGATTCAGAATGCCCTCACAATACGGTGATATATCCCTTGGGCACCTCAGCATAAAGCTCTCAAGAGCCTGTATGGAAGAAAAAAAATTAGAGCAGATTCAAAGGACACTCATACAAAACAAATGTAAAAAAAAAGATTCCTACCTGCAAGCTGTATTCACGGAGCTCTTCATCATTTTCGGATGCACTTGTACAATAGCTTATGAGCAAAGGAACAGTTTCAGCAAGATGTGGTCCAAAACGGTATCCGACAGAACGACTGTGAGAAGTGCATAATGTTAGAAGGCGCATTGCAGAAAATATTGGCTAAGTTATTAGTAAACTAATAATGCACGGAGTAGTATATATAACCCACATTCAAAGTTAACCAAATATTTTTCCTCAAAAGCTATCATGAACATATATATTCCCTATAGTTAGTAGGGACCCTTGCCTGCAAAAGTTTTAACTTTCAAGATAAAACATGTACCTTAGAGAACCAATCATTTGGATATTTGTTCGGGTAATTTCGGGTTTTGCACCTCTATTTTTCAGCAATTGAACAACTTGCAAAGTTGCCTTTGCTAGCAAATCATCTGATAAACTTGGGGCAAGCGATGCTGCAAAGCAGAGTGAAGTGTTAATGGTGGTTATAAATACCTAGACCTGCTAGATATTACATCTACATAAATCATTTGCAGGAGACGAAAAGGATAACAAATACAATGAGAATAGAAGTGTGTGACTTACCAATACAAGAAATAGACTTTTTTCTGACGCTTGCTTGGTTGGAACCCAACTGAGATAAAAGTGCATTTAGCATATACTCGTGATCTTTTGTGATCAAGTTGCCAAATCTATGAAGCACATCCCCCAATATATCAAGGCATTCACATTTAATTTCAGCACCTTTTGCCTGCCAACAAACGAAGGGTTACATTTAAACGTTGTAAAATCAAGAGATGAACAAAGACCTTATTCACCCATGTAGATGGTAAAACAGCCATGCTCACTATTATTCTGTAAATTTCTACAATTATAATTTCTCAAATCAATTATAGAAAATATGTGAGCATATTCTATTGTCAATCCTGACACAGATTCTCCGGTTGATAAAAAAACACATCATCCTTGTCTTCAAGGAACAAGTTTGATAGCAACTGCATAACCTGCATTGTAGTGCCTAAAATCTGATAATACTGAATTGAATAGACGGAATTTGAAAATTACTGTAGTAGTTAAAAAAACATTCCACAGGGTTCTCAAGTAGTAGTCACTCATTAACACAGCACAACTTAAAATAGATATTATTTTCTAAAAAGCGGCTTAAAATAAAGTTATTTGTTTAAAAGGCGTATCTATTAGGATCGCTAACTGGAAGATAACTACAAAAGCTTCAACACTACATGTGAATACTTATGTTGCTGTCCAACGAACCATCCAGACAGTTCATTTTGGTCGCAAGACATACAGGAAAAATGTATGAGCTACAAGAACATCATACTACAACTCATAGTTAGAAAGGTCAGAAACCAAAGCTTAACCAGCACACAGGGAACATTTCGAGTATAGAGCCTGGAAATGCAGAATTTTGGTACTCAAGAAACAAGGTAGAAAACTTACAGTATTGACACCCTTGATGAGCTGTGGGGCAAGAGAAAGCAAAATCTTTTCAGCAAGTGATGGCGTAGTAACTTCTGCAATGATTGTCTTCAGGGCTATACTAGCAGTATCTCGATGCTGGTCCTTTCCATTGATCAATTTATCACAAAGTTTGTTGGTCATGTCCACTACCTTGTCCTCACCAACCTTCTTGACAAGTGGAGCCAAGCTACAAGACCAGATTACAAGATATAATAAATGCCACATAATGCAGAAAGCAAGAACTGTGGGGGCAAAAAAAACAACTTAAAAGTAAATTTCTATGCAACAATGTGCTTACATGATGCAATTACCGAAGCATGACAAAAAGGAAGGATACACAACAGCAAGTAAACACATTTTCTCTCATTGAAAAAAGTCATCTAAGCTGAGAAATTCAACGCGTAACAACAACAAAACACCCCTAAATGCTAGCATTAAGAGGATAGCCTAAAGCAGGAAGATCTTTAAAATGTGTGATTGCACACCACCAGAGATATTATAGACATGTGAATTTATTTGTTTTATACAAGATACATTTAACACATACTCAAAAATGTTATGCCAAAAAAGTAATAATAAATTAGTAATTGAGTTGATATATTGTGGTGAAGGAAGGAGGGATGTGGGGGTGCGGCAGGAAGCAAATAACAGCAGATGGCATACCATTTAACGGCTAAACCAGAAACATCGCCTGAAGCATCTTCCAGTTGTTGAAGAACAGTACTCGTTAACTTGGGCTCAAGTTCTTGATCAGCTTTGAAGCTCTCTTTATTCAATTCACTAAGCAGATCTGATGTTGCCATATATCTGTAGTCTTTATCCTTCCCTGTCATCTGAAAGTGCAATTAACAAAGTATATTAGAAGTCAAAAGGATATTCAGTCTAAACCAACTTCATACAAATTAGATTAATACCTTCTCCAAGATGTTGGTTATGTTTAAATTTGCCATTTTTGCAAGCCTGTCCAAACCACTCTTCCAAGTATTCACCTATGTCCTGGAAAACAAAATGGGTAAGCAGACAGCCCAAAAGAATATATCTGCATTTTGAGTGTTCGTCTGCTGGTATACATATAGCACGCAGCACAGCAGTGGAAAAGACAAACAGTGGAGGAATTGTTTTTTATGATCCTAATGAGAATAACCTTTTTGCACGGGAAATCCCAACAAGGATAACGATTATTTAACTCCAGAGTCACACACGGTCAACAGAAAAAAAAAAGGTTCATTGTTGCACTGCTACTTTTAGCCATGGAGTACTATTAGTTGTACAAATACATCATTAGAATGGCAACATAAACTTCAAATCATACTGTTTGTCGAGAGTGCAAAAGGAGAATGGTACACTGTGCATGACGCAATAAGAAAATCCATCCTAAATATAACACTCATGAGAGCAGCAAAGCTGCTGACTCTAGAATGCAAGAACACATGTACGTAATGCAACACAGACATGCTTAAACTCACCCGCAAAAAAAAAGAAGAAGAATGCTTAAAATCTTAAACTAAAGAGACAGTACACCTGGAAAATATATAATCCCATTCCAAAATATCTTCCAAAGTATTAGTAAGCCAGTAAATAGTTGGAGACATGCAAAAGCAACAATGCTACAGAATTAAGAGATAATTGCCTGAACAATTCTAGTACCATCCAACACTCCAATCAACAGTGCATTCTGAACTTCTGATGGCAACTTGCTCAACGAAATCTACTCTACTGCACTGATGACGGCTAAGTGCTACTGAATTAAGAGATCCAAACCGATAGTTACACAAAAAAATCAGGATGGGAAGGATGTGGGTGCCACAGCAGGCCCTACCTTCTGCTCTGGAAGGGGATGCCAATGCCTCCCTGCCAGCAGTAAGAGGAGCGAGAAGGGGATGGCGGAGATCTGCAGTAAGAGAAAGGAAAGATCAAGATGGGAAGGACATAGGGCATAAGAGATCCGTTTCGCACAGCAAGATCAAGGGGATGGCGAAGAACTGCAGAAGAAGGCGAGGAACGCAACCTCGGTGGTTCCGGCGTCTCGCGGCAGCGCCGGCTAGCCGAGGACCGATGCGCAACAACGAGCTCCCGGGCGGCGGCGGCGGCGGCGTGATGGGAGCGACTGGGCAGCTCCCCTGCGGCGTAGGGTCTCACTGAACCAAACTAAACTGATCCGTTCTTAAGAAAAAAAAAACCAAACCGGGCCAGATTACAGGACACCTAGGTCCATTTACCACCGAACCGACTAGGCCTGGGCCCAAACCATTACCCGGATGATTGGAGGCGCTGGGACAAGGGACGGACGATCCTATTCCTTCCAGCAGCCCATATCCCAATCGGAAAGCCCAAATCCACCCAGGCCTATCACGTGAAAGCAAGGCGCATGAATACTTTTTTTTTAGATTAAGGAAAACATCCTGCCTCGACATACCCGGAGGAATGCCCACAGCCCAAAGTTTACAAAAGAGTCACGGTCATTAAGACCAAACACCAGACGCCCTCAGGCACTACTAACAGCCACAGCTGCTTACAGAGTCCAAAAAGACACAGAAACAGCACTACTCAAAGAGTAATACCACCATAGACTCTAAAACAAACTCAAAGCTCCAGTCGGCCTCTAGCACACCAACCTGAGGCACCAAATACTTGCATGGCCACCACCTCCAATTTGCTGCTACATTGATTCAACAACCCATTCGTTTCCTCTTTAGACAGCTTCGCCCACTCCCTGATCCAGTAGGTCGCCCTGAAGATCACCTGCAGCGAAACATTAGAGTGGGTTCTTTTGAAGACAACATCATTTCTATCCAACCAGATGGTCCAGCATAAAGCCGCTGCCCCAATCATGGTCTGGTTTCTAATCTTGCTATGAAAACTAGACACCCAATTTCCAAACATATCTTGAACATTTGTAGGTGCTCTAATGCCAAAAGCAATCTGAACAATATTCCACCACAACCGCGCTCTATGGCAGTCAAAGAACAAGTGTTGTATGGTTCATCACTATTGCAGAAACATCAAGTGGTGCTGCCCTTCCAACATTTTTTTCGTAAATTATCTTTGGTCAAAATGACACCATGTCTAAGATACCATAAGAAGACCTTTATTTTAAGAGGAACTTTAATCTTCCATAAAACACTGCTTACTTTATTCCTATCTTTGTACATTATTTCTTTGTACATTGAAGCAACAGAAAAGGACCTGCTCTTGCCTATGTTCCAACAGAATTTGTCTTTCTGGTCTGTTAGTACAACAGAAGACACCTTCCCAACTAGGTCCATCCATTGTCTCCCCCTTTCCCCTGTTATAGCACGTCTAAAGGACACATTCAGTGGTGTGGTTCCCATCACCCTTGCCACGGTTTCATTTTTTTTTCCTAACAATCCTGTAGAGGGAGGGGTACACCTCCATGAGGGGCTTACATATCCACCTGTCTTCCCAGAATCTAGTCTGGTTGCCCCCCTGAACCATAAAACTCCCCTTAGACAAGAACAGATCCTTAATATCCATCAACCCTGCCCAAAAATAAGATTCCCAGGTTTTCTCGAGACTTGTGTTAAAGCTTTGTCTTGCAAGTATTTTCGTTTCAACAACTGCTGCCAGACCCCTTCCTCATTTAGGAATTTAAAAATCCACTTGCTCAATAAGCAGATGTTCTAAATTTCTAAGTTTAAAATGCCCATTCCTCCCACACACTTAGGTAGACTAAGAACACCCCATTTCGCTAATCTGTACTTTTTCTTGTGTTCAGTAATCTGCCAAAAAAAACCTAGATCTGTAGTAGTCTAGCTTTTTTAGAATTCCTTTAGGAACTTTTAAGCAAGACATCATAAACATAGGCAAGCTAGACAACACCGAGTTAATGAGGACTAGCCTCCCTCCTGCCGATAACAGCTTCCCTTTTCCAACTACTGAGCTTTTTCTGAAATCTTTCCTCTATCATCCCCCAATCTTTCTTAGTCACTCTATTCGTACTCATAGGTATTCCCAAATATTTGAAAGGCAATCTACCTAACTTACACCCGAAAAGTTGCACAAAATCTATCGCTCGCTCTTTAGCCTCCCCGAAGCAGAAGATTTCACTTTTATGATAGTTAATCTTGAGCCCGGAAAGTTCTTCAAAAGTTCTAAGGACCAGTTTCAAATTTTTTGCCTCATTGATATCATTTTCCATAAAAAGGATCGTGTCGTCGGCATATTGAAGAATCGATAATCCTTCATCAACCAGGTGAGGTACTAGACCCCCTAAATTGCCCACTCTCTTTAGCTCTTGAAATCAAGATGGCCAACATATCAGCCACAAGATTAAAAAGAATAGGAGACATAGGGTCGCCTTGTCTCAACCCCTTCCTAGTTTGAAAAAAATGCCCAACATCATCATTTACTTTAACACCAACACTCCCCCCCCGACACTATGTTTTCTATCCATTTACACCATGTTTCTGAAAAACCTTTCATTCTCATGGTTTGTTGAAGAAAGTGCCAATTAACTTTATCGTATGCCTTTTCAAAATCTAATTTCAGAATTATCCCATCCATCTTATTCTTTTTTATCTCATGCAAAGTCTCATGCAGAACCACTACCCCTTCCAGGATGTACCTTCCCTGCATAAACGCAGTCTGAGAAGGTCTGATACTCTGATCACCTTATTTGCAACCTTAGAGATCATATTTGCCAAAACCTTAGTGACAATTTTAAAACTGACATTAAGCATGCAAATAGGTCTATATTGTTCAATTCTCGTCACCTCATTCAGCTTAGGAATAAGAGTGATGATTCCAAAATTCACACTAAACACAGGTAAATTGTTGTCCTGAAAATCTTTGAACAAGGCCATAATGTCAGCTTTTAATAAACTCCAGAAAACCTGGTAGAATTCCACAGGAAAACCATCCGGGCCTGGAGCTTTGTTGTGTTTCATTTGGAAAATGGCCGCTCTCACCTCTTCCTCAGTGAACTTGGCAGTCAGAATCTCATTTTCCACGTTTGAAACTTGGGGTATGTCCTCTTTTCTATTCTCATTTAGTGTAAAATCGCTTCTAATCGGCGCACCGAAGAGGTTTTTATAGTAACTCGTTATGTATTTCTTTAGATTCTCTTCCCCCTCTATAATCCCCTCATTTTGTTCCAGTCGAAAGATTCTAGTCTTTCTATGTTTACCCCCAGCGACCAACTGAAAGTATTTGGTGTTGTTATCCCCTTCTAAGAGGTTAATTGTTTTGGCTCTTTGGAACCATTTCACCTCTTCCTCTCTTAGCAGGTAAGCCAACCTATCTTTAATACAATGCTTCAAGTCTAACTCCTGCTAATTTAGCAGCTGGTTCTCAGCCTTTCTATCTAGCTCATCTGCTTTCCTCATCAATTCTTGCTTTTCTTGTTTTTCTGGCCCTCTCGTATCTTTTGCCCACCCCCTTAAATATTGGCGTAGTTTCCTAATTCTGTTTTGCCATCTTTGCATTGCATTAGCACCCCGGCATTCACTATTCCAGACTCTTGACACTAGGTCAAAGAATCCTTCTTTAAGCAGCCAACCCAACTCTAACTTAAAATTGGAGCTCTTGCTAGCCCCCTTACTCTCTCCTGTATTCAACAGGAGTGGGGTATGGTCTGATAGTTCTCGTGTTAACGCAACCACGGTGGTCAGAGGAAATTTCTCTTCCCACTCCGTACTAACCAACACCCTATCCAATTTCTCATATGTTGGAACACTAAGCGAATTAGCCCAGGTGTATTTACGACCCGACATCTCCAACTCCCTTAGGTCCAAACTGTCTATAATTGCATTGAAAAGAAAAGGCCATTTGTCATTAAATCTCTCATTGTTTTTCTCCCTATGATTCCTTATAATGTTAAAATCCCCTCCTACCATAAGAGGCACCTTTTCCTTTCTGCAGGTATTAACCAGCTCAGCTAGAAAAGCTTCCTTGTATTTCGGTTGAGCAGCCCCATAGACAGCTACCAAAACCCACTGAAAGTCATCACTTCTATTCCTAACTCTGAATTTGACATAAAAGTCTCCTTCCTCAATGCTGCCTATATCTAGATTATCTAGATTAATTCCTAGAAGAATCCCTCCAGACCTCCCATGTGGCTGAGTCCAATGCCATATAAAATTTTCCCCCCACAATAGTTATCTACAATGGATTGAGAAAAATCTTTTTTACCTGTCTCCAACAGAGCAATGAAGTCTAAGCCATGCTCTTTGGATGCATCATTAAGGAACCTTGTTTTAGCCAAGTCACTAAGACCTCTGCTATTCCAAAAGATCCCTTTCATTTGGACACAATTTTAGATTTTGAGCTGCCTACAATTCTAACTTTACAAGCCTTTTTTTTAAGTGTCTTAGCACTTGGCTTGCATTTCCTCCTAGTCAGTTTAATATCATCACTTAAATGATACATGTCATCATCAAAAATTTCCTCTAACATGTCCCCACAAAGCTTTTTCACAGCTGTTTGTTCCAACTCATATACATTGTCATCCTCTAAATTACTATTGTAACCCTCTGCTACCTCCTCCTCAAAGGTCCTATTATGAGTATCCTGATACTTAAAGAGCTGGAGAACAGACTTCTCCAAGGCTTCCTTAGAAAAATTACAGTACACCCCAATATGCCCCAACATGCTAACAGTTTCATTTACAGAGGCCGAAATAGAAACAGGAGATGAAGAATGAAAAGAATTCGTACCTTGCAGGTTCTCCAATGACCTGGACGCTGCCCTCCTTTGGGCCCTCTCCATGGTGTGTTCATCAGATGAACCTACCAATCTTGGGCTGGCCCTAGTCGGGGACACCACAGCCTCTTGGATCGCTGCTGCAGCTTTCACCTTTGCTATTCCTTCTCCCATATCTTCTTTTCCCTGCCCACACTTCTCAACCTCCATATGTACTTCATTCTTTGTTTCTGCTCCATCCTCCCTCCCCCCCTCATTGTGAGACTCATTCTCAAACTCCACGTCCTCCGCCATTACCTTGTCTGCAATTTCGTCCAGTACATTACCCACTGATATATCTACTATTTCCTCTGCTTGCTGCCTTAGCATCTTTGTGAATTCTTCATTGATCATAGCCTGAATTTTGTTTCTAAGGTTTTCCTGCTTCACAGCCCACCCATCCTCTTGCTTTTCTTCTTCAGTGGCTTCTTCTCCCATGATGTCTCCCCTCATTCTTTTATGTTCTCGAGTCATATCAGCATCCTCCTGCACCTGGCTGTTCTCTGCCCCCTCTGGATTCCAATCCACTTCTACCTCCTCCCCATGCTCATCCACCCCCATCCTCTCGACCTCAAAATCTAGCTCAAAGTAATGATCCTCAATGACCACGTCAAGACGCGGTGGTATAAGCATCGGGTTCAGCACGACCACAAAAATCCTCCCAAATTTATTTTTCCTGGTAGTTTCCATATCAACTGTTTGAGTAGACCCCAACATTGACCCAACAGCCCATAGCTCTGGGTACTCTCTCAGCTCCTCCCTGATTCCATAGACTCGGATCCACACTTTTGGTAACAAAAAACCTTCCTTCTTTTCCTACCACCAATCAAATTTGATTCTCACTTCCTGTTGGACTCCTGCTGCTTTAACATCTGCTACTCCAAATGCTATTGCCCTCTGATCCAAATCATTTTATTTTCGGAATTAATCAACAGCCAATACTGCACATCCAATATCTTATCCATCCGACCTCTTACTCGATTTTTTTTTCTAAATTTCTATAAAAACATACTCCGTATTCTATCAGTTGTTGCTATTCTCATTTCTATTGGAGCCCATTTTATTCTATATATGTATGTGCTTGTTGGAGAATGGACTTGGGACTTGTCGGAGGACGTTGCTTGTAAGAGTCCGTGGCTGTTAAGGTTTAAGGGTTATGCAACTGTTCTTTGTTGAGTTTTTATGCACTATAATGCTTATTTGTAATTGTTGCTAGTTTAGCATGGTGCATGCGCATAAGGTGCATTGCGGATGGTTGTATGATCGTGTTGGTGTTAACGTATTTTTGTGTTTGATTTTTGATTTTACGGTTTTGTGTTCTCGTTTTGTTCTTTCGTGTTTGATCATGTTTCTGCTCAAATTAGTCCATTTTCAATTTATCATAAATTCGTTTTCGGCGCTGAGGCGCAGATAAGGAGTGTCGTTATTTTCCATCTAATCCTGAACATGATCTAATGTGTGCTAGGGGCGAGTAATGTAGCCACGTTATACTACAACACATATTATTATAATTAGGAAAATCGTGGCCAACACTTTCTATAAAATTGGATATGTTTTCCTAGGGCCTATATGAAATACAGGCAAACAAGTGTCAAGCTCAAAGTGAAAACTATTTAGAGGTACATATACAAGGACAATTAATTTGGGATTTGGTGAAATCCCCTCGGTGAAATCGTAACCCGATATATAAAATTAAGTATAGAAAATTTCTTATTATTACATATAATTACATAATCATATGTAATTTGAAACACATTTTTTGAAAGAGTTCATTGCTGTTCCACGGGATGATTGATTTTTTTTTTGAAAAATTGGGATGATTGATTTTGTCCTTCCTCGCTTCCCCGCATGTTCTGCCCTCGTGCTGTCCTCTGACCGAGTTCCTTCGCCACGAAGGCCAGCAAGCAAAAACCACAACCCCGTTTGGAATCGGGCACGCCCATCCAGCGAGGCACACCGTGTCACCGTTGGAATCCTGCCGGCCTGGTTGGAGGGGCCAGGGTCCAGGGAGCGGCGCTGGGTGCGACGTGAGACGCGTCGCCATTAGCTGTCCCGTCAGTTACGGCCTTGGCAAAATCCCCCCACCCCAACGCAGCACAACGAATCCTCCCCTCTCTCTCTCCCTCCGCTTCCCTTCCAGCAGCGTCGAATCGAACCGAATCGAGTCGAATCCTCCGGAACCCGCCGCCGCTTCTTCTCTTCTCCCAGCCCAGGGAGCCTCCGCAGCGCCGCCGCCGCCGCCGCCGGGACCGACCGTTCCGATCCGATCGACCGAGGATGTCGTACGCCTACCTCTTCAAGTACATCATCATCGGCGACACAGGTCCGTCCGCGCTCGAATCCTCTGCTCTTCTGATCCCCGCCCGGCCCCGCGCGCCGCCCGTGGAGTTGGTCGGGATCCGCTTTACTGGGGGGATCCGCCGCTGCTCGGGGCGCCGCGTGGCCGTCGGTGCCGATGGGGATATGCGCGGCGGTCGGTGATTGATGGGTCGGTTTGGTTGTTTGCGTTGCAGGCGTGGGGAAGTCGTGCCTGCTGCTGCAGTTCACGGACAAGCGCTTCCAGCCCGTGCACGACCTCACCATCGGCGTCGAGTTCGGCGCCCGCATGATCACCATCGACAACAAGCCCATCAAGCTCCAGATTTGGGACACGGTCCGTACCCCCCTGCTCCTCTGAGGGGCCTCTCTTGCCCCCCTTCTGTTTTCTTCCATCATTGCGGTATTTATGTCGTGTGAGCAGCTTGGAATTGCTGAGGACTGGTAGCTGTAAGAATGATTTAGAGGCAAACTAGTTGAGTTATGGGCAGTTGGTATCACTAAATAATTTGATGTTTGTGATGTTCCTCTTGCGGCTTGCTTTACTGAAGTGATAATGTTGCGATTTTAGAATCATATATACGGAGTATGTAGACCCTGGCAGTGCTGCAACATCCAGCCACTTTGTGCTAATTTGACTTGTCCTTAACTAGTTTGCAGCCTCCAGTCTGTATGGATTTTGGTTATATGTTATTCATCATCCCTGTTTCATATGGAATACTCCTGGCAGTACCAAAAGAAGCGTCATATCGAACATTCTGAACTGCGATTCTGATGAATCTAATCAAGTTATATAATACTGTTCTGATACCAATTTCAGTTTCATGTGATTGCAATGCAATCTCTTGCAAAGTGCCACTAGTCAAATGTTCTGGTTAGTTTAAAGGACCAACTCTTGTTGCCACATGTGACAAAGTCCCTTTGTTTTACCATTTCCCACATAATTTCGACTTTCAGAATCATGTTTATCTTTGTAATTGCTTGGCTTATTTGTCATGATGTCTTCATGTTTTGCATAGCATGATTTTGTTGGCGGTGCCTGCATAATTTACCACAACACAGTTTATGCTTTGAAGTGCCATTTTCCGGAGTTCCCTTTCTTGTTGTGTTTAATGAAGCGTGATACTAAAATTACAGGCTGGCCAAGAATCATTCAGATCTATTACTAGATCTTACTACAGAGGGGCTGCTGGTGCCCTTTTGGTTTATGATATCACCAGGTACTTGCGTAGTTTTTGTGGTTACCTATCTATTATTTCTGCATGTCCAGTCACTGGTGATGCTTACATTTGACTATGACTTTAGGAGGGAGACCTTCAATCACCTCGCAAGCTGGCTGGAAGATGCACGGCAGCATGCAAATGCTAACATGACAGTTATGCTGATTGGAAACAAATGTGATCTGTCTCATAGACGTGCTGTCAGCTACGAGGAAGGTGAACAGTTCGCCAAGGAGAATGGTCTGGTCTTTATGGAGGCATCTGCGAAAACTGCACAAAACGTCGAGGAGGTAATCTTTCATACTCTACTACATGTTACTATGATTGCTCAGTTTCTTTTTCTCACCATTTTAACACCTTTTTTCTGATGTAGGCATTCATTAAGACGGCTGGAACAATATACAAGAAAATCCAAGATGGGATATTTGATGTATCAAACGAGGTCAGTTTTTGGCCGCTTGATTTACTTTTTCAAGTGTTTCTTCATGGTTGTGATAACCATAGATTACTGTGATTGCAAGTTTAAAGCGCAATACTAATCGATTTTAATGTGCGATTAGTCTTAAATATTGCCGCTGCTTTTAAAATTATTTTTGCAAGCTTGGCACTAGACATTTGTAAAAATGCCCACCAGATTTGTCATTCGATTCAAGTGGCATTTTCACAAAGGAAAAAACTGGCAATTTTTCTAATGCCCCTAATTCTTTCATCAGTAGCAGTACAAATCTACAGAAATGTTGAAACCAATGTAGAAATATGTCGAAAACTGATTGAGAATACCAATTGAACTAGTTTCTGTGTGGGATTCAATCTTTAGTCTTCATAGCATTAGCTAATGATGGAAGAAGTTGTACTCTTTATATACACTCTCATATAACATTCAGTTCCTGCTTTCCTTTCAAGTGTTATGATGTACTATGATTGTGCAAGGATAGGCTTCCTTTAAGTTTGTATTGATGATGCCTCAAAAAATGGGGTTTCCTTAAAAAAATATGGTTTTTTTATTGATGATAGTATTGGTGTTATCTACATTCTAGATTCTAGACTACTAAGAGTAACATTCTAACAAGAATGTGAAGCCAACATTCATTCTTGGGGGAATGAGAAGTTTTCTTCTTTATTATGAATGTTATGGGTGTTGGCACCTTATGTTCAGATACCGTGATTTTTTATAATCTCGCATTATATAATGCCTTTCCCAATTGCTGCAGTCCAATGGAATCAAAGTTGGCTACGCTGTCCCCAACGCATCCGGAGGTGCTGCTGGCTCGTCCTCTCAGGCCGGTGGCTGCTGCAGCTGAGGCGTGGAGACAATGCCGCACAAGAATCTCCCTGCAAATATCTTGATGTTGCCTATAGCTGGCACCGGATGATTTGTTCTTTCAGCCCTCAATGTTTCAGTCCGTGGAGAAACTTTAAATCACCGTTAGCTGTCGTTTATACTGTGCAATCTTTCTGTAAAGCCAAACGTTCACGATGTCTACCCCTTTAATGTATGCTGTAACAAAATTGAGATCGGTTTATGGTATTCATTTGTCCAAATGTAAATATGCTTCTCTGGCCCATCTTGGCTGTTTATCTTGGCACAGCTATGATAAATTGGGCGTTGGTAAATCCGTACGCATATAATCTTGTGGTAGAGTCGCACCCAGATAGCATCAACTGATTCTCGGAACAATCCTTCGAAAAAAACATTTACATGAGGAACAGTATTAGATTTCCTTAATAATTGCTACCGAATACATGCGGGCAAGGCAGGCCATAGAAAAAATCACATACGCTAAACACGTTGCACGTTGAGAATGGAAGGTGATAGACTGATAGGCATGCACCAAATTTTAAACCATGATATCAGTGATAGTGAACAGAAAAGATTGAATGGTTGGCTTCAGACATCATTTAACATCATGCACAGGAGTTCAGGGGAAGAGTATATGGCAGTACATGGTAACCACCAAGTCATCAACATGAATCCATAGCAATAACAGTTGACACCAACCTCATTGCCCTAATGAAAGCAACACTCCCGACAAACAGATAGGAAAACAGATTACATTGCAAAGATGTGCAATGCAATTTCCAAAAGAGGAGCAGGCTCAACGTCCCCGACCCCGACCGCGCCCACGACCACGGCCTCGCCCGCGTCCCAAAGGCTTTCCTGGTTTCAGATGAATGTTGGATCAACAAATAGTGCCACCAGTAAGCAAATCTAAAAGATTCAAGGGAATAAAAATAAATTCTGACCTGAAGTTGGCTTCTTAGGTTTGACCCTTGGTGTTTCCTCGACCAGCAAAGTCTCCAGGTTTAAGCTGTCAGGAAGGATATAATAGCGGATGTTGTTTCCCCTCACACTGAGGTGATCAAGGGTAACAGGATTTTTCCCTTTCAGTGTGAGCTTCACAGTCTTCAGATGAGTATTCATGCTGATATCAACGCCTACAAAGTGACCACAAATTCAGAACAAAGCACTCAATAATCTTACTGTAGGTTTACTGCATAGTCTTAGGGAATAGCAGAGAACATTTATGAGATGTTGAATATACAATTACAATAACATGGTAGCAAAGATGCTATCAGAAATGCTATCATGGCTGCAAGGCCACTAAAGACTGTCAAAGTTGTTTGCTGCCAAAATCCTATTGAAAGGTCCAATATTCATTTGGACTTGGGTGCCTTATCAACACCAATAACTCCCACGACATTTACTACACTGTTTCTTCTTAATTGAGGTTTTGCATCTAAATTGTCACAAGTAATTTCCTTGTATGTCGGTACAAACACACCAATTCTACCAATGAAGCAAAATCCAAAATGTGTAGAGTACATTCTTATAAATAGCAAATGAATGACATAAATCTTCTTTACTCTTAGGTGCTAATTAATTGATAGTGTAGCAAGTTCTTAACAACATCGAAATAACTTACTACCTAAATTTAGTAGTTCGCAAGTTGTTATTAAAACAAAGGCTGACAACTTAAGAAACATTAAACTATGACTTCGAACAATTAGTGCTAGATAAAGGGGATTTGCATATACACCCTCTGATGGCAAATATAAGTCAGGACATCAACATGGCGTCCTTCATGACACATTGATTAATAATAATATTATAAAATCGTATCATTGTAAATAGAAGATTGTATATATTATTAAAGCATTTTCCGTGATGAATATAATAAATGGACATATGATTTTCAGCTATTGATGGTCCAAGCTAAATAGTAAAATGTTTTGACTCTGGACTAAACAGACATATATATTTGGAATCAGAGGTAACTCTTTATCAGATACCTTAGAACCTATTGCCTACATCGCATATAGCAATGGATTTCTTGAAAGATTCAACAAAATGAGGACACTAAAAATTACTCTCCAAGATTTAAATAAGTGCACTTGTAAACACTTAATAACAGAGGAGAGCATGAAAATTGGAAACACATATTAGAAAAGAAAAGATGGTCTGCTAAGAAAAAAAAAGATGTACCCACCCTTTTTGCAAGCATCTAGCTTAGAAGGAACTAGGAAGAACATAGACAAATTCGTTCTAGGTTTTACACTCTCATTTTCTTATAACCTCATTTGGTTCTTCAGATTAAAATCACCTAAAAAATGTGTCCTATCTCCGCATAACTTATGAAAACAGGAGCAACATTATCCAATAAAATGAAGGCTTAGCAAACATAAGATCAACAAAAATTGATCAACACTTCCCATCAGACTTAGCTGCATTTGTTCTTGTCTTCCATTAAGACATTGATCTTTTCAGACTTAAGTCACATCAGCAATTTACATATCAGAGGAGCAACATTACCCAGTGAAAACATGCTTAAGCAACAATCCGATCAACTGAAACTAATCAGCAATTGTCACCATATTTTCCAACCCCCAATTCCAATCAGACTTAGCTGCATTTGTTACTGTCTTCCATTCCGACATTGGTCTTTTTTGTCAGCACATTTTCCAACCCTCCAATATTGTTCAAAACTAGCCAGCAATCAAACCAACATAATTTACACAAAATGGTACCAAATTATTTCAGATCACACAACCAAATCAGCTATGAAAGGAAATAATCGGAATAGAAATGACAAAAATGCACACTCTACTTGGACCAAACAGCAACTAAAATACAGTAAAACACCAAACATCAGCTCTGGTAGTCGCATGTTCCTAATTTGTGCTGGGAGCACAATATTAAACCTAATTTTCACAAGCCCGCACACCCAAAGCTGCCCCTCTAAAAGATCCTAGTTCTCAAAGCGATAATTTAGCAGGACGTCGTACCGGTGATGGTGCCGTGGACGACGGTGCCGTTCTTGAGCTCGATGGTCACCGTCTCGTTGTTCAGCTTCATCAAAAACCTGCAAAAGCCCGCCCAAATCCGAACCGATTCGTGAGAAAATTGGACCAAACAAATCAACGAAGTGAACCGAATCGAGGGAAAAGAGGACCAACGGGGGATGCTGGCTTACCTGACGAGCTTCATCTTGGAGGCGCTTGGTGGGGGAAGACGGGGCGGAGGTAAAGCTAGGGTTTTTGCGGGGGGAGCTGCTGCCTCGAGCTGATTTGGAGCGAGGGAAGGTCGTGAGATGGGCTTAGATGGGCCGTTAGACCTATATAATGGGCTTGGTGAATGTGCATGGGCTTCAACAGGCTGTTTCGGGGCCCGCTACGAATTGGATCCCAAATGCGTACTAGGATTAACTTATACTAAAATATTATCCCTCAAAAACAAACTTATACTAAAATATTTTAGCGTAACTTCATTCACACTATTCAGCAAAGTTATTGGAGCGAAAAGTTATGCTAAAACATGAAGTGATAGTGTGCTCAAAATACACAGAGCATATATACTATTCAGTGTTCATAGAACACAGGACAATACTGTGTTCACAAGCCCCCCCAAAGAAGCATCCACTTCTCACAAAAATAAACACACAGGAAGTGGATGGAGTGCTTTATGATGCATTTGATTGTCCTGGTTAGGGATGGCAGGGTACATGCGGGTAAGGCATTTACCCGCCCGCGAGCGTACCCGCGCTGCCTTCCTTTACCCGCCCGCGAGGCTGCCCGCGGGCGAAAAACCTTGCCCGCGCCCGCACCCAACGGATATCCGCGGGTATCGGGTTTACCCGCACCCGCAGAGAGATAACATATCAATATGCTCATTCAACAAGAACAACAATAATTTGAGATATTTCAACAAGAATAACCAACAATTTGACAGCCATAATGCAAATAAAGGTCAGGAACCACCACAATTTGACAACCATAACATATTGTATTAATTTATCACACACGACACGTTGATATCTAATTATTACAATACAATTTGTGTTATTGGGCTTTGGTTATATTTATGGGCCTTCTATTTTAAGCGGGTAGCGGATATATCCGCGGGTGAAAGTTGCCGCCCGCTAGCTGCCCGCGGGCGGATTTTACTACCCGTATCCGCGCCCGCGGGCGGATTTTGCTGCCCGTACCCGTGCCCGTCGGGTCGGGTATCCGCGGATACCCGCGCCCGCGGGCAAAACTGCCATCCATAGTCCTGGTACGATCCTACTGTTTCTTGTACAAGATTTTTGTGGTTCTTGTATTCACTATTGAAAGACAACATGCTCCACCTGAATATACATGAAGTCCCATGATGGATCTCCAATTCTCCATTGCCTACGGATAGCTAAAAGGAAATTCATAACTAACTCTCATTGCAAGTTAGAGTTTTAGACAGATAATGTGTAAGCCTTCATTTGATTATTTCCATGAAAATAGAAAAGCTCTACATATTTTGTTTCTAAGAAATTAAACTAATAATATTGGCATTTTTTTACACCAAGGAGAGCAAAATGAGCTTATATTGCATAAGATGGTAGCAGTGCAGGAAGATGTCGTGGAGCCATTTGGTTCTTGCCCACGGCCACCACGCCAATACAACGCAAGATTTGCTTGCCTCCATCCCGGCCTCGTGTCAGCACAACCAAACGTGCTCCTGCACTCTAGTCAACAACCAATATATTGGCCGGGCAAGCATCGAACATCATCCAAATAGCCCCGCTAGTGATCGCATATGGTGAAAACTCGGTTGCCTTGTCATATGAAAATGGACTAAAAAGATATAACCTAGAAGTACTAGCTTAGATGGTTAGTGGATGTGTTTGACATCCTTTAAGTCTCATTAATCCATCCATTTATTTCAATGATATGGTAGTGACATGCACATCAACAATGAAGCAATTATGATGACTTTGCTATAACGCCATATATCTGCGTTTTTTTAAAAAAGTAACAAATGAAAATGCAAAATTTTCCAAATAAGATATGATATTTTTTGTTGAACAGGAACAAGAGACGATATAATGTCTTAATAAGTGATCATAGAAAAATATATTGTACAATCATTTTGGATCACTCAATTTGTCAAATCCTCTTTTTAAATTCAATCCTTACTTTGATACATCATTGAAAGATATATTGTTTATATTGCTAAAGTAGCATAACAACATGAAGGCAACTTTAAATACACTACAAATATATACAATACCATGAAAATACAAACAAGGAGCCCCTAGAAGAGAAGACAAATTGTAAAGGCATGCAATACAAGTTATCTATAGTTACATGACTTGTGATGTAGTGGAGGACAAGGCAAGAGAAGAAATTGACCCAGGGTGTGGTGCCACATGACCCACATGCCTTGACTTTTTCCTACTATAGACGTTGGATTGTGTGGATCTACTTGTTTTGAGTCTTTCCATTTGTTCATCGCTAAGAGTTATATTGTAGATATGGTGGATATGATACATGTAATGTGAGCGTAATAAGATTTTATCTGCAAACTTGATAAGCATTAAATTTATTCTAATAAAAACTAAGGAAATCCATGTACTACATCCAGAGCAATGCTTTTACTTTTGCTTTGAAACAATATGATAGATTTTTTATTTTGCTATTTGTTGGATCAGAGAGCAACACAAGATGTGATAATTGATGATGGATGTGAAGCCAAGCATGGTCTCCTTCTTATGTGGGTAAAATTAACTCAAATGATGTGATTTACAACAAGCATAGCACAGATGTTCTAACTCATTTTAGAACTTTTGACCTAGGTTGGAATTTGGAATATACAACCTTTAGCAATTTAATCCAAACCATGGCGACTTTCTTCGAACTCAACTAGGACCATCTAATCAATAGAAACTTCTGACCCTATGTCGAATTTTTGAACCCAATACAGTTAGTTTCAATTTCCAGCAAAGTCTTAGTAGCACAACAGTCATACATATACTTATAATTAAAATTAAAATCTATTAAGACTTGTAAATAACCACAAATCACTTATTTCTTTCGTTTTTGAGGGCCGACATCGTTCATAGTTTTTTCACTTGGACTATATATGTTCCAGATATTTCTTAATTTTTTTTATCACCAATCACCCAAAATCCATTTAGAGGGGCTATGGGTTTCAGTTTTACTATACAAGAGTTATTGTTTAGGCTAAGCTTCCACAAAGCCATAGAAAAAGGCCAATATTAGTAGCCAACTGCATTACAAAGCCTTAAAATGCAAATAAAGTGCAAAAAGAAAAGCAATCACATGGGGATCAACCATTCCTGTTCTCGGAAGAGATGCTACCCAATTAGGATTTAAAGTAAGACCATGAAAACCGGAGTTCAAAGCAAAAGGCTATGCTTAAAATCTAAAGGGATAGTCTGCTGAACTATATACACATTGGACTGCCATATTATCTGGCATTCATAGATATATATACCAGATAATTGAGCGTTCATAATTTTTTTGCAAATAATCATTTTTCACAAAGAAAAAACCTGAAATTCGGCATTCACAAAAGTTCTGCACCATTTTTTTCAAGAGGTTTGCAAAATGGCTCCGTTAACATCATATGCACATAGTTTACAATTCTGATTGTTTTTTTATTAGGCTGATGGGTTGCAATGAAATCTTGTGTGGTTTACCGAAAGTATGATTTCTCTGAACAATGATGATTGTTAGCTTCAGATTTTTGGATGCGAAATGTAACTGAAAAAAGCTACTTTTCAATCACTTTCTTTTTGAAAAAAACCCTTTTCAATCACTTTCATAGCAGATAATCATTGGCATCCCCTGACTTTTTCTATTGGAAAACCTTGTGAGGCCATGACACAGAACTCGGAGGAAAACAAAACTAGATATGAATGTGAAGAACTAAAGATTCACCGCCTGTCCAGTCCATAACTCGATAACATGGGATGATCTGTGACCCACGAAATCTCCAGTGTAGCAGTAAGAAGAACTAACCCCATCCAGAAGCTCTCCTCTCCTTCCATAGTCCCATTAGTGTTAGTATGGCAAGTAGGCAAACCCCCAGCTTCTCAGACCTGTACAGCTGCCATCAAGCGTGTTGCATGTTAGCCCAGCCCGATGACAAACTGCAAAAGAGGGTGAAGTGGATGGAGTACTTTATGATCCATGGTTGGTCTTGGTATATATGATCCTACTATTTATTGTGGAAGATTTTTGCGTCTCATGTATTCAGACGACAACATGCTCCACATGAAAATGCATCAAGTTTCATGATGCATCTTGATTGCCTCCAAATAGCAAAAGGAAAGTCCCTTTAACTCAACACTCATTGCAATTCAAAGTTTGATTATTTCCATGAACATGGAAAAGCTCTGCATATTAATTAATTTCTTATTGTAAATTAAACTAATAATAGATTGGATTTTATTTCACCAAGGAGAGCAAAACAAACATACTGGACCCAAACAAAGATGGTAGCAGTGAAAGAAGATGATGTGTAAGAACAAGCTTCACTAATTGATTATTAGAAGGTGTGATGGATTATTATTGTTTTATGCTTCTATATCATTTTATCTTGACGCCAATGTAGGAGTATCCTTAAAATGGTGAAAACTATATTGTCTTGTCATGTGAAAAAGGAACTCGAACCAATAAGTACTAGCTTAGATGGTTAGTGGAGGAGTTTGATCACATATCCACCCAAGATTAAAACTCTAGATTTGACATCCTGCCTTATTATTGCATCCATTTGTTTCGGCGATGTATTAGAGACGTGCACATCAACAATGAAACAACTATAGATTCTTTGCTAATGTCGTATCTTTTTATTCAAAAAATAAATAAAGGAAAATCTAAAATTTTCTAAATAAGAGATAATCTGATGTCTCAATATGTGATCATAGAAGGATATACGGTACAATCGATCTGGAATACCCAATCGTCAAATCCTTACTTTTTTATAATTAAACACTTAATTATCATCATCATGCTAATGTAACATAACAACGTGAAGGCAACTTTTGATACACTACCAATTTATACTATGAGAATACAAACAAGAAGGGGCGCTAGAAGAGAAGACAATTATAAAGGCATGCATTACAAGTTATCAATAGTTACGTTAGTTGTGATGTAGAGGACAGAGCAAAAGAAGATATATTGTGACCAGGATGCGGTGCCACATGACCTGTATGCCTTGGCGTTTTTCCTACTAAAGACGCCAGATTATGTAAATCTAATTGTTTTAAGTCTCTCCATATCTTTGTCGCTAGAAATTATCTTGTAGATACGGCGGATACGGCACATGTAACGTAAGCATACTAGGTTTGACCTATATAGATTAAATATATTCGGAATAAAAATAAGAGAATCCATATACTACATCTACAACAATTCTTTGAAATGAATATGCGATAAAAAAATCCGCTAATTATTGGAGCGCAGCACAAGATGTGATGGGGGAGGATGGAAGTGAAGCCAAACATGATCTCCATTGCCTCAGTACATTTTTACCTCTTTTTCCCAATGTTGCTAGTTGAAGTATTGCTACATCTACGAATTAGTACGAATTACTTTGTCAGTAATTTGCTAGAAAATTTAAAACATATATATAGAGCAATTTTATTATTTATCAAGATTATTTGATTTGTTTTGCCACCCCCCACCAACACTCTCACGTCCCACCCCCGTTTTTCCCTTTTTGGCTGCACGTGAGGTGCATGCCCCTCCTTGTCGTTTCCATTCCATCCCGCAGGCCACATAGACAGAGCAAACAGACGGGCTGCGGCGGAACACGATTCCAAGCCCCGGCCGCGGCGGCGCTGCCTCCCTTCTCCTCCATAAGTAGGGGAGGCGAGCGCCCACCATTCACCATTCGCTCCTCTTCTCCCCCGCCTCCGGCCGTCTGCCTCTAGTGATCCGTCTGTCCGCGCCAAGTCACAGAGGGAGCAGGCTGCCGCGCGAGGAGAGGGCGGCGGTTTCTGAGCGGACGCGGCGGCGACGGCGGTGGCGGAGTGATGGCCGAAGAGCTGGCCGTCCACGGCGCCGGCGTCGAGGAGCACCCGGCGCCCGGGAGGAGGGGCGTCCTGGTGAGGCGCGGCGCGTTCGGCGTCAAAAGGGAGGTCTTTGCGGTTGCCAAGATGTCCGCCCCGGCGCGGCGGTTGCTCCGGAAGCGGCTGGGCGCGGAGCTCGACGCCGTCCGCGACGCCATCAGGAAGGCGGAGCTCTTGCCCTGTCGCTCCGGCGGCGTAACCGGCGCGGGTGCACCCGCCGGCAAGGACGGCGGCCGGGTCTCGGCCGCCGATGCGCCGGCGGAGGCGGAGGAGGACGGCGGCAGGGCGGCGAAGAAGAGAAAGGCGTCTCCTTTCTCGAAGCAGGGCGCGGGGGAGCCGAAGCGGATGAGGCCGGATGATAGGGAGCGGCTGGCCGGCCGCCTGGCCTCGCTGGCGGCGGCGCTTCCGGATCACGTCGTCGCGTTCCTGCAGAACTCGCCGTCCGGCGGCGCCGATTCCGGTGGCGACGGCGGCGGGATCGAGATGGGCGCGGTGCCCATGAAAGGCGGTGCCCTGTCCCAGCTGAAGATGTTGCTGGACAAGTTCGCGCCGGAGAGCACGCCGAAGAGCCAAGGGCGCGCGCCGCCGGTCGTCGCCTCCGGTGGCAAGTTGGCCACGGTGCAAGAAGAGGAGGAGGACGACGACGACGACGAGGAGGAGGGCGTGGACATCTGCCGCGGCGTCTCTCGCATAACGATCCGGGACATCGCCGAGGAGTACGGCGATCTCGTGGACGACATGGGCATCCAGCTCCTGTCGCCGCTCCAGCGCAAGTACGTCGATCTCGCCGAGCAAGGTGAGTACGTTGACATCTGCGGCGACGCCTCGCCCGTCGTGTTCCCGGCCAAGGCCGGCGATAGCAGCAGCAGCAGCAGCAGCAGCAGTGACTCCGATTCATCATCGAGTGATTCGGACTCCGATTCGAGCAGCAGCTCGGACTCGGACAGCGACTCCGGGAGTGACGATCCCGGCAGGAGCGTCACCAGCCGATCTCCGCCGGCGATTCTCCCCATAGAAAAAGACGCCGCCGACGCACAGCCACCGGAGGCGGTGCAAACTGCAGAGCCAGAGGGTGTTCAGGACCAGTGCGCGCCACCCGTGCTCACGACGCTCCGGATCACCGCCAGCCCACCTGCGCCGGAGCCGGCGCAAGAGACGGTGCTGATTGCAGAGAAAGGGGAGCTCCAGGTCCAGAGCACGGTGCAAGAGACGGTGCAACCGGTCACCACCACCAGCATTCCATCAGCGCCGGCGGCCCTTCCCGAGGAAGTCCAGATCGCAGAGCCGAAGGAGCTCCAGCACCAGTGCGTGGCGCCGGCGGCGACGGTGCACCCGAGCCCCGGCGGCGCGCCTCCGTCGGCTGTTCTTCCCGAGGCCGGGAACGGCGCCCCTTCTCAGCAGCCACCTGAGGTGGCGCCGGTGGCGGCGCAGATTGGAGAGCCACAGCAGGCCCTCCAGCTCGAGGACGCCGCGCCGGCGCCGGCGCCCGTGCCGGGCGACGACAACACCGACCCGGTCGCCATAGCAAGGGAGGCGGCGGAGCGGCTATGGCAGCTGGCGAAGGAGCGCGCGAAGGCGAAGGCCCGGCAGGTGCTGCTCGAGACGGAGAGGGCGGCGCTCCCCGACGAGCGCGTCTACCCGCGGGACCTGGAGCAGCTGGGAATCGCCGCGTTCGAGCACGTGGCGAGCACCGTGCAGGGCGCGCGCACGGCGGCGGCGCAGCCCCAGGTGAACGGCGGCGACGGCGGCGGCCTCCGGGTCTCTCCTGGTGCCCCCAGCATTCTGCAGCAGCTGGGGCTCTTCCTGAAGGACGACGGCGCCGGCGACGACGACGACGACGAGGAGGAGGAGCCGCCGCTGCCGCGGCCGACGGGGCGATTCGCTTCTCATGGCGAAGAAAGCGAGGCCGAGGACGGGGAGATTCGCTAGGAACGTAGGCACCGGCACCATGCATGCATCAACGCATCATTGTATCGTAGGTTTTGTGCAACCCCTGGATTCCCTAGCCTTGGAATCAACAGCAAGCAGGATAATGTATGTTTGTCGATTTACTTGTTATTAGCGATAGGTTTTTACAAAATCTCCCGTTTTGGTTTGAATCATCGTTTGAAATTTGGGTTTCTTTTTTTACACCAAAAGTTTTATTGCCATTTCGAGATGGAATCAACGCGCCTTTGGTAAATTAGTGAGAATGTGCAATCAAGTATAACTGACGGGAAAAATTCAGACAGATGATACGTACAGTGGCTTGCATCTTTTCTGTGGAAAATGCAGTGAGTTTGAATCTTTTCTATGGAAATACAATGACTGAACTGAGACCTAGTAATGGAGTTCATCTGCTTCCACTTGGACAAGGATACAGTATCCTGGTGCAATCATATAACATTGATTTGCTCTGGTGTTTGGTGAGGATTTCTTATGTTTTGCTGCCTATTGTCAGCAGGTTCCGCAGTGTAAGATTTGAATGACAACATTGATGCTGTTTCTACTCTCTTTTTTTTCACTACCCCCTCCCTCACAAATACTCCCATTTTGGAGAAGGTGGAGAACTACACAGTCTACAGCAGGGTCACTATATCTGAATCATTATTTCCATCCATTCCATTCCATTCCATTACCAAACCCCAGTTTTCACACATAGTGTTAAGCACAGGTGATAGATAATCATTTTTACATTGTTGAAAGTCGCACATGTTTGGTTAAATTACCAATTTACCATAACCACTAATCCTAACAAATGAAAGAAAATAATCAATTGTCAACATATTCTTCTCTAATCAACACACAGATTTCGCTGATCTCCACTTTTGTGTCAAATGCTTGTTGAAATGCATAACTTTACAAGGATTTGGAGAGAGAGTTCCTTCCTGCATATCTACCCACCGCTGTACCTCTGAATTCATTTTCTTCTGTTCATGACATCTGACTCTGAGCAACCAATATTGCTGCCTTTTTTTTACTATCATGGAAATTATTACCACCTTACATTTCTGTAGCAGTTGGTGTTGGTGACGTTCTACGACGCTAAGTGAATTGTTCGGGCACCATTACTTACATACTGACGCCAAAAAGCTACCTTGTCCATCCTACTCAATCCTCCGATAAAAGCGCCCCAACAGTGGATGCGGATAGATGGATTTTTATTTCCATCACGGGACATGACCGAATTTCATTACCAAAGAAAATAACGAAATCGTATCCAGCAAAAATGTAAGGACTGAAATTCATTACCATAGAAAAATGAAATCGTTACCTAGGAGAACTACCAGCAAAAGATAGCCTGACTATGAGCAACAGCTAGGCATAAGTTTAATCATAGATTCTTCGTGGAATGCTTCATCATTGCTGCCTGACACATTTGGAAACAGAGAAATGGCATTATCTTTGATAATTGCCAGCAAGCACCAGTTCATGGAAAAGAAAATTTAGAGACGAGTGCTATCTCCAAGCCCACCGAATGAAGGAAGTTTTGAAAACCCCTTTTCTTACTTGGGCCAATAATAGCCACCTTTAGTCTTCTACTATTCCTAGCTTGTACATCCCCTACCCAACCCCCTTCTTCTTTCATGTACTTTGTAAGTTCTAATATGCCTCTCTTCTTCTTTTTTTTCCTATTAATAAAATTTCACAGCGGGGGCCTCCCTTGCTGTTTTCAGTTCAAAAAAAAAAAACAGAGGGCTGAAACAGCCAGGTAAACAGAAGAAAACGAAAATGTAAAAGGTCCCGCTACAGATGAAATTAACAGCCAACAGTTACAACTCCGGAACCAGAAGTAGAAATTTTTGCTGCCCTACCAGAAGAAAGTGGACCGATGGAAATTGGACATGGAAACTATGTGATAGTGCAGGCTCAAATCATTATCTGAAAACTGAATCAAAAGTAGAGAATGAGGACATATGACACGTAAATGCATATTAGAAATGTGACTAATAAATGATATTGAAAGAGTACAAGGTATGGATCAAGAGGAGCAGCAATCAATTCAAAGTTCACATACATCAGCCTTTCTAAGTTATTATTCAACCTTCTAGATATTGCAATGGCTCATTATCAAATGACAAGGCTACGGAGGAAGAAGTCACTCAATCTCTTCTTCATAATAAGTTTATGATATCCTCGAACCAGGTTTGCGCCTCTTCTACTATGTCCCTATGGAATTCTCCAATGCCCGGAGTTGGAAGATAAATCGATACCTCCATAGGTTGAAAAAGAAGGGTGGAACACGCGATGCCATCTCTCAATGTTGCTTTGAAAAGGTCAGGATCATCCCTCGGAGCATCAATTCAGTCTCAAGTTTAATTTGGTTCTTGGTCGAAAAAAGCTTAATTTGGTTCTTTAGTTTAATTGGCCCTTCACGTTGACGTGCCAGATCAGTTAAGGACTTAAGGTCCCGTTTGTTTGACATGTAGCTTTTAAAGCTTTTATGAAAAGCTGTTGTAGAGTTTTGGTTCTGAACAGTCAATAATAACTTGTAGAAGATGTGTTTAGCTTTTGGGCTCAGAAAACTACCAAAAACTTGAAAAAGTGAGCTTTCAGCTTTCTATATAAAATCAACTTTTCTGAGCTTTTAGTTTTCTAAAAGCTGTACAAAAGTTCGCTCTATTGAAAAGCATAAACAAACAGGTTCTACATATGCTCGTGAGTCATAATAAAGTTGCACTTGGATTGTGTGGGTGGGGGTGGAGAGTGCAAGGCTACCGAAAAAACAGGAAGAGGGTCCTGCAACAATGGGCCTACGTCTAGCGCTGCGCCCTCATCATCGTCAGGCCGCCGCCAGCCTGCGGCCCAGTCGTACGACACGGCAGGCCCAACGTCGCTTCTTTTCATTCCTCCCGAGGGAAAAGTCCATTCCACGACCCTCATCTATAGATGTTGTTTGGTTTTCAACCCCCAACCACAAAATCAGGTATTTTACACCCACGAACTATCAAAACCGTTCGATTTACCCCCCTCGGTGGATTTTGGAGTGGATTTCGCATACGTGGCGCCACGTCAGAATGGTTTTCGCATACGTGGCGTCATGCCAGCGATCCTTGTTATCACCTTAGTGGGGCCCACATGCCATCTTTCCTTTTCACCTCCTCGCCGCCACTCCTCATTGTCGGAGCCATCGCCGCCGTCGTTGTGACTCCTCGTCTCTCTTCTTCCAGACGCCGTCGCGCAAGATGCTCAGCAATAGCTACTCGTCAAGAACTGCAACTGCTCCGCCGAGCCGTCCTCCATGTGCCGCCATGGGGTGGATATCCGCGCGTCCCTGTACCACGGCGATGCAGAGCAGGGGAGCCGTCCGCCGCCGGCCATGGATCCGCGCCTCCGTCGGGGAGGAGGAGCAAGGAAGCCGCCGAAGAGGAGCATGGGAGCCACCACCACTTCACTCACCTGTGAGATCTGGCGGATCGAGGAGGATTGGAGGAGACGGGCTGCCGTGCCCCTGCTCCTCCCGTCGCTGGATGCTCGAGGAGGAGGGCGCGCCACCGGAGCATGGGGACTCGGTAGACCGCACTCTCCCTTTTCCCCTGATCCTGACCGCAATCTCCAATCGAAACGCCGGCGAGCCTAGCGCCGCCGCCGCTGCCGCCATGGGCAGGTCTCCCTGAACCAGCTCCACCCAAAGTGAGGCTATGGGTGAACTCCTCTAGCGCCCCTCCCTCTTTTTCCCCTGCTCCCGCCCACCGCCGCCGCCTGAATCGCCGGCGCTACTGCCGCCGACGGCCGCCGCCCCGCCTCCCCTGTTTCCCTCTCTGTTTCGCGAAGGAGATGACCAAGTTACGGAAAACCCCCTGTCCTTGTTCCTTTTTGAACCCGTCATCTAGCCGGCTCCCCCTCTCTCTGGTTCTTTCGCAAGGAGGCCCTCTCTTTCTGTTTTCCTTTGCAAATAAACCCCCGAGCTATATTAAACCCCCTTCTCAATTCTTTTACACTTTGAAAACCACCTGACGTGGCGCCACGTATGCGAAAACCACTCCAAAATCCACCGAGGGGGTAAATCGGACGGTTTTAATAGTCCGTGGGTGTTCAATACCTGGTTTTGTGGTTGGGAGTTGAAACCCAGACAACGTCTATAGATGGGGGTTGTGCAATTGACTTTTTCCTTCTCCCGATACACACCCGACGATACCACTCGTGCGTGCACAATCTCTAAAAGACGAAACGACGGTCATTCCGCAAGCGGGCGCGATATCCACGTCGCCCGTTAATTTGCGAGCCGTCGGATTCGCGCAGCTCGCGACATATACCGTCCGATGTGGATCGGGTCGGGTCGCTCGCCCATTAACATGCAAAATCTGGTTGTTCGCGACCCGAGGACCTCATCGCCTCACCGTCTCCAGCTCTCCGCCTTCCGTGCCGCCGCAGCCCGCAGCATCTTGGTCCAACCTGAGGCGAAGAGGACCAGGAACTCACCGTCGTCGCGAGCGATTCTCTCCACTGCGGGGAAGCATCGTGGTGGCCGGGCTAGGAGGCGTTCAGGCACTCCAACCCTCGACGTCTTGTGCGCCCCCCTTCTCCGCCTTTGGCCGCGGCGTCTCCTGGCCGCAGCAGCCGCCATTGACGGTGGAGAAACCTCCGGAGGAGAACCATCTCATCAATCCATCCAACGCTGCAAGGTTGCGAAGTAAGCAGTTGTTGCTGCAGAGTGCCCTGATCCCGTGGGCGTGCACTGGTGCGTGCATTCACAAACCGCATTGGATTTTGGATCGTTTTCCAAACAAAAATGTGCTTCTGAGGTTCCTAATAATTGTTGTTTCTATGTGTTTCTGAATGAATTTTGGTAATCCTGATACCAATAATAAATAAACCACTAATGCCATTGAAAAAGATGGTTCAGAAGATGAATCCCTTCATGTTACATATGAGAGCATCCATAACAAGAAAAATCAATAGAGGTAATTCTTCAATTGACATGTACTGTAGTATATTTGTGCTAGTACATACTTTTTTTTTACTTGAATTAGGATGCACTTGAAAATTTTAAGCCTTCATATCGGTGCTAAATGAAGCCATGTTATAATAATTTGGACTGATATTATCTTTCCTACCTTTTCAGGTCACTGGGACAATGAGTTATTTACAAGAAGTTCCTTGGAAGCTTCAGGTAGGCAGGCAAAAAAGAAAGGAGAGGCATATCAAACAAATTTTACAATAAGAAGGATGATGATGCCAAAGTTTTAGTACTCAATTCTGATGCTAGCCCAAGCTAAGTCGCAGAACAGAAGATAAGGAAGAGTTCAGTTCCCTACAACTCTTACCTTTGCAGCTAGCTAGCAAGATTTTAGTTTACAATGATTCTAGCTTATGGTGCTGCCCTTTCTATATACAGTTCATCCTAAAACCTCCTCCCCTGCTGCATTTTGATGCTCCCTATCATCAGTTGACCATGTCCAGAAAAAAAGCGAGGAGGACCAGTTTTGCTTTCTAACAAACTCTGACTAGAAAATATCCTTGCACTGCTTTCGTAGTTAACTCTGGCTAGAAAATTGTCATATGATCCATTCTTAAACGAGTTTAGTGCCGAATCTACTTCTGCAGAGATTCAAATCACAAGTCAAAATGATTTTTTATGAGTTGTTAATACCAATAACGCAATATAGACATCCACTTCTGCAGAGCTAGTAACATCACTACCAACAAGTTGTCAAATTCTCTGAACTTGTTAACTATCTAGCTACTGCTTCAGTTCAGATTCTTCAAAATACCTGATAAGGAATGTTCTTTCTGGCAAGATTTTATCATGCTATAATAGCATATGTAGCATCTGAAAGTGATCCATCGATTGAACTAAGGCTTCCCAATTAATCTTCTCCAACTTGCATGGACCAATGGATCAAGCTAAAAGGTTGTCCGGTGATCATCTATTTCATCTAGCTTGCTTGTGATCGTAGTATGCCCTTACGTCATGCAGTTGCCTCTTGGTAGCTTGCATTATGGTTCATAAATGAATCCTACTATTCCTGTAAATGAATCCTTTTAGCTCATTATTTTGCACGATCTAGAAGTGATGCTCCTACTAAATACTTGCAGAATGTGCCACTTATTGTACCAGTGCTCTTGAATTGGGGCAGAAGTATTATGTTATATAAGTACATTTGTGTTGGGCCTTCTTCTTAATATATTAATACACAACTCTTCTTCGTGTTCGAGAAAAAAAATACATTTGTGTTGGGCGTGTAGAACTGGTACTTGCTGTAATGAAAAGGACAAGTTTCTAAAGCTGTACATGTTCTCCTATTGTTGCAAGGAAGAAGTATACAACCAAATATGGTCCTGGTAAAACTGAGTACATAATAGCTCACTCATGGAATGTTGTTTAATATATGCCCTCTATGCAAAAGGCACATAATTAACCTCATCGCCATTTTCATTTAATCAAAGTACCTTTGTTAGAGTTGCATTCTGTGATATCAACCACATAAAAATTTGACTTTCAAAGGAAATCCAGCTTTTCAGATCATTTTGTATGGAAAGTCATACTCATAAGTGCATAGGTGGTTATACACCGACCAGACTGAAATTGTCGCTGTTCCATTTTGTTGTCATTTTCTCTTGACAAAACAAAGGAGCTTAGCATATCTTGATCCGTTGTCATGATAGTGCCCTTTTCCATTAGCCTACGGAGTGATTTGAGTGATTGATTCCTTGTTTTTAACTTATCTCGCAATAGTTGCAGCTGATGGAAATTTCTTCAACACATTACTTTTCTTACCCTTTTAAAGAGGAAAAATACCATGTATTAGTTACTATGGAGTGCAATAGCTCTCGGATTTGACGAAGGATCGGTATTTTCATCACGCAAAGAACATATACACACATATAACCTAACCTACTCACAAAGTCCTCCATTGGGCCAGCCCAAGCTGGCGCGGCAACGCCGCGCCCTCACGTTTCTAGTTCTTTACGAAAAGTTAGCTATGGGCTGAGCTGATCGTTGTCTCCATGGGCTGACCAAGACTGTGTGCTACAGCCCACAGGCCCAGTCAAAACCAGCGTGCGGCCCGTCCCAACCATTCCCACCCACCCCGACACGCGCGCGGCACGTGAGGCTGACCCGCCGTTACCCGACGCAACCGCGTCCCACTCCCACACCCCGCCCGACGCCGACGCCGGCCGAGCTAGACGGCGGCGATGCAGGCGGCAGTCGGCCACCGCGCCGCCAACGTGGGATGCCCGCTGCGCTCGCGCTGTCGGGGAGGCTTCCTTCTCCCCGGCCGCGGCCGCTTCTTCTCTGGTAAGCCGCTAACCCCGCCGAGGCCCCAGGCTGTCCTCCTCCTCCGCATTTGTTGCGTCGATTGACTCGCGCTCCGCGTCGATGCGAGGGCAGAAGGCACGGTGGCGGCGCCACTCCGCGTCGACTCGCTGCCCCGGCCGCGGACCCATGGCGGCGGCGGTTTCCCGCACCTCGAGGCCGTGGATGGGGAGGCGCCGCGGCTGCCGCGTGACCTCCGGGCAATCCTTCTCGATAATCAGGTGCGTTCGTTTACAGTTTCGATTGCTGCAATGAGGGAGGCGAATCGATCGAACCATGAACCAGCTACACAACTGTTTACATTTTGTGTGCTGCGGGGTACAGGGAACTGACGCCACAACTGTTTATACTGCATGTTTGTTCTTTGAGGTGACAAGCTGACATTGCAATTGGAAATCCTGTGGATGTGGCTGCGTTGTAACTTACACGAAGAATCTTAGATAGATACTTGCTCCAATTCTAGTCATTTCTCATGTTATTTTGATTGTTCTGCGGTAGTCTCTAGTCTGTGTGGTCCTTTTGCTGCCTTTGCTGAACTAGTTTTGTGAATCACAGTCAGGCAGCAATATGGGCTTATGTAGATGCATCTCAAGTGGATAGAATTTTTCTCTGCACACCCGTGAGGAAATTAGGCTTCACGTGGAGTTCAATCTGGCAGTCTAGGGGCACAATGGGCACAATCTACATGATTTTATGCAGATGCAGTGCATTAGAAAACTGAGAAGGCATATGCATTTCACCAGTGGAGCTTATTCTTTGTCACCTCTGCTTTAGGGTGCTATTCTGTTCTCCATTCAGTTGTGTTGCAGTGCATATATTGGCCTGGCATTTATCTCTGTACTTGAAAGTTGCCCCTGCAGAAAATGGCTTGTCCTGACCTTCTGAAAGCTGCTCTACTTTCGACCATCCCATTACTTGCTGTACCACTTGAGGCATCAGCTGAGACGTGCCAACCACCTAATTCTTTTGCCAACATGCCAATTTTCATTGCTGTGGCTCTAATTGGAGCTGCTGTTGGTGGTAAGACACTCAGACCTACGTGTTCACTAGCATAATTGCTTCTTACATGCAAAGTTGATGAAGAGGCACGTTTCTTTGTACGCTAATATATTTTTCTCTGCAATTTTCACATGTAGGATTGTTAGCACGCCGAAGAAAGGAGGAATTGAAGCGGCTGAATAATCAACTTCGCCAGATCAATACAGCACTTAGAAGACAGGCACAGATTGAGTCATTTGCGCCTGGCCTTACTTATGCACCAGTTCGGAGAACAGCAGAAACTGATGTTGTTGTTGACCCAATGAAGCAGCAGTTGGGCAAAAACCTGAGAAATGGGAAGAATTACATGAGGAATCAAGATCTTGATAATGCAGTAGTGGAGTTCAGGACAGCTCTGGAGCTTGCAGAGAGCATAGGAGACCGTTTCGAGGAAAAGAAAGCTGCACGAGGATTAGGTTCTTTTCTCCCTGATAACCTCTATTATTTATGTTTTTGTTGTCAAAGTGGATGAAAAGTACATAAAGTAATATTACCTTACTGTCCTTTAAGAAAATCCATTTATGCTTTCCCAGCGCTCATATATATGGGCCATGGTCAGTTAGGCTATATAATACCAAAGGGTAGTTGACTGATGGAATACCAGCTCTGCTGTCCTCACTTTGGCATCAAGCATTAGCTACATAGTGGATAGCAGTATATTAGGACTTCTTAGAATGACTGAATATTTGGTGCTGTTTCGCCTAGGTAGGCTAGGTTGCATTTTCATGCCGTCGCTATATCTTAGTTGCTCGTGCAAGAGATGTACTGTTGCTCCCTGTTTGAAATTTGTATAATTCATTTAGTTAACCTTCAAGGAGAATTATTGCCAGGTAAAAATCTTATCAAGCTAATACCAAAGAATTATCTGCACGCATCCTTGCTCTATAACTGGAGATTTGCGTATCTAACAGAAATTGAAGCAAATTGACAACAGGCTGAACGTTATTGTTCAGCATAACATGAATCTTATTTGTCATGAAAAAATTCATTTATCTTCCAAACTTCTAGTTTGACTGTCTGAGTGGACAAAGTTATGTAATTTGTTGAGGTTGCATTAGTTTATCGTAATGTTTTATGTTTTCTTATGTCAACCTTCTTTGTCGTTCCAGTGAAAATTTCTAGTTTTAGGGTCCAGCCATGTGCACAGTCAGATGCAGAGTGTCCTAATAGATTGTTGATTCTTCAAATAGCTGCATATACCGAAGATACATGTCGTAGATTTTTATCTGCATGTGTGATCTGCATGTAGGACATTACTTGAAGCAAATTCTTTTATGTACTAGTAGTGGAGACTGACTAATGTTGGTGCTTTGCATAAATTTAATTGTGTTTCAAACCTCTGGTTGAGTTGCCTCCAACGAACAGACTTACTAATGGTGCTTTAATTGTTTCCATCGATAATATTTTGTCGGCCTTGTTTACCATCCCCAAGAAGAAATCTAGTTTTAAGCTTCAGTTGCTTGCCTTCTGTTCAGGTGCATCGCTGCAAAGGTTGGGAAAATACAGAGAAGCAATGAGGCAGTACGCCAAGGTCCTGGAGCTGTCCAAGGAGACTGGCGAGGACTCGGGCTGCACCGAGGCGTACGGCGCCATAGCCGACTGCTACACGGAGCTGGGCGACCTGGAACGAGCGGCGAAGGTGTACGACAAGTACATATCGCGGCTGCAGCCCAGCGAGTAAGCGGCCTTCCCAAACTTGTCCCAGATGGGAATTGGGCGATGGGTTTATGTTTGTTGGTTGGGTTTTGCTCGGCGCAAAGCAAGGCGCGGATTTTGTCGGCCTGTTGAACTTCTTCACTTGGGATGAGGGCTTCCTCGATTGCTCTGACAACGGTTTTGGTTACTATTCTGTGTATATATGTCGAAGGTGCTACAGCACAGCCCTGAAGTGTTTTCTGGTGAGCTTGCTCGCTCCATTACTAATACATATTTTTTTTGAACGAACGTGCACAACATTACTAATACATATAAGATGCACATTTCAGTTTTATAGCGCCATAGAGAAAGGGAAGATAGGGAGGTGATCCGCGCCATGAGCCCATGAATGCACGCACGATACGAGTTGGTATGACGACTTGCACAGGCTCAGTCAGGCTCGTAGGCTGCTGCAGCTGTACTGCCTGCCATTCCAACCACCTCCGTATTGAATCGTCCGTCGATCGATCAGGCGTCTCCTTGGCCTCTTGTTTAGCATGTCTTTTTCTGAAGCATCTTTGGCTGGGCCGATCTGCTGCTGGACACCCAGCTGATGGATCGATTAGAGTTGAGTTGAGCGCCATGGGCGCGTGTCTGATCACTCGATCTGGTGGCCAAGCTCCATATACCCCCTGGGGTTTTCGTGCGTGCCACCCGTTCTCCAGCATATACATACTCTGAATCTAAATGGTGCGGAGTAGCAGCCAGCATTACGACACGGGGGATGCAGGCAGGTGTCGGCAGAGGAGTCCGAACTGAGCGTGCGTGTGCCAGGTGAACGCTGCACCACCAGATGAACGAACCGGACCTGAATCCGGAGCTCGAGTGCTGGACAGGCCGCAGGGGCGGTGAATTCGTGTCGCGGCGCGCCCACGGGGTGGCGTGACCTCGCCTGCCGCATGGGAACAAAAGCCCCCGCCTGCCTGCGCGTGCGTGCGCACGCGTCCGCGTCCAGCATCTCCTATCCCCGCGTCGTCCTCTTCCCAGCGCCATCCCGTGCTCATCAGCGCCACCATGCACGCGTCGCCTCGCCACGACACGCCACGCGGTACAAATACCACTAATCCTAGAACAACACGGGCGGAAGGCAGCAGGCCAGCAGCGCAGATAGCTAGCAATGGCGTCCAACAAGGCCCTCCTCGTGCTCTTGCTCCTGGCCTCCGCCGCCGTGCTCGCCGCCGCCACGGCGGACCAAGCACGTGCGTCGTCGTCACATATCCTCTCCTTTTTTTCCCTCTCTCTTCAAATCTGCCGCTTCGATTCGTTTCGCGCGTGCGCGCAGCCGCAGCCGCAGGGACGAGCGCGCGACTGATAATAATATATATGCTTGTGTCGCGCCTTGCAGATGATGACAGCAAGGAGCATACCAAGTGTTGACACGAAAACGCGCCAACAAACTTGAAGATCGATCGAACGCGCAGCACGGCCGTCACAACGGCCAACTCCTGATCTCCCGGGGCAAACCGGTCTGACCGCTTTTGGTCGGGAGACCGTGAAGACCTAGAAACCCAAGCTCGGGAGGGACCCCGTCGGAGCTCGAGCTAATCTAGGGTTGCTCTAGGGTCGGCAGGCCACCTAGAACGTCCTTGAACGCCGTAGAGACGAGCAAAGAACAGAATATGGGGGTTGGAAAAGATTAGGGTTTGAGAGATACAAAAATAGAAGATAAAAGTGTTTGATTCGATTGGGAATATCTCAATCGGCCGTCTAGCCTTTATATTTATAGGCCGGGGAAGTCTTACCCCTTTCGAATAGGTTACAATATGGAACTAAACTCGGAATCCTAATCCTACTCGAATTACAGAACGAAACCGGTCTGACCGGTTTGGCAAACCGGTCAGACCGGTTTGGCCTTTGGCCCAATTTGAGTGTCAACACATGCCCCCCTGCGTTTTTAGTGAACTTGAGAACTAAAAAGCAAGTAAATACAACTCAGGAGCTAAAAATTTATACTAAGGGCGATTTTTATCAATATATCGGCCATTGATCTTCACGCATCTTGCCAAACACTTGGATAGAATTTCTTCAGATATCTCCCGTTGATAGCTTTAGGCAAAGGATCTCCCTTCAGTGTCTCCAACATGTAAGAATTCCCAAAGATGATTTTGACAACTCTATAAGGCCCTTCCCAACTCGGTGACCATTTACCAAACTTGTTGCTTTTTGATCCAATAGGCAAGATCGTCTTCCAAACAAGCTCACCAACTTGAAAATATTTGCCTCGTACCTTCTTGTTGTAAGCTTTAGCGACTCGAAGCTTATCCTTCTCAATTTCCTTCAAAGCCTTTAATCGCTTGTCGGTTACCTCATCAATATTGTCTAACATCAAGTTATGATAATCAACAGCATCAAGGTCGTTTTGCTTAGCCAATCTATAAGCGTCCAGATTCACCTCAACAGGTAAAACGGCCTCTTGACCATAAACAAGCTCAAAAGGAGTAACCTTAGTAGCTCCATGTCTAGATATATGATGAGCCCATAATGCTTTAGATAAAACTTCGTGCCATTTCTTAGGATTTTCAGCTATTTTTTTCTTAATCAACTTAATCAAAGTTTTATTACTTGACTCGGCTTGTCCATTAGCCTGAGCATAATATGGAGATGAATTGAGCAATTTAATTCTATAGGATTCGGCGAACTCACGTACCTCCTTAGACATAAAAGAAGTTCCTTGATCTGTTGTCAATGTTTGAGGAATACCGAACCTATGAATAATATTCTGAGTAACAAACTCAATCACCTCTCGATGCGTCATATTCTTCAAAGGAATCGCTTCAGTCCATTTAGTAAAATAATCCGTAGCAACTAATATGAAACGATGTCCTTTTGATGATGGAGGATTAATTTGTCCAATAAAATCCAATCCCCAACCTCGGAATGGCCATGGCTTAATAATAGGATGCATCAATGCAGCAGGAACAAGTTGCAAATTTCCAAACTTCTGACATTCTTCACATCCTTTGTAATATTTAAAACAATCTGCCGTCATAGTAGGCCAATAGAAACCGGCTCGTCTAAGTAACCACTTCATCTTCGGAGCCGATTGATGCGTACCACAAATTCCTTCATGGACCTCAGCCATGGCAACATTGGCTTGATCCGAGTTAAGACATTTTAACAACAAATCTTCGGCGTTTCGACGATAGAGTTCATCGCCAAGTAAAATATACTTAAATGATACTCGCCGAATATTTTTCTCTGCACCACGACCAGGATCTTTCAAATAAGTGACAATAGGCATTCTCCAATCCTGATCTTTAACTTTGGATTGATTAGCATTATCCAAAGTATTTTCGCTTCTGTCAGGGGACAAAGCGGTCAGACCGCTTTCAGAACCGGTCAGACCGGTTCCAGCAGTCAAACCGGTCTGACCGGTTTCTGAAACCGGTGTGACCGGTTCGTCTAGAACCAGAACCTCGGCTTTCGTTCGCATCGGTTTTTGGAGATAGAAATATTTCTTTGCAACCATATAACCAGATGCTTTCTGAGCCAGAGTATTTGCCTTATCATTCTCTCCTCTTGGAATATGTTTGATTGTAAATTCATCAAAAGAAGATATAATATCAAGGCATCTATCAAGATATGCATTTAATGAACCATTATAACATTGGCATACCTTTGATACTTGATGTACCACCAGGAGCGAATCACCAAAAGCTTCAACATGTTTTACTCCCATGTCTTGCAAAAATTCCAAGCCAAATAGAAGAGCTTCATATTCAACTTGATTATTGGTTCGCTTTTCTTCCAATCGGTTTGAGAACTCAAAAACGGCGCCACTTGGAGAAATCAAAACAGCACCAATTCCTTGCCCATCATTGCAAACCGATCCATCAAAGTATAGCTTCCATGGTATACAATTAACATAGCCGACGTCGAACTCACAAGTATCATTTATCCGATGTTCAACAATAAAATCAGCCACAATTTGTCCTCTCATTGATTTCAAAGGTTCACAAGTCAAATCATACTCAACCAAAGCATAAGCCCACTTGCCGACTCTTCCACTAGATATCGGCTTTTGCAACATATGTTTAATCACATCGGTTTGGCACAACACGATGCAAGTACTAGATAGTAAATAATGCCGCAATTGAGTACAAGCATGATACAAGGATAAACATAGCTTCTCAATGAAAGTATACCTTGTTTCTGCATCAATGAGCCGTCGACTTACATAAGCAATCACATACTCCTTGTTGCCGATTTCTTGAGTCAAAACAGCTCCAATAGTTCTATCTTCAGCCGCCACATAAAGTCTAAATGGGACTCCTCGCTTAGGTGCCCGAAGCACCGGTGGTGAAGATAAGTATTCTTTGATCTTCTCAAAAGCCTCTTGCTGTTTTGCCCCCCAGTTAAAATCGGCTTCATTCTTTAACCGAAGTAAAGGAGTAAAAGCATCAACCTTTCCAGACAAGTTAATTATAAACCTTCTCAAGAAATTTACCTTGCCTAGAAACCTTTGCAAATCCTTCTTGCAAATAGGAGCTTCGACTTTCTTCATAGCTTCAATTCTCTTGGGATCAACTTCTATGCCGTTCTCATGAATAACAAACCCAAGAAACTTCCCAGCCGAAACACCAAAAGCACATTTGAGTGGATTCATCTTTAAACCATACCGCCGCATTCTCTCAAGAGCAAGTCTTAAATCGGCTAAATGAGAATCTAAGCCATCCGATTTAACTACAATATCATCAATATATACTTCCACAATAACACCAAGTAAATCATGAAAGATTAAATTCATAGCTCTTTGATAAGTTGCACCGGCATTCTTTAATCCAAAAGTCATAACCACCCACTCAAATAAACCAATAAATCCCGGACATTGAAAGGCCGTTTTGTGCATATCTTCTTCGGCCATAAAAATTTGATTATATCCGGCATTACCATCAAGAAAACTAACAACACGATGTCCAGAAGCTTCATTGATTAAGACATCGGCTATAGGCATTGGATATGAATCTTTGGGAGTGGCTTTATTAAGATCTCTAAAGTCAATGCAAACTCTAAGTTTTCCCGAATCTTTCTTTTCAACGGGAACAATATTAGAAATCCACTCCGCATAACGACAAGTCCGAATAAAACCAGCATCTAATAAACGATTAATCTCTTCTTTTATTCGGTCAGAAATAGCGGGATTAAAACGTCTAGCCGATTGTTTAAAAGGTCTAAAACCGGCCTTTATTGGTAAACGATGCTCAACTAAATCACGACTTAAACCAGGCATCTCACGGTACTCCCAAGCAAAACAATCGACATACTCTTTCAACAAATTTATTAATTCGGCTTTAAACTCAGCCGATAAATTTTTGTTTACAAAAGTAGGCCTAGAAATAGTACCATCACCAATATCTATTTTTTCTAAAGGATCAGCTGATGTAAAACCCTGACCCAATTTGTCCATATCACCAAGATCTTCAATAGCTTCGAACATACCGGCCGAATGAGCTCGATGATGATCAATTCGGTCTTGAAGCCATTGTCCAGACGCAAACCGGTCTGACCGGTTCCCAGAAGCGGTCTGACCGGTTTGACTCGATCGGCGCTGTTCAGACCCAAACCGGTCTGACCGATTTCCAGAAGCGGTCTGACCGGTTTGTCTCTGTTGATTTTGTTGCTCCATTAATTACAATAAGTAATTCAACCGATTTTCCATCGGCTTTAATGTAGCAGGAACAAAACCATCCTTGGTGCAACTGATCAACTCATAGTCGGTCAAATCCATGCCCGACAAACATTGGACCTTCTCATTTGCACTAAGAGAATCGGAATCGGCCGTTGCAACAAAGGAAGAATTGTCACCATGGACAACTTCAACTTCATCGCCGATCCACTGAATAAGATATTGATGCAAGGTAGATGGAATACATTTATTTGCATGAATCCAATCTCGACCAAGGATTAAACTGAAGTTACCTTGCACCTCGGAGACGAAGAAAGCCGTAGCAATAGTCTTGCTCCCGACGGTCAATTCCATAGAAGCCACCCCCTTGGCACCAATAGGATCACCTCCACCAACTCCACTGACCGTCATGTTCGTCTTGATCAGCTCTTCGTCTTTCCCGCCAATCTTCTTATAGAGAGAGTATGGCATGAGATTCACAATGGCTCCACCATCAACCAACATACGAGAAATTGGCTTCCCGTTGATGTGCCCTCTCATATACAAAGCTTTGAGATGATTTTCTGATTCACTAGGTTTCTGAAACACAGCATCTCGAGGCCCAAGTTGAAGATGAGAAATTTCCTCCTCTGGCACGACATAATAATCAGAAGATAAATAGACGACATTAATTTCCATGTTGTCATGTTCTGGAGAAGGCTCAAAATCAACTAATTCTTCATCTTCAACCACTGGAGAAATTAGTGGAGCAGCATTGATGGTTGAAGTAGTTTTGGCCCCTGCCTCTGTCGACAAACCGGTCTGACTGGTTCCAGAAACCGGTCTGACCGCTTCTGCAGCGGTGGGCTGATCAGAACCGGTCTGACCGGTCTCTGAAACCGGTCTGACCGGTTGTGCTGCTGGCTGCACAACTTGCCAGGTCTTGGTCTGAGGAATCATGGGTCTATACTTGTTGAAATGTTCATCCCTCAGCTTCTCGGCTTCCTGTTCCCTCTTCTCTTTGTTCCGTAGGCGCTGTAGCTTCCGCTTTTGCGTGTGAGTCAAGCCGGAAGGACACCACCTTGGCTGGAAGATCTTCTTTACGCCTTTGCTACTGCTAGCCCCATGATCATTAACCATGATTGGTCTTTTGACTGGAACAGGAGCCGAATCTCCAATGACTATCGGCTTCGTACCCAAGTCTTGTATAGCCACTGGAATATCGCCAATTTTTATAAATTTACTGGCTTGGGCTTGCATATCCTCCTTTTTCTCCTTGATACGGTATTCTTGCTTAGGAGGAACATGAAATCTTGGCTCAGACCGAAACCGGTCTGACCGGTTCATAAAACCGGTCTGACCGCTTTGAAAAGCGGTCAAGTGACCTGGTTGGTACGAGCCCAATCGGTTATGCACCGAATTTCCAGTAGCACCACCACGACGTTTATAATCTGTAGAACTATTCCAACGCTGTGGTGACCTCTGTCTCTTTTTCGTCGGCCGATCAACTTGAATGGCCTTTGTGTACTTGTTCATGAGCTGCGAAAAAGTAGGTCCTTGCTTCAGAACCCTCCCTTGAATCTTTGGCTCATTAAATTTCCAAGTACCCACTTCCGGGCGCTTAGGCTTGAAAGTTCTTGGACGGTCTGGAGACAAACCGGTCTGACCGGTTTGGGAAACCGGTCTGACCGGTTTCGCCTGGTTAGCGGACCGATTTTCTTCCAAAGAACTTTCTTGCCCCCCGGGTCTTGATGTGTTAATTGTAATTTTCAGAGACTCTTTTCCATCAAGAGTCCTCCCAATCATCACTGTTCTGGCCGGAATTTTGTCATTAACTATTTCCGGCCTCGGATCTCCAATCACCACGTTCTTCCCTTTAGCTCCATCGGCTTGTTCCGGCCGAATCAGCATCTTGGTGTTCACATCCAAGGTATGAACAGGGAAAGGAGCCTTGTCAACTTGCATTTCAGCGAGCACTAATCGACCTTCATTAAGGGCCGATTGTACCTGTCGTCGAAAAACATTGCAATCATTTGTTGCGTGAGAAAAAGAATTATGCCATTTACAATATGCACGATTTTTCAATTGATCGGCTGGTGGAATTGCATGAGAAAGTTTAACAAAGCCATTCTTAAGCAATTCATCAAAAACACGATCACACTTGGCTACATCAAAAGTAAATTTTTCTTCTTGCCGATTTTTCTGGATCGGCTTTAATGAAGGACAAGAACCAGGTTTACTTTTTGATGACCAAACAAATTCAGCAGCATAAATTTCTTTATCATCGTCCGAACTATCAGAATCATTATCAATAATATGCACATTCGAACGATGGGGTTTAGCAGATTCTTTTGCATTTTTAAATTTCAATTCTAGACTCATGGCCTTCATTTGTAAGTGATTAATAGTGAGAAAATCAGAACCTTCCAATTTTTCCTTGTAATGAGACCGTAAGCCTACAAAAGCCAAATCTGCTAAATCTTTTTCAGAAACAGTTATGTTAAAGCATCGGTTCTTAATATCTTTAAATCTCTTAAAATAATCAAGAACCGATTCCTCTCGGCTTTGCTTAACCGATGTTAAATCAGATAATTTTGCTTCGTTTTCTCCGCTAAAGAAATGATCATGGAATTTACGCTCCAATTGAGTCCAATTTTGAATAGAATTAGGAGCAAGCGAAGAAAACCATGAAAAGGCAGTTCCAGTTAAAGATAATGAGAACAACCGTATACGCAATGCCTCATAAAATGATGCCTCTCCTAATTGCAAAACATATTGACTAATGTGTTCCCAAGGAGTTCTATTATCTTCACCACTGAACTTAATAAAATCAGGAACACGCCAACCATTAGGATAAGGAACCAAATCAAATTCAGGCAAATACGGTTTTTGATATAAACGTGAACTACCCAATTCAAGCCCGAGCCTTGTTCTAAGTGTATTTGCTATGTCTTCTTTGAACTTAGCTAGCTCGGCTTGGTAATTCCCGTCACCTCTGTTTTGTGGAATGCGGGGAACACCATACGTTGTGTTATAGGAAGTATTCGGAATCGGCGCGTGAAACGAACCAGATCCGTGGGGTATACCTCCTGGAACCGTAGTGCGTGGAACAGTAAAAATAGGACCAGAACTAGTAGTATTTGATAAAACCATCGCACTAGTTGCCCCCGAACTCATGGAACCGGCCTGACCGCCATTGGACGGCAAACCGGTCTGACCGGTTATACAAACCGGTCTGACCGGTTCGGGGACCGAACCAGGGTAAGGTGTTTGACCCGCATAAAAATTCAACGGCATGCCCAAATTAGGATCTAAAACATGCTCTGGCATGCCTGATGAGCTAGGAGTTGAGTTAGGCAATTCATTAAATTCTATATTATTTTTACCCTTATCAGAATTACCCGACATATTAGCAATCAACTCACTAGTAACGGTTTGTGCAGCAAGTAATTTATCATCCATCATGCGAGTAATTTGCTGCATCAAGTCAGAGGATTCGCCAGTTACCTTAGGAAGTTCTTCAACTTGGTCGTTTGCCAGTTTGAAAGCCGGCATGACGAATTCCTCCACCCTCTTGACAAGGCCACCGCGATCTTTCTTGAAACCCTTCAGGAATTGCGTCCTGAAGTGCTCCTCAGCGATCAGGTACCGCTTCCGCTCCTCGTCCGTGAGCTCTTCCATCGTCGCAGCGATGATGTTGTCCTTGTCAAGGTCGCACGTCGATCCAGACATGATTGGAGTAGATGTAATCGGTTGTGGCACCAGATTAATCGTCCCCAGCGGAGTCGCCAAAAAGTATGTTGACACGAAAACGCGCCAACAAACTTGAAGATCGATCGAACGCGCAGCACGGCCGTCACAACGGCCAACTCCTGATCTCCCGGGGCAAACCGGTCTGACCGGTCTTAAGAACCGGTCTGACCGCTTTTGGTCGGGAGACCGTGAAGACCTAGAAACCCAAGCTCGGGAGGGACCCCGTCGGAGCTCGAGCTAATCTAGGGTTGCTCTAGGGTCGGCAGGCCACCTAGAACGTCCTTGAACGCCGTAGAGACGAGCAAAGAACAGAATATGGGGGTTGGAAAAGATTAGGGTTTGAGAGATACAAAAATAGAAGATAAAAGTGTTTGATTCGATTGGGAATATCTCAATCGGCCGTCTAGCCTTTATATTTATAGGCCGGGGAAGTCTTACCCCTTTCGAATAGGTTACAATATGGAACTAAACTCGGAATCCTAATCCTACTCGAATTACAGAACGAAACCGGTCTGACCGGTTTGGCAAACCGGTCGGCCTTTGGCCCAATTTGAGTGTCAACACCAAGGCGGCGACCGGCGGCGTGAACGACGACGGGCACGAAGGGGACCACCACGGCGGCGGCGGTTACCGCTGCAGGTACCGGTGCTGCTACTACGGGCGGCACGGGTGCGAGCGCTGCTGCGCGACCGCCGACGAGGTCCCGCAGCAGCAGCAGCAGCAGGGGAACAATTAGATCCATGCCAGCTACATGCAAGCACCTGCGGCCATGCCGCTGGGATGATCGCTGCCAGCCAGCACTCCAGCAGCTACAGTAATGTTCTGCAAACTTTGTGGAAACACCGTACCACATGTGTAGTAATAACTGGTAGCTCTAGCCGTACGTGTAGCGTATATATACTACAAAGTGTATAAAGAATAAAGCTCCAGTGTACATGCTCAGTATGTATGTACGCGTACGGATGAAACGCGTGTATAGACGTGCAGGCGTCTTTCAATTCTCTTGACTTGTTGTCTTGCTTGTGTGCTTCCGAAGTTCCGATCGAGCTTCCATCAGGGGAACCAATTGTCATGAGTGCGGTCAAAACACATGGTTATATACTAGAATTATTTGAGATCTTCCCTGACGAATTTTAGGTTCAGTTTCCCTTGCAAAATTCGACTGAATGATGATCCTTCAGAGACATGGCATTTGGCGTAACACCGTGAAATAGGTTTTATAATATAAAAACTGCAAAATCGTGCTCATGTAATTTCTGCTACCAAACACTCTTCGCTAGCTAGGGGTACGGGTACGAGAAAAAGAGAGTAAGATATACGATTACGGCATCGCTCCCATACAGTGTGCCGCAAGTGATGCCAAACCCAGCCTAAGCAAGGAAAAACAAGAGTAGGGCACGCCACTACTTAAAAAAATAGAACAGAAGCACCAGCATCATAGACACCAGAAGCCCCCGCGTGGACGACACGGGCGGCCGGGACCTCCACCTCGCCGCCACCCCTCCCACCTTCCCCCTCTCCGCCGCGCCGCCGCTCGAGCAAGGCCGCCGGAAGTCCGTACGGCTCGCAAGGACGGCGGCGGCGGGGCGCCTTCCCTCCCTCTGTCGACTCCAAGCGGGCGCGGCCGCCTCGGTCGTCGGAGAGGACCGCCGGACCGGCGCGGATTCCGGCGGCGCCGGCTCGCGGCTGGCCGGATCCGGTGTCCTCGCTGCCGGATCCGGCCCCCTGCTGCCGGATCTGGTGCGGCGGCGGGCGGCTCCGACGGGGCCGCGGTGGTGACGGCCGGGGTGACTAGCGGGCCGCGGGGCGGCGGCCGGGGCGACGAGCTTCAGCGACGAGTGTGCGGGCCGCAGCGACGAGCGTCAGCGCGGCACGGGGCGGCACACGGCGCGCGGCACGCGAGGCTGCGTGCGTGAGGGGCGTGGGGTCGTGGCGTGGGCCCTGCGGCAGGTGGTGGCCGCGGCAGCAACAACCGACGCCGGGGTGCCGGCGGCGCGAGGAGATGGCCGCGGGCATGGTGCGGCGAGGACGGCTAGCAACGGCGTGCGGGCTGCGACGAGCAGACGACCGACATGCGGGATTACGGCGGAGGCGTCATTCGGGTAGGGTGGTCGCGGCGGTGATGCTGATCTTGCTTCACCACGAGTGTGCTAGGGGGGTTGGATGCTCCGGGCGAAAGCCCTTGCTAGCTTCGTGCTGGCGGATGGCGGCGGCGTCGTTGGACGTCGCTTTCCCTCTTGAGGGCGTCATTGTGGAGCAACAACCCCACTGCAAGAGATCTCTGGGTGAAAACCCTGTCCAGTTTCTGGACGAGCGACGGTGGCGCCATTGGTGTCATACCCTCCTTGGAGGCGTCGTCTCTAGAGATCCCTCGCGGTTGGTAGCACGAGCGGTTTGGCGACCTCGCCCGGTTCTGGCAATCCCATCGTGGGGCATGCAGAAGGGTGTTCGCCCCCTCCCGCCGAGGCATCTATCTTCGTGTTGGTGGCGGTCGTCGATTGGTTGCCGTTCGACCGCTCGCTGCGGACCACGGCGGCGGACGTTGCCTTGCAATCGTTAGTGCGGTGTAGGACTGCGTCGGAAGACGGCGCTTGCACCAACGACAACGAGAGATGACTCGACTGGCGGATCACGGCGGTAGCGGCATCATGCGGAAGGGAGCAACGTGGTGAAGTCGAACTACGGCGGCCGGTCCGGTGGCTTTGGTTAAGTTTCTTTGGAGAAGGGGCAACCTTGCTCGCTATCTTGACGGCAATATAAGGAACGAGTCTGGAGCATGGAGTCGTGGCAGATGTGGCGAGGCCCCCGCGCACGAGAGAGGAGGCGTCCAACGGCGGGTGTGAGGCACCGTGCGTTGTGTTTGCTCGGACTCGGTGTTTCTCATCCCGTCAGATAGGTCCTGCTTTGTTGCAACGTCCAAGGAAGGCGTCTGCCTCCTTTGTTTCTCCACCAAGAGTCAGATCACGTCGATGTTCGATGACTGTTAGGGTGCGGCATGAGGGTGGGAGTTGCAGCTGATCTTCTCCGCTATCGTCCTCGTGTAGGACTACGGCTGTGCCGGGGAGCGGTTGTGAGTGGTACCCCGCGTTGATGTCCCAATCCAACCGGGCGAGTACAGTTTCATTTTTTCTTTCTTTTATGTTTCCTGGCTATGGCCTCCCAGGGTCGTAGACTTGTATTTTTTTTGCTATATCAATGAAACACGCATCGTCTTGTGCGGTTCGTTCAAAAAAAAACTACTTAAATAAATATAGCTGCATTACAGTAGCGCACTAGCGCTATAGCAAAATAAAACAGTTGAAAGCTTAACTCTAAACGACGACTACTACAACCACACTCAGAAGTCAGAACAGTCACCCAACATTCACAAATAGAGCTTCAAATTTCTTTCCACTGAAATAGGAAGAGCTGAACTCGCGTAGCGGCCTCCCTCCCGTCTCGGCTCGAGGCGGACTGGAGGCGACTCACCCGCCGCCGCGAGCGCCCCGCCGCCCCGGCACCTGCTCGCCCGCCGTCGTCGCCCCTCTCCTTGCAGCGGCGGCGGGCTCTAGAGCCACAACAGCCTCCCCACCTCCCTCCCACATCCCTTCCTCATCCTTTCTTCCTCCCCCGATCTTGATCTGACCTTGAGATTTCAAAATCTTGGACTCCTCCGGCGGCCACTGCTCCTTTCCGGCGGCCCGGGCACCTCTCCGACCTGCCTCTGGTGCCCTCTCCTCCCACCGCTGCTGGCCTTGGGCCCTTTGCGCGGACCTCTTGGTCGGGGGTTCTTGCCGGCGGTGTCGCGGTGGGGGGAGACGGGGAAGGGGAGCGCGCGGGGCGTGGCCCCTGCTGGCTCCAGCGGCCCTTGTGCGTGGCCCCCCGGGTGGCTCTTGAGCGCCCGGCCACTCTCCCTCGCCGGAAGCTGCTGTCTCCCCTCCCTTGGTCGCTAGCCTTAGGCCCCCCTGGTCTGACCTCTTGGTCAGGGGCCTTCCAGCGACGTGGTGCGTGGGGAGGGGCGCGCGATGCAGCTCTGCCTGCAGTGGGGCTTCTCGGCTGCTCCTGCCGCTACCTCGGCCGCCCCCACGATGCGAGGGGGCTTGGGGGTTGCCAGCCCAGATCTGAATGGGGCCTTGTCATTCCACCTCGTCTTGTCGGGGGTGTTTCGTCCTCGGCGGCGTCTGCTTGCTGCCCTCCCATTCCGACCAATCCCGCGTCCGTCGGGCGTGTGGCCGTGCTTTGGTCATCGGAAGGGCTGGTGCTTGCGTCTTTGGGCACCAGTGGCCGTGCAGCGAAAGCGTTGCGCTCGGTGCGCGGAGAGATGCCCCATCTCCGCACGGCCCTGGACTTTGGTGCTTACTGCCATGCAACGAAAGTATCGCGCGCGGGCGTTTCGCCTTCACACGGTTTGCCGGTTTCTCTCCCTCGTCAACCTTTCGGCCGGCCTTTGGGTTGCACCGGGGACTGACCAACATTTGGAGCAAAGCACTAGCCGGTTTCTCAGCTTGCGGTGAGGAGTGTTCAGGTCGAGGTCCATCTTCGTCCGTCGCCAGCCTCCTTCGCTGTGAATTGGGCTACCTATGGTGTTTGGCTGGTGTGCAAATGAAGGCGCTGGTTTTGCGAGGGCGCCGCGTGGGTGTTCTCCGTGAGCTTCATCAGCTTGAGAGTTTGAATTGGCTTGTACCTTTGTGCCCCCCTGTTCTTTTATTTTATTTTTAGGTGGGGTGTCCCGAAGCAAGTATTTATCTGTACCCTCTGATCTGCTCAATCAATCAGTAGAATACCTCTATCAGACTCGTACCCTCTCTACCCTCTTATCACTCAACTTCTATCTTTTTTGTTGTCATCCTCCTCATTCACTCCATTCATCCATTACACCATCCCTGGGCAACTTAGTTTAGGATTAGTTCACTTCTCGTTCCTCGTGGAAATCGATACCTAGGAATACTCCCGGGTGAAAGCTACATCGGTATCCGTCCGCTTGCGGATTTATCTGTAGGCCATAAGGAGTGCCAACAATCACCACCTCTTTGGGGTGACCGCCTGATCTGTACTACCCTTTGATGGAATGAAAATGTTCAGGCGGGCTATTTTAGCCCTCCGTCGATTCCTCAAAAAAATTTCTTTCCATTAATTCACTAGGCAGAAATGGTTATATGTAAAGTCCCATGGTGTTACATAAAAAATTTTTGTTCTCCATTCGTAGACATGGAGAACACATTTTCATCTTTGAAAAACTTTCTCAATTCTATAACAAGTGGATGTAGATCCACAAAACCGCATTAGGCAACAGGACCACCATTTCCCTGCACCCTAATACCCCATGAGCTATCCACACCCTCAACAATTTCCTCTTAATTTCCATCCTCAATATTCACACATGTTCAATCCTTTTTGGAGCTCAATAAAACTACCCACAATTCGCATGCACGCAGCATAGCTATCATGGCCGTTCTTACCAGTTCATGTTGAACACTATGTAAGGAACCGTTATTGGCGACGCGTCTACAGAGACATTGGAGACGCGTTTTTTACGCGTCACTAAAGATGCGTCTCTAATGTAAAGTCTTAGGTGACGCGGATTTTACACGTCACTAATAACTGATATATTGACGATGCATGTCTAGCTACCCGCGTCACCTAAGATGGTCATCGGAGACACTGCCTTAAACGAAACGCGTCTCCTATAAGGTCATTGGTGACGCGGATTGGCAACCCGCGTCTCCTTTGAGAGGGTTATTGGTGACGCGGGTTGGCAACCCGCGTCTCCTTTGATGAATTAAAAAACAAAAAAATAAAATTACAAAAATTACAAAAAGCTCCCTAATCATTGATTTTATCGCATGTCTTTTTACAACTAACTCCCTAGAGAAAGAAGAAATTACAACACACCTCAAACAGACTATAACACATCAAAAATTACAAACAACTCCCTATAAAATTGGAAATTACACCACATGCCCCAAAACACATGGTCAGCTCTTGAATTCTCAGCTCTTGGGTATTGGCAGCAGAAGCCAGAACAACACTTTATTCCTGTCCAGTCACAAAATATCCAAAATTCACTATAAACTCAATCACCAGTCACAAAATGTCACTGCAATCAAGAACCAGGATTTGACAATTCCCACATGAAAAAGCATCATGACGATATACTGTGCAGTTAATTTTGCCACAAACTCATGCAACTATGTCCTACTTAAGTATAGGAGAGCCAAACCAATAATGCTATAAAAACCAACTTTATTCTACACGAACAGCTGGTCACTAATTACAATGAGCATTTGAATCCCCAAGCCTTTCCTAACAGAATATGTTTACCTAATTAGCTTTCCTGACAGAAAGAGTATAACTTTCAGAAATATTCATGTATCCAGTAATTAAACTAAGAATTGGACAGGTTCCGTCACAATCCTAACCTAGCAATCTCAGAAGTTCACTATTTTATATGCACAGAGAGAAGAAATTACCCAAATAGTGTCTTCCAAGGTGTTGAATTTCTCCATTCAGCAACTTAACAGCAGCGTCTATGCCATCCTGACCAGTTAAGAATACCAAGATATCCCCCCTGGAGGGAAAATATCAGTAAGTGAAAGCAAAGCTATGCTATTCAAACAATCAGATAGCTATGTGCACACTCTACTGTATACTACACGATGAAAGATAGCCGCTCCATATATACTTAGGAAACTAAAACAATGTAAAAATGAATCAAGAAAACACATCAATCTGGATAAATGGTTAACGTAAATTTTTAGTTTCCAGTAGAGATCGAGATAATGGTTCAAAAGTCATATCATAGCATGGAAGCAAAATTCAGTGAAAATGTCTGTTGCAACCAATGAAAATTACAAAGTCACCTCCAATTGGTTTCTACTAGTACCAAACAACATTTCTAATTGGAGCACAGTGATTGAATGTAAGTTTCTAGTACCAATCTGCTAGAACTAGAAACAAATTGGATTCACCTGAATCGAACTAGAGAGGCCATCGAGGCCGCATCTAGCAAGCAGCAGCAGGAGGCCGTAGTCTGACTCCCCTTCACGTCGGAATGTTTCTACCAAGTTTATCATAACTATTAAGCATGGGCAACAAACACAGCTCTACACTTGAATTCAAGCACACAAAAAAAATCCATAAGCACTCTTACGTATGTAAGCTGAACTAACTCAATCAACCTTCCTATCTAGATTAACATACACAAAGATAAATCTGTGACTAGTTGGGTGAAAAAATGAGTAACACCTACTAGGACTCATGTTGCTGCCTCTGGTACATATGGTTTGTTCTCCTGATAGCACTTAGATCCTGTTCTGAAAAAAAATACATTTGAGTACTGATCTGCCTGGATATCATACAGATTATAGGTAGCTTGGATGTAAATATAATTCAGATAATGCTACTGCTAGACATGTCATGGTAGGGGGTAGCAAAATAATAGCACTAGGAGTTTCAGAACAGAAACAATGCAGCTGTATTTATACATCTTAACCTGTGAAAGAATAGCACACCCACATGCTAGTAAATCCAGAAAGAGTTCATGTGTTACCTACCATTAAAAAGATAATATAGCAGTCCAATAGGCCAGTAAAGAAAGGATGATGGTTAAGCTCCTGTTGAAGGAGAAAATATCAAGAGGCCAGATGAGCATTCTGTCAAGGAGTGTAGAAAATTAAAAATAGTTAGAATTGGAGATAATTGATGGATAATTAGCCTTGTTCTTCCAAACATCATTACGGAAGATCATCATCCTTTATGTATTAGCATAAATAATAGGCATCTGTCACCAATATCAGTAATTTAGTATACATACAATAGTGATGCAATGCATTTGATAAATATCCTATCCACTAGATATAACAAGCAAAACTCATAAATAAAGACTTCATCTGAAACTCAAAGCTGCCAGCCACAAAACTGAACTAAAGCAATTACTATCTGAACTCAACAACCTGAACTCAACAACCTGTTTGAGAAGCAGAATAATACAAGCATATTGGAAAATTGACCTTAGCGTCATTCTATCGAACATTTCAGAGACGTGGAGCATTATCCACTGAGCAAAGCATTTACAAACAAACTAAATCCACCATCAAGGCACAATTCACAGAGCAAAGGTGCAGTGCAGAGGAGTAGTAAAATACAGAGCAGAGAATCAAATACCTGGTAGTTGCTTCTCGCTGCAGATGGAGGGGTTGTCGGACCTTGATTTCCACATAGTTCCTCTTTCCTGCTGCAAACCAGCTAAACAACCGCCTAGGGTTAGGGTACGAGTTGGGATGCAAATCCGAAGAGCAGGAGGGCGAAAAGTTTTAGGAGCCACTCACGGAGACGGATGGGGATCCACGGATTAATCAGCAACACATGCACACAGCAAGCATGGAGAGACAGGAGAATCAGAAGCACAAGCTGAATAGCAGCCCAAGACATACGCTGTATCGATTCGGAGGAGGACGACTCCGTGTGTGACGGCCGCTGAAGATCCGGCCGCCGGACGGCTGAAGCCTGCAGATGCGCCTCCACCTCGCTGCTCCCTCCAGCTAGGCTCCCGGATCTGAGGAGATCAGAGTGAGGCTGGCGGAAGTACTTCCCACCTCCCCCGCCGCGTCCGCCGCCCGCTGCGCCACCTCCACCAGACACTCCGTCGCCACTTCCCCCCACAGACGCCGCTCCTGGGACGCCCGCCCCAGCGGCGGCCAAATCCCTAGCCCGGCTCGATCTGGGAGGAGACGGGCAGCACGAGCGATGCGGGCGGCGCGAGGGCGAAGAGCGGCGGCAGTGGCGGCGTCGCCGCAAGGGTTGGCGCATTTTATTTGCGTGGTCCAACAGTGCGGTCTGTTTTGGGCCGGGTGAAAGGCCGTCGCAGCCCAGGCCCAGGTTGCCATCACTTTTCCTATTCTCGCAGCCTGTATAGGAGACTATATAGGAGACACTTATAGAAACACGTCGCCTATGTTAGATCCATACATAGAAGACGCGTCTTAAACACCCGCGTCACCAATATACCATGTTATAGGTGACGCGCATTCGTCTGGACGCGTCTCCTATATATGACCCAGTCATAGGTGACGCGTGTTGTTAAGAAGTGTCGCCTATTTAAGGTACATTGGAGACTCTGCAGACTTATTGGTGACGCGTCTAGTCAATCCGCGTCTCCAATGACTTATTGGTGACGCGTCTCAATTAAGTGTCTTCTATCCGTGTGTCTTCTTTAACGAGTTTTTACATAGTGGAAATTAGTGAAAATAAACACGAGGACAAGACGAGTTTAATGCATCCTGTGGCAAGGCAAGAAGGGGCATGATAGTGGTGAATCTGGTGATCAAATCACAGATAAAACTCGTGAAGTGTACAAAGGACTTGTCCAAAAAAAAGGCTTTTTGCACTAGAGTATTGGTGGAGAACAGTGAAAGATCAATCCGAGTGGAGTAAACCATACCCAATTGAGAAAATAATGAACAAGATAGTAGTTTGGATGCATCAGGAGCTTATAAATCTTCAAATCAATGTAGAAAAGGGCCTAACCAAGCCAAAATAATCGATAGGTTTTGGTAATTTGGCTATTTTAGTGTATTTGGTTTTAAACTTCAAATAAGCAATAAGTGGAACTACTAGACCAATTCAAAGCCTCTCTTGTAGTTTTAGTACAAATAGTGATGGACAGTGAGGACTATGGGGAAGTGAATAGAACAGGTCAGTGCACAGAGGCCAGCAACGACATAGGTGAATCAACAAGATGGGGCAGACGTATATGAATGGGGAGGAGTGCTCTGCAGGACCGCAGAGCAGGCTCATCCATCCCAGGCGGGTTGAGAGCCGGCAGGACAGAGGAGTGTGTGACTGCGTTGTTACGTTACGTAGTGCAGGCGCGTTCGTGGCGGCCCAGCGATCGCACCGATTGACACGTACATATACAGGCAGCAGCTAGCTCGATCGATCGGGACGAGGGGGCGTACGTAGTACCTGCCCGGCCAGCCCGGCCGTTCAATTCGTTCGCCGCACCGCCGTATGGAAGCAAAATTATGAGAGCGCACGCATATCATCCAACGTAGCCGGCGTCTCTCACGTATAGTACGTCCTTATCTCCGCCGGCCGCCGGCCGTGCTCGCCTCCGCGGCCGGTATAAATACCCAGCGCCTCAACCCTCTGACCTCGCTCTCTTCAACAAAACAATATATAATGGCATCTAAGGCCCTCCTCCTGCTCGCCCTCCTCGCGTCGGCCGCCGTGCTCGCCACCGCCGCGGACCAACAAACAACCCGTGCGTCGTCGATCACATACACTCAGATTATTCATATATTCTCATCGTTTTCCTTTTGCTAAACACGATCGAGAGGATGCGAGCTGGTGGTGATTAGTTCTTTTTCTCTCTTTTGTTATTACGCGCGCCACGCAGATGCCAGCAAGGAGAAGAAGAAGATGGCAAAGGACGACGCCGGCGTGAAGGACTGGGGCGGCGGCGGCGGATCAGGTGGTTACAGCCACGTCTGCGAGTACGGCTGCTGCCGCCACGCCTACCACGGAGGCTGCCAGAAGTGCTGCGACCCGCCCGCCGCCCAGCCGGAGGTCAACAACTAGCAAATAAAACGTACTACCCGCCCATGAGGCCGAGCCGGAGCTGCCTAGCCAGCGAGAATGGTCTTCAAACTTTTGTTAGTTTTAGCTAGGTATAGTACCATCCTGCTTACAGCAACTGAATAACGTGCAGCTTTGCTTGCACGGATGATAGACCCGTGTGTATGGACGTACACACCGTACGTCTTCTTCCCTGCTCCTGGTTCACAGCTGAGTAATAATATGCGACGACATAGAAAGGCTATACAAGAGATGACGCAAACGAAGCGCAAGCTTGAAATCTAACTAAGGCATTCTCTAATGATGTAAGTTAGTATCTAGCTCTAAATTAGTACTATAAAAGAAGGCACCGGATATGTCCCCATAAAAGAAAGCCTTTTAATGATCTGGTTCTTAACAAATAACTTATAAAAGAGTAAAGTTCGTCACCGGTTCTTCAACTTGTCATGTTGTATCATCCCAGTCCCCGAACTTGTAAATTGCAGATTTGACTCCCTAAAGTTAGCTTCGGGCGTTATCTCGCTCCCTGAACTCATAGATTAAAGATTTAACCCCCTAAATTTAGCTTCAGTTGTCAACCTGGCCCCGAATCCATAAATATAAAGTTTCATAATATATCCACACAAATTTAACATGTATATATGTTAAAAATATTTTATTTAATTGTGTCCTACTAGGATGAGGCCAAATGTATGACAAATTGTGAAGTTTCAATAATTAACTATGCAATTTTAATATATTTATAGTTGAATCGATGGTATAACATTATTCATTGCTTAGGAAAAAGAGAATATCTATTAAAAAATTAGAGTAACTAACATAATGGGTAGGAAATGATCTAAATTTAACCCCTTAACGGCTATCGACACTTCGTTGTTTTGCTGAAACTTCTTTTCAACAGAATAATGAGAGTTTTCGAATTAAATATGGGGCAATATATATGTAAGTTTAGTGCTTATATATACACATTAAATATGTGGCAATATACTCTGAAAATATATGTTTATGAGTTTAGTGACCAGAATGACACTCGAAGCTAAATTTAGAGGGTTAAATATGAAATTTGAGAATTCAGGGACCGGGATGACATTTGAAGCTCAGTTTAAGGACATGTATCTGCATTCTGTGAGTTTAAGGACCGGGATGACACAACACAACAAGTTAAATGACCGCTGATGGACTTTACTCCTTATAAAATAAATGATCTCACACGTGTCATCTCCACGTGATCTTGAAGTCCATGTATATAAGACTACCTCTTGATTAAGATATAGATTTTTTCTCTCTTCTATTAAAATATAAAAAAAAATTATATTAGCTAGTTAAACATGTAGGTTTTTTCTCTCTTCTATTAAAATATAAAAATTATTATATTAGCTAGTTAAACAATAACCATTCGAGTAAGCCTAAATGAAACTGACGTGCAAAAAGTATACATCGACGTGGCATTTATATTTTTATATACGGCAGACAAACATGTACACACATGCTTAATTACATATAACTTATAAACCACACATGGAAGACTGGACTAGTGGGTATATATATCTTAAAATTGACAAAGTTATTATATGGCGTTGTCAAACATAGTACTGAAATATAATCCATTTAATTAATAAAATAATTCTTATGTTAGATTTTCTGTACTCCCTTCGTCCTAAAAATGAAAGACATTGTACGATTCAAAATTTATCTAAAAAGGACAGAGGGAGTATGTGACAGATTGCTAAAGAGATAAGAATTATTGGGTAGAAATATATCCTCTCCTTTCATGCACTTAAAAAAGAATATGTACTCCTTATGGAAAATTTAACTATCACATTACCCATAAAAGATTGTTACATTCCTCGTGCCTTAACGGCCATAAACTTGATGGTTTGCATGTTGCATGCTGAAATATGTAAACACATGAAACTATGAAAGAGATAAGTGCTTGGTGGTAACTATTTCAGGAATTATTGCCGAATGGAAGGTCTCACATGAAACTATTACTATGCTACATATATGCTGCACATGCGTGAGGTTCCGTGACCGTGTGTAAGTAGAAAGAACAGAGAATCAGGATTATGAGAGGGTCGATCTTGTATAGTAGGCAGCAATAATACACATACTAGTGCTACTCTCTTGTTCTTTTGAAGAAAAACTGTGGGGGGAGTTCCCCACAGAACTTCACTGCATTCTCTCTTGTCTTCTTATCATCAAGGGAACAAGAAAAGACAGAAGAGAGGAGAAATACTTTGAAGATTAAAGGGAATAGCATGACACAAAGGTGGTTTGTGCAGCAAAACACACGAACGGATAAGTTCACAGGCATAAAAAATGTTTTATTTTCAGTGTTGAGTCAATTGTTCTAATTCGATCGTGAATTGTTTTATGCTTACAATAGACACCTAATAATCCCTTAGCTTATTTGACATGGAAATGCCGTTTGACATAGGGATCAAGAACATGCGGATAATAATGATGTTGTGATCATGAGCTATCACGTGTTCAAGTTGACCATCAACAAGGTAGCTGGCCTACCAATCCAGGCTATCTTTCATCGACCCACAAATTAAAGGGACATAGTTGTTATGAAATACTTTCTCCATTCCAAAAATGATAAATCACTTTAGTGTGATCCTAAGTCAAATTCTTAAGTTTAACTAAATTTATAGAGAAAAAACATTAATGACATGGCATAGGTAATTAGAAAATGCATCTCACAGTGATTCTAACTATACTTATTTGATATTATAAATATTGATATTTTTCGAATAAATTTCATCAAATTAAAAATAAATATTGATGTTTTTACATTAATTCCACCGAACTAATTTTTTTTAACTTGGAACAAATTAAAATGACTTGTTTTTTTTGTTATGGAGGGAGTAACGAAAAACAAAACTATGACACATGTCTTGGTAAGTTGTCAATATCACCCAAGAGGATATAATTTGAAGTGTTATGTAAAATCACACTATTGTCCTTAACCTAAGTGATTCATATGGTCATTCCCGTCTTGTATGCACAATCTGCTTCAACATGATCTCCTAATTGGCGCACGCACTCATCAGTAGGCTCCTGCTCTGCTATGATCTTTTCCCTTCTGACTTTTCTCTTTTTTACTTTCTTTTTTTGTGTAACTTTCTTTTTTTAACATCATATTAGCACAAGCTTTTTCACGGAACTTCTTTGCATAGCTTTTAGGAAGATTTTCTTTAAATAAGTCTCCAAAGTTTTATTTTTTTTAAAAAAAGAAGACTTGTATGTTCGCATAACTTATTAGTCGATTCGCAGGTCGTCTCCTCGCTGTTGGACCATCATCATGCTTTCTGCAGCTTGTGGAGCTTCTTCAAAATTATGGGTCGTTTGTTTTACTCCAATTTTTTTAAAGCTGCTTACAACCAAGGATTGTAAGAAGCTAGATTATAAAAAGTTGCTAAATATTCGGCAATCTAGATTCAAACTTCTAGTCTCTTTCCTTCACTCATGTGTGGGCCATATCTTTATTTTCCTCCTACACTCTCTTCCTCCCCAACCCCAAGTATAGAGAAGGCATGTGGATGTCCATGGCCCCTCCCCCTTGTGATCTAGGCCCAATTTGAGCCCAAAAATGGATCTCCTCTATATTTCCTATCACTTGTTTGGAGGGCCTAGCTGTTGCCGTGGTCATGGCGTATGGAGTGGAAAGCAAAAGGAGGAAGATGATGTAAACTATTACGTGGAGTATTTGTAAGGTCATGGTGGTTAAATATGTGTGTGTCACAATCTGATAGAAAAGCAATAAAGGTGAATAGATTATGAGATTGTGATAATTGGCAGCAAGTGGATTGTAATAAAAGTGAGGTCAAAATTAAATCTACCCGTTTGCTTGCACTGACTAGTATGAAAGTTTATAGGTGGCGTCAGGCGTGCCTCCTTCAGCGCCTTTCTGCTCCAGCCTCCAAGAACAAGCTTGGTATTATGGCTTTTGCAGCCTATCAAATTAAGCGAACAACAAGCCAGGGGATGACCTCAATTAGAAGCTTGTTCAATCATCACGTACGATCTAACTAAGTATTGAACAAAAGCATGCTTCAATATTTAACTGATCTCTGCAGTAACGTGCATGATTTAAATCAAGCATGCTTGGTAGAATATCATGCGCAGTACTGCAGAGATGTTTAAAGCATATACCTTATTTATATATCACATGAAGAGGTCGAGGATCCCAAGCAGGAGCCATCAAATTCCACTCCCAAAGTTCACTATGTAAAAGAAGATTTCCATCACATCAAAATGTCGGCACATGCATGGAGTATTAAATGTAGATAAAATTAAAAACTAATTGCACAGTTTTGTTGTACTCTGCGAGACGAACATTTGGAGCCTAATTAATCAATTTTTGGATTTTTTTATATATACAAACGAAATGCTACAATGCGCTCGCACCCCAAAAGGCTAAAGTTTAGCTTCCAAATTTGGGATCTAAACAAGGGCTCAGTTGCAGTGACTGACAACCTCGAAGACGGCGCCAGTAACAAAAAAAACTTGGAAAAGGCTCTTTTTGGTGTTACTAGTGAATCATCACAGCATTGGGTGAAAACCTTTCGAAGGCATCCCCGGGCATTTCTAAATGATTGGTAGTAGATCGACGCTCTCCTTTTGGAACGCTATATCTAATTCATCCCTCCAACAAATTCAGCAGAAGATATCTTATCCAGATCAGGGAGCTCTCTAGATAGCTCGATCTAGTTGAACATATATTTATCTTATCCATGAAGCTTGACACACTGCCGGCCTGTAGTCTGGCCGACATCTCTAAACGGGAGCCTACAGTTTTTTGCCATGTTAATACACACATGCCTGCACGAGTCAAACTTGGCGTGCATATATGTTTCCCTTTCCATCGAGTAAGATTTTAAATTCCTACCTACGTGGACAGGCAGATCATGCAACACAGCAACAGCATGCGCAATCGATTCGAAGCCGTACGTTAATGCGATCTACCAATCTCCCAACTGCAAACGTTTCATTGATCATGCTCCTGTTACGTGCAAAGCTATAGAGTTCACCGTTGCATGCCGACGATCTCGCTCCCTGCGCTCTATCAGCTGCCGCTATAAATACATACGCTTGGTTCACATGCATAGCATCTCAATTCGAATCACATTCACCACAAACCAAGCATATCATGGCGCCATCATCGAAGCCTCTCCTCGTGTTCGCCCTCCTGCTCGCCGCCGCGTTCCTCGTCGCCTCGGCTGACAACAACGAGCAGCAAACCCGTGAGTTCATCATGCAAGCAGCTGGGCTAGCTAGCTTTCATTTCAAGCAACAATAACAATTACAATTATATATATAGCATATATGATATATATGTAAAAACTTCCATAACTTGTGTACGTCGTGCTGATGATGATGGTTACGTACGTACGTGCAGAGGCGAAGACGGCGGCGGAGGAGAGCAAGGCGGAGGTGCAGGACGACTGGCGCGGCGGCGGGCCAGGCGGGCGCTACCCGGGCGGCGGCTACCCGGGCGGCCACGGCGGCGGATACCCCGGCGGCGGACGCTGCCGGTGGGGGTGCTGCAGCGGCCGCGACTACTACGGCTGCCGCCGGTGCTGCTCGCGCCCCGACGAGATCCCGGAGTCCGTCGAGGTCCACAACTGAATGAGCTAGCTGCTTTATTACGTAGTACCCGTCGATGAGCGAGCAGCCACGTATACGCAGTCGATCGGTAAAGTTTGGTTTCATCTCATTTGAAATAAAAAGGAGGTGATGAGCATGGTGTACGCTTTGTGAGCTTGCCCGTGCATGCTTGCCACCGTGTCTTTAACTTGTGCTCGTTTCTCTGCATGCTGTAGTTAAATCGGGAAACGCCGATCGATCGGCGCTACTGATCGGTATAATAATGTACTCTTGTATTATGATGAATCCCATGGAATGGAATAAATAAATTATATATATGCACATCAAGGATTTACTATCTTAATTTCCGACAATTAATTATTTATGAGTGGAAAGATCGTTGTTTATTCTCATTTTCATTCCATATATATATAACACCAACAATAACTCTATTATAGCTCTTTTGTGACTCGAAATCCAACTTTTTTAGGACTATTAATTATGAACCCATTTGGTGCACCCCGCCATGGGTGATGCCTCATCTTATCAAGCTTGAGATATAAAGGTAAGGGCCTCTAAGAATCCAAACAGATGAAAAACTTGACGCCACTCCATGCAAAGTTAGAGGGCCCTCAAGCAAGATCCACAAAGGCTCAAAGTTTTCAATGAGCTACCAATGTCCCAAGGTGCTGGAGAGCAGTAGGAATATGGTTGAATGACTCCTACATCACTCCTCTAGGTTGATCACCTAGCAACACACTCTCTAAGCTTAGACTAGCACCAATCTTGTGCTAATTTCTTTCAATGAGCACTTAAAATATGTCTTCACAATTGTATGAAACCTTCATTGAACTCCAGCACAATAAAGTGTACAATTGGGGTTCCATATTGTGGCTCAAACCCCCAAAATAGTTGTGTCTCCCACCGGTCACATGTTATTTGAACAATAGAGATGGTCCAGCGCTACAACTTTACACTCACACGGACCACCGAGCGTGTAAAACGTTAACAACTACCCATTGAGCACCAACCTGAACATAAGATGATCCGTCTTACAACTCTTTATCACTTGATCATCCGACATTCTTTTCTTCATAGAGCATTACACATTCACTACGGGAAATCCCATGTATGCCGAGTGTCTGCATCTTTGCCCAGTGTTTTTTTACGGACACTCGGCAAACAACGTCTTTGCCGAGTGCAAAATATAAAACACTCGGCAAAAAAAATACACTCGGCAAAAATAGGTTTGCCGAGTGTCAAATAAAAAACACTTGACAAAAGGGTTGTTTGCCGAGTGTCAAATAAAACACTCGGCCAACACCTCTTTGCCGAGTGTTTTCTATTTGACACTCGGCAAACATTGCTATTACAGATGTGTTGAGTGTTTTTTAAACCAGAAGAGGAAAAAAAATTTGTCGAGCCTTTGCTGAGTGTCAAATAAAAGACACTCGGCAAACACCTCTTTGCCGAGTGTATTTTTTTTGACACTCGGCAAAGACTCGGCAAAAAAATATTTTTAAATTCTAAAAAACAAAAAAAATTATATGCATGTTGTTTGCCGAGTGTCAACAAAAATACACTCGGCAAAGAAGCTTGTTTGCCGAGTGTTAAAAAAACACTCGGCAAAGAGCTTCTTTGCCGAGTGTTTTTTTTGACACTGGGCAAAGATTTGTGTCCGAATGATTTTAAATTCTAAAAAAAAGCAAATTAAGTCAAAAAAACATGAGATTTCTCTTTGATGTGATGGTACCATACATAGAGGCTGTGATACAAAGTTAAGAAGATTTTGTATATTTTTCGTAACCATAGTTACAAAATCGAAATAACTCACAAAAAGTATATGTGTGATTGATATCAGAGGGTCAATGAATGTATTTTTTGAATATAAAATTTTTTATATGATCTCATATGAAAAAAAATTTTATAAGAAAGTCGTGCACCTCGACGAAATATAAAACTTTGTAGTTGATAACTTTTGTATTTGAGATTGTTTAATAACTTAAAAATATTATTATAAGTTACGAAATTTGAAATTTAAACTTTGAAATTTCAAATGATCTCGCATGTCAGTAAGTTATATATCAAAGTTGTACATATTCAAGAAATATTAAACTTTATAGTTGATGACATTTTAATTCATGATTGTTTAATACTTTAAAATATTCTTATAATGTATCTAATTTGAAATATTAAATTTTTAAAAGTTTAAAATGACCTCGGATGTAAATATGTTCTATGTCAAAGTTGTAGGTCACGAAGAGATGTAAAAGTTTGTAGTTTACAACTTTTTCATTTAAGATTGTTTAGCCATCCAAAATTTTATTATAAGTATATAGAGAAAACACACTTTTGCCACATCAGCAATCTAATCTTTCAAAATGCTAGCTTCCTATTGGTCCAATCCCTTCATCACCGGATCCACCCCCATCCAAATTAAAAAACCTCTCTCTCTTCCCTATCTCTTTCTCCTACCTCTCTCTCTCCCTCTCACCTCATGAGGCAGCCGCCGGGGAGTGGCGCGGGCAGGCCCCGCGGCCGGACGGCGCGGCGCGGGCAGGTGGCCAGGCGGCCGGGCGGCGGAGCGGCGCGGCGCGGGCGGCGGTAGGACGGAGCGGGCGGGCGGCGGAGCTCCGATATTTTTTTTTTATTTTCTCGAATATTGTTTGCCGAGTGTTTGGACTGGGGCACTCGGCAAAGGCAGTTGCATCTTTACCGAGTGTCCTTTTGGGCACTCGGCGAACCCTTTGCCGAGTGTTCTACAAAAAACACTCGGCAAATGGCTCTTTGCCGACACCTGATTTCCCGAGTGCTGTTTGCCGAGTGTTACACTCGGTAAACCCTTTGCCGAGTGTTTTTGGGCTTTCGCCGAGTGTCTTGGACACTCGGCAAATATCCGGTTTCCCGTAGTGATTGCTTCATTATTCATTTATTCATAGCCCGGTGTAGGCATCTGCCGTGTACAACCTGGTCACTGGAACATTTGGCACATTGAACTTTTGCACCTTACATACTTCCGTTCCGATGAAGCACCTCCGATGTTCAAAACTCCAATCGCCGGACCTATAATTTTGGTGTGAACACTATCTAGAGACACTTTAACTTAATAAACACTCTGGTGTGTACAACACTCTTGACGCTGGGCATCATCCCCTGTACATAAATGCACAGAGATTAAAACTCCATCGTGTACAAACCGCGCCCATCGTGTAAAACTTCACATAGAAATTTTCTTATGGTATGCAATCCATTCCATGAGATGGATATACTTGACAAAACATGTTACTCTATCAACTATATTGCTAATAATAACCATAATGCACCCTGGATAACACCAAGGCAATGACTTCATTGCGTTTAGTATAAAGTGGCATCATTGTATGTATGTAGAATGAACAACCTAGTCACCGGAACATTTGGCACCTTACGTACTTTTGTTCTGATATGTTCAAAACACTGGCATGTACAACACCCTTGACACCGGGGCACCACGTGTACACAAATGTACAGAGATTAAAACATCATCATGTACAAACTGCCACACGAAACTGCCACACCGACTAGCATTCCAACCCTAATCTTCAATTTATACCAATAAAGGACAGTCGTTAATTTAGTGTTGTGTTATATAGTGCATTGAAACTATATATAGTATGTCCAGACTATAGGGCTATATCTCCAAACACGGATTGGGCGCTGGCCATTCCTTGAGTTATACATTTAATTAAATTTTGGTACACGATGTTTACCCGTGCTCCGATCTGAGAGTCAAATTTGGCGTCCAGAGGGAGAAATAAGCGAGAGAATCACATTTCAACGGGCAGATCCTGCCGCAACTGGCTGCGCTACTACTTGCAAGTTGCAACGAGCACGATCATGGAAGCACAGGCGGCGTTAATGCCATTATTCATTTCCCAACTGCAAACGCCTCATTGAAGCATCTATCCGATCGATCCATGGGGTCCTATAGCATGCACACTTGCATATGCCGACGATGCATATCACTCGGCGAGCTGAAGACCCTCGCCTCTCGTTCTGCCTATAAATACGCTAGGTTCGCATGCATAGCTTCTCACCACAGTCGCAGTTGAAACCACCATAGCATTGCAGCTCGAGAAAGTGATATACATGGCGTCCAACAAGTTCCTAGTGCTCGTGCTCCTGCTCGCTGCCGCTTGCCTGCTTGTCGCCTCAGCAGCTAATAACGAGCATACTCGTGAGTCCATGCACTCTAACTGCTAGGAATTAGAGCTTTTTTTTTTGCTTTGAAGCAAGATTCGAAGTACTAGTTCACAATACTTAATTACTATATATATATATATAACTTTGTATATATACATATACGTACGTGTTGGATTGTGCAGAGCCGAAGGAGGAGGATAACAAAGCCGGCGTGCAGGACTACCGCGGCGGCGGCTACCCCGGCGGCGGCTACCCCGGCGGTGGCTACCCCGGCGGCGGCTACCCCGGCCGTGGCTACCCCGGCGGCGGCTACCCCGGCGGCGGCTACCCTGGCGGCCACGGCGGCGGGAACTGCCGGTGGGGATGCTGCGGGGGCAACCGCGGCTACTACGGCGGCTGCCGGTGCTGCTCGCGCCCCGACGAGATCCCGGAGTCCGTCGAGGTCCACAACTGATGAATGAACTCAAGCTGCACGTGATGCGTGCATACGTAATAATAAGGTGTGGCCGGTAAAAGTTGGGTTTGGAACAATAAATTAAGGTGCGCATGTCGGTTTGTGCATCTACGTACGCGTGAATGTGTGCCGTCGCGGTGTGTGTGGCGATTGCAGTGGATTTTTCGTCGTGTTCGTTCTCACTTTGGGATCAAAAAATGGTGTGGTTGATGTTGAATGCAACTCGATCTGATTCGTGTGTAATGATGCCGCCATCGAATAAATAAGAGAGTCTATCGATGGTATATATATGTGGTTTTTTTTGAAATAAAGTATATACTCAATCCTACGCGTTTTTCTTCTCTTTTCGATCAGTGAATGAATCTCAATCCTACGCGTTCAATACAAGACTTCCAACATTTGGACAACGGTTTCTTTTTGCTCCGTAGTAGCTACCATATAACTGTGGTAATGTTCTAAATCCTAATGCACTACTACGTGGGGAGGGAATACTGGCACAGAAATAGTGAGGCATCAAAAACTCAAAAGGTGGTGCTCTACGTGACATGCTAATAGCTGGTAACTGGCTAACTGCCCTTGCATTGGCAGAATTAAGGCAAAAAATATTAATTTTGAGCAGACCTCTGTTTGAATTTTGAAAAGCTTAAAGTCGTAAGCATGTCTCTGAGCTAACGAGAGTCAAAGAAGGAATTGCCTAGTTGCGGATATTGGTCGAGAAACACAAGATGCAAAATTACACCACAGAGCCACAGCCCCACAGATAGGCAAGTCGTCATATTATCACACAAATGTTGATTTGGGGCATAATTTTTTAAGATTACTAGCAAGAATGCACGCGCGATTCGCACATTCAATAGAAAATAAGACTATATAACAGGCAATCAAAGGAACTAAGTAGGTCAACGTCTAAAAATTAAGTCAAAATAGGAAGTTCATAGCATGGGCAGGTAGAGCCGTGAGCACGCAACATGCGTAAATGTTTTTTGGTTGGTGAAAAAAATAGTCTCTAAACGGTGGAATTCATCAACGCACTTCCCCCCAGGCGTCCGACATGTGAGTCTTTTGTAAGTGGTAGGTATGAAAATTTTGGGTAGCTTAGGAATTATTTTCAATTCTACTGGAGTTGGAGCACGATAACTGATTCTTGCAAATCCTGCTTGTTGATCGATTTAGAGCACAATAGATTCATAAAAATTATGAAATAGTAATTTCAATAACCTTGATTTGTGTTTCGTGTAAATACATGACACGCATGGTAGATTATTCGCGGAAAAGAAAAGATAGTACATGGTCAATTCTCTTTTTTTTTTGCGGGCGTACAGTACATAATCAATCCTGTGCGGAGAGAGAGGCAAGGTGCCATCATCAAGCAGTGTAAACCGCGATCTTCACAAGAACCTTTGGCTGTTGGCTGTCAGAATAACGCCCACTGTTTCTCTAAAAGGTTATCCGGTGGGATGCTAAAATCTGACACAATTTTTATTTGGGCAAGAGCATGCATGTTTCGTTCTAGCAAAAAAAAAGAAAAAGAAATCATCCTAATTTGTCATTGGAACTAATGTTAACTGTAGCAAGATCTTCATAGGCGATTCTAAGGCCCCATTTGTGGATCCATGTAGGATGTGAAGAGGCCAACCTTTGTAGCTCGTGAATCGTTAAAAACAGTACTTACTTGTAAAAGCTAAATGAAAAGCTAGAGCTTTTGCGCGCTATACCCAATTGCAGAGGCGCCGTCGTCCCTGGACAATATTTAATAAATTTTACTATACGCGTCAACCCTTGCTTCCGCCAGTCAAACTTGGCATGCATCATAACCGTGCATGTTTAATTTTGCAGTTGAGCCGCGAGAGAGATTTCAACGGGCATGCAGATACAGGCTGCAGCAACTGGCTACGCTACTTGCAAGCACGATCATATCGAAGGAAGGAGTACGTTAATGCCATCCATCCGTCTCCCAACTGCAGACGCTTCATCATTGATTGAACGACCATCTATCCATCCATGGGGCCCTAGTAGCATACAGTGGTACGTGCAAGCCGGGGATGGATGGATACCACCCGGTCGAAGGCATCAAGCAGATGATCTGCTGGGGATAGTCAAAACCATATCCTCTCGTTCAGCCTATAAATACACTTGGTTCTCATGCATAGCTTGTCATCACACTTAGTGTTAAGTGTTAACCCATCTTTGCAGTTGCAGAGAAGCGAAACCATGGCGTCCAAGACACTCCTAGTGCTCGCGCTCCTGCTCGCCGCTGCTTTCCTTGTCGCCTCAGCAGCTAACGAGCAAACCCGTGAGTCCATCACTCTAACTAATAGCTAGCTTTCACTTTTGAAGCGACATTATTCGAATGAAGCAGCTCGATCGGTTCGTTTGTAACAAATTACAATGCTTATTTAACTTGTATTTACATACGTGTTGTATCGATCGTGCAGAAGATCCGAAGGGGGAGGAGAACAAGGCCGGCGTGCAGGACTACCGCGACGGCGGCTACCCGTACGGCGGCGGCGGCTATCGCGGAGGGGGCTACCCCGGCCGTGGCTACCCCGGTGGCGGCTACCCTGGCGGCGGATACCCTGGCCGCGGCGGCGGGTACCCCGGCCGCGGCGGTGGGTACTGCCGGTGGGGGTGCTGCGGCGGCCGCGGCTACTACGGCGGGTGCCGGTACTGCTGCTCGCGCCCCGACGAGATCCCGGAGTCCGTCGAGGTCCACAACTGAATGAATCGAATCTACTACTCCGAATGATGATGGAGATGATGCATGTCGCAGCTACACGTATGTACGGCCTAATATAATACTAGTGGTCGGTAAAAGTTTCGGTTTAGAAAGATAATAAAGGTGTGCATGCATGCATATGTCAGCATGTGCATCCTACGTACGTGTGAATGTATTGTCGTCGCGCGGTGTGGTGATTGGAGTGTCGGTGTTAATTTCCATCGTGCGTTCTAGCTCGATAGGGGGATCGAATATAATGGTGCGGTTGATGCATGCATGTATAAAATGCATGTCATCGAATGAATAAAAATAAAAGAGTTGTTGCTATATGCCAGGTTACTGTGTTTCTTTTCTTTTCCTTTTCCTCGATCAGTGGATGCATCTAACCTGAGAGAACTATTGGAATTTTTTTTTGAAACGAATATATTGGAATTAATGAAATATACTCGATAAAACAAATTATATTGCTAATTGGAGAAAGTTGATAATTGGAGATGTAGATTGTAACACCCAAAAATACTCAAATTTAAAATTTTTGGCATTTAATTGATTATTTAATGCTTTCACCTATTTTATAAAGGCTAAATAATAATTTTCTAAATTTAAAATCAAATATAAGTGATAGAAACATTTAATGTTGCATTCATGCTGCTGCATTTATTTTTGTATTGCTTGTGATTCAAACAAGAATTTAAATATATTTAAATTCAAATTTGAATCACTTTGTTTGGAGCTCTAGAAAAGTTGTTAGGACCATAGTTCGGATTTGCTCCCTGAGCTTTCCCTCGGCCCAATTCTGCCCCCTCTACTCTTCCCCTGGCTCGGTCCAACCCCGCCGTGGCCCATCTCTTTTTCCTTTTTTTTCCCCCGGCCCAACTCTCCTCTCTCCCTCTGATTCGGCCCAGCACCGCGCCAGCCCAACGTCGCCAGCAGCCCACTCCCGCTCTCCCTCTCCCTCCCGCTGCCAGCCGGGCCCGCGCGTCAGGATGCCTACGTCATGCCGACGTCACTTCCCTTCTTCTTCCCCCCCGGCTTTCCTTCCGCCGGCGCGCTAATGGCGCGGCTCGCCCGGCCGGGCCCGCACGTAGGGGCCGCCTTCCCCCGCGCTTACTTAACTCGGCCACGACGCCGTCCCGCATCCCTCACCCCCATCGCCCACAACCCTAGCGCCGCCGCCTCCAAATCGCGCCGCTCCCAAGCGCAAGCACGTTCGCCGCCGCTCGCCGCCGTCGTCGTCTCGCCCCGGTGCACCTTCGCCCCGATCAAGCTGTGGAGGAGCTTCGCCAGGCCACGAGGACCCCGCCAAGCTGCTCCGAGCCCTGTCCCGCGCACCGGAGCTCCGTCCCCGACGAACACCGACGACGAGCTCCGCCCCTCGCCGTCGACCCACCCCGTCGACGATCTTTCCTCAACATCTTCTACGCAGGTAGCACCCCCGTCCCCCGCTGGTCCTTCAGCCGCGCGAATCACCCCTAACCGAGCCCCGACGAGCGTGCAATGGCTCGCCGGAGTCGGCCGGGCCTCAGTCACCGCCGTGCACCCCCTTAGACCCGCTCACGCTCGTCATGAACCCCTTAGCCGCACTCGCCACCTCCTCCTGAAGCTGTAGGATCAAACCCCGTCGAGAACCAAGCACCGTAGCTCCTGTTTGACCCAACTCCGGCGATCCCCGCCGCGGACGTCGGCAGCGCCGCCGTGTGGGCTTCGTCCCCGGCGAGCCCCACGCCCTGGACCGTTCGATCTCAGATCGACGACCCTGATTAGATCGGCCGATACCCCTTCGCGTTTTAAATCTGAGCCGTCCAATCCAGATCTGACGGCCGCAACGCGAGTCAACCCCCTGTGTACCGGTCAGCCGAGGCATTTTTGTTAAAGAGACCCTGGACTTTCTGGAAATTAACCCGCGGTCCTTTTTAATTCAAAAATAATTACAATTAGGACCTGTTTTATTCGTTTTAGCCCCTGGAAATTTTAAAACTTTGCCAGCAAGCCCCCGAACCTTAGAAACGCTATAACTTTCACGTTTTAGCTCCGATTTGCGTGATTTTCGCGCTCACGTGTTCGTAGCGAAGCGTAGATTATTTTTAGCTCCTGTTTTTGTACTGTTTTCCCTATTTGGTGTACTGTTCTAATAGAATTACTTTGTTTGCATGTAATGATTGTTTTGGATGCGTGCGTGACGTTCGTGTCCAGTCGGTGAGCCCGTAGCTTTGGACTTCGAGTACGTTGAGGACGTGCCGGAGCAGGATTCGCAGCAGCAGCCGTACTCCGAGGAAGGCAAGTTATAGCACGGACAATCCTTGCTACCTACTCACTCTTTTAATACACTGTTCATTACATACGCATGTGTCTAATATTGTTTACCTTTAAGGTTGTACCTAGTATTTATTTCCCTGTCCTTGTATTCCTATGGGTTTTTGCATATGGGTAGTATTTTGCTAGGCGCAGCTACTGTCACCATTATTTAACTGTTAAACTTGTATTAATGGTCCACTTCAACCTTCATGTTAAAACTTGCTTTTTAGCAACATAGATTAGGGAGTTAGAGCATGTGCTGTGTGCTTTGCTCTAATGTCTCCCTCTAAGGACCGGTTCTTAAAGCGGCAACCCAGGAGCCTGTCGCCACCGCCGGAACTATAATGGCTCTGGTCTTGGTCAAGTAGCTTGTACGGCTCTAGCTTGATAGTGGTTACCGAGGGGCCAGCGGCGTTGTGGGAGGCAAGGCACGGGGTGTTTTCCCGATTCCACCGAGGACGGTAGCCCCGTCGGCTAGGTCTCGTTAGACCCAGTCCCGTGTTGGGAGTCTCAGCGATTGAGAACTCCGCACGTTGCGCATTGTTGGGGTGGATACCCGCGCTCTGGACGCCATCGACCCCCTCATGGTGTGACTCCGTGGGCGTACGTCGATCTCGGTGCCTAAGGACTCACCACCTTGTAGTACTCCAGCGGCTACTATCTTGTTAGGGTGTCTTGTGAAAGCCTCGTAGCGTCCCTATGCAGTCACACCTCGGAAGTGTTGATGTGCGTGGTTGGGTGCAAAGTTCCTTTGAACTTTTACGCGACTGGTGGGTAAAGGGCGAAACCTCTGCAGAGTGTACGATCTATCATGATAGCCTTGCTCAGGGTCACGAGCGGCCTGGATCCTTTTTGATTAGAATATGGTATTTATTCCTGTTTAATGTCACTTACACTCTTAATTGGGTTACAACCGGGTATTCATTCACATGTAGTAACTTGGGCAATGATAAAATGGACCAACTAAAAATGCTAATACTGTTAAGCCGAGTCTAGCCTTTTTGAGCCTTCATAACGCGTGCTATACTTGCTAAGTAATTTCCATTACTTACACTTGCTGTTATTACTATTTTTGGGCAAAATCCCGGACGGGTAACAGATTGGAGTCAGGCTGATTATGCTGTGGAGTTTCCAGAGGATTTGCCGTACTTCTGAGTTGGCGTTCTCCCAGTCAGAGTCCCTGTGGGATGCGGCTACACTTAGAGAGAGTTTATTAGTCTTCCGCTGTCCATGTATTTCATTTATGCAAAACTCTGATGTAATCGCTACTTTATGATGAGAATAAAGCATTGTACTCTGATTTTTACCATATTTGTTCGCTATATGTGTCGGTGGACTTCCTGGGCACACATATGGCCACATTCGGGTTTTGTGTAAATTCGGGTGTGACAGATTGGTATCAGAGCCATGCTGACTGTAGGAACGTAGCCTAGATAGTACGGTTGATAAATTACTAGGAGACCCCCATGTTTTAAAAAAAATTAAAAATCTATCAGTCGAGTCTTGTGTGAGTTTATGCCTTTACCTGCTTGTACTTATTGTTATTATGCATATGATTGATTTGGTTCTTTGTAATGATTGTGATGGGCGTAGACACATGTCTGCAACCATCTATATGTTGGAATAAGGCTTAAGGACTTTATTGTTTAGATAGCAGGGGTATATATATATTTTCTCGTACTAATCATCTAACATCTGACCCTTGTGATTATAGATGGCTCACCCCGGGGGCAATGCGGGCGGACAGCCTCCGCACCAGAATCCGCCCCCGAATCTGAATCCGAACCATCAGATCCCCACCATTGAGCAGCTGATGTATGCTCAAGTTCAGATGATGCAGCAGATGGCCGAGACTATGAGGCTGATCCAGCAGAACCAACATCATCCCCAGGCAGCCGCACCGCCCAGAGACAAGAGGGGCGAGTTCCTGAAGGGACGCCCGCCGACCTTCAGCAAGGCCAGCGACCCCCTTGAGGCAGATGACTGGCTCAAGGCAGTGGAGAGACAGTTGGACATAGCCCAGTGCGATGACAGAGAGAAGGTACTGTACGCCGGAGGGCAGCTTCAGGGGCCGGCGTTGGATTGGTGGGATTCGTACCAGTCCTCACGCACGGCCGGTACTCAGATCACTTGGCAGCAGTTCTGCAGCAGCTTTCGTGCACACCACGTGCCGGAGGCTTTGATGGTTCTGAAGAAGAAGGAGTTCCTGGCTCTGAAGCAGGAAGGGATGAGTGTCACGGCTTATCGTGACAAGTTCGTCGCGTTGGCCCGTTATGCTCCAGAAGACGTGGCCACCGACCAGAAGAAGCAGGCCAGGTTCCGTGACGGTCTGCAGGATGCTCTCCAGTACCAGCTCATGTGCACCAAGTTCCCGACCTTTCACGAGCTGGTGGACGGCGCGCTGATGTTGGAGCACAAGCGCCGTGAGATGGAGGACAAGAAGAGGAAGCTCCAGGGACAGCAGGTGGGCAGCAGCAGTCATCCACGCTTCGCACCACCACAGAGTCAGCAGGTGGGAGGCCAGCAGCGCTTCCAGGGCCAGTCCGGCATGCTCAGTCATGGCCAGTACCAGCAGCAGCGTCCCCAGTTTCCTCGGGCGCCACAGCAGCAGCGTCCTCAGGGTCAGCCACAGATGGGTCCAGCTCAGCGCAGCCAGGTGCAGCCCAGTCCAGTTCAGCGCATCAGCCCAGCCAACACTACACTGGTGGGTCCGAGGGTGTGCTACCACTGTGGCGAGCAGGGACACTTCGCCAATGTCTGCCCCAAGAAGATTCAGAACGCCGCCGGACAGAACCAGCAGGGCAGTACTCAGAGAGTTGGGCAGCCGCAGGGTCAGCAGCAGGGAGGTCGTGCTCCGCAGGCTCCTGTTCGGGGCAAGCTCAACCACACTGGTGCAGAGACAGCAGAGACAGCCACTGATGTTGTCGTGGGTACGTTCCTCATCAATTCGACCCCCGCCACTGTTTTATTTGATTCTGGAGCTTCGCATGCTTTCATATCCGCTGCTTTTGTAAAAAAGAACCTAGTGTCATTGCTGCCCATGAGGAGTGCTATGCTAGTAAGCTCACCAGGGGGAGAGCAACGCGCCACTTTACGCTGCCCCAGTATCACCCTCACCATAAGAGGGGTAGATTTCAAGGCACGCCCGATAGTCTTGGAGACCCTTGGATTTGATATGATCCTGGGTATGAGCTGGATGACCAGATATGATGCAGTGATCAGGTGTGCTACGAGGACCATCCAGCTGACAGCAGAGTCCGGTGACAAGGTGGAGTACCAGGCAGCCAGTTCCACAGAGCAAGGCCAAGCAAATCAAGCTGAAGGGACAATGACTGAAGATATCAGGGTGGTGAGCCAGTTCTCGGATGTGTTCCCTGACGAGTTGCCAGGTATGCCTCCAGAACGAGATGTTGAATTCGTTATTGAACTAAAACCCGGCACTGCACCTATAGCCAAGAGGCCGTATAGGATGGGAGCAAAGGAGCTGGAGCAGCTCAAGAAGGAGTTGGACGAGTTGTTGGCCAAGGGGTACATTCGTCCGAGTTCTTCGCCGTGGGGAGCACCGGTGTTGTTCGTCGACAAGAAGGATGGTACTCAGAGGTTGTGTGTGGACTATCGAGCCCTCAACGAAGTGACCATCAAGAACAGGTACCCGCTGCCAAGGATTGATGATCTGTTCGATCAGTTGAGAGGAGCTTGTGTGTTCTCCAAGATAGACCTTCGGTCGGGTTATTATCAGATGAGGATCCGACAGTCGGATATTCCTAAGACCGCTTTCACTACTCGGTACGGGTTGTACGAGTTCTTGGTCATGTCTTTTGGATTGACCAACGCTCCTGCATACTTCATGTACTTGATGAACAACGTGTTCATGGATTACCTTGACAAGTTCGTGGTGGTATTCATTGATGACATTCTGGTCTTCTCCAAGAATGAGGAAGAACATGAGGAACACTTGAGATTGGTGCTGCAGAGACTCCGAGAACATCAGTTGTATGCCAAGCTGAGCAAGTGTGAGTTCTGGCTGAAGGAAGTGGCATTTCTGGGACACGTGTTGTCCAATGGAGGAGTGGCAGTTGATCCGAAGAAAGTCAGCGATGTGTTGAGCTGGAATCCACCACGGGATGTGAGCGACATCAGGAGTTTCCTTGGGATGGCCGGATATTACAGGCGGTTCATTGAAGGATTCTCCAGGATTGCTAAGCCGTTGACTGCTTTGCTAGAGAAGAATGCCCCGTTTGTGTGGACAGAGGCATGCCAGGTCAGCTTCGAAGAGTTGAAGAAGAGGTTGACTACAGCCCCAGTGCTGGTATTGCCAGATTTGGCTAAGAGTTTCTCCATATACTGCGATGCATCCCGTCTAGGACTGGGTTGCGTCCTTATGCAGGAGGGCAGAGTCGTGTCATATGCGTCTAGGCAGCTGAGGAAACATGAGCAGAACTATCCGACACACGACTTGGAGTTGGCAGCTGTTGTACATGCTCTGAAGATCTGGAGACATTACTTGATTGGGCACAGGTGTGACATCTACACTGATCATAAGAGCCTCAAGTATGTCTTCACTCAGTCAGATCTGAACATGAGACAGCGCAGATGGTTGGAACTGATTAAGGATTATGATCTGGAGATCCACTATCACCCAGGGAAGGCCAACTTGGTGGCAGATGCTCTGAGCAGGAGAAACTATGTGAACAGGATCACTGGTCATTGTTTGCCTGAGGAGCTCAGCCGAGAGTTTGAGAAGATGAGTCTGGGATTCGTCACCAGCATCACAGAGATGGCAGTCGAGCGGGAGATCCGGAGAGGTCAGCTGCAGGATGAGAAGATCAGAGAGATTGTGGGGAATGTTGCACTGGGAAAGGCCCCTGGATTCAGAGTTGATGATCAGGGAACTCTATGGCATGGAAAGAGGATATGTGTGCCGGACATAGCGCAGATCAGAGAGATGATTCTGAGAGAGGCACATGACTCAGCTTATTCGATCCACCCAGGCAGCACTAAGATGTACCAGGACATCAAGGAGAGATTCTGGTGGTACGGACTGAAGCGTGATGTGGCGACTTACGTGGCATTGTGCGACACATGTCAGCGAGTCAAGGCAGAACATCAGAGGCCAGCTGGATTGCTTCAGCCGTTGAAGATCCCAGAGTGGAAATGGGAAGAAGTTGGCATGGACTTCATCACTGGTCTGCCCCGCAGTCAGAGAGGTTTTGACTCCATTTGGGTGATTGTTGATCGTCTGACCAAGGTGGCCCACTTTCTGCCAGTGAAGACCACCTACACGGGCGCCAGACTAGCAGAGTTGTACATGGAGCGGATTGTGTGCTTACACGGAGTGCCGAAGAAGATTGTGTCAGATCGTGGTACTCAGTTCACCTCACACTTCTGGCGGAAGTTACATGAGTCCATGGACACGAAGCTGCACTTCAGCTCAGCTTATCACCCGCAGACAGATGGTCAGACAGAGCGGACCAACCAGATACTAGAGGACATGTTGAGGGCTTGTGCATTGCAGTATGGAGTCAGCTGGGATAAGAGTTTGCCGTATGCAGAGTTCTCCTACAATAACAGCTATCAGAAGAGTTTGCAGATGGCACCGTTCGAGGCATTGTATGGCAGGAAGTGTCGGACCCCATTGTTCTGGAATCAGACTGGAGAGAGTCAGGTCTTTGGTCCGGAGATACTCAGAGATGCAGAGCGGCAGGTGCAGGTGATCAGAGAGAACCTGAAGGTGGCCCAGTCCAGACAGAAGAGTTATGCCGATGTCAGACGGAGGGACATCAGCTTTAGAGTTGATGATTTTGTGTACCTGAAGGTGTCACCCATGAGAGGTGTAAAGCGGTTCAATGTCAAGGGCAAGTTGGCACCTCGTTACATTGGACCGTTCAGGATACAGGAGCGGATGGGCGAAGTGGCATATCGGCTAGATCTACCTGAGAGACTGGCCGGAGTACACGATGTGTTCCATGTGTCCCAGTTGAAGAAGTGTTTGCAGGTGCCAGAAGAGCAGATCCCGATTGAGGAGTTAAATGTTCAGGAGGACCTCACATATGAGGAGTATCCGATCAGGATCCTGGCGGTGTCGGAAAGAGTGCTGAGGAACAAGACCATTCGGATGTGCAAGGTGCAGTGGAGCCGGCATTCAGAAGATGAAGCGACTTGGGAGCGGGAACAAGATCTCAAGTCCGAGTACCCACAGCTCTTCGCTTCTACATCCGAATCTCGAGGACGAGATTCACCTTAAGGGGGGTAGGTTTGTAACACCCAAAAATACTCAAATTTAAATTTTTTGGCATTTAATTGATTATTTAATGCTTTCACCTATTTTATAAAGGCTAAATAATAATTTTCTAAATTTAAAATCAAATATAAGTGATAGAAACATTTAATGTTGCATTCATGCTGCTGCATTTATTTTTGTATTGCTTGTGATTCAAACAAGAATTTAAATATATTTAAATTCAAATTTGAATCACTTTGTTTGGAGCTCTAGAAAAGTTGTTAGGACCATAGTTCGGATTTGCTCCCTGAGCTTTCCCTCGGCCCAATTCTGCCCCCTCTACTCTTCCCCTGGCTCGGTCCAACCCCGCCGTGGCCCATCTCTTTTTCCTTTTTTTTCCCCCGGCCCAACTCTCCTCTCTCCCTCTGATTCGGCCCAGCACCGCGCCAGCCCAACGTCGCCAGCAGCCCACTCCCGCTCTCCCTCTCCCTCCCGCTGCCAGCCGGGCCCGCGCGTCAGGATGCCTACGTCATGCCGACGTCACTTCCCTTCTTCTTCCCCCTCGGCTTTCCTTCCGCCGGCGCGCTAATGGCGCGGCTCGCCCGGCCGGGCCCGCACGTAGGGGCCGCCTTCCCCCGCGCTTACTTAACTCGGCCACGACGCCGTCCCGCATCCCTCACCCCCATCGCCCACAACCCTAGCGCCGCCGCCTCCAAATCACGCGGCTCCCAAGCGCAAGCACGTTCGCCGCCGCTCGCCGCCGTCGTCGTCTCGCCCCGGTGCACCTTCGCCCCGATCAAGCTGTGGAGGAGCTTCGCCAGGCCACGAGGACCCCGCCAAGCTGCTCCGAGCCCTGTCCCGCGCACCGGAGCTCCGTCCCCGACGAACACCGACGACGAGCTCCGCCCCTCGCCGTCGACCCACCCCGTCGACGATCTTTCCTCAACATCTTCTACGCAGGTAGCACCCCCGTCCCCCGCTGGTCCTTCAGCCGCGCGAATCACCCCTAACCGAGCCCCGACGAGCGTGCAATGGCTCGCCGGAGTCGGCCGGGCCTCGGTCACCGCCGTGCACCCCCTTAGACCCGCTCACGCTCGTCATGAACCCCTTAGCCGCACTCGCCACCTCCTCCTGAAGCTGTAGGATCAAACCCCGTCGAGAACCAAGCACCGTAGCTCCTGTTTGACCCAACTCCGGCGATCCCCGCCGCGAACGTCGGCAGCGCCGCCGTGTGGGCTTCGTCCCCGGCGAGCCCCACGCCCTGGACCGTTCGATCTCAGATCGACGACCCTGATTAGATCGGCCGATACCCCTTCGCGTTTTAAATCTGAGCCGTCCAATCCAGATCTGACGGCCGCAACGCGAGTCAACCCCCTGTGTACCGGTCAGCCGAGGCATTTTTGTTAAAGAGACCCTGGACTTTCTGGAAATTAACCCGCGGTCCTTTTTAATTCAAAAATAATTACAATTAGGACCTGTTTTATTCGTTTTAGCCCCTGGAAATTTTAAAACTTTGCCAGCAAGCCCCCGAACCTTAGAAACGCTATAACTTTCACGTTTTAGCTCCGATTTGCGTGATTTTCGCGCTCACGTGTTCGTAGCGAAGCGTAGATTATTTTTAGCTCCTGTTTTTGTACTGTTTTCCCTGTTTGGTGTACTGTTCTAATAGAATTACTTTGTTTGCATGTAATGATTGTTTTGGATGCGTGCGTGACGTTCGTGTCCAGTCGGTGAGCCCGTAGCTTTGGACTTCGAGTACGTTGAGGACGTGCCGGAGCAGGATTCGCAGCAGCAGCCGTACTCCGAGGAAGGCAAGTTATAGCACGGACAATCCTTGCTACCTACTCACTCTTTTAATACACTGTTCATTACATACGCATGTGTCTAATATTGTTTACCTTTAAGGTTGTACCTAGTATTTATTTCCCTGTCCTTGTATTCCTATGGGTTTTTGCATATGGGTAGTATTTTGCTAGGCGCAGCTACTGTCACCATTATTTAACTGTTAAACTTGTATTAATGGTCCACTTCAACCTTCATGTTAAAACTTGCTTTTTAGCAACATGGATTAGGGAGTTAGAGCATGTGCTGTGTGCTTTGCTCTAATGTCTCCCTCTAAGGACCGGTTCTTAAAGCGGCAACCCAGGAGCCTGTCGCCACCGCCGGAACTATAATGGCTCTGGTCTTGGTCAAGTAGCTTGTACGGCTCTAGCTTGATAGTGGTTACCGAGGGGCCAGCGGCGTTGTGGGAGGCAAGGCACGGGGTGTTTTCCCGATTCCACCGAGGACGGTAGCCCCGTCGGCTAGGTCTCGTTAGACCCAGTCCCGTGTTGGGAGTCTCAGCGATTGAGAACTCCGCACGTTGCGCATTGTTGGGGTGGATACCCGCGCTCTGGACGCCATCGACCCCCTCATGGTGTGACTCCGTGGGCGTACGTCGATCTCGGTGCCTAAGGACTCACCACCTTGTAGTACTCCAGCGGCTACTATCTTGTTAGGGTGTCTTGTGAAAGCCTCGTAGCGTCCCTATGCAGTCACACCTCGGAAGTGTTGATGTGCGTGGTTGGGTGCAAAGTTCCTTTGAACTTTTACGCGACTGGTGGGTAAAGGGCGAAACCTCTGCAGAGTGTACGATCTATCATGATAGCCTTGCTCAGGGTCACGAGCGGCCTGGATCCTTTTTGATTAGAATATGGTATTTATTCCTGTTTAATGTCACTTACACTCTTAATTGGGTTACAACCGGGTATTCATTCACATGTAGTAACTTGGGCAATGATAAAATGGACCAACTAAAAATGCTAATACTGTTAAGCCGAGTCTAGCCTTTTTGAGCCTTCATAACGCGTGCTATACTTGCTAAGTAATTTCCATTACTTACACTTGCTGTTATTACTATTTTTGGGCAAAATCCCGGACGGGTAACAGATTGGAGTCAGGCTGATTATGCTGTGGAGTTTCCAGAGGATTTGCCGTACTTCTGAGTTGGCGTTCTCCCAGTCAGAGTCCCTGTGGGATGCGGCTACACTTAGAGAGAGTTTATTAGTCTTCCGCTGTCCATGTATTTCATTTATGCAAAACTCTGATGTAATCGCTACTTTATGATGAGAATAAAGCATTGTACTCTGATTTTTACCATATTTGTTCGCTATATGTGTCGGTGGACTTCCTGGGCACACATATGGCCACATTCGGGTTTTGTGTAAATTCGGGTGTGACAGATTGGTATCAGAGCCATGCTGACTGTAGGAACGTAGCCTAGATAGTACGGTTGATAAATTACTAGGAGACCCCCATGTTTTAAAAAAAATTAAAAATCTATCAGTCGAGTCTTGTGTGAGTTTATGCCTTTACCTGCTTGTACTTATTGTTATTATGCATATGATTGATTTGGTTCTTTGTAATGATTGTGATGGGCGTAGACACATGTCTGCAACCATCTATATGTTGGAATAAGGCTTAAGGACTTTATTGTTTAGATAGCAGGGGTATATATATATTTTCTCGTACTAATCATCTAACATCTGACCCTTGTGATTATAGATGGCTCACCCCGGGGGCAATGCGGGCGGACAGCCTCCGCACCAGAATCCGCCCCCGAATCTGAATCCGAACCATCAGATCCCCACCATTGAGCAGCTGATGTATGCTCAAGTTCAGATGATGCAGCAGATGGCCGAGACTATGAGGCTGATCCAGCAGAACCAACATCATCCCCAGGCAGCCGCACCGCCCAGAGACAAGAGGGGCGAGTTCCTGAAGGGACGCCCGCCGACCTTCAGCAAGGCCAGCGACCCCCTTGAGGCAGATGACTGGCTCAAGGCAGTGGAGAGACAGTTGGACATAGCCCAGTGCGATGACAGAGAGAAGGTACTGTACGCCGGAGGGCAGCTTCAGGGGCCGGCGTTGGATTGGTGGGATTCGTACCAGTCCTCACGCACGGCCGGTACTCAGATCACTTGGCAGCAGTTCTGCAGCAGCTTTCGTGCACACCACGTGCCGGAGGCTTTGATGGTTCTGAAGAAGAAGGAGTTCCTGGCTCTGAAGCAGGAAGGGATGAGTGTCACGGCTTATCGTGACAAGTTCGTCGCGTTGGCCCGTTATGCTCCAGAAGACGTGGCCACCGACCAGAAGAAGCAGGCCAGGTTCCGTGACGGTCTGCAGGATGCTCTCCAGTACCAGCTCATGTGCACCAAGTTCCCGACCTTTCACGAGCTGGTGGACGGCGCGCTGATGTTGGAGCACAAGCGCCGTGAGATGGAGGACAAGAAGAGGAAGCTCCAGGGACAGCAGGTGGGCAGCAGCAGTCATCCACGCTTCGCACCACCACAGAGTCAGCAGGTGGGAGGCCAGCAGCGCTTCCAGGGCCAGTCCGGCATGCTCAGTCATGGCCAGTACCAGCAGCAGCGTCCCCAGTTTCCTCGGGCGCCACAGCAGCAGCGTCCTCAGGGTCAGCCACAGATGGGTCCAGCTCAGCGCAGCCAGGTGCAGCCCAGTCCAGTTCAGCGCATCAGCCCAGCCAACACTACACTGGTGGGTCCGAGGGTGTGCTACCACTGTGGCGAGCAGGGACACTTCGCCAATGTCTGCCCCAAGAAGATTCAGAACGCCGCCGGACAGAACCAGCAGGGCAGTACTCAGAGAGTTGGGCAGCCGCAGGGTCAGCAGCAGGGAGGTCGTGCTCCGCAGGCTCCTGTTCGGGGCAAGCTCAACCACACTGGTGCAGAGACAGCAGAGACAGCCACTGATGTTGTCGTGGGTACGTTCCTCATCAATTCGACCCCCGCCACTGTTTTATTTGATTCTGGAGCTTCGCATGCTTTCATATCCGCTGCTTTTGTAAAAAAGAACCTAGTGTCATTGCTGCCCATGAGGAGTGCTATGCTAGTAAGCTCACCAGGGGGAGAGCAACGCGCCACTTTACGCTGCCCCAGTATCACCCTCACCATAAGAGGGGTAGATTTCAAGGCACGCCCGATAGTCTTGGAGACCCTTGGATTTGATATGATCCTGGGTATGAGCTGGATGACCAGATATGATGCAGTGATCAGGTGTGCTACGAGGACCATCCAGCTGACAGCAGAGTCCGGTGACAAGGTGGAGTACCAGGCAGCCAGTTCCACAGAGCAAGGCCAAGCAAATCAAGCTGAAGGGACAATGACTGAAGATATCAGGGTGGTGAGCCAGTTCTCGGATGTGTTCCCTGACGAGTTGCCAGGTATGCCTCCAGAACGAGATGTTGAATTCGTTATTGAACTAAAACCCGGCACTGCACCTATAGCCAAGAGGCCGTATAGGATGGGAGCAAAGGAGCTGGAGCAGCTCAAGAAGGAGTTGGACGAGTTGTTGGCCAAGGGGTACATTCGTCCGAGTTCTTCGCCGTGGGGAGCACCGGTGTTGTTCGTCGACAAGAAGGATGGTACTCAGAGGTTGTGTGTGGACTATCGAGCCCTCAACGAAGTGACCATCAAGAACAGGTACCCGCTGCCAAGGATTGATGATCTGTTCGATCAGTTGAGAGGAGCTTGTGTGTTCTCCAAGATAGACCTTCGGTCGGGTTATTATCAGATGAGGATCCGACAGTCGGATATTCCTAAGACCGCTTTCACTACTCGGTACGGGTTGTACGAGTTCTTGGTCATGTCTTTTGGATTGACCAACGCTCCTGCATACTTCATGTACTTGATGAACAACGTGTTCATGGATTACCTTGACAAGTTCGTGGTGGTATTCATTGATGACATTCTGGTCTTCTCCAAGAATGAGGAAGAACATGAGGAACACTTGAGATTGGTGCTGCAGAGACTCCGAGAACATCAGTTGTATGCCAAGCTGAGCAAGTGTGAGTTCTGGCTGAAGGAAGTGGCATTTCTGGGACACGTGTTGTCCAATGGAGGAGTGGCAGTTGATCCGAAGAAAGTCAGCGATGTGTTGAGCTGGAATCCACCACGGGATGTGAGCGACATCAGGAGTTTCCTTGGGATGGCCGGATATTACAGGCGGTTCATTGAAGGATTCTCCAGGATTGCTAAGCCGTTGACTGCTTTGCTAGAGAAGAATGCCCCGTTTGTGTGGACAGAGGCATGCCAGGTCAGCTTCGAAGAGTTGAAGAAGAGGTTGACTACAGCCCCAGTGCTGGTATTGCCAGATTTGGCTAAGAGTTTCTCCATATACTGCGATGCATCCCGTCTAGGACTGGGTTGCGTCCTTATGCAGGAGGGCAGAGTCGTGTCATATGCGTCTAGGCAGCTGAGGAAACATGAGCAGAACTATCCGACACACGACTTGGAGTTGGCAGCTGTTGTACATGCTCTGAAGATCTGGAGACATTACTTGATTGGGCACAGGTGTGACATCTACACTGATCATAAGAGCCTCAAGTATGTCTTCACTCAGTCAGATCTGAACATGAGACAGCGCAGATGGTTGGAACTGATTAAGGATTATGATCTGGAGATCCACTATCACCCAGGGAAGGCCAACTTGGTGGCAGATGCTCTGAGCAGGAGAAGCTATGTGAACAGGATCACTGGTCATTGTTTGCCTGAGGAGCTCAGCCGAGAGTTTGAGAAGATGAGTCTGGGATTCGTCACCAGCATCACAGAGATGGCAGTCGAGCGGGAGATCCGGAGAGGTCAGCTGCAGGATGAGAAGATCAGAGAGATTGTGGGGAATGTTGCACTGGGAAAGGCCCCTGGATTCAGAGTTGATGATCAGGGAACTCTATGGCATGGAAAGAGGATATGTGTGCCGGACATAGCGCAGATCAGAGAGATGATTCTGAGAGAGGCACATGACTCAGCTTATTCGATCCACCCAGGCAGCACTAAGATGTACCAGGACATCAAGGAGAGATTCTGGTGGTACGGACTGAAGCGTGATGTGGCGACTTACGTGGCATTGTGCGACACATGTCAGCGAGTCAAGGCAGAACATCAGAGGCCAGCTGGATTGCTTCAGCCGTTGAAGATCCCAGAGTGGAAATGGGAAGAAGTTGGCATGGACTTCATCACTGGTCTGCCCCGCAGTCAGAGAGGTTTTGACTCCATTTGGGTGATTGTTGATCGTCTGACCAAGGTGGCCCACTTTCTGCCAGTGAAGACCACCTACACGGGCGCCAGACTAGCAGAGTTGTACATGGAGCGGATTGTGTGCTTACACGGAGTGCCGAAGAAGATTGTGTCAGATCGTGGTACTCAGTTCACCTCACACTTCTGGCGGAAGTTACATGAGTCCATGGACACGAAGCTGCACTTCAGCTCAGCTTATCACCCGCAGACAGATGGTCAGACAGAGCGGACCAACCAGATACTAGAGGACATGTTGAGGGCTTGTGCATTGCAGTATGGAGTCAGCTGGGATAAGAGTTTGCCGTATGCAGAGTTCTCCTACAATAACAGCTATCAGAAGAGTTTGCAGATGGCACCGTTCGAGGCATTGTATGGCAGGAAGTGTCGGACCCCATTGTTCTGGAATCAGACTGGAGAGAGTCAGGTCTTTGGTCCGGAGATACTCAGAGATGCAGAGCGGCAGGTGCAGGTGATCAGAGAGAACCTGAAGGTGGCCCAGTCCAGACAGAAGAGTTATGCCGATGTCAGACGGAGGGACATCAGCTTTAGAGTTGATGATTTTGTGTACCTGAAGGTGTCACCCATGAGAGGTGTAAAGCGGTTCAATGTCAAGGGCAAGTTGGCACCTCGTTACATTGGACCGTTCAGGATACAGGAGCGGATGGGCGAAGTGGCATATCGGCTAGATCTACCTGAGAGACTGGCCGGAGTACACGATGTGTTCCATGTGTCCCAGTTGAAGAAGTGTTTGCAGGTGCCAGAAGAGCAGATCCCGATTGAGGAGTTAAATGTTCAGGAGGACCTCACATATGAGGAGTATCCGATCAGGATCCTGGCGGTGTCGGAAAGAGTGCTGAGGAACAAGACCATTCGGATGTGCAAGGTGCAGTGGAGCCGGCATTCAGAAGATGAAGCGACTTGGGAGCGGGAACAAGATCTCAAGTCCGAGTACCCACAGCTCTTCGCTTCTACATCCAAATCTCGAGGACGAGATTCACCTTAAGGGGGGTAGGTTTGTAACACCCAAAAATACTCAAATTTAAATTTTTTGGCATTTAATTGATTATTTAATGCTTTCACCTATTTTATAAAGGCTAAATAATAATTTTCTAAATTTAAAATCAAATATAAGTGATAGAAACATTTAATGTTGCATTCATGCTGCTGCATTTATTTTTGTATTGCTTGTGATTCAAACAAGAATTTAAATATATTTAAATTCAAATTTGAATCACTTTGTTTGGAGCTCTAGAAAAGTTGTTAGGACCATAGTTCGGATTTGCTCCCTGAGCTTTCCCTCGGCCCAATTCTGCCCCCTCTACTCTTCCCCTGGCTCGGTCCAACCCCGCCGTGGCCCATCTCTTTTTCCTTTTTTTTCCCCCGGCCCAACTCTCCTCTCTCCCTCTGATTCGGCCCAGCACCGCGCCAGCCCAACGTCGCCAGCAGCCCACTCCCGCTCTCCCTCTCCCTCCCGCTGCCAGCCGGGCCCGCGCGTCAGGATGCCTACGTCATGCCGACGTCACTTCCCTTCTTCTTCCCCCCCGGCTTTCCTTCCGCCGGCGCGCTAATGGCGCGGCTCGCCCGGCCGGGCCCGCACGTAGGGGCCGCCTTCCCCCGCGCTTACTTAACTCGGCCACGACGCCGTCCCGCATCCCTCACCCCCATCGCCCACAACCCTAGCGCCGCCGCCTCCAAATCGCGCCGCTCCCAAGCGCAAGCACGTTCGCCGCCGCTCGCCGCCGTCGTCGTCTCGCCCCGGTGCACCTTCGCCCCGATCAAGCTGTGGAGGAGCTTCGCCAGGCCACGAGGACCCCGCCAAGCTGCTCCGAGCCCTGTCCCGCGCACCGGAGCTCCGTCCCCGACGAACACCGACGACGAGCTCCGCCCCTCGCCGTCGACCCACCCCGTCGACGATCTTTCCTCAACATCTTCTACGCAGGTAGCACCCCCGTCCCCCGCTGGTCCTTCAGCCGCGCGAATCACCCCTAACCGAGCCCCGACGAGCGTGCAATGGCTCGCCGGAGTCGGCCGGGCCTCGGTCACCGCCGTGCACCCCCTTAGACCCGCTCACGCTCGTCATGAACCCCTTAGCCGCACTCGCCACCTCCTCCTGAAGCTGTAGGATCAAACCCCGTCGAGAACCAAGCACCGTAGCTCCTGTTTGACCCAACTCCGGCGATCCCCGCCGCGGACGTCGGCAGCGCCGCCGTGTGGGCTTCGTCCCCGGCGAGCCCCACGCCCTGGACCGTTCGATCTCAGATCGACGACCCTGATTAGATCGGCCGATACCCCTTCGCGTTTTAAATCTGAGCCGTCCAATCCAGATCTGACGGCCGCAACGCGAGTCAACCCCCTGTGTACCGGTCAGCCGAGGCATTTTTGTTAAAGAGACCCTGGACTTTCTGGAAATTAACCCGCGGTCCTTTTTAATTCAAAAATAATTACAATTAGGACCTGTTTTATTCGTTTTAGCCCCTGGAAATTTTAAAACTTTGCCAGCAAGCCCCCGAACCTTAGAAACGCTATAACTTTCACGTTTTAGCTCCGATTTGCGTGATTTTCGCGCTCACGTGTTCGTAGCGAAGCGTAGATTATTTTTAGCTCCTGTTTTTGTACTGTTTTCCCTGTTTGGTGTACTGTTCTAATAGAATTACTTTGTTTGCATGTAATGATTGTTTTGGTAATGATTGTTTTGGATGCGTGCGTGACGTTCGTGTCCAGTCGGTGAGCCCGTAGCTTTGGACTTCGAGTACGTTGAGGACGTGCCGGAGCAGGATTCGCAGCAGCAGCCGTACTCCGAGGAAGGCAAGTTATAGCACGGACAATCCTTGCTACCTACTGACTCTTTTAATACACTGTTCATTACATACGCATGTGTCTAATATTGTTTACCTTTAAGGTTGTACCTAGTATTTATTTCCCTGTCCTTGTATTCCTATGGGTTTTTGCATATGGATAGTATTTTGCTAGGCGCAGCTACTGTCACCATTATTTAACTGTTAAACTTGTATTAATGGTCCACTTCAACCTTCATGTTAAAACTTGCTTTTTAGCAACATAGATTAGGGAGTTAGAGCATGTGCTGTGTGCTTTGCTCTAATGTCTCCCTCTAAGGACCGGTTCTTAAAGCGGCAACCCAGGAGCCTGTCGCCACCGCCGGAACTATAATGGCTCTGGTCTTGGTCAAGTAGCTTGTACGGCTCTAGCTTGATAGTGGTTACCGAGGGGCCAGCGGCGTTGTGGGAGGCAAGGCACGGGGTGTTTTCCCGATTCCACCGAGGACGGTAGCCCCGTCGGCTAGGTCTCGTTAGACCCAGTCCCGTGTTGGGAGTCTCAGCGATTGAGAACTCCGCACGTTGCGCATTGTTGGGGTGGATACCCGCGCTCTGGACGCCATCGACCCCCTCATGGTGTGACTCCGTGGGCGTACGTCGATCTCGGTGCCTAAGGACTCACCACCTTGTAGTACTCCAGCGGCTACTATCTTGTTAGGGTGTCTTGTGAAAGCCTCGTAGCGTCCCTATGCAGTCACACCTCGGAAGTGTTGATGTGCGTGGTTGGGTGCAAAGTTCCTTTGAACTTTTACGCGACTGGTGGGTAAAGGGCGAAACCTCTGCAGAGTGTACGATCTATCATGATAGCCTTGCTCAGGGTCACGAGCGGCCTGGATCCTTTTTGATTAGAATATGGTATTTATTCCTGTTTAATGTCACTTACACTCTTAATTGGGTTACAACCGGGTATTCATTCACATGTAGTAACTTGGGCAATGATAAAACGAACCAACTAAAAATGCTAATGTTGTTAAGCCGAGTCTAGCCTTTTTGAGCCTTCATAACGCGTGCTATACTTGCTAAGTAATTTCCATTACTTACACTTGCTGTTATTACTATTTTTGGGCAAAATCCCGGACGGGTAACAGATTGGAGTCAGGCTGATTATGCTGTGGAGTTTCCAGAGGATTTGCCGTACTTCTGAGTTGACGTTCTCCCAGTCAGAGTCCCTGTGGGATGCGGCTACACTTAGAGAGAGTTTATTAGTCTTCCGCTGTCCATGTATTTCATTTATGCAAAACTCTGATGTAATCGCTACTTTATGATGAGAATAAAGCATTGTACTCTGATTTTTACCATATTTGTTCGCTATATGTGTCGGTGGACTTCCTGGGCACACATATGGCCATATTCGGGTTTTGTGTAAATCCGGGTGTGACATAGATCCAGCAAGCAAAACTAGAATCATGCTATTGTGTCATTGGGACCAAAGTTGTAGCAAGATTATCTTAGGAAAGGTCATTCTAAGTTGTGGCACGTACCATAACACTTACTATTCACAAGTTAAACTACTGTTAAAGGTCTGATTCTTGCAATTCCAGCTCCAAAGATCCAATCTAAGAACTGCATTTTGTATGCTAATTAAAATATTTGAAGTATTAATTGTACAAACTATATATAAACAAAATAATTTATCTAAATACTTTTGATGTATCTTCTTAGACTTTTTTTCCGGGTGTATCTTCTTAATTAGACTATTGATGAACTCTATGGATTTTTTTGAAGCTGTACCTGTGCCAAGTGTCTGGTTGGTGTTCTCGTAGCTTGTTTATCATAGTTTCTTAGATAAGTGTGTGTTTGGTTTTTTGCTACTATTATCTCCTGCTATTCTTTTAGCAAAACAAATGTCTTTTCGCAAGACCGTTTGGCGATGCGTGGATACGTGAACCCTGCAGAACTAAGCTACCACAAGTCCAAAACTTCAATGCATGGGCATGGGTTCGTTTAATTTTTAGGGCCAACTAAACAGGACTCGGTCACTAGCTACCACATCAAACATGGGCTGGCTAGCTACTAGTAAATTTTATACTGTGGGGGGTTGTTTATATTCAAGGGCCACACACAACATTAATACAAATTTAACAGTGTTGCCCAGTGCAGCGCCCAAGTTGCGTTTGGGTTGTGCCTCTGCGTGCCCATGCCTCCGGGCCGTTTGCAGACATATCCTTTTCCTGCAGACAATGCAAGAGAGACATCTAATTTTGGCCACGTACTGAACTGATCCATCCACGAAGCAGCTTGCATTGCATGCATGCTGCAGGGTCAAATGCTGGAAATGTCAACTCAATTAATGGAGCTGACATTAATTAGGCAAGCTGCTGGTAGGTCAAGCTGGGGCCCAGCGAGACCGATAAAGGACCGGCCCGGTCCAGAAGCAGGCTCCGGCTCACACGAGGCCCGATTCCAAGGCCCAGCGAGATGGAAGTACCTTTCACGCTAGATGTTTTTCATCTTGTTCCAGTCTTGTAGAATATTTTGGTTTTATTCCCAAAAATTTGCCTATACACTTGGCGCACAAGATTAGGCCAGACTGTGCCAGTGCGCACAAGATTACCTGTACTAAGAAAAAGTTGAGTTACTGCTCTCTGGCATGCAAAGAATGAAATCAACTATGTTTTCCCAAAACTTTCTCCTTTGCAGCTGCTGTTTGATTTTCCTTCCCCCTTGCAGTTTTGGCAAACCCCTGATAAGCCCGGTGACTTCATCGTCCAAACCTGGTCCGAGTTGTGGTGACTGGCTGTGACTTCTTTCTGATCAAGTGGTCAGATTGGAGACGCCGTCTTCGATGCCTCCTTCGAAATCCTCCTCCTCTTCCTCTACTTCCTCTTCCTCCTCCTCGACTTCCTCTTCCTCTGGAAGAGCATCCTGTCGTCCAGGGCTTTGGTAAGGCCCTTGCTTCTGCAGGCTCCAGTACATGATGCTTGCAGTAAGGGTCAGGATCATTTTTGGATTCACCTGCCGCAGCAAACATGAAGAACATGTATTAATGCCAGTTTAGCGGTATGCCTGGTGCCATTGTGTCAATCTATAGAATCTGTTCAATGAAGTGAACTGGATATCGTCTTAGCGCCTTTTTTTTTCTGCAAATGAACTGTAGTCGTGGTTTTCTGAACAGGTGAGTTTTTGTACATGAAAACCAAGCTGGCATTCCCCCTCTTACCTCCATTATGTCTTCTGGCAACAAGAAGACAGTGCACCCAATCTTCCTAGCAACACTGATGATATATGTTGCATTTAGCTTCTTCTCCTCCTCTGCAACCATAAAAACAACAACGGCGTGCAGAAAAAACTATAATATGAAATTTGAAACCGAGACCTTAACGGGTGTATGTGAGAGCAGAGGTACGCACCATCCTCCCCTTTCTTCACCATGTTCCAGTCAACAGCCCTGCTCTGCACAGCGCTTAGGAGTTCAAGGAAGAACACCCCATCAGCTATGCTCTTGTCCTAGAGAATCAAAACAAAAAAAAACAAGTGCTTAAGGATAACCACATGATAGGGTGGCTCAACTTAGCTAAATAGGAAAACTTGATCGATGAACCTTGAAGCTTTCAATATGGGATGTTTTGCCTGATTCCTTGACCTTATTGTTAGCCCATATGAGGATGTCGGCATCTGTGATCTCTTTCTCCTTAGAGTGGGATCTCAAGTTCTTTAGCAATTGTAGGATACTGGTCCTCATGAGTTGCCACAGAAAAGCTGGGAATAAGAAAATTTTCAGAGAAATATTAATGCAAGAAAATAGTCATTTAGGAACTCCAAGCATTTTTCTTCTTGGATGAAATAGCAACTAAAATAATTAGTATTCCTATAAAAGCAAACCGTCTCCTATATATGTATGTCTTCTCTCTCTCTCTCTCTCTCTTTCTTTCTTTCTTTCTTTCTTTATTTATTTATTTATTTATTTCCCTTTTTTCTTTTGCTGTTGGCAGATATATGTTACTACAGATTACAGAACACAGTAAACTTTGGTAGAGTAATTAAGAAACGAGTCTATCCATGATAAGTAACGAAGTGGACAAGAGTTGAAAAGGAAATTATGTGGAGCACAAAAGCAACAGCTCGAATAAGAAATCGAAAAAGAATACACATGCACATGTATTTACCTAGAATTAGTTTCTTATTTCCTTGTACAATATCATTTCCTGCTACATTTACCAGAGAAAAATTTAACTCCTTCCCAATTTTGATAATCTGGTTGCAGTTCTCCACCTTTCTAAATGGCATAATAATTGGTGGTTTAGATGCATGCTTCCAGTTCACTGACCCAGGAGAGATTTTATCAAGTACCTCTAGCAGGACCCATCTGCAAATGAACTTTGGTAAGATAGAAAAATACATGGCAGAACATTGGTTATTAAATAAAGGTCTTACCCAGTCCTAACATCCTCAAACAAATTGTTCACATAAGTTGCAATTCCAAGGCTGTTAATCCATAGGCGGAATGCTCTCTCTTCCCTGGATGCCTCCACATCATCAGGAGTATCTTCGACAGGAGCCACAGTGTTGGTTGATAGACCATTTCTGCAAAAGGTTTGTAAGACAATATGAATTAATAAAGGGGAAATCTCCGATCATAATTTATTCAGACATATTGAATAGTCACACTCTTTTTTAGATGAATAAAGATTCAACATTCAATGCATGGTGTGGATGTTTTCTTGGTCCATGCAGATCCATACTAGTATCTGGAAAAGTGAATGAAAGACTAAAGCGGTAGAGACATTATATGTATTTCAATTGACTTTCCTATATTTGCACATTGAAATGATAATATAGTTGATGATAGTCATCCCTTCATAGTTTACTATAAAACTTTCCTTGAAACAAAAAAATAAGAATAAAATTTTGGATGTCATGGCAATATTATGCAGTTGACAATCCTCCCAAATGTGACTGATAAATATGCATTCATGATTGCAGCAATATATATTTTTTACAAGGTTGTCCATTTGTTCTTATTATCATCAAATGTTGAGTAGTGCAGATGTTACAGAAAGGAACAGGAACAGCTACGCAGACAATGCATTGAAAACCAAGTACACTATTTACAAAAAAAGAAAAGAGAAGATTTTCCATCCAACAGGCCATTTGAAAGGTTCCATTTCAGCCATATCAAACTGTTGTAATTTGTTCATGGTGAAAATATAGATAGAGGTCTAACAAATTCTTCTAGTAAACTGCTGAACTTTATTGTGAGAACTTGCCGACCTAAAGGACATATATAGATAGAATAGGTCGCTTCACTCTAGTTACCTGTTCTGGAATATTTGAGCAACAAATGCCAAGTTAAGATTTGCTGAACCTTCAACAATATCTTTTGATGTTACATATCTTGTACAGTCTAGCTTTTCTGCAGTTTCAAGTACTTTCTGTGCCCTTTCCTTGGGATCTGAAGTTTCTATCATGGTTTTTGAGCTAAGCTCCGGAGCAAGGGTGCTCAGAAGATAAGCATACGCTTCACCATCCTGCATATAGACTACCCATAAGATACAGAACAAGAAAATTACCTACAGTCACTGTCACCATTGTTGTTAGAACTATCAAAAATATGGTCAATATGCATATGGTGCAGTATTTTCTTTCTATTAAAAGATAGGCTACAAGTTGTATATTGTCCAGGACTAACTCATGTGGATGTGTATGACTATATATGCTTAATATTCAGGTGTACTATACATACCTTCACATCGGTAGAGAAATTTGTTACGGTTTTTTTATACCCTGCTTTCTTGAGATGGAAGTTCATCCATTTGAGCAACATCTTATCTGGCGCTAAGGTGATCAGCTCCTCTGCCCCCTATATAGCATATGGCAACACCAATTAGACAGATTTTGAGGGTGGACATGATTCAACTCTTTTACAATAACCAATTATGCAGATAATTGGTTCTGGAAATACATGCACATAAAAAATTTATGCAAACCTTGCCACTATCATCAGCCACAATCTCCGCCAGCTGAGGTGTTTTCTTAAGATTCAGATCAGCTAGTAGTTGTATCTGAGATAAGGATGAAATACATTGTGAACCACAATCTTTGCTAGCAATGACCAAAAGTATACCACTGAAGATTTATTTAGTAATTACTAATTGATATAGCAATGTTTATCATAGCATACGCACCTTTATGATTTGGCATAACAGACCAAGAACTAGATGAGGCTGCGAAGAAGCATAAGATATTTTAGTCCCCCAAATGACTCATATTGATTGAATAGTTATAAACTGACTACTACAGTGATAATGTTTGCCCTCAATCAAGATTTTGTTAATATATAAACCTTTTTTCTAAGATTATCAACAAAGGATGTTCCTCAAACTTTCAGTTTGAAATTTTATGGTGGCCGGCAATGTATTTTAAGACATACACAACCTAGATAGGAAAATAAGGGGGGGGGGGGGACAAATCATAAATAACACAACGTCGGCATAAAAACATACTCTAGCTTCAATCAGATCTTGTGTTCCAATGTTAACAACAGTGCAACCAATGGCCTTTGCAGAGTTGAGACAAAGGGTATGGTTCTCATTCCTCTCCCATGGATTAAGTTCCTTCTTTGTATTGATTGCTCTCTCATCGATTGTGCCAGGAACAGCAACATTGATCAACTTGCTGATTCATTAAAAGACAAAGGGGCTAGCCTTAGCGGGTTGTTAACAAAAGCTTAAAAAATAAAGCAAGAAGAAATTGCAGAGTAAAAGAAAAGAATGTTGAAGCAGGACTAAGAATACACTCACCAAAGTAGCACACCATCACGAATAAGGTTAAATAACTCATTCGATGCAGGATCCAATGGCAAGAAATTCTTCAGGAAAGGGTCCTCCCCCAGAAAATTGTTGATATGATTGACATAGGAAGTTTTTTCAGACTCGTTAATGACGTGCAAGAGGGTCGTGGTGGAAGCTTTCAAAAATGACACAGAACCCTTCAATTTCTTTTTGCCTCCATTTTTGCTGGTCCCCTTTGCTTGGAGATTTAAGTATTCCTAAAATTTGAATGTAGCATTGTCAAAAAATTCGTTTCCAATGTGAATGGAAAGTTAGAATCACTGGATGGTATGCTGAAATTCTCCACAATGTACCTTAAGAAACGGCTCGAATTCTATAGGCTGGTTCATATCTGGATAGGTCTCGCTCAAAAATTTGCTGACCTCCTCTTCAGATAGAACCTCATGGATGCCCCGGAGCTTCTCCATCACCGGGGGCAAATCTTTTATGGTTACATGATCAGCATCTGGTCTCTTTGCAGCGACGAACTATTGCAGCAGAGGTAGAAATGTGATTGCAGAAACTTGATTACCATCAGAATGTTGATGTGAAGGAAAACTGCTCTGGTTGCTTACTTTTGTTTTGAGGGTCCGGAGCTGAACTTGGGTAAACTGGCTCTGCAGACCCGGATCAGAGACAAGAACGCCAAAGAATGTAGACATTGCGTTCCAATTTCAGGGATCAGAACAGTTCTTATCAAGAAAAATTCCTTCTCGCACTTGGGCAATTGTCTTCGTCGTCCTCTACCTCAACTACAGGCAACGCCTGCCATTAGCCTTCCATCGATTCCCAATGTTGGCACTGAATACATCAATGCAGAGAGAAGTCATAACGACGAGCGGATTGGGATGACGGCACCTGCAACACCCACGACAAGAACAAGAGATCACCAACCTTCAAGAGGATCTGGCTAAAATTACAATCTTTTTTTTCTTTCCCTCCTCTTCCCTGCTTGACCAGGCCTAGCGCTCAAATTACTCCCTCCACACAGAAGATTGCTTCCGAGCAGGCCCCAAGAATGGCTGGGGAGCGGACGTGTGGTTGGATTGCTGGGAGCCATACGGGGAAAGGGAGCTAAAAATTCTGCCTTTTTTTGCCCGCAACGAACGGCTCGCCTCCCCAAACTTAGAGGCTGGCTGAACCTTCGCCTCCCTCCTCTCCTCTGCCAGACTGCCAGAGGGTGGATGAATAACCAAGGGCCGTACTAGTCGCAGGTGTTGTAACCATGGACTATCGTTTTCTAGCTCGTGGGCCTTTTATCTACACGTGCTTATGAGTTTATGGGCCTTAGCGATTAGTGGCACCATAATGCCTTGTCGGCCTATGAATAGATTCTGGCCCAAACCTTAGGAAATCAGCGGGAACATGGCATTGTTTTTTTTCTATTTTCACCCATTCTAACTTATATGCACGACAGTATTGCTAGATGTCAGTCATCTCAAATATTATCTTATTCAATATCATATAGAATTGATGGGGAGAAGAGAGACCACCTCATAGGCTTTTATCTAAGTTGTTGTAGCCATACAACTCACAGTATTTTTTTTCCTAAACTAGTTAATGCAAACCTGGTGTTTCTTGCTGCTGCGGTAACTCACACGAAATTTTAAGAGGAGTTGATCCTTGTCTTCAACATGCTACTTGTGTCGACCCAATAAAGTGGCCGAGGAGATTTGGAGATCAAAAATATAAATTAAGAAAATGTAGCGTCTATGCAATTTGTTTGCCATTCAAGATTTTTAATGTAAGGTTGTATATCTCAAAACTTTAATATAATCCTCTTCCATTTTCTAAAGAAACTCCACCTACCCACGTAAACTCGCAACGGGTTCGCAAACAGGTAAGAAAACATATATAGGGGATTTCCCTGCCGTCAGGAAAAAAAGGCATGGAAGGCTAAGGCTTGACCCATGTGGTACTGATAAACCTGGAATCAGTCTTACTACGTACTACTACAGTAGACCAGTAGTAGATGATTAAGAAGAAACGCTTGACGGTGAATTGAAGGGGCCCAGCACAACGCCGGTGCATTCCTGATTTCCAAACATCACATGGAGAACTGGTTTAGCTTGTCTGACCATCGATTATTGGACGGCTCGCCAGGTTGTTTGATTTGTCCACCAATCAATCATTGTCCCCGGATTCATAACTCGCTTTATTTAGCTGTATTTTTCCTTTCCTCGTCGAGCTAGTCCGAGTTTGACAAAATCCATGGTGGGCAGGGGCAGCTGCCTGCGTGCTAATCCTTGGCTCATTCAAAGCGTCTGATTTGTTCGTGTACCTGACAAAAAGTACCTGTCCCACGTGGAAACGCGACCGGGTTTTAATTCGCTGCCGCCGCAGCTCGATAGTATCCAGCACGAAAACAACTGAATAAATAAGAAACAAAAATAAATAACACGAACATCCAAATCCATAACCAGCGGGTTCAACGGTCCCGAAACAAACGCGTAACGCCATGGCTGTCCCTGTCAGTCTCCCTCCGTTCCATAAAAAATACAACTCGAGATTTAAAAAAATCCCATAAAAATATAATTATAGGGGTAACTAATTTTTTTATTTTTAAAAATAGTAACTATTTGCATGCACCAACAAACTCAATGTTTAAATTAGTGAGATTAACACAATTGTGAATGGTAGTATGATCTTTTACTAACCATGCTAAAAATATTATAATTGCATTCTTCATGGACGGAGGGAGTGCACATACATTCAGGCCATGAAAAAGACCACTTTGTCCTGTCCACATCCGCGCATTTTCCATCCTACCCTATTGTATTTTTTCCCCGACCAAAATCAAGAAGAGGAAAAAGAGGGAGTGTTTGGATTTGATCCGTTCAAATTTCAAAAGCTATGCTTTTTTTTCGTACAAGGATGGATGGAATGGAACGATGGACTGGACGGTTGGGTTTTGGTAGTGTAGTAGTAAAGTACAAACCCGAACCATCGCCGTCGGACGACGCGTCAGTCGCGGCGGCGAGCGAGTGCGAGCCAGCCCAGCCCTGCGCCGCCGCGCCTGGTCGTCGTCGTCGCGCTCGCGCCCAGCAAAACTCCAGCACGCACGGGCCCAGCCGCGTGGACCGCGTCCGCCGCCTCTCCGTCACTGACGCGGTGGCCCCCATGGCGTCCGTGCCCTGGACGGCGCAGCGCACCGCGTCCACCCAACCTAACCGGCCTGGTCGCGTCGCACGGCCCCAACGATTGCTACGCGGCGCCACCGCTCGTGGGGTGGAGAAAAACAAGGGGAGAAAAGAATCGAGCAAGCGGGCGGGTCCCACCAAGGGACCGATGCCGGTTGCCGGGCCCGCATGGAGGTCCGCGGGGCCCGCCACCCACGTAGGCGGTAGCGGCATGCACGTAGAGGCTCGGGCCCACAACATGGGCGTCATGTGGGGGTACGCCTGGCTGGGCCATCATCACCTGGCATGAGCTGTACGCATTTTCGCTTCTCTCCTGCGTATATACCTCCCCAAACAAATATACTCTACAAAATTTCCTACGTATAGCGTATAGTCGTATAATTCTCCAGAATAAAAAAGTACGGAGTATACCAGTAACACCTTTCTGTGGGTTCTAGAAAATCAACGCACCTTTTTTCTTGCTTTTTCCCGTGGACGCTTTTCACAACCATCCCCTGATCAGAACACCCCTTTTACCAGCTGGTCCCCAGCACCGTAGTCTTACCTACCCTGACAAATAAAGAAAATCTACTCGCGTATTTTCTGGCCACAAAGGGAAAAAATTACTCCCTCCGTCCCAGTATATAAGCATTCGTTGACTTTTTTAGTTTACGTTTGACCGTTCGTCTTATTTAAAAAAATTATGAAAATATTATTTATTTTGTTATGATATGTTTTATCATTGTATATATTTTAAGTATATCATAGTAGTTTTTATATTTTCATAAATTTTTTGAATAAGACGAACAATCAAACGTGATGCGAAGAAATCGAGAAATGCTTATATAGTGAGACGGAGAGAGTAGTAAATACGGCACCTGTGGCGGCGTCGCAGTAGTATTTCTGATATGACGGCTGAGATTCGGTGGTTGCGACCTTCTCTTTTCTTTTGCGAAGAAATCTTCAATGCAACCTGGCAAGCAAATTTCGGTTCCACGGTATGATAAACGTCTGGTCTTCCTTCCGGCAAAATGGTATACACGTCATCCCAAAAATGCCCCTGCGACAGTAGTGCCACCGGCATAACAGCGCATTTGGAATGATGGTACAAGATTTTGCAGATTCGATCAGGATCAGGTAGCAGTCGGGTACGTAAACTTGTGTCGTTCCAAATGGAGGCCTACCTAGCCTAAACCTCCATGCCACCGGCATCATGCATGTCCAGATTGGATTGGGCATCGGCCAATGGCTGGTCACTAAGTTTGTTTGCCTCCCAATCCTCTGCTACGGATGGAGAGCGTTGCATGACCTCCGTGATCCGTGTAACCGCCTCAACTAAAAATACTAGGTTGCACGACGATCAAATGGGAAAACAGAGCAGTGTTGCTCTCAGTCAAGATTGTTTGTTTGCTATTCTTATCGTCTTTCCTCATACAGGGTGTGTTTAGTTCCAAAAGAAGGGTGAAAAAAGTGGTGAAAAAGTCACATCGGACACTATAACACTTTTCGTTTGTTTGTGGTAAACATTGTCCTACTAGACCTAACTAGGCTTAAAAGATTCGTCTCCTCGTGTACATTAAAACCATGTAACTAGTTTTTTTATTTACCCACGTTTAGTGCTTCATGCATGAGGAGAGAGATTTGATGTGATTTGATATAATAGGTGAATTGTGAAGTTTGGAGAGAGAATTTCTGGGAACTAAACACAGTCACAGTAAGTTTTTTTTCTTTTCAAAAATGCATACAGACATGTGCACTCACATAGTTATGCATTCACCGCTATGGACGCACACGTACATGTACTACCGCTACGAGTGCCTTTATAAAACTTGGCTGGTAAGTCTTAAAATTCACATAGACATAGACGCATTGATCTCGACAAGCACATCGTATAAATACATTGGGTATATCAAATTGAAGACCCGAATTTAGGTAGCCGACTCCCATCCATAAGAAATAACCAGCCAAGTTACACACAGTTCGTTCCCTCTTATATTATTACGGAGTTATAAAAGGGTAAGAAAATAAAAAGGAGAGAGAGAGAAGCTTAATAGTACCATTCTGACATCAAATGAGCAAACTTTTGACAAATAAACTTTAGGAGGACACCGTTCTGCAATGGTTTCCACCAAAACAGCTTTAGAAACAAGAGGGACGTACTCCAATTGTAGCATTGGATCCCATAAAAAATAGCGGAAACTAGGATGCACCCCAAGCCTCCAAGCCTGTCGCGCTCGGAGAAAATGGAAAACGCCCGCATGCATGCTGCTTCCCTTATCCTGTCCTGTGGGGGTAGGGCCGGCACACTGAAATGATGGGCATTTTTTCTTTGCATCCGCCATCTGCGAGAGGATCTCCATCACCTGCATGTGCGCCTTGGATAAAATTCATGGTGCAGTGCAGTGGCTGTGGCTCGGCCCTCTATCCTACTGGCTGTGGGGTAGAGAGATTGGAGCAGCAGGTAGAATATCCAACGTGACGGCGCCGTTCAAGGTAGGCAGCCGGGCCGCTGCCGGTGTTATTAACTTATTACTGTAACTCGCGCCCGCTTCCTGAGACAGGCACAGTAAAATAAGGTAAAATAATCTAATCGCCGCGACTAAATTAAACCGTCGGTACGCGAGTCGGCTCGCTCGTGTTATTACACCGGTCAAAGCACCCGTAGGCTGAGCTGATGCGCGAGACGAGAAGCCGAGCACAGACGGCTCCCGGCTCCGGTCCACGGCTCGCTGGGGCAGCGTCATCCATGGCGGATCGCGTTGCCGGGCGGCGGCGGAGCAGAACACCGGGAGCAGAGCACGAGTCCACTTGCGCTGTCCCACCCATTTGGCAGCACAGCAGACGCGGGGCCCGCGGGACAGTGAGGGTGAGGCAGATCGGGCAGAGCCAATCGCGGCTGGGGACGCGGACGCGGCCGTATGTTACGGCGGGACGGCTCGTTCCGTTTCCGTCGGCTCGGCGGACGGCCACCCCCAGCTTATGATGAGCTATGATGATACGATCCGGGTCCGAGCCACATGCCATCGTTTATTGCCCTCGGAGGAGAGAGCCATAAATTAGCACGGTTCCCCCAGGATGAGCATCAGCCTTCCTTGCATCCCCCAACGCCCTGAGAAAAACAAGTATGGACGGCGAGCTCATCAACTTCACTATATTTATTTGTATCGTCTAAGGTTCTAGAAACATTTTGGGCATGCATTTCGTTGCACCACCTAGTTTCAACTGAGGGCTAGTGAAAAGGGAATTCTAAATTGAGAGATCACCGTTTACCTTATGATTTCCAAGTGGCGGTATCGTCCACGTTTATCAATAATCGTAGCGATAACATGTAACTCTAACATAGTTCCTCGTAAAAACACGTTATATTTTGTTTTTTTTCGTAAAAGAAGGGTTAGATTTTACGGAACACGGGATGGAAGTTTCATAGCTTATATACTACATGGTGTCATTAAAAGCTGAACAAAAAAATACTGTTAACTATAAATACAATATGTGGAAAGAATTTAAAAATTAAGGATAGTTTCTTACCTAGTTTGATCGCACTCATTTTGAAAGGAAAAAAATTCTAGTCTCAAACGGATGGTGTCATATCCATCAAACTACAAGTGTAGCTGTATTTCCTCCGTCTCAGAAAGAATGGAACTCTTGCATCCCTAAAAATCAAATAATTTTAAGTTTAACTAAATTTATACAAAATAATACTAATATTTATTACACATAATAAATATTATTAGATTAATTATAAAATATATTTTGCATACTAAATCTATTTAAAGCCATAAATGTTAGTAAATTTTTGTACGAATTTAGTTAAATTTGAAACTTTTTGACTGCTCGATAACATTATTTACATTTTCACCCCTTGGGGTCCACGCAACGCAACCTCACATCGTGCACATCACAAACATCATCGGGAAACCGTCAACCAAAACAAGAAAAAGAAACAAAGAATACATTGACATAGAGAAAAGAAAAAAATCGAAACAAACCACTTTTTTTTCCTTGGGAAAGTTGGGGCCGACTCAGGAGCAGCTCACACACGATTCTCTGACCACCTCCCCCCTTGCCCTCCTCTTCCCTGACCCTGATGCCACCTTCTCCTCCCCTATCACACACAGGACACAGCTCAGCAGCAGCATCGCATCGGCTCCCGTCTCCATTTCTCTGTCTCTCTCTCTCGGTCTTAAAAATCCAACGCGGCCGCCGGACGCGCATTGCTCTCTTCCTCCCTGGTTCGCCTCCCCGCCGCCTTCACCCCCTGCTGCTGCTCCCCTTCTCTCCCGGGGCGGGGCGTTCTTGGAGCTGCAGCTTCTTGTGCTGCTGCTGCCGACAGCCGCCGCCGGTGGTCCCCCCATAGGTGGCGGTACGCAATGGGGAGGAGCAGCCGCGCCTGCTCCGTTCTTGGCTCCGCCCTGCTCCTGCTGCTGCTCTCGCTCGGCTCCGCCGCCGCGCAGAAGGGCTCCACCTGGAAGACCCTGAGTGGTAAGCTCGATTCGCTGCGCCTCAACACCTCCTTTCCTGCGAGGCTCCGCAGCATGTGCGTACAGTATGTGATCTGATCTGGGCCGATTTGCTGCTACCCATCGCTTAAAGATCAGTTTTTTTTCTTGCAAACTGCAAATTTAGTTTTCGCTGCTGCTTGGGCTGGATCTTTAGTATGAGAACGCGCTGGATGCGCATTTCTTTCTTACTTTCTTTTTTGTTGAGCTCAAGCTTCTGTTCTTTTATAGCAAAATAGTTTTGCGGGTCATTAGTACTGTTTGAGAGACTAGATTTCTGACTAGAAAGCCGTAGGCGTGGCGTTGCCGCGCCATTTTGGGTGCCATCAATTGTGAATTTTGTGAATTCATGTCAGGGTTACTAACATTAAATTTTTTAGGAACAATTTGCATGTTTTGGATACAGTTTATTCTCAGAGTATGGATGCCACAGTTTATTCTCAAGACCATCGACCATTCTGATGCTTCATTCCATTCAACCTCTTTCCTATAAGGATGGTAAATTTGTCCATTCAATTAAACCAGAAATGTTTGTGGCCCTGGAATTGAGGCATTGCCATTGAATGGCATGATACTTTTAGAAAATAAAGGAAGTTGCCATACAAACTTTGACCAAGAAGATTCGATTTCCCTCTAGCAGAAGCACATAAGGTCCCATTGTTTTCAGTCTTCATGCTGTTCATCTGCAAGAGCATGCCTCTCTTGGGCCTTGGCTGCCATGCACGCATGATAATGCAAGGCCGCAGCTCGAGCTAAAACAACGTAGAGAGCACATGTGAGGATTGAGTAGTTGCAAAACCACGGTCACACGTGTTGCAACTACTTACATATTAATAGGCAAAAGATAGAACACTTGATGTGCAGTAGCTTCATCGTCTCGCAGCTCCGGACCCCGGCTGGCTGTGTCTGTGCCTTAGCGCCGAGCTCGTGTCTGGTGCTGCGCTACTAACCCCGGCGGGCGGGCAGTAGCTTCATAATCACCAGACATTAGCTTCATTTCTTTGTGCCTTAGCGCCGAGCTCGTGTCTGGTGCTATTGCCACTGCTGCGCTACTGACGTTGGGGCTCCATCTCTTCCTGGTGCTGCGCCAATCACGCGGGGAGAGACGCAGCGGCTTCAGCATTGCGGCCACTGCCAGTGCCGCCCGTATGGCTGCCGTGCGAGCGCTCTTTTACGGGCTTACGGCTCCACTTGTCGATGCGTCTGTATCTCCTTCCGTCTGCGCACAACTGCGCCCCCGCCCATCCACTTGCGTGGCCTGCCCCCGCCGCCGGCGCGAGCGCCGTCGGGGCCTGTCGTCCACCCGATGCATCATGGGAAGACTCGAGGCAAGGCAGATGAGGTGAAACTGAATGGCGGAGGGAGGCACCGGCGGCGGCACAACGGCGAGCGGCAGCGTGAGAGCAGATGGCGGCGGGGCATGAAAGAACGAAGGGGCCAGGCAGAGGCAGGTTCGCGAGGATTCGCGACCGCTCGGGTTTGCGGCTTAATGGGTAAGAGCCCGCTACGACGTGGATCGCACGGACAATATCACGACCTCACACGATCCAACGGTTAGTGGGTTACCGGGTTACGTGGCTCAATGGATTCGCCCGGTTTGAGCCCAGGATTCGAGTTTGGAGATTGGGAGCTTGGGGCCAGCCATGATGCTTACCTTTTACTTCCTAGAAAATTTAGACGGTAGCCTTTACAGCTGAATGGCATTTGGTTAGGATACGATAGCAACCTCTTTGGGATTAGTTTACATGACCATGCTCTGTACAAGCCTAGGAGTAATCAATTTCACTTTTTAGCGAGAAATACTGTAAAATCACTAGCCTGTAGGCAATTACTGTTCATCGGTTGCTTTCTTATGGCGTATGGGGGATTGTTTGTTGCGAGAACGGGAATGATCACTTTGATGGATATGAATTCGAGCTTGATTTCTCTCTTGATTTAACAGTAATTACCGGTAATCTCACAGGGTCATGTGAGTTGACCGTCTGGTAATTTTGGTTTTCTAGTGCCTGTGGCGAACAGTGTGCTTATGGTCCAGTACCTCTGGCCTTCCTCAAGCCTAACACTAAAAATCATCTCATTGTTTCAGGCAAGGCTCCAGCAATCATTGCTAAGGGCGGGTTCTCAGGCCTTTTTCCAGATTCCAGTGATTATGCTTATCTGTTTGTTGGGTTGTCTAGCTCTCCTGATACAGCTCTCTTGTGCGATGTCTGGTTGACCAAGGATGGCACTGGCATCTGCCTTCCAAACATAAATATGGATAACTGTACGACCATAGCCGATGTTTTCCCACAGGGGAAGAAGACTTATAATGTTGATGGTGTATCTACGGCGGGATGGTTCTCCGTGGACTTTACAAGCACTGATCTGAAAAATGTAACCTGTAAGTACCTTCACAAACTTGTACTTGGCTAGTGTCTTGATTATTTAGATCCTGTGAAGTGTGAATAGACTAGTGGCTGTTTTTTCTGTGTACACTCGAAGAAAAATGCTCAAATGTCTGTGCATTGAATCTAATACTATTACTTACCAATGAATCTGGTTTGCTTACCTAACTCAGTTTGTTATTTACAGTGAAGCAATCGATCTTGTCCCGTCCGATTTACTTTGATGGTACCTTCAGACTTACTTCTGTTGAAACTGCTCTGTCACAGTACAACACCTCTGCTGTTTGGTTAAATGTGCAGGTAGGGCTCAAAATTTTAGTGTTTGCACTGAACTAAAAATTGGGATTCCCTCTCACCTGTCTTTTTTTTTTCTTTTGCACATTGCAGCACGACAGTTTCTACAACCAGTTTAAGCTCAGCATGAGAAGCTATATCCTATCTTTGTCAAAACAATACATTGTCGACTACATCACCTCGCCTGAAGTGAACTTCCTCATCGGCATATCTGCAAGAGTTAGCAAGAAGACAAAGCTTGTGTTCCGCTTTCTTGATGAACGTTCTATTGAGCCATCTACAAACCAGACATATGGTTCAATGCTGAAAAATCTAACATTTGTCAAGACTTTTGCTTCTGGAATACTTGTCCCCAAAAACTATATCTGGCCCGTCACACAAGATAATTACCTGCTGCCCTCTACTTCAGTTGTTGATGATGCTCATAAAGCAGGGCTAGAAATCTATGCTGCTGATTTTGCAAATGACTTTGCTATCAGCTACAACTACAGCTATGATCCATTGGCAGAGTACCTTAACTTTGTTGATAATGGTGGCTTCTCCGTTGATGGTGTATTGACTGATTTCCCTATTACCCCTTCAGAGGCAGTTGGTGAGTCCATGTTTTATCCTCTCTTCATGATGCTACAAAATGTTTGCTGGGCGCTTCACGCACTCAACCTGGCATTTTTGTTGCTTTGATCCTTCGTTTAGAATAGTTTGAATGGAATAACGGTCCACTTTTCAACTCTGCCAGGCATCTTCAAATAACTTGGAAGTTGTAGTATGGCTCATGACTTCTCTAATATTGTTTTTTTAATCCATGCAGGTTGCTTTAGTAACCTGAACAACAGCAAGATAGATCATGGTATGCTTCCTTCCTTTGTCAGATATGCTTAACTTCACCCATTTAGTAATGTTACTAAACTTCAGTTTTCACATTGATGCTGCAGCTAAACCTCTAGTTATTTCTCACAATGGTGCCAGTGGTGACTACCCAGACTGCACTGACCAAGCTTACCAAAAGGCAGTCACCGATGGCGCAGATGTCATTGACTGTCCTGTCCAAGTGACCAAAGATGGCATACCAATATGCATGAGTTCCATTGACCTGATGGATGTTACTACTGTTGCAAAATCACAATTTGCCACGCCAGCTGTTACCATAACAGATCTTAAGCCTGTTCCTGGAGTCTTTACCTTCAATCTCACATGGGATGATATTTCGAAGAACCTGAAGCGTAAGTCTAGCTGAATTGTTCTTTTTTTTTGTTCTACAATTGATTCCCTGGTGAGCTATCAACAGCCCATCAGTGATATTTCTTGCAGTCATCACACATTTGTTTCAAGATTGACGTTTTCGTGTTTACAGCCATGATATCGAATCCAATGAGCAAATTCCAACTATTCAGAAATCCAAGAAACAAGAATGCCGGGAATTTCATGAGACTATCAGACTTTTTGGACTTTGCAAAAGACAAGGATTTGTCAGGAATCATGATCACTGTTGAGGTAAGAATTTAATGATAAATACTGGGTCGTAGCTAGTGTGAACCCTTATTTGAGCGACATTAAGCTAAATCATTGAGCTGTCTTTTGAATGGCTTTGCCGTGCACATTTTCCATAACTTCAGTTGAGTGCACTAGCAAAGACATCTAGTGCAGTCCCCTGTCAGGCTTGCTTCTGTCCGCTCTCAGCACTTAGTTCTCAGTTATATTCCCTTTTCAATTTTTGCAGCATGCTGCATTCATGGCAGAGAAGCTTGGATTTGGTGTGGTAGATGCGGTGGTCAAAGCCCTTGATGACTCTGGTTACAGCAAACAGACTGCCCAGAAAGTTATGATCCAGTCAACCAACAGCTCGGTTCTAGTGAAGTTCAAGCAGGAAACCAAGTATGACCTTGTCTACATGATCGAAGAAGATGTAAGAGATGCTGCACCTTCCTCCCTTGCAGACATTAAAAAGTTCGCCAGTGCTGTTTCTGTCAGCACCAAATCCGTTTTCCCAACGACCAATCAATTCTTGACAAACCAGACCAATGGTCTCGTTCCATCCCTTAAATCTGCTGGCCTCCCAGTTTATGTTTATGTGCTCATGAATGAGTTCGTTTCGCAACCATATGACTTCTTCTCAGATGCCACCGCACAGATCAATGCGTATGTGCAAGGTGCTAATGTGGATGGAGTCATCACAGATTTCCCTGGGACTGCTCACAGATACAAATGTACGTTCTTGATTACGTTTTCATGTGTTCCTTCAGATCCATGCAATTGTCACTGAATTTGTTGCTAACCTTGCTCCTTGAATTTCATTTCTGCAGTGAACACCTGCATGGGAAAGAATGCACCGAACTTTATGCAGCATCCGCAGCCAGGGGGGCTCCTTTCAGCCATGGCCCCAGATGCTCAGCCACCAGCGGCAGCTCCAATGCCCCTCTTGACAGATTCTGAGGTTGCAGAACCACCCCTACCCCTGGTCAGCAACACCACCACAGCTTCATCGCCATCGCACGCCACCCTCAGAATGAAGACCGATGTCTCCATCCTCATGACATTGCTGGTGCTCTGTGCTTCACTCCTGATATGAAGATAGTCCTGCACATGCGTCATGGCACGTTAGAGCTCTTGAGGAATTCATATTGAGCTGCTAACAGCTATTCTTTCCACCACTTTTATGTAGCAATTCTTTTTTTTTCGTTTTGCGGAATTGGGGAATGGATGTTCAGCTTGATACCTCGACGGTGGCACTTACGTAGCAACATTTTGGTACATATGTGTGGTGATACATTGTTCAGTGTTCAGGTCACCTCTTTTTTCCTGCCTACCTGCCTTTGAATTCTGGTGGTTATGAATTCACATTTCACTGAGTAGTGAGTACGCGGTTTTACATCTACTATCCAGAACTAATTCATTCTGTTATCCAATTTGTATAGATGTAATTGAATTGGACTATGAAATGCACAATGGAAAATTGGTTTGGAGAAATCAGTCATACCTCAATTCCAGGTTGTGCAACAACCAACAAGTAGTTCACGAAGATGCACGAGGTACCTAGCAACCATCGGATCAATATCCAACGGCTGAACCTGAACTTCACCCTCCACCCTGCATTGGACTCGATGCTGCGGTCACTACAAAGGGATACCCACTACAAACCATCAGCTTGCGCGAGTGGCCACGGTTGCCGTAGCCAGCCGCCGTGTCCGTCTGCGGCTGCCCGTCGGCCATGCCGCCTGCCGCCTCGACGCCGACGGCCGTGTACGTGGCGGCGGTGCCGCTGCGGGCGCCCAAGGGCCCCGCCCAGCTGGTGATGTCGGCGGGCTACTCGCTGGGCCTGTGGGACCTGCAGCACTTCATGGTGCTCCTCCGGCCCGACCCGGCCCGGGCCCAGGCGGTGGTCTTCGATTTCCAGCCGCGGGACCCGGAGGACGCCGCCGCCGCGCTGGCGGTGCTGTCGCGGAGCGAGATGCCCGGTGACTGAAAGCTCCGGCTTTTTTCGATTGATTCATTCATGCAGCAGCGATACGAAGCTCAGCTCACAAATCCAAGAACCGCGATGCTTATTTTGCCTGACATGGGTGTTTCATTCAGGCGTGGTTCGGAGAAGAACGCTGCGGAGGGTCCCGGAGCGGCGGTGCTGGCTCGTCGGGCACTGCCGCGACGGGGACGCCGTGGGCGCCGCCGACAGGTTCAGCGAGCGGTGGCCGACCGGCCTGGTCGTCGGGGAGCACGACTGCCGGGACTACACCAACGGTAATTTGCTAGTCATCGCCGTTGCAAATCTGTGATAGTGCGATCTGTCTCACCCGTTTATTATCTTCTCTTTTTTTTTTTGATCCGCAAGGTCTGGTCGAGGCCCTGACAGGTGAAAAACGTGTCCTGGAGGCGCTCAGATCGGGCGGCAGCACCGGCGACAGCGGGGCGGCGCCGCCGTGGTGCGAGTTTCCTTCCTTTTCCGTGCCCTTCGTTTTGCGGTAGCCCTCTGGGTGAGCTGGTCAGAATGTTCTGTTAGCATCGTTGTGAAATAACTTGTCGGCTTACTCTGCAGATGAATGAACTAGATACCACTACTGTCAGTGTATAGTACATGAAGTATCATTTGTATCAACCGTCTTTTGCGGCTTCTAACTGGAAGGCAAGTTAGAGATTGCAAGGAAGTGAGGGGACGAACTAAGAAGCTGTCCTGGCCTCCTGGGCAATGGCTTATCAAAGAAACGAGGACACTTTGCTGAAGATCGAATCAAAGCTGAAGTGGCAATGCTGATCATTGAACTAGAAGAAGGTGTCGATTCGATCTGTTGTCAGTATCTTTCACCCTATAAACTATTTGATTGAACAATGATAATACTACACGTACAGCAAGTACTACCTGAACAATGGTCACCCTGTCCATTCCTTGAGAAAAGCAGAAGTCCCATTTTTCATGAACTGGAGAGGCAAACTGGGCCATCGTCCTCCTCCATCAGAAGTGACAAAGTCTATGCATAATCCTTGACAAAAAGAAAAGCCCAAGCGTCTCTGTTGCAACCCTCCTGTTGAATGTTGACCTTTTGCCCGAGAAGCCTCCCATGCAGTGGCAAGCTGGGAGCCTGGGATATGGTCATTTGGTCATCCAACCAGCTCATCCATGTCAACCCCAGAAACAACGAATCACTTGTGTTCGCGGTGCTAACTTGTGCAATGAACGCCGACAAATGGAGGTAGCTCCGGTGTTGACTAATGCAATGACTTACCCCGTTGACCCTTATCTGAAGCCTGAAAGGAGGAAGCAAAGCATATTTTTTCTTGAATATGTACATATCTTTGTATTACAAAGAGAAAAAAATTCTTGTATACACTACTCCCTCCATCTATCTTTGTAAGGTGCGATTGACTCGATAGGGTCTTCTAAGCTATATTTTAACTATTTATTTATCTTATATTATAACATTTGCGGTTATAAACTTATAATTATTTGAAGAGTATATTTGATTACAAATCCAACCATATTAAGTTTGCATTATAAAAGTTAAAATATTATTAGCTAAATTATTGGTCAAATATTATAGACCTAGAGAACCGATGTCCACTCAGAGTGCCATATTAGTACTAGATATTCATGTAGACCTAGGAACACAATTTTAAAAGTTTATTTTGCGAATAACAACTTAGAGGGTGTTTGGATCCCACTCCTAAAACTAAAAAGTGCTAAAATTAGGACTAAAAGGTCCTAAAGAACCAAACACCAAGGACTAAAGGGTCTAAAATGGGGTACTGGTTTTAGACCCAAATTTGGTTCTAAAATGGACTAAAACTCCATCTTTCCATCACCTACCCCTCTCTCATCCCCCGGTCTATCTCATCTCCTGCTGACGCTCGCCCCTCACCGCTGCTCCGCCCCTCGTCCCCCACCGCCTCAACCGCTCCGAACCCCGCCGCCGCCGCGCTCCGCCCCCCGCGCCCCGCCACTCGCCGCCGCTGCGCCCCGCCGCCCGTCCCCCGCCGTCGCCGCCCCGGCCCCAGTGGAGGCCACCGGGGGCAGGGCCGCGGGAGAGAGGATCCTGGGGCGGTCGGCCGGCCGGTGCGCCGAAGACGGAGAGGCGCGCGGCCGGGGAGAGTGCGATGGTGGAGGAGAGCCGGGGAGAGCCCACCACCCGCTCGCCCCCGGCGTTGTCTCCCCTATTCCTCTCTCGTGCGCTGGAGCATCTGTCGTCGCTCTCCGCCGACGCCGCGCTCCGCTGCTCTCCTCCTCGCCGAGCCACGTCCGTGTCGCCGGTCGTCGTCGACAAATCGCCGCCGAAGCTCCCTCGCACGCGTGAAGGAGGCGTCGCCAGAAACTTTCACCGCCGCTGAGCCGATTCCCCGCAGCCCTCGCTCGCCGGGCCAATTCTTCAGCACGGTGCTTCACGACGTCGAGCCGCACCTTTCCCCCGGCGCCTCGTCGTAGTTCCGCCGCGGGCCTCCTCTTCCGTCGCCGGCCTCCTCTTCCGTCGCGCGCCAAGGGACAGCGGGTGAGACCAGGTGGAGGGTACAATGGTCATTGAGCAGTTCATTAATGTGATTTTAGTCCATTTTAGTTCTAGTACTAAAGTTTAACACCTCCATTTTAGGACTAAAGTTTTAGTCGCAAAATCCAAACACCCCCTTAAAAGGTTTATGATTACAGAAATATACTTTGAAGTTTGTGATCCAAGTAACATCTCCTTATACAACTTAATAGACATCTTATGCATTTTACTTTAAAAAAAGAAAAAAAACAAACGCTACGCCACGCTCCTTAAACCCTAAACCTCCCTTTCCCCACACGAGCCGTCGCGGACCAGTGAAAAGAAAAAACGGCCGCCGTTCTGCCTCCGCCTCCGCCTCCGCCTCGGCCGCCCTCTCCACTCCGGCCGCCGGCTCAAATCCACCATACTAGGGCCCCCGATGGCCGGTGCGAGCGGCGGCTTCCTGGCCGACTTCAACGACCCGTGGCTGAGGCCGCGGCTGCTCCGCGCGGTGGTCGCCGAGAGGCTACCGCAGCCGGGCGGCGCCGAGCTCCCGCCGGCGGAGGTCGCCTCCGTCCTCGAGGCGGTGCGCACGCACGGACTACTCACGGAGGGTCTCCCGAACCGCGCGCCAAGGGACCCCAAGCTTGCTGAGGCGTGGCGCGCCGCCGTGGATTCCTGGGTCGAGCGTGTCGTAGCGCTGGTGGAGAGCGACTCGGTATGCTCTCCCCTGATTCCTCTGCTCTCTGCGTGGAGAAATTAATACAATTTGGAGCGAAAATTTCCTCTTCTTTCAATGACTATTGTGCTGTAATTTTCCATAATAGGGAAAAGTTCATTAGGGTGGTGTGATGGAAGTAGTTTAAATTCCAAGCACATAAATTGCATGCAGATTCAGGTGGAGTTAAGTTTGAATAACTTTGTATATTAACTATTAAGCAAATGGAGGGTCCCCTGCTTCGATTTAAGACTGTAGAGAATGACTGAGACTCTGAGAGTAGTTCAGAATGAGTGTATTTTAGTTGAAATGTGTCATTTTTAGAAGAAAAAGTTCTGCTTCACAAAGCATCATATGTTGTGAACCATGGATACCTCACTGTATTGGTCCTTATCTATTAAGTTATTTAACAAGTGATTATGCTCAAACATTATCTACATTTCTTACTCTTAAGAGTGCTATTACGTTCAGTTTATCAATACTTACTGAAGCACCAGTTTCAAATTGTTCTATCACACACCTCTATGTGACACATTTCATCTCAGCCCTCCGCTAATTTGATCATTCTAAGCCACATTTGTGCGCTCTCATGTTGTATACATCTGCCATCTCCTATCATCCATGTCACCTGTTAGTCTTCAACGTCCACCAACAACTGTATCAATCTGCAGCATGAAATCACCCTCCATGTGCCTACCGCATGCCCAATTGTGAAAAAAGATATGTATACTGTATAGTAAAATCTATTTTATTTTCTATTTATCGAGTCTTCACATGTGTTTTGTGTGCATGCTAACTAATTTGTTTATTCTCATGCATGTGGAGTATTTATGTCGTCATAGAGCTGAACTTCTGTAGTGTTAGATAGCTGTTGCTAAATCACTAATATTGCAATCTGTGATCTTTTTTAAGGTTCATTTTTATTAAAATTACCAAACAAATGAATGGTGGTTTACATTTTGTAGTCCCATTTTTTGCTTATTGCTAGTTTATACTATAGTCTGAAAAAACAGTTAATCCATAGTTATGCCCTTGATAGCTTAACATGTTTTATGCTTTATTGTAAAGGAATAATGAATCAGAGAGCTTTTACTAATATGTTTACAGCTGTTTGATAATTACTTAGGCATACAGTTGTTGGTTGGGTACTTGCTTTCTCGGCGTGACTTTTCAAGAATGCAGCAATGAGCGCTTTGCAGAATCGTACTCCAGTTGGTATGATAAGATTCTGAGTAACTTGCAGGTAATGCATATAGTTTTGTGCAATTTGTGTAGAACATATGTGCACAAATTTGCAACTTGTATCCTCAGAAGTTTGTCTTCCTTTTCTTGTTATTCATTGCTGTTTCAACTTCTGGGTAATCCTGTTATTTAGTTTACAGACCATGAAACTCTTACTGGTGTCTTTGGGACTCAATAATTGATTTGTCCCTTTAACATCATATACTTGTCAATTGTCAGTCTGTCACACATTATTCTTATACTGATGTATGCTCTTTTCCTTCTAGCAGGAACCATCTAGCTTGCAACTTGTTACTGTTATATCTTGTACTTGCATGTCTGATTTATTTATCAGGTAAGTAACGGAAGATCAGTGTCCTTTTAGCTGCCAAGCATAATTTGGATTGTCTATGTTTAACCATTACGTGATTAAACAGATTAAATCATGTAGTTTTATTTATCTATTGGACCACCACTTGATAAAGTTTTTAGTACTTGAATGGAATTTCTAAGTAACTTTTTACTGTTTCCTCTTTCTTTATAACTCCTTATAGGTATAAAAGTGGACATAATGCATTCAGGTTGAATTTCTGCTGCATTTATGCTTTCAGAACAATTCAAATTTACCTTGTATACTGCTATGCTTAGTAGTTTTCTTGTAGGCCATATAATTAGTTCTCAAGTAGCTAAATGACTTGAACTAATGACATGGCTCCTGCGACTATCCCGCGATAAGGAAAAAAGTTGTGAATTGGGTTTTCTATCTTGAGTACAGTTCTAAACTTCAAATTCTGTGCTTGTAGACTAATAACCAATATGCGATGCTAACCTGTCTCAATTATAAAGTATATCAGCTCTAGCTTGGTCACTTTGGTATTACATTTTTTATTAAGAAACACTAAAAACTGCTATTTTATTCATTGCGTTTTGTTCTGCATGTTTAATGTGTTTACACTGGAAGCAATATAATTTGTTTTCTGATTAGATTGGCGAAGTTTTTGAACTTAAAGAAAGAGGCATCATCCTTTGCTGGGAGGATTGTTGAACCAGTGCTGCGGCTTTTAAATGAAAATGGTCTAGTAGCTGTATGGTCTACTCTTTTCATCTTATAGCTTATCTGTTTGCATTTAACCATTCAAGGAGTATGTTTAATTATATTTATTTTTGCAGGATGAAGCAAATGATTTGCTGAGGACAGTAATTAAATTATACCCATCATCTGTAAATCGGCACTACAATAAAGTATGTCTTATGTTTATGCTCTAATGATCTCTTATTCTGGGTAAATATGTCTTGGTGCCCAGGGAGAAGATGGTTCTTCCAGCATAGCTTAAAAATAAATGTTTGGCTGTTAGTATCATTTTGTTTTTGCTCCTTGATAGGATTGTAGTTGGCATTTGATACAAGTTTGTTCCGTGATATTCTCAGTCTATATGGATTGAAGAATTGAATTGCTAACATATTTTCCTGAGCTACTTGTTATTTTATTAATATTGTATGTAAATGAAGATATTGACTAGGGATGTGAACGTGGTCTGTTCCTATTCCTTTTTTTGCTTCTCATTGTTAATTTCATTTTTAGGTCGAATCCGCCATTGTAGCAAAGGTTATGAGTATGGAAGTCAATGTAAAACCATCTGAGGTGAGGGGAGCCTTGAACTTTACTAAATTTCTCTTCTTTTTTTATTGTTTCGTGTCGTAGAATTCTGTGCCCTGACATGTACTTTTTCAACATTCCAGAAATTTGCAAGAACCTTAGCATTGTTGCCTTCTGTCCGAGTATCCGACGACAGTTGGTCACTGATGATTCGGAGGATATTGATTGTGGTAAACAATCTTCTGAATGATGCTTTCATAGGGCTTGAAGAAGGTAAGATATAACAGTTTTCTGCTGATCTTATTTGAGTTCTACCATTTCAGGAAATTTTTGACCATTTTACTGCTGCAGAAAAGAAAGGCCGTGATATCATGTTGCTGCTAGTTCCACCTGGAGTTGATCCTCCACCAGAACTGGGAGATCAAGTAAGGTCGGGTGGCAATGTACATGTCACGAAGAAATTTCGTGTCTGTACTGTTCCTACGATTTCAGCGCTTATGCATTGCTGCAGTGTGATGCTGACTAGTTATTATCCAGTTCAGGTTGGTCAAAATCAAACATTTATGTATGTTACCTAATGGTGTTCATTAGTCATTACCAGGTGCAATTTCGTTCTAAGTTTTACTCTTTTTATTGGCAAAAAGGTCAATGTTCCAATGCATGCTTTGGTGGCTTTGATGCGAAGAGTGCTGTTAGTTGATGGATCACTGCATAAAAAGTTGTTGCCTTCAACAACTACGTTGCATCAAGAGCTTATTTGTTTTGAGCTTCCATCATTGCACTCAACGTTCTTGGATTTGCTCAATGCAACTATTAAAGGAATGCGAAGGTAACTGGCATTGTCTCTTGTAAGGCATAGATCATCTACATTTCTCTACTTGGTCTAGTTAAGGAGTAAGAAAAATATCATATATAGAAGCTATTATAGACTAGTAACTAATTCTGGAACAAAAATGGACACATCTAGAATCTCTTCAATTTTATGAATCTATGCTTGCTATGATAGAATAGGACTAATCTAGACTATTATCCTGCAGCCAACTTTTACCACATGGTGCTAGTATCATACGGCTTATAACAGAGTACTTCAAAATAGCAAAGTTGCCTACTTTGAGGATAAAAGCATATACCATTTTGCAGCTGTTGCTGACCTCCATGGGCGTTGGTAGGTCATTCTTTATTTCTTGCATATTCCTTTACAGTTGTATGATTGTAGATTTGTAGCTTTGAACATAGTACAATTGATTATAATTCATTGTTAGCCTTTGACATTGTAATTTTACATTGTAGCATCTCAGATTAGAATTGTACTTGAATGCCTGTTTTTTTTTGAATTAGAAATAGCTACTTTAGTAACAAAAAAAAATCCTTCAAGGTTTTTTGAATATTGAAGACAAATAATCTTGAAATATCTTCAGCATGTTGTGTTAGCTGATCTGTAATGACTTTTACTTGTTAAGCCGTAATGTCTATAAAACAATTATGTATGTAGATGCTCAGGGTGTTTCTTCGAGCATTGCTCAGGGTGGACAGTGTATATCTTGGGTCACAATTGTTTGGGAGTATTTAACCATTCTTGCAACTCCTCAACTTTATTGCTTAACTATGCATTGACACTTCATCAGGCTACGTTCATTCATGCTTTCTGTTGCGAATTATTGAGATTTCATTTGCATGTTTGGTACATATCCTTGGTTTCGTCTTTTTATATGCATCTGTTCTTAACAAATGGTCTGTTTTTCATCAGGGACATCCCTGCACCTGCTGGAGGCAACAGTCAGCAATGCAATTGCCGATCTGAATAACGGTGGTGGAAGTGATATGACTATAATCAGCACAAATCCATCAAAAATGACAAATGAATCATCATCAAAAATTTATTCCAAGAAGAGGAAGCAAGAACCAGAAATACAAAACTCAGTTGTCTCAGGTTCAGAGAAGGCAGCAGTCAGCCCAAGAAAAAGAAAAGGTTCTTCCATACCAATTGCTTCGAAGGGAATGACCGCTGAAACTACAGGAGATGTTAAAAGATCAACTCCACTTTCTGTCAAAATAGCTGCACTAGAAACATTGGAAATTTTTCTGAATGTGGTATGCTTAAATCTAACCCCTCCCTTATCATCATATTATCTCTGCATGTTTTTGGTTTCCTGTTACCAGATATTTGTTGTTGTTTGAATCCTTGTTCTCATATTTGTCTGAATGTAATGAAGAATGAGTCAACCAAGCTCATTTGAAACAAAAAAAACTTTTTTTAAAAAGAAAGTTGAAACCACTTATACACCTCTTGTTAGAAGTTTCGAGCAATGAACTAAATTGGATGACACATTAAATATTTTGCAATTTTAGATGATTAGATGGTTGAAGTTATTTTTTAAGCTTGTTCCACATTGTATTGTACAGTGTATGGTATCTACTATCCCAAGACAGAGAGAATTCATGGTGCTTGGCACTTAATTTTCAGACTAGCTGAAACAGTAGCTACAACAATTTTTTAATATATATATTCTACTTCTAGAGAGTTCTATAAAAATGAAAGAGATCAAAACTTTGCTTTCCATGGTGAGTGGAAGAAAAACACACATGCTATATAAATTTGTTATGCAACCAGCATATATACTGTTATTTCAATCACCATATAGTTGGTGTGTAAATTCATAGTTTTTCGCCATTTGTAAAATTGATGATATGATTTAACACCTGGAGCAGGGGGGTTCGTTGCGGACAGATCACTGGAGGTCAGAAGTGGACTTGCTCCTAATTAACGTGGCTAGAAGTGCTTGTGACATGGGAGGGAGTTGTGAGCCAAAATCATCCACATTTGGGGAGCCAAGCATATCAGACCTCCAACTTGCTTCATTGAAGGCCTTGCTAGCATCTTTTCTTTCTTCTCTTCATGCACGTCCTCCTTATTTAGCCAAAGGAATTGAACTCTTCACAAAAGGTATTTGTTTTAGCATGCTATTTAGTGGATTTTGGATGGGGTATTTGAATTTTACTACATAATTAACATCTAGCTATTTGAAACAAAGGTTTGATGAATGGTTGACACTAAAAAAAATTAGCTGACAAAAATGGGTATAATAGTTCGCAGGCATGACTTTTAATATGAAAACAGTAAGTCACGGTACTTGTGTTGGACCACAAAGTTGATTTTCCTTACCTTTGTTCTATATTTTCTGTGAGTGGTAGGGGTTTGTTTTGGATCTGGGCCTTAAAAAACATGTCCACCGCAAATAATTTGTCTTTTGTTCATTACAGGGAAGATAGAGATAGGCACTAAGCTTGCAGAGTTTTGTTCACGTGCTTTGCTGGCTTTGGATGTCCTTACGCACCCTCGAGCCCTTTCTCTAGAAAAAGCTGTTCCTATAGGCACTTGTCTCAATTATGGTGCACAAGGAAAGACCGTTTTTGGTGCTGGAACATACCAGATTTCATCATACAGAGATCAGCCTCAAGCTATGGAGGTTGAAGACATGTATGATGACTGGTTGGCATCCAGCAAGGACGATGAACCAGCAGAGGCTCCAGTGAAAGATAGTGCCGCTGGAACAAGTACAGCTGTCAAGATGTTGGAGGATGGAAGGCAACTCAATCCTGTAGAAGAAGATCGAAAAATTGACCCATCCAGAATTGCAGCTGCTGCACAAGATGCTCCAGCGTCCAGCAAGAGTGATGCAAATATGGTTGATGCAGCCGCAGACGAAATGGCCAAGCCAAGCACAGTGGAGAATCCTTCGAGTTCCAATGCTGTTTTGACTCCAGCGGGCACAACAAATTCTGATTCACAGAAGCATGCGATACCCTCATTTCCTGAGCAGAAGCGCACCGATCAGGTTAGTCATCTTGGGAACAGAAGCCCAGCTGTCAATGCGCTATCCAGCAAGCTAGAAACTTCAGATGAAGTTTCAGACGTCCCAGGTGTCGCTTCAGGCGGCCAGCAAGCACCAGAGGGCCGTTCAACCAGCTTCGCAGAATTGTTTGGCTCAGAGTCTGGTGTTGATTCGGACTCTGAAGACTCGATGCCAGATATCGTTGATGGAGACCCTGACTCTGACTAGGGTTCATTACTGTTTGATGTCTTTTAAGGCGCCTTCTTTGAGTTACAGACCAATTCTGCTACAATCTTTACTTACCCAATGAGAATTTTTGTGAATTGTTTCTTAATTCTTTTGAGTTCTATGTGGTGCGGCCCACGGTTAGAGTTGAGGCAACATTGTCTGCGTTGTTCGTTATCTGCTGAGATGAGGCGAGCTTCGGTAGAGATTGTGGGCGTACTCATTATAAAAAAAGTATATCTCTGCGCAACAAACAACCGATCAAACCAACAAAGGTATTTATGATACTTTGGTATTTTCAACACACCCTCGACGCCATTGCTGCCAACACGAGCTTATGAAGGATCCATACATACAAACTCACTTCACAAATACACAACCTACTTATTCATTTTATCTCGACGAGAACAAAACTGGATTAATTAATATCAGTTGGCCGTTGGTAAAGATAGCATCCCTAACTCCTGGGACTACATTACATGTCCCAATTCATTTGCCCTAACAAGCAGCACGGGGAAAAAATTATTTACAGTTCCAACAAAATTGTCAGTTTGAACTGATCAACCGGCGCTCAAGAACATACAGTACATCGTTACAGTTACAATCAAGCTCGGCGCTTGCTAAGACGCCAAGAGTTGGGCTCGTGGTATCTATCGTACAGAGGCTCAATTCTCTCCTGCCTCTTCCTCTTGCTCATCTTGGTGGGGTCTGCACCCTTGTAAAACCTAGGCGCGAGCTCGACCAGCCATTTCGGATCAATCACAGTCACCTCCCTCATGTACTCCTTGGTCGTCATCACAAGCTCGTGATAGATGACCCAGTCTGGCTGACGCTGGAACAAAGCACTGCTGGGGTGGATGTACACTGGCTGGTTCTCGACCAGGGTTCTGTATCCCTCCTGGGGGTCCTTCCTTGCAGCATGGAAAAAGAAGCCGGCAGTAATCGCTTTCCTTATCTTTGTGAAGTTTTTCCCAGCAGAGACAATATCAAGTTTATATCTGCATAGACAGCAGCAACATAGTTTAGCATACACCAAACTCAAGAGGAAAAAGAGCTACATAATGAGCCATTGCATACTATAGGAGTAATAGGACCCAAACCACAAAATAGCAGTCCACAACACTGGCTCAATGCACACATGCTATCCTACATAGGCCACGCTTTTCAGATTTTGCGACAAAATTGCCTGTCTAATTTTGAGCTACTAGTCTACTGTTTCAGAAATAAGACTTGTACAATTGAGTTGATCTATCTTGCCCTATCATCACTAGTTATTGCATAACAAGCTAGTTGGATTTTGTATGGTAATGACAGCTAAATTATATCAAATGCAAGGCTGATAATTACTTGCAATGTACCACTCTGCCCACTCAATCTGAAAAGTATTTCATTCAGAAAAGTCTCATCTGAACATTTACAGAAGGAAAAGGTTGACATCTTTAAGCAGGCAAATTTTGAATAGTGTAACCAATGTAAGCTGTGGAAGTATGAAACAATCAGTCTCTGCAAGCATCATAAAGGCAAAACAAGTTTTGAATATATGCAAGAGCACAAGGAAACATTCATGGAACATTACAAAAAAAAGGTAAGAATGTGCTTAACATTCTTCCAGTTAAAACAACTGAAATTTAACATTTACCTGTCCATGATAGTGAGAAGTTGTTTCCTCACATCCTGCGCTCTCCTCAATGATCTTGATTGAACAAAGTTCTCAAAACACCAGGGACCTGAAAAGTTCTTTGCCTTCCAAGCCTCATATACAGCAAGCAGAGTAAGATGATCCCCCTCTGGCTGGAAAAATTTAGCCCTTTTTTGATCAGCTTGAGCCTGTTTTTCTCGTGGCCTGTAGAATATGTTCCCTGTTTGAATCATTGCGATGATAGTCAGTATTTCATCACTGCACCCAAGGTCAACACTGGCCAGTAGCATCTTTGAAAGTGGTGGATCCAAAGGAAACTCTGCCATTTTCCTCCCCAGTTTGGTTAGAAGGCCCTCTTCATCAAGTGCGCCAAGGCTGTACAACTGTTCCATGGCAGAAATCAGTGCTTGAGGTGCTGGGGGGTCCATAAAATCAAAGGATAAAAGGTCATTTATCCCCATAGCCTTCATATTAAGAACTGTAGACCCCAAGTTGATCCTCTGAATTTCTGGAATCGTCGTGGGGGACATTTCATTACGGTAGGCACTTTCAGTGTATAGACGATAACACTTGCCAGGCCCAGTTCGCCCAGCACGCCCTGCTCTCTGCTTCGCAGATGCTTGTGAGATTGGAGTGATAACCAATGAGTCAAGCCCTTGTTTTGAATTGTACACATTGATCTTGGCAAAACCGGGATCAACAACATAGTATATGCCATCGATAGTTAAAGAAGCTTCAGCAATATTGGTGGCTACAACCACCTTCCTCTTGCCAGGCGGAGCTGGGTCAAAGATCTTTGATTGCATCTCACTAGGAAGGGCACTATACACAGGCAAAATTATGAGCTCCGGAACATCCTTGCCTAACCCTTTCATCCTCTCGTACAGGCATTGGCAGGCATGGTCAATTTCCTCTTGCCCTGTCAAGAAAAGAAGGACGTCTCCTTCTGGTTCTGTCAAGTGAATCTGCAGGACAGTAATCAATGCTGCATCCAAGTAATCACTCTCAGGTTGTTTTGTGTAGAGTATCTCCACTGGGAATGTTCTTCCAGGAATTGTGAAGATGTTACAATTAAAGAAATATCCTGAGAACTTCTCAGCGTCAAGGGTGGCTGAAGTAACAATAAGCCTCATGTCAGATCTGCGCTTAATAAGTTGTTTCAGCAAACCAAAGAGCACATCTGTGTGGATGGTCCTTTCATGGGCTTCATCAAGCATGATAACCGAATACTGGGAAAGGTTCTCATCAACAAGAATCTCACGCAGAAGCATACCATCAGTCATGTATTTGATCACTGTTTCTGGCCCAGTACAGTCCTCAAAACGGATGGCATAGCCAACTTCCTCCCCCAGCCGGCACCCAAATTCTTCTGCCACTCTCTTCGCAACAGACATCGCAGCAACCCTCCGAGGCTGAGTGCACCCAATTTTACCCCTTGTGGTATAACCTGCCTCAGCCAGATATTGTGTCACCTGTGTTGTCTTCCCAGAACCAGTCTCTCCAATAACCACCAGAACTTGGTTGTCATGGACAGCTTGTATAAGCTCTTTCTTCAACTTGTAAATAGGAAGTGACTGCCTCTGCTCTTGTATTGAAAGCTTTGACCTTTGCCCAAAAGTTAAAGCCTTTCCGTAGGCCTCCTTCTTCCATTCTGGCATGTCATAAGCTGAAAGGCCAACACCTCTCAGCTCCTGTGCAAGATGCCGCTCACCTGTATCAGGCATAGGGTCCTCCCATGGTCGATTCAGATCCTTGGGGATTGAATCCAACATGGCTCTCTGCTCCTGCTCTCGGACCTCACGACGCTCCTTTATGAGGGCAGACTGCAGGGCTGCTGCTCGGCTCAGTGAACCCTCAGGATTCTTAAATATCTTTACAGGTGACATGTCAATTGAAAATCTGCTCTGTCCTTGCAAGAATGCTGGTTCATCCTCATTAAGCTCGATCTCAAGTTCTTCCTCTGCACCTTCCTCCTGGTACATCATGCCATCCCCATCCTCATCAAACATTGGGTAATCCCTCACATCCAGAACACCCGAAGCAATCAGCTGCTTTGCCTCCCATCTCTCCGGGGAGCTCATACGCTTTAGTGGCCGCCGTGATGTTGGTGCTGTCTCATCCTCCTCGGTGATGACAATGCCCGACAGACCCAACCTCTTTCCAGACCCCATGCCACCGCCACTGCCACCTGATGGGTTCACCCTTGGTGCATCATCTGCACCACGCTGCATTGGCAGGAGATCCCTCCCTGTATCCTGATCCACATCCCGCACGGACAAACTCAACTTCTGCCCCTTCACTGATACTACCTTCACATACACCTCCTGGTCACGCTTCACCATCTCCTTCGCATTGGCGACCCGCCTGCTCGCCATCTGCGAGACATGTACGAGTCCCTCGCGGCCACCACGGAGATCCTCAAGCCTGACAAAGCAACCAGTGTCCATTACCCGGGTCACCCTCCCTCGGTAAACCTGGTACAGCTCTGGCTCACCACTGGGATTCGAAGCAGCAACCTCCCTCCCCCTTCCTCCTACACCCCTGTCCTCCTCTTCCTCCTCATCTTCATACCTCCTGTTCCTCCTCTGATCCCTATCTCTATCCCTCTCCATGTCTATGTCTCTTCCCCTGTCCCGATACCGATCCCCATCACGGTCTTGCCCACGGTCCCTGTCACGGCCATACTCACGATCATGGCCTCGATCCCTGTCCCGGCCACCGCGGTCACGGTCGCGGTCCTGGTCACGGCCGCCGTGGTCGCGGTCCTGGTCCTGGTAACGGCCGCTGCGGTCTCGGCCATGGTCACGACCGCCACGATCACGGTCATGGTCACGGCCGCCGCGGTTGTATTCGCGGTCCCGGCCTCTCCCGTCGCGGCGGCGGTCGCGGTCGTCGCTGGCGGGGGCAGGGGCGGCCGCATCGGCGTCCCGCTCGAGCTCGAGGCGGAGGTTGCGGGCGTGGTCGGGGTTGTCTGGGCGGGCGAGTCCGGGGAACTTGGACGCCTCGGCGCCGGCGGGCCCCGCGGCGACGGCGCCGGAGCTAGGGTTGGAGGAGGAGGGCGGGAGGATGGCGTGGATGATGGTGAGGAGCGTGCGGACGAAGTAGTCGGGGAAGTCGGCACCCTTCTCCTTGAGCCGGGCGTCGAACTCGGCGACGGTGGAGGAGTCGCGACCGAGCTCCGTGATGAACTCGGCCAGCACCTTGTCGCCGACGCCGATGTGGGTCTCGAGCTCGGAGCACACCTTCGAGACGAGGGAGAGGTACTCTAGCTTTCGGAGGCCGTCGTCGCCGGGCCCCGCTGCCGCCGGCGGCGCCATGGCTGGGGGTGTAGTGGTGGTGGTGGAGCTAGGGTTTGGTCCTCGATTCGAATCGATTCGGGTTGGGTGGGAACTGGGCGTCGAGGGTGGTCGGTCGAGTTGGGAGGGTTGGAGTCGCACGCGTCCAGCCCGTTCCGGCTGTTTCTAGCGAGAAAACTTCCCGTTTGGATTACGGGGAAGGGATTCCAGATCCGACTGGAAATGGAGGTTTGAGTTTTCAAGCCTAGCAAAAACACTAATTTCAACCGTCTTTTGAAACAAAAATGAATCCAGCATCTTATTTATGAAGTTTGAGTCCTTCCACGCCCATTAGTGTAGATAACTTCCATACTTACAACTCCTAGCGTGAATGTATCTTGCCATTTTTATAAAAGAAACCTCTTGTACATCATCTCATATCCTATCGGTATGTCTATGATATATGAGTATCATGGTAACATTAATCCATACTATTTTCAAACGAGACATTTCAAAATAATATAGGGAATTTTCTTTCATTTATAGAAATAGCAATGCATAAAAATAGTTTTTCGTGGCACAATACATTAAGTTAAATTAAGATACATGTATTTGTGCATTTGCTAGAAATATCAGCGGTCCGCCAATCTCTAAACAATGAAGTCTGCTTCATAGAATCCAATACATCATCCGGTCGTGTCATCAAATATTATGAGCCTTTGGATCAAGTCACAACCTGATCTCTGACGTTCACTTCCTTCTACGGGCATTAGTAGTGCTAGTGCGAACCAAGAATAAAATTTTGTTAGATGTCTCATACAGTTCTATTGCTCCAACATAAAAGCCAATCTAGAGCCCATATCTATCTAGAGTTAAAAAGAGGAAACATAATCTTTTATTCTTAATCTCTCTCCAGGTACTACAACCAATCATTCATATTTTCTTCGAGGAAGAACTGCTCTAGCTTTCAGAGAGGTAACATTTGAGCGAGGAGGGGGTGACGGGCGTGCACAAAGTTCACTGCTTCAGCTTTCGGGATTTTGAAAATCTGAAAATTAGCTTCCAGATTCAAATGGGGCCTTAATGCAACTAGCTCCCGACATGGACTTCCTACAGCCGAGCTGCCATGTCAAAGGCAACCAACTCAACTCTCCAGCCAGTGGCGGAGCTAAGAGGGGCTCTAGCCCCCACCAATCTTTAACCTGAAGCCCCACTAAGTCTCCTCTATAATTTTTATGGAAGAAGGAGAGGAAGAAAAAATAGTGTCTTTTTGTCACGGAAGGAGAGGAAGAACAAAATCTATACTATAAAGAGAATTAGATTTGAAAACACTTCTCACCGAGATTAAGCCCACCCCCCACCTCACAGAGGACCCACCTGTCATGAAAAAAGGACTACGAAGGATGGTGGAGACCAATTTTGTCGACGTTGTAAAGTGATTTCCCCCTCGAAGCCCAAAACTTTTTTCACCCAAAAAAGGATCCACCTAAATATACCCACATTTATACCCACGTCTATACACAATTATCTCGTATTGCTAATAGATAATAAATTGAAGAGTTTTTCTCTATATAAATAAATGCCAACTATCTCAAAAATGATGTGCCTCTCAATTTGAGTTGAAAATACATAAAGCTCTCTATACATGAGAGAGCGAATATAAAGTATTTTTAAAAGCGCTTCACATGGCTGGCATGTTTACCATGGCCCACTAAGGTGACACTGTTTTAGTACCTACATGTCATCAATAAACGTCCGTGCCGCACATGCGTTCTCGCTAGTAGAGAGAAAGAGGAAGAGAAATGAGAGGGAGAGAGGAAGAAGAAGTACAAGGAGTATCAGCGGACCCTGCCTTCAAGGGCTCCTATCTGGCTTAGCGTCGTGGCTTAGAGCCCACCACGGCCCATCATCCACTCGTTCGCTGCCCCCTCTTCTTCTTCCTCTGCTCGCCCGCCGTCCCCGCCGCCCAAGCCGGCGGCTGCCGCCTCCCGCCCACCGTTCGCCCTCGCCGCGCCCTCCCGCCCTTCCTAACCGGTGGCCTCGCCGCCGCCGCCTCCTTCTTCCTCGTGCCGCACGACCACCGCCCCCCGCCCCCGCCGGCGGCTGGCGCATCGTTGTACCGCTCCGCCCACCATCCACCCCCGCCGCGCCCCCCGCCCTTCCTAATCTGCTTCTTTTCCTCCACCGCGCCGCCGGTCCCCGCCTACCGCCCGTCCGGCCCCGCCCGGCCGGTGGCGCCGCCACCACCGCCAGACCTTCCCTCCGCCCCCTCTCTTCTTCTCTATGTCCGGCAGCCAATGGAACCCGGCAACCCCAACCCCGAAACCCTAACCTCCGCCGAGCCGCCCCGCCCGGCTCCCGCCCCTTCGTCGTCGGCTCCTGCTCCTCGGCGCTCGCCCGTGCGGCCTGAGGTGAGGAAGAAGACGAGATCGTGTGGCCTATATTAATTACACGAATCTCAAATATTGGAAGCCAACATGCAAAAAAAAACTTTCGGAATCCGTATAGGATCCCCGCCTGGCTCGTCTCCAGCCAAGTGGGCCTAAAGTCCATCGATATCCATTTTCAGGAGTGCGCTCTAGGCCTGAAAATGGGCTGCCTGGGCTTGATATTCCTACTGCCGAGCCCGCCGGCCCAACGAGCAAAAAAGAAAAAACAAAAAAAAGACTCTACGGCGTCACGCTCCCGCTGATCCCCTCCGGTAGCCCCCCTCCTCTCCGGCCGCCGGTCCAAATCCACCGTACCATGTCCCCCGACGGCCGGCGCGAGCGGCGTCTTCCTGCCGACTTCAATGACCCGTGGCTGAGGACGCGGCTGCTCCGCGCGGTGGTCGCCGAGCTCCTCGAGGCGGTGCGCACGCACGCACGGACTGCTCACGGAGGGTCTCCTCGAGGGCCGAGGCCGTGGGCGCCGCCGACAGGTTCGGCGAGCGGTGTCCGACCGGCCTGGCCGTCGGGGAGCACGACTGCCGGGACTGCACCGACGGTAATAATAATCCGTTACCGCCATTGCGAAACTGCCCTAGTGCGATCCGTCTCATCCGTTTTATTATCTTTTTTTTTTCTGATCCGCAAGGCCTGGCGGGATCGGAGGCCCTGATGACAGGTGAAAAACGTGTGCCGGAGAGGCGCTCAGATCGGGCGGGCGGCGGCACCAGCGTCAGCGGGGCGGCGCCGCCATGGTGCGGGTGCTTCACTCTTTTCCCTTTCTTTTGCGCGCGCCCTTCGTTCTCGTGGCGCACTAGCTAGCTCTGTCTGTGCATTGTGCGTACTGAATCTCGCCCGGGATCCGAGATATGGTTTCCAATTCTCGGTGACGTTGCGTGGGCGTAAGTTAATGATGCAATTGCTTGCTTAATAATAAGAAAATAGAAGGAAGATGCAATTTGGCTGAGATAACCTCTGGGTGATCTTGTTCATTGTTGTTCAGCCTCTTTGGAACTTGTCAGACAGAGTTTGTCAGAATGTTTTGCTAGCATCCTTCTGAAATAACTTGTGGCCTTATTCTGCAGATGGATGATTTAAATACCACGGTAACGTAGTACATGGTGAAGTATCTACCGTCCTTTTGCAGCTTCCTGACTGTGGAGACCAAGGTAGAAATTGCAAGGAAATCAGGGAGAGAAAGGAGGTCGCCCTCCTGGGCAATGGCGTATCAGAGAAACGAGGACAGTTTGCTGAAGATGCGGAAGCGGCAATGTTGATCCATGAAATCAGGTTATGTTCTCTGAACTAGAGGAAGGTCTCGGTTTGATCTGCTGTCAGTATCTTTTAGCCCTATAATAAACCATCTAAACAATGAGTAACATAGTACATAGCAAGTACTACCTGAACTGAACAATGGTCACCCTGTCCATCCCTTGAGAAATACAGAAGTCTATTTTTTTCCGAACTGGAGAGGCAACCACCAACCAGGGTCATCCTCCTCTATCAGAAGCGTCAAAATGTGCATCATCAATGACAAACAAAAGCCATGCTGTTCTGTAGTAAACTTCCTATTGAATGTTGACCTTTGCACCTAATGCCTTTCTAGCAGTGGCAAGCTGCCCCCATCGTGTCCTGGGATATGGTCACTGATTGCCATTGTGGGCCACCTTCGTTCGTCCTCACCAGCTCATCCATGTCAACCCTAGAAACAACAAACCAATTGCATTCGCCGTGCTAACTTGTGCAATGATGATGCCGACAAATGGAGGTAGCTCCGGTGTTGACTAATGTACTGACGTCCTCCATTAACCCTTATCAGCTGTAGCCTGAAAGCTAGGAGGAGACAGGGTATGAAGGCGAGGCCCATTACTCGTTATCTGGAAGCGGCCAGTGATTGAAAGGCTTATCGTCAACCCAGAGGCTATCATCCACCAACCACACAGAAGCATGTAGCTCCATCTGCAGCTATCGGCTTCATCGCTTCACTGTTCACTGCCCCTGCCCTACCTGCACAGCCAAATCAGGAAGCAGCTAGTGATATGAGGAAGAAGACACTGTCCGCGTTGAGCTGGCCACCGGTCTGATCCCTGTCACCACCAACATTCTACTCTGAACTTTCTGCCTGCAGCTTAGGTTCTACCAGCAGCACTAGGTAATCAAGCGAGCACTATCTCCAGCTCGAATATAGATTCATCAAGATATGAAGAAATGTCACTTGAATGAAAGATCCACTGGATCGATCGATGTTGGCGAATCAGGGTTGCTCTTCATGGAGACAACCAGAACCCACAAACATTCTTGCAACAGCAAAGATTTTTGAGCGTCATGTTTGTTCTTCAGAATTTCAATGTCATGCGGCATGACTCATGCTGATTGACATTTTAGGAAAGTTGATGGAAATGCGGTAATCATTATGGCGCCACGTATCCCGTATGTCTGCAAACACATATTCAAGCAGGGGATTTGCTGTGGATCAACATTTGGATTTCTGGAGGGGCCTACTGGCTTGCACACACTAGGCATTATCTGATGATGATATTGCTCTGTTCAGACTAGGGGTTTTCTCTCAAAGCCTCAAGTGATCTCCAGCATATCTTCTGGCACAGCCGTTCGTTTTTGTTCATCCCTCTGTACTGTCACTGTCAAATTCGATCTTGTGAGAACGTGGAATGTATAGTCAGCGACGCTAGCTGCTGCCTAAGTCAAGGCTCAAGAACCTTCTGTCATCTGCTGGCACATGTTGAAATGGCTTATTTCAAAAGGCTGCACCTACGTGCGATTTCATTTTTCTTTAAAAAATTCTATGCTTCTGTGCTTTGTTACCACAAAATCGCACCCACTTTGGACAATTTTATCGTGAGATTATAGTATTAGACTTTTTACCTGAACTCAGCCATCAAAGGTAACCTTCGGACATTTGAATTTGAAGGTAGACGAATTATTGAGGTCAGAAATAACGGAGCATTCTTTTTGTGGAGGGGCAAAATGATTTTGGCCGGCCTACTACCTTTTGTACTAAACTTTAAAGTTAGTATTGGAGTATTTCATTAATCTCAAACTGCAAATGAAAGGACAATCTCTGAATCGCGACATCGGTCGGTAATCATGGATCATGCCTGCGTTCTTGCATCAAAAGATCTGTCACAGCTGTACAACAGTTTTGGACCATATTCGGGGAATAAAGAACACTTTTGGAGCAGCTGAAACAGTGAAACTTCAAAGGGTTTACGTTACAGAGACTGAAACCCAAGTTCTTCAAAAAGCCAACACCAACAAAAAGAGGACGAAGAGTCCAAGAGTTACAAGGGAACCCTGATTAAAAAAGAAAAAATAATTACAAGGGAATGGAGCTAGGACGAATGGCCAATTGACATGCAATTTTTGGTGTTTTCTTATCCGTGGGGACAGGCAATTCTGCATATAGGCGCATCACAACCTAATAAACTTTTATGCTACCACTAGTCATGATCATGACCCAACCCGCATACGTACAAGAATACGAGATACGGTACTCTATACACCAGGAGGCTACTTACATATATGCTCAACAGTCAACACCTACCCAATGGTACGGTACATGGGACGGATGATATTATGCGTATACGGCCGTAGAATCCTACGTACGCTGCCGTATATATACGGGCTACGCGTAGATGGCGTAGCGCATGCTCTCGCGCACCATGAGGTGGCTGACCTCGTCGGCGCGCGGGCGCCAGCCGCTGGCCGCCCACGCCTCCTCCGCGGCGGCGCCGTCCTCGCCGTCGAAGCGGATGGCGCACGCCAGCGCCAGCAGCGCCCTGGCCAGCGCGCCGCCCAGCGTCGGCGCCGCCGCCGCCACCGCGCCGCCGGCCGGGGCGCCGGCGACATCCTCGCCGCCGCCGCCGCCGTCCGCGGCGAGCGCGCTCTCGTCCACCACCCGCGCCGTCCGCCGCCGGCGCCCCCACCGCAGGCCCTGCCGCACCAGGCTCCACATGGCGATGATGATGCCCCCGGCTCCGATCGAGCAGCAACAAAGAAATAATTAAGTAGCTAAGAACCTCCTCGATCGATCTTTCAGTCCCCTCCTATTCCTTGAATAGCTTCTCTCTCTGCTCTCTCAGCACATATCCTTACGTGCACGGACGTTCCTCCTGATCTCCAAGCTACAGGTTATTGGTTTGTTGGGTCACGCGGCTGGCGCCATGTCCATGGCACCTCCCGTGCTCGCAACCATCCGCGGGCTTCTCCCTTGCCTCGGCCACGCCATCATCGACCAGAGGCGACACACACAGCTGATAGTGTGTGTGTGTGTGTGTATATATATATATATATATATATATATATATATATATATATATATATATATAAAGGGATGATGATATTGATCGATGCAGCTGAGTATATATACGAGATTGCTTGGTCGATCAGGTTTTAGCACATGGAAGCAAGAAACATCTATGGAGTAGTAGTATATATGGAGGCCGAGGAGGAATTAGTGAAGAGGAGAGAGGTGCAGGGGAGGGAGGGATCAGCATGCAAGGACAGGGGCGGGCCGAGGTCTAACTAGGTCGAGGACGGAGCGAGGGAGATGATGATAGTGGTGGTGGGGAGAAGGGAGCACTAGCTAAGAGCTAGTCTGCTGGCTAAAGAAAAGGTTAATCAGCTAGCTATCACACGGGCTAGTCGCTAGTGGGATGGAGGATTCTGCTGCGCGGTGGTGGTGGTGGTGTGGTGCTTGTTTCTTTCACCCGGATGCATCATCTCAGACGCGAACCCGGCTAGTGCGTGTGGGTCTTTACTCTTCACCTACCTACATGCAGACTAAATTTCTGCGGTAAATACAGTATTTTCTTTCTCCCGACTCTCGAGGATGCAGGCGTTTAATACTGTGCATATTCATCTCTATAAATACATGAGTGAATTTCACTGCAGATCCATGAACTTTTTTCAAAATCTCATCTAGGTCCGCAAACTAAAAAGACGGTTATCTAGGTCCATCAACTTTTCTGAGGTCTCATCTAGGTCCGCAAACTAAATAAGTGGTCATCTAGGTCCATGAACTTTTAAAGAGTTGCCGTCTAGGTCCAAGGCGGTGGCGACGATCCTGACCTTGACGACCGCTTTTTAAAAGATCATGAAGCTAGATGACCACTTTTAAAAGTTCATGGACCTAGATGAGCGCTTATTTAGTTTGCGGACCTAAATGAGACCTCATGAAAAGTTTATGGACGTAGATAACCGCTTTTTTAATTTGCGGACCTAGATGAGATCTCGAGAAAAGTTCATGTACCTACAATGAAATTCACTCTAAATACATTATAAATACATGTACATAATTCTATCCGCACAAGCACGTCCGAATGGCTGACCCAACAAAGATGAAGTTACTATAGACGACATTATCGACGGCCACATCGTTGGCATTTTAGTTTTGATACAGCTAAAATAATTTAACAATATTCACAGTAACATTTAGGTGCTGTTTGGTTAGGAGTATGTAAACGTAAACGTTAACGGAACCGATACCACTGTTATCTGATAAAATGTAACGAAAAGCTGCGATTGTCTGGTTCATTCAGGTAATGGAAACAGAAAACGTCGCCGAGCTCGCCGCCCTTCTCTTATCCTCTTTGTTGGCTGCTGCTCCTCCGGTTCTATCCCCGCGCGTTGCTGCTGCTCTGAGATCTCCCTCGTGTGCCTCTGCACTCTCTTCCCTACTTCCTCTCCCTGCCGCTGCCCCTGTTGATAGAGGTCCCTCTGCTCCGAGCCTCTGACCCCCACTACCTCGACAAGCCTGGAGCTACCAATGCGCCTGCTGAGGGATTGAGCTAGATGCGCCCAAATCAAGCACAAGGTCTTCCAAATTGACTTCGTGGTTGCTCAAATCAGACCTCTTCTTGTCGAATCTTGCATTTCCAGCCACCAAATCTTTCTTTTCCACACCACATGGAGTTTCCCCCTGCTCAAATCGGTCGTGTTGCTGATGCAATCGATCTCGTAGTCATCCGCCGATTGATCTCGTCCATGGATTGTGTTGCTACTGCAAGCAACCTTGCAGCCTCTGGATTGAGCTCTTCGATGGATGTCTCAGCACGCAACTTCAAGGAAAAGGAATGGCCGAGGTGGGAGAAAGGATGCGAGCCAAAGCTTGCCTGGCTTTGCAGATTGCGGCATGGGCAGAGCGGGGGCCAGCGGACGTGATGCGGCGGAGGAAGCGGGAAGCTAGCGAGCGGTAACGGGATGTGTTTCAGCTCGTCGGTGGGCGTTATCGCCTTGTAACTAGGCTAGTATCTGATTACACGGTATCTCTTTGCAGCGTGCTTCAACCAAACGAAAAACAACGTAAACAACTTGCGCTGCAATCAGGTCCCGGAGCAAAATGCTCGAACCAAACAGCGCCTTAGAGGCTAAGCTGAGCCAGCTCATTACAAGCTAAACCGAGCCGAGCTCTGCATCCCACCATTGTCGTGGCCATGTAACGCCCGTGTTTTAATCCCTGGAAAATCACTAAATAATACACCCGGTAAAAATCGTTTCAAAACTTTTTACCGCCGAGCTCCCTCCTCCGCCAATCCTGTTCGCCCTGTGTTTCCCCCCCTCCCTTTCCTGTTCGCTTCTTCGTCGCCATCCTCTTTCCGTCCCGTCTCACCCACCCTCGTGTCGACCGCTGGGCCGACCGTCTCTGGCCGACCGCCGTCGGCGCCTGTCTTTCCGCCGCGAATCCCGCCGTCCCCTCCCCTTTTTTTCCCCTCTCCCTCTTCCTTTTCCCCTCCTTTTCCTTTTTCCCTTTTCTTCTTTTTCTCCTTTTTCCTTCCTCTCCTCTCTTTTCCCTCCCTCCTCTGTTTCCCCCACCCGACACCCCTGCCCTGCTCCGCACGCCGCCGGTCGCTCCCTCTCCGCTCACCCCCCCTCTGCCCCGCTCGCCGCCGGCCTCGCTGCAGCTCACCGACCCCACCGTGCCGACCGCACCCCCCCATTGCCGGACCAGCAGCGCCACTGGGCAGCCCCGCCCTCACTCCCGCCACCGGCGTCGCGCTGACCGCCGCTGCTGTGTCGCCGCCCCACCGCGCGCACGCCACCACCCACCCGCACGAACACCCTACCGCTGCACGCACACCACGCGCGCACACGCAAGCCGTCCCGGCCCCGTGCTCGTCGTCCTTGTGCTGCCCACCGCCGACATCGCCGCCGCTGCCGCACGCCACCACCCGCTCTGCTCGTCACGATCGCCCGACCGCCGTACACCACCACCGTGCCGCCCCTCGCAGTGACCCCATCGCCGTCGGCGGACCTACGCCGCCCACCCGAGCCGCTGCCGCTGAACCGCTCCTCCCAACGTGCACGCCACCGCACTGCGCGCACCGCCGACCGCCGCGCTCGCCTGCACGCTACCGCTCGGCCCCGCCGCAGCCGCTCCGACGCGCCATCGCCTCACCATCCGCACGCCACAACGCGACACACACGCGCACTGCTCCGCCACAGCTCCACCTCGCTCCCCGTGCCCCCAACCGAGCCGGCCGACCTCAATTCCCGCCCGCCGAGCAGCCTCCCGTCGGCCCACCTCCTCGAGCTCCGCCACGCCTATAAAAAGGGGCCAACGAGCACCACCTCCACCACCTCTCCCTCACCCGCCACCCCGCTCGCCCTCTCCCCAATCGTAGCGCAGCCACCGCACTCGCCATTGCCGCCGCCGCCACCGCTCTCGTGGGCAGCCCTCCACCCTCCACCTCCGGCCGTGGTAAGGGCATGGGTGAACTTGCCATGGGCTCCTCTCTGTTTTCCCCTGGTCATTTTGACCCTACACCGCCACCATCGCCGGCAATCCCGCCGCCGACGGCCGCCGTCGCTCTCTCCCCCTCCCGCTGCACTGTTCCGCGGGGAAGAAATGGACTTTTACCCATAACCCCCTTCCTTTTTCCCTATTATAACCCGCGGTCCAAATGAACAGGACCCTCTCTCTCTGGCACTTTGCACAAAACCCCCTGAACTTTAACCAAATCAACCCGCAGTCCAACGATCACTATTCCCTCTCTCTCTGCCTTTTACACCTGAGGCCCCTGAGTTTTCCTATAATTACAGACAAGTCCTTATTCTTTATAAACAGCCCCTAAACTCCACTAAACTCGTCATTTCATGCGCCAAATTAATCCCATTTGACCCCAAACTCCACCACAATATTCACCAATATATTTTCGCCAAATCCAACCAGTCCATACCCAAAAATAATCATGTCATCATCATTCACTCTCATTTTCCGTTCTTTCTTTGGAGCTCAATAAAAGCTTTTTCTTTTATTTATTGGGTGTTTGTTTGCGTGTGCCGTAGACTCCGCCGTGAACGAGGAAGGACTCGAAGAGGAGCAGTGCTACGAGCAGGAGCTTGGAGACCAAGACCCCGGGCAGGAATCCCCCGAGGGTTGGGAGAACGGCAAGTGCAATCCCACCCTTTGATGCATATTGTTGTCCCAGTTTTTATAAACACAACCCATGGCCTGATTTATAAAACTTGCATAATTTTTCTGCTAAACCCGGTTGGATAGCCATACCTTGATTGTTATGACTGATTCCCTGACAACCTAGATTAATATTTAAATATGACAATGTCTATTTGAATATTGGTCGCTGCTAGAAATGCTTAGGAACATTTTACCATTATACCCCCACAACAAATACTTGGTGTTTACAAAAGCAACCGTGTGCGTGCTTTAAAATAAAAGAGATGATTGTGTAAATAAAATGAGTACCCGTGTGGGAAGAGACAGACGGTATTTCCGTGTGAAATACCGAGGTGAGCTCGAACCGGTATGGTTGAGCATGGTGGGAGTTGTCTATCCTATCACAAATTTTGGGATGATGTTGATGTGTCATCTAGCCTAACCCATTTTTCTGTACCACCACTCGACCGTTGTATGTGGCAACGGCCTAGCATAAATCCCACTAGTTGAGCTGCTGGTTATGTGGTGTGCTGGTGAGCAACAGAGGGCCATGGAGCCGGGGATACAGTCTATGTGAGGTATGCCCCTGGTTAGAACCTCGTTGGTAGGTTGCTAACCCCTGGTCGCGTCTGTGATAACTTGTCAGTTTAGCTATGGTGGGTAATGGCTTTGATAGGAGCTGCACTGGCACTAAGGTGTTCATGTTGTGGTAGCCTACTTGTGGTTGTGTACACCTCTGCAGAGTTAAAACCTATCCGGATAGCCGTGTCCACGGTATTGGGCGAGTTACGGCTTGGTCACTTCACTAGTCCCCTGTTTTGGTATAAGAAAGTGTTGGTGTTTGACTGAGCTGAGACATGTTTTGACATAGGCTACGACAGATGGGAAATCTGGTAGCAACAAAATCTTGTACGAAAAGTATTACTTTTACTGTTCCTTTTAAAAGAAACATTTGTGAAAACCCTTTGCGAAAACTAACCCTCTGCATGTGTAATAAAATTTGCTTTGCTGCTAAATAAACCATAAACCTTCCTTGTTGCTATCCTGTGCATACTTCTGTTATACCCCTCCGTGGTTGTGGTTGCGCTTGCTGAGTACGTTTGTACTCACCCTTACTTAATCTGTTGCAGAGGCAGACCCGGACTTTGTGCCTGAGGACGTCGTCTAGTGGGGTTCGTTCTGCACCAACCTTTGCCTGTGTGTTAGGGTCACCCGCTGGAAGCCGCATGCGTTGCCACTCTGATGAAGACCTCTATGTTATCAACCTTTTTATCTGGAGCTTAGTGTTAGTTCTGTTTGTCGTGGCCCTGCAATGCCACCGTCTCCCGTAATGTTGCTTTTGTACTGAACTATCTGTTGTAATAATGTGAGCCAGCATCCTGGGACTGACATTTGTATCACATTAAGTTCTCTCTTTCGAGGGGACGCTTCAGGTGGTATCAGAGCCAATAGGTTGGCCGTAGGACGTACCCCTAGGATCTTGACCCTACCTAGTCTCCTCTCACCAGTTTGTTCTTGCCTAATCCTTTCCCCCCCACACAAGTACTCACCGACGGCTTTTTGACTTGTTCCAGATGGCCCAGCCGGCTGACGAGGGTTGGGGCGAAGGAGTCTGCCCCGCAGAACCTGGCCTCCCCAAGTTGCTGCTGCTCAGCCTGGAGCACGTTGGAGTCACAGAGATCCCCGAGTACTTTTGCCGGGAGTTCACCACCAATGGTACCCGTCGGTGCCAGATGTTCATCTTTGTGGGGAGAAGCTCGCTGTACAAGGAAGTGGCACCTTGGTTTGTTCACGCCACCGGCTACGACGGCCCCAATGCCTACCGCAAAGCCGCAAGAAGAGCCTTGATGTGCCTCCGCACACTCTACAAGCAGTACCTTGTGGGGACCGCGTTAGGATTTACCCCACCCCTGGAAAGTGGAGGACGTGAGTGGATTGCCCAGATGAGGAACCTTGGGAGAGATGAGGATATGGAGGACACTGTATCCCACTTGTCCATTTACCTCACTGGCTTGGACAGGCTGTACCGAGAGACGTCGGGACAGCTGAGGCACCAGATCCGCAGAGCCGAGAAAGCGGAGAAGGAGTTGGAAGAAGTGAAGAGAGAGTTAGAGATTCAGAAGGTGACAGCTACTCAGGCTGTCAGCTCCCTAGCTGCTCAACAGGCCAGATGCCAGGCTTACTCTGAGTACATGGATAGGCTTGAAGCCTACAGAAGGGAGAATGGGCTGTTGGAGGGAGAGCCCGAGATGACCCACGTGGATGCAAGCACGCAGACTGAGGATGAAGTACCAGAATATCAGCTCCCCCTGAAGAAGCGCCGAGTCTGTCTAGAGTAGATTAGCACTTAGTCTAGCCTCTCCTAGAATAGGGCCTGTTGTTTCCAGTAGCACTACCAGCTTAGCCTCGATGTATCCATGATCCTTGTACCCCACCATGTTATGTAATAAAGTTCATCTTTTATCCTGCACCTGTTCAGTTTTTGTTTTCCCCTGATTTCAGATGGCGGAACAAGGATGGACCCAGGGAGTTTGCCCAGTCACACCGGGCTTCGCTAGCCTGTTGATCCCCGCACTGGAACGCCTCGGTGTACCAGAACGCCCGAGGTACTACAACAGGGAGTATGAGCACCATGGGACTCAACGCTGCAGAGTGGTCATAGTTGTCGCCAAGAGTGATCTCCACCCTGTCGAGGCATGGCGTACGACCGCCACAGGATTCAGGCACCAGGACACCTACCCCTTGGCACTCAGGAAAGCTCTCCGCTTCATGTGCGGAATCTTTGAAAGGCACCTGGTCCCCACCCCAATGAGGTACTTTCCGCCGATCGTCAGAAGCGCAGTCTGGCGAGCCCGCATAAGGAACTTGGAGCAGCGCCGTCAAGAGGAACCCATCCCGTACCAAGTGGTCACCTACCTCAATTCCTTGGACCAACTCTTTGATGAGCAGGCCGAACGCCTGAGAGAACAGACCGCCCGGGCTGAACAAGCAGAATTCTCGGTCCGCATGCACCAAGTCCGGGTGGCCCAAGCTGAAGCAAGAGCCGCTGCTGCCATCAACAATGAGGCAGTCGCCCAAGAAAACCTCAGGCAGGCTCGGGACCTGCGTATCCAGGATTGGACCAGAAGTGGAACGCCTGTTCCGGCAATTGGAGAACCCCATGTCCTACTTGGGACACCGATCATGGCATGGGGAGAAATTGTGGGAAACCCCCAAGCACTGTCGGGAACTCCGGCACGATCGCCGCCCGCTGAAGAAGGACCATCTGAGCCGCCTCGGGAGAATGGGACCTTGACCGAGGCTGAGCAGGCACGACTTGCACCGCCAGAGGAAAGCTCGCCCCGCGAGTAAGCCCCGAGTCAAGCGCTCAGTTGGGAATGAAGCCAGCTTGGTCCGAAGAACCCTTGTATCCCTAGCAGTAGTTTTCCTACCTTGTCCTGTACCCCGCCCTGAAGTGCGAACCTTGTTGTACCCTCCCCCAAGTGTTGTAACCCTCAGCTGTTGGAATGGAACCTTGTGTGTTTGTTTGTTAGTTTGTGTGCTGTTTCTTCCTTTTCAAAATGCGAACTAATCAACTTAAACATCATTTTAACCCAATCTCACGAAGGCCTTGCTCCAACTGTAGATGGTAAACACTCGTGCTAGCGCCTCTCAGAGACGCGCCCCTCCTGCTGGAGGAGAGCAACCAGAAGGAAGGAGAGAGAACCCTGAGAACCAGGAAGTGGATCAGCAGGATCCTATGGGAGAGAACCAGCCCGAAGGACAAGCGCCTGTAAGAGGCGGACCAGAAGCAAGCCATCCCAGAAGTCAGAATGAGGGATCTTTTGTTATGCCCCCACTCCCACCAGATTTCAACCTAGCACAAGCTTTGTACCACCACACCCTGTTCATGCAAAATGTGTGGAATGCCAGCCGCCGTCAGGAAACAGCCCATAGACCCAATGCGGGTGACAAGTTGAGGCCTCTGCCTTTTACACCTGAGGCCCCTAAGTTTTCCTATAATTACAGACAGGTCCTTATTCTTTATAAACAGCCCCTAAACTCCACTAAACTCGTCATTTCATGCGCCAAATTAATCCCATTTGACCCCAAACTCCACCACAATATTCACCAATATATTTTCGCCAAATCCAACCAGTCCATACCCAAAAATAATCATGTCATCATCATTCACTCTCATTTTCCGTTCTTTCTTTGGAGCTCAATAAAAGCTTTTTCTTTTATTTATTGGGTGTTTGTTTGCGTGTGCCGTAGACTCCGCCGTGAACGAGGAAGGACTCGAAGAGGAGCAGTGCTACGAGCAGGAGCTTGGAGACCAAGACCCCGGGCAGGAATCCCCCGAGGGTTGGGAGAACGGCAAGTGCAATCCCACCCTTTGATGCATATTGTTGTCCCAGTTTTTATAAACACAACCCATGGCCTGATTTATAAAACTTGCATAATTTTTCTGCTAAACCCGGTTGGATAGCCATACCTTGATTGTTATGACTGATTCCCTGACAACCTAGATTAATATTTAAATATGACAATGTCTATTTGAATATTGGTCGCTGCTAGAAATGCTTAGGAACATTTTACCATTATACCCCCACAACAAATACTTGGTGTTTACAAAAGCAACCGTGTGCGTGCTTTAAAATAAAAGAGATGATTGTGTAAATAAAATGAGTACCCGTGTGGGAAGAGACAGACGGTATTTCCGTGTGAAATACCGAGGTGAGCTCGAACCGGTATGGTTGAGCATGGTGGGAGTTGTCTATCCTATCACAAATTTTGGGATGATGTTGATGTGTCATCTAGCCTAACCCATTTTTCTGTACCACCACTCGACCGTTGTATGTGGCAACGGCCTAGCATAAATCCCACTAGTTGAGCTGCTGGTTATGTGGTGTGCTGGTGAGCAACAGAGGGCCATGGAGCCGGGGATACAGTCTATGTGAGGTATGCCCCTGGTTAGAACCTCGTTGGTAGGTTGCTAACCCCTGGTCGCGTCTGTGATAACTTGTCAGTTTAGCTATGGTGGGTAATGGCTTTGATAGGAGCTGCACTGGCACTAAGGTGTTCATGTTGTGGTAGCCTACTTGTGGTTGTGTACACCTCTGCAGAGTTAAAACCTATCCGGATAGCCGTGTCCACGGTATTGGGCGAGTTACGGCTTGGTCACTTCACTAGTCCCCTGTTTTGGTATAAGAAAGTGTTGGTGTTTGACTGAGCTGAGACATGTTTTGACATAGGCTACGACAGATGGGAAATCTGGTAGCAACAAAATCTTGTACGAAAAGTATTACTTTTACTGTTCCTTTTAAAAGAAACATTTGTGAAAACCCTTTGCGAAAACTAACCCTCTGCATGTGTAATAAAATTTGCTTTGCTGCTAAATAAACCATAAACCTTCCTTGTTGCTATCCTGTGCATACTTCTGTTATACCCCTCCGTGGTTGTGGTTGCGCTTGCTGAGTACGTTTGTACTCACCCTTGCTTAATCTGTTGCAGAGGCAGACCCGGACTTTGTGCCTGAGGACGTCGTCTAGTGGGGTTCGTTCTGCACCAACCTTTGCCTGTGTGTTAGGGTCACCCGCTGGAAGCCGCATGCGTTGCCACTCTGATGAAGACCTCTATGTTATCAACCTTTTTATCTGGAGCTTAGTGTTAGTTCTGTTTGTCGTGGCCCTGCAATGCCACCGTCTCCCGTAATGTTGCTTTTGTACTGAACTATCTGTTGTAATAATGTGAGCCAGCATCCTGGGACTGACATTTGTATCACATTAAGTTCTCTCTTTCGAGGGGACGCTTCAGGTGGTATCAGAGCCGATAGGTTGGCCGTAGGACGTACCCCTAGGATCTTGACCCTACCTAGTCTCCTCTCACCAGTTTGTTCTTGCCTAATCCTTTTCCCCCCCACACAAGTACTCACCGACGGCTTTTTGACTTGTTCCAGATGGCCCAGCCGGCTGACGAGGGTTGGGGCGAAGGAGTCTGCCCCGCAGAACCTGGCCTCCCCAAGTTGCTGCTGCTCAGCCTGGAGCACGTTGGAGTCACAGAGATCCCCGAGTACTTTTGCCGGGAGTTCACCACCAATGGTACCCGTCGGTGCCGGATGTTCATCTTTGTGGGGGAGAAGCTCGCTGTACAAGGAAGTGGCACCTTGGTTTGTTCACGCCACCGGCTACGACGGCCCCAATGCCTACCGCAAAGCCGCAAGAAGAGCCTTGATGTGCCTCCGCACACTCTACAAGCAGTACCTTGTGGGGACCGCGTTAGGATTTACCCCACCCCTGGAAAGTGGAGGACGTGAGTGGATTGCCCAGATGAGGAACCTTGGGAGAGATGAGGATATGGAGGACACTGTATCCCACTTGTCCATTTACCTCACTGGCTTGGACAGGCTGTACCGAGAGACGTCGGGACAGCTGAGGCACCAGATCCGCAGAGCCGAGAAAGCGGAGAAGGAGTTGGAAGAAGTGAAGAGAGAGTTAGAGATTCAGAAGGTGACAGCTACTCAGGCTGTCAGCTCCCTAGCTGCTCAACAGGCCAGATGCCAGGCTTACTCTGAGTACATGGATAGGCTTGAAGCCTACAGAAGGGAGAATGGGCTGTTGGAGGGAGAGCCCGAGATGACCCACGTGGATGCAAGCACGCAGACTGAGGATGAAGTACCAGAATATCAGCTCCCCCTGAAGAAGCGCCGAGTCTGTCTAGAGTAGATTAGCACTTAGTCTAGCCTCTCCTAGAATAGGGCCTGTTGTTTCCAGTAGCACTACCAGCTTAGCCTCGATGTATCCATGATCCTTGTACCCCACCATGTTATGCAATAAAGGTCATCTTTTATCCTGCACCTGTTCAGTTTTTGTTTTCCCCTGATTTCAGATGGCGGAACAAGGATGGACCCAGGGAGTTTGCCCAGTCACACCGGGCTTCGCTAGCCTGTTGATCCCCGCGCTGGAACGCCTCGGTGTACCAGAACGCCCGAGGTACTACAACAGGGAGTATGAGCACCATGGGACTCAACGCTGCAGAGTGGTCATAGTTGTCGCCAAGAGTGACCTCCACCCTGTCGAGGCATGGCGTACGACCGCCACAGGATTCAGGCACCAGGACACCTACCCCTTGGCACTGAGGAAAGCCATCAGTATACCATCATACGTATGTCCGCATACTCATTTATCATTTTGAGTATGTTCGTATACTAATTCTAAGATATTTCAAAACGATTTACACGAAAAAATTTCAAAATCAACCCTATTTTTTAATATATTTTGATTTATACCTTTATAATACTATATAAAATAGTATGTCCTTATACTCGATGTATGCTTACATACTCAAGGTATATATCATCCCAGATGGTCTAGTATCATCACATACTACGTGCATATACTCTTCGTTGGATCAGATTCATCATGTATCATGAGATACACACGTAGGTGTAGCTACACGCGCGTGTAGAATGGATTTTTCCATCTAGATATTATCTAAAAAATATAGTATATCTAGATACAGTACATTGCAAAAACTATATACCTATAAAATCCATACGATCTGAGACGGATGGAGTAGCTGTTTACGAAGCTGCACATCTAAACGCATCGTCATTCAACATACTCCACTATTGACTATTGGACCACACTATTGTTGTTACGCCACTGTGTGCTCAGCGCAAAGTGTTAAACACACAGTTGTGAAAAAAAATAAAAGTCTTGTTATGCTGTTTTCTTAAAGGTCAACAGAATGCATGCATCCATCCATTACACTATCTGAGATCTCATGATCAGAATCAGAACAAGCTTTTAATCCGAGCGATCACGTCCATGTCGTTCTAACCAAGTCGTCGTCTACTGGTTTCTTGGATGGCTAGCTGTTACTTGATTTGCAAGCCGTGTTTGGTGCGCGCGGGGAAAAGCCAAAAGCGATTATCATGTCACGCGAGGAAGATCAACTATCAAATAATAAAGGATTAATCAACCGGTATAAAAGAAGATTATCCCATAAAAAAAGATTAGCCAAGCATATCCTGCTTTTCGCCCCTGTTTTCGTCGTTCTCTGCTTCTTCAGATAACCTCTAATTCCCTTTTCTCCTCAGTTCTCTCTGAGCTCATCTGCTCGAGTTTTTATTATAAATTAGTCAACCACTGTCAAGGAAAAAAAATCGTGCCTAACTTCTGCTTTACACTGTTATTTTAGGATGAAGTAAAATATGATATTCCTGCAAAGTTTTAGAGAGCCCAGGTTCCATGCATGAATCTCCATCAGCTCCGGGGCTCCGTTCCGGCGACGGCGAGTCCGGGTGGATTGCCTAATATTCAAAAACAGATCTCGCCCGGCCCCCGCGTCATCTCCAGGGGGCGACTCGGGCGGCTCGCCCCCCACCGCCGCCGCTCCCTCCTTCCCACCCTCCAGCCATCCTCGCCGTCGCCGGAGCGGAACCCCGGAAGCCCGTGGGCCTGCCAGGAAGGCGACGGCGGGGCTTTCTCCTTCGGCAGACTGCGGTCCCCGGCCGGCGGCGCGAGACCGATGGCGGCGGCGGCGACCCACTCGGCCGGCGAGATCCGGGTCCCTATGGACTGGATCCGGTCCCCCCGCAGGCGGATCCGGCCAGGGCGCCGGTGGCTCGGCGTGGGCATGGCTGCCGCGGGCGGCGCCGTCAGTAGGCGCGACGAAGCACCTGCACGCGACGCGGAGGCAGCCTGATGCCATGGCCGTCGACTGCGCGGGGTCGATCCCTAAGGCAGTCGGCAGCGGCGGCGGCGGCCCCTGGTTCGGATTTTACAACTACATCTGGTGATGGCATCTTCAATTTCGCCTTTATTTTTATATAGACCAGGAGAAATGAGTCACCTTGGCTTCATTCGCGGATTCTCTTACTCGAAGACGGATTTCATCTGTAATTTATTCCTGGTGGATTATGCACGGGTACCCAGTGGCTACTTTGCAGCATGGTATCTCAGGTTACGATTTCAGATGGTCTGCCGGATTTGGAGTTCGTGGCCGTTTGAAGTGGGTCAGGTCTGGTCTATATGAAAGCATTGACTTGGTAAGAAGGGGGAAGAAACACGGTGTGACTATGTCATGGTGGTAATTGTTACTAATTCACCGGTTCCTGAAAGAAATTCCTAGGTCTGATCTTAATTGGTTGTACCTGGCAGTGTGACCTTGTTGAAGGCATTGTTTGGATTAAGATGAATTACCCTCTCGGGTGAAAACTTTTGATCTGGTCTTAATTGATTGGGTCACTGCAATGTCGGCACGTGCGCGTGCCGTTTCCTCGTTGGAGGCGTTGTGTCGGGAGCCTACGTCATAGTCCAAGAGCTGCTTTGGTTTGTGAGAAGCGGATGAAGATGAAGTCGCTTGTGGTAGCTTGCTGCGACATGATCTTATGGTCATGGTGCTCTTTTTGTTTTCTTTTTTTATGAGCTGTGTGCATCTTAGTTATGCAGAGGCCGGGTTGAATCTTATATAATTATATCATCTTGATGTAATTTTCTAAGATCAATAAAACTTCCCTTTTCCAAAAAAAAATGAATCTCCATCCCTAGCACTATCCATGCACAGTTTATTCTCGAATGTTGCATATCTCAAAATTGATGACAAGCAATGTGATGATTGTATCTTGTACGTACTTTTAGAGTTTATTCTCTAGATTCTTTGTCAAGATTCAACTTACAAAGTTGTACAAATATATAGTTTCTCTAAAATGGAGGTCATTTTGAGCCGTTCTTCATATAAGATGATTAGATGAACATATATATTCATCCAGAATCATCCGATCCAAGGACCGAATCTAATCATCTTGTTTGGTTTGCGTCGTCCGATGGTGTTATCCATTGCCAGCTCATCCCGTGCAGTGCTTCCAGCAAGCCAATCGTAAAGACCGGTTCATCCCACACTAATTGAACCTGTGTGGTGAGCTGAGAAAGAAACCAAGAAGAACTGTTCCCTCCATACCCATAAAACAAGTCGTTTAGGACAGCTTTATGAATATGGAGGGAGTATCAATTTGTTCAGTTTTCCATGGGCTAAAACTGAATCTATTATTCAGACCATAAGTGTTAGATATATATCTCGTTGTACTTTTCAATTCAATTTAGTAGTTTTATGTGTTTAGATTATCAAGGTGGAAAACGCAGGAATGGTAAAGAGAATTTCTATTCCAAAGTAGAAAGGATGAAAATATATAATTAATGGCATTGCCAAGGACTTCTTAAAGGAACTACAAGCGTGAGGTTCGAGCTAAAGTTTTGAATTCTCCAAAAATTGGGAACAAGTAATGATTTTTTTTTGTCGGAATATCTTCAAGCACGTTTAATTTGGGCAGTCCTAAAGGCTCCAAGAAGGACACTATTTACCAGAAAAATAGCTGGGTAGTTAGCATTGCTTGAGTTATTGTATTACTATATAAAAATTAAAATAGAGATGAACATAAAGGTGAAAAATCTTTTATCAGCCTGAGCGAAAAAGGAGGCGACTTTTCAGTGCTCGTGGAACATTGAACCTGAACCACTAGTCCACACAAGACAAACATTCAGTACCTTTCGATATACCATTGGTTCCTTTATGTTGCCTTGGGGCTTGCAAGGACGATGAAGAACTCAAGATGGAGATATGGAGGATGCAAGGTTTTGTTTTCTTTCCCAACATTATTCCCTTGAGCTGGGCAGAGGATGCCTTAGATGGAACGCATGATAGAACATTTGGCAATAGACTAAACCCAACTAGAAATCTCTGGTCAAAAATGGAAACCTACTAGAATATGTAGCTCTCAGTGGGGCACGCATGAAATGTCCATGCACTAACATAGCAGGTTAATGGTCCATATACTCGCCTAATTATGCGACCCACTACCTAATATAAAGCCACACCAATAACGTAACACACTCTAATGATCCCCCCACATTCCAGTAAGAAATTAATTAAAGTGGAACTGGATAGTTCCTCTGATAGTGGATGCAGTGCATGGTAAATTATGGTGTGTTGCAAGTTACTATCAACCGAGGTTCGTGATTATCCTTTATTCCGAGCTGGTCGATTTTTTGGGGGAGGTCTCGGGGTCCCTTTTGAATGATTTGTGGCTGTGGATGCATGCAACGCAGCTGCAGTTTGGCCTCGGCTGATTTGCTGATCCGTCTGATGCATCAGTTGGGAGAGGAGTTGTGGTCATGTTCTGCTTTAGTTTTTTTTCCACTCTCTCGTGTCCAGGCATGATCGATGCTTATTCGCTTTGTGGAGTGTATGGGGCCATGGAACAATTTCTCCCCTATCGGAAGACTGTTTGATGCAGACCGGATGGGGAACCTTCAGGAGCTAGGTGTGTGTACTGCTACGTACATGCAGGCGAGAGCATACATGGCAGCTCAAAGAGAGAAAAGTTGTCCCGGAGAAACTGCATTATTTGGATATATATGTATTTAAATACTCCATCGGTTCCATATCTAAATAATATTCCTGCTCTGAATCATTGATTATTTTAATTTTAGGTGAAGTTAAACTTTCATAACTTCGAGTTTATAGAAAAATCACCAACATCTACAACGTCAAATTAATATAAATTAATTAATTATGAAATATATATTGATAGTGTATTTATTGATATTGCTATAATTAACATATTTTGAATAAACTTGTTAAAATTATTAGAGAGGTTGATCCCATAAATAAACTACAATCCCCCATTCTAGATAAAGCTGAATTCTTAGCATCGTCCAACCCATGTTGTTGCTCTAAAATTCCCAAGCCCAACCACCATAACACTCCGGCAAATCATAGACATACAAATCAGCATATAAATTCATCCATCTATTTCAAATTGTAGATTTTTTTAGCAAATATGCCCGCGTGACATGGGCATGCTACCTTTATTATAGCGGTTACTTTAGACTATTTGGTTGGTGGGTACATGAGGTGGATAAAGAAATTCCATGATGAGAAAAGTAATGCCAAAATAGCAGAAACTCTCTATAAACATCATTTTTTCTTATTTGTGAAAACTTTCTACGCCTTTTTCACCATTAGACCTAACATGTGGGTTCTTTATGAGGCGTGGGTAGTAATTGTTTAGGTGAGAAGTGTTTTTTAAAGAATTAGATCCTTATAGTATATAGATGTATAAGTACATCTAGATATTTATGTATATATACATAAAAGATATATAGAAAAAACAAAACGATACAATTTTAAGCACAAGAGTACAATCTAGCAAACTTAACGTACATACGCGTGTATCAAACATTCCTTTCCCCCACACAGATATATTTATTATACGCTTTTGTGACCTCTTTTCTCCAAGACGCTCATCATCAAGTCCTTTTTCCTCGTCCATGCACGAGACTAAAATATTCCCCTTATCTAGGAGGGGATGAGAGCAACGCAGCATGGGAATGCAAGCCCAATCAGCTTTGTTGCTTCGCGGCTAATCAAGCTACATACACCACCACCTGGTTGATGCATGATGGATGAAAGGATGGACCCCGGCCGGGCTGCCTTTCCCCCTCCCAGATAATTATAAGAGCATATCTTTACCTCATTATAAAGCAAGGATTGCTTCCACGGTACCTAGGAAACGGTTGATTCTACGGTACGTCATAATTTTGCAAAATAATCCTTAACATTTATGAAATTGAACCCACAGTCCTTTGGAGTCCATCGATATATTTGATTTTGCCGAGTCCGATGCCCCCTTCCCCGCACGATCCCCATGTTACAGACGAATCCAGTGCGATATTCATTGTCCTTTCCATGTCATCCTCAAATGAGAAAGGGGCACAACAAAAGATTCAACGCTAATCAATAGTCTGCCTACGTCGATTGAGTCCAAAAATCCTAAACCCGTTTGCAAAGCAATAAGAAACAACAACGATACTTTAGCAACTTCAGGCATGCATCGAATCGAATCAAATAACGATGTGCAACCACACAAACATTCAAGCATGAGGAGAGAGGAGATGTTTGTTCAGACTAAAAGAAAACAAAGCTTTAGAGACATGCATCAAATCGCAAGAGACATGCGTCAAATCGAAAGAATTTCTTCGTTCAACCCTATGGATAGATCGATCGTTGGCCTATTGCGCAGGTGCTAATCGACCATGCCACCTCGTCTCCGTCGGAGCCCATGGGGCACTCTGCCCCTGGCGCACCTCACCTCTGGTATATGGCCGCCGGCAAATCTTCTACTAGGGAAAAAAACGAAGAGACATGGCCGGCAAGAGCAAAGGAACGGAGGAGCAACTACAGGCATGCGGCGTTGCCGCCTGTCGCCGCCGTCGTTCTACGGACATAGCATCGAGCATATTTGCATACGTGCCCACTACATCTCCTAATCACGTAACACATGAGCTCAGGTCAACAAATTATCACGTACCTACTCATTGATAAAAACCAGCCCTCGATTTAAATATTCATATATCTTACAGGTGTAAATGATGATTCTATATGCAAGGTTACGACAAATCTATGATGTGTGTGTGATCCTAATGCCACATTGCAGATATAGCGCGCTCAAGCCGCAACAATATTTACTAGACTAGCCATGTATCAAATAAAATCCTTATCCGCTCAGATTAAATATTAGAATTAGAGATGAAGCTATATTCTATATTGTGTATGTGTGTGCAGGTAAAAATATAAACATAATTAGTAGTTTACCGTAGCAACACACGCGCGTTTTGCTAGTATATATATAATTATAAACAAGCCCATCGATTCGGTATATATAGCTCCTGGCTGCTGCTCCCGGACACGTATCGAGCCGGCGCGCGGCGTCCATGTCCATCCCGTGCCCCCTGCGACGATGCACGCAGCGTGAGCTACCTCATAAAGGAAAATCTATTTCATAGAGTAAATGAAACAATTCCGGTGACACAGATATGCTGTCCTGGATTTGCACCTGCCACTCCCGACATGCGTACCCGTCCCGGCAGATACTGTTGCCAGTGTGCAGAGATGGGGTATCGGCTGGATAGGGAATAATAAAATGCTAACAGTTGCATGAGGGGCGTAGAGAGTGCTGTTTGGCTGGTGAAAGGTGTCGCCACTTTGGGTCGAGAAGCTGAACCTGGATAGGTGCCTATCTTCTTTGTCGCGATTGTCGCTTTAAGAGGAACACTGTTGATTGTTTGGGGTGATCTTCGGCACTATGGAATAGGTAGCTTCTAGTTGCCGCCGCAAATGAAATAATAAATCAGATAAGGATTGGTTGGGTACTTAGGTCACTGTTAGGGATGAAATCTCGCTGTTTTTTTGTTATTGGGTCGATCCAAAATTTAGAAAAATAAACTAGAATGACATCCCATATAATTAATTTGAAAAGTAAAATAAATTAGGATGGCTGATCCAAAAAACACCATTGGGTACCCACTTACATCCCTAGTCACTGTGATAGCACATCAGCAGCAGAGTGACCGATACCGGACTTCATTGGGCCCCCACGTCGGGTTTCTCTGGCTTCTAACGGCCCAAACATCGATCCGCCCCACCAAAGGCCCAAAGCGGAACAACAGTGGCGTGTCTAGGCGCCTTCGCCGGCGTGTCTGCCGCCGCCGCCTCACCGGGCAAGAGCGAGAGTTCAGCAATCGATTCCGAGCCGTCGTACAGCGGCAGGGACGGACGTGGATCGCAGCCCTGCCTCCTGCGCCGGAGCCGTGTGCTGGGACGGATTCTTATACTTTAGAGGAAAGGATAGCTTGGCCTAGCTTGGAAGCATGGTGCAGCGCAGCGAGAGAGATGGGCGAGGCATTTCCCATGTCCCCTTCTGCAAGGGTACGATAGGTACAGCTCTTCCCTGTTGCTTCCAAGCCCGGCAAAGGCCCCTTTCACAGCTCTGCTGAGGAAAATGATGGCAAGCCTGTCCAGGAAAGGGAGCTGATCTACAGACAGGAGGAAGCGAGGCAAGACAGCGCATCATACTCGATTTTGCAGAGGTCCGTTGGCAGCCTCATACCTGCCGACATCCGGCCTTTGCGCAGAGGTTTACTGGTATGCCCATTTGGTTGTACTGGTACTTCTGATTCCAAGTTGTTCAGTATTTCAATATCAGAATGAAATAATTAAAATTCAGAACGTCATCTGTTACTTGCTGGTTGCTGCAGCCTACTTGCAGCTGTTAATTGAATCTTTGTTTCCACTTAAACATAGTAACTCCTGTTTGTAGGATATAAGAGGAGTACATCTGAGCAATGGCTTAGAGCTCATACGAGGACTGAGAATTTACAGGACTTCCTTTATTACTTGAAGTTTTGTAGAAGCAGACAAGCAGCTCATGCTATTGTACAAAAAATATAAATAGCCGATAAATAGTCAGCGCACACAATGCCCACAGTCACGCAAACCATGTACATCAAGATAAATAAAACTCAAGCCTCAGTAAGCACAAATCATGGACTGCGGCGAAGCTATATACACTCTTGAAATTGCACTCAGATTTCGAAAAATGAAATCCTCAAAATTTTATCTCTGTTACAGGAGCTTTGTTGGGGACTCTCCAAACTTTGGCGGGGACATGAGACTCTTCGTCAGCCATATCGCTGTCTCTCGGGACGACACGGCTCCTTCGCCGAATGGCCGAAGAACGCCTGCAAGCTCCTCAAGCCTCTCCTGCTCCAGGAGCTTCGCGCACAACTCGAGGAGTGACTCCAGGGCGTCAGCTCTCTGCTGAACTATGTTCAGATGATCCCACTCGGCGGGGGCGCTTTCCGTATGCGCCAGTTTTAGCGTGCTGATTGGTGATGATTCCTCTGTCATAGTTGTGTCACCTGAGCCTGGCTTTGATACTTGGTAAGAGCGTGGTTTCACATCCTTTCTCTCTTCTTGCACTACTCCAATTGTCAATTCCTCATTTGGTATTGGCGCCTCGTTAAGATTTTGATTTGAAACAGTGACGGGGGCCTCATCTTTTATGTTACTGGTTCTTATAGCTTTAAGATGTATGGTCGAATCAATCTGTCGATCAGTTGTTGCCATCAAATTATCTTCTGCATGCTGAAATGATAAAACATCACCACCCTGGGCTTCTTTGTTTCTGGCATCAAGATCCGCTGGCATTTGCAAAATCAAAGCTTCCTGGGTACCAATGGTCGATGCATCTGAAAAGTTTGTGGAGCTGTCTCTTCCTTCCACAGTGTGGTCTGCTGCAGTTTCTAATGTCCCATTGGATCCATTGGCTTTGACGGTTCGCTTTCTGCCACTGCTTGGCTTCTTTGACTGCTTGTCTCCCAGGTTACTTTTGGTGGGCTTCACTGGAAGATAGATCGGTGAACAGCTGCATGATTCAGCAAGATATGGTTGCAGATGTGGATGCCTCAATAGTTCTCCAGCCTGTCAAATTTCCAGGGAATGTTAGTCTTGTGTCGGTGCCTTGATTGAAACAGTTAACTGACTTTTTCAGACTTACAGTGGGCCTATGTTCTGGATTTTTCCTTAGCATGCTCTTCACTATCTGCTTCCTGAGAGAGAAAGGCTCAAGTTTAGAAGATTTTTTTCAATCTATAATTGGTTAGTCACGGGTTTAGGTACTCACAGGGCTGATGAGTATATTGGGGGCATTGGAGATATTGAAGATCTGTTTATTTTGTTAACCAATGCTGCCATGTCCTTCACGAATGAGACAAAGGAAAATTGCTCATCAGTTTCCAGGCACGTATGTATAGATGATGAAGTAGTGTATCCTTAAGCCGTGCTGTATCAACACTTACTGTTGCTTTGAATGCAGGGCGGTGTGCTAAAATCTCAAACATACAGCAACCTGATGGTAAAAGAGTAGCAAGGTTTCCACAGTTGTTTAATCCTCAAGTTGTTTAATCCTCACATACATCATAATACAGGACAAGAAGCTGACTTTATGAGGAGAAGAATGGGGAGCTCACCAAGTGACCATATGTCAGATTTGTATCCGTAAGGAATGTCTGCTAGTATTTCTGGGCACATGTAGTTTGGGGTTCCTACAACCTGAAAAATTGCATATGTCGAATTTAATCAGTGAATCCAGAGCCATTATGTGTTCATTTTGTCAAAATATTACTCAGCATGTTCTTGGGCCTTAGGAAATTTTAGCAGGAATATGCTGAAACAATTCCACCTATTTGCCAAATCAGCATTTTCTTTTTCATGTTCTGTTTTTGTTAGCATCCATTTTAAATGATGTGATTGAGTATAAAATGCCATATAGGAGACATTAGTGACGAAAATCATGGAGTCGGATATATTCTACTTCAGTGTGGGAACTGTACATGACTAGTGCCGGTACATTTACTGATTTACATTAAAAATGGTTGAAAAGGGTGAGTCCATACCGATGAGGCAAGGTCCTCCATGAGCAGTTTGGCCAAGCCAAAGTCAGCTGTCAAAGAGAGGGAAATTATACTTTCATCTGAATTGTGATAAAGACAACACAATAATTCAGCACCTATACTATAAGTACTATCGCCCATCTTACCGAGCCTGATGTTGTTATCCCTTGTCAATAAAATGTTGGAACACTGCAGGGCAGCAGGACACGAGGAGATGAGATGTTAGGTGATGAACTGCCGAACTGGGCCCATGAAATTGCAGGTGTTGGTAAATTTATTTGTTTCTGTACCTTGAGATCGCGGTGGAGCACGCGGTTGCAGTGCAGGTAGTCAAGGGCGAGGAGCAGTTGCGTGAACCACCGGCAGACCCTCTATCATCACACGAGAACCAAGCAGGCAGAGGTGATAAGTTTATGACCCGATTAAATTTGTAATGCATTATTGAAGGTGCACCTGTAAACAAACACTGGCATTACATTTACTTTTTACAGTTCCAGTTACTGTTGTTACCTCTTCAGAGAAAAGGACGCCCCTGGCCTTCTTGATCCTCTCGGCCCTGTGATTCCAATGCGGATAATAACAAGTTAGGACAAAAAGTATGGACGGTAATTCATTCTTACCAGCGCAGGGAGAGTTCTAATTAAGGAACAAAATCGCGAGTGGGGGTCGCTTACATGTCCCCTCCTTCGCAGTAGCTGGTGACGATGCAGACGGAGGTCCCCTGAAACCACCGAATAAATCCAGGTTGAGTTTCGCTATCGCGGTCGTGGACGACACGCACGCGCACGCGCACGCGCGGGCGCGCGGCGGAGCATCAGGAGGAGGAGGAGGTTTAAGGATTGGGGGCGAAAGGAAGGGAGGAATTGAATTTCGCACGCGGCACGGAAGCTGTACTGTACTGTACCTCGTCCACCCATCCGTCCTTGTACTCGACGATGTAGGGGTTGCTGAGGCTCGCCATCAGGGACATCTGCGGGGTAGGAAGCGAGAGCAGGTATCCGTCAATCCGTGTGTCGGTTGCTTCTTCTCAGTTCTCACACAGGTGCAGGAACGGAGAAGAATAAACCGGGCGTGAATTCGAAGAAAGCACCGAGAATTTCGTTCCCCACCATGGACGGATGTAATAAGTTGTTTGTTTTTTCTCCTACTAGTTACTGCAGCAGCAGGCGCTGGGTGCTCGGCGCATTGCGTACGCAGGCGGTGGGCATGGGCGGCGCGTCCTCCGCTTGGCGGTGGAGCGGAATGGAATGGGGAACGGATTGATCCGGCCGGAGAAGGGTTTGTGTTGTCTTACCTCCTGGTAGGCGGTGCGCTGGAACTTGTCGTTCTGCTTGGAGAGGCGGATCTTCTTCATCACGTACCTGCGGCAATCGGCGGCGGCGGCAACAATAACAGGAGGGATCAGGAATCAATCGGAGCCGAGCACAACGGCGCAGAGTCGAGGAATCAATCGGAGCAGAGACTAGAAAGGCAGAGAAGAGATGTAGGGAATCGGGGCGAAACGGGATCGCCTACGTACCTCTTGCGCTCGGCCTTGTGGAGGACGAGGTAGGCGGAGCCGTATGCGCCCCGGCCGATCTGCTCCACCACCTCGTACTGCTCCATCCCTCCCGAGCTCCCTTCTTCCTTCGATCTATGGCGGGTGCCGCCGCCGAATCCCCTGCTTCGAGGTCGAGGCGGCGGTGCCCGCTTCTGCTTGTGGCCGTTGCGAGAGAAGGAACTGCTTCTGCAAGGAGGAGGACTAGCGCCTAGCGGAGTGAATGATGCCCGCGCGGGGCTTGTGATTATTTGTGCGCGCTGCACCTGCACGCGTGTGGGAGGGGGCGGCAATGATGGCGGGCGGGTTGCGCCCTCGCCGTATTACTCCCCGCTCTGTCGGGTAGCCCGTCCACCGCCCGTTCCCCCGGTAGGCGAGGCCAAGACGGACGGGACGGGGACGGAGACCGACGACCAACGGAACGGCTACGGCTACGCGGCTGCTACGTCAACAGGAGCGAACGGCACCTCGCCCACGGATTAATTGATTGATTGCCTCGGCGAGCGAGCGCGTCTAAGCTTGATGGTCACGGCCGATTAGAGTGGTGGGTACGGCAGGCGTGTCCGTCATGGAACTGACCGGACTATTAATATAATAAATTAATGAATTGATTAATCATCAGTCCAACCGATGCGTTTGTTTCGTCTCTCTTGCCCGTGGTGGTGATGTGGTGCGGGTCGGCATACTATGCAAAGTACTACTACGACTGCTGTACCAGTAGTAGTGGAGGGAACGTTGCTCGCGTCGGCGGGACCCGCACCGCCGGGGCGGTGGATGGGCCGGCCCTTTCCGCCTCTCTCTGTCTCTTCCTACTCCATTTAGTCCCATCGATTCTCTATCTGCTTCTCATCTGGTGTGTGGTAGTATGCTTTTTTGTTTTTCTGATGTGCTTGGTTATGTCAATCTAGTGCGTCTGTGGGGCTGGCTGTTGCCGCATGCTTTTCCTCGTTAAAACTCCCTACTACTACTACTACTCAAAAGGAATGGATCGTTCCTTGGATGCGTTGGTGGGTGCCCACATGGGACCGTTCCTCCAAGGAACGAGCCTTCCTTCTGCTCCCCTCACTACCACAGCTGGAGTGCCTCGTTCCTCACTTCCACACCTGCTTTTCCACTGGGGGACCCGTGGCCGCTTTGCGCCGACCGGCCCTCACGTTACATTCTCTCTCACTCTAGTCTACTGGAAAGCAAGAAACTGCAGCCTTTTAACACTCAACTGCCCACTGGCTGCCCGGCGACAACTCTCACTGTGAGTCTAGCAACATGGACATGGGTAGAACACTATCACTAGAACCACCGCGCTGGCACACGCATGTGCTCCGTTAAAGTAATAAATGTAAATGTAAATCTTGCATCTCTCCGCTCATGTTCATCATATAATCAATTTGCCCGAATCGGCCGAGCACAGCAGCACGGCGCGTAACTTGTGGGCTGTGGCAGTTCACGATCACGCGGCGGTCGAGTAGGAACACTGCTACGACTACCACTACTCGAGTAGCGCTGCCACATGCATGTGCCCTCCTCCTCAGGGGCGCGTGCTGTGCAGCGGGCGGCGCCACCGGATCCGCCGCCATTAAAGTTATATCCCGATTTGTTCGGTACACTGTCGCGTGGTACCAGTAGTACTACGTACGTACGCACTTGGGCAGATTTTAAATTCCCACTATAAAGTTCATTATGAAAAAGAAGATTTACATCACATCAAAATATTGACACATGCATAAAATACTGAATGTAGATAAAATAAAAACTCTGCGAGACGAATATTTTGAGCCTAATTAATCATTTTTTGATAACTTTTCACGCATACAAACGAAATGTTACAGTATCGTAATGATTATGAAGAGACCTCAAACCCTCAAATTCCTGCCCCTATTTTGCACTGGTCTCTCGTGGTCACATCCTCTGGCCCCAAAATACGCACCGGCCCGTACTGACCAATGATAGCTAGCCCTGACGAACCCAATCAACCTCCCTGCGATGCATACCACCGCCAAGCTGAACCCAAATAAAGAAAATCAAGATAACAGTCTCTGCGCCGCTCGTCACAAAAACGCTGTCTCGTCGTTAGGATGCAACTCATCTCGTTATATATCTTGCATATACTCTGCTTAACTTATGAAGATACGTACACTAGAACAGCTCATTTGGATATAATAGACCCTCAGCTCCCTGATACTATATGAACGTTATTTAATTTTTCTCTCCAGGTGATACTTATATGGACTTGTTATTAGACTCCTATCTAACGCCTCTGATCTGCCAACAAATTAAATCATGCATCACCACACACGGCAAGCTGCTCCAACCATCACAATCTGTTAGCTAGTAGCGTGTCTATCTGTTGGGTGCCGTTGTTCTTTCCTTAAATTAATAACTACACACAATTCTTTTGTAATAAGCAACAAATTGAATGAATAATGTGACACGAAACATAGCCAAACGCCACCCCAACCCTCTGTCACCGCGGCTGGTATATGATTGGCTAATCATGCATTGGCTTATTGGCTCTGTCGCTTCTTTAACTAGTAGCGTGCACGTTCGACACGCACGTGTATAAAAAAACATGAGACGTAGATTGAGATGAAATTACACAAGCAAACCACATGTTGAGGAAATAAAAAGACAAATTATATGCATGTTTGTCACATCGAGGTACTGAAGATCTTGGGCCCTGAGTTTCTCCATTAGAGAAGAATACAAAGTATACAGAATATATTTGAACCTTTTCTACTTAAAATACAGAATGAAAGAAGAGGGAAGGACTCTTCTCTCTATTCCACCGCATTTCTAATACGAGCTAAAAAACTGAACTACCAAAATATAAGGCACAAGGGCAGGATCTGATTACTTTTAAATTTTCAGAATGCAATATTTAAATAGATCACACCCTCACCTCCAGAATAATTTAGGCACAAGAGTAGGATCCGATTACTTTAAAATTTTCAGAATGCAATATATAAATAGATCACACCCTCACCTCATCCTGTTTGGCAAGCATGATTACCGAATCCTTTTTGCCTGATTAAATTAAAAAAAATACAAACAAATATGTCACATAGAACATCACCTGTTGCTCCTGGAACAAGAGAGCATAACAGATGTTCTCCTCAGAACCAAACAGAATAAGTGAATTGATAAATTAATTGCACCACCTCTATATGCCATCTAGACTTAGTGGATCATGCAAACTTTCCAAAGTCACAAATAAAAATTAAAGTTTATGCTTCAACATACCAGAAAGATGCATATCAGCGAACAACTTTTCCAGGACTTTTTGTATCAGAAATCCTGCAGCTATTTGTATCAGAAATCCTGCAGCTATTGGTTGTATCTCTCAACTTGGATGAATCAATTTCTTGCCTGTGATAAAACTATAGAAGGAAAGTAGTGATAAGACAATAGAGAGAAACTATTCAGTTCAGTTCATCTAAAAGTTAAATCAAATCATATAGTTGGAATTTGAGCCAAGTAGACTATGCAAAAATGTTCATTAGTAGATCAAAATTTCAAGTTTGCCCATAGGCTCTTCCAAATCAGTCCAATCTGTATGATGGAGCTAAAACCATAAATGAGAAACGACATGCTACATATTTCCATAAAATTGACCTATCCAATCAGAATTACTTTTATCATTGAATGTACAATATATTTGTGTTTTCTGAATAATATTGCACACAGGGCAATGGTAGAACAAATACATAGAGGAGCGAACCTCTGGATCGCTGGTCGACAAAACATTATCTTGGCACACGAAACTCTGCACTTCACTGCTGTTCTGCAACGTATCATTCCCTTCCCCCTGTTTCTTCAAATGATATATGAGCAGTCCTTCATATCATCCTCTTCCCTAAGATAGTTTGATCACCTGAGTGCACAAACATGGATTTTCATTGCCAGTGCCCTGCCCCGGAGAGGGCACAAATCCCATTGACATTGCTGTAATGTTTCTCAGGTCTAGCCCCAAGTTCTGTGTTGTTGACTACACAATAAGTGGTGTTTGGGCACATCAAGGTGCAATGACACCGAGTAGCATATGTCTAAAATTTGAAGCTAATTAATGGTTGTTTTAAAATAGAATAGAGATGGTCAGAAACAAAGAAGTTATTTTAAACAGCAATATGCCTCTCACCTGAGAATATAGCAATGGCCAAAGGCACGAGAAAGTGAAGACAACCAGCAAGGCACCAGGTATAAAATGTGCAACCAGCAAGGCACCAGGTATAAAATGTGCATATGGCCTGAATAAAAGTGTGAATCATGCTATCACTTTATCATATCCCCTTTCAAACTCAATAAATTTGAAAATAAAGGAATATTAGCCATAAAGGGATTTCAACAAATCCAGCAAGATACATAATTAAATCCTACCAAGATTCAATCACTAACAAAATGACAAAACCTTGCACAACACGATCCCCCACATATCCTTATTTTTCAAACAGCAACTAAAAATATAGCATGAAATTCTCATCGAGAAACAGATCACTTGTAATATGATTAGAATGGAAAAATATAGCAATTTCATGCAACATTGGGTTTGGAGCATTCTGACCTGGAGCTTTTTTGGTGGGAATAGCAAGTGTGTTACTGAGGAAGGAGCACCACGACTTCCATCATACTTGCAGGTTGCAGCCATGAAGCTGCTAGGACAGAGGAGATTGCCGCCCCGAAAGGATGTGGAGAAATCACGCCTGGGAAAGTTCCCTCCTTGCTGCCGTCAAGCGTGTGCCATGCCGAACAAACACACACAGACCACTGGCAAATGTTTAAATCAAGCGTACAAGCAGCCATTTTTACCAATAAAAATAGATGCAGTCTATGTCAAACAACCAAAATAATAAAGGAACAGAGCAAATGATAGTAAAAGAAAAAAGTAAAAGACATAATTGTAGCGGGTAGAATACAACCCAAGGATAATTGCTGCGTGTTTGGTTTCTATATCTAATATCGACACATGAGCACAGGTCATATCCTTCCCATAAATCAAGAAAATTATTCTTCTAGCCATTGAAATAAACAATATGTAAGCATTATTTCCAATGACACCACTTCATCTGGAATCTAGAAATAAGAAGAAAACTTATAATTTATTGATTTATGACCTTGTCCTTTCATGTCCATATATATCAGTTTATTTAGCAGAATTAACCTTGCCGTAGCTAGGGACCTGGCCTACAGCACCCTCGGCATTTCTCTGATCCTTTCCCTAACGAAAAAAAATCCAGTTAATATGAGGAACAAAGAGGCCCAAATTAACAATCAAAGCAATATCACTACTCTCCCCTCTCATTGTGTACCCTCTATCCACTAATATGGAGTACAATAGATTACTAAGCGGCAGGAAAAAAATTAATGAAGGGATTACTAAATAAACAGAACCATGCAATTGGACTGTGATGAATAACCATTGGGAAAGGGCAAGTGATTTCAGAAAGAACGTACCAGACATTAAAATAGAAACCCTTGGACCAACAATTCACGAGAGAGATCCTATCCCAGATCTGTAGACATCTGCAGTAAAAAGAAAGAGAATTTAAGAATCACAAAAAAGGTAGAAACCCTAGACCAAAGGCAATCTGATTCTATTGGCGTAGCAATGCCCATGCAGGTCGGTGACCATGTGTTGACGTAAAATCCGCACCTCACGCCAAGCACACAGCAAGCCGAACAAGCTGGCTTCACACGTGGCCCTGACTTTCGAATCCGGAAGCGTGCCAGTCAGTTTGCCTGAAAACTAACAAAGGGAATAAAACGTTTAGATCAAAAACCTGGAACGTGCCGGGTGAGACCAGACAGTTCCATATTTGCGGCATCGAAGCCAATCTTGAGAGACAAATAGCTACAGAGAAGCTATCTGTCGGCAGTTAAAACCTCATTCGGCAATCGGCAAGGTACGCAAGGAACGCACTGCCGAATGCATGACGTAAGCATGACGAAAGATCGGCTTTCAACCGAATGAACATTACAACACATACTCATAGCCGATTAACGAGAAACAGAGCATGATGGATAAATAAAAGGGTGAAACATGATCATAAATTCGCAGTAAACAAAGAATGCATAGGCCGAAAGCAGCACCCGTCAAGCATGATAACAAAACAAGTTAATCCACCGCATGATACGACTTGTTTGTGACCACACCACTAATCAGATTAGACCAATCCACCGCATGATACAATCTAACCATGAAAAGCTAAAAGCATTCAATGTTTAGTTACGAACCCACAACACAGTCACGAATTTACATTAAAACAAGAATGCATAGGCCGAAAGCAGCACCCGTCAAGCATGACAGCAAACGAGTTAATCCACCGCATGATACAACTCGTTTGAGGCCACACCACCAATCAGATTAGATCAATCCACCGCATGATACAATCTAATCGTGAAAGGCTAAAAGCATTCATTGTCCAATACAAACCCACGAACACACGTTCACTCGTGAGAGATCTGCCGAATACGGCTATTTAGCCGAATCGGGGTCCATGGCGAAGGAACAAGCCTAGTCGGTAAAGATAAATCTATCAGATCGAATCGAATTCTAATCCACCGGATGATTAGCTCTAAGACGACCCAAAAACCTGCATCTACCGCATGATACCCGGTTCTGTCAAGATCTACACAATGCCGACAAGCTTGAACCCGCGACACGTAGCAACCTAGATCGGTTTCGGATTCGGCTATGAGGGGATGAATCGTCGTAAAGCAGAGCCGATCCTAGCCGATCTAGATTGGGCAAAGGTGTGTTGCATGAATTAAGCACATAGTAAAAACGAAGCAACACGGGGTAACTTAATGAATCTGCTAGATCTTGCCGAAATCTAACAGAGCCGATAACTTGGTCCATACTAGATCTTAGCCCACCGCATGGCTCATGACCTAACAGAGGAACCTTCTTGAGACCACAACTTAAATCCACCGGATGATACTAAGCATGGTAACAAGACTACTTGCATCAAAGCTTAAATCCACCGCATGATACTAAGCATGATACAAGGTTGCCGGTACTTACGGAGGTCGACGGATCGATAACTCCTCTCGAAGAACTCGACGACTCGACTAGAGGACTCGATGTTGGCACGGGGCCGGTTTGTTGTATTGATTGGTTGTTGATTCTTTTTCTCAACTGCCATGGGTTTATATTTATACCCAGGTCTTGATACAACTCCTAGTCGGACACGACTGCAATACTTATCCCTAAAATAAACGATGAATCTTCGTGTCCATGTCGCATTCCTTGTTGAACCGGCCTTTCTTTTATATTCCACGTCATCACGCCTTCCCGAGTACTCTTTCCATACGATCAGCGCTTCTGCCGAATGACGACGTGTTCCCGACCGCAGAGCATCTTTACCGAATGCTTCACCTCTGCCGAATGACGACGCGCTCCCGACCGCAGAGCGTCTCCTGCCGAATGCTCCAGCAAAGTCTCCTAGCCGAATGGTATCTTTCCACCAAATCTGGCCCACATGTCAGCTTCTTTCCGGTGCCAATTTTTGGTGTCAACACATGCCCCTTCGATTTCGGGATAAAGGTGATCTTTATTTCGGAATCGACCACAAGCACCAAACATTCTCAAGCCAACTCTACTCGACACCCGCCATTCTCCTTTGAATCCACGAGGCTTCCGCTCAGATCCGCACTCTAGGTCATCAGCGTTTCAAGACTCAACCTCCTCATGGCGAATCAAGATTTCGCACTTCAGGTAAACTTTAATCTCTCCAAGCTCATTCAACAATCTTTTCTTGATTCCTGTTTCAAATCTCTTTATCCTTTTCCATGCTTGACAGGCCCTAGCTGCCGAAATCCTCATCCCTGTTGAAGAGAAATCTCCATCGTATTTTCTCGGTCCTGTAGGGAACTCAGATCCCTCTGAATTCATCGCAGCCGAATCCCAAAGGATCCCGTTCAAGATCTCTCTGGCCAATCCTCACAAGTGGCAAGACACTTTCAAGAACTGGCCTCTGCCCCCGATTGCAGGCTGGAGGAATTGGTACAAGAGAATATCAGATGATAAAAGCCCCCAAACACAGAACTGGGATCGTCTGCGCATATCTCACTGCTTGGAGTTGTCATTGGCTGAAACACCCAAGAATGAGAACCTTCTGATTGCAGCTTGCCACTTCTGGTCCAATGGTGCCAACGCCTTTTTATTCGGTCATGGTCCAATGTCTCCCAACTTGGCTGATGTATATATGATGACTGGTTTGAACATAACAGAAACTGTTCGACCATATGACCACAAGGGCTCCTCCAAGCAGACAGGAGTCAAAACAGGGGTTGGATATAAAAGATACATCCAAAACTATATGTCTGATGGCCCCTTGACCGATGTAGAGTACAGGGCTTTCCTGAATATGTGGCTGTGCAGGTATGTCTTCTGTGGCAAAGCCAATGAGCCAACTTTGAACCACATCGTGATGGCTGAAGAACTGGCTGCTGGTAAACTCATCCCATTGGGAAAATACCTCCTGGGCAGCGTCTATCACATGCTTAATCAAACTACCCAATTGATGCACACCAACAAGAAAATACCTTGTGCGAATGGTCCCTGGTGGTTTGTCCAGATGTGGCTACAACTGTACATGCATCAGATTATTGCCATTGATCTCAACAGCAGAGAATTCCCTTCCATCAACTATGCAGAGGGAGAGATCAAGAAGACCAAAGGTTGTCAAACTTATGGAGAAGCTGCTTCTACTGTATCCATCAACAAAAATATCTGTGAATTATTTGAGCTCTTCTTCAAAGGCTTTGATCATCCTCTCTGGTTTCCATATCTGGACAATGACAACCTCACCCTCCCCTGTGAATTCGGCTTTGAATCTGGATGCACTGACGTACATTCTATAGCAATTTTCAATGCTTTCATCCATCCTTGTATCCTGCCAGCCGAATTTCATGGGGGAAGACTAGTTCAGAGCACATATGAATACTATCAGCCGAACATAGCAGCCAGGCAATTGGGATGTGGCCAGGTGCCCCCAAGACTATTCCTTCATGAATTTCTCAAGCCTAGGGAAATCATCAAAGATGCCACAGAAACAAGAAGAATCTTCCCTTATAGATGCTGTGACACAATCTATGCACCTGAGCCCTTTGTGCCAATAATATTTGCACACCCTAGCTTCATAATCTGGTGGCAAGAACTTCATGATCATATCTTCAATGTGCCAATTCATCCTCTCTGTCTCGAGTTGATGTCAGACTACCAACCAGGCTCAGAGGTAATATGTTCAGCTTTTATTCACTTTCAATCAAATAAAGATCCAACTTGACCTTGACTTTACCATCTTTGCAGGACATCATACCTGCCCCTCTTGCCAGGGCAATTGTATACAAGGCAGCAGGCCCAATCTCAGCTCTGGGATATCAATCCCCAACTTTAGCTCAAATAATGGCCAGACAAGCTATCCTGGATCCAAAAATCACCAGGCCATCATCTGTCAAAAGGAAGACCCTTGTCCTGGCAGCCTCCTCAGGCACAAAGAAAAGAAAAGTGGTTCCCAAGAAAATCATCCAGGTCAGATCTCCCTTTCTTTGGCCATGATGTCAATAATATTCTGCTCAACTTCACCTTTCCTTGTTTTTTCAGGCCAAAGCTCAGCAATGGTTGGCTAGCACAGAAATTGCCGATGCCTCATTGGACGGTAAAAAATCTACCACTTCATTTTTCTTAATTTCTTGTCATCGGCATTTACTCTCTTGCCAACTGCAGAACAAGCTTCAACAGATCCTGCCTTGGAAAGCTCTTCCCTTCCTCATGATTCGTCTTCAGCTTTGCTGCCCCTTCCAGAAACAGGAATAGAATCCTCTTCAATTGACACTCCGGTTTCTCCTCAGCCAGATACACAAACTCCCATCATGGAACTCAAAACACTTCCATCTCCCACTCGGGAAGCCAGGGCCGAGGTAAACATAATCATTCAATTCTCTTGACTCTCTCTCATTCGGCAATTCTTTTACTAATTCGGCAAGAACCCGTTTCAGGAGAAATCCACTTCATCACCCAGCTATTCCTTTGCTGTGGATGACTGGGTTACCGAACAAGGAGAAGAGATTACTTCTAGCCAAGATTTATCAGAAGAAACCAAAGCAAAGCTGAAAGACATCTTAGTCTTACTGAATAAGAGCATCCAAGACCAGGCTACACATGCTGTTTCATTAAGAGACGTACTGGACTCCATTGATCAAGAACTCCCAGCTGACATCAAGACCGCATTAGAGCCAGTCTCTCAATTGGATCAGCAATTCGCAGCAGTGATGCAAGCCTTGAGCAATCAATCTTCTCTGCCAGCCTTAGAGCAAAAAAGATCTCTGATCAAGCAGTCAGTAAAAGCCCTGCACTCTCAAGATCAAGAGAATAATGAGCTGTTGACCAAGCTGGTATCTGATCTTGAGAGCAAAAAGGCCAGGAAAGCTGCACTTGAAGCCGAATTGCAACGCTTATCGGCCGAAATTGAAGCTGACGAGAAGAATATTGCTGAGCTTCCCAAATTATCAGAAAGAATACGAAAAGAAGCTTCAGCCACTCTGAACAAGGATAAACAACTCAAGGCAAAGCTCAAGGCTCTGGCTAAAACCCAAGAAGCTGACAAAAACTTGTTAGACAACATTAGCAACATGATTTCCAATGCCACAAATGTAATTTCAAAATACTTGGGTTTGTAACTTGTAACCAATAACCTGTAGCCGAATAATTGCCTCATCTTGTGAATTCGTAGCTGTTAACTCTTCTTCTCCATCATTGCGAACAACTCATTCGGCAAGATCATCTACAAATAATATTAAGCTAAAAAATGCTTTTAACTTAACGCAGCCGAATCTTACCCAGTCAAAGCCGAATACGATTCGGCAAGGATCCCAAGCGACATGGGAGCCATTCGGCTAGGAAAATCCTTTCCACCTTCCGAACTCTTCGGAATACGTGCCACGATCTTTGGCCACGATTTCCTCTGCGGGTTTTATAAATAAACACCCAGGCAGCCCACGGTCTCTTCATCAAGTTCTTCGCCTTCCAAGTTCTTGCCGGTCCAAGCCATTCTCTTCCCCATCCACAGTAATTCCGAGGAACCCCAATGGCCGACAACAACAGGAGGCGCCCGGCCGCTGATGAGGCCGAAGGAAGTCGTGCCGGTGCCCGCCGCAGGCGAGTAGCTACTCGCTTCTCTCTGTTCTTCTCGAGATTTCCTCCCTCTTTCTTGACGAATCTTTTCGTTCTTCCAGGGTAATCCAATGGATTGCTGACGCTGGTGCGCCAGTTGCAGCTCCAGCCGCTGCTCCTGCGGCATCTTCGAGTTCGTCTAATCGATCTCTCGAATCGGACGACTCCCGCTACACGGACGGCGATGCCCGCCGATTCAAGGCGGAGCGCGACGACTCTCGTCGCGAACTGGAGGCTATCTCTAAACAAGCCGGGATTGCTGACCTCGAATGGCAGCACGAGCGCAAGCAACTGCTCGAAGTCATCGATGGTGAGTCCTGCAATCTGCTCAATCTCAATCTCATCCCCCGAATGATATTAATCTGTCGCCCCTTTTGTAAACTTGCAGCGCGTGATGCCGAACTCGATCGGCTGAAGGTGCTGGTGAACGAGCTGGCGAACAAAGTGAATGCTTCTGGGGACACACCAGAAACTCGCCTCGGCGCGGTGGCGGGCCGTATCGATGAGGTGGCCTCGCACGGCATCCGTCTGGGCACTGCCGCAGGCCTAGTCGCCATGTCGACGCACACCAACACCGACTACTCCAGGCTACCAACCGGCTTCACTAATGGTAACCCGGAGGAGATCGACGACATCGAGGCCTCCATAGATCGCCTTGATGCTCATGGCGCCGCCATTGCCGATTCCATTCATCCCCAATCCGTCTTGAACAAGCTATTTCATTAGTTTGTACTAGGGATTTATGGAATTTCGGCAATAAAACTTATCTTTTGTGATCTTGCATGAATCATCTGATGTAGTATATTTTGTGCTAAGGGCAATACATTCAGTACTGGCCATTTTCCTTTTCTGTTAACATTTGTTCTGAAGGCGATTTCTTCCCGAATATCGGCTGTTTGGCAAATTAATATATCAATCACCGATCGATTTCAACACTGGGATAATACCTCTTCAAATATCTTCCATTTATAGCAGAAGCAAATTCTTCTCCCAACAATGTCTTCAAAATATATGCATTTCCAGGCATGCATCTAACCACTCTAAAAGGCCCTTCCCAATTTGGAGACCACTTGCCGAATGCTGCGTATTTGGTTCCAATCGGCAATATTGCTTTCCAAACTAGATCACCTTCTGTGAATTGCTTAACTTTCACCTTCTTGTTGTAGTATTTAGCAACTCGCACTTTATTCTTCTCAATATTCTCCAAGGCCCTGAGACGAATCATATGCAAATCTTCTAATTCGTCCATCATTAAATCTTTATAATCTTTAGAACTTAAATCCTTTTGCAACTTTATTCTCCTTGAGTCTAATTGTATCTCCCATGGCAAAATAGCATGATGCCCATACACCAACTCATAGGGAGACGTCTGTGTAGCCCCATGTGGAGCCATTCGGTAAGCCCATAAAGCCTCATTAAGTACCGAATGCCACTTTCTCGGCTTCTGATCAATCTTTTTCTGTATAATCTTAATCATAATCTTGTTAGAAGCCTCTGCCTGACCATTAGCTTGGGCATAATAAGGAGAAGAATTTAACAATTTGATGCCCATACTTTCAGCAAAATCTCTGAATTCTGAAGATGTAAATTGAGTCCCTTGATCAGTAGTGACTGTCTGAGGAATCCCGAATCTGTAAATGATGTGTTCTTTAACAAATTCAACCATATTCTCCGACGTCACTTTCTTTAATGGAATTGCCTCAACCCATTTGGTAAAATAATCGGTTGCCAAAAGCACAAACTTATGCCCCTTGCTAGATGGAGGATTTATTTGGCCAATCAAATCTATTCCCCATCCTCTGAATGGCCATGGCTTGACAATGGGATTCAAAACCGATGCTGGAACTCTCTGAATGTTTCCAAATTTCTGACAGTCTTGACATCCTTTATAATATTCAAAACAATCTTCCAACATTGTCGGCCAGTAGTATCCAGTTCTTCTAATAACCCACTTCATTCGGTAGGCCGATTGATGTGCTCCACACAATCCATCATGTACTTCACTTATCAGCCTTTTTGCTTCTTCATGACTTAAGCAATGTAACAGCACTCCATCCAGGGATTTATAATACAAATTATCATCAAGAAGAACAAACTTTAAAGCTTTATACCTGAGCTTTCTAGAAACCTTTCGGGATGGATTCTCCAGATAATCGGCAATCTCTTTTCTCCAATCATCTTCTGCCAGATTACTCCCGAATGCGTATACATCATTAGCAAAAACTTCTCGAAGCTCTTTATAACCTGATGCACTTTGGGCCAATCTATTTGCCTCTCCATTATCCCCTCTAGGAATGTGTTGTAAAATTACTGACCGAAAGCTCTTCAATATTTCTTTGCATTCTTCATAGTAATTCCTCAAGGTATCACTTTTGCACTCATATTCACCATTCAATTGCTTTATGACCAATTCTGAATCTCCAAAAATTTCAACCGCAATGGCATCCGCTTCTTTCAAATATTGGAGCCCTTTGAGCAATGCCTCATACTCAACTTGATTGTTAGTAACAGCAGATTGAATGGGAACAGCAAACTCAAATGTTTCTCCTTTGGGTGAAATTAATAAGATACCTGCTCCACCACCTTTGTTGCATGAAGATCCATCGAAGAATAACACCCAAGGAACAATGTTAAGCAAATTTAACGATGTATCATGATGTTCAGTAATGAAATCGGCAATAATCTGTCCCTTAACAGCCTTTGCCGATTCAAATCTCAATTCAAATTCAGACAAAGCTAAAATCCATTTGCCAATCCTTCCGTTCAAAATCGGCATAGACAACATGTGTTTTATCACATCAAACTTTGAATACACAATGCATTCGGCATGTAGTAAGTAGTGCCGAAATTTTGTACAGGAGTAGTAAACACATAAGCAGAGCTTCTCTATAGCCGAATACCTTGTCTCTGGATCCAGTAACTTTCGGCTAAGGTATGCAACTACTCTTTCCTCCCCTTCAAATTCTTGAATGAGGGCCGATCCAATAATTTGGGCATCGGCCGCCACGTACAACTTGAAAGGCTTGTTCAACTGTGGAGGCACCAATACTGGTGGCTTCTTCATGTACTCTTTTATTTCATTGAAAGCCTTCTGTTGTTCGTCACCCCATACAAACTTTTGATCCTTTTTTATTTTCAACAGTGAGGAAAAGGGCAACACCTTTTGTGACAAGTTTGATATGAACCTTCTCACGAAATTTATCTTGCCAAGCAATGATTGTAGCTCTTTAAGATTAGTTGGAGGAACAATTTCATCAATTGCCTTCATGCTTTTCTTACCAACTCCTATTCCTCCTTCATGTATCAAAAATCCCAGAAACTCTCCAGCCGAAACTCCAAAAGCACACTTGTTCGGGTTCATCTTAAGCCCATGTTTCCTTGTGCATTCTAGAGTTTTCCTTATGTCGGCCAAATGAGACTCATGATCCAAAGACTTGATCACCACATCATCAATATATATTTCCACAATCTTGCCGATCAACTCATGAAAAATATAATTCATAGCCCTTTGATAAGTTGCACCGGCATTTTTCAATCCAAAGGTCATGACAACCCACTCAAACAACCCTATGTGTCCAGGACACCTGAAAGCTGTCTTTACTATATCTTCCAATGCCATATAAATCTGATTGTATCCTGCGTTACCGTCCATGAAACTGAGCACTTTGTATCCAGCAGCAGCATCAACCAATGAATCAGCAATAGGCATTGGATATCCATCCATGGGTGTAGCCCTGTTTAGGTCTCTAAAATCTATGCAAACCCTCATCTTTCCATTTTTCTTATAGACAGGAACAATATTAGAGATCCAATCCGCGTATTTACAGGGCCGAATGAAATTTGCATCTAGTAATCTTTCAATTTCCTTTTTCACATCGGCCAACACTTCTTCCTTGTAGATTTTTCGGGGTGGTTGCTTGTAAGGCTTGTATCCAGGTTTGATTGGCAACCGATGCTCAACAATAGAACGGTCTAGACCGGGCATCTCCGAATAATCCCAAGCAAAGCAGTCCTTGTATTCCTTTAACAGTGTCACCAACTTTTCTTTGAAAACCGAATCCAAATTAGCACTGATAAATGTCGGCCTTGGCTTGTCACCATCTCCAATGTCAACTTCTTCTAATTTATCGGCCGACACAAATCCACGTCCTAATTTTCCATCAGTTCCATCAATTGGATTCTCCATCAAAAATTACTATGAGAGCCGACTGCTTCGATCGGCTGCTGATCACTGCTGGCTGGTGCTACAGGACCTTCTCCCCAGTCTTTACCTGAGAAACAATCTATGCCTTGATACTCCCAGAAAGCTGGTTCCATATTTGCCACGCTTATTGAATCATCTGCTTGGACAATCTCTACCTCATCATCTATCCACTGAATAAGCTGTTGATGCATAGTAGATGGAATACAACAATTCGCATGAATCCAATCTCTTCCAAGCAGCAAGCTATATGCCCCTTTGCCCTCAATGACAAAGAAAGTCGTAAGCAGAGTCTTGGACCCAATCATCAGATCAACGTGCACACATCCCTTGGTGTCCGAAGGATTTCCAGCAAAATCATTCAGAATTATGCTCGTTGGTGTCAAATCTCTAAGGCCCATACCAAGCTTCCTGAATGTGGTATATGGCATTACATTGACAGCAGCTCCTCCATCGACAAACATCTTGGTCAATGGTTTGCCATTAACATATCCCTTCAAGTACAGTGGCTTCATGTGCCGATTCTGGGTTGGCTTCTCAAAAACAGCTTGTTTGTTCAACATCAATTGTGCCATTAACCCAAATTGTTCGGCATCATCTATATCGGGCAATATTTCTTCCTGTACAATTTGATTAGATGGAGCCATGAATTCATTCGGCAAGAAACATACCATGCATGTAGGAGCCGAATGACTATGTTCGTCAGGCCTGTCTTTTGGGAGCCATATCGATTTCATCCTAGGCCTTGCTTGCTTTAATTCTTGATTCCTCAGGCGTTGGACTCTTCTCTTCTGACTCCTTCTTAAACCAGGTGGACACCATTGTCCTTTCTGCCAAACATACTCATGATCTTCTTCTTCATGATCAATCCATCTGAAATCAGCATGTCTCTTTCTTGGTTGATCATCAAAACGCCGATCATCACTAGGATGTACCCTGCCAATCCTTTCATGGACAGATCGGCGATTGACAGTTCCCTGCCTATGTTCGACATACCCATTATTGCACTCAGGACAATTATTCCTTGTAGGCAGCTTTAAACCTTCGTTCCAACAGTGTCTGAAAAATGCACACCCCCAATGCGCACGTTCCTGTTCTCGAGCATATTCCTCTTGTTCTTCCTCAAATCTTTCTTCTTCGCGTCTTCTTTCCTCCTCCTCGTATTCACGCCTTTGAAAACGCTCTTTTTCTTGCTGACGCTGCCATTTGTTGAGGAGAATACGTGTAGTAACTCTAGGTTTAAAGGATTCGCCCACTTCAAATCGGCTATTCGGGAACCGAAGATTTTTCTGGCGAATCTGTTCCATTGTGATCTGCCGAGTGGGATCAACTGAACCATCCTGTCTTGCCTTCTTTGATGTTAAAACTTTCAATTTTCCCTTTTCTCCAGATGGAACAGCATTCACTATATTAACCGAGAACCCGATCATATTCTGAGGGAAAGGGTTACTGTCCAGTTTCATCTTGTTGTCGAATTTCAAATGTCCTTCCTGGATAGCTTTCTGAATCTTCATCCTAAAGACTCTGCATTCATTAATGGAATGAGAATTTCTATCATGAAACCCACAGTACCTCTTATCTTTCACTCCATCGGGCCGAAGCATAGAATGCCCCTCTGGCAATTTGATTCGGCCTTCTTTCACCAGGAATTCAAATAATTTGTCTGCCTTAGTTACATCAAAATCATATGTTCCCTTCATCTGTTTGATCCATCTTTGAGTCATTGTAACTGGTTCTTTGCTCCACACTATCTCTGCTGCAGCTATTTCCTCGCTATCTTCATATTCATCTTCTTGGTCTGCCCTTTCAAGGAATTGGTTATAGATGTCAGCCACATCATTATTTTTAGCAAATCTGACATCTTTCTTGAAACCATACGCCTGGTTACTCATCAAGGCCAATCTGTGCGACAACTGGCCCAGATCATCAAACTCCATCCCGAATAGCTTCTCCCGAATAACAGGCAGCATTCCAGCTACAGCCATACCAGCCAGTTGATCATCAGGTATGTTCAGAGAAAAGCACATACTCTTAGTTTCCCTAAATCTCCTGAGGAACTCTGTAGGTGTTTCATTATTCCTCTGCCTTAAGCTGGTCAAATCAACCAACTTTTTCTCGGTACTGCCAATGTAGTAATGAGCGTGGAATTTCTGTTCCAGGTCCTTCCAAGTACAAATTGACTGGGCAGGCAAAGAAGCAAACCATGTAAAAGCTGGACCCGTCAGTGACAAAGGAAAGTATCTGATTCTGAAAGCCTCATCTGCCGAAGCCTCTCCAAGCTGCATCAGATATCGAGCTATATGTTCCACAGTGCTAGTATCATCTTGTCCTGAGAATTTAGTAAACTCTGTAGGCACCTTGACTCTATTCGGCAATGATACCCTCTGGTACCATTCAGGGAAAGGAGACGAGTACATGTATCCCTGATTTTTAGGCTTCAGACCGAATTGATTTTGCAATACATCGGTCATTTTTTGCACCATGAGGTCAATACTGGTGTCTTGATTCCCTGGTCTCCCAGCAAGCATGCCTGTAGTACCAACGTACCCAGGATTCGGGAGGGCGTCGATAGCATTGTAATCCATAAACTCTGAATATCCGTTTCCATATAAATCCCTCTGCAGTCTGTTGTTCAAGGGAGATATCTTGTAAGCAGAAGCAGGCGGATTCCCTGTGGTGCCGAATGCCATATCACCGTATGTGCGAGTTTTCGGCAGTGCAAGCTGAGGATCTTGCCGAATCGGTTGTCCATTTATATCTTTAACACCAGAACCTCCAGTTTCATCAGCATTCCCTTTACCATGTGGTTTCTGAACTGGTGCTTGAACATTGAAGTATGTCGGGCCACCCAATTGCCCATGTATCTGCTCGAAGGGTTTATCTACATGCTGACCAAAAATGCTTACCATTATATGCCGAAAACTGTTTAAGAACGCAGCATTATGATTGGTCATTGTCTCTCCCAAAGCTTTGTATAACAAGCCCGAGAATCTCTCCCTTTCTTCTTCTTCAGTAAGATCAGATTGCCCAGGAAGGAGAACTCTTGGCAGATCGGACTTGAGAAAAGGTGCACCACTCCTGTTCTTGGCGAAAGACAGTAAACATTTGTTAATGAATTGACTAGCAGCAGCCTTTACCATCTGTTGATGCTCTTCAGACAATTCTTCCAAAGTGACATCCACGATGTCGCTCAACTCAGGCATCTTGAAAACTTGTATTTGTCCCACCGGGCGTGCCAAAAAGTGTGTTGACGTAAAATCCGCACCTCACGCCAAGCACACAGCAAGCCGAACAAGCTGGCTTCACACGTGGCCCTGACTTTCGAATCCGGAAGCGTGCCAGTCAGTTTGCCTGAAAACTAACAAAGGGAATAAAACGTTTAGATCAAAAACCTGGAACGTGCCGGGTGAGACCAGACAGTTCCATATTTGCGGCATCGAAGCCAATCTTGAGAGACAAATAGCTACAGAGAAGCTATCTGTCGGCAGTTAAAACCTCATTCGGCAATCGGCAAGGTACGCAAGGAACGCACTGCCGAATGCATGACGTAAGCATGACGAAAGATCGGCTTTCAACCGAATGAACATTACAACACATACTCATAGCCGATTAACGAGAAACAGAGCATGATGGATAAATAAAAGGGTGAAACATGATCATAAATTCGCAGTAAACAAAGAATGCATAGGCCGAAAGCAGCACCCGTCAAGCATGATAACAAAACAAGTTAATCCACCGCATGATACGACTTGTTTGTGACCACACCACTAATCAGATTAGACCAATCCACCGCATGATACAATCTAACCATGAAAAGCTAAAAGCATTCAATGTTTAGTTACGAACCCACAACACAGTCACGAATTTACATTAAAACAAGAATGCATAGGCCGAAAGCAGCACCCGTCAAGCATGACAGCAAACGAGTTAATCCACCGCATGATACAACTCGTTTGAGGCCACACCACCAATCAGATTAGATCAATCCACCGCATGATACAATCTAATCGTGAAAGGCTAAAAGCATTCATTGTCCAATACAAACCCACGAACACACGTTCACTCGTGAGAGATCTGCCGAATACGGCTATTTAGCCGAATCGGGGTCCATGGCGAAGGAACAAGCCTAGTCGGTAAAGATAAATCTATCAGATCGAATCGAATTCTAATCCACCGGATGATTAGCTCTAAGACGACCCAAAAACCTGCATCTACCGCATGATACCCGGTTCTGTCAAGATCTACACAATGCCGACAAGCTTGAACCCGCGACACGTAGCAACCTAGATCGGTTTCGGATTCGGCTATGAGGGGATGAATCGTCGTAAAGCAGAGCCGATCCTAGCCGATCTAGATTGGGCAAAGGTGTGTTGCATGAATTAAGCACATAGTAAAAACGAAGCAACACGGGGTAACTTAATGAATCTGCTAGATCTTGCCGAAATCTAACAGAGCCGATAACTTGGTCCATACTAGATCTTAGCCCACCGCATGGCTCATGACCTAACAGAGGAACCTTCTTGAGACCACAACTTAAATCCACCGGATGATACTAAGCATGGTAACAAGACTACTTGCATCAAAGCTTAAATCCACCGCATGATACTAAGCATGATACAAGGTTGCCGGTACTTACGGAGGTCGACGGATCGATAACTCCTCTCGAAGAACTCGACGACTCGACTAGAGGACTCGATGTTGGCACGGGGCCGGTTTGTTGTATTGATTGGTTGTTGATTCTTTTTCTCAACTGCCATGGGTTTATATTTATACCCAGGTCTTGATACAACTCCTAGTCGGACACGACTGCAATACTTATCCCTAAAATAAACGATGAATCTTCGTGTCCATGTCGCATTCCTTGTTGAACCGGCCTTTCTTTTATATTCCACGTCATCACGCCTTCCCGAGTACTCTTTCCATACGATCAGCGCTTCTGCCGAATGACGACGTGTTCCCGACCGCAGAGCATCTTTACCGAATGCTTCACCTCTGCCGAATGACGACGCGCTCCCGACCGCAGAGCGTCTCCTGCCGAATGCTCCAGCAAAGTCTCCTAGCCGAATGGTATCTTTCCACCAAATCTGGCCCACATGTCAGCTTCTTTCCGGTGCCAATTTTTGGTGTCAACACCATGCATGGCAAAGGAAATTTCCCAAATCTGTAACCAATTAAATTTCTCCCACAGAATCCTACCATTCTCCAATTTGAATCCGAATCTATATGCAATACTACTCTGAACCCAAATTTACAGTTACACCCAAGAAACATATTTTCCTAATTCCTATCCTGAACATTTTCATCATTCCTTTTTTTCCAAGGATCATGTGCCCCAATCTGGCAATTTCACCTCATATATTTTGGTGGTATAGCACTAAGGGCAAGAAAACAAAATAATTTTCTTAGAAAAAAAAAGAAGAACCTGGTCCATGCCTATTGTCATGACGACATCCTCGCCATTGCCAACGGCGTGGCCTCGGCGAGCGGCGTCGGTATGGGGCTCGGCAACAGCGAAGTCCGGCACACGGGGCACGTCGGGTGCTGCCGGAGCCACGGGTCCACGCACTCCCGGTGGAACATGTGGCCACACTCCGGCAGCATCCGGAGCACGTCGCTGTCGCCGTAGTTGTCGAGGCACATGGAGCAGCACGTGCACGTGGTGCCGTTCTTGGCCTTGGCCTCCCTCCTGGCCCCGCAGTACACCAACTCCGGGAAACCCTTCAGCGTGGCCTCGTCGATGCCGAGCTCGACGTCGTGCACCCCTTCGCCGCCATCGCCGCTGCCTCCGACCCGGCCGCCGCGACGGATTCGAGAGGGAGCCAGCCGAGCAGGAGCTCCGTCCCCGGCCAGATCAGACCCGCTTCCAACGCCACCGTCCAGCCGCGAATCCTCCCGCGCGAGATCCGGCCGTGGTTCGGCATGGGGAGGAAGACGCCGGGGTCCGCACCGCCACACGAAGCAGGTGGCCGTCCCCGTCCTAGACGCGAGGAAATCTGGCGACGCCTGGGGAAGCCGAAGCTCCGCCGTCGTGTCACTGCGTGCTCGCCCTCGGTCGGGTAAGGCAGCATGGATAGGAGGGTAGGGGATGGGAAGGGGGTGGCGCGATGGAGATGGGGAGCGGCGGGAGGGAGGCGGGGGCGATAGAGTGATTTGGGTCGGGTGCGGCGGGATGAATGACTTAAGGGGCAATAGCGTGATTCACGGACAGCGGGTCGGGTGGGTACACGCGGGCGGGTATAGTTGGGCGCGGTGACAAAAAAAATTTCGTAGAGGGAGGGAAACTGTGGGATTGAATGAAAATTTTCTCTTCACTTTCCCATTCTCTAGTGGAGGGAGCGGAAATTCTCTTCACTTTCCTATTTCCGGTGGAGGGAGCGGGCGCGGTGGAAATTTTTTTTGAAGGAGGAGGGCTGTCAGCACTACCAAAAAAATTCACATCCGCACCCCTCATAGAACTCGGCACTTTTTGGACCCGGTGCTAATGGTGTATCGACACCGGATTCAATAGCTATGAGCAGGACGAAGCGCATATACACGGTACGGGGGAGCTCATTAGCACCGGGTCGTAGCAAAACCCGGTGCTAAAGGGCCCCCATTAGCACCGGCTGCAGCCACCCGGTGCTAAATTGTTCAAGCTTATTTAGCACCGGTTGAAACCTACAACCGGTGCTAAATAAGCAATCCGGCCACCGACGGTCACTCTCTTTTTCTATCTCTTCTTCTCCCCAGTCTTATCTTCTCACTCCTTCAATCTTATCTACTCTCTTCCTCTTCTCACTTCGTTCCTTCTCTGGATATCCAGGTGAGCGGGCGGACGGGCGCTGGCCGCCGGCGGCGCAGTGGGCGAGGCGCTGGCCAGTGGTGCGCGGGCGGGCCAGGGTGCTGGCTCGGTCGGCGCAGGCGCTGCAGGCGAGCGGGTGCTGCAGGCAAGGCGAGCGGCTCGGGCATAATTGCAAGCAAGGCGAGCGGTGCCCCTTTTCTTTTCCTTCGTTTTTTTCTGGCCAAACGAAATCAAGGTCATTATCTAATAGGTTGCTGTCTCGATCTGTAAATAATTGCCTGCTGCTAGTAGCCAATCCGTGGACGTTGGATCTGTAATTAAACATATTTCATGGTTTGTGTTACTGCTGTTGGATCTTGGATGTGTGATGTAAATTGAGATATTTCAACTTTTTATTTCTTTCTTTCTCCTCTTATTTATCTACTTCTCTTCTTCTTTCTTTTTCTGTTCTTGAAGAATAAGAATAAAAATTTGTTGTTCTTGTTCTTGAAGGACAGAGAAAAGATGACGACGAGCTAGAAAAGAGAGAGAGGAGAGGGAAAGAGACGAGAGTAAAAGAGCGTTTAATTTTTTTACGTGTAAAAATCTTTAGCATCGGGTATATTTTCAACCGGTGCTAAAGTACTTTAGCACCGGGTCAAATAGCAGCACATTTAGCCTCGGAAGGTTAGCACCGGTTGAAAAATCCGGTGCTAAAGCCGGTTCCCAACCGGTGCTAAAGTCACGTGTTCTGGTAGTGCACGTGGGTCCGGTGTGAGAGGTGGGTGGGTTTCTTTTGGGTAAAAAGCGTTTCAATTTCCTTGGATCTTTATAGTATAGATTAGCTTGTGCGTACGCTTTATCCGTAGCTTTTGGCTGTGTTTAGTTCCCAAAAAGAAGTTGTAAAGTTTAACGAAAATGTCATATCAAACACTGTAGCACAATGTAGCACTTTTTGTTTGTTTGTGGTAATCGTTGTCCTACCATGACCTAACTAGACTCAAAAGATTCGTCTCGTCGTGTACTTCAAAATCATGCGACTAGTTTTTTTATTTACCTACGTTTAGTACTCCATGCATGAGGAGAGATATTTAATGTGATAAGTGAATAGTGAAGTTTGGAGAGAGAATTTTGGGAAGTTTGGGAAAGTAAACACACCCTTTGACTCACAGCCCAACTGGCATTCCTTATGATATATGCTATGCTAGTCTACCTACTTGGGGTTGGTTTCCTAGATGATGACCACGACTGCATTCAGATGTTGGTGATGGTGCATCCATCACCAATTAATCCTGCTCAGTCGTACACCGTTCATTTAGCATGAAGGAGACCCGTCAGCTTAATATATTACAGCTTACCTGCAGCATCAGGTCCGATATGATATTCATACAGTATATATCATCACCGATGCTAATTGCTTGAGCTCAATCCAAAATCACAAATTTATCTCTGTAGCATATTTATCATTTTTCGAGCATTCTTCTTAAATGGCCAATGTTTACTGTTCTTTTTCGTAATTTTTTCCTCAAGTGGCTAGCAGGGGCCGATCTGGCCCAGCCCAACGCCTAGGGCCACTCCATGTGCCAACTTCGCTAGTTGGGTTGGGCCTTCATGCTATCGTTTGCTGCAGTGTGGAGGAAATGGACTGGCGCCTAGGGCCATGGCCCTAGTGGCCTTACCCTTTCCTCCGCCACTGGCTAGTGGTTTTTAGCCCAATTTTGTAAATCCATGAGGAAAAAAAATTAAATTAACAACTAAGAATCAAACCAATTCCTCAAAAAAAAAGAGAATCAAACAAACAATTTTCAATGAAAAAACTTGTCCCACTTATTAAATAACTCTGAAAAGTTTCTTTAGATCAAGCCTTTTTACTCAACAGGGTTTTCACTGCCGGCCGGCCCATATCGTTTTTTTTTGCGGAATCGTTGCTGGTTGTTTGCAACTTTGCATCACTACAATCACTACATTATAGTTCAACAGCTCCAAAGCCCATGTCCCAAATATAATTCCATCTATATTTATTCTAAATTAAAAAATAAACATATTTTGAAACTACCATTATCTAAAGAAACATATTATCTACATTTAAAACAGTTATACATTATGAAACTATTTCGCATGATGATCTAGTAATGTCAATTAATCTGTATATACTATTGTAGACATACATAGTACATAGTTAAAGTTAAAGTTTTATTTACGATGAAATTGAATGAACTTATTTTAGTTATATACGATGAAATTGAATGAACTTATTTTAGTTATATACATAGTATATCTTTGTTATACCCTGCGCGGCTAGACATAGTGTGAACTTCAATCTAACTTTCAACATGTACATACTGCATGCTCATTTGGATACAGTGGCGGAGGACGGAACAAAATTAAGGTACGGCGAAGTTGCATAGACTATAAAGTAATAAGGTTCATTTTTGAACTAGTTCATACATATGTAAGATGCAACAATATATCAAGCACGAAACGTTCACAAATATAAAATGTGTATGTAGAGATGATTTAATATTTTCGGTAGAATAAAGGAGATGCAAGTGCAAGTAAAGAGATGTGATGAGTTTAAGCCACATGATTTTTGGCTAAATTGGAAATGTCCAAACTGTATTACCTAGTTCTTCTGCAAATCTCAATTTGGCCGGCGGGCGCTACACCCTGCGGCCTGCCGTCTGTGTGATTGCTCTGCGCGTGCGCCCGTCGCAACTCGCAAGCTCGCAGGTCACGCCGTCACAGCATTATCTGAGACCCCGACTATTGATCCGCTGCTGATCGCTTTGCCTGAATGCCAAATGCGATCCTCGCTCGCGGCGCCGCGCTAGGTTTACACGGTACGGTGGACTAAGTATTATGGGACGTCTGGATGATGGATGGGCTGGCGTAATGGGCCATTAATAAGCAGCACCAAACAACAAAGGAAAAAGTCCATCTTGCCTCCCTCATCTGTAACCGATGTTTGGTTTTCCTCCCTCATTTCCAATACCGGGTACGCGACCTTCGCCAACTTTCGAAACCGGTCATTTTTCCTCCCTCGGTGGTTTTGGACCCCGGTTTTGACCGTTCCGCTGCCACGTCGGTTACTGACATGTGGGCCCTGCTGACTCAGTGTGTACGAAAACAAAAACACCGGCCCGACGCCCCGACCTGATCCGACCCGCTCCCCTACCTCTCACTCTCTCCGCGCCGTTGTTGTTGGCCTCCCGCCGCCGCTCCGCTGCCCTCGGCCGCGCTCGAGGTTCCTCCACCACCGGCGACGCGGACGTCTCGGACGTCGCTCGAGTCGAGGAGGAGGGACACAGCCGCGAGATGGCATCGAGGTAGAAATGGAGGATGTCGGGTCGCCATCGCAGCACGCACCGCCGGCGACCGCGAGGAAGACGAAGACGCGACCTCCTCCTCCGAGCCATCCGCCGCCCAGCCTCCGCCCGCGCCGCGCCCGTGCCGCCGCCCGCCGGCCTCCCCGCGCGCCCATCGTTGTTCGCCCGCGGCTGGTCGCGCGCCCGCGTTGGCCGCCGTCGCAAGGTCATGCGGTGGCGGGGGAGAAGAGAGGTCGTCGCAAGGCCCAACCGCTCGCCGCGCAAGGAGCCGCCGCGCAAAGCCCGTTCGCCACCGCCGCCCCGCCCCGCATCCGCGTCGCCGCCGCATGCCTGCTCGCTGTCACGCGAAGCCTACCTGCCCGCCCCGCATCCGCCTGATGTGGCGGGCATTAAATGCCGTTGTCGGGCGTGGCGCCGGCGCGCGCCGCGTTGAGTAGAGGGGTGCCCTCAAGCGAGGCGGAGTTGTCTTGCCTGCTCGAGGGGGTACGCAGCCCTCGAGCGAGGTGGAGACGGAGGTCGCCACTTGGGTCCCCTTGTCAGGCGAGCTCGGACGGCTGTTTTGGGCCGTGATTGGCTGTAACGGGCCGCGCTGCCTTGGTGTCCCTTCCGGGATGCCGGTGATTTGGCTTTTCGTGGTTGATTATTTTTCGAGGGTGATTACCCCGACGGTTAGGGGACCCCCTGGGTCTGTCCCCGACAGTAGCCCCCGAGCATCTGCCGGACTAAGGGTTAGTCGGGCAGAGGCTGATGGTTCGCGGGATCGTTCCCGGGCATTCTGCGGGGATTACTCCTTCTTGATCATGCACATTCTTCCGTAGGGGCACGCGAGCGCACCCGCGGGTGTAGCCCCCGAGCCCTTGGAGGAGTGAGTTCACTCGTGCAAGGGCTTTGATTCCCGGGGATTTGTGTTAGTTACTTCCCATTCGACGTGGTGGATCGCGGGGATGATGCTGATTTATACGGAATTCGGGGGGCGGACCCTGCACGGCTTCGACGCGTTTTGCGCATAGGAGGAGGAGGACATGCTGCAAGGAGCCCCCGAGCTCCTGGCCCGAGCGGAGGCGGTCAGAGGGGCTTCTTGTCTTTGAGTTGCGACCATCGCTTCCCCTTCGCGGGGGAGAGGGGTGAGGTTATTCGTGCAACCCTCGAATTGGGCAGCGTACACGGATGCCTCGGTGAGCTGTTAGCGGGTAGTTCAAGTGGACGCCTGTGCCCCGTTCGCTAGGGGTCGGCTCGTGGTCCGGAGACTCGTCCATGAGAGCGCTCGCAAAGGTTTGCTAGGTAGGGCTCGGCCCCTTTCGATGGGGGCCGAGGGCGTGGAAGCTCTCCCTCGATGGGATCCCTCGTCTAGCTGCCTATGTCCGGCCTTGAACACAACAGGGGCGTCCCCAAATTTCACGTTCGGGGTAAAGTCCGCTGAACACGCCCGAATCGTCCCTGACTCTGTTGATCCGGAGCGCCTGTCGAACCCTTTCGCGGGCCAGGCTTCGTACTCCTGATCAGTGGGGCCTTGCGAAAGGTGCGGGTCGCCCTCGAGCGTCGGGCTCGAGGGTTGGTCGAGCGTGACCGGCAGCCTTTGCATCGCTTAATCTGGTGCGCCCATCGAATCCTTTCGAGGCCTGGGCTTCGAGCCCCTGATCAGTATCACCCCGGGCCTCGGGGCGGAGGGGCGTCGTTGTCTTACCTTGGAAGGAACCCAACGGTTGGGTGGTTTGACGTTTCGGTTTGCGGGCTTGCGCACGACCGCTGGCGGGCGTGGTCGTGGCTGACGTGGCACGGAGTGGGCGAGGTGGGCGTAGTGGGCGCGCCTTTTTAGGCGGAGTTTGCGTGCGCCGGGGAGAGGCGAGGCGGCGGGCGGTCAGGCGCCGCTGCCGCGTTGTTTCGTTTTACCGTGCCGCAGTAAATGCCGCTGCTCACGCGTGCCGTTCCCCGGGAAAAGGAGAGGGGCCCCCGGTTGTCATCGATGCGCCACGCGCGCCTGGCCCATGTGTCAGCGGTTTTGCGTGCTGCGGCGGGGATGAACCCGCTCGCTCCCTTATCAAAGGAAAGCCTGGGGGGAAGGGGATTACTTACCTTTGCCATTCCCCGCAGTAGCTCGCGCCTCCGCCTCTCTCGCTTCCGAGTCCGCTCGCTGCTCTCTGCTCATTCCGTCCGCCTTTGTTGTATTTCGCTTCCCGCTCCACCGTCCGCCATGGTGGTCATTGAGGGCGTCACTGAGTGGACTCCGTCCACCGCCACTGATCACCTCCTGGAGGGCCTGGCGTCCGGCGGGCAGCTCTCGCCCCGGGGCGACCCGGCGTGGCCGGCATGGATCGTCCCGCCGCTGGTGGCCAGGGTGCCGAACCCGCCGGCGGGGTACGTGGTGAGCTTCATCCGCTTCCACGAGCGGGGCTTCAACGCGCCCGCCAGCCAGTTCATGCGGGGCCTCTGCCACTACTACGGCGTGGAGCTCCACAACTTCGCCCCCAACGCTATCTCTCAGGCGGCGGCCTTCGTCGGCGTTTGTGAGGGCGTGCTGGGGATCGAGGCGCACTGGGACCTGTGGGTCCACCTCTTTCGCGCCGAGCTCAGCACGTCCGGCGCAGGGAGGGGGTGCGCCGTTCCTCGTGCGCCGGCGGTCTTACGCTCGCGCCGGTCGAGTCCCGGAAGCACCTGTACCCGGCCTGCAGGATGACCACTAACAACAGCGGCTGGGCCAAGGGGTGGTTCTATCTTCGCAACGATGGCCTGGCGTTGCCGGAGTACACCGGCAAGATCCTGACAGAGAAGGCCGACTCCTGGAGCTATGACGTCTCCAGGGACAGTCAGCGGAAGAGGCTCTGCCCCGCCATCGACGCCCTTCGTACTCTGTCGGGGTCGGGCTTGTCCGTGGCGCACGTGCTTGCGCACTGCCACCGTCGCCGGGTGGTTCCCCTCATGGAGAGGCAGGTCCCTCTGTTCCAGATGACAGAGGGCGCCGACCCGGCGGCACTGGCGGCTTCGCGTATGTTGCTGGAGCCGCTCCTTGAGGAGTACGTCGTCAGGAGGGTGCGAATGGCGGTGCATCCCGACACCATGCCGAGCGACCTCTGGTCGTTCCGGCTGCGCCCTGACGAGGGCCATGTTTTGTCGGTAAGTCGCCGTCTTCCCTCCCGAGCTATCGGATTAATTACTTAGGATTTCCTTTATCGATTCATTTGTGGTTTCAGGAGGTGAGCTGCGGCCTCTACCGCTCCCTTGCGCCGACTCCGGAGGTGCGCGCTTCGAACCGCACCCGCCGCGACCGCGAGAGGGACGCGAAGGCGGCGAAGAAGGCTAGCAGCCAGAGGAGGCAGGCCCGGCGGGATGCGCACTTGGCGGCGCTCCGCCGGTGGAGGAGGGACGGCGGGACGCCGCCGTCGTCCCCAGAGGACTCCCCGGACCCTCCCAGCGAGGAGGAGGAGGAGGAGATCGACGCCGGCGGGGCTCCGCCCGCCGGCGGGGAGGAGGAGATGGCCATGCCGCCGCCCGGGGCGGGCGTGGCGAGCCTCGGCGATGTTGCATCGGTGGCGGCGCGGACGGCGGTCGCGCTTGCCCGGCCCGCGGTGCCGCGGGCGCAAGTGACTTCTACCCCTGCTGCGGGCGCTTCGCGCTGCAGTAGATCGGATGCCGATGGCTCGAGAGGTTCGCAGCCCCCGAGCGGGTTGAGGGGGTCCTCGAGTTCGAGGAGGGCTCCCTCGACGAGCGGCTCGAAGCGGAAATTGCAGGCCCTGAAGGACTGCGTCCGGTAAGTCTCGTTTTGAGCCTTTCTCGTGATTTTCCATCCCTGTTTGGTTTTTTACTTCGTAATTTCTGTTTTTCCTTTCTGATTCAGCGCTCGAGGCGCTGCCAAGGCCAACTCTAACCTCGCGCCTAAGAAGGCGTTGAAGGTCGGAGCGTTGGATTCCCCTCTCGCCGGGGGATCGCGTTCGCGCGGGACTCTGCGTCCAGCAGCGACGTCCGCATCGATGCCGGTGGAGCCGGCGCCGGGGGCGCAAGATCCCCGGCCGATGGAGACGGAGCGGGAAGGGGCGCCCCTGGCGGCGGACGTGGAGCCGGGGCAGGACGCCCCGGTGGTGGATGTGGAGCCGGGGCAGGACGCCCCGGTGGTGGGCGAGCAGGGGGGCCGTGCCACCGCCGTGGCCCAAGATGATGATGGCGGGCGCGCTCCCCCTCGGGGGTGGCCGCTTCCGAGGTGCCGGCGGCGTGTTCCTTGGCCCGGGAGCTACCGCCGGCGCCAGTGGCTGGGGTAGCGGCCGAGTGGGATACGGCAGAGACGGTGCTGCGTCAGGGTCGGCGCGGCCCGAGCGCATGGCCGGAGGAGCCCGGCGTCTCCGCTCGAGTCTGGCGGGGCATGGCAGAGGAGAACGAGCTGTGGGCTCGAGCGGAGCGGGTTGGGATGGACCTGGAGCGGGCAATCACTGCCGCCGCCAATCTCCATTCTAGGCAGGCGCTGGGGCTTTTCGAGGTAACCCCGTGCTCATCCACATCGCTCGATAATTCGTCGTTGTTTTTTAGTTCATGGCTTATTCCTGATGGTTCTTCATGCAGCTTCTATGGCACGAGGCGGCAGACAAGACCGCGTGCATTGTGGACCTGCACGCCAACCTTCGTCGGTACCGTCAGGCAAACCTGGACCTGGGTACGGAGGTGACCCAGCTCACCGCCCGGGTGAGGGAGACGGAGGCGGCCGCCCGCGCACACGAGGGCGCCAAGGCTCGCGCGGAGCAGGAACGCGACGCTGAGAGAGGCGTGGCGGAGCGGGGGGCCCGGGAATTGGCCGCGGCGTTGGAGCGGCTCGAGCTTGAGCGCAAGGCGCGCGAGGATGCTCAAGGCCGGCTCCAGCGGGAATGCGAGGCGCTCGCGGCGGAGCGGACCCAGCTCGAGCAGGAGCGCAAGGCGCGCGAGGCCGCACAGTCTCAGCTCGCGGAGGCGGCGGTCCGGGCAGAGCAGAAGGCCCAGGAGGCCGAACAGCTGGGCCGCTCGCTTGCCGAGGCGACGGCCTTGGTAGATGGTATGGTCTTATGCTTTCTTAGCTACCTTGGCTGTTTTTGTGCTGGAGTTCGTCTTGACGTGCTCGATCCTTGTCAGGGCTGCGGAAGGCCGAGGCCGAGAAGGCGGACGAGGCGGTGGCTGTTCAAGCTGCCTACTCCGAGGCTCAGGGAGAGCTCGAAGCTCTGAGGGCTGCCGCCGACGCCGCGTGTCAGGACATCCAGTGCGTCGACATCCCGTCGGGGTTGCAGTCGGGGTCGTCACTGCCCAGCCGCCTGAGGTCCTTGAAAGGCTGCGTGGCGGAGCGCCTCGAGAACGCTCTTCACCTTGGCGTGAAGAAGGCACTCGGCGTGGTGTCGACCCATTACGACATCGACCTTGCGGCGGTGGCACGCGGCTACTTCATCGATGCGGACCTGGATGACGACGCCGCCCTTGCTGCTCTTGATGAGGTCGATGACAGCGCCGAGGACGCCGCCACAGTGCTTGCCGCCAGGTTCGGTCGTGAGCTTTTTCCCGGCGAGGATGAGGATGGAGATGCGCGCGCCGTCATCAGGCCCGAGGTCGTGGCTGACGCCGAGGCTGATCCTGAAGCTGACGCCGTGGCGTCCCTTGAGGAGGCCATCGCCTCGGTGCACCGTGACGACGATGGTCCTGGGGCCCTCGCGTCGGTCCCTTCAACTGTCGACGCCGAGGCCGCCGCCGTGCCCCTGCAGGAAGGTGAAGCCTGAAAGGTTCAGGCTTAGAGGTTAAAATGTATCTTAGTTTTTAGAAGACTGGCTCTGTACATAAACTAAGTTTGAATTTCGATTGTGCGCTTTGAACTTGTTTCTATTGTGCTGTTCTTGGCTTGGAGAGATTTTGGCCGGGTATTCTGAATCCGCGTGTAATTATGGTGTGGAGTGGAGAGGGAGATGCCATATCCCCTCGAGGGCGTAGGCGGTCTCACGGCTCAGCCGGCTCCAGCTTTAGTTAGCTCGCGCCCCGCATCTTTCTAAGCGTCTTGAGTTTTAGCACAATTTTTGAAAATTGGGACGATTAGGGGGGGGAACCCCCCTGCAGCCCCCGAGGGGGGCTTGGCTCTATTGAGAATAGAACCAATTCCCCCTTATTCATGTTGTTAGTAACAACGTTTCCATGTTTTTTCGCAAACTTTTCATCTCTGTTGGCTAAGAACATGAAGTATTTACAAGAAATACTGAGAGTTTTAAGGATAGAAGCGACGTAGTTGTTGGATGTTCCAGGCGTTGGTGAAGACCTCGCCCTTCTCGTTCACCAGCTTGTAAGTGCCAGGCTTGAGGACTTTGGCGATGATGAATGGTCCTTCCCATGGCGGAGTGAGCTTGTGGCGCTCTCGATTGTCCTGGCGTAACCTCAGCACCAGGTCCCCTTCATGGAGGTCTCGACGCCGCACCTTCTGAGCCTGATACCGCCGGAGTGATTGCTGGTAGCGTGCCGAGTGAAGCAACGCTACGTCGCGAGCCTCATCCACCTGGTCCAGCGAATTTTCGCGGTTCCGCTGGTTTTGTTCTTCTTGGTAGGCCTTGAGCCTCGGAGACCCGTACTCCAAGTCTGTTGGGAGGACGGCTTCGGCGCCGTAGACGAGGAAGAACGGGCTAAAGCCTGTGGCCCTGCTTGGGGTTGTTCTGAGACTCCAAATTATCGATGGCAGCTCAGCTACCCATTTCCGGCCAAACTTGTTTAGCCTGTTGAAGATTCTTGGCTTCAGGCCTTGTAGTATCATGCCGTTAGCACGTTCTACTTGGCCGTTTGTTTGTGGATGTGCTACGGTCGACCAATCCACGCGAATGTAATGGTCGTCGCAGAACTCCAAGAACTTCTTGCCGGTGAACTGGGTGCCGTTGTCGGTGATGATCGAGTTGGGTACCCCGAATCGGTGGATGATGTCGGTGAAAAACAACACGGCCTGCTCAGATCTGATGCTGGTGATGGCCCGGACCTCGATCCACTTCGAGAACTTGTCGATGGCCACCAATAAGTGGGTGAAGCCCCCGGGCGCTGGGCGGAAAGGCCCCATGAGATCCAACCCCCAGACCGCGAAAGGCCATGTTATAGGGATGGTCTGCAGGGCGTGCGCCGGGAGATGCGTCTTTCGTGCATAGAATTGGCACCCTTCGCAGGTACCCCGAATACGCATTTCTCCGGATTTAATTTTACCCCGTTCGCCCGGAGGCAACCGAATGCGATTTGCAAATCGTTTACCAGATCGTCCGCCTTTCTGGTTTTCACAACGATATCGTCAACATATGCCTCAACGGTCCGCCCGATGTGGCTTCCGAAAACGTGTTGCATACATCGCTGGTATGTAGCTTTAGCATTTCGGAGGCCGAACGGCATAGTGACGTAGCAAAACATGCCAAACGGGGTGATGAAAGAGGTCGCGAGCTGGTCGGACTCTTTCATCTTAATCTGATGATAACCGGAATAAGCATCAAGAAAGCATAGCAATTCGCACCCAACAGTGGAGTCTACTATCTGATCTATTCGAGGCAAAGGGAACGGAACCTTAGGGCATGCTTTGTTTAAACCGGTATAATCTACGCACATGCGCCATTTTCCGTTTTTCTTCTTAACTAGAACAGGATTTGCAAGCCAGGTCGGGTGAAATACCTCTTTGATGAATCCGGCCTGCAGGAGCTTGTGCACCTCCTCCCCGATGGCGTGGCGCTTTTCCTCGTCGAACCGCCGCAGTCGCTGCACCACCGGCTTGGAGTGAGGCTGGATGTCGAGGCTGTGCTCGGCGACCTCCCTCGGAATCCCCGGCATGTCCGAGGGTCTCCACGCGAAGATGTCGGCGTTGGCGCGGAGGAAGTCAACGAGCACTGCTTCCTATTTGGGGTCGAGGGTGGTGCTGACCCTCAACGCCTTGCCTTCGAGGGCATTGGGGTCGAGGGGCACTGCCTTGGTGTGCTCTGCAGCCTCGAAGGTGCCTGCGTGCCTCTTGGCGGAGTCGACGGCTTCGTTCGCCATCTTCTCCAGGTCCGCCACCAGGGTCTCGCTGTAGGCGAGCGCTTCCGCGCCCTCGACGCACTCGACGTCACACGCGTAAGCATGCTCGTACGACGATCCCACGGTGATGACACCCTTTGGCCCTGGCATCTTCATCTTGAGGTAGGCGTAGTTGGAGACCGCCATGAACTTGGCGTAGCACGGACGCCCGAGGATGGCGTGGTACGCGCCTGGGAATCCCACCACCTCGAAGGTGAGGGTCTCCCTCCGAAAGTTGTCGGGAGTGCCGAAGCAAACGGGTAGGTCGATCTGCCCGAGGGGTTGGACCCGTTTTCCTGGCGCGATGCCGTGGAATGGCGCCCTGCTTGGCCTCAGCTGGTTCGTGCCGATGCCCATGAGCTCTAAGGTGTGGACGTATAGGTTGTTGAGGCTGCTGCCCCCGTCCATCATCACCTTGGAGAATCGCGTGTTGCCGATGACGGGGTCGACGACAAGCGGATATCGCCCCGGATTCGGGACATAGTCCGGGTGGTCCTCGCGACCGAAGGAGATGGTCTCGTCCGAACAAGCGAGGTAGGTCGGCGTCGCGGGGTGAACGGAGAAGACCTCTCGGCGTTCACGTCTCTGCTCTCGGGACGTCGCGTTCACCGTGCCCCCCCCCACGATGAAGAAGACATTCTCCACATGGGGGAACTCGTCGTTGCCGCCATCACCCGTATCCTTCTTCGGGCCATCCTCCTTCGCGGAGGTGCGCCTGAAGTAACCCTTGATCATCCCACACTGTTCGAGGGTGTGGGTGACAGGGCCCTTATGGTACGGGCATGGCTTCTTCAGCATCTCGTCGAACAGGCCTCCCCCTGGGGGGGGCTCGAGGGCCTTTGCGGCCTCGCTCGACCACGAGGGCCTCGTCAGAGTCCTCACCCTGCTACTGCTGCTGCGCGGCTTGCCGAGGCTTCCTGCCCTTGCCGCCTCGTTTCTGCTTTTTAGCCTTTCCCTTGGACTTGCTGCCCTCCGCGGGCAGCTCCTCCGCGCGCTTCCCCTTGGTCTTGCCATCGAAAATCGTCCCGACAACCTCCTCCCCGGAGGCGAAGTTGGTAGCAATGTCGAACAGCGCGTTGACGCTGGTGGGATGGTTTCGCCCCAGCTCACGCACCAGCTCCCGGCAAGTCGTGCCTTCGAGGAAGGCGTGGATGATTTCGGAGTCACCCACGCTCGGTAGCTCGGTGCAGCGCTTGGAGAAGCGGTGGATGAAGTCTCTCAGCGGTTCGTCGGCCACCTGCCGGCACCCGCGCAGGTCCCAGGAGTTTCCGGGGCGCACGTACGTGCCCTGGAAGTTACCCACGAACATCCTGACCAGGTCGTCCCAGTCGTGGATCTGGTTCGCGGGTAAGTGCTCGAGCCATGTCCGCGCTGAGTCCGCGAGATGAAGCGGAAGGTTGCGGATGATCATAGCGTCGTCGGTGGCCCCGCCCAACTGGCAAGCCAGGCGGTAGTCCTTGAGCCATGTCTCGGGTTTCGTCTCACCCGAATACTTGGTAATGGTGGTCGGTTGACGAAAGCGCGGCGGGATGGCGGCCGAACGGATTTTCCGGCTGAACACGGGGGTTCCCGGGGGTTCCGGCGTCGGGCTTTTGTCCTCCGCGCTGTCGTAGCGACCCCCTTGTCGGGGGTGCCTACTGCGGGGAGGCGCCGCGTCCTGCCTCTTCTTGTTCAGGACATTGCGCACGTCACTGTCGTCGATGGCGCCTCGTGTGTCCACGAGTCGGTCCTTCGCGGACCTCCTCGTTTCGCGGTCAGCGGTCATGAGCGCCTTCCCGTCGTTCGTTGGTCGGTGAGGCGTCCATGCGCCCCTAGGCGGGGTATGGACGGATTGTTCCTTATCCCGCTTGCTTCCTCCGGCTCTCGAACTGGCCTGGTGGCGCATGCGGGAGGCGGAACTCTCCGCTTGTTGAACAGCCTCTTCTTCGACAAGGGCCTGCACCTGGCGCCGCATGTCGCGCGCCTCTGGTGTCGATGGCTCGGGCATGGCCCGAATCAGGGTTACTGCGGCGACGAGCTTCTGGCTTGCCCGCGGCGGCATGGCAGGGCTGGCGTCGTTGCCGTCACCCATGATGCGCGCTTGAGCGATACGCCCGGCAGCTCGTGCACGTTCGTCGCGCTCGGGCTGCCGGGCTTCCAGAGCTGCGCGCAGCTCCTGTACCTGCTGGCGCTCCTGTTGGAGCCTGGCTTCCAGCTCCTGCACCTGCGCGAGCTGCACCTGCGCAAGTGCGGCTTCGCCCGTTGGCTCGGCGGGCGCTGGCGGTGGTTCGTCGTGCCCGGCCCCGTCGCGCGTTTCTTCATCCTCTCCCACGGACTCTACTTCGCCGTCGAGGACGAAGCATTCCCGCGTGGGGGCGTATTCCCCTTCGCTGGAATCGTCAGAACAGGTGAGGCAGAAGTCCGCAATGGCCTGGAAGGTGGTAAGGCCTTCGTGGTCGCGTAGCCCGGAGTAGTCCAGGCCTGGGTGCTCCTGACCGTGCACACTTTCCCCGTCGTCCGACTCGGGCTGGGACCCGCCGGGCGAGGAAATGTCGAGGCTGCGGATCGAACCCAGCTGGTGACCCGGCGGATCCTCTTGCGCGTTCAGGTTGGTGCTGATTGCCGCGGAGTAGCTCGCGGCCGTGTTGCTCATTCCGTGCGGGAGCGGTGCCGACCCGGCCACATTTTCCCGGCGTGCTCCCTCCGCGGGAGCCGCTAGCGGGGGTGCGCCCCCCTGTAATGCGGCAGCGGGCCGGAGCCACAGGTGTGCGTCCCAATCAGGGAGGACGACGCGTGGGGCAACGCGCCGTTCCACGCAAATCTGCAGCTCGTGCAGTCTTCGACGTCTCCTGAGGTTGGGTGGCGTTGGCGGCGCCGGGTAATAGCTATCATGCCGGGTGCCCTGGAGGCGAGCCGCATGGGGAGGCCCTCACCGGTCGCTTCGAACTCCAGGCTCCCAAACATGATCCGGTACCCGCGCGGAAGCGGGCTGGGGGACCCCGGGGCGGATCGTGGCGACATGGCCTTGGCGTGGCCTGCCGTCAAGGGAATTGATCGGGTGAGGTTGATCACAGCGCAACCCCCCTACCTGGCACGCCACTGTCGGTGCTGGGATCGGGCGGTCAATCCTAGCGCCACACAGAATGCGCTGTGTCCCGTCCCCTGACGGTTGATGCAAGAGCTAGCACAGTGAGACAAGGGTTTATCCTGGTTCCGACCGTGAGGTCGTACGTCCAGCAGAGTGCACTCGGGGCGCTGTACTATCTTGCACCGGAGTGCTTGCAGTGGGGGGCTACAAGCGAGGCGGGAGAGGAGAAGGAGTCTCCAAGTCCCTGAAAATGAGTGTGATTGAGGCGAGTGCCGATATCTTGGGAGACGGTGATTGTGTGTGCGTTCGTCGTCCTCTTTTCTCCTTCCCCCCTTTCCCCCCTTTTATAGGTCAAGGAGAGAGAGGGGGAGAGGGGTTTACAAGCACAAGTATAGTGCGTGCTATAGGGGTACGCACTAGAGAGCATGGCGTCGGGCGTGCGATCGTCCTTGACCCTGGCAGGGGATTTATGGCGAGCCCCGGCTTCTGCGGGTGTCGTGGTCGTCCCTGTGCTTGTCCAGGAGCGGTTTCGAGGGGTGTCGTTGCCGTAATCCGTGTCCAGCTGCCCGTCGCTGGTTGATTCGAGGGCGTGGCAGGTGAAAAAGGACGGGAGTTGGCGGCACAGGGGTCGGCATGGTGGTTGCTGTCGACCACAGTGCGCGGCGTGCCCGGCTTACCAGGGAATGGCCGAGAGTTGGTGGATTTGACCCGGCGTTCGTCATCACAGGGTCGCGCCTGATCGGAGTCTGTACTCGGTCGCTGCTCATATATTCGTTCGAGGGTTCTTCACGCCCATTCGAGGGCTGCCCCGGGGGGAAAGGACGGGAGCGGGTGGAATAGTGGTGCGGAATGACGCCTGCAAGTCCGCACAGGGCCTTGCGCAGTGCCGCGTACGCCCGCACAGCGCCGGTGAGGACGCATAGTGACCGGAGCAGGTGGAACAGCGAGCTCTGTGGTGTCAGCGGCGCGGCGTGGGGAGAGATCGCCTTTTGACTTTGGCGCCCGCCTGATGGGGCGGGCATTAAATGCCGTTGTCGGGCGGGGCGCCGGCGCGCGCCGCGTTGAGTAGAGGGGTGCCCTCGAGCGAGGCGGAGTTGTCTTGCCTGCTCGAGGGGGTACGCAGCCCTCGAGCGAGGCGGAGACGGAGGTCGCCACTTGGGTCCCCTTGTCAGGCGAGCTCGGACGGCTGTTTTGGGCCGTGATAGGCTGTAACGGGCCGCGCTGCCTTGGTGGCCCTTCCGGGCTGCCGGTGATTTGGCTTTTCGTGGTTGATTATTTTTCGGGGGGTGATTACCCCGACGGTTAGGGGACCCCCTGGGTCTGTCCCCGACAAAAACCACCGAGGGAGGAAAAATGGCCGGTTTCGAAAGTTGGCGGAGGTCGCGTACCCGGTATTGAAAATGAGGCAGGAAAACCAAACATCGGTTACGAATGAGGGAGGCAAGATGGACTTTTTCCAACAACAAATGACGCGGCCCACGACAACACTTGGCCTGATAACGGTTCGTAGACTGTCCGTTCTCCTTTCTTCTTCCTACGCATCGCGCTGTACGAACAGACAGCCATGGCGGCCGGCATACAGATGCAACCATACAAGGGGAATACTATAGGGGACTTGCAGCAAAATCAAGGTATGGCGCCGTACCTCGCCATACCGAGCCCTCCGCCCCTGTTTGGATAATGCGCCCTGACTTATCAGACTCTATGCAGCACAACTGATTCTGATTCGCCAACAAATCATTGGGACCACGATGGAATGCTACAACTATCATCATCATATAGTCTGTTAGAATGATGTCAGTTGATTCCCTTTCTTTAAATAAATAAATTAATATGTAGGACTTTAGGCTATTTTGAGTCGGAGGTCGGAACCTAGGAGGATGACATACTCCGTATGCTGGTAACATGCGATGTTATATGGTCTATATAAATGGGGCTAGTTTCCTAGTTGATGCCCACGAATTGATCGATTCAGGTGATACTCATCACAAAATTCTGCGGCAACTTATGGCCAAGTAGAAAAAGGCCGTACTTGCGGTCTGTTTGAAAGAGCTCCACTCCACAAAAATCAGCTTCACTCCGCCTACTTCAATTAATATGGAGCTGGCTCAACGTGTTTGGCTACAAATATAACTCTAACTCTAGAAAATATAGGATTTGATGAGAAATATCATTCTTACCCTTGCATTGATTTTTTTAGTCTCTTTTTTTTCGTTCTATGTACACCGCTACAGTACCAGACAAAAACCGACGAAAAAAGAAAAAATAAGCTACGTGACGAAAAAGAGGCGGCAGAGAAAAAAGAAAAAAATGTTGATCTGGTTTTTTTTCCTGCTATAGCATGCCGCTAATAAAAAAATGACGAAAAAAAGAAAAAAAAGCTACGACAGGGAATGGAGGTGACAGAGAAAAAGAAGAAAAAAAATAAACGACGTGAGGGAGGGGGTCGGACGGAACAGATGATTTTTTTACGTGAAACGGTATGTATAATCGCTGACAGTGGTGGGTAATTTCACCCCAACTCCTTGAGAAGGTATGAAATCTTTGTTTCTGGAGCACCTCTTGAGGTGCTCCATGTTTTACCTGGAGTTGGCTCCTAACTCCATTTTTTTTGGAGCTGCAAAACTTGAAGCTGCACGTGTTTGAGTAAAAAAAATTGAGAGCTGAGTTGTAAAAGTTGGAGCGGAGCTGCGCCACATGGGGTCATTCATTGGCCTCTCTCTCCCTTTCTCTATATATACTGAGATTCTATTGCTTCTCCTCCCCAATTAGCTATGTATTGACATTCCTATGCGATGCCTTTTAGTTTTGTTATAGGAGATATTCTAGTTGAATATACGCCATAGCTTAATCTAGGTTTGGAAGGCACCAGGAATACATTTTGGCCATGCATGCGTGGGCAGTAGAAGTGCTCTGTCCTGATGACTTCCTTCCACATCTGGGCACGGCGAGCAGGCCCAGCTGGCCGCGGCCACGAGCTTGCCGGGGACGCCTATGACGTACCGGCGCTTGACAGCCGTTGGGGTCCACTTTCCGCGGTTGCTGTCGGCGACGGCGAGTTTTCCCCAACGTGGAGGGCCGTTTGGCGGCGAGCAACGACACGGGTTTGCTCGGAGATGCTTCGGTGACGCCGTGGTGGCGTGATCGGAGATGGCTTGGTGTGTGCTGGCAACGCCGTGGTGGCGTGGTTGACGGCTTTGGTTGTCTTGCATCATGGCCGGTGGTTGTGGTTGGGTGGTTGAGGTTGTTGCAAAAGCCAAGATGACGACGTATGCGGACACCGCTCTTTTCTTATAGGTGTTCCGTCTCGGTGACCTACCTTGCTGGTTAATGGGGTGAAAACCCAATCTTTTTTGGGTTGGCGTCAACGACGTCGTGTTCTTCCTCTGAAGGCGACACTAGGCATTTCCGACGGCTTCCCGACTCAGCATTTGGCCTGGAGCTTCCTTTTTCTTTCTTTTCCTCCATAAGTGAAAAAGGAGAAAAAAAGAGCGAGAGTTGCTTGTGTTGTGGTGATGACCGATGGCATTCTAGTGGAGTGGTAGTTGTGGCGAGGTTGCAGCTTGAGTCGATGTCTCAATCCGACCCACCGGAGGTTTCATTATATAATCTAGCTCATATAAGTCCTATACAATTATAAGTAGAGTTTGAATTACATAACCTATAGAGACCTACTTGGACACTTAGACTACATGTTCTAATCTTACTCTAGTAGGACTTATAATTTAACATTCCCTCTCACTGCAGTATAAAAACTGAAATCAAAGCTATCATGAAAATCGTGCCTGAGCATTGCTTTCTTGCTGCCAATGGCATTTCATTGGGAAACGTACATAACAGAACACATGATGCTCAAATTTTTATCAAGGATTTGCTGGTTTATATAGGATTATTGACAACTTGTTATCTTTAAATTTCTGCCTTAGAAAGTTGAGCGTTAGTACGTTCCAGTAAGCAGTATAGATCAGCTGATTATGGATGTGACTCAGGCCCCCTTTGGTTCAGCTTTTAGGGGCTGTGACTTCCAAAAAAAAGCCGGTAGCCAAACCAAAGGGCAGGGAGCGTAGGAGCTGCTGCCACCGAAAGCAGCTTTTTTGCGGTAGAAAGTTCACAGCCGCTTCTGAGGTGCTTTCATCGGCTGTGGGAGCGAACACTTCAGTGAATTTACCCGCACTGCCATCCGTTATGAAGATAACGCTTCGATTCCATCTTCTTTTTCTCGTCGCCTCTCCCTTTCTCCCCGTCACTCTCGCCCGCCACAACCATACGCTCGCCTCCGCCGCAGCCATTCCTAGCACAGGCCGGCCGTAGCGAGCCTTGCCGGCCGCGGGAGAGCTCCGCCGCACACGTGAGCCATGCCGGCTGCGGTGAGCTTCGCCGTCCGCGGGAGCGCTCCGTCGTGCGAGAGCCATGCCGGCTGCGGCGAGCTCCGCCGGCCCCGGAGAGCTCCGCCGCGCGCGAGCTTCGCTGGCCGCGGGAGATCTCCGGCCACCACTAGCTCCTAGGCCCTGACGGCGGATGCGGCGTCCCCCTCTCTCCTCATCCCGCGAAGGACGCGCACCAAGAGGATGGAGTACGACGGCTGGCGGACGGAATAAAGGATCGACCTCGCCGGCGTTGAACTCCAAAATTGAGGAGCGGGGAGCGTGTATTAGGTGATGGTGGAGCTGTGGATGCAAGGAATTGATATGGGAGGCAGCAACGCTCGTGGAATCGAGCTCGAGGCGACGACGAGCTCTGTACGCACGGAAGAAAGGGCACGGCGCTGGACACGTGCGGCAGCTCCGCCATAGGCGGCAGACGTGCGGCGAGCTCGGCCAGCAGCGCGGGGAGCTTGGCCCCATGGGTAGTGGCGGCCCGGCGAGCTTGGCCCCATGGGCGGCAGCGGCGGCGCGAGCTTTCCCCATTAGTGGAAGCGGCGGCGCAGCAAGCTCGGCCTCGATGGCGCCGGCGCGGCGAGCTCAGCCCCACGGGTCGCGCCGCCAAAGGACTACCAGCCGCCGTCCTGCCGCCCGCCGGCCGTCCCCAACGCCCTTCGCTCGTCCCCGCCGGCCGTCCCCAACGCCCTTCGCTCGTCCCCGCCGGCCGTCCCCAACGCCCATCGCTTGCCCTGGTGCTAGATGTGTTCTTGCTCTGCGCTGATTTGAAGGGAACGGACGAGCTGCAGCTGCTGTAACGGTGGACGGACGAGATGCAAAATTTAATCAAATTAAATTTGTTGTTCCAAAATTTACATGTAAATTTATAAACAACACATTATTTTGCAATTATTTTTCATATAAACAGTCTCTCAGCACTCCAAGGGCATTACGGATATTTTCCTACCAAACCACACAACCACAGCCAATTCAACCAAACGGCTTTCAGCTTTTTTTCACAGCTCACAGCCCACACCAGCTTTTTTCACAGTCGCAGCTCACAACAGCTTTTTTTACAGCCACAGCCCACAACAGCTTTTTTTACAGCCACAGCCCAACCAAACACACCCTCAGCCTTATGTTGTGCTTTTTTCTGTTGTGTTAATGGTAAATTGTTATGCTCGTTACTGTTATAATCCAACCCAATCAAAATAAGTGGCCATCTGGTACTACAATTATGCGTATTTATCTACCAATGGCCATCTGCATATACTGAGACTTGCATTGATATGTGCAGATGTGGCTTAAAGTCTCCGTGCTCTCTGTCGTATGTGTATTTGTCCGGTAGTTCAGTGCGTGTCCTCTTTCTCTCGTACCTTTCCTGCACTCCTCTTTCCTAGCCACCGTCTCGTCCCGGTTTCAGTACTCCCTTCGTCCCACAATATAATCATTTTCCGATTTTCGTGTATCACGTTTGATCATCCGTCTTATTCAAAAATTTTATGAATATATTATTTATTTTGCTATGACATGTTTTATCACTAAGTATACTTCAAGTGTAACTTATTTGTTTTATATTTTTATAAATTTTTTTGAATAAGACGGACGGTCAAACGTGATGTCTGAAAGTCAATAAATGCTTATATTCTGGGACAGAGGGAGTACTATAATTATGTTCCCGCACCATGATATATATTGAGCACAGTGCGATGTACTAGTTTAGATGTGGGTCCGAGTCATTTGTTGTTGATTTATGCTGTGTTTGGATCCTATGGACTAAAGTTTAGTCCCTCAAATAAGTGATAATTAGTAGCACTAAACATAAATTAATTATAAAACTAATTACATAAGTCATATCTACTCCACGAGACGAACCTAACAAGCCTAATTAACCTATAATTAGTACATAATTATTAAATTATTAGTGTAGCATTATATTGTCTAATCATGGACTAATTATACTTAATAGATTCGTATCGTAAATTAGTCCTGGATTATGTAATGCATTTTGTAATTAATCTATATTTAATACTTCTAAGTAGCATTCTTTCATTCGATGTGACGGGACTAAAACTTTAGTCAGGGAACCAAACACCCCCTTAATTACCTAGTGACGAGCTAAAACTTCAAACATAGAAGTAGAAGACGTTGGGAAGTTGGGATTGCAGTTACTCGCATGGTTGGTAGAAATCAGTACCACAGGTGGACGTTACTATAGAGGAGGTTCATTTGCTCGTACAGCCCCATGGAGTGCTCTGGGACGGCAAAAGACTCAACCAAGCATTCGTTCAACTTCATCGGCAGGCAACTGTCCTCTATATATCTCCGATAACCTTCTTTCTACCTTACCCAGAACCACACTTTCTTACTCTCCTCATTCCACAGCACCTCCATCCATCTTCCTATACATTTTATTTGACTGTAGATATAGAATTCAACAGAGATTGAGATACATGTATAAGCTAGGGTAATGTCAAGGATTCTCACTCTTGCACGATTACAGTTCATGAAAAAAAAAACTCTACTTGCGTGAAAATGGAAGTGGGAGGCATAGGAAATGCAGTTCTACTTTGGACAAATTCTTGGACCTGTTTATTCCAAAAAGTTACTCCCAAATACACTATGCAAAAAGAAGATTCTCCATCACATCAAAATGTCATAACATGCATGGAGTATTAAATATAGATAAAATCAAAAACTAATTGCACAGTTTTATTGTACTCTGCGAGACGAATATTTTAAGCCTAGTTAATCAATTTTTAGATAATTTTTCACAAATACAAACGAAATACTACAGTAGCGCAATGATTACGAAGTGACATCTTACTCTCAAATTCAACCTCCTAATTCTAACATGTAAACATCACCCTTCTTGTGGGCAGCACAAGCAGAGGGTATCATAATGTTCCTGTCAGTTCGGAAAGTTCAGCCAGGCTTGTACGTTGGAATGCAGAAGGCGTGGAATGTGGAGAACTGCTGCCTTTTTCACTGTAGGGCACGTTTGGTTGGCGGATAAGCTCAGCCAGGCTTACGTTGGAACTAGGCCCTCGTGGAACAGGCTGTACCCATGCAACATCTCAACGTGTGGTTGCTTATGCTCGATTTTATTGAGATGAGGCGGTGTTTGATCGCTCGCATGAAATGTATCGTGAGAAAAAAATTAATCAAAAACCGTCTTATACTATTAAATTTAAATATGTACATTCTCTTAAAATTCATTTTATTACTCCTTAATATCTCACTTAATATATGTTAATATCATTTACATATTAATATATATGTTAATAACATCATTAACTGACTAATCGCTCGCATTCAGCGAGCCGTGTCCTAGAGAAATGGTCAACATTGCCGTTTCCCAATGCCAGGCTGCGGTGGTGCTTTTGCATCTGGCGAGCCAGGCCAAAGCCTAGATGTAGGCAGCCAAACAAAAAGATTCTGCATCCCGTCGGCCTGGCCGATGTAGGCAACCAAATGCCCCCATAGCAAATATGTGTGTGTGTGTCCGCTACCTTTATTATAGATGTTATTTTTTACTACTCCGTATTTGGTTAGTGGGTATGTGGGGTAGGTAAAGAAATTTTATGGTGAGAAAAATAATGTCAAAACACCAGAAGCTCTCTACAGACATTGTTTTTAATTGTTTGTGAAAACTTTTCACGTCTTTTTCACTATTAGACCTGACATATGAGTCCTATGTAACGGGTGGATAGAAACTATTTACATGATAAATATTTTCTAAAGAGCTGAATCCTTATTTTCCACCGTGTCATGCTTTTGCTGAGCACCTAGTTGTTTCTGTGGCTGCTTTTGACATGGAAGGTCCGGAGTCTAGACGTATCACGTCATCAGGTCTCGTACGGTCACACTCGAATTCCCAAAGCTAGCTATTGTCTGCATGTTTTGCAGTTGTTGTAACAAACTTATTTGTATTCTCTTCCCTTCGTTGTAACCTCTCATCCTCGACCAATACCGATCAGCCCAGGCAGCCTGCAAAACTGCATTACAGATGATAGAGGATTTAATTAATAAACACAATGATAAGACTATAAGAGAGAGGTGAGGCCATATACAAATTCGATTGTTTTATTATACATACACATTGATCGATCTGGCACGGTTGATGGCCTGTTTTGTGATAAAAACCAAAACAACTCTATGAAGGGGAAATACCAAGAGAATACATGCATACGTACTCCTTACATACAACATATAACAGAGCGACGGTGGTATCGATTACAAGAGAATACATGCATACTCTACTCCCTACAGATAACGAAACGTGCTTGGAAGTCGGCAAGCAATGTCACAGCAATACAACATATGAAAAAGGCATCGCTACCACTACCAGCATGAACGCCATGTACCGATCGATGTCTCCATCAGCCCTTGAAGAAACCAAAGGACGGGTTGAAGACGGAGCATCCGCCGTCGACGAGCAGGTTCTGGCCGCTCACGTAGCGGGCATCGTCGCTGGCAAGGAAAAGCGCCGCGGCGGCGACGTCGTCCACCTTGAGGCCAACGCCCTTGAGGTTCGCCTTGGCCTCCATGAACGCCTCGACCCCCGCCTCGTCCATGTGCATCCCCTTGGTCATGAACGGCGTCGCGACGCCGGCGGGCGCGACGCAGTTGACGCGGATCCCGTGCCGGCCCAGCTCCCCCGCCGCGCTCTCCGTGAACCCCACCAGGGCGCGCTTGGAGGCCGTGTACGCGTGCGGCGCCGCGCCGGCCACGGCCCCGGCGATGCTCGACGTCGAGATGATGCAGCCCCGGCGGGCGGGCACCATGACCCGCGCCGCGTGCTTGGTGCCCAGGAACGGGCCCACCAGGTTCACCGACAGCACGCGCTCCAGGTCCTCCTTGCTGCTCTCCAGGATGCTGAAGCACGTCGCGCCGCAGATGCCCGCGTTGTTGAACATGATGTCCAGCTTCCCGAACCTGGCCACGGCGTGGTCCACGGCGCCCCCGACGTCGCCCTCGTCGGTGACGTCGCAGTGCACGTAGCTAGAGGCGTCCGGGCCGAGCTCGGCGCAGAGGCTGGCTCCAAGGTCATCCTGGATATCGGCGACGACGACCCTGGCCCCGTGCTTCACGAATAGCCGCGCTGTGCACGCGCCGATGCCACTCGCGCCGCCAGTTATCACAGCCACCTTGCCCTCCAGCCTGCAACAACCGCATATATGACAAATTCGTCTAAGCATATAGGAGGGAACATAGTTTGGACTCAGCAGAGACAAAGATGTGCAAAACAATACTTTCCACATATAAAGCAAGGATAAACCAGATGACAAAAAACATGCGCGCATGACAAAATTCAGCAGGAAGGTCATACTTAAACCAATCAGACAGATTGCACGGAGTGCGTGTGGATATAATACTGTGGGGGGTTTAATCCAATATCTAAGATACATTCTTTGAAGTCCTTTTTATTCCAATGTTTTTCTTAAAGGAGAATGTCTCTGGTTTTTTTGAAAGCAAATAACAAGTTTGGATACTTTTTTTCCCAATGCTAGAATTGCACTCATCAGGGTGTGGAGGGAGTAGCTCTAAGATCTTTCGTGTTCGCATATGAAATATCTATGTCACAATAGTTGTGTGCACATGACTTAACTTCTAAATGATTGGCTTCACCCTAACAAACTAGTTGTGTAGATATGACTTCAACTGCATTGCAGACAAGTGATCTGTCTTTAAGGACTGGCAGTGACCCATTGTTTGCATATGCATAATACATTATGTTTTTCAAAGAAAAAAGTCCAGTTTATATCCCTTATGTATAGCTCAATAACTCAAGTATCAAGAACAACAAAACCGTTAATTTTTCAACCGTAAACTATCTAAAGCGTTTGTTCACTTTTCAATAATTGGATCGAATTTAGAGTGGGTTTTAGGTGATATGGGGCATATTTTTCTATTTTTCAACTGACTAAAAAAATCATTGTGGTACTGTAATTAAACTTTAATTCCCTCCAGGTCGAGTAAATTGATTGTTTTACTCATGTATGATTTTTGAAATTTTCATAGTTCTTTAAAACAATATACTATTTTTCTAAATTTGACAATCTATAAACGACTTTAAAATTATTTACAGAAGTTAAAAGGTTCGACTTAACACAAACCCGAGTTGCTTATATTTGTGGATAGAGGGAGCACTACAGATGCAATAATCTGTTTCAAGACTTTAGAGTTATTTCCTCCAAGCATGATCCTAGAATATAGCTTCCACCTTGGTAATATCTTGGCTCAGGTGCCACATGGATGGAATCAGGCAGCCTTGAATTCAAAGCATATCAAACTGCACTCCTACAAACCTCAATGATTAAAACAGAAGTCGACAACACTCTTTCATCCTCATCTGTTACCTCTTTTCCCTGGTCTGCAGCTGATGGTTGATGGCTGCATTTGCTGTGGCAGCTCCATCTGCAGCTGCAGCTGGACCTTGGTCTGAGCTTGGAGTCATTGTCGCCTGTGAGGAGCTTGTTCCTGGAGTCACCATGTGGTTCAATCAAGTGCTGCAGAAAATGTGAGGCCAAAAACATTTGCATCATCAACTGATAAAAGATCAAGCACACATGCAAATTACTACACTAGCAGTGTACCAACCATTCCTACTCTAGTAGTAAAGAAACCAAGCTCATGCTCGATCCCAATACTGAAATCAAGTAGAAGGCCATGTACTGCAGAAAACAAGTAAACTGCAGGAAAATAGAAGACCCAACAACATTGCATTTGCATCAGACCAAGCACAATGTATTCGTTCTACTACAAATCATTAGACGGCCTTGTACATGTAGATCCATTACCAGGGAAGATGAAGTCAACAGCACACATGCTCCTTCTACTCTAGCAGAACTATTATTCTATAGCAGAGAGCCAGAGTAACACACAAATCATGAGGCTGGCTCGCAGCCCATTACCTCGAAGCAGGGAAAGACGAGCGGCGAGGAAACGAGGACGGAGCAGCAACCGGCGAGGATTCTAGGAGTGGCAATGGACGGAGAAGCGGGGTCGATGGCCGCGCCGCGGCGGCGGCCGCGCTTGCGCGAGATCTGCCACTAGCCAGAGACAGAGGAGTGAGAGTGAGACCGAGGAGTGGTACAGTAGTTCTGACTTGTGAGTGGAGGAGAGATTCTGCGGTGGAGGTTTTCTTTTGAGTAAAATGCACGGGCGGTACTAAACTTGGCAGCAGGTGTCATCTAGGTCCCTCTACTCCCAAAATGCACATCGAGATACATAAACTTGGCAGCTGGTGTCATCTAGATCCTAACGGGCGTCGCACGGACCCGCGTGCCTACGTGGCCACCTATATGGGCCGAAAGTTGGCCGGCCCAGTCAAATCTCTCCCCTCCAACTTCTTCTACGGTCCACATCTGCCCCTTCAACTCTTTCTCCCAGTCAACTCCCCACCTTCTTCCTCCTGCGCGCGCCGAGCCGCGGCGCCGCCTCCCGCCTGCGCGCGCCGCGCTGCGCCGCCACAGCTCGCCTGCACCTGCTCGCGGTGAAGTCCAATAGACAAGGTCCATGAACGCCGCATCGGCGCGTGCGTCGCAGCAGCAGAGGAGGAAGAAGGTGTGGAGTTGAGCTGGGAGAAACAATTGAAGGGGCAGATGTGGACCGGAGAAAAAATTGGAGGGGAGAGGTTGGACTGGGCCGGCCAACTTTCGGCCCATATAGGAGGCCACGTAGGCACGCGGGTCTGTGCGACGCCCGTTAGGACCTAGATGACACCAGCTGCCAAGTTTATGTATCTAGATGTGTATTTTGGGAGTAGAGGGACCTGGATGACACCTGCTGCCAAATTGATGTACCGCCCGTGCATTTTACTCTTTTCTTTTACTTCGAAGTTCGAACTGGTGTCCCTGCTTGTGCTGGGCCGTATACAAAATCCCCACAACTTGCCACCCCGATCTCTCGCGGAGTAGGCACACCGACAATATTTCATTAGGAGCATCACTAGTTTGCTAAGTGAGATTAATTACAAGATTATATTGGTTAACTGCAAGATTCATGAAATCGTGAAATTTGTTCTTGTCCTAAGGTTTCCATTATTTTTGTGGAGTTTTTGTGGAGTTTTAGCGATACTAGTGCACTTAACAAAAGTTGGTAGTTTAATTGGCAACTTGGGTCGATCTGTTTTGCTCGTTCAATTGAGTCCGTGGGGACTGGGGAGATGGCGCAGGTCGCGGCCATCGGTCTTGCAGATCGCTAAGTTTATAGCGCGCGCGGAACGCGCGACCCGCGCGCCGCCGGCGTGCCACGCCTGCTTGCTGCCACTGCGTCCCGCCTGCTCACGCCGCCGACCAGGTTAGTGGCCCGGGATCAGGGGTCCGGGGTTGTTGGGGTCGGAGCTCACCGGCGGTCGTAGAGAAGGTGGTGGGGCGGCGGCCGCTCCGGCGGTGGCAGCGGGCGACGAGCGAAGGGCCGGGCGGAGATGGCGGTGAAGAAGTCGACGGCGACGGATTAGCGTTGGCCGTCGGAGCCAGGGAGGAGACGGCGACGGGGGCACAAAGCGGCGGATTGCGCGCTTCCCTAACGCGCGATCGCGATAGCGCTTTCCCTTGCATATATGCAAATGCAACGACGAGGCTCGTACGTACCACCAAATTACTGAGTTTTATTGTGTGCGTAAATCATCTATCTAAAAACATTTGGTGTGTTCGTGAGTTCTCTATGGTCTCGTCAATTGCCGTCGAGAGTGGACGGATGGAGACGACACTAAGGCCTTATTTAGTTCCAAAAAGGAACTCCTAAATTCACTATGCAAAAAGAAGATTCCCTATCCCATCAAAATGTCATAACATGCATGGAGTATTAAATGTAGATGGAATCAAAAACTAATTGCACAGTTTTGTTGTATTCTGCGAGACGAACATTTTAAGCCTAATTAATCAATTTTTTGACAATTTTTGACAACTTGTTTGTTCCATCATACTCTCCATGTGCGTATAATACTCTTTTTTATCGATGTATGTATTTTCGAAATGACTGTGAATATAAATCATGGTGCAACATCAATTCATCAAATGTATCAAACACAATGATGATAAAAAAATATTTTACCTTTGATTCAAAAGTTGCTAATGTGGATGTATCTGGATAGGTGATGTCCCCATCAGGTACCCTAGAAAAATTATGAAATAATGGGCTTGTTTGAGGAGCTTAGTGATGATGATCAGTCTAAACATGCGGTCTCTGCACTTAGCTCATCGTTTTTCCAGGCCCAAGAGAAGAAGTCACCGACACGCATCGGGCATCGCTATGTTCCCAACATTTTAGGCCTTGTTTAGCATTTCGTTTGTATTTGTGAAAAATTATCTAAAAATTGATTAATTAGGCTCAAAATGTTCGTCTCGCAGAGTACAACAAAATTATGCAATTAGTGTTTGATTTCATCTATATTAAGTACTCCATGCATTATATGACATTTTGATGTGATATAGAATCTTTTTTTTGGTGTATTTGGGAGTTGTTTTTTGAAACTAAACAGGGACTTAATGTGGTATGAGTTTTCAGCAGGCACGCATCGTATAGAAAATACTTTGATGCCCGCAGAACAGGGCAGAGCGAGACGTCTCGACTCTCCAACTCTCCATGGCCCTATAAAAGGCCATTCAGGACGTTGCGCATATGCACTCCATGCACGGCAGCCCAACGAAGGTAGCAAAACCTAGCTAGCTCAATGGCGCCAGCGACGACGCGAGCCTGCTTGGTCGCACTCCTCCTCGCGTTTGTCTTGTTGGAGTTGGAGGGTGCAGCGGCGGGGAGTGCGGGGCAGCGGGAGCAGCAGGTGCAAAGCCTCCTCAGGCGGCTCAACAAGGCTCCGGTCGCAAGCATTCAGGTACTGGCCTGGCCGAAAATAACAAAGGGTCACGGTCGATCGAAATGGGACACAATTAATCGACAAACGCAAGTTATATTTATTTTTCTTCAATTCTGGAGTTCATATACACTCCCTCCATTCTAGCTAAGTGTAGTTCATTTTGGCTTTGTTCCAAAAACTAAACTTAATGGAAAACATATTCTGTGGTGTAGAGCCGATTTGGCTTGCTCGAAAAACTTATTTTCGCAGGCCCCGAGGCAACATATGGCAAGAAAATCAAAAGCGTTTTTTTTCTAGCCTGGCAAAGCAAGAGACAGCAAAGCTTCCGGACACCACATAAATTTCACCAAACTTACAGGGAAATGTATTAATATCTAAAATACTAAATAAATTCATCATCAAAATATATTTAAAACTAATTTGGTGTTGTAGATATTGGTATTTCTTTTCTATAAACTTGGTCAAAATTAGACAAGTTTGACTCAAGACAAATCTAAAATGAACTCTAAAATGGAGCAGGAATATTGCATGTTAAAATAGATCTCCCATTTGCTAACTTTTGCTCCTAATTAATCTTCTCTCTTTTCCTACCTTGTTGCAACTATTGATTTTAAATTACTAACAGAGTCCAGATGGAGATATCATAGACTGTGTGCACATCTCCAAACAGTCTGCATTTGATCATCCTTTCCTCAAGAACCATACTATCCAGGTTCCCCTCTGCAGCACCATTATATGCCTTTTACATTTCATTGTTGAGTGAAGACTATCTGCAGTGCTCCACACCACCACACATGCGCATCATGTGTAACGACCCAAAAAAAAGAAGAAGAAAAGGAAAAAGAAAATCCCGCAAGTGGGCCCCGCTCGTCATCCTCACCCCTCCCCTTCTCCTGCTCCCGAGCGCTCGCGGTTGGGCACCGCGGGCGGCATCGCCACGTCGCGGCCGTCGACCGGCCGGCCGCCCGGCATCTCGCGCGCGCCCCGGCCTCTCCTCGCGTCCCCTCGTCCTTTTAAACCGTGCCGAGCCGGCCCCCAAAAACCCTAGCCCACGCCCACCTCTCCTCCATGGCCGCCGCCACCGAAGCTCGCCGCCGTCGCGTCGTTCTCCCTCTCCGGTGAGCCCCCGTCGCCGTTCTTTGCACCATCGCGCGTTCCCGAACCTCCTCTACCTCCGCCGGCCTTCATCCCTCTCTCTCTCGCCTCGTGTAGGGCCGCCGTCGATCGTCGCCGTCCGCCGCCGCCGGAGCTCGCGGAGCGCCGCCGTCACCGCTCCTCCTCGACGTCGACGACCTACGGTGAACTCTCCGCCCTCGGGAACACCCCAGGCTCGCCGTCCGCCGCCGCCTCGGCCCTCATCCGTCGCCGGCGCTACTTCGCCGCCGCCGCGCCATGCGCGCTCCGCGCGCCGTCCGTGGCGTGGGCTGGCTTTGGGCCGTGCCCGCTGGGCCGCTGCTGCCGCGCGTTGCTGTTGGGCTGCCGCAGGCCGCTGTTGGGCCAAGATTTGGCCTTTGGGCCGCTGCTTGCTGTGCTGTGCATGTGTAGATCTATATTTTTGTTATGTGCTGAACCTTGCGTGATTTTTAGTAAATGCTGTAGAGCTCCAAAAATCGTGGTTCTTGTTTTATTGGATTCACTATGTGATGCTCTATCTCTTACTCCTAATAAGACTGTGTTGGGGAACCGCGACCGCACTTCATCTTCCGTCTTGTTGGGGACGAACCCAGGGGGTCCCCTAACCATCGGGGTAATCGCCCTTAAAAAACACACTAACCACGAAAGGCCGTGTCATCACCCAAGCTCCGCCTCGCTCGAGGGTAGCGAGCCCCCTCGAGCGGGCAAAACAAACTTCGCCCGGTGCACTCCGGCGCGCCACCCGACGAAGGCAGTTAATGCCCGCCCCGTCAGCCGAACGCCGAAGTCAAAAGGCAATCTTCCCCCATGCCGCGCCGGACATCAACAATGCCCACTGTTCCACCTGCTCCGGTCACCATCCGCCCTCACCGCCACTGTGAGAGCGCACGCGGCGGTACAGAGCACTGTGCGGACTCTCAGAGGTCGATCCGCGCCCCTGTTCCACCAACTCCCGGTCAGGTGATGGCAAGCGACAGGTCAAGTCCGCCAACTCTCGGCCATCCCCTGATGAACGAAGCACGCCGCGCACTGTGGCCGACGACGACGACCATGCCGGGCCCTGTGCTGCCGACTCTCGTCCTTCCTCAACCACCCCGCCCTCGAATCGACCGTCAAAGGACAGATGAACGCGGATCACGGCGGCGGCACCCCTCGAGGCCACTTAAAAACAAATACCAGGGCGGTCGTGATCTCCAAAGAAGTCAGGGGTCGCCACACTTCCCTCGCCAGGACCGAGGACGCTGGCACGCCCGACGCTATGTTCGCCCGTACACAACCCTGTAGCATACATCACTTGTAAAGCCCCTCTCTCGCCTCTTTCTCTTTGGCCTATAAAAGGGGACAGAGGGAGGAGGGTAGGAGGGAGACACATTGGACTACCTCCCAACACTCGCTCTCAGGGACTTGGAGAAATCTCCTCTCCCGCCTTGCTTGTAGCCCCCCCTTCTGCAAGCACTCCGGTGCAAGATAGTACAGCGCCCTTGAGCGCCCTCTGCTGGACGTACGACCCCCACGGTCGGAACCAGGATAAACACCGCCTCATTGTACTAAGCTCTTGCATCAACCGCCAAGGGACGGGACACAGCACATTCTGTTTAGGCGCCGGGGATTGATCGACCAATTCCGGCACCGACAGTGGCGCGCCAGGTAGGGGAGCGCGCTGTGATCGATCACACCCGATCAGTTCCCTTGACGGCAGGTCGCGACGAGACCATGTCACCTCGATCCGCCACGGGGTCCCCCGGTCCGCTTCCGCGCGGATACCGGATCACGTTTGGGAGCCTGGAGTTCGAAGCGACCGGTGAGGGCCTCCTCATGCGGCTCGCCTCCAGGCCACCCAGCGTGACGCCCGACACCCCGACATCGCCGACGCCGGTCCAGCTCAGGCGACGGCGGAGACTTCGCGAGCTTCAGATTAACACGGAGCAGCGCGTCGCTCCGCGCGTCGTCCTCCCCGATTGGGACGCCCACCTGCTGCTTCAGCCCGCGGCCACATTACAGGGGGGCGGACCCCCACCGGCAGTTCCCGCGGAGGGAACGCGCCGGGAAAATGTGGCCAGGCTAGCGCACCTCCCGTTCGGGATGAGCAACGCGGCCGCAAGCCACTCCACGGCGATCAGCAGGCCCCAATCCGCGACCTCGGCACTTCTTCGCCCGGTGGGCTCCACTCCGAGTCAGCGGACGAAGAAGATGTGCGCGGCCAGGAACACCCGGACCTGGATTACACCGAGTTGCGCAACCGTGAAAACCTCATCGCCTTCCAGGCCGTCGCGGACTTCTGCCTCACCTTCTCCGACGACTCCAGCGACGGGGAATACGACCCCTCGCGGGAATGCTTCGTCCTCAACGACGAAGTAGAGTCCGTGGGAGAGGACAAAGAGACGCACGACGAAGCCGGACGCGACGAACCGCAACCGGCACCCGCCGAGCCGGCGAACGAGGCCGCTCTCGCACAAGCGCAGCTCGCGCAAGTGCAAGAGCTGGAAGCCAAGCTCCAACAGGAGCGCCAGCAGGTACAAGAACTGCGCACAGCCTTGGAAGCCCAACAGCCCAGGCGGGGCGAACACGCACGGGCCACCGGGCGTATTGCGCAAGCGCGCATCCTGGGTGACGGCGACGACGCCGGCCCGCCCAGGCCGCCACGAGCTAGTCAAAAGCTCATCGCCGCAGCAACCCTGATCCGGGCCATGCCCGAACCATCAACGTCAGAGGCGTGCAGCATGCGGCGCCAGGCGCAGGTCCTCGTCGAAGAAGCGGCCATTCAACAGGCGGAAAGTTCCGCCTCCCGCATACGCCGCCAGGCCAGTCCGGGAGCCGAAGGCAGCGAGTGGGATAAGGAACGATCTGTCCATACCCCGCGCCAGGGGCGCATGGACGCCTCACCGCCCAATAAACAACGGGAGGGCCCTCGCGGCTACCGACCGGAGACGAGGAGGTCCGCAACTCGTGGACCCGCGGGGCGCCATCGACGACGGCGATGCGCGCAACATCTTGACCAAGAGAAGGCGGAACGTGGCTCTTCCTCGCAGCAGGCACCCCCGACGGGGAGGCCGCTACGACAACGAGGAAGACCGGAGCCCAACACCGGAACCACCGGGAACCCCTGTATTCAGCCGGGAGATCCGCTCGGCCGCCATCCCGCCGCGCTTTCGCCAACCGACCACCATCGCCAAGTACTCGGGCGAGACGAAACCCGAGACGTGGCTCAACGACTATCGCCTAGCCTGCCAGTTGGGCGGGGCCACCGACAACGCCATGATCATCCGTAACCTTCCGCTTCATCTCGCGGATTCGGCGCGGACATGGCTCGAACACCTACCCGCGAACCAAATCCACGACTGGGATGACCTGGTCAAGATGTTCGTGGGCAACTTCCAGGGCACGTACCTGCGCCCCGGGAACTCCTGGGACCTACGAGGGTGCCGGTAGGCGTCCGGCGAGCCGCTGAGGGACTTCATCCGCCGCTTTTCCAAGCGCTGCACCGAGCTCCCGGGCGTGGGTGACTCCGAAATCATCCACGCCTTCCTCGAAGGCACGACCTGTCGAGAGCTGGTGCGCGAGCTGGGGCGAAACCATCCCACCAGCGTCAACGCTCTGTTCGACATTGCCACCAACTTCGCCTCTGGGGAGGAAGCCGTTGGGGCAATCTTCGACGGCAAGGCCAGGGGAAAGTGCGTGGAGGAGCCGCCTGCGGAGGGCGACAAATCCAAAGCGCGGGCGAAAAGGCAGAAACAAGGCGCGAGAGGCAAGAAGGCTCGGCGAGCCACCCAGCATCAGCAGGATGGGGATTCCGACGGCGCCCTCGTGGTCGAGCAAGGCCGCAAAGGCCCTCGAAGCCCCCCTCGGGGGGGGAGGCCTGTTCGACGAAATGTTGAAGAAGCCGTGTCCTTACCACAAGGGCCCTGTCACCCACACCCTCGAACAATGTGGGATGATTAAGGGTTACTTCAGGCGCACCTCCGCGAAGGAGGACGGCCCGAAGAAGGATGTGGGCGATGGCGGCAACGACGAGTTCCCCTATGTGGAGAACGTCTTCTTCATCATAGGGGGGCCCGCGGCGAACGCAACGCCCCGGGAACAGAAGCGTGAACGCCGAGAGGTCTTCTCCGTTCACCCCACAACGCCAGCTTACCTCGCCTGGTCGGAAGAGACCATCTCTTTCGGCCGCGAGGATCACCCAGATTACGTCCCGAACCCAGGACGGTATCCGCTCGTCGTCGACCCCGTCATCGGCAACACGCGGTTCTCCAAGGTACTAATGGACGGAGGCAGCAGCCTCAACATCCTCTACGTCCACACCTTGGAGCTCATGGGTATTGGCGTAAACCAGCTGAGGCCGAGCAAGGCACCTTTCCACGACATCGCGCCGGGAAAGCGGGTCCAGCCCCTCGGGCGGATCGACTTGCCCGTCTGCTTCGGCACCCCTGACAACTTTCGGAGGGAGACCCTCACTTTTGAGGTAGTGGGATTCCCGGGAGCATACCACGCCATTTTCGGGCGACCGTGCTACGCCAAGTTCATGGCGGTCCCCAACTACGCCTACCTCAAGATGAAGATGCCCGGGCCAAAGGGCGTCATCACCGTGGGATCGTCGTACGAGCACGCTTACACATGCGACGTCGAGTGCGTCGAGGGCGCGGAAGCGCTCGCCTACAGCGAGACCTTGGTGGCGGAATTGGAAAAGATGGCGAACGAAGCTGTCGATTCCGCCAAAGGGCACGCGGGCACCTTCGAGGCCGCCGAGCACACCAAGGCCGTGCCCCTTGAACCCAGTGCCCCCGAACGCAAGGCGTTAAGGATCAGCACCACCCTCGACCCCAAATAGGAAGCAGCGCTCGTCGACTTCCTCCGCGCCAACGCCGACATCTTCGCATGGAAGCCCTCGGACAAGTCGGGAATCCCAAGGGACGTCGCCGAGCACAGCCTCGACATCAAGCCCCACTCCAAGCCGGTGGTACAGCGACTGCGGCGGTTCAACGAAGAAAGGCGCCGCGCCATCGGGGAGGAGGTGCACAAGCTCCTGCAAGCCGGATTCATCAAAGAGGTATTTCACCCAACCTGGCTTGCCAATCCTGTTCTAGTTAAGAAGAAAAATGGAAAATGTCGCATGTGCGTAGACTATACCGGTTTAAATAAAGCATGCCCTAAGGTTCCATTTCCTCTGCCTAGAATAGATCAAATAGTAGACTCCACCGCTGGGTGTGAATTGCTATGCTTTATTGACGCTTATTCCGGTTATCATCAAATCAAGATGAAAGAGTCCGACCAGCTCGCGACTTCTTTCATCACCCCGTTTGGCATGTTTTGCTACGTCACTATGCTGTTCGGCCTCCGAAATGCTGGAGCTACATACCAGCGATGTATGCAACACATTTTCGGAAGCCACATCGGGCGAACCGTTGAGGCATATGTTGACGATATCGTTGTTAAGACCAGAAAGGCGAACGATCTGGTTAACGATTTGCAAATCACGTTCGATTGCCTCCGGGCGAACGGGGTAAAGTTGAATCCAGAAAAATGCGTATTCGGGGTGTCGCGAGGCATGCTATTGGGTTTCATCGTCTCCCAACGAGGCATCGAGCCCAACCCCGAAAAAGTCTCGGCCCTAGAGCGAATGGGGCCGATTCGGGACCTGAAGGGGGTACAAAGGGTATTGGGCTGCCTGGCAGCCCTCAGCCGCTTCATCTCTCGACTAGGTGAAAAGGGCCTGCCTTTGTACCGACTCCTAAAAAAGCACGAACGCTTTTCATGGACCCCTGAAGCCCAAAAAGCCCTCGACGGGCTAAAAACATCGCTCGCACGCGCGCCTATACTCACGCCGCCGCAGAACGGCGAGCCACTCTACCTCTATGTGGCTGCGACAACCCAAGTGGTCAGCTCCGTCATTGTTGTGGAAAGGATGGAGGAGGGCCACGCCCTGCCGGTCCAGAGGCCGGTGTACTATGTCAGCGAGGTGCTGACCGAAACCAAGACGCGATACCCACAGATCCAGAAGCTGATTTATGCCGTAGTGCTCGCGCGTCGAAAGCTGGGGCACTACTTCGAGGCTCACCCGGTCACCGTGGTCTCATCCTTCCCCTTGGGGGAGATAGTCTGCAACCCGGACGTCTCGGGCAGAATAGCGAAGTGGTCTATGGAGCTCGTGGGGGAAACTCTCTCCTACGCACCACGAAGGGCGATAAAGTCGCAAACCTTGGCTGACTTCGTCGCCGAGTGGACCGACGTCCAACTTCCGCCGCCGCAGATTCAAGCCGAATGCTGGACCATGTACTTCGACGGGTCGGTGATGAAAACCGGAGCAGGCGCAGGTCTCCTCTTCGTCTCGCCCCTCGGAGAACATATCCGGTACGTGGTTCGCTTGCACTTTCCGGCATCAAACAACATGACGGAGTACGAAGCCCTTCTCGCTGGGCTCCGCATCGCCATCGACCTCGGCGTCAAGCGCCTCGATGTCCGGGGAGATTCTCAGTTGGTCGTCGACCAAGTGATGAAGAATGCGAGCTGCCGCGACGAAAAGATGGAGGCCTACTGCAACGAGGTTCGTTGTCTCGAGGACAAATTCCACGGCCTCGAGCTGAACCACGTTGCGCGTAGATACAACGAGGAAGCGGATCAGCTGGCCAAGATCGCATCGGAGCGAATCGCTATTCCTCCGAACGTCTTCACCCGCGACCTCGATCAGCCTTCTATCCACTTCGAGCGAGGGGCCGAAACCCTCAAAACACCCTCGGGGGCTGCGGGGGTCGAACCCATGGAAGAGGACCCCTCGAGGGAGGAGCTCGAAACAACCGACGTCGAGACTCCTTCAGCCGAGGCCATGGAAATCGACGAGGACCCGCGACCGCAAGACTGGCGCAATCCATACCTCGCATGGATCGACCGCGAAGAGCTACCCTCGGACCGAGCCGAGGGACGCCGTATCGCCAGGAGGGCCAAGACCTTCGTCTCGATCGGCGGCCAGCTGTACAAACGCAGCGCCTCGGGGATCTTGCAGCGGTGCATCCCCATCCCCGAGGGACGGCAGCTGATCCGCGACATCCACGCCGGAACATGCGGACACCACGCGGCGCCTCGTACCCTCGTGGGTAACGCGTTCCGGCAAGGCTTTTACTGGCCCACCGCCGTGTCCGACGCGAACGAGACCGTGCGCACCTGCGAAGGGTGCCAATTTTACGCACGAAAAACGCATCTCCCGGCGCACGCCCTGCAGACCATCCCCATAACATGGCCTTTCGCGGTCTGGGGGCTGGATCTCGTAGGGCCCTTCCGCCCAGCGCCCGGAGGATTCACCCACTTATTGGTAGCGATTGACAAGTTCTCAAAGTGGATCGAGGTCCGGACCATCACCAGCCTTAGGTCTGAGCAGGTCGTTTTGTTCTTCACCGACATCATCCACCGGTTCGGGGTACCTAACTCGATCATCACTGACAACGGCACCCAATTCACCGGCAAGAAGTTCTTGGAGTTTTGCGACAACCATCACATTCGTGTTGATTGGTCGACCGTCGCGCACCCGCAAACAAACGGCCAGGTAGAACGTGCCAACGGCATGATACTGCAGGGCCTCAAGCCAAGGATTTTCAACAAGCTGAACAAGTTCGGCCGGAGATGGGTTGGGGAGCTGCCATCGGTGATCTGGAGTCTCAGGACAACTCCGAGCAGGGCCACAAGCTTCAGCCCGTTCTTCCTCGTCTATGGCGCCGAAGCCATCCTCCCAACTGACTTGGAATACGGGTCTCCGAGGCTCAAGGCCTACCAAGAGGAACAAAACCAGAGGAATCGTGAGGATTCACTGGACCAGGCGGACGAGGCTCGCGACATAGCGCTACTTCACTCCGCGCGCTACCAACAATCACTCCGGCGACACCAAGCTCGGAAGGTTCGGCGTCGGGACCACCACGAGGGGGACCTGGTGCTAAGGCTGCGACAGGACAATCGAGGGCGCCACAAGCTCACTCCTCCGTGGGAAGGGTCGTTCATCGTCGCCAAGGTCCTCAAGCCGGGCACCTACAAGCTGGCAAACGAGAAGGGCGAGCTCCTCACCAACGCCTGGAACATTCAACAGCTACGTCGCTTCTACCCTTAAAACTCTCAGTATTTCTCGCAAATACTTCATGTTCTTAGTCAACAATAACGAGAAGTTTACGAAAAAGTTCGGAAACATTGTTGCTAACAACATAACTGAGGGGGCCTTGGTTTTATTTTTAATAAAGCCAAGCCCCCCTCGGGGGCTGCAAGGGGGTTAACCCACCTAATCGTCCCGGTTTTTTCGAAAGTTGTGCTAAAACTCGAAACGCTTAGAGAGATGCGGGGCGTGAGCTAGTCAAAGCTGGAGCCGGTCGAGTCGTGGGACTGCTTATGCCCGCGAAGGGATACAGCGCCCCCCTCACCACCCCACGCTTTAACCACTCACGAATCCGAAGTACCCAGCCACAATCTCTCCAAAAGCTAAGAGTAGCACATCAGAACAACCAAACAAGTGCGAAATAGGCGATCGGCTTTTAAAACTTAGTTATTATATATACAAGATACATCTGAAGCCTGAACTCTTCAGGCTCCATCCCCCTGCGAGGGCGCGATGGCCTCGGCGGCAAGGGTCGAAGGGACAGACGAAAGCGCCCCAGGACCACTCTCCTCGGCGCTCACCGAAGCAATGTCGTTCTCGAGGGCCGCCACGGCGTCGGCCTCCGGGTCGGCCTCGACTTCAGCAACGGTCGCGGTCCCGGGACAACCATGGCAAGAAGAGGAGCTTAGGCGCGGGGCGAAAGTGGCGAGATGCGAGCGGAGCACAACTCGCAGGCTTGGAGGCAGGCGCTAGGCACGGGCGAAAGCTGGAGCGAGAGATGGCAAAGGTAAAAAGTCCTCCTCTTCCCCCGCTCCCCTTTTATAGGGGACAGGCTCTCCCCGGCCGCGCCACGCCAGCCCGCGCGTGCCGCCACCGAGCCCGTGCGCTAAGCGCGGCGGCATGTGGAGTCACTAACACCCGGGCCAGGCGCACGATGAGGATCACCAACAACCGGCGCGCGTGGGCGGCGGCATTTACTGCGGCGCGATAAGCGGAAGCGGCGCGCCTGCGATGCTTAACTGCACGTCGCCTTGCCTCCCCCCCGCGCGCGCCGAGTCCGCCTAAAAAGGCGCGCCCATTACGCCCATCTCGCCCACTCCACGACGCGTCAGCCACACCCACGCCCGCCAGCGGTTGTGCGCGGGCCCGCGGAGCCGAAACGACCCAACCATTGGGTTCCCCCCAGGTAAAGCTGCAACACTCCTCCTTCCCGAGGCACGGACGCAACTAATCGGGGATTCGAAGCCCGAACCTCGAAAAGGTTCAAAGGGTGCCCCAGACCAAATAATGCGAAGGCCGCTGGTCGCGCTCGGCCGAGCCTCGAGCCCGCCGCTCGGGAGCAACCCGCACCTTACGCTAGGCCCTACTGATCAGGAGTACGAAGCCTGGCCCTCGAAAGGGTTCGACAGTCGCTCTAGATCAACAGAGTCAGGGACGATTCGGGCGTGTCGAACGGACTTTACCCCGAACGCGAAGTTTGGGGACGCTCCTGTCGTGTTCAAGGCTAGACAAAGGCAGCTAGTCAGGGGGATCCCAACGAGGGAGAGCTTTCGCGCCCTCGGTCCCTGCGAAAGGAACCGAGCCCCACCTAGCAAACCTTTGCGAGCTCCGAAAATGGGCGTGTCTCCGGACCACGAGCCGACCCCTAGCGAATGGGGCACGGACGTCCACTTGAACTACCCGCTAACAGCTCACTGAGGTATCCGCGTACGTTGCCCAATTCGAGGGTTGCACGGATGACCTCACCCCTCTCCCCCGCGAAAGGGGTAGCGAGGGTCGAAAATCAAAGACAGGAAGCCCCTCCGATCGCCTCCGCACGGGCCAGGAGCTCGGGGGCTCCCTGCAATATATCCTCCTATGCGCAAAACGCTTCGGAACCGTACAGGGTCCGCCCCTCGAATTCGGCATAGCTCGGTCTCATCCCCACCACGTTGGAAGTAGAGCAACCGACACAAAATAAAAGCCCTTGCACGAGTGAATCCACTCCTCCAAGGGCTCGGGGGCTACACCCGCGGGTGCGCTCGCGCGCCCCCACGGAAGAACGTGCATAATCAGAAAGGAATAAATCCCCACATGAGGCCCGGGAACGACCCTGCGAAACCATCAGCCTCTGCCCGACTGAACCTCAGTCCGCCAGAGGCTCGGGGGCTACTGTCGGGGACGAACCCAGGGAGTCCCCTAACCATCGGGGTAGTCGCCCTTAAAAAAACACACTAACCACGAAAGGCCGTGTCATCACCCAAGCTCCGCCCCGCTCGGGGGGCAGCGAACCCCCTCGAGCGGGCAAAACAAGCTCCGCCTCGCTCGAGGGTAGCGAGCCCCCTCGAGCGGGAAAAACAAACTCCGCCTCGCTCGAGGGTAGCGAGCCCCCTCGAGCGGGCAAAACAAACTCCGCCTCGCTCGAGGGTAGCGAACCCCCTCGAGCGGGCAAAGCAAACTTCGCCCGGTGCACTCCGGCGCGCCACCCGACGAAGGCAGTTAATGCCCGCCCCGTCAGCCGAACGCCGAAGTCAAAAGGCAATCTTCCCCCATGCCGCGCCGGACATCAACAGTGCCCACTGTTCCACCTGCTCCGGTCACCATCCGCCCTCACCGCCACTGTGAGAGCGCACGCGGCGGTACAGAGCACTGTGCGGACTCTCAGAGGTCGATCCGCGCCCCTGTTCCACCAACTTCCGGTCAGGTGATGGCAAGCGACAGGTCAAGTCCGCCAACTCTCGGCCATCCCCTGATGAACGAAGCACGCCGCGCACTGTGGCCGACGACGACGACCATGCCGGGCCCTGTGCTGCCGACTCTCGTCCTTCCTCAACCACCCCGCCCTCGAATCGACCGTCAAAGGACAGATGAACGCGGATCACGGCGGCGGCACCCCTCGAGGCCACTTAAAAACAAATACCAGGGCGGCCGTGATCTCCAAAGAAGTCAGGGGTCGCCACACTTCCCTCGCCAGGACCGAGGACGCTGGCACGCCCGACGCTATGTTCGCCCGTACACAACCCTGTAGCATACATCACTTGTAAAGCCCCTCTCTCGCCTCTTTCTCTTTGGCCTATAAAAGGGGACAGAGGGAGGAGGGTAGGAGGGAGACACATTGGACTACCTCCCAACACTCGCTCTCAGGGACTTGGAGAAATCTCCTCTCCCGCCTTGCTTGTAGCCCCCCCTTCTGCAAGCACTCCGGTGCAAGATAGTACAGCGCCCTTGAGCGCCCTCTGCTGGACGTACGACCCCCACGGTCGGAACCAGGATAAACACCGCCTCATTGTACTAAGCTCTTGCATCAACCGCCAAGGGACGGGACACAGCGCATTCTGTTTAGGCGCCGGGGATTGATCGACCAATTCCGGCACCGACAGTCTGCCATCTAATCTCACCTGCGATTCCCGTATCCATCGAAATCCGATCCTACGGTTGCGATCTATTCCTCGGCAAAATTCACGGTAAATTACCTATCTGCCACCGCAAAAAGCAACCGATCATTCTTAGGCCTCGTTTGTAATGGAGGAAATCCAAAGGAAAATCGCAGGAACAAAAACGGAGGAAAGGAATTTCATCGGAGCGTTTGGAATGGAGGATTTGGCTAGCCCTTTCCTATGGAATCCTGTAGCTGGATGCCGATTTCACAAGAAACTAAACATCCGCTCTAGCCTCTGGTTTTCCTTTACTTCGCGTAAGCCCGAGGCGACGAACGCGAGTGAGCCACTGAGCAGAAGTCGAGCTGGCCACCGTGGCGTCGGCGTCCATGCATGCCTCACGCTGCGCCACCCTCCTTGCTTGCATGTCTCCGCAGTCCGCACCTGCTGCTGCTCACGTCCAGCTGCCCCGCTTTGGATCAGGGCCATAGAGAGAAGCAGTAGAGAACACTGAAGAATACTTAACGGAAGAGGATAAGATGAAAGGGTAAGAACGAGGAAGCTATGAAGCTTCTAGCTACCAGCAGCTTGTTGGTTCAACACGTCAGCAGCTTAAACATGAAAGGAGATGACATTAACCTTGAAGCGGGATCACTTGTGGGCCCACATTCATCTAGTTTCCTGTGTTTACAATTCCTGCGTTCCAAACACCACTTTTTAAGTTTTTTCTCGGTTTTCGATTCCTCTATTTTACCACTACATTTCTATTCCATTCCTATGGTTTTTCTTTTACTCTGTTTTGTATTCCTTTATTCCAAACAGGCTTCTGCGCTCCCCTTCCGACCCCCATCGATCTCCCCTGCCGGCGCCACCCCGCCCCTTCAATCTCCCGCGCCGCCCCACCCTCCCGTCGATCTCCGCCCGCCGCCGCGCGCCGCCCGCCCCCGGCCCCGGCCGCGCCGTCGGCGCCGCCCCGGCCCCCTCCCCTTCAATCTCTCGCGCCGCCCCAGCCCCACCCTCCCGTCGATCTCCGCCCGCCGCCCGCCCCCGGCCCCGGCCGCGCCGCCGCCAAGTACCAGCTGGTCCACTCCGTGCGCACCCACAGCGGCGCCAGCGGCCGTAGCCACGGCTGTGTGACACAGGAGGAGGACGCCGAGGGCCACGTCGGGTGTTCCTCTCCAAGGAGCTCATGTCCGTGGCCGGCGAGGACCTGCGCACCAACATCACCACCCTCGGCCCGCTCGTGCTCCCGCTCTCCGAGCAGCTCCGGTTCCTCGCCGCCGTGCTGCTTTGCCGTGTCCTCCGCGCCGACGTCAAGCCCTACGTGCCGGACTTCAAGCTCGCGCTGGAGCACTTCTACATCCACGCCGGCGCCGCGGGGTGCTGGACGAGCTGGAGCAGAGCTTGGTGCTCAGCGCCTGGCACGGAACCATCAAGGATGACTCTCTCTACCGCTTCGGAACAGGTAAGTCCTGAGATTTATTTTGATCAAATCTACTATCTATGTGGTCATATTATCTTTTTTTGTTCTTTTTTGTCATTTGGTTACTGGTAACAACACATTGAATCTTTAATAAAAGAGGAGGATTGAGCTCTGAATTTGAAAGTGTGTTTGCTTCCTGTATAAAAAAAGATTTGTGTTCCTTCCATTGTATTCAATATTTTACAGGATTAATTGACTGCTCATATACCCAGTTCTGTGTGCAGCACTTGTTCCGTAAATTAGGAAATGAGGAGTTCATTGGTCAAAGAATAATCCTTGCAGTTTCTCAAAAAATCTCGAATGCATCGGAAATATTACTAGGGAACGATCCATTTGACGATGCTTTCCCTGATATGCATGACAATTTTAGCTAGGCGTTAGCTTTGATTGTAGATATAGTCTCTCATTTCAGCTGTACCCTGATCTGAATTCTAATTTAATCTCTGAATGCTGTTGTAGTCTCTGAATTCAGATGTACTCTCTGAATTCGAGTGTGGTTACGTTGGTGGTGAAAGTATCTTGTTCCTAGATTCCAAAACTGGGTTTCCTGAAGAAAATGTGGGGACCTCTGACTGAATATAGCATGGTTTCCCACTGAAAAAGGACAAGCATGATTTTTGGCATTGGCCCTTTTATTTTATCCAATCAGCAGAGAGAGAGAGAGAGAGAGAGAGAGAGAGAGAGAGAGCATGTGGTATTTATTTTTTTATTTTGTGTCATTGTGTTTGAGACAAAAGGCGCCATTGGTTCTATTTCCCTGGGTTATTTCTCGATTTTATTACTTCTGAAAATGCCAAGCTATTGATTTCCCTGGGTTTAAGATTATACACGTTCTTTTTTATTTAGGAGTATAGATAGACAGATGATTAGATGAGGGCAATTGCATTCATACTGTTTGAGAACGAGTACCTACGCCGTCGTGCTCTCCGAGTACCTGGACACGGTGAGCGGCAGATGGCCGTCATGCCGGCCGCCTTGTCGCACAGGTTTCACGGCAAGCGCGCTGACATAGTCTGCGTCAGCTATGCCGAGGCCAACGGCTGCTTCATGTGCGACGTCGTCACCAACAAGTGGGAGGAGCTGCCCAGGTAATCAATGGCGACGGGGAGGCCAACGAGTTCTTGACCGCCTTCTCCGAGCCCAGAGTGGAGCCCACCGTCTAATTAAGTGTTTGTTACTATCATCAGTGTGTGATTACTGTTTAATACAACCACCTCCTGATTCTCTCTGTAGCTAACCATTTGCATCAATGGTAATTTTTGTTGGGTGAGTACTACTGTACTAGATTCACGGCTGGGTGTTCGTGGATAAGATCGTTGGGTGTTTTTTTTAGTTCTAGATTCACACCGAAGATGCAAACTAGTTTTATAAATAGATCACTAAGATAAATATGTAGGTACCGGTAACCCTCTCAGATGGTACCACGATAAGGTAAGCCACGGAGATATATATTATAAACAAACACAAATAACAGGATATTTAGTAAGTACGGTTCGCTTCTCCAACATGTACCAAATTGTACCGCTTCTCCTTCAACGTGTACTAAATTGTACCGCATCTCTAGCTAGTACCTCTCTTTCTCCTAGTACCACGGCTCCGTTAGCAAATAAAATATAATAAATTTGCAGTACGGAAGAAATTTGCAGTGCAGAAGTGTCCATAATCTGCTGGAAGGATTCAACTAATTTAATTATAATAAAGCTACAGCAGCCCATTGTACAACAAGTGGTCCATATTGCTTTGCCGCATCGGGTTCCACAGCAATCCCAAGATTCTCTGCATGATCTACACGTACGGAGTACTTAGTAAGACATAGACATCAGATGGACTCCAAAATAGAATATTGCCTGACACGAGATAACACGAATCCAACTAGCTAACCATATGGATCGGAGGATTTAATCCTGATTCGATATTGTTGCCGATACAAGTTGATTTATTTGAGCATTCTTATTTATGGATGTGTGGCCAGTAATTGGATTTGGTCTTTGGTATATTGATGCGTGGCGACGGGAGGAGTTCGGCCGGTGGCGTCACCATGGGGACTCCGGTACAGGCGGACGGCGGCGTCACAGGGAGTCCAGTAGAAGCTGGCGACCCCGGCGTGGGGAGACGGACTACGGGAGGTTGGCCGCCGCCGCGGGGACTCGGGCAAAACAGAATGAGCGTACGGGAAGGCGGGGGTGACGGCTTAAGAGCGAAAAAAAATCCACCGGCGAGTTCTATTACTAAACTACCCTTTAGAAAGATCTAATCGATATTATATACTATCAATCGGTAGTATGGAGCACCGTAAAAACGAAGCCCTTCAATTATTTGCATAAATTAAAAGCAATCACAAGCATTTTTTAAGTATTTCCAATTTTTTGTGAACTACTTCATGGCACCAAATCTTACCAATTTTGAGTCCAATAAAATTTTGGCTTCAATTAAACCACATAAATATCATACATATTTCCAGCAAGGTAGGCCCCACCATCTCCTCTAGTCCTCTTCTCGCTTTTGGCCCAAGACGACCAAAATCAGTTTTTTTATTGCTTTGTTAACATTACTGCTGCTTATTTATTACGTTTGTGTTTGCGTTACAACTTCTGGACCAAACAGTACTAGTTTTCTCTTCAAGTTATACCCGCAATCAGGCCATGACGTCCAGCTTCACTCCATGCAGTTTATGACTGGTACAGTGCTAGGTCCTTGCCATTATTTCATCACATGACTTGAACACTCTTTTGCAGCCAGTAGTTAAGCCAGAGCTGCACCCTCCGATCGTCTGATTTCTCTCCTCTTGTTCTACAACGTGTTCCATATATTTCCTTGCACACTTTATAAGTTCCTGCCTCAGCCACAGAAATTCTCTCAAAGCTCGCCTCCTCACACTCGTCTTGTAATCCAAAGTAGCCTAAGAAATACAAAGATACACTAAGTGATAGAATTATGACTGGGTAATCTCCACTCAAAGCTGCTCCCTAGCGATGTGTGTAGGACTGGAATGCATCGGGATCATGATTGTGTGAATGGATAGCCAGGGAAGTAAGGATGGAAGCAGAGCACGGCTCGTGCCTCGGTTCAAAGCAGAGATAGCACAGCGACCCAGAGGGCGTGTTTGGATTGGAGCTGGCTGGAGCGTGTCACAGACAAGATAGTGCTACTACGATTCACTTACTGAATTCACGGTAACAAGTTACTAGACACAAGTTGGACGAGGAACTCGCCGACGAGATCGATTTTAAGCTCGCCGCCGCCGTCTATGTCGACAAGTTCCAAATCAAGTTTCTCCTTCTCCAAGACGAAGGATTTTAACCTGTTACACGCCGTGCCAGCAGGCAACAGCGAACCTGTTCATGGGCCTAACTATTGAAACTATCCTTATTAACGAGTGGGTCTATACTGTATACTACTAGATGATAGTATAAGGTACCCTAAAAAACCTCTAACTATTTGGATACCTATTCCGGCCCTGTGATATGCTTGTTGGGCTCGTGAGCTCTTTAGGCCTGTCTCTGCTTTTCTTCCTCCAAGTTCTGAAGCATTTGCTATAGTGTTTCATCGGCTATTGAAATACTGACCTGATGCTTGCTCTAGTGTTTCCTTGATGATGATGTACCATGGTTCGCGACAGAGCGCTGCCAGGCATCCGATTTTGGTCGCCTGGGTCCAAACGGGCCCAGCTTATGACACAGTTGATTCCGTGACTGCCTTGAAACCTTATGCAGCCCGATTTTAGTCTGTACTAGTGCAGTGTGTCTGCATCTGTACAAGCGAGGGGTTACACTGTTTGTCCGTTGATCAAGGCACCAGATTAGCAACATGTTGTGTAAAAATAAGCGGCTGGTCCCCGTCCCTGTGCTCTCTTATTGATGACGTGAGTATCAGCAGTATACAGCAGACATCATCACCATAATTAATTGGGTACTTCAGTGCTTGTAATGCCACTTTTGCACTGTTGAATTTCTGCCGGATCTTATGTTGTGGAAAGGCGTGATTGAATATTATAATAGAATGTGAAGAGGAAACTGAAAGAAACGTAGTAGTATGGAGTCGAACATGAAAATCGGGCCTAATAACCAGCCAATGGACTAAGATCGATACAAATTATTCCATTGTATCACAAAATGGAATTCTATTGCTCTCTTTTGTTTGAATTGGGATGGACAAGGATAACAAGTTTCCCTGTAGAGTATAGGTGTTTGTAGCAGTAATTATCTGAATTCAGCCGTTCGATCCCGCATAGAGACTGCTCTCCTCAATCATTCCCAGGATATTTCAAGAATTCAAGCTAAGAAATAATCCTTGTCCCAAGTTCCTCACAGTCACAGAAATCGATCTTTTTCACAGCATTTGCTTTTCTCTTCAATCCCTGTTACGTACGGATGCTAGATGAGCCTGTAGAGTTGTACCCTTCTGGTGTTTAAACAGTGAAAATGCTTGGCTACTACTACTATATCATGTTCAAAATGATATTGTAATATTGTTCAACAACTCGAAACAAACTTTTGGCCGACAGTCAAAGGAGTGTTTAGCCTCGCCGCCGGCAGCAGTTTGCCGAGGATCGAATAAGATAGTTGTGTGAGAGAAGATAAGCACAAAAGAAAAGCCATATCTTTCTCCCAAAAAAATAAAGATGTCGAGGCGCTTGGCAATTGCTAGCATAGCGTGCAGGACGTGTGCAGTGCACGAATGGTGGGCATTTCCGCACCACCTCTGGGTAGAGTACGTAGCGGTCCCAAATATGATGATAAATTAATAAGTACTATAAAGGGGAGGGGAAATCCTATATAAGGTCAAGCAATCCGCTTCCAATAACAGAACATGCAATTGAGAATTTGGTCATTCATCGTCGATTGGCTGTCCCTGCCACAGCTCGCCCCGCTGAACTGGCCCGCGATCGGCTGTCTCTGCCACAATCGTCTCGCTGCCAGGAGTCCCCAAAAAGGCCATACGCTCCATAATCCTTCTCGTGTGCTAGGAGCTACGGAAGGAGCGGAACATGCGCACCTTCCAGCACACAAAGGACAGCCTGCGCCAAGTGTAAAAATAAAAGAGGAGGCAAGACCTTGGGACTTGCCGGGGTGAAAGCGTGGAGCTTTTATCCTTTGTTGTGGGATGAATTGTACAGTTTTTTGTATAGTTTTCGTTTCTCAAGTCCACCCGATTAGGGATGGCACCTATAAGGCTATAACTCTCTTCTATGTTAATAGAGCGGCCCAATCTAGGTCACGTCCGTTCAAAAAAAAGAGAACATGCAATTGATGACTCTTACGATTCTTTTTTGCTCTATTTTTCTCAAGGCATTAGCAATCAAAGCATGCCCTCCACAATCTGCTTCCAATAGCAGAACATGCAATTAATTGAATCTTTACAATTCTCTTTTCCTCCATTTTTTTCTCAAGTCACCGGCAATCAGAGCATGCCAGTCGGCTTCACGCATTGTATTTTATCACTTCTGCAGTGTTAGGTCGTTGCCATCATTCATCACATGTCTAATGTCTTCAACATTCTTTTTCACCCAGTAGTAGTTAAGCCGGAGAACACTATGATATCTCTCCCCCTCGATCTCCCCTTGTTCTTCGACGTTTTGTATATATTTGCCTTTGCAGTTTGTAACTAAGTACCTGTGCCTCAACTGCCGAAATTTCTCCCACAGCTTGCCTTCTCACAGTGGTCTTCTAATCCAATGTAGTCGTAAGAAATACAAAGATATATCTACAATATGTGATATAATCAATTATGCATCAATCATGTCCACTCAAAAGTGCTCTTTAGCCATATGGCTCGCTAAGGATTGAAGAAGATCATGACTCTGCTGCCAGGATTACAAGCACCTCGATCTACCAGTCCCATCGTGTGTGGACGTAGCGAAGAGAGACCTGCGCAGGCAAGGGGAGGGCAGAGGAGATAGACGGCTTCAGCTGATGAGAAATGCGACGCGCTACATCACAGGTGAGTGACCACCCTGTGTACGAAGGTGGTAAGTACTCCGTACTAGTTATTGCGGTGTGTCGATCTGTATGGGAGGCTGGCGAGCTCCTATGGTCTCTTATTGTTGGCTGTTTTGCAATATAATGCCACTTTTTTACCGTTGAATTCAAGCTATATCTTATATTGACATATTGTATTAAGGGGTGACGAACATTATACAGATTATAGGAGGAAAGTGGAAGAAATGTATTGGACACTTGCAGGAGAAGAGTAGTGTTAATTACTACTACACCACAGTTGATCATGTATTGTATTGGGTAAACAAGTCAGCTACGATTACTGTTCGTTCGGAAGGAAGTCCTCGACATCAACAAAGTGTTCGAACACTGTCAACAAAAGTGGAAAAAGATGGGAATTAGAAAAACACTTGCTAAGGTGAAGCATTCGTGGAAGCCAAAAGTCGAAGAGAGCAAGTATAATATGCGCACTCTTCTTTTTTTTTAGAGCTAGAGCAGTATAATATCCGCACTCTTTTTTCAAGTAGTAGCTAGAATCTCTCCCTCGATCTCGTACACATACAAGGAGGCAGGTCACATAATGAAGGAAATACTTTTAGGGTAATAGACTTGACCCTAATAAATTATTTTTTCAAAGATAATAACTCTAATAAATTATTGTCCCTTCGACTTAGTTTCGGTCTGACTTGATCAATATGACACTGCCCTGTTTGGAAAGCTTTGAAATTTTATTCACCTGAGCCTTCCGTTGTAGGCTTTTTTTACGGTGCGTCATACTAGCACCTGCTAGTATGGTAGTATAAACTAGACACTGACAGGGGTATTATGATAACATAAAAAAATCCCCCCTAAAAGAAATTTCCAGGCGGCCGGACCCGTGCTGTCTCGCCCGTGTGCGCACCCCTATCTCGCCCGTCCGAGCTGCCGGATCCAAAAAAGATATGCCATAATTACATATATGTCATTCCAAACTTATATGTCAAAATTACATATCTGTCATTTTATTTTTTTCCATAGTACCCTTATACTACCTATACTACTGAGTTCATACTACCCATACTACTAAAACGGTTACAGTAGTATACAATTAATCTGGTCCGTCCGATCTTTACATACTAGTCCTCCGATCTTTACATACTAGTCCTTTTCAAGGCTATTCATGTGCAGCGGCTGCGGGCATCACTACGTGAAAACCTCAAATAGGTAACGCGACATTGGTAACGGGCGCATAAAGTCCGTTACAAGTATTTCTTCAGTAACGGACATCAAACAACAACCGTTACCAATAAACATGTGTCACACCCGATTTTAGAAAACAAACCGAGTGTACACTGTATGTATGCCAGGATCAAGTTTCATACATACAGTAAACCAGTAGTGAATAAAAGATGCAGTATCACGTATAATAAACTATATAAATGACTTACGAGTCTATCAGAGTATACAGCGTATCCTGGAAACGAAGGCTCCAAACTTCACAGGCAGTCGACTGGGGGTTGCGTACGCCTAGAACTGAGCACCATCTTCAAACAGCTTCATACAAGTTCTTCTGAGCAGCGGTTAGCAAGGGTGAGTACACTTATGGTTGGTACTCAGCAAGGCCACAAGAAATAACCAGAGATCGAATTAATATCATGTTTAAGTATATTACTCATGTGAGGATCCAGGCCGCTCTTGACCGTGAGCACGGCTGTTATAACAGTTTTACACTCTGCAGAGGTTGTACACTTTCACCATAAGCCGCGTAAAAGTTCAAAAGAACTTTAAACCCAACCACGCTGTGCTGATCAGGCACTCATCACACTACCGAGGTGTGACTGCATAGGGACGCTACGAGGCCTTTACAAAGATTCCTTAGTAAAAAGTAACCCGCTAAGGTTTCCGGTTTAGAAGCAAAGCATAACCCTCCCTAATGAGATCTGTCTCTTACCAAAGCCCACAGCTCAAGAGGACCGAGCTATACCCCGTCAACCGCCGCACCTCTTGCCCCTTTCGGGTAAGGTCACCATCCACTAAAGTCTCTAATTAATTAGCCAAGACCAGAGCCATATAGTACTTATGGTTGCACTGTTTTCCTGGGTGGTTCTCCATGTTCCGATTAACATCTTGATATTATAAATAAAGCATAGGTAGAAGGATGGTTAGGGACACTTGCCTTTCTCCAAAGTGTAGCTGCTCAAAATATCTTCAAAAGTCTTCTTCAGTTGAACAACGTTCCGTCTACTCGTAGCAATCATCGAACACAAGCATGCAAGCATAAAACTAAACAAGCAAACAAACAAGTACAACTAAGAACAATACACCAATTCAAAAGAAAAAAAACTTTAAAAGAGTGTACTAACGGATAGGGCTCGTTACTACGGTTACGAGAACCTAAGGACCACGAAGATCAGAGAGAGAAAGAAAGATACGAAGGTTCCAAGGCAGAGCTTTAATTGGCACAAGGAATATCATACGTACAGAGGATTTATGAATACGAGGATCCCAAACAATAATATATTACTTTAATAATTTAATTTTATATTACAATACAATGACATAGTAACTCACACCATATCATTGAAGCAATATAAAGTTAAAAATTAAAATAATATTGATTTGCAGAGAACCACATCATAAGAAAAGATCTATACTCAAACTTAGTGATATGGCTCAGAAAAGATGGACTAGCGTTAGGATTGCAGAAACGAGTGCTGCGATCATTGGAACACTGGCCGATGAATTTATAGGATGCGATAAATATTGGAGACAGTTGATTGGCAAAACAGAATCGGGACTAAGTGAGAAGCGTAGGGTGCACTAGCAGGATTGGGTCTAGAGGCATAGGAAAGGCTGAGAACATAACTACGATTGAAAACTTAAAACTAGCGGAAGACTTTAGATAAAAGGAAACACTATACGCTTTATAAATTTTAATTTGATAAAATCATATATAAGAGACTATTTCCTGGAAATTGATTGAATTATATTTGAATATGTGAAACCAAGAATGTATTTTATTTATAACTATTTTTTTTGTAGATATTATGTAATTAAACACATAACTTTAGTATTAAAACAGATGCGAGCATCTAATTGATTAACTTTTATTGACCATGTTGAACTAATCAATATTATTGATAAAACACATTTATGTAGACATTCACACAAATTAATACTCATTTAAGAAAGCATTAAGTTTGACGCTAATCACCTTTTAGTTTGAAAACTAGTTTAATACTCATTAATTAATTTTACATAAGCTTATTAAAAATCCAAAATATTACTTAATCATATTTTATAGAGAAAACTTAATAGATAGATAATTAATAAGCAAAACGAGAACACTAGAACGAGTCATGGCGCTAGCTGCAGCAGCCTGGCAGCGACTCAGCTAGGGGCACTTGGAAGAAGCCAACCATAGATTTATTACGATGATGCTATTTAGACTCATTCCAATAATACTCTTATACTACGTATACTACTCAATCTATACTACATTTACCACTGCTCAAGGTTACATTAGTATACAATTATTTTCAACTGTCGGATATTTATGTACTAGAGTCCTTTTAATCGATCAGTAGTATAAGACAGCATAAAAGACTTCCCTTATATTCTCCGTGCCATGCCAAACTGCCAAAGCATAGAGAAGTTCAAGCCCTAGCCTGCAGTTACGGCTCTTAAGAGTTGATATATACATGGGATGTCACAGATATAGGCGGTTTATCGTGTGATGAGCTTGGAAGGTACCAGGAAAGCAGCTACCCGATGGAGTCAGAAGTTCTGGCAGCTGAACGCGATTTACACTTGATGATGTCGCGACCACCGCAATTGAGCATGAAGCAAGTCAAGATGCTTGCTTTATGTGATCTACTGTGAGCCTAAAGCCTCGACCTAGTGTTAACCACTACTCTATGCAAAAGTGAAGTCAAGGTGATGCGCTCGTGGTCGTGCAAGCCAAAAAAAAATCAAAGAGGACAATATGATCATATCATACCAGTGGGCTGTGGCATTACGGGCTAGTATAGTGATATGTACCATCTGCCTCTCATCAGGTCACAGATCATCTAAAGAAGAAAAATATATGAACTCTGGAAGTGATTGGTGTGCGAGAAGATAAACACAGTTGAAAATATGATAGGTGCTAAAAAGGAAATGTCTTCCTGCATGAGGTCAAGCAATCCATTTCTAAAAGCAGAACATGCAATTGACTCTTATAATTCTCTTTTCCACTATTTTTCTCAAGTTACTAGCCATGTTAGGTCGTTGCCATTATTTCATCACATATCCTCAAAATTCTCTCCCCCTCTCCTTGTTCTTAAACGTGCTATACATATTTGCCTGTGCAGTTTATAAGCTGCTGCCTCAACTGCAGAGCATTCTCCCAAAACCTGGCTACTCACAATTTCCTCTAATCCAAAGAAGCGCAAGAAATAAAAACATACAAGATGTGACAGAATTGTGCCTCGTTCATGCCAACTCAAATGTGCTCCCTAGCAATGTGTAGGATTAGGATGCACCGGGAACTTGATTATCTCTCTACCTCTATTGTCGGTGCCGGGATCGGTCGGTCAATCCCCGGCGCCTAAACAGAATGCGCTGTGTCCCGTCCCTTGACGGTTGATGCAAGAGCTAGCACGAAGAGGCGAGGATTTATCCTGGTTCCGACCGTGAGGTCGTACGTCCAGCAGGGTGCGCTCGGGGCGCTGTACTATCTTGCACCGGAGTGCTTGCAGAGGGGGAGGGCTACAAGCAAGGCGGGAGAGGAGGAGGATTCTCCAAGTCCCTGAGGATGAGTGTGAATATCGCGTGAAGCGGTGTGAGTGATTGCGTTTCGCGTTGTTCGCCCCGTCATCCCCCCTTCCTTCTTCCTTTTATAGACCAAGGAGAGAAAGGAGAGGGGGGGGGAGTTTACAAGTACGAGTGGGATGTGCGCTACAGGGATATGTACTGTGGAGCATGGCGCCGGGCGTGCCATCGTCCTTGACCCTGGAGGGGGATTTATGGCGAACCCCGTCCTCCGGGGGTGTCGTGGCCGTCCCTGTGCTTGTCCTGGAGTGTCTTCGAGGGGCGGCGCTGCCGTAGCCCGCGTCTAGCTGCCCGCTCGCTGGTTGACTTCGAGGGCGGGGCAGGTGAGGAAGGACCGGAGTTGGCGGCACAGGGGTCGGTATGGTGGCTGCCGTCAACCACAGTGCGCGGCGTGGTCGGTTCACCAGGGGATGGTCGAGAGTTGGCGGATTTGACCCGGTGTTCGTCATCACTGGGCCACGCTTGACCGGAGTCCGTATTCGGTCGTCGCCCAGATATTTGTTCGAGGGCCCTCCATACCCTTTCGAGGGCTCCCTACCGGGGGGAAGGACGGGAGTGGGTATAACAGTGGCTTGGAATGACGCCTGCCAGTCAGCATAGGACCTCGCACAGTTCCCCGTGCGCCCGCACAGCGCTGGTGAGGACGCACAGTGACTGGAGCAGGTGGAACAGTGAGCTCTGCGGTGTCAGTGGCGCGGCGTGGGGAAGGATTGCCTTTTGACTTTGGCGCCCGCCTGACGGGGCGGGCATTAAATGCCGTTGTCGGGCAGGGAGCCGGAGTGCGCCGCGTTAAGTAGAGAGTTGGCCTTGAGCGAGGCGGAGTCGACTCGCCCATTCGAGGGAGTGCGCAACCCTCGAGCGAGGCGGGTTTTGCGTCGTGCCTGCTCGAGGGTGCGCGGCCCTCGAGCGAGGCGGAGACGGGGGGTAGCGATTTGGGCCCTCCCGACAGACGAGCTCGAACGACCGTTCTTGGGCCGCGATAGGCTGTGACGGGCCGAGCTGCCTGGCCGGGCCTTCCGGGCTATCGATGATTCGGCCTTTCGTGGCATATCGTTTTTTCAGGGTGATTACCCCGATGATTAGGGGACCCCCTAGGTTTGTCCCCGACAGTAGCCCCCGAGCCTCTGCCGGACTAAGGATTAGTCGGGCAGAGGTTGATGGTTCGCGGGATCGTTCCCGGGCATTCCGCGGGGATTACCCCTTCTCGGTTATGCACGTTCTTCCGTGGGGGCGCGCGAGCGCACCCGCGGGTGTAGCCCCCGAGCCCTTGGAGGAGTGGGTTCACTCGTGCAAGGGCTTTGTCTTTCGAGGGTTGAGTCAGTCGCTCCTCTTTCGATGCGACAGGGGCGAGACCGAGTTATATGGAACTCGGGGGGCGGACCCTGCACGGCTTTGATGTTTTTCGCGCATAAGAGGAGGAGGAGATGCTGCAAGGAGCCCCCGAGCTCCTGGCCCACGCGGAGGCGATCGGAGAGGCTTCTTGTCTTTGAATTGCGACCCTCGCTTCCCCTTCGCGGGGGAGAGGGGTGAGGTCATCCGTGCAACCCTCGAATCGGGCAGCGTACACGGATGCCTCGGTGAGCTGTTAGCGGGTAGTTCAAGTGGGCGTCCGTGCCCCGTTCGCTAGGGGTCGGCTCGTGGTCCGGAGACACGTCCATGTAGCGCTTGCAAAGGTTTGCTAGGTGGGGCTCGGTCCCTTTCGTGGGGACCGAGGGCGCGAAAGCTCTCCCTCGTTGGGATCCCCCCGACTAGCTGCCTTTGTCTGGCCTTGAACACGACAGGAGCGTCCCCAAACTTCGCGTTCGGGGTAAAGTCCGTTCAACACGCCCGAATCGTCCTTGACTCTGTTGATCTGGAGCGCCTGTCGAACCCTTTCGAGGGCCAGGCTTCGTACTCCTGATCAGTAGGGCCTTGCGTAAGATGCAGGTTGCCCCCGAGCTCCTGGCCCGTGTGGAGGCGGTCGGAGGGGCTCCCCATCTTTGATTTTCGACCCTCGCTACCCCTTTCGCGGGGGAGAGGGGTGAGGTCATCCGTGCAACCCTCGAATTGGGCAACGTACGCGGATACCTCGGTGAGCTGTTAGCGGGTAGTTCAAGTGGACGTCCGTGCCCCGTTCGCTAGGGGTCGGCTCGTGGTCCGGAGACACGTCCATGTAGCGCTTGCAAAGGTTTGCTAGGTGGGGCTCGGTCCCTTTCGTAGGGACCGAGGGCGCGAAAGCTCTCCCTCGTTGGGATCCCCCCGACTAGCTGCCTTTGTCTGGCCTTGAACACGACAGGAGCGTCCCTAAACTTCGCGTTCAGGGTAAAGTCCGTTTGACACGCCCGAATCGTCCCTGACTCTGTTGATCTGGAGCGCCTGTCGAACCCTTTCGAGGGCCAGGCTTCGTACTCCTGATCAGTAGGGCCTCGCGTAAGATGCGGGTTGCTCCCGAGCGGCGGGCTCGAGGCTTGGCCGAGCGCGATTTCGCATTATTCGGTCCGGGGCACCCTTTGAACCTTTTCGAGGTTCAGGCTTTGAATCCCCGATTAGTCGCGTCCGTGCCTAGGGAAGGAGGAGCGTTGCAGCCTTACCTGGGGGAACCCAACGGTTGGGTCGTTTCGGCTCCGCGGGCCCGCGCACAACCGCTGGCGGGCGTGGGCGTGGCTGACGCGTCGCGGAGTGGGCGAGATGGGCGTAGTGGGCGCGCCTTTTTAGGCGGAGTTGGCGTGCGCCAGGGGGAGGCGAGGCGACGTGTAGTTAATGCATCGCAGGCGCGTCGTTTCTGCTTACCGTGCCGTAACAAATGCCGCCGCCCACGCGCGTCGGTTGTTTGGTGATCCTCATCGTGCGCCTGGCCCGGGTGTCAGTGAGTTGGCATGCCGCCGCGCTTAGCGCGCGGGCTCGGTGGCGGCACGCGCGGGCCGGCGTGGCGCGGCCGCACTTCGCGTGCAGTCTTCGGACCGAGCGGTCGGGCCGCTGTTTGATGGCGTGGTCAAACGGGCGCGTCTTTCGTGACGAGGCGTTATGTAGGGCAGGATCTGAGGCGACGTGACGGTTCGGACGTCTGTCGTGTCGTCCCACCTCGTGGCCCGCCGGATAAACGTGGTTTCCCGCCCCGGGATGGCTTTCCATACGGGCGGGCCCAATTATCAGTGGCTTGAACTGGCTTCCCTACTTAGGTGCCTGTGGGTGACTATCTTTGACCCGGTCCGCTCGTCTGGTCCGCGGCTGATTCGCTCGTGGTTCGCTGGGCGTGAGAACCGTACCGCGGGCAGGCCGAGTCAAGGAGGCGGTCAAGGTTGCCCACGTGACACGGCTGGTAGCTCGCATCCGCACGCGAATCTTGCGATCACCTACCCACGGGAGTAACAGTCGCGACCCCGGGGCGCCTATAAAGGCAGTCGTCCAGGCGGGGAGAGAGGATCATCACCGGGTTCTTGTGTAGCTCGTCGGGTATGCAGAGTTACAAACTTCATCCGCCCGATGGGCTTGAGAGTGGGAGTAGAGCGGTCCGGGGTTTCGTTCCCGGCGCGCGCCATTGATGCCAGAAGAAAGTCGACGAGGGGAGGTGGGCATGCTGCGGGAAAGGAGCAGGGCGTCGCACTCCTCATCGGGGAGGCGGTGACCTTGCCGGTGGCGAGGCGCATCAAGGACGTTGCGGCGGTCGCTTCGTTCGCTAGGAAACTAGCGGAAGGTGTTCGCCGGTCGTCGTCCTTGCGAGGGCGCTCATTGATGGCAGGGCGCGAAGGCATGCCCTGTCCGGCGGTCAAGTGGTCCAGCATCCTTCGTCCCGCAGCCACCCGTCCACCGGGTTCTTCGGTTAGCTGGGTGCCAGAAGAAAATCGACGAGAAAGTTGTGGAGACTGGTTCTCGTGATAGTGTGCTGGCCGGCTAGCTGAAGTAGTACGAGAGCCCCGTTGGGGTGGCTCCGGTCTTTGTATCTTTAAAACGGCCTATGGCCGAGTGTAATTTTTCATCGTGATCTCGCCATTCGCGGCGTGTAAGGAATGAATCCTGTTTGTGCCCAACCTTTTCATGGGTTTGCACAATCTTGTATTTGCGTTGAAAGTTTTCGTGCGGAATTGTGCCTTTTCTCATGATTTAGGAATGACTTTTGCCAAGGAGTTCGTTTTCGTGAGTGACTTGAGCGTTGAGCGACGGGGGGGATGCTGTGGCCTTTCGAGGGCGTAAGCAGTCCCATGACCCTGCCAACCGTCCTCCGTAGTTACTCACGCCTTGCTTTTAGTCTTCCTCGATCTTTGAGGGGAAAGGACTAATAACGCTTTCTGGGTTTCGACCGAGGGAAAATCGGACCCTTCTCGCGATCTCTGGGATGCCGAGTCCGTCTCCGCGAGTTCCTGCAATGATTCCGGGAGTTTGGTCCCGTATTTTCGCGGTTAGCGGCATGACAAATAAGGGCGTTCGGATTTAGTTAGGGTTTTTCAACCGAGGTTTCGTTTGTTTGGCGTGCCGCGCCTTCCTCTTATCCCGAGATCGGTCTCGGCAGGGGAACACCAGTAACTTTGGCTTCGAGTGGCGAGGGGGATGCCGTAGCCTTCGTGGGCGTGGGCGGTCCCACGACTCTGCCGACTCTTAGCCGCGGTAGACTCGTGCCTTGCTTTCACCTTTCTGGATTTAAGGAGGAAAGGCTTGGCAGCCTAGTTAATCGTTCTATTGTGCTGCTCTTAGTCTTGGAGAGATTGTGGCCGGGTACTTCGGATTCGTGAGTAATTAAAGCGTGGGGTGGTGAGGGAGGCGCTGTAGCCTTTCGCGGGCATAAGCAGTCTCACGACTCGACCGGCTCCAGCTTTGACTAGCTCACGCCCCGCCTCTCTCTAAGCGTCTCGAGTTTTAGCACAACTTTCGAAAAAACCGGGACGATTAGGGGGGTTAACCCCCCTGCAGCCCCCGAGGGGGCTTGGCTTTATTAAAAATAAAACCAGGTCCCCCTTGTTTGTGTTGTTAGCAACAATGTTTTCATGTTTTTCGCAAACTCTTTATTATTGTTAACTAAGAACACGAAGTATTTACAAGAAATACTGAGAGTTTTAAGGATAGAAGCGACGTAGCTGTTGGATGTTCCAGGCGTTGGTGAAGACCTCGCCTTTCTCGTTCGCCAGCTTGTAGGTGCCGGGTTTGAGGACCTTGGCGATGATGAACGGTCCTTCCCATGGCGGAGTGAGCTTGTGGCGCCCTCGATTGTCCTGGCGTAGTCTTAGCACCAGGTCCCCTTCGTGGAGGTCCCGACGCCGTACCTTCTGAGCTTGGTATCGCCGAAGCGATTGTTGGTAGCGCGCTGAGTGAAGCAACGCTATGTCGCGAGCCTCGTCCACCTGGTCCAGCGAATTCTCACGGTCCCACTGGTTTTGGTCTTCCTGGTAGGCCTTAAGCCTCGGAGACCCGTACTCCAAGTCTGTTGGGAGGACGGCTTCGGCGCCGTAGACGAGGAAGAACGGGCTGAAGCCTGTGGCCCTGCTTGGGGTTGTCCTGAGACTCCAGATCACTGATGGCAGCTCGGCAACCCACTTCCGGCCAAACTTGTTCAGCTTGTTGAAGATTCTTGGCTTCAGGCCTTGTAGTATCATGCCGTTGGCACGTTCTACTTGGCCGTTCGTTTGTGGATGTGCCACGGCCGACCAATCAACGCGAATGTGATGGTTGTCGCAGAACTCCAAGAATTTCTTGCCGGTGAATTGGGTGCCGTTGTCAGTGATGATCGAGTTGGGTACCCCGAATCGGTGGATGATGTCGGTGAAGAACATTATGGCCTGCTCAGATCTGATGCCGGTGATGGCCCGGACCTCGATCCACTTCGAGAATTTGTCGATGGCTACCAACAAGTGGGTGAAGCCCCCGGGCGCTGGGCGGAAGGGCCCCACGAGATCCAACCCCCAGACCGCGAAAGGCCATGTTACAGGGATGGTCTGCAGGGCGTGCGCCGGGAGATACGTCTTTCGTGCGTAGAACTGGCACCCTTCGCAGGTGCGCACGACCTCGTTCGCGTCGGACACGGCGGTGGGCCAGTAAAAGCCTTGCCGGAATGCGTTACCCACGAGGGTACGCGGCGCTGCGTGGTGTCCGCACGCCCCGGCGTGGATGTCGCGGATCAACTGCCTTCCCTCGGGGATGGGGATGCATCGCTGCAAGATCCCTGAGGCACTGCGCTTGTACAGCTCGCCGCCGACCGAGACGAAGGCCTTGGCCCTTCTGGCGATGCGGCGCCCCTCGGTTCGGTCCGAGGGCAGTTCTCCACGATCGATCCATGCGAGGTATGGATCACGCCAGTCTTGTGGTCGTGTGTCTGCGTCGATTTCCATGGCCTCGGCCAAAGAGATTTCAGCGTTGAGGGCTTCGAGCCCTTATTTCGAGGGGTCCTCCTCCATGGGCTCGACTCCCGCAGCCCCCGAAGGTTTCCCGTGGGCTCCGGCCTTTGATTCGAGGCTGACAGAGGGGCGGTCGAGGTCGCGGGCGAAGACGTTCGGAGGAACGGTGATTCGCTCTGACGCGATCTTGGCCAGCTGATCCGCTTCCTCGTTGTATTTGCGCACGATATGGTTCAACTCGAGACCACAGAATCTGTCCTCGAGGCGACGAACCTCGTTGCAATACGCCTCCATCTTTTCGTCGCGGCAGCTTGCGTTCTTCATCACTTGGTCGATGATCAACTGAGAATCTCCCCGGACGTCGAGGCGTTTGACGCCGAGGTCGATGGCGATGCGGAGCCCAGCGAGGAGGGCTTCGTACTCCGCCATGTTGTTCGACGCTGGGAAGTGCAAGCGAACCACGTACCGGATATGTTCTCCGAGGGGTGAGGCGAAGAGGAGGCCCGCGCCTGCCCCGGTTTTCATCACCGACCCGTCGAAGTACATGGTCCAGCATTCGGCCTGGATCTGCGGCGGCGGAAGTTGGACGTCGGTCCACTCAGCGACGAAATCCGCTAAGGTTTGCGATTTTATCGCCTTTCGCGGTGCGTAGGAGAGAGTTTCCCCTACGAGTTCCATAGACCATTTCGCTATTCTACCCGAGACGTCCGGGTTGCGGACTATATCCCCCAAAGGGAAAGATGAGACCACAGTGACCGGGTGGGGCTCGAAGTAGTGTCGCAGCTTTCGACGCGCGAGCACTATGGCGTAGATTAGCTTCTGGATCTGTGGGTACCGCATCTTGGTTTCGGTCAGCACCTCGCTGACGTAGTACACCGGCCTCTGGACCGGCAGAGCGCGACCCTCCTCTAGCCTTTCCACAATGATGACGGCGCTGACAACTTGCGTTGTCGCAGCCACATATAGGTAGAGAGGCTCACCGCTCCGCGGCGGCGTGAGGATGGGTGCGCGCGTGAGCGATGCTTTTAGCCCGTCGAGGGCTTTTTGGGCTTCGGGGGTCCATGAAAAGCGTTCGTGCTTTTTTAGGAGCCGGTACAAAGGTAAGCCCTTTTCACCAAGTCGAGAGATGAAACGGCTAAGCGCTGCAAGGCAGCCCAGTACCCTCTGCACCCCCTTCAGGTCCCGAATCGGCCCCATTCGTTCCAGGGCCGAGACTTTTTCGGGGTTGGGTTCGATGCCTCGCTGGGAGACGATGAAGCCCAACAGCATGCGTCGCGGCACCCCGAATACGCATTTTTCCGGATTCAACTTTACCCCGTTCGCCCGGAGGCAACCGAACACGATTTGCAAATCGTTGACCAGATCGTTCGCCTCTCTGGTTTTCACAATGATATCGTCGACATATGCCTCAACGGTCCGCCCGATGTGGCTTCCGAAAACGTGTTGCATACATCGCTGGTATGTAGCTCCAGCGTTTCGGAGGCCGAACGGCATAGTGACGTAGCAAAACATGCCAAACGGGGTGATGAAAGAAGTCGCGAGCTGGTCGGACTCTTTCATCTTGATTTGATGATAACCGGAATAAGCATCAAGAAAGCATAGCAACTCGCATCCAGCGGTGGAGTCTATTATTTGATCTATTCTAGGCAGAGGAAATGGAACCTTAGGGCATGCTTTATTTAAACCGGTATAGAAGTTAACGTTTAGAAGTTGATGCAAGAGCTAGCACGAGGTGACATGGTCTCGTCGCGACCTGCCGTCAAGGGAACCGATCGGGCGAGGTTGATCACAGCGCAGCCCCCTACCTGGCGCGCCACTGTCGGTGCCGGGATCGGTCGGTCAATCCCCGGCGCCTAAACAGAATGCGCTGTGTCCCGTCCCTTGACGGTTGATGCAAGAGCTAGCACGAAGAGGCGAGGATTTATCCTGGTTCCGACCGTGAGGTCGTACGTCCAGCAGGGTGCGCTCGGGGCGCTGTACTATCTTGCACCGGAGTGCTTGCAGAGGGGGAGGGCTACAAGCAAGGCGGGAGAGGAGGAGGATTCTCCAAGTCCCTGAGGATGAGTGTGAATATCGCGTGAAGCGGTGTGAGTGATTGCGTTTCGCGTTGTTCGCCCCGTCATCCCCCCTTCCTTCTTCCTTTTATAGACCAAGGAGAGAAAGGAGAGGGGGGGAAGTTTACAAGTACGAGTGGGATGTGCGCTACAGGGATATGTACTGTGGAGCATGGCGCCGGGCGTGCCATCGTCCTTGACCCTGGAGGGGGATTTATGGCGAACCCCGTCCTCCGGGGGTGTCGTGGCCGTCCCTGTGCTTGTCCTGGAGTGTCTTCGAGGGGCGGCGCTGCCGTAGCCCGCGTCTAGCTGCCCGCTCGCTGGTTGACTTCGAGGGCGGGGCAGGTGAGGAAGGACCGGAGTTGGCGGCACAGGGGTCGGTATGGTGGCTGCCGTCAACCACAGTGCGCGGCGTGGTCGGTTCACCAGGGGATGGTCGAGAGTTGGCGGATTTGACCCGGTGTTCGTCATCACTGGGCCACGCTTGACCGGAGTCCATATTCGGTCGTCGCCCAGATATTTGTTCGAGGGCCCTCCATACCCTTTCGAGGGCTCCCCACCGGGGGGAAGGACGGGAGTGGGTATAACAGTGGCTTGGAATGACGCCTGCCAGTCAGCACAGGACCTCGCACAGTTCCCCGTGCGCCCGCACAGCGCTGGTGAGGACGCACAGTGACTGGAGCAGGTGGAACAGTGAGCTCTGCGGTGTCAGCGGCGCGGCGTGGGGAAGGATTGCCTTTTGACTTTGGCGTCCGCCTGACGGGGCGGGCATTAAATGCCGTTGTCGGGCAGGGAGCCGGAGTGCGCCGCGTTAAGTAGAGAGTTGGCCTTGAGCGAGGCGGAGTCGACTCGCCCGTTCGAGGGAGTGCGCAACCCTCGAGCGAGGCGGGTTTTGCGTCGTGCCTGCTCGAGGGTGCGCGGCCCTCGAGCGAGGCGGAGACGGGGGGTAGCGATTTGGGCCCTCCCGACAGACGAGCTCGGACGACCGTTCTTGGGCCGCGATAGGCTGTGACGGGCCGAGCTGCCTGGCCGGGCCTTCCGGGCTATCGATGATTCGGCCTTTCGTGGCATATCGTTTTTTCAGGGTGATTACCCCGATGATTAGGGGACCCCTGGGTTTGTCCCCGACATCTATGAAGATGGAAGCAGAGCACGACTCTGCTGCCTGGATGTAAAGCATCGGTTGCACAGCGATCAAATCGGACATGAAGGCCATAGGAGCTTAGGGAGCGGAGCGTGACGGCTTCAGCAGAGATACGCGACACGCTATGCTTCAGCAGCACTTCCTGTTCAGCAACGCGGGAAGTACTGGTGCGGTATGTCTATGCATACGAAGCTGCCCTGTTTGACAGATGAGCATGGCTCAACTTTGGCGAGCGCGTTCCTGACGTCGGACTTGCCCATTGAGGGGCTGATCCGCTGATGATCTCCGTGCCGTCCAACACAGCCAAGGGCGGCTTCAAGGCGTTTGAGCAGATCTCAGACGCGTACCATCCGCCGATTGATCAAACGGCTGACAAAGCACAAGGATTTGATTAAATGTATAGGAAAAGGATGCGCTGCCATATTGTTGCAAACAAGGAATCTCATATGGAGTTACAAAAAGGATGGGAGGTCTCCGGTGACCTCGGGCTTACAGGAATGTCGGGGAGGTAGTGCGGCAAGGGGCGGGAGGAGGATTGCATTGGGTTTGGCAACATGGATGTTGTTTCCAGGGAATCAGGGATGGCTAGGGAGAGCGAGAGGTGATGCAGCATATGACATATCCGTCTTGAGCACATATGGTAATACATTATCGTCATGGTGTATATCAAATTCATAATAAAAGAATTTTTTACAAGGAATATGTGTCCGTAAAAAAAATGGAGCATCACATTAGTTCCTTTATGAAAAACTGGTATATACTTCATCATAGAACTTATTTCATCCATGATGAAATGTTTTGATCACTGAACTATTCCATCTCATGGCATCATAGAGCTAGAGCAGGCTCCTTTTCTGTCACTGAATTGCCATTAAGTATGACTTGGCTTGATCCACGTGACATCGTACACGCTGACAATTAATATGCGTCCGCCGACGAGGATCCATCGTGCCATCCCACATGTTGTGCCATGAATCGGCAACCGTGCCAAGCTGCCTCGTGGATGCATCACTACAAAAAAAATATCTAAATCCAAGACGTAAAATTTTTGTCATAGATCACTCAAAAAACGTCACAAAGTGCTATTTATGACGTTTTCAGATTACGCCATGTATTGAGCGTCACAGATTAACCTGCATGACGAATCTATAAAAACGTCACAGATTAGCCATGACGTTTTGTAAACGTCATAAAATAGCCTTAGGCACATATAGCCCAGTCCAAGCCCATTTTTAGTGACGAAAATAAACATCACCATATTCGTCATAGACTGAATAACCAGGTCATCATTGTTAGTGATGTGGCTGCTGACTGGATGCTGATGTGGAAGCTGACTTGGCCACTGATGTGGCAGCTGACGTGGCAACTGACTGGCGCTGACGTGGCAGCTGACTGGCGCTGATGTGACCAATGACATGGCGCTGACTTCACGAAGATGTCGCATGCTGGGCTCCTATTAGTCCACATGGCAGTCTCTGGTTGGACCATGTGTCTCTATCTCTGATTGGTCCACATGTCGTTAATTATGTGGCTAGTCCACTTGTCGTTATTTGGCTAGTCCACATGTCGTTATTATATGTGTGAACCAAGTGTTGTCCATGGATCTGATTGCCACATAATTCCAGCCCATCTCGTCAAAGAAGTTTTTGTGAGTACAACTTAGCATTTTAAGCTTGGCCCAACGGCCCAGCCTGAGCCCGCTGGGTTTTGGCCCGCTCATGGTCCTCATTCCCCAAGGTTCAAGCAGTCCAAAACTAACAAACCCCTACCAAACATTCCTTCAAGGTAGTAGCAGCATCCTAACTTAGAGAATAACCGGAACAAAGATACATACACAAGAGACTGAACAAGATGTCTCGGTCATGCATGTCCACTGAACCAAAACGTGCTCTCCACTTCAAGAAGATGGAAGCATATACGATTTTGGGCCGTGTTCTAGCGTCGAGGCCGGGCAAGCATTGCCCGCAGGCATATACGATTTTAGGTGATAGAGCTAGCGCGACACGGCTTTGGATACAAACCACATAGGCCGTTCCTGTTCTACTGATGCTTTTATGGACGATTCAGTAGTGAGACATCAAACAGCAGGGCGTATACAATTGAGATGATCTGAACACCACGACTACCTAGGTTAGGTGCTTAACTGCAATCAAGGTACTAAATAGCGTTGGTAGCGCCCGCAATAGCAGCCGCTATAGCGGTAGCGGACCTCTACCGCTACCGCTACAAGGTAGCGGACCCAAGATAACATGTTTGGACTTAGCGGCCGTTATTGCACTTAGCGTCTGCTATTACAGACTGCTGCTATTACTCGTGTTAGACCGTATTGACTATGTTGATGGTTGAAGTACCAAAAAACGATGGATGGAAGAAAACAAAAATATTGAAAATAGTAATTTAGACTATGGTGAAGAATAAAGGGTCACAAATTATTTTCTTCTTGATGATTATTTAAATAAATTTGATGTTAATATTTATGTATGCTCTAAATTTTGACTATTTTTGTTAAATTACGCTATTTGGACTTAGCGCCCGCTATAGCACCCGCTACCCGCGATTCGCTATACAAACCAAATTCGCTATAACACCGCTATTCGCTATTTAGTACCTTGACTGCAATTGTAGGACATGGTCACATGGGTAACAACAATTTTGGAATCTTAGGGAGAGACAGAATTAAGAATCTGCGAAACCGGTGCAGACTGATGATGCAGTACAAGCACACATGTTTTTTTTATCGGAGTCAGTAGGGGAAGCCCCTACCTATTTTTTTAATTCCAAACCCAGTTAATTCGCTCTCACGGAGATTCGAACCTGAGTCTACAGGGTGCTACTCAGGTGCTCTAACCATTAGGCTAGAGACCCTTTCGCTACAAGCACACATGTTGTGAACAAGAAATTGAAAAGCTTTAGTAGAACAGAGGAAATGTGGTGCAACACATAGAGCTAAAGCTAATAAGCTTAATAAATATATACGGATGTTGCCCTTCTGCCACCTAAAAACCATTCTAACTATTTTTATGTTACAACATATATGATGAGAATTAGCAAGAATTGCCACTGATGCCAAAGCAATACTGAAGTTATCAGGTACTGTTTTTTGATAAACGAACTGCTAGTTACCACCAGTCTAAAGAAAACTGCTCTTTAACGGTTGTTGAGGCGATATTAAACTGTTTGTCTGATGAACCATCCAGCCACCGATATAGTCGACAAAGTAATACTGCATGTCCAAAACATTATCGTGAGTCGTATTGTCCTTTCCTTGGCAGACGTTTATGTTTCTTTCTTCTCTTCTCCGATGCTATAAAAAGATACCACACTTAACTAGTTGCAACTTGCGAATCATCATCTCCCCACATGGTGTTCAAGCTTCAGCCATCTTATGTTTGATGGAAGAATTCTCGTGCCATCAAGATATGTCATAGTGATTTTAAGGTTCATAATATAATGGGTTTGGCAGGCATCAAAGTTACAAACCAAAGGAGTCTCACATTTAAACTGGATCGCAGTTGACCATGTATAATGGTAGGAAATCATGCTCCTCAAGTTTCTTGTGAGTTGTTCAATGCCACCCACAAAAGTACCAGAGAAGGGATACACCAACCAAACCGTGTAGAGAGGTATGCTTGTATGCCCAAGTTCATGGGCAAATCTGAGTGAATTTATGGGGCATAACAGGCCCTAGTGTTGTATGTCCTGTTGAGACTTTTTTTTTGGGAACTATGTCCTGTTGAGACTTGAGAGGGGCTCACATAATGAAAAACAATAATGAAGTTTCCAGACTTCTTAATTTCTTTTCAAAATGACTTCTTAATTTCTGTAAGGAAAACATTTATTTGTTTTTCCTGTGCTCCCTCACCCTAATCTCTGTTTCGTAACTCTGCTTTTTTGTCCAACTAAATGTGATTGCCAACGTTGCATGGGTTCATAGTCACAAGCAGTTTTTTTTTTGGCTCATCGATAAAGTAAATTTACATCCAACCAGTGCTGATTACCATCAGTCACCCCGATAATTGCCATCATATATATCGTACAGGTCACTTTCATCCATAGGCTCTGACTAAAAACACTCCAATTAGTTTCAGGGCTAAGGATCATTCATGGTGACTGAATAATTGTTGTCTAGCATATGTGTCCAATATAACTTTTATTTACCATATAAATAGATACTTTTATTAATTGTTAGTAAAAAATTATGAAGTTTGACTTCTTCAAATACTAATGTGAGCTATTTAAACCTCTATTTTAAATAGCGGGCTATAGCATTTAGTAGAGAGCTCTGCTCAGCCCAGGGCCTTAATTGCACCATATGGATTGGTGAAAAATTATGTTTAATCTTTCTTTAGTGTAGCAAGTAACCTAAGCTACCATTTTAAAATCGTTTGCTAAACCACTTGTAGATGTTATATTCCCATCAAAGGATGACAGTATATATAGATGAGTTGCAAGCAAGCAAACGTATAGCTGGTAGTAGTCATTGCAAAGCTACCACTGGAAACTCAATTATTGATATGGGTCATCAAAATATAGAGTACAGCGGCATATATATAAGTCAGGCATTGGTATAATATATATGTCACACACTAGAAACTATAGCAGAAAGTCATTGAACAGCCTGCCTCTCTCTTCAAGTTCAACACATGTCACCTGAACCTTCCTTCTTTCACCTCTACTGATTAACCCAAGTGCCTCCTTAATTTAGCACTACTTTTCTCTAGCAGTTTATGACTTCTAAGTGCTCCAACTTCATGGTCATATATGGTATATCTCCTCTTTTCTTCCTGCCAAATCCTCATACACTCAACCTTAATTACCTCCAAGTTCGATAACCAAGCTCAAATAGGAGTCAGGAGGCATCAAGAATACATATACCAGAGAAAGGCAAGACAGTAGAGGCCTTGGCTAGAGGTCCAATACAGCAACGGCACACCATCAAAGTCCATAAGTTCTGTTTTGCATGTCCACGGCCTATCAATTAGGATTTAAGAAATCTGGCTATTAAGTTGTGGTGCATGCATGGGTTCTCATTATTGCCACTTCTTTTTCACAGTAAGTCGGTATGTGAGGCCATGTCAATAACTCGATACATTCTTAAACTGGGCAGACAGTGAAATACATGCTTATTTATTGTGCATATATTTAGAGTTAAGCTTATTTCATGTGCACAATATTGTTTCTCATCTTTGTAGCTAGATAAGAATGATGTTCCTCGGTGCTACTGCATATATACATATACCAAAATTCACTCATTGATTGGGACAAGGAGAAAGAGCTATATACTATTCGTTTGGTATAGTTCAAGGTTATAATGATCATATAGCTTTGTTTTCTCTCGAACACGTGTGAGAGCTGCGTAGAAGAGTAATAGAAGTACAAAAAAAGACACACCCAACACACAAAGTACATACAGCAACGCCACTTATGAAAGAGAAAGAAACAAATAATTGCCTAGTAGGTATAACCATCTAAGAACTGAGGCAAGCGACTTTGACAAAAAAAATCCCTATGCGCAGATGATCCGTTCATAGCGCAAAGGACGCCCTAATGGTATAGATAAATTTGAAGATTATATGCACTTAAATAAATAATTAATTAGACAAGAACCCTTGGGTTGAGAAGTAGTGTTCCAGTGGGTTCTTACCAAATATTGGAAAATTTAGATATATGAAGTGTTAAAAGTGTGGAAGAAAGGAGAACTGAAGCTTCCAAACCTCTCATGTTCCAAATACAAATTGGTTCCCTCAATATACTAGTGATTAATTGCACGCTAATACAATGTAATGACCTTGTAAAGGATGAAAAAAAAATGAAGCACTAGAATTTAGATGTGGTTGTTAGTATCGCCGACAAACAGAAGCTGAGTAATTTGAAGTGAACTGAAATGGTCCATAATAAGATTTTATTTTTTATTTCAGCGTTGCAAACCTGTAATTTCTGGACCTGAAAAATGATATCTGCTGCACCCATGTTGCTGAGGAGATCGTCAAAATCAAGCTTCCAACGTGGACCCAAATAGACAAACCAACCTTGGCCGCCTGATTTTGGGGTCCCACCGATCAGAGAGCGCTCCGCCGATGCCTAACGGTCAAAAAATTCGAAACCCCAGCACTCCGCGCACCAGGTTCATGGACTGGACCCATCCTGTCCGTCCATCTCGCTCGCTCAAACAAACGAACGTCTGGATGCTGCGCTCAGCCTACCGGCCTCGCCAATTTCGAACCCGTTAAAACCCCCGCCGGCGTAGCCGTCCCCCAACGGCCAAATCCCCCAGCCATTAGAGCCGTCAGCCGTAGCACCACCAGGCACGAACCCTAGGAAATCTACCCAGCAATCCCACCCGAATCGGGGCTGTATCGTAGGGAGTAGGCGTCGCGGGGATCGGACCGGCGCGGATCGGGGAGGAGCCGAGCAAATCGTGAGGAATTTTGCCGGTTTTTGGCGGATTTGGGGGTTGGTTTTGTTTTGTTGCGATTTGCCGAGCGGTTTGATGATGGGGTTTTCTCCTGGTTCTGTTCTTGCAGGTCTGCGGAACGGTAAGGATTGGCGTGCGGGATCCGGAGCGCCGCGGGAATCTATCAGAGGTGAGAATCGCGGAACGCAGAGGTGGGGGTGGGGATTTGGTTGGTTCTTTGGGTTGATTTTGCTGCTTCGCCCCCAATCGCTCTCTTCAGAAGCGTTTCTAAGTCCTTTTATGTGCGAATCCCTGGGGGTAGAGGATTGAGGTGGGAACATGAGTAGAAAGATCGCGGATTAGGTGGTTTTGGTGTTACTTGAGACAATTTCTTCATGATGCCGATGCTTATCCATGCGTCTTGTCTTCGGTCCCAATCGATCTCTTCAGAAGCGTTTCTTGAGTCCTTTTATGTAATGAATCCCGGGGGACGCAGTGGATCGAGGTAGAATCATGAGTAGAAAGATCGTGGATTAGGTGGTTTTGGTGTTTCTTGAGGCAATTTCTTCATGATGCTGATGCTTATCCGTCTGTCTTGTCTGCGTCGCTCTTGCAGGTAGACATCTTAGAGTCTTAGGAAAGAGCAGAAGCCAAACCGGGACGGAACAGCAGGTGTGTAGATTTTTTTCTTGCTCGTGTGTTCTCTGAATTCTCCTGTTGACTCCGTCTGAATTTCCTTTAAAAAAATATTCCGACTGAAAAAGGTCTTGCACGGATACAGGAGAAATTGCGTGCGTAGGTCCAGGAGAAGGAGCAACAGGACATAGGGCACCAAGAACGGGACGAGAGCAGAATAACTGTAAGAAAATTGTAATTTCTGCGCCATTTATTTATCTGATGAGGCATTTATATGAATCTTACATCACTGTTGTGCTATATAAAATTCTTGCAGAACTACAAGATGCCTGAAGTGAGGACTCCCACCAGGCCGGCCCTCGCCGACATCTCTGGTGGTGGGTTCTTTATCAGGAGGGTGGCACCGCCAGGAGCTTTGCTGGTGAAGGGTGCTGTCAAGCCGCTGGCTCGGCAGGCCCGAACACCATCAAGCAACAAGGAGAATGTGCCACCAGTGGGGGCTTTGAGGACTGCACCAAAGAGGAGGAGCCCATTACCTGACTGGTACCCCAGGACCCCACTCCGTGACATCACATCAATCGTCAAGGTGATGAACTATTTCCATGCAGTTTATGCGATGTTCTCTTAATTCCGTACCTGCCATGACCTTTCAGCTAAAGTCAGAGTTCTCTGGTTTTGTTGTAATTGGTGCATGAATTGTACTATAGAATATGCCATAATGTTCCAATGTTGGAGTTGTTGTTGGGTCGCTGAATTCAAAACGCCTGGTTAGCAGTTACCAAAGTAGGCTAGGGAGTATATTTTGGTATTCAGAATGGACTAGTATAGCCTTTATGACAAGATCCATCTATTCTGGTAGCTGTCTTGATGACTTGGAATGAGAAATAGTAATGGAATGAGTCAAATCTTATCTTTCGTCATTAGTGTGAATCATATCAAAAGATTCTTTTAGTTCAAATGATCCAGGAACAATTAACATAACCCATACTCTTTTGTTCTGTCTTACTTGTAACTATCTATATTTGACTTTAGGTACCTGGCAATTTAAATGTGCTTAAATTCACAGAAAGATCCAGTAAGCAATAAGGCCAATTTTATTTGAATTTGTTTTTTAAGGAAAATTTTTATTTGAATTGTTGTTCATTCATTTAATTTATGTTAGCATTCTTCACTTGTGATCATCTTAACCCAGTATATTAGAGCTTGAATATTTAGCGAATAGTAGAGGTTCACTTATCGCATGACTAAATTGCTGTACTTTCTTGGTTGTTTAAACTGTCCACTGCAACTACAAAGTTCCACATTGTTTAGAGGTTCCTACTGAATTGCTGTTCTATACTATTGGCATTTGTGATCTAGGTTCATTTTAGAGAGTGGACTTGTCTGATATGTGACCAAAGGTTATATAGAAGTTAACGTTTAGAAGTTTATTGAAATTTACCATTATCCAATGAATTTAATTCAGCTGTTGAGGATCTTATTTGCATTGACCTGTATTCATTGCTGCTGAAATGTTCATTCATTTAATGTGGCCTAGTAAAACTGATATTCCTATAATCGTAGACTTGGTATAGGTTTTGACTGCATCTTCAGTTAAGAATTATATGTTGAGTGATTCAATCCACTCGATATTTATACAATGTCAGCTTTCATCACTGTTTTACTGATTTTGTCATCTTCATCACTATGCTAGTTTTATTTGTTAATGTTGGAATCGTTGAACCTATTAAAAGATGTGGTATCATTGTAATCAACTGGAATTGTTTTGCAAATAAAATAAGCGTGCTTCTTAAGTATGAATTAGTACCCATACAGAGGCAATATTGCTTTTAGATTTTGCAGCAAACTTTGCTTTCATATTCAGAAAATTGTATTTGTTCCTTTATTCCATTTCCCCATATTGTGCTTACCTATCCATGCCTTTAACTTATTAGAGGTGGTTTTATACTGCTACTGTAAAGTGACCAAAATTTGTTTGTCCATTGTCCACAGTAGGCAGGAAAAAAAACCTTGACCCATGGGGATGGTAGGAACAAAATATTTGTTTGGATGTTAGATGAATACCTAGTTTAGATGCATTGAGTTATGTTCCCTGGAGATCCACTGATGTACTATCGGCAACTTTCAGGCTCTTGAGAGGAGAAGTCGCCTACAGGATGCTGCAGCTCGGCAGCAGATCCAGTGGACAGAAGATTCTTCAGAATCTGTGGATCCAATAACTCCAGTACAAGCAGAAAGCACGCCAATAACTGAGGAAGCTCAAGCTGTTGCAGCCCCTGCAACTTCTTTGGCCAATGGCAAGCTGAAGACATCTTCTTCTCCATCTGGCTGCTCCTTGCAGGCCACTCCATCCAAACCAAATGATCCAGCTCTCTCCGATCTCTTGGAGAAGAAACTGTCCAGCTCGATAGAGCAGATCGAGAAGATGGTGAGGCGAAACCTGAAGAAAACTCCAAAGGCCGCTCAGCCTTCCAAGAGGGTCGTCCAGAGGCGCATCCTGATGTCGATGCGATGAGCTGAGAAAGCTCTGCTCTAACATGGTTCCCAGTGTGCTGCTTTCTTAGCCGCTAGTCCTAGCCAATCATTGCGTCAGTTTTGCCTGAAGGTAGGGTAGGGGGTTCCTTGTTCTCTGCTTGAGGACCTTGGGAGTACGGGGCTTGCTTAGCTCTCTGCTTGAGGGCAGATAGTATTACGTGACTGCAGTTTCTCTACGTTTATAGCTTCAACTGTGTATAGCCTCACTACGTTTTTACCCGAACACGAATCACTGCTGTGCGTTCATTTTGTTTGTGAAATTAGTAGTTCTTCTGTATAGTTATGCTTTTGCATCTTGGTGCCCATTTGAAACCTGAAACAGAACAGAAGGATGTGACATGTGGGTCTGGTACAATTCAATTCAATATTTTGTTATTTCGGGTTCTATAACTGTTCATTTGGTTTATTGTTGGATGGCATTGCTGATATTGATCCCAAGAGAAAAACATGGGTGTTCTTCAATACTATTATCGATCAGTTTTGTCGGCACATTCTCATCAAATGATTTGTTCAATAAGCAATTCTTCAAGCATATAGGTGAATGGTGTTCGATCAGTATTACTGATTTTCAGTTATGATATATGACTTTGGTATAAAATTGGAATTTTACAAATTGGTATATTCTGGCAATGCTTCTTACTGCAGCCAATATTGTAACCGTAAAATACTCATCACGTAGGCACTGCAAGTAACATTCACATTTGTTGCTCTTTTCCCTGATTGCCAAGAGATAACATCCATCGGATTGGCATGGTAACATATGAAAGAAAACTCCTGGCCTATTGACAAACCACTACAGCCATAATATGGACACCAGCGGATTATATTAAATCTTACATGGCAAACAAATACATTAACTGATTGACGGATATGGATCTTTGCACATCATGAAATTCATATGTTAAAATTTACATGGTGAACAAGATACATTCGTGCTTGGAGCTCCCATCCATCCTTATCATATCTGTTCGATGGCTAATAGAACAACCCGGAAAACCCGAAATGCGCACCTGTTTTCTCATAGTTATTGTGATACAATCCTAAATATCCATGCACCTAGACCATCATATACTACAATAGCATGTATCAAAAAGGAAATACAAAAGGTATACACCTAAAATATTAGTGACCACACATCCAATTAGATAAGGTAGCTCCAAAAATCTTATGAGCCCAATGAAACAGAATTTCAGTGTCACCGGATATAGCTCCTAACAAAAGATGTTTCGCCGACGACACTTAAGCTGACACATCTCTGCAAGACAAGGGTGAACCAAGCAAGTTAGGGAACAATGTGGGAAACAGGTTTATATTTCCAAAAATCAAATTCTGCAGTTAACTGAGTAGAACCTGTGACTTCAGAGGGGGGAACACATTCCAGAACTGGAGTGTTTCATCACCAGCACAAGTAGCTATACTCTGTTGAAATCATGGTGGAAAATACAGTGAGAACAAATTATACTAGGTGCCTCAAATGAAAGTCAGAAACAGGTTACCAGAACTCACCTGTCCATCAGGGGAAATAGCTAAATGCAGTACTCTGTTTGTATGCCCTGTCAAGGTGGCAATCTGCAAAAGGAGAAGAGGAGCATGATCAATACAGAAAAGATATGGTACAAGTTATAACTGAATCTCAGAATAAGCTTGAAGTGCACCTTTGACATTGTTGGATATCGCCAAACAATAATCTGATTCTGAGAATCCCCATGGGTGCTCACAATCTCATTCATGTTCTTTGACCAGATAAGACTGCAGACCTGTGAAGTCATCTAGTATCCTCAGTACATGTGAACAAATAACATGTTTAACCCTATTTCTTCCTCAATTCAATAAAAAAAATCCCTTGGTTTAACAATCAGAGATGTCTCAGATACAGATTATTCCTGGAATACTAATTTTTTTATCAGCAGTGGAACCACAATTCCAACACATCTGAGGCTAAAAATCAGGCAACTATAGCAAACACCCAGTACTACCCACACTAAGACATCAAGTTATGTGATATTTCAACTCTGCCACACATACATAAGAACTTGGTGAAACATAAACATATGCCTAACGTAAATTGAAAAACAAGAATGTAACACACAGCTAGCATGATATGGCAAACTTAATTTTCAGTCTATGTGCAGAAGCTAATATTCATGCCCACAAAGTTCACTCTGCACAATTTACAAAAGAAAATATTTCCCAATTGCGTCAGATCAAGTGCTAGTTCATCCATAGGTCTTGTATTAAAGTAGAATCCATTTTGTTTCAGGAAAAGGCAGAATGCTTGAGTGAGAAATTTGACACATCTGCCCCTGTTTGGTATAATTTTCTGGACTCTTCAATCAATTATTGCAACTTTATAACATTGTGCGGAAAGATAAACCAGGAAGACAGGAGATTAATAAACATATCGTGAACTACCTGACTGCCAGTGTCCATGCAGCTCAAGTGTACATTTTTTGTTGTATTCCAAAACCGTATGCATCCATCTGTGGTTCCTCCACCAGAAGCAAGAATTCCATGAAGATGAGGTGACCAGGCAATAGCTTTAATAGCTGCTGTGTGCTCGGTATTCTTCAGTACTGGTTTTATTGAATGCGGACTCCAAACAAAAAGCTGCAGCAAGAAAACATGAGTACGAGCAGAATAAATAGCATTCTGAAATCCTTATAAGAATGCACTCAAAAACTGATGGAAACACATGGAAAAGGCATCTTACTCTTTTGTCATTGCCACCAGATGCAAGCTGCCGGTCATCATAAGACCACTTGAGCCCACAAACCTGGACAATGTGTGGAAATAAGAAGCCATACATTAGTAAGCCCTTGTTTAGTTCCCAAATTCCACCCCCAAATTCCACTATGCAAAAAGATTCCCATCACATCAAAATGTTGGCACATGCATGGAGTACTAAATGTAGATGAAATCAAAAACTAATTGCACAGTTTTGTTGTACTTTGCGAGACAAACATTTTGAGACTAATTAATCAATGTTTGGAAAATTATTTCACAAATACAAACGAAATGCTACAGTGACGCAATGATTACAAAATCCCAACTTTGGCATGCCAAAGTTGGGAACTACAAGGCAAACGAACCTCCCTTAGGATTATCCATATACTGAACTAGCCAACAAAAAATGGCACGATGATACATACAAAGCTTGCATATCATATGGAGATAGTAATACATCACCTCAGATTTATGTGCAGTAAGTTTGCTAACATAATCTTCTTGAGCACGGATATCATGGTGAAGGATGCTCTTGTCACGACTGCCGGAAGAAAGTAATGAAGAACTCCATGCAAGAGCACCTACACGCATACGATGGCTTTCCATTGTTCTTATTCTTTTAGAGCAAGTTACATCCCATATCTACATAAGATGAAAAGTAGTGAGACAATTAGATTTCCCGACAATCTTGGCAGTGCTGAAATTTTTTGCAGAATACAAGTACCATCAAGGGAAAAGAATCTATAAAGGTACCAAAGACACACAATCTACTGACGTGCTGGTAGCGGTATTGCACAAGGTCTGAATTTCTTGCAACTACTATCACATATAACTGAATTCTGCCAAAAAGGCTCAGAGAGTCATTAAGGGATCATGAGCATGCCATCTAATAATGCAAGATAGGAGCATGAAGCAACCTGAACTTTGCCTTGCTTTGTCCCTACAGCTAGATGAGTGCCAAGCTGCGCCCATCCCACGGAACAAACATCGTCATCATCCCCCAAGTCGCATAGCTTGGTAACCTGTGCAGTAATAAAACATGTTCACAATCCACCATCAATTGTCAGAGAAGAAATCATGCAAGAACACCATGGATGCTCACCTTATCTCTGCTTGCATCCCACAAGTAGATGATATTCCCCAATCCAACAGCAAGTACATTTTGTGACGACCAATCCAGCAGGTTCCGGTAGAAGTCATCCTGCATTGTGGGCGCATCCAGAATCTAAAAAGGAAACAGCAACGTTTTAAGCATGAGCCTTCAAATTCGCATCGCACTCTTGAAAATCCAAGTCTTTATGCATTGTTGCAGAATCTTGGTACTCATTCAGGAAACCCAAAACCAAGAAAGGAACAAATTCGAGTCTAATGCCCTGTGCCCCTGTCTTACCTTGTAAGGCGTCCTTGGGATTTTCCTGGGCCTGGCGCTCCTCGCCGTGAACGTCCCAGCGAACAGCAGGTCCTCCTCGTCCCCGCCCGCGAAAAGTGACCTCTTTGCCCTCCGGGGCGCCACCTCCGCCTTGAACCTGAATATGTTCCCACTCCCTGGGGTCCCCACTCCCACTGGCGACGCCGACGACGATGGAGAGGACGATGACGACGAGCACGCGGTGGCCGAGGACGCCACCCGATCGGGCGTGGCGGGCCAAAACATCGCGGCGCTTAGGAGCTCGCAGTACGGTGATTGTACGGCCGTGGTCGGGAGGTCGAAGAGCGCGAGGTTGGATCTGGAGCGGCTTGGGATGAAGCGGTCGCTGTAGACGGTGCGGGGGGCGGCGGCGGAAGGGGAGGGGTGCGGTGGCATGGCGGAGAGGCCAACGAGGCGCGTGTTGGCCGCGGAGGCCGCTGCCGAGTTCTCGATCGCCGGCGGCATCGGGTAGGGGCGAAGGATTCGAGGGTCGGGAACGGCGGCGGGGTTGGGGAGCGGCGGGGTGGGGTGGGGTTGAATGGCGCGGCAATTTTGCCGTTGCTGCAGCAGGGCATGTGCTGAGGTGCGCGCCCCCGCGCTTTTACCCTTTCGCCAGTTTTCTGTACGCGTTTTAATTCTGCCTTGATGAGGGGCGACGCCATTACAGATCCGCAGGAAATCTTGAACACAGTCCAACAACAGAATAAAAAACGCAATCGTCGCAAGTAATGTTGCATCGACGTTTCTTGCTGTAAATAGAGAATCCTAAGAAAAAAAATGCGAGACAAGTCCACTGTCCACTCTTATATTACGTGTCTATGTGACATTTATTGTCGGAGAAATATTGTTCTCGTTTCCGAAACGCGGGAACGATGTTTTGAAAAAAAATTTGTTTTGAAAAAATTTTTGTCCCCACTCTATTGAAATGTTTCTCAAGCAGCTTTCTTCCTTTCTTGACCCTATTAAACAGTAACTTTATTATACTTTTCTTTTATTATAACTATAAAGTCACTAGGTCTTTTTGTTTTGGTGGGTTAAAGATAGGTCATGTTCTCAATTTGGGGGTATATAGAGATTATTGGGTTTGTATTAATAGAGGTTTTGTTTTTCTGAAATACCTATGACAAAGGTAGCGCATTTATACTTTGATGATGTCTTTTTGAACACAGATGAAAAAAAATCAAACGCATGAACAAATAGACATTCAAGTGGAAAGCAATACAAACTTCTGACTTTTCGCCCTCACAAAAACAAACATCTATCTTCTCATAGAAAAGAAAACACAAATCGGTCTCAGTTGATTCATCCATCTCAATTGTTGTACATTTCCTTTTTTTTCATGGCCGTGTGTTTTGTCGGACTAGTGCTTCTCTCGTTAGGTATAGCATACAAACCTATTAAGTTTGCATGTCACAGTAGTAATTTCTTTGGTATGCAATAAACTTCGTTCATTTCACATGTTTATATCGGTTTTTGGAACCTTCGGTTGTAAGAACTTATTTTGATCAAATGAGTTGATGTTGGTCGGCTAGGCCGGGTGTAGCGTGTAGACAACATACAAAGCATGTACATGGTATTACAAGGATTGCACATTTTCTACTTTATTGACAAAAAAATCTATAGTAGCATGTATATCTTCATAAAAATAGCTATAATAACAATTTGTATAGAAACACTTTTCAAGTGAGAATGGTTTTTTTACAGTTTTTCATACAACTTACATGAATTGAACTTAAATCCTTCATTGCTCTCTCAGTTTCTCACACGGCTTTCATGAATTGAATGCATGTACAAAAGCTAATAGCAAATATTAGTATTAGTCTTTAATTTTAATCTAAATTATAAAGCAACATGTCTTTTTCTAAACGGTGGCTGCTCATCTGTTAGGACATTTTTTCCATTATGTCTTTTCGTCCCGTGAATGCACTACGTAAGGGGTAATATATTGTTTATGGCTTAAACTACACGCTTATACATTGTGTAATGTTCATATGGTGTGTACACAGACATGTTGAAGTGGAGGGGGCAAGATTGCAGCATAGGGGGCTGATCCTCCTCATGCTTCTTCCTCCTCCTCCTCCTCCTCCTCCTCTCCCTCCCATTTCTCTTCTTCCTCTTTATTTTCTTCTTCCTCTCCTTCTTCCATGGCCAAAAATTATAGGGGGGGGGGGGGGGGGTTTAGGGGGACTCCATGGGTTACATTCTGGTAGGGGGCTAGAGTCCCCTTAAGATCCGCCACTCCTATGTAGCGAACACGATTCAAAGAATATGAGAAGAGTTTTGAAGCTATATAAGGAAAAGACAAGATAGTTATAACTTTTAGGCTAAATAAGAAATACAAATGGAACGAAGGGTACAACTTCATATGCAACTCGAATACACCCAAGATCCAATCATCGAAATGACTTGATGGAAAAGCAGTAAAGACATCGAGTAGTTTATGCGTGGTTGTACTCTAGTTGTGCTCAAAGCAAATTTCTCATATGTCAGATAACACTTTTATTCACAAGTCTTCTGTACGTGTTCGAAATCTCTATAAAAACATTTATTTATTTAAGCTTTAGATACTAATGCAAAATGACAAATTGTATACTCATCCCTTAGTATAACCCATCTATTGTAATTTTACTATCTTTGGTATAGAAAAGGAGTCATTTGAGAATCAATCATTTGTAACATGATTAGCGCACTATGGGTTGTAGCTACTCGCTTACGAGGAAGGAGGCCAACACATTCATAGCTAAACTTTCTATGTAGTTGCCATTCCTCCTGCAAATCACTCCATCTATCTTTTGTATTAGGGAAAGGTCAAGTTTACACCCACTAATTAGTATGATAGTCTGATTTTTAACCCTAAAGTATAAAACCAGAAACCAAAGACTATCCAATTGTTGAAACTAGACCCCTTTGGTGGTTTTGTATTTTTCTAGATTTGTTTTTGATATAATCTAAAAAATCATAATTAATTCATTTTAAATCGAAAAAATGTAAAATTAGTATCAAAATTATTATAAAAATATTACTTTTATGTTCTTGCTATAATTGGAGTTATTCCTATCATAAAATGGGATGGGAAGGACATGCTAAGAAAATGATCGAATTAGAGGATGTTTGATTCCTCACCCCGACTCATGACGTCTTGGGTTAGACGCCGCCACAAAAATCAGATCACTGCTTGGTTGATTGGGACGTGCTACAGATTCAACGCAGACGTTCACTTTACTATACGTGACACTAAATTTTGGCACCACATCTTTAGTGTTACTATAGATGCAGCATGGCAACCTAAGCCGCCGAATAAACCATCCCCTTAATTTGACTTGGACGAACCATTAGAGCAATCACAATTACTCGATTAATTTTTTTATGTATTACTCGATTATTTATGCCCAAAAAAATTACTCATTATTTTTTCATAGAAAAATAACGCGATTAATTCGATTTCGCCGATCACGTTCACACCCCCTCCGCCAGGGCCAACGGTCCAGCCGCCCAGCAATTCGAAATCCGGGGACGGCGCTCACGGCCGCGGGCCCCCACCGAACGCTCTAGACCCCACCCGTTTCGTCCGCGCGCACCAGGTCCGTACGCCGGAACCATCCTGTCCGTCCATCCATCTCGCGTCCTTACACGGACGTCTGGATGCGGCTCGCTGTCCACCAGGCGCGCCGTACACCGGGGCATCTCCCCTTGTCCGCCTCGCCATTTCAAATCCAACAGGTTAAAAGATCCCGCTCACGCCGCAGCCCCTCCTCACCCAACACTGCTAGAGAGGCCGTAGCCAGCAGCCATTTCTCTCCATCCAGGCGCAAACCCTAGGGAATCTGCCGAGGAACCCCACCCGAACCGGGCTGTACCGCGGGGAGTAGTCGCCGCGGAGGCCGGATCGGCGCGGGCCGGAGAGGAGCGGGGCAAATCGTGAGGAACTTGTTGGCATTTTCCGGCGGCTGTGCTCTTGCAAACTTTTCCGGCGGTATGGTGATGTGGGTTTTCTCTTGGTCCTGTTGTTGCAGATCTGCGGAAGGGTAAGAGTCCGAAGGCGGGATCAGTAGCGCTGGAGCGGAGGGGGCCTGTTCTAGGTGAGGATCGACGAACTGCGGGGATTGTATTGCTACGCCCCTAAACGCTTTGTTCTGTTGTTTTTTGCTTTGCTCTGCTGGGGAGGCGGGATTGATTGGTACGAAAATGTGCAAGAGCTGCCTCTGCCATTCTATGAGTCGCTTCCTTTTTGCGTATGGCACCCCTACTCCCTTTGGCAGCATCTACTAATTCGGAACTTAATTTGAAAGCCATATTTCGACTCGGACGCTTTTGGGATGCTTCTAATAACCAACGAATGGCAAGTGCTCTTCCTTATTTAGATCCTATTTCAATCGGAACTTTCCGCGTCGATCCTTTTTTATTACGTCTTGTTTTTACTCCTATATTGGGAGTTACTCTACGTATTGCTTGACGTAAAACCAATAGTGGATTTGTTTCTGTCATTTGTTGAATGAACGTGAGCTGCACGATTGGGAGCCAGACGATTTTGATTTCATTGATGGCTCTCTTGAGGTCTTGTCTGATGAGTTGGTCTTGTTTGCATTGGGGCTTTCTTGCAGGTACCGTAGAGTCGTAGGCTCGCGCTGACATTGGGACAAGTCAGACAGCAGGAAGTAGAGCAGCGGCGGAGCAAGGTGTGTAGATTTCGGTGGATTGTTTGTTTACGCGCACTCTGGATTTCACTTGCTGATTTCATCCTCAAATTTCTTGCATGGATCCAGGGAAAGAGCAACAGGGCACACAGAATTTCTTGCGTAGATCCAGGAGAAGAGCAACAGGAATCAGTGCACCAAGAGCAGAAGAATAGCAGAACTGTAAGAACAACTGTGATTTCTGAGTCGATTTGTTGATCTCCTGATGCATTTCGTGGGTGGCTCTTGCATCACTGTCTCACTGATGTGCTATAAAAACTTCTTGCAGAACTACAAGATGCCTCAATTGCGGACTGCTAGCAGGCCGGTGCTTGCCGGCCACTCTGGTGGTGGGTTCTTTATCAGGAGGGTGGCATCACCGGGAATTGTGGTGGCGAAGGTCACCATCAAGCCGCTGGCTCGACGGGCCAGGATACCGTTGTGCAACAAGGAGAATGTGCCACCAGCAGGGGCTGTGAAAGCTGCACCAAAGAGTAGGAGCCCCCTACCTGACTGGTACCCAAGGACCCCACTCCGTGACATCACATCTATTGTAAAGGTAGGGGGCCTGTTTCTACTGTTTCTGGGGTGTTCTCTAAATTCTGTAAATGTGGTGATTATTTTGTGCTAATGTCAGAGTTTTATGTTTCTGCCGTACAGGATGCATGATCTGTTCTTTTGGATATGCTACAGTGTTTCTTTTTTTAGAACTATTATTACATTATTGATCTTGAATTAAAAATGCCCTTGTTACCTGAAATGTGGTCGAGCAAGCCTTACCTTTTATGCATAGTGCAGTGACTAACACAAAAAAAATAGTATAATTCAAATGATTTGGTAATGATTGGCTTTTGTTATAATGATAACCCTTTTTGTTCTATCTGTTTCGATCTTGGTATTCCCAGTTCTAGGTAGCCAACGATTTAAATGTGCTTAAAGCTGGAGAAAGGTTTAGTGAGTAATAAGGCCAATTTTGTTTTTCAGATTTGGTTTCACCATTTAATCTATGTTAAGTTTCTTCTTTGCAATCTTCTATAGTGCCAGTATCATATATATTGAATAACCTATCATGTTAGAGGTTCATGAAACACAGGCTCATTTGCTAATTGCAATTTTCAGGCTCTGGAGAGAAGAAGTCGGCTAGAAGATGCTGTGGCTCAGCAGCAAATCCAATTGACTGAAGATTCGACTGAAGATTCTTCACAGTCAGTGGATCCAACAACTCCAGTACATGCAGAACAGAATGATTCTGAAAGCACACTGCAAGCTCAGGAAACACCCAGTACTGTTGCCTCTGGTCCTGACTCAACTTCAGTTGTTGCAAACCTTGCAACTTCTGTGGCCGAGGACAAGCCGAAGGTGTCTTCCTCTCCATCTGATGGCTCCTTGCAGACGATTCCATCCAAACCAAATGATTCAACTCCCGCTGATCTAATGGAGAAGAAACTGTCCAATTCAATAGAGCAGATCGAAAAGATGGTGAGTCGAAGACTTAAGGAAACTCCAAAGGCACCTCAGCCTTCCAAGGTGGCTGTCCAGAGGCGCACCCTGATGTCCATGCGATGAGCTGAACCCTGCTATGCACAGCAATGGTTTTCTTCTGTCTGCTGCTTTCTTAGCAGCTAGTTGAGGCCTGGTTTTTGAAACGAACCACTAGTCAAGGATTGATGCCTGCTCAGTTTTGTCTTTAGGTTGTGGGTTCCTCTGCTTGAGGACCTTGGGTTAGGGGGGTTTCTGGCGCTTGAGGGCATGGTTATCTGTGGATAAACTTGTCATGGTACGCTTACTGCAGTAAAATTTCATTCGTGTTCGTCTTCTCTACCACCAGAAATGAACTGCTGTCTTGTTTGTCAAATATGTGGCTTCACTATGTAGCAGTAAGTTGTATTGGATCTTGGTGGTGTTCAGTTAACTTTACTGATAGATGCTGCGACTATGAGTTGCAACAGCTAGAGTTCTTGAGTTGTGGAATACATCAGAATACTTCAATCATACGGTTACCTTTGCGTCCTTATTCCCGATTTACTTGGCTCTGGTGGTGTTCATTAAAGTTATAGATTTTTCTTCCTTTTGAAAAAACTATATATTCTTGTTCTACATGCTTTGCTCACCCAGAATTCCAGACTTCTTCAGCTTTACAGCCAGTTTCAGGTGTTCCCATGGCAGGTGGGTGCTCCTGTACCAATTGTGCTTGCCTTTCACTTTCTCAACGCAGAATATGTTGCTCAGCTTCATGGGATTCACTTCGATAGCTTCAACGGCTGGTTCAAATAACTAACATGTTTAGTAAGCTGGGAGAACGAAGAGCAGAAACCGCCCTTGTGCACCTGTTTTTTCCCCCCAATGGTGCTTGTGCAGTTGTTGTAACTGTTCCTCATGGAACACCATGCCGGTGGTCCATGAGATCGACGGCGTTGCTGCCCACGTGACCCGGCCGCACCACCAGACCGCCCGCTGCCGTGATAGAAACCAGAGAACGTCCATGTGAATCTGGACCTGGAACTTGACTCGAACGTTCAGTTCAGAGTTCAGACAGTTCGTTTGCACTCAGCTGTGCCATGTGAGGTCTCAAGGTCCCCGACAGGGAACGGCCATCCCGATTCACGACGACCACTGTGCAGAACCCAACAGCAGAAGAATCGGTGCCAGAGAAGCTGAATAGCTATGCCATCTGAACCAAATGCTGACATATTTTTTCACCTTTGAACAATCATGCAGTTCAATCTCGACTTCAGTTAGTAACACAAGTGTCCTGGTATAGGGAGATGCATACCTAGTACATCTCTTATGAGCTGAAGGAAAACATTAAGAATGGTGATACTCTTATAGAGGTTAGGAGGTGCAGAATGTCACAAGACGCGCCCTGGCCAATTATTAGGCCGTAACAACTCTCAAGCTAAATGCTGCTTCCAATCTGCAACTGAACCTTGCAGTTTAAGAGAGGCCTCAGGGCACAACGTGAGATGGAAAATCGGACAATTCAGAGAAAAACGGGGATCATGTACAAAATTGAACAAGTTGCAGTGATACCGCAGTTACATGGAATATACATGTATGACAGGAAATAATTACAAGCAAGGATACCTTCCGGCCTCAGAAGCATGCCATGAAGGTATGCAGCATCACTGTATCTGTGAATGGCTGTCGTATTCATCAGTTCTTGGAAGCAGGTTACTGGCATCATGTTGAATTTTGTGAGTTGTGATGGCCTACAGATATCTGGCATCTAGTGATTGGCCAACTAGATCTGAAGCCTCTGTGCCACCAGCAAGGTCTACATGCCGCGCATTATTCTTTATGGCGGGATGGCAATGAGCAAACACCACTGCAATTCTGCAAATGCATGATTGGGGATGTTGCTTGAAACGGAGGAAATGACAGACGTTCACAACTCCGGATTTCTGACTCTCTGGTGTTTTTGTGATAACATGAGCAACGATGAGAACTGGAGAGGTAAATCAGCTGGTTAGTTTTTAAATCTCTGAAATTGACGGGATTCATACAAAGTGATTATGATGCTTAACAAAACATGTAAATGAATATTTGCCCAAGAAAATATTATTTGGCATATGCATATGTTCACTATTCACTATGGCTCGCGACTTGCGGATGTATGAGACTTTACTTTACTCTTCACCATAGAAAATAGGAAACCAACCTGTGTACCGGCAATTATGGTGTGATTCAGGGGATGGGCTGCACAAGAAAGCACCCTTTGGGATGAAGGAACAAGCTTGTTTTCCGCAAGTTGATTTTCCCCAAGGCCTCTTGTTTCCTCTCTGATAAGTGGAAATCAAGTGAGAAAAAGACTACAAATATCTTGAAATTAAATTGTTTTAATAAAAAAATATGTCCAGGAAAAAATGATAGATGAATAACCAGAAAACAAAGGTAGAGAAAAGAGCAGCTTACTTGTAGTCCACATGGCATGCGGAGCTCGAATCTGGATGAAAATCCAGTAGATAAATTCCATCACATGAGGAAGATCCAACTGCATAAATCTGGAAAAACAATCATATAATGTGCATAAAATTCCTTAACATCAAGGAAAATTCACAATAGTTAACAGGAGTGCATTAATCAGCATTCACAAATTTATTTTGCCTCAACCAAAATTCACTTGAGGCTTCAGTTTGAAGAAAAAGCCCCTCAGGTACTCAAATTTGGGGTGCTCTATAATATACTTACTGAAGATGTCGGCAGCCAGGTTGGTTTTCTTAGCTGTTTTTGAAACATCAAATCTGTGCTCTCCCTATTAAAAGAAAAGGGGTGCCACAAAACAATTAGTTCCTATTAGAACCATACTGTAATCAAGAATATTTCCAGGCACCTAGGTTTGGGGGATAAACATAGCGGAACACTTACAACCAAGCAGGAGGAGGGCAGTGCAGGTGAGTCACACTGAGGTTGTTGATATTCAGGACTCCAGACCTAACATACGATGCACATAGAAGAAATTCATTAAGACCTGGCCCATAATGAACCACAGAAATGCACTTAAAATGAGTGGAAGAGTTATCATAGACTAGTATGAGCTATCAGCTATGAGGACTTGAAAGGATCTTATATAGAAAATTTCTAACAAAACCATGAGGGCAATTCTGAGATGCTTACCAGCCATCATCAAGATGGAAGGCCAATTGATATGAGCAACTAGGGTTGAAGTCTATCGACAGAATTGGACTCGAAACAATGTTCGATTGTTCCTGGAAATAATAACACCAAAACAATGGTTACAGAAGATATGCTTCAGAATCAGACATGGCTCAAGTTTTACGATTTATTATTGATGTTAAAAATTAAAGCACATTTCATGCTGTATCATCTAACCTGCTAAAACATATATATTTCAAATAGGAGGATATATGATGGCTTTAGATGTATAAAGAATTTATCCCAAAAAATTATCAGTTCAAGGAAGTGGTATGAAGATACTTTTCAAGACAAGATTTATTGTGATTCAAATGGATTCAGGAGGTTTGGAAAACAAGGATGGAATAAACATGGAGTTGTATTCTCAGCAGACAAGAAATGCCATGCATTCAAAAATACAGAAGGGCTACAACAAATATGTACAAGCAATGGAAGGACTATAATAGTAACAGTGTTACAAACTTGCATGCATTTCATCAAATCACTAACTTGCATTTGAACTTCAATTAGAAAGTTGAATACCTCAGTTGAAAATCTCAGTTCCTTAGGCTACCGGGATTTTGATAACTGCCTGGCCTTAGATGACTTACGGGTCCTCTTTTGAGCAGAATCTATGTATTAGTGGTTGTTATGGATGTCCAAAATTGACAATATGCTTTCAACAGTAGCACTGAGAATACAATTCCAAATTCCACTTAAGTAGTTAATAAATATGGGGATTCCTTTACAATACACAAAATTCTCATTATATGATGGCTACACAAAAGGCACCAATGTGTCTCCAAGAGTGGAAATAAGCACACTAATTCTTTTAGCAGATAAGTCCAGAATAATAAGTCTACTCTTCAGTATTCTGCGTACCTTTAGTGATGCAATTTTGCCCAACAATGTTGATACCTTCACAGATGATAATTGTTGAACCTAAAAAAAAGTGGAGCAAGAAAACAAACCCTCTTGTGTCAATACAGCTATGACATTGCTGCATGAAAAGATTGAAATGAATTTATCTACAGCATAGATGCCAGTAAAGTATTATCACAGCATTCTATTCAAACTAATAAACAAACTAGATCGAATATACTGCAAAATTCCATATAATTGTTCATCATAAAACAAAAGGTTATACTTGACAGCTTAAATTTGTATACACTATACTATATTAGTGTGAGTTAGTTCTTAAGAATTATGATATATGATTATTTTTGGGAATTTTGGAAACATCGAAACGCCTGTGTTTTTGAAAATAGCAGGCCGAATGTTCAGGAGGTTTTGGGGGCAGTCAGGGCCGAAGGAAGTCTTTGGTGCAGCGCCGGAGCAAGACAGCTTCAGGAGCTGCTGGTCAGGGGTCCCCTTTTGGGGTCTTAATGCCCTGCTACTAGTCTCTTCTTTTTTTCGGGTCGTTGAGTTGGTGTTTTTGTTTTTGTATAGGTTCTTCTTGTGTTTTTCCGGTGTGTGGTTGTGGGGTGTGTTGTTCTTTTGTGAGGTCTAACCTCACCTTCGTTTTCTTCTACCTTAATGAAATGACACGCAGTTCTCCTGCGTGGTTCGAGAAAAAAAAGATATATGATTATTCATATTTTCTAAGTTTAATGCCTCCGTATAACATCCCATGGTTCTGAACACACTGGATTGAAGACTATGTGTTTTAATCTCCCTGAGAATCAGTAATTAGTTCTTTTCTCTTTTGGCACCTCTAAAGTTTAAACCGCTTGTGCCATGGGTTTTCAGTACATAAGATAAGCTAAAGCAACTTTTGGGTGATATGGGGAATTAGCTTGCATGACTTACAAGCTAGATCTCCCAGCATGGCATAAAAGACTTCAGAACCTCATGTGCTGCATAGTTAATCTGCTGAAACAACTGAACCCACCTTATTGTGGCTCTGAAAAGCAGCCGACGCCCTCCCTCCCCGGAGATCCCAAACATGAACTGTGCCATTTTTAGTTGCACCAAATACAGTCTACAAAACAAATGGTAAGTGCCCATGTATTAGATGGCCCAGAATTTTGAAAATTAATTACATTCTTTAGTTAACAAAAAGGGTGTAAATCAGATGAGCCCGCAAAGATAACAGAAAATGTACAGAGCATTAAAAAATTAGAAAATATACAGAGCATAAAAGTATAAAACGGCTAGAAAGCCTTTTTTTTCTTAAATATGATTCTTTATCATTAGCCATTAGGTTCATCATACAAACTGATTAAGTTACAGGATGTTGTTCTTACTCAAACAACAGATGCCGCGATTAATTTTCCATTACATGAGACAAAGCAATATAAAGAAGCAAGCAACATCTGTTAATGAGTATTTTAAATTTTCTTATGCAACTTAAGGCTTAGTACCAGAGATTCATACTATAGATATAACAAACATAAGAATTAGCATACCCGATTATCTACACTTAGCTTGACAGTGTTGAACTGAGACTCCGGAGGTGCCACAAGCTCGAGACAGTTTGTCTTACTTGACCGTCTGTCCCACATGTACACTGCCCCATCAAGGCCAGATGCAAATATCCTACAGCAAGAGAACTGATAAGTGGAAATCCCATTCATATTACCAACAGACAGATTCTTTTTGCATATTGGTACTTATACAGTTCAAGTACCAGTAATATATTGGTAACAGCATTGCAAGTACACAAGTAAAATAGCTAATCTTTATTCTTCACTTTACAAACCAACAACCACCACAAGGAACACATTTCCAGAAGATGAATTAACAGCCACCATCAGCAGAATCTACATGCTCTCTTTTTCAATAATGCATCCAGCCCAACCCTCCCAGTTACATTTCTTTGATAATACATTATGTTCAGAAGTCCTTGGTTTTTTTAATTTCACAACTGTCCATATTTTTTTCTCAAACATGCAGGGAGAGCTGCACATCATTATATTAAGAAGAACAAAAGGGGAAGAGCCCTTACAACACACACCCACACCCTCACATATTTCTTCATTAGGACTATAAGGAGCTCGAAGTTATACTTTCTCTGAGAGAGAACTAGGGAACATGATATACACTTGATTGTCTGGAGCAAGCTCCAACGCACTAAATAGCATGTGTTCAAGAAAAGCAGTACTAAATAGCAATTTTTAATTATTAGCCTTTTTTCATGAATGCAACTGTGATGGCACCAACAGGTGAATAATCAAGAAATGGTTACCTACCGTGACTTATCATCTGAAGTAAAAGCTATATCAGTCAAACTCTTGCGGGATTCAGAGTAGAGTGCAGGAAATTTGGATTTTCCTTTCTGCAAAACCTAAAACAATAATAACCCAAAATCAAAATGATATGCGTGCTCAGAAAATATTTAATAAATAAAGCTACAATTCCTTCTGATGTACAAAGATAAATATTTAGAAAGGTACTTCAAGATATTATTCAGAAACCTTTTGTTCTACACTGACAAATTTCAATTAGTGTACATACTGATGGGGTGATGGAAGAAGGTATTCCTTATCTCTGATTCAGACCCCCAATACTATTTTTTTTCATAAATTTCTTCTATATCATGCAGCTACCATACAGATAAAATTAATGAAGAAAAGCAAAGTGAATAAATTAACAGACAGCATTCAGTTTGATAATTTTGATATAGAAAGAAAAGGGAAAGGCTGATATATGGATTTGCTAACGTGAACCAACAGCAGACATGTTTCAAATGTATCCTTGAGTAAGATTGTGAAGTGTTTGAAAAGAACAATGTAAAAAGGCCCTTACTTCAGTCGGCGCAGAAGAGACATAGCCAATATCAAAGAGGAAAACTTTATCACTCTGACTTGATGTGCAAGCAATCTGCAGCAGATATTTTCAACAATAAAACACATTGAAACCAAATGAACTCATAAATATCTCAATTTTATTTTAAGAAGGAACAGATTGTAGTATCTAACTGCATGTTAATAATGCTCGGCGACCATCAATATATCGAGTAGCCAAAACAGGAATCAAAGGGATGAAAATAGAAAAATCCCATAATTCATGAACAATAAATCTGCTGCGTACCTCATCTTGGTTTCCTGGATTCCATCGGACGGCATTTAGAGAAATGCGGTTAGATATATGGAGCACATAATTTGATGAGTCGTCTGGCATACCTACCAAGGAAAAAAAATTAAGTTGCTGCAAAATCGTTATAAGACCTGAAACTACAAGCTAGCAACAAATTATAACAGCTTTGAAAAGGAAGATGGAGTGCCAATTCTCCCACATCTTGGAGCATCCGAGCATGTCACCATTTTTACAATTTTGGTGTGTGATGTGGATACACAAATTCCCAACTAGAATTTGCACCGGCAAGAATTTAGCAACAAAAGTACAGAAGTACATCTGAGTTATAGGGAAAATCAGGTTCTTAACCAGACATCCAATTTCTTTATCACATGAAGATAGACTAACTTGTCAAAGAGAAAAACAATGTTAACTAGAGGACAATATGAATTAGCAAAAGAGATCACATGTGTTCTAGTTTTAACTTACTGTATGATCGGCCATGTATGGAGCAATATAAAGTCTCAAAGTCATGCACAGTCAGACATCCTGAGAGTGTCACTGATGCAAGGTATATTCCCTGCACAACTAAAATCACAAATGAGGATGCTTTAATACTTTCTTATCACAACTTGTGCCCAAAATCGATAGGGAATGAGTTGAACCGGTAGCCATGATAAACTTGAAAAAAAATTGTAGAATATGCATGTTACCTTTTTGTCAAATTCTATTCCTGAAACACCCTCCCTGTCCAAATACAGTAGTACATGCTTGTCAGTCGATCTAATAAGTACACACTACAAACCATTAAAATGCAAACTGTAGGAAGGTGACCATAAACTCTAAATCATGTAAAGTAACACCCCAAATAACTATAAAGAGAAAGGCAGACCTTACTGAACTAAAATCCATAGTTGAAGAAATCATTCGATCCACCTGATAGGAGCAATAATAGTAAAGCCATCAGTTGGATGAAGAAACGTGGCTTGGCATTGCAAGTAAAACCTCAAATTAACAAACAGCATTACATATGTCCGGCACCGTTCCTCGCCATGCATGTAATACTTGTGATCAAAGGCCCCAATCTTATCAAGATAAAAGTAAAGCAGAATATTAAGTCAAGATTAAGAAAAGGTAAATTGCAATGTAAGAACCAAACAGAACATGATGTCTCTTTGTTTTCCTTTTTCTACAGACACGATATCTAAACTTCTAGTCCCCAAAGCCCATAAATCACAAGGAACCAAAGTTTTGCGACATCTTAAAGATATTTCTCCCTGATCACAGTACCTTTAAGCTCTGTTTGGACATTGAAACGGGCAGATCTTCCATGTTATGCATTAACCTACCTTAATTATTTTGAACAAACAAAGATAGTTGTACTAGTTAAAAGGGCCGGTTACGATTTGCAAGGATTAATGATAAGGGTTAGCTGCGATAGGATTAGCTTATTATAGCAATAAATTGCCCTGGAGAGTTCCATATCCCAATGGCGAACACAACAATAAACCCCAAATCAAAACGAAATCAGCTTTCTGTTTCAAGAACATGGAACCTCGGCGAAGGAATCGATGAGGAGGCGCGACTCCCGGTGCCGGAACCTGGCGTCGATGCGGCCGTCCAGCTCCACGGCGATGCGCCTCCACCGGTGTTTCCTGCGGACCAAAAAGAGGATCAGAGAGCAGTGAGAACCAATGGAGTGTGGCCCTGGGGTACCGCGGAGCACCTCGGAGGCGGCGGCGGCGCGGGCTCCTCGCCGGAATGAGGCGGCGCCGCCACGAGGAACTTGTCCATGGGTGACGGCGAACTGGCGAAGAGATGGCGCCACTGAGCTAGGGTTGGATTCTGTTCCCGCCAAAATGAGGGTTGGCCGCACCCAGCAGACTGGAAAGGATGCAGCTCGCGCGGCAGCAAAACGCGAATGTGGCTGGTGCGAGCGGTTAAGGAAAACGCGTTCATATTTAATTGACTTCCTCCTTGCTCTTTTTGTTAACCTATAAAGAATAACGTACCCATGCAAACTTGAATTTTCGGTTCAATTTTTTACACGAGTTGATTAAAAAGATGAGAAAAGAAAACTAGAGTGAGTTTAAAATGATGGTTAAATTCACGTCAGGAATCTGAGACGTTCGATATGGCACTTCAACAAAATGAACAATGATGGTTAAAGAAGAATGTTAACAAACCAAATTTTGACATCCAATCGAATGGTGGTCAAAATTGATCAAACAATTGCTACCAATTGTAGGAAATTTCTGATTTTTGCTCCTCTCGTTATTGAATAGACATCCAATCGAATGGTGGTCAAAATTGATCAAAGCGTAGCTACCAATTGTAGGAAATTTCTGTTTTTTGCTCCTCTCGTTATTGAATCAGTTAATTGACTTGACTCCAAGTGAGTACCTAACTTGTTCCATAATTTCAAGACCAACTAAAATGATACATGTGAACAAATGTGCTTGTCCAAATCACAGTACTCAGACGAGCAAATTTGGCAATATGAATATGGCGAGTACTGCTGGACCGCTGGTACTACAGAGAGCAGTGCAGTTACTAACCGAATCATGAAAATATTTAGAAACTAGTAGATGACAGATGACAACGCAAGTATCGCAGAACAGCAAGCAAAATCAAAATAAATGGGGGACGAGGGGATCACATAGATGCTCCTGGTTAACATAAACCTCTTTTACACAGGGCCGAGCTGATAAAACAATGATGAACCACCAACACGGATAAAACTTCTCTTAAATCTTCTCATAATATTTGACAGGCAGACTTCAATCCGAATTAAGGTTCGCTACCCGAGGTACAAAACTCAGAAGTACAGGAGCACACTACCCAAAACGACTTCCTCAGAACTCCAAAAACAAATTTAGAAGACCATCTCATGGGGCTTGTCACCATCCCTGAGAGAGAACCGTGCACCAAGGTAGGTTTTCAGCTCTGGGACAGCCTCAATAGCCTTGATCAGAGCAGCATCAACGGCTTTCTGGTCATCCTTCTTGAAGTCAGGCAGAGACTTGGATGCCTGCAGATACAACACATTTGGAGCACAGTAATTATCAATGGAGCAAAACTGATGGCAAAAGTTAAGCACAACAGCCAATGGACTTGTTGGACACCTACCTCCTCTGTCTCAAAAAGCTCGCCCTCAGTCTCCTTCGCCTTCTGCTTCTTTTCCCTAGCAAAGTACTTGTCATCAAACTTGGCCACATCAACACCAGAGATGTCAACCTTGGTGGATGTAGCAATGACATAGGTCTGGTTCACACGGCGGATTGGCACACCATTGATCTTGAAAGGCCCTGAAGGACAACAAAAGCATTAAAAGTTAAGGCTACATATCAAGCAGAACATGACAGCAAAAAACAACTCATCTGGATGTATGAACGGTGGCATGCATGCAGCTTGAGAAGCTGTAGGGTTACAACGGTAAACAGAACAACTTTACTAATTTTAATTTCCTTCCCATCTGTTCAGCTTCAACTAAAGACTACAAAGAGGTGACTATGGGAGTTTCAATTTCCATTGTTCAGAACTCGTAGACCTTTTGTTTTCAGCAGTACAATGACAGGAATGTAGATAGTGGGCCAACTAAGGCAAACTATGTAACATATATCTCAAATATTTTATTTATTTCTGATTATCTGATAGTGCCCGTGCCACAGATGACAACACATTCATATCACATATTCTTATTCTTATATCTCACGAAACCTCACAAACGCCCACAAAGCCAACAAATTCAAAACCTGTATTCCAAAAAGGATTCTTCAAACACTCAGGTAATCTATTCAAGAAAATGGACAGTAGTTGTCATTTTGTTATGATGCAATACAATCTCCAAGAGTTAAACAGGTAAGATAAAATAAGAGAAAGATATATGGAGCATGCAGTCTACACAAGTGTACACCCAGTTAACCAGAGTGACAAACTAACTCAAGCTTGCAACAATTACAACGTATAGGTAGCTGTTTATTCTCTAATACAAAACTCTGATCATGCATAGAACCATAGATCCACACTACTCGCTTAACTGAATGTGATTTGAGGGCAAAAGCACACCAACCAACACGCCAATCACACCACAGGTAGAAGGGCAGCTCACCAGAGATGAGGAGAAGGCCGGACTTGAGCTGCTTGAGGAACACCACTCTCTTCCCCATGAAGCGCCCAGCGAGCAGGATCAGCACCGTCCCGGGCGTGATGGTCGACCTGCACAAACGAATGGCCTATTTGAATCAAATCTCCACGCAGATGAACACGAACACAGCACGCGGGCTGCCGCTTGCTGGGATGATGGGGGCACCTGAGCTTGGTAGGCTTAGGCTTGCGGGTGCTGGGGGTGCGGGGCTTGACGTCGTCGGCGGGGTAGAACTTGGGCTCCGCGCCGGCGGCGGGCTTCTCGGCCTTGGGGAAGGAGCCGCCGTGCTTGGCCTTGATGGCCCACAGCCCCCGGCGGTGGTACGCGTGCGACCGCGACGCGCGCTTGATGCCCTGCGACAGCTTCGACGTCGGCGCCATTGGATCCGGGCGGTGCGAGGCGCGGCTTCGGCTCCGGGGGCTAAGGGGCGGCGGCGGGCGAAGAATGGAGGAGAGGGTTTGGTCGCGGGATTTATATGTGTGCGGCGGCGTGGAGGTGGAAACCCTAGGTGCTTGGGCTCCTCTGCGTGTAGCTAGTGGGCCATTTGTTGAGGCCCATTAGGCAGCTTATCTTTCGAGTTTTCGGCCATTTTAGGATGCAGAGAGCGTATTCATTTCTTTTCAGCGCGTCTGGAACACTGCAGAGTTTCAGTACATTTTTTTTTGCAAAAGAAATGTAGAAAATAGCTTTGTACAGGAATATAAAATAGTAACACCCTAAATGGGACCTCCAGTTTAAAAAGGTCATGAATTACAACACTACTGCCTTGACAAATCATTGCTGAAGTGCCATCAATTGAGTGATCGACAATGGCTATGAGCGGCAGATCAGCAGACGGCTATCTCGAGTTTTCAGTTGAGCTTCGTTTATGATTCGCAGCAACCAATATGGAAGTGACGCGACACTTCGTGAGTCAAACAGACAGCAACAAAACGTAGGTAAACACGAGAAAGAGAATGTGATATGGACAGATGTTGTCTTATCACTGAAACCCAGTTTATGTAAATAATCTCATGCTTTGTCTTACAAAACTTCCACAACATGGACACTGGTAAACAAAATCCGTGCATGCTTAAAGCCGTTGGAGGTGTTTCACGCCTTGGACAGTGTCGATCAGAGCACATCTACTCCCCTTTCCACAGCTCAGCAAACTCATCGGGCTCCAGAGTGTTCTCCATCTCGTGCTGCTTCCTCCTCACCTTGGCCTTCACCTTCTTGGCATATTTGCCTGCCTTCTGCCGCTTCTCTAGTGCACGAATCTGGAGGGAACCAACAAAGCAGTGTCAGATGTTAAGTGTGGGAAGGGTACAATAAACAGCATGTTATTGGACAAAATCAGGTGTACAATGACACCAAATCCTCATATGAACCGCACCAGCAGATGAGCATTATTATTTTGATAGACAACACAGCTACACACTAGTGGAATTTGAAGTGTAACAAACATATGCTTTTCATTGTTGTCCCCAACTAACGGTGGCGTACATGATGGAACAGTACTGTACACAAAAATGCATCCTGCTTTTCATTGTTGTCCCCAACTAATGGCATACGTGATGGAACAGTATTGTACACAATAATGCATCTCAAATAGTTACCAGCATGCACTGCACTCTTCTCTATACAGCTCTGAACATGCGTGTGTAATGCTTAATGATGTCTTAAAATTATGTTGGTGATAACTTTAGATCAAATACCATTCCAGGATACTTCTGACACTCAATTCATTAAAAAGTGCATCATGTACTCCATATAAACGGTCTGTGGAATAAATTGTGTGGTATCACCTGCCTCACAATTGTCTATTTGGTTAAAATTGAAGGCTTCCTTGTATGTTGGTTGGTTATAATCGAAGGAATAAAATAATTCATAATATAAGTATTCCTCATGATGAAAAGTAATAAACCCAGGTTGAGTTTACAAAAGGTAGGAAGGTCTGCATACATATTTCGAAGACATTACAACAATCGACAGCAGATCAGTGACTCAACATACCTGATTGGGAGAAATATAGTATGGATTCTCATACCACGTAGGCCCACCAAAACTACCACCAAATATTTTGATTGGATTCAAACAGAACCTGGGGCCAACCTACATAGAGCAATTCGAATGAAGATTATAATTGAGAGCAAACTAAACAGCATGTAAAGTATCAAGATAGACACCCGCTGCAACTACCTCAATAAGTGTCATTTTATCCAGACCTCCTTTATCAACTTTGTCAATCTCATTGTGGGGAACAGAAATCTGCCAAGTAGGTTGGTTTCCAAAACTCAGATGGTGCTAAGACATGAACTTTTTATAGCACAAAAAAATGGAAGCTCATCTGAACCAAAATCCAATCTGAAAATGGAGCAATAGATAACCTGGTAGTTTCGAAACCAAACATGGCCATCAACAATGGAGAAGGCAAACACATGGTCATGGAAAGGTTTAGCTTTACGGTGATCTTTAGGAGTAGCAAATATCTGCACAAGAAAAAAAACAATGAGTCGATGACATCACCTTTGCTTTATAAGAATCCCATATCTTTGGAAGAATTTATTTGACTCCACAAAGCATTTGACATAATAACCAGCACTAGCCTTACGGAGTCCAACATCATTTTTATTCACACCGAGCAATGGAATGCAAAATTATATAACAGTATATATGTCATAGATTTCAAAGAAAAGAACTAGCGACAACACACGGCACTCTTCAGTGCTTATGGATTGAGATCAAGGTGCTACAAATTTGATTTTTATCATTAAAGACCTTCGGTATTCAGGTTTGACCTCTTTTAACATCAAGGAGAAAACAACAGAGCAAATCCAAATAATTTTACAGATTAGTGCAGTTCATCTTCAACTTGTTCAAAAATGCTTAGCAGCACACGTGGGTATGGCACTATGGCATAACATGCCAAACCATTTATGTACCTGAGTTATCATTTCCTTCACAAGCATCCAATGAGGTTGCTCATCAAAATTTGTAGAAAACGTAAGAAGCGGCCGTGACCCTTTTAGATGGTTACCAGTAAGCTTCAATTCCTCCATAGTGTGAACTGCAGTGAACATCGGATTATGGTTAATCGTAAATGTATAGTACTCATTAACAAAACAAACAGGTTATAAACCGTAGTGCATGACAACATACCAGCATTAACTAGAAATTTCACCGATGGTCCTCCTGGAGACTTGACCATCCAAAGGTAAAGATCCTTCTGTTTTCTGCACTGTGATATGCATGCAAAAGATAACTTAGCCACAAAAATCAATGAATTATCAGAATTGACAAGTCTAGCGCTTACTTAATTGAAGAATTACAATTGGGTGATGGCACAGATCTAGTCAAATATAACGCCCAATAGTCTATTTTGTACTAGAGCAAAATGGGAGTTGCTAACTAATCTGAGTTCAAGAAACGATTAGAATGACAACATGGACCAAAGCTAAAGCTTGGAATTGGCTTTGCACCACTAATTTATCCAGCATAAGGCAGTGGAATTCACACAAGCTGCTCTTATAATCCATTGAGCTGCTCTTATACTCCATTGAGCTAGCAACCAACAACATCACAATGGTATACAAAACAATTGCAGCGTGCAGGGAAGAGATACCTCAAAGAAGAGGCAGCTGGAGCAGCTCCTGAGCTCGAGCAGCTCGTTCAGCGCGCTTCCCTTGCTCTGCTTGGACTCGACTTTGCTGTCCTTCTTGGCGTGCGGGAGCAGCGACAGAATGTCCTGCATCAGATGCCGGTACCTGCGCCAAGGAAGCACGCACGCGTCAATCGAATCATCCACCGCGGCACACGAGTTCCGACACCGCGAGAGGGGAAACAGGGGGGCACCCACCTGTACGTGATGCGGCGGGAGCAGGTGATGAGCACCTTCTCCTTGTTCCGGAACGGCGCCGCCAAAGGCCCGGCGGCAGCGGAGTCCGGCTCGGCGTCGGGGGCCGGGTCCTTGAAGCCGAAGAGCGTGCGCGGGGGGCGCGCCGGCGCGGAGTCGTCGGGCTTCTCTGCGCCAGCCGCCTCTGCCGGGGCGTCGGTGCTCTTCCGCTTCTTCGCCATGGCACCGGGTGCGTTGAGAGCGTGGAGGCGGCGGCGGCGGCGGCGGCGAACGGTGAAAACCTGGAGGGGATAGTGGAGGGAGCAGCCGCTTTGCCTGCTGGGAGACGAGCACGACGGCGAAGAGCTAGGGTTTAAGCTTTCTTGGGGTCGGGTAGTCGAGTCGCGCATGGAGTGGGCTGAATGGGCCTGCATGGACCAGCCAGTTCATTCAGAATCAATAACAGGCCGAGCCGGTCCGGCTAGAAGAAGGCCGGCCCATAGTTGGAAATTGGAGCTAGAGCCCGCCCGGGGAGAAAGGTAGGCGCGCCGCACAAGGGAAGCGAAGAGAAGGGAAGAATTATCCCATACCGGCGAGGGGAGGTAGCGCGCACATCGGCGGGTGGTACATATAGGGGGCGGGGTGCTAGCGGTGAACCTTGCCTTAAACTAATGAGTAAGGAAAACAAAGCGTTGCGGTGAGAGCCGCTCGCGGTGCGGGGTCAAAACCTGCACGGCAATTTTTGAAGGGGGAAGAGGCTGGCGCGGGCATTGACACTGCCCTACTTTGCAGGACTTGCCTGTGCGGGCCTCCCCACCCACCAAGTCCAATATTAAAAATTTTCATAAGAAAATAATAGGCAGGAGCCCATCTGATGGCCCTCGATTCACCCGGTTTTGTATATTATTTTGTTGATGTTTAACGTTTTATCATTTTTTTCTTTTTTTAAATGACAGTTTTCATGCGATGCTATAACAATTCTAATTGTTTTAGTACCGGACCCTAAATTGAACCCTCCAAATATTAAATTAAATGGAGGTGTTTCTATTTTCGGGCCATAAAACTTTCTGCAATGATGAATAGATAAAACTTTCTTCAATGATGAATAGAGGATACTTAGATATGCAGTGATGAATGATACTTAGATAAACCGCATATGCTTCTATTTTCGGGCCATAAAACTTTCTGCAATGATGAATAGATGATACTTAGATATGTAATGATGAATAGATGATACTTAGATAAACCGTATAAAACTTTCTGGAGGATACCTTATATAAACCTCACGGATAGATAGATGGGTAAATTTGGAGTCCTCCGAGGCCGAATATGGTATTGTTGAGTGCAGTTTCTTCACTTGACTCTAAATTTAGGTTAAGAGCCTATTTAAAGAATGTATTAGAATTGCTCTTAGGAAAATAAATCCCATATGGTGTTAGGGAACCATTTCTAACTGAGTTTAGGATTCATTTGCTATTTTTTATGCTGCTACAATATCTCTAGGACCTATAGGTGCGAACTAAGGTCTTATTCAATCATGTGGATTAAAAATCAGTCTGGTGTTTTCTAATATTTAAATGTCAGAAAAATTAACATAAACTAATTGTAAAACAAGTCGTAATCAGTCGCGGATCTAGGATGAGATCAGGGGGCTGAATAAAAAGGGGAGGCTAAAAATCTTACTACTATCGAGCTATGAAACAGAGAAAAAGGCAACCTTAATGGGCTACTGCGTGCTCGCGCTGGGCTTTGGGTTGTTGTTACCTTCTCAAACTTGGGCTGGATCTTCCTTTTTCATGATCTAAGCTGGGCTCCTAATGCATAGAGATACTTGATAGGAAAAAGTACTTTTGCCCTCAACTATTTTCTAAGTCTGACTTTCATCCATCATCTTTAAAACCGGATATTTGTGGTCCCTCAACTCTGAGAACCTTTTTTTTTCATCCTCAGTGGTTTTGAGAGTAGTTTTGGAGGGGGTAAATTGAGCTCCAGTTAAAAGTTGTAGGATGTAAAATGTTTTTTTTTAAAAAGGTTATGCAAATATTTTTTCTAAGAATTATTATTAGAAAGATGATAAAGTCTAGTTTAGCCTTATAAATTTCAAAGAAAAAATATTTTAGATCGGAAGAATATGAGACTAGTTTTATATCTTTCCCGAAATCATGTTTTCAGACCACAATATACCAAGAAACTAGTATGGCTTCAAACTTGGCATCAAAAGAAAAACATGATTGTAGGTAACATTTAGAAGTACTTTCATATTTTTCTAGTCTAAAACAAAATTTCTATAACTTTCTGAGATTAAACCATATTTTATAACTTTTTATAATTTTTTGAAGAAAAAAATATTTGCGTAACTTTGTTCAAAAGGACTATTTTACACCCTCGATCTCTCAATAAAAGTCCAACTTACCCCCTCCAAAACCACTCTCAAAACCGCTGAGGATGAAAAACAACCGGTTTTCAGAGTTGGGGGACCACAAACATCCAGATTTAGAGACGAGGGATGAAAGTTGGACTTAGACAATCAATTCGGGGCCGCCGGCGAGGAGGCCGATTGAGAAAGTGTTTCTTTGGGGGCTTGAAAAAATTTTCAGGGTATTAAATACATTTTTGACCACTAATTAAAAGTATTAAATAAAGTCAGTTTATAAAACTACCTCCACAACCCCTAGGTAAATTTCCGTGATGAATCCAACGAGTCATTTGACCGCGCGATTAGAGGATGGTTAATATAGCATTAGTGTAACAAACATGAATTAATTATGCTCATTAGATTCCTCGTATAAAATTGCACTCATCTGTGAAAAGATTTTGTAAATATGATTCATTTAGTACTCCATACAGAAAAGATTCCTTTGAGAAAAAAAATCACAAATGAAAGAAACACGGCCTGAATACAAGATGCACGCCTGCAGCTGTCATCGAGCGGGAACGTCGTGCCGTGACGGGCGATAGCGCGTGCGGTGAGCCGATGGATAGCAAGTTCACGATCACGAATCACGACATGCAAGTAGCAGGGGCTGCTTTTGTGTGCCTTCGTGTGTATGGACTCGTGGAGTAGCAGCCAATTGAGATCATGGTGTTTCATTTCATTTTAATCGACTGTCACGCTGGAAGCCGCTCGGCTGTGCCTTCATGTGTATGGACTCGTGTCCGGAGCCGACCCTGAGGTTAGCTATTGATATTTTTGGCTCAAACTACAAAAGGCTGGTCTCGGTGAACCCCACACGACTTGCATGATAGATGCAGCGGTCCACCAAATCAATCTCCAGCCACGCCAAATGTAGGAATCCGAATGGGATCCAACAAAGGTTGTTCATCACCGCCGTCTAGCTAGTGGGTCCATGTAAATAAAAAGGTTTATGCTGTAATATGTGAATAGACTAGGGCACATATGATGTGAGATATGAATAATCTGCTGGAATCTCTTCACGCTGTGAAATTTAAACCGAACTACGAATGACAGACTGAATTCTAAATTCATAGCAGCTTACCTGCGGTCCTGCACTAATCCAAGGAATCCAGAATCCCAATCCCCAATCCAACCCTTCTTTTGGTAAAGGTGAATAGGGGCTTAGAGCAACTCCAACAGTTCTCCAATAACAATCCCCTTTTCATATATCCCTAGTTAAAGGAGATCAAGAGTAAAAAGCACATCTCCAACCGATCTCCTTTCTATTACCCTTTCTCTATCATTTTTTCTCAATCCCTTTGATCCAATTCTATTCCCCTCTAGAAAGGGGAGGCAATTCCTCTCCCCTTTCCTTTCTTTCCAGCCCACCGGCGAGCCCACGCTGCCGAGCGCCGTCACACCGGCCCCGCCCTGTGCCGCTCGTCGGCTGCACGTCGCCTCGCCGCTCCGCCGGCCGCCCGCCGCCTCACCTCGCCGCTCCGCCCGCTGCCTCGCCGCTCCCCTGTACCGCATCGGCCGTGCAGTCCAGCGCCGCCGCTGCCGCAACGGCCGCGCCGACTACGGGCAAGCGAGCGCCGCCGCCGCCGCATCATCGGCCACGCCGGCCGCCGCTGTAGAAGTTGACCCGTCGGAGACCCGTGCTCTCCCCCGCCGTGATCCACGAGCACGACGCACGTGCGGCGGCCGCCGCCGCAGCTGACGGGGACGCTGTACGCGGCGACCCTCGCCGCCGCCACCGTCGCGGATGCGGTACGCGAGGCTGCCGTCCTCGTCCGGGCAGGTCCCGTCCTCGACGTTGTGCAGCCCGGTGATGGGCTCCCAATGCGCCGCTGGCCTCTTGCCGCGCCGCCGCTCGGTCTTCCGCACGCACGAGGTCTGCATGCCTGCGGAGTCCGTGCCAGGCGTTCGCGGATGCGCTGGCCGCCGTGGAGCGCAGCGCCGTCGGTCTCGTCGTCGTCCCATGGAGTCCAGGGCCTCGGTGTCGGCGCGACCCGTGGCGGAGTCAATCCCATCACTCTCTCACAGTCACAGTAACACGTACGGAAGAAATCATACAGCAAGATTGAAAATTTGAAACCCATATCAACATCGGTCGGCCGTCCGGCGAGCTCATCGATCAGGCCTAGGCCTTGACGTTGATGGTCTACTGGATGACGGTCTCGCCGGAGGTGGCGCCGGAGTCGATGGTGTGTGCCTGGACGTAGCCCTCGGCCATCCTGAACTTGCTGCCGCCGCCAATGATGCTCATCTCGCGGACGTCGCTGAGCACCTCGTTCCGGCCGAGGATGGCGAGGCTGCTGCCGTTGTGCTCGCTGGCGGTGAAGACGAAGTTCATCACCATGACAAGGCCGAAGGTGGGCCGCCGGCCTCCCGCGCAACGCCGGCAGCCCGCGAGCCGCACGCCGCCGCGTGTGCCGCGGCCGCCCGCGAGTCCCAGTCCTCTGCTCGTGCCGGCCGCTCGCGAGTTAATGCGCCGCCGCGCGCGCTGGCCGCCCGCAGTCGTGTGCCCGGCCGGCAAGGTGCTCGGATAGAGATGCAAAAGTGAGAGAGGGTAGAGGATGACAAGCGGGCCCGGTATATCAGCTTTGATGGAAAGGGGAAAGAAAAAGGGAACTGTTGGAGCACCTCTCCCCAATATATTGAAAATCTGAAAGAGGATTCCTCTTTAGCAGAAATAAAGGGAAAGGAAAAAGTGAAACCGCTGGAGTTGCTCTTAGCACCGACACCAATGCTTTTTTTTTTCTCAAGAAGCGATTTCCGTTTCCGCGAATTATAATGGAGGGGTCACTTCGCTGTGCGCAAGCCGAGGATCCCTTTCATGCATATTGGCGCCATGTCTCGTGATGGTCTTTGCGACGTGCAATGATCAGAACACGGTACCAACCTAGATAGTACAGCCCACCACTTAGATCTGATTGTGTGATCACGCGTGAACTTACGGTGCAACAGCTAGCACCATATATAGCAGTAGTGAAGAAACACAAAACCTCCTGTAATCTACAGGTAACGTGGTGCAATTCATATCCATTATATTAAACGAGAGACAAGCTTGATACACTCATTTCGATGGCTACATAAAACTCGCCCTTTACATTTTTACCATATCACTTGTGTACTTTTTCCGTTTTAAATTATTATTCACTTGTTTTTTCTTAGAACATTTGACAGTTTATCCTTTTTAATAAATAAATTTAAATAAAGGAATAATAAATTATATTTAAAATATCTTTTATTATAAAGTAATTCACAATTACATGTATATTTTTTAAAAAAATTAATAAATAGTAATTTGAAATAAAGGTTGCAGATTATTATGACCGGAAGCCCTCAGAATTTTTGATCATGGAGCTCACAGATTCCCGTGTCCGGAGTACGAGTAATGCTGTTAATCGCGAAAAAAAAATGTGATTGAGCAATCAACTGCATGTTTGCTCTAGGAAAGGCAAATAAAGACAACGGGGCACGAAGACACAAAGAAAAGCGCAGGAGAAGGGTGGGCAAAAATATATTTTGCAGAACAAATCTATTTGTGGCCACAGCCCCCGCACCGGCCAGGCCACCAGGCCACCACTTCGCCATCGCCACGGCTCCACCATCTCCACCACTTCACGTCTCGGCTTTTGCTTCCTCCCTCCCTCCTTCCCTCTCCCTCCCTCCAGTGCCCTGGCAGCCTGCGCCCGGGCGCCGAATCTCCGGACGAGATCGCGCCCCACGCATCTGACGCCGCCGGCGCCGGAGCCCACCGCGGCGAACGCAGCTCTCTGCCTCCGATCTAGAGGTGCGCCTCCCTTCCGAGATTCGACGAGCTTCCGCGGGATTCGCGTGCCGCTGGATGAATGAGGGCCATTGGGCGCGGTTAGATTCAGTTGGCTGGGAGGGATCGGGGGTCGAACCTGCTGCATTTTTGCGTGGCAGGGGGGATCGATTCCTTGGGCCGTGGGAATGCGCGCGGGATCGCGGTGATCTGCGTCTCCCGCTCGGGTTGTAGGGGAAATTTCGGTGGGTTTCAGTGTTGCTGTAACCTGGCTCGGGGGCGCCACCTTTGGGTTAGCCAGATTTCATGGCTTTGGTGTGTTTTTGGTGCAAACATGTAGCGATCCCCTCGAGATCACCTGATCTGACTGAGCCCGATAATAACTCATGTGTGGGCGTCACATGGCCCTAGCTTAGCAGTAGCTGCACCTGATTTGCTATTTTGGTTTGTCTAGGTGACACAGCCATTCGGATTTTTTTGTGAATGAACTGGCAATCTGGCATTAGCGTCCTCTGGTCTATTGTGGCATTGGCATCATGGTTGTTTTAGTGTTGGACTGTAGCAGCAAGGTGGTTTAGGTGTAATTGTTGACTTGCAGTCAGATGTGTGTGTGATTTTCCGGGGTGCAGCCAGCAGATCAATGCGGCAAGCGAACTTTGGTCCACTAATTCGAAGCCTGGCTTATCACTCATAGGTTTGAGCCATTCTGGAAGTGGTTATCCTTACCAGTTGGTGTGTTGTGAGTTGAGCAGAACCCTCAGGCAGTACCTGTGGGAGATGGATTTGGATCACGTACATAATCTCATTCATTGTGCCTGCGCTTGATAGTGCTTCATGCAGAAAACTAGGGGGGGGGGACATCAGTAAAATTTATTTCACAGTTAGTTTTGAAGAAAGGGGTAAATTTAGTTGTTGGTTCTTTTCAACCTGTGTGGCTCTGAGAGTAGCTAGTATCTTTGATTTTGTGCTAATGGCTGCTCAGAGTCACATACCTTGCATACAGCTATCTCCATGCAGATGATCACGTTTGCATTTCATACGAGTGTGAACATGAAACTCCTAGCCTTCTTTGGTCAATTTTGTTTCATGAGTGCCGGTTTTTTCCAATGATTTTCCATTCACTTTTTGTACACATATGGCTTTGTCTTACTTGCTGCATATCAAAAGTTTAATTCTGTTGTCCTTTGGTATACACAGGAACATTTGCAGACATATACTTAACAAGATAAGCACTGTGATTTCATTCTGTCTCGGGTTTCACAGTAATGTGGAAGCTCAATCCCTTTGGGGGGAAAGCACAGAATGGGTTGGATGGTCGCACCATTGATGTTGGGAATGTGAAGATTACAGTACGAAATGCCATTGCACAAGGAGGTTTCTCTTGTGTATATCTGGCATGTGACACAGTACATCAATCAAAGCTGTACGCATTGAAGCATATTATTTGCAATGATTCAGAATCACTTGATCTTGTCATGAAGGAGATCCAGGTTATGAACGTCCTCAAAGGGCATCCTAATGTGGTCACACTCGTTGCACATGATGTTTTTGATATGGGCCGCACAAAGGAGGCATTTATTGTGATGGAGTTCTGTGAGAAGTCCTTGGTGAGTGCAATGGAGAGCAGAGGTAGCGGTTACTATGAGGAGAAGAAGGTGCTTTTAATTTTCAGAGATGTCTGCAATGCTGTTTTTGCCATGCATGGGCAGTCACCACCAATTGCACATAGGTACGCTGTAGTGTTTATGCTGTTCCGTTTCACTATAAAATTAAGATTTCCGAAATTATTTGGAAATTACTGGTGCACTAGCAGATTCAGTGTTCTAATATTATTATTTTCTTTCATGTACCATATTTGATCCTGCTAGTATTCTGGGCTGGATTGAAATTTATATACCTTGTAGCATATTTGCGACTGTGGGAGTACAAATATTATTTGCAAACAGTTCTTCCTTCTACTGGTGTGTCGTGTTAGGTGCGAGTGAGGGCTGAGGGGTTCGTTCGCAGTTGCTAAAACAAGTAATTAAGTTAGAAGTATGTATCAACTATTGACAAATATGTCTTATACTTCTTTGCCATGCTGTTTAGGGATCTGAAAGCTGAAAATGTTCTTCTTGGATTTGACGGTGCGTGGAAAATATGTGATTTTGGAAGCACGTCAACAAATCATAAATGCTTTAACAAACCAGAGGAGATGGGCATCGAGGAAGATATCATCAGGAAACATACAACACCGGCCTACAGGGCTCCTGAGGTAAATGTACAGCTGTCTACGTGATGGATTTAAAACTAACAAACCTTGTACAACCTGTAATTATACCATGATCACTTTTCAGATGTGGGATCTCTACAGAAGAGAAGTTATTAGCGAGAAAGTTGACATTTGGGTAAGTGCAAAGCATATGAACATGAACATGTGGTCTTTAGAATGCGTGTCTTCGAATTTTAAGCAAATCAATGGTAATATTATGTGCTATGTTCTTACTTTAGTTATCAGAGACAGGCAAATTAAATCCGTAAAAAAATTAAATGCGTATGTTATTCATGCTAATTAGTGATTGCTAATAGAACATTTTGGTGCTGTGTCACATTTTATTTAACATTAATCATTGGGCTATTTGTCTTGCACGTCATGCAAAGTATGGCTAAGAGCGACGTTATTTGTAACTTGTTTTATCTACCATTGGCAGGCCTTGGGGTGCCTTTTGTATAGAATATGCTACTTCAAGTCCGCATTTGATGGAGAATCCAAGTTACAGATACTCAATGGCAATTATCGTATCCCTGAGCAACCCAAGTATAGCACTGCTGTCACAGGGTTGATCAAAGATTTGCTGGAAGCCTCTCCAAATGTCAGGCCAGACATCACGCAGGCAAGAGCTTTGATTGATTGGCCATTCATCTCCATGATACTAGGTTAGTCATAGACTGTTGCATGTAGTGCTAGGAATCAGAGAAATAGTTTCCTTTGACTTGTGTTATAAACTGTATATTTACAGGTCTGGTTTCGTGTTAATGAGCTACTGCCGCTGGAGTTACAGAAAAGGTTACCTGATGGACCTTCATCAGCCATTTCCATGAGTTTGCAAGATGAAGGTGAGATATCATGTGTGGTTGCCATTGATTTGCTGTACGGCCGTACATCCTAAAACAATTTGCAGATAGTTTTTCAAAGGACAGAACGATAGGTTGAGTTATGTATCTGTGTTCGGGGAATCGTAGAGGGGGAGAGAGATGTACAGTGGGTGGTGCTGCCCACGGACAGGCACGAAGAAGGTCTTTCCTTCTTAATTCACAATAGCCAAGCAGCTAGATTGGATCTAACCTAATAGATAGAAACTAATCCCTAGCTTGTCTCTAATTAACTAAGGTATTCAGCAAGCAACTAGTTGTGTTACAGATGTGGACCTGCTAATAAAATATTGTAAGCCATATGGATTCACGCATTAACTGCTTGCATAGATCCATGTATGTATATTTTTGGCATATTAGGTTATGTCAGGATACAAATCATTTTGTGAAACTAAAACCAGCCAGACTGACAAATATGGCTCTAGGAAATTTGACTAAGCAAAGAAGGATTTGCATTTCTTCAACAAATAGCACTTTTTCCTCATTTTTTTCAGGAACTGCGTAACCTAACATGATCTAGTGGCCATACCTAATTAATACTACATCAGTTTTATATACCAATATGAATTGGTACAGCTTTGATAGATAATTCCAGTTGGGTTGGATGCCAGATTCTACCCTTTTATCCTATTTAAGTATTTTATATTTCTGTGGCCTAGCCTCCGACTTTGGTAATTACTAAGTATCCTGCAATCCCCTCCTAGTTTGATCAGGTGTGGTTTCCAAAACTCCACTTTGACCATTAATAATATATTATACATTATATTGTTCAAGACTATAAAACTTACATCATATTGTAGTACTTTCGAATATTTATCCACTGGTAGAAAATTTATATGGTACAATATACATATTCTTAGGCTGATTGTTAGTCAAAGAGACGGTTTGAATCTTGGGTTGTTTGCGTGCCTTACTAAAAGGAACAGAAGGAAGCATTGTGGCAAGCTGATGGAGTGTCCTCAGACGGATGAAAGCAGACGACAAGCTCGGGTTGTGTGATTCTGTTAAAACTATCTTTGAGTTGGTGTGTTTTTTGAAGAAAAACTGTGTTCTGTTAGAGCTGGTAGTTTGTGATCAAGTTCAACAATGGTTGTAGAAAAAGACTTAGATCCTGGAATCCTATAAAACTGTAAGCTGGCATCCCCAGCAAAACAATTTGCTTTCAATCAAAGTAGGGCCATATGGTCTTTGGTCTTAAAAGGAACAGAGGCAGTATCAGAGTTAAATAATTTGTGTTTTTTTCCTTCTTTTTTCGGTAGGGAACTTTACCTTCTTAATCTTAAATTTAATGATTATGGACATTCCGTCATAGCAATGCCGTCGTCCTACAATCCTTCCCTTATCTAGGATATCAAACATTTATGTCTTGTTTCCCTGCTGCATGCATTGTTCTACGATCATCATTTGCAATTTTAGCCTGATTGTATGTCCTATATCTTTTCAGCAAGAAAGTGTGATCAGTGGACAAAGGTCACTTTGCTCTTATATTTTTGGACAGGACTGGCCAAGTGATGTTTATTTGCTGATAATCTATTTTGCTTATGTAGGTGCTCACAAAAGAACACATGTGATGCCTAGAAGGAATCCTCCTCCCCCTCCAAGAGAGCAATCTAATGGTTCTTTATCGCATGGAAGCCCAAGGGCAGGAGATGCACCTATAGGTGCATTTTGGGCAACACAGCATGCACAGGGTGCTCAAGCTGCAGATAATAGGAGTCCTTTGTTTGACGAGGAGCCAATTAAGCCATCACTATCATCAAAGCAGAACCAAAGCAGAGTGGATGGCAGCATCAGTATCCCTGGGGATAGGCATGGCCATCCTGGTCAGGCGTCACGAACAAGTAAAGCACCAAGTAACTCCCTGCCCAATAGTGGATTCACAGGCGTCTCTGATACAAATTTGTTCACGGAGACACACAGTTCTGTAAAAATTAAAGCACACCAACCTCAACCCAAGCCAAAATGTGAGAAAGATCCATTCAACAGCTTTGTTGCAGATTTTGATACACACAATCTCAACGTTGCTTCTGGTAAGGCATCTGAACTTGAACTCAAAGTGTCCAGTCTGAAGGAGCAGTTGAAGAAAACCACATTGGAGAAGGACGAGATGACAGCCAAGTTTGAAAAGCTATCTGCAATCTGCCGATCACAACGTCAGGAGATCCAAGAACTAAAGCGCACTCTTGCTGAGACAACACCTCCATCAAACAAAGTCAGCTCAAGGACACAAGAATCTAGATCTCAGGTGATTGCTCTACACCTATGTCTAATACAACATATTTTGTAGTCCTGTGTAAGCATCTTATGTTGAGATTAATCCATGCAGCGAAAGGAAAAGATTGAAGGAACGGTGTGGGAGCTTGAACAAGGAATGCTTGCAAGCAACTCTTCATCAGCTAGCTCTGATTCCAAAACGTGGCAGGCATTCCCTGACACAAAGGCCCAGCCTCGGCCTAAGGTCGATCATGCAACAAATGGGAGGCAAAACCTAACCAAGAACACAAACCCAGGGTCTTCGCCTGATGCATGGGGTTTCGGCACTGATAATTTCAGAACGTCAGCAGCAGCAGTAAGCACTGCTACACAGATCAACAGGGTCGCTGCTCAAGGGAGTTCCTCCCAGAGATTCAGCGCTGGCATGGCGAAGAAAGTAGAGCAGCCATCTGGATGGGCTGGTTTTTAACGTCACAGCAACATGCCGTAACCATCATTCTTTTTGAGATTTGCAAAGTGCCCTACACTGCTACCCGTTCTCTTTCGGATGGTTGGAGGCAAGCTGGTGATCCCTTACTGCCAAAGAGGGTTGAAATTGGTTATTTTGAGTGTGTTCATCGTTGGTTGAGCCAACTTAGACATATTGATTCATGCAATGGTTTGGCATGACCCTGTTAATAAGTAAATATTTACAGTGATGTACGTATTTTCGTGTATGAAGACCATGTATTGACCGACTGCTCTAGCAGTATCTATGGCAAGGTATACCGTTTCATGTGCTGTTCTTTTTGCCTCTCTTCTAAGCCGAGCTGGAGAGAAGTTTTATTTTCAACGAGGAAAAACTGCAATTTCACAAACATATCAAAAAGTATTTTCTTAATGACTACTCCACGAAATATGCTTCAAAAGTAAGTAACTGTAGAAGCCCATTGGCTGAGTCAGTCTGGAGGAAACTAAGGACACTTTGGTCAGCTGCTCCCAACAGTTGTCGCACATTTTAAACTAAGGTAACTAATCTTAGTTTGGTCACACTTTCGTTAGAAAAATATGTAACCTTCGGCACGAAACTTGAGGGCTGAGGCTATAACATGCGGGATTAGGGGCAAGAGTGGATCCAGTTCATTTTAGCTAAGGATCTTAAAAAATAGCATGTACTAGATAATAGATGTGAAAAGTCGAGGACCCAAATTTGATGGCTATTTGGCAACATCTAGCTCGTGGCATCCCTCACATGTGGGCAAATGGTATGGTAAACAAATAAGCTAATGCATAGTGAAGCATGGGATTGTGATAATCTAGTGTGGTAGATTATAAAAGCAGACAAAAAATGTGTGCTTGTTTTAATTTTAACATATATACACTGTAAGTCTGTAACATAGCATTTATAGTAGCAATCAAACATGAGAGCACTAAGAAAAAAGCATGAAAAATTTAATTGCTAACGAAATAGACCCTAAACTCTTATATGCTACTCAATTTCTGGTTAGACTAGAATCAAATTTACGGTGTTTGTTTTTTTTAAAAAAATCCCTCACTAATGAAGCCAGAGTTTAGAGGATTTTCTAGACCAGGAGAAGATTGCTCTTACTTAATGAAAACTCGTGGAACAATCTTATTACTTCGGCCGTGTTTAGTTCTAAAAAGTAACTTCCAAATTTACTATGTAAAAAAAGATTTCCCATCATATCAAAATGCCATAACATGTATGAAGTACTAATGTAAATGAAATCAAAAATTAATTGTACAGTTTTGTTGTACTCCGCGAGACGAACATTTTGAGCCTAATTAATCAATTTTTATATAATTTTTCACACATACAAACGAAATGCTACAGTGACGCATTTATTACCTCACTGACACGTCAGTCCCAAATTGGGACTTCCAGTTCCGGAACTAAACACGGCCTTCATTTCCTGTGCTGCTGTTGCTGCTGCTACTATCCTTGTCGCTAGAGTCCGTTTCAAAGTACAAAGGAGAGCCGATTGCTGTTGGCCTGTTGCTGTGTAAAAGTGTAATCCACTAATCCAGCACTGTGGACCAACAACTGGCCGGCCCATATAAGGTGGAGTTTGTTGCTTCCTCCCAGATTAGTACCATACCGCTCACCGAACTTCGCAGCAGCAAGCTTAAATACTCGCCTCTCATCGCGCGCCCCAGCCGAGCACGGTCGCGCGTGCCTGTCACTCCAGCTTAAGGAGGGCTAAAGAGTGTGTAGGAGGGGGATGTCTGCTTGAGCCCATGTCAGAGCCAGCCCACCCGAGAAAGGCATGTGGTGCTGCCCGGCCCTCTGGAAGTACGTCAGAAGCGCGGCGCAGAAGACCAGCTGTTAGTGTGTTGAGGATCCTGGCCGGGCCAAGTTGCAGTTGTTTGTTGGGTGCAGTCCTGAGCTTTATAGAGGTGTCCAGGCTGTTTACCCCTTGAAGAGGAGGCCCGATAGAGGGGCGCTCTCTTTGGGCCGTTGTTCCGGCGACAATCGAGGTTGCGCGGACCGGTCGTTGAAGGCACTTGGGCCGTAGATGAGGCAGGCCACACCCTGGTGATGATGATGATGATAGAGTGAGTTCATGATGGCGCGCGCGAGTTTGGGCCTTTGCCGAGGAAATTGCCGGCGGGTCGTTGTTGTGGTACAGTTGGTTGTTGGACGCTTCGGGGGATAAATTGGGCTGCCGATTAGGGGGGGTGGCTTTGGCCCGGGAGGCCGGCCTTCGGCCGGCGGGCAAAATTAGGCTTGGGGTTCGCCCCAGCCGGAGCCCGTACACGCCGTGCGGGGCTTCCACGGAGTCGGGCGGCAGGAGGCCCCGTTCGCGGGGGGGTCGCTGCCGCCGGGCTGTGCGCGCCACACGCGCAGCCCGCTTCGTGGAGCATGGGCTCGCACACTATCCACTCCTACACACTCTTTTGTTCTATCTTTTTTGGGGATTTTCTTTTTGGAACATTAGACTGTACTATCAAAGTGGAAACTATTAAAGTGAGTTCAGGTCTGTGCTAATTGAAGACATGTTAATTTTATTATTGCAGCTAGTGTTATGATTTAAATGATGTATCCAAAATCTGAAGACGCCTCGAATGGAAGCTATGCGGCCTTGGACTGACTTGAAATGCAGTGTCAATTGACCATGCATTGTTACACTGTACTATCAAAGTGGGTTTAGGCCTATGCTAAACAAACAGATCAAGTCTGACAAAGGAAGTGTCGGAGCTATTTGTAGAGACATGGCAGTAACTTTTTTGCAGCTAGTGTTATGATTTGAATGATATCCAACATTAAAGGTATTGCCTGCAATGAAAGTTACGTGGCTCGAACTGTATAGACATGGTGAATTGTATAAAAGGAAAGCACTAGATCAAGATAGAAATCCGTCAACTTAAGTTTAAGAAACTAGAAATAGAAATACGTCATAAAATATATGAGTTGAGTACCACTGTGTTTGTTTTAATAGAGTTCCATCTGTTCTGCTTTTCCATAAGAGCTAATTCTATGTAAAATGCAATTTTTGGTTGAAAATGATTTTCTTTGATTCTAAGAAATATGCTTTGTCTGGTGGAGCTGATTCTGAGAGCTCTGCCAAACAAGACATGTTTCTTAGAATCAGCTCATACAGAAAATTAGAACAGATGAGCTCTATTAAAGAAGCCCAGCCATACTTGACTCCTATCTTTTAGTGTTTATAGTTTCTTAAACTTAAGTTGCCGCGTCCAATCAAATGTATAGTTAAGCAATAATCGTGCGTAATGCACCACGTGTAATAATAACAGTAAGAAACAAATAGATATGACTGGTACAAGAAAAGATACTATAAATTATCTATAAAAACATAATATAAGAAAGATGATTGTTTATCGTGTAAGCGAGATTGTACTTGTTGTTGGACTGGATCGAACGCAGGCTTTTTTTTCCCTAGGGAGTTCAGATGTGATGCATTTATAAATTACTAATTATAGGGGCAAACACTTGGGTGGATCCTAAAAATTTTTAAATCCGACTTGCATGAGCAAGTAAGGCTAGTACTAGCACATATAGTATCATCAAAAAGGAAAGTAAAAATAGCACAACAAGGGCCCAAGTGACACAAAAGATGGTACTGAATTGAACATCGCATTGGACTTCAACTAAATTAAAACCAAGGAACACTTCATCTATCTACCTACTTATATGCCCCTAGCGGCCTTTCAAATTTGCATATGCTGTTAATCAACCATCATTGGCTACCTCGTTGTTACGACAAAACAATACAATAAGTATATATCAATGTGAATTAATAAGACTTTCGGCCTTACCAATTTGTCTATGGTGCCTGCCAACCATCGGCTCGTTATAACTAGTAGAGTGCACGTGCGGTTCGAAAAAAATGAAATAGAAGTGTTATTGTCTTTAGAATTTCTCTCAAGAAATTTTAAAAAATGAAATAGAAGTGTTATTCTCTTTAGTATTTCTCTGAAATTTTTTTTGTCGTATAACGGCGGGACGTCTGTCTTGCCGGGTTTGTTTTTGTTTGGTCTGGCTTGATTATTTATGGATGTTGTTGTCTAGTTGTTGTGTTCTAATTGGATTTGAGACTGGACTCTGGTACATATGGGTTGGACCTTACTCCAATTGAGCTTAATACGTGTCGGAAAACAAGGACTGTTGAATGCTGAGCTGAATTGAGAGCGTCGTTAGCGGCGGCAGAGAAGATTTTTTTGACGGTGTGTATGGGCGTTGAGTGTCCTGGTATTTATTGGGCGTTGACGGTGCGTATGGGCGTTGAGTCCTGGTATTGTTAAAGTTATTTCTGTTTTCTGTATTTAAACCGTGATGAGGCGTAACGTTTTATGATTTGATTTCTTCAAAAGTGTGACTAAAGAGTCCGACGAAAATCGTGGGTTCGAAAAAATTTTATTGTGGCTGATTTGTGGGTCCGTCAGTCTCGAAAGTTTTGGATCTTTATAGTATAGATAAAATAGCATCATTGGTTTCGTTGTTAATTAAAAGTTGCCACAAATTTATTAGTACAAATTAAGGAGACGTGTCAATGATGCAAGGAAAAAAGTCTGATCTTAATTTTCCACACGATACAACCGTGCTACGTCTATAATATAAAAATAGGTCAATCATGTCACATTAGTACAAATTAAGAAAACGTGTCAAGTTTGATCCCTATAATATAAACCTCGAAAGTTTTGGATCTTTATAGTATAGATAAAATAGCATCATTGGTTTCGTTGTTAATTAAAAGTTGCCACAAATTTATTAGTACAAATTAAGGAGACGTGTCAATGATGCAAGGAAAAAAGTCTGATCTTAATTTTCCACACGATACAACCGTGCTACGTCTATAATATAAAAATAGGTCAATCATGTCACATTAGTACAAATTAAGAAAACGTGTCAAGTTTGATCCCTATAATATAAACCTCGAAAGTTTTGGATCTTTATAGTATAGATAAAATAGCATCATTGGTTTCGTTGTTAATTAAAAGTTGCCACAAATTTATTAGTACAAATTAAGGAGACGTGTCAATGATGCAAGGAAAAAAGTCTGATCTTAATTTTCCACACGATACAACCGTGCTACGTCTATAATATAAAAATAGGTCAATCATGTCACATTAGTACAAATTAAGAAAACATGTCAAGTTTGATCCCTATAATATAAAAAGTAGGTGAAAAAAAGAGTTTGGTGGGGGTTTGCACGTGAAGCGTGAGAAACTGAAGTCACAAAGATTAGACTTTTAACATCAGTGTCATACATGCTAAAATAGCAGCAGCCGCCCTTAGCGAGGAGAACGGAGCCCTTACTATATAATCACGTCTGTTAAAGTCTTACGAGAATAAGGTATCACCCTTGATTTCTCAAAATCTAAGGACTCGAGCGCACGAAACCACGGAAGCCCATGCTTCCGAACTCTTTGCCCTCCAAAGATAGAGTAACAGGTGCGCACTACCACACCCGGCTAGGTCCCTGCTGGTGAGCGTTTATTTATATCGGGTCCTCCACGGTTTATTTGTCCGTTTGGCATCAAAGACACACCAGTGATTTGCGCGCTCCCAGCGCATATCAATTCATCATAAATAAAGGATATAAATAAAATAACTATATAAATATCCCATATAAATATACCAGACGAATGTATAATATATATTATATTATTTGGCACAACCTTATGGTGCAGATTTGATAATAGTTAAGTACTAAGTCTGAGAATAGTTAAGTTCAAGCGAACATGAATTTTTTATAAAGACATGATTAGTGACATGGTTACAGAGTAGTTTCTGACATTATTACTATGCACTAAGTATGGTAGCGCCAGGGTAACTGGCATCCTTGAGGGGTTGCTTCTTGCTGTCTCTAGGTTCATGCGATATTGGCTCGAGAGGTACAAAGAATAAAACAATAGTAAGACAAAGTTATTAACATGGATGAGACTCGATGGAGTTCACCGGACTGTCGTCGTCTGCCCACAAACCGCCATCGCCGGCGCGGCCGCGGCTGGAGCCGCCGTCCGCCTGGCCACTGCACGGGCCACCACCTCTCTCATCACCTATGCGTCGTGTTTGAAATAGAGCAGCCAAGAGATTGCATTCAGCTGCTGTTCCGCTTCCGCTCGCCGTTGTCATCCACCCGCGTGACTGCCCATTGTGAGCGCTCGCCTCCGCCAATGTGCCATGCTTGACTGGCCTGCGACCGGGGCCGCTCCACGCCTGCGCTCGGCTCCGCCCATGTGCTGTGCTCACCCCACTTGCCGTGGCCATGTGCCTGCACCTCGGTCGTGTCATCCACACGTGACCGCTCACGGCTCGGGACGATGGCGCTCTGAAGGAAAAGGCCGTGGAAGTAGGGAATCAAGTACAGCCGTAGGTACGGGAGCTTAGTAGTGATCTTTGCACGGTGTTTAGATGCAAAATAGGGGGTGGGGATTTGAGGGTTTGGGTCTCTTGGTAATCATTGCGACATTGTAGCATTTCGTTTGTATGTGTGAAAAATTATCCAAAAATTGATTAATTTGGCTCAAAATGTTCGTCTCGTAGAGTACAACAAATCTGTGCAATTAGTTTTTAATTTTATCTACATTTAGTACTTCATGCATCCGCCGACATTTTGATGTGATGGGAATCTTCTTTTTACATAGTAAACTTTAGGGTGGAAATTCGTCTCGCGGAGTACAACAAATTTGTGCAATTAGTTTTTGATTTTATCTACATTTAGTACTTCATGCATGTGCTGACATTTTGATGTCATGGAAATCTTTTTTTACATAGTGAACTTTGAGGTGGGAATTTGGGATCTAAATGTTCGTCTCGCAGAGTACAACAAAACTGTGTAATTAGTTTTTGATTTTATCTACATTTAATGCTCCATGCATGTGCCAATATTTTAATGTGATGGGAATTTTTTTTTACAGAGTAAACTTTGGGGGTGGGAATTTGGGATCTGACTTGGATTGAGAGGCAGACGAGCGGCGCCCGCCTAGAAGAAGACTCGAGAGAAACAGAAACTGGACATGGGATGAAGGAAGTCTCTGGAGTTAGATATTTTTACCCCAACGATTTATTGGCTGACACGTGCAATAGAGACTGAAGCAGAGGGAGAGGCTAGACCAGTAGCGAGGACCGTAAAAGATTGATCTGACGGTGAATTTTTTTTTCTACTCCGTACTATCGTGTCCCACCTGAACGACCAGTAGCGAGTCACGAGAAGAAAAGAGGAGTCCAGAGACTTCCTACCATTCTGGCAATGACGCGTGGTGCACAGCTATCCACTTTGAAGGCTTTGTATCCAGTTTTTTTAGTACGCAGCTACCGGTTCCAAAGGCTAACATCTAGATATTTTTGCATGTATGAATAGTACGAACTTTCAACCAATAGAAGCGCGCCGTTGATTACCAATCGAACGGTAAAAATTATTTTTACTTACGTGTCCAGCATGACCGGCCGCCGGAGCCGCCTCGTTTCCTAAGAAGAACTAGTGATTTAGTGATCGGCGCGCGGCATATGACAATGTAATAACGAATTTATAACATAAAAGTATGCTACAGTGAACTTATCCATCAGGTTATAGACACAATAACATAAAAGCCCACATAAAGGTACACATGAATTCATCAGGCTAGACCTGGGAATTCAAGAATTCATACAGATCACATATTTTACAAGACGAGAACCGAGGTTTCATAACAGTATAATAAAGATAAGGAAAATTGATGGTTTCTTATTGTATAGCTGCTTGAGAGAGGATGGAACATGATGTTCTAAGAAAGAAAAATAAAAAGTATTTAGTATATGAATGTTACTAATTAAACACTGAATGAAGCAATTAAGAAAGAGTGTATAAATCTTTTGCATCTCTCCTAATTCCTTTTGGGCTGTCATGAAGCAGAAGAATAAAATAAAGTATGTTGTAGTAGTATGTTGTAGTGCTGATAAATGCACATTGGTTGATAAAGAAAGTACCTTAAAGAGTGATGAGTTAGTCTTGTAGACTTATGTCGGTATTATTCTGCTGTTGAGAATCTGTTCATGCAGTAGAAAATAGTATTAGCTAAAGAAGTGTGGATATAATGTTTACATAAGAAAAAATAGGGCGTGCTTTCTCCAAAGAAGAAAGTACTATTTTAGTTATTTTGCCAGAAATAGTACACAGTGGTGGAAGAAACAATTTATGGCAAGGTGAATAAATTTGTTTATAAATCTAGATGGTGACAGCTAGTCGAAGGCAAGAACAGATGTACAGATAATGGATCTGAAGGTATTTGTACTCTATATTTAGTGGGTTTATATCAAAACAACATTTATAAGCACAATCATAAAAGAAAAGTTGTTCTTTATTCAATTCCTTTTTCCTTCATAATAGAGATGCAGGATCCTTGATACGAGAGTGGAAGACAAAACAAATCAATATGTACAAATCAGGGTATAGTCAAGGAAACGATGTTGGAGTCAGCAATACTAACAATCCATTTGAGAATAGCAAAAGGAAATAGGAAGATAGCAAGCACATCAATCATGTCAGAAGTGCAAGCGCACAGATAAATATGCAATGCAAACCTCGGTAGCTTGATTCTTAAATTAAGCAGGCAATGAAATTATACAAAATCCTTAGTATGTATCATACACTTTCTGGAAAGGGGCTTAAGGAGTTGGTAAGAACTTACAGAGAACCGGCAATGGAGCAGCCTTGACAGTTTCTTAGGGGGAAACACGTTAGGAAATGAAGCAGACCTAGAAATCAAATGACTAAAAATGGAATGGGCACTACTCTAATACAAAAAGAAGGCAATATACAATTAGAAGCCTACCAGATCAGTAGGTCATACGAAATCATGCCACTGCTGTAGCCACACCAAAGCACACCGTTTCTGCTGAAATAATGTAAAGGACCATGAAATCAAGTCTTGTTTGGAAATACCAGCTATGCAGTTAATGATGTTGTTACATTAGGTTGCAGGATAATAACTGTCCATAACTCACTCGAATGCAGTGGAGAGTAACAGATTGATGATGCAATATATAGCAAAGAATAGGAGCAGAACTACAACGGTCGAGTCACAAGAACCTGATGAATATCGTTCAAGTATAGAAGCAGCATTCTGCTGTTGTTTCCAATTACAACTGGTGTGCTCTACACGTTACCACTAATCATACCATCACACATAAGTAGAAGAAATGGACTCATCCAGCTTCAACTCATTACAATATTATAACCATTCACTTTTTTTAATCAAGTAATGGTGCAGTAAACTGTTTTTATTCAGCAAACCTGAAAAGCGCAGTGCATATATAAGCTATAGATATGAAGGCAGAATATAAAAACCACAATAATCAACCTGATGTTTAAAGAGGAGTCTCTATCCCATAAAACAGAATATTATGTGAGAATCATCATATAATTTGAATGTATCTGAAGCTAATGGTATATTGTTCCATCAGGGTGCCCCTACAGCTACAGTTCTGTTGGTGATGCTTATTGACAAATATTTTCTGCATATAACCACATTTAGATTAGTTTCTGACCAATTATGTAATGGATAAGATAAGCACATGTTCTGACCAACTCTGACCATCAGGGCGCACCTGATTAGCGCAGTATGAATCAATTTATAAGTTATAGAAGGGAAATAGAAAAAAAATGATCTTTTTTGACAAGGGAACAGGCAGGTTAGAACTTAGATAAACATATTGTAGACCAAAGAGATCCATATAGATGCGAAGGGCCTAAATAAATCATGAATCAATAGATGGAAACATGTATAGAAACTAAATACGCAGTGAACACACACATGTTGCTGGTGGCCTAAAAGACCGGAGAATATAAGACCATCACTGGTCACCTCAATGTTAAAGCATCCTGCAAGGATAATCTGGGCAGGACATAGGTCATCAATATGTTGTCAGAAAAGCTTTGGAAGTCTGAGAAATGGCGACAGAAAAGTGCAATCAGTTATGCAAATGGAAGTCTGCATGGAGGAAGGTACGCTAATTTGATAATAACTCAATACGTGGCCTACAAGATATACTACCTCGTTTTTTTTTTCAGGTATAAGATGAACCGCAACTGAACATCAACATATGGAAAAGTTGTGTATAAGTACTATATATAATAAAGATTGAATAAATGTAGCTTGCAAGTAATAAATGAATATAAAAATAGCTGGTTAGTTAGATAAGGTCAACTAAATAGAATGAAGACTGGACAAACTTGAAAAAGAAAATGGGAAACCAGGAGAAGGATTTAATTTTGAGTTCTAAATCATAACCAACCAAATGGATAGACACACTAAAGAGACGTGATAAAGATGGAAATATACCTGGTAAGTGAAAACAGGATAAACTAATGAGTAGATACCTATCTATGGAAACTATATGCATTTCAATTTGTACTGGTAGTGTCCACTCAGAAAGCAGAATAATACAAAGTCATCCATTGACTATGATCTGCTTTATAGAGAAACATTAACCCTTATGAAACCTGGTGGATTCGGTGCCCGACCACATTATCTGTGCACTGAGCATAACCGTGTAGTGATAGTTGCACATGGCAAAGCTAGATTGTAGCAACCAAAATATATATCTCCACATCCCAACCGCGCAACAATATAGGACCATGGAATCAAATGCAAGAATAAGCACTACAAAAAGGCAACTGATAATCTTCTCAAGATATTATGGCAAATGTTCAGAGGGAGTCTAGACCTTGAACACAAAGCAAAAGATCATAGGCAAATAAAACCAGCTAACCAATATTGGATACAACCAGATAACAGGTAACAACGAAAAACATGAAACGTGGAGATGCAGCAGCATACCGTAAGGTAAAGATGATGAAATGCTGCAATACTCAACAGCTGTTTAATCTCGATTAGGACGAGCAGGAGTCCTCCCACATACATGTCACTGCATCAATACAAATAGTCAAACCAAATAAAGTATGTTAGTGCTAAAATACAGGCTGTAAATCGGAGCAGGTAATCGTGCCAGAAAATTTGCAAGTACCCTGACCTGCATAAAAAATACTGGGCAACACCAGAGGCTAAGAGTGGCAAGGGTAAAACGGAAAATCTTCTCTCTCAACATAACCACTGATATAGGCTTATCACTGCAAGGTTATGAAGGCCTCAATTTGCATCAGTCAACCCACGTCAGAAACAACCAGTGGTAAGCTAAGCTTCAAAAAACCAAAAAGGTTAACAAATTATATTCAGATCTAAAAGTGGATTAAAAGGATATTATTTTGCTCCACAATAAGCAAGGGTTCATTTTTAGCAAAGTTTGCACTATGGGAAACCATGCAAGCTTGTGGCAGCAAGGACTAATTGGCAAAACTGATCTACCAGGTCACTGTTGATACATATCTCGGGGAAAAAATATGAGGCAAAACTATCTAATTGACCTACAGTTATTGATGGGCAGATTAGTTCTTTTATTTATATCTTGGAATAGAAGATTTACCTTCTCTGTTTTGGAAGAAATACCATATACTGCGATACCATCAGGAGTAACATAGCAGAGCAGAACCTACCCAATGCACGTAGCACACCGCCGATATATATAGTCAACAAGAGGTAAATCAGACCTGCAGCATATCTTAAAAGGAGTAAGAAACAACCACCATTAAGCCCACAGCAAATGGAGTAGCTAGAGCACTCACCAAATTAGGATGAACTGAAGGAGCAGGGAAAAACAAGGTAAGACAAAATTAACACTTAACAGAACAATAATCTGGAAAATACATCAAAGAATATGCTTCTGAAATAAATGTAGAAACTTCATTTTTTTTAGGTTGTTTCTGGCTTACCGGGACTTACCAGGAGAAACTTTTTTATTGGTCAAACAACGAGAGACGCCACAAGCGGAACGCCTGCTGAGAAATAATTGATTAGTGGCATCATCATATCCGGCAATGTAAAAAGCCATCACCGTAATTATTTTCTAAAGGTATTGCTGCACCCTTCTTTCTTCTTTCCAGAAATTTTAGTGCACCTACAACCTTTGATGGGCAATCTCAATGACACATGCCCGTCCTGCTAAAGCTTTGCATATGAAACAAACTTCAGTCGTTAAGTATAGTGTGTTCCATATGTGCCTATCCAAATTGGTTTCAAAAGGGAACCGATTGAACTCTGAAACAATAAGATTCATCTATCTGTATTATAACTAAATCATTTTGCACAAATTTCACTCAATTCCATGGAAATTTTAAAAATCCCTATCCTCAAACCCTAGGTCTTGGTAACCTTGAAATTCATGGAAGGAAGAGGGACAGGAGAATGTACCTAGAGGCATCACAAAAAAAAAGGAGATCTGGACATAGTAGCGACCATCGATGGGATTGCTGGCAACGGCTGTAGCTCCACCTGCTGATTTGCTTGTACGACAGAGGGAACGCCGTATGATGTGGACCTCGGTGGTCCAGGAATCGGAGGGGCCCTTGCTTGTGGCCGTAGAGGAGCGCAGCCGGATACGCTCCATCGCCAGAGGGCGCGACAGGCTGGGGAGGAGTACAACAGGCGGCACGCCATGCGGAGGGAGATGCAGACGGTGCGGCCGACGGCTCCGCATCTCAGTCTCACGGGATTTTTCTCCGTCCACTGCCGGTGGCTCAAGAACGCTCTGACAAAGGGCAGAGCAGTTTTCGGCCGACACCACCGCCTGCGCTTCGACGGCAGCGGTGCAAGCAGAAGGGGAGCCGAGATGCGAAACGAGAGGGTGGCTGGCGCAGGGAAGAGGGGAGGCCGAGCAGGGCGCACACCCGTGGGGCCGCCTCCGCCGGAGCAGGAAGGGGGCGACGCGGTGGATCGGGCCGCCGGAGGAGGGTGGGGGCGGCGCGCCGCGGGAAGGGAGAGAGTGGGTGCCGCCACGCGCCGCGCGTCCTCTAGCGCCTGCGGCTGCCCGCGCGGTGCCCGGGGCTCGCCGCCGCCGCCGCTCGCGGTCGTTCTCCGCCGCCCTTGTGCCCGAGGGCAGCTCGATGTGGAGCTGCCGCAGCTCCTCGGAGACCGAGCCGCCGCGGCCGCTAACGCCGCCCCGCCGTGCCTCCGGCCTAGCTCCGCCACCGCGGGAAGGCGATATGGGCCGCAGCAGGCTGGCGGATGGGGACGGCGAGGAGGCTGCGAAGGACATGGCGGCTGTGGGGTGCTCATCTCCTCGGCTCCATGCGGAGCAGAAGGGGCGTGAAGGAGGCGCCGGTGGGGGAGGGGAGGGGGCAGGGAGGGGAGGGGAAGGGGCCGCCCGCCGGCGCGCCGCTGGCCACCCGTCCCTGCCGCCGCGCCGCTGGCCACTGCCCCTACGTCCGTCCGATGGGAGAGAGGGAGGGGAGGGGGCCGGCGCCGGGAAAAGGGGAGGGAGCGGCGCGGGGCGAAGGAGAGGGACGGTGGAGGAAGAGGCGAGGTGGCGGCGGGGGAGGCGACGAGGCAGCGGCGGGAGCAAGCGGGGAAACCGGGCGCCGGCAGCCGGCGAGGAGGCGAGTCGGAGCGAAAAAGGCGCCGCCGCTACTCGATTGTTCTCGGAGGGCGAAGGGTGATTTTTTCGAGCGATGCCGCGCTTCCGGAGGCTTCCGGCCCATCATCACGCGCCACCTAGCCTCCCAGAAGACGAGACATCGCGGTAAAAACCAAGCCGCCGGATGAAAATCGAACCGCGGTAATTTTTTCCGCTGACGTAGCGCGTCTGGCCGGCCGACGGAGCCGCCCCATTGAATAAGGAGTATATATATATATATATATATTTGTTTTTTATTTAGAACCATCTGAAGACTGTAACTTTCTCGATTTCAGCCTATGTAAGTTTCCTGCGTGCCCCGAGGCCTGCAAAATTGAAAGGAAAGGCCGATCTATACGCAGCCCATCAGATGCAGTGGGCTCGGATTGAAAGCTCCAAGCCCAGAAGCCCGTCAGTTGCAGCTGTTCTCATGGTCTGTCTCCTGTCCGTCGGCTGGGTTTTCCAATTTCCATGGTGTGTGTTGGGTCTGTACAAGAATTTTTCAATCCAAACTGCACGTTTATTTCAAAAAAAAAAAATCCAAACTGCACGATCAATTAAAACTAGTAATGTCCCCTAGACAGTGACCTAGCCAGCAGCAGGTGCGAAATCCGAGACAAAGCAAACAGGTAACAGCGGCCCAGTTCCCAGTCACATCACCAAACTTTCTAAAATTCTCGCTCCAAACTTTACTATTCATCTATCACATCAAATCTCTCTTCTCATGCATTAAGCATTAAATGTAGGTAATAAAAAAAACTAAGTACATGGTTTTGATATACACGACGAGACGAATCTTTTGAACCTAGTTAGGTCATGGTAGGACAACGATTACCACAAGCAAACGAAAAGTGCTACAGTTTGTTATAGTATCCGATGTGACATTTTCACCAAACTTTCTCCTCTTCTTTTTGAACTAAACACACCCAGCATATGCACAAGAGGCCAAAGAAGATTCGCAATCGAACAAAATCCACTTTGCCCTGTTTAGTTTTATTATTCACCTATCACATCAAATCTCTCTTTTTATCCATAGAGTACTAAACGTGGGTAAATAAAAAAACTAAGTGCATTGTTTTGATGTACACGACGAGACGAATCTTTTGAGCTTAGTTAGATCATATTAGAAAAAATGATTACCACAAATAAATGAAAAATACTACTACAGTATCCAATGTTATTTTTCTATCATGAACTAAACGCACCCTCTCTACTCAGCAAACCGGCGCTCCCGTTTAGTGCCGTACTGCTAATCAAAGCCAGAGCAAGCCAGCTTATAAGGGCACGTCTCCCGACGCGCGTCAGCCAGGTCCGGTGGCGCGCGGCCTGTTACTCCAGCTTTGGAGGGCGAAAGAGTTGGTGTTGTGACAAATGCCCAAGGCCCAGTGCGTCGGGAGAGGAAATTGAATCGGACCTGGGCCTGGGTTGTGAGCTTGAGCCTGAGCTCAAAGCCGTTGAGGTTCATTCCGGGGGCCCCAAGTATGCTCATTAAGTTGAGACGGCTTTGGCTCGGGGAGCTCGCTTGGCGATGGGCTTGGCTGAACGTCGTGGAACGTCGGCCACAGAGGCCCGACCTTGTGTCGCGCCGGATTTAGCCCATGATGATTGCAACTCTCTCCGGGTTTTCTGTTCGAACCAGGTGATCCATGAATCCATGATTAAGGGGCCCCCATGAAGATGTTTTTTTTTGGGAAACGGATTTCATTCATTCATCGCGAGCATGTTTACAATCAGAATCTATCGTATCCCATAGCACCGGTGGTGGCAAAAGCTACTCCACCACCTGGTTCGAACAGGAAGCTAAACGAGCACACTCATGAGCTCGCTTGGCGATGGGCTTGGCTGAACGTCGGCCACAGAGGCCCGACCTTGTGTCGCGCCGGATTTAGCCCATGATGATTGCAACTCTCTCCGGGTTTTCTGTTCGAACCAGGTGATCCATGAATCCATGATTAAGGGGCCCCCATGAAGATGTTTTTTTTGGGAAACAGCCGGATTTCATTCATTCATCGCGAGCATGTTTACAATCAGAATCTATCGTATCCCATAGCACCGGTGGTGGCAAAAGCCACTCCACCACCTGGTTCGAACAGGAAGCTAAACGAGCACACTCATGAGCTAACCGATTACAAGATCTGCTAGAAAAAATAAAGGAGAAATCAACTAGACTCCGGCTTAACTCCTCGATTTGCTGAAGAAGAAGACCAATCTCCGAGTGTTGAAACTGCCGGTTGTTCCACAGATTAACAATAACCTGACAGTCTGTCTCCAATTGTAAACGTTGGACTCCCCGTTCCACTGCAAATTGGAGACCATCGCGGCACGCTGCCGCTTCTGTTGATAGCGCACTGAGGCAATGATCATACCATCGTGCTTGTCCTCCACACGTGCTCCCATCATGATCTCCCAGTGCCACCCCCGTCGCACCACGCCCTTCCTCCTTGATGAAGGATGCATCAACGTTGCATTTAGTCCAGTCTGAAGGAGGACTCTTCCAGAACTGCAATGCCTTCCTTTGCAATAACCTGACAGTCTGTCTCCAATTGTAAACGTTGGACTCCCCGTTCCACTGCAAATTGGAGACCATCGCGGCACGCTGCCGCTTCTGTTGATAGCGCACTGAGGCAATGATCATACCATCGTGCTTGTCCTCCACACGTGCTCCCATCATGATCTCCCAGTGCCACCCCCGTCGCACCACGCCCTTCCTCCTTGATGAAGGATGCATCAACGTTGCATTTAGTCCAGTCTGAAGGAGGACTCTTCCAGAACTGCAATGCCTTCCTTTGCTCCTTCTCTTTGATCGGGTGCTCCAGTTGCCATAAATCGAAGGCTGTATCAATGGCCCAGTCCACAGCCTTGATCATTGGTATCCCCGGTTCACCATGTCTTCGTTTATTCCTGGCCATCCATAGTGACCACATACCGCACAGGAGAATGGCAGCTGACTTCTCCGGACAGCAGCTCGGTTCAATGAGATCCCTTGCCCATGAATTTGGATGCAATTTTGGCAACTTTACCCCTGTCAGTTCATGAACTCGTTCCCAGAAACAGCGGGCCGCTATACAGAACATTAGAACATGACTAATTGATTCCACGTCTGCACCACACAAATCACAATTTGGCACAGGTTCAATATGTCTACGATGAAGAATCCCTTTGGCCGGCAAAAAACCATTCACCACTCGCCACCAAAACACTCGAACCTTTGGTGGAACGCATAGGCTCCAGAGGCGTTTCCATGTTTGATTGCTTGAACACGACGCCTCACCACGCCCCCCTTGGCCACAATGTTCATTGTATAGCTGCATGTATGCCGACTTAACCGAATACATTCCATGTATCTCCGGCTCCCAGGCCCAAAAATCTTCTCCTGCTCCTCTGATTGGTGTCCGCGGAATAGCATGAGCATCAACCTCTACAAACACTTGTTTGATTAAGTCTTCATTCCAGCCTCCACTAGGAGTCATCAAGTCAGACACTAGAGACACATGTGGCTCATCTGGTTCTACCAGCGGCCTCCCCTGAAAATGATTAGGGATCCACCGGTCATGCCAAATTTTTATAGAGGTGCCATCTCCAACTCTTTTTAGAAGCCCCTTCTCCAATACATCTCTTCCTGCCAGGATAGCACGCCAAGTTTGGCTAGCATGCTTTCTCCTAGAAGCAGACAGGAAGTCTGTGTCATGGAAATATCGGCCTTTCAACACCTTTGCACACAAAGACTCTGGCTTGTTGATCAGATTCCAGCCTTGCTTACCCAACAAGGCCAAATTAAACATACGCAGGTCACGAAAACCCATTCCACCTGACTCTTTTGGTCGTGTGAGATGCTCCCAACGCTGCCAATGCATGTGCCTATTGATAGCGGAGCCACCCCACCAATAGTTTGATATCACTGATTTCATCTTTCGACAGGTATCCTTGGGAACAAGGAAACAACTCATAGGATAAGTCAGCACTGCCAGTGCCACTGACTTAATAAGCACTTCTCTTCCAGCACCGCTCGTCTCCTTCCCACTCCATACACCTATCAGATTCCTCATTCTTGTTGGCAAAAACTCAAAGGCCTCCTTAGATGAGTGTCCAATAGCTGTTGGGAGGCCTAGGTATTTCTCTGCTAGTGCTTCATTCTCAATTTGCAAAACAGCACCTACTTCGGCTTTGTTCTCATCTTGACAATTGGCACTAAAAAAGATAGCCGACTTGTCTTTATTTACTAACTGTCCAGAACCTTTGCTGTAAGTATCCAGAATGGCTTGAAGCCGACTAGCTCCTCTATGTGAAGCTTCAACAAAGACAATGGAGTCATCCGCAAAAAGCAAGTGTGAAATCCAGGGGGCATGAATACCAACTCGTATTCTCCTAGATAAATATGCTGGTCCAACTGAGTTTAGAAGACAAGATAAACCTTCTGAGCATAGTAAGAACAGATACGGGGACATAGGGTCACCTTGGCGTATGCCCCTTGTAGGAAGAAAGGGGTTGGACAATTGACCATTTACCCGCACTGAAAAGGAAACCGAGGTGACACATCTCATTACAGTTGTTACAAACTTTTCCGAGAAGCCTAACCGCAGCATAATCCCTTGCAAGTAGGGCCATTCAACGCGATCATAGGCCTTTGCCATATCCAACTTAATAGCAGAAGCTCCCACTTTCCCTTTCCTCCTTTTCAGATAGTGAATGCATTCGTAAGCCACCAGGATCAGACGTCCAGGCACAAACGCGCTTTGCTCTGCAGAGATAATGTCATCCAAAAACATCCGAAGCCTATTAGCGAGAACTTTAGAACAAATTTTATAGATGACATTACACAAAGAGATGGGTCTATAATTCTTGAGTTCCTGCGGGTTCTTGACTTTGGGAATAAGCACAATCGTTGTATGATTCACTCCCTCTGGCAAAACTCCCCCATTAAGGAACTGCAAGACATCATTCGTAAGACTAGGCCCAATAGTATTCCAATGATGTTGGAAAAAACCAGCCGTGTAACCGTCCGGCCCCGGAGCTTTGATAGCTCCCATCATGGAGAGAGCTCGACTGATTTCCTGAGCAGTGAATGGAGCATCAAGAGCATCATTCATAGCTTCTGTCACTTTAACCGGCACATGGGCTAGCACACCCTCTATGTCCAGCTTGGGTTGAGCGGTAAATAGCTCCATATAGAAGTCATTTGCCAAACCCTCAATGTCTTTCTGATCCGTGACCAGAACCCCTTCCGCATTCATCAGAGCGTTTATGTGGTTGCACTTGGCCCGCTCTTTTGATTTTGCCTGAAAGAATCTGGTATTCCGATCACCCTCTTTCAGATAGGTAATTCTCGATCGCTGCTTAGCCATAATTTCCTCTCTGGCCAGCAGCTCACTAATGTGTGACATCAGTTGTCGTTCCCGTCTTGATGGACCTGAGTAGAAAGTTCGATTTCGTTCTTCCTCTAACTCGCGCCGCAGACGTGCCAGCTCGCGTGTAACCGAACCAAAGACCATGTACTCCCACTCCTGGAGGGATGATTGCACCCTTCCCAATGTGGACTGAAGCTGGTTAAAATCCTGTATTGCCGAGGCATCCCCCCAAGAATCCTCAATCAGCTTCATGTAGGAAGGCTCTCGACGCCACATATTCTCATACCGAAAATTCTTCCTTCTTCTGCCCATGTTCCTCTTAGATCGGTTGCACTCAGTAACTAAACAACAATGATCAGATTCGGTGGTCTGCACATGCCACACTTTACAGTCTCTAAACATATCAGTAAATAATTCATTTGCAAAGGACCGATCCAACCGGACTTTAATATTATGACCATCTTGCTGCCGGTTGTCCCACGTGTAAGGCAGACCATTAAAACCAAGGTCCGAGAAGCCACACATGCTAACCGCATTCCGAAAGCCATCCATCTGGCTCTCCGATCTAGTGACCCCTCCGAATTGCTCGTTAGCATCCAAAATCTCATTAAAATCCCCTGTACATAACCATGGGGCAGAGCTCTGAGTGCTAAGGTACTGCAACAACTCCCAACTTTGGCGTAGTCTCTCTCTTCTTGCTTCACCATAAAATCTAGTAAGCCGCCAACGCTCGACGCCAGAAGTTGGGTGAACAATCATCACATCAATATGGTGCTTGTCGTAGCTTTTCAGTTTAACACACACCTCATGCGTCCAGAGAAGAGCAAGACCTCCTCCCCGGCCAAAACTCCCCACACCAAGCCCATTAGGAAGGCTGAATTTCCTCTTCAAAAAATCCACCGAATTATCAAACAGACGTGTCTCTGAGAGAAACACCAGTGACGGGCGATGTAGCTGTATGAAGCTACAGACTTCCTGAACTGCCTCGGGCTGCCCTAAGCCCCGACAGTTCATACTCATGATTTTCATTGTGCCCGGCGAGGGCTGTCCTCGACAGCCGCCGCCGATCTTGCATTTTGGGGTGAAACTCTCTTTTGCTTTTTCAGAGTTTCGATCATACTCCCACCACAATGGTCTACACTAGCGTCCAGCTGGTTCACCCTGGAATTCACCAAACCAACTGGTACAATATCCTTCGAACCAGCAACAATATTCAACTTTGGAATTTCTGTTGGGTTTGTCCCCTTCGAGTTCCTCTTCCTTCGTGGAAGATCATCAGGTTCCTTCATCTGTAGATCAAGGTCTCTACTGACTGTTGAACCTTTTTTCACCTTGTCATCTTGCTCCGTCTCATGCTTCTTAAGAGGGGGCAGAACTTCTTGGTCATCTGTCTCCCCAATCGAGTCAGCATAATGGCGAGTGTCATCATCGCTCATGGAGGGTCGCCCCCCGTCTGATTTACTGAGCTTCGCCTTTGGTGGTTTGGACGCAGAGGAGGATCCGCTACCAAAAGACTCAGCAGCCGCACCAGCAAAGGACTGTAAACGCCTTCTCCTTTCTTCTGGTGCACGAAGCTGGGAATCATAAGGTAGCTTGCCTTGTGCATCACGTTCCACCGGGTGTTGGCAATCAATTTCAGAATGTCCGATCAGACCACATGCAAAGCAATAGTACGGGAGCTTCTCATATTGTGCCTGAAACCAACGCGGCTCCTCCGACTTGCTCATGCGAAGAAGAACCCCACGCCGCAGCGGCTTACCAATTTCAATGGCTACACGGGCACGCAAGAATGCTCCACTTGCCTTACCATCAGCATCCACATCCATTTTAATCACCTGGCCTATCAGACTCATGGCACGGGTGCCCCTCGACTGATTCATCCAACCAAGTGGGAGGTCTAGTATCCGCACCCACATCTCCATCCGGTCGAAAATAATATCCGACGCGCTAAGTTTCTCATCATATGCCTTCAGAATGACAGCATACCTGCCCACCATCCATGGAGTGCCAGCCAACGCTCTCTCCATGAAGATGTTGTTGTGGCTAAGGTTTAATGGGGGCCTCCGTGTGGTTGCTCTGGTTCGCTCACTAACCCCTCGCATCAACTCTTTTTTTTTTGCCTTCTTCTTTTGCTACATGTGACATGTCATAGGGAGAAGGGAGAAAGATTGCTACATGTCATAGGGAGAAGGGGGAAAGAGGTGCCGGGTACATGTTCTCGTTATGATCGATTACTGCATACGCGTGAGCTGGGCGTGTTACTATACACTGCAACAGTATATACCCTGAATATGCTGACTATTCGGGCAACTGATGCGGGTAACACGCCAATTCTTGTGTCCAAAAAGAACAAACAGCAGAGCAAACATGTCCATGTCCGAGGTATTTTTTTTTCTTTTGCGAAAAAGAGAGCTCTTAATTAAGAATTTGTTCAACGAAATTACATCCTGAACAATTATGATGAAACCGTTTTGCTAGTCGTGGTTGCTCGTTAGCTGCAGTGTTTTGCACTCTCCCTACCTGCTGGAACACAATCCTAGGTAGTTTTGACTTTTGACGCCTCCACCGCCTCCTGGATATCGAAGTACGACGGTGATCTCCGGGATTCAGGCTTTGTACAGGTACTTAATTACGACGTGCAGTCAGATTCAGGATCACTTGTCTTGGGAACCCATTCTACTGCTATTTTCAGACCTTGCTTACAGGCTACTCCGTAGCACTTCCACTTCCTCTGCTGAAGATGCTGCATATATTTCCTTCCACGCAAACAAGAGGACCGCGCCTGTGATGATCACTCCTATGCCACCATTGTCCGAGTCCATACTCCACAACATTTAGTTTTAATCCAGTCAGCTTCGGGTGCTTTCCATTTGGCCTTGGGTGTGTACCTCGTACTAATTTTGCTTAACCTCTGAATACAAAGCACTTTTCCTTTTGAATCCCCCATGCCCAGGTTAGGGCCCTGTTCGGTTAGCTGGTGGTTGATGGCTGGTGCTGGTTTTTGCTGAGAGAAAAACACCGCTGGCTGATTGGTGGCTGGTGCTGGTTTTTACGAGAAAAATACTGTTGGCTGGTGGCTGATAATCCAAACACATCGGCAGCAGTTGCTTGAATTTTGCCATCTAATCAGTCATCAACCTCATCATCTCTATGATCCAACACCTCTCACCTCGACTTCTTCCTTGCTGTGCGCCTCTTCTTTCCGCGAATGCCACCATCAAAAGCAAACAAACATGTAGGCATGCAGCATGCTCCCGCGCGCCTTTCGCCGTCTCCACGCGAACTCATCTTTTGTGATCCCACTGTGCCGCGCGGCCAACCATCTTGTCGCTACACATGCATATCCATTGATTTTTCTGCCGTCTTGCTTCGTGATTTTTAGGCAATGCCAATCGTGTATAAAAGTGCGTCAAGGAACAAAGTATTTCTAATCGTCGGGGTACAATTGGGACGGTTGGTGGCAGCAGCCAAATCTTCGTGTGAGCTCCAACCTCAACACAACATCGTCCTTTAGGTAGTGAGACACTCGAAAATCTCGTGACTTCAATCGAAACGAGCTATGCATAAAATGATTAGGGAACAATGCTACCAGCCAAAGAGTTTGGTAGGAAAACCAAACGCTGGCGCAGTCGTGTTTTTGCCTTCATGAATGCGTTGTTTGGACGTTTTTCTATAGCCGTTGGTGGTGGAATCGTAGGCTCCGCGGAAGGTCGGGTTCAGTCAATTTGTAATGATCTCATGGCCCTTTAGTTTATTCGTCGCGAGTAGTACATTGCTATCTCTGGCGCGCGGTCTAGAGCCCCGGATTTGTTGGATGCTGCTTTTTAAACGGAGTATGCTTTATTATAAACTGGTATTCCCAGTATCCTTTGAGGCCTTTCCTGGTAAAGAGTTTGGTAGGAGAGTGTGCACGTGGACCGTGGGGGACTAAATAGCGAGATAGAGGAACTCTTTGCAGCACGCAGGCGAAGACCAACGGGTAAAGAGGAAAAGCGAGCGCATCTCTCTATTATGCAGGCACGCCTTTTTAGTCCCATACTGCTAGTCACGCTCAGAGCAACTCAGCTTACCTACACGCGTCCAACTCCGTAAGTGCTAGGTGCGGTCGCGCGGGCCTGTTACTCCAGTCAGCAGGAGGGCAAAAGAGTGGGTGTTGCGTCATGGTTTTGGCCCAATGGGCCTTTGCCTGGGTTGCGAGTTTTCGAGCTCTGGCTCTCGGGAAGGCCGATCGTGAGACTCACGATGGGGTGAGGCCGAAATTTCTTGTTTTCGGCCAATTTATGGGTCAGCTTGGAGGGAAACCTCCACTACCGGAGCCTTGCGCCTCTTCCCGATTTCCACACGGGCGGGTCAACGGGAGTCCGTTCCCCTTGATCCTTCCCATTACCGGTAGGGGCTCGTATGGTCGGCAGAGCTCACTCGCTAACCCCTCTCACCCACTCTTTTTTTTAACTCTTCCACTTTGAATTACTCCGTCCAATTACCTCCCTCATTCTTTTTTATACTACATCAAACAACATCAGAAACAATAGATTTGATGTTATTTTTTTGTTTTGAAATCGTATTGCTAACAAATTCTACATCAAAAACCAACATCTGATGAAACGTTAGAAGATAACCTTGGGAGCTATTCTCAGAGATATGTCCCATTACCCGGACACTTCAATCAAACAACAGATACATCAAACATGGAAAGGAAAAGGACACCACGACACGAAGCCAGGAGAGCTCTCAGAAAACAAGTCTGCTTTTCCTGAAGTCCGCGAGATGGGGAAAACCCAATTCAGCAAGCTAAGCTATACAGAGAGGCAGTGCAAAGTTGTATGTTGCTTGTCAGTTAACATATCTATCCAATCTGCGCTGTGTAAATTGCACAGCGTGGTGTGCTAGTTGATATTTGATACCGAGGTGTCATCTTGGTTCCTGCGGGGCTCATGGCAGGGCCTGCAGTGTTCCTGGTCAGTGTGAAGTTCATCTTCCAAGCGTAGTTGGACCGAGAATCTTCTTTTGTCCTCGGCATGCCTCACAACTATTCCTTCTTGGTTTTATGACTGCACATATTGATACTTGATAAGCAGGTGATTGCTAGCAGCACCACGGCTATGACAAAAGCTGCAAATAAAATACAGAGGTTATGCAGGCATTGTAACGTCCATTGCAAAAGATACATGGGACTGTTCAGGGGTGGTGGTGTAATGCAGATTTATATGGTTGAAATAATTGACATGGATGCGAGTAGCGTACCAGCTATGATGCCAAAGAACAGCAGAGAAAGCCGGTATCGTGTTAGCCATGGAAGCTCTGTTTCGGGAGTACAGTGCCGTTGAAAAGCATGTACTTGTTTCTTGATTGCATGCGCACCTGATGGCCGGAGTTCAGATATAGGGAACTCCACGCTGTGAACAGAATGGCCCTCGACATCTCTTAGTTCAAGTTTAATCCGCGGAGGCACGGCGTTCCAATCAATTTCAATTGCTCCAAAATTTGGTTGGCCTGGAAAATGTTACACCAAACCTTTTAACAGTGTAACTAAAACTCAACACAGCAGGTAACCTAGGTACTGATAAAATGTTAGCTTCCCTTCAGACGCTTTATGATGACATTCTATATATGAACTACATGTTTTAGAGAGTTTTAGTGAAGAGCATAAGTAATAGTTTTTGCTGGTCCGACAAGAACAGAGAGGACCTTTGCATCTTTTCTTAGTCTAAGAGAAAAGAAATTCAGTAAAACAATACATTAAAGCTATCCTACACTGTGGATTCATACTTCTACAGTTATGTCCAAGAAAGAGTCATTACCTGTAGTACATGATTTATACATGCAGTTAGGGCCTAAGACTCGCATGGTAGTTGGCGTTAGTACTGCCAGAAGTCTCATAATAGGTTGAAAGACTGCTGGCACAGAATTCTCAACAGATTGGGTAAGACCACTTGAAGTAACATCGTACAATGGATATTGAGCTCCACAGTCGAATCTAGCAATCTCTCCAAAATGAACATCACCACTAAGAAATATCACTCCATTTCTCTGCAAATAGTCAAACAGTCGCCATATGCTTCATAAGAGTAATGAACACGTAAACAATCCTAGATGGTATCATGGTATCTTGTAAAGGACTCATAACTCCTTCAAAAGTTTGACTGAATGAGATATGCCAGCAGGCAGCAGCTACTGCATTTTTTTTTGTAAAGGCTAAAGGAGGATTATTATTTACGGAAACACTGGAGCCATGAACAGTGCCATAACAGCTTGTCTGCAGGAAAGTAATAGGGACCAACCTTGCTGCTATCAATCAATCTGAAGAGCCTTTCTCTCTCCCTTGGGAAGCGTGCCCAGGACTCCACATAGAACAAAGGTCCAGTTGTAGCAGAAAGATTAGATGCTACCTGTATCGGCACATGGGGATAAAGCATTTACTCTACAGCTATACCAATGAAAATTCCACTGCATAGTGCATAGCATCCAAAAGAACAAAATACAATTGCATATATAACTTTTTCTTGACGTCAAGGTTAGCGGGCAATTTTGAATTTAAGGTAGAAGAGTACACACCCTGCCTGGCCAAGAAAGGAACCATCTATGGGAGGTACCCAATTAAAAATTGCATGCTATAATGAAAGCACTACGACAAGAGCTATGAATCAATAGGATATTCTGTGTCCATCTAAAGAGTTGCCAAACAGGTGAAATGTCATGTACTCATATTATTGAAATTCTGCCACCAAAACAATCACATATAGCATCTGTTTTATTTGGGGACAAAACAAGCATCCTACCAAGCAAAACCTGATTTTATTATACTATTACTAGTTCACCACCACAAAACTTTTGGGAAGGTGTATTTCCAATTACAGACTTCTGGCATTGTAAAAGCTTGTGAAGGTTTTTTCATAACTTTAATACAGCTAATTAGTTACAACTGAGCTGTGCATCCAGAAAGTCCATGGAAACAAGCAGTTTAATAGCTTTGGATGTGAAAACTCATGGTCTATGATTTCAGATTTCTATCTGACTATTTTTTTTTATCCCAGGCTAAATTTAGTTTTACAAGTTCTAAAAAATGTTTATTTCCAACGAGTATATATAGGTAATAGGTTTACCTGGATAGAAGATCCAATGATGGTGATTTCTGATTGAGGACCATGAAGCTCCCTTTCCAGCCACTGCCACTGAGGATCTCCCAGAATAGTTCCATCACTTAATAGTGGGTCTCTATGATATCTGGTATCCAACAAGATTACCTGTGATACTGTACTGTTATCATTTTCAAAATTGATGATAAAACTACTTGACACAGTGACAGTCACAGAAGGGGCAGAAGCACTAGTCATATATTTTATTTAGCCTTATACTAGCTTTCCCACCAGTACCACTTTAGGATACTCCGGAATGACGTTTTATATGGATAGGGACATGAAAAGGTGTAAAACATATGTGTAAGTTGTAAAGGTGAACTAAACTTAAATTGGATAAATGCTAAATATCCACAAAGCAAGATGCTAAAGTTTTCTAGAGTTACACTGGTTATGAGTAAGCAGACTTTGCAACATTTAGCTGGTTTGACAGGTTACATCACCAACTTCATATATAGCATAAAAATTGTAAGGGCCGACCCTCATTGGATAAATCTATAATCTAGTATGGGTTGCCTGATCTTTCACAGTGGAGGCAACAGCAGCGAAAGTATTACTTTGTTTATTATATGCAAACTGGGACAATCAATAACTATCTTTCAACCAAATCCGTGGTAGAAAGAATTGCACAGAAAATACAAGCCCCTATATTTCAGGAAACTTCTGCATCTGATTTTCACATAAACAAGGAAACACAGCAAAGTAATGACTGGAAACACATCCAAAAACTGGACTCAAATTCAGGGTAGCAAGTTCTTCTAAACTAGGACATCATTAACTACAATGTACCAATGCTAAGTTTGCATTTAAGGAACAAATAATGAAGCCAAAACAGCGCTACAGATAACCAGATGATCCATTTTGGGAATAATTTTAAATACTATCAGGTTCATACAAAAAAGAGGAGATTATATCGAAGCCTGAAAGAACCACTGCATTACTGATACAGTTACGTCTGATATGACCCTATTCAGATAAGGCATCAGAAAAAAACTTATAGACATTGAACATAGCATAAGATCACAAGCAATGACTTTACCTTCACTCTTTTTCCTTCAGGGCCAAACATATATGAGGCATAAACACCAGCTTGTTTCCTCCTAAACAAACAAGAAGAAAGTATTGAATTATTAGATGGGGGCATTTCTCCCCAAAAGAATATAGAGTAGTATTCTGAGGCATATGTTGGTGTATTAGCTGTATGTATGTGGACCCTAAAATTTATACATAAATGTCTGGTCACATCATCAGAGAAGATTTTGGCAATAAATCAACAAGGAAATAACATTAGGAGCAACAACAGTAACAATCAGCTACACTAATTTCTAACAAAGAAAGCAGCTGCAGACAAATGGATAATGGAAGAAGTTTACCAGCTTAACAGAAAGAAGTTGCTACAACTGTATATCTATGCTACAACTATAAAGGGCTAAGGCAAATCAAAATCTAAATGAGATCAGGCTGTTATATCCACAAACTCGATAAGTTGATAGTGATCCATTTTGAGTTGAAATACAGCGAGAAAGGTATCTCAATGGACTCACAGATTGTATAATGGTTTAAGAATATATGAAGTACAAAGTAAATCAGATGTTGCAGTTCCAGTAAAATAATTTATTTCCAGTGAAGGTTTTTCTAATGAAGGAACAGAACTAGTGGAACTAGACACGAGTATGTAAAGTAGGTTGTAGGTCCATGCTTCATAAAAATAAATAAATTATCAGTTTGCTTGGCCTGAATGTAAAAATCGGTTTAGTGAACAATAGCTAGATAACAAGATAGACACAAAGCAATCCAAGATCAACTCCAGTATTTCTAAGCGCATACCGTTTACTATCTTCAGCTTCATCCAAGAAATCTAACATCAGCCTCTGAGTAAAGACTTTCCCACTAAATTCTTTTCCTGCATCATTTAATCCATAATCATGGTCATCCCATGTTCCAATAACCTGCAATTAATGGATTTCAATAGTGACACCAGTTTCTCATACTGTATCTTTTAGAAGCAGGAAGAAGATTTTTTGACTGTCCTAGACAACTACTCTTTGGTGCCACCCTAGCCAATATTTGGTGATTATATTATGTGATCCCATTTGAAATGCCTTCTTCGCTGCCGTAAAATAATCAACTCGGGAGTGCAGTCAATGGAATTTAAACAGTAACATTTAATTGTTTGTCACTCTAGTGCCGTGTCATCACAATATCAACAGACCATAATTCATCTTATCATAATACAAGTACACAACCCCCAAAATCCACGACTCAAAAGAGCCGGCCCATGACTGGACTAGCATCAGCAATCAATGCAGCGAAAGGCCTCTAGAAATGATGTGGAACTTTGGAAGAGAAGCTGACCTGAGCCCTCTCCCTGAGTCTGCCGTACCCAGGCTGCGCCCTGGCGAGCTGGTACCGCCTCCGGAGCTCCTCCTCGGTGGAGGGGTAGAACCGCGGCACATTCTTCCACGGCCCGACGGTGCGCTCCTTCCCGAACACCCGCAAGGGGCGCTTGTTGTCGCCGTAGACGTTGTCCCCGAGCCAGACGAACACCTGCGGGTCGAACCCCACGACGGCATCCCAAATGGGCTGCAGGAAAAGCGCAACGAAACAATTCCGTCACAATCTCGTACAAGGCGGGCGAGGGCGAAGCATGAGCAGAGTCGGGGGCGGGCGTTCCGTCGAGCACCTGGGGCGCGCTCTGGTTGGCGCAGGAGCCGAAGGCGATCCTGGACACCACGGCGTCGGCGGCGCGGGCGGCGGGGGACAGGACGAGGAGGAGGAGCAGCAGGAGAGGGAAGGTGGCGGCCATTGGGGATGCCGGGACGGCGGCGTGCGCTCCGCTCTGCCTCCGCTCCGGGGCGAGGCGAGACGGCGAGGAGAAACTGTGGGAGGTGGGCAGGGGAGAGACGGGATATTCCAATTTCCAAGGCGTCGGATCCCGGGCCAGGCACGCAGGTGGTGGAGGTGGACGTGTGGTGGTGGGGGCGGGGGCGGTGGCAGACGCAAGGAGGAAGAAAGCTGGAGGCCGTTTCCCCCTTCTTCCTTCCTTTCTTTTCACATGTTGTTTGTTTAATTAATGCTGTGGAAATCTACGTGCTGTGTTTCTTCTGACCATCCATTGTTAACCACGCTGTGGTGTGTGAAGTTTCTAGAGAATATAGCATAGTACCCTAACATGCAGGAATTTGCAACGTCACGTTCTTCGGTTTTCCTTTCACAGAAATAAAGTTTTTCTGGCTGAAATGCTCCAAAATTCCTATGTAAAATTGGAGGATCCCAAATTAGCAGGTGCGAGCCTGCACATCCATGTCATATTGATCTACCCCTCGAGTGCGAGCGCTCGCTAATCTTGCTGTGGCATAGGCAACGGCATGTTTGGCCACGAGCAGTTGGAGCAAGGAAAATATGGTCATGGCGCATCCTAGCAAAGAAAAAGATGTGAAGAGAGCTGTGTTTAGGTTACGAGAAACTTGATTGGGAAGAAGCTGCAGCCTTTCTGGCTTCGCAGGGATGGGGGCTGAAAGGCGTGATAAAAGCTGCGAACTTGCCGTGCCTAACTTCTTTTTTGCCTTTTGCTTGGCATCAAGCAACTTCGCTGCAAACTGCTCAATGTTTCCGTTCGGAGCTGGAATATTTCTAGACCGAGTTAGAGTTGTGGTTTGTGAGTTGTGACTTGCGAGGCAGAGTTAGGCTAACTAGCTTGTAAGCATTATTTACCATTTCACCCATTACATTGAGCATCTGAAGCAGTGGAATAAATGGATCACAAAGGCAAATCAAACTCTTCTCCAGCTTTGCAGCAACGCTAGAAGAACCTGTTCTCAAGGCAATTGTTTATGGCCTACTGTAAGCTGCATAGCCCACTGTACCAATTGCAGAGGACTCCAGTAGCTTAAAAAGCAAATGATCACACCTAGGGACTCATACTGTACTCCATACCCTTATCAACACTGAAAAAACAATTTGAGGCATCTGATTCCAGCAATTGCAAAAGAGTAAATAACGTGATCTAACAAAGCAGGCTTCAGCGCCCAAAAGTACACTTACATTCAGATTAGGTCACTGCGCAAGCAGCAAATCTGCAACTAGATACAGCTGAGAAATTGTTACATGCAGTCGAGAACTCAATACATGGTCAACGAAGTACCTACATCTAGATTTCAACAACAAACTACGGGCCAGCGTATTCATCAGTTTATGTTTCCCCAGATAGCTTGACCCGAGGTCCCTTTATTGCTTGGCCTTGCAGTCAGTTCATACAGGATCCGAGCAAAGGTGTCCGAGTATTTCCCATCTGTTGTCAGGATCTCTGCAAAAGTGTTCTCATGCACAAGGAGGTGCATCCTGTTTTGAGGCTCAGAGACGAGGCTCTCCAGTATCATTGATGTCTTCCTGCAGACCTCAGGCACAGGATGCGGCGTCTTCACAATCTTTAGGAGCCTGTCGACAGCCCTGGTTCAATTCACATTGAAATGACAAATTTTTCAGATTTTTATATCACTTCTCCAATATCAGATTGTTCTCTCTAATGTATGACGCAGATGTTTACCATCGCTCACTGGCAAGCTTTAGCCTGCAATCCATATTCACTTCGGCTACATTGTAGAGTGCGCTAACAGCAGCAGCCTGTGCGTCGTATGCTGGCACACTCAAGAGGTCAACCAGCCGTTTGTATATCTGTATGAAGCAACACAATGTAAGTATAACAACTAAACATCCAAGAAATAGATAGCTTCATTCCAATGCATCTGCCTATCATAACACAACACCAAATAATATTACAAACAGAAATAGTGAGCTAAACAGCATTTACCTGTGGAATGACAGGAAGAAGAAATGATTCATTGTCTGGATTTATTATCAGACGGCCAATCAACTCAGCAGCGGCACAGTGCCATGGCTTTACTGAAGAAGAAAGCATACCCATAATGGCATGAACTGCACCTTTCTCACTATGTTGGCAAAAAGCAGGCAAATGAGTAAACTTCAATATAGGGAAGAAAAGGAGAGGCTAATAGAGCTTCAGAGTCATGTCTCACGTCATTTTAATGAATGATGGCTTTGATGAGCTGAAGATTCTCAGGTCCAACACAGGTGCTAAATTGACAAGGGTCTCCAGAATGTTTGTTACAAGCTCGTCATCTTCTGTTCAATGACAAAAGTTAGCAGATCGTTAGTTCTCAAGTATGTATTAAAATCCATTGGAACATAGCTGGATTTAAACTGCCATAACATAAAGCATAGTCCCGGCAAGCCAGGGGGACATCTCTCCCCATGGGAGGTTTTTCTTCTGAGCTTGCGGAATGTATAGTAACATGCAGCGTAAGTATATATGCAGGTAAAAACAAAATATATTACATAGTAACATTTGACCATCCCAAGCTAATTAATAAAATAGTTACCATCAATCAACTGCATAGAATAGAGCAAACGATAGATGCATGTAACTGAAAATGAAGATACGGGACAATATTTCAAGCTTTACCTCTATTCTGCTCTTCTAAGCACTGAAATACAGTCTCCAAGCAATGCCTATGTTGAACCATGATAGTCTCATTTTCTGGCATAAAAGAGAAATTGCGGATTATATTAGAAGCTGCAATAGCGCACTGCTGCCTTTCTGCCCTCCCTTCATCATCATTATTGAACAAGCCATCCTCATCGAACCAAAAGCTTGCAGAGCGCTTCTTTGAGACAGTGGAGTCCTCAGTCTTTGCTTGATCATTAGATGTACTGTAATTAGCACATTTCAAATAGTGTAAGTATGGCAGCAACAGCCATGGACAGTGAGGTGTGGTACCAGGAAATTGATAAGATTAGTAACAACATACGTGCCAGTGTCAGAGTAAACTTTTTCCATGTTCTCCTGACCAAAGCCTGTGAGTGTTGCGTTGGCATCCAAATTTCTTACTCTGGGTGGTTTCATATGGTCCTTTGGCATTGCAATATCTCTCCATTCATCAATCTGTACAAGATATCAAAGCATAAGACACAATGCAAAAACAAATGTGTAGCTTCTTATTTATGAAATTGCAGGCATGCTAGTATATTACTCCCTCCGTTCCAAATTACTATCACTGTTGACTTTTTCTTACAACATTTGACCATTTGTCTTATTCAAAAATTTAGTCCAAAATATATGGAAAAAGAACTGGATCCTTATAGTATAGATTGATGGGGAAGAGAGTTCTGGGCAGACATACCCTTTTCTTTTTGCAACATGCAGGATAAAAATCAAAACAGGAAAAGGATTGAGGAACCAATATTGGACAACCTTTTCCCTTTGTTTATGGCTACAAACAAACCTACATGGACAATGGTGCCAGATGCCAAAGTATGTAAGAGACCATTACCCTTTTCTTCAGTGCACGTGTTAAAGGGCGATGCTAGTTTGATTAAATTTAGTCCAAATGCATTCTGATGCAAATACAATTAGCACTGATTACCAGACAGAATAAGAATTACTATACAATTTCGAATAAAATTGTAAATTGCATGATTTCGTAAAAGATAAATCAAATTCGAAAGATGAGAAGGGAACTCAGGACATACAACTTGAAGAAGAGCATCTAAGAGCCCAGGAACTTTAGCAAGAGGTGTTGTGTCACGCCGGAAATCATCCTTCTCCTTAAATGAGAGTACTGTAAGGGCATTCAGTGCCCACAATATCTCTGACTTCAACCCACTTTGCAACGCAAGGACAATTCTTTTGTTGTTCTGATCTGAGAAACAAAGAAACATCACTGTCATGCAAAATAGCCGATGCTGGCAACCGTCATTAGAAAATGATTACTTGTGCAGTTCAAGCTCATGACGAAGAATGTGAAGTATCACCTCTAACAAATGGACAAAACAAGGGCAGGATCACAAAAATAAGGTGAGCATAACTGTACCACGCCATGGTTTGTCATCAGCAGTATAAAGTAAATGTTTTCCAGGCTTGGGCAATAGAACACATATACACACATTATAAATCTACGTATTTACATGAACTCTCAAGCAATGATGTGTGAACATATGTGAAATTACCATCACATAGAAACTTTTGCAGTTAATTCCATAAAGGTATTCACGCAGCAGGAATAATTACAGCTAAATTGATCTGTGACGCAATCCAAACTGGAAATGAGGCATATCGCAGTTTCCCGTAAACATTTCAAGAATAAAAAAGAAGGTAAGCATCAGGTTCTTGATAGTTCTTTTTGACCTTCAAATAGCTGAAAAACAAAGTCTCCGTCTAAATTGGATACTCAGGTCAGCCTCATAGTTATCCAAACTTCTATAGCCTCATTCAAGCCAGAATTATGTGTCTAAGAGGTCTGAAATCAATATTATTGATAGTTAGTGTTCTACGGCATCACACTGTTTTCATAAAGAGTATGTCTGTGAGGTCAAACCTTTTCCATTGTGGACAAACTCTGTTACTTGACATGACGGTTTCAAGAACATTAAGCTAAACCAGCTGCACTATAAACCTTATATAACTGTGACGGTTATTTTTCTCCCAAGATTCATTTGACAGCGAACTCAATTATTCTGCATACCTCATCTTTGTGGCTTTGCCAATATATTACTATGCAGCAATTACTATTTGCTTCTGAAGACAACCAACCACAACAAACTAACCCCAAAATGTCTGTCTCTCCATAAACGTGCACTCATATGAGAAAATTTTGGACCCACGAGGACCAAGGCCTTATTATGCCCCTAATGTCAGTGTCAAGCACATAATTACACAGATCTTAGCAGGCCCAGCAAAAAGAGAGGCATCTTCACAGTCCAACGCGCCTAATATTCCTCCAACAAGTTCACCCCGATTCACAGGACCAAAATCCGAGTTCTTCCCGATTCATGCCATGGAATCCCACATAAGCTCAGTTGAACTGCAAGAGGGTACGAATGAGCGGATTACCTGAGAGGGCCGAGAGGACTTGGAGGGACGGCCCGAGCAGCGCGGCGGGCGCCCCCGGATCGCCGACCGCTGCCGCCGCCGCTGCGGCCGCGGCGCCGCTGCCGGTGGCGCTCCCAAACGGGCGGCCGCGCTTTGCCGGCGTGCCGCCGCCGCTCCCGCCGGACTTGCCCGTCTGCTTCTGCATGGCTAGGGTTTTGGAGCTCGGAGCTTGGAGGGCGGAGCCAGGGAGAAGGGCGCGTGCTCGGAGCTCGGAATTGGGTGGGCGCCGTGACGGAGGCGGACAAGCAGATCCGCAGGATTACTCGGACGGTGCAGATTGAGCGGTATCTGCGTCCCCACAGGCAAGCGACACAGGATGTTCTCTTGTGACAGGCAGGTGGGCCTAGACATAGCTTGAATGGACAGAACAAAATCCGATGTTTTAGATGACCTATATAGTGCCAGTTTTTTCAATATTTTACTCTCCTTATTATTAGTTCTTAGAAATTTTTGTCAGAAAAACCTTTTAGAACGCTTTAGCTTTGAATTATGAAAACCATATGCAAATTGTTCTGAAAGCATTTCATAATTGGGTAAACTTATAAGATCTATAAACATATTCTAGTGATCATGTATTTGGATGCACCATCCATTCATGCTACCTTGTTATTTGTGAGAAAATTGTGATTATAGGACTCCAAACGTTGTGCTTTGTGATTTTGACATCCGGTCCACAATTCAGAGACACAGTTGGACCCACTTTGTCATTCACTGGGAGTGTCAAAATCACAGTAACCATATGTTTGGAATCCTATAATCACAATTTTCTTGTTATTTGTGGGTCTCTATATGAATATGCATTTTGCAAATGGCCGATGATTAATGTAGTTCTTAGAATTGTCTCAAATACCTTAGAGGCTTAGACATTTTAGTTCGATCAGTCACGCCCCGCCGCGCCGGTACTGATCTCATCAAGATCGCTCACATGCATCGGCTTTTCCTTTCAGCAAAAGACGATGTCATTGCTGAAAACGTCTAGCTGAACCCGGCATTGGTTAGAGGGCCCCAGACACTCCTAGCTTGGCAAAGAAACAGCAGCACAGGCAATGCTTGGTGTACGTCCTTTTTGACCGGCCGGCAACAGTAGCTGCTGCTACTAGCTCTCAGTGCATTTAGCTGACAGGGTTGATCGAGCACTGCACTGCACAGGCATGGGTGTGATGAAAGTGAACATCATGGCAAGACTAGCAGGCACTTGTAAATATATGTGGTCTACTGTAGATTGCAATCTGGTACTCAAAGGAGAGCATATTCAGAACCCTGTACACGAAATAATTCAATTATCTCTCAACATCAGTCGTCGCGAGTACACATGCATGCATTGGATTTTGCTTTCGGCAGCAGGAGATAGCCCACAGCGTACTGCCGAGCCCGGAGACGAGACGTGAGCTAGCTAGCGAGGTCGTCACATGCCGCCCGCCAGGACATAGCTGAAACCGGAGCTCTGAAGCCGGCAGGGGTGGATGGCCTGACCCTCCGAGTTCGGCAAAGGAATTGAACACACGCAGCAGCCAGGCATGCACTGCACCTCTGCACGCTGTCCTTTCTGACCGGCTTGGCATATTGCAATGCAAAGCAGCTGCTAGCTCATCATCGCAACGCCGCATTTAGCTGATCTGACAGAGGTCGAGCACATGCACGGGTGTGGTGATCGAAAGTGAATATGTCAATAACTTGGCAAGACTAGCGAGCACTACCTACTGCCGTATCGGACGATGACGGCCTTTGCATTGCATTGCATTGCGCACTACAAGAATAACTCACATCCGCACCCCTCATATGCCTCGGTACACTCAAGATCCGGTGCTAATGTGACGTTAGCACCGGGTGCGAAATTAGGGTGCCCCCGGAAACACTTTAGCACCGGTTGCTAACATCAACCGGTGCTAAAGGGTGACATTTAGCACCGGTTGGTGTTAGCAACCGGTGCTAAAGGCCCTCACACTTTAGCACCGGGTCGTAACACCACCCGGTGCTAAAGGGCTACCCTTCAGCCCGGTGCTAAAGACCCTTTCGCACCGGGTCGTGTCATATGCTACTACAAAAGGAAAGCATCTTTTATCTCATCACATGTGTAGCGTAGGTGAGATGGTTAGGTGGGTACACGCGAGCCAAGAGGTCCTGAGTTCGAATCCCCGCAGCAACACACATATTTTTTTGGCGAATAGGCACCCTTTAGCACCGGTTATTTCACCCGGTGCTAAAGGGGCACCCCTTTAGCCTCGAATGATCTGCACCGGTTGGGATACCCGGTGCTAAAGCCGGTTCCCAACCGGTGCAGATGTCCGTCGTTCTGGTAGTGGCGCATCTGCATGGTTGAATTCACTGCTGCTGTGTGCTCATTTTTTACCAGCCAAATCAACCCGATCATATCGATCCCACGGCTGCGGAGAGAGAGTAGTGAGAGTGACACGACGCTTTGATTATCAGTCGCTCGATCAGGCCGTTTGTTCTCGCCACGTGTCAACCGATGCCAATGGCTACCGAGCGGGTCCAGCACGGCATGGAGCTTGGAGGTAGCTGCGGGTGTGGAGCTAGCTATACTAGCACACGCGCCATCTCGATCAGCTCCCCTCCCCCCCTCGAGCTCTTTTATCCCCCGTCCAATTGATCTCATCCTTCTTCACCTCCCGGCCGCCGGACGCTCCGCTCTCCGAGCAAACAAGTGAAGCGTTTGCGCCTTCCGCGGCTTCTGCCCCGCCGGTGAGTACTCGAATACTCGATCCCCTCTCCCCCTTTCCCGTTCCTAGCTGCTCGGCCCTTTGTTTGTTCAATTCCCCGTTCGTCCTCGCCTCCAACCTTTTCTTTTCTTCAAGCACCCGCGTGCTCAAAATTAAATTCCATCGACTTGAAGGTTTAATTTGGACAACACGATTTTGTTTAGTTCCTTATTCTCTAGTGCATCAGAAATTCAGAATCGCATGCGTTACTGAGGTGGAACTTAAATTCCAAAGCGGGTTCTTGAAACTAAAGCCTGGTTTCCTTTCTCTATTTCTTTCCAAGAATCAATGGATTATTTGGCTCATGAGCTCGAATTTGGTGGTGAAAGACGGACCTTTTCGCCTTAAAAGTTTGATTTGATCTAGCTATTTTGTTTAGATCCAGCTAGCACATCAAAATTGTCTGCATTTGGTGATACTTATTAAACCCCAAGCGGCTCTTCTTGTTTCTACTTATTTCCAACAACCGATGGATTATAGCAGCTCACGAGAGCTCACATTTTGTGTTACTGAAAGAAGGATCATTTACTGGCTTTACTTACGACGTACGTACATGACAGACAGAACGGACTGATGACACTGGTGTTCTGTAAAGTGTCCCAGCTCGGATCCATGGACGAGAAGGCCAAGAAGCCGCTGCCGATGCCCGCGACGAAGAAGAAGCTGATGCCACCCCCGTCGTCGTTCATGGCCAAAGTCCGTGTGCTGAGCCTGGTGGCGGCGCTCGCCTTCGCCTTCTCCTACGGCGGCTTGGCCGCCTACAACCTCAGCGGCTCTTCTTGCCATGTAGGTACCCCCTCCACTCATCGTCATCTATCATCACCGGATGGATAATTAATATATATACATCGTCCTCCTCATACGATCGACTAGATCCCCAGCCCAGCCGGACGCACTAACTAATTCGTATATATTGATGTCGTCATGTCTGTCGGGGTACGCTGCAGCCGGCGCGGTTTCTCCCGTGCTACAGGCTCACCGGCGCGGCCGCCGTCGGCGAGGCGCGCGCCCTCGAGCGCCGGGCCATGTGGTGCAGCGCGCCGCAGGCGGCCGCCGCGGCGCTGGCGCTGCTGATGATGCTCGCGGGGCGCGGCCGCCGCCGCCAACCACTGGATGTACTGGAGGCTCCTCGGCCTCGCCCGCGCCGACCTCTTCCTCGCCGTGGAGACCGTGGCCCTCTTCCTCGCCGCAGGGCTGGACCTGCTCGGCTTCGTGGCCTTCGTCCTCGGAGGGGACGAGTAGGCCGCCGGGTAAGCAATGCAAGCTAGCTGTTCGCAGAGATCGCAGGTGCTCGATCCTGGGATCGGAGCAGATCGAGCTCCATGGATCGATCGGCAGCTTATTACTAGCTAGCTTCATTAGTACGTGCTTGCTTTTGCTCATGGCGTAGTGGTAACGAAGAGCGTCTATGAATGTGTTAATTAGTTTGTGGTGCGATCGATCAAGTGCCGTGTGTTATGTGACGCGTGATCGCAGGGTGGTAGTACCGTTAGTTCAATATATTGGATCGATCGATCATATAGTTAGCTACTTCGTTCATGTGTGATCTTGTCTTCGTCGACGACTCTCATCAACTAATCATTCGTGTAATGTAATTAGCACCTGTGGTTGTTGGTTTGTGACAGCCGGATTGGCGGCAAAGCAAGTGTGTCGCTTCTTTTTTTATTTTTTACAATTGTGCTTTATGAATTGAACGAACCGTACATTACAACGTACGTCTACACGTGTCAGCGAAGAAATACAGAGACTCATGGACAAAGGCATTGTCTACTTGTACTTATTAATTGGCAGCATAGCATATGTATCAGCACATAGCATAGCATAATGTCATCTTGCACACAAGCACAAGCACATACTACGGACCTGATCCTGTCGGACTCGGACCTACGGCTCAACCAGGTAGTAGCTAGGCGTGCGCCGATTCAACAAACTCTTTTGCCCACAAAATGCGCTACGCCCCCCTGGACGGAACGAAATAAATAATAACGCCATAGATTTACCAAAGCTCACAGGCAAAGAGGTTCACGGGCATCCCGCATTCTGCACGAGGCAGCACATATGCACACGTCATAATTTACATATGCACATGTCATAATTTACAAGTCATATATTGGCCATGGAGCTAGAAACATTCTTCCATTCGGACTTAGGGGCCGTGAATGAAAATAGAACGACATACTAAAATCTGCCCATCAGCTGGCCACCGTCAAAACGCCGCATCTGCTCCTGCAGAATCTTTGGAACATGGAAAAGAGGTATGTAAGCATGTATATAACTATGTTAGTCAAAGTTGTTTCTGCAGTTTTTAGGAGCGTCACTGTGGGTGCTCTTTTATTGGATTATGTGTACCATATCATTAATTTGTACCCGAAAAAAGACTGTTATAAAGAAACGACTATTTTGGACATTAGGTGTGGGTAGCACAACGGCACAACTTCATGCAACACAGACAGCAGTGTGAAATTCCTGAAATGCATGTTTGCATGTTCAAGAGAGGAGAAATATCAAACAATCGGTTTAAGAATATAAGCAGCAAACCTGATTACCATGGGAGACCAAATATCTACTAAGTGTGGATCCATCAATGTTGTATAAGATCATCTCAGATACACGTCTTGCTCTAACTGAACAACAGTTCTTGTTTTTTACATAATGTGCTAATAAACTCCTTTGGCTCTGTTTTTGTTAAAACAGCAGTGATTGTTTTTGTTAAAATCATAATATGCTCGAGTAGTTGTTATTTGTTTTGATATCCATCTGGTCCAGAATTTTGTTGGAACATAAACGAAGCACATATGTGGACAAGCACTGACTGCTCCCACTTGGCATTGTAGCCGAGCTAGAAAAATGCAAACATGTGATAGCCATGTAACTAAAGAAAGGCAGAGGTAACTGCTTGATTCAACTCTTACCTTTGTTTTTAATAGCTCGCAGATCAGCTAGGTGACGCATTGTTGGCCTTCCATGTGGACAGTTCCAAGGGGACCTTAAGCCTGTTAGATTTTTAAGTATCTGAAGTGCAAAAGCAAAAGGGCATGTTACTGGGTATCTACAAGGAATCTCTGCCTTTCAATGAGCAGTGACACTATGAGGTGAATGCATTACATATACTTCGGAAAAGATAGAACTGAATTTGTGGTTACCTTTTTCATCTCAGCTTTTGTCAGTGGATCGCCAATCATAGTAGACATACGGCAAGCCCTCGAAGCCAACATAGCACGAACTCTCGAAGGGCAAACAGAGTCAGTTTTATCCAACTTGTAGCTACTGATTATTGAACAGTCTCCTTGACTATCAGCAAGCATGGAAATAAGCTCCTTAACATCTAATAAAGGGAAACTAGTATTAGACCATGTTTGACATGAACAAAACAAGAACTTCTGACATATGAAAGTTAAGTAATACCTTGAACACCAAATGTAATATTTTTGCTGAAAGGCACAGCTTTCAAAAGATAATGGTTACCAGGGGAGGCATGCAAATCTTCTTCCAAAAGAAAACCATTTTTTCTGAAAGTTAAGAAATGGAAGAAAACAGGTAAGGCAACACGACTTTTCCCAGTATTAGCTATTAGACATTGTCAGAGATTTTTGCATCAGTAGGTGCAAGAGGAAAAGAGCTTGGATGATTCAAGATGGCAAGTATTAAAAGGAAATAAGGTTATAGATTGAAAAAAAAGAACAAGACCACATTGGCACGGTTGCCAATTTTATCAGGCATGAATTGATACTTTCAACATTAAATAGACACAGCAATTTTTTTTATGCAAAACACACACACACAAGGAACTGACATATGAATAGCATGACCATGAGTTAATTTATGACTTACAGACTGTAAAAGCCACCTATTTGCCCCTAGGTTGGTCTAGTTTCTTTTTATATGACTTACAGACTAATTTTCGCAACAGGAGTTCAGAAGATACTGTGTATTTGTTTTGTCAACAAATAGAGAACACCAAAATAAATACAGGCAACAAACTATACAAGGATAACATGAGCTGTGAATTATGGCACATGTTCCAAAACAAACTACAAAGTAGTAAATGTGCATGTTGTTTGAACAAGCAAGTGTTGATTGTTTTTTGGCCTAAAAAAACATCTGGTTACATAAGCAACTGAATATTACTGCATAAAAGATGCATATTCATTATTAAGTTGTTTGATCCTAGAATTGAATGGCCAAATTGTAGTAATTATTTAAAAAAATTGCAGTAACACAATCAAATACCTGATAGTGCTCATGTTCATAGAAACAATTACTTCTTCCTCTGGTGATAGATCAAGCCTCAGTGGCCTGCAGATGAGGGATATGGAAAATGGTACAGATAAATATGATGCTGCCAATTATGGATCCATACTTGGAAACACTCGAAAATCACAGTCACAGAGGTATTGAGTGACTTCAATGTATAGCAAAAGCAGGTGAAAATAATGGATCCGCTTACTCACTGGAGAAGAGGCTGTATGTTCAAAGTTGTTGAGTGTGAAAGCCCCTCGAAGTTGTACTTCTCATCAGCAGCATGCTAATAACAAAAACATAATTTCAATCACTATGCATGATGTGCCTTGCAAGTTGCAACTCACATATCTAGGATTCTAGGCGTTTATGATGGTGTCATAGCATTACAGTAAAGTATGTAAGATACCTGATCTACAATAAATAGATCCTGGTTGAGCTTTCCAATGATAAAACCAAGATTAAATTGCCCAACAACCTAAAGATAAAATAGTTAGTTCTTGAAAACGATTGAATACAGGACAATATTTCATACAGCCACCTATTTTTTTAAAAATGAGTATGCATCAAGCAAATAAACAAAGAGCTTAGGTTTCTACTTATTCACATTCTAGTTTTCTTGCACGAAATGAATGTCTCCAAGTTTCCAGAATTTGGCATACTCGACACTCGAAGCGAAATGAGTGTCAGATTGTCTAAATTTGACACCCAAAAAAAAGACATGACTTAGATAGTGGAAAGCACTTCCATCCATGAGGTCCAGCATATCTTGATACTACAATCTCACATGAAACCTTAACAAAATGGAGCAGCAATCTTAAAATATAAAATTATGCCAAGCACCTCCATTTCCCCAAAATCATCTTTACTGAAAAGCCTGTCCAACTCATTGGTGGCTGCAGCTAATGAATTCGATTTTGCCTCGTCACCTAAGGGTACAGAAATATCCAGTGTTGCAGCTTTATAACTCCTACATAAAGAAAATAAATTATTCATTCAGGAAATGGTAATGCAAATCCTGATGATAATGTAAATTATTTGTGATGACAGCAAAAATGTTACCCTGTAGCTTTCTGAAGACAATTTACTCTATTTGCATGTGATATCATAAAACCATTCTTTCTCCGTCTCCTAAGCTCAGCAACGGTAAACTGCATAATGGGATATTGTACAGATGCAGAACATACTGCTGCAATACTATCAGAATCATGAGCATCAGGCGAAAGACTATTGGCCAATATATTCTGCTGTTCCACTTCTGAAATTGAAAGGCATCGGCCATGCTGTTCCTCCTGCAAGGATTCCAGCAGTTAATCCTATGAAGCAAAGAAACTATTCCAGAAGCAATGTCCTTTTATACTAAAAATGCATAGCAAAATGCCAAAAGTAGATTAATAATGCCTTATTAATTCACAAATTAGAACAATGTACTCTCTCTCTCAAAAGGAAACAAAAAAAATTGAAAATCATCAGAGCATTTAACAAGAGTTTCAAGAATAGCAAGTAGCATAACATGGATAAGAAAAAGGTATTGGCAGTAGTTCAATCTCACCAGATATAATGGAAAGTGTTGCATATCTGACTGTAAACAGTTTTCTTACCAGTTCTGTAGTGTGAACGTGACATGGACTTGATACTTCCGCACCATAGATCACAGTATTAGGCGGTTTAGAATGCTGTGGTGAAACATCTGCCCTCACAGATACAAAAGATTGCGGGGAATGCTGTTTGAAAGAGTTTGTTTCTACAGGCAAATCGAACTCAGGAATATCCGATGTGCTTGAGTTTAATGCAGCTGGTGAATTTGCTTCTAAACTTGTTCTCCTCACTTGTTCTAAGCATGCACCTCTTCTCAACAATGGAGTTTCAGAGATAAGACTGCAATTATCTCCATGCTTCTGTTTATTTGGTGAAACAAAGTTTCCTTCTAAACTTGTTCTCCTCACCTGTTCTGAGCATGTCCCTCTTCTCAGCACTGGAGCTTCAGAAATAAGACTGTGATCATCTGCATAGTTCTGCTTGTTTGGTGATACAAAGTCTGCTTCTAGACTTGTTCTCCTCACTTGTTCTAAGCATGTCCCTCTTCTCAGCACTGGAGCTTCAGAAATAAGATTGCAATCGTCTTCGTGCTTCCGCTTGTTTAGTGAAACAAAGTTCATAAGAGAAGATTGAACAGTAGATGAATGGGTAGATTTTGCAGCAAGCCCTGTTCTTAAATGTTTTGCTCCTGATGAATAACCTTTTCCTTCTTTAGGCAATCTTTTCGTCTGTTCATATGAGAAAGATGGAAGCCAGGTAGATCTATCAGCCTGAGCGGCTGTGCCTCTTGACAAGGGGCTCATATCTCTAGATGTGGCATCAATGGCTACTTTTGTCGATGAAAAAGACCCTTTCTGGTTCTCTGGTGAAACCAGATCCTCGCTGTCTGTTTCTTCCTTGTCATCACTATTGTCAGGAGATGAAACATTCTCTGCTGCTATCAAATTTGTGTCTTCATTATGCCCATCAGTAACAGTATCCTCTTCCTTTTCAGGTTCTTCAACATGATTGACCGAGAAACTGCATTGCTGAGGGGAATACAGATTTTCAACAGCTTCGCGTAAAGACCGCAGAAGAATACTCTCAGATGAGAAGAAAATTTTTCTCTTGTCAGGCGCTACATTCACATCATAGGATGTAGTTGGAATATGGAAATCCAGGATAGCCACGGGATACTGCTTGGCGTTTGAGCTTCTGTATAGCTCATTGACAAGTTTTGTGACCTTTGGCATATCAACAGGTCTGCCATTCACATAGAAGAATTGTCTATCTCCTGAATTACGACCAGTGCCGGGTCCAGGTTTTGAGAGAAAGCCTTCTACTTGGCAGCCATCTGAGATGGTAACACTGAAGGGCTCAAGACATTTGAAAGTGGTCAGACCCAATACGGTAATGATATTGTCTTTCATTGAATTGCTGCCCTGAGTCCTAAGCATCACCGTTTTAGAATTTTTGCCGATAGTGTTAGTGCAAAGTAATCTGACCCCTTTGGCAATCAAGGCATAAGCCTAGCAAAGGTAAGGTGCAACAATTAGTAACAGAGAATAAAAGGACAATCAGACTATAAAGGTTAAGCAATTGTCTGAACATAACATGCCTGCTCCAAGAAGCAAATAAATAGAGAGGTATGATGAAATGCTGTTGAGGGGAATAGTTGCCCTCAAAGTTTAATGGTCAATCTCTGAAACATGCAGGGCAATCCTGATAACAAAAGAAACTCACATTCAGCAGGGAGATCACTTTCCCATACTCCTTCTTAATGTTCCTGCTAAACTCCTTGCTCCGGACTGGCAAGGTGGAGAACAACTTCTCGACGGTCACCGTGGTTCCAACCTGCCGCGCGGTCTTCCTCTCGCTGGCCACCACGCCGGAGTGCTCAAACTCCAAATGCGTCCCCACAGGCTCATCCTTGGTCCTCGTCTCAACCGTCAGTTTCCCCAGCGCGCACAGCGAGCTCAGCGCTTCGCCCCGGAATCCGAATGTGAGCACGGATCCGAGGTCGGAGAAATCCGATATCTTGGAGGTGTGGTGCTTGAGAGCAAGCGCCTATTGAATCGAAGTGTCCGCGACATGATTAGCGACGGGCAACTTGTGACAATGCCGAACAGCAGGAAAATGGGGGAACTGATTGGCTCCGGCTATCGGAGCAGCTGCCTCACCTGGAAGTTGTCGGGCGAGATGCCGCATCCGTTGTCGGCGACCTTGAACCACTCTTCGCCGTGGGCCTTGAGGCTGACCTCGACGGAGGTGGCGCCGGCGTCGAGACTGTTCTCGACGAGCTCCTTGACGGCGGAGGAGAGGTCGAATATGACCTGGCCGGAGCAGATGCGATGCACCACCGACTTGCTGATCGGCTTGATCGCCGGCGAGGAGCCGCCCCCTCCTCCTCCTCCCGCCATTCCCCCCGCCTGCCTAAACCCTACGCCTCGAGCCCTCGAGGTGGAGAGGAATGGGGTTTTCGGCGTCGCCCTCCTCTCCTCTCCTCTCGAACCCGCGCCACTGGCTATAGGCAACCGGCAAGCATTCGCCGCCGCTAGAGACGAGCAAATAGCTCGGTTGGGCCTTCATGTGGGCTTGGCCCAGCTCAGGCATACAGGACTCAGGAAAATGGGCCTTTTGGGGAAAGAAGTTTCAGGGAAAAAGTCTTATTGACCTCCTGAATACAAGACCGAGTTCGCGAAACCACCCTAGACACAAAAACCGGGTGAACTACCTCCCTCAACTTTCAAAAGGTTTTAAGCGGTTTTCAAGGTGGTTTTACCTTTATCAATTGAAAATAAATCTCGTAAAAATTTATTAAACCACAAAAAATATTCCTAAGCTTCTAAAAATACTAAAAAAATTTAGAGATGGAATGGGACGCAATAAATTTAAATAAAATATTTAAACTAGTGAAAATATCAGTAAAATTTTCTAAAATTTAGATTTAGCTCCAGCAAAATAGAAAATATATACATATTAAAATATTTAAATCTATATCTAATTGCATCTTGAATACTTTCCACAATAAAAATATAAGATGAAGCCGACATGAATACACTTATCGTAAATGCATAAATGCATTCAACATTAATATATGTTACATTTATGGTGGTTGAATGCATTTACGATGAATGTATTCATACTGGCTTCATTTCATGTTTTTATTGAGAAAAGTATTCAAGATACATTTAGAAAATTTTATGTGTGTTTTAAGTTTTTGGATATATTTCCATTTTGCTAGAATTAAATTTAAATTTTAGAAAATTTTGTAGTCATTTTTCACTAGTTTAAAATATTTTATTTATATTTTTGCTCAATCCATCTCTAGGATTTTTCTCAGAATTTTTAGAAGCTTAGGAATATTTTTATGGTTTAATAAATATTTACGAGATTTATTTTCAATTGAAAAATACAAAACCACCTTGAAAAACCGCTTAAAACCACCGTAAGGAGGCAAAGTGAACGGTTTTGAAAGTTGAGGGAGGTAGTTCACCCGGTTTTCGCATCTAGGGTGGTTTCGCGAACTCGGTCTTGTATCCAGGGAGGTAAATAGGACTTTTTCCAAGTTTTAGCCATGTTTTTCTTAATTTTTCTAAACAGATTTAGGCCCAGATTTTTTAATGTAAGACAACATTGGATTGTACGGGTTGCACGTGTTAGAATCAAATGTTTTCCACGAAAAGGCATTGCTCCATGTAGCTCAACGGAAGGCATACACGCCTATTAGCAAGTGAAGCTATTAGTGATAGTCGTATTTTGAACGGGAAAAGTCTTTCGAAATAAATTTTGACCATCGATTTCTCTAAAAATATAATACTAATCGTAAAAAATCCAATATAATATCAAAACCACTTTAGATACAAATATATTGATGCAGATTTTATTCACTAAATGTATATATAGTTTAATCAATTGTTGGTTAAAGTTCGTAAAGTTTGATTTTTTGCTGATCGAAATATACCTATCATTTCTGAACAGAGGGAGTAAAAAGGTAGTCATGAAGTGTATTGATGAGCAATAAGCACTCAATGACTAGGTTCTTGTGTACATAAATGTTATTGCACCTATTTAGAGGGAATACGATCATTTAAGCAAATATTCTCTCGAGGAAGGGGTGACAAAAAAAGATCAAGATAGCGCTTAAAGGAACGCGCAAACATTTTCTCATTGCAATTTGCATGTTCGCATCTGTCCCATCCGGTATCCACCAAACAACTAACACATGTCCGAGCAGCTGAGCTTATCGCCGCATTCATTCATGCACCGTCGTGCCACCTTCCCCTGAGTCCGTGACGACCCGATTGATTTTTCCAAATGTCGAGATGAATGGAACTGTCGAGTCAGCGCTTCATAGTAAACTCAGGCGGCATTAGCTGATAATAACTAGAAATTATGTGCATATACGCCAGTGTTTTGGAGCATCAGGATCAGATTGACCTGAATTATCTTATAAACAGAACTCCAGCGAAGGCTCAGGTATTTTTTTTAAGATACAGCTAATTTAGCCGAGCTAAATATGATACGTTTGCAGCCTCGTGACCAATGCTTTGCCCAAAACCAGGTCGCCCCCAAAAGCCAAAACCACCCTCCCCGCCCACCGGATTAGTCCTGGTGCGGCCGGTCAAACCAAGCAAGCAGCCGGAGCCGGACAGCGCAAGCCCGCGCTGGCCGCGACCGCGTCCAAAGGACGCGAGTACGTGACGAATCCACCACAGAGCCGAGCCGCCGTTCGGAAGGAATAAAAAACGTGACGATCCCGAAGAAGCGAGGCGCGCCGCCGCGGCGGCGCTGCCACCGCCACGCATCGTCATCGAGCCAGGCGTGAGCTGTTGGGGACGCTGTGTTGGGATGCACCTGCGCGGTTGGTATATATGGCCCCGGCCCCCGGGTTCGTCGGCCGCGACCGGTGTTTGACTGCCCCGCGCCGGCCGCCGCCCAAACGAGCGGTTCTCTCGCGTTGGTTTTGTTCGTTTTACACCCTTCGATGTGTTCTATTTGCGTTTCTGCAGCCCTCCTGGCAAGGACGCCAAGCCTTTTTTTTGGGGGGGGGGGGGGGGGGGGGGGATAACGCCAAGGCTAGGTCCTAGCTGAGGTAACGAATTGGGAGAAATTCAAACGTGTGTTTTTGTTGACGTTTTCTTCAGGATTTAATAACGTGTTTGAATTCAAACATGTTTGGATTTTATTTTTGTTGCTATTCTGGTAAGGATGCTTGTGAGATGTCGATAAAAATGTTTGTCGAAATAGTATTAGTGTAGAAGAAACTAGAGCACCAATAAGATGGAGAAGTAAAGAGGATAGACCTGAGCATATGTTGAGAGATGGAATGTAAGGTTCCTACTTCTTCCGAGTTACTGTAGTAGCCAATGAGGCAATATTTATGTTGGATGTAAATGTAATCAAACAGAGGCTATATTTATATTAGATGTGGATAGTAATTGCTATGAGAAAGAGTAACATGAGCATAACAAAAATCTCTTTATTAAAAATAATAAGTGTGGTGCCCAGCTAGTTGTGTTCTATATAAAACTGTAACAGCTTTCTTTCTTTGGTCCCAAGAAAGAAGTGGACAAAGAAAAGTTTTTTATTACGGAGTACAACAGTACACCATGTGAAAGGAATCCTACCACGTGTGGATACTAAGCGAATTTCAACATGTTTCAAGGACTAAAAACAAACAATGCTGGTATATAAGATGAGCCGGGCAGGCTTCCCCGATCAAAACGAGAGAGAAAGAACTCCGAAAAGGGAGAGAAGCCGAAAATCCGAAGGGAAGAAGAGGAGAACGCGAAGCAAATGGCGGAAGCCCCGAGCAAGATCGAATCCATGAGGAAGTGGGTCATCGACCACAAGCTCCGAGCCGTAGGTACGCCTAACGCCTCGTCAGTTTTCCTGCGGATTCGCTATCTTCTCCCGGATCTAGCTATTCGGCGATTTGTGTTCCCTACAAAATTTCCCCCTTTCTTTCTGATGTTATTAACGGAGTTTCTCAATTTGGATTATGAGAATCTATCACGAATTTATCACCTAGTTATTGTGTTTTCCGACTAATTTTGGAGGAAAGTTTTTAGATTATTTCCCCACTGGATGCAAAATTTTCTGATTATTGGTATGTTTGGCGGGTATAAAAGGTTGCCTCTGGCTCACTGGGATCAGCAGTTCAATCGCCTACAACTGGTCGCGGCCCAATATGAAGCCTAGCGTCAAGATCATCCACGCTAGGTTAGTTTATTTTCTCATTTTATTTCACTCCTTTTAGTTATTGCGCGTAATGTCTTTTTATTATCATAAACAAGAATACCGCACTTGTTTTATTCTTTTCTTAGATCCAATAACTTATTAGTTATGAGCATTTCACATTCAAACACTACTACATCAAAAAAAAAGGTTGATTTTCTTGACTGTGTATGATTATTTTCTGAAACTCGGTTTGGGAGCTAATCTGCAATATGATTATATGAACATGCCCAACCAACTTACATTGTAAATAGACTCACAGGACCACGGACTTCGAATAGTTTCTGTCATGCTTACTTATTATGAGTACTTTATTAGGTATAACATTGCTCTATAACTGCTAACATGCCAGCCACAGTTAGGTGGGATGAACTTTACATCAGAGTTGTAAGAAAAGATCGGTGATCTGACAAGAATTTCAACTCTATTTGTCTGTAGAAAGTCACTGGTTTCAATTGTTGTAACTGTTTGTTGTGATTATAACGTAGCTGACATTTGCATCAGTACAAATGCATGTGATGCTGTGGGATTGCTCTGCCTGAACAAAAGAGATGGCTTTATATATATAGGAAGTGGGCTTACAAGGTTATACAATAGTGTGTTTTTGTGAAGATTTGGTTTCATTATTTAGTTTGAGTGCCTGAGAGATGGTATTACCTTATCTCCTACTAGGTGCAGCCATAGTGCCATACCATTCAGTAGATAAATTAAATTTTAGCAGATTCTATACAAGTTGTAAGTAGTAATTTAGGCAGCGTCTGGTATTTATCTATTCAAGTTGTAAGGAGTAATTTAGGCAGTCTAGTCTTTTAAGCTCATAAGAGAATCAAGTTCTCTCTGTTTCCCTTGCACCTTTTTGCATTCGCTTATACACATGGGTCATGACCAGTCCACTCCAGTCTACAGGTAAACAAATTTCAGCGAATATGTTTGCATTACCCAAGTCCTTGTGCAAATTATTTTAGATGGATTTTTATTGTGTTTTCACACCCTCCAAAGTCCTAATTTGCTTATGTCTTACGAACTTTCTGTAAACCTAAAGATACCCAGGCCAAACTGCTGAATTTGGCCATGTTTACCTAGTTCAGCAAACGTTTGAACTGTTGCTATACCTTTGGCATGCCTGCTAAAAAATAGGCAAATCCATGCCCCTTCACCCCCACCTTGCACATAGATCTTCCTCATATGTCGAAGGACACTGGTATTGTACAAATCCTTGATGAACCTTCTCACTATGGTTGTTACTTGGTGCAACCTTCACCTCATATAGTGCAGTAAGCAACAATGTTGTGAGATAGTTAAAGTTAAAATGTTAATCAATTATATGCTAATGTACTGATACTGATGATAGTTATTTTCACTCCCTTTCATCTTTTGCTATTTATTTGCCTTTGAGCTCCTTTTGATTCACATATATGGTGATGTACATGTTGAACATCATCGCAATGGCTTCACTAAGGGTCTGAGGTTACTTCTCATAGTTCTCAGTAGGGCTATTCATAACGGCTTCAGCGGTTTTTAAAAGATTATGTGCAACAATTTGATCTTAGTATCCAACAGCAAGTCTGTGTGCTATGTTTTTGGATTACTATTGCTTAGATTGGCAACCTTTTGTTGCACGTAGACCGTAGCCATTGCATGTATTACGGAATATAGAAATGGCAGCTGTTTTAATACACTTATAATATTCCAAATGGCTTCACTTGTAATTCAATTCAATCATGCTATTATTTGAAAACTCACAATCTTAACATGTCATAAACTGTTTTCTACAGGTTACATGCGCAGGCTTTAACCCTTGCTGCATTGGTTGGTTCTGCATGTGTTGAGTACTATGACCAGAAATATGGTTCTTCTGGGCCTAAGGTGGACAAGTACACAAGCCAATACCTGGCACACTCGCATAAAGATTAAGATCTCCATGTTGGTTCCTGCATACTGGATTAATTTTGGGCTCATTTCTGGGTGCTCAGAGCTTATGTCCCTAGATGCTGGATGGTTAATCTTTTTGTCTCCTTAATTGCAAAATGATGATGTACTCGCCAGGGCATTCCTGGGATTGGACAGTGAGGGTGTAATGCAGATATTATCTTCATAATCCTCAGGTTGCGTTATGTAACATCACATTGTGGTCAGTCCTTGGATGCTTTTATCTTTTTTCCCCAAGAAAAGCAAAAGAGAAATCCTGGTTAATGCCAAGACTCTGTTCTCTGTGTCTCTTTGTTCATGTGTGTTTGTATGCTGCTGACAAGGCAAATCAGGAAATGCTTTTAACGTTGATATGGAGTTGTGGATATGTGAAACTAAATGTTGTGTGATACGTGTGTGCATCAATCCACCCCTCTCCCTGGACCGACTATAATTGATCATGCACTAAGATGGCCAGCTATCATATGTATCTTCTGGGAGAAAAACATAAGTGATAGAGGGGCTCTCGTCTCTCTATGGATCAAGTACTGACTTCTAGTTAATTTAAGGCCCTGCATTTTTAGAACTTCTGCTTAAGTGAGAAATACTCGTCCTGTTAGCTTCTAGTTGCTGAGTGATTTTTGTTTTGACTAAAAAATCGGTCTTCCCTATAGAATTGGCACGCTAAAAGATCTTGGTGTGATCTGGAAGAAGAATGCTACGAGGTAACTGCACCTGCTCTTCGGGTGTGTTTAGTTCCAAAAAGACTAAGGGAAAGTTCGGTGAAAATGTCACATCCGGCATTGTAGCACAACGTAGCACTTTTCGTTTTGTCCTGTTAGCTTCTAGTTGCTGAGTGATTTTTGTTTTGACTAAAAAATCGGTCTTCCCTATAGAATTGGCACGCTAAAAGATCTTGGTGTGATCCGGAAGAAGAATGCTACGAGGTAACTGCACCTGCTCTTCGGGTGTGTTTACTTCCAAAAAGACTAAGGGAAAGTTCGGTGAAAATGTCACATCCGGCACTGTAGCACAACGTAGCACTTTTCGTTTTGTCCTGTTAGCTTCTAGTTGCTGAGTGATTTTTGTTTTGACTAAAAAATCGGTCTTCCCTATAGAATTGGCACGCTAAAAGATCTTGGTGTGATCCGGAAGAAGAATGCTACGAGGTAACTGCATCTGCTCTTCGGGTGTGTTTAGTTCCAAAAAGACTAAGGGAAAGTTTGGTGAAAATGTCACATCCGGCACTGTAGCACAACGTAGCACTTTTCGTTTTGTTTGTGGTAAACATTGTCTTACCATGACCTAATTAGGCTCAAAAGATTTGTCTCGTCGTGTACATCAAAACTATGTAATTAATTTTTTATTTACCCATGTTTAGTGCTCCGTGTATGAATAGAGATAGGTGAATAGTGAAGTTTGAAGAGAGAATTTTGAAAAGTTTGGTGATTTGATGCGGAAAACACACCCATCGATGAACAATTCAGCAATACCCTTCATAGACCCCGACAGGTGGGGCCCGTCGCATTTTACCTGGTGCGTCAAAGCTCGGAAGCCCCCCGGCCCCAACCTTCCCGGGTGGCGGCGGCGGCTCGCAGCAGGAATGCCACCCAGATGCGGACCCCGGAGACCATCGGCCCGCTGCTCGCAAGCTACGGCGCGTTGCGGTCGCTGCTCGCCGGGGCGCACCTCCACTCCCACCTCCTCAAGTCCGGCCTCCTCGCCGCCTGCAGCAACCACCTCCTCTCCTTCTACTCCCGATGCCGCCTCCCGCGCGCCGCGCGCGCGGTGTTCGACGAAATCCCCGACCCGTGCCACGTCTCCTGGTCCTCGCTCGTCACCGCCTACTCCAACAACAACATGCCCCGGGAGGCGCTCTGGGCGTTCCGGGCCATGCGCGGCCGCGGCGTCCGCTGCAACGAGTTCGCGCTCCCCGTCGTGCTCAAGTGCGCGCCGGACGCCAGGCTCGGCGCGCAGGTGCACGCGCTGGCGGTGGCCACGGCGCTCCACCGGGACGTCTTCGTCGCCAACGCGCTCGTGGCCATGTACGGCGGGCTCGGCATGGTGGACGAGGCCAGGAGGGTGTTTGACGAGTCTGGCGGTGAGAGGAACGCCGTATCTTGGAACGGCATGATGTCGGCGTACGTCAAGAACGACCGCTGCGGGGACGCCATTGGGGTGTTCCGTGAGATGGCGTGGAGCGGGGCGCGGCCGAACGAGTATGGGTTCTCCTGCGTTGTGAATGCGTGCACGGGGGCGAGGGATTTGGAGGCCGGGAGGCAGGTGCATGCCATGGTGGTGAGGATGGGTTACGACGGGGATGTGTTCACTGCAAATGCGCTGGTCGATATGTACTCGAAGCTGGGGGACATTGACATGGCAGCAGTGGTTTTTGAGAAGATGCCTGCGGCGGATGTTGTCTCGTGGAATGCTTTTATTTCCGGGTGTGTGATTCATGGGCACGATCACCGTGCACTGGAGTTGCTGCTCCGGATGAAATCTTCGGGGCTTGTTCCCAATGTTTACACATTGTCTACCATCCTGAAAGCTTGTGCTGGTGCTGGTGCATTCAATTTGGGCCGGCAAATTCACGGGTTTATGATCAAGGCCGATGCAGATTCAGATGAGTTCATCGGTGTTGGTCTTGTCGATATGTATGCAAAGGATGGCTTTCTGGGTGATGCGAGGAGGGTGTTTGATTTCATGCCCCAAAAGGATTTGATCTTGTGGAATGCACTGATCTCAGGTTGCTCTCATGGTGGACAGCATGGGGAGGTGCTGTCACTCTTTCGCAGGATGAGAATGGAGGGGCTTGACCTTGATGTCAATAGGACAACATTGGCTGCTGTTCTCAAATCTACAGCGAGCTTGGAGGCAATCAGTCACACAAGACAGGTTCATGCTCTTGCAGAGAAGATAGGGCTCCTATCTGATTCTCATGTCATCAATGGGCTTATTGATTCATACTGGAAGTGTGACTGCCTCAATGACGCAATCAGGGTTTTTGAAGAAAACTCTTCTGATGACATCATATCTTCTACATCCATGATAACAGCACTCTCACAGTCTGACCATGGTGAGGATGCAATAAAACTGTTTGTGCAGATGCTAAGAAAAGGTCTTGAGCCCGATTCTTTTGTACTAAGTAGCCTCCTGAATGCTTGTGCTAGCCTGTCAGCCTATGAACAAGGGAAGCAAGTGCATGCTCATCTGATCAAGAGGCAGTTCACGTCGGATGTGTTTGCAGGGAATGCTCTTGTGTACACCTATGCAAAGTGTGGGAGCATAGAGGACGCAGACACAGCCTTCGCTGGTCTGCCAGAGAGGGGAGTTGTCTCATGGTCTGCAATGATCGGAGGGCTTGCGCAGCATGGACATGGGAAAAAAGCATTGGAGTTATTCCAGATAATGCTTGATGAGGGCATCGCCCCAAACCACATCACCTTGACCAGTGTTCTCACTGCTTGTAACCATGCAGGGCTTGTCGATGAGGCAAAGAAATACTTTGATTCAATGAAGGAGATGTTTGGAATTGACAGGACTGAGGAGCATTATGCATGCATGATTGATCTTCTTGGCCGTGCAGGGAAGTTAGAGGATGCGATGGAGCTTGTCAACAACATGCCATTCCAAGCTAATGCAGCAGTTTGGGGTGCGCTCCTAGGAGCCTCAAGAGTACACCAGGATCCAGAGCTGGGAAGGCTAGCAGCTGAAAAGCTCTTTGTCCTGGAGCCGGAGAAGTCTGGCACACATGTCCTGCTTGCAAACACCTATGCTTCAGCAGGCATGTGGGACGAGGTGGCTAAGGTGCGGAAGCTAATGAAATACAGTAACATCAAGAAGGAGCCTGCCATGAGCTGGGTCGAGATGAAGGACAAAGTGCATACTTTCATTGTCGGGGACAAGAGCCATCCAAGGACAAGAGAAATATATGGAAAGCTAGATGAATTGGGAGATCTCATGAGCAAAGCTGGTTATGTTCCAAATGTTGAGTTTGATCTGCATAACTTAGAGAGAAGCGAAAAGGAGCTGCTTCTTTCCCACCACAGTGAGAGGCTGGCCGTTGCGTTTGCATTGATCAGCACCCCAGCTGGGGCCCCAATCAGAGTCAAGAAGAATCTGCGCATATGCAGAGATTGCCATGTTGCCTTCAAGTTCATTTCAAAGATCGTATCAAGGGAGATTATCATCAGAGATATCAATCGGTTCCATCATTTCAGAGATGGGGCATGTTCTTGTGGTGACTATTGGTGAAAATGGTTTCTCAGATGATAATTTTGTAGTTTGTGGAGAATTCAGATGGCCAGAGCAGTTACATACTTACATGCCTTCATGGAGGCTTATAGACTCATAGTTTCACAAGATTCTGTAGCTAGTCAGCTGAGTGATACAATGCATTTGTTGACATACCCGTGGCTATGCATTTTGCAGTTCAATCTTCAGTATACATTGAGCCATAGCGTTGTAGCATTAGAGTGTTCCTCATGTACCCTGCTTTATAAACATTCTTGTTCAATTTTTTATACAGCAAAAGGGAGGAAAAAACTTCAGTCATGTGTTCTTCCCTTCTAAGCATTGGATCCAGCGATTCACCAACCCTTCTCTCTGTGTAATGCGTTTCTAGGGGAAAATGGCTACCGTTATGTCAACTGAAAGGATTTGGCCATTGAGAAGAGCCACATTCATATAAACACACATTATCATTGTAGAGACAATCCAATTGTTAATAGTAGATCCTTTACATTGCAGAACATTAAACGAACGGCATTTATGTTACTTCCTTTTCTGCGTGAGATGTTGAAAGCTCGATTTAGTGGGGAGAAGCCGAGAAGTGAATTTGTTTTATGAGGGAACAAATATTTTGATAAATAAACTTTGCATATGCTGAAGGGATTGCCCACTATGCTATAAATGATATTCAGTGTAACAAGTATTATGGATCAATTAGTGAGAGCTGCGGAGGGTTTGCTAATTTCTATGTGCATCGATCTTTCTCGTCATTTGGAGATAATGTCAATAGCAGCCAAAAAGTGATCGCCCAATAATATTTACATGAGCTGAGGTCACCCCATATTCCTTCATTCAGGCAAAACTCAGTGACAACTTGCGGAACTCTTCTTTTTCATAACGTAAGGATGACATGGAGGTTACTCATGTATCTAAGCACCGCGAAGAATATGAACTACAATCTAGTTAACATATTATACCGATACACAAAGAGGTAGAAGCACAAATCCAAAATCCTCTACAAGTAACACTAAGTTGCCTATATGCCTTCCTAGCTTCGCCCCATTTGCTGTGGGTTGGCTCTTGAATCCAGCCTTCTCAATCTCATATTGCGAACAACAGCAGCTTGCTTCTGGCGATGGCTGAGGCTTTTCCTTTTGCTGCATAGGTGAATAAAAATTTGAGCTTTCAGAGAAAAGTAGGGGTATGAAGTGCAAGTTTCCAATCTTCCATCTTAGCAGGAATCAATTTGAGGCATAATGCCAGATGGTTGCAAGAAAAGGAGACAAAAATAAAATGGTCTTGCACGTTTTATTATTTCATCCATCTTCTAAATGCTTATGCAGTACCTATTCCAGAAATATAGAACAATTTTCCAAACCGGAGTACTAGAATTATTTATAAAGATAATTTACTAAGCCTGCATAAAAATATGAAAAAGAGAAGGAAATATGAAAGACCTGATAAAAATAAGGCCTGCAGTGAGAACCATTCCTCCAATTGCCCATGAAACTCTTTCACCAACAGGCATTTGTCTTGCCCATCTCTGAAAATCTTGAACATCCCAAGAAGCCACACCGCTTAATGTTGGACGGTCTTTTGCAGAAGTCCATGAGTCGGAGATGGAATCCAAACTTGCTTTCCCACCATAGCAGAAAGTGTCATCAATGCCACCAGAGATGGGCTCAGAAACTTGCACAGAGAAACCAGCAAGATGACATAACTCTGTGCCGTTTGAAACCCATTTATGTGCTTTGCCACAAAGGATGTCACCTAAACCACAAGGAGATAAGGCCTGACATAGCAGAGCATATTTTAGAACCAAATCGTGAAATCATAACCAACAAAAAAGATCAGAAGGTGTTTAAGCTAAAATATCCTAGATACTCAGGATTCTTCAAGCAGAATAAAAAGAAGCTTCAATATAATGAATAGATATTCAGAATCTACAGAATAGACATGGGTTGACATGACTTCTTAGTGTATGATCTGACCATGAAAATACAAAGCTTAATTTAGCAACAGCACTTGTACTTGTGTGGCAGTGCATGATTGAGGTATCAGCACCCACTACCCAGTTTGTCTCGATGATCTTAATCAGAAGGGCCTTTACCTGCGTTTTCGTATCAATGGAGAAGTAAGACTCTGAACAGGCTTGGAAGACCATATCACAGAATGATGCACATACAACAGGAGGTCCAGGCCTGACACCCACTCGTGGATCACATATTGAGCACTCAAGCAGTTCCCACAAATGAATACATTCTTGACTGCCTTCACCAGTTAATGCAAGGTTCCTCACAGAGATCAGAGCAGGAAATGTCTGTGTCACATCGCAGCATGTTTTTTGACGGAATATCCTACACAGTGCTAGGTCTCTGCGCCCCTTCGGTGCCCTTCCAGGAGGCTTGCCTTCAGATGAAAAGGCAGGGAATCGTCCACCAGGTGAAACACATACACCTTTTGGTTGTCCTGTGCGGAAAAAAAATATAGACAGCATAAAGGATGTGATATAAATGAATAGCATATCACTACCCTAGTGTTCATTCACTGAGAAGCCAACCATGGTAATTTGAAGCCTATTCTATATTAACAAGAAGCATCAAAGAGAATCAAAGATATTGCATTGTAGGCTGTAGCATCTGCAGTGCCCATTAGTGTTACAACTTACAGTTGGAAGTAGTATCATGGAACCGAACTACATGGCAGTAAGGTAAACTAAGTTTGTGACAGTACAGCTTTAACCACCTGATACATAACAAAGCTTGTAACATTATAGCTTGAACTTGATATGATCATAACTCGTCTAACAGAGTAACAGCTCCTTTCAAACACTGTCCTCTGCTGTAGGAATTATGAAATTTGGCAAAATGCAGACAGTAACTTCATAGTAAGGCCTAAAGTGCGCATACGTAAAGCCATTTCTAAATAGTCGTCCCCGCACACGAAATACCTTCAAGTTCTACCTAAATCTACGTTGCTTACACAATTCGAGCGACCAAAGTACACGAGCAGCAATGATCCACTCGAAGGCAACAGGAATATCTAGAGCAACGCAGGCAAACTTACAAAAACACTTCCCTCCACAGACTAAGTTAATTAACGAAACTAATAGAGAAACAAAAACAGCAAATGAGATCTCAAGGACTCGCACGCGAGGCGACTGGCCATACCAGCTGACGCGACCGGGGAGAAGAAGAGCAGAACGAGGAGGAAAAGGGAGAAACTGCCCGTCGGGCGCGGCCGCGGGGGATATCCCATCGGGAGCAGCCTGCCCGCCGGCGGGGTCGCGCCGGCCGGCGAGTCGTCGGAGGCGGTCGGCGAATCGATGCGCTTCGAGGCGTCTGCGACTCTGGACCATACAAGTCAACAGGCTGGAGTTACCCCGTTCGACAAATGGGCCAGACGCAACGCGACGGCCCACCAAGGGAACAAACGGCCCGGTTTCGCTTCCAGCTCTCGGGTTGCGACCCCGCCCGGCGCCCGCAGCCGCTGCGTTTCTTGGAGAGGCAAAGCGTTTAGTCCCACATCGCCTGGTGAGAGCGGAGCGCGGAGCCGGAAGGCTACAAAAGGAGGGGCACGACACCATAACAACTCATACCTTTCTCGGCCTTTTGGCTAAGATCAAGTGTAGTATCTGTTCTTATCAGTTTAATATCTGATATGTGGGCCATGTGTCCACTTCGATATTAAATTTATTTTTTGTGGGGGAGGGCTCACCACAGTGGCTTGCCACTGGGGCCCTCGAGCGTTGCCCAGCCGTTGCACTGCTGGCAGGGCCTGGCGCACCCCAACCAAATCAACTAAAATTGTTATGGGCCGTAAGTCAGTCTCTGCGTTGGACGAATTCTGTATTCTGGGCCTGAATGCTTTTCGCTCGAGGCTGGGCCTTGACATCGTTGCTTGGGCTTTAAACCTCTGGGCCTCGGCTTGGAATTGTTAATCTGATTTGCCGTGGGGTTTTGAGTTTTTTAACTTGCACTTGGATCTGACAAGGTCAAAGCATGATTTTCCAATGCAACTTGTCTTTAGCTGAATATATACAACCATAATCTAAGACCAACATGACATTTGTGTGGTTATTTCTTAATTAAGATATGGATATTATTTGGTGAACGGACTTCTCGGTGAATTTAACCAAGCACTTGTCGCAGCAATCTTCGTATACCGTAGCAACTGGCCTACTGTCAGCATGCTATGCTAGTGAATCAAAAAGGAAATAAACATGCATCATCGTCATTTAATTTAAACGGACAGTAGTAATATGCTCTTCGGAAGGCCATCATCTGGTACAATAGCATCACCCTAATATCGAACTATTTTACACAACGAAAGAATACAGAAGTCGAACCCAAGAAGAAGAAAGAAAGAAAAAAACACCAGGCATTTCGGTACGAGATAACCGCCAACCTCCGTGCATACGGTGACCCAACTTTTTGACCGCAGTTAGTTTTTCGCGCGTACTGTAAGCTAATCTCTATCGGCGTCGGAGAGGGGATGAGCGAGACGTGACAAAAGGCACCCCGCTAATTACTCACCCGATCCTGATCCACTTCATGAGGTGGGGCCCAAGACCGGCCGGCAGGCCGTCCAAGTCATGGCCATCTTATCCTGTACGTCCAAGCCAGCCAGATGCCACGTACCAGTCGTGTACGTGTAGTGCGAGCATCTTCTCGTGGCTGGGCATGGCTGCGGGTCCCACGCCGATGAGCTGTCAGATACTTCCACACTAATCTACCACTACGCACTGGTTAATAATTAACCCCACTGTTAATCCCTTCCTTCATGATTAATCCTCTCTTAGATCTCTCTAGCTCAGTTCCAAAAAGCAGAAGTGCCTGGCCGTGTGTTCGCCACTTGCACCATGAATGATATGATCTCGTTCTCTTCTTCTCCTACACAGTTCCCACTGATGAGCTCATGGGCTGTTTTGGCCGCAGATCAGTACGCGACGTGGCCGCCGCCGGCGACCCGCCGGCGGCCGCGCGCGGTGGCGGCACCGGCGCCATTGGCGGCGCAGCTGCTGCTGCTTCCGCTGCCGCCGGCGTCCTCATCCATCATGATATGCCGGCACCGGCACTCCTCGCTGCAGAACGCCCGGTCGCCTCTGCACATATGCATGCATGCACGCGCCATCAGTCAAAAAATATATACACGCGGTACAAAGATGTATATATACGCGGCGGCCATGAGCTAGCCAGCCAGCAGATTGAGCCTACAAATTAACCACGGATCAATCGAGACATGAATGTTCTTGATTCCCAGCAGCTAGAGGTTAGGTTACCTGTACATGTAGATGTCCCTGCCCTCGGCGAGCTCGCCTTGGCAGAGGAAGCAGCGCTGCAGGAAGGAGGAGACCTGCTTCTGCTTGTTCTTGTGCTTGGGGCCGTGGATCACAAGGGTGGCCTTGCTGATGATCTGCGCCGCCGGCCTCCCGGGGTGGCTCTTGTGGGGGGTCTCCAGCACAACACTCAGCCCGGCCATGGTGCCTTGCGCCCTTGCCACAGCGTAGAGTAGACTACTGTAGTGTCTTGTGGATGCAGAATCTTTTCTCCTTTTTCCCCCTATATATCTTGCTGGCCTCCTATGCGTGCGTGGCCGGCGGCGAGAGATGAAGATGATCTCTTCCTTATTCAAGGGGAGATCACCTGCTTATAAAGGAAGGAGGAGGAAGTGGTGTGTGGGACTGGCCGGGGATATGGTGCGCCCAAGTAGCTTGGCCAAGGACGTAGGTTTTGATTGGAGAGCGAGCTATGCCAATGTGATCCTAACACGTCTGCTGCTAGGTCACCATGCATTAGGTGAGACAGTTGATTTCTGCTGATCGAGAAGACCACCTGTAGTAATGTTGCACCTTGTTTTACGGATTGGATGCCTACGGATCAACCTGCGAGCAAACTTCAAAGCACACCACGATTCAGTGTACCGAACAGTCGTACTGTATGCATATGGCTAATTTTTTGTAACCAATCAAGTGCTCCACTTCATGATAATATATGCTGAGTGCACAACCAGCTAATCGCAGTGCAGCTCCACGGCAAAACCCTCAATTACTCTAATATTAACAGTATTTACTCCCAAATGGCGAAGGTTTGCATGTATTGATCCATTCCCATGGCATCAATCATCGGTGTATGGGGGACATGGGGCCATGGAGGCTGGCAGACACGGAGCACCGAACAGCAACGGCAAAGGCCAAAGGCTGCGATCTGCGTCGCTTGCCCTGCGCTGCGCGGAGGCTGTGTGTGCGTCCGGCCGTCCGCTCTCCTCACCCCACGTGTATGCGAGAGGACTCCGTTGTCGCTTGCGGCGTACGGATCCACTGCGCCCGCATGTGCTGTGGCCGGCCCTGCCTTTGATGCCCTTCCAGCTTGGTTCAATGGCTCTGGCGATGGTTTTGGATCCAACCTTCAAGATTGATGTACTACAAATGCAGTACTGTGGTACTGCAAATGCAGGGAGCACTCTCTTGGCTTTTAAGATGAAGTGTCCTGCATTGTGACCGAATCAAATGTCTCAATGCTATGAATCCATGATCACGGAACTGACATTATCAAATATTGCTGACAAATATTTTGCGAAATCTCTACTTTTTATGTTAACAATTATTTTATTATACTACTAATACTTATACATAGAATGCTGAAATAAAACGCATCCTCTTAACTTCATCTTTGTCATTTGTTTGTCTTATTTGCTCTTCGAAACTTCATTTCTTTATTGATTGTCTTATTCACGTGGCATGATAAGGAGCCACTCAGGGTCAAGTTCTGATTTCCATCCTATAATAATCTCAATATGATGCTTTAGAGCTTCCGATTATATAAAAAATATTATAAGTCTAGACTGGACAATGCAACAAAACAAATTCTACATGAGTCGATTGGATTTGAACATAAAAATAGACAAAGGAAAAAAACGAAATTAATATGGGGCTTGACAAGGAGGCAAGGAGCACAGATGCGGCTACGGAGTTGGGTGGGCAGAGTGGACGAGTGGTCGGGGGATGCCGCTGCAAAAGCTGGTGGCCTCCAGCCCGCTGAAAGCGAAGGAGCTAGCACGGCGGGTACAGGCCGCATCGTCGTCTGATGGTTGGCGCGCACTGTTTCGACGTGGCGCTATTATCCGGAGCCCCCACGGGCCACGGCCCATTGGTAGGGGCTTTCTTCTGTTGGCACCAGCAGCAAATCCAGGCGCGTTTGAAAAGGTTCTTCTTTACTCCTTTGGAGAATTGTGGATCGGAAATTGATTGTCAGTTCGTCGCAGCATGTAGTACGAGTTTATTCTCTGAAGGAGGTGCAATAGCAGCAGAATTCATTCAGGCCTCAATTTACTCGTGTCAATGTGTCATGTCATATTGTACATGGAACGTTGATGTGCTTGCGAATGAAAGCACAAAAGAAAAAACACACACATAATGACGGCATACACGCATTCGATTTCATTTCCAGTTTATTGTTCACATTTGTTGGTATTATGGCCCCAAGAGCACCATTAAAAGGCTTCAACAGGCAACCAGAGCAAGTTCCCAACACATTAATTTCATCATGAGGGCATCATGAGTTCAGGACCCAAGCTACAAACCTACTTGTTACATCACATAACAGTTCACATGGTATACCGAGAAACCAAGTACACCCAACCTGCACGTTCCAGATATGTCCAGTGGGGAAGATAAGAGTGCCGGGATTATGGCTTTTTTGCCAAACTTCAGGAATCCAAAAAGAAAACAAAAAACAATGCACAGTTTCGTTCATTCCAAACAGTTCTTCCTTGGCGCAAAGATATTAATTAGCATGTAAACAGTTCGCACCTGTTCGTCAGCTCTTCTCACCGAAATCTTCCTGGTGGCCATCATTCTTCCATTCGGTTTCATCATCTGCTTCTCCCCTGACATCGTTCTCAGCATCGCTTTCGCTAGCTGTTTCCCACTCAGAGTCATCAGCGTCTTGACCAAACGCGTCGCTAGCATCTCCTTCACAATGGATGCTCCCATGCTTCAGAGCTGCCTCCCTGAATAGCCAAGCGGCACGCATCTGCTTCTTCACCAATCGCTCGGCGTAATCAGGAACTTTGTTTTGCTTCAGGGATAAGTCAGGATCGTTTGACTGAGAGCACTCATTTATGAAAAGGATTGCATCCAACAAGCTCTCCTTTGCTAAACCGAGCATATCATATGCTTGAGCTCTTCTCCACAAACTCTTGGCATGACGATTCACAGGGCTATGAAGGCACAATGCTCGAGTAGCATCGCTTATGGCGGCCAACGGCTGCTGCAGGAGAAGGTAACACTGGGCTCGATTGCTGTAAAGCACCACCCGCTCTTTCTTAGACTTCATTGGACATAGTGCAAGTGCTTCAGAATATTTCTCTGCAGCTCCTGCAATATTCCCCGAAGAGAACAGAGAATTGCCTTCCAACTTCACAACCAATGCTGCAGCCTGTTTTATATGAAGATCCTCCTTCGGCATACTCTTCTCCAACTTCAAACTTTGCTTGGATCTCAAGAGCTCATCGATTTCTGCTTTGGTCTGAGTACTAATTGTACCACGTGAGTTCCCACTCTGTTTCATGCATTCTTGGAGGACTGTGACAATAGTCTCACCAAGCTTTTTATAATCACCCAGTGTTGAAATATTTGCTAAATCTATCAGTGTTGGTGCAACTTTATCTATAACCTGCACAGAGGGAAGGAAAAGTTAAGTAACTAGAGCTAACAAAACTACAGTTAACAGGAAAAAAATAATATATGCATCTTTAGCACAATGCTATTTCATGAAACCATCATGCATCATTAATCCTGAACCATCTAATCAGAAAGAGGAATAACAATCTTAAGCTGGGAATAAAAAATGGTACAAATACTCTTATTTCCTGTTTAAGATTAACTCTGCAATTTTTACTTTACAGTGGTAATCATTTCTAAGCCGCTATGCATAGTTATCATCTTGGGCCTTGGACATAACCTAGATAATTATAAATGACATATAATATGAGTAGACAGGATGTATTTTACAAGATCTTACCTTATGACAAGTATTTGCGTCCTGCACTAGCCAGATCAGACAATCAACTGCCATGTATTGCCAGTCATCTGAAGAGCGAGCAATGTTGCATAAAGCGTCAATGGTATCAGGAATGTTAGCAACATGACCTCGGCCAACCTTGCTCTGGCAGATTGTTCGTAGTAAACCAACACCAGCAGGAGAGTTTTCATTCACAAGTCCACCCCACATTCCAGGTAACTTGACAAGAAAATCAGCCTTGCAAATATCATGGAGGAATTCAGGTTTAAATGCAAAGCAATTAATTAGTTGCAGAGACCAGCACTGCAGTTGACTTGCCCATTCCTCAGCTTTGCGGGATTCCATTTCCACACCGCCCATGCCACGAGTAAGAAGATCACAATGGTAGCCAAGTCTTCGATCCACAAATTGATAAAAGTGAGAGTACACAATCTCTAGGGAGCTCGAAGCAAGTTGAATGGCAAGTTCAAGTACTTCTCCATGATCCGCAACTGCAGGAAATGTACTAGGATATGTAGCCAAATGCCCCAAAGCTCTAACAGCAACCCTTTGCTCTACCCATGTCAGCCTACCTCTTAGGAGTTCAACTAACGGAGGTATTACACCAGCACGAACAGCACGTTCTGCAAACTCCTCCATATTCATTGTATAGGATCCAATTATGTGAGCTGCATAATATGGGACGTAAATATTCTGATCATGCGCAAGCCAGCGCCTGTTTTTCAATCCTTTCCATATAAGAGCTGCCATGCATTCAAATATGCCCAAGTTGATGAACTCAGGATCATTTGGGTGAGCCATTGCAGTGTTCCAGAGGCCGCTAATAGGGAGAACTTGGCCATCATCATCTTGAGAAGGAAGTTCCCTAAAGAACTTCAGCACACTTGCTCTTCGTTTACTAGGGTTCGCCTCCTTCATAACACAGAAGAAACATCCAGGATACGGGCAATCGGATTGTATCTTGTCCATTTGAGAGCCAATAAATTCTATCAGCTTCTTTAATCAGAACACCAATGGCCGTACTTCAATCTGCATCAGAGCAAATTAGAAGCAAATGTCATACAATATTCTCCAGTTAGCAAGTGAAGGACGACTGGAAAGTGGACACGTTATCAACGTAGAGAAGTAATTTATAATCAGCAAACAACTATTACATTCGCGTCTTCTTCCCTTAATTTTCTGATAAGTTGGGAAGGTCAGACTATTGAAAATTGAAAACTGGTGAGTACATAGACAGCTCATTTGGCAAACATTGGAAACATTATTGGGAGCAAGACAAGCAACTTTGGCAAAAGCAAGCAGGACACACTGAGGAGCAAGCAGTAGAGGGTAGAGACTTCAGTGACTCAATGGCAATGACAACCAGTGCATCTGTTGTATAAACACTGGTCTGGTTCAGGTTCTTAACAATAAGTATGGATTTTTTAACAATTAAACCTTGAGACTTGAGTAAATGCATTTCTAGAACTGACTTAACCTAAACAATCAATAGGTCTTACTGAATTGAACCGCCACTCAAGAAAAACATTCACCAACTCAAAACAACAAAATTTTCTACTAGAAGGCGCATAGCTCACTGCTTTGTGATGACACAGACAATTCCTAAGTTTGACAATCAGCTGTCTTGCAACTCTTTTATAGCCTAATTTGGCTCAAGTGATTGCCGGGTGTGTTTGCTGGATTGATACTTAAGTCTACTCCGCACCAATTAACGCAGAGGGTCACAGTAGAAAACTAAATGAATGGACACCCCCCCCCCCCCCCCAAACTTGTCATCCTCCCTCCCTTTCTTTCAAATTGCATCTAGAGCTAGAGTAGATCGAGAATATTATTCAACAGTGAACTGTCAGACCAACTTCTGAGTTTCCATCTTGGAAATTTGAACTCCCACCCAAAGTTTTGAAAACTTCTCGACAAGCACCTAAAACTCTCAGGTACCGAAAAAACAAAAAAAAGCTCCCGAATCCTGGCTGGCTAGCTCCGGAGCTTTGAACGGGAGATTCAAAAATCTGGGCCGCAATTTGAACCTGAGCTAAACCAATCTGAACTCTCCACACCGAAATGCCACCTTACCAGCACATCCCCACGTGTCGGGCCGCCTTCGTACGGCAATGGCGGCTGTCGGTCGGCGCCGTCCCCTCCCGCTCGACGCGGCGCGGCGCGGCGGGTGGGTGACCCCCCGGGGCAGCGAGTAGGGCGGCGGAGGGACGCTGCTGTACGGTTCGGAGACGGGGAGCGCGAAGGGCCGCGGGAGGGAGGGACGGGGTGGCCCTGGCCGGCGGATCTCCTCCGCGACACGAGTCGGCGACAGCGGGCGGCGCGGAGGGCGTGCGTGCATGCGGGGTGAGGTGAGGGGGGCGGAATGGGAAGAGGAGGGAGGCGGGCGGAGCGGTGGTGGAGGAGGAGGAAGGCGTGACGGGCCCGTGCGGTGCGGGGTGGGGTCGGAGTCAGACTCGATGTAGCTCGCGGTCCCGCGCGGACGGGTGGGTTCCCCAGCTTCCCATCGACGGGCCACCCCCTTGCCTTGCCTGCCCGTCCGGCCCACGTGACGTGCCAGCTCCGTGCACCGTGCACCGTGCCCCTAGTGCTACTGCTAGAGGAGACGGGCGGGCCTCGCCACCCACCGGTGCGGGGGTGCCCGCTCCGCTCGCACGCACGGTCCCCCAGGCCCCAGCGCCCTCCGTCCGTCACGCTGCTCCCGTGCACCCGCCCCGCTCGCGTCGGCGTGGGTGCGGTGGCAATTGGCATGGCAACGCCGCACGGGCGATACGGCATCCCGACTCGCCATTTGCCAGGGCCAGCGGCACCGACGGGACCCCGTACCGGGCGACGGCAGCGGCAGCGGGAGCAGGAGCAGGAGCAGGGTCCATCCATGCATGATCTGATCCCACCCACGCGAGTCCCCATCCCGTCAAACCAAACCATTGCGCCCGCAACGGCCAAGGAGGCCCGGCGGCCTCACCACACCAGTCTCCACCGCCGCAGCAGCCGGGGGCGGAGCACATGCACGCGGCAATTATTTGCGCGGCACAGACGCTGCACTGCATTTCTAGTCTACAGTAGTAAGCAGTTTGTAAAAAAGAAGATTTACGCATGGATCGCGGAGCGAGCGCGAGGCCGAGTAGGCTGTAGGCAGATCAAGTTTGGCGCTAATCTGATTCGAATTTTGAATCCGTTCCTCTTGCTGTGAGCCTGCAACCCGTGCGAGCGTAAGGCCGTTCGCACTTGTCAACCTCTACTCTATACTCTAAAAGAGAATATTCCTGTCCAGTCATCGAGATTTTCAAGTACAGCTTCAGTTTCTCTGCGCTCGTCATACTTTATATCTCATACTTCATACCAACTACCAGACGCGGGACCCACACGTTATATTATTTTTTTTCTTTCCTCCCTCCCCCTCCACTCTTTCTCTCTCTCCCTCCCTTCCCCTCCCCCGCCGCATCCTCTTCCTCGCGCGCGCCTGCCTGCTCCCCCTCTCCGGCACCGGCGCCTCCTCTCCAGCGCCGCCCCCTCCCTGGCTCCCTCCGCCGCCCCCGCCTGAACCTGCGGCGGCCATGGCGGGCGCGCGACGGGCGGCCAAGGCGGCGCGTGGGCCGGACATGCGCTGGGCGCTCGACGAGGAGCCGGGAACGGCGCCGCCAAGCTCGAGCTCGCCCGCGTCCGGCCGGATCGAGTGGCGGCGGCGGCGGCACTCTCCGTGCGCCGTGGAGGGAGAGGCCATATCCAGGCGGCGGCGGCCTCCACCAGCGGACCACGGCCACGGCGGCGGGCCTCCTCGTCTCCTTCGCGGCGGCGATAGTGATGGGGGAGGAGAAGAGAGAGAGGGGGGCCGGCGGCGAGGACGGCCTTGGCGTCGGCTTCCCTGGCGACGCCATCGACTACGCGTCACGCGGCGGATGCGACGGCGCGGCCGGCGGAGCGGAGCGGCGGGCAGCCGCAGGCGGGCGAGCGCGGGCGGCTGCAGGCGGCGGCGGCGAGATGCGGCGCCTGCGCGTCTTCCTCCTCACGGGCCCCGTCGCCTGGCTGGCCGAGGTGGGGGCGGGACGGGGAGGCGTCAGCGACGGCGCATCCAAGGGGAGGACAGAGGCCCAAGCGCGGCGGCGGGTCGAGCGGCGCGCGGAGGTGGAGCTCCTCGCCGGTGTGGCGGCCTCGGCGGAGGCGGAGCTCCACGGAGGCGGGGGCGAGCGGCTCGGCGGAGGAGGACGGCGGGCATGTGGGAGTCGCCGATGGCGAGGAGGAGCCGGTGGCCGGCGGCTTCAAGGTGGGCGGCAGGGGGCTTCGCCGTGGCCGGCAGGCTTCGCGGCGACGACGGCAAGGCCCCTCCCTCTCCCTCTCCTCCGTGCCGTCCCTCCCTCTCCTCCGCGTTCGCGCGACGGCGGGCGGGCGGCAGGGCGGCGATGACGGTATTCTTGGCGGGGCGGGGCCGAAGCCGGAGCTGCTGCAGCGCGCGGCGGTGGAGACGGCGGCGCGGAGCAGAGGCGGGGCACAGGGTCTCCCCGAGGCGGAACTCCGGCGGCCGGCAAAAGGACCTCGGCGTGCGCGCACGGGGGCGGAGGAGCTCCGACGACTCATCGGCGGCGTGGCGGCGAACTACGACGGCGATGGCAGGCGTCCAGCTTCTCCCTCCCCTGCGGCATCCAGCGACGGCGACGAGCCGAGCGGTGGCGGGCGCGGGCACGGGCGGTTGTGAGGTGCGGGGCCCACGCCGACGTGGCCGGTGGCGCACGCGCGCTGCGACCGCCAGGAATGGCGTTCGGCTCCGGGAACGCAAGGCTTGCGCACGCGTTTCAGTATGCCCCTGCAGCGAATTTTTGTTGTCCTGTACGCGCTAAACACCGTAGAGTTCCTTTTACAGCACCCCACTGCTAGCAGCCTAATGGCGACAAAGGCGGGGCAGGTTAGCTGGGATGCTGCTCATGCTGACATGTTTTCCCGCTCGACAAACGGAGGGAAAAGCCGCACAGAAAGCAATAATCAAAGGCCGAGGGACATGGATCTCCAGGTAAAATACGGGGGCGGTCTCGCGCTTTTGCGTTCGCCGCCGTGTTTGTCTCGGTGCTTCTGTTGCCTAGCGCCAGTACGGGGGTGGTTGTTGGTTGAACTGTTAGCCCCTAGCTAGCAGCACGTGCATCGATTACCTGAAAAAATATGTAGTAATTCCCTTATATATCATAATTACAATAATAATAATTTTGTGCTGCAGCGGCAGGGCACCACCAGTGTGCTGGGGGTGACCACCGAACAGTGGACAGGCAATGGTTTGTCGACCGTGCCATTGCGGCACGTCCAGTCCCCGGCGGCCCATTTAGAGCTAATGTAGGTCCAGTACAGAGCTGCAATCAATCTGATTCAAAGAACCATGAGAGTGCCCGAGCAGATTTCAGTCTATTTATTTGGTAGTATCACTTAATCCAGGATCAGTACCAGTGACTAGCTCACTTTTAACAGCACAGAGCAACTGGGCATACCGAGCGTGACCCAAAGGGAAAACAACCACCGGTTCAACTTTTATTGGAGCATGCACACGGTATACAATGTAGGCAGCCAAACGAGGTTTGCCGGCTACGGAGCTCATAGCTTGGAGATCAGTTCGGTGTGAATGTCCTTGGGCGATTCGGCTTCCTTCACGTCCGCGTCCGGTCCAGGAGGAACGTCAACAGCAGGCGAGCAGTTGAAGAAACCGTGGGGCTGGACAAACAGAAACGGTTTCAGATCCATGATCATTACTTGCGGTGATCTAGGACAAGGTAGCCTATTTTCTACAGGACGTAATGGAATCCTCTGGAAATGCTGAAAGATCTGAGGTGGTACCATGAGCATGAAGCCGATCCGCTCCACCGGCATGACGGGCCAGTCTTCCAGCCTTGGGATATGGGTGAGCCCGAAAACGTACCTGTAGTTGCAGGGTGTAGTTTGTGATTCAGAAACTAGACGAGCACATGGCTATTCGGTGTCAATCAGCAGCAGGTCCTTACCAGAGAACAATGTTGGTTTCCTCCAGGGACCGATCCTTCTTCACCCACGTAGCTAAGCCCTCGTCAATGCGCGGATTCTGATTGGGGAACTCACCTCCAGGGAACATCTCATCGTTTTTGTATGGTGTGACCCAGAGGTTATGCTTTAAGAAACCAGCTCTCCTCAAGAATTTGGCCTCGGGAAGGGCCAGTGGAAGACAATTGGAACCAGGTATGAGCTTGTAACCTGTCGGTTGTCCAGTACGGTTTACATTTCTTGTGTTCCTTACCTGGTTAACCCATGAAGAAGAAGAACAGAGTCAGTTTCACTAGAATTTGATACTCACATCCATGTAGAGGTCTATGCTTACATTGGCGTGCATTCTAACTATGATTAAAGAAGAAATAAGATAGAGAAAAGGGGAGAAAACATCTAGTGGGCATTCGTACAATCCAATGGCGCACAGATGAAGGGTCACAATCACGCATTGCCTGCAGCTCAGACTTCAAAAGCTTCTCTTCAGCATAGAAAGCATTGCTGTGCACATTACTTGGGCCAGTTTCTTCAACCTTAACGTTCACCTCAACCACCTGTAAGACAGTGAAGCAATAGGATCCAAAGTAGTTGGAAAAACGATAAAAAGTGAAGGGGGGAAAGGTCTTTTCTTTATGCAGAATAAACTTCATTTAAGCTCTAAGCAGCTAATTTTCAAAAAAAAAGCTCTAAGCAGCGAAGCTCATCTATAAATAGTGGACTGCTAAGACACCGACAAAATAATTAATAATGTGATAATAACCAAAAAGCAAAAAATAGGTGTGGCCCATTATAATGGTGGAAGAAGACAAAGATGATAGACATAATGTAGATTCAAGGATTATGAAATGGAACTTCTGATTACCACATGATTAAACCTATCAGAGAAGGCTGACAAACAACCTACCTGATTATAAGGCTCATTAGGTTTGCAGTCAACGGCCATGTCCATACGGGCAACAAAGAAATGCTGATGAACTGGTGCATACAAACCAGGGGCAATAGTTGTGCCGTATTTCCTTTGTTCCCCTGGCATTAGAGCTCCCAAGCTAAGAATTCCTGTAAGCTTTACCTCTGATTCTATCTTACCATCCTACAACCAGAAGAAAGAATAAAAAGAATTAGCACACAGATAAAGTATGATGCAATGCATAACAGAAGTTACAAGCTTCATCAATAAAAAATCAAGTTGAAACTGAATTACTTAGCAAGGAAATTATAAATACAGCAGGTGCTACGAGAAAAAAGTTAATATTCACCTGATAAAAATGCCAGTAAAATCCATACTCACAGTTAGCAACTGTGCATATGAATGATACAGTAAGCCTCCTTGACCGTCTTACTTCTGCCAAACCAGTTCTCCAGTCTTGATGTTTCCAAAGGATTCCATGGTCCTCCTCATGTAAACAAACGCAATTCTCAATGGTCTCCACACCACCAGTAAAATTTGTAAAATGTGCATCAAAGTACTTTATAAATCCCAAACAGTCACATCCCTACAAATCAATAATAGAATATAGTTAGACTACAGAATAAACATACCAGGAGGCATATCAATACATAGAGCACAAATGACCTTTTAGATGTAATACTGGAAAAGCATCTAGCCTAGAGCGAAAAGAAAAGGTCAATTTGAAAAGTTCCTATGAGAACTTGACAAGATAGTTTTTAGAACAATTGACAAAGCAGTTTAATTTCAGTTTCAAACTTAAGTGAGAACAGACAAAAAAAGACATGAATTTCTATAAAATGGCAAACCAAACTGATCATTTTGTTTTATCCTAATAGAGATAAATTTTTATCCTGAAAATCCAATGCTCTAGCCACAAAAAAGCGTTTGAACAGTAAAACAATGATCAAACATTACTTTAACCACACATTCTTTTTTTAAAATCTAATGAAATATAATATTCTGAAAGTATTTTTCAGAACTGCACTAATATTATTTTTCATATGACTGATCTAGATGTTGATAAAGATATTGTTAGTCTTTAAGTTAATTTGGCTGACACACTTTTTGAATAGAGCATGTTTGCCTTCTATATGACACTGAGGCATGTATCATGGAAATTCAAGTTTACTCAACACCTGACATGGTAATCAAGATGATTTTCATGATTACACCTAGGAAATTTCTTGCATAGTTGTACTAGACATGCCACTAAAATAAAATGAAGACTGCTTATGCCACAGAAAATAAGCAACAAACCTTCTTAAGAGAGTGGGCATTCTTTCCCAACCCATCTTCTCCAGCATCAAATGCATTTTTTCGGTAATGTGGTTCATTTGGATCTCCATAAGGAACAACCATCTCAACAAAACTCAACCTGTGAGCAATAGGTCGGCGTCCACGGTTCCCATCAATGTATGCAACAGAATGGATAACTAGACCCTCTTTAGGGGTGAAGCCAATACGGAAATTCCACTGGCAAGATACACACAAAGAATAAATTTCAAGACCAGGTCTGTCTAACTTAATATTGGATCAACAAATACATGAACGCTGGACAGGTATTTTTACCTTTTGCCACTCCACAAAATAGCCATTGATACGAAAACTTGGACCTTCAGGTTGATTGATAATAAGAGGTTTCACATCACTTCTATCAACACCACCTCGTGTTTCCCCAGGGGTGTAGTTCCTCAAATGATCTGGTGGGGGCAGAGGCACTAACTTCCGATCTTCAAACTCTATCACAACATTGTTCTGCATATCAACAACAACATGGATTCCTTCAACAGGACGTGCATAACCATTCTCCATAGGGCTATCACTTTCGGTTCTACAAAAGATCAGAGGTTTGCCAATCCTTCGATTGGGAGCATCAGCATCACTGTAGTAGCCTGCACACCTGTTTTTTTAGCAACAAAGATCATGTTTTGAGTAAGATTGTAACAAGAACTGAACAATAATATTTCATTTAATTACTGAAATTATTTATATCTAGCTTACCATGCATCTACCATGACAAGATCCATGTCATCTATGCCTCTTTTCTTCATTGCTTCAATAAAAGGCGGAAAACTTTTTACAGTAGCTTCACATTCAGCATATTCCATAGCGTCCTGCAAAACACAAAAGCACTATCAACATGAAGTCCTGCAAAATGGACAAGCACTATCCAACTAAGGCTAGCACTTGACTTAATTAGTAGATGAGCATGAGATAATATTTTTTACAGCACACATCAACTAAGACTAGCATTTAATACTAAATATATGGTAGAAGAGATGGGTAAATACCACAATTCAACGCATATCATTACCAAATATTTTAACGTACAAGTTAAACAGTGCAAGATGGACTTGTATGATGGGGTAAAATGGTCAGAAGAAAGAAATGATAGCATCCAACCAAATCTATATAAACATACCATTGCAGGCTGAACATCCGGAACAACTTCTGATGATATAACCTTGCCTCTGTGATGTCCGCCCCTGGTAGCAGCATGCACTTCAGAGAGTTCTACAACCCAAATACTAGTCTCATTTGTTTGTTTGTTGTAGACAACAAGCCTGGCCCTCCTAGATGGTAACCTGCTTGGAATAACAGGAACACCTTTGGTTCTAGGGAGCAGGGATGGTTGGAATGGTGGGAAGAAGTATGCATCAGCTAATGCCACAACATTCTTTTCAGGCTCTAGGAGGACAACTTCAACAAAGCGCATACTGTCTCGCACCTATAATTTTGGAAATGGATTGTAAATTATTTGTTTGGATCATGTGGTTCTATTTTCATAGAGAAATGTAGTAGGTTGGCAAACCTCAGGAGTTCTTCCAGCTGCTCTGACAGTTGCTACAGCCACAGCAATTTCAGCAGCAGACAATGGGTCCAACGGGTGGCTTCTCTGTGCCTTCGCCATGATTGGGATTCCTGCAATGTTTTTTCTCCAGATTGGACATCACAATTTGGCATTGAAGTAAATAGTGGTTTTGATAACCTTCATATGTTACAGACCTTAAAACTTTTCTGCATATTGGAGATAACAATTTGGCATAGAATATTCATGTTGTGACATGGAAAGAATGGCATAACAAAACTTTTACCAGTTGAATTTTGTGGGCATTCAATTAGTGAGGATCCTAAGGATAAATCAACAAAGCTAATAACACAAAAAATCTGAAATATGCAAGTGCACACCAGCCAACATTGCATGGAACCATGAATTAAGCCTAGAACACTTGCTGTTAGATATATGTATGCTCCACCATACCACATAGCTTTACATTCTTGTTATCATTAGTTCATTACATGCTAAGTTCTCTTAATAGCAACTGAGAAGCCAAATGGGTTGGTCAGAAATGATTGGTATATATGCAATTCCTAAATTACGACACTGTCAAATGATGCTCCCCATCTTCATTCTCTATGGTTTCAAGCGATGTGTTTAACAAAAACGTAAAAAATGAAACTGAAACAGCTACAAGCAATATTTGGTACATAGACAAATTAGAGAACGGGACAATGTAAACCACGGATCACTGGATAAGATCAACGAAAAAATTAGCACAAATATATATTACTACACAAGATCAAGTGCAAATACAAACAGAGGATATTTTTTTCATTTTAGGAAACCATACATGATAATTCATCTTATCTTCTTATTGTTTGCTGAAAGAAAATTAATATTATTAGGTTCAAGGCTGTTAACTTGTCATACCATTACAAAAAACTTGCAAGGAAACAGAAAACTGCAGGCTGGAGCAATAACCATTGGACATACATGGACCCCACACTGGACACAATCAGCACTGATGAGTACTATCAACATTTGTGCAGCACACACACTTACTTTTGATTATTAAAGTATGTGCATTGCATGTGGGGGTGAGTCATTCATGTACCACCACACTGCTTTTGGTGGAGCTGTGATCCATACAAAACATTCTAGTGGTCCAGTTACTCAAACAGTCAACAGAGTCACACCTTCATCACATTACCAGAATCCAAAATCAGAGATTCCACACAGCCTAAGTGCATTCCACAACTGAGCGATAATACATTTCCTATTGTAAACACTGACTCTGCTGTGGCAGGCTTAATTTATATGTTGGCACCATCACCAACACAAACTGCAACATCATTCTTGGGCTATTATACAATTACTATTTTGGCAGTGAATAAGCAAATGCACCCACACGGATGTTTGTCATGATCAACAGATTCCCATGAAGATGCCGCTTTGATTAAATAACTTTTTGGACTAATATAAAGCCGCTTTAAGATCCACTCTCACATTCATGTCCCACACACATGCATGAAGAAACTTGGAAAATAAGTAGACTCCGCGGCATCATTGCAAGGCGCCAAGGCGTATCGCTTCATCACTACGATCTGACCTCACAAGCGCGGTCGCGATCAATAGGACATCACCGCAATCCTCCAAAAAAAAGAGAAGGAGCGCCAAGGCGTATCACTTCATCACTACGATCTGACCTCACAAAGAGCGGTCGCGATCAATACGGCATCACCGCATTCCTCCAAAATAAAAAAAGAATCGCCACCAGGTATTTACCCTTTCGGAATCCATTTCCGTCACACGACCAGCCCAAACATTTCCCCTAACGCCTGATCCCGCATCAAAACCCACAACTAATCACTCCGCATCGTCCCCCCACGAGCCCCGTGAATTCGTGTGTCCACGAATCCAGCAGCAAGCACGGGGCAGCGCGACACCTGATCGACGACACGCGCACCCAAGCGACATCGACCGAGAAGCAGAGGAAGGGGGGAAGGCCAGTGACCCGATCACGCGTGCGTACCTTTGGTTGGGCCCTTCGCGGTGGTGGGCGGCGCGGCATCCCCCGCCATCACGGCGCCGCCGCCGGCCGACGCCGACGCGACCTGCGCCTTATCCTCAGCTGCGGCCATTGGAGCGGCTTCGCGACCTGGCCGTGCTCGTACCCTCCTCCTACTCCACGGCAGTCACGATCTGACATGCAGCACTGGGCACCGGCCCCTCCGCCTCCAGTCCTCCACCACCACCACCTCCTCCTCCTCGATCGTCGACCGGGGCTAGGGCTTTCGACGGCCGTGCCCGGAATGGGGGTCGGGTTCGGGTCCCGGCGAGCGGACAAGCCGAGGAGGCGGCGGTCCGGCGGAGGGGGTTTGTGTGGGGTTTTGTGGCCTCGGGGGGCGGCTCTGCTTTTGCTTTCTGGACTAGTGGCCTTGTGGGCCCTCGCGTCACTTGGCTGCGGCGGGGAAGAGGCATGCAGCAGCGTGTCCAGTTTTGCGGGCTGGCCGTCGTTTGGCGGTTAGCACTTTAGCCGTTCATTTCACTGGCAACGTCGTTTCCATCCTACGAACACATGGTAGCACTTCATCTCGGCCTTGTTAAAACTTTCGGTTAGCTGAAAAAAATGAATGTGCGTCACATTGAGGCCTTAATGTGTGTAAAAGACACATCACATGTATATGTTTGAGTGTTAAGTACATTTTTGCTTTCTGGACTAGTGGCCTGGCCGGGGCCCCTTGCGTCACTTGGCTGCGGCGGGGAAGATGCAGCAGCGTGCGTTGCGGGCTGATGATTGATGAATTTATTCCTGTCATTTTGGCAATTAGGCCACTAGAAATATCGTTTGTGAACACGGAAAGTCGGAAACAATCTTACATTCACCTCGTTAAAACTTTTCTCAAATGTTCGGTTCGCTGAAAAGGTGCATTTGTATTTACGAGGCCTTAGTGTGTGTGAAAGACACATCATATGTATGTGTCATTTGGTGTACTCATAACTGTATAACAAAATGGTAGTCTTCATAATTCACACTCACAGATTTCAAAAGGCTATAATTTATGACATAAATGTAGCTTATTTTAGAAAATCATGCCGTCAATTAGATCCTATTATTTTCTTACATTTGGGATCCTACATGCAATTGAGCGTGCAAAAGGCAGTATTGGTCCTCACACTGTTAGAGAAAGTGCAGTAATGGTCGAATCGATCAACGCGTAGGATTCAGGGCAGTACCAACCCCCAAGACACTGGTAGTGATGTTTATAGTCTCCACGTCATCAAGAAACTAGTATAAGACACTATCCCTCCAACCCAAAAACTACTATTCTAAACTCAAATTTAATGACACTCATCTCTCACTATGTCTAGACACTAGTAGTGATGTCTATAGTCTCCACGTCATCAAGAAACTAGTATAAGACACCACCCCTCCAACCCAAAAACTACTATTCTAAACTCAAATTTAATGACACTCACCTCTCACTATGTCTTGGGTAATGTGTAGAAACCATGTCTCATGCAAGACCCGATTTCATCCTTTTTCTTCATTAACTCATTTGACACGTCATCTTTTAGCCCATGTGGCATGTTATTTAATTCTATGAACACCATCCTAGTCATTGGGGTTGGGACTGGTCTATATGGTGAGCTGGAAGAGAGAGACGAAGGAGCTCGTCGCTCATCCCGTCAACAAGCTCAACACGCTTGGCGAGGCGACTGCATGTAAATGAATGGCAGGTTAGGAGGGACATGTGGGCCATGGAAAATAATTAATATGTATTGAAGCATAATAAAGAGCCAAACTATTGTATGAGATTGTCTCTTAACTTGTCTATACATGATGTGTATGGTCTAAGGGCATGTACAGCGCGTCGACGGAGCGCGTCTGTATAGCGGCGAAATTGCAAAAAAAAACCTGCGCCTCCAAACCGACGGCGTCGGCGTCGCCTCACGAGTCGACGCAGTCGTCCCGTTCCCCGATGCGGAGCAGACGCGTGACGCCGGGCTGTAGAGGGTCGTCGGTTCCAAGCGGCGGCGGCCTGGATCCCGCGCGCCCGCGACCGGATCCCACACTTCCCCCCACGCCAAAAGGCCACCGCGCGCGCATCTACTTCCCCCCGCCAAAAGCTCGCGTGCTGCAAGCTCCTGCATCTGCTTCCCCGCCTCGCTCTGCTCGCCGGCGTTGCTCTTCTCAACCCCGGCGGCGAGCGCAGCCGCGCGGGTCGCGGGGACCTCGAGCCACCGGCGGAGAAGGCCGGCGTAGAGCTCTGGCAGTCGGCATGGCTGGCCGCCGGCCGCGTGCAGCTGTGCTGGCGTGCGGCGGTGACCCATGGTCTCGATTCCGACTGGGAGAGAAGAATGGAGTAGATGGAGGAGATGCGCAAGCCGCGGCAGCTCGGCGAGCTGTGGGCGCAGGTCTCGCACCTCCGCGGCGCCAACCGCCGCCTCCTCGACGAGCTCAACCGCGCGCTGAGGGGGTGCGCCGACGCCCTCCGCGACGGCGCGCGGCTCAGGGACGAGAAGGCCGAGCTGGCCAAGAAGCTCGAGCAGCTGCTGCAAGGTGCCGCGGCCACAGAGAAGAGCTCCTCCTCTGCCGCCGCCGCCGCAGGCACAGGGGAGAGGAGCAGAGGGAAGGGAATCTGGAGATATCGAGAAAGCACGGGAGAGAGATGAGCTCGGTCAAGGAAGAGATTTCTCTTGAACTTTTACATTTTAGCTCTTTCTAAGTGTGGTTTTCACGTATAGATCCTTTAGATAGACAACTTAGATATGAAATAAATAAAAATTTACAGTTTAGCCCTTTCAATAATACAGATACATTTTTTAAACAAACTACAAAATATAGCATACAGATATCAAATGTACACTTGATCGTCTTTCTACAATTAATTTAAATAGCCACACAATGGGATACACAGATACATTTGTAGTTGATCTTAATCTACATGTAAAACATTAAATAGCTATCTGTGGGTTGTACGAGTTGTCTGTACATCTGTCTGTATGATAAAATCGAGGTCCTGCAGACGACCCGCAGTCTGTGGGCTGTGCCCTAATAGCCAAATACCGGTCTCAACTATTAAACTTGATTGTTCTTGCCTTCTTAAACTATTGGGGATTGGGGAACCAGCTAGATAGGCTTTGTGCTACTTGTATCTTACATATATGACTTTTGTCAGCCTTGATTTCTATTGGATGACTCGGATAACCTAAATTTATGCTAGTTTTATCCATGTTTAGGGGATGGAAATGACATTCCCACTAACCTAATTAGCATCTTGTATAGATTTCTCTGCTTTGAGAATTCTGTTAATTCTAATTGTTGGTGAATGACTCCGATCTTCTTTTGTTGCTCCATATTCACATGGGGTGACTTATTTTTGGGCTTACTTGAGCACTACAGTTTAATCATGGTAGTGATGATGCAACAAGAATTGTTCAATGCTAGAGGTGGTAAGGAAAGCACCTTTTTATTTTCTGCGATGATTTAGTTGTTGGTGTATGACTCCCACCCAAGCTTATAATGTTATACCAAGACACTTGTGTGCCTAGAAAGATAAAATAGATATATGTATCATTAGTTGCCTTCATTTATTATTGAAAGAGCAGGTCGTGATGAAGAAAAGCGAATGATGGTTAGATCAAGCTTATAATTTTAATTTGTTCCTTCTGCTGCCTATTATTATCAAGTTTTCCTATTTCTCTTTTGAAGGTCTTTAGATGTCCTAATATATGGGCTTATATGCATTAGATGCAAGTAATTTTTAAAGATATTTTTTGAATAAGTCAAATTTTGAAGAATGCATTAGACCGTTTTTTATGTAGGAGCGGCCTACATTAAAGCTCGAGATTTTGGGGACCACCGATCTTTGATCCAATAGCCACCATAACTTCTTCTTTCCTTGATCTTTTCTTCAACCTTGTTATCTTCCCATTTTTCACAAAGCACACAGCCCTTTCACATCTCCTCTAGGGCGTGATGCCCCTACACTGGCCTCCTTCTGCCGTCTCTCGTGGTTCTTGCCGCTGAATCCACAATCACAATCCAACACAAGGAACAATGTTTCCGACATCGTAGCTAAATGATCTCTTACTGTGTTTCAGACATCGTAGCTAAATGATCTCTTGCTCTAGCTAAACAATGGGTGGAACATCAATAAAATACAGCAGCACTCTTTAAATTTGTCTAATATGATGTCATATAGTAAGGTCCTTGTGGTGGAACATGCTTGTCTGGGTTCACTTCTCTACTCAGCCTACGTGTCGTATTTATTATGGAAATTAAACAGCAATAGTCTTCCAATGGTAGATGGTGTTCCTGTTGATAACGAGACGCCTACGGTGACTTTATGAATATCAAGATCGGATCTACTGGTCTTTTGCAAAAAAATGGTGTCATAATATTCATTGTACCCCTAAAATGCATACATATATCATAAACTTGCTAAGTGTGTTATTTTGAGATCAAAATTACCTAATAAGTATGTAATCACATAAGTGGCACTTTAATATGGAGCTCGAGATGTCCGCATGCTCGACGTGTTCTCATAGATGTCACTGTTGTCCTATTTGCATGCCAATAGGAAGTTTGTGCTACTTAGGCGATTATGATCTTGAGTGGCATATTTAACACATTTAGGGACACATGTATGTACCTTCTTGATGATATTGTAATGGAACGACAAACCTATTTCTTCATTTTTTTCGCCAACAAATCCGAATTATCTTGAAGACTAGAAAGATACACAAAACTCCAATGATTGTTGGACACGATTCGATCTGGCGTTAAATAATCAAGAATTTCTTTATTATTTTTTACCAAAAGTATCTAAGAGTCTATGACTTACTTGATCATTAGCCATCGATAGATCAAAGATATATAATCCATGAACAGAACAGAATAAATATTCGTTTGATCTTAATCCTTGTGGAGCGAAAAAGATGCTATACTGGATATGCACATACTTACTGACAATATCCATAAAAGGCTTGTAGTTTAGAAATCAAGATAACAGGAGGAAAGTATAGATAAAGTATTCAAATTGGCATTCAACACTGCCCTGATTAATTTGCATGATTTGCACAATTGCAATCCTTATTTCCCAATTTGGGAGCAGCTGGCCAACTGCTGTTGATTCATTTGATGAGGAATGATGGGAGAACTATCCAACCAAAAACAACGCTAACGTTGCCAAAAAAAAAGAAGTAGGAGGCTCTTTTGCCACCCTCGATTACTACTTGCATGAGCAGCTCGGCTGAGCTGAAAATAGGACAATAGAGGACACCGTTGCCCAGCCACCGTTGACACTGCCAGCAGCCTGAAATGATTTCACAGTTGACACCCGGAGTTGAGAGTTCATACCATCTCCTTTTTTCTTATAATTCATACCATCTCCTTTTAAGTTCTACAACTTAAGATACAGAACGTTCCATTTCCCAAAAGGCTTCAAGGCAAAAATAAATAAACAAAATTGGAGCAATTTTTTTTTATCTCAAATTGGAACAGGTAGTGTTGGCTAATATGTAAGACTGAACTGGAACAGGCCCGATGCAAGTATTGATTTTGGCCTAAGCCCATAATGTGGCAATCCCTGGGCCCCCTGAGCCCTTGACCATCCGGCGGGGGACTGGCGATCGCTTGTATTCTTCCTGCGTTTCAAAGCATAGGAGAAGACAAGCGCAGGTACTCCATAGTCCATACGACCATACCTGATCCGAGGACAAAGACGTCGCCGATTCTTCTTAGCGGCGGGTTGTGGCACAACTGGGGTGGTAACGGATCATGGCCCGTTTGTTCCTTCACAATCTAACTTGGCCCTAACAAAATTTAGCTCAAAAACTAGTATTATTTTGGCCCGATCCTAATTCGGTCCGATCCTTTAAATTTCTAGTACAAAAGTGATGGCCCTTTACCACCCCGCACAACTGGCCGCTCCTTTTCTGTGGTCTGGGGCTTCCATTTGCATATGGCCATCTGAGTAACAAAATCCCAATGACAAGCACATAGGAATGTCAAATGGAGACTGGGACTGGCGATCGCGTGTATTCTTCCTGTGTTTCAAAGCATAGGAGAAGACAAGCGCAAGTATTCCATACCTGATCCGGAGACAAAGACGTCGCCGCGCAAGTATTCCATACCTGATCCCGGGGACAAAGACCTCGCCGCGCAAGTATTCCATAACCTGATTCCGGGGACAAAGACCTCGCCGATTCTTCTTAGCGGCGGGTTGCGACAGAACTTGCTGCTCCTTTTCTGTGGTCCGGGGCTTCCATTTGCATATGGACATCTGAGTAACAAAATCCCAATGACAAGCACACAGGCATGTCAAATGAAAGACCACATAACCTTTATTCTTGGACCACGGCTGTTTTGTTCATATATTAACATTTTAGCCCAAGCAAAGTTCTTAGGGAGGAAACACACCCATGAAAATTCACTCCACAAATTGCTCTGCAGTACTGGTAAATATTTGTGGCCAATGGAGAATCTAGACTGTGGCAGCACAGCAGTTGCAATACGAACAGTACAACATTGGTTTGCAACAAGAACTGAAGAATAGTAAACTGAGTGCAAATAGGAAAACTTGACATGTGCAGTGGATATATAGCACCAGATAGGAAAGCCCGCAAAGTACACAACAAATATTTCAGACTCCATGAATTTTCAACGGCCCTAAGATGCTAATGATATGCTAACACAGGAGAGAAACAACAGCAACAAACATAGAACTAGATCTTGGAAAACGGGCTGGACCAAGGGAAGCCCAGGAAGATCATGCAACCGAAAACAGTCGCGGTCAGCTGCGACCCCAAGTTTTGGATTAGGCAGGAATCTTGCTCGTATCCTTGCACCACTCATTCTATCCACCAACCATTCGTCTCATCTTGGCTGGGGCCACCACATAAACCAAGCTTTTCCTTCCTATTTCTTCCCACAGACTCCTATGGCCACCACCTCCCCTTCTCCTTCCGCCTCTCCTCCTTAGTCTCATCTCTTTCGTCTTGCTGCCTCCAATTCATCAGCCCCCTCTTCTACTTCCGCCACTCCATGTCTCAATCCTCTCCATTCTTCTCCATCACCCGAGCACACGCTGGAGCAGGAGGGCGGGCTGCAGCAGCCGCCCTCCTGCTCAGTCACTCCGTTGCCCAGCTGCCAGCCAGCAGTCACGGCCTGAGGTGTTTCCCTCTGGCCAGAGTGACACCTGCAAGGACGCTGCGATTGCACCTGAGCCTCCCTCATGCTACACTGTCCTCCTTTGCCGATGCTGATGATGGCTCTGGCGCGAAAGCCGGTGATGCAGAGGCTGGGGAGCAGCAGAACGAGATGTCAGAGATGGCCAAGGCATTCAATATCTCGCCACGTATGGCGATGTCGATCTCCATGATGATTGCATTCGCTGCTCTCACTGTGCCGCTGGCAATGCGCTCGCTTGTCTGTCATGGAACCTTCAAGATGAGTGCACTGGCATATTTTACACTTCTGTCAGGGTTCTACATGGCATGGAATATTGGGGCCAATGATGTAGCAAATGCCATGGGAACGTCAGTGGGATCTGGAGCTTTGACACTCAGGCAGGCAGTGCTGACCGCAGCAGTGCTAGAGTTCTCCGGTGCATTCCTTATGGGCACCCATGTCACCAGCACCATGCAGAAGGGCATACTGGTTGCGTCTGTCTTCCAAGGAAAGGACTCTCTGCTCTTTGCCGGATTGCTGTCCTCCCTCGCTGCTGCTGGCACATGGCTACAGGTAAGCTCAATTACCCCTTTGAGCTCTCCTATACCACACCAATCAGATTGTGCAGTCTGCTAATCACATGATTACTGAGACTTCACCTAGTTCAACTTCAGAGTTCATCCTACAATACAGAAGGTTTTGGAAGTACTATCAGTGAGATTGATTAGTATCCTCAATCTAATGGAAAATTCATAGATCTCTACACTCATGTAAGCTAGTGAATTGCCAAACAAATTATTGTGGATAGCTGTATTTCTAATATGAAGCCTACTATGTGAAATCTTTCAGACGCAACTGGATGTAATCACAGAATATATATACACACACCCCCCCCCCCCCCCCCCAACCTCCTGCTCTGTGAAATGTCCTGCACCTCACAGGTGGGCCCGCATAACAGCATGGCTAACCAGGCCAGCATGACAGCCCACAGTGGCAAAACAGCCATATAAAACCAACCCATGGGGTCATTTGAATGGTATAGATACTTTAAGGGCTACAGTACCTGATTTCATAGTTGAAGGGGAAAGCAAAAATTTGCAAAGGGAAAGCACTTAACAGACAAATTTATCTTCTACGACAACTAGTAACAACTCTACAAAAGAAAGTCAACTAGCAGCTTAACAGATATAAGTATATAACCATCTACTAGAGCACGGTTTTAGCTACATCTATATGAAAATCTTATACATGCATTTTGAGACTGCTTTAGTTATATGAAGTCTTATGACCTATCAATGCAAACTTCTGCACATTGCATTTCAATTCCAATACTGAGGTAATTATCTGGCGCTTCACCAGTTACAAGTTAATAGGTACACAAACAAACAAAACCAAGGCAATTCATTGAACAAGGTGCGGTAACAACATAGAAGCAAGGAACAAAAGTGGATATTCTAGCATATAGAAGTTTTTAACAAGCAGAAGTCGAATAACATAGTTTTAGTGTATCATTGATTGTGTTACATCTATGCAAGCAAAAAGGCTATGGTATTTGCATGTTTGGGTGAGAATCCAAAACAAACAGCATGCTTCCCAAAATAGCTTTTTATCATCATCAGATGTAATGCCTCCCAAGGTTCAGCCTCTGCATAGGGTCCAAACACTTGTAATGAATAAGAAGCTTCCAATGACATTTATAAGCAGGTACATGTACTAACCTGTGCTGTTTATTTAGGTTGCTTCGTCATATGGCTGGCCTGTCTCAACTACACATTGTATTGTTGGGGCCATGGTTGGTTTCGGGCTGGTATACGGAGGGGTGAATGCAGTTTTCTGGAGCTCCTTGGCTAGAGTATCTTCATCTTGGGTCATTTCTCCTTTGATGGGCGCAGCAGTCTCTTTTCTTGTTTACAAGTGCATACGAAGGGTAAGTGCTAGAGTAGGTTTCCTTTATAACGTAAATGGCAAAAAAGACAGGTTCACTTTAGCAGTTAGGTAGAAATCTAATACACCAAATGAGCATATAATCTAAATTTCATAAATACAGAGCATAAAAAGTGTTCCAGATGAAATGCAAAGGCCAATTTCATACTGACCAGTTTTCACTTCAGTTTGTATACAGTGCACCAAATCCAGGCCAGGCTGCAGCTGCTGCTGCACCAATTGCAGTGTTTACTGGTGTCAGTGCAATCTCTTTTGCTGCTTTTCCTCTCAGTAAGGTCTTTCCGATTGCGCTCCTGCAAGCATTATCCTGTGGGGCAATAGGAGCCATCATTGTTAACCGAGTTATTCAGAAACAGCTAGGTGAGCTACTGTCTTCAGAAGCAGAAAAGATAGCGTCTGCCGAGAAGTCGAATGTTCAGCAGGTTGGATTTCTTTCGGATGTTGCTGGCCCTACCGGAGCTCAATTGCAGATCGTGTATGCTGTATTTGGTTACATGCAAGTCTTATCAGCATGCTTCATGTCATTTGCTCATGGAGGCAATGACGTCTCTAATGCCATAGGGCCCCTGGCTGCAGCTTTGTCCATTCTTCAAGGCATGGCGAGCAGTGCTGAGATAGCCATACCTACTGAAGTTCTTGCTTGGGGTGGGTTTGGAATTGTTGCAGGTCTTACAATGTGCGGATATAGGGTGATAGCAACAATTGGCAAGAAAATCACGGAATTAACACCAACTAGGGGCTTCGCAGCAGAGTTTGCAGCAGCTTCAGTGGTCTTGTTTGCATCAAAGCTTGGGTTGCCGATTTCTGCCACACATACACTTGTTGGAGCAGTGATGGGTGTCGGATTCGCAAGAGGGCTCAACAGAGTCAGAACAGAGACAGTTCTTGAAATTGTGGCCTCCTGGTTGGTCACAATTCCAGTTGGTGCTGTGCTATCTATTTTCTACACAGTGATCCTAACAAAGATTTTGGCATACTTTATGTAAGTGGATTGTGAAATATAAGAACTGCATTTAATTGGCACAGCCCTTATTACTTCATAAATTTTGATCAGTGGAAGCTGATCTCAATAGTTCCATCAGAAAGTTACAAGAATTCCCAAGAGCAAATAATCATTTCCTTGGCAACTGAGCAAGATTAGGAAAAAAAAGGTTTTTCAGCAAATAATCATGGTGTACACACCAGGTTCTTCAACTTTTTGTACTACCTTGTATGTCTATCACAAGGTCAAATACTGTAACTTCTTGTAGAGCTATTATACACAATAGACAATGATGGGTTAATTTCTTCTTGTAAGCTGTAATCATATCACATGGCTTTGTTACTTCGCAATCACCTGACATAAGAGAAGAGATATTTTCTCTGTACAAAAGTATAGGATAAAAGCAAGTTGATGACTGACAAGAATGCAGCATTACAGTAGGTGACTGGTAATATTAATTGATTATACTAAAAAGCAAAGAACAGTTTGCAACAGAAGTATCAACATTAGTAATTTCAACTATGACATACTGTGTTGTCTTGTTTTAAATGCCCCTAGATAGATAATGGAACTTTGGGATCATCAAACTTTTTATGAAAATTTTACACATGTGCAGAGGTTTCAGAAAAAAGAGAATGGGGAAGACTGGTCATGGCATATTCAACATTCATATTACCAGCTTAAAAAACACACACAGAAAAACACAGTAAAGAAAATGGCCTTATTAAATCAGAGAACTGAAAATTACTGATATTCATGTGTTGTTCTACAAATCCAATGTTACTTATAGCTCCATCTTCAATCTCAGGAATGGCAATTATGTTAAGCAGACCAAAAGCATAGGCTTCCTAATTTTCATGTAGGGAATTGTAACTAGAAAAGCACCACGAAACAGAAACAGTATAAGTAAGTAAGTAACACGCCAAGGACTAATTAGTCCAGGCAGAAACAGTAAACTGCAGGAGAAGTAACACAATCTGGCACAGTAAGGAGACTAGTGTCTGGATTTTAGATAAGACCAAGTAGCATTGATCATCTAATTTCATACACAAGGTCCACGTCCACATGAGTGAAATGACAGGGAACTCGCTCAAATCCTCATGACAGACAACAGCAGGATAGGGTAACACAGCACATGCAGATAGGAGGAGCCAATCGGGGATCGCGAAATACAGACTGGACATCGGGGAGGGCGAGGCTCCAGGTCGCGGGCAAAGCACGGGGAACCGCCCGGGTCAGCCGGTTTCCTGGTCGAAGTCGTCGCCGTCTGACTCCTCGACGTTGTCGGCGTCGTCTTCCTCCACCTCAGCGTCGTACTCCTCCTTGGTGTCGCCCGTGGGTTTCCCGATGATCACCAGGTTGCTGTTGGTCTTCCGGATCTCGTTCAGCTGAGCGGCGAGTAGGAGACAAATAAAGCGAAGCGTCAGTTATCATCGCGCTGGCGGGGCACTAGCGCGGAAGGCGGGGAAGCGAGCGAGGGGAGGGTCGCGTTGGAGAAGGGAAATGGAGAGCAGCAGCACCTTATCCTCGAGGTCGGACTCCGCCATGGCGAGGAGGAGCTCGTCCTCATGGGAGGTGGCCGGCACGGGAAGCAGCGTGGACGCCGGGATCAGCGGCGGCGATGGCCACTGCCGCATCAGCGCCGGGAACTGCAGCATCTCCGCTCTCCGCTCCGGTCGCCGCAGCTTCACTTGAAGACTCACCCGGCGATTTGGGGGCAGCACTATGCAGTTGCAGCGGCGGCGGTGGCGGAGCCTCAACTGAGTTCATCAATTTCTTACTGGGCTGTGTGGGCTTTCAACTCGGTGGGCCGTCACCGCCTAGCCATTGGAAGGAAAAAGTCTCTTTTGCATGCCTGGATATAAGACCGAGTTCGTGAAACCACCCTAGACACCAAAACCGGGTGAACTACCTCCCTTAACTTTCAAAACCGTTCATCTTGCATCCTTGCCGTGGTTTTAAGCGGTTTTCAAGGTGGTTTTACCTTTTTCAATTGAAAATAAATCTCGTAAATATTTATTAAACCACAAAAAATATCCCTAAGCTTCTAAAAATTATGAGAAAAATCCTAGAGATGGATTGAGATGCAAAAAAATCTAAATAAAATATTTAAAACTAGTGAAAATGACTACAAAATTTTCTAAAATTTAAATTTAATTCTAGCAAATGGAAATATATCCAAAAACTTAAACACACATGAAATTTTCTAAATGTATCTTGAATACTTTTCTCAATAAAAACATGAAATGGAGCCAGTAGTAAAACATTCATCGTAAATGCATTCAACCATCATAAATGTAGATATAAATTTAAATAAATATATATATATAAATGTTTTGTATATATTTTCTATTTTGCTAGAGCTAAATCTAAATTTTAGAAATTTTTATTGATATTTTCACTAGTTTAAATATTTTATTTAGATTTATTGCGTCCCATTCCATCTCTAAATTTTTTTCTCAAATTTTTTAGAAGCTTAGAAATATTTTTTGTGGTTTAATAAATATTTACGAGATTTATTTTCAATTGAAAAAAGGAAAAATCACCTTGAAAACTGCTTAAAACCACAGTAAGGAGGCAAAGTGAATGGTTTTTAAAGTTGGGGGAGGTAGTTCACCCGGTTTTCGTGTCTAGGGTGGTTTGCGAACTCGGTTTTGTATCAGAGAGGTAAACGAGACTTTTTCCCCGTTAGAATGGGCAGGACGGCCCATCACAACTCACAATCCACGCCGTGCCGCAATACGCGCCCGTTCGTTGCAACCCCGCATAAATTCTTCCCGTTTTCTCGCTCCCGAATTCCTCCCCTCCCCTCCCCTCCTCTCCTCTCGTCTCGTCTCCCTCCAAGGCGGGCTCCCAATCCTCTTCCATTCCGCTCCGCTCGCCTCCACCGATTCCCCAGCTCGGGCACGAGCGGACGGAACAAGCCGCCGTCTCGCGAGTCCCCGCGCCGCCGTCGCCATGGATCCGACGCCGCAGTCGCACCCGATCCTCGCCTACGTGCTGTCCCGCCTCCCGTCGCTGCCCGCGGTGAGGACGCCGCGGTCCCCGCGGGAGCGGGACCTGGAGCAGCCGTCCCCGCGCACGCCGCTGGGCGCCGCGGAGATCGACCTGGTGGGGCGCATGCCGGGGCTGCGCCACCCGTCCGTGCTCTCCGCCATGACGCGCGCCGTGGCCGACGTCGCCTCCGCGCGCGACGCGATCCGCCTCCTGGGGCCCCGGCCCGACCACGAGCAGGTCGACGCCGCCCGCGCGCTCCTCCTCGCCGCCGCGGCCGAAAAGCCGGGCGCGGCCGGGGAGGAGATGGACGAGGAGGAGAGGCTGGAAGCGAGCCGGGAGGTGGTGCGGCTGGAGGAGGAGCACGAGGCGTACGGCGCCATGGTGCGGGAGGCGGAGGGGAAGCTGGAGGAGGTGTACCGGATGGCGACGCACGGGAGGGACGTCCCGGAGGCGGGAGGCGACGGGAAGAAGGGGGAGGAGGGGGCGGGCGCGGTGGACGAGGAGGTGGTGCGGGTGCTCAAGGAGGCCGAGGAAGGGAAGACGCTGGAGCGGGTGAACTTCGCCGATCGCCAGCTGCGCCTCCTGCCGGAACCCGTCGGCCGGATCCGCGGCCTCCTCGCGCTCGACGTCTCCCGCAACCAGCTCCAGGTTAGGGACTCCGACACACACACATGCACCCGCCATTGCGCTGTCTCTGTCGTCGTACAACGGCGTTCGGGAAATTTGTTCAGAAGTACGTATTCAGATTGGTCGAATCGAGGTTGGGTTGTAGGAGTGACGCGTCTTCTCGTGATCTGGGATTGCAGATGATATATGTCAATGCTTGAAGGAAAGATGAATCATGGAAATGCAGTGCTGTTTGTAACCGTTGACACATTCATGCATGGTAGTTGTTTGGTAGGGAATTCATATTATAATTAGGAATATAGAGCAATTTAAGAAGCTAAAAGTTCACCAATTGCGAACAAAAATAATCGACCAAACCAATTTGGCAGTGATCGAAATGCATTCATATGTGGTGTTCAGCAAGGTACCCGTTTCCTTGCCCTGCTTCACGCCTTCACCAGTGGTGTTGGTTGAATTCGCAGGTGATTCCCGATGCTATTGGCGGGCTCGAACACCTGGAAGAGCTCCGCCTCGCCTCCAACAATTTGGTTTCCCTCCCGGACTCCATCGGCCTCCTCTCCAACCTCAAGCTCCTCGACGTCTCCGGCAACCGCCTCAGGGTTCTGCCCGACACCATCTCAAAATGCAGGTATAAAACAACCACCAAATCATCCATTTCTTCTTGTTCTTGCTCGTTGTAACCGGCCACCGAGTTCCAGGTCGCTGGTGGAGCTGGACGCGAGCTACAACGCCCTGGTGTATCTCCCGACGGGCATCGGCCACGAGCTGGAGCACCTGCAGACCCTGCGCGTGCACCTCAACAAGCTGCGCTCCCTGCCGTCCTCCGTCTGCGAGATGCGGTCGCTGCGCCTGCTGGACGCGCACTTCAACGAGCTCCGCGGCCTGCCGGCCGCCATCGGACGGCTGTCGGCGCTGGAGACGCTGGACCTGAGCAGCAACTTCAGCGACATGCGCGACCTGCCGCCCTCGTTCTGCGACCTGGAGGGGCTCCGCGAGCTCGACCTCAGCAACAACCAGATCCGCGCGCTGCCGGACTGCTTCGGCCGGCTCGGCAGGCTGGAGCGGCTCCGCCTGGACCAGAACCCGCTCGCCGTGCCGCCGCAGGAGGTGGTCGCGGCCGGCGTCGCCGCGGTGAGGGAGTACATGGAGACGCGGCTGGCCGAGATCGTCGCCGAGGAGGAGCGGCGGCGTCTGAGCGCGGCCGCCGCGGCGGAGAGCCCCAAGGCGTCCACGCCCAGGGAGTGGCTGACACGGAGCGTGTCGTCGCTGAGCACCTGGGCTGTGAACAAGGTCGTCGGGCAGGAGAAGGTGGCGGAGGAGGACGAGTTCCTGCAGCAGCAGTTCTGAAGGGTTGACCGGCCGGCCGGCTGCCTCCGTCCGCTGACCGTCGCTAGCCGCTAGGGATGGCAGCAGGTTGGTTTGGTTTGGTTTGTCCAAGACTAGTGTGCACGTTGCATGATGATCGTACATTCATTTATTCGGTGTTTCGTTATTTTATCACTAATATTTCTTACTGATATTTGTAAGTATAACACATTTTTTTTGGGTCGTGTCTTGAAATGTAATCTTGTTGTGAACTGTTCTATGAAACGGCATGCACAATTGTTGTCGAAAGAGATGTACACATATGGATCTGGTAGTTGACCATTAACGTGAAATTAGCAGTCCCTGTGCATGATAACATACGGAGTAGTATGTCTTAATGTAGCATTGTATAAATTCACTTATATCAACAGATGGTCAAAAGAGGAATGTGTACTTGGCATGTTTGCAATTTGTTTCTCTTGTTTGTAATTGAGGCGAGGAAATGTGAAGAAACCCATTGACGGTTCGCTGGGTTGCCGTATCATAATCATGGGCGAAGTTAGACCGTATCAAAACATTCTCTTAAACCGGTAGATAATAATTAATAATAGTTATGCTAGAAGTATATAAAGCACGATAATATGTATCCTAATGTAGCATGTATAAATTCACTTATGTCAACACATGGTCAAAAGAGGAATGTACTAGGCATTTTTTTCTATTTGTTTTTTCTCTTATTTGGCGACGGAAGCGACGAAATACGAAGAAACACAATGAACGCTTAGCGAGCTAAGCTAGAGGAAAGGTGAGCCTCACGAAGAGAAAACTAATGTATCTCGAGTATATACACTGCTGACTAGAATGATGACAAAAATTTATAAAATGAAAACGTAACAAATAATATATGAAATAATTGTGTGTAACTAGTGAACCATGGAATGGTGACAGCAATCCAAAAAACCTATCGTGAAAGTATACGAGCCTAGGATATATGAATATGAACGATTTCTTTATCGAATATTCATACTTCTAAGACATGAATATTGTCCCGTCAAGATGCAAGTAAAATAACAGAAAACAAGCACACGGATTAAACAATTTACAGGGGCTAAGCGCATACACTGAATGACACATCCATGTAGGTCCATGATCAAATTACATGTTCACATACACTGAATAACACATCCATGTAGGTCCATGATCAAATTACATGTTCGCAATCTCGGTCACAGGTAAAGGCATAACAGCCAGTCCATACAAAGCAGTTCACCTGACAAGGTGACTGCTCTCCTGAGGCGCACACGCGCAAAATAGTACTAGAGTTCATCGGCACCAGGCAGACCACACGCACGACAGATATAAAGAAGTCCCATAACACAAGCAGTTCACGATAAGCAAGCTCTTGAGACGTGATAGAGCTGTACCAGAGTGGTACAGCAGTCTTATTATTTATACAAGTAGAACTTAGGGTAACTGTGTGCACAGGCACACGATCTTCACTTGTCCTTCTTCTCCCTGGCGATGAGGTCCATCACAGCTCGCTTGATGCTTCCCCCGTTCCTCGCAAGCAGCTCCTTGTTCACCTCAGTGTCATCAAAGCCCTGAAATGCACGCCTAAGTTCAGAAGCATGTTGCGGTCATTCTATGGAAACTGTACAAAACCAACAGAGGCATATATCTTACCATCTCCTCCAGCTCTGCAAGGAGGGGATCCCATTCGTTGACGCCACACAGATCATCAACAGACTGCTCCAGGTTGTAATTGTTCTGCCTAAGGATTTCCTTGTTCAGATCAATCTGCTTAAAGCCCATTTCCTCCAGCTCCCTAAGCAGCTTCTCCTCATTGTGACCCTCTATGTCAAAAGGCTCAGGTGCTGCAGCACTTACAGGTGGAGGCAGAGGGGCGGATGCAGGGGCAGGAACAGGTACAGGTACAGTTGTAGGCAGGATGGGCACATTAACAGGTGTTGGTACAGCTGGCACAACAAGATCAGGTGTAGACATACTAACAGGAGGCACAAAAGCAGCAGCAGTTGCACTGGACATGGGAACATCAACGATAGGGTTTGCAGGAGGCAGTGCAGACTCAGATGTATCAACTAGAGCAGGCTGAGATTTCTTGGGCTCTGGAACATCAATAGGATAGAAATGGAACTCTTTAGTGCGTTTGGCATGTGCGCTAAGGGCTGAGTCAACAGGCTCGATGTTCACATCAATTAAGTTAGTTGTGCTTGCACCATTGCTTTCTGGAGGCAGATTCAGGTTAATAGCAGTGTTCCTGTTACTGTCATTAACAAAGGAAGGATCTTCCACCTACAGATGCAGTTAAAAGTTCAGAATTTAAGATAAAAAGAAGGAAAATACTGAGAGCAAACTTCTAAATTTTGAGAAGCAGCTAGGTAACAACCTGGATATGAACCCAAACTCGCTGACCAAATTTCTGACCAGAAGGAGATGCCAACCTCCAGTAAGAAATGTACCTCCCTGGCCTTGTAGGTGCCACAAAATCAACCGCAACATCAATCTCCTTATCCACAGGAAACCCATTGACTGGAATCTGCACAATACAAAACTCATAACTGAGAATTTCTTACAGTTCTACAACTTGCATCCTAGTTTGCAATTTGAAACAGCAAGCACAAACATGGCCAAAGTAGCTACCTCTAATGGAACAGAGGTCTGCAATGCAAACTGATCTCCACCGACCCAGATAAGCTGTGTGCCCAATGGCCACACAATAGACCCATTGTTATGCATGCGCCAAATCTTTGTGAATGCGGTAGAAGGCGTCATCAGTGTTCCATCTAGGACAGTTACATCCAAAATGAAACGGCTTTCAAGTTTCTCCCGCTTTGACTTCATCACGACGCGTGGGTGGTGCACCTTTCGATGCTGACAAAAAATATATATTATAAATCTGCCAAGAAACTTGAGCCACACAAAGGTGTACTTTCAGAAAGAGCTACTCACCGCATGAGAATCCCTCAGTAATCTGTGTGGTAAAATAGGCTTGTCAATTTTGGTGTACTCGGTTTCATTTCCCATGCGCTGGAAACAGGAATCACATAGATCGTAGTCTTCTTTCCTGTACAGAAAGAAAGGACGATATCAGATCTAACACCATCAAATACAACCGAGAAAATATTGAATAGACGATTAATCAAGGCCTTACACATTAGACTTGTAGCGTGGACCAACAATTGGCTGCACCCCACAACCATCACACTGAATCCATCTATGGAGACTACGCTGTGCCGAGTTATCAATATTACCAGCAAGATCTCCATATAGGTGCCCAGAAGACAAGAGACGACCTGGATAAGGAAAATGCGGAGAAGGTCTATAACCGGGGGGTGGAGGCGGCACTGCTGCAGGTGGTGCATATGGCACTTTATACATTGGAACGCGCCATCTGGAGTCACTATTGGCTTTTGCATTATCTTCAGACTGCCACGGGTTTTGTTGGCATCTTCGTGGCCGGAACCATTCAGAAACACAAGGAGGTGGTGGAGGTGGAGCATGAACGGGAACAGCATATGGGGCAGGCTGAGTGGCAGATGACATAACAGATTTGCCCTTACTCTGAGAATCAATCTTCCCTTTGCAAACCGTTTTGTCAACTGAATTACCAGGGAACAGCAACTCCTCGACAGATGGGTACAACGACGGTTGTTGACCATGGGAAGCTCCAGCAGTAGGAGCAGCAGGAGCAGGAGCCCCATCTAACACACTCCTAAGACCCAAACATGCCTTAGCTTTGGGCTCATCTTTGGCTTTGGGAGGAGCCTGCGTCTGTGTCACACCACTAGAAGAGCTGGATGACCCATCAGCATGTGCATCAGATGGTCCATTGCCACTATTGCACGGTGCCATCATTTGTACAAAAGGCTTCATCAGCTCAGCTAATGGTGGCGGTGCTGCATCAAGTACTTCATGAGAGAGTTTTGCAAGGGCATCAGGAATTGGCTCTGGGATAGACTTGATAGCTTCACCAATAGCTGATTTTATATGTGCCAGACTTTCTTCCTGAGCAGGCTTCAAACCTTCAAGAGCTGACATTATCTGGGATAGTGGATCCTGGGCACTTGGTTTCACAGGTATAGAATTTTTCTCCTTCTGTTCAGGTGGTTGACTTTTCTTTAGTTGAACAGTAATCCTCAGAGGGTTTAATTTCTGACGCAGAGCTGCATCACGCAGGTCATCGTCATCATCCAGCATGACAGTGTCACCATCCTCGTCGGTGTATGTCAGAATGAATTCGGCATCAGTCCCAAACTTAAAGGCAGTGGCTATCTTTGCCCGTAGAGCAGATAGATTCATGTCAAAATGAGCTCCACTGACACAACCATAAAACCTCTTAAGCGTGTCACCATATTTGACCTGAACCACACATGAGAATATCTGATAAGTTACATCTAAAAACACACGCACATAAACAGACATAGGAAAACAGCAAAATGAGACTAGTCTCTGCGATAACACAAATCCTAGGTATGTTGAAGCTTGTTAATTTGAACTGTTGAGACCTAAGCCTCTAGGAATAAGAATTTTAAAATACATATATTTTTCCATGTTTGAAAACAATAAAAAGGACATTAGTTAAACAATATCGAGAAACATAGGAAAATGGTGTAGGACTATTGAAAGAAAGGACAGCTCAACAAGGTTGAAATGGTTGAATCATACAATCTAAACAAAGTGGTGTAATGGAAAAAACATACTACACCTTGATGCAACCACATGATGCAAGGATATCTTATCATTCAACATATTCCGAAAAACCTACATGACTTAACCCTCAGGCCTCAGCTATGATGATCATCCTTGTCTAATTCTCCAATTCAAAATCATAAATGAACTGAAAATAAAGCAAGGAAAGCAATAGAATGCCTAAAATCTTGTTAAAAGTTATCCTTTATCCTTCTTCAATCAAAACTGACAGAAGATAGAACAATGTACAAACATATACCCTGAAGGCATTGTAAATGGTAAGGATGACTTTTTATATTCTAAACCAGAAATCTAAACTCATTAGAAAGTAAGCAGTTCTCGTCTAAATAACACAGGTACAAGTAACCTGACCAAAAGAATCATTTTTTCCTGCTATTTTAAGCTTCCAGAAGGGGTAACCCGTGAACAACACACACTGAACGTTAGATTCAGAGATCACACAATACCAAGTTACCAACTAGGTGCATATTTCATCAGGAGATTACCTAGACACCATCTTCACTACTATATGAACAATAAGGGGACACTACTGACAGATTAGTCCCCAATCAAATGTGTGCCTGATAATAAGCGGGGAACTGGTCAAGAACACAGTATAAACGTTAAGACTCCTAGATCACACAATACCAACTAGGTGCATATTTCATCAGGAGATTACCCTAGACACCATGAGAAAACATAGGGCATATTCACTGCTACAGTATTAACTATCAGGCGACACTACCGGCAGATCAATCCCCAACCAAAACAGTGTTGGATAATAAGCATACACAAACAAACTCCTTGTTCATGGTCTCACACCAACATGGGCCAACAAGGAAGCATCTTCACTGAACCACACAGATCAATAAACTAAGCAGATAACCAAAATTCCTCCTCTAGAAGAAAAAAAATTACACCAACAGAACAAATCGCAAAACCCTACCACTGGACTACGGAAACCCTCTGTTTCCGTCGATCAAAACCCCAATCCGCACTACGCCCAGATCAGATCGACGATTCCACACAGAAACCCCAACCCCCGGCCCTACCCACAACGATCAAACCCATCAACAAAGGGCGGTTCCCCACACCTCACGCCACTACTACAGTACCCCCTAAATCGCACAGAACCCAAGTACGAATCCACAGATCTTCGGCCTGGTGCCGCACCTTGAACGTGACGTCCCACGGCTCGGCCTGCGGGCCGAAGGGGAAGAACGTCGGCGCGGCCGGCGAGCTCCGGTCGGACATCGCGTCGGGGGACCCCCGCGGCGGGGGAGAGGAAGGAGGACGAAGCGGCGATCGGGCCGAACCCTAGCGGAGTCAGTCAGCGGTCGATCCGGGGCCGAACCCTCGACGCGATCGGAGGAGGGGACGGCGAGGACAGCGGGCTGCGTAGCCGTAAGCCGCAGCGGCGGTGGTGGTGGTGGTGCGGGGAGTGTCGATGCGGCCAACGCCTGGACACCAGAGGCCCTCTTTATCACGCCTCGTTCGTTTCCTTCCCAGCGAAGGGATGGATAGCTCTAGGCGGTGCCGTTGGGCACTTAATGCCCGGGCCCACGCGTCAGCGAGCGAGCCTCCGGTCGCTTTCCGAATCCGCTGGGCCTTTTTCAGCTCGCGTGTCACGGCGGCCCACGGGTGGGGTATACATGTCAGTGACGGGTATATTTGTCGTGTATGGATAAGGATCTGGGATTAAAAAATTGCGGCTAGATAACTGTCCTCTTCTTTGGGCGCAAGTCGGGATCACCTCGCCTGCTGGACCGTGCGCGTTACCGACGTGCCACTGGGCGGTGGGGCCCGTTGGATTTCCTTCCATCTGGCTCGTTGTCGCGGGGCAGGTGAGGCGAGAGAGAGAGAGAGCATTTATTTGTCGTGACTAGACGATATCAGGGTAGAGTGGTGGTGGCCTCTTCTTCTTGCCGTGCAAGGTGGGTGTTGCGTTCGATGATCGGGCTAAGGAATTGACCTTCTCAAGGAGTCATGTGCCCGTGAGGCCGTGACCCCGCGGCGGAGAGGCACACGCACACCTGACACCTCCACCTCCTCCCCTCGTGATTTTATTGTTGTTTCGCCGTGCAGCGTGGTCTCGGGCTCTCGGCATCGAGCGTCTGAATGAGAACGAACTTGCCGAGTAGATGAACAGTGCTATACTTGACAATACTTGCGATTGCGAAGTTATGTTTATGCCGTATATTTAACTGTTTATCCTACCTAAAATTCGAACGTGACCCGCTAATGTACACGTGCCAATCTTTGAGTGTGCTCTGTGGACCTGATAACCGCCTCGCACAAAATTTGATCCATGCATGTAATGTTTTTTTACGGGTATGTGATGTTTGAAGTTTACGCTACACATTTTAAAAATAAGAGTTCACAACGCATCAACCACGCGGTCCACGCCACGTCTTGCGTGCGGATGCTATACGTTGATCGAGCCGTGGCAGCTCTTCCGATTATGGTCCAATGTTACGTTCTACCAAGCGCGATGAACAATTTGAAGTGCCGGCCTTCTTCAACGTCCGATATTTTCGATCCTGTTCATGGTGCCTTTCCGAATCTACTCTACTCTTAGGCCTTGTTTAGATCCTAAATTTCACTTCCAAAGTTCACTACGCAAAAAGAAGATTTACATCATATCAAAATACCGGCACATGCATGAAATACTAATTGTAAATAAAATAAAAAAACTAATTGCACAGTTTTGTTGTACTCTGCGAGACAAACATATTGATTCTAATTAATCAATTTTTGAATAATTTTTACACATACAAACGAAATGCTACAGTGACGCAATGATTGTAAACCCCCAGGATGACAAATTTTGCATGTCTTACTTCTAAAATGTTGTCTGCCATGCTGCGCCATTCCCAGAATTCGTACTCACACACGGGGCGGGTGTCTGCAATCTGCACCGAGGAAAAACGCATATGGAGAAGCCGGAGACGGGAACCAAGGGCAGCGCCAAGGGTATGCCTTCGTATTCACGGGAATACCCAGACCTTGGTTAAGAAAAATGAATATACATAATATCTCAGCGAGCTTATAAAGCCTATATGTTGATCCAGCTCACAAAACTCAACAGAATTATAGCAAGAAATACCCTAGCACGAAACGATGGCTTCGCCACTGACGGGAACCATGGCGATGTGCTCTGACGCAGGTGCGCAACAACGGCTACAATGTGATAGGGGTGTGCATTTACAATAAAAGGCCTATGGAGAAATTTATCATAACAAGTACTATATTTTTTAAAAAAACCAAGCAGAAGAGCTACTGATTACATTAAAAATAAGATAAGCCTAGACTGAGCAAGACAACCAATAAAAAAACAACACCATACCGACGGATCGGATTGGGTCATCAACACACACCGCACAACATCATCACGCTCAATTCAACTCAACATCACATCGGCCAGCTGAATTGGGTTATCAACACGAGCCGAACACAACTTATCTCAAACATAACAACTCCGTCTTGTCGGATTAGGACATCGATGCGAACCTTACATCACAAAAGTCTGTTTTACCTCATCCGAATCACCAATTGCATGGGTGCATGTACCAACTTAAAAGTAACCGCAAGTTTCATAGCGCCCCTATTCTTACGGTTAATGCGAAACACACCCTTAAGGTAGCAACCAATAGCGCGCAAGGTTGGATAATCTTTCTTCAGCAACATCGCAATTAAATAAGGCTGCCGCAGCTATCTGCTCATTTACCTGGATACAAAATAGTGATGTTTCATCGTTGAAAGAAAAAATGCAAATCAAATACAAAAATTCTCATCAAAGGCTTTTGTTTATGAAAATGAAGCATTCGAAGTGCGGCCGGACAAGCTAAATAAAAAATATTTGCAAATGATAAACTCACCGACACGTAAGCCATAACGACTCATAAGAAAGGTGCACGATCGACTATGTTTGTTTAATCTCCAAACGAGAAAACAAACCCTGAGACTATCTACAGTGGGTCAAAAATTCGATGCTCAAACCTTCTCTCTCCTGTCTTTGCTTTTTTCAAGAAAAAATTGTAATCTTTGTAAAACTTGTACTCCCTGAAACAAAGCTGGAAACAAACCCTGAAAGAAAGTCCTCCTCTAATCTTTTTTTTAGACAAAGTTCTCCTCTAATCTTTGCGGCCGTGTACGAAGACCTGCCTTGGAAACACACCCCGAAGAAAGGGGAGCTCCTATATAGCTAGTTAAGCAACTTGGCTTAGAGGCCCATTTAGGCTCAACACACTAGTATTATCTATGGACAACCGTGCACATTCTCCACGAGACTTTTTCCATTCCGTTGAAAAAAGTCACACACGTAGCTGTATTCGAATTTTTTTGGCATGAAATTTTATTAGCCTCCAACAGTTTAATATGATATTAGATTCAACATTTTTATCAACCAAATTCAACATTTCAACAATATTGGTTCAACATTTATAGAAAACTAATTCAACATTTTCTAAAAAATGTTGAAATAGCATATTACAAATGTTGAACTAGTTTCTAGCAAATGTTGATTTTTTAAAAACCATTTAAAAATATAAAATATATTCAAATTGGAGCTTGTTTTGTCGTATAAATTCTAACGAATACCATGGTTTAAACGGATTTGAAAAATGATTTACGGTTTGAGAGAAAATTAAAATTAAAGATTGAAATCTAAATGGATTCACATCCGGTTAGCTCATGCATGCAGCGCCGCGTACCGCCAGCCGTACCGCCAGCTGTCCACGTACGCGTCGTTGGCTCTTCTCCGTAATAATCAAGTTCGTTCATATGATGTGCACGGATCTCAAACATTGGAAGCCACCTAGCTAAAAAAACTTCCGGAAGCCATATAAGATTCCCGAAGAAAGTGCGTCTATATGATGGGGCACCTACCTAGCTTCCGTTCACTTTTTTAGCTAGGTGGCTTAGAAGCCCACTAAAGCCCACCAATCACACGTGGGAGGAGCATACGAGCGGATGGCCCAAGAAACGAACTTTACCGTACCGTTAAACCCGATGCAGGGTGGAGAAATATCCTCACGCCGTAAACATTTTTATATAAAAATTAAATTAACATATTCAAAGTGTTGAAATAATGCAGGATAAACTAGATCAACATTTTCAAATACTAGGTTCAACATTTCTCAAACTTAATTCAACAATTCGGATAAACTAGATCAACATTTGTATGGAAATGTTGAATCACTGCTTCTGAGATGTTGAGATAGTTATTCAAAATGTTGAAATAGCATATTAGAAATGTTGATTAAAATACAGACATATAAAATAAAAATATACTTATATTGGATCTTATTTTGTTGCATTAATTCTAAATAACATTGTGGTTCAAACGGATTTGAAAAAGGATTAACGGTTTAGGAGAAAATCGTATTTGAAGGTTTAAACTCAAATTAGATTCCGTCCCTAGCGGACGTCGGACGCTCACCCACCAGCTGGGAACGCGCTTAGGATCCGAGGAAACATGCGATCCCGGTCGTTGCATGGATCTTAAGTGGAAGCTACCTTGACAAAAAAAAATTCCGCAAAAACCCATTTTTCGGAGAAAAAAAAAACCGCACCAGCGAGAGGCCTAGGCATTGGGCCCAGCAAGGGTTTTGGCGGCCTGCGTTCTGGACGCAGTCTAGTTTTGCGCGAGTGGGCCATATCAGCCGCACAACCCAAGAACCCGGTGAACCCTCGTCCTTTCCGTCCCCAACCATGGAGCAGCCTCCTCAGGAGTCCGCCGCCGGCGGCCGCAAGCGGCGCCGGCGAGGCGGCGGACGGAACCGCCGGAAGGCTTCGTCGTCCTCTCAGCAAACGCCCCAGCCAGCGGACGCACCCCCACCGCCGTCCTCCCCTCCGGCGAAGCGGCGGCGCAAGGACGGCGCCGGCCAGGCCGCGCCCGCGCCCAAGCGAGGCAACACCTCGAGCCTACTCGACAAGGTAACCTATGTTTCTCTGATTACAAGGTTCCTCCTGGGAGGTTATGGCTCGGGGGAGCATTCAGTAGCGGAGGCTTCGTCGTGCACTTTGTTGAGCTGTTTACTGGTTCGTAGTGAGATAATCGATGTACTGGTTCGTGTACGACGAGCAATTCTTGGTGATCTTTTTTGTGTGTCTAATTACAAGAGTCTGCAGGAAAACAAAACATGACTATATCAGAGAGGGCCCCAACACCCCAATTCCATATGTTATTCCGATTTGCGTAACATTTCACATCGCTGCTACTTGATAAATCTAACAAACATTGTGAAGTCTTGATTGTAGGAATTGCTAAAGATGACATGCATCTATATGGCCTCATAGACTTTACCTTCTGTGTCTTTCTTTGATCATTATCTGTGAACAAATTGATCAACTTTTTTCTTGCTGACATTTCAGATGCGTGCAAGGTTATCTGGTGGCCATTTCAGAATGCTAAATGAGAAGCTCTACACTTGCAGGTTCACTTTTAACACACCACAGACCACACCTCTATTTGGTTGATGTGTTGGCTGGCTTGAATGCTACTTTCTGTTATTGCCTACAGAAGTTTTGGACAATACATGGTCTAACAATTTGTATGTTAAGATGGCTACATGGTTATGTGTTTCAATAGATCATACTCTCTGTAGTCTGTACAAATACTGATAATTAACATTGATTATAGTGATAGAGGCCATTTAGTCATGTAGGCTATCACTGCCCTTGATATTTGGTCTATTTGTTGTGCCTTGGATTTGCTACTGTTAACAATGCCCTCATATGAACTTATATGCCTGGTTGCCTTATCATCAATTAAGCATGCTGTTCTGGATTACTAAAAGGGCCTTTAACTCTTGGAAACCATAGATAGCAGAGCTTCTGTTTTGCATGTTTCACATTTTCACACATATGCTGTTTATCTTTTCAGTGGACAGGATGCTTTTTACTACTTCAAAAATGACCCTAATCTTTTTGATGTGGTACGTTATTGTAATTTCTTTGTTCTAATGATGGTATCTGCTAATACTAAAAGAGAAATTCCATCTTGCCATCACATTGTTTCTAGATAACAAAAATTTGGGCTTTGTGTGGATGTGCATAGTTGATCTCCTGAAAATCATAAGTACAGTGCCACATTGTTGTTGTTCTGCATGCTTCCATCTATAGCAGATTCATTGTATTTATTTTGTTCTTTGCTTGTATTAATATAATTTGGTTTGCATATTCCATAGTTTTATCTTGAAAATTTGTTGCTGGGATCATTATGCAAAAAGGATTTGGCACACTCTCAGTCAAGGAACTAATTAACTGTTTTTTTTGCGACTAGGGAACTAATTAACCGTGTCCATGTAGTTACATGCTTGAATTCACATTACTCTCTTTTAGTATCATACAGGATATCGGGAACAGATGTCACATTGGCCAGAGCAGCCAGTAAATGTAATAATCAATTGGTTGAAGAGTCATAATGCATCATGGACTGTTGCTGATTTTGGCTGTGGTAAGACTAATCTTACTGTCCTGAAGTTGATGGCTTTTGCAAGTTTTGTCCCTCTTACATCCTTTTATTTCCCTTGCACAATTATGAGAAAACTGTTTACATGTTGAAGGCAATGCAGCGGTTGCGAAAAATGTGGAGAACAAGGTTTTCTCCATTGATCTTGTTTCAGATGATCCTTCAGTGATTGCTTGTGATATGGCTCATGTAAGCACCGACTATCTAATACTTTTGTATGCTTTGCATTGTTAGCTATTGGCCCTTTCTGTTATTTTGCTAAATGTTCCTGATAGTTCTATGATGTGGCTAAGTGAATATAGTTGCTATCGATTAAGGAAAAATTGTTTTTGTATTCTTTAATATGACATAATTGCATATGTTTCATGTTCACTAACTTATAGGAGAAATTGAAGTATCACCTAAATAGTCAGAACGACGAATCATATTGTTCACTGTTCTTGTTGATGATTATGGTCTATGCCTTCACTTCATCAATGGATTCCTATGCTTTTTACCATTTCCCTTTTTGGACAAAAAATATTGATTCCTGATACTAATAACATGCGAATGAATTAATTTCTTACATAGAACTTACCAGTTACAACATGCTGTCCAAAGGGATATTGTTCTTCCATCAAATATTCTGGTTTTCCCCAGGGATGACGAACCTAGGAATTTTGAACTGAATAAAATGGTTACCAAAACTTCAATTGGTGAAATCACTAATTCAACTAAATACTTTTTTCCCATCTCTGCAGACTCCATTGGAGCCGTCCTCTGTAGATGTTGCAATATTTTGTCTTTCTTTGATGGGAACCAACTATCCAAGTTACTTGGAGGAAGCAAATAGGGTTCTCAAACCAAGGTCTGCTTAAACCATTTGCTGCTGTAGCTTTCACTGCAAGGGGTTTGCTCCTCTTGTTTTCTTTACTGATAGATTCATTTATGCAGTGGTTGGCTTGTTATTGCTGAAGTGCGAAGTAGGCTAGACCCAAATAATGGAGGTGCTGATCCTGAAAAGTTTTCTAAAGCCATCATCCAGCTTGGCTTTTCCCTTGTTTCAAAGGTTTTCGTCTTTTGCATTTTCCTCAGTTGAATTGTTGATTTGAATTATTATGATGAGGTAGTTGTATGTAGTAAGCTTTTACGAGTATTTTTTTTAGCAACAGATTGTATGAGTACTGAAACATATGGTGCTAGCTAGTATTGGTTCCTTAGGGACCCAATGAGTCTACTCTCTCTATATTAAGATTGATAATATGACCCCCTGATTAGCTGATAAAAGAGCAACTCAAATAATTGCCTGTGATTTCTTCAGTTTGAGATTTTTGTTTTACTTGCAGTTATTTGCTGAAAAACAATATATATCCTGCTTACAGTATAATAAATACATTTACATTAGAAGTGGAGATCCATTTTGTTCACTGTTTATTTTATCCTGGTTTATTTTTTATGGTCTGCGGTGTCTAACACAAGATATCACCTGTATTATAGTAAAACCATGTGGCGAGTACTGAATATTACATCCTTCAGTATGAAAATAGCTGGTATCCCTAAATATATGGTGCTGCTATGGGTTCAATGCATTGATTAACAGCAGAATTGCAGATTATTGACTCTTAGAGCTGTATTCGTTGCATCTTTGCAATGTGATTCAGAAACTAATGGTTTGATAACTACTCTCTTTGTGGAGCTGGTATATAGTGTTGGTTGTGAAACATTTGCACTGATTTATGATTGCTGTGTTCTACGTGTGGGAGCCTCTGTAATGGGTTCAACGTTTGTTCGGTGCCTTTTGTTCTGGTACCTTTCTAATTTCTGATATACGATGTGTTTTGTATTGATAAAAGATTATACTTCCATTGCTTGAAAACAGATGCTTCTGATCAGTCTTTCTAATCGGTTGCTGTTATCTTTGCTGCAGGACGCGAAAAATAAAATGTTCATTCTGTTCTACTTCCAGAAAAAGGTTAGTTGCACCTTGTGCTACGCTAATAACTAACCCAACAATTTGGCCTTAACACTGAACTTCAGTGGTCTGCCATGCCCCTGCAGGAAAAGAGCAAGGTGGCAAAGAGCATCGATTGGCCCCAGCTGAAACCTTGCCTGTACAAGCGTCGATGATCTCATATCCACTAGTAAAACTGTTGTATCTTGTCTAGATTAGGTCTCTGTATGCCCGGCTCCCTCACCTCTATCTAGATCCCCACATGACCTGTGTCTTTTATGTATTGGACCTACAAGTCTCGGCAAAAATTTCGCGTAGGTCACTTTGATGCAAGCTAGGCTTCGTTTGAAAGCGATGCTTTGTTCAGGAAATCTGCAGCGTTCAATCCGAATATTTGGGTGCCGATCCAGCCTTTACAAACATTTCCTTTGTCTACGACTGAAGTTGTGTATGCAGATATGGCCACTGGAACTGTCTGCCAATCACTCTTTTGTCTTTTTTTTTTTGAAAGGAACTCTTTTGACTTTGGAGGCCGGGGAAAACGACCGGTGCTGCGAGTGACTGGCACGTTTGATCGCGTAATAAACCGATGGCACGTTTCAACCTTAAGCAAATTTCTGCTGTTCCCCCGTGCATGCTACTGGAAGAGAGTGCCACAAGTGCAACGATCACAGATTCCGGTTAGGGATGGATCGGACGCAAGAACATGGTCGCTCCGGCCCAGTCCAGCTTATAACATGCCCACCACACACAAAACTAGATTCTTGTGTAAATTTCGTCGTACATACGGCCCAACGGAAGAAATTCGAGACCTCAAGTGGTGGTGGTGTTCAGATGCAGCAGCTACTGGACTTGCCAATCACACTTTTGACTTGGGAGGCCGGAGAAAACGACCAGTGCTGCTGCAACTGCGACCCGAGCGAGTGGCCGTCGCTGCCACCCGTTTCGCCTTTGGAATCGCGTCCACGACCCGTTCGCCCGTTTTCTCGGCAGAAATTCGCACCCTTTTCCGGGCCCGTCTCAAGTGTCGGAGATGACTGGCAGGTCTCAAGCGTCATTTTCCCATGCCGTTACGTCGATGGCATCGGCAGCGACAGAAGCGCGTCTGGGCATTCCACGACGGAGGAGCTTGTTCGTATGCGTGGAGCACTTTATTCTATTTCAATTTAGATTAGCTATAGATACAGATTGATTGCACTCGTATGTTCAACCCCAAAAGCATGTTTTCTGCAATTTTTACCGGTTGTTCAACATGTTTCGGATCAGAAATCAAGATCATGCTCAAGAACCGAAAATGGCTTGAACGACGAGTGAATGTGGTTGGCTTGGCCCCCTCTCACCATAGATCAAAACTAAGGTTTCACATCATGTGCCTTCTTTTAGTGGTGGATGGTACAACACTGATAGCGATGGGTTTTTGATAAATTTGCTAATTTTAAGATCTATTACTGATTGAATCGGGTTACTACTATACATGCGTCTCTACGCGTTTACAGTACCGTGTTAACGAAAGAGGTAGAATGCGTCCATAATTAGTACAAAAAAACGCAAGCTTGCTGTAACGGCCCTCGCAACGTATAGGGTCATTTGGGGCTGTGGTGCAGTGGCTCTGGCCAGTCACAAACTCACAATGGAGCAAGCACAAAATAAGTCAAACATTAAAAAAAAGGAAGAGCAAATAAACAAATGCCCCACGAGCGCCACCCTAGCTAATCCCAAGATCCATCCATGTACTCGTACTATTCTACTACTACTACTCCGTGCTGTGGTCGCGCTGCATCTGACAAGTGCCCCCTGTCAGACGGACGAACCTGCATTAACAAAGCGATTAGCTCGACCAAAGCCATGATTAGGCACGCTGGCCGCTGCGTGCTGCTTCGCGCCACCTTCATTCTCAGTTCTGCATCGCCACGCGCTCTCCCGCTGGCCAGATTCCAATCATTAACGAGCAGGGGTTACGTGTGCAGCGCAGCGCAGGCCTCAACGTCATATCGGGGCATTTGTTTAAGCCGCGGCGGTGAATAATTTTATTCATCGAGACAGTGTCTACTCTACTGTCAACTCGTACTCTTTAGCTGAGATCGTCTGGTGCCGACGGGGTTGACAATAAACCGAGCCAGGGTTTTCATTTTCGCTTATCCTCTGACGCGTCAACGATCTCGCCACGCGGAAGATACTGAAAACAAACATAGGAACGCTATGGATGTCGATGCGGTTTTTTGGGACGGAGTAACTTTTGAGAGCACTGGATAGCCTAAGCATGGCTTGCTATCAATTTCATTATATTACAATTTATAAATTACACTAGTAAAATAATATCATCAGGTTATTTTTTACAGATAAATTACTATTCGCTGTTAATTTTTCTTATAAGATCTTTTTTTTCATAAATTAATTCAAATATATAAAATAAGTTAAATTTAAATACATGTGATGATAAATAAGTTACAGCAAAATAAATAATATTTTTATTGAATAAAATGGATGGTCAAATGTTGTGGAGAAAAATCAACAATGAATTGTAATTTAAAACAAAGGTAGTATAATTTTTTTTGAGAATTAACAAAGGTAGTATATTTTGAAAGTATGCTGTCAATATATCAGCACAATTGGTGCAAGTACTATGATTATCACAGTGGCACACTTGAAATCATCATCTCGTATGAATACGAGAGTTTCGCGGCAGGAAGAGAACAGCGGTGCTTAGCAATTTCTCCCTTCTGCAACGGTGGCTTTTTTTTTTGCGGGTATTTGCAATAGGGAGCTGTAGAGATAAATTTACAGAAAATGTGGCGCCTAATGGTCGATATAACAAAGTGGGTGTCTCCGCATTTTTTTTTCCGAAGCTTAAACACGCATCGTACTGCCAATAGGACTATTAGTCATTGTTATCATAATAGTCTATGCCCCCCTTTTGTTTTCTCTCAAGCCATATCCTGAAGATGCAAGCGGAATAGTTTATTCCTCTGTACCACGGGTCCAATGATTAAAACTTAGAGAAGCCAATCTGACCTGTTCCTTGGCGCGTCTGGACCGTTTGCACGCCTTTCGTTTTCGATCCCCCATTTTGCGCACATCTTGTGACACCAAATTACCATTTCGACAAACAGTGATTCCACCTGTCAAGTACTCTTTGTTGTTTGCATGTGTAAGTGCTTGGTGACCTTGACTGCACGAATCTGCAAACCTCCGCTACTTATTATACCCAAATCCAGTATCTAAAAAAATGCCCCATACCGGTAAAATATTGAATCAGTCCTGCATACAAGTTATAATCCTTCTTACCAAAGAAACAGAGTACCATTTCACCATCTGCACTGGTGATTTAGAATTTTGCCCACACTTTGAACTCACGCTGCATCGAATATTTTGATATATATTGCAATGTATAATAGTAGTGTTTCTCAAGGTGTTATATTTTTCCCATGTTGAAAGATGCTACCTAAAGACATAACCAACGCAACATAAAGTACTTAAAGTTTTATTTCTCAGTTTGCACTAAAAAAATTGAATTCTCTATTTTTCTTGTCTTTATTTGAGGTGTGGCATGTTTAGTAGTAACTATCCTAAAAAAATAGTTAAATATTTGAATTCTAAATCCTTATTGTGCCCTTGCTCTCTTAATTGATGTTGGATCATTCTCCAACTTTGCCAATTTCTCGTCTCCTTACCCAAATAGAGTCAATACATCTAGGATCAGATAGGAAACTGCTAGACCGGACCATGACCTGTTAAATCAGCTAGCTGTAAGGCTGTTTACATTAGCCTATGTTAGAAGGAAAGCTGATAAAAAGAGATAAAATGTAGCTAGTATTAGTTAGTAATATAATAAATTTCAATAGTTGTATAACATTTAATTCCCTATTACACATGTATTTATATTAGTTTTAAGAACAGAAAAGCTAAATGCTAGCCTTCTCATCCTCTTGGCCTCTTGGACACTATAATTTTCTCTTTTCACATATTTATTCTACCTTTTCCACTTAAGATTCTTCATCTCTGACGATATTAGGAAATAGGGTTTTTTCAACGAGCTATTAGAGGTTAAAGTTTATAGGGTTTTAGAGATTAATGTCTTAGGGTTCACCAGCCTCTCGATTTTAAAGAAAGTTTCAAAGAGATGCGATGGTCATATGTGCTAGGCAGAACCGCGCGATGGCAAGGCGCCGCAGGCCACGACTGTGAAGGACTAGTGGTAGAGAGGTTTGCTGGTGATGGCGAGAAATCGACAATCTTGCACAGGCGAATTAGTGCATTTTTGTGTGTGGACATACAGTTAATCCGGTAGTATAAAAGTGGCAAAGACTATAGGTAGGAAGGTGGTGCTACGGAGACATAATGTTACCTATGTAAAATCATGTTATAGCATAGCCAAATGCTAAAGAGTTACAAAAACATGTTATAGCTTAGCCATTAAAGATAAAATATATTATTTTTCTCCGGTAATTTAAAGCATATTAAGTTATGTATAGAATATGTAAAATCTTGCGACTAGTAAATCGCCCGTATCTTTTATTACTAGAGATAGTGTTAGAGCTAGCTGATGTGATCACACTGGAAACGCCTCGCCCAGCCCCAAACGTATCTGCAGGAGGAAAATCAGAGCACGGGAACAGTCGCGGGAAGTCAAATGCACTTCTTTTCCTCAGTCTGTACTTCTTTCTCCCGTTTACCTCTCCCCCTCTCTCGTGGCCTTTCCTGGCGGCGACGGCTGGGCGAGCGGCGCCGCCCTTCGCCAGGTCCTCTTCAGGCCCAGTCGCCGGCGTCGAGCGCCCATCAGCTACTCCCTCCCCTTCCCTTCTCTTTCCTTATCTTCCAGCTGCGCGAAACCGAGCGTGGCCTTGTTCCCTGGCGGCGACGGCTAGGCGAGCGGCGCCGCCCTTCGCCAGGTCCTCGTCGGCCCGTCACCGGCGACGAGCATCCACCAGGTACGCCCTTCCCCTCCCTTCTCTTCCCTTTCCTTTCCGCTATGCGAAACCGAGCGTCCCCAACCCTAATGTAAGCTATTGGTATTCGGATCTGACCCCAACTACATGCATATGTATTATACCCGCAAACTTCGATTTTTCGCAAAATTTGTCGGGCGCGCATATGAAAGCCCATGTCCTATACTGGATCCGCCCCTGCCTCTGGTAGAAGCCGCCCTTAAAAGGTGGCTCTTTTGGAAGGATCGCGCGGGCCAAGCATGTCCGTCACCGTCAAGAGTAGTACCAGATTGCGGATGATCTCCTCGTGATGCAATGCCACGGGCAGTTCTTTATCTAATAGATTGTTGACATGACAAAGAAAACAGTTGGCTCCGTTTTAAGTTACTGTAGTTTTGTGCTGGACTGCATTCAACCAACTCACTGCTTCAGCATGGGTGCTCCTCCATTTTCAGTATTTATGGAATTTTACTAGGTATTACTTCATTCTTTTTACTTCTTTTGCTGTGGTCAAGGTCCTAGTTGGTTCCTTTTCATTAGGAGCTCAAGGCAAACATGGACTGTGAGCCTTATGTGGAATTTAGGACAATACACACGATCATTCCAATGCATCCATTTCTGGTGACATGCTCAATGTTTGTACTTTCTCTATCAGACTTGCGAATGCTTTCCAAAGGAGATTTAGTCAAATACGCAGGACCTTCTAGTGCACAACTGTTTCCAGTGAGGTGTTCTTAACGTGTGCGATGCGATTGCGTATTCCGCAAATTATACTTTTGGAAGGTACTCAATCGGTGGAAGATATACCCAGGCCAGGTGTACACACCGTCACTTTGACATAGGTAATAAAGGTACAACCTAGACTAGTTTATACTCAGACCACGTGTACAGTCACTTGGACATTGGTGTGCTAACAAACTTTGGAATACTTTCTAAAAGTAAATTTGTCGAATTCGCGGAGTCTCAGCCTCTTACATATATGTGCCGTGTGGTTTTTCTGTCTGTGCTATTTGAATACCTTTCTAACAAACCTCGGATACTTTCTAAAAGTTGATCTTTTATTTAAGGTTTCAGTGGGGTCGTGTGATCGCACAGGACCCAAAGAGCGGATAGTTGCCGTCAAGGATGGAATCTGGGAGTGGGTTCTACGGAGGTGAAGGTCTCTCCATCGATCCGAAGTGGCTTATTGACCCGAAGCTTCTCTTTGTTGGACCACGCATCGGCGAGGGCGCTCATGCAAAGGTCTATGAGGGGAAGTAAGGCTCATCTTCTTGAACTATCATATGCAGTTTCCTGATCATTTGATCGATTTTCTCCTCATTGAGCATTTATTTTTTCCCTGGGATTGGCAGGTACAAGAACCAAAATGTTGCCATCAAGATTGTGCACAAAGGGGACACTTCTGAGGAGATGACCAAGAGGGAGGGGAGGTTCTTGAGAGAGGTGACCATGCTGTCAAGGGTGCAGCACAAGAATCTCGTCAAGGTCTACTTTTTCAGAGTCATGTATATTCTTTCCTTATCAAGGAGATGACCAAGAGGGAGAGGAAGGACTTAATGCATTGTTGTTTTGAAAGCTATGTCTGCTTGTTTTACAGTTTATCGGGGCCTGCCTGGAACCTGTCATGGTGGTGGTGACAGAGCTTCTAGTGGGGGGCTCATTGCGGAAGTACTTGGTCAGTCTCAGGCCTAGGAGCCTTGAACCTCGTGTTGCAGTGGGGTTTGCATTGGACATTGCCCGAGCCATGGAATGCTTGCATGCACATGGGATCATTCATCGTGATCTTAAGCCTGGTAAGACTTGTCATTTGCGATCTGATCATTTTGTGCTCTCTATATTAGTCACTTCTTTCTTGGTGAATTTCTGTAAACTGTGGATAATACCTTTTTCTTTTCTCCATGTTTACCGTGCACGTCTGTCGTAATTAGTTCCTTTGGAAAAACAATTAACCTGCGATACTTCTTGCTTTTAACAGTTGATTAGTTAATTTTGTAGTTAAATATCAATCTTTTTAATGGCATCCTTTTCGGTCTAGCTCAGGATGGAAATGTGCCATATAGTAACTTATGAGATGAGAAGTTTTTTCTCCTTGCACTATCACATGCTATGATGTCTCATATCTGGCATATTTGGCTTCGCTTAAATCTAATAGTGATGTATGCTGCAGTTTAGCAGTGATATTGAATAAGTGATGCATAATTTCGTTTGCATGGTCGTATCAGTTGCAGCGCTAATTTTATATCTAACATCATTCTTTGAGCAGTTTTATATGTTTGTTTTTTATTGTAAATTTTTCCATCACATGTTTTTGGGATCATAGGAAGTTATCGCAATTCTTCTTTTAGAAAAGCTGCATTTTCAGTTTTGGTGATTATAAAAGCAGGGCCTCCTTAAATTTTGTGGCATATTCTGATGTGTTGATTCACATCAAGTTTTTTTTTCCCATTATGCACACTGTCTTATTTTATACATTGTTATTACTATGCATTTCTGTTTCTGCTACCACTGTTACTCTCCTAAGATGAAGTCTAGATGGAAAGTGCCAACTGTTGACACAGTAAATTTCACTTGCTTTATTATGGTTGTTGTGTGGTATAGTTCTTTTGTCCCTTTGCTTTCTGTTCTTTATTCTAGTGCGGCATAATTCTATGATGGATATAAATCATGAAGATTATCATGGCACTGATATCAGGAACCTTACTAAGTACCCAGCATAATGCTTTAACAAAACGAAATGATATCCACATGACCACATAGCAGTTCAAGGGTTTTCTTGGCGAGCCTCACATTGCAGACACAAGTTTGAATCCAATAACTACATGTTCTGATGAACTCATATGTAGATGTACTGAAGTATGAGGTTTTGCTCACGGAAGTATAGGAAGCTTCAGTTCTGATAACCATGTTTCAACGGTATATTCTTTTGTATGAAGATCCCAACAGGCTAACATCACATCATGTTCAGCTCAATAACGAAGCACTATGCTGGCCACGAATATTGACAATGTTTGTATATGTCAGATAGTTGATGACCGGTCATGGATATAGTTCTACAAGTAGCCTCAAGTGCTTAGTTAGTAGAAGATAAATGTGTTGAGCTGTTGGCAATTTAATGCAGAGGCTATCTTACTGAAGAAAATAATAGAGGTGCATTAGGGAGATATAAAGAATAACCAGTATTTTGTTTGCTAGTAGATAATAGGAGGTGATTGTACTGTTTAATTTGTCAGGCAACAAAACATTTAGCATGAGATGCAGCTAGTGCATAACTTTCCCAGCCTACTGCCATTTCCTGTCCCAGATGGTAGATGCATCAAGAAATATAAATTAGACCTGAATGGACATAAGCATAGTTCGAAAATGCTGACTTCAGTGTCGTTGTACTCCTGTTTGTCAATAGAAAACTACTATCTGTATTTAAGATCAGATATGTTCAATACAACAGTGCATATTTTTAAGCATCAGTGGCATCTTGTAGACAGTTAGTTTATCAGGAATTTTCTGGGTCTTTGTTCATCTTTTCGGAGCTAATCTTTTCTCTCAAATCATTCTTTAAGGATCCGCCTGACACGTGTTTATTCAGATAGTTGATCTTGTGTCCGTTCTTTTTTGCCCTTCCCTTCATGCAGAGAATCTGTTGCTGACCGCAGACCAGAGAACAGTTAAACTTGTTGATCTTGGTTTGGCTAGAGAAGAGACATTAACAGAGATGATGACTGCTGAGACAGGAACATACCGTTGGATGGCCCCAGAGGTTTCTATTATTGCATCTATATTTCAGTTTCCAAATCCTTTATTTTCTATATTATTATTATTAATGTATCCTGGAATATCCCAACAGTTGTACAGCACAGTTACATTGAGGCATGGAGAAAAGAAGCATTACAATCACAAAGTAGATGTTTACAGCTTTGCAATTGTGTTGTGGGAACTCCTTCACAATAGGCTGCCCTTCGAGGGCATGTCTAATTTGCAAGCTGCCTATGCTGCTGCTTTCAAGGTATCATGATATACTTTAATCGGACCCATTATTCGAAATAATTGTTGGAGGGCATCCTTCGGTTGTGTTTGCTTGTGTATGTTTAAGTACCCATATATGTTGCATTGTGTTTCCAATATGTTTTCTGACATGAATTTCTTTTCCATTCTTGCACCGCCGCATACATTTTGTATTTGACCAGATGAAATCCTTATTTTTCTGCAGAATATCAGACCGAGTGCAGATGACTTGCCTGGGGAGTTATCAGAAATACTAACATCCTGCTGGAAGGAAGACCCGAACGACAGACCAAACTTCACCCAGATAGTGCAAATGCTCCTACATTACCTATCCACCCTTTCGCCGGAAGAAAACTTGGCCCCTCGCCGCACATTCAGTTCGGAGAATACAATCCTGCCTCCAGAATCTCCCGGGACAAGCTCACTGATGGCTTCACGGGGTGACCTCGGCGACACACCAAAGGGCAAGGAGGACAAGCCGAAGGGCTTCTTTTTCTGCTTCAGCGAGTGCTATTAGCACAACCCCCAACAGAACTCGAGAAGCTGCAAATACTGAAAGAAAACACCATCCCCCCGATGTGCTGCTGACTCGGTCATGGCTGGTTGATCGATCAAGTCTTAGGCACACTCATAGTCCATACCCCCTGAAGAATGGCGGAAGTTGTAGTTGAACTGTTGTTTCTGCTAATCAGGTCTCCTGCATCGCTGGCTGACATGTTGACATATCAGCAGGGTAAACCCTTTTGACTCCAGAATAGTAATGGTGGAAATAGCTTATCCCCTCCTGTATTTTCGGTGAACCACGGTACCTTACTGCTGCGCGGCTAGATTGCCTATCTCGCGCGCCATCGTATAGAAATAAACCAATAATTCGCATTCATCGGTTCCTCCGCTGCAAAGGATACTGGGAGCTGTCTTGTGTAGTGCTTTGTTCTGGTGTTGTCCTGTCAGTGCTGTCTGTTTATGTGGGGAGTTCGATGCTAGAAGATCCTATGATCCGATCCTTTGTGTGTACCTGACCTATTTGGCAGGATCGGACTTTAGGGTACTTTTTGTTTACAACGTCTCACCCATCAGATCACTGATGACGTCGTGTTACAGGTTAACAATACACATCAGGTCCGTCGGTGTTTTTCTTTTTCTTCTTTTTTATTTCTTTTAGGATCGGGCTATTGGGCAGGATCTAGGTGGACAAAGGCTAAACTGCATTGTTACATGTATATCTGCATCGTAGATGAATTACTATGAGGTAGTTGTAATGCAAGTCTGCTTTTCTAAGTTTGGAAGCCGGTTCCGTCCGGCGAGGCGAGGGGCCGCCGGGCCGGGTTGACAGCAGCGGACAGGAGGCCACACGATCCTGCGTTCTTTCTCCGGCGACGCTGCTGCTTCGTGAGTTTGAGGTCCACGAATCAACCACAATTGATTTTTTAACTGATAATTTTCATCGAACTCTTTCGTCATATTTTTTTAAGAAAAAAAATAAAACCTCCTCACAGCCGCGGCCTCCAGGCACTTTTTCTCTATCTCTATCTCTACTCCTAAAAAGCGCAATTCGGAGAAAAAACTTTCGTGAAGCCTTTACCATCAAAAACTGTCGTTGTGGTCCGATTTAACACTGATTCACTGCCCCCTTCCCCCGGCCCTCCGTTTTTTCCCCTCCCACGGTCCCCTCTCCTCCCACGACCATCCCTCCCACCGCACGCCGAGGAAACTGACGCAGTGCTGAGTGCTGACCTCGCCCATCGCGCCCACGCCCTCAAGAACCGCCTGATTGCATCGCCCTCGCCGCGTCTTTTCCGATTGGATCCCCAACCAGCGCTGGGATCCCGTTCGGCTACACAGGACGATCATTCGCCACCCTAATACCATTGCGCCTTCGCCTACACATCGCGTTTTACTCGCCGGGCTGCGCGCTCAAGTTCATGATTCCCGAAACCATAACGGGCGCTCAAGACATTGCAGGCAGCTTGTAGCTGTAAGACACAGCAAGAGACGATTGCTCAGCATGCCTCTGCTCCTATGTCGAAGCAACAGAGATGGAGCCCCCCGCCTCCAGAGGTGCTGAAGATTAACACTGATGCAGCTTTCTGTGAGCAACAGAAGAGTGGAGCGTGGGGTTTTGTCATCAGAGACTGCGAGGGGCATGGGGTTCTGGCAGGTTCAGGCAACATACCAGCTGTGCAAGATGCGCTAACAGCAGAGGCCAAAGCATGTCTTCAAGCGTTACATGCAGCAATGGCTGCCGGCATATCACAAGTGCTGCTTGAAACAGATTCTGCTAATCTGGTTGTTGCCCTGAAGTCTCCTTCCTTTGATCTAGCGCCTGGAGGAGTAGTATTCCGGGAGATTCGTAGCTGTTTAGCTTTGCATTTTAACCTACATGGTATTGTTTTTGTACACCGTTCTAGTAACCAGTGTGCGCATGAGCTAGCTCATTCAGGCTTAGCTCGGGACCCGGACTGTCCAATGATTTGGATTGATCCCCTCCCTAGTCTTGTAACTTCCTTGGTGGTGCGTGACGTTATCGTGCCATCTGGTGTTGAATGAATGAGAAGGCTTGTTTTCAAAAAAAAAATAACGGGCGCTCGGAGAGAACCCGATCAAAGCTAGAAATCGTGGAGAGCAGGCGTTCTCTCCGTCTCCACATCTCCACCTCGTCGGCCTGCTTGCCCTGGACGCCGGTGTGCTCACCCATATCGCCGGCCCTCTTGCCCTGGGCGCCGGTACGGTGCTCGTCCAGAACGACGGCGACCATCATACGCAGAGAGACGGCCGTATGGCTGGGACGAGTACAAGGGTATCACGCCAGTGACATTCCGAGATCTTCCGAGATCACAAGTAAGTTCTTGATCATCTCCTCCGTTGCCCATCCATTCATCTTTGTCTTGATCTGACAATTTGTGAGACCTTGATCCGCTTGCAATCGCTAATTGCCTGGCCATCATCTTACATATTGGCATATTGCATAGCCAGACGTATGTATAGACCTCTTCCTCAAGGGTTGTGCGGCAGTTGTTAGTGTAGATGCTTATTAGTCGTGGAGGTATATGATTATCAGTTCCACGGACATTTCACTTGATTCAAGCAAAACGGAAGTATGGAGAAGCAGAGGAGACTGATACGCCTCGCATCCTGGTGAGGTCATGACACCTTCACAACCAAGTCACAAAGGCACATTCTCGTTCCTCTGCGCTCATCTTTGACCTCGCTTAATGGCTCGTGCATTGACAGTCGACACCTAGAAGAGCGGAGATTCACTGCATGCAAGCCAGTTCCATGGACTGCTATTACTTTGCAAATTTTTGCCGTGGTGAACTGCTGTTGTAATCTTATTACTGATCACCTTTATATCAATTAAAACCATGCATGCATGCTTGTTACTTATTTTGTTGACATGTGTATCTTGATCTTTGATCATACTTCATCATGAACCTCCGAGGCAAAACAAAAAACAAGAATGAACTTCCCTGGTTTTATATTGTGTTTGCCAGTTATCACAATAGAAATTTTGTAATGGGTTCAATTACTCCGTAATTATAGTGCTTCAAAACATATAGTCCCCGTTCTCGTGTCCATTGCTGTGATTCTTGGCCCAGTTGAGCATTCAGTTAGAGACGGCGATCGCGGGTTCGCCGGAGGAGAGGGTCTTGCGAGCAAGATTGCACAAACAAAGCCCTCCCGCCCGCAGCCCTATTCTAGAAATTAGGCTGGCTACGTGACTAATAACCGCAGAACGAGCAATGAATCCCCAACGACAAACGAACAAGGGTCGGGGCATTTTCGGGGAGTAGCCCCCTTCTGAAGAAACTTCCTGGCACATACATTAAGGGAGCCATCGAAAGGTGACTGAAACACCTGAAACGGGGACTACTCGAGCTAATGATAGAGGCAAGAACACTTTCCGGCCAAGTCCCATTAATTGATCATAACGATATCGTGGAAATGCAGCACGGACCCATATATATAGAAACAGAAAAAGAAGAACCTTGATACTAAACCAGATCGAACAAGGGATCTTCTTGGAAATGGGAAGATCTAGGATAGGCGGCCAACCTCCTGGAAAGAGCGATGTGCATAGACCGGGTGAGTAGGGATGCAGCTCCGTGGACCGCTCAGGTGAGTCTTGATTAAGAATGATATGCCTCTTCGGCAAACTACCTACACGGAACTTGTGTATTAAGTATCAATTGAAATGGTTTAAGCTTATTGATCGCATATTGCACTTCTTTTCTGGAATGGAATGAGAGAGGAAAGGGTAGAGAGAGCGAGGATATGCTTAATCCGCTTTGGGAGGCATACGCATTTCAGGCGGCAAGCGACGCCCAAGAAAAGAACATGGAGAACGGGTCTTCTTTCGAGAAGCATTCCCCTGCCATTGGGGCCATGTTCTCTATTTACTAGTCAATGAACTAACTAAACCCTGTCTGTTCTGGGAATTGACCCACTTAACTATACTCTTAGGGCAAGCCGCCCTGTGGTAATTAACTCCGTAAAATCTGTATCAGTCTTGAGGCAATTTGGAAATGCTAGACAAAGATATTAATCAGAGTCAGTCAATTCCCTAGCTACAGTTAATATGAAAAATCCCAGGTAGGTAATTCAAACACGCCCCACCCAATAGGTGAATCTTTCAAAGTGTGGGAAATCTCCCCACACCTCCTACGGTGGTTGCCAAAGCTCCGAGTGAACCCGAAATAGGCCATGGACTTGGATCTACCAAATGATAAGAATGCCTCTGAGATTCAATCATAAACCACTTTGCCCCGGTTGTATGTAAACCCCCCTTCACCCCCATCCCCTAAAGTGGTAAAGAAGGAGGCTCTTCTTTGTCTCATTAGGACAAACAAATAGGAAGGGATAGTTCTTTCATTGCATTGATAGAAGTGAGACTATCAAAAGATCTCTCTATTTTTTAGAGAAAAGAGTTGGCGTGGGTTTTTCCAACGAAACGAAGAAAAGTTTGATTTGATTGGTCTTTAGAATGCGGAACCCTCTCCGTATTAGTAAGCGGGCCCACACCCAGACTCTGACTTCAATGGTGGGCTCAGCACTCCGGCGTGAACATGAACAATCATTCTATGAAAAATTTCATGTATGATAGTAAAAAAAGAAAAGCTTCTTTCTTCTGGATTCAGTGTTCAGATTAGCTTCCTTCCGAAAGCAAGTATACCGAGCATTCATTCGATGACATCTAGGTCCTAAATCCAAAACCTTAAACACTAGATCACCGGCATACCTAGCGTAAAAGAAGAGTTGCTGCCCATTTGCATGTTCCATTGCTTTTCCGTTTCTTTGGATGATATGATGGGTCAATCATTTGCTTCATTAGTTCCAACAGTGGCAGCTGCGGAATCTGCTATTGGATTAGCCATTTTCGTTATTACTTTTCGAGTCCGAGGGACTATTGCTGTCGAATTTATAAATTGCATTCAAGGTTAAACATAACTTAGCTTCTTGGGTCATGCGGGTAATCACATGCGTGAGCGGATCGAGCTATTAGATAATAAGTAACGGCTGAAAAAGCAATTCTTGGTAGATCCACTTGTTAAGGCGCTACCTCCTACTCCTACAGAAGATCGATTGGCGCGAACTTCCGATCGATTCCTTATTCATTGTTGCCGACCCTTACATCATCATAAAGAGAATCAAGATATCCCAAGAAACCCTGCTAGGGATGAATGATGACTAGTATAATTCTTAATTAGCAATCTAATCTTGAATAATATCAAGCAGTGTTCCACAATAGCCTGTGCCGTGACCCATCCTCCTGTGACACTGACAGTAGCAGGAATTGTTTTCAGCACATGGAAAAGGTTTTTAATCGGAGTCAGGCAACTCGAGAGCTCCAAAGGACATAAGAACTTCAAACAACTTTTCAGTGTGAACGAGATAGAAATTGTACTTCTTTTGCTCTTTATGTTCTTTGCCCTTATTCTTCATCTACTGTGGTACAAACTTTTTGGAAACGTCTGTCACGACTTAGTTTGAGCCATTCTTGGGAATGAGATAGCTTTCACCTCTTTCTCTCGTACTTTATAGAACTTCCTAACATTCGTATTTTCGTTCGTTATATAGCGGATAAAATCTCCCATTCATCCGTTAGTGATTTCTTGCTTGCATTGGCATTGAATATTCTAGTGTAGTGACCGGGGCTTCCATAGCCGCTCCATTGCTTCCTCTTTAGAGGCATCCCTGACGTGGAATGCAGTGAAATAAGCCCACGTACCCACTCTTCCTTCCCTCCACCTACCCGGTAGCTAAGTAGGGTCAATCACGTTTATTAGAAGTTGACAATAGAGTGGTTGTACCAGCCAAAACTCATCTACGTATGATTGTAACACCCGCTGATGTACCTCATAGTTGGGCTGTACCTTCCTCAGGTGTCAAATGTGATGCTGTACCTGGTCGTTCAAATCGTACCTCCATCTCGGTAAAACGAGAAGGAGTTTACTATGGTCAGTGCAGTGAGATTCGTGGAACTAATCATGCCTTTACGCCTATCGTCGTAGAAGCAGTGACTTTGAAAGATTATGCGGATTGGGTATCCAATCAATTAATCCTCCAAACCAACTAAACCGGGGAAGCTGAAGCGGAAATGCAATTCTCGGGTGAGGGAAGGGGGAAGCCCCACCCAGGAAGGCTTCGCTCGCTCGCTCAAAAAGCTCTAACGCTCGTTTACGAGTGGAGTGCTACTTCTCCCTAAGATACAAACATATCTAGCTCTATATTGTTTTAGTCAAAATGAGAATGACGTCATTGCATACTTAAAAGACTTTTTGAGATACAAAGTTATATAACATTTCGGCAGTTATCTGCCGATCAGAATCAAAGGAGCCGGTGCCTTTCGAAGCACTTTCACGTGTGAACCGAAGTCGTCTTGCCGAACTCAAGACCCACGGAGAGCCGCCTCGAAGACCTCTCGGTCGCGAAGCTTATCCAGGGGATGTTTTTTATTTGCATTCACGCCTTTTAGAAAGAGCCGCTAAATTAAATTCTCTTTTAGGCGAAGGAAGTATGACCGCTTTACCAATAGTGGAGACTCAATCTGGAGACGTTTCCGCCTATATTCCTACTAATGTAATCTCAATTACAGATGGACAAATATTCTTATCCGCGGATTTATTCAATGCTGGAATTCGACCTGCTATTAATGTGGGTATTTCTGTTTCCAGAGTAGGATCCGCAGCTCAAATTAAAGCCATGAAACAAGTAGCTGGCAAATCAAAATTGGAATTAGCTCAATTCGCAGAGTTACAAGCCTTTGCACAATTCGCCTCTGCTCTCGATAAAACAAGTCAGAATCAATTGGCAAGGGGTCGACGATTACGGGAATTTCTTAAACAATCCCAATCAAACCCTCTCCAAGTGGAAGAGCAGGTAGCTACTATTTATACCGGAACGAGAGGATATCTTGATTCGTTAGAAATTGAACAGGTAAAGAAATTTCTGGATGAGCTACGTAAACACCTAAAAGATACTAAACCTCTGTCGGTGCTGGGATCGGTCGGCCAATCCCCAGCGCCAAACAAAATGCGCTGTGTCCCGTCCCTTGACGGTTGATGCAAGAGCTAGCACGATGAGACAAGCGTTTATCCTGGTTCCGACCGTGAGGTCGTACGTCCAGCAGGGTGCGCTCGGGGCGCTGTACTATCTTGCACCGGAGTGCTTGCAGAGGGGGGCTACAAGCAAGGCGGGAGAGGAGGAGGAGTCTCCAAGTCCCTGAAGGCGAGTGTGATTGAGGCGAGTGCCAATATCGTGTGTGGCGGTGTGTGTGATTGTTTTTTCTTTCCCCCCTGCCTCTCTCGCCCCCTCCCTCCTTTTATAGGCTAAGGAGAGGAGGGGGGAGGGGCTTACAAGTACAGATACAGTGTTACAGTGTGTGCTACAGAGATGTGTACTGGAGAGCGAGGCAGCCCAGTACCCTTTGCACCCCCTTGAGGTCCCGAATTGACCCCATTCGTTCCAGGGCCGAGACTTTTTCGGGGTTGGGTTCGATGCCTCGTTGGGAGACGATGAAACCCAATAGCATGCCTCGCGGCACACCGAATACGCATTTTTCTGGATTCAACTTTACCCCGTTCGCCCGGAGGCAACCGAATGTGATTTGCAAATCGTTGACCAGATCGTTCGCCTTTCTGGTTTTTACAACGATATCATCAACATATGCCTCAACGGTTCGCCCGATGTGGCTTCCGAAAACGTGTTGCATACATCGCTGGTATGTAGCTCCAGCGTTTCGGAGGCCGAACAGCATAGTGACGTAGCAAAACATGCCAAACGGGGTGATGAAAGAAGTCGCGAGCTGGTCGGACTCTTTCATCTTGATTTGATGATAACCGGAATAAGCATCAAGAAAACATAGCAATTCACACCCGGCGGTGGAGTCTACTATCTGATCTATTCTAGGCAGAGGAAATGGAACCTTAGGGCATGCTTTGTTCAAACTGGTATAATCTACGCACATGCGCCATTTTCCATTTTTCTTCTTAACTAGAACAGGATTGGCAAGCCAGGTCGGGTGAAATACCTCTTTGATGAATCCGGCTTGCAGGAGCTTGCGCACCTCCTCCCCGATGGCGCGGCACTTTTCCTCGTCGAACCGCCGTAGTCGCTGTACCACCGGCTTGGAGTGAGGCTTGATGTCGAGGCTGTGCTCGACGACCTCCCTCGGGATCCCCGGCATGTCCGAGGGCTTCCACGCGAAGATGTCGGCGTTGGCGCGGAGGAAGTCGACGAGCACAGCTTCCTATTTGGGGTCGAGGGTGGTGCTGACCCTCAACGCCTTGCCTTCGAGGGCATTGGGGTCGAGGGGCACCGCCTTGGAGTGCTCGGCAGCCTCGAAGGTGCCCGCGTGCCTTTTGGTGGAGTCGACGGCCTCGTTCGCCATCTTCTCCAAGTCCGCCACCAGGGTCTCGCTGTAGGCGAGTGCTTCCGCGCCCTCGATGCACTCGACGTTGCACGCGTAAGCGTGCTCGTACGACGATCCCACGGTGATGACGCCCTTTGGCCCTAGCATCTTCATCTTGAGGTAGGCGTAGTTGGGGACCGCCATGAACTTGGCATAACACGGTCGCCCGAAAATAGCGTGGTACGCTCCTGGGAATCCCACCACCTCGAAGGTGAGGGTCTCCCTCCGAAAGTTATCGGGAGTGCCGAAACAAACGGGCAGGTCGATCTGCCCGAGAGGTTGGACCCGTTTTCCCGGCGCGATGCCGTGGAACGGCGCCTTGCTTGGCCTCAGCTGGTTCGTGCCGATGCCCATGAGCTCTAAGGTGTGGACGTAGAGGATGTTGAGGCTGCTGCCCCCGTCCATCAGCACCTTGGAAAATCGCGTGTTGCCAATGACGGGGTCGACGACAAGCGGATAGCGCCCCGGATTCGGGACATAGTCCGGGTGGTCCTCGCGGCCGAAGGAGATGGTCTCGTCCGACCAGGCGAGGTAAGTTGGCGTTGCGGGGTGAACAGAGAAGACCTCTCGGCGTTCACGTCTTCGTTCCCGGGACGTCGCGTTCACTGTGGGCCCTCCTACGATGAAGAATACATTCTCCACATGGGGGAACTCGTCGTTGCCGCCATCGCCAGCATCCTTCTTCGGGCCATCCTCCTTCGCGGAGGTGCGCCTGAAGTAACCCTTGATCATCCCACACCGTTCGAGGGTGTGGGTGACAGGGCCCTTATGGTACGGGCATGGCTTCTTCAGCATCTCGTCGAACAGGCCTCCCCCTGGGGGGGGCCTCGAGGGCCTTTATGGCCTCGCTCAACCACGAGGGCGTCGTCAGAGTCCTCGCCCTGCTGCTGTTGCTGCTGCGCGGCTTGCCGAGGCTTCTTGCCTTTACCGCCTCGTTTCTGCTTTTTTGCCTTTGCCTTGGGTCTGCTGCCCTCCGCGGGCAGCTCCTCCGCGCGTTTCCCCATGGTCTTGCCGTCGAAGATCGCCCCGACAGCCTCCTCCCCAGAGGCGAAGTTGGTGGCGATGTCGAACAGAGCGTTGACGCTAGTGGGGTGGTTTCGCCCCAGCTCGCGCACCAGCTCCCGACAGGTCGTGCCTTCGAGGAAGCCGTGGATGATTTCGGAGTCACCAACACTCGGGAGCTCGGTGCAGCGCTTGGAGAAGCGGCGGATGAAGTCCCTCAGCGGCTCGTCGGCCGCCTGCCGGCACCCGCGTAGGTCCCAGGAGTTTCCGAGGCGCACATATGTGCCCTGGAAGTTACCCACGAACATCTTGACCAGGTCGTCCCAGTCGTGGATTTGGTTCGCGGGTAGGTGTTCGAGCCATGTCTGCGCCGAGTCCGCGAGATGAAGCGGAAGGTTACGGATGATCATGGCATCGTCGGTGGCCCCGCCCAACTGGCAAGCCAGGCGATAGTCGTTGAGCCACGTCTCGGGTTTCGTCTCACCCGAATACTTGGTGATGGTGGTCGGCTGGCGAAAGCGCGGCGGGATGGCGGCCGAACGGATCTTCCGGCTGAACACAGGGGTTCCCGGGGGTTCCGGCGTCGGACTTCTGTCCTCCTCGCTGTCATAGCGACCTCCCCATCGGGGGTGCCTGCTGCGAGGAGGCGCCGCGTCCTGTCTCTTCTTGTTCAGGACGTTGCGCGCATCGCCATCGTCGACGGCGCCCCGCATGTCCACGAGTCGGTCCTTCGCGGACCTCCTCGCTTCGCCCTTCCATCGTTCGTTGGACGGTGAGGCGTCCACGCGCCCCTGGGTAGGGTATGGATGGATTGTTCCTTGTCCCACTTGCTTCCTCCGGCTCTCGAACTGGCCTGGTGGCGCATGCGGGAGGCGGAACTTTCCGCTTGTTGAACGGCCGCTTCTTCGACAAGGGCCTGCACTTGGCGCCGCATGCTGCGCGCTTCTGGTGTTGATGGTTCGGGCATGGCCCGAATCAGGGTTGCCGCGGCGACGAGCTTCTGGCTTGCTCGTGGCGGCATGGCAGGGCCGGCGTCGTCGCCGTCACCCATGATGCGTGCTTGAGCAATACGCCCGGCAGCTCGTGCGCGTTCGCCGCGTTTGGGCTGCCGGGCTTCCAGGGCTGCGCGCAGCTCCTGTACCTGCTGGCGCTCCTGTTGGAGCTTGGCTTCCAGCTCTTGTACCTGCGCAAGCTGTGCCTGCGCGAGTGCGGCTTCGCTCGCTGACTCGGCGGGCGTCGGTGGCGGTTCGTCGTGTCCGGCCCCGTCGCGCGTTTCTTCACCCTCTCCTACGGACTCTACTTCGCCGTCGAGGACGAAGCATTCCCGCGTGGGGTCGTATTCCCCCTCGCTGGAATCGTCGGAGCAGGTGAGGCAGAAGTCCGCGACGGCCTGGAAGGACGTAAGGCCTTCGCGGTCGCGCAACCCGGAGTAGTCCAAGTTCGGGTGCTCCTGCCCGCGCACACTCTCTCCGTCATCTGACTCGGACTGGGGCACGCCGGGCGAGGAAATGCTGAGGCCGCGGATCGAACCCAGCTGGTGACCCGGCGAATCCTTGTGCGTGTTCGGGCTGGCGCTGATTGCCGCGGAGTAGCTTGCGGCCGCGTTGTTCATCCCGTGGGGGAGCTGAGCCGGCCCGGACACATTTTCCCAGCGCGCTCCCTCCGCGGGAGTCGCCGGCGGGGGTCCGCCCCCCTGTAATGTGGCAGCGGGCTGGAGCAGCAGGTGTGCGTCCCAGTCAGGGAGGACGATGAGCGGAGCAACGCGTCGCTCCGCGCGAATCTGCAGCTCGCGCAGTCTTCGTCGTCTCCTGAGCTGGGCCGGCATCGGCGGTGTCTGGGTAACGGGCATCATGTTGGGCGGCCTGGAGGCGAGCCGCATGAGGAGGCCCTCACCGGTCGCTTCGAACTCCAGGCTCCCAAACGTGATCCGGTACCCGCGCGGAAGCGGGCCGGGGGACCCCGTGGCGGATCGTGGTGGCATGGTCTTGGCGCGGCCTGCCGTCAAGGGAACTGATCGGGTGTGATTGACCACAGCGCAGCCCCCTACCTGGCGCGCCACTGTCGGTGCTGGGATCGGTCGACCAATCCCCAGCGCCAAACAGAATGCGCTGTGTCCCGTCCCTTGACGGTTGATGCAAGAGCTAGCACGATGAGACAAGCGTTTATCCTGGTTCCGACCGTGAGGTCGTACGTCCAGCAGGGTGCGCTCGGGGCGCTGTACTATCTTGCACCGGAGTGCTTGCAGAGGGGGGCTACAAGCAAGGCGGGAGAGGAGGAGGAGTCTCCAAGTCCCTGAAGGCGAGTGTGATTGAGGCGAGTGCCAGTATCGTGTGTGGCGGTGTGTGTGATTGTTTTTTCTTTCCCCCCTGCCTCTCTCGCCCCCTCCCTCCTTTTATAGGCTAAGGAGAGGAGGGGGGGAGGGGCTTACAAGTACAGATACAGTGTGTGCTACAGAGATGTGTACTTGAGAGCGTGGCGCTGGTCGTGTGGCCGTCCTTGACCCAGGCGGGGGATTTATGGCGAGCTCCGGCTTCCGCGGGCGTCATGGCCATTCCTGTGCTTGTCCTAGAGTGATTTCGAGGGGTGGCGCTGCCGTAATCTGCACCCAACTGCCCGCCGCTGGTTGACTTCGAGGGCGGGGCAGGTGACGAAGGACGAGAGTTGGCAGCACAGGGGCCGGCATGGCGCCTGCTGTCGACCACAGTGCGCGGCGTGCCCGGTTTGCCGGGGAATGGCCGAGAGTTGGTGGACTTGACCCGGCGTTCGTCATCACCGGACCGCGCCTGACCGGAGTCCGTACTCGGTTGCTGCTCATATATTCGTTCGAGGGTCCTTCGCGCCCATTCGAGGGCTGCGCCGGGGGGGGGGGGGGAAGGACGGGAGCGGGTGGAATAGTGGTGCGGATTGACACCTGCAAGTCCGCACAGGGCCTCGCGCAGCACCGCATGCGTCTTCACAGTGGTGGTGAGGACGCACAGTGACCGGAGCAGTTGAAACAGCGAGCTCCGCGGTGTCAGCGGCGCGGCGTGGGGAGAGATTGCCTTTTTGACTTCGGCGCCCGCCTGATGGGGCGGGCGTTAAATGCCGTTGTCGGGCGGGGCGCTAGAGCGTGTCGCGTTATGTAGAGGGGTAGCCTCGAGCGAGGCGGAGACGGCCCGCCCGCTCGAGGGGGTGCGCGGCCCTCGAGCGAGGCGGGGTTTGCGTCATGCCTGCTCGAGGGAGCGTGGCACTCGAGCGAGGCGGAGACGGGGGTAGCGACTCGGGTCCCCTCGATAGGCGGGCTCGGACGTCCGTTCGTGAGCCGCGATAGGCCGTGACGGGCCGAGCTGCCTTGGCGGCCCCTCTTGGCTGCCGGTGATTCGGCCTTTCGTGGCATATCGTTCTTTGAGGGTGACTTGCCCCGATGATTAGGGGACCCCCGGGGTTTGTCCCCGACAACCTCAATTCCAAGAAATTATATCTTCTAGCAAGACATTCACCGAGCAAGCAGAAACCCAGAAAGGAAAACCAAACCTGTAAAGAACTTCTACTATGGATTGCCGGTGCGCATTAGTCCGACCAGATTCTAGATGATCTGCCAAAAACCGCCTCGTCCTATTCCATTCTTTTTTCTTTGAATGGAGCCTTAGCGAGTTCCGTTGCAGCCAGTTCGAAGAATATCCCTAATTGAATAGTCCTAGAAATTAGATTTACATTGTGTTACTGAACATCATACTGCAGATCTGTTCTATATGGATCTGTTTCCTTTCCTGCTGTTTTGCACCATGTTTCAGATAGATATGTATCTACAGCATCCTAAATTCTAACCCATGCTTGATTGTTTTTTGTTTGATTGATGGACAGTTTGTGATGCATGTGAATACACCTAAGTTTCAGAGATTTTTATGGTAATAATCAATTAATCAAATATGGCGTCTTTAGTGATGCATCCACCTTAGAGAGCATACATATCCTCTTTTTTTCAGAGGTGGAGACTTTTCTGCTTTTCGTGAGGGATGGCAAGCTTTTTCACTCATCTGGGTGAATTTTTTACTGTTAAATTTTTCAGGAAGTATTTGGTTCAAGAGTGGATGTTCCTTTCCGAAGGAACTGAATTATTGCCACTATACAAATTACATTGGTATGCTAACTGCATAAGGAAGCAACAAGCACCTTGAGCTCGTATTGTTTATCACAGAAGAGTTCAAAAGGAGTCCAAAAATGCAAGTGTCACCTAGGCTAATTACATTTGCTTCACCTAAAATAATCTTTTATTCCTGTTCACCAAAACAAAAATGGTTGTTAGCATTTGAATAACGGCTGTGTACTAAAACTATAGCATCAATGGATATATGAAACAAAAGTAGTTGATAAGACCAAACAACGCCCTTAAAGTTGGCATGAACTGAGTTACTTCATGCGAAAATAACTATTAACTTGCAAGCGATGAGATGTTGAGAACTTGCCTCCTGTCTCTTCTGTCTTCAAATTAACTTTTTTTTATTGATTTGTACATAATGTGCAGATTGATCCGTCCGGGTCTGGCTTCTATTCATGTTCGCAGGGGAAGCCCGGTGACCTAATTATTGGCGCAGAAGCACACCTGACTTTGTTGGAGTCTATCTTTCATTCAGATCATTGAGTCTGGGTGGTGCCGGATGAACTCGCTGGACATGTATCTTAGGGCATAGTTGAACTCGATCACAATGTTGTTTATATATTCGATGCATTCCCCATTTTGGCTGTCATACTCCCAGAGGAAGTGATGTGCACAACCACGCTTCTAAAAGGCTTAAAGACTCTGATCGAGGCAATGAACATTTTTCACTTGGGGTGGCATGTTTGGTTACTAAATGTACAGTGATATTTTGTATACTGAAATGTACTTTCGACAAAAATACACTACATATTAGAAATCTCCATGATATATTTCTCTATGAATTATTTCAGAATTGCAAGCTTCAAGTAGATATTTTTTCGTGTGATCTATTTATTGTGCTATGTGTATCACCCCGTAGCAACGCACGGGCTTTTACCTAGTTTAATTTAAGAAAAAAAATTAAACCTCCTCACGGCGGCGGCCTCCAGGCACCTCCTAGGGGCTAGGCATGCACCACACGCCCGTGATCAGATCGGAGTAGTAGGCAAGCACGGACTTCCGCAGTCCCACCCGGACACCTCAGATCGCAGCCGTGAGCCGCCGCACCTCCTCCCTTCGTGCCACGGCCCACCGCCACCGGATCCACATCAGCGGCTCCGGCCCCAGCACCACCATGAGGGCCACCATCGGAAGCACCACAGGCACCAAGCTCCTTTCACGTCTGCATCCTATCCTTTGCGAGCACGCCGGTGCATGTGGCGGTCGAGCGTTGCGAGCACGCCGGCGCCGGTGCTGGCTCGAGTGCCCCCTCCCTACGAGCGCACACCGGCGCGCGGCCGCAGTGCTCCCGCTCCCCATCACCACGTCCACGCCGGCGCCCGCGTTCGAGCAGTGCATGACCATCAAATACTTGGAGAGTGGGATGATGCCCTGGCCCTGATCCCATTCCAATTTTTTTAACAGACAAACAATACCCGCTGAGTTATAGCGTCGCTAGCCCTTGATTACTGAAAGAACTCTTAGTTCTCATTCTGTGTTAAGTTCTTGTCAATTGAGTCTGTTCGGGTGTTTGTTGATTATGAACAATTTAGGCCATGTCATGTTTTATCAGGACTCTGTTAGATCTATTTTGCAAAATCCTAATCGATAAGGAATAATTTAACATCGTGGGTCATTCATCCCCTTCGGTCATATACCTAGCAGTGAAAATTGAATTCCTGAAATCATATTTCAAGTTCAAGAAACAAAAAAGAGAGATGTTGATCCTTTCCTTTTCAGGTTTAGACAGTGGAGCTTGGAATCAAATGAAAATACAAATGAGAAATTGTGGAAGTAGATACATTTCTATTTTCTTATGAATACAAACTGAAAATTTATCTCTTTAGATAGGCACTATCTCCAAATGTAACAGACCAGTTGACTATATGATCATGCATTGAGCACAAACTACTAAGAATTAAAGGGATGGTATCACCTGTCAACTATAAAGACTAATATTTTGGTATGGGTTTTCAAGGGGGGCATTGTGCACATGTGCAGTATAAACTTGTTAATTTAATGAAACTTTAGCACCACTAATAATTAACCAACTTAAATCAAGAATGAAATACCATATACATCTAATTATTTAAAAAAATCTATTTATTTTTCTAAAACACGTGTGTGCCGCACGTGCACTCTATTAGTGAACACAAAAAATAAAGGTGAATAGAATAAAATAGATCATATATTTATATTTTATCCAACTATCTTCATAATATCAATAGTTTTCTGTACATTATCTTAACTCTGGTAAGAGAAACCGAACTCTTGCAAACACATATGTATACTATTATATCTGGACTGTTTGGATATTATTATCTCCAGATATTGAATTAGATCTAGACCATCATTCTGGAGCCATCCGCATCTATATAAACTATATAGATGACCCCACTAAAAATCATTAACTTCATTTCTCTTAACATGTAAACTATCCACATCACGCCACGTCACCAACCATTACCATATATTTATGTGTTCCACTGAACTTTTGTGACTAATAGCATCCATAGATCAAATTTATTAGTTTTTGCGAGTACAATGCTATAAAATTCCCACATTAGAATTATATAGATAATCAATTATTTAAGGGCCGTCCTCTCTCAACAAAATGAATATATTTTTATGTATAATGTTGTTTGCAAAAAAATATTGCCCTACAATCACCTTAGTGTTCTACTTTCAAATTTTACCATAAAATCATGTATAATATTGTTGCAAAAGAATATTGCCATGTAATCATCTTGATGTTTTTATTTTAAAATTTTAACTTAAATTTTCGTTTAAAAATCATATAAATGAACGGCATGACAAGGGATTTGTAGATGACAAAAACCGGCTAAATGATTTAAGACGTTTCATAATTTAGCAGAATGATTTGAGAAAAAGGGTCGTTCATATACCTGTTGTGGAGTATTTATGTCGCCGTATATCACTTGCCAATCATAGAATCGATAGGGAGTTGCCGTCACGGCGTATCCCACAATCTCTAGTCAGAGAGCTTCGGCACACACGAACGGAAGAGTAGATTGTTCAACATAACGTAGGGGTATTTGCACAATAGTGTTGGGCACTCCTCGGTTACCAACCTTTGCAAGGAACCAATTTGTGGGACTTCTTTGAGAATTGTAAAACCCATTTAGGGGTGCCAATGGACATGGAAATAATCATAATCATGGCATGGTGCATCTGGATGCTAAGGAATGACTTCATTTTCAGGCACTAACACCATTAGTCCAGACCTGTCAAGTTTACTTCGGAAAAGAGCTCGATCTAGTTTCACTACGATCATCGTCCAGAAAGCTTTGTTTATTTCCCAATGGCTAGAAGCTTGGCTGTAATCTTTCTAATTTTCTTTGTCTCTTTCTTTGTTTCTTAATTCTGCTGTGTAACTTGTTGTTCTCCCCTTTTTTTATTAATATAATTATCTAGTAGGGCCTTGCCCCTCCTGTTTCCTCAAAAAAACATAACGTAGGGGTTGATAATGGAATGGGTATGTAGGTGTGCCCGCAGACTATGATAATGGAAGGGGTATGTAGGTGTGCCCGCAGACTATGATAATGGAAGGGGTATGTAGGTGTGCCCGCCGACTATTTATATGCGGATTGGCGGTGGCAGCCCGCGGCTTGAAAAAGAATTTTTTAGTTATAGATGGTGATCGCGTTGGCGCGCTGGTTGGTTTGTGTCGTCGGATCGGGAAAAAAGATTGATCATGCCACGCGTTTGCTAACAAGATCCAACGCTCCCGCGCGGCCCCATCTACGCGCGTCTCAGGAAGGCCGTGCTCAGCTCGCTCGGCCGGCACCCACAACCACGATCGGCTCCCCGCTGCAGCTTGCTCAACTCCAGGCATAGCGTGAGGAGGACGCAACTTCAGAAATAGGGAAGACTGAAGACACGGCTTCAGGTTCCCTCGGTTTCGTTGTTTTCTCCATCTCATTACTCTCACCGAGGACGCAAGCATCAGTCGGCGGCACAATCTGCTGCTCCTCGAAACCTGATGTGATCGTTGCGACGTCGGACGAGCTCCGCTGGTTTCTATTGGAATTAGTTGGGATGCTGAAGAGGCCTGTACGGCTCTACTGTAGTCACTTGTCCAGTGGTGCTCGCAGGGCTATATATATAATGCAGTGATGAAATTGCACATGCAATTTGACGATGTGTTATTTAGAATGGGTTCAAATTCATAAATTCAGGTTTATGCAGAGAAGGAAATTCTGCAATCAGTGTATGTCTATCTCTCCCTCTCTTGGCCTTTCGATGAGTAAGGCAGGAAGGAGTAAAGTGGTGGCTTGTGTTTGCAGATAATGGCTATTCAGTTCAGGACCTGTAGTCATCTGGATGTGTTAAGTTGCAGGTTCATGTCAAGAACTCAAGATAAATAATAGGTTTCACTGATCGACAAAGCGACGGATGACAGGTTATGAAATAAATATGTTGCTTGTTATGTCATTATGGTATTACCTATACAAAAAATGGAGACAATGTGACACTTTATTACTCATAAGTTTACTCACTCCAACTCTCCTTTGCAGATGATGAACAGACAGAACAGAGAAGGAATTGATGAAGAACTAGTATATACAAAAGGTACATTAAACTCCAAAATCATTTATATTTGGCTATCTAACTATTTTTTTTGGTTTCGCTGATGTCTATGACATGTGGAAATAAGATCCACATGTCACCAACCTCTTCCTCCCCTCTCCCCATATGCCCAAACCACCACATTGACGCACATTCAGTCGGCCACCCCTCCTCTTCAGCCTGCTCCCCTTCCCCACACATACATACGCGCCCCCAGTCCAGCGGCCAGTGGCGGACCCTAAAGTAAAATGAGGGGGGCAGTTCTATGTTCAGTTGAAGAAAAGAACTAAAACAATGAGGAAGGGGGCAGTTCGGCCCCCACTGTGTTCCGCCACTGCTGGCGGAGGCAGGTGGCCCCTCCTCTTCCACCTACCAGACCGTCGGCCTCGCCCACCTCCAATCCGCCCAATACACCGTCAGTTGAACACCTCTCTCTACCCTCCCCCTCGCTCTGATCTCTGCTGGTCGCCCTCGATCCACATTCCTCTAGACGCCTCCAAGCACCACCTGCCGCACCTAGCACTGCCCATGGCCCTTGATCGAATCCACTCGGTGAGGTGAAGGATGGAGGTGGACGGTGGCGGTAATGGCTGTGAGAGGGTCACGGGGCGCACAAGCATGATCCATTACTCTATTAGGCGCGGTGGAGGAGCTCCACGGCCTAACGCTGCCATAGGCAAGCCTCTCCTTGTACCCTAGCTAGCTCTGGTAATCATCCTCGCCTCCTTCCCCTCGTAGCTGCGGGTGCAAGCGGCAGGAGGATTAGCATGGCCTCGGGCGGGCGTATGGAGGCATCCGCAGCGCACGCATGGGCGGTCACCAACAGGGGAAAAGACGGGTGAACGGAGGTGCCCGCATGGACGGATAAAGGAGGCATTCGGTGCAGCTCTGACCTAGCCGACGCAAATGCAGGTGGAGGAAAGGTGGCTGACTGCTAACAAATTGGGCGGCGGGGCTTCTTGATTTGGCCGTGAAGGGAGTAAGGAACAAGGGAGGGAGGTGAAGAAGACGATGTTGACATTGGGCTCCACTACCATGTGTCATCCACGTGTACAAAACTACTATCAAATGTAAACGTGGATGACCACGTCTATCAAATGTAAACGCTTTTGACATTTACATTGTTAAATATTCTTTGTTCGAAGTCTCATGGTCAAAATCAAACCACAACTATTGTTGGAGGCTAAAAATTAACTTTTTATTTTTTTAACCCGCAAAACCTTTTTTTTGGGTACTTGTAGAGAACAACCTTGGGTAGGTGTGAGGCAGCGAGAAGGCGAGGGAGGTGAGACTGACGAGCGTCCAGCTCCAGCGGGGCCCGGCCGAGACGAAGGGGAGACAACTGCCGGCGAGGCTTCACGGCAGCAAGTGCGGAAGCCGAGGTGTCGGCGTTGAGCAGGCACTCGGGCAGGGCGGCAGCGCGCAGAGGATCTCGGCAGGTCAGGTACGTGCGCGTGCGTGTGGCGGCTGGTTGCCTCGCTGATCCGTGTTCGCGGGATCATCTTCCGGTCCGGTGCGTGAAGCGGTTGCTGTTCTTTGTGCGGGGCCCGGGCCCTGCCGAGCCTGCGCGCGCGGGGCGGGGGCCCTCCTGGACATCACGAGTACACCAGCGAGCGAGGGGGCACGCGGCACGGGACGGGAGAGCAGGGAAGCGGCCGGGGGTTGCAGGGCACGTCTAGTTGTGGGCGAACAACGCGGCCAGCTTTTCTCTGGTTACTTTGCTCCCCCGTTCTTTTTTTTTCCAAGAGAGCAGCGCGTACGTACTAGCACTGTACAGTAGGACTTAGGAGTACGGGAGGAACCAGGGGCGGAATGCAGGTCATGTAACCTGAGCTCGGTAGAGCTGACGAGCTGTACAAGCCTGGAGTGAGCATACAGTACTTACTAGCAACGCGGGACAGTGAAAGTAGTGGTACGCTGGATCGGGTACTGCTTAGTTAGTTAATTTCACGGGCTTGGCTTTCGCAGAATGCCCCAGATTGGCAGATTCCATACGGTATGCTCCGACAAAGGCGTGCCATGGTGGTGCCTAGTAGATGAAATATGTTTTGCATGATTAGTGTTCAGAGCAATCATGATTAGAGTATAGATGTTGAATTAGATCGAGTTGAAGGTTTATTTTGCAACGGTTTGTCGGAGAGTGCAATGTACTTTATCTCGATGATATACTGTAAGGCAATGGTTGAAGTATATTGTTGATGTATATTAACTGTACACGTGCTAAAAAAGAAATAAAGCGGTAGTCAGAGGAGAAATGGATGGGCATCCGCCCTTATATTATACGGAGTACTGTACTCCACTAAGGAGTGGATAAACCCTTCTCACAGTGCCATTTTGGTCCTCGATCGGATCAATAAGTGAGAACACACATGGAGCAGCAACAGCTACTAGCTAGCAAGCAGGACAACAAGATACGTCCAAAAATTCATCTCCACGAACGAGGATGCATGTCCGCATGCAGATCCAGATTGACGATCATCATCATATGATTGATTTGCGCGCTCACCGAACGCTTGCGTAGTCCGTTGCGGCTGCACGTCTAGATGCTGCCCTCTTCCCTCGGGTCAACCCTAGCTATAGCAGAGACAGACATGCATGGCTGTTGCGCACCTGCATCAGCTGCATGCATGAGCGCCCATGCACGACAGGGCAAAACGGAACACAGTACGCGTGTACACCCAGTCGTCGATCTCCCAGCCGAGAGAACAGAACCGTAGAGGCTAGTGTACGTGCAGCAAACCTACACGGCGTGCTAGCACATCGATCACAAATTCACAATTCACACCTACTCCTACAAATGCAGCTAGCGGGGCATCACTGCGCATGCATGGGAGTGAATGAAACGCCTCTCTTCGATCTGATCCATCCTCTCGGGCAACCAGCTCTCTTCTCCTCCGATCCGGTGCCTGCGCGCGTGGCGTGAGAGCTTGAGCTTTTTGTCTCTGGCTCTCCCTGCTCATGAATGGGGGCTGCTTGGCGCCTTCCCCTTGTTGTTACATGGCTGCAAACTCTGCAATAAGCGTATGCTCCGTGCAGCGCGATATATATGCTGCCGCACCGGGCTTTCTTCACGCACGCCCACTGGAGACTGGCCGGCCGGCAGCCTTCTAGCTTTCGCCCCCTCTTCCTCTCCCGGCTTCGCTCGCCGCCGGGCACGGGGAACCGAGACGGGGGGACAAGGAGATCAAGGCTCTGTCCGCATGCACGATCCAAAGGCTGGAAGCTGGAAGCCGGAAGCCCGGCTGTCGTCTGTGCCATGCAAAAAGCTTCTCCTTTTGTACGTTCCTGCCCAGCTATCGCCTAGCAGTACCCCGGAGAGCCTTTTCCGATCCCATACCTATATCTATGTACTCCCTCTAGAGTACACGTAGTGCAAATTCACTGATACGTGGAGAAATAAAATACGCCATCCATTTTTTTAGAAAAAGCGTATTTCTATTTCAGTAGGACGAAGCTTTGATTAAGAATTACTTTAATCCGTTCTCGATTGCGTCGTCCCTCCTTCCTCCTCGGGTAAGCATGTGGATCTCATCTTCCTCTATCAGATTTTGCACATGCTCCATCGTTTTGATTCACTTTGTTGCCGTTGTAAGGGCTCACTGTCAGAGAAATCATGCCTTTTAGCACCGGTTGGTAAATACGACCTGGTGCTAAAGGGAGTATCGTCGCATGCTACTTTAAAAGAAGCACATTTTTTATCAATCGCATACGTTGTGTAGGTAAGATGGTAAAAAGGGTACGCGCGAGTTAAGAGGTCCCGAGTTCGAATCCCAGCGACCTGGTACCGCCTCCATGGCTCCATGTCCGGTAGTGGCTGCTGTTATGCTCTGTGTTCCCTTTCGGGACAGGGAGCAGTTCATCGTTTCCCTCTCCTATGCCCGGCCTTCGTTGTTCCACCATAATAATGTTGATGGCCCTGTTCTCTTTTTTTACGGCGCTTATATTGTTGCTGCTATTGCCGGCCTCTTTGTTTCGCGGAATCGTATGTGTTTCTTCGTTCTACTACCCTTCGCCCTTCTTTCTAGGCCTTGTTTAGATGCAAATTTAGGGTGGTGAATTGGAGGTTTGGGGTCACTTCACAATCATTACGTCACTATAGCATTTCGTTTGTATTTATAAAAAATTATCCAAAAAATGATTAATTTGGCTCAAAATGTTCGTCTCGCATAGTACAACAAAACTGTGTACTTAGCTTTTGATTTCATCTACATTTAGTACTCCATGCATGTGCCGACATTTTAATGTGATGAGGATCTTCTTTTTGCATATAGTGAACTTTGAGGTGGAATTTTGCATCTAAACAAGGGCTTAGATGTGTATTCTCTCTGCTCTGTCTTTGGTTGCCCTTTTAAAATTGCAGCTTAGTATTTGAGATCTGAATATGTATCCTAATGGCTTCAGATTGTGCCTGCGCTTGCTTCAAGTTTGTACTCCCTCCGTCCCTTATTAACTGTCGCAGTTAGTTTCCGTGCCACGATTTAGATTCGATTTGTAGCGTGCAACATTTTAATCTCCGAATAAATTTATTTAAAAACTAGATTCAAATATCTATCTAATGATATTTATTATGTACCATAAATATTAATATTTTTTATATTTGATCAAAGTTGTTTCTCGGAAAGCGAAAACAACAGATAAAAAGGGACGGAGGGAGTATGTGTTAAGTGTGGAACCACTTGAATGTGATATCTCCTAATTGCGTGTTTTCCTTTTGGTCCTTGTTTTAATCATAAACAATGGTGTACATACACTCACCTCTAGAACAAACACATCAGCTGGAGGCTCATCCTTCGCATCTTGCTATCCCCCAACAAAGCCCTCAGATGGCAGAATGCCAGTAAGAGTAGGGCAATTGAATGATGAAGAAGACTCTAAGGCAAGTGGGGGTTTCATGAGAGTTTCATGGCAATAAATTCGCTGACGTGACAGAGGAGGGAGAAGGAAAAGTTTCATAGCATATGAGAGGAGTTTCATCACAATGAAACTCTTCTGACACAATTACCTAGTTTTTCGTTTAGGTAAGTGTGTAGTTAAACTGTGCACTGAGACTGGCCTAACAGACCATTGACAAATAACGTTCGAGGCTCCAGCTGGCTACTACCGGGGCTTGAACCAGCAGCCAGGGCACCATAGATTTCGGGATCAGAAAAGGAATCTACACAAAAATCTGCAATGAGAAATCAACATCCTAAACAACACAAAGCAATTAGAGTAAAAATACACCAGCGGTCCTCAAACTTGTTTCGGGGTGTCATTTGAGTTTTTAAACTCTCAAAATGCACATTAGCATCCCTAAACGTGTTAAAGTATGTCATTTAGATCCAAAAATTTCATAATACCCCTATGTTGCTGACGTTTGTCCATCTATTAATCTATAATTGCTCTATGGTATAATTAAATAAAGTTATCTAAGTATTACGATGAAAACAACTGATTTTGTGAGAGAAATAGTATGAAAACCATGCTCAATTAGCAGTCATGTCATCATGCATAGAGGTATTTTCGGAACTATGGACCTAGATGACACAGTTTAGCTGATTTAGGGACTCAAATATGCATTTTGGGAGTTCGAGGACCTAGATTACACCACGCAACAAGTTTAGGGACCGCTCATCTATTTTACTAAGATTTACATAGGACTTACAATGGTAATGTTTCGAAGGACTTCACGGGAAAATCCCCTTAAATTTCTTCATTTTTTTACTTTATCCCAAGCAAGCTTTTATTCATCTCGTTTGCTCACCGGCTGCCACCCAGTGCCATATGCCATATACTACACGGTCTCACCCGGTCGCCAACTTCATTTCTCGGAGGAAATCACATTGCAAGGAACGCAGACATTTTCCAAACAATTTACAGATCAATAATCTTTTCCTTCGAAAAAAACAAACGTCCTCATCATTTGTTAATGCCAGTAATCTCCGTTAAATCCTCTACAGAAACGGTGTAACGCGCGCGCACTTGATTGATGCTTGGCGGTTGGCGCAAGCGTACGCGTGCGATTCGTACGTGTGGCCGGCGGCTACATCTACTACTCCAGTTCTATACGCTGGCGCTCGTTTGGAAGGTGGTGATGTGGGAGTAAATGAGCAGGTAGTGGGAGCGCGAGCTGCTAATGATGAGGCGATTAGGCTGCTGGCACTGGGCTCCCGGAAAGTTTCCCGAAGGAACCGTTTGCAGGAAAAACTGCTGCGGCGGTCTCCTGAACCACCTCCGCTACGGGAGCGGAGGCCGCTGCCTCCCCCAAATCTGGCAGAGGTGGGGGAGCTCCCCTACGCCGCCAGCGTGGCGGCGGGCCAACCACGGCCGCTCCCTTCCCGCGCCGGCTGCAACTCCCGCCGACCGCCGCCTCCAGCTCTAGCCCCGGTCGCCGCCTCCAGCTCCGGCAGCCACGCCAACAGCTCCGTCGCACCTCCAGCTCCGGCCGACGGCTCTCCGGTGGCCCAGATCCCTTCGAGGACTTGCTCCAGGGCTCCAGGCCACCCGGAGCTGCCCCGCAGCCCCGCCATGGCCGTCTTCCCGCTCGCGGAAGCCGCTCCTGCCGCCAAGCGAAGCCCGCTCGCCCGGAGGCCGCCGCAACGCGAGCAACAGGCGGACGAGGACGTCGACGAGGAGCGTGGCGGCGGCGGTCGTCCCCGTCGTCGGCCGAGGCTGCCTCACGCCATCCGCCGTGCGAGGGAGCTCTGCCTCCGCCCGGCCTCACGCCATCGCCGCGCGAGGGAGCCCCGTCGCCCGCCCGGAGCGCCGCCGCCTTGCGACTTCCCGCACAGCGCCGCCGACGGTCTTGGTCGCCGATTCGCCGACCCCGGCGGAGGAGGGGAGCTTCGGAGGGGGTGGAGCGGCGCGGCGAGGACGCCGATGTGGCCATCCCGCGAGAGCCCAAGCTCGAGCCCCAGCCTCGCCGCCGCCGCGAGCTCGCGCTGCCCGCCGCCGCCGGCCCTCCACCTCGCGGCGCGGAGCTCGATGAGGCACGGGTGGCCACCTCGCCGCTCCCGCTTCCGCTCCGGGCCGCGCGCGCGCCATCGAGGAGGCGGGGAAGGGAGCTGGTGAGGGGAATGGGAGGGGGCGCGGGTGCCGGAGGGGGCGCACCGGCGGCAGGCGGAGGCGCGGATCCGGAGGGAGGGGCGGTGGTGGAGGAGGGAGAAGAGGGGGCCACGGCGGGTGGGCACAGCGAGGCGGCAACGGTGGGAGGAGAGCAGGGCCGGCAGCTGGTGGGGAAGGGGAGGAGGAATGCAGAGCCGGGAGGAAGAGAGAGGGGGGAGAGATAAAGAGAGTGGTGGGGCCGGGTGAGAGAGAGAGTAAATAAAGAGTAAAATAATATGGTAGTTGGGATAGGGGAAGGTGATAGAGGAGAGACGAGTGCAGAAGAAATTAGGATAGATGATCCGGACAGAATATTCCATTTAGAGGAGGGAAACAGAGAAACACGAGTGCGAACAGCCTTAATACCATAAACAGCCTGCCCACACGCGCATTGGCGGACCGGCAGCGGCTGGCTGGCTACCACTGCAGCTCCTGTCCATGGCGCGCGCTAGCCATATTGATTTCATCATAGCCCGGCCGAATAATTACAGTAGTATCAGATCGACGACCCTTCCCTCCACTAACTAACTACCCGCACTTTTATTGCCGGGTTGAGGATGCCAGGGGCTTGTACGCCTTGTTTCTGGAAAGATGATCCTGCGTGTTTGCGTGGAGTTGAACTTTGCGTCACTGCATTTATCGGCGTGTGCTTCTGTGCTGCTGAGGCTGAATATTTTGCCAAATCAATCACTACTACCGATTGGACGGCATATTTTTTCAGTATTTCTTGAGCGTTCACAGCATTTTGTTTTAGTAATTAATTAAGGTGTGCCTCGTTGTATCTGAGAAGTTTTATAGCAATAAAACTTTCTATGGAGTTTTATAGATTATTAAATCTGTTGATGTTGCATATTTTTTAACGAACAGAGAAAAAAATTTCATAGGATGTGAGAGGAGTCATCCCATTAAACTTATCTGGCCCGATTAGTTCTTATCCAAATAACTGAGCAACAAAGCTATAGTGGGACTGACTATGAATAGCTCAAGAAATGCACAATCCAAACACACCTACTCGCCTAAACGAGTTTATGTCTATCGTGTTAAGAAAAAGCACCTATAAATGAACCAGAAGGTTTATACCTACATGAATTTAAATGACAAATAATTGTCATTTTAGGTATTTTAAGGCCAGTCTCAGTGGGGTTTCATGACATTAAATGCGCTGATGTGGCATAGGAGAGTGTGAAGAGTTTTATGGTTTGTGAGAAAAGTTTCATCACCATGAAACTTCTTTGGCACAATTACCTAGTTTTTGGTCTACTAGTTGTGTAGTGAAACTGTGCACTGAGACTGGCCTAAGTTTTGGTTAGAAATTACTTCTATTGTATTAAGTTTGATTATTTGAAAATGATGTAAGTAAATTTGTCTTCAAATGTACATATAGGTCTTAAGGAAAGTAAATCATATGTTCCTTAATTATTTTGTACTTGTTCCTATTAATAAAAGTATATGACTTATTTCATTTAGTTAGAAAACCAGTCTTTGATCAACAATATATAAGTCTAAATAGAGAATGTTTTAGGCACTGCTTCTCATGAAATTATCACCTTTCAAATCAAGCCCCCAACGTGAAACGTGTGCTTTATCAACAAAAATATATAAAAAAGGTGAAACGTGTGCCAAAGCACGACAAGAAATGACAGGATATCTAGTAGTAGATTGTTTAGCACACCCCCACTGTTTTGCAGCCAATGCGTGGAATAACCACCACTCCACAGTAAACAGGCGCCACCAGCCCAGCCCCCAGGCCCCATCAGCAGTTGAGCACTTGAGCAGCTAGAGTGCCTCTTGCGTTTCCCCTCTATAAGTAACGCACGCCCTGCGCTCCGATCCCTACACATCCTCACGCCGCCGGCAGCCACAACACGTACACCACCCCGATCGATCGATCAGTTCGCCTGCGCAGCACCATCGCTCCGCATCCAGCCATGGAGCACGCGGCCAACGCGCACCTCTACGCCCACGCTCACCACCACGACCACCACCTCCACCGGAGCAAGCGCCCATCGCCGGCCGGGACCAAGGACGACGACGGTGACTGCGACGCGTCCGCCAAGGGGGCGCGGTACCGCGGCGTGCGGCGGCGGCCGTGGGGCCGGTTCGCGGCGGAGATCCGCGACCCCATGTCCAAGGAGCGCCGGTGGCTCGGCACCTTCGACACCGCCGAGCAGGCCGCCTGCGCCTACGACGTCGCCGCGCGCGCCATGCGCGGCAACAAGGCGCGCACCAACTTCCCCGGCCACGCCGCCGCCGCCGCGGGCTACTGGCCATGGGGCGCGCCGCAGCCGGCACCACCACCGCTCAACCCCTTCCTCCTGCACAACCTCATCATGAGCTCCTCCCACCACGGCCTCCGCCTGCTCCACCACGCCGGCCACGGCCACGCCTCCAACTCCGCCGCGCCGTCCAGGCCGCCGGCGCCGGCCGCCGCGGCCGACACGCCCGTGCCGTCCCCTGTCGCCCCGCCTCCCGGAGCGCCGGACGAGGACGCGGACGAATGGGGCGGCCTCCTGCGGAGCGAGCCCGCGGACGCTGGTCTGCTGCAGGACGCGCTGCACGGCTTCTACCCTGCCGGCGCGCGCCCTCGCGGCGGCGCCGGCCGCAGTCTACCCGCCGGCGCCGACGCCAGGGCGGCGGCGGCGGCGGCGGCGCAGGTAAAGCAGGAGATGCAGTACGAGGCCTTCGGCGACGTCGATGAGGAGGAGGGCGGCGAGTTCCCGATGATGCCGCAGGGCCTGCTCGGGGACGTGATCCATTACCCGGCGTTCATGGAGGTCGTGGCGGCGCCGTGCGCCCCCACGCGCCGCGGCCGCCGGGGCTGATGGCTCCGGCTCGCGCGCGCGGGGGTGCATCCATGCATGCGTTCATGGATCACGCGGCGGGTGTGGCGACAGGGGCATGAAATTAATGGAGGATTCGGTGCTTTTGCTGAAGTTCGTGATTGCTTGCTTGATTTGATTCCATGGCGGCGCTGCCTGATCAATCATCTATTCATCTTGGGTTTTGCTGGCGAGCTAGGAGGTGGGCATGGCGTGCGTGCGTGGTGTCATGGTGGTCAGGTGGTGTGGTTTGTAGTTGTTTATCTGGGTGGAATTTGTGTTGGTGATTGCATGGAATCAAAGCGAGCTTGTTTTCGATGGATTTCAACATGGCTCAGCCTGCATGCATGTTTTCGGTTTTGTTTCCTAGGTTTTGGGGATTGAGTTACCGTATTTAATTTGCGCTATTTTTTCCAGAATCTCCGTGCATGCATTTGGAACTTAAAGATTTGTGGAGCAAATGGCTGACATGAGCTGGTGCGCTTGAGTATTCCGTGACAAAGATAGAACCCAAACCCAATTGTAATGTGCTGTATGCGAGAATGAGCAGGCCTTGATAGAGCCGAGGGGCATTAATCTTATCCTGTGAATTCGATCTACTCATCTTGAGCCGTGATGTTGGGATGAAAATTGCTGCATACCTTTCACCCCATAATAAGTACTCTGTACATGTTTGTTGGATCGGGACATTTTTCTTTGCAGCCTGTTAACCCATGGATGTTTCATGAGAGTTTTATGGCAACAAATTTGTTAATGTGGCCTGGGAATTATTGTCGTTGAGGTTGTGTTCCTCCCACAAAGTATTCTAATCAACCACGCTCAGATCACAATGGATTAAACTGTGTCATGTAAACTCAATTTAAAGAAGCACTAGGACGATAATAGTTCAAATGAACCGTGGCCTGGGAATTATTCTAGCCAATTATATGCAACATGCACGTTGTAACGTATGCACGGTCTTAATGTTACGTCTATTTGTCAGTGATTCCTTTAAACAAGAGAATACCAAATTGTAGTATGTAGTACTGTAGAGTGTAGGCGTGTGTACTCAGGCAGCAAGATATCAGAATGCTAAGTCAAATTACACAGATAATGGAAGAGAATAAGCTTTTGGTTTGGTTGCGTGCTTTCGGCCAAAAAACTAGAAATGACCACAAACATTAACTATTTATTTAGAAAAACGTTACTCTATACTCAGCTCGATCCGTCCTGAAATGTAGCTCGATCGATACATAGCTTTCATTATACACATAGAGGAAGTACGTGCACTGTAAACTCATGGAATTATAGATTTTTCTATACACATAGAGACACACTGTATTTTGTATGGAGAGAGTACATATAATCTCATAGAATTATACTAGCTTAATTGCTCGGGCCCTTGAGGAGACACCAGCACAAATATGAAGGGACCAAGGATGATGTGCGACAAGTATGCAAGTTGAGAGGGACTTAAAAAAAAAGGTCCAAAAGTGCATCAGCTCAAGGCCAACTAGTGTGGAATTTTCTCTAACTACAATTAGAGAAAGAAGCATAAATCACACTGCTACGCCAAAAGTGGGGAATTGGTGTTGGTCCTGAACTGGCCGATGGACTTGGAAGCTGGCCCTGCATGCACCCTTTCGTCTGTGTGCCGTTTCTCGTTTGCACAATGTCAAAACCCCAACCGGAATGCGCGGAAACCCGATGCGGCCGGCGCTGTCGGCTCGAGCCACTGCCGGTGCGCGCCTCGATTTCATTCTCTCCGTGCGCACGGCGCGGCCACGGGTGGATCGTGTGGACGAGCCGAAGCGTGCGCAGGCTGTGGGCGATCAATTCCTTGTCCCCCTCCGTGCCGCGGCGCGGACTACGAAGTTGGTGCTCGGCGGAAAAGCGGCCCGCAGCCGGATCCGCTGCCGGTGTACGTGCCGATGGCCGGACGTACGCATGCTTTTCCTTCAGTTAACAGTGCCTCGTGAACGGAAAGGAAAAACGATGGGACAGGCAGGCGTCCCCGTGTCTCCCTCCCTCATTCCCTTGCTGGGTGTGCGCCTCGCCTCTCCCTCGGCGCGGCGGCCGGCCGGCGGCAGCGCGGCGATGTGAAGGGTAAGGTCAGTTCTGTGGGAGTTAAGGCGTTGTCGACGAAAAGGTCAGTTCTGGCTGGACTCCTCCTCCCGGTCAGTTCGGCTACAGCGAGTGCAGCACGCTCCAGACAGGACGCTAGGCAGGTGCAGTTTCGTACTCGTACCGTCCGTGGCACTGACCGGAGCAAGCTTTCGCACTGACCGGGCCGGCATCACAGATCGAAACAATGCTCCACGCCGGCCGGCGTACAGCACAGCTCAGCTAGTCAGCTGCGACCTCTTGTTCTCGCAGCGAGACCCAGACGATCCCCCGTGCCGCGCGCATGCGCGTGCGATGCAGCAGTGCAGTGCCGGATCGGAGCGGCGCGCGTGGGCGGCACGGGCAGTGCGCGTCTTTTCCTGTCCCTCGCCGTACGCGGACGGAGCGCCGGCACGCAGCTGCATGCGTCCTCGCCGGGCCCCGCACGTACGCCGCGCCCGCGCCCTTCCGTCCGCGCGCGGCGGCCGGGCAACAGGAGCTAATAAAGCCCGGGGGAGGCAGTGGGCCGGCCAGTGGCAGAAGAGAGAGGCCACCGCAGGCCCGGGCGCACGTCCGTCCCGGCGACGTGCGCGCCCGGCCCTCCCGTCCCGTGCCGGCCGCGGGGGCTCCGCCCGACGCGCCGCGGCGCCATCTCCGTCTGTCCCGGAGCGTAACGATCGCCGGCCAAATCTTGCAACGCAACAACAATAGTGAAAGGTCGTTTCGAAACAAACGAGTCCAATCCAACACATTGCTACAGGAAGGAATCACGTCGGTCGGTCGGTTTCGTGTACGGAGGATCGGGCGTGGAAGCAGGGGGGGTGGGGGCGGCGACAGACGACGCGAGTCCATTCAAGGAAGCCTGCCACGGAGCAGCAAGGGGGCGGCAGCGGAGGATTTTTTGCTGCTGGCGATGCAAACAGAGTAGGAGCAGTCTCCATTAACCCCCTAGCACTAGGTTGCCAAAGGAATGCTAATCTTAATCCCCTTCTTCCTGCTTCTACCAACTTTACAGTGCTCCACTATTGTACCAAGTGTCTCGCGCGCAACTGGCATGCTGGATTTTGTTAGGATTTGTCCCAAGCCAAATCAAGGAAATGTGGCTAATCGTTCATGTGTCCATACCATATTGTGCGAAGAAAACTACAATTGTCCGTCAATATGATCGCAATTTGAACAACAATAATCTTCTTGTATCACCGTTCGCCAAAAATAGATACATCAGCTTCGTTTCTCTCAGTGTAAAAATTTTTAGAGGTGCATCTAGCATTGGACCCTGAAGGGGCACGTATCTTTGTTAATATAACATGAGCCATATGAGTACATTTCATATTTCCATCTATTGAAGACAAGGATTTTTTTTAGACAAAGCAATGAAAACCAGTCCCGTCTTCACCCTTGTACACAAAAAGATCAGACGACTTGTTACAAACTGTAGCTTCACGCTACTTCATCACACAAAGAGTTTTTTTTTCAAAGGAAATAAAAACAGAGTCAAATATCAATCTACGGGCTATAGGACCATCCATTTAAAGTAAAGAAATGAATGGCTGCCGATTAAAGCCCATTAACAAAGCCAGTATGTTTCTCTAAATATTACTAGCAAAAAAAAAAGTTTTAGCTTAGTGTTTGTCAAAAAAAAACTACTTCATTCCTAGTGTTCTAGATTGCCCAACAGATCACTACAGCTTATGTTAATAAGAAAATATTTATTTCCTGACCACCCTGTTTCTTATACAAATATACTGAAGCATTTCTTTTGAAACTCAAGCCTTGGAACTTTGAAATGGACCGCTCGAGAGGCTCGATTTTTATTGCATGGACTCCATTCCCAGTAACAAGTGTTCGTAAGCTACGCAAGTACACCGGGGAATCCATTCCACTGCAACAAAACCATCGAGCAAGGTAAAGCTCTGTGTAAGAATGTTCAAAGCTCCTGCAAACTAGTGGTCGTCCTTGGCCATGGGGCGTGTTGCTCTAGCAATTTGCTCCTCAGAGAACACCGGGTCGAGGACAAAGATTCTATAACCTCGGGGAATAGAAGCAGAAGCTGTTGGGCTGGCCTAGCTCTCCGGTCAGAGGACGCTGAGCCATTCCAGCGCATCCGCTCTGCTGCCAGCGCCAGAAGATGTCCCCCGCCCTTTCCCTGCCAGGCTGCAGCCCTGCTCCCTCACTTCCAAAGGCGTCCTCCGCCTTCAATGGACATGCCCCGTCTCTGCAATCCTGAGAATTTCTCATCGGCTACGGTTTCTGCACAGTCGCCGTCGTGTTCGTGTCCGCGATGGCGTTGGAGCAGATGGAAAGGCAGAAGTAGGAGTAACGCCATGGCCGTTTGCGACCGAGCACGAAGCATTGACTCCGGCTGCAGTGCACACAAGGCTGCTGACTAGGGTTTGCAAGCCACAGGGGCTCGTGTCGCCTGTGGAATTGTCGCCACACGATGCGATAGGGTGGGCCGCCGGTAGAGCAGGCGATTCATTCGCCTGCCGTGCGGTGTGTGCGTGCAGGTGCATACATGCAGTGCGCAGCTGGGCAGGGGCTCGGGTCGAATTGTTGACGCGTTAGGTTTAATATAGATTCATCTGAATTAGTCCTTATTTATATAATAGATAATTAATTAATCTATATTTGATATTTTTAATTAGTATCCTTAAATCTGATGTAACTGAGACTAAACTTTATTCCGTGAAACCTAAGGGCGTCTCCAATGAGCGCATCCATCCCGCTCCTATGCAATTAATGCATCTATAGGAACAAGTCCTTTACACTGTGAACCCGACTCCATAGAGGGCCTGCTCCTGGCCAAGGACACGGCTCCCATCCATTTAAACAGCATACCACTCTGACACAAAACACTGTTCACAATTTTAACTCACATGAAGGAACGGCCGGATAGGGATGAGGAAATTTTTTTAGTCCTATGGGCCCCGTACATGGATACACCCCTGAATCCATACATTGTAGCCATTTTAACGGTTAACATCACATCATTTATGGGTCCCATCTAAGATCCGGAGTTGCATCCATACATTGGAGATGCCCTAACAGGATGTTACAACGTTCCTTTCCTTCCTCTCTTATCGACTTTGGGGGTAGGCGGCTGGAGCCCCTCAGCCCTCACACTGGATCCGCCCCTGCGTGCCAGCGTAGGCTGGGCTATGTATATAGAATGGTTACGATTTTACACGGTGTACAACCATGCAGCTGAACTGTGTAGTACTAATACTTGAGTACACACCGGCCTCCACGTAATTCTGCCGCAAGCGTTTGTAGTTTGGCGTTCGAATTACTTTCGATTTGCTTTTATTTTTTTGTGTTTTAGTACCGATAGTATCACAAGCTCCCACCCTATGAAAAACACATGAAAAAAATCGATATATACCTATACCATGGGTAGTATTTATGGCAGCTATTATCGTCTGATACTCGAGACTCAAAGTCTATGAGGTAAGTGTGCATGCGTATGTTTTCCTTAAAAAAAATTGACCGTAAACGATCCAAAACTTTTGTTCAAGAGGTCAAGTAGAAAATCGGATTATTTAACACTTTACCTCAATTAAAGGGTTACCTATTGGGGGTTTTGCCAAAAAACAGATTGCTAAAAGGAACAAGTGCAGGTAAGTATGGATCATGTTAAATCTCTGGATTATATGGATAACTTGTTTTGAAAAATAAATTGCATTGAGCAAGAATTCCATTTGTGCTTTGTTTATTCGCTGTTTTAGTTTCCTTGACTCTGCAACATTAAACTGACTGAAGAGTAAAATCGATAAATCATTGCTGTCTTGGATTCATGTCGGGGTTTTTACTTTTTGGACGATGTGCACGACAATGCTGTATGTATTTTAGATCTTCTGAGTACATGAAGTTATTCCTAGTTATGATTAGTTTATGTTAAAATAATAGAATTATAGTTTAGGACAGATGTTTCATCTAACTCAACTGGGATATTTGTACCGGGTCATTCAAGCAGTGCCAAACTAAAGTGTTAAGTGATAAATCTCTGTTCGGAGTTTCAGACTCTCTTCATTGTGCGTAAAGGTTTCTTTGGGGGTGGAAATATTTTTCCACCCCTTTGACCAATAGTTAAGGGTATTAAATAAAGTCAGTTTAAAAAATCACCTTCACAACATTGGACTATTTCGCGAGACCTATCTAATGAGGTCTTTGACCGCACGATTAGAGAATGGTTACTGTAGCATTACTGTAGCAAAACATGGATTAATGAGGCTCATTAGATTCGTCGCGCAAAGTTGCACTCATCCCTAAAATGGTTTTGTAAATAGACTTCATTTAGTATTCCATGCATGCAAGATTCTCTTTGGAAATTTTTTTTCAAGTTGGAAAGAAACACGGCCAAAATTGTTAAATGTCTCTTCACTGTTTCAGTGGGATTCAACTATACAAACTCTAGTATGATATCTGTCTACTAGCTTAGGCACTCAACATGAAGCCGTGAAGGAAATGTTAATGTGATTAAATTAATAGCTATTTTGTGTACTCAGAAATACTTGACATTTCCGATAATTTTTTTGCTTATTAGATTCTATCGTTATATTCTATCTATTTGTCTATTCAGAAATACGTGTAATTCCGATAATTTTTATACTTATTAGATTCTATCATTATATTCCATCTATTATAAACGATGATCAAAATATATCATTAGAGTTCCTGCATATTAAAAATCTAATTAACTACTATTTTCATTGGACATGTTGTAACGCCCTATAGGATTCAATCAACCCCTGCCATTCTCAGCTCAATCCTTGCACAAAACCATTCCATTAAATTAAACCCTTTGAATTGATATGCGAGATAAACAGGTGCTCAACTTTAGATCTTGGTGATGTACTGCTACGAAAACGAATTAAGGAAACGAATGTGAAGACCTGCCTTTCAATAATGCACTATTAGCTATAGATTAGTCTCCATGAAATTCATTTTGCGACCGAGCATAAAAGTCTTACGTCTCTGAATTCTAGCCATTTGCATGTACACAAAGAACTCGTTAGTTTCCCGGAACTCTACAGAAATAGTACGAACGATAATTGGATAGATCCCCATGATCCCATCCCCAACTCATAAGTTGATTCGGCGCAGTCGGCGCACTTTATACAAACCATAAAACAATGTGTGATGAGCCGAGATGTGAAATATAATTCATCGAAAACTAGTTTTGATTCCATGCAATCGGCAGCACACAAATATTCCCAAGTGAACAAGTACAGAAACACCACCACTTCTTCTTTCCTAAAAAAAAGAAAAGAAACACCACCACTGATAACATATCGAACTACAGCCAAAACGATCGGCAATATAACGCCATGGAATCAAGCTAGCAAGCATCAGTCGTGAAACCAACAAGAACCAGATCCTCCAGCAATGTCCCACTCCCATGCATGCATCGCACGACGGCGCCGACCGATCCATCAGCCCCGCCGGCGCGTGGCGGCGGGCGGCGCGTCCACGAACGCCGGATACGGGCCGATCATGTCCTCGAGCAGGCCCTGGGGCATCATCGGGTACTCGCCCTCCTCGTCGGCGTCGGCGTCGCCCGCGCAAGGGGAAGGCACACCAAACGCCTCGTGCCTCTCCGGCTTCAGCATCGTCGCCGCGGTGGCGCCGCCCGGCACCTTGCGCCGGTCGACGGCGCGCGGCAGAATGCCCGGGTAGAAGCCGTGCAGCGCGTCCTGGAGCAGCCCCGCATCCGGCGGCTCGGTCCGCAGGACGCGGCACCAGACATCCGTGTCCACCGACGGCGCTACGGGAGACGACGCGACGGCAGGGGACGTCGCTGCGGGCGCCGAAGCGGCGGGAGTCGGCGCCGGCGCCGGCGCCGGCGGGGGAGGTCGGGCAGGAGAGGGGTGCCCGTGGCCGCCGTGGTGGGAGGAGCTCACGAGGAGGTTGTGCACGAGGACGGCGGGGTCGAGCGGGAGCGCGCCGGCCCACGCCCAGTAGGCCGCCGCGGTGGAGTGGACAGCCGGGAAGTTGGTGCGCGCCTTGTTGCCGCGCAGGGCGCGCGCGGCGACGTCGTAGGCGCAGGCGGCCTCCTCGGCGGTGTTGAAGGTGCCGAGCCACCGGCGCTCCCGGGACATGGGGTCCCGGATCTCCGCCGCGAACCGGCCCCACGGCCGGCGCCGCACGCCGCGGTAGCGCGCGCCCTTGGGGGAAGACGCGTCCCCGTCCCCGCCGTCGCCCTTGCTCCGGTGGTGGTGGCCGTGGCTGTGGACGTAGAGGTGCGCGCCCTCCATGGCTGGACCGGAGCGCTCAGGAGGCGAACGACGGATGGTTCGAGGTGGCTTTGAGGCGTTGCAGTTGCAGCTGGTGGCGAGAGAAGGTGCGTGGGGATCGGAGTGGAGTGCGTGCGCTACTTTTATAGAGGGGAAGCGCAAGGTTTGTCTCGTACCCTGACGGCGCTATGGTCCATTGCCATGGAACAGTGTCCATTGACGACCTTTGCCTGCCAAAAAATCGTTGCACTGCATCGGTTAACAGATGAGAATACATTGGGCACGCAAGCACCACAATCTCAACATCGTGTCCTCTGGCACACTCTTATCACTGTAGCATGTAGGGGCATTGTTCTGATTTATTGAAGGACAGAATCGAGAACATCGATCGGTTATATATATAGAGACATACATTGTACTCAAGTAAACTTAGGTCCTGTTTAGATCCTAAATTCCATCCCCAAAGTTTACTATGCAAAAAAAAAGATTCCCATCACATCAAAATATCGACACATCCATGGAGTACTAAATGTAGATAAAATCAAAAACTAATTGCACAGTTCTGTTGTACTCTATGAGATTAACATTTTGAGACTAATTAATCAATTTTTAGATAATTTTTCACACGTACAAACGAAATGCTAGAGTGTCGTAATGATTACGAAGAGACCCCAAACCCCAAATCCTCCCTATTTTGCATCTAAACATGGCCTTGGGTGTGTTTTTAGTTCCCTCAAATTTCCAAACTTTCCATCACATTGACATAACATCGAAACATTAAATACAATAAATGACGCATGCATGGAGCATTAAATATAGATAAATAAAAAAACTAATTGCATAGTTTTGATGTACACGACGAGACGAATTATTTGAGCCTAGTTAGGTCATGGTAGGACAACAATTACTACAAACAAACGAAAAGTGTTACAATACTTTACAGTATCCGACGTGACTTTTCCACCAATTTTTTGCGTGAACTAAACACACCCCTTGTCTAATTTGACTAAGATTGTAAAAAAATATAATAACCTAAAATAAATTGTAAATGCAATATCAAAATATATTGTAAATGCAATATCAAGACATACTATTTTTTATGTCGGATTCAAAAAAACTGGTTAGATGTTGTATATGTTGATGTTTTTACTATGACAAAGCTAATGCGTCCTGTAATTCGGACTGGAGTGGGGTTTTTTTTTATGTTCCTTCAGCTTCTAAAAGTCTGCAGATACATTCTAGATTTAGGCCCCATTTGTTCTTTATGTGCCTAATGGCTAGAGTTTTTATTCGCTGGCTACTCAATACTTTAAGGTGTTTGATCCATGAGCTAATAGCTGGTTGAATTATTTAATTAGAGTACTAGATTTGTATTCTATCCATGTTATTTTAGTTTGCATTTTAATATTGTGTAGTTGGTAAAATTTTCAGTCGGAATTATTTATTGGGCCAAATATTTGCTATAGTTTATAAAAACCTATTTTGAAATGAAAATTTGATTTTTTATTTTTTTAAACGATCTTGGTTGAAGATAAACTTTATATCAAAATTATAGCTCTCTCGACAAGATAATATTAACAACTTGTATTTGAGATCGTTTAGAACGCCAAAAATACAAGATAATATTAAAAAAAGTGATGTCAAAAGTATAGGATCGCTTACATACGTCACGCGTAAAATGTAGGTAAGATGGCAGGGGAGTTAAGCGCAACACTAGAGGTCACGGATTTGAACCCTACATGTTGTAGGTGTGCGAAAAACATAAATGATGAATGGTGATTTGTGCTGGGACAAGATTAATCGACAGCACATATATGTTTTAGCAGCTAGCACAGATATTCTACGTGCTAGTGCAACATGATCATACTATAGCAATATGCAAAAACTACCGCAACGAGTAAAACACCTAATTATGAGAAGCCTAGGCACCACTGTACTTGATACTCGTCCAAAAAATTAAATCATTCAAGGATCAAATTTTGTCCAAAAACATACCATTTTACTAATAAATATGTGCATGTGAATGTAACCTATATAGATGGACCCCACTAAAAGTTATTATCTTCATTTCTCTTAACATGCAAACTATCCACATCATGCCACATCGCCATCCACGTCACCATCCACTAGCATCTATATTTATGTCTCCCACCGATTTTATGTGACTCATAGCACTCAGGTATATAATTTATTAGTCTTTGCGAGTATAATGCTATAAAATTCCCACAGGATGATCAGTTATTTAATTATTTAAGAGCCGTCCTCTCTTAATAAAATGAGCATGCTTTCATGTATAATATCGTTTGCAAAAGAATGTTGCCATGCAATGACCTTAGTGTTTCTACTTTTAAATTTCATCTTAAAATGATGTATAATATCGTTGCAAAAGTATATATTGCCATACACTCGTCTTAGTGTTTTTATTTTTAAATTTTACCTTAGTATTTTTTATTTTTAAAATTTTCCTTAAAATTTTATTTAAAAAATTCTCGCAGCATCGCACGGGGTATCACCTAGTTTTACTAATAAATATGTGCATGTGTATTAGTGTCAAATATAACTAATAAATAGGGTGATCAAGGTCATTTTATATTTTTATTGATCTGTCTATTTTCTAAAATAACTTGTATTTGAGACACCATCAAGAAGTTGCTTATTCTGAAGAATTTTAAATATTTACTTTATCTTTTGCAAAACTTCATTCGGAACAGTCCAAATGCTCCGAGGTATATTCTTTGTTTCGAAAATATTCAGGCATAACACATCAGCACATACGTAAGTGCACAATCCATTAATCCCCCCTGTATTTTTCTTTTGCCATGGAAGATAAAACGAAAAAAAAAGAGAGGAGAAAAAAGAGAAGTGAGAGGGAGAAGAAGAAGAGGGGAATCAGCCTTGAGTACAGTAGTACAGTGCATTGTGATTAGGGCGGTGTTCACTTCTCTTCAAATCCAAAACTTCCCCTAAACTTTCTCTCTCTAAACTTCACTATTCACTATCACATCAAATCTCTCTCCTCATGCATGGAGCATTAAATGTATGTAAATAAAAAAACTAAGTACGTGATTTTGATGTACACGATGAGACGAATCTTTTGAGTCTAGTTAGGTCATGGTAGGACAATGATTACCACAAACAAACGAAAAATTCTACAATGAGCTACAGTGTTCGATGTGACATTTTCACCCAAATTCACGTTCCCTTTTCACTCTTTCACGGAAGTGAACACCGCCTAGGCTCGACATGCAGGATTATATCTTTTCCGGAAACAAGGCATGCAAGCACCTGGCAGCCTCAGCCCGCAATAAAAGTGCGGGTAGTTCAGTGGAACGAAGGTTCTTCGTTCACCCTCACTGTAATTATTCGGCCGGGTAGGCGTATAGCCATGGATAGAAGCTGCAGCGCGGTAGCCTGCCAGTCGCTGCCCGGCGCGGCCAATGCGCGCATGGCAGGCGGTTTATTATGGCATTGATCTTTCTTTCAAAAAAAAATTATGGCATTGATCGCCTCATCATCATTAGCAGCTCGCGCTCCCACTCCCGGCCCTCACATTTACTTTCCCCGCCACCAGTCCACCACCTTGCAAACGGAGGTCGTGCAGTCGACGGACGGTGGCATATCATGTTTGTTTTTTCGTTCCATTAATTTCCCCTTGTTTTTTTAGTTTTTCTACGCAACAAATCCATAATCGACTTGTTCGTTTGGATTGTTTCCAGCGAGCCAACAGTATTTTTCTCTCAACGAAAATCAGCGCCACTCACCGGCTACCAACTAGCCAACAGTGTTTTTCTCAGAAAAACCAGCGCCAGCCACCAGCCTAACGAACAGGGCGAGTGTCACAGGTCAAGAATATTTTTTTTTAAAAAAATCCATTGTTCTCGCAAAAAAGAAGATTTGTAAAAGCGGGAAAATGCCATCGACCGGACTAGACACGGATCGTAGTTGGCCAAAAAACAAAAAGAAGAGGGAGGCCTCTGGATCGTGCCCGGCCGGGGACACAGTCTTGATCTCCTTGTACCCCCGTCCCGTTTCCCGGAGCACGGCGCGGCGGCGGCGCCGAGAGCGCTAGCGAGTGGTGTGCGGCCAGTGCCCAGTGCCCGTGCATGACTGCTTCTGTGGGCGTGTGTGCACGGAGCGCACACACCATACAGTACTCCTACTGTACATGCATGCATGTAACAACAAGGGGAATGCGCCAAGCAGGCACAGGATCGAGGAGTAGAGGAGGCCTCTTCACTCCCATGCGTACGTCCGCGCGGCATGTCGCCCAGGCCCAGCTACTGTATGCTCCGCCTCGGCCTGCTTGCACGCTACGGGTACGGAGTACTACTACTACTCCATATCTTAAGTCCAACCATGCTTTGCGTGTGTTGCGTGCCCTGTCCTAGTATCGTGCATGCGCGCTCGCATGCCCTGCCGGTACGCTGCATGCATATGTCTATGTCTATTGATCGAGCTAGGGCTGACTCCATGTCTCCATGGAGTATCAATACGTGCAATTGCAATCTGATGGCCTAGTTGGTGTGTTGTGTGTAGCGTGTATCATTGTTACGTCAATAACTTTTACTGGAACTGTTACTCCTGAAACACGATCCAAAGTACAGTAAGTATTTTTATACCAGTACGGAGTAGTAGATTTGACAAATATATCTCTTTATTTAGTGAAAGTATTTGAAACGTGGTCGACATGGTAGCCAGCGGACCGGGCGAACAAGCCAGCGGCTGAAAGCTGACCGCGCTGTTCGCTCACAACAAGACGTGCCCTATAGCCCCCACGGTACGCACTCGCTTTCCCCTGACTTCCTGACCTCCCTCGCCGCGTGCGCTTCGCCTGCGCCTGCGCATGCACGAGCACGAACGCGCCTCATCTGCGACTGCGACTCTTGGAGCCGCCGGCCGCGAACGAACCGCAGGGTCCAGGCCATCCCGGCCGGGTCGGCCGGCACACTGCACAAGGCGGCGTGGGGATCGGTGAAGCGAGGCCTGGCCAGCCGGCAGCGGAGCCGGAGCCGCGCCGCCACGCGCACCTGCATGCAGGGAGCGCAAGCTGCTGGGATCCTCTGCGCGCAGCCCCGCTGCGGAATAGCAAGTTGTTCTCCGTGCACCGGCCAGGCGTCGCAATCTCGCATCCATGCTGCGGCCTGCGGGTGCCGGCGGCCGACGGCAGCCGTGTGCCGTGCGCCGGCACACGTACAGTACGTACTCTCACTGCTGCCCATGGCGAGTGCATGCGAACTCCTGCCCATCGGGATGCTCGCACTCGGCACACGAGACAGGCGAAGCGAGTTTTGTTGTACTACGTACACGCTGGTGGCTTCGCGTTGACGTTTTCACGGTCGGTGTTGGACATTGGCCGTAATGCACCGGCCGCACAGTAGACTTCGGCGTCCCTCGAATCCGGTGCCGTCCATCACATTCCCTGTGCGCGTGCACACGGTGACATAAAGCTGGCCGGGCGCGAGATGCGTCGTCGAGGGCCAGCAGCAGGGGCAGGGCCGCGGGCGAGTAAATTTCCTGTCCCCCGCGAGCCGCGGCGCGGACTACCAAGTCGGTGCGCGGCGGAAGCGAGCCCCAGCACTCCGAATCCGCCGGTGCCGAGCATGTATGCCGGCCGGGGCTTAACAGTGCCGGACATGGCGAACGGGAGAAACGTTGGATGATTGATGGGACACGGAGCAGAGCTGGTGTGCCGTGCCGGACCCCTACTGTTTCCCGACGTGGAACCCAAACGAGAAAAAGGGAGGTTCGCTTCGCTCCGTTGCGGACCTGCCACCGCCCGCGGATCCGGGCGCGCGCACGTCCGTGCGTCCCGCTCGCACGCCGTGCCGTCCGCGCGAGGACGCGAGGGCAGCAGCAGCCATCGGTCACGCGGCGGGGCGGCCGCGAATTTTAGTACGTACTCCGTAATGCTGTTTGATTACTACTCCGTACTACTCCAGTATCTGCCATGCGGAGCATGTCGGTCAACCAACTGGATGTCCTGTCGCAAACGCAGGCACGCAGCAGCCGGATTCGATGATGGCTCGATTCATGGCGGGGGATTTTTGCTGCTGGCGCTTGGCGGTGCAAGCAGGGCGAGAGATGTTGTCTGGCAGTGGAATGCAGGGCCAAAGGTAGGCTCCATCAATTGCCCTATTCTGTACTACCGGTTTCTGCCCTGTATTATTCGTCCCTCGAACAGCTGTTTTAATTCCACCGACGTCTCCCCTCACCCCAATTCCCCATTGCTCATTTCCTCTTTTATTGAAGCGCAACTACTACTGCTGTAGAGACAATGGAATAGTAGTACTTCAGATGGGCTCTTTATTTGTGCTTGTGCCCTATATATTTGTTCGTCCAAAAAGGAAAACGAAACGTGCATATTAAAAATGTCCATACACCATGGGTGGTTGTTGCTCTAGCATTTTGCTCCGACCTGCAGAGAGAACAGGCAGAGTAGGACAAAGACTCTAATCAGGCCCAAGGGCCCAAGGAATAGAAGGTGCAGGCCTGGCCTAGCTCTCCGGCCGGCGGACGTTGCAGGGCAGATCCATTCCTCACTGCCACTCTGCTGCCAGCGCCGGAAGTCAGAAGATGTCCCCTTGCCCTGTCCTGATCTCCTCTTCCAAAAGCCTCGTCCGTCTTCAATGGACTGTGCAGTACTAGCCGCGGCTAGGACATGCCCTGGCTCTGCAGTCCTGCTGTCCATTGGCTACGGTTTCTGCACAGTCACACACACAGGCGCCGTCGCGCGCGATCCCGTCGCATGCATGCAGCTCCGATCCACGGAGGAGATCAGGTCGAGACCCGAGAGGGAGGAGTAACGCCATGGCCGTTTACGAGCGAGCACGAAGCATTGACTCCGGGCGCACTGAAGGCTGCTGGCTGCAGGCGCTGGCGCTGGGGCAGGGTGTCTAGGGTTTGGAAACCAAGAAGGGCTCGTGTCAGCGTCACATGGACCTGTCCCTAACTCCCTACCACCCGACGATAGGTTACGAAGGATGGGCCGGCGCGCATGCCATTCGTGCTTCGCATGCTTGCCGTGCGGTGCCGGTGCGTGCGTGCGTGCAGGCTGCTAGCTGCAAAGGGGCAGAGTTGTGTGGGTGGAGCCAGGCCGGGGTGCGCGCCATTTTTAATTGCACCTGGGGTACAGGTCACAGGGCCTGTGGCAGCGTAGAGTGGGTGCAGCGAGCTACGACGACCTCTACGTATGTATTTTGGCTGCGCGTATGTTTGTCGTATACATATATCCGGGGTTGACATCTTGCAAAGGCAGACATACCATGATGCAAGGGGCTCTGCCTCTGATCGACGCTCTGTACAGACAGACACGGCGGGTTTCTGTATAGACAGACACCGGTACCTTTTCTCTGGGAAAAGTTGGGATGAGTTCCACTTCCACACTTTAGGCTTTCGATAGGCTTTATCGAAGAATATTATACTAGAATAATCATGATCTGATCATGGTACACAAACATACAAAACATATACTTGTACTGTATTGATCTTTAGTTACAATTAATCAATTACAAATAATTGATTAGTTACAATTGAAGATGGAACCATAACCGAAGCAAACAATTCATTACAAATAATACATTGTTCTCTATTCCGATCAAATGAAAAAAAAGCACACTAGTTGCACGGATCTCAACTTCAGTGCATATGTGCCTTTATTTGTAGAACGACTCTAAATAAAATTTGTACCACAAATAATAATAAAATTAACCAATCAAATAAGTTATGGTATTTTGCTCGATCATCTTGCAACCCGCGCTGACGCTGACCATTTGCCCTTCTTTCCTTAGCACCTGGGCATATTAGGAGGACGCGGCAGCATCCGAGCATCCGGGGTCTTGCCGTTCTTCACGATGAACACAGTGTCCATGCCCCAGACCAAGTGGCGATCAAAGTGGCAGTGCATAAACCACACACCTAATAGTAAACAAAGAAAAGGGCATGACAAAGTTAACAAAATAATATCGCATAATAAACAACATTTATAACAAGTAGTAGCTCATTTGATGCAGGCCAACGAAATAAGCAGATTCTCGCTCACCAGGGTTTGCGGCCCGGAAGCGAATTGCGGCCCACCCACCCGAGGGCAAGGAGACGGTGTTCTGGTAGGGAGGGTCCACCAGGTTGTACGAGGCCGGGTCCTTGGTCTCGTTGAAGTTGCCGAACCCTCGGCCCACGACGTAGAAGCTGTAGCCGTGGAGGTGCATGGGGTGGGGCTCGGCGCCGAGGATGGCCGTGTCCTGCAGCACCACCTCCACCACGGCGCCGTACTCCACCACCTTCACCTTGGTGCCCCGCCTCGTGAACCAGAGCGCCGCCGCCGGGTTGGGCTCGGTGAAGTTGAAGAGCGCCGGCGGCATGTCGGGGAAGTCCGGCTCGTACACGCCGGGGATGGAGGCGTAGTAGGCGTCGAGCACGTCCACGGCGGGGCTCACGAAGCTCACGTTGTTCAGGCTCGCCGCCAGGCGGTTGCCGTTGGGGCCCTCGCACGCCGTCGTGTTCTCGCCGGCGCCGGCGTCGCAGGGGAGCACGTTGACGGAGACGGCGACGAGCATGCGCTCGTCGACGCGCGCCGGCACGTCGGCGTGGTGGGCCTTGGTGGCGAGGGACCGGAGCCGCGCCGTGTACGCCGTCGCCGCGGCGAGGTCGCCGACGGCCGGGAGGTTCGGGAGCTCCGGCGCGGCGGTGGAGGGCGAGGGCGGCGCGCCGGCGTACTCGAGGATGGCCGTGGCGGTGGTGTTGTCGACCTTGAGCTGCGGGTTGGTGGCGTACGGCCGCGCGGCCATGTAGTAGCGGCCGGCGGCGCCTTGGTCGGCGTGGAGGAGCACGTCCATGGTCTGGCCGGCGGAGATCATGATGTGGTCGGTGGCGAAGGGCTTGAGGTAGCGGCCGTCGGTGCCGACCACCGTGAGGCGGTGGCCGGCGACGGCGAAGAACATGTCGTTGGTGAGGCCGGCGTGGATGACCCGGAGCAGGTACGTCCTGCCGCGCTCCACGGTCGCCCGGAAGGTGCCCTCGCCGGAGCACGGGAACAGGTCGCCGGGCTGGCCGTTGATGGTGTTGGCGTCGGAGACGTTGACGTCGCCGCCGGTGAGCTTGGTCGCCTCGAGCAGCTTCTCGACATCCGTGTTCCACCACTCGCCGAGGATGACGGGGATCTCCCCGTGCGGCCTGGGGTAGGGCAGGGAGGCGCCGAGCTTGGGGTGGATGACGATGGCGCCGTGGACGGTGGCGCGGTCGAAGTCGCTGTGGGCGTGCCACCAGAGGGTGCCCTCCTCGCCGGAGAGGACAACGCGGTAGGTGAGGCTGCCGCCGGGGGCGATGGGACACTGGGTGATGTACTCGGGCCCGTCGAACCAGGGGTTGCGTGGCTGGTCCACGCCGTGCCAGTGGAGGGTGATGTTCTTGTACCCGTGGTTGTGGACGTTCACGATCACGACGTCGCCCTTGCGCGCGTAGATGGTCGGCCCTGGGAACTGCCCGTTCACGGTGAGGACGGTCTTCTCGTGGCAGAGACGGGTGACGTCGGTCTCCGTGATCTGCAGAAGTTATTAGTTTCACACACGCCGTTAGTTTCAGGTGGTCGGTTTCTAGCTTCAACTCTTCAAGGCCAAGAAGCCTGTGCAGAACACGGTATCTTAGGATTCATGTACTTGACACATATGCAAATGAAGGCATGCGAACAATAACCTGAACATTTGAAAACCAAAACTTCGACTACTACGTACTAGTGCTGATTGCTTGTAGCGCTGAACTAATTAGTAGGTGCTCGCTGATGTGAAATTAGCTCGTAACAATAAGTTGAAACACGACGATGGATCATATCGACTTACAAAGAAGTCGTAGTGGTTCGTCCTGGAGGCCTGCGCCGGGCTAGCTGCAACTCCAAAGGCTACCACCATGCCCAGCAGTAACCAAAGCACTGCAGGCATAAGCTTAGCTACGCCACCCATCGCCGGCCGGCCGGGCTCAATGCTAGCTGAATGGTGATCAGCTCGATCCGAATGAAAGCGCTATATATGTATCTAGCTGTGTGTTCCTGCTCTATGTTTCAGCAAGCTTGGGACTAATAATTAGCTGTAGCAAAGCAAGGGTGGGCAGTACTAGCTGGCTGCAATGTGCTATGTAACTGTGTTGCTGCGAATGGAAGGATGCCTATCTGAAGCACACGCAGCAGGTATTTATAGTAATTATACCAACTAACCTAAAGGGACTACTCGACCGGTTGTTGATGATGACTTGGCATGATTGTCTATCTCTTGCCGATGATCGAGCTTAGCCTCTCTTCCACGTTTTACTTTCATCTCACCGGCGGCGACGATCGATCGAACACGTTGGTATATGGTGGCTCCATCAGAAGCCGCGTACCTACCTGAAATACCCGTGCGTGCCTTCGCTATCGTGAGTTGATTGCATGCGTGTGACGAGACGAGACGACGACGTCCAAGCCTCCAAGGCCGGGCTGCTAGGCTTGGATCTTCCTAGAGATAGATGCATGCATGGCTTCTCAGTTCTCACCTGCTGGAACGGGTCAAAGGCCGGCGGGCCCGGGTTTTCAACGCATGCATGCACTGGCCGGGGAGCTCGGGAGCTTCCGACTTTCCTTGAGATATATACGTAGTGTACGTGGGGTTCGAGCCTGCTTACTCTATTTGGGTGGTATGCCAGTGGTTAGGGCTCGTTTAGATTCTTTGGCACGTAGTACCTGGTTTCAGAGGTTTTGGTGATCAATTCGACTACCACCAAGTACTTATTACTGCCAGTGCCGCCACTAATGAAAAGTAGGTAGATAATAACGAACCTAGCTGCGTACATCCTCGTCACAACCGGATTTACACAAAACTCGAATGTGGCCATATGTGTGCCCAGGAAGTCCACAGACACATATAGCGAATAAATATGGTAAAAATCAGAGTACAATGCTTTATTCTCATCATATTGTAGCGATTACATCAGAATTTTGCATAAATGAAATACATGGACAGCGGAAGACTAATAAACTCTCTCTAAGTGTAGCCGCAATCCCACAGGGACTCTGACTGAGAGAACGCGAACTCAGAAGTACGGCAAATCCTCCGGAAACTCCACAGCATAATCAGCCTGACTCCAATCTGTTACCCGTCCGGGATTTTGCCCAAAAATAGTAATAACAGCAAGGGTAAGTAATGGAAATTACTTAGCAAGTATAGCACGGGTGTATGAAGGCTCAAAAGGCTAGACTCGGCTTAACTGCGTTAGCACTTTTAGTTGGTTCGTTTTATCATTGTCCAAGTTACTACATGTGAATGAACACCCGGTTGCATCCCAATTAATAAAGTGTAAGTGACATTAAGCATGAATAAAAACCATATTCTAATAAAAAAGGATCCAGGCCGCTCGTGACCCTGAGCAAGGCTATCATGATAGATCGTACACTCTGCAGAGGTTTCGCCCTTTACCCACCAGTCGCGTAAAAGTTCAAAGGAACTTTGCACCCAACCACGCACATCAACACTTCCGAGGTGTGATTGCACAGGGACGCTACGAGGCTTTCACAAGACACCCTAACAAGATAGTAGCCGCTGCAGTAATACAAGGTGGTGAGTCCTTAGGCACCGAGATCGACGTACGCCCACGGAGTCTCACCATGAGGGGGTCGATGGCGTCCAGAGCGCGGGTATCCACCCCAACAATGCGCAACGTGCGGAGTTCTCAATCGCTGAGACTCCCAACACGGGACTGGGTCTAACGAGACCTAGCCGACGGAGCTACCGTCCTCGGTGGAATCGGGAAAACACCTCGTGCCTTGCCTCCCACAACGCCGCTGGCCCCTCGGTAACCACTATCAAGCTAGAGCCGTACAAGCTACTTGACCAAGACCAGAGCCATTATAGTTCCGGCGGTGGCGACAGGCTCCTGGGTTGCCGCTTTAAGAACCGGTCCTTAGAGGGAGACATTAGAGCAAAGCACACAGCACATGCTCTAGCTCCCTAATCCATGTTGCTAAAAAGCAAGTTTTAACATTAAAGTTGTAGTGAACCATTAAGTCAATATTAACCATTAAGTAAAAGTGACAGTAGTTGCGCCTAGCAAAATACTACCCATATGCAAAAACCCATAGGAGTACAAGGACAGGGAAAGTAAATGCTAGGTACAACCTTAATGGTAAACAATATTAGACACATGCGTATGTAATGAACAGTGTATTAAAAGTGAGATAGGTAGCAAGGATTGTCCGTGCTATAACTTGCCTTCCTCGGAGTACGGCTGCTGCTGCAAATCCTGCTCCGGCACGTCCTCAACGTACTCGAAATCCAACGCTACGGGCTCACCGACTGGACACGATCACCACGCACGCACCCAAAGCAATCATTACATACAAACAAAAGTAATACTATTAGAACAGTACACCAAACAGTGAAAACAGTACAAAAACAGGAGCTAGAAATAATCTACGCTTCGCTACGAACACATGAGCGCGAAAATCACGCAAATCGGAGCTAAAACGTGAAAGTTATCGCATTTCTAAGGTTCAGGGACTTGCTGGCAAGTTTCTGAAACTTCCAGGGGCTTATTTGTGAAAAACCGAGGGCCTATACGTAATTTCGTATTAAAACAGGAGGGCTAACGTGCAAAAACGTGAAGGCTGGACTGCGGGTTCAAATTTTAAAAAGAGCAGTGGCTTAAATGAATAAAACATGACCTATTTGTAATTATTTTTGAACTGGAATGGACCGCGGGTTGATTTGCGAAAAGGACAGGGGCTCTTTAGCAAAAACACCAGCGCTGACCGGGCTGACTCGGCTCGGACGCGTGGCAGCCATTGGATCTGGATCGGGCGGCCGAGATTTAAAACGCGAAGGGGTATGGCTTGATCTAATCTGGACGGTCGGTCTCGGATCGGACGGTGCTGGCGCTCGGGCTCGCCGGGGACGACGAAGCCGCGGCGGCGCCGCTCGGCCGACGGCGAAGTTCGCCGGAGTTGGCCAAATCTCGGGCTAGGGTGCTCGGTTCTCGACGGGAGCTGGTCCTACAGCTTCAGGGGAAGATGGCGAGTCGCCCTAGGGGGTTCAAGTCGACCGTCGACTGGCAAGATGGCCGGACGGCGGGGCGCGGCGGAGCGGAGCTCCGGTGAGCCGCGGGGAGGGGGTTTTGGCTCGGTTTTGGGTCGGGTTTCTAGTTCCGGAGCATCAGTGAACAGCGGCGAGTGCTCCTGTGGGGTTCTAGAGGTGCATGGTGCGGTGTAGCGGCCCAACGACGACGGCCGGCGGTTGGCCGACGGCGGGGATCGCGGGTCAACTAGCTACGGTGCGCTAACGCCGAAATTGAAGGGCTGGGGAGCCGTGTTACCTCCCAAGGATGCTCCTGGCGCGAAGAATCGGTCGGAGAGGTGGTGGAGCGGCGGGTCGACGGCGAGCGGCGGTCGGTGGCGTCGGTGCTCACCGGCGATGGTGCTCCGGAGCGCGAGGGCGGGCGTGGAGAAGCTCGGCGCGCTCCAAGGGGCTCGGTGAAACTCCTCCGAGGCTCGGGCGGGGCGGAGCTGCACCGGAGCGAGGTGGCGACGGCGGCCGGCAAACTCCGGGGCGCGGCGCTCGGGAGCTGCGCGACTGGAGGCTGCGGCTGCGCTAGGGTTGGGGTGATGGGGGTGAGGGGAGCGGGACGAGGGTGCGGCCCAGGTTAAGTAAGCGCGGGGGAGAGCGGCCTCGGCATGCGGGCCCAGCCGCGGCAAGCGCGCCATCACCGGCGCTCGGGAAGGAAAGGGGTGGAGGAGGAAGAAAGGAAAGGGGGAAGGCGTCGCTGACGCGTGGGTCCGGCTCGGCAGTGGGAGAGAGAGGGGAGGAGAAGTGGGCCGGTGCTGGGCCGGAAAGGGGAAGACGGGCCGAACGCTGAGAAGAAAAGAGGAGGAAAGGTGCGTGGAAAAGTCCAGGGGGCGAAAACAGACTTCTGTTCGCGGGCCGCGCGAGTTGTCGGGCCGGACCAGAGAAAGAGAAGAGGGGGGCAGAAACGAACCAGAAGAAGAGTTCAGGGAGCGGAATTGAACTATGGGCCTAAAAACTTTTCTAGAGCTCCAAACAAAGTGATTCAAATTTGAATTTAAATATATTTAAATTCTTGGTTGAATCACGAGCAATACAAAAATAAATGCAGCAGCATGAATGCAACAATAAATGTTTCTATCACTTATATTTGATTTTAAATTTTAGAAAATTATTATTTAGCCTTTATAAAATAGGTGAAAGCATTAAATAATTAATTAAATCTCAAAAATTTTAAATTGAGCATTTTTGGGTGTTACAATCCTATGCAATAATCAAGAAGATATTTCATCTTATACGAATGTACTTGCTATATTGCACGTTACTATGCGTGTAGTAGCATTGTGTGTTAGGTGATGCGTGGCGACCAAATTTCATGTCCCACGGAGATATTACATTATTGCAAGTGTGGGCGAAAGCCTAGCAACAGCAGATTAAATTAATTAAGCTTCCTCGTCTTTCGTCCATTATTCGTTAAACTATATTTGCAGCGCGGGCCTATTATCCATGCGCTGATGCAGCCACAGTATGTGCAGCATATTTGTACGACAGCCGTGGGCATGCATATCAACAGGTTTGACGTGTACATTTGAGCTCTAGCTTGACGCAATGGCCAAAATGTGAAGCAAGCTGCCAGACTCACGGAGTCACGGTAACTAGTTTTCTATATCCATTCTGATCATCAATAGAAAAAAAAATGCTCTCGGCAACGAGTTGCTTGGTAAGGCACGTATCGAAAATAATGACATCAACAGCAAGAATGTCCTCTTGCGAGCTCTCATCTGATTGGGCGGATCCGACGGTGTTTGTCCGTCTATCATCCCTGTCGTCATTCTAATATCTCAAGCAACTGTTTAGACTCCTTGCGATTCGTGGCGCAAGCAGCAAAAAGAAAAAAACAAACATACTGAGATTTCTATGTTCAATATATTCATTCCCGTCCTAACTTTTTTTCTTTTCAAAAGATAAAGTGATTCCGCTTTGACTTGAACCGACGACAACATACGTGTGCACGGATACTTTTCAACTGGTATGGTACATGCATGTTGTATGGCATGGCATGGATAGATTACACGAAAGCAACCTCGAATAATGGATGAGCCAATATGTAGTGCAATAGCCCAGTAACGAACAAACTCCTGCTGGCCACGTCACTGCATGTGCATAGAGGCTACATTAGGACCAGAGAGCAGAAACCAAACATGAAGCAATTACTTTTTATTTGAAGTTAAAGGCGATGATAGTATTTAGGTTCGAGTAGCTGGGCGTGTCTCCTGTGTTTTAACTTTGCTTGCCCTAAGAAATAACTTTGCTGGTCGTTTGATGTACTAAAACAATGCATGCCTGACTAATTTTGGTGGGTAGATATCCAAATATTTGTGGTTATTGATTTTTTTCTTGGACCATTCATATTGTTAAAAAAATTATTGTAAACTTACGGAAAAATTATCTTTAAAGTACCTTTCATGATAAAAATAAGCCATCAATAAAAATGATATTTATTTAATTTTTTGAATAAGACGAATGGACAAGTGTTATGACCAAAAATCAACAATGATAAATATTTCGATATGGAGGCAGTAATTCAAAACTAATAGCCTCCCTATTAGATTTACGAAAGTGATATGGTAGGTTTGTCTAATTATCTTAAAAGCTAATGTTCCTGTGTATATGCGAAGTGTGTATATGCGAAAGTGATGAGGCAGGTTTTTCAAAACCTATCAATTAGGTTAGATATATGAAAGTGGCTTGGACACCTTTCTCTTGGAACTTACTTGCTTGTGTCATTGTATTTTGCTATGTTACTGTATTTTGGGTATATGGGGATCAATGATTACAGTTTAAAGGTGGGCGCTAGTCTAGTACTTGTTTGCTTGCTTGGTACTGTAGGCAAAGGAAAAGAACGAAAAGGTCAATGCAATCACCTAATAATGGCCAATGCAAGAAAAGGTCAATTCCACCATCTCCCCAATGACAAATTACTACTGGTATCAGTAAAACAGAGTAACCTGTGGGAAGAAGAGCTTCCAAAGGTTTTCTTGTCTGGTGCCTCAGAGACATACAAATGCTCAGGTAAAGGTCAAATTCCCTAATGATAAGTTTGCAGAAAGACCATTTCAATCCATGCAGTTTTGGAGTTGGAGACAGAGAAATGCTCAGGTCAAGGGCCTTCATACAAACTTTCTAAAATTCTCTCTCCAAATTTCACTATTCACATATCACATCAAATTACATCAAATCTCTTTTCTCATGCATGGAGCATTAAATATAGGTAAATAAAAAAACTAAGTACATGATTTTGATGTACACGACGAGACGAATTTTTTTAGGCTAGTTAGGTCATGGCAGGACAACGATTACCATAAACAAACAAAAAATGCTACAGTGCGCTACAATGTCCGATGTGACTTTTTAACCAAATTTTACCCATCCTTTTTACAACTAAAGACACCCAACATGTCATGACACTCGTATCCTAGTCTGCGGGAAACAGAACACGAACAGATGGTTCCCGCAGCCTGAACCGGGATGGGTCTCTTCTAGACCGCGCCGCCATGACCTCCAGGCTTCAATCATTTGGCAAGCCAAAGCGGTGTATCACTTACTTCTTTATGTACCGAATCGAAGAAAATTTCGTGAAGTGAGTTTGAATATAAAATGCTGGTGCCCTGGTGGTTTGGGATTGGAAGAGTTGTAGAAGACATTGCCGCCGATTTGGAGGAATTGAAAACAAACATGACTCCACATGAGGCACATGTACAATTGGAACTAAAACGTTATAAACATGCATAAGAGAAAAGGAGAAAGAGACAGCCCTACTATGGAAAAATTCATTTTCGTTCAAAAAAACCTTCATGCGTGTATTTTCCCGAGGAACAAATAAGTCCGTCCAAAATGTACTAATTAGATCAGATTAGACTAAAAAACTTTGCCTATTTAAAAAGATTCTAAAAAAGATCTATAACCGTCGGTTAATCTCTCCCTTAATAATATCACTCAGGAAATGTCATAATCTAATCTAGTAGTCTAACTTCGATCTTATGAAAATACAGAACGTGTCGGTCTCTTTCTCCAAAGCTGGTGTGTATCAAGTATGAGTTGCCGGCTATACAGTTTCAAATTGAGACAAACTTAGGTTTCGATGTAATCTATAACTTTTAAGATGATTTTTTATTTAAAAATAATTTAGGTGTCTAATACTTGACAAAAATTATAACAACAATTGCCACCACCACGAGGAGGTTGTAGATTCCAAACCTGTAAACCAAGCGCACGCTGGCTGACCGCAGGGTAAGGTAACTGATTTTTTTTTTGAGAGAACCGGGATTATATTTCACATATGATTATGGTAGTTTACAACCCAACACTTACAAAGACTTCCTTGAAATATAAGAAAATTACATTCAGATCTTTGCAAGCTTCCCCCGGTGTTCCTCGTCGCCGACGACCGGATCAATCGCGCTGAAGCCGACCACCCTTCCGACGAAGAAGCTTCATAGGTTAAAAACGGCACCAAGAGCAGCACAGCGGCATAACCGACATGCTTTTTAGTCGCTGAACGTGCAGGCCTAGGCAGATGACCAGCGGCCATCTCATCGCCGGAGAACAGGGAGTCTGGCGCCACTACCAGCAACATCCCCAGCTCGCCAGCCATCAGAACACCCCGAAGGGGAAGTAAACCACCAAAAAAGTGGGAAGCAACAACCAACCCGGTTCATGGAGCTGGTAACAAAACCTAATGCAACCACCTCCGGGGAAGCTACCCGAGGTGCTGAACAGGGACACAATCCTCCGACCTCCGGCAGTCATGTCATTGGTTTCAAGGTCAGCGACGTTGTGAACGCCATGGACACGACTGGCGCTGTGAAACTCACGGTGGATTCGAAAACCAACGCATAAGAAATCATTGAAGAAAGGACCGGTAAGGTAACTGATGAGTGATGAGGTCTCTACTGTAATTATCTCGAGAGATGATGGACCTGTAACTTTCATTCATTTCAGACCCAACAAGGTAACAACTTGGTCGAGTAAGGCCCATGGGCGCTAGCATGAGCTCGGTCCGACCACACATTGCACCCAGCCCAGGTGTGGCCGACTGGGCCACCAGACCAGGTTCTCCAGTGCCCAGTTTTTCCGGCCTTGAAGTCGAAGCAAGTATTGGGTTTAAATGGGCCGAGTCTTAACGTGTCGGACACGCACGTTGGGCCACTCAGTCGCTGGTGCGGTGCCACACCACCTTTCTTTACGACGAGGGGAGGCGATCTGACCCAAATCATGGCGGCAAGCAAACTATCCCGCTCCTTTCCGTATTGTAGAACTGAACACCTGGAGCAATTATCTCGTGGTGCTAGGCGTACTGTATGATCTCAAGCAGCCTATGTGGGGGACCTCAACTTGTAAGGATCAATGCAGAACAGCGGGGAAGCAGAAAACTCGATTACAACCGGGAAGAAACGGAAAAGCAGCAGCAAAAGAAGGATCCTAGGGGCTACGAGCCACCCCGCAATGATGTCCACTTATTAGGCTTCAAAGCATCATTACAGGTGATCCCCTAATGCTACCTCTGCATTAACTAATCCAGCCAGTCATAGAGATCTGCAGTTTACCAGTCTGCTTAATAAGACTAAGAGGGATGAGAAGCTTCAAAGCACAGGCACAAGTACGATACACTAATGGCGATCGTCTCGTTTGCAGATGAAGATGGTCCGGCAAAGCTTGGCAACAAGTTAATTTATATACCGGCTGCCAAGCTCTGAGCCTTTGAACGGCCAGGTGAATCAAACGGCCGGACGGACTGGAAGATCTCAGGCCAGCGCTCCCTCCCCACCACATTGGACATGGGAGTGTGAGCTCTGATTTTTTCCCAAATGCCCGGATGATCATCTACCCGTCTCTGTTAAAATCGGGAAAGTACAAAGTGGCAGGCACTCGATCCGATACGTATATATAAGAGGTAGTGATGGCAAGAAGCAAGTGAGCCTGATGCATGACGAAAAATTAACAATACCCGAATCATGATAATAAGCAGATGCTTAGCCTGTTGAGAACTAGTGCGTTTTCAGCTTTGAAGCCCTGTGCTCCTGCAAGTCGCCAGGGTCCAACTAACTACTGAAACTCTCGGCCACAGACAACGGCAGCTTCTCGCTTTGCAGTTGCTCCCTCTCCAGAAAGCCACTCATGTTATTTGATTCTTTGTTGCTACTATTTCCTACATCTTCAGCATACCAAACCCAGCAAGCTTCTCAGATGTGTCCTGTTCTCCTGGCTCGTTGTGGGAAGTATAGAGCCGTTGCACACCTATCTCCGAGTCAGAGTCTTCAGACTGCTAAGAGCCATCTTCCATCTCCTCGCATGAATCATATAATTCTTCATGGTCACTGCCTTCGCTCATATCTTCGCGATAATCAGGAATGCCGCGCTGTAGGACCTGATTATGAAATACAAAGTATGAGAATTATGTAAAACAAGGAACTAAAAGCACATCAGCCAGACAGATAAATAAAAAGGACAATTGTACCGCGTTTGGGCCGCAATTGAAGGCTGATGGACCGAGATAATCCGGTGCCATGGGCTAGGCCGAATCCGTTTTTGAGGTGGCCTTTTTCATTCTCCCGCCATTCCGGCCCAACACACCAGTGGTTCTTCCACCCCTCGTCGCCTTCGTCAGAATACTTTACGATCAGAAGAGAGACGATCCGATGCAGGCCGCCGCAAGCAGCTTCTATCCCTCCATGTTAATTTATTATAGATCTCAAACATCTAGAAATAACAGCTTAATTAACTTGCGGTGCTACGGAGTATGATCGCCAGGCGGGACCTTTTTTTGTGGGGACTGAACCTGAACCTGAACTTGGATGCATCAATGCAGGAGGGAGGCTCGATTAGAATCAAGCTGAAACGGAAAAGAAGCAGGCTACCTAGGCTCCTAACCATGATGATTACAGGTGCTACATTAAACAATCTTCCGGACCCTGGATGCCTGCAGACAAGCCGAGGCAGGAGTACGATAGACTACTCGTCATCATCTCGCTAACCGATGGAATGGTCCAGTGAAGGACCAGAAGCTAAACCACATGTTCCCATGGCCTGAGAGAATTTACGATCACAGCAGCCAGGTCAAACCCTCGGCCGGAACAAAAGGTTTCAGGTCAGCTCCCGCTAGCATTGGACTTGGTGAGTTTCATTAGTTCATGGGAGCCGGAGCTCTAGGTTTTCCTGAAATGGCCGGGGCTTCTGGCCCTCTATGTTAGAAAGGGGAAAGTGCCAAGTGGCAGGCGCTTGATCCGATGCAGGGGCTATGAGGAAAAGATAAGCGAGCCTGATTCATGAGTAGAAGTTAACAAATACTCCGAATGATGATTGTACCCACGGTCCAAGGTTGCGCAATTCAGAGGGGACTAGTTTGAATCTGAACAGTTTCCAGGCATAAAACCAAATTGTTTAGTAGTATTACTGTACTCTTATAAGTCCGGTCCATTCGATCAAATTCACCATGCAAGTCAAAAAGTTCAGCACTTTTGTAAACACTGAAGATTGTTTTAATAAAAAAGATGCGTCTGTCGGAAGGCTCAACATTTAGCCAGAGAAGATGAAGTCACCTGACGGCTGCGGGTTCATCCTTTTCCAAGTTTTTGCTCTTTGTTCCGGGCAAGCCTGTCTGCGCCCTTTTAATTTAGTGGAGCCAAAGAGTGGAGCAAAGAAAGGCGCTCGATCCACTCTATTTAACAAAGCGAGTACTCAAACATTAGCCCGCCTAACCTTAGCCGCTAACGAAAAGACGCCGAAAACGCTAGCGAAATCGATTACAGTACTCCTGCTGCTAGGTCGTCGATATAAAGAATCCCAATCAATAACCTAACGTGGAGCCGAAACCCCTACTTTTGCATTGCCTGCAACTTTTGATCCATGGCAATATGGCATGGTTCAGTAAACCCAAAGTAAAGGAAGATAGGTAGTGTGAAAAAAATCAGCTCATCATTGTACTGTGCTACGATAAGAACATGCATTAACTGGTAGTCTGGTAGCACTGTGGTGTGCCAGCCCAGCCCTGCAACTACTGGTAGGAGCTCCATCCTGCTCATCTGATCCCCAGCACAAACCCTGCAAGATCCTACCATTTCTGAACCGAGCACATCAGTCTTGACTTCTGCACGGCCATCCTGGTCCCTCTTTCACATGTTCCATTCCAATCACAGTGTCCTAATCCCAATTCAAGGCCGATGACGCCGATCACGGATCAGAGTTCATCAGTGATGTACGTATGCATTTACAGTTACACACTTGCACTGCATACTCATTCCCCTCAGGCCCTCACTCCTGAAAAAACCTGGGTGAGGATACCTGAAATTAGAATATTTAATAACTGGGGTAATTAGCATCTTAAAATAAAATATCAGAGCCACCATTGCATCTAAGCACTCCCGGTTTGGCCTCTAGCTCTGGCCCCTCCGCCAACCACCTCGCCACGATATATAAGTAGAGCCACCGCAGCGAGGGGCCATTTCCAAGGGCTCTACACGAAGTTAGGCGGCCGAGTGCTCGCAACCAATTGACCCCTCTTCCCCAGTGAAAGTTTCAGACCCCTGTTTTAGCAAAGCCAGGAGCTTGGCCAGGATGAAGTTTATGAAACTTGGCACCCGGCCGGACACCTTCTTCACCTCCGGCTCCGTGAGGTGCTTGCCGATCGCCATCTTGCCTTCCTGATCCTTCTGCGTGCGTGTGTTCATGGCGATTCGTCTTGTCTGATCCCGTGGTGTGGTGTCGTTCCAGGTCTGTCTCCACGGAGGTCGCCACCGACCTGCAGATCCTCGTGGATGGCTGCGTCTATCATCTCCACAAGGTAATTCATTCATCCAAGGAGCAGAGATTATTTTATTTCCCCCATTTTTCTTCGGTTTTCGTATGCATGGTGATTCAGGAACTGGATCTTCTTGAACCATCCATGATCGTGACGTAATGGAAGTTCCCTGTTGCGATTTTGTTTCCTGAATTTAATTTCCTTTATCTGGAATGCCATGTCTGAGATTCTTGGCCTCGTGTCGTGCGTGAATGCCGCAGTTCCCTCTGCTCTCGAAATGCATGCTCCTGCAAGCCCTCTGCGCCGACTCCGGCGCCTGCGCCGGCAGCGACGTCGTCGAGCTCCCGGGGTTCCCCGGCGGCGCCGAGGCGTTCGAGGCCTGCGCCAAGTTCTGCTACGGCATCACCATCACGGTGAGCGCCCGCAACCTCGTGCCGCTCCGCTGCGCCGCCGCGCACCTCGGCATGTCGGAGGCCGCCGACCGCGGCAACCTCGCCGGCAAGCTCGACGCCTTCCTCGCCTCCTGCCTCCTCCGCCGCTGGAACGACGCGCTCGGCGCGCTCCACTCGACGCGCCACTACGCGCCGCTCTGCGAGGACCTCGGCCTCACCTCCCGCTGCGTCGACGCCGTCGCCGCCCTCATCGTCAACCCGGACGCCGCGCCGCCGGCCAGGTCCACGTCCACGTCGGCGTCGCCGTGGTGGGCGCACGGCGTCGCCGAGCTCGGCGTCGACCTCTTCTGGCGCATCATGGTGGCCGTCAAGGCCACCGGCGCCGTCGGCGACAAGACCGTCGGCGGCGCGCTCAGGGCCTACGCGCGCCGCTGGCTGCCCAACGTCGCCAGGGACGGCGGCGGGCTCCCCGGCGACGACGGCGACGACGCCGCGGACGTGAAGCGGATCGCCACGAGGCACCGGCTCCTGCTGGAGAAGATCGTGAGCCTGCTGCCGGCGGAGCGGGACGCCGTCTCCTGCGGCTTCCTGCTCAAGCTCCTCAAGGCGGCCAACATCCTGAGCGCCTCCGCCGCGTCCAAGGCAGAGCTGGTGCGGAGGGTGGCGTGGCAGTTGGAGGAGGCCGGCGCCGCCGACCTGCTCGTCCCGTCGCTGTCCTGCGTCAGCGACACGCTCTACGACGTGGACGCCGTGGCCGCCATCCTCGACGAGTTCGCGCTGCGGTGCGCGGCGGCGGTCGCGCCGGCGCCGCCGCCGCTGGCGCTGTCCGGGAGCCCCGACGACGACGACAGCCCGGCGCGGCACTCGGGCGGGCACCGGCGGTCGCGCTCGGCGGAGAGCGTGAGCTTCGACGGCACGCGGCGGTCCTTGTCGGCGGCGCCCGTGTCGCAGGGCGCGCTGGTGAGGGTGGGCAAGCTGGTGGATGGGTTCCTGGTTGAGGTCGCCAAGGACCCCAACATGCCGCTGGACAAGTTGCTCGCCATTGCCGAGGCCGTGCCGGACACCGCCCGGCCGGAGCACGATGGCCTCTACAAAGTCGTCGACACATACCTCAAGGTGAGTTCTTTTTTTTTTCTTTCCCCCTTTTGGTTACTCTTGCATTTCCATGCATATGGCTATAAAATACATCTTCACTTTGGATTATGTGATGTGATAGTAGCCTTGGGATTAATTAATTAAACATTTTGTATATTAATCTAATCATTATCTTTGATGAACTTTAGGCGCACCCGGAGATGAGCAAAAGCGCGAGGAAGCGGCTGTGCCGGGTGCTCAACTGCCGGAAGCTGTCGGAGAAGGCGTGCGCGCACGCGGCGCAGAACGAGCTCCTGCCGCTGCGCGTCGTGGTGCAGGTGCTCTTCTTCGAGCACGCGCGCGCCGCGGCGGCGGCGTCGGGCGGGAACGCCGGCGCCGCCGCCGCCGCCGTCGCAGCGGCGGACCTGCCGAGCAACATCCGGGCGCTGCTGTCCAAGGCGTCCGGGTCGTCGGAGGACGACGAGGCCGCCGACCGCGTCGACGAGCAGCGACTCCGGGCGCTGGCCGCCGGCGCGTCCCCCGGCGACGACTGGAGCGTGGAGGGGCTCCGCCGCGCGGCGTCCAAGATCGCCACGCTGCGGATGAAGCTGGCCGAGGACGACGACGCCGCCGCCGACGAGTTCGCGCGCAAGGCCGGGCTGGCGCGCAGCGCGTCGCTGCGGTTCAGGGCGTTCTGCGTCATCCCCGCCGGGAAGCCGAAGCGGGTGCTCAGCAAGCTGTGGCCGCTCGGCAGAAGCGGCGTTAGCCATTAGCTGTTTAGCTTCCGTGATGATCTTCTGTTTTCCAAGAGGGTGATTTGTTTTGTTTCTTCTCTTCTAGTACTCCTGCTACTACTACATCTTCATCTTCCTCCTCGATCTTCAGTTACAATTCCAAGGCAAATTGCATGTAGTTGTAATTTTAATGGTCACGTCACAATAAGAAAAAAAATGGAAATTGCACAGGCTACTACTTGTTCCTCCTATCTGCAATCTGATTGAGTTTCAGCGAGTGGCAACAATGAACAAATCATTGCTCGCCAATTGCCACCCTCTATTCTCTGGGGATGATGATGATGATGAGATGACGATGATTTTAGCGCCTCACGTTTCATAGTACAGAACGCCACAGGCCACAGCGAGTCCATCATCACCAAGCACCATCTTAATTTCTTTGTTAATTAATCCAAGCAGCCTGTGATTGCCGTCCACTTGGCAAATAATTTGAATCTCGAGGAGTAGACAAAGGGGGGACATGAACAGGCGTGGAAAATCCACGACGGAATCGAGATCGAATCGAAGGCACACTCACCGCGCGGCAGGCGGATATTACAAGTGTTTTCTTTTCGCTTTTTACCTGAAAGATCCCCGTTTGTTAGGTCGTTGTGTGGGGTGAGAGGGGAGGATATATACGCAGCATGATGATGGGATGATAGGACCTCAGCTCGGATTGCTGGGTCAGCAACCACTGAACAAGAACAGGTCAGCATGGGCGCCTTTTCCCGCCAGGCCATCGATGACATGTTTTTAGCTTGTAGCTCATCACTAGCATGGGTCGGCTCATCCAGATCAGCCCCCAGGCCCCAACACCCCAGCCATTGCTCTAAAACATGTGTCACGTCTTCAGAGAAAATTTTTCTCCAGCACAGGGTACAGCAGCACAGCAATCAGTTGAGGTGGCATTATTGCTCTTTTGGCAACTCTGAAAAACTTTTAGGGCCTTCTTCTCCACTGGGGCCTATTCGGAACATGGAGGAAAACACGACATATGCTCTATGTCAGTGTGCATTTCCCACAAAATTCAGACATGTAACGTACAAAAAAATGCCACCCGACACCCTCCCCTCCCGTCCCTGGGCGCCGCCCCGGCGACTGCGGCCAGATCCGGCCGCGCCGCCACGCATCCTCCGCCGCAACCCCCCAACCAGCCACCCCCACCAACAGCCCCAGCCACCGCACCATGTGCCTGCACCAGTCTCGGATTGGGAGCGCTTCTTCAGCGGCTTCCCGCTGTCACCGCCGGTCGCCGGCCATCCCCTTCAAGATCCGGTCGAATCCGCGCCTGCCACGCCGGATCCAGGCCATGCTTTCGCAAATCCAGCCATCACCACCACGGATCTGGCGCCCAGTTATGTAGAGGTGGTCCGATGGGGGGGGGGGGGGATTCACTGCTCCTCACCGGTCTGCACTGCGCCGCTCCTCTCCTGCCTTTACTGCGCCTCGCACCAGCCAGAAGGGGCGCTTTCACTCCGGCGGAGGATTGAAGACACAAGAGTGGAGGACCGTTGCGGCCAGAGCCAGTGTGCGGAAGCCTGAAGCTGCCAGGGAGCCAACGCGGCGCGTGCCTCCCGAGCCGCGACAGGTCTGGACGGTCGTTGACAGGCGCAAGAAGCAACCAGCGCGCGACACGGTGCCCAGCCCACGACGTCGAGGTGACGGGCATTCATGGCTTCGCAGCGACGCCACGCCTTCTTCAAAGCGCCCAACCACCAGGGCCCTGGAAGCCTTCAATCGCGTGACGGCAGACCGCTGCTTCATCTGCCTGGCCAGTGACCATCGCGTCGCGTCCTGCCGAGATCCCGTGCGCTGCTTCTCCTGCCGCTGCTCGGGGCACAAAGAGCGTCTCTGCCCACAACGCCTCCGCCAGCCTCCTGTTCCCCAACGCCAAAAGCCCCGACATCGCCCTGCGCCTCCTCCGCCACCACCGCCTCCACCACCGCCCCCGCCTCCACCACCGCCTCCACCTTCGCCTCCGCCCCTGCCTCCGGCCAGGGGTGAGCGGCCCCCAATGGCGATTGGCGACCCTAGCACGCGCCCAGACGCGGAGACCGTGTTCATCCCTACCTCCTTCGAGCTCGACCATGATGTGCGCGATTGGGAGAGCTGCACACTCGTTCCCTGGGCCATGCACCTGCCCCGGGACGCGGGGGCGAGGGACATCGAGGAGCTTCTCCTCGCCGAGCTCCACCTGCGGAAGGGCGCGATCACCGTCACGCTCCACCAGCCGGAGCCGTACCTCATCCGCTTCGAGCGCAGCGCCGACTGCGCGGCGGCGGCTGGCCGCGGCCGTTTGAAGGGGCGACACGGACTCGACATCTGCCTCCGGCCATGGAAGAGCCTCGCAAGCGCCTTCGGCATGAGGCTTTTCTTCCGCGTCCGGCTGTGCTTGGTTGGCATCCCGCGCCATGCCTGGATGCCGGAAGTGGTGGAGCGGATCATCGGCAGCAGGTGTGCCCTGCAGTGCATCAACACTGATCTCGTGCAGCCGGCGGACACACGCCACATCGACCTCTGGGCATGGACAACGAACCCTAGCGACATCCCGAAGCGCGTCTGGTTGGTCTTCACCCACAAACCAACAGACAAATCCACGGTCGGCTTCTTCATCACGGAGGTTCCACCGGATCGCTGGCAACAAGGCATCAGGTTTGAGGTCTTCATCCACATGCCGGTTCTTGAGGATTACTCTGCTGCATCTTTTGATCTGCAAAGTGCGGTCAATGGCCCGTTCACGCCGGTGACCCGCATGTACGACTGGCGCTATGGGCTGCCGGACGGAGCCCCTCCGGGCGACCGGCCGCGGTACCCGGCGAGGCTGCCCAAGCCGCCTAGAGAGGTGGAGCAGGGCGCCGGCCAGCGTGCTCACGGCTATGGCACGAGAAGTCGTGAGGACGGGCGCGATGATGAAGGACGCGGACACGACCGCGGCGCCGGCCGCGTCGCGCATGAGCACGGACGCCGCGATGATGGTGCGCGCCATGACAAGACGCGGCGCGAACCAGGCAAGGGGAGTGGCTCCTGCAAAGATCAAGGCTTCCACTGGCCGCGAAGATACAACGACGACGACGACGACACCGACGCTGGTGACTATGATCACCGAGGAGCTGGCGGGCGCGGCTTCGATTATGGAAAATGGCGCGTAGCAGTTCGCCGGGAACGAACGCGTTCCCCTCGGCATCGAGATGCCGAATTCAAGGGCGGAAGGCGCAGGAGTCCCGATGGCCCGGCATCACGTGAAAGGGAGCAGTTGTTGGCGGTCGTTACAGCTCAAATCCGACCACCAATACTCGGGAATAAATAAGGTTATTTGAAATATTCCATGTACTTAGGTTTTATTTCTAATAAAGTTCCACGAGTTTTGGTGAGTGTCACTTGTGCAGGTACAACTACGACAAATATGTGCTATTGGGGCCGGAAATGACCAAATCGGCCGAACGACTATGTTCGGCCGGTTACCACCCTTAGCCAAGCAGACCACCGGGAGTCGTCCACGTCAACAATGACCAAGCGAACACATCACACGACACGTGGACGACCGCCAACTCATTCCGGACTCACGCCACGTCATCCTGGGCCCACACAACAAGTTCCACATCAGCAGAAGGCAGCCCAGGACAACCAGGACACAAAGGCGGTGCTGGGGAGGGCTGGCCTTGGGCCAGGCCCGTTCGGTCGAACAGGCCCGTTCGGCCGAACCGACCCCAGGCCAGCACCGCCTCCCCAAGGCTAATCCCATGCATCCAAGCTAAGGCGGTGGAGATCAAGGGTTCGGCCGAACCCCCTGGTTCGGCCGAACCGACCCTGGCGCCCGAATTGCTAGGGGGTACCCCCTTGGTCCCTTGGCGGCTACTCCAGCCCCAACCGTCCTATGCAACTATAAATAGGACCCCATACCCCCTCTTGTAACACACACCAAGCCAAGGAGCTCTTTTCCACTTTCATTTTAGTAGAGTTAGGATAGTTTAGTTGGGAGTTAGAGTTGAGTCGAGCTGTGCCTCAGAGGTTCCAGAGTCGTCTTCAGAAGCTCTGGTATAAGCTCTTGTATCTTTTACCTTTTCCTTTTGCAAGACTTTGAGTATCAATATAGTTATCTTTATCACTTTGCCTTTGTCATTTATATCTTGCTTCTACTTTATCCTAGTTGCAGCATATATCTTGTTTAGACTATAGTCAGTTATAGTTCTAGTGCTTGTAGTCTTGTTTAAGTCTTTGTCTTGGCTGGTTCTTCGATCTTGCTTGATACTGGAGGTGAATTGTCACCAAGAGTATTGACAAGGTTGCTTGCTCTTGCTAGCAGAGTAAGTAGTCGTTGCCTAGTGTAGGAGTGGTTCCTAGACTAGTCGGTGGCCTTAGTTTATTCCCGTCGCAACGGAGGTGGTAGCCGGGAGGTGGTGACAGCCCTTTCGGTCTTCGTAGCCCATCACGTTAGTTCCGGTCCGTAGGATCCCCCAGTTGGGAAATAGTGGCACCCCTTCTCATCCCTTTCTGTGTGTTCACCGGTTCCCTTGTCCCGATGCTAAGACATTAGAGTTATCTCAGATCTCCTAGTGCTGGCTCTGTAGCCGCTGTATCTCTAAGCTAGAGTGACATAGGTAGATAAAGTATCCAGGAGTCCTCTATCTCTTCTCGTTGTCCTCCCAGCTATCTATCTCTTCTCTCCCCTACCTGAGTATCCCTTGAGCTGTGTGTCCGGTATATCCACTCCTATCCAATACCGTTATCCCCTGTCTTGTCTAGTCGTGTACCCTTCTCTGATAGTCTCGAATATCTGTTCACTAGTAATCTTGCCAAAGCTTCCCTGCGGAAATATAAATTACGATACCTCGGGATACTCCCAGGTGAAGTGCTACAGCGGTGATTCTGTGCTTGTAGAATATTTCTATATTTTACTAAGCCATAAGGAAAACCACTGAAACACTCCTTACCCCAGTACCAGGATTCTTAATTCTGATATTGGATCGTAAGAAGTGCCAACAAGCATTTCTGGCGCCGTTACCGGGGAAGTCTTTGGCTAGATTATTTTCGAACTTTTATCTTGAGCTATCTTAGTTGAGTACCGCTACTCAAGCGGGTTTATCCTTGCTATGTTCGTTGGTCCTTGTGGAACAGAGCAGTGCATGACTGGTTTCCAACTACCGTCAAACTTCCAAGAAAATCCGGAGTCACTTGTGAGGACAGTACGGCCCCGTGTTGTACCTCCTCAGAAGCAACTCCTTCCGACGAACCCAGTCCTTCCCGTCGTTGACCAGGCTACATCGAGGATGGCAACCAAGACGATCCGTGAGTTCTCCGCTCCATCAAGCGAGAACGTACGTATCGGACCATCTCCGCCAGTCGGAGATGGTAGCTTCGAGCTGAAGCCAGCCCTCATCAACATGGTACAGGCTAGCCCATTCTGCGGCAAGCCACACGAAGATGCCAATGCTCATCTCCAGCATTTCCTGGAGATTTGCAACACCTTCACCATCAGCGGAGTAAGTATGGATGCCATTCGCCTTCGTTTATTTCCATTCTCATTATTAGGCAAGGCGAAACAATGGTTTTATGCTAACCGCGAAGCAATAGACACCTGGGATAAATGCACTAGCGTGTTCTTGCTAAAATTCTTTCCGGTTGGGATGAAACAGTCCCGGAGGCATGAGATCGCCTCCAGGACTATATTTCTGCTTGTCCTCACCATGGTATGCAGAGTTGGTTCATAATCCAAACTTTCTATCACGGGCTGAGAAATTCTGCCCGTGAGTACCTGGATGCTGCTGCTGGAGGCTCGTTCTTCTCTCTTGAGGAGAGTCGTGCGAAGGCCCTCATAGAGAAGATGGTCGAGAACCAAGGTTGGTCCGACGACCGGACTCAACCAAAGACCCGAGGAGTTCACCAAGTTGAAGCTCTGGACATGCTCGCTGCCAAGATGGACCTCCTGATGAAGAAACTGGAGGCCCCTGCTCAAGAAACGGTGCAAGCCATGGACGCTCGCATGACCTGCGAAGTCTGTAGCACACTGGCCATTCGGGGAATGACTTCCCCGAAACGCGAGAAGATGCCCACTACGTCAACAACTCCAACAACAACGGGTACCGACCGAACAACTACGGCAACCAAGGCTGGAATCCGCGCCCAAACCTCCCTTTTGAGAGGCCTCAACAAGGTAACAATTTCAATTCCAGCAATTTCAATAATCAGCCGTCTCTTAGAGATCTTGTGTTTGGCCAGATGAAAATAACTGAAAACATCAATAAAAAGCTTGCTGCTAATGATAAAACTCTAGAAAGCATAGACTCTAGGATGGAATCATTTTCTTCTGCTATGAAAAGTCAACTGAGCTTTAGTAAAATGATAGAAACTCAAGTCGCTCAGTTAGCTGCTGCTGTTCCTGTCACTGAATCGGGGAAGATTCCGGGGCAACCCGAGCCTTCCATCGAGACAGTGAATTCCATCACTACCAGGCAGGGTAAGATGTCTCGTAGTGTATTCCGCACTAACCACGCAGGGAAGGTCGCACGTATCCAAGTGCTGACACCAAGATGGACCTACCTGCCGAGAGCTGCAAAAAGGGCAATTATCAAGACCTCTCCGGACAGGAAGGAAGATCCCGGAGTGCCCATCATTCAGTGCTCGATCTGGAATCGTCGCATTGATGATGCACTCTGCGATCTAGGGGCAACCGTAAACATCATGTCTAAGGTATTATTTAAGAAATTACGCTACCCTACTTTGTCACCTACTACTGCCCAGGTACAGCTTGCAGACTCAACCATCCGCTACCCCGAGGGGGTGATCGAGAATGTACCGGTCCGGATCTGGGGACGATATGTCCCTGTGGACTTTGTTGTCCTCGACACGGGGAACGAGCATTCGTTTCCCCTTGTGTTGGGCCGACCATTCTTGAACACCACCCGGGCTAGGATCGATATGGATGCGAGAGAAATCTCGTTCCGTATCGACGGAAGGTTGACTTACTTCAAGTTTCAACCCCGGGAAGAGAAGAAGACAAAGCCACTCACACCGGAGCAGAGGAGCGCCGAGTGTTTCCTTAAGGCTCTAATTAAGGGAGAGCTGGAAATACTCGGTGGTGAGCAGATCAAGTGGAACGAGCCGACAAAACCGACAAGTGCAGAAGAAATGGATTTCCTAGTAAAGAAATACGAGGAAGAACAAGCCCTCTTGAATTCTCCAGAGACGCCGATCCCACCGCCACCAACACCGAATAAGAAGAACAAGAAAATGTGGCGGAAGAAGGTTGCATCGTCCGAGTCATCCACTCCGGGACCGGACGATGACAAGAACAACTGAAGACAGGAGAAGTCCCGCTCGCGGACTTAAAAGCTGAGCTCTCGCCGCGAGGAAAACCGGTATGTATCCCATATTTCCCTTCCAATTTTTAAATTTCCAATTGCATTTGCATGTTTCCCTTTTCAAAATACTGAACCACTTGAGTAATTAATTTGAGAAAGAGTAGAAAATTTTGCAAGCTTGGTTTAAATAATTGGACACATGCTGAAATTTTAACTAGGGTGGATGTAATTGGTAATTTTTATCATTTTCATCCCTTCTAGAACATCTCCAATTATTTACCATCACCACCAACCAGCAACAAACATGTCTACCCCACTAAAAATGGCTGCACACTCACCAAATGGCAGCATGGGGGTGACTCCACTAATTTCCACTTTGGTCATGTCACATTTCCATCTTACCTACCACTAAAATCCACTAAAAATGTCCTTGGGAATTGTGACCACATATTTTGGCGTGAAATCAAAGCAAAGGAGGGTGCTGCACTCACATGGGGGTGGGTTGGCCACCAGACCTGGTTCGGGCGAACCAGGCCCTTCGGCCGAACGGCCAAGGGTGCCCCCTCTCGGCCTATAAAAGCTGGGGTGCTTGCTTGCTCTCTCACACGCACTTCCATTCTGAAAATTTTCTGCTAGAGCTCTCTCTCTCTCTCTCTCTCAAATTCTTTGCTCTAGTGCTTGCTCAAGTTCTCCCCAAGTTCTTGCTCAAGTTTTGGTTCACTTGCATCACTAGAAAATCCCAAAAATATTTTGCTCTTGTTGTGATCTTTGTGCTGAATTTCTGGACGATTTTGTGGTGGTCACCGACACCCACAAGAATGACTAACCTTTTGTGGTGGTTTTCATCCCCGCAAGAACGACTAACTATCTCGAACGACTGACTTGATTTTCTTGTGCTAACTATATTTATATTCAGTCCTTCGAGTAGTCGTTGTTGCACTAACCTTTTGCAGGAATCATGTCGAAGTTCTTCACTTCGCTCCGTCGTTCCGCCCGGCTAGGCCGACGATCGGACGATGCTGGGAGCTCCCCAGCTCCGTCTCGAGGCTCGAGCCGGATGGACACAGACGAGCACGGAGCAGCCGGCTCGGGATGGGGCCATGCCACGCCCCCAGCCAGGCAGCTCCTGAGCGAGAGTGACATCAACCTTAGAACAGAAAGGGAGCGGAACACCTTCAACGAGCTTCGACTGAAGGAGTTCGAGCATACCCGTGTGTTTGAGCAAGATTTGCTCAGGGACACGGGGATGGACGTAGAGTTTACAGAAATCTTCCAGGCCATTGGCTGGGAGAATTTCTGGCACATCAACGAAGAAAGTTCGTACCTGCTCACCCTTGAATTCCTCTCGACTTTGGTTTCTGAAACTGGGGGGATTTGTTTTCGGTTCTTCAACCAAGAGTTCTTCTGCTCTTGGAGGGATTTTAGTTCGGGTCTCGGATTTTCAAGTCGTTGTTCATTAGACCCGAACAAAGCACTTAAAAGATTTGACCGGGTGGCATTTTGGAAAAAGATTTCGGGGGATACCAACTGTCATGCGCCACGCACGAACAGCATTCATAATCCCCACTTTGCATTTCATGCATCGTTGGGTGTCTATGACGGTATTCCCCCGGGCAGATTTGCGCCATGTCAACACCATCGAGTTGCGGGTTCTTTTTGCCATGGTCAAGCAGATTTCCTATTCACCTGTGAAAGACATGGTTGGTCACTAGCTGTCTCATATTTCTCGTACGGGTGGCATGGCGATGACTTCTCTAGTCACTCGCCTCGCTAACCACCTGGGCGTCCTCCAAGGCGCCCGGCTCACGTACATCGAGACAGCGCGTTCCGTCGTGGATGCCGAGCACTTCGTGCAAGCCCACATGATACGGCGGACGCCTGACGCAACGCTGGCAATGATTTACCGTGGCTATACAACTGAAGTGCATTTGCCTTGTGCAGCACTAAGGTTGTATACCACGCCGAAACTAACTCTTCAGTTGAGGACCGAGTCGGACGACTCTCCACCTTGGAGAGAGCCTGCTCGGCACAGCGTTGCAGGTGACGGACCCGTCACGAGGGGACGAGCCAGGCGTGATGCTGGGCTCGCCACCTCACAGGAGCCGGAAGATGCACCACAAATGCCGCATCGACACACTTCCGCTTTTGAGGCCACCTACGACATGTACACCGGCGCTGGGACGTCCGGAGCAGGAGGCTCCGGGCAACACCAGGAGCCGAACTACTTCACCTCAGGACGCTGGGACTACGGCCAGGACACGGATTCTGAGTGGTCCGGGAGTCGGTATGGAGGGGGATACGACAGTGCCTCCCAGCCATACTACCCCGGATACTCACGGTCTACACGCTTCGACTACGGCCGGGAGTTGTCCTACATCTCCGACCGAGTCGAGCTCATCGACGACCGTACCCGAGAGATCCAGGACACGCTAGCCCGCCATTCTCAGTACCATCAAGAGAATAGCGGGATGGTGGCGTCTATCTAGCACGACGTCCACGAACAAGCGGAACAGCTGAGCCAGTACCTCTCAAGGCTCAACCCCTACCAGTGAAAGTCCAAGCTTGGGGGAGGACCCCCACCAGGTATGTCCCGATTTATCCAGCACTTTGATCATTTAATTTCCCTTTCATTTCCCTTCATGATAGGTTGCATTCAAAAAAAATGAAAACACCAAAAATATTTCCCTTAAACAAAATTTCCCTTGAATTAAATAACTCCCAACTATGCATGGAATGAATCATATGCCTCTCACCTTGGAAATGATGAATAGTTGCTTTGTCACTAATTTTGCAAGTACCTTGTTTCAACTAGTTGCTAGATTGTGCTTGAGTTATATGGCATGAGTAAAAATGATCCTGAAAACCTTGTGGGAGCACATGCTTTATTCCAAGTCTAAGTTGTTGTGGGGATTGATGTAGTGACAATTTGGTTAAGTTCTATTCTGCTCTTAGTACGGGGAAAATCTCGGAGATTTATGCTTTCAAAATGAAACAAGTTCCTCATTGGTCAAAATACCTACCAGAGCCATATGATAAGCTTAGTTGAAAATTTCTACTCATATGCTGCTTGTTATCTTAGTGAGCTTTGTCAAATTGTTGTGACCTTTGAGTGAAGCTTTCATATTCTTAAAGATCGAGACCCACGTACACACACCACCTCTCACTTGCAATTCCTACACTGGGAGACCACTCCACTCCCAGTCTTGTCCTACACACACCCTTAGCCAAGCAGACCACCGGGAGTCGTCCACGTCAACAATGACCAAGCGAACACATCACACGACACGTGGACGACTGCCAACTCATTCCGGACTCACGCCACGTCATCCTGGGCCCACACAACAAGTTCCACATCAGCAGAAGGCAGCCCAGGACAGCCAGGACACAAAGGCGGTGCTGGGGAGGGCTGGCCTTGGGCCAGGCCCGTTCGGTCGAACAGGCCCGTTCGGCCGAACCGACCCCAGGCCAGCACCGCCTCCCCAAGGCTAATCCCAGGCGTCCAAGCTAAGGCGGTGGAGATCAAGGGTTCGGCCGAACCCCCTGGTTCGGCCGAACCGACCCTGGCGCCCGAATTGCTAGGGGGTACCCCCCTGGTCCCTTGGCGGCTACTCCAGCCCCAACCGTCCTATGCAACTATAAATAGGACCCCATACCCCCTCTTGTAACACACACCAAGCCAAGGAGCTCTTTTCCACTTTCATTTTAGTAGAGTTAGGATAGTTTAGTTGGGAGTTAGAGTTGAGTCGAGCTGTGCCTCGGAGGTTCCAGAGTCGTCTTCAGAAGCTCTGGTATAAGCTCTTGTATCTTTTACCTTTTCCTTTTGCAAGACTTTGAGTATCAATATAGTTATCTTTATCACTTTGCCTTTGTCATTTATATCTTGCTTCTACTTTATCCTAGTTGCAGCATATATCTTGTTTAGACTATAGTCAGTTATAGTTCTAGTGCTTGTAGTCTTGTTTAAGTCTTTGTCTTGGCTGGTTCTTCGATCTTGCTTGATACTGGAGGTGAATTGTCACCAAGAGTATTGACAAGGTTGCTTGCTCTTGCTAGCAGAGTAAGTAGTCGTTGCCTAGTGTAGGAGTGGTTCCTAGACTAGTCGGTGGCCTTAGTTTATTCCCGTCGCAACGGAGGTGGTAGCCGGGAGGTGGTGACAGCCCTTTCGGTCTTCGTAGCCCATCACGTTAGTTCCGGTCCGTAGGATCCCCCAGTTGGGAAATAGTGGCACCCCTTCTCATCCCTTTCTGTGTGTTCACCGGTTCCCTTGTCCTGATGCTAAGACATTAGAGTTATCCCAGATCTCTTAGTGCTGGCTCTGTAGCCGCTATATCTCTAAGCTAGAGTGACATAGGTAGATAAAGTATCCAGGAGTCCTCTATCTCTTCTCGTTGTCCTCCCAGCTATCTATCTCTTCTCTCCCCTACCTGAGTATCCCTTGAGCTGTGTGTCCGGTATATCCACTCCTATCCAATACCGTTATCCCCTGTCTTGTCTAGTCGTGTACCCTTCTCTGATAGTCTCGAATATCTGTTCACTAGTAATCTTGCCAAAGCTTCCCTGCGGAAATATATATTACAATACCTCGGGATACTCCCAGATGAAGTGCTACAGCGGTGATTCTGTGCTTGCAGAATATTTCTATATTTTACTAAGCCATAAGGAAAACCACTGAAACACTCCTTACCCCAGTACCAGGATTCTTAATTCTGATATTGGATCGTAAGAAGTGCCAACAGCGGTCACGTTCACCACGCTACTACAACAGCTTCCTCCCGAAGCTCAGCGCCCTCAACACCGAGCCTCCGGCAGCTCTGCAACGCCTGTTCGTTGAGAAGGCAGCACGACTCCAACATGAAATGGCAGCCCAGGTATGCGTTGCACCGCTCCAATTGGCTGCTGATCCTTTGCAAGCTCCGTTGATCCAGGCAAGACAACACCAGCTTCTGCAATCGGCTGGGGAGTACATGGCCAAGGCATCCTGCTTCGCTGAAAGGCTTGGACTTCTCGCCGGCTAACAAGCGGGGAATGCAGCCTGGTCCGCAAAGGCCCCTGTCCAGGCCTCTCAGGTCTTCAGCAGGCTGAAGGGCAACCTGGGCCTACTGGGCCGGCCGGCTGCTACTGTGGCCCAAGTCGAAGAGGCGCTAGATCGCCTCGAGCTAACGGGCCATAATGTCGTCCCATGCGCCTGGGCTCCGGTAAGCCCTGCGACTTCCTAGCCCACCCCGAAGTGCGGTGTGCCTGAAGGGAGCCCGCTGGCGCTGCCTCCCTGCATCTACTACAACCATGACGTCGACATGTAGGATGCTGAAGAGGCGAACGCTGACACGGCGACAAGCGACCAAGCCGTGCAGACCGGTGTGGAGGAAGAGCAGGTGAGAACACATTCAGCTGTCCAGACGCGCCACAGCGACACCGATGGCCATGACAGCCCAATCCAGGCACAAGTCTCTGATCTTTTCGTCACCCCTGATCGACCCATTCTGCAGCAGCTACCTCAACGCCGACAGCGACAGCGCCGGACTTTCGACATGACGGCGGTCAGGCGGAGCGCTAGGCTGGCCAAGAAGCCAGCACTTCCATCCATGGAGAAGGCGCGAAACAACTTGTACCGCAAGCTGGGGCTCCCCGCCGACGAGATAGCGCCTGTGGAGCAAGTTCTGCAGCAGTACATCGACACCATCGATGGACCTCTGCCAGAGTTCGTCATTGCTGCTCTCACGTCCTTCCTGGACCTTGACGACGCGGCGGCAGATACAATGGTGGATGCTGCACTTCAACAGGCAGGAGAAGGAATTGAAGATCTGCAAGGCGAGCAGGCACCTGACAACGGGTCGGGCGCCTAATCCACTCGATGGCCCCCTGAGCAACCCCATTTTCATATGCATCTACAAACTTATGTTACTTGCTTCATGTACTCCATGCAACTAAGACGTCCTCGCCCTGCTGGCTGCGACCTTCGAGCTAGGCGACCCCCTTATTGCCCTGCTGGCTTCGACCTTCCGGCTCGCCACATTGACATCGCCCTGCTGGCTTCGACCTTCGGGCTACATCCATCAAGAGACTTGCGCCTAAAATGTCAGTATCAACGCCACCCCCCACGCCAAGTCTACACTAGTGCCGAAACTAACGTCAAATGAATGGAAATTTCAGCATACTAAACTGGAACGTGAGAGGTCTAAATTCACCTGCCAGGTGCCTGGCGGTTCATGAGTTCCTGCGCAATACGTCCAGCCACGTTGTTTGCTTACAAGAAACCAAGCTGCAAAACATCGACCAAGTGCTAGCTCGCTTTTTGGGAGCCTATCGTCTCGACTCCTTTGCTTACAAACCAGCAGTTGGCACCAAGGGAGGCATTCTTATCCTATGGAACGACGCAATAGTCAGCCTTCAAAACATAAACGTCGGCAACTACTCCCTCACCGCGCAAGTCACCGTACGCCACTGCAACTCGACTTTCGTCCTCACGACAGTTTACGGGCCTTCGAGACGAAACCTCAAACCATCCTTCCTGCGCCACCTGCGTGCTATACAGCCACCTGACAATGAGGGATGGCTAGTACTAGGAGACTTCAACCTGATTTATAGGGCCCGAGACAAAAACAATACCAACATAAACCGTCGACTCATGAGCAGCTTCCGCGCAACGCTAAACCGCTGCAATTTAAAAGAGATCCACCTGCAGAACCGGAAGTTCACATGGAGCAACGAACAACGGCACCCGATCCTTGTGCATCTTGATAGGGCTTTCAGCAACCCAACGTGGGCACTCAATTTCAGCAACCATGCCCTCAGCGCTTTATCCTCAGCACATTCGGATCATTGCCCTCTACTGCTTGCACAGCAATCCGGGCCCAGACGCCCAAGGCCGTTCAGATTCGAAAACTTCTGGACACGACTACCTGGCTTTATGGAGCTAGTTGAGCAGGTCTGGACAACGGCGACCGATCATACCGAGCCTTTCCACCGATTGGGTCACAAGCTCTACCACCTAGGCTGAGCTTTACGAAGGTGGAGTCGTACGCACTTCTCCGACATAAGTCTTAAAATGAAAGTCGCCAACCAGATCATCTTGCACTTGGAAGCACTTGGACACGGCCAGAGATGAAAGATCACTATTGGAAGGAGAATTCTATCTACGCCGCAGACTCAAACGTCGTCTCTTAGGATGTGTGGTTGTTGAAAAAGCCCGGCGAAAACAATGCTCCAGGATCGCTTATCTAAAAGAGGGTGATGCAAACACAAGATTTTTTCATCTAAAAGCAAGCTCCCGCCGTCGGCGAAATTTTATTCAACGGCTCAAAAAAGACTCTGGCTGGGCCATTGCACATCCTGAGAAACAAGAACTGATCCTCGAGCACTTCACTAACACAATGAGCAGCCCCGCACGCCAAGCACTTGATTTCTCCTGGGAGGACCTCCACTTCCCGGCGGTGGATCTGTCTAACCTGGAGGAGCCTTTCTCGGAGGAGGAAATCGTCAAGGTCATCACACAGCTCCCGAAGGACAAGGCGCCAGGGCCGGATGGTTTCACTGGCCTCTTCTTCAAGACATGCTGGCCTATCATCAAATCTGATATTATAGCGGCTGTAAATTCATTCCACAACCTGCGTTGCAACGACCTGAACCTGCTGAACTCGACCAACATTGTTCTCATCCCCAAAAAAGACGCAGCGGAGAGCATCCGGGACTACCGACCAATAAGTTTAATTCACGCAATTGCAAAAATCATTAGCAAACTCCTAGCCCTGCGCCTGGCCCTGCACATGAATAGCCTCGTCTCTCCGTGCCAGAGCGCCTTCATTAAAGGGAGAGTCATCCATGACAACTTTCTCTATGTGAGAAACATCGCCCGCCGTTTCCACCGAAACAAAACAGCGGCTCTGCTCATGAAGCTGGGCATCTTCAAAGCCTTCGACTCAGTCCGTTGGGACTATCTTCTAAAACTCCTGAGAAGACGAGGCTTCCCGCAACGATGGTGCGACTGGATTGCAGCTTCCCTGTCTACCTCCACCTCCAAAGTCCTGTTAAATGGCATCATCCTAGAGTCCATCCCACATGGACGAGGCTTGCGTCAGGGAGACCCGCTATCGCCGCTCCTGTTTGTCCTGGCCATTGACCCGCTGCATCAACTTCTTACCATCGCGACTGATCAAGGGCTACTTAGCAAAGTTGGAGGTCGAGTTGACCGATTCAGAGCCTCCCTCTATGCAGATGATGCGGCAATATTCTTGAAACCAACTGAAAGGGACGTCCAAAATTTGAAGCAACTCCTCCACGGCTTCGGTTGTGTCACTGGACTGGTAACAAACCTCCAAAAGACTAGTGTGGCACCCATTAGTTGTGGCGGCATCGACATTGACAGCCTGCTAGCCGATCTGCCGGTTACCCGTTCTGGCTTCCCCATGCGCTACCTCGGTCTACCTTTATCGATCAAGAGGCTGCGAAAGATTGATTTTCAACCCCTGATCGACAAAGTGGCGGGGAAATTGTACTCATGGCACGGTAGGAACCTCAGTCTGGCTGGGAGAATATGCCTCACCAAAACTATGCTCACGTCACAGGCCATCTACATGCTGTCGACTATGAAACTGCCAAAAGAGGTCCTTGAAGAGCTTGACAAAAAGAGGAAGCGTTTCCTCTGGGCTGGAAGCCAAGCCTTGACGGGGGTAAATGCAAGGTCAACGGGACACGAAGCTGCTTGCCCAAGGAATATGGAGGTCTAGGGGTACTAAACCTGGATAAATTCGCCAGGGCGCTTCGACTACGATGGCTGTGGCACGAGAAGAAATCACCGGAAAAGGCTTGGGTGGGGACCGAAACCCCATGCGATGAGACGGACCATCTACTTTTCGCGGCATGCACCACTATATCGCTCGGCAATGGAGCGAACACCAGCTTCTGGCTATCAGCCTGGGTGGCCGGATGCCGCCCAAAAGACATGGCCCCAAATCTCTACGCCCTGGCCACCAACAAGAGGGGGACAGTACAAGAGGCTCTGGCAAATAACTCCTGGCTCACGCAATTCAACCTCTCGGTAGGAATCACAACCACCCACATCCATGAATTCGTGACCCTCTGGACGGCCATCAGACACACGCAACTTCGTCCAGACGCCTTGGACGAGCTCAGATGGATTTTCACCGCGGATGGAACCTACTCGGCAACGTCGGCCTATAAGGCCCAGTTCATCGGTTGCGTTAAGATGCCGTACAACAACACTATTTGGAGCTCATGGGCTCCCCCAAAATGCAAATCCTTTGCATGGCTCATCCTTCAAAATCGAGTATGGACGGCGGAACGTTTAGCACGACGAGGATGGCCTCACTCCCCCAGCTGCGTCTTATGCAGGAGCACCTTGGAAACGGCGGGGCACTTGTTACATGAATGCCGATTTACACGAAGATTGTTGCAGCTTATCGCCCAATGGATTGCGCAGCCGGGCCTGCTCCCCACCAACTGGCAACCAGCGGAGAGCGTCCAGCAATGGTGGCTTAGCATAACGACCACGGAGGGAGCCTCTCGCAAGGCTGTGCGAAGTCTTGTGCTCCTAGTCATGTGGGAAATATGGAAAGAGAGAAACGCGAGAATTTTCAATCACCATGAAACTTCCGTCACAGGCCTCCTTGCAAAAATTAAGAACGAAGCGTCGACTTGGGCAGCCGCCGGCGCCAAGAGCCTAGCGTCTCTAATTGTGCGCAAGTAGTACGTTTTTGCTCACTTTGTCTTTTTGTTTTTGCTACGGTTAGCCAGCTGTAACTCTCCTCTATTTCAATGAAATTGGCATAATCTCGTGCCGGTTCGTTCAAAAAAAAAGACATGTAACGTACATCATATTAACAATGATTTACTTTCGCAAAAAAATGTCTTGCGCTTAAAAAAAAGGTTACGAGCAAGAAAAACAATGTTCATATGTATACTGAGAAGATACATTATCTGCTCAATATGTTTTGAAGGATCGATGACCGAGCCATATATGTAGTCCAAGCCGTGAAATGGTGGGTGGACACAATAGATCGTGTAGGCTGCAAGGACCATATATGCTGCTAAAGGGAAAAGCAATATTTTTACCCTCTAAATATCATAAAAGTCTTATATTCAACCCTTAGCTACAAAATCAGACGATGAGAACTATCCAAGTGTCGAAAGTGAACGAATGAGAACTATTTAGTTATACATGTCTAATGCTTTACTTTACGTTGATTTCATGATTAAGAAATACGTTTTGACATGCTAAATGGTTCAAATATTATGCAATCAACTAATAATTTGATGAATGTAAAGTATAGTGCAAAATAACAATTAAAATAAATAACAGGCGTGACTAAAAACAACAAAACACAAGATGCAAGAATAAACAAGATTCAAATAACTCAATTAAAGCACCGACAAATAATCTTCATTTTTAGAAAATAACTAGTACTAGTTTTATTTTTTGATAAAGTGAATTAATTATGAATTTTGTAAATCAAATGTAGAAAATAAAATCAACAATACAAAACCATCTTTCAAACTGTTTAGGGTTCAAATTTATCCGGATCCAACAAAATGGATGGCCTTGCTATCTGGTTTTATTGATAAATTTTAAAAATCTGATATTTATGATCTTTCAAAGGTGAAAATTGGACTTTTTCCACTGCAAAAATAGCCCTGACCTAATAAACAAGCTTGCATGCACCCATCATCGGCCTCTCTCTCCAACCGCAGCAGCTCACACACCAAACCGAAGCAACCCCTGAACCACTGAAGGGAAACGATGGAAGCTACGCTAGCTCACACAAAAACTCGTTCACCCAAAATAGGAACAGCAGCAGTTATAGATCACGGATTGTTACCACTTGACGCGCAGTTGCAGCGGAAGCCGTCTCGATGTAGACGAACGCGTCGAAGTGGCAGTGCAGTGCAGTTGCTTACGTCCGTCTGGTCCTGCACGTGCGGTTCGTCCTTGTGCTCCAAGCGCAGCACCTCCGAGGTATCCACACGTACGAGGATTGAAACGTCGCGCACCGGACTGCTAGGTCCACGAGCACGATGGGGGAGAAAAGCAACTATTGCTTGGAAGTCATGTCTTTCTCAGGAGGGGTTTGGTCTCTATTTATTTGGATGAAATTCTTCACACCATGTTCCATTAGCAATATGGGACTAATAAATAAAGCACCCCTTCCCCTGGTAATGGGCTTCACAACATTTGTGGCCCATTAAGACTAGTGGATCGAATCCAGTTGTCTCTTGGGCATATTCCCAACAATCTCCCACTTGCACTAGAGACAATCTCATAAGCAAGTTTTCAGTGTTCCAAACCTCTTAAGTGTGTGACCCTATGGGTTCACGTACACATAGACATGGTTCGAGTACTCCTACTCGTTCCAATAGTTGATAGCGGCCTCTAGCAAGACGTGTCAACTCCCATGAATACGTAAAGATCATATCAGACGAACCACCACAACATCACGTACAAGCTATTCCCTTTGCCTCACGATATTTGGTCTAACTCCAAGTAAGACCTCCCTTTCTCGAAACTGTGAGTCAGATCCTTCAAGAGGTTAACACTTAACCTAGCACGGCCATGCATTTCTTGATCCGATCACTCGAGGGGCCCAGAGATATCTCTCTCGTATAGAGAGGGGCAAATCCCATCTTGATTGACCATGCCTCACAGCATGCTTCCTGACAAACCCGAAAACCACCTTTATAACTACCCAGTTACGGTGCAGCGTTTGGTAGTCCCTAAGTAGGTCAATTCACATCTTGAGTACATACGACAATCTCAGGTCTAAGGACAAAGCATACGCGTTGTGAAGAAGAGATAAACAAGTCTCAAACTGGGTCAGTCCAGCCCCATGTCATACATGTGCCCACATTATTAGTTTGACATCTCCATGTCCATGACTTGTGAAACATAGTCATCAACTAATACATGTGCTAATCAAATTAGGGACAATCCTTTTGAATAACCATACAAGTATTGAGTTTCACAAACAATTCACATAATTGCTAATCATATACAAGTTGCCTTTCATGGATATTCAATAAATAAACAATATATCATAGATACAAAACATTGTCCACTCACACTGGAGCTAATCTAAATGATATCTAATACCCATAGCTCTCGTGTGTGATTCATGTTTAGGCCGTGGAAGAGCCTTTGTCAAAGGATCAGCAATATTCAAATCCGTATGTATTTTGCATATCTTTATCTCACCACGTCTAACGAACTCTCGAATGAGGTGAAACTTCCGCAGTACATGTTTGTTTTTCTGGTGATTCCTTGGCTCCTTAGCCTGTGCAATTGCCCCATTGTTGTCACAGTAGAGTTCCAATGGGCTAGATGCATTGGGAAACACACCAAGCTCAATGAGAAACTTCCTCATCCAAACACCTTCCTTCGCCGCTTCCGAAGCTGCGATGTACTCTGCTTCCGTTGTAGAATCAGCCACAGTATCTTGCTTAGAACTTTTCCAGCTTACAGCACCACCGTTTATTGTGAACACAAATCCTGATTGCGACTTTGAATCGTCTGGATCAGTTTGGAAACTAGCATCAGTGTAACCCTTTACAATGAGCTCTCCCTCACCTCCATAGACTAGGAACACATCTTTAGTCCTTCTAAAGTACTTAAGAATGTTTTTCACCGCTGTCCAGTGACTTTCACCTGGATTAGACTGGTGTCTGCTCGTAACACTTAGAGCATATGAGACATCTGGACGAGTACTTATCATGGCGTACATGATGGATCCAATTGCTGAAGCATAAGGAACCTTACTCATGCGCTCCCGCTCATCAGTCGTCGTAGGACACTGAGTCTTGCTGAGGTGTATGCCATGTGACATAGGCAAGAACCCTTTCTTGGACTGTTCCATGCTGAACCGATTCAGCACCTTGTCAATATAAGTATCTTGACTTAATCCTATAAGCCTCCTTGATCTATCCCTATAGATCCTTATGCCCAGAATGTATGCAGCTTCCCCTAAGTCCTTCATAGAAAAACTATTTTTCAGCGAAGTCTTAACGGATTCTAGCATAGGAATATTATTCCCAATCAACAATATGTCATCCACATACAAGATTAGAAATACAACAGAGCTCCCACTTTCCTTCTTGTAAACACAAGCCTCTTCTTCATTCTGCCGGAAGTCAAACCCTTTGACTACCTCATCAAAACGAAGGTTCCAACTCCGAGATGCTTGCTTTAATCCATAGATTGATTTCTGAAGCTTGCATAATTTTCCAGCATTAGTTGGATCGACAAAACCTTCTGGTTGTATCATGTATACATCCTCCTCTAGGTTCCCATTGAGGAAAGCTGTTTTGACATCCATTTGCCATATCTCATAATCGAAATACGCAGCTATTGCTAGAATGATCCGGATAGATTTAAGCATCGCTACTGGAGAGAATGTCTCGTCGTAGTCAACTCCTTGAACTTGTCGAAAACCTTTTGCAACAAGTCGTGCTTTATAGACGTTAACATTTCCGTCTACATCTCTCTTTCTCTTAAAGATCCATTTGCACTCGATGGGTCTCACACCATCAGGCGGGTCAACTAAGTTCCAAACTTGATTTTGCCCCATGGAATCTATCTCGGATATCATGGCACTTTGCCATTTCTCGGAATCTGGGTCCATCATAGCTTCTGCATAGGTCCTAGGCTCATCGTTGTCTATCAACAATATGTCGCGCTCTCCCGTAACTTGGAGATTCATTTTCTGTGTAGCGCGACGTGGCCTTTCCGACCTTCGTGGTTGTGGCGATTCTTCTCTTACCACAGGTGTCTCAACTTGTTCTGCTACATTAGCATCACTCGTAAAGTCTTGCCTCATAGGCTCATCTCGAATTTCTTCAAGATACACCTTCTGTCTACTTTTCTCGCTGTTGAGAAACTCTTTCTCCAAGAAAACACCGTTCCTAGCGACAAACACTTTGCCCTCTGATCGGTTGTAGAAATAATATCCAATTGTTTCCTTTGGATATCCCACGAATATGCACTTGTCCGATTTTGGTGTAAGCTTGTCCGACTGAAGTCGCTTGACATATGCATCACAACCCCAAATTTTCAGAAAAGACAAACTAGGAGTCTTGCCAGTCCATATCTCATATGGTGTCTTCTCCACGGACTTAGATGGTACCCTATTTAGTGTGAAAGCTGCTGTTTCTAGAGCATAACCCCAAAATGATAACGGTAGATCTGACTGGCTCATCATTGATCGCACCATGTCTAACAAGGTTCGATTACGTCGCTCGGACACACCGTTCCTCTGAGGTGTTCCAGGTGGCGTTAGCTGTGGAACAATTCCGCAACTCTTTAGATGAGTGCTAAACTCGTGGCTCAAATACTCGCCTCCACGATCTGATCGCAAGGCTTTAATTTTCTTACCACGCTGATTTTCAACTTCATTCTGAAACTCTTTGAACTTTTCAAAAGTCTCTGACTTATGCTTCATTAAGTAGACATAGCCATATCTACTAAAATCATCAGTGAAAGTTATGAAGTACTGAAATCCACCCCGAGCTGTCGTGCTCATTGGTCCACATACATCAGTATGTATGAGTTCCAATAAGTCTTGCGCCCTCTCAGGAAAACCTGTGAAAGGTGCCTTGGTCATCTTGCCTAGCAAACAAGCTTCGCACGTCTCGTATGATTCAAAATCAAACGAAGTTAAAAGTCCATCAGAATGGAGCTTCTTCATGCGCTTCTCACTTATATGACCCAAACGACAATGCCACATATAGGTAGGATTCAAATCATTTAGCCGAGGCCTTTTAGCAATTATATTACATATAGGTGAATCATCAAGATTTAAAATAAACAATCCATTCACAATGGATGCAAGAGCCACAAACATGCCATTCTTTGAGATCACACAACCATTGTCTTTACTCGCGAATGTATAACCATCCTTCATCAAACATGAGGGAGATACAATGTTTCGACTCAAACTAGGAACAAAATAACAATTATTCAATTCCATGATAAATCCTGACGGAAGGTGGAGTTGCATCGTCCCGACGGTCAAAGCAGCAACTCTTGCATTATTGCCCACGCGGAAATCAACTTCGCCTCTTCCCACGCTTCTACTTCTTACTAATCCCTGCATCGAATTGCAAATATGAGCAACCGATCCGGTATCAAATACCCAGGAATTAATAGAAGATTCAGCGAGAAAAATGTCTGTAATATTAATGTCATGTGTACCTGATGCGGAAGTACTCTTACTACCGCCATTCTTCAGAAAAGCCAGGTACTTCTTGCAATTCCTCTTCCAGTGACCAATTTCTTTACAATAAAAGCACTCCTTCTTTTCTGCAGCTGGTCCAGACTCAGTCTGGGGCGTAGAGCTTGGCTGAGAGATCATATCTTTAGCCTTGCTCTTTTTCTTCCAAGATTTTCCCTTCCTCTTGAAGTTAGGCCTGTTTTGGATGGCCATCACATGGCTGCTGCTAGCGCTTTTCTTGATATCAACCTCTGCCGTCTTGAGCATGCCACATAACTCATTCAATCCCTTCTCCGCCCCATGCATATGGTAGTTCGAGATGAAGTTCCCAAAGCTAGGCGGAAGTGATGCTAGAATAAAATCGGTGGCTAACTCTGGGCCAAGTGGGAAGCCTAGCTTCTCCAACCTTTGGGAGTAACCAACCATCTTGATCACATGTGGCCCTACAGCTGCGCCTTCTGCTAGCTTTGTTTCCACAAAGGCCTTTGAGACATTGAACCTTTCAGTCCTGGCCTGAGTTTGAAACATATCCTTGAGCGCCTCGATCATATCATGCGCCTCATGGTTTGTCTCAAACTGCATCTGCAGCTCGGGTTCCATGCAAGCAAGCATAAGACAACTCACTTCAAGATTGGCATCACATGCCTTCTTGTAAGCATTTTTCTCAGCAAGAGTTGCGTTATCATCAGGCTCAACTGGTAATGGGGTGTCTAGAACTTCTTCCTTTTTCTCAGCCCTGAGAACAATTCTAAGGTTTCGGATCCAATCCGCATAATTTGTTCCATTCAACTTATCCTTCTCAAGGATCGAACGCAAAGAAAACGGTGTGCTAGGTGCCATTGATCTACAACAGAAAATAATGCAAAATACTAAGACAATGTATCTATGACAGAGTAAAATACATTAAACAATTTAACGGAATTTACTCCCACTAAAATCAATATCCCTCCATTGATATTTTAGTGATTCAGGATCCACAACTAACAAGTCGACTAGTGAGCTTTAGCATCACCGCTAGAAGACATGGTAGATCGGTAAGCAACTCTTGCTAATCATATCTTATATGACTCCTGTTGTTGGTTGACATCTCTATGTCTCGGCGTCCAACCTTTATGTCCCAAGGTCCTTAACCGTTAAGATGACCTTGTTTAAGTTAACCAACTCCTTATGCGAGTAAGTATCCGATACAAACCCATCTAGTCAAGGAAAACTAGTGGCACCCTAATTTCATAGACCCACCACTAATTGTACAAGACATGTGATGGTGCAAGATTTAGTTGGGAGGACATTTAGAACTTAAACAATTTTTGAGGGATCGTTTTTCAAAATTTTAATTTCGCCGGACCGTCCGTTGTTTCCTTGCAGACTGTCCGACCTGCTCTGGCGGACCGTCCGACCCTCTGGAACGCTGGAAAAACGCTTCTGTCAAAATTCCGACTGTATTTGCGGACCGTCCGCCGCTCACTTGCGGACCGTCCGCCGTTCTTGTGCGGACCGTCTGCCGTTTCTGAGCGGACCTACGATTTACCTAAATTCTATCTGACCAATCACATTGGTCTATATCTCACCATGCCTGGGTTTACGTGTATCACTTAACTCCGGTGGCGGAATTCCGACCGGTAGGAGTAATTCGTTACACCACCATCATAGTGAATCCTAGTCAACATCGTCGTATATCGACATGCGACGCGGTCATTGATCTAAGTTCGATTCGACCAATCCAATTGGTCTATATCTCACCATAACTGGGTTTGTGTGTATCACTTAACTCCGGTGGCGGAATTCCGACCGGTAGGAGTAATTCGTTACACTACCATCATAGTGGAGATCACGAACCGATCAGAGACCAATCTACAACCAAGCATATCTCTATATGCATATATCCGAATCTATAACGAAACAGCTACGGCTCTGGTACCACTGAAGGGAAACGATGGAAGCTACGCTAGCTCACACAAAAACTCGTTCACCCAAAATAGGAACAGCAGCAGTTATAGATCACGGATTGTTACCACTTGACGCGCAGTTGCAGCGGAAGCCGTCTCGATGTAGACGAACGCGTCGAAGTGGCAGTGCAGTGCAGTTGCTTACGTCCGTCTGGTCCTGCACGTGCGGTTCGTCCTTGTGCTCCAAGCGCAGCACCTCCGAGGTATCCACACGTACGAGGATTGAAACGTCGCGCACCGGACTGCTAGGTCCACGAGCACGATGGGGGAGAAAAGCAACTATTGCTTGGAAGTCATGTCTTTCTCAGGAGGGGTTTGGTCTCTATTTATTTGGATGAAATTCTTCACACCATGTTCCATTAGCAATATGGGACTAATAAATAAAGCACCCCTTCCCCTGGTAATGGGCTTCACAACATTTGTGGCCCATTAAGACTAGTGGATCGAATCCAGTTGTCTCTTGGGCATATTCCCAACAACCACTACCAGTCTACCACCAGTCCACCACCTCCACGGCCGCACCTGCCTCCGCCGCCCGCCATCGCCGCGCACGTACGCGCCTCGCCCGCCCGCCCCGCGGGACACGACAGCGATGGCGCACACGGGCGCTCGCCGGAAGACGACGACGCCCGAAGCGACGACGGGGACACGCACGCATATAGGACAGACAGGCAGTAACCTACTGCACTTAAGCCAGGCATGCAGAGACAGGCAGACAGGCGGCCAGCCAGCCGTCACACCGGAGCTAATCGATCGCCGATCAGCCGAGGACGTACGAGCCCTCTCGGCATTAAGCAATGCAGTGTAATGAGGATGATTGCCTGATTGGATCACTATTATGGATCCTCCGGCTCCAGGTGATACGCGCGATGATGCACAGTGTCGTCTTCGCTGGGGAGGTTCCCACTTCCCAGGACCACAGGCACAAGGCATCTTGCTGGTGCTGTCCACGGCGTGCATGCCGGGCGCGCACCTCAGATCAGCCTGGCAGGCTCCTGGCCAAGGGAAGCAAAGGGGGTTTATTACCCACATCTCGATCCTGCCAGAAATGGTTGAAAGAGCAAAGGCAGATCCGTGACACGTCTGCCCTGCATCTCACAATTCGTTGGCGATCCATCCAATCCAAATCGATGTGGCATTGGCGTCCCGGCCCATGATTTTCCCTGCATCATTTTTGCCAGATATATAAAAAAATGCAACCTATGCAACACTGATCTAACGGATTGAAAATGCAACTTATGCTGAGAGAGAAGTTTTTTTTGGGTGAATACTAGTAGACATTAACTTTATTATCAGATAAGGAATCTTAGGATCCGTCGTCACATTTTCACAGTTGAGATCTGCTCAGGTAACTCCATGTTGACCTAACCTGAAGTCATAACTTAGCCGCAGCAGTTGTGCATTCCAGCCGTCTGATAGAAAATGTGCACTCGTGAATTGGAGATAATGATTCCGGTCAAAGTCAAACCGATAGATCAGTCTTGAGACTTAAAAAGGTCGGTGCAAGATTTTACCTTTTCGTTTAGGTCATGCCGGATTTTGACTGCGCCTCTGAAGCTCTGGACCTCGATCATGTGCCTGATGCCTCTGTCACTGCTGATCAAGTGATCATGGCCTAGCTTAATCAGCGACCAGGCCGGCAAATGACGTGCATACCGATGCGCTACACATTAGTCATCCCCAAAACAGCACCATCAGGGCAACTGGAAGTAATCAAATGACAGCAGGATTTGTCTTGCCTAACTGCTCAGGGGACACACTGCATGCACCACCACGGTCACGTACTCACGCACCCAGACCAGATCGACAGGAGCGCAGCAGAATTGCACACAGGCAGACAATAGGCCAACCAAAAAGTCATCACTTCAATTGGAAGCACCAGCTTTTGATCTCACAGCCTGCTCTGACGCAACATGCAAGGCAGCAACTTGCAAGCTGAATTCTCCAGAATTTGGATCAGGAGTCAGGACCACATGCATAATTTAGCTGCATCATTTGTGACTTTTTTTATGGTTAATTGTTCTGGGGCTGTAAGCAAGATCCCTGGCAAAAACCCAGCACGAAACCCTGGTCACAGGTTGTTTTCTGGCTTGTAGCAGTGCTTCAGCTAGTTATGTATCTGTAAAAGAGTGGAAGTACAGTTCTGCTGCATGTGCACATGGAAGAAAAATAAAAAGGTATCATCAGTGTACGTGCAACTATATGTGACCAACCTTTTTAGGGTTTATACAACTATATTAGAGTGAGGCTACCATGGTTACAAGCAGCCATGGAAGCTAAGATATTCCAAGCTTCCAGCATGGCATGCCAAAAAGTGCCAACAAGTATGTCCTGGTGTTCTCATTGGTCTGCTTATCAGCTCTGCAGGTATATATTGTTTTTATTTTACGCCTAAACTAATTGTCTAACGTTTAGGATTCCGTTTCTTATTTCTTTGTTTTTGCCACCTTTTGAAGTTAACTATTCTGGCCTTGTAAGGAAGATCCTTAGCAAACCCGGCACATCACCATGGCCACAGGTTGTTTCCTTGGCTTTCTGTTACCAATAAAAAGAGGTAGTGCATGTGCACAAGAAAGAAAACAATATGGTGTACGTGCAACTAGATATGACCAACAGCATAAGTACAAAAGCTGAGTGTGTTTAGTGCTGCTGGACTGCAGGATTATTATGCTTGCTGAGTTTTATCCACCGACTAGGCTTAACAATATATGCCAGTACCATGTTTAGGACCACACGCATAGTTTACCAGTGCATCATTGAGGTTCCATATATACGTTTCCTTTGTGCAGTCCTTTTTGTGATCAGAAGGTTTAATTTTTGTGGAGGTGTAATCAGGATCCTAGGCAAAACCCCAGCACAGACTGTTGTCACAGGTTGTTTCCATGGCTTGTAGTACTACTGGTTTATATAATCTGTAAAAGAGGTACAATGCACTGTGCATGGGCATGTGGGAAAGAAATAAATTGTTGCGGTGTACGTGCACCTATCTCGGACTATCAGTTCTATATATCATAAAAAGATAGATAGGACCATCAATATTCGGCATTTAAACCTCGTCATAAACTTTTCGTCATAGGATAATTAAGTATGAAAAGAATTCAAACTCTTAAATAATTAATTATCTTTTGATATATATGATAATTTACAAACCTGAAGTAGGGGCTCACCTTATGCCACACTGAATTCAGAAGCGCCCAATCATGGCAAGAAGGCACACGTTATATTATCTACCGATGCATAAATTCCCGTGAAATCAACAATCTGTGTTAGGTTTCCTGTACCAACCCGATAGCATATAACTTTATCAATGAGAGAGCATTTTATCTTCACTACGAACGAGAGGTCCTCGCATTCGAACGCACAAATATCCGTTGTTGTTTGGAACCATGCATGGTCGTTTTTCACAAACATGTTGCTAGATCAAATGCTACAGCAGGCTTAACTGTGACCTGAACATTTTGAGAAATAATACCTACTACCTTCCTTCCAAACCATCAAGGATGATTGTGACTTGAGAGAACCGCATTGAATCGGGACAATCTTGTTGAAAGCGGTACGGGTGCCTGCTCGAGGTCGATGGCTGATGAACCTGATCAGACAGGCGGCTGATGGGTGGAGCCCTGGTCGGTCAGGCTCCCGTGTGCACGGCTGCAACCCCAACTCCAGCCAAGCTGGTTGCCTGTCCCTGTACGTATGGGCTCCTCTCCCCTCTGTAGCCGGCCAACGCGTGGATCCAAACTTCCAAAGCCAGGATTGGCTGCATCCAGGCACGCACATCCGATGTGATACCGCGATATGATGCGGTTCACCTGCTCGATCGGCAGCTTCTATGTGTGTACCCTGGCCTGCATTGGTTGTGTTGTGTCCTGCTGGATGCCTATCTATTCCTACGTGTATATGTACAGCTTCTTTGATAGATGATGCTTCGTTGTGGCATCGAGATATATATAGATGCGATCGTTGTCGCTGATGATCGAGGTTGTCTCTGAAAGACGGCAAATCTACATCAGGTCGCCTTTCTTGTGCCACCTAGAGGCGCGTGCGTTGGCGACACGATCCTTGTCGAAATGAAGCCTGATGTTCTCCTGGATTTGTCGTTTGTTTTGTGTTGGGCGGAAACGGCGGTGGTCAGTCTGACGCGTTGATGGCAACGGATTCAGTGGCTCTGCGTGGCCGGCCGTGCGTGTAAAGCATTGTGATTAGTATCTTGAATCCTTGATAGCCTAGTATGCTAGTGTTACACGCCTTTGTCAGTTGTTAGCTAGCCTCATTTCTGACCACCAAGTGCTGGCATTTCTTACACGATATGTCCATGTCAGTTTTCTTCAGATTTTTGTAGTTTTTCGGATGCACCTTTTTGCTCGGTTGAAAAGTATTAGACAGGCCCAAGTACAAAAGTATTTTTCTGATTGCAGAAAAAGAAAAAGGCAGGACTCCATACACCCTAGCTACCATCTGAAATGGGAACGAGATCCTCTGCAGTTGTTTCAATTACACCAGACGGACGTCCAACGCCTCATCACCGTCCAATGCCGATCGCACGTCCCGCACCCTCTCATGCGCCATCGCTGCCTTCACAGATGGCCACAGCTACAGCCCATCACGGCCCAACACGAGTTGGCGACGACAGCCGCGTCGTCGAGGTCCCTTCATTTGCCGCCGAGCCGACCAGGGGCAGCGGAATTGCCGCGCAGGGCTAGCGGATGGAGAGGAGGGCGGCAGGTCGACCGCTACGAGAGGCGCCAAGCGGGAGCCACGGGATGGAGCCGATGGAGGTCGAGCCACGCTCGGCAACGGCAAGCCTAAGGTTGACGCTTTCCCTTTCCTGATGAAAGAAGCACCTTCTTGAAATTGTATTAGATCTTCTGGGACCAATCCAGCATGCCATTTTGCACTTTTCAAGCTTTAGTGCTTACATTTTGCATTCTGGCATTGTGGGAGCAATCATTCTGTACAAATATCCAGTCATTGTCCAAGCAGCAGTACCAACAAAACACCATCTAGCATAGTCTCAAAAATCAGTCATTTCTCTAGATTGATATCCTGAACTGATGATATGTAATTACAATCTTCATACTCTCCAATTGACATAATAATCAGTCTCAAAACGACAAAGAGATTCATTTTTACAATCTTAAATCGACATCAGTTTGCAATATCAAATCACCATTGACACTTTTTTCCTAGTCTGAAACTCTGAACATCTGCTTGTGAAGCTACTGGCATCAGTGGTCACCCACCTCCACAAGGTAATGTGCTGGTCTGTGCTGCCCTTCCTCCTGCGCCGGTTTCGTGGGCTTACCAGCTGCTGTTTCCCTCGCTCCCGTGGCCTGTCGAACGGGTAGCTGTGGAAGCCGCTGCCATTGACATACCGAGGACGGCGGCGCTGCCGGAGGACGCGAAGGACAACGGCAGCACCAGACGCTTTCTCTAGGGCTTCTCATCGGCATCCGCGTGGGAGACACCGCGCTAGATTTAGGCAGCGAGCGGCGGCGACGGGGAACCGAGGCTAGCGGCCGGCGGCCGACGGCGATGAGTGGATAATTGCAGTCGTTTCTCCTGCGTTGGACTGGGCCGGTTGGATTGTGTGGGCCGAAGGATAGCACGTTTGCTTCTTGCTGTTGGATGCGCGATGAAGGGTTCAGCCGGCTTGACGTCCCTCTGCTGTAAACAAAAGAATGTTAGAGGATCTCGTTCTCTGAAATGAGGATAGCTTAAACTAGTAGGTGCCTTTGATGTTGCTTTCCGCTAAGATCCGCATTTGCAGCGTGATCAGCTCTAGAGCAAGTAGATGTCCACCTTGCACAGGATAGAGGGACAGAAAATTCCAGCAACCATTTCCTCGCCGTTTGTGGCCATGGCAGTAGGATTACGATGACATCCTTGTTCCGACTAGCCACCCATCCTCCTCGTGTGAACGTTAGTCGCCCAAGTTGCTTTAACGTCTAAGATGTGTTTGGAACATAGAAATTTCTTATGAGATATCTTCAGACGAATAAATCATGAAAACTTTCTGTCCTCTAATTAATCAAGCCTAAGCTAGCCATTCGTCCGGCTCATCACTGAAAGCCTAACTCACCCTTTGGACCACACGACTATAGCTCCATAACGCCAATCAAACACAGTGTTGCCGTTGATCCTATCGCATCATCCTACAATGCGCCTGCCTGCAAAGCAACCCCATGCCCTGATCCTCATCAAGGCGAGACGGTATTTAGTACTGCAATTAGGAAGAGGATTAGGACAGCATGAGCAGAGCAGCCACTTGGACGGTGGGCCAGCGCCCCTGCCGGGTGGCCTCCCCCGTGGGTGGCATCGACAGCTACGCCCAAACGACTAGTCTCCCGGTGGGAACATACCTTTTGCAGCGCCGCCCGTTTCATCGCCTCACATCGGACGGTCGAAAATTAGTCGCTGCCTGGCTTCCAATGCAACTTGTTTAATTTCTCAGACTTTTTTTTAGATACAGTAGGTGTGATGCGAAGGCTTGCCGCGGCGACTCACATGAGCACTCGAGCCTGACATGACGTGTGGGCTCGTGTGTGTGGTCTCTGGACTTAGCCCACCACTTGGAGATAGATGCACCGGCCAGAAGCAATTGTGGAGAGACATGGCATTGCCATGATCGAAATCCAGTGGAACATGTTCAGGAGAAAGATCCATCCAGCCTATCTGGTGCTCTGGGCACTAGTTCTGCAGATGATAACACCATCATTAGGCAACAATTAGCCTAGTGATTACAAGATTCCTTTTTCCATGTCACCCTAGGTTAGATGGATTAAAAGTGGTGCAAAGTCACTCCATTACCAGCTCACTTTTTTTTTGCCAAATTAGCCTGCCTGATCAGAGTATTCTAGTCTGCACTGCACCGTATCAGCTTTGGTGCGCACACACCGCACATAATCGCGTTGTTTATGCGGCATAAAACTGCCGCGGCGATCTCCCTGCCGAGGAAAGCTTGGGCAGAGCGGCGAATTATTAAAGCGAGGACATGACAGTGCTTATGTAATGTTGACAAAGTTTGTATGCCGATGGACACTTTCTCTGTGTTTTTTAGTCTCGAATCATTTGGGAACGCATGCATGCAGATCATCCGGTCCTTTTGATTGTCCCCCTGGAGATCAGAGCCGGTAGTCTGCAGCAACAACTCGCAGGATTTTCCCTCCAAAACCAAAGGCAGGCAGGGCTCGTTTGGATTTGTTCGTGGTTTGTTTATTGTTGAAGCATCCTGGACTAGATAGATTATTCCGGATCTCGTAGGAGTCAGGATCTCTCCAAGTTGCCACGTCGCTGAAGCATTTCCCAACCTCCTCTTTGTTCCTTTGAGAGTTGAGAGACAAACATCTCTCCATCATGTTGTTTGGGAGACGGACGGGCCTTGCACATGTTTTTTTCCACCTTAGGACAAAACTCCACCAAATGTTGTGTTATTATTTAATCTCTACTCATTCCATGATAAATGGACCTTACTTGAAGTTGATAGTTTCCATTAAATAGAAGAAATGAGCAAAGTTAGCGATGCACTTGACATTATTGACTCAATAAGTTAGGGAGTCTCATATATTTAAAAACAAATGGGTATCATCTTCATAGACAGTTATTTTACGAGTTTACGACTGTCTATCGAGCACCGTATGAGCGTCATTTTCTGGCGACTTTTGACATTTGAGCATACCTTTCATTTTCGAGACGGTACATGGTTGTCAATATATGTCTAAATTATAGGAGACAAGCGCATTAAGCTGGCAGTGCCCTTTCACTCCGTCGGATATCACTACGGGGCCGGGTCTGCGAATCTCAAGTGGTCCAAAACTCCGAATATCACAAATATAATGCCTATCCAGAATATTTTTGTTTTCCTTGGGGATATATTCCTTTGGGAAATTAAGAAAAATATATCTATTCTTAGAGGACATGATTTTCCAGGAAAGACGAAAACTGTTTTTTTAGAGGAAGTACGAGAAATTAATTGAGCTATCTCTGCTCTGTTTCTTCCTCAAAAGTCTAAGAAGGCTGCTCACACAACGAAAAGGAGGCCCACCGAACTTGGCCCACTGGGCCGTGCATTTTTCTGACTTTGTAGGACTCGGCCAACAACCCGGCCAGAGGCCTGCAGCAGCAGAAGTCAAATCTCGCAGCCGTCTCGCATGCATGCAGCCTGCAGCATCTTTTTGCCGCTTATCTTGCGTGCATCGTGGCACGGCCGCGCCGCCAAGGCCGTGACGGCCAGCCAGACATCGACCGCCGGGTATGGACCGGGTATCAAGCAGCAAGAGCGTACGTACGGCCCTTGTCTGCAGGCTACAGTGCTGAACTCTATCGTCTTCCTCGATCATCCCCGGCCGCCGGGCACACGCCCAGAGCGCCCGTACGCGCATGACTCTCCCATGCCGCCATGAACAGCGTGACTGCCAGCGACTAGTGCTCTCGATCAGCCTGATCTGTGGGTGCTACTACAAGGACGCACGGTGCCAGGTTGTCCGGCCGGTCTTGTGACGGCGACGTACGCGCGTCGGCGTTCGCACGGAAGCTGCCTCGTCACTTTCGTTCGCTGTCGTCGATCGCGTCCGGCGGAGCGCAAGCGTGTCTAGCTCGTCGGCTCACCGTGCGTGCATGCCCGCGCATGGCAGTAGGGCGCTGTGCAGTGCAGGCGCAGGGCATGGCCGGGTGGATAGGATTGGTTTTGTCACCCCTGTCGCGACCGTTGATTCAATGCAAAGCGATGACGAGAACAACGGCACAGCTCTTGGTTTTTTGGCAGCAACATGTACCGTATCGGGAGCGCGCAGCAAATGAGCGGAGCAGAGAAGCAGCGCCGAATAGGACAGGAGCTCCCAATCATGCATCCGCCGGCGACGCACAGCGAGAGCTGCATCTGCATGTGACCAGTTCCGGGCGCATGCATGCATGCATGGTGAGGCCGTGCGGTGCTCGATCGGGGCCATCTCTCCGTGCCCCTGAGCGGTCGCCGTCGCCGTCGCGCCCGATCGAGTGTCCGGCCGGCGCCCGCACGCGCCATGAATAATAGGATGTCGCTGCTATATATATATATATATATATGCCAGTTGACAGCTAGCGGATCGGATCCGGCAGGCGCCGTATCCCGGCCTCGCTCGCCGTGCCTGACGAAAAGTTACTGTGCCACAGGCAGAGGATGGAAATGGAAGAAGCATCAGGGCGGTGCGTGTGCCATGAATGCATCCATCTCCTGATATTAAGCAGCTGAGGAGCTGCGTGCCTGTCAGTGACCATGCATGCAGTTGTTTCGCTGCTGCTGTGCTCGGCCGCGGGAAGAGCTAGCGAGGCCGGCCAGGACACCGGGGTAGCTAGACGCACTGGCCCGGGCAGAAACGAAGAAGCCACCCGTCCGACAGCGACGCTCGTCGACGGTGCATGGAACGAAGCTGCCTTGCCGGGACGTCAAGAGACGTGTAGCACACACACTAGCACCATATATGCACTGTGGGCCGGCCGTGTACTGTGGCCGTCGTGCGCGATCGCCCGCGGTCTGTTAAGGCACGCGGCGTCCATGGCTGTCTGATCGAGCGCCTCTCCAACAAAGTACTCATGTCACCGTACCCGCATACCGCACGTCAGGTCGTCAGGATGGAATTGGTGGACCACGTACTGTACCCATCCCAAACCCCAACACATCTTATGGGCACTCCTGTCCTGCTTAGGGCCGGAGAGCAGCAGTACAGTGACCGGTCGATCATGCTGAGCCACACAGCCACGAACGACTTCAGCTAGCTCCTCGAAAAAGATGGAGAACAACTCGCGGCCGTTCGTCCAGCTCGACCGCCGCCGCCGGCCGAGAGATCGAGCAAACAGCAAAGGAGCTCTCACGGGTTGGTGGAACGTACAGGAGCTCCCAATCATGGCGCGCCCGCCGCAGAACCAGCAGCGTACGTGGAGTACGCATCAGGACGCACGTACGACAAGACAATTATAGAACAACGACGACTACGCATAGCACCACATGCGCGCCATGTCTCCGTGCTCCGGACTGGAGCTCTCGCCAAGTAGCCGCCGACCGCGACCACCATCCATGCCGGGTTGCAGCGGAGATCGCTCCTCTCATAGTCTCGTCCGGCCGGCCGGGCGCTGCTTGCGCCTGTGTTGTGCGTTGCGTCGCGGCGCCGGCAGAGCTAGCGTAATTAGTGCGTAACTACGTGTCGGCCTCAAGATTCTGCGGTACATCTGTGTGTCTTGATTTGGAAAACCCCAACGATGGATCCGCATGTGTATCTCTCCTCCTATCCGGCTGCATTGCTGAATGCATGCCTCAGGATGGAGACACAGGACTCGGCTAGTTACGGACGCATGATCGATCCCTGGCCTGGAGCTGTGCCAGCATGCTGTTCTAATGCGTTTCTTCATTTTAATTCCTCTCAAGCACTTCACCCCGGGTGAACTTTATCAAAAAAATAAAAACGGTGTCTGAACAGTTTCCTGCACAGGCGCGCACGGCCACGTGCACATAGCTGCGGCACAGACATCGCTCGGCGGAGGAACATGGGCTTGCTAACTCTTCTGTTCATCTTCTTTTTGGTTCTGTTAGTTCAATCGCATTTTTTTCTTCTTCTTCTAATTTTCTATTAATTCAATCGTGGGAAGGTGTGACAGATTGTCTGCTGAGATCATGGACAGACCTGTCCCGCCATGCGCCATGCATATACGCACGCATATGGCAGTAACTGGGCGCGACAGAGATATATGGCGAATGAGCCATACTTTCAGCAGTGTGCGTGATCTATCGTATCGGATGGTGCGTTGAGGTAACAGTTACCCAACGGCAAGTTCGCAGTGAACCTCCTCGGCCATGCCATGGCACGCGAGTTGGCTTCGCCCCTGCCGCCACGAACAGGCGACTGTCAGTACGTCATCAGTGCTAGCTCCCAGCTCGTGCTAGCTGCTACGGACGCACGGACACGGAACCAGGCTGGACGCCCGGCGGACGGACCGGCCGGCCTTCGGGCCTGGTTACAGTGACAGTGACACACGTCGGCAGGCGCGGCGCGGCAGCGTTGGCACGGAAGCTGCCTCGTCACTGCTTCATTTGTCCAGAACGGAAACATGCCTCATACTCTCACGCATGGCATGCAGGCAGAGGCAGGGCGATGTGCAGGCGATGGGGATTATGGCTAGCAAAGCAGCAACAGGCAGCGGTGCCCTGTAGGGTCCGTACCTGCATGTGACCAGTTCCGTCCGGGCGCACGCATGCGCCGCCAAGGAAGGCCGGGCGCCGTGTGCAAGCTTGCATGCAGGGCGCGGGCGCGCGCGGCAGGGGCAGGGTGAGGCAGGCAGGCTGTCCGGGCCTCGCGGCCATCTCTGCGTGCCCCTGCCCTGAGCCGTCGCGGTCGCGCCCCGAGTGCCCTGCCGGCGCCCGCACGCGCCATGAATAGGATGTCGCTTCTCTGTGCCATGCCATCGCAATGTAGGCCTGAACGAGGCCCATATCATCCCGTGACCGAGATCCAAAGGTATAATAACTCCCGTCCAAGGTTTTAGACCTACTAGAGTATTTTTTTTAGTACCAAATCGTCATGTAAACCGTTCGTAGGCCGGCACAAAGCAGCGCTCATGTCCCATCAACTCGCCAGGCGCGGTGGTGTGCGCCTGTTACTCCAGCTTTGGAGGGTAAAGAGTTTGGCAAGCAGGGGATTTGCTTTGCGGTCCATGTCTTGAGGAGAAACCAATCTCGCATACGCCCCCAAGCGGTAGGGAATGTGTTGACTTCCTGCTAAATGGCATGGGCCGAGAGAGCGGTAAGTCAGCGATTATGGGCCGCTCATAGCCCCCCTCTTTACCAACTCTTTTTTTCCTCCTTAAAAGTTTTTTATATTTTTAAGTAACAATTATATTCTAAAAAATATAATAATATAATTCTTACTTTAATATATTATCATTAATGTCATCAAAATCAACTTAAAAAGTTAATATTTTTTATATTTTCAAGTACGAATTATATTATTATAGTTTTTAGAATAATGCCTGATATGGATTCTTACTTTAATATATTATCATTAATGTCATCAAAATCCACTGTGTATATATTTTTATGGTTAATGTCCTAGAACCACGCAATTAGTCATTTGTTTACGCGCACATTACTTACGTGAGTAGAAACCTCTGAACCACCCCCTAGTGATCCTGCTTCAGATAGGCACCGATAAGGTTTTTGGGGAGCGTACAAGTATGCGACTGCTCGCTTCGTCAACTGAACGACACCTTTCTGGCGGCCGTTTTACACAACTTATATGACTACTTCGCGGTTGTCTTCCACAACCTATACAACTATTTCCAAAAGACCGTTCGAGGGACTCCACTGCATCAACTCGCCACTGCACCGAACTAGATCGACTACTTCAAACAAGGTCAGTCGAGGATGGTAACTCTATTCCTCCAGCTGTGACGGCACATCCAGTGCCTCCGTACCGGCCCCGTCCATGGGTACATTCTGAACCAAATCTGGCTCTAGTTTTGTTTTATTGCTGTTCATATTAGCTAGGAGAATTAACTTAGATACATGTACATATTCTAATATCATAAGATTACTCACTCTAATCATAAAATTTACTGTTAAATTTTAGAATTAAAATATACAGAAAAATACGTAGATTTCTAACGCACCTCCCCTGCCGCCAACCACCAACCTGTTCGCTTGGCTTATTAGCACCAGCCAACAGTATTTTTCTTTCACAACGAATCAGCACCAGTCATCTGTCACTAGTCAGCCACCAGTATTTTTTCTCCCATCATAGATCAGCACCAGCCGCCCACAGCCGATCAGGTCGCACATCCGTACCGGGTGCCTTCGCGCGATAGACGACCGTGCATGCACCTCCATACCGCCAGGATGTAACACCCAAAAATGCTCAATTTAAAATTTTTGGCATTTAATTAATTAATTAGAGCTTGCTCCTATTTAATATAGGCTAAATAATAAAATTTCTAGAATTTAAAATCAAATATAAGCGATAGAAACATTTATTGTTGCATTCATGCTGCTGCATTTATTTTTGTATTGCTTGTGGTTCAAACAAGAATTTAAATTTATTTAAATTCAAATTTGAATCACTTTGTTTGGAGCTCTAGAAAAGTTTTTAGGCCCATAGTTCGTTTTTGCTCCCTGAACTCTTTTTCCGGTTTGCTTTTGCCCCCTCTTCTCTTTTTCTAGTCCGGCCCAACCCCCCCTCGGCCCAGCTCGCACCCGCGCCAGCACAGCAGCGCCGCCCCACTTTCGGCCTGCAGCGGCCCAGTCCAGAGCCCCCTCCTTCCCCCGCTGCCGCGTGGGCCCTGCCCGTCAGCTGCTGACGCCACGCTGGCATCACTTTCCTTCCCCGTCGCCGGTAATGGCGCGGCCCGCCGCAGCCGGGCCCGCACGCCGAGGCTCTTCCCCCGCGCCTACTTAATTCGACCGCAGCGCCGCCCCGCTCCCCTCAACCTTTCGCCCAACCCTAGCGCCGCCGCACCTCTCTCCAGCGTTTCCCGGCCGCCGAGCACGCCGTCCGCCGCTCGCCGCCGGCGATTTCGCCACTCCGGTGCGCATCCGCCCCGGCCGACCCTCGGAGCTGCTTCACCGCTCCGCGAGGACCCCGTCGAGCCACAGCACGGCTCTTCCCGCGCTCCGGAGCTCCCTCGCCGCCGTGCACCGACGACCGCCGTCCGCCGCTCATCGTCGACTCGCTGCACCGCCACTCTTCCGCTCAATTCCTTCGCGCAGGTAGACTCGCCATCCACTCCTGTTGCTCCCAAGCCGAATCGCCTACCTTTTGAAGCCCCGTAGCCCCTACGCCGTCGCTCGCCGACGCGCTCACCCACCGGCCATCGTCGCGCGCCGTCCCGGCCGCGCCATAGTCGACTTGTTCACCCTAGGTGGACCCGCCTTTCTCCCCTGAGCCCGTAGCACCCAACCCCGTCCCAAATGGAGGACCGTAGCTCGAGTTAGGCCTCACTCCGGCGAGCTCCCGCCGTCAGCCGAGCGGCGCCGCCGCGGCGTCATCGTCCCCGGCGAGCCCGAGCACCAGGGCCGTCCGATCTCAGATCCACGGCCCAGATTAGAACCCAGGATACCCCTTCGCGTTTTAAATCTCAGCCGTCCAGATCAGATCCAACGGCTGCCACGCGTTCGGGCCGAGTCAATACCGGTCAGCGCTGGTAGTTTTGCTAAAGAGCCCCTGCACTTTCTGATAATCAACCCGCGGTCCATTCCAGTTCAAAAGTATTTACGTATAGGTCCTCGATTTTTCGCAGTTTAGCCCCTGGAAGTTTCAGAAACTTGCCAGCAAGTCCCTGAACCATAGAAACGCTATAACTTTCACGTTTTAGCTCCGATTAGTGTGATTCTCGCGCTCATGTGTTCGTAGCGAAGCATAGATTATTTATAGCTCCTGTTTTTGTACTGTTTTCACTGTTTGGTGTACTGTTCTAATAGAATTAATTCGTTTGCATGTGATGATTGCTCTGGATGCTTGCGTGATGGTCGTGTCCAGTCGGCGAGCCCGTAGCTTTGGACTTTGAGTACGTTGAGGACGTGCCGGAGCAGGACTCGCAGCAGCAGCCGTACTCCGAGGAAGGCAAGTTATAGCACGGACAATCCTTGCTACCTACTCACTCTTTTAATACACTGTTCATTACATACGCATGTGTCTAATACTGTTTACCTTTAAGGTTGTACCTAGCATTTCTTTCCCTGTCCTTGTATTCCTATGGTTTTTTTTGCATACGGGTAGTATTTTGCTAGGCGCAACTACTGTCACCTTTACTTAGCTGTTAAACTTGTATTAATGGTCCACTTCAACCCTAATTGTTAAAACTTGCTTTTTAGCAACTTGGATCAGGGAGCTGGGGCTTGTGTGTTTTGCCTGGCCCCAGTGTCTCTCCCTAAGGACTGGTTCGTAAAAGCGGCAACCTGGGAGCCTGTCGCCACCGCCAGAACTATAATGGCTCTGGTCTTGGTTGAGTAGCTTGTACGTCTCTAGCTTGGCAGTGGTTACCGAGTGGCCTACGACGTTGTAGGAGGCAAGGCGCGAGGTGTTTTCAGATTCCACCGAGGACGGTAGCCCCGTCGGCTAGGTCCCGTTAGACCCAGTCCCGTGTTGGGAGCCCCCGTGAGTGCGGGAGCTCCGCACGTTGGGCCATTTAATTGTTGGCATGATTTGCCGGCGCGTGGACGCCATTGACCCCCTCACGTTGCGCCCTGAGGGTCAGTCAATCTCGGTGCCTAGGTTCTCACCACCTTGTAGTACTCCAGCGGCTACTGTCTTGCTAGGGTGTCTTGTGAAAGCCTCGTAGCGTCCCTATGCAGTCACACCTCGGAAGTGTCAATGTGCGTGGTTGGGTGCAAAGTTCTTCTGAACTTTTACGCGACTGGTGGGAAAAGGGCGAAACCTCTACAGAGTGTACGGTCTATCATGATAGCCCGGCTCAGGGTCACGAGCGGCCTGGATCCTTTTATGATTAGAAGATGATATTTATTACTGCTTAATGTTGACTTACATTAATTAATTTGGGATACAACTGGGATTCATCTAATGTAGTAGTTATGATTAAAATGAACCAACTAAAAGTGCTAATGCAGTTAAGCTAGTATCAAGCCTCTTTTGCCTCATCACCCGTGCTATACTTTCTAAGTAATTCTGTTACTTACACTTGTTGTTATTATTATTTTTGGGCAAAATCCCGGACGGGTAACAGATTGGAGTCAGGCTGATTATGCTGTGGAGTTTCTAGAGGACTTGCCTTACTTCTGAGCTCGCGTTCTCCCAGTCAGAGTCCCTGTGGGATTGCGGCTACGCTAGAGAGATGTATTAGTCTTCCGCTGTCCATGATTTTATTTCTGAAGCACTCTGATGTAAACGCTACGCTATCATGAGATTAATAAAGCATTGTACTCTGAATTTTACCATATTCGTCCGCTATATGTGTCTGTGGACTTCCTGGGCACACATATGGCCGCATTCGAGTTTTGTGTAAATCCGGGTGTGACAGATTGGTATCAGAGCCGTGCTGACTGTAGGAACGCAGCCTAGATAGTACGGATGATAAATTACTAGGAGACCCCCATGTTTTAAATTTAAAAACCTAACAGTCGAGTCTTGTGTGAGTTTATGTCTTTAAATGCTTGTACTTATTGTTATTATGCATATGTTTGATTCGGTTCTTTGTAATGATTGTGATGGGCGTAGACACCTGTCTGCAACCATCTAGATGTTGGAATAAGGCTTAAGGACTTTATTGTTTAGTTAGCAGGGGATTATATATTTTCTCGTACTAATCAATTGACATCTGACCTTTGTGATTATAGATGGTTAACCCCCGGGGCAATGCGGGCGGCCAGCCTCCGAACCAGAACCCGCCCCCGAATCCGAATCGTCAGATCCCCACCATTGAGCAGCTGATGTATGCTCAAGTCCAGATGATGCAGCAGATGGCTGAGACCATGAGGCTGATCCAGCAGAACCAACACAATCCACATCCTCAGGCAGCTGCTCCGCCTAGAGACAAGAGGGGCGAGTTTCTGAAGGGACACCCGCCGACCTTCAGCAAGGCCAGCGACCCCCTTGAGGCAGATGATTGGCTCAAGGCAGTGGAGAGATAGTTGGACATCGCCCAGTGCGATGACAGAGAGAAGGTATTGTACGCCGGAGGACAGGTTCAGGGGCCGGCGTTGGATTGGTGGGATTCATACCAGTCCTCTCGCCCGGCCGGTACTCAGATCACTTGGCAGCAGTTCTGCAGCAGCTTTCGTGCACACCACGTGCCGGAGGCTTTGATGGTTCTGAAGAAGAAGGAGTTCCTGGCACTGAAGCAGGAAGGGATGAGTGTCACGGCGTATCGTGACAGGTTCGTCGCGTTGGCCCGTTATGCTCCAGAAGACGTGGCCACCGACCAGAAGAAGCAGGCTAGGTTCCGTGATGGTCTGCATGATGCTTTACAGTACCAGCTGATGTGCACCAAGTTTCCGACCTTTCACGAGCTGGTGGACGGCGCTCTGATGTTGGAGCACAAGCGCCGTGAGATGGAGGACAAGAAGAGGAAGCTCCAGGGACAGCAGGTGGGCAGTAGCAGTCGTCCTCGCTTCGCACCTCCACAGAGTCAGCAGGTGGGAGGCCAGCAGCGCTTCTAGGGCCAGTCCGGCATGCTCGGTCGTGGCCAGTACCAGCAGCGTCTTCAGTTTCCTCGGGCGCCACAGCAGCAGCGCCCTCAGGGTCAGCCACAGATGGGTCCAGTTCAGCGCAGCCAGGTACCACCCAGACCAGTTCAGCGTCCGGGTCCAGTCAGCCCCGCAGTGACAGGGCAGAAGTGCTACTACTGTGACGAGCCCGGGCACTATGCCAATGCTTGCCCTCGCAGAGTTCAGGGTGTCACCGGTCAGGGCAGCACTCAGAGAGTTGGGCAGCCGCAGGGTCAGCAGCAGGGAGGTCGTGCTCCGCAGACTCCTGTACGGGGCAAGCTCAACCACACCGGAGCAGAGACAACAGAGGCATCCACTGATGTCGTCGTGGGTACGTTCCTCGTCAATTCGACCCCCACCACTATTTTATTTGATTCCGGAGCTTCGCATGCTTTCATTTCTGCTGCTTTTGTGAAGAAGAATTTATTAGCCCTGAAACCCATGAAGAACACTATGCTAGTAAGCTCACCGGGGGGTGAGCAACGGGCCACTCTACGGTGCCCCCATGTTCCCATCATAATAAGGGGGGTAGAGTTCAAGGCAGGTCCGATAGTCCTGGAGACCCTTGGATTTGATATGATTCTGGGTATGAGCTGGATGACCAGATATGATGCAGTGATCCGGTGTGCTACGAGGACCATACAGCTGACAGCCGAGTCCGGCGACAAGGTGGAGTATCAGGCAGCCAGTTCCTCGGAGCAAGGCCAAGCCAATCAAGCTGAAGGGACAACACCTGAAGACATCAGAGTGGTGAGCCAGTTCCCGGATGTGTTCCCTGACGAGTTGCCAGGTATGCCTCCGGAACGAGATGTTGAATTCATTATTGAACTAAAACCTGGCACTGCACCTATAGCCAAGAGGCCGTATAGGATGGGAGCGAAGGAGCTGGAAAAGCTCAAGAAGGAGTTGGACGAGTTGTTGGCCAAGGGGTACATTCGTCCGAGTGCTTCGCCGTGGGGAGCACCGGTATTGTTCGTCGACAAGAAGGATGGTACTCAGAGGTTGTGCGTGGACTATCGAGCCCTCAACGAAGTGACCATCAAGAACAAGTACCCGCTGCCAAGGATTGATGATCTGTTCGATCAGCTGAGAGGAGCTTGTGTGTTCTCCAAGATAGATCTTCGATTGGGTTATTATCAGATGAAGATCCGACTGTCGGATATTCCCAAGACCGCTTTCACTACTCGGTACGGGTTGTATGAGTTCACAGTCATTGCCTTTGGGCTGACGAATGCTCCTGCATACTTCATGTACCTAATGAACAGCGTGTTCATGGATTATCTGGACAAGTTCGTGGTGGTGTTTATTGACGACATTCTGATCTTCTCCAAGACTGAAGAGGAACATGAGGAACATCTGAGATTGGTGCTGCAGAGACTTCAGGAACATCAGTTGTATGCCAAGCTGAGCAAGTGTGAGTTCTGGCTGAAGGAAGTGGCATTTTTGGGGCACATGTTGTCCAATGGAGGAGTGGCAGTTGATCCGAAGAAAGTCAGCGATGTGTTGAGCTGGAATCCACCACGGGATGTGAGCGAGATCAGGAGTTTCCTTGGGATGGCCGGATACTACAGACGGTTCATTGAAGGATTCTCCAAGATTGCTAAGCCGCTGACTGCTTTGCTAGAGAAGAATGCCACGTTTGTGTGGACAGAGGCGTGCCAGATCAGCTTCGAAGAGTTGAAGAAGAGGTTGACTACAGCCCCAGTGCTAGTATTGCCAGATTTGGCTAAGAGTTTCTCCATCTACTGCGATGCATCCCGTCTAGGACTGGGTTGCGTCCTTACGCAGGAGGGCAGAGTCGTGTCTTATGCGTCCCGGCAGCTGAGGAAGCATGAGCAGAACTATCCGACGCACGACTTGGAGTTGGCAGCTGTGGTACATGCCTTAAAGATCTGGAGACATTACTTGATTGGGCACAGGTGTGACATCTACACTGATCATAAGAGCCTCAAGTATGTCTTCACTCAGACAGATCTGAACATGAGACATCGCAGATGGTTAGAACTGATCAAGGATTATGATCTGGAGATCCACTATCACCCAGGGAAGGCCAACTTGGTGGCAGATGCTCTGAGCAGGAGAAGTTATGTGAACAGGATCACTGGTCACTGTTTGCCGGAAGAACTCAGCCGAGAGCTTGAGAAGATGAGTCTGGGATTCGTCACCAGCATCACAGAGATGGCAGTGGAGCCCACACTCGAGCAGGAGATCCGGAGAGGTCAGCTGCAGGATGGGAAGATCAGAGAGATTGTGGGGAATGTTGCTCTGGGAAAGGCCCCTGGATTCCGAGTTGATGATCAGGGAACTCTATGGCATGGAAAGAGGATATGTGTGCCAGACATAGCGCAGATCAGAGAGATGATTCTGAGAAAGGCACATGACTCAGCTTATTCGATCCACCCAAGCAGCACTAAGATGTATCAGGACATCAAGGAGAGATTCTGGTGGTACGGATTGAAACGTGATGTGGCGACTCACGTGGCATTGTGCGACACATGTCAGCGAGTCAAGGCAGAACATCAGAGGCCCGCTGGATTGCTTCAGCCGTTGAAGATCCCGGAGTGGAAATGGGAAGAAGTTGGCATGGACTTCATCACTGGTCTGCCCCGCACTCAGAGAGGATTTGACTCTATTTGGGTGATTGTTGATCGTCTGACCAAGGTGGCCCACTTTCTGCCAGTGAAGACCACCTACACAGGCGCCAGACTAGCAGAGTTGTACATGGAGCGGATTGTGTGCTTACACGGGGTGCCGAAGAAGATTGTGTCAGATCGTGGTACTCAGTTCACCTCACACTTCTGGCGGAAATTACACGAGTCTATGGATACGAAGCTGCACTTCAGCTCAGCTTATCACCCGCAGACAGATGGTCAGACAGAGCGAACCAACCAGATACTGGAAGATATGTTGAGGGCTTGTGCTTTACAGTACGGTGTCAGCTGGGATAAGAGTTTGCCGTATGCAGAGTTCTCCTACAATAACAGCTACCAGAAGAGTCTGCAGATGGCACCGTTCGAGGCATTGTATGGCAGGAAGTGTCGGACCCCATTGTTCTGGAATCAGACTGGAGAGAGTCAGGTCTTTGGTCTGGAAATACTCAGAGATGCAGAGCGGCGGGTGCAGGTGATCAGAGAGAACCTGAAGGTGGCCCAGTCCAGACAGAAAAGTTACGCCGACGTCAGACGGAGGGACCTCAGCTTCAAAGTTGGAGATTTTGTGTACCTCAAGGTGTCACCCATGAGAAGTGTAAAGCGGTTCAATGTCAAAGGCAAGCTGGCGCCTCGTTACATAGGACCGTTCAGGATACAGGAGCAGATGGGCGAAGTGGCATATCGGCTAGAGCTACCTGAGAGGCTAGCCGGGGTACACGATGTGTTCCATGTGTCCCAGTTGAAGAAGTGCTTGCGGGTGCCAAAAGAGCAGATTCCGATTGATGAGCTGAATGTTCAGGAGGACCTCACATATGAGGAGTATCCGATCAGGATCCTGGAGGTGATAGAGAGATGTATTAGTCTTCCGCTGTCCATGATTTTATTTCTGAAGCACTCTGATGTAAACGCTACGCTATCATGAGATTAATAAAGCATTGTACTATGAATTTTACCATATTCGTCCGCTATATGTGTCTGTGGACTTCCTGGGCACACATATGGCCGCATTCGGGTTTTGTGTAAATCCGGGTATGACAGATTGGTATCAGAGAGAGTGATGAGGAACAAGACCATTCGGATGTGCAAGGTGCAGTGGAGCCGGCATTCAGCAGATGAAGCGACTTGGGAGCGGGAAGAAGATCTCAAGTCCGAGTACCCACAGCTCTTCGCTTCCACATCCGAATCTCGAGGACGAGATTCATCTTAAGGGGGTAGGTTTGTAACACCCAAAAATGCTCAATTTAAAATTTTTGGCATTTAATTAATTAATTAGAGCTTGCTCCTATTTAATATAGGCTAAATAATAAAATTTCTAGAATTTAAAATCAAATATAAGCGATAGAAACATTTATTGTTGCATTCATGCTGTTGCATTTATTTTTGTATTGCTTGTGGTTCAAACAAGAATTTAAATTTATTTAAATTCAAATTTGAATCACTTTGTTTGGAGCTCTAGAAAAGTTTTTAGGCCCATAGTTCGTTTTTGCTCCCTGAACTCTTTTTCCGGTTTGCTTTTGCCCCCTCTTCTCTTTTTCTAGTCCGGCCCAACCCCCCCTCGGCCCAGCTCGCACCCGCGCCAGCACAGCAGCGCCGCCCCACTTTCGGCCCGCAGCGGCCCAGTCCAGAGCCCCCCTCCTTCCCCCGCTGCCGCGTGGGCCCTGCCCGTCAGCCGCTGACGCCACGCTGGCGTCACTTTCCTTCCCCGTCGCCGGTAATGGCGCGGCCCGCCGCAGCCGGGCCCGCACGCCGAGGCTCTTCCCCCGCGCCTACTTAATTCGACCGCAGCGCCGCCCCGCTCCCCTCAACCTTTCGCCCAACCCTAGCGCCGCCGCACCTCTCTCCAGCGTTTCCCGGCCGCCGAGCACGCCGTCCGCCGCTCGCCGCCGGCGATTTCGCCACTCCGGTGCGCATCCGCCCCGGCCGACCCTCGGAGCTGCTTCACCGCTCCGCGAGGACCCCGTCGAGCCACAACACGGCTCTTCCCGCGCTCCGGAGCTCCCTCGCTGCCGTGCACCGACGACCGCCGTCCGCCGCTCGTCGTCGACTCGCTGCACCGCCACTCTTCCGCTCAATTCCTTCGCGCAGGTAGACTCGCCATCCACTCCTGTTGCTCCCAAGCCGAATCACCTACCTTTTGAAGCCCCGTAGCCCCTACGCCGTCGCTCGCCGACGCGCTCACCCGCCGGCCATCGTCACGCGCCGTCCCGGCCGCGCATAGTCGACTTGTTCATCCTAGGTGGACCCGCCTTTCCCCCCTGAGCCCGTAGCACCCAACCCCGTCCCAAATGGAGGACCGTAGCTCGAGTTAGGCCTCACTCCGGCGAGCTCCCGCCGTCGGCCGAGCGGCGCTGCCGCGGCGTCATCGTCCCCGGCGAGCCCGAGCGCCAGGGCCGTCCGATCTCAGATCCACGGCCCAGATTAGAACCCAGGATACCCCTTCGCGTTTTAAATCTCAGCCGTCCAGATCAGATCCAACGGCTGTCACGCGTCCGGGCCGAGTCAATACCGGTCAGCGCTGGTAGTTTTGCTAAAGAGCCCCTGCACTTTCTGATAATCAACCCGCGGTCCATTCCAGTTCAAAAGTATTTACGTATAGGTCCTCGATTTTTCGCAGTTTAGCCCCTGGAAGTTTCAGAAACTTGCCAGCAAGTCCCTGAACCATAGAAACGCTATAACTTTCACGTTTTAGCTCCGATTAGTGTGATTCTCGCGCTCATGTGTTCGTAGCGAAGCATAGATTATTTATAGCTCCTGTTTTTGTACTGTTTTCACTGTTTGGTGTACTGTTCTAATAGAATTAATTCGTTTGCATGTGATGATTGCTCTGGATGCTTGCGTGATGGTCGTGTCCAGTCGGCGAGCCCGTAGCTTTGGACTTCGAGTACGTTGAGGACGTGCCGGAGCAGGACTCGCAGCAGCAGCCGTACTCCAAGGAAGGCAAGTTATAGCACGGACAATCCTTGCTACCTACTCACTCTTTTAATACACTGTTCATTACATACGCATGTGTCTAATACTGTTTACCTTTAATGTTGTACCTAGCATTTTTTTCCCTGTCCTTGTATTCCTATGGTTTTTTTGCATACGGGTAGTATTTTGCTAGGCGCAACTACTGTCACCTTTACTTAGCTGTTAAACTTGTATTAATGGTCCACTTCAACCCTAATTGTTAAAACTTGCTTTTTAGCAACTTGGATCAGGGAGCTGGGGCTTGTGTGTTTTGCCTGGCCCCAGTGTCTCTCCCTAAGGACTGGTTCGTAAAAGTGGCAACCTGGGAGCCTGTCGCCGCCGCCAGAACTATAATGGCTCTGGTCTTGGTTGAGTAGCTTGTACGTCTCTAGCTTGGCAGTGGTTACCGAGTGGCCTACGGCGTTGTAGGAGGCAAGGCGCGAGGTGTTTTCGGATTCCACCGAGGACGGTAGCCCCGTCGGCTAGGTCCCGTTAGACCCAGTCCCGTGTTGGGAGCCCCCGTGAGTGCGGGAGCTCCGCACGTTGCGCCATTTACTTGTTGGCATGATTTGCCGGCGCGTGGACGCCATTGACCCCCTCACGTTGCGCCCTGAGGGTCAGTCAATCTCGGTGCCTAGGTTCTCACCACCTTGTAGTACTCCAGCGGCTACTGTCTTGCTAGGGTGTCTTGTGAAAGCCTCGTAGCGTCCCTATGCAGTCACACCTCGGAAGTGTCGATGTGCGTGGTTGGGTGCAAAGTTCTTCTGAACTTTTACGCGACTGGTGGGAAAAGGGCGAAACCTCTGCAGAGTGTACGATCTATCATGATAGCCCGGCTCAGGGTCACGAGCGGCCCGGATCCTTTTATGATTAGAAGATGATATTTATTACTTCTTAATGTTGACTTACATTAATTAATTTGGGATACAACTGGGATTCATCTAATGTAGTAGTTATGATTAAAATGAACCAACTAAAAGTGCTAATGCAGTTAAGCCAGTGTCAAGCCTCTTTTGCCTCATCACTCGTGCTATACTTTCTAAGTAATTCTGTTACTTACACTTGTTGTTATTATTATTTTTGGGCAAAATCCCGGACGGGTAACAGATTGGAGTTAGGCTGATTATGCTGTGGAGTTTCCAGAGGACTTGCCTTACTTCTGAGCTCGCGTTCTCCCAGTCAGAGTCCCTGTGGGATTGCGGCTACGCTAGAGAGATGTATTAGTCTTCCGCTGTCCATGATTTTATTTCTGAAGCACTCTGATGTAAACGCTACGCTATCATGAGATTAATAAAGCATTGTACTCTGAATTTTACCATATTCGTCCGCTATATGTGTCTGTGGACTTCCTGAACACATATGACCGCATTCGGGTTTTGTGTAAATCCGGGTGTGACACGGGAGCAGGCGACTGTCAGTCATCGGTGGTAGCTCTCAGCTAGTGCTGGCTGCTACGGACGCACGGACACGGAACTGGCTGGACGCCTGGCGGACGGACCCGGCCGGGCCGCCTCCGGGCCTGGTGACAGCGACACACGTCGGCAGGCGCGGCGCGGCAGCGTTGGCACGGAAGCTGCCTCGTGACTACTTCATTCGTCGAGAACCAAGACGGCGAGACGTGTCTAAATAATCGATTCACAGTGCACGCTTGGCAGGCCCACAAGAACGTACAGAGCCCGTGCACTGGTCCACAAGAAGTAGCCTCCCGCCTTCGCGTGCATCGGCATTTCAGCGTGCGCGATCGGGTTCAGATCAGTTCATTCACATAGATGTCGTCTCCTCCGCGGTTGTCCCGCTCCCCACAAGAACGTACAGATCTGAGCCCGAGCAGGGCTGCAGCCGGCAGGGCATGGCCCGGGTCGATTGGTCGCGCCATCCTAGCCGTTGGTTCAACGCAAGCCAGTGGCGGAGGCAGCTATCGTCTGACGAGCCATGGCGGCCCCCATGCCTGCCGCTGGTAAGTTCCCCTTTGAACAAGCGACGGCAGCGGATGGGGGAGCAAAGTAGCGAGATTTTCACTGTAGGTTCGTCATAGTTAGATTTCAGTCCTAGCTCCGCTACCGACGCAAGCGATGGCCAGAACAACGCCCGCAGCTCGTTGTGACCAGTTCCGGGCGCACGCATGCATGGACGACGCGCCGCCGAAGGAACGGCACGCATGCAGGGCGCGGGGCGGCAGGGGCAGGGTGAGGCAGGCTGTCCGGGCGGGCCTCGCGGCCATCTGCGTGCCCGGCCTGAGCCGTCGCGGTCGCGCCCCGAGTGCCCTGCCGGCGCCCGCACGCGCCATGAATGAATAGGATGTCGCTTCTCTGTGCCATGCCAGCGCCGAGCGGATCCCGACAGGCGGATCTCGCCGTGACTGACGAAAGGTTACGACCACAGGGCAGGGCAGCGGAAATTAATGCGATGAATGCCGTACCCATACTGTTATCAGGCAAGTTGTTTCACTGCTGCTGCGCGACGGCCGGCCTGCTGGAAGGCCGACCGGACCGGGCCACCCATCCGCGCGACAGCGACGCACGGCGGCGGCGGCGCGCTCGCGGCTGCGGTGCATGGAACGAAGCTGGCTCGCCAGAACGTCCAGAGATGAACAAATCCGTGGCTCTCCAACACCGCACGCATGCTCTGAGCATGAGTGGTCGATCGTTATGTGATCTGAGCAGTTTTGGGATCACGATGGTCACGCCGGGAAACAGTGGACAGCAGCAGGGCGATTTGACATGTTCGACAACGCGCTCGGCCGACGCATCATCCGCGACTTGACGACGGATGCCAGAGCGCGCTACGGCCTATGGCGAGCGCGGGGGGATACTAGATGTGGGCCGAAAGCGCCATGTAGGCCTGAACGAGGCCCATCTCATCCCGTGACCGAGACCCAAGGTTTTAAACCTGATTTTTAGTACCGAATCGACATGTAAACTATTTGTAGGCCGGCACAAAGCAGCGTTCCATGTCCGATCAACTCGCCGGGCGTGGTGGTGTGCGCCTGTTACAACAGCTTTGGAGGGTGAAGAGTTTGGCAAGCTGGGGATTTGCTTTTACGGTCCAAGTCGCGAAGACAATCCAATCTCGCATACGCCCCATGGCGGTAGGGAAGATTGCTGAGTTGTCAGTGTTAACTTCCTGCTAAATGGCATGGGCTGAGAGAGCGGTACGTCAGTGATTATGGCCGCTCATAGCCCCCCTCTCACAAACTCTTTTTTTCCTCCTTGAAAAGCGCCTGATATGGATTCTTACTTTAATATATTACCATTAATGTCATCAAAATTAACTGTGTATATATATTTTTGGTTAATGTCGTGGTTTCTAACCCTTTTTGTCGAACATGGTAACCTTTTTAACACTACAATTATTAATAAAATAGATACGTGGGATATGGGTACCCTAGGGCCCATCATCGAGGGCGGCGGCGGCCGGCCCAAAGAAGACCGAGTCCTAGTAGACTTCTACTAGGACCCCCTATTGTAAATAGTCCCATACGGAAAAGAATCATATTGTAACCTTACCTCCTGGATATATAAAGGAGGGCAAGGGTCCCTAGAGGGGACACGCCGAAAACCATCGGAGATCATCTGAATACAGCAATACAAACACCACCACCGACACGGGACGTAGGGTATTATACCTCCGGGTAGCCTGAACCTGTCTAAATCAGTGCCTCCTGTGTACCATCAAGCTGCTAGCTCATCAATCGCCTGCCTACAAATCAACCACTCGGGTACCCCCAGGTGGATTGCCGGTCCTAAGGTCCGACAGTTGGCGCGCCAGGTAGGGGTAGATTGGTGAGCTGTTTCGATTCGAAAACACCGTTGGCCTGATGGCAGATCAATCTCGCGTTCTTCCCTGCATGCGTGGAGGCGCACCCTGAAGAATCTCAGATCCGATCTGAGAACCCACCCGACCCACCCAAGATTCATCTACAAGCTGACTTCATCGACGATGGTGTGACCTATCAAGTCGGCGAGATCATTGTGCAGTTCGAATCCGAAGCTGATGGCGTTACTCGAGGAAGCGGCCGGAGTCCGAGCTATTTTGGCGAATCATCAACGACAAGGCTATAGTCTGCTACAGGACAGCGGAGCACTTATATAAAAATTCATGCACATGCATGCGTGCGCACATTAGTTAATCTCAAAAGGCATGCAATCGCTCAATTACCAGAAGCGCATGCAAGCTATTGGAGGATTCACCGGGCATGCATCACCACGAGTTCAGAAGGCATGCAAGTACTGCGCACCGAAACTAGCGGAGAAGTCTTGCGCGATCAAGAAGAACGAGTTGGGAACAACTCGGCTTGACCTGACAAATTAGTCCGGACATGTCCAGACTAGTCGGCTGCATCGACAACCATCTCATCGGAGATGGCAACCACTTCGACTATGAAGCTAATCAAGCTAAGTACTTTATTTTATTTTATTTTTCCTACGGCAAAAATAGATCGCTATGTGCATAGTTTTTCTCCACGTCCATGAGACAACTGCCGACCTGCATTATTTAATCTACGACAACCATGTGTTCTCTGTCGACGAATTATGTCGAGCACGTCTAACCGGGGATACCCCAGGGAGTAGATTTGTGTGGGTCTCGCCGAGTTCTAGGAACGAAAGTACACGAACAACACAATTTAGACAGGTTCGGGCCGCGAATAGCGTAATACCCTACGTCCTGTGTGCTTGAATGTATTGCACGTGTGGTTGTCTGATGTCGTGTTGGACATACCGAACTAGGGACCCCTGCCCTCCTTTATATATCCCAGGGGGCAAGGTTACATGGTAAGTTCCCTAGTCGGTTACAATTAGGAGTCCTAGTCCTAGTAGGAGTACACGAGTAGTTGTCCGAGTAGTTCTACTAGGACTCAGTCTTCTATCTTGAGGGTACCCGGGGATGCATATCCCACAAGCCCCCGAGCATCTTGCACCTTCGCTTCAAGTCTTGAATCTGCTTTAACATCTTCGAGTACTTGGAGCTAAGTCCAAGACGCTATGATCTTCTCTGATGAGTAGTTTTATTGGTGTGCATCTGATGATGCACCCAATGGGTGTAGCCCCCGAGCCTCCGACTACTTTTTAAGTAGTCGGAGGTTCAAAAGCAATCTTCTGTCTTTATCTTGAATAGTTCAATGGCGTGCACCTAATAGGTGCACCCATTGGGTGTAGCCCCCGAGCTTCGAGTAGTTTCATGAAAACTAGTCGAAGGTCTTGAATTGATCAACAATAGGCACAAAAAATGTGTACCCCTTGAGTGTAGCCCCCGAGCCTCGAAGCGAATGGTTTGCATTCGGTCCGAGGGTCAGGAACATAATCTTCAAAAGTACCGACTTTTTTAAAGTACTCGGCTAGCACTGTAGCGCCTCGCCGTTTGAGTACCGACTGGTGCCAGTACTCGTCTCCATGTCTTAGCTAGCTTGCGATGTGTAGCCCCCGAGCTTCATACGACTAGATAAAGTACTCAGCATGTGAGCACCGACTAGTATAAGTACTCGATCGGCTCCGCGGCATCATGAAGAGGTGAAGTGGTGCCAAGTCTCACTGATGTGAGTACCCAGCTGTGAACCCTGCAATTTAAATATATAGGATTAGTAGTATCCGATCATGAAAAAGTAAATGATAGCATTTGTAATGCTTACAAAGCAAATAATAGCACTTGTAATGCATGTAAAGGTTTTCGCTCGTGCTCTTGTTAGACTTTCAACCACTCAAGTAGTAACCCTGTTACATTTAAACACTTGGTCCCGCTTAACCCGTCCTTTTAAGGTGCATAGGTGTTGCGAGTGAGCCAAAGCTTCACGAATTAAGGTGCATGCTACCGAGCGGTGTGTGGTCATTAAGAGATGACAACAAGCATAAAGTAGTCGACATGCGACAAAAGTATGCATGGTATGCAAAAAAGTAGTCGTTTAGGACTTTTCTCCTGTTGGAGAAGTCGCGCGAGGGACTTGAAACCCATTGACGAAAATTATTATTGTTGAGGGATGTACTCTTTTAGAGTAGTTGGCTCATGGCCAAGTATGTTTTTAAACAAACTGATAAAATTAATATGAAGAAAAATAAAATAATTATTAAATAAGACTTAGCTTTGTTCGCGGACGATTGTCGACAAAGCCGTGGCGATTGGCGATGAAGCCGACTAGTCGGAGTCGATTCCGACTAGTTGTTGATGAAGCCGTAGCCGCTCTCGACTAGTTTTAAACTAGTCGAGATGAGTAGTCGAAGTAGTCGTACTCGCGTGCATCTTCTTTTGTACGATCAGCAAGGATCTTGAAACCTTGGTAGTCTTCGGGGTGCATGTAGCAATTTGCCTTTCAATTAAATTGCAGCAGGCGCTGGTTGCCTACTCCGCTAGCTTTGATGTCTCTGGACGCGCATATCAATGAGCAGAGCGGCGAGAGATTAGCCTTCGGTGCATGCATGACTGGTTGGAGGACTTGAATATTCAACAAGATCGAGTTGGTCGGACTCGAGTACGATTCCGGATAGGACTTCAGAACTTAAACTCGCCGCCGCCGTTTTGATCTTGATCGTGACGCGGACTGCAGCAGGTGAATTGCTGATCTCCACTGGGACGCGGACTCGACATCATGATCTTGGATGAGTAACTCGAAATCGATCTTGAGTACTTGCGAAGAATATGATCAGGTCGGCGATTTTGGGTGGAGACGCCTCTTGTCGACTCTGTTTCGAAACAGAGTTCCTGTCCCGTGGCCACGTAGCACGTTGTTGAAGATTGATGTTGAAGTTTGATCCCATCGCGCCTAATGTTGAACTTCAGCGAGATAGCCCCACGGTGGACGCCAAGTGTCGACGAATTATGTCGAGCACGTCTAACCGGAGATACCCCAGGGAGTAGATTTGTGTGGGTCTCGCCGAGTTCTAGGAACGAAAGTACACGAACAACACAATTTAGACAGGTTCGGGCCGCGAATAGCGTAATACCCTACGTCCTGTGTGCTTGAATGTATTGCACGTGTGGTTGTCTGATGTCGTGTTGGACATACCGAACTAGGGACCCCTGCCCTCCTTTATATATCCCAGGGGGCAAGGTTACATGGTAAGTTCCCTAGTCGGTTACAATTGGGAGTTCTAGTCCTAGTAGGAGTACACGAGTAGTTGTCCGAGTAGTTCTACTAGGACTCGGTCTTCTATCTTGAGGGTAGCCGGAGATGCATATCCCACATTCTCCCTAACCAAACTGCTCATGCAAGCACCAAAATTAAACGGCAAGTCCGACTCACTAAATCCAAAGTCTAAACACGCGTGACAGTACTCGGGCGGGGACCCTGCCTACGACTAAGCCTCCACGCAGAGCATCGTAGCATGTAGGAGTGGTGCCTCCATGAGAGCTCCAGCTAGTTCTTCGCTTGAGTCCTCAGCGTCTGTCATGACCGCGGTGAAGTGATAGGGGTTGATAAAATCGATCCAAAATAACACATGCTACAAGCATAAGCAAAGTCAAGTACTTATTACAAATAAGTTAACTATCGTTTCTCCAAAAGACTACTATTTTTCTTCGTCTCCCTCACAGGTGCAACGGCGTTCCCTCGCGTCGCTCGGCCAACCTCGCATGCTCGGGGGCTGGCGCGTGCGGCGACTCGGCGTTTTCTTCTCGTCGCGCGGCCGACCTCGCATGCTCGTGGGCTGGCGCGCGGCGACTCGACGTTTCCTCTCGTCGTCCGTCCGACCTCGCATGCTCGGGGGCTGGCGCGCGGCGACTCAGCGTTTCCTCTCGTTGTGCGTCCGACCTCGCATGCTCGGGGCTGGCGCGCGGCCACTCGGCGTTTCCTCTCGTCGTGCGTCCGACCTCGCATGCTCGGGGGCTGGCGTGCGGCGACTCGGCGTTTCCTCTCGTCGTACGGCAGACCTTGCATGACTCGGGGGCTGGCGCGTGCGGCGACTCGGCGTTCTCCCGTCGCGCGGCCGACCTCGCATGCTCGGGGGCTGGCGGGCGACAACTCGGCGTTTCTTCCGTCGCGCGGCCGACCTCGCATGCTCGGGGGCTGGCGCGCGCGGCGACACGGCGTTTCCTTCCGTCGCGCGGCCGACCTCGCATGCTCGGGTGCTGGCGCGCGCGACGACTTGGCGCGGCAACAAGCGTCGAAGTCTGCATCAAACGGGATAAACACACGCCGAACAAGAACAACTTAACCGAGCAGCTCGCCGCTCTAACCTGTTGCTCTTGCTCGGCGTCACCTCGCATCGTGCGGCCGACCTCGCATGCTCGGGGGCTGGCGCGCGCGGCTACTCGGCGTTACCTCGTGTTACGCGTCCGACCTCGCATGCTCGGGGGCTAGACGCCGGATTTTGGTGATAGCACGCTTTCACCTTCTTTTTGCGGCAACATATTGTCCGACTTCTTTTTTGGAGCCTCGGCCTGCTTATACTAACCAACCCAACACTCGGGGGCTACTGTACATACAATGCTCCTAATCGTCGCCCTGTATTCAGTCCTCATGAGAACTGATCGACTACCTCGAAAGAACTCGGCGTCGTGTGGGGATGCTTCTTCTTTTTGGAGCACCACCCACCCTTGTGCCGACCAAGTGTTGAAGCACCTTCAGCCGACTACGATGGCCTCGTTCCTTCACCAACAGTTCGGCACGCGCCTGAACGTTGCTCGGGGGCTTGTGGGATATGGGTACCCTAGGGCCCATCATCGAGGGCGGCGGCGGCCGGCCCAAAGAAGACCAAGTCCTAGTAGACTCCTACTAGGACCCCCTATTATAAATAGTCCCATACGGAAAAGAATCAGATTGTAACCTTACCTCCTGGATATATAAAGGAGGGCAAGGGTCCCTAGAGGGGACACGCCGAAAACCATCAGAGATCATCCGAATACAGCAATACAAACACCACCACCGACACATGACGTAGGGTATTATACCTCCAGGTAGCCCGAACCTATCTAAATCAGTGCCTCCTGTGTACCATCAAGCTGCTAGCTCATCAATCGCCCGCCTACAAATCAACCACTCGGGTACCCCCAGGTGGATTGCCGGTCCTAAGGTCCGACAAGATAGTTTGTTTCTTTTTTCATGAAACAAAGCTCATGCAAGGTATATGTGATCATCAGCTACACTAGAGTTATTACAAAGCTTGGGAGGGGATCCACGCATCCACACATGCAAGTGATCCGGGTCCCACTCCCAACTTATTAGACCAACATGACCAAGTTCATGAGCACACTAACTTGTTAGGCTGACTCCAATAAACGAATGCAAAATTGGAGGGGCATCGGTGGGTTTGCCTCGCCTACAGGGTTTGTCTAGCTATTGCAAAAATCGTCGTCTCCAACAGCGCACGCAAAAAAAATCCCTTCCCTCTCCTCCTCCGGTCGTCCCTCCCCCCGACGGCTCAGCTGCACCCCCAAATCCTCCCCCTCCCTCCCTCTCCGCCCTTCCTCTCCTCTCCTCCAGCTCTTTACGGGCCAGCTCCGCGGCGGGAGAAGGCGCCGGGGACGGGCCAGCTCCGCGTCGGTAGAAGGCGCCGGGGGCGGCGTCGGCGGCGGCGGTCGGCGCGGCCGCAGGCGCTGCGACGGCCAGCTCCCTGCTCGGCCCGCGTCTTGCCTCTGCTCCCCAGCCGGCGGGACCTCCTCGCGGCGTCGGAGGATGGCGAGCCTGGGCGAGCAGGGCGCAGATCGACCGCCGCCATCGTTAGAGCTCCCTTCCCTCCGCCGCGCCGGCCTGGCGCTCTCCCCCGACCGTCGGAGCTCCGCCCTCCCTCCCCACGCCGGCCGCTGGAGCTCTCCTCCCCTCTCCTCCGCTCCCCTCCCGCGGATCTCCGGCGGAGCGGAGGCCGTGGGAAGAAGGAGCAAGAGGCCACCGCGGCGCTCGCCTCCCATCATCGCCACCGGGCTCGACCTCGTCATCGTGGCCCACAACCCAGCAAGCTCACCACGGTGCCACAACCCAGCAAGCTCGCCGCGGTGGCCGGCGTGATCAAGGTGCGTTCCTCCGCCGCGCTCGCCTCCCGCCAGCGCTCCTCCGCCGCGCTCGCCCTGTGCCGCCGCCCCTCCGCCACGCGTCACCTGCCTCCTTCTTCCCCTATTTGCCTTTGAGGATAGAGGGAATGGATTTTTGCATCCCCTCTCTCCTTCAAAGGCACTTTACCTCCCCCTTTGCCTCCTCTGTTGGAGTGCAGCTCCGGCATGCACAGTACCCCAACCGGAGGCAAAATTGCTTTTTGCCTCTTCTGTCGGAGTCAGCCTTACATGACTGTGGAAGAAAAGAGAATTAAATGGAATTAAAATGCATGGACATAATATCCCTACCCCTATATCTATCTATCTATCTATCTATTACTATAAAGAGAATTAGATTTGAAAACACTTCTCACCAACAAAACAACCCACCCCCACCTCACATAGGACCCACCTATCAGAAAAATTGGTTGATGAATGGTAAAAAAAAGAGGGGGAGGGACATTCCTATGTTGATTTCCCCCTCTAAACCAAGGACTTTTTTCACCAGCCACACCCGCCTGTACCCACGTACCAAAGATTTTTATCATTTTGACCATGAAAACGTTGGACTTCTCTAAAATGACCACGATACGTTGGGTTTCTCTAAAATGACCCCCAATCCGTTGTCCCATATGCTAGAATGACCAGATCTGAGTTTTATATTTTTTATAATCTTTTGTTACTTTCTTTCTACCCGAACTGACCAAAATACCCTCGGTCCTTTTACTCTACGGTCACCGGCGTCTGCTCCTCCAGAAACTCTCGATCCCGATCCAGATGACGCCGGCGCCGCCCCCTGAAGACCCTCGGCGCCCGCCCCCGGCGCCGGCCGCTCCCGGCACGAAGGCCGCCTCCAGCGCGGTGGAGACCGGCCCCATCGCGGCGGCGCTCGCGCGCAGCCCAAGCGCGGCGACGCCCGGCCCCAGCCCAAGCGCGACGGCTGCCGCTCCCTCGACGGTCTCCCCCACCGTGGCACCTCCGGGCGGCGAGCGGCAGCGCGGACGGCGGCGCGGGCGGACGCCGGCGTGGTTGACGAGGTGAGGCGTGACCAAGCAGGAGAGGCGGCGTCGGCCCAAGCAGGAGGGGCCTCCGCGCCATCGCCGGCCGGATCCAACTGCTTCCGCTCCTCCGCGGCCTCCTCGCGCCGCTCGGTTCCGGCCATCGCGGCGGGCGGGGCGGCGGCGCCCGTCGTCGCGGGAGGGGCGGCGACGCGACTGGCGGCGCCGGCGCCGGAGACGGCGCCATCCGGAGCGGCGGCGTCGGGCTCGGGAGAAGCGGAAGGATTTTTTTTTTTGCGTCGGGAGCAGATGGAGCGGAGAGGTTGATTTGAGTGGAGCGTAGTTTGGTCAGTTCACGTGGAGAAAAATTAACAAAACATTACAAAAAATGTAAAACTCAGATTTGGTCATTCTAGTGTATGTAATGCTGGGCATTTTTTTACCGAAGACCGAAAACCGAACCGAACCGAACCGAAACCGAACCGAAATGTCGGTTTTTCGGTTGTTCGGTTCGGCTTCGGTTTCTGGATTTTGTTATTTCGGTTGTCGGCTTCGGCTTCGGTTTTCACCCCAAACCGAACCGAACTACCGAATAAACCGAATAAGGAACAACAACCCAGGTTAGACCCAACAAGCCCACCGTCGCACGCCCTTCACTCCACTCCCTTCACCCACCCAGCCAACCCTATCCACATCACACGACGAGGCGGCGGCGGCTACTCGCGAGTCGCGACCTCGCCTCCACGGCCCCACCGCAGCACGGCGGCGGCCGGCGGCTCCAGTGCTCGCTGCCGCCTCTCTTAGCGTCGCGCCAGCCACTGCCCTTCGCGTTCTCCATCTGCTGCTGCCCCCAGCCACTGCCCTCGCCTCTCTCCCGAATCGCACAGAGCCGAGTGCCGCCGCCTTGGCCCTTTGGGCCGCCGTCGCGGAGCTCCTCGCCGCCGACGCAACGCAGCGCAGCAGCAGCCAGCAGGTGGGAGAGCCGGAGGCCAGGAGGCAGGAGCAGTGAGTTGGCGACCGGCGGGCAGATCTGCAACACTGCGGCGGACCGGCGGGCGGCAGCACCACCCACATCGACGTCTTCGACCGGTACAACGGCAGCAACTACAGAGGAGTCCTCCAACGTATGTTATGTCCTGAATCAATGAATCCTAATTTTTTCAGTCAATGCATATGAGTGGATAGTGATTGTCTGATACTCCGATTGATCTCTGAATCTCCATTCTTTTCATTTGAATCATGTGTTATTTGTAGATGGGGGACACTGAAGAAACCGTGGCAACCACTGAAGTGAAAGAAACCGAAGTGATAGATGTTGACAAGGAGGAGCAGCAGCAACAACCAGATGCAGTAGAAGTAGAAGGCAGGAAAAGGAAGCCCATGGCTCCAAGATCAGATGTCTGGAACCACTATACCAAGGTCAAGCTTGAGTCTGGGGAGGAGAAGGCCAGGTGCAAGTACTGTGGAGGCCTATACGCTTGTCGTTCAAAGGGAAATGGTACGTCCTCTCTGTCTGCACATCTGAAAATCTGCAGAAAGAATCCTAACAAGGAAGTAGTTGATAAACAAGGCCATTTGCAGCTGATAGCTAGTCCTGCAAATAGTAGTGTTGGTACTATATCTACATGGAAATTTGATCTTGATGACCTGAAACTTAGTTTTGCTGAGATGTTAATTGAAGATGAGATGCCATTTGCCTCAGCTGAACGCTCTGGTCTTAGAAAGTTTATGGCCAAAGCATGTCCAAGATTTGTTATGCCTTCTAGAAGAACAGCCACTAGAAATTGTGTGAAAGTGTATGATGCCCAGAAAGAAAAGCTGCAGAATTTTTTGAAAGAACACTGTGAAAGAGTTAGCCTCACAACTGATACATGGACAGCTAACACCAAGCAAAACTATATGTGTCACAGCACATTTTATTGATAAAAATTGGAACCTGCATAAGAAAATCATTGGTTTTTCCCCTCAAAGGGACATGGAGGAGAAGACATTGGAAAACACTTAGAGAGTTGCTTGGCTTCTTGGGGGATTGATAAAGTGTTTACTATAGCTATGGATAATGCAAGTGCAAATAACAATGCAATAAATTACATGAGAAGGGTATTGAATGAGTCCAAGGGTATCTTTGCTGAAGGAGATTATTTACATATGAGATGTGTTGCACATATTATCAACTTGATTGTGAGTGAGGGTCTAAAGGAAATTGATACTTCTGTTGCTCGTGTCCGTGCTGCTATTAAGTACATCAGAGGTGGGACATCTAGCCTAGTTAATTTCAAGAAATGTGCTAAATTAGCAAAGGTTCAGTCCAAAGCTTTTTTAAACCTAGATGTTTGCACTCGTTGGAACTCAACTTACCTTATGTTAGATGCCGCACAAAAGTATGAAAAGGCATTTCAAAGGTACTGTGATGAGGACCCATACTATAAGCTAGAATTAGAAAATGAGGGTCCTGGAGTTCCTGTCAGATTAGATTGGGAGAAAGTTAGGAAGATGTCTAACTTCCTTGAGCATTTCTATGATCTTACTCTCCGTGTCTCAGCGACAAAGCGTCCAACATCTCACACCTTCTTCCATGAGATTGCTGATGTTTTGGTCTTGTTGCGAAACTGGTGTCATAGTGAAGATAGATTGTGTCAAGAAATGGGTAAGAGGATGCTAGTGAAGTATTACAAGTATTTTGGGGAGAAGTACGGAGAAAAACGGTCTGACAGAGAGAAGAGAGGTGAGAAAGATAAGGGGGATCAGTTGCTTAACTATGTTATTTTCTTTTGTGTGGCTGTTGATCCAAGGTATAAACTTTCCAATTACATAAAGATGGCTACTATGGTGATGTTTGGTGATGAAATAGGAGAGAAATTGTGGGCAACAGTGAACTCTTCTTTTCGCTCCTTGTTCGAAGAGTACAAAAATATGTATGCTCCAAGTGAAAAAGCACAGATACCTAATGATTCTCAAGAATCAGTGTCAAAGAGCAGAAGCTTGATGAGGTCCATTATTGATCAACAAATGAGCAGCAATGGTGGTGGAAGTGTCACAGTCAAATCTGAAATTGAGAAGTACTTTTCAGAAGAAAATGAGGATGATAAGCAAGGGTTTGACATTCTCAAGTACTGGAAGGACAATGAAAATAGATTTCCAGTTTTATCTCGCATGGCTCGAGATCTCTTAGCTATCCCTATCTCCACTGTTGCATCAGAATCAGCATTCAGTTTAGGTGGACGGATTCTTGATGATTTCAGAAGCTCCCTCACATCAACAATGGTTGAGAAACTCGTTTGTGCAAGTGACTGGATTCGTGGACCTGAATATGTTAGTGTTGAAGAGAACACCGAAGAATTGGCTAAGCTTGAAGAAGGTAAATCAATTTGTGATCTTTATGATTTATCCCAGTACATTATTTCCTGTTCTATTCTACCTTTTGTATTGCTAACATTGCTGTCCTGTTTGTTTTGTTTTGTAGAGCTATGTGGTCTGAACATTTCTTCTTCCAAGGACAAGGAGAAGGAGAGCACACCTGACACCTGAGCGATTGAGCCTGAGTATCCAACCTGCTGCAATACCTGGACTATCTGTTCTTGAAGCGGAAGCCATTTTATTTATGTTGCTATTTGCAGACTTAATTTGTGATTTGAATTTTGAACTCATGTAACTGTGCGGTGATTTGTGAGAAACTAAACCTGTGAACTTGTGATGTGCATGTGTTGTATGTTTGAAATGTTTGAATAATATTTTTGTGAACTCATGTATAAATCTGTGATATGTCTGTTCTCTGTTGGAACTGATTTTTACAATGTCGGTTTAACCGAAAAACCGAACCGAAAAAACCGAAACCGAACATGTCGGTTTTTGGTTTTCTGTAAGACCGATCGGTTGCTGCTGATCGAAAAACCGAAATTTTTATGAACCGAACAACCGAACCGAATTGTCGGTTTAAACCGAATGCCCAGCGCTAAGTGTATGGAACAACGAATTGGGGGTCATTTTAGAGAAGCCCGTGGTCATTTTAGAGAAGCCCAACGCTTTCGTGGTTAAAATGATAAAAACAGCCGCCGCCCGTCCCTCGCGAAAACAGCCGCCGCCCGTCTGCCGATTCAAAATTCCCTCGCAAACCCTAAACATCCGCCGGCCGCGATCTTCACCGCCCCGCCGCCGTCATCCGCCCACGATCTTCCCCGCCTACGACGCATCGCCGACGGCTCCCGCGTTCTTCCCTCGGCGCCGCCGCCCGTGATCCATCGCCGAGCGGGATCTTCGGTCGATTCGCCCTCGCCGTCCGCCTGCGCCACCACGCGGTGCTCCGACGGCGGGCTGTCTTTCCAGCGGCGTGCAGTCGCCTATCAGCTCTGGCCGCTGCCTCTCTGTCCACTCTCTCCCTCGATGTTCGTCCACGCCGCCACCGCTGTTCCGCTGCCGGCCAACACCGTCACCACCGTGGCCTGCCCTACCCATCTCGCCGGCCAACAGCTACTCTGTGCGGCCACGAGATGATTCTCGTCGGTGCTCCTGCTCCCATGAGCTCGACGTGAGCCGACACCTTTTCTATTGACCACTGCTGTTTGTGGTTGTCTGCTCAGCATCACGGGCGGGCGTTTGGAGCGGAACCGGCGAGGTCGACGGGGCGAGCATGGACTACTGCGATGTGAGCAACAAGTATCAATTCATCATATTATCATCCGATTGATGGTGAGTTCAATTGCTTTGTGTGGTGCTTCTGAGTTCTGACTGCATGTATGGTGTTCTTGGTAGTGCTTTTGACTGCATGTATGGTGTTCGATTAATGTGTGTGAGAAGTTGTCACGTACATGTGCAGGACAACGAAGGGAGGATGTATCTGATACCCACAGCATTTCCTCGATGGGATATTTCCTGATTGGCATTTGAGGCTGGTGTTCACAATTGTGTATTCAAAGGAGAGGAAGGTGGCGGCGCTGTTTGCTGCCCTACTCCAGTACTTGGCCCTCCTCCCTCTAATATCCACGGTACTTATCCCGGATTGTTATGCAATTATATAATTCAGTTGGAAAATGTAAGTTCCTGGTTCCTACATATTTTGGGGTGTGTATTTTTCTTTATTTGGTGCTTGTTTCAATTTTTGTTCCTGGTAACATTACACCTATATATTATGTCTGTGTCTTTGTGTTTAGAGGGAAAGCTTAAGCTGCTTCCTGACAATGACTCTTGGAAAGCATTAGATGATCAATGTTGAGCATTTAAGATCCCTGCACAGCATGATATATTGGTGTTTACTTCTTTTCCCACCAAAATATTCAGATTTGTGCTCCATACCTCCAGGTTTGATTTAGTATATGTATGTTAGATTTTCTTCTATCACTATAGGTTGTTATGGCGCAAATTTATGGTTGTACTCTCTACCAACCTTTTCTGTTTAGTTGTAAATATGATGCAAACCTTGCCAAGAAGCTGGTTAGGTCAATCTATTCATGCTGAGATATACATTTTTCTTGCAAATGCTTAGAAAATGAAAAGAGTACACGACAAAATTCTTACCAAGGTTGAGAAAGAAAGGGTACCTAGAAAAGCAAATATTCTTTGTGATGCATTCAGTTACTAAAAGGTCTGGAAAATGTATTTTTTTTGTGGAGCTACTGTTTTTAAAAGACTTAAATATACGATGAGAGAATTTTACTTACTATATGATATGCCTTGCTCAGTTAAATAATTAGATTCAAATGAGCACTTATACAATTTGGCTGGGCTTCTGTTGTTCTTTTGAAAGAAGCAACAGACTCTGATGATGCACTTGTGTGTTGCTGTTAAGGCAACAGTGATCTCGGTAGGCATGCAACCTGCACTTGATGGACAAGCAATAGATACTTTTCTGTTCAAAGATATTTCAAGTTTTCATTTAAGTAGGATGATTATTACTTGAACCATAAATGATTATTGTGTTGTAGTTGTTGTCCTGTAAGGCAAAATGAACAAAAAAAAATGATTACTGTTGTCTGGAGGTATCCTATGAGGAGGAAATTTTCTGATTGGAGGTATATTCTAAGCTTCGTAGTGTTCACCTTACAGAGAGTTCTGAGACAATGATAGGCAGGTACTAAATTCGATGATCATTAATTAATGGTTGATGCAAGAACAAGTTTCATCAAACAGACATGGTGTTAATTTTAATGCAGTTAGCCAATGCAGGACCAGATGAAATTGAATGATGTAACCTGAATTCTTTTATTTTTGTTAAAATAAATATCAGTGCAAAAATGTTTATCCCAAAAGAAATTGAAGGTGGAAATGAGTTGGATAAATATTTCTGTTGTGATAACATGTTTGTTTGTTTTTCTCTCATGGTTAATTAATTGTTTTTTACAAATTGTCAGGGATGACAATACTAATTTATCCACATAATGTAATTGTTTGGCTTTTTGTTGTTATCCCTCTTTTTTGTTGGTTTCTCTATGTGTTATGGGCTAGGCCTTTGGGCCAGGTGGGCCTTTTGGGCCGACATGAACAGTACCGCGGGATTAGTTAGGGTTAGTTAGAGATAATAGTACCGGATTGGTATTCTATTGTTTAGGGTCAAGTCAACCTCTCTATATAATGAGAGGAGTTGTATCAATCAAGGGAATCAAGCAAGCCAAGAAACAATCAATCTAATTCTCATCAAGTGTTCGTCCCTCTCATCTATGATCTAGTTCTCATCCCTAACAGCCGTCTCCATCCGGCTATCCTCCCGGTGGTGTTTATCCCCGTTATGGCCGGTGCCCATAACACTTCACCCCTGGGCTACCAAGTTGTTATGGGCACCGGCCATAACGGGGATAAACACCACCGGGAGGATAGCCGGATGGAGACGGCTGTTAGGGATGAGAACTAGATCATAGATGAGAGGGACGAACACTTGATGAGAATTAGATTGATTGTTTCTTGGCTTGCTTGATTCCCTTGATTGATACAACTCCTCTCATTATATAGAGAGGTTGACTTGACCCTAAACAATAGAATACCAATCCGGTACTATTATCTCTAACTAACCCTAACTAATCCCGCGGTACTGTTCATGTCGGCCCAAAAGGCCCACCTGGCCCAAAGGCCTAGCCCATAACACTATGTGTACGGATTCATCTCAAGTCGACAATCAGAAACTGTGATGAATAACAGGTCCAGGAAGGATGTTGAGAAGACCATTGATTGGGAGAACTACTGCACCAATGCAAGTTGTAATTCCATTCTTCTCCAGGTATGATTCCAATGGTTTTTTAGGTAGGATTAATAGTTGCCGATCAGGTATTGTGCTTCATGTCTAATGGAACTTGATTGAATCCAAAGAGGTATTATTAGGGTATGTCTTTTTCGTTGCTGACATGAGCTGCAGCAAGGGCCTATGATGCAGTGCTGATGATGATTTTTTTTTCCAAAATTGAGAGACACCAAACAAAGTGACCATGGATGGGGCGTGACCAGAGGAGCTTGCTTCATTGGACTTCAGATCATGTGAGAGGACAAAGATCCAGGAATGACAGTAATGAATATTATCAACTTAGATCATTTGAGAGCACAAGATCTTGAAATGATAGTACTGACTGAATGTTACAGCTCAGAATGTGTGAGAACACAAGATCCAGAAATAACATTACTGACTGTATGTTATCAACTTTACTTTTTTGCATTACATCTAATTTATTTTTCGTGTTAGAGCTAAACACTATAATTAACCAATATTCTATTAATTATACTTTCTTAGCTTGCGGTAGGACTGGATCATGTTCAATGGTTCTATTTCTTTTTCTTTCTTTTTTTTTGTCTAGGGTACAACATACTGAATGTTGTATTATTAGTAGTCAAGTGGTTTTGCTGATATCATAGTATATTTTAACAATCCTGGCATCCCTTATTCTTGCCATTAAGCTCGCCGATATGTCCATGGCCAGATTCTATGTGGTTTATGAAACACTGCCATAGTTTTGGTCATTTGATATACAAAATATTTGAACTGCGTTTTCTTCTTGGGTGCAGCAGTTTTTGTGGCCAATGTATCCCACATTTTCCCCTGGTGTGACTGCAGTTTAATGTCTGATAACCATGTGTGGTTACTTCCCATCATGTAAGACTTATGTGCTTAATTTACATTCCAACTCTGCCCAGCATAATCTATACAGAATTCGAGTGGCCAGTATCTAATTACCTATCATAAGTTTGTTTACTCCACGAGCAATCCGTGGGTACCAATGAAAACAGTGAGGGGATATGATTTAGTATAGAGGGAATATCAAGTTCGTGCCGACCCAAGATTAGGCAACACTTTTGCATTCTTTATGACGAAGTTACGTTTAGAAAAACACCATTGATCTTTACATTAACCTAGCAATGGAAGTACCTATGGGCATTAATTTATTTTTTACTATAAAGAAAGGTTTTTTGTTACTATTCTTTTTAAACATGTGCGTGCAGCACCTGCAACCCTACTAGTGAAGATAACACCTATCTGTTTCAAAAAAGTAAAATAAAAAAATAATATAACACCTACTGGCCGGGGCTTTGCAACCTTTTTCAGTGAAAGTCAAGTGCGCTGTGTTTGTGAATAGGAGCTTAATTGGTTACTACCTCCGATTCTTTTTATTCGTCGTTCTAGACAACTAAAATGGACTATTTTTAGGCTAAAAAATACTGTCCGGAACGTCAAGTATTAGCAAACGGAGGCAAATTGATCGATTTGATGGATTGATTGGCTAGCCATTTTATCTCATTGATTATTTGTTGTTATTGCTCCCTAACCCGTGCCTGCGTGCAACTGGTGCGAGTGCATCACCCTCGACGGTATGAACATGTACCCCTAACCACTGCTGCAGTCTGCAGATCGAAGAACGTGCTGCTGACAGGGTTCGCACGAACACACACAGGCTGCTCGCAGGGGCGGAGCCAGGATTGCCCTCTAAGGGGACTGATCCTTCTCAAGAGGCTGATCTTTTTCTTCCTCCTCTTTTCCCTCTCATTTCTCTTCACCTCTCTCTAGACCTCCATGTGTTACTGATGAGTAGGAGGGGCTAGAGCCCCCCTAGCCCCCCTTGGCTCCGCCACTGACTGCTCGGCCGGTGACAGAGACGTGCATGATTTCAATCATTGGTCTTATTTAGTTTTAAAGTTTGGGTGTCTCAACTTTAGATTTTGGCACTGTAGTGCTACTGTAGCATTTCGTTTGTATTTATGAATAATTGTCCAAACATTGATTAATTAGATTCAAAATGTTTGTCTCGTAAAGTACGATAAAATTGTATAATTAGTTTTTAATTTCATAGTACTCCATGCATGTGCCGATATTTTGATGTGATGTAAATCTTCTTTTTGCACAGTAGAATTTGGGGATGGATTTTGAGATCTAAACAAGGGCATGGTTGGTTGCCTCGCGTCCCACGTACAAGCACGAACATCCCCTGAGTAACCTGGACCTTTATTTTAGGGCTTTCCATGCAGCGGAGCAAATGAAAAAAAAAGGCAAAGAGACCGATAGGGAGACTTGGTAATTGTTTATGTTCGTGCTCAGGGGCGCCCCCCCCCCCCCCCCCCCCGGCGCCGCTGGAAACTCCATTAAACCCCACTGAAGCCCCTCCAACATTTTTTTAGCTATAGGTAAAGAAGAGGAAGAAGAAAAGAGAGAGGAGGAAGAAAGTAAGAGTGGATAAGCCCCACCTTAGCATGTAGTCTGCCTTCGCCACTGTTCGTGCTTAATAATTACAGTTTACAGTATACCCGGAATTCTTATCCCACCAGTCATAGATTGTTTCTTTTTTTTATCAAATAAATATAGCTCGTGCTTTATTACTTCATTGGATTATTACGATCACCAGTTGTTACAAAGCTTGGGAAGGGTCGAGGGGATCCACCCACACATGCTGACATGCGAGTGATCCAGGTCACTGCAACTTAGACCAACACGAGCATAACTTTTTTTTTCGAAAGACAGGACAGACGTAGATCATTACAACACGTGCACCTATATCCACCCATATGACTACATATTGTAAACTCTATTCCTACAAGCATCTCCAAGAAATTGGACCAGCAGTTGTTGAGATTGTCGGTACCTTTTGTTTAAGCTTCCTCAGAGTTTTTGGACCTTGGCTTTTCAACCTTCCAAAAGTCAAAAAGCTCTCGAAACCCAAAAGCTAGCAGATACTCAAAACGTGTTTTTGGGCTTTTGGCTTCTAGGAAATTTTTGGCTTTTGGAAGGTTGAAAAGCCGAGGTACAAAAGCTCCCCAAAAGCTGAACAAACACGCCCGAGAAGCCCTAAACCCTAAACCGTTGTGGGCTGATTGACCAGCAGATGTTGTGAGCCGTGGGCTGGGAAAAAACAGCTGTGAGAAAGCAGCCGTGGAAAAAGCAGAAGGCCGTTTGGCTAGGGTAGTTGTGAATTGAAATTGTATGCTGTGGAAGAAATACCTGTAATGCCCCCTAAAGGTATACATGACTGTTTATATATAAAATACTCGTAAAAACCTAATATATTCACTAATTTGCATGTAATTTTTTTGGAAAGAAAAAATATTTTTTAATTTTTTATTTATATAATGCCAGCTTACAAGGAAAAAATAAATTTTCTAAATTCATCCATATGGCTAGCCTGCTACGTTGCATATATACATGTAAAAGCAACAGCAGGGAACAATCAAACGGTGCCAGCCTCTGTAGCGAGTTGCTGAAGAGCACACATCAGAGTTAGAAATTGAAAACGATTACATGGCACCTGGGGAGGAGTTACAAGCACGGTCACAAATGAAAGAATTGATGGGTTCAACGACACAAGACAAGGAGCTCGGTATTAGGGGCATGTTTGTTGCCCATAATACCGAGAAAGATGCTTCCTGCATGTTGCCTACGAAGGTGCTCGATTTTTCCAAATCAGCATGTATGCTTTTGTTAGACGTACTTATCTTCAACCCAACCATCTTGTTCATAAGAATCCGGCAAAACGGCATCCTGCCAAATCTGTGCAAAATCGCTACTCTAAAGTACGATTGATCTTGGCTTGTTTAGTTTCCCAAATTTGACCCCAAATTCCACTATGCAACAAGAAGATTTCTATCATATCAAAATGTCGGTACATGTATGGAGTAATAAATATAGATGAAATCAAAAACTAATTGCACAGTTTTATTATACTTTACGAGACGAACATTTTAAGCCTAATTAATCAATGTTTGGATAATTATTCACAAATACAAACGAAATGCTACAATAGCGTATTAATGACAAAATACTAAGTTTGACATGCCAAACTTTGGAACTAAACAAGGCCTATTGATTCAAGCACAAAGCGCAATCATGCGGGCTAGCAACAGAGCAAGATGTTGGGCAGGCACCTTGGGGCGGCGACGCCTCGACGTTGGGATGGAGGCTGGCGGGCGCCTGGGCTTGGGCGGAGTCCATCGAGAGCCTAGGGCGGCGCCGGCCCAACCGTGGCCGCGGTAGACTGCGGCGGGGAGATGAACGGGTGACGGGAGTCAGGCGCGGTGCAAAGGGGAAATAAAAGAATGAACCGTTTTCAAAACAGGTGGCAGGTGGATAAATAATGCAAAGCTCTCCACCTTAAAAGCTAGTAAAAGCAAGGGTGAAGGAGCTTTTTGGGTTTGTACTGATATAAAGTTGCTTTTGTGGTTTTTGTGTTCTTTGGTTGGCTTTTGCAAAAGCAAAGTAGGTTGAAAAGCCCAACCAAAGACAATCTCATCCCGCTTTCGCTGGGGCTGCGCTCACGGGAGGAGGTCTGTTGGCACCGCTCCATTTTGCTTGACGAGGTCTGCCGCCTTGTATGGACAAAAGAAGAAGGCCACAAATTCATTTCAGCCGCATTGCCATCGACAAAAGTGTCTCACGAGAATAGGGATGATCAAGAGATGCATACCGAAATATACCTGTGGATCTATGTGGTCGTCGGGTGCTACTGACGCGAAGCCACTACTGATGTGGAGCGTCGGACGGTCAGCTTGGTGACTACCGGTGTGCGGAATGGAATGGCAGCATGAACGAAGAGGAACTGGAGTCAGGGATAACGCGGGTATGAGCTAGACACATGCGGGCTGAGCCTATTTGGGACCCATTTGGAAAATAACTAAAAACTAGTTTATTAATTGATTGGTTGTTTCAAGATTCGTGCTAAAAATTTAGAAAGGAGTATCCAAACGGTTCTCTTCCAATAAAGTTATAATTCACTCCATTCCCTTTTTCACCCCGCCCTCGCCCCCGCCCCCTCTATTCCCTTCGTTTTCTTTCCCACACCCATCAGATCCATTTTACACGCCGCCCGTCGGAGCCGTCCGCCAGCCGCCGGCTGCCGGACGCTAGCTGCCCTCCAGGTGAGGATCCCTTCGCCGCATAGATCAGCTCAGGTGGCCCCCTTTACCGCCCAGATTGGCTAGGTATGCTCCCTTTTCCGTCCAGATCTGCTCACATAGATCTCTCTCTAACATTTTCTCTGTGCTATTGCCCCTAGGACACCTCCTCCGTGGCCGCTAGCCGCCGGCTTCCGGACGCTAGCTGCCCTCCAGGTGAGGATCCCTTCGCCGCATAGATCAGCTCAGGCGGCCCCCTTTACCGCCCAGATCGGCTAGGTATGCTCCCTTTTTCGCCCAGATCTGCTCACATAGATCTCTCTCTAACATTTTCTCCGTGCTATTGCCTCTAGGACACCTCCTCTGTGACCTACCTCTTTGGGGTGCTACTACCCCAAGGCAACCTCCTCCGCGCTGCACCTCCCCTCCACGCTAATATCTTGTACCCACTCTAGTGTGAACAAGGAGGTACTCTTTTGCCTTCGTTGTACTCTATTAGAAATGGACTCGCTTTTTTTTAAAAAAATTACATGTATTATTTATAGAAAGTAACTATTGTTGTTTCAAAATAGCTAGCCTATGTGTTGTAGTGGATGGTAGGCCTATAACTTTTATTTTATACTATTGCAAATGTCATGGTAGGGCTTGGGTGCATATTTGTATGATAGCCAGAGCTAGAAACTAATACCCATGTAGTCCAAAATAGAATCCATTTTCAGATTCTTGTTGGTCAAAATTTTATATCTTTGACCATCAATAGATGAAATGCGTGTAGATTAAAAAGGACATGGTTAATATTGATAGATTCATCATGAATATGTTTTCATAATGCATAAGTTATTGTTTTGAAATATAATATGTTCATGGAAAGTGTTAGTCAATGTATTTGTGTGTAGACCACATCCACCTTCGTGCCTTACCTTTGCCTCCAGTGTTACCTTACTAAGTTGGCTTTGCCAGAGTCATCACTGTCATGGGTTGGGGTTGGATTGTTGACACATTTCTGCTGACAGAGTGATCCTGTGTTCCTTTACAATCCAAGAAAGTGATTGAGTGGACCAAGATCTTTGCTATATTAACTCTTTAGGCACTTGGCACCTGTAATGTTGTCGCTGCCAGACCACAGGAAGGCATGATGGCGGCGGTGTAACATGTCTAGGGTCCCAACAGGGAGGGAGGAAGAGTGCCGCCATGAGGTGAACTGGCATACCATCCAGTACTGAGTTGATGAGCACCGCCCGGCCGGCGTGGTTGATAAGCATGAATTTCCACCCGACAAGGTAGCGATCAACCTTTGCAAGTAGTAGGCCAGGTGAGCACCGAGAGATTAAGCTTTGAGTTTGACTGCGGGAGATCAAGGTAGACTTCTGGGAAGAAGCTCCCTGTTGGCATTGTCAAACTCCCAGAAGGCACCGCAGCTTGGCCGGAGGGACGTCTAGTGGACCGGTGGTGCTTTGTGAAGTTTTTGCGCAGACCCATGACCACAGAGAACGTGTCAAGCAGTTCTTTGAGAGCCAGATGATATCATCGGTGTCCGTGTGCATGACAAGGAGGCCGGGGTGTCGTCTCTGTGTACTCAAGGACGACGGGGTAGGTATAGTCAATCAGTGGGTGGAGAACATGCTGGTCACACTTGATCAAACCCTGGAGCACATCCGTGATGAGCCAGAATAGGTACAGGGAGAGAGCATCCCCCTGCCCGAGCCCCCGTGTTGCTTGCTTGTGACTAGGATGTGGCACAAATCTTCTCTATCCACCTGAGCCACAGCTGTAGAAAGCCCCACGCGTTAAGAATGTGCAGCAAGCTATCCCAAGCTACAACATGATCGTTGGCTTCTTTTTTTGGTGGCAGAGCACTGCACAAACTCAGTGGCGTAGATGAAGTTCTTGGATATTGAACACCTGTAGATGAACCAGTCTGGTCGATGTCCACAAGCTCCATTGTCTAGCTAGCGTTGTAGCCCAGTGGGGAGGAGCTTCATAAGGATATTGACTGAGCACACTACCGGATACGACCATTTGCTGTGTGCTTGCGGCACACGACAAAGACACTATTGCAAATGGCAAAGCCTTTGCCGTGTGCCGCACACGACAAAGCCTTTATCGTGTGCCGTACACGGCAAAAGGCCCACGGTAAACGCCTTTGTCATATGTCATTGTGGCCCACAGCCGTTAATGTGTCGGCCCCTACAAAATACACTCGGCAAAAGAGAAATGCACATGGTAAAAATATTAATTTGCCGTATACCTGCATAAAGGCACATGGCAAACACATGTTTGTCGTGTGCATATTTTTGTTGTGTGTCTTCCTAAACAGGCACATGACAAAGACGCACGGTGGCCAACGGTGTGTGCCTCCATGTGCCAGGTGTTAGGCACAGAGCAAAGAGGAGGCATTACCATGCGCCTTCTCTTTGCCGTGTGCCTTGGGCTGGGGCACACGAAAAATCCCGATATGTCGTGTGCCTATGCTTTGCCATGTGCATTCTCTGTTGCACATTGCAAAGCTTGTGTTTACCGTGTGCCCGAGAAAGTGGACACGGCAAAGCCGCTGGCACACGGCATATGGGGGATTTTCGGTAGTGGCAGTTCTGGAGTGAGATGGGCTGGAACATGTCATAGACATTATTGTGCCATCGCTTTGGGGAGGAGCACGATTGATGCATTCCAGGTCCAGCTCCCTGTGATGAAAGCCCTGTAGGAAACACATGAGAGCATCCTCAACCACAGGCCATGGCACCGCGTATAAGCCTAGGCCGACCCCATTTTTCTTCGTGGACATCAAATAGCTGAATCAAGAGAGCATGCAGTTATGATGGAGTTGTGGGACTGACGCGCGCAACGACACACCCAAACCTTTGAAGCAACCGAAGAGCGAGCTTTGATGCAAGCCACCATCTCGGTCGCAGCATCGCCGTGTGCCACGCTAGCGCCAGACCAAGCCCGGAGAACATTTCCTTCAGAGAGTTTGGCATCATTGATGATGTGGCACGACCCAAGCTTCGGTTAGATATCCGTGATTGCAATAGTGTCACTCGTTCATTTTGACCATTTTGAGCAAATATATGGTGTTGAGGAAAGAGACATTATTTCGTACAATGCAATTGAAGTTCATTGTCTGACATGAGTAGCATATGTAGTTTGCAAAACGTACCATTTGCTCCTAGTAATGGAAGATGCACCTTATAGAACATATTTTTTCTTGCTGCAGCTTTTTTTTTTAGATTGAGATGGCACCAAACCGTCGAGGAAGGAAGCCAGCACTTTCACAGGAGCTTCTAGAGCAACTAGGCTGGAAGGCTGAAGTGAAGGAACGTGCGCCAGGTGTGCACAAAGATAAGGTGCTACAAAATTTCGCTGTTATTTATATGTTCCAATCAGTGACAGACTCCCATATTTGTTTTGGTACATTTTCTCTGATTAAAGGTGTAGTACTACTTTGGACATATACGTAGTTTGAGAATTTCACTATTGATATATATGTGCAAATAACATTTTGAAAAGAAAGTGAAAAACTGAATCAAGTTATTAATAGTGTGGTATTTACACATGTCCTGCAGTATTGGAAGCACTTGGAGACACGGAAGAAGTGCAGATCAACCGCGGAGGTAAAAAGGCTTATGGAGGATGCTGGCAGTAAATATTACATTGAGCCCTCAGCTCAAGTCAAGGTAAGCTCAAACTGTTATCTAAAAATCAATTTGTGCTGTTGAAGCTACTGTCATGGATGCCTTTCTTGAACAAAACCGTTATTTCCACCAATAACTAATATGTCGTATAACTTTGCATCATCTCTACCTTTTATGTAGGGGGAACATTCTAGGATTACTGTGCCAGAACCTACTCCTACCAACCCAGGTGAACCGGAACATTCCAGCATTACTGTGCCAGAACCTACTCCTACTAGCCCAGGTGAACTGTTGTCCCACATGACGCTGTTAGTGCATATGTGATGATCTCATTATGTGCATCTTTTTCTATTTTCTCATGAGATCATTATTTGATTTCTTTCAGCCCGTAATGCTCTGAGCAAAAAAATCACCAAGGATGTCGCCATCCATGTTGTTTCAGAACAGAACTGTGGTGATTACACATTAGTCCAACCTTGCTAGCATTTTCCTTTTTATTGTTTATATTCTACAGAATTTAATTATTGATCTTTTTTTATGATAACTGTGCCAGAACCTACTATCCCAGGTGAACACTCCAGGATTACTGTGCCAGAACTTACTCCTGCTACTAGCCCAGGTGAAGATGAACATTCCAGGATTATTGTGCCAGAACCTACTCTTACTAGCCCAGGCGAACTGTTGCCCCACAAGATGCTGTTAGTGCATGTGTGATGATCTCATTATGTGCATCTATTTCTATTTTCTCATGAGATCATTATTTGAATTCTTTCAGCCCGTAATGCTCTGAGTGAAGAAATCACCAAGGATGTTGCCGTCCATGTTGTTTCAGAACAGAACTCTGGTGAGTACATTAGTCCAGCCTTGCTAGCATTTTCCTTTGTTGTTTACCTCCGTCCTGTAAAGAATGCAATCCTCACTTTTCGAGAAGTCAAACCATTTCAACCTTGACCAAGTTTATACAAAATAGTACTAATATTTATGTCTTCAAATCGATTTAGTATGAAAATATAATCTGTGATTAATCTAATGATACTTATTTTGTATCATAAATGTTAGTAACTTTTTATATAAATTCAGTCAAACTTGAAATGGTTTGACTTCTCAAAAAGTGAGGATGTCATTCTTTACGGGACGGAGGGAGTATATTCTACAGAATTTAATTATTGATCTTTTTTTATCACCGTGGTACCGTAGTGGCACCAGGAGAGATCATAGACAACGCCAATGCCCACCGTGATGTTGGACAGGAGGCTGGTGCTCAAGAACAACATCATCGCAGACAGAGAAGTTTTGATCTTAACGATTCACCTGGGGAGGAATAGAACCACACATGGTGGCATGTAAAATGGCGCAAGAACATGCATGGCACCTGCTAGTGCGCCAGGAAAATAATAAAGGCGCTGTTACTCTCATCAATTCGTGGAACATTGAACTTTTCATTTGGTGTTATACATGCATGGACAGGGGAGTATCTGTCTTACTCTAGCTTAAAACAATATGTTTGCATGTCCGCGAGTGTCTTACTCATAAACAACATCATTTATGAATTGAATATATTGTGTGTTAGCAATAAACTTGACATGTCCGTGTGTGTTGTGTGCGTTGAGTCTGTGCGTAGACGTGTGTGTCGCCAGGAACTTGACATGGCCGGAGTCCGGGCGCGTGATGTCGCGTTCCAGGTAGTCTGAGTCGAGCTCGCGGGTGCAAAGGGGCACGTTAGAGTTAGTTGGAGGCGTGTGCAAGGCGTTGTCCGGATCGAGCGGATCGGCGCGAGATGACCGGCCGTTGGAGGAGAGCTCCTGAACGTCGCTGCGGTCTATAAGAGGCCGGTGTAATCCTCGGTTTATTATTGAGCCTGCAGAAATAGAGTTGCCCAAATACCGGCGAGTCCGTCGTCATGGCGTTCGTTGCTGGAAAAACCTATTGTTCTTATTCTTCTTCCTTGCGCTGTCGTTGTGAGTGTGAGGGTGATGAGCGAGTTCCTGGGCAAAGCCAACATTGTGGCGCTATTATGAACATTGTGTGACCTCTCCTCATCGCTCCCACTAGTTACTGATGCCGTAGTGTGTGTCGGACACTCGGACTGCTCCCTCTACCGGTAGTGTGAACACCTAGACGAGTTTCAGGGCTTCGAGGTCATCCCCTAGCCAAGGTGTTCAAAATCTCAAGTTTGTACTTTACTCATTCCATCTATGAGGTCATCAAGTACATGATCTTCATTTAGTAAGCTGTTTGTGGTAACACCCTAACGATATAACACAATTAGCATGTCTGCAGTTTTCCTGAAAGGCTATTTCTGTCTCCTCCATAAGTATTTTGCACGTAATCACCTACAGGCTCGACGGCGGGCGAGGCGGTGACTCTCGTGTGTCGGTGCAGACGGCGGACGACGGCGCGCATCGGAGCGTACAGAGGACGGTGCAACAGCCTTTCCCTGCAAATAAAAAAACAACCACGTACACAAGGATAACCACATGCATTGTACAATTGTCCACACACCTGCGGAGTGGCAGCTGGCAGAAGTGGGCGGGGACGATCGGACACGACCAGGGCGTGGTCGGACGGGGGTAGCCGGGGCCAGCCCGGGGCGGCCAGGGGTGGCCGGGAGCGGCCGGGAGCAGCCGGGGGTGGCCAGGAGTGGCCGGGGCGGCCTGGGGAAGCCGGAGCGTGGCAGGAGTAGCCGCAGGCAGTCAGGGCTGGGGCGCAGCTGAGGGCGGGGCCGGCGCGGTCTTGGTTGTGCATCGTGCGGACTGCTCCGTGACAATTGTCAGCTAGAACATATGCCATCTACACTGCATTTGGCATGTGATCAAACACAAGTACTTATGCCCAAGTTTCTTAATGCATTTTCAACCCAGCTTTTCTTAGGCCATTGTCTAACAAAGATCTTTTAGGCTGCGCCATGCCTAAGCTTTTGGGCTAAACACATTTTTATCCAATTTTTATTCAATGCATCTTTTTACTTAATTTTTTGCACCACTTCATAGTAAAAAGTGTAATACTCGAGAAAATCCAAAAAATAGGTGTTTATACTTTAAAAATGTCGGATGTTTATACTTGCAACGGTTGTTTATCCTAGGAGGGCAAAGAATTGTAAGTGTCATGGAGTTTCTATGAGCTTTGAGGCCATTGGGGTTGTTGGAGGAGATTGCCGATCGATCAGCAAACACTCCCTTGCGCAGTTGTGGTCAATGGGAGAATGGGTTTTAAGCAAAGGTAAATATAAACACACCAGGAGAATGCGTATGAGAAGTGGGTCGGAGACTTCCTCCCTGCACCCCCGGGCCGGGCTGGTGTTAGTGAGCTTGCTAATACTATCGGATTTGCTTTGCATATATGGCCTAGGATTTGTTCCCTAGCCGAAGCCCCACAAACCCGTCTTGCTCCAACGGTATCCTTCTCTTAGAGTAAGATGGGGTTTCTCAGGTCTGGTCTGCATGGGTCTAGGCATCGCTCCACCTGGGAGTGTTACCATTTGGGACAACCCACTTGGACCAGGTTAAGCCGCGACCCATCACGCTATAACAAAACGCGCGACCCATCCACTTTTAGAATTGTATGCGGTGAGATAGCAGAATTTTATTGCTGTGTGGTACGAACGATGGTACCATAAGTAGTACAAAGGTAGATGGGTCACATCAACATCAATAACAATCTACCTTTACTTATATTTGCTTATCGATCATTTTCAACCGATTATTTCTCTCAGATACAGGTTCTGATTCTTATTCCGTTTGTGGTGTTGTACTCCTTATGACGAGACCTACAAAACAAGACCCACTTTGCATATGTTTTTATGTCATTTTAGTCGTAGTGTCAATATATATAGTGGTAGTAACAACATATATATACACTTTGTATCAACCTATGTATATATTAGAGAGCAACCTTTGTGTATCAACTTGTGTTAAGAGACAGTGTATCAACTTATCTATACCATATAATTATGTGTATAGACTAAACTTATACATATCGTTTATATTGAATATATGTGATACTAATATCAGCTTATGTAGAGGTAATGTATCAACTTATGTGTATTTTATATGTTGTTTAGACCAATTTACCTATACAGACAACTTCTTTATAGTGCTAACAATCTGTATGGATATTCTGTATCAATCTATGCATTTGGTAGATGCCAACTTATATGTATCAACGTGTGCATAGATAGTGTATCGATTTATCTAGATACCATGTATCATCGCTTGTAAAGATTATTACCAATTTACCCATAGCAACTGTGTTTACCTTTATATAGAATATAGTATTATCATTCATGCATCAACTTTTGGGTAATTTCAGTAGCAACCTAAAAAGAGATCTTGCTTTGACTTATGATGCATGTCTCAAAACACCCCTTGTTCATATACGTATTTTAGTAGCAACCTATAAATAGATCTTGCATCAACTTATGTTACATATTTGTTGGTCTCAACTTATTAAAGACCGTGAAATAACTCATGTTGCATGGTCTGATATCTGAACCTATCTATCGGCTTATAAATTTAATATGTATATATAATGTATAAAATAACCGTATTTCATAAAATAATTGTATAGCTATAGATAATATACCTATAAAAACTATTTAATATGTTTGAAAACAATTTATATAAAGATATTATATACTTATTTATGTTAAATAACGTGTAACGGTTTACGTAATATATCATCTAGCAACTTATATGCAAGTTTTATTCTATATTTATACATAAGTTGTTACCGTCACCACATATAAGTTGATAAGACAATAAAGTAATTTCAAAACATATGTAATATGGGTCTTGTTTTGTTGAAAACATATGTTTTGTTCGTGAAAACGGAATTAAAAATGGATAATAAATGAAGAAGTTGTCTCACAATTTTAAAATTGGAATCGGCTAGTACAAATACATTTATTAGTAGAGCCTTTCACATGCCTGGTCCGTACTCATGCAGGCCGCGCGGAGGCAGCTGGTCCATAAATACATCCAGGCCGCGCGGGTCGCACATGTGTATGAACTTAAGCTGTTAAGCGTTATGGGCCACCGTTAATAATAGATCCCGGACACGGCAGGCCGCGGGTCGCGAGGGTCGCACAACCCCGCACGCTGAAACTTTTCGGAACGTAAGTTTAACGTGCTACCGGTCGCGCTCTGCGCCGAGAGCGCGACCTGCACGCGCTGCCACGCGCCCTCCTTCTCTGGCGCCGCGCCGCCGGGTTAGTGGCCTGGGGTTAGGGGCCCGGGGTTGCCGGAGGAGATCCGACGCTAGCGGCTCTCGAAGAGGGGTTCGGGGGAGGCGGTTGGCTCGCCGGGAGCGACGGCCGCCGAGCGGAGGGCCGGACGGCGAGGGCGCCGCCGGCCGGGCGGTGGGAGACCCTCGGTGGGCGGTGCCGGCGGCGGGGGGAAGACGGCGTAGAGGAGACGACAGCGGCGGTCGGCGGCGGCGAAGGCGGCGAGGCGCCGTCGGAGCTCGGGGCGGCGGGGGCGGAGGAGACGGCGGAGGATAGGTTATCGTGGAGGTGGACGGTGGGCGGCGGTGGAGGCGGCTCGGCCGTCGGAGCCGGTGGCGGAGGGAGGCGGCGGGGGCGAGGAGACGAGGAAGACGGACGGGGTCGCCCGGTCTCCTTCTCGCGCGACCGGTCACGGGATAGTTCGGTCCTTTTCCGAACCCACTTGCGGCGCTGCCACGGTGAAACATGGAGCATGGGCTTGCTCAAAGAAACAACCAACCTCTTTCTTGGGCTCTTTCTTTTTTATGCTGTTTATTTTCCCCACTACACACTTTCACGTACTTATATTCTTTGACTACCTGGAACCCGGAGGCCGGCCTACGCGATCCTCCGAGTGACGTATAAAAAATCCAAAACGCCTCCATGGTCACCTTTTGTTACTGGCATGATCGGATTTTTTAGGTTTTGATTTTTTTTAGAATTACACGATACAACGCAGATGTTCATACGCACAAGCACACTCACCCATATGAATACATGTATGCAAACCCACCCCTATGAGCCACCTTCGAAGGACTGAGCACCCGGCAGATCTAGAGAATCTCGTTGTCGACGGGAACGCCGCTTACCACTTAATGCATAGGGCCGGTAAATCCGAAGAAAATCTCAGAAGCTGCAAATGCATTAGTAAATGCGGGGCACGCCGTCACCCGATGCTGCAAATCACATTTGTAGCTGCGGACGAGCTGGTCACCCGAAGCTAAAAACCAATTCAAAAACAAAAAAAAGCTGGCAGGCGCTCCAGGCCTCCGGCTGCTCTCCCCCACCGCCGCCGGAGCTGGGACCTGTGCCCGTGTTCACCACGCGCCCGCCGGCGATCTTGGGCATGCCAGACCGGAAGCAAGGTGCCCGTCCCGACGGCGACGTGGTCGCACTTGGGGAACGCCCAGCCGTTGAAGTCTGGCGACACGTCCCCGCCCAGCGAGGTGACGAGGCCCGTCGCGATGCCTTGTTCCCGGCGAAGCATGCGAGCGACGAAGACGCCATTCGCCATGGCGCTGTAGGCGCCCGCGGCCATGCCGTCCTTGAAGTACGCGGCGCTCGCGCGCTTGCCGCGCTGCTCGCGAGCTCTGCGGGAAGGGGGCTTCGCCGCGTTGTGCTTGGGAGCTCCGCCATGCCGCCAGGGCCCGGCAGCTCCGCGGCCGGCTCGCTGCTCCGCTGCCAGGGCACCCGCTCCCCGCCGCGGCCGACCGCATGAGGCTGCCGCACGCGTGGCTTGGTAGCTCCGTCGCCGGCTCGCCGCTCGCCGCTCCGCCGCCGAGGCTCCCACTACCTGAGAAGGAGAGAGACCAAAGACATGGACATGGTGCGCTAGGAGGGACCGAGGGAGAGAGAACGAGAGAAAAGATGACATAGGAACTAACAAGGAAAGATATTTAAAGTCATCTACAACTCTACCGTGATGTCACAAAGGATTTTTAGGAACGGTGCTTCTTAGAGTCCGTTCTTGCAAATCGAATTTTAGGCACGGTTGGTAAGGAGCACCGCTCCTGTAAATCCAACCATTTTCAAGTGCGGCTTTTAACATACAGCAACTCTGCAAATACAAATTTTTAATTAAGGACGGACGACCTTACGGCCCGTTGCTAAAAATGTGATTCATCTTTAGGTGCGGACGAAATTCTCAACAAAAAAATCTTTAGGTGCGGACGAAACATGGACCGAACTTATAAATCTTTTTTTTAAAGCGGGCTAGTTGCTACAGTACATCCGAAAGATAGTTGGGGCGGGTAAACTATTCGTCCGCTCCTGAAAAAAAAATGCGCGGCTCCTACAAACTATTTTTGTGGTAGTGCCAGGATTTATTAGGTTTTGCCTATCTATCTAAACCTAGGGCCCGAAAAAGCCCAAGAAAATCTCTCGAGCAAGGTACGACTTACTTTTCCGGGCCCCCGCCTTGGGGTTTTCCAGCTCCGTTGTTCCAGCCCGCGGAGTGCAACATGGAGACAGACCAAGTTAAGAGATGCAAAATGTTTGTCCCTGCTTAATATGCTTTCATATTTGTCGATCTAAAAAGCAAAGTTTGTACGTATTATTAGTGCCAAACTGCCGCCTTAGCTATGGCGAGACTAGCATAACAGAACACTCCTCAAACAAGTAACTCGCCAGGCGTCGTGGTGTGCGCCTGTTACTCCAGCCTTGGAGGGCAAAGAGTTGTAAGAACTAAGAAGCATGTGTGTTTCCGTGAGCTTGAGCCTAGGGTGTGGGAAGATTGCCAGCGACACCTCTCTTCTTGCGCAGGTGTGTGGTGAGAATGGAAGAATGGATGTGGGGCAGCTAAATATAAACACACCAGGAGGATGCGTGGAGAAGTGAGGTGGCGGCAGCTCCCTACACCCGGGCCGTACCGGTCAGTATATATATAATAATCATATTGGGTTTGCTTTGCATATAAAGGGTTAGGGTTTGTACCCTAGCTCGAAGCCCTTGAACCACACCTTACTCCAAGTATCCTCCTCTTGGAGCAAGGTGGGGTTTTCTTAGGCCTGGTCTCTACCGGTACAGATATTGGAACGTTGGAGCATGGGCTCGCTCACGGATAACCCCCTCTTATAGCAACTCTTTTTCATGTCATGCTTCGAATGATTTTCTCTAATTTCGTTATGGTAGATGTTTAAGCCGAGAACTCCAAAACTTATGTTTTGCTACAACACACACTATCAGAATCCTTCACATCCGCCCGCCTCCTCCGCCTCGGCCATTTTTGGACCCGGTGCTGATGGGGCTTCAGCACCGGGTCCAACGGCTAGGAGCGGGGGCGGCGCGGAGGTGTGTCAGGGCGGACACATTAGCACCGGGTCTTGCCACGACCTGGTGCTAATGTTCACCCTTTAGCACCGGGTGCAGCCACGACCCGGTGCTAATGTGCCCGAGGCCTTTAGCACCGGGTCGTGGCTGGCACCGGGTGCAGCCACGACCCGGTGCTAATGTGTTTGAATATAGGGGCTTCCTCCTCCCCCGCCCGAGCCAGCTGAACACTTAGGCGCTGTGTTCATGCTGCTCGGCCGTGGGAGGGGAGGTGTTGCCCAAATTTTTTCAAAATTTGTGAAGAATCTACTCATCTAAGGAGCACTACAAGGTACACTCTTTCATTCTCTAATGTTTTATTTAGCTTGTAATCCTTCTATGATTTAGAAATAGAGGGATTTGTGAATCAAAGTAAAGCTAGTTAGAGAGAGCTTGTGTTCTTGGAGGAGAGAGAGGAGAGAGCTTGAGTTCATGGTGGAGAGAGTGTTCATGTTGTGTTTTAAATGGAGAGAGAAGGCAAGCTAGTTAGTATTTTGTTTTGTATGACTTCTGAATAGTTATAAGGCTTATAGTAATGTAGTTTTAGAAATTACTAGAAAATCAATATAAAATGCTAGAAAATCTTATAAATTACTAGAAAATCTTATAAATTATTAGAAAATCTTATAAATTACTAGAAAATCAATATAGAATGCTAGAAAATCTTATAAATTAATAGAAAATCTTATAAATTACTAGAAAATCAATATAAAATGCTAGAAAATCTTATAAATTAATAGAAAATCTTATAAATCTTATAAATCTTATAAGGCTTATAGTAATGTTATATTTAATGAATATAGTAATGTAGTTTTAGAAATTTATTTATATAATGGAATATATATTATAATTTGTATTTATTTATATATTAAATTTTTTTATCTTTAAATTGTATTGTATATTTGTTATTGGTTAATAATGCAGATGAATAGACAATGGATGTACGGGGACCCCCACGCTCAGGCGTTCCGTGATGGCCTTAGGACGTTTCTCGATGCCGCCGAGGCTAACAGGACGCCGTCCGGTTTCATGTTCTGCCCATGCACCCATTGTAAAAATATACAATCATACAAACAAAGAGGTTGTCTTCAAGTGCATTTGATGAGGCACGGTTTCATGAGGAATTATTCTGTTTGGACGAAGCACGGTGAAAGAGGAATTCTAATGGATGAAGATGAAGAAGACGAGGCCGATGACGACATTCCGTTATTGGCTCAATACTACGGTTCCTTTGCATATGCTGCAATGGGTGATGCCGATGAGGAAGATGTTGCTCGGGAAGGCGATGCTCAGGAAGATGTTGCTCAGGAAAATGAACCTACTGATGGGCTCGGGCAAATGTTGCGTGATGCCGAGAAAGACTGCGGCAATGATAAGGAACTGAAAAAGATACAGCGCATGTTGCAGGACCACAAGACTGACCTGTACCCAGATTGCAAAGAGGGGCTAAAGAAGTTGGGTAGCACACTTGAACTTCTGCAGTGGAAGGCAGCAAATGGTGTTACTGATAAGGGTTTCGAGGAGCTACTGAAACTCGTAAAGAAGATTCTTCCAGAGGGTAACACATTGCCACCGACGACGTATCAAGCAAAACGTGTTGTTTGCCCTCTCGGTTTGGAGGTGCAGAAGATACATGCGTGTCCTAATGACTGTATCCTCTATCACGGATAGTACGAACACTTGGATCGTTGTCCGGTTTGCACCTGCGCGCGATACAAGATCAGGCGGGACGACCCTGGTGATGTTGGGGGAGAGCGTTCTAAGAAAAAAATCCCTGCGAAGGTGATGTGGTATTTCCCTCTGATACCCCATCTGAAGCGTTTGTTCAGGAACAAAGACCATGCCAAACTGATGCGCTGGCACAAAGAAGAACGTAAGCAGGATGGCATGTTGAGACACCCCGCCGATGGATCCCAGTGGAGGAACATCGACAGAACATTCCCAGAGTTTGATGCTGATGCGAGGAATGTTAGGCTTGGTTTAAGTACCGATGGCATGAACTCTTTCGGTGAAATGAGCAGTAGTCATAGCACTTGGCCCGTGACTGTTTGTATCTACAACCTACCCCCCTGGTTCTGCATGAAGCGGAAGTTCATTATGATGCCAGTGCTCATCGAAGGCCCAAAGCAACCTGGCAACGACATTGATGTGTACCTAAGACCATTGGTTGACGAACTTTTGCAGCTGTGGAAGAATGAAGGTGTTAGCATGTGGGATGAGGACAATCAGGAGCAGTTTGACCTTCGAGCACTGCTTTTCATAAGCATCAACGACTGGCCTGCACTAAGTAACCTATCAGGACAATCAAACAAAGGATATAAAGCATGCACTCACTGTTTAGAGGAAACCGAAAGCATGTATTTAAAACATTGTCGTAAAGTTGTGTACATGGGTCACCGTCGATTCCTTCCGGCGAAGCATGAGCTACGAAAGAAATGTGCGCATTTTGGCAGGAATGCTGACCGCCGTACAAAGCCGAGACACCGGAGTGGAGAAGAGCTATTTGATATGGTGAAGGACCTACACGTGGTGTTTGGCAAGGGAGACGGAAGCCAGGCTGCTCCGACGGGCGAGGATGGTCGTGCCGCGATGTGGAAGAAGAAGTCTATCTTTTGGGAGCTACCTTATTGGCAACGTTTAGAGGTCCGTAACGCGATTGATGTGATGCATCTGACGAAGAATCTTTGCGTGAACTTGATAAGCTTCCTGGGTACTTATGGGAAGCCAAAAGATACACTGGAAGCACGTCAGGATCTGAAACGATTGAAGCAACGGACTGATCTACATCCAGAAAAGAGAGACAAAGGACGCCAGTACTTGCGTCCTGCCAGCTTCACTCTCAGCAAAGAAGAGAAGGCAAGCATGTTTGAATGCTTGAACAGTATCAAGGTTCCGTCTGGCTACTCCTCCAATATTAAGGGAATAATAAATATGAAAGAGAAGAAGTTCACAAACCTGAAGTCTCAGGACTGCCATGTGTTGATGACACAGCTGCTTCTCGTCATACTCAGGGGTGTGCTACCAGTTAACGTGCGGAAAGCCATTGTGAAGCTATGTGCATTCCTCAATGCAATTTCTCAGAAGGTGATCAATCCAGACCACTTAGATCAGCTACAGAACGACGTGGTGCAATGTCTTGTCAGCTTTGAGATGATATTTCCACCATCCTTCTTCAATATCATGACACATCTATTGGTTCACCTCGTCAAAGAGATTCGTATATTGGGCCCAGTATTTCTACACAACATGTTCCCATTTGAGAGGTTCTTCGCTGTCTTAAAGAAGTATGTCCGTAATCGTTCTCGTCCAGAAGGATGCATTGCTAAGGGATACGAAACGGAGGAGGTCATTGAATTCTGTGTTGACTTTGTCGACGATCTTATGCCGATTGGTGTCCCCGAATCCCATCACGAGGGGAGACTTGGTGGAAAGGGCACACTAGGGAGAAGATCGATGGTGATCAAGGACGTTGAGACATTTCGTAAAGCGCACCTCACAGTTTTGCAACAATCAACATTAGTTGCTCCGTACATCGAGGAGCACATGCAGATTCTCAGGGACGAAAACTCAACAAAGTCTGCGGCCTTCATTCAGCGTCTGCATAATAGTACTTTCGCCGATTGGTTGCGAAGACGTCTTATGGGTGTCGAGGGCATTGATGCGCAGCTAGCTTTTGTAGCTAGAGGTCCATCGAGCACGATCTTGACATTCCAAGGATACGACATCAATGGGTATACATTTTACACAAGATCCCAGGACAAGAAAAGCACCAACCAAAACAGTGGTGTCCGGATCGACGCGACAGACACCAATGGCAATACAAACTCATACTATGGAATCATAGAGGAGATATGGGAACTAGAGTACGGACCTTTGAAGATCCCACTGTTCAAGTGCCAATGGGTGAAGCTGACTGGAGGAGGTGTTAAAGTTGAAGCGGACTATGGAATGACGTTAGTGGACCTAAACAAGATTGGCTTTCTAGACGAACCGTTCGTCCTGGGCAAAGCTGTCACACAAGTTTTTTATGTGAAGGACATGGCTAGCAGACCGAAGAAAGGGGCGGATAAGAAAGGTGGGGGTAAGCAATTGGACCCATCACAAGACGAGCCAAAGCGTCATATAGTTCTTCCTGAAAAGAGAAAAATCGTAGGGGTTGAGGACAAGACGGATGAAGATTATGATATGCTCGATGGCCGGCCTCCATTCTCAGTGGCTGATGACCCAAGCATCCTGTTAGCGGCGGAGGAGACACCGTATCTACGGCGTGATCACAATCAAGGAACATTTGTAAAGAGGAAGTTTATTAGTGTTCGAGTAAACGATGATGCCATGTAATTTCTATTGATTTATAAGATTGTTTTTATTAATTCTAGCATTTTATATTGATTTTCTAGTAATTTATAAGATTTTCTAGTAATTTATAAGATTTTCTAGCATTTTATATTGATTTTCTAGTAATTTATATTGATTTTCTAGTAATTTATAAGATTTTCTAGCATTTTATATTGATTTTCTAGCATTTTATATTGATTTTCTAGTAATTTATAAGATTTTCTAGTAATTTATAAGATTTTCTAGCATTTTATATTGATTTTCTAGCATTTTATATTGATTTTCCCGTGCGGCAGCTGGCCACGTCACCGGACGCACACGAGCCACGTCACTGGCCCGGTCGTGGCCTTTAGCACCGGGTCGTGGCTGCACCCGGTGCTAAAGGCCACGACCGGGCCGCACACAGGCCACGTCACTGGCCCGTCGTGGCCTTTAGCACCGGGTCGTGGCTGCACCCGGTGCTAAAGGCCACGACCGGGCCAACCGGCCTGGCCACGGAGGCCGTGCGGCAGCTGGCCACGTCACCGGCCGCACACAGGCCACGTCACTGGCCCGGTCGTGGCCTTTAGCACCGGGTCGTGGCTGCACCCGGTGCTAAAGGCCACGACCGGGCCGACCGGCCTGGCCACGGAGGCCGTGCGGCAGCTGGCCACGTCACCGGCCGCACACAGGCCACGTCACTGGATGAACAAGAACATTTTTTCTTTTTAATCTCTGTATAAAAGTTGTAACTAGTCGTTCTCCCTCGTACAAACTTCAAAAAAGATCATTTTTCTTCCTAAAAATTCCTAAAATCATACTCTATCAAGTTATGAAACTTATTAATGTTATTATTTTGAACAATCTTCTCGTGTTTGAACAATCCAAATTTTGAATTAAAAATGACAACTACAACCAACGTTTTTTTCACACTAGGTGATGTCAAATGAAAAAGTGATGAATACCAAAGTTTCATATTTCATCATGATCTACAATCTTTATTTAGGTCATTTTGTCATTTTCAAAATGGGTAATAACATGTAGTAGAAATTTGACAAGTCTCTAACAAAGTTTTGGAAACTATGCGAGTGAATCTAGGATTAATGAACAATGTATACTACCACTTTCTCAAATGCAAAAATGACTTAAATAAAGATTGTAGATCTTGATGAGATATGAAATTTTGGTATTAATGACTTTTTCATCTGAGATCGTTTAATGTTCCAAAATCTTTCATTTAGTTATCAATTTTTGTAATTTATAAGATTTTCTAGTAATTTATAAGATTTTCTAGTATTTTATAAGATTTTCTAGTAAGTCATAAGATTTTCTAGTAATTTATCAGATTTTCTATTAATTTATAAGATTTTCTATTAAATTATAAGATTTTCTAGTAATTTATAAAATTTTCTATTAATTTATAAGATTTTCTAGTAATTTATAAGATTTTCTAGCATTTTATATTGATTTTCTAGTAATTTATAAGATTTTCTTATTTAATATATATTTTTAACAGGTATTAATAACTGAATTAAAACAAGTATTAATAACTATACATTAAAAACTATATTTATAAGATTCCCAAATAGTAGCCCCCGTTGCTAAAGGCCCGTTTGGAAACTGGGCGCCAAACGAAAAGTTGGGGCCTTTAGCACCAGGTTGACCTAAAATCCGGTGCTAAAGGCCCCCAATTTTCGTTTGGCGCCAGTTACGGGGCCTTTAGCACCGGGTGTAGAAGACCCGGTGCGAAAGGGGGGCCTTTAGCACCGGGTCGTGGCTGCACCCGGTGCTAAAGGCCTTCGTCTGGCGCACAGTTACGGCCTTTAGCACCGGGTGTAGAAGACCCGGTGCTAAAGGGCCTTTCGCACCGGGTGGTGGGAAGACCCGGTGCTAAAGGGGGGGCATTTAGCACCGGGTCTTCCCACCACCCGGTGCGAAAGGGCCTTTAGCACCGGGTCGTGGCTGCACCCGGTGTGAAAGGCCCCGGTCCTATATAGGCCGGGCACTTCTCTCCCCTCCCTCACTTCGCCCTCATTCCTCACAGAAACCGCCTCCTCAGCCGCTGCCGCCCGTCGTCCCCGCCGCCGTCGTCGTCCCCGCCGCCTGGTCGTGGTCACCCGTGGTCCCCGCCGCCGTCGTCGTCCTCGCGCCCACGCCGCCGCCGCCCGTGGTCCTCGCGCCTACGCCGCCGCCACCCGTGGTCCTCATGCCCACGCCGCCTCCGCCCGTGGTCCTCGCGCCCACGCCGCAGCCGCCCGTCGTCCCCGCCGCCGTCGTCGTCCCCGCGCCCGTCGTCCCCGCGCTACGCTAGTTGAAGTGAGTGCATGGGTTGGGAATGGTTGTTTTGCAATGAACAGGGAAACAGTGGCTGTAGGATTGGGAAAATGCTTCATTTAAATGTATTGGAGATATTTACATTGAAATGTATATTGGAAATGTTATATGTTTGAAATGTATATTGGAAAATGCTTCATTTAAATGTATATTGGAAATGGTATATGTTTGAAATGTATATTGGAAAATGCTTCATTTAAATGTATTGGAGATATTTACATTGAAATGTATATTGGAAATGTTATATGTTTGAAATGTATATTGGAAAATGCTTCATTTAAATGTATTGGAGATATTTACATTGAAATGTATATTGGAAATGTTATATGTTTGAAATGTATATTGGAAAATGCTTCATTTAAATGTATATTGGAAATGTTATATGTTTGAAATGTATATTGGAAAATGCTTCATTTAAATGTATATTGGAAATGTTATATGTTTGAAATGTATATTGGAAAATGCTTCATTTAAATGTATTGGAGATATTTACATTGAAATGTATATTGGAAATGTTATATGTTTGTATAATGTATACTATCGAAAATGTTATATGTTTGAAATGTATATTGGAAAATGCTTCATTTAAATGTATTGGAGATATTTACATTGAAATGTATATTGGAAATGTTATATGTTTGAAATGTATATTGGAAAATGCTTCATTTAAATGTATTGGAGATATTTACATTGAAATGTATATTGGAAATGTTATATGTTTGAAATGTATATTGGAAAATGCTTCATTTAAATGTATATTGGAAATGTTATATGTTTGTATAATGTATACTATCGAAAATGTTTATTATCGGAAATTCTATGGCGTACCCGAACCCATCGCGCACCCGAACCCCTTAGCGAATCCGTTTTTCACGCACCGACCCCCTTAGCGAAAATGTTAGAAATATTGGGAATATGTATGCTTTGTATATATTTCTTATCAATTATTTTTAATTCTATAGATGGCGGACAACAACAACAACAACGTCCCACCCATGCAAGAGGACAACAACACCCCTGTCCCACCCATGCAAGAGGACAACAACACCCATGTCCCACCCATGCAAGAGGACAACGACACGTTCTTTGCGAATCAACTTTTCAATATTGTAACCCAACCAATGTCCATGGATGATGTGTTGGGGATCATTGGAAGGGACGACAATGTCCAGGGCGAAGATGTTGAAGGGGCCGCAAATGTCCAGGGCGACAATGTTGCAAGGGCCGAAACTATTGAAGGAGCCGGTAGCGCGCCCTCGTCTAGTCAGGTGTGTATATAGATAACATAAATTTGTACTGTACATGTCAATTATGTATACCATCTCTATATCATCTCGTATATATGTAATTTGTGTAGGCCGCCTCTGCTAAGAAATCAAAACGATCGACCACGAAGAAGCTGAAGGATGTCAAGTTACACATCACCCGAGTGGAGGATGACGGGGAGCCAGTTGAGCCCCCAAAAGTGACCAAGAAATTTGTATCCCAGTGCGGGGTAATTGTACGGGACAATGTGCCCATTAGTATCAGAAAATGGAAGTCCACGGACCCCACTTAGGAGTACGTGCTCCCCGATACAGAGAAGGAGATGCTATGGAGGGAATTAAAGGCAATATTCGACTGGCCTAGCACTCATGAAGCAGAACTGAGGGATTGGACAATGAAGAAGATGGCACATCTGTTTCAGGATTTCAAGAAGAAGTTGTACTCGCAATTTCTCAAAACCGGAGAGGCCCCGGATCCTGAGAAGTATAAGAAGATCACCAATGACGAGTGGGAAGCATTCATTGAGTACAAAACCTCCGAAGAGGGTGCAACGGCTAGCGCTAGAAACGCAGGAAATGCCACAAATAAGAAGTACTCTCATAAGATGGGTTCGGGAGGTTACAAGGCAAGCATCGCTAAATGGGAGAAGATGGAAGAAGATCTATATGCTAGAGGCATCACTCCAGCGACACATGACTGGCCCACAAGGACCAAGCATTGGTACTATGGTCATGGAGGCACCCTAAGCCCAATCGACGGCTCCTTAGTTTTTCCCGAGGACTTGCGAGAACTAGCTCATCGTCTCCTCGATATCCTCAGGGCATCTGATAGGGGAGAATTTGTTGCCGATAGAGACAAAGATGAGCTAACCTATGCCTTAGGGAACAAGGAGCATCCTGGACGGACGCGCGGCGTAGGCACAAGCATCTCATGGAAGAAAGGTTTCCAAGAGCACGCCGCCACCTATAGGAGCCGTTCGAGGAAGAAGGCCGAATATGAGCAGAGGGTGAGGGACCTAGAGCAAACGGTTGCCGCCCAGGGCTCAAAGCTCCAAGAAATGGAGTCAGAGATGGAGCGACGGATGAAGGTAGCATGGCTGCAGATACAACAAGCCACAGGCGGGACCGGTTCCACAGAGCCTGCACCTCTCCAACAAGCCACAGGCGGGACCGGTTCCACAGAGCATGCACCTCAACAAGATGCGGCCCTTATTAGCCCTCCACAGCAATATCAAAGCAGTCACGCTTCCACACAGGCCGCCGAAGCGGTCCGTTACACCGTGGATGAAATAACTCAACGGACCGCGTGCGAGCTTGTCGTCAGGCAGAAGAACTTAGCTGTGGTGGTACGTATGCGACCTTAGTTCATACTGCATACATTTCACCGTAAATACCATTCATTTACTAACTTTCTTTGTGACTACTAACTTATCAGGTCGCATACGGTATGACCAAACGTGTGGAAGAAGGGCAAAAATGGCACTGCAATGACATTCCACATGGTTACGTACCTGTTGAGGTGGAGCAAGTCGTCACCAGCTGGGAAGACTTGGAACTTGACATCCCCAGAGGTGACGGAGAAACAAAACTCGGTCAGTGTTCTCACTGCATCATTCTATGGAGCAAGGCAGACGTCGTCATACCCGGTACACCTGCGGCTACCAACAAGCCCCCGTCACCTCCAAGAGATCCACAGGATCATGACGATTCTCCGGGAGCTCCTGATGCAAGCCCATCTCCTCCGCCAAAGAGGTCTCCGTCTCCTCCACCGAAGAGGTCTCCGTCTCCTCCGCCGAAGAGGTCTCCGCCCCCTCCGCCAAAGAGGGGACGCCGCACTAAAGCCTCTGCCCCCACTCCACCAGCGAAGAAGGCGCGGAAAACCAAAGAGAAGCCCGCACCAGAGAAAAGAGCGGGTGAGAAGACTCTAGAGGAGCTCGAAGCCTCGGTCAAAGCAGACACAAAGAGGCAAATGGCCGAGTGGAGGAAAAAACCTGAGCCGGAGCCGAAGCTTGATCCCACCGTCATCAAGTCATTCCTCGGTAATTTGGGCAAGGGTCAACAAAAGGAAGTAATAGTAACAGACTATGACCGCTCATTACTGAAATCTCGCCGGAAGCGGAAGGCTGCAGATAAGGAGGCGGGCCCATCCAAAAAGGTTCCTCAGCTCGGCCAGCAACCTCAGCGGCCCTTGGGTCCATTGCCATCTCTGGACGAGCTTAACGTGCAACGAGTAATGGCCGAGACTGGACTAACCAGAGCGCAAGTCCTGGGGGAAGAAGAGGTGCCTGTAAACACAACGCTGAGGTGGCCGTTTAATCTTGGCGAGCCTATGGTCCCTCCTGAAATGGAGAGGAAGCTACAGACGAAGATGCGCCGATTCCATGAGTGGTACTTGGAAGAATCAAGAAGGAATAAACGGCGTATGATCAAAGTAGGCGTGAAGGACCATGATTTCTACAATGGTGACGAGGATTGGGTGTGGCTGAGGTTTAAGGATATATATGAGCTGTACCACCGCGACGCCATGGACGTGGATTTGATCACCTGTTGGACACTGTAAGTACTTTGTTGTTGCTTATAATTCACAGTTTGAAAACAATAATTCCAATCTATGCTGACGCGGGCTTTATTTATTGCTTAACATATGCAGAATGGAGATTCAAAAATGTCGCAGATCCGGGATATATGACATTGGTTTCGTGAATCCTCGAAGGATAAGTGAAGAAATGATATTGATGAATCCTGAGGAAACATATGGAAACCTATACAAATATATTAAGAAACAAAATTACTGCGACTCCATACTAATCCCGTACAACATCGAGTGAGTACATACACAGGCTTCTTCTTCTTATACTGTCTGTGTACTAATTCATTTCTGATTATAATGTATACATGTGCACAGATTCCACTGGTTCCTAATAATATTGTGTCCTGACCGGGGTGTCGTGAACGTCTTTGATTCGTTGCACACTCCAAAAGAAAAACTACAGAACATCATGGACATGATGACAAGGTGATGTATATTTTCCCCTACTTAATTCACCCCTTACACTCGCAATGACTTAACTCAATTTTTTTGTTCGCAGGGCCTGGATTCAATTTCGTCAAGAACACCCGGGAATTCAACATGAAACACTAAAATGGAACATTGGCTTTCCGGTAAGCAAGTAATTTGTACATGTAGGCCTCGGCTAATATATTATATGAATTTTACTTAATTTCTTTTGGTCGACAGTGTGCCAAACAGGGGCCGGGAAATAATTTATGTGCATACTATGTTTGCGATTTCATGTGGAATTGGGGACATAAAAAGCTTACACAACACGATATTATGGTACGTAATAATAAACAACATTTCCATTATTATTAAGTGCACAATTATTGTCTCCAACTCGGCGGATTAAATATCTTTCAATTATTTGTAAATTATAGATGTTCAGGCTGAAGGAAGAGTCCCTGGAGCTAGAAAGAATTGACGCAATTGCAGAACAGCTCGTCGGATGGATCTGGGACGAGGTCGTCAATCCCCGAGGAGAATACTTCTCGCCAGTACTGGAGGACGTGCCGGACAGTCCAACAAGATAGTCGTCAATCTTAATTAAGTAGAAAATACAGTTTAAATATATATAACTCGAGTTGAGATGCATGAATATCTACTTTTGTAATATATATGTCTTCTATTTTGATGAAATGTCAGCTAGTATGAATATAGAGTCGGCCGAATACGCATTAGAATACACGTATTAGAATATATACGTTTATAGACGTGCACGCATGGCTACTGAAAAAAGCAAAAAAAAAAAGAAATCCGGGGTCTTTAGCACCGGTTTCAGGCAGCAACCGGTGCTAAAGGCAGGCCCTTTAGCACCGGGTGCAGCCACGACCCGGTGCTAAAGGCCCTGCTAACGGCGCTGCGGGGCAGGCCCTTTAGCACCGGGTCGTGGCTGCACCCGGTGCTAAAGGGCCCCTTTAGCACCGGTTATTCAACCCGGTGCTAAAGGGGTACCCCTTTAGCCTCGGATTAGTTGCACCAGGTGGGAAACCCAGTGCTAAAGGCATTTCCCACCCGGTGCAGATGTCGATCATTCTGGTAGTGACATATAAACCTGAGACGCAATGAGGACGTTATGAGCTGAGTATGATAAGTATTTTTCTTCTATTTTTTTGTTTCCGTTTCTTTTATTCATGCTACTTCGAAACAAGATCGACCTACAGCTCAATTAATAACAAAACTAAAAATTTTATATGGTGTAATCAGGAATTTAAGTCATGCGATGATATATAAAATAGCTTAGCCACTGTTCTATTGATTATGGGTAGGAAAGAAACAACATGTTCCGTATATTTGGCCCAATATAGGGTCAAGTAGTGAAGTAGATCATCACACCTTGGCCTCCTATGTGTAAATCCTGACTCAGCCCTGGTACAAATGACTCGTACAGTTTGGTACAGATAACAATACAAGAGCAGGCAGGGTGCAAAAAAACAGCATGACCATTGTTTTTAGTGTTGGTCATGCCTTCATTCTCACATCTCCTTGTTCCCTTGCCCCAGTCTTAGCAAAGCCAATGTTCCGCTCCACAGTACCTTCATATAACATTTTGTTTGTACCATAAAAAATCACATCGTTTCCATAAGTCATAAAGTCCAGAAAAGAGCTATTAATCACATCGTTTCTGTAATTTTAATTCTTATAAGACCAAAAATATGTTGTATGTTACACAAAACAAAGTAATACTCATGATAAGAAGTTCAGGAGTTAATTTAAAAAATAAGGTATACTGTTACTGCCTACTATCAGCGGGATAAAATTTATTATGGCCTAGATTATGGTATCACACATAGTACTTACTAAAAGTAAGGCTAATGATTTAGCCAGTTGCTGGCTATATGAGTTTGCCATGTCATATCTCAAGCCAAGCTACTAGCCTACCCATATAATAGTTGGCTAGATGTATGGATCACATTATTAATATTTGGGTTAATCTAATTTCCTCTCTTATTCTCTCACCATACTTGTTGAAATCCGTGTTGCAACCTACTCTCAGCCTGCTGTAAACTTACAACCCATCTTTTCTCTCTCTTCTCATCTCTCTTCTCCACCTCATCAAAAAATCTAATGTGATATTTCATTTAGCCTGCATATATCATCTTATTATACTTGCTCCTAGTCTATTCAATTTAGAAGGTCACTAAACTAATAATCCATAGGTTGGTTATTGGGCTGTCCATAAAAAGAATGGTTAGTTAACATATACTCCCTCCGTTCCAAAAGTAAGTACCGTTCATTTGGAAAATTTAAAACAGATTACTAGTCATGACAAATGACCATGTTATCCCTCATTGAAACTAAGTACCGTTAACTAATTATTTGATTGGCTCTATATGTTTCTCTATGCACTTTTGGATTAATGTGTGCATCCCTAAAAGCTAAATGGACACTCTTTGTAGGATAAAATTTGAATGTTATATATATGGACTTATTTTGGGACGGAAAGAGTAAATTCCATGTCTAGAAAATTTAAAAATAAACAATGTTGGACTTCAGCACAAGTTTGATAATGAATTCGGATACAAAGGGTATACTACTACCTCTGACTCTATTTGTTTGACGTTCCCGACATCCAAAGAGAGCTGATTGCAGTTCAAAATCAATGTCTGAAACATCAAGCTTAAAGATACGGAGATAGTATTAGATTTAATTAATACAGTTCAACAAATGAGAGATAGAAAGCACTGCAAGATATATAAGCAATTTTGGTTATTGGCTATGACTCCTTTTAATGAATTTTTATTCTCTAATACTTATATGTCTCTCAAATTACTAGACCATATGGTTGATGATCGACTATTATTACAAATTCTCGCCTGCTAAGTTTATACTAATAATACGTCTACGTACAGTTTGATCGATTTGATGCGCATCTCGGCCGGCCATTATTAATCCCATTGATTGTATGAACGTACAGTAGCTTGTACCATTGTACCAATGCAAACCTATGTACTTCTGTAGTAAACTCGCAACAAGTCGCCAACACCACACACGACGGTATGAACAGTAGCTTGTACCAAGCCGGTGCCTGCACTACTGCAGAAAAACGTGCTGCCGGGGTCGCACGATTGCCCGAAAACTGGCTGCGCCCGGCCGGTGACGGCAGAGACGCGCGTCGGCAGGCGGGTGAGACTCGTTTTCTATGCTTGTGTGTGATCTGCGCGCGCGACGACGATCGATCAGTTTCAGATGGCCAGTTTTAGCTTTTCTGCTCTCATAGCCACATACTACACGTAGTGCGATCGACTAGCAGCTCATGCTTCAATGAATTTGGGGGGCCGAATAATTAAGCCCATGAACATCTCTACATATCCAGGCCCGTTTGGATATATCCAAACCACACGGAGCAACAGCAACATGGAGAGAGACCGAGAGATGCAATTTTGTTTCTGTCCGTGCTTAATAAGCTTTCCCTGCGCTGTTTGTGTCAATCTAACAAAAGCTTTTGTGTTAGTACCAAATCGACTTTTCAGCTATGGCGAGGCCAGCATAAGAAAACGCCCCCGGAACAACAAAATCGCCGGGCGTCGTGGTGTGCGCCTGTTACTCTAGCTTTGGAGGGCAAAGAGCTCTAAGCGGTAGAGGTTTCTGTGAGCTTGAGCCCCAGGGTTTGGGGAGACTGCACATCAGCAATATGCTCTCTTCTTGCGCAAGAATGGAGGATGCGTAGAAGCAGGGTGGCAGCTCCCTACACCCCCAGGCCTGTTAGCATATATGCTTATTGTTGGGTTTGCTTGCATGGTCAGGGTTTGTGTGCCCTAGCCGAAACCCTAATATAAACCCGTCTTGCTCCAAAGTATCCTCCTGTTGGAGTGGGGTGGGAGTTTCTCGGGCCTGGTCTCCACGGGTCTAGGTATCACTCCACTTGGCGGTCTCCAATTGGGACGCCACTTGTAGCGCTGCCACCGTGAAACATGGAGCATGGGCTCGCTCACAAAAACCACCCACCGTCTTACTAACTCTTTCTTTTTTATGATGTTTATCTTTACATGTAGAACGTGGCACAATAGTCATCATAAACATCGACACAAAAAGACTCATTCCCCCTCCACTTTCTCTGTTTATCTTTACATTCAGAACGTGGCACAATAGTCATCATAAACATCGACACAAAAAGACTCATTCCCCCTCCACTTTGTCTCGCCCCACCGCCACCGCACGTACAGGGCTCCCGCAACAACGGGACTTTCATGCCCATCGGCCATCGCCAACTTTCTTTATGAAGGCTTCAATAAAGGTGGCGGCGGCGGCGACAACGTCAGCAACTCCCTTGAAAAGGTGAATAGAGACCTAAGTTCCCTAACGGTGATGACGAGACAACAAAGACACCATTGTCGTTATGGAATAAGTGTCTCTGTGCTCTCTTCTATTTTATCGTAGATCCAACCATGATGAAAGGCTTGTTAGAATAGTTCTGCCTCTTAAACTAAATGTGATCAGTCTTAGGTTAGGTGAATTAGAATCACAGGCCAAGGCCAAGGAAAACTAAAGGAAAGAGGCACACAACACAAGACGCACAAAAAGGGACAAGGCTGCACCACAATCATAGAACTAAGTATCGATCTCAATTAAAACCAGTTAAATATTACGAGTTTTTAAGCTAAAATTAACTAAGTTCAAGTTGGATTGTGAAGAAAGCATAAGGGCATGATCCATTTCCACCCCTACAGGTACATGGGGTTGAGAGATAGCATAGCGTGCCGCCACGCCGGTCACAGGTTGGAGGCGCATGTGAACGTACAGATTGTGGATGTGTTTCAGGATGAGGCAGTTGTAAAAAAAAATGTGGTCTCATTAGACCATTTAATGTAATTTTGATGATGGTAACAATATAGTCATTAGGACTAAATGTGTTTTGTAAGGCATGTTTTATAGGGTTGTTCCAAAGGATTTTTTTTCCCAAGTCATTACATATAAATCCAAGTCATAGTAAAAATGTGCCACCCAAGTCCTTTATTGATTTGACAATGCACGTGCACCACCAGTATCAATGGAGCAGGTGTGTGTCGCACGCCTCCTTGGTGTGTTCAACATCCATATTTTGCCTCATGTCACGTTGCAAGTAAAGAGTTATTCAGGTCAAATTGAAGTGGAGATGGCGGATCACCAAGTTCCCTAATGCCCTAGAACTCAACGAGGGAACCATAATCAATTGTCCATGGCAGCCAAACACTAATATGCAATATTTTCTTCAAATATATACATTGTAGGTTCGAAATTTTGCAAGCATGCGATTGATACGAAAATATCCATTATATTCATGCATCTTTCTTTATCTCAAATTTAAAGAAGCAAGATTTACATTAGCAAAATTAATGTTTGGATTCGAGCACTTGTCCAACTGTTCTCTTTTCTCACTCATCCAAAGATGTTTCATTATTGATAGAAAGGGGTGGAATTCAAAGTTATATTTTTGCTATTTTTTAAAAAATGGTCAGTATATTTAGTGTATCTCTCTAAAATTATAGTTAACTCTGTTGAACAATGAAAATTTAACGGTTATGTACTTACCTTGGGTACACAAGAGAACAATGTTGGGTGTGTTTAGTTGTAAAAAGTGTGGGTAAAATTTGGTCGAAAAGTCGCATCGGACACTATAGCACTTTTCGTTTGTTTGTGGTAATCTTTATTCTACCATGACCTACAAAAGATTCGTCTCGTCGTGTACATCAAAATTTATTTACCTACATTTAATGCTCCATGCATGAGGAGAGAGATTTGATGTGATAGATGAATAGTGAAGTTTGGAGAGAGAATTTTAGGAAGTTTGTGGGGTGGCCGTTAAGTACTGTACCATGTTTAGGATTATCACAGCTACCAAAACACCAAACAAAATCAGAGGAGTTTGTGAGCATTGGGCAAAGATTAGTCCGTCGAAACAGTCCGATAATCTTCCCTAATAAGGCGTCGCTCACTTGTGGGCGTGTGACTCTCAGCTAATACTCTCAAAACCCAGCGAGCGTCAAAATGTAAAAGCAAACCATTTGTGTATAGAGCCATAGAGGGATAGTGAAAGGTTTCACACTCACCATGCTCAGACACAACCGGATTGCAAGATATTTAAGGTTATCATTGCCAACTGCATGTTCAGGCTCCAGGTGTTTCATGTCGTCTGTACAGTGAACTAGAGAAGGGTATTGTTTTCCATTGACGACGCACACACATGCAGTAGTCTCTTTGTCGTGTAATCCACCAAAATAAGCTGCCACGGATTACTCTATTCTGTGCGAAAGGTACTCTATTCTGGCCTAGAGGTTTTTTTGGCGGGCGGCGCGCGTGCTTGCCGGAGTCGATGGAGGAGGACGATGAGGAGTCCCGCGTGTTAAGAATAAACTGCAAAAATGATCTCATCCATGCGGTTATTGGCAACCGCACACCGGTTGCAGCGCGTACGGACGCGCCCGGCCCTGCACAGCGGTTGCAGTGGAGCGTGTGCGGTTGCCCACACGCTCCCTCTTTGTCCTAGTAACTGTTACTCTACCCTACCCTATATATATATGTACCAACCATTGATCAATAAAGGATTACAGAGTTTTACCATTACTGTCTCTTCTCTTTCTACTGTTTTACTTTTACATTTTACTGTAACACGTTATCAAGCACTTGTTCTAACCCAAGGTTGAAGTCTGAATACATGTATGAGATGGACCCCAAGGGTTTATGGGAATCTCTCAAATTGCGCTATGAACAGCAGAAAGCTACCGTTTACCCGGCTGCTTTCAATGAGTGGAACCATCTGCGGATTCAAGATTATAAAACCGTGGATGAGTACAACCACGCTGTTCACAAGATTTGCAACAAACTGAAGTTCTGTGAAAAGGAACCATCGGAGGAGGACAAGATTGAGAAAACCTTATCCACCATGCTCCCCTCTGAGCGGATCCTCACACAGTCTTACAGAGAGAAGAACTTCACAGTTTATTCTACACTGATTCAGACATTACGTCAGGCAGAAAAGAACCATGAGCTTTCCGTTTGGAACTCTCAGCAGCGTTCTGTGGGCACTGCCCCTCTGCCTGAAGTACATGCGAACTCTAAGTAGGAAACTGGAAAGGTCGATCACAATCAACCAGGAAGTTCTTCAGGCAAAGGTAGAAAGCGCAAGAGATCCCGTAAGCCTCGTGGGCGTTTCCATAAGGGGAAAGCCATTTCTAAGCCCAAGAATGACGATGGCAACAAAGCCGTTTGTCACAGGTGTGGTTGCAACAACCACTTTGCTAAGAAATGCCGCACCCCTAAGCACTTGGTGGAACTTTACATGAAATCCACGGGACGTAATTCTAACACCCAAGGCAAGAAGTATGAAGCAAACTTCGCTTCCCAAGAGCATGAGGCTGCCGGTGTTTCGGGCTCTATCCCAAGTGGAGAAGGTCCAAGCAACACCGAGACTCTGCATCAGGGGGAGGAGCACTTGGGCAATGAGGACAAGATGATGGTGGAATACTACTCCAGCGACATCTTCGGAGACCTTGTTTAGGTTCCATATCTACTGGATCTGTCTTTATTATTTGCATGTGTTGTAATAAGAACATGATGTTGTCGTTTATATGCTTGAACTATGTCGTTTTGTATTAGGGCACATTTGATATAATAATATTAATTTGTATGTGTTATATATATATTTGTATTGAGTTTATATTTGTTTTAAAATTCTACATTTATATATATAGATTTTGTACGGGAGTCGACCCGATGGAGGAAGAGATGTGTTTAGTGGATAGTGGTTCCACTAATTCTATACTTAGGGATGTCAGATACTTCCAAACTCTCACTAAGAGAGCAGGAAATGTTTTGACCATCGCTGGGCGCGATGCTACGATAGTAGGCTCTGGCAAAGCCACTATTGAGCTCCCCATGGGTACACAAATCGTGATCGAGGAAGCTTTATTGTATCCCGACTCGACCCGTACCCTCCTAAGTTATAGTGATGTCCGTCGAAATGGGATTCACATTGAAACCCATGAAGAAAATAAAGAGGAATTCCTTCTCTTTACTATTCAAAACGGATATGACAAAAAGACACTTGAAAAGGTGTCCTCTCTTCCGTCTGGGTTGTACTACACATACATCAGACCCGTACCGCATGTTGCTTATAAAGTGATCTTTCAGAATGTTGACACATTCCCAACATGGCATGATCGCCTTGGCCATCCCGGTACAGGGATGATGAGAAAGATCATTGGCAACTCAATTGGTCACGATTTGAGTGATTCAAAGCTCCCTCAATCTTCGGATTTTGTGTGTACCTCATGTGCAACTGGGAAACTTATTTTGAGACCCTCATATCTCAAGATTCAAACCGAACCACTTAAGTTCCTTGGACGCATTCAAGGAGACATATGCGGACCCATTCAACCTCTATTCGGTCCATTCAGATATTTCATGGTTTTAATAGACGCATCCACAAGATGGTCCCATGTGTGTCTTTTATCGACACGAAACCATGCTTTTTGCAAAATTGATTACTCAAGTCATCAGACTTAGAGCAAATCATCCTGAACACCAAATAAAGTCGATTAGGATAGATAACGCTGCTGAATTTTCTTCTAAAGCTTTCAATGACTATTGCATGGCATTGGGCATTGAAGTTCAGCACTCCGTCCCATATGTGCATACTCAAAACGGATTGGCTGAATCACTTATTAAAAGAATCAAACTCATCGCTAGACCTATGTTGCAAGATTGTAATCTCCCAACCTCATGTTGGGGTCACGCAGTGTTACACGCTGCGGACTTGATACAATTACGCCCAACTGCATACCATACAGCCTCCCCGCTGCAATTGGTACGTGGTGATCCTCCTTGTATTTCCCATCTGCGGAAATTCGGTTGCGTTGTGTACGTACCGATATCACCACCTAAGCGTACTGCCATGGGCCCTCACAGGAAATTGGGGATCTGCGTGGGGTATTTATCTCCGTCGATCATTAAATACCTGGAACCCCTTACAGGGGATCTACTCACAGCCCGGTACGCTGATTGTATCTTCAATGAAGATCATTTTCCGGCATTAGGGGGAGAATTCAAGTATCACACTGAATGCCCGGAAATTAATTGGGATGCTAAAGATGTCCTAAAGGAGGATCCTCGTACTCAAGAATCTAAACTTCAAGTTCAGAGGATCATAAATTTGCAGAATGCTGCGAATAACCTGCCAGATGCATTTACTTGTGGAAAGAGTGTCGTGAAATCCTATATTCCTGCAAGAAATGTGCCGGAAAGAATAGAGGTACCAAATAAAACTATTCATCCCCTGTCTTCTAGTAAAGACGGAGGAAGTACGGCCATTCCAGCAGGTACGTCTTCTCGTAAGCGTACTAGGAAACAGAGGAAAGGAACGTCCTCTACTCCAGTAAATGCAACTCAACCTCATGTTGAGAGACACTCAGTGGATCTTCGTGATTCACATCCCGCGTCAACAGTGCACTCAATTTCTGATGCTGGGATATTGGAACACCGCGATGGTATTGTATTGGGAAATACCGAACCATCGGCAGGAATACAAGAAGTTTCCATCAATTATATTGATTCTGGAGAATCATTTGATCGTAAGACTACAATTGTCGACACATATTTCACTGCGTCAATCGCTACCAATCTCCAAGATGATCCAGATCCTAAATCCATGGCAGAGTGTAAGAAACGCTCGGACTGGATCAAATGGAAAGAAGCGATTGAAGCCGAATTGGCCTCCCTCAATAAAAGAGAGGTATTCCCATCTGTAATACCTACACCTCCAAAGACCTTTCCTGTGGGTTTCAAATGGGTTTTTGTCCGGAAACGGAATGAAAACAATGAGGTGGTGAGATATAAGGCGAGGCTTGTAGCACAAGGGTTCACGCAGAGACTTGGCGTTGATTTCAACGAAACATATTCTCCAGTTATGAGTGGAATAACGTTCCGATATTTGATATCATTGGCAGTTCAAAAGCGTCTATCTATGCAGTTGATGGACGTCGTGACCGCATATCTCTATGGGTCACTAGATTCGGATATTTATATGAAGGTCCCCGATGGGATCTCTATACCGAATGCTGGGGCTAATCGCAACATGTATTGTGTAAAGCTAAAAAGATCATTATATGGTCTTAAGCAGTCGGGAAGAATGTGGTACAACCGACTGAGTGAGTACCTTCTGCAGAAGGGTTACTCCAACAATGATGATTGTCCGTGTGTCTTCATCAAGAAATCCTCTACAGGGTTTTGTATAATATCAGTATATGTAGATGACTTGAATATCATTGGCAATACACAAGATATTGATGAAGCCCGCGATCATCTTAAGATGGAATTCGAGATGAAGGATTTGGGTAAAACCAAATTTTGCTTGGGTTTACAAATCGAGCACCTTCCATCTGGAATACTTGTGCACCAGTCTGCTTATGTGCAAAAATTATTGGAGAAATTCAATATGCACAATGCATATCCAACTAAAACTCCTATGGTTGTTAGATCTATTGATCTTAAGAAAGATGTTTTCCGACCTAAGGATGAGGGAGAAGAGATATTGGGATCTGAGTTCCCATATCTTAGTCTCATTGGGGCGCTCATGTATCTTGCAAACAGTACCAGGCCTAATATTGCATTTGCAGTAAATCTGTTAGCAAGATATAGTGTTGCTCCAACCAAACGCCATTGGGTCGGGGGTAAGCAAATCCTTAGATACCTGATTGGCACAAAGGACTTGGGCCTCTTCTATCAGAAGAACCATGATCCTACTTTGGTTGGATATACAGATGCTGGCTATATGTCTGATCCCCACAACACCAGATCGCAGACAGGATTTGTGTTCCTACATGGAGGAACCGCCATTTCATGGAAATCGTCTAAACAGACGTTAGTGGCTACCTCCACGAATCATTCTGAAATTATTTCACTATATGAGGCTTCACGCGAATGCGTGTGGCTACGCAGAATGGTTAACCACATTGAGCAATCGTGTGGAATTGGGTCTACAGAATCACCAACCATTATCTACGAAGATAATGCTGCTTGTGTTACACAAATGCAAACATGATATATAAAGAGCAACATAACGAAGCATATTGCTCCCAAATTGTTTTACCCCCATGAGCTTCAGCAACAGGGGGAGATACACATCTTGCAAACTAAGTCTTGTGATAATCTCGCTGATTTATTCACCAAATCTCTCCCTGCCTCTACATTTGAAAAATGTGTTCAAGGTATTGGGATGAGGAGACTTAGAGACTTGCAAGGAACAGGGGGAGAACCCCCCCCCCCCCCCCCCTGAATAATGTCCTGTTGACGCATCACATTGTACTCTTTTCTTTAATGAGTTTTTACCTCTCGGGGTTTTTCTCACATAAAGTTTTTAATGAGACAATGTTGACATAAGCTTATGTCTTTCTCTGTTTTCCCCATAGGGGTTTTTAAAGAGAAATAACAGACATATGTTGTTCCTTGAATTCACGAGGATTCATGATAGAGCAATTACAATTCAAGAATATTCCTCTTTTTCCCACAGGGTTTTTGAGGAGTAAAGATGAAAATTATTGATCTCAACGTTGGATTCGATCAAGGGGGAGTGTTAAGAATAAATTGCAAGATGATCTCATCCATGCGGTTATTGGCAACCGCACACCGGTTGCAGCGCGTACGGACGCGCCCAGCCCTGCACAGCGGTTGCAGTGGAGCGTGTGCGGTTGCCCACACGCTCCCTCTTTGTCCTAGTAACTGTTACTCTACCCTACCCTATATATATATGTACCAACCATTGATCAATAAAGGATTACAGAGTTTTACTCTACATTACTGTCTCTTCTCTTTCTACTGTTCTACTTTTACATTTTACTGTAACACCGCGATCGGCTGGCGGGCGGTGGACGCAACTGGCCACGGTCCCGTCCACGCGAGAGTCCCGTCCGTCTCGGGGAGTCGTCGTGGTCAAGGATCTCCAACCAGCCGAGCCGAGCCGACGTCGCCCGCTCGTGCGATATGCCCGCGGCCAGCCGTGTGGGCCGCAAAGCCCACTAACATCCTATGGCCTTTGGGGTTTCGAGGGCTCTCCGCTCGTTGTATAAACTTGTAACGCAAGGTGAAAGCCTCTATGTTACTTTGTCTTAAAAAAAGAGAGAAATCATCTCTGTTACTACCACACCGAGATCTTAACTACATTAGGGCCGACATAAAGAAATATTCATGTTGGAATTTCTCGCCAGGCGTTGTGGTGAACTCCTGTGACTCCAGCCTTGGAGGGTAAAGAGTTGGACAGTGGTGTCCAGTTTGTGGGCTTTGAGCTCATGCTGCTGGTGACCGCCCCAAAAGAATAGAAAAAATTAAGAAATTCTCATAAAGTTATAAGTTAAAGTTAATGATTGGATGGGATCCAATTTCCATTGCCGCTATATCAATAGGAGGCTGCAGCAAATGAGAGGGTGGCAGTCTCACACCCGGACCTGATAGCCTGACCAGGCTTGGGGGGTTTCCACAGGGCTAGGGCAACCTAACCCGACCCCATTGTGCCACTTGTTGCCGTGTCCCCGTTGAGTAGGGATGGGCTCATCTCCTTCAAAATAAGGGTCCGGTCGCCACAAGTCAAAAGCTAAAGCTTACGGCACGGCCTCCTCCTTGTGGAGAATGGGCTCGCTCACAAATCCCCACTACCAACTCTTTTTTTACTATGAATTTGAATAAAATTAACGGTCTTACTAGTGCCCGGATGTCCGATGGGTGCAAAAAAATCAAACGGTATTGTAGCAGTCTCAAAACCTCTCAATGAAAATGTAACATCCGGATAAAACACTTGCAACATGTGTGTGAAACATATCCAACATCGCAATCATCCAATCTACTTTTGCAACATTCACATAAAACAGTTGGAACATTCTTCTGAAACATCAGAAACACGTGAAACATACATTTGCAACATGCAACAAAACCTAGCAAAAAGAGGAGAAATGCACAGGTGGACGGAGGAGGAGGGGGAAGGGGAGGAGGAAGAGCATGGCGAGTAGGAGCGGGGACGCGGCGCCGGCATCGCGGCGAGGAGCGGGAAGATGGCATCGGCGGCAGCGGTGGCGTGTGGAGGAGCGACCAAGTGAGGCGGCGTCACGCGGAAGAGCATTGCATCGGGCGTCGCGCGGAGGAGCATGGTGTCGGCGGCGTCACGCCGAGGAGCAGGCAGGGAAGCGGCGGCGGCATGTGGAGGAGCAACGCGCAGGCGGCACCGGCGATGATGTGCGACGCGGGGGTGCGGCCGCAACGGCGTGCAGGAGCGAGGAGGAGGCGGCACGTGGAGGAGTGGGGAGGGGCCGCGGTGGCGCCTGAAGGGGTGGCAGCGGCGTGCGGCCTGCTTGCGCGAGGGACGACAGCAGCTCGCGGCCGTGTGGAGATGTAGATAGGGGAGGCCGCGTCCGCGTCCGCGTTGCCGAATGATTGGTGGAAGGCGTCCGATCCGTTGGACGCAAGAGGAGAAGCATTACCGTGGTGGAAGGCGTCCGATCCGTTGGACGCAAGAGGAGAAGCATTACCGTAATATATGCCCTCAATATTGAATATTTGTCACATGTTTTCACTAAGTGCTTGTATAAGATATTTTGCACTCAGATTAGCCCAAGCTGGAGCTCCTTTCTCTAACCAGACCAACTCGTTTTTTCCAACAATTTTGAACAAAGTGCGTAATATTTTGTTTGCACTCAAGTGCATGTGTCAAAATATTTTGTACTCCGACTAGGCCGAACTAGGGCTCCTTACACATGAAGACCCCTCGATTACCTCGATCAGCTAACGCAGGCTCCTCCAGTTCTTTCCCCAATAGTTGGAACTGACACTTATCTGAATCTATCATGGGCCTTATTCAACGGGACAATGCACGTCTGCACCAGTCATGTCGCAAAACACGCAATTAGATTCCAAGGCCGCCTTTAGTTTTCTGATAGTCAGATGTTAAAGGTTTATTGTTTCTTCTAAGGAGAGAGAAAGGTTCTTTGTTTCTAGATACAGTTTGATGGCGCAACAGACACAACTAGGATGGTAGGCGCGCTAACGCCGCGTCAGCATAGCAAAGCGAGGGAAATATATCTGTTTCATTAGCATCAAGCACTAAATATTGATGGACTTCAATTTGCTTAATTACAGCTTTTGCCCTCACCACCATTAACCTGACTGAAGAAGCTATGCACACTGAATCTAGCTTTCATAAAAAAGAATAAATGTAGCTTCGGTTTGTAAGATGATACCTTGATTAGTCTCGTACATGTTTTTAGACCAATACAAAATAGTAACGCCCTTTTCCTGTATTGTCGACATTTTAGTTTAGTCATCTCCGTATACCTTTGTCTGCATACATATTTTCCTTCACGTGACAAAGGCTATTTTCATTTAAGTAAAACAGAGCTCAAAGAAATGGGGCAAAAGAGAAGATCAGACCCCTTCATCTTCATGTGCCCTTAGTAAATATTTAGTTCATCTTCATGCTGGAATTGACAATCTGCATAGGAAGATAAAAATAAGGTACTTTAGCTGTACAGATCACAAGGAGTTGTAAGCAAATTTGAACCAAATATGAACACACAGCTTGTTACATTTATATTAGCTTTTGACATATATATAACTTTGTTGTCTGGAGGCAAATTCAGTGGGCATGTAAACAATGTGTATGAGGTGAGCTCCAGTTGTTTTGTGTTTTGTTTCACCTGTCTTTTGCTTCACCCCGGTCTTCTTGGTTTTGTCTAGTGGCAGTTGTTTTTTGTTGTTTTCTCTCTTCTTGGTCTTTAGATGGGGTGAACCTTAGTTGTTGGGACTTAGTTTTGTTTCATGTTATTTTTCTTCTTCTTCTAATAAAAATTACGGCAAAACACTTTGCCTTTCCGTTAAAAAAAAGGTGAGCTCCACATGTCTATGACCGAAGAGTATTTGCTTTAGGAAAAAAAATGGACGTCATTTCAAAGAAGACATCAATGATATTACTATTGTTTGACCAGGATCTTGAAATCAGAAAACTAAACAGATAAACTAATTAGACCGTCACATGAAAAAACGAAAAGCAATTGTTTGGGTTCAGGTAATGTATGTTTGTACTAATAATAATCACACAGAATGAACTATTGTAGTCAAGGGCCATGCAGTAGTCTCTGTGTAATCCACCAAAATAAGCTGCCACAGATTAGGTGCTACTAGAAATAACGCGCGGCGTTGCCGCGTCTTCGCCTTTGCTGGTGGCCAGTGGTAGCGACACAGGGAAACAACATAGAATTCAAATCTAATATAGGTTATCACAGTTTCTAGTTGGAATAAAGCAGCATCTATTTTAATGAGATATATTTTGTATAGAGATATTACTTTTGTAAGAGGTTTTTTTGTCAGTATATATATGTGGTTACAAAGCAACAATATTCTTTTGTTGTGGTGGTTTTAATCTATAAATCTGAACGTAATGTGATTTGGAGATCTTGAATTGCTTGAAAAGGCAGTAGCTCCCTTTCTTTTTCATCATCATAAGTATGCAACAGAGTCCTTACCGGGGAAACCAGCTTACAGTGCTGTTATTATGCATTCGATTGATATGTGAGATCCAACACACACAGGAATGGACTTTATGTTGCATTTCAATTAATAAGGAATGAGTTCATCTACATATAAAGTAAGTAACTGAATTTCTTTGGGACGATCATGACAGTAGTAAGAAAAGGCAAAAGTACACCTGAACTTCAACTGTCACAATTGTTATTGGGCCACACCTGGTGGACTTTGAAATACTTGTAAACCAGAATGGTGATTGTCCACCGACATACTCTGTTCAAATAAAGTCCTCAAATATACAAACTATTAGTGTTAAAAGAATATGATTATTGGGAAATGTAAACAGCTAGGACGTTACATGTATGATTAGCTCAAAAGCCACTAACCAAACTTTTTCTAGATAAAGGAATAAATTGGCTGTTATTATGATTCTGAAAATTCTAATGGAAAAGGGAGCAAAACTTAAAACTATTTTGCAAAAAGTGCCACTGTTAGAGATCAGGAGATACGCATAGAACACATCCAGCTACATACCCTGATGCTTTTCAGGTCCATCCTCAGGCTCATGCTAATTCTAAAAAGCACTGCAGTGAGAACTTGCACCAACCCAATACATGAACTCCATGTACGGAATTAACACAAAGCTGTATCAGTAAAATTATAGGCAAACAAAACCACTCACCAGTGTAACCCTTCTAATATATGTCTCTTGTCGCCTCTGAGCACCAATCCCCTGGATTGTTGATGTAGGTTCTGTGTAGTCTGCATGTACAATAGAGCTTATAATCCATATTTAGCTGATTATCGAGCTTAGTGCATACGAAGCATAGCACTAACAATGAAATCTATAGAAACTGTCTATAGGTCAGTTCATTTATCATTTAGCTAGGTCTTCTTAAACTGACCTTAGAGATAAGATTGACCAACTGGCTTTCTTTTCTTCGACTAATTCTTTGCCTCCTGTATTATGTGATCGAGCTCTGCATGACTTGTGGGCAATTGATTTCCTCCTAGAGTCTATCAATGAAATGACAAATTTTGTATCCCTTTTGCATTCTTGTTATAAGGATGACTACAATATAGGCTATGCTAAAACCGCTAGCAATATCAGTCTGACTAGGACCGTGCGATTGGGCCCGTGTTTCTGCTCAGTCCAGCGAAGTTGACAGGGCAAATCGGAGCAGGACATCCCAATTTCCAGTTCGCACAGGGCACGACAGTGCGAAAGACAACAAGCAATCGAACAGCGCGGATGGATGGAAGACCGGAAGGAGATTTGAATGTTACGTAAGAGGGCGTGGACCTCCCCGGCGTGGAAGGACTGCTTCTGCTGGGTGATGGCCTGCGAGTACAGCTGGGAGAGGGATCTGGCCGCGCCGCAGGAGGTGGAGTAGAGCGCGCGGTCGGCCTCGTCTAGGCGCGCCGCCGCCTCTGTCTTGTGCTTCCGCGCCGCCGCCGAGGAGGAACCCTAGACCTGGGTGTGGGCCCCCTGGTCAGTGCCTGTGGTGTCGCCGGGGCGCCGGGCCAGCAGAGGGCACGGGCGCGCCGCTGCTGGTTGCGAGGTGGAGGGGATGAGTGGGCGGCGCGCCATCGCCAAGCGGAAGGGTTCGAGAGCGCGGTAGGCGAGGGGGCGCTGCCGGCGAGCGGAGGGCAACGAGCGGCGGAGGGAGGTGCGGCAGGGGAGGGCAGGCGGAGATGCGGGTTTCGCGAGGGCCAGGATGCGGTTTAACGGGCGACGACCCGAGAAGACCCGCATCAGACGGTTGACGTCACGAGCTGGGTGGATCCGACGGCTGGCAGGTTAACGGGCGACGTGGATCCGGTGCCCGCCCGCGGAATGACCCGCGTTTCGTGATTTAGAGATTCGAACAATCAGCTGTGAAGAAGCTGCAGGCACGGCAAGCGGTAAAAGATCATGTGGACGGGCGACATAATCTTGTAATATCATGTGAGTATGGTAAAAGATCATGGTGTCGTGTGTCTTTTGGGTTTGCTCTGACAGCATGGCACGGGCAAGCGGATCGTAAAGCGTGGGTTGAGAAAAGCTACGCGATATGCCTGGCAACCAGGCGTGGGCCGAAAAGCCCATTAGCATCCTATGGGCTACGCGGCCTTTGGGGTTTCAGCAGGCTCTCTCGGTAAGGTGAGCGTAAGGGGTGTTTGGATGGAGGTGACTAAGCTAATTTTAGTCACTTGGAGGGACTAAATTTTCAAACATGTGGGACTAAAAGGTGACTAAAATTAGTTTAGTATCTAGTAGGGAAGACCCAACTCCTCCCTCGGTTACTACCAAACCGCCATCTTAAAAAAATTGGGCCCGGCATAAACAACGCTCCCTGTTGGACTTCCTCGCCAGGCGTTGCGGTGAACGCCTGTGACTCCAGCCTTGGAGGGCAAAGAGTTGGCTAATGGTGGCTAGTTTGTGGGCTCGAGCCCATGCTACTGGTGACTGCCCAATGAAAAAAAAATATAATGAAAAGGATGTGTACATCCAACATTGCCGCTATATCAACTGGAGGCTGCAACGAAAGAGAGGTTTGGTGGTTTACTACCCACCCGGACCGGTCACAGCCTCAACGGGCTTGGGGGTTTCCACAGGGTTGGGGTTTGCGCCCTAGCCGATCCCCGTGTGCGGGTCCGGTCTCCACGAGTCAAAATTTGCGGCACGGCCTCCACCTCGATCGTGGAGCATGAGCTCGCTCACAAATCCCCACTACCCAGCTCTTTTTTGCACTCCCAGATTAGGCGAAGCTGGAGCTCCTACCTCTAGCCAACTCGTTTTTTCCTCAGAATTTGAACAAAGTTCACATGACACCCCTCGATTGCCTCGATCAGCCAATGCAGGCTCCTGCAGTTCTCTCCCCAATTTTTGACACTCTGAACCTGTCACAAGCCTTATACAACGGAACAATGCAGGTTTGCACGAGCTGTCACAAAACACGCAACTAGGTTGCAAGGCCTTTAGTTTTCTGACAGCCAGATGTTAAAGGTTTATCGTTTCTTCTAAGGAGAGATGTTCTTGATTTCTAGATACAGTTTGATGGCCCTACAGTCTAACACAATACATCACTGATGCACGCATGCAATCTCTGTGTTGTGTAAGCCACAAAATAGTTGCCACCGAGTACCACCATATCCTGTGCAAAAGCATGCTTTTCGATCAAGCAGTTGTAGCGAATAATTAATACCCGTTGTCACCCTAGATGCGATCCAGCCAGCTGCCGAGGCTTTCCTGAGAACCAAACTGAAAGTCCTGTAACAAGAAGAAAAAAGAACAATATGATCAGATTTGTCAGGGCAATTGGCAAACATATTGGCACCAGGAACACCAGAAGGATAAGCTTACAGCAAGCTGAAGATCTGGAGGCGTTCCAAGATCCACGTTATGGAGATCAGGTAGCCCGTAAAATGTGTTCAGGTTTCTGTCAAGGCTGCATTGGGACAAAATTGGGTAGTCCAGGGGGAGCAATGCTTCGTCGTTTAAGGAATTCGGGTCTTCACGACAGAGCAGAGGTTCGTCTAGGTTCAGCGGAGCCCGAGATGCCCCTCCAACAGCCTGCTGTTCTTCAACTCCAGTACACCATGCAGGGTTCATGACATCCTCCTCCAAGCTAACAATAGAAATGGTAGGCTCTCCTTCGTCCTGCAGTAATAAGTTAGAGTAATGGACATGGCCATGAAAACAAGATTTTGGCAATACACCAATTGGATTGCAAGCATATAAACTTTTATCTATTATGTCAACAAGGTTAGTGCACATATTTACATGATACTATCTTCTCTTATCACTGAAATAGACACAATGTCATGCCCGTTTGTTAAAAAAAAACCAGGATACTGATAGAGATGATTCTGTACTTCAAAAAAATAAAGAAAGATTATACAAACTCTAAGTCACCTATAAACTATTGTTAAGTGCTGATTTTGAAAATTGATTGCAAATTAATTTCTGCCAGAGCACCATAGTACTAATTCCCCACTGGTATTAGTGGGGCGTAATACATATAGCTAGGTACAAGTCCCCATATGCCTTCTTGTGCATTTTCTAAAACTGTTTTATACTTTGATTTGATATAGCAGTTTTTGTACATCACAATGATCCGAAAAGAAGTTAATGCAAGTTACCTGATCCAGCAGGGTGGGAACATTCTGCTCAGTTTCACATGGACTATTATTAGGATGACGTGGCTGTGGGTTATTTGTCGTTGGAGTTTTTGGACCAATGACTGAAACAGATGCATCAGGTTCTTCATAAGCAGTGTCTGTCTCAGAAACTTCCATGCTCTTATTTGGCATTTGGCAGAAGATTTTGGAGACAACAAGCTCCCCATCCTTTTCATCTTCCTCTTCTCCGAGGTGATACTGATGCATTACACAGTGGGCTCTGTCAGGTTTCCTACCTTTTTGCTGAGTTTTGTACAGCACCATTATCTTCTTCCAACCTTTTTTAACACCATTTTCATATACGGGTTTGGATCTCCCTGTCTTGTGCCATCTCACATGCTCATCAGCAACTGTCTGATCGCTACAGCTGACGACCCTTCGACGTTTGCGCTGGCCACAACCATATGCCTTTGGAACTCTGTGGAAGAAATGAGCACTGCTGCCGTCTTTTTTCATACCTACAACATCCATAAGAACCAGACTTAGAGCATGAATGCACCAACAAATTCATAAAGCACTAAACCGAAAAAATTCCTACCAGGAAGATTTTCAGGGTGACAATAGCAGATTCCTTCATCATTCTCTACAGTTGGAATAAATTCATCAATGAGCACATGTGGCTTCGAACCTCCCAAGCCAATTTTTTCTTCTAAATGTTCAAGCAACTCCAAGTCAGACGGATCAAACTTGACTCCAGCAGGAAGCCCAGGCCACTGCATGCTGACCTGCAAAAATTGAAACGCAGCAAAATGCTCAGATATGTAACATTCCAGCTGAATATGAGTGGAAAGCAAAATCTCCCATGTCCCTCATATCTAAACAGAACACATATACTTACATCACTGTTATCAATGACATGACTGCAGTTCGGGCATTCCCTCCGTGCTTCTGCAATCAATTCACTTATTTGGCAATTAGCACTAGGAGTAGTGTATCTTATCTTCTTAGCAATTCCCCTACAAGTTATCAGCCACGACCTGCAACCAAAGGAACTTACAGGTGCTGGGTCACAAGTACTTGCACAAGAGAATTTGAAGACAATCAAGCTAAATAAGTTGAAATGCATGCATTTTTAGCTAGTAGTCTATGTGAACAAGAAACAATGGACTGATTTGGTGCCGTGTTCTTGAAAGTAAAGCTCTGCCAAGACAACTTGGTGACTGGAGGACTCCAGTGGCAAAGCATAGACTGTAATCAATAAATACCGAGTCTATGTGAACCTTTGCCTTGAATATTCCAACTACTTTCCCTCAAAAAAAAATATTCCAACTACAGGAAGCAAGCAAGCCTAGAAAAAACGTTGGTCACACATCAGGGCAGTACGGTAAACACTTCAGTGCTCTGTTTCCCTGTTCCTTCTATTGTTCCCCCTCATCTCCAATCTGGATTCTGGTTTCTGGACATGACTGCAAAATTGATCATACCCAAATTTAACTGAAGGAGTGTACTGGTGCTAGTGTGCTTCTACACCAAGTAAAATCATGATGTTCATCTAGCTAATGCCACCCATCGACGCTATGATTTGGTGCATTCGACCAAATGCAAATGCTAAGTAATCCCCATTATCAAAAACAAAATCCTGATCCCCTCCTCCGCCCTTGGGCAAGGCAAGCCGGCGTAGCAACTAGCAAGCCATCAAACCCAGTCCAACCCAACTGACCCGCGACGCGATCGGTAATCCGCAACCGGGGACGGGAGGGTTGGCGAAGAAGGAACCCTCTCAGCACTAAAACCCCCAACCCAAACCTGAGGAGCCCAAATGCAGAGGACGATTAGTACCTCGCCATGGATGCGCGCGGGCTCCGGGGACGGGCGGCGGCGCAAGTCGGCGGCGGGACGGTGCGGTGCCTGTTGCTGGCTGCCGCTCCCCTGCTCCCCGCTTCCCCCCCGCGCGTCTCGGCCCGGTCGCGCGCGCGGTTGGATTGGCCCCCACGCTCGCTCGCCGAGCAATTATAACGAGCGTCTCCCCCAACTCGGTGGCGGCGGGGAGAGGAAGAGAGGACTGAGGATTGGGGGGCTCGGAAGGCGGGAAAGCTCGCGCGGCACGGCGGGAACCGGGAAGGCGACGCGCTCGCGCTCGCGGGCCGGGAGACGCGGAGACTGTCTGGTCTTCCTCCCCTCCCCTCCCCTGGCGGCTGGCTCTCTCTGCTTCTCAGGTCCCGCGCCTGCTTTTTGCCTCGGGTGCCACCGCAGAGTAATGCGAGGGACCGTTGCAGCTTCCTTCGCCCCGAGCCTTTCTTTCCTTCCTTCGCAAGCCGCGCACGGGAACCGAGGGACTCAGGGAGACAGAGCGCTCGTTTCGTCTCCTCTCGCGCGGGGCCCATGTCCAATTCCGCTGGGTGTGCATCTTTTCCGAATGCAGCCCAGCTCGCGGATGCGAGGCCAGCCCACTAGCCCGTTCACGTCTCCTCAGTAATCGTCGTTGTTGGCCCATCTATTTCGGACAGTAAGTAAACTTGCCTACGGTTGGGCCGAATTGCTGAAATATCCAACATACCATCCATCTCCTCCGCTGCTGAGTCTGAGCGAGACGACAGCAACAGCGATGATTCAAGTCGTCAACCAACAACGATGACTCAGATCTTAAGAGTGATGGATCTGCACAGTGGCACAGTGCACAGGATGACTGGATGCTCCATCCCGGTCTTTTCTTTCCCTGTTTCACAAAAAAGGGGAAACGGTGACCTCATTTGCGATTTGTCACGAGATATACGATGGGGGGTTTATTCACCTAATTAAGTCTCACATTTTTTTGCGGGTAAATTAAGTCTCACTTTGACGCAGCAGTTTGTTACTGTCACCACAAACACTAGCGTGGCACCGGGGAGGGCTAGCAGGTCCGTCCGCAAGCGACAAAGAAAAGCGAGGCATGCACATGCACCACAGCTTTCGGTACGAGTCGTCGCCCAAAGTCTGCTTTCCAACAAGCTCTCATCAGTATCCATTGTCCTCACCTCCGTAACTTACCCCGTTTCGTACGCTCCAAAGTGGATTCTGCATCTGGATCGATCGATCCAGGTCAACATAGCGAAACAGTGTCGAGCGAGCTAGTAGGTTTGATGGAAGGGACGTTTACAAAGAAGGTTGTGTGGAGTGTTTAGCTACAACGCTCTACCTATCCAGCTCAACCGGGCCGCGAAGATTCTTCAGCAAAGCGTTGCACCAGCGCCACCAGTGCGTAAAAAGCTTGAACAGAGAGAGACGAAAAGGAAAAGGGTGGCCTAGGATCGCCGGTCGTGCTGCACCAACCGGTGGTGCGTGTGCGGATAGGCCGTGCGGTTGAACGACTGAGTAGCCGGTCAACACTCTCAAGCGATTGTTAAATGCAGAGAAAACCGAAGATCTGTAGGCCTGAAACACCCAACAAGCTAGCCTGAAACGACCGAGCACCAGGTCAACACTCCAGCAGTGCCGCTCGCCATTGTCCTTGCAGCGAAAAGAACAGCTAAAATAAGCATCGCAGTCGCAGAGGAGAAATTACGCTAGTGGGCGCTTGCCCACTTGCTTTGCTTGCCCTACCTCTCACAGATATTCCCCACGCGCATCATACTGACCAAATACAAATACAGTGCCGTTTCCCTGAATTTTCTACTGATGAAAGAACCGGCCAAAAGGCAAAAGCGGCCACCACAGTCCACACGATCTCTGTCACTCGTAGCTGTCTTCCAGTTTCCACTTGCGCGAGGCGATCAGCAACAGCGTAGTCGCGGTTGTACGGCTGCGTGACGGAACGCTATGCTAACCGGAGGAGATTACCCCGAGGGCGAGCCGTTTCCTGGTCCGCCACGCGCAGCGTCACGTCACACAGGGCAGGGCTGCATGGTGCGCTGCGCGGGGGTCAAACGATATCTGCGCCGACGAGCCCGGCCGATAGGGACCCGACACGATCGGCGCGCGGGCGAGCCAGGTCGTCGAGGAGAAATCGCCCGCGGGCCGCTCGCCCCCCGGGGAAACGAGGCGGTCCAACCAACCAGACACGGCCGCGTCGCGTCGCCTTATCCGTTGCTGCGGATCGACCGGTGGCCATGCCGCGGCGCGGCGCGGGCGCGGGCGCTCGTGGCCAGCCCAGCCAGGTCAAGCATGGCAGCGACGCCACTTCTGTCTTCTGCCTGTACTCGCATCGCATACGGCTGCGACCACTAGCCGCGCGCCCAATGGAAATTCCGCGGGTGGTGATGCCGCGAGCAACTGCAACTGACTGGGCTCGGGTCAGCCGATCCAGCGTACGTACCTCTCAAAGCGTACAACCTGAGAACTGAGATTTTCTTCATCAATCTCCCGGCGGAATGAATTATCCGCGAGAAGTCGAGAACTGAAATCTTTCAGCAGCTTTAGGATCCGTCTCCCCTGGCTGGACCACTGTTCGGTAACGTGCACAGGGCAGGGCATACAGCAAGGCAGCGAGACGCGTAGGGCCGCGCCGGAGGGATGGGTGGGCTGTTTCCAGGGCTACATGCCACACGACCAGCCTATTCGCGGCATGTATTGTCAACCTGGCTGAGGTGGACGCCCGACAGGAACAGCCTGTTCTCCCACCAGCTCGACTCCATCCAGGCACACACACATGCCCCTGCGCGCCCGCCTCTCACAAGGTTGTTGCTCAACGAACGAACAAATCATTTGCAAACGCTTAAGAGAATTGCTTAATCGCCCCAAAGCTGAATATGGATTACCCAATTTCAACCTGCCAAACGGCCTTTCGTTGCAAAGGGTTTGACGCTATGTGCAGGATCTCTACCAACCTGGAACGACCATCAAAAGGAACCCAAACGCTTTCTGTTTGGAAAAAAAAAATCTACCAGCCTTTTCGCTTTTATGTTGGACCAACGTTTGAATTCCAAACAAGGTGTCAGTTAGAATCAATCCTTTCTTAAGGGCAAGTATAACCGTGCAGACAGCTTGTTGTCTTTTTACACAAACAGACAGCTTATACAACGGTTTGTCTGCAAAGTGTTTAATTCATCCTTTAGCATACAAATCATGATGATCTAGTGCATACTTAGTCTTTGTAGTCATTTTGTTGCATACATTAGACAATCCATAGTACATTCAAATATTCCGCATGATACATAAATAAGACATGTATATAATAATTATCTAGTCATTAATAAATGTAAAATACACAAGACATATAAAATCTTATAAATATTACAGGGCTCGTTTTGCAAAAGCGTCGACCTTATCCTCTAGCTCTTCCTCGTGACCTCCGCTCGTTCTCATCCTCTCAGCACGGCAGCAACCTGACACCTCATTCTCATCCTTCCTCTCCCTCCTGCTGCTTCTTTCCAGCGAGCGAGCGAGCTGCTCTAGGCCCCTCCCTCTCCGGCCTCCGCTCGCCGGCCCCCCTCCCTCTCCCTCCTGCTTCTTCTTTCGGGTGCGTGTGCTGCTACTTCGCCGAGGTGGAGGACGCACGGAAGCTGGAGCTGGAGATGGAGGACGCGACGAAGCCCGTGCGGCGCGGTGGAGCTCGCACACGGCCGGCGGCCCCTGCGGCGGGCGTTCGGCCGGCAAGGCCCCTGCGGCGGGGCTGTCGCGCGCGGCCGGCGAGGACCCGCGGCGGGGCTGCGGCGTGCTAGAGGACGGCCCTAGCGGCGGGCGTTCCCCCGCGTCGACACCAAGGTCCGCCTCCGTCTGCTCCGGCGTCCGAGCTCTCCTCCGCCTTGCTGCCCTTCTTGCTCGAGAACTTTGGCGCCAAACGAATCCCCCGCGCAGTTGATCTCGCGTCGCCGTCGTCTCCCCGCAACCGGTCGTACAACGCCCTTCGGCTTCGTCTCCTCGCCTGGGAGCACGCACCTCCCTCGTCGACGAACGAGACGACGGCCTAGCCTCGGAGACGCCCGCGCGGGGGGAATCTGCAAAACTGTGATGCATGTCGACGGGTCGTACCCGTTGTACATGCCCTAAGAAAAAGTTGAACCAATTCAATGACTGAAGAACTGAGCTACATGTACAAAAACTAGCCACTGTCAGTAATCGGAGAATCGGAGACAGGAGATGAGGTACAAGACCAAGAGGAGCTAGAACTCAGAGCCACTGTCAGTAATCGGCTAAGGTGGTGTTTAGATGTTGAATTTGGGTGGGTGAATTTGGGAGTATGATGTCACTTCGTAATCATTGCGTCACTGTAGCATTTCGTTTGTATTTGTGAAAAATTGTCTAAAAATTAATTAATTAGGCTCAAAATGTTCGTCTCGCAGAGCACAACAAAACTGTACAATTAGTTTTTGATTTCATCTATATTTAGTACTCCATGCATGTTATGACATTTTGATGTGACGGGGAATCTTCTTTTTGCATAGTAAATTTGGGAGTGGAATTTTGGAACTAAACAAGGCCTAAGTAAAGACATTGTACAGCACCAAGTGAAAGAGTAAAAAGAATCTGAAATATCGCTGGGTATGTAATCTACAATAGTTTGAGTTCATATATCAATCATGGAAGCAATGAATAAAAACTCAGGTGGTATAAATAAGCACACACACTGCTGAGCTCCCTCCGCAAAACAAGAACGCAGCGCCATGCTGCTGTCAGGCCTTCCAAGGTTTGAATTACACGGTACAAAATCTCATATGAACTCAACCCGCAGCCAAGCGATCACTCAACTAAGTCAGCCAATCGTATCAGATACAACCCCGCCACAGCAGGGCGTTCCTCTGGGACATCGGCCAGCGACGTCCATGCGCCTCAGGTCATGATGAAAACCATAGTGGCTGCCTAGCCACTCTCGCCGGTCTCTCTCTGGCAGTGGCCTGGAAGAAGATATCTGTACCGATCAATTTGCTCCAGCAGATAGGCGGGGAGATGAACAGCGGAGTATGTACTTGGAATCGGCCCCAGCTTGGCAATGATCTCTTGGAATGTGTATTCTTCAGGAAGCATGTCGAAAAGATCAGCCCCCTCGCAAATCACATGCTGAATCCTTTTTGGGTTTAAGAAGTACTTGAATCTGATCCGATCAACATGGCTGTAGGCTTTCATCTTGAAGATGAAATCGTTTATGTAGCGGAAGCAAAAACTGCAGTGCCACCCTGAATCAGCCAGAAGCTCATCTGTTTGCCGAAAATGAGCATATCTCGTCTTTCCAGCTCGGTATCTGTGTACTGAAGCCCTCCAACTCTTGTCATCAAGTAAAAATTGGAATGAGTAGAGATAGTTCCTGAGCTGGAGATGAAGAACCTCAGGAATGTCATCACACCATCTCAAGAGGTTAATCGTATGCCCACTTGGGATCTCATCAACATCAGACATGATCAACAGGTCATCATCTGTGATGCCTGCAATCTTAATAAGTTGGTCGAGAGCAACCCTTTGATATGACTCCTCAACAAACGGGTTTTCTCCCTTCACGAACCTTCCTCCTATCGTACCATAGGTCAGCCGAGACTCAGCAAACTCAAACCGTTGGCGGTTTTCCTTGAAGTGAAGATCCTTCTTTATGCCAGTGAAAGTTGAATTGGACTCAAGCAGCACAAATTCTGACACGTATGGGCTCAGCTCGTGCCAACGGATATCAAGAATGTCGAGCTCGTTGCTGAAGAGCACAGCATCAAAGACACGGCGTGGAGCCTCCCTGACTTTCCATCCATGCAACTTGCAAAGGTTATTCATCGAGACATTTTCATGATAGTAGTGAGGAAGTATTGTGAAGGGCTTTGGGGGCTTCTCCCAGATGGGCCGGAGGAAGTAAGTGACCTTCTGGCCATGCAGGTATATGGCGAAGATCAGAATAGGAACACCGATCAGTAGGATCAACAAAGCCCTCAAATCAAATCCCCGTAGAGCACACTTCAGCCTTGACATGCTCAGAACTGACTTTGAACCATGCTGCAAACAAACCCAGGAAGCAAATCAGAAATCAGGCAGACTGACATACTATATGACAAGGCATAAATTGAACAAAACACTAAAAAGGCATTCTACTACGTGAATATATGAACTGTATTGTGTAACAGTGCTGATCATTCAAAACTGCAGAGTCAAGACATCACTTTTTTCTGCATCAATTCAACTAGAACAGCTTAAGAAGGGAGAAAACGTCATAATGCATTGCGACCAAGGGCATTGGGGGGAAAAGAATTGCCAAACTTGCAAGGAAAATTTAATTCACCAAGCATGAGAACCATAAATAGGGATATGAGCTCATAATCATTTCAATTCACAATTATGCAAAACAAAAGCTGGCACACAAATAGAAAAAAGTTGGATGCCCTACGGACATAGCACCATGAAGACAACCGTTGAACATAGGGAACATCACAGCCATCACAAATTCCTAGGTTGGCAGCACGAGTTTCTAAAATATCAGCCGTGACAGTCCCAACCAAGACACTAACAGTGATGTCCATGGTCTCCACATCATCAAGAAATTAATATAAAACACTATCCCTCCAATTCAAACACTACTATTCCAAACTAAAATTTAATGACACTCACTTCTCACTATGTCTTAGATAATGTATAGAAACCATGCTTTTGATCCATGTGGCATGTCATTTAATTCTTCTATGGACATCATTAATTCTATGGCCATCGTCCTAGTCATGGGTTAGGACTGCCCAAACAGCGCCCAAAATAATGCATGTGCAGTAGATTAAAGAAGTAACCGGTGGACCGGTGGAATATGCGCATTTTCTCTGTTAAAAATAATATCTCCATCGGTTGATAGCCTGGTGCAGATCCACCAACAGGAAGGCAATCAACTAGTTTTTTAATTTATTTAATAAAGAGAACAGCCTGTAAAATTACTTTTGCGGCATGAGAACCCTCGCCATCTGCACGGGAACCAATCGGGAATTGTTCAAAAAAGCTGGAAACTTTATCCCGAACGAAAAGAGAGATTCCGGGATTAGGCCAGACAGATGGATTGAGCCAGGTCGAGGGATTCTAGCCCAGCCAGAAGCATCCAGCCGTCCCGATTTCTATCCAACCATCTAATCCCCAGCACCCGCAGCAGTTGAAGATGCCGCCGAAGCAATCCGGGCGAGCATCCGCGATCCCGGACTCGGGAAATCTCGCCGGCGCCCAATCGAAAACAGGAACTCTACCGAGATTGGCAAAAACAGGATGCTGAACAGGAGCAATTGGAGCGATCAAAGCTTGAGGCCAAAAAAACGCGTTTTTAAACAGCACGGAAGAGGAAGAGGAAGAGTCAGGCACCGCCACGGCCGGGGCGGACCAGGCGATCCGCCGGGGAGACGGCGCGTGCGGGAGGGGAAAGCGACAGATCTGGCCGGAGCCGGGGCTCACCTCGTTGTCGCAGACGCCCTCGCAGATGTCCGTCTTCTTGCGGTTGCAGTATCCGGCCTCCATCGCGGCGAGGAGGGGGGAGGAAGAAATCAGCAGGCGTCCCCCAAAAGCGTGGGAGGAGACGGCGGGGCCACGCGCCGCACGAACCGCGCGCGCCGGTCGCGGAGCGGGTCAACACGGCACGCGTCTACCTCGCGCTGTCCCAATGGCGCGCACGATCGGGCCCTCCGCCCTCGCCCGGACGCCGCCGGGAGCAGAGCAGAGCAGAGCCCTCGCCTCGCCGCCGGCCTGCCTGCCGCCGCAGACGCCGGTGCGTGGCTGTGTTTTCCCCCTTTTCGCGCGGCCGCCCTCGAGGTGTCCGCGTATTCGCGTCTGGGTCCGGGGGGTCTCCTCTCCACGCGGGGCGCGTTCGGGGATTTTTTGTGGGAGCGCCGGGGGGCGGAAGCGCAAAAGGGCTCGGAGTCGATGGATGCGATGCGATTGATGGGGGGGGGAGGTGTTTGATGCGGGAAGGGGGTTGGATTGCGGGAGCCGCTTAATTATAGCCGTTTGGGGTGGGGTGGGGTGGGGTGGTGGCCTGCGCGTGGGCGTGGTGGCGTGGCTGGCCCAAGAGGGGAGAGCTGGTCTTTGTTTGTCCTCGTGCTAGGGGCATCCACCATCTGCTTATTTAAAGCGCCGATGAGGCCCAAGCACACGACCCCGTCATGCCTAATTATTTAACCAGATAGTAATACAAAATGAATTTTGTAAATTTTGAGTATATTTGATCTGCTCAAAAAAGATACTATATATTTGACGAAGTTAAAATAAGATTGGGAAACCTTTTTGTTGTGTTTGTTTATCCTTTGGCTTGGCTGTTTCGGTTAGGAGACGGTTGGTGTGAATGTGATTCCATGGGGGCATGTCTGGGTCTGGCCGTTTCGTCGGGCATCAGGCTCCAGCTCACGCTCATCAGCCTGTTGTGCAGGTTGGATTATGAGCGGAGATGATGTGGCGAGGATCCCTCTGCGATGCAATGACAAGGAGGGCATCTCTCTCGGCGGGATGCTTCCTGTGTGCTGCTGCCTCCTTATGTGTTTCGGCTGTACTACTGTTTCTTTTTCTCTTCTATATTCCTTTTTCTTCCACCTTGCTTATTTTGATAAGAGGACGTGTGATCAAATGATGACGGGTCATGTGAAGTACCGTGTGGTCTTTTTCTCCGCGTATGATGTCTTTTATCCGGTGACTTTTGATTGAATAGATTATGGTAGTACTACTAATATAATCTATGGTACAAATTTTTTTCCAAAATACCGTAACATAAGGCATGAGTAGCAAGGAGAATTTCGTCTGCATTGCTTCGGGCCATCTATTTCGCTTTGTAAAATCAGCTAGTGGAGAGACAACATACACAGTAGAACACATAGCATGTTCTGCAGGTTTTCTTGGAGATACTTTCCAATACATGTTTTTATTGCAGTCATCATGTAATATAAAGAAAAAACCTCGGCTGGCCATGGTTTAGCTGATTCAAGAAAAGTCCCATTGAACAAGTCTTCCAAAAGTCGGTCAAATAGAACAATTAATCCCTCTCTACACATTTGTTTCGTCTTAGCTTTGCGTTTCCGAAAAAAGGAACCTGTCAACTCTGCTTTCTCGTTTGAGCGAAAGAACAACAGAGATGGACGCCAAGTAACACCGCAAACCCAGCCAGCTAGCCAATTAGCTTATTCGTACGAAATCAGCTTTCTTTAGGAAAAAAAAACATGCACAAAGAACAAGCTTTATTCCCCAAACAAGACCATATGCAAGAGACGTTTCTTGGTAGCAAAACCAAATTGTAGGAACACTCTGCTGTGATTCCTCTGAGGCCTAGAAAACCATATTGCTCAATTTTTCGAATAGCATCCACAGTGTGATCATGCATCAAGGTACGCCAACTATGCACTACTCCATGTTTTTTCCCTTTATTGTTCATATAGAATTTCTGTTATATTTTCTTCTTCGCAACTAGGAACTAGGAATAATCCCTATTCGCTGCCTTCTGTTGCACAACAGTTGCTCTCCACTGCTACCCGATCGAGCATCTCCAGGCCGTAGCAAATGAAATAGAAACAACCTAATAAAACACCTTTATCTCCATGATGCATTATTGAGCTTGGCGCCATAATTATCATACCAGCAGCACCTGTATCTAGCTAGCACAACGATCTCCATGATGCATGGCCTCGTTGCACCTTTCTTTCCATGATTCATAAAAAGAGCAGGACTGCAGGAGGCAAGGCAAACATTCTAAAAAGTGCACGAAAGGTGGGGCGCTAGGCCGAGCTGCCGAGGGCGAGGAGAGCACGAGGCCAGTGAGGGCAGTCCCAAAACCACGACGTCCATGGTGATGTCCAAGAAATGAGAGAGTAATAAATACATACTAGACACTGTCTTGTCCAACGCCCGGTGTCTACAGCGGTTTCTATAGCAAAAAATATTAATTACCTTCACACATGTAGAAGGATCGGGCTGTGGCATGATTATTCTGTAGTCATCGTTCATTGTCGAGAATACAAAGAAAAAACTGATGTGACTGCCATAGATAACAAGACCATTGCTTGGCAAAGTTGCATTTGAACACCAACTCCCGAGATCGCAAGCTCACCTTTAAATCCATTCTTGTAACCAGCGGTAGGAGTTCCTCAAAAAAAAAATACGGTAGGATACTCATCTGTTCAAGCTCACCGCCACCAGTAGACCTCGCGGGGGCGCAGGGCGGGCCTCGCGGGGGAAGGCGCGCGCTCGCGGCGGCGGCGCACAGGATCGAGAGGAGAGGAAAACCCGGGGGGAAGAAACGAGTCGACGAGCCACATCGCGGAGCCTTCCGGTTTCCAATGTCTTGGAGCGGCCGCCGAAACGGTGTCGTGCATGCGACCCGGTTTCCTCAATTTTTCCTCTCTTTCTTTTTTAATTAGTATGTCACATCAGATTTTTGTTGACATTCTAATAAATTCTATAAACGTCAGCTGACATGGAGGGTTGGGTACCCCGAAAGAAGCAGGCAGGCAGCTAGCTCGACCCGGCAAGGCAACGGCAATGCCTCCCAGCGTACGCCGGCATGCCCTGTCTCCGGCCAGGCCAAACCGGTGCTGGTCGTTGTCGGGGACAGGATTTCAAGCGCGCGGCCGGAACACCACGTTCTTCCATGTATTCTGGGGGAAAAGGGATCGTCGCTTTTGCCCCTCATCCGTTTGGTTTTGCCTCGGTGCCGAAACGGCCGGCCACTGCGTGGCACTCCACCATCTCAGGCTCACATGTTCAGAATTTCTAGTGATCCATTTGTTTGTTTTTTCTTTCTGTTTTGTTTGTTTTTTCTTTCTGTTCTCCTCTCTTTCACCTTGCTGCATGTTAGTGCTTGGATATGCTACGTAGCTTTTTTGGCACTAAAACTATCGCCACAACCACAAGTACCAGAGGTTTGGTCGCAAAAAAAGAAGAAGCAAATACTGGAGCTTTTGGCACGCACGGGTACGCCTGATTTGGCTAGCTAACGCGACTGGCGAGGGCCCACCTGGCAGAGCGGCACCGAATGAGCTCTCGTTGCCCGTTGGAAAACCGTCAGGGGAAGTACGCGCTTCATCAGTGATCAGCCGTGGTGGGCCACCCACCAACTAAACGCGTCTTCCAAATCGCTCGGGCTAAGCTAGTACTCCGTAGTAAGCGTTAAACCACCTTGGTCAGTCATCAGTTTTGAAACCGGCGAAAGGGAGCGGCGCGTCTTGTCAGCTTTCCCGCGGGGTCAACGAAACACGCACGGACGAGGACACGTCGCTCGCCGGTAGAAAAACCATTCGGGTTATTATTACCCGCGACATAATACACTTGCGGTAATCCTAGTGAATGGATCCCCGTTTTGCTTCCGGGCGAAGGCACGCGCGCGGGCAGGCGTGTATCATCGATGCCGCCCCGCGGCCGTTGGTGACCTTGCGGCGTGGCGATCACATTCACATCACTCTGTGGGCTGGACCTGTTTGACCACCAGAAAAGGATCGTACCGAGCAAGTACCACGACCTGGCCTGCCGCGCCATTCAATGAAGCTTAGAAGTGTGCTCATGCTGGGCCCACTTGTCATCGAGACATTATAACCGTGTTCCATGCCGCCAGAGTTTGTTTGGGTGTGTTATTCCCCAAGATTCCCAAAATTCTCACTCCAAACTTCACTATTCACCTGTCACATCAAATCTCTCTCAACGAGACGAATCTTTTGAGCCTAGTTAGGTCATGGTAGGACAATGTTTACCACAAACAAACGAAAAATGATACAGTGTGATACAGTGTCCGATGTGACTTTTTCATCAAACTTTCATCCCACTTTTTGGAACTAAACACAGCCAGCAAGAACCGATCAAACTACTGTCCGAGAGAAAATATTGCTTGCCCTTGACATGACATGGGCTGTGTTTAGTTCCAAAAAATGGATGGAAGAGTTTGGTGAAAATATCACGTCCGACACTATAGCGTACTGTAGCACTTTTCGTTTGTTTGTGGTAAATATTGTCCTATCATGATCTAAGTATGCTCAAAAAGATTCGTCTCATCGTGTACATCAAAATCATGTAATTAGTTTTTTTATTTACTCACGTTTAGTGTTCCATAAACGAGGAGAGAGATTTGATGTGATAGGTGAATAGTGAAGTTTAGAAATTTTTTTTTGGAAAGTTTGATGATGTGATGGAGAATTAAACACAGCCATGATTTTTCTTTCCGAACGCCGGCGCGCGAGTGCTCTGGCCGACAGCGTAGGCATGATTTTCCGCATGCCGCATGGCGCGCAGGAATGTGCTGTCGCTTTGCTAGTCCAGCATCAGTCAGCACAGCGCGGCGGTCCACTCTTCAGTCAGTGTGGGTTATTTATTCTGATGCTGGAGCGATGATTTGAAATTCAGAACGCGATCGCCGTGGCCGCCGGCAATCAAGGGCGGAGCGAAGCGGAAGCAAGCAGAGCGGCGGGCAGCTGGCGGCCTGGCGCTCTCTCTCTCTCTCCCGCGTCACATGGGCGTGCGCCCCCGGCCACATGGAGGCAGCGCCGCGCGCCGCCCGCGGCCCGGCCCGGCCCGGCCCGGCGGCCGGCGGAGCGCTCCACGTCGGAGGGACGGCAGGAGTCGGCGGCGAAGGCAATCATCGGCCCACATGGCGGCGCCTAATCGCATCTTCCATCTGGTAATCAGCAACCGGCCCCGATCCTGTGTTGGATTAGCATTAGCAAAGCAGCTCGTTGGATTTTTCTTGAATTCCCCGCGTCGCAACGGATGGATCGGCGAACGGATCAAAGACGGGGGCGGCGGGCGCAGGAAAGCTCGGTCTCCGGATGGGACAGACAGCGCCGCAACCCAACGGCGTGGCGTGGAGCGTGGACGAGTGGATGGAATCGATCGGATCATTTGCGCGGGCTGGGAGGGAGACTGGGTCAGTCGTGGCTTACTCCAGTTTACTACTGCCCCAGCAGTTGCTGTGCACGTTCGGATAGTTGCCGAATAATGACACTAGCCGATGCGGCTGTTGGTTGGGAAAGCGGAGTAGACTAGAGTATTTTTTTTAAGGTGCAATTGGGAGATTAAACCATTTGGGCCCTCGGTTCAGCTGGTGTGCCCTGTTTTTATTATACTATCAAGAGGCAAGAAGCCGCCCGCCAAAGTTTTAAGAAAGGCAGCAGGAAAATTCCCAATCAAATACACTAGCACAGATGTATCTAGGATTACCAGCGTGTATGCGGTATAGACGTATATAGTAGCTGCTGGCTCCTTGGAATTCCAAGCGGGCGATTAGGGATTTTGTACTGTCTCAACTTGTAACGCAGTGCGCGGATTTTGCCATTTCTGGGGACATTCCTTGACCAATCGGAGTCCAACGAGCTTGAAAAATCGGGTATGCGCTTATCATGCATCGCACTGCCTCTTTCAGATTTGGCGCTTGGCTCAGCCATATATATATGGTTGACCCCTTTCTTGTCCTACGAGACTTCCTCCTCAGTTCGCCAGCAGCAAGTGGGACAAGAGCATGAAGTTTCAACTTTGGATGGAAATGTTTCCTCGTCATTAAGTACTCCCTCCGTATCGAAATATTTGTCGCTGTTGACTTTTTTCTACAACTTTAACCATTCGTCTTATTCAAAATATTATGCAAGTATCGTCCATTTTGTTTGTCGCATGCTTTACTATTGTAGCTATTTTAAGCTTGACTTACTCTTTTGCGTATTTACGATAATTTTTTGAATAAGACGAATGATCAAAGTTGTAGAAAAAAGTCAATGACGATAAATATTTCGATATGGAGGGAGTACTACGTGCTTCTTTTAGTTGGTAGGGTAACAATTCCAGCCTTTCCTTCGTCGGAAGCGTCGTACCGTTCACTTCCAATAGTTCAGAACTAGGTTCATTTCATATTAGCAACGTACTAGCAGCAGATCTCTCTCGTTCATTCCTGTGACCCAATTTCCATTCATGTGGTTTGAGCTTCTTGGTTGAATTATATCAATGATATCTAACCACCCTCCAAATAAATTTAGCTAACTGGTAATCAAAGGAAACAAGTTTCCAGTTATCCACCAATATACAAATGCTATACCTTACTATCAGCCATAGCTCTCAAATCATAAAGCACATGTGCCGTACCGGCTAGGCAAGAAAAAAAAAATCTGCAAACATCTGTTACACTCCAAAGAAGACTTGAAGCTAGTCAGTCAGTGTTGTTTTCTCATCAACCAAGAAACCACCGCCGCACACCCTTCATCAAAAGAGCAAGGAACAACTTGGCCGCATCAAACAGAAGAGGCAGATCCTCTGGATTCTGGAATAGGATGATCTTTCACAACTTGCTGTATCGACTTGAGAAGGATCATTTTTCCACAGCCGTTTGCGACAGTCGGCCTGGCCATATATGCTGTCAATGTCAGCAGCACTCGGAAGTAAACGAAAGAAATTTGGAAGAATTGGACGTGGCTGAGGTTAGGAGTCCGAACGTGCAATTTATTGGCTTTGCACATACTGATGAAGGTATCGGTATAGTATTATAGTATCTCTCAAATACATAAACATTTTCGCGATTGGGTTCAGCCTCACAAGATAAATGATCTGTAATAAAGCACATTATAGGGTTATTTGAGTCGAGAAAGAGCTATGGAGCCTATGCAGTGTACCAGCTGACCACACTACAGATTTGGCACTTGGCACAGCATTGCTGAACGCTTTCTTGTCAGAGGACCTCTCTCAATTCACCAGCAGCAAGTGGTAGAAGAGTCTGAAATAGAACTATGGTTGGAATTTTTCCTCATTTCTTTTTTTAATAATGGAATCACATTTTGCTTCCTTCGAAGCATGTACCTTTCACTTATTATCTGAATCATGCTGATTTCATCACACACCAAAAGATGAATACAGAAAAGTTAATAAATTAAACACCATGGTTTGTTCGGCGGGACACATTATTGATTATTGAGCACATACTCTATCCATGGCTGGCAAACAATTGCATTGCATCACCGCTGTTTCTATTGCCTGGCATGCATCATGGATTTGTTTTCTTTAACTCATCACACTGCTGCAACAATGGCCAATAATGGCGAACCAAATGTGTTACCTTGAAGCATAAGAAATAGGTCATTTATTGAATGTTATTTCATTTCTAGTAAGACATAATGACCAGCATAGATCTCCGTCATTCTATCCTGTGACCCAATCCGACATAATGAATAGCATAGATATCTAAACCACCCTCCAAACAAACGCTAATTAGCAATCAAAAGGAATCAAGTTTCCTATTATCTACAATAAACCAATGCTACCATACTACGTGGTCAACACTCAACAGGACTCAAACGGTAATTATTAGACTGAAGACTTGAAGCTAGTCAGTCAATGTTGTTTTCTCATGAACCAAGAAATGAGAAATTAGTCTCTTGCTCCCTCCGAAACATCTCACAAATACAGTAAATTTTTTTCACGATTGGGTTTAGCCTCAGAAGATAAAAAGGCGCCCTTAATTTTAAATCACAAGTACAAAACAGAAAGGAAAAATCCAAATCACCTAGGAGTAAATGATCTTTACTAAGGCACAATATTAGCTAATTTGAGTTGAGAAAGAGTAAGAACTAATTAAGAAGCCTATGAAGTATATATACCAGCTGACCACACTACCTCAAAACACTATTATGACCACAGCCATAGTTGAACAGTATCTTGTTCCGAGCTCCTAAATTTGCAATATTTTTTTTGGAACGAACTAAATTTGCAAATATTATTTATATACGGACTATTTGTCAGAGAGCCAATCTCAACTGAGGCAGCTTCTATGTCTTACCCCGGGCTTAAGTAGGTGTACTTTCTTTTTGGTGGCAAATATGAACATGTACTAGATCGATTATACATTATTGTTTAACTAGATCATATCGTAGACATGTAGGGACGCACAAATCAGTACTATGTTGTTTATATAAACATGTATTTTACAATACAAGAAAACTAGTCAACGAGGTTTCGTCATCTACTAAGAAACCACCGCACACCCTTCATCCAAAGCACAAGGAACAACTTGGCCGCATCAAACAGAACCATTCAAGTGGCACATCCGTAAACGTTCTTTTCGAGCTGGCCTTCGATGACCTAGCTTTTTCCGATATATATCATTTACTACATCGATTTTAGGAGGACCATGGGCTCCACTCCACGCATGTGCCTCCCACGTCAGCGACCCTACCCGGTCAAATTTGGTAGGACTGGAACTGGATGCTGATGAGGTTTATTAGGACTAATGACGGTGTTCAATCTGTATTTCAAACAGGTTAACGGTTAACCTAGAGCAGAAGCATCATATATCTACTTTAAGACTAGTAGAGTGCACGTGCGTTTCTTACCAGCAAAGCAAAATGCGGCCCAAGCAGCGTAGGCTTGTGAATCTTCTCATCCGCCATAAAGTCTTGCACACACTTACCAATAGCATAAACTGAGTTCAACAGGTTGTCACCAACAGACTGCCCCCATGCATACTCCCACAACCCTTCAAGATCACCAACATAATCCCAGAAAAACATTTGAACAACGTACCGGACGAAAGGTAAGTGCGAAGGGCGAAGTTGCGAAGGAATAGTTGTTACTGCTCTTAGTATAGTACCCACGGTCCATTTGATCATTTGCTGCGGTACCAAAGTTCAATCGTCATCTTCAGTTGAAAGAGTACACATTATATTGAGTACCTCCCTATCTTCGATCTCTCTTGTAAGAAATCCTACGCATCCCTCCTTTGTCAGAAAAGAAATAGGAATATGAGCCTGTACTCACTCACGCTGCCGGAGTACTTTTTGAGGGTAACGTAGTAAAAATCCTTTATTTCGGGGGATTTGCCTTTTCTTTCAAAATGAATTTATGCTTAGTCTAAAATTGGTAAATACCAAATAATAATAATAGAAAGATATAATATATTATTATTATTATTATTATAAATATGTACCAGTTTCCTGAAACTAACAAATAGAGTTATAGCTTTGATTGACTTACTAGCTTACGGGAATGCTTTGAATCTCAACTTACTTTTTTAGAGGGGGGATTACTACTGCATGGAAGGCCCCAAGCGTCGCCTTGAAAATTATGTGGAAGAGTTCCGGCTTGCTTGCATTAGGATCCATCCCTCCAAGAAACCATCAATATATGAAGCATATAGCTCCTCTTTGAGTTTTATTTTATTGGGGCGTGGGATGAGAGCACGATATGAGCATGCGAATTTCTTCGAATCTACCATGGGAGAGAAAAATAAGGGGTTGTGTGGATGGGGGTAGCCCCGGCTATTAGACGCCAGATTTCGTCTGGGTTCCAGGTGTGACTTGACTTGTATCCGGTAGGTCAAGGAAGGGGGATTTGGAGATTCTTGAAAGAATGTTTTGGCTTCTTCCTATTACGCTTCAACACAGAAGAAGATTGTTAAAAGGTGCTGGAAGGAGGATATATTTTTCCAATTGTTTCAATTGCCCAACCTCGGAATGGCCAAGGTTTAATGATTTCATGTAATTCTTCCGCTTACAGGTTTTTAATCGGTCTGTATCTTTGGCAAGCCTCACATCCTCGGGCGTATTTATTGCAATCTTTTTCCATGTTTGGCCAATAAAACCCATATCCGTGTATCAGCCATCTCATTCTTCTGCCCGCTTGATGTGCTCCAGCGATTCTTTCATGGACCTCAGCCATTACCAATAAAGCCCCCCTTTACCTTCTCTTTCTATTCTATAAAAAGGCGAACATCTAATCTAGGCTCGGTCGCCTTTCTATGAAGGCGAGCAGCCCAGCCCCTATAGAAAGAGTCCAGATAGAACGATTCTTTCTTACCTAAAGTCCCACTTGCTGACCTGCTTCCCTAAGGGAATAGAGTGACGTGCACTGGCACTAGATGAGCTTAAGATTTTCAATATACTTGCTTAAGACTTTCTTATACAATTGGCACTCCAAGGGAAGATCAAGGGATAAGCACTCACTATAATCGGGGTGAGATCTCGTAAGAATTGGCACCCTCGCCGCTGGCTTACTAAATTGTAGCTGGGTGACGTGGAAGACATGAAAGGAGCCTGCTAAAGCTTCATTCCAGGTTTGGTTCAGGAATACGACGCGACAGACAAGCGAGTTCCACGAAGTGAATGGTAAAGCGATCCAAGGCGCCAGTAAACAGAGCTTGAGTTGTGAAGTTTTTCGCATGTTCACACTGAGCTTCCTGGGATCGCTTGTAAATATGCCCTGACCAGCGCGTCTTTGTTCTACATGGCATCTGGATTCTCCACTACATGACCCTGACCAGCGCTTGTAAACTGGAAGGTAGTATCAACCAATATAAAATTACTGGAGTTCTATTTGAACTGGTTGACGAGAGAAAATCATTCAAATGAAGAGATAAGCAGATGAGGAGATACGATGATTCAAAGGAGAAGTACATGATCCGCATGCAGGACGCAAACCAACCTGAGGCCAGAGCGACAGGATCACGTCTCTGCTGTTTTGTTACGAATAGATGTACAAGCAGCATGCAGCTTCAAATTCCCTGTGTCCAAGTAGCTCACGTTTCCATATCAGGACCCACACCTCATGGGAAGTTGATATGGTTTACGGCAGCCATCCTAAGCAAGGTAATTAACGGATTATGTTCCCTGCAAGCCTGGGAGATTCGGCAGTTAGCATGGGGTGCTAGGTAAGGAGCAATCCACGTCAGGGTCTACATATGGCTAAGCCAAAAGACTTATCTGGCGAGCGTACGGAAGAACAACAGAGAGAGCCTTTGTTCCCATCTACTGTGCTCACATGCATATTAGTGAAATCTCTCACCAAGGTCTGCTTTCTTCACCCGTGCCTATTTCTCTTTGTTTTGTCATTTTGAATCGGGACAGATCCTTCCTTCTGGTTGAAATGAATGAATTACCACGCTTTCCCCTGGCTAATCTCTTTGAGCCGGTAGCTAAAAGAAAGTCCTTGCCTGCTCTTAAAGACGATGGATTAGAAGAAGCATTGGTATTGATCTTGAGAAACTCGGTGTAGCTATCCAAGCAATATTCAGGTGTCGCACGTGTTAAAAAAATTATTTTAATATTTTTATACTATTTTAATTCACATCCATCGACGGAGGAGAGAAGCTGGGAGATTGGGGCGGCGGCAGCCAGCTCGCCGTGTTCATCATCTTTTTTTATTATATAAATAAAATAACATAAGCTATATGATAGAGGCAACAACGTAATACTAAGAGCATTAAAATTAAAGGGCAAGGATGGTTGCAGTAATGTACAACAAAAATTTTATCACATGAACGAATCATACCTTCAGTGCAGCTTCTGTGGGCATCCTATGGCAACATGGTGATGCTCAGAGCCGGCAATGCTTGCATCATTGCAAACTGCAGCAATCTTTGCAATCATCCGGAGATTTTCATCCATGCTCAAGCTCGACCAATCATGTATTTTCCCATCAGTTGGATCATAAGTAGTCCCATGGACCTTAAAGCTCCTTAGGGTATCAGGCCACCTCCCAATCGCTACAAGTTTTCACGGCAGACATCTGATTGGTGGTCAAAGTTCCTGTCTTATCAGAGCAAATCACAGTTGTGCACCATGTCAAAAAAAATATCACAATTGTGCAACCCAATGTCTCCACACTGGGCAACTTCCTCATAAGGACATTCTTCTGTGCCATCTTCCTTGTGCCGAGTGCCAAGCATGTGGTGATCACAGCAGGCAAACCCTCTGGGATTGCTGCAACAGCCACTGCCACTGCAATCTCAAAGTAATATGTGCACTACTAAAATGAGAATTTGAAATTCCTAGGCCATCCGTCTACATACACCCAGGAGAGGAAATACTTCACGTTGATGAGCCAGACCAAGGCACAGATCACACCAATTATGACAGTTAGTGCCTCACCAAACTCATTGAGTTTCTTCTTCAGTGGCGTGTCATCCTACTCCTGAGATGCTTCCTAGATCTGCACGTGGATCTTGCCAATTTCGGTTGCCATGCCAGTGCCCGTCACAACACAGACATGGATCTTGTGGCTGGTCTTGTTCACTGAAGCGGTCTCGCCGGTGAGGGATCCCAGCTTGACGCGGAGGGTAGAGCTGATAAGCTGGAGGATGCGCATGTCCGTGGGGACCTTGTCACCGACGTGGAGCTCAACGATGTCATCGGGGACGAGTTCGCGCGCCGGGAGGCCATGCGACCACCGACCGTCACGCTTGACGGTTGTAACACCCTAAAAATTCCATCACAAATAAATCATAGCAACTTGGTTTAATTTATTTTTCTAAGGACTTAATTAAATTTTTAAAATTAATTTGAGCCCAAAAATATTTAAACATCATTTAAATAATTTTTGAGCAACAAGTGCATGTGCATCATATTTGATTTGCAGGTGTTTTGTTTGTTTTGTGTGTGAATTTCAAAATCATGAAAAAGTCCAGAACCCGCCCCTCAACTCTCTCTCAATCTCTCTTTCTCTCCCGGCCCAGCCCATCTCTCTCTCTCTTCTTTCGGCCCATCGGCGCTCCTGGCCCAGCTCACCCCCCCTCTTTTTCCTCTTCCCGCGCGGCCCGTCCCCGCTTCTGGCCCAACAACGGCCCAATCTTCCTCTCTCTCACCGCCGCTGACAGGAGGGCCCCGCTCGTCAGCCCTCCCCTCTTCCTCTTCCTCTTCCTCCCGACGCCCTCCCTTGTCTCGCCGCCGTCCGAGCCGCTCGGCTTCCCCCGCGCCGCTCCCTCTCCCGCGCCTCTTCCCCTCCCATCTCCACCGAGCCCGGGAAACGGCCGCACCACTCCAACCCCTCGCTCCCCCACCGAAACGGCCTCTCCACCGAGCTCTCCACCGCCGAGCGCCATTAATGGCCGGCCCATCCTTTCCCCTCGGCACCGAGCCCCCCCTCTCCTCTTCGCCCTTTAAAGAGCACGACCGAGCCCCTGAGAACCCTCTTCGACCCCTCTCGCCACCCAATTCCCCCGGAGCCGCTCCAATTTCCGCCGCCGCCGCCCGAGCGCCGCCACGTCGTCGATCCGTCGCTCCGGCACTGCTTCACCCCGTCCGACTGCACCGAACGCATCGCACCGTGGTAACGACGCTCCCCATCCTCTTCTTGCTCTCTGTTCCGCTCTGTTTGCACTCCGACGGCCTTCGCCGGCGCTCTGCCGCCGCCCTTCGTCGTCGAGCACCGCCACCATAGCAAATTGGACAACTAGGACTCTCTGAACACGCTCGCCAACTCTCCAGCGACCCCCAGAACCATTTCGCGGTCGAAATCGTGGCCGGAACCCCGAGTTCGGGTGAACTCCGGCGAAGTTCACCGCCGCCCGCCTCTGTCCGCCGACGAATCACCACCCTCACTGCGCAATCCACGACAAGATCACTCCCATCGAGTTCGCCATCTCACCCTGGTCCTTTAGTACCAATCCGCGCTCGAAGACACGCACCACGGCTCGAGTTCGAGCTTCTCCGGCGAAGTTCCGACCCGGCGCCGCCGCACGCCGGCGTCCCGCCGCCGCCCGACCTGACCCCTCTCTGTCAGCCGTCCATCGCAAGATCAACGGCCCACGTTCAATCTGACCGAAGTCAATTGGCTGAATAACGGTCAACCGAGGCACTTTTGCAAAAGAGACCCTGCCTTTCTCTGAAATTAACCCGCCGTCCTGATTAGTTCAAAAATAATTAGATTTAGGTCCTGGATTTTACAGAAAGCACCCCAAGCTTCTCTGATTTTATTTCCCGAAGCCCAGCCCTTGTCTTTTGCGCGTTAGCCCTCGGGTTTAATGCGTATTTATGTTTTAGCCCCTGGTTTCCTTCAGTTTAGCCCCTGGAAATTTAGTTTTCTTGCCAGCAAGTCCCTAAAACTTGTTTTGGCCATATCTTTTCCGTCCTAGCTCCGTTTTTAGCGTTCTTGGTGTCCAAGCGTTCGTCTTTTCGAGCTTATTAGTTTTAGATGCTTGTTTTAGTCTATTAAGAATGTTTGATGTACTGTTTTCTTATTGTTTTAATTGTGTTGTTTGTAGACCTCGTGCCAGTTGCAACCGAGTCGCCCGTCGACGCGGATCCGGAACCATTCTACGAAGAAGAAGATCTTTTTGTAGACCAAGGCAAGTGGCCCTCCCCGCATATTCTTTTTGTCCTATATAACTGCATGTCAAACTAAAATTTACTATTATTGCATTAAAATGATGGGAATACCTTTTTAAGGATTTATCTAGTCTTTTACCATGCTCCCTTGTATCAACCCCTGTTTTAAATAATATTTTTGGGTTAGTTCATGCTTAGTGTTGCAATACCTTGGGAATGGTTAAAATGAATCTTTATAAAATTGTTGATCACGATATCTTTAATAATAAATGTCGGTTAATGCAAGAGAACTTTTATTTAATCGGAACATGGAGAACCACCCAAGAAAACAGTGCAACCATGGTGTCAAAATGGGCTCTGACCTTAGCCAATTAATTAGATGTGCGATTGTACTGATGGCCTTATCCGAAAGGAGCAGAGGGGGTCTGGGGTTGCAGGGGTACAGTCCGGTCCTCTTGGGGTAGCAGCCTTTGCTAAGGTGCTGACCATTAGGGAGGATTGTGGTCCGCCCTAGCTGTAACTCTTGCGGGTTGTTGGACCTTTGCATACCTTTGTAAAGGCTTCGTAGTGGACCCCTAGCCACTCACCTCGGAAGTGTTTAAGGGCCTTGCAAACCCGGGCAACATGGGGAACACGAGCTATGGTGAAAGTGTACAACCTCTGCAGAGTGTAAAACTGATATATCAGCCGTGCTCACGGTCAAGAGCGGCTTGGACCCTCACATGATAATTAAACTTAAAGATGGAATCTAAATCATGGTTTTTCTCGTGGGTTTTGAAAGAGATGTTCTTTTAAATGCTTAAGTGGGATGGTATGAACTTACATCTAGTAAATAGGAAACTGCTAATAAAACTTGATCAACTCTAAAAAGCTCACTGCTGTGAACCTTAGCCTTTCCTTGTGGCCTTGCATTTTCACCCCGCTTGTTGAGTACCTAGTTAGGTGTACTCACACTTGCCATTGCTGAATCAGAAGAAGGAAATGGAGAAGAATACTACAGCGACTACGATGAGTTCTGAGGCTTGCGTTTCCCCCAGTCAAGATGCCTGTGGAAGATGGAAGCTGAAGACGCTTCGTTTAGCTATCGCTTGTTTTCGATAAAGACCTTCGAGTCTTCCGAGAGTGTAATATTAATATTATCATAAATCTCTTGTAATTTAGAACATTGTGTTTCGATATTACACTCTCTTGTCTATCATATGTGTGTAAACATGATCCTGGCGCACATATGAAACGCACTTGGTTTTCCTTTGAAAACCGGGTGTGACAGGAGTGGTATCAGAGCAGTGTTGACTGTAGGACGCAGCCTTAAGTTAGAACTGGTCGGAAATTAAGGACTCAACATCTAGAAAGCCATGTCACCTTTCAAAATTCCCCTATTTTCGTATAAAAATCTAATTTATATTATTTCTTTTTGTTAAAAGATTTCATCATTTTGATTTATTCTATACTGAGTCAGTTTTCTTTTCCTTGTCAGATGGTTCGTGAGTTTCAGACCGCTCGTGCTGTCACCGGAGGTTCACGCCCTGCTGGACCGTCAGTTCCCCAGCACCCCGTGGAGGCACCCGCTGAGGAGGTCCCGGTTCAGGTACTGCTTGAGGCACAGGCAGAGGCACAGGCAGAGGCACAGGAGGAGGAGCCACCTCAGCTCTACGACGGCACTGTGCTCGAGGTGGACGCCGACGGAGACATGGTGATTCCACCAGGTGCTCCTGCTGCCGGCGACGCTGCACCGGACGCTGCTGGAGGTGACCCAGACGACTCTGGGGACGACAGCGACGAGGAGGAGCCCAGTGACGGGGATGACCCCGACATGGAGGTGGACGACCAGGAGAACGACAACAACAACGACGAGGAGGATCCAGAGGAGCCCCGCCAGCGTGGTCCGGAGTACCACCTTCACGCTTCGCTGGGTGGTACCGGGCTGTCGGTGCCGGAATTGGTCGGCCAATCCCCGGCGCCTAAACAGAATGCGCTGTGTCCCGTCCCTTGACGGTTAATGCAAGAGCTTAGTACAATGAGGCGGTATTTATCCTGGTTCCGACCGTGGGGGTCGTACGTCCAGCGAGGGCGCTCAAGGGCGCTGTACTATCTTGCACCGGAGTGCTTGCAGAAGGGGGGCTACAAGCAATGCGGGAGAGGAGATTTCTCCAAGTCCCTGAGAGCGGGTGTTGGGATGTAGTCGAATGTCTGTCCCGTGTGTCGTGATTGTGTTTCGGGTTGTTCGTCTCTTCGTCCCCCCTTTTTCTGGTCGGTCCCCTCCTCCTTTTATAGACCAAGGAGAGAAAGGAGGGGGAGGCGTTTACAAGTACATGCGTGAGGCGTGCCACAGTGGGGTGTACTGGAGAGTATGGCGTCGGGCCTGCCATCGTCCTTGACCCTGGCAGGAGACTCATGGCGATCCCTGGCCTGGCTGTCTCTGCGCTTGTCCTGGAGCGGCTTCGAGGGGTGTTGCCGTCGTAGTTCACGTCCAGCTGCCCATCGCTGATTGACCTCGAGGGTAGAGTAGGTGGAGAAAGGACGAGAGTCGGCAGCACAGGGCCCGGCTTGGTCGTCGTCGTCGGCCACAGCGCGCGGCGTGCTTCGTTTGTCAGGGGATGGCCGAGAGTTGGCGGACTCGACCTGTCGCTTGCCATCACCTGACCGGGAGTTGGTGGAACAGGGGCGCGGATTGACCCCTGAGAGTCCGCACAGTGCTCTGTACCGCCGCGTGCGTTTTCTCAGTGGCGGTGAGGGCGGATGGCGACCGGAGCAGGTGGAACAGTGGGCACTGTTGATGCCTGGCGCGGTATGGGGGAAGATTGCCTTTTGACTTTGGCGCTTGGCTGATGGGGCGGGCATTAATCGCCTTCGTCGGGTGGCGCGCCGGAGTGTATCGGGCGGAGTCTGCTTTGCCCGCTCGAGGGGGTTCGCTACCCTCGAGCGAGGCGGAGTTTGTCCTGCCCGCTCGAGGGGGTTCGCTACCCTCGAGCGAGGCGGAGTTTGTTTTGCTCGCTCGAGGGGGCTCGTTACCCTCGAGCGAGGCGGAGTTTGGATGATGACACGGTCTTTCGTGGTTAGTGTGTTTGTTTTTGTTTTTATAGGGTGATTACCCCGATGGTTAGGGGACCCCCTGGGTTTGTCCCCGACAGTAGCCCCCGAGCCTCTGGCGGACTGAGGTTCAGTCGGGCAGAGGCTGATGGTTTCGCAGGGTCATTCCCGGGCCTTACGTGGGGATTTATTCCTTTCTGATTATGCACGTTCTTCCGTGGGGGCGCGCGAGCGCACCCGCGGGTGTAGCCCCCGAGCCCTTGGAGGAGTGGATTCACTCGTGCAAGGGCTTTATTTTGTGTCGATTGCTCTACTTCCAACGCGGCGGGGATGAAACCGAGCTACGCCGAATTCAAGGGGCGGACCCTGTACGGTTTCGAAGCGTTTTGCGCATAGGAGGATATGTTGCAGGGAGCCCCTGAGCTCCTGGCCCGTGTGGAGGCGATCGGAGGGGCTTCCTGTCTTTGATTTTCGACCCTCGCTACCCCTTTCGCGGGGGAGAGGGGTGAGGTCATCCGTGCAACCCTCGAATTGGGCAACGTACGCGGATACCTCAGTGAGCTGTTAGCGGGTAGTTCAAGTGGACGTCCGTGCCCCGTTCGCTAGGGGTCGGCTCGGGGTCCGGAGACACGTCCATGTAGCGCTTGGAAAGGTTTGCTAGGTGGGGCTCGGTCCCTTTCGTAGGGACCGAGGGCGCGAAAGCTCTCCCTCGTTGGGATCCCCCCGACTAGCTGCCTTTGTCTGGCCTTGAACACGACAGGAGCGTCCCCAAACTTCGCGTTCGGGGTAAAGTCCGTTCGACACGCCCGAATCGTCCCTGACTCTGTTGATCTGGAGCGCCTGTCGAACCCTTTCGAGGGCCAGGCTTCGTACTCCTGATCAGTAGGGCCTTGCGTAAGATGCGGTTGCTCCCGAGCAACGGGCTCGAGGCTTGGCCGAGCGCGATTGGCGGTCTTCGCTTTATTCGATCTGGGGCACCCTTTGAACCCTTTCGAGGTTCGGGCTTCGAATCCCCAATTAGTCGCGTTCGTGCCTCGGGAAGGAGGAGCGTTGCAGCTTTACCTGGGGGGAACCCAATGGTTGGGTCGTTTCGGCTCCGCGGGCCCGCGCACAACCGCTGGCGGGCGTGGGCGTGGCTGACGCGTCGCGGAGTGGGCGAGATGGGCGTAGTGGGCGCGCCTTTTTAGGCGGGCTTGGCGCGCGCGCGGGGGAGGCAAGGCGACGTGCAATTAAGCATCGCAGGCGCGCCGTCTCCGCTTACCGTGCCGCAGTAAATGCTGCCGCCCACGCGCGCCGGTTGTTGGTGATCCTCGTCGTGCGCCTGGCCCGGGTGTCAGCGACTCCACATGCCACCACGCTTAGCGCGCGGGCTCGGTGGCGGCACGCGCGGGCTGGCGTGGCGCGGCCGGGGAGAGCCTGTCCCTTATAAAAGTGGAGCAGTGGAAGGGGATTTTTTACCTTTGCCATCTCTCGCTCCAGCTTTCGCCCGTGCCTAGTGCTTGCCTCCAGCCTGCGCGTCGTGCTCCGCTCGCATCTCGCCACTTTCGCCCCGCGCCTAAGCTCCTCTTCTCGCCATGGTTGTCCTTGAGGGCGCCACGGAGTGGACTCCATCGATCGCCACCGAGCACCTCCTGGAGGGTTTGGTGAATGGCGGGCAACTGTCGCCCCGGGGCGATTCAGCGCGGCCGGCGTGGATCGTTCCGGCGCTGGCGGCCAGGGCGCCGAATCCGCCGGTGGGCTACGTGGTGAGCTTTATTCGCTTCCACGAGCGGGGCTTCAACGCGCCCGCAAGCCAGTTCATGCGGGGGCTCTGCCATTACTACGGCGTGGAGCTCCACAACTTCTCTCCCAACGCAATCTCGCAAGCGGCGGCGTTCGTCGGCGTCTGCGAGGCCGTCTTGGGGGTCGAGGCGCACTGGGACCTATGGGTCCACCTCTTCCGCGCCGAGCTCAGCACGTCCGGCGCGGGGAGGGGGGTGCGCCGTTCTTCGTGCGCGGGCGGCCTCACGCTTGCGCCGGTGGAGTCCAGGAAGCGCATTTACCCGGGCTGCAAGATGACAACCAACAACAGCGGGTGGGCCAAAGGGTGGTTCTACCTGCGCAATGACGGCCTGGGGCTGCCGGAGTACACCGGCAAGGTCCTGACGGAGAAGGCCGACTCCTGGGGCTACGGCGTCTCCGGCGACGCCCAGCGGCAGAGGCTCCGCCCGATCGTCGATGTCCTTCGCTCCCTGGAGGGGTCAGGATTGACCGTGGCGCACGTGCTTGCGCACTGCCACCGCCGCCGTGTGGTCCCTCTCATGGAGAGGCCGCTCCCTCTGTTCAGGATGATGGAGGGAGCGGACCCGACGGCGTTGGCGGCGTCGCGCATGCTGGCGGAGCCGCTTCTCGAGGAGTATGTCGTCACACGGGTGCGGACGGCGGTCCACCCCGACACCATGCCGAGCGACCTCCGGTCGTTCCGGCTACGCCCCGACGAGGGCCACATCCTGTCGGTGAGTCCTCCTTTTTCCTCTTTGTCATCTTTTTTGGAGCTTCTTCTTGATTTTGTCGTGATTTCAGGGGGTGGACTGCGGCCTCTACCGCTCCGTAGCGCCAACTCCGGAGGTGCGGGCCGCGAATCGCGCCCGCCGCGACCGCGAGAGGGAGGCGAAGGAGGCGAAAAGGGCCAGCAGTCGTAGGAGGCAGGCCCGGCGGGACGCGCATCAAGCGGCGCTTCGCCGGTGGAGGAGGGACGGCGGGGAGACGCCGTCGACCCCCGAGGACTCTCCGAGCGGGGAGGAGGGCGAGGAGGAGATTGCCGGCGGCGGGGGGGGGGGACCCGCCGTCGAGGCAATAGAGGCGGCCGTGCCGCTGCCGGATGCGGCCGTGGCGGTCCCCAGCAACGTCGCGTCGGCGGCGATGCGGGCGATGGTCGCGCCGGCTCAGCACGCGGCGTCGCGCCCGAGCGTCGAGGGTTCGGGGGGTTCGCAGCCCCCGAGCGATCCGAGGGGGACCTCGAGCTCGAGGAGGGCCCCTTCTTCAAGTGGCTCGAAGCGGAAGCTGCGAGATTGCATCCGGTGAGCTCTTCCTCGAATCTCCCTTCGATTTCGTTTTTCCATACGATTTCTTTTTTGACCTATGTTTCCCTTTTCTTGGTCCAGCGCTCGGGACGTCACCAAGGCTTCCCCTAATCTTGCGCCTAAGAAGGCGCTGAAGGTTGGGGGGTCAGATTCCCCTCATGCCGGGGTGGTGCGCTCGCGCGGGGCTCCGCGTCCCGCAGCGGCGCACGGGGCGACGCCGGCGGAACCGGCGCCGGGGGCGCGAGGCTCTGGACCGGCGGGGGGGGGGGGGGGGGGGAGAGGACGCCGCCAACGACGGAGCCGGAGCAAGGTGCCCCGGTTGTCGAGGCGGGGCCGGGGCATGGCACCCTAGCGGCGAAGGCAGGCGATCGTGGGAGCCGTGCCGCCGCTTCGGTTCCTGCCGGTCGAGGGCAAGAGGCGGTCGCCCCGCCAACTTTAGGTGGTGGTCCGCGTGCTTCCCCCATCGGGGCCTCTGCTGCCGAGGTGTCGGCGGCGCGGTTCCTGTCTCAGGGGCCGCCGCAGATGCCCGCGGTCCGAGGGACGCCCGAGTGGGATGCTGCCGAGGCAGCGCAGCTCCAGGATCGGCGCATGCCGAGCGAGTGGCCGAAGGGGCCCGGCGTCCCCGCTCAGGTCTGGCGAAGCGCGGCCGAGGAAAACGAGATATGGGCCCAGGCCGAGCGGATCGGGACGGATCTGGAGCGGGCCATCTCGGCCGCCGCCGACCTCCACTCCAGGCAAGCGCTGGAGGTTTTCGAGGTATTCTCACTTTCATCTTTAGTATTTCGAGGCGTTTTTGGTTTCTTGGCTTGATCTTGGTGACTTTTCGGGTAGGTCCTTCAGCAAGAGGCGGCGGACAAGACCGCATGCATTGCGGGCTTGCACACCGACCTCCGCCGGCTCCGTCAGGCGAACGCCGACTTGGGCACGGACGTGACCCGGCTCACCGTCCGAGCCAGGGAGGCGGAGGCGGCGGCCCGAGCGCACGAGGAGGCCAAGGCGCGCGCGGAGAATGAGCGCGATGCTGCGACGGAGCGGGAGGCCCGGACCTCGTCCGCGGCGTTAGAGCGGTTTGAGCTCGAGCGCCGGGCTCGTGAGGCCGCGCAGTCCCAGCTCGCGGAGGCGTCGGCTCAGGCGGAGCAGAAGGCCCGGGAGGCCGAGCAGCTGAGCTGCGCGTTCCGCGAGAAGGAGGCCGCGCTGGCGACCGCGGACGGCCTGCTCAACGAGGCGAGAGTCCTGGTGGACGGTAAGACTTCACGTTTCCTTCGGCTTTTCCTTGTGTCGAAAACTGCTCTCTGATATGCCCGAGCTTTTTGTCAGAGTTGCGGAGGGCCGAGGCCCAGAAGGCGGACGAGGTGACGGCCCTCCAGGCTGCCTACTCCGCGGCCCAGGGGGAGCTCGAGGCGCTGAAGACTGCGGCCGTCATGGCGTGCCGAGACGTCCAGTGCGTCGACGTGCAGTCGGGGTCGTCGCTGTCCAGCCGCCTGAGCTCCCTGAAGGGCTGCGTGGCGGAGCGTCTCGAAAACGCGCTTCACCTCGGGGTGAAGAAGGCACTTGGGGTGGTGTCGACGCACTACGACATCGACCTCGCGGCGGTGGGGCGCGGGTACTTCATCGACGCCGACCTGGATGACGACGCCGCCCTCGCTGCCCTCGAGGAGGCTGATGACGGTGCCGAGAGCGCCGCAGCGGCCTTGACCCTCAAGTTCCGGTACGATCTTTTCCCCGAGGAGGAGGAAGATGCGCCTGCCGACGCCGAGCCAGGGACCGCGATCGCTGCTGAAGTCGAGGTCGACCCGGAGGCCGACGCCGTGGCGGCCCTCGAGAACGACATTGCTTCGGTGAGCGGCGAGGAGAGTGGTCCCGGGGCGCTTTTGTCTGTCCCCTCGACCCTTGCTGCCGGGTCCATCGTGCCCTCGCAGGGGGATGGAGCCTGAAGAATTCGGGCTTCAAATGTATCTTATGTACATGTATAAAAACTAAATTTAAAAGTCGATTGCCTGTTTCGCACTTGTTTGGTTGTTCTGATGTGCTACTCTTAGCTCTTCGAGAGGTTGTGGCCGGGAACTTCGGATTCGTGAGTAATTAAAGCGTGGGGTGGTGAGGGAGGCGCTGTAGCCTTTCGCGGGCATAAGCAGTCTCACGACTCGACCGGCTCCAGCTTTGACTAGCTCACGCCCTGCCTCTCTCTAAGCGTTTCGAGTTTTAGCACAACTTTCGAAAAAACCGGGACGATCAGGGGGGTTAACCCCCCTGTAGCCCCCGAGGGGGGCTTGGTTTTATTAAAAATAAAACCAAGGTCCCCTTAGTTATGTTGTTAGCAACAATGTTTCCGGGTTTTATTTCGGAAACTTCTCGTTATTGTTAACTAAGAACGTGAAGTATCTACGAGAAAAAACGCTAAGGGATTTAGGGATAGGAATGACGTAGCTGTTTGCCGTTTCGGGTGCTGTCGAAGGCTTCGCCCCTTTCGCTCGCCCGCTCGTAGGCGCCGGGCTCGGGGTCCTTGGCGATGATGAACGGCCTTTCTCGTGGCGGCGCGGACGTTTCGCGCCGGTCCGGTCCAGGGGGCGTCTATACCTGGGCTGCGGGGTGACCACCAACACGAATTGGTCGGGCCAAGGGGAGGTTTCGTTTGTTTGGCGTGCCGCGCTTTCCCCTTAACTCGAGATTGGTTTCGGCAGAGGAACACCAGTAACTTTGGCGTCGAGTGGCGAGGGGGATGTCGTAGCCTTTGGGGGGCGTAGGCGGTCCCACGACTCTGCCGACTCTCAGTCGCGGTAGACTCGTGCTCTGCTTTCACCTTTCCGGACTTAAGGAGGAAAGGCTTGGCAACCTATTTAACCGTTTGTTCTATTGTGCTGCTCTTGGCTTGGAGAGATTTCAGACGGGTATTTCGAATCCGCGAGTAATTAAGGCATGGAGTGGAGAGGGAGATGCCGTATCCCTTCGAGGGCGTAGGCGGTCTCACGACTCAGCCGGCTCTAGCTTTAGTTAGCTCGCGCCCCGCATCTTTCCAGACGCCTCGAGCTTTGGCACAATTTTCGAAAAAACGGGGCGACTAGGGGGGTAAACCCCCCTGTAGCCCCATTGTTTGTGTTGTTAGCAACAATGTTCTCATGTTTTTCGCAAACTCTTTATTATTGTTAACTAAAAACACGAAGTATTTACAAGAAGTACTAAGAGTTTTAAGGATAGAAGCGACGTAGCTGTTGGATGTTCCAGGCGTTGGTGAAGACCTCGCCCTTCTCGTTCGCCAGCTTGTAAGTGCCGGGTTTGAGGACCTTGGCGATGATGAACGGTCCTTCCCACGGAGGAGTGAGCTTGTGGCGCCCTCGATTGTCCTGTCGCAGCCTTAGCACCAGGTCCCCTTCGTGGAGGTCCCGACGCCGAACCTTCCGAGCTTGGTGTCGCCGGAGCGATTGTAGGTAGCGCGCAGAGTGAAGTAGCGCTATGTCGCGGGCCTCGTCCGCCTGGTCCAGTGAATCCTCGCGGTTCCTCTGGTTTTGTTCCTCTTGGTAGGCCTTGAGCCTCGGGGACCCGTATTCCAAGTCAGTTGGGAGGATGGCTTCGGCGCCATAGACGAGGAAGAACGGGCTGAAGCCTGTGGCCCTGCTCGGAGTTGTCCTGAGACTCCAGATCACCGATGGTAGCTCCCCAACCCATCTCCGGCCGAACTTGTTCAGCTTGTTGAAGATCCTTGGCTTGAGGCCTTGTAGTATCATGCCATTGGCACGTTCTACTTGGCCGTTCGTTTGTGGATGTGCCACGGCCGACCAATCAACGCGAATGTGATGGCCGTCGCAGAACTCCAAGAACTTCTTGCCGGTGAATTGGGTGCCGTTGTCAGTGATGATCGAGTTGGGTACCCCGAATCGGTGGATGATGTCGGTGAAGAACATCACGGCCTGCTCGGATCTGATGCTGGTGATGGCCCGGACCTCGATCCACTTCGAGAACTTGTCGATGGCTACCAACAAGTGGGTGAAGCCCCCGGGCGCTGGGCGGAAGGGCCCCACGAGATCCAACCCCCAGACCGCGAAAGGCCATGTTACAGGGATGGTCTGCAGGGCGTGCGCCGGGAGATGCATCTTTCGTGCGTAGAACTGGCACCCTTCGCAGGTGCGCATGACCTCGTTCGCGTCGGACACGGCGGTGGGCCAGTAAAAGCCTTGCCGGAATGCGTTACCCACGAGGGTGCGCGGCGCTGCGTGGTGTCCGCACGCCCCGGCGTGGATGTCGCGGATCAACTGCCTTCCCTCGGGGATGGGGATGCATCGCTGTAAGATCCCCGAGGCGCTGCGCCTGTACAGCTCGCCGCCGACCGAGACGAAGGTCTTGGCCCTTCTGGCGATGCGGCGCCCCTCGGTTCGGTCCGAGGGCAGCTCTCCGCGGTCGATCCAAGCGAGGTATGGATTGCGCCAGTCTTGCGGTTGTGGGACTTCGTCGATTTCCATGGCCTCGGCCGAAGGAGTCTCGACGTTGGTCGCTTCGAGCTCCTCCCTCGAGGGGTCCTCTTCCATGGGTTCGACCCCCGCAGCCCCCGAGGGTATCCCGTGGGTTCCGGCCTTTGATTCGAAGCTGACGGAGGGGCGGTCGAGGTCGCGGGCGAAGACGTTCGGAGGAACGGTGATTCGCTCTGACGCGATCTTGGCCAGCTGGTCCGCTTCCTCGTTGTATTTGCGCACGATATGGTTCAGCTCGAGGCCACAGAACTTGTCCTCGAGACGACGAACCTCGTTGCAATACGCCTCCATCTTTTCGTCGCGGCAGCTTGCGTTCTTCATCACTTGGTCGATGACTAACTGAGAATCTCCCCGGACATCGAGGCGTTTGACGCCGAGGTCGATGGCGATGCGTAGCCCAGCGAGGAGGGCTTCGTACTCCGCCATGTTGTTCGACGCTGGGAAGTGCAAGCGAACCGCGTACCGGATATGTTCTCCGAGGGGTGAGACGAAGAGGAGGCCTGCGCCTGCTCCGGTTTTCATCACCGATCCATCGAAGTACATGGTCCAGCATTCGGCTTGAATCTGTGGCGGCGGAAGTTGGACGTCGGTCCACTCAGCGACGAAATCCGCTAAGGTTTGCGATTTTATCGCCTTTCGCGGTGCGTAGGAGAGAGTCTCCCCTACGAGCTCCATAGACCACTTCGCTATTCTACCCGAGACGTCCGGGTTGCGGATTATCTCCCCCAAAGGGAAAGATGAGACCACGGTGACCGGGTGGGCCTCGAAGTAGTGTCGCAGCTTTCGACGCGTGAGCACTATAGCGTAGATTAGCTTCTGGATCTGTGGATACCGCATCTTGGTTTCGGTCAGCACCTCGCTGACATAGTACACCGGCCTCTGGACCGGCAGAGCGTGGCCCTCCTCTACCCTTTCCACAATGATGACGGCGCTGACAACTTGCGTTGTCGCAGCCACATATAGGTAAAGAGGCCCACCGTTCTGCGGCGGCGTGAGTATAGGCGCGTGTGCGAGCGATGTTTTTAGCCCGTCGAGGGCTTTTTGGGCTTCAGGGGTCCATAAAAAGCGTTCGTGCTTTTTTAGGAGTCGGTACAAAGGCAAACCCTTTTCACCCAGTCGAGAGATGAAGCGGCTGAGGGCTGCCAGGCAGCCCAGTACCCTTTGTACCCCCTTCAGGTCCCGAATCGGCCCCATTCGCTCTAGGGCCGAGATTTTTTCGGGGTTGGGCTCGATGCCTCGTTGGGAGACAATGAAACCCAACAGCATGCCTCGCGGCACCCCAAATACGCATTTTTCCGGATTTAACTTTACCCCGTTCGCTCGGAGGCAATCGAACGTGATTTGCAAATCGTTAACCAGATCGTTCGCCTTTCTGGTCTTAACAACGATGTCGTCAACATATGCCTCAACGGTCCGCCCGATGTGGCTTCCGAAAACGTGTTGCATACATCGCTGGTATGTAGCTCCAGCGTTTCGGAGGCCGAACGGCATAGTGACGTAGCAAAACATGCCAAACGGGGTGATGAAAGAAGTCGCGAGCTGGTCGGACTCTTTCATCTTAATTTGATGATAACCGGAATAAGCATCAAGAAAGCATAGCAATTCACACCCAGCGGTGGAGTCTACTATTTGATCTATTCTAGGCAGAGGAAATGGAACCTTAGGGCATGCTTTATTTAAACCAGTGTAATCTACACACATGCGCCATTTTTCGTTTTTCTTCTTAACTAGAACAGGATTAGCAAGCCAGGTTGGGTGAAATACCTCTTTAATGAATCCGGCTTGCAGGAGTTTCCGCACCTCCTCCCCGATGGCGCGGCGCCTTTCCTCGTCGAACCGCCGCAGTCGCTGTACCACCGGCTTGGAGTGTGGCTTGATGTCGAGGCTGTGCTCGGCGACCTCCCTTGGGATCCCCGGCATGTCCGAGGGTCTCCACGCGAAAATGTCGGCGTTGGCGCGGAGAAAGTCGACGAACACTGCTTCCTATTTGGGGTCGAGGGTGGTGCTGACCCTCAACGCCTTGCCCTCGGGGGCAGCGGGGTCGAGGGGCACCGCTTTGGTGTGTTCCGCAGCCTCGAAGGTGCCCGTGTGCTTTTTGGTGGAGTCGATGGCATCGTTCGCCATCTTCTCCAAATCCGCCACCAGGGTCTCGCTGTAGGCGAGCGCTTCCGCGCCCTCGACGCACTCGACGTCGCACGTATAGGCGTGCTCGTACGACGATCCCACGGTGATGACGCCCTTTGGCCCTGGCATCTTCATCTTGAGATAGGCGTAGTTGGGGACCGCCATGAACTTGGCGTAGCACGGTCGCCCGAAAATGGCGTGGTATGCTCCCGGGAATCCCACTACCTCAAAAGTGAGGGTCTCCCTCCGAAAGTTGTCAGGGGTGCCGAAGCAGACGGGCAAGTCGATCTGTCCGAGGGGCTGGACCCGCTTTCCCGGCGCGATGCCGTGGAAAGGTGCCTTGCTCGGCCTCAGCTGGTTTACGCCAATACCCATGAGCTCCAAGGTGTGGACGTAGAGGATGTTGAGGCTGTTGCCTCCATCCATTAGTACCTTGGAGAACCGCGTGTTGCCGATGACGGGGTCGACGACGAGCGGATACCGTCCCGGGTTCGGGACGTAATCTTGGTGATCCTCGCGGCTGAAAGAGATGGTCTCTTCCGACCAGGCGAGGTAAGCTGGCGTTGCGGGGTGAACGGAGAAGACCTCTCGGCGTTCACGCTTCTGTTCCCGGGGCGTTGCGTTCGCCGCGGGCCCCCCTATGATGAAGAAGACGTTCTCCACATGAGGGAACTCGTCGTTGCCGCCATCGCCCGTATCCTTCTTCGGGCCATCCTCCTTCGCGGAGGTGCGCCTGAAGTAACCCTTGATCATCCCACATTGTTCGAGGGTGTGGGTGACAGGGTCCTTGTGGTAAGGACACGGCTTCTTCAACATTTCGTCGAACAGGCCTCCCCCCCGAGGGGGGCCTCGAGGGCCTTTGCGGCCTTGCTCGACCACGAGGGCGTCGTCAGAGTCTTCGCCCTGCCGCTGCTGCTGCGCGGCTTGCCGGGGCCCCTTGCCTTTACTGCCCCATTTCTGCTTCTTCGTCTTGGCCTTGGGTTTGCTGCCCTCCGCGGGCAGCTCCTCCGCGCGCTTCCCCTTGGTCTTGCCGTCGAAGATTGCCCCGACAGCCTCCTCTCTAGAGGCAAAGTTGGTGGCGATGTCGAACAGAGCGTTGACACTGGTGGGATGGTTTCGCCCCAGCTCGCGCACCAGCTCTCGACAGGTCGTGCCTTCGAGGAAGGCGTGGATGATTTCGGAGTCACCCACGCTCGGGAGCTCGGTGCAGCGCTTGGAGAAACGGCGGATGAAGTCCCTCAGCGGCTCGCCGGCCGCCTGCCGGCACCCGCGCAGGTCCCAGGAGTTTCCGGGGCGCACGTATGTGCCCTGAAAGTTACCCACGAACATCTTGACCAGGTCGTCCCAGTCGTGGATTTGGTTTGCGGGTAGGTGTTCGAGCCACGTCCGCGCCGAGTCCGCGAGATGAAGCGGAAGGTTGCGGATGATCATGGCATCGTCGGTGGCCCCGCCCAGCTGGCAGGCTAGGCGATAGTCGTTGAGCCACGTCTCGGGTTTCGTCTCACCCGAATACTTGGTGATGGTGGTTGGCTGGCGAAAACGCGGCGAGATGGCGGCCGAACGGATCTTTCGGCTGAACACCGGGGTTCCCGGGGGTTCTGGCGTCGGGCTTCTGTCCTCCTCGCTGTCATAGCGGCCTCCCCGTCGGGGGTGCCTGCTGCGGGGAGGCGCCGCGTCCTGCCTCTTCCTGTTCAGGACGTTGCGCGCGTCGCCATCGTCGACGGCGCCCCGCGTGTCCGCAAGTCGGTCCTTCGCGGACCTCCTTGTTTCGCCATCGCCGGCCACGAGCGCCCTTCCGTCGTTCGTTGGACGGTGAGGCGTCCACGCGCCCCTGGGCGGGGTGTGGACGGATTGCTCCTTATCCCACTTGCCGCCTCCAGCTCTTGAACCGTTTTGGTGGCGCATGCGGGAGGCGGAACTTTCCGCTTGTTGCACGGCCGCTTCTTCGACAAAGGCCTACACCTGGCGCCGCATGCTGCGCGCTTCCGGTGTCGATGGTTCGGGCATGGCCCGAATCAAGGTTGCTGCGGCGACGAGCTTCTGGCTTGCTCGTGGCGGCATGGCAGGACCGGCGTCGTCGCCGTCGCCCATGATGCGCACTTGAGCAATACGCCCGGCAGCTCGCGCGCGTTCGCCGCGTTTGGGCTGCTGGGCTTCCAGGGCTGCGCGCAGCTCCTGTACCTGTTGGCGCTCCTGTTGGAGCTTGGCTTCCAGCTCCTGCACCTGCGCAAGCTGTGCCTGCGCGAGTGCGGCATCGCTCGCTGGCTCGGCGGGCGCCGGTGGTGGTTCGGCGTGTCCGGCCCCGTCGCGCGTCTCTTCATCCTCTCCCACGGACTCTACTTCGCCGTCGAGGACGAAGCATTCCCGCGTGGGGTCATATTCCCCGTCGCTGGAGTCGTCGGAGCAGGTGAGGCAGAAGTCCGCGACGGCCTGGAAGGCGATGAGGCTTTCGCGGTTGCGCAACTCGGTGTAATCCAGGTCCGGGTGTTCCTGGCCGCGCACATCCCCTTCGTCCGCTGACTCGGAGTGGAGCCCACCGGGCGAAGAAGTGCCAAGGTCGCGGATTGGGGCCCGCCGATGTCTTGGCGAGTTTCCACGCGCGCCCAGGATGGTGCTGATCGCCGTGGAGTGGCTTGTGGCCGCGTTGCTCATCCCGAACGGGAGGCGCGCTAGCCTGACCACATTTTCCCGGTGCGTTCCCTCCGCGGGAACTGCCGGTGGGAGTCCGCCCCCCCTGTAATGTGGCCGCGGGCTGAAGCAGCAGGTGGGCGTCCCAATCGGGGAGGACGACGCGCGGAGCGACGCGCTGCTCCGTATTAATCTGAAGCTCGCGAAGTCTCCGCCGTCGCCTGAGCTGGACTGGCGTCGGCGATGTCGGGGTGTCGGGCGTCACGCTGGGTGGCCTGGAGGCGAGCCGCATGAGGAGGCCCTCACCGGTCGCTTCGAACTCCAGGCTCCCAAACGTGATCCGGTATCCGCGCGGAAGCGGACCGGGGGACCCCGTGGCGGATCGAGGTGGCATGGTCTCGTCGCGACTTGCCGTCAAGGGAACTTGTCGGGTGTGATCGATCACAGCGCGCTCCCCTACCTGGCGCGCCACTGTCGGTGCCGGAATTGGTCGGCCAATCCCCGGCGCCTAAACAGAATGCGCTGTGTCCCGTCCCTTGACGGTTAATGCAAGAGCTTAGTACAATGAGGCGGTATTTATCCAGGTTCCGACCGTGGGGGTCGTACGTCCAGCGAGGGCGCTCAAGGGCGCTGTACTATCTTGCACCGGAGTGCTTGCAGAAGGGGGGCTACAAGCAATGCGGGAGAGGAGATTTCTCCAAGTCCCTGAGAGCGGGTGTTGGGATGTAGTCGAATGTCTGTCCCGTGTGTCGTGATTGTGTTTCGGGTTGTTCGTCTCTTCGTCCCCCCTTTTTCTGGTCGGTCCCCTCCTCCTTTTATAGACCAAGGAGAGAAAGGAGGGGGAGGCGTTTACAAGTACATGCGTGAGGCGTGCCACAGTGGGGTGTACTGGAGAGTATGGCGTCGGGCCTGCCATCGTCCTTGACCCTGGCAGGAGACTCATGGCGATCCCTGGCCTGGCTGTCTCTGCGCTTGTCCTGGAGCGGCTTCGAGGGGTGTTGCCGTCGTAGTTCACGTCCAGCTGCCCATCGCTGATTGACCTCGAGGGTAGAGTAGGTGGAGAAAGGACGAGAGTCGGCAGCACAGGGCCCGGCTTGGTCGTCGTCGTCGGCCACAGCGCGCGGCGTGCTTCGTTCGTCAGGGGATGGCCGAGAGTTGGCGGACTCGACCTGTCGCTTGCCATCACCTGACCGGGAGTTGGTGGAACAGGGGCGCGGATTGACCCCTGAGAGTCCGCACAGTGCTCTGTACCACCGCGTGCGTTTTCTCAGTGGCGGTGAGGGCGGATGGCGACCGGAGCAGGTGGAACAGTGGGCACTGTTGATGCCTGGTGCGGTATGGGGGAAGATTGCCTTTTGACTTTGGCGCTTGGCTGATGGGGCGGGCATTAATCGCCTTCGTCGGGTGGCGCGCCGGAGTGTATCGGGCGGAGTCTGCTTTGCCCGCTCGAGGGGGTTCGCTACCCTCGAGCGAGGCGGAGTTTGTCCTGCCCGCTCGAGGGGGTTCGCTACCCTCGAGCGAGGCGGAGTTTGTCCTGCCCGCTCGAGGGGGTTCGCTACCCTCGAGCGAGGCGGAGTTTGTTTTGCTCGCTCGAGGGGGCTCGTTACCCTCGAGCGAGGCGGAGTTTGGATGATGACACGGTCTTTCGTGGTTAGTGTGTTTGTTTTTGTTTTTATAGGGTGATTACCCCGATGGTTAGGGGACCCCCTGGGTTTGTCCCCGACACGGGCAGTTCTGCAGATTGCTGGAGGAGCTACTGGGGTTTTTAGAGTTCACTCTAAAGCCTCAGTACGTGGTCGAGCACTTCGAGGAGCCCGGCCTGGAGGACTACTACACAGCTCAGGTACACATCCGGGTACCTCAGCCAGAGGCTTCCGGATGGAGGATCCGTTCGACGCACTACAGCTGTGTTCCCTTCTCCACCGAGGACGCCGCCATCAACGACGCCGCCAGGAGAGCACTCTACTCCTACAGCTACCGTTTCCGCGACCAGCTGTACTACTCCGACTTCCGCCACGTACCCAGCCGACCGGTTGGTACTGAGGACACGGTGGTACCCGCTTCTCAGACAGGAGACGACCGAGTGGACGTTCTTGCTCGGGTCACGGCTGCGCTCAACACCGACTTGGAGGGAGCCACCTCCGAGATCGAGGGACTGCACGGGAAGCTCCAGGACGCTCAGGCCAAGATCGCACAGCTCGAGGCTCAGCTTGCAGGACAGGCACCTCCTGAGGAGATGGTACAGCACTGCACCACGTCTTCTCCTCCGCGCAAGAAGCTTCGCTACGGCACCCCAGGAGCTACCACCAGTCTTGGCTAGGAGTTTTTAGATGTCTACCTTTTTTTTCTTTTGTTAATAATTCCGTTCCTGCGAGGACGATGCGATGTAATAGTGGTTGATGGTTGAAAACATGCTTGAGTTGGATCTTTGTGATGACTGGATGCTTTTGTGGAGTGATGGCCACAACTGCGTTAATTAAATAATTAGTTTAATTAATTAATCTTAGCCCCCTTATGCTCTTACTTTACTCGTCTTTATCTGTTCAGTTCTTATCTAAGATACTTTTCCCTAACACTCAGATGGTAAACACCAGGTCAGGAGGAGGACAAGATATTCCACCAGTGATACGCGCTCATATTGCAAGTCAGAGGAATCAAGCACCACCTCCCCCACCAAACCCACCAATGGATCCAGCTATGCAACAGTTTCTGGCTGCCCAGACTCAGCTGCTGCAGACTCTCGCCGCAACAGTGCAAAACCTGCAAGCACAACAAAACCAGCCACCACAACCAGCACCAGCACCACCACCGCCCAGAGACAAGCATAAGGAATTCATGAGCCACCGTCCGCCCACTTACTCCCACTCATCAGATCCATTGGATGCTGATGACTGGCTAAAGGTTGTCGCCAGGAAGCTGGAAATGACTCAGTGCACCGATCGTGAAATGGTGCTATATGCTGCAGGCAGACTTGAAGGACCAGCGGCTGACTGGTGGGATGCATACACCGCTGCACATGCCGCACCACAGAACATCACCTGGCAGGAATTCAGGGATAGCTTCAGAGCTTACCACATTCCCTCTGGAGTTATGAAGTTAAAGCAGAAGGAGTTCCTCGCACTAAAGCAAGGCAACATGTCAGTCAGCGAGTACCTGGACAAATTCACCCAGTTATCTCGCTATGCACCTGATGAGGTCAATACTGATGCCAAGAGACAGGAACGATTTCTGGATGGTCTTATAGGGCCGCTCAATTATCAGTTGCAGAGTCACATCTTCCCAGATTTCCAGACCCTTCTGAATAAAGCTATTGGCCTGGAAAGCAAGCGCAAGGAAATTGGTGAACACAAACGGAAGTTCCAGGGACAATCTAGCAGTAACACTCGCCCCCGCTACAATTCCTCTCAGGGTTCTTACTTCCGCTCTGGTGGACAGAATGGAGGTTATCCTCAGAACATGCAGTTGCAACGATCATTTCAGCAGCCACAACGCTTTAATCAGCAATCACCCCGCACTCCAAATCCTCAGCAGAATCGGACAACCAACAACTCGGCCACTCCCCGCCCAAACAATACCACAGGCGCCCCTGTGAGAAACAATGCTCCAGTACAGCCAAATGGATGCTTCAAATGTGGGGAATTGGGACACTATGCTAACAGCTGTCCTCAGCGTGGAACGCATACTCCACAGAGAGGCAATGAACAGAGAACCGAGAAGCCATCGTCACAAGTTCGTCCGGGAAGCTCAAGTGCACAAGGCAACAGGGCTCAGCGGAACTTTGTTCGTGGAAGGGTGAACCATGTGACCGCCGAACAAGCCCAAGAAGCTCCAGGAGTTGTACTTGGTACGTTCCTTGCCAATTCCATACCTGCAACAATTTTATTCGATTCTGGAGCAACGCATTCATTTATTACTGAACAATTTGTGGCAAAACATGGCATGAACATGAGGGCTATGAAAAAGCAATTATTAGTTAGTACTCCCGGCGGAGAAATGCAAGCCAGTTTATTATGCCCACAAGTGACTCTTAACATCATGGGAGTAGATTTCCCAGCTGATCTGGTAGTTCTAAAATCTTGGGTAATAGATATAATTCTGGGAATGGATTGGTTACACCAGTGGGATGGATCTATTCAGTGCCGAAAGAAGTCAGTACTCTTAACCAGCCCTAATGGAGACAGAATTGAGTATGTGGCAAATCCCTCATCGACAGAAGGCGGAACAGTAAATTCTATGGAAGGCAAGACTCTGGAAGATATCAAAATAGTGAACGAATATCCGGATGTATTTCCAGATGATTTACCAGGTATGCCACCTGACCGAGATATAGAATTCAGCATTGAACTTTTACCTGGTACTGCTCCTATATCTAAAAGGCCATATAGAATGGATGTCAAAGACTTGGCAGAACTTAAGAAACAAATAGAAGAATTGTTAAGTAAAGGATTTATCCGTCCTAGTTCATCACCATGGGGAGCCCCCACTCTCTTCGTAGACAAGAAAGATGGCTCTAGAAGGATGTGTGTAGACTATCGATCTCTTAATGAGGTCACCATCAAAAACAAATATCCCTTGCCTAGGATTGAGGATCTGTTTGATCAAATGAGAGGTGCAAAAGTGTTTTCCAAGATAGATCTGCGATCGGGATATCATCAATTGAGAATTCGTCCAGAGGACATTCCCAAGACAGCTTTCACGTCCAGATATGGGTTGTATGAGTTTACTGTCATGTCATTCGGATTGACAAATGCCCCGGCATACTTCATGTATTTGATGAACAAGGTGTTCATGGATTATTTGGACAAGTTTGTCGTAGTGTTCATTGACGACATTTTGATATTCTCTCAGAATGAGGAAGAACATGAGGAGCATTTGAGACTCGTATTACAGAGACTTCAAGAACATCAGTTGTATGCTAAGTTCAGCAAGTGTGACTTTTGGTTAAAGGAAGTTTCATTTCTTGGTCATGTTATCACTGACGGAGGAATAGCAGTGGATCCGAGTAAAGTTCAGGATGTGTTGAACTGGAACCCTCCGAAGAATGTGTCTGAGATCAGGAGTTTTCTCGGATTGGCAGGTTACTACCGCAGGTTTATTGAAGGCTTCTCGAAGATCGTGAAACCGCTTACAACCTTGCTAGAGAAAGGAAAAGAATTCAAATGGAGTGATAAATGCCAAGCTAGTTTCGAGGAATTGAAGAAAAGATTGACTACTGCCCCTGTGCTGATAATGCCAGACATTCACAAAGGGTTTGACGTATATTGTGATGCCTCGCGTCAAGGCCTTGGTTGTGTGCTAATGCAAGAAGGAAAAGTAGTGGCTTATGCTTCCAGACAACTGAGGAAACATGAACAAAATTATCCAACACATGATCTAGAATTGGCCGCCGTTGTACACGCGCTGAAAATTTGGAGACATTACATGATTGGTAACAAGTGTCAGATCTTTACCGACCATAAGAGCTTGAAGTATATCTTTACTCAGAAGGATATCAATCTTAGACAACGCAGATGGCTGGAATTAATCAAGGATTATGATTTGGAGATTCAGTATCACCTCGGTAAAGCTAATGTTGTGGCAGATGCTTTGAGTCGGAAGAATCAAGCAAACATGCTTATAGCTTAGCTGAAACCGCAAGAGTTATGTTGGGAAATGGCACGGCTCAACTTAGGAATCGTAGCCCAGAGTGAATCTATGACCTTGGAGGTCGAATCAACACTTGAACAGGAAATCAGAAAAGGGCAGTTGACAGATGAAAAGATCAAGGAATATGAAAAGCTGATTGATTCAGGAAAAGTTCCCGATTTTAAGAAAGACGATCAGGGAACCATATGGTTCAGAAACAGGATATGTGTGCCAGAAGACGATCGCCTACGTGAGACTATACTGAAAGAAGCTCATGATTCGGCATACTCTATTCACCCTGGTAGCACCAAGATGTACCAAGATCTAAAACAGAAATACTGGTGGTACGGAATGAAAAGAGATGTCGCAGCTCATGTCGCCTTGTGTGACATATGTCAAAGGGTAAAAGCAGAACATCAGAGACCAGCAAGTTTGCTGCAACCACTGAAAGTACCTGAGTGGAAATGGGAAGAAATTGGTATGGATTTCATTGTAGGTTTACCTCGTACACGCGATGGTTATGATTCCATATGGGTTATCGTGGACAGGTTAACCAAAGTTGCACATTTTATACCAGTTAAAACCACTTACTCAGGAGCCAGGCTAGCAGAGTTGTACATGTCACGAATTGTATGTCTGCACGGAGTTCCTAAAAAGATAGTGTCAGATCGAGGCACTCAGTTTACATCACGTTTTTGGAAGAAGCTACATGAGTCAATGGATACGAAATTGAATTTCAGCTCAGCATACCACCCACAAACTGATGGTCAAACTGAAAGGACAAATCAGATATTGGAAGATATGTTAAGGGCTTGTGCTTTAAAGCATGGAGGTAGTTGGGACAAAAGTTTACCATATGCGGAGTTTGCTTACAACAACAGTTATCGATCTAGTCTCAAGATGGCACCGTTTGAAGCCTTGTACGGAAGAAAATGCAGAACACCCTTGTACTGGAATCAAACGGGTGAAAGTCAACTCTTCGGACCAGAAATTATAAAGGAAGCGGAAAGACAAGTCGAAATAATTCGGGAGAATCTTAAAACCGCACAGTCACGCCAAAAGAGTTACGCTGACCCTAAGAGAAGAGAAGTGGTATTCGAGGAAGGAGATTATGCCTATCTCAGAGTATCACCTATCAGAGGACTGCGAAGATTTAATGTCAGAGGAAAGTTATCACCTCGTTTTATCGGACCTTTTAAAATATTGGAAAGAAAAGGAGAAGTGGCATATAGGTTGGAACTACCAGCTCGGTTATCAGGAGTTCATGATGTGTTCCATGTATCACAACTGAAGAAGTGCTCAAATGAAATTAGAGTGGAGCACTTACCACTGGAGGATTTAGAAGTAAAGGATGACTTGACTTATAAGGAGTATCCTATCAAAATCTTAGACAAGTCACAGAGGGTCACACGAAGCAAGATAATAAAAATGTGCAAAGTTCAATGGAGCAATCACTCAGAAAATGAGGCCACTTGGGAAAGAGAAGAAGAACTTATGGAAGAGTTCCCTCAGCTGTTCTCCGAATCTTCCTGAATCTCGGGACGAGATTCTCTTTAAGGGGGGTAGGATTTGTAACACCCTAAAAATTCCATCACAAATAAATCATAGCAACTTGGTTTAATTTATTTTTCTAAGGACTTAATTAAATTTTTAAAATTAATTTGAGCCCAAAAATATTTAAACATCATTTAAATAATTTTTGAGCAACAAGTGCATGTGCATCATATTTGATTTGCAGGTCTTTTGTTTGTTTTGTGTGTGAATTTCAAAATCATGAAAAAGTCCTGAACCCGCCCCTCAACTCTCTCTCAATCTCTCTTTCTCTCCCGGCCCAGCCCATCTCTCTCTCTCTCTCTTCTTTCGGCCCATCGGCGCTCCTGGCCCAGCTCACCCCCCCTCTTTTTCCTCTTCCCGCGCGGCCCGTCCCCGCTTCTGGCCCAACAACGGCCCAATCTTCCTCTCTCTCACCGCCGCTGACAGGAGGGCCCCGCTCGTCAGCCCTCCCCTCTTCCTCTTCCTCTTCCTCCCGACGCCCTCCCCTGTCTCGCCGCCGTCCGAGCCGCTCGGCTTCCCCCGCGCCGCTCCCTCTCCCGCGCCTCTTCCCCTCCCATCTCCACCGAGCCCGGGAAACGGCCGCACCACTCCAACCCCTCGCTCCCCCACCGAAACGGCCTTTCCACCGAGCTCTCCACCGCCGAGCGCCATTAATGGCCGGCCCATCCTTTCCCCTCGGCACCGAGCCCTCCCCCTCTCCTCTTCGCCCTTTAAAGAGCACGACCGAGCCCCTGAGAACCCTCTTCGACCCCTCTCGCCACCCAATTCCCCCGGAGCCGCTCCAATTTCCGCCGCCGCCGCCCGAGCGCCGCCGCGTCGTCGATCCGTCGCTCCGGCACTGCTTCACCCCGTCCGACTGCACCGAACGCATCGCACCGTGGTAACGACGCTCCCCATCCTCTTCTTGCTCTCTGTTCCGCTCTGTTTGCACTCCGACGGCCTTCGCCGGCGCTCTGCCGCCGCCCTTCGTCGTCGAGCACCGCCACCATAGCAAATTGGACAACTAGGACTCTCTGAACACGCTCGCCAACTCTCCAGCGACCCCCAGAACCATTTCGCGGTCGAAATCGTGGCCGGAACCCCGAGTTCGGGTGAACTCCGGCGAAGTTCACCGCCGCCCGCCTCTGTCCGCCGACGAATCACCACCCTCACTGCGCAATCCACGACTAGATCACTCCCATCGAGTTCGCCATCTCACCCTGGTCCTTTAGCACCAATCCGCGCTCGAAGACACGCACCACGGCTCGAGTTCGAGCTTCTCCGGCGAAGTTCCGACCCGGCGCCGCCGCACGCCGGCGTCCCGCCGCCGCCCGACCTGACCCCTCTCTGTCAGCCGTCCATCGCAAGATCAACGGCCCACGTTCAATCTGACCGAAGTCAATTGGCTGAATAACGGTCAACCGAGGCACTTTTGCAAAAGAGACCCTGCCTTTCTCTGAAATTAACCCGCCGTCCTGATTAGTTCAAAAATAATTAGATTTAGGTCCTGGATTTTACAGAAAGCACCCCAAGCTTCTCTGATTTTATTTCCCGAAGCCCAGCCCTTGTCTTTTGCGCGTTAGCCCTCGGGTTTAATGCGTATTTATGTTTTAGCCCCTGGTTTCCTTCAGTTTAGCCCCTGGAAATTTAGTTTTCTTGCCAGCAAGTCCCTAAAACTTGTTTTGGCCATATCTTTTCCGTCCTAGCTCCGTTTTTAGCGTTCTTGGTGTCCAAGCGTTCGTCTTTTCGAGCTTATTAGTTTTAGATGCTTGTTTTAGTCTGTTAAGAATGTTTGATGTACTGTTTTCTTATTGTTTTAATTGTGTTGTTCGTAGACCTCGTGCCAGTTGCAACCGAGTCGCCCGTCGACGCGGATCCGGAACCATTCTACGAAGAAGAAGAAGATCTTTTTGTAGACCAAGGCAAGTGGCCCTCCCCGCATATTCTTTTTGTCCTATATAACTGCATGTCAAACTAAAATTTACTATTATTGCATTAAAATGATGGGAATACCTTTTTAAGGATTTATCTAGTCTTTTACCATGCTCCCTTGTATCAACCCCTGTTTTAAATAATATTTTTGGGTTAGTTCATGCTTAGTGTTGCAATACCTTGGGAATGGTTAAAATGAATCTTTATAAAATTGTTGATCACGATATCTTTAATAATAAATGTCGGTTAATGCAAGAGAACTTTTATTTAATCGGAACATGGAGAACCACCCAAGAAAACAGTGCAACCATGGTGTCAAAATGGGCTCTGACCTTAGCCAATTAATTAGATGTGCGATTGTACTGATGGCCTTATCCGAAAGGAGCAGAGGGGGTCTGGGGTTGCAGGGGTACAGTCCGGTCCTCTTGGGGTAGCAGCCTTTGCTAAGGTGCTGACCATTAGGGAGGATTGTGGTCCGCCCTAGCTGTAACTCTTGCGGGTTGTTGGACCTTTGCATACCTTTGTAAAGGCTTCGTAGTGGACCCCTAGCCACTCACCTCGGAAGTGTTTAAGGGCCTTGCAAACCCGGGCAACATGGGGAACACGAGCTATGGTGAAAGTGTACAACCTCTGCAGAGTGTAAAACTGATATATCAGCCGTGCTCACGGTCAAGAGCGGCTTGGACCCTCACATGATAATTAAACTTAAAGATGGAATCTAAATCGTGGTTTTTCTCGTGGGTTTTGAAAGACATGTTCTTTTAAATGCTTAAGTGGGATGGTATGAACTTACATCTAGTAAATAGGAAACTGCTAATAAAACTTGATCAACTCTAAAAAGCTCACTGCTGTGAACCTTAGCCTTTCCTTGTGGCCTTGCATTTTCACCCCGCTTGCTGAGTACCTAGTTAGGTGTACTCACACTTGCCATTGCTGAATCAGAAGAAGGAAATGGAGAAGAATACTACAGCGACTACGATGAGTTCTGAGGCTTGCGTTTCCCCCAGTCAAGATGCCTGTGGAAGATGGAAGCTGAAGACGCTTCGTTTAGCTATCGCTTGTTTTCGATAAAGACCTTCGAGTCTTCCGAGAGTGTAATATTAATATTATCATAAATCTCTTGTAATTTAGAACATTGTGTTTCGATATTACACTCTTTTGTCTATCATATGTGTGTAAACATGATCCTGGCGCACATATGAAACGCACTTGGTTTTCCTTTGAAAACCGGGTGTGACAACGGTCGCGTGCTCAGACTGGATCTCCTTGAGCGCCTTCTCGGCGTTTCTCTCCTACCAAACGCCGACGACGGCGTTGACGATGAGGATAAAGAATATGATGAGCGGCTCGACGAAGATGGTGAGCCCAACCTCGCCGCCATCGGCGCCGTCGTACAGCGCGAGGATGAATGAGACGACGGCCGCCAGGAGCAGGATGCGCACGAGCGTGTCTTCGAACTGCTCCAGGACGAGCTTCCAGACCGACGGCGGGGCGTGCCGCACAAGCTCGTTGGGACCGTACCGCTGCAGCCACACTGCCGCCGCCTCCGAGCTGAGCCATCGGTCCGCCGAGACGCCCAGCTCCGCGAGGCACTCGCTCGGGGTGCGCGCCCACGCCGGAAAGGCCGACGCGGCCGGTTCCGCCCCGGAGGAGTCGGATCCGTCCCATGGCTTGCCCTCATCCTGCCCGTCCTTGCCCATTGGGTTGCCGACGAGTGGGCCGAGTGCCTCGAGCTGGGCACCGTCGACGACATCCTCGCCTACTCTGACTTCTCCTCCACCGCCTCCGTCCTCGATCATCGTGCAGCAGTACGACGCAAAGAAGCACTACAAGGTCATCGACGAGGAGTTCATGCCATTGTAGTAGTAGAATGAATCTAATATAATGTCCTGCGTACTTACGTCTTGTATGCCATTGTAGCAGGGTACGTAGGCAGGGGGCGGAGTGCAGAGCTTGCAGATGCATAGCAAGCTACAGATAGTGGTCTGCTCAGATGTGAGCTGCTAGCTAGTGCGCGATGCCCTTCCCTATCCTCGATATCCAAGATCATGCCCAAGGCGTCCGTGGCTCGTGGGCTCGACGTGTTCTCCTTGCCCAGTTGCCCCTTCTTTTGTATGCATATATATCACACTGATCGTACAAACTTTTCCCCAGGGGAGAACTCCAAGCCCAAGTTCTCTCTTGATCCTCTGACTGGAGAACTTGTACAGCCTCGCCATCTGCTTGCCGTCACCTTCGCACATGGGAATCGAACGACAAGCACACCAAACGATGAACTAATCGAAACGTGAACGCATGTAGAATAATTAAGATACTCGGCGATCGATGACAAGAGAATAATCTATATACTTGGCCGTGATGGGGTACTGCGGGAAGAGCTCCCTGAGCATGGCGATGAGCTCGGCGCGGTGGAGCACGGCGGCGATGCAGAGGTATCGGCCGACGGTGGCGGCGCCGGGGTGCTCGTGTAGGCGAGGACGTGCACGTGGGCGACGTCGCGGACGTCGGCGTAGGCAGCGACGGTGTTGAGGTAGGCCGTCTTGGTGCCCGTGCCTGCACGTTGCAGCCGGCTGCTTTGCGGATCTTTCACGAACACGTAAATATGTTAATTTGACGATGAGACCAAACAGAACACGAAAACTGAGTACACGAGAGTTTGGTCCGAAAAAATTAGATTATTTTAGACTATTTGATTGGTGGGTACGTGCGGTGGGTAAAGAAAATTGATGGTGAGGAAAGTAATGTCCAAAACGGCAAAAACTCTCTAGAAACGTCGTTTTTTAAAAACTTTCCACGTCGTTTCCACCGTTGGACCTGTGAGGGGTGGGTAGGATTTTTTTAGGTGAGAAGCGTTTTTAAAAGTACTGGATCTTATAGTATAGATAGATTTGTATCGTACCCAGATCAATAGGGGCTCGTTCGGCTCAAACGGATTTAATCCACAAGAGGAACGTACCAAGGCGGGGATTCAGTCGATCCCCCCGCATCACTCAAACCTGGTGGGGCATAAATTCCTGCTTTGTTCTAATCCCTCTCTGGTTAAAAGCTATGTTCGGTTTTGCCCTGGTTCTAATCCCCCTCTTGTTATTGGTTCACACAGTATACATTGCAGCTAACACAGGAGGTGTTCGATTGAAAAATGCTCGTACAGCAGAACAGACCAACACACGCTAGCACAGGCTAACACACGATCAGGGAGCAGGAGGCCATGAGCACCCTGACAAACATAGTCCTAAGAAAGCCTGAAACAACCAACACTGTGCCATTTAGCTATTGTTTTTTTCCTTCTACATGTTTCAGCATCCGCCCATTCCATGACACAACCAACACTGTTCCACTAAACAAGGGTGACAAAAAAAAGCTTGACAGACAAACAACTCCCAGAGACTCATCTTTCGACAAAACCATTGGAAACAAGCAAATGCCTTCCCTCGCAATTGGCTCCTGAAATTTATGGAGAACGAGTGTTAGAGTTCGCAAAAATAACAAGGACTTGTGCATTGGGTCACCTAAGATCAAATTACAGGTTTGCCATGGATTCGATGCTCATTCAAAATCATTTAAATGTCAACATTTCTGGAGCAAATATGACACCACCCATATTTATAAAAGGATTGATACTTATAGAATGAACATGTAACCAACAAGACAACACATCCAGGATCACTGTACAGACTTCTAAAGTTCAAGCGAAACAGACACACAAAAGTACAGCAGACACAAAAGAAAAGTGCATTTCTCCACTAGTGCAAGCCAAAAGAGAATCATGCAAACAGGTGCTTGAGCTTATCAGATTACCATAGGTCTCATGCCCTGTGCCATATCAAGTCAAATGCTTGGAGGCAGGCCAACAAGGTTCAGACTAATAAACACGGGCAACAATAATTAGGACAAGATATCATGCGCCATAACAATTATACATTGCCTAACTATTGAGGCGTTTAACAAAGAAAGAGTTCACAAAAATAGACAAGATAATATTCAGTACATGCTTATGCCAACAAAACAAACAATCATCATCTGATATATAAAATCAGCAGTGATATGGATCAGTTCAAATGTTGATGGAAACAAAACTTAACTTCTCATTTCTCAAAGCTAAAAAATGTGGTATTTTTGGGCAATATTCAGTATACCCATTCAAACATATTAAGAAAAACTCAATGTATTGATGCATCAAAACACTAAAACTAAAAATTCAGTATGCTGCATACAAACCATCTTATGTATCTGAAGGCCCAATGTTATATTAGCATGTGGCACGGTAAAAAATGGGGGGAAACTTCAATTAATATTCTCGCACCTTCTAACTCACACCCAACCAGAACTACACTTTCTAGTGAACAATTATATAACACTACTATAATATTCAAAGAAGTCATCTATTCGGAAGGCTGCTTGCAACCAGGACATTTCGCACAAGTTCGAAAACTGACAAGTAACATTTCAGCAGAGAAGCTAAAGAATGACATGCTCGGTAGCTCATGCCTCACGGTACCGCTACTGATAAGAAATTTGTTCACCATGCATCAACTGATCGTCAGGGCATATACGGCAGACAATACTCTAGAAATCATCTAATAAGAAATTTAGAGCAGCTTGCGCCGGTATTTAGAAGGAATTGAACTGGCAGATTAAATTTCGTCAGAGAAGCTAAAGAATCAGATGATATTTGGTAGCCAAATATTACTGAACAAATAATTGGACTTCATTTGGCTCCAAGTATTTCACCGATCCGACACTTCGGGATTTGTTTTAGACGATGGGACATGAGATTGATCAACTCCATCATACGCTCATCTACATAAAGCTATCATGGGGAGCTCGGCAACGACTTTATTAGATCGAACTACTGCAAAATGCATGACGAGATAACCCGTGGGGATGAACAGAGACTCATCGATGTTGTAGTTGTGTGCAAGCTCACGAGCGGCGGTCAGCCACTTAGAATGGCCCTGGCATCATAGAACTCCAGCATGACGGCTCCACGCATCTGCTCCGCCGCGCGCCGCGCCGTCGCGACCTCGTCCGTGGCGCGGCGCAGGAGCCAATGGGCCTGGGATTCCGGGGGACTGAGACTCGATTCAGCTCACCTCTTTCACAGTTCGGAAGAAGAATAGCCCCCGTCGCCGCAGACTCATCGCCGGCGTCCCCAATGAACCAAGAACAGACGTGACCAAGAACGGATGAGGAGAGGAGAGGGGAGGGGAGGGGAAGGAGGGATGGGCGGCGCCTCACTGGGGAGAAGCATGCAGGAGGCGGAGGGCGTCGGGTGGAGGAAGATGTCGTCGCCGTCCTCGCCGCGTCGCTGCCCCGTCGCCAGGCCGCACTGCCGCAGCCGCCACCGCTTCCTCTCACACGCGACGCGGATTTGTTCCCGAGGTTGGACGACACGGCTGCGATCCGGCTCGTTGAGGGGCGGAATGGTCCGTTCCTGGGCCATTTTTGTTCCAGACCGGCCGAACCGAACGGCAATTCCTGGTCCGGCCCGACTTCAAACCAGGCCGGGTCAATCCATCCGGAATGGGCCTTGTTCCGGGCCTGGAACAATGGAACCGAACGAGGCCTAGAGCAGTTTGACGAGGCATACCCCAAGGGATGGTAAAACTTCTCACGACAAAAGTTTAGAGAATTGGGCCTTCTTGCAATATATATATAAGAAGGAAAGCAGAAGTTCAAATCGGTGCATGTGTATACATCCCTTGGTACCCAACTGAAATTCCCCAAAACCTAGCAATCTTTTGGCTGGCAACACGAAGCCATGTGCGGGAACTGACTGGGCATCCATTCCCGTGATCAAAATACTCCCAGACCAGGCAAACGGCATGCCCAGATACGTACTCCCGGCGGCGATGCAGTACGTGGCCGTCGCCAGATAGCAGGATGCAAAATCATCCCTGCGTTTCAATTTGTAAACGGGATAGAAAAAGGGTTAGTTGGCATTTTAGTTTTCGCCACTGTCGCGTTCTGATTTGTGCTACCATGTACCACACGATTTCGTTTCTGTTTTTGGATCATTCCCTGACCCGCTGGAGTCCACCAATGAGCTTGAAAAGTCGGAGTCTTATCACTTATGAGTAAGGAACACCTCCCTTCGATCCAGTTTTGACACTTGCCACAGCCATAGTTGAACAGTATCTTGTCAAGCTCTGCAAACATGACTTTAAAACTAGTCAACGAGATCTTTCTCATCGTCGAAGAAACCACTGCGCTGCACCTGTACGCCCTTCAAGAAAAGCATAAGGAACAACTTGGCCGCACGGAACAGAGAACGCAGAACCATTCAAGTCGCGTATATCCAAAACGTTATCTAAAAGATGATCCTCCACGACCAGTAAAACGTAATTTACTGGTATATGGGTGGATATGAGAATGGATAATGGGGGACACGCGACTGTGACAATTGACACTCACGTTTATTCTGGCCACGTCGGCAGCACTCCTACAGACAGAGTAACCTAGAGCCGAGGCATCATATCTACTTGGAACATGAACTGCAAAGATCGTGATTCGTGAACTTCTCGCAGTGTACATGTGTATGCATCTCTTGGTCGGCAGAAATTCTCCAAATTAGCAATTTTTGTTGTCAGCCATGTCTAGTACGTTATTCCCGCAATTTTGGTTGACAGAGCCATGTCCAGGAACTGATTGGGCAAATATTCCTGTGATCAAAATACTCCTCGGACCTGCAGGGTGCAAACCACGTACCTGATATTACCGGAGAAAATCCTGCCGCACTTGGTAGTCGTCCTTCGCCAAACGAACAGATGCGGAAACTTTGCTTCCAGTCAGTAAGCGAGATACAGAAAACTTGGCATCACCTCCACAAAGTTTCTGCATTTTTTTCTTCCTTTCGACATCCCCTCTACAAAGTTATTGCATTTTTTTCTCTTCCTTTCTTCTTCAGAAAACGAAGCACCACGGGAATCACTTTTGCTGTGTGGTGCACGTGTTTGCAAGGCAAAGCTAGTATGATATAATGTCTCAGGCGGCAAGCTACAAGGATTCCTCTGGCTTTCGGAGGAGGAGATGGCATGCAGGGGTCGCCGTCATGTGCTCATCCTCCATTAGTCACATTGTCACAAGATCACACGTCCACGGGCTAACCCGTCTCTGACCAGCTCCACTTCGGTCGATGGGTCGCCGTAGACCCGATGGAAAATGGTGACGGGACTGCAATCTCTTCAGGGAGATTATTGTTTCTGAATCTGAAAATATTCAGACGTTTAATGAGCAATCAGACTGAGAGACTTCCCTAACACACTGCTACCAACTAAAGAGCGAGGACTTAAACTTGGTCGGGCTAGCTAGCAGACCAGCATGGTACACTTAAGCTAAAAAATAAAAATCAAAGAGGCTCGCCATCGTCACTATCCTAGTAACTGTAACTTATCAAGCAGTATAAATCTCAACCTTTTTTTTGGTAAGCTTTGTTTTGCTTTTAATGATCAGCTATGAGGCTGAATATGATGTAAGAACTTGGCTGCATGTGTGCGGTTGCAGATGCTGGAAACTTTTTCGTTTTCAAAAAAAAAATCTCAACAAATACTAAAACTCTTTTTTGAAAGTAAAAATACTAAAACTCTTGTGGCGTCGAGAAAGAGTTTACGTTCATATGGAACCACGGAATATTCGCATGGAATCTACCAGTTCAGGGCAGGTGGAGATTTGGAGCCTTCGTCGATGTAGCCAGTGTCAGTGGGCAGAATAGTCTCTCCTCATCAGCCACTCTCAGTGCCTTGGTTATTTTCAGATGAGCCATTCTTAGTGCTTTCGATGTGTTCCCTCCAATGGCTAGCAGAAGAAATGGAGGTCCATCCGGGGATGATTGTAGCTTGGGACCGTGAACTTTAAAGTGTTCAAAGCGATCCTTTTCGAGACTGGACTGGATGTGGATGCTCCCTAATGCCTATTTGCATTATGGCGACTCATTGTTCGGTCAAAATCCAAAATGGCTATAACATAGAGTGGTACTTCAAGGAGATATTTATTATTCAGACATCGGACAGCCTTGGTTCTTGAATTATGCAAAAGGAGGTTCACTGAACGAAAATGGACATGTGCAGTAGTAGGGATACAACAAATCTTGAATCTATTCAATCTCTAAGAAGAAGACGGTTTCCTATGAAATTCCTACAACAAGCTCGAGGACATTTGTTATTCTTGCGGTTGTTGTTTCGTCCTTCCATTTCTGGGTCGTGTTTTCTGTAACTGTCGCCTCTTGCGGGGTAGTGTTGTTGTACTTTTTTTTCTTTCTAATAAAATTTGTGAAAAAATTCTTGCCGCACTTTCCAAAAAATGCTCGAGTATCCGAACAACTTTTCTATAAAAAAATTATTGCATCTTACACATCCCTAAATCATGTTTCTTCTACTTATGTGATTTTGTTTTTCATCTCCTTTTCTATGCGTCCATTCTCTCTAGTCGAAACTAGTTGTCGATGCCACTCCACATGAAATCAGAGGGTCGAAAGCTTGCCGGAGAGCCACTCAAAACTCCAAGGCTCCGTCGCACTGAGGTTATAAGGACGAGTTCACTCTATGAACCAAGCACAAGACAACTTCACCGTGCAATATCTCTCTAGGCATATCTAGTACTAACCACTCTCTAATAGTGTGCTACTCGCCTTTGATGATCAATCTTAGCATTGTGGTGGCTTGGATGTGTCTCCACTCCAATGGATGATTGCACACTTCTTCAACATTTCCAAATGAATGAATGGATAGAGTATATATAGCCCAACAACCCAAAGGAGCCGTTACACCAACGGCTAGTAAAAGCACAGTGAACACCGAATGATCCGGTGCTTAGTTGCTTCTGGACCATCGGATATTTTCAAGCACCGTCGGATGATCTAGTGCAGCTAGGACCAGCAAGTCCTGAAATACACGGTTCTGAGTAACCTCCAACGCTCCAATGCCCTACCATTGGATGATCTGATGTACCTAGCCTTCACCCAACTTACAATACAACTATTCGGAGTAATCTTAGGTGATTTGTCCAACACATTAATCTATACAGTCGGATGATCCAATGCTATAGAGTTCATTGCCCAGTAAGCACGGGATGAATGTCACATGTATTTTAGAAACCTTAGATCACTAACAGGCATGTCCTGATAAGTTATTGGCAGTGTTCTCACTTTACAGTTCAATAAGTTTGCAATTCTCACATGCTCCCCTCATCTTCTACCCCTATAGAAAACAACTCATTTTTATTATAGTTTATCTTCATTTCTTAAATCACTACTACAGAAAACGTCATCACAAACGGCCTCATCACAGACGGTTTTTCAAAACCGTCTGTGATACCCACGTCACAAACGGTTTGTAGCAAAAACCGTTTGTGATGGCATCACAAACCGTTTGTGGTGGCCTCCCCAAATGAAAATAATTTTTTTCCCTAATGTTTTCGTATTTTTTGGGGTTTATTTCGGACACAGGAAATCAGTATCACAAACGGTTCAAGAACCGTTTGTGATGCCCGGGGCATCACAAACGATATGTCACAAACGGTTCCCAAAACCGTTTGTGATGAGGGTTGGGAACCGTTTGTGATATGGGTTGCTGGAGTAGTGAATAGCTTCATACCAGAAAAGTATAAAAACTTCAGATTAGTTGTACCGATCTCATTGTTTTGTAGAAAAATAATTGTGTCGTTTGCATACTATAAATGAGTTAATCCACCCTCTAGAATATACCAGTATATAGTTCATCCAATCCAACATCTCCTCTCAATCTGGGCCGATAGGCTTTAAAAAATTTATGGAAAAGCCTTGAGGACTGGGAGGTGTGTTGTTCCTTAATGCCTCCAACTCTTCTATGGTACTTCCTCAGTGCCAAAACGAGTACGACTCTCGCTTCATGTGCAGTCAAATAAATTTATGTAAAGTATTATGTCTCTAAATAAATTTAGTATAAAAATATATTTTATAATATCTAATGATACTTATTTTATATTATAAATATTGTACCATTTTATATAAATTTAATTAAATTTAAATTTGTTAAGCTTCTTGGAAGCGAGTTTTGTATTCTTTATATGGGCTGGGGAAGTAAATGGCTTATTTCGGCATTTTCCTACTCCGTATTCCGTAATCTTCTGACCAGTGGGCCATGTCTCGTGTATGTCAGCCACTTCATCTCTACCAAACAAGATTCCTGTTGAATTGATCGGTGCACAAAACTTCAAGGGGTGTCGCGCTTTCAGTAACCACAGATGAAATCTGCATAAAGTAGAAGCTGTCTCTAACTTGTGGTCCGCATTTTGCGTTTGTCTTTTTTTTTTGAGGGGGAGCATCCCCCACCTGATTTCATTTCAGGCTTGTTTTAAGCCAACAGGCCAACAGCTATTACAACTGTAGGATTTTCAGCATTCGAGGAAAAAAACAAGGAGGAGGATTTTTCTTTTGTTCGTTTGTGTCTCTGATCTTGCGAGTAGACTGTGAAGATGTTGCTCTGTCGTGAGGCTAATCTGCGGACAAGCCAGAGGCCAGCGTTACCCGCCAAACCAACGGCTCATCAAGCCCAATCCGCTCTCCTCCACCGCCCGCCGAACGCTGCGGCGGCGCGCCGGCGGCCCAGCGGCATGAAGAGCTCGGCCGGCGACGTCGACGTGGAGCTGCTCAAGGCGGTGGCGCAGGCGTGGCACGCGCAGTCGGGCAACCCGCGGCCGTCGCGGGCGTCGGATACCGCCGGGGACGACAACGTCGCGGCCGGCGCTGGCGCGCGCCCCCGCGCCGGCGCGGCGCGGCACCGGCCGTCCCGGTTCAAGCTGGAGGCTATGGCGGCCGCCGCCGCGTCGGAAGCCCGGGCCAGCGAGACGCCTTGGAACTTCGGGCAGTCGCTGTGGGACGCATACGAACTCGTCTCCGTGGCCCGGAGGCTCGAGTCCGGCCTCGTCATCGCCGACCAGGCCGCCGCGGCGGCGCCGGCCGTGACGCAGGGCGGAGATGCGCGGGGAGCGGGCAAGCGGGCCAGCAGGGAGAGCGGCCGCAGCCTGATGAGCCTGTTCCTTCGGTCCACGTCCAGGAGGTTCGAGGGACCAAGCAGCTAGTGTGTCAGTGTGTGCTTTCCACTTCACTCTCAAATTATACCATACTGTTATCTGGAGGTTTAGGCAGAATCCTTCCAAGTTTTTTCACAGCTGTTGCGTCGGAGCTGTAAATTCGCTCATGCGGAAGATTTAAATGCGTGTATAGTTCCACTTCCAGCTACTTTAGTCGAAGGACAAAGTATACAGCTACTATAAGAACCAAACATGTAAGTTTACACATTTGAGAATTAGGATCTGTTGCATCGCAACTGTAAAGTTTCAAAGAAAACAGAACGTTCTGCCACAAGGATACACCAGCATCCCAAACTCCCTAATCTTTCATAGCACTAGAACATGAGGCGTGCTTTGCGCGCCCTATCATGGCAACATTTTTTTTGACAACTGTAAATATATTATCTTAAGCAGCCAGTTTACAGAAAGGTCCTTCGAAGAAGACAGAATTACAACTTGGTCCTGTGACCAGATAAGAACAGCAGCTACCGCAGAGACATGGCCGACGACGAGCTCGCCGGCGGAGGGCCGTAGAGGCGACGAAGGCGCATACACCCAGATGAAAGGACCGTGCAAAGCAACGGTTGAAGTTGGGTCGACTGAGCCTTATTGGAGGCACACACCGGACGACCGAAGAATAAGCTGATTGCCGTCGCCGGAGGTTGAAGAAGAAGCTCCAAATCGGAACCCAGGGGGAACGAGGTCGTCGAGGCACCGTCGGAGGCGGAGCTGCCTGGTGGTGGTCTGGGCCAACAGGAACTGAGGCTGCAAAGAGGAGAAGAAGGCGGAGGCGAGATGCGGCGGGGCGGAGGGAGAGTGCGGGGGGTCTGAGCTGCGGAGGAGGGGATGGGGCGGCAGAGTTATTGTATAGGAACACACCTGGGCGGCGCTGACGACGGCGACGAGGGAGCCGAGAAGAACGGCGACGGCGGCGGCATCTACCTGGAGGTACTTACCACAGAGGGTACTAGCCATGAAGGCACTACTACTACTGGAGCTATCTACAGGCTAAAAGAGGCGGGGCCCCACACCCGGCGCGCTCCGGCGAGCTCGCCGGAGGCGGACGGGAGGGGGCCGATTGGGGACGACGGAGGGAGCTCCCGCGAGTGGATAAGAACGAGCGAGCTTATCCCTTCGCGAATGGTGGCTGGTCTCCATGGCAACATTGGAGACAAATAAATAGCCAATAATGAAAATAAATATGAATTGAAGCATTCTCCTATTAGATGCATATGTAACCCCATGCTCCCCCACCCCCCCGCCCCCCCATTTGTATTCCACCCTCAACAAGCCGCTAGCCTTGCTATCAATGGAAAAGAATCAGGTGGGGATGAACAGTTTTGGGAGACTGATACTTCTTTCTTGATTGATTCTAGGAGATACAAATCTCATCCTTATATAAATGAGAAGACTTGACCCCTAAGAAATTAATCCCTCCTATTTGGTAACAACTGATCCTGATCCCGGATTTACTGTTCACGCGCAACTGTTCACGCGCAACCGTACCGTGGGCCCTAGCTGGTCCCACTCCCATAACATAGTAGCACGATGTTTCTAATCCTAGAAAGTTATACAAGTCATTGATTGTAGACTTATGTGTCCCGATATTCTACTGGAATAAGATGCATGCAGTCAGATTCTTCACCATAAATAAGAGGCCAAAAACACTGGAACTGTTAATTGTTTTGATCCTTTCTGAAAATTACAGGTTGTGAAGGTTTCTGGATGGATATGGATGGTTGTGCTGTGGGGGAGTACCTAGACTTATGTGCTGAAATGGTGGGTAGCTAGCTGTCGTCCTGAAATGTTGATTTCAATGCTCATTAAGATCAGTATTTGCGGCTACCACCTAATGTAATATCATGATATCTGGAACGCTGGACAGACCCCTCTAATGGTTTTGAACAAGTGTATGGTGTTGGAATATGCTGTAATTATTGTAATATTCTTTGATGGATTGAACAAGTGCTATTGACAATTTGTTAGTTTAATTTCACATTCAATGTATCCTGAGCATGCATAGAACAAGTGATTTCTTAATACTTATATTTGATTCTCAATATAATAGGGCGCGCGAAGCGCGCTGGATGGTCTAGTTCACTTCTAAAGCTTCTAGAAATAAGAGAAATCAGAATTGGTTAAACATATTTTGATCCCTACTCTAAACCACATCTCTACATGACAAATTGTAATACATCAACCAACACCCGAAGTACTCACAGTAAACACACTGCATATGCGCAGCAGGACAGTAATTACCAACAGAATGGCAAATGACAAGAATATGGTGTCTCATCAATCGCATTGATTTTAGATCCGCTGAACTCAATGAACTCATGTAAATCTCTCTATTAAACTCTCAACTCTAAATATGCAAGCACAACTGACAGATGGATACTGTACAAAATCAAACCCAATTGAAGGGGAAAAAATGTATACCTTGTGCCCATTTCATCGAACACATTGACAGCATCGTCCATGGAAGCGTCGACACCGGGATCAAGGTCGCCGGCTGCGGAACTTGTGTATATATCCTTGTTGGTCGCCCTTCCATTCCATGTGCCCAAATGCACGATCGATACTCCGTACTGAACCTAGGATTTGAGAATTGAGGAGCCATAAGAAGGGGAATCGAAGAATAGGTCAAGAGGTAGTAAAACCTGATGAATGGGATCCGTTTTTTAGAGCAAATCCAGCAGGAAACAAAACTCCAGCGGGACCTTTAAATAGGCCTGCATTTTGCATAGGCCCTCCAAATCTCCCCTCCAAGCCTCCATTCCTAGAGACCCTCCAATTTCCCCTCCAAAAGTAGGAGAGAGGTAGATGCGGCTGACAGGTGGGCCCACAGAGAAATAGAGGCCCGAGTTCATATACCCACAGGAGTTGAGTGTTTATTTTGGGCCTCTATTTTTTAGAGATGGGCCTGCAAATGAGTTTTGAAGGCCTCAATTTGAAGGGCTCCACTGGAGTTACTCTTCCCTTCTTTCTCGCTGCTCCGACAGTCCCACCGTGGAGCTCCGGCAGTTGGAATCAAAGAACAAGTCAAGAGGCTGTCTTGAGGGTCAGCTGGTTATCCCACCGTGGAGCTTACTGAAGCCCCGCATCGTTGCTTTGGCTTGCTGCGTGCGTTCTGTTCTTCTTGGCAGGAAGCCCCTCGCGATTTCGCTGCGGTAGTCACCAAATTGGCCCCCCCGATCCCGTCCCCGTCGGGGCTGTTCCCCGCGGGGCTCGGCCCCCACGGGGAAAATTGGCACCCATACCGATTAAGGCTGCTCGCACTGTGAAACGAACCAGATTTTCGTAAAAGAGAATATGACTCCGTGTACCATTGTAATAATTCCAGGACACATCGGTTATCACGTATAGAACTTATTTTAGAATAATATCATTTCCATACATCGAAATTAGGGTACAACAAGAGTATTTACATAGAATTTACGAATTAGTACAAACCCATTGGGCCAAACGACAAGTAGAAACCCTACGAAGTGGTAGCTAGGGCTTCAAGTCTTCTTCTCCAATCTTCACTTCTTCTCCACAGGCATCCTTGAGCGAGGTTGTAGTTGTTACCTGAAAACTTCAGAACTGTTCCAAGGAAACGGGACAGGTCCACGCCACCTTCCGTATAGAAAATATAGCAAGGAATGAGATATGACTTCCTATGTGCAGCAGCAGCAGTAAAGTAATATTCTGAACTCAACACCTTTGAAAAACAACGGACAATCCTATCAACATAGGCTCCCGTTCACCACACCATCTCCACCTCCACTCTCTCGGTTCTGTGACAAGAAAAGCTCCCTCCCTTCCAAGACACAAAGCCGAACCTCACATCACTCAAAACAGTTTAAAAAGGGGAGATAGAGATAAAAACATAGGACTTCAATCGGAATGAGCAGTTCATAGGGTTGTCCACAGGGCAGAGCCAGAAATGCCCTCAAACCAGGGCTAAACCAATGAATAATTACTGTACCAATGGACTAAATACTAATGTTTAGACTTAATTATAGTATAAATTTACAAGGAGCAAACTGGCCTAGGCCCGTGCTGCAGCACGGGCCGTGGCTCCGCCCCTGGTTGTCCATGACCGAGGACGCGGCTATACGTATAGTTTTAACTCTGCAGGGTGTGTACACCTGGAATCTATGCGAAGTGCACCCAGAAGGTAGCTAGCCAACTGAGCCACACAACAGTGAACGGAGCTCTAGTAGTTACGACACCATCCTGCTTTTTCGGGCTTGGGCGCATCCTCCCGCAAAAGGTCACCCCGGAACTGTGAAGCACTCCCCCGGGGCCAGTCGGGGGTCAAAGCAAATCAGGGAGCAAAGGTTAACACCAGTCCCCCTTACACTGATACTCGATCCTCCTGCAGGCTTGATACCACACTTGCTAGTCTCGGATCGGGCCCGCCCTCATAATGGACACAGTGTGCACGTTTACATAGTCCCATGACGTAGCTAGTCCAATCTGGTCCTCCAAGGCCGAAGGCGAGTTCCTTCCACAATTGCGTATCCACCACAGCGGTCCGCCATCGGCACCCATTACAGGTATTGCCGCCCAAACACCTCAAATCCATATCATCAATCTCAAGTATTCCATAAAATGTACCCGCAACAGGTACTCCATAGAAGATGCCCAAGTGCAACTCCCCAGCATCCCGCAATCCGAAGATTAGGGTGTTGCTCGCCTTCGCAAAATAGTTTTCAAAATCACCTTCTCCTTCCACCCGGTTTTACCCACTCACGCCAAGAAGGTTTAAAATCATTTTATCGCACCATGCAAGCATCGCGTAGCATAGGTATATAGTAGTGTAAAACAGGGTAGCAAGAAATAACATGCATAGAAATAAGGCTATGCAGGGTATATCATCACCACCATGTGGAAGGTAAAGCGCTAGCAATCTAATTGCAATGAGCCAATGACTAATAGGAGTTCAAGATTCGGATGGGCGTGAACCTGGAGATTGCTCCTCTTCCTTTTGGTAGCAGTAGCTTGGGTCTTCGGTTCACCTCGGTCCTGCCTCGACAGCTCCTAGAGACGTAATTAAAATAAATACCGAGGACCTACTTGCAAATAAATACCAAAACGGAACCAAGAAAGAACCAAAAAACACCCAAGCCTACTTTAACGTGTAGAGCATGATTTTAGAAAAATAATGAAACTGGTTTCATATTTTTCTGAGCTACGGTTAAATTATTATTAATTTTTGAAGTTTAAATCATTTTCTGAAATTATTTAATTAATTGCGAAAAAGAAAAGAAAACCAGTGACACGTGGCAGCACCAGAATGCGCCACGTGTCGCACAGTCGGCCTGCTGATGTCAGCATGTCGCCATGCTGATGTCATCAGTGGGGTCCGGCTATGCTGACGTCATCGCCAGACTTGATGACGCCGGTGTTGATTTGGTCAACGGTCAACGGCTCAAAGGTCAGCGGTCAGGTGGGGTCCACGGATTGGTTGGGCCCACCTGTCGGTCAGCTTAGGCCACTACCAGCTGGATCCCACTTGTCAGCTCGGCTAAAAGAAAAGAAAAGGAAAGGGGTTAAAAGGGCCGTGTTGGGCTGAGTTAGCTGGGCCGGCCTGTTAACTTGAACAGGCCAGGCCGGTCGGCTAGGCTGGCCAAAGGCAAGCTGGGCCGAGCGGCTCGGTTAGCTTCCGACCCGCAGGCGGCCTTGGATGCCTCCTTGCTGGCGTCAGTCCTTACGCAAGCGCTGATGTCAGCGGAGCGGGTTTGGTTGCGGCGTGGTCGCTGTTCACAGTGAACCGTGTCTGCGGCTCACGAGGCTTTAGTCTATGGGATCAGATGTGGCAAGGCCGGGATCCTCTATGGCTCGTCTGGGTTAGACTTGCTGTGGCCCCTGGTGTGGTTGCGGGCAGCGGCGACGGTGATCGCGCTCCGCGGCTACGCGCGCGGGTTCGAGGTACCCCTCAGCCGTGGCGGCGCTAGGGCGGGGCTTGGCTTGGCTGCGACTCAGACCACAACAGCGGCGGGGGCTGAACGACCATGACGGCAAGGCTGCGTGAGGTTCGGCTCGGGCTGGCGGCACGACGTCGACAGGGCAAAAGCGGTGGCGAGGCGGAGCTCGGTCCGCGGGGAAATCGGCAAGGTGGACGCAGGTCGACGACACGGCGGGGTTTAACTCGCGCGCGGCGTCGGCAAGAACCAAAGCTTGACGACGCCGGCGCGACAGTAACAGCGGCGAGGATGACTCGCGACGGAACGGCTGCGACGGCGCGGTTGGACTCCGACGGGGCTCGGATCATGACGACGAGGCTAGGCGAACAGGGACGGTGGCGAGCGCGCACAGACGGTGGCCGGCTCGGCTCACGCGCACGCGGGGAACAAGTCAAGCGCGAGCGCGCTGGCAGGACGGCGTGCGGCTTGGCGGCGCGCGGGGGTTCGAGGTCGTTCCCGTCCGCGGCGGCGCTAGGACAGGACATGGCGGAGAGGGGCAACGACGACGAGGTCAAGGAGGGGGAAGCTTCGGCTTCAACTCGTGAAGGTGGACGGCAAGGAAGGGTGGGTCCTTGGCCAGTGAGGTGGCATGCCGACGAGCGCCGGCGGAGCTCGGCTCGGCCACGACGGCGAGACAGCGGAGCGAGCTCTAGAGGGCGAAAGGTTCGGCCTTTGGATCGGCTTACGCGAGACGGGTGCAAGGCGGAGCCTTGGGTGCGGTCAGGTAGGATAGCGAGGGCTCCGGCGAGCTTGTCCACGGCGGTGCGCCGTGGGCGGCTCGCACGGCGGTGGTGCACGGCGAGCACGCGAGGCTCGGGATGTTCGGCCTCGGGCTGCAAGGGCGCAGCCTTGGCGGGGCTTTGGCTCAGGCGCACGAGCTGCAAGCCTTCGGTTTGCGCGTGATGCGGCCACGGCGGTCGCGCGGCCCGGGCAGTCCCGGCGCGCGGCGGCGATGGCGGCCAAGGGTTGGCGAGGCTCACCGTAGGGGCGGCGGTGTAGTCGTCACAGGCCCGGTGATGACTCGCGGAACGGCGGGGCTTGAGGTCTCGCGGTGCACAAGGAAGGCGTCGTCTTCTCCACGCGCGGACGGCGGCGACGACGACGCTCCTCGGGCGCCCTTCTTCTTCCTCCTCGGCTCGTCCTCCTCCACTTCCTCGAGTCCTTCTCCAGTCTAGGGTTTGCGGCGGCTACTGGTGGGAGGAAACCCCAAGGGGGTGAGGGGGCGTCTAGGGCAGGGACGCGGCGGCGGCACTATTTGTAGTGTGGCGTGCTAGGGCAGCGGGGGAGCGGGGCGCGGGCGCGGACGGCGGGATTGGCATCCGTGCCACGGACACGCGGCACACATCACGCAGGTGCACGGCACCCGTTGTCGCGGAGCGGGACGGCGCGACGCGGCGAGGAGCGCGCGTGAGAGGGAGGCGGCGAGAGGAGGGAGGCAAAGCTGACAAGCGGGGCCCGCTTGTCAGTGAAAGAGAGGGGGACGCGGCGGCGACGCGGTGAGGTGGGGTACTGAGCCGCGAGGCGCTGGGCCAGCTCGGCTCGTTGGGGGTTGCTGGGCCGGCTTGGCTGGGCCGAGCTGGTTTGCTTCTTGGGCCGAGAGAGAGTTAGGCGGGTTGGGCTCCGGGTTAGCAGGCCGGCAGGTTGGACTAGATTAGCTGGGCTGGGTCCTGGTTGCTGGGCTTTGGTCGCTGGGCTCCTTGCGATGGAAAAAGGAGAGCAAGGAGCTGGGCTGCATGCACTTTCATTTGGACACAAAGTTGTTTGAGATTTTGTCCAGGGTCCGTGCAACATGATTGATTAACAGGAAGACAGTTATGAAGATTTTCCGAGAAAGAAGAGAAAGGTTTGGATATCACACGAGAAGAGATAAAAGAATTAGGCATAGCTGATTAAGGAAAAACTTCTCGTGAAAAGAAGAGATTAGAGAGAGATGTGCATGTGTGTTGGTCTTGGTTCTTATCAAGATAGGTCACGTCCAAGATAGTAAAGATTAGTTAGCTGGTTAAGACCCAAGTTAGATATTGGGCTGGCCAACCCATTATATCTCGCGAAGTAAATTAATAGCAATTTATTTCGTGAGACTTGGATTGGAAATTATTAGACTAATTTCCCGGGAGCGAATTAATCAGTAAAATAATTATTCGAGAAGTCGGAAAATAGAGCCGTAATTTAAAATGAAGTCCACCGAAATTTAATACAAATGAATTAGACTATTTTTCGAAATCAATTCAATTAACATGGAACCGATTCGAAGAGTTGGAAAATAATATCATAATTCACTTAAGAAATTCCTAGAGCGGTTGGGAAGGTTAGCGGGTCACCTAGGTTAGTAGGTTAACGGACTGGTCCAAGTTAGTAGGCCGGTTAGCGGGTTGATCAAAGTTAGATAGGACAGTTAGTTGTTAGCGGGGTAGTTAGCGGGTCGGTCAGTCTGGTTAGGTTAGATTAGGCTTAGTTAATAGTTAGCTTTAGGTTTATATTTGAATTTCCAATTCAAATATAAACTCACACACAAAGAAACAAATAAAAGCAAAGGAACTCGAACTCACACTAACATTAATGGTCCTTAGTTTAAATTAAACTTCGATTTATTTCATTACTAGGAATTTTTAGAAGGCACAAGTAGACATCCTTAGGTTTTCTAGCTAGTAGACAAGCATTGCACGAAATTTTTTTGAAATCCACATTTTTCAAAACAATTAACGTTCCGGAAAAATCTGGGATGTTCCACACTTGAAAGTGCATCTAGGCTCTCCCTAGTGGGTTTTGGTTGAATGATGACAAATGTAATCAAAGAGCTAATGGTTTAATCGAGTTCATGGACAGGTCATAATGTAATAAAATTCATATTTGGAATGTGATGATATATCCCTAGGGATCATGGTGGACGACATGAAGAATGAATGATTTAAATTATTTTCTATTTTGAATTTGAGTTAGGAATGCCGTACTATCAAGGGGGATGCATGTTGATCAAGTCATGACCCCGTCGGGTTTGGGGGTTCTCGGAGTATCCGGGGTCGTCCCGAAGTATCCTGGTCAGATCTCGTAGACAGCATAACAGTTAGATTTTGGGGGCCGAGTATATAACCCTCCACGCCCCCTCCTCTCTTGCCTGCCGACACCACACACAAGAAACACACCTTTGAGCTTCACTCTCACTCCCTCAACCTCCTAGAGCTACTCCAAGTGAGATTTGAGAAGGGGGGATTGAGTGAGTCCACAGATCTGAGTGTGTGAGAGCAAGAACTCCATCTCTTGAGCATTTGAAGCATCCTCGACCATCAACTCGCGTTTGTTGCTCTTGGAGCTTTTGCTCCTAGACGGCTAGGCGTCTCCGGAGAGCACTCAACTCGTGTGAGCTTGCCCCGGAAAGTTTGTAAAGCCATCCCCTCGGGGAAATTATAGTAAGTAACCCTAGCTTGGCTTTTGGGCCCTAGGGGGAGGGTAGAGTTGTGGCTCAACTCGGTCTCTTTGGAGGCACCTCAACGGAGACGTAGCTTCTTTTGGGAAGTGAACTTCGGGAATCAAATCACTTGTCTCTTGTTGTTTAACTTGTTCTCAAGTTCATATTTGTTCATCTTGTTCATCATGTTCTTGCTAGTTCATAGTTGACTTTCATAGATTTGCTCCGATCTACTCGTGTGTGAAGTTTGTGGTGCAGCCCTTAGGTGGAAAAGAATCCTTGGATGATTTCCCACCTTTCTATTCAAAGGGAATCAGCTAAGTCATTCGAAATCATTGCATCACGTGCTCACTCTTTTCTGTCGTGGAAAAATCCGGGAACCTGCCAGATACTCCACTCATCTGAGCCGGAGTATTTGATAGGGTGTCGGAAGTTACGGCTACTAACCCGACTGTGAGATAATTGTGTGCAGTTTCTGAAGAAGATCCTATTCAACCCCCTCTAGGCATCTTGTGGTCCTTTCAACACTGGGCCACGATAATTCTCCCTTCAGGAGATTTTACCAGAAAGGACTGCACCGGTCCCCTATATGGCTTCCGTTACGGAAGCGAAAGGCCTCGCCTCCGCCAAATCGAGCGGAGGCAGCGGCCTCCCGCTAAGCCGCCATGGTGGCACAGGGCCCGCGTGGCCCAACCCTGGCCGCTGGGCCGCTTGTCCGCCTCACTGGGCCGCCTTGGCCGCCGCTCCGCTTGTCCGCCTTGACCGCTGTTGTATGCAACAGGCCCATGTAATAAATTCTTCTTAGATCTCGTGGACTTGAGAATTGATGTAATGAGTGCTACTTTGTGTGTCAATCTTATTTATGCTTATTAAGGACTTTATATGCATGTTAGTGTAGCTCAATTGATTGGTGTTTGTGTTTTGTCAGTGTTGTCTGGACAAAACCAGAGGTTCCGGTTTTGCCAAACCGGAAGTTTGGCCCCAGCTGCACTTTATCTATTTTATTGGTTGAGTGAAGTCTCATGTTGCATGCATCACGTATTATTTGATCACACACTTGTTTTTCACCCCACGGATACTGAGATTTAGGGGGAGCTCCATGCTCTCTTGAATATGTGCTTATTGGCATTTTGAGGCCATAGTTGTTGGTTTCCATTTAAAGCACATATTAAGGGGAGCTCATCCTAAATCTGAGGATTCAAAAGATCTATTGTCATATCATTTGTAAGCTTTAATCGGGGTTGTCATCAATCACCAAAAATGGGGAGATTGAAAGAGCATCTAGGCCCCAAGTTGGTTTTGGAGAGTTGAATGACACCATGATTAATGATCTAATGGCTTTTTGAGTTTATGAGCAGGTACAACTTTATTGACGAAGGATTAATATATCATATTTAATGAGGTATATATTGTTAAGAGCTCATAAGACAAGAGGAACTAGTGTTGGACTCTATATAGGTGGTGTATATATCATAACACTTGATGGGAAAAGCAAGACTCATTGATGATACATATTAGAGATATAATGTATTGCATATTTGATGGTCTCATATTAAGAAGTTTCTTGTGGTGAAGAAGATAATATTTTATGGAGATTTCAAGAATGAAATGAGAAATAAATTCAAGTAAAGAAATGGATTTCATTGACGGTTATTCAAGTAAAGAAATGGATTTCATTGAAGGTTTATCGTGATGCATTCTTAAGTGTGAAGCTCAAAGTAACTAGATGTGAAGGGGTTGATCTAAAGCATGGTTTTGAGGTACTAAGCAAGGAGAAGGACAAGAGTCGTCTTGTGGCCGAGGTACTTTGCTAGGGTGAAGAAACTAGTACTTGATTAATCCAAGGAATCTAGGTCATGGAGAGCTTGGCATTGGAAAGCATCAATCTTTCTAGATCTATTGAGAAGAAGAGTGACTTGTGAACTAGAAGTGGAGTTCATTCCTATAGATTGAATATTGGTTCAAGTCACTAGCTCAAGGTTGAAGTGCTCAATATGAGGAGGCAAAAATGATGCAGCCCTCATGAAGAGATATTGACTATGTATGGCTAGAATACAAGAAGAGAAGCTCAAGTGGATGATTTAGTATTTATTATTGATCTTGAGTTTAGGTATGCCGTACTATTAAGAGGGATGCATCACATGATACTTTGATTAAAGTCTCAGTGCTCAAGTAACCTATGTGAGTTGTTGAGTGACACATGCACATCACTTACACTTAGCTTTCAGCTAACTTGGGTGCCGGAACTTCCGACAAGGGGTCGGAGCTTCCTGGTACAGAAATTGTGTGCCTCTTGGTACCCCGGAGTATCTGACATAGGGCCGGAACACTGATGTTCCGGGTACTGCTCTGGCTGGGGTCAAAACCATGCAACTAGTTTTTTTAATTTACCCATGTTTAGTGCTCCATGCATGAGGAGATATATTTGATGTGATTTGATGTGATAGGTGAATAGTGAAGTTTGGAGAGATATTTAGTTCAGTATACATGCATGCATACACTTTTTAGTTCTAATCTTTCTACCATAGAGCTAGGAAAAGGATTATTACTTGTGATGTGCGTAGAATACATTCAATTTTAATGATGTGCCCTGTTTACTTATTCAGCTTACCTGTGGCCATAGGTATTGATGCGCCCTGCTCCTGCCCCATGAATTCCCCTACTCACAAGGTAAGGCCTCCTCAATTCCCCTTATCTTTGTTCGTAAACTTGGCTGTGTTGAAAGTTTGTTTCAGAGTATAGGTGAATTAAGACCGTGACTGATATGCAGTAGCCTGTCAATCAATCTCAGGGAGCACTACTCTCAAATCCACTGGTCCAATGATCCATGCGCTTGCGTTACAACAATTGGTGTGCTCAAGAGCTTAAGTGCAATCAACAAGTAGAATGGCACGAATCTTGCCAAAGTTAGGGAAAAGAGTAGAAAGAAAGGGAAAAAAATTAAGTGGATGTAAAATGAAGGAGAAACACTCAGGCACACAATATATATTTTTCTTTTCACAATAGAGAAGACATGGGTCACTACGGGAAACTGGGTGAGGCACTCGGCAAAAGTCCAAAAACACTCGGCGAAGTGTTTGCCGAGTGTAATCGGCAAAGCCGACTCGGCATACCTAGTGTCGGCAAAGGCCGCCTTTGCCGAGTGTTTTCTATCAGGCCTTTGCCGAGTGCCAGAGCTGACACTCGGCAAAATAAAGCACTAACAGACGACCGTGGACGGAACGACGACGTTCGCGTCCGTCTGCGAGATTTTAACGGAGGCTTTGCCGAGTGTCGCACTCGGCAAAGCCTCCAACCTTTGCCGAGTGTCAGGGCCCAACACTCGGCAAAGGTTGTTAGGGGTTGCAGGTTTTCACGAAACTTTGCCGAGTGTGTGAGCCCTAACACTCGGCAACGGCCCATACTTTGCCGAGTGTTGGTGCAAAAACACTCTGCAAAGGCTTCCTGTTTGCCGAGTGTTATGGCCAAAACACTCGGCAAAGCCATGACACTCGACAAACACTGTTCCAGAAATGATAGAAACGACCGATTTGCCGAGCGTTAAACCCTATACACTCGGCAAACAGCCACTTTGCCAAGTGTTACACTCGGCAAAAAGACAACTCTACCTCTATTTTTATTTATTTATCGCGTTAAAAGGACCCCCTCAAACAAACATCACAGGCAGTTCATATATATGATAATAAGCATCACAGGCAGTTCATATATATATATACATCAACCTTCCACAATCATAAATCCACAATAAAGATCACAGGCAGTTCGACAAAGACATAAAAGTTACTAAACATCCATAGGTTCACAAGTACATTCGTTCACAACGAAACAAAGTCACCGAACGTTTACAAAGTCGCCAACTCACTTAGGAGGGGGTCCGAACAGCACTCTAGCCGCCCACGCCGCAACATCTTCGTCTTGAGGGCCGTCATTTGACGCCGCCGAACCAGGAGCCTGCCCAAAATAGATTTTCAATGTGTGTTACAAGATTTATGACAGAAATGAGTTGTGAAATGAAATTATAAGGTTCTCAAGTGACTCACTGGAGAAATAGGAACACGTGGTGGAGGCAGTGGTGGCATCGGCGACGGCGGACCTTCACCCACCCGCTGGCCAATGTTCTGCAGGTAGGCCATTTCCTGCTCCTGCCACGCTCGGTTCGCCCGCTCAGCCTCCTCCTTCTGCCTCTCTTTCTCGGCCTCCGCCTCCTTCATCTGCTGCGCCTCCACCTCCAACTGCTTCCGTCTCTCCATCTCTTCATCCAACCGGGCCTGCAATATTCAATCACATTGTTATAATACATTAGAAACGTAAGTAAACTTCACGTACGATGAACAAAACAGAAATAACCTGTAGTGACTGCACCCCGAAGTGTGAACCGGGAAGAGGTTGGCGGATAGCCGGGGAAGAGCTTGTGCTCCTGTCTCGAATCTGGGAGAGTGTGGGGGTAGCGGCCGTGTCGATGGTGCTGTAACCGATCAAGTACCACCCATGCTTCTTGCCTCCTCCCGCCCTCATGACCACTTCTCCATCAATGTCGTGGGCGGTCGGATCGAAGTCTGGCACATGGACCTCCCTCGCCAACTCTGTATATGCAGTGAGGCGACTGTGGACGCTGACATTGCTGTATGCCGAGCGCGGGGACTCCGGGTTGTACTGGACGTCGGAGGTCGCCTTGCCCTTGTGGGCCATAGCAAACGCCCGGGACTGGTTGCAAGGAGCACCACTATGTGACGCCGACTAGAAAAATAAACAATAAAAATTAGTGATTATACAGAATTGAGTGAGCAAATATAGAAATGACTCGGCGTACCCATTTTTCCCGATACTCGTCGAGGCTAAGGCTGCCCTGATGGTGTGGTACACCGGGCATCAGCAAACGCCGCTACTGGCAAAGGTTGTGCTGCTCCTCCCACTCGCGGGTGCACCACTTGTCCACTATCACCTCCTAGCACCGGGGATGCGTGGCGCACCACCACGGAATCGCCTACAAGACATCAAGTGTACGACATATAACAAGATCGAATTTAAAGTACTTAATCTCAGAATAAAATATTATCGATTTTCATACCGCCATGTATTGCTCCTTGGTCAACTTCATTTGTCTGCCTCCGTTTTCTTCACGGAGATGTTGAGTGCAGCGTAATAATCAATTATGGCCTGCACGCGCGCCTCGTAGTGCATGTCCTTCACAAGCTTCTGACAGGCTTTATGTGCCACACCATCCGCCCTCACCTCCTCTCCCGGGCGCATCTGTAAAAGTCCTGCGCATATATACACGATGTATCCAGTCCTTATTTGTAGATTGTTCAATGAATGTGATGTGTTGAGCAATGTGGTGCAATGAATACTTACCCACAGCTCGCCCTTTACCCACTCAGCCTTGTTGTTGAAGCTCCTGCCATCCCGATGTCACACCCGGTTTTATAAACACAACCGAATGCTCACTTTATGTATGCCAGGATCATATTTCATACATAAAGCACGACTTCATCATTGACACATTACCACATCACGTTATAATATTACAAAATGACCCGTAGGTTCAAAAGAAAAGTACAACTTATAGTTTACTAATCTTGTGCGGAAGCGAAGCTCCATGACCACAGGCAATCAACCGGGGGTCGCATCCTAGATCTTCATGGCCTTCATCCTGAACAGCAATCAAGGGGGAGGGGAAACACAGCAGGGGGTGAAGGGGAAAACGGTGAGTACACCTGGAGGCGTGTACTCCGCAAGTGGAGGAAAGTAGTGACATGCAGGGCTAAAATCAAGGAAGGCTGACACAACTGGTTGCATTGCACAAATTTTAGTTGGTCAAGTTTTATTAAACACTTAGATTAACAAATGAAGGTCTTCCCATCCAAAACCAATCTTATAGGACAAGCACCTATTGACTAAGGCCAAACTGCCCACCCAAACCACAGTCACCGCACTGTGATTCATCCAAAACCACCAACTAAACATGTGAGGGTCCAGGCCACTCTTGACCGTGAGCACAGCTGTTATAACAGTTTTACACTCTGCAGAGGTTGTACACTTTCACCATGAGTCGTGATACCTTTTAGCTGAGGTTGCAAGCCTCCACACATTTCCGAGATGTGCGTGTCGGGGTACACTACGAGGCCTTCCATTGGTTCTCCAGGGAGCATTGACCCACTTAGGGCTTAGGCCCATCACTGTGCCGTGCAACGACATCTGGGACGTTGCCCTAGTCGGCTCCTACCCGCCCAACACGTACCCCTGGATTACCCAAGTTTCTCAGCCAAGACCATTGCCCATCTAGTTCCCATGGTTGTACTGTTGTGCTGGGTGGTCACTCCACGCATAAATCCTTGAGATGACTCGAGCAAGACTAGCATCAATCCATAAACACCGTCCACCGATCATACACTTGCTCGAGTCCCTAGAGTTCCATGTTGCTAAAAGATTACCCACCCAAGTTGTTGCATAATTGTTTAGTCAAGATTAAAGATTAACCCATCCCAGGTTGAGCAATCTAAGTGTAAAACTACCCATGACTCAACCGATTACTAAAGGCTTCAAGGTTGTCATAAGAAAATCTAGTAAACCCTACCATAGGATTCCTATCATATTGACTCGATGCATGCATAAAGTGTAAAATAAAAGGTGATACATGTTGTAAGTAAAGGTAAAAAAAGAAAACATGCAGCAAGGACACTTGCCTTCTTCAAGCGCTTGTTGAATCCTTCGCGTACACCGGTCTTGTCACAACACAGCTACTCGAATCAACTACCGGAAACAAGCATACACATAAAAGTATAAGAAAAGTACACCAAACAGTACTAAAATAGAAAAAAAACATTTTAAAAGCTAGAGCTCGTCGCCACGAACGCGTGAGCGCAAGAATCACCTAAATCGGAGTTACGAGTAAAAAGTACTAATCGTTTTACTAAACCAGGGACTAAACTGTAAATAAACGTTTCTGGAATTATTTTAAAACTGGAAAAGGTGAAATATGATGTCATCAGGAAGCATATGGTGTCAGCAGGGGTATATGTGCAATTAACAGTAGACAACAGGGGGTAGCTAACAAGTTTTACAGCATTCAATGAATAGTGTGCATGAAAACCCAATTTTCCAGGGGCTAGATCATAAAAGTGCCATGGCAGCGTGTTGACTGGAGTTAAATTAATCAGCAGCCGTTGATTTACAGATGGATGGCTGGATTTTTATGCAACGAAGGGGTACGCCCTGATCTAATCTGGGCCGCCCACGGCTGGATCAACGGCCGGTGCGCGCCGGCCAGCTTGGGAGGGCGGCGCCGCCGCGCACAGTGGCTCCCGCGGCGGTGGCTCGCCGGCGTTGGGCGCGCGGGCGCTGCAGGCCACCATTCAAGACGGCGTTTGGACTGGGAGAGAGAGGAGGGAATGGCGAGCTCACCACGGGGCAGAGGATGGGCGGAGACGAGGCGGTGGTGTCGCTCGACGGAGAGGGGCGGAGCAGTACGGAGCCGCGCACGGGGATTGGCGTGGTGGCCTCGGGTAGGGGTTCCTAGGCACCGGGGCGTGTCCGCGATCTTCCTGCGACACCAAGGGGAAAAGAAGGGGGATGAGAGGCGGCCCTACCGCGGAGAACGACGGCGGCGGCCATAGCTTACCAAGCTCGGCAATGGCGGCGCGGGAACGAATTGGCGCCGGGAGATGATTCGGGAGGTGGTTGTGGTGCTTCGGGGTGGTAAAGGAGAGGCAGGTGGAGCTCGGGGTGGTTTTTGTCGGGGAGAAAGAGCTTGGAGAGGAGGGAATTGGGCCGGCGGCGTCTCGGCCTTCAATGGCCGGTGAATGGCCATTACGCGCCATAGAGAGATGGAGGGAGAGGGGGAAACGCCTGGGAGTTGATGGGATGTGGGAGGGAATCACGGGGGTGGGGCCGGGGCGAGGCGGAGGGTCAAGGCGTCACGAGATTTGAACGGGGAGGAGGCCGGCGGGGCTGTGCGTGTGATCCGGGGAAGAAGAAAGGGAGGTGGAGGGAAGAGGCTGACCAGCGGGCCCCGCGTGGAAGGGAGAGAGGGGAAGGCGGAGAGGGCTGGGGGCGCCTTCTGCGCAGGGGCGGGGGGGGGGGGGGGGGGGGGGGTGGGCTCGGCCCAAGTGGGAGCGGCGGGGGAGAGAGGAGTGGGCCGGAAAGGCCCAGCTCGGGTAGAGCTGCGGGCTGGTTCGGGAATAGGGAGTGAGGGAGAAGGTTTGGGCCGGGTTGGATGGGTTTGGGCCCAACAAGGTTTAATAAAGTTTTCCTTTTTCCAGCATTTGCAAATGATTCCACAAATGAACCTTAGCGCCAAATTTTACAAACCAAAATCATTTTTCAACCAAAACACAATGCAAGCTCGGCATGTATGCAACAAACATTATATAACCTATGATCCATTTATTTAATTTATAAAATATTTGATTGCTTACAACTAAATGTGGACAATTCTAAACTAATTCTAGATAATTGCTAGAAATTTTAGACTATTGCAAAAATTAAAATTAGGGTGTTACAAATCCTACCCCCCTTAAGAAGAATCTCATCCTCAAGATTCAGAAGAGTCGTTGAAGAGCTGCGGAAATTCTGCCTTCAAATCTTCTTCGCGTTCCCATGTTGCCTCATCTTCCGAGTGATGGCTCCACTGCACTTTGCACATTCTGATAACCTTGCTTCGTGTGACCCTTTCGGCAACTTCTATGATTCTTATCGGGTGTTCGCTGTAGGTGAGATCCTCTTTCACGTTGAGCTCTTCTATTGGCAATTGCTCCTCTGGCACTCGTAAACATTTCTTCAACTGGGATACATGGAACACATCATGTACATCAGAGAGTTGAGCTGGCAATTCAAGTTGATAAGCCACTTCTCCTCTTCTATCGAGAATCTTGAAAGGTCCAATATATCTTGGTGCAAGCTTTCCTTTGACCTTGAATCTACGAAGGCCTCTAATAGGTGACACCTTAAGATATACAAAATCTCCAACCTCAAAGACCAACTCTCTGCGTCGGGTGTCAGCATAGCTTTTCTGTCTCGATTGTGCAGTCCTCAAATTTTCTCTGATTATTTGGACTTGTCTCTCAGCTTCCTATAATATTTGTGGCCCAAATACTTGACTTTCACCAGTCTGGTTCCAGAACAATGGAGTTCTACATCTTCTGCCATATAGTGCTTCAAATGGAGACATTTTAAGACTCGCTTGGTAGCTATTATTATAGGAGAACTCTACATATGGAAGACTCTTATCCCAGGCTTTGCCATATTTCAATGCACAGGCTCTAAGCATGTCTTCAAGAATCTGATTAGTCCTCTCAGTCTGTCCATCAGTCAGGGGATGATAAGCTGAGCTGAAGTTGAGACGAGTATCTATAGACTCATGGAGCTTTTCCCAGAACTTTGAAGTGAACTGAGTACCACGATCTGATACAATCCTCTTTGGAACGCCGTGAAGACAGACAATCCTTGCCATATATAATTCTGCAAGTTTTGCTCCAGTGTAGGTAGTCTTGACTGGTAAAAAATGAGCCACTTTGGTGAAGCGGTCCACAATCACCCATATCGAATCATATCCACCTTGCGTACGAGGTAGGCCAACTATGAAATCCATGCCGATCTCTTCCCACTTCCACTCTGGTACCTTCAATGGTTGCAGTAGTCCTGCTGGCCTTTGATGTTCCGCTTTCACTCGTTGACATGTGTCACATAGGGCAACATGTTGAGCCACATCTCTCTTCATACCATACCACCAATACTGGGTTTTCAAATCTGAGTACATTTTGGTACTTCCTGGATGGATAGAATAAGCAGAATCATGTGCTTCTCTTAGAATTGTTTCTCTAAGAGACTCAAGATATGGCACACAAATTCATTTTCCAAACCATAATGTACGTTGGTCATCAATCCTAAAGCCCGGGGCCTTGTCTTTCTCAACCAACTCTTTGATTTCTTTGATCTTCACATCCTCAAGCTGTCCTTTACGGATATCTTGCTCTAGTGTTGGTCCCACTTCCATGGCAACACCTTCCATGTTATTGACAAACCCAAGATTGAGTCATTCAAATTCCTTGCATAGATCTACTCGTGGTGTCCATACCATAGCCATGTTGGCGTAACTCTTCCTGCTTAGAGCATCAGCAACCACATTAGCCTTTCCAGGATGATAGTTAATACCAAGATTGTAATTTTTGATCAATTCTAACCAACGACGCTGTCTCAAGTTCAGGTCATTCTAGGTAAAGATGTATTTCAGACTCTTGTGGTCAGTATAGATCTCACAACGATTACCAAGGATATAGTGCCTCCGAATCTTCAAAGCATGAATCACTGCGGCTAGTTCTAAATCATGAGTGGGATAATTCCTTTCATGCTTCCGAAGCTGCCTCAATGCATAGGCAATAACACGACCTTCTTGCATAAGTACACAACCTAGTCCGGAGTGTGAGGCATCACAATATATATCGAAGGGCTTCTGAATATTTGGCAACTTTAGTACTGGTGCAGTTGTCAAGCGTTTCTTGAGTTCCTCAAAACTCGCTTCACAAGCTGCAGTCCATTTGAACTCCCTGGTCTTTTCCAACAATTCCGTGAGAGGCTTACCTATTTTGGAAAACCCTTCAATGAATCTGCGATAATATCCAGCTAAACCAAGAAAACTGCGAATCTCCGAGACATTCCGAGGTGGATTCTAGTTTAACACATCTCTGACTTTACCCGGATCAACCTTGACCCCACCTTCAGTAATCACATGCCCAAGGAAAGAGACTTCCTTCATCCAGAAATCACACTTACTGAACTTGGCATACAATTGATTTTCCCTCAGCTTCTGCAATACCAACCTCAGATGCTCTTCTTCGTTCTTAGAGAATACCAGAATATCATCAATAAACACAACAACAAATTTATCAAGATATTCCATAAATACCTTGTTCATCAAGTACATGAAATAGACCGGTGCATTTGTTAATCCAAAAGACATAACTGTGAATTCATATAAACCATATCTAGTAGTGAATGCTGTCTTTGGAATATCCGACGTACGAATTTTGAGTTGATGATATCCCGAGCGAAGATCAATCTTAGAGAATATACATGCCCCTTTCAGTTGATCAAATAGATCCTCAATTCTAGGCAAGGGATATTTGTTCTTAATAGTTACCTCATTCAATGATCTGTAGTCGATGCACATCCTCTGACTACCATCCTTCTTCCCAACGAATAGCACTGGTGCTCCCCAAGGTGAAGAACTAGGACGAATAAAGCCTTTGTCCAACAATTCCTTCAGTTGCTTCTTGAGTTCCTCTAATTCATTCACTGGCATTCTATAAGGCCTCTTGGCTATAGGAGTTGTTCCAGGTAGCAGGTCAATGATAAATTCAATATCACGGTCCGGTGGCATTCCAGGCAGGTCATCAGGAAACACATAAGGGAATTCACATACTACGCGAATATCTCCTATGGCAACTCCCTTCATTTGGTAAAGGAGACCTCCCGTGGCTATTATTTGAGTGTTATTTTTATTTTCGCCGTGCAACTGGGAATACTTACTCGGGCATTCCTTAGCATTGTGTCCTTCACTCTTGCAACGATAACAAACCTTGGCTAGAGTAGGGTCAGGTCCTTTTGAACGTCTCTTCCGCATTTCTCGACGACTCACGTGTAGGCTAGTGTGTATTAGTCGAGCTTGACCAGTTCCCTGTGCCTGGTTACCCTGATTATCATGTTTCAAAGCATAATGAATTCCTACTTGTGGTATAAGACGGGGGCGAGAACTACTGCCTACTTGACTTTGGACTTCCATCTTCCTCTTCTTGTATATTATCTCCTTGAGCTTGACTTCTAGAGCCATTGCTTTACTAAATAAGTGTTGAAGATTGGGATACTCATGCTTCATTAGTTGACATTGAATTTCATCGCGAAGCCCTTCAAGAAATCTTCCCTGTTTCTTGTCTTCATTACTCACATCTTCAGCTGCTTCCGTCTCTCCGTCTCTTCATCCAACCGGGCCTGCAATATTCAATCACATTGTTATAATACATTAGAAACGTAAGTAAACTTCACGTACGATGAACAAAACAGAAATAACCTGTAGTGACTGCACCCCGAAGTGTGAACCGGGATGAGGTTGGCGAATAGCCGAGGAAGAGCTTGTGCTCCTGTCTCGAATCTGGGAGAGTGTGGGGGTAGCGGCCGTGTCGATGGTGCTGTAACCGATCAAGTACCGCCCATGCTTCTTGCCTCCTCCGCCCTCATGACCACTTCTCCATCAATGTCGTGGGCGGACGGATCGAAGTCTGGCACATGGATCTCCCTCGCCACCTCTGTATATGCAGTGAGGCGACTGTGGACGCTGACATTGCTGTATGCCGAGCGCGGGGACTCCGGGTTGTACTGGACGTCGGAGGTCGCCTTGCCCTTGTGGGCCATAGCAAACGCCCGGAACTGGTTGCAAGGAGCACCACTATGTGACGCCGACTAGAAAAATAAACAATAAAAATTAGTGATTATACAGAATTGAGTGAGCGAATATAGAAATGACTCGGCGTACCCATTTTTCCCGATACTCGTCGAGGCTAAGGCTGCCCTGATGGTGTGGTACACCGGGCATCAGCAAACGCCGCTACTGGCAAAGGTTGTGCTGCTCCTCCCACTCGCGGGTGCACCACTTGTCCACTATCACCTCCTAGCACCGGGGATGCGTGGCGCACCACTACGAAATCGCCTACAAGACATCAAGTGTACGACATATAACAAGATCGAATTTAAAGTACTTAATCTCGGAATAAAATATTATCGATTTTCATCCAACCGCTCAGCCTCCTCCTTCTGCCTCTCTTTCTCGGCCTCCGCCTCCTTCATCTGCTGCGCCTCCACCTCCAGCTGCTTCCGTCTCTCCGTCTCTTCATCCAACCGAGCTTGCAATATTCAATCACATTGTTATAATACATTAGAAACGTAAGTAAACTTCACGTACGATGAACAAAACAGAAATAACCTGTAGTGATTGCACCCCGAAGCGTGAACCGGGAAGAGGTTGGCGGATAGCCGGGGAAGAGCTTGTGCTCCTGTCTCGAATCAGGGAGAGTGTGGGGGTAGCGGCCGTGTCGATGGTGCTGTAACCGATCAAGTACCGCCCATGCTTCTTGCCTCCTCCCGCCCTCATGACCACTTCTCCATCAATGTCGTGGGCGGTCGGATCGAAGTCTGGCACATGGACCTCCCTTTCCACCTCTGTATATGCAGTGAGGCGACTGTGGACGCTGACATTGTTGTATGCCGAGCGCGGGGACTCCGGGTTGTACTGGACGTCAGAGGTCGCCTTGCCCTTGTGGGCCATAGAAAACGCCCGGAACTGGTTGCAAGGAGCACCGCTATGTGACGCCGACTAGAAAAATAAACAATAAAAATTAGTGATTATACAGAATTGAGTGAGCGAATATAGAAATGACTCGGCGTACCCATTTTTCCTGATACTCGTCGAGGCTAAGGCTGCCCTGATGGTGTGGTACACCGGGCATCAGCAAACGCCGCTACTGGCAAAGGTTGTGCTGCTCCTCCCACTCGCGGGTGCACCACTTGTCCACTATCACCTCCTAGCACCGGGGATGCGTGGCGCACCACCACGAAATCGCCTACAAGACATCAAGTGTATGTCATATAACAAGATCGAATTTAAAGTACTTAATATCGGAATAAAATATTATCGATTTTCATCCAACCGCTCAGCCTCCTCCTTCTGCCTCTCTTTCTCGGCCTCCACCTCCTTCATCTGCTGCGCCTCCACCTCCAGCTGCTTCCGTCTCTCCGTCTCTTCATCCAACCGAGCCTGCAATATTCAATCACATTGTTATAATACATTAGAAACGTAAGTAAACTTCACGTACGATGAACAAAACAGAAATAACCTGTAGTGACTGCACCCCGAAGCGTGAACCGGGAAGAGGTTGGCGGATAGCCGGGGAAGAGCTTGTGCTCCTGTCTCGAATCTGGGAGAGTGTGGGGGTAGCGGCCGTGTCGATGGTGCTGTAACCGATCAAGTACCGCCCATGCTTCTTGCCTCCTCCCGCCCTCATGACCACTTCTCCATCAATGTCGTGGGCGGTCGGATCGAAGTCTGGCACATGGACCTCCCTCGCCACCTCTGTATATGCAGTGAGGCGACTGTGGATGCTGACATTGCTGTATGCCGAGCGCGGGGACTCCGGGTTGTACTGGACGTCAGAGGTCGCCTTTCCCTTGTGGGCCATAGAAAACGCCCGGAACTGGTTGCAAGTAGCACCGCTATGTGACGCCGACTAGAAAAATAAACAATAAAAATTAGTGATTATACAGAATTGAGTGAGCGAATATAGAAATGACTCGGCGTACCCATTTTTCCCGATACTCGTCGAGGCTAAGGCTGCCCTGATGGTGTGGTACACCGGGCATCAGCAAACGCCGCTACTGGCAAAGGTTGTGCTGCTCCTCCCACTCGCGGGTGCACCACTTGTCCACTATCACCTCCTAGCACCGGGGATGCGTGGCGCACCACCACGGAATCGCCTACAAGACATCAAGTGTACGACATATAACAAGATCGAATTTAAAGTACTTAATCTCGGAATAAAATATTATCGATTTTCATCCAACCGCTCAGCCTCCTCCTTCTGCCTCTCTTTCTCGGCCTCCGCCTCCTTCATCTGTTGCGCCTCCACCTCCAGCTGCTTCCGTCTCTCCGTCTCTTCATCCAACCGAGCCTGCAATATTCAATCACATTGTTATAATACATTAGAAACGTAAGTAAACTTCACGTACGATGAACAAAACAGAAATAACCTGTAGTGACTGCACCCCGAAGCGTGAACCGGGAATAGGTTGGCGGATAGCCGGGGAAGAGTTTGTGCTCCTGTCTCGAATCTGGGAGAGTGGGGGGGGGGGGGGGTAGCGGCCGTGTCGATGGTGCTGTCACCGATCAAGTACCGCCCATGCTTCTTGCCTCCTCCCGCCCTCATGACCACTTCTCCATCAATGTCGTGGGCAGTCGGATCGAAGTCTGGCACATGGACCTCCCTCGCCACCTCTGTATATGCAGTGAGGCAACTGTGGATGCTGACGTTGTTGTATGCCGAAGGCGGGTCCTCCGGGTTGTACTGGACGTCGGAGGTCGCCTTGCCCTTGTGGGCCATAGAAAACGCCCGGAACTGGTTGCAAGGAGCACCACCATGTGACGCAGACTGGAAAAATAAACAATAAAAATTAGTAATTATATAGAATTGAGTGAGCGAATATAGAAATGACTCGGCGTACCCATTTTGCCCGATACTCGTCGAGGCTAAGGCTGCCCTGATGGTGTGGTACACCGGGCATCAGCAAACGCCGTTCCAGGCAAAGGTTGTGCTGCTCCTCCCACTCGCGGGTGCACCACTTGTCCACTATCACCTCCCAGCACCGGGGATGCGTGGCGCACCACCATGGAATCGCCTACAAGACATCAAGTGTACGACATATAACAAGATCGAATTTAAAGTACTTAATCTCGGAATAAAATATTATCGATTTTCATACCTCCATGTATTGCTCCTTGGTCAACTTCATTTGTCTGCCTCCGTTTTATTCACGGAGATGTTGAGTGCAGCGTAATAATCAATTATGGCCAGCACGTGCGCCTTGTAGTGCATGTCCTTCACAAGCTTCTGACAGGCTTTATGTGCCACACCATCCGCCCTCGCCTCCTCTCCCGGGCGCATCTGTAAAAGTCCTGCGCATATATACACGATGTATCCAGTCCTTATTTGTAGATTGTTCAATGAATGTGATGTGTTGAGCAATGTGGTGCAACGAATACTTACCCACAGCTCGCCTTTTACCCGCTCAGCCTTGTTGTTGAAGCTCCTGCCATCCCGATCCTCCAGATCATGAGCGGCGACATAGTGGTCAAAGGTGTAGGCCGACTCCCCTCCCTGCCGCCAATCTGCACCAGACCCGGAAACGGCTCCCTGCATAGAAGACACATGATGACGTTCACTTTGCGGGTGTGAGCAGCGCCCGGGGTGACAGCCACACAACTCCTGCCCAAGTGATCAAGGTAAATTGTTAGTTCATATTGTGATTTCCAACATATGAATATGAAATGAAAAGATACTTATAACATCTAAAATTACTTACCTTGGGGGAGAGGGTGCAATCACAGGACGATGCTCCATGGGTATCGGTCACTTCGGGAATTGTGAGGGGCCTCGCTACCAAAGGGCCGCCATCTAAGAGGAGGTGGACCCCTCTACTGCATCCTCGTCCTCGGGGTCCTTATCCTGTGCTCCTCGTCCTCGCGGTCCTCTTGCTCCGCGGCCCGAGTGTCCTCCGCCGAAGGAACAAACTCCTCCTCGGACGAAGACGACGAAGGTACAGGGGTCCGCTGTCGCCTCTTGCCTCGCCCCCGCCTCGGGCCTTCTTTCGCCCCTTGCCCTTGCCACCAGACAACTCAGCTGCATCGGACCCTCCATCTTTGAACTTGTGGTAGAGCGACATGACGTTCCTCATTGCACCGCCCTGACCCACCATCTTGGTTCAATCACATGCAATCAACAAAAACATACATTTATTATATAACGTGGACAATTCGAAACAGATATGGTTAGACATATGCAAAGATTTGCATATTCACAACCGTATCTCTTTCGAACGGGAGACGCCTAACTAGGTTACGTGACACAACTTAAATATGGATCTACGAATTAAATACAGAGGGCGTGTGGTTTTGCATGTGCTCACCTATGGGCTCGACGGCGGGCGAGTCAGTGATGCTCGTGTCGGTGCAGACGGTGAGGAACGACGTGCGGCAGAGCTACAAGCCGACGGCGGTGCAACGACCTCTCCTTGAAAGAAACAAAATTTTGTCAAATACAAATTTCGGCAGCACCTCCCCTGCACGGGGAGTTTCTAAAACCCCATCCTGCAAAAAAACCACGGCACGAAGGCCGACAACCACATACACAAGGATATCCATGGCACGAAGGCCGACAACCACATACACAAGGACAATGAGGAATCAAATTTGACATGCATTTTATATTAGCATCAACCCAACCTAGCAATCAAATTTGACATTTTGATTTGACATGCATTTTATATTACCATCAACCCTAGGGCCATGTTTCTTTCCCACCCGGTAAAGAATTTTCAAAAGGAATCTTGTATGCATGGAGTACTAAATGAAGTCTATTTGTAAAACCCTTTCACGGATGAGTGCAACTTTACGCGACGAATCTAATGAGCCTAATTAATTCATGTTTTGCTACAGTAATGCTACAGTAATCATTCTCTAATAGTGCGGTCAAAGGCTTCATTAGATAGGTCTCACGAAATAGTCTAATATTGTGAAGGTAGTTTTGTAAACTGACTTTGTTTGATACCCTTAATTATTGGTCAAAGGGGGTGGAAAAATATTTCCACCCGGAAGAAACACGGCCCTAGCAATCAAATTTGACATGCATTTTATATTAGCATTTTACTACTACACGAGCATTCAAATTTAACACGCATTTTAATCATGAATACACTGCAACTAGCTTCGAAAAAAAAATGAACAGAGGATGGGGAGGGGCGGAAGTGCACCTGGCAGAGGCTGGCGGCCACGGTGATGGCCTTCTTGGCTGGGGCAGGAGCGACGGCGTCGAGCCGGCGTGGGCCGAGCGCCGGCGGCTGGGGTGGAGAGGCGTCAGAGGCCGGTGCAGGAGGGGCGGGCCTGAGCTGGCGGCCGGGGCGGCGGGCCTGCGAGGAGGCCGACGCCGTCGGGGTGGAGCGGCGGGGAGGAGGCCGGCGGCATCGGGGAGCAGCGACGGGGAGGAGGCCGGCGTTGTCGGGGTCCCGCGGCGAGGAGGAGGCCGGCGGTGTCGGGGAGGAGCGGCAGGGAGGAGGCCGGCGGCGTGAGGCGGTGATGGGCGTGGCGGGCGGGGTGGAAGTGGCGGCGCGGCGCGGGCGATGGGCGGGGCGGGGAGCGGCGGCGGCATGCAGCGCGGCGGGCGGCGGGCGGGGCGTAGTGCGGCGGCGGCGGCGGTGGGTGGGGTGGGTGGGTGGGGAGAGCGGCGGCGGCGGCATGTGTGCGTGTGTAGGGTTGGGGCCGCGTGGGCGGTTAAGTCCCCCAGCCCAACCCTGTGTTTGCCGAGTGTCCTGGATCGGGCACTCGGCAAGGAGATCTACCACGTGGCCGAGCGATGGCCGCTGATGTGGCCTCGCGCGGCCAAACAGGCCGACCACATGGCAGGTTTGCCGAGTGTTCGGGCCACGACACTTGGCAAACATACCCTTTGCCGAGTGCCTACACTCGACAAAGGCGCCACGTCGGCCAATGACGTGGCCCACGCGGCCACAAGCCAGCCAGCCACGTGGCGTCTTTGTCGAGTGCGGCTCCGCAGGCACAGTGTCTCCTCCCAAACACTCGGCAAACATTTCCTAGAACCTTAGTTCCATATCAAAATTTTCGAATTTGATCAAATACACATCAAAATATCTTGTCAAATACATTCAGCAATGCACATTTTATACTTCAGTGAAATTTTTTCATTATTTCATGTATATATAGCTCATAATTCTTCAGATATTTCATTATTTCATGTAGAGATAGTCATAAAAATAATTAAAAAAAATTAAATGGGTCCGAAAAATATGATAACTACGAATCAAGCAATATGCGTTGTCTATTTCCTATACAAAAAATTATGAACTGAAACTCAAATTCATCTTCACTTCATTTCGAAATCCAGCTGTCTCCTTCTCAACTCTCTGAAACTTCTATGTGGGGATGCCCCGATTGGTAAGGGCCGTATATAAGAACTTTTCAAAATCGTCTCAACATTTTGCCACAGGCTCCACATAAGATATAAAGATCCTTTGACAAGTATCACGGAAAAAAATAAAGTTTAGAGCCAAAAACATAAGATTAATTTAAGAGGGTCAAACTTTGCCGAGTGTTTCCAAGAAAACACTCGGCAAAGGGAAACACTCGGCAAACAGGAGGTTTGCCGAGTGCCCGCATGCAACACTCGGCAAACCAACCATTCCAGCCGTCCAAAAAACTTTTGTATTTAAAATTTTCAAACTTCTGTTTTTGAATTCCTAACCGCGGACACTCAGCAAAGAGCACGCCTGCCACGTGCGTGCTCTTTGCCCAGTGTCCGCGGTTAGGCAGTGTTTGTATTTGCCGAGTGCGGCATATACTGGTTTCCCATAGTTGGGATACAGATGTAGAACAACATTATTTTTTGTGGTTATGTAAATAATTTTATTGAATTCGTCGCAATAAATGCTCTCTCTATTGCATCCTCACGCGCCAGTGCAGCAGCAATAGTTTATAAGGGCACCCCCACTTCCAATGCCGGGTATGCAATGCGCTCCCCCTAGCTTCCTCCTTGTACATTGTATCGCGCAGAAATCAACTCTTATCGAGCAAGGAGTATAAACAAAACATGTGTCTTGCAAAACAATATCTTCACCTGCTAAGTGCAAATACAACGACAGTGCAAACATATGTCATGCAGGTAAATTTGTACTTTTGTTTCAATACTTTCAAATTTGAAAAATGAAATGCACACAAATTAAAGAACGAAAGGGATATTCAAGTTTGAAAATAGAATTAATTAAGCTCAAAATAAACATGATAAAAAACATGTGTCAAAAGCTATGATGAACAAGTATTCTGGCTGGGCACCTTGCATATCACGACCTACCATCTGCATTGCAAGTTGAGAAAATCGCAGACATTGCAACAAGGGCTGTTAATGACAAAGCCATACTACTAGTACCCTTGTTGACACGAGACATGATGACCAATAGATATGGAGAACAATGGCTATACGTTGCTAGTTAAGTTGGGTTTATATAGAAGTACTCATTACCTCATATATTTATATATATAATTATCATTATTTATTGGTAGCAATTCTTTAGGGGCGATTATTCGCAGCTATTGTTTTGATTGATATCTCCAAACCACATCTTTGGTTGTCATCTACTGGCTGCTATTTTTAGGGAGAGATTATTTGTGGTTAACTATGTCATCTTCGTATTAATTGGCTTACATATTGATAATTATGTAAATATAGGAAAATTTTAGAAATATGAGAAATTAATTGTATTTATTAGAAAATTTGGGGTGTGACAGTAGGTTACAAGACCCGTATACTATCACTAATGACTGAGGATGTAGTATGTAAGGTTTAGTCCCACATCGAAAACTGATGGTGGTGGAGCACACAACATATAAGACGGGGGCAGCCCTCATCCTATCAGACTAGTCTTTTGGGTTAGGCCTAGGCATTGATTGGTTGTGGCTCTGATGGACCTGGGTTTGATGGGGCGTCGGCCCGTCGGTATAACGGGCCAGGCTAGAATTTGCTGCGCACTCTAATAAGTGATATCAGAATCTAAACCCTCGTTAAAAAATATGATGCCTCCGTGCCGTTCTCGTGTTGATCATGGCGATGGTGTTTATGATCTTGTTGCTTCCGTTGCGATGGTACTAGTTGATCCGGCAGGATCTCGACGCTAGTGCCGGTTTTACTGTAATAAGTAGTATCTGAGCCAAAAGGTGAGGAAACCTAGAATGTCTATGGGGTCACATGGTGACGGGAGCCCGTGAACGTCTCCGAGGTGGGTCACATGGGTTTTTATGACTGGAGAGTTGGACTCGGCACCTGGGATAACGTCTTCCGGGAGATCACATGTGTTGTATGTAATGGGAGAGTTGGACACAATGTGCGACGGGGGAGATTGTTAGGTTTACTCTCATATTGAAAATTGATGATGAGGGAGCACAACGTATAATACGGAGGCAATCCCTCACCCTATCAGATTATTTTTTTGGGTTGAGTTAGGCCTAGACCTTGATTGGTTGTGGCTTCAGTGGACTGGGCTTGATGGGGTGCCGGCCCGTGGGTATAACGGGTCGGGTCAAAATGTGTTGTGCACTCTAACACAATGGACATCCTAAACTCCTAGAACATTGAGCACCTCCCCAAATTCTACATTTCAAATGCAAAGCTATGTATCACCAAAACTCTTATATGATCGATAAAGATTGTTACTCGATCAATGTCTATTGTTTTCGCTTCCAAGCAAACTATGCTTGGGGACTGCTTTAAATTTATAAAAATCAACGTCGCAAAATAGAATCCTGCCTATTGACCCACCTTTGTGGCACAAACCCATAGAGTGCCAGGGGAATACAGGCCTCGTTCGTTTTCGCCGGAACCGCCCGGAACATGGCCCATTTCGGGTGGGTCGAAGCGGCCTGTTTTAAAAACAGGTCTACACTGAAATTGTCTTTTTTTAGAGAGAAAGGATTGGATTTTATTAAATACTAGCAAAAACGTACGTTGTCGCAGGTTTAATAGAAAATTTATACTATAAAAATCACGTTTAATAGAAAATAACATTATATAATTGATAGTTGGTCAGAGACCGTATTGGTTACAAACTCGACGATTCCACGCAAGCGCGTGTTTTTTTCCACGGACTGTTTAGTCAAACTCTTCGAGACAGGAGGGGTAATGTATCAATGATTTATGGGCCCGTCGACCCTCGAAAATTTTGGATCTTTATAGTATAATAGATAAAAAAAATAAAGGGCGAGTATTTACAAGGGAACACAAGGCTACCAGCCCAAAGAAAAATACAGAGAATTAAGAGAGACTACTCAGCCAAATAAGAATTTTATCCCTGACTAATTGGCCCATAGGGTTATCAGTTTAAGCTCCTTTCTAAAAGTATTCCTCCAGGTTTGAAAAGAGAGGGCTGCTCCATAAAAAATGATACTATTTCGTAGACACCAGATAGACCAGCAGGCAATTATAAAAATTTCTCAAAAAATAAAGCTGCCAAAGTTATGTCTGGCCTGAATGATCAAGTCCAGAGTGTCCAAAGCGATGTACCAATAAATATCCAAGTAGATCCAACATACTTGACTGAAGGGGCATTCCAGAAATAAATGGTTTCTAGTTTCCTCTACACTCTCCCTACAAAGAACACAATAATAAGACTCCAACTGCATGTGTTTCCTACGGTGCATGTTCTCTGTGTTGAGATGATCCATCATCTCCATGAAGCTTAACTTGATTCTCGTCCATCATCTCCATGAAACAAGCTTCATGAGACAATCCATTTAAGGTCTGGGCTATATACGTCCTCGAACACTTAACTACATTTTAATTTACCCCTCCAAAATCACTCTCGAAACTACCAAGGATTAGAAAACAATCCACTTTTGGAGTTTAGGGAACACAAATATCAGTTTTGGAATACACTTTAGGGCCTGGTTCGTTTTCGCCGGAACCGCCTGGAACGAGGCCCATTTTGGATGGGTCGAAGCGGCCTGTTTTAAAAACAGGTCTACACTGAAATTTTCTTTTTTGAGAGAGAAAGGGTTGGATTTTATTAAATACTAGCAAAAATATACGTGTGACATGTACGTTTAATAGAAAATCTATACTATAAAGATTACGTTTAATAGAAAATAAGATTATGTAACGGATAGTTGGTCAGACGTATTAGTTACGAACTCGACGATTCCACGCAAGCGCTTGTTTTTTTTTCCACGGACTGTTTAGTCAAACTCTTCAAGACATGAGGAGTAATGTTTCAATGAATTATGGGCATGTCGACCCTTGAAAGTTTTGGATCTTTATAGTAAGTATTGTCGGTGCTTCTCACACCGGCGGTCTTATTTCTTGTGGTAGCCTGTGCGGCGACTCTATGTGGGGCGTGATGGTAGGCAATGCAAACACAAGGGATTATACTGGTTCAGGTAGAATGTCCCTACATCCAGTCCGCGGTGTTCGTGTTCCTTAAGCTTAGATGCCTCAGGGCTTACAAAGAGGGGGTGGCCTGCAAGCCGGGTTGAGAGAGTTTGTGTGTGTGCGCTGCAGGGGCGAAGCCAGGAGTGGTAAATAGGGGGGGAGGAACTTGGGCTATAGGCTGCTGAGCTTCTTCATCCTCCATCCATGGCGTCAAAAAATGAAAGGAGCCCCCCTCTAGCTCCGCCGCTGTGTGCGCATGTGGGTCAGTCTGTTCACCGGCGGGTTTCGCCGGGCTCGTCTGGTTTTGCGAACCAGACCACAGCATGCGGTTTACACTGGGTTGGTCTGGATCCACCGTCTGCTTGGAACCAGGTATCGACGGGTTGGGCTGGGCTGGTTCGTGGGTCAGACTGTTTAAACCATTTTTTGCATGTCTTCTACAGAATTGTGTTCCTCCGCATGGCAAGATGGGTGGATCTGGTCAATCGAATCCAACCACGTCACAGACACTGATCGAACAATGCAACATTATAATAAATAAATTAAGATAAGATCTGCCGCCAGTTTCGGAAAAAAAACAACAAACACATTACGCTGTACTCCCTCAGTCCCTAAATAAGTGTCGTCGTTGGTTTCCGTGTCACAACTTATATTCGATTTGTAGAAAATACGTGCAACATTTAAATCTCCAAATAAATTTATTAAAAAACTAGATTCAAATATATATCTAATGATATTTATTATGTACCATAAATATTAATATATTTTTTATATTCGGTCAAACTTGTTCCTCGGAAAATACCGATCCAGAAACGTGCGGTCGCTGGCGTCGCCCCGCACGGCGACCGGGCGGCTCCCTCCGAACCCTAGCTGTCGTTCCTCCCGACCCCTCCCTCCCGCCGTGCCGCCGCCCGAGCGGGCCGCCAGAAGCTCGCGCGGCCCGCGAAGAAGGCGGCGGCGGGGCCTCTACCCCACTCTCCGCGTCGACTTGGGGCGGGCGCGGCTGCCGAAGCCTCACCGGAGTCTTCTCGTCGACGGCGGACATTTGCGCGGCGGCGGCGGTGAAGGTCGGCAGATCCAGCACCGTCCCGGCCGGATCTGGCGGCAGCACGAAGGGGGCGCGCGTCGGTGCGTTGGGGGGTGCGGCTGGCGTCGTGTTGCGGCGGCGGTGGTGGAAACCAGCGCGGGAGGGCGGGCAGCGGCCGACGTTGCTGCTGGTGGCTGGCGGGCGGTCGGGCGCTGCTCGTGGCCGGCGGGCGCCGCTCATGTGGCCGCGTCGATGCCGGTTGGGACGGACAGCTGCGGACCGCGCGTGGCCAGGGTTGCTGTTGGTGCTCGGGCGATTGGTTCTGAGGTGAGGTAAGGTGAGGTGCTTCTCGACGACAATGGTGGTTCGGTGCCGCCTCGGTGGTAGGGCTGGGGGATGGCTGGTGCATGCCGGTGGCGTCGTGGTGGGGCCTCGGGCTGTGCCAGCCTCTTTCGCCGGAGGCGTTGAGGAGCGGGCCACTTCTTTGCCAAGACGTGCGGTAGGCATGGAGCTGAGTCAGCGAAAGCCTTCACTGACACTTCTGTTAGTGGCGATGGTGGTGGCGCCCTTGTGACGTCGTTCTCCCTGTTGGGGGCACCATTGCGAAGCACCATGTTCCCTACTTCACGGGGCACTCGAGGGTGTGAACCCTGTCCACTTTGGACGTGCGACGGTGACGCCTTTGGCGTCGGTCCCTTCTTGAAGGCATCGTATTTGAGGCTCGCCTTGGTTAAGTAGTGGTGGTGGCCGGTTGGTGGTGTTGCCCGCGTGCAACGGCAGAGGAGGTGTGCCTTGTCCACGCTGGCAGGGAGATGCAGAGGGTCCATGGGAGCTGGAGGCCTTGAGACGCTCATGGTGCTATGGTGACTCCGGCGACGGGCGGGCGGAGGTGTCGCTCTCATGACGGTTTTTAGATATCTAAGTTCTTGACAGAGGAGTGCGAGGCGTTGGAAGAGGCGAGGCCCCCACACAGAGTGGTCAGGATCAGTGTTTTCATTGATGTTGCGACGTGAGAGTTTTGCTGATGCTCTACTGTGACCGGAAGATCGATGGTCTTGTGGGTGGCTAGAGGGTGATACTCCCATGGTGGAGGAGCTTGAGGCGCCGCTCTGGCTTGCAGCGGGCCACGGCATATGGCGTGGCACAGCGTTGGCGACGACGGCGCAGCGTGTGGTGTCTTCTTTCGGCTCCTCTCCCAGTTTGAGGTGGTGTAGTGTATTGTTGGGTGCGTTTGTTTGTGTGCGTTGTTTGTGTGGTGGGGTATTCGCTTTGGCGTGTTATGTACAATTGCTCTTCTTTTTATATGATATGGCAGTGCTCTTGCCTTTTCTTTCAAAAAAAGTTGTTCCTCGGAAAGTGAAAACGACAGATAAAAAGGGACGGAGGAGTAAACATCAGGATACATGTTACACAACACGCCTGTCTCCAAAACATGTCCAGCCCATGTTGCATCCCTGCAATCCGTCATTGACGCATATGTACAGCACCAACGACAAGTACTAACCTCGGGTGTGTTTAGATCCCTGGAAAAGGTGGTCAAAGGTCATATCGGACACTATAACGCACCGTAGCACTTTTCGTTTGTTTGTGATAATTGTTATCCTACAATGACCTAACTAGGCTCAAAAGATTCGTCTCGTCGTGTACATCAAAACTTTGTAATTAGTTTTTTTATTTACCTACATTTAATGCTTTATGCATGCGTCATTTGTTATATTTAATGTTTTGATATGATGTTGATGTGATAAAAAGTTTGGTGGAACTAAACACACCCCTCTTTCAAAAAAAACAAGTACTGAGCTCTCCTGTCCTCTATCTTATCGTGTGCTCTGCAGTATCCTCCGAACCCTGCTCCTCTGCACTGTGCTTGCAATTCTCTTCCAAGCTCTGCTGCTCCTCTGCATTCACATGCTTGCTGATGACTGCTGAAAGGAACAAGAGTAAGTAACCTATAAGATGATAAAAATACAAAACAAGCATGTTAGATTGACAAAAGAAGCTAGGCAATTGTGACAATATATATCTGCATCCAAAGCAGTGTATTTGGTACATTCTGCATCTGCTGTCTATTTTAGAAACACAACTGCTGAAAGTAGTCTGTAATAGTGACAGATTCCCATAAAAAAGGGTATGACAAGAAGTAAATAAAATGATACTATCACAAGTAATTTAAGAATAGAAAAAAATACTACTGAAACTCATCTCCAAATGAAACAGAGCATATCAGGCTGCAGTAGAATGCCATAGACTACATGTTACGGGTGTGTTTAGTTGTAAAAAGGGATGGGTAAAATTTGGTCGAAAAGTCACATCGGACACTGTAGCGCACTGTAGCACTTTTCGTTTGTTTGTGATAATTGTTGTCCTACCATGACCTAACTAGGCTCAAAAGATTCGTCTCGTCGTGTACATCAAAATCATGTAATTAGTTTTTTTATTTACCTATATTTAATGCTCCATGCATGAGGAGAGAGATTTGATGTGATAGGTGAATAGTGAAGTTTGGAGAGAGAATTTTATGAAGTTTGTGGGAACTAAACAGGGACGTTATTTCAGAGTGCAAAGTCGATTGTGTTTAGTTCCAAAAAGGGAATGTGAAGTTTGGTGAAAATGTCACATCGGACATTGTAGTGCACTGTAGCACTTTTCGTTTGTTTGTGATAATTGTTGTCCTACCATGACCTAACTAGGCTCAAAAGATTCGTCTCGTCGTGTACATCAAAATCATGTAATTAGTTTTTTTATTTACCTACATTTAATGCTCCATGCATGAGGAGAGAGATTTGATGTGATAGGTGAATAGTGAAGTTTGGAGAGAGAATTTTATGAAGTTTGTGGGAACTAAACAGGGACGTTATTTCAGAGTGCGAAGTCGGTTGTGTTTAGTTCCCAAAAAGGGAATGTGAAGTTTGGTGAAAATGTCACATCGGACATTGTAGCGTACTGTAGCACTTTTCGTTTATTTGTGGTAATCGTTGTCCTACCATGACCTAACTAGGCTCAAAAGATTCGTCTCGTCGTGTACATCAAAACCATGTACTTAGTTTTTTTTTATTTACCCGCGTTTAGTGTTCCATGTATGAGGAAAGAAATTTGATGTGATAGGTGAATAGTGAAGTTTGGAGAGAGAATTTTTGGCATTTCAAGGGATCTAAACAGGGCCGATCTCCAAATGAAACAGAGCGTACCTGTCAGTTGTATAGTAGCCTACCCTTTGTTTGAAATGACAGGGAGGAAGTCTAATCTCCACAGTTCAACTCTGCAAACTCTACTTCAAGTGCTTCACAGTTTTTTAAATCTCTTATGATTTCTTCCAGATCTACATTATTGGAGGATGAACGCAACCAGCTTTGTGCACATATCAGTGCCTCAACCATCTTTGGTGAAAAAGAGCTTCTGAAGGAAGAGATCACTCGACCACCGGTACTGAAAGCAGACTCCGAAGCAACATCCATAAATAACAATGGATTCATAGCAGCAATATTGCCCCAGTATTTTTCAAATTTTTTCTTCATCCGTACAGCCATCAAACTCCATGTATGATCATCTCTACCAGAAAGTTTCTCTAGCTTATCATGGATTGAAATAAAATCATGGAAAAATATGCTTGATGTTACATATTGGAAGCCAGAGAGTCGTACTGTCACATCACAGAATCCCTTCATAGGCGGTGTTCACTTCCCTTCAAATCCAAAACTTCCCCCAAATTTTCTCTCTCTAAACTTCACTATTCACTATCACATCAAATCTCTCTCCTCATGCATGGAGCATTAAATGTAGGTAAATAAAAAAAACTAAGTACATGGTTTTGATGTACACGACGAGACGAATCTTTTGAGCCTAGTTAGGTCATGGTAGGACAATGATTACCACAAACAAACGAAAAGTGCTACACTGCGCTACAGTGTTCGATGTGACATTTTCACCCAAATTCACATTCCCTTTTCAGGAAGTGAACACCGCCATAATAGAAATGAATTCTCTTACATGTGCCCAGTCTACTGCATTTGGGACACCACCATCCTACAGTCCACATGAACCGGAACGCCGCGCACGACCAATTCACAACCACGAAAGGACCAAAGGACCCTGAAGAACACCCTCAGAGGATCTTCACGCCTTATCCTCGGCCTGGTAGCACGCAAGATTCGCGCCTGTCAACACCCCCGCTGCGCCTGCCTTGTCACTTCACGCCTGGGAATGAACCGTCTACCTCAGCAGCGGGAATGAAGCGGCTGAAGGATCGAAATGGCGACCAGAGAGGGGGGAGTGAATGGGAGCCGATAAAAATTTCTTCTCGAAACTCGGCTTATATCCCAAAATCACCCACCAATGATTCCTCACAAGCTTGCCAAGGTAGCGTGGTCACAGCGGACCTACCAACCCTAGGAACAAGCTAGAACGAAGTATCAAGCGGAAGCTCAACTCAAAAAACAAAACGATTAGCAATCTGCCTGGGACAGGGCGGACCGTCCGCACAGAGGTCGCGGACTGTCCGTGGTCGTGGCGGAGCGTCCGTCTAGACAGGGCGGACCGTCTGTAAAATCACTTCAAATCTCTAGTAGCTCCAGGCCCTTTTTCGAACTGTCCGAGCTCCTACCGCGGACCGTCCGCCAGTGTCGCGGACAGTCCGAGAAGGTCACGCGGACCGTCCGTGAAAACACTTAGCCAAATCCAAGACAACACCGTCGAACTCTTCTGCACGGACCGTCCGCCAATCACATGCGGACCGTCCGGCAACCTCGCGGACCGTCCGCCAACTTCGCGCGGACCGTCCGAGAAACACGACGGACGAACAGAACGAACAGCTACAGTAACCCGCGGATTTCTCCTCCCAAATCCATCACCGGATCTCCCAAACGGCTAGAGCTCTTGAGACGAAACTTTGGGGAGATGATTAGCACCCTAAGAGGATGTTATGCCCCAAAAATCTCGGCCTCTAACTCCCTACAACTCGAGAAATTGCGGATCACACGGAAAAACACATTCTCACGAGTTCATCCCAAAAACTACGAATCGAGACCGATTCCCGGCGTTTGAGAGGGCAAGATCACACACAAAGAGGCGCAAGGCACTCACACATGATCCCCTCAAACAAATCCGGAGCCAAACGGTCTAGAAACGAAGAATCGAGCCAAGAACGAAAATAGCACAAAAAGGAACTCGAGGAGAAACAAAGAGATTCAACTAGCACTTGATTTCATTCCAACAAACAAAGGTCAGATTCTATACAAGGCTAGAAACCTCCCAAACATCCTCCCGCTAAGATCGACATGAAGCACGGGCTAGCCTAGAGAAGCAAGAAAGAAATGAACTAGGGTTCCAGAGAGATAACTTGTCATCCCCTCCACCTCCTATTTATATTAAGTGTCCTGGTGAAGGGAAGTGACCATACTACCCCTACAACTTAACTCTACGATACACGCCCTCAAGGGCAAAACAGTAAAGTTGCAGATAACTCCTTCAGCTGAGCACGCCGTCCATCCGGCCTTGCTTCCCTCCGACGCAAGCTCCCGGATCCCGCCACGCGTCCACCGCTTCGAAGCTTCCCGAACGCGCCCGGATCACCGTCTCCGTCACGTTGGGCCTTCGGGCTCGGTTTTGAGGCCCAAACCGAGAAACCCTCCTCCGATGGTTTTGCGGCCCAACCATCAAACCCCGTGTACAAGCTTCGGTCGTTAGCCGCCACCTTGCACCGGCTCTAAGTCCACGACCTCGTCTTGCTCTTTTTGCACCATGTTGACTGCACTTGATCCCGTCTGGCCACCGGGTCCCTCGAACCAAGCCTACTTGTCTCTCCACTCCTCGGAGGCCACTCTGGCTAAGACCTTTCGCGCTTGTTCTTCACCTGCACCAACACAAACCAAGTCGCACCAACACCTGCAGTACTAAGCCAAGAGTCAGTCCACACAACGTTGTTAATCACTCATCACACTGAGAAGCGACCATCCACCGGTCCTCGGACACACATGGTCCTCAATCTCCCCCTTGATGAGTGCATTGACAACACACACATAATTCAGGATATGAAAAAGGAAAACAGAAAAAGAAAAGAAAAGAAGACTCAATCAAGTGACCAAAGCGAAGAACAAGCCGAAAACAAAGTCACCCGAAAGAGAAAGTCTCGGTCCCCTAAGACAAGGGCAACGGCTCAACACAACCGAGACAACGAGCTCCAAATGTCGACCCCTCAAGAAGAGGCAGAAAGGGCTCAACACCATCGGCAAAAGAGCAAAGCACAAAAATCAGGAACACAAGGAGCTCCCCCTGCAGAAATGCATACTCCCCCTGAACAAGTGCACACAAACTCAAGTTCTCCCCCTGAACTGAGTATCCCTCTTAATGCAAAGCAATGCATATATGCTGAATTGGAACAAATTCTCCCCCTTGTTGCCAATGTATGAATCAAGGCACAAATGCAAAAGATTCAACCTAGAGCTTCTCAAATATACAATGAACAATATAAAATGCTACACATGGTCAAATGAGCAAGTAAGATATTCCTAGGTGTTGTATAAGCATTGCCAACAAAATTTCATGATTGTATAAGCATATGGCCAAGTAGTTTCCAATTTAACCAAGTTTTTCAAAAATTCACCACCTCATGAGCAAAAAGTCATTTTCAAGCCAAAATGAGCTATTTCATGCAAAAGTTGTCCCAAGTTACCTATTCTTAGCAAGAGATCATTGCAAACACCCACAATCTAGTTCATGTCATGTTAAAGCTACCGAGTCATGTGTCTACTTCCAACAAGAGACTTCTCTTTGGTAGACACATGCAACGGTTTAGCACCTAATTTTCACATTTAAACACAAATGACATGATCAACCAATTGGAGAGCATATATTCGAATTTGTAACACTTCTTTTTCAGATTTTAAACATGGTACATGAAATGCCTTTGCGGCAAAAAGAAGCTTATGCCTCTCCACAACATAGACAATGGGCTAAACATTTGCAATGATAAAATGATCTTTGACCCAAATGGCAAGAAATAGATACCCAAGCACAACCTAAGCATGAAAAAGCATTTAGGCTTGAACTCAAACATTTAACCAATTTGCTCATGGGTGAGATCAAGTTTAGCATTTTAAAAATCATTAGCAAGCACATTATGGATATACAAATAATCAATCAAGTGCTTAGCTATCCAACACGATAAGACTACCCCCAAGTTCATTAGCTCAAATGTAGCAAGTTATATTGGTCACTCCATATAAGAGAAGCTCATCCTATCATGCTTCAAGCTCTAAGTATATCACAATGCATCCTATATGACAAATGCAAGACATATGATACAAATGCAACAAGATGAGCATGATATACATATTATACAAGTAAACTATACATATGCTACAAAGTGAGCTCCAAAACCAACTCAGAAGGGAAAACACACCCCAAGCTCCCCTCGCAAACGTGCAAAAGTAGCTTGGTCAAGCGGTTTAGTGAGAATATCGGCTAGTTGGTTTTGGGTGGAGACATGGGATAGTTCAATGTGTCCTTTCTCAACATGGTCTCTCAAGAAATGGTACCTCACTTCTATATGTTTGGTTTTGGAATGAAGCACAGGATTTTTGGCAACACTTATGGCACTGGTGCTATCACATAGAAGTGGGACATGGGTATAACTCAAACCAAAGTCACTCAAGGTAGAAATCATCCAAAGAAGCTGAGAGCAACAATTGGCTGCGGCTACATATTCGGCTTCGGTTGTAGACTGAGCAACACTTGACTGTTTGCGAGAGGACCAAGAAACCAAAGACAAACCCAGAAACTGACAAGTCCCAGAAGTGGACTTGCGATCCATCCTACACCCAGCAAAATCCGCATCGGAATATCCGCGGAGTGTGAGTGTGGAGGAGGCAGAGTACCACAAACCAAGCTCAGGAGTGAAACGAAGATACCTCACGATTCTCTTCACAGCCTGGCGATGAGACGTCCTTGGCGAAGCTTGAAAGCGAGCGCACAGACACACGGCGAAGTGTATGTCCGGCCTCGTCGCTGTTAGGTACAAGAGTGAGCCAATAATACTCCGGTACGTCTTCTGGTCCACCGGTTCTCCATCCTCATCCGCATCCAAAGTTGTTGTAGTCGACATGGGAGTGGACAACGGCTTTACATCCCCCATCTCGAACTTCTTCAACAAATCCTTCGTGTACTTGGCTTGATGAACAAACGTCCCGTCCTTGACTTGCTTAATCTGTAGCCCGAGGAAGAATTGTAGCTCCCCCATCATCGACATCTCGAACTCTCTGCTCATATCTTCAGAGAACTTTGCTACAAGAGCGTTAGAAGAGCCACCAAAAATAATATCATCCACGTAAATCTGAACGATTAGAATATCTTTGCCAACACGAAGCAGGAACAGGGTCTTGTCAACAGTGCCCATCAAAAACCCCTTACTCAGCAAGAACCCTCTCAGTCTTCCATACCACGCTCTAGGTGCTTGCTTGAGGCCATATAGTGCTCGGTGGAGTTTGTACACTCGATAGGGATATCTTTCACTCTCAAACCAAGGTGGTTGTCTCACATACACCTCTTCCTCTATTACCCTATTCAAGAAGGCACTTTTCACATCCATTTGGTGCAACTTGAACTCTTTAGCAACAGCAAATGCTAGAAGGATTCGAATTGCCTCCAAACGAGCAACAGGAGCAAATGTCTCCTCATAATAAATTCCCTCTTTTTGTGAAAAGCCCTGGGCAACCAACCTCGCTTTGTTTCTCACAACCTCACCACTCTCACCATGTTTGTTCTTCCAAACCCACTTTGTTCCAATAGAGTGGCAATTTGGTGGAGGCTCGACAAGTTCCCACACCTCATTCCTCTCAAAGTTCTCAAGCTCTTCGTGCATGGCATTGACCCAATTCGCATCAGATAAAGCATGTCCAATATCTTTGGGCTCAAATGAAGCAACAAATGCAGAATGAGCAAAGTTAGAGTTCTTCCTTGACCTTGACCGTGTAGTACGTTCGTCGATGTCTCCAATGATCCCTGAGGGTGGATGGCGAGCTTGAATGTGTCTTGGTGCCTCACGTGTTGAAATCGCCTCCCCCTCAATCGCTGCTTCCACTTGATCCACATGTACTTGTGTTGATGTCGAAGTGGTGGATGGACCATCATCAACCGTAGTCATCGTAGTGGAAGTAGTAGGTACAATCGCCATCGGAGGATCACCATCTCCATCATCATCTTCATCATCCCCATCCTTGTCTTCAAAGATCGTCTGTCCCATCTCTTCATCACCTGCACACTCAAAGACAGATGAGCTACATGGAATTGTCTCATCGAATGTTACTTCGCAAGTCTCCATGATTTGGTTAGTGGCAAGATTGAGCACACGATATGCTCTAGAATGACTAGCATAACCAAAGAAGATACCATCATGAGACCGAGACTCGAACTTATCTAGATTACCCTTCTTGAGAATGAAGCACTTGCAACCGAAAACTCGAAAGTGACTCACCTTGGGGGTTCTCCCATGAAAGAGCTCGTAGCAAGTCTTCTTCTTGAAAGCACGAAGGAAAATCCGATTAGACACATAGCACGCGGTGCTCACCGCCTCGGCCCAATACTTCCTAGGAGTCCTATGCTCATCGAGCATCGTCCTGGCCATAGTACAAATGGTCCGATTCTTTCTTTCCACAACACCATTCTGACAAGCAACATAAGGCGAGGAAAACTGATGCTCAAGACCTAGATCACGACAAAAAACTTCAAAACGAGCGTTCTTAAACTCTGTGCCATTGTCACTGCGTATAGCTCGTATGGCATCACCATTTCGCTCATTTTTCAACCTCAAGATCAGATCTCGAACAAAACCAAACGTCTCATCCTTAGCCGCCAAGAAATACACCCAGGTATAGCGAGAATAGTTGTCCACAATCACAAGGACATACCACTTCCCACCGACTGAGCGAACGCGAGCTGGACCAACCAAGTCCATATGTAAAAGCTCCCCAGGACGCTCAGTCATCACATCGGTCAAAGGTGGGTGAGAAGTAGCGACCATCTTGCCATGCCTACAAGGTGCACAAACCAAATCCTTCTCAAACCGAAGCTTGGGCAATCCTTGGATAAGGTCAAGACTGCTCAAACGAGAGAGCAAGTCGAAGCTCAAGTGACCCAACCTCCTATGCCACTTCCAAAGCTCGGAAGAGGAACCAGCAACGAGACAACGAGCAACACCAAAAGACCTCGAGAAATCAGCAACGAAAACTTGACTCTTGGGAATGATCATGCAAACAAGGTCACCTCGAGAATCAAGAATCCGAGAAGCACTACTAACAAACCGAACCTCAAAGCCCTCATCAAGCAGCTGAGAGACCGAAAGCAAATTAAAGCCAAGCGACTTGACGAGAGCAACACGCTTCAACACAAACTTCTCGCTCACCTGAATATCACCTTCTGATAGCACTCTACCCTTACCATTATCCCCAAAAGTGATGTACTCCCTTATCATCACCGGGGTGAGGCTTGAGAACCACCTTTGATCTCCGGTCATGTGTCGAGAGCAACCGGAGTCAATCAACCACAAGCTCCTCAAGCCTCCCACCTGCAAAATCAAAAACGAGACCGAGAATGAGCGAACGACTCAACACTGGGGTTAGAACAGAAGGAGTCAAACCAGTGCTGAGCCATCTGCTCAAAAGAAGGGTTAGCAAAATTCACTCTACCAAACTTATCAACCTATGGAAACCTCTCACGCCTAACCGAAGGAACACCGCGCGGGGGAAAACGCGGTCCAGGCTCCCTCCGGTAACCAAAACCACGGTCGTCTCTCCTGAACTCGTACTGACCACGAGAAGGAGGATGCCTGGCGAAACCACCACGTCTCTGAGGAACTCTCCCACGAGGAGCAAAGCCACGAGCATCCTCTCTAGGAATCGAACGAACAAAACCATCACCCCTAGGCAAAGGTGCACGAGGCTCAGGCACGCTATGAGAAGAGCGGTACCTGTCCCGGTTACCCATTTCCTTCTCACGCCCCATCTCTCTCTTTTTCTTGAAGCAAAACTCCTCTTGGTGACCATCCTTACCACAAAACCCACAGTGGTAATGGACTGGTTTTGGCTTTGGATCTCCACTCGGCTTAGGCTTCTCACTAGGTTTGAGCTTTGGATCTTCTTTCGGCCCTGGCTTCTCACTAGGTTTGAGACCACTCGACTCTCCCACAAAGATCACTCGCTTTTGGAAGTTGTTGGCTGGTGTGGTAGAAGCTGGTGGATCAAGAATAGTATCGAGTTTGTTTCTCAGGTGGTTGGGTTTAGGATCAAAGGTGTTTTTGGCTGGGGTTTTTTGTGGAGGAAATGGCACACCCTCACAAATCATTCCCTCATTCTTAACCACCGTCTCCCAGCCAAGCCCACGAGAATCACCTCTTCTGAGCTCAGCCATCATCATTTTCAACTGAGGCTCTCGACTTGACATCCAACCCAAGCACTGTCTCAACTCGTCATTTTCTTTTTGCACACGATTCATTGCATCCTCAATTTCACTGTTCTTCAAAGCATTTTTATCACACACAGCACATGCAGGTGATTTAGCAGAACATTCAAGACATTTGATTTTAGCAAGAGCATCATCAAGTTTTGCATGCAAGACAGGGCAAGAGGTACAAGCTCCTAGCAAAGCAGATCTAGATTTCAATTCTTCAAGATTTGACTTAAGCAAGTCACATTCTTCAATTTTAGACATATGCTTGTTCTTAAGCTCAACCAATTCATTCATCACAACATCACAATCATTGCAAGTATGCTCATCAGAGACAATAGGAGCACTTTTCAAAGCATCAATTTCAGATTGAGATTTAGCAAGTGATAGTTCAAGTTGAGCAATTTGATCTTTAGAGGCAACAAGCAAGGATTCAAGTTCAACAACTTTCTCCTTAGACTCACCAAGCAACGATCTAAACTCCCTCTTCTCCTTGTTGGTCTTATGCAGCACATCATCATGATTATCAAGCAATTCATTCAACCTAGCATTCTCCTCTAACAAGAAGTTGGGATCTCGATTTACCTCATCCTCAGACTCTGACTCGGAGTCTTCTCTTATACTCTTCTTATTGTCGGAGTTGTGCGCCATGGTACAAAAGCCTCGGGATGCCATGCATGCCAAGCCGTTGAAGTTCTCGTTCCTCCGGCATCGACCTTGATCTTCATCCTCGCTGCTTGAGCTTGATGAAGAATTGCTTGAACTTGTGTCGACGTCGCTCGCCCCGGCCACCATGGCTCGTTCCTTGCGCTTGTACTTGTGCTTGTGCTTGCGGTCACCATGCTTCTTCTTGTCCTTGTCCTTGTCCTTGTACTTGTACTTGCGGTTCTTGTGATCATCCCTCGAGCGGTGCTTGTGCTTGCGGTCCGGCTCTGCTGGCTCCGGACACTCGGCGATGAAGTGTCCCATCTTGCCGCACTTGTAGCACGTACTCCCAAAGCGCCTTGTACTCTTGCGGTTCTCGTACATGCGCCCGAACCTCTTGGTGAGCAACGCGAGATCCTCCTCGCTCAGCACCTCGAACTCCTCATCTGGCAAAGACACAAGCAAAGGCAAGGCAAACTGCCATGAAGAGTTAGCACCAGATCTAGAACTAGAACCACTCATAAGAGCCAGACTATGGGAATCAGTCGGGTTCTCAAGCTTGGCTCTAGCTATCCTATCAACCTCTGAGGACTTGAGCTTTGAGAACAACCCATCGACTGTGAGTGTCAGATAGCTAGCTGACTCCATAATCGCCTCAACCTTAGTGCCCCATACAGACATATCCAAGCAGTGTAAGAGCTTCAAAGTCATATCATGGTCTGTATACGGGAGGTTGTTAATGTTGGCTCTCATGTTGTTCACTATCACGGTGAACCTCTGGAACATGGCATCAATTGACTCGCCAGGCAAATGAGAGAAGTTCTCATATTCCCTCCGGTAAGTCGAAAAGAGCCGAGCCTTAACTCCACTATCACCACCATGGGCGATCTCCAACTTTTGCCAGATCTTGCAAGCAAGATGCTCTTCGATCACACGATTGAATTCATGCTCGTCAAGCGCTTTGAACAAGAAATCAACAGCTTTTGCATTTGCCTCAAACTTGTCCTTAGCAATTTGTGTCTCTCTCAAAGCAGGGGTGATATAAGTAGTATCAAGAGTGATATCCCATATCAATTGTCCCTTGCTTCGGAGGAAAGCTCCCATGCGAACCGACCACATCCAGTAATTCTTCCCATCGAAGAGAGGAGGACCCGAACCCTTTCCGGCGTACGCCATCCTTGGATCTTAAGACTGGTTAGAATCACGAAGATCCGTAACCGGCTCTGATACCAATTGAAGGATCAAAATGGTGACCAGAGAGGAGAGAGTGAATGGGAGCCGATAAAAATTTCTTCTCGAAACTCGGCCTATATCCCAAAATCACCCACCAATGATTCCTCACAAGCTTGCCAAGGTAGCGTAGTCATAGCGGACCTACCAACCCTAGGAACAAGCTAGAACGAAGTATCAAGCGGAAGCTCAACTCAGAAAACAAAACGATTAGCAATCTGCCTGGGTCAGGGCGGACCGTCCGCACAGAGGTCGCGGACTGTCCGTGGTCGTGGCGGACCGTCCGTCTAGATAGGGCGGACCGTCCGTAAAATCACTTCAAATCTCCAGTAGCTCCAGGCCCTTTTTCGGACTGTCCGAGCTCCTACCGCGGACCGTCCGCCAGTGTCGCGGACAGTCCGAGAAGGTCAGGCGGACCGTCCGTGAAAACACTTAGCCAAATCCAAGACAACACCGTCGAACTCTTCTGCACGGACCGTCCGCCAATCACATGTGGACCGTCCGGAAACCTCGCGGACCGTCCGCCAACTTCGCGCGGACCGTCCGAGAAACACGACGGACGAACAGAACGAACAGCTACAGTAACCCGCGGATCTCTCCTCCCAAATCCATCACCGGATCTCCCAAACGGCTAAAGCTCTTGAGACGAAACTTTGGGGAGATGATTAGCACCCTAAGAGGATGTTATGCCCCAAAAATCTCGGCCTCTAACTCCCTACAACTCGAGAAATTGCGGATCACACGGAAGAACACCTTCTCACGAGTTCATCCCAAAAACTACGAATCGAGACCGATTCCCGGCGTTTGAGAGGGCAAGATCACACACAAAGAGGCACAAGGCACTCACCCATGATCCCCTCAAACAAATCCGGAGCCAAACGGTCTAGAAACGAAGAATCGAGCCAAGAACGAAAATAGCACAAAAAGGAACTCGAGGAGAAACAAAGAGATTCAACTAGCACTTGATTTCATTCCAACAAACAAAGGTCAGATTCTATACAAGGCTAGAAACCTCCCAAACATCCTCCCGCTAAGATCGACATGAAGCACGGGCTAGCCTAGAGAAGCAAGAAAGAAATGAACTAGGGTTCCAGAGAGATAACTTGCCATCCCCTCCACCTCCTATTTATATTAAGTGTCCTGGTGAAGGGAAGTGACCATACTACCCCTACAACTTAACTCTACGATACACGCCCTCAAGGGCAAAACAGTAAAGTTGCAGATAACTCCTCCGGCTGAGCACGCCGTCCATCCGGCCTTGCTTCCCTCCGACGCAAGCTCCCGGATCCCGCCACGCGTCCACCGCTTCGAAGCTTCCCGAACGCACCCGGATCACCGTCTCCGTCACGTTGGGCCTTCGGGCTCGGTTTTGAGGCCCAAACCGAGAAACCCTCCTCCGATGGTTTTGTGGCCCAACCATCAAACCCCACGTACAAGCTTCGGTCGTTAGCCGCCACCTTGCACCGGCTCTAAGTCCACGACCTCGTCTTGCTCTTTTTGCACCATGTTCACTGCACTTGATCTCGTCTGGCCACCGAGTCCCTCGAACCAAGCCTACTTGTCTCTCCACTCCTCGGAGGCCACTCTGGCTAAGACCTTTCGCGCTTGTTCTTCACCTGCACCAACACAAACCAAGTCGCACCAACACCTGCAGTACTAAGCTAAGAGTCAGTCCACACAACGTTGTCAATCACTCATCACACTGAAAAGCGACCATCCACCGGTCCTCGGACACACATGGTCCTCAGCGGCTCTAGGAGAATGCAAGCGCGGTTGCGGGATTTGACGAAAGGACTGAAAATTTCAATCTCGCAGGCGCGTATCTATTCGTGTTCATGAGTCCGTGACTCCGTTCCCCCCTCCCCTCCTCTTCCTTCGCTCTCTCTCCATTGACGAGAAAGCGAGCTCTCTATCGAATTTGGATCACCCCCGCCGGTTCCTCTCCAAGAGTATACAAGATTTGCTTGTCCGTCACCTCCACCGGTTATTGTCCCAGAAGGAAGCATACGAGATTTGCTCTTCCGCAACCTTACTGCGCCGACGCTGAACAAGGTACAAATTCTAGAGAAATTTCGAATTCTAAGATCTTGATTCAGTATCTATCTCGCAAGGCAGAGTTGTAAAGAATATGGATCTGATTGAGAACAGCAAAAACTCTGAATATGAATGTAAGGTCCTGTAATTCTTTCCTGAAAAACGTCATTGTTATTACTACCTCACCATTACAAAGTTTAATATGAACGCAGGGAAAAGAAATAAAATTAGACAAAAGGTAATCGAAGGTCATACCATGCTTTTCAGATCAAAGAGCTGATCAAGTAACATTTGATTCTGCAAACATATCAATCTCATCATAAGCAAGACAAACAGTGTATAGAAATGTACAATATGACACTAGTCAGGTTTTCTACCTTTCTTGTCCTAAATGTTTCAGGGATATCTCTATCTGGTTCTCAAGCTGCTCAAGCTCCATGCTAAGTGGACCCAGATCCTCACCGAGAATATTTCTACAAAATGAATTAGAGCCAAATCTTATACATCACAAGCCCATTAACAAATTTGTAGTGCAGCTGAAACAAACTATCAGTACCATATTTGAAGATTACCGTTGTGTAGTTTGAAGAAACTCAACTCTAGTCTTCAACTTCAAATAATCCTGGTAGTTGATGTCGTTTTAACAACAAAGAGCTCAACGAAACAGAGCAGGTAAAAAAATGAGATCATGCTTACAAAAGGGAAGGTACAAAGTTCAAGGTTTGTATAGATCATGTTTTCCAAACAAACAAAAAGTCGCATCTAGTTTCTACAATAGAAATTCTGCCAAAATGATCAGGCAGGATGTAGGCAGCATTCAAAATACATGACTATTTACGAACGCTTATCATATAATGGTGAAATTAAGAAGTTTAACATCTATTTTAACAAATGAAATATTACTCGTTCATGTAAATTAATAACGTTTTGGGAAAGTAGCCCAAAATTTCATAATTACTATCTGTTTATGATGTGGTCTTTAGATAAAATTTGTATTTTTGGTGGAAGCAAAAAATATGAATGCACTGTCCTTGCAGGAAGATACATGGGCCTAGTTGTCGAGCAGCTCACCCACACCAATCCATGGAAAAAAAATGCCCCACAGCAGCCTGCTCTTGTTAGTAGTTCACTTTTGTTTTCATTCTTAATCAGTCATCCATTTTTGCATACTAGTATTTCCTTTGCAGTCAAAAAACCCTTTATTTGTATAGTCCTCTTTTTTCCATTATTTCTACAATTTTGATCACATTACATCACCATAGAACTGTTTTGGTGATAATGCAACCACCCTTACCTTGTTGCAGACACATTTACCTATCACTTACTGCTTTTAGACTACATACATCCACTCTGAATAAAGTGTCACTGGGTTGCAAAGCCCAACCCATCTTGAGTCTCTTTTTAATTTCAGAGCCATGTGCCCTGTTTTTTGTTTCGTAACATGATGTATAATGAAGAATTCCTGTTCTTGCAGCGATGCCATCTGTTCATATGTGATGACTTTCCGAACAAATATGCGGAAGATATGGTTTTCTACTGCCATTCCCCTATAATCAATCTTTGCATGTTGAACTCCAAAACGTGCAACAGTTACTCTTGAGCAGTAACTCCTGAAGCTTTCTGGAGAAATTCAAGATGCTTCGGGCATCAAAGTCAGCGGTACTACTGGAGGATCCAAAGATGTTCCAGGAACCAAAGATGCTTCAGGCAGCATGAAGTTTTTTCTACTTCCTGGAGGATGTTCTTCTTATTCTTGTTTTCAGCCTTGGTTGTCAGGATACTTGTTTCCGGCTGACTGCATCGTCTGTACCATATTTAGGAAATTTCAGTATCTAGCCACTTGTTTATGTTGCTCAGACTTTTGTCTACCACATGCCTAGCTTGTATCATGTTTGCTGAAATTATATATGTATCAGTTGAAACTTTGCACTAATATTATCCAGGAACGAAGGTAGCTATTTTGGTCATTCTAGAATGTTATATTTTTTTGCTAGTTCTACAGTTCCCTCTATAATATATGACAAAAGGTTAAGACTTTCCCTTGGTGAAGTAGCATGTCGAAAAGCTGGTACTGAATGCACCTGGTACCCTTCGTAAAACATCAGAGTAGGTATCCTGCTAAGCATGCTGCCTCCATGGTCCCTTGTCAACACTATTTAGTACTCTTTATTGTAGCACCTGCAAATTTTTTTATTGAAAGATTTTTTTCCTTTTTTTAATATTTGAACCTAGCCCATTTGGACTTCACAACTGTAGCCCAAAACAAGTCCATTTCCCATCCCGCAAGGGACCAAGCAGCCAAAAGCAAGAGAGCTCAGCTCCTAAACCCTTGCTCTAAGTCATGGCGGCAACCAGACACAGACGCTTACTGGCAACCGGTGCCATCGCGGCAGCGGCAGCAGCATCGAGAGCTGGACAACAGGCCACCGCCGCACCGAGTACAGGAAAGCGGGAATGGAGGAAAGAGGAGAGGAGCAACGGACCTTGGCGAGGCTCGGCCCCACGGCGAGTAGCAGGTATGCAGTGCGGCGGCGGCAGCACCACCGGAGCCGGCGCGATGAAGGATTGAAGGTGCTCATCTTTTTCACTGTGATACCTTTGCTGCTTTGCCCATGTGCAACTTGCTCATTGAGCATCGGCTTTATGTACTTGGCGCACATTGGCCGGATTCTTTCTCCAACAACATCGCAGTCGCAGCTACCGCCGGCGCCCCCGTCTCTAGTCTTCTCTGCCTCTCTACTCAAGCACCAGCGCCGCAGTCCCCAGCACCCACCCATCCGCCCTCCCCAGCACCAGCGCCGCTACCGCCGCAGCAGCGGTTTGCTGCCCTTTGCCACCTTCGCTCCTCGAGTGCCTGCTTGGACGCAGCATCGACGAGCCTCGGCCCTCGATACGCGACGCAGCGCCTCACCTCTCTCCACTTGCCATGAACGCCGTGCAAACTTCCCCTTCCCCAGCCCATCAGAGGCCACCCAATAAAGATCACCGCAGACATTGAGGGTAACAGGTATATCTTCCTCTAATTTCGAAAAAAAAAAGATCTTCCTCTAGTATTGTTATGTGACTAACTTGGAGTGGCATTGTGATGTTTAGTCTTTGTGATTCATTATTCATATGTGATTTTTGTGTACAATTTGGGATAGCAAAAACAGAAATAATTTGTGCTTTGCTGATTTAGTGCCATTCTAATTTTGTTCCAGGCTTATTTTCAATCAAGCGCACAAATAGACCAAACCAAAGCAGAGAAACAGAAACTCCAAACATGTCATTATGGATTACTGTGGGGCTGATGGGGCAGAGGAAGTTCAAAAAAAAACATAGCAGATGTAGCGGATAAGGTAGCCAGAGGTCTTGGCATTCTCCTCATCGCTACTGTGGTGGCCTATCCGTCCGTTGCTACTGCCAGAGCAACATCCAAATCAAGTGATGCAGTTGCCATCAGAGATTTCGCCAAACAATTGTCCAACCCACCGCCATCCTGGGTCCATGGCGGCAATGTCTGCAGCAGCACCTTTGACAGTATTACTTGCAACTCAGGGCGGGTCATTGGGATTAACCTCACTGACAAGGGCCTACAAGGGACGTTGACCCCCTTACTGTCCACCCTTACCGCACTCGAGACTCTGGAACTAAGTGGAAACAAGTTAACTGGTGCCCTTCCTTCTCTCGCTGGGATGACTTCCCTCATAAGTCTCGTGCTAAATGGCAATGAGTTTACCACACTGCCATACGATTTCTTCCAAGGAGTGAACTCTCTTAGGATTGTGATAATGGACAATCTCCCCATCAAGCCATGGTTCATTCCTGAGGCTATTGGTGATTGCACTGAACTCCAGATATTTTCTGCATCTAATGTTTCCATTACCGGTGCATTGCCTATAGCTCTTGCCAATCTAAAGGCGCTTACTATGTTATCACTTTCATACAACTACCTCAGAGGCAGTTTGCCGGCTTGGCTAGGCGAGATGAGTTCCCTGGAGATTTTAAGCTTGGACAACCAGATGTCAGATGTGAAACTTTCTGGGAACATCGATGTCCTCGCATCATTTAAAAGCATGAAGCTGTTATGGATCCAATCAAATGCATTTACCGGCCCAATTCCAGATTTCAGCAACTCACAGCTAGAATCACTTGATGTGAGTAATAACATGCTGATAGGTCTAGTGCCAGGATCGCTAATGGGATTGGAAAGCCTTCAAAGTGTGGAACTTTCAGACAATTTTTTGCAAGGACCCTATCCAGAGTTCCAGAGTGGAGTGATGGGAAATATGTCTGGGAACAGATTTTGTCTGCACGAGCCTGGTCCATGTGACCCACAGGTGTCCACTCTACTTGAGGTGGCATCTGGTTTTGGATTTCCACTTCAACTTGCCAAAGCTTGGGCGGGAAATAACCCATGTAACGGGAGTTGGGTTGGCATTGTCTGCAAAGGCAGTGTTATTGTGGAAGTCAACTTAACTAGCCAAAATTTATCAGGGACTATTTCTCAGGCTTTTGGAAACCTTTCTATGCTTGAAAGGTTGGATCTGTCAGAAAATCAACTCACGGGGGTGATACCAGAACCCCTGACGACTTTATCACATCTCAAATTTCTTAATGTCTCAAACAATGACCTTTCTGGCCTACTACCTAGATTTAAGCGTTCAGTTGAGGTTGTTGCAGAAGGAAATCATCTAGGTTCTCGAAGCTCAAATTCAAAAGCACAAAAAAACTGGACCATTGTTGGTATCATTGTTGGAAGCATTACAGCAATAGTGATTATTGTTCTATTCACTTGCTTTTGCGTATACTACTTGAAGAAGAAGAATGCAAGTGGTCTTTTCACGTGGCTTTTCATTTATTACTTGAAGAAGAAGAAGAAGAAGAATGCATGTGGACTTGTACTCCGAACTCAACTTAGAACCCGCAGGACAGTTGCAACCACAAGTTCATCTCATCAAACCACAGATTATGCCCATTACTCTATGACCGTTGAAAGAGCAGATTCTTCTTCTCACTCTGTGTCCCATCTAGAGAAATTACCTCTACATGTCCTGGAAAAAGCCACAAACAATTTCAATGAGAATATGATCATAGGTAGAGGGGGCTCCGCAGACGTCTTCAAAGGGACTCTGAATGGGGAGCCAGTTGCTGTCAAGAGGTTCAAAAGGGACACTTCGGGTAATCAAGACGAGAAAAAGGTTTTATCTGAAATAGATATTGGAAAACTTAATCACCGTAATTTGGTTAAGTTACTTGGTTACTGCACGCAAACCACTGAGAAGCTCTTAGTGTATGAGTACATGTCAGCTGGTACATTGCGTGAACACCTGCAGCAGCCAGGTGGTTATAATCCTCTCACATGGGCGCAACGAATAAAGATATGTCTGGATGTTGCAAAAGGGATCGAGTATCTACATGGCCTGGCAGAGCCAGCATTCATCCACAGAGACCTGAAGACTTCAAATATCTTGCTGGACCAAGATTTAAGAGCCAAGGTTTCAGATTTTGGCTTGGTCAGAAATATAACAGATGAGACATCCACGGAGATTGTTGGTACCTTTGGATATATTGCACCAGAATATGCTGGTACGTACAATTCTCACTGCTCTAAATATTATGTTATCATTTGCTAATCAGTACTTTCTTTTTACAAAAGAGGATACCCTGCAACTAGAAATCACCATCCAAACTGCTAGGGCCATTGTATCTCTAAGTTTCTCATCCACTTTTATTGCACTTAGGGTAGATAAGCATTCCTCTATACTAATTCCTAGTTTAATGTCACAATTAACGGCTAAATATTCAAGAAAGTTATCGTCACAAGAATCTAGAACAATAAAGGAATTTTCAACAACATTATGCATACCTGAATTCTCCAAGCTTCTAGAATTCATCGATACTTTCCTTGAACTTATATTAGTTAAACTAAATCATTATGTTTTTGCATTCTACCATTTTGATATTTTTCATGCACTAGAATTGATGTACGGTAATTTTTATGCTTACAGAGAGTAAAACAGTCAGCAGCAAGACTGATGTGTATTCTTACGGTGTTGTTCTTATGGAGATGATTACAGGAAGAAAGGTCCTCGATGACTCTTTGCCAGAGGATCACAGATTTCTTGGAACAATCTTCCAGAAAAATTTCCTTGACAAAGATAAATTCAAGAATATGGTAGACCCCACATTGGAGTTGAATGGTGATGATTGGGAGAAGCTCATGGAAGTAGCTAAGTTTGCTTGCTGTTGCACATCAAAAAAACCAGATGACAGGCCAGGCATGGATAATTGTGTGACGCTGCTCTCCAGTATGGTGGAAAAGTTTGTTCCCAAAGGAACTGACTATGAGAAGGGTGAGACAAGTAGTATGGGAGGAAAGGGTGAGACAAGTAGTATGGGAGGAAATGGTAACAGTGTACTAGAAATGATACAAAATTTGGACATAGATGATATTACTGCAGACAGTGGCTGACCCAGGTCTTGCTCAATTAAGCCGTTCTCATCGCAGCCATGTTCTCCTATAGATAAGAAGAGAGAGCTGCCTGTGATTCGCCCAGGCTCTGTTTAGTCATTGTCATAGAATATGCAGCCATAGTTGTTCTACTGTCTGCTCTCTTTGTAGTTGGCATAGTTGCTTTTTTTTTCCAAGCATGATACGATGTGGAGACTGTAACAGGGGAGCAAAATGATTATCACGATTCAATAGAAAATTGGTATAATATGGTATGTAAAATATGTAATACTACATGGTTTTAGTAGTTTTACAAACACAATTCATTGTGCTTTTGTTGCTCCTACTGTATCTTAAGTTCCTGGAGCCAAACCGGAGCATGGGAAAAGTTTGAGTGTAGCCATTCACTATGAATTGCATTAGTACAGACACAGATGTGATTACTTTTATTCTGCTTTTGCAGATCTTTTGTGTAAAACATTCGAGGCAATTGTCATCATGAACAAGCTGCCACCATGTTCCATGTCCAGGGATTTTGCCAATGTCCCAGCTTTATCACAATGTAATATTCTAGACACAAAATCTGTTTCCATGGCACCTTGCCTCATAGATGGCATGAAATACCCGCAAATGTGGAGCCCTTCTCTATTACTGTACTTGTGATGATAATATAGCGTCAAGCACAATGGCTCACCCAGAACAATTTCACCGTCTGGTGAAGTTAGTCAAGCCCAATGGCTTAGCACCCAGAACAATTTCACCGTCTGGTCAAGCTGCTCTTCCTCGTTATAGTCCACAAAGCGTGATTCCAACAGATATGAGATATGCTCCTGCTCTTCCTCATTACAGTCCACAAACCGTGATTCCAACAGATATGAGATATGCTCCTGCTCTTCCTCATTACAGTCCACAAACCGTGATTCCAACAGATATGCTCCTGCTCTCGAATGGCCAAATGTTCTATCCACAAACTGATTCCTCTGGCGAGACAGGCTGCATGCATTCTCATGTACCAATTAAACCAGGAGCTCATTACACAGTACTCACAAACTTCTGATTCTGATACATGTTCTCATAGATGTCCCACAAAACAGACATTATTCAGTGAGTAGTCCTGTTTGTGTGCTCAAATCAAACAAATACTAAGTTCATTTAAGTTCAAATCGAACACATTCAGAAGATCTGAATGTATTCAGACTCTGAAATTCACCAGCCTTCGCTGCATATAAGTCAACTGCAGCCTTGTAATGAAAGCACAGTCAGTAAAACGAAAGCACAGCACATAGTCAGTAAAACGACGCTCCCGACGTAGACGGCATACAAGCATCGCCAACATTTATCCAAAGACTCAAATCCTAGCCCATCAGTGTGCATCAGCTTGGTAACGATTTCGATATCAGCAAATTTAGTTATGTCACGGTAAAATTTCACAGCCGAACTTGATAACTCAATATGACATACCATTAAAATTGCTGAATTTGATCATCATATCTCAAACTACATAACCCAACCAGTACAAAATCGCCCTCGAATGTTATATTGTGAACCAACAGACACAGTTTCAACCAATACCCGATTCAATCTTCGAGACCGGGCACCTGCATGCGCCGGCTGGCCTCCGACTTCTTGCCGCCGAGGAACTCGTCGGGGACGACCTTGAGCTGCTTGCGCTTCTTGGACTTGGCGATCTTCTGGATCGTCTTGGGGTTGGTGACCCTCTGCAGCTTGGTGCCCGTGCGCAGCACGTTCTCCTGCTTGCGCTTCTCCCGCTCCTCGCGCGCCTTCCGCTTCGCCACCTTGTTCTGCCGGATCTCCTCCTTTAGCTCCGCCTTGCGGGCCTGGTACGCGCGCTTCAGCGACTTCTCCCGGACGCGCTGCTCCAGCGGGGTCGGCTTCCGCGACACCGCCACGGCCGAGGAGCGCCGGGTGCGGGGCTCCTTCCACCGGCGCCCCGACACGCGCCCGGCAATGACGCCGTCGTAGGTGGGCTGGCCGAAGGAGGCCGGCTTCGAGGGGTCGGAGAGGGACGGCATGGCGCGGAGCTTGGACGGCCGGGGCGCGTCGGCGTCGAGGTCCATCGAGTCCGCGGCCGCAGCCTCGGCCTCCTCGCGGCGCTTGCGCTTGCCGCGCTCGCCGCCGAGGCCCTCATCGAGGTAGCGGAAATCGAGGTGGGAGGCCATGGTGGGATCGATGGGGGCGGCGCGGGCTTTGGGAGGGAGGGAGGACGGGACGAAGGGGGAGGCGGCGGCGGGTTTATTAGGGTTTGGGATTGGGAAGTAGCAGCAGCGGATGGCGGCTGGTTGGATGGGCCGGGCCGGGACGAATACAACTAGGCAGTCCAATTTGTTAGACCAAGCCGGGATTTATTGTATACGAACTAAAATATCTGTAAAATAACGTACATCTGAAAGGGAAAAAAACATCAGTGTGAAAATTTACACTTTCTATCGGATTGAATATACGAATAAATCGGTCGGTTGTCAGAATAGGTATAATAGTTACTTAGTTAGCGAGGATTATAGTATAAATATTGATCAAATGTTAAGAAAACATTTTCTCCTATAAAAAAGAGCCGTTTCCGTAATCGCAATTATGCAGAGTATTTCTGGTAGTCAACAAGAAATGCAGCTAATAGTACATCATAAACAAAGAGCCGTTATAAAATAAAAGAATCATGACCGTCAGACAGTGCCCTACGAAACAAAGAGCGAATTTTCACCCTATCTTTATAAGTACCCAGGACAGAAGAGAATTGTTTCATATTATCTTATTTCCAGTTAAGATTTAAGGCACAGAAATATGCGTAAAATTCAATACCGAGATTGCTCGGTTACTCCAAATCCGAACCAGGATGGCAGAAACGAGACACCTGAAGATTTTACAAGGGTGCCGCCGAACAAAATGATCTAAAGCTATGACGAACAAATATTTTAGTCAGGACTAGAGACCCCCAGTCCAATAGAAAAAAAAATGTTTCAGAAACACAAGTCTCGTCATTAATCCAGTTTGGCAATGACCGCATCTGTGACTTCTTGGGTGGTGCTGGTGCCGCCCAAATCTTTAGTTCTGTACTTGCCTTCTGCAATGACCCGCTTCACTGCTGTCTCCAGCCGGTCAGCGAATGATGGGAACTGCAAGTGCCTCAACATCATGGCAGATGACAGCAGCAGCGCAACAGGGTTAGCCCTCTTCTTCTCCACAATATTCTCATTCCCAACGTTTCCTGCAGAAGCACCTTGCTCGAAAACTGCATGGCCCTGACCCACATTACCTGAAATGATGCATCCGCACAGAATTACATACAGGCCTTCTGATTCACATACCACAAATACAAAACATGCACAAGCTTGAATGCTCAAGATCATGGAAAGGGTTCATAACTGTATCAAAAGAAACACATAAGATAATACAGTAAATTTGCAAGAAACCATCAAATTATGGACAGGTGCAAATGCAATTTTACATACAACCATGTTGGCTATATATACATCAAGTAGGATCAATAAATAAAAGTTTAAACTCTACCTCCGGGCATGACGCCAGTGCCTCCAGCAATACCTGCAGCTACGTTAGCCACCAGATTGCCATAAAGATTTGGGGTGACCTAAGAAAGGAACCAAACAGAAGTGAGTTCAAATTCTGATGACCTAAGAAAATGCATTTGAAGAATTTGGGCTGATCAGGAGTGAAGCCGATAGAACAGTAAAATATACAAGCTTGGCAACAATAGGAGCTAACATGCTATGTCACATTAGCAGAACAACAATTTATTTTGGTATCCCTATAGCTCACAAGATTAATAATAAGATGAAAGACATTTGTTGTAACATGAGAAACTGCATCAGATACCAGCTTGGTGAAAAACAAGGTATCAATTAAATGATTAATTGCATGTATACATACCATGACATCAAATTGTTCAGGCTTTGCAACAAGCTGCATACAACAGTTGTCTACAATGATTTCATTATATTGAATTCCAGGGTACTTCTTAGCAACTTCGCGACAAGACTCCAAGAACAAACCATCAGCAAGCTTCATGATGTTTGCTTTATGCACTGCTGTCACTTTCTTTCGATTGTTGAGGTATGCATACTCAAAAGCATACTTGGCAATTCTTTCTGAGCAGAACTTTGTTATCACCTAGCATATCCATTAAGTGAGAATAATAAGGAGAAATATTCTTTTAAATGGCAAAATAAAAAAAGGACCAGCAGCGATATGTCCCAACAGAAGATACAGTTTCAGTTAAAAGGCAGTCATGTAAATAGAGTGTTCAACTTGTAAAAGACTAGATTTTTCTGTTATCCAGTCTGTCATATTTTGAGCACTAATCACCCTAAGAAAGTTTCCTAAAAGCCAAGTCCAATGGTAGCACATACCATAGTCATAATACAGTATCACAAAATCTAAAAAAGGACCCGATTATTCATGACATTGAAGAGAAATTTTGCAGAGGAAACTAAAAGGTTAACAAAATAGGTTTCATGATACTGTAATGTTTTTAGCAATGTTCTAGCGTTACATCAACTAGATCCCTATCTGTAACAACATAAGCCAGGCCAGAACAATTAGGCCATGTAATCACTACTATGTGTGGGAGAATGAATAACATTTAAACATGTTTAGGGACTCCATATTTTAGTTAATGATTACATTCACTATTCCACGCATGCGGCATAGCAATCTATTCTTCGATTAGTGGCATGCCAAAACATAGAGAATAAGGTAATGCAATTCATCTTTGAACTCTAAGTCTAACATGCATGTCAGTGGCTCAGTGCTCAAATGTCAAGGTGTCCTCAAAAAGTAGTAATGAGCATCAAATTAGCTGTTACTGATAAATGTATAGTTACGAACGACCAGCAAATACTACCATGACTGCATAACCTTCCATATGAAAACTTCACTACATACGTTTAACTAAATGAATAGTAATGATTAATATTCCTTGAGCAAATATATCACATTCACTTTTCGATAGTATCAAGAATGATGGGAATAACATATACCCTTGAGGATCATCTGACAGTATATCCGCTCTTTAAGACCTAACAAATTAGGTGGATCTCAAGTTCTTGGGGACATACTGAAGCAAGACACCACAAATTATGTATGAAGTATCCAATGGTACCAATATCTCAACTTCATAGTCACAGCAAGTACCATTGGGGGTGGGGGGTTCAATACAAAATCAAAATGCAGATATTATCTACAGTTTCTCAACCGAATGTCAGAATGTACTTGTTATTATATTTCAAAATCAACCATCCAACTACAAATAAGAAACAGTAAATAAGTATAATAACTTAACTAACATGTTGATCTAACACTGTATGGGCACCTGATAATTGCAAATCAATTTCCCCAAAGGTAAAATGTTCAAGGTTGCAACTTCAGCTGCCAAATGGAATTTTCTCATCATGAACGGATTCGGCGATAATTGTGGAGACTGGGTGTGTATAAGTATAACTGTACCAGCAGAGTCAATCACAGTATCACAATTTCAAGAGGCTTAGCATATTTAGCTACTAATATACACAATTGCTGTCAGCAAGCTAATTACTTATCCCAGACAGAACAACACATGGAATTCTCCATACCTTGAGACTCTCAACGACGCCAGGCACGACCTCATGTTCGAGGCCAGAGTACTCGCCCTCGGTGTTCTCCCTGATGACGACGATGTCCACGTTGTCGTGTCTGGTGGGCAGTCCTGGGAGGTTGAAGCAGTTGACGAGCGCAGCGTAGAGGTCGAGCTCCTTGCGGAGCTGCACGTTGAGGGAGGAGACACCGCCGCCGACGGGGGTGGCGAGGCCGCCCTTGAGACAGACCTTGTTGCGGCGGATGGACTCGATGACCTCGGGGGGCACGGTTGGCATGTCGCCGCGGACCTCGTAGGTCTCGAAGTAGACCGGCGCGTGCATCGCCTCCATCACCTGCCGCACGGCGCCGGTCACGAGGGGCCCGATGCCGTCTCCCGGGATGAGCGTGACGCCGCGCGGGGCGCCGTCCCCGGGTCGGGGCATGTAGGTGACGGTGCGGCGGGACGCGGCGCCGGCGAGGGGAGTTGACGGGGCGGGGGAAGGAGATGGGGATGGGGCGAGGAGGCGACGCAGGAGAGGGGTCGATCGCCGCGCCATGGCCGGGGCTAGGGTTTCGAGGCGGATGCGATCGGGGGATGGAGGAGGGTCGTGGCCGCGAGGATGATGACAGATTGAGACAGGGAGAGGACTCGAGAAGGCTACGGGAAGAAGGGCCAGCGGCTTTCTCCTTTCCCTTGCCTTTTCCCTTGCTGCTTGGCTGTTTCCATTTCCAATCTACCATTGGATGAACATATGGTTTCATAGTTTTTCTCTGGGTTTGTGTTTGGATCTGATTGATCGTGGCATTATAATTTTAGTGCCAACTTCGTGAACTGACGAAATATAATCCCTGTAGTAATTAAATTACGGTAAATCAGTCTCATTATCTTTGCTTATTTTCAAGGGTTATTTGGATCGGTACCATTATAATTCTCAGAAGTTGGAGATATAACACTACAATTCACCTATTTGGAAACATACCACTGCAATTTGTTGTTTCCCACAAAAATACCACGGAATACGTATAGAGACACCTTGGACCCAGCTGCAGTCGTATACAAATACGTATACTTTGTTGCAGCTACTCTCCCTCTCACTGACACGCGGGACCCACTTGTCATCTTCTTCTTCCTCCTTACTTCCCCAACCGGCGGCTGCTCCCATCCCCTGCCGGCTGCTCCCCCTCACTCCCTCCCTTCTCGCACTCCAAGCACGGCTCATGGCGGCGACGTGTGCGGCAATGTGGAAGGACGTTAAACAATCTGAAAGCTATACGAAGCCAGGTTTGCAGCACTCACCACGACGGGCGGCTGGAACTGCTCCTTCTGTTTGTGTTGCAGGACGAAGAGCATGAGCCCGACGAGGAGGATGATTCCGAGAAGCCACCAGATCCACCCCCGGCAGCCGACCCTGAGACGAGCGGAGATGCTCCAGTGCCCGCCTCCGCGCATCGCGCGCCCCAGTGCCCTGTTCCTCGAAGCATCATCGGAGGCGGCGGGCTGAACTCCCGATACGGATGAGCCGGCAGCCGCTTCCAGAACGCCGGCGCCCCAACTCCACTACCCCCGTCCCCGCCGCCACCTCCCCGACTCTCGAGCGCCGGGAGTTCTGCCCGCCCCCATTGCTGCCGGCAACGGGAGCGGCCGGCGGCCGGAGGTCACACGCGGCCATGGCGGCCAGAGCTCGTTCCCGCGCGTCACGCGCCGGGCTCGGAGTTGAAGAAGGGAGGAAGTGCGGGGGAGCTGCCGCCGGTTGGGGAAGAAAGGAGGAAGAAGAAGATGACAAGTGGGTCCCGCGTGTCAGTGATAGGGAGAGTAGCTATAACAAAGTGTACGTATTTGTATACGACTGCAGCTGGGCCCAAGGTGTCTCCATACGTATTCCGTGGTATTTTTGTGGGAAACAACAAATTGCAATGGTATGTTTCTAAATAGGTGAATTGTAGTGTTATATCTCCAATTTCTGAGAATTGTAATGGTACCGATCCAAATAACCCTATTTTCAAATAGTTCAGAGAACTCCAACCCACCTTTTCTGAATGTAGTTACTATTTTCACATATGTTTCATGGGGCTTCTATTTTTTTTCTTAGGATACAAGTACCTTACCTACTCTTTATTCTCAAAATATTGCTATTCTTAAGGAGCTATAGACCATACTCAATTGATCGTCATGTGAGTGATACATTTCCAAAAAAAACATATCGACCGACCATATTCAATTAATCGCCATACGAATGGTGCATTAAAAAGGTATCTAGCGGCTTTTCTCTTAGGTATAAAGTCTTTGCACATAAGATTTCTAGATACGACAGTAGCCTCCAACATAAACACATAGGCAATGCTTGGTTAATCAAATGCACGTCTCTAAATCCCCAAACCATTTCCTTTTGGCTGTAACACCTTTTTCCACATGACTGATGGATTTTATTCTAGCCATTCCCTGCACTATATCAATAGCTTTTGCTTGAAATGCTCCAAATCTAAACACCTCCATCGTATATATGGACACATAAACTAACCATGAATCCTTTTATCGTCTCACCTGGCCTATTACTATAATTTCATTGCAGGGGGCTTGGATCTACCCTCCCTGTAAACCATATTTACATATGATTTGAGCACATAACTTATTGGTCTAATCTGTTGGTCAGTTGGCCTAAAATGATTCAATAATGTAGAGGTATTGTAAATAACCCTTAATCTAAATTTATAGCCTAGTTGTAACAAAATGTTTTCCTGACCTTTAGGTTCTATGCTTGAACCCAGAACCCTTAATATGCATGTTTCTTACTTTTTTCCACCTATTATTCTGTTGTGTTGCAATGTCATTTTAATATTTTTTTATCTCTACTAATTTAACAAGTTTTTCTGCTATAGTTACACGTTTGGTCTTCTAAGTGGACATTCCATGGTGGTTTAATGCCAATTCAATATATGGCTTTTTAACCGGTTTATCCGTACCTGTTCCAACATGTTTTTCCGATTTAATTAAACAAATGATCTTTTAACTAGATTAGAACAACAATTTTTTAATAATGCTTCATCGGTGGAAACATATTTCATCACCAAGTACGTACCTTAAATACCAATGCTTCAGCATAGAGAAAAGAACAAAGCATTGTTCTCGTCAGTATTGGGGCAGATACAAAGATAGGCTTTGCGTTGCTTTTGGTGTTAATGCTGCATGTTACAATAGAAATAAGCAGAAGCATTGCCAGGAGGTGCAAGTGAACAAGTGGAATGATGTTTGCTTGTTGTTCAACGGAGCCTAGAAGCAACGCGAAACTGTAATGATTTGATAGGGAGATAAAGAAGAGTACATGTCAAAAAGGCCTCAAGATAGCGATCTAAATTAATGGCTAAAATGATGGTTTGTTAAGAGATTTAGCTTGTCCCTAATTTCATTAACCATTCAAATATAGTTAAATTTGTATGTTTATTGTAAAGTTTGCTAAAAAATATATGTCCTTCTTATTGAAAGTTTGTCGATGTAGTTTACCATTTTTTATGAAATTTCAAAAAAAAAACTTTATTGAAGTACTATATTTGACATAAAACCTTTGTTGTCTTGTGTTGTAATAGTGATCGAGTGTACATTGTACCAACCTATGACATTCAATATGGTTATAATATGAATCATGACTATCTTTTCTTGTTTTCACATCACATTCCTCTATCCTCACACATCATGTTTCTTCTCCACCGATCATCTTTTATTTCTCTCCATGAATTTTTGTGTGCACAAATTCCTTCATTTTATTCGTACCATTATTTGTCTATCACAGGTGATGGGTTGAGTAATTGGCTAGGTGCTGACCTATGCTATCCTGCTTCTTGCTCACCTTGTTAAGCTATTTATAACAAATGAACTCCCATTTTATATTAGATTGTGTTGCAATCATCTAGCGCACACATTGCGCTTATAATTATTGACATTAATTCTTGGCTTTGTGTTTCCCTATATATGATGCCATATGAAACTGAAGTCAAATTCATCTATACCAAGCAGACTCTAGTGCATGTTTGAATCGATGCTAATGGCAATAACGTCAAACCCGTGCTTTTCGGTCCGTTTGGATAAGCGCCAACCCTTGGCAAACCAAATTCATGTACACCTCTTTTTTCTCGCCAAATATTACAAAATATGGGACAAAATCAGCAATGTAAAACATCTATGCTAATACTTTATCGAGCCATGGTAAAATTCAATATACCCTTTTACCACATGAATCTTATGGCGTTGCACCACAGATTCTTAAAAATGCTAAGGACACAGAAATGAACAACGCACTGAGTATATAAGGTTATAGCTTAGGTGTAACTCAAGTTGAACTATACAAATCAGAAATTATATGAACCCGAATTCCAATCACTTAACGAGTTAACGGCATTTTTTTTTCGAATGAACGGTATTAATTCTTCAGAACCTTTAGTATGTCGATGCGCTGTACGCATGGTCGCATCACTGTCACAACCAATCACTTCATGGTATTTTCTCGCGGTATATTCATCTCAAGGGACTTCTCGTCCATACAATTCGCTGCCTTTGTGCCGTGTTCAAGTGGTTCCCATGGCGCTGCGTCCCCTTTCAGAGCAGTGGCTCACGACCCTGAAGTGCCACCGCGTACCGACCGATCTACGTGGCCTCATGTGACACGGCAGACGGAGGCGCCACTGGCGCGGCGCAGAGCAAAGAAAAGGCGAGGCTGGCATTTCACCGCGGCGACGACGCCGACGAGGCGCATCCTGGGCCTCACCCCCATTTTTTCTGGCCCAAACGCCCCAAAACTTTTTTCACCTCCCCGACACGGCCCACCCAATCGAGCGGCTGGCGATCGCCTCCCCGGGCTCGCCTAATCCGTGGCCATTCCCTTATCCCCCCACCTCTCTCTCGCGGCGCTTCTAGATAAGCAGCGCAAACCCCTACCCTCCCTCGCCTCTCCCTATCCATTCCACCCCCCAAATAATCCCCACCTCCCGCTGCTGCCCTCTCCGCCTCCGCCGCCCGCCATGGCCTCCCTCGCCTCGGCCTCCACCTCCCTCCTCTTCCCGCAGGCCTCCTCGTCGAGGAGCCGCGTCCGGGTCTCCACCTCCCTGGGCCTCTCCTCCGCGCAGCCGGCGCGGCTCCGGAGCCGGGCGGCGGCGGGCGGGCAGAGGCGCGGGCGCCTGCTGGTGGTGCGCGCGGCGAGGGGCAAGTTCGAGCGGACCAAGCCGCACGTCAACATCGGCACCATCGGCCACGTCGACCACGGCAAGACCACCCTCACCGCCGCGCTCACCATGGTGCTCGCCTCCGTCGGCGGCAGCGCCCCCAAGAAGTACGACGAGATCGACGCCGCCCCCGAGGAGCGCGCCCGTGGAATCACCATCAACACCGCCACCGTCGAGTACGAGACCGAGACCCGCCACTACGCCCACGTCGACTGCCCCGGCCACGCCGACTACGTCAAGAACATGATCACCGGAGCCGCCCAGATGGACGGCGCCATCCTCGTCGTCTCCGGCGCCGACGGCCCCATGCCCCAGACCAAGGAGCACATCCTCCTCGCCAAGCAGGTCGGTGTCCCCAGGATTGTTGTCTTCCTCAACAAGAAGGACATGGTCGATGACGAGGAGCTGCTCGAGCTCGTCGAGCTCGAGGTCCGTGAGCTGCTCAGCAACTACGAGTACGACGGCGACGAGGTGCCAATCGTCTCCGGCTCCGCCCTCAAGGCGCTCGAGGCCCTCATGGGCAACCCGGCCATCAAGCGCGGCGACGACGAGTGGGTCGACGGCATCTTCGCCTTGGTTGATTCCGTCGATTCCTACATCCCGGTCCCACAGAGGCAGACCGACCTCCCCTTCTTGCTCGCCGTTGAGGATGTGTTCTCCATCACTGGCCGTGGTACAGTCGCCACTGGCCGTATCGAGCGTGGCACCGTCAAGGTTGGTGACACAGTCGACGTCGTCGGAATCAGGGAGACCCGGAACTGCACGGTGACTGGTGTAGAGATGTTCCAGAAGACCATGGATGATGCCATGGCTGGGGACAATGTCGGCCTGCTGCTCCGTGGTATGCAGAAGGAAGACATTGAGAGAGGCATGGTGCTGGCGAAGCCCGGTTCTATCACACCGCACACCAAGTTTGAGTCTGTTGTGTATGTGCTTAAGAAGGAGGAGGGTGGTCGGCACTCGCCTTTCTTCCCTGGTTACCGCCCGCAGTTCTACATGAGGACAACTGATGTGACAGGGAATGTGACAACGATTATGAACGACAAGGATGAGGAGGCGAAGATGTGCATGCCCGGTGACCGTATCAAGATGGTTGTTCAGCTCATCCAGCCCGTTGCTTGTGAGCAGGGAATGAGGTTTGCTATCCGTGAGGGTGGTAAGACCGTTGGTGCCGGTGTCATCAACAAGATCCTCGAGTAAACTGGATATTGCATATCCACGATGAAAGTTTTCCCTGTTTACTCTCAGCGAAATGCTCTGTAGTTGTTATCATGCGTTGAGTTTTAGGGGTTGCTCATGTGAAATTGTAGTATGGCACTTTTTTCGTCCAGTGAATTTGCATACTTTGTGACATTCACGACTATGATACATCCATCCTTTTGCAATTGATTTGGCTAAGAGGTGCCATCTATTGTTGCATGTTCAATTGTTTGTTGATTGCACTATCAGCTGTGCTGATATGCTAAAATATGAATCTTGATGATGCCACAGGCACATGATTGTAACTTATTTGCTCCTTTAGAGCATAAGCAGTAGGGCAGCAATAAACTAGATGCAATCTTGCTTGATAGACTTTCTTGGCAAACCTATCTTGATTCACTTATAATGCTTCAAGATTGAATCATTTTTCTGCAAACTAAATACTGTGCATGCCGCGTCATGTCTTATTCTTTCATTATTTGTCACTTGATTGTTTCCGTGCAGTGTTTGTTACTGAACTTGCTTTGCTTCAACTTATGCTGGACAAGTAATTCTGTTATTGGCGGCGATTATCTCAGTATGTCTATGACTCTATGTATGGCAACAACATTGATCCATTGTGCTCATGCGTCCTAACAGATATGCTGTTTTCTTAAGCTATTAGTTGTGATCCTTAGGGCGTTCCACTTCCACTTATGGATGTTTTGCTTCAATTTTCATTGGCTACAGGACTAAAGTGTTACTCATATAACTCCCTGTCCGATTTTAAGCTCAAGCCATTTCCTTTCTACTGGTTTGTTATGTTCACAATGCTACTTCACCTCTTCTGGCATTTGCATCATGAACTTGAACTCCATTAACCTTATCCGATGTTTATTACAAGGTTTGTGGCTCTGAAGTTGGGGTAGCAGTGTGGTCTATGGAGATGACCACTGGTTCAGTAGACAGTAGCTGTGTGTTTCTTTCAGAAATGGTCCTTTTAGGACATGGACTGGAGTTAACTCTCTGGTATGGCTGGGAACGGTAGATGTACATGGAATCACTTCTCATCTTTTGATGTTAAGGGGAAATTAAGGGGATTGAATTTAGTCTCTTATGTTGTGTCTGAAGTAATACACCAGAAACTGAAAAAACTAAGCATGGAAGTTGATCAAAACCTTTTGACCATGGTACCCTTCAGCTCTTGTTTAATCATTCAGACCAGACCGGATTCTCAGCATGTTTACTTATTTACTCTAGCAGCTGCATCTGGTGCTAGACTTTCTTGGTAAACTATCTTTATTATTTATAATGGTTCACGGTTTAAATCAAATTTATGCAAATTAGTAAATATACATGTGGCCACTGTTTATTGTTCCATCACTTCATTGGGACGCTTGATTGTTTTCATGAAATGCCTGTTATTAAGCTTGCTTCAGTTTATGGAAGTTATTGTGTTTTTAGGTCTAGCAGTTTTATTAGATGGTTAAGGTGGCTATCTCAATCTAACTATGCATGCAGCCACACTAATCAATTATGTTCATGTGTCCAAGCATACGTGCTGCTTTCTGAAGCTGTTGTTTTCTACTGGGTGTTCCACACAGAGATGCTTTGCTTCAAATGCCATTGGATTAGAGAATTGCTCAAGTTAACTCCTTGTTCTGTTGTAAGCTCAAGCTGTTTTCTCCCTACTGTTTGCTATGTTTGATGAATCCTAGTTTGCGTTTTGACCCCTTCTGGCATTCTCGTTGTCAGCATGAACTCCCTGTTCAATGTTTACCACAAATGTTGTGACTCTGAAGCTGCTTTAATATTTGTGGAGATGATAGCCTGTTCAGTAGACAATAGCCAGGTATCTCTTTAGGAAATGGTACCTTTGAGCAGCAGGCCAGTATGAGCATGGACTGCAAATTGACATTCTTTTTTTTTCTGAAAAGATCAAATCGACATTCTTGTATAACTGAGATTGCTGTGATTCGCCTGCCTCTTTGATGTCAACTGAAAATTCTGTTCAGGACACTGAAAATCAATACATCTCTGCAACTGCAAGGTTTAGGCTTGGTTTGAGCTATTTGCACAACTATAAGCTACAGTGTCTCTTTAGAAGCAACCTCTCTTCAACCCTTGAGCTGCCCCTTGAGAGCTTGGATTTCCTGTTACTTGCTCTGCTGCTCCTCATGGCTGAGCACTACTGCTGGGGCTCTTCGGTGATTTTCTTTATGTAAGGTAGGACTTCGAAGTCGAATCGAGACCTCACCATTCAGGTATCTCGTTCTCCGTTGATCGGCATGGTCTCCTGTATATTCTGGTGCAAAATTTTGCTGCTGCCTTTTTGTTATCTTATTTGCGGCTACCTTTTTCTTGTGGTCGTGTCGGGGGTTGCGTGTGTAGCTGTTTGTGGGTTATCTCCATCTCTGCTGTATCTTGAGTTCTTACTAACCCCATTCTTTTTGACCAAGATCGGTCGTTATAAAAATGAAACGAGTGGAACGGAATTCCAACTTGAAACATAACAGAAATTTCCAAGCACTGGCACTGCCATACTCGGGCACTGGACTGAACTGAACTGAACTGAACTGATCAACTTCCTGAGAATTTCACACACTAGGAACAACGGGGCCATGGGTCACTCATGGCTGGAAACTTAAAACCAAACCAGCATCTGACTACCTGAAGAACCCATCCTCATCCAAGCCTGCACGTTGAATTACTAGTACGTAGGTTGATACGAACACGAGGACGAACCAAAGACTCTGCCCTGTATCCCTCGTTCAGGAATCCGGTGCTGCCGGGGAAAGATTATTATTCCGCGGTGCAGGTGCTACCTGATCGAGTCGCCTTTATTCCCAGAGCGAAACGGGCAGCAATTTCCGTGGACAAAAGGGAGCGACGTGGCCGCCCGGTATCCCCATCGCCAGCCATGGCCGTCGCCGTCGCCAAAAAAGACTGACGTCTGACCACCGCCGCCGCGTGACATTCCTTGCGAAAACGCCTTGCTCTTGTGACCGCGCCGCCGTTTACTCCGATGCCTGCCGCACGGCCACGTGTTGACAGTCAAAATTGGCTCTGGCCCGGTCAAACCGGTCTGACCGGTTTGCCAAACGTTTGGTTCTGTAATTCGAGTAGGATTAGGATTCCGAGTTTAATCCCATATTGTAACCTATTCGAAAGGGGTAAGACTTTCCCGGCCTATAAATATAAAGGCTAAGGCCGATTGAGATGTATTCTAATCGAATCAAACACATTTATCCTTTACTTTTTTATCTCTCAAACCCTAATCTTTTCCAACCCCCATATTCTGTTCTTTGCTCGTCTCTACGGCGTTCAAGGGCGTTCTAGGTGGTCTGCCGACCCTAGAGCAACCCTAGCTTGCTTGAGCTCCGACGGGGTCCCTCCCGAGCTCGAGTTTGTAGGTCTTCACGAGTTCCTGCCTGAAAGCGGTCTGACCGGTTTTAGAAACCGGTCTGACCGGTTTGCCCGAGGAGCTCAGGAGTTGGCCGTTGTGACGGCCATGCTGCGCGTTCGTTCGATCTCGAGTTTGTTGGCGCGTTTTCGTGTCAACATACTTTTTGGCGACTCCGCTGGGGACAGATTAATCTGGTTTCAAGACCGATTCAATCTACTCCAATAATGTCTGGATCAACGTGCGACCTTGATAAAGACAACATCATCACCGCGACGATGGAAGAGCTCACGGACGAGGAGCGGAAGCGGTACCTGGTTGCTGAGGAGCACTTCAGGATGCAATTCTTGAAGGGCTTCAAAAAAGATCGCGGTGGTCTTGTCAAGAGAGTGGAGGAATTCGTCATGCCGGCTTTCAAGCTGGCAAACGACCAAGTTGAAGAACTTCCAAAGGTAACTGGTGAATCCTCTGATTTGATGCAACAAATTACTCGCATGATGGATGATAAATTGCTTGCTGCACAAACTGCTACTAGTGAGTTGATTGCTAGTATGTCGGGTAATTCTGATAAAGGTAAAAATAACGTAGAATCTAATGAATTACCTAACCCAATTCCTAGCTCATCAGGCGTGCCAGAACATGTTTTAGATCCTAATTTAGGCATGCCGATGAATTTCTATGCGGGACAATCACGTCACCCTGGTTCGGTCCACGAACCGGTCAGACCGGTTTTTACAACCGGTCAGACCGGTTTGGCCTCCTCTGGCGGTCAGACCGGTTCCATGGGTGCAGGGGCACTGGGTGCGATGGTTTTATCTAATACGGTTGCTCCTGGTCCTGTTTACACTACTCCACGCACTACGGTTGTGGGAAGTATACCCCACGGATCTGGCGCGTCTCACGGGCCGATTCCGAATACTTCTCAAAATGCGATGTATAATGTTCCCCGTATTCCACAAGACAGAGGTGATGGGAACTATCAAGCCGAGTTAGCTAAGTTTAAAGAAGATATAGCTAATACACTTAGAACAAGACTCGGGCTTGAATTGGGTAAGTCACGCTTATATCAAAAACCGTATCCACCTGAATTTGATTTAGTTGCTTATCCTAATGGTTGGCGTGTTCCTGATTTTATTAAATTCAGTGGTGAAGATAATAGAACTCCTTGGGAACATATTAGTCAATATATCTTGCAATTAGGAGAAGCATCATTTTATGAACCATTGCGTATACGGTTGTTCTCATTATCTTTAACTGGAACTGTTTTTTCGTGGTTTTCTTCGCTTGCTCCTAATTCTATTCAAAATTGGACTCAATTGGAGCGCAAATTTCATAATCATTTCTTTAGCGGAGAAAACGAAGCTAAATTGTCTGATTTAACATCGGTTAAGCAAAGCCGAGAGGAGTCGGTTCTTGATTACTTCAAAAGATTTAAAGATGTTAAGAACCGATGTTTTAACATAACTGTTTCTGAAAAAGATTTAGCAGATTTAGCTTTTGCGGGCTTACGGTCTCATTTCAAGGAAAAGCTAGAGGGTTCTGATTTTCTTACTATTAATCACTTACAAATGAAGGCTATGAGTCTAGAGCTTAAGTTTAAAAATTCAAAAGAATCTGCTAAATCTCATCGTTCGAATGTGCATATTGTTGATAATGATTCTGATAGTTCGGACGATGATAAAGAAATTTATGCTGCTGAATTTGTTTGGTCATCAAAGAGTAAACCTGGTTCTTGTCCCTCGTTGAAGCCGATTCAAAAAAATCGGCAAGAGGAAATTAAGTTTACTTTTGATGTAGCCAAATGTGATCGTGTTTTTGGTGAATTGCTTAAGAATGGCTTTATTAAACTTTCTCATGCAATTCCACCAGCCGATCAATTGAAAAATCGTGCATATTGTAAGTGGCATAATTCTTTTTCTCATGCGACCAACGATTGCAATATTTTTCGGCGACAGCTACAATCGGCCCTTAATGAAGGTCGATTAATACTAGCTGAAATGCAAGTTGATAAGGCTCCTTTCCCTGTTCATACCCTGGATTGGAATACTAAGGTGTTGATTCGGCCGTCACAAGCCGATGGAGCTAAGGGAAAGAACGTGGTGATTGGAGACCCAAGGCCGGAAAAAGTTGATGACAAAGTTCCGGTCAGAACAGTGATGATTGGGAGAACTCTTGATGGTGAAGAGTCTCTGAAGATTACAATTAACACATCAAGGCCCGGGGGGCAAGGAAGTTCCTTGGAAGAGAATCGGTTCGCTAGTCAGGCGAAACCGGTCAGACCGGTTTCCCAAACCGGTCAGACCGGTTTGTCTCTAGACCGTCCAAGGACTTTCAAGCCCAAGCGCCCGGAAGTGGGTACATGGAAGTTTAATGAGCCAAAGGTTCAAGGAAGGGTTTTGAAGCAAGGACCTACTTTTTCTCAGCTCATGAACAAGTACACAAAGGCCGTTCAAGTTGACAGGCCAACAAAAAAGAGACAAAGGTCACCGCAGCGTTGGATCAATTCTACAGCTTATAAGCGTCGTGGTGATGTTACTAGGACTTCGGTACATGACCGATTGGGCTCATACCAATCAGGTCTTTCGACTGCTCCCAAAAGCGGTCATACCGGTTTTGTGAACCGGTCAGACCGGTTTCGGTCCGAGCAGAGGTTCCAAGCTCCTCCTAAGCAAGAATACCGTGTCAAGGAGAAAAAGGAGGATGTGCACGCCAAAGCCAGTGGGTTTATAACAATTGGCGATATTCCAGTGGCTATGCAAGATTTGGGTAGAAAGCCGATAGTCATTGGAAATTCGGCTCCTGTTCCAGTAATAAAGCCGGTCATGGCTAATGATCATGAGGCTAGCAGTAGCAAGGGCGTAAAGAAGGTCTTTCAACCAAGGTGGTGTCCTTCTGGTTTGACTCATACGCAGAAGCGGAAGTTATAACGCCTGCGGAACAAAGAAAAAAGGGAACAGGTAGCTGAGAAGTTGAGGGATGAATACTTTAACAATTACAGGCTTATGATCCCTCAGACCAAGATCTGGCAAGCTAAGCCCGTTGTGCAATCAGTAGCACAACCTGTCAGACCGGTTTCTGAGTCCGGTCAGACCGGTTTGGACCAGCCCACCACTGCAGAAGCGGTCAAACCGGTTTCTATGGCGGTCAGTGGAGTTGGTAGAGGTGATCCCATTGGTGCCAAGGGGGTGGCTTCTATGGAGTTGACCGTCGGAAGCAAGACTATTGCTATGGCTTTCTTCATCTCCGAGGTGCAAGGTAACTTCAGTTTAATCCTTGGTCGAGATTGGATTCATGCAAATCAATGCGTACCTTCTACCTTGCATCAATATCTTATTTAGTGGATCGGTGATGAAGTTGAAGTTGTACATGGTGATACTTCTTCCATCATTGCAACGGCCGATTCTGATTCAATTAGTACAAATGGAAATATTAAGTGTTTGTCGGGCTTAGATTTGACCGATTATGAGCTGATCAGTTGCACCAAGGATGGTTTTGTTCCTGCTACATTAAAGCCGATGAAAAATATGTTGAATTACTTGCTGTAATTGATGGAGCAAACAAATCAACAGAGACAAACCGGTCAGACCGCTTCCAGAAACCGGTCAGACCGGTTTAGGGCTAAACAGTGCCAGTCGAGCCAAACCGGTCAGACCACTTTTGGGAACCGGTCAGACCGGTTTACGTCTGGACACTGGTTTCAAGACCGAATTGATCATCATCGAGCACATTCGGCCGGTATCTTTGAAGCTATTGAAGATCTCGGTGATATGGATAAGTTGGGTCAGGGTTTCACGTCAGCCGACCCTTTAGAACAAATAGATATTGGTGACAGTACTATTCCTAGGCCGACTTTTGTAAACAAAAATTTATCGGCAGAGTTTAAAGCCGAATTAATAAATTTGTTGAAGGAGTATGTCAATTGTTTTGCTTGGGAGTACTGTGAGATGCCCGGTTTGAGTCATGATTTAGTTGAACATCGTTTACCGATAAAAGCCGGTTTTAGACCTTTTAAACAATCGGCTAGACGTTTTAATCCCGCTATTTATGACCGAATAAAAGAAGAAGTTAATCGTTTGCTAGATGCTGGTTTTATTCGGACTTGTCGCTATGCGGAGTGGATTTCTAATATTGTTCCCGTTGAAAAGAAAGATTCGGGAAAACTTAGAGTTTGCATTGATTTTAGAGATCTTAATAAAGCTACTCCGAAAGATTCATATCCTATGCCTATAGCCGATGTCTTAATCAATGAAGCTTCTGGGCATCGTGTTGTTAGTTTCCTTGATGGTAATGCTGGATATAATCAAATCTTCATGGCCGAAGAGGATATGCACAAAACGGCCTTTCAATGTCCGGGATTTATTGGTTTATTTGAGTGGGTGGTTATGACTTTTGGATTAAAGAATGCTGGTGCAACTTATCAAAGGGCTATGAATTTAATCTTTCATGATTTACTTGGTGTTATTGTGGAAGTGTATATTGATGATATCGTAGTTAAATCGGATGACTTGGATTCTCATTTAGCCGATTTAAAACTTGCTCTTGAAAGGATGCGACAGTATGGATTGAAAATGAATCCACTCAAATGTGCTTTTGGTGTTTCGGCTGGGAAGTTTCTTGGGTTTGTTATTCATGAGAGCGGCATAGAAATTGATCCCAAGAGAATTGAAGCTATGAAGAAAGTCGAAGCACCTGCTTGCAAGAAAGATTTGCAAAAGTTTCTAGGCAAGGTAAATTTCTTGAGAAGGTTTATAATTAACTTGTCTGGAAAGGTTGATGCTTTTACTCCTATACTTCGGTTGAAAAATGAAGCCGATTTTACCTAGGGGGCAAAACAGCAAGAAGCTTTTGAGAAGATTAAAGAGTACTTGTCTTCACCACCGGTGCTTAGGGCGCCTAAGAGAGGGGTTCCATTTAGACTTTATGTGGCAGGTGAAGATAGAACTATTGGGGCTGTTTTGACTCAAGAAATCGGCAACAGGGAGTATGTGATTGCTTATGTAAGCCGACGGCTCATCGATGCAGAAACAAGGTATACTTTCATTGAGAAGTTGTGTTTATCCTTGTACCATGCTTGTACTCAATTGAGGCATTATTTATTATCTAGCACTTGCATCGTGTTGTGTCAAACCGATGTAATTAAACATATGTTGCAAAAGCCGATTTCTAGTGGAAGAGTCGGCAAATGGGCTTATGCTTTAGTTGAGTATGATTTGGCTTGTGAACCTTTAAAATCAATGAAAGGCCAAATTGTAGCTGATTTTATTGTTGAGTATCGGATAAATGATACAAACAACTTCGACGTCGGATATATTACTTGTACCCCATGGAAGTTATACTTTGATGGATCGGTTTGCAATGATGGGCAAGGAATTGGTGCTGTTTTGATATCTCCAAGTGGTGCCGTCTTTTAGTTTTCAAACCGATTGGAAGAAAAGCGAACCAATAATCAAGTTGAATATGAAGCTCTTCTATTTGGCTTGGAATTTTTGCAAGAAATGAGAATAAAGCATGTTGAGGCTTTTGGTGATTCGCTCCTGGTGGTACAACAAGTGTCAAAGGTATGCCAATGTTATAATGGTTCATTAAATGCATATCTTGATAGATGTTTTGATATCATTACTTCTTTTGATGAATTTACTATTAAACATATTCCAAGAGAAGAAAATGACAAGGCAAATACTCTGGCTCAGAAAGCATCTGGTTATATGGTTGCAAAGAAGTATTTCTATCTCCAAAAACCGATGCAAACGAAAGCCGAGGTTCTGGTTCTGGACGAACCGGTCACACCGGTTTCAGAAACCGGTCTGACCGGTCTGACTGCCAGAACCGGTCTGACCGCTTCGTCCCCTGACAGGAGCAAAAATCCTTTGGATGATGCTAATCAATCCAAAGTTGGAGATCAGGATTGGAGGGTCCTATTATTACTTATTTGAGAGATCCTGGTCGTGGTGCAGAAAGAAATATTCGGCGAATATCGTTTAAATACGTTTTGCTTGACGATGAACTCTATCGTCGAAACGCCGAAGATTTGCTGTTGAAATGTCTTAATTCGGATCAGGCCAAAGTTGCCATGGGTGAGGTCCATGAAGGTATTTGTGGTACACATCAATCGGCTCCAAAGATGAAGTGGTTACTTAGGCGAGTCGGTTTCTATTGGCCTACTATGATGGCAGATTGTTTCAAATATTACAAAGGATGTGAGGAATGTCAAAAGTTTGGAAATTTGCAACTTGTTCCTGCTGCATTGATGCATCCTATTATTAAGCCATGGCCGTTCCGAGGTTGGGGATTGGATTTTATTGGACAAATTAATCCTCCCTCATCAAAAGGACATCGTTTTGTGTTAGTTGCTACAGATTATTTCACTAAGTGGACCGAAGCGATTCCCTTGAAAAATATGACGCATCGGGAGGTAATTGAATTTGTTACGCAAAATATTATTCATAGATTCGGTATTCCTCAAACTTTGACAACGGATCAAGGTACTTCATTTGTGTCTAAAGAGGTACGTGAATTTGCCGAATCCTATAGAATTAAGTTGCTCAATTCATCTCCATATTACGCTCAGGCTAATGGATAGGCCGAGTCAAGTAATAAAATTTTGATCAAATTAATCAAGAAAAAGATAGAAGAAAGTCCTAAGAGATGGCATGAAGTTTTATCCGAAGCATTATGGGCTCATCGTATATCTAGACATGGTGCTACTAAAGTTACTCCTTTTGAGCTTGTGTATGGTCAAGAGGCCGTTTTACCTGTTGAGGTAAATCTGGACGCTTATAGATTGGCTAAACAAAATGACCTTGATGCTGTTGATTACCACAATTTGATGTTGGACAATATTGATGAGGTAACCGACAAACGGTTGAAAGCTTTGAAGGAGATTGAGAAAGATAAGCTTCGGGTTGCTAAAGCTTACAACAAGAAAGTACGAGGAAAATATTTTCAGATTGGTGTCAACATACTTTTTGGCGACTCCAAACTCGAGATCGAACGCGCAGCACGGCCGTCACAACGGACAACTCCTGAGCTCCTCGGGCAAACCGGTCAGACCGGTTCCTGAAACCGGTCAGACCGCTTTCAGGCAGGAACTCGTGAAGACCTAGAAACTCGAGCTCGGGAGGGACCCCATCGGAGCTCAAGCAAGCTAGGGTTGCTCTAGGGTCGGCAGGCCACCTAGAACGCCCTTGAACACTGTAGAGACGAGCAAAGAACAGAATATAGGGGTTGAAAAAGATTAGGGTTTGAGAGATAAAAAAGTAAAGGATAAACGTGTTTGATTCGATTGGAATACATCTCAATCGGCCTTAGCCTTTATATTTATAGGCCGGGGAAGTCTTACCCCTTTCGAATAGGTTACAATATGGGATTAAACTCGTAATCCTAATCCTACTCGAATTACAGAACCAAACCGGTCAGACCGGTTTGGCCGGGCCAGAGCCAATTTTGACTGTCAACACATGCCCCCCTGCGTTTTTAGTGAACTTGAGAACTAAAAAGCAAGTATTTTACAATTCAGGAGCTAAAATTTATGCTAAGGGCGATATCAACAATATATCGGCCATTGGTCTTCATGCGTCTTGCCAAACACTTGGATAGAATTTCTTCAAATATCTTCCGTTGATAGCTTTAGACAAATGATCTCCCTTCAGCGTCTCTAGCATGTAAGAATTCCCAAAAATGACTTTGACAATTCTATAGGGTCCTTCCCAACTTGGTGACCATTTACCAAACTTGTTGCTTTTCGTCCCAATAGGCAAGATCGTCTTCCAAACAAGCTCACCAATCTGAAAATATTTTCCTCGTACTTTCTTGTTGTAAGCTTTAGCAACCCGAAGCTTATCTTTCTCAATCTCCTTCAACGCTTTCAATCGTTTGTCGGTTACCTCATCAATATTGTCCAACATCAAATTGTGGTAATCAACAGCATCAAGGTCATTTTGTTTAGCCAATCTATAAGCCTCCAGATTTACCTCAACGGGCAAAACGGCCTCTTGACCATACACAAGCTCAAAAGGAGTAACTTTAGTAGCACCATGTCTAGATATACGATGAACCCATAATGCTTCGGATAAAACTTCATGCCATCTCTTAGGACTTTCTTCTATCTTTTTCTTGATTAATTTGATCAAAATTTTATTACTTGACTCGGCTTGTCCATTAGCCTGAGCGTAATATGGAGATGAATTGAGCAACTTAATTCTATAGGATTCGGCAAATTCACGTACCTCTTTAGACACAAATGAAGTACCTTGATCCGTTGTCAAAGTTTGAGGAATACCGAATCTATGAATAATATTTTGCGTAACAAATTCAATTACCTCCCGATGCGTCATATTTTTCAAGGGAATCGCTTCGGTCCACTTAGTGAAATAATCTGTAGCAACTAACACAAAACGATGTCCTTTTGATAAGGGAGGATTAATTTGTCCAATAAAATCCAATCCCCAACCTCGGAACGGCCATGGATTAATAATAGGATGCATCAATGCAGCAGGAACAAGTTGTAAATTTCCAAACTTCTAACATCCTCACATCCTTTGTAATAGTTGAAACAATCTGCCATCATAGTAGGCCAATAGAAACCGGCTCGTCTAAGTAACCACTTCATCTTCGGAGCCGATTGATGTGTACCACAAATACCTTCATGGACCTCACCCATGGCAACTTTGGCCTGATCCGAATTAAGACATTTCAACAGCAAATCTCCGACGTTTCGACGATAGAGTTCATCGTTAAGCAAAACGTATTTAAACGATATTCGCCGAATATTTCTTTCTGCACCACGACCAGGATCTTTCAAATAAGTAATAATAGGCACCCTCCAATCCTGATCTTCAACTTTTGATTGATTAGCATCATCCAAAGGATTTTTGCTCCTGTCAGGGGACGAAGCGGTCAGACCGGTTTCAGAACCGGTCAGACCGGTTTCTGAAACCGGTGTGACCGGTTCGTCCAGAACCAGAACTTCGGCTTTCGTTTGCATCGGTTTTTAGAGATAGAAATATTTCTTTGTAACCATATAACCAGATGCTTTCTGAGCCAGAGTATTTGCCTTGTCATTCTCTTCTATTGGGATATGTTTGATAGTAAATTCATCAAAAGAAGCAATGATATCAAGACATCTATCAAGATATGCATTTAATGAACAATTATAACATTGGCATACATTTGACACTTGTTGTACCACCAGGAGCGAATCACCAAAAGCCTCAACATGCTTTATTCCCATGTCTTGCAAAAATTCCAAGCCAAATAGAAGAGCTTCATATTCAACTTGATTATTGGTTCGCTTTTCTTCCAATCGGTTTGAAAACTAAAAGACGGCACCACTTGGAGATATCAAAACAGCACCAATTCCTTGCCCATCATTGCAAACCGATCCATCAAAGTATAACTTCCATGGGGTACAAGTAATATATCCGACGTCGAAGTTGTTTGTATCATTTATCTGATGTTCAACAATAAAATCAGCTACAATCTGGCCTTTCATTGATTTTAAAGATTCACAAGCCAAATCATACTCAACTAAAGCATAAGCCCATTTGCCGACTCTTCCACTAGAAATCGGCTTTTGCAACATATGTTTAATTACATCGGTTTGACACAACACGATGCAAGTGCTAGATAATAAATAATGCCTCAATTGAGTACAAGCATGGTACAAGGATAAACACAATTTCTCAATGAAAGTATACCTTGTTTCTGCATCGATGAGCCGTCGGCTTACATAAGCAATCACATACTCCTTGTTGCCGATTTCTTGAGTCAAAACAGCCCCAATAGTTCTATCTTCAGCCGCCACATAAAGTCTGAACGGAACTCCTCTCTTAGGCGCCCTAAGCACCGATGGTGAAGACAAGTACTCTTTGATCTTCTCAAAAGCTTCTTGCTGTTTTGCCCCCGCAGGTAAAATCGTCTTCATCTTTCAACCGAAGTAAAGGAGTAAAAGCATCAACCTTTCCAGACAAGTTAATTATAAATCTTCTCAAGAAATTTACCTTGCCTAGAAACTTTTGCAAATCTTTCTTGCAAGTAGGAGCTTCGACTTTCTTCATAGCTTCAATTCTCTTGGGATCAACTTCTATGCCGTTCTCATGAATAACAAACCCAAGAAACTTTCCAGCCGAAACACCAAAAGCACATTTGAGTGGATTCATCTTCAAGCCATACCGTCGCATCCTCTCAAGAGCAAGTTTTAAATCGGCTAAATGAGAATCCAAGCCATCCGATTTAACTACGATATCATCAATATACACTTCCACAATAACACCAAGTAAATCATGAAAGATTAAATTCATAGCCCTTTGATAAGTTGCACCGGCATTCTTTAATCCAAAAGTCATAACCACCCACTCAAACAAACCAATAAATCCCGGACATTGAAAAGTCGTTTTGTGCATATCCTCTTCGGCCATGAAGATTTGATTATATCCAGCATTACCATCAAGGAAACTAACAACACGATGCCCAGAAGCTTCATTGATTAAGACATCGGCTATAGGCATAGGATATGAATCTTTTGGAGTGGCTTTATTAAGATCTCTAAAATCAATGCAAACTCTAAGTTTTTCTGAATCTTTCTTTTCAACGGGAACAATATTAGAAATCCACTCCGCATAACGACAAGTCCGAATAAAACCAGCATCTAGCAAACGATTAACTTCTTCTTTTATTCGGTCATAAATAGCGGGATTAAAACGTCTAGCCGATTGTTTAAAAGGTCTAAAACCGGCTTTTATCGGTAAACGATGTTCAACTAAATCACGACTCAAACCTGGCATCTCACGGTACTCCCAAGCAAAACAATCGACATACTCTTTCAACAAATTTATTAACTCGGCTTTAAACTCAGCCGATAAATTTTTGTTTACAAAAGTTGGCCTAGGAATAGTACCATCACCAATATCTATTTTTTCTAAAGGGTCGGCTGACGTGAAACCCTGACCCAACTTATCCATATCACCGAGATCTTCAATGGCTTCAAACATACCGGCCGAATGTGCTCGATGATGATCAATTCGGTCTTGAAGCCACTGTCCAGACGTAAACCGGTCTGACCGGTTCCCAGAAGCGGTCTGACCGGTTTGCCCTGATCGGCGCTGTTCAGGTCTAAACCGGTCTGACCGGTTTCTGGAAGCGGTCTGACTGGTTTGTCTCTGTTGGTTTGTTTACTCCATTAATTACAGTAAGTAGTTCAACCGATTCTCCATCGGCTTTAATGTAGCAGTAACGAAACCATCCTTAGTACAACTGATCAGCTCATAATCGGTCAAATCTAAGCCCGACAAACACTTAATATTTCCATTTGTACTAATAGAATCGGAATCGGCCGTTGCAACGAAGGAAGAAGTATCACCATGTACAACTTCAACTTCATCACCGATCCACTGAATAAGATATTGATGCAAGGTAGAAGGTACGCATTGATTTGCATGAATCCAATCTCGACCAAGGATTAAACTGAAGTTACCTTGCACTTCGAAGACGAAGAAAGCCGTAGCAATAGTCTTGCTCCCGACGGTCAACTCCATAGAAGCCACCCCCTTGGCACCAATGGGATCACCCCCACCAACTCCACTGACCGTCATGTTCGTCTTGATCAACTCTTCGTCTTTTCCGCCAATCTTCTTGTAGAGAGAGTATGGCATAAGATTTACAATAGCTCCGCCATCAACCAACATACGAGAAATTGGCTTTCCGTTGATGTGCCCTCTCATATATAAAGCCTTGAGATGATTCTCTGATTCACTAGGCTTCTGAAAAACGGCATCTTGAGGCCCAAGTTGAAGGTGAGAGACCTCCTCCTCCGGTATCACATAATAATCAGAAAACAAATATACAACATTAATATCCATGTTGCCATGTTCTGGAGAAGGCTCAAAATCAACCAATTCTTCATCTTCAACCACTGGAGGAATTAGCGGAGTAGTATCGATGGTTGAAGTAATCTTAGCTCCCGCTTCTGTCGTCAAACCGGTCTGACCGGTTCCAGAAACCGGTCTGACCGCTTCTGCAGCGGTGGGCTGATCAAAACCGGTCTGACCGGATTCAGAAACCGGTCTGACCGGTTGTGCTGCTGGTTGCACAACGGGCTTAGCTTGCCAGATCTTGGTCTGAGGGATCATAGGCCTGTATTTGTTGAAGTATTCATCCCTTAACTTCTCAGCTTCCTGTTCCTTTTTTTCTTTGTTCCACAGGCGTTGTAACTTCCGCTTCTGCGTATGAGTCAAACCAGAAGGACACCACCTTGGTTGAAAGACCTTCTTTACGCCCTTGCTACTGCTAGCCTCATGATCATTAGCCATGACCGGCTTTTTTACTGGAACAGGAGCCGAATTTCCAATGACTATCGGCTTTCTACCCAAATCTTGCATAGCCACTGGAATATCGCCAATTGTTACAATCCCACTGGTTTTGGCCTGCACGTCCTCCTTTTTCTCCTTGACACGGTATTCTTGCTTAGGAGGAGCTTGGAACCTCTGCTCAGACCGAAACCGGTCTGACCGGTTCACAAAACCGGTCTGACCGCTTTTGGGAGCAGTCGAAGGACCTGATTGGTATGAGCCCAATCGGTCATGTACCGAAGTCCTAGTAACATCACCACGGCACTTATAAGCTGTAGAATTGATCCAACGCTGCAGTGACCTTTGTCTCTTTTTTGTTGGCCGATCAACTTGAACGGCCTTTGTGTACTTGTTCATGAGCTGAGAAAAAGTAGGTCCTTGCTTCAAAACCCTTCCTTGAACCTTTGGCTCATTAAACTTCCAAGTACCCACTTCCGGGCGCTTGGGCTTGAAAGTCCTTGGACGGTCTGGAGACAAACCGGTCTGACCGGTTTGGCAAACCGGTCTGACCGGTTTGGCAAACCGGTCTGACCGGTTTCGCCTGACTAGCGAACCGATTCTCTTCCAAGGAACTTCCTTGCCCCCCGGGCCTTGATGTGTTAATTGTAATCTTCAGAGACTCTTCACCATCAAGAGTTCTCCCAATCATCACTGTTCTGACCGGAATTTTGTCATTAACTTTTTCCGGCCTTGGGTCTCCAATCACCACGTTCTTTCCCTTAGCTCCATCGGCTTGTGACGGCCGAATCAACACCTTAGTATTCAAATCCAGGGTATGAACAGGGAAATGAGCCTTATCAACTTGCATTTCAGCTAGTATTAATCGACCTTCATTAAGGGCCGATTGTACCTGTCGCCGAAAAACATTGCAATCGTTGGTCGCATGAGAAAAAGAATTATGCCACTTACAATATGCATGATTTTTCAATTGATCGGCTGGTGGAATTGCATGAGAAAGTTTAATAAAGCCATTCTTAAGCAATTCATCAAAAACACGATCACATTTGGCTACATCAAAAGTAAACTTAATTTCTTCTTGCCGATTTTTCTGAATCGGCTTCAACGAGGGACAAGAACCAGGTTTACTCTTTGATGACCAAACAAATTCAGCAGCATAAATTTCTTTCTCATCGTCCGAACTATCAGAATCATTATCAACAACATGCACATTGGACCGATGAAGTTTAGCAGATTCTTTTGAATCTTTAAACTTAAGCTCTAGACTCATAGCCTTCATTTGCAAGTGATTAATAGTAAGGAAATCAGAACCCTCTAGCTTTTCCTTGAAATGAGACCGTAAGCCCGCAAAAGCTAAATCTGCTAAATCTTTTTCAGAAACAGTTATGTTAAAACATCGGTTCTTAACATCTTTAAATCTTTTGAAGTAATCAAGAACCGACTCCTCTCGGCTTTGCTTAACCGATGCTAAATCAGACAATTTAGCTTCGTTTTCTCCGCTGAAGAAATGATCATGAAATTTGCGCTCCAATTGAGTCCAATTTTGAATAGAATTAGGAGCAAGCGAAGAAAACTACGAAAAAGCAGTTCCAGTTAAAGATAATGAGAACAACCATATACGCAATGGTTCATAAAATGATGCTTCTCCTAATTGCAAGATATATTGACTAATATGTTCCCAAGGAGTTCTATTATCTTCACCACTGAATTTAATAAAAGCAGGAACACGCCAACCATTAGGATAAGCAACTAAATCAAATTCAGGTGGATACGGTTTTTGATATAAGCGTGACTTACCCAATTCAAGCCCGAGTCTTGTTCTAAGTGTATTAGCTATATCCTCTTTAAACTTAGCTAACTCGGCTTGATAGTTTCCATCACCTTTGTCTTGTGGAATACAGGGAACATTATACATCGCATTTTGAGAAGTATTCGGAATCGGCCCGTGAGACGCGCCAGATCCGTGGGGTATACTTCCCACAACCGTAGTGCGTGGAGTAGTGTAAACAGGACCAGTAGCAACCGTATTAGATAAAACCATCGCACCCGGTGCCCCTGCACCCATGGAACCGGTCTGACCGCCAGAGGAGGCCAACTCCTGAGCTCCTCGGGCAAACCGGTCAGACCGGTTTCTAAAACCGGTCAGATCGCTTTCAGGCAGGAACTCGTGAAGACCTAGAAACTCGAGCTCGGGAGGGACCCCGTCGGAGCTCAAGCAAGCTAGGGTTGCTCTAGGGTCGGCAGGCCACCTAGAACGCCCTTGAACGCCGTAGAGACGAGCAAAGAACAGAATATGGGGGTTGGAAAAGATTAGGGTTTGAGGGATAAAAAAGTAAAGGATAAACGTGTTTGATTCGATTGGAATACATCTCAATCGGCCTTAGCCTTTATATTTATAGGCCGGGGAAGTCTTACCCCTTTCGAATAGGTTACAATATGGGATTAAACTCGGAATCCTAATCCTACTTGAATTACAGAACCAAACCGGTCTGACCGGTTTGGCAAACCGGTCAGATCGGTGTGGCCGGGCCAGAGCCAATTTTGACTGTCAACACATGCCCAGCAAACTCCTGACACGAAAGCGCGCCAACAAACTCGAGATCGATCGAACGCGCAGCACGGCCGTCACAACGGCCAACTCCTGAGCTCCTCGGGCAAACCGGTCAGACCGGTTCCTGAAACCGGTCAGACCGCTTTCAGGCAGGAACTCGTGAAGACCTAGAAACTCGAGCTCGGGAGGGACCCCGTCGGAGCTCAAGCAAGCTAGGGTTGCTCTAGGGTCGGCAGGCCACCTAGAACGCCCTTGAACGCCGTAGAGACGAGCAAAGAACATAATATAGGGGTTGGAAAAGATTAGGGTTTGAGAGATAAAAAAGTAAAGGATAAACGTGTTTGATTCGATTGGAATACATCTCAATCGGCCTTAGCCTTTATATTTATAGGCCGGGGAAGTCTTACCCCTTTCGAATAGGTTACAATATGGGATTAAACTCGAAATCCTAATCCTACTCGAATTACAGAACCAAACCGGTCTGACCGGTTTGGCAAATTGGTTAGACCGGTTTGGCCGGGCCAGAGCCAATTTTGACTGTCAACACATGCCCCACTGCGTTTTTAGTGAACTTGAGAACTAAAAAGCAAGTATTTTACAATTCAGGAGCTAAAATTTGTGCTAAGGGCGATATCAACAATATATCGGCCATTGGTCTTCATGCGTCTTGCCAAACACTTGGATAGAATTTCTTCAAATATCTTCCGTTGATAGCTTTAGGCAAATGATCTCCCTTCAGCGTCTCTAGCATGTAAGAATTCCCAAAAATGACTTTGACAACTCTATAGGGTCCTTCCCAACTTGGTGACCATTTACCAAACTTGTTGCTTTTCGTCCCAATAGGCAAGATCGTCTTCCAAACAAGCTCACCAATCTGAAAATATTTTCCTCGTACTTTCTTGTTGTAAGCTTTAGCAACCCGAAGCATATCTTTCTCAATCTCCTTCAACGCTTTCAATCGTTTGTCGGTTACCTCATCAATATTATCCAACATCAAATTGTGGTAATCAACAGCATCAATGTCATTTTGTTTAGCCAATCTATATGCGTCCAGATTTACCTCAACGGGCAAAACGGCCTCTTGACCATACACAAGCTCAAAAGGAGTAACTTTAGTAGCACCATGTCTAGATATACGATGAGCCCATAATGCTTCGGATAAAACTTCATGCCATCTCTTAGGACTTTCTTCTATCTTTTTCTTGATTAATTTGATCAAAATTTTATTACTTGACTCGGCTTGTCCATGAGCCTGAGCATAATATGGAGATGAATTGAGCAACTTAATTCTATAGGATTCGGCGAATTCACGTACCTCTTTAGACACAAATGAAGTACATTGATCCGTTGTCAAAGTTTGAGGAATACCAAATCTATGAATAATATTTTGCGTAACAAATTCAATTACCTCCCGATGCGTCATATTTTTCAAGGGAATCGCTTCGGTCCACTTAGTGAAATAATCTGTAGCAACTAACACAAAACGATGTCCTTTTGATGATGGAGGATTAATCTGTAGCAATCAGGTACCGCTTCCGCTCCTCGTCCGTGAGCTCTTCCATCGTCGCGGTGATGATGTTGTCTTTGTCAAGGTCGCACGTTAATCCAGACATACTTGGAGTAGATTGAATCGGTCTTGAAACCATATTAATCTGTCCCCAGCGGAGTCGCAAAAAGTATGTTGACACGAAAGCGCGCCAACAAACTCGAGATCGATCGAACGCGCAGCACGGCCGTCACAACGGCCAACTCCTGAGCTATTCGGGCAAACCGGTTCCTGAAACCGGTCAGACCGCTTTCAGGCAGGAACTCGTGAAGACCTAGAAACTCGAGCTCGGGAGGGACCCCGTCGGAGCTCAAGCAAGCTAGGGTTGCTCTAGGGTGGGCAGGCCACCCTAGAACCGAGTTTCTAGGGTTACTCGAGATCAATCGAACGATTAACCATGTGTATTCATGTGTTTTACAGTTCCCATTGCTCCAACCACGTCAGCGAAAACCACACCGGTGACAGCCTCGTAATCCGGCGAACGCCGCCGAAACGATTCCAAACCAACGTGCCGGGGCGACCGGTTTCGCTGTCCTGTCCTCCCCGAAAACAGAAAACAGCCGAGGCGACAGGGGGGAGCCGAGCGAAGTCAGCTAGCTGGTCAGGTCAGGAGGGTCACCCACGCCACACGCCCACACCACACCACGGTCGGGTCGGTCCCACTCCCCCACGCACCCGCACCCGCGTCCGCCCTTTTCACGCCGCTCGATCGATCGCCCCCGGCACGCATAATCATCGCATCATCCGCGCATCGCATCGGCATTCTCCAGCCTCCGCCTCCGCCCTCTCCCTCCCTCTCCCTCCCGCCCGCGATCTCGCGAACCCTACTAGATCCCGGGCTCGCGATGTCCAACCCCTGGGGCGGCCTCGGCGGCGCCGGCGCGTGGGCGCTGGACGCCGAGCGCGCCGAGGAGGAGGAGCGCGAGGCCGCCGCGGCCCCGGCGCCCGCCGCCCCCGCCCCCGCCGCGGGCTTCCCCAGCCTCCGCGAGGCGGCGGCCGGCGGCGGCGGCGGCAAGTCGAAGAAGAAGAACAAGGGCACCACGCTCTCGCTCTCGGAGTTCGCGGGGTACGGCCCGGGCCGGCGCCAGGCGGCGGCGCCGGCGCCGGAGCCCCGGGGGCTCACCCCGGCGGAGATGATGATGCTGCCCTCGGGGCCCAGGGAGCGCTCCGCGGAGGAGCTCGACCGGCCCCGCGGCCTCGGCGGCGGCTTCCGCTCCTACGGCTCCGGCGACCGCGGCGGCGGCGGGTTCGATGACGACGGGCGCCGCGGGAGGAGCGCGGATCTCGACATGCCCTCCCGCGCCGACGAGGATCGGGACTGGTCCATGAGCAAGAAGACGCTCGCGCCCGCCGACTCCGGCCCGCGCAGCAGGTACGGCGGCCTCGGGGGCGGCGCGCCCGCGTCCGTCGGCCGCGCCGACGACGACGGCGACTGGTCCCGCGGGAAGAAGCCGCTGCCGCCGGGCCCGGCGCGCTACCCGAGCCTCGGCTCCGGCGGCGGCGGCGGCTTCCGCGACGCGCCCGTCTCGTCCGACTCCTCCGACCGCTGGTCCCGTGCCGCGCCGACCAATGGCGAGCGGGAGCGGCCTCGCCTAGTGCTCGATGCGCCCAAGCGCGACGCCTCGGCCACCCCTGCGCCACCCGCTGAGGTGGGACGCAGCCGACCGAGCCCGTTTGGGGCCGCGAGGCCACGGGAGGACATTCTGGCCGAGAAAGGGCTGGACTGGAAGAAGATGGAGACTGAGATCGATCAGAAGAAGACTAGCCGTCCTACCAGCTCACAGTCGAGCAGGCCGGAGAGTGCTCACTCGTCACGGCCTGGGAGCCCTGGGTCACAGGTATCAGCTGCTGGTAGTGAAGGTGTGCCAAGGGCGCGTCCGAAGGTGAATCCTTTCGGGGATGCAAAGCCAAGGGAGGTGATTCTGCAGGAGAAAGGGAAGGACTGGAGGAAGATTGACCAAGAGCTGGAGCATCGGGGTATTGATAGGTATGCATCTAACTTACCTCAAGTTCACATATCACACACCCATAGCATTTGCTTGTGAATGCAATAATGGTTAAGGTTAATAGTGCTGCTCCTTTTGATAGATTTTGGTTTCATTATAGCTGTGCTAGTTTACTTTTTCATTCATTTGCCTTTCAAAAGTTGTGTATCTGTTAATCCTGTCAAAAGAGCTCTGCATTGTGCTAGTAGAGGAGTTGGGAAGTGTTAACCAATTAGTTTCTGGTGCATGAAAATATGGCAGCATGATGAATCATATAACGAATAAACTGATGAGAAGTGTGTAATGGTATTTGCATCCACAGTCATGGATATCACAATAGTTGTGCATACTTATTTTGAGAATAGTGACACTGGCATTTGCTACATCATTAGTTCAGATTTTCGGTTTGCTCTTGAGCTCCCTAAAGTCAGCTAAAAAAGATCCAGTAATGCAGTATTGATTTAGGTGTAACAATGCATTTCTTATTTTCAGTCAAATTTTCTTTTACCAAATCTGTAAGCATGTTACAGTTAAATATCACTGCTAACTGGTTTTGATCTGTTAAAGGTTTGTTATTTTATTGTACTACTATTTTGGTTCCCTTGATTGGTTAATTTGAAATTTGAATGTACACGGACATATATATCAATGCTGTATCACTGTAATGTTTCTCCTAATATTTGGTGTTAGAAGGGCTTGTTTGGCACTATTCTACTCAACGATACTGACATGTTATTGTATTAACTGTTCTGTTTTCCCTTTAACAATACTTTAACTATCATTTTCTAAGTCAGCAGTATGGATATCATCTTTCTATTTTTAGTTTTATCAGTCACTGGAGTTTTGTTGGAATGATAAGAAATCCAGGAAAGTTCATGTTCCATTCCTCCATTGCAAAGGGTTGTGTTTCTCATATAATTTTTTGTTTGTTTCTTCTGCTTATTGCAGATTAACCTCTTTCCCTCATGATTATGTTATTGGGTTGAGTAGTGTTACCCATGGTCTTTTGAATGGTTATCTTTAAGTGGAATTACTCTCTCCAGTCACAAATAAGTGACGTTTTGGGGTTTGCGTTAAGTCAAACATTTTACTTTTTATGCATTACTTTGGATATTTGAAAATGATATTAGTGTTTACTCTATCTTAGCCATAGGACAATATGTTATCTTTTATCCCACCATATTTCAGAAACTGTGCTGTCAATATAACAATTTGGAATCACATCTTTGTGTGCTCCCTGCTGATCCTCTTAATAGTTTCGTCATGATGTATCATCACCCCTGAGTCCTGCCACTTATATTTAACCTGTTAGTGCCCGCAACAGTGTATCATTTGAAGAAAAAAATGTAACGTGATACAATAAGCATTTTTATTCTTCATGGTTAGCAAGTTATCTAATAGTCCACAAGTGTTTCATGACAAGGTTCTATTCTCTTATTGTAATGCCATAGCTGACATTGACACTACTCGGTCATTGAAAGGTAATTTGCATTTCCATGAACTTGGTTAGAACGGCACTGAATCACAAATGCTTGTGTAAGATCCACTGATGTGTGATTGATTTACAAACAAAATAATGTTATCAAGATTTATTGATGCAAGTTCTTGTTGAAACTTTTCTTTTCATTTGGAGAGGGCATTGCCCTTTAGAAAGAAACTGTGCGGACTGCAACTATTCTTGAGAGGCTTAATAAAGATAACAGTTCCTTTAATCGGGATACTGTGGTTCATTGCCTTTCCTTTGTTTTCCGTGCCTCTTTTCATGTCTCTGGTTCCAATAGTCCATCAAATGGTAGCTAACTGTGTGACTTTGATGTTGGGAAGAATTAATAAGTCAATTTGTAGCACAGCCAGTTGCAAGGGTGAACAGATTTCTGCATGTGTCTAGGTGGTCTAGCAAATTGGAAATTTCTCAATCCAAATTAGGCCAGTCTCTCAAAAACTAAACCTAATTAGTTGCCTATTTTCAGGCGATCTGTTTGGTTTTTTCTTGCACCATGCATTTCTGAAGTAAATGTCATTTGCTATCTTGTTAAATACATGGACATATATCATTCTCACATTCAGAGATACACTTTCCCTCCTCTACTGTTGAGAATAATTTTCCATTTGAATTGATTGGGCACATTTTTCAGACCGGAGACAAATGATGAGAGGGTGTTGAAAGAAGAGATCAACCTACTTAAGTTGGAACTAAATGAAAATGAAGCCAAGATGAGTGACGATGATGCAAAAAGTTTGGCCGAGAAGATAACTCAAATGGAAAAACAGCTGGAGCTTCTTACAATTGCAATGGATGACAAGATCAGATTTTCACAAAGACCTGGTTCTGGAGCAGGAAGGGTTACAGCATCCCCACCAGCTAATTTTGCAGATGAATCCCATACAAAAGAGTCCATGGAAAGGCCAGGTTCCCGCAGTGGCATGGATCAATATGCAAAACCAACTGAAGAAAGATGGGGTTTTCAGGGGAGCAGAGATAGAGGCTCTTTTGGTGGCAACAGAAGTTCAGACAGGTGTGTTCATTTCTTTACTTGTGTCTGATGTTGCTTTGGGTTGGTTCCTTCCAATAAAAATTCTACTTACTGTGATTCTTCACGCTTACACATGCACATAAATGGGGTATGCTCATTGACCAAATTAACCTTAGCATGCACACATATTTTGAGGAGAACAGCCGTTGCTATTCGTCTGCCTCCACATTATGTTCTTTTAGGATTTGGAAATAATCTTAGACTAGATGATTCTCCGCGCGTTGCTGCGGGATGTGAGAGCAGTATACTGTGTTGGTTTCGGTTTTGGTGCTATACCGAACATCCGAACTATCGAACTGAACCACACACGCACCAACTCCCTGTGCTACATGCCTACACCCAACAGGCTAACATGCACGCTGATAGCCCAATTAGTTTTGGCCCACCTTGGCCCAAACTCATGTCTTATACTATCAAGACACACGCAGACCCAAACCCTATCGACATCATACCCCACCCAGGCGGCGGCGGCAGCTCCACCAGCACCGGTCGGGCGGCCATGGGCCTCGCGCGAGCGGCGGCGATGGCTCCCCTACACGGCTCCACGTGACACGAGCGGCAGCGGCCACGACGGCTCCCCTCCACGCGACGCGGCGGCGGCCACGGCTCACCTCGCGAGCGGCGGCGGCCACGGGCCTCGGCGAGTAGGGACGGCTCCCCTCCACTTGACGCGGTGGCGGCCATGGCTCCCCTCCATGCGATGCAGCGGCGGCCACGGCTCCACTCAACGCGAGCTGCGGCGGAGGCGCGAGCGACCTCAACGGCGGCAACCACGGACCTCGGGGAGCAGCGGCGGCCGACGGCTCCCCTCCACGTGAGCGGGGAGCACACCTCCACGGCGCAGCTGCCTAGGGGCGCATGCAGCGCAGGCACGCACTCGGTGTTCATCTTCCTGTTGTTGTTGTTGTTTGTGGGAGCTCTCTATTTTATAGTGGGAGTAGAGGATGAATGATGAAGTGGTTTTCGGTTTTTACAGATGCATTGTGTGGTGGAATTAAAGGACGCAGCAGGTTATCAAACCAATCGTCTAGTGGGTGGTTCAGTGGGTGCATCAATATTAGTTGGTAGAAAGATTGTGAGGCATTAGTTTCAGTTCCTGTGTGGTGTGCTAATCGATGTCCCACTAAGAGTAAATAAGAGGGAAGTAGATGATGACGTGGCATGGCTAGGAGTTGAGAGAAATCAGTAGTGGGGAGCCAAAACATAGTTTTGTATGATTACTGGTCATTTTATCCATCAGTTATATTGTTTAGATCCCTGTTTAGTTCTATTACCACAAATTGTTCTTAAGGTTGCTCATGCATTTTTTGTTGTTTCTACTTGTGAAGTATAAACTCTGTATCTACCTATATTTCAGGTCGTCGGCAGGACAGAGATGGTGAGCCGTTGCCAGGCAAATTTTTCTCTTCATTTTTGGATGGTGCACAAATAATTTATGTTGCTGCTGCTTGACTCCCATTTTGTTTGGCTTGGAAGAGTGGAGAGGATCGTGGACAAAACAGATTGCTTTGCACCAAGCCGTTAATTACCACCCTTATGGTGGTTCTTCTATTTTGTTGACTTATTTTTGTTTTTTGTGATTTTTGTTTACCCTCTTCCATGTCAAAACAAGTGTGACCAACCCCTTTCATAGACTAACTATTGTTCTTGCTTCCTGCCTGATTATCTCTAGCATTCTTATTCAAGGGCTTGTTTGGATAAGTGGGAATTAGACCAAACATATTTATTAAGATATACTCGTAGTAGGGAAATTTCCTCGCCGGTCTGAAGTCAGATTGGCTCTAATCTCCGGGCATCCAAACAAACAAGGATTGCTTGAATCAATCCGTGTATAATCATCACTTGCTCATGGAGGAATGAAAGCTTGCTGTCACGCGAATCCATTTTGTTAACACGGATTCATCACCAACTGCGAAAGCTAATGCTTTCACATGAAAAACAACTCTTAATTAGAAACTGACAATTCCTTGCGACTTGGAAACCTCTTGAAAGGCGACGCTACATAATTTAGCTCATCTGTTTTCCCATCTCCGTTGACATTGCCAATTGGCTCTTCAAAGAATTGAAGTTGGATGGCCCTCAAAAAAAAGAAAAGAATTGAAGCTGGATGGTGCTAGATTAGCGTGTGATTAGCTCTCAGATGTCCCTACTAACTCCCGTAGTAGAAACAATGCCAGATACTAGACCTTTTGGCCTTTCATCACGCTTGAAGGAGCATCTTGTGTTCACGCTTGTTGGCGGAGTTGACTATGAGACGGAATTATCTCGGCGGTTGTTCCTTTCACGCTTGTTGTATGATGTTGTACCTCCCCAAAATTCAGATAACAGCTCAGGAAGTCAATGACGTGCTTTGTCACTTCATTGACAGATACATTTCAGTACTGTATGGTGCAAGTGCATACCACGAAGTGACGTGGCAAAATCCTTTTTTTAAATCATAGCATCATTTTTTTGGATCCTAGGCATGTATCTTTCTTTAGGTAAAGACTAAATTGAGCAAGTGGTGTTCAGGGAAGATGAAATGTGCATAAGTTCAGTACTGTATTCATCATGTTCATTTTACTTACAAAACAGGCTACAAATTGAGTGGAAGAAATGGTTTCGAGTTCATCTACTTGCATCCTCTGTGTGAAAGCTTTTCTTGTTCGTATTGCATCTTATATCCAAACCACATCATCTGACCAGAGATTCAGAGGAACTTACGGTAACAAAGTTATTTCATATCTTCACTCACAAGACAAAAGAAAAATACACCAAAATAATTGCGTTGCGCTGCACGCTTGCACCCGTGTAAATCCGTCCCTCCATGGATGCAGTCGCTGACACCGACACCTGCAATTTTAAGCACCCCTGCCACCGCGCTTCACCACCGGCCGGAAACTAAGAACTCAGCACGAGATGCCCCCGTCCGGCCTCTCTACTGGTTCTTCTTGCGGTTCTCGACGACGAAGAAGAAGGCGAGCGCGACGACGGAGAAGGCCGAGAACACGCCGGCGGCGACCTTGATGGAGGCGTGGATGCCCGTGATGCCGGCGACGTCGAAGGCGGCGGCGGGTCCCGTCTGGCCGTATGCCACCTGCGTGCCGGACGCGTCGAGCGCGTAGGCGCGCACGTAGTAGGAGCCCGTGGGGATGTCGCGGGCGACGGTGTAGACGAAGCTGCTGCCGGCGGCGTAGGCCTGCTGGGTGACCTTGAACTGGCAGGCCTTGTCCTTGCTGAGGTCGTCGTTGGACTTGCGCCAGCCGCGGTCCTTCTGGCTCGCCGGCGCGTAGCACAGGTTCACCTTCACATTCTTGTACGCCGCGTCGGCGCCGGCGGACTCGGTGGTGTTCAGGGACCACGTCACCGTGACCGTGTCCACGCCGGCGTGCAGAACTGCGCACAAGGACATGGATTTCGTTGTGAGTAGAATGTAAGATTTCAAGGCTGAAAATAGCACAAAGGTAAATCATATATTCACTTGAACATTACACAGTAAGAAAGGCATCATTTTTACTACCAGCAAAAAAATTAAAGGCGCCATTTTTCACGCAAAATTATAACATTGTAAATCAAACGAGCAGAGGAGGAGATTTTACTGTTTGAGCTTTGAACACGCGGGAAACGAATCGTTGAGCAAGGTAGCTTCTAAATGTTTTTTTTTCTTTGTGTTGTTTCTTTTTGGGACGCATTGTAAGCGACAAAAGAACATAGTTCAGCTGTTTAAGAAGGAACCGAAAAAGACGAACACCTAGAACATATTCTCCAACCTCCCGCTTTGATGTCATTTAATTTACGATCATTCATTATATCCCTAGCTTTCTCCGTGGTGGTACTTTTTACCGGTAGTATTTTGTTTCGTTAAGAAAAAAATATTTTGTCATCCATTCCTCCACTAATATACTTCATTTGTGATACAAAATCACAATCATAAGTAAGTATTTTTTTATAAATTCAATACAGTAGATTTTTTGTTACAAAAACTATATATATTAATAGGATAATTGCTGACCAAATTGGTGGCAACCAAACAAAGCAAGCCTCGCGGTTTCAAACGGAAGGAGTAAACAACAAGAATAATTAAGACCAAGCACACTGGATGCCAGAAACCAAGGGCAGCAGATCGAACTAAGATCAAATTGCCATTGACTATTTCAAGCAGTAGACCAAATGGAACAGGAGCATGGAATGGACCGCCGCTGTCAAGCAAAAGCCGGGATGAATTAAAACGAGCAAGCCCATAGCTCGGGCTGTAGATGGCGAGGCGCACCTTGGCCGGGCTTAGGGGAGGCGGTGACGGCGAGCGCCTTGGGCAGCGTGGACAGGTGCACCCCAGCGGCGGCCGGCGCCGGCAGGCAGGCGCCGAGAAGGAGCACCAGCAGCAGCGAGAGCGAGACGACACCATCTTGTTGCCGAGCCATCGCCACGCACTCGATCCGGCCTCTTTCGCTCTTGTGACCTGCGGGTGCTCGGAGATGGAGGCGAGAGGAATCTGATGACTTGATGAGCTCAGCTGCTTGGGTTGGGTTGCAGGAGTACGGACTGGTCGAGAGAATATATAGGCACGTTGGCCGAGGGGCCGGGTGCTGATCGAGTAGTTGACCTTGCTCGTGGCCGGGCCCTGTCGGCGAGGAGTAGGAAGGATCATCAATCGTTAAGCTAAACAAGGTAGTACTAATTATGTAATCAAAAGTCAGAACTCCTTGACAAGGGCAGGGCAAGAGCAGAGCAGCTGGTAGTAGTAATCTAATCTCTTCCGTCAGTTGACGAGCCTGGCTTGCTCTTTACAGGGGCCCCAAAGGGCTCCGGCCGGGTGGGATGCGGCAACCGCAACCGACTAATCCTGCTCGCAAAAAAAAAATGCAAATCAGGCAGCCGGCCGGGACCAAAGAACTAAGAACGGAACGGCTCTTCTGCTGCTGATGCCCCCTACGCAACGCAGCGGAGCGCGCCAGCGAGTTCGCTCTCCCCGCGTCGCGTCGCATGGCGGCGTGGCGAGGCATCATCCAGCGGCGCAGCGACCGGGTGCTCGAGTTTTTTTTTTAATGGCTGTAGCCTGGTGTAGAGAAGAGATTGTCACGGCGCGGGCGTTCGTTCTTGCTTAGGTTGACCTGCTATCCAGACACCACTGATGAATAGTAAGAACCGAATTAAGCGAGGCTGGCCGGTATGGTGAGATCAATCGATCGACGTCTCGATTGCGGCGAATATTTCTTCGATCTCGGCCTGTTCGGTTGGATTGTCCAACCCACCCAGTGTTTTTCTCTCTGCAAAAATCAGCACCCGCCATCGGCCACCAACCAGCTAACAATATTTTTCTCTCAGCAAAAATCAGCACCAGCCAGCCGAACAGGATGAATGTGAGTGCATCTCATCTATCCTACGGTTGATTTACGATGCCCGCCGGAACACGATGCCCGCCGGAACACGTGTACTGCTTGACATGGTAAAGCCCTGCCCAACTAAAATTATAGAGAGATGTTCAGGGTTATGTGCTTAGATTAAGGGTTACATGTATGAGCAGTGTATGGCTGACTCGCTTCTGTCAGTGCGTAATAATAATAATAAGATTTAGCGACAAGGCGCACGGCTTATCAACGGGCAATTAATGCCATGAGAGTGATAGCAGGCTCGGTTCAGCTAGCGATCAATCGACAATTGGTTAGATCAGAATTCTGTAAAAACTCAACCGAGGGAGTTGAAAAAGAGGGTAAACCGGATTAAAGGAACCATGTCTTCAATTTATAGTTGGCAGGTCAACTCTCATGTGAGTTTTTGTACAACTAACCCTCCTGGTATTAGAACTAAGTGCATGATTAATATCACTTATCCTAGACCCCATCCTAGGTCTCATGAACACATACCGGCCATGTCCTAGAGGGAGCACCATTGGACATCCTAGGTGTCATGTAGGAGATCTATTGAAGCAGTGTTGTTGTCGGCGTCGGCGAACGGCAGTAGCCTTCAGATCGATCCAACACATGTCTTGATTGGTAGGTTTAGGTGGTGTCGGGGTTTTGGATCTCACGAAAAAACATTGGTTTAATGTGAGGATGTGTGTCCCCTTTTATTGTGGCGTTAGGCGATCTGAGCCGGTAATCATGAGTTATTTAGCGCCCCGATCGTGGCGCTGAGTGAGCGTGGCTCCCCTTAGACAAGGTCATAGGAAAACTTGTTGGACTGAGATCACTTAGGGTCCGTTTGGATCCCTCGCTGGCCGCTCGCCTCGCCTCGCCCGTCAAGACCAGCTGTTTGGTAGTCGCTTGCCTTGCCTCTTTGCCCGGCAAGCTTGCTCGGTTGGGCAAGAAGATCCTTGCTGATGCAGGAGAGCGAAATCGGCTCTCCTACGTGAGCAAGATTCGTTGTCTGCCGCTCGCGTGCTCGTATTGGTGAGTTGGTCGCTCTGTCGGTGTCAGATCGAGCTACAGCGCCAGGCAAGGCAAGCAGCAGCAAGGGAAGCAAACTGACAACCCTTGCTTTGACCGGCGAGGCGAGACAAGCAGCAGCATGGGTTCCAAACAGACCCTTATTCAACACCTGGCTCTCCCTCTACCTCTTTCTTTGACTCATTCGTCACCTTCTTCCCGTTTCGAGTATATATGGTTCAGGATACGGACAACTCTGATTGACCTATTTTAGCATTTCTTTAAATCCTTATTTTTACATGATTATGATTTGTTTGTCCAATATCACATGATTATGATCTATTTTCACTCTATTTCGTCTTTGAAGGCTTGTTGTGGGTGGTTCAAACCCTAGCATCCAGCTCGTCCCATGGAGCCTCTACCCAACATTGATTAGGAAGCATGCTAATTTATTCTAAGGATCTTTTAAACTTCTTGTATATAAAATTATTTTCAAATACCTATTGATCCATGGCCATTGTTGTAGTACGCGGGGCAGGTGAAAATAGGGCCGGCAGATATGCACCAAAACACGTGGGATCCGTACATCCAAGGTACTCCCTCAATTGTTTTACATGGTGTATTTCATTTGAGCAAGTCAAGACTTTGGTGACTAACATTTGCACTATTTTCTTTTCAAATGCGTGATACACTATTATGGTTATTAAAAATATATTTTTTCAAATACAAAATATGAGAGTAATTGTTGGTCAAAGACTTGGCCTAACTAAACAAATGTATTATTATATTTATGAATAAAAATAGGAGTACGCACTTGGGAGGGCTCCAACCCCACCACCTCAGACAAGATATCCCTTATAAGTTCGTTATTAGGATTAGGGAGTTCTAATACCATTTTCATTATATTGTGAGAGGTGCTACAACATATCCCAATAACATACCACCCAAGCAATCGACTTACTTTTGTTTCTCTTCACTTGTGAAAATGAACACTACTATAGGTCTATTTCACATCATAACAATTCAAAATAATATGGTTCTAGCGCAAAAATTAACATTATATCAAATCCATAAATTAAAATTCGAATTTAAATCTGATTACAACATAGGATCCAAATGGTACAAATAAAACATGAAGAAATATATTTTATTCTAAATTGAAACAAACGTGTAGAGGACAGTACACTCCTATCCCCACTTCCGATTCCGTACTGATTCGATACTAAAATTTACGCACACATTACATCATCATACTCTTCTACTCATGCCCATGAACTTGATCTTATATTCTTCCTCCATTTTCCCTAGATACACCCCACTAAAAACTTTTAACTTTTCTTAATGGATTTTTAAATTCATTCACCTTGCTTACTTGTATTGTTTCTTCTTAACCTCTGTTTTCTTATGTGTTGCATTCATCCTGGATTTGTATTTCTGCTACTTCCCTCCCCTCATCATTGTCTTCTTCATGCCAATTCTCAACCTATTTTTCTTGCTTGGTAGAGATGTATGAAGTTTTTAATATGTGATTGTAAAGGCTTTTGGATTTTGTGTAAATATTTTGATGTGTGTCTTGAAAGATTGAAATGTACGAAGTTATGAATAGGATTTATTAGTTTTCTAAAAGAAGAACACTTGCAAAATATCAACACTCATATAATTTTCAAATATTCAAATCTAACATATAAAAGTAGAATCATTAGCTTAAGGTTACCCTAAAACATCACGTCCTTGTGACTCGAGAGAGCTTGTAGTAGATCATAACCACTGAAAAGACTTGCTTGCAATTGTCATAGATTTATGATTTCTCTGTTCCATGAAGTAATTGTAATACACTCTTTGATATTGATTGTATCATTGGCTCGCTGGCCGCATTGTTGGCACGTGATGCTGAAAAGCTATCGGAATTGTTGACATTGAGGCTCTTCATAACCAGTTACTGACACATTAATGGATTTTGTAGACCACTAGCCACCCCACAAAGCCACAAGTTAGCCTATATTATTTAGGACATGTTTGATAGAGCTCCACATATTTTTTATTCTCTATGATAAAATTCATAGAGAAAATGATTCAGGATGAGAAGTTAATCGGGAGAAGCTAGTTTTTTTAGCTTCCAACGCCTTAGTTCATTTCAGACAACCACCTTCATCCACAGAATCAGTAGAGAATTACTTCTATCTAAATATATATTTTTAGCGGACTTTGAATAACAGCTCTGCCAAATAGGCTCTTAGTATTTTTTTAAAAAAAAATAGGCTCTTAGTTTGTCGCAAGTGAGGTGGTTAAGAACAATGAAAAAGAAGAAAACATCTCATCCCAACTAGGGTACATTGTGCGGTGGGAATGTGATATTCATTCCATAGATGCAGCGCTGACAATTACACCTGCAATTTTATAGTAGGTTTCACCTTGCCGTATGCCGTCTCTGTTACACATAACAAGCCGGCCGGCCAGGACCGGCCAGAAAGAATGCGCGACAACAAGCATTATATGGAGTTATGGACACCAGGCCTCTACTTGTTCTTCTTGCGGTTCTCGACGACGAAGAAGAAGGCGAGCGCGACGACGGAGAAGGCCGAGAACACGCCGGCGGCGACCTTGATGGAGGCGTGGATGCCCGTGATGCCGGCGACGTCGAACGCGGCGGCGGGCCCCGTCTGGCCGTAGGCCACCTGCGTGCCGGAGGCGTCGAGCGCGTAGGCGCGCACGTAGTAGGAGCCCGTGGGGATGTCCCGGGCGACGGTGTAGTCGAAGCTGCCGCCGGCGCCGGCGGAGTAGGGCTGCTGGGTGACCTTGAACTGGCACGCTTTGTCCTTGCTGAGGTCGTCGTTGGACTTGCGCCACCCGCGGTCCTTCTGGCTCGCCGGCGCGTAGCACAGGTTCACCTTCACGTTCTTGTAGGCGGCGTCGGCGCCGGCGGGCTCCGTCGTGTTCAGGGACCACGTCACCGTGACCGTGTCCTCGCCGGCGTGCAGAACTGCATGGGCATTGCCGTGAATTTCGTTATGAATTTAACTAAGGGAGACAGCTAATTATCAAAAGATATATCTACACAAAGCAATTGAAATGCTATTTATTTGGATAATACATCAGAATGGCCCCATTTCCACGCAAATTAGCTGTCTAATGAGGGGATTTTACCTTTTGACCTTTGAGAAATTAAATAATTGGACAAACTGTCTCTGTTTTTGCCCAAAAGGCTTTATATTACTACTTGGTAGTTGGTACTGGCCGGCCTAGATATAGTTTGCAAAAATGTTTCTCTCTTCCGGTTGTTTCTTTTTGGGCCGCATTGTAAGCGACAAAAGGACATAGCTCAGCTGTATGCCTCGGCAAGAAAGGGAAAGACGAGCACCTGGAACATATTCAGGTATCCCATTTTGTACGCTTGTGACATTTTTCTTTCTCGAATATGCTAGAAAGTTGTTTATCATTGTTTTAAGAAAAAAAAATCGATGCATAGAACTTTATGGCGAACAAAGTGGAGCGACTTTTGCTGACGCCCTGCGGTGCAGCGAACAGAGCGCTCATGACATTTGATCAGTTTCTCATCAAAATATATTCTATATCCATGGGGAAAACTAAAATAATATACATGTAGTACTGAGACATAGCTCATGATTTCGGCATCTCGCCCTTTTTTTCATGGCACTTCTACTAAGACTTCGTACCACCGTTAACACGAGTAAATTAAACATAACAACACACTGGATGCCAGGAATCAATTAACGGCAGAACTAATTAAACTGATACTTGGCTATCAGCGGCCGGCCTGTAGATCAAATGGAACAGGCCGGAACTTGGAGAAATTAGTTGCACCATGTGTGAAGTAAGAGGCTAAGAGCTGCGTGCGATCGATGCCGTAATGCAGAGCGTGCGATGCAGAGAGATGATGGAGATAGTACACACCTTGGCCGGGCTTGGGTGAGGCGGTGACGGCGAGCGCCTTGGGCAGCGTGGAGAGGTGCACCCCGGCGGCGGCCGGCGCCGGCAGGGAGGCGCCGAGGAGCAGCACCAGCAGCACCAGAGGGAGCGAGACGACGACACCACCTTGCCGAGCCATAACGCCTGTTGCTTGAAAGGAAGGCCGGAGATCGACGACGGCGAACAAAGGAATCTGGCTGAGCTCCCGGGTTGGGTTGGAGGGCGAGTACGGACGTGTGCGAGAATATATAGGCGCGTGGCCGGACGAGGAGGTGTCGAGCAGTTGACCTTGCGGCCCTATGGCCGAGGAGTGCGACGACTAATTGTATTGCTAAGCTGAGGGAACACGTACGCAGCTAATTATGCGTGATCAAAAGTCAGATCTTGACGGTGGCAAGAAGGGCCAGAGCAGCGATTAATCTATTCTAGCTTGTAACCCTGATCATGAGCCTGGCTTGCTTGCTTGTCGAGGGGCCCCAAAGGGTCCCTGCCCGTTGGGATGCGGCAACCGCGATCTCGGCTCCATGAATCGATCAGCGACCCCGTCAGCGAACGAACCGTCCAATTATTGGTGCACGCCAACGGGCGGGTTCGCTTCCGGCCGCCGCCGGTCAGCAGAGGCATATGCATCATCCAGCGCGCGGCACGGTGACGGATCAGCGTTCGTGCGACCACGGATCGATCCAAACGCGACGAAATCCTCTGTTCCCACGTGCCCGGCGGCCCGGCCGGCCAGCCGGCTCGGGTCCTCATCTCTATCTGCCCGGCCATCTCCCCTGGACGTTGCTAGTGTTCCAGTTCGTTCTCGCTAGCTTGCAGCTGCCGATGCAATCCGATGAGTCCGTTACGTTGGTTGGTGGTAGCAAGCGGCCGCATGCCGGCAGGCACGTTGACATGGTAAAGGAAAAACCCTTTGCTACCCCTATACTAAAAGGAGGAGGCGTACAGGGTCATGTGACCCTTAGCGCGGATCAAGGGTTACGAGGTGCAGCGTCTGTCTGTTTGACTCGCCTCTCTGTCAAGAATTAGCGAGAAGGCGCACGGCTTATCAACTGGCGGGCAGATGTCATGAGAGTGATAGGAGGATGTGGCTGAGTGATCCACAATTGGTCAGATCAGGGTCGGAATTATTGAGGGAATGATGCGCTGTTCAGGCATTGTTAATTCCGATCGAAGCGCCTATATTGCTGTTGGACTGGACTTGGCTGGAATATTAGCATTTTCTGTTAGTCGGCAGGTCACCTTTGACGTGGCTTGTTTGTAGTAACAATTTTGGGCCCTGGCTCTCTTCTGCTTGTCTTTTCGGCACCTTTCCAGGCATCTGTTCCATTTCGGGATATCTGGTGGCAAAAATTAGCTCAACAAGTCTCTCTCTCTCTCTCTCTCTCTCTCTCTCTCTCTCTCTCTGCAAAAAGAGAATTGTGACATTTGAATTTCACTATGTACGTGATCTTTTGCGGTTGCAGAAGTACGGACGTCTCGCAAGCATGTTGACAAATTTTTAGCAGCCGAATAAATGTTTTGCTGTTTCATTAAAAAACAAATGTCTTGTTATGAACAACATGTCCGAAGCCTTCTTCTTGCTTTTCCGCTTCGAGAAGCCAGGGAGGTAGGCACAAGCCAGAAGGCACTAGACTAAGTACAGTTAGATCGGTATCAGCGAGGGTTTTATAGAGAATTTCATGATATGATGTGGCTGAATGTGCTGATGTGGCATAGGAGAAAAAAGAAAAAGTTTCGTGGTACGTGAGAAGAGTTTCATCACCATGAAATTCTTTTAGCTCAGTTATCTAGTTTTGTATCTAGGTAAACGTGTAATAAAATCTTAATGGAAATTTCATGGACACAATTACCTAGAGTGACACATCATCTAAAAGTGTTTGAAACTAGGATGAAACACCTCCCTCTCAATGCATAATTTCATCAATTGTTGTTTTCTAGGTCACATGCAAGACACAAGCTGTCTAGGTAACTGTGTAGATGGGGTTTCATCACCATGAAACTCGTTTCACCTCTCTCTTCATTAATACAGTGCCACATCATCAAAAATGCTGACATGACAGTTAATTTATTATCCATGAAACTCCCACTGAGACTGGCCTTAAGACTGACCTTAGAAGTTGGCTATGATGCATGCATGCGCTTGCTAATGTTTTGCACCGCAGATTGGCTGGAGTGTATGGATGAAAACGATCCGAAACGGTCGGAATAAAGCTCCACCACTTTCACATTTTTTTGCCGGAAACAAAAACGTTGCGAATAGAAAATGAGAACGGCGTCGGTATTTCGATATTTCCGAAAACAAAACTATACAATCGAAAACGCAACGATAATGTTTGAAATCCAACAAAACATTATTTTAAAAACGATAAATACGTTAAAACGTAAAGTATTAAACTAGTAATATAACTCGGCTAATGTTATATTCTCATACAACATAGTACGGGTAATAAATATAATGAATCATGGACGCTAACTAGAGAACCAAAACAAAAGAAAAGAAAGAAAGAAAACCTTACCTGCCGCCACGGTCGATACATTGATTGTCTTCCACCCATGCGCTGCCGTAGTGGTGTGCTGCTCTGCTGCTACGGGTGCCTGGTTGTCTAGATGTGATTGGATCATGGCAGGTTAGGGTTGATGGGTCATGGTGGGCTGTGTGATTTCTCTGTTTAGAGCAAGGTTAATAATACAGTCAAGCAGCAAGCTGTATGTCGTTGCCACGTCACTTTTAGCCAACTAAAAACCAACCTACATAATAGGTTAGCTAAGAAACAAACTAAACCATTAATACTTGGTCCACCATCTCCTCTCACAAAATTTATGAGAACATGTGCCTCAGCTGGCTATAAGTTTACAACCCGTTTTTTTTTCTCTCTTCTCCCCTCTCTCCTACATGTAGGATTCAGGCTCTTTGCAGTCTGTTATTATAATTGCCCTTAGTAGCAGGAAGATGTACCCCTCCGGTTCACTATTAGAAGTCGTTTAGAACAGCGACACAGTCACCAAAGCACAACTTTGACTTTTCTTTTCTATAAAAGTGTTTCTTAAAAAGTTATGTGTGTATATTTCTATGAAAGAAATTTTCAAGATCAATATATTTATATGATTTTCACATATCCAAACTCAACGACTTAAATGTTATTCATGATTTATATTTTCCATGTTTGACTCAAATCTTGTCCAAAACGTTTTCTAATATGAAACTGGAGGGAGTACAGGAGCCCGGGAGTTATCGGTAATTATCGGTGGTAATTACCAGCTAAAATCCAGTATTCTCCAAAAACGGTCCGAAGAAACTTAAATCGGTTTGGTTTTCATTATCACATAATTCTATGGTTTTCATTTTCGTATTTTCGATATCCGATATCGTTTTCGTTTGGCTTCAATTTTTAGTAAAATGTCGAACACGATTCCTGGTGATCGGAAAGTACCGTTTTCGTTTTCATCCCTACGGGAGTGCTCGACTGCACAGTGGAATGTGGTGGACCCCACTAAGGCTTGGGCCGACGTACTCCGAGTTAGACTTCCTGGGCCGGGTGCCCGAGCTAGCACAATACATCGCACATATATTCGATGCCGTTCCCTAAAAAAACATATTCGATGCCGTTGTGCTAAAGAAAAACGTATTTGATGGGACGGGTTAACCTGCGACCCGTCGCGCGCTTGGAGAACGCGCGACCCCTTCGTCTCCCCCGCCGGCAGCCACCATCGCCCGGCTCCGGCGGCCCCCGCCGCCACCGCCCACCACCGCGGCCATCCCTAACCCATCGACGCTGCCTCCTCCGTCCCCTCCTCCGCCCCCGCCGCCACACTAACCCGCCGGCTGTCGCAGCCTCCACCGCCTTCTCCACCCCCGCCGCCGGCATCGCCCACCGGACGTCCCCCACCGCCCGGCGCCCGCTTCCACCGCCGGGCCGGCCGCCGCGCCCAACCCCCTTCTAGGTCCGCCGGTGACCGTCCCCAAGAAACCCCGGAATCCTAACTCTCCCAGCGCGGCCCTCACCTTCTTCTCCAGCTTCGACGCGCGCGGATCAGCGCGCTGTAAACTTAACGATTTGATGCCATAACCATATTCATTTTATTCCACGAACCTACATAGGACTACGGTAATAACCTACATAGTACTGGAGTAGTACTTTGCAGTTTGCACTCACGCCAAAACGGTGGGTGGTGACGGCACACTAACGGCATCACAAAAGACCGAGGGACAACAGCCGCCGCCGTAACTCCCGGGGCAGCAGCAGCAGCGGACCAGCAAGCCGACGTGGGCTTCGTCTCCCGGCGGGCACTCCTTCGCGGCCTCCATCTCCGTCGTCGTCGTCGCCGGCACGAACGCCGCGGCCATGGGGAGACCCCTGAAGCACCTGTAGTGGGAGCACGGGGACACATACGCCGCCTGCAACGCCGCCGGCGCCCCTGCACGCAAATAAAGCAGACAAACATCAGGCCACATTGTTCTTTGATAGCGTGCGTCGTCGTCATCGTTGCCCGGCCGGATCGGATCATCGCAGGGTCGTCCTCACCTGTGGCTGTGGCTGTGGAGACGGCGGCGAGGGCAGCCATGAGGAGGAGAAGGGCCGCCACCGCCGGTCTCGATGCCGATGCCACCACCATCTCGGCTTCGGACCGATCGAGTTGCAAGACGTACTCCTGCGCCGTGCTCCTCCTTAATTCGATTGTTGGTGGTGGGTGGCGTGAGCGTTGGTGCCAGTGCCATCGTGTGTTCTTATATATAGGTGCAGTGCAGAGTTATGGAATTGATGGCCAGGATATCCGACGATGAGAAATTGAGAATCATGCACCACAACCAGGATATTTGGTGGCATATATACTCCGTTGATAGAGGCTGCAAGAGCTAATGCTCCATTTTGGTTAGCTACCCTGCGCATAAAATGCACATCTGCCTGTAAAAAATAGAAACGGATACTGATGTCTGCAACCAGCCGGAATGCACAGATAGAGCCTGCACATACATACGGGCAGGCCTGCGCTGGCAAAGAGGCATTTCCGCTATTTCTTTCACAAATCCACACAGCTATTTATTCATTCATTTCACGGGCAACCGCGCGCGGCCGGTACAGTACATTAGGCTCGTCGTACTCACGCTAAGGCTGCTGGTATCTTACCGGTAAGGTTCCTGAAGGAACGCTTTAGGGGAACGAACCCCTGCAGCGGCGTCCTCTACGGGAGCGGAAGCGGCCGGCTCCGGCACATCCAGGGGAGTACGGAGGCCTCCCCTACCGCGCCACCGTGGCAGCGGGCCCACGCAGCCCAACTGCTCCGCGCTCCGCATCCGCCCGATTCACCGCCGCACGTTCGCCCGATTCGCCGCCATCCAACCGCCCGCCGCTCGCGCTCGCCATCGCACCGCCGCCGGAGAAGAAGGCGTCGTGGGCCGGCAACACCACCACTTGCAGCAGCGGACCCGCCAGCTCGGCAGCGGCGGCTCTGCTTCTGCTTCTGCTTCTTCTTCCGCTGCTGCTGCATTGCGCCCGAGCGACGGGCGCTGCTGGACTTCAAGGCCGCCATCACCGCCCACGGCACCTCCGCCAGGTCCACCACCAGCGCCCACGCCGACGCCATCCCCTCCACCAGCAGCTCCCCGCACGCCGGTGCCATCCCCTCCGCCAGCACCGTGCACGCCGCGCCGCTGGGCTCCATCGCCGCCGGAGGGAGAGGAGGGAGGGAGCGAGATGGGTAGGAAGAGGAGGGGGACGCCGCGGAGGCGGCCGGGCGGAGGAAGAGGGGCGGAGAGCGGATGGGCGGCGCTGGAGGGAGCTCCGCGTGGAGGAGCTCCGCTGGCCGCCCTCGGCGCCGCCGCGAGGAGCCTCGCCGCCGCCGCAGCTGCCGGCCGGCCGCCGCAACACGGGGAGAGGAGGAGGCGAGGCGGAGCGGCCGCGCGGGGAGGGGAGAGGCGAGGCTGGCGAGCGGGGCGGGGATGGCGCGGCGGCGAGAGTGGAGAGAGAGGAGGGAAGGGCCGGCTGGGAATGAGTGGAGAGAGAGGAGGGAAGGGCCGGCTGGGAATGAGTGGAGAGAGAGGAGGGGAAGGCGGCGGCAGAGGGGGCCGGCGGGGAGAAGAAGAGGTGAGAGAGAGAGAGGGGAATCCGAGGAGGTGAGAGAGAGGGTGAGAGAGTAAAAGAAGGAATAAAATATATGATAGTTGGCATAGAGAAAGATGATAGAGGAGAGACGAGTGCGGGAGAAATCGAGATAGAGGAAAGAATCTTGATGAATAGGATAGAATATTGGAAACGGATAGATAGAGGAACACGAGTGCAGGCTAAGACGTGGGTACGCGGTGGCGGCTGCACGAGGAACAAGTGGGGCTAGGTCCACGCATCGAGATGATGCAGCAGCAGCACCTTGCGTCGTCGGAGGTGGCCTGCTGCTGCCCCCCGCCATTGGCTGGAGACCGGCACGCCTCTAACTTGATGATCTTGAACTCGGGAAACGTGTACAACCCATCGCAGGAGATGTGGCTGCACGGGGTCGTTTCCGCCGCCTGCTGTGCCGCCCCTGCAGTGAGCACGCATGCCAACGCAGAGAGTAAGATCGTTCCTAAGACCCAGACTTACAAGGGCACTCCTAATCCAAGACACTAGATATGATTTCCATAGCCTCCACATCATCAAGAAATTAGTGGTAGACACTACACTCCCAATGCAAACACCACTCTTCCACATCTTAATTTAATGTTAGTCATCTCACATCTTGTCTTGGATGATGTGTAGACACAATGTCTCATGCAAGACCTAGTTTCCTTCCCTTTCTTCATTTAATCACTTGCCACATCATCTTTTATTCTAGATGACAGCACATTTAATTCTATGGACACCATCTTGGTTGGGACTTCCCTAACGCCGCCCGCTTGCCGGCGGAAGCGAGCTCCAGCTCAGCTGGTGGTTGCCTTTTTTTATTCAGCAGCTGTAGCACGAAAGCGACGGCAGCCAATGGAAAGCGGACGGAGCGGCGCTGACAGGCTCAAACAGTGCTTCCGCCGGCTGAATGCCGCCGTCTCGCCGGACGCCCGCTGCCTTCTCTCTCATGCCTTCTCTTTTTCCACGTCCTCATTTCGCCCGCTCGGCGCTCACCATAATGCCTGCTCTAACTCAATATTTAGCATATGGTGCCTATTAACACTAGTAAAATGGCAACATATCCTATGGAAACCAGCCCCTTGTGAAAACTATGGAAACTTTCATCATAGCCATAGAATCCCCATCTGATGACCAGAAAGAGAGGTGGAACAATTTTACCACTTAAACCCTCCCATCATCAACTTCCTAATCCAATTTTGCACAGGACCCCTACCGTAATCACTTTGGACGCCCAACGCCACGGGCCGCGGAGTCGATTCGTTTCCGACCCTTCGTTCCCACGACGCCGCCGCGACCTTTCTTCCCACGCCGCCGCCGTCGCAACCCTTCCTCCCAGCGACGCCGCCGCGACCTTCCTTCCAGTGACGCCGCCGCGACACTTTGTTCCGGCTTGGAGTCGACGTCGCCTGCCATCGCCACATGAAGTTGCTGCCTAGAGTCGCGTGCGGCCTGCCATGAACTCCATCGGCGGCGCCGCCATGGAGATCGACGCCGCCGCTGCGAAGGGGAGGCGGCCCGGCGAGGGGGCACCGCCGCTGCGAAGGGGAGGCGGCGACGAGGGGGCGGTGATGCTGCGAGGTCGCGGCGGCGTCGGGAACTAATGGAGTCCTCGGTCGGGAGTTGGGCGTCGGATTAGGTAGGGGTCCCGTGCAAAATTGGATTAGGAAGTTGACGGTGGGAGGGTTTAAGTGCTAAAATTGTTCCACCTCTCTCTAGCCATCTGATGGGGATCCTATGCCTATGACGAGAGTTTCTATAGTTTTCACAGGGGGCTGGTTTCGATAGGATATGTTGCCAAGTAAAATAGCACATTGAATAAATAATAAAATGATAAGTGAGTTAATACAAAAAGAGAAATAGACCCGATAGATATGGTTCTACATAATATCTAAAATTAAATAATATCTAAAATTAAATAAGAAACGCATATCATTGAATTTAAATATAAAATGATACTTTGTAGTATTTACTTTGAGAAAGTAATGTCTATAGTATTATAAAACCCGTTGGGTTGCGACTGTTCTAATTAGTATTAGGTGTTACACAGAGTTCTTGATCACAGGCTGAAGTGGACCTGTGAAGGTGACAGCGGGAGCTAGGAGGAGGCAGGCCGCCACGGCGGGCTTGGAGGCTAATGCCGCCGCCATCGCTTCGGTCGTCGGAGACGGACTGGTGGTGCGACCAGGTCGCAGCTTGATTGGAAAGGTGTGCTGTCTGAAACACAAGCTGCTGCGTCGTGCTTCTCGTACCAGATCAGCTGGTGCTTTTTGGTGTTAGCCTTGGTGTCATCGTGCTTGTGTTCTTATAGGTGAAGAACGACTCAAGAATTGATATCCAAAATTATATAATAAAAAAAGAATTGATGGCTGTGGAGATATATGCATGTACCTAGAGCCTGCAAAAGGTAATGCTTCGGTGTTCTGATAGATAACCTGCACCGACACGTACTGTAGCATTATGGCCACGTTCTTCAATATTTAGCTTTAAGACCATGCATGTTATCTAAGAGATATTATAAAGGGTCTTTTCTATCTTATAGAAATTATATAAGAATCTGGATAGAGAATAGAGATCATAAGAGTACGATGAGGGAGACTCGTCTATGTGGTGTTCACCGCTCCAACGATAGGCTGGTAGAGCTTTGGGCTCGAAGTTTCAGAGTGGCTAGATAGGGTGCTTGTCCTGAAGATTTGGCCTGCTTCTGCCGTGTATGAGCGCTAGCAATGTCACTTTTTTTTTAAAAAAAATAATGAATCTAAAAATCAGAATGCACCACAGCAATTTTCTCGTTCCAACACAAATTGTGCTCAAACGGTCAAACCAAACTTTCAACCCGGACAAGGATTAACAAGACAAGCAAAAAATCAAATTCATTCAGTATTTTGGGGTCAAATGTATCCATTTGACAGTCCTTTCTGATACTTCATCATTTGACAGAGTTTCAAACAAGATTGAAACAACTTTCATTTCAACTACATACACATCGATCTACATATACAGATGCACTATTGTTACAATCAGGAGAAACAGTCAACTTCAAGACAGCAAGGATGAGTTAGTCAAACAAGCTGATGTTGCAAGGAATATCATCTTCTCAACCCTTCAGTGAAGAAGGGATGCATCAGCGCCTCTTGTGCTGTCAGGCGGTTTGCTGGATCATACTTCAGCAGCCCTTGCAAAAGGTCGATGAAATCCCCAGCAGACTGATCCACATTTTGCATCACCAGATTCTGCTCGTGTAACAGAGAGTAAATAAGTTTCACACCAGATAAAATGGAGGGCGTTTCAGCAGATGAATCAATTGATACCTGGAGTCTGGGCAGTTTCATCACAGCTTTCATGCTATCCCGTGAAGCGCAACCCTCAGGCCAATTCAGGCGTCCTTTTCTGATGTATTTCTCATAGTGACGACTACATACAAGGATTAATGAGCACAACATTGACCAGACCACAACACTGAAGCTCAGACTACATTGATATGGATCATAGACATGAACATACTCTGCCCTCCTAAGCATATGGTATGGCAAAGGTCCAAACACCCTCTCCATCATAGCCAGATGTTCCAAGTTTTCATGAGTCTGGAATAATGCCTCTCCCTGCAGAACCTTGGTAACTCAAATCCCCTGTACTGGTGGTGGTACATGGCAAATCAAAACAAGGCCCAATAACATACCGTGCAAAGCTCAACAAGGATACAACCAACACTCCAGATATCACATGGGTAACTCCATCCAAGTCCTGAACAGAAGATCCACGCAGTCGTAAAAAGTCACCAAAATCAGGCTGAACTATTATAAGCTTTTTCACTAGACAAGATAGATACCCAGTATAACTTCTGGAGCCCGGTAATGCCTAGTGGATACCACATAACTCTGATCCTGTTGATCATAGGTAGTGCTACCAAAATCAATCACCTTGATAGCACTAGACTTGGGCAACCTCTTGTAATAGGAGCCCTCCTTTGGTGATCGAGATGAAACCTAGCAATTACAAAAAGAGGGTCAGTACCATATATTTTTTCCGAACTTCAATAGCCAAGACACCAGAAATAACAAGGCACAGCAAAAGACAAATCATGATTAGGCGAATTAAGTGAAAGAACAAAGTATAGTTTGTAATCGGGCACTTTAATGTACTCCGGAGAATCAAGAAGAATGTTCTCAGGCTTTAAATCAGTGTGTATGAGGCGCAATTCATGCATAACTGCAATACATTACAGAGAGAGGGTAAATAAATAAACATCCAATAGATGTTAGATATTCCTTAACGAACCATGAAAGGAAGAATATGCAGAGGTCATGAATGACAGTCTGCAATGAAAACATAATGCACAACACTAATATATGCATGGTAGTGCAGGAGGGGTAATGGAAAGAATTGTGCACACACATGCTATACATTCCAACAGTTGTTTGGCAACCTCCCGAACTAGGGCAATTGGGAATGAGCGGTAATTGTTTTTCCGCAGAAAATCATATAAGCTTGGCCCAAGCCTCTCAAAGACCTGCTCACCATTAATCCAAATTCACCAACGTTTAAGAACCATACGGTTATCTCTTTGGGTCAGTTCATAATTGCCATAATCTAACAATGTACTTACAATACAGATATGGTTACGATAGTCAAACCAGTTCCGAATTTGAACACAACTGCAAAATAGACCAACTTATATAGCAATCTTGTGAATGTAAAGCGCACAGAAGAGTGATAACTGAACCAGAAACTCACCTGGATCTACTTTCATCATATTTACCAAGCTGCTCGAGCATGCCAATTTCTATCATTGCAGCATCTCTGTACTTCTTAATGCCCCTGATGATCTTGATAGCCACCATCTCTTTCCTTTCCCTATCCCAACACTCCAACACCTGACCAAAGGTACCTGATGTATTCCAGAGACACATTCAGTTATGAGCATAACCAGCTGCATCAACAGTAGCAGCATGCCAGGTACGCCTTAAGAGCTATGTATCAATGGTTTCAGAAGATGCAGCCTTCCAAACTGACCTTCACCCATTTTTGCATTGATCTTATCTGCGAACACACACAAAAAGATAATTCATAAGAACCAACCACAGATACAAGTTTATATGGGCAACCAAAGATCATATCATGTCAATTGAAAAAGTAGCCAATTGCAAAAAGGGCTGGTGGTCAGGTAATTACAGCGAGATGTGAGATTATCTCCAACAGCGAAAACATAATGCCCATCTTTGTCATCTTCTCTCAATGGAGGGGAACCGTCACGAGGCTGCTCTTGGTTCACCTGAGAAGAAACAATACCACCCGAAGAGAGACCCAAAGCCACAGCACTGATGGCATTCACAACTTCTTGCCCACAAAGTCCAATCTGAACGTGCAAACAGGAAACAGGAAACAGTAAATTATCCAAATCTAACTGAGCTCAACAAGAAGAAACCAAATAACTGCTACATTAGTCTCACAATTAGAAGTCCGTGTCTCATGGGATTTAATAAAATCATAAACAGTTCAAATGTCACCTTCAATCACAATCGATTCAGCTAACCAACCATCAACACAGAATGAATAAATTTACCAATATCATACTTCCTAATTCAACAACTATCCACAAAATTGGACGAGCAGAAAACAGGCATATATAATGAAAGGCCGGTATGATTGTACTGATTAACCCATACGAATCCAAATAGTAATACCGAACATCATACACCAAACAAATCGACCGCACCATCCACCTAAAGTAACCGTGTGCGTGTGCGTCTGCGCCCGAAATATGATGGATCGATACAACAGCTATTCAGACGATGACGAAAACTGCTATTCAATAGATCCACCACCTAACCCTAGAGGCCTAGAACAACAGCACCAACAACCGCGCAGAGCATGCAAAACCGACAACCCCAGCGACCTCCGCTATTCGATACATCCCGTGTGGGGAAAGGATAACCGAAGCGCCAGGTTGGATCGGAGGCATACCTGATGCATCTCGGCGGGGCCGACGTCCCACCCGAGACGCTGCCGCTTGCGCGGGCGGCGGTCCAGCGGGGCGCGCGGCATCTCGGCTATGCACTCCATCGCGAGACCGATCTGGCCTCTCCCGGAACGAAGACTCGAGAATCGGCGGCTAGCCGGCGGCGGCGGCGGCTGGCGTGCGGATGAGGAACACGAAATTGCGATTAATTCCGATGCGCTAACCCTAGCGCCCCCGGTCTTTAAGGCGAGGCAACAAGGGGGATTGGGTGGTGGAGGCGAGAAGGGATCGGACACCGCGCTCGTGTACACGCGCCGACAGGCTGTGTCACTGACGCTTTGGTCGTGGGGGCCACGTGAAACTCTTTGGCCCACATGTCAGTGGGGGTTTACGGGGAGGCGCTGGCATTCGAGTCGGTGAGAGAGCAGGTGCCGCGTCCCTCGCGGTCGCGGGCCGTGGGCCGTTCGTGGTGCGTGCTTTCGCCAGGTCGGTCCGCGCACGGTTTCCGTACCCAGGTTGTCAATGACATGTGGGACCAAATTTTGCATGGACCACCTGTCTGTGGCGGTATGTATGGTCGAACCCCACGGCTATTTCGGATATTCTTTTCTCTTTTTTTTTTCTTTTCGTCTGGTAGACCAAACCCCGAAGGCGAAAAACCAGGCGCCCGTGGCCCATGGGAAGGTCGAGCCAGGTCGATGGGTTCGACCGGAGACTTGTTTTAGGTGTAGCGGCAACCTACGCCAATGAGCTCGTGGGCCTGTCCTGTGGGCCAGAAGCTGCGGCGGTCCACTGATCAGTGATGTGTTTAAAAAATAGTGGGTTGTTGGGGGTCGGGAGCGACCGTGGTTTGGGTGATAAACCCTGGTTGGGTTGGTTGGCATATGTTCCTTATCGCAAAGGAATATTCCGCATCAATCTGACCTTCCCAAACCCAAACGGAAGGATAGAATCGGATTACCGAAGCTAACCAGAGACATTTTAATGGCCTCTCCTAATAAACGGAAAAAAGTTTTTTTTTGCCGTGCATAGCTTCAAGCGCGCGCGCGCACACACACACACGATCACGTTTATGCTACAAGTGCCTACAACAAATCCAATATACGTACTACGCACAACTACAGGCAAAACCAGGACACCAGAATACTACGACAGCTTGGTATGATACCGCAGGCCGGCCACGGGAAGACCGTGTTGTAAATTCATGCATGGCGTCTCCGATGGCCCAGAAACGCCACACCGACGAGTCTGCAGTGCAACCTTGAATGCTAGAAGGATGTTTCCCTGGAGAATCGGAGATCAACGAGGCTGCATTTCTTGAAGCAGAGGACCGATCCTTTGAGCGCCTAGAAACAAAGCATCAAGTAGCACCAGTGCGCCGACCTGAATGAAGTTCCAGGAGAAACAAACTGTCAAATCCCCTTTGCAAGAAAGTAATTTTTGGTTCGAGCGACCATATTCTTGAGATGAATTACCAAGCGGCCAGTGAAGACTAGCCGGTATCCCAGCCCTTCCTTTGCAGCCTGCCTGCGTTGCTGGTCTGTCCACCTGGAGGGAAGAGATTGCAAACAATTTACTCCTTTATGTCATACAGTAAGTGTTATAGAATGCTGAAACACAAATTAATTACTGCTTTATGTCGTAACTGATGGAATAACTGCTGTAGAATGCTGAAACATATTTGGCATGATTTCAGAAAGGTTGAAGAAAGAAGTAAAAAATCATTATCATGCTCAAGAACGTGCAACGTTGGGTAATCTGACTTTTTAGGTTTGTGTGTTAGTAGCAAGCAAATAATATCTCACTGCAGTATTCTTTTACCAGAAATCTTTTTTTTATTCCAACAGAACAGCTTTTTTGGTCAAAGTACAACAGTTCACATAGCTCAGGCCATGGAACTTACCCAAAGAATTCCGAAACCCCTCCGATAGCAGCAAGCTTGAAAGGCTGGGAACCTTCCCTCTCAAAATCCTGAAGGGAAAGGAAGACAGGTTTGGTATAGGCTCAAAAATAAGAAAGGCAAAAGCATAAGAAGGAATTGACGTGATTTCTTTTTGTAAAGTGCTACCTCCTCTTCAGCGGCTTCCAGGCCTCCTTGAACCCAGAACAAATTTTCAAAACCAGCATTGTACAGCTGTTCACAGGCGGCAAGTGATCTGTCCACATTTTGGAGGTAATTGAAAATTGAAACAATCATTCAAAAATGATGAACACAAGCTCCCATTATTCTGCAATTTTAAAATTGCACATCACTAGGCTAGATGGTAGAATACACGGCAGCAATAGGACATCATATTGCACGAAATCTTGTGCAAGAAGAGTGATAGGAATTAGGCAACTTGTCAACGCAAACAAAGAACTGCCAGCATAGATGGTTAAAGTTCAACATGTTCAAACTGATGACCTGATGTGAAAGGAAAACAATATATGACTTTCTATTGAATGATCCAGAAACACTAAAACCCACCAAGACAGTACTATAGTAAAGGCAATGAATAATCCACTGCAGAACTTGCTATCCAAACGAAAGGAAGCTGAAAAAATAGAAACGTGTTTCGGCTGCTTCACACAAATCCAGCTTCAGTAAGAGACTAAGAAATTACCTAAGTCCTTTCTGGCACACTAGTATGATATCTGTATCTTTTGAAAACTTCTCCTCAATCTGCTGTACAAAGTTCCTAGCAATTTCAAGTATGATCAGTCAAATCAATCACCCTGCTAGGATCATAAAAAGATAGTTCCAACTTCAGTTGATTTGAAGCATACTTATTCAGTGACAACGTTGAGCTGCCACTCCACCAGCCACCTATGCAACAACCATGCAAGAGTTTAGTCGGCTGGAATCTTCAATTAGTAATCTAGAAAAGAAAAAGGTCATCTGGAAAGCAAGACAGAGTTTCGGATGCAAGAGTCCAACACAATGAGCAAGAGTCAGGACACAAGTTGGATGCAGATAGTAACTAGTGGCATACCCATTACAAAGTTGCTAACTTTCTTGCTAAGTCCACCCAGATCAACCGATGTGTCCACATCAAATATAGGAATCCAGGTAGAGCCTTTCACCCAGGCCTGCAATACACCAGTTTTGGAATAAACAAGGACAAACACGAAACAATATACACCAGAAACAAGTGTTTTATATATTCATTAAAGATGATTGGTGGAAAGACAAACCTTTTGACGCTCATTTGAGGGCCTGACATCCAGAAGAGTCTTGTCCGTCAGTTTGAAAGTATAACCAGCTTCCCTGGGTGTAAGGGTTTTAATTTTCTGCTCCCTAATCTTCAGGCAGAGCATTCCACGGTCATAAGCAAACAACAGCTCAGCATTTCAAAATTGACATATCACCAAAGATTATATAATTACATGGTGCAGAATTCAAACATATATTGCATTTACATGAGAACAAGAAGACAAAACCAAACAATCCAACAGCACTGCAGTTTGGAACCGAGAAATTTCAGAAGCTGTTTGCACCATTCACCCTCAGTTACCATAATAAGGGAGTAATGCAGACAAAATGTGCAGGCAGTTATGCATAGGAGATGTGGATGAATGAACCGCACCAGGGTCTCCCACCGCCTCCGGGCGGCGGCCTGCTCCTTGGTCTGCCTCAGCTCCTCATCCTCTTCCCCCTCCTGACCGCCTCCGACCACCGCCCCCATCCTCACCACCCCGCTCCATCTCTGCACACACAGTACGACATGCATCAAGTGGGATTGTGGGAACTGAACACAGCAAACGAGGGGAGGACGCTCAAGTAAAAGCCCGCACCTTCGAAGGGAAGAGACCGGGGCGGAGACCTCGGGGGCGGGCGCTGGAATGCACCGCGGCCGGCGAGGTGAAGACGCCGGCAACCCGGCGAGCGAGGCCGAGAGGTGGCGCTGCCATTTTTTGCCACTGTTGCTTCCAATCCAGACACAGGCTTGTAGCTTTCGAGCGTTATCTCCGTGCGTTTGCAATTGGTCAAGTAGATTGCAACAGGCCAACAGCTGCAACTGAAGGGCGTGAAGGCAGACCGGTGGGGCCTGGAAGTGAAGACTATGAAAACGTTAAAACGCCACAGTAAGGCTTGATTCTGGATCAGAAGAGCTATCGGACCATGTGATTCTGGATTTCTGGATGGATAGAGAGAAACGCAGGCCCTTCTATCTATAAAAATACTTATGTTAGACAACTTCGAGGATCAGCGGCAAGCACACTTTCTACGCAAGACAATAAACTCAAATAACCACACAAATCCAGTGCCCAGCACAGAATTCTTCTGAAAATGAAGGCGAAATAGCTCTCAATACAATTGGCAGAATTGGCATTGATACAGGGTGCAACATACAACAAACGGTGAAACATCAACTATATACGTCTTTGGCCGGATACATGTGGGGGAATATCTAATAAATAACTAAATACTGTTGGGGACAATTTGGTCTGATATTCATGTAGGTCAGTTCCTCTGCAAAGCCCGATTCCTCTGCGAATACGCGATCAACGTGCCTGATGTGCATAGTCTACAGCCCCATGCCAATCTATTGTTTTAATCTTCAGTCTTCACATGAACAACTCCTTGGACAGTAGCTGCTGGACGAGGTACTGCCCTTCTGGTTCCTGGAGGTAGATTTTGTCATTCAGGTAATTCTTTAGATTGTTGGAAGCCTCGGACTGCATTTTGTTGCCTTGATCTTTCAGAGCTGGTAAAAAGCACCGTGATATCACATCCAGGATTTTCAGGAATTGTGATCCATATTTCTTGTGAAGTGCAAAACCGGCCATCTGAAAGAGCACAAGAATTTCAGTTAACATGCACACAAAAGCCTTAGGTCTTCAAATGGATTTCTACCTTGAGGAAAGCATGAAGGGCACAAGCAGTGGATGTGGTAGCTGGGAGAGCATTGAGAAACATCGCAAGCCATTTCCATCCCTCAGCTAAGCCATGAGGATGGCGTATACCTTTGATTTCCGTCTGTAAATGAAGTTAGGCAGTCATGTTTCAGTTCTACTGTAATACATCAATTTACTGGGCAGAGGCTTGTATCTTAGGAACATTCACCATCAGACAAATGAAGGTACAAAGCAAGCAACAATAATGCGAGAAAGGAACTGTACACACCTGAATCATTGCTGCATACAGTTTGACGTATGCAACAACATATGTTAAATAACTTTCAGTGCTCTCAAGTTGTCCATTTTCTTCCTGGTAACCTATCAGCCTGTAATAATCTCTATTTCGTGCTTGTGCCTACAAAATTACAGATATAATGAAAAAATCATAAGCTCAACAAAGTATAAAATAGTACATGGCACAGCCTGGTCTATAAATGTACTGCACCCAATAGTTAAAATGCATTAAAAAAAATCTGAGCATTGCTTATAACTTTTGGGTGTTTTTCTCATCACATCTCATGCAAGAGTTCATGTTACAGTGTTCATTAGGATTTATGTTACAGAGTTCATTACTATGCAGACTTACATTTAAAGCATGCAGATGCTTTGGAACTGTGTATATGCAAACTCTGTTGAACTCAGCTAGAAGATAATCCATTGCATCTGGTACCTGAGCAAGCATACACATCAGATATGGTCATGAAATGAAAGATATCAATGCTAATCTTGTTCAAATAAACTGACATTTTAACTCTGCTAGATGATATTCATTTTAATAGAAGATTCTATCCACCTGAAATTTTAACTCAGCTAGAAGATATTCATAAAATTTCAGGCTGACAGATGCTGTCAATGTAGCCTATTCAGAAAATTTCAGGTTGACAGAATCTTGGTCAACTACAGTACCAGTATGAAATTAACACCACAAATGTAGCAATGATAAGAATTCAACATTGAGTAACTAATGGCAGATGATATTTCAAGGATGAAGATAAGAAACCTGGTTTGTGACTAATAGCATGACATATCCACATGCAAAAGCCAAATTTCCAAAGGTTTTGTCCTTTGTATTTCTACTCTTGACAATTGAAATAATCTGCAGAGCAAACCAGGTCAGCTATGTGAGTAAATAAATATTAAGCAGAATCTCATTATATACGAATAAGGATAAACCATAGAGTTATGTAACCTAGTTGATAAGAAGGCCAAGAGATCCTATTGAGTAGTCTTTAGATGTTTAAGCTTGTCCTAATGGCAACTGAATGGAAGGCACACTCAATAGTACGGAGCCTTTGAAATAATTAGAGATATGTCGCTAGCTACTACTCCCTCCAATCCAAAATACAAGTCATCCAAAATACATTGTAGTGTCCCTTATTACACCCACACTACAAAGTATGCTAAAAGCAATACAACAGAGGCTGTAAGCCTGTAATCATGTAACGTACACGAACAACTACAAAATTGAATAATTGAAATTTGAGTCATACATGCATTTGTTTGACATTCCACATCGTAGAACACTTACTATGTCACTATGCTACTAATTTAATGGAAAATTAAATAACAAATATAAAGTAACTACCTTGCTTGCAAATAGATAACATGCAATTGGACAGGGACAATCCTGTCCATCTAAAGCTTTAATAAGCTCAGCAGCTCTTGCTCTGCAACAAATAATACACAATTGGAAAATCAAATTGTGCTCAGATAAAATATCCACCTCAAAAGTTTGAATAGCAAGATCATTATTTTTTATCACATCATGCATGGCGAATGCGGATAAATAAAAGGAGAATAACTGACAAAAAAAAGCAGAAACAGAAACCAGGGAAGTATGCTCATGCAATTGACAGCATTAAGTCCAAGCTATATGCATTCACAGTTTTGAAGTGCCTATCTGGAATTGAAAGATGCTACAGACCATGTCAGATAAACACTAAAGTGATTGCAGAAATGATTATACTACAAACATAAAAAGGACTAAACATTCTAGTGGCAACATGTTAATGTCATATGATACATGATAGCCACAATGCAAGTAATGGTATTATAAGCTTCCCAAGAATTATTGAAATCGACACAAGATTTAGTTATGTGCATGCCAACAAGAAGTAAATAGTACAGAGCCAAGCGGGCAGCCAAAACGTGATCTAGCTTATTGGTTCAACTTTCAAGATAAGCAACATTCTAATCTAAACTGATTACAGACTTTGTGAATTGTGATAAAGATATAGTTCATCGCTATTGAGCTGCAAGGCAAAAATTGCACATAACACAAAACCATGATATCTAGCAAGTTCAGTTTAGCGAATTAATCATCATGACGTGATGCAGGATGATTAGAAAGAATAAATGTGACACCCACCTCGTTTGAAACTAGTGAACATTAGTTATTACAAAGGAATATTAGTAAACTATCTGTCTGTCATGCTCTGAACAAGCATTTAACCTTCTGGTTCATAAACTTTATAATTACCATAATAAACTCAATTCACAATTATAACAATAACACAGCCTTAATGTAGTTTATGCAACCATATTCAAGTTAAAATATAGCACAATGTACTCACCTGACACTGTCAGTAGTCGGCATCAGTTTACCTATGGATTTGGCAATTTGTCTGTCGTATTTGCTGAGTTCCTGCGAGATATGATATTAACCAGTGTACAGTTAGCAACATACTCATCTATACATCAAATGGTATGCCAGGGAACAGTCACTTCACCAGAATTACCAAATCAAAAAATTGAAAGTTGTTCAAATTGCAAGTAAACATTAGAAGCTTCAGCAGAAAATAAAGACCTTCCTGAGATGAATGTTTTCTGGCACGTGATTATGTACCAATGCACACCTCCGTGATTCCGCTTCTAATGCATATTTATCGGCAAAAACTTTGATGCCTAGCATGAAAGAAAAAAGTTATTATGATACCCCGTCATATAAATAATGATACAACAAGCAGTGCAGTTGGAAAATAAATGAAATATGTAGATGATGATACGTCCCAACACAGAATCATTAGTTAGTGTATTATAGATGTAGAGAGAACATATGTGGAAAGAGCACCACAGTTTTCATTTCCTTCTATTTCTGGGTGAGTGCTTTAAGTATAATGAGCATTTGACATAAGCACTGCATGATCTCTTAGATCCCATGAAAATGGATTGTTAATTTGTTATTAGTACAAGTTTGCAATTTGCAGATTTCTTATCTTGTGGTTAGATCCTAGAACAATACAAGATATCGCTGGTGCCAGTACTAGCTCCATCTTTAGTAATAAAATAGGTCTCATGGGGTAGAAGATAATTAGATGGTTGTTCATCTCATGAGTTCTAAAATAGAAAGTTAGAAACTTATGGACTATCAAATGATCACAGGCATCACGCCATATGATGTAAAAAGTATAATTACAACTCCAGTTTCTGTAAGACTGTAACCAAGTGCTGACCTCAACTGACACTAAAGTACTAAACTTTTCCATGAAAAGCACAAAGTGATGACCAGAACTCTATAGCAGCTCTACATGCAGAACTACAGCTATTAAGTTTGCAAATCAGTTCTTACGCATGGAGTACCTGCAATGTTATTCTGAGAATTTTGACTAGATTGGGAAGCTGCCTCTTCCCTCGATTTGGCAGCCTCCTTTTCTGCAGCTTCCTTTTCTGCCGCTTCCTTTTGAGCAGCCTCAAATGCTGTTTTTCGTGCTTCAGCTGCTAATTTTGCAGCTTCTTTCTGCCTAGCCTGCATCATTCTCGATAACCGTTCTTATCAGCTACAACAGCCTTTAAGTAAATACCAGTAAAGTAAAGAGAAATCGGTGCTTAGAAAATCTGCAAAACAAAATGCAGAAGGAATAGCTGAAGGATGAAAAAAACAAAACACAAATCAGATGCAATGAAAACTGATGGAACTCAAAACATTTACTCCGATCCATACCGGATCCACAGCAACATTACAACAATGGACTAAGTCTCAAAGATCCTAACCCCCCAAATACCAAACCATGTGTAGTTATGTACAGGAAAAAAAAGATTATGTGATCAACGAATCTGAGAAAACAGACCTCTGCTTCTTGTCGGGCTCTTTCCTGCCTTAACTTTTCTTCCTTGATAGCTTGCTCTTTTCTTTTAGCTTCTTCAAGAGCTGCATCATCTCTTATTCGACGTTCTACAATCTGGGATTTCTGTTCATGATCCCTTTGGACCATAGATAAGTGTTTGTCGAGTACTTCTGCACTACAAGAAAGGAAGAGGATACATGATACTAAAGCTAATAAAAGATTGTTAAATTTTAAAGTGTTACAGAGTTGCAGCTGTACAACATAACTGACTGCTTTTGTAACCCATCTTTTAGAGTTCTCAACTCTTCTTCAAGGAGCACAATACATGGCAAAATTTCCAGTCACCTTTTCCTCTTACTATCCTATCTCAGCTTATAGAATGGCTGAATGGTATGGTTCTCATAAATCAAGGAACCGTCTTTCATAATGCAAGGATAAATTGAAGGCATTACGGTTCTTTACTTATTTATTTTAATTCGTGCACAGGCATATTTGCAATGGAGGGAGTATACCCTATGACAACAACTAAAAAGTTGAAAAAAATATCTGCGAATCCTAGCCAGCATAATCTGAATATTTGTTTAGGAATCTGAAGAATGAATTGGAATGTTAAACTTTAAACAATGCAAGAGGCAAAGATTCCACACCAATGCAAAAATAAATATAACCATATCATAACACGAAACATAGTTTATAACAAACACTCCTAAAAAAACTAATGCACAGTGTATTTGAAAAAACAAATGGCACTAGTCCATATAGGTAACTCATAACCTGATTATGAGGGATATAGTGATAGAACAAGTATTCAACAGAGCATTGAACTCAAAAATTTTAGCAACGGATACTTCCATCAATCTAATAAGATAATCTAATAAGATAATATACAAGAGTTGTGCACTTAACTACAGCTTATCTTCAGATTGTGTAAAGAAGTACTCCCTCCGTACCGAAAAACAAGTCATTCCAGGATTCAAATTTTGTCCCAAAAAACAAGTCATTTTACTCCATTTGATATGTGCATGTGCACGGAATAGTGAATTAGTGCCAAATATGGCAATTAGTGCCAAATTTGGCCATATATGGCGCTAATTGACTATTGCATGCTGGAGTAGGGGCATTGCTGGAGATGCTCTAAGACCATAAACCACATTTACTATGAAACAGGTTTACATGTAATAAATGGAGTCAGAATAGATTTGCAGCGCAATCAGTATTACTAAAACAGTGAAGTAAGCGATTAGCTCGTCGCTCAGAAAAAACAGATACAAACAAAAGGAGAAATGGCTACTGTGAAGCTTATTTCATATACATACATTAGAACGGTAGGTACTAGAAATGATGTGTCTTAAATGCTGCTCACTAAAAACAGATACAATTTTTCTTTGGTATTCGACTATTCGTAAAGATAAGAAATTGCAATGAAGTACATACATTCTTCTCTGGAAGTGCACGTCCAGCCTTCTATCTATCTCTTTTCTTGATTCTGCATATTTCTGAAGTCGAGAGAATGCAGATATTGTTCTCTGGATTTCATTTTGGTGGCATACCTCCAATGCAGCTAGCTTACTTCTGACTTCTTCCTGAAGAACAAATATCATACATGATCAAGACATGTGTTTAACAAGATGAACAATGGGATCCAAGCATAACCATCATGGTCAAGGGAAGGTGCAAGACAATGCCGTAACTGGTGGGATGTTTTAATTTGCTGGAATAAAATAACTAATGTTGTTCTATAAACCAAGAAAAATGTCACAGCAGACCTAGTGCCTTGGCCTTTCATACTTCCAGAAGTAGTATGGCATATTTTGCCGAGCTTGACAAGGCTGTTAAAAACGTGCAGAAATTTTGTACTCCATAAACCAACAACTGTATGTTACATGGTATAGGCATATCAGCAGAGCTAGAACAGTGATATAACATGATGATGACGTAAAGTAAGTAACATTACTTCCCTGCCATCTTTCTTCTTGGATCTTAGGGTTTTCAATTTGTTTCAATATGTTCAAGTTGCCAAAGAACAGACTAAGTTCATTTTTTTCATACATAATAATTCAATTTATTTTTGAAATCTAGAGGTGTGCTTCTATCCATCCATCCAAACATGCTACATTTAGGATTCCTTACATTACAGGCTTCACAGCTTTATCCAGATCAACATACAAAGAGCGATTCGAGAAACATAAAAAAGATCATATGCGAGTATCCACATTCCATTGCTTGGACCAGTAAACAATACTATCAAGTGCAAAGCATAAAGGGAACTTTGTGAACCTAAGCTGCGATGAGAACACAACAAAAATTTCAATGGTAAATTACTTGAACATGCAGGTTTTATAAAAATGACCAGTACGCACTTGAACTTTGAGATGATGCTCGCGTTCCAGCTCAAGAAGAATGCTCTTCTCTAGGTTCCTTTTCTCCATTAAGTGGTATGGTACAATCTGGCCACTTAATTCATCCTCTGAATCACTGTGAAGAAACAAAAGGAATATAACAAAGAAATTACACAATGCATATAAGTCATTAGGCAAACTTCCGCGGTTTTGGAAAGAGAAAACACATGCTTCCAATGGAATCCTTATGCTTAATAGATTTTTCTAAGACAGAAGTTATATGCCTTACGAATTACGATTATCCCCTCCTCTAGGTAACTAGAAATCATGACACAAATTCATGAAAAATTCAACTACGTGTTCCCAATTGCAGATCAAACTTCACCTGGATTCCAGTTCATTGCAGGAGAACCTTGCTCCATTGACCACAAGAGCTTGGGACTCCCCATCACCAATATCGTGTTCATCTTCTGAGTCGTCTTCATCGTCAACCCGCATCACAAAGGCCTTCTCTCTCGCACTGCCATTGCTAGCCCTAAATTAAACAAACAAAACCCATCAGACCTCATGAGAAGGCAAAACACTAAATCCAAAGCAAATATGCCAAAGCGAGAGATACCAATCCGGCGGCTGCCTGAGTGGTGTGGGCGGCACGGCGCGGCGGGTGGCGTCCAGCGCGTCGAGTTCGGCGAGGACGTCACCGAGCGTCCAGCTCTGGTGGGGGTCGAGCGCCCTGGGGCACCGCAGCTCCACACGCTCGAAGCCCCTGCGGTGAGGAAAAACAGAGAGGGTGAGGCGGGTCAGTCGCGACGAACACCACCAGGAGGGAGGAGGCGAGCTTAGGAAACGGCGGGGGGCGGGATTACATCTCGGTCCTCCCCGTCGCCGCTGCCCAGTCGACAGCGAGGTGGCCCTAGGTGTCCAGCGCTCCGGGCTCCGGCGTTCTGGTGTTTAGGGGCTCCTCCGCTCCTCGCGTGAGATGTACGCAGGAGCGGAGCAGGGTGTATTCAAGTAAATGAAAGGAATCCCTACGAATTGACTCTCCCCGGTGGCCGGTGTAGAGCAAATTCGTAGCGATGGCAGGACGGGGATACGGCCGCCACACGGGGACGGTGGCTTCTCCACAAGCCTATGCGCCGGGCCGGCGGCCGGCGGCCGCGGTAGCGAGCGGACCGGGAAGGCCGACGCCGCGGTAGCGAGCGGGGCGGGAAGGCCGACGCCGCGGCGCTCGAATCGGAGAATGGAGCCGAATCCACGGAGGGCAGTGAGACGACGGCGATAGGTCGGGCCGCCGGACGCCGGACTCCGCAGAGAGAGCTTGCCGAGGAGCGTGTAGCCTGTGGGACGGGGCCGGCTAGCCGGACTAGCCCTTGCTCGCTCGCTAGGTGATTTTTTGTTTCCGGCCCAACAAAATTCATAGCTGGGCCAATTCCTTTTCGTGGGCCCTTAAGCGTTTTTTTCCTTTTTAACACGCACACACACAGCTATGCGCCTACAAAAAAAAACTTGCACTCAGTGTGGCAGTGTTCTTCTGTTCGTTCCCAATCCCAGTTCCTCCGGAGTACTATGTAACTTTCTTTACACAACGGCAATGGCAAGTATCTAACCAAACAAGAGAATTGTACATCATGGGCGTAGTTAGCCGATATCCGCAGATCAGCAATATAATGCCAAGCCGCCTTACCCAAACAAAAAAAAAAGCAATGTCAAACCGTCAACAACTTAGGCAGGCAAGTCCGGCGCGTTCGTCGTGATTCCACATTTTTATTACCATACCAATCTACCCGCTCGGCCACTCCAACTTGCCACCAACCTTCTCCCATCCTCCGTTTTCTTTTCACCGCGCGCAGATGCGAAGTAGGAGCACCGAGCACACACACATCCTTGCCCCATGATCTGATGGTTAAACCCCGCGCTCACCAGTCATCACGCACCAGGACCGGACCTACCAAACTCAAAGAGAAATTTCTCTGCACGCACGTACGAGCACCATGAGGCCGCCGTCCTGTAGTCGCCGCCGTGTCGCTCTGTGCCTGCTGCTCATCGTCGTCCTCGCCGGCCACCGCGAGCGCGCGGCGGCCGTGACGCTGTCGACGTCGTCGCGGTGGATCGTGGACCAGGCGGGGCGGCGGGTGAAGCTGGCCTGCGTGAACTGGCCGTCGCACCTGGAGCCCGTGGTGACTGAGGGGCTCGGGCGGCAGCCCGTGGGCGCCATCGCCGGGATGGTCGTGTCGCTGGGGTTCAACTGCGTCCGGCTCACGTACCCCATCGCGCTGGCGACCAACGCCTCGCTGTCGTCGCTCACCGTGCGGCAGTCCCTCCTGGCGCACGGCCTCGCCGAGACCGCCGGCGGCGTCGAGGTCAACAACCCCGGCTTCCTCGACCTCACGCTCATCGACTCGTTCAAGGCATGCAAAGCAATGCACAAATTCATTCGCTCGATATGCCCCGCCATTTCTTGGATGATCGTTTGGTAATGGTGATTGCGATGCAACGCATGCAGGGTGTGGTGAACGCGCTGGGGGAGAAGGACGTGATGGTGATCCTGGACAACCACGTGAGCACCCCGGGGTGGTGCTGCGGCAACGACGACGGCAACGGCTTCTTCGGCGACAGGGACTTCGACCCAGACGTCTGGGTCGACGGTCTGGCCAACATGGCCACTATCTTCACCTACGCGCCCAACGTCGTCGGCATGAGCCTCCGGAACGAGCTCCGTGGCCCGAGGCAGAACACTCAAGATTGGTACACGTAAGTTTTTGCATTGCTCAGCCATTGCATTCTCGATCCAATGATGAATTAATTGTTCACCGCTGATAATTAACTAACCAAAGGAAGCTATCTGCAACTCGTCCACCCCGTGGTCGCCAGGTACATGCAGAGGGGCGCGGAGGCGGTGCACGCTGCGAACCCTCGGGTCCTGGTGATCATGGGCGGCCTGAGCTACGACTACGACCTGTCCTTCCTCGCGGCGCGGCCGGTGGGTGTCAGCTTCGCGGCGGAGGGGAAGCTGGTGTTCGAGGTGCACTGGTACAGCTTCTCGGACGCGCGCGCGTGGGAGGCCGGGAACGCCAACGAGGTGTGCGGCCGCGCGGCCCGGGACTTCGCGCGGCGCGCCGGGTTCCTGCTCCCGCGCGGCCTCTTCCCGCTCTTCCTCAGCGAGTTCGGCGCCGACCTCCGCGGCGGGGACCTCGGGGACAACCGCTTCTTCCCGTGCGCCGCGGCCGTGGCGGCCGAGCACGACCTGGACTGGGCCTACTGGGCGCTGCAGGGCAGCTACGCGCTGCGGCAGGGCGTCGCCGGGATGGACGAGGTGTACGGGGTGCTCGACTGGTCGTGGACCAGGCCCCGCAACGCGACCGTGATGCCGGCCAGGATCCAGGCCCTGCAGCGCCCGCTCCAGGGGCCCGGGTACGGCGAGGCGCTGCCGTACACCGTGCTGTTCCACCCGGTGACGGGGCTTTGCGCGGCGGCGGCGCCGGCGCCGGCGGGGGCGGGCACGCTGGAGCTGGGCCCGTGCAACGAGACGGACGCGTGGGCGTACGCGCCGCCGGCGTCGACGCTGGTGCTGAGGGACGCCGCGGCGGCGGGGCTCGTCCCGTGCCTGCGGGCCGAGGGGCGCGGCCGGCCCGCGCGGCTCGGCGTCAAAGCCTGCGGCGACGCCATGTCGACGTGGCGCCTCGCGTCGGACTCGGGGATGCACGTCGCCGTCGACGCCGTGCCGGGGCTCGGCGGCGGAGAGGATGGCGGCATGCTGTGCCTGGACGTGGGCGAAGACGGCAGGAGCATCGTGACCAACCCGTGCGCGTGCCTGCGAGGGGACGGGACATGCGACCCGGAGCGCCAGTGGTTCAAGCTGGTCACGAGCACGAGGCGCGTCGCGCGCAAAGCCGGCCACGCTCGCCTAGATGGATGAATGATGATAGAGGGGACCAGACGACTTTGCTACGTTGGTTCATATGTCGGTCGGGTTAGGATATTCTTGCCGATTAATTCAGAGCTGCTACATCAAGAGAACACACTAGAACGTATGAAATAGGCAACTGAAATTTTGCAAAAAAAGCTGTGAACCCAAGAAATCTATCAAACCGAAGGAGACAAGTGTTGATGAACTTCATTTATGGTGCTGCATACCAGAGTTTTTTTTTTTGTTTTGTTTTTTGGCGCATCTGTACACAAATCTTAGATACTGGGCTACTGGCCGACGAGAAAATAGAACCGCAAAAGGTACAACATGATATAGGCAGCAGTTCATTGTACACATGTACAGATTATAGACGAGCTCTGATTAAGTGCCAAAAGCCCAGAACACACGCATGCCTGAGTTCAGGCATTACACGCTTGAGATCAAGCAACAAGTGGCACCCAAAAGGATCATATGTTTTACAGCTTTGAACACAACCATATTCTTATGGAACAAAGACACGTGCTTGAAAACTTCAGCATTGCCGCATTGGTCTTCAGAGAAATGCACTGAAAACATGTTTGACCGGTAGGATAGGACTGTAAATGGACAAGTGGAAATCCAACCTGTCAATAATTGATAGTCAAGAACAACAATTTTTCATGTTGTACAATAAAATTCGAGACACAGAAAATGAGGTGGTACAATGAAATGGTGGATATGTTACAACTCTTGCGTACCGAGAGTGCCCTATTGATCTCAGCTCCATCCACTATGCAGGTAATGGCTCTTCCAAAACTGTTGATACAAAATATATCATCAATAATAAAAGAGATGCACCTAATAGAAAGAAAATGGACAGATGAAGGTAATGGGGGTGGTAATAACGCACATACTTCAGAGATACTGTTGAAGGAGGTTAGTTGATGTATTCCTCAGTCTGCAGCTCATTCCCAGATGCACATCACCAAATGTATACCTGGATTTACAGTCACTAAGAATGGGCCCTTGTTGCCGAAATTGAAAAGGAAACAGAAAAAATGGGTGCAGACCTGTATTCGCAGTGTTCTGGAAAGCCACACCGAGCCTTTCCATAGTCCCAGCGGCAGTCTTCGTCTCTTAGTGGGCCTCGGAAAGCTGTTTATAGACCTTGGTTAATAATTTGAAAAGCTGAGAGACAAACCAGGGGACAACCATGCTGTTTGGGGAGTTCAAATTGAAGCAGACCTTTTGTCACAAACTTCGATTTTGAATCAGGATGCAAGTCGTGCCACATTTCAAGCCACAGCTCACGCATTAGTACTGGTGTCCTAACAATATTCCTGTGATTTGCTGTTAAAAATAATCTCTATATTAGTGTTGCTCAATGAATGTGGAAAGAAAGAAAGTTATGGAGAATAAGGCAATACTGCACCCCCAGAACAAGATATGCCTGAGTCTGTGTAAAATGTAAATATGCTAAAATGAAAAAGCACAAAACATTGTATAAGGCTCCCTTGCAGCATCACAATGCAGAATGACAGGTAGAAGGAAAAGTGTTACAGCTATATAAAATAATACAGTAGAAAATAAATTCTATATTTGCACCTTTATCGAGCTCCCAGACTGCTGTTCTCCATCCTGAAAGACTTTCAGCATCCTCATAATAGGTTATGTACTTCACATGTGGAGCCCTCGTCATGTTTGGTAGTATGTCCTCATCATGATGGTGATCAACGTTCATAATTGTTTGCAAATCAGATCCATCGTGTTCTGCCTTCAAGTGGAGTAGAAGAGGATAATTAGGGAGGGCAGCTTAATGTTGCCATATACTGCAAGAAATGGTCTAACAGTTCAATGAACCAAAACGAATATATAATAGCCAGGCCACACAAGTTTACCATGGTGAGTCACACCAATGAGGAAGAAAATAAAATACCTGTGGAGCCCTTGTTATGTTCACTTTTGGTCCAAGCCAATTCTTGCACCATGAGAGAGAATTGTAGGATACCTGCAATGAAACGGCTATTTATTTGCTCAAGTGAACTCGTTTAGGTTGATAAATGAACTAAGAATTTTGTTGGTAATACATACTGTTCCATCACCACTGGAATTGTTAGGCTTTCCAGCAACAGAATTACCTGATCTGGTAAGAGCAAATAATGTTACAAAGGTGCTGTGTAAATAACTAAATATATATATGCAGACAAAATCAGTGCCTTGAATGTTGTAATAGTACAAAAAATAAGGAGTGCTAGTGCTATCTAGAAAATAAAAGGTATTATTGTCTAAAAACTACAACATCCTTCTCTTCCAAAAGAAAAAAAGGGAGAGAAAACAACAACGTTCTCATTATATCAGTAAGCCATCTAGTGCCTCTCTGATCCCTGACTCTGGCCAAAAATTAAATATGGAAACTTCCTGATACCAACTAGTGATGGACGAAAACCCATTTTTCTCAAAGTAGCAATAGTCTGATCACATGTTCAAGTTTATATTTTTTATCTTCAGAACTAATAAATGCTAGAGAGGAATAATTGTTGTATTCCCCAACCCTAGAGGGTGGGATATATATAAGACATACATTGGCCTCATAGATGGGCCGGGCCTCTTATATGGGCCAACACACACATACTCCAACAATAAATGTATAGAAGAACTATTTGGACACTCTACATGAAACAAGTCGCGGTAACATACATACTCCCATTGATAGTGTAACATTCCGGAATTTTGCGTAGGATTTGTTGAATGCAAAAATGTGAATTTCAAAATTTTTGGTGAATTGTTGTGCAAGCAAACAAACATATAAGATTGTCTTCAATGTGCCCCCTATATTCTTAGGCAAAAATTTAAATTAAAGTTTAAAATCAATTTGATGTGCTAAGGATAAAATTAGGAGTGATTTGGTTTTGTTGGGCTTTTTGTTCTTGTTTGGATTTGAATTCAAATCTTAAATTTGAATTCAAATCATTAACAACTAATTACTAACCCTCTAACTCTCCTGGGCCCAAACCCCTTCCCGAAGTCTGCTTAACCCCCTTAAGCTTATCTTCCGGTTTGCAACCAACCTCAGCCCAGCCGGCCCACCTAGCCGCCCGCCGGCCCAGCTTCGTGCCAGCCCAACCAGCCGCGCGCCCCCTTTCTTCCTTCTCCCCACCGACAGCCGGGACCCATCTGTCAGCCTTCTTCTCCCCCTTTTCCTTCTTCCTCACGCCCGACGCTCCCCTGCCGCCGCGCCCGTGAAGCCACCCAAGCGCTGAGCCGGTCCCATCACAGCGCGTGCGTGGCCCGTTGCGATGTGGACGCGTGGCCGAGGTCGACGGGGGATGGCCATCTCGTCGTCCGTGCCTGGAAAACCCTATCGCCCGGTCCTATTTAACCCCCGCCGGAGGAAGCTCCCATCTGCAGCCGCCATAGCCCTACGGGGTTTCCAATCCAACCCATCTCGTTGTCTTGGAGTAGGGGAAGAAGGGAGGAGGCAAGGAGCAGGCGGAGAAGAAGAAGCAAAGCCGCGCCGCAAGGAGCCAGAGCGACGGAAGCACCGCGACGACGCCGGGAACCGCAAGCCGTCACCGCCGGAGAAGGAGCCGAGCTGGGGCGCCATCAAGAGGAGGGGACGGACTTCGATGAGCCGCACAACTTCGTCAAGCTGCTGCGATCGACTACGCTGCCTTGGTGAGCCGCCACCGACGTTCGCCCTGTTTTCCCCTTTCCGCCGCCGCGTCGAGCGCCGCCGCCTGCTAGCCCTTCTGTGGAGCCGGTCGTCGAACCGTGCCTTTCTCTGCAGGTCCCTGTCGCCGCCGCGAACCCGCAAACCGTTGACGCCGTTTCGCTAACCCATGGCCGCCGTGTCGCCGTTGCGCACCGGGGACGCCCGGAACGCGCAGGCGCCATGGCCACGTCGCGGATGGGCCGCGAGCTCTCCCCGCACGCGCTTGAAGGCCAAGACCGGGGGTGAGGCGAGCCTCGCACCCGCGTGATCCCTTTTGCATGCCCAACCTGTGCAAAGGCCGCACCCTTGCGGCCGGAGCCGTCGCCGCCATCCCTGCCTCGTCGCCGGGGATGCGCCGCCGCACGCCATCGTCGGGGAGCCGCTCCACCGGCCCGTGCTTCCCGTTTTCTTGCCAAACATCTTCGCGAGATCAAGTCGATCGTATCTCCCTTGAAACCAAGCCCCACCGGCCTTCCTTGACCCCTAGCCGTCATCGCCGTCGCCGCCGGCCGTGCGCCAGAGCACGCGCGTTCGCGCCGGCCGCGGCCACATGGCGGGCCACACCAAGTCGTGGTCGTCCGCCGCAGCAGATCCGGTGCAGCGGCACCAGATCCCGCGATCAGCGCGCCGCTGCCGTCTTGGGCCGAAAGCCCAGCAACCAACAGCCGCGGCCCATCTCGTCTTGGGTCGGCCCAAATCCTTTCAGCCCGTTTCCAGCCCGTTAACCTTTTCCCTTTTACTTTTCTTTTCTTTAACCGCTGACAAGCCGGCCCCACCTGTCATAGACCTGTTAGGCTGACGTGTGGGCCCAGTTGACCCCACTGACCCCGCTGACCATTGACCATTGACTGGTCAACGTTGACCAAGTCAACGCTGACGTCATCCGGGCCCACGATGACGTCACCAAAGCCGGCCCCACTGATGACGTCATGCTGACGTCAGCAGCGATGACGTGGCACGCTCTGGTGTTGCCACGTGTCCCAGCGTGTCTGATTTTCTTTTCGGAATTATTTAATATTTTCAGAAAATGATTTAAACTTAGAAAATTCATAATAAATCAACCGTAGCTCAGAAAAATATGAAACCAGTTTCTATATTTTTCTAAAATCATGACCTACGCGTTAGTGTAGAGTTTGGTGTTGTTTGGGTCTTCTTGCTTCGTTGTTTTGGTGTTTCTTTGCTAGTAGCTCCCGTCTTTATTTTATTTCCGCGTAAATAGGAGCTCCGGAGTCGCAGAAGGAAGCTGACGACTACACCGACTACCGGAACGAAGAGGACGAGCAATACCCAAGTTCACGCCCAGCCATTCTCTGAAATACCTATTAGACATGCAACTAGTACGCTAGCGCTTTACTTTACTCGCATGATGATGATATGCCTGCACTGCCATTTATCTACCATGATTCCTTGTTACCTATTATCCACTTTATGAGAATGCTATGCTTGCATGTGTTGGGATGGTTGTGATTGATCTTCTTGGCGTGAGTTGGGTGGTTTGGGAGGAGTAGTGCAGCTAGGCGGTGGAGGCGAGTGATAACAACCCGGTCGTTTGACCGGGGTGCTAGGGGACTGAACTCGGACAGTTCCTACGGAGTACCTATTGCGGGTACATTTATGGATTACTTGAGATTGATGGATTTGAGGAGTTTGGGCGGCAATACCTGTAATGGGTGCCGATTGCGGACCGTTGCGGCGGATCGCTTGGACGCTGATACTCGCCTTACCGACAATTAAGAACCCGGTTCAAAGTCACCTTTCAGACGTGGATTACAGTGCTCACCATCTACCCAGAATGGGGAGGGTTCCAACAAGCCTATCTAGTGCGGTACCAGGACTGTAGGAGATTCGAGTTTAATATGTGTAAGGGGGACTCGTTGCGGCGTAATCTCCCTGATTTACCACTGCCCCCGACTGGCCCCGGTGGGAAGGTTTCACATCCCTGGGGCAGATGTTAGCGTGCAGATGTTTCCCGAGCCCAGGGAAGCAGGATGGTACCGTTACTTTTTAGGGTCTTTGCTGTAGGCTGTCCCAACATGGCTAGCTACCGTCTGCAGCCCGGGTGGTTCCTGGAGCGCAACCCCTGCAGAGTGAAAACTATACGTATAGCCGTGTCCACGGTTATGGACGACCGCATCTGGATCGATGGAGATTAGCATGGGATTCTGCTTTCTTACCTTATCCTTGATTTGGGTTATGAGAGGTTGGACCAGCGTTTGCTGTTGAGACGAGGTGGGGAGGGAGCTCACCAAGTCGAATAGTGAGTGAAAGGTGTTGGCGGATGATTATTGCAGGAACCTGTTGAGGCGGGACGAGCCTGATGTGGTTGTGAGATTGGTGGATGGTTTTGGGGAGAGTTTGTGCTTGAGAGGAAAGACGTTTGGAGATGAGATGAACTTGGTTATTGCTGCTGCTTGTGCATAGGAAACCCCAGCTTAATTCCCTTGAATACTTTACTACTAGTTAGGCCACTATAAAGCTTTGCTGCATATTATGGTTGGTGACGTGGACCTGTCCCATTTCCTTGGGGACAGTCTTTGGGTACACAGGAGAAGACTCCAAGTACAAGACCAACCACGACGGATGAAGCAAACGAGGGTTGTGCGCTGCGCTCAAGGATGCCTGTGGAGGTGAAACCCCGAAGTACCAGAAGCTTATAGCTATCCGCTGCGTAGCTGTTTTCCTTCTGTCGTTTAGCCCAGAGGGCTTGTACCTTATCGCTATGTATTTATGTCATGTTTGAAGACCTTAGTCAATGTATGGATGTGATTTCCGCTGAAATGAGTTCTGTACGTGATAGCTGTTGTTCCTGGGACTATCACAAAGGTACAGGGAGTCGGATTCTCGTAATAGGGAATCCGGTTCGTTTCAGATAGAAACACAATGGATATGTGACCAAAATAAGTACCAAAGACTTCTCAAAATCAAGTTATACGATACCTGCCTTGAAAGTAGAGACCCTTCAAACTCATAAATAACATCAGTTATTATCCAGTTGTCTGGATATGGTTTTCCACTTGGTGCGAAGTAATATCCTACCTGCTTGGTTTGGAAAAAGGAGTGAAGGAATATAACTGTAATTTGAATCAGGTTTGCTATGAAACAAATATCATCATCATACCTCAGTCTTTGAATCAATCCCATAAATGCAAAATACATTCTTTATTGGGGGTCTTTCCCATGGTGTGAGAGGATTCAGTACTGGATCGCCCTGATAGTACCTGAGATCAACACAGATCAAGATATCAGGTCTTAGACTCTCAGTTACCACCAAACAATTAAAAGCAAGAATTTGTCTAATTGGTGCATGCCAAATATCATAAGTATACCCAAGCCTGAAACTTTGTATTTTGTTTTAAAGACAAAAGATGTCGGAAAAACAACGTAGCAGCAATTGGACGAAGGCTTATTTGATCCTTGCCTGTTTGTAATTTTGTAATATGGTAGTTAGGGTTGTTTTCCATAACCACCTAGTTATATATGGTTACTTAGGATTTCTTCCTTAGCTGTCCATATTGCAAGACAGGGGAAGCATCGACTTACTTCTCAAGCTGATAAACAAGAGCCTTGCTCTGAGGGTCATAATCCTCTATTGTTTTGAACAAAGTGCCATCCGAAACTTCTCTGGCAGAAAATGACAGGAGAGTTGGCTTTCCGCACTCCATGCTGGATGTTATGTTCTCTGTTATGTCCATAATGGATGGGTATGCTCCCATATCTGTGATTAAAAACGAGGAAAGGGGGGGAAGGTAACCCACTTAGTGAAAGTGAAATCCTAAACATCACATCAATAAAGGAAACGATTATTACAAAGAACCTCGAACTGAAGGAACCTCGATATTGACAAGGTCTGTGGGCCATCCAGAGTAATCTGAAATATATTCGGCTTCATCGCATTGTTGTCTGTGGGGACAACCACCCTTTCCCTCAAAAAAATTCTTCCAGTAAACATTATCAGCTTTGCAGTACTTTGAGAATGGCATAAGCCATAAAGAAGAAGCAAATGCATTGAACATTAATCGTGCTGTTCCCTGAAAACAATGTAGTAATTATAAAAATGTAAAAACAGAGACCTTGCACCAAAGTGCAACAAAACTTACAGCGAGCTAAGTGAAGAATTGTGATAATTCAAAGTCTGGATGCAACTGGACTCTTATTATGTCTAGCAAAACATTAAGTGGAATGATCAAAGGTAAAAACTTCGTGTGAACATCTAGGAGCATGCTTTAAGACTAATGACAGGAAGAAAAAATTATTACCACGATATTATAGTAAATGGGCCAGTAAAAAAACTTTTTAAAGTTGAAAGTTTCAAACTATGTTCCTGAAAGTGTTAAACCTGTGGTAGCAGGATAGGGCATTCAATGATGGGGAATTAAAAATATTACAATAAAATGAAACTAAAATTCAGAGAATGACTGACCTCACTGACTGGAAGGCCAAAAGTTGTTCCAGACAGAGCAGCTCTAACTGCTTCAGTAGATCCGAGAAGAGGAGCGCCTAAAACATAGAAAACTGGAAAGGTTCAGAATGAGTGGATAAAAAAAAATAATGTATGGTAATAATAAATCAATATTCCTTCTAGTTCTAGTTGGTATACCAACTGCAAAATATGCATGTATATGTTCATCAAGCCACTGGAGGTAGTGCTTGGGAGCAATTTCTAGTTTCAACCACTCCAAAAAGTAGCGAAATACATTATTTCCCATTGAATGAGCAAATACCAAAGATGGCCCTCCTCGGAGTTTCAAAGCAATTTCAAAAGTTAACCTGCATAAAAAATGGATGTATGAGCATCACATACCCTATTCTCTCCCCGTGCAACAATGAACTTTTCGAAAAACCATATTTGCTTGAATAAAACTAAGAACAAGAAATGACAAAAAAAAATTGCAAACCAAAGCTTATCATTTAGCAAGGTCCCCTGCATGTTGGAAACACATGTAATGCAATACACATTTATATTACCCGTACCAACAACTACTCCGTATGTCAGAGGCTGCCTTGACACCTTTTAAAAATGAGAAGGCCAATAAAAAGGTATGATATCATGTATTTATATTTAGTTCAGAAGTGGTCACACCAATGATAGTAGAAAAACTGCAGAATAACTAAAACAATATAAATGGCACTATCAGCCACGAGGAATTTAGTTGCCTCATAACAAATTGAGGAAAGTGCTACAAACTTTAATTTGTGAAAGTACAGATCTCTCTCCTCAAGCATTGACGGGGGCAATCTCCAATCATAAGGAACAGCGATAATTGCATTAGCTTCAATGCCAAACTCTACACACCATTTGACCCATTCTTTCCATACTGAAGAGAGAGGACCTGAAACCTTGCCCAATAAAACCATATCAGTATCAGGTGTTTCCCCCTTCTCCTGTTTCTTTCTTCATGAATGAATGAGATGGATAGCTTCACAATGTGCTAACAAACATAGGTAATGAATGTAACCTTGCTAACAGGACAGCCTCCTAATAAATGTAAAATCCAATGCCAATGTCAAAGTAATAAAGGGAGTTGCTATTTGGAAACTGATGCACATAGATTCTTTTCAAAGAAATAAAAAACCACCTCATTAGTTTCATGGTCTTATGTAAACATTAGATGCGGTATTTTCTGTTATGGTCTCAGCCACTTTAGTTTAAAACTTGCAAAACTGATGAGAAAGTGAACTTCATTTCATCAGCATGGAGTAGGCTGGCTTATGTTATAAGCTAACTCAGTTGGTCGAGGATGTGGATCTACACCCAGACCGCCCAAGTTCAAATTCCTGTCGAGGTGAAATTGGGTGCCTGTTTCTTGTTGATTAAAAAGGCACCTAGTTTCTCGTAATTTGCTTGATTTTTTTTAGAATACAAGCTACATATTACCGTGTAACAGATTATTTCTACTGTATAACTAATGGCTAGACTTTGCAAAGTCAATGCTAAGGAAAATAAGTAAGGTATAAGTTTACCTGTTATATAACCAGGGTCCAACTCTGTAATTGCAGAAAGACCACTATCAGGCCTTGACTTGCATTCCGGATTGTCTGTCTGATTATAGGGTTCAAGCAGCATGCACTTAAGCCAGCAATTTACGGCAGAGAAAAGCTGCACCATATTGAAGGTATCAAAACCAAGTGGTTAGGGTACACATCCATCCATGAAACTAGCGCAAATTTAGCCTCTATACACATACACCACATGACAAAGGGTTAGTTGATGGATTTATAGTATCCAACAAGCGAAAGGAGTATCCACTACCAGTCTATCCCAACAGAAACTCATCTTTTCCAGTCTCCAAATCTATAAATAGATGATCACTACAAAAGGGCAAGTATAGAGACAAACATTTGCCTAGGCAGCTCGTTGTGGATCCGTGTGTCAGAGTATATCTACGTCGCGCGCACAGACAAATAAACCAAACCTACTAAGAGAACCATATGGCATACTGATCCCTGAATATCAAACCACAGCAGCTAGCAGTAACAAAGCAATAATTGGATACTACGAGAAGAGAAGGGTAGGTGACAGATGACAGCATCGAAGGTTTCGACCTTGGCGGAGTCGAGCCAGACGGAGTCGAGGGGGTTGAAGTCGAAGGGCGAGTAGGGGCAATCCAGAACCGACCACGCGCGCAGCTGCGTGGACGCGAACCCCGGGATGATTATCCCCGACAGCTTCCGGTAATCAAACTCGGCGGCGCCGTCGCCTGCGGTCACTCCCAGGCCCGCCAGTGACACCATCGCCAGCGCCGCCGCGACGGCGAAGTCCCCGGGTCGGCGGCGCTGTCGAGGCATCACGGGCCGATTTGTCGACTGTTCCGGTGGGAATGGCCCCGGGCGCATACACCCCGGGCGCGTCCAGAGTGGGGCGATGGCAAAGGTTCCAGGCCCTGGGGCGATCTGGTCCGTCCGTTCTGTCTGAAGATGACAGTTGACCCACGGCGCCGGATTTGGCGGTAGAAGTCCCCGCGACGGCGGCCCAAAGGGGCAAGGCGGCGGCGCTCGGCTCTGTGCGATGCGGGAGAGAGGCGAGCGCAGTGGCTGGGGCAGCAGCAGATGGGGAACGCCGACGCTAAGAGAGACGGCGGCGCGACGCAGCCGTTCCGCCGCCGGAGAGGGAGTGGCGACACATGGGCCCGGTGGGCCAGGTTGAGTCCGGGTTGGGCCTGCGCCATGCGGCCCATGAGTAATGACGGTTGGGTCGAGTTCGGCTGGGCTGGCCCCGATAGGGGTTAGTTTTTTCTTTTCTCTTTTTTTTGGATAACATTTTCAATGCAAAGAAATATAAAAAAATATAGATAAATCATCTAAGTCTCGAAAAATACTCTAAAGATTCTAAAATCTCGGGAAAATAAAAAGATAGAATTAGAAACGAGAACCCAAATAAAATATTTAGACCTCATGAAAGGGATTTTAGCACATTTTAAAAATTAGAATTTGCTCCAGAAAAATAGGGATAAATCCTCAGAAAAACCTTTTAGGCCTCCAAACGCATTTTGAAGACTCGAAACACCTATAAACATTATAACCTATATTTTTAAATTTAATTTAGAAAACAAAAAAATCTATACTATATTCCCTGATAATTACATAAATATTGAATTTTAAAAAAAACTGAAGAAAATTATTGTATTAATTGATCTTATTATTCACATCCACATAGGCAGTAGGATATCGTTCTCGTCTTCTTTTGTGGTGTGGGGCCCAAAGCCCGTGAAGTGAGGATAGGTGGGAGTGGGTGCGGGACCCCGAGGGCGAGGAGCGTCTCAAACGTGGAGGCGTTCTAGAGATTTGAATCGTCTGATGCCGAACGAATGGTTTGGATGGATCTATCTTATCATCTCCCCGAGAAGGATGGGTCAAAACTCCAATCGTGAGAAGTCAAAGTGGAACTGCCAATTCGGAGCCACTCGGGAGGGTCATGTGTGTGCTGTGTGTCCGTGCGCTCCGAGCGAATATGGAAGCGATCGTTTTGGAAGGAAGGAACGGTTTGGATTCACCTAGGGCGCGGCCTGCAAGTGAGTCACACACAGAGTAGATCAAGTCCATTTTGACCATGGCCCGAGTAATTGTGGCAATAGGCCGAAATTCAATCTTGTTTCATTGCGATGGAACGCAGGGTGTAGTGAACGCCCAATGGGAGACGGACGTGATGGTGATCCTCGACGACAGAGGTGGAGCTGCCTTAGCTAGTGTAAAATATTGTCTTTATATGATTTGACCCCGTTGTATGAGTAGAGCAGACCCCGACGTTGTGATCGGCTGGCTTCGCCCCTGCTGGAGAACCACGTGAGCACCCCTGGGTGGTGCTGTGGCAACGACGACGGTAACAGCCTTTTCAGCGATAGGGACTTCAACCCAGACATCTGGGTCGACGGCCTGATCAACATGGCTACTATCTGCGCCAACGTGCCGAACGTCGTTGACATGAGCCTCCGAAACGAGCTCCGTGGCACGAGGCATAACCCTGAAGACTGGTACACGTAAATTTTTGCTCAGCCATTGCATTCTCCAATGATGACTTGTTCACCGCTGATAACTAACCAAAGCTGGGCGCGGAGGTTAATTTAAATATTGGATTAAAAACATTGGAATATTTTTTTTTGTTCCCAAAAATGCAGGTTACCTAACCATAATAAAATTGATGAAACTTGTAGGTCTTTCACCATTTGTTGATGCCAATTTAGTTCGAGATTAGAGATTACAAAATTAGAATTAATTTATTGCTTAATAATGCTCCTTGAAACCCCCATCTTATTTGAGCCGTTACTACCTGTGATCACGAGGAAAACATGAGAGGCGTGTGTGGATTAGAAGAGTAAACAACCGTTTTACCAATTAGCCGGCCATGTGTGTTCATGCTTGTGTACGGACATTTACTCTATTTTCGGCCGAATCTCATCACGCACGAGCATACGAGAAGAGACACATCGGGCTGGTGACCATTTTTGATGCTTCATTCCGTGCAAATCCAGTACAAACTTATGATTCCCAGTGTCAAAATCTCAAGCCCCCACCCCCACTGTTTTGATCGGCACAGTCTCATATAAAGCAAGTCACATACTCCCTCCTATTCGTTATATTTGACGCTGCCGACAAATTTTTTAGCCTGTGGTCAGGTTTGTTTTCTTGTCTGGAACCAGAGGCGGAGCCAGCTATCTGGCTAGGTTTGGCTGCTGCCATACCTAAAAAAACTTAAAAAAACTAAATATATGTATACAAGTGTATAATATACGTCTACTTAGATAATAATCAATATGCCAACACGCAAGTCTACTTAACTAATTTAGTATTTTGGTGCTTGCCGGCCTTACATAGTTGATAGTTATATTATACATATTTGATATTTATAAACTCGCCATATCTAGAAAATATTCCTGCCTCCGCCACTGTCTGGAACGACAAGTAAAACGGATCGGAGGTAGTAACTTGTTCCTGCAACTAAGCTGCAGCAGCCAACAGGGTTAGTTGACAGCACGTGCTAATCTCGGTCAAAACAGCATGCATGTTTTGACCTCAGACAGCACGTCGATCTTACGTGTGACTCGGTCAAGTACGTGCAGGGTCGAGAGCAGGAAAAAACATCTGGGCAGCCGGGCTGCAAATTCCCTCCGGGGCAGCCGTCCCGCGATGCACGACGCGTGGACGACTAGAGAATCCAACGTGTGTCTGGTCTTTGCCCTCCCGCACGCTCGTCTCGGCACCAGCCTCCAGCAGTCCAGCCACCGACGTTGACTGTGGCTCGGCTAGAATGTCTGCTGACAGCAGGGCTGCACCTAGGGGTGGCAAAGGGCCTTTCATTTTATAATAGAAATTTTAAGGACCGGGCTCTATTAGGGCGAGCCAAAAAAATACTAGTTTTTTATTTAAATTTGACTAGGACCAAATTGAATTGTGAAGAAACAAACGAGTCATGATCCATTACCACCCCTAACTGCACCCAAATACGTTGACGGCACGTGCTAAGCTGCTGTGCAGAGTATGGCCGGTGAAAATGCCAGCAGGGCCGACAAAATGCGGAGACGATCGAGTCGAGCCGCGAGGTACTCAGTCCGCATCTAAGCCCGACTGGTGAGGTTGAACACTGGATGGTGCATATGGCGGAGGCGGCGGGACGCCGTTGGAGGTGTTGGAAGTGGCTGGAGTGGAGGAGGCCGTGGACATCACAGACGCTCTCTCTCCGTCTTATCCCCGTCCTACTAACTCTGCTGTCACTGAACGTAACCTCGATCAGAAAAATATGCGAGGGAAACTTGCAACTAAGCTGCAACAGAAGAAATAACGCGTGACTCGAGCACGTTGACGGCACGTGCCTAGCTGCTGTGCATAGTATGGCCGATGAAAGTGGCAGCAGGGGCAGGCCCGACCGAAGGCATAAACGATCGACCTGCACGGCACTCAGCTGAACTGTGCGACCTCATCTGAGCCCGACTTCTGAAGTTGAACACTGGATGGCGCGCGATGGTACCCGACTAATCCATTAATCCGGATCATGGGGTCTTAAACACCCCTGATCCGTACGCTATTCCACGGTACCGTCACCACAACACTCATGCATGTCGTTGTTGCATGACACTCCAGATGCTTGCAACAAAGCGAGAGTGACGCCATCCATGCATAATGCATTGCCCTGGTAATTACCACACACAAGTTTTCCAATAAAATTAAAGAACTTATATCACACGCATACATTTGTTCACTGGGAACGCAGTTCTGTGATTTTCATCAGAACAGCGCGCGTAAACACGATACAATCATCAACACGTACACGCACATAAAAACACCAAGTATATATGACAGACATACTTTATCGACTCACATGACCTTGATCCACCCCTGATCGAGTGAGAGTGACTGGCTTATTCTTCCATTCTTTAATTTCCCCGGCGCGTAGTGCTTCAGAGCTGGAACATCCCCCACACGCGCGCCATCAATCTTCTTCCCCTGCTCGACAAGAAACCGATGGAACGATCCATGAGGTTTGCAACGAACGAGATATATATACTAATTTTGCATCGCCCACATTACCCTTCCCGCTCAACTGCGGCTTTCCGCAGCCGGCGTTTAATGGATCACCCACCTGCGGCCGGCACGGCGCCGTGGCGTGGCTCGTGCCGCTGCTCCCTTTTGGCGAATCGCACCATGAGCCCGTGCTTCATGTAGAGCGTGGTGTTGAGCTTGGGCTTGACCTCCTCCTGCCCCGGCAGCACCTCCACCCGGAACCTCCCCAGCACGGCCGCCGCCACCGCCTTCATCTGCGCGTACGCGAACCGCTTCCCGACGCACAGCCTCGGCCCCGCGTTGAACACCACGTACTTGTAGGGGCTCTCGCTTCCCCCCGCGAAGGCGCCCGTCCTCGGGTTCAGCCACCGCTCCGGCCGGAACTCCAGGCAGTCGGCGCCCCACGACGCCTTGTCCCGCCCCATGGCGTACGTGTAGTAGATCACCCGCTGCCGCGCCCGCACCACCGTCCCGTCCGGCAGCACGTCGTCCTCCACCGCCTCCTTGAAGTCCGCCGGCACCGGCGGGTACAGCCGCATCGACTCCGTCAGCGCCGCGTGCAGGTAGTCCATGCCGCCCATGGTGGTGCTGCCGCTCTTGGCCTCGGCGCCGGCGGCGATGTCGGCGAGGACGCGGGCCTCGACGTGCGGGTGGGACGCGAGGAGCCAGAAGAACCAGGTGAGCGCGACGGAGCTGGTGTCGCGGCCGGCCAGGATGAAGCTGATGCAGAAGTCCCGGAGGAACTCGTCGGAGTAGCCGCCCTCGCCGGGCGGCGGCGACGCCATGAGCCGCGAGAGGAGGTCGCAGCGCCCCGCCAGCGTCCCCGTCTTGCGGAGCTCGGCGCGGCGCTCGGCGACGGTCCGCTCGGCGAACGCGCGCACGGCGGCGGCGGCCTCCACGAGCTTGCGCTCGGTGCCGACACACAGGAATCGCTTGGCCTTCCACACGAAGGGCGGCGTGACGAAGCGCGCCAGGGAGAGCTCGGTGACGCGCTCGAAGGCGCGGGCGAAGGGCACGTCGGGGAGGCCCTCGGCGAGGCAGCCGGCGTCGACGCCGAACGCGGCGGCACAGATGTTGTCGAAGGTGAAGCGGAGCAGCACGTCCTGGAGGTCCACGGCGTCGCCGCGGGCGGCGACGCCGTCGAGAAGCGGGACCAGCCGGCCGCGCACGAGCTCCCCGACGGTGCCCGCCGAGAACGCGAGGAAGCGCGCCGAGTGCATCTCGGCGGTGGCGGCGCGGCGCTGGGCGCGCCAGGCGTCGCCGTCGGCGTTGAAGATGCCGTCGCCGAGGAGCTCGACGAAGCGCTCGCGGTAGTAGGGGCCCTTGGGGTAGTTGGCGAAGTTGGTCTTGAGGACGTGCTCGACGTTGGCCGGCACGGAGGTGACGACGCCCGAGGAGCCGCCGCCCCACGTGCCGCGGTACGGGAACGTGCCGCCGGCGCGGGACAGCGCCGCCGTGCCCCAGGAGTAGATGTCGTCGATGTGGGCGAAGAGGGACGGGATGATGCCGACCACCGGCCAGATCACGGGCGCGCCGGGCTTCGTGGAGAGGCGGCTACGGGCGGCGCTGCAGGCGAAGAGCACCGCCGCGGCCACGGCCAGGTCCGACGCCCGGAGGTACTCCCGGACGAAGCGCAGCAGCGCCGTCGTACTGGGCACGAGCGACGAGAGCTCCATGTCGCTCGGCGGTGGTGTTTTGCGACGGCCGGCGGCGGCGCGCGGATGGAAACCGATCGACGTGCCAAGATGGCTAGATGAGGTAGCTAGATGTTTTGGACGATGCGTGCTCTGGCTGTGGGTGAGGTCTCCTCGATATATATACACGCGCGTGCTCGGGCGGCGTACAGTGTGCTGTGTGGTGCACTGCTAGTTACTAGGTGGTTGCCCGGTTGGTGTATGTGTATCCCCCGGTACGTATGCGCTGGGCCGGGGTGGAGACTGGAGAGTGACGGGTATCTAGATGGGACCCAGGGGTGGAGTGGCAGTGCGGGGTATACGTATATAGGCTGGTCTATTCGAGGGAGGGGTTAGGGAACTGAAGGGACGAACGAGCTGCCGCATTGATGTTTGGATGCGCCCTTGGGACGCGAAATTCCCAAGTGCATGCCCATGCGCACACTGGGTTAGCTTATCTCTGGGTTTTGGGACTTTGGGTTGCAGAGTCTATTCGCTGGTACGGTGCATGTATAGGAGATTAATGGCTTCAAGTTCTACTGCAGTAGAGGGCGTGAGTGAACATGGACGAGGATAACAGATAAACATTGCAAGGAATGACGATGAAAAATATAGAGAAAGGTCTAATTTGCACCCTCCAACCATTATAAAAGTTTGGTTTTCAACCATCTACAATAAAAACGGACATCATAGTCCATCCAACTATCGAAACCGTGCAAATTAGGACTTCTGGATGGTTTCCGTGGTGGTTTTCAATTTTTTTTAAAAATGGTTGAATCTAAAAAAAATCAACACTAATTTATTTTAAATCCAAAAGTTATCAAATTTTCACTCAAAAAATTCTAAAAATGTAATCTGTATGTTGGTGCTCTATTGCAAAACAATGATTTAAATAAATAATAAGTATGACTAGAAGCAGTAAAAAATGAGAAACAACAATATATAAAATTCAGATTACTCCCAACAGATCACCAACATATAGGTTACATTTTTAGAATTTTTATGATACTGGTTTTATTTTTTTGAATCTAAACTGAATTTGTCATGATTTTTTAATATTAAACTATTTCTTAAATTTTTTAAAGAAATCGAAAACCACCTCTGAATCCATCAAAGGTCCAAATTTGAATGGTTTTGAAAGTTGTATGGCCTATGATGTCTGGTTTTATAATAGAAGGTTGAAAATCAGACTGTTCATTTCTGTGATAATTGAAGGTTGTAAAATAGACTTTTTCTAAATATATATAATGGTTGTGTGAAAGGTCGTTGCAAGGAATGCCACGAAATCATTGCATCGACGATAGTGTCCTGTCCCACGTACATACATGTATCTGACTTTAATTTTGGGTAAATCTTAGGTATCAACGTCTAACATATGACGACATTGTTGGCAATCCACTATGTACGTGCAAACTCTGATGACATCGATCTGTACGTGCATATGCAAGCTTTACGAGGGTCGTCAGTCATCACGACCTTGTTGTCTACCGACGTTGCTGGCAATCACTGCGGGAAACCGGGTGCTTGTCGAGTGACTGGGGCACTCGGCAAACCCTGATATACAGTCGGCAAAGGCAAAGGGGACTCGGCATAGCCCGTGTCGGCAAACAGCCCCTTTGTCGAATGTCTTTTGTCGGGCACTCGGCAAAGGCTTTGCCGAGTGTAGAAGCCGACACTCGGCAAAATAAAGCACTAACGGACGGCCGCGGACGGCACGACGGCGTTCGCGGCCGTCTGTTAGTGCTGACGAGGTGTTTGCCGAGTGCCACACTCGGCAAATACTAGGATCTTTGCCGAGTGCTAAAGCCCTGACACTCGGCAAAGAGGCTGTGCAGGGCCTTCCCCTAACCAGCCTTTGCCGAGTGTCAGGGCTTTAGCACTCGACAAAGAGGGCCTGTTTGCCGAGTGTTAAGGCAAAAACACTCGGCAAAGGCTGTTCCAGAAATTACAAAAACGGCCTGTTTGCCGAGTGTTAAGGCCAATACACTCGGCAAACAGGCCCTTTGCCGAGTGTAACACTCGGTAAAGCATCAATTTTGCCCCTGTTTTTATTTATTTATTACGTTAAAAGGACCCCTCAACAAAAACATCACACGCAGTTTATAATAGGCATCACAACTTCTTGCCTCCTCCCGCCCTCATGACCACTTCTCCATTAATGTCGTGGGCGGTCGGATCCCAGTCTGGCCCGTGGACCTCCCTCGCCACCTCTGTATATGCTGAGAGGCGACTGTGGACGTTGGCGTTGCTGTATGCCGCGGGCCCGTCCTCCGGGTTGTACTGGACGTCGGAGGTCGCCTTGCCCTTGTGGGCCATAGCAAATGCCTCGAGCTGTGAGCAAGGCGCATCACCATGTGACGCCGACTGGAAAAATAAACAATAAGAATTAGTAATTACACAGAATTGAGTGAGCGAATATAGAAATGACTCGGCGTACCCATTTGGCCCTGTACTCCTCGAGGCTAAGGTTGCCATGATGGTGTGAGACACCGGACATCAGCAAACACCGCTCCCGGCAAAGGTCATGCTGAACGGCCCACTCGGCGCTGCACCACTTGTCGACTATCGCCTCCCAGCATCTGGGATGCGGGGCGCACCACCACGGAATCGCCTACAAGACATCAAGTGTACGACATATAACAAGATCGAATTTAAAGTACTTAATCTTAGAATAAAACATTATTGATTTTCATACCGCCATGTATTGCTCCTTGGTCTACTTCGTCTTTCTTGCCTCCGGCTTCTTCACGGAGATCTTGAGTGTAGCGAAATAATCAATTACGGCCTGCACGCGCGCTTCGTAGTGCAGGTCCTTGACAAGCTTCCAGCAGGCTGCATGTGCCACAGCATCCGCCAAAGCCTCCTGTCCCGGGGCGCATCTGTAAAAGTCCTGCGCATATATACACGATGAATGTTGCATTATTTGTAGATTGTTCGATGAAAGTGTTGTGTTGAGCAATGTAGTGCAATAAATACTTACCCACAGCTCTCCCTTTACCCGCTCGGCCTTGTTGTTGAAGATCCTGCCCTCCCGGTCCTCCTGATGGCCAGTGGCGACGTAGTGGTCAAAGGTGTAGCCCGGCTCCTCCCTGCCGCCAATGGTCACCAGACCCGGAAACAGCTCCCTGCAAAGAAGACCCAGGATGCCGTTGACTTTCCACTCACGGTCATCCATCCCTTTACATATCACCGAGAAATAAATTTCTTTCATACCAAATTTATAACAATAAATGCATCTACCGGATGCTAGCATATATGTCTAATAGGTAAAGATAGGTCCTAATCCCACCCGAGAATGTGTAGACGGGTAGTTTCCATGCTCTACTCGTATCCAAGACGGAATTTCGGCAGCACCTCCCCGCTATTCTCCAAATACACGTCCAATTACGGAGATTGTGTATTCGGAGAACAACAGGGAGATGATGCCGAAACTCAGCCTCGGTACGAGTAGAGCATGAAAACTACCCATCTACACATCCTCGAGCTGTCCAAAAACGTGGACAATTCGAAACAGATACGGTTAGACATATGCAAAGATTCACATATTCACAACCGTATCTCTTTCGAACGGGAGACGCCTAACTAGGTTACGTGACACAGTAGTGCACAATCTTGGCATGTTGTATTTAACTGTACGGTATGAATTCTTTGTCATGTTTTTGCGTATCCTACAGTAAATAAGATGTCGTATCATCTTATTTACTGTAGGAAATGCAAGAACATGGCAAAGAAGCCACACGGTAAAGATAAATACAAGAGATGAAGAAGGTACACAACTTAAATATGGATCTACGAATTAAATACTGAGGGCGTATGGTTTTGCATGTACTCACCTACGGGCTCGATGGCGGGCGAGTCGGTGACGCTCGTGTCGGTGCAGACGGCGGGGAACGACTTGCGGCGTCGGGGTCCAAGTCGAAGACGGTGCAACAGCCTCACTGAAATAAAAACAATTTTTTGTCAAATAAAAAATTTGGCAGCACCTCCCCTACACGGGGAGGTTTCTGAAACCACACATCCTGCAAAAAACATGGCACGAAGGCCGACAACCACATAACAAGGATACGGCATGAAGGCCGACAACCACATAACAAGGATGCGGCACGAAGGCCGACAACCACATAACCGTATCCACGGCACGAAAGCCGACAACCACATAAATATATCAAAATTCTATCATCCATATCCATATAAATATATATAAATTGCACCCATCATATAACAACTTATATTGTTGTATCGTTTTGGTCCAAGAAGTTGTAAAACATACAAATAGGTACACAAACTTGTCAAGTGTGCGCATATATGGTCAAATATACGCCATGAAGCGTATTTTGCTATGATGGCAGTCCACATGATTAGTTTGGTTCACAGTCATTGATTTAAGGAGGCAGATACATGACATCATGTTCTATGTCCAATTTTATTAAACTCCCATGATTTTGTTAATACATATTCAGTAAAAAATATGGATGTCACCCAGTATCAAGTCTGCTGCAATGCGCATGGATGCGTTGATCTTTTGCACTATCACAAGCACACTAATTTTTATATTTGTTTTCTGCGAGTATTTTTTCCCATTTATTTGCTAATCATCCTCCAAAGGCCGAATCCAGCTTTATATATAAAGCATAAAGGAAATACTGGGATTACCAGTTTACAATAAAGCACAAGCCGCTAGAGGAGCAGCCCCGATCCAAAAACTAGCCCTCCAGGCCACGCGCCAGAGATAGGTATAAACTACTCACGGCGAACAAACTACAGGGCCAATAAACCATTACACTATCGATCGGACCCGACCCTTCGCGGCGCCTAAGACTCCACCACCAACGGCTACAGGAAGACCTCCAAACAACGCCTTCAGGAAGGCAAAGGTGCGACGGCACCAGCGTTTGCTTTTCACCATGGAGAGTTTCCACGAACCGCCGTCGAACGAGATCCTGCAGACAACGCCCTCAGGAGGGAAATGCAAACGCCGTTGCCCAACCCGGCACCCGGATCGAAGCTTACACTTGAGGATGTCCGCCTCGACGAGCCGAGAGCACCAGTACCAATCCCACTCGCTTTCATCCACCGCCCACCATCGCAGCCGCCGAAGCTCGCCACTAGATTCCATATGCACCCGATTAACAACACCCGACTCCTCGGGGAGTTTTGGAGCCCTCGATTGGCCCCAAAACTCCTGTCGTCCCCCAATTGGACGGCACCGTGCTAAGCGGAGTGAGACAGAAAGCATGAACCTAGCGGCGGGGACTTGGGGCGCTAAGGAGACTGCTTCGTCGGCGACGCGAAAATCGGAGGCGGCGCACCGGCCAAGATGAAGCCGTAGGCTTGTGCTCCTCCACCCCTCCACAACAATGCGGCCAAGAGGCCAAGCATACGGGGAGGGCCAAGGCTGGCCCTGGCATGGGAGCCACCGAGAGGCGAATCCTCCATGGCGCCCCCAACACCGCGGTGGCCGGAGATCCAGCCAGCCACGCCGCCGCCGACGCGCCAGGCGGCCGCCCGCCCCTAGCCGCCGCCGGAGCACCAACGGGGATGGGCAGGGCCGCCGACCCAGATCCAGGGGGGCGCCGCCCCTAGATCCGGCCACCAAGCCGGTGAGGTGCCTCGAGGCGGCCCGCCCCGAGCCACGCCAGGCCCGAGGCCACCGCGAAGCCGGCCGGCCGGCCGGCCGCCGGACGAAACCAGATATGGGCCGCCCCCAAATCCGGTCGTCCCTGACGACAGGAGCCGCCGGCGCCGGCCAATGCCGCCACGGCGACCGAGCAGGAGGGAGCCGCCGGCGCCGGCCAATGCCGCCACGGCGACCGAGCAGGAGGGAGCCGCCGGCGCCGGCCATCGCTGCCACGGCGACCGCGCAGGAGGGGGCCGCGCCCCGGCGCCGGACGCCATGCACTCGCCTGCAGGAACCAGCGAAGAGGAGCAGAGAGAAGAAGAGAGGGGGAGAGGAGCCCCGCCGCCACCGTCCTCACGGCCGCGCGGCGGTTGCCAGCTCGGGCGGCGGCGGGGCAGCAGAGGCGAGAGAGGGGCTGAGGGAGCGGCGGCCAGGCGGGTTCCGCCCGTGTCGCACTCGGGATGAGAGCGACCGGGCGTCCCCCGGAGAGGAGTCTCCGTCCATTTGCTAATCATCCTATGCCTAATTGCATGTTTCTTCGGTGCTTCCTGGAGTGAGAGGCTTCTATTGCTAGCTTCATCCACACACAAAATGGATATCGCAATTGTTGAGTTTTTCTATTTTAAATTTAGCTCTTTTCAAAGGGGGAATATCTTTTAGAAACACGGCAGAGAAGTTACCATTTTCAGAGATATAGACATTAGTGTTGTCATGGTTTTCCTAAAGCAACAGGTCATAAAATACGCTATGTGGTATACATGTGACTGTACATGCACAAAAATGACAAGTTTGTGTATTAATTTGCACGTTTTACAACTAGTTAGACCAAAATGATACAACCATACAAGTTCTTGTATGGTGGGTGCAATTTACTCATGTTTCTATCCTATATATGAAAAACAACAACTACCACATCCTACACAAAACAGCAACTACCACATCCTACCACAAACTAAGTTGACAACTAGATTTTCACACGTTCTACACATGCATAGCAAATTTTTCATAACAATTTTGCCAAAAAAAATTACCTTCAGGACGTCGGGCAGGGGCACGGGCCGCCGGCGTGGGAGCAGCAGCGGGTAGGGGCGGCCGGGACCAGCGGGCAGGAGGCCGGCGAGGAGGCCAAGGGCAGGGAGGAGGCCGGCGAGGAGGACGGCCGCGGGGAGGAGGCCGGCGGCGACAGGGGCGGCGGCGGCTCGAGGCGGCGTCCGGGCCGGCGGCGTGGGCCGGCGATGCGGCGCTCGGGGCGGTGGCGGCGCTCGGGGCAGCGGCGGCGGCTTGGGGCAGCGCTCGGGGCGGCGTCCGGGGCGGCCGGGGAGGAGGACGGCCGGGGCGCGGAGGGCGGCGTTCGGGCCGGGGAGGCGGAGGCGGGCCGGGAGCAGCAGGGCCGCCGGCGTCCCGGCGTCTGGGCCGGGGCACGGAGGGCGGCGGCGGCGGGCGGCCGCGGGCCGGAGGGCCGGCGGCGGGCCGGAGGGCGGGCGAGAGGCAGGGGGCGGCGGCGGTGGGTGGGGAAAGGATGCGGCGGCGGCGTGTGTACGGGCGGGGGCGGGGGCGTGTGTAGATATGCTAGGGTTGGGGGCCGCGTGGGCGGTTAAGTCCCCCCGGGCACCCCCTGTTTGCCGAGTGTCCCAGATCGGGCACTCGGCAAACAGATCTACCACGTGGCCGCGCGCTGGCCGCTGACGTGGCCGCGCGCGGCCGACGGGGATGGCCACTTGGCCTGTTTTGCCGAGTGTCTGCCCCAGGGCACTCGGCAAACTTGCCCTTTGTCGAGTGTAGGCACTCGGCAAATGTGCCACGTGGGCCAATGACGTGGCCCGCGCGGCCGCGGGTCGGCCAGCCCACGTGGCATCTTTGTCGAGTGTCTCCGACCGGACACTCGGCAAACGTGCTCTTTGCCGAGTGTCTCTGAGCTGACACTCGGCAAAGGTGTTGTTTGCCGAGTGTAGCACTCGGCAAACATTTCCCAGAACATTTGCACCGTACCAAATTTTCCAAATTTGAACAAATACACATCAAAATATCTTGTCAAATATATTCAACAATGCACATTATATGCTTCAATGAAATGTTTTCATTATTTCATGCCTATATAGCTCATAATTCCTTCATAACTTTCATTATTTCATGCGGAGAAGGACATAGAAATAATTTAAAAATATCAAATGGGTCTGGAAAAATATGATAACTTCAAATGAAGCAATCTACGTCGTCTATTGCCTATAGAAAAAGTTATGAACTCAAACTCTAATTCAACTTCACTTCGTTTCGAAATCCAGCTGTCTCCTTCTCAACTCTCCGAAACTTCTACGGGGATATGCTCCGATTGGAAAGGGCCGTATATATAAACTTTTCGAAATCATCTCAACTGTTTCCCACATGCTCCACATAAGATATAAAGAGCCTTTGACAAGTATCACTGGAAAAAAATAAAGTTTGGAGCCCAAAAACATAAGTTTAAAAACTAAGGTCCTGACTTTGCCGAGTATTTACAAAGAAACACTCGGCAAAGGCTAGCTTCGCCGAGTGTTGCCTGGTGAGCACTCGGCAAACAGGAGGTTTGCCGAGTGCCGGCCTGCAACTCTCGGCAAACCCACCAAGTTTTTTAAAAATATTTTCAAATTTGCAAACTTTTATGTTTGAATTCCAAGTTTTTTAAGAATATTTTCAAATTTTTAAAATTTTTGCCGAGTGTCTAAAGTGTGCACTCGGCAAAAGTCCAACCCCGGACCTGGCTGGACATGTGCAGTGCACGTGCCACCTCTTTGCCGAGTGTCGGCTGGAGGACACTCGGCAAAGCTGTAACAATTCAAACGGCCGCCAACGGTCGTGGGCGCGCGCGGCACATGCTGGACACGTGCCGCAGCTTTGCCGAGTGTCGCTGAGCTGACACTCGGCAAAGAGGTGCTTTGCCGAGTGTCAGTCCAGAGGCACTCGGCAAACCAGGGGCCTCCCAAACGGCTGTGGACGGCCGCGGGCGGCCGTTGGCGGGCGTGTCGCGTGATGAGCACGTGCGCCTTCTTTGCCGAGTGCCTCTGGCCTGACACTCGGCAAAGCTCTAATTTGCCGAGTGTCGCTGGCCTGACACTCGACAAAGCACCTCTTTACCGAGTGTCGCCTATATGCCGAGTGCCTTGCTACGGACACTCGGCAAAGTCTTTCTTTGTCGAGTGCCCGACAGAATGCACTCGGCAAAGTTCCGGACACTCGGCGTATGCCGGGTTTCCCGTAGTGAATACATCCACACTGCACTACGTGTACACTTTCAACAACCTGCACCGCATACCACACGGATCGATACCGACATGACCTTCGGTCCACATCGCTCACCACGGATGTATATAACCAACAAAAACAAACAAGAGAAAAACGGAACTCGCCAAACGCGTGACACGGCTCTGCTGGCACGATATATGATGCCGTCGATCGATCGATCTCGTCCCAAAACAGACGACGTCGAGTTGATCAGCACAAAAATAATCCCGACGCCGACCCCGCCGGCACGGCCAGCACCAGCGCACACGCTTCCCCGAACTGCCCCGGAAGCGAGCGATCGCGTCGAAAGGGCCCGCGTCACTGTTGAGGAAAAGGAGGAGAGCGCTGGCTGGAGCATGCATGCACTTGTGGCCCGCGGCGCGCTGACGAGGCTGCTGCTTGCTCGCCCATCGGCAGACCGGCACGGCGCCTTGCGCGTGCTACTGCTCCGTCCGCCGGCTCGCGAGATAGAATCCTCTTGCACTTGCACGGGGGCATGGCATTCAAAGCGAGATACGCTCCTATTTATTCGGTTTGTTGAAAAGAAGAGGGAAAAGAAAGCACCAAGCATAAAAAATTGCTGCCTCTACGTGTCAAGATGCCGTCTAGAGATTATATTATCATATAGTAAGTTGTTTTCCTTTTGGCGAAATGTAAGTTGTTTTTTTAAACAAAACATATAATGCACGAGTTCGAATACATAAATATACATATTGTCATCCAGTATTTTATTAGGGCGTTGCACCGCACCGAGGAAGAAGGTCCTTTTTGGGGGGCTCTGGAAGAAGAAGAAGAGTAGACACGTACAAGTAGTTGTTGGATCGGTTGGTTAAACTGCGTGGCGAGAAGTGGTTACCGGCCGGCATTGATCACCGGTCAATGGCCTTGGTTGCACAATAAATCTCAAGCTTCTTCCCAGCCTGCTCGTTTCGGCAATACTTGCCGGATTCTACCGGCTACACATTTCCAGCCGCGTTGCGCAGATCGGCAAATGGAAACTATAAAGTTGCAACGAACGGTGCTTCCATTCCATTCCATTTCATCCGCTCCCAAACACACTAGGCGTTGCGTGCCGCCCGCGCCTTACACCTCAATTGGTTAATTTCTTCGGTTGGAGAATGTTTGGACCGTGTAGAAACTGAAACACAGAAAAAGCAACGGCACCAACCGGTGCAAACAGTGGGAGACCAAAAATGTGGTGATGTATATGCCACATGCGCGCCCGATCCGTTGTATCAGCAAGCAACGCATCCAATCAAATGAAGAGGCATTATATTCGCCACGGAAATTCTAGTGCCGCCTGTTAGATCAGGCATCCTATCAGACCGACGCAGCACCAGCAGCTGAAGCAAATCGTAGCGACCGTCGTCAGCCTTGGGATCGCAACTGCAATTCGGCTTCATTTAGTGCGGTTCATTTTCGGGATGGATTTGGAAACAAACTGTTGCGTCAGTGTCATGGGATGTGTCCGTTTCTGTGATCGGCTCCGGGCCGGGGAACGCAGAGTCAGCAAGTCAGTCAGGGCGCTGTCAAGTGAGCTGCAACATGTACCCCATCTTACATCCAATCAGCATTAACATGGATGACAGATGGAACAGTAGTTGTTGGCGTGTGGTCTGTGATTTTCTTCCGGGTTTTTGTAATGTCGGTTCAACGCCCGAATTTGAGTTCCAACCTGTACGTTAGTAATTGTTCGCTACAGTACGTACAGCATGTGTCGCAGTTGAGCTGCTACATCAAGAGAACACACTAGAACGTATGAAATAGGCAACTGTGAAATTTTGCTAAAAAGCAAATGAACCCAAGAAATCCATCAAACCGAAGGAGACAAGTGTTGATGAACTTCATTTATGGTGCTGCATACCAGAGTTTTTTTTTGGGTGCAGCTGTACACAAGATGAATATATGCTGTATTTCTCAAAACTTACATACTGGGCTACTGGCCGACGAGAAAATAGAACGGCAAAAAGTACAGCGTGATATAGGCAGCAGTTCCTTGTACTCATGTACAGATTATAGACTAGCTCTGATTAAGTGGCCAAAAGCCCAGAACACAAGCATTCCTGAACTGAACATTACACGCTGGAGATCAGGCAACAAGTGGCACCCAAAAGGATCATATATTTTACAGCTTTGAACACAACCATATTCTTATGGAACAAGACCCGTGCTTGGAAACTTCAGCATTGGTCTTCAGAGAAATGCACAGAAAATAATATGTTTGACCGGTAGGGTAGGACTGTAAATGGACAATTTGAAATCCAACCTGGCAATAATTGATAGTCAATAACAACAATTTTTCATGCTGTAGTGCTGTACACAATAAAATTCTGAGACGGCTGAAAATGAGGTGGTACAATGAAATGGTGGATATGTTACAACTCCTGCGAACCGAGAGTGCCCTATTGATCTCAGCTCCATCCACTATGCAGGTAGTGGCTCTTCCAAAACTGTTGATACAAAATATATCATCAATGCATAATAAAAGAGATGCACCTAATATAAAGAAAATGGACAAATGAAAGTAATGGGTGTGATAATAACAAGGGATCAGAACCTTTCGTTTTTTCTGGAGCTTCTGGTCTCTCTGGTGCCTTCGTAGGCACATCAGGAAGCTCAATAACCTCATCGATGTCCTCAGATGCCGCTTCTGTGTCAGCCGGTGCTTTCATTTTCTCTTCAGGTCGGACTTCAGTAACAGGAGCATCTGGCAAAGACTCGACGGCAAGCTGAAAAAGAAGGCGTTGTAAAAATCAAAGATAGATTAGAAACTTGCAAGACAGAAATATAACTGTTTACATCTCGGCTCAGAATCTGAATCTTTTGTGTGATTGTTCAAAGTGGAGCATGGACGATTTCATCTTTAAAATTGGCCAGGCAAAAACAATTTTGGGCCTTTCAAGAAGTGCTCGCGTGAATAGATAAAATGAATCAGAATAGCTGAGAATGATGGGAGAGAGACTAATCTGAGATTAAGCCCCTTAGTTGCTAAAAATGACTAGGAAATAAGGTGGTTGCACACAATTTATGAGGGGCTTCTCTCTTTTAACTTAGCTCATTTCTGACTCAGCAAGAGCAAGGACTATATAACCTTTATATATATTATGAGAGAGGAGGATTTATTGACAATGATCGTTACAATTCAAATCAGGTCCAGAGTATAATTTCAGTCTCCTTTGTTTAAGTTGCAGAATTATAGGTTCAATCTCAACGGATAAAATTCTAGAAGCTTTTTTGGAACAAACCTGAGCTTCCAAATTCTCAAACTCAGCCATAACAGCTTCTTCATCCTCAGCTGATAGCTGCTCGCCTAGAACAGCATTTATTTCCTGAAACCAACCACGATTGAATAAGTCACCAAAAGGATAAATAGACCCATACATTTGCATTTGAGGTAACATCACAACAATTCAACAAAAAGGCGAGCTTTTTATGAGGCCCTCAAAAGGAAAGGAGAAGATAGAACTACATGTATATGGGTCACAACTCACTGGGGTGATACATAGTAGATCCAAACATATTTAGTCATTCCAATCATCTTTAGTCATTTACTACTTAGGTCCAACCTTATAACCATGCCCAAAACTAGCTTTGATGAAAATCAGACAATAGGCACACGATAAAAGTTGCACCTAACAACTGGATTGAACCAGATCAATACTTTTGTATTCAGACAAGATATGGGTACAGGATATGGCTGCACTCCATAATGTCACTTTTCACATGTAGCTCTCACAATGCCTATACAGTATAACAAGTTGCACACAAATAAATAAAAAATTGGACCTTCACAACATCTGATTTGAGGTGCAATTGTATGTGATTTAACTAAGGATACTGCAAGTGAAGTTGTGTAGCAAAAACGATAACTCCCAAAATGATTAGCAGAGGATGAACTCCTATTGTATAGCACCCTATAAAAATGATCGAATAAATGTACAGGTAGAGTTAGCTCAACTTACATCTTGATAAGCCTTAGCCTCGGCAGTGTCATCCATCAGCTTTTGGACATCATCAATGTTTATCTCATTCTGTATAGACTTAAGGGCAGCATTTCCAGCCTTCAGGCTTTCAAATACAGCCTTTTGTTTGCTTGCTAGTTCAATATCTGCCAGCTAAAGCAAGCAACGAAAATACTATCAGATTATTATGCATCAAATTAAGAAAGCCAATGCTTCAACAAGAAATGTAGAACTCCGCCCCTACATGACAGTATTTAATTCATATTTAGAAACAATTATTTGAGTGAACTACAAACCTGTTGTTCAACATTCATTTGCCATGTGTCAACTTGTTTCAACAGTTCCTCTTGAGCTTTCTTCTTCTTCAGAGCAATCAAAGCTCTGTCTCTCTTCTTCTGTTGAACCAACTGCCGCGCAGCTTCCTTTTCTGCTTCGATTACCTTCTCAAGCTGGAAGGGAAGAGAAGCATACATAAACAAACTCATCAGAACCTTCTATACTTTTAGCAGAGGTGATATTGAAATGGTTGAATGTGAGGAACTGAGGATCATAATCAAAATAGTAAGCACTAGACGACAACACTACATGTTATATTAAGATAGAATCAAAAGGTGAAGCATAACAAAATCATCATATGATGTTCTATCAAGTTAAACTATCTGTACTAGCAAGCAGCTTCTACAGAGCCAACACGGATGAGTGTAGTGCACCGTGACGTGTAGCTGCAATGTAACGTGTAGCAGAAGCAAATCTGATTTGTTGAAGACGCTCCAGAAACTACAATTTTTATTCACTTCCGATCACAAAGGAAGATATCTCGACCTGGATCGGTGCTGCGACACGACTCTCACTAGGCGAAACCAACCTAATGAAACCAGGAGACGCGATAATTGAGCCTGGAAAACTAGCAGCTCGGCGCGAGTTCCTCCGATTCATCAATCGACGCCGCTCCATCCAAAGTCCAGATCCCAATTCCCACCAACACCGGCGCCCGGCGCGACGAGCGACGCGGACGCCAAATCTGATACGATCCTACGGCGCGCGGAGACACGGCCGGGAATTCGGTACGGGCGAGGGCGACGGGCCATGCGCAGCTCAGTACAGGGCGCATGGCGCGGCGGCGGAAGGCGGAAGGAGAGGGGAAGCGGGAAGGGGGTGGGGAGGCGGACCTGCTGCTGGAACTGGGCGAGCTTGCGGCGCTGCGTCTTGAGGGTGAGGATGGCCCTGTCGACGTCCGTGATCTTGGGCTTCTTCACGAAGATGTTCCCCATCTCCGCGCGGCCGGGGTCCCGCCGGCGGCGAGGTGGCGTGACGGCGGCGGAGTAGGAGAGGGCGGAGGCGGAGGGAAAAGGTGGACTGGACGGGGACGAGACGGTCACGGCATCACAGCACAGTTGAGCCGTTCGGTTCGGTGCCGGCGGGGCAGGATGCGGGTCGGGTCGGGTCGTGCTTCGGTGGGACCCACCGCCGTTGGACCGGCAAACTTCCTTTCTTTGAGAGACGGTTGAACCGTGGAAGTTTTGTAGCAGATCCGCAACTGAACAAACCGGTGGATCCGGCAAACCAACGGGCCGTCTGATGCCAAGTAGCGCAGTTTTGAGGTCCTCTCTCCCGGCGGGCCCTTTAATATTCGAGGGGCATGCAGCCATGGTTAGTAGTGGTAATGGATCATCTATTTAGTTTTAGTTCATTTTTATTAGAGTCGATTCTTAAAATTTAGGGCCTTTTACCTCTGCCATCCTCCGCTTCTGCGCTTGTTGAAGCTGATGTCTCTCATCCGTTCCCCCAAATCCCAAAATACCATATCCTAATTGTTTTGTTGCTTTCTACTCCCTACGTCCCGTAAAAAATGCAATCCTCATTTTTTGAGAAGTCAAATCATTTCAACACCTAACTGGCGAGTGGCGAGGAAGCCGGTTCTGCAGCTACAGGCTACTGGTCCCTAGCCGGAGCCCGAAGGTGGCAGCAGCAGGCAAGCTTCGGAGAACAAGATCAACACCGTTGCCTTTGCTGAAAACTACCAAGTCCAGACCGCTTTTAGCTTCTTTTTTTTTTTGCGAGTCGCTTTTAGCTTTGAATCAATCACGGCAATGCATTTGGAATGAGCGAATAGTACGAAGGGAAAGGTACCACGTCCCTAAATATGACCCCCACAATCATCAACAGCAGATTCATGATGCGATCCAACAAGATATATTAGACTCGACGCCATGATGGCCATGTCTCGACTAAGCAGAGAGGGCGCCGCTGCTACCGAGATTTCGCTGAGCACGAGGCTCGACCCTCGTCTGATCCTGCCGCAGCCAACCTCGCCATACACCTTGACGCCTACTAGTGCGTGATGCGGCCGGTCGGCGACCCCCTCCTCGCCGGAGAACCTTCACCGTGGCATCTAGATCAGCTCAAAGGTTTTTTGACTGTTGTCTGTGCTTGTTCCGCTTCACCTTGATTCCTAACTTTTCTGTCAACCTCCTGCACCCTTTTGCCCGAGCCATTTCGGCCGGGCCGCCTTCCCACCCCCGGCCAACTTGCTGCAACGCGGCCCATCCTAGCTCCGTCGCTAAAGCCCGTTCGTCTTCCACCATCGACCCATCGTCTGGATACCGGAATCCCTGTACAGCTTCCACAAGTTTTTTGGACCACCTAGCTTCTAATGTTTGAGATTCGTGCTACAATTATAAGCCGCCCGATCCTTTCTTCTTCCTCCCGACGGCCCACGCGCGCATGGCCGGAGGGGTGTGGGCTGGCCGGCGGTGGGGCGGGAGGCGGGCGGGGGCGGACGGCGGCGAGGGTGCCCACTATAGCTAATCTGTAATGGCACCCACTGTAGCTAATCTGTAATGCCCGCGTTTGTCCTTATTACTCCGATCCTAAGAAAGCATTATCATGTCATGCATCCTTCCTACTCGGTTCATATAAGACCTGACGACTGTGCGTTTAATTTCCTAACCATGCAGCTTGCTTACTTCAATTCGAAACATTTATTTGTTAGGTGGTTTATTTACAAGAGATCAGAATCCTCCCCAACGATTCCTCGCCTTCCAGATGTTCCACGCCGTCACAAACCTTACATCACCATCAAATAAGCTGCTGTTTCGGTTCCAAACTATAATTCATTTCGGCTTGAGATGGTGGGAGTATGATACTACATTACATGCCGCGGAAAAAGAAAAATTTTCCAATAGCACGATTCCATGAGGGGAAAATGTTCTCCATTAATGAAGAACTTCATAAATAATAAAGTACTATAGCTGTTTATCTCCTCAAATTAAGCAAGTACTCACAACTTCGCAATACTAACACCGGATCAGCCAAAGTAAAAACAGACTCAGGGCAATTGGTTTTATGGTTCATTTAACAATTCTTGCCCTACAGAGGTAATAATTTTCAAGAGATCATATGGATATCGGACATTATGATGATTCCAAACAGTAAGACACGATGATAAGTGAAAACAGTTTGGGGCTGCAAAATCTTATACTGCTCGCTAGGCAGCTGCTTATTCGACGAAGTTCATGATCACCAAGTGGAGCACCAGATTGCACAGGATGAAGTCAGCAAAAGCCCTCTCTAGGGGAAGGTCCTGCAGAAAATATTTTGGCATGCAACTTCATGCTAGAATCTCGAGGGTAAAATGTTATTAGCAGATGATTGTGCAAGTGAAGTTTCCACGAATTCCTTGCTATCTTTCTTCACTTGAATACGGAGGCAAAACTGAAAGAAAAAAAAAGAAAAAGGTTGTAGTTATCACTATGCACCCAAGGTAAGCTAGGGAGTAACTAAATGACAAGAGGCAAGAAATATCTACCGGCAATACAAGAAAAGTTATCAAATGTAAATCAATGATATTATTCTTGTATAACATTTTTTTTGTATCATATCTAGATAATTGTTGGTTGAAGGTTATGAGGTTTGAGTGGTTTGACTCTCTGCTTAAGATGTGTACACAGCTTAGAAAATGAAATGGAGGGCATAGTCATCTATCATGTAACCGAGGTAGATTCTAGATTTAGAAGATGGCAGCTAATAAGTTCAGTGTAAGATTTGCTGCCGTGGCCGCATATACCGCATATGCCGGCCTTGTGTCGCTCGGCATCTTGAAAAACCCTGCGGCTTCAGCTTGAAGCTAATTAACTAGAAGAGGTGACTTCCAAGTTCATCTTTATCTTAGCGGGGTGGGAGGGATTCGCACTAATTACTGAATACTTTCGATGTCTGTGTCACTGTGTGCTAGTAGCTCTGAGAGATTCTTTCCGCACAAGTGGAGGCACAGGAGGAGCAAGAACAAGTGGAGGCACTGGAGGAGGACGGACAAGAGCAGGAAGCACAAGTGGAGCCACAGGAGGAGGGAGCCCAAGTGGAGGTAGCAGCTGATGCGGCACTTCCCCAGCACCCTTTGCTGCCGCAGCTGCCTGACGATGTGCAGGTGGGGGTGGAGGCCTTCCTCCAGGAGATCCTAGCGCAACCAGTGCCGCCGCTGCTGCCGCAACCACAAGAAGAGGGACCAACGCAGGAGGAGGAGGAGAACAAACCAAGGCGCAGCGCACGCCTCTCCAGCAAGTCCACAAGCAAGCTCAACTCCATCACCCGGGCACAGGTGTTACTGATGAAGAAGCTTGAGATCCTCAGTCTTGCCCAGTCACCATCTGAAGAGCACAAGAAACGTCTGATGGGCATGTTCTCGGGGCCGGTACCAGCTTCAGCATTGGCTGCGGTGGAAGAGCTGTTGGATGAGGCGGCCCCAGCACTGGCGCCTGCGGGGGAGATGGCCTGAGCGCCAGCCAAGGCCATGATGCATGTGTATCTTAGTTTACCAATGTGTTTTATTTACTCAAATAACTGTGACGTGGTAGGGTGGATGACTAGTAGGAGGATGGATTGGGTGGTGTGGAGGCATGATCAATATCATGACTCAATTAGTTCAGGGTGCAGCAGGAAGGTCACTGTAGGGCAAATTGCAGTATGTTGGATCAGTCAGCATGAGGTCCATAACCCATGCTATTTCAACGTTGTACTCCTATCCAAATATGAATGAAACAAACTGCAATATCTTAAACTGGAATGTCCGAGGGCTCAATGGTAGTGGTCGAAAGCAGGTGGTATATGACTTGGTTAGAGAACATCATGCACAGGTGGTATGCTTACAGGAAACAAAGATGCAGCACATTGATGACAGATTGGTTAGAGAGACCCTGGGCCACCAATTTGTGGGTGGCTATGCCTTCCTCCCAGCCAATGGAACCTGTGGGGGCGTTCTGATAGCCTGCTCCACTGCCAATTTCATTCTAGAGGATATCAATGTGGGGACATTCACAGTTTCAGCCACAATCAAATGCAGAGCTGACGGTAGCATCTGGAGCCTCACTGGTGTGTATGGGCCGCAGGGTGAGCATGATAAGCAGTTGTTCATGGATGAAATGAAGGCTATCAAACCACTGATGTTACCGGAATGGACAATAATGGGAGACTTTAATCTCATATATAGAGCAGCTGACAAAAGCAATGACAGGCTCAATTTCAGACTGATCAATGGCTTCAAAAGGGTTCTGGACCTATTGGAACTCAAGGAACTCCAGCTACAGGGCAGGAAATTCACCTGGTCTAGCGAGACAGTTGACCCAACTTTCACAAAGATTGACCATGTGTTCACAACGAAGGAGTGGGAGCTCAAGTTCCCCAGGTGCTACCTGCAAGCCCTCTCCACGTCTATGTCTGATCACTGCCCAATGCTGCTCTCGCACCTGCCTGCTACCAACAAGAAAAGCTCATTCAGATTTGAGTCGTATTGGCCATTGCTACCAGGGTTCCTAGACACGGTTAAAGCCAGCTGGGACAAGCCATGCACATCCCATGACAAGCTTCGAGTGCTCCACATCAAACTAGGTAGATTAGCAAAGACACTAAAGCAATGGAGTAAGCTGCAGGTTCAACCGCTTAAAGTGCAAGCCGAAGTGGCAGCTGAAGTGGTTCTGATGCTCGATCAAGCCCAAGAGCAACGGAGACTGACACCAGCAGAAATTGCCCTACGTAAAAAGGCCAAGGCACGAATCCTGGGATTCACCTCCCTCCGTCGGATTAAAATTAGGCAACGCTCGAGACTAACCTGGATCAAGCTTGCTGATGCCAACACAAGACTCTTTCATCTGCAAGCCAACGGCCGAAGGCGCAAGAATTTCATAACATCATTGTTGAGTGGCAACCAAGAAATTACTGACCACGATCACAAAGCAACGCTACTACGGAGTCACTTCACAGCTCTCTTTGGGTCAAAAGGAGTCCGAGACACTTGCCTGAACTGGGAACTGTTGAACATACAACAACACAACTTGCAGCAACTTGACGCCCCATTCTCTGAAGATGAAATCAACAATGCAATTATGCAAGCGCCAGCAGAAAAGGCTCCTGGACCGGATGGATACACCGGACTATTCTATAAGAAGGCCTGGCCGATTATAAAAGGTGACCTCATGCAAGCCCTACACCAGCTCTTTAACCTATGTGCTAACACATGGACGCTACTGAACTCCACAAATGTGGCGTTAATACCAAAGAAAGAAAGCTCACAGTCCCCTGGTGATTTCCGTCCAATTAGCCTGATGCACAGTGTGGCTAAGATTGTGACAAAGGTTCTAGCAAACAGGCTGGCGCCACACCTTCATCAGATTGTCTCGCCGTGTCAGTCTGCATTCATTAAGGGACGATGTATCCAAGACAATTTCCAATATGTACAAGGGGCTGTAAATCACTTTCATCGATCCAAAACCCCAATGTTGTTCTTCAAGTTGGATGTGGCAAAGGCATTTGATAGCGTCCGATGGGAGTATCTCTTAGAAGTAATGCAACAGCAGGGGTTTGGACAGCGATGGAGAGACCTCATATCGATCCTCTGGGCTTCCAGTTCATCAAGAATCTTGCTAAACGGCACTCCTGGCAGACCGATCAAACACCAACGTGGCCTCCGTCAGGGAGACCCCCTATCACCTATGCTGTTTATCCTGGCAATGGACCCCCTGCAGCGCCGCAATCCCATTAGAATCAGAACAAGCCTCTACGCAGATGATGCTGCTCTCTTCATCCGGCCAACAATTGCTGACATTACCAATGCCAAAGCACTTCTCAAGATCTTTGGGGCCGCTACAGGACTACACACTAATATACAGAAGTCCGAGCTATACCATATCAGCTGCTCTAATATGGATATGACGACAATCGATGCCGTCTTTGAAGGAAAGATTGGCCAATTTCCCTGTTAGTACCTTGGCTTGCCCCTACATATTGGGAGGACTCGTCGAGTGGATGAGCAGAAACTCGTGGACAAAATTGGAGCGCGTCTACCGGGATGGAAGGGTAGACTGCTCACACGAGCCGGCCGGCTTGCTCTGGTGAACTCGGTGTTATCATCAATCCCAGTGTACCACATGACGATCTTTCCGCTATCCAAATGGGCAATAAAAAGGATTGACAGGATACGATGAAATTTCCTCTGGAAAGGAAATGGGGATACTAGACATGGTCAATGCTTGGTAAACTGGCGTCGGGTAAACAGAACCAAGAAACTTGGAGGCCTTGGAGTCAAAGATTTGGAATGCTTTGGTCGGGCCCTCAGACTCCGATGGCCATGGTTGTGGTGGACCAATCCGGAAAAGCCATGGCAGGGATTGCCCATCAAGCTTACACCGACTGAAGTATGCCTCTTCAGGGTCTGTACCAAGGTGGTTGTGGGAAACGGAGACCGAGCAAAATTCTGGAAGGACAGTTGGCTCAATGGCCAGGCTCCAATGGATGTGGCACCTGAGTGCTACAAGTTGGCGTGGGGGAAGAATGTAACAGTAAAGAGGGCCCTGACCAATAGACGGTGGATGAGGGGCCTCAGGAGAATAAGCACTGAAACGGCACTTCGACAGTTTGTGCGGCTGTGGGCAGAAATTCAGACGGTCTGCCTCCGCGAAGACAGTGAAGATCAGATCATTTGGCGACTGAACACGGATGGACAATACTCTGCTGCATCTGCATATGATATCCAATTCATTGGGGCATATTCTGACGGAGGATGGGAAAAAATTTGGCACGCAAAGGTGGACAATAAGTGCCGGTTTTTCATGTGGTTATTGCTGCAACAGAGGCTGCACACGGCAGATCGTATCATTAAACACGGTGGGCAGATTGATCCCATATGCAAGCTCTGTAGGTGTCGACAGGAGACAAACAATCCACATGGTGGCAAACTGCAGCTACACAAAAGCTCTATGGCGAAAGGTCGCACAATGGGCAGGTTTCCAGATGCCAATCCGAAATGGAGGACCCCTAATAATCAGCAAGTGGTGGGAATCTCTAGTTAAGGCTGATCTGAGTAACCCCAATAAGCACCTGCAGACCTTGATCTACTCAGTCTGGAACATTTGGAAGGAACGGTGCAGGCGAGTCTTCGACAACAAAGCAAACAACTCCATGCAGCTTCTGGTGATGATTCAACATGATGTTGCGAACTATCAGCATGCCCACAGGAATACTACTGTTCCATGAGGCGATGGGGCAGTGTGTCATTGGTTTGTGAAGGATCGATACGGCGACCAGAGAGGGGGGGAGTGAATGGGAGCCAATGAAAATTTTCTTTCAAGATTTCGGCCTATATCCCAAATTCGCAACCAACGAAAATCTCAAGTGCTTACCAAGATAGCGTAGTCACAGCGGTCCTACCTATCCTAGGAACAAGCCTCGGATCAAAGAAATGCTAGGCGGAAGCAACTCAAAAGATCAAGCGAAATAGGTCCTGACAAGCGCACGGCGGACCGTCCGCGATGACGCGGCGGACCGTCCGCGATGACACGGCGGACCGTCCGTAAAAACACCCGAAATCTCCAGTACCTCACGGACCGTCCGCCACGCAAGTGCGGACCGTCCGCGAAGACCCAGCGGACCGTCCGATGGACACGTGCGGACCGTCCGCGAAGCTCGACCGACGAACAGGACGAACAACTACAGTAAATCGCGGGATTTCATTCCAAATCGAACACCGGATCTCTCAAACGGCTAGAGCTCTTGAGATAAAACTTTGGGGAGATGATTAGCACCCTAAGGTGAAGATATGCCCCAAAAATCTCAGCCTCTAACGCTGAAGCGTCCCCTCGAAGGAGAGAACTTAATGTGATACAAATACCAGTCCCAGGATGCTGGTTCACATTATTACAACAGATAGTTCAGTACAGCAACAACACTACGGGAGACGGTGGCATTGCAGGGCCACGACAAACAGAACTAACGCTAAGCTCCAGATAAAAAGGTTGATAACATAGAGATCTTCATCAGAGTGGCAACACATGCAGCTTCCAGCGGGTGACCCTAACACACAGGCAAAGGTTGGGTGCAGAACGAACCCCACTAGACGATATCCTCAGGCACAAAGTCCGGGTCTGCCTCTGCAACAGATTAAGCAAGGATGAGTACATACGTACTCAGCAAGCGCAACCACAACCACGGAGGGAGTAACAGAAGTATGCAAGTATTGCAACAAGGAAGGCTCATGGTTCATTTAGCAGCAAAACAATTTTTATATTACACATGCAAGGGGTTGGTTTTCGCAATGGGTTTTCACAAATATTATTTTTAAAAGGAACCGTAAATGTAACACTTTTTCGTACAAGATTTTGTTGCTACCAGACTTCCCACCTGTCGTAGCCACAGTCAAAACGCTTCTCAGCTCAATCAAATACCAACCTTTGCTTACACCAAAACAGGGGACTAGTGAAGTGACCAAGCCGTAACTCGCCCAATACCGTGGACACGGCTATCCGGATAGGTTTTAACTTTGCAGAGGTGTACACAACCACAAGTAGGCTACCACAACAAGAACACCTTAGTGCCAGTGCAGCTCCTATCAAAGCCATTACCCACCATAGCTAAACTGACAAGTTATCACAGACGCGACCAGGGGTTAGCAACCTACCAACGAGGTTCTAACCAGGGGCATACCTCACATAGACCGTATCCCCGGCTCCATGGCCCTCTGTTGCTCACCAGCACACCACCTAACCAGCAGCTCAACTAGTGGGATTTATGCTAGGCCGTTGCCACATACAACGGTCGAGTGGTGGTACAGAGAAATGGGTTAGGCTAGATGACACATCAACATCATCCCAAAACTTGTGATAGGGTAGACAACTCCCACCATGCTCAACCACACCGGTTCGAGCTCACCTCGGTATTTCACGCGGAAGTACCGTCTGTCTCATCCCACACGGGTACTCATTTTATTTACACAAATCATCTCTTTTATTTTAAAGTACGCACACGGTTGCTTTTGAAACACCAAGTATTTGTCAGGTGGGTATAATGGTAAAAAGTTCCTAAGCATTTCTAGCAGTGACCAATATTTAAACAGAGCATTGTCATATTTAAACATTAATCTGGATTGTCAAGGAATCAGTCATAGCAATCAAGGTATGGCTATCCAATCGGGTTTAGCAGTAAAATTATGCAAGTTTTATAAATCAGGTCATGGGTTGAGTTTATAAAAACTGGGACAACAGTATGCATCAAAGGGTGGGATTGCACTTGCCGTTCTCCCAACCCTCGGGGGATTCCTGCCCGGGGTCTTGGTCTCCAAGCTCCTGCTCGTAGCACTGCTCCTCCTCGAGTCCTTCCTCGTTCACAGCGGAGTCTACGGCACACACAAACAAACACCCAATAAATAAAATAAAAAGCTTTTATTGAGCTCCAACAGAAGGAACGGAAAAAGGGAGTGACTGATGATGGCATGATTATTTTTGAGTATGGACTGGTTGGGTTTGGCGAAAATATATTGGCGACTATTGTGGTGGAGTTTGGGGTCAAACGGGATTAATTTGGCGCATGAAATGACGCGTCATTAGACGTCATGTGGGTATTTTAATAGGTATTTGGGTTACTTTGCAAGGTTTGGTAGAAGTCCAGGGCTAAACTGCAAGTTGCAAGGGCTTAAATGTAAGGCTGGAAGGACCTAGTTGTAAAAACTAAAAGTTGGTGGGGTTTAGGATTAAAACAAAAGGACTTGGACTGTTTCTAGAAGAAAAAGGATTTGTTTGTAATTATTAAAAAGCTCAGGGGTCTCGGTTGAATTCAACAGAGAGGGAGTTAACAGTGATTTGGACGGCGGGTTGAATAGTGGGAGGTCCAGGGGGTTATGGGCAAAAGTCCATCTTCTTCGATTGGAACAGAGCAGAGCTGAGGGCGGCGGCCATCGGCGAGGAGCTCGCCGGCGCTAGGGGTGATGGTGTTGGACGGAAACCGGGGGAAAAGAGAGAGGGGCGCACGCCAAGTTCACCCATGATACTACCTCGGTCAGAGGTGGAGTGAGCCGGTCTGCCCACGGTGGCCGGCGGGCAGCGGTGGCTGTGTGCGGCGGCGGCGATGTTATGGCGGTGGAGGGGTGAAATTGGAGGGCGGGTGAGCTGGTGGTGAAGGAGAGGGTGCTTGGGGCCCCTTTTATAGGCGTTGTGGGAGCTCGAGGAGGCGGGCTGACGAGAGGGTGGGGTAGGCGGCGGTCGTGGCGTCCGGCGTTCGGAATTGAAGATGGCCGGCGCGGTGGTTGGCACGGGAAACGAGGGCGGCCTTGAGGCGGGGCAGTGTGAAGCTGTGTTCGTCGCGTTCTGGCGTGCGCGCGGTGTGGTGGCGACAGGACGGCGGCGGGGCCGGCGGTGGCGTGGTCTGCGCGGGAGCCGCGTACGGCGGTCGGAGCGGCGGCCGGGGTGTGGCGTGTTCGGAGCACGATTGGCGTCAGCGTGTTTGGATGGGCTGCGGCGGGGCCGTGGTGATGGGCGGCACGGTAGGGGAAAGGCCGGTGGCGTGGCGTGGTTGTCGTCGGCGCGCGCGCGGCCGAGAGCACGGCGGCGGTCGTCGGTCGGCCCAGCAGTGCTGTCGTGCGCGATGGGTGGACGGTTCAACAGCGGCGTGATCGGGTGGCCGGCGCAGAGCTGCAGACGATGGTGAGGCACGGCAGGGAGGGCGGCACGGCGTCGGTGCTGAGTGGGAGGAGGGGGGGCGACTGTTGGCGAGCAGAGGCGAGCGTGCGGGGCAGAGGAAGCAGGGGAGGGGGGAAACAGAGGAGAGAAAAGAGAAAAGGAGAAAGAGGAGAAAGGGAAAGGGGAAAGCGGCGGGATTCACGACGGAAGGACGACGGGCGGTCGACGGCGGTCGGCCAGTGTCGAAAAGGTTATGGTGGTCGACCCAAGAGCGGGCGACGCGGGATGGGACGGAAAGTGGGTGGTGACAACGAGGCGGAAGGGTTTGGCGGGAACGGGAGCTCGGGCGGTAAGACATTTTGGGAAAACTTTTTCACCGGGTGATTTCTTTAGCGATTTTTCCCAGAGATTAAAAACGCGGGCGTTACAAACGCCCTACAAATCGAGAAATCGCGGATCACACGAACAAGGCCCCTTCCCACGAGTTCATCCCCAAATTCTCAAATCGAGACCGATTCCCGGCGTTTGATGGGGCAAGATCATCAACAAAGAGGCGCAAGGCACTCACCCATGATCCCCTCAAACAAATCCGAAGCCAAACGGTCTAGAAACGACGAATCGAGCCAAGCACGAAAATACCCAAAAAATAGCTCCGAAAATCCCGAAAAAGATAAATCTCAGATCTTGCAAAGGATACAAACTTGAGCACAAAATTGATCTTTGGATTACTTCACGTGGTTCGGTTACAAGCCACTCCTAGCAACAATCAAAGCTAGAATGACAAAAAGATCACTCAAAGATCCATTCTCTCCTCTCTCCCTCTCACCAAGAGCACCCCAACACCAAAGAGCACTCCCACCCCACTAGCCAAAGAGATAGCTGCCCAACCAGCCACTCCTCCTATATATAGAGCCCTCCGGACAAATGACCGAAGTGCCCCTACACTAGGAGTTACAACTCAAGCCCACGCAAGGGCATTTTGGTCAATACATGAATAGACCCATCGAGCGGACACACATCCATCGAGCCTTGCTTACCTCCGACGCAAGCTCCTCGATCACGCCGCGTGTCCCCCGCTTCGAAGCTTCCCGACGCGCCCGGATATCGTCTCCGTCACGCCGAGCCTTCGGTTGATGGTTTTCTGGTAGTACCATCAAACCCCGCGCACTTGGTCCAGCCTCCACGCCAATCCTCGAGCACGCCAAGCCTTTCACCTCCGGCTCCCGGACGGTCTACTCGGTCTTGCCTCGTTCCTTGACTCGGCCGCGCCCAATGTACCGGCTCCATCACCATCATCCACGTTGCCTTGCTTGTTCTTGCACCATGTGAACCGCACTTGATCCCATCGGCCACCGGGTCCCTCGAACCAAGCCTACTTGTCTCTCCGCTCCTGGGAGGCCGCTCCGGCTAAGACTTTTCGCACTTGTTCTTCACCTGCACCAATGCAAACCAAGCCGCATTCTACATCTGCAATACTTGAGCCAAGGCGAACGTCAGTCCACACAACGTTGTCAACCACTCATCACGAGTGCATTGACAACCCACCAATTCATCATAAAGGTTACACAACACTCACAACACAAAACCTCAAATCATCCGGTCAATCACTCATCATATACAAACCAAGGCACATCTCAACTTGGTTTCTCAATCTCCCCCTTGATGAGTGCATTGACAAAAGATGGTTTGAAAGCAAAATAAAAACCCATTCAAGTGCCCAAAAGCAAAGAAAAAGCAAACACAAGGCCACTTGAATGAGAAGGAACAAAAAACAAGCTCCAACCAAAAACTCTTAGAACCCAAGAGCAATGCAACCCCCAAAAAGCATCAAACCGAACCGCTCACCACTTACAAGCAACAATTGTCAAAACACGCTCATCACTATAAAATCAAGGTTCATGTCAACTTGATTGATTTTTCTGAATTTTCTCCCCCTTAATGAGTGTGTTGACAACAAATGAGAACAAAGAGACGGTTTGAGAGGCAAAGGCCGAGAAGCACATCCAAGTGATCGAAAGCCACACAAAGGCATAGATCAAAGACACTTGGAATGAGAAGAAACATAACGGCCAAACTCAACTAGGATAAAACCTCGGTACCCAAGCCAAAGTCACAAAACCAATCATGTAGCCAAAACTCACAAGCTCCCCCTAAACACATGCATTAGGACAAATGAGCATACAAAGCTCCCCCTAAACACATGCAATAGAGCAAAGAGCAAACCACCAAAGCACAACACAACAAACCAAAGAAGCTCCCCCTGCATAAATGCAAGCTCCCCCTGAACAAATGCATGCAAAAATTACAAACTAGAGCTTCTCAAATATACAATGAGCACTATAAAATGCTACAAGAGAGCTACTAGGCAAGCAAGACAGTCCTAGAAGGTGTAGAAGCATTGCCAACAAGGTGTTAATCATAGAAGGGCATTTGATCAATTTGAGTGCAAAATGAATCAATTTTAGCAAAAGTTCTCACCATATGAGCAAAATCATAGCCAGGAGTGATTCAAGCCAAGATAAGCATGATCAAACAAAGATTGAACAAAGTCATCCATTCTTAGCAAAAGATCACCATAAACACCCATGGACTAACTCATGTCATGTCAAAGCATACCGTGCCAAGTGTCTACTTCTAACAATAGAGACTTCTCTATGGTAGACAGCTTGCAATGGCTTAGCACCCAAAACATATTCAATATAGCACACATGACATGAATAGCATAATTTGTCAAGCATAAGCATTTCTTTTTAAGATTTTTACAAATTGGTACACGAAATGCCTTTGCGGCAGAAAGAGACTTATGTCTCTCCACAAGTCAACCTATGGGCTAAACATTCATAGTGATAGCCGGTCTTTGACCCAAATTTTCAAGACAAAGACTCCTAAGCACAACCTAAGCAAGATCAATCACCTAGGCAAGAACAACATATGGTAAATCATTTGCTCAAAGGTGAGAGTCAATTTTTCATTTTTTTTAAGATTTAGCAAGCTCATATTTGTAGAGAAAAATGATAACAAGAGCTTTGCTAAACAACCACATAGAACTACTAGCATGACCATAAGCTCACAAGTAGCAGATTAGAGTAATCAATCCATATGAGAGAAGCTTGCTCTATAATGCAAAATGCAAAAAGCACATGATGCCAACATCACACATAAGACACAAAGATGCTAAGCCAAAAAGATACCAAAGAACAACAAGCTAAACAAGATACAAGTGAGCAAAAGTGAAAAGGAAAACTCACTATACATATGTACAAAGGCTTTCAAGAGCCATACAAAGCGATGTGGAGAACCAACATGTCTTGATCACATCAAGTGCAAAGACCAAGCACCGTAGAGCTCATATTCTCCAATCGCATCCTCGTACCTACACATGAGGGGACAAAGAAGACCGAGTCTTGGATCCCAAAGGGTTAGCCAACATATACTTGGGAATCCAAACCTTGGTCACACGGGTAGAAGATGCACTCAACTTATCATGTGGGTTAGCACGATGCAAATGCTGGCTCAAATGCGAGGATTTTCGAACACTCTTGGAACCATCCCTCAAAGGAGCAACCCGAGAAGAAGAACGGGTGCTACCACTAGCAAAAAGGCAATGATCTCTCGAGGTCTTAAAAGAAGAACCAACACAAGCATCATGAGAAGCATGTCGTGGACCAACACAAGAAGAACTAGAAGCATGTCCACGATCATGACCTAACTCACTAGAAAAGGAGTCATAAAACTCATCAACAAATTGTGGCTTCTTACTAGGCCCACAAGTGCTCATGCCATGAGAAGGACTATGAACCACCAAAGGCCTAGAAACACGATCTCGCCTCATGTGTCTCACACGCCGATAGCAAAAGCTTTCTTGATGCCCATCTTTCTCACAATAAGAGCATTCTCATTCAAGTGAAGGCTCAACTCGAGAGGATAAATTACCATTCTCATTCAAGTGAGAAGTCCCTTGGGACTTTGAGGGAGTAGCATCAACATCCAACTTGGTGCTTACATTAGGACCACACGTGCCATGGGAAAGACTACGTGGCTTCCTAAAAGCTTTAGCACGCACACGTCGCTCGTGCTTGACACGGCGAAAGCAAAACTCAATGGTATGCCCTTCTTTCTTACAAAAGGTGCAATGGAACTTCGGTTTGGGAGATTGAGTTCCAAAAATATGAGAAGCACCCTTGCCATTTGAATTATCATGGGCAATACCGGAAGAAGCAACAAGCTTTGGAGTAGCTATAGAAGAGCTATCCAAAGCACTAGCACAAGTGCCACCATCCAAAGACTCATGCTCAAGAGAAGAAGTCAACTCCGGTTGAGAAGAAGCAATTTTAGAAGCATCAACATCGGAGTGACAAGAAATGTGAGAATCAAAATTCTTAGCACAAAGACTCTTGCATCTTGTGCGCAAAACCTCATTTTCAAATTTGAGGCGCTCACAAGTACCACATGGAATATTTCTCAAATTTTCAATTTCCTTCTCAATGCACTTAGCATATGTGGTCCGCAAGAGTTCATTTTCTTTCTCAAGGTTGGCACTCATCTCATCATGCTCAACCAACTTGGCACTCATATCATCGCGCATTTTCTTCAAAGCCAAAACTTCGCTTTCCAAATCAATGCATGAAGTGCAAATGAAATCACATGAACAAGCAACATCATTTAGATCTACCAAAGCAATCTTACTTCTAGCATTATCAAGATCAACATTCAAAGCAACACAAGAGTTGCAAGGCATAGAAGCATTGGATTTCAACAAGTTATTTTCAGATTGCAAGCAAGCAAGAAATGAACTCAATTCATCATTCTCTCTAAGCAAGCTACTCACATCATTAGCAAACTCAAGATTTTCTGCTCTTACATTCTTATTTTCAACAAGCAAAGCATCACATGATTTGCATGGCAAAGGTGAGTTCTTAAGTTCTACATTCATCTCACCATAGGCACAAAGACGAGTGAACAAGCTAATGATACCTTGGGTGAGCTTGACCTTGCTTCTCTTCATAAGCTTATCTTGGAGATCATCATCTTGAGCCACCAAAAGTCGGATCAACGCCGACGCCTCCTCATCGTTCTCCAACTCTTTACACTTTCTCCTCCACTTGCGGTCATCTCCCGATGCACTCTCCATCACACCAATCTCTGAAAGCAAAGATGCACAACAGGAAGAGCTTGGTGCCATAACTCAAAGCACCGATTAGGTCAAAACGCGCGAATCAAATCCGCAAGTAGAAGCGTCCTTTTCTCGTCGCCCTATGGATCACAAGACCGGTCAAGGTGGAGTGATCCTTAACCTTGCTCTGATACCAATTGAAGGACCGATATGGCGACCAGAGAGGGGGGGAGTGAATGGGAGCCAATGAAAATTTTCTTTCAATATTTCGGCCTATATCCCAAATTCGCAACCAACGAAAATCTCAAGTGCTTACCAAGATAGCGTAGTCACAGCGGTCCTACCTATCCTAGGAACAAGCCTCGGATCAAAGAAATGCTAGGCGGAAGCAACTCAAAAGATCAAGCGAAATAGGTCCTGACAAGCGCACGGCGGACCGTCCACGGTGACACGGCGGACCGTCCACGATGACGCGGCGGACCGTCCACGGTGACACTGCGGACCGTCCGCGATGACACGGCGGACCGTCCGTAAAAACACCTGAAATCTCCAGTACCTCACGGACCGTCCGCCACGCAAGTGCGGACCGTCCGCGAAGACCCAGCGGACCGTCCGATGGACACGTGCGGACCGTCCGCGAAGCTCGACCGACGAACAGGACGAACAACTACAGTAAATCGCGGGATTTCATTCCAAATCGAACACCGGATCTCTCAAACGGCTAGAGCTCTTGAGACAAAACTTTGGGGAGATGATTAGCACCCTAAGGTGAAGATATGCCCCAAAAATCTCAGCCTCTAACGCCCTACAAATCGAGAAATCGCGGATCACACGAACAAGGCCCCTTCCCACGAGTTCATCCCCAAATTCTCAAATCGAGACCGATTCCCGGCGTTTGAGGGGGCAAGATCATCAACAAAGAGGCGCAAGGCACTCACCCATGATCCCCTCAAACAAATCCGAAGCCAAACGGTCTAGAAACGACGAATCGAGCCAAGCACGAAAATACCCAAAAAATAGCTCCGAAAATCCCGAAAAAGATAAATCTCAGATCTTGCAAAGGATACAAACCTGAGCACGAAATTGATCTTTGGATTACTTCACGTGGTTCGGTTACAAGCCACTCCTAGCAACAATCAAAGCTAGAATGACAAAAAGATCACTCAAAGATCCATTCTCTCCTCTCTCCCTCTCACCAAGAGCACCCCAACACCAAAGAGCACTCCCACCCCACTAGCCAAAGAGATAGCTGCCCAACCAGCCACTCCTCCTATATATAGAGCCCTCCGGACAAATGACCGAAGTGCCCCTACACTAGGAGTTACAACTCAAGCCCACGCAGGGGCATTTTGGTCAATACATGAATAGACCCATCGAGCGGACACGCATCCATCGAGCCTTGCTTACCTCTGACGCAAGCTCCTCGATCACGCCGCGTGTCCCCCGCTTCGAAGCTTCCCGACGCGCCGGGATATCGTCTCCGTCACGCCGAGCCTTCGGTTGATGGTTTTCTGGTAGTACCATCAAACCCCGCGCACTTGGTCCAGCCTCCACGCCAATCCTCGAGCACGCCAAGCCTTTCACCTCCGGCTCCCGGACGGTCTACTCGGTCTTGGCTCGTTCCTTGACTCGGCCGCGCCCAATGTACCGGCTCCATCACCATCATCCACGTTGCCTTGCTTGTTCTTGCACCATGTGAACCGCACTTGATCCCATCGGCCACCGGGTCCCTCGAACCAAGCCTACTTGTCTCTCCGCTCCTGGGAGGCCGCTCCGGCTAAGACTTTTCGCACTTGTTCTTCACCTGCACCAATGCAAACCAAGCCGCATTCTACATCTGCAATACTTGAGCCAAGGCGAACGTCAGTCCACACAACGTTGTCAACCACTCATCACGAGTGCATTGACAACCCACCAATTCATCATAAAGGTTACACAACACTCACAACACAAAACCTCAAATCATCCGGTCAATCACTCATCATATACAAACCAAGTCACATCTCAACTTGGTTTCTCAGTTTGATTTGTGTAAATAATTCATTGTAATATGTAGGGAGGTGGCACTAACTGTATATCACACACCTTGTACATAATCTCCATTTCTTCTATAAATGAAAAGGCAGAGCACCTGCTGTAGTTGCTCAAAAAAGATTCTTTCCGCATTTCAATCGATCGACTTTCCTGCATTCCAAGCAATCTCATTTAATTACAGCCTGTTTCATTCTTTCTAGAAAAAAAAAGCATAAAACCAAGTCTAATCTGGAACTGAGCGGGTAGGTAAGAGAGGTCGTGGCCGGGTCTGATCAGAACAAGCCCGGCCTCATCAGGAGTTCAGCGCGCGCGGACGTACAAGCTAAGCATCAGATCGACCAGGTGGTGGCGGTGCTCGCTCCCCGCTCCGGCCGTCCTGATGTCTTGTCACCTGCGCGCATGCCGTGGGGCTAGCTAATAATGGAGCGGCGGACACACGACGCACACCGCGCCGCGCGTACATACGTATCAGATCGACCTCGATCCCGGCCGGCGCCCCACCTCAGATCACCATAACGCTGATTCACCTAGCTCGTGAGTGCATGCTCCACACGTACAGATCGATCACATGCATGCAGGCAGATACGACGCGAGAGCACGCACCTGCTCGATCATATCCATCGCGCTACCCCATAATATGGGCGCGCATGTAATGCAATGCAATGCGAGCGATAGACGAGACACGAGGGCGTCACGATATAGGGCACACGTACTATACTACGTACTATAGGGTTGTTTGGAAGAGGACACGAGGACATGAGCAAGACAGCTAGCGATCCTGACCCTAGGCTGTAGTTGAAAATCGACCTCCTGGATCTACTGTGTGAATCAGATCTACTATACGTATTCTCGAAATATAGAGAACAGGTTAGGGGACGCACGTGGAACACTATTTTGAAAAACTATGGAACAAAGAGGTGTATACTTTTCGGTTTGTTCCTAGAGAAGATGAAACGTGTACCGAGTACAATTGGAATAATGCTTCGAACGAGGAACATGTTTTCAAGTTATTTGAGATGATATCACTGAATTGAGAAGACCTAACACAAGTATATAACCGGAAGTTCTTACTAATCTTACAGATAGCAGATTAAGAGCTCAAATAGAAAACTATATAAGCTCCACATTCGAGTTCTCTTTCACTCGAGGTATGTAAAATCTAAATTGGATCTTGTTACAAGTTCAAACGTGGCATAGAACATGTTCAAGACGTGGATATACGATTCGGATGTCATATATCCATGTTCTATGAATTTTGGGGGTGTCATCAATGTTCATGTTCCACTACGGGAAATCGGCTATTTGCCGAGTGCCCCAGGCACTCGGCAAAGCCTGAAATCCACTCGGCGAAGACTTTGCCGAGTGTAACACTCGGCGAAGCCCTCTCGGCAAATCAGGTGTCGGCAAAGCCTGAAATACACTCGGTGAAGCATCCAACACTCGGCAAACACAGAGTCATTGCCGAGTGTCCAAAATCCGACACTCGACAAACACATTTTTCAGAAAATAAAAAAAAGGACGACTAACACTCGGTAAAGAAATTTCGACAAAATAAAAAAAATGAGCCGCCGGCGCCGGGCGCCAGGCTAGCCGCGCTGGCCGCCGCCCGTCAGGGTCGCGCCCGGCCGCTGCCGCGCCTCCGCTCGGCTGCGCCGCGCTTGGCTGGCCACCTCCGCGCCTCGTCCCGCCCACGCCGGCCGCCCGCCACGCTCGCCCCGCCAGCGCCGCCCACGACGGCCGCCTGCTGAAGCGTCCCCTCGAAAGAGAGAACTTAATGTGATACAAATACCAGTCCCAGGATGCTGGTTCACATTATTACAACAGATAGTTCAGTACCACAACAACACTACGGGAGACGGTGGCATTGCAGGGCCACAACAAACAGAACTAACACTAAGCTCCAGATAAAAAGGTTGATAACATGGAGGTCTTCATCAGAGTGGCAATGCATGCGGCTTCCAGCGGGTGACCCTAACACACAGGCAAAGGTTGGGTGCAGAACGAACCCCACTAGACGATATCCTCAGGCACGAAGTCCGGGTCTGCCTCTGCAACAGTTTAAGCAAGGGTGAGTACAAACGTACTCAGCAAGCGCAACCACAACCACGGAGGGGTATAACAGCAGTATGCACAGGATAGCAACAAGGAAGGTTTATGGTTTATTTCGTAGCAAAGCAAATTTTATTACACATGCAAGGGGTTGGTTTTCGCAATGGGTTTTCACAAAATTACTTTTAAAAGGAACAGTAAATGCAATACTTTTTCGTACAAGATGTTGTTGCTACCAGATTTCCCATCTGTCGTAGCTCAAATCAAAACATTTCTTAGCTCAATCAAACACCCACACTTTCTTACACCAAAACAGGGGACTAGTGAAGTGACCAAGCCGTAACTCGCCCAATACCGTGGACACGGCTATCCGGATAGGTTTTAACTCTGCAGAGGTGTACACAACCACAAGTAGGCTACCACAACAAGAACACCTTAGTGCCAGTGCAGCTCCTAACCAAGCCATTACCCACCATAGCTAAACCGACAAGTTATCACAGACGCGACCAGGGGTTAGTAACCTACCAACGAGGTTTTAACCAGGGGAATACCTCACATAGACCGTATCCCCGGCTCCATGGCCCTCTGTTGCTCACCAGCACACCACATAACCAGCAGCTCAACTAGTGGGATTTATGCTAGGCCGTTGCCACATACAACGGTCGAGTGGTGGTACAGAAAAATGGGTTAGGCTAGATGACACATCAACATCATCCCAAAACTTGTGATAGGATAGACAACTCCCACCATGCTCAACCACACCGGTTCGAGCTCACCTCGGTATTTCACGCGGAAATACCGTCTGTCTCATCCCACACGGGTACTCATTTTATTTACACAAATCATCTCTTTTATTTCAAAGTACGCACACGGTTGTTTTTGTAAACACCCAGTATTTGTCATGGGGGTATAACGGTAAAATGTTCCTAAGCATTTCTAGCAGTGACTAATATTCAAACAGAGCATTGTCATATTTAAACATTAATCTGGGTTGTCAAGGAATTAGTCATAGCAATCAAGGGGTGGCTATCCAACTGGGTTTAGCAGTAAAATCATGCAAGTTTCATAAATCAGGCCATGGGTTGTGTTTATAAAAACTGGGATAACAGTATGCATCAAAGGGTGGGATTGCACTTGCCGTTCTCCCAACCCTCGGGGGATTCCTGCCCGGGGTCTTGGTCTCCAAGCTCCTGCTCGTAGCACTGCTCCTCCTCGAGTCCTTCCTCGTTCACAGCGGAGTCTACGGCACACACAAGCAAACACCCAATAAATAAAAGAAAAAGCTTTTACTGAGCTCCGAAAGAAAGAATGGAAAATGAGGGTGAATGAAAAGGACATGATTATTTTTGAGTATGGACTGGCTGGATCTGGCGGAAATATGTTGGTGAATATTGTGGTGGAGTTTGGGGTCAAACGGGATTAATTTGGCGCATGAAATGACGAGTTTAGTGGAGTTTAGGGCTGTTTATAAAGAATAGGGACCTGTTTGTAATTATAGGAAAACTCAGGGGCCTCTGGCGAAATAAGCAGAGAGAGAGAGAATAGTGACCGAAGGGCTGCGGGTTAATTTGGTGAAAGTGTAGGGGTTTAAGTGTAAACTGACAAGAGAGAGGGGGTCCTGTTTATGTGGACGGCGGGTTGAATAGTGGAAAAACCAGGGGGTTATGGACAAAATGTCCTTCTTCCCCGTTCAAACAGAACAGAGGAGAGGGGCGGCGGTCGTCGGCGAGGAGCTCGCCGGCGTAAGGGGCGGTGGTGGTGGCCTAGGGCTAGCGGAACGGCAAGGGGGAATCGTGGCGAGCTCGCCGAGGTGCTTACCACGTGCGGTGGTGGCCCGTAGCGGCGTCACGGCAGAAGGGGGTGGAACGGCGGCGACGGCGAGCTGGGCGGCGGTGTTACGGTGGTGGGTAGGGCCAAATGGTGGGTGGTCGAGTTGCAGGGCGTGGAGGGGAAGCCTCGGGTGCTGTCGGCTGGGCTCGAAGGGGCTCGTGGTGAGCGGCCCACGTGAGCCAGAGACGGCGGCGGCAATGGAGATGGGGCGGCGGCGATGCAGTGGCGCGGGAGGTGAGTTGGTCGGCCGGTGAGTGGGAGATGGTGGTGGGGAAGCGGACGGGCCTATAAATAGGCGTGGACGAGTGCTGAAGCGGTGGGCCGACGGGAGGCCGCTCGGCGGGTGGTTGTGGCGGCCGGCGGACGAAAATTAAGGGCGGCCGGCGACTGTTAGTACGGCGGCGCTGTGCTCGTCGGGAGGTGGCGTGCGTGCGGCGATAGGACAGCGGCGGGGCCCTCGGTAGCGTGCACGCGCGGGGTGAGCGTACCGCGGCGGTCGGCGCGTGCGCGTGGTCGGCACGGCGGGGCAGCGGTGGTCGGGGCGTGCGCGTGCGCGGTGGCGTCCGAGCAGGCGGCCAGTGGTCGGACGGTGGTAGGGAGGCGACGACGGCGTCGACTGCGGCGTTGTGGGGTCGCGGAGGAGGGCGGCACGGCGTCGGTGAGCAGAGCGGTGGTGCCGGCGAGCTGAGTGTGCACGACGCCGGTGGCGTGAGGGCGGGACTGTCCAGTGGCGCTGTGGGTGCGGGAGTGGAGGTGCGTCGGCGCGAGCGCGGCCGAGAGCGCGGCGGTGTCGTGGTGGAGGAGCGAGGGGGGGGGCAGTGGGTGAGGGGCGGCACGGCGCCGGCGGCGTGCGGAGCAGAGAAGGGTGTCGGGTGGGAAAAACAGAGGAGGGAGGGAAAAGAGAGGAAAGAAGGGAGAAAGAAAAAGAAGAAAGAGAAAAAGAAAGGAAGGGAGAAAGGAAGAGGGAGAGGGGAAAAAGGGAGGGGTCGGCGGGATTCGCGGCGGAACCCGACAGGCGATTGACGACGGCAGTCACGGACGATAGGATCCGGCGGTCGACCCGAGGGCGGACGACGCGGGATGGGACGGAAAAGTTGACAGTGACCGGGATGCGGACAGGAAAAGAGAGGGGGGGGGGAAAAAACCTGGCGGACGGGGTCGGCGGGAGCGGGAGCCCGGGCGGTGAAAAGATTTTGAAACGATTTTACCGGGTGTGTTATTTAGGTGATTATCCGAGAGATCAAAACGCGGGCGTTACAAACCTACCCCACTTAAAGAAATCTCGTCCTCGAGATTCGGCTGGCTCCTAAAAAGGTGGGGGAACTCTTTCTTCAGGGCATCTTCTCTTTCGCACGTAGCTTCCTTTACACCGTGTCTCCTCCACTGTACTCTGCATATCCGCACTTCGGAGTTTCTGGTTCTCTTGGTGACGGTGTCCAAAATTTTGACCGGTACCTCCTGATAACGTAGATCTGTCTGTAGGTCAATTTCTTCTTCCGGTATGTGTTCTTCTTCAGGTACTCTCAGACATTTTCTCAACTGGGATACATGGAACACCGGGTGTATATCCGACATTGCTTCGGGTAACTCCAATCGGTAGGCCACCTTCCCAACTTTCTTCTGTACCGGGTATGGTCCGACATACCGAGGGGCCAATTTTCCATGTACTTGAAATCTACGGGTTCCACGGATGGGTGAAACCTTGAGATAAACAAAATCTCCTGGATTAAATTCCAGCTCTCGTCTCTTTTTGTCCGCGTAGATTTTCTGTCTGGACTGTGCTGCTTTCAATTTCTCTCTGATTTCAGCTACCTTCTCCTCAGCTTCTTTTATGAGTGCGGGTCCCACTAGTGTGCGCTCTCCTACCTCTGACCACATTAAAGGGGTCCTGCACTTTCTCCCGTAGAGGGCTTCAAACGGGGACATACCCAAACTTGCCTGGTAACCATTGTTGTAAGAGAATTCTGCATAGGGTAAACTCTGTTCCCAATCTTTACCATATGTAAGGACACATGCTCTCAGCATGTCCTCCATAATCTGATTTACTCTCTCTGTCTGGCCATCGGTCTGAGGGTGATACGCGGAGCTAAAATCCAACTTGGTGCCCATGGCTTTATGCAAACTTTTCCAAAATCTCGAGGTGAACTGGGTCCCTCGGTCTGAAACAATCCTACTGGGTACTCCATGCAACTTCACTATGTTTTCCACGTAGAGCTTGGCTAGTTTTTCTCCACCATAATTGGTCTGTACAGGTAAAAAGTGAGCGACTTTAGTGAGTCGGTCCACTATCACCCATATAGAGTCATGTCCTTTCTGTGTTTTGGGCAGTCCTACCACAAAGTCCATTCCAATCTCATCCCATTTCCAAACTGGGATAGGCAAGGGTTGTAATAATCCTGCCGGCTTCTGGTGTTCTGCTTTAATCCTTTGGCAGGTATCACACTGAGCGACAAACTGGGCTATGTCAGCTTTCATTCCTTTCCACCAATAGTTCCGCTTTAAATCCAAATACATTTTGGTGGATCCCGGGTGAATGGAATATGGCGAGTTGTGAGCCTCGTCCATGATTATCTGTCTAAAGTCTCCTTCCTTAGGCACACAAATCCTATCTTTAAACCACAGTGTTCCTTTACTGTCGACTCTAAAGTCTGGTGCCTTATTTTCTCCGGTATGCTTGCAGATCTGCACTAAATCCTGGTCTGTTCTCTGGGCCTCACTGATCCGATCCTCCAGAGTGGACTGGATTGTCAGTTGGTGGCTAGCATTCTGGGAGACAATGTGCACATTTAATCGTGCCATTTCTTCTTGCAGGTGGGCACTCTTGGGTTTGTAGGATTTTCGGCTTAGGGCATCTGCCACTACATTGGCCTTGCCAGGGTGGTAATGAATTTCCACATTATAATCCTTAACCAGTTCTAACCACCTCCTCTGTCTGAGGTTCAGATCCGGTTGGGTGAAAATGTACTTTAAACTCTTGTGATCCGTGTATATTTCACACTTGTTCCCAATTAGGTAGTGTCTCCAGATTTTGAGTGCGTGCACTACGGCTGCAAGCTCCAAGTCATGCGTTGGGTAATTCTGCTCATGAGGTCTAAGTTGTCGGGAGGCATATGCTACAACTTTTCCATTCTGCATGAGGACACACCCTAATCCTTGGCGGGACGCGTCACAGTAAACGACGAAATCCCTGCGAATATCTGGTAGGGTTAAAACTGGGGCTGCAGTCAATCTTTTCTTCAACTCTTGGAAGCTCTTTTCACAAGATTCGGTCCAAACAAACTTCTTCTCTTTCTTGAGCAGTTCAGTCATGGGTCTAGCTATCTTAGAAAATCCCTCAATAAACCTCCGGTAATACCCAGCTAAACCGAGAAAACTTCTGATTTCGCCCACATTGGTTGGTTGTTGCCAATTTGAGACTGCCTCTACCTTCTCAGGGTCTACTGCTACTCCTTCTGCGGTCAAAATGTGACCAAGGAAAGCTACTTTTTCCAGCCAAAACTCACACTTGCTGAATTTGGCATAGAGCTGGTGTGCTCTCAATTTTTCCAATACTACCCGCAAGTGCTGTTCATGCTCTTCGGCACTCTTGGAGTAGATGAGTATGTCGTCAATGAAGACTACGACAAACTTGTCCAGTTCATCCATAAACACCTTGTTCATGAGATTCATGAAGTAAGCCGGTGCATTGGTGAGTCCGAATGGCATCACTGTGAACTCATACTGCCCATATCGGGTGACAAATGCAGTCTTTGAGGTGTCACTCCCCTTAATCTTCAGCTGGTGATACCCGGTCCTTAAATCAATCTTGGAAAAGTATCTGGCCCCTTTCAGCTGATCAAAGAGATCATCAATTCTGGGGAGTGGGTATTTATTCTTGATAGTGACCTCATTTAGTGCACGATAGTCGATGCACAACCTCATACTCCCATCTTTCTTCCTCACAAAGAGCACTGGGGCTCCCCAAGGGGATGTGCTGGGCCTGATAAATCCCATCTGTTGCAACTCTTCCAGTTGTTTCTTCAACTCTGCTAACTCTGAGGCTGCCATCCTATAGGGTCTCTTGGCTATAGGAGAGGTGCCAGGGACTAGTTCAATAGCAAACTCGATGTCCCTATCCGGTGGCATACCAGGTAATACCTCAGGGAAAACATCAGGGTATTCTTTGATTACCGGGACTTCTTCTATGGTTGTTGCTTCCATACTAAAGATCATAGGATCCGGTCCACTTCCCTTGGTGTGACAGGCTACTTGCATTCCATCTGGGTTGGTTAGGTGCACTACTTTGTCAGCGCAACCTATGAGTCCATTGTGTTTACCTAACCAATCCATTCCAAGGATCACATCTATCCCTTTGGATTCTAGTACTACTAAGTCTGTTAGAAACTCTACCCCACTTAAAAGAATCCGTACCCGTGAACAACCTAATTGGCACTTAATATCACCTCCAGGGGTTCGGGTTAGTAGGGGTGTCTTTAGTAGTACTGTAGGTATTTTGTGTTTTTCCACAAAACTTGATGATATGAAAGAATGCGATGCTCCAGAATCAAATAATATTGCTGCCAAAGCTGGACCAACTAGGTACTCACCGAGTACTACTCCTTGTGCTCCTTGAGCTTCCTGCGCGTCGATGTGGTTGACGCGGGCTCGTCCGTATGACTGCTGGGTGTTGTTGTTGTTGTGGCTGCCGGTGTTGGTGCTGCGGACTGGTACACGGTTGGCTCCAGACACTGGTGGCTTGGGTCCATTCACCGAGTTGGAGTAGACTGATATCGCAGGCTTGCTCCTAGGATATGGGCAATCGGCGATGTAGTGCCCGGTCTCACGGCAGTTGAAGCAGGCTCTTGCATTGCTGTTGCTGGCTGTGGCCTGACTGACCTTGCTCTGTGGTGGCTTCGAGGTGGTCTGACTCTTGAACTGGTTGTTGGGGGTCTGGGAGCTTGTGGCCTGAAACTGGGTCCTATACTGCACGGGAGCCTGGGGTCTAGGTGCAGCATAACCGGAGCTCCGGGGTTTCTGTGAGCGGTCCATCTGACGGTTCTTGCTTTCCAAGAACTTGCGCTTGTTCTCCTGCCTTGCCTCCATTCTGGCCCTTTCTGTGACAATGGCCTTGTTCATCAGTGTATTGAAGTCAGGGAAGCTGTGGGTGACTATCAGGGCTCGAAGATCCGGGTGTAGACCTCTGATGAAAGCATCCTGCCTCTTTGCATCTGTCTTTACTTCATCTGGTGCATAACGGGCTAGCTCAGTGAACTCGTGGGTGTACTCTTCCACAGTCTTGTTTCCTTGCTTTAGTGCACGAAACTCATCTGCCTTGCGCCTCATGGTGGCGTCGGGAATGTGGTAGTGACGAAACTCTTCTTCAAACTCTTTCCAGGTGATTGCAGACTCATTCGGGGAAGCTGCACAATAAGCATCCCACCAAGCTAAGGCAGTTCCAGTGAGTTGATGGGTAGTCAGGAGAACTTTGTCACGGTCTCCACAACCAAATGGTTCCAGCTTTCTCTTGATGGTTCTCAGCCAATCATCTGCTTCCAAGGGGTTGCTGGACCCTCCAAAGGTGGGCGGCCTGGTTCTCAGAAAGTTGGTCAACTTATCACCCGCATTGGGTCTACGGGTTGTCTCCTGACGGCGGCTGGCATTCCACACATTCTGCATGAACAAGGTGTGGTGGTACAAAGCTTGTGCCAGGTTGAAATCTGGTGGGAGTGGGGGCATAACAAAAGATCCCTCATTCTGACTCCCGGGATGGCCTGCCTCTGGTCCGCCTCTTACAGGCGCTTGTCCTTCGGGCTGGTTCTCTCCCATAGGATCCTGCTGATCCACTTCCTGGTTTTCAGGATTCTCTCTTCTTCCTTCTGGTTGCTCTCCTCCAGCAAGAGGGGCGCGTCTCTGAGAGGCGCTAGCACGAGTGTTCACCATCTGCAGGTTGAGCAAGGCCTTCGTGAGATTGGGTTAAGATGATGTTTAAGTTGATTAGTTCGCATTTTAAAAAGGCAGAACAGCACACAAGCTAACAAACAAACACGCAAGGTTCCAAACCAACAGCTGAGGGTTACAACACTTGGGGGGGGGGGTTACAAGGCTCGCACTGCAGGGCGGGGATACAGGACAAGGTAGGGAAACTACTGCTAGGGATACAAGGGTTCTCCGGACCAAGCTGGCTTCACTCCCATCTGAGTGCCTGACTCTGGGTTTACTCGCGAGGCGAGCTTTCTTCTGGCGGTGCCAGTCGAGCCTGCTCAGCCTCGGTCAAGGTTCCATTCTCTCGAGGCGGCTCAGACGGTCCATCTTCAGTGGGTGGTGGTCCCGCGGGGATCCCTGGTAGTATGGGATGGTTCCCCACAAGTTCTCCCCATGCCATGATCGGTGTCCCAAGTAGGACATGGGGTTCTCCAATCGCCGGAACAGGCGTACCACTTCTGGTCCAATCCTGGATACGCAGGTCCCGAGCCTGCCGGAGGCTTTCTTGGGCGACTGCCTCATTGCTGATGGCAGCAGCGGCTCTCGCTTCAGCCTGGGCCACCTGGACTTGGTGCATGCAGACTGAGAATTCTGCTTGTTCAGCCCGAGCGGTCTGTTCTCTCAGGCGTTCGGCCTGCTCGTCAAAGAGTTGGTCCAAGGAATTGAGATAGGTGACCACTTGGTACAAAAGGGGTTCTTCTTGACGGCGCTGTTCCAAGTTCCTTATGCGGGCTCGCCAGACTGCACTTCTGACAATCGGCGGAAAGTATCTCATTGGGGTGGGGACCAGGTGCCTTTCAAAGATTCCGCACATGAAGCGGAGGGCTTTCCTGAGTGCCAAGGGGTAGGTGTCCTGGTGCCTGAATCCTGTGGCGGTCGTACGCCATGCCTCGACGGGGTGGAGGTCACTCTTGGCGACAACTATGACCACTCTGCAGCGTTGGGTCCCATGGTGCTCATACTCCCTGCTGTAGTACCTCGGGCGTTCAGGTACACCGAGGCGTTCCAGCGCGGGGATCAACAGGCTAGCGAAGCCCGGTGTGACTGGGCAAACTCCCTGGGTCCATCCTTGTTCCGCCATCTGAAACCAGGGGAAAACAAAAACTGAACAGATGTAGGATAAAAGGTGATCTTTATTGCATGACAAGGTGGGTACAAAGATCATGGATACATCGAGGCTAAGCTGGTAGTGCTACTGGAAGCAACAGACTCTACTCTAGGGGAGGCTAGACTAAGTGCTAATCTACTCCAGACAGACTCGGCGCTTTTTCAGAGGGAGCTGGTACTCTGGCACCTCATCTTCAGTTTGTGTGCCTGCATCCATGTGGGTCATGTCGGGTTCATCTTCCAACAATCCTCTTTCTCTCCTGTATGCTTCCAGGTTATCCAAATACTCATAGTAGGCCTGGCATCTAGTCTGGTGAGTAGCTAGGGAACTGACAGCCTGTGTGGCCGTCGCCTTCTGTACCTCCAGTTCTTCCTTCGTTTCTCCTAGCTCTCTCTTTACCTCTTCTAGCTCCTTCTCTGCCTTCTCGGCTCTGCGGATCTGGTGCCTCAGCTGTCCCGATGTCTCCCGGTACAGCCTGTCTAAGCCAGTGAGGTAAATGGACAAGTGGGACACAGTGTCCTCCATATCTTCATCTCTTCCAAGGCTCCTCATCTGGGTAATCCATTCGCGTCCTCCACTTTCCAAGGGTGGGGTAAATCCTAGTGCTGTTCCCACGAGGTACTGCCTGTAGAGCTCTCGGAGGCACATCAAGGCTCTTCTTGCGGCTTTGCGGTAGGCATTGGGACGGTCGTAGCCGGTGGCGTGGACAAACCAAGGTGCCACTTCCTTGTACAGCGAGCTTCTCCCCACAAAGATGAACATCCGGCACCGACGGGTACCATTGGTGGTGCACTCCCGGTAAAAGTACTCGGGGATCTCTGTGACTCCAACGTGCTCCAGGCTGAGCAGCAGCAACTTGGGGAGGCCAGGTTCTGCGGGGCAGACTCCTTCGCCCCAACCCTCGTCAGCCGACTGGGCCATCTGGAACAAGTCAAAAAGCCGTCGGTGAGTACTTGTGTGGGGGAAAGGATTAGGCAAGAACAAACTGGTGAGAGAAGACTAGGTAGGGTCAAGATCCTAGGGGTACGTCCTACGGCCAACCTATCGGCTCTGATACCACCTGAAGCGTCCCCTCGAAAGAGAGAACTTAATGTGATACAAATACCAGTCCCAGGATGCTGGTTCACATTATTACAACAGATAGTTCAGTACCACAACAACACTACGGGAGACGGTGGCATTGCAGGGCCACAACAAACAGAACTAACACTAAGCTCCAGATAAAAAGGTTGATAACATGGAGGTCTTCATCAGAGTGGCAATGCATGCGGCTTCCAGCGGGTGACCCTAACACACAGGCAAAGGTTGGGTGCAGAACGAACCCCACTAGACGATATCCTCAGGCACGAAGTCCGGGTCTGCCTCTGCAACAGTTTAAGCAAGGGTGAGTACAAACGTACTCAGCAAGCGCAACCACAACCACGGAGGGGTATAACAGCAGTATGCACAGGATAGCAACAAGGAAGGTTTATGGTTTATTTCGTAGCAAAGCAAATTTTATTACACATGCAAGGGGTTGGTTTTCGCAATGGGTTTTCACAAAATTACTTTTAAAAGGAACAGTAAATGCAATACTTTTTCGTACAAGATGTTGTTGCTACCAGATTTCCCATCTGTCGTAGCTCAAATCAAAACATTTCTTAGCTCAATCAAACACCCACACTTTCTTACACCAAAACAGGGGACTAGTGAAGTGACCAAGCCGTAACTCGCCCAATACCGTGGACACGGCTATCCGGATAGGTTTTAACTCTGCAGAGGTGTACACAACCACAAGTAGGCTACCACAACAAGAACACCTTAGTGCCAGTGCAGCTCCTAACCAAGCCATTACCCACCATAGCTAAACCGACAAGTTATCACAGACGCGACCAGGGGTTAGTAACCTACCAACGAGGTTTTAACCAGGGGAATACCTCACATAGACCGTATCCCCGGCTCCATGGCCCTCTGTTGCTCACCAGCACACCACATAACCAGCAGCTCAACTAGTGGGATTTATGCTAGGCCGTTGCCACATACAACGGTCGAGTGGTGGTACAGAAAAATGGGTTAGGCTAGATGACACATCAACATCATCCCAAAACTTGTGATAGGATAGACAACTCCCACCATGCTCAACCACACCGGTTCGAGCTCACCTCGGTATTTCACGCGGAAATACCGTCTGTCTCATCCCACACGGGTACTCATTTTATTTACACAAATCATCTCTTTTATTTCAAAGTACGCACACGGTTGTTTTTGTAAACACCCAGTATTTGTCATGGGGGTATAACGGTAAAATGTTCCTAAGCATTTCTAGCAGTGACTAATATTCAAACAGAGCATTGTCATATTTAAACATTAATCTGGGTTGTCAAGGAATTAGTCATAGCAATCAAGGGGTGGCTATCCAACTGGGTTTAGCAGTAAAATCATGCAAGTTTCATAAATCAGGCCATGGGTTGTGTTTATAAAAACTGGGATAACAGTATGCATCAAAGGGTGGGATTGCACTTGCCGTTCTCCCAACCCTCGGGGGATTCCTGCCCGGGGTCTTGGTCTCCAAGCTCCTGCTCGTAGCACTGCTCCTCCTCGAGTCCTTCCTCGTTCACAGCGGAGTCTACGGCACACACAAGCAAACACCCAATAAATAAAAGAAAAAGCTTTTACTGAGCTCCGAAAGAAAGAATGGAAAATGAGGGTGAATGAAAAGGACATGATTATTTTTGAGTATGGACTGGCTGGATCTGGCGGAAATATGTTGGTGAATATTGTGGTGGAGTTTGGGGTCAAACGGGATTAATTTGGCGCATGAAATGACGAGTTTAGTGGAGTTTAGGGCTGTTTATAAAGAATAGGGACCTGTTTGTAATTATAGGAAAACTCAGGGGCCTCTGGCGAAATAAGCAGAGAGAGAGAGAATAGTGACCGAAGGGCTGCGGGTTAATTTGGTGAAAGTGTAGGGGTTTAAGTGTAAACTGACAAGAGAGAGGGGGTCCTGTTTATGTGGACGGCGGGTTGAATAGTGGAAAAACCAGGGGGTTATGGACAAAATGTCCTTCTTCCCCGTTCAAACAGAACAGAGGAGAGGGGCGGCGGCCGTCGGCGAGGAGCTCGCCGGCGTAAGGGGCGGTGGTGGTGGCCTAGGGCTAGCGGAACGGCAAGGGGGAATCGTGGCGAGCTCGCCGAGGTGCTTACCACGTGCGGTGGTGGCCCGTAGCGGCGTCACGGCAGAAGGGGGTGGAACGGCGGCGACGGCGAGCTGGGCGGCGGTGTTACGGTGGTGGGTAGGGCCAAATGGTGGGTGGTCGAGTTGCAGGGCGTGGAGGGGAAGCCTCGGGTGCTGTCGGCTGGGCTCGAAGGGGCTCGTGGTGAGCGGCCCACGTGAGCCAGAGACGGCGGCGGCAATGGAGATGGGGCGGCGGCGATGCAGTGGCGCGGGAGGTGAGTTGGTCGGCCGGTGAGTGGGAGATGGTGGTGGGGAAGCGGACGGGCCTATAAATAGGCGTGGACGAGTGCTGAAGCGGTGGGCCGACGGGAGGCCGCTCGGCGGGTGGTTGTGGCGGCCGGCGGACGAAAATTAAGGGCGGCCGGCGACTGTTAGTACGGCGGCGCTGTGCTCGTCGGGAGGTGGCGTGCGTGCGGCGATAGGACAGCGGCGGGGCCCTCGGTAGCGTGCACGCGCGGGGTGAGCGTACCGCGGCGGTCGGCGCGTGCGCGTGGTCGGCACGGCGGGGCAGCGGTGGTCGGGGCGTGCGCGTGCGCGGTGGCGTGCGAGCAGGCGGCCAGTGGTCGGACGGTGGTAGGGAGGCGACGACGGCGTCGACTGCGGCGTTGTGGGGTCGCGGAGGAGGGCGGCACGGCGTCGGTGAGCAGAGCGGTGGTGCCAGCGAGCTGAGTGTGCACGACGCCGGTGGCGTGAGGGCGGGACTGTCCAGTGGCGCTGTGGGTGCGGGAGTGGAGGTGCGTCGGCGCGAGCGCGGCCGAGAGCGCGGCGGTGTCGTGGTGGAGGAGCGAGGGGGGGGCAGTGGGTGAGGGGCGGCACGGCGCCGGCGGCGTGCGGAGCAGAGAAGGGTGTCGGGTGGGAAAAACAGAGGAGGGAGGGAAAAGAGAGGAAAGAAGGGAGAAAGAAAAAGAAGAAAGAGAAAAAGAAAGGAAGGGAGAAAGGAAGAGGGAGAGGGGAAAAAGGGAGGGGTCGGCGGGATTCGCGGCGGAACCCGACAGGCGATTGACGACGGCAGTCACGGACGATAGGATCCGGCGGTCGACCCGAGGGCGGACGACGCGGGATGGGACGGAAAAGTTGACAGTGACCGGGATGCGGACAGGAAAAGAGAGGGGGGGGAACCTGGCGGACGGGGTCGGCGGGAGCGGGAGCCCGGGCGGTGAAAAGATTTTGAAACGATTTTACCGGGTGTGTTATTTAGGTGATTATCCGAGAGATCAAAACGCGGGCGTTACACCTGCTCGCCCGCGCGGAGCTCGCGTTGCCCGCTTCGCCCGGCTGCGCCCCCCGCCGGCCGCGCCGCTCGCCCGGCCGGGCCCCCAGCCGGCCGCCCGCCTGACTGCGGCGGGGCGGAGCCCCTCCCGTCCGCGTCGCCGCCAAGCCGAGCTGGGGCCTCGCCTGCTTGGCCGCGCCGCCCACGCCGGCCGGCCGACCGCCTCGCCCGGCAGCGCCCTCCGCCGGCTCGGCCGCCGCCCCGCCCGCGCCCCGCCAGGCCCGACCCTCCCCGCGCATGCCGCCTGCGGCCTGCGCCGGAGCCGCCACGCTGCCACCACCTGCCTGCGCCGGTGCCAGAGGGAGGGAGAGAGAGAGAAGAGAGCTGAGGGAGAGAGAGAAGAGATAAGGGAGAACGGTGGGTGGATGAAAGGATGTGGGAGAGAGAAGGGGGGATCCGGGTGGCATTTTTTGGACCAATGAGATGCTAGGATTTTGAGGTGGTGGATCGCTGACGTGGCGCTGATGTGGCGAGTTGCGTTTCTTCTACGTGTTTGTAACAAAGTTTTGGATCACTAAACAATTTTAAATAAAAAAGTTGTAAACTACAAACTTTTACATCTCTTCGAAACCTACAACTTTGATATAGAACATATTTACATCCGAGATCATTTGAAAAATTTAAAAATTTAAGATTTCAAATTAGATACATTATAAGAATATTTTTAAGTATTAAACAATCTCAAATTAAAAAGTGATCAACTACAGAGTTTTATATTTCGTAATTCTGTACAACTTTGATATAGAACATATATACATTCGAGGTCATTTGCAAAGTTTTAAATTTCAAATTTCAAATTAGATAACTTATAATAACATTTTGAGTGTATGCATGTTATTTGCCGAGTGTCAAGATAATACACTCGGCAAATAACATGCATATAATTTTTTTACTTCTTATATTTTATTGTTTGAATCACTTGCGGTTTAAAAATGAAAAAAAACTTATTTCTTTGCCGAGTGTAAAAAAAAAACACTCGGCAAAGAGCTCTTTGCCGAGTGTATTATTTTGACACTCGGCAAACAACATGCATATAATTTTTTTACTTCTTATATTTTATTATTTGAATGGTTTAAAAATAAAAAAAACTTATTTCTTTGTCGAGTGTCAAAAAAATACACTCGGCAAAGAGCTCTTTGTCGAGTGTATTATTTTGACACTGGACAAACAAACTCTTTACCGAGTGTTTTGTGTTTGCTGAGTGTCCAAAAAAAATACACTCGGCAAAGAGCTTGTTTGCCGAGTGTGCAAAAAAATACACTCGGCAAGGAGCTAGACACTCGGCATATACGGGGTTTCCCGTAGTGTTATGAATCGACGTTCCACGAGTTTTTGGAACGATGATTCCGTCTCTGTTCCCATTTGTTGTTCCAGCATGAAGTTTCCGGAACGTGGAATGTGGCCATGTTCCACGCTCCACGCTGCTAAGGACCATACAGCTTTGTCAGAACTAAACAAGCTCAAGTACGCCCACACCTTATTCTCCAGTACCATTAATTATCTCCGGGCTGAGCCTGGAGCTAGCTAAATTAAACTAGCAAACTCGACCATGATTTGGTGGTTGGGATGGCAAGAAGTTAGTGCAACGGGGGAGCTGCTCGCCTGGCACAGTGTGGCACCACTTTTTATTTGCCCCGGAGAACAGGAGAAAGTGTGTTATCAAATTAGTCACGTTTTGCCCGTTTTTGTCCTTGCCTGCCGCTGTCCTCAGCTCTCCACTGGTTATTAGTTCAATTCACTGTCCATTCCAGTAGTGTACCATGTGACCGCCGAGTGGTATGGTACGGGCTACGGGATAGATTAAGGACACGGTCCGTGCTGCCGGGCTCACAAATCCAACCACCGATCGAGTACATCCATTTTGGTTAGCTTTAGCTAGTTACGCCCTGTGTTTTCTATGCAGACGACATGCCTGGCATCATGCACACCACACGATTGTAGCTAAAACTGACCAGCGAAGCAGTTGATGTAGAATCTACATTCCAAACATAACTCTTCAAAAGAAATTGGAAGATTGAGGGTGTTTAGGAAATTGGAAGAATGAGGGTGGATTTTTTTTTAGGGTAGAGAAAGAGAAGAATTTGGAGAGAACTGAATGGGTCGATATTCTCTCGTACTCTTCCTTCTCTCATTTCATTTTTATATTTAGGTTGCTAGATCTATTTATATTTACAACTCACACTAACAATAAAAAAATAGTGTACGTTGTTTGTAATTAATTTCTAGCATTATTGACGCTTTAGTGGTGGGAAGAAGCTAGAGGTACTTCTCTATAATATTTGTGTAGTCATTTCCCTACAAAGGTCAAAGGGAGAAATAGTGCAAATTTGTCAATGCGGCAAAATTTTCTTGAAATTTAAGAGAGTGGACTAAAGCTAAATTCGTATCACCAATCAAGAGCGGTAAGATGAGTTCCAGCTGACGTTTGTAAATACCAAGCTGTAGAGGATAATAAACATTTGTTAACCATCAGATTTTAGTACATACAATAAAAAACATCAATTGCATCGCGCCGTTGTTCGTAGTTTTAACTATCACGTACTAGTAAAGACGATAACAAAACCACGATTCCTCTGGTCAAGAAATGTTCTGCGTTCAACCGGTGGGTTTAGCCTGCTGCTAATGCAAATCTCTAAATGGAACCCGTGTATTCCCAGCCGGGAGAGTATACATCAATGAACTTTTTTTTTTGGGTTGAACTTTCACTGTTCTCAGAATCTTTCACGAGAGTTTTACGTTGGATATCTATACATGTAATTCTCCATCAGCATAGAGATCTTGGAATCTTGGTTGTTCCTTTACCATTGCTCGTTCCTCCCCCGGCTGATATCCAACAAAAACAGAAACATCAGACATGTGGATCCGCGTCAGCATTCTCGTACCACGAAACTCAAACTTTTCTGTAAAGAAAACCAAAAAATGGTACGAGTGATTCGTTGACATTATTTCCTGATCTGTTGCTGACACAGCAACCCCCAACCACCTCAGTTGCCAATTCCAAGCATGATTAAAGTATCACGAAATCTACTAAACTAGCCAGTCCGTTCATCCTTTTCTTCAACAAATTTGCTGTCATATTGTCATACATGACTTCCCCTTTCTCATGTCATGGGTGGACAGTAGCTCTCGGATAGATCCATAGCATTTTGTGGGCACAACGGAAAGTTCTGTAGGCATCAAGCTTCGACAAAAGAGTGTTTATCGTGTGGTTCCGCACACCAGTGATCATACAATGCCGCACTCGGAGTCGGAGTAAAGGGGCTTCGACAAAACCGTTTTTATATTCACATCTTCGTTGCTCCCCATTTCATCATTTCTCAATTTTCCCATTTTGTTCTTGACCGTCACAATCTTATGAGAAGGTGTTGCCGCTAGCCGGAAGCAGTCGTTTGTGTCGGATCTTACCATTCTTCTTTTCCCACTTTGAAAGATCTAATGGCATGTGAGCTATCATAGACAAGAGGAGGCAAGTTGTGCAAGGGAGTCGAATGCCGTGACATTGTTCCTTTGAGCAAAAAATATAGTAGCTGACGGAGGAAGAAGAAGAGGCAATCATGTCGATCCATGTTTCGTAGATCCACGGATTGCTGTATTCGTGCGCATTGCTCTTGTTTAATTTTCTTTTATATACGCGTTAGACTTTTTAGAAGTGTCTCCCCTAAAAAGGAGAATTTCTCGAAAGTTTCCAGTTGAAAGGCCGTGTCGGTTGGCACCGTGGATGTTCCTTGGTTAAATAGCGCTTCAAAATCTTCAACGTCGCTTTCCGACCGCGTGTACCCTGTGTATAAAAACTAGCGCTAGCCGTGCTTGAGCGCTCCCGCTTTCATTCCGCATAGTCGTAGAATCCTAGTTCTTCCATTCTTTGTAGTGCAGCTTTTGTCTCATTTTTCCTTCCAGGTCTTAAAGATCACGGTGTTCTTCGCTATATATCATCGAGTTCATCCCAAGAACAGCGGCAAAACAAGATCTTTGCAATGGCGCCGTGCGTGGATTTCGCTTCGCTCCGGGCGTCGCCGGCCGACCTGCGGGTCGTCACCTCCGACGGGAGCAGCATCGATGCGCATTCCTCCGTTCTTGTGAGTGCGGTTTTCTTTGCTAATTTTCTTGTGTGAATCGTGAATGGAAGATGGATTTTGAATTACCCGCCGCTGATCGAAGAATTTCATGCTATTGCCTGATCGGCGGATTTGATCAAATCAAACAAAGGCCGCGGCGTCGCCGGTGCTGGAGCGGATGATCGTGTGCGCGCGGCGCGGCGGGCGGGACGCCGACCGCGCCGCCGTGCGCATCCTCGGCGCGCCCTCCGACGCCGTCGCCGCCTTCCTCCGCTTCCTCTACTGCCCCAAGGACACGGCGGCGGAGTGGGCGGAGGAGGCGGAGGGCGCGCACGGGGCGGCGCTGCTGGCGCTGGCGCACGCGTACCGCGTGCCGTGGCTGAAGCGGCGCGCGGAGGCGGCCGTGGCGGCGCGGCTGGCCGCGGAGCGCGCCGTGGACGCGCTGAAGCTGGCGGCGCTCTGCGACGCGCCGCGGCTGTACCTGGCGTGCGCGCGCCTCGCCGGCAAGGACCTGGGCGCCGTCGAGAGGTCCGAGGGGTGGCGCTTCGCCGGCCGCCACGACGCCGCGCTGCATTTCGAGTTGATCCAGCTCCTCCACGACACCGACCAGGTGCGTTGCCTCGCCTCCGTAGACCGGCTCTTGGCTATTACGACACTTGTTATATTCTTTTCTTTTTCGGATTCGGATAAATAAATAAGCAGTCTGGTCATGGCACTGTCAGATGCTCTTACGGTACTAGCTTTTCTAGAACAACTGCCAGTATTATAGGTTAATGAAGTTTGATATGGTAATCTGCACACGATTTCGTATCTGCATGATTCATCTTTAACTGTCATCTGATGTCATCGGTGGTTGCAAACCACCTCTTGAGATACACCAAGATTACAAGATGTATTGAATTCTACCGTACATCAACCTCTCCCTCTTTCGGACAGGTAGATAGTTCCTGCCCACCTAAAATAAAATCTAGCATTGAGATCGGCATATAGGCAGATACTACACTGATATCTCATTATCAATGCCACAAACTAGTGCTTATCATTTATCGATCTTCCAAAAAATCTAGCCATGAATTCCATTGAGTTTGGTCCCATATGCTCTGGTATACTCACATACACCCCCAAAATCCAAACAAGCACCGAAATCCAAATCGACCACGAGTACCACGTTTCCACAAATCTCCTCCCATTCCCTGACACGAACACGTCGGTCTCAACCATTCAAATCTTTTTTTTTCCTGACAGAGAAAGGAGAGGTGGGAGAGGGAGCGGGCGTCCCAGCACGTGTACCGGCAGCTCAGCGACGCCATGGCTCTCCTGGACCGCATCTTCTCCGGCGACGGCGCCGGCGAAGCGCCCGCAGAAGCTTCGCCGTGCGAGGACGGCGTGCGCCGGGGCCTCGAGCAGCTCATGCGGCATTTCGCCGCTTGCGGCCGGACCAGGAAGCCCGCCGCCTGCCCGCGCTGCAGGCGCGCGTTCCAGCTCCTCCGGCTCCACGCCTCCGTCTGCGATCGCGCCGGCGCCGGCGGCGAGCCTTGCAGGGTTCCATTGTGCAGGTAATTGCAGAGCAGATGAACTATCACATGGCGATGTCGTGTGAAATTTTGATTTTTTTTTTCCTTTTCGGCTGTGCGTGTGAATGGCTGAGGTGTAGTAGTGCCAGTTGGTAGCAACACGCGGGAACACTGCTACGCTTTGTGGTTGCTTCTGTCCCTACCAAAGTGTAGCTTTCAGTCACGTTTGGTAGTTTGGTACATTAGCACATGAATGGCATGGAAGGAAATGAGAATCTGAAGGACCATCTGACTATTAGGTCCATACATCCAAGATAAATGTGCCAGATCTTATTTAGTTATTCACTTCACCATAATACACATATTTACTGTAACTGTCCATGTGCTCCTTTTTTTTCAAAATCATTTGCCCAGAGCCTGAAGTATTTTTATTTTCCTATTCCAGCAACCTCAAGGCCAAGATGCAGGAAGAGGGAGTGGACAAGACATGGAAGCTTCTGGTGAAGAAGGTCACCAGGGCTAAGGTGATGTCTGCTCTGGCTAGCAGGGAGGTGCCAGAGGTTGTGAAGAAGTCATGGGCGAAATACAGCAGCCGTAGGGCTGCCAGATTCAGATAAAACGAACAAGATGAAGGAAATTGTTCTGGAGAAGGCCAACGCATTCTTGGTTTACACTATGCTTTGGGCAGTAGTCCTGCTGTATTTTTTTTTTCGGTAGGAACTGAAATTACACCCTGCAGCTGTGTGTGGCCAAAGAAGCCTGATGCCTGCATATTATATGGCATCCTTGTGACAATGTTGTGAGCGCCAAAGTTCAACCTGTACTCAAAATACATTCATATTCTTTCATGAATTTCAAATATAAAAAAAGAACGCAGTTTACCGCGTTCATACGCTGCTTGCATTCTGATGTTGCTCTTCTCAAGGTGTGTGCAGAGAAGGCGAGCTACCTCGTTTGACTTGGTGGCCAACGCAAAAGCATCCTGATTTGCAAACACCGAACACACTCCGTGCTACTAACTACTAAGGACCACGGCGTAGAGAACAAAGCAGCATCTTTGGGAGAACAAAGTGTGGCCTCGTGTTATGCACGCAAAACAGAAACACCACCGACCTCTCGGTCTGAAAGAACGACGTCTTCAACGACTTCTGAATAAGAATTTGCCCATTTGGTGAAGCTTTTCTGCAGACTTGTTACTGAAGAATGACCTCGTGGCAGCCCGGTGTACCTTGGATGATCTACTATTTCTACCAACGTCCAATTCAACTAGTACACTCAGAGTGATACTACTCAGCAAGCTAATGATATGTGTAAGAAGCATTTGAGACGGGTGTTAGAGAGTAGCAGGAGGAACAGCTCAGAAACTTCTTCAGCTTTCAGCTAGTGTCCTACTGCACCTGCAGAAGAGACAGCAGATAGCCTACGAAGGCTGCACGTAACGAACTGGGACATACAGTAAAACCAATGCATAAAAAAGACAAATAGTGTCTGTTACGTTAATTTGTGGTCAAAGTCCTAATCACTTTCTTGCTTGACCCTAGTCTACCACGGAGCCCTAGACGAGCCATGTGATCTTCACTATAATCAATGCCGCTTCTTGGGTTTCACAGTGCGACCGTAGCAGGGCCTAAATGTTAACCAGGTGAAGCTATTCCGATCCTAGCTCATTCTGAATTTCATTCTGCTGATCGACCTTTCCCCTAATCGAGCTGTCCCAACAGTTAACCGGCCCTGAAGCCTGAATTCTGAAATTTCAGCCTGCAACCATCGTCTTCAGATTTCAGAGAGAGACGAAACCTTTTTCCAAAAAAACAGAGAGAGACGACGAAACAAGAGGATACCGTACTGACTTGTTCGATGAGCAATCAGAGCACAAGAGCTAGCTTCACAGATTTGAAACCATAACAACTTGATTCTCCTTACAATATTCAGCGGAAAGAAAACATTTTTACTTCTATATAACTTCGCTCATACCACTACTACTGTCTATATCCTACTATGGTTATGGTCAGGGGGGCAAAACTTGTGTGCGTTCGCTGAGATCGACGACTGCACACTGGAGACCAAGAATGTTCACTGGCTTGTCGATCAGCTTCAGCTAGTAGCCTAGTAGCGGCTAGCGCCATCATCAGATACGGTTAGCTTCTCCAAGCATGGCCATGGTGCGTCCACGCTAAGGGTCCAGCCGGTTGTTCCTGGGCGTGTGCCGCCGCGCGCGCGCGTAGTCCCTCGTCATGAACCACCGCATCCTCTTCCTCTCCTCGGCCCATTGATCGGCGTGCTGATGATGACGCTGCTGGCTCCTGCCATGGCGCCCGCTCCCTGCTGCTGCTGCTGCGCCTTCTCCTTCCACGAAACGAAGCAAAAGTTTCAGTTCAGGCTCAGCTTCTCTCTCGCTAACAGAGCACCAGCTGATCGACCACACTGAACGCAGCTGCTGGTGAATCAACAGCTAGAGTAGGGTACTTACCAACAAGCAGTTGCTGATGGAGCAGGGGCCTGAAGCTGAGGACGAAGACGAGAGCGACGACCAGGCTCACGAGGCCAACGAGCCTCATCCCGCGCTTCTGTAGCTTGGCTGTGCACCCAATCGAGTCTCACGCAGCCACGCGCGTCGTGTGTCCGTGCGTGCGTGCGGGGCATATATAACGCCGCGGGGGGCTCGTGTCAGGGCATTCCAACGAGAAGGTGACAGGTCAAATGACAGGAGATAAAGTTTATGGGTTTTTTCTGTCAGTAGAGTTGTGAGCACAACGCCGCTGCCATTTCGGGGCTCTCTCCGCCGCGGGCTTAAACTAGTCTCCCAAGAACTAGATGTCCTGCGAAAGAATCTCTTGTTTCCGGAGCGAGCTCATCGGTTAGCTGAATCCAAGGTGTCTCCCGCTCGTGGTGGCTACTTGCAACCTTCTCAATCACAGGCATAGCCACATGGCACCCATCTAGCTTGCTCCACGCACTTGGAAACCAGAGTTTGTTTGGTCATTTCCGGATCCATGGAACTTAGTAGCATCACGAAGCAGTGCTTCATCCATTTGTATGGTTGATGAGTTGCCTTGATTTACCTGCTTCCGAAGAATCCCAGCTTCGCTTTCTTCTGAAGGCTTTGCCTGCGTTGTGCCAGCTGAGAACAACCGGTTTGGATGCAGAATTTACAGAAAAAATTGGCAAGCTTCGCTACCTACTTTCCTGTGCATTGACATAAATTTACTGCATAAGGAACATAGGCCTATTTTTTGCACAGATACTAAACTCCTCAAGCTCGCCAGGTTCCACAGAGATGGACCCACACCAGTCAAGAGCGGGGAAACACCAGTGAATGAACAATAAAGCAAGGCAAGTTTTGCTATAGGACAGGTATATACCGTTGCACAAATATGACAATTCAATTCACACAATTGTCTGTGATATCTTATTGTTTAACTAGACAGAACATAGTGTCCAGTTCCAGAAAACACAAGAGTACCAAATTACTGTGAAAGTTCCAAGCTTGGGGATAAAAGTCTGCCACTAGCAAGTCTCAAACCCACATATACAGCACAAAGCTAAGGGCCATGGTTTTCACAGGCTATGATAAGAGGGAGGTTAAAAGCTTCCTAACCGGAATGGACATAGATGCTCTGCATTACACGCACAACAGGTTCCTAGCAGAATGCTGTCAGTCATATGTCCATGTCAATCAAGGCATCTTCCTCTTCGCCGTCAGATGCCGCACCAATTAGGAAGTCATCTCCAGATAATTTGCTGCAGTAGAAGAATACATAATTAATTTGTTAATGTTTTTGTTGTTTTCCTTGCCAAAAACTTGCAGATTGGAGCAAGCACCTACCTAGTGCAGTAACAGCGAAAGCTCACAACTCGCTTTAGCTTCCTATTGTAGAAGAAGTAGTAGAATGACCATCTACAAGGAAAGAATCATATCCATATTAGAGTGTCAATTTAGTTGCATAAGCTAACCATCACGTTTACATCTTAGTTCACTTGAACATACATGGCCCCTTTCTCTTGAACTGGATCTCCATCAGAGTCTGGGTTATAGCTGTAGATGTCACACTCTCTGATTTTGATAACCTGAAACATAAAGTGTAAACATAGAATCGAAGGACTATACAACTTCCAAACCAAACATTATGAATGAATCCTAACCTCATCAATAGCTTTAATCATACTGTCCAGAAGAGAACTGCCCTCATTTGTTGCTGCCCATTGCTGAACAGAAGTCCGATTTCAGTTTAGGCTTATCAAATCAGTGAGGAAGGCAAAACATACAGCCTCAGGGTCATTTCAAATTAGGAGCTAAGCCTCAGGATCATACTAAATTAGCTAAGCCTCCGGATCATATTAAGTTAGCTAAGCCTCATTATCATTTCAAATTAGACTAGTGACATATGCCTTGTGAACTTTTTTCCTTTACTGAAATTGCAGTCTTACTAAAATAATCTATTTATATGTATGGAGCAAAAAAAAAATCAAACCACAAGATAAAAAATAAACCATAAAGAATTACCCTGGTAGCACCAGATAAGTAGGTGTCTATCATCTGCTTGAAACTTTCCAGCTCCTCTTCTTGGAAGAACAAGTGTGCCCGAACAGCACTGATGATTGAACAAATGTCGACAAAAGGATGTTAAATTTAATCTAAAGGCCGTGCTATCATGAATGTGTAGCATGACAGCCAGGAGACCTTAAGAAAGTTAGATGTATCAAATACCAAAAACCAAGGGAAATGGAGAGAATTGAACTCTCAGCTCAAAGAGCAACGGTTATTAATCCGTCTGTCATACCATCTGACAACACCCCCTTTACGCTGGTAGGAAGGAAAAAAGCGGGTTTGCCATATCGCCTCAAAAAGCTGACTATGACATTACCCAAGTATCCTTCCTCCCAGCTTATATTAAAACACACTCACTACAAAGATAAAATTACCTGAAATCATAATCTGGATACATGTGGCCAAGAGTAAGAACTAGATATATCAATGTTTTCCGGCTGGAGAAACATCAAATACAAAAACAAGTTAGGCTGTGTTAGAAAAACGCGCATAATAAAGGTAATATACACACCCTTACCTTGATCTGGAGGATAAGTGCTCCACTGGTGAAGAAGGATCACTATCAGAGGACTTTCCTAGGTAATCAAGGATCTGAAAACACAACGGAGAAGCTAGCCTAATTACAATAGCACGCGCCAATTCAGTGCTGGCATAGAAACAGCACCTAATGGTTGGCATGAAATGTAGTCTCTCATAAAATGCTCTATAGTTACTGGGGGGATACATTACACGAAACAACAAGATACAAACTACAACAGTAACAACTGTAATATACCATTTGCAACATTCAGTAAATTTTATGTTAAGTAGAAACATTCTTTGGCTCCGATGATCAACCAGATGACCAAGTCAAATGCTCTTACCGTTGATTTACAACCAAATAAAAAACAATGTTGAAGACCCAAACAACCTACAACAATAGTAGAAGATAAAACCTAAAATGAAAGGTGGAAAAGAACATAAGATTGCAGTTTCAAGTAGTGTGGTATTAAGCAAGAAGTCATACATGAATTATTCATTTGCTTACATTTTGGGCAAGAGGATATCTACAGCACCTGACTGGAAAGTATCAATTGCACATATGAAGGGAGATATCTACACTAAGTTCACATAAAGTACCATATGCTACAAGAAGCATTCACAACTTTGTACCACCTATTACATTTTTTGACTGAAAATAGGAGAGGCCCAATGGCCCAAGCAAAAGTGAGGGGAAGCATAGAATCCCAAAAATGAGTGAACACAACCAGGCCTTAAAGGAGCATCTGAAAGTATGTGGTCAATCACAGTAATTTGTTTCACTCTATTACGACTTCAAAGAGAGGACAAAATTTCCTAACAAATCACAGAACAGCATGCATGTGATGATTCATGGCGTTGCTCGAAGAAAAATGATCCCAACGGTAATATAATTCACAATTCATGGGTCCGCAAACTGCATGTACCTCATGTTCTAGGCTTATTGAAAGCCGCCGGTCTGTCGTAGTGTGCTTGCCTGCAAATAAATATACCATCTTAACGGAAGCATGTACCTCATGCTCAACAAGGTACGAAATGGAGCATGTTCCTAGTTTCTTACATGAGAAGGCTTCAAGGTTGCCTCTGATTGTACAATCCCCAAGGCTGAGTTGGTCGAGGAACAGGTTTATGCTGGCAGAAGATGAACAAAAGCATAGGATTAGTAAAACATGGGTAACGAATCGAATCCTATCAAGAGCACACCGACAGCTACCATGTTTACCTGTCGAAGGGGGTGTATTCTAAAAACTTCATGCTGGGTGTCTCGTTTGTCTTGTGAACTCATAAAAGAGTCGACGCGTCTCACGACGTGTGGGCGGGGTTCGAAGCCCCAACTGCAAAATCAACACGCCCGAACTAAATCAGTAGTCAAAACAGAATCAAACAAACAAGATGACGAGGAATCAACGAAATCCACAGATTGCGTTCATTGGCCAGATTCATATGAACCAGAGCATCCATTTCGATTCCACCCCTTTCACCAGGGGCGCGCGGACTCGACACAGGGGTGGTCAGGATGGAGGATTCGGAAACTAAGCTGATGGCGCTGGTGAAATCCGCGACCAAATCGGACAAATCGAAGAATCCATCACAGGAGGAAGGATTTGGACTCGAGGGCTCACGGTCAAACCACGGCAAACGAAAGGATTCCGCGGAAGAGAAGGAAGCCTGCCTATCCAAATCTAGGGTTAGCTTACCGAGGAAACGAGGAAATCAACCAAAGGCTGGCGCGGTATTATCCTTCCTGCTCCACAGAAGCCCGATGAGAGGGGGGATGGGGATGGGAAGGGATGAGGAAGACGATGATGATGCCTTCGCGGGGGAATATGCTTTCTAGTCGGCTGGATGGATCTGACTGGTGGAAGGGAAGGCTCGACCGCTCGAGACCGTGTCCCGTCTCCCCGTGTCGTTCGGTGGGGTGTCACGAGCACGTCTACCGGCCAGACACGTGGCCTTTTCTTTTTGAGAAACAGACATGTGGCCTAATGGGCGGGCCGGTTCCGATCGTGCCGTGATGGCCCACGTGCCACACTTTCAGCCGAGGAAGGGCCCAGGGAGCGTTCGTGCCGCGTGACGGGCCGGCACCGGGGCATTTCAGCCCGGTAGGCCTAAGGAGTTCAGTAAGCCTTGAGAGAGCAAATGCAAGGCTTCACAAATGTATACACGGAAGTGCTAGAAAAAAGTACACACAGAAGCAGATCCATCGAAATTTGTATCGAAGAATTGAAGAAAACATCTCCGAGCAAGAAACAGGTCGGCTAGCAACGATAAAACAGGAAAACTTTTTTTATTCAATTTACTTTCCGTAACTATATGTATATTTTTCAGCTGATTCAATGTACCACCTCGATACGGCCCATGTACATCCCATATAGCCGCGAGTCCGCGACATCCTTTCATTTCGTCTCAAAACCTTTTGCACTCACCGAGAGATTCGGGCCCAATTGTCAGCGGGCATTGCTCTTGGTACGTGCGTCGTTGGGCCTGGATCTGGAGAGGAGGACAGGCACGGAGGCGTCGGTGGCGGTGTCGCCACGCCACCACCGTATACCGTACTACCAACCCGAGGACGAACACGCCGCCGCACTCGAGCACGCACGCAGCCGCAGCGTTGTCAACACGCACGCCAGGACAAATCCAGCGCCGCAACCCCCGAAGCGGAAAACGCCGCGACCCAAAGCCAAAGCAAGCTCGAGCTCCCCTCCCTCCGCTCTCCAGTCAGTCTCCACCGCCCGCCAACCCCGAGATATACCTCCCTTCCTCCCGAAGCTTCTTCGCCCCGCAGAGACACGACTGCTGCTGCCCCCGCCTCGGCGCTGGTGCTGGTGGTTGCCGGTGGCGGTGGGTGGGTGGCCCGGGTGGTGGCAGGCGCTGGGATGCCCGCCGCGACGGCGACCGCCGCCCGCCTCCGCTCGCCGCTGCTCAAAGCGGCCCGCGGCCCGACCGACTCCACCCGGCTCCGCCCCCTCGATTGCCGCCGCTGACGGACGACCGCCCGCCATGGACGCCCTGTCCCGCCCCGCCGTCGTCATCGACAACGGCACCGGGTACGTTCTCTCCTCCCCTCCCTCTCTCTAGATCTGCGCGACGGCGGCGAGGCGCTGCTGCTGATCTGGGCCCGGCTCTAACTCCCCGGCAGGTACACGAAGATGGGGTTCGCGGGGAACGTGGAGCCCTGCTTCATCACCCCCACCGTCGTCGCCGTCAACGACTCCTTCGCCTCCTCCGCCCAGCCGGCGCCGAGGGGCGCCCCCGCCAAGGGGAACTGGCTCGCGCAGCACAGCGCCGGCGTCATGGCCGACCTCGACTTCTACATCGGGGAGGAGGCGCTGGCACGGTCCCGCGCCAGCAGCACGCACAGCCTCAGCTACCCCATCCGCAATGGCCAGGTGGGTGCTGCGGTTCTGCACTGGTCGGTATTTTTTGCATGGTCTCCGTTGGATTGTTTTGGGCTGAAATGGACTTTTCAGGTGGAGAATTGGGATACCATGGAGAGGTTCTGGCAACAGTGCATCTTCAATTACCTGCGGTGTGATCCGGAAGATCATTACTTTCTTCTAACCGAGAGCCCTCTGACTGCTCCTGAGACCAGGGAGTACACCGGAGAGATCATGTTCGAGACGTTCAATGTGCCTGGTCTCTATATAGCAGTCCAACCAGTCCTTGCGCTCGCTGCTGGGTACACTACCACCAAGGTTAGTCAATGGGGCATAGTATTTTGGTTCTTGGACACAGCAGTACAACACATGCATACCTTAGGCTAAAAATGTATGACAATGAAAGTCATGTATCCATTTTTCATCATTGTTTTCCTTTCTTGTTAAATGTTCATCACATTCTTGATATTTATAAGAAACTTCATGCTTTGTTTTCAGTGTGAAATGACAGGTGTCGTAGTTGATGTGGGTGATGGAGCTACCCACATTGTTCCTGTCGCTGATGGTTATGTCATTGGGAGCAGTATCAGATCTATTCCGCTTACAGGCAAGGATGTTACCCAGTTTATCCAGCAACTTATGAAGGTAGGTTCCTCTGCTTTCTTGTTGATCGTTGCAAGCTGGTACTCAACTTTTCTAGAGCAACTACAATATGTAAATTGAGCTTGATTAGGAGGAGAAGTGTCAATCACAGCTGTCTGTTCCTCATGTGACAATGTATCATCGTAACACGCTAAATTTCACTTAATTTTTTTTAGGATAGCTGCAGCATGCAATGTAACTTTATCTTCTTTTTTTTTGTGATATTGCATAAATCTGTTAGATCATCTCAAACTTAGCCCAGGATGTGATTTTTGTGAATATCTTCTAGACTCTTTGAACCACCTAACTGTAGTTTTCCAATGAGGATAAATAGATAACAGCTAGACCTTCCTGAGTAGATGGGAACATATGATGAGTTCTATTCCATTTTCTTATCGACATTTAACCTGCATGTTGAAATGACTTTAATTTGGCATATGTACGAAGGATGCACAAAATCTGTTTCATAGATAGCTTGATATCATCTTCTTGTAGAAAATGACTCCGAACAACTGCAGCATACATACAAGTGACTTAACCCTCCTATTCTTGCATCCAGGAAAGAGGTGAGAACATTCCACCAGAAGAATCTTTTGATGTAGCAAGGAGGGTTAAAGAAATGTACTGCTATACTTCCTCGGACATTGTGAAGGTATTAATTATATTAACTGTCTTGTTATGTTATTTGTTTGGTGAACATGTATATTTTGATTCGATGAAGATGGGGGATAATGAGAAGGACGTTCTCTTCTATACCTTTACTGGCTGGGATATGAATGACTAAAGCTGTTCTAAACATATATAATTTTTTTCCAAACAATATATCTGCATTTTTTCTGTTTCATATTTTTCCAATGTTGATTATTTTCCTTTCAATATGATGTCTCAGTCCCATCCATTTCCCTCCATGGATTTTTTTTTATTGTAGAAATGGCCCAAAAGCAACGTATTCATAATCTACCTTACTTTTTTTTATTTCAGGAATTCAATAAGCATGACAGGGAGCCCTCAAAGTACATTAAACGCTGGACTGGCATCAAACCAAAAACTGGTGCAAAATACACATGCGACGTTGGATATGAGCGATTCCTGGGGCCTGAGGTAGTTGATTTTACCAAATGAGTAATACCATATGTAGTAAATTCTATGTTGCTAGTATGTCTGTTTTGGGTTTAAAAGATGTTTTTTTAGTTGATTAAAGGTGGACCATAACATGCAGAATTATTCCCTCTTGTTAATTTAGTTGCGCTTTGTTTCACTTGTACCTGAGTTAAGTTGGCTTCATAGGATTAGTTTGAGCGCAAGCTTTATGATCATGAATGTAACTGCAATGCAAACTTTTATTTTGAAGAGCACTGAAACATTTTTGCTATACATGTTGATATCACTGTTCATTTTAATTCAGCCTTCTCATAGTACTGCAAAATGTGTGCAGATATTCTTCAACCCAGAGATTTACAACAATGACTTCACCACTCCTTTACAAGTTGTTATTGACAAGTGCATCCAATCATCCCCAATTGACACAAGGAGGGCTCTGTATAAGGTATGCATGATCAGACTGATTTTTTTTTTTTTGGTTGTAAGACATTATGGCAAGTCTGAATTTATTCCCACTGGCACAGAACATTGTCTTGTCTGGAGGATCGACCATGTTTAAGGATTTCCATAGGAGATTACAACGGGACCTAAAAAAGATAGTGGATGCACGGGTCCGTGCATCTAATACTCGGCTTATTAGTGGAGATCCAAAGGTAAATATCTGCTCTTATTCAGCTTCTAACCAGAAAAAAAAAACAATGAACCAAGCAGAAAGTTTTTTATGGCTTTTGTTTACACCTAAATTCAATTGGTTTTCAGGCCCAACCTATAGAAGTGAATGTGGTCAGTCATCCTATTCAGAGATATGCAGTATGGTTTGGTGGTTCTGTGCTTGCTTCTACTGCAGAATTCTACCAGGTATATCAGCTGCTTCTGTTACATATAGAGTACACCTAGCATTGCATTTTAAATTTCCAGAAAAAAGAACCATAGAGCACCAGAAAATTCTAAATACACTCCTTTCAGTATCTGAGTTACAACTAATTATATCAACTCTTTCTCGCAACCAGGCTTGCCACACAAAAGCAGAGTACGAAGAGTATGGTGCCAGCATCTGCCGATCAAATCCTGTTTTCAAAGGGATGTATTGAACAGAACCCCGGTGCATGTGCATTAAACCACAGAGCAAACCCTAAGGTGGGCATCACAAATTGTCAACCCCCATGCAATCAACCAGCGCCTGCACATCCCCTGAAAAAATGGGGAGGCTGACGGGTTGGGGCCGCCTGACGAGGGATCCTGTGGAAGCCTTCGCCGCACGAGCTGTACAAACCAACCAAAGTGCATAGATAGACCACCTATATGTTTTTGTTAGATGCCGTTAGCCTGGCAATGGCTTCGTCACCTGCCTACCTGGTCGCGCCCAATGGGCCGTGCTGTTGTGCTATGTAATCTCTGCTAACTTGCGGCGCGCTGTAATCTGTAGCGTCAACATTGTTGTTTAGATGTATTATTATACATGTTGATTCGTTAACGATGTAGATCAAGGTGCTCACGTCACGGCAGAGTCGAAGACTCCACCTGACCAAGCCGTGCCCGCCGTGGAGCTGGCGACACAGGCGCAGGCACAGGCACGGTGTGTAAAGCTTCGGCACGAACAGGATGTACGGTGCGCATCGGCCGTGAGCATCCGTGACCATTTTCGAAGCTCAGAGCTGCTACACATATCTTGTCTCTGTGAAGTAATAGCCTGGCCATGAATCCATGATATAGGATGGGGCGAAACCTCCGGCCCAGAAAACAATCACAACTGAGCGGTGGCAGATTAGTCAAAATCTAGTTCAGACGAGTCATCATCAGTCTCGAACAGAGGCATCATGCAGCTTCATTCAAAGGGTTCAGATAAACCAAACAGTCTCCCTAATATTTACACCCTACCATTGCGTCCTACAATTACCACCGTTCAGAAGGCGCGATCAGAGAGGCTGAGACCTGAACGCCGCCGCAAACGTTCAGGCGAATGCTGGTTGAAACGGGATCAGCTGAGGTCAATGGGAACATGCACCGGGGCGCTCACTTTCTCCACACCCTCGAGGAGCTTCACGCCAAGCTGGCCTCGGACCCCTCCCCCGAACGCGCACAGCTCGCCGGACTCCATCACGGCGAACGTGTGCGGGTGCCCCATCTCCGAGTTCACCCAGTAGGAGGCGTTCGTGGGGCAGATCTGCGCCACCTTCTTGTTCAGCGCCTTGAGCGACTCGACGATGCTCGGGGTCGAGAAATCCGGACCCTCCTCCCCCTCATCGTCCTCCTGGGAACAAATAGTAGGTATATCAAAACTGTGGTGAACATGAAGCATAACATAAGCGTGCATAATCAACATGATCATGTTTTTTTAGTATTACTACTCAACCCATTTACTACGTAGAACAACATGCAATGGCTATGTAAGCAAGAAATAATGAACAGACCTGAAAAATTAAATTCAAGGATTCGCCGGATCCAAAGGAGTACACATCCCCGTTATCCACGACGACAAAGGTGGTGTATTCACCAGTGGAGAGATGAACGGCCTTCACGTTGCGTAATCCTTCGACCACAGTGGGAGCAGCCTTGTATTCCTCATCGCCATGCCCCAAACAACCAGTGTGTCCCCAACCCCAGGTGCACACACGCCCGTCAACACCAAGGGCCGCGGCATGCCAAGTGCCAGCTGCTATTGAAATTGGCTTGAAGCTCAAGGACTGAAACTGTTCGATCAACTTGGGCACGCCCTTGTTAGTTTTGCATCCATGCCCAAGCTTGCCTCCTAAACCACAACCTATAGAATACACAGACCTGCATATGTTTGGGATACGCGGTTAAAAACTCCTAGGCATGACAAGTCTCCTGATCAATCACACATTAAGTTTTATCAAAATTAGATATCGAAAACTCCAAAATCGAAGAAAAGAAGATTTTTCATAAAGAAAAAAAAAGATTCGGTAACACATACTATCATTTGAGAGAAATGAGCACAGGAGCAGAAACTTACATCCCATTCGGTTGGTATGCCAACATAAGGAGGTAGCAATTCCCTGCAGAGATATATGCGACAGGGACATTCTCAAGTTCAGAAAGAAGACGAGGCTCCACATCTGAAGGATCTGAATTATGGCCAAGCCTCTCAGTTTTGCCCCATGAGAAAGTGTAAACTCGACCCTCTCTAGACAGAACTGCAGAGAAGTAACCCCCTATGGCAGCTTGAACTACGAACACACCCTTCAATGACTCCACTATCTTAGGAGTTGTGATCTGGCTTGTATGAGCAGCATTAACCGATTCAGAACCTCTAAAATTATCCTTTCCAAATGCATAAACACTTCCTGTATCACTCACAAGCATTGTTCGCCTTGATCCAACTGCAGCTTGTGTGATTCTGATTCCTTGTAGAGACCTAACAAGGAGGTGACAGCTATGACACTGGTAAATACTAAAATAGCCCCCTTTTCAGAAAACCAGAAAGCTTACCTGATAAGACATGGCTTGAACCGGTCTTCTGAGTCCCCGAGGCCAAGCTGACCGGAGCAGTTGGCTCCAAACGAATAAACATCTCCACTTGTGGTTATAACTATACTATGGCCTGGCCCAGCAATTACCCGAGAACCATTCTTCTCTCGAACCAAAATATACCTAAGAACATGCTTCCAGGAGCCTCCACACCTCTGTTTCAGACACTCCTTTTCTTCTTGCTTCATGAGCTTAAACATGGTCCTTTTCTGGCACATATCAAATGCAGCTAGCTCTGGAAGCGACAGTGCAAAGTTCGGTGCAAAATTTGCAGGCTTACTGAAAAATGTACATGTAGCCTGACACGACAGAGAAGCTAAACTCATCAGTAGCAGCGTCTGTTAAAACAAAGCACTGAGTGTAGTAGTGACTTGCCTCCAGAGCGGCGAGGTCTTTCGGGTCCAGATCACAGGCCGAGAGCACATGGAGGACAATGGAGGGGCTCACAGCAAGGGGGAATTCACCTGGGATTTCATCTCCATAGCAATGGCGCTGCGAACGTTCTAGAACTGTTGGTAAAGGAGATGAATGGGAGGTCAGCTCATCAGCAATGCTATGGCATTGCATCACTGGTGAGGCTCCACTAGCAGCGGCGTCCAGGGGGCACTGCATGATTCTTGCAGTGCTGTTGAAATATACAGTTGATTGGGAGCAGAGAAGTCAGTCTGATAAGAAAATACAAATGGCAGTTAGCCAATTGGACACTTGACATACAGGTTAATCAGCCTATCAACTTCACACTTAAGTGATAGTGCAGAAATGATTAATGAAGAAGTTAAGACAAACTGAAAGGGGAACAACAGCGAAAGAATTAGATTAACACATTCACAGTTTCTGATTCTTCTAAGTTTTTGTCAGCAAAAGTCTGATTACACGAATGAGGAGAAAATGAAATACATCTATCGATTGAAAGCATATTGCATCAACAAATCATGATGGACGCAGATAAGTCTCCAACACAGCGCACAAGCTCATAGGGGAACACACCGATGTGAAACAAAGACGATCCGCGACCAAATCGCAACGCAGAACAAGGCTCCACCATTCGATCAACACACAGACGGCCAGATCGCGAAAATCCTGTCCTTAAAGACACCGAACACCTCGATTCCCTTGTCCAACACTCAAATCCCCAACTCCGCACACCGCCATCGCTCCCGGAAGAAGAACCGGCGGGCGCAATCAAGATCTCCACAGACCCTGAAAAGAACCCTCCTTTCCCACCCGATCGATCCGGCTCGGCCGCGAAACCGATCCGATTTCATCAGATTCCCCCAAAACTTATTATCCCCCACTGTATTCCCACAGACACACGCTCGCACACAAAAAGCCCCGAAAGACCAAAATTGCGGGGAGAAAAAAAATCACGGCATCGAAATCGCACGGAATTAGGCGAGATGCAGTGCGGTCATCGTACTCGGATTTATCCAGTGAGTTGGTTCATCCGATCCTCGCAGGCCGCAGCGTCGGCACCCTCGGGAACCCGGGTGGGGGCGCGGTGCGGAGCGGTGGCGAGATGTCGGGCCTGGGAAGTTAGTTAGAAAGGGCGTAGAGGAAGCGTCACTCCCGTATTTATAGATGCGTGGGGTGGTGCCACGTCAGCGTCGCCTGGCTCCACCGCTCGGCGGCCACTGTTTGATACGGCCGCCGTATTTGTCATTTTCTTTAAAAGATGAAGAAACAGTGGGCATCCCAACTACAAGGGCCTGCATCTTGATTCTTGAAGATGGAGGTTATCAAAGGGGTCTTGCGTGCGTGCGGTGCGGATGTGTGATGGATCTACGTGGTTCATTGCCGACCGATACTTTAATGATAGTGCTTAATTCCTGTAAATAAACAAAACTTGCTACCGTGCTACGGATACATCCCAAAAGATTGAATTTCATTAGGTCACTCTCAATTCACAGTTTCACCAAACAGTTATCTAAACTGAAAACTAGATAATCATAGTTTTATAGTGATAAAATTTCTCTCACATGCTATGAAACTCACTCTCTTCTCTGTCACATCAGCAAATTTAATGTCATCAAACTTCTATAAAACTCCTACTGAGACTGTTCTAATAGAAAAAACCATGAGCATCACTCATACGTAGACGTAGAGCCGAAACACTTTTTTCACTTTACCTAAAAAGCTTGAGCTTGAACGTAAGTTTGTTCAAATTTTCCAAAAAGGGCGAATTTGTTTAAATGTTTGCAAAAATATGTCACCAAAATTAAGGTGGCATTGCTCTGTTGGCTATGAAGATATCAATGCGAATCTCAAAAAGTTATTGATATGCGTGATCACTCTCGAGGAGCCAACATATATAATTTATCACGCCAATCTCAGTGGGGTTTGATGGCATTAAATATGCTGATATGTCATAGGAGAGATAATGATGAGTTTTATGAAATGTGAGAGGAGTTTCATCACCATGACACTCCTTCGACACGGTTACCTAGTTTCTGATCTAGGTAACCGTGTAGTGAAACTGTGCACTGAGACTAGGGGTGGTAAAGGGCCCTCACTTTTGTACTAGAAATTTTAAGGATCGGGCCGGATTAGGGCCGGGCTAAAATAACACTAGTTTTTGAGCTAAATTTATTAGGACCAAATTAGATTGTGAAGGAAGAAACGGGCCATGATCCGTTACCACCCTAACTGAGACCGGCCTCAGTAATCATAAAAACAGTAATAAGTGAACTAAGTGTGGTGTGAAAACTGTCTATCCGGTTGAATCGATATGGGTGGGTAGGTTACGTCCCATCGGCAGCCGGAACGTAGAGCGTTAAAAGAAATGAAAAAGAAGGAACATCATCGAGGAATTTGCTAGAGGTGAAATTGGCCGTCACTTTTGCCTCGACGAGTTCCAGAGCCATGAGTATTGAAAAATGCATCTTTCTTTTAAATTTTTAAATTTTAATCATCAAGGACATTGGATGTTCATGCCAGCCCGTATAAGCGTCATACTGCATCGCTTCGTTGCCTCGTTACTTTCTTATTATTTTTTCTGCTCAACGGTGATGCGTGTCAATGCCCTCTTACTCGGTGCCAAGTCACAAGCGAAAACGATCACACCTGTTTTTGGCTCCGTCTCACGCGCGTCGGTTTCGTCCAACCCAGTTTGATTTTCACCACAAAGCTTCAACCGCAAAGCCACGGAAATACGGAATATATGGCCTGGCGGACAATCCACCGGGGCACCGCCAGACCAGAGAGTCCTTGGAAAAAAAAAAACTGGACGGCCGCACGCTGCTGCAAGCGGGAAATGGTATGGGTTTTTTGGGCAACAACTCGACAGAAGTGTGAAGACATGCTTAGATTTGTAGGTAGATGGAGACGGGTAGAGGCCGCCACCTTGCACTCTCTCTAAGAAGAGGCTCCTTCATTGTTTGGATCTCTCAAAAGAAAAAAAAACTAATCATGGATATATGTAAATATGCAAATACATTGTTTTATTTTTTTACTTATCTTTTAACTTCTAGCTGTGATTTATGAGCAATATGCAAATTAGCATACATTTATAAAGATGGTAAAAAACGGAAATTTCGCTATCAAGAAACTCTAAAAAGTATTCATACCACAAGAGTACAATCTATATCTTCCCAAATTACTTTTCATTATTTCATATCCATAATAAAAATGGACATTATTAGTATAATGCTATGCTTTTCATGAATCCACATTAGGAGTATGTAGATGTAGCCGTCATAAATTAGTGGATGGGACTCTATGTAGCCGCATGCTCTATTTGTTGCCGTTCCAGCCATTTTAAGGTTCATGAATCATGATGGAGTGAAAAAGTAATGATTATCATACGGCATTCCAACTACCATTTGAGTGACATTGGCAACCTTACGACTGCACGATAACGCGAGAAAGCATACTTACGCGTGGGAAAATTGCTCCCCAAAAAAAGTTACCTTGTTTTTGACGTTCTGCAAGGCCCATCTATCATTCTTATTGTACCATCTTTGCGATTCATCATCGAGACTGATTTCCAACTCCAATCCAGTAAGCTTCGGTGGTGGGAAAACCACAAGGCCCCGTCCACTTGAAATTGCAGAAACAAATATTAACCAATCGGATAGTTCTTCTTGTTCTTGATCACTATTGGAGACATCTATCTTCAGTGACCGCAGTGATACCAGGAAAACTTAGCTCTGACATTTTTTTTTCTTTCGATAGTTCGAAATTTCAAACACCTCAAGAGCAGGGAGGAATTCAAACAGTGACCATTTATTGGGTATCAGGTGGCCGCGTGTAAAATGCAGTTTTGGTAGTGTCAAAGAGGACGATGATGATCCTGCATCATATTCAATTGCTATAACTTTATCGGTCGCTTGAATTCTACATTCAATTGCTCTATCTAGGCAGGCATGGTTTCAACTTTCAACCTTAAGCTAGGGCAGCGACAGATGGATTTGCAGAGGGGAGTCACGGGCCGAACCAAGAACCTGCGCTCCCCTCGCGTCGCCTCCCTCGCGGGGCGACTCGAGGGTCCCCGTCCGCCACCGGAAAAAGCTCCCCGCGCCCATCCACCTCCGGCCGCGGCCGCCGGCGGCGGCGGCGACCAGCGGCGGCGCTGAAGCCGACCCCTGTCCGCGCCCCTCTCCTTCCCTCCTACCTCCTGCATCTCTCCATGGTGAGGCTTCACCTGCTCCCTGTCGCCACCGTCGCCGGCGGCGTCGCCCTGCCCGGATCCGGCGGCTCCCGCCGCCGCTGGCCGAGCAGTGCCCAGATCCGGCGGCCCCCACCGCCCTGGTCGCGCCCAGCCCAGATCCGGCAGCCTCCGCCGTCCCCGACCGTGCCCGGCCCAGATCCGGCGGCCCTCGCTGCCCCCGGCCGCGCCTCGACCCGGATGCGGCGGTCCTTGCCGCTCCCGGCCGCCGGGCGCGTGATCCGTTGGTCCTGGCGTCCCGCCGCCGGTGGCTGCCCCTGTCCGCCCGTCGAGGCCACAACACGTGGAGGGCGCTGCCGCGTCGCACACCTCGGCAGGCTCCTTGCCTCAGTGTGTGGCGCGTGGCATCGAGGTATTGGCGGTCGGCGATGCAGAGCCTTGGCCGGCAGTGCACCCACCAGCGGTGAAGGGGTCTGGGGAGTGCTTGGCGAAATCCATGCACATCCATGCAAACGACGGCAACGTTCGCGGGCGTTGCTCCCCTTCTTGGAGGCGTCGTGACCACTCTCCACCCCTGTAAGGGCTCCCTCCGGTGAAAACCCAGCTCTGGTTTACCAGACTGGCGGCGACGGCGTCGAAGACGTCGCATCCTACCTGTAGGCGTCGCCATGGAGGCCCTCTCGGCCGGTTCAACACCATGCCCTCTTTACAAGGTTCTTCGCTAATCCTTTATAAAAGCCGGTGTGCTTGCTACCCCTTCTCTGATGACGGTTCTGTGCGAGGCGGATACAAGCTATGGATTCTCATCGTGAGCCGTGCGGATGTCCGCCATTGAGCGCCTCTGCTCCGTCGGCGCGCTTCTCACCGGTGGCATCATCAAATTTTATGCCCGGTTTTCCGCTCTTTCAACATTCCCCTGTGAGGTTTCCTACCCTTGCACGGCGTTGGATGTTGGCGTGTGGAAAGCCCGGATGTGCTTTGAAATTAAAGGTGGTCTCATCAGCATCTAAAGGAAGATCGTCGTTTTTCGGTGAGCTCGAGCTTGCGTCACTCCTGTTGCCATTAGTCCCCACTTCGTTGGCCTGACCCTCAGATGGAGGGTGACAACGGAGCGGCGTAGCTACGAGGGGCGGTGTGGAGGGGCAATGGCTGCTGGTGCATCAGACGAGTATGCTATTTTCGGTGGTGGCTCCTATCGACAATCGGTGGTCGTCTCTAGCTAGTGTTTTTCGCTTTGTCTTGTGATCTGAAGCCATGTTGTTTCCTCTTTCTTCTGTCTGTGTGGGTTGTTGTAAAATTCTGAACTTCATTGTGTTGTGGCTCTTTGGCTTGCCACAAGCCTGTGAAGACTGAGGAACATGAACTCACCATTTGCTGAGACATTGGTGACCCACTTCTCCATGGTATTAAGATATATCAGTGTGAATCTCTTGATTTTTTAAATGCTCCATTTCCCCAACATAATCCAGTTCCAAATTTCCTGAGGAAAGGCCTTCTCTAGATTGATTTTCAGGAGCAAAGCCTCATCCCCCACGTCGGCCCAATTAATCCCTAGCCCGACACGGCCGGCTCTGCTTTTTTGGTCGTTTTATGTCGGCCTGGTGGCCGCGCGACACGGCCGGCCCACCTGCGGCTCTCGAACAGCCCCGGCGCCACTCCGTTCGGCCCAGCAGCGGCGCAAACCGAAGGGCGCACGCGCAGCCCATGCAGCTCGGGAAGGGCGAGCCGGGCTGACCAGCCGGTCAGGTCAGGGGTGCGGTGCGGCGGCGTCCTCGGTGGACGGTGGCAGGCGGCTGCGGCACGGGCAGCGGGGCGCGACCGCGCGGCGTGGTGGTGGGCGGCGTCGGCGTGGCTGCCCGCGTGCGGCGGTAGGGTGTCTACGGCTTGCCAGCCCAGCCGGCCGGCGCGGAGCCGCCCGCGACCGTACGTGGCTCTGGCGCACGGCGCCACGGCGGTGACCCGTTCCCATAGTCCCGATTCCGATTAAGGATTAACCTCGCCGGTGTCAAGCTGAGATTGGCAAAACAATAAATAAACATTATTATTACAAAAAACCCCAAGTATTCAAGCAACAAGCACATGCTGATCAACCATTGTTAACGCTAACGGCCTGATCCAGTCCAATCCACACAGATACGCGTCACCACCCCACGATCCAACCCCTAACATGTCAGGAGACGGCGTCGATCGATCCAAACCCCCGATCCGCCGAATAGCCTAAATTGTCGCAGCGCTCGCCGGGGAATCGCGATCCTAGCGACGCCATGTGGCCGGGGGAGAACTCTCGCTGTCAAGAAAGGCTTGGGGGTCCGGCCGGCGCGAGGGAATAATGCATGGCGACGCCGACGCAAAATGCCCGCGCCGCGCCGCGCACGTTCCGCCGCCGCGACATGGCGCGACGCCCGTGGCCGCGGGGAAAGTTCTCCGGATATAACAATTGACGCGCGCACGCGCCGCCAGATTCCTTGGCGCTCCAGGTCATGCATCCTGTGCCGACGCGATCCGTTATCATTGGCATCCGCACCATTCATCAAGCCGGCCGGCCTTATCATCGTCGTCTGAGATCGTAATGACCCAGGCACTAGAATGAGAGCAGTAACCACAGTGCTCCAGTTTCTTTAATTTACCTCTAGCTGTCAGCCATGGTTGAGAAGAAATGCAGGATAGTTTATATCAGCAAAATGTCAAATTTTTGGGTGAAAGATGAACTGGTCGGCACAACGCGCATATAGGAATTTAATACTAAAGTGACGGGACTTGGAACAGCTAGGCAGTGGGGGAAGATGAGTGTGGATTAAGCCCCACAGACCACCACCTTAACCACCCTTGAAGCCACCAAAATTGAACCAACACATACCTTTGGTCCTACTCAAAACATGCGCACGCTGTGAACGTACAACTCTCACCATCACCACCACCGTCCTGATCGTCTTTCCTTGCGTTCAAAACAAGGGCAGCAACCAATGGCAGGGCCCCGAACTACAACGAACTAAAAAACAAGAAACTAGCGGTGGCCAACCATGATGCCAAAGCGCCAATCAACAGTCTAATCTCGCTCTTAGTCTTAGGCCGGCCGACCGGCTGAATGGCTGATGGCCTCCGATCCTAAGCTAACCGACCACCCCCAATGATCATGTCCTTCGCCCCTCAATCCCGTCATCATCATCAAAGGCTCATCATTTTTGGCGCCAACCCTCCCATGTGCGACCCAAAACATTTCAAATTGGCCGCTGCAGCAGTACTGCAATAGCAACATGCTTGTCCTCCCCCGTTTCTTTAAAATAAATTTGGGCCCTACACTTCGGACTTTGCAGAGATTGCATTGGCATGCCTCGCAGGCAGGCTCGTTGTTGGAGTTGGGCTCCTCTCTCGGCCCCGGGCTTTAAACAGGCGCACGCTTCTAAAGCCAGCCTGCCAGAGTGCCAGCCCTCTGCAACGGCCTCTCCACGCCCTATATATTCACACGACGCATACAACCCACAAGAGCCCTGGTGCTAGGACTGCAACTAGTAGCAAAGTCTGAATCTTGGTTGCTTCTGCTGCATAGAACAGCTAGACAGACATTGGAGCAAGAAACTAGCAGGAGCTCGATCCACTTCGGCAACCATGATTAAGCTGAGGTACTCCAAGAGGCTCTTCAAGAGGAGCCCTTCGTCGAAGCAGGCGGCGGCTTGTGGCGGCGGCAATGGCGCCGCGGCCGGTGTCGGCGGTGCCGGGCAGATAGAGTGGGAGGTGAGGCCGGGAGGGATGTTGGTGCAGAAGAGGGACGGGAAGGGCGGCGAGGAGGTGATCGTGGTCAGGGTCTCCACCGGATTCTCCTGGCATGATGTGTCCATCGGAGCCACCTCCACTTTTGGTGAGTATGCATTTCTCCAATCTGATGAGCCTTCTCTCTGATTTATTGTCGATTGGAGTGACTTTTCGGGTATATTCAATTTCTTTTGCAGCTGTTGATAGATTAGCAGTTTGCTTTTGGAACCTGATTTTACTTCTAGTCTTTTTTGTATAGTTTGCATCACATAGGTACATTTAACGTCCCCTTGAATCCTTAGAAAAGAGAAGAAAACTTTACTTCTTGCTTCACATTACTGAGGGCAGTTGTTTGGTGGTCGTTGGATGCAGTTAAGAACCCTTGACCTCTATGAACTGTCAAGTACAGGTACAGCAGCGTCCCTGTACTTGGCATTTCCTATGCAAAATGCGTCTATGATCTCAATTCCGGATTCTTTTTATTTGCAAACTCATAACTCCAAAATCCAAATGTGAAATTTCCACTCGTTCTGCGATTTCCAATATTTTTTTAATAATATAATACTGGTTGACAGCTAGGATTCTAGGAAGGTCGGCTGCCTGAATACTAAACTGTACTTCTACAGTTCCACTCCACAAGTCTCACCGTATCTGTACAAGCAATGCTGACGCAAAGACACCTAAAAAGTCTTACGCCCGAACATGGGCGTACACATTCAAACATTACTTATTCATGGCTGGCACCGGCAGTGCAAGTGCCAGCTCATGCTCACATTTGCAATTGTAAACTGCAGTTGCTGGCATCTACCATCCGTGCCTGAGTCAGCCAAAATTGCACACATGTTGGAACCTTCATCGATTTTCTTTTCCATCTTTTTCTAAAATGATGCGTGCACTGACAGTTTGAATTTCATTTGAAAATAGGCCTGATTTGATTGTACTTAACAAACCCTTTTCCTGAAATTCCAGGGGAGCTGAAGGTAATGCTATCCATGGTGACTGGTCTGAAGCCCAGGGAGCAGAGGCTGCTATTCAGGGGCAAGGAGAAGGAGGACACCGACCACCTCCACATGGTTGGGGTGAGAGACAAGGACAAGGTGCTGCTCCTTGAGGACCCAGCCCTCAAGGACATGAAGCTACGGGCCCTTGCAGCTCAAGTGGTGCCGAGCCCGTGCCAGCCTTTTATCCAAGTGTAGCCCGGCCCGGCCCGTCATCGTTCTAACCATCACTACTGCTTATTAGATTACGAGTCGTATTATTTAGTCTCGCGGGTGTAATTTCAATTTCTGGAAGATTTTTTATATCCGGAATCCGAGGGGTTTGTTCTCCAAACTCCTCTTAGTCCACTCTTAGTGCCACTCCATGGAAGGGCTAAGGGTCCCTGAAGGTGAGAGTGAGAGAGCCTTTTAATCATGTAGTTAGTTGCAAGTGTCAGCCATGGTGGTTGTGAGCTTGTGATGTGATGTTAAGCCTGGTGTTGGGCTATCTTTTTTATGGTCCCTACTACTTTGGTCATTTCTCATTCCAACAATCCTGCATGGGTCATGGATAGGAATGAGAAAGATTGCATGTATCTTGTGTTCCTGTTCCCAATGAATGGATGAAACCAAGCGTGTGCCCCTTTTCCATGATGGAATTTCCTCCCTTTGTTGATCTTTGAGGATTGTGATTGCGATGTATGCTTGGAGAGCGAATCATAGCGATGCGTCAGGTTCAAGAAAAGGAACCTAAGACGTGCAAGATCTTGGTAATAAGGGTGGACAATGTGATCTGTTCTTTTTGTGACTGACTGTGCCATCGATTTGCTGTGGACATGGTGGTTGGAGCTTGAGATTTCGTATCGAGTCCTTTGGACTGCAGTGGCGGTGAGCTGAGAGTACAGATTGGCCGCTGATGCGTTCCCCATTTACAGACAGCGGCAACCTTCACATGCATGCTTGTCAGCATCAATGCTGAGTAGAAAAAGGGTGTTTGGCTTCAAAATGAAGGGATTAGTACGAAACTCGCATCGGATGGTGATAGTTAGTCCATCGATAACCCTGTCTGTGCCACAACTGCACCTGGGAATCTTGGATCAAGAGATGAACTGAATTCATGCTTGCAGGTCCAATAGGAAGAGGTAAGAGTGACAGTCAGAACTACTAGTGGCACAATGGAGTGACTCTGAAAGTTACTGAAGAAGGTAATGACAAACTGATAACCAAGAAGGGTAGTTTGCTTGAATCATGTGATTTGGACCCCCGAGCTAGGATCGAATGCATACAGTCAACAGTCTAGTAATTCCTTTGCCAGCTTGTGTAACTGTAGCATCGCCTAGTCAAATCGATCAACTCCTAGCTCGATGCGATTGCGATGTCCTCGTGGAGAATGAATCATCGTATTGCGAACGGACGCTTCATTCAGGTTCAAGAAAAGCAACTTTACGATGGGGAAATGCATTTCATTCTGATTCCGCCTTTTTTTCTTACTGTGCCGCGCGCTGGTGTGTTAGGGCCGGTCGTTTCTGGCTGAGATTTTCAGATCAGGAGCTCTGGACGGCAACGAGCCAAGCGAAAGACATGCCAAGGAGTACAAATCGGTCACCGGTTTGTTCCCCATTTGCAGACACCGGCAACCTGCAGCTGCTTGCTCGTACTCACCTCGGCCATGTTTAGTTCTAAAAAGAACTCTCGAATTCACTGTGCAAAAAGAAGATTTTTCATCACATCAAAATGTCATAACATGCATAGAGTACTAAATGTTGATGAAATAAAAAACTAATTGCACGGTTTTATTGTACTCTGTGAGACGAACATTTTAAACCTAATTAATTAATTTTTAGATAATTTTTCGCACGTACAAACGAAATGCTACAGTGGCTGGACTGACGCGCGTCAGTCCGGCCAGTCCCAAATCGGCAGCCGGTATTCTGGAACTAAACACGCTCGGATCGTCAGCATCAATGCAGAGTAAAAAAGGATGTTTGGCTTCACAGGAAAGGAACTCCGAAGTCCGAACTCGTACAAGGCCTGATGAAGATGCAGCTCGTCACTTCACTCACTTGTCAGCTTGCTGTTCCATCCACAAGTAACTGTATGCACATTTCTTCAGAAAACCAGTTCCATCGCGCCCAAGATCAAGGCATCGATACTTGCAAATTAAAATGGTAAAAGAATGCTAGTAGCGCCAGCACTTTGCACGACCAAGAGCAGGACCATGAGGAAAACAAATCAGTAGGTATGTCTATTCTTGCAACTGAAAGGATTTGTTCTTTTTGACGAAGCTGAATCGCTTTGCATTTAAGATTAGTCTTAGACCCATGATCAAGATGCAGACAGAAAACTCTGCCTCAGTCACTTTAGCAATGCCAAATCCAGTCTACCATCTAGTCCCAACGCAGAAGGTGTTGACCCTGCTAAAGCCCTCATCATCGTTCATGATCAGATTCATACCAAGACCATGGCCATGCTTATCTTCAGTCACTTGCACAAGAGAGCGACGAGCTAGTCAGTCTGTGTGACAGGCAGCCATGGCCCATGATCCCTCGGTACGAGTACGACGCTGACGCTGCCCTTTCTGACCTTTCGAGGAGGCTGTGCCTTCTTTTCCAGTTCCTTCTTTCTCGGGCTGTGCCCTTGTTCACCGTGGTGAAGGCCCAGATGCCTAGCATGACCGTGCCTTGACTTCCTTTCGCGACTACCGCTGGGGTGACGACCACGCGCGTCGGCATGGAGGCACGCGCCGCACGCGTGATTCCTCCGTGGTCTCTTCGCCGGCCTGAGCCATGGACGCGCGCCGCACGCGGCGCTCCCCTCCGCCTGCGCGTAGCCCGTGTCAGGCTGTAGAAAGTGGCCGCAGCACGGGGAGGCGGGAGGCCGGCGTGCTCCGGCGGCGGCGGCGGCTGCCCCCAATCGTCTTGCCCGCCTTGTTTGGACCTTGGGCCAGACGCAGAGGGCGAACGTTGTGTGTTGGGGGGTAGAGCCCATTAATGGCCCATCAACAGTAATAGCAGCCCAGTTTCTTTTTTTGTTTGAATTTTGGCCATCAAATTTCCTCCTCCAAAGGCCAAAGCTAGCTTTATATATAAAGCATAAAGGAAATATTTACAATGAAGCACAAATTCGCAAGCGGATCCAATACTAACCTGTCTGCAACGAGACCCCTAGGTCACGAGCCAGAGACAGCGAGAGACTACTCTAGACTAAAAAGCTAACAGGTAGGATCAGACCATATTGCCCCAACAAACAGACCAAAGAAAGACCTCCAAACAACGCCTTCAGAAAGGCAAAGGCGCACGTCGCCAACGTCAGGTTTTCACCTCGGAGAGCTTCCATCGATCGCCATCGAGCACGAACCAAAGGCAACACCCTCAAGAGGGGAGTGTAACCACCGATGCCCGATCCTAAGAAGGGTCAGAGCTTACACTCGAAGTTCATGCTCAACGAACCGAGATCACCTGTTCTAACCTCACTCGCGTCCATCCACGGCCAACGCTTCGTAGCCACCGAAGTTTTCCACCAGACGCCATATGCAACCAACAGCACCGCCCAACGCCCTGGGGAGATTTGGTTCTCTCAATGATACGCCAGATCTCATGTCGCCCCCTCGATTGGGACGGCACCGGCCTGAACTAGTTGAGATCAAAACCATGAATCTAGTGGGAGATCTTGGTACCACAAAGGCAGCAGCTTCGTCGGCGACGTACAGATCGGAGGCGGCGTCACGGTGAGTTGAAGCAGCAGGCAGCACCACCCTCCATCTTCTCCCCCAGCCCCAAGGGCGAGGAAGATGCCGAAGGCAGTGCAGGACCAGGGAGAGGCCCTACGCCGAACCAGAGCCGCCACCTCCGGACGCCGGCCGGGCGCCTCCCCGGCCGCACCAGTGCCGGCTGGAGGCGAGCCCGCGCGCCCAAGCCGTCGGCCGCCGCCGACTCGAGCCCCGACGCCCAGGCCGCCAGCGTCGCTAGATCGGGCCCGCCAAGGCCCGAGTCGAGGAGGCGTCGCCGCCCCCGCCCAGCGACGGATCCACGCACAGGGACGCCGGATCCGGGAGCTGACAAAGCATATCCGGCCGTTTGCACCGGCACCGGCCGCCGGAGCAGTCTCCCTCGATGACGACGGCCGCACTCGCCGGAGACGAGAGGAGGGGGGAGAGGCTGCCTCGCCGCCGCCGTCCTTGCGGCGGCGGTGGGGAATCGGGGGTGGCGGCGATGGGCCGGCGGCCGCCCGAGCCGCTCTCGCGAGAGCGACGCGGGGGGGGGGGGGGGGGCAACTATCCTGAAGTCTTGAAAATCGGTAGGAATCTTGGCCATCAAATTTCCCTTGGGACTCTTTTCCATTTCGAGAAGGAAAAATTGGCGACATTACCTAGTTTGACATTTTTGGTCGAGAACACTCCAAGAAAGAATTATATTGCATCCAGTCGATTTCCACAAAACTGGCGACATTACTACATTCCCCAATAGGCATGATTTTGCCTTAAAAAATGTTTATAATTCACGTGAAAGTGAAACACGTACCAAAAAGCAAGTCGGTAGGTTTTCAGTTGAGGCAAAGTCCGCCGGCACGACACTGCTCCCTCCTTCTTCGTTTATAAGGCGCACACGCAAAACGAGATTCAAACTTTACGATCTTTGACCAATAATTTACCCATCAATTTTTTCATTTTGTCGTATAAACTTGATATGGTTGGATTTGTAATCAAATGTACTTTCCAATGAGTATAAATTCATAACCATAACTAATATAATATAAAAGAAATGAATAGTCAAAGTATAATTTAGGAGACCGTGTCATGTTATCCCATGCCTTATAAACGTGGAAGGAGGGAGTAAAAGTAATACTTTGATTTTACTATTTTGGATTTCACTGAAAATCCTAAGTCCTAACGCACTCAAGTTCAGCTGAAACCTAATTTAGCCCGAGTTCATCCAAATTTACATGTCAAGCAACCTGAGATTTCATTCCCAATTTGGATTTTTGAACAGTAGCCATCACTCCAGCACTGAGGCACAGCATCTGCCTTTTTGAGTACTGAACACCAGTCATCTCCCTCCCTGTGTCGCCTTCCCAGTGCATGTGTTTGCCCAGCGACGGGAGACAAGTGAAGAACGCATCTGGCCAGCGCCGACCACAGGCTCCATCGGCTCTTCCGTTCCTCCTCTCCCGGCTGCCCCGCCTGCTGCAGGCGCAGCTGCAGAGCCGGAGGCTCTGCTCTGCTCCGCTCGCCAGCAGCACCCACCTTCACTCCACCAGCAAAGCGAGCTCCTTTTTACTCCCCTCAAATCTCTGAATAAACAATTGCCCAAGCAACCTCGCTCCACCGGCCATCCGCAAGTTCTCGTTCTCAGGAGTCTGGTCCCAACCCACGCAGCATTTGACAGCGCGAGGCGGTTGCCCAGTCAGGTCCGCTTTTTCTTGGTTACTTTTCCTGAATCCATTTGTTTAGTTAGCAGCCCATAACCAGGCCTGATTCTTGGCAGTTCCTGAGTGGCTATTAGGTGCCAATTTCAGTCCCCCTTCTCCGACTCTGGGTTTGATGAGGGGCATTCACATCGTTCTCCTCCCGTTTTGCTCAGTCTGGGGCGGACGGCTTTGATTAGATATTTAGATTCGAAGGAAGGGGGTGAGATTGTGAGAGGTCTTCGACCAAGGCTGTCAATGGAGGCTGGGATTTGGGTGTCTGTTTGGAGCTTCTTCAAGTTCCTGCCTTTCTTCTTTGCGCTTCTCCTCCTGGGAATCATCAAAGGTGGACAGAATGCTTCCTATTAATGCATTATATTCTCCCTTTTTTGTGTAATAAAAGTATGGAATGGAATTGTATTGGATGATGGTTTCGTAAGGGTCCTTGTTTCACGAATCCAATCAATCAGCTCATGCGGTGTGTTGCATTTGCTAGTTTGCTGTAAAGAATTGATCCTTGCACAGATTCTTTTCTCTTTCGCAGCATGCTTTTTCTGATGCTTGGTTCCTCCTTGAAACCATTGCTGTAGGCATCAGTGACGATGGAATCAGGCTGCATGATGGGATAATAATCCTTCCATGAGTTGATGTACTGACATTTGATAATAATGAGCAAATGGAGTAGTACATATTCTTAGGCTAGGTATCCAAGTTTGGAATGCCATCGTTTTATTGGCATATATTGACTCTATTGACATTAACTGATTTTCATGGTACCTTTTTTTGCATCTACGGATTATTTATTATTTGAGCAGTTCTGCTTGATGTGGTGTGTAAATCGATTTCTGCAGTAGTTGCAACAAGAATTTCTAATGATATAAAATGAAATGTTTGTACATGAGTTTTTGGAAGTTATTGAGCGATTAAATGTATGTTAATTCTAGAACCATGGTATTCTGATGGTAAATACTAATACCTTGGCTACACTTGACGGACTGTTTGACTACTTGGTAATTTCTGTTATCTCTGTTCGTATTGATCTTAAGATTCATGCTAATCTTGCCAATCTAGGTGCTTTATTTGGCCCATGGGCATGGCTCGTCATGACAATTGGGATTTCCGTGCTCATTCTGGGTTTGTGGCCTATGCATGTGATTTGGACATATTACTGCATCATCAGGTAGCAGTTGCAGTTTTGCAATCCTGAAAGAAAAGTCATGCAATGTGGTGTATTTTGATATGCTGACCACCGTTTTATGGAAGCAGGACCAAGATGGTAGGTCCAGTTGTAAAGCTGCTGCTTCTTATTGCTGTAACTGTGATTTTGGTTCTATGGTTAATAATTGGCGTCATTGGAAGTGTCCTTGTTGGTTTGGCTTATGGCTTTCTGGCACCAGTAATGGCTACATTTGATGCAGTTGGGGAAGGAAAAGAAAAGTCACTTGTCCACTGTTTCTTGGTACAGTTTACCTGCAATGGTTTCACTCTGATATCGGCTATATTCATACTTTGCCTGTTTAATATGTTTAGCTTACTTGAAACACAGGATGGAACATGGAGCACTATCACGGGAAGCTGTACAGTAGTCAGGGATGTGAAAGACATGTTGTTACACTCATATTTTTCAATCATGGATGAAGTCCGTCTTCATGCACCTCAAGATGGCAAGCCATATGAAATAAGGTCTAGTTTATGTTTTTGCTTTCAGTGTTTTCCATTCTTCCTGATAAGATCACAACTTGTCTGTGTTAATTCCCCCGCTGATGCTTAGACATCTTTCTTAGTTCCTTGAACTTGAGCAGTAAGTGGACAACACAACATATAGTAGCAAAATTTATTAAATGGGTATTTGTAACTGTCTCATAATGGAAAATTTTGTTTGCTTGTTACCTTGGTCAGCTAAAAGCCTAAAACAGTTAAGGTTGAAAATGCAATTGTGCAATACACATAATCTTGTCACAAGAAAAAACAATTATTTCATACTTGAGAACTCTGAAATAAATGATATGGTGGACTACCTTATGTAAATTGAAGTTCACTATCCTTTATATCGTGATCTAATTGCTAAAAATCTGAACACCCTTCTAGTGATTTTAATTTAGTTGAAAATTTCTGTATGACACAAGGAAACTAATTAACTTACACCCACAGATTGCTTCACATTCCTGGTGCGATACTCGCTGCTGCTTGTGGACTTGTAGTGGATGCAATAATGTTCACACTAATCGCCGTGTACAAATTCCCTGTTATGCTTTTCAAAGGATGGAAGCGGTTGATTGAAGATCTTGTTGGCAGAGAAGGACCTTTTCTTGAGACAGCTTGTGTGCCTTTCGCTGGTCTTGCTATTCTTCTGTGGCCATTTGCAGTTATAGGAGCTTTCCTGGCCTCCATTATCTGCAGTGTTCCTTTTGGCGCCTATGCTGCTGTGGTGGTTTATCAGGTATTGGCAAATCTTTTTGGACTAGCAATGAAAATTTTCATTTCTAGCATAAACTTATTATTGTTATAAAATATTACCTGACTTAACCTGTTGTATGTGAAGGCTTGAAGCTTACAATTGCAATCTTGTTCATGTACCAGGAATCCTCGCTTTTCTTGGGCTTGTCTTATGTGATATCATCAGTATCCATCTTTGATGAATATACAAATGATGTACTTGACATGGCACCAGGATCTTGCTTTCCTAGGTATAAATGGTGTATTCTATTTTAAATGTTGCTCTAAAATTGTACATTTTGATCAATGCAAGCTATTCAAAATTCACTTTCCATGACTAGGTTTAAATATCGGAAAGATGAAGCTTCCTCACATGGTGGTTCACTCTCGAGGCCCAGTTCATTCAAGGACAAGCAAGATGGAAAGAAAGCTCCGCAACGCGTTACATCATTTAAAAGTAGCTTTGATGAGTTCAATCCGTTCAAGGTAATCTTTTTCTGGAAAACTGGCAAAAGAAATTCGACTGTGTTCCCAGCAAATAAGAATTCTCAATGTTGACGCTCCACTTAGTTTGCTTTCACTGTATTCTATTATGGTGGACTTATACTATTTTTTTAGAATCTATAGATTATACTTCTATATTTTATAATCTTATTTAGAATTCAGAAGCATGCTATGATTCTTTGTATTTGAAAATTTGTACAGTACAACTGATTTAAAAGTGTTGTGTAGTTGCTAGATCTCCTGTTCATAGAATGTAAGCACCATGGCAAGGATCTGGTCGCTGAAGGAGTAATAACCCCAAAAGATATAGAAGGAACAAAGGCAGGCAAAGTCAGCACCGGTGTACTTAATATCGGTTTACCAGCTTATGTTATCCTTAAGGCACTTCTCCGATCTGCAAAAGCCAATTCTGATGGTCTAGTTCTAAGTGAGTAAGAGTGCCTTCCCCTGTTGCTAAAAACAGGTTTATAGTGAATCTTCTTGACCTGAAAGACTTTCCTGTCAAATATGCAGGTGATGGCTGTGAGATAACTTCTAACAATAGGCCTAAGAGTAAAATCTTCGAGTGGTTTTTTGACCCGCTGATGGTCATCAAAGAACAAATCAAAGCTGAGAATTTCACAGCAGAAGAGGAAGCATACCTTGAGAAGCAAGTACTCCTGATTAGCGATCAAAAGCGCGTCAAGGAGAATCTCATTCGGCTGCCATCGTTGAGTGAGTGAAAGCAAGCAGAAATAGATGCATTTGCTCGCAGGTACCTTCCGCTCATCATTTTCTTTCAATTGCTAAAGCAAATGCAGTCCTTTTCTGATTCTGTTGATCCTACTGCAAGATTGCAAGGAATCACGAAGTCAATATCGAGGTACCCTACATCCAAGCGACGTTTCGATGCCCTTATGAAGGCGCTCTCAGAGGAGCTTGCGAGGACTATGGGTGGCAGTCAGTCCGCCAATGGATCTCAAATTCGGAAGATGAGAAGCGGCATTGTCCGAATGCTTAGCCAGACATCACTAGCGAAAACAACAGGCGTCCAGGGCGATGATCATGAGGCCCAGCTGACAACTGATGTTAACACTGAAAGCGTTTAACTGAAAAGTTTGTGGAAGAACACTTTTCTCCTAGTGCCCTTTCCGGGCTATTTTTGCTAACTTTGTACAAAGAGCTGACGCTGCTGTATGAAGAGTTGGCCCCAACAATTCTCTCGGATTAGTTGTTTTGAGGACTGCATCTGGGCATAGAAATACAATGCAGTAATACCCTGTATTAGAAAGCAAAGGCTCACTCTCACTCGTATCATCAGTAAGGTGTGCACATTGGTTCATTCTTGCTTCAACTGGGAGCCTGATGGGCATTTTTCAGTTCGACTGGGTGCTATACTGCTATAGCATGTTTGTTCAGTGTGTTTGCCCATGAAATGATGAAAAAACATCTGACATCTGGAGGCAATGCAAATAAACTACACAGATGTGCGACGTAATTCAGAAAACAGCCAAAGAGTTGCACAACTTCGTCAGGATAGTTCCATTTCATCCTAAGAGCAGGTTTAATAAGGAGAGAGAAGCCGGCGAAAACCAATGGATGAAGGAGAGAGAGAGTATGAGAGAGAAGAGCCGGCGGCTCACCAAACGCCGGCCGTGAGCGGGCGAATATGAGCTGGCTCATTCTCATTTGCTACACTGCTGTCGCGCTTTGCTGGTTGCTGCTGATTGGCTGTTGCGTTTGCCCGTGCATTAAATAGCAGGTCCCACTTATTTTTATTCAGCCGGCTGTAGGCGCAACTATAATCCTTGCTCTAAGGCCTACTCCAACAGTCCGAGCTAGTGCTGGCTCGGAGCCGGCACAACACAGTGACACAGTGCTTTGGAAAAGGTGCACGTGAGAGAAGAGAGCTATGAGATCGGCGCTTGAGTCCACGCTAGCGCGATGCTTTCGATGCTGTTCATTGAGTACTCCCTCGGGTACCACAAAAGAAGTCGTTTAGGACATCGACACGGTCACCAAAGCATAACTTTGACTTCTCTTTTTAAGTTATATATGTATATTTTTATGAAAGTAATTTTCAAGACCAATCTATTTATATGATTTTCACATTTCCAAACCCAACAACTTAAATGTTATTCATGATTTATATTCCCAATATTTGACTCAAACCTTGTCCAAAAGGACTTCTAATATGACACCGGAGGGAGTATAATATAATAATATTCGGTAGCTTAGAGCTACCTGTTGGAGGAGGCTTAAGCGGATCGCACGCTGTCGATAATGAAGATCAAAACCACACGAACGTGTGGCCACCGCACATGGAACCAACCATGCAGGATGCAATCTTTGTCGCCACATACAGCACAGATGCAGCATTTCTAAAATGACGAGCTGTGCCTGTGCCTCAGTGCATGTGTCAAGCGCAAGCGCCAACCGATTCCACTCCACCAACCGCGTTGCCTGATTGGGTCAGGACTCAGGAGCATCGAATCAGCAGCCACCGTCTGCTCACCTGCTCCGCCCCCGCCCGCCAATCCCATCCATACGCTCACCAGGAAAAGATAGGGTAGATCGATCGATCGATCGGCAGATGCTGTCCATGGTGCGACGGCCGATCTCCGGCGCCTTGCCCGCCGGCACCCTCCTCGGCATCCACCTCTTCAAGTGCCCCGTACGCCGCCGTCTCTTCCCCTTTTCTTTCTCCCCCCCCCCCCCCCCCCCCCCCCCTCATCTCCATTTCCGCCGCTCCTCGACTGACCGCGACCGAATTGAACGGCCAGGACACCGTGGGCATCGTCGCCAAGCTGTCCGAGTGCATCGCCTCCCGCGGCGGCAACATCCACGGCGTCGACGTCTTCGTCCCCGAGGACAAGCACGTCTTCTACTCCCGCAGGTCTCCTCTCCGTCAGACTCTGCAGAACATGTCAAAGAAACGCCTTCAGTTGTCTAAACCATGTCTGCTTTTCCAGTGAATTCACGTACAACCCAAGGCTCTGGCCGCGTGATGAGATGCACAAGGATTTCCTTCATCTGTCACACGGCTTCAATGCACAGAGATGTACCGTGCGAGTGCCTGATCTTGACCCCAAATACAAGATTTCAGTCCTCGCTTCAAAGCAGGTCTGTCAATTTCGCAGTGCAGTGTGGCTTCTGCTGAAAAACTGCTCAGGCTTCAATACCACAGTCCAAGCTACGAATGCATATTTCCGCATATGTTCTTTTATTTTGATAGAGTGTCTATCTTCCCCTCTCCTTGTAGGACCACTGTTTGTTTGATTTGTTGTATAGATGGCAAGAAGGCAGACTTCCTGTTGACATTGATTGTGTCATAAGGTGATGGCAACATCTGGGCCCTATTATCTTCTTATAAAAAAAAACGTCACTCGTCAGTCACACATGCTTCTATTTATCCCCTACAGCAACCATGATAGACCAGAAGATAACCATGTGCGACGTTTCCTTCAGAGGCATGGAATTCCATATCACTACTTACCGACCACATCTGGGAATAAGCGAGAGCAAGAGATACTAGAATTGATTCAAGGCACAGATTTTGTCGTGCTGGCAAGATATATGCAGGTAAAATTATGTTTTTTCACATCTTATTTTTCCTTGTCGAATGGGAAACGTGGGAAAAGGAAAGCAGGTGTTAGCATGGCACAAAGCATACAAAACTGAGATTGACAGTATTCCTGTCTTTATTTTTTAGGCGCCACACTAAAATCTAGCTTGCTGTTCGTGTTAGGGATTCCCAGTCTGTTCCATATATGTCTGTTCCTCTCCAAACTGATGCGGTCAGATACTTCGGTATAAGCCTGGCATTTTGCCTGTCTTCTGAACAGATATCCACTAGATCTATAAATGAATTTTTGCAATAGAACTGATAATAAGCTATGCATATTTTAAGATTATATCATTGTTCTTCTCATCTATATAGGCTGTGTGCTCATCCAATCTCCATTAGGTGATAGACTCTGCAAGGTCAACATTTAATATAGACTTTTGTCACCAATATATCCGTGACACACGATCTTTTTTCCTCACAGATACTGTCAGAAAGCTTTTTAAAATCATATGGCAAAGATATTATTAATATTCACCATGGCCTTCTTCCCTCATTTAAAGGAGGGCATCCTTCTAGACAGGTACCAAAGTTATCAGATTTGATTTGTGAACCTAACCTGAACTCTCTCACATCTCTGTGTGTGTCTGTCTGTTTCTAGAAATGCTAATAAGTATCATCATTCAGGCCTTCAATGCTGGGGTAAAGTTGATCGGGGCAACAAGCCATTTTGTCACTACCGAACTTGATGCTGGGCCAATCATTGAGCAGATGGTATTCGTACTTTATTCATAACAGTTAACCTAAGTATTGAATTGATGGAACACATCATCATCAGTTGAAATTGGTAGCAAACTGTGTCATAAATTCCAGCTTTTGTCAATCAATATGGATTCGTCTTTGGCAAACAGTTTTTTGGAACCCCTTTTATTTTAATGTAACCCCTAGGGGGTCAAATAGCATTGGCCTTCATCAGGGGCCAATCCAGAAATGGCTGCGGCCCGGGCTGAACTGCCCAGTCTGATCCTAGTCCCTGTATGCAAACTTGACCAACGAAGTGAAAAAGGCCACGATAGCTTTGGCATTTGCCTTTTTGTCATATTTGCTTGACGGCTTCCCCAGACTTGGGCTGATGCTGGTCTACTCGGCCTTTCTTCTTGAGCAGAGCACTGGCTTACTGCATACTGTAATAGGTTCTACATGGGCTCTGGCCTTCATTGAACCCTACTCATCTTTGAGCTTGACCGCTTTGACATCAGAACTATGCATCATTTGTTGTGCAGGGAAGATTCAAACATGTAGAATTATAGTAAACAAATGTGCTTTAAATCTTTACCATTTTCAGCAGACAGTTGGAAATTTAGTCTTTCTGTCTTTGTTTTTGCTGTTATGCAGGTTGAGCGAGTTTCTCACAGAGACACGCTGCGGAGTTTTGTTTTGAAGTCTGAGAACCTTGAGAAGCAGTGCCTAGCAGAGGCTATTAAGTCATACTGTGAGCTTCGTGTCCTACCATATGAACTGCATAAGACTGTTGTATTCTGAGCTAATTTTTCTCTTGGATTGGTGTGACATGTATGTATAATTTTTTCCCACAACGGGGAATAAATGATCATTTTTCTATATTTCCACAATCGCTCCCTAGCCTTTTGTAATTATTCATGTCTCTGGTTTGGTATGACTAGCATACTTGAGCAACAGCAACAAATTATTCATGGACACTTGGTAAGCATATATATAAAAGCGAGAAAACAGGTCAGAGTTACTGCATACACTGACAAAGTGACAAGGCAATGCAACAGCCTCTTTCCTGCATTTGCTGGAAGGTACTTCGAGTCATCACTCCTTTTCAATTACTAGATGAAAATGAGTCATTCTGATTCTGTTGTTTCTACCGCAAGATTCCGAGGAATCACAAAGTCGATATGAAGGGACCCTACAGGCTACAACTAAGTGACATTCATTCTTGGAAGAGCTTGCGAGGACGATAAGTGGCAGTCAGTCTACCAATGGGTCTCATCTCAATTTTGGAAGATGAGAAACGCATCGTCCAAATTCTTAGCGAGATCACAGGGAAAGCAACAAGCATCCCGCACGATGATCATGAGGCTCAGTTGACAAGTAATGTTTACAGTGCATGATAATTCTGAAAAACAGTATTCAACTGAAAAGTTAGTGAACCTAAGTTCTCCATAGCTTCTTTCTCTGGCTATTTTTTGCTGACTTTGTAGAACGAGCCAACACCGCAGCATGAAGGGTTAGCCTCAACCATTCTCCTGGATGAGTTGTTTGTTTGGATGATTATATGAACATACATTGCCATAACATCCTGTATTAGAAAGCAAAGACTCATTCTCACTCGTACTACAAGTAGATGTTCACGTTGGTTCATGATGGTCGGTCCTCACTAAAGCGGGCGTTCTTCAGTTCCTGTCACTTGGTGCTCTTGCCTAATTGTGTTATATTTGCTATGTAAAATTATCTGACAATAACCTACATTAACTATCTTTAGTTTCCACAGGACAGCACAATTCTTACCATGCACAGACAAATGAGAGGCAACGGCTGAAAAGGGCAATCAAAACAAACAGTATACAACCCTGACTAGAGAGAAAACCATCTCAGATCCTCTGGAGCAGACATTATACAAATAGGTAAATTCAGAAATTCATCAGAGTCACACAACTTCTTAGGTTAATTCCATTTCATCCTTAACCCCATTAGTGTTACATTCTGGATTGAAGAATCACATGTTCTTTTTACTTCATAGTATAACAGTAGATGGAACAACAACATTCTCGACTTTTAACAGATTCAGGAGGCAACGGCAGCTAAATAAAGTGACTACAGCGAGGCTAGAAACACGTCTACTAGAGGTGATGTAGAAACGGTGTGAATCGCGACATGCTTTCAGCAAATATCTGAAACATCACAGGGCCTTCTTCTTGGCGTCCTTGGCCAGCCCCTTCTTGCGGATCTTCATGCACATGCCCAAGCGCAGACTGTCGATGAGGGACTCAGGAAGAATGGAGATCAAGAACCACAGGACGGAGTGTGGCCAGTACGGCGTGCACCTAGGCTCGTAGCCAATGTGGCGAACAGCGGCACGAGCGTAGGTGTCAGCAGATGGAACCATGAAGGAGGATTTCCTGATGGATGCCATCTTTGTTGCCACGTACAGGGGCACCTGAGTAGATTGAAGAAGTTGAGCAAAGAGTGCAAAAGTCCATACATAATACAACGCTACTAAAAGTTGTGAAATAACTATTTGAGAGAAAAAATTGTTTTAGCAGTCTGCAAATTCAGGACCACTTTAATTTGTGAGCATTACTAAAAAGTTGAAAAAAGACAATTAGATTTTTTTTCGTTGTTTTAGTTGTTCAGTGAGATAAATATGTAAGAGTATGGTTGACAAAGAAAAAAGGAACTCCAGAGAGGACCAATGATTCATTTCAATAGCACAAATCTGAGTTAAGATGAGTATAGAGAAGATTGATAATTCAAGACAAGGTACATTCATTGCAAATATAGAATAGTTGGTTACCTGGCACTGCACATCAATACCCTTGCTCTTGTACTCAACATAAAGACATCTTGAGAATTGGTCCACATACCTGAGGAGTAAATATAAAATTGCCTTTAGCATTCACTTGGTAAGTTGAAGGGAGTGTGCATATCTGTCTGTTTATTTATTTTCCTCAAGAAGGTTAGAGAATAGATTGTTCATGTTTGTATTTTTCCAGCTAAGCATGTACACAGCACAGAGACACACAACAGATGCAGGAAAATGACTAATTGCTCATTTGCAAGTGTACTTCATGTTATGACTATACTTCAGTGTTTATGGGTCTTCAGCTCTTCATTTGATATGAACTAGATCGCAGTAGAACCGTATCCCAACTATTACATGAGCTCCAATAGTGGCAAGCTGAAGGGACCCATTAGACCAGTCCAACAGGAAACATCACAAAGTTTTTAGCTATGATGCCTAAAAAGCATGTAGGCCTAACTGCCTAAGTTTCTTGCTTACAAGTAACACTGCTTAGTAAACTATCTTTTCATTTTCTCTAAATAGAGTGATCATACGTCAGATCTGAACAAACTGCACATTTTAAGTAATCCTAGACCGATGGGCTATCAGTACCCAACTAATTCAATCATTTGAATATGAAACCGACTCTGCCTCAGCTTATGCTTACATAAGAATCTGATATGACCATGACTTGTGAGCCAAAAACTCACACCGATGGTGCTTCCTCTGATCCCAATCTTTGTTAGAATAGTTACAGATCCTAACAAGTAAAAAACACCTTAAAAAGGCTAAGCAAGTACAGACAGGTAACAAAGGCGTGCTCCTTTGTTCCCATTCAATCAATCTTACTTCCACTAACGCCATCTATCCTAAAATCGAGTCAATTCAAGCTAGAACATGGACAACTTCGACAGTAAACATCAATGGAGACGAACAAAGCAGTAATTCAGGAGCGAGATCAGGAGGAACTCACGCTTTGGAGGCGGCGTAGACGGAGTAGAGCGGATCGGAGGGCACGATGGAGGCGGCGCCGGAGCCGATGTTGACGATGGCGCCGCGCTTCCTCTCGACCATGCCGCCGAGGACGGCGTGGGTGACCCTGGTGAGGCCCTCGACGTTGACCCGGATCAGGCTGCGCATCAGCTCCTCGTCCACCTCGTGGAAGTAGCGCGCGTACGGGTACGACAGCCCGGCGTTGTTGACGAGCACCCCGACGTCGAGGCCCCGGATGGACTCCTTAAGCGCCTCGACGCCCGCGGCGAGCCCGTCGCTTGCGAAGTCGAGCACGAAGGTGCGGACCTCGGGGACCTTGGGGTGCTTGGCCTTGATCTCGGCGGCCACTGCGGCCAGCTTCTCCGGGTTGCGGCCGACGAGGACGAGCCCGAGCCCGGCCGCGGCGAGGCGGAACGCGATGGCGCGGCCGATGCCGTCGGTGGCGCCGGTGACGACGGCCCAGGAGCCGTAGCGGCGGCGCAGGGGCTTGCCGGGGCGGAGGAACGCGGCGTAGACCCAGAGCGCGAAGCGGATGGCGGCGCGGAGGGCCACGAGGAGGCCCACGGCGGCCAGCGCCAGCGCCCACGCCGGCTGCGCGCGGAGGAACTCGACGTGCGCGCACGTGCCGGCCATGGCGGCGTCGGATTTGGGGGAGCGCGAGGAGCAGCCGAGTAGGAGCAGCGGCTCGATGCGATGCGGTGCCGTGATGTGCCGCCGGGCGGTGGGGACTTATAGGGGCGATGGGCTTTCTCCGATGGTGGGTGGAACTGGTGTACCAAGACTAACCGAACACAAACTAAATATTGGTCGAGTCGTGTCGATGAACAGATTTCAGACTGGAATTCACCGTTCTTGGATTAGAATAGTATATAAAAAGAAGATCCCATTGGTAAGTAGCTATGTTAACGGATTAGAATAGTACACAAACTGCACTTTTATATACTATTCTAACGACTTATAAATTCACCGTTCTTGGATTGGAATTCACCGTTCTTGGATTGGAATTCACCGTTCTTGGATTAATAAATTGGATGAATATTGGAAGCGAGTTTGATTGATTTTTTTTTTGCGGATCGATCTGTTTGAGGGTGCGAGAAATCATTAAGATCCTTATACGTGTAACTATTACTCCCATTTCAATTTATAAATCGTTTTAGTTTTGTTCTATAAAATCAATCTCAACTTTTAAGTGAATTTATAGAACAAAATATGGTAACGCCTATAATTTCACATAAAATAAACAACCAATAAATATTATATGGCATATTTATTGGAGATTGTTTGGTGTGTAGATATTTTTTTATAAACTTAGCCTAAGGATATTTGTTTTAGCACAAAACAAAAATAACTTATAATCTGAAACAGGAACTGCCATCTTTTAGAATTTCTTCCGTTACTTTTTTATGAACAAGACAAAAGTGTTATCAAATGACTCGTCTTTTTCAACACAATTATGTTGGTAGTTATCTTTAATCACATTTGCAACCATAAACCACCACAATCAATATGATGATGGTATTAGTGTGAACAATGGTGTTTGTTGTCCTTGAAGTATCAGGTTTTTGAATTTGAGATCACAAAGTGTCTTGATCGGGCATCTTGGCGCAACGGTGCTGATTATATGAGGTTGTTCCATTGTAAATAAAAAAAACTCTCCTCAATGTTTTTGCTAAACATATTTGTCTTCCCAACTTTACTCTTGGAATTACTTTTGTTCAGATATGGATGAGCTAAAGCCCAAATGACAAGTAGCACGCTGATCTGGCTTAGTTGCAATATATACAGGGACGGACTTTTTCAAATGGGCGATATTTCTTCCTCGGAACGGAGAAGGGTCACTAATGCTGTTCGTGTCTTTGACTGTCGCCTTGTTTTCTTCTTGATTGTGCCTGGTATAATACACGAATATATTATTTTTTCAGACTAGGAAATCCATTGAGGTTATAGAACCACGAAAATCGCACTTGATTACCTGTATTCTTGGAGAGGCTGCCGCAGCCGTTTGGGGAGTACCAGACGTTAACAACGTCCGTTCAAACCTCAAAGTGGGAGCAATCTTTATATGCGAATAGATCACAGATTTCATAACATGGCATGGGATTTCGATGTCAAGAACTACACCCACACACCTCATGCCACGCTCTTTAGGCATGTCACTTTTAAAATTTTGTCCACGAAACCGTTTACGTGTCTGGTAGGCTCACCCAACGCACGAATTACGTGCAGCGCCAGAACAGAAACGCAAGCGTAGCCTAGGATTGACTGACTGACTGGCACTCGGGGTTGAGTCGGGGCAGATCCAGATCAGAGCCAACCAATCCATCCCAAGTCCACGGTGCACCGGGAGCATCTCGCTACGATCAGAGCGAGCGACAGAGCCTGACGAAGTGGACAGGGCAAGCGGGGGAAGAGAGAGAGAGAGGTTGGGCTACGCCGGTATGGGGGCGCTGGGGTTTGATGAGCTGAAATTAAAGGCGGCGTTTTTTTTTATACTTAAGGCAGCGTTGAAGGGGGTCGCGGGTGGCAGGCGGAAATCCCAACGCCTCCCTCTTTAATTCCCCGGCACGGCGCGGCAAGCCAAGGCCCGGCCCGGCCTGGCCGTCCGTCGAGCAGCGCCCGCCACCGGGACGTGGTGTGGTGTGGTGTCTGTGCCGGGCAGAAGCATTTAAACGCGCGGGCGGGCGCCTCATAAAAATCGCCTTCAATCCGGGCAGGTGGCTAGCGGCGGTACGGTGGCGCGTTGGGCGAGCAGTCGAACACCGGCGCGGACGGAGACGCCGAAAGCGAGAGCCGCGAGCGAGAGCACAGAGAAAGCGGCAGCGTGTTGGCACAGCCGCGATTAGGCGACTTAAATCTCTCTCACCTGCGTTTTGCAGTACATTGGCGACCGGTAATCAGAAGGGGCGGATGGGTTTGGTTTGGTGTCCAGCGAGTCCGCGCGTGACGTGACACCGGTCAGCGCAGCGCAGCCGCGGCACCTGTGTTGATGATACACACACGGGACCCACTCAGACCTACTCCTTCCGTTCTCGGTTTTACTATTCGTTGTTAGATTTTCTCACAACGTTTAATCATGTACCGAGAGAGAATTGTACAGTCTGGGTGCCAAGACCCAGCATCCTTCGCAGTACATTTTCTCTGGACAGAAATACTTGACCTTGTCGCAGTTCAGGCACGGTCGGAATACTACCAGGATCAAAATGCCACGTCGGAAAAGTGAACACGCCCAGCACGTTTTCTTATCACTGCGGCGTCATGAATTCAAGGGTACACAGACTGAACAAGTGGGACTAGTTCCAACACGTCTGATACATGTAACCTTCAGCCTGACTTGTAGTAATATTTCTCGTCAAGAGCCCAATCACTGTCTGCGGACAGCGGCAGTGGTACACCCAAAAGCGGCAGACCCACATGGTTTTCGCCCGACTTCCTGCAAAACGGCAGATCCACACCGTTTCCACACGATCCGCGGAGTTGTTTGACTGAAGCATGCTTCCTGATGCCTGCACAAGGTTAGGGAAAGAAGAGTCAATTGATTGATAAGTAAAGAACTAAAGCATGAAGAGCATCACCAGGGTGAGGTGGGTTTTTTGGATCTTACATCCAGAGTCATCGTTTTGTGATAAGAACAGAGTACACCGACTCATCGTCATCTGACTCCTTAATAAGATCGCAGAGATCTCCAGTCTGAAGGTTGTTTGCTGCTACAAAATGTTTCCAGCCTGCAGTGAAGCCCACAAATACCGGGTTCTCATGGTAAAGAACCGGCCATAATCTCTTCATGGGATCCTTCAGCATTATAATGTTCCGGTCCTGCCTTTTCTGTTTAACAGCATTGGAAAGCGACTTCGGTAGCTCCTAGAGTAACATAAAATGAACAAGAGCTTAATGGTATGTGATATTAATCATACACTATCTTTTCAACTGGAGACCAGAAATTTTACTCAAGTAAAACTATGAACGGGTGAATGAGGTCAACAAAGGATAAAATCAAAATAAACTAGTGGCCTCAACAAACTAAGGATGCAGTTATTATCATAACAATATTTAGAGAAAAAATAAATATTGTTAGATATTGGTACTTTATTGGCAGCATTAGAGATAGAGTTCAGTGCTATATCGGGTCCATGTTAAATCTTGGCAGACGGATATGTTTTACAACAACCTACAGAGGGATTTAGGCAACTCAAAAGTGTAAGTACCTTTTTCTCCTAGAATACGCTTGAAATTAAACAGGGAGGGAGGGAGGGGAGTTAATATATTGCTGAACCAATCTCATCAGTGGTCATTAAAAGTTTACAACACTGTCTGAATTGCCTACTGGTACAATATTATTTACTCTACAACATTCTAGTCAGTATGGTTGCAATTTATAACAACTATACTCCCTGTATTTGGTTAATCTAGTAATGTACTCCTTTATCAGTCAAAGAAAGTAGTGAAGATCTTTCCCTTTTCCTCTCAACTGATGAAAACAGTACCTGGACTTTTCTTATATGGACTGATTGATTGATGTGGGAATTTAGTAACCTCAAAGAAATGTGGCACATTTAATCTCACCAGTTATTTATATAAATGTGTCCTTCAATATCTGTGAGGCCCTACATATCAAGATGGAAGGGTGTGCTTAATGCCAATTTTCTGCTAAAACTGAAATAAATATGAATATGCATCTAGAATAGTGGCATAAGTGGGATCAACCAATCTTTGCCTGGGCATTCATAAGTTTGTAATTTTTCCTTGTGCAAGGATGCCTTTGATTGTGCCAATAAAAAAGATATAACAACATAAAATGGCACAACTCACAAGCCATTTCTGAGCAGTATCAGGAATGCAGAGTTGCAAGCTCAACTTTAGAGAATGATCATCCAAGTCCAGAATTTTGTCTTTCATAGGCAACAGAGACTCTGGGATAGCACAGTTGATAGTCTTTCCACCTTCCTGTTCGGAGAAACAATGTTCTGCATGGATGGATCCAACAGGAAACTCAGTCTTTTTAATTTTATATTCAAACAAAACTAGATAAAATGAGATCACCTGACACATGTGCAACCACATGGTTGGGATACAAAGCAATGTCGCTACTTTGGCTGCACACACTGCTCCCCACAGGCTCCACTTGACACATTTTTGTTTCATGTTGAACAGTAGTTCCTACCAAATACAGATTAAGTATATGTTGTAAATAACAAGCATCTCCATAATAGACAGCCAAGAGAACTTTGAATGAAATTTTGTTGCAGTGGTACTAGAAAATTAAGACTATATTGTCACCTTTTCCATTGACATTATGATCAACGATCTCTGTCCTGCTACTTTCACATTTCAATATTCCATCAGGACTCGATGGTTTCTCTACAGGTGCTGTGAGCATTAATCCAACAAAGGCACACGTTCCTTCAGGTCCAACAGGGTTTGCAGACACAAGGATATTGTTCCTTTGGCTATTTACAAGGCTCCCCGCGGGTTCCAATTGTTCCCCTTGTGTTTCAATTTGAACAGCATCTCCTATCAAATAGACATTAAATACATGATATAAAAAATACTTGCCTCCACAATAAGCTCTTTCTTGAATGAAACGGTACAAAACCTTTTGACAACATATACCGGCAGCAGTCATAGAAAATTATGATTTGAAGCATACCTCCACCTTTCTCATTGATACTATTGTCGATCTCAGTCTCTCCATGTCTGCATTTGGTTACTCTGTCAGCACTTGAGGGTTCTTTGACAGGCATGGTGAATAGTGGTGGAGCACGTGTATGATTGCCCTCAGAACAAAAGTACTCGTTGGTGGTGTTTAGTCCCATTGAACCACAACCATGAACCAATTTGCTGTCAGTTTTTTGTGCGTTTTCAGGTTCAATCGGTACACTGTCATCAAAAGTAGCTCCACTGTTCACAATACCCTTCTTCCACTTCTCCAAGCATCGGAAACCTCCAGGAGCTGCATAGTTTCTGCAAACGTTTTGACTGATATTCATCTTGGTGTGATTCTGCTGTTCCTCCACAGCTTTGATAGAATCTAAAGGAATGGAATTTATCCCTTGTTTCCTAATCAAATCTTCATCCAAATCATCTACTTCAAATTCATTCCCCACTCTATCATCATTTGCATGCGTTACAGGAGCTACTACAATTGTTTCAGAACTTATTTTTTCTTCACTGCATGTTGGTGAAATACACTTGGTTCTGCATCCTTCATCAGGCAAATTTCCAACACCACTTTGAACTCTTTCGGGATCTTTATTGGTATTAATAGCCACATGATGTGTTGAATCTGCATCTGATGCTAGTAAATTCACTATATCCTCATTATGTGCTGAAGCTCCTGAATCCGAAATCAGAATTACTATTTTTTGTTTTCTTTGCAGTGGAGAAGTGCCCTTTGTTTTGCATTGTCGTTTGATCAAATTTTCATTATCATTATCTTGTGCCGCTGGTCCAGACCCAACCTCATGTTCAACTCCTTTTGGGTCATTTTTGAATAACCGCCTTTCAATAGAATCCATACTGAAAACCCGGACAGAAAATGTTGCCCTATCCATGTATTCAAACAACAGAAACTCCCCAAATTTAATCGAATAGTCCGAAACAAAAATATTCCACCCCTGATGAAAAGCTAGGGAACCATCGACCATAGATATCCTGACATTTGAAAGTCTTTCCTCTGAATCTTTAAGAGATACATGATGATTAGTCAAATCCACCAACTTGGGTGCAACAGCTGGTGGTATGAGCTGAACAAACATCCGCATGTTCGTGATATTTAGTATAGGCACCATGACATAACATACAAACAAACAAGAAAAGGACACGTCAAGAAAAATAATAAGCTCATGAGCAAAACTAAAGATAATAAGGTATGATCATAATGGAAAGCATTAAGGAACAAAAACTTGCCAGAAATTTCTCGAAATTATTGCATACGAACTTGAGGAATGCAAAGGGGGCCTGCCTATTCTTTTCCTTGACACTGCCACATATCTTCTTTTCCTGCACCATACCATTATGGATCTTCATATCACTATCATTACACCGCGTCCTCTTTTCTTTCTTGAATTGTGTGTGTGGTTCTTCCCTCTTCCTTTTTTTATAAATAGAGCCACTTGGCATATCCATCTTCTTCTCTTTGGATACATTAGATGGCACATTTCTCCAATTCGGTTTATCATGGCGCATCATTATCTCCTTGCTCTCACTGGGTCTCATTTTCTTCTCCTTAACAGCAGGTGTCATTGGCACAGTCTCTTTTTTAGTGTTAGTGTTCTTTACCCTTCTCTTTTTATTCTCTTCCTCAGAAAATGCTGCGGTCACCTTCCCATTTTTCACCTTGTTGTCATAATTCCACATCCCCTCCTCTTCATCTCCATCGCTCTGCAGCTCCTCATTGTTGATCTTGTTCAGCCTTCTCCCTTTCTTTTCCTTCCCAAAACATGAAGTGGACACCTCCCCACTTTTTACACTATCGTGGCCATTCGGTATCTTTCTCTTGTTGCTGTCAGCAGCCCACATCTTCTCTTTGTGTGTTTTGTTAAGCTTTTCCTTATTCTTCTCCTTCTCAGATAATGTGGTGGACTCCTTCATGTTCTTCAACTTATGGTCAGAGTTACACTTATTCTTTGCTTCCTCTTTGTCACCAGTTTGCATTTTCTCCTTGTTGCTGGCAATGCAAAATGTTTCCTTCTTCTTCGCCTTCTCAAGGAAGCCAGTGGGCATCTTCCTACTCTTCACCTTATTGTGGCCATTCCATATAGTTGTCTCATCTTCCTTCTCCCGGCCATGAGCAATCTTATTCTTGTTGCTGCTGGTTCTCCCTTCCTTTTGCTTCCCCTTCTCCAAGAAGGCAGGAGCAGATGTCTTCCCATTCTTAATATCACTGACACCGCCCTTCATTTTCTTTCCCTCCTCATTGTCATCACTTTGAATCTTCATCTTGGTGCTGTCGCGAGTCGCGAGACGCTTCCGGCCTGCCATATCAGGAGCAGAACCACCCATAACCCAAAACCCCAATAGGATTACGTGTCTTCCCCTGACAAAACAATAACCACCAGAAATATTGGTCACATGAGACATGAGAAGAAAAAACAGAGCAATGGCAAAAAGGACGGGTTACTAGCAATCTAGCATCAGAAACCCTCCCAAAACCCACCACAAAGCACAAATTTCTATATCGGGGGAAAGATAGAACCGCTAAACTCTTCAAAGAACTAACAGAACAATCCAAAAAATAAACTCCAGAAAAAAAGATACAGATCTCCCATAAATCACTCCAGTCCTGTTTTGTCGCGCCATACTTGTTCAAAGAAAAATCCGAAACTAATCAAGAACCCTAACTCCATTGTACAGGAACTAATCAAGAACCCTAAATCCATTGTCCAGGGTTAAAATGAACAATAACTGTGCAGGTGATCAAGAAATACCCTGACCAAAAAATTAAACCACCAAAAATATTGGTCACTTGAGACATGAGAAAAAAGACCAGAGCAACAGCAGATTACTAGGATCACAAACCCTCCCAAAACCCGCCGCAAAGACAAATTGCTATATCCGGGGGAAAAGAGAACCGCCAACTGTTAAAAGAAGTCACAGTCACAGAAAAATCCAAATTAAACTTGAGAAAAAAGGAGATAGACCTTCAAGAAATCAGTCCCGTAGTCCCGTCCTGTTTTGTTACGTCACACTGTTTAAAGAAAAAACCGAAACTCATCAAGAACCCTAACTCCATAACTCCAGAGGCGGGGGAAATGAACGATACCTGTGCAGGTGATCAAGAAAGCACCAGGAGATGGATGGACAATGCGCCTGGTGCAGAGAAGAGTAAGCGCTCGACCTCGACCGGGGTGGACTAGTGAGGAAGAAGAGTCACCCTGGTGAGCAGTCCCTGCCGCTGCGCGGAGGAGTCGAGGAGGCGAGACTGCGAGAGCGCTGGTCCCTGCGGCCCTGCCGCTGCACGGAGGAGTCGAGGAGGCGAGACTGCGAGAGTGAAGAGTCACGGCTGACTTCCTTGGGGAAAGTAACGGCTGGCTTTACTTCTCTCCGATGCCGTCCATTCTCCATCCTATGGCTACTAGATCTCTCAAATTCTCCACTGCACAGCAGTTAGCTTGGGGCAGTCCCAACTCCCAACCCTCCGTATAGAATAGTTTTCATAGCATTAATTGAGCTGTCACATAGAATAATTTGCTTACATGACATCATATTAAATATAAGAGAGAAGAAAACGAGAAAGAAATTGAGTCTCATGCAAGATCTGGTTTCTACACAAGAACCTATTAGCATAGACACTACCAAATTTTGTATTTAGAGACGGTGGTGTCTTCATAATAGATGAAGAACAAATATGATTGGTAAAGAAGAGAGATGATGCATTTATTGATGACCCATTCTAAAAAATTATGAGTTGGAAAGTATAGTTTCTAATATAGTGTCTTGTTGACATGACATCATAAACACTACCCATAGATGCTAGATACTGTGGGTTGAGACTGCCCTTCCGTGAAGTTTTACAGCATCTCGAGATTAAAAGCAATCAAGATTGAAATGTGCATAGTTTGAATTCTACGGTGATAGATTATGAAACTGTGCGCAGGGCTAAAATGGTCGAATACATCATGTACGGTCAATATTTGAATTTAAAATTTGAAGCGGATGTTTCCCTATCGTTAACGTTCATCTTTAAAATCACAGAGAACAACTTAGAAAGAAAATTGTGGTCATTTACTATTTTGGGTGTGTTTAGTTCCCGCGAAAAGTTGGTAGAAAAGTCACGTCGGACACTGTAGCACATTATTGTTTTGTGGTAAACATTGTCATATCATGACCTAACTACGCTTAAAAGATTCGTCTTGTCGTGTACATCAAAACTATGTAATTAGTTTTTTTATTTACCCACATTTAGTGTTCTATGCATGCGTCATTTGCTATATTTAATGTTTCGATGTGATGTCGATGTGACTTTTTTATTTGGAATTCGAGGAAACTAAACACACCCTTTATTTAGCAGCAGAAAAGGTGTAATTGAAAATCAAATTTCAGTTGCTCTCTACTTCTGTCTCTCTTGCTCTACCAACTGGGTCCTTACCTAGTCCAAGATTGCATCTCGACAACTGGGCTGACTGAGAAAGTTAAGGGATTCGACAGCCGTAGGATAGAGAATGGATGACATCTGAGAGGAGTAAAGTCGGCCGCGACCCGATGACTGGCATGGGACCCACTAGCCAGTGAGTGATGCTTGACCTTGCGGCGATGACCAAACAACAAGCCATACGGTATTTTGATGGGCTTTGCACTCCCATCCGATCGGACCGTGCCTTTTTAGGTGGGTAAAATTTTGTAGTCCTTTTAACTAATAATTAAAGATATTAAATAAAATCAGTTTACACAACTATCTTTATAATATTGGGCTATTTCACAAGACTTATCTAACGAGCCATTTGATCACATGATTAGATGATGATTACTGTAGCATTAATGTAAAATTAATTAGGCTCGTTAGATTCGTCGCGTAAAGTTATGCTCATCCTTAAAAATGTTTTACAAATATATTTATTTAGTACTCCATACATGCGATCTGTTTAGGCAAAATTTTAGGAACTTGTGAAACACGGCCCCACATCAAAATTTTACGAACTTGTGAAACACGGACACATCAACTCGAGCAGTGGTGCTTCGGCAAAAGCTGTGGCAAGCGATTGACAGCGTCGCAGAGGTTTGCCTAGCCATCATCACGATCACAATTCTTGCCCACTTTGAGAACGGGAGCCAGGATCTCCCTCACGAAGTATCTGCCGTTCAATGTACAGCAGCTACCAGGCCTGCAGTTGCAAAATCAATGGACTCTTTTGATCATGTAAGCCTGGAACTGAAGGATGGCAACTCACGTGTTGAACCGGGAAGATTGCTGTCCAACAACAGCCGCAGTCGCTGATCCCGGTGTGCTAGCAGACTGGATGCTTTGGCATCAGGCTGGGGCGAAAATACTTTGTGTATAGAACAGAATGAATCACGAGTCAAATCGGAGATGCCAAGCACACCTGAGAACTATCATCTCTCTCTTTAAACATACAAAATGAGTTTTACAGTCTGCACTGACTTCTAACAGCCTAACTTGATTCTCTTTCATCCATCAAGATTATCTTAAAAGTAAATTTACATTTACATTCCCTTGTATCAAGTATGAGTGCTCTGTAATGCCTTTCTTTTAAGGCAACCACAATTGTACCCGACAAAGTGTAGAAAAGTTGTCAGCGTGTTCATAATTTTGAGTTGGAAAATACGGCATCCCAATATTAGATATGGACGGGACTTCACATCAAACGACCAGCATAGTATGCTCGAGGGTACTTTTGTTGCAGCTGGGGCCACTGCACGAAGAACTGGTCAGCTATCCGTAGCTTGTACAGCAGTAACCCGCTCAATGAAAGCTTCTTCACTCTTGCAATGCTTTCGATGTAGAAAATGGAGGACCATCCCAAACCAAGCACCTGCAGAAAGACAGCATCCCCTCAAACTCGTTATAGACTACGACGTACAACATCAACTTGCCATTCTTGAGGAAAAAATTAGCCATGGTCAATAGATTGATGGCATTATTAACCTTCCATATCCTGTTCTATAACAAAGTGAAAGGACAGAAGTATTATACTGCATCAGGTAAGTGAGGATAGAAGTTAGGGTGTGAGGGCTACCTTAAGAACAAAAGCAGAGACACACAGAGGGAAGCATGTCCCTGGACCATTGCAGAATATCTACAGGAGTAACAGGTCATTAGTATCTTTGAGCTCATGCTGCGCAATGGTCACTAACAAATTTGAACATGGTACACACCACTTGTGGTCTGATTCTTATTACTAGCCACATAGCATGCAATGTAGCTAGCAATGTTGTTGCAATGGAGGTAATGTAAGATTGGCCTACTTCACGACTACGATATATCTGCATGAACTGGGCGTTCTTGATGGTCTTCTCTCCACTCTGAAAAAGGATAAACTAGAATCATATTCCAGAATTCAACTAGGTAAGAAACTTCTACAATATCTAATTCAATGCAGAATGGCCATTGACCTCCACCTGAATCAGTGACTGCTCATAGACCTGAGCTTTTTGAAGACTCATATTGTCAGTAAGTGCAGCCACATAGTACCTTGGAGTGAACCTATCCTTTTGAATTGTTGTTACAATATTCATCATTTCTGCTGTATGCCCTCCTAAGAATCAACTTCACAAATTAATAGATAATTCTGTGTTGGGTTATTTCAATGGCCCTACTCAGAGTAGGTACCCAATATTCTTATATAGTATTTACAGTTGAGCATATGCAATTATGCACTGTGTGCAAGAAGAGAATTGGGCAGACATTACAAAAACAGAGGGGGCAAAGGAGATGATCAAATATGCATTTTCTTATTTTTAGGTGATATAAATGTGCATTAAAATACCAAACGGACAACAACCAGACAATATCAGTACTTGAACTAAACATCATGAACTGTGCACGCACAAACATAAGGCCAAAATTAAAATGCATCAGTCAACAGTCATTTGTAGTTAATATGACTTACGTGTCTTGGCAGTAAACCATGTGCAAATATCTATAAAAAGCATTAGTCAGGTCTGTGAGATTGAACTCATAGCCCAGGGTTAATTGAATCTGGAATTGGAAAAGCATTAGTCAAGGCTGCAAGAGCGAACTCATAACCAGCTCAGGTTAATGGGCAACACTCTTTGACTGTGTGTTTATCAATATTGCACAAGGAACCCATCTTAAACAGAATGGCCCATCATGACTTCATCCCATGAATTTTGGTAGGTTAACTCCAGCACTCATGTTTGTATGTACGAGGAACGAGCTAGTAATGGATCGACCAATTTCATCCCTTAAACCAAACAAGAATGCAAGGAGTTAGATGGTGATGGATCACCTTATTCATCGAACAAACAATCCAATAGCTATTCAGAATTAGCATCACATGGCTACTACAAAGTGACATACAACATTTGTCATTTGCAATGTCACATGATTGTTTAATCAGATTCATGAACGGTGTACATGGCAACAGATATACAGTCTGAATGTGATCCCACAACAACTATGTATACATGATTTTTTTTGGATCGGATACGAGTAGCACATGTGGTTACAACAGGTGGTGGCAGCAAGATAATTATAGTACAAGAAAGCAATACTACTTGGTCACAAATGTCATGGTGGTGGTGTTACTGTTGACTGGGATTTTGCCATACAATCCAGAACTTGACTGTCAATCATGACTAAATTCAGTATCACCATTTAGCGTAGCTCAGGGTATGCGCTTTTTGTGTTGTTTGATAGTCCAGAATAACCATACGTCCGACAGGCAAGACGCAAGACTCACCAGATCCGAGGACGATGAGACACCGCAATCGGGCGGTGGGCGACCGGGACGACGGCTGGCCGCTGCGCCAAAGCACGTACACGAAGCGGACGGCGAGCAAGGAGAGGAGTACCGGAAGGACGCAGCACGAGGCCGCCAGTGCATCGACCCCCATCTGAGCCTGCAGAAAGGGAGGCAGAGGTGTCTGATTCATGAACGATGTACATGACAGCTGATTAACCTACAACGATTCTTTCTGGATAAAATGGGCGGATAAGCATGGGGGCATGGTTATACAAATGCATATCGATAATTTTTGCCAAAAAAATCGAATGATAATTTTTGCCAGAAAAAAATCGAAGTGTGGAGAATTTGCCATTGGGTCAGATCCGAATACAAATAGATTGTTTGGGGCGTTCGGTTGCGCAAAGCAGGAAGGGAAAGGGAGGGAAGGGAAAGAAGAAGGGAAGAGGTGGGCCTACGTAGTGGATACTCGTCGCCGGCGAAGGGCGGCGCCGCCGCTCGCCTAGTCCGCTAGTCGTCGCCTCAGGAAAGGAAGGCCACGAGCAGCCGTGCAGGTGAACGCAACAAGCAGCGACCCGCGCTGGCCCGTAAAGCCTGTCGCGCGCGAGCTGCGCAACTTTTCTCGGCCCATTTCGCAAAAAAAACTTTTCTCGGCCCAGTTCAGGACGAGGAGGGTTACACCTACCCGGACGCGGACGGACCGCCGAGTGTCTCGGGGTTAACGAGCAAACACAGGACACAAACGGATCTTGGGCTGCGCTGGTGGATCCCCGCAGGGCGCACGTACTCGCGCACCGACAGGTGGGCCTTCTTTTTTGAGACACCGACAAGTGGGGCCTTGGTCACCGCGCCGCGGACAATAGCCAATCAGCCAGCAGCACATTGACAAATCACCACCGCCAACTCTCCCACTGCCAACTGGGTCCCACGCGTAAGCACGCTCTACCCAGGTCCTCTGCGGCAGCTTGGCTCCACGCACCCGGGGCTGGCCCACACGCCATTGTCTCCACCGAACCAGACATTCCACCCAATTCCCTGCTCTTCCCCGCGTCGCCGAACGCCGATGGCTTGATCGGATCCCCCCACTCGGCCCAGATCCAGCGCCGCCCGCCGTCGCCGCCGCTATGGGCGACCACTCGGACTCCGACTCCTCCCCCAACTCCTCCTCGTCCTCGTCCTCCTCCCCCAGCTCCCGCCGCCGCTCCTCGCCGCAGCGCGGCCGGGCCCACTCCGACGAGAGCGGCAGCAGCGATGGCGTCCTCGTCGAGCTTCCCGCCCAGGTATGGCGCGAAGCCGGCTCCGTTCCGATACATGGGGTCCGGGCTCCGGACCAACGGCTTCTCAGAGAAGCTTCTCTCTCGCTCTGCAGGAAGCGCGGAGCCCCGGGGCGGACCCGGACGCCGGCGTCCTCGTGAACATGCCGGCCGACGACGCCACAAGCGGCGAGACCTTCGAGGACGCCCCCGACGACCTCGCCACGGGGGGCTCCCGCTCCGCGCGCTCGCTGGACGAGTCCATGGCCGTCATCGACTTCCCTGAGGTGTCCAGCGCCGGTGCGGAGCTCCGCAAGCACCAGGTGCTGCTTCCTTTTGCCTCCCCACTGGATTGTATTGTTTTTGCGCGTGACTGAGCACAAGACTTTTCCACCCAGTTTGTGATGTGACGCACAATGGTTTTGGTTCAGGAAGAGAAGGAGGCGTTTGCGCGTGAGGCAGTGGCACTCCGGAGGATGCTCCAGGAGATGGTAGGGCAGGAAGCTTCAGTATCGTTGCACGGGGAGGACCCTGATGAGACACTGTTGCATTCGATGCTGGATGACTGCTCGAGGCTTGTCCTTGAACTTAATTCAGTGGCACGGGCCAGGGAGCAGGAGATCGAGAGCCTTCATGCAAGGGCTGCAGAGGCAGAGGTGTCACGGGAGGTTGCTGATGTATACCTGGGTTCATGGAGGGAAGGGTCTGAGCAAGCTGTTGGGCGTATGCTTGCATCGATTGATGCTGTCGTTGGGCAAAATGATGCCAGCTTTGATGGTGCTGACCAGGATGGCATTTCTATTCTGGAAAGGAAAACTTCATCGCTAGTAGAGAAGTACAGGCAGGTCTCGACAGGTATTCAGCAGCTCGAACAAGTTTTAGCAGAGGTGAAGCCTGGTTTCGTGGCAACAGGGCAAGGTGACCTTGCTACCATCTTAGGTGTTGTTACAGAGGAATTGGTCAGTAGCAAGAGAAATGAGGTGGATTTCCTGCATAAGCTGAATGCCTTTGCTGAAGAGAAGAAGGCTCTTGCTGATGAACTTGAGGAAGTGAAAGCCGCTCGGGATGCAGCGAATGTTGAGGCAAGCAAAGCTAAGGCTGAGTTTGGGCAGATGGAGCATAAGTTGTCAACGACCAAGGAGAAGCTCAGCATGGCTGTTACAAAGGGCAAGTCACTGGTGCAGCACCGTGATTCCTTGAAGCAGGCTTTGGCTGAAAAGACGGCTGAGCTTCAAAGTTGCATGACAGAGATGCAAAAGAAGTCTGATGCACTGCAAGCAGCTGAGGGAAGAGTTGAGGAGCTAAGGGTTTCTCTAGATGAAAAGACGATTGAGCATGAGAAATGCTTGGATGAGCTTCGAGAAACATATAGTGCTTGGGAATCTGCTAAGGCCAGCATTCAGCAACTAAATGAAGAAAACAGTGCCCTTACTTCTCTTCAGGCCTCCCTTTCACTAAAAGATGGGGTTCTTCAACACATTGAAGAGATCATGTCGGAGGCAACATATCCAGAGGATCTGCTTTCCTTGGAGATGACAGACAGGTTGGGATGGTTAGTTGAGCAGAAGAAAATTGCTGATATGATCTTCTCAGAGCACCACAAAGTTAAAGATATCTTAACCTCAGTTGACATTCCACATTCAGTCTTAACCGGTGAACTTGATTCCCAGATCAGCTGGCTTGTCAGCTCACTGAACCAGGCCAAAGATGATGTAGTCCGCTTACATGGTGAGTCTGCTGATATGTTGGCTAAACTGGCTGCACATGAATCAAAGTTGGTTTCGATGCATGAGGAAATTGACCGTTTGACAATTGTTCTACTGGAAGAGAAACAGGAAAAGGACATGCTTGTAAATGAACATTCCGAATTGAAGTCCCTGTATGATGCTGCTGTTAATAAATTGTCTGTTGTCTCTTCACAGAATAATGAGCTGATAAAGGCATTTGCAGAATTTTCTGATGTCACACTGGAAGGAAATGAGCCTCTGGATACTGCCAAATTAGTACTGCAGAGCCTTAGCAACATCCAACAAAGAGCGAAATCCTCTCCTATCGAGACTGACAGTTTTGAGAAGCTGCAAACATTACTATATACCCTAGATCAGGAATCATCACTAAGTAAGATGATTCTTGAGGAAGACATGATTGATAAATCTGTGAGGGCTGGTGAGCTGCAAAGAATGACAGAGGAGATTCATGTTCTGAAAAACGAAAAGGACTCACTGCAGAAGGAGCTCGAAAGGGTGGAGGAGAGATCATCATTGCTTAGAGAGAAGCTATCAATGGCTGTAAAGAAGGGCAAGGGTCTGGTACATGAGCGTGAAGGACTCAAGCAACTCCTCGATGAAAAGAGCTCTGAAATAGAGAATTTGAAACAAGTTTTGGAAGGGAAGAATTCTGAGATAGAGAAGCTTAAATATGTTCTAAATGAAAATAAATCTGAAACAGAGAGTATGAAAGAAGTTTTGGATATAAAGAACTCTGAGATAGAGAAGCTAAAGCATGCTTTTGGTGAAAATAACTCCGTAACAGATAATTTGAACCAAGTTTTGGATGGCAAAAACTCTGAGATTGAAAGGCTTAAACATGCTCTGGATGAGAGTTGCATGGAAACAGAAAATCTAAACCAAGCTTTGGTTGAGAAAACATCCGAAGTGGATAAAATAAAACAAGAGCTGGATGCAAAGAAGATTGATATTGAGAATCTAAGACATGAGACAGAGTCAAGAGAATCTGCCATGACAGACCTTAGAGAGCATGTTGAGCATCTATCTTTGCAGGCTGCACATTTTGAAAAGCTGCAATTAGATATAGTTACCCTTAATGATGAAAAGGGCAAAGTAGAAAACATGTTGGAAGAAGCCAGAGCTTCCTGGGGCACTTTGGCTGATTCAATTTCAAGCCTTACTCTTCCTGTTGATCAGCCCTTTGAGGAGCCCTTGGCAAAAATTAGCCAGATTGCCCAATACATCCAGGAATCTCAAGTTGCTAAGAGTTCTTTGGATAATGAGCTACACAAAGCAAATGAGCAAATTACCTTGCATGCTAACAGGCTTTCTGAAGCCCTTTCCACCATAAACGTGTTAGAAGATGAAGTGAGAAAAGTAAAAGCTCATATTTCTTCCATTTCTGAAGAAAAACGTCAAATACAGTTGCGTACTGCTTCTGTAGAGGAGGAGTTGGAGAAAACAAATGATGAATTGGCTATAACTGCCAACAAACTTGAAGATGCCAACACCACCATTAATTCACTACAAGCTGAACTATCACAGGCTAGATCAAATATTTCTATTCTTGATGCTGAGAAGAATGAAGCTGAAGTGAAACATGAAGCAGAAATCAATGCTCTTAATGCTAAGCTAACCAACTGTTTGGAGGAGTTGGATAAAACCCATGGAAACTTACAAAGTCATTCGACAGAACATCACGGTTACCTCGAGAAGCTTAGCATGCTTGTAATGGATGATAGTCTCTTATCTCTGATGGCTGAAGAATTTGGCAAGACAATGAGCAGCTTGAGAGATATGGGCCTTATTGTCAAAAGTATGCATGAGCAGCTTGCTGCAAAGGGGATTCAGACTGATCCAGTCGTGGAGGTAATTTTCCCCTCATGATCGTGCATTTTTTTAGACTTCTCTGTTCTGTGCAGTGAAGCGAGATAATTTATTATTGGTATTGAACTTGTTGGCTTTCTAGAGCTATATAGAGTACTCCCAACCATGTTTTACTACCAATGGACTGGGTTGTATGCTTTGTTTATTCATCATAGTTGCTCATCTAGTTATTGTGTGCAATTGCTTCCCACCAGTAAACGAGATAGCTGAATGAGTAATATAATCAAGAACTGTCAAGAGTTGTGTCAGATCTTGCTAGTAAGATAACTAAGGGTGACAAATGGAATCCACCATTGACATGGCCATCTAGTTTCACTTGCTACATTATTTTGCCTGTATGCTATGCATGCAATTTAAAAGGCGGGTCTTATACAAGTGAAACTAGATGGCCACGTGTATGCTATGCATGCAATTTAAAAGGCGGGTCTTATACGATTGTAAACTCCCCCCTCCTTAAAATATACTTTTCTCCTTTTCTCCCCGTTTGGTTTGCTTTGTAGTTCTTATTGTGCTGACTTGACCTCTTCATGATCACAAATTGTATGCAGGATTCAGAACTATCGACACTTATCTCTCTTCCAGACTATGATACCTTTGTTACAGAAAGACTCGTCAACAGGAAAACTAGAACAGTGAATATTGATGATACTTCATCCTTATCTACTATTGTTGAACAGTTGAGCAGCCAAGCTGAACACTTTTCTAGTTTTTTGAAAGATTTGTCTGCCTATATGAATGGCAATATTATGTTAGTGCTTCATGCTCTGCAACTGGCGAGGAACAACTTTGCTAATACTCTACAAGAGCATGGCACATTGAAGATTGAATTGGGGAACAAGGATGCTCATAACAGAGCTCAAGAATATGAAGTGCTTTCTCTACGAAAAGGGCTGAGAGCAATGTCATCAAAATGTATTTATTGCATTCAACAGATTAAAATTGTTCTTGATGATGTGGTTGATCTAGGATATGCAATAGAGTCGGCTACAGGCAGTTCAAGCATTGGATTTGAACTAGAAGGAACTGTATCTGATCTGAAGGATGAGGATGCCGATGATTATGATAAAGTGGCTGATACTTTACTGTCTACAATTGGCAGACTGACGTCCAAATCTGAAAAATTATCCGCTATTAAGGGTTGTGTGATAACTTCATTGGCTGAGTTCAAAATGAGGCTGAAACAAGCTGAATCATCTGCTGAAACTGCTTCACATGACCATCAGTTGTTATCAGAAAGGGTATGCATGCTGGAGAAAGAGCTCAAAACATTACAGGAAGAATGCAACAGAATGGAACTAAAGATGCAAGAATACCAGGAAAGGGAGGGTACATTGAAGGAAAGAGAGTTAGAATTGCTATCACTTGAGAAAACTCAAATTACAGCAGACAGAGGTAAAAATTGTACCAACTTATAATCAGACATTCTTATACTCTTCATTTTCTTATGGTTTCAACTTATATTTACTTGTTTCACCTTGCTGAACTCTTTTTTCTTAAAAAATATAGGTATGACTGACGTTGCATTGTCAAAAGCTCAAATGGAAACCCTTCTTGAGAAGATAAATAAGTTAAATATGCTGTCAGGCGAATCACATTTGCAGAGGGAAGAGGCTGTATTCTCTAGTCTGACTGACAAACTCTTCGCTGTCATTGATGGATTCAGTGCACTTCAACGCGAGGTTGAGACCTTAAGATATGAAAATGAAGATTTACAGTTAAATGTTGATTCCTATACTCGTGAAATAGAACAGCTAAGGGAGGCGTCCAGAAATAGTGATTTAAATAATAGGGAGTTGGAGTCCAAAAGCAGTGAACTTCTTGAGGTAACTGTTAGTATGGAGCGGATGATTCAGCGGTTAGGGTATCTCGGAGGCAAAGATGTAGTGGAAGATAACAAACCTACTACCACACAAGCTCTTCTATCAAAGCTGGAAAAGCTAATAATAGCTTCAAGTACCGAAGCTGGGAACGCTAAATCCACAATACAGGAGCTAGGAGCAAAACTGCAGTCAAGGGAAAAGGCCGTTGATGAGATATCAACAAAAGTGAAGATGCTTGAGGACTTGTACCATGCACGAGTTGCGCAGCCAGATTCTAGTAAAGACAGATCATTTGAAGCATCTTCCTCAGCAATTGGTTCGGATATGTCTGAGATTGAAGATGTGGTAAGCCTTGTTTCCGCTTCTTGCTTTGTCATTAGTTACCCTTCTTTTTAATCTTCTAATATATGTACTGGCATTGTTAATGTTATGCAGTAATATATTTTTCTTTCATTGTGATTTCGCTGGCCACAAATATCATTAACCTTGCCTTTTTCTATGGTGTTCCTGATGTTAGTAGTTTGTCAACTTGTTGCACAGGAGCTATTCTTTGAAACTAGCACAGGTGTGAGCACAGATATTTATTATTTTAAGTTTGGTTATAATTTGGTCTTTTGAACAACTCTACAGGGACCAATGAGCAAGGCGTCAATTTCATCTGTCTCTACTGCTGCACATGCTAGAACAATGCAGAAGGGATCATCAGATCATCTTGTTCTTAATATTGGCTCAGGGTCAGAACGATTAATTGCTGCACAGGATTCAGACGACAAAGGTATTGTAGCCTACTTCTTTTGGGTTTTTTCCTCACTATATTTTAATGTGTCAGTCAATAACAGCACTGTATTTCTTGTCTTTGAAGGACGAATAAAATCACTCCATACATCTGGCTTGATTCCAGCACAGGGAAAGCACATTGCTGATAGGGTAGATGCAATCTGGTAAGCTGATTACATTATAATGAATAAATTATCACTGTGTGGGAAACATAAGAGTGGGACCATGATCGGCATTCTCTCATACCCTTAGCCTGTAGTGGTTCAGCAACTCGCACTGCATAGCTCTCCAGGTCTCAATTGATTTTGTAGAAAAAATATCTGCCTTTTTTCGAAGAGAAAAATAATGGATCCATTTCTCTGGTCATGAATGATTCTGTGAAACATGTACAACATAAGCTTTAAAATGATTACCCACACCCCAATAATTCTAGCTTCTATACCCTTGGTATCCTCTAGTACTTTTTTTCTTTGTTACACTGAAAATAAATTACCAAAGGTCAGTTCTTAATGCTGGCTTTCTGTTTTCAGTAATTATAGGATGAGCTTATCAAACTCAAATCAGTAATTAGGCTCAAAACATTTTGCCTTAACAAATACTGCCTTGTATTTCCACCACTAACCAGTAATTAGGTTATCTTGTTTTTGTTGTTCTGTTTGTTCTCCTAACACAAATTGAATCCTGGTATGGAGTTTTAGAGGCAAACTAAATTCAGTACTGCCTTCACAAATACTTTTGGTGTTCATTTGATACCAGGACCCAAAACAGCTTGCATAATTTCACCAGGTTATTATGACTGAGCTCACTAGAGTTAAATTCATAGAACATGACAAGTCAGATGTATTTCTTGAAATGATATAAATAAACGTTGTACAGTATCCACTCTATTGAAAAATTGATGGTTGGGCTATGATGATTGTGTATAAGGAGAATACTGCATCTTACCTCTGTTCTGAAGTCTATTTTGGTCTAATCAACTTGAGTCTTTCTGCAGGGTCTCGGGGAGCCAAATTCTGATGAACCGGCCTCGAGCGAGGCTAGGGCTTATGGTGTACTGGCTCTTCTTGCACCTATGGTTGTTGGGCGGCATCTTGTGACACTACTCATCAATACCCAGCCCCACCTCATAGCATAATTGTAAAATAGCACGTACTAATAGTTTCTTCTTTCTTTTATACCATACATGGTAGATGGTACAAATGTCATTCTTTTCATTTTTTCTCCCTCTGCTCAGATTTGTACTAGAGCGTATATGTTAAATTTTTGCGCAGGAAATGTAATGTGCAGAAATAATATCATCATTCTTTGTTATACTGAAGAAGTGGTAGCAGTAGATGTGGCCCTGGTGAGTTCCATCATCATAAATTCGTTGCTGGAAATGAAAGCTTTTGCAGTATTGACCGTATTAGCCTGTTTACCTGTCCGTTCTATAGCATAAATTTAACTTTGCGGAAAAAAGTGGAGAGTCAACAGAGCAGCGACAGTACTATTATTATGTTCGCCCCGTTCGTTTGGCTGGTGGCTGGCGCTGGTTTTTGCTGAGAGAAAAACCCTGCTGGCTGGTGACTGGCGCTAGTTTTCGTTGAGAGAAAAACACTGTTGGCTCGTTGGAAACAATCCAAACGAACAGGCCGGTTGTTTTGAGGTTCATACCGAAATTCCTACTAAAATTAATAATATGAATGGATTCTATAATATAAATTGAAATTCGTGCGTTTCCAACACGTTCCAAAAACAAAACATACCCCTAAACCCTGTCATTTCTGGAAACAGGTCGAAAGATTCTGAAGCAAAAAGAACCTCTCGAACCCTTCCTCCGTAGACTGTTCGAACTGCCCTCCCATGGCAAGCACGCCAGGCAGCTCCGCGCGCTCTCCGGGCGGTGGCGATGGAGAGACGGACCTCGAAGCCTTGGCCCTAGCCAAGGTTGCAGAGGCAGCCGACGCAATCGCCGCCGCTGCGAGTGCCGGCGAGGTGGTCCGCGCGATCCACGCCGTCGCTGCCCTCCTCTTCCCCGTCGACTCCGCCGCCGTCGCCCGTGAGGCCCCGAGCCCTAATCCACACACTTATCCTCAAATATCTCATTCGTACCACTTCTGGTCTCTGACTCGTGTTGTTCGCGTGCTCTTGCAGGTACCGTCGAGGAACCCTTCAGGACCCAGGTGAGTCTTTATGATAGTTTGAAGCCTATGGGCTCATTCATTTGAGCGAATTTCTGAGGCATTTATGAAATGTTGATATACTTCTGTGGCAACTATGCTTTCCTATGAAGTTTGATTGATGGAAGGGGTCTGGACTTCCAGGAAGTCTGTTTTGGCTTGCTGTTGCATGGGATAGCATGCCAAAATGAAATCCACCAATTGTCGCATAAGAAAATTGGTTTATATTTAGATTATAAAAGGCCATACATGCAATTGAGGTTGGAGAAACTGTATTATTGAAAGAACTAGCTTATCATTGAACTAGATTAATTGTGCCACAAGATCTTTTGGTTTGATAAGCATTTTTATACTTATTACATGAGTGATTCCATGGGTTATCATACAAGATATTACTGAGACCACTTCGGTGAGAAGTTAGCCGCACACATTTATGGAATTATTGGGACCTTTGTCTAGTCATAACTCATAAGCATTCATTACGGTGCACTGAGTTGTAAATTGGTGAACATTTTCAACTATATATACTTATTTCTGTGTGATTCAGAAAATTGGAGGTCAGATTCAGAACATTTGGTACATACGGAGTAAATTAGTAACTACTTTAACTACTTATAGCTTGGGGGTTCATGGTTTATATATATATATTTTTTTTTCAGATTATTGGAGCTGTAAGCCTTAGCAATGATGAAAGGGAGTCTTGGAGGCGGGCCTTTTATCATGGTCCAGCTTTTCCTACTATGTCTAAAATATTGATTGGCAGTAAGTATATTCCTCAAATTTGTCACTGTGTAACGCAATATTGTTGCATTCGACATGTGTTGATTAATCCATTTACCCCTAAGTATTCAAAATAACGAATAAAAAAATGCCTCCGCCAGCTGCAGCCACAAATTGCCATGATTCATTAAGTTCAATACAGACTTGACTTGTGCCATTATCAGAAGGGAGCTTCTAAAGTTTTTTTTTAAAACTTATGTTCAGATAAGTTTCATTGAAGAATTGAAATTCATGTCCAAAGTCATTTGTATCCACTGTATCCTGGGTGGAAAGCAAGAGAGGCCTACTTGCTGGATGTTTTTGGAGACTTTGTCCATCGTGTTAAAGTTTGATGTGTGAAATCTTGTGGAGAACTCTCGCTGCGTACTGTCCTTAATTGCTTGTTGAATAAATCATATACATATATACTCTTCTTGTCACTTCTGCTTAGAAATGAAAAGCAATTCAAATGTGGTTGCGGTGTTAAATAGGGGCGGATCTAACTTGTGTGGGGACACCAGTTGTTTGGGGCTCTTGCTGTCTTTTACAGGAATTTGGTTGCCCCCACAGACATCTAGAATGTTCGGAACATTTTGATGAGTTACTAAGCATGTTGTCACTTTGTTACTCTTAAGCGTTTTTGGCACTCTAATCCATTCTGCCACTTTGGTTGTCAGATGTTGCCTTGAAGTGGTTACGGAAGATTCATGCCTATGCACGGAACGAAATTTATGATTCATTTTTCGCCAAGGGACCTCCAATTGAAGTGATTCAAGCTCTTGTTCCTGCGTTATCTGAAAAGGAAGATTCTAAGGAGGACCATCGGACTTTTTGCTTGAACCTTGAAAGGTGGTATTCATAACCAGATCATTTGCAATTTATCTGAACTACAATCTGCTCAGCTTTTAGATATTACACCCAAAATCTTGTTTTATGGTTCGTCTTTGTGAACTTCATTAGTGGCATGCCTTTGTCACATTAGCCTGTATGTGTATGTATGCACTGTTCAGTCTAGTTATCTCAAAAGCAATTGGGGCACATTTTCGTCTTATCTTTAACTAGTGATTGTTGCTTCTTGTCTTAGAAATTTTAATTCCATGTGGAATCTTCCTTGCGCGCTCACCTTTGAATTTAGGTTTCGTACTTAATAGTTTTACCCATTTCAGGCTACTGATTCTATGCTTGCTTGATAATAAGGGGGTTTCCCAAATTGTCGCGGAGTTTACTCGTTCTAATAAGCATGGTAATGATATTCTCAAACCAGACAAAACAATATTTGCTTCAAGAGTTGCACAACTACTGGCATCTGTTCCAGACAAAGCAAGATTAGGAGCTTCAGCTGCACTTACATCACCGTATCCTTTTTCGTAGAGTATCTTATACTTTACTATGCAGTTAACCTGAGATTCTTTCTTGCTAAATTTCTTCTTTGTGGTATGTTGCGGCTGGGTCAAAGACCATAGTTCAAAATTTGGGTTGATATGTTTTTTGCCATTTATTTCTGTATCAAATAATGTTTTTCCTTCTTATTTAAATCCTTAACGAAAACTAAGCCATTTCTTCAAGGATGTTGTCAGCCAACTTTTTACTGGAGCAGAAGCAGCAACTATTCAGTTGGCTGCTGAAAAAGATACTAATGAACATGCCTTGAGTTCTATGTTCCTCTTTGTGGGTGAAGTGCTATCTCGTGTTAGTCGCCGGGGTTCAACTGGTGAGGATTAATCCCTCAAAGTGCACTTTGATGTTTTGGTTGTTCTATGACTTATGGCATGTTTGGTTAGTTCTTTTGCGTAAAGTTCGTACACATAAGCTTTGTTCTATTTGTTTGCCACCACTATTGCACGGCAAGACATCAGATCATTTGTTTGTATGTTTGATAACTTCTTGTTGGTTTCAGGCGTTTTAGTTGCTGAATTGATTCCTAGGCTCCGCAATCACCTACATAAATGTGTGCCATCAGATCATAAGGCCATAAGTCCTGAGATGTTCCAGCATGTTTCCCAGTCCCAATTTTGGTTCAATATGATTGAAGCAATGAGAGATCAACATTCTATTGAAAGGTTGACAGAAGAGTTGTTGCATCAGCTTGCATCACAACATATAAGTGATGAAGAGGCTTATTGGATTCTGTGGACCCTCTTTAATCAGAGCTTCAAGCGTTTAACTGTCATGAGGTGAGATAGGACCCACTGTTTTTCCTAAGCAGCATGGAAGTGCATCTTCTGGTAGTTTAGTGATTATTTTTTTAAGTTCATCTGCATATGTGGCATGTAGTATGCTATATTGCTTTGTGAAGTGAAGGATAGTTGAAAATCCTTCTTTGGCCAATATTTGGTTCTCGATATCCAATTTGGCAAGTAAGAGAGCAATCTGTTCTTTATTTTTTGTGGTTATTGCTTTGCAAATTATTTCTACAATCATCATCTTTCCACTTACTGTGTATTATAGATTTTTCTGGACGTGTCCTCTGAGATGGGATTTTAATTTGAGTATCCCGTCATTATTTTCAAATCAGTGTTTATGCGTTCGGGTCTCTCATATCAGCACCTATTTCATTGATACATATTTACCTTTTTGATTTGTGGATTTTCATTGTGAATAATATTGTTCAGATCCATATTACTATGAAGGGCATGTTTCATGCATTAGTTTCATCACATCCTACCTCTACATGACTATTATATGTACAAATTTTGTGCCGTAGAAACTGTGGAATTTACTAAATTTGTAAAGTATTTCGTTTTTTTGTCTTTTCCTTTTTCATCTAACTTTATCTCATCTTACTTCAGGGCAATGTTTGTTGATAAATTTTTGCTCTGGAAAACATTTCCTTTATGCTGCCTGAGATGGATTCTTCAATATGCTGTCTTTGAGTGCCCACCAAATTCAGCCACAGAAACTCTGATGCAAAGGACACCAAACTTCTTTGGTACTTTGCAAAGTTTGGTTAGTATTTGGTCCAGGAAAGAGTTTGTTCAGTCATATTCAGTGGAGCAACAAGCTTGTATCCTTTAAGCCTCTGAAAATTAAGTTGTTTCATATTTTTTTTGTTGCAAATTATTGTTTGGATTGTTCCCCTTAAGAAATTCAGATATCACTGCATCAATTGGATTATGTTTGGAAAAGCTTACAAAGAAAGAATTAGAAACAACTAAAGATGTATTGAATTCTATTCTTCAAGGAGTAAGCTGTGAGTTTTTCCCTGTACATTACCTTAGCAGAATATGATATGATTAATCATAACATCCCCTTGCTGAATGTTATTTTGTTACTATAGGCAGGTTAGAGAGCCCAATTGATTTAGTACGGAAGATGGCTAGTGCTGTTGCATTGACATTTTCTAAAGTTGTTGATCCAAAAAATCCTCTGTACCTTGATGACAACTGTTGTGAAAATGTTGATTGGGACTTTGGGGTTCTATCTCCAAAGGAGATCAAAGCCCCTTTACATGCTGTAGAATCGAAAAATAAACCAAAAGCACGGGAGAACAAGAGAAATGCTGGTGACAAAAAGGAAAAAGTGATCAAACATGATATTCCAGACGTGAGAGCAAAAATTGTAGAGATCAAATCAGTAGATCATGATCAAATGTCTGATACTATTATGAATGGGCAGCTTGAGGAAGAATGTGATGAGGAAAGCATGAATATCGATGCATCCAGTGATTCGTCCCTGGAGCCGTATGATCTATCAGATGATGACATAGATTTGCAGAAGAAGTTCAGCCACCTTAGTGATCTTGCAGCAGCACTAAGAAAACCTGATGATCCAGATGGTGTAAGTTCCCAATTAATGTTATCAGTTCTTTTCAAAGAAAATATTGCAAAATCCTGATCTTTCTTTATTTTCTGTGCTCAAGGTTGAAAATGCTCTTAGTTCTGCTGAAAAGCTTGTGAGAGCTTCACCTGATGAACTACGCCACAACTCAGGTGATCTTGTGAGAGCACTGGTGCATGTTCGCTGTTCTGATTTGGCAATGGAAGGAGAGGAAGATTCTGCTGAAGAAAAGAGACAGAAGGCATTGGTTGGCTTGCTGGTAACCTGCCCATTTGAATCACTAGATGTTCTGACAAAATTACTGTATTCATCTAGTGTGGATATTAGTCAGCGCATTTTGATTATTGATGTTATGACTGAGGCAGCACAGGAGCTTGCAGAAACTAAAATTGTGAAGACGGAACAGCGACGTGGTAACTTGATAACTGACAATTCTCCCTCCTGGCTGGTTCCAAGTAATAGGGGACCCCCTGGGGCAGGCCCTTGGAGAGAGGTCTCTGAACCCGGGACACTTTTAAGTTGGTCACACCGCTATGAAAGAGAAGTTCCATCTAGATCAGGTCAAGTTAAATCAGGGAAATCCCGTAAATGGGGGCTTGGAAAAGCAAAAGACCTGCAGGCTGAGTGGTCTAAAAATAGATTTCCTTTGTATGCTGCTGCTTTTATGCTCCCTGTGATGCAAGGATATGATAAAAGATCACACGGTATCGACTTGCTCAATCGGGACTTTGTTGTTCTCGGTAAATTGATATACATGCTTGGTGTCTGTATGAAGTGCATGGCCATGCATCCAGAAGCATCAGCTCTTGCTCCCGCTTTTCTTGATATGATAAGATCTAGGTATTCACCAGAAGAAGAAATATTTACATGTTGAGGAACTTGGTTGTTTACCATTATTTTTTCTAAATTTTGATGTGAACTCTTTTTCTACAGAGTTGTTTCGCAACATGCTGAAGCATATGTCAGAAGGTCCGTGCTGTTTGCAGCGTCTTGCATATTGATATCTTTGCATCCATCGTACGTGGCTTCATCTCTCATAGAAGGCAACCGGGACATCTCTACTGGCTTAGAGTGGATACGCACATGGGCTCTTCAAGTTGCTGAAGCTGATCCTGACACAGAATGCACATCAGTAAGTATTGCACATGTTGCATTGAATTAGAATACTTTGGCCTTCTATTTTAGTCTGCAGTAAAGATACTGTTTACTTGGTGAAATGATTTACTATTTGGCCGCATGATTATCAGGATATCATCTGTTTTGTTATCAGCAATCTTGATAGCCAGTAATCCCTTTTGTTCACATCAAGCGAATGTTTTCAGTAATTCGTGCTGTATAGAGAAACCAATTAGTAGTAATATATGTTGGATGTGCGATCATTAATACTGTTGCTAATCGTGTTCTTTCCATATTTGACTCCCTAGATGGCCATGACCTGCCTGCGGCTCCATTCTGAGATGGCTCTTCAGACTTCGCGCGCTCTGGAATCTGCAGATCACTCCAAGACCAGCAGAGCCCTACCTAATAAGCTTGAAAGCATCATCATACCGTTTGGGAACATGTGATGAACTGTACAAGTAGTGGAGGGATGTATCCTGTCGTTGTACAGAACTTTCATAGCAAATTTTGGTTATGGAGTAGGCCTAGTTTTCTGACTTCTGGTTGTAGCGGTCGTTTATGTGCTGGCCCCGTGGCAGTTTGAACGCTGCAGGGGGACAGGAAACTTCCATATTTTGGGATCAACTAGGCAAAGCTATTGCATTGTTCTTCTTGAGCGAAAGCAGTCAATCAGTCAGTCACTTCGTGCGACGTTGGGCGTCACGTACTGTATACTACATGCGACATGTATAATGTATTGCGCCTAAGGTGCCTTCAGAATTTCCGTGCACTAGCTAGCTGTGAAATACTCCGTATCTGTGATCTCCAACTCCAATACAGCACGCATCTCCTAATGGACCCAACAAGAACTGCAAAGAGGTCTTCGTTCCCTGATTCTGAACACCCGATGTGGACGACCTAGTTCGTCGATGCAAAGAAGCTAGTGAAAGCAGCGCTGCAAGCCTGCAATCTGCATCCGACGCACCAACACGTTCGTCCCCTCCTCTGCGCGCGCCCTGCCCACTCGCTCCGGCTCCGACTCGACTCCGACGCGGGAAGGGGGAAAAAAACAACCGCCGTGCCCGTGTATCGGGAGATCGCGTCACACCGGCGCTACTGGAAACAACTCTTCGTGCAGTCGGAGCGGCACATCTGACATCACCACCCCTTTCGTGCCGTCCGATCCGATCTTGCTGGATGGCGTGTGCGCAACCCGCCGCCGGCTATTTTTGGCAACCTTTGCGTTCGGAACGCGCCTCGGACTCGGATTCCCATCTCGCAGCGGCTGCAGCCAGATCGAGCGTGTCGTTTGTGATACGGCTATGCGCCACGCATAAATAGCCCGGGGACGCAATTAAGCGCGACGTGCCTGCCCACGCTACTTTCCTCTCCTCCCTGCGTCCTGTCTCCTTCTGCCGCTTCTTGCACCGCCGCCGCTGCCGCCGCCACCACAACGCCACATACGGCCGCCGGGATCTTCTTTCCGGCGACTCTCTCACGCACGCTCTCGGCGATGGAGATCATGGACCCCTTCGCGCACGAGCTCCTTGCTCGCCCTCCGCCCCCCGCCTTCGACTTCGACTTCTTCCCCGCCGCTGGCAACGTCGACACCATGACGATGAACACGGAGTTCGCGATCGGGCAGCTTGACGACTACCTCCGCTCCATCGGCGTGCTCCCTCCTCTTCCGCCCGTCTATGTTCCTCCCGCCGCAGGCTACGCCGCCGCCGCCGTCTGGGGCGCCATGGACTACGGCGTGGGCGTGCACCTCCCGGCGACGCACGAGCTGTACGAAGCCGCCGTTGACGCCCGGGTCACCCAGCCGGCCGCGCCACCGCCGTCGCCCGCAGCCTCGTCCTACGACGACGGGTCCGCCGCGACCCTGGGCTCCTACGCCAGCGAAATCGACGCCAGCCTCCGCGCCATGGAGGCCGACGCCGCGTACCGGACCTCGCCGGACTACCTCGACGGCGGCCGCGTGGACCCGGCGGCGCGCGCCGCCCTTGTCGCCTGGATGTTCGACTTCGCCCGGCACTTCGGCGTCGGCCCCGCCGCGGTCCACCGCGCCGTCTCCTACGCCGACCGGTTCCTCTCCGTCTCAGCGGTGGCTGCCACCGGCGTCGGCACCGACGCTGACGCCGACCACCGGCAGCTCCGCCTCCTGGGCGCGGCGGCGGTGTACGCGGCGGCCAAGTACGAGGACGGCGCCACCGCGCGGCGGGTGATGAACGCGGGGGACATCGCCGCCTGCTGCGGGTTCGCGGCGGCGCGGGAGGTGCTGGACGCGGAGCGCGCCCTGCTGGCGGCGCTCCGGTACCGGCTCGCCGGCCCCACGGCGCACACGTTCGTGGAGCACTTCACGGGGCGCGCCGGCCGGCGGGGGGAGGAGGAGGAGGACGAGGGGCTGCGGCGCGCGGCGCACCTGATCGCCGACTCGTCGCTGCTGGACCACCGCTGCCTGGGGCTCCTGCCGTCGGCCGTGGCGGCGGCGGCGATCCTGCTGGCGAGGCTGTTCCTGGCGCCGCCGCCGCACGGCCGCGAGCAGGTGCGGAGGTGGGGCCGGGATCTCGAGGAGCTGACGGGGTACAAACCCATGGACGTGTACGATGGCCTGGAGTGCTTGTACGAGAGGATGCCTGATGATCCTGGGTTCGAGATCTCTCCACTGCTCTTCGCTGATCTGAGCTAGCCTGCTGTAGAAGTAGCGGGAATTCGGCCGTGCAGAAGCGCTGGCTTTTAGCCGCTGTTTTTTTTTGTGCGTTGAAATTCAGATTTGTAGTGATTGTAATAGTATTGTTTAGTAGTTCGCAAGTGAAGATGTAAGGTTCTGTTTGTAGTTCATCACCTGTCATGTCATGCAATACAGCCGCAGTGGAATTTGGAATTGGAAGTCATGCAAAAGCGCTGGCTGGGTCAGCTCTGCACATCGAAATTCAGTTTCGGGATGCTTGCATGATTAGTTACCATGCAGGTGACCATGTAACTACGGAGTATGTAGCAAGGTTTTGTTTGTAGTTCATCAGCTTCATGTCATGTAATAGTAATACAGTTGGATCCGAAATTGGAATTCATGTTGGGACTACTTATCTTTATTTGGGAATCAATTTCGGTCTGGAGTTTGTATCTCTTGCCCGATTCTACGTTTCAGTTGATACAGTCCGTACCGTCTAGAATTAGATGCTTCTGGCAAAGTGACAATCCATGAGTCCTATATCAAAAAATGAGTTTTATATCCACATACTCCATAAATTACGATCTTTTAATTGTGTATGTATGTATTCTTCATGCATGAAAGATCACTGAGTTTGGCCCTTTTCTTTTGAGTGAATTTCACTGTAGGTACATGAACTTTTTTTCGAGATCTCATCTAGATCCGCAAAGTAAAAAAGCGGTTATCTAGGTCCGTAAACTTTTTCCGAGATCTCATCTAGGTCCGCAAACTAAATAAGCGGCCATCTAGGTCCATAAACTTTTAAAAGTGGTCATCTAGTTTCATTAACTTTTAAAGAGCGGTCGTCAAGGTCAGGCTCGTCGCCACCGCCTTGGACCTAGACAACAAATCTTTAAAAGTTCATGGACCTAGATGACCACTTATTTAGTTTGTGGACCTAGATGAGACATCAGAAAAGTTGATGGATCTAGATGACCGTTTTTTACATGACCGTTATTTTAGTTTACGGACTTAGATGAGATCTTGGGAAAAGTTCATGTACCTATAGTGAAATTCTTGGTTGAATCAAAGATCACTGATGATTGCCGTAGTGTGCTTGGTCACCCATGGGGCCATGGGCATTGGTCAAGGATTTCCTTCCGGAAGAGAAGCTCTCGACAAATCCGGCCCATGGGCTATTGCCGCTGGATGTCGTTAACAACTGGGCCACGTTTCCATCCATAACCAATCCAAGTCCACCAGCCGAAGCAGCCAGCCAGCCAGCCGACTCTCCTCCGTGCGACCGAAGCGAGAGAGCCTGCCGAACCTAACGGAAGCGAGACCCCCGGCGGCGAGCGAGATGGACGGCGGCGCCGGCGAGGAGGGGAAGCAGGAGCGACACCTGGTGCTGGCGCACAAGCTCTTCCTTCTCTCCCACCACGCCGTCGATGACCTCTCCAAGGTCGCCCTCCGCGCCGAGGTCCTCGACGCCGTCAAATCCGATGGTACCGTGCCGCCCCTCTTCTGCTCTCCCCGATTCCTACGGTGTGCGGCTCCCTGATGTGATTTGATTTTCTGTGGAACCGCCAGACATGGCGCCGCTGTTCGAGTCGCTGGTCGCCGCGGGCGTGCTGGAGGCGGACGCCGCGCTGCTTGCCGAGATGCGTGGGAAGATCGATGAGGAGATCCGCAAGCTAGATGAGAAGTGAGTGGCTTTCTTCTTCTTAAGATGTGGATTCGGTTTCCGATTGGCATGTTGATTAGTAATCTAGCCTTCTAGTACCCTGTATCTGGATGATTTTGTGGTGATGAACTGATGATAACTCAGGTTGTACCATGCTCTTTTGCCAACGAGACTAGCTTAGTTTGGACGCTAGAAGTAAGCGCACTTGCCATTGCGTTGCACTGTAGAGATGGGTTATGGATTATGATTGGACGTTCTTTGGGGTGAGGTCGTGAGGGGAATCTTCTGAAAAAATTCTGCAAATTTTGTAAAAGTTGTGCCTAATTGCGTTCAACACTTGTGTCCACGCTATGATCTAACTGGTATCTGTGAGATTTGCATATCCCTGCATCTGCTGTCATGCACATTAATAGATATACATGTTTTGGGCATTGTGATTCTCTTAAATGGTGTAAATAGGGTTGAGGAAGGGTAGTAAGGGGGTTCTAGGGCACGTTTGGTTCGACACCAAAGAGAGCCGTGCCAAAATTGGCGTGCCCAGCCAGCCGAGGGCGTGCATTTGGTTTAACGCCCACTATCTGGCATGCCAACATGTCCAGGCCAGCGCTAGTTCTTTTTTGTGCCCGAACGTGGGCGAGACGGTGGCGTCAAAGTCCCTCGCCAAATTGTTGGCGCTTTAAATTGGTGTGTGCGTGTCTCTCCTGGGCAAGAACCAAACGTGCCCCTCAAGACTGCACCAGAGTTTGTGCCTTTGATGTTTGATCAACTGATATCAAACAACTTCCAGCACGCTAACTACAGTAATAAAAATCAATGAGGTAAGTTGGGATTTTTGCCAAGTAAGCAGTGTTAATGAGGTAAGAATGAGGATCTGAGTGTGAATGAAGAGCAAGATATGACAACAAGCTATAGTAGAACTTTTAACAGAGCCCTGATGAGTTTCAGTGCAAATTTATATGCCTTTTCAGTGGCTATATGATTCTGCATGCTTTTGACGTCCCATATGTATATAATGATTTAATTGGTAGCAAGTTTTGTTCTCTGAACCTGAAGTCCTTTTCAATTGTCATGAAGAATTGCTGATGCTGAGGAGAATTTGGGTGAGAGTGAAGTACGTGAAGCCCATCTTGCCAAATCATTGTACTTTGTAAGGGTTGGCGAGAAGGTACGGACTTGTTTTACTCTAATTTATCTATGGCCTTGTTCCCTAAAAGACTGTTGTAAATAACGTGGTTGACACATTCTAAACCATTATTTCAGGAAAAGGCCCTGGAACAGCTTAAAGTTACTGAAGGAAAAACTGTAGCTGTTGGCCAAAAGATGGATCTTGTGTTTCACACTTTGCAGATTGGATTTTTCTACATGGATTTTGATCTCATCTCAAAATCCATTGATAAGGCAAAGAAGTAAGCTCTATCTTTGTTTGTGAGTTCCATTTTGACATTTGCCTTGCAGAGTATTCAGTGTTGATATTTGACCATGTATTTTACTGATTGAAGCTTATTTGAGGAAGGAGGTGACTGGGAGAGGAAGAACAGATTGAAAGTATATGAAGGCTTGTACTGCATGGCAACCAGAAACTTCAAGAAAGCTGCTAGCTTGTTTTTAGATTCCATTTCGACTTTCACAACTTATGAGTTATTCCCATATGATACATTCATCTTTTATACAGTCCTCACTAGTATCATCACTCTGGATCGTGTATCTCTGAAACAAAAGGTATTCAGCTCTGTCTTGTCACCTCAGTTTCCTTATCATCATCGTATCATGGTTTCCTCCTAATCAATAAGAAATTTGACAGGTGGTAGATGCGCCGGAAATCCTGGCTGTGATTGGCAAAGTACCTCACCTCTCTGAGTTCCTCAACTCCCTATACAATTGCCAGTACAAGTCGTTTTTTATTGCATTCTGTAAGTTCAGATCTATAAATAACTTGCCCACGATCTTGCATTATTGTAACTTGTTATTTGCAATATTCATGTCTTACAGTGCTATAATCTATGCTTTTTTTTTTCCAGCTGGCTTGACAGAGCAGATCAAGCTAGACCGTTATCTTCAGCCACATTTCCGCTACTTCATGCGGGAAGTGCGCACTGGTGTCTACTCGCAATTCTTGGAGTCGTACAAGAGTGTGACAATGGAAGCAATGGCTACTGCTTTTGGTGTGTCTGTTGATTTCATAGACCAGTAAGTGCTGTATCAGTTGCTGTGGTTCTTTGTAATTACTGCTAACCATAAGTTTCTTTCTTCTGTTACTGTGTTGTGTGCCTAAAGTCGTCCTTTCACTTGTTGTAGGGAACTGTCACGGTTCATTGCAGCTGGGAAGCTTCATTGCAAGATCGACAAGGTTGCTGGTGTTCTGGAGACGAACCGACCAGATGAGAGGAATGCTTTCTACCAGGCGACCATCAAACAAGGGGATTTCTTGCTGAACCGCATACAGAAGCTTTCACGAGTCATCGACCTATAAGATTTGCTGTTTGTGTTGGGAGTCCCTTCAGGGCCCTGCCAATGTTTCCCGCAAGGAAGAGTTGCTCAACTTATTCAACTAGGCTTCCATAAGACATGAGCATTGCTGTTCGTGTGGGGAACAAGTTTCTAAGATAATTCGTGTTTTAAGCGTGAATTTGGTACATGTATCCCAATGGTTTATAGAACGAGGGTAGCGCAGATCAGTCCCATGGACGTTACTTTCGTGGTGAATCCTGTTCATTCGTTTCAAGTCTCATATGTGGTGGTTCTATGCATTGCTTCCTTAAGTAGGCTTTTGACATACTCTGGTGCCCTTTTAACCTAGGTGCTTTGATAGGTAACACAAAGATAATTTAAGTTGCAACACGATACAATTCATATCCGTACTGTACAACCACACTCACTTTGAAAATAAATTAAATCCATATACAGCTGTAACCTTCACCGAGTTTTGAGAGATTTAGTGAGAAGGCACGTTAGTCGCAAGAGGTTACACGTTGTCTCTTCGGAAAAAAAATTGAAAGTGGAGAAATTACAAGAGCTGCTTTGGGACATGGATGACAAAACTACAGCAGATGCTTCACTTGTCTAACGACCCTTGATATGCAGACACATGACAGAATCATGTCTCCGTCTCTGCAAGATGCAAACGGAAATCACGTAATTAAACCGAGTGTCCGATGGCTACAGAAACGAAAGCTGAGGTTGACAGTGTCAATGTACTTACTGAGTCCCTGCTTCGACTTCCGCTGCTTCTTTCGTCTCTTTGAGCGGAATTTCTCTTTGCCTTCTGCTTCCTCTTCCTCTTTGCTTACAGCAGATCCTGTGATCTGTGCAAAAGATTCTTTGGCGCCAGCGGTTACATCGCCAAAGAAATCCTTCACCTTGTCAACCACAGTTTTGAGCTCGTCTTTCTTCGGAAGCTGAAATCAGGAGTCTTACTGTTAATGACTTGCCAGGGTGCTCAAAACAAGTTCACTGAAGATGTGATCATTTGCAATCAAAGATGCAATTTCCCTGCTCGTTTAGATGCCACTTCTCCTTAGGAGAACTTTCCCTAGACTGTCTTGGCATGACACTATATCTTGAGCTACTATCTAGTATGCAAATAATTATTGAGTAAAATCTCTCGTGAATTAGCTCAGGATGAAGTAAGGTCATAAATTCATAATTGACAAGTACTAGCAGCAGCGATGTGAAGTAGATATTTTTTATAAGTTCCCATAAAAAAAGGACATCATTTATAAGATTGTGATGGAACTTGACAATCAAGAAACATACTTCGATCACGTTACTTGTCGTAAGCGCAGACCTAACATTTCCTTTCTCCTGCTCATGCAAATGAGAAGTGAATGGTTATTATCCAATTAAAACACTTAACCAAATAACGTATACTTCTGCAATCAAGGTTCTAGGAGAAGATTACCACAACTTTGTAGCCATATCTAAACTCGTTCTCAGTCTTCAGCACACGGTACTGCTCTTTTGCCGTGTCGATGATCTCATCCTCATCCTTTCAGGCAAACAACATGACAGACACATCAAAGCAGTCAGTGGTAAATTACTACTATCACCATTAAGATTTTGCGCTATCGTGTGAACACCTATATATATGGTCTGTGCAAGTAGGAAAACTAGATGACCACTAAAATTTAAGATTGCATTAGAACTGTGAAGCGAAGAGCTGCTAATGTTGTTGATTACTTTGTAAATGACGGCAGCGAGGTTCCTGGCGAGCGTGTCCTTGTAGATGTACTTGCCGAGGAAGTTGTCCTTTGCTGCGAGCATGATCTTCGCCGTCGTGCCGCCGGTGATGATGTTGAGCGGGTACCAGAAGTATACCTGCAGCAAAAAAGACACAAATCTTGTTCACGCGCCATGGAATTTGCAGAACGAAACCAAATGATGACTAGGGAGAATCTAATCGAGGGAATGGGATGGAGACAGCAGCTAGAGCCAGTCACGGACATTGGCGGTGCGGATGAAGATGACGAAGCGCGGGTTGCCGTCGTCCTCGATCTTAGGAAGCTGCGGCATGCGCCGCTGCTGCTGCATCTGCCGCTCCGACCAGCTCCTCCCCCCACGGGCCTCCACCACCAGCGCGCGCCTCGCCGGCTGCCTCCGCGGCGCCGCCCTGAGAACGAACCGCCGGCCCACATCGACGAAGGAAAGCTGTCCTATGCGCGCCGGCGCCTGCGCCGGCGACGGCCTCAGCGACACGCCGCCCACCACCTCCATGGATGCCTCGCTGCTTGGCGCTGCGTGCCCCTCGAGGAACAAGGAGAACTGGAGAAGATAAGTAAGCAACTTATCTGGTGGTGGGGAGCTGAGGCCATCACTGGTGTGTGGGTCCACCGTAGAGTGACGGGCCCTAGTGTCAGTGGGAGTTCTGATGTTTCTGCGGCTCTCGGATTTTCCACTTTGGGAGGTTTTCGCTCATAGCCTACGTGGACACAGGTTCTGAGCAGCTGATCTGCTTGAATTTCCTGGGTCAAAGAATACAGTGGCTCAGCAAACGCATACGCATACGTGGCCTCACTTTTATTTCAAAAGAAAAATACGTGGCCTCACGACCGGCTGTCACTTTTTTTTCCTTTTTTTCCTGGAAGTACTACGTGTGATTACATCGTCTTTGCCAAAGCACAAATACTTTTATATAAAATCATAATTTCTTGACCACAAACTTTAGAATATGTGTTCGTAACAAGTGAGCGTTATCGATTTATTAAAGACTAGCAAAGATGTGTATGCATGTTGCATATGTCAGTTATGTATGAACAGGGCCGGCTCTATAGTTTTAGGGGCCCTAGGGCAAACCGAACATTAGGCCCTTACCTAATTTTTTTATTTGTAACATCAAAAAAAGAAAATAGTAGTAGCTCAAACAATTTATGCACCTTGGTTTCTCAAACATTTCTTTTTGAGTGAAATACACCAGTGGTCCTCAAACTGAGCTGTTTTACAATGATTGGAGAGGTACCCATAGGTACCTGAAAGTACCTGGTATTTTGAGTAAAAAATTAAATTAAATAAAAAAGGGACATTGTCGTAATCTTGCTTAATTGGGAACTATTTGTGGGAAGATTCATAGGCGAAAATCATGGGAGGAATCATAGACCAAGCGCTGGCGGAGGAAAAACAAAGACGGTGAAAAAAAACACATTTTTTCGGCACGAGAAATTACCCTTATGCCCTTTTTTAAATTTTGAAAAAAAATATTAAATCAATATTGGGTCCCACCATTTTTGTACCTGGTCCCACAAATTTGGTACCTCCGGGTACCTCTATTTAGGTACCTTTGAATACTTCCTTTGTTTCCACCGTCCGATTTCTCGAAACGGATGGCTCTAATTAATCCCAATCATTGTAAAATTTCTCTAATAGTATATATTAAAGTAGTCATTTACTCACCTCAGTATTTGTGGGCCGCCACCACTCTAAGCTAGCTCAATAAGTTTCCAGTGTATATACTGATTTCATTGCAATGACTCGTGTCTGCTACAATTGAAAAAAGTGATTGTTTTTGTATCGTGAATTTCCATATATAGTTTGTTTGCTTCACCCTCCTACATGTATCACTATAACTTTCCTCCCATCATGTAACACAGTTATGGCCGTAGCCGTTTTGGTCAAGACCGGGTAATATATTATCCATTATCTAAAAAATGTAACACAGTTACGGTAAAAAAGTATGAGTATATTTTGTTCAAGATATATACTATATTGCTTGGCCCGGTGGCCCTTCTCAAAGTCCATCAGAAACCAAATGCCCATATTAGGAGACGGACCATGAGCAATAACCAATGAGCCATTCAGGTTGGCCAGTAAAAACTGTATTTGACGATAATAGCGATTAAGATGAACACCTTATTATTGTCAACAAAAAAGCCTTAGGGTCCCTTAACTTTTCTGTCCCAAGGTCAAATGAAGAAGTGATAAACTAAATTTTATGTTTTAGATCAAAGGTGGATGATCCCAATTAAGTTTTCACTTAAGAAACTAACAGACATTTGTTACAGCTTGACATAGAAGAAAGTAAAGCCGAATCAGCATGTAGGAACTCCACACTAACTAAACCCTGATTTTCCAAGCATAACAGAAAGGAAAGCATCAGTAAGACCACATAACGATTTAACCTGACAGAAGCCAGACACCCATCTCCGTTTGAAGTCCAAAGCATCCTTTGGGACCTTCTGAGTCCTCTCGGCGCCATCATGCATGACTTGTTCATGTTCCTTTTTCTGCAACAACAACCACATTAATCTAATTAGTAATAACACAACGGATCACTTGGGTGTTTTCCTCAGAAGCAAGACCCTAGCATAACTTTACTCACCTCATTATTTGTGCGATGCCACCACTCTAAGCTCAATAAGTTTCCAGTGTACACACTGATTGCATTGCAATAACTCGTGTCTGCTACGACTGAAAAAGTGTTTGTTCTTGGGTCATGAATTTCCACCGATTGCTTGAGTCCTCCTCCTACATGTATCACTATGACTATCCTTCCATCGTCCAACACAAATAAGGGCCAAAAAGATGTGTACGTTCGTTCAATCCGTATGCTATATTGCTTGACCCAGATGCCCTTCTCAGAGTCCATCAGAAACCAAATGTCCATACTGGGACATGGACCATGAACAATAACCAATGAGCCATTCAAGTTGGCCAGTGAAAGCTGTATTTCACGGTAATGGCCATTGAGATTAAAAACATTATCAGCAAGAGAAACGCCTTGGGGTCCCTTGATATTCGGCCTCCACTTTTCTGTCAAATGAATATATCCAATCTCGCTGGTCGACGGGGGCCATGCGCCTGATGACATCCGCCATCAAGAAGTACACAACTCCACCAATGGCCACGTTGTCCCTTTCAGTCCAGCCAGAAGTGTCTGGAGGGCCCTGCACAGCTCTCCACCGTGGACTGCCGCTGCTTCTGCTGAGCGTGCAGATCTCATACAGGAACCCGTACTCGCCGACATGTGAGTACGTAACCTTCCTGAACGCCTTGTGCTCCCCCGTGCTCGCAACCTGCCCGAACAGATGCATGCCAAAGTCGCAATCAAACGGGAGCATGTTCTCCCGGACCTGATAGTACAGAGCTGCAGTGGCTGGGTCGAGCAATCGGCAGGCGCCGTCTGGAAACCTCCTGACGCAGACGAGCTCGCCGAGGGCCATGTTCATGACCCTGTCGCTGTCGAAGCGCAGCTTCTTCACGATGTGCCCGGATAGATCCATGATCCTGATGAGGCTGCCGGGGTTCCAGCGGTGACCCTTGATTCTGTTGAGCAGGCTGCCGGGGTTCCAGCCTCTTGCGTTGGTGGTGTCCTCGGAGTCATCGTAGCTAACAATGATCAGCGGCGGCTCCCGGCGGCGGTGGGCGGCCGCGAACCCCGGGTCGGAGAGGAGCCACCGCCAGGACCGGCACACGGCGCGCAGGCGGCAGAGCTCCTTGGCAGGGAGGCGGAGGAGGATCTCGTACACGGCGTCCGGGGGCAGATCGCCGGCGTTGGAGAAGGCGAGGACGGGCTCGGTGGCCCCGTTCAGCCCAGCGCGCCGCTTCAGCGGCGAGGCCATCCCTGAGACACGCACGGAAAAGGAAAGAGGCTATTTTCCGTGGTAGGTGTCGAGGGATTTAGGGAGCCCGGAGATAGGACCGTGGAAAGCTGCAGTTAGTCTTCGACTCCTAGTAGACTGGAGTATCTCCGATTCAAATTCAATCTGTGCATACTGATCCGTATACGGTTTCAGAATTTCTGCACATTTTTTATTTTGGTGATTAATAAGTGTGTAAAAAAGAGAGTAGATGCTACTTCTATATAGGTTTTTAAATGTTGAGCAACAAATTAGCTAGTACACTACTCTCTCTCCGTTCCTATCTGTAAGTCGTTTTAATTTTTCTAGGTTTATAGATATTTCTATGCATCTAGACATATGCTATATCTAAATACATAGCAAAAACTATGCACCTAGAAAAGCCAAAACGACCTACAAATAAGAACGAAGTAGTACTAAACATCACAAATTTAAAAACAGAACGAATACTATATTCTTTGGTAAGTGATTTGGTCATATTTAATTATTTTGTTACGAAATGCTATATTTATATACAATTTTTTAGCTAAAGTATCACGTTATAGACCATGTCAATGTACTTAATCAACATCATATATTTTGAACCGAAAAAAATAGTATTATGATCTAACTATACCTCTTAATTATTTTTAGTTTGAATCCTTGTTGGTAACGTGATTTCACGACATGGCAAATGCTTTGTTAGCTACAACTCTCTCTCTCTCTGGTTTTCATGTGTGTTGCCTCTCACGCTCTCTGTCATCCTGTAGAGGAAAGGTTCGCAACATTAAAATATGGTTGCTGCAAATTGGATGTTGTGCGAGATATGGATGTACACAGCCCTGAACTCGTGATGTGATTTCTAGTGACTCCCTAGCCTGCCTGCCTTGACGACTCGATCGAGATCGAAGCTAATTGAAGCATTGAGCGTAGTTGCGTCGCTCAAACTGTGAGCTGCTGCTGGGTTGGGGCGCTGGGCCGCGGCGCAGCTTCCGCACGCCGACTTTTACCGCCGTTCTACGTGACAAAAGAATGGCCCGTCGGCCGTCCGGGCCGGCCCCCCATGGCAGAGGCAAATCTGCGCGCCCTCACCGGTGGTCAGGAGCCAGAGCGCCAGACCAAACGCCGCCGCAAGCCCGCAAGGGCCAAGGCCCAAGGGTCATGGGCGGTGTTGGTGTGCTGCGTGCCGTGGTGGTTGACAGCCAGGAGAGCGGCGGCGCCGCCGCCCGCCGCGGCGGTGTGGAGTCGTCGGCTAGCGCGCCGGTATGCTGTACGGCTGTACTACGCATGGTGCGCCAGCGTTTCGAAGCGGCACTTTTGTTTCCTCCACGGCGATTTGCGCTCATGATTTCACCTCGATCGTCAGGTCAGCATCTATATCAAGTCAAACTGTATCAAACTGAGCGTCAACTCCTTGCAATTGTCGCGAGTTGATTCATGCAACCAACTCAAAACGCGTCCGAGGTGAGAACGTACGATACGAGATCGTTCCAAATCAAAAGGTCTCCGGTCAAGTAAGTAGCACGAACGAGCATTTGCTCATGCATTCCCTTCGCTTTTAGTCTGGCCGTCTCAGACGGTTGATGCAATATTTTGTCAAAGAGAATCTTGCATGAAATATTAAATAAAGTCTATTTATAAAACTTTTTTAGGAATGAGTGTAATTTTACGCGACGAATCTAATGAGTCTAATTAATCTATGTTTTGCAACAGTAATGCTACAGTAAACATCCTCTAATCGTGCGATCAAAGACCTTATTAGATAGGTCTCGTAAAATATTATAATATTGTGAGGGTAATTTTATAAACTGACTTTATTTAGTACCATTAATTATTGGTTAAAGGGGCTGGTAAAATTTTGTCAATAAAAAAAAACACGGTCAAAAAAAAGGAGAAGGCTTTTGAACTGGACCCTGTCTGAACTCTGAACTGATCAGGCGATCTGAACAGTCAGGCAGGCCCAGCTGACCAAATTTTTGACAAATAGAATAGGCCGCATATAATTTCGGAGTCCATATTGTTCTCACCTTGATGGCGAAACCTTCATCTCCTCACCCTGTCCAGGCCTATGATGCCTATCTCTTACGAAAACGAAACGAAATGGAATTGAAATTTTGGGGCCTGTGGCTGTGGTAACAGATCGATATCCAACAAATTCCTAGTTGGACTCCGCGATATGAGTGCGCACCGACGCGGCTAAAAATAAATTATTTGCTCGAGATGCACCGAATCAACGTGGAGCATCTCGGGCTCTCTACCACAAACGTCACATGGTAACATGCAGGCGATGGCTATTTTTAGTGCCCCATGGCTAGTTCTCTTGGCCAGGGTTTCAACCATACACCATTATGATAATTTCCCCCGTTTTATTTATGGGTAGGACCCCTCGTGCTTATTTTTAATTACGAGGTTGACATCACGGTTAGTTGAAGCCCAGTGTGAGTAGCAGGACCCTTTGACTTTCTGGTCCGATCGGAGCATTATTCGTCCGTGACTTTCCGTGCCAGGATGAAATTCGGCGCCGTGACAAAGATTCTAAATTCCACCTCTAAAATTTACTATGAAAAAAAAAATTCATATCACATCAAAATATCGGCACATGCATGGAGTATTAAATGTAGATAAAATCAAGAACTAATTGCATAGTTTTATTTTACTCTGCGAGACGAACATTTTAAGCCTAATTAATCAATTTTTGGACATTCTTTTACAAATACAAACGAAATGATACAGTGACGTACGCACTAAAAAAGGATCAAATTTGGGGTGTAAATTTTGCATCTAAACAAGGGCTGGTCCAAATCATGATGATGTGACTTGGAGGAATGTAGGGCATCTGTACATGGCGGGATTCGAGGAATGTAGTGTTGCGTTGGGGGTTGTAGTTGGTGAGCACGACTTGCTTTTGTTTATGTCCGGATCAATTTCTTCAAAAAAAAAGTCCGGATCAATCAATAGGTTTGGTCTTTGCCGTCTCGCGCTGAAAAGGTAATAGATCTAGCTCCAGCACTTATGAAGCTGTATTTTGTCCGAGGTTCAAATACGGACCCCGACTGATTAACGACTAGATCATGCTCGCATCTATCGTGTAGACGTGCACTAGAACTTTAAGAATATCTGTACTCATTTTATTGAAAGAAATTTGTATTGATTATAATCGCACAGACGAGTGACTCCTAATTTGTATGTTGTGATCACTGATCAAGCCCAAACGCACACCAGATCCGATCAAATTATACAATGATGAGCCTGTGCCTGTTCTCCCTTTTTTACATACGATGAATGCACTCCTATTTTTCTCAAAAGAAAAACATATGGATCTGTTTGCATCATCCCCAGTTAAATCTATTCATATAACTTTAACCCTAAATGATCCAAACTGTTCTAATTAATTTCCATCTAGCAACTTTTAGTTGGTCAGTTAATAACTACTACAACTAGCTGTCTCCAATTGCTAGTCCTAGATTCGATCCTACCTAACAATTAGCTCTGGCTGATCTAACCAGAGCCTATGTATAAAATAGCATCCACATGAGTCCTTGCAAATTCTCAATCCCAAAATATATTAACATTTCATTTCAAAAAAATATTGTCGTTTCAAAAAAAATGTTTAACAGGGCAACAACAGTGCAGGGTTGTTGGTAGCCGCCTGACTGCCTGAGCCGGGGTGCAGGCAGGTCAGGTCAACAAAGCGGGTGCCGGGAATGGGAACGGAGGCCGCCGGGGGGCCGAGGCGAATCGGTGGGTATAAAAGCGGCGGAGGAAAAACAGAGAGGTAGTGCGATCTCATATAAATCCTCCCTCTCCACCTTCCCCTTGCCAAGTCAAATCTCACCAGTGATTGTCTAGCCCGCGCCGCGCCGCGCCTCGCCAAAGCCAGAGCTGGCGGCTGCTATCCTTGTGCTCCGCGTTCTTGGTTGATCGCCGGAGGTTTCCTGCAGCGGGGTAAGCGCCGTCCATTCCGATTGCGAAGGGCCGTGTTTTCGGCGGCTGGGGACTGGGAGTCTCGTCGCTGCTAGTTCTCCATTCCTATATGTTTTGTTTTGGATGGATCTGCTCGCTTCAGAGTTGTGCTTAGTTTCTTCGTAGTTAGAAGTTACTTCCTTTCCTGGAAATAACTGCCTGCAATATGTAGCGTTCTGTTTATGTTCGGGGATTGTGTCTTTGTTGGTTCTTTGGGATGCTCTGTTCCTAGGGAGTAGTTGGGAACGATAACTTTTTTCTAATTAAATCAGCACTTTAGTCTTGTAGTCTGCGAGATCTCGTTATCCTCTCACCACTCTTGTTCTAAGGTAATTGCCAGCTGTATTGACTTAGTTTATCATGCTCTGTAAAGTATCTTCTTATGAGAGATTTTTAGTTAGCTCTTCTATAGTGACTTGATTTATTCCTGTGCCTCTGATAGGCAGAGCATTTTCTCACAGATTGTAGTCATGACTCATGCAATTATCGCAAGATTCACTATCAAAATATGGTAGCGAACAAGTCAGTTAATGTTTGTGGAAACTAAGCTGTACTCATATAATTGTGTGATTTGACTTCAGAGAGGAAGTTTGTACTATAATGTCAGTTTGTTTGCTCACTGTTCAGAGGTAATACAAAAGTGCCACATTTGTATTACCTTGAAGTTTTCTTAGCATAACAAACACTATACAAGCAAGACTTTTACTGGAAAAATAAGTTTCATAAAGGTTGAATACATGAGTAATTTGAACTCACTTGCACTTAACATAGTTAAAGGTACATGGGGTTTTTTTCTTTTTCTAGAGAGGAAGCATAAAGCAGTATCCCCTACATCATATGATTTGAACTATCCACTTTTTAGTTATGCTGCATGAACTGTAGTTTTGTTTTTTCTTCTTTTATATTTTTTAAAAGGTGAGCTAGATGTAGGATAAGTACCATGCTGAACATAGTAACTTTAGTTTTGTGTAACATATGTATAGTTCAATGAATTGGTTTAAGTTGCCCTAAATATGATGGAGGCCAGTTTAACGGATTTCTTTTTAGTTAAAGATAGTTTTCCTAACTAGATTATAAACTGACAGCGGTATGTTATTATATAATAGCCCATAATTTCTAGTATATTGAGGACAGACTTTTCTAGAATTCCACATTTTTTTCCTCAGAAGTAGTATTTTAAGTATAAACGGACTGTCAATCACAAGGGATTGATTGTCTTGCTCAGCAATGTTCTTTTTTTTATAAGAGCTCGACAATGTTTTGGCCTTTTAGGATTGCCTTGCCTTCATGACCTAAACTGTAATGATTTATTTTCCGTGCCTTCTGTTCTGTTCTTTGTAGCAAATTTTCTTGTTAATTTTTGTTCGTTAGCATTGCATAGACAAATATTTTTAATAGATTCTAAATTGGTTAGTTGCATCTTACGCATTATTGGATTAATTGTAACTTTTAAATTTTCCTAGGTTGTTATCTGAAGGAAGAAGGAAACATTTCGATTTATCATGTCAGGAGGGTCGTCTGGATCTTCCCCACTATCTGGGCGAGAGAGCTTTAGTTCTCTATCAAGTTTCAAGGACCTTGAACTATCTTCAGAGCCTGGTTGCTTATCCATTGTTGTACTAGGTGCTTCTGGAGACCTTGCTAAGAAGAAAACTTTCCCAGCACTCTTTCACCTTTTTCAGCAGGTAATGTGATCGCACTAGCAGTTTTTTACATATTAACTATAAAACCATAAGGAACTGCAAACTTCTGATGCAAGAGTAGCAAACAAGAGAAAATGTTGATCCATCTCCTTTTTGTACCAGTAGTGCACGGTAGAACAAAAAATTGTAGAACACCGTAGTATAATGTATTTGCATTTCCTATATATAATATGTACATTTAAGTTTCTTAATTTTGCACATGTACAACTTTGTGAACCTTACTTGCTGCATTGTTGACATCTATAGGGATTTCTGCAATCTGGAGAAGTCCATATATTTGGGTATGCAAGATCAAATCTTTCTGATGATGGATTAAGAGAACGCATCCGTGGGTAAGATCCATTTTACTTGAATTGATACAAGAATTTCATCACAAGACTACTGTGCCTGTATGATGTATTCCTTCTGTTTCGTCCAAGTTTTAGTATGATGGATATATTCCATCATTATTTCTCTATCTGAATATATAAATTCTCTATTGCTGCAGATACCTCAAAGGAGCTTCAGATGAACATCTTTCTCAGTTTTTGCAGCTAGTAAGTTTCTAATATTGTGTATAGCTCCTGGATCCTGAAATGTTTGATTTCTGTAATCATGTTGAATTTTTCTTCAGATTAAATATGTTAGCGGTTCCTATGATAGTGGGGAAGGATTTGAGTTATTAAACAAGGCAATCTCTGAGTATGAAACATCAAAACATGATGAATCGGGAAGCTATCGCAGACTATTTTATTTGGCATTGCCCCCATCAGTCTACCCATCAGTATGCAAAATGATAAGATCATATTGCATGAATCCATGTAAGTTATTCTCAAAAAGTCTTTCTCCAACTGTACTTTCCTGGAATTAATGACCCTATAGATAAATAATTACATATCAAGATTTAGATAAAATATTTGACTCTGTTCAGAAATAAAGAACCAATAGTTGGTTTTATTGATTTCTTTTAAACCTGGTTTCTTTCCGTTGCTCTTCCACCAAGGTCCGTGGCTGATGAGAAGTAAAGCTATTGCTGTTCACATCTTCATGTAGATTATTCCTTTGAAAGTCCATGCAGAAGTAGCCTGCAGTTTTTTGCCTTTTCTAGAAGCAGTCAAGCCATGTGGCAGCAAATTTTTGCACACAATTAAGAAAGATAACCAAGATTGGCTCCTTGATTTGGAGTTTTATCATACTGTCTTGTTTTCTCCTGCTCTTTTTTGTGAAATTTGTTGTATCAATAATCAATTCATGTTGTACTTTCAGCCTCACACACTGGTTGGACAAGGGTTATTGTTGAAAAGCCCTTTGGAAAGGATTTGGAGTCTGCAGAGAAACTGAGTGCCGAACTTGGGAAGCTGTTTGAAGAAGACCAACTCTATAGAATTGACCACTATTTAGGAAAAGAGCTGGTCCAAAACTTGGTAAATATGTGATTTACAGTGAACTCTATACATTCTTATATGTAACTGTTTTTCATGTGTCCATGTTTTCAGCTCGTGCTTCGTTTTGCAAACCGCTTATTTTTGCCTCTGTGGAATCGTGATAATATTGCCAACGTGCAGGTAAGCCTCTTTTTAGGTGTTAGAGCACTTCTTTCTTTATAATTCGTATGTTGAGTTTTCTAAATTGATCCCACATCTTTTCTCGGTCTGCCTGAAAATGTTGAATAAAATTGATGTCAGAAAGCTGGAAGTCTTTCTGTGATTATTATGCCAAATCTACATGCTTGCATGTAATAAATCAATTCCGCAGATCGTTTTTAAGGAGGACTTTGGAACCGACGGACGTGGAGGATATTTTGATCAATATGGGTATGTTGGAACTTGGAAGCAACTGCATTCTTACATGGTTGTTCTTTGCAATTTTGCATAAGCATTTATTGTAAGTAGGAAGCACATATGGCTGTAACTGAAACTCAACTTATAAAGCATCTGTTCTATACTTGTATCTATTGTTGAAATGGTGCACCTCTGGTCCTAACAGATCCTCTGATCATGTGCCTTTATATTTTTGCAAACACGCTAACTGCTCATTACATATTGCTTTGGCCTTGGAAAACAAAAGTTTTTTTTAAATTTCTTGTGATTGTGACCCATCTCTTTTTTTCAATTTAAAGTCCATCTATTTGCTTCAAGACTTCATTTTTATTCTGAGACAGTGTAAAAGCACTATCATTCTTATTTATCACCGGCCTCCATCTGCTGCTATTTGTCATCCGATTATCTGACTAACCTTTTGTTAATGCAGTATCATTCGTGATATCATTCAGAACCATTTGTTGCAGGTAATGATATCCTTATGGACTTTTTTCCATCTTTAGTTTAAATAATTTTGCCAACATTCATTGGACATTTACTTTCGGATTTGAATCTATAGTAGCAGTTGTTTACTGTAGGGGCAGCCAATACTTCAGCACATGATTTTTCAGTAGTATGGTTAATAATTTATATCATCACCATTCTAATGCTAAATCTTCTGAACAGACACAGCAGATACCTGTCATTACAATTCCTCATAGATACAGAAATATTATATCTGGAATCCAGAGCTCTGGTATGACTCTTACTCTAATTTGCAGGTCTTCTGTTTGGTTGCTATGGAAAAGCCTGTCTCTCTTAGACCTGAGCACATTAGAGATGAAAAAGTCAAGGTCCTTACTTCTTGTACCCCTTTATTTTATCAACTGACAGGAAACTGGCCTCTAGACACTTTCTTGATGTGATACCGAATTATGAATTCTCTGTTATATATCATTTGTTGCTGCTTACAAGTTGCAAACCGTTGTTTTTTGCCTATTTACTACACAATGACAGGTTCTGCAATCAGTGGAGCCTATAAAGCATGAAGAGGTAGTCATTGGACAGTATGATGGCTACAAGGATGACCCTACTGTGCCGGATGACTCCAACACCCCTACTTATGCATCTGTTGTACTGAAGATACACAATGAAAGATGGGAAGGTAAATATTACTTGATGAGTTATTTATTTAAAAAAAATCTCAGTATCAAGTTCTATTGACTTGCTTAACCATACCTCCATATTGTTGGTATTTGGTAATTGCCATTCTGGCATTCTGCGTACATATGCTACTATGCCAGTGTCGTACTTCTGAATGCTGGCATGTTTATTTTGTACTGACATACAAATATCTGTGTCACGCAGGAGTTCCATTCATTCTCAAGGCTGGTAAAGCACTAAATTCTAGGAAAGCAGAGATACGTGTTCAATTCAAGGATGCTCCTGGTGACATTTTCAGATGTGTGTACTAAATCACGAATGCTTCTAACTGTTATTTACTAATTCCCCCCTGAGAACTTGATTCATCTTGTTATTACTAACTTGAGCAATTTTGTTTGAATGGCCAAATTTCCATTCAAAATTTTCTATTTATACTGAACATATATAATGCTTTCTGCTCGTTTTCACCCTTGTATAGGCAAGAAACAAGGAAGGAATGAGTTTGTTATACGCCTGCAGCCATCAGAAGCCATGTACATGAAGTTAACAGTATGTACATTTACTTTTGCAAACTCTAGCACTTAAGTTTCCATTTTTGTCAAAGGGAAAAGATGCAGCAGAATTGTTGGTTGACATAAATAAACTGCTAGGTCAAGAAACCTGGACTGGAAATGGCGACTGAACAAAGTGAACTGGATCTATCTTACGGGATGCGTTACCAAGATGTAAAAATCCCAGAAGCATATGAGCGTCTTATCTTGGACACGTATGCCCTGCTCCATCCTAGTGCCTAATCTGTTTGCAACACAACACATTCAGTTACTTGCAAGTTTCAGAAGAGAGAACTTTCTTCCTCAGTACTGAACCAATGTGTGTTTTGACAGGATAAGAGGAGATCAGCAGCACTTTGTTCGCCGAGATGAACTGAGGGTTTGTGATTTACCCTGCATATGTACTTCTTTTGCAATGAGCTCCCTAGTAAATAACTGAATCTGACAGAGTGTTTGTTTTGTTTCTCTCAGGCTGCATGGGAGATCTTCACTCCTTTGCTTCATGACATTGATGCTGGTAAGCTGAAGCCCGTCACGTACAAACCGGGAACCCGAGGCCCACAGGAGGCTGATGAGATGAGCAGGAGGATGGGTTACGTGCAGACCCATGGCTACATATGGGTGCCACCAACCCTCTCTAAGTTTTAGCTGTTTTAGCAGTTGCCGTGTAAAAGAGCCCTTGTAATACGCGGGTCATGTGCTAATAAGAGAAACTTCTGCTTATTGAGAGAGTATCATTACGTTTACCATATGATGAAATAAAAATTTTCATGTTCTGAGTGCACTCGCTGTTGTCAACTTTTCTTCTCTTCTAAATATCAATATGCTCCTTGAGCAGCAATATAAAATTGCAACTACTGTCATAATGGTTGCCAAGTCAGCTTAAGACCAACCAATTTCAGCTGCTTGTCACTTGTATCTCGTCTCCACTGTCCGGTTGTCAATGGTACGAGAAGTGCAGAATATGCTTACTGTTCTGGTTTATTCTGCTTCAGCTTGTCAAGGATTGGACCATTGGCAATTCTTCAAGAATTGGAACATGCTCACCGTGAAATGGTGAACGCGGCGTGGATGGTGCCTGAAGCTGAACCGCCTGGAGCCTGGCCGTGGTGGGCGCTTGTGGCAGGCAGGTCGCGGTCGACTGAGCTTGTTAAATCCCAAGACCGAACACCATTACAGTCACGAAAGGTAGGTTATAAAGCATATAAAGTAAACCATAATTCAGGCAGCAGCTCAACACATACTACTTCAACCAAAGCAGAATTCTGCAGTAGTTTGTGCACCGACATAATTCATGAACAAAAGCTTATGTGATCCAGTACTAGCACTAAATCACAAATACAAATTCAGCGTGTAGCACAGCAACACACTTTGATAACTCTGACAACGTCATATCATTTCATTGTTCTCCACCTGATCCCCAACGGGTCAGCACTATTTTCTCACTCAGTCTTGATCAACTTCTTCACAATGCTCTGAAGGGCCGGAGCACTGGCGGTGCACTTCTGGTCAGCGAAGCACGATCTCCCTTCCTCGGCTGCCTTGCACAGCTGCGGATCCATGGGAACCTTACCGAGGAAAGGAACCCCCATTTCAGTGCACATCTTCTCTGCACCACCCTTGCTGCTGTCAAACACCTCGCTGCACGCCACAACCGACAGAAGCTCGGGGGCTTTCTCCCTGATGTAGTTCAGTGCCCACTCTGTAGCATCTGTGTCGCCCGACTCACCTGACTTCACAAACCTGAGATCCGAAAGTGGCTGCCTCAGGCCACTCATGTTCTCCACAACACCTAACACTGGAACACCGACCTTCTTGCAGAAATTTATCTCCTTCCTCACATCGATTAGAGAGACCTGCTGTGGAGTTGTGACGATTATCGCGCCATCGATTCCTGTGGCTTGGAGGTACTGCACAATCGAGATGTGTTCATCAGATGTTCCCGGCGGTGCATCCACTACAAGATAGTCGATCTCCCCCCAGTCAACATCCTTTAAGAACTGCTTGATCAGTCCATTCTTGCGGGGACCCCTCCATATGACAGCATCATCTGGGTTAGGCAGCATGAAACCAATTGACATGACACCAAGGTTGGACTCAACATAGACTGGGGACCACCCAAGGTTGCTTTGATGAATATCCTGACCCTCCAGGCCTAACATTTTCGGGATGCTCGGGCCACATATATCTATGTCAAGAAGACCAACCTGATGCTCCATTTCAGCAAGGGCAAATGAGAGCTGGGCCGAGAACGTGCTTTTTCCAACACCTCCCTTTCCAGACAGAACTAGTATCTTGTGTTTCACCATAGCCATCCGCTCAACAATAGCAACCACGTCTGCAAAATACATCAGTCAATAATTAGTTTACTTAGCATAGAAGAATAGAAGTGGAAACTAAATAGCATTCCTGCACATGTTAAGTCACCTATGGTTAACAGTATGATTACACTAAAGAGCTTGCCCAAAAAAGTCAAACTCACTAGCAAAAGGTTACCGACTACCAACATTGAGGCAATCAGGCAATCACACAAATTTCAACAATTTAACCATGATGCTCTGCCTTGTTATTATTGAATACATTGAGGTCAGGGGCGGCCAGACAAAAAATCTGATCTGGGACACACTACTAAGCTGATGTGGATTTTAGCTGAATCTGTTCATGAGTGAGGGCCAATAATTAGTTTGAGATGGAGCACAAGTGGTAACAATTTGTTTACTAACCCTGAATGGCAGATTTTGAGCGGGGGCCTATGCCCTCACTAAGGACAACATGGGTCCGCCCCTGATTCAGGTCAATTATCTATTTATATCACAGACTGAAGTCACATTGTGGTTTTGATGGCATACCCTTCAAAAATCCACTAAGTACAATACAGTGATATAGGACGATCGCATGAGGTTTTCCTCATCAATCCAAAAATCTCCAGTCCTTCAAATCTACTATAGAAGCAGATGAACAGTCTCCAAATTTTTCAACAAGCTATGCAATCCACTGGAGCAACTTTAGTAAATACTTCACATACTGACATTCAAGTAGCATGTATCAAATTGCAAGCTCTCACAGTAGGAGAGGAAACAGAGCATGAAGTTCCAAGTAATAAGTTTAATATCATAAGCAACAAAAAAAATCAAAGCACATTTGTTTTCTTGCAATGTGATCTGTTAAACCTTATAGAATCTACTACCGAACAAATCCCTCAAATAGTTGGAACAAGATCCAGATATGAAACCCACGCACTCTTCTAATCTTTCCCTGAGCCAAAATTAAAGATTTAGCAAAGTTTGAACCTTCAGCAGAAGCAGCATAAGCAGATTTTATTTTTTCTTTTTGATTAAAGGGATGTGGCTTCAGGATATCAGGTGTCCCCCTGGAGATCACTAGGCCCTTGCAGCTGTAGTTCAGTATGTACGCACTAACAGCTCCACGACAATTACATAATAAGTGACATACGACAATTACATAATAAGTGACAGACCTGGATCCTTTCATTTTCCATCTAAATCTAGCAACTAACACCCTTAAATCTACTATGCTTCAGAAGCCACTTGTACTGATAACAAAACAAACTAAATCTGCAGTTTAGCTATTGGTGATAAAATCTTCACTGAACCGAACTAAGCTTATTGTTGGGAAATATAGATTAAACTAAATGATATAGATAACAGTAAGCCAGCACCAGAGCAAATCACAAAATTGAATAGAAATTCAATACAAGGGCATAGATGATCTGATTACCGGGATCAGGACCCTTGGGGGCAGTGGCGCAAATCTGCTGGTTGGGGCATCCAGCGCAGGCATCTGCCTTCCCCGCCTCCTCCGACTGCGTTCCAGGGCAATCTGCGCAGGAGCAGACAAATCGTATACTTAGAAATACTAGCAATAACCTCGAACCCAAAGCTTGGATAAAGAAAACCACGCGATCAGAACTGGTGTGGAAGCCCCTAATCCGTGCGTATCAGCTAATCGTTTCGACCGAAGTATCGCTCCCCTTTCTTCTGCCACGAGATGACAGCAAAGCCAGAAGAAATCGGCACCAAATCCATCGAACAGAGTGGGGAGGAGTAAAAATCGAGGCCGGGAGAGGAGAAAGGCAGCGATTTCTTACGATCGTTGGCGTCTTCGGGGACGTCGCCTCTGCCGCCGCCGTTCTCCATCTCCCTTCTCGAAGTTTTCCTGCCTCAGGTTTTGGGTCGTCTCGGTGCAGATGGGAGGAATGGCGAAGGGGACGAAAGGGTTTGCGTTATAACCCAGCCCGGTGAGGGAATCGGACCGTTCGGTATTGATCGGACGGACGGGAGGTTTCGGCTGTGGTGCGGCGGTGCGCGAGGAGTCGACGGGGGCGGGGTGTTCAAGTACAAGTTTGCATCTGTTCGTCGTTGCTTCCGTCATTCTCCTACCATTAATTATTTTTCTCGAGTTGACTTTCAAACAATTTTGAATTTCATTTACAAAACAGCAGCGTTCATAGCGTATCCAATTATCCATACATAGTGCAGGAACATAACGGATGGCGCAAATACAAGCTGAAGCTGAATGTCACTAGTTACGCATATGGCATCTCTCCTTATGAAAGGAGGCGCCTCCGGCGGCCGGCGAGGCACTCCACGATAGCAAAAATTCTATTCGCCGTTCGATCTTTATCTACCGGCTTTTTTTTACCGCGTGTTCATGCTGGCTTTGGAAAAACGTATTCAGCTGGCTAGATCTCTCTAGATGCATATGTGTTGTTCTGTTATTTGCTGGAAGGCTCTAGAGTCCAGACTCCACTCACGTCTCCACTCCCACCGGTCAAAATATCTGGCCCCAATCTGGTGACCTGCATCCTCCGTTTTCTTCCTCCGTAGTAGCATGCCCAGGCAGAGGTGGAAGGAATGGCCGAGGGAGGCGCAGATGCGGAGGTGGAAGGAGCAGCTACAGCTTCATATACTGTTGCGTGCTCACACGAGCCGTCGCCATCCGTCCACGAGGGTCGCGTCCGCGTCGTAGCCCCGCTCTAGCGCCGCCGATGCGCCGAGGAGGCGGGCACCGTGGGCTACGACGGCCATTCGCCCGCACGACATGGAGCTTCCGCCGCCCGCGGAAGCCACGACTCGTGCGCCTACCACCAGCCCGTCCTTCTCCGCGGATAGCGCCCGCTCCTCCGCTTCATTTTTTTTCTTCTGGATCTGAGATGCTGTTATTCCCCCTGTTCTTCCCATTCTCCATCAATTAGAGCTGCAACCGGCGTTTCTCTGTTCTTTGTCGATCGCTATTTTTCCCCTCTCTTCTCTGATTGATTTTTGTAGTCCTTCACTTCTGGATCCGAGGTTCTTGTATTTTTCCTTTCCCTGCGCATTTTGCCCCTCTTCTCTGATTGATTTTTGTAGTCCTTCACTTCTGGATCCGAGGTTCTTGTACTTTCTCTTTCCCTGCACTGATTTTATCTTTTCTGTAGAAGCTGCTGCTGCTGCTCTAATGGTTCTGTGTATTTCTCTCTTTTTGTGTAGGGCCTCGCTGGGTGAGATTACCTTGTGCTCCTTTCGAATAACCCGTTCATCCAGCTCGGCTTCCTCGGTAATGTCTTGTTCCTTTATATTTAGATTTTTTTTTCTCCCTCTTAGTTGCTTCTTCCTTTTGCCTACAGATCTATAAGTTTCTGATATATTTTCTGACTACAAAATTGTTCCTCTGTTCTACAGGTTAAAATTGTTCCTCTGTTCTATAGGTTCAAAGTGGTTGCTGTCGATTTGGATTCGTTTTTGGTGGACTCTAGCTTCTCTTCAATCGGTAAGTATTCGCTCGTGGTTCTTTTTATTTACGCATGTGATGTCTATTTACTGTGTGTCTGTGATGTGATTATTAAATAATTTTGCTCTAGAAGCTTACTTTCTATTCTTTTGTTATTATTTGGTTGTATTAATTACTTACTTTAAACTATTGGTATTTGATCTCTGATACGAAATGGTATGGTATGATGTAAACTCAAAATATCGTGTTCATCCGTTTGGGCTACGCTCATATTTTTTTTATCTAATTATTTTGACTTGGTGATTGCTTCATTTCCTGTATCATTTCGTTTTATTAGGCAGCTGCTTCTAAACAGTTGTACCATTTCAGTTCTGTTATCAGTTTTACTTTATCTGTTAATGATACATCGTCCTGCTCAGACTCCATCTGCAAGTTCGCATGTGGTTGAAACTCCAGATAAAGATGCACCACCTCAGTAAGTGACACAAAACTATTTGATTTTAATGAATAGTTATGTACACACTTTTTCCCCTTATCTGCCTGTCTCCGTCTTCCTTTGTCTTATATATACACATATGAATATATTTCTTTTCCTGCTATCTAGAGATTCCACCCCCATATCAGATCAACATTCAGCAAGAAAAAGACTGATTTACACTGAACCTGTTAAAAAAATATATAACATGCTTGCTTACGGTGACTGCAGCCGCGGCGGCGACGGCAGAGGGGGCGTCAGGCGGGCGGACAGTGTTGCGGACGCACCGGCGATGATAGAGGCGGCATCAAGTGAGTGGATGGTGGCTGCGGTCGCTCCGGCGGTGGAAGAGGCGACGGCGGCGGCCGTCGCAGTTCGGGACGCGCGGGCGCAGGCGGATGGCGGACGCGCGCTAGCGAACGGAGCAGGAGATGCAGCTGGACCGTGAGCCTCAACGTTGCAGGTGAGCTTCCCCTCCCATAAGCATCCTCCAACCTCCCAGAACCATCATCCTACCTAGGACTCCTGTCCTCAAATCTTTGCCTGAATACGAGTGCTGTTCGATCCCAACTCAAATACACCGGATCGAATGCATGTCCCAGCCCAAATTGAATTCCTTGCGCTCGAGTAATTTGTTCCCACTGCCAATAGCGTAAACGTGAAAAGATACCATCAGATTCATCAAAGTCCAGCAGTAATTTGTTTTGAGTGAATATACATAGCATGGCATATTGTTTTCTGTTGTGTCTGCAATTTTATCTCAAATATTAGTTTCCAGGATACTCTGTTATCACAAATTGTCTTCCTATTTGGCGAGCATGTATGGCAAAGTTGAACATAACTTTCAGTGCTCAGAAAATGATGTCCTTTTATGACTTTAAATGTTTGGCTTCATCTTGCTCGGTGAATATTTCCCAATAAGTTGTAAAATAATTTGGTGATATGGCATTTATAATTCTTGATACACAGAAGGAGCTCTCAGTTGTTCAAAATGATCGTTTTTACTATGAAGGCGCAAGTGCTTTCAGTTCAGTAGTGCATAAAGCTGAAATTTCTATAATTTTCATAGATGGAACCTTACTCATTAGTGAAATTTTATTTTCTCAGCTATTTCCTTTGTACTACCTGCTCTGTAACAGATTTGTAGGTAACTATTTACTCTCTTGCTACATATTTGTATCCCTTTTATGAAACCATGTTTTTATTACTAAGCTCACAAATATAGTCTTGAAATAGGCAACCTCAGCTGATGGATACAACAATGGTGGCTTCATTCATAATGTTCAGCCTGTTGAAGTGAGGTAGGGCTGTAGAGACATTGTCATTGAGCAGTACACACTATTGAATCCAATTGTTGTACAAATGGCCTTGGGTATATTGCTAACTTTGAAGAAGAAAAAGAGAAGCCTTCCTGATTTATTGGGTTTGTCATATTTTAAACAAGATTTATGATTCCAAACACATACTGTTTAGTGTTTAGATAAGGGTAATTATTGGGTTAATGTTTGACTTCAATGTTTCTTCATTTTGTCACCATATGCATTATTCTTGACAGTTATTTGGATAAAAAGCATATTACATGACAAAACTACTATGTTGCATACTAGGGTCTGGGAGCATATGTACTTTGAGCCTTTGGCCTATTGAATTTGTCCTTTTGGATGAAAAGTATCTGTCAGTTTCCCTAAATAGTTTCACTTTTTTTACGATGATGTAAACATGAGCTTTGTCCTCTTGTTGGCAAAAGCTAAAGAGCCTTTAAATGGCATTCCCTTCAGATTGCAGGAAACTCACATAACCACTTTTCACATCTACAGCTAACAACAGGTGTCTTTGATTTGCAGAAACATGCTCGCTGAGATATGGAGCAAGAGTTATCAACTAGAAGAGGGTGGCACCTATGTCAGGTGATTCAGAATTTCCAATGCCAAATCTAATACGCGGTTGTATGACTGAACTCCCATATTACACAAATGGCACTCCAGTAAGACAAAATATACCTGTGTAATTGAAATATGTATACGGCTTGACATTACCGTTTGCTCATCTCTCCTCTGTGGTAAACTAGAGAATTTACCTAATAAGTTTCTTTCCTAAAATCGTTTGCATGTTGTACTCTACCAATACCTTGTATGGCAACCTTTTGATATTCCCTGTTCTATAGATGTTGTTAGTATTATCATTGAATCATTGAAGTGACTAAGCCCGGCCCTGCACTGGCGCCAATGTTTTTTTTTGTGATAACAGATGCAGCTATGACTGATCATTGTTGTCTCTCTGATTTCCGTAGATGTAGTTAGTATGGCTGCAGAGGTCGTTAATACCAAATACAAAATCTGCTTCCTTCTTATTATTCCAACAGAGCTATGACCTCGAGCTATCAATTATGGAAAGGTCTTTAATTTATTCTGTGTTCAGAAAAAAGTCGCATACATAATTTGCTGCGCTAATTAGAATAGGAGTATTGAGGTTCCTTATTATCGTGAAGTTTCTCGTCCTATAAAATATATGACCTATATAAACTCCTGAACTTCCAGGTCTATAACCCGATGAACTCATGTCTACCTTTATGTGAACTTATATGCTATCTTGTCTGTAACCTGATGGATAAGTTCATAGAAAAATGCTTTTATGTCATAAATTCAGCGTATGTTATATGCCGCGCGCCTGGCCGCGCGCCAATCACTAGTATGGATAAAAAAGTGCCGTTCGTCCACCCCGTTCATAAGGCTGCTGGCACTGGCCTTTGGTAAAGGCTCCTGGGGGAGCGTTTACAAGAAAGCGGAGCTGCAGCGGTCTCCTGCACGCCCTTTGCTAAAACACCGGAGCCCCCGTTTCCCCCATCTGTGGCGGCATGGCGAAGCGCCCCTACCCGCCGACGTGGCGTGGGGCCTGCACCGCTGCCGTTGCTCACGCCGCCGCGCAAGGAGCCAGAGAGAGGGAGCGCCGGCGGGCGGGGGAGGCGGTGCCCGCCGCGCCCAACGCCGCAGCCGGTGGGGGAAGGGCAGAGCGCGTCGACGAGCTCGGCAGGAGCAGGCCGGCGAGCTCGGCATCCTCCAGATCCGAGGAAAGGAGACGCCCGCCGTCGGGCCGATGACGCCGCCGCTCGCGCCGCTGCTGCCCACCGCACGCTGCCGTCACCGCCATCGCCTCGCGCCGCCGCAGGGCTGTCCCGTGCGCGAGCCCACGCCCACTGTTCGACCACCAGTCCATACCCACCGCCGCGCTCGAGCCCACGCCCGCCGCCCGCGACAGAGGAGGGGCAGCCGGATGCGACGAGGATGCGCGAGCCCCTTCCCCTGCAGTGAGATGGCCACCGCGGAGGACCTGCCGCCGTTCGTCGAGGCGAGGAGGCGCGGGGGGTGGCACCATCCCGCAGCTGGAGGACGACGCCGGCCTCGCTACTGCCGTGGTTCCCCTTGTAGCCCGCTCGCCGCTCCACCGGGCGCCGCCGCATCCGTGCCGCCGACGAGGACAAGGCCGGCACGCCCCTCGTCGGCAAGTACGAGCTCGGCGCCCCCTCGTCCTCCGCCACGCAGCCGTGGCCGGCCTGCGGGAAGACCGACGGCGCTCCTTTCCACGCCTCCTCGTCGCGGGACCTCTTCGCGGCGTCAGCGCCGGCGCCGTCCACGAGCTCGGGCGCACGCCATCCGCCTCTACCTCCGCGAGATCCGCAGCAGCTGCAGGGAGACAGCCCCTCGCGACGGCGGCGCCGCTCTTGTTGTCTGCGGCGGCGGTGGCGAAGCTAGGCAAGGGGCTCCGACGGTGGCTCGGCGATGGGAGGCGGAGGGACGCCGGCGTGGGGGCGGAGGCGGAGGGGTCGGGGGAAGGAGCTGGCGGCGAGGGGGAAAAAGGTGGGGAAGGAGAGCGAGCCGGCGAAAAAAAAGGTGAGGGGATGAAAAAATAATAAAATATGTGATAGTCGGGATAGAGGAGGGTGTATAGAGGAGACATGAGTGCGGGAGAAATTGAGATAGGGGAAGAAATCTCGATGACCAAGATAGAATATTCCGTTTAGGGGAGGGAAATAGGGGAAGAGGAGTGCGAGCAGCCTAAGGCCAGGACACTCGGTATAAAATGGATAGATCCAAGGATTTATTAGATACTAAAATGGATAGTATGTATCGAACCCGGATATTCAATGTTCGATACTATATCATGATCCAGATATAGGACTGGATAGTTATTAGCCTCTCAAATCAAATTCCAAAACGTAGTTAATTAAAAAAATAAAGGTTAGTAAGATCACTAGACAATTTTAATAATTAAAAATAAATCTAAAAATATCATAGATTCGTAGCTAATTTTTTAACATCATGAAAGGAGTCTAAAAATATAAAATATTTCTAGACAAACAAAATTAAAATATTAAATTCACTAAAATATTCTAATAAATTTAAGTTAAATCTAAATCTAATATCTCTACCTAAGTGATTCATAATTTTGCAATTAAAAGCCTAAAACTTTAGTTATTAACCCGCGGTCCTTTTTTTCGTACGTCTTATATGTGGGAGCTGCACTCTCTCTCGAGTCCGTCTCCCTCTCATCGTGACCCCACCAACGTACAGCGCTCTTTTCTTACCCTCCACCGCTCCACGCATCATATGCTTCCGTATGCAGGGGACGGACACCATCCATCCTAATCCAAATCCAACTCGTACTGCAGTACACAATCATCAATCAAATCGAATCAAAGTTTAATTGAACTCAGACCAAACATAAAAAGAAGACGGCCTCCTCGACTGAAATAAAATGAAATAGTAGAATAGAAAATCAATGGAATCCAAGAAAGAACATCCCCAATCAAAGATGAAGAATATCCATGGACGCGAATAAGTCGAGGCTGCCAGAGACGAACTCGCCGGAGACACCATGCCTTCACTCCTTATTCTTCCCGTGCATTGCCGACTCAGTTTGATCCGCCGGCCGCTCAAATGTGCTACTGCCAGCAGCAGGATCTACAACGGCACCCTACCTCGTTTGTTCGTCGCTTGTACCACCGTCTCGCGTAGCACGCCAGCCCGTTATAGGTAGCCACCGTGCGTGCCGTGCCGCGCCGTGCCGGCACGGCGGCCGTGCCGTGCCAGGCTGTGCTATGGGCCAGGCCTTCGACCCATGGCACGGCACATGGGCCGTTTAGCCGTGCTGGCCGTGCCGTCCATGGGCCACGGTGCACGCGTGCCGTGCCCGCCGCCCGCCGCACCGGAGCCATCCCCGCCGCGCTCTGCCTCGGCCGCGGGGGAGAGGGAGAGGGGAGGAGCGGGCGGCCCCGTCGTGCTCGCGCCGCCGCCCGCCACGCCGGAGCCATCCCCGCCGGTAGAAGTCGCTGGCGCCGTCCAGGACGGCGCGCGCCAGGGCCGCCTCCACGCCATGCCCGCACACCTGGAAGAACTCGTGCGACGCGGCGCAGCCCGGCGCGGTCGCCGCCATTGCGCAACACGCCCACGTCCACCAGCGGCACGTCAAGCGCCGCCGCCGACGTCGGTCGCGCGTCATCGTGCGGCCACACGAATGGCGTCGGGATTGCGGGATCTTGGGCTCCCGGCGCAGGCCGAACACGGCGGCGGCCTTGTCGGCCTTGGGGAGGTCAATGCTGGGAGAGTCGGGACGCAGAGGAGGAGAGGCGGGGCCGAGCTGGCGTCCATGGATGCGGCGGCTGCGCGCTTGGCGTTGGCGAGGCGGCGGCCGCTGCTGCGGTGGGGGGAATGATTTTAGGGTTAGGGTTGGGGGACGGGGGATGCGGCCACGACTTTTATATGGCCGGCACCGGCAGTGGGCCGTTGGGTTGGGCCGCGCCCGCGCGGTGGCGGCCTGGCGGCCGTGCCGGCCGTGCGGGCCAAGGCCGTGTCATGGGCCAGGCCGGCGGCCTATGGCCCGCACGGGCCGTCGGACCGTGCCGGCACGGGCACGGCGGCAGGCGTGCCGTGCCGCCCATGGGCCATGCCAAAAGGCCGTGCCGCGGGCCGTGCCGCCGGCCCATGGGCCGCATGTACACATGTACAGCCCGTACCGAAAGACACGAGAGCTGATGGCGGCGCCCTGACGCTGGCAGCCTGGCCCCACACGTCGACGCACATGTATGCCATTTATGCTTCCACGCGTCGCTGATGAGCCAATGCGTGTCACACCTTACGTGTTGTTGATTTTTAAAAGCTTTGTGTGTAGGTTTCGATTGATGATGATAATTTATGAATACAAATTTGAAGCGTAAAAGTTATTGATGTAGATCGTAAATTAAGTTATGATCTGAGTTTGGTGGTATGTACGTTTGACGTATATTTGACTAGCAATGGATAATTAATTTTGATTTTCATATGTAGTAAATTTACTATGTCTACTACTTTTAAAGCGAGAACTGTTTATACGGTAGTTTGACTTTTAGTCAATTACGAGAGACACCGACCGATAGACTCTCATATAACAAAAGAAACCGAAGAAGAGCAGGATTCAAACCCTGTTTCAACATGATTCTTGGCATACTAGCAACAGGGGCTCCATCATATAGGATTCGGTTTCATGCTTGTGCTTAGTTAAAACATGATTCTTGGCATACTAACAACAGGGACTCCATCATATAGTATTCCGTTTCATGCTCGTGCTTATTCCGTAGCATCCCACGGGCATTGTGCTAGTACCATACTTAAAAAGACTGCATAATGAACAGTCAAAAGAATTAAAAATATCAACGTCTAAAGATCAAATCAGATTAGTAATATCATAGCGTGTGCATGTAGAGGTGTGGTATGCAAGTCGAGTAAGTTTTTGGCCGATGAAAAAGGTAGCCTTCAAACAGTAGAAAATCTCTCTAGAAAGTGTTCGACATCGCAAATTCTCATCAACGTATTTTCCCCACGAATCCGACATGTGGAGTTCTCTATAAGGAGTGGGTAGAAAATTTTTAATTATGTTGGATCCTTATATCTATCTATACTATAAGGATCTAGTTCTTTTTAAAATACTTCTCACATAAATAATTTCTACCCACCCTCACAGAGGACCCACATATCAGATCTAATAGTGAAAAGACATGGAAAGTTTTCACAAACAAGAAAAAACGATGTTTCTAGAGAATTTGTGTTGATTTGGTATTACTTTTCTTACCATGAAATTTATTTACCCACTCCATGCACGCGTCAACTAAATAGTCTAAAATATTCCCCATAATAAAGTTAGCACGCGTATGTTGCACATGCATATTAGTATAGATAAAAAAACTAAGTTGATAATAAAAATTTCAAAATTTATCTGACTTTTCTTTTTAAGTTTGGGAAAAGTTTACAAAAATTTGTGTTTGAGTTTCTTTTTTATTTGATTTTGATTTAATATACAATGGTAAATGTGAAGCAATGGATACATACATTTGTTGCTTTACCCAATATCCAAAAAAGATTGTGTGGCTCAGTGTGTATTCAATTAGTATTTATTGACCAAAACTATTGATTTGTGTTTGAATTTGAATCTGAGAAAAAAAGCTATATATATCCTTTTTTTCGAAACAACTATATATTATTATTGTCTCTGCCAAAAAAACAATTTGGACGAGTACTCATCCAGATTCATTTCTAAAATAATATAGTGATGAATATTGACAACCACCTGTCTGGATTCATTTGTTTTTAAAAATTAGTTTTCCGAAGATGAGTATGCTATGGAAACCAAGCTCCTATCATTCATGAACGCAGGATTCTGATCCGATGGACAGGAGCAAAGTGGGCGCATTTTGCGCCCGCTTGCCCCTTGGTGATGGACAGGAGCAAAGCACCCCCTCGCTCTCCCTGCGCCTCCAATCCGCGGGATCTCCCCAAATCCGCTGCCCCGCCGCCGATCCAAGTCGTGGAGCGGCGCCCGGAGGCGGCCTTTCTGGCGTCCGTTCCTCAGGCGACGACGACCCTGCGCCACCGTACCTGCTGTCCCCCGTCACCATCTCCGCGAGGAAGCTCATGAAGCCTCCGCCTCCTCCACCGCCGGTCGCCACCCAGAGCTGCACCACGATGATGACTAAGGAGCCAGGTGCGCTGAGTTTTCTAGTAATTAAATTAAATATAGATAGGCATCCCAACCGGCCGGGCCACCCACCCAAACGCCCATTGATCCTGCTCGACTACAGCCATGGCGTTGCTGCTACTGCTCCTCCTCCTGGCGGCAGTCGCGTCCACCACCGCCGATCAGCTGCACGAGCCACTCGCCGAGCACGTCGAGCCAGCGGTGGGCATCTCCGCCGAGCAGTACCTAGCGGCGGTCAAGGCCACCATCGCGGAGCTGGACAAGATGACACCGCACGTCGACGAGCCGGAGCCGGACGACGGCAGGAGGACGTACATCATCGAGCTCGAGCAGACAGGAGGAGGCCGCCAAGATGCCATCCCTGATGCTGATGCTGCCAGAGCATGGCACGCGACCTTCCTGCCGTCGGCGACGACGTCGTCGCAGCCAGGGACGGAGGCAGCGCGCGCGGGGGGGGGGGGGGGGGGGGGGGGGGCTCGGGCCCCCCTACTGCCGTGCGCCCCATTGAAAAGAAAGAGGGAAGAAGGAAGCGGTAATCCTAGCTCCGTCTACTCGTACCGGAAAGTCCTCACCGGCTTCGCCGCGCGGCTGACGGAGGAGGAGCTCAAGAAGGTCTCTGCGAAGCCGGGCTTCCTGCGCTCCCAAGAGGAAACCATCTTGACGCTGCACACTACCCACACGCTAGCATTCCTTGGACTGCCCAACCGCATGGGCGAGGCACCCGACAACTGACCCGGCAACGGTGGCCGCGGGGTGGTCATCGGCGTCATCGATCACGGCATCGATATGTGATGGTTAATAAACTGTCTTTATGTGGTGGTTTCTAGACTAAGGGCATCTTCGATTGATCCCAAGTCCAAGGGGGTTAAAAGGGACTGAGAGGGATCCGATCCAATCCCCTGCAAGTCAAAATTCTCTATTTTACCTACTTCAATCCTTCCTATCTCAATTCAAGATCAAGCTAACAGAATTGTGGGTTGAAATATCCTCTCCTCTCCCTTCAAAGGATTGTGCCTGCGCATTAAGCTTTTGATCCGAAGATCAAAGAACTAGTGCATGTACCGTACTTGCTACTGATCGCCGGCTGTTACCTTTATAAATTGACTAGGATCGCACTCGTACGTTGCTAGGAGATAGCTAACTTTTTATATAAAATATATGGATCGCATGATAAGGTAACAATACTGTGAAATCAAATAATGATATCAATGTGACATTTAATCTAAACACACAAGTTTTGTAAACATGTAAATCGGTTTCTAAACAACTAAAAAAGCAAATGCACAACCTATCTTGTTCGTAAATATAAGCTCAAGAATATTCTCAGATAGTCACAAGTAAACATAAATATAAATGTGAGAACAGTATAAGAACAGCTCCCATATCATGTGAAATCAGACCTCACTGTATAACATCATAGCTCTTACTACACAATCCAGCCACTACTTTTGGAACTCCAACCCCTCCCAAATTAAGGAATGAAAATTAATGACTTGCAAACAATTCTGTACCAACATATCATTATCTAGAAGTATCAGACTTCAAATGAAATGAAAGGAGTTCAAAGTAAAATAATAGGCCAATGTCTGTTTTCCAAAGTCCAAAATAAGCACACTGACAATGTCAAATGGTGGATTTTACAAGTAGTCGCCTTTTGCTACATTTTTTTTTTTTGCGGAATGCCTTTTGCTACATTCAATTCCTCTGAATTTCTTTACACATAGTAGTAGCTAACATGGAACTGCAAACCCTCCCTCACGTGGTTTTTTCCTATTTGTCTCTAATTTACATCAAAACGAGTGTAAGAGGTCTGTACAGATTTCCTATGCATCTAAAAACACATGAAGAAATTAATGTAGAACGTGCGTATTTAACATACATAGGATATATAGCAAGATCACCAGCATCATGGACTCATCAAAGATGGTTAGTTTGGCAAAAATGTGTATTGATCGTTTACATGTTTAGTCGCTGATACAACTATGTTGTGTTAACTTTTTTTAAGCTTCACATTAAATGATAATTTAGCTAGAAGAAATTAGAGTGTTAGTAGTGTTTGTTGTTATTGCAATAGATCGAAGGTATCCCGCACAAAGTTTTCTGGTTATTACCATGTCAAATTTTACGGTGTGCCTTGTATTTTATATCTCACCACCACAAATGCAGCATTTATTTCATAGCTCGTCATTTTTCGTTGGAGGGAGTTGTCAAAAACACTGCATGCTTTTTATTAGCTGAGTGTTGCTATACTTTGGGCTAATTTGGCTCATAAGAAATGACTTTGTGTTGCAGTTCATTTGGTTGGATCCTCTATGGTGAAGCCTGCCTACTTGGATTCAAATCATCGGCTTGGTGACACGAGTATTCATATTTTTTTAGATTTATTTTAGGTTTGGATGACATTGTTCTTTCCATGATAACAAAGATGTTCATGGTGATTTTGTTAATTTATGTGCTTAATCTTTTGGAGGTGTTTAGAGAGGTAGTGTTTGGGTGACATTCATAGATGGTGGATGTGCATACTGAGTGTCTGTATTGTAATTTTAAAAAGAATTACTCGATGTTTAATAAATGCAAGCTAAATACTTTTTGAATATCCTAAAAATCGGAATCCTAAACCTACTCGAATTACAGATTAAAACCGGTCTGATCGGTTGGGCAAACCGGGCAGACCGGTTTCCCTCGGCTGCTGCCAATTTTGGCTATCAACAGTACTGTTATAAGAGATGACACAAACACAGCCATGCACCATACGTACGTGTACATTCGTATAAAGAAGAAAACGTTCGTTGATCCCAAGTTCATAGCCAGATCGAGACGAACACTAGCACTTGCGTGACGCTGTTACGACTTTTGAAAACGAGCATATCAGTATACACGGTCCGTTACATGTAGGACCCACCTTTCGAATTTCGGACCCATCAAGGCATCAACGAGACAACGACATAGCCAACTACGTATTTGGTTGCCATGGTCTACTTTGTGTTCGTCCTTTTTTAGTGTTTTATGTCCTCGACCGTGCATATATATTTTGTTCTCAGGCTAATTCGGCAACTTTTCATATCTTGTTCGATTGAATCCAATTGATCTCGTGAGTTTCTTTTAATTCGAACAGGCTACGTACTGCTGTGTTTTTTATATGATGATGAGAAAAAGTTGACCCTCCACATGAGATCGTACTGAAGCGAACGCGTTTTTCGGGTTAGATTTGTTTATCGGAGAACTATTTCTTTCTCAAAATTACTACTCGGATAGCTGAATTTCTTTTTCTTTTTAAATTTTAGAGAATGTGACTAAGTGAGGTGAAGGACTGGTCGCCATCGCTGGCGCCGGCGGTCCCGTCAGCGCCGGCGCAGGAACCACCGGAACAGGCCGATGCACCCGCCGAGCCAGAACATGAGCGCCCTGAACTGGCCGCGCCTCGACGCGTCCGCTTCGCCGACGAGCGCCATCGCGGCGACAAACATGGCGAGGAGCGCAGCCGAGTGCATCGCCGCACCCAACTGAAGGTGCACCCGTACAACGACGACGTCAATTCGGTCCTGCTCCGGCCCACCGGGGTCAGCACGGCGGCCGCCCGGCGCCCGCAGGCCAGCGACCCCGACGTGTTCTTCTATGTCCGGTAATGGTGGCTCTGGCTGGCTAGTTGAACCGAGTTCGCCGCCGCCGACGACGACGTGATCATGGCCACTGCCGGTCCGGACCCGACGAGCTCTTGCGCGCGGGCGGAGATCCGCGCCGCCGAGCCCCGCCCCCGAGGAGCCTACGACCCCAATGTCAGGTGATGAGTCGAAGCCTGCCAGCACGCCGCCGGCGATCGGTCGAAGGCCCCTGGTGGAGACTTCGAAGTCAACGCCGGCGGCCTGTAGTCCCGCCGCGAGCTCGCCGTCGCTAGAGGTAGTCGCCTCCGCTGCCGGATCTTCTTTGATGACGGCGTCTTCCCGCGCGTCCATCGCTCGACGACTTGTCGATCACAAGTCGATCAGGTGATCCGACCCTCTCCTCCGCTGGAGAATGGTCGTCGCCTCGTCGGCGCCGGAGACTCTGAGCTCTGAAGGATAACGGGATAAATATTTGCAGCTGCAGCTGATGATGATGGCAGATTCCTTTTGTGAAGTGATCTCGAACTAGTATATTTATAGGAGGGAGGGAGAAGAATGGGACGTTCCTTTGCAACATAGCCGCGCACGACAGGACGACACAACCCTGCTTGCTGCCGCCGGATCGGAGCTTCGATTTTTTTTTTATCTTCGGTTTCCTGGCAATTTCGTCGATCATCGACGGGTCACGGAGCGCGTGGGACGGGGATTGGCATTGGCAAAGCTTGCGGGGATCAGAGAGCGAGGCAGTACGCCCCGGGTCTGGCCCGAACCACGTACGCGCTGGCCGTCCGACGCGGCTGTCACGCGGACAGCGTCCTTCGTCGCCTAGGAAGTTTCAGGTCCCGACGCGGCTTTGATCGAGCCCGGTTCGTGACGGGGAGGTGCGGTGGAGCTAGCCGCGCGTGCAGCAGACGGGATCGGAGCCCAACGGCAGTGGCGGCTCGGAGACGGGGGCGGGAGTAGGTGCGGCGGGTCTTCCTCTGCAGGTGCAAGAAGACCCCGTCGGCCACGCCCGGCCCGGCCCGGTGTGGCTTTCGTTGCGTCGCGCGGACCCGCCCACGCGGCATCGGAACGGAACGCCAAACCTGCTTGCGCGTCGCCGCCGCGCCACGGGAAAAGCAAACAGCAACAGGCCGGGGTGCGGCTGGCACGCAACTAGCATCAGCAGGAACGCAGTGTCAAAGATTAAGGTCGGGCCCATCGGTGGGCCGGGTCAGGTTACGGGCCATGGAGCTCAGCTGCGTCGCTACCCTTTTCCGACGAATTAAGGTTCAGTTTTGAAGCTACAACAATTCTGTTGCTTTGCTTGGAGTTTGGACGAAAAAGAAAAGGAAAACGTGCTGAACCAGACGTCAGACTCTACAAGGGTCAATTTGCTTCTCGAAAAAGCACTAGCTAGTTTTGGAGAATAGTTTTCGCCTAGCTGTCATGGTCAATGAGTCAAGGAAAGTCGCTCTCTATGTCTGTCAGTTGTGTTTTGATGTTTCTTTGTCAGTATGTTAGTCAATCTCACTAAAGTCTTTATTAATTTTCCTCATCATTGTAACTTCGATCTTTTATGGAAAGAAAAAACAAAGCGGATATATGTTATCCAAAACAAAGAATTTCGATGGTTTGGAGTAGTCAGATATCTCATTAATAACAAGTTAACAGCTACAATTATGTGATTGAGACAATGCAGCAAATTTCAGCTAATTGGTATCATGAACAAAAGTTAGCTCATATGAAGCGGAATATGAGATACCAGTAGTGAAGTACAAGGTGTGTGCTTAACTCTAGGATTGTGTCCAGAGGAATATATTGCTAGCTAGGACTCTTGGGCAAGTTGCTGCTGTGGTTGCCTAACCTGCATGTTTGTGAGATAATTGGTGTATCAGATTTCCACTTGATGCACATACCTCATAGTATATTGCTAGAAATATTCAACGTACTAAACGCTAACATCTGAGAAACCTTGACACAAGCTCTCTTGTTCTTAAGATTACAACATTTTTTGGAGGGCCTGAAACTAGATACAACCTATGCAAACCTGGAAGATAAATTAGTAGGTTCACAGCTCCCAAACTCAGAGAATCAAAGGTCGTATTTGAGAATATGTCTGCCGGGTATTTTCTTGGTTTCTTGTTTCAGCGTAGTATTTGCATATGCCAGCTGCCTGCCTTTGCTGTATCTGTATCTGTATCGAATACTTTCCATCCTGAAGGGTCACGGATCTTCTAGTTGCGAGAAGAATTCCCCCAGGAGGATTTAGTTAAACTGAAAAGAATTCGTCCATGCAAATTGAGGCTTTATCGGTAAAATTTTGGTACTCAATTTTGGTAAAATTTGCATATGCGCTGGAACTGGACGTCCAATCGTAGAACGAAGAAGACGCCAGGTGGGTCCTGCTCTGGCCCCTGGGGGTGGGCGCGGCGGCCGGCCGGCGCGAAGACCCGTGCGTGCGGGTTAACGTCGTCTCCGACGTGTTCCCCGCCCACCATTGGGCGCTCGAGCTGGTTAGGTGAGCCGATGTCGACGTCTCCGACGCCGCCGACTGGGCCCGGGGTACTGATGATACTGAGGGAATGATCACCACGGCCATCGACGGCGGATTCGAAGAGATCTTGTCGGCGTAGATCGGCGCCGCCGAGCCCCGTGTAGCGTACTACTTCCCCCGGGTGAGGTGAATTGTGGGCCCTCACGCCGCCGGGCGGTCCAAAGAGGCCTTGGGGATGAAGAAGATTCCCGCCGCCGAGCTCCGTCGGCGTCGAGGCTTGTCCACCGAAGCCGACTCCGGCCTGTCCATTGAGGTCTTGTGGGCCGAGATCCACGCCGCCGCCGCTGGGCCCCGGCGTCGAGCTTTCTTGCACACCGAAGTCAACGCCGCCGGCCTGTAGGACGGGCCGTAGTTCACCGAGCTCGACGTCGTCGCTGGCCTCGAAGAAAGCCGGATCTTTGTTGGCGCCTTCTTCCCGCGCGGCCATCGGTCGAGGGCAAGCGCGCGCGTACGAGAAACGAGATTAACCGAGGTCCTGGCCAGATGGGGCCCAAATCGATCGCCGGAGGAAAGGGTAGAGCCGCAGAGGGAGATGCTAACAGCTGACGCCTGACGGCCCTGGGGACTTTGGGAGCGGCGCTGTTAGTTTTATACAAGTCGACGGTGGTCTCTGCAGCAGGGGTGTGCAGGCGGATGGGATCTGGCAACTTCCTTGCAACTTCCTCGCGTGGCGCGCGTGTCTGCCGGCCGGTTTGGGCTTCTGGAAGCGCGGCGCGAAGGCAGACCACGCCGGGGCATCCCATTGCTGCCTTGCACACAACACAACGCAAGCAAATTCTTCGACGCGCAAGGGACGCTACGCGGGGGCGGGGCGCCGGTGTGGATGGCATTCATCCTTGCGTTGCGAGGCTCCTCGACGGGCATGACATCATCGGCGTCTCCCCTCCCCGCCCTTTGCGCTCACGGAAGCTGCTGCGAAGTTTGCAACGTGACCACTACGTACACGAAAGGACCGTGCTCGAATGGGGTGCCTGCCTGGACTGAACGGATCGGATCACCTGATCGAGACGGAGAGGCTGAGACTTTGGAACATGACGGAGAGGCTGAGACGTACGTACACAAAAGGAATGATAAAATCACAGCCAGTGTCCAGCTGCCGCAGTACGTACCTGTCTATTTCGGAGCTTACTTGCGTACGGTAGGCTTGCTGCAAGGCATCGATTAGTTTCATCCATGAGACTACCGAACGATCTGGAGATCACACTCTTCCAATTAATCGTGGAACCTACACTCCGGATCGCTACTCTAGCTACATTCAATCAACGAGAATATTCAGCGAGACTTGGGCACGTTTGGTTCCTTTGCTTATCACTATATATGTTGCCTTGCCAAGCGAGGCTGTACAGTAAACATGAGCGTGTGCTTCTGTCGCCTAGATACCTTGGGGCTTGAGCGGGCGAGCTTTGCCTTGCTTTCGTGAGAGAGCCAATTTGGGCGTGGTTCGGATCGCCCCATTGGATCATCGAACCGAGTCAAAAAAACGATTCTAGTGGAGCACAGGTTCGGTCTAAAATACGAAGGAGGGCCGATGGTTCGATCCGTGGAGAACCATTGGATCGAACCAAATTATCGTCGGCTTCGTATTGTCAACATGCTTTCGTGTTGTCCGACGCGCCGTTGGTCCGTGTTACGCAAAACATGTGAAGTGATTCTGCCCTTCGCGGCTTCGCCTTCTCGTACATCGGCGGCAGTGTCATCCGACGAGGAGACGTCGAGGAATACGCATGCATAAGTATTTTTCGAGAAACATCCAAAGCATGTTAGTAGGCTTTCTGTTGATTTGCAGGGGCGAACACGTCAGCACTGTAGGAAGCAAGGGACGTCCGTATGTATACCGCAGTAGAATAAACATACGACGTACATCAGGTTCGAACCGTGAGACCCATTGGGTCATATGGACCAAAGTAGTATTAGCAAACGGAATCGATCCATCGCCCCTCATTAGTTGATAGGATCAGGTGGAACGGTTCGGTTCGACTCATTGGTGCTCCACGCCCATCTTGACTCCTCGTTACCCGTGCCATCCGGGCAAGGCAAGGCAAGGCGAGGCGAGGCGCCATAAGGGCATGTACAGCGCGGCGGTATAGGGCGTCGGTAAGCCGATGATTTTGCAGAAAAGCACCTCCGCGAGCCAGTCGACGACCCGTGCGTCGTCTCGCCAGACGACGGGGTTGTCCCGTTCTCCCACGCCAAACCGACGGGACGCGACGAGCTCGGCACGGGCTGTACCCGTCGTCGTCTCGAGACGCCGCCGCTGCCGGATCCCACACGGAGAGCGCGCGCGGGAGAGTTTTACCCACCAAATCCAGGTGAGGGCAGAGAGCCGGTTCCTGAGCACGACGGAGGGCGGGCTCGGCGGGGAGGCGCGACGCCGACGAGGATGGGGTGGGGAAGGGGAGGAGGCGCCGCCGGGGCAGCAGCATCAATAGCCGCGAGATCCGGCCACCAGCACCAGCACCGACGGCTCCCGCATCGCCCCCGCCCGCCGCGGCAGAATTGCCGCGCCGCGTCGTGGAGGGAGAGCCGCCGGAGCGCGCCGCCTCGCCGACGGCTCCCGCCGCTGGTGACGCCGCCCAGCAGCGGCGCCGAATCGAGGGCCGCGTCGGTGCGGGTGCTCGGAGAGCGGGCCGGCGGCGGCGGGCGCATGGCCGCGAGCGCCTCCTCGAGCGCTCTACTCCGTCGCCGGCGAGCCCTCCTCTGCCTCCGCACCCCACCACGCCGCCGCTGAGGAGGAGGCCTCCATGGCTGCGGCTGGGAGAAGGAGGCCACCATGGCCCCGTCCGTTGCGCCTCCTCGCTCGGGCCTCGATCCCGCCGCCGGATCCGGCCTCGAGGAGGCCTCCATGGCCGCGGCGGGGAAGAGGAGGCCGCCATGGCCCCGCCGCCCGCAGGGGAAAGGAGGATGGAGAAGGGAGGGAGGGAGGAAGGCGACGCGGGAGCAGAGGAGCGGCTGGCGAGGGAGCAGAGGATGGGGAGAGAAAATGAGAGAAGCAAGCGCGTGGCCCTCACCGGCGAGCTTGGTGGAGGAGCAAGCGCCGGCAGTGTAGAGAAAATGAGAGCAGGAGGAAATCGGAAAGTAGAGAGAAGGATTGCTTCTTGGCTTCTTGCAGGTTCTCTCGGTGCAGTGGAGAAAGCGGGGAGCTAGTGTTGCTGCCGACAGAGAGAGAAAATGAGAGTGGAAGGCAATGCACAGATGCAATCAAATAGCCACACAATGGTATATGCATCTGTAGTTGATCTTAAACTCCATACAAAGCATTAAATAGTTTATAGACAACCTCTCTATCTATAGACTGTATGAGTTGTCTGTACATCCGTCTATACGCACAGTTCGAGATTCTACATACAACATGCCGTCTAAGGGCTGTACATGCCCTAACCAAACATGCCAAAGAGTTGTTCGTCTGAATTAGCGCTGGCCACTGGGTCGTCGCTGAACATAATCATTCACTCTGGTAAAGAAGGTTGCGCGGCTTGCTCCTCAACGAGCTTTCTTCATTCCACGGTTGGATATCGAACTTTTCTGCCATGCAAAGACAAAGCAGATGTTTAACTCCAGTGCAGCCAGATCCAGCGACGGCTACGTGCTAGCTGACACTGAATGTGAGCGCTGGTTAACTACTTAACTGAACGGGGGATATTAATGCAGCGGCTGGGATATTAATAAATATTCTCTTTTCTAAAAAACTGAACGGGGGAACGTGCTTAACTTCGTGCCAACGGCCTTTATCACTGAATTTGCATAGTAATTTTTTCTTGAATATAAACGCGGCCGCGCATTTGAAGTAGTAACAAACACCCCATATGGAATGCGACATTGGGGCTGACACTACCCAACTAGGGTTTAATTAATACTACTATTTTCATTCTAAATTATTGTTCGATGTTAACTTTTTCGCAACGTTTGACCATTTATCTTGTTCAAAAAAAATTATCCTTTATCTTATTAATACACACCTTGATCCTTTCATTTTTCCATTAATCTAAATCTAGCAACTAAGGGCAAGTATAACAATGCAGACAGCGGCTGTCTTTTTGACATAAACAGATAGCTAAACAGACATTTTATACAGCAGTACATACAACTGCTATCTATTTAACTGTCTACAGAATAATTAATTTTCCAACAAACAAAGCCTTGCCACCGCATGTACTCACGTCCTGCGCCTAGGACCACGAGCCGGCAGCCGTAGCTGAACCAGGCGCCGGCTCCATGTTGAAACGAGGCCCGCGGCCCGCGGGGGGTCTTTGCAATATTTCTCTGCATGTCGACGACAAGCAACAGGGCGTTGTCCCTGCCCTAACACCCTTAAATCTACAAAGCTTCAGAAGCCACTTGTACTGATAACAAAACATACTAAATCTGCAGCTTAGCTATTGGTGATAAAATCTTTTCTGAAAGCTTATTATCGGGAAATATAGATCAAACTAAATGATATAGATTGTAGATAACAGTAAGCCAGCACCAGAGCAAGTAACAAAATTGAATAGAAATTCAATACAAGGGCATAGATGAAGAAAACCATGTGATCGGAACTAGCGCGAAAGTGCCTAATCTGCATATCAGGTAATCGTTTCGACCAAAGTGTCGTTCCCCTTTCTTTTGTTACGAGACGATGCAAAGCCAGAAAAAATCGACACCAAACCCATGTTACAGAGTGGGGAGGAGTGAAGATCGACGCCAGTAGAAGTAGAGAGGAAGCGATTACACTGATTGGCGTCGTCGGGGACGTCGCCGCCGCTGCCGTTATTCATCACCGTCTTCCTTCTCGAAGTTTCCCTGTCCCTGGTGGGGATTAAGGTTTTGGCCTTTTGGGTCGTCTCGGTGGCTCGGTGTAGATAAAATGAAGGGTCGGGTTATAGCCCGACCCGGTGAGGATACACGGCTATTCGATGTTGATAGGACAGACAAAAGGTTTTGGTTGTGGTGCGGTGGGGCCTCTGCGGAGTCAACGATGTGTTGGATTACTAGCAATTTGCATCTTGGCTGTGTTTAGTTACAGGTCAAATCAACAAACTTCTCAAAATTCTCTGTCGAAACTTCAATATTCACCTATCACATCAAATTTCTCTCCTCGTGCATTGAACACTAAACGTGGGTAAATAAAAAAACTAATTACATGATTTTGATGTACACGATGAAACAAATCTTTTGAGCCTAATTAGGTCATGGTAGGACAATGTTTACCATAAACAAACGAAAAATACTACAATGCGCTACAGTATCGGATGTGACATTTTCACCAAACTTTTCATTCATCTTTTTGGAACTAAACACACCCCTTGTTGTTCGTAGAACCAAGCTTGGATGAAGAAAACCATGTGATCGGAACTAGTGCGAAAGTGCCTAATCCGTGCATATCAGGTAATCGTTTCCACCAAAATGCTGTTTCCCTTTCTTTTATTACGAGACGATGCAAAGTCAGGTTATTGTAGTTCTGTTTTGCGGGTAAAGGTTATTTTAGGTTTTTTATGTGACTTTATACCTACTTTTTAATCAATAGATTCAAAAAACTATGGATTAAATTTTAATAATCTAAACTTACGGTCTAGTTTTTGGTCCTAAATAATCTAAACAGCACATTTGCCTGACCCGGTGACCGGGTACTTACAACCGTACAAGTTGTGCGTTCACGTGTTTGTGTGATCAATTTCAGGCACGCAGCTTCAGTTCATCAGTTGTGATCGAATCTCGTTTGTGAAGAAGGATGAGCTGAGACACGGAACGGTGAACGGGCACCGCGTAGCTTCTTGGGGGCATATGATTGGATGGTAATGGTATACAGTGTATGACGTGATCATGCGTCGCGACACAACAATTTTTTTTTGAAGGAACGCAGGCCAAAACTGTTGCCCGAATGCTGATGATCACATGGAAATGCACTCTGTCCAATCGACCGCATACGGGGCTCCTATACAGCTTTCATGTGCCTAGTTTTTTTAGAATGACACAGTACAACGCAGACGCTCACACATGCACACACACTCACCCCTATGAATACACGTGCACAAACCCTACCCCTATGAGCACCTCCGAAGGACCGAGTACCCGGCAGATCTGGAGATTTCCGAAGTCACCATTGGCACCTCGTTGTCTACGGGAACGCCGCTTACCACTTAATGCATAGCGCCAGAAAATCCTTGGGAAAATCTCAGGAAAAGGTGCGAGCATCAGGATTTGAACCCTGATGGGTAGCGTCCCACTGGACCGTCCTGCCATTGGACTACAAGCCAATTCGCTTCCATGTGGTAGTTAAGCAACATGGCTTAGAGGGCCATCTAGGCCCAACACACTAGTACTATCTATGGGTATCAGTGCGCATTCTTCAATAGACTTTTTTCATTCCGTTGAAAACAAAGTCACACACGTAGTTGTATTCGAATATTTTTTGGCACGAAATTTTATTAGGCTCCAACAGTGTAATATGATACTAGATTCAACATTTTTATCAACCTAATTCAACATTTTAACAATATTGGTTCAACATTTATAGAAAATTAATTCAACATTTTCTAAAAAATGTTGAAATAGTATATTACAAATGTTGAACTAGTTTTCGGTAAATGTTGATTTTAAAAAACTATTTAAAAATATGAAATATATTCAAGTTGGAGCTTGTTTTGTCGTATAAATTCTAACGAACGCCACGGTTCAAACGATTTTGAAAAATGATTTACGATTTGAGAGAAAATTGAAATTAAAGATCGAAATCTAAATGGAATCACATCGATCCAGCTCGCGCATGCAGCAGCCGCATACACCGCCTGCTGTCCACGTGCACCTCTCTCACCGTTGGTGGCTTTTCTTCCGCAATAATCTGATTCGTTCATATGATGTGCACGGATCTCAAACATTGGAAGCCACCTAGTTAAAAAAAACTTCCGGAAGCCATATAGGATTTCCGATACAGGGGTAGGGCCACCACCAACTAGGCCGCGAGAAGTGTCGATGATCCAAGCGGCACCACCAGCGCGAGTACGAAGGCCGCGCGACGGCGGCCCGCGGGGCTCCTCGCTGGCCCTGATTTCTTCGGGATCCATCCATAGTGGAATTGGCTTGTCTCTCTCGATCCATACCGGTGTCGAACTGTCGATTAGCACTGCCACTAGGCTTTTTGCTAGTGAATTGGTTTGTAGTCCAATGGTAGGACAGTCAAGTGGGACGCTACCCATCAGAGTTTAAATCCTGGTGTTCGCATCTTTTCCTGGGATTTTTCCAAGGATTTTCCAGCGCTATGCGTTAAGTGGCAAGCGTCGTTCCCGTCGACAACGAGGTGCCAATGGTGACTTCGGGAATCTCCATATCTGCCGGGTGCCAGTCCATCGGAGGTGCTCATAGGGGTAGGGTTTGCGTACGTGTATTCTTAGGGGTGAGTGTGCGTGCAACACGAGTGACAGCTGTTCCCAACGTTTTACTTCGGGTGTATTTAGATCCCTGGAAAAGTTGGTCGATAAGTCACATCTGACGTTGTAGCGCAGTGTAACACTTTTCGTTTGTTCGTGGTAATTGTTGTCCTACCATGAACTAACTAGCCTCTAAAGATTCGTCTCGTCGTGTACATCAAAATATGCAATTAGTTTTTTTATTTACCTACATTTAATGCTATATGCATGCATCATTTGTTATATTTAATGTTTTGATGTGATGTCGATATGATGAAAAGTTTGAGAAGTTTGGTGAAACTAAACACACCCTTCGTCTAAAAATCACAGTATGCCCTTGTTTAGTTTCAAACTTTGGAATACCAAAATTAGAAAGTGTCGTAAATATGACACTGTATCATTTCGTTGGTATTTGTGAATAATTATCCAAACATTGATTAATTAGGCTCAAAATATCCGTCTCGCAAAGTACAAAACTGTGCAATTAGTTTTTGATTTCATCTACATTTAATACTCTATGCATGTGTCGATATTTTGATATGATGAGAATCTTTTTTTTACATAGTAGAATTTAGGGGTGGAATTTAGAAACTAAAGAAGGCCATTTTCCCAGCAACGTCTAAAAATCACAGTACAACAGCGGTAAACCGGAACAGTAGTAACGATTCACGAACGGTAACAGGCTAAGGGCAGGTACATTGCTACACATCAGCGGTCTCATAGGTCGTCTCATGCAGTGCCACGTAGAATTTTTGCTGATGTGGAGGAGAGAGAGCAAGGTGAGAGAACGAGGTCGTTGTTTCGCGAAACAACCGCCTTATGAGCTAAATTTTAGGACTATGAGTCAACTCTCTAACCATTGTACGAGTTTTCTTGTCATACAACCAATAATATTTCTTTATTTCTCCATAAATTAAGGAATTTTGGATTATTATGAGACAATTAAAACAACAACCTATTGTATAGATTGTTTGATAAGTTGACTCAAGATTATGCGTCGCTGCATGAGACCGTCTAACAGACGACGCGAGTACTTGGCCTGACAGCACACGGTACCTTCCGTAACACACTTCCATGAAAGCATCAGACAAACACGTAACGGTAGACCTGGTCCATAGACCACGGTGGCATCTCCCCGAATCGAAAGCCTTCCCGACGCTGCGCCTGCGCACGGGCGGTGTAGATCACACCTCGTTTCGTAGACCTCGACCTTCCAGGTGGGCCAAACCAAACCAGGTCTCCCCATTCCCATCCCCCACTTTAAACCCCGAGGTGTACAGGCGAAGCCAGCCGGGGGAGCGGAGCGGCCAAGCAGCAGCGGCGCGGGGTGGCAGTGGGGCGGCCCGAGTGCGGCGAGCGTCGTCTCGAGAAGACGTAAGACCCCTCCTCCTCCACACAGGATGTGCTCCAAGCCTCCAACCCTAGCGCGGCTCTGCTTCGTTTGGGGGCGTAGGTTGATTTTGCGCTCTTGCTACGGCTTGGGGTGGGGTCCCGTTGGCGGTTCGTTCAGTGTGGGGTTGCCGCTTCGTATCTGATCGAGCGGGGGGTTTGCGCGGGTGGCGATCGCTCGTGCTCCTCCGCAATTTCTCCGATTTTGGTTTCAAATCGATGCTCGATGCCAGTTTAGTTCGTGCTGCGTGTTCATCCGCGGCGGTTCGGTTTTCCACTGGGGGTTTTGGTGTGGGTTCTCTGATTATATGGGTGCGGCGCACCGGTGCAGGTAGCTTCTAGATTTTGTTTTTCTGGGAGATTTTTAAATAATCTTTGTGGCTACGTCGTTTCTATCTGCTTTGATTTGGCCCCTGCGTCCCAGGAGCGTTTTGCGCTCGAACGCTTGATAGATTGTTCAATTTGATGTCCCGGTGTAGCCCCCAAACTAGGAATCGCTTTGGCTCGTGCAGTGCAGGAGCAGTTATGGCTGATACGCTGTTGCTCTTGTGTTTGCTAACGTCAGAAACCTCCTTTTTCCATCCATGGCAGACTGTTCGTTTCCAGTTTGGTGAGCAAGTGTGTCAGTGTGTGAAGTTGTGGTCGCATGTCGATTGTTTGATTATTCACTTGTTTGATGCCTGGATTGGCCCAGGAGGTAATTCATATACCTTTCGCTTGTATCTGTTTGGCGGGATATGTCATCGCGGATCATGTTTTCATTAATATGTGAATATTTGATGCATATCATTAATAGTTGGTGTTCATCCAGTTCTAAGCGTTACATTCGCGCCTTATCTTCCTATGTAATGCTTAAAACTGGACAAGCATTGCATTTGAGAAAAAAAAATGGATGAGCATCTGTATCTTATAACTATTCTTCTTAATGCAATAATATGCAGTTTTCTTGTGTCTTTGAGAAAAAAATGATATTATTGTGACCCTTCATGTCCTTATGTGATGATTATGTCGATTCATCAAAGATTAAAAGTTGTTGCCCTGAGTCATGATTAGCAAATAGTTTGTCCGCAAAATTATTTATGGCTAGTGGTTTGAGTCTATGTGATACTGATACCATAATTTTCGCTATTACACCTATCCATAACTGGTTCCTGTACATTTTCTCAAACCAAAAAACACTTCAGAAGGACTAAGAACAGGATGAATTATCAGATCCCCATTGAACATTTTCTGATTAGCTTAGTTCTTTTGTCCATTTTGTATCTTAGTATATGAATCATTTTATTGACTGGCATTTTACTATGTATTCAAGAATTTCGACCATTCTTATTCAATACTCTCAATAGTTTCTTTTACTAATAATTCTAGTGCTCAACTGCTTTTCCTTTAATGTGTCCTTATTATGTGATGAACACCTAAAGGTTCTTTTGTTGGCCAGGTTTGACAGTTCAGAAGTTGCCTTTTGGAAGGTCCTCAACATGGATCTATCCCATTCAACAACTTCATCCAGTGCCAATGAAACCAGGGCACTTAATACATTGCTTGATGTGTTCGGCTGTGCCTTTTCACATGATGATATAGCTGATGCATATATGAAAGCAAATGGTGATGTGATCAAAGCTGGGGATTTCTTAACTGATCTTCAACTTTCATTGCCTCATAGCAATGATGTTGATCCAGGTGTCAAAACTAAGGCAACCAAGATTGAAAAGGCAGTTGAAGAAAACTATATGGAGAATTCAAGCCAACCAAGAACGTTTTCCCAAATTGGGCAGGCAGCAGAAGAAATGCATATAGAGAATTCAGATCAAACAAGAATGACTGGAAAGTTGCATAAGTATAGTGCTGCATCTGGTACTGTGTCCGGCATGTTAGGAAAAGAATCTGTCACGGCTACAGCAACAGCGAATATAGCATCAAAACAAGACAAACCTCTAAAGGTTGAACTGCTAGAGTGCATACGCAATGATTTTAAGGTGAAATCTGATGAATCTGATTCTGCACCAAGGCGAGAGACTTTGAGTTACAAGGACGCTGAGGAGTTTCTGTTTTCCATGCTTGGTGAAGGATCTAAGCTCAGTATGGAAGTAATTTGTGAAGTTCTAGGTTAGCATGTCTACTATCCCACCTGTATTTCGCCCATTCTTTTCATTGTTCCATGACGTGTCTTGACTGTTTGTAATTTCGTTTTGCAGGTAGCTGTGGATATGATATTAAGAAGGTAGTGATACATACTTCTTGTTATTGTGTACTTTCTGTTGCTCCTGACTGTCACAGATTGCATGGTAGGGTTTAGCATTTGTCGTGACATTTTCTTCCTGGCTTACTCATAGAATTGTGCTGTTGTATGCAGACATTGGAGGAATGGATATCATATTCTGGAAAGGGTTTAGGGGAAAAGGCAGAAAGCAAACATAATGTGATACAAGTAAGACTACTTATGACTCTCATCTGTAACTTTTGAACTGTGCTTCTGTATCCCAGGATCTGTGCAACTTTGAGGATTGTTTGGTCTTTATATACTTTGATTTGATGCACTCTATTACAATTCCTTTTGTGTTCGTTTATCCTGAACTATGTATGTAGTATTTTGCTAATCTATGAACTCTATTTGATCTTTAGCGTACATCATTTAATAAGGCCCCTTTCTAGCTTGCCATGGAGTATGTGATTTTTTTTCTGTGTCAATTATGATCTTAGTTTTCGTCCTTTTAGGTGGTAGCTCTGTTCCCAATCGACTATTGGTCAATGTACCAATGCAACTCCTCGTGCTAGTTTATATATGAAAGTTCCATATGTTTGCTTTTTGGTATAAATATTTGATGATTGTAGCCTGACATATCAACGGTGCAGGATGTGGCAGTAGAATGTTCTGTTTCCAAGGGAAGATGCTTAGCCTCACAGTCCTCCATGAGGTTCTACTTATCCTCTTATTTATTGGTTTCCCCTCTCTTTCCACCGGTGAGCTGACATATATTTTGCTTCATGTAACACTTCTCTTTGTAGTGCCTGTTCTTCGCAAGAGGGGATGCAGAGAAGAAAATCACAGATTTTTCCAAGAGAGTTGGTAGAAGCAGTCTTGACTGTACCTAGAAGATTGGTGGATGAGCCAAAAGTAACACGATGTCAATTGGGTGCAAATCGAAGCGGAGTCCCAGATCAGAAACCAGTCTTGAAACCTCTGGATGATTTTCCCAACAAAGTTATCATCGGTAGTAAAGGTATACTCAGCATACTAGTGCTTTCTTTGTTTTCAGAATTTAGGTTGATTATGCATTTTATGAGAAGCATACTTAGCATAATTTCTTTTCCATCTTTCTGCTTCTATTTCAACATCTTTAATCTTTTGTGCCAACATATTCAATTAAGCCTGTAACATATTTACTGTTTAGAATTGAACAAAAAAAAAGTGAACAGATAAAACCAACCATAGTACAACCTTTCCAGCGGCTTGATGCCCATATTAAAGACAACATCAGTATCAAGCTCTCAATTATATTAGTTCAATGTATCTGCATTGTTATACTGAACTTATGTGTTAAGAATTCTGTTAACATGTCCATCCTCTAAGAATGTATGGTATAGTATGGTAGGAAAAAGTAAAGTTATTATTCATTTGTTGCTAAAATTTAGATTACCTGTTGAAACCTGTAAATAATATTGTGACAAAATATCATCTGAAGTCTGAACACTCAGTTACTGCTAGGTATGCTGTACAGGTTTTCAGATGAACAAATTTGATATTTGCCAGTGACAAGTTGACAGCTGTGGGTGGTGTAGTCTGTCCTAGTATTCTTAGTCCACCAATATTGCCTACCTTTTAGAATCTATTTACTGTTATATTTCAGTTAGTTAACTGCTGTAATTTTCCATCTTTTAGCAATAGTGAAGAACAGTGGATGTAGGAATTGGGAGGATAATTCCTTACCTGCATATATGAGTTGGTTTGATTGTATTCCACCGCCATCAGACATGGTTTTGCCGAAGCTAGAGTGGCGAGGTACGTCTAAAAGCCAATGATCATGTTTTTCATTTGTTGTAAATTATCACTATACCCTACATGATCCATAATTTCCTAACCTGAAAGTTTTTCTTTCTTCTGGCATTTGTGCTGTAGGGACATGCATTGGTCATGCATATGCTGAGTGCCTGACTTCTAGGAGGCGATTAATGGCAGAAAATAATGAGGCTCCAATTGATCAGGTCACTGATGTTTCAATTCCATGGCTGGTTCAAGAGTTGACGAAATCTGGTGCCCTCACAAAATTTGGAGGGAAGACACTGGATGTTTCTGAGTATATACGCAAATATGGTGCGCCCCTTGTAGGAAAAACTGAGCGTGCATATATATCAGATTATAGAATAGCAGGGTTAACAAATCTGCAGGATATTCTGGTCTTTGATCTACCAGATGTGTTGAACACAGCTAAATTCCTTGAAGTCCTAGATGAAAGAGTGGCACTTCTAATGGAGATTGATGAAAATGGTCCAGTCGTTGGCTTGTTCAATGCAGGTCCTCATTGGCCTGACGCAAATGGCAAAATTTATTATGATAATTGTGGACATGAGTTTTCCCGATCTAAGGGTGATGAGGGCATGTCTTTTGGGCCACATGCATCTTTGATATACGGCTTTGACAACTCTGCCAATGATCCCTTTGATATAGAGCTCTTATTGCTAGACAATATGGGCCCGACAGTCCATTCGGAGGGGCATGCTCGTATGAATATAAGTTCCCTGAGGGGATACATTGCCCCATATGTGTGCAATTACCGAAGGTAAACTACCACATTTACTAAATCGATATTGTCCTGTATTTATCTGTCGATTTTCATCACTGTATTTCCTCTTTTATCTATTCTAGATTGCCAGATTTTGCATTGAGATTTGCAAATGTCTGCATATCTAGTTTTATTTCTGCACTGTGAAACTAATTGCATGCATTAACACGATGATGCTATGTCCAAACTTCTTATTCATAGTTTTCAAGTTTTGGTATTACAATCCAGAAACAGTGTTACATTCTTATGGAACCTATATCTAAACTATTATTTTTCAGCGACGGGTGTCCTGTTGGCACTTCTATTAGCAGGTCAAACCTAATGGTAACTAATCATGGAGAGAATGAAAGAGTAAAGTATGCTGTTTCATATATGCAAGGATGGTGTGATAGTGTTGAAGATTATGTAAGTAACTTTCTGGTCTTTTGTAAAATTGTTGGGAGGATAGATGTACAACACACATGACAACTGCACGCGACCATGTTAAAAAAACTAAGTGCTGTCCTTGTTATTCTTGTTCTGCAGCATTCAGCGTTCCCGGATCTTGATGAGTGGTCATCATTCTTTGGTGTTTATGACGGCCATGGAGGTATTATCTTCATTCCATATTCTTATTAACAAAAGTTTCAAACCAACTGATTATAAGCATGTTTCATTAAAATCTCGCAGAACTCAGACCTCTGGCAAAAGTCAAGTCGCTTGACTGTTCTTTGAATAGGTTTTTCTACATGATTGCTTTGGAAACTTGCTTTTTGCGGACACTTATTTTTACATATTTCTTTGATGCGATAGTTCAACATATAGAATGATTCTGGTAAATTTTGAATGGAATCCTGTTGATACAAAACCTAAGTGATTGATCCAGTCTTTCTTTTTCCTCTGGAGATGTTTGTACCTGCATTTCTTTCCTAGTATTTAATTTCCTGGGATACTATACTATTGAAGGAAGTTTCATATATTGGTGCTCACAACTTCCTGTTGATCTATAAGCTTTTATGCACACAAGAGCACTATTGATTTTCCCTTGCCTTCATGCGTATGACAGTTTGTATAAGGTGACATACTGACTTGCTTGTTTTCTGCTTCAGGACCTACTACAGCTTTGTATTGTGCTGAAAATTTCCATAATGAGTTTCTACACCAAGCAAACTACCACAGCGATCCAGAGAATGCAATGAAGAAAACATTTATCAGGTTGCTTTATGCTATTAATACATACACTTAAGTTTTGTTGATTCTATTTGTTCATATTTGTAATCTTTGTTCACACTTCAATTATTGCAGGATAGATAGTACATTGGTGGATATATGGAGGAAATCAACAAAACGTCGTGGCGTTAATGTTTGTCCTTTAATGAAGGTGAAATCTCAGTTACTGAAGGCTCTTCAAGTACACTTCCATCTTTTCAAGATATTGATTGGAAATGTATATCAGTAATTACCAATGTTATCTTATAAGAAAACAACTGGAAGAAGTGGAGGGCTGGAGGCTCTACTTCCTTTTGGATATGTGCATTGAAGTTGGAATATCTAACACCTATCCTCAATTGTTGGTATATTGATTTACTATTTTGTTGACTTGAAGGAAGAATTAGCTTGTTCTATGAGATGTGACTTCTTTCTTTGGATCTTTCTCACATTCTTTTTTCTACTGGATTGCAAACACATATAAAAAAAAAGTTTTCCCTGGTTGTGCGCCTGACCTATTTCCTTGCACCCTTTCCCTTTCATGTGACATTGGAACTGTCTGTTACATAGTCCAGTGTTTTTCTATGTAGGCACTCTGTTGTGAAGAGAGCGAAGCTGATTTTAGCACAGCATGTGCAGTTCTCATTAGAGGAAACAGGATAATAATTGGGAATGCTGGTGATTCTCGTGCAGTCCTCTCAAGGAATGGTCAGGTGTGGCGATTATTTTCTTGCCAGATGCCTTATCATCATTTAATTTATTCCATAATAAGATAAACTCGTTCCGATACTGACTCAACATTCTTGTTTTATCCACTATACTCATAGGCACTTGATTTAAATATCAGACATAGAGTTGACTATCTGTCTAAAAGACATGTAGCGGCTCGCATAATCAAAGATAAGTGTGGTGGTAGCCAACGAATTCTGGGAAATTTAGACATCAGCAAAGTGATTGGTATAACCTAATCTAGTTTTGTCCATTGCTTGTCTATAGGTTAATGTGATATATTGCATTGTAACTGCTGCCGCACCTTTCAGGGTTTGCGCCGTACAAGGCATACACAGATTTGGGAAGGAAAGAACTTGTGGTGACATGTGAACCTGATATTCACACTGTAAGCAACCCCACCCTATACACCACCACTATCACCCACTATCACCAAAAAAAAAAGCACGCAGCACAAAATGATCTTGTGGAAACTAACCACTTCTTCCCTTTAATGTAGGAGACCATAACAGATGACACTGATTTCCTTGTTATAGCAAGTGATGGTATCTGGTAATGTGATAATATGTTTTACACAGTTTCTTCTTCTTGATTGGGAGCTTATGTATTACTAAAAGTCAACTTACTGCATTCTGTCAGAAAGTAGCTGCATATCAGACCCATCTATCAGTACACTTGGCATCTTTGTTATCTCGTCTTTTTAGCTTTGTAGTTGCGTCCATATCTCCATGTTGAATTTGTAATCTGTATTTGGCTCTGTAGGAATCACATGCAGAGCCAATCTGTTGTCGATTTTATTCACCGGCACCTAGAACAAGTGAGTTGCCCTTTTCTCCTTGCGCATTTGTCATGTTTTCATGCCAATGATTTCATTAACTAATAAGTACCTTAGAACTATTTGCTGTGTTCGAGAAATAACTTTATTCTGATAGTATAAATAGCATGTTTCCTGTCAAAAGGAGGAAGAAAATGCCATTCTGTATTTAGGGGTGTTTGGTTTGAGAAATGTAGTACACCTCATTCCTCGTATGCATATAATTATTAGTATAAACATGAGGAATGAGGCCATCTCACCAAAAAAAATTCATGGGATTAACTCATGACACCCCACCCCACACCCCATCTGGGATGAGGTGATCCTCAAAAGTGGAACCAAACACTCCATTAGTGTACTTGGTTTTCTAACATTCGTCCACTTGTTGTATAATCACTATTACCCTTATGGTGACTGATCTCACATTTATCCACTTGGTATAATCATTATTACCCTCATGCTGCAGTCACCGCAGGAGGAGACAAACTTGGGTACTGTCTGTGAAAGGTTGCTTGCGTACTGCAACCCTGGAGGAGATAACATGACGATAATGCTGGTCCAGTTCAAGATGCCTGCGGTCGCTTCTGCTGTTGCATCCAGAACCGAGCCTGGAATCAAGATTCTTCAGACGTGAACTGGGGACTTCGGAGCCCTTCAATTTTTTATCGAGAAGAGTAGGAAACCCTGTAGAGAGTAGAAACAGAAAAGTTTTGTAACTTTCCACTTGTTAAAACTATCGGATTAGGGTGTTTTCGTAGTAGTCGCATCCTAGATAAGTTGGAGAGACAACTTGGGAGCCCAATGTGCATAGCTCAATGTTCACATCGACACATCCAGTGTTGACGTGTTGTAGATCAATCCGCTAGTACTTACCATAAGTTAGCTCATTCAGTTGTAACTTTGTCTGCCCAATAGTTTCATTTCATCATTTGGTTAACCGATTTTACCTTTGTCAGGGACCTTTCAGATTCCGCTATACTCGTTGCTGCCATTTGTCAGACAGGAACACAATTGCAATTGTTGTTGCCTTATGAACGAGCTAAACCGGCTCCGGCTCACGAGTTCAGTTCAACTCGACCAATCAAACAAACCAAGCTAAGCATCAATGCTAACGAGACAGCTCGTTCGCTTGATAAATATAATAACATCAAACTTTTCTTTTTTATTAATATAATAGTATTACCGTTGCTTGGGTTAATTGGATATAAGCCATTATTATTATGATGCTTTAGAGATATACCATTACTATTCGTGGTATTACAAGCCATTATTAATATAATTGGCTCAACATATTACAATTCCACAAATCTTCAATATATGCTATTACCTGCCCCTTCGATGGAGTTGTAATTTTTTTTAACCAACTTGTCTCTTCTTCCTCCTCTCATCTCAGTCACCTTAGTTCATGTGTTGCATTTGTAGTGCGGCTGCCATTTCCTCAACATCGTCCATCACATGCTCCATGCCTGCACAAGCAGCCTGCGGCTCCTCGCGTCATCCACTTCCACGATCATTTGTTTCCCAAATCTTCCAGGCGCCACTGCTTTCTTTTCGGTAAGTCTACGGCGCGCTGTGTCGCGCTCGCGCCGAAGCGCGCGATCCCCGCGCATCGTTCTTCTCCGGCGCCGGCGACCGGGTTAGCGCCCGGGGTTAGGGGGGCCGGGTTGCCGGGGGAAGATCCGACGCCGGCGGCTCTAGAAGAAGGCTTCGGGGGCGGCGGTTGGCTCGGCGGGGGCGACGGTCGCCGGGCGGAAGGCCGGGCGGCGAGGGCGCCGCCGGCCGGGGACCCCCGGTGGGCGGTGCCGGCGGCGGGGGCGGAGACGGTGGAGAGGAGACGGCGGCGTCCCGACAGATTAGCGTGGAGGCGGTGGTCGGCGGCGGCGGGGCGCCGCCGGAGCCCGGGGCGGCGGAGGCGGCGGGGGCGAAGGAAGCGGCGCCGACGAGTTAGTGTTGGCCGCGGCGGTGGGCGGCGGCGGAGGCGGCGGGAGCCGCCGGAGCCGGGCGGCGGGGCTTGCCGGCGGGGGAGAAGACGACGGGTCGCGCGCTCCCCTAACGCGCGCCCCGTCGCGCGATAACCCCGTCCTTTCTTTTCCCTCTCCCTGCTGCAGGCCGGCAGTGCTGTTGCTGTTGCCGAAAAAAATCAGCAGTCGCCAACGGCTTGTTCTGTCCAATACCAATACCATCCAAAATCAGTAACCGCCTAACCGGTCCATGTTAGCTCACAGATTCGACATCGCAGCTATGGATTGTGGTAGAGGGTAGCTCTATTGTGCCGATGAGGAACTTGATTGAGGCACAATCCCAGTGCTTGCAGATGTCCCAATGGGAGGCCATCCTCCATGACCCGACCTCTCGTGCACGGGCGCCGCGGTGCCCTCCCACGGCCCTGCCTCATCGCCTTCACCAGGGGACAGGGGCGGTGGACGCCACTCCCTGTCGCAGCGGCCTTGGCGTCGACGGTGGCAGGAGAGACAGCGCCATGGGCGCCAGGCCACGCTGCCTTGCTAGAGATGGGAGGACGGAGTGGGCTGCTGCATATCCAGCCATGGTGGTGTGGTGGCGAGCACCAACGACAGCCATCATGAGGGCCGAGTTTGTCAAGGTGGCCGGCCAGCAGGATCGGCGATGGCAGATGAAGAGAGGGGAGGGTCCGAGGAAGGAAGAAGACGGTCAACTTGGTCAAAAGTTTTCAAAAAATGTATTGAAGGGGTATCTTTTCAATACCGTCAGTAGTAATAGTATATCCAATTAACCCTTGTTATTTTGCTAAAATAAACCTGTCAAGTTGTCTTCAAGTTTGTAAGTCAAATCTAGCACTAATTAAATCTATTTTGAGTCTTTATTAAACGTCTATGTTATTCCAATTTATTTCTTTTTTTACTTGTTTCTACAATAATTATCATAGATATTATTAATATACTTATATTATCATATGGTGGTTAAAGCCAAACAAACTAGCTTGAGCCTTTTAAGCTCATTAAGGCTGCTGTGAACCAGCAGAACACCAACTTGCAACAGCAACACACGATGCAAGTTCAACCCATGCTCTATGAAACATTATGCAGTGGGCATAACCCAGCCACAGAAACTGACACGGGCAAAGTGAACATTCAGCGAACCATGAAAGGCAACCATAAGCACTAATCATGATGACATGATATCTTCAATGCTGAAATAGGTTTAACAGCAATATATAATCTTTCATTTATATAATTTATAAACATATATTTAGAAGATGGCTGAAACTGCTGGCGACACGTAGTAGCAGAATTGCATCCTGACATCGCCAGGTGGATGACAAATCAACAGCAACTGAAATTACATGAAAGAAATGTCAGTTGTTTACACAAACTAGAGATTTCTTAGGTCAAATAGAAATTCCCAAAATCTCACGCATGCAGTTATTTTGACTGGAATAAATCAAATCTGAGCAGTTATTTTGGCTGCAATAAACTAATGTACAATCTCAGCCAGTGACATTTCCAGTATCTATTGCCATACCCATGCAATAAGTATAAATATCCAAGGAGAAATAGACAATATAACCCTTGAGCTGGTGATAATGCACCGCACCTCAAAGCAACTAACCAGCTATGCATCAACAATTTCGTATTGTTCAACAAATTATGACCTGTAAGGCTACCCATCAAATGTCATATTAGTAGAAACCTCATTTCGTCGCTATTGTCCCTTCATCTGCAACCGCTTCAATTCTATCATCTAAATGATTACCAATGTTGAAAGTCAAAGCAAAGATATCTAGACGGAATATCAAAATTGTCTGAACTGCCTATAGTAAGAATATAACTTTGAGTTTACCAAGGAGGATAAAATTGTTAACAAGGAGGTGAGTATACGTTATGACAAATATAAAAAAATGACCTCTAAAACCAATTTAAACAGAACAGCCCCAATGCCACCCCACAATAAACGAACCTTACTGATCATACATAAGGGTTGGGCTTGTAGGACAACATATTTGTCCTCGCAAAATTAAAATGAGGCTTTTTGGGAAGCATGGAAGTGACCTAAAATGTGAAGGAAATTTAATCTCCAAAAACCTAGAAACCGCTGTAGACCATAGTAACTTTTATTTTTTTGAGGAAATAGAAATAGCAGATAGGTGCCACGTGACCACATGTCCAACAGCTTGGGCAAAACAGATGATCCGCACAGGTTTTAGTTGATTGGCATCCCCTTATTATCATGCACATCATGTGAGGGAGAAAGGAGCAGAACCATGAATTCCTAGGGCCAGCACTGTTCATGCATACCATCTGAGTTATTACTGCTTACGATAGGATTATTATTTAAAGATTAGATTATGCTGTTTCCAATTTTAAAAAATTTAACCTTAAGGGTAAATCATTCCATCTTAATAAGGATTGCCTTGTATCCCCACTTAAGAAAAATATATCAAGGTTCCTAGCCATCCATCCCCTGCTCTTGTGGTGCAGCTGTCATTTGCTATCATCCACTGATTAGGTTTAGGGCTCATGATCATGACATATCTAATTTTCTACTAAGTGCATATAGCTCAATGTTAATCCAAATGCTCATTAAAGTGTCTAGTAGCAAATCTCCATGGTTTTGTTAAGATTATTAAATGCTAGGCTATATCTAACAACAATCTATCAAATATACCCCAAACTTATTCACACTTCAATTCTAATGGATATGTAAACTTCCAACCAAACATTGTAACCTATAGGCGTTAGCATCTGCATAGCCTGCTGGAGTTCACATGACTGATCAGATTGCTGTGATAATGGCTAGAGTTCCTTAAAAAATATTATAAAAATGAAATTTCAAATTTTGGCCTTATACGTTATATATTTACAAAAGATCAATAATTCTATATATTACAACTAAGATATAAAGCAATGAGCAAAGTATACCCAGGAATAGTGTAATGGAAGACTCTCTGTCCATCTTTGCTCCCACATATGAATCCCCCTTCTAATGGATGCATGATGTCGCATGAAGTAGCACATACTTTGCACCTATTGCAAGTGTTGCCATCTACACAAGCATTAAGATATTTTAATCAGAAATAATTTTTTAATCAACTATAAAGACATGAACAGGGTATTTGATTGTTTATACCAAGTGGTATGCACGCCATCACATCATAACTGGTCTTGCATTTCAGCTCCACAAAAAACACAGTAGGGCTTGCTTGAGCTATATCTCTCCTTCGACCCAAGAGGTTGCAGTGATACCATGTATGGCTCTCAAACACCACCGGATATAAGGTAATGTTGTCAGGTATCAGATCATATTCATGGCACTAGATCAGAAATATAGATGGATCTTAGCAAATTGTAGGCAGACAGAACAATAACAAAAGAATCTAAAGAGAACATTGTCAAAACTTCTTACATCATTATCGTTGGACTTCAAATGCTCCATAGCACAACTCCACACAAATTTCTCCAATGCAAGGATTTCTTTCTTATCCACTTGTCTAGAAACAAACAAATGTAGTATTAGGTTTCACATTCTCTAAAGATGCTATATGCCTATATCATATGAAAAGATAATAATACAAATCTCTCTCTGTCCCAAAAATAGTGTCATTCTAGCTTTGTCCCCAAACCATTAGCTTGACCGAGTGTATACAAAAAAATATCAATATTTATGATACCAAATAAGTATAGTAAGATTTATCATAAGATATATTTTTGCTGTCATAAATGTTAAACTCTTCTATATAAACATTGTCAAATTTAAGACAAATTGACTTAGGACAATGCTAGAATGACACTCTTTTTCGGGGACGGAGTGAGTACAACCATTATAATGCATATTATCATGGATATGTTTCTTAGAAATCACAAGTCAATTGTGTCTATGACAATCGCAGAGAAGAGTGTGTATCATTTTCAGAAGTTGGTTTTCATTTTCATGCCTGCTTTTATCTTTGTGTTCTCTGGTTACTTGAAATATCAACAGAATGTTTAAGTGACAAACAATTAATAGGTATAGTACTATCCATTGATATAAGGCTTACTAGACATCCTAGTCCTTCGCATGTTATAACTTATAGTGCACTACCAGCAAAAATAGCAAATGTAATATGGTAGGCCAGGCCGAGAAGATCCAAACCTGTTGAGTCCAAGCAAGCTGTCCACGTCGATGTTGCTGATGGTGTCACTATTAGTCTCATTGACCAAGATAGAGTTTGGCACACTGGTAAGGCCCCTCCGCCTCATGTACTCCTCTCGCCTTCGCCTCGCGTCATCCCTATGCGCCCGCAATTTCGCCGCCTTCTCCATTCTCTCCGCCTTCTCCATCTCCGCTGCGGTCGGCCTCGCAGCATTCAACCCCGCCGCCGCAGCCTTCTCCACCCACGCCGCTTCAATCCCCGCCGCCGCCGCCTTCTCCACGCTCGCCGAATCCATCATCACTGGCGCCGCCACCGCCTTCTCCACCCTCGCCGCGTCCATCACCGCTGGCGCCGCCGCCTTGTCCATACTCTGCCGTCTCGCCGCCTTTCTCTCCTTGGTTTTAGAGGGGAGAATCTCCGCTAGGGCTTTATTGATGCCGTGTACGGCTGCCATCGTATTCGAGCAGGATGGGGACGAGTTGGAAGAGATACGAGTCGGATGCGGATGGAGGGGGGGCAGCAGACAGAACGGAAGTCCGTCTCGGTCTCTCTCCTATGCAACACAAACGCCCCCCCAGATCCCACGGCCTGCGGCCCGTGTGCCCCCAGTAGGCCGGTACTGTTTGTTATTTCTTCTCTTCATCTAAAAAAATACTTACCCGTGCGTTGCAACGGACGAGACAACATGGTTATATCGTCACATTTTTATGTATTTTTATTTTGCCAATTGTGATTGTTTGAACGTGTCAGCTGATAGGAAAAAAGAGGAGAAATTCTCTAGATTCAATTTAATGAATTTTTTATGGTTTGGCTTATTGTGGTTATTTCTTTCACCGGTTATAATCTAAACAATCACCATGAAATGTTTCTTTCCTCTTTGCGTCATCAGTTTTCACTTGTTACTTTAGTCGTATTGCTGTGGCGAATTAATAGAGTTGTTTGGATAGTTAAACACAACTTAATTAGTCAAATTATGATAAACATATAGTGCTACTACCCTTTGAATATAAGCCACCAAAACTTCTATCAGAATCGTTTGGTTTTACGACATTAAACCTTAATTTTACCATCCAATGAGCCATCTTCTATTTTTAATAAATGCTCATTGCACACGGCATTAATCAATAATTTCTTGTACAAAACAACAAAAATCAATCTATCACTCTTATCTCTTTATTTTGGTTTTAAAAATATCTCTTCATCATGTTCTCATCTCGTTCTCTCGTTTTCATTTTTCCCAAAAAAAACACCAGATCTGTCTATCTTCCCGAGATTCCAAAAGATACCGGCGTCTCTCACTCCAGTTTCCTCGTAAACTAATCCTATCATATTTCATATGCTATCAATCTCTCTCATTGGTGGCCGTCCAGGCAGGGACCGGCGGGGGAGGCGAGCTACGGCCTACGCGAGGCCGCAGGTTCTACACGCCGGGCTCTTCCACCGACGGGGGTAGCGTCAGCTTGCTATGGTCGTGGCCTCTATCTGCGTTGTCTCGCCACTTCGTGCCGTGTTTCGCCTTACCATCGGTCATCCAATCGTTTGCGCCACTGCTCGCCCCAGCCTACCGTATCTGCCCTCACCCCCTGCTTCTTGCAATCCGATAGCTTCTTTCCTGGCCTTCGTTCCGGCTGCATGGTGAAGTCCAATGCGGACTCGGGGACGGCACCAATTACGTGGTGGAGTTGGAGTCAGAACTCGAATCGACGGATGGGAGGGTGTGATGACGTAAGCACATCACGTGATGACGTCAGCGACTCAAACAGTGCTCACTTTATTATTAGGTATAGATATAGATTTTCTCTCTGGAAAATACTTAAATATGTTGCATATAGATATTTTAAAGACCAGACGTGCGCACGCTCACCCCTATGAATATACATAGGCTATCTCTAGTTTTACATTTATAGCTGCTAGGAGTACTCTGTATTGTTGTGTGCGGACCACTGGACCATCGGCCCCTGCAATTCGCTGAAAAGTTAGCCCGGGGCCAAGCTGACACGGGTAAGCGCGGGAGCGGCCCCGTTAGGCCGTTTGTTCGCACCCAAAATTGGCATTTCCTATCAGGCCGAGGGCAACCGGTCAGACCGGTTCTAGGAAGCGGTCAGACCGGTTCTAGGAAGCGGTCAGACCGGTTTTACTGTAGCCGATCTGGCAACGGCCAAACCGGTCTGACCGGTTTCCCTATCCGGTCTGACCGGTTTCTCCCGTGTTGGAGTAGGTTTAGGACTTTAGAGTTTTATCCCATATTGTAAACCGACTTAAAGGGGTACGACTTCCCCACCCTATAAATATAAAGGGTCATGGCCGATTGAGAAGATCCAATCCAATCGAATCTATCAAATTTACCTTTTATCGTTTTTCCTTTACTTTTATCTTTCTATGTTCCGCGTTACTTTTATCTCCAAACCCTAGCTCTACCAACCCCCGTATCTTCTGTTCTTCTCTCGTCTCGACGACGTTTGAGGACGTTCTAGGTGGCCTACCGACCCTAGAACAACCCTAGACTCTCAAGCTCTGACGGGGTCCCTCCCGAGCTCGAGGTTTTAGGTTTTCACCGTCGCCCCGTCAAAAGCGGTCTGACCGGTTTCATAAAGCGGTCTGACCGGTTTCGCTTCAAAAGCGGTCTGACCGGTTTCATAAAGCGGTCTGACCGGTTTCGCTTCAAGGCATCGGCGACTTCGTTGGCGCGATCTCGTGTCAACATATTTTGGCGACTTCGCTGGGGACGAAGTCTCTGGTTATCATGGCTGATTTATCAAGTGATTTGATGGCGTGTAAAGAGCTGATTGAAGAATATTATCAAGAATATGACAGAGCAATTGAAAGGATATTCTTGTCTTGCTTCATTAAGACAGAACAAGGTGTCATCAAGATTAAAGAGTGTCAGCCACCATCGACCACCGCCGTATTAAAGGAGATGCAATCTTCCGGTACTATATCTACCCATCTATCTGCCTATGTTAAATTTTTTATTACTCAAGAGGATAAGGTAGATTCAATTCCTGTTAATCAAGAGTTGGCTATTGAAAAGCCGACTAATGCTATTATTGATCCTTGCAACTTGCCAAATTGTGATGTTGTTGGTCAAGAAACAAATCGGCCGTCTCTAGCCGAAATTGTTGATCCAAAATCCCCTAGTATGAGCATAAAAGTGTATCTAGTACTTCAACGCTCGGAGGGCAACAGAACAAAGGCAAAGGTGATGGTTGCAACACAACCAGTCTGGCTGGTGCCCAGACCGGTCTGACTGACCGCTTCACCTAGGGCTTCAAAAAATAAATCAAAACCAAAGATGGTTAAGCCAAAGAAGCCCGAGATTGGTGTTTGGAAAACCATTGAATCCAAAGGCCGTCATAAGCATCAAAGAGAAAAGCCGAAGTATAACAAGAAACTTCCGGCTAAGTCTCAAAGACAAAAGATTGTCAATGATGCTAGTCGGTCTAAAAATTCCAAACAATCAAAATCTTCTCCTAGGGAGAAGTTCCATAATCGGGATCGGCAATGGAATAATTCTCACAAATCAATGCCGTTTCCACCGTATGGATCACCTACACCGATGCCATGGGAGTCTTGTTTTAATATGCCTTATTCTTATTCTCCTTGGTATTATAATTCATATATGCCATCTCTTCCTAGATATTTATGTTCAGATTATATTACTTATAGGGAGCCGATAATTAATAAGACATCACCTATGCATAATGACCGTTTTGATCAAAAGAGTCGGTCCACACAGAAAAATAAGCGTAAGGTGATTAAACAAGTCTATCGTGTCAAAAAAGATGGAAGAGTAAATAAAAATCCAGATTTGACACTAGACATAGAAAAGCCGTGTATTGGAAAATCATCGGCTAGTTATGTTGATCAAATTGTCCCCAATAATAAGCATATCACAAATATTATAGCTGAGCAACAATCATGTTCGGCTGGGGGGCAATATGATCTCAGTGTGACTGGTTCTGAAGGAACCGGTCTAACCGGTTCTAAAAACCGGTCTGACCGGTTTGACAAAAAAATGATAAATCTGCAAGTGTCACTTCAAAGAGAAAGGTGATGAAGAAGAAGCCAAGCTTTGTTGAATTGTTACATAAATATCAGAAGATAGCCGAGCAAAAGCAAAGTAATCGGTTAGAAGATCAAAGTTGGAATTTTTCATCACCAAAAGCAAAGAAGCATCGACGGTCATCACATTGGTCTTCATCGTTTTTTCCATCGATGCATGTGCCATGGAATACATATTCAGGTATAAACAATTATGATTCATGGTTTTGGTACGATCTTTGGTTTTCTTTTTACAACTATCAATATTATTCTTATGATACACCAAGGAGTTACAATTGGATGCCATGGCCAAATCAAAACTTCAGTTGTTAGATATGACGTTCATAAGCCGAAATAGAATCATAAAAATTGCAACATGCATAAATTTGATATTTCGGCTACAATAGCGTCCATAAAGATTTAGAGACCATTATATGGACGATGTATTGTTAATCATCGTCTTTAGTCAATTTTGATCATTGTAGATGTTTTCTGACACGCAAGCTTTGCCAGAAAACAGGGGGGCATGTGTTCGCACCCAAAATTGGCAGTTGCCTATCAGGCCGAGGGCAACCGGTCAGACCGGTTCTAGGAAGCGGTCAGACCGGTTTTACTGTAGCCGATCTGGCAACGGCCAAACCGGTCTGACCGGTTTCCCTATCCGGTCTGACCGGTTTCTCCCGTGTTGGAGTAGGTTTAGGACTTTAGAGTTTTATCACATATTGTAAACCGACCTAAAGGGGTACGACTTCCCCACCCTATAAATATAAAGGGTCACGGCCGATTGAGAAGATCCAATCCAATCGAATCTATCAAATTTACCTTTTATCGTTTTTCCTTTACTTTTATCTTTCTATGTTCCGCATTACTTTTATCTCCAAACCCTAGCTCTTCCAACCCCCGTATCTTGTGTTCTTCTCTCGTCTCGACGACGTTTGAGGACGTTCTAGGTGGCCTGCCGACCCTAGAACAACCCTAGACTCTCAAGCTCCGACGGGGTCTCTCCCGAGCTCGAGGTTTTAGGTTTTCACCGTCGCCCCGTCAAAAGCGGTCTGACCGGTTTCATAAAGCGGTCTGACCGGTTTCGCTTCAAGGCATCGACGACTTCGTTGACGCGATCTCGTGTCAACACCGGTACACCGGGTCTTGGCGGCGGCGTGGAGCAGCCGGGCGCAGCTGATGGCCCGTCGTGGTGCGGTCACGGCCATGGAGGAGCTGCGGGTGTCTGGTTAGCGGAGCAACGACAGGCGGCCTTTTTTGTTGTTTATTATTCAATTTTTATGGGGCGGGCGATGTTACGGCCTATCCTTAAAAATAGCATTTGTAGGGCTGGAGGATCATGCCGTCGCCCGCCTTGGAGACCAATTTGTAACTTGTTCCTACAAATGAGCTATTTATAGCTGCAAAAAATAGGAATGGCCGAGTCGCTCTCGCTTCAGCTCTTAAATCTCTCCTTATGAAGGAGGCGGTGTCGGTGGCCGTCCACGCGGTCCATGATAGCAAAAAAAATTTAGTTTTACGGTGGAAATTTACCCGAGGTGATTCACTGTAAAATGTCAGTTTGTCTTTCTTCGATTGGCCACCGCAAAAATATCCGGATCCAGAAGCATCGCATGCCTTCTCGTCCTCCGTCTTCTACGTCTTCTCCCCCACATAGCTCCTCCTCTTCCCTGCAGCATTGCTGATGTCTTTCAGCTGATGGATAGATGTGCTAGGCCTCGTCCGCTTCAAATATGCTGCCGTCCTCCACACCGGCGCCGACCTCCTCTTTGCCGGTCACCACTCCACTGACGCCGGCTATGTCGTCCTGAGGGGCTCTCGCGTCGGCGGCCTCGACAACCACCTGAACACATCGGTACCCGCTTCTCTACGCTCCTGCGCTTACTAAGATGGCCGACCCTGGAGAAGCGGTAAAATATCCCGCGCTTGCCTGACCATTGCTCGCTCCTCCCGTGTCTCTGCCTTCCCTACCCCACGCACCCCCTGCCGCCTCCCCCTCGTCGACCCTGCTCGCGGATGGCCGGGCACGTGCGCGCAGCTCCCCACGGCGGCGGGCGGGCGCGTCGGGGCGGCAACGGCGGCTCCGAGCGCAGCCGCGGGCCCCGAGCGGCGGGCGCACGGGCGGGGCGCGGGCGGCGAACAGCGGCCGCAGGCGGCTTCCCACGGCGGCAGAGCCAGGCCGGAGGCGCGGCAGGGTGGCCTCCAGGCGGCGGCGGCGGCTCCCAGCGCGGCCGCGGGCCCCGAGCGGCGGGCGTACGAGCGGCGAACAGCGGCCGCAGGCGGCTTCCCGCGGCGGCAGAGCTAGGCCGGAGGCGCGGCGGGGCGCCCTCCGAGCGGCGTCAGCAGCGGCCGCTGCGGCGGCCTTCGGGCGGCGGGGTGGCGAGGCGGCATCAGCGGCGGCGGCCTGAGCTCGTCCAGGCATGGAGCACAAAGGTCAAATAAAAGGTACGGTTTTAATTTTAAAAAACTTTCATACTGATCTGATAGGATGGGATGGCCGTTGGAGAGATGTATATAGCTGGTAGATAGCACCTCTCCCTGCGCTTCCGTTTGTGTGCATTGAATATTTTGATTTTCCTTTTTGCTTTGTTCCTGAATCTTGCAGTTTGCGGTGCTGCTCCATCCAACAGCACGGCCTCTTTCCTCGCCGAGGTATCCCAACCTCTATCCTTTCTTCCATGCCTAGAGGAAGCAGCAGATTCGAGTTATCTCCACCGAGATCCAGAGCAGGGCGCGTCGTCCTCTGATACAATATCCAGTGGCAGCCGGTGGAGGCCCTTCTTTGGCAGGCGACAAGATTGCCCGGTGTTTACTTCTTCTGCTACATGTTTGCCCCGTCCAGGTCCCCATGTCCTATGCGGAGATCGTATTTTTTTTGTTTTCGTTTTGTGTGAAATCGATTAGTTGTGTCTCCTTCTCAAGGTTTGGTGCAGCGATCTGGTTTCATGGAAGGAAAGAAAAGCAGTAGATGTGGGCATGATGGAGCTCACTATGTTTGTGCGGGTAACATGTTTGATGAAATGCCTGAAGGCGAACAGCAAGACCATTGGGGTATCGGACAATTAGGCACAGGGCATGCCTCGTCAGCAAGTCCTCTACCTCAACGTCCCTGTTCTTTGATGCTAACTCCTTTCTTCATTCTTTGATTTTTCCCTATGATGTTTGTGCGCTCCATGGATCTGAAGCTCCTTTCTTTTCTGGTACTTTTTTTATTTTTTGTTGTTGAACTTGCCGCCATGCATCTGCTTGCTTGCTTCCTTCATCTTTTGTGTGCTCCGTATTCTCTCTCATAAAAGATTGTAGTTACTAATGCCATGATTATAACTGCTTCTTGCTTTGATATAGATGCTGAATGTGGGAGACACTGTTATCAATGATCCTCACAGAGCTTGCTGATTGAATTTGCTGACGACATGGGTGCATTAGTATCGATTTCTGTGGCTTCGGTTGGTTTCTTTTCTATATTGATTAATTTGCTTGCATTTAGTTATGCCCTTGATGAAATAATTGGGTAATGGTAATCTTCGTGTTTCTGTACCAGCTCAGGTGTAGGGAGTATCCTACCCTCTAGATTCGTTATATTGGAGCGGCGTCCTTGTAAATTTGGTGCTTGTTATTGTTATTTCTTCCACTTTGTACTGTCTGCTTCATTGTTGGAATTATTTTTACACGTCTGCTCATGCTTATGCCTTCATTACTTTATTCATGTTCCTTCAGGTTGCTTGGAGCAACACGATAATTTGCATTGTATCCAAGATCTTGCATACATATGCTATTAATGGAATAGTGTTGCAGTGCCTAGCGCTCCATACCTGTATTAGAGCCGGACATATGTATGCTTAATGATCGGCTTCTCGGCTTTCCTAACATTTTTCAGATGGTGTTCCCAGTCCTCTACTGATCAAGTGGTCTCTGAAGGTGTTACACAACGTCAATGGTCTTCCCATAGCAACCTGGTACAAATGTTCTCCACCTTCTGCTCCCCTTCATATTAGTTGATGCATATATATTGTTCTGTTTAGAAATATTACATGTTCCTTTGTTCTTATCTTGCTACTAAAATGTTAATGCTCTGATCGAACTGTTCTCGTTGTTATTGGTTCTAGAATAGCATCATCAAAGTAATTAGATATGGGTCTTGACTTTAGGTGCCAGTTTAGCTATAGGAACCATGAACTTGTGTTTCTAATTAAGTTTTACATATGGGTACCCCAAAATGATATATAGATGGCTTATCTACAATATATAGTCGATTTTCTGTTATTACTAATTCCTTATACTGGTACATGATGGCCGACATGCTCATTGCTTCCTGTTTTCCTCTCTCTCTATTTTCTTTGTTTCTGGTTCTTCTCTCTTTTCTTCTTTTTCCCTCGTTCTAATTTTAAAGTTTTTGCTCCTGCTGTTTAATTTTTCATCCTGATAAATTATTGACAGCATGCATATATTGCTCATAGTGCAGGCAAGTCCAGTGGGCAACTTCCAGCTAATCATTCACTGATCAGCTGCCTCATAATTTGCTTTGCAGATGCAAGCTTACAAATTTAATCTCGTTCTTCACTTGCTGCATATGTTCTTTATATTTCTCCTTGAGGTTAAGTACTCCATAGAATTACTGGCACAAGTGTTTGGCAAATTTCCATGTTCCATCTCTTGCTATTTTCCATTTTCTTTTTTAATACAATTGCTGGCAAACACCGTAAACAGTACTCACATCCTCCTTGTTTGCATACAGGTGTATTCGATCAGGTAACAAAGGAGTGAAAGGAAGGGTATGACATGAATGTGCCAGGAAAAGAGCTAATCTCTGAAATGCTTCTTCATTTTGAGTCATACAAGAGCAGGTACAATATGCATTATGCGGTGCAATTGTTGACACAAGAGTGGTTTTACCACATTTGTAAGCCGTGTAAATATCCACATTTGAAATTTATAGCCGTAAAATAAGCAACTGCACATTCCAATATTTCTTCCCTTATCATAAATTTGCATTAAATTGAGAATTTGAGCATGTTGCAGCAAAAGCTGAAGTAGCACATTTGCCTATTTTTTCCATATTTGAAGTGTAATTTATTATCAAGAACTTAGGCTAATTGTTGTATTTTTAAATGGTTCATATGTGTGTTGTTGATGCTTTATAATATATCTTAATATTGATGGACCAATTTTGTCTAGCTCAAAAATCATGAAACTTCTCATTGTTACCTGGAGACCTGGAACTGCAAATATAAATGTAGAAATGATAGCTGATTATGGCAGAGAAATAAGAAACTGACACTTTGTGTGCTCTTAATTAGGGTGGGAACCTTTCTGATGCTGCCTCATGCTTGGAACTGGGCATTGGAATTGATTGGATGTTATTGAAAGGAGCTTATGTTGATTGTAAGATACAAAAGGATTATTTTTAATCCTGGACAGTGCTCCCCAGTTTTACTGAGTACAGTTATGACAGCAGTACAGCACCTACGATCGTGATGACTGTGGTGTAAAGGTACCCACAACGCTACTGCCTTTCTTAAATTCAAGCTTTTGTTGTTCATCAAATTTACTATTCTTACAAATTGGGCCTCTTGCAGTTTTTTAGTTTTTTGACCGAGTCGTGGAAATGGAAACATACCTTCTAACCAGAAAAGACATCAGCATATGCAGCATTCAGGTATCCTCTCCAATTTAGATAGTTCTCTATCACACACTTCATTGACTTGACATGAACATACATTTAGTTTTAATTTGTTTGTCTCTCCTCTGTAGTCCTCATCTCGGGAGGTTCAAGACAACAAGTGGTTCCATGGCAATGATCAAACCCTTTATCCTATCGTATCTATCATATACTTTAGTATTAGGTTTAAACAACCTATATTGCCATGCTTGTTCTGTAAATAATCTATTTCTCTTCCTGCTCCAATAGGCCAGAGTTTAATACTTTTATCGATTGTAGTTGTATGCCAATATTATGTAACTCTATTATATCTATTGTATTTGCACCAGCATTACTTATAGAAAACTTACAATTGTGGTTATTTAAACAATAGCCGTATGACACCCTTTGTTCATATGTAATACATCTCTATTAATATTCAACTTATTTGTCATGTAACTCTATCATCGTGTATTCTATGTTTGCGCGCCGGGGCACGCGCCAATCACTAGTGTGTGTTGAATCGGCCCTAAAAGCCTTTTATGTAGTAGGGCTTATCACTATACCGGAAACCTGATTAAGCAATGAGCGACACAAGCACATAGGCATAAGTACTACTACATTTGTTAAGAAGAAAAGTTTCATTTATCCCAAGTTCATAGCCAAGGCAGAGATGAACTTGTGACGTACTTACTGACTTTAAAAACTAGGAGTACATTTGTACATACAGATACAACCCATAATGTAGGACCCGTCGACGACACAGCAAACTGATTCAGTTGTCGTGGTCTATGTCGCGTTCGTCCTTTTTAATGTCCTTGACTCTTGAATATTCTGATGCTATTCACAGAAGCCGGCGTCTCGTCTGAGATCAGTAGATCACATATCTTAAGGAGTGGCGGGTTTTTTTTTTAATATATCCTCAAGCCTATGTAGCCTCTTTCCATCCCCATTCCCAAAACTTGTAGTAACAACTTCACGTATCAATAATTGTTCATGCCCGCATCTCATCTTCTGTATTTGTTCTACAAAAATATTATGAGGCTAATTCCGAAAGAACTTTACCTTCATGTATTTGCTCGATCGGATCCAATTTGCCGTCGTATGATTTTAAATTATAACAAGAAACATTTATGCTCCGCATGAGATCCAACGTATTTTCTGAGTAGATTTGTTTGTCAGAGAACCGTTTTCTTTTCCAAAATTTGAGAGAAACATGAGGTGCAGTGCCTGGCGGCATCAGCGGCGGCGCGGGATCCAGCGGAAGAGCCCAAGGCACCCGCCGAGCCAGAACATGAGCGTCCTAAACTGGCTACGCCTCGACGCGTCCGGTTCGCCGATGAGCGCCATCGCGGCACCAAACATGGCTGTGATCGCGGCCGAACGCATCGCCTCGCCAACTGGTTCCTGCTCCGGCCCATGGAGCTCAGCACGGCGTCCGGCCGGCGCGAGAACGGCTGCCCGCGTGTCATCAGCGCCGGCGACCCCGACGTGTTCCATGCCCAATTGCCCATCAGTAATGGTCGCTCGGGCAGGCTAGGTGAGCCGACCTCTCCGCCGCCGACCGGCCCCGGGGCACCGGCGTCATGGACCGCCGGCGCGGACGATCCGACGAGCTCTCGCGCGCGGGCGGAGCGCCGTCGAGCCTACTCGCCCAAGGTCAGGTGTCGCGCCGCCGGCCGGTCGAATGAGGCCTTGTGGAGTTGTGGGAGGAGATCCGCGCCCCGGAGTCCGTGGCGACACCGAAGTCAACGCCGGCATGTAGTCCCGCGAGCTCGCCGTCGCTCGACGTAGTCGCCGCCGCCGCTGCCTGGTCTTCTTTGACGACGAATTCCCCTGCGGCGGCCATCGCTTGAGGAGTCGTCGAGGCAAACCGAGGCGATCCGCCGATCCCTCTCCTCCGCGCTGGCGCTGGGGAACGGTCGCCGGGGTCGGGGGATTCGAATGATGTCGGGATAAATATTTCCGGCTTCTGATAACAGCTTCCTTTTGTCTCGAGCTATATTTATAGAAACCAGAAGAATGGGACGACGGTTCTTTAGCAGCGTATAACCGCGCGTGCAGGACACGACGACACAAACACAGCCCTGAGCCCTGCTTCCGGAGCTTCAATTTTTGGATCTTCAGTTTCCTGGCAACTCCGTCGTCGATAGTTCTCGACGGATATCCCCGGGGCGGACACGCTCGGGCCGTGCTTCGTCCGGTATGGTATCGCAATGGGCCAACGGCAAAGCGTGAAAGCTTCCGCGCGAACGCAACCTGCGCTCGGCACATCTCAGAGAGTCAGAGGCCAGGCCGCAGGGCGGCCAGCTACGAAATAGTACGCCGCACCACGCGCCTTCGTTCTTTCACCGATCGACGCGGCTGTCCCGCGGACAGGGAGCGCCCGTCCTCGCCCTGGAAGCTTCCGGGTTGGTGACGCGCGCGGAGTCCGGCGGCGGCGGGCTGGAAGTGGAAGCTCCCGTCTCACCGATGCCCCGGAGAGAGTAGGTGAGGGCGGGCGGGTCTGCAGGGCGCAGGCAGAGGACCCCGTCGCCGTCCGACCCCCCGGTGGCCGGCTAGCGTCGCGTCGCGGGACCCGCCCACGCGGCATCGAACGCCCAACGCCAAGGCCGCGTCGCCGCCGCGGCACGGGAGAAACAAAAACAACGACATGATCGATTGGTTTGCCTTGCCGGACACGTCCGGACGAACCGCCGTCGAACGGGGTGTCCGGATTCACACGTCTGGAACGCCTCACGGTTGCCACTGCATGGACGTCAATACGAGCACCAGGATGCCTGCTTGATAGTTGCAGACTGTCAATTTTGTGCATGATCATTGGCAGTATGTTTTTTGTCAGTGTTAGATTCACGAGAGACAGCTGATCCTAATATCCTATATACAACTTCCAAGTTCCAACGAATCGCGGTACAGGTCCTCTCGCTTTCTACAGGTCGTGAATATATGATGAGTAGGGTAGTTGGCTGGTTGCTATTCTACACTTGACGACTAACGGGAATGTTCAGCGATACGATAAGAGTTTCTTTCATGGCATTGCCTCGCAGGTCTGTTGTCGGATATATTCATGGGTTTGGTTTCTGAGAGCTTGTCACAGTCAATCATCTCCTTTAACGAACCATTTCACTTTCATACAGTAAATGGTTGCGCGTTCATGAGCTTTTTTTTTTCTGGCGTATAAAGACAAAGCAGTTTGGATTTGGATGCTTCAGGGCGGTCAGATCTAGCGACTGACACCTGCAGCGATTAGGTTGGGGACAGTACGGTAGATTGGAGATTGCTGTCATGAGCAGAACTGGTCAACTGGCGTCGAACTTGGGAGGAGTCGCAATTGGTGTAAGACCGGCTCGAGAAATTAATATCGGTGACTATTGCACCTCAAGCAATTCACCGTACCGAACTGTTTGCCGAGATCCAAAGTTGAATCGAGCCTAATAAGTCGAAGCTAATCGATCAGATTTAACAAAAAGCCAAACCGTTCATCCCACAACTCGTAGTACAAGAATTTGCCGCGGTAGTTGAGTTAAACTGATATTCATTTCGCTCATTATATAAAAGACAGTGATATTGCCAACATAATCAAACAATACAAAGGCTGTGTTTAGTTCCTACAAAATTCTCAAAATTCTCTCTCCAAACTTCACTATTCACATATCACATCAAATCTCTCTCATCATGCATAGAGCACTAAACGTGGGTAAATAAAAAACTAGTTACATGATTTTGATGTACACAACAAGACGAATCTTTTGAGCCTAGTTAGGTCATGATAGGATAATGTTTACCACAAACAAACGAAAAGTGCTACAGTGCGCTACAGTGTACATTTTCATCAAACTTTCTCTTTCACTTTTCGAAACTAAACACACCCAAAGAGACAAGCACGTGACAACTTGCAGTACTAACTGAAGAACACAGAGATTCATCACAGCTTCCCGGCCAGCTCATAAAGAATTGATAGAGACTCGACGACTCATGAAGCTATCACATCTCGGGCCCACGTGTTGGGATGTACTGCGACCAATCGGCGATATGCTGGAGCAGGACCAAGCGATGCCGCTGCCGTGCGTATTTGTAGAGTTCATCATGTTTTATCCTTATCCGTGTATATTCCGAGGATGATCCCCGAGAACCTAATTTCCATGTACTTATTCCGAGTATATGTTTTTTTTTGTCAATGCACCAAATCTAGTTTGCAGTCGTATTGTTTTTGATCCAGCCTCTAATAAAAGACCTGGAAGATAACTTAATGATGATTCTCATGAATCATGATAGTTGGATCGCGTGCAACCGTGTACGTGCGGATAGGTAGCTAGCGCCCATGCACGAGCCACTGCGCAGTTTCACCTTCTTTTTATTAGATAATACATTAGGATTGTGAAGCACTGATGGACATGGCTGTCGCCGGCGGCGACCAAATGCGGCGCGCCGCAGCTGAACGCTACTTCATTGAGAGGAAGAGCATGATGCACCCGGCGAGCCACGCCAGGAGCGCCCCGAGCTGGCTGAGCATCATGAGCCACGGCGCGTCGGGCTCGCCGTCGCCGATGATGAGCGCCGCCATCCCCCCAGCAGTAACGCTAGGAGCGCGGGGTGGCGCACCATCCCGCCGCCGGCGCGCTGGAAGTCGGCGGCCACGTCACGTGCAGCGACGCGACGAAGTGGGTCTCGATCCGGCCCAGCGTGGGGATCGCCGCGTGCACGGCGGCCTGCCGGTGCTGGGGCCGCATCGCCGACGTGACGGGTGAGCCGGCCATCAGGAGATCTGAGGCCTCTGCCGCCGCCGCCGCCGAGCCCTGGCCCTGGGGCGTCGAAGGCATGATCACAGCCACCGCTGCCGTCTCCGGGGAGGTCTTGAGGGCGGAGCCTGAGATCCCCGCCGCCGGGCCTCGTGGAGCCTTGTCCACCGAAGTCAACGCCGGCCTGCCCGACGGGCCGTGCTCCAGAGAGATCTCCGTCACCGGCCTCAAAGGTCGGCGCCGCCGCCGGGTCTTTTTGACCCCCTCTTCCCGCACGCTCATCGGATCAGGCAAAAGACGACCGCCGGCGGGCGGCGGACGGCGGCTGGCTGGAGAAGATGGCGCTCTGCCGGATGCGCTGCGCAGCTGTTTGAATTCCTGTGCCCCGACGACTCCTATTTGTAGTAGAGGGCTGACACCTGTGTGAATGCCCGGTGGCTAGTTGCTACTACTCTCCTCTTGGGCGACCCTCGAGGAGAGCACCAGACCATTGCCTCTTGGGCGGTGTTCACTTCCCTAAAAAGGGATTGTGAATTTGGGTAAAAATGTCACATCAAACACTGTAGCGAACTGTAGCACTTTTCGTTTGTTTATGGTAATTATTGTCCTACCATGACCTAACTAGGCTCAAAAGATTCGTCTCGTCGTGTACATCAAAACCATGTACTTAGTTTTTTTATTTATCTACATTTAATGCTCCATGCATGAGGAGAAAGTTTTGACGTGAACACCGCCTTTGTATTCAAACCCCCGGCCGCGGAAACTTGCTGGCAGCTTCCTCCGGTTTCCTATCCGTCGCTCTGCATCCCTGCCGCCCGGCTACTGCGTTTCGTTTCCTTGGCTTGGTAGCTTCTGGTGGGCGGTGGCTCAGCACTTGACGGGCCGGGTGTATGTTGACACGAAAACGCGCCAACAAACTCGAGATCGATTGAACGCGCAGCACAGCCGTCACAACGGCCAACTCCTGAGCTCCTCGGGCAAACCGGTCATACCGGTTCCTGAAACCGATCAGACCGCTTTCAGGCAGGAACTCGTGAAGACCTAGAAACTCGAGCTCGGGAGGGACCCCGTCGGAGCTCAAGCAATCTAGGGTTGCTCTAGGGTCGGCAGGCCACCTAAAACGTCCTTGAACGCCGTAGAGATGAGCAAAGAACAGAATATGGGGGTTGGAAAAGATTAGGGTTTGAGGGATAAAAAAGTAAAGGATAAACGTGTTTGATTCGATTGAAATACATCTCAATCGGCCTTAGCCTTTATATTTATAGGCCGGGGAAGTCTTACCCCTTTCGAATAGGTTACAATATGGGACTAAACTCGGAATCCTAATCCTACTCGAATTACATAACCAAACCGGTCAGACCGGTTTGGCCGGGCCAGAGCCAATTTTGACCGTCAACACATGCCCCCCTGCGTTTTTAGTGAACTTGAGAACTAAAAAGCAAGTAATTACAATTTAGGAGCTAAAATTTATGCTAAGGGCGATATCAACAATATATCGGCTATTGGTCTTCATGTGTCTTGCCAAACACTTGGATAGAATTTCTTCAAATATCTTCCGTTGATAGCTTTAAGCAAATGATCTCCCTTCAGCGTTTCTAGCATGTAAGAATTCTCAAAAATGACTTTGACAACTCTATAGGGTCCTTCCCAACTTGGTGACCATTTACCAAACTTGTTGCTTTTCGTCCCAATAGGCAAGATCGTCTTCCAAACAAGCTCACCAATCTGAAAATATTTTCCTCGTACTTTCTTGTTGTAAGCTTTAGCAACCCGAAACTTATCTTTCTCAATCTCCTTCAAAGCTTTCAATCGTTTGTCGGTTACCTCATCAATATTGTCCAACATCAAATTGTGGTAATCAACAGCATCAAGGTCATTTTGTTTAGTCAATCTATAGGCGTCCAAATTTACCTCAACGGGTAAAACGGCTTCTTGACCATACACAAGCTCAAAAGGAGTAACTTTAGTAGCACCATGTCTAGATATATGATGAGCCCATAATGCTTCGGATAAAACTTCATGCCATCTCCTAGTATTTTCTTCTATCTTTTTCTTGATTAATTTGATCAAAATTTTATTACTTGACTCGGCTTGTCCATTAGCCTGAGCGTAATATGGAGATGAATTGAGCAACTTAATTCTATAGGATTCGGCGAATTCACGTACCTCTTTAGACATAAACGAAGTACCTTGATCCGTCGTCAAAGTTTGAGGAATACCGAATCTATGAATAATATTTTGCGTAACAAACTCAATTACCTCCCGATGCGTCATATTCTTCAAGGGAATCGCTTCGGTCCACTTAGTGAAATAATCTGTAGCAACTAACACAAAACGATGTCCTTTTGATGATGGAGGATTAATTTGTCCGATAAAATCCAATCCCCAACCTCGGAACGGCCATGGCTTAATAATAGGATGCATCAATGCAGCAGGAACAAGTTGCAAATTTCCAAACTTCTGACATTCCTCACATTCTTTGTAATATTCGAAACAATCTGCCATCATAGTAGGCCAATAGAAACCGGCTCGTCTAAGTAACCACTTCATCTTTGGAGCCGATTGATGTGTACCACAAATACCTTCATGGACCTCACCCATGGCAACTTTGGCCTGATCCGAATTAAGACATTTCAACAGCAAATCTTCGGCGTTTCGACGATAGAGTTCATCGTCAAGCAAAATGTATTTAAACGATATTCGCCGAATATTTCTTTCTGCACCACGACCAGGATCTCTCAAATAAGTAATAATAGGCACCCTCCAATCCTGATCTTCAACTTTGGATTGATTAGCATCATCCAAAGGATTTTTGCTTCTGTCAGGGGACGAAGCGGTCAGACCGGTTTCAGAACCGGTCAGACCGGTTTCTGAAACCGGTGTGACCGGTTCGTCCAGAACCAGAACCTCGGCTTGCGTTTGCATCAGTTTTTGGAGATAGAAATACTTCTTTGCAACCATATAACCAGATGCTTTCTGAGCCAGAGTATTTGCCTTGTCATTCTCTTCTCTTGGAATATGTTTGATAGTAAATTCATCAAAAGAAGCGATGATATCAAGACATCTATCAAGATATGCATTTAATGAACCATTATAACATTGGCATACCTTTGACACTTGTTGTACCACCAGGAGCGAATCACCAAAAACTTCAACATGCTTAATTCCCATGTCTTGCAAAAATTCCAATCCAAATAGAAGAGCTTCATATTTAATTTTATTATTGGTACACTTTTCTTCTAATCGGTTTGAAAACTCAAAAACGGCACCACTTGGAGAGACCAAAACAGCACCAATTCCTTGTCCATCATTGCAAACCGATCCATCAAAGTATAACTTCCATGGGGTACAAGTAATATATTCGACGTCGAAGTTGCTTGTATCATTTATCCGATGTTCAACAATAAAATCAGCTACAATTTGGCCTTTCATTGATTTTAAAGGTTCACAAGCCAAATCATACTCAACTAAAGCATAAGCCCATTTACCGACTCTTCCGCTAGAAATCGGCTTTTGCAACATATATTTAATTACATCGGTTTGACACAACACGATGCAAGTGCTAGATAATAAATAATGCCTCAATTGAGTACAAGCATGGTACAAGGATAAACACAACTTCTCAATGAAAGTATACCTTGTTTCTGCATCGATGAGCCGTCGGCTTACATAAGCAATCACATACTCCTTGTTGCCGATTTTTTGAGTCAAAACAGCTCCAATAGTTCTATCTTCAGCCGCCACATAAAGTCTGAATGGAACCCCTCTCTTAGGCGCCCTAAGTACCGGTGGTGAAGACAAGTACTCTTTGATCTTCTCAAAAGCTTCTTGCTGTTTTGCCCCCCAAGTAAAATCGGCTTCATTCTTTAACCGAAGTAAAGGAGTAAAAGCATCAACCTTTCCAGACAAGTTAATTATAAATCTTCTCAAGAAATTTACCTTGCCTAGAAACTTTTGCAAATCTTTCTTGCAAGTAGGAGCTTCGACTTTCTTCATAGCTTCAATTCTCTTGGGATCAACTTCTATGCCGTTCTCATGAATAACAAACCCAAGAAACTTTCCAGCCGAAACACCAAAAGCACATTTGAGTGGATTTATCTTCAAGCCATACCGTCGCATCCTCTCAAGAGCAAGTTTTAAATTGGCTAAATGAGAATCCAAGCCATCCGATTTAACTACGATATCATCAATATACACTTCCACAATAACACCAAGTAAATCATGAAAGTTTAAATTCATAGCCCTTTGATAAGTTGCACCGGCATTCTTTAATCCAAAAGTCATAACCACCCACTCAAATAAACCAATAAATCCCGGACATTGAAAGGCCGTTTTGTGCATATCCTCTTCGGCCATGAAGATTTGATTATATCCAGCATTACCATCAAGGAAACTAACAACACGATGCCCAGAAGCTTCATTGATTAAGACATCGGCTATAGGCATAGGATATGATTCTTTCGGAGTGGCTTTATTAAGATCTCTAAAATCAATGCAAACTCTATGTTTTCCCGAATCTTTCTTTTCAACGGGAACAATATTAGAAATCCACTCCGCATAGCGACAAGTCCGAATAAAACCAGCATCTAGCAAATGACTAACTTCTTCTTTTATTCGGTCATAAATAGCGGGATTGAAACGTCTAGCCGATTGTTTAAAAGGTCTAAAACCGACTTTTATCGGTAAACGATGCTCAACTAAATCACGACTCAAACCCGGCATCTCACGGTACTCCCAAGCAAAACAATCGGCATACTCTTTCAACAAATTTATTAACTCGGCTTTAAACTCAGCCTATAAATTTTTGTTTACAAAAGTTGGCCTAGGAATAGTACCATCACCAATATCTATTTTTTCTAAAGGGTCGGCTGACGTGAAACCCTGACCCAACTTATCCATATCACCGAGATCTTCAATAGCTTCAAACATACCGGCCGAATGTGCTCGATGATGATCAATTCGGTCTTGAAGCCACTGTCCAGACGTAAACCGGTCTGACCGGTTCCCAGAAGCGGTCTGACCGGTTTGGCTCGACTGGCACTGTTCAGTCCTAAACCGGTCTGACCGGTTTCTGGAAACGGTCTGACCGGTTTGTCTCTGTTGATTTGTTTGCTCCATCAATTACAGCAAGTAATTCAACCGATTTTTCATCGGCTTTAATGTAGCAGGAACAAAATCATCCTTGGTGCAACTGATCAGCTCATAGTCGGTCAAATCCATGCCCGACAAAAATTTGACCTTCTCATTTGCACTAAGAGAATCGGAATCGGCCATTGCAACAAAGGAAGAAGCGTCACCATGGACAACTTCAACTTCATCGCCGATCCACTGAATAAGATATTGATGCAAGGTAGATGGAATACATTTATTTGCATGAATCCAATCTCGACCAAGGATTAAACTGAAGTTACCTTGCACCTCAGAGACGAAGAAAGCCGTAGCAATAGTCTTGCTTCCGACGGTCAACTCCATAGAAGCCACCCCCTTGGCACCAATGGGACCACCTCCACCAACTCCACTGACCGTCATGTTCGTCTTGATCAATTCTTCGTCTTTTCCGCCAATCTTCTTGTAGAGAGAGTATGGCATAAGATTTACAATAGCTCCACCATCAACCAACATACGAGAAATTGGCTTCCCGTTGATGTGCCCTCTCATATATAAAGCCTTGAGATGATTCTCTGATTCACTAGGCTTCTGAAAAACGGCATCTTGAGGCCCAAGTTGAAGGTGAGAGACCTCCTCCTTCGGTATCACATAATAATCAGAAGACAAATATACAACATTGATTTCCATGTTGCCATGTTCTGGAGAAGGCTCAAAATCAACCAATTCTTCATCTTCAACCACTGGAGGAATTGGCGGAGTAGTATCGATGGTTGAAGTAATCTCAGTTCCCGCTTCTATCGCCAAACCGGTCTGACCGGTTCCAGAAACCGGTCTGACCGCTTCTGCAGCGGTGGGCTGATCAAAACCGGTCTGACCGGTTGTGCTGCTGATTGCACAACGGGCTTAGCTTGCCAGATCTTGGTCTGGGGTATCATAGGCCTGTAATTGTTGAAGTATTCATCCCTTAGCTTCTCAGCTTCTTGTTCCCTTTTTTCTTTGTTCCGTAGGCGTTGTAACTTCCGCTTCTGCGTATGAGTCAAACCAGAAGGACACCACCTTGGTTGGAAGACCTTCTTTACGCCCTTGCTACTGATAGCCTCATGATCATTAGCCATGACCGGCTTTTTGACTGGAACAGGAGCCGAATCTCCAATAACTATCGGCTTTCTGCCCAAATCTTGCATAGCCACTGGAATACTGCCAATTGTTACAATCCCACTAGTTTTGGCTTGCACGTCCTCATTTTTCTCCTTGACACGGTATTCTTGCTTAGGAGGAGCTTGGAACCTCTGCTCAGACCGAAACCGGTCTGATCGGTTTACAAAACCGGTCTGACCGCTTTTGGGAGCAGCCGAAGGACCTGATTGGTATGAGCCCAATCGGTCATATACCGAAGTCCCAGCAACATCACCACGGCGTTTATAAGATGTAGAATTGATCCAACGCTGCGGTGACCTCTGTCTCTTTTTTGTTGGCCGATCAACTTGAACGGCCTTTGTGTACTTGTTCATGACCACGTCGGACAACAACTTCGGTTCGGATTCAGCCGACACGTCTGCGCTTCAACTGCGATATCTCCCTCATACGATGTCAAATCAAGGTGTTCTTGGATGCGTTGGAACCGTGGCGATGAGACACTTCTTTTGGTTCTGGTTTTAGCTCAAGAAGATTCGTGGATCATTCTGTGTGACCATGAAAGGTGATGCGTCACCTGTTTTGGGTCTTTTCAGGCTTTGTATCGTGTCGAGCCTTCGGCCCATGTCATGGGCGTGGCGCCCCAACCCTAGCTCGCCCCACGACATTAAATTTAGTAGCCACCGTCGTTGAGACTGGGGTTTTGCTTAGATTATTCTGTCAAGAACAGTTTCGCCGTGTATCGGTTTGTAGAACCCCAACTTTCGATCTTAATCATACATCTGCAGAGTCACTTCAGATTGAGTTGCGTTCTTTCGAGTTCTTGCTTGTGTTCTTCGTTTCGCAGGCAGGGATTAGCCTTCTCAGCGAGGTCAACCGGGTTGTGACACGGTTGATAACCAGAGGAGTAGTGGTGCTAAGATTGCGGGGTTCAAGTCACTGACTTGAAGCCGGATCGGTGTGTTACGCTCCGCCCGAAACGAATTATCCTTCACCTGACGGAAGATCGGGCAATCACGTCCCCATCAAGTGGTAATCAGAGACTCAGGTATTACCATCAGGATTTACCCTAGTCTTAGATTCGTGTTTTTTTCTTTCATCCTATAGTCCAGAAAATTGCCTACAAAAAAAAATTCCGTTGTCCTAGAACCCCTTTTCGCCTTGCAATTTCGTTTCAAATTGGCTTTGTTGAGTTCGTGTCTGTGGTCGAGTCTTGTTGCTGGTTCGGTCGTATTCGTGTCGTAGTTCAATCGCCCGTTGCGTGATTTGCTTGTTTCCGTCACTATCCCATCCACCACCATCACCAGATTACAAGTCGTTCCACTCCATAACTCGACTTGCCCTCGCTAGCCGCCTTGTGTGAACTCCTGCCGTGCATGCCCTAGATAGGTTGCGAGCCACCCTGTGTTCATCACCTTGCATCGCAGCCCTTCTTGGTTCATCGTGCAAACCCTAGTCGTTGCTGCGCATCCTGCCGATTTGAGCCTCCAAAGAACCATATCGTGCGCCTCTCGAAAACCAAAACTTGAGGTACCTTCAGTAAAACGGGCATAACTTTTCGCTCCGTGCTCCATTTTGGCTCAATTTTTTACAGCAGCTTCGTGACTCCATTGTGAGGGGAACCAAACCGGGCTCGGCCCTGTTTGCCCCAGCCAAAAAATTCAAAAAAAATCGGGAAGATAGAGAAAAAAATTGATCAAGTCGTTTTCAGTTTTTTAGGAAACGTTCCTGATTTTCTGTAGACTGCATCCTTGCTCCAAAAAAGTTGCAAATTTGTGTGGTTGGAGTTTTGATATCCGTGTTCGGATAAAAATATAAAAAAAAATAGTTGAAAAAATAAAAAATTCATGATTCCTACTAGTCCTGAGGTTTCGGAGGGCTTTTGCTGAAAAGATTAAAAACAATTGTATAAGGGTGCAGTTTTGCTCGTTCTGTGAGTCCATCGTTTCTTGCTCTCAGTTGTTGTGCTACGTATAGGATACGTCTATGCCAGCAATTGTGACTTGTACTTTGGATACTTATTGAACTTTGCTAATCTGTATTCGTGCATTGCTACTCCTTGCTACATACTTTGCCTTCCCAGAGCTCCACAAATTATACTTCAGGTCAGTGCAGCGAAGGACCCTTGCAATCTTGGTACTACCTCCTCACAGGTATCACGAACTAGCCAACGGTTGTACCATCCGCTGCCTGCTTTGGTAAGAACCTGGTAAGAACTTGGTAAGACGTGTGTGAGGGTGTAGGTCCACCAAAGCCGACTGCATAGTTCATAGGGATTTTGTTGTTCACTAACCATGCCAGACGCCGTCCCTGTTTTGTTTAGTCAGTTGGTGCAGGCAACGACCGACCTGAAGGATGTCTTCATGAAGGAGTTGAGCAAGTTAACGACGGAGGTCAAGGCTGCCTGCCATACCATTGAGGGTGTGGACAAGCGAGTCTCCACGTTGACAACAAGGGTTCAAAACCTCGAGTCCAACCCCCCCAAGCCCAAGGACGAGGATGCTTTTGATGAAGACTACCTCGACGACGATGATGATGTTATTTTTGGATCCGATGGCGAGCCTGATCTCATCAAGACTAGAGCTGAGAGGCCACATCGTCGCCGCTTTCGCAAGAATACCACAGGTATGGGAGGTAACAGACACCGCCGAAGCCAAGGTAATGGTAATGATGATCCTTACGCCAAAGTTAAATTTACTATACCATCTTTTTATGGGCGTTATGATGCGGAAGAATATCTAGATTGGGAGATGACGGTAGAACAAAAATTTGCTTCCCACCTTGTTCCTGATAAACATAAGGTTAGACAAGCAACTAGTGAATTTAAAGATTTTGCTATAATCTGGTGGCAAGAATGTGCTTCATTAAACATACAACCAACTTCCTGGAATGAACTTAAAGTTGCTATGCGTGATCGTTTTGTTCCTGCCTCTTATAAGCGTGATTTGCGTAAGAAATTGCAACGTTTAGAGCAGGGAAATATGTTTGTTCATGAATATTATGCCGAGCTACAGAAGGGTATGGTTCGTTGTGGGGTAGTAGAGGATCCTGAGGATAAAATATGTCATTTTTATGGTGGTTTGAGACGCGATATTCAAGACATTGTTGACTACAAAGAGTTTACTACCACCAACCAGTTGTTCCAGCTTGCTATGCTTGCAGAAAAAGAATTGCAGGGACGAGCCAAGACCTTCACACCGTCGCCGGTCGCAAGTGCACGTCCGACGCCACCAGCGAGTGCACGTTCGACAACGCCGGCGCCATCTAATGTGCCGGTTCCACAACACAAGAAGCCACTTTCTACCTCTACTGACAAGGGGTCGTCAAGTAAATCTGCTAGTATCGTGTGCCACCGCTGCAAGGGCATGGGCTATGTCATGAAGGATTGTCCAAGTACTCGTGCTTTCATCGCTTCGCCGGATGGTAATGGATATGTAAGTGCTAGTGATGTTGAAGATGAATTAGTTGTTGCGACTAACTTTGTTGCAGATTCGGAGGACGACAATGAGGCTATAGCAATTGACTCCGAGGCTGCATCAGCGGGGTTCCAAAATTTGGCTCTTGTTCAGCGCGCATTGAGTTCACAGGTGGAACATGAGGAGGAGAAGATTCAGCGCAAAAATTTATTCCATATGTTCCTCATAGTCAAAGATTATCGTGTGCTCACCATAATTGATAGTGGAAGTTGCAACAACTTGGTGAGTTCAGATTTGGTAAAGAAGCTTCACTTGCTGACACATTGCCTTGAACATCCTTACCATTTAGAGTGGTTGAACAGTAGTAGTCAAGCTAAGGTAACACAATCAGCACGTATACATTTTTCTGTTGGTTCTTATCATGATTCCGCTGATTTTGATGTTGTCCCGATGCAAGCATCTTCTCTTTTGTTGGGTAGACCATGGGAATTTGATAATGATGTTGCACACCATGGTAGAACTAATACATATACTTTCATGCATAAGAACAAGAAAATTACTTTGCTTCCTTTATCGCCTGCTGATATTAGGAAACATTTTCAAGAGCTTGCGGCACGAGATAAAGCTAAAATTGATAGTGTTGGGTCTACTGATGATAAACCACCAGGGATTAAATTAAAAGGAGGTGCTTTTATTGCTACTACATCCGCTGCTGCTGCATTATGTGATAATCCTGATGCTCCTTGTTATACTATGCTTAGTCGAGTTATGTGCTTTATTACAGATGATCTTTTGTCTCGCTCTTTGCACGTTCCTGTTACTAACCTTTTGCAGGAGCTTGATAATGATGGGATGGCGTCGAGGACGACTCCAATTCAAGAAGGGGAGGATGATGAGGACATCACCATGTTGGACATACAAGAGACGGACTCTTCCCCGGGGTATAAGTCATCACCACGTCAGACAACAACTTCGGTTCGGATTCAGCCGACACGTCTACGCTTCAACTGCGATATCTCCCTCATACGACGTCCAATCAAGGTGTTCTTGGATGCGTTGGAACCGTGACGACGAGACGCTTCTTTTGGATGAGAAGATTCATGGATCATTCTGTGTGACCATGAAAGGTGCCGCGTCACCTGTTTTGGGCCTTTTCAGGCGTTGTATCGTGTCGAGCCTTCGGCCCATGTCATGGGCGCGGCGCCCCAACCCTAGCTCGCCCCATGACATTAAATTTAGTAGCTGCCGTCGTTGAGACTGGGGTTTTGCTTAGATTATTTTGTTAAGAATAGTTTCGCCGTCTATCGGTTTGTAGAACCCCAACTTTCGATCTTAATCATACATCTGCAGAGTCACTTCAGATTGAGCTGCGTTCTTTCGAGTTCTTGCTTGTGTTCTTCGTTTCGCAGGCAGGGATTAGCCTTCTCGGCGAGGTCAACCGGGTTGTGAAACGGCTGATAACCAGAGGAGTCGTGGTGCTAAGATTGCGGGGTTCGAGTCGCTGACTTGAAGCCGGATCGGTGTGTTACGCTCCGCCCGAAACGAATTATCCTTTACCTGACGGAAGATCGGGCAATCCCGTCCCCATCATTCAATAATTGTTGCCACATCTCGTCCTCATTTATCAACTTAAACAACCACTTGCTCAATAAACACTGGTTCTGGACACCCAAATTTTTTATTCCTAGCCCTCCTATCTCCTTTGGTTGGCTAAGAACCTCCCACTTGGCCAACCTATACTTCCGTTTATGTCCATCCGACTGCTAGAAAAATCGGGATCTATAGTAGTCTAGTTTCTCTAAAACCCCTTTAGGTATCTCAAAAAAGGAGAGCATGAACACTGCCAGACTGCTTAGGACGGAATTAATTAGCACTAACCGTCCACCTACTGACATATGCTTGCCTTTCCAACTAGCCAGCTTCTTTTCAAATTTTTCTTCTATTGATTTCCAGTCCGAGTTGCTGAGTTTCCGGTAATGCATCGGAATGCCCAAATATTGAAACGGATAGGACCCCGTTTTACACCTGAATAAATCAGCATATTGGTGCTCACTTTCTTTTGCCTGGCCAAAGCAGAATAATTCACTCTTGTGGAAATTTATTTTAAGATCAGGTAATTGCTCGAACGCACATAGCAGCAGCTTCATGTTTGTAGCTTTCGCAATATCATGATCCATAAACAAAATAGTGTCATCCGCATATTGTAAGATAGACAAACCGCCATCAACTAAATGCGGGACAACACCAGTGATTTGACCCTCCTCTTTTGCCCTATTGATGAGAATTGCTAACATGTCCACTACAATATTAAATAGGATTGGTGACAGTGGGTCTCCTTGTCTCAGCCCTTTCCATGTCTGGAAATTCTGACCAACCTAGTCATTAATTTTAATCCCAACATGACCTTGCTGAGTAAAGTCCTCAATCCACTGTCTCCATTTGTCATAAAAACCTTTCATCCTTAAGGTTTGTTGCACAAAGGACCACTTTACTTTGTCATATGCCTTTTCAAAATCAATTTTAAAAATCACACCATTCTGATTTCTCCTGTGCATTTCATGTATCATCTCATGCAGCACTACCACTCCTTCCATTATATTTCTTCCTGGTAAAAAAGCTGTTTGTGTTGGACTAATCACTTTCTGTGGTTCTGTGCCACCAGCGAGATTCTATTTATTGCGACCTTTGTAAATATTTTGAAGCTCACATTTAGCAAACATATGGGTCTGTATTGCTGAATTTTAGTGGCTTCCTTACACTTTGGTAACAAGATTATTGTACCAAAGTTTAGGCTATGAATAGGCAGGGACCCATTATGGAACTCTTGAAATAGAAGCATCACATCTTCCTTTATAAAGTCCCACGAAGCCTGGTAGAATTCAATAGGGAAACCATCAGGCCCAGGAGCTTTGTTATGTTCCATCCGGAAAATTGCCTCTTTTATTTCCTGCTCAGAAAACACCGCTACCAGAGTCTCATTCTCAATCACAGAAACTTGAGGGATGTCTGCTATACGCGTTTCGTCCAACCGGAAGTCGTTACCTTCCGGAGGCCCGAATAGCCCTTTGTAATACGAGGTGATATATTTTTTCAACTCCTCATCACCTGTAATCACTCTACCCTCATCTTGCAACTGATAAATCCTTGTTTTGCGATGTTTACCATTTGCTACCAATTGAAAGTACTTAGTGTTGGAGTCACCCTCCAACAACTCCTTCACTTTGGCTCGCTGGTACCACTTAATCTCCTCTTCTCTCAATAAAGCTGCTAATCTGTTCTGAAAGCATCGCTTTAAGTCAATTTCCTGAGATGACAAGAGGCACGATTCCGCCTTCCTATCTAAGGAGTCAAGTTTATCAAGAAGCTGTTTTTTCTCTTTCTTGTAATGGCCACTTGTGTTTTTGGCCCAACCCCTCAAATGTTGCCGAACTTTTCTGATCTTTGCTTGCCAACGTGTCATGGGGGTACTACCACCATTTTCATTTATCCACAACTCTTTGATCATGTCCATAAATCCATCCCGGAGCAACCATCCGAGCTCGAATTTAAAAGCCGGTTGGTTGGTGCCCATTATAGGCTCCCCGGTGTTCAAGAGTAAGGGGGTGTGATCTGAGATGTCTCGATTAAGTGCAATAACCGTGGATAGTGGAAACTTGTGCTCCCACTCCGTAGACATGAGCACCCGATCCAATTTCTCGTATGTTGGCGTCTGCAATGAATTAGCCCATGTATATTGTCTTCCTGACATTACCAATTCTCTCAATTCCAAACCATCGATTACGGCATTAAATAGAAATGGCCATCGATGATCAAAATTTTCATTGTTTTTCTCCTCCACACTCCGTAAAATATTAAAGTCGCCCCCAATAAGGATGGGTAAGCTTTCATGAGTGCATAACTGGGCTAACACTGTTAAAAAAGCTTCTTTAAACTCATTCTATGTCGGACCATACACTACCACTAATGCCCACTTGAAGCTATCTGTTTTATTACACAAGTGAAACTTAACATAATAATCACCCTCATCTATTGCCCCGATATGGAAAATATCTAGATCAATCGCCAGAAGTATTCCACCGGAACATCCTTTCGGCTCTTTACAATGCCAAATGTAATTCTTCCCACCACATAGATTTCTCAGGAAAGGAACGGAAAAGCTCCTCCTCCCTATTTCTGATATGGCCATAAAGCTAAGATTTTGTTCTTTGGTCAACTCTGATAAGAATCTATGTTTTTTCGGGTCTTTAAACCCATTACAATTCCAAAAGACACCCGTCATTGTTACCTCTTGCTATATTTGTGTGTTGGTGTGGATGCTGTTTTTTTCTTCTTCTTTTTTTACGAAGGTATTTTTTTAGTCGGTGACACATTGATACGATCATAGAAATCATCACTGGAATCTAACACCTCGTCCATTAATTCTCCACACAAATTCCCCAAAATAACCTTATCTACTTCTTCTTCCTGTGCTAAATTCTTTTCCTCCTCATCAAAAATCTCAACCAACCGCTCAATACTAGGTTTCTCTGCCAATCTCTTCTCCTCTATCTTCTTAATGTTACTGATAGAGTCTCTAATACTAGCTGTATCATTGCCCAAAACAATACCAATTTCTCCAAAACTACTAGCAATAGATGTATCAGGAATATTTAAAAAAGAAAGGCATGTGTTATTACCTTCAGTGTGCAGATTTGGGGCTGATGTCCCCGCCTTGCGCTTTATGGCAGCCTCCATAGTGTCCTCGTCAGCAGATCCAGCCCGCCGCTTGCTATGACGAAGGCCAGATTCCAGCGCCTCTGGAATAGCTGCCAAGCTCGTTACCTTCTCCCCCAAGTCAGCCTGCAGCAGCTGTGCAGTAGCAAAATCTGCAGCTCCCTCTTCCCCATCTCCTGCGCCAGGTAGCACCAGATCGTCTACCGCTGCCCCTGCAGCCATATCAACCACCTCCGCTGCATAAACAGTCACATGAGCCATTTTCTGCTGCACATTGTCTTTGCCCGCACCCTGTGGTGCATTTTGGTGTTGGTGTTCAGTCCCTGACCCACTTTTAGGCTTGCTGGTAGCTCCATGAAAGGATCAACACTAGGCCTAGAGGGGGGGGGTGAATAGGCCTGTTTAAAAATTCCTGAAATAATTCTCAGAAAAACTGTCAGACAGTCGGATGATCCGACACAATCTCGGATCTTCCGACAGGAAGATCCGACAGTGTATAGGATCTTCCGAAAATAACAGAAACTCCGGAAGATCCGAAGATAAGCCGGATCTTCCGACAGGCAGTACAAGTAAACTTCGAGATTTGAAAACTAATGACCTTTTAACAATTCCACTTGAATACAAAGCTCACAAAAGATGTATGGAACCTTCTAAATATGATCAATATCAGAGTATAGCCACAAATAAGTAGATCGGGACAAATCAAGATATAGAAACGAAATGAACAAGTATGAAAGTGGAGACAAAAGATTTTCTACCGAAGTTCACTCCACAAAGGAGCTACGTCTCCGTTGAGATGCTCACAAAGAGCCGGGCTGTCACACTAACCCCAAGTCTCTCCCAATCAACCACAAAGGAGGATTGAGTTACTTACTATGTGCTCCCACAAAGGGAAAGGGTAATACAAACTTCCGGGACTCAAACCACAAGAGAATGGGAGTTCACCGGCACCTCTAACCGTCTAGGAGCAAGCTCCAAGAGTAACAAACGCAAATCGACGAATCCAAGTGCTTCAAGTGCTTGAGAGATGAACTAGTTGAAGAGGCACACAAGTCTCACACTTTGAAGCTTTTCTCTCACTCAAACCCTAGTTGAATCTTGGAAGAATCAAGCTTGGAGGGGGAGTAAAGAGAGGGAGTGAATGCTCAAGTGGAGTGTTGGCTCGAGTTAGGTCAGTATGAGCAGCAGCAGTGAATGAAAGGGGGTGAGGGGTATAAATACCAACCCCCCAAAATATGACCGTTATGTTCACTGCGAAGGGGTACCGGATCTTCCGACACTTGGTCGGATCTTCCGATGAGCAACAGAAATGAGTGAGAAAAACTCCAGGTAAGTTCCGGGGGCCGGATCTTCCGACAGAGCGTCGGATCTTCCGACAAACCCCGGAACATCCGACCCAGCGAGAAACCAAGACAGAGCCAGCCGGAACTTCCGGTCGGATCTTCCGGCCTCGGGTCGGAACATGCACACAGGACACTCGTGAGCTCGAAAAACGGCTAAGTCTTGTATCTTCCGAAGCCACGGCCGGATCTTCCGGCCAGGGAAAACCCGAGACCGAGCTGCCCGGAACTTCCGGTCGGAACTTCCGGCCAAAGTTCCGGCCGAGCAGAAAAGGTGTTTGTGAAGTGTTTTTGTGGCTCTGAAAAGTTTGTCATCTCAAGCAAAGCACTTTGAGCAACTAAAATTCATCAACTACGTCCCCCTTGATAGTACGGTGGTCCTATACTCAATTTCAAACGAAAAATAGAATTTAAATTTCCAATTGAGTCTTCCACCATATCAATAAGAATTGGGGTACTTTCTTTTGTGCTATCTTTCTCTTCATTTCATTTTATTCCTGCACAACTCAAGCACAACATCATATCCGAATTTCTATTGCCATTAATCACCAAAATAGATTAAATGCCTAGATGCACTTTCAATCTCCCCCTTTTTGGTGATTGATGACAATACAAATTTGGGTGCATAAAAGGAATAAAATACATGTAGTAGCTCCCCCTCAATTTGTGCATGGTGTGATAAAGACATCGAGATGCATATGACAAGATATTCACAACAATAAAGTGAGAAATAACATCACATCAATTCATAAGCATCTCACTAAGAAGTAAATAAGAAGAACAACATCACGCTAACAATAACCAAAATTAAATCTTACAAAACAAAAGTCTCACTTGGCACACCATTCATTACACAAATCCGAGTTTCTCATAGGTTCACAAGCTAGAACATGAAAGAAATAAGACAATCTAGATGAAGACTAGCCAATTCACTCCCCCTTTGTCATCAAGGACCAAAAAGGGAGCTACTCATCCTCGTCGTCGTCGTCGTAGTCTCCATCGTCGCCATCATCATCATCATCATCATCATCATCATCATCATCATCAATAGCTGCGGCGGCCTTGCCCTTGCGACGATCCTCATCCGTCTCGGGCTCACTGTGATATTCCTCCTCTTCCTCAGTTTCCTCTTCTTCTGCCACTACTTCTTCTTCTTCCTCCTCTTCTTCTACTATCTCATCCTCACCACCTCCGTGATGTTGAGAGGCACCAAAGATAAAATCCTGTGAGTAATCCTCCCAAGGGTTTGCAAAAGGAGGTGGAGGAGTGACTTCCCGGAGTGGGCGAACTGGAGAATGTGGCAAGTTTAACTTCTCAAGAAGTTCTTTGTGGCGCTTATCCGCCAAGTATCTATCATTCTCGGCTCGTTGCTCACGCTCATGAGATTTCTTGACTTGATACTTGCACATATTAAAGCAAGAGAACATGCCTTGGAGCAGAAAATCTATTTTGCTCTTCTTGCCTTTGGGAGTAAAGGAGGGGCCACTAGAATAAGCTGGAGCAGCTGATGGAGGAGCTTGGGAAGAAGAAGCACCTTGAGATGATGGAGTTGGAGCACCTTGATAAGCCTTTGACTTGATTTTCAGAAGTTGTGTAATCTTGCCCTGAGGAGATTTGTATGCAGGATGGAGCTTATCAGACAAGATGTTTACCCCAGACACATGCTTGATCATGTGGAAGATGTATGGGGCATAGTGGCAGCCACTGGAAGCATCATATGAGCAGTAAATAATTTCATTCCAAATGTAATTGAAAACCTTGAACTTGGGCTTCCCGGGGGCCATTTGAAACAGCAAGTTTTTGGCCCTCTTGGAGATATTGTCAGCATCTCCTGCTCTTGGATACAAGGTCCCTCTAAGAAGTTGATTCAGCAATTTGTAGAAAGGAGAAAGACCCTTGTATTTCCCAAACACAACTTCACCATATGCATGATCATACATGAAAGCCAACTTTGTGTCATCTAAGATTCTGCCTAAGTGAAGATCCACTTTGCTCCTATCATTGCTTGTATGGGCATAGGCGGTCTCCTCAGCAAGCCCAAACAAACTAGCAAAGTCATGTAGAGAGATAGATAGGCGTTTTCCACATAAGGTCCAATGCATTTCATAACGATCCTCATCGACCCATAGAGTGGCATAGAATTGGGCTATTACCTCCTCATTGTATGGACATTCAAAGGCCATCAACTTGTCCAAGTCCATCTCCATACACCGCTTATAAACATCATCAACAACTGGCTTGAGCGGTGGTGGGAAACTTTTCAGGTATTTCCAGTCGACCCAATACATAGGAGTGCAAATGCGGGTCATTTTGAGGATTACAGATTCATACCAATCAGCTTGATGTGAAACCCAAAAACGAGGATCACCCTTGAAGAGCTTGTACTGGATGTTCCTTGGATCCTCATTCTCACTGAATCTCAGGGGCTTCATGCTATTCTGGGCCAGCTTGAAATTGACCAAGGAGCTGTCAAGTGAGTGACGAAAAGGAATAGCAGTACTGATGAAGTTGTTAGCAAGAAAGGATAGATCAATGTCATCGTTGTACTGCGTCCCTGGTCCTTCTTCTTGATTGGCCCGCTTAACTCTGGGACGAGGCGGGATCTTGCGCCCTGGCACACTGGACTGGGCTCTTCCACGAACAGAGCGTGAAGCTGCTTGCTCCATTGATCTCTTGCCCTTTCCAACATCTCTTGTCTCCCTATCTGAAGCAGAATCCGGATCAGAGGATGAACCGCTGGGAGGATGAAATGAGCTCTTAGTGCGACCGATGCTTGGGCGCACTGTCAAAGATGTGGTCTTCTTCTGCGTAACCTTCTCTTTAACCATCTGATAAGATATGAGAGAGCATGTTTAGAGATTGGAACAAAGATTTGCAACTAAGTTGATAGGACAGGGCACGACTTGGTCGGATCTTCCGGCAATGGGTCGGAAGATCCGGGGTTTCGGATCTTCCGGCCCATAGTCGGATGATCCGACAGAGTCGGGCCAAACCCTAGCGACTCAGGAACAGGAGATTAAGCCCACCAAACTTTGTGAAATTATAGGGAAGTATTCTAGACATGTATATGAGATGATTCACCAAGGGAAATCAACTAGAACCTCCTACATTGATAGATCGGGCGATGGGGATTTTGAATCAATACCGTTGAGATTTCCCGCGAGAACTCCGGAAGATCCGATGGAGATTGAGTCTTGGAGAGTTGGGGAATCAAAAGATGTCACTTGATGAAGAAATCCACGGTCCAATCATCAAATCGCCTTATGGGATGGGGTGATGGAGAGAGGAGGCGTTGGTGGAGGAAGAAAGAAAGAATGAGAGGGGTAACGGTTCGGTCCAGATATGTATATCGCGCACAGGCCGGAAGATCCGACGACGAGCCGGAAGATCCGACCGAGACAGAACCAGAGAGACCAGAGCGGATGTTCCGAGAGTTCCCAGGTCCGGAAGATCCGACAGAGAGTCGGAAGATCCGAAAAAAAAATTTCAGAGAGATTGATTCGAGACAGAGCCGCCCGGAACTTCCAGGGATAAGTTCCGGGGGGTCTGTCGGAAGATCCGGCCCAGATGAGATATGACACAAAGATGATTTAGCACGATGAGATTTGATTGAAGATTTTGAGAGAGCTTGCTTATGAACATATAAGAAACTTGTCCCAAAGTTGATCAGCAACAAACATACAACACATAACCATGATCAACTTGAGACAAGAAAAGATCCAAAAATTTTGAAAACTCACACAAAAATAGAAAGAAATCATTTTTCTTCTAGACTAGCCATCAAACAATTTTGTATGCGACAAGTCAAGCCAAGTTACGAGAATCTAAGATATTTAGCTCACTCCTCAAGGAACAAAACCTTTGCTCATCAAGAGGCTTGGTGAAGATATCGGCTAATTGTTTTTCGGTTCCTACATGGCATATGGCGATATCTCCTTTGGCTTCATGATCTCTAAGGAAGTGGTGTCGAATGTCTATGTGCTTGGTTCTTGAGTGTTGAACGGGGTTGTTTGCTAGTTTTATGGCACTCTCATTGTCACACAGGAGTGGAATGTTTTTGAACTCACAACCAAAGTCACTCAAGGTTTGCCTCATCCAAAGTAGTTGAGCACAACAAGCACCGGCTGCAACATACTCGGCCTCGGCGGTGGATAGCGCAACGGAATTTTGTTTCTTAGAGCTCCAAGACACCAAAGACCGACCAAGAAATTGGCAAGTCCCCGTTGTACTCTTTCGATCTACCTTGCAACCGGCATAATCCGAATCGGAGTAGCCAAGTAGATCAAAAGTTGAGCCCTTGGGATACCACAAGCCAAGGTTTGGAGTATGCACTAAATATCTAAAAATTCTCTTAACAGCCATTAGATGACATTCCTTAGGATTGGCTTGAAATCTTGCACACATGCACACACTAAGCATAATATCCGGCCTAGATGCACAAAGATAAAGCAAGGAACCAATCATGGAGCGATATACCTTTTGATCGACGGATTTGCCTTCCTCATTTAGATCAAGATGACCATTCACCGGCATAGGGGTCTTGATTGGCTTAGCATTGGCCATGTCAAACTTTTTGAGCATATCACTTGTATATTTGGTTTGACATATGAACGTGCCATGCTTTAGTTGCTTGATTTGAAATCCGAGAAAGAATTTCAATTCCCCCATCATTGACATCTCAAATCTCTTGGTCATTATCCTACTATACTCTTCACAAAAAGTTTCATTAGTAGAACCAAAGATTATATCATCAACATAAATTTGACAAACAAACAAATCTTTGTCTAGTTTCCTAGTGAAGAGAGTAGAATCGGCTTTGCCCATTGCAAAGCCATTCTTGAGAAGAAAATCCTTAAGGCATTCATACCATGCTCTAGGTGCTTGCTTAAGCCCATAGAGCGCCTTATGAAGTTTGTAGACATGGTCGGGGTGCTTGGGGTCTTCAAATCCCGGTGGTTGCTCCACATATACTAGCTCCCCGAGAGGCCCATTCAAAAATGCACTCTTCACATCCATTTGATACAACTTGAAGTTGTGATGAGACGCATAGGCCAAAAGGATACGAATTGACTCAAGCCTTGCCACGGGAGCATATGTCTCACCAAAATCAAGCCCTTCAATTTGAGTAAAGCCTTGAGCAACCAACCTAGCCTTGTTTCTTGTGACAATGCCATTTTCATCTTGTTTGTTCCGGAAAACCCACTTGGTGCCAATCACATTTTGTTTGGGTCTTGGGACCAACTCCCATACTTCATTTCTTGAAAAGTTGTTCAACTCTTCTTGCATTGCAATAACCCAATCCGCATCTCCAAGAGCTTCTTCTACCTTGAGAGGTTCCAAAGAGGAGACAAACGAGTAAAATCCACAAAAATTTGCTAAACGTGAACGAGTGGTTACCCCTCTTTGGATGCTCCCTAGAATGTTGTCAACGGGATGATCCCGTTGAACACTTTGATGAACTCTTGGATGTGGGATTGTTGATTGACGTTGGATGGGTCCATCACCATCTTCTTCATGAGGTATCTCAACATCTTGAGCATCTTCACCTTGAGCTCCCCCTTGATCAATGCCTTGGTCATGATCGTCACCATGATCTTGGACTTGATCTTGTGATGAGCTTGGTGGTTCAACTCTTGTTGATGGTGACGGGTCGATGTTGAACATGATTTCCGGATCTTGTTCTTGTTCTTCATCTTCATTTTGAGGCTCTTGGGGCTTCACTTCTCCTAAACTCAAGTTCTTGATAGCTTGATTTGGCGGGACTTCATCTACAAGGTCATTTATAACTTGCTCTACTTGAGAGCCGTTTGATTCATCAAATTTTACGTCTACCGTGATCTCAACACACCCGGTGGTTTTGTTGAAAACACGGTAGGCGTGTTCGTTAGTACCATAACCAAGTAGAAAGCCTTCATCAACCTTAGGTGCAAATTTTGAGCTTTTGGTTTTCTTGTTAAGAATGTAACATTTGCAACCAAAGACTCGAAAGTAGTGCACCTTTGGTTTGTTACCGGTTAGAATCTCATATGGAGTCTTGTTCAAGTACTTTTGAAGATAGAGACGATTAGTGGCATGGCAAGCCGTGCTAACCGCCTCGGCCCAAAAGTTATCCGGAGTCTTGTACTCATCAAGCATGGTCCGTGCCATCTCAATTAAAGTCCTATTCTTCCTCTCAACAATGCCATTTTGTTGAGGTGTGTATGGCGCGGAAAGCTCGTGCTTGATTCCCTCTTCATCAAGAAACTCTTCAACATTTGTGTTCTTGAACTCCGTCCCATTGTCACTTCTTATATGCTTGATCTTCAACTCAAACTCATTTTGAGCTCTTCTAATGAATCTCTTGATGATTGTTTGAGCTTCACTCTTGTCTTGCAAAAAGAAGACCCATGTGAAACGGGAAAAATCATCTACAATGACAAGTCCATACTTGTTCCCGCCAATGCTAACATAAGCAACCGGTCCAAATAAATCCATATGAAGTAACTTGAGTGGTCTTGAGCTAGTCAAAATGTTCTTGGGTGGATGTGGAGCGCCAACTTGCTTCCCGGCTTGACAAGCACTACATAATTTATCTTTCTCAAAAACAACATTTGTTAGTCCTAGGATGTGTTCATCCTTTTGAAGTTTGGCCAAGTTCCTCATCCCAACATGAGCTAGCCGGCGATGCCAAAGCCAACCCAAGCTAGATTTTGCCACTAAACAAGTCTTCGGTTCCACTTTACTAGTTGTGAAATCAACTAAGTAAAGCTTTCCCTTGAGTCGACCCGTAAAAGCAATAGAGGAATCCTCCCTTCTTAGGACGCTCACACCCTCATTAGTAAAGAGACAATTGTAACCTTTCTCACAAAGTTGTGAGACCGACAACAAATTGTATCCCAAAGAATCAACAAGATAAACATTTGAAAGGGATGAGTCTTGTGAGATAGCTATTTCACCTTGGCCTATGACATCACCATGATTGTTGTCACCAAATGTGATCTTCTCAACGGGTGAGTCATACTCTTGTAGCTTCGCAAACATATTCCTTTCTCCGGTCATATGATTTGAGCATCCACTATCCAATAACCACGAAGGTCCACCGGAGGAATATGCCTACAAAACAAGTTTTAAGCCTTGGACTTAGGTACCCAAAAGTGATTGGGTCCTTGAGTGTTAGCTTTTGACATTTTAGGCACCCACACACTTCTCATCATTTTTCTAGTATGAGCACCTATATACTTTACAACCATCTTCCCATTTTGATCCCAAGTGACCATATAGTCGATGGAGTAGTTTGGTGATGGCCTGTGCTCAACGACCTTCTCTTCCTTCTTGTTCTTCATCTTGACATCTTGACTAGATGCTTTTGCCTTTAGCAAGGGCTCCATGGAGCTTACCACTCCATGAGCCGCATCCATTAGTTCACCTAAATTGGTCCCCTTGGTGAACAATGTCACATCACGACCTCCTATCTTCTTAGTCCCATTGGCCTTTCCACCTCGAGTGTATCCAAGCCCATCCTTGATAGTACCATATCTACCGGCTTTATATGCCGGGTGAGTCTCGAATACACTCTTGCCCTTACCTTGGTCTTGGCCAAAGGCTTCGGTCAACTTTTGGATTTGAGCATCTTTAGCCTTGACTTTCTTCTCTAGCTTAGAAATGTTAGTTGCACAAGCACCTAAATCAATTTTATAACATCTTGAGCAACCTTCACTAGTAGAGACACTTGAGTCAAGAGTTGTTTTAGAGTTTTTCTTGGTACTTTCCCAAAGTGAGCTAAAATTGGCTTCTAGATCTTTGTATTTGATCTCTAGGCTTGAATGCCTTTCTTGAAGCTCACTTTTAGCACTCTCTAGGTTAGTTAAAGAGTCATTTGTCAAAGACAATTCCTTTGACATCTTCTCCCGTGAGTCATTGGCATGAGATAACTCACATGCCAACTTCTCAACCTTGAGTTTCTCCTCAACTAGAGCCTCTTCTAGGACAAGGTTTCTCTCCTTCTCAAGGATGAGCAATTCTTCTTGCCTATCAAGAGACTCCTCTCTTTTCTCAATTTTCTCTATTAGTTTTTTAATAAGTTTGTAGCCATCTTCGCCGAACTTCTTTATCATGTTTTTCTCATGTTCGGCTTCTTCATTATCTAGATCATTTTCAATGTTCCTAGATGACAAGAGAGTAGATGAGAGAGGTGATGTGGTGTCCAATACCTTAGTCCCTTGAGCCATGAGGCACATGGGAGCTTCATCGTCACTCTCATCAAGGTTGTTGAAGAGTCGAGGAGTTGGTGTAGGAGCTTGAATGGCAAGTGTGGCCATTCCTCCGTCTTCGGAATCACTTGATGAATCCCAACCTTCTCCAACATGAGCACTACCAAACTTCTTCTTGTACCCTTGACTCTTCTCCTTGTACTTCTTCTCTTTGTCAAAGCTCTTGTCCTTTGACTTCTTGTCATCCTTGTCATTCTTGTTGCGGGGACAATCGGCAATGTAGTGCCCTTTCTCCCCACACTCATAGCATCTTCGTTGAGAGAAGCTCTTCTTTTCACCTTTTGTCTTCAAGAATCTCTTGAATTTTCTAACCATCATAGCGGTTTCCTCATCGGTGCTCTCATGGTCGTTTGAATCTTCATTCTTCTTGGAAGTTGAGGTCTTCTCATTTGACTCAACTTTCTTGCTTGGTTCGGCCTTGAGAGCAATGGTCTTGACTTCGGTTTGTTGAGTTGATCTTGTCACATCCAAGCTATTCATCTCATGATATTGCAACTTGTTGAATAACTCCATGGGCACCATTGTCTTGAACTTGTCACTTTCTCTAATCATTGTGGCAAGCATTGGGTTCTTGGGTGCGTATGCTCTAAGCAGTTTCTTTGTGACCTTGTTCTCGCCCCAATCATTGCTTCCAAGCATTCTAATTTCGGTGACAAGGAGCTTCAATCGATCATACATCTCTTGCAAGGACTCATCCTTCTTCATGACAAAGGCTTCTAGTTCTCCTTGTAGAAGATCTACCTTGCCTTCCTTGACTTCTTCCGATCCTTCATGAGCCATTCGAAGAGTGTCCCATAGCTCTTTGGCACTATCGATTCCCCTAATCTTGTTGTACTCATAATCGCTTAGAGCCCTTCTAAGCACGGTCACGGCTTGAGAGTTACGGAAGATGTCGTATTCTTGTTCACGACTTGGCGTTGCACTCTTGTCAATACCTATATTCACAATAGTCCAAAGAGATGGATGAAGACCATGCAAGTAAATTTTCATATCATCACTCCATCGGGCATAGTCAATCCCATTGAATTTGGGGACTTTGCCCATTGGAATGGATGAGAAATTAAGACTAGAAGGGTCAAAAGATTTGTTAGAAGAAGATGTCTCATATCGATAAGACACCGAGTGAAGTCCGTCGAGAGCGTCTCTTTCTCGTATCTTCTTCTTGAAAAGCTTTTGTGCCTCTCTTTCGGCCTTCTCCTTGATCTTCTTCCTTATCTTCTCCCTTCTTTGCTTTTTCTTCTCTTGTTCATCCAAGGTCTCATCAACATCGCTAATGTTGAATTCATCATCGCTTGAGCTTGACTCAATGGGCGTCGGATGTTTATCTTTGTGGGCGGAAGCCATCTCGGATACTTCTCCCATACCGGCCATAGTGTTTTCCCTTAGCGGTTAAGCCTAAACAAGGGATTAGGCTCTGATACCAATTGAAAGGATCAACACTAGGCCTAGAGGGGGGGGGTGAATAGGCCTGTTTAAAAATTCCTGAAATAATTCTCAGAAAAACTGTCAGACAGTCGGATGATCCGACACAATCTCGGATCTTCCGACAGGAAGATCCGACAGTGTATAGGATCTTCCGAAAATAACAGAAACTCCGGAAGATCCGAAGATAAGCCGGATCTTCCGACAGGCAGTACAAGTAAACTTCGAGATTTGAAAACTAATGACCTTTTAACAATTCCACTTGAATACAAAGCTCACAAAAGATGTATGGAACCTTCTAAATATGATCAATATCAGAGTATAGCCACAAATAAGTAGATCGGGACAAATCAAGATATAGAAACGAAATGAACAAGTATGAAAGTGGAGACAAAAGATTTTCTACCGAAGTTCACTCCACAAAGGAGCTACGTCTCCGTTGAGATGCTCACAAAGAGCCGGGCTGTCACACTAACCCCAAGTCTCTCCCAATCAACCACAAAGGAGGATTGAGTTACTTACTATGTGCTCCCACAAAGGGAAAGGGTAATACAAACTTCCGGGACTCAAACCACAAGAGAATGGGAGTTCACCGGCACCTCTAACCGTCTAGGAGCAAGCTCCAAGAGTAACAAACGCAAATCGACGAATCCAAGTGCTTCAAGTGCTTGAGAGATGAACTAGTTGAAGAGGCACACAAGTCTCACACTTTGAAGCTTTTCTCTCACTCAAACCCTAGTTGAATCTTGGAAGAATCAAGCTTGGAGGGGGAGTAAAGAGAGGGAGTGAATGCTCAAGTGGAGTGTTGGCTCGAGTTAGGTCAGTATGAGCAGCAGCAGTGAATGAAAGGGGGTGAGGGGTATAAATACCAACCCCCCAAAATATGACCGTTATGTTCACTGCGAAGGGGTACCGGATCTTCCGACACTTGGTCGGATCTTCCGATGAGCAACAGAAATGAGTGAGAAAAACTCCAGGTAAGTTCCGGGGGCCGGATCTTCCGACAGAGCGTCGGATCTTCCGACAGACCCCGGAACATCCGACCCAGCGAGAAACCAAGACAGAGCCAGCCGGAACTTCCGGTCGGATCTTCCGGCCTCGGGTCGGAACATGCACACAGGACACTCGTGAGCTCGAAAAACGGCTAAGTCTTGTATCTTCCGAAGCCACGGCCGGATCTTCCGGCCAGGGAAAACCCGAGACCGAGCTGCCCGGAACTTCCGGTCGGAACTTCCGGCCAAAGTTCCGGCCGAGCAGAAAAGGTGTTTGTGAAGTGTTTTTGTGGCTCTGAAAAGTTTGTCATCTCAAGCAAAGCACTTTGAGCAACTAAAATTCATCAACTACGTCCCCCTTGATAGTACGGTGGTCCTATACTCAATTTCAAACGAAAAATAGAATTTAAATTTCCAATTGAGTCTTCCACCATATCAATAAGAATTGGGGTACTTTCTTTTGTGCTATCTTTCTCTTCATTTCATTTTATTCCTGCACAACTCAAGCACAACATCATATCCGAATTTCTATTGCCATTAATCACCAAAATAGATTAAATGCCTAGATGCACTTTCACTCCACCTTTGTCATCCTCCATCTGTGCATCCGCATCACCATCCTTGCCCTTCCCATGATCATCACCACGATCCATATCCATCGGTTCCGGGTCTGGCACATCCGCATTCTGCTCCACTACAAACTGCAAGCTGTACACCGAATTCCCAACCGCAATGTCCACAAACATCGGAATAATGTTATGGTCTAATACTGAGATCTGCACCCTGCCTCTGCCATACCTCCTGGTGAACCGCATATCCACCTCTCTGGTCACCCCCAACACTGACCCAACTGCCCAGATGATCTCATATTCCCTAAGATCATCAGGAAGCCCAGTAAACTGTACCCAGATATCGGTGAGATCAAACTTCTGCGAGCCACCGCCACCCTCCTCAATGGTTAGTGTTGTATTCGGGAACTTTGTATGTAGTACTCCCCACTCCACCATCCTCTGTAGTTCCTCTCTGGTTGGAAACACAGCTCTGAAAGTGTTGGCTCCTGACTCATGCACAACCCACTTCCACTGCCCCGGGATCAACCTCTCAAGTTCAGAAGTGACATTTGCAGCAGATAGTGAACTCCCACTAACACGTATCACCCCTGTTTTTGTCTCCGTCTTATGCTTGTAGCTACTAGGTGTTGGGATGTAAAAGAAACCAAGCCCATCAACCGCATAGCCACACGCTACAGCAAAAGACTTGTCCGCTCTGAATCTCGGACAGCGCACCTTCGAATGATCAGCTTTGTCACAAATTTCACAGTATAGCTCAGAGGTGCAATCAGATATGGTGTGACCCTTCGTGTAACACCTAAAACAATATGGCTGTTTACCCCCTGCCTTCGCTGCCCCCACTGCTGAAGATTCAGCCCCCTCAGCAACACTTGATGCCTTTGGCGCTGCAGCCTTTACCAGAGCAGGAGGTTTAGCCTCAGGCTTGTCTCCACCACTCACCGCTGCCTTCGACTGTGCATTGGCTTCTATCCCTGACGAACTCCCCTGGATCAAAGCAAAAGCCTGCTGCAGAAGAGCAGCCGCCCGTGCTGCTTGTGCCGAGGCTGGGGCTGCCATGGAGCTTTGGAGCAAAGCCGCCGCCTGCGCCTAGGCAGAACTCGCCGCCGTCTGAGAAGCATCTGGCGCCGGCGGCACACCCTGGTGACCACGGCCACGCCCACCAGAGCGGTCCACTGAGCCGCGCCCCCTGTTGTTGTACCTTCCTCCAAATCCATGGTGGCCATAGCCATCGAACCGGCCACCACGACCATATCCTCCACGGTTAGGGTTGCCATGGCCAGGGTGAAAGGCAGGAAACCCACCCTGACCAAAGAACCCTCCCTGCCCGCTTGTTCGGCCACCATCGCGTCCACCACGACCACGTTGCTCCATCGCCGTTCTAGCTGCGTCGGCGTACGATCTCACAGCAATGGCGGCTTCGGTAGACGTATGCAAAGCCCTAGGGTACGAGCGCTTCGTCCCTGTTCTCGCGAAGAAGGCCACAAGGCCCGCAGTAGGCTGAAAAGGCACTGCTGGGTCGAGGCACATTCGTATCGGGCCGGAAAACGCTGATGGGCCTTCTTTTTCTCTCCTTTGCAACGTCCCGAGCCCATTGTTTCTCTCTTCAATTTTTGAATCGGCCGCCCCCCGATGATCCCGCCCGAAATAACTCCGATCAGATCTCGGGGATTCCACCGCCGGGAATGGCTCAAGCCTCGCCGGCGAGGATGAAGGGGACCGGGAAAACGATGCCATCTGACTGCCCAAACAAGAAGACGAACTCACCTTTGCATTTGCTATGGCGTCCCCAATGGTCCTCGGCGGTGAACGCCGAGGTTTTGGAAGCGGACCACTCCATGGTTCGGCTGCGAGCTTGCCTTTGATGACCGAGTCGATGATCCTTCTTGCCAAGGTTCCTTCCCCTCCATTCTTCTTCCTACTGCCCGTGGATGCCAGCTCCTCCTCCGCCTGATAGATCTCGGGAAGGGTAAAACCTGCTCGTTGTGCCCTCCCGATCAGCTCCGGCGTAGCCATGGAGGTACTGGATGCCGGCGAACCACAGACATGGCCATCATCGTCATCCTCTGAGGACGAATCACTGAGTGGCCAATACCTTGAACCACTATCAGTGACTCCATGGATTTGCTTCGCCGACGTTGCCGCCAACGCCGCCGTCTCCGTCACCCGATGCATGTACTCTCTTGCTACGATGTTCTCCACCTCCGCGACCGACTCATGTGCACTGGCATCCTGCACTACCTCCGGCTTGATCACCGGCGCCAGCGTCAGTCGCCGTACCCGGAGTCGCCTCATCCCATCCCAGACCATATGTTACATAACTGAGCTTAGGTACTACAGGGGTTCTTAAAGTCCAAACTCAGATACCACACCATATTTTACATCAAGTTTTACATAAAAGACACATGAGCACCTAGCCATTCTATTTCGCCGGTGGCTCTGGAATGATCTCCTCCAGATCCTCCTCTTCCTCTGTCTCATCATCCTTCTCGCTGAGCCATCAATGACAAGGCTTCCGAGGAGGAGGAACATCACATATCCCGGCAACACCCTGTGCACCTGGAACACTTTCCATCCCAGAGTTCACCTGCTCTGGCAGTTCTGGGGGTGGCTCCGGAATCATGGGCTTCGTTCTCGACCCACTGCACCTGCTCCTGCGGAGAGCCTTAAGTTTATGGATCCGCTCGTTTGCTTCATTGACCTCATCCTTCAAGTGCTCAATCATAACATTCTGGTCATCTATTTGCTGGGTTAACTCTGCAATCCTTTCAGCCTTGTCCCTAACCTGAACATGGTAGTCCTGAATCTGAAGCACAGCCCTGTCATTGTTGGCCATAATAGAGTCAACCAGTCGAAAGAGTGCTGTGACATATTGTAATATAGGCTAGTGGGATCCTGTACCCTTGCTACCTGTGACCACCAAAGAGAGTTGGCAGCCCCTCGTAGTGGAAATAGAGCGGTAGGCGAGCCGTAGGTCTTGTGTTGGTGCCTCTCACAAAAACGAGCAAGAGTCTGCCACGCTGCCAATTCACAAGTATCAGCACGGCGGATCCCTAAAATCAAATATGAACAGAAGCTGAGCTTGATGCACATGGCGCCCAACTTATTTGACAAGTGTGATACGAGAAACTCCACTAAAAGTTGCTCAATAATAAAAAGAACACAGTTCCTGAAAGGGAGAGTTTAACAACGACTCTCCGAGACACGGGCATATATATGAGTCATCGCTTGACTTTGACGAAGGACCCGACGTTTTGAACATGCACCGGAACCGTCAACATCGATTCCGGCAAAACGCCTCTTTGTGAGGTGGTAAAGTCACCGATTAGTTGTCAATTATAGGGCCCAGTGCATGATGCTTGTATATGTGAATACGTACTGCCGATGACAAAAATTCGCAGGCGTGTGATAGTACGAACGCACGTGCGGCGTGTGTGAGTACGGTGTGCGTGTGTAATGATTTGTTTGTACATACCACCTTGTAACTGAAAAAGGGGAAATGATGCCTTATGATGTAGTGCTCGGTATTAGAAATTAGGAAAAAAATCTATTTTTGACCATACAACTCTTGTCTCAGTATAATTTTGACCATCGAACTCCAAAATCGGGTATCTTTGGTCATCCAACTATCATAATTGTTCAAATTTGGTCATCGGGACGGTTTTGATGGGTGGTTTTATTTTTTTATTACAATTTAGTCCTTAGATTTTAAAATGATTATTGCTTTTTGATCGTACCTCCGATTTAAGTGATTCTTGCGATCACACGTTCATAACAGTGAGTTTTATCTTTTAAAATAGTATTTATACTATTTTATCACTATTTAATATATTATTTTTATGTTGTTATGTAAAAACACCAATATAAGAAAAGTAAAACAAACTGTTAGAAAATAATATGTTCATGACTTTAAAAGATAAAGTTCATCGTTACGAACACATGACCATACATGACCATAAGAATCACTTAAATCGGCAAGCGCTCGACCCAGTTCAGTCTGACCTCTGACGCCTCCCCCGCGAAAAGTCAACAAATTTGGTTCAATTTTTCTTGCGATTTCGCACACAAACATGTCAACATGGTTGGTATGTAGGATTACAATAAACACTTTGGTTGCTTGACGATTTGAGCTACGGATTGGGACATAGAAGAGGTTAAACTTGGATAAAAAACATGGTTTGTCGACGAACATTCAGAGTTGCAGGACTGCAGTTTTGGTTCAATTTGCCCATATTCGGTCAAATATTTCAGGGCCGAGATGTATTTTCATCAAACCTGTGTGTTTAGTTCCCGCGAAAAGTGTGGTCGAAAAGTCACATCAGGTCAAATCGTACACTGTAGCACACTGTATTATTTTTCGTTTGTTTGTGGTAATTGTTGTCCTATCATGACCTAACTAGGCTCAAAAGATTCGTCTCATTTTGTACATCAAAACTATGTAATTAGTTTTTTATTTATCTATATTTAATGCTCCATGCATGAGGAGAGAAATTTGATGTGATGTGATGGGACTTTTTACGTAGTGAAATTTTGGGTGGGATTTTGGGAACTAAACACAGCCCAGGCCAAACTTGCTGTCATGTCAAGTTGGGACATAGGAATACTACTTTTATAAAGTATTTTTGTGAACTTTAGCTGAAAAATTCAGAGATGTTTGAATGCAAACAATGAGGATTTTCAGCTATAAATGGAGGGCTGCAGATTTCTGAGTTGGGCTGAAATACCAGTTTGACCAAAGTTTGACCGTGAATTAAACCCTTAAAACTTAATTTCATGGATCAAGGCTTATACCGTGTGAAAGTACATAGACTATAATACAACTTTTATGCTGAGATAAAGTTTAAATGTTCAGGTAAACTAATTTCAAACAGCCGTCAAAAGCAGCTTAATTTCAACGTTTAAACACTTCGGAAAAATATGCAATGGGGCTTTGCTCATGGAATTTGACCATGAAACTATAAAAGAAATTGATCTACATCACATATGAGTTTCTTTCCTTAAAGTTGCATTAATAATTACATCATACACATAAATACAGGGAAAATTTCGTATTTGCATGAACTGATGACATGGCAATATACCTATGAGCCAAACTATGCATGATTAGTGATAATGACATGATATTTACACCTTAATTAACTCAATGCTTGATGTCTAAGACACTAGAGGTGTCATAGCTAAAGCCAAGCGGCTGGATGTCTCTACCATTTTATTACATTTATAAATCCAATTTGGTATTGATGCACAACATTGAGGAAGGCCAGCTGTAACCCGTTGGCCGGGAGTTCAATGAGAAGCTTATAAGAGAATAATTAGGAAGTCAGATGGAACTAGAAGTCATTGATAGTACTTGATAGTCCTAGGATGGTCAACTTTGGTACAAGCACAATCAAAAGACCAAACACAATGTACATTACACTTGTATATAAAGAACATAATATACATCCCCAAGTTGATAAGAACCTGAATAAAGAACCCCATGATAACTGGGACAGAGACACACACACACAGGGCCCACGTTTTTGGAATTCATTCGGCACCAAAAAACATATAACAAACTGATGTATTTGTCAATTTGTCATCGTGAGTGTTCGTCCTTTTCAGTACTTGATAGGTTGATTGGTCCCAACATTCCGATCCTTTTTCCCCCAAGAACTTTTCGTGTCTTGTTTGGTCATGTTCTTTTGAGTGCCGACCCAAAACCAAAAAAAAATGGTGGAAAGCTGCTGTTGGACTCAAGTAGAAAATTAGACGCTTGGCATGAGTAGTAGTGTTTCTTTTCTTTTCAGTCTTTTAGTTTTTTTTATACTTGTCTCTTTTTTCCCTTTCACGTCGCCATCTCCGGCGAACACAGACAGGCCCGTCGATGGCCATGTGCGAAGTGCACGACCGCTCCGGGCCCCCACAAAAAAAGGCCCCCAAATTAGTGCATACGTGATGGGTATCGATCAGTCCCAATCCTTAGCCAGGCCCAGCAATTAGTTTACTCCTCCTCCCTCTTCCAGGTAGGGCACAAACTGATCGCAAACGTCTGCGCCGTCCGCCCGTTCAATTCCATCGCACAACATATGCCGTGTTGTACTCCTGCCGTCCTGCGCCTTCCCGTCTTTTCCATCCGACGTCGGCGCACAGCCGCCGCCCCCCACGAAACACAAATCAACATTCAACAACTCGATCCATGAATCCATCGCTGGTGGACTAGTTGCCTGACTGGTGTGATTGCTCGGCACTTCGGCAGGCAGGCATGTAGCCCCAGGACCAATCGCCACTCCAAGATCCAATTCCAGAAAGCAAAATTCAGACGTGAGGTAAGCAATGAACATGAGTTCAGTTCATGTTCGTCAGTTGGTGAATGTGATTCCTCCATATTTTTATTGTTTTATTTATCCTTAATCCTTAATTGAAATTTGACCGTCTGCACACCCCCAGCCCTAAGCAATAGTGCATTTCTTTGTATAGACATTATTTTCTCAACGATTATGTATACAGAAATAGAAAATGTGATTCCGGTTCTGAAAAGCGCACGACGAAACAGAGACTAGAAGCAGCCGCTCAATCACAAAAAGGGTGCTCTGGATAGATTTATTGTTAGAAAAACTCCAGAAGCCAATATTAAATATATAATATTATAGTATTTTAGGGTCTCATTTTGTATTTAGGGGCCCAAAATCCTGGAGACGGCCCTGAACACAGATGCTGACTGGCCGGCGGGCGGCGTCAATGCCGCCGTGATAGGAAGAGCATGATGCACCCACCGAGCCAGATCATGAGTGCCCGAAACTGGCTGGGCCTCGGCGCGTCCAGTCCGCCGATGAGCCACATCGCGGCGAGAAACATGGCTAGCCGCGCAGCCGAACGCAAGGCACCTCCACGGCCGCCGCCGCCGAAATGGAACCAGAAGCTCACGGCCATGCCCCGCGGAGCGACGACGATGCCGAGTGGCGGGTCCTGCTCCGGCCCCTGGCCGTGGGGAGCAGCACGACGTCGTCTGACCTGCGCGAAACCCGGCGCCTGCGGGCCGAGATCCGCGGAGCCTTGTTCGGCAAAGTCAACGCCGGCCAGGGCTACCGGCCGGAGATGGCCATCACCGGCTTCCAAGGTCGTTGGCGCCGCCGCCGGGTCATTCTTGACGCCGTCGTCCCGCGCGTCCATCGGGTGAGCACGCTCCGCGTGTGCTCCTCTGCGATCAGCTATCACCGGCGGGCGGCGGCTGGCCTGTGAAGATGGGCTCTGGCCTCTGGGGGGAAAGAGCTCGCTGCTGTTTCAGGGTTGGTGAATCTGGTATCTGTAGGCTCAAACGACTAGTATTTGTAGGCTCGACTCACTCGAGATGGCTGGAGATTGACACCTGAATCCGCGTACAGTACTGCCTGATACGGACAACGGCCACCCCGCCCCCCGCCCCATCTCCCCCCAATTGTTCTTCCATCGCGCCCAAGGAAACTTCCCGGCAGCTTCGATTCCTTCCTTTCTCGTGTCGGCTTTGCACCGAACGCCCCGCCAGGCCTGAAGTCGGAAATTCCCATCCCCCGTTCCGTTCAGGCGTTCATTTTGCCGTTCCCGTTCGCTCGCCTCGCCACGCCCACCGCCCACGAGCCGGAGGCTGGACGCAGGACGCTCTTCATCTCTTGGCGGAAACTGCTTGGAAGGTTCCTACCGGACCGGTCCCGGTGGTAGACGGGAACATGATCAGTTTGGCGGGAATTCCGCAACCGCCGTCGTCGAACGGGGTGGTGCCTGACACTCGTGTGCCCGTTTGAACTTTGAACCCACGTCACGTTTGTTTGGATCGTTTCCAGCGAGCCAACAGTGTTTTTTTCAGCGAAAACCAGCGTCAGCCACTAGCCAGCAGTGTTTTTTCTCAGCAAAAATCAGCGTTAGCCACCAGCCATCAGTCAAACGAACAGGTCCTGATCTTAATTTGATTGAGCAGTAATTTTGCTACTGTCAGAGTCAGGTCCCTGTAACTAATTATTTCATCAGTTAAATGTTGCACCTTGATGAGCTTTCTTCATCTTCAGTTGGGTTTCGGACTTTTTCTCTAAATCAAGACAGAGATGATTCAGTAGCTTCAGGGCAGTCAGAACTAGTAATAGCGACTACCACCTGCAGTGACGCGCGATCGGGACATGACGGTAAATTGCAGCGACTGCCGTCATGAAAACGAAACTTGAAGTGCGTAACCTCACATTTGACTGGGGAATGTGAGATGGTACTCGATCGGGAGTAGTCGCTGTTGGGAGGACACTAGTTCATGCCTGGAACTGTCATTAATGCTGATTAAACTAAACGGTGTGGATGCAAGAACTTGAATTAACAAACACCCCGATGGGTTTGTGGAATTGGAATTGAATTTGGCGTAAACAGAGTTTTATCCTTTGGAATTAACGAAATGCATTCCAAACTTGGCATCCATTTCTATCTCCATTCCATGTAGCATAGCTATAAAGAAGCATACGGACCTCGTTCCCTTTCAATTAGACTTACAAATGCACATCTATCCGCGTATGTTCTATTCTAATATAAGTGTATCAGAGAGTGGATCGATAAATCTTGATATTTGACGAAAGCAACAAGGATGCCATAATAATATCATTGATGGTCATATCACCTATAACTGCCAAAAATATCAGCACCCATAGACTCCAATATGTATCTAAACCAAGATACGCTCATTCGCTTTCATCTCAAATTTCTTCTTTTCACGGGAAACCGTACACCCCCAACTAAAACCGAGTTAATTAGACGATTGCACAGACATTCCTATCTCAAGTTTACTTGAACATCTTCTATGCATACTGATAAAATACACCACCACTGATGACGCAGTTACGCCCTTTAACTAATATAACCACACACTTACACACCCATTACATGGGAGTGGGACCCACGTGCTCGAAGGTAGCTAGGGACAATCGACAACGACATGACCAAGCGATGCAATTGTCGTGAATATTCTTACAGCTCATCTTTCTCCTTTTGTCCTTGACCCGTATATTCTGAGGCTGATTCCTGATCCCTAATAATAATAACTTTGATAATTGATGAATCGAATCTAGCTAGTTTATGGTCTAAAAATGGAATCCACTGGCGACCCCCGTCATAATTCGCACGCAACCGTGTACTTGCGGCTTTAGCTAGGGCGCATGCACGCGCCACTCCAGTCAGCAAAACATTTATACTAAAAATACATGAAGTATTCAATGAAAAAATAATAATATGAAATAAGATTAAATACTTGAAAAATCAAGATCGTAGTTATTGAAGTAAACAAAGCATACCCATACAAAATGCATTTTGTAAATAGTACATAGTTCTATATGAAAGGGGATTAGCTGCCTGCATTTAGAAAATACAGTGATATGTAACTTGAGACACATTTCAATTTGTGTAATATGGACTAACACAGGAAGCAGATGCCAAGTATGTTCAGACACACCCTTACAAAATGACTACTGTCTATTTGTTGGACTAAGAAAAAAAATGTTGTATTTTTTCACCAAAACAGATATGAGAAATTATGCAAACCCCTCCACCAAAAGCTGCTAATCTTAGGTGGCATTATCTTCATAAGAACTTTCCACCAAAATAACATATATCACTGGTGGCACTCTCCTCTTGTTGTGGCCTGCTTGATTGCTCCTCTAGTCTCCCCTTCGCTGTACAGGAACAGAATATATGTCATTCCTTTGAAAGGCCCAAGGTGAGGGATCCTTATCCAGTTTAATCTTCAAAATCTTATTCTTGTGTAGTGTAGCCAAAGAAAGATCACCAAGTTAGAACCTCGCTCCAAGTTCTGCTTCCCGGCAAGAACAGTCCATGGACCATTATCAAATTCACATTTCAGACCAATTTGAGGTTTCAGTCAAACAATGCAAGATTTCTTCCTTCTGATATTAGGAAGAAAAAAGTACGGCTAACAGGAAGAATACACCATCTTAAAGCTTTTGCTTTGAGATAGGAAAACATAACTGCAAAGTACCATATCTCACACACAGCTATGTAGTTATCATTCAAAAAGGGAAAATGCTAATTTGCAATGTAACCTCAACATTGCACGGGATCCTTGTGAAACAAATTTTGGCTATATATACTGAAACGCATAGAAGTAGAGAAAATATGGTATGAATTCTAACTGAAGAAATTCTAACAGAAGGTAGAAAGGATAGTAAGAACATTCTCAGGTGCCATCGCTAGAGAATATCTTGAACGATCAGATCAAATCCTAGGTGTTGGACACTCGAGAGCCTTATTACGAATCATGAAAAAAAGATCCACTTTTTTGTTGGAAGCAAGCATATCCAGATAACCATAACCTTTGTTCCAGAGTCTAGACCCAACAATCAAATGTTCAATCCAAGTATTAGTAATGGTTTGTCATTCATAAACTTGTGCAGACTGCAAAAGGGATAGTACAAAGCATAATAACTATTTAAAAAAAAGTTAAAAAGGACCTCCAATTAGTTAAAAAAAAGACAAGTAGCTGAAACACCTGTGCATATGTCTAATTTTCTCCCAACACACGGAGTAAGAAAATAAGATCACATTCTTAAAATAAACCTGCCACATTCCGAAATTAAAAAGCGATATGTTGTTGTTAATCTAAAACATTATATAGCTAGGCAAATGAGAAATAGTCTGGCTATACACTGACCTAAAAACAGAGAATTGCATTCTTTCAAGAATGGAAGGCAACAACCTCGGTATAAAAAGAAACCAGCTGCCTTGTGTGAGCTGAAAACAAAGATATACATGGATGCCGAAATAACACAGTATATAATTCAAAACTTGCCTAGACAGAGCAGCTTGCTAGAACTCCCCATCCAAGCTGACATGATCGACAAGCTCATTGAAGAATGAAGATAGGGATCAGCTCGGACGCTTGCTTCCGGAAGGTAGCCGGGAACAGCTGAAGCAGCGAGAATGGGGCATGAACCAGGTCAACACCAGGTACTGTTCCTTATCTCTGCAATTGGCAAAAAAAAAAGCATCAATGGATTGACCAGCTAATTGGGAATGATAAGATGTTTCATCTAATAATAACACTACTTCGTACACTCACTCCGATGGGTGAGATCAAAAACAGCCACGGGTTAATAGATTATGTCAATTTATGTTTAAATTTAGCACGTAAAAGCTCAATCGGTAAGCTGCAAACCGGCAAGCTGGAAGTGTACAATTCTTCGATTCCTACACCGAATGTGCGAACTACCAAGAATTTGAATTGCACTGAAGACCTGAAAACTGATGCTGGTGCTAAAGATGAGACATTATACAAACTTGAAGCCGACCCTTTTGTGCTAGATTTATTCCCTGAGCAAAGCAAAGTTGGGTTAAATAAGTACAGTTCATTGGGGATAGCAGCCGTTCATCAGTTTAGTCGAGCTAGGCAAGATTAGTCTACTACTTCTATCAGTATCCATTCCCTCGGCAGTAAATGAAATCTTATGTCAGGGCATCAGGCATGAAAGATGCGTATAACAGATTAAAAGAAGAGCACGAGGAATATCACCATCTTCGACACGAACTGCTGTGACGACCAGAATGAAGAGGAGGAAGACGAAGAACAACCTATACATCTGGCTCAATGGCTCAATTATGAAATGCTGCGTGCAGGCCAGGAGGTGGAATCGCCACCGGTTGAGCCCGAATGTCACGGCCTCGTCGTCATCGTCGTTGTGCGCGCTGCCAGAAGAGAGGTCCCGAACGACGACCTTGTGGATCTCGATGGTGTGCTGGAATCCTTGTTAACCACCACACAACACAACCATCAACCAATCACAACCTTGAATTGGCTTGACAGGAAACAAACTCTGATATGTAACAAACTCTGATGGCCACCGTGCCGTGCCGGCACGGCACGCGGCACGCACGGCGACGTGCCGAGGCGTGCCGGCGTGCCGGCCGTGCCGTGCCAGACCGTGCTATGGGCCAGGCCTTCGGCACATGACATGGCACATGGGCTGTTTAGCCGTGCCGTGCCGCCCATGGGCCACGGCCATTTCCGCCGTGCCGTGCCGATCCATGGCACGGCGCCTGATCCTCCACGGGCTCCTCATCCTCGCGGTGCTCGCCGTCGGCCGTGGCCGCAGGAGGGTACACCGGATGAGGAGAGAAGGCCGGAAAGGAGGAGGAGGAGGAGGAGTGGCCGTCGAGGTCATCGGAGCAGCCGAGCAGGGCCGGCGAGCTCAAGGCGAGCGGCGGCGGCGGATAGGATCAGATCGAGAGCGAGAGAGGGAGAGGCAGAGAGCTGCGGCGCGGTGTGGCCGGCGCCCGGCACGGTGTCGAGGTCACCGGAGCAGGACCGGCGCCCGGCGAGCTCAAGGCGAACGGCGGCGGCGGATCGGATTCGGATCGATATCCAGATCGAGAGCGAGAGAGCAGAGAGGAGAGAGGCTCGGTGCGGCGCGGTGGGGGGAAATGAGGCTAGGGTTTGGGCGGGGCGAGCCGCGGCTGGCCTTTATATGGCCGGCCGCCCGGCCGGGGACGCGGGGGCGACGCGAGGTGCGGTGGGCTGGGCCAAATTGGCCGTTGGGGACTTCGGGCCGTGCCGGCCGTGCCGGTCGTGCTGTCCAAGGCCGTGCCATGGGCCAGGCCGGCGGCCCATGGCCCGCATGGGCCTTCAGGCCGTGCCGGCACGGGCACGGCGGCAGGCGTGCCGTGCCGCCCATGGGCCATGCCAAAAGGTCGTGCCGCGGGCCGTGCCGCCGGCCCATGGGCCGCATGTACATATATACCGGCGAGCCAGGCCCGGAGGGCCCCGAACTGATGGAGCCACGGCACGTCGGGCTCACCGGTGAGCGCCACTGCGCCCAGCAGCAAGAATGGGAGCGCGAGATGACGCATCACGCCGCCGCCGTCACCGCGCCGCAAGTCCGCGGGCAGGCCCTGTGCGAGGACGGGAAATGGGCCCCGCTCCGTCCCATGGGGGTCACCGCAGTGGCCGGTCGGTGCTGGGCCGACACCGGCGGCGACGTGAGTAGTCGGGGGTTCAAAAGCAATCTTCTATCTTTATCTTGAGTAGTTCAATGGCGTGCACCTAGTAGGTGCACCCATTGGGTGTAGCCCCCGAGCTTTGAATAGTTTCACGAAAACTAGTCGAAGGTCTTGAATTGATCAACAATAGGCACAAAAAATGTGTACCCCTTGAGTGTAGCCCCCGAGCCTCGGAGCGAATGGTTTGCATTCGGTCCGAGGGTCAAGAACATAATCTTCAAAAGTAGCGACTTGTTTAAAGTACTCGGCTAGCACTGTAGCGCCTCGCCGTTTGAGTATCGACTGGTGCCAGTACTCGTCTCCATGTCTTAGCTTGCGATGTGTAGCCCCCGAGCTTCAAGTGACTAGTTAAAGTACTCGGCATGTGAGCACCAAGTAGTATAAGTACTCGATCGGCTCCGCGGCGTCATGAAGAGGTGAAGTGGTGCCAAGTCTCACTGGTGTGCGTACCCAGCTGTGAACCCTGCAATTTAAATTTATAGGATGAGTAGTATCCGATCAAGAAAGAGTGAATAATAATATTTGTAATGCTTGCAAAGCAAATAATAGCACTTGTAATGCATGTAAAGGTTTTTCGCTCGTGCTCTTGTTAGACTTTTAACCACTCGAGTAGTAGCCCTGTTACGTTTAAACACTTGGTCTCGCTTAACCCGTCCTTAACGCGAGACTGGTGTCTTCTTTGACGTGTAGGTGCGTAGGTGTTGCAAAGGAGCCGAAGCTTCACGAATTAAGGTGCATGCTACCGAGCGGTGTTTGGTCATTAAGAGAAGACAACAAGCATAAAGTAGTCGACATGCGACAAAAATATGTGCAGTGCACAAAAAAGGTAGTCGATTAGGACTTTTCTCCTGTTTGAGAAGTCGCACGAGGGACTTGAAACCCATCGGCGAAAATTATTATTGTTGAGGGATGTACTCTTTTAGAGTAGTCGGCTCATGGTCAAGCATGTGTAGAACAAGCTGATAAAATTAATATGAAGAAAATAAAATAATTATTAAATAATACTTAGCTTTGTTCGCAGACGATTGTCGACGAAGCCGTGGCGGTTGGCAATGAAGCCGACTAGTCGGAGTTGATTCCGACTAGTTGTTGATGAAGCCGTAGCTGCTCTCGACTAGTTTTAACTAGTCGAGATAAGTAGTCGAAGTAGTCATCGTCGAGTCGATGCAGCCGATCCCGACTAGTTTTAACTAGTCGAATAGTCGAAGTAGTCGTGCTCGGGTACATCTCCTCGTGTACAGCAACGAAGATCTTGAGATCTCCTGGCGCATCCTTGGTCTGTTGACTTGCTGCAGCTCTTGTATGCGGAAACAAATATTCTGCACTTCGTAATCAGCTCGAGCTCGGAACTCGTGCTCTCATAGGAATGCAGTCCGATAGCTAGCCGATTTGTCCTGATCTTGTCGCTTGCACTGATTTTTCTTTTCTTCGCTTCGGACCCCAATACCGAAGTCAACCAGCTCTTCTGATATTGATAGAACATGTCGAGCAGCCCGAATGCTGAATCTTCGATCTCGCCGAGTAGATTGATCTTGTTGATGATTGGTCCATCAAGCTCTCCCATTGATCGCAACGATCGTGCTCCACGGTGGGCGCCAAGTGTCGACGAATTATGTCGAGCACGTCTAACCGGGGATACCCTAGGGAGTAATTTTGTGTGGGTCTCGCCGAGTTCTAGGAACGAAAGTACACGAACAACACAATTTAGACAGGTTCGGGCCGCGAGTAGCGTAATACCCTACGTCCTGTGTGCTTGAATGTATTGCACGTGTGGTTGTCTGATCTGACCTGATCTACCGAACTAGGACCCCTGTCCTCCTTTATATACCCAGGGGACAAGGTTACATGGTAAGTATCCTAGTCGGTTTACAATTGGGAGTCCTAGTCCTAGTAGGAGTACACGAGTAATTGTCCGAGTAGTTCTACTAGGACTCGGTCTTCTGTCTTGATGGTACCCGGGGATGTATATCCCACACTAACCCACTGGTGCTCGCTGTCCCCGCCGCCGCCTCTTCTTCTTCCCCGACGCACCTCCTCGTCCGCCGCCCCCGCCTCTTCGTCCACAACCCCGGCCGGCGGCGGCTGCCGCGCCGCCCGCCCGCCATCCACCCCCGCCCTTCCTAACCCGGTGGGCTCACCGCCCCCGCGCCGCCGGTCCCCGCCCACCGCTTGTCTGGCCCTGCCCGGCCGGCGGCGCGGGAGCGCCGCCTCGCCTCCGCCGCCGGCCGAGCCGCCGCCACCGCCGGACCTTCCCTCCGCCCCACCTTCTTCTTTTCTATGGCCGGAGGCCATTGGAGGGCCCCGAGCTCCCACCGTCGACAACCCCCGAACCCTAGCCTCCACCCTCCGCCGCCGCCGCCGCCGGCCTCGCTCACCGCCCGCGGATGAGGCTCGCGACGTAGCGTTGCTTCACTCGGCACGCTACCAGTAGTCACTCCGGCGGTATCAGGCTCAGAAGGTGCGGCGTCGAGACCTCCACGAAGGGGAACTGGTGCTGAGATTACGCCAGGACAATCGAGGGCGCCACAAGCTCACTCCGCCATGGGAAGGACCATTCATCATTGCAAAAGTCCTCAAGCCTGGCACATACAAGCTGGCGAACGAGAAGGGCGAGGTCTTCACCAACGCCTGGAACATCCAACAGCTACGTCGCTTCTATCCTTAAAACTCTCAGTATTTCTTGTAAATACTTCATGTTTTTAGTCAACAACGATGAAAAGTTTGCGAAAAATATGGAAACTTTGTTACTAACAACATGAACAGGGGGACTTGGTTCTATTTTCAATAAAGTCAAGCCCCCCTCGGGGGCTGCAGGGGGGTTTACCCCCCTAGTCGTCCTGGGTTTTTTCAAAAATTGTGCTAAAACTCGAGGCGTCTGGAAAGATGCGGGACGCAAGTTAACTAAAGCTAGAGTCGGCTGAGCCGTGAGACCGCCTACGCCTTCGAAGGGGTACGGCATCTCCCTCTCCACTCATGCCTTAATTACTCGCGGATTCGAAATACCCGGCCAAAATCTCTCCGAAGCCAAGAGTAGCACGATAGAAACAAGTTCAGAACACACAATCGAAATTCAAACTTAGTTTATGTACAGAGCCAGTCTCCTAAAAACTAAGATACACTTAAACCTAAGTCTGAGCCTTTCAGGCTTCGCCTCCCGGCCGGGGCGCGGCGGCGGCCTCGGCATCGACAGTCGAGGGGACCGACGCAAGGGTCCCAGGACCATCGTCGTCGCGGTGCACTGAGGCGATGGCTTCCTCAAGGGACGCCACGGTGTCAGCTTCAGGATCAGCCTCGGTGTCGGGAACGGCTACGACCTCAGGCTCGATAACGACGTCCGCGTCTCCATCCTCGTCCTCGCCAGGAAAAAGCTCCTGACCAAACCCGGCGGCAAGTGTTGTGGCGGCATCCTCGGCGTTGTCGTCGGCCTCATCAATAGCAGCAAGGGAGGCGTCGTCATCCAGGTCTGCGTCGATGAAGTAGCCGCCCGCCACCACCGCAAGATCAATGTTGTAATGGGTCGACACCATGCCGAGTGCCTTCTTCACGCCAAGGTGAAAGAGCGTTCTCGAGGCGCTCCGCCACGAGGCCTTTCAAGGACCTCAGGCGGCTGGGCAGTGATGACCCCGACTGCGATCCCGACGGGATGTCGACGCTAGCGTCAGCGGCAGCCCTCAGAGCTTCGAGCTCCCCCTGAGCCTCGGAGTAAGCGGCTCGAGCAGCCACCGCCTCGTCCGCCTTCTCGGCCTCGGCCTTCCGCAACCCTGACAAGGATCGAGCACGTCAGGACAGACTCCAGCGCAAAAAAACGCCCAAGGAAGCTAAGAAAAGCGTAAGACCATACCATCCGCCATGGTCGTCGCCTCGGCAAGCGAGCGGCCCAGCTGTTCAGCCTCCTGGGCCTTTTGCTCTGCCCGGGCCACCGCCTCCGCGAGTTGAGACTGTGCGGCCTCACGCGTCTTGCGCTCATGCTCGAGCTGGGTCCGCTCCACCGCGAACGCCTCGCGTTCCCGCTGAAGCCGTCCTTGAGCATCCTCGTGCACCTTGCGCTCAAGCTCGAGCCACTCTGACGCCGCGGCCAATTCTCGCTCCGCGCGAGCCTTGGCGCCCTCGTGCGAACGGGCGGCCGCTTCTGTCTCTCTCACCTGGGCGGTAAGCTGGGTTACCTCCGTGCCCAGGTCCAGGTTTGCCTGACGGTACCGACGAAGGTCGGCGTACAGGTCTGCAATGCACGCGGTTTTGTCTGCCGCCTCCTGCCGCAGAAGCTGCATGAAGAACCGTCAGGAATGAACTACGAACTAAAAAACGGCGATAAAATACCGAGCGATGTGGATAGGCACGGGGTTACCTCAAAAAGGCCCGGCGCCTGCCTGGAATGGAGATCGGCGGCGGCAGTAATGGCCCGCTCCAGGTCCATCCCAACCCGCTCCGCTCGAGCCCACAACTCGTTCTCCTCTGCCATGCCCCGCCAGACTCGAGCGGAGACGCCGGGGTCCTCCGGCCATGCGCTCGGGCCGCACCGACCCTGACGCAGCGCCACCTCGGCTGTATCCCACTCGGCCGCTCCCCCAGCCATTGGCGCCGGCGGCAGTTCCTGGGCCAAGGAACGCGCCGCCGGCACCTCGGACGCGGCCACCCCCGCAGGGGGAGCGCGCCCGCCGTCTTTATCTTGGGCCATGACAGGAGCACGGCCTCCCTGCTCGCCCACCATCGGGGCGTCCTGCCCCGGCTCCACATCCACCACCACGGCGCCCTGCCCCGGCTCCATCTCCGTCGGCCGGGGATCTCGCGCCCCCGGCGCCGGCTCCACCAGAACCAATGCGGACGTTGCCGCTGGACGTGGAGTCCCGCGCAAACGAGATCCCCCGGCGAGAGGGGAATCCAACGCTCCGGCCTTCAACGCCTTCTTATGCGCAAGGTCAGGGTCGGCCCTGGCAACGCCTTGAGCGCTGAATCAGGAGGGAAAAACAGAAATTACGAAGTGAAAAACAAGCAGGGTGAAGAATCACGAGAAAGGTTTACCGGACGCAGCCCTGCAAGGCCTGCGACTTCCGCTTCGAGCCGCTCGTCGAAGGAGCACGCCTCGAGCTCGAAGACCCCCTCAACCCGCTAGGGGGCTGCGAACCCCTCGAGCCCTCGGCATCCGAACCACTGCGGCGCGGGGCACCCACAGTGGTAGCAGGAGTCACTAACGCCCGCGGCGTCGCGGGCTGGGCGAACGCGACCGTCATCCGCGCCGCCGCCGGCGCGACATCGCCGAGGCTCGCCGCGCCTACGTCAGGCAGCGGCACGGTCGTCACCTCCTCTCCGCCAGCGCGAGGAGCCCCGTCGACGTCGATCTCCTCCTCCTCGTCGCTGGGGTCCGAAGAGTCTTCTGGGGACGACGGCCGTGTTCCACCGGCGGAGCGCCGCCAGGTGCGCATCGCGCCGGGCCTGCCTCCTCTGGCTATTGGCCTTCTTCGCCGCCTTCGCACCCCTCTCGCGATCGCGGCGGGCGTGATTCGAAGCGCGCACCTCTGGAGTCGGCGCAAGGGAGCGGTAGAGGCCGCAGTTCACCCCCTAAAACCACGAATAAATCAAAAGGAGAAATCCTAAGTAATTAAACAACTCGGGAAGGAAGACGGCGACTTACCGACAGAACATGGCCCTCGTCGGGCTGCAGCCGGAACGACCAGAGGTCGCTCGGCATGGTGTCGGGATGCACCGCCGTTCGCACCCTCGTAACGACGTACTCCTCCAGGAGCGGCTCCGGCAGCATACGCGAGGCCGCCACTGCCGCCGGGTCAGCGTCCTCTGTCATCCGAAACAGAGGGAGCTGCCTCTCCATGAGGGGGACCACCCGGCGACGGTGGCAATACGCAAGCACGTGCGCCACGGACAAACCCGACTCCGCCAAATTACGAAGGGCGTCGAGGGCGGGGCGGAGCTTCCTCCGTTGACCATCGCCGGAAACGTCATAGCTCCAGGAGTCGGCCTTCTCCGTCAGGATCTTGCCGGTGTACTCCGGCAACCCCAGGCCGTCGTTGCGAAGATAGAACCACCCCTTGGCCCAGCCGCTGTTGTTGGTGGTCATCCTGCAGGCCGGGTACAAGTGCTTCCGGGACTCGACCGGCGCAAGCGTGAGACGGCCGGCGCACGAGGAACGGCGCACCCCCCTCCCCGCGCCGGACGTGCTAAGCTCGGCGCGGAAGAGGTGGACCCACAGGTCCCAGTGCGCCTCGATCCCCAGCACGCCCTCACAGACGCCAAAGAAGGCCGCCGCCTGAGAGATGGCGTTGGGGGCGAAGTTATGGAGCTCCACGCCATAGTAGTGGCACAGGCCCCGCATGAACTGGCTGGCGGGGGCGTTGAAGCCCCGCTCGTGGAAGCGGGTGAAGCTCACCACATACCCCGCCGGCGGGTTTGGCGCCCTGGCCACCAGCGGCGGGACAATCCATGACGGCCGCGCCGGATCACCCCGAGGCAAGAACTGTCCGCCGGACGCCAGACCCTCCAGGAGGTGTCAGTGGCAGTGGACGGAGTCCACTCGGTGACGCCCTCAATAACCACCATGGCGAACGGCGCAGCAGGAGGCAAAGCGCGACGAAGGCGAGCGGAGGGAGCAGAGAACTGCGAGCGGACACAGAGGCGAGAGAGGCAGAGACGCGCGCTGCTGCAAGGAATGGCGAAAGTAAGTAATCTCCTTCCCCCCAGGCTTTCCTTTTATAAGGAGGCAAGCGGATTCATCCCCGCCACGGCGAACAAAGCCACTGACACATGGGCCAGGCGCGTGTGGCGCATCAGTGGCAACCGGGGGCCCCTCTCCTTTTTCCTGGGGAACGGCACGCGCAAACCGCAGCATTTACTGCGGCGCGGTAAAACGAAAAGGCGCGGCAGCGACGCCTGACCGCCCGTCGCCTCGCTTCTCCCTGACACACGCCAACTCCGCCTAAAAAGGCGCGCCCACTACACCCATCTCGCCCGCTCCGCGCCACGACGACCACGACCACGCCCGCCAGCGGTCGTGCGCGGGCCCGAAAACCGAAACGACCCAACCGCTGGATTCCTTCCAGGGTAAGGCAACGGCGTCCCTCCGCCCCTAGGCGCGGGGTAATACTAATCAGGGGCCCAAAGCCCAAGCCTCAAAAAGGCTCGATGGGCACCCCAGATTAAGCGACGCGAAGGCTGCCGGTCACACTCGACCAACCCTCGAGCCCGCGGCTCGAGGATGACCCGCACCTTTCGCAAGGCCCCACTGATCAGGAGTACGAAGCCTGACCCGCGAAAGGGTTCGACAGGCGCTCCGGATCGACAGAGTCAGGGACGATTCGGGCGTGTTCAATGGACTTTACCCCGAACGCAAAGTTTGGGGACGCCCCTGTTGTGTTCAAGGCCGGTCAAAGGCAGCTAGTATGGGGGATCCCAACGAGGGAGAGCTTCCGCGCCCTTGGACCCTGTCGAAAGGGACCGAGCCCTACCTAGCAAACCTTTGCAAGTGCTACATGGACGCGTCTCCGGACCACGAGCCAACCCCTAGCGAACGGGGCACGGGCGTCCACTTGAATTACCCGCTAACAGCTCACCGAGGCATCCGTGTACGCTGCCCGATTCGAGGGTTGCACGAATGTCCTCACCCCTCTCCCCCGCGAAGGGGAAGCGAGGGTCGCAACTCTAAAGACAAGAAGCCTACCCGACCGACCCCACTCGGGCCAGGGGCTCAGGGGGCTCCTTGCAACATACCTCCCTCCTCTTATGCGCGAAACGCGTCGAAGCCGTGCAGGGTCCACCCCCCGAATTCCGAAAAACTCGACGTAATCCCCGCAATTCGCCACGACAAAGGGGGAGCGGCTAACGCAACCGTCGGGAATCAAAGCCCTTGCACAAGTAAACTCACTCCTCCAAGGGCTCGGGGGCTACACCTGCGGGTGCGCTCGCGCGCCCCCACGGAAGAACGTGCATAATCGAGAAGGAATAAATCCCCGCAGAAGGCCTGGGAGCGACCCTGCGAAACCGTCAGCCTCTGCCCGACTGACCCTCAGTCCGCCAGAGGCTCAGGGGCTACTGTCGGGGACAAACCCAGGGGGTCCCCTAACCATCGGGGTAATCACCCTCAAAAAACACTAACCACGAAAGGTCGAATCGCCGGCAGCCCGGAAGGGCCACCAGGGCAACGCAGCCCAACGCAACTCACGGCCCAGGACGGCCGCCCGAGCTCGCCTGACAAAGGGACCCAGGTGGCGACCTCTGTCTCCGCCTCGCTCGAGGATCGCGTGCCCCCTCGAGCGGGCGAACCGAATCCGCCTCGCTCGAGGGCACCCCTCTACTCAGCATGGCGCGCAACGACACCCCGTCCGACAACGGCATTTAATGCCCGCCCCATCAGGCGGGCACCAAAGTCAAAAGGCAATCTTTCCCCCACGCTGCGCCGCTGACACCACTGAGCCCGTTGTTTCACCTGCTCCGGTCACTATACGTCCTTGCCACCACTGTGCAGACGCACGCGGCACTGCGCAAGGCCCTGTGCGGACTGGCAGGCGTCATTCAACACCACTGTTTCACCCGCTCCCGTCCTTTCTCCCCCAGGGCACCCCTCGAACGGGCGTGAGGAACCCTCGAACGAATATTTGAACAGCAACCGGGTACAGACTCCAGTCAGGCGCGGCCTGGCGATGACGAACGCCGGGTCAAATCCACCAACTCTCGGCCATCCTCTGGTGAGCCGGGCACGCTGCGCACTGTGGTCGAAGGCAACCACCATGCCGACCCCTGTGCTGCCAACTCCCGTCCTTCTTCACCTGCCCCGCCCTCGAATCAACCGGCGACGGGCAGCTGGACACGGACTACCGCAATGACACCCCTCGAAACCACTCCAGGACAAGCACTGGGACGGCCACGACGACCGCAGAAGCCGGGGTTCGCCATAAATCCCCTGCCAGGGCCAAGGACGATCGCACGCCCGACGCCACGCTCTCCAGTGCATACCCCTGTAGCACACATCACGTTTGTACTTGTAAACTACTCCTCCCCCTCCCTTCTCTCCTTGACCTATAAAAGGAGGAAGGGAGCGACGCGGGCGGGGAGACGAACCGAAAAACGAGACAACGACAGACACTCAATCACTCTCACACTCGCTTCCAGGGACTTGGAGACTTCTTCTCCTCTCCCACCTCGCTTGTAGCCCCCCTCTAACAAGCACCCCGGTGCAAGATAGTACAGCGCCCCGAGCGCACTCTGCTGGACGTACGACCTCACGGTCGGAACCAGGATAAACCCTTGTCTCACCGTGCTAGCTCTTGCATCAACCGTCAAGGGACGGGACACGGCGCATTCTGTATGGCGCTGGGGATTGGCCGACCGATCCCAGCACCGACAAGCTCATCTATCATACTCGCTATTTCTCCAGCCTCGCTATCTGCCTCTCCCCCTCCTCTTGTCGCGACAATTTCTGTGTTTGAAGAAAAACTCGCGAGGAAAAAATTGGGCTGCATCGGGTGGAAGCGGAGGACTCCATTAAATTAAGTAGTTTTCTATTTTTATAAAGAGTGTATAATCTCCATATTTAGCTAACAAAATATAGAGTTTCTTCGAGATGCTCTTATATAGATACTCTCATTCGTTCCTGAAAATCTGTATACCTTATATAATTTAACTATCATTAGTTTCTATTTCACTACTTCTATACCATATCACATCAACAAAATCGTGTCCATTCAATCTTAAGCCCAAGTTTAACCATATATACTTATATCTTACTCCCCATGGATGTCCACCATAAGTCCATAGCCTACCTTAGGTAGAGCTTGTCGGGTTCAGCGATGCCTCTGGCAGCTTCAAGTGCTATAGTTATATAACGAGTGGAGCTGCCGGCAAACGTCGCTAAACCCATCAACCAAGTAGGTGCTGTCAATCTATCATATAATTTAATAGGAATTTCATTGTTCAATAACTTCATTGTCAGTGCACTCTTAAATATTTGTAGATCTGCATTTGTTTTGTTTTGTTCCAACATTTCACTCAGAGCACTTTAACTGGTACACTTTCCATCACTTTGCATCTCTTTTCACTCTTCACCTTTTGCCAATATTTTTGTGTATTCCCAGTTTCTTATCACCACCACTCAGAAAACAGATATTCATTTGTCATAAAATCCCGAGCATATTTAGATTTATTTTGATCAAGAAAAAGATTAGCACTTTATTATGGTATCTGTCTTGTGAGTGCATGAATCAGTTACCACAGTTTAAACTCTAATTCAGACATTCGTGCATTTTACCTATGTTATCTAGAAACACATGCACATTTTTGGGCAATGGATCGGCATGAATACACTCTCTTCATCAATCGATGTGTTGCATATTTTAAAAGATGAAAATTCCTAAAAGTATACTTTGACAATTATTTTTCACTATAATATGCAATTGCCACCAAACCAAAATTACTTCAAAATGTCTTGAATACGAATCTATTGTTGATGTATGCTAAAAACATATATGAGTTTGACTTACTAGTGACTAAATTAAGATTTATAAAGTTTATCTTTTAAAAAAATAAAGCACTGACTACGTCATGTATTTGATGCAGATAGGGAGATTAGAAAAAAAAAGCGTCTACTGGCAACATATCGATCCACTTGTGGACATAGCGTGGACCTTCGAGATTTTTTTTTCACAAGCAAAAGCAAAACCCAATATTTCTTCCCAATCAAGTCATACCATGCCATGTCCCCCAAATGTCCACAGAATCTTCTGCCATCCAGCGGCCGCCGAAAAGGCGAAAACCTCCAAACCAGTTTGCCCCCGAAAAAATAAAGGAGGCCTCAAAACCAGGCACGGCCGGACGTTTCTTCTTCTTGTGCAAGAAAGAAGCGCAGCCCTCTCCACCGTACACTTTTCTCCCACTTCCGGTGGGCCCAAACCCGGCAACGGTCCAGGGTTTCCAAGGTCCATCGTTCCGACCCACGGGAAGCTTCTCGAAACCATCGCCCTCCCCTCTCGCCATTCACCCCCGAGCCCCACCTGTCAGCGACCCGTGGTCCGGCATTTTTCCCGGTAGCCAAAACGAGACCCGGCGATCCGCATACCGCGGCGCCTGGTGGGCCCGGCCGCCTAAAAAAACCAGACGCCGTGGCCGCCGAACCCTATCACTCCCTTTATATACCTCCCATTCGGATCCATTGGCCGCATCGCACTCCTGAGCCCCAAATCTCGATCCCGTTTGAAGCCAATCCATCCATCCCTCCTCGTTTTCTCCGTCGGCAACCTCTCATCCCATGGGTAATGCCGTCATTCATTCCGCAAGCGTAGTCATTTGCTGCTGATTTCCTTTTGGATTCGGTGTTTTTTGATGTAAATCTGACTTGCACTGATGTTTTCGTTGGTTTGGTTTGTTTCGTTGTGCAGCGAAGATCAAGATCGGGATCAACGGTGAGTTCTCGGCCTCCGATCTGAGCTCTGATCTGGTTGTGTTTTCTAGATAGTGTGGGTTTTGATGTGTTTTGGGTTGGTGGTGCAGGCTTCGGCAGGATCGGCAGGCTGGTTGCCAGGGTCGCGCTCCAGAGTGACGATGTCGAGCTCGTCGCCGTCAACGACCCCTTCATCACCACCGACTACATGGTATAGCCTTCTCTTCTCGCTTGTTGCTTGATCTGTTACTTATGTGAGTGCTAATAGTAGCGAATATCTGAATGTGCCGGTAGGTTGATTGTAGATCTGTACGGTTTATACTATTTGGACCTTTTGATGTAGTGCAGTGGCATTATTTGGGATCCTGTATTTTGTAATGATTCGTTCCTTGTTTGATGTGTAATAGTTGCATTTTTTGTAATCATGTAGTAGCATAAATGGGGCGCATAGATCTGATGTACTGTAGATGCTGTTTTTTATGTGGACTCCACTAGTCCACTGTAGAGAAATTCTGAAGTTATTATAGTTGTTGATATGTGGATGCACGTATCTATGCCATACCTGTCATGTCCTTGGATCAGCATTTTCTACCTAATATAATTTAGGTAATCAATCTTGAATTTGCAGATCCAATTTATATATTAATACACCATATTACTGCAAATCTGTTGTCTAGATGAAATTTTATTTCATTGTTGTAGGTGTAATAGGTTTGTTGCACTCAAATCTGGAGCATTATAAATAATGTCATCTGAGACTCTTTAATTAGTCTGTATGAATTCCTATTCTTGCATTCGATGAGTTAATAGTGTAGTTACGGTTTTCTCATGTATGGTTCTGAGTATAACATTGTTCTTGCAGACCTACATGTTCAAGTATGACACTGTCCACGGACAGTGGAAGCACCATGAGGTCAAGGTCAAGGACTCCAAGACCCTTCTCTTTGGTGAGAAGGAGGTCGCTGTGTTTGGCTGCAGGTTTGTTACCATTCCTTTTCATAGTAACTTGGATCAGAAGCAAATCAACCATTGTTGGCTAATGATCTTGTATTTAGGAACCCTGAGGAGATCCCGTGGGGTGCGGCTGGTGCTGAGTTTGTTGTTGAGTCTACTGGTGTTTTCACTGACAAGGACAAGGCTGCTGCTCACTTGAAGGTACATTCATTCTTCTATTGTTACCGAGTGTTATGCATTTAATGTCTTATGTATCTAATGTCTCTTATTGTTTCTGCTTGTGTTTGCAGGGTGGTGCTAAGAAGGTTGTCATTTCTGCTCCTAGCAAGGATGCCCCCATGTTCGTTATGGGTGTCAACGAGAAGGAATACAAGTCTGACATTAACATTGTCTCCAATGCTAGCTGCACCACCAACTGCCTTGCTCCTCTTGCTAAGGTGCTTTTCATCATGAAAAATGTGCTTATATAAATTGCTGGTATTACATTATCTTACACCGTCCATTTATTTTTCTGCAGGTCATCAATGACAAGTTTGGCATTGTTGAGGGTCTGATGACCACCGTTCATGCCATCACTGGTAAGCTTTGCAAATAGGTTCAATTTAAATTTGTTTGGTAATCTGTTTAACGTGGCTGAATGTGAATCCTTGCAGCTACCCAGAAGACTGTTGATGGGCCCTCAGCTAAAGACTGGAGGGGTGGTAGGGCTGCTAGCTTCAACATCATTCCCAGCAGCACCGGAGCTGCTAAGGTTGGTACTGTTACTTGCATGTTTGATGTTTCATGGAAAAGAAAGTAGGTTGCCATAAAATGGGGTCCATAGTTACAATTTTTCTCAATCATAGAAACCAACAGTCTAAATTGTGTTCAAATTACTTGTGTTTTCTGGGTTTTGCTGCCTTAGTTTTTAATCCCTTGATGATTCCCGCAGGCTGTTGGCAAGGTGCTCCCTGCCCTTAATGGAAAGTTGACTGGAATGGCTTTCCGTGTCCCCACCGTTGATGTTTCTGTCGTTGATCTGACTGTTAGGCTTGAGAAGTCAGCTTCCTATGATGAGATCAAGGCTGCGATCAAGTGAGTGTTGTCTGTAGGCTTGGTTTAGCTCATACATTAATGTGATTTGAATGCTTTGTGGTGAAGCTTATCATCCCTGTATTTTTATGTCTTGCTTGAGAAGTTGATGTTAAATGTTTGCACCCATCTTCACAGGGCTGAGGCCGAGGGTAACCTCAAGGGCATTCTGGGCTATGTTGAGGAGGACCTTGTTTCCACTGACTTCCAGGGTGACAACAGGTAATTACACACAGATCTACTGTTTGCTGAGAAAAGTTTTGATCCATGGTCATTTTACCTTCAGACTCCTTACCATTGTTGTGAATGTTTCCCTTGATCACAGGTCTAGCATCTTCGATGCCAAGGCTGGAATTGCTTTGAACGGCAACTTTGTGAAGCTTGTGTCCTGGTACGACAACGAGTGGGGATACAGGTTAGTAGCCTCTACCGAGTATGATTTCCCTATGATTGCGCTTCTGCGCGCGGCAATTTGGAAATACTGACTCGTTTCCCCCCGGTTCTTTCAGCACCCGCGTTATCGACCTGATCCGCCACATGTACAGCACCAACTAAACTACCGAGCTGAAGACCTGGTGATACAGGGGCTGAAGACCTGGTGATACAGGGGAGTTGGTGTTTCTTCCCAGGAGAAGAGTGTAGAGAGACCTCTTCCGAGAATAAATTTTTTTGTATCAAAATTGTCTGAAACTATATTGGGTGTATCCTAGTGGTTGGATGAGCTCACAATGGCTCATATTTTGTCAAGTCTATGTACCGTCGTTAAACTTGTCAATCGGTATTTCGGTTTTGCATTGTGCATTCTCTCCCAAATTTGCTATTTGGTTGCCGACATTTAGCGTCACCGTTGGAGCTTTTGTCGATTGTTGCAAATTGGCACAGGTGACGTTTTCTTGCCCGGGCCTGTTTCTCGCGTTTACTACAAACCTTTGCAACAGATGTTTCCTCACTACTCTAGAAAAAAAAAGATGTTTCTCGTCCAGAAACATACTTAGACTTTGGGAGCTTTGAGAAAAATGAAACACCTCAGTATATGCATGTATTTTGACGGAGGAGTTTGATATTCGAATGATTCATAGGAAAATAATAATTCGGGTGCATTTGTGGTTCTACGCTATTCATTTTTATTGAAATAAACTAAAGTATGCACCTATCATTTTTATTGAAATAAACTAAAGTATGCACCTCGATTTTTGTGATACACCAAGACATTAGATTCACATGTTTCGGTCTTCACATGATCGCTCTTTCGTCACTACGAAAACTTGTTTTTGCTGATTGACAATTCGGTTCAGATCAAGTTTTCGCTGATTGACAATTCGGTTCAGATCTTCGTTTAGCTGGTGGCTGATGGCTGGCGCTGGTTTTTGCTGAGGGAAAAACACTACTGGCTGGTGGCTATTGCTGGTTTCTGCTGAGAGAAAAACACTACTGGCTGGTGGCTATTGCTGGTTTCTGCTGAGAGAAAAACATTACTGGCTGGCTGAAAACCACCCAGTCTACGTGTGCCTTTTTAAAAATTGAGTATGCCATTTGTATCCGATTTATTCATAAACCATCCAGATATTTTGAGTCTTTGGGAGATAGATTAGCTTTTTATCACTCTTCTTTGGCTTCAGTCTTCGGGAGATGGCATCTTCAAACACATTTGATAGCTACAAATGAAAAGCTTAAAAATATAAATAGCGACAGCAGGTATCGGCTTCAGTCTTCGGGAGATGGCATCTCAAACACATTTGATAGGTACAAATGAAAAGCTTATAAATATATAAACAGCGACAGCAGGAGATAGGCTTCAGTCTTCGGGAGATGGTATCTCCAAACACATTTGATAGCTACAGCCTACAAATGAAAGGCTTATAAATATAAATAGCGACAGCAGGAGATAACGAGTTTGATAATTTTCTCATCACACGCTATTAGAATAGAGGTATGAGTTCACTCTTTGAACCGTTACATACAATTTCTGAAAAAGAGTCCCGGTGTGAGTTCACTCTGAACCATTACATACCATTAACTAAAAAAAGTCCCTCTAATATCAATCATATGATGCAAATATGAGATGACAGTAACACGTATTTTTGTCCCAGGTGCTACGTCCTCAGGAGAGAAACCGAGGGAATGAGGATCTTCGTGGCGTGGGCCGTGGGCGAACGTGAAATCGTGAAGGCCCACGCCAATAACAGAGTGTGCTATGGGCCTGTGAGTGGGAGAGCATGTGGGAGGTTATTGGGCCTCTATCCGCTATATGCAGGACTTCATCGATCGCGTGTTCCCTTTTACGCCGTGGCGGTCCGGCCCGACTCCAAAACGCTCGCGCTCTTCCTCTCCGCCGCCGCCGCCGCCGCCCAGCTGTAGCGGAGCCTGATCCGGATGACTCTCTAGAAGCCGCAGCCAGAGGGAGGAAAAAGCCGTGGACAGTGTCTCCGATGCCTCTGCGCGGTCTCCGGCGCCTGCGCCGGTGCTGTGATGCCGGGAGGACCCTGCTACCGCTCCCCCTCCGCAGGCCGTCGTCGTCCTCCACACGCCTGAACCAGGATTCCAGTGGCGCCGCCCTCACGGCGGAGGAAGAGGCCGTGGTCGAGCGGATCAAGAGCTCGCTCTTCAAGGCGCGCAAGGGGAGCGTGGAGGACCTTGTCGGGTCCCTCGGGGCGGAGTGCTCCGAAATCCGGCTCACGGCCGGCGCCGCGGACAGCCTGCTGCGCAGGTTCGGGGACGACTGGAAGTCCGCGATGGGCTTCTTCCAGTGGGCGCAGTCGCGGGGCGACGGCTACGCGCACACGCCGTACGCCTGCAACCGGATGGTCGACCTGCTCGGGAAGATGAGGCAGATCGACCGGATGTGGGATCTGCTGTCTGAAATGCATTGCAGGGGGCTGGTCACTGTAGACACTGTCGCCAAGAGCATCAGGAGGCTTGCTGGTGCGAGGAGGTGGAAGGATGCCGTCTTGTTGTTTGATCAGCTGGAGGACATGGGGCTGGAGAGGAACACGGAGACGATGAATGTCCTGCTTGATGCTCTCTGCAAGGAGAAGAAAGTCGAATTGGCACATGAGGTCTTTGCCGTGCTCAGACCACATATTGCACCGGATGCATACACTTTCAATATCTTTGTCCATGGGTGGTGCAGTGTTCGCAGGATTGATGAGGCAATGTGGACGATTGAAGAGATGAAAAACAAGGGGTTTCCGCCTACGGTCATCACGTACACTGCTGTTCTTGAGGCTTACTGTAAGCAGCGCAACTTCAGGAGGGTCTATGAAGTCCTTGATTCGATGGGTTCTCAGGGCTGCCATCCCAATGTGATCACTTACACCATGATCATGACCTCCTTGGCGAAATGTGAAAGGTTTGAGGAAGCTTTGGGTGTTTCTGACAGAATGAGATCCTCAGGCTGTGAGCCAGATACCCTGTTCTACAACTCCCTGATCAACCTTCTTGGTAAAGCGGGTCATTTGTTCGAAGCTTCCCAAGTATTCCGTGTGGAGATGTCGAGGAATAGTGTGCCTCGTAATCTGGCCACATATAACACCATGATTTCAATCCTCTGCCAGTATGGACGGGATGATGATGCTCTTGGTGTGTTGAAAGAAATGGAGGCACAATCTTGTAAGCCTGATCTTCAGACATATCAGCCGCTTCTTAGGCTATTTTTGAGTAGAAGAGGACGTGGTGATGCTGTTGACCACGTGTTGAGTGAGCTTTTGAATAAGAGTGGTCTAGGTTTAGATCTGGATACATATACTCTTCTGATCCATGGTCTTTGTAGGGTCGGTGAAACTGACTGGGCTTATCGACTATATGATGAGATGGTAGTTAGTGAAATTGTACCTAGGCGTAAAACATGTGAGTTGCTTTTGAGTGAAACACAAAGACAGAACATGGAGGCATGTGTGGAAAGAATTCAGAAGGATATGATTTCCTTTGGCCTTTGTCCATAACTCTGAGAGCATTACCCTCTTCCATATGTTTAATTTGCTAATTGCTAGTGACCAGCTAATACTGTGGGACAATTTGTAACTTGGCATAGACTAGCACTAGTTAGGAAGCATCTTATAGCCTTATACTTTTATCATGTTTCACTTCTATCAGCATACAACAGCAAGGCTGAAATCCTCATTTTACTTCAGTTGATGATCCATTTACATAAACACATGTTATGTTGTTACGTTTGGCACTGACTATTTTGTGAATATATAGTGAGCTTGTTATTCTAACTGTGGCACCTACTTGTATTGTCATATTATGCAATATGATATTAATGTTGTATATACATGTATATTATCTCAAACTGTGCGCATGCAAAAATGTAATTTCCTGTAGTGTACATGTTGATTCACTTTTGGTGTATTCATATGCTTGTTGTTTAAATTAAATTGGAGACTCCATAAGCTCTAGTTCAAATAGAAGCTCACTGCTCACTGAACTGAGCATCTTGTAGAGTTACACAAGTAATGTAATTCATTCATATACTGCTGTGGTAGGTATTAATAACTGTATAAGTGACATCAATATCCATACCTGCTTCATATATCATTCTTGTTGTGAAAAGTATAAGTGATATGTTTACATTTGACTGCAATTTAACTTATATTCAAGATTGTTTATTATTACTGTGCCAGATTTTTTTCAGCTTTACTTCTCTCGTACCAATTAAGGTTCCATGGTATAAGCTTTTGTTGGAGCATTTATGTTACAGAGTTGAAGTGTGTTAGATGCCTGCTTTTGATTAATTCATTGTGCCTATTCTATCATTCAGTTGCGCGTGGGGTAGGCCTTGACCCTTGAGCATCTAGCATGTAACTAGGATATTTCTCTTCTGATCTATAAAGAGCAAGATTGTGAAAAACTTCCTCCATCATCGAGTCACCTATGTCCACGGAACATATCATTGCTCATTGTGTAAAATCTTATGCTGGTAGGAAACTACTCTGCTCTCTATGATGTCAAACGTGATGACATTGCTCGCCTGTCAGATTGCTGATCTGCTTGTTTCTGTTTGCATTGTGTGTGCTGGCTGTAAGCCTGTGCCCATGTAACAGTGGACTCTAATATTCCACGAGAGCTCCGCCTCAGGGTCCCTTAAGAGTACTAGTCTCTTATTTGGTAAACAGGGCTTCAGAAGATGCAATGCAATGGGCACTGCTTTTAGCCATGAGTGGAATGCCAGCTTACATTAGCTTGCAAAGCTGTTTCTATCTGGCCTATGCAAAAGGGCAATCCAGGCATCTGATGCAGATCTGCTGGCTTCTTTACCACGGAGCAGCCAGGCAGTCAATAGGAAGCCATCCTCTGCAGCGCCTGGGCCGGAAGCAATCCAGACAAGCACTAGCACTATTGAACGGAATGTAACCAAGATCCTCTGTGTTGGCCTTGACTGATCCTCCGTGACTCCGTGCTCGCCTTGATTCGCCGTGATCCCTCTGTTGAACCAAATTGTGCCAAAGGGATTCCAGACAGCGCCCGTCGTCACTCGCCACTCCAATCTCCAAACAGACTACTGTATCTTTTGTACTGTACGTGTGTGTCGAGGCTGTTGCCAATACACACACGCACGCATTGGGGTGTCGTTATCGCTGGTTGCTGCGAGGCAACCCTGTTCCGGGTTTATCCACGGTGCCTCTTCCTCCTCTCGATCATGCGCCGGATCGATTCGCATGTGGGCTGGCCGGCCGGCCTACGCCCACGGCGACGCGAGGCGGGGCGGGGCCTCACGTGGTGGCGGCGACCGCGACCGGGTGAGGACGGACGGAGCGGTTGGTGACTGGTGGGAGCGGGAACGTGAGGTCGGGCACCTTTTGGTAAAGCAACGTGCCGAGGCGGGGGCCGTGCCGTGCCGTGCCGTGCGAGCTGGGTGGTTGGGGCACGGCACGAGGGCGCCCGCCACCGTGCCGGCGTGGGATGGCCCCGTAGCCCGAACGCGCGAGATCGACCTGCGCGCACGGGCACGGAGGCGAGCCGCGATCGGGAGGGAAGGGGCGCGCGCGCGCGCACCCTCTAGCGTGGGCCCGCGCGGATCGGCATCACGTACACCCCCAGCTAGCTAGCTAGCTGTCGCCGGGGATGGATGCGTGCGATCCGGCCGGGGCCCGGAGAAAGCTGCTGAGATGGAGCCACAGCTCCCTGCCCTGACACCGTGATTCTTCTCCGATCAATTATTCAGACAGAGCAAAGGCGCCCCCTGTCCGCTTCGCAGCGCCCAAGCCCAAGCCTAGCTGATCCAAACAGCCATCAGATCTGCGCCTCGTCGCGTTACGACGGGCATGTGACTATGTGAGAGTACTGGGAATCCATCATTTGCAGATCATACCGTCCCGTCGTAAAAATTCCATTCCCTGCCTGATGACGTACGCCGGCCATATCTCGCAGCCACGTACGTACGTGGCACCACGAGTTCGACCGTGCACGTCATCTTGTCATCAAATTCACCTAGTTATAGTATACACATGGGCCAATCCGGTTGCAGGCATATGCATGCATGTGGATTGTGGAGACGGATGGACGATGGATCGAATCGAGAGGAAACAAAGAGTTTGGTCGCGAGCACACATGGCACATGACGCACTTTACTCGCTCTCGCTGGGACATCAACGTCGTCCGAGCTAGGAGAGATCGGCGACGCTGCCTCGCGCTGTTCACGAATGAATGAACTCAAATCAATCATGGATAGATCGTCGTCTATCATTCGTCCAGGCGGGGCGCCCTCGATCGGGCAGCTCGGAGGGGTTGCTTCTGATTCAAGCACTCACGCCGACAGGATATTATATATGTTATAATTTCTGAACCGATTTGTTACTGTGCATCGGTAGATTGCGTGCTGAGCAATGTTGCAAGGGTTAATTGGTCACGCTAGCTGAAGTTTGGTCAGGTTCGGTTCAAAGAAACATCATGTTACTTGTTTGTCCAATATCCAATCAAACCGGATGAGAAGTTCGAAGGGGATTGATTCAATAGGCGAGCTGCAAGAGGTTACACCATATCATCAGATAACTCAGTGCAACCATCATGCGAAATCCGACAGTGACAACCGAAAAGCTGCCGCCCTGTTCGGCTGGCTTGACCAGCCATCAGTCAGCAGTGTTTTTCTCTCTGTAAAAAACCAGCATCAGCCACCAACCAGTCAGCAACATTTTTCTCTCAGCAAAAACTAGCACCAGGCAGCCGAACAGGGCTTCTCCGTGCCGATCTCCACTTCTCCGGTGCTTATACTGAACCATATCAACAATCCTGTATGTTACTCGTTTGATTCGGTTACACAAAACATGTTTCCGATGAAAAGGGCAAGTGACCATCAAATGTGGACGAGATTTATTTGACCCCAACACCATTCCTGTTATATTCCTGTATGTAATACAAGAGTTACAAACACGCATTAGAATTCAGAGAACACCTTTCAGGGTTCAGGCCACCTGCATCCATCCATGGAAGCACAGCAAGAGGCATCACCGTGCACGCGAGGACAAGCATGCCCAGCCAGCCAAATCTCCAGAGCTGCTGCCCCACCCCAACCCCAAGAAAGAAATCTCTCTCTAAGGGGGTGTTTGGTTCCACGGACTAAAACCAAAACCGACTAAAATTAGTACCAAAACGGACTAAAGATCCAAACCCTTAGGACTAAAACCCCTAAAAGAGACTAAAACTCTTTAGCTCCATAAGAGGAGCTTATAGGGACTAAAATCACTACTTTTCCACTGGATGCCCCTGCCCCTCCCCCACCCGCCGGCCCACTTGTTCCCTTTTAAGTCCATGGGTAAAGTAGTTTTTGCGCAAGTCATTAAAGCAACTTTAGTCCCTTTTAGTCCAAAGATCCAAACAGCAATTTTAGCACTAAGAGACGGTTTTAGTCCTGGGAAGCCCTACCCTTTTGCATCATCGCCAACCCCCAAACTAACCTTCCTGTGTTCCTTCCTCATCGCCTGCCTCCTGACCTCCTCGGCATCAACCTTCCCTGGCCCAGTGGCCCCGCCTCCTTTTCTCTCTTCTCTCTCCCTCTGGGCCTCATGATTCTGTTGCAAAGGCTGCACTGCCGAACCGCCATCAATGGCCGTGCTCCACCTTTCCCTCCCCGTGCCGTGCCCTCTGAAAAAGATTCCACCGTCGTCTCTCCACTGATACAGGTTCATCATGCAGGATTAGGAAACCCCCGCTCAATTATTAGCTGTCTCGCTTTCTTTTCCAAAGGGGACCACTGGAGCCTGGGCTCTGGACTGTATCACTGACTCTCACTGTACTGTGCATGGACCCTCATTCATAGCGACATGGCACCTTTGCACCACGCTACTAGTACCTCTTGAACCGCTTTGGTGGCCTAATCCAGTGCCCTGAGCTTTGCATTTGCAGGCACTGCGTGGTCCTTGTTCCTGGGGTGTTTAGTTCTCGAAAAGAAGGTGAAAAGAGAAGTGAAAAAGTCACATCGGACACTGTAGCGCACTGTAGCACTTTTTGTTTGTTTGTGATAAACATTGTCCTATCATGACCTAACTAGGCTCAAAAGATTCGTCTCGTCGTGTACATCAAAATCATGCAACTGGTTTTTTTATTTACCCACGTTTAGTACTCCATGCATGAGGAGGGATATTTGATACGATAGGTAAATAGTGAAGTTTGGAGAGAGAATTTTTAGAAGTTTGGTGATGTGATGGGGAAGCCAAGGTATTGTATTGTCGTCAGGTTTGCCTGAGGTGCAATCCGGTTCTTTCCTCACCTGCTTTTTGACCTTTTAATTTCCAGATGCATGAGCTTAATCTTACAGTTTACACATGCTTGCATCTTAGTATTCCAATCCAACAAGTTAATAAAGAAATCATTTTTTTTTGTCGTTTGATTTGGTCAGCTCACATGGTTCCTTGCTGATGCACACATTCTCTATCTCTTCTCCTGCTTCTTCCACCTTGCTGCAGTTCTTGGCATTGCATTGCATCACATGCCATGTGATGTGAGTAGCTGACCAGAGCTCACTCCAACAGCAGCGGCGAACCACTGCTAGATCTCCCGAGGCTCGGCAATGGAGCAGCCCTCCTGCTACTTCCCGCTGCGGTGGGAGAGCACCGGCGACCAGTGGTGGTACGCGTCGCCGATCGACTGGGCGGCGGCCGACGGCCACTACGACATCGTGCGCCAGCTGCTGCACCTCGACCCCAACCTACTCATCAAGCTCACCTCCCTCCGCCGGATCCGCCGCCTCGAGGCGCTGTGGGACGACGACGCCCGCTTCGCCGACGCGGCCAGGCACCGCGCGTCCGTCGCGCGGAGCCTGCTGCTGGAGTGCGAGTGCAGGAACCACCGCCCCGCCGGCGGCGGCGAGAACACGCTGCTCCGGGCCGGGTACGGCGGGTGGGTGATGTACACGGCGGCGTCGGCCGGGGACGTGGCGTTCGTGAGGGAGCTGCTGGAGAGGGACCCGCTGCTCGTCTTCGGCGAGGGCGAGTACGGCGTCACGGACATGTTCTACGCGGCGGCGCGGGGCGGGAGCGCGGACGTGTTCAGGCTGCTGCTCGACCACGCCATGTCGCCGAGGTGCTCGACGAATTGCCGGGACGGGGAAGGCGGTGCTGGGCGCGGCTCCGTGTTCCGGGTGGAGATGATGAGCCGGGCCGTCCACGCCGCGGCGAGAGGCGGCAGCGTGGAGATGCTGAGGGAGCTGCTCGAGGAGGGGCGCTCCGCCGTGTCCGTGTACCTCGACGTCCGTGGATCCACAGTGCTGCATGCCGCTGCTGGGAGAGGCCAGCTGCAGGTGAGGCATCTGATCCGTCGCCATTGCTTACATAGTTACATTCGTCTTCTCTAGATGCTCTAGTTGTTCTTGCTTCAGACATGGAATTTTGTGTGGATCAGTTGTTAGTTTGTGTAATGGAATTTTCCATTGATGAAAGGGATCCTTTGTTCTAGGATGTTTACATGCTTAGGATTTTGATTTGTTTCTGGTTCTTCATCTTGAATGCCGGGTTCAATGTAGATTTACTTAAGATGAATTTCAAAGAAAATATAGTTGAGGTACTTCAGAAGAATCTCTGCTCTTGTGTGTTTCTAACTCAGCCACATAATGGAAAGGATATTGTTCATACAGAAACGTTGACTGTTACCTAAGACAAATGTGTTACTTCAGTAATTTCCCTCAAAAAGTTTTATAGTTTAATGTGGCAATGATATCACGTCCAGATGGCGAATGTTCCCGAGTGATTTTAGTCACTGGTTATAGTTATCTTGCAGCAGTATATTAAGCTAGGGAGTGGCTATATACTTGGTGTCCAGGCTATTTTATTTCCGTTCTTGGTATGATGCATACAGCTATCAACTTATACAGTTCATGATCAGAATGTGTAGGAAGTTTAGGTTAGATATAAAGCTAGCTTCCTTTCTGATAAATAATTCAATGTGTCCTTTTCTAATAATTTGAGTCCAAAGTGAATTGCTCCTGTTACTGGCAATATGTCACTTCCTTCTGTTCCAGTTTAGCTGGAAAAAAAATCACCAGAAAGGCCTACTTTTTAGATCTACAACCTTCATGATATTGGTGTGCAGCTGAACTTTATATATGTTCCTGTTGTCTGTTGCTGATATCCAGACAACTATGTACCTGTTTCTTGATGTTGCTATGCAACCATTTCTTTTGCTACTTTCAGTTGTATCTATCTGTGAATCGCAAAGTAGAAATTTCCTCTTTCTGCTCCTCATGTCGTAAGCATACCTTATGCAGGTTGTCAAGTACCTTCTGGCCTCTTTCGACATAATCAATTCAACTGATAATCACGGGAACACAGCACTGCATGTAGCATCTTATCGAGGGCACCAACCTGTTGTGGAAGCATTGGTTGCGGCATCTCCATCAACCTTGTCAGCTGTCAACAATGCTGGTGATACGTTTCTCCATTCAGCAGTTGCGGGATTCAGGACCCCAGGATTCAGACGGCTCGACCGCCAATTGGAGCTGATGAGGTACCTCATACGCGAGAGGACTGCAGACATCCAGAAGATCATCAACCTGAGAAACGACGCGGGCCTTACCGCCCTTCACCTGGCTGTTGTTGGTTGCGCTCATCCAGACCTCGTCGAGCTCTTGATGACGACCCCGTCGATCGACCTCAACGCTGAAGACGCCAATGGCATGACCGCACTGGCACTGCTGAAGCAGCAGCTGTGTTCAGCAACGTCTGACCGCCTCATCAAGCAGATAGTCTCTGCCGGAGGAGTCCTGAATTCCAGCATCCTGAGAACCCGGTCCGCCATTGCGTCCCAGATTAAGATGCAGGGTGGAATTGCAAGCAGCCCCGGTACCACATTCAAGGTCTCAGATGCAGAGATCTTCTTGTTCTCGGGCGTCGGAGCTGCAGAGTCTCAACGGCCAAGCTCCTGCTCCAGCAATGGCAAGGATGACCCTGCTCAGACAGACGCAAACGGTGCAGAGAACCATGGATCATCGGAGAAGAGGCTGAGCTCGGCTAGCCGGGCCAAGGACCGTCTCAAGCTGATGCTGAGATGGCCCCGGCACAAGGAGAAGACGCCGAAGAAGTCAGAGGGCAGCAGCCCGCTGGACTCCATCAAGAGGCTTGGCGAGCTCGGCGTCGAGACCCCGGCTCCCCTGAGGCAGAAGTTCACCAAGACGACGGCGCTCAACGGCAAGCGGACTCTGGCGGTGAAGAGCTCCACCCCGAGCTCCTCGGCCACCAAGAAGAAGCTCAATACCAAGCTGATCCACGGCATCATGGAGGCGATGCCGCAGCTGGCGCCGCCGCCGCCGGCGGCGGCGCGGTCCCGGTCCCCGAGCGACACCCTCCCGCGGTCGTCCATGTCGTCCACCCCGCCGGCGACGCTGGCGAAGCTCAAGGACATCTGCCTGGACGACGAGATATCCGTGGTGGCGCCACCCGTCGGCAGGCTCAAGGATATCGTCCTGGACAGCGACGACACCACGGACGAGCCGTCGTGCTCCAACTCGTCCATGGAGGACGGCTGTGGCGGCGGCACGGCGGAGAGCGCGGCCCGGAAGCACGGGTGCGGGAACGGGAGGCTGATCAACATCTGCTTCGGCGCGCAGGGACTCACCGTGGAGGACACGGTGAGCGGGCAGCAAACGAGCAAGATGTTCAAGCAGCAGTGCCTCAGGGTGTCGTGAGTCGTGACCGTTGGTTACCTGCTGAGCTTCCATGGACCATGGTTAACTGGTGCGTGTACTATAGCGTGGTGTGGATTGTGATTGGTTTGGTATCTCTCGCGTGTAGCAAGGCGTGTTTGATTTCTGGTTGTGCCGGCTTGCATGATTAGCGATGATCCTATGTATGTGTGTTTGTTAACTGATGCTGTCGACGAATTCACAGCTCGTTTCTAGTTCAGAAACGTCCTTGACCAAAACTTGTCTAAATCTAGAAGGCGTGAGGAATGCCGAATGCAGGACTGCAAATATGAAACAAGTGATTTCTCACTGGTTACAGGTCAAAAAAATGGACGTGCATCTGCATAACAACTTTTCCTGTAAATGCTAAGCATGAGCAGTTCCTTCGCCCGTGCCCAACATACTAGTACTTCCTTCACTACATCAAAATTCCGGATTTACAGCAGGAAGCAACTACACAATCTAAAACAAGAAAAAAATAAAAAAAGGGGAAACAACATCAGATGAGAACTGCTATAACCGCTGGGCAAACCCGCTTGAAAATGGAGGTGTTGCAGCAAACAATGAGCCATCTGAACTTCCTCAGTTCGGCATCATTTGAGTATCATGTCGCCATCACCCTTGTGCAGTGGCGTCAAAAAAATACCTTCCACTAGGCACATAAATATGTTCATTTGGAGCTGTCCCCGGTTGTCTTGACCTCCAGTGCGCCTTCTTGAAGCACATGATCTCTCGATTTTACAATTGCTCCAGGTCTTTTGCAACCTCCATGCTCACATCAGCAGCACCAAATTGAAGGCTTTCACCGCACCAGTATAGAAGCAAGTGAGCGTCCACTGCATGCAGCTGTCCAGCCCTCACCCCAACGGCTGCAAGAGGCGATCGCATTGTTGGATCAATAGGTTGGCAACAGCCTCTAGCCCTTGACAGGGCATGGCAACCAACACAGCACAATCAATTGATCTCTCCTTCCTCTGCTTCTTTAACAGTGGGAACACTGCTCGGCTCTTCATCTTCTTCATCATCATCTGCCTTCATGAACAGACCAAGTTGTTCCAACGGATTGACAGATCCTGGAAGAAAACCAGGCATGCCATCCTGAGAGCGCTCTGGACTGGTCTCATCAACAGAGCTCACAATATGTTCTGCTGTGGCTGTTCCAAGCATTTCCAAATCCTTGATATGAAGATTATCATTAATCTCTACAGTTCTCTCCATCTGCATATAGGATTTAACTTATTTAGCAACACAACAAAAGGGGAAATCGCAACTGCTTGTTGATGAGGTTTCCACTTACCTCCTGTAGGGCCTGACGAGCCTTCTCCCTCTCAAAATCCCGTTTACGTTTAGCTTCTGCTTCCGCTTCAGCTCTACGAGCCTCCATGGCTGCATTCCCTTCGGCCAACAACCGTGCTTTCTCTGCATCCAGAAGAGAGGAAAAAAACACTGTTAAGAGAGAGATAGAGGGGGACAGCCAGCAGCAACGAGTCAGGTAGGTACAACTTTTACCTTCCTTCTGGAGCTTTTCCAGTTCCTCCTGTTTGTCTCCACCCTGAGCTCAACAGATCAATACAGGTCAGGAATGAGCCATACTATGGCCTCATATAGTCAATAAAGGTAGACTAACGAATAAGGTCCTATACCTGGCTCAGAACACCATGAGCTTTGACAATCACATCAGCGTAACGGCTCCTCAAAAGAGCTGCTCGCAAAAGCCTGTCCGGAGATACTTCTGTATCGGGTTTTGAGGTTTCCCCTAAATGTTTCATAGGGAAAGGATCAGATGATCCGATCATCTTAGTGCACTGAGACTGCTCAACGGTCTCATATGTCCAAGCCTACAAATTCATGCTTACCCTCTGGTGCAGGCTTTGATTCACTATCCTCTTCACGGAGCCCCACAGTCTCAGCAGGACCTGTGATTTAAGCACCAGTCAGGCCACAATTAAAAAGAATTCGCAAAATGCTCTTTATATAAGAGCTAAACAGCCAGGGGAAGGAAGCCATACGGTTGCCATCAGCTGGACTAATAACATCACTCTTTTCTTGCTCCACCAGCTGGTCAGGTTTCTTAGTCCCCTAAAATTAGGTTACAAATGATCATTTCAGTACAGAACAGTCAAACTAAATTGGAAGGTAATCCACATATTTGTAGAAGGTGACCAGAATGCCAAAGAACACAAAGGGTGCAGAATAGGACATTATCAGACAAAGGGTGGTTCAATGCAAAAGTTAACCTATATACATAGCAAGAACAAAGCTATTTGCTGAAGAGACGGATACTGCTGTCAGCAGATGAAGAGGAGATTGTCAATACCAGGTGCCAATGATTGGAGTTAGCAAACATCAGAAGACACAGAAAGGTAATGACATGGTTCCAGGATTTGCTATGACAGATTTTCAAACATACGAGTCCTAAACGCCATATATTTCTAAACAGAGGGTTGTGTCATTTTTTAATATCCAAACTCGACACATAAGAAGAGATATGTAACAAAATTTGAAATTGTTTATTTAAGACAACCCCAAATGTCACTTATTTGTGACTGCATGGAGTAATGTAGCACTCAAGTAGTCCATGCACTAATAATAATAATAATAATAATAATAATAATAATAATAATAATAATAAGATATAAAAGACTGTAATATTTCTCAAGCACCCAATAGGAAATCACCCAAGTACCTTTGCAAGCTTTGCTGGGCTGCCCACCTTTTCTGATTCACTTTCAGAGTCACTGCCAGAGTCAGAATCTGCATTACCAACATCACTGTAAAGATCTCGGAGTTTTTGATGTCACAAAATAGGAAAAGTTTCAGGAGATTATACTATGACTGTTCTGTGTAGTTCAGACAATCAAAAGTTTGTGGGCTGTTACTAAGAGGTTAGTTAGCAAAAATTAGTAGGATGAGGGGAATGCAGCATGGTGTTCTGCATCAACATAGTTGAATCTAAACAGCCCAATTCAAAGGGAAAAAAATGAATCCTGCTAAACAATTACTGGAAGGGGAAATCCTGATAGGCGCGACATCTACTGAGTGACATGTTAGCTCCTTGACAAAATTGCGACTCATCGTCTCACTTTAACTAACATAGAACTATGATACGGCATGATGATATTCAATAATATATGTGAAGAGATTATAACCATATTTTCAAAGAATTTACAACATAGAATTGGGAAGAAAAGCAGCATTTTCTTTACACAAGAATGTCTACAATAATAAAAACAAATGTAGATAAACACCATGAGACACAGACCGCTAGAAGATGATCCAGAGTCGCTGCTGGAACTACTTGGACTACCACACTTGCTACTCCTGATTTGTGCATCTTTGTCTAACATGATAGGGGAGGCATTGCCACAAATATCCACATCCTCCTCGATTGGCTCACCACCTGCGTGCAAACCAAACACTAAAAATGACTACTGCATGAAAGGCATATAATTTAAATCTATTGAGAATTTTAAGCTAGAAGGAAATAAACCTTTGCAAGGATTTGCAGACAAGTGGCTAAGGCCAGACACATTCACAGCTTCATTCTCCGAAGGCTCAGATTTTGCCTGCTGACTCTGCTCTCGCTCCTGCAAATACTTGTCAACTTCTTTCTTCAGCTCGAATAGCTTGTCATCACTGACTGCTTGAATATCAATCTCTATCTCTCCATCACCGGCCATATCTTCATTGCTGTCAATGCATTGTTGCAGCAGTTCAACGATATGAGAAGGCAAATCATCAGCTATTTCTGCCAAGCAGTTCCCAAAGGCTTCTTTCTCAGCAGCTGTCATCTTCGGCTTTACAGGCTCTGTTGGCCGTACACACTCCATTGACACATCGCTGCAGTCCACAAGAGGAGTGTTTCTCCTCTTCGAGTCAGCCCTGTAAACCTCAGCATGTTTCACCATGGGAGCAGAAGCCACCTTCTTCTCAATGGTCTTCCATCTATTCTCAAACATTTTGTTCAGCTGAATGGCCATGTCATGCACAGCATGTCCACGAGGGTTGTAAGTCATTGCGTTATTAAAGGTCAGCCTAACATCAGCAGCAAAATCGGATGGACTTGTGTATGAGCCAGATTCAAGCTTCTTCTGGACAGTACCAAGATCCATAGGGGTCTTGATAATGTCAAAATAATCAGGAATTTGGAGCTTCACAACATCAACTGGGATATTGAATATGTGACTATATTTCTGAGTCATGAGCTTCTTCAAAATAGCTTCGCACTTCTTAAACACTGCATCTTCAGATAACACCGCAGAAGGTTCAGGCCGGGGTTTTGTAGGCAAGAACCGTCCCTTTGCACCACGAATAACGTGGTTCCCACGATTCACCTTCTTGGCTCGCGGAGCAGCTGAGGATGACAACGCGGGTGCCCGACTGACAGCAACAGGGGCTGCAAACTCTGGCTTCTTGAGGAGATCTCGCACAGAATCAAGCTCCGCCCTGAATCTTTTCCGAAGATACCGCCGCTCGGATGACGACATCTTGGATGGCACAAAGATCTCCCTTTTCACGTCAAAGCCATCGCTGTTTAGGCTGATGCACTTACGCTTTGGCGCTGATGAGTCCTCGGAATCAACACGAACAGGGCTGCCTGCAGCACCTTCCAACTCCGCGACAGTCTCAGCATACCCCCGAGGCGCGGTTGCGGCCGCGCCCCTGAAGGCCATTTCCTCATAGCCCCGTTTTATGGGCCTCTGCTGGCCAAACTCCATTAGGACAGTCGGCGTCATGTGCCCAGGCGCCAGCGGGACGAGATCTGTTTACCATTTATAATCATCTTCAGCGACACAGACACCAAATTCAAACTTCACAAGCAACATACAAAGCATGTACAGACCAAAATCAACAACATCCTATCCAAAACCCTAGAATCCCAAACGGGAATCTAATCTCTACCCGAACCCACCAACCGCGCACGAATCCAACACCAGAACCCTCAAATCCTCCAATTCGCGCCGGAATCAGGCACCTCCCCGCGCCAATCGACAAAGCGCCAAAAAATCCAAAGCTACCCCCAAATTCGAAAGGAGCAGGATGCGAGCCCTGACCTGGTAACGCTGGATCTGGAGCAGCTGCAACCCCAAGGCTGGGATCCGAGGGCGAGGGTACGTCCTCCACGCGAGGGCGCGCCGGCGAGCTGGATCTGGGCGGGAGAAGGACGGATCTGGGCGCGCAGTGGCCGTCCGGTCGGGCCTCGCCGCCTCGCCTTATCCTCTTTTTATTTTTCGCCTCCTCGCCGCTCGAGTCGTCAGCTGCTTGCTCTGCTTATCTTTTTTTTTTCTTTTTCCTTCTCGAAGAGACCCGGGCCGACTGGTAGAGAGAGCGAACCCGAAGTGGGAGACCCGCTAGCTACTCCGCCCACGCGAGCTGATAGACGAGACCCGGACTCGAAGCGGAACGAAGCGATGCGGTGCGGGCAATGCGACTGTGACGCGCGGGGTGGCGAGCGCGCTCGGGGTGCGTATTTATAGGCCAGGGCGGGTAGCCGAGGCGGTGCAAGTCGGATCCGGGCCGTCGGCTCGCGGGGATCGGACGGACCAGGCGCCAGATCGGGGTGTGGGCCCGGAGTGAACGGGTGGGGCACGACGTGACGTGGAGGCGGAGGGCGCTTTGACTTTCCTCGGTTTGGATTCCGTGCGGACGCGGGGTGGTCGCCTGGTACTCCAATGACCGGTGGGGCAGGGAGACAGCGTGGGCCCACGTGGCATAGACGGTGCGGGGGCGGAGGGCGGTAGGCGTTGGGGATCGGCCGTCTTTTGTCGAGCACGCGGGATCTGGGTACGGTTTGGGCGCGGGGGTGACTTGGTGGAGAAGGATACTTGACACGTGGGAGCAGCTGCGTGGCTGGGTCCTCTGCTGAGGTGTCGGGTGGGAGCACGTAACGGGTTGGTTATTGGGTCCGGGTACATCTGGAAACATAAAATGTAACGGGTTGGTTGGGCCGGGTCTTACGGCTTTCGGTCCACATATGTTATGGGCCAACATTTAGCGTTTTCCTTTTGTAAATATATACATACCCGCTAGCCCAGTACGGTTAAGGATTGTGTTTTCTTGGGCCGTATTTGTGCACGTGTCGTTGGCGTCCCAAATCTGTGTGGGCTTCATCATCTATATTTGCTTCGTGACTCTCCGAGTTTCGTCAGGCACAAAGCCCAAACCTGCATTGCAGTCTTGCAGACATTGCCACAAAACTGTTCTTCCATTTGCAGTTCCCTCTAAAGTCCAAACCGCTCGAGCAAACTTCCACTTCAGCGGCATCAATCAGTTCGTGCATTGAGCCAAGTACATAGCATACTTTCAACCTTGAATAAAGTCGACCCTACAACTACAAGGCAAATGGATCGTGATAAGTGAACTTCAGAATGCACGTTCGATTCGCATTTCGATCCAAACAAGTGACAAAGATTAAAAAAAAAGCGCAATCACACGTCCACTCATATTTCGCTACCGTGAAACGGATTCTAATAAAAGAACTGATACGGGCCTGACACACGTCGGAACAATCTAGCCCGACTCCTATTAAGAAAAGGCAATCAGCAATCTGCTGGACCATCAGCAACCGAACAAATCTAGCTAGCCGAGCCGGAGCACGGCGGATCCCGCGACCTACCACCCCTGCTGAAAAGCTCCCCGCCGCACATGGCCGTCCCCTTGGATCCTAGCCCGCCGCGGGGAACAAAACCACGTGCTCGCTCCATACGCGCACGCGCTGCTATCTCGAGAGCCCCGGCCCCCAGCGCGGCAAGCGCCCGCACTTCCACATGAGCGAGGCGACGCGACGCCCCCCGGCTAGTCGGCCACGACCAAAACCGTGGCCGTGCAGGCGCCGGCCCCGTATCTCGAAGCGGCTCGTGCGCCCCCGCGCAGCGCGCAGCGAAACAGGGGTACCCGGTCCGGCGGTGGCATGTTTTCCGGACGCCAACTTTTTCAGTGCCCTACCCTGCTCGCTGACGGCGACGCTGAATCGCTGATGCGGATGGCGATGGCGTGCTTGGTCGCCCGGTTTTGGGGGCGAGGCCGCTTTGACCCTGGGCACGCGCGGGCATGTGCGGGGAGCCCGGGAGGCCCGAGGCCGAGGCCGTCCGTGTGGGTGCGTTGCCGTTGCCGTGCTGGGCGGAGGGAGCACGGTGTGCCGCTGCGCGCCGTGCGTTGCACAGTGTCGGGGCAATCATGAGCCCGAGCTCCGGGCCTTTTCCGCCGCAGAGGTGACCGCCCGTCGCCATCGGTTCATTCAGTACCCTCCCTGTCTCTGACTCTCCCTGTCACTCTGTTTGTGTCTTCCAGCTACCTCGTGTCGTCGTCGGCCTCGCGACCTCTTCTTCTTATTCCGCGTCCGTCACCTCCATTCTCCCCCAAGTCCAGGCTGAGTTCAGCTAGTTGCCATCTTTTGCTGTCCCTCCAGCTCGGACACGGCTCCTCCCTCAGGCCTCAGCTCTGTTCTTCTTGCATTGGCATCCAGCGCGTAGCGGTTGTTTGCGTTCTTGTGCTATAATGAGCCTGAGCTACGACGGGGGCGGCGGGAGGGGGCTGCTGTCCTGCTACGTGAGACCGAAGCCGCGGCCGTCCAAGTGGGACGACGCCCAGCGGTGGCTGTCCTCGTCCAGGGCGCCCGACGACGACCGGCGCCGGAGCTCCTGCGCCGACGACCGGGTGCTGCTGCAGTCGGCGTCGCAGAAGGGGAGGCACTCGTGGAGCGCCGCGGACGGCGGCGCCGCCGCTGCAGCGCCGGTGGCGGGGCCCGGCGCGCGGGAGGACGGGGAGTCGTCGGAGACGGAGACCAAGAGGATGGACTCCGTGCTGGCGTACGGCCAGCCGCTGAGGTGCCTCTCGCTGCGGGACATCGGCACGGAGATGACGCCGGCCGGGAGCAAGGAGCCGTCCAGGGCCAACACCCCCCGCGCCACCCTGGCCGCCGAGCCGGCGCCGGCAACGTCCACGGCGAAGCGCGCGTCGCGGCGCCGGGCGGACGCGACGGACCGCGGGTCGACACCGGGGCACGCGGCCGCCGGCGCCGAGGAGGGCAAGGAAGCTGCGGCGGCTGGCGCGCCGGCGGCGGCGGTGGCCGTGTCGCCGGCCACGGCGTGGGACGCGGCCGAGCGCGCCAAGCACATGGCCAGGTGACCGCCCATCTCCCGCTGTCCGCCACTCCCAATGCGCTTAACGCTTTCTCCCCCGCACGTTGCCGAGCCATGTGATTGTGTGAAGCGACAAAAACGCCACTGCCACGGCGACAGTCACCGAGACGAGACCGAGCAGTGCCAGTGCGTGCACCGGGCTGCGTTGCCCTGGGTCGCTGACTCACCGACGAGTCATTGGCCGACACGCCAGGGAAAGAAGACCTTTTCGCATCATGAACTGTGCGTGCTGACGACGTCCGGGCCGGGCACTCTTTTTTTTGGTGCGCAGGTACCGGCGCGAGGAGATGAAGATACAGGCCTGGGAGAACCGGCGGCGGCAAAAGGCCGAGCTGGAGATGAAGATGACCGAGGTAAGGTCACGTTCACGTTTCAGTTTCATCATCGTGCAGATAAATCATTGGACCTCTCAAACACCAGAGAAGCTAACGCTGAACACTTAGCATGGGGGCAATGAGAACGACTTGGTTTTGTTGGGCAGGCCAAGGCGGAGAGGATGAAGCTGCGGGCGCGTGAGAAGACGGCGAGCAAGCTGGCGTCGGCGCAGGCGGCGGCCATGGAGAAGCGCGCGGCGGCGGAGGCCAAGCTGAGCCGGCGCGCCGCGCGGGCCGGGGACAAGGCGGACGTGCTGCGGCGGACCGGGCAGCTGCCCTCATCCTCGGTGTTCTCGCTCAAGCTGCCGCTGATGTGCGGCTGAACGCGCGACGTCGTGAGCGCGCGGGGATCGTTTGGGAGTGGGACGTCACTCGTGCCGTGCATGTTTCCAGGGCGCTGCTGATACGTGGCCGAGCGGTGGTGGATGCACGTTTTTCTTTTGTTGTCTGGTGGAGACTACAGATCAGAGGGCGCGTGCGGCGTGGCAAGTGTCTATACGGGTGGTGTTCAGATAGTTGACTCCATGGTTGAGGCGTTACTCGCGTCATGTTTCAACGTTGCGGTCTGTGATGCACTGATGCGAATGCCACGACATAGTTTTTTTAGACGGTTTGCTTTATCTGCAAAAGTCAATAAAGAAAATGCATTTTAAAACTTATTGGCGGTTTCATTTTCAGCTGTCTGAAAAACTGTGATATGCAAGAACAGCACCCCCTCCCCCTAGCCGTCCGCACCACCGCACGACGGATCTTGCCCGAGCCGCTTCAGTCGCCACCGCTATGGTCACCCTCTGCTACGGCCGGCCGCCCCGTGGTGGATCCGCGCGCATCAATTGCCTTGTTGCTAGTTGTCCCCCGCCGCCGCCGCCGGACACCCTCCAAGTGTCGACGGCCGCCTCAACGACAGATCCATGCCGTCGGATCTGCGCCCTCTCACCACCGCCGACCACCCTCCTTGCACCGACCTTGACACCGCGGTCCATTCGCGGCGTCGGCCGTCCCGATGCTGGATCAGCCGCTCCGGCCCCTATGAGGTGCTGCCGGCAGCTCTCGCGGCGGTCCCATGCCAACCGCTCGCTGGACCCAAGTGGTCGTGCACTGACCCGTGTTAGGGTGGCCGCCATCTTTCCCCCGCTGGTGGCGTCCAGTGGCGGAGACAGAATTTGTCATTGAGGGGGCCAAATAAGTCAGAAATTTATGCTTAAATGATCACACACGATCGTGTTAAGTTATTATAAATGTTTGTTGTGGTGTATTTGGAACATAAGCTCAATAACGCATTCTATAGAGGTATAAAAATAACTATGGATAGTATTACGTGACTATATATATATACTTCCAACTTTAATTGTTGTGCTATATGATTGTTTTGAAGAAACTACGGCAACCATTGGTGGGTTGCTTAAATTTCGGTGAATGAAACATATAATATCTATAGGGTTTGAGAGGCAAGACCAAAGTGCGAGCTTTGAAACCGGAGAAACGAACAAACAAAAAGATAAGGGGAAAATGACACAAGAAATATGAGCTACAAACACTAAATTTCTCATGTCGTTAACCCTTTTACTATAAATTGAAGAATTTAGAGCTCGTTTTTTCATTCAAAATTAATTGTAGTTTTCTTGCTATAAAATCTAATCCTGCTCCATTTAATAGCTAAAACATAGCTTAACTAATAATGATAGCTCAAAACCCTAATATCTAATCATATCTGGTGGCGTCTTTACTGTCTTGTTGCTGTCGGTGTGCTTCGCCGGATCCATCTCCTTGAATTCGGCTTCGTCCGTCATCATATCCGTTTCATGAAGGCTTGCTATCATCTATTTTCTGTCGTTGTTATTGCGGATCATGTTTGTTGTTAATGTTTGGTTTGTGCATCTTCGAGCAAGATGCCAACGATGGCTACGACCGTGGACATAGTTTGCCTCGTTGAAGGCTTTCGCGTGATGGCCTTGGTCCCCCTGGTTTCGCCGGGCGAAACCTTAATCCGTTCTTTCTGGACGTATGTACTACAATGGCGTCTTTTATGTCACATACTTCTTGAAGGTGTCTTGGCGCAGTGGCGGACAGAAATCATTTTGACGTCTAGGCCTCTAGGGCCACTTACCAAAGCGACTAAACTACCAAAACCCTTTCACATGATAATATAACGGTAATACCGTACGATAGCGCACAAAGGCAACTAAAACCATGATTTTGAGTATATCTCAATTCGAAGTTGAAGCATACAATGAAATTTATAAAAAAATTAAAAAAATAATGCATTACCTAACAAGTGTTAATTTGGTTAATACTCGTCCTCGTCCTGCATCTCTTCTTGCTCTGACCCTTCATCATGCTCTACTGCACCTCTTCAGACTTCAGGCTCTTCAGACTTCAGCAGACAGCAGCAGCCAGGCACCCAGGCGAGCGGCGACCGCGGCGCAGGCAGGTGTGGAGGGCCGGCCGGCCTACGGCGCAGGTGCGTAGCGGCGCAGTGCAGTAGGGGTGCAGCCTGGCCGCGTAGGGCAACAGGCGCGCCGCGCGCAAGCACCCGGCGGGCGGCGCCGCAGCGGCACAGGCGCGCAGCCGGGCTGGCACTAGTAGGACTGCGGGCTGGTGCGGGTGTGCGGCGGCGGCGGGGGGCGGCGTGCCGGTGCTAGCCGCTAGGGTTAGGCGGCGGCGGGTGAGTTTGGGGACGGACGGTCGCGACTCGGCAGGTCGGGGGAGGAAAGAACGAGACCGGCACTCGGCAGGCCGCGAGAGAGTCAGGAGAGAATGAGACATGGCGCTGGCCGCTGGACCGAGTCAATTTGGGCCGAAGAGTAGGGCCAATTTAGATAAAGCATAGCTGAACCAAGAAAAATTGAAGAGGCTATAAAGGATTTTTTGGGCCACGCCTAGGGCCATGGCCCTAGTGGCCCTAGGCTGGTATCCGCCCCTGTCTTGGCGTACCGGTGCACCTTTCCTTCCGCTTGCAACCTCGGTGTTTTTTGTCGGTAGGTTTTCTGTTCTTTTAGGTTGTTTTGCGCGGGTAGTTGGTGCAATCACCCATATCCCACACGGGTTGTGGCACGGTGCTGGTTTTTTTCTTGTTGCTGCACGGTCGAATCGTCGGTCATTGTCTCTATGGTGGTCTTGTGACTTTTTCCAGCAAAGGCCTTAGCCAGCTTTATAGATAAAGTCTTGTGACTTCGTGTATCTTGTTGGTTCTTTTCCTCAAAATTGCGGTTTGTAATTCCCTCCTTCTTAATGAAATATGTGGTCAGTATAGTATAATTCTAAAAAGTATAATAAACTATAAATACTCATCTAAAAGATGTTTACCTTTTTGTTTTCTGTTAGGCGCTTTTTTTCTTTCACCCTCGTACTCTTCTCACATAAGCAAAGTTTTGCATCGAAGGAACTATGATGGAATGACTCTTTTCTAAGACATAAAATCACTAAACTCTCTTACTAATGTTTTACAAATAATGATAACCATGTACCGATCAAATAACCACGTGAGGGTTTTTTTTAATTTCTTTCATAAAAATGATAGTACGCGCACTACTATTCTCACAAATTATGGTTTCCTCGACATTATATTCTCCCTCTTGATGTCTCTATGAGATCCGAAGTGATTGACAATTCTTTATTCCTCCTCCACTTGATCGGAGATTGGCTTAGTTGCCTTGTGCTTAGGGGTGGTATCGAGCTCAATTAGCGTTAGGCTAAAATACTATTGATTTTTAAGTTAAAACTAATTAAGGTTAAGTTGAATTGTGAAGAAAATATAAGGAACATGATCCATTCTCTCCTATTTATGCTACCTCCGTCTAGAGAAATTGTTAAGTTATTTATTTTCGTCCCTAAGATTTATGCAAGAATCAATATTTATGTTTGGTCGACTGTGGGATATGGGTACCCCTGGGCCCACTGTCAGGCCAGACTACGGCGGCCAGGGCCCACGTCTGCCAGGCCCGTGGGCCGACCCCTACGCGGCCCACACGGGCACCCCGACTTGACGGGCAAGTTTGATGAAGACCCGGCGGGCGGCTCGTCCGGATATCTAGGGATATTCCAAACATAACCAGCCTGGACTAGAGTCCTGGTCGGAACCAAGTAGGTTTAGATGGAAACCGACTTGTAAACCCTAGTCCGCTACCCTATATAAAGCGGCCTAGGGCACCTCCACCAGATAACGCATACACGCGCATCACATCCTGTAAATCATACGCTCGTCCCAGCTTCCTGAAGCTTGGCCGGGTACCAGCAATACAAACGACGCCACCGACACAGGACGTAGGGTATTATACCTCCGGGTAGCCCGAACCTGTGTAAATCAGTGCCTCCTGTGTACCATCAAGCTGCTAGCTCATCAATCGTCCGCCTACAAATCAACCACTCGGGTACCCCCAGGTGGATTGCCGGTCCTAAGGTCCGACAGTTGGCGCGCCAGGTAGGGGTAGATTGGTGAGCTTTTTCGATTCGAAAACACCGTTGGCTTGATGGCAGATCGATCCGACGTCGTCTTCCCGGCGAACATGAGCGACAGCCGCAAGCACCTTCCGGTATGCAGCTTCTTCACCGACTCCAGCGACTCCAGCTCCACCAGCGTCAACTTGACGCCGGCGAATTCGACCTCGACAACCCCGGGGACTCCCCCAGACGTGCCCGATCGACTCATCGAGCAGATCGAGCAGCTCAGCGTCCACGAACGGATTCCGGATCTGCTTCCGAGGCGCCGAGTACCTTACCCCGACGAGATCATCGACGGGCTAAATCGCATCAACGACACGCTCGCTGAGTGCATCGCCATGTCCGAGCGAGTCCTATACCGCTCAGTGAACACGTTCCCCCATGGACTGAAGAACGCGGCTGCCGACTACTCCGGCCGGCTCCCACACCACGAGGCCCAGATCCAATCTGAAAACCCGCCCGAACCCGCCCAGATTCCAGATTGCGGCGAGTTCCAGGTTGCAACGACCATACTGAGGACCCCCGAGAACTCGGCGGAAGCATCCAAGAGCCACGCTTCGTGGCCAGATCGTGAGGTACTCGTCTCCGAGGACCAACCTACCCAAGACAACGAGACCGCATCCGCGCGACAACGTCGCATAGATGCAAACACCCTCCGAGCTCAGCGCCGGCAGGCCGAGGCTGCAGATGAAGACGCGGACGGTGGATCGCGCCATGAAGACTTGGACCCGCGTAACCTGGCACGCGAGTTCGAGCGAGCTCAGGCCGTACCCCATTCGCGGCGATGGCGGCATGTATCGCCGAACTAGCACACATGGAGGCTACCCCAGAGGCGGCCCGACTTCAAGCTCGGCTGACCGTCGCACAGGACCTCCACCAGAAGGACAGAGAGGCTAGATCAAGGTCTAGCCGATCACACTCGAACAGATCGAGTTCCCGTAGGACCGGGTACAGCAAATCTGACCGAGGCAGGCGCCGGCATAGATCTCCAACTCTGGATGTCATCCCAGAGGAGGTCGATCAGGAGCGCACGGCTGACCACCAGCCGGACGAGTCCGAGGGCAGGCACCCTCGGAATCGCCGCGACGGCGGTAACAGGCGACGCAATCACCGCCGCAACGACGGCGACCTCCGCGACCGACTACGCAGGCATGACCGCGACGTGCGAGATGGAACGCCGAGAGCGATACGATCGGGACTTTGGCTGAGACGAGCCAGAGGGCGAAGAGGAGGAGGTGCGGAGTCGCTCATCAAGCGTGATAGTTTGGGTTAAAGAAAGAGAAAAAAAAATTTTGATCGGGACGTAGTTAAGTGGTTATGCCGTGCTTTCTTTTTCATATTTTCTATTTCATTCATTTATTTATTTGGAAAGAAGCTATTTCATGGACCTGCATTTTGGTATGGAAAACCTGCGCGTAGACTCTGATAGAGCCCTTGTTAGTTCAAAAAGCAATCCCAAATTCACTATGCAAAACGAAGATTCCCATCACATCAAAATGTCATAGCATACATGGAGTACCAAATCTAGATAAAATCAAAAACTAAGTGCAAAGTTTTGTTATACTCTGCGAGACGAACATTTTGAGCCTAGTTGATCAATTTTTGGACAATTTTTCACACAAACAAACGAAATGATACAGTGGCGCAATGATTACGAAGTGACGTCAAACCCCCAATTCTCCACACCCTATTCCGCATATATGGTGTGTTTAGTTGTAAAATGGGGAGGGTAAAATCTGATTGAAAAGTCACATCGAGTACCGTAGTGCACTGTAGCACTTTTCGTTTGTTTGTGGTAATCGTTGTCCTACCATGACCTAACTAGGCTCAAAAGATTCGTCTCGTCTATACATCAAAACCATATACTTAGTTTTTTTATTTATCTATATTTAATGCTCCATACATGAGGAAATAGCTTTGATGTGATAGATGAATAGCGAAGTTTGGAGACACAATTTTGGGAAGTTTGTGGGAAGGCCCTAAACAACCAAAGGGCAGAGATTTGGGGCTGAAGCCTTGGAAATCTTTTTTTTTGGAATAAAAAGCAGGAGCACTGCCATGTCATATTAGAAGAAGAGCAATTGTACATAACGCGCCGAAGCGAACACACCACCACACAAACAACGCACCCAACATTACACTACACCACCACAAACTGGGAGAGGAGCTGAAAAAAGGCACCGCGCGCTGCGCCGTCATCACCAACGCTGTGCCACGCCAAAAGACGTGGCCCGCTGCAAGCGGGAGGGGCCCCACGAGCTCCTCCACCATGGGAGTATCACCCTCCGGTAAAACACAGGACCGTCGAACTCCCTGTCCCAACCGAATATCAGCAGGACACTCTCGTCGCAGCGCCGATGAAAATCACTGATCCTGACCACTCTGCGTGGGGGCCTCGCCTCTTCCACCGCCTCTTACTCCTTGGACTCAGAAATCTGAAACCGCTAAGAGAGAAGCCTTGGAAATCGACATGCAAGGTGCAGTGATCTCGGGGACAGCTGAGCGGAGGAGTTGCTCTCATTGCGGTCTTAGATATCTGAGTCCTTGGCAGAGGAGTGAGGCGGTGGAAGAGGCGAGGCCCCCACGCAGAGTGGCCAGGATCAGTGGTTGTCCATGATGCTGAGATGGGAGTGTTCGCTAAAGCTTCATTGGCTCTGAGGGATCGGCGATCGTGCATGTGCAGTTTGAGGGTGACAGTCCCATGGTGGAGGAGTTCATGGGGCCATTCGGACCTGCAGCGGGTTGTGGCTTCGCCGCGACACAGCGTTGGTGACGACGACGCAGGTGTCGGCGGCTTCTTTCGATCTTCTCTCCCAAGTGGTTGTGGATGGTGGTGTGTTGTGTCGGGTGTGTTTTGTTTCTGTTCAGGGGTTTGTTCGCGGTGGTGTCCGTTTCGGTGCGTTATGTACCATTGCTACTTCTTCTTATATGAGCAGTGCTCCTGAAAAAAAATCGGCATGCCATCGAACCGGTAGCCACTGACACCGTGTCATGGGGGCAAATCCGACATTACCGTTACCCACTAAAAACCCACTGACAAGTTGGACCTGCTAGAAGTAGGAACATTTGAACCCCACCTGTCATGGGGGCCGCCGCGTTGCGGCCTAGTTCGACTCGGTATCTCCAGCAACGAAACGCCAGCGCACGATAAGAACGAGTGGACAAATCGCGCTTCGCCTTCCCTCCGCCCTCTTTCGCGTCGCCTGCCGCAGTGCCGCCTCTCCACCGCGTCAAACTGACCCGCCCACCCCCGATACCTCCCCGGTCCCCGCGTTGCGCGTCGCCGCCTTTCTGATAAGCCTTTGCGCGGCGCAAGCAAAATTGCTCAAATCAGAGTGCGAGTCCTCCGAATTCCCCAATCCGATCGTCTGTGAGGTTTTGTCCCATCCCCAATTCGATCCCAGCGCGCCCGATTTTTTCTAGGGTTTGCTGTTTTCGGTCCGGGGATCTAGGGTTTGGCTGTGAATTTCGCCGTGAATTTTTGTGGATTCACTTCGATTCCCTCGGTTCTGAGGGATCCTGCCTGCGCCCATGGCTGCGGCGCGGCACGCGGGCTATAGGAGCCTCGACGTGGCGAGGGGGCGGGAGCGCGACCTGGAGCGCTCCAGAAGGAGCAAGGAGTATCACCACCACCGCCGCCATCCGAGCCGCGACCGCGACTCGGACCGCCGCCGCGACGGCGGCCGCAGCAGGGGCAGGGAGGTGCCCCACGAGCGCAGTCGCCACCGCTCGCCTTATTCGCCAAGGAGGAGCCGACCATCGAGAAGGGAAGAGGATAGGGAGCCTGGCGAGGTTTCGAGTGACAGCGGCTCGGAGGAGTCTGGTGGGCGCCAACTGAAGGCCAGGGTGCTGAGGGAGGATAGTGTTCTGGGAGTTTACAAGGACGGCAGTGCGTTACAACCAAGTAACAAGAGGAAGCACTCACCTGTAATTCCGGATGCTAATGTTTCAAAGCTGCTGGCAAGAGATACTGTGAGGAGCAGAGGAGGGGTAGACACCGCTGTGGCGGAGCTCCCTCTGCCTTCGCCGCCTCCTTTATCAGATGAGAGTCCTTTGGCCACTGGTGGTGGGTACCCAAGCTCAACAATGAATCTGGATGTTTCAGTGGTTGCACATGAGGCTGGATCTCATGAACATGAGAGGAATGAGGTTATGGAGGGGGAAGAGGAGTGCCCAACAACAAGAAACATTTTTACTTCAAGATGGGCCGAAGCTGATGATGAGGAGGAGGTGATTGTGCCCCAAAAGAAGAAAAGTGTGTCTCCGGCTAGCTTCTCTGAACAGAGATCTGCGAAGGGAGTTACAAGCCCAGATTTTGGAGAAGTGCAGCGGGTTAAAACATCAAGAGGAAGCACCCCAAATCCGAGCAGCTCTATGTGCAGTGAAAACTGCATGGATGTTGAGGAGGATGTCATTGATTCTTCTGCTGGTTGTTCGCTGGATACTGATTCTGGGAGCGATGTGCGTAGGTCTAGAACACCTGAGGCTGTACGGCCACCACGTAGGTGCTTTAACATGCTTCAGGGCTGTAGGAGTATTGATGAGTTCGAGAGGCTCAACACAATCAATGAGGGTACATATGGAGTTGTATTTAGGGTGAGGGACAAGAAAACTGGTGAGGTTGTTGCATTGAAGAAGGTCAAGATGGATAAGGAACGGGAAGGTTTTCCATTGACTTCTCTTAGGGAAATAAATATCCTTTTATCCTTTGACCACCCTTCAATTGTGGATGTCAAGGAAGTAGTTGTTGGTGGCCATGATGACGATACTTTCATGGTGATGGAGTACATGGAGCATGACCTTAAGGGTGTCATGGAGACGATGAAGCAACCATATACCCAAAGTGAGGTCAAATGTTTGATGCTTCAGCTGCTAGAGGGTGTGAAGTATCTTCATGACAATTGGGTGCTGCACAGGTAATGACAAACTAAATCTTTTTCTTCCTCATCTTGCATACTTCCTAATGGTTCTTTGTGTTTTGTGTTGATATAACAATGTTGTGTTGCTTTTTAGGGATCTCAAGACATCGAATCTCCTCTTGAATAACCGTGGTGAGGTGAAAATATGTGATTTTGGACTGTCTCGTCAATATGGCAGCCCGCTAAAGCCTTACACTCAACCAGTTGTGACTTTGTGGTATAGGTAAGTTATCGGCCAGCATAAACTTTTCAAATGTTGTTTTTATATCACAATTTGAATTTATGTTCCAAGTAGTCCATGATGTCTCATTATTAGCTCCTTATGATTGCAGGGCTCCAGAACTACTTTTAGGAGCAAAGGAGTATTCTACTGCTATCGATATGTGGTCATTGGGTTGCATAATGGCAGAACTCTTATCAAAAGAGCCACTCTTCACTGGCAAAAATGAGATAGGTCAACTTGATAAGGTACATGTTGTGTGGTTTACTCTATTTAGCGCATTATCACTATATCCATGAAATCTAATGGCACTGTAACTTTCTATTTCAGATATTTAGAATACTTGGCACACCCAATGAGGAACGATGGCATGGTTATTCCAAATTGCCCGGTGCCAAAGCCAAATTTGTAAAGCAACCGTAAGTGGCTAGCATTTTTTATTGCTGTTGTTTGTGTTTCGAACATGCAGGTTCACATCATGGAAGTCTTACCTTTGATTTCCGACCTCAGGTACAACAGATTAAGGGAGAAGTTTCCAGCTGTATCCTTCACGGGAGGGTTGACCTTGTCAGAAGCTGGATTTGACCTGCTAAATAGGTTGTTGACATATGACCCTGAGAAGGTAATATAGGTTCCCTATTTCACTACCTGACTTCCCTATTCTCATTTTGCACGCCCCTTAATATACTTGTTTCTTTCATACAGCGCATATCTGCAAATGATGCCTTGAACCATGAGTGGTTCCGCGAGGTTCCTCTGCCCAAAACAAAGGATTTCATGCCAACCTTTCCTGCTCTAAATGAACAAGACAGGTACTGTCACTTGCTCATTTGGCTTTCAAATACTAACATGCATAAACTGATCATTTGATTAATATGCCTAGATATTGCATTCTTGACATGCAGGAGGATTAAGAAATACATGAAGAGCCCTGATCCCCTGGTGGAGCAACAAATGAAAGAACAACGGAGCACAGGTGATCGTGGTCTTTTTGGCTGATCTGAAATGAGATTTGGGCTTGCTGCAGAAAACCAGTTTCCAATGCGAATATTTGTGAGTACACACTCCGAGGTGAGGGGTCCTGCCGGACATGAAAGTAACATGTCTACTTGGTGTGTGTCACAGCTGATTCTGTTCTATAGCAGGCAAGGAACCAAAGGGAATAAAATAATTTCCGTACTTTCCATTCAGCTACTATTCACATGGCGAGGCTTAGCTCTCTCTCAGAACTCAGGTCACATTCTAATCCACCATCACTATAAGGCGCAGATCCAGTTCACTTTCAGTTTCATCTAAAGGTCGGGTCTATCCGGTTTCATCTCTGAAACTTCTCTGTGTAAAGTATTATATATTGTTGCCTTGTAATCAGTAATCAATGAGATATTAATGATATAATATTTTATTTTACTCTTTTCATCAAGTAGTTCATTTTTCTTTTGGTCTTTCCATTTTGTTTGCAAGAGTTGAACGAAGCAAAAGGGAGTGTACGTTTGGTTTTCTCAAGGAAATTGGTGCGCTGTTATCACAAATTGTAAGGTAAAATGCTGAGGAGCCTATTCCCTCCGCTGATGTGTTGTTCTGTAAAAAATATGATGAATCTTTCTCTTTCGTTTCTTATTTTCATTTTGTTAATGTCTGGTTTGTACTGAATAGAGTTATGATTTACTATGACACCCTCTGGTAACTTTTAAGTTGTTAGCTTGGTCCTTGGTGCACCTGGTATGGTAAATATATAGCTTCCTCATTTTCAAGGGTGCAAATATTTATCTGACGTTATTTTCTGTTACCACAAATTAGTAATGGCATCAGACAGTTTGGGTCACAGCAATGGATGGACTTAGGTTTAATGAGTTCCTTCAGCCTTATGTTGTAGCCTAAACATACAGTGATATAACTATGATGGCTGGAACGTGACTACTGTTTACTGGCATCTTCCAAAAATATTGACATTTCTTTGTTTTATCCTTGGGATTTATTCTAAAAATGCAATAATTTTTTCGGTTCAAGAAGTTTTCTACACTGCTAAATTAAAATTTTGCAGATGGCTTAATAATCCTTGCACCTGTGCTGAGATCTTCGTTTTGGCGAGCTTATCTGTTGTAACTCATCATTGAATCAGCTTAAGCCATTTTTTATGAGACCCTACTGCGTTTGTAGTTAGTGTTCTTGCTTGAACTTGTCACACTAAATGGTATACTTGTTCTGTTAGACCTTTAATCTTGAAGTGATGCCACTTCAACTTGTTAGAAAGTTTACTTAACTCCTTTTAAACATTATGTGACACGTCTACAGCTTAAAGCTGTGGCTGTATCGAGACAAGAAGCTTTCCTGGATGACAGACTATTATATTTAAACTTTCTTTGTGGCCGGGCCTTCAAAGGTCTCATCTGTTATTGTGAATTTAAGGGGTCAGTCTACTATCTTATCTTCTGTACACTATTGCTTTATGCTAATTTTTTTGTTAATCTTCACCTGTTCTTCACTTGACAGAATTCAGGTCAGCTCTTTTTACTACTTTGGTAACTCCTGACTTCTTCGTCCTTGCACCCCACTTTTGTTTCATATGCTCATCATCATCTTTTTATCATTCCTGTGATTCGTGGCATGGATGTTATCAGTTCTGCTTTACTCGCAAGGATATTCACCACACTCAAAACTATGCTCACCATCTCAACACTTGTCTATGTTTCAGAGTCACAATTCAATGCTTATTCTTGCTTGAAATAGTTATGGAGTCAGGTAAAAAAGAATAAGAAGAAATATGTTTTTGGCTTGCATTTTGGTCATAAGTTAGTATTCCTTGTGCTTGGATTAGATGATTGCCAAACACCTTTGTTGCCGTGTAGTTCTAGGCAATGTTCTATTTCCCTAGGTTGATTCCAGCATGGAATGCTGGTTGCTTGCTCAAGGTTTTCCACTTCTCTTGTAAGGTTGATCCTGACCATTCCTTTTGTGGGTTTATTGTCCTGATACTTATATTTGTTGCATGGTCAGTGTGTCATAATTTATTGGCTAGCACTCTGTTAATGTTGCTCAGAATCACGTGTCAATTCCGTAAATGATTTGACAACCTGCGAATTTACTTAAATGCTTTTTACTGATCTACTAGGTGAGCTGTGCGCTATTGTAGAAAATGTATTAATATTAGGTCCTAGTTGCTCTTGATATGTTATCCTATTTTTTCCTAACTTTTGAGCTTTTAATCCGCCTGAGTTAACTATATGGAATCTGAGAGGATGCTTCCAATTCTTTCTCACTTGTGCTTCATATTGAGATACTGCACCAACTTAAGTTTTTTCTTCTGATTCGAGCATTGCATTAGTTTTAAGCCAGGTAGCTATACCTTCAACAAGTCTACAAACAATATAGGCCTTGTACAGCAGCCTCAACATATTTTTTGAACTCTGATCAATGTGCTCTCTTCCATACCATCTTCAATATGAATGAATAAGTACAATAAATATTGCCATTATGGTCTGTCTATAATTTTTCCATCATTGAAGTTTTTATTTGGAAACTGGGACTATGGATCATTGAAGTTTTTATTTGGAAACTGGGACTATGGATCATTGAAGTTTTATTTGGAAACTGGACTTGGATGTATAGAAATAATCACTGGTAACAGACATAAGGAATAATATTAGGGAACATGATATTCAAATGATCTTTATATGTAAGGACATTCTGAGCTATCTGACATGGCTGTAGATGTTTGTCATCCCCAATCAGCATGGCATGCTGATTGCGAGAGGGATCATTATTTCATATTTTTTACGTTTGAATCAGGTTACTAAAAGTAATGGCCTGGCATGCTACAAATCCAGGACCCCCCCCCCCCCCCCCCCCCCCCCACAAAACCACCACCAACAAAAAA